>CM057347.1:197310479-207310479 GCA_030015575.1 Agapanthus africanus | reverse complement strand
GATCCACCTGAGGGTTCAACCTTCGGGCTCTTCCTCGAACTTTGAGTGAACTAGAATCTCCGGCTTGCTAAACCCTTGATCCTAGAGTGAGTAGAGAGTGTCTAGGGGTTGTTTTTCTTTTAAGGTGAGGGATTCTCAACTCATGAGAAGGATTCACCTTAAGCTTGAGGAAGAAGAAGATGAAGTGAGGAGAGAGAATGGTTATGAAAGAATGAGCTATCTTTTTCTTTTTGCAACCATATCAAAAGAAAAAGAATTATCTAAATAATAATAATTCAAAATGAGAATAGTTGATGGTAGTTTTGGAATGACCACTATCATGCTTCATTAAATGAAGTGTAAGCATGAATCAAGGAGTATCTTTACAAAGCATGATGGTGGTCAACATTCAACCATGGTCAACAAGTCAACCATGGTCAACAAGTCAACAAAATCAACCATAACATAATTCTCATTTAATTACTATTATTAATAGATAATTCATAAATCCATTAGGGTTTGGAAAAATGATGACTGTCAACTGTGCATACGCACCCGTTCCGAAACCCTAATGAAATACCTCATCCTCCGCCTCAAGCAACTGTGCATACACACCTGCATTCTCGTTCCGAGGAACAAGAATACCGAGATATAAAAGCAACCCCCAAAAGATATACCAGTATCTGGCTCAAACCAGAGCCTGCCAGTATAATCCGTCCGGACTCCAAACGTGCATAAGTGCGCGGATGAGAACGAACCCTGCCGCAAAACCATGCGACCTCTACTCTGTTTTGCCCAAAGGCGAATACCCTCTGTGTGGGACTCTAAAGACTCGACACTATGCTGGCAGTGGGTTTAACCACAGACCGCAAGCGGCACTAGCTGTGCGTAACGGTCCCCAGGTAGATGCCGACAAGAAGGCTGACGAGGTGAACCCCATCTGAACTCCTACTGAGTCTGAATGTGACATTCTCCATACAGTCCGGTCTGTTCGTCTGATACATCGCATGTCGGGCCTAGGGGGCGGTAGAACATCAGTCCCCCAATAGCGGTACAAGTCGTGTCGGAGTGAAGCCCAAAACACCGTGAGATAACACTGGAAGCCTACCAGTATATCTCGCTTGCCCTGGCCAGGGGCTACTCGTGTAATGGCTCTCCTAGACACAGCGCGATGTCAACCCCCAATACCGGGAGAGACGAATCATGTCTAACCGTCACTGCCTCCAAGTGCTTCGGGACTGCACCCAACCACTACCTGTTTGCACGACTCCTTTGAGCCGTGGTAGGGTAGTGATCAAAGTGTAGTGGGAACACACTCGAGGCGAAGTGCCAGTATCAAGTCAGCGGACTAAGCTGTACTCATGTCACCTGGGAACTGATAACTGACGATAGGTATAATACCAACCTTTCAGTTCCCAACGAGTCCTGTCCAGTGTACCCGTAACCTAACGAGCACCCGTATACTATCTCCAGTACGACGTACTGATGGCTGTGGGACAGACCATCTCCCACACTGGGATGAGAAGCGCATACGCTAGTCTACTCCGGAGTATCGATGCCCTGTCTCGATAGTCCTGCGACTAGAGACCTGTATAAGGATGTGCTTATAGATTACCCAGCCCCCACTAGTGTGACTGCCATCACAACGCTGGTAATCAAGCAAAGATCCTAAGGGCTCCACTAATGCGTATAGGTGATATCGCAAAATAAACACATGTACACATTGAAGTAGAAACAAACCAAGTAGCATACTACTATATTGAGCAAGATTGTTTATACAAGGTGAATATCCCAAGCTTCCATTAAATAATATACAAACTAGTATGATACAGTAATGGCCTCTAGGGCATATACACTAACAGCTTCATGAAGCTTATCTTATGTCTTTAGCTTGATATTTTGTGTAGATTTTTGTTAACCCAATCCAAACCATTAACTCTAGTTTATTCTCTACATGAGTTAAAACCCTTCATGCTTAACTCATGATTGAATATGTAACCACAACAATAATTCATTATTCATCACAAAAAGATTATCTTCATCTTCTTCTTCCTTGAGCTCTTGAAAAAGCTTCACTAGGATTTTCTTTTGTGATAAGATTGAGTGAGAATTTGAAAACATAAGAGAGCTAAATTCCTACTTCATCATCCTTATCTATTCTAGCCACTTAGATGTAGGCTTACTAGGCACTCTCACAAGGGTCTATAAGGCATCAACCATGCCCGATTCAAATTTTAGACATGCCGAACAACCCTAAACCAAGATCTTAGATTAGAGATTAGGCGAAACAAAGCATGTTAAACAGTTTAACATCTAAGAGTTTGGGATTACAACCTCTGTAGTCCGGTCCTTCACTTCATAAGCTCCTTGTTGTGTTCCCTTCGCTGCGATCATCAAGTTCCGGACTCTCGAGAGGCTCCACGAAGAGAAAGATGCAAGCTTGCTTCCGATCTTCGAAAACAAAGATGATCTCCCTTGAAGTTTCATTAACACAAACTCTCACTTACTAAATGAAATGAACACCCTAATCTAAATGGCTAGGATAGATTAGGATGATAAAGTAGGATTTTAGCTCTCATTTTTTTTCTTCAACTCACTCAAAATCATCACTTCATAAAAGGCTAGAAAGCTTTTCATAAAAGAACTCAAGGAAGAAGAAGAAAAAATCCTTTTGTGATGAATAATGAAAACTCAAGTATAAGGTTAGAAATGCAACCATGGTCAATGTAAACTTTGTAGAGATTTAACCAAGGTTAAAGATTGGGTTGGGTTAAAACAAATATCTTGCAAAATATCAAAACAAATATCTTTGCACAAAACAAAACAAAACCTTCTAGAAGGTTCTAGAAAAGCTTAACCCAAATTAAACCCTAACCATGTTTAATCTCCACTAAACATGTTGCATTAATAACCATACCATGTTACAATATTATATATCACATATATAATATTTATTGTAACAAAATAAAATAATATAATTAACATATATCGCATATATATCAATGTATTACCCGAGTGAGAAAAAGAATCTTTTAGTGAGCTTATATTAGTTAATGTAATTTAATATATCATATATATAATTATACATTAAATCATCGAATCAACACTTGACCCGACAATCCGGCTATATCGCATATAACCGACTAATATATCATTTACCGATTCATCGAATCAACACTTGATCCGATGACCCGGCTGATATCAAATATCGCGAGAATATAATACGGTATCTCATATCGCATTATCCTCGGTCCTGCACATATCACATATATGCCCCTATTCCGTTTTGCCTGAGTCAAGAAACCTCTGTGTAGGAATCTAAAGAATCGTCAATACGCCGGCAGTAGGTGATGATCATATCAAATACCCACAAGCTGCAAGCGGTCAGCTAAATGTAACAGCCACCGTGGTATTGAGCAATCAGAAGATCAACAAGCAAGCCTGTACATTCTCCTGCGAATCCAAACAGTAACACTCCCGTACAGTCCGGTCTCGTCGTCTGATATGTCGCATATCTCGCCTAGGGGTGGTAAACGTCAGACCCCAGTAGCTTGATAAGTCGTGTCGATATGAGTTCTATAACAGTTTGAGAAACTACTGATAACACTTACCAGTAAATCTCAGCAACCCTGGCCAAGGATTTCCAGTTATAGCCAATCGAACACAGCACATCAACTCCCTATACCGGGAGAGACGAATCCCCTCCAATCGCTCATTGCCTCCATGTGATTCGGGACTGTACCCAAAAGCCACCTTTTTGCACGCCCTCTTGGACGTAGCATGATGGAAATTTAAGCACAGTGTGAATCACACAAGACTCTATGACGATATCGGGTCAACAAACTACTCTGTACAAGTGTCATCGGAGAACTGCCATCTGACGTGAGGTATAATACCATCTGGGAGTTCTCGGCGAGTCCGTCCAGTATACCCAGTCTCTACTGAGCACCCGTACACCATCCTTGATGTCAAACACCGATGAATATATGATCATCCATCGCCCATCATATGGGTCAAGATGCGTATACGCTAGTCAACTCTGGTGTATCGATGCCCTGTCTCGATACACCCTCGACTAGGAACAATTATATGATGTACTCACCGACTACCATAGCCCCACTAGTATGATCTCATCATAGTCCCAGTAGTCGAGTACATATCTTAAGGGCTTTATCAACATGTAACATAGAGACAACCAGAGTACATGTTAAGATAAAGTACAACCAGACAGCATACTATCATGTCGAGCAAGAAAGTCCTTCCTATATATGTCCTAGCTGTTAGTTGTATGTATGCCCTAGAGGCCAGTATTGTACAGATGATGTATATTATATTGGATGCGTGGACATATATAGAGATGACTTTCTTGCTCGATATGATAGTATGCTATCTGGTTACTTTTTATCTTAACACGTACACTTGTCTCTTTATACTGTCTTATAGTTACATGTTGGTAAAGCCCTTAGGATATGTACTTGACTACCTGGACTGTGATGCAGATCATACTAGTGGGGACATGGTAGTCCATAAGTACATCCTTCAAGGTCCCTAGTCGTGGGTGTATCGAGACGGGGCATCGATATACCAGTGTAGACTAGCGTATACGCTTCTCGACCCATGAGATGGGCGATGGATGATCCCACATCCATTGGTGTTTGACATCAGAGATGGTGTACGGGTGCTCAGTGGAGACTGGGTACACTGGACGGACTCGCCGAGAACTCCCAGATGGTATTATACCTCACGTCAGATGGAAGTTCTCAGGTGACACTTGTACAGGTTAGTCTGTAGACCCGAGATCGTCATAGTGTCTTGTGTGATTCCCACTGTGCTTTGATCTCCACCTTACCATGTCCATGAGGGCGTGCAAAACGGTGGTCTTTGGGTACAGTCCCGAGTCATATGGAGGCAATGAGCGATAGGAGGGGTTTCGTCTCTCCCGGTATTGGGGGTTGATGTTGCGCTGTGCTCGATTGGCCGTAACAGGGAAGTCCCTGGCCAGGGCTGATCTGAGATTTGCTGGTAAGTGTTACCAGTAGTTTCTCGACCCGTTATGAGCCTCACATCGGCACGACTTATCGGTTATTGGGGTCTGACGTTTACCACCCCTAGACTTGATATGCGACATATCAGACGAACAGACCAGACTGTACAGTAAGTGTTACTGGTTGGATTCACAGGAGTGTGAGCGGGCTAGCTCGTCGATCTTCTGATCGCTTAATACCCGAATGGCCGTTACGTTTAGCAGACCGCTTGCGGCTTGTTGGTGCTTGATATGATCATCATCTGCTACCGGCGTATTGACGAGTCTTTAGAGTCCTACACAGAGGTTTCCTGGCTCAAGCGAAACGAAATAGGAGTGCATATGAGATATGTGCAGGACCGAGAATGATGCGTGTATGTGATACCGTATTTCATTCTCGCAATGAATGTTTCGATTGGTTATATGCGATATAACCTAGTTATCGAATCGTAGATTGATTCGATAAGTCGATACATTGGATACTAGTCGGTTTTGTGCGACATGACCGGATCATTGAATCAAGTGTTGATTTAATGATTTAATGTATAATTATATATTTGATATATTACTTTGCATTAACTAGTATTGGTTCACTTTAATAGGATTTTCTCTCTTGTAGTTCACAAGTTGTATATGTGATATACTTTTGTGCACTACAATGTGTCATGTTTGATGATGCATGTAAATTGGTTTTGTGTTAAGACTTAAACCATGGTTATGATAATAGTTAGGGTTTTGATTTATTTACTTATTTATTTATCTATTCTTTTTTGATAAATAAATAAAAGATAACAAAATGGTTTCTTTCATGAAGCTTGATGAAGCTTCATGAAGCTTTGACTAAAGTGACCATTTTGTCATCATCCTTAACCCTAACCATTCTCACTTGACCATGGTTTATTCTCTACACTTAACCAAGGTTAGAAGATGATAAGTATTCATTTTTATTATTCTTTTAACAACACATATCATATTCTTTCTTCTTCTTCATCATCTTATCAAGAAAGAAAGCTTGATGCCATCAATGGCAACTTGAGTTCTAAAGTGAGAAATCCAATTCTAAAGTGAACCCACCTCCTATTTCTTCACCCTCTACCTCTCGCCAAGTTTTTTTTGGGTGTTTTCTTCACAAGTTCCACAAATTTGTGAAGTCGGAGCTTGAACTTGTGATGCCTCGACGTAGATCATCTTCGGCACGAAGCCGACGACCTTGCCCGCTCGTTTTTCCGATGAAGCCGACGATCGAGTCTAGGATTCGAGATGGACAGCGAGAGGACGCCTACGTGGAGCTAAGGAAGTGGAGAACCGGATCTACAAAGGTTGTAGCCCCTCTCCTTTAGTTAAGTTGTTAACTAGTTTAGTTTTTCGCCTAGATTTCTAGTCAACGATCCGTATTAGGGTTTCTCGGCACCCGTAAAATTTGAAATTGGCATAGTTGATGCCTTGTGAGACCTCTTAAGAGTGCCTAGGAACCCTACAGTGGTATCAGAGCCTAGCTAGAGCCTTAGGCGAAGTCTAGACGTCGTTTGAAACCCGAACGAACCCGAAACGCTAAAACCCAAGTGCTCTCTGGACTTTTTCTAAAATCTGGGATTTTTCCATATTAAAAATGCTTAAAAAATTCAGCAGGGAAATCTAAGAATTACGATGCAAAATTTATCCCATGAACAGTAAATAGTGCGGCGGAACCGCGGCAGAAGCCTTGCTTCTGCGGCGGTTCCGCGGCAATGTGATGACATCATCACTCCTGTTTTGCACAGTAATTACTATTTTATTATGCTGAATTTTCTGGGAATTTTTAATTTGACTCAAGAGTTGAGTGTTCTGGGGTTGTATTGGGAATCGACGATTCGATCGGATTATCAAACTTTGTCTATATGTTTTTCCGGATAATTTTAGAATATGTTAAAAAGTTAGACCGGATGTAAATACCCAATCTTTCCCCTGCCCGGAAATTTCCAATTGTTGGACTTTTCCGTAGTTTAATGACATTCTGAGTAGTGCAAGTAACGCGATGGTCCCTCTAGAAGACAACAAACCTTAACTCGATTATGTGACCGTCTTGAACTGCCCTTTGAACCTTCGGGTTTGGGGCAGTACGGCGTACCACATGTGAGGCGTTGGCTTGACTCTTCTACGGCTGGACCGTTGGTACTGAGGCATGAAGTGAACGTCTTTGAACTAATTTCATGTGTTGAACGGTTTCGGGAAAACTTGGGTGTTCGAATGTTCGATCGGAAAGTTTAATATATTCTATTTATCCGGAATGGGATACAATAATTGGAATTCACAAACAGTTATGAGATAACTGAATGAATGTTATAAATATAGAGGTTTAGTTTCATTTGATATTGAAAAGAGTTTTCGATAATGAGACTAAAATGCGGGGTTTATAACTGTTAGGCATGTGATGTCTAAGTATTTCATTTGTTTAGGCATGTGATGTCTAAAGAGGTTGCGGATTCCAACTGTTGTAGTTTTACACTTTCTTTTCTGTGACCGTAAGTGTAATGTGTGATATCGCCGGTTTCGTTGCTATATGTCAACGACAATTGGGATGCACATATTTACTTACGTTGATGACATGTGATGTTATGTGTTGCTGGATATTTTATATTGGATCGTCGTGTTTGAATAGCCGGGGTTTTTTTTTATGTGAGATGAGTGGTTTTCATTTTCATTTATGTAAAAACTTGTATGTAATATTCTTTTATTGGGGCACTTCCAGGTTGCGGAAGTTGTCACCCTTTGTATATTATTTACTTTTCTGCACTAGGATAGACCCAAGGAGGGGAGCATAAGTAACCGGGTTCTAGGGTCCAGTGGGAGACCATCTCGAGGAGTCGAGTCCGGGTCTCCTAACCCTAGAATTGGTAGGGTTGCTTGCCGCTCTCGTAGGGGTCTAGAGGTGTGGGATTGGCTATTCATCACGACCGTGGAATCCGTGTTTTATACTGGCTCGTATTGAAAACACGGACGTCCTAGTATATCCAATGTTTCATATGTTTCTTCTGCTGCGATATCTGTGATGTGATCATGTGATATTTTGTGATAGATACAGTATATAGTATATATGATATATTATATAGACGTTACTTATGTTTTGCACCCGCACCAGCCCTGCCCTGCTCTGTCGTTAGTTACCTAACCTAACGGTGCATGAGGGGACATCGAGGCGAATGCGGATGGCATAAGTGTACGTCGTATTTGTCTGTGATGTTTAGGTATTTAAATGATGGGACTTCATTAATGTGATTAATGAAAGAAAAGAAACCTAAGATGTTGTAGAATCAAATTTTAATTAAAACAGGTAGCTACAGTTCTTGCTTTGCATAGCGGTATATATGATATACCCTGCACCTTATTCGATGAGGAAAGGACCGAGATCCCTTCACCGGGAGTGACTCCTTTAGCGATAACTGGCAGATGCTACACACTCGGTTTGACTTTTGATTGCTTCTATAGTTTCTGCTTTGCACAGTGATATATATGATATAACCCGCACCTCATTCGACGAGGAAAGGGCCGACGATCCCTTCACCGGGAGTGACCCCTTTAGCAAAACTAGAAAAGCTTCAAAATCACTCCATTTCAAAACTTCATTTGATTCTACAACGATATCAAGTTCATTAGGCAATAGGTTTTCAGAAAAACCTGACGTAGCCCTCCGTCATTTCAGATAAATCCTACTTAGTATTCGTGCTACGTTTGTTGACCTCCGTCAAGGCGAAGTGTGCGGTAGCTAACTAGTATTTATCTGCTTATGCATATGATGCAGATTGGATTAGGGTAGTCGTACGACCTTGTTGACCTCCGTCAAGGGTCGTGCGGGTGGGTTTGATTCAATCAAGAAATGACGGGTTGAACTTGACTTGCACCCTGTGGTTTGTTGACCTCCGTCAAGGTCATAGGATGCTTGGGGCAAAATATTATCTGGAATTTCAAGTGTTGAAATTGAAATGAGATTGCATACCTTCTATGAGATAGTTGGATCCCGATACCCGCTGCGAGTAAGAGTTACTCCTGGGAGAGTTTTACACATTACAATTAGCCGATCAAGTAGGTGTCTAGAAAGGTGTTAACAAGGTTACGCCTCTGGGAAAACGAGGTTTACATTAATTAGGTTCGTGCGAAAGCACGGGGGACCTCCCTCAAAGTACCGACACTGGCCTGGCTGAAAGATTGGCAAACTTGTAGTGTGTAATTAATCCCGGCTAGTCTTTCCTTTTAGGGTTTGAAGGAAGATTTGATAAAAAGCAGTGGGAGCCATCCTGATTAGATAAGATAATAACCAATCTGATCTTGCACGAGCATACGCTAAAGTGTTTTCTTCTCTCTCTCTCCAGGTAGCGACCATTTCATGCCCTAATAAAGATAATAATATGGATGTATTGACCGAACCCGCATGTTATACTGTGCTGGGGAACATTGGTTCCATTCTTTCTTATAAGAGTTATAGGAATGAACAGGATATAGGGGAATACCAGGATTCCCATGCCACCCGATTGAAGAAAGTACATGATGATTCATTTTCTTCGGGTGTGTTCGTTACAGAGAACTGTTTCTCCATTTGCCCTACGTCCTGGGTATTAGATACCGGGTCAGGATCCCATATATGTAATCAGTTACATGGGCTTAGGAAAGGTAGAGAACTTGGAGAAGGTGATAAAGACATTAGAGTTGGAAATGGTGCAATTGTTGCAGCTAAGACTGTCGGGGAATATCACCTTGTATTACCAACTGGTAATACATTGGTTCTGAACGAATGCTATTACATGCCGAACCTGATATGCAACATTATATCGGTTTCTTTGTTAAGCAAAGAGGGATATAATTTTGTATTACAGGACAATGTTATGAACATTTTCCGTAACCAAAAGTTGGTTGGATCAGGCACGTTGTGCAATGGCATTTATGTTCTAAACCAATCAACAGTTCTGAGCATAACAAACATACACAAGAGGAAGAGTTCAGAACTGAACGAATCCTTCTTGTGGCATTGTAGACTGGGTCACATCAATGCGACACGACTAGCTAAGTTGCATAAAGATGGATATTTAAATCCATTTGAATTTTCATCTTATGACACTTGCCAGTCATGTCTCAAAGGCAAGATGACCAAAACTCCGTTTACGGGACACGGAGAAAGAGTTACCGAACTCTTGGGACTGATACATAGTGATGTATGCGGTCCCATGTCTACACATGCCAGGGATGGTTCTTCATACTTCATTACATTCACTGACGATCTCTCTAGATTCGGGTATGTGTTCTTGATGAAACACAAATCAGAAGCTTTTGAGAAATTTAGAGAATATAAATAAGAAGTTGAGAACCAAACCGGAAAAAGTATTAAAATCCTACGATCTGATCGAGGAGGTGAATACTTGAGCATTGAATTCCTGGACTTCCTAAAAGAGAATGGGATTCTCTCTCAGCTAACTCCTCCATATACACCACAGCACAACGGTGTATCTGAACGGAGGAACCGCACCCTATTAGATATGGTGCGCTCTATGAAGAGTGTAGCTGAGTTACCTGTTTCCTTCTGGGGACATGCACTGGAAACAGCAGCATACCTACTGAATAGGGTTCCCACCAAATCTGTGCCTACCACACCATATGAGATATGGGAAGGGAAGAGAACATATCTTAATTTTATAAAGATATGGGGTTGCTCGGCCTATGTCAAAAGACAAAAACCGGACAAACTCGAGGCAAGGTCTGTATTGTGTAAATTTGTTGGATATCCCAAACATTCGCGAGGGTATATCTTCTACCACAGTGAGGAACAAAGAGTATTTGTTGCTCAACATGCCACCTTTTTAGAAAAGGAATTTCTTGCAAAAGAGATTAGTGGCTCTGAGGTAGAACTGGAAGAGGTTCCAGCTGAACAAAACACAACAGAAGATTTAGTGGAACCAGAGGATTCAGTAGTACCCGACGAACCCCAGCCTCTCCGCCGATCTAGTAGGGTTCCTCGCCAGCCTGAGAGATACTACGGTTTTCTCATGGATAGAGGGAGCGAGGATTGCATCATGGAGGATGATGACCCAACTAGCTTCGAGCAGGCCATCACGAGTAGGGGCTCAGTGAAATGGCTGGATGCTATGCGGTCCGAGATGGAATCCATGTACACCAACAAAGTATGGACTTTGGAAGTTGCTCCTGAAGGGGTAAAGCCCATTGGGAGCAAATGGGTCTTCAAGAAGAAACTTGGTGTAGATGGGAAAGTGGAGACTTTCAAAGCTAGACTTGTTGCAAAAGGTTTTCGTCAAAGACCAGGTGTGGACTATGACGAAACCTTTTCTCCAGTGGCTATGCTTAAATCCATCCGGATCATGCTTGCCATCGCTGCATATCATGACTACGAAATCTGGCAAATGGATGTTAAGATCGCCTTTCTAAATGGTGATTTAGAAGAGTGTGTGTACATGACTCAGCCAGAGGGCTTCGAAGACAGTGGGAGCAGCGGCAAGGTGTGCAAGCTGCTTAAATCCATTCATGGATTAAAGCAAGCATCGCGGAGTTGGAACATCTGCTTTGATGTCGTTATAAAAGAGTTTGATTTCGTCAAAAACCCAGATGAACCTTGTATTTACAAGAAGGTGGCAGGGAGTAAGGTTGTCTTCCTCGTATTGTACGTCGACGACATACTCTTGATAGGAAATGATATTCCTATGCTGCAATCGGTCAAGCTCTTCTTATCACAAAGATTCTCAATGAAAGATCTTGGTGATGCCTCCTGCATATTGGGAATAAGGATCTATAGAGATAGATCCAAACGGATATTGGGATTATCCCAATCCAGGTACATTGACACCATACTAAAGAGGTTTAGTATGGAAGAATCCAAGCGTGGGAACTTGCCCACGATCTCTGGAGTCACTCTCTCCAAAGAGATGTCTCCCAAGACTGATTTGGAGAGAGCTCGCATGCAAGCGATACCCTATGCTTCGGCTGTAGGCTCTATCATGTATGCGATGCTATGTACCAGACCCGATGTAGCATACTCACTAAGTATAGTGAGCAGGTATCAAACTGATCCTGGAGAGAGTCACTGGACAGCTGTGAAGAGCATTCTCAAGTACTTACGAAGGACTAAAGAGATGCTCTTGGTGTATGGTAATGGAGAACTCCAAGTGGAGTCCTTTACCGATTCGAGCTTCCAGAGTGATAAGGACGACTCTAAGTCGCAGTCGGGATTTGTCTTTACCCTTTACGGAGGGGCGGTTAGCTGGAAGAGTTCCAAGCAGGAAACCGTGGCAGACTCGACGATGGAGGCTGAATACATCGCTGCCAACGATGCTGCCAAAGAGGCTGTCTGGATCAAGAAGTTCATTACTGAACTTGGAGTGGTTCCATCCATTGAGCATCCAATACCTTTGTATTGCGATAACAATGGAGCGGTGGCTTTGGCCAAGTAACCCAGGTCCCATCAGCGATCCAGGCATATTCTGAGGCGGTATCACCTGATCTGGGAGATAGTTGATCGCCGGGAAATCGAGGTCAGGAGGGTTGACACGAAGAACAACACGGCGGATCCACTCACGAAGGCCATTCCCCAGATACAGTTTGAGAGACTCTTCGGGATGCTCGGTATGCGATACTACAGCAGCTGGCCCTAGTGCAAGTGGGAAATTGGTAGTTGTATGTATGCCCTAGAGGCCAGTATTGTACAGATGATGTATATTATATTGGATGCTTGGACATATATAGAGATGAATTTCTTGCTCGATATGATAGTATGCTATCTGGTTACTGTAAGTCGATGTACAACATCCCAATACTTGTGGCGAGGCGGAATTTTCAAAAACGAACTTTTTTAGTGAACAAACATCGACTAACCGCTTGAATCGAAGCTAAACGATAACTAACTTAAAACATAGAGTTTCTATGCTACTATGTTTAGGGATTATACCTAACGAATCGTGTCCTTCGTCTTTGCGAACTCCACCTCCTCCTCGGCCTTCTCGAAGTAGTAGACGATCCACCCGAGAGCTTTACTCCAAGCTTAGCCTCTAAACTTGAGGCAACTAAACTTCTCTAAGTGCTAATCAAAGAAGCTAGGTGAAATATAGAGAGGGTTATGGATTAAGTAGTCTAACTAATCCTTGTACTCAACACATGAGAGGGGAGGATTAGGGTTTGAAGAGGGAGAGCTTGAGGAGAGAGAAGGTGAGGATAATAGTGAAGTGAGAAGAATGAGTTATCATAATATATATCAAGCATTTCTTTTTATCAAGAAAAGAAAAGAAATCATTTTACAACCATGCTTGATAAATATCTTATGGTGATTCATCTCCATGAGTCATTAAGCAATTATGAAGCATTAATGACATGGATGAATCATCCATATGACTCACTAATCTCATTCAATGTATATGCCACCTAAACCTCCTTGGTCACCATCTTCTAGAAGCTTCTCCCGCAATTACGAGAATGCCCCTCCTTTCCGCAAAAATACGGAAAAACTTTAGACTGGATAGATCCAATAACCGGATACCAGTAACTGGCTTAAACCAAAGCCGACTGGTAAAAACTGTCCGAAAGTCGTACGTGCGTAAACACACGTATGCGTCCGAACCCTTGTCGTAAAACCATACGACCTCTATATCGTTTCGCCTGGAGTAGGGAAACTCTCTGTGTGGGACTCTAGAGACTCGACTACTACGTTGGCAGTGGGTTTAACCACAGACCGCAAGCGGCACTAGCTGTACGTAACGGTCCCCAGGTAGATGTCGATAAGAAAGCCGATGAGGAAACCCATCCGAACTCCTACTGAGCCTGATGTGACAATCTCCATACAGTCCGGTCCGTTCGTCCAAGACTATCGCATATCGGGCCTAGGGGGAGGCAAGCGTCAGTCCCCTAATAGCGGTATAAGTCGTGTCGGAGGGAAGCCCATTACACCCTGAGAAACTACTGGAACCAACCAGCAAATCTCGCTTGCCCTGGCCAGGGACTTTGCGTAATGGCTCTCTGACACAGCGCGATATCAACCCCCAATACCGGAAGAGACGAATCCTGTCTAACCGCCACTGTCTCCAAGTGCTTGGGACTGCACCCAACTGCTACCTGTTTGCACGACTCCTTTGAGCCCTGGTAGGGTAGCAATCTAAGAACAGTGGGACACACTCGAGGCGAAGTAGCAGTGTCAAGTCTGCGGACTATGCTGTACTCATGTCACCTGGGAACTGTTCACTAACGACTGGTATAAAACCAACCAACAGTTCCCTGTGAGTCCTGTCCGGTGTACCCGTAACCCAACGAGCACCTGCACACTATCTCCAGTACGACGTACTGACGGCTGTGATACAGACCATCACCCCAACTGGGATGAGAAGCGTACACACTAGTCTACTCCGGAGTATCGATGCTCTGTCTCGATAATCCACCGACCAGGGACCTGAATAAGGATGTGCTTGTAGACTACCCAGCCCCCACTAGTGTGACTGCCATCACAACGCTGGTAGTCAAGCAAGATCCTAAGAGCTCTATCAATACGTATACTCACATATTAAGATAGAAAAACCAAGTAGCATACTACCATGTTTAGCAAGACTGTTATATACATGTGAATATCCCAAGCTTCCATTAAGTAATATACAAACTAGTATGATACAGTAATGGCCTTCTAGGGCATAAACACTAACAATCTCCCACTTGCACTAGGGCCATGTACTGGCGTATCGCAGACCGATGATCTCGAGTAGCCTCTCGAACTGAATCTGAGGTAGGGCCTTCGTGAATGGATCAGCAATGTTCTCTTCAGAAGCAACTCTCCGAACCTCGATCTCCTGACGATCAATGATCTCCCTGATCAGGTGATACCGCCTCAAGATGTGTCTGGACTTCTGATGGGACCTTGGTTCCTTCGCTAAAGCTATAGCTCCGTTGTTGTCTCAATACAGAGGTATTGGATCAACTATGGTAGGAACCACCTGAAGTTCTATTAGGAACTTCTTCATCCAGACTGCTTCTTTTGCGGCATCGCAAGCAGCTATATACTCCGCTTCCATCGTCGAGTCAGCAACGGTGTCCTGCTTGGAGATCTTCCAGCACACCGCCCCTCCATTGAGGGTAAAGACATAACCCGACATGGACTTGGAATCGTCCTTATCACTCTGAAAGCCGGAATCAGCAAAGGCCTCCAACCTGAGGTCTTTTCCGCCGTAAACCAAGAACATCTCCTTAGTCCTTCTCAGGTACTTGAGAATGTTCTTTACTGCTATCTAGTGCTTCTCCCCTGGGTCTGACTGATACCGGCTTACCACGCTCAGTGCGTAAGCTACATCTGGTCTGGTGCACAACATCGCATACATTATAGAGCCTACCGCAAAAGCGTAGGGTATAATAGACATGCGTTCCCTTTCCAAATCAGTCTTGGAAGACATCTCTTTGGAGAGGGTGATTCCGTGACAAGTCGGTAGATTACCGCGCTTAGAATCTTCCATACTGAATCTTTTCAGTATAGTATCGATATACCTGGACTGCGAAAGTCCCAACATCCTCTTGGATCTATCACGATAGATCCGGATCCCCAGAATGTAAGAGGCATCACCCAGGTCTTTCATGGAGAACCTGTGTGACTAGAATCCTTTGACAGATTGTAGCATAGGAATGTCATTTCCTATCAATAGAATGTCATCCACGTACAAGACGAGTAATACGACACTTCTAGCTACAACTTTACTATATATGCACGGTTCATCTGGTTTTTTGATAAAGTCATATTCTTTGACTGTTTCATCAAAACAGATGTTCCAACTCGGCGATGCCTGCTTTAGTCCATAAATGGACTTAAGCAGCTTGCATACTTTCCCGCTGCTCCCACTCTGATTGAAACCCTCTGGCTGATCCATATAGACGCATTCTTCTAAATTTCCATTCAGAAAAGCCGTCTTTACGTCCATCTGCCAGATTTCATAATCATGGAAGGCAGCAATAGCAAGAAGGACCTGAATGGATTTGAGCATAGCCACTGGAGAAAAAGTTTCGTCATAGTCCAAACCAGGTCTTTAACGAAAACCCTTTGCAACAAGTCTAGCCTTATAGGTTTCCACCTGTCCATCTACACCAATCTTTTTCTTGAAGATCCATTTGCATCCTATGGGTTTTACCCCATCTGGAGCAAAGTCCAAAGTCCATACTTTGTTGGTGTACATGGACTCCATTTCGGTCCACATTGCATCTAGCCATCGTATCGAGTCGCCGCTCTGGATGGCTTGCTGGAAGTCAGTAGGTTCATCATCATCTATGATGCAATCCTCTCTATCCCCATCTATGAGAAAACCGTAGTATCTCTCAGGCGGATGAGACGGCCTACTACTCCTGCGGAGGGGTGCGGGAATGTCCTGTTCTTCTTGAACTTCTGGTTCTACCAAACTTTCAGTAGCAGCTTGTGGTTCTGGAATTTCTTCCAGTTCTACTGCGCTCCTACTCTTCTGATTTTCTAAAAATTCAGTTTCTAAGAAGTGGGCATGACGAGAAACAAAAACCTTTTGTTCCTCTGCGTAATAGAAATAATATCCCTTGGAGTTCTTTGGATATCCCACAAGCTTACACTGTACTGAGCGTGCCTCGAGCTTGTCCGAATGCTGCTTTTTTACAAAAGCTGGACACCCCCATGTCCTAAAATGTTTTAGACAGGGTTTCTTCCAACTCCACATCTGATATGGTGTGGTAGGCACAGTCTTGGTTGGAACCTGGTTTAAAAGATATGCCGCTGATTCTAGCGCATAACCCCAGAAAGATCGCGGTAACTCAGCATTACTCATCATGGATCGTACCATATCCAATAGGGTTCGATTCCGTCTCTCCGATACACCGTTGTGCTGTGGAGTGTAT
The DNA here is from genome assembly GCA_030015575.1 of Agapanthus africanus. Taxonomy (NCBI): domain Eukaryota; kingdom Viridiplantae; phylum Streptophyta; class Magnoliopsida; order Asparagales; family Amaryllidaceae; genus Agapanthus; species Agapanthus africanus. The sequence goes on along the minus strand of CM057347.1, from coordinate 207,293,627 downwards.
GGAGGAGTAAGCTGAGAGAGAATTCCTTTCTCCTTTAGGTAACCTAGGAACTCGGCACTTAAGTATTCTCCACCTCGATCAGATCTCAGTGTCTTAATACTTTTGCCTGTTTGGTTTTCCGCTTCACTCTTGTATTCCAGGAATTTCTCTAAGGCCTCGGATTTATGTTTCATTAAGAAAACATGTCCATACCTAGAGAAATCATCTGTAAAAGTAATGAAGTAGGAATAACCACCTCTCGCATGTGTAGACATTGAACCACATACATCGCTGTGTATGAGTCCTAAGAGCTCGCTCGCTCTTACTCCTTGTCCAGTAAATGGAGTCTTTGTCATCTTTCCTTTGAGACAAGATTGACAAGTGTCATAGGTTTGATATTCGAACGAGTCCAAATATCCTTCTCTATGCAACTTAGTCAACCTTCTCTCATTGATGTGACCCAGTCTACAATGCCATAAGAAAGCTTTATTTAAATCTGGAGACTTTCTTTTTAGTGTGTTCTGGACATTGAAAATTTGGAGTTGGTTTAAAACATATATACCGTTATTTAGTGTACCGGACCCAATCAAACCATGATTAAGGTGGATGTTGACAACATCTCTTACAAACGTGAAATCATAACCTTTATTTGATAACAAGGAAACTGATATGATATTACACGTTAAGCTTGGTACAAAATAACAGTTATGTAAAACCAAAATGTGTCCACTCATCAATCCTAGGTGATAATCCCCGACGGACGCAGCTCCCACGCTAGCTCCGTTAGCAACCTTTAGGGTCATATCACCTTCCTTCAGCACTCTACGGTTTCTCAGTGCCCGCAATGAATTACAAATATGAGATCCTGATCCGGTATCCAATACCCAGGAAGTAGAGTTGATCGACAGACAATTCTCGATTACAAACACACCTGAAGTCGAAGCCACAGCTTGCTTCGGTTCCTGGTTCTTGGCGTTCCACGCCATGCAATCCTTCTTCCAGTGCCCTTTCCTGTGACAATGGAAGCACTCATCCTGGCCCACTACCGGTACCGCAAACTTTTTCTTTCCCTTCCTTCCCACCTTACTAACACCTCCTCTAGGTCTGGGGACGGCCTTCTTCTTCCTTCCTTTGGTTCTAGCCTTGGACCCGGAAGAAGATGCACCGCCAACAAACATAGCGGGTGTTTCCCTTGCCTTCTGCAAGGTGCCCTCTGCACTCCTTAACATGTTCAGGAGTTCCGGAAGTTCAACTTCTTTTCTTTGAAGGTTGAAGTTCAGGATAAACTGGGCGTAGGTGGGAGGAAGGGACTGGAGAATAAGGTCTGTATAGAGCTCATTATCCAAAGTCGTCCCAAGGTCTGCGAGCTCTTCAATATAGCCGATCATCTTTAGGACATGTTCTCCTACTGATGACCCGACAGCCAACCTCGCTCGAAACAAGTTCTTAGAGGTCTCGTATCTTGCTATACGAGATTGCTCTCCATAAAGTTCCTTTGTATGGAGAAATATGCCATCAAGGCCCATATCCTCGTGCCTCCTCTGATGTTCATTGTTCATTGAGGCAAGCACGATGCACTTGGCTTTCGCGCAATCTAAATCCCAGGTTTTGCGGATTTCCTTATCCGCATTGCTGGATTTGGGACCAGGGACAGCAGGTGCCGTAGCGGTGAGGACGTACCCCAGTTTGTCATAGGTCAAAGCCATTTTGACATTCCGCAGCCAATCTTTATAGTTTGGCCCTGTCAGTATATTTTTCTCTAAAAGTAACTTAAGTCCAGTCATTTTCAGGGTCACTGCAATTAGGAGAGAGAGAAGAAAACTCTTTAGCATGATGCTCTTGCAAGTTTAGAGTGGTTTTTAGTTTATCTAAACTGGATGGCTCCCACTGTTTCTCGAATCCTTCCTCAAACCATAAAAGAAGAATTAGCCAGGACTATTCTCACCGTACAATACTTGCTTAACCGTTCAGCCAGGCCAGTGTCGATACTTCGAGGGAGGTTTTCCAACGCTTTCGCGAAGTTCCTTAATTAAATAACCTCTTTTCTCTGGGGGCGTAACCCTGCTGACACTTTTCTGGACACCTACTTGGTTTATAGCATTGATCGTTAAGTGACGAATATCCTGATAAGTAGCATATACTCACAGTAGGATCAGGATCCAAATATCATCGTATGATAATGTTTAAGGAATCCTACCAACATTCATCAAACTCCAAATGGTATGCATCTCTTTGCAAATTTCAGTTTCTTTAGAAATTCTCGATATTGATTTTTTGCCCCATGTTCTTATGATCTTGACTAAGGGCCAACAAATCATAAGTCACATGTCAAGTTCTGCCCATCATTATCCTGTTGATTTGAACCCATCCGTATATACTCTTGACTAAGGGCCAAACAAAGTAATACGAGTGTCCCAAACCAACTCATCTATCTATGCAACAAATGAATACCCCAGCAGCTACCAATCACTATGTCTTGACTAAGGGCCAAACAAACATAGCTTGAATACTACTGACCATTCATAAGAAATGACGGAGGGCTACGACTGGTTTTGGCGAAACCGTGAACGTAGTGAACTTGATATAACCGAAGGAACCTGATAGCTTTTAAAAGGAGTGGTTAAAGCTCCGCATTTAAAAATATCTTTTTTTAAAAAAATTAACCGAGTGGTTTCTTTTGAATTGTTCCAACGATTTAAACTTTGGTTTGTTTTTCTTTGCTTTATAGATAATGCGTCCATCATTAACCTATCATTGCAGAAAACAACGAAAATACAACGTCCTCTTATGCCATCCGCATTCGCCATGGGGTCCCGTCATCACCCGTTAGGTTACTTAACTAACGACAGAGCGGGGGCTGGGCTAGCTCGGGTGTAAAACATAAGTGACGTCTAAATAGCTATCATATATAGATATTGTACATTCGTCAGACGCAATAATAGGCATTCCAGATCACAGATGAACTTTATTGGATTTGCAAGTAATCCGTGTTTGTTTTGAGCCTGCAACAAAAGACGGATTACACAGTTGTGATGAATAGCCATTACCCCATCCAAGACCCCAACGGGTACGGCAAACTACCCGCCCGGCAGTTTGTGCACCCCACCTTGGGTCTGTCCTAGGAGCAAAAACAGTAAAATGAAATAATACAACGGTGGCTACAACCGCAACCTGGATGTGCCCCGCAAAATAATATTACAACAAATTACATTTACATCAAATGAATTAAATAATAACCCATCACATAACCCCGGCTATACATCACAACAGTCCAACACAGTTCATATTCACAAACAGTAAAAACCATTACAGAAATGTGCAACCCCCTGCCAACCGACATAGTAGCAGTTAGGGGAGGTTTACGAACACATTACACAAACACAGATATAATCCAATAAGCAAATACTGTATAATTTCGATCGATTAAACACATTTAATATTGCTCCAATACTTCTCTGTAAACTTGAAACCTGAGCAAAATTAAAAAATACCAGAAAATCCCAAATATCACAGAGAACCATCACAAGAAAAATGGGTCCCTGAATCGTCAACTCGGCAGCGGAAGCACGGCGGGATCTGTGCTATCCGCCGCGGTTCCGCGGCGCCGTAGGCGATTCAGGGGACCAAATTTTTTGTGTGTTCTACTACTGTCATTTTAAGCTTTCTGAACATCCCTGAAAAATTTTTGGACTTCATTTATAAATCGACAGAAACTTGATATTTTAGGGTTTTCCGGTTTCGTTTTTTTTGTTCGAAATTCATACAAATTTGCAAAAAAGTTATTTATTGTTTAGCGAGGCTCTGATACCACTGTAAGTCGATGTACAACACCCCAATACTTGTGGGGAGGCGGAATTTTCAAAAACAAACTTGTTTAGTGAACAAACATCGACTAACCGCTTGAATCGAAGTTAAACGATAACTAACTTAAAACATAGAGTTTCTATGCTACTATGTTTAGGGATTATACCTAACGAATCGTGTCCTTCGTCTTTGCGAACTCCACCTCCTCCTCGGCCTTCTCGAAGTAGTAGACGATCCACCCGAGAGCTTTACTCCAAGCTTAGCCTCTAAACTTGAGGCAACTAAACTTCTCTAAGTGCTAATCAAAGAAGCTAGGTGAAATATAGAGAGGGTTATGGATTAAGTAGTCTAACTAATCTTTGTACTCAACACATGAGAGGGGAGGATTAGGGTTTGAAGAGGGAGAGCTTGAGGAGAGAGAAGGTGAGGATAATAGTGAAGTGAGAAGAATGAGTTATCATAATATATATCAAGCATTTCTTTTTATCAAGAAAAGAAAAGAAATCATTTTACAACCATGCTTGATAAATATCTTGTGGTGATTCATCTCCATGAGTCATTAAGCAATTATGAAGCATTAATGACATGGATGAATCATCCATATGACTCACTAATCTCATTCAATGTATATGCCACCTAAACCTCCTTAGTCACCATCTTCTAGAAGCTTCTCGCGCAATTACGAGAACGCCCCTCCTTTCCGCAAAAATACGGAAAAACTTTAGACTGTATAAATCCAATAACCGGATACCAGTAACTGGCTTAAACCAAAGCCGACTGGTAAAAACTGTCCGAAAGTCGTACGTGCGTAAACACACGTATGCGTCCGAACCCTTGTCGTAAAACCATACGACCTCTATATCATTTCGTCTGGAGTAGGGAAACTCTCTGTGTGGGACTCTAGAGACTCGACTACTACGCTGGCAGTGGGTTTAACCACAGACCGCAAGTGGCACTAGCTGTACGTAATGTTCCCCAGGTAGATGTCGATAAGAAGGCCGATGAGGAAACCCATCCGAACTCCTACTGAGCCTGATGTGACAATCTCCATACAGTCCGGTCCGTTCGTCCAAGACTATCGCATATTGGGCCTAGGGGGCGGCAAGCGTCAGTCCCCTAATAGCGGTATAAGTCGTGTCGGAGGGAAGCCCATTACACCCTGAGAAACTACTGGAACCTACCAGCAAATCTCACTTGCCCTGGCCAGGGACTTTGCGTAATGGCTCTCTGACACAGCGCGATATCAACCCCCAATACCGGGAGAGACGAATCCTGTCTAACCGCCACTGCCTCCAAGTGCTCGGGACTGCACCCAACTGCTACCTGTTTGCACGACTCCTTTGAGCCGTGGTAGGGTAGCAATCTAAGAACAGTGGGACACACTCGAGGCGAAGTAGCAGTGTCAAGTCTGCGGACTATGCTGTACTCATGTCACCTGGGAACTGTTCACTGACGACTGGTATAAAACCAACCAACAGTTCCCTGTGAGTCCTGTCCGGTGTACCCGTAACCCAACGAGCACCTGCACACTATCTCCAGTACGACGTACTGACGGCTGTGGGACAGACCATCTCCCCAATTGGGATGAGAAGCGTACACACTAGTCTACTCCGGAGTATCGATGCTCTGTCTCGATAATCCAACGACCAGGGACCTGAATAAGGATGTGCTTGTAGACTACCCAGCCCCCACTAGTGTGACTGCCATCACAACGCTGGTAGTCAAGCAAGATCCTAAGAGCTCTATCAATACGTATACTCACATAATAAGATAGAAAAACCAAGTAGCATACTACCATGTTTAGCAAGACTGTTATATACATGTGAATATCCCAAGCTTCCATTAAGTAATATACAAACTAGTATGATACAGTAATGGCCTTCTAGGGCATAAACACTAACAGTTACTCTTTATCTTAACATGTACACTTGTCTCTTTATACTGTCTTATAGTTACATGTTGGTAAAGCCCTTAGGATATGTACTTGACTACCTGGACTGTGATGCAGATCATACTAGTGGGGACATGGTAGTCCATAAGTACATCCTTCAAGGTCCCTAGTCGTGGGTGTATCGAGACGGGGCATCGATATACCAGTGTAGACTAGCGTATACGCTTCTCGACCCATGAGATGGGCGATGGATGATCCCACATCCATTGGTGTTTGACATCAGAGATGGTGTACGGGTGCTCAGTGGAGACTGGGTACACTGGACGGACTCGCCGAGAACTCCAAGATGGTATTATACCTCACGTCAGATGGCAGTTCTCAGGTGACACTTGTACAGGTTAGTCTGTAGACCCGAGATCGTCATAGAGTCTTGTGTGATTCCCACTGTGCTTTGATCTCCACCTTACCACGTCCATGAGGGCGTGCAAAACGGTGGTCTTTGGGTACAGTCCCGAGTCATATGGAGGCAATGAGCGATAGGAGGGGTTTCGTCTCTCCCGGTATTGGGGGTTGATGTTGCGCTGTGCTCGATTGGCCATAACAGGGAAGTCCCTGGCCAGGGCTGATCTGAGATTTGCTGGTAAGTGTTACTAGTAGTTTCTCGACCCGTTATGAGCCTCACATCGGCACGACTTATCGGTTATTGGGGTTTGACGTTTACCACCCCTAGACTTGATATGCGACATATCAGACGAACAGACCGGACTGTACGGTAAGTGTTACTGGTTGGATTCACAGGAGTGTGAGCGGGCTAGCTCGTCGATCTTCTGATCGCTCAATACCCGGATGGCCGTTACGTTTAGCAGACCGCTTGCGGCTTGTGGGTGCTTGATATGATCATCATCTGCTACCGGCGTATTGACGAGTCTTTAGAGTCCTACACAGAGGTTTCCTGGCTCAAGCGAAATGAAATAGGAGTGCATATGAGATATGTGCAGGACCGAGAATGATGCGTGTATGTGATACCGTATTTCATTCTCGCGATGAATGTTTCGATTGGTTATATGCGATATAACCTAGTTATCGAATCGTAGATTGATTCGATAAGTCGATACATTGGATACTAGTCGGTTATGTGCGACATGACCGGACATTGAATCAAGTGTTGATTTAATGATTTAATGTATAATTATATATTTGATATATTACTTTGCATTAACTAGTATTGGTTCACTTTAATAGGATTTTCTCACTTGGAGTTCAAAAGTTGTATATGTAATATACTTTTGTGCACTACAATGTGTCATGTTTGATGATGCATGTAAATTGGTTTTGTGTTAAGACTTAAACCATGGTTATGATAATAGTTAGGGTTTTGATTTATTTACTTATTTATTTATCTATTCTTTTTTGATAAATAAATAAAAGATAACAAAATGGTTTCTTTCATGAAGCTTGATGAAGCTTCATGAAGCTTTGACTAAAGTGACCATTTTGTCATCATCCTTAACCCTAACCATTCTCACTTGACCATGGTCTATTCTCTACACTTAACCAAGGTTAGAAAATGATAAGTATTCATTTTTATTATTCTTTTAACAACACATATCATATTCTTTCTTCTTCTTCATCATCTTCATCAAGAAAGAAAGCTTGATGCCATCAAAGGCAACTTGAGTTCTAAAGTGAGAAATCCAATTCTAAAGTGAACCCACCTCCTATTTCTTCACCCTCTATCTCTTGCCAAGTTGTTTTGGGTGTTTTCTTCACAAGTTTCACAAATTTGTGAAGTCGGAGCTTGAACTTGTGATGCCTCGACGTAGATCATCTTCGGCACGAAGCCGACGACCTTGCCCGCTCGTTTTTCCGATGAAGCCGACGATCGATTCTAGGATTCGAGATGGACAGCGAGAGGATGCCTACGTGGAGCTAAGGAAGTGGAGAACCGGATCTACAAAGGTTGTAGCCCCTCTCCTTTAGTTAAGTTGTTAACTAGTTTAGTTTTTCGCCTAGATTTCTAGTCAACGATCCGTATTAGGGTTTCTCGGCACCCGAAAAATTTGAAATTGGCATGGTTGATGCCTTGTGAGACCTCTTGAGAGTGTCTAGGAACCCTACACTAGCATCCACTACAATATACATCGTATGTACAGTAATGGCCTCTAGGGCATACATATAACTAACAATCTCCCACTTGCACTAGGGCCATCTGTTGTCGTATCACATACCCAACTATTAGCTGTGGTTGAGGTATCCCATACTCAACAATCCCATAAAAGTCTCTACTAGGAAAAAGGCCTTTGTGAGTGGATCCACGCTGTTGTCCTCTGTGTCTACTCTCCTAACCTCGATCTCCCTGCAGATCAACCATCTCCATGATCAGGTGATACAGCCTAAGAATTATATCTGGATTTCTGATGGGACGGGGGTTCCTTGGCATAAGCCACAACTTCATTGTCACACAATGGTAGGAACGAAGTTCATCTCATGAACTTATATATCCAGACTGCCTCTTTGGTAGCATCCTTGGTAACGATGTATCTTGCCTTTAATCGTCTAGTATGTCACGGTATCTAGCTTGGAACTCTTCCAACATACCGTCCCTCCACTGAGGGTAAAGACAATGCCTGCGACTGACTTTCAGTCGTCCTTATCACCCTGGAACCTTTCCAGTGATTCTCCCCAAGATCGATTGATACCATCTCACTACAACTAGTGAGAATCTTAACATCCAATTAGATCTATCTCATAGATCCAAAACCCAGGATTCAGGAGGCATCATTTTGATCCTATATGGAGAATCCTTGTGATAAGCGGATATTGACCGAGCGTAGCATAGGAAACTCCTTCCCAATCATGAGTATGTCATTCATGTACACTACGAGGATCACCATCATACTCCCTACTACCTTTTTGTATATACAAGGTTCATCTACCATTTTGATGAAGTCAAATTCTTTGACTACCATATCAAAACAGATGTTCCAACTCCGCGATGCCTGCTTTATCCTATAAAGCATCTTGCACACGTTTCCGCTGCTCCCACTATCTACGAAGCCCTCTAGCTGTGTACTTATAAACTCTCTCTTCCAAATCAACATTTAGAAAAGCAGTCATGACACCCAACCACCAGATATCGTAGTCATGGTATGTAGCAGTGACAAGTAGGATCTGGATGGACTTAAGCATGGCTTTGAAAGTCTTAACTTTTCCATGTACACCAAGTAATCTTCTCAAGATATACTTGCTCCTGAGGGGGATTTAACCCTTCAAATAAAGCAACCAAAGTCCATACTTTGTTGGTGTATAAGGATTCCATCTTAGATCACTAAGCATCCAGCCATTCTTACAGAGTCCCACTCCTGATGGCCAGCTCGAAACTAGTTGGGTCATCATCTTATGATGCAATCCTCGCTCCCACTATCATAGAGAAACTGAAGTATCTCTCAGGTGGGTGAGGAACCCTACTAGATCGGCGGAGAGGCTGAGGTTCGTTAGAGTCTATTGAATCCTTTGGTTCTACCAAATCATCTGCTATAGTTTGTATAGCTCGAACTCCTTCCAGTTCTACCTCATGACCACTAATTTCTTCACAAGAAATTCCCTTTCACAAAGGTGGTATGTTGAGAAACAAAACATATTTTGTTTCTCTGTTAGGTAGAAGATATTCCCTGGCATATGCTTGGGATATCCAACAATCTTCCACAGATCTTACTTTGCCTCGAGCTTGTCCGGATTTTGCTTTTTAGACATAGGCCGGACAACCCCAAATCTTAACTTACTTAAGATATGGGCTCTTCCCATTCCATATCACATATGAAGTGGTAGGCAACTGATTTGATTTGAACCCTATTCAATTGGTATGCAGCTTTTCAAGCGCATAACTCCCAAAAGGAAATAGGAAACTCAGTAGTACTCATCATAGAGCACACTATATCACATAGGGTGCTATTGCTCCGCCCCGATATACCATCGTGCTATAGTGTATACGGAGGAGTAATGCTGAGAGAGAATCTCATTCTCCTTTAGAATAGTTCAGGAATTCCATGCTCAAGTATTCTCCTCCCTGATCTAATCATAGGACATAATACTTATACCCATTTTTGGTTTTCTACTTCTAACTCATATTCATTGAATTTCTTAAAAGTTCCAGACTTGTGTTTCAACAGGAACATATGTCCGGATCTTGAGAGATAATCAGTGAATGTAATGAAGTACAAAGAATCGGTCTTGGCATGTGTAGACAGGGGACCTTCATACATCATCATGTATCAATCCCAAGAGTTCACTAACTCTTTCTCTGTTTCCAATAAACTGAACTGTGGTCATCTTATCTTTGTGACATGACCAGCAAGTTTCACAAGATGTAAATTCAAACTATTTTAAATATGCATCTAAATGTAACTTCAGCTAATCGGGTCATATTGATATGACCAAGTCTATAATACCTCAAGAAGGATCCGTTCATTTCTGAACTCTTTCTCTTGTGTGTGTTCTGTACGTTAAGAACAGTAATTTGATTTAGAAAGTCAATACTTTTAGATAACGTGCCTAAACCGATCAACTCTTGATATAGGAAATGCTCAAAACATTATCCAACAATACAAAATTATATCCTTCTTTATCTAAATAAAGAGACTGATATGATTTTTTATATTAGGTTCGGTATCTAATAACATTCGTTCAGAATCAATGTATTCTGGTAATACTGGGTGATAACTACTAACAGACTTGGCTGCAACACTTGCACCGTTTCTATCTCATGAAACTTATCACTCGTTCTCAGTTCTCTACCTATCTGTAGCCCATGTAACAAATTACATATGTGGGATCCTGATCCGGTATCTCATACCCAGGACGTAAAGGATACTGAGAGACAGTTCTCGGTAATGAACACACCCGAAGAAGATGCATCATCATGCACTTTCTTCGTTTGAGTGGCACGGGAATTCTAGTAATCTCTTATTTCCTGCACTGTCTTATAACAATTATAAGTTGGAACGGGACCAACGTTCCTTAGCGCAGTATAACAAGCGGGTTCGGTCAATATATCCGTATTATTATCTTGATTAAGGCGTGACATGGTCGCAACCTGGAGAGAGAGAGAGAAGAAAACACTCAGCGTGCGCTTTTACAAGATTAGATTGGTTATCAATTTATCTAATCAGGATGGCTCCCACTGTTTTAGTCAAATCTTCCTTCAAACCCTAAAAGGAAAGACTAGCCGGGATTAATTACACTCTACAAGTTCGCCAATCTTTCATCCAGGCCAGTGCCGGTACTTTGAAGGAGGTTCCCCGTGCTTTCGCACGGACCTAATTAAAATAAAGCTCGTTTTCCCAGGGGCGTAACCCTGTTAACACCTTTCTGGACACCTACTTGATCGGCTTATTGTAATGTGTAAAACTCTCCCAGGAGTAACTCTTACTCGTAGCGGGTATCGGGATCCAATTATCTCATAGAAGGTATGCAATCTCATTGTAAATTTCAACACTTGAAATTCCCAATAATATTTTACCCCTAGCGTCCTATGACCTTGACGGAGGTCAACAAACCATAGGCCGCTAGTCAAGTTCTATCCATCATTTCCTGATTGAATTAAACCAACCCGCGCGACCCTTGACGGAGGTCAACAAGGCCGCACGACTGCCCTAAAACAATCTGCATCATAAGCATAAACAGATAAATACTAGTTAGCTACCGCACACTACGCCTTGACGGAGGTCAACCAACGTAGCACGAATACTAAATAGGACTTATATGAAATGACGAAGGGCTACGATAGGTTTTTAAGAAAACCTTTTGCGTAATGAACTTAATATCGTTGTAGAATCGAGTGAATTTAAATGGAGTGTTTTTTAGGCTTTTACTGGTTTTGCTAAAGAGGTCACTCCCGGTGAAGGGATCGTCGGCTCTTTCCTCATCAAATAATGTGCAGGATATTTCACAAATACCACTATGCAAAGCAAAAACTATATAAGCAATCAAAAGACAAACCGAGTATGCAGCATCTGCTAGTTTCGCTAAAGTGGTCACTCCCGGTAAAGGGATCTCGGCTCTTTCCTTATCGAATAAGGTGCTGGATGTTCTACAATGAACACCGCTATGCAAAGCAAGAACTAGAGCTACCAGTTTTTAAACAAGTTTCTACAACATCTTAGGTTTCTTTTATTTCATTAATCTCATTAATGAAGTCCCATTTTATTATACTTCACAAGCATCACATTTGAAACAAAATCTGCAATATAACACATATCTCATATATATAATATAAACATTCGTCTCAGGCAGTAATATGATCTCATCACAGAACATTGCAGCAGAAGAACATATATGAAATATTGGATATACTAGGAGGTCCGTGTTTTAATACGAGCCTGTACAAAACACGGATTCCACGGTCATGATGAATAGTCAAACCCACTTCCCTAGACCCCTACGAGAGCGGCAAGCAACACTGCCAATTCTAGGGTTAGGAGACCTGGTCTCGACTCCTCAAGATGGTCTCGCACTCGACCCTAGAACCCGGTTACTTGTGCTCCCCGCCTTGGGTCTACCTAATGCGGAAAAGTAAATAATATACAATGGTGACATCATCCTCAGCCCGGAAGTGCCCCAATAAAAGAATATTACATACAAATGAATTTTACATGAATGAAAAAGAAAAACTCTTATCTAACATAAAACCCCCAGCTATTCAGAACGCGACGATCCAACATAACATATCACAGCAACACATAATATCACATATCATCAACGTAAGTAAATATGCATATCCCAATTGTCGTTGATGTATAGCAACGAAACCGGCGATACACCACATATTACACTTACGGTCGCAGAAAAGAAAGTGTAAAACTACAACAGTTGGAATCCGCAACCTCCTTAGAAATCGCATGTCTAACCAAATGAATTCCTTAGACATCGCATACCTAACAATTATATACCCTGCATTTTAGTCTCATTATCGAAAACTCTTTTCAATATCAAATCGAGCAATTCAACAATATTCCCGACATCCTGATCGAATGCTCGTCGTAAACAGTAGACGGCCGCACCCCCGGATGCCGTCGACGAAGTGCACTAAGGCAGAACACCGCTGCCGCGAGCACCCGAACGGATGCTTTTGGCGACGGGGTTCTCCTAAAGTCACTTGGTCGGGGCTATGGGGCGTGGCTGTCTATTAAGTTTACCCAGCGAGTATCCGCGTACGCTACGTGATTGCGATGGACTTTTGATCACATCAAAATTCCATGGCAACCGATCATCTGAGACTAAACTGCTAGATTTTTTAACATTCAAATTAGTTATCTTATAACTACATGTGGATTCCAAATATTGTATCACGTTCCAGATAAATAGACAATGTTAAACTTTCCGATCGAATAGTCAAACATCCAAGTTCTCCCAAATAGTTCTTAACACTTGAAATTAGTTTTAAAACATCCATCACATGCTACAGTACCAATGCTCCAGCCGTAGAAGGGTCAAGCCAACGCCTTACATGTGGCACGCCGTACTGCTACAAACCCTAAGGTTTAGAGGCAGTTCAAGACGGCCACATAATCGAGTTAAGGTTTGTTGTCTTCTATAGGGTCTACCGCGTTACTTCCACGACTTAGAACGTTCTTAAACTACGGAAAAATCCAACACTTGGAAATTGTCACGACCCGAAAAGTACAGAACATGACCGAAACTTAAATTACGAAACGTCTCGAGGCGTACGTAATCTAAGTAAGCCAAAACCCAGAAATCAAAACCAAGAAGCAGTAGAGTGAAGGAAAAACCAATTGAAAGCATGTAGTTTTAATCAACATAGGCCGAAGTATGTATTTTAAAAATCCAAGTATTTTCTGAAAATTTCGGCAGAGTCACCTTTGTAAATACTGGCCCTAAATGGGATACAACATGAATAGTATACGAAATCAATAAAAGACATCCCCAAGCGGGAGCTAGCTCTTCGTCAATCGACAGACACAACCACGCAAGCAATAATAATATACAACGCCAAGGCCGAGGATCAAAATTCAAAGAAACTCATAACATCAAGAAAACCCAAGAATAATACAACGCGCGACGCTAAGGTCGAAAGAATAACAAATATGGTCTTCTAACTCTCTCAAATATACAATCTGGGTGATGGAGCTTACTAGATACAATGAAATAACATATACAACGGTACTCCTGATACAAAAGAACCCACCTGCCAAAGCAATCACCCTGAATGAAATGATGTGCCAGCAACTCCCAATGGAACCTGTACATCTAACCTGAAGAAAAATTTGGCACAACGGGGGTGAGTTGCCAACTCGTGAGTAGAAAACATCTACGAGTAGAAATCGCATGTATGACTCAATCCTAGGTCATACGATCATAATATATCCTCAAAATATATAACCTGAAGCATATAGTAATGGCTAGGTTATACATCTAAACAATTATAATACCAAGTGCTCGTGTCAGTGCCTCAGGTAGCAACATAACATATGTATGATGTATGAATGCATGAAGACAGAACGCCTCAAATGAGAAAACTGTTTTTCTTATCTCTGTGAGATATATGTATAATAATTGAAATATCATTATTGAAATCAACAGGAAATCAGTGTCCAGCATCGACACAATATCTCAAATCTCAAGTCTCAATATCTGGGGCTCCGGCTATCCGGACTGGCCCAACACCGATCGGTATCCTCCGGATATCCGTCGAGTCACAATGAAGTCACCGGTCGGTAGTCCTCCCCTGCCAGGCTCAACGCCATCATCTGTGACCTTCTCGCCCCGGGGTACCACACCGGGTCCACCATGCACCCACAGACGGTTCCTCCTCCTCCTCGAATCGGGTGTATCATATCGCTCAAGAGCCAAAAACTCATGGTGGACTCCTCTCAAATCATATCACGAGAAAACCACAACTTTCCTTTTAAATGATTATAAGTTTATAAAATCCTTGCGGTCTCTCCAAATCTAGAAATCTCATGGAATCCAAAATCTCAAAATCAAAGATCAATAACAATAAATACTGGGCTCCGGCAATCCGGAATAGCCCTAAATAATAATGCATAACAATGAATAAATAATTATGCATGAAGTATCACAGTAATGAATGCAATATCGAAACTAACGCAGTAATGAATGCAATATCGAAACGAGCGCAGTAGTGAATGCAATATCTAAACTGTCAGCTAACAAGCGATATCAATAAGGTAACATTCTCTAAAGTGCGCGTGACATGGAAATTACCGATGATGACGTATGTGAGCCGGCAAGTAAGTGTACGTGGAACATACGCATCATCGGTAATAGTGCTGGTGTCCTGGCAGCATGGTTTTCATAATAATACGGAAACACAATATAACATGCAAAGCGATGCGAATAGCAAGAACATGCGGAACAATGAATAGTAAACGCAGCAATAAGGAATATACATTCATATAAACGAGTCATACAGTTTTGATATTTGAAATAGTACGAATCGTGGTGTTTAGAAAATAAGGGCTACGGCGTTTTTTAAGAAAAAGGTACGTTCTTTGAAATATCCGTAGTATCTCTTGGCCTGTCTTTAAAATACTCACGATTCGTTAGTTTTGGAAATAGGTATGACTCGGGCCCAGTCTAACATCTACTAGGTAACTACAGGTCTAACTAACAACCAATCAGAAGGGGTACGGGAGCCACCTAAACTTGAGTCGATATATAACCATGTAAAATAGTCGGTGATCCCGCCTCAATAGTATCCCATACGATACCCTATATAATATGACATCCTCGAGTCAAGAGTGTGGATCTATCATCAATATAAAGCTCGTACGGTAAATCCGTTGTACGGCCTCCCAAATCTGGGTACGGGTCAAAAGTCACATCTATCATATTATTCATCTGGTATCCTCTTATCAAATATCATGATCGGGGTACTGATCTACATCTAGTACAATACTGATACCGTCTATGTAAATGCTTGCGTGTATATGAAAATACCACGCCCAAAGGACCCGCTAAATATATCACGTCGTAACTCAAATACGAACCAAGTCACATCACCGATCCCACGGCCCCAAGCCCAATCTCATCGACTCATCTCCAATCCAAAGTACTATCGTCATAATCCGTGTATATGTATACGTATATATATATATATATATATACCTAGTCCCATACCTATGTGTGTGTGTATATATACATATACCCATATACACACATGTAAAATAGATGTATGCAAATGAGGGTGTGCGTGTGGGTGTGAACCTATTCTAGGGTTCATGACTAAGAAGCTATGCTAGTTTACTTCTAATTACCCTACACTAAACCATGAACACAAAATCATACCTTGATAATCATCCTCGTATCATGAAACACCTATATAACATATGTATATCATCAACTATACTACGGACAGCGGGGGTGTTATACGCCATCCACCCGACTTCTCCCCGTAGATATAAATCTACTCACCTGGTCCTCGCTTGCCGAAATCGATGTCGCTACGCGCTTGCTTGTCTTCTCGAAGTCCTCGTGGGGGTACCTACGTATCATGACACATCGCATCACATTAAAATCCGACTCATGACCAAAACAACACATGAAACCCACATAGGTCAAAACCTATGGTTTGCTTTCTCAAATCAACCCAAAAACCCTCGATATCGGCGTACAAACTCCGAGTGATCGCGAAAAACTCAAACGCACAAATCGTGGTTTCAAAACTCACTAATTATGTAAGAAATAGTGATTAATTCGTCAAATCCATAAAATTAAACCAATCGTTTTATTTTCCAAAAATCTAGTTAGCACAAATTCCCATTTCAGTTCAAAACTTGATGTTTTAATGAATCTACAAATTTTAATGATTCAAATGGACAAAATGTTCATTAAATAATATAATTATGTCATACAAATCACTTTCATAAATTAATCTCATCAATTTGTATAAATTCCAAATTCCTAGTTTGCAAAAATACCGATTTTAACTCTTTTTAGGGTAAAATTCATAATTTTACAATTAAGCTTGGTTTTGCATATACAAAAGTATTAAACCACAATTTATAATGTTAATAATGCCATGAAACCCTAATTAGAATTTTATCTCACCAAAATATATATATTTTTAAAACCTAGTTTGCAATTTATACACTTATTACAAATTTAAATTATCAAAAATGCAAACTAGCAACTAGATTAGTTTTAGCAAGCAATTACATGTTAATCTACTCATTTTAACCATGATTACATGATAAGAACCCTAATTGCAATTCAAAACCCTTTCTTGAATTTTTCCAAATAAGCAATTAAACCTAATTAAAAACCTAATTAGCTTCAATTGAAGTATGATAGCAACAATTAAGTAACTAATCAATTATCAAACCATGGCACAAAGATTTATACCTCACAAAACTTGTAGATCTACATGCATCTTAGCCTCCCAAATTAGCTTCTATGCCCCAAGATCCATGCTAGATGGGCTAAAGAATAATGGTTAAGTGTTGGATTTGGATTTAGCTTTCATTTTTTTGTGGATTTGAAGCATTTTTGGTGAATTTTTTGATGAGAAATGAGAAGGGGAAATGAAGGGGCTGCTGCTGTTGGGGGAGGGAAAAGAGCTCGGCCAAAACGGGGGGGGGGGGGGGAGTGAGAGGAGAGAGAGTGAGGTGGGGAAAAAGTTATCTAGTCAACCCAAAGTCAAAACCATACCTCTTTTTAACTTCTTTCCTTACTCTTTCCTTTTTCTTTTCTCATTTCTTTTTTCATGAAGTGTGAAGTGTGTGGGTGAGGGGCAGCCATGTCCTTGTGGGGTTGTGTGTGTGGGTGAGTGGGTTGGGAAAGGATAAATGTTATACCCCAATTTCCAATTAATTTATTTTCACCATTTAAGCCTTTTTCTTCAATATTTTCTAAAACCGTTTGATAACTTCATTTCATTCCAAAAACAACATGTTAAAATTTTATTTAATATGTTATGATGCACAAAATTTGTTTCAACCCATTCCAATTTGTAATTTTCCCTAATTAAATGTATTAATGACGGCTTAAAATAATATTAAAATAATTAATTTCGGAAATTTTTCCAGAAAATTAGAAATTTTACCCATGGCTCAATAAACACCAAATACTAGCAATTACATAGCTAGAATATGTATATTTAATTTTAAAATTAACGATATTTATATTTTGACTTTTTACGAAAACCCCCCTTATTTTACCGTTTTTTCGAAATTTCACCAAAACGATTTTCAAAACGTTACAATTTTCCCCCCTTAAAGAAATTCGGTCCCCGAATTTAAATTAAAACTCCTCCCAAATACTAAAACATTTCAGCAAAACCATCAAGTCGTCGGGGCTCCGAAATCATAAATACATAAAACAAATCGTAGCGCAATGCATGCGCATGAAAAATGAGCATATAACTCAAAATCAAGACTCCATCCAGCATCCCGCAATCATCGGAGCCATGGTGAAGACACAATGTCTAAATCCAAAACGAAAATCAACATGATATACATCATTAAAACATCTGGAAGCAATACATGCCAAACCTTTTTCAAATCGCCGTGCGATGTTCGCAACATTGCACAGTGGCGGACGTCTATTGTAAGAAAATAAATAAATAAATATATATATATATATATATATATATATATATATATATATATATCCTTTGTTCAACATACACGTCCCGCCATTTTAAAAACAATTTAGAAGGGTTTTCCTTGTAAAAAGTTTCGTGTCATCACGGACACGTAGGTATATACTGAGACTATAGCTCATCTTTGGAAATCCCTTTGATAAGTATCAATGCATGCAAAAATATACTCAGGTACTGTCCTCTGACTAGTCCTACTCAGTACTAAACTAATTAGCACGTATCAAAAATATACTACTCCAAAAGATATCAATCCCAAATATATAAATATATATATATATATATGAATGCCACGTGCGTCTGGTGCGCATGGAAATCGAAATCCATGAATGTGCCATACATGTGCACGGAAACAAAATCTGAGTGCAATGGGTGTACACGAAAACATCTGTCAAAGGCAACGTGTGTGCCTGACAACAAAACCAGGGGCATCGGTTATACACGAAAATCTCGATTTAGTGCATCTGGTGTGCACCTAAATCGCATCAAGCGCCTTAAGTACGTGCAAAATCAAAATCAAGTGCACGAAAGCAAATCAAATACTAAAAGTGCATGAAAACTATGCCGAAAGCATAAGTCAAATCATATGCATGCCCTAGGCATAAAATCAAATATCATGAAACTCGGTCATCAAAACTCAATCATGAAATAAATCACCCAAAAATACTGAAATCCAAAGGGACAGATACATGATAGTCAACTCACGAAATCACAAATCGTAAATGTTGTCGTCGATGTCCTTCCTTCAAGGTTGAGAAGGTGTCGGTGCATCCAATGCAAGCAGAGCTCTTCGCCTGGTGCCCTTAGGCTCTCGTCTCTCACTGTGAATTGCTAAGTACATAGCTCTTCGGCTCAACGGTCCAATACAGAAACGATAACAGAAGCAGTCCGCTCTGACGCATCCTCTAAAGATCTCTGGCCAACTATCATGGTTACTCATAACATGTCACGTCGACGATGCCGAACTCTAGCCTACTGGGTGTGCGTCATATGACCGCTCCTGGGTCCAGGTTTTCTCATTTAGTATTTCCAGAAAGATCTTGTTGGGGCCTCTCCCAAATCTCATTTCTGCCGAACTGCCCGGAAGTTATCATCTCTTACTAAATCTATTTCTTGTTCCGGAACGGCTGCATACTCTTCACGACTCCTCCTGGAATATATCCATAATAAATGCTTCTGCTTGCGCATCACATCTCTGATGTCGGTGGAGTGGAACGTCATCTCGTCAAGATCTCGTACGAACCTCTTACTCTACTTTTCTCTAATGTCGACTGCTTCGGACTCGTCTCTTCGTGGCTACATGGACTGCGCTCCAACGGCTATTCTTGTATCTGGAGTCTTCCAAGCGATGCATCTCATCACATGATATCTGAATTAAGTCGAACCATCCGATCGATTTGTCAAAACCTCATAATCCCCCAAGAGCTCAACATCTGGGTACAGTTTAATAGTATCAAATATAAGCCACAACACCTATGGACCAACCGTAGAAGGGCAGACCCAAGCCTCACTAATGGCACCGCTAAACTGCCGCAAACCCTAAGGTTCACCGGCGTTCCATGGATATTAAATCGAGTTAGGTTTTCATTCTTCTAGAGGGTCCGTAGAATTGCTTGCATTGTTTTCCGAACACTTTAAACTTGGAAAATAGGTTCCTGACATTCGATCGTCTCTATCGACTCTCAACGTATCCGCGTGAAGTCATCTCTAACTGAAATCAATCAATCTGATGACCTCGCATCGGGGTAGGCAATGAATCACATGTCCTAGTCTTTCATCTCTGGTGACTAGCAATCTCTATCATATCTCGAAATATAACTCGTGCGGCATTAGCTTCAAACATCTGGGGTGACATCCTTTCATTTTCCAAAATCACTGGCTCATTCGTCCGCATGCTGAACAGTGCCTCAATCATCAAATAATTTGTGCTCTGACGGTCATCACAATCTGGCTGGCCTCTTTAAGTGGCCCAATCCCCTGGTGCTGATCTGCACGTCCGAGAAATCTTGTAAAAGCGATCCATCAAACGCTCGTGGCACGAAAACACAATAAAACTACGCCTCTATGCAATCATATGCCCCTGGAATCACGCTCTGGTCAGTCCTCGTCCATGACGAGCTCATGCTGACCGCAGCCGTAGCTCTCTGCCCGTGTAACCGTGGTAACAAAACCATAAACTGGTACCGATGAGGCTAGATCATAGGAATGAATATAATGCTGTGAAAAGAAATGTACATCCTAATGCTTCTTAAGCGGAGTATCGTATCGTAAATATGCCGCGGAACATACGTACGGTACGTCACTCTACTCAAGCTACCTACTCCATCAACCAAGGGTCATCCTACACTCCGAAGGTAAAACCTAACGCTCTGATACCAACTTTGTCACGACCCGAAAAGTACGGAACATGACCGACACTTAAATTACGAAACGTCTCAAGGCGTACATAATCTAAGTAATCCAAAACCCAGAAATCAAAACCAAGAAGCAGTAGAGTGAAGGAAAAACCAATTGAAAGCATGTAGTTTTAATCAACATAGGCCGAAGTATGTATTTTAAAAATCCAAGTATTTTCTGAAAATTTCGGCAGAGTCTCCTTTGTAAATACTGGCCCCAAACGGGATACAACATGAATAGTATACGAAATCAATAAAAGACATCCCCAAGCGGGAGCTAGCTCTTCGTCAATTGACAGGCACAACCACGCAAGCAATAATAATATACAACGCCAAGAGCGAGGATCAAAATTCAAAGAAACTCAAAACATCAAGAAAACCCAAGAATAATACAACGCGCGACTCTAAGGTCGAAAGAATAACAAATATGGTCTTCTAACTCTCTCAAATATACAATCTGGCTTATGGAGCTTACTAGATACAATGAAATAACATATACAACGGTAGTCTTGATACAAAAGAACCCACCTGCCAAAGCAATCACCCTGAATGAAATGATGTGCCAGCAACTCCCAATGGAACCTGTACATCTAACCTGAAGAAAAATTTGGCACAACGGGGGTGAGTTGCCAACTCGTGAGTAGAAAACATCTACGAGTAGAAATCGCATGTATGACTAAATCCTAGGTCATACGATCATAATATATCCTCAAAATATATAACCTGATGCATATAGTAATGGCTAGGTTATACATCTAAACAATTGTAATATCAAGTGCTCGTGTCAGTGCCTCAGGTAGCAACATAACATATATATGATGTATAAATGCATGAAGACAGAATGCCTCAAATGAGAAAACTGTTTTTCTTGTCTCTTTGAGATATATGTATAATAATTGAAATATCATCAATGAAATCAACAGGAAATTAGTGTCCAGCATCGACACAATATCTCAAATCTCAAGTCTCAATATCTGGGGCTCCGTCTATCCGAACTGGCCCAACTCCGATCGGTATCCTCCGGATATCCGTCGAGTCACAATGAAGTCACCGGTTGGTAGTGCTCCCCTGCCAGGCTCAACGCCATCATCTGCGACCTTCTCTCCCCGGGGTACCGCACCGGGTCCATCATGCACCCACAGACGGTTCCTCCTCCTCCTCGAATCGGGTGTATCATATCGCTCAAGAGCCAAAAACTCATGGTGGACTCCTCTCAAATCATATCATGAGAAAACCGCAACTTTCCTTTTAAATGATAATAAGTTTATAAAATCCTTGCGGTCTCTCCAAATCCAGAAATCTCATGGAATCCAATCTCAAAATCAAAGATCAATAACAATAAATACTGGGCTCCGGCAATCCGGAATGGCCCTAAATAATAATGCATAACAATGAATAAATAATTATGCATGAAGTATCACAGTAATGAAAGCATTATCGAAACTAACGCAGTAATGAATGCAATATCGAAACTAGCGCAGTAATGAATGCAATATCTATACTGTCAGCTAACAAGCGATATCAATAAGTTAACATTCTCTAAAGTGCGCGTGACATGGCAATTACCGATGATGATGTGTGTGAGCTGGCAAGTAAGTGTACGTGGAACATACGCATCATCGGTAATGGTGCTGGTGTCCTGGCAGCATGGTTTCATAATAATACGGAAACACAATATAACATGCAATGCGATGCGAATAGTAAGAACATGGGGAACAATGAATAGTAAACGCAGCAATAAGGAATATACATTCATATAAACCAGTCATACAGTTTTGACATTTGAAATAGTACGAATCGTGGTGTTTAGAAAATAGGGGCTACGACGTTTTTTAAGAAAAAGGTACGTCCTTTGAAATATCCGTAGTATCCCTTGGCCTGTCTTTAAAATACTCACGATTCGTCAGTTTTGGAAATAGGTATGACTTGGGCCCAGTCTAAAATCTACTAGGTAACTACAGGTCTAACTAACAACCAATCGGAAGGTGTACTGAAGCCACCTAAACCTGAGTCGATATATAACCATGTAAAATAGTCGGTTATCCCGCCTCAATAATATCACATACGATACCCTATATAATATGACATTGTCGAGTCAAGAGTGCGGATCTATCATCAATATATAGCTCGTGCAGTAAATCCGTCGTACGGCCTCCCAAATCTGGGTACGGGTCAAAAGTCACATCTATCATATTATTCATCTGGTATCCTCTTATCAAATATCATGATCGGGGTACTGATCTACATCTAGTACAATACTGATACCATCTATGTAAATGCATGCGTGTATATGAAAATACCACGCCCAAAGGACCCGCAAAATATATCACGTCGTAACTCAAATACGAACCAAGTCACATCACCGATCTCACGGCCTCAAGCCCAATCTCATCGACTCATCTCCAATCCCAAGTACTATCCTCATAATCCGTGTATATGTATACGTATATATATATATATATATAGTCCCATACCCATTTGTGTGTGTATATATATATATATATACATTTCCCCATATACGCACATGTAAAATTGATGTATGCAAATGCGGGTGTGCATGTGGGTGTGAACCTATTCTAGGGTTCGCGACTAAGAAGCTATGCTAGTTTACTTCTAATTACCCTACACTAAACCATGAACACAAAATCATACCTTGATAATCATCCTCGTATCATGAAACACCTATATAACATATATATATCATTGATTGTTAGATTTTTTGCGTGCTTAGTTAATTACCGCAATCAAGACGGTTTCGCTTGTAGCTAACCGGTTGAGTACGGGTCGTCCGCAGGGAGATGGGAATCTTTTTCTATGTGCTTTAACAAGTTAAATCCAAATGTCTAGGTTTGTTTGAGATTAACTATGTGCTAAAATGTATATAAAGAGAGCTTGTTAGGGTTAGGATTAGGTTAGTTGAGATAGGAGTCGCCCACTTCTTTCGTTGCCACTCTTAATATCGGTGTTACGGTAATCGGCAACAACGGGGATTAGCACGATTACGAAGGAACTTGCGAGTATAAGCTAGACTTTCCAATGCTTAGTTCTTTCCCTTTGGTCCTTGTCC
The DNA here is from genome assembly GCA_030015575.1 of Agapanthus africanus. NCBI lineage: Eukaryota > Viridiplantae > Streptophyta > Magnoliopsida > Asparagales > Amaryllidaceae > Agapanthus > Agapanthus africanus. The sequence continues at coordinate 207,269,853 of CM057347.1, read as the reverse complement.
GTCCGTTCTTGGCTCTTAGCCTTAACCTCCGGTTAATTCAACCACAACTGGTCTCACTAAGGAATCACCGCTATCATGTAGTATAGGGTGCCGTAGGGAGCGGATTATGGTTCAATTAACGGGAGTCCGAATTAAGATGTTGGGCAAGAAAAGAGTGAGAGAGATTTCCTTTTCTCAAACTTTCCTTATCCTACCCTAACAAGTGAGAAAACTACTCACCCATTACAAGAAAATGGAAAATAAAACAAAGGGAGGAAGATTGAAAGAAAGAGGTTAGAAGATTACAACTAGCTATTTGAGACCTCACCTTGGCAAGGATCAAGCTTAAGCATCATTGTTGTTAAGGATAAAGAAAAATAGAACAAGAAAGAATCAAACAACAAATAACAACAACTAGATTAGCAATTGAAAATTACAAGCAATTATAATTAACAACATCACAAGACATGCATGATAAAGAAAAGAACTCTTTTATTCATCACTTCACTCACAAAAGCTCACTACAAAGTTTTAATGGAGAAAAGACGAAAAGAAGAAGAAGAACAACAACAAATCCTAAAATCTAACACAAGAAGTAAGCACCCTTGGCTTGGCATTGTTCTGGGCTATTTATAGGCAGGAAGCAGAAACCCTAGGGCAACATTCAGGACCCAAATGAATTGACCAAACTGCCCCCAGAAAAGAGTCACTTGTCGAGTCAACTCGGCCGCGGATCCGCGGCCATTTAGGCGATTTAGGTCATCAATTTTGGTGCGTTTCCCTGTTTGGCTGTACTCTTCAGTGTGGTATATGTGGTTTCTCAGAAGCTCTTTACATTTCTTCCAGATTATCAGCAGATCAAAAGGTGATTTGATATGGATCTTTTGCCATGATTTTCTTGAGCTCCGCGTAGATATCTTGGATTTTGTGTTGACATTGTGCTTTGTGCATGAAAATGACCATTGATTTGCCATTTTGTCCCTTAAACTGGTGTGCAGCAACATTCGGATAGAGAGCGGAGAACCGTATTTTATCTGTGGTTGGCAATAATCCAGAATTTATCACGCTTTTCCATGAATTTTACTGCATAGAGCTGAGAACCTATAACCTACAATTATCTAGGAAAACACGGATCAAGAGTACCTACCTATAAGCACTGTGATAAAAATAGGGTGGTATAAAAATGCAAAAATCTGATATGAACAAATACCCCTAAACTTATCATTTGCTCATCCCGAGCAAAGCCAATTTATTCACAAAAATTCCTAACCTCACTTTCGCAGGGAACGCGATTGCACTGAGCATGTGCAACAAGCCGTTAAACCTCTAGGTGTCCCTAGTAGGAGGAGTGTTGTCTCCTGAGGGTTTTCAGCGGATACTACCCACAAAATCCCGTCAAGCTAGTTTTGCAAAATAACTATGATTCAAACCCTAAGGTTTTGTTTTAAAGATAACAATTCTATTATCCTAAGTCTAGACTATCGAACCTTTATTATTCACACCTCGCTTCTTTTTTAACTTAACATTTTATATGTCTTTACGTGCAGTGCAAATAGTGTCGTTAAGTTTCAGAAGGATCCATTAAAGTCATCATGTCACAAAATAAAGCCCAGATAAAAATTTAAAAAGGATCACATAAGTTTTATAAAGAGTTAAGCATTTTTCAAGTTTGGTTTTCCAGTAAGGTTTCAATTTCAGAATTTCTATCTTCCTTAACAGGAAACTAGGTCTTATTTTTCACTCCACCTTTTTCTTGTTTTCATTTCATACACACTTCTGTGAACGTGCAATAGTCTTTATCATAGAATAAAACCTTCATATCTCCGCTAGAAATACTTTTTTATAAAAACTTGTCTTTTGTCAAGATTATTCTCACACAAAGAACCGTTAGGAATTTTAACTCGGAGAGAACACTTGCTTGATTTTGTTTTATTCTCGACTTTCTAGGCTTCTTAATGAGCTTTGGGCCAATGCTCCCAAACCAGTTGGCTTTAGGGCATTAGGTGTTGAGACACCCCAGCGGACTTAATTACTCAATTTACCTAGGCCCAAAAACAAAAGACAATTTAGCGTGAAAATCATGATGATTTAATGCGAACGGGGATATAACTGGCAGTTCAATTATTTTTTGGATAAAAGACGTGTTTAGTGGGTTCGGTGTGTAATCATTCCAATCAAGTTCCAGATGGGTTATTTTTCAGAATTAGTTCCAATTAAGGCATCAATAACATCCCTTCATATCCGCTTCACTTCATAAACTATTCTTGATATTACTTATTTCAGAAAAAACCTATTTGATCCTCAGAAAATAATTTATCCATTTAAAAGTTTTCCGACATAATAGACTTGTCATCTAATTTTCAAAACTCCCGACACGTGTAGTGTGATGTAAGGACGTATATCAGCTATAGTTAACTTCAAAGGAGAGTTATCTTCCAAGTTTTCAAAATCTAAATATAAGATTTAGTTATTCTTATCTTATCAAACAAAATCGTTGAAATGTTGAATCTGAGTTCTCCCACTAGCTATCTTGACGAAAAAGTTTTTATGTTTTTAGAAAATTTTCTGATTTTTATGGATTTTATGGATTTTATGGATTTTAGTATGCAGATGCAAAATATACATATGAATGCGAAGGTTAGAAATGCGTACCGAGCGTACCCCCAAACTTAAACTGGACAGTGTCCTCACTGTTATTGCATGAAGAAATCATTGAAGGGTCAAAATTGTCGGTTAGAGATACACACATTTTTCTTATATTGTTTTTTTTAAAAGAAAAGAAAATAAGAAAAATGGATATGCACCGGACAAGAATATCCACATATATATATAAAATGGTATATACATACCCCCAAACTTATTTGAAACAGTGTCCACTGTTTTGGCTGGATAATCGAAGTTTGGTGGTAGGTAAAGTAAGATTATGCAGGGTAAACCGGCTCCTGTAAGACCAGGAGCTCCTCTGATGGTTCGTCGCTAAGGTACGGTTTTAGTCTGTGTCCGTTTACCTTGAAAAATGAACCATCCTTTGGATTCTCCAAATCCACAGCGCTATGCGGATACACATTCCACACAAAATATGGCCCTTTCCAGCGAGATCTGAGCTTACCTGGATGGAAATGTAGCCAGGTGTCGTAAAGCAGCACCTGTTGACCAGGTGCGAATGTTTTGCGCAAAAGGTGTTTATCGTGAAGCACCTTCGTTCGGTTCTTAACGACAACCGCGTTTTCGTAAGCCTCATCCCGAAACTAGGTCAATTCGTTCAACTGCAGCTTCCGATGGCTGCCCGCATCTTCGAGAGACATATTCAGCTCCTTTATCGCCCAAAATGCGCGATGCTCTATTTCCACAGGAAGATGGCAAGCCTTTCCGTAAACAAGCCGATAGGGAGACATGCCAAGATCGGTCTTATAAGCAGTTCGAAATGCCCAAAGGGCATCAGTGAGTTTTAACGACTAATCCTTACGGTTCTTGGAAACCGCCTTTTCCAGTATCTGCTTGATTTGCCGATTCGAAACTTCGGCTTGCCCATAGGTTTGAGGGTGGTAGGGCGTAGATAGCTTATGATTAATGGAATATTTCCGCATCAAGGCCTCGAAAGTCTTACTGCAGAAATGAGTTCCATTGTCGCTAATGATCGCTCGGGGGTGCCCAAACCGGGAGAAAATGTTTTCCTTAAGAAATCTAACGACAACTTTGTTGTCGTTAGTCCAGCTGGGCACAGCCTCGACCCACTTAGAGACATAATCAACAGCGAGAAGGATGTATAAGTTCCCAAAAGAGATGGGAAACGGCCCCATGAAATCAATCCCCCAAACATCGAATATCTCCACAACCAAGATTGGTTGGAGCGGCATCTCGTTCCTCCTGGATATCCGGCCCAAGTGTTAGCACCGCGAGCAAGTCTTGCAGTAGTCATAAGCGTCTTTGAAGAGTTGTGGCCAGTAGAAACCACACTGCAAGATCTTCTCGGCTGTCTTTCTTGGGCCAAAATGCCCGCCACATGCTTGATCGTGGCAAAACGACAGCACTCTCTTGAATTCATCGTCAGGGACACACTGACGAATAATCTGGTTAGGATAGTACTTGAAAAGATAGGGTTCGTCCCAATAAAAGTGTTTTACTTAGGATAAGAATCGAAGTCTGTCCTGACTTGACCATTCAGTCGGTAGTAATCCTGTGGCCAAATAGTTCACAATATCTGTGAACCAGGGTTCGCAGGATACTGTCAAGAGCTGTTCATCCGGAAAAACGTCGTTGATCGGAATTTGAAGCGACGGTGAAGAAAGAAGTCGTGAGAGATGGTCGGCGACTACATTTTCACATCCTCTTTTGTCCTTGATGGCAACGTCAAACTCTTGAAGCAAGAGAATCCAAAGTATCAGCCAAGATTTTGCATCTTTCTTCGCAAAAAGATGGCGCAGAGCAGAATGGTCCATATAGACGATGACTGGAGAGCCGATGAGGTAGGGCCTGAACTTTTCTAAAGCAAATATAACAGCCAAGAATTCCTTCTCAGTTGTTGTATAATTCAGTTGGGCGTCGTTCAGGGTTCGGCTAGCATAATAGATTACGTGCGGCATCTTGTTGATGTGTTTGTCCAAGGACAGCACCGATGGCAAAGTCGGATGCATCACACATAATCTCAAATGGGTGCGTCCAGTCAGGAGAAGAAAGAACGGGAGTAGAAGTGAGTGAGCTTTTTAATGACTCGAACGCAGTCACACAGCTCGAGTTGAAGTCGAATGTCGTGTCCTTAGCCAGCAAAAGAGTCAAGGGCCTAGCAATCTTGCTAAAGTCCTTGATGAACCGTCTATAGAAACCGGCATGGCCAAGGAAGGCTCGGATGTCTCTGACGCATCGGGGAGGAGGGAGATTGGAAATGACATCAATCTTTGCTTTATCTACCTCAATGCCATTTTGCGAGATGATATGTCCTAAGACAATACCTTCGCGCACCCTGAAGTGGCACTTCTCCCAGTTCAAAGTGAGATTCTTGTCCTTACACCTGGTAAGGACTGCGTCGAGATGTAGCAAACACTCATCAAAGGAATCGCCGAAAATGGAGAAATCGTCCATGAAGATCTCTAAGAATTTTTCCACCATGTCTGAGAAGATTCCCATCATACACCGCTGAAAGGTAGCGAGCGTATTGCATAACCCAAAGGGCATGCGACGATATGCAAACGTGCTGAAAGGACAAGTGAATGTGGTCTTGTCCTGGTCTTTTTCGGCGATGGGAATCTGATTATAGCCGGAGTAGCCATCAAGAAAGAAGTAGTACGCGTGTCCAGCCAATCGTTCAAGCATCTGGTCAATGAAAGGTAGCGGAAAGTGGTCCTTCCGTGTTGCGGCGTTGAGTTTTCTGTAATCGATGCATACTCGCCACCCAGTCTGGGTGCGAGTAGGGATTAACTCATTCGCCTCATTGGTTATGACCGTTATACCCTACTTCTTAGGGACAACATGAATGGGGCTAACCCACTGGCTATCAGAGATAGGGTAAATGATACCACTATCTAGACACTTTACGATCTCTTTCTTTACAGCCTCCTTCATGACTGGGTTGAGTCGCCTTTGTGGATCCGTGGCTGGTTGGGCATCATCCATCAGATGAATGTGATGTTCAACGATCAGGGGACTAATCCCCTTGATGTCCGCCATTGACCAGCCAAAGGCCTGCCTATTGCTGTGCAAGACCGTCAGAAGAGCTTTCTCTTGTTCTGGAGCTAGAGAAGCCGAGTTGATAACAGGAAGGGTCTCGTTCTCACCCAAGTAAGCGTACTTAAGGTGAGACGACAATGGCTTGAGTTCGAGCGTTAGAGGTGAAACGATTGAAGGCAGGATTGGTGAAAAGGTCTCGAACTCAAAGGATTCGAGCAGAGGTTCAAAACGAGTGTAAGCGACCGAGTTGGATGGTTCAGGTAACTCATCCGGAAATTCGAAGGATTCAAACTCGGGTGGTGAGTGGCTAAGATCGTTCGAGAAAGTGAAACACTCGTAGTCATTGTCGGGCGCAGAAACAACAGCAGGTTCGAAGAGGAACGCACTAGTGGCGTTAAGGTTGTCGTGATCGAACAAAAACTCCTCGAATTCACACTCTTCCGGGGTGATCTCCTGGATTGAACAAACGTCTAGTATATGAGCATTAGGTTCGGAGGGCTGATTTCCCAACCTAAAAATGTTGAGTTCAATTGTCATATTTCCAAAAGATAGGTTCATCGAACCATCTCGACAATTGATCACAGCATTTGAGGTTGCAAGAAATGGGCGAACGAGTATCACCGGAATTTGATTCCGGGGGTTAGCTACAGGCTATGTGTCTAAAACAATGAAGTCAACGGGGAATATGATGTCCCCGACCTTGATTAACACATCCTCTAGCTCACCCCTAGGATGTGTGATCGATCGGTCGGCCATTTGGAGAGTACAGTGTGTGGGTTTCAGCTCTCCTACACCTAGTTGCTCATATGCTGAGTACGGAAGCAGGTTAACACTGGCACCAAGATCTAAAAGTGCGCGGTTGATGTTCTTATCTCCAATGGTAATAGAAATCGTAGGACAACCAGGGTCCTTTCGTTTTTGAGGTAAAGATTGGGTAAGAGCATCACTCACAGCACCAGCCAAGAAAACTTTCTTGGGTACCTGAGATTTCCTCTTTTTCGTGCACAAGTACTTTAAGATTTTCCTGTAGGAAGGGACTTGTTGGACATCATCTAAAAGGGGAATGTTGATGTTAACCTGCTTAAACAACTCCAGAATCTTCTCTATTTGTGGATTTTGTTTATTGGACCTCAACCGGTTTGGAAATGGAACGTTTTTAAAATTGGTTGAGTCCAATGCTAGTGGAGGAGATTGTGGAGTTGGAACGGATCCCAGAGCTGGAGTTTTCGTGGAGTGAGAAGTGGGTTCGTTCAGAGCAGAAGAAGAAGAAGAGCCTTTTGAAGAATGAAGAATAGGCTCAGAAGATGAGGAAGGAGAAGAAGAAGACGAAGCGGCCGGGGTGTCATTATCCTCAATTGTTGTGCCGATGTTGTTGTGCAGCGTCCTTCCAGATCTCAATGTAGTCATAGCACTCACATTATGGTTATATTGTTCAAGAGCAACATGCACATTATGTGGGTGACCAGGATTTGGGAGTGGTTGAGATGGAAGCTTCCCCTTTTCTCGCTCACTTAACGCCGCATTCAGCTGTGCAATCTGGGCTTCGACGGTCTTGATACTTTGCCCGTGTGCAGCAATGTGTTGCACCAAAGACAGAATAGACGACTGGATGTTTGCGGTGGATTGTGTCGATTGTTTAACGAGCTCCTCCAGACTTCGTTCTAGCGAGGAAACCTTATCGTTGTTTGACGGAACAAAGTTGTTTTGAGGAAAAGAGTTGTTGGGTGCAAAGTTGTTCGTCTGATTTTGAAAAGGTTGGGGTTAGAAGGGCTGCTGAAATTGATGTTGAGTTTGTTGCTGAGCTTGTTGTTACGGCGGAGGGGGCCTCTGGAAATTGTTGCCTTGGAATAGATGCTGGTTCTGATTCCAGGTGAAGTTGGGGTGGTTCTTCGAACCGGGATTGTAGGTGGAAGAGTATGGATCGTTTCTTGGTCTTTGCTAAAATGCAGTATTAACCTGATCCTGTCCTTGAGATGGTGGATTGTAAGGACACTCTTTGGTTAGGTGAGATGGATCGGAACAACAAGCACAAATGGTACGAAGGGGAAGAACAGGGGCCGGAGCAGGAAATGAAAATTTGCTCTCTATCGCTTCAAGTTTTCTCGTTATTGCAGCCATTTCGGCTTTCATTGCAATAGAGATATCGAGTTGGTGAATGCCTACCCTAGACTGACCAGTAGAAGTAGAGGAAGAAGAAGAAGTACTTGGTCTGGTGCTCTCCCATTGAAGCGTTTGTTCCGCAAGGTCGTCGAAGAATTGCCATGCTTCCTCGTCAGATTTCGATAGGAAGTGGCCTTGACAAATGGTTTCCAACAACTGCTTGGTTGCTGGATTCAGGCCCTCGTATAAAGTTTCGAAAAGTTGCCATTTCTCAATACCGTGGTGAGGGCACTGAACAAGAAGGTCTTTATACCGGTCAAAGCACTTCAAGAAAGGTTTAGTAGGAAGCTGGGAAAATTTGTTGATTTCGTTACGGATCCTTGCGGTTTTATGATTTAGATAGAATTTCTTGAGAAACGCTTTCACAAACTCATCCCAACTGGTTATGGAGTGAGAAGCTGTGCTATACAGCCGCTTTTCAGCAAGATCGCACAAAGTGAACGGAATGACCCGTAGCCGTATAGCATCGTCTGACAGCTGGGTCGTTTTCATCATGGCACAAACATTCTGGAACTTGTTGATGAAGATATAGGCATCTTCAGATTCAAGCCCATGAAATTTCGGAAGCATGTTAATGAAGTGGGGCTTAATTTCAAAATTATCCCCATTGGCCGGTGGAAGGGAAAGACAGGTAGGAAGTGCGGAGCGGGTGGGATAGAAACGATCCTGGAGCGCGATTCGCTGTGGCGCTACAACAGGCAGTAGTTGTGGGTTATTCGCATCCATAGGAGGTGGAATCAATCCCGGGGAAGTTGAAAGGATGTGAGGATTAAATCCTGACATCGCAGAAGCAGAAGTTGGTGATAGTGAAGGTGAGGAAGTATGAACAGAATCCCGGTCAACGTTAGAGTTAGCCGGCAAAGGTAAGGGTGAAAGAGGCGTGGAAGGAGTTTCGACGTCTAAGTCGATCGCGTAGTCGGAAGCGACCAACGTAACGCGGACTAGGCGGGCACTAGTGTCCCGAGTCCAACCGGACATACACTAAACGAGTTTAGTGTAGTCAAAGCGGAGAAGGTGAGGGTAAGAAAACGTCAATGGAGAAATATGATAGGAGGTGGGCGAGAAAATGGGATTCTGGCGACAAAGGGCAAGTTTTTATAAAAGTTTTTGTTTTGTGTTTTTTTAGAAAGATCTTTACAGAAATATGTACGGACTTACGGCTTCAAACATTTATAAACAAAATATGCACAATCACACCTAGATCTAGGGTCACCTAGGTCAACTAGACAGCTCCTAACTGTTTCAAAGGGCTAGAAATAAGACCTCAAACCGCCTCTTCTCCGCCAATTTGGGCCAGGTAAGTGCCAGGTAAGTGGGAGGCTCCCCACTACGTAAGTAGTGGTCCTAATTAAGTAACCACTTTCCTTAGACACACTTGCCTAGACACCGCAAAGTCAGGATAGGATAAACGGCCGATGCCTACAACCAGTCCTCTGTCCTATTGAGCGCGACGTCCTTAGGGCTAAGTCTAGTATTTTTTAATTAAATAATGGTCAATACATATGCCTTTTGTGATTTCTGTGGTCCTGGGAAGGGTGATGAAATCCCCACCCAATCTGGATTGGTTTCAAGCCCCTTAAAGTCCGATTAAAATATGCAAAGCAGTAACAATCAACTGTAATCAATTTTTTTATTTTTTAGCGCGTCGCAAAGAATCCTGCACAATAACAAATTATTGGAAGGAGGAAGAGAGTTTGCGCAAAGAATGCTGCAGAAAACACAGTTCAGTGGAGTTCAGAGGAGTGAGGAGGAGGCAGAAGGACTCACAAAAAAATTTGGGATGCTGACGGCAGCAGACAGCCGCGGTTCCGCAGCCAGAGAGCGTTTATGCCGCGGTTCTGCGGCCAGAAAGTAAAATTAGGCCTTCAATTTTCTGGTCTGTGCTCGGTTGGGTGTCCTCTTCTTGCTTGGAGCTTCTGAATCTTGATTTGCTCACTGGGTCTGCTCCAGAATTCTTCAGTAGACCATTTGTTCCGTCTTGATCATCCGCGGTGTAGCCGCGAGTTATTGATCTAACTTTCTCCGCCTTTGGCACTGAACTCGAGCTTTCTTTTTATCCTGCACACTTGCACAAAAACTAATCAAAAATAATAAGATGATTTTTATAATATATATTTTTTTCGGTAATATTCAAAAATTAACCCGAAATTACACAAGGAAATAAACTACCGTCTCCCCGGCAACGGCGCCATTTGATTGTTAGATTTTTTGCATGCTTAGTTAATTACCGCAATCAAGACGGTTTCGCTTGTAGCTAGCCGGTTGAGTACGGGTCGTCCGCAGGGAGATGGGAATCTTTTTCTATGTGCTTTAACGAGTTAAGTCCAAATGTCCAGGTTTGTTTGAGATTAACTATGTGCTAAAATGTATTTAAAAAGAGCTTGTTAAGGTTAGGATTAGGTTAGTTTGAGATAGGATTCGCCCACTTCTTTCGTTGCCACTCTTAATATCGGTGTTACGGTAATCGGCAACAACGGGGATTAGCACGACTAGGAAGGAACTTGCGAGTATAAGCTAGGCTTTCCAACGCTTAGTTCCTTCCTTTTGGTCCTTGTCCGTCCGTTCTTGGCTCTTAGCTTTAACCTCCGGTTAATTCAACCACAACCGGTCTCACTAAGGAATCACCGCTATCATGTAGGATAGGGTGCTGTTGGGTGCGGATTGTGGTTCAATTAACGGGAGTCCGAATTAAGATGTTGGGCAAGAAAAGAGTGAGAGTGATTTCCTTCTCTCAAACTTTCCTTATCCTACCCTAACAAGTGAGAAAACTACTCACCCATTATAAGAAAAAGGAAAAAAAAAAAAAGGGAGGAAGATAGAAAGAAAGAGGTTAGAAGATTACAACTAGCTATTTGAGACCTCACCTTGGCAAGGATCAAGCTTAAGCATCATTGTTGTTAAGGATAAAGAAAAATAGAACAAGAAAGAAACAAACAACAAATAACAACAACTTGAATAGCAATTGAAAATTACAAGCAATTATAATTAACAACATCACAAGACAAGCATGATAAAGAAAAGAACTCTTTTATTCATCACTTCACTCACAAAAGCTCACTACAAAGTTTTAATGGAGAAAAGAAGAAAAGAAGAAGAAGAACAACAACAACAAACCCAAAATCTAACACAAGAAGTAAGCACCCTTGGCTTGACATTGTTCTGGGCTATTTATAGGCAGGAAATAGAAACCCTAGGGCAACATTCAGGACCCAAATGAATTGACCAAACTTCCTCCAGAAAAGAATCACCTGCCGCGTCAACTGGATCCGCGGCCGAGTCGCCATGTGGGCCGCGGATCCGCGGAAATTTTGGCTATTTAGGTCATCAATTTTGGTGCGTTTCCCTGTTTGGCTGTACTCTTCAATGTGGTTTATGTGGTTTCTCAGAAGCTCTTCACATTTCTTCCATATTTTCAGCAGATCAAAAGGTGATTTGATGTGGATCTTTTGCCATGATTTTCTTGAGCTCCGCGTAGATATCTTGGATTTTGTGTTGACATTGTGCTTTGTGCATGAAAATGACCATCGATTTGCCATTTTGTCCCTTAAACTGGTGTGCAGCAACATACGGATAGAGAGCGGAGACCCGTATTTTATCTGTGGTTGGCAGTAATCCAGAATTTGTCGCGCTTTTCCATGAATTTTACTGCTTAGAGCTGAGAACCTGTAATCTGCAATTATCTAGCAAAACACGGATCAAGAGTTCCTACCTATAAGCACTGTGATAAAAAATGGGCGGTATAAAAATGCAAAAATCTGATATGAACAATCATCAACTATACTACGGACTGCGGGGGTGCTATACGACATCCACCTGACTTCTCCCCGTAGATATAAATCTACTCACCTGGTCCTCGCTTGCCGAAATCGATGTCGCTACGCGCTTGCTTGTCTTCTCGAAGTCCTCGTGAGGGTACCTACGTATCATGACACATCGCATCGTATTAAAATCCGACTCATGACCAAAACAACACACGAAACCTACATAGGTCAAAACCTATGGTTTGCTTTCTCAAATCAACCCAAAAACCCTTGATATCGGCGTACAAACGCCGAATGATCGCGAAAAACTCAAACGCACCAATCGTGGTTTCAAAACTCACTAATTATATAAGAAATAGGGATTAATTCGTCAAATCCATAAAATTAAACCAATCGTTTTATTTTCCAAAAACCTAGTTAGCACAAATTCCCATTTCGGTTCAAAACTTGATGTTTTAACCAATCTACAAACTTTAACGATTCAAATGGCCAAAATGCTCATTAAATAATATAATTAGGTCATGCAAATCACTTTCATAAATTAATCTCATCAATTTGTATAAATTCCAAATTCCTAGTTTGCAAAAATACCGATTTTAACTCTTTTTAAAGTAAAATTCACAATTTTACAATTAAGCTTGGTTTTGCGTATACAAAAGTATTAAACCACAATTTATAATGTTAATAATTCCATGAAACCCTAATTAGAATTTTATCTCACCAAAATATATATATTTTTAAAACCTAGTTTGCAATTTATACACTTATTACAAATTTAAATTAACAAAAATGCAAACTAGCAACTAGATTAGTTTGAGCAAGCAATTACATGTTAATCTACTCATTTTAACCATGATTACATGATAAGAACCCTAATTGCAATTCAAAACCCTTTCTTGAATTTTTCCAAATAAGCAATTAAACACCTAATTAGCTTCAATTGAAGTATGATAGTAACAATTAAGTAACTAATCAATAATCAAACCATGGGACAAACATTTATACCTCACAATACTTGTAGATCTACATGCATCTTAGCCTCCCAAATTAGCTTCTATGCCCCAAGATCCATGCTAGATGGGCTAAAGAATAATGGGTAAGTGTTGGATTTGGATATAGCTTTGATTTTTTTGTGGATTTGAAGCATTTTTGGTGAAGTTTTTGATGAGAAATGAGAAGGGGAAATGAAGGGGCTGCTGCTGTTGGGGGAGGGAAAAGAGGTAGGCCACAATAAGGGGGAGTGAGAGGAGAGAGAGTGAGGTGGGGAAAAAGTTATCTAGTCAACGCAAGGTCAAAGCCATACCTCTTTTTAACTTCTTTCCTTACTCTTTCCTTTTTTTCTTTTCGCATTTCTTTTCTCATGAAGTGTGAAGTGTGTGGGTGAAGGGCAGCCATGTCCTTGTGGGGGTGTGTGTGTGGGTGAGTGGGTTGGGAAAGGATAAATGTTATACCCCAATTTCCAATTAATTTATTTTCACCATTAAAGCATTTTTTCTTCAATATTTACTAAAACCGTTTGACAACTTCATTTAATTTCAAAAACAAATGTTACATTTTTTTTAATATGTTATGATGCACAAAATTTGTTTCAACCCATTCCAATTTATAATTTTCCCTAATTAAATGTATTAATGACGGCTTAAAATAATATTAAATTAATTAATTTCGGAAATTTTTCCAGAAAATTAGAAATTTTACCCGTGGCTCAATAAACACCAAATACTAGCAATTACATAGATAGAATATGTATATTTAATTTTATATTAAAGATATTTATATTTTTACTTTTTACGAAAAACCCTCTTATTTTACCGATTTTCCGAAATTTCACCGAAACGATTTTCAAAACGTTACAGAAATTTTCCGGCAGGGGAAAAAGTGAGTTATTGATATCCGTTCGGACTTTTTAACACGTTCTAAAAATTACCCGGACAAACTAAACGATGTTATACTTTCCGATCAAATCAACGAGCTCCCAATACAACCCAGAAAACTCAATACTTGAGTAGAATTAAAAATTCTCAGAAGAATCAGGAAGTACAGACGGATATTACTGTGCCAAAAGAAAACCGTACTCATACTGTTTGGCCGCGGAACCGCCGCGCAAGCCATGGTACGGCCGCGGTTCCGTGGCGCTTTGATGGAATTGGAAGCACGTGCTGCACAGTAATTCTTGTATTCCCCTGCTGATTTTTTTGAGTATTTTCAATATGAAAAATTCAACATTTTTACAAAATTTCCAGAGAAGGGTAAGTTTTGGGGTTTCGGGGTTCGATCGGACTTTAAACTTTGCCTAGACTTCGCCTAAAGCCCTAGCTTGGCTCTGATACCACTGTAGGGTTACTAGGCACTCTCACAAGGGTCTATAAGGCATCAACCATGCCCGATTCAAATTTTAGACGTGCCGAACAACCCTAAACCAAGATCTTAGACTAGAGATTAGGCGAAACAAACCATGTTAAACACTTTAACGTCTAAGAGTTTGGGATTACAACCTCTGTAGTCCAGTCCTTCATTTCATAAGCTCCGTGTTGTAGTCCCTTCGCTGCGATCATCAAGTTCCAGACTCTCGAGAGGCTCCACGAAGAGAAAGATGTAAGCTTTCTTCCGATCTTTGATAATAAAGATGATCTACATTGAAGTTTCATTAACACAAGCTCTCACTCACTAAATGAAGTGAACACCCTAATCTAAATGGCTAGGATAGATTAGGATGATGAAGTAGGATTTTAGCTCTCAATTGTTTTCTTTAACTCACTCAAAATCATCACTTCATAAAAGGCTTGAAAGCTTTTCATGAAAGAACTCAAGGAAGAAGAAGAAAGAATCCTTTTGTAATGTATAATGAAAACTCAAGTATAAGGTTTGAAATGCAACCATGGTCAATGTAACCTTTGTAGAGATTTAACCAAGGTTAAAGGTTGGGTTGGGTTAAAACAAATATCTCGCAAAATATCAAAACAAATATCCTTGCACAAAACAAAACAAAACCTTCTAGAAGGTTCTAGAAAAGCTTAACCCAAATTAAACCCTAACCATGTTTAATCTCCACTAAACATGTTGCATTAATAACTATATCATGTTACAAGATTATATATCACATATATAATATTTATTGTAACAAAATAAAATAATACAATTAACATATATCGCATATATATCAATGTATTACCCGAGTGAGAAAAAGAATCTTTTAGTAAGCTTATATTAGTTAATGTAATTTCATATATCATATATATAATTATACATTAAATCATCGAATCAACACTTGATCCGACATTCCGGCTATATCGCATATAACCGAGTAATATATCATTTACAGATTCATCGAATCAACACTTGATCTGATGACCCGGCTGATATCAAATATCGCGAGAATATAATACGCTATCTCATATCGCATTATCCTCGGTCCTGCACATATCACATATGTGCCCCTACTCCGTTTTGCCTGAGTCAAGAAAGCTCTGTGTAGGACTCTAAAGAATCGTCAATACGCCGGCAGTAGGTGATGATCATATCAAACACCCACAAGCTGCAAGCGGTCAGCTAAACGTAACAGCCACCCAGGTATTGAGCAATCAGAAAATCAACAAGAAAGCCTGTACAATCTCCTGCGAATCCAATCAGTAACACTCCCGTAGAGTCCGGTCTCGTCGTCTGATATGTCGCATATCTCGCCTAGGGGTTGTAAACGTCAGACCCAAGTAGCTTGATAAGTCGTGTCGATATGAGGTCTATAACAGTTCGAGAAACTACTGATAACACTTACCAGTAAATCTCAGCAACCCTGGCCAGGAATTTCCAGTTATAGCCAATCGAACACAGCACAACATCAACTCCCTATACTGGGAGAGACGAATCCCCTCCTATTGCTCATTGCCTCCATGTGATTCGGGACTGTACCCAAAAGCCACCTTTTTGCACTTCCTCTTGGACGTGGTATGATGGAAATCATAGCACAGTGGGAATCACAAGACTCTATGACGATCTCGGGTCAACAGACTACTCTGTACCAGTGTCACCGGAGAACTGCAATCTGACGTGAGATATAATACCATCTGGGAGTTCTCGGCGAGTCCGTCCAGTATACCCAGTCTCCACTGAGCACCCGTACACCATCCTTGATGTCAAACACCGACGGATATGGGATCATCCATCGTCCATCATATGGGTCAAGATGCGTATACGCTAGTCTACTCTGGTGTATCGATGCCCTGTCTCGATACACTCTCGACTAGGAACAGTTATAGAATATACTCGCCGACTACCGTGGCCCCACAAGTATGATCTCATGATAGTCCCAGTAGTCGAGTACATATTGTTAGTTATATGTATGCTCTAGAGGCCATTACTGTACATTGGATGTATATTGTAATGGATGATGTGACATATATAGGTAGGACTTTCTTGCTCGACATGATAGTACGCTATCTGGTTGCTCTTTATCTTAACATGTATACTCTCTGTCTCTCTGATTATATGTTGATAAAGCCCTTAAGATGTGTACTCGACTTCCAAGACTATGATGCAGATCATACTAGTAGGGCCTGGGTAGTCCATGAGTATATCCTTTAATGTTCCTAGTCGTGGGAATATCGAGACGGGGCATCGATATTCCAGAGTAGACTAGCGTATATTTTCTCGACCCATGTGATGGGCGATGGATGATCAAATATCCATTGGTGTTTGACATCAGAGATGGTATGCGGGTGCTCAGTGGAGACTGGGTACACTGAACGGACTCGCCGAGAACTCCCAGATGGTATTATACCTCACGTCAGATGGCAGTTCTCTGGTGACACTGGTACAGCTTAGTCTGCTGACCCAAGATCGTCATAGAGTCTTGTGTGTCTCCCACTGTGCTTTGATTTCCACCCTACCACGGCTCTACTGAGTCGTGCAAACAGGTGGTTTTTGGGTACAGTCCCGATTCACATGGAGGCAATGAGCGATAGGAGGGGATTCGTCTCTCCCGGTATTGGGGGTTGATGTTGCGCTATGCACGACTGGCCATAACAGGAAATCCCTGGCCAGGGTTGCAGTGATATACTAGTAAGAGTTATCAGTAGTTTCACGATTGTTATGGACCTCACGTTGGCATGACTTATCGAGCTATTGGGGTCTGACGTTTACCACCCCTAGGCGAGATATGCGACATATCAGACGAACAGACCGGACTGTACGGTAAGTGTTACTGGTTGGATTCACAGGAGTGTGAGCGGGCTTGCTCGTCGATCTTCTGATCGCTCAATACCCAGGTGGCCGTTACGTTTAGCAGACCGCTTGCGGCTTGTGGGTGTTTGAATTGATCATCATCTGCTGCCGGCGTATTGACGAGTCTTTAGAGTCCTACACAGAGGTTTCCTGGCTCAAGCGAAACGAAATAGGAGAGCATATGAGATATGTGCGGGACCGAGAATAATGCATGTATGTGATACCGTATTCCATTCTCGCAATGAATGTGTCGAATGGTTGTATGCGATATAACCTAGTTATCGAATCAAGGATTGATTCGGTAAGCCGATACATTGGATATTAGTCGGTTATATGCGATAGGACCGGATCGTTAAATCAAGTATTGATTTAATGATTTAATGCATAATTATATATTTGATATATTACTTTGCATTAACTAGTATTGGTTCACTTTAAATAGATTTTCTCACTTGAAGTTCACAAGTTGTATATGTGATATACTTTTGTGCACTTGTTTGTATCATGT
The DNA here is from genome assembly GCA_030015575.1 of Agapanthus africanus. NCBI lineage: Eukaryota > Viridiplantae > Streptophyta > Magnoliopsida > Asparagales > Amaryllidaceae > Agapanthus > Agapanthus africanus. The sequence continues at coordinate 207,252,564 of CM057347.1, read as the reverse complement.
TTGATGATACATGCTAACTTGAGTTTGTGTGTATGATTAAACCATGGTTAGGGTTTTGTTTACTTCTTCATTTATTTATTTTGTTTATTTATTCTTTTTTGCAAAATAGAAATGGTGGCTTTCTTTGTTTCTTTCATGAAGCTTCATGAAGTGTTGAAAGCTTGACCATTTTGTTTGCTTCCCTTAACCTAACCATTCACCTAACCCTATTTTAGTCTCTACACTTGACCATGGTTGGTATATGATAAGTATTCATTTTATTTTCTATTTGGAAAATACTTATCATATTCTTTCTTCTTCTTCTTCTTCATCAACAATGAAGAAACCTTGCAACCATCAATGGCAACTTGAGAAAAATAGTAAGAAATCCAATTCTAAAGTGAACCCACTTCCTATTTCTTCATCCTCTACCACTTGCCAAGTAGTATAGGGTGTTTTCTGCACAAGTTTCATGGCTTGGTGAAGTTGGAGCTTGATCTTGTGTTGCCTCGACGTAGATCATCTTCGGCATCGAAGTCGACGACCTAGCCCGCCCATTTCTCCAATGAAGCCGATGCTAGAGTCCGGGATCCGAATACTACAGCAGAAGGACGTCAAAGTGGAGCTATGGAGGTGGAGAACCGGATCTACAAAGGTTGTAGTCTCTTTCCTTTAGCAATAAAGTAGTTTACTTGCTTGCATCGCCTCTTTATCTAGTTAATGATCCGTATTAGGGTTTGTCGGCACATGGAAAATTTTGAATTAGCCATGTTTGATCACTTGTGAGACCTCATTAGTGTGCCTAGGAACCCTACAGTGGTATCAGAGCCTAGCTAGAGCCTTAGGCGATGCGTAGACGGAGTTAGAAGTCCGATCGAACCGAAACCCTAATTCAAAGTTGCTCTCTGTACATTTTTCTAAAACGGGGATTTTTTAGAATTAAAAATATGCAGAAAAATCAGCAGGAGTTTGTAAGAGTTACTGTTAAATTCGATCGCCTAAATCCATCAAACCGCTGCGGTTCCGCGGCAAGAGCATGGCTCGTGCGGCGGTTCCGCGGCCGTACGGTCTCCTTGTTCAATGAATTTTACACAGTAATTCCTATTTTGCAGTGCTGGTTTTCCTGAGAATTTTTAATCTGAACTCAAGAGTTGGGTTTTCTGGGTTGTATTGGGAGTTCGTAGATTCGATCGGATTATCAAACTTTGTCTATGTGTTTTTCCGGGTAATTTTAGAATATGTTAAAAAGTTCGACCGGATATAAATACCCACTTTTTCCCCAGCCGGGAAATTTCCAATTGTTGGATTTTTCCGTAGTTTAATGACGTTCTAAGTAGTGCAAGTAACGCGATGGTCCCTCTAGAAGACAACAAACCTTAACTCGATTATGTGACCGTCTTAAACTGCCCTTTGAACCTTAGGGTTTGGGGCAGTACGGCGTGCCACATGTAAAGCGTTGGCTTGACCCTTCTACGGCTGGACCGTTGGTACTGAGGCACGAAGTGAATGTTTTTAAACTTATATCATGTGTTGAGCTGTATTGGGAAAACTTGGGTGTTCGATTGTTCGATCGGAAAGTTTAACATTTTCTATTTACCCGGAATGTGATACAACATTTGGAATTCACAAGTTGTTATAAGATAACTGAATGAATGTTATAAACATAGCAGTTTAGTCTCACTTGATCGGTTGCCACGGAATTTTGATGCGATCAAAAGTCCGTCGCAATCACGTAGTGTACGCGGGTACTCGCCGTGTAGACTTAATAGACAGCCTCGCCCCATAGCCCCGACCAAGTGACTGTAGGAGAACCCCGTCGCCGAAAGCTTCCATTCGGGTCCTCGCGGCAGCGGTGTTCCGCCTTGGTGCACTTCATCGACGGCGTCAGGGGTGCGGCCGTCTACTGAAGTCTGCGACGAGCATTCGATCAGGATGTTGGGAATCTTGTTGAATTGCCCGACTTGATATTGAAAAGAGTTTTCGATGATGAGACTAAAATGCGGGGTTTATAATTGTTAGGCATGCGATGTCTAAGTATTTCATTTGATTAGGCATGCGATGTCTTAAGAGGTTGCGGATTCCAACTGTTGTAGTTTTACACTTTCTTTTCTGTGACCGTAAGTGTAATATGTGATATCGCCGGTTTCGTTGCTATATGTCAACGACAATTGGGATGCGCATATTTACTTACGTTGATGACATGTGATGTTATGTGTTGCTGGATATGTTATATTGGATCGTCGTATTTGAATAGCCGGGGTTTTTTATTTGAGATGAGTGTTTTTCATTTTCATTCATGTAAAAAACTTGTATGTAATATTCTTTTATTGGGGCACTTCTAGGTTGCGGAAGATGTCACCATTTCTATATTATTTACTTTTCTGCACTAGGATAGACCCAAGGAGGAGGGCACAAGTAACCGGGTTCTAGGATCCAGTGGAAGACTAACTCGAGGAGTCGAGTCCGGGTCTCCTAACCCTAGAATTGGTAGGGTTGCTTGCCGCTCTCGTAGGGGTCTAGGGGTGTGGGATTGGCTATTCATCACGACCGTGGAATCCGTGTTTTATACTGGTTCGTAATGAAAACACGGACGTCCTAGTATATCCAATATTTTATATGATATTTTCTGCTGCGTTATCTGTGATGTGATCATGTGATTTGTTCAGATAGATATGGTATATAGTATATATGATATATTATATAGACGTTGCTTATGTTTTACACCCGCGCTAGTCCTGCCTCGTTCTGGCATTAGTTACCTAACCTAACGGTGCAGACGGGACATCGAGGCGAATGCGGATGTTATAAGCGTACGTTATATTTATCTGTGATGTTTAGGTGGACTTAAATGATGGGATATTCATTAATGAGATTAATGAAAGAAAATAAACCTAATTGATGTTATGGAATCGAATTTCAAAATAAAACAGGTAGCTACAGTTCTTGCTTTGCATCGTGGTGTTCCTTGTAGAACATCCTGCACCTTATTCGATGAGGAAAGGACCGAGATTCCTTCACCAAGAGTGACTCCTTTAGCAATAACTGGTAGATGCTACAATCCTCGGTTTGTCTTTTGATTGCTTCTATATTTTCTGCTTTGCACAGTGATATATATGATATATCCCGCACCTCATACGACGAGGAAAGGGCCGACAATCCTTCACCGGGAGTGACCCCTTTAGCAAAACTAGAAAAGCCTAAAAAACATTCCATTTAAAAACCATTTGATTCCGCAACGAGATCTAGTTCAAAGCGTTAAAGGTTTTCTTAAAAACCAGCCGCAACCCTCCGTCATTTTAGGAAGTAGAGTACTTAGTATCCGTGCTGTGTTTGTTGACCTTAGTTAAGGCACAGTGTACGGTAGCTAAGTGATGTCTTCCTACACCGCATATGATGCGATTAGTTAGGACAGTCATGTGACTTTGTTGACCTTAGTTAAGGGTCATGTGGGTGGGTCTAATTAATCACGAAATGACGGGTAGAACTTGACTAGTACTTATGATTTGTTGAACATAGTTAAGGTCATAAGTGCTAGGGGTAAAAATCTTTATCGGGAGTTTCAAGTGTTGAAATTTGCAATGAGATTGTATACCTTCTATGTGATAGTTGGATCCCGATACCCACTGCGAGTAATTGTTACCCTGGGAGAGTTTTTCACTTTGCAATTAGCCGATCAAGTAGGTGTCTAGAAAAGTGTCAACGGGGTTACGCCTCTGGGAAAATGAGGTTTGCTGTAATTAGGTCCGTGCGAAAGCACGGGGAACCTCCCTCAAAGTACCGACACTGGCCTGGCTGAAAGATTGGCGAACTTGTAGAGTGTAATTAATCCCGGCTAGTCTTTCCTTTTAGGGTTTGAATGAAGATTTGATAAAAAACAGTGGGAGCCATCCAGATTAGATAAAATAAATAACCAATCTAATCTTGCAAGAGCGCACGCAGAGTGTTTTCTTCTCTCTCTCTCTCCAGGTAGCGACCATATCACGCCTTAATCAAGATAATAATATGGATGTATTGACCGAATCCGCTTGTTATACTGAGCTGGGGAACGTTGGTCCCGCTCCAACTTATAATTGTTATAAGACAGAGCAAGAAATAGGGGAATATCAGAATTCCTATGCCGCCCAAACGAAGAAAGTGCATATGATGCATCTCCTTCGGGTGTGTTCATTACAAAGAACTGTTTCTCAGTATCCTCTACGTCCTGGGTATTTGATACCGGATCAGGATCCTAGATATGTAATCTGTTACATAGGGCTACAAAAGGGTAGAAAACTTAGAACGGGTGATAAGTTTCATGAGACAGAAAACGGGGCAAGTGTTGCAGCCAAGTCTGTTGGTCACTGCCACCCTGTATTACCAGTACATTGATTCTGAACAAATGTTATTAGATACCGAACCTGATATACAAAATCATATCAGTCTCTTTACAAGTAAAGAAATGATAAAATTTTGTATTGTTTGATAATGTTTTGAACATTTCCTATATCAAAAGTTGATCGGTTCAGGCACGTTATCTAAAAGCATTGATGTTCTAAATCAAGCTACAGTTCCTAGTATACAGAACACACACAAGAGGAAGAGTTTAGAAATGAACGAATCCTTCTTGAGGCATTATAGACTAGGTCATATCAATGCGACCCGACTGGCTGAAGTTACATTTTAGATGCATATTTAAATCAGTTTGAATTTACATCTTGTGAAACTTGCCAGTCATGTCACAAAGATTAGATGACCATAGCCCTGTTTATTGGAAACAGAGAAAGAGTTAATGAACTCTTGGGACTGATACATGATGATGTATGTAAGGTCTCCTGTCTACACATGCCAGGACTGGTTCTTTATACTTCATTACGTTCTCTGATAATCTCTCAAGATTCAGACATATGTTCCTGTTAAAACACAAGTCCGAACCTTTTGAGATATTCACAGAATAATAGCTAGAATTAGAGAACCAATACGGGTATAAGTATTATGTCCTATGATAAGATCAGGGAGGAGAATACTTGTGCATGGAATTCCTGGACTATTCTAAAGGAGAATGAGATTCTCTCTCAGCATTACTCCTCCGTATACACCATAGCACGATGGTATATCAGGGCGGAGCAATTGCACCCTATACGATATGGTGCGCTCTATGATAAGTACTACTGAGTTTCCTATTTCCTTTTAGGGATTTATGCACTTATGAAGTTGCATACCTATTGAATAGGGTTCGATTCAAATCAGTGCCTACCACTCCATATAAGATATGGTATGGGAAGAGCCTATCTCTTAAGTAAGTTAAGATTTGGGATTGTCCGGCCTGTGTCAAAAGCAAAATCCGGACAAGATCGAGGCAAGGTCAGTTCTGTAGAACTGGAAAGGTTCCAGCTATACAAAACTGCAGCTGATGATTTGACAGAACCAAAGATTCAATAGTTCCCGACGAACCTCAGCCTCTCCGCCGATCTAGTAAGGTTCCTCATCCGCCTGAGAGATACCTCGGTTTCTCGATGACAGTGGGAGTGAGGACTGCATCATGAGATGATGACCCAACTAGATTCGAGCAGGCCATCGAGAGTAGGGACTCTGTAAGAATGGCTGGATGCTTAGCGATCTGAGATGGAATCCATGTACACCAACAAAGTATGGACTTTGGGTGCTATATCTGAAGGGTTAAATCCCCATCAGGAGCAAGTATATCTTGAGAAGATTACTTAGTGTAGATGGAAAAGTTGAGACTTTCAAAGCTAGACTTGTTAAAGGTTTTCGTCATCGACCAGGCGTGGATAATGATGAAATCTTTTCCAGGGACTATGCTTAAGTCCATCCAGATCCTACTTGCCATTGCTACATACCATGACTACGATATCTGGTGGTTGGGTGCCATGACTACTTTTCTAAATAATGATTTAGAAGAGAACGTCTATAAGAACACATCCAGAGGGCTTCGTAAACAGTGGGAGCAGCGGAAACGTGTGCAAGTTGCTTTACATGATAAAGCAGGCATCGCGGAGTTGGAACGTCTGTTTTGATGTGGTAGTCAAAGAGTTTGACTTCATCAAAATGGTAGATGAACCTTGTATTTAAAAAAAGGTAGTAGAGAGTAAGGTGGTCATCCTCGTATTGTACGTGGACAACATACTCTTAATAGGAAAGGGGTTTCTTATGCTACGCACGATCAATCTCCTCTTATCACATGGATTCTCCATATAGGATCAAAGTGATACATCCTAAATCCTGGGTTTTTGGATCTATGAGATAGATCTAGATGGATGTTAGGATTCTCACTAGTTGTAGTGAGATGGTATTAATCGATCCTGGGGAGAATCACTGGAAGTGTTCCAGGGTGATAAGGACGACTGAATGTCAGTCACAGGAATTGTCTTCACCCTCAGTAAAGGGACGGTATGTTGGAAGAGTTCCAAGCTAGATACCGTGGCAAACTAGACGATAAAGGCTCGTAACATCGCTATTAAAGATACTACCAAAGAGGCAATTTGGGTGTATATTGGTTCATAAGATGAACTAGGTTCCTACCATTGTGTGACAATGGAAGTGTGGCTTTGGCCCATGAACCCTGGTCCCATCAGTGACCCAGACATATTCTGAGGAAGCATCACCTGATCATGGAGATAGTTGATCTCCAGGGTGATCGAGGTTAGGAGAGTAGACTCAGAGGACAACACGGCGAATCCACTCACGAAGGCCTTTTCCGAAAGAGAGACTTTTAGGGGATGGTTGAGTATTAGATACTACAACTACTGCTACAGATTGCCCTAGTGCAAGTGGGAGATTGTTAGTTATATGTATGCCCTAGAGGCCATTAATGTACATTGGATGTATATTGTAGTGGATGCTGGGACATATATAGGTAGGACTTTCTTACTCGACATGATAGTACGCTATCTGGTTGCTCTTTATCTTAACATGTATACTCTCTATCTCTCTGATTACATGTTGATAAAGCCCTTAGGATGTGTACTCGACTTCCAAGACTATGATGCAGATCATACTAGTGGGGCCTGGGTAGTCCATGAGTACATCCTTCAATGTTCCTAGTCGTGGGAATATCGAGACGGGGCATCGATATTCTAGAGTAGACTAGCGTATATCTTCTCGACCCATGTGATGGGCGATGGATGATCAAATATCCATTGGTGTTTGACATCAGAGATGGTATGCGGGTGCTCAGTGGAGACTGGGTACACTGAACGGACTCGTTGAGAACTCCCAGATGGTATTATACCTCACGTCAGATGGCAGTTCTCTGGTGACACTGGTACAGCTTAGTCTGTTGACCCGAGATCGTCATAGAGTCTTGTGTGTCTCCCACTGTGCTTTGATTTCCACCCTACCACGGCTCTACTGAGTCGTGCAAACAGGTGGTTTTTGGGTACAGTCCCGATTCACATGGAGGCAATGAGCGATAGGAGGGGTTTCGTCTCTCCCGGTATTGGGGGTTGATGTTGCGCTATGCACGACTGGCCATAACAGGAAATCCCTGGCCAGGGTTGCAGTGATATACTGGTAAGAGTTATCAGTAGTTTCACGATTGTTATGGACCTCATGTCGGCATGACTTATCGAGCTATTAGGGTCTGACGTTTACCACCCCTAGGCGAGATATGCGACATATCAGACGAACAGACCGGACTGTACGGTAAGTGTTACTGGTTGGATTCACAGGAGTGTGAGCGGGCTTACTCGTCGATCTTCTGATCGCTCAATACCTGGGTGGCCGTTACGTTTAGCAGACCGCTAGCGGCTTGTGGGTGTTTGATTTGATCATCATCTGCTGCCGGCGTATTGACGAGTCTTTAGAGTCCTACACGGAGGTTTCCTGGCTCAAGCGAAACGAAATAGGAGCGCATATGAGATATGTGCGGGACCGAGAATAATTCGTGTATGTGATACCGTATTCCATTCTTGCGATGAATGTGTCGAATGGTTGTATGCGATATAACCTAGTTATCGAATCAAGGATTGATTCGATAAGCCGATACATTGGATATTAGTCGGTTATATGCGATATGACCGGATCGTTAAATCAAGTATTGATTTAATGATTTAAAGTATAATTATATATTTGATATATTACTTTGCATTAACTAGTATTGGTTCACTTTAAATTGATTTTCTCACTTGAAGTTCACAAGTTGTATATGTGATATACTTTTGTGCACTTGTTTGTATCATGTTTGATGATACATGCTAACTTGAGTTTGTGTGTATGATTAAACCATGGTTATATGAATGGTTAGTGTTTTGTTTACTTATTCATTCATTTATTTTGTTTATTTATTCTTTTTTGAAAAATAGAAATGGTGGCTTTCTTTGTTTCTTTCATGAAGCTTCATGAAGTGTTGAAAGCTTGACCATTTTGTTTGCTTCCCTTAACCTAACCATTCACCTAACCCTAGTTTAGTCTCTACACTTGACCATGGTTGGTATATGATAAGTATTCATTTTATTTTCTATTTGGAAAATACTTATCATATTCTTTCTTCTTCTTTTTCGTCATCAACAATGAAGAAATCTTGCAACCATCAATGGCAACTTGAGAAAAAGAGTGAGAAATCCAATTCTAAAGTGAACCCACTTCCTATTTCTTCATCCTCTACCACTTGCCAAGTAGTATAGGGTGTTTTCGTCACAAGTTTCATGGCTTGGTGAAGTTGGAGCTTGATCTTGTGTTGCCTCAACGTAGATCATCTTCGGCATCGAAGTCGGCGATCTAGCCCGCCCATTTCTCCGATGAAGCCGATGCTCGAGTCCGGGATCCGATTGCTACAGCGGAGGGACGTCAAAGCGGAGCTATGGAGGTGGAGAACAGGATATACAAAGGTTGTAGTCACTTTCCTTTAGCAATAAAGTAGTTTACTTGCTTGCATCGCCTCTTTATCTAGTTAACGATCCGTATTAGGGTTTGTAGGCACATGGAAAATTTAGAATTAGCCATGTTTGATCACTTGTGAGACCTCATTTGTGTGCCTAGGAACCCTACACATATCTTAAGGGCATTATCAACATGTAACATAGAGACAACCAGAGTACATGCTAAGATAAAGTACAACCAGATAGCATACTATCATGTCGAGCAAGAAAGTCCTCCCTATATATGTCCTAGCATCCACTACAATATACATCGTATATACAGTAATGGCCTCTAGGGCTTGCATATAACTAACATTAAATTAGGGTGTTCACTTCTCTAATAAGTTGTTTAGTGAAGTGTAAGCTTAGGTTAGAGATTCTTCAAGGTAGATCATCTTAGATCATGAAGACTACAAGTAAGGTGTCTCATTTACCTCTTGGAGCCACTCGAGAGTCGGAGTTCATGTTGATCGCAGCAAAGGGACCTCAACACGGAGCTTATGAAGTGAAGGAACGGACTAAAAAGGTTGTAATCCCTATCTCTTTACTTCTTTGTATGTGATACAATTTTTGTTACCCTAGAAATTCTATCAAGATTCATAGTTAGTTAGCTTTGCACCTCCCTAATTTTTTAAATTGGCATGAGTGATGCTACCAAACCCTAGACTAGGTGCCAGGGTAACCCAACAGTGGTATCAGAGCCAAACTAGAATTCTAGATACGGTGTTATAACAATTACGAAAACGAAATCCACTCCGAAAAATAGTATTTTGAAACCCTCGTTTTGCTCTCTGGAAATTTTGTAAAAAGTCCCATAAAATTTTTTCAAACGACTGCAGAAGTAGTATGGACAAATATAAGCACATGGGTGAAATACTGGGGAGGGGGCTCAGATTTTGGCCGATCCCTTAGCCTCTAATTCCGGCCAGGCCAGCCCTAGGAGCTCCTCTGCCCCCCGTATTCCATCTGTGGTCTTATGTGTTCAATTTGGGCTTCCTAGTATTGTTTATTTAGCCCAATTTTCATGTGATGATCTGTTTGACCTAGGGCTAATTCATAGTGCTTCGTAGTCGTATAATTTAACACTATATTGGTAACCTTGACTATTTTTAGCAGTCCGATCGAACTTCGCACACCACATTTTGAACCCCGCTGAAATTTCCAAGTGTTGTAATTTTTCGAAGTTGATTATATTCGTTAAATCGTGCAAGTACCCCTATGGACCCCCTTGAAGACAAAATAACCTTAACTTGGTTCTATGCCTACGGAACCGCGAACGAACCTTCGGGTTTGCCGTAGCTCCGTGGTGTCATAGGTGAGGCGATGGTTAACTCCTTCTACGGCTGGACCATAGACACTGTGGCACGGTTTTTGAGTGTTTTGACTTTGCTCAAGTGTTGAGCTAACGGGTGTAATTTGTGAGTATATGTTGATTCGATCGAAACGTTAAACATCGTCATGATATTCTGTAATGTGATACATTATGTGGAATTCATATAGTTAGGCATGAAATCCGTAATGTGATATTTTGGGTTTACGATGTCTAAGTCGATTGTGGATTCCAAATGTTGTAGTTTTACACTTTCTTTTCAGTGACCGTAAGTGTAGTATGTGGGGTATTGCCGGCTTCATTGCTATACATCAACGACAATCGGGATACGCATACTTGCTTACGTGGATGATATGAGATTTATGTGTTGCTGTGATATGTTATATTGGACTGTCGGGTTCTGAATAACCGGGGGTTTTATGTGAGATGAGGGTTTTTATTTTCATTCATGTAAAATTCATTTGTATATAATATTCTTTTTGGGGCACTTCCGAGTTGAGGATGATGTCACCATTGTATATTATTTACTTTTCCGCATTAGGATAGACCCAAGGCGGGGAGCACAAGTAACCGGGTTCTAGGGTCCAGTGGGAGGCCATCTCGAGGAGTCGAGACCGGGTCTCCTAACCCTAGAATTGGCAGTGTTACTTGCCGCTCTCGTAGGGGTCTAGGGATGTGGGTTTGGTTATTTATCGCGACCGTGGAATCCGTGTTTTATACAAGCTCGAAATAAAACACGGACCTCCTAGTATATCCAATATTTCATATGTTTCTTCTGCTGCTGATATAGTGTGATGCGATCATATTATATGCGTGAGACAAATACTTTATTATTATATATGAGATATATAGTAGACGTTGCTTATGTTTTACACCCGCGCTAGTCCCGTCCCGGTATGCCGTTAGTTAAGTAACCTAACGGTGCATAACGGAACATTGTGACAAATGCGGATGGCATAAGCGTACGTTGTATTTTCGTTTCTTCTGTGATGCTTAGGAAGCATAAATGATGGGATTTATTAATGAGATTAATAAAAGAAAAGAAATCTAAAAGATGTTGGAGAATCAAATTTTCAAAAAGGGTAGCTACAGTTTTTGCTTTGCACTGTGGTATATGCGATATACCCCGCACCCTATTCGATGAGGAAAGAGCCGAGATCCCTTCACCGGGAGTGACCTCTTTAGCAAAACTGGCAGATTCTACAAACTCACGGTTTAGTTTTTGATTGCTTCAATAGTTCTTGCTTTGCACAGCAGTATTTTTGAAATATCCTGCACCTTATTCTATAAGGAAAGAGCCGAGACCCCTTCGCCAGGAGTGACCGCTTTAGCGAAACTAGAAAAGCCTAAAAAACAATCCTTTTAAAAATCACTTGTTTCTGCAATGATATCAAGTTCATTACGCTCATGGTTTTCTGAAAAACCTACGTAGCCCTCCGACATTTCAGATAGATACTACTTAGTATTCGTGCTACGTTTGTTGGCCTGCATCAAGGCGTAGTGTGCGGCAGCTAACTAGTGCTTATCTGCAACATGAGATGTGATTGGATTAGGGTAGTCGTACGACTTTGTTGGCCTGCATCAAGGGTCGTGCAGGTAGGTTTAATTCAATCAAGAAATATACGGGTTGAACTTGACTAGCGGACTATGGTTTGTTAGCCTGCGTCAATGTCATGGGACGCTAGGGTAAAAGTATTATCGGGAATTTCAAGTGTTGAAATTTGCAATGAGATTGCATACCTCCTATGAGATAGTTGGATCTCGATACCCACTGCGAGTAAGAGTTACTCCTGGGAGAATTTTACACAGGACAATTAGCCGATCAAGTAGGTGTCTAGAAAGGTGTTAACGGGGTGATGCCTCTGGGAAAACGAGGTTTATTTTAATTAGGTCCGTGCGAAAGCATGGGGAACCTCCCTCAAAGTACCAACACTGGCCTGGCCGAAAGATTGGCGAACTTGTAAAGTGTAATTAATCCCGGCTAGTCTTACCTTTTAGGGTTTTAAGGAAGATTTGATAAAAAGCAATGGGAGCCATCCTGATTAGATAAGATAATAACCAATATAATCTTGCAAGAGCATACGCTAAAGTGTTTTCTTCTCTCTCTCTCCAGGTAGCGACCCTGTCAGGCCTTAATCAAGACAATAACATGGATGTATTGACTGAACCCGTTTTTTATACTGAGCAGGGGAACATTGGTCCCGCTCCAACTTATAATAGTTATAAGACAGAGCAGGGAATATAAGAATATCTGGATTCTCACGCCGCCCAAATGAAGAATAAGCATGTTGATGCATCTTCTTCGGGTGTGTTTGTTATCGAGAACTATTAGTTATGTATATGCCCTAGAGGCCATTGTTGTACATATGATGTATATTATAATGGATGCTTGGATATATATATAGAGGACTTTCTTGCTCGTCATGATAGTATGCTATTTGGATTCACTTTATCTTAACATGTTGACTTGTATTGGTTTACTGTCTTACTCTCACATGTTGATAAAGCCCTTAGGATCTGTACTCGACTACTGGGACTATGATGATATCATACTAGTGGGGCAACGGTAGTCGGTGAGTACATCCTATAACTGTTCCTAGTCGAGGGTATATCGAGACAGGGCATCGATACACAAGAGTAGTCTAGCGTATACGCATCTTGATCCATATGATGGGCGATGGGTGATCCCATATCCATCGGTGTTTTGACATCACGGATGGTGTACGGGTGCTCAGTGGAGACTGGGTACACTGGACGAACTCACCGAGAACTCCCAGATGGTGATATACCACACGTCAGATGGCAGTTCTCCGGTGACACTGGTACAGGGTAGTCTGTAGACCCGAGATCGTCATAGAGTCTTGTGTGGTTCCTACTGTGCTTTGATTTCCACCTTACCACGTCCAAGAGGGCGTGCAAAATGGTGGTTTTTGGGTACAGTCCCGAATCACATGGAGGCAATGAGCGATAGGAGGGGATTCGTCTCTCCCGGTATAGGGAGTTGATGTTGTGCTGTGTTCGATTGGCTATAACTGGAAGTCCCTAGCCAGGGCTGATATAGAGATTTACTGGTAAGTGTTGCCAGTAGTTTCTCAACCCGTTATGAGCCTCACATCGACACGACTTATCGGTTACTGGGGTCTGACGTATACCACCCCTAGACTAGATATGCAACATATCAGACGAAGAGACCAGACTGTACGGGAGTGTTACTGATTGGATTCACAGAAGAATGTACATGCTAGCTTGTTGATCTTCTGATCGCTCAATACCTGGATGGCTGTTACGTTTAGCTGACCGCTTGCAGCTTGTGGGTGTTTGATATGATCATCACCTGCTACCGGCGTATTGACGATTCTTTAGAGTCCTACACAGAGGTTTCTTGACTCAGGAAAAACGGAGTAGGGGCACATATGTGATATGTGAACGACCGAGGATAATGCGATATGAGATACCGTATTATATTCTCGCGATATTTAGATATGAGCCGGGTCATCGGATCAAGTGTTGATTCGATGAATCGGTACATGATATATTAGTCGGTTATATTCGATATAGACGGATTGTCGGATCAAGTGTTGATTCGATAATTTAATGTATAATAATATATATGATATATTGCATTTCATTATCTAATATTGGCTCGCTTTATTATTTCATTTTCTCACCGGATAATACATTGATATATATGCGATATATGTTACTTGTATTATTTTCTTTTGTTGCAAATATATAATATATATGTGATATATATTATTGTAACATGATATGATTACTAATGCAACTTGTTTAGTGGAGATTAATCAAGGTTAGGGTTTGATTTGGGTTATATCTTTCATGCACCTTCTAGAAGCTTTTCTTTTGTCATGAGAAAGATATTATAGTTGATATTTTCTTATGACTCGTTCTTTAACCCAACCAAACCCTAGGCCTAGTTAATTTTCTACAAGGGTTATCCTTGTCATCCTAAACCATGGTTGCATTATTATTCATATTCATTTCATTATTCATCACAAAAGGTTTAATTCAATTATCATCTTCTTCTTCAACCTTGAGCTTTGAGAAAGCTTACTAGGTTTTCTTTTTGTGATGTTTATGTGTGAGAATTTGATATAAAAAGAAAGTATAAATACTACTCCATCATCCTCATCTAATCTAGCCAATTAGATTAGGGTGTTCACCTCATTAGAGTGAGAGAGCTTGAGTTATAGAAACTTCGACGTAGATCATCGGAGAAAAGGAATACTACAAGCTAGCATGGATCGTTTGAGTTGTGGAGCCTCTCTTGAGTCCGGGAGATCGTGGATCGCGGTGAAGGGACTTCTACTCGGAGCTTATGAAGCGAAGGAGCGGACTACAAAGGTTGTAATCCTTCACTTTTAGTTATAAAGATGTTTACTTGTATGTTAAACCCTAATAATCTAGCAAAGATCCCGGTTTGGGTTGTTCGGCACGTCTAAATTTTTATTCGGCCATGGTTGATGCCATTTGAACCCTTGTTAGCGTGCCTAGGAACCCTACAAGAACTATTTCTCAGCTCACTCTATGTCCTGGGTATTAGATACCGGATCTGGATCCCATATATGTAATATGTTACATGGGCTACGTGAAGGTAGGGAACTGGGAGAGGGTGATCATTCCATAAGAGTAGGGAATGGTGCAAATATTGAAGCCAAAGCAGTTGGCGAATATCACCTTGTGTTACCAAATGGTAATACATTGGTTCTGAACGAATGCTATTACATTCCAACCTTGATATGCAATCTTATATCAGTTTCATTATTGAGCAAAGAAGGATATAATTTTGTAGTACAGAATAATATTATGAACATATTCCTGAATCAAAAGTTGATTGAATCAGGATCGTTAAATAATGACATATACGTTCTCAACCAAACTACAGTACTTAATGTACAAAACACACAAAAGAGGAAAAGTTCAGAAATGAACGAATACTTCTTGTGGTATTGTAGACTAGGTCATATCAATGCGACACGGCTAGCTAAGTTACATAAGGATGGATATTTGAATCCGTTCGAATTTTCATCTTATGATACTTTCCAGTCATGTCTCAAAGGCAAGATGACCAAAACTCCGTTTAGTGGACACGGAGAAAGAGTTACAGAACTCTTGGGACTGATACATAGTGATGTATGTGGTCCCATGTCTACACATGCCAGGAACGGTTCTTCCTACTTCATTACATTCACTGACGATCTTTCAAGATACGGATATGTGTTCCTATTGAAACACAAGTCTGAAGCTCTTGAGAAATTCAGAGAATATAAGCACGAAGTAGAGAACCAAACGGGCAAAAGTATTAAGATCATTCGATCAGATCGAGGAGGAGAATACTTGAGCAATGAGTTCCTGGATTATCTAAAAGAGAATGGGATTCTCTCTCAGCTTACTCCTCCCATATACACCACAGCACAACGGTGTATCGGAGTAGGGGAATCGCACCCTATTAGATATGGTGCGCTCTATGATGAGCACTGCTGAGTTGCCTATTTCTTTTTGGGGATATGCACTGGAAACAGCTGCAGACCTATTGAATATGGTTCCCACCAAATCTGTGCCAACCACTCCATATGAGATATGGAAAGGAAAGAGACCATATCTTAATTATGTTAAGATATGGGGTTGTCCGGCATATGTGAAAACACAGAATCCGGACAAGCTCGGCGCAAGGTCTTTTCTGTGTAAGTTTATTGGATATCCCAAACATTCGCGCGGGTATATCTCCTACCACACCGAGGAACAAAAAGTGTTTGTTTCTCGACATGCCACCTTTTTAGAAAAGGAATTTCTTGCAAAGGAAATTAGTGGCGAGGAGGTAGAACTGGAAGAAGTTTCAGCAACACAAACTACGACATAAGATTTGGTGGAACCAGAGGATTCAGTAGTTCCCGACGAACCCCAGCCTCTCCGCCGATCTAGTAGGGTTTCTCATCCACT
The DNA here is from genome assembly GCA_030015575.1 of Agapanthus africanus. Lineage (NCBI taxonomy): Eukaryota > Viridiplantae > Streptophyta > Magnoliopsida > Asparagales > Amaryllidaceae > Agapanthus > Agapanthus africanus. The sequence goes on along the minus strand of CM057347.1, from coordinate 207,236,442 downwards.
TGAGAGATACTACGGTTTTCTCATTGACGGTGGAAGCGAGGACTGCATCATGGAAGATGATGACCCAACTAGCTTCGAGCAGGCCATCACGAGTGGTGACTCTGTGAAATGGCTGGATGCAATGCGATCTGAGATGGAATCTATGTACACCAACAAAGTATGGACTTGGGAAGTTGCTCCTGAAAGGGTAAAACCCATTGGGAACAAGTGGATCTTTAAGAAGAAACTTGGTGTAGATGGAAAAGTGGAGACTTTCAAAGCTAGACTTATTGCAAAGGGTTTTCGTCAACGTCCAGGTGTGGATTATGGCGAAACCTTTTCTCCAGTGGCTATGCTTTAAGTCCATCCGGATCTTACTTACCATTGCTGCATACCTTGACTACGAAATCTGGCAGATGAATATTAAGACCGCCTTTCTAAATGGTGATTTAGAGAAGTGCGTGTACATGACTCAGCCAGAGGGCTTCGTATATATTGGGAGCAATGCAAAGGTGTGCAAGCTGCTTAAATCCATCTATGGGTTAAAGCAAGCATCGCGGAGTTGGAACATCTTCTTTGATGTGGTAGTCAAAGAGTTTGACTTCATCAAGAACGTAGATGAACCTTGTATTTACAAGAAGGTTGCAGAGAGTAAGGTTGTCTTCCTCGTATTGTACGTAGATGACATACTCTTGATAGGAAATGATGTCCCTATGCTGCATTCGGTCAAGCTCTTCTTATAACATAGATTCTCAATGAAAGATCTAGGTGATGCCTCCTGCATTTTGGGGATAAAAATCTATAAAGATATATCTAAACGGATACTGGGATTGTCCCAATCTAGGTACATTGACACCATACTAAAGAGGTTTAGTATGAAGAATCCAAGCGGGGGAACCAACCAACGATCTTTGGACTCACTCTCTCCAAAGAGATGTCTCCCAAGACTATTTGGAGAGAGCTCGCATGCATGGGATACCATATGCTTCGACAGTAGGCTCTATCATGTATGCGATGCTATGTACCAGACCCGATGTAGCATACTCACTAAGTGCAGTGAGTAGGTATCAAGCAGATCTAGGAGAGAATCAGTGGACAGCTGTGAAGAACATTCTCAAGTACTTGAGAAGAACTAAGGAGATGTTCTTGGTGCATGGTAACGGAGAACTCCAGGTGGAGTCCTTTACCGATTCGAGCTTCCAAAGTGATAAGGACGACTCTAAGTCGCACTCGGGATTTGTCTTTACCCTGAATGGAGGGGCGATTTGTTGGAAGAGTTCGAAGCAAGAAACCGTGGCAGACTCGACGATGGAGGCTGAATACATCGCTGCCAACGATGCTGCCAAAGAGGCTGTCTGGATGAAGAAGTTCATCACTGAACTTGGTGTGGTTCCATCCATTGAGAATCCAATACCTTTGTATTGCGATAACAATGAAGCTGTGGCTTTGGCCAAGGAACCCAGGTCCCACAGAAGTCAAACATATTCTAAGGCGGTATCACCTGATCCGGGAGATAGTTGATCGCCGTGAGATCGAGGTCAGGAGTGTTGACACGAAGGAAAACACTGCGGATCCACTCACGAAGGCCATTCCCCAGATACAATTTGAGATACTTTTCGGGATGTTGGGTATGAGATACAACAACAGCTGGCCTTAATGCAAGTGGGAGATTGTTAGTTATATATATGCCCTAGAGGCCATTGTTGTACATATGATGTATATTATAGTGGATGCTTGGATATATATAGAGAGGACTTTCTTGCTCGACATGATAGTATGATATTTGGTTTCACTTTGTCTTAACATGTTGACTTGTATTAGTTTACTGTCTTACTCTCACATGTTGATAAAGCCCTTAGGATATGTACTCGACTACTAGGACTATGATGCCAATCATACTAGTGGGGCCGAAATAGTCAAAGAGTACATCCTATAACTGTTCCTAGTCGAGGGAGTATCAAGACAGGGCATCGATACTCCAGAGTAGACTAGCGTATACGCATCTTGACCCATATGATGGGCGATGGATGATCCCATATCCATCAATGTTTGACATCAAAGATGGTGTACGGGTGCTCAGTGGAGACTGGGTACACTGAACGGACTCGCCGAGAACTCCTAGATGGTATTATACCTATCGTCAGATAGCAGTTCTCCGGTGACACTGGTACAGGTTAGTCTGTAGACCCGAGATCATCATAGAGCCTTGTGTGATTCCTACTGTGCTTTGATTTCCACCTTACCACGTCCAAGAGGGCATGCAAAACGGTGGCTTTTGGGTACAGTCCCGAATCACATAGAGGAACTGAGCGATAGGAGGAGTTTCGTCTCTCCCGGTATAGGGAGTTGATGTTGTGCTGTGTTCGATTAGCTATAACTGGAAGCCCCTGGCCATGGATGATATGGAGTGCTACTGGTAAGAGTTATCAGTAGTTTCTCGACCCGTTATGAGACTCACATCGACAAGACTTATCGGTTACTGGGGTCTGACGATTACCACCCCTAGACTGGATATGCGATATATCAGACGAAGAGACCGGACTGTACGGTAGTGTTACTGATTGGATTCACAGGAGAATGTACAGGCTTGCTTGTTGATCTTTTGATCGCTCAATACCTAGGTGTCTGTTACGTTTAGCTGACCGCTTGTAGCTTGTGGGTGTTTGATATGATCATCACCTACTGCCGGCGTATTGACGATTCTTTAGAGTCCTACACAGAGGTTTCATGGCTCAGGCAAAAAGGAGTAGGAGCACATATGTGATATGTGCGGGACCGAGAATAATACGATATGAGATACCGTATTCTATTCTCGCGATATGAGATATCGGCCGGGTATATGTGATATAGCCGGGTCATCGGATCAAGTATTGATTCGATGAAATGGTACATGTTATATTAGTCGGTTATATGTATTATAGCCGGATTATCGGATCAAGTGTTGATTCTATAATTTAATGTATAATTATATATGTGATATATTACATTACGTTAACTAATATAAGCTCCCTTTATTGATTCATTTTCTCACCGGATAATACATTGATGTATATGCAATATATGTTAATTGTATTATTTTCTTTTGTTACAAAATATAATATATATGTGATATATATTATTGTAACATGTTAGGGTTACATATACAACATGCTTTGTTGAGTTTAAACTAAGTTAGGGTTTGGGTTAAGGTTAGCTTTTGGGTTAGCTTTTTGATGAAGCTTTCATGAAGCTTCAAGAAGCTTTCTCTTTTGTCTTTAGCTTGATATTTTGTGTAGATTTTTGTTAACCCAATCCAAACCATTAACTCTAGTTTATTCTCTACATGAGTTAAAACCCTTCATGCTTAACTCATGGTTGAATATGTAACCACAACAATAATTCATTATTCATCACAAAAGGATTATCTTCATCTTCTTCTTCCTTGAGCTCTTGAAAAAGCTTCACTAGGTTTTTCTTTTCTGATGAGATTGAGTGAGAATTTGAAAACAAAAGAGAGCTAAATTCCTACTTCATCATCCTCATCTATTCTAGCTACTTAGATTAGTGTGTTCACTACTCTAATAAGTTGTTTAGTGAAGTGTAAACTTGGGTTAGAGATTCTTCAAGGTAGATCATCTTAGATCATGAAGACTACAAGCAAGGTGTCTCATTTACCTCATGGAGCAACTCGAGAGTCGGAGTTCATGTTGATCGCAGCGAAGGGACCTCAACATGGAGCTTATGAAGCGAAGGAACGGACTATAAAGGTTGTAATCCCTATCTCTTTACATCTTTGTATGTGATACAATTTTTGTTACCATAGAAATTATAGCAAGATTCATAGTTAGTTAGCTTTGCACCTCTCTAATTTTTTAAATTGGCATGAGTGATGCTACCAAACGCTAGACTAGGTGCAAGGGTAACCAAACACATTACTCGTTTAGGAGTGCATCCACACATATGAGTAACCTGATAGAGAAGCAAGTTCTCAAAAGCATTACTTACAACGGAATACCTAGAATAAGTATCTACATCTTCAAATACCTCGAAGAATCCTGATACTTCCAACAAATGGTTCTCTACTTTATTCTTGTACCAATAACTTCTCAAAACTTGGACCATGTATTTCAACGAAATACTTGTCTAAAACTAGAGAAGTCAAAAGTAAAAAGAATATAGTATGGGTACCAACCCTTTGTCTTGCAACATATGGTTCTCTACTTCATTCTTATACCTATAACTTCTCAAAATCCAGACATTGTATTTCAACGAAATACTTGTCTAAAACTAGAGAAATCATGAGTAAATAGAATATAGTACGTGTACCAACCCCTTTGTCCTAACGGATACTGGATAACATACAATACATTGTATAAGTCCCCTGAGTTCAATTACCCAAACCTTGCGCGTTGTAGTTTAAAAACGTGTTATGGTTAAGAAGAATTACACCGCTGTTGAATGCACCTTACCTTATCATTAACTGATATAGGTAAATGTCATAGACATAATATCAAAAAGTTATATCTCACTTTATAAAATAAACGTACAGATATATCAGTTTGAAATTGGCGCGTAACGACAGATATTCTAAACCAAATATTTGCCGTCAGGAAAAAACCCAGGTGATTTCCTCAAATATCACCAATTACAAAGAATTCTATATGTATTGAGGATCTAATCACCTAATTCCAAATATCTTACTCCCACTCACCATCTGTAATGCCATACAGATGTGAGAGTTAAATCTGGTAAATACATACCCTGGAGTTAGAATACAATTGGGAAAACAGTTTTCAATTAACACGGCACAGTAAAGATGAAACATGAAAATGTTTCGAAGGGGTAACCAGGTATTCTAGTAATGCCTCTTCCACTATCCTTATTCATGACAGTAACCGCATACTTCTTTGCCATTACTCCAATCTCTTTATATGTCTTTACTTATTACCTTCTGTACACCAGGCTTAGGCTAATTGATTTTCTTCCTTCCTTACACTTCGGCACCATCCTAAGGTTTGGAAGAAGACTATCCAATATTCCCAATAGGTGTACTCTCCTAAAACTAGGAGCCCTCGCAACCTGATAGAAGGTGAAGAGAAAAGACAACCGAATAATTCTATTCTATTTCTTGTGAACCAGAATCCATCCTCGAACTGGAACAAGTTCTTTTGAGTTCGTATATAACTATAAGATGGCATATCCAAGCATAACGGATTTTCGTAGTGATACGAAGTGTTCTGGAGAAATCCAAAGTGGATGTAGGAGTGGCAGGGGCATATGCAGTTTTTTCGTGAATGATAGTGGTCGCAATTTCCTTTGCCCTTATTCTATCCCTTTATATGTCTTTACTTATCACCTTCTGCACACCACACTTAGGCTAATTGGTTTTCTTCCTTCCCCACCTTTCGGCACCAGCCTATGGTTTGGAAGAAGACTATCTAATAAGCACAATAGGTGTACTCTCCTAATCCTAGGAGCCCTCGCAACCTGAGAGAAAGTAAAGGGAAAAGACAACTGAATAATCCTATTCAATTTCTCCTGAACCAGAATCTATCCTTGAACTGGAAAAAGTTCCTTCGAGTTCGTATGTAACTATACGATGGATTATCTATAAAAATATGGATCTTCGTAGTGACACGGGGTGTTCAGAAGAAATGCAAAGGTGATGTAGAAGTGGCAATGATATATGCGACTCTATGACAATCCAAAAGACAAAGTGTTTTAAGAAGGTTCGGTTAACTAGGTTCATGAGTTTTGTCTAGGGTCGGGCCATGGTCGCTGCCAAAGAGAGAGAGAGAAAAGAAACACTCACCATACACTCTAACCTAAATCAGAATGGTTAATCATTTTATCTAATCAGGATGCCTCCCACTATTTCCTCGAATTCTCCTCCAAACCCAAAAGGAGAATTAGTCGGGATCATCTAAAATCACCCGAGGAGTAAACCTACTCATAAGTGGGAATCGGGATCCAACTATCATCGCATGATAACTTGATGGAATCCACTCAAGTCACCACACTCCAGAAGGTATGCTCATGCCTGGCAAGTTTCCTGTATGTTCGAAACTCCCGATGTGATTTTTACCCCAAGCGGCTTATGACCTTGACTAGGTCAACATATCATAAGTCGCAAGTCAAGTTCAACCCGTCATTATCCTGGATTAATTAGACCCACCCGTACGAGCCACTGACATGGTCAACATGACCGTACGACTGTCCTAACCAATCGCATATCCATGCAGCAGAAAAGTACTACAGAGCAATCGAACAATACGCCTTGACTAGGTCAACATACATAGCACGAATACTAAGTAATACTCGTCTGAAATGACGGAGGGCTACGGCTGGTTTTCGGCGAAAAACCTTTAACGTAATGAACTTAATATCCTTGAAGGAATCCACGTTCTTTTACAAATATATAGTGGAGCAAACTTTTTCTAAAGAGGTCACTCCCTGTAAAGGGATCTCGGCTCTTTCCTCATCGAATGAGGTGCAGGATATTCCAAACTGAATACCACGATGCAAAGCAAAAGATTCGACTATAGTGAAGTTATTACCCTGACGCAAACTTTTTTCCAAGAGGTCACTCCCGATAAAGGGATCTCGGCTCTTGCCTTGTCGAATACGGTACTGGATATTCATAACCGAATATCATTGTGCAAAGCAAAAAAGAAAGTCTGTAATGTCAGTTTTAAAAATCTTAGTTCCAACAACATCATATAGATTTTTTTTCCTTGAATTAATCAGAATTAATGCAGTCCCATCAATTAAACATATCACACCAAAAAAGAACGAAAATATGATATACGTATATGCCATCCGCATTCGCCGCTGGGCCCCGTCATCACCCATTAGGTTACTTAACTAACGACAGAGCGGGGGCTGGACTAGCGTGGGTGCAAAACATATACAACATCTACTAGTATATATATAAATATATATAACAATCGTTCCAGGCATGATATAAAGCAACATCACAGAATCTCAGCCAAGCAACAAAGAGTGGTGGATAAACTTGGAGCCTCGGGTTTCACTTGAGCCGCAAATGAGATCCGACATTCCCCTGTCGTGTGGATAGCCTGTGCAATGAAAACCTGGACCCTATGAGCGCGGCAAGTTACCCTACGATCCCAAAAGCGAGGCAACCCCAATCAACAACGTGAATAGGCCATCCAGCACTTCACGTAATCCGGTAACTTAGGTACCCCTCCGTGGGTCAACCTATACCCCCTACGAGTGCGGCGAATAGCCTACAAATTCTAGAGTAAGGTCCCCTCCGTCTCAACGCCATGAGATGCGGACCCGTTGCCTCCTAGAACCTGGCTATTCGTGCACTCCGCCTTGGGGTAATCCTAGTACAGAAAAGAAAATAATATGTACAAGGGTGACATCGACATCAACTCGGTCGTGCCCCAAACAAATAATATACAAACAGGCAGTGACGGCAGTCCACATGTCGTACGCTCGCCCCGCAATATCAAATGTACAAACTGAATCTAAATTGTACTACCATTGCACCACTGACTATCCACCACGACGATTCAACCACAACCACAGCACAACACAGAATATCAACGTGAATGTCATGTTCGCAAACCCGTCTAAAAGAGTATATAGCAATTAGACGAGTTGTACCGCTCTAATGAAATTCACGGTCGAAAACAGTAATGTATGTACTGTAAACATTTAAACAGTGTTAAAATATCGACTTCGAAACACCCCGAATAGTCCCCAAACCAAAAGATAACATTATATCTAAACATGGCAAAACGAACAATACCAGGGAACCAATATTCAAGAGACCAGCGCACCCCAAAAATTCGAGACCCGGTTCATTAAAATGACCGGCCAGGCCGGGAAAATACATCATCTCGCCGACTTAATATAGGTGACTGGGGCTCGTTTTTTGGGTGTGTTCTAGTTACTGCAAGAATAGCCTTCTGCAATTGTTTTAAAAAAATTTTGAAGACTCGCAAAATTCGACAGCAACTTGAATATTGTTCGTATTGTTTCGGAGTTGTTTCAGTTTCGTTACTTTAACATCGTCTAAATTGCTAGCGAGGGGTTAATGGGTTGGCTCTGATACCATGTTGTGTTTCTGCAGCATCCTGGCCATCAAACTGTAGCCGAATGCGGAACAATATTTTTCTAAACTGGCGTTAACGGAACCCGATGCTCGGATCTACCAATAATCCTAAACTAGAAAATTGTAAAGAGATAGGAACGGTTATACCGAATTGATCCACGTCCTTCGATCTTTAACCATCATCCCAAGCTCGTAGAGGCCTCCTTGATCAAGCTTGATCTCTGGTCTCCCTCCATCGAAGATGATCCTCCTGAGAGTCTATGAAACGAGCTCCAACCTCATACCCGAGGTAACTAGGGTACTTAGATCGCTACAGTAGATAGCCTAGAAGAAGTAGAGAGTGATGAAGGATTAATTTTTCTCAAGACACCCTAGCTTTCTCAACACATGAGACATGTAGGGTGGAGGTAGAAGAAGATGCCATGAGGATGAGAGAGTGAAGAAAAGAACAAGTCATGAAAATGGCTAAGTCTTTTTTTTGTGTTGTGTGAGTTAGAAATGTAAGTCGATGTACAACACCCCACGACTTGCGGGGAGGCGGAAATATGAAAAACGATCTTGTTCTTTGTTTAAACATCGACAAACAGCATGAATCGAAGCTAAACGATAACTAACAACAAACATAGAAGTTAACAACTACTATGTAAAGGGATTATACCTAAAGAACCGTGTCCTTCTTCTTTACGAACTCCACCTCCTCCTCGGCCTTCTCGAAGTAGTAGACGATCCACCCGAGAGCTTTACTCCAAGCTTAGCCTCTAAACTTGAGGCAACTAACTTTCTTTAAGTGCTAATCAAAGAAGCTAGGTGATATAGAGTGAGGGTTATGGTTTAATAAGTCTAACTAATCCTTGTACTCAACACATGAGAGGGGAGGATTAGGATTTGAAGAGGGAGAGCTTGAGGAGAGAGAAGGTGAAGATAATAATGAAGTGAGAATAATGAGTTATCATAATATATATCAAGCATTTTGTTATATCAAGAAAAGAAAAGAAAATGATTTACAACCATGCTTGATAAATATCTAGTGGTGATTCATCTCCATAAGTCATTAAGCAATTACGATGCATTAATGACATGGATGAATCATCCATATGACTCACTAATCACATTCATTGTATGTGCCACCTAAACCTCCTTAGTCACCATCTTCTAGAAGCTTCTCGCGCAATTACGAGAACGCCCCTCCTTTCCGCAAAAATACGGAAAAACTTTAGACTGTATAAATCCAATAACCGGATACCAGTAACTGGCTTAAACCAAAGCCGACTGGTAAAAACTGTCCGAAAGTCGTACGTGTGTAAACACACGTATGCGTCCGAACCCTTGTCGTAAAACCATACGACCTCTATATCGTTTCGCCTGGAGTAGGGAAACTCTCTGTGTGGGACTCTAGAGACTCGACTACTACGCTGGCAGTGGGTTTAACCACAGACCGCAAGCGGCACTAGCTGTACGTAACGGTCCCCAGGTAGATGTCGATAAGAAGGCCGATGAGGAAACCCATCCGAACACCTACTGAGTCTGATGTGACAATCTCCGTACAGTCCGGTCCGTTCGTCTAAGACTATCGCATATCGGGCCTAGGGGGGCGGCAAGCGTCAGTCCCCTAATAGCGGTATAAGTCGTGTCGGAGCGAAGCCCATTACACCCTGAGAAACTACTGGAACCTACCAGCAAATCTCGCTTGGCCTGGCCAGGGACTTTGCGTAATGGCTCTCTGACACAGCGCGATATCAACCCCCAATACCGGGAGAGACGAATCCTGTCTAACCGCCACTGCCTCCAAGTGCTCGGGACTGCACCCAACTGCTACCTGTTTGCACGACTCCTTTGAGCCGTGGTAGGGTAGCAATCTAAGAACAGTGGGACACACTCGAGGCGAAGTAGCAGTGTCAAGTCTGCGGACTATGCTGTACTCATGTCACCTGGGAACTGTTCACTGACGACTGGTATAAAACCAACCAACAGTTCCCTGTGAGTCCTGTCCGGTGTACCCGTAACCTAACGAGCACCTGCATACTATCTCCAGTACGACGTACTGACGGCTGTGGGACAGACCATCCCCCCAACTGGGATGAGAAGCGTACACACTAGTCTACTCCGGAGTATCGATGCCCTGTCTCGATAATCCAACGACTAGGGACCTGAATAAGGATGTGCTTGTAGACTACCCAGCCCCCACTAGTGTGACTGCCATCACAATGCCGGTAGTCAAGCAAGATCCTAAGAGCTCTATCAATACGTATACTCACATAGTAAGATAGAAAAACCAAGTAGCATACTACTATGTTTAGCAAGACTGTTATATACATGTGAATATCCCAAGCTTCCATTAAGTAATATACAAACTAGTCTGATACAATAATGGCCCCTAAGGCATATACACTAACAATCTCCCACTTGCACTAGGGCCATGTACTGGCATATCGAAGACCGATGATCTCGAATAGCCTCTCGAACTGAATCTGAGGTAGGGCCTTCGTGAATGGATCAGCAATGTTCTCTTCAGGAGCAACTCTCCATACCTCGATCTCCTGACGATCAATGATCTCCCTGATCAGGTGATACCGCCTTAAGATGTGTCTGGACTTCTGATGGGACCTTGGTTCCTTTGCTAAAGCTATAGCTCCGTTGTTGTCATAATACAGAGGTATTGGATCAACTATGGTAGGAACCACCTGAAGTTCTGTTAGGAACTTCTTCATCCAGACTGCTTCTTTTGCGGCATCGCAAGCAGCTATATACTCCGCTTCCATCGTCGAGTCAGCAACGGTGTCCTGCTTGGAGCTCTTCCAGCACACCGCCCCCCATTGAGGGTAAAGACATAACCCGACATGGACTTGGAATCGTCCTTATCACTCTGGAAGCCGGAATCAGCAAAGGCCTCCAACCTGAGGTCTTTTCCGCCGTAAACCAAGAACATCTCCTTAGTCCTTCCCAGGTACTTGAGAATGTTCTTTACTGCTATCTAGTGTTTCTCCCCTGGGTCTGACTGATACCGGCTTACCACGCTCAGTGCGTAAGCTACATCTGGTCTGGTGCACAACATCGCATACATTATAGAGCCTACCGCAGAAGCGTAGGGTATAATAGACATGCGTTCCCTTTCCAAATCAGTCTTGGGAGACATCTCTTTGGAGAGGGTGATTCCGTGACAAGCCGGTAGATTACTGCGCTTAGAATCTTCCATACTAAATCTTTTCAGTACAGTGTCGATATACCTGGACTGCGAAAGTCCCAACATCCTCTTGGATCTATCACGATAGATCCGGATCCCCAGAATGTAAGAGGCATCACCCAGGTCTTTCATGGAGAACCTGTGTGACAAGAATCCTTTGACAGATTGTAGCATAGGAATGTCATTTCCTATCAATAGAATGTCATCCACGTACAAGACGAGGAATACGACACTTCTGGCTACAACTTTACTATATATGCACGGTTCATCTGGATTTTTGATAAAGTCATATTCTTTGACTGTTTCATCAAAACAGATGTTCCAACTCCGCGATGCCTGCTTTAGTCCATAAATGGACTTAAGCAGCTTGCATACTTTCCCGCTTCTCCCACTCTGATTGAAACCCTCTGGCTGATCCATATAGACGCACTCTTCTAAATTTCCATTCAGAAAAGTCGTCTTTACGTCCATCTGCCAGATTTCATAATCATGGAAGGCAGCAATAGCAAGAAGGACCCGAATGGATTTGAGCATAGCCACTGGAGAAAAAGTTTCGTCATAGTCCAAACCAGGTCTTTGACGAAAACCCTTTGCAACAAGTCTAGCCTTATAGGTTTCCACCTGTCCATCTAGACCAATCTTTTTCTTGAAGATCCATTTGCATCCTATGGGTTTTACCCCATCTGGAGCAAAGTCCAAAGTCCATACTTTGTTGGTGTACATGGACTCCATTTCGGTCCGCATTGCATCTAGCCATCGTACCGAGTCGCCGCTCTGGATGGCCTGCTGGAAGTCAGTAGGTTCATCATCACCTATGATGCAATCCTCTCTATCCCCATCTTTGAGAAAACCGTAGTATCTCTCAGGCGGATGAGACGGCCTACTACTCCTGCGGAGGTGTGCGGGAATGTCTTGTTCTTCTTGAACTTCCGGTTCTACCAAACTTTCAGTAGCAGCTTGTGGTTCTGGAATTTCTTCCAGTTCTATTTCGCTCCCACTTATTTCCTTTTCTAAAAACTGATGTTCTAGAAAATGGGCATTACGAGAAACAAAAACCTTTTGTTCCTCTGCATAATAGAAATAATATCCCTTGGAGTTCTTTGGATATCCCACAAACATACATTTTACTGATCGTGCCTCGAGCTTGTCCACATGCTGCTTTTTAACAAAAGCTGGACATCCCCAAATCTTCATATGCTGAAGATGGGGTTTCTTCCCAGTCCACATCTGATATGGAGTGGTAGGCACAGTCTTGGTAGGAGCCCTGTTCAGAAGATATGCTGCTGATTCTAGCGCATAACCCCAAAAAGATCGCGGTAACTCAGCATTACTCATCATGGATCGTACCATATCCAATAGGGTTCGATTCCGTCTCTCCGATACACCGTTGTGCTGTGGAGTGTATGGAGGAGAAAGCTTGGAGAGAATTCCTTTCTCTTTTAGGTAACCTAGGAACTCGGCACTCAAGTATTCACCACTTCGATCAGATCTAAGTGTCTTGATACTTTTGCCGGTTTGGTTTTCTACTTCATTCTTATACTCTTGGAATTTCTCAAAAGCCTCGGATTTATGTTTCATCAGATAAATGAATCCGTATCTTGAGTAATCATCCGTGAAAGTAATGAAATAGGAAAAACCACCTCTTGTATGTGTAGACAATGGACCACATACATCGCTGTGTATGAGTCCTAAGAGCTCGCTCGCTCTTACTCCTTTTCCAGTGAATGGAGTCTTTGTCATCTTTCCTTTGAGACAAGATTGACAAGTGTCATAATTTGATATTCGAACGAGTCCAAATATCCTTCTCTATGCAACTTAGTCAACCTTCTCTCATTGATGTGACCCAGTCTACAATGCCATAAGAAAGCTTTATTTAAATCTGGAGACTTTCTTTTAAGTGTGTTCTGGACATTGAAAATTTGGAGTTGGTTTAAAACATATATACCGTTATTTAGTGTACCTGACCCAATCAAACCTTGATTAAGGTGGATGTTAACAACATCTCTTACAAACGTGAAATCATAACCTTTATTTGATAACAAGGAAACTGATATGATATTACACGTTAAGCTTGGTACAAAAAAACAGTTATGTAAAACCAAAATGTGTCCACTCGTCATTCCTAGGTGATAATCCCCGACGGACGCAGCCCCCACGCTAGCTCCGTTAGCAACCTTTAGGGTCATATCACCTTCCTTCAGCACTCTACGGTTTCTCAGTGCCTGCAATGAATTGCAAATATGAGATCCTGATCCGGTATCCAATACCCAGGAAGTAGAGTTGATCGACAGACAATTCTCAATTACAAACACACCTGAAGTCGAAGCCACAGCTTGCTTCGGTCCCTGGTTCTTGGCGTTCCACGCCTTGCAATCCTTCTTCCAGTGCCGTTTCCTGTGACAATGGAAGCACTCATCCTGGCCAACTACCGGTACCGCAAACTTTTTCTTTCCCTTCCCTCCCACCTTACTAACACCTCCTCTAGGTTTGGTGGCGGCCTTCTTCTTCCTTCCTTTGGCCCTAGCCTTGGACCCGGAAGAAGATGTACCGCTAACAAACATAGCGGGTGTTTCCCTTGTCTTCTGCAAGGTGCCCTCTGCACTCCTTAACATGTTCAGGAGTTCCGGAAGTTCAACTTCTTTTCTTTGAATGTTGAAGTTCAGGATAAACTGGGCGTAGGTGTGAGGAAGGGACTGGAGAATAAGGTCTGTATAGAGCTCATTATCCAAAGTCGTCCCAAGGTCTGCGAGCTCTTCAATATAGCCGATTATCTTTAGGACATGTTCTCCAACCGATGACCCGACAGCCAACCTCGCTCGAAACAAGTTCTTAGAGGTCTCGTATCTTGCTATACGAGATTGCTCTCCATAAAGTTCCTTTGTATGGAGAAATATGCCATCAAGGTCCATATCCTCGTGCTTCCTCTGATGTTCATTGTTCATTGAGGCAAGCACGATGCACTTGGCTTTTGCGCAATCTAAATCCCATGTTTTGCGGTTTTCCTTATCCGCATTGCTGGATTTGGGACCAGGGACAGCATGTGCCGTAGCGGTGAGGACGTACCCCAATTTGTCATAGGTCAAAGCCATTTTGACATTCCGCAGCCAATCTTTATAGTTTGGCCCTGTCAGTATATTTTTCTCTAAAAGTAACTTAAGTCCAGTCATTTTCAGGGTCGCTGCAATTAGGAGAGAGAGAAGAAAACTCTTTAGCATGATGCTCTTGCAAGTCTAGAGTGGTTTTTAGTTTATCTAAACTGGATGGCTCCCACTGTTTCTCGAATCCTTCCTCAAACCATAAAAGAAGAATTAGCCAGGACTATTCTCACTGTACAATTCTTGGTTAACCGTTAAGCCAGGCTAGTGTCGATACTTCGAGGGAGGTTTTCCAACGCTTTCGCGAAGTTCCTTAATTAAATAACCTCTTTTCTCTGGGGGCGTAACCCCGCTGACACCTTTCTGGACACCTACTTGGTTTATAGCATTGATCGTTAAGTGACGAATTTCCTGATAAGTAGCATATACTCACACTAGGATCGGGATCCAAATATCATCGTATGATAATGTTGAAGGAATGCTACCAACATTCATCAAACTCCAAATGGTATGCATCTCTTTGCAAATTTCAGTTTCTTTAGAAATTCCCGATATTTGTTTTTGCCCCATGCTCTTATGACCTTGGCTTTGGTCAAAATGTCATAAGTCACATGTCAAGTTCTACCCGTCATTATCTTGTCAATTTGAACCCATCCGTATATATCCCTGACTTTGGTCAAATGATAATACGACTGTCCCAAACCAACTCATTTATCTTATGTAACAAATGAAAACCCAGCAGCTACCAAACACTATGCCTTGACTTTGGCCAAAATGCATAGCTTGAATACTACTGAATACCCAAATGAAATGACGGAGGGCTACGAATGGTTTTGGCGAAACCGTGAACGTAGTGAACTTGATATAACCGAAGGAACCTGATAGCTTTTAAAAGGAGTGGTTAAAGCTCCGCATTTAAAAATATCTGTTTTCAAAATTAACCGAGTGGTTTCTTTTAAATTGTTCCAACGACAAAACTTTTTGGTTTATTTTCTTTGCATTATAAATAATGCGTCCCATCATTAACCTATCATTGCAGAAAACAACGAAAATACAACGTCCTCTTATGCCATCCGCATTCGCCACGGGGTCCGGTCATCACCCGTTAGGTTACTTAACTAACGACAGAGTGGGGGCTGGGCTAGCGCGGGTGTAAAACATAAGTGACGTCTAAATAGCTATCATATATAGATATTGTACATTCGTCAGACGCAATAATAGGCATTCCAGATCACAGATGAACTTTATTGGATTTGCAAGCAATCCGTGTTTGTTTTGAGCCTGCAACAAAAGACGGATTACACAGTTGTGATGAATAGCCATTACCCCACCCAAGACCCCAACGGGTACAGCAAACTACACTCCCGGCAGTTTGTGCACCCCACCTTGGGTCTGTCCTAGGAGCAAAAACAGTAAAATGAAATAATACAACGGTGGCTACAACCGCAACCTGGATGTGCCCCGCAAAATAATATTACAACAAATTACATTTACATCAAATGAATTAAATAATAACCCATCACATAACCCCGGCTATACATCACAACAGTCCAACACAGTTCATATCCACAAACAGTAAAAACCATTACAGAAATGTGCAACCCCCTGCCAACCGACATACTAGCAGTTAGGGGAGGTTTACGAACACATTATACAAACACCGATATAATCCAACAAGCAAATACTGTATAATTTCGATCGATTAAACACTTTTAATTTTGCTCCAATACTTCTCTGTAAATCTGAAACCTGAGCAAAAATAAAATATTCCAGAAAATACCAAATGTCACAGAAGCAACACAGGAAAATTGGGTTCCTGAATCGCCAACTCGGCGGCGGAATCGCGGCGGATTGGTCGGATCCGCCGCGGTTCCGCGGCGCTTTAGGCGATTCAGGGGCCCAATTTTCTTGGGTGTTCTTCTACTGTCTTTTCAAGCTTTCTGAACATCCCTGAAAAATTTTTGGACTTCATTTAAAAAACGGCAGAAACTTGTGATTTCGGGCTTTTCCGGTTTCGTTTTTTCCGTTCGAAATTCATACAAATTTGCAAGTAAGTTATTTATTGTTTAGCGAGGCTCTGATACCACTGTAAGTCGATGTACAACACCCCACGACTTGCGGGGAGGCGGAAATATGAAAAACGATCTTGTTCTTTGTTTAAACATCGACTAACCGCATGAATCGAAGCTAAACGATAACTAACAACAAACATAGAAGTTAACAACTACTATGTAAAGGGATTATACCTAAAGAACCGTGTCCTTCGTCTTTACGAACTCCACCTCCTCCTCGGCCTTCTCGAAGTAGTAGACGATCCACACGAGAGCTTTACTCCAAGCTTAGCCTCTAAACTTGAGGCAACTAACTTTCTTTAAGTGCTAATCAAAGAAGCTAGGTGATATAGAGTGAGGGTTATGGTTTAATAAGTCTAACTAATCTTTGTACTCAACACATGAGAGGGGAGGATTAGCGTTTGAAGAGGGAGAACTTGAGAAGAGAGAAGGTGAAGATAATAATGAAGTGAGAATAAGGAGTTATCATAATATATATCAAGCATTTTGTTATATCAAGAAAAGAAAAGAAAATGATTTACAACCATGCTTGATAAATATCTAGTGGTGATTCATCTCCATGAGTCATTAAGCAATTATGAAGCATTAATGACATGGATAAATCATCCATATGACTCACTAATCACATTCATTGTATATGCCACCTAAACCTCCTTAGTCACCATCTTCTAGAAACTTCTCGCGCAATTACGAGAACGCCCCTCCTTTCCGCAAAAATACGGAAAAACTTTAGACTGTATAAATCCAATAACCGGATACCAGTAACTGGCTTAAACCAAAGCCGACTGGTAAAAACTGTCCGAAAGTCGTACGTGTGTAAACACACGTATGCGTCCGAACCCTTGTCGTAAAACCATACGACCTCTATATCGTTTCGCCTGGAGTAGGGAAACTCTCTGTGTGGGACTCTAGAGACTCGACTACTACGCTGGCAGTGGGTTTAACCACAGACCGCAAGCGGCACTAGCTGTACGTAACGGTCCCCAGGTAGATGTCGATAAGAAGGCCGATGAGGAAACCCATCCGAAGTCCTACTGAGTCTGATGTGACAATCTCCGTACAGTCCGGTCCGTTCGTCTAAGACTATCGCATATCGGGCCTAGGGGGCGGCAAGCGTCAGTCCCCTAATAGCGGTATAAGTCGTGTCGGAGCGAAGCCCATTACACCCTGAGAAACTACTGGAACCTACCAGCAAATCTCGCTTGCTCTGGCCAGGGACTTTGCGTAATGGCTCTCTGACACAGCGCGATATCCACCCCCAATACCGGGAGAGACGAATCCTGTCTAACCGCTACTGCCTCCAAGTGCTCGGGACTGCACCCAACTGCTACCTGTTTGCACGACTCCTTTGAGCCGTGGTAGGGTAGCAATATAAGAACAGTGGGGCACACTCAAGGCGAAGTAGCAGTGTCAAGTCTGCGGACTATGCTGTACTCATGTCACCTGGGAACTGTTCACTGACGACTGGTATAAAACCAACCAACAGTTCCCTGTGAGTCCTGTACGGTGTACCCGTAACCTAACGAGCACCTGCATACTATCTCCAGTACGACGTACTGACGGCTGTGGGACAGACCATCTCCCCAACTGGGATGAGAAGCGTACACACTAGTCTAATCCGGAGTATCGATGCCCTGTCTCGATAATCCAACGACTAGGGACCTGAATAAGGATGTGCTTGTAGACTACCCAGCCCCCACTAGTGTGACTGCCATCACAACGCCGGTAGTCAAGCAAGATCCTAAGAGCTCTATCAATACGTATACTCACATATTAAGATAGAAAAACCAAGTAGCATACTACTATGTTTAGCAAGACTGTTATATACATGTGAATATCCCAAGCTTCCATTAAGTAATATACAAACTAGTATGATACAATAATGGCCCCTAGGGCATATACACTAACAAGAAATAATGGGGCCATCCAAATAAATATCACATGTCTCCAAAATATCTTAAGTCAACCCAAAATATCTTGAGTCAACAAAAAATATCACAACAAACAAAAAACTAAGCATGCTAGAATAGTAACCATGAGTCACTACTAAGCCATGCCACAATAATGCAATAAACACCTCATCCTCCACCTCCTAAACCATTTAATCCAAAAAGGTTTAAAAATAATGAGGTGTAATCTTCTAAAAGTAATCTTGAAAAAAATTATAAGAATACCCCTCATCCGTATATACATACCCCCATTCGTATTCCGAAGAATACGAATACAATGAGACGAAAATAATCCAACAATATAATACTAGGATCCGGCTTAAACCCAAGCCCACTAGTATTATCTGTCCGAATCATGATACGTGCACAAGTGCACGAATATGATCGAACCCTGCCGCAAAACCATAAGGCCTCTACATCGTTTCGCCCGAAGCAGGGAAACCCTTTATGTGGGACTCTAAAGACTCTTCAATATGCTGGCAGTTGGTTTAACCACAATCACGTCAACGACACTGTAACATCTTAGATTTCGGTTAGTGTTCGTTTAGATGTTAATGCGGGTTTACTGTAAAAAGTTTACCAATTCGGGTTCCTCACATTTTATAACATTTAATTAATAATTTATTTTTATTTGTTATGAGCATGCACGCACGTGTGCACGTAAATGTGAGGATTTGTTTGTGCTAATTTTGTTCTTAGCAACCTTGACACATAACCTAATCCTTAGTTTATCCTAATCATTTCTTTAATCCAATCCTTAACCCTAATTCCTAGATCTTTTGTGAGAAGGGGAGATATTTGTTTGGATGAGTGAGGAGGTGGCAAGGTGTGTATGAATGCATTAATGGAGGAATTAATGCATATGATACGCTCACCCTCACCTCACCCTACACTCATCTCCCTCCCTCTCTCTTTATCATTCCCTCTCTCTCTCATTTCTCTATCTCTTTTCTTTTTCTCTCTTCCTCTCTCATAAACTGAACACTCTCCCTTTTCCAACACAAATCCATCACAAATTCTCTTCAAATCTTCACAAAATCACATCTTTATCTTGGTTTTGCCTCATGGATGCCTAGGAGCATGCAAAGCTAGGATCTTTGTGTTCTTTTGATTAGGTAATGTTTCCTTTCTGTTGCTTAAGTCATTTTTGTGTAGCTTAGCTTTAAAGTTTCAGTTTTTATCGCGTATCGTTTCGTTTTGGGTAAATATCGTATTTTTTAGTGTTGTTTTGGGTTCTCGGATGATCTGCTGTTAAACCAGGTAATTGTTGCAAAAATTGACTTGACAGTAACCTAGTGTAGTGACCTAGAACCTACCCTCAAAATACGAGCCAATTCCTCCATATTTGGGCCGCAAATTTATTGGTTATGGCCGCAATTTGCGGCAAGACTGGGGACTTGGGTGTTGGGTTTTTAGGTAGGGGTCTCTGGGGTTGTTTGTGATCTCATGGTACTTGCAATTTTTACAGATTACTGGTATAGAAAAATCTGGGACCACTTGTGTGTTTCTCATGTTTCGTTTCGCGGGATACGTTATCTGATACGGTGCTTGTTCTATGTTGCTGTTGTTCTGAGTTGGTTTCGTAGTGTCGCTATGCGCTGTAAGCGCACGGTGGCGCCCCGGCCGTCGTCCGACGCCGGAATGCGGAAACGAAAAACTTTGCAAACTAGCAAACCGGCACCACCGCGCACTTTTAACCCAGATCGGGCCATTAACCTAGCTACTAGCAAACTAAAATACGGGTAGAGAGTTATACCAAGCGATCCGTGTCCTTCGGTCTTCGTCTCCACTTCGATCTCCCACAGAATCTCCGTCCGTCGCCTCCTCGTTGGAAAGGGCACCGCGTAGCCGAATACTTTTACGGGCTCCCACCTCTAGACCGAGGCAACTCGGACGCGATGTTGGCTAGCCGACGCGTCCAAGATTTGCTGTAGATCTAGTGTAGTAGGTTGTCTCTTTGGGGTTTACTGTAGTTGCCATGATGGAGAAATCAATATGAACTTTGGAGAGGTGAGAAGAATTTTGTGAGCAAGCCAAAATGAGATAATGAAATTTCCCTCATACAAAATGAAACCTCTCACTCTCCCTCTCCAAGATGTGGCCGGCCACCTCTTAAAGAAATGGTGGAGGGAAAAACAAAACAAGAAGAGATGTGAGTGTAGGAAAAGAGAATGGGTGACCATAAACAAATATGATGATAACAAAGTCATCTCAATTTCAAATCAACTCTGATCTCAATAAAGCAAGCCATCATGAAAAAGCAAAGATGCTTAACCTTTCATAATGCCACAAATGCAAGAAACCCCTCCACAAAAAGTTATTTGTAAACTGCAAATAACCCCCTCCATCGGAAAGTCCGGCCGTGAAAGAACAAAGGAAAACCAGCCGGAACGGAATGCAAACTGGCAACTTCAGAAAATTGATCCCGTAATAAATTACAGGAAAACCCCGCGACTGCATATACATGCCTGCATTTGTATTCGCACTGAACACAAATGCAAAGAGACAAAACTACACTATCTAATACTAAGATCCGGCTTAAGCCAAAGCCGGCTAGTAAAAACCGTCCGATCACGATCCGTGCAATACCGCACGTATCTGATCGAACCCTACCATATCTCCATACGGCCTCTACAGCGTTTCGCCCGAAACTTGAGTAACTGTGTGTGTGGTGGACTCTAAAGACTCGTCAATACTATGGCTGTGGATTTAACGACTAGCACGTCAGAGGTATCAGCCATACGTGACGGGCCACCAGCTATTGACAAAAAGGGACGTCGATGAGCGAACACATCCTGACACCCTATTGAGCCTGTCAGTGATAATATCCATACAGTCCGGTCCGTTCGTCTATGAGCATCGCATGGCGGGCCTAGGGGTTGGTGAAAGTCAGACCCCTAATAGCGGTACAAGTCGTGTCGGAGTGTAGCCCAGAACACCGTGAGATACTACTGGAATACCTACCAGTAAATCTCCTGCCTTGGGCAAGGACTTTTTATGTTCTGGCTCTCCTAGACACAGCGCGACCTCACCCCCTATACCGGGAGAGACGAACCCCTGCAGATCCGCTCACTGCCTCCATATGGCTCGGGACTGTACCCAACTAAAACCTGTTTGCACGTCTCCTTTGAGCGTGGTAGGGTAGTAATCAAAGCATAGTGGGAACTCACACGAGACAAATGACGATCTCAGGTCGATGAACTAACCTGTACACATGTCACCAGGGAACTGCTATCTGACATCAGGTATAATCTCAACTAGCATGTTCCCGGCGAGTCCTGTCCGGTGTATTCATAACCCAATGAGCAACTGTATACATCTTAGGTGAACCAACTGACACCAGTGGCTTGTGAGACCGGCCACCGCCCCTCGTCGGGGTCTCGACTGTATACACTAGTCTACTACGGAGTATCGATGCCCTGTCTCGAAACTCCCACAACTAGGGACCTTTTAAGGATGTGCTTATAGACCCAGCTCTCATGTATATGATCGCCCTCATACTGCTGGTAGTCAAGCAAGAATCCTAGGGGCTCTATCAACGTGTAATAGCGACTCGTAAGGTCACCTAAAGCAGTACATGATGATAAAGATAAACCATAAAGCATACTATCATCTCGAGTAAGACTGTCCAACCGGCATAGGTCCTCCTCAGTCATTGCAATCACGTGCCTGTGATCCAATAATTGACTCTGAGGGCACTATACCAAACAATCTCCCACTTGCACTCAAGGCTAATTATTGCGATGTCACATACTCACAGCCCGTGTGATACCGAACACCCAACTGCTCTACTAGTCAGTCTCACAAAGCTCGTTTGCGAAACTATTGCGTTCGAGGAATAGCCTCAGTGAGTGGATCCGCTGTGATGTTTCTTTCTTTGTCTCTCTATATCACATGTTCGCGGAGAAAGCCATCTCCCGAAATGAGCAATACCTGTCTTAGAATTTCTGGATGTCTGATGGGACCTAGCTCATAAATGAACTCCAAATCCAAACTTCTTAGACTGTATCGTCAACTAAACTTAATCAGTATCCTGCGCCATCCTTCCCTCAGTATCCACCTGGACCATCTGTCCAAAATACTGCCCCTCGTCAGAGGGAAAACTATAACACTGACGGCCACTCTGCCGTCTAGGTCACCTCGGAAGCCTGGAATGATAACCGTCTCCTAAAGGAGGCTGCCGTTATCAAATCCCTAAAACATCCACTTATGTTCTAAAACTGCTTCTGATTGTTTCTTCAGGATTGGATTAATATCAACTTATTGCATCTAGTGCAAGAACAACATCTGGTGTGGTACTTGACATCTCATGATTGACTCAATTGCCTAAGCATGTGATCTGCCAATCATGCACATCCCTCTCCCCTTTAGTCTGTAAGACAACTTTAGAGAGGGTGACTCCATCACCTGCAGGTACACCACCATGCAAGGAGTCGTCCATTTTAAATACTCTTAGAATGCTGTCTAAGTACCCAGATTGGGAAACCACCCAAATATAGATCTAAAACCTTAGATCTAGTAACCAGAATGTCTGATATAATATCAAGTCCTATGTGGAGAAACCACTGTGTGACGACCAAAGTATAACCGATCGTAGTATAGGAATATCACTTCCTACTCTGTGTATGTCATCCAAATACCAGGACATCATACCCTACTACCTCCGCAGCAGATCCATACCCTATTCTGATGAAGTCAAACCTATGACTGTCACATCAGAAATAGATGATCTATCTCCGCTATATCAGCTTTAGTCTATAAATAGACATAAGCCTGATGTCCACTAATGCTTCCGCTGCTCCCACTGACTACGACCACCCTCTGGCAGAGTCATATAGACGTGCACTTCTAAAACTGGTTTAGAACGACGCTATACTCATCCTCCTGCCGGGTCTCACTGTCTGGAACAACAATAATGGCAAGTCTAGGTAAACAAGAACCTCCCTGCCTTCGTCCTTGATCATACCGAAGTACCTCTCGGGTGCCTGAGGTTACCCACCATATCTGCAGAGTGGCCAATGGAATGTCAAACTAGATAGAATCTTTAAGTTCTTATCAAATCTTCAGTAATCGTTTGCGGTTCTGGAATCACTTCCAGTTCTACCATACTCCAACTTGTTTTCTGAAAAAATCCATTTTTTTTAAAACTGTGGCGAGTCAAGAACAATATCACTATTGATCTTCCAGATGGTAGAAAGTCAACCCTCGTCATAGCCCGGGTCAACCCACAAACAGCCATTACTGAAACGTGCCTTTAGTTATCCGGAGTCTGGTTTTAAGCATAAGCCGGAAAACTCCCCGTATCTTAACAATGTCAAGAAATGAACTGTTCTATATCCAAGAAACAGAGGCACTGATTTAATTGAACCAGATTCAAATCATGCAGCTGTCTCCAGTGCATGTCAACTAAATGGAAGAGAGGCCGATCAGCGTTACTCAACTTAAGAATGCTTCCAATTATGAGTAACCTGAAAGAGAAGCAAGTTCTCATTACTATCAACTGAATACCATACACAAGTATCTACATCTTCGATCACCTTGAAGAATCCCGATACTTGCAAAACCTGATTCTCTACTTTAATCTTATACTTACAACTTCTCAAAACTCAGACCCTGTGTTTCTACGAAACACCTGTCTAAAACTAGAGAAGTCATAAATAAACCGAATATAGTACGAGTACCTACCCCTCTGTCCTAATGCACACTGGACAATACACATAACTCTGTATAAGTACCTTGAGTCAAATGACTCATTCACTTTGTGTCGTAGGTTGAAAACTGTACTTATGGTTAAGAAGAATTACACCGCTGTTCAATGCTCCTTACCTAACCATCCACTGATATAGGTAAATGTCATAGACATAATTTCGAAAAGGTATATCTCACTCTATAAAAATAGACGTACAGATATATCAATTTGAAATTGGTGCATAACAACGGATATTCAAAACCAAATATTTGCCGTCCGGCAAACAACCCAGGTGACTTCCTCAAATATCACCAATTACAACGAATTCCGATATAATAAGAATGATCACCTAATTCCCAATAATTTACTCCTACTCATCATCTGTAAAACCATACAGATGTGAGAATCAAAC
This sequence comes from Agapanthus africanus, assembly GCA_030015575.1. NCBI lineage: Eukaryota > Viridiplantae > Streptophyta > Magnoliopsida > Asparagales > Amaryllidaceae > Agapanthus > Agapanthus africanus. Next base: position 207,212,000 of record CM057347.1, on the reverse strand, counting down.
CTGGTAAATACATACCCTGGAGCAAGTGTCTAATTAGGAAATCAGTTTTCTTTTAACAGTACACAGTGAAACTGAAACATTGAAATGTTTCGATGAGGTATCCCGGTATTCCTAGTAATGCATCTTCCATTATACAGATTCATAACTGTAACCGTATATCTCTTTGCCATCTCTCAAAATCCCTTTATATGTCTTTAGTCATTACTTTCTGTACACCCCTTTAGGCCAAATGGTTTTCTTCCTTCCCTACCGTTCGGCACCAGCCTATGGTTTGGAAGAAGACTATCCAATAAGCATAATGGGTGTACTGTCTTAGTCCTAGGAGCACTCGCAATGCGAGAGAAGGTGAAGATAAAAGACACCTGAATAAACCTTATTCCTATTTCTCCTGAACCAGAATCCATCCCCGAACTCGAACAAGTTCCTTTCGAGTTCGTATATAACCATACGATGGAATATCCAATAAACTGTGGATCTTCGTAGTGATACGGAGTGTCCTGGAGAAATATAAAGGTGATTTAGGATTGGCGAAGAAATATTTGGTTTGGTCGTGAATAGCAGTCGCAATTTACTTTGCCCTCTTACTAATCCCTTTCTTTGTCTTTACTTAATACCTTCTGTACACCGTTTAGGCTAATTGGTTTTCTTCATTCCCCATCGTTCGGCACCAGCCTAAGGTTTGGAAGAAGACTATCCAATTTGCGTAATAGGTGTACTATCTCCTAAGCCAAGGAGTACTCGCAACCTGAGAGAAGGTAAAAGGAAAAGACAACTGAATAATCCTATTCGTTTTCTCCAGAACCAGAAACCATCCTCGAATTCCTTCGAGTTCGTATATAACCATACGATGGTTTTGTCCAATGGAAGTGGACGTTCGTAGTAATACGGGGTGTCCCGGAGAAAAGGGTAAAAGTAGGAGTGACAATGAGGTTTGCAACTCTGACAATCCAAAAGCCAGTGTTACGAAGGTTCGGTCAACTTGGTCACTGAGTCATAGTCTAGGGTCGGGTCAATGGTCGCTGCCAAAGAGAGAGATAAAAGAAACACTCATCGTGCACTCTAACCTAGATCAGAATGGTTATCACTTTATCTAATCTGGAAACCTCCCACTGTACCGTCAAATTCTCCTCCAAACCTGAAAGAAGAATTAGTCGGGATCACCCGAGGAGTAAACCAACTCATCAGTGGGAATCGGGATCCAACCATCATCGCATGATAATGTGACGGAATCCGCTCACGTTATCACACTCCAGAAGGTATGCGCATATCTGGCAAGTTTCAGTTTCTTTAGAAACTCCCGATGTGGATTTTTGCCCCATGCTCTTATGACCTTGACGAAGGCCAACAAATCATAAGTCACATGTCAAGTTCTACCCGTCATTGTCCAGGTTAATTTGAACCCACCCGTACAAGCCTTTGACGAAGGCCAACAAGGCTATACGACTGTCCCAAATCAACGCATCTTTCTATGCAGCAGAAAAGTAACAAGCAGCTACCATAAACTATGCCTTGACGAAGGCCAACAAACATAGCATGAATACTACGTGCTACCCGTCTGAAACGATGGAGGGCTATGAATGGTTTCTGGCGAAAACCATTAACGTAATGAACTTGATATCGTTGAAGGAATGGATAGCTTTTTAAAAATATAGTGACGAAAACCTTTGCTAAAGAGGTCACTCCCGGTGAAGGGATCTCGTCTCTTTCCCCGTAGAATGAGGTGTAGGATATTCCAACTGAATACCACGATGCAAAGCAAAAGTAATCGGCTATAGTGAAGTTATTGTCCTGACGCAAACTTTTGTCCAAGGGGTCACTCCCGGTGAAGGGGTCTCGGCCCTTGCCTCGTCGACTGAGGAGCAGGATATTCCAACTGAATACCACTGTGCAAAACAAAAGAGAACGCCCTTGCAATAACAGCTTTTTGAAAAAGTGTTCCAACAACATCAGAATAGGTTTGTTTATCTTGCATTGATCTGAATCAACGCAGTCCTATCAATTGATCACATCACAAAGAACGAAAATATACTGATGTACGTATATGCCATCCGCATTCGCCACTGGGTCCCGTCATCACCCGTTAGGTTAGCTAACTAACGACAGAGCGGGGACTGGACTAGCGCGGATGCAAAACATATACAACATCTACTAGTATATATATAATATATAATTTTCGCTCAAGGCGTGATAAAATGCAACATCACAGAAATGTACAGTATCACATAACAATACAGATATCTGGGATCCCCGGGTTTCATAGAGCCGCTACTGAAACCCGACGTTCCCCTGGTCGTGTGGATAGCCTGTGCAATGAAATCCTAGACCCCTACGGGCGCGGCAAGTTACCCGCCAAAACCTAAAGCGAGGTAGCCCCCTTCAGCAACGTGAATGGACCACCCAGCACTTCACGGAATCCGGTAACTTGGGCACCCCTCCTGGGTCAACCTGTACACCCTACGAGTGCGGCGAATAGCTCTGCCAATTCTAGAGTAAAGCCCCCTCCGTCTCAATGCCATGAGATGCGGGCTCGTTGCCCTCTAGAACCCGGCTATCCGTGCACCCCTCCGCGGGGCAATCCTAGTACAGAAAGTAAAATATACATACAACGGGTACATCGACCGCAACCTGGTCGTGCCCCAAAAGAATAATACAAACAGGCAGTGACGGCAGTCCACATGTCGGACGCTCGCCCCGCAATATCAAATGTACATATAAAACAAAAACTGTACTAACATTGCAACCAGGCTATCCCCCACGACCAATCTGCAACATCACAGCACAACACAGAACATCAACGTCAATGTCACGTTCGCAAATCCGTCTAAAAGGGCTATAGCAGATAGACTGGATTTACCGATCGAATGACATTCACGATCGCAGATATAATGTAAATACTGTGAACTAGCATGTTTAAAATTTCCAATCGAACAAATTTACCGAAGTATAGGACTTCCCGGGCTCACCGGGCAGTTGGGCCCCAAGCACTACTGTAGCACCTACAGAAAATCTGGACCCAAAAAGAATATCCCAAAAACCCTATTTCCAACTCAGGAGCTATCTGCAAAAATTTGGTCAAGTGATCAGTCAAAAGCGCGGCGGAACTGCGGCCCAAGCATGGGTTTGGCCGCGGTTCCGCAGCGTTATGGTGAGATCACTTGACCAATTTTTCACAGATTGCTTAGAATTCTCTGTACAGTATTCTGAAACAACCTGAAAAATTTTTGGAGCTGAAAAAATTTCGACAGAGAACACATGTACACACGAAATACGGTTTTTGGGATTTTGTTCGATCGAGTCTTTAAACATACTAGAGCAAGCTAGGCAAGGTTAACGGCGTGGCTCTGATACCAATGTAAGTGCACGGTAGCGCCCCGGCCGTCGATCCGACACCGGAATGCGGAAACGAAAAACTTTGCAAACTAGCAAACCGGCACCACCGCACACTTTTAACCCGGATCGGGCTATTAACCTAGCTACTAGCAAACTAAAATACGGGTAGAGAGTTATACCAAGCGATCCATGTCCTTCGGTCTTCGTCTCCACTTCGATCTCCCGAGGAATCTCCGTCCGTCACCTCCTCGTCGTAAAGGGCACCACGTAGCCGAATACTTTTACGGGCTCCCACCTCTGGACTGAGGCAACTCGGGCGCGAAGTTGGCTAGCCGACGCGTCCAAGATTTGCTGTAGATCTAGTGTAGTAGGTTGTCTCTTTGGGGTTTAGTGTAGTTGCCATGATGGAGGAATCAATATGAACTTTGGAGAGGTGAGAAGGATTTTGTGAGCAAGCCAAAATGAGATAATGAAATTTCCCTCATACAAAATGAAACCTCTCTCTCTCCCTCTCCAAGATGTGGTCGGCCTCCTCTTAAGGAAATGGTGGAGGGAAAAACAAAACAAGAAGAGAGGTGAGTGCAGGAAAAGAGAATGGGTGACCATAAGCAAATATGATGATAACAAAGTCATCTCAATTTCAAATCAACTCTAATCTCAATAAAGCAAGCCATCATGGAAAAGCAAAGATGCTTAACCTTTCATAATGCCACAAATGCAAGAAACCCTTCCACAAAAAGTTATTTGCAAACTGTAAATAACCCCCTCCATCGAAAAGTCCGGCCGTCAAAGAACAAAGGAAAACCGACCGGAACGGAATGCAAACTGGCAAATTCAGAAAACTGATCCCGTAATAAATTACAGGAAAACCCCGCGACTGCATATACATGCCTGCATTTGTATTCGCACTGAACACAAATGCAAAGAGACAAAACTACACTATCTAATAGTAGGATCCGGCTTAAGCCAAAGCCGGCTAGTAAAAACCGTCCGATCACGATCCGTGCAATACCGCACGTATCTGATCGAACCCTGCCATATCTCCATACGGCCTCTACAGCGTTTCATCCAAAACTTGAGTAACTGTGTGTGTGGTGGACTCTAAAGACTCGTCAATACTATGGCTGTGGATTTAACCACTAGCACGTCAGAGGTATCAGCCATACGTGACGGGCCACCAGCTATTGACAAAAAGGGACGTCGATGAGCGAACTCATCCTGACACCCTACTGAGCCTGTCAGTGACAATATCCGTACAGTCCGGTCCGTTCGTCTATGAGTATCGCATGGCGGGCCTAGGGGGTTGGTTAAAGTCATACCCCTAATAGCGGTACAAGTCGTGTCGGAGTGTAGCCCAGAATACCCTGAGATACTACTGGAATACCTACCAGTAAATCTCCTGCCTTGGCCAAGGACTTTTCATGTTCTGGCTCTCCTAGACACAGCGCGACCTCACCCCCAATACCGGGAGAAACGAACCCCTGCAGATCCGCTCACTGCCTCCATGTGGCTCGGGACTGTACCCAACTAAAACCTGTTTGCACGTCTCCTTTGAGCGTAGTAGGGTAGTAATCAAAGAACAGTGGGAACTCACACGAGACAAATGACGATCTTAGATCGATGAACTAACCTGTACACATGTCACCAGGGAACTGCTATCTGACATCAGGTATAATCAAAACTAGCAGGTTCCCGGCGAGTCCTGTCCGGTGTACTCATAACCCAATAAGCACCTGTATACATCTTAGGTGAACCAACTGACACCAGTGGCTTGTGAGACCGGCCACCGCCCCTCGTCGTGGTCTCGACTGTATACACTAGTCTACTCCGGAGTATCGATGCCCTGTCTCGAAACTCCCACGACTAGGGACCTTTTAAGGATGTGCTTATAGACCCCAGCTCTCACGTATATGATCGCCCTCATACTGCTGGTAGTCAAGCAAGAATCCTAGGGGCTCTATCAACATGTAATAGCGACTCGTAAGGTCACCTAAAGCAGTACACGATGATAAAGATAAACCAGATAGTATACTATCATCTCGAGTAAGACTGTCCAACCGGCATAGGTCCTCTTCAATCATTGCAATCACGTGCCTGTGATCCAATAATTGACACTGAGGGCACTATACTCAACATACGCGTTAGCTACAACACGAACCCTTTAGAGTACGTAGGTGTGTCGTGTTGGTCCGTGTAGATTATACGTGTTTTCGGTCTATTGCTAATATATATCTGTTATATCGTATTATGTGGCAGGTTCGTAGGCGGGGACTTCGGACGCTGCTACAAAAGGAAAACAGATGGTAGACTTCACCTAGCTTGGAGCATTGGTGAGTAGATTTAACATCTACAGGGGAATCGCCCGCATGGCGTTATGCGTCTGGGCTAGAGATGTTATTTCTGTCGCATTTTCTATGTCATATTTAGAATTGCGCATTTACCCTATTACTTAGATATTGTTGTGCTTGGACTAGTATCCTTAGGACACAGCACATATTATTGACGATTTATGTTGCACGAGCACTGATTGTATGCTACACACACCGTCAACAATTGCCATGTCACGCACAACCCACTTATAGATATGATATTGATTGGTTAGGGATATTAAGACTTTGATTCAAATTTCTTATCGCATATGACATATAGCATATCTGTATATCCACATGCTTATGCATATGCCTTCACATACTTACATGTTAGATACCTGTATACCTATAGGGTATTATACCATTAGTGGTACATACACACTTTATGACATAGCTACAAGTATACCTTGCACACATATTTCACTTATACCAAGGGGGTATACTACTTCATTTCTTATAGGTAGATACATATATCTTGCTATACCTTTATGTTTTCATATATATCAGTTATAGCTACATGTTTACCTTTACTTGATATTATTTAGAATTGGAGAAATTAGGAACCGCATGTTTTTTATATTAACTTGTTGCAGTTAATTAGCGGCTTTTCCTTTATATGCTTTCATTACATTTTTATATTGCATATATTATATTCATGTATTTTCGCATTGTTATATGGATTTTTCATGATGTTTTCTGGATTTGGGGACTGTGGGAGTTCATGAAATTATGCATTATTTGAAAAACCTAGTTTCCCTTGATATGATATTTCAGCAGCCACCATGAGATTTATCGGTTCGGATATATATATACCCAACGCGAGGAACGGAGGGGTCCGTGTGCAGGTACATGGTGGGGCCAGGAGGTACCCCGAGGCAAGAATGAGGTCGTGGTGCTAGACGATGAGTTGCAGGGGAACCATACTTTCTGGTCACATTACCAATGATTCGGCGGTAATCATGGGGATACCGTTGGGAGTTTTGTACGTATAGATACGTGGAAAGATGAGGGTCAGAGCTAGGCACTCGTGCTTTTCGGATAGCGTATGATACGTACCTATCAGGGGGCCAGTCATGGTGACAACACCTGATAGATCAGCATTTCTGTGTCGATGCTTGACACATTGGTTTCATGATATTTCTTTTTACTCCTTTGAATATATAACAGGGGATTAGGCCGCTGTTATATATGCCCTTACACCAATATTAGTGGAATAGGACGCTAATATATTTGTATTGACTTTAGTTTATATACATCATCATATTTATTCATGCAAATATATTTAGGATGTTAGATCTTTACTTGATAATTTGATTTGGGATAGAGGTGATTTATTTGATATTGGATACAGGATATATATATGAGATTGCTGATTTGTACATTCAGGATATATGAGATTTATTCGATATTGTACATTCAGGATTTGTAAGACTTATATGATATGATAGCCAATTTTGGGGCTGATTTGAGGAAATTGGGAATTGGATTGTCTTGATGGATTGTGATCTTACCACGATGTCAGGATTCCCTGGAAATGACATGTTTCATTCCATACTCCACATTTATTGTTTATGCATTGCTTCATGTACTAGTACTACCTGATAGAGTACCTTTCATGACTGATGCATACATACATTTTCATATCATTATTGCATGATTATTGCATACTGATTGTCATATTACTATTGCTTCATGTATTAGTTGTACCTGTTAGTGTACCTTTCATGATTACTGCATTCATATGACCTGTTACTGCTTTTAACCTACATATGTTAGATTCGCGCTGTACGTGCATACTTGCGATTACCTGCATATATTATTTACTATTCACGAGTTGGCAACTCACCCCCGTTATGCCATAGTTGTTTTGCAGGGTGTTCCCCAGAGTAGTCGAGGCAGGCTATTCATCTATCATCTTTTGCTACGGATACCGCATTGGCTCACAGTGAGCAGTTTTTGCTTAGGTGGGTTTTGGTGGTTATTCGTATTGTATTGTATATTCGTTGTATCCTTGTACTCTCCATCAACTATATTTTCATGTTTGACTTAGAAACTTGTGTGAGAACGATGTTGTATATTTATTTTGTGACTTGTTGTCTTTTTTACAGTTTCCTTTCTATCGTCTTTTATTTTTTCGCTATGGCGTCGTATATTTGTTGTGGTGGTTGTTTTCCGCCTTTGGGCGTGTATTTGCTCCCGTTTGGGGATGCCTTACTTTTATTTCTGTTGTACCCATTTTTGGGGCTAGTTTTTACAAAGGAGGTGCTGCCAAAATTTTAAAGAAACAAAGTTGGACTTTTAAAGAATTTGGGTTGTGATTTCAAAGGCTTTTAAAAATGTTTCTTATCATTTTCTTGTCTTTTATTGGTTTAGATTTCTGGTTTTTGGCTTTCTTTTTCTGCGTTACGCCTGTAGACGTTGCGTAGTATTACGGCCGTCACGTGCCAATTTCGGGTCGTGACAGGCACTAGCTATACGTAACGGCTACCCAGGTATTGAGCGAAAGGGAGGCCAACAAGCAAACTCGTCCTGAAACCCTTACCGAGCATGTTAATGAGAATATTCGTACAGTACGGTCCATGCATCTATGAATATCGCATATCGAGTCTAGGGGGTTGATAAAGTCAGACCCCTAATAATGCGACATTTTGTGTCGGTATGAAACCCATCACCATATGAGAAACTACTGGATTTAGATCAGTAACTCTCGACTACCTTGGCCAAGGATTTCTGGTGATGGCCACCCGTGCACTACGCGACATCAATCCCCAATACCGGGAGAGATGAATCCCCGACGATCCGTTCACGACCTCCATGTGGCTCGGGACTGTACCCAACTTGTCACGACCCAAAATATTAGCTCGCGACCAGCACTTAAATCACGCGACGTCAACAGGCGTAACGTAATTCAAGTAAGCTGAAACCCAGAAATCTAAAACTTTTTGAGAAATAAAGATATAGTAAAGCATGTTTTGTCTTTTAAAAAAAATAGGGCAGCACCTCCTTTGTAAAAACTAACCCTGAAAACGGGTACAAAAAAGAATAAATAAAGCATCCCCAAACGGGAGCAAATCACATCCAACGGCGGAAACAACCACCACAAGTATAAATAACTAGTATATACGACGCCCAACGGCGAAGATCCACACAAGTAAATAAAGTAAAGCAAGACATCAACCCCAAAGGCGAACATAAAGCCCATCGCTCAAGTCTCGCAACAACAAGTATTCTAAGTCTGCAACATATACACTTACTAGTTTCTGAATTGATGGAGTGACTAGATAAAATATGAATAATGAATACAAGAGGGGCATGATCCAACATGTACCACCTACCACAAGCAAGTCACCCGAAAACAGCTGTGTGCCAGCGATGCCGCAACTGATCCATGAGGTCAACCTGCAAGAACTGTGGCAAAACGGGGTGAGTTTCCAACTCGTGAATAGAAAAACATCAACAGGTAGAAATTGAAATAAACAATGATTCCTAGGTCAACTATATCATAAAGGTAATACTATGATATCTAGGGTGATCGTATCTTCATATGTGCCAACACATAATAAATGCCTATCAACAAGTGGATATCATCCAGCAATATAATCAATGCATGTATGCAAGTGAATCCCGTCCAACAATATAATCAATGCATGTATGCAAGTGGATCCCGTCCACGTGTCAACCACTGACAGAACAACTCCTGCATGTAAATATCATAAAAGCATATGCAGGTAATTATGAGGATACGAAACAACGTGTGTCCTTCGCGACACAACAAAATCATGGAACCGGAGTGTCCACATCGACACTCGAAAACATCATGAAACCCGCGTCTAGAATCGACACGTAAATCCTCATATCTCAGGTGCCGTCACAACGACTGGCCCGAATAGCATGTCCGTACATCACTCCGGTCGGTATCCCCACAATAACCGCCGAGTCCAAATACAATCACCGGTAGGTAGTGGTCCCTCTATCAGGCTTATCGTCTACACCACGAAATCACCACTCGCTCCGGGGTACCATACCGGGTCCACCATGTACCCGCAGACAGTGCCTCCCGCTCCTCGAATCGGGTTTCACATCCCAAACTCAGAACCGAGAAATCACATGGTGGACGCAGTGAAATATCATATCAAGAGAAACCGGGTTTTCAAACAACACATAATTTCTTGAAATACCCCTACGGTTCTCAAAACCATAAATCACATGAAATCCATATCTCAATGCGTAAATCCATGAAAACTGATATATGCAACATAAAAACAACAATATGAGCATATTTAGGGAAAACCGCTCTTTTAGATGAATCCAGCTTTAAAATATATCATGCGGTTCCCAAATTCTTCGAAATCAAGTGCGGCATCATATAAGGTGTACATGTAACTGTAGCAAGGTATAAGTATCTACATGTAAGCAAGTAGGTATGATTCATTTCATAAGCGCAATAGCACAATAATCAACGTCTCAAATCACATGTCAACACAATACCACTTAGGGGTATATGCAGCTATAGCAAGATATGTGGGTGTACATGTCAATATGTATGCATGATGTATATGTAGCTGTAGCAAAGTATGTGGGTGTACATGTCAGCATATCATGCAACCTAGCATAGTGATGTGAACATGGAAACATATCATAGCATGATGCAGCAATTCTACTGTGTAAGTGACATAGCAATTATCGATGATGAAGTGTGTGAGCCGGCAATCTGTGTAAGTGTAATATACACATCATCGATAATGGTGTAGGTGTACTAGCACAGGAATAAGAAATGTAATGAGAATATCATGAATGCAGCACAATGCAAATAGTGAATTAAATGCTATAAGGTATACATATCAACAAGACCGAGTCGGAGAATCTATCAATCAATATCCATCCTCACAACATCACGTACGGCACAATCCATCGTACGACATCCTCTAATCAGGGGTATGGATAAATCAACAAGTAAAACTCATCGCGTACGGTAATCAAACGTACGGCGGTATTAACCAAATAGGGATTCTATCAACCTAAACGACATCGGGTGTACGGATCTAAGTCTCGTAAGGCATATCACTCATTATATAATCATTATCCATATAAATATATATACCTATCTCTCTGGTCACATCCATGTCAAACTCGTATCAGGGGACCTACAAAGGTATCAACAATCACATAACGACTCGAATCCATAAAATGGCATATCACACTAAGTCATCCTATCACATCGTATACTCGTTCATCACATTAATATCTCGCATCAATTTAAATAAACGTCACGCTTGTTCTCTTTTTAATCGTACTTATCATGATTCACTTATCATATCATTTTCTCCTAAGTCAATTGTTTATTAGCATCAACTTCAATCATCTTATCGTTTGTAAATCCTACAATCATGTCCGTCGCATATCATTTATCAGGATAACAGAAACAAACGATATTCCATATCAATGTTTGCGGGGGTGCTATACGCCATCCACCATACTTCCCCCGTAGATATAAATCTACTCACCTGCTAAACTCCTCGCTTAGCCATAGTCGATGCGCTTCGTCGTCTCGGAATCCACGCGAAGGTACCTACAATCAATACGAATTCGCAACGCCATTAACATCAAATTCTGAAATCCAAAACGGCACGCGATGTGCTCATTGGTTAGAACCTATAGGCTATACATGCAAAACAATCAACTACACTTGTCGTTAACGTACGAACATCCAACGACCAAGTACAACATCCAAAACTCAAAACCAAGAATCCAAATACCGTAAACATAGCCGAAACCCTAAATAGGGTCGCTATACATGAAAATTGCCACATTAAAAACCCAATAATACCAATACGCATTTACAAACACAATAAATGTCGTAGGTATTAATATTTACGTCATCTCCAATTTCATTTAAAACCCACGTCAAATTTTACCGAAAAGCTTGTAAGCAGTTATTTCATTTTATCTCAATTTAGCACAAGTCTAGAAGTTTACACAAAATCTTGCGATTCCAAACATCTTACAATAGCTTAACTAAGCTATCCAAACCACTTCCATATTTTTAAACTTGCTTAATTAAGTTTTAGCAAAAACCTAGTAAGCTAATTCTTCACTAGTCAAATTAGAAATTAGCAACAATTATCATTCTATCACAAGAATAAGTTTTCCTAATCTACACATCAAGATTAACCACTTAAACACATCAAAACCCAAACTTGATTTCTTAAATAATTATCATGAATTAACTAAACATAAACTTTAAAGCTATAATAACCACTTAATTAGCTAGCTTAAAGCATTTAAGTCAAAAAGAAAAGATTAGGGTTTGAAATTATACCTTCTCAAGAAAAAAAAAATCTAACAACAAGATCCATCCTCATTTTCCTCCAAAATGATGTTTTTTAGTGAAGATCCAAGCTTGTTTAGGCTTAAGGAATAATGGGTATGAATTTAATTTGGAGTTTATAGGATTATTTATGGATTTTTGAAGAATTTTTGAAGCTTGAAGATGATGAAATGGAGTGAGGAATGAAAGAGGGCAGCAAGCATAGGGTTGGTTCGGCCAAGGGAAGGGTGAGGGGGGTTTTGTGACAAATGGAGAAGAAAATTGTAGCTAAAAATAGCAATAAATGCTAATAAATGAAAAATGCCACCTTTACTTTCTTTTCTTTTCTTTTTTTTTTAAATTAAACCATTAGCCACAAAAAATCTAGATTTGGAGAGAAGTTTCTAAACTAATTCTAGTGATTAGATTACCATTGATTTTCATTAGAAGTAATTAACCAAACTCGAAATGTAATTACCACTAATTTAGTGCGAAAAAACACAATAAAATAATATTTAATTAGGGAAAAATTCTATTTGAACCAAAACTTCCCATATATCCCCAAAGTTTGCGCACTAGCTTTATTCTAGCTAAACTAGGTGCCGGCAAGTTTATACGGGTGTTTGATCACAATCGGGTTTAAATGGAAAATACCGACTGTTTTATCCTAAAACGGAAAATTTCGCATAACGGTTTCAGAAACGTTACAATCTTCCCTCCTTAAAGTAATTCGGTCCCCGAATTTAAATTTAAACCCCCAATACTGAAACATGGCAATAAACAGCTAAATCAACGGGGCTCCGAAATCACGGAAGAAACAAAAAACCACAGCGCATCTTGTGCGCCGGAAAAAAGAGTACGAAACTCAAAACCGATCTCCGTCAAGCGTCACCAAATCATCAGAATTGCACGCATATCATCGGAGTCACCATGGAGATACAGATCTCAAATCCACTACTGAAATCCAACATACACTAAGCAAAAGCTACAAAATGTATATAGTACACATCCTTTTTGAGAACTCTCCAAAACTGAAATAAAATATGCTGAATCTTTTTCTGAATCGCCGTGTGATGTGTAACTCACGGCACAAATGACGGACGCTCATTTATAAAGTAATAATATACTAGCATATATGTATTGCTCAAAATATGTGTCCCGCCTTTTTGAAATATCCCAAAAGGTTTTATTTTGTAAACGTTCGTGTCACTCGCAGACACGTAAGAAATAGCGAGACTATAGCTCCTTTTTTAAAACCTCTTGTTAAAATTTTTATACATGCAAAGTACACAGGTACTATCCTCGGATCAGTCGTGCTAGGGTACTACAAGTATAGGGCCTCATCATGAAAACAAAGTGCTCAAAAGCAATATCAGCCTCAAAAGGCGAATCCAACAATCACGTGCGTCTGGTGCGCACGGAAAACAAATCCCAGTACAGGTGCCACAATATGCACAAAAGTAAGACTAAGTGCAACGGGTGTGCACGAAAACATCTTTCCAGTGCAACGGGTGTGCATGAAAACATCTGTCCATTGCAACTGGTGTGCACGACAATAACAACTAGTGCATCAAAAGTGCCCGAAAATCTCAAACCAGTGCAACTAACATGCACGAACGAAAACCCCAATCGAGTGCATCAGGTGTGCACAAAATCATATTACGCGTCCAACGTGCGTGAAAGTCCAAATCAAGTGCATCCGTCATGCACAAACGAAATCGAAATCAAGTGCATCCCACATGCACGAATAAAATCGCATCTAATATGCACAGATAAAAATCTAAATCAAGGGCATCCAACATGCACGAGTAAAATCTCACTCAAGTGCATCCGCTGAGCACAAAATCAGATACCAAGCGCCTAATATGCGCAAAAATCCAACCCAAGCGCGTCGGGTTCGTAAAAAGCATATAGTGCATGAAATATCAAATCCTATGCATCTAGTGCACGAAATATCAAATCCTGTGCATCCACTGCACGAAATATCAAATCCTGTGCATCGAGTGCACGAAATATCAAATCCTGTGCATCCACTGCATGAAATATCAAATCATGTGCATCTAGTGCACGAAATATCAAATCATGTGCATCCACTGCACGAAATATCAAATCCTGTTCATCTAGTGTACGAAAACTATATCCTGAAACTCGGTCATCAAAACTAAAATCCAAGCGATATAAGTCTGATACTCGGATCACAAACACAAATCGCAACAAATGACATTGAGGTATACCTCCTACAATGTCGAAAAAAGTCGGTGCGCCCAAACTGGCAGAGCAAGAACATCCGCTTGCCTCCTGCTCACAGTCTGGCGTCTTCTGTCTTTGGGTCCTCATTTCCCTGTGGATTATCAATCTAGCACTCTATCGGCTCATCTGTCCGGTCAGGTGTGCTAACGGGAACGATTCCGCTCTGGCACTCCTCAGGTCAACTCTCGGCCAATTAGTATGATCACCCATAAAGCAGCATGTCACTGGCGTCGGCCTCTGGCCCTCTGAATCCACGTGATACAACTGATCCTCAGTGCAAACTCATCGCAGCAGTGTCCTGGAAGGAACAGGCTCAAGGTCGCTTCCGATGTCGCCTATACCGAACTATACGGTGGCTGGTACACATACAAATCTTTTCTCGCATTCTGGACATCTGCGTTCTCAGCACAATATTCTCTCGGGAACTGGCCGTATCCCAACGCCTCTGCATACATATCAGATCTCTAATCTCGATGGGCAGTAACAACAGCTTGTCAGTATCACGCACGAACCACTTGTTCCACTCGTCTTTATTATCGTCCACTTGACATCATATCAAGCTATCTGCGTACTGCAAATGTTCTCGGCACCAATCAATCTGGAATCTCTCGCATGGACTTGAAATCATAAACTCGGTATCTTCATTACTCTATAGAAGATCTTTAGCCAAACACGTCCTCAGGAACTCGTCCCAACCATCGGAGGAATACTCAAACTCATCCGTTTCTCGATCAACTCACAACACATCTGGGTGAGGTCCTCTATCTGAAACAGGTCAGCTTACCGATCTCACATCGGAACATCCGACGAACAACGTCATTTTCTGGATCGATCTACTCTAGATCTGAGTAAGACTCTCCACACTGGAAATCTTCAACTCAACTGGGCCTGCATCGACGCATCAAATCTGACGAATTACCTCCGTCTCTCAACTCAAGATAAACTAGCTATCACCCGTCGCATCTTTGCCTGGAAGCTCCAGCAATCTCAGCTCGTAAGCTCTAACAGCGACATTTCATCAATCTCAGCAACAGTTTGGTCATCTGTCTGCACGGTCGATGACATCACAATCTCTGGGGTATGCTGTACATCAACAATCCTCTCCTAACAGGCAGCCTCTAACAAGGGCCCGATCATCCGGTACAAAACCGCACACTCGTCTCAACTGAGAGGTCACAACACAACACGACATCGATACGTTCCTATGTCACCAGAAAACACGATGGTCAGTCCTCGTCCACGATGAGCTCGCCCTGACCGCATCACCAGCTGCAGCTCAATCTGCGCTCAAACCATGGTGACAGGAACCTCAATCAAGTATCGATGAAAACGATCAAAGTGATGAAATGAAACAACAGATCCAGAATGAATATATGATCATATGGAGGACCGGAATCAGTAAGAGTATGATCATGTAAACGAATAAAATCAAAGATTTCAAATGGATGTATAATCAAGGAAAACAAAGAGAATCACCAGTCTCAAGATATGTACATCCTAAGGTTTCTTAAGTGGAGTTTGTAAGCCTACGGTAGCGCCCCGGCCATCTAACAGACGCCAAATACGGAACAAAACTTTTTACAACTGGTGCTATCGTATACTATAACCCGGATCTGCCATTAAAGCTAAACTAACAAACTACAAAGTGGGTAGAAATGTTATACCGAACGATCTGAGTCCTTCGGTCTTCAACCATCATCCCACGCTTCGTTGCGGCTGCTCCGATCTCCTGAATCTCCAGTATTCTCGTCCAGGTGGCACCATGTCGACGGATCTTTAAACAGGCTCCCGCCTCTGAACCGAGGCAACTCGATCATTAAGTTTGCCAAAAGAGATGACCAAGATTGATGTAGAGAATGAGTAGAACACTTTGTCTCACTTCGTCCAAATCTATGGGCAAACGGTTAATGAAGTTGCCTTTTGAATCGGGTGAAATGAGAATTGAGTATACTAATTTTCATGAACCAAATTTATCACACTCTTTTTCAAATGAACAACCATCTTTCTTTGCAATGAGGGGCCGGCCATATAAAGGGAACGAGGAGGGTGAGTGTAGGAGGAAGAGAGTGACCATATCATAAATGAAGAGAATGAGTCACAATTACACCTTGCATAAACTTTAATTGCATACATTGAACCAAAATCTATTCATCATCCATCATTAAATGCATAATCAATGCACTAGTGACTCACTAGCCACCTCATCATCCTAGTCACCATCTAGAAGCTTCCAGACACTCATGACGAAAAGATAAATTCGCCTTTAACCGAATGTTAAAGACGGGTGATAGAAAACTGGAAACTGGAAACTTCCAAAAGCAATCCCGAAACAAATTTCAGGATAACCCTGTAACAGTATAAACATACCCGTATTTGTATTACGACTGAATACAAATGCAACTGAGACAAAGATATTATATCTACACAGTATAATACTGGGATTCGGCTTATACCAAAGCCTACCAGTATTATCTGCCCGAAATATGACACGTGCGTAAACGCACGTACATTTTCCGAACCCTGCCATAAAACCATACGGCCTCTACAACGTTTCGCCCGAACTTGGAAAACTATCTGTGGGGAACTCTAATGACTCATCAACACACTGGCACTGGGTATAACCACTAGCACGTCAGAGGTACAACCTGTACGTAACGGTTGCCTATGTATTGATCGGAAGGGAAGCTGACGAGCGAACTCATCCAGAAACCCTACTGAGCCTGAAAGTGACAATATCCGTACAGTCTGATCTGTTCGTCTAAGAGTATCGCATATCGAGTCTAGGGGGTGGATAAAGTCAGACCCCTAATAACGCGATAATTCGTGTCTGTATGAAGCCCATCACCTCCTGAGAAACTACTGATCCAAATCAGTAATTCTCCACTACCCCGGCCAAGGATTTCTAATGATGGCCACCTGTGCACTGTGCGACATCAACCCCCAATACCGGGAGAGACGAATCCCCGACGATCCGCTCACTGCCTCCATGTGGCTCGGGACTGTACCTAACTAAAACCTGTTTGCACGTCTCCTTTGAGCGTGGTAGGGTAGTAATCAAAGCACGGTGGGAACTCACACGAGACAAATGACGATCTCAGGTCGAAAAACTAACCTGTACACATGTCACCTGGGAACTGCTATCTGACGATATGTATAATACCAACTAGCATGTTACCGGCGAGTCCTGTCCGGTGTACTCATAACCTAATGAGCACCTGTATACATCTTAGGTGATCCAACTGACACCAATGGCTTGTGAGACCGGCCATCGCCCCTCGTCGGGGTCTTGACTGTATACACTAGTCTACTCTGGAGTATAGATGCCCTGTCTCGAAACTCCCATGACTAGGGACACTTTAAGGATATGCTTATAGACCCCAGCTCCCACGTATATGATCACCATCATACTGCTGGCAGTCAAGCAAGAATCCTATGGGCTCTATCAACATGCAATAGTGAACTAAAGCATGTATACGATGATAAAGACAAACCAGATAGCATACTATCTCGAGCAAGACTGTCATATCGGTATAGGTCCTCCCTCAATCATTGAAATCACGTATCTGCGATCCAATAATTGACTTTGAGGGCACTATATCCAACAATCTCCCACTTGCATTTAAGGCTAATTATTGCGATGTCGCATACTCACAGCCCGTGTGATACCGAACATCCAACTCCTCTACTAATCAGTTTCACAAAGCTCGTTTGTAAAACTATTGTGTTCAAGAAATAGCCTCAGTGAGTGGATCCGCCCTGATGTTTCTTTCTATGTCTCTCTTAATCTCAAGTTCGCGGAGAAAGCCATCTCCCGAATCGAGTAGCAGGTGTCTTAGAATATGTTTGGATATCTGATGGGACCTAGTTCATAATTGAACTCCAAATCCAAACTTCTTAGACTGTATCGTCAACTGAACCTAATCAGTATCCAGCACCATGCCTCCCACAGTATCCAATTGGACCACCTGTCCATAATACTGTCCCTCGTCAGAGGGAAAACTATAACTCTGACAATCACTCTATCATCCATGTCACCTTTGAAGCCTGGAATGATAACCGTCTCCCGAAGGAGGCTGCCGTCATCAAATCCGTAGAACATGCACTTATGTTCTATAACTGTTTCCTTATGTTTCTTCAGGATTGGATTAATATAAACTTATCGCATCTAGTGCAAAAACAACATCTGGTATGGTACTTGACATCTCACGATTGACTCAATTGCCTAAGAAAGTGATCTGCCAATCATGCACATCCCTCTCCCCTTTAGTCTGTAAGACACCTTTAGAGAGGGTGACTCCATCACCTGCAGGTACACCACCATGCCAGGAGTCATCTATTCTAAATACCTTTAGAATACTATCAAAGTACGCACATTGGGAAACTACCTAAATCTAGATCTAAAACTGTAGATCTAGAATCCAGAATGTCAGATATTATATCCATATCCTCTGCGGAGAAACAACTGTGTGACAACCACAGTATAACCGATTGTAGTATAGGAATTTTACTTCCTACTCTGTGTATGTCATCAAAATACCAGGACATTACACCCTACTACCTTCTTAACAGATCCATCCCCTATTCTGATGAAGTCAAACCTATAACTGTCACATCAAAATTAGATGATCTATCTCCGCTTTTTCTGCTCAAGTCTATAAATGGACATAAGCTACTTGCCCACTGTGCTTCCGCTGCTCCCACAGACTACGACAACCCTCTGGCAGAACAATATATACGTGCACTTCTAAAGCTTGTTTAGAACGACGCTATACTTATCCTCCTGCCGGGTCTCATAGCCTGGAACAACAGCAGTGTCAAGTCTGGGTAAACAAGAACCTCCCTGTCACCGTCCTTGAGGCTACCGGAGTACCTCTCGGGTGTCTGAGGTTACCCACCATATCTGCGGAGTGGCTATTGGAATGTCAAACCTGATTGAATATAAAGGTCCTATTAAATTTTCCGTAATCGTTTGCGGTTCTGGAATCACTTCTAGTTCTACCATTCTCCCACTACTGTTTTCTGAAAAAATCCATTTTACTAAAACTGTGGTGAGTCAAGAACAATATCACTATTGATCTTCCAGATGGTAGAATATCAACCCTTGTCAGAGCCAGGGTTAACCCACAAACTGTCATTACAGAAACGTGCCTTGAGTTATCCAGTGTCTGGTTTTAAGCATTAGCTGGAAACTCATCGTACCTTAACATCGTTAAGATATGAACCATTCTATATCCTATATAGAAACTTTGACACTTATTTAATTGGAACCAGATTCAAATCATGCAGCTGTCTCCAGTGCATATCAACTCAATGGAGAAAAGCTAATCAGCATTACTCAACTTAGGAATACATCCAATCATCTGAATACCATTCACAAGAATCTACATCTTCGATCTCTTTGAAGAATCCCGATACTTGTGACACCTGGTTCTCTACTTTATTCTTATACCCACAACTTCTCAAAACTTAGACATTGTATTTCTACGAAACACTTGTCTAAAATCTAGAGAAGTTATAAGTAAACAGAACATAGTACGAGGACCAACCCCTTTGTCCTGACGGACTCTGGACAACATACAATACTCTGTATAAGTCCGCTGAGTCGAATAACTCAAAACCTGTGCATCGTAGGTTGAAAACTGTACTTATGGTTAAGAACTACTCCGTTGTTCAATGCTCCTTACCCAATCGTCAACTGATATAGGTAAATGTCACGGATATAATTTCAAAAAGATATATCTCACTTTATAAAAATAAACATACAGATATATCATTTTGAAATTGGTGCACAAGAACGAATATTCAAAACCAAATACATGCCGTCCGGCAAAAACTCTGGCGACTTCCTCAAATATCACCAATTACAACGAATTCCGATATAATGAGGATGATCACCTTTATTCCCAATAACCTACTCCTACACATCATCTGTAAAACCATACAGATGTGAGAATCATACCTGGTAAATACATACCTTGGAGTAAGTATCTAATCGGGAAATCAGTTTTCCTTTAACAATGCACTGAAACATGAAAATGTTTCGTAGGGGTATCCTGGTATTCCTAGTAATGCCTCTTCCATAATCCAATTCATGACTATAACCGTATATTTCTTTGCCATCTCTCCAAATCCCTTTATTTGTCTTTAGTCGTTACCTTCTGTACACCTTCGTTAGGCTAAATGGTTTTCTTCCTTCCCAACCGTTCGGCACCAGCCTATGGTTTGGAAGAAGACTATCCAGTAAGCATAATAGGTGTACCCTCCTAAACCAAGGAGTACTCGCAACTTGAGAGAAGGTGATGATAAAAGACAACTGAATAATACCTTATTCAATTTCTCCCGAAGTGGGGAAAAAAGAAAAGGTGAAATAGGAGTGGCGATGATGTACGCGGTTTGGTCGTGAATGATAACAGTCGCAATTTACTTTGCCCTCTTTCTAATCCCTTTATTTTGTCTTTAGTTATTAGCTTCTGTACACCCTACTCAGGCTAATTGGTTTTCTTCATTCCCTACCTTTCGGCACTAGCCTATGGTTTGAAATAAGACTATCCAATAAGCGTAATAGGTATACTCTCCTAAACTAAGGAGCCCTCGCAACCTGGGAGAAGGTGATAATGAAAGACAACTAAATAAACCAATTCTATTTCTCCTAAACCTGGATCCATCCTCGAAGTAGTACCTTCGAGTTCGTATATAACCATACGATGGATCTATCCAATGGAAGTGGTTGCTCGTAGTGATACGAGGTGTTCTGAGAAATGCAAAGAGTAAAAGAAAGAGCGGCAATGACTTATGCAACTCGGACAATCCAAAAGCCAGTATTTTAAGAAGATTAGGTCAACTTGGTCACTGAGTCATAGTCTAGGGTCGGTCAACGGTCGCTGCCAAAGAGAGAGAGAGAGAAAAGAAACACTCTGCGAGCACTCTAACCTAAATCAGAATGGTTATCACTTTATCTAATCAGGAAACCTCCCACTGTACCGTCAAATTCTCCTCCAAACCTAAAAGAAGAATCAATCGGGATTACCCGAAGAGTAAACCAACTCACCAGTGGGAATCGGGATCCAACTCTCATCGCATGATAACGTGAAGGAATCCACTCATGTTATCATACTCCAGAAGGTATGCGCATACTTGGCAAGTTTCAGTTTCTTAAGAAACTCCCGATATAATTTTTGCCCCATGCTCTTATGACCTTGGCGTTAGGTCAAAATGTCATAAGTCATATGTCAAGTTCTATCCATCATTATCCAGGTTAATTTGAACCCACCCGCACATGCCCTTGGCATTAGGTTAAAATGGCAGAACGACTGTCCCAAACCAACTCATCTATCTATGCAACATGTGAATACCCAGCAGCTACCAAACACTATGCCTTGGCGTTAGGTCAAATACATAGCTTGAATACTACTGAATACCCAAAAGAAATGACGGAAGGCTACGGCTGGTTTTTGGTGAAAAAACCTTTAACGTAATGAACTTGATATCACTGAAGGAACCTAGCTTTTTATAAAAATATAGTGGCGAAAACCTTTGCTAAAGAGGTCACTCCCGGTGAAGGGATCTCGGCTCTTTCCTCGTGGAATGTGGTGCAGGATATTCTAACTGAATACCGCGATGCAAAGCAACTTGTAATCGACTATAGTGAAGTTATTACCCTGACGCAAACTTCTGTCCAAGGGGTCACTCCTGGTGAAGGGATCTCGGCCCTTGCCTCGTCGAATGAGGTGCAGGATATTCCATCTGAATATCGCTATGCAAAACAAAAGGAAACGTCTTTGTAATAACACTTTTAAAACTGTTCCAACAACTGCCAATATATAGGTTTGTTTTATCCTTGCATTGATCAGAATCAACACAGTCCCATCATTTAATCACACCAGAAAAGAACGAAGAATAAAATGTACGTATATGCCATCCGCATTCGCCACTGGGTCCCGTCATCACTCGTTAGGTTACTTAACTAACGACAGAGCGGGGACTGAACTAGCGCGGGTGTAAAACATATACAACATCTAATAGTATATATACTAATGTACAATAATCGCTCCAGGCGTGATAATATACAACATTACAGAAAAGTAATAAGCATCACAGAACAATACAGATAATCTGGGATCCCCGGGTTTCACAGAGCCGCTACTGAAACCCGAAGTTCCCCTGGTCGTGTGGATAACCTGTGTAATGAAGCCTAGACCCCTACGGGTGCGGCAAGTTACCCGCCAAAACCTGAAGCGAGGCATCCCCTACAGCAAAGTGAATGGACAACCCGGCACTTTACGGAATCCGGTAACTTAAGCACCCACCTTGGGTCAACCTGTATCCCCTACGAGTGCGGCGAATAGTCTGCCAATTCTAGAGTGAGGCCCCTCTGCCTCTCAAAGCCATGAGATACGGACCCGTTGCCCTCCAGAACCCGGCTATCCGTGCACTCCGTCGCGGGATAAACCTAGTACAGAAAAGAAAATATATACAACGGGTATATCGACCTCAGCCGGTCGTGCCCCAAAAGAATATTATACAAACAGGCAGTGACGGCAGTCCACATCTTGGACGCTCGCCCCGCAATATCAAATGTACAAATAAATCCAAATAGCACTACCATTGCACACTGCTATCTACCACGACAAATCCGCAACATCACAGCACAACACAGAACATCAACGCGAATGTCACGTTCGCAAATTCGTCTAAAAGAACTATAGCAATTAGACGCAATTAACCCCTCGAATGACATTCACGGTCGGAGATATAATATAAGTACTGCATACTAACAAGTTTAAAATTTCGATCGACAAAACTTCCCGAAGTGGGCCCCACGTACATCTGGTGTACAGTAATAAAATCTGGGCCCAAAAGTAATATACCAAAAACCACAATTCACTGTGTAGAAGACACAGTAGAAATTTGGAGCATTGATCCCACAATATGGCAGCGGATCCGCGGCCAAACCCTGGTTTTGGCCGCGGATCCGTGGCCGTACAGTAAGTTCACTTGACCAAATTTCACCCGTATTCTTAAAAATGCCTGCTTTATTTTCTGTGATATGCAAAATAATTTTTAGACCCTTTTAAAAATCGACAGAAACTTTAACCCAGAAAATTGCAGTTTTCGAAATTCCGTTCGATCGATGTTTTAAACGCATTAGCACAACTTAGTTAAGCTTAATGGCGAGGCTCAGATACCACTCTAAGTCCACGGTTGCGCCCCGGTTGTCTAACAGACGCCAAATGCGGAACAAAACTTTTTACAACTGGCGCTATCGTATACTATAACCCGGATCTGCCATTAAAGCTAAACTAACAAACTACAAAGTGGGTAGAAATGTTATACCGAACGATCCGAGTCCTTCGGTCTTCAACCATCATCCCACGCTTTGTTGTGGCTGCTCTGATCTCCTGAATCTCCAGTCTTCTCGTCCAGGTGGCACCACGTCGATGGATCTTTAAACGGGCTCCCTCCTCTGAACCGAGGCAACTCGATCATCAAGTTTGCCAAAAGAGATGACCAAGATTGATATAGAGAATTAGTAGAACACTTTGTCTCGCTATGTCCAAAGTTATGGATGAACGGTTAATGAAGTTGCCTTTTGAATCGGGTGAAATGAGAATTGAGTGTATTAATTTTCATGAACCAAATTTATCACACTCTTTTTCAAATGAACAACCATCTTTCTTTCCAATGAGGGGCCGGCCATATAAAGGGAAGGAGGAGGGTGAGTGTAGGAGGAAGAGAGTGACCATATCATAAATGAAGAGAATGAGTCACAATTACACCTTGCATAAACTTTAATTGCATACATTGAACCAAAATCTAGTCATCATCCATCATTAAATGCATAATCAATGCACTAATGACTCACTAGCCACCTCATCATCCTAGTCACCATCTAGAAGCTTCCACACACTCATGACTCACCCTCATGACGAAAAGATAAATCCGTCTTTAACCGAATGTTAAAGATGGGTGATAGAAAACTGGAAACTGACAACTTCCAAAAGCGACCCCGAAATAAATTTCAGGATAACCCCGTAACAGTATAAACATACCCGCATTTGTATTACGACCGAATACAAATACAACTGAGACAAAGATATTATATCTACACAGTATAATACTGGTATCCAGCTTATACTAAAGCCCACCAGTATTATCTGCCCGAAATATAACACGTGCGTAAACGCACGTCCATTTTCCGAACCCTGCCATAAAACCATACGGCCTCTATAACGTTTCGCCCGAACTTGGAAAACTGTCTGTGGGGGACTCTAATGACTCATCAGCACACTGGCAATGGGTATAACCAGTAGCACATCAGAGGTACAAGCTGTACGTAACTGTTGCCTATGTATTGATCGGAAGGAAGCTGACGAGCGAACTCATCCAGAAACCCTACTGAGCCTGACAGTGACAATATCCGTACAGTCCGGTCCGTTCGTCTAAGAGTATCGCATATCGAGTCTAGTAGGTGGATAAAGTCAGACCCCTAATAACGTGATAATTCGTGTTGGTATGGCCCATCACCTCCTGAGAAACTACTGATCCAAATCAGTAATTCTCCACTACCCCGGCCGATGATTTCTAGTGATGGCCACCCGTGCACTGTACGACATCAACCCCCAATAACGGGAGAGACGAATCCCCGACGATCCGCTCACTTCCTCCATGTGGCTTTGGACTGTACCCAACTAAAACCTGTTTGCAGGTCTCCTTTGAGCGTGGTAGGGTAGTAATCAAAGCACAGTGGGAACTCACACGAGACAAATGACGATCACAGGTCGACAAACTAACCTGTACACATGTCACCAGGGAACTGCTATCTGACGATATGTATAATACCAACTAACATGTTCCCGGCGAGTCCTGTCTGGTGTACTCATAACCTAATGAGCACCAGTATACATCTTAGGTGATCCGACTGACACCAATGGCTTGTGAGACCGGCCATCGCCCCTCATCGGGGTCTCGACTGTATACAGTAGTCTACTCTGGAGTATCGATGCCCTGTCTCGAAACTCCCACGACTAGGGACACTTTAAGGATGTGCTTACAGACCCCAGCTCCCACGTATATGATCGCCATCATACTGCTGGCAGTCAAGCAAGAATCCTATGGGCTCTATCAACATGCAATAGTGAACTAAAGCATGTATACGATGATAAAGACAAACCAGATAGCATACTATCATCTCGAGCAAGACTGTCATATCGGTATAGGTCCTCCCTCAATCATTGCAATCACGTATCTGCGATCCAATAATTGACTTTGAGGTCACTATATCCAACAGAGTATTGTATCGTAAATATGTCGCGGAACATACGTACGGTACGTCACTCTACTCAAGCTACCTACTCCATCAATCATGGTAAGCCTATGAAACGAAAGTTCGGGTCTAACACCCCCTTATTCAAGTCTAAGTTCCATAAGGTCAAGCCTAGGTCCGAAAATATATACGCCCTAGACTCCACATAGTCAAACCTAAACTCGAACCAAGGTTAAACCTAGCGCTCTGATACCAACTTTGTCATGACCCAAAATATTAGCTCGCGACCAGCACTTAAATCACGCGACGTCTACAGGCGTAACATAATTCAAGTAAGCTGAAACCCAGAAATCTAAACCTATTGGAGAAATAAAGTTATAGTAAAGCATGTTTTGTCTTTTGAAAAAAATAGGGCAGCACCTCCTTTGTAAAAACTAACCCCGAAAATGGGTACAACAAAAAATAAATAAAGCATCTCCAAACGGGAGCAAATCACGTCCAACGGCGGAAACAACCACCACAAGTATAAGTAACAAGTATACGATGCCCAACGGCGAAGATCCACACAAGTAAATAAAGTAAAGCAAGACATCAACCCCAAAGCGCACATAAAACCCATCGCTCAAGTCTCGCAAGTACAAGTCTTCTAGGTCTGCAATATATACACTTACTAGTTTCTGAATTGATGGAGTGACTAGATACAATATGAATAATGAATACAAGAGGGGCACGATCCAATATGTACCACCTACCATAAGCAAGTCACCCGAAAACAGCTGTATGCCTGCGATGCCGCAACTGATCCATGCGGTCAACCTGCAAGAACTGTGGCACAACGGAGGTGAGTTGCCAACTCGTGAATAGAAAAACATCAACAGGTAGAAATCAAAATAAACAACGATTCATGTTAGTTATATGTATGCCCTAGAGGCCATTACTGTACATACGATGTATATTGTAATGGATGCTTGGACATATATAGGGAGGACTTTCTTGCTCGACATGATAGTACGCTATCTGGTTGTACTTTATCTTAACATGTACTCTAATTGTCTCTATGTTACATGTTGATAAAGCCCGGAGGATAAGTACTCGACTACTGGGACTATGATGAGATCATACTAGTGGGGCCACGGTAGTCGGTGAGTACATCCTATAACTGTTCCTAGTCGAGGGTGTATCGAGACATGGCATCGATACACCAGAATAGACTAGCGTATACGCATCTTGACCCATATGATGGGCGATGGATGATCCCATATCCATCGTTGTTTGACATCAAGGATGGTGTACCGGTGCTTAGTGGAGACTGGGTACACTGGACGAACTCGCCGAGAACTCCCAGATGGTATTATACCTCACGTCAGATGGCAGTTCTCAAGGTGACACTGGTACAGAGTAGTTTGTTGACCCGAGATCGTCATAGAGTCTTGTGTGATTCCCACTGTGCTTTGATTTCCATCATACCATGTCCAAGAGGGCGTGTAAAAGGGTGGCTTTTGGGTATAGTCACGAATCACATGGAGGAAGTGAGCGATAGGAGGGGATTCGTCTCTCCCGGTATAGGGAGTTGATGTTGTGCTGTGTTCGATTGGCTATAACCATAAATCACTAGCCAGGGTTGCTGAGATTTACTGGTAAGTGTTATTAGTAGTTTCTCGAACTGTTATAGATCTCAAATCGACACGACTTATCGAGCTACTGGGGTCTGACGTTTACCACCCCTAGGCGAGATATGCGACATATCAGACGACGAGACCGGACTGTAAGGGAGTGTTACTGATTGGATTCACAGGAGAATGTACAGGCTTGCTTGTTGATCTTCTGAGCGCTTAATACCTGGGTGGCTATTACATTTAGCTGACCGCTTGCAGCTTGTGGGTGTTTGATATGATCATCACCTATTGCCGGCGTATTGACGATTCTTTAGTGTCCTACACAGAGGTTTCTTAGCTCAGGCAAAACGGAGTAGGAGCACATATGTGATATGTGCGGGACCGAGGATAATGCTGTATGTTATACCGTATTGGATTCTCACAATATGAGATATCGGCCGGGTATATGTGATATAGCCGGATCATCGTATTAGTCGGTTATATGCGATATAGCCGGATTGTCGGATCAAGTGTTGATTCGATAATTTAATGTATAATAATATATATATAATATTGGATATAGTGCCCTCAGAGTCAATTATTGGATCACTGGCACGTGATTGCAATGATTGAGGGAGGACCTAGACTGGTAGGACAGTCTTACTCGAGATGATAGTATGCTATCTGGTTTATCTCTATCATCGTGTACTGCTTTAGGTGACCTTACGAGTCGCTATTACACGTTGATAGAGCCCTAGGATTCTTACTTGACTACCAGCAGTATGAGGGCGATCATATACGTGAGAGCTGGAGTCTATAAGCACATCCTTAAAAGGTCCCTAGTCGTAGGAGTTTCGAGACAGGGCATCGATTCTCCAGAGTAGACTAGTGTATACAGTCGAGACCCCGACGAAGGGCGGTGGCCGGTCTCACAAGCCACTGGTGTCAGTTGGTTCACCTAAGATGTATACAGGTGCTCATTGGGTTATGAGTACACCAGACAGGACTCGCCGGGAACCTGCTAGTTGGTATTATACCTGACGTCAGATAGCAGTTCCCTGGTGACATGTGTACAGGTTAGTTCATCGACCTGAGATCGTCATTTGTCTCGTGTGTGTTCCCACTGTACTTAGATTACTACCCTACCACGCTCAAAGGAGACGTGCAAACAGGTTTTAGTTGGGTACAGTCCGAGCCACATGGAGGCAGTGAGCGGATCTGCAGGGGTTCATCTCTCCCGGTATTGGGGGTGAGGTCGCGCTGTGTCTAGGAGAGCCAGTACATGAAAAGTCCTTGGCCAAGGTAGGAGATTTACTGGTAGGTATTCCAGTAGTATCTCAGGGTGTTCTGGGATACACTCCGACATGACTTGTACCGCTATTGGGGGTCTGACTTTCACCAACCCCCTAGGACCGCCATGCGATGCTCATAGACGAACGGACCGGACTGTACGGATATTGTCACTGACAGGCTCAGTAGGGTGTCAGGATGAGTTCGCTCATCGACGTCCCTTTTGGTCAATAGCTGGTGGCCCGTCGCGTATGGCTGATACCTCTGACGTGCTAGTGGTTAAATCCACAACAATAGTATTGACGAGTCTTTAGAGTCCACCACACACACAGTTACTCAGGTTTCGGGCGAAACGCTGTAGAGGCCGTATGGAGATGTGGCAGGGTTCGATCAGATACGTGCGGTATTGCACGGATCGTGATCGGACGGATTTTACTAGCCGGCTTTGGCTTAAGCCAGATCCTAGTATTAAACAGTGTAGTTTTGTCTCTTTGCATTTGTGTTCAATGCGAATACAAATGCGGGCATGTATATGCAGTAGCGGGGTTTTCCTGTAATTTATTACGGGATCAGTTTTCTGAAGCTGCCAGTTTGCATTCCGTTCCGGCCGGTTTTCCTTTGTTCCTTCACGGCCAGACTTTTTGATGGAGGGGGTAATTTGCAATTGTGCAAATTACTTATTGTGGAGGGGTTTCTTGCATTTGTGGCTTCATTATGATAGATTTCTCATGATGAGATTCCTTTTGAATCAATCCTTTGCATTTATGAGATTAGAAATGTGGTGACCATTTTTCTTTTGATTAATCTCTTTTTCTTTTCTTGATTAAGATTCCTTTTTATCCTCCACCATTCCATATATGGCCGGCCACTTTGAGGGGTGAAAAAAGAGAGGTTCATTTTTGGTGTAGCATTTTCTTCATCTCATTTCCTTGCTAAAAATTGTGAGCACCATTTTCCTCCAATGCATTTTTCTCTCTTCTCCATCATGGCAACTTCTATAAGCTCAAGAGACAAAGTGTTCTACACTAGCCTACAGCAAATCTTGGACGCGTCGGCTAGCCAACTTCGCGCCCGAGTTGCCTCGGTCCAGAGGTGGGAGCCCGTAAAAGAACTCGGCTACGTGGTGCCCTTTCCGATGAGAAGGTGACGGACGGAGATTCCGCGGGAGATCGGAGTGGAGACGAAGACCGAAAGACACGGATCACTTGGTATACTTCTCTACTCTTATTCTAGTTTGCCAGTAGCTAGGTTAATGGTCCGATCCGGGATTTTTGTGCGCGGTGGTGCCGGTTTGCTAGTTCGCAAAGTATTTTTCATTTCCACGTTTCCGGCGTCGGATCGACGGCCGGGGCGCCGCCGTGCACTTACATTGGTATCAGAGCCACGCCATTAACCTATCCTAGCTTGCTCTAACGTGTTTAGAACTCGATCGAACAATAAAACCCCCAAAACCGTATTTTTCCTTGCATCTGGTTTCTGTCGAAAATTTTTTAGCTCTAAAAATTTTTAGGTTGTTTCAGAAACATGTGCACAGAATTCTATGAACACTGTAAAAATTTGGTGACCTAATCCCTTAATATAGCCACGGAACCGCGGCCATAACCCCACTTTGGCCGCGGTTCCGCCGCAGGAATATAGCATCTTTTCACCAATTTTTTCCAGTGGGATTCTGACATGGAATTATGGGTTTTGGGATATTCTTTTTGGGCCCAGATTTTCTGTGAGAGCTACAGTAGTGCTTGGGGCCCACTTTGATAAATTTGTTCGATCGGATATTTTAAACATGCTAGTTCACAGTATTTACATTATATCTGCGACCGTGAATGTCACTCGATCGGTAAATCCTGTCTAACTGCAATAGCCCGGTTAGACGGATTTGCGAACGTGACATTCATGTTGATGTTCTGTATTGTGCTGTGATGTTGCGGATTGGTCGTGGGGGATAACCTGGTTGCAATATTAGTACAGTTTTGTTTTATATGTACATTTGATATTGTGGGGCGAGCGTCCGACATATGGACTGCCGTCACTGCCTGCTTGTATTATTCTTTTGGGACACGACCGGGTCGAGGTCGATGTACCCGTTGTATGTATATTTTACTTTCAGTACTAGGATTACCCCGCGGAGGGGTGCACGGATAGCAGGGTTCTAGAGGGCAACGAGCCCGCATCTCATGGCGTTGAGACGGAGGGGGCTTCACTCTAGAATTGGCGGGCTATTCGCCGCACTCGTAGGGGGTACAGGTTGACCCAGGAGGGGTGCCCAAATTACCGGATTCCGTGAAGTGATGGGTGGTCCATTCACGTTGCTGAAGGGGGCTGCCTCGCTTCAGGTTTTGGCGGGTAACTTGCCGCGCCCGTAGGGGTCTAGGATTTCATTGCACAGGCTATCCACGCGACCAGGGGAACGTCGGGTTTCAGTAGCGGCTCTATGAAACCCGGGGATCCTAGATATCTGTATTGTTCTGTGATGCTGTACATTTCTGTGATGTTGCATTTTATCACGCCTTGAGTGAAAATTATATATTATATATATACTAGTAGATGTTGTATATGTTTTGCCTCTGCGCTAGACCAGTCCCCGCTCTGTCGTTAGTTAGCTAACCTAATGGGTGATGACGGGACCCAGTGGCGAATGCGGATGGCAAATACGTACGTCATTATTTTCGTTCTTTATTGGTGTGATCAATTGATGGGACTGCGTTGATTCGGATCAATGCAAGATAAACAAACCTATTCTGATGTTGTTGGAACATTTTTTAGAAAGCTGTTATTGCAAGGGCGTTCACTTTTGTTTTGCATCGTGGTATTCAGTTGAAATATCCTGCTCCTCAGTCGACGAGGCAAGGGTCGAGATCCCTTCACCGGGAGTGACCCCTTGGACAAAAGTTTGAGTCAGGGCAATAACTTCACTATAGCCGATTACTTTTGCTTTGCATCGTGGTATTCAGTTTGAATATCCTGCACCTCATTCCACGGGGAAAGAGCCGAGATCCCTTCACCGGGAGTGACCTCTTTAACAAAGGTTTTCGTTACTATATTTTTATAAAGCTATCAGTTCCTTCAACGATATCAAGTTCATTACGTTAATGGTTTTCGCCAGAAACCATTCGTAGCCCTCCGTCATTTCAGAACGGTAGCACTTAGTATTCATGCTATGTATGTTGGCCTTCGTCAAGGCATAGTGTATGGTAGCTATTTGTTACTTTTCTGCAGCATATATAGATGCGTTGGTTTTGGACAGTCGTACTACTATTTTGGCCTTCGTCAAGGGTATGTACGGGTGGGTTCAAATTAACCTGGATAATGACGGGTAGAACTTGACATGTGACTTATGATATGTTGGCCTTCGTCAAGGTCATAAGAGCATGGGGCAAAAATCCACATCGGGAGTTTCTAAAGAAACTGAAACTTGCCATATATGCGCATACCTTCTGGAGTGTGATAACGTGAGCGGATTCCGTCACGTTATCATGCGATGATAGTTGGATCCCGATTCCCACTGATGAGTTGGTTTACTCCTCGGGTGATCCCGGCTAATTCTTCTTTAAGGTTTGGGGAAGAATTTGACGTTACAGTGGGAGGTTTCCAGATTAGATAAATTGATAACCATTCTGATCTAGGTTAGAGTGCACGCTGAGTGTTTCTTTTCTCTCTCTCTTTGGCAGCGACCATTGACCCGACCCTAGACTATGACTCAGTGACCAAGTTGACCGAATCTTCTTTAACACTGGCTTTTGGATTTTCAGAGTTGCAAATCTCATTGCCACTCCTACTTTTACCCTTTTCTCCAGGACACCCCGTATTACTACGAACGTCCACTTCAATTGGACAAAACCATCGTATGGTTATATACGAACTCGAAGGAATTCGAGGATGGTTTCCGGTTCTGGAGAAAACGGATAGGACTATTCAGTTGTCTTTTCCTTTTACCTTCTCTCAGGTTGCAAGTACTCCTTGGTTTAGGAGATAGTACACCTATTATGCAAATTGGATAGTCTTCTTCCAAACCTTAGGCTGGTGCCGAACGGTGGGGAATGAAGAAAACCAATTAGCATAACGATGGTGTACAGAAGGTATTAAGTTAAGACAAAGAAAGGGATTAGTAAGAGGGCAAAGTAAATTGCGACTGCTATTCACGACCAAACCAAGAATTTCTTCGCCAATCCTAAATCACCTTTGTATTTCTCCAGGACACTCCGTATCACTACGAAGATCCCAAGTTTATTGGATAATCCATCGTATGGTTATATACGAACTCGAAAGGAACTTGTTCCAGTTCGGGGATGGATCCTGGTTCAGGAGAAACAGGAATAAGGTTTATTCAGTTGTCTTTTATCTTCACCTTCTCTCGCATCGCGAGTGCTCCTAGGATTAGGACAGTACACCCATTATTCTTATTGGATAGTCTTCTTCCAAACCATAGGCTGGTGTCGAACGGTAGGGAAGGAAGAAAACCATTTGGCCTAAAGGGGTGTACAGAAGGTAATGACTAAAGACATATAAAGGGATTTGGAGAGGTGGAAAAGAATTATACGGTTACAGTTGTGAATCTGGATATTGGAAGAGGCATTACTAGGAATACCAGGATACCCCATCGAAACATTTTAATGTTTCAGTTTCACTGTGTACTGTTAAAAGAAAACTGATTTCCCAATTAGACACTTGCTCCAGGGTATGTATTTACCAGGTTTGATTCTCACATCTGTATGGTTTTACAGATGATGAGTGGGAGTGAGTTATTGGGATTTAGGTGATCATCCTCATTATATCGGAATTCGTTGTAATTGGTGATATTTGAGGAAGTCACCTGGGTTGTTTGCCGGACGACAAATATTTGGTTTTGAATATCCGTTGTTATGCACCAATTTCAAATTGATATATCTGTACGTCTATTTTTATAGAGTGAGATATACCTTTTTGAAATTGTGTCTATGACATTTACCTATATCTGTGGATGGTTAGGTAAGGAGCATTGAACATCGGTGTAATTCTTCTTAACCATAAGTACAGTTTTCAACCTACGACACACAGTGAATGAGTCATTTGACTCAAGGGACTTATACAGAGTTATGTGTAATGTCCAGTGTCTATTAGGACAGAGGGGTAGGTACTCGTACTATATTCAGTTTACTTATGACTTCTCTAGTTTTAGACAGGTGTTTCGTAGAAACACAAGGTCTGAGTTTTGAGAAGTTATAGGTATATGAGTAAAGTAGAGAACCGGGTATTGCAAGTATCGGGATTCTTCAAGATGATCGGAGATGTAGATACTTGTGTATGGTATTCAGTTGATAATAATGTTTAAGAGAACTTGCTTCTCTTTCAGGTTACTCATAATTAGAAGCATTCCTAAGTTGAGTAACGCTGATCGGCCTCCTTCCATTTAGTTGACATGCATTGGAGACAGCTGGATGATTTGAATCTGGTTTAATTAAATCAGTGCCTCTGTTTCTATATTGGATATAGAACAGTTCATATCTTTACATTGTTAAGATACGGGGAGTTGTCCAGCATATGCTTAAAACCAGACTCTGGATGACTCAAGGCACGTTTCTGTAATGGCTGTTTATGGGTTGACCCGGACTATGACGAGGGTTGACTTTCTACCATCTGGAAGATCAATAGTGATATTGTTCTTGACTCGCCACAGTTTTAATAAAAATGGATTTTTTTCAGAAAACAGAAGTGGGAGTATGGTAGAACTGGAAGTGATTCCAGAACCGCAAACGATTACTGAAGATTTGATAAGAACATAAAGATTCAATCTAGTTTGACATTCCATTGGCCACTCCGCAGATATGGTGGGTAACCTCAGGCACCCGAGAGGTACTTCGGTATGCTCAGGAACGGTGGCAGGGAGGTTCTTGTTTACCCAGACTTGCCATTGCTGTTGTTCCAGACTGTGAGACCCGGCAGGAGGATGAGTATAGCGTCGTTCTAAACTAGCTTTAGAAGTGCACGTGTATATGACTCTGCCAGAGGGTTGTCGTAGTCAGTGGGAGCAGCGGAAGCATTGGTGGACAAGTAGCTTATGTCTATTTATAGACTAAAGCAGATGTAGCGGAGATAGATCATCTATTTCTGATGTGACAATCATAGGTTTGACTTCATCAGAATAGGGGATGGATCTGTTAAGAAGGTAGTAGGGTGTGATGTCCTGGTATTTGGATGACATACACAGAGTAGGATGTGATATTCCTATACTACGGTCGGTTATACTTTGGTCGTCACACAGTAGTTTCTCCACATGGGACTTGGATATTATATCAGACATTCTGGTTACTAGATCTATAGTTTTAAATCTAGATTTGGGTAGTTTCCCAATCTGGGTACTTAGTGTAAGTCTACGGTAGCGCCCCGGGCGTCAATCTGACGCCAAATGCGGAAAAAGAACTTTTATAACTGGCGCTATCGCATACTATAACCCGGATCTGCCATTAACGATAAACTAACAATCTACAAAGAGGGAAGAAAGGTTATACCAAACGATCCGAGTCCTTCGTTCTTTAACCATCATCCCACGCTCCGTTGCGGCTGCTCCGATCTCGTCGATCTCCGATCTCCTCGTCCAGGTGGCACCACGTCATCGGATCTTTAAACGGGCTCCCGCCTCTGACTCGAGGCAACTCGGTCGTCAAGTTTGCTAAAAGAGATGACCAAGAATGATGTAGAGAATGAGCAGAAGACTTTGTCTCGCTTCGTCCAAAGCCATGGACGAACGGTTAATGAAGTTGCCATTGGAATCGGGTGATGGAATGAAATGAGCTATGAAATTCCATACACCGAAAACTATCAAAATCTTTTAATCAACAACCATTTCTTTTTCTTCCAAGTGAATGAGAGAGTGGGGAGGGGGGCCGGCCATATATGAGGATGGGGGAGGCGAGTGTAGGAGAGAGGGGTGACAATAAGAGAAAATATCAAGTGTGAACACAAAGTGTGAACACAATTAATAAAATTATGAATCATTAACCTATTCATCATGCATTAATGGAATCATTAAATGCAACCATGACTCACTAAACACCTCACCACTTCTAGAACCTTCTAGAAACTTCCACACTCATCTCAAGAAAAGATAAATCCGTATTTAACCGAATGTTAAATACGGCTGATAGAAAACTGGAAACTGGCAACTTCCAAAAGTGATCCCGAAACGAATTTCAGGATAACCCCGTAACTGTATAAATATACCCGCATTTGTATTACAACCGAATACAAATGCAACTGAGACAAAGATATTGTATCTACTCTGTATAATACATGGATCCGGCTTAAACCAAAGCCCACCAGTATTATCTGCCCGAAATATGACACGTGCGTAAACGCACGTGCATTTTCTGAACCCTGCCATAAAACCATACGGCCTCTACAACGTTTCGCCCGAACTTGGGAAACTATCTGTGGGGCACTATAATGACTCGTCAGTACCCTTGTAGTGGGTTTAACCACAAGCCGTCAGCGGCACTAGTAATGCGTAACGGCTGCCCATGGACTAACCTCAAGGGAGGCTGATGAGCGAACTCATCCAGAAACCATACTGAGCCTAACAGTGACAATGTATATACAGTCCGGTCCGTTCGTCTATGAGCATCGCATATCCGACTTAGGGGGCTAGTAACGTCAGACCCCCAGTATAAGTCGTGTCGGAGACAAGCCCTGAACACCCTGAGATACTACTGGAGTACCTACTAGAAAATCTCACTTGCCTTGGCCAAGGACTTGGTGTAATGGCTTTCCTAGACACAGCGCGACCTCCACCCCCAATACCGGGAGAGACAAATCCCCTACCGATCCGCTCACGTGCCTCCATGTGGCTCGAGACTGTACCCAAAAACTACCTGTTTGCACGACTCCTTTGAGCCGTGGTAGGGTAGAAATCAAAGCACTGTGGGAACTCACACGAGACAAATGACGACCTCAGGTCGATGAACTAACCTGTACACATGTCACCAGGGAACTGTTATCTGACGATATGTATAATACCAACTAGCAGGTTCCCGGCGAGTCATGTCCGGTGTACTCATAAACCAATGAGCAACTGTATACATCTTAGGTGATCCAACTGACACCAGTGGCTTGTGAGACCGGCCACCGCCCCTCGTCGGGGTCTCGACTGTATACACTAGTCTACTCCGGAGTATCGATGTCCTGTCTCGAAACTCCCACGACTAGGGACCACTATTAAGGATATGCTTATAGACCACCCAACTCTCACTTATATGATCGCCCTCATACTGTTGGTAGTCATGCAAGATCCTAAGGGCTCTATCAAAGTGTAATCGTGATCAGTCACCTGAACCTATACACGACTGATAAAGGCAAACCAGATAGCATAATATCATCTCGAGTAAGACTGTCCTACCGGTATAGGTCCTCCGCAATCATTGCAATCACGTGCCTGCGATCCAATAATTGACTTTGAGGGCACTATATCCAACAATCTCCCACTTGCACTTAAGGCTAATTATTGCGATGTCGCGTACTCACAGCCCGTGTGAAACCAACACCCAACTCCTCTACTAATCAGTTTCACAAAGCCCGTTTGTAAAACTATTGTGTTCGAGAAATAGCCTCAGTGAGTGGATCCGCCCTGATGTTTCTTTCTATGTCTCTCTTAATCTCAAGTTCGCGGAGAAAGCCATCTCCCGATTCGAGTAATACCTGTCTTAGAATATGTCTGGATATCTGATGGGACCTAGTTCATAAATGAACTTCAAATCCAAACTTCTTAGACTGTATCGATAACTGAACCTAATCAGTATCCTGCAGCATGCCTCCCACAGTATCCTCTTAGACCACCTGTCCATAATACTGTCCCTTTCGTCAGAGGGAAAACTATAACTCTGACAATCACTCTCTCATCCATGTCACCTTTGAATCCTGGAATGATAACCGTCTCCCGAAGGAGGCTGCCGTCATCAAATCCGTAGAACATCCACTTATGTTCTAAAACCGCTTCCTTATGTTTCTCCAGGATTGGATTAATATAAACTTATTGCATCTAGTGCAAAAACAACATTTGGTGTGGTACTTGACATCTCATGATTGACTCAATTGCCTAAGCAAGTGATATGCCAATCATGCACATCCCTCTCCCCTTTAGTCTGTAAGACACCTTTAGAGAGGGTGACTCCATCACCTGCAGGTACACCACCATGCCAGGAATCATCTATTCTAAAAACCATTAGAATACTGTCAAAGTACCCACATTGGGAAACTACCCAAATCCAGATCTAAAACCATAGATCTAGAAACCAGAATGTCAAATATTATATCCATATCCTGTCTAAAGAAACAACTGTGTGACGACCACAGTACAACCGATCGTAGTATAGAAATTTTACTTCCTACTCAGTGTATGTCATCCAAAAACCAAGACATCACACCCTACTACCTTCTTAACTGATCCATCCCCTATTCTGATGAAGTCAAACCCATGACTGTCACATCAAAATTAGATGATCAATCTCCGCTATAACTGCTCTAGTCTATAAATAGACATAAGCTACTTGCCCACTATGCTTCCGCTGCTCCCACTGACCACAACAACCCTCCTACCGGGTCTCATAGCCTGGAACAACAGTAGTGTCAAGTCTGGGTAGATAAGAACCTCCCTGTCACCGTTCTTGAGGCTACCGGAGTATCTCTCGGGTGTCTGAGGTTACCCACCAAATCTGCGGAGTGGCTAATGGAATGTCAAACCTGATTGAATCTTTAGGTCCTATTAAATTTTCCGTAATCGTTTGCGGTTCTGGAATCACTTCCAGTTCTACCATACTCCCACTACTGTTTTTCTGAAAAAATCCAATTTACTAAAACTGTGGCGAGTCAAGAACAATATCACCATTGATCTTCCAGATGGTAGAAAGTCAACCCTCGTCATAGCCTGGGCCAACCCACAAACAGCCATTACAGAAACGTACCCTGAGTTATCCAGAGTCTGGTTTTAAGCATAAGCCGGAAAACTCCCCGTACCTTAACATCGTTAAGATACGAACCATTCTATAGCCAATATAGAAACTTTGGCACTTATTTAATTGAAACCAGATTCTAATCATGCAGCTGTCTCCAGTGCATATCAACTTTAATGGAGAGAGGTTAATCATCATTACTCAACTTAGGAATCCATCCAATTATGAGTAACCCGAAAGTGAAACAAGTTTCTCAAAATTTTTACTATCATCTGAATACCAATCACAAGTATCTACATCTTCGATCTCTTTGAAGAAACCCGATATTTGCGACATCTGGTTCTCTACTTTATTCTTATACCCACAACATCTCAAAACTTAGACCTTGTATTTCTACGAAACACTTGTCTAAAAACTAGAGAAGTCATAAGTAAACAGAACATAGTACGAGGACCTACCCCTTTGTCCTGATGGACACTGGACAACATACAATACTCTGTATAAGTCCGCTGAGTTGAATAACTAAAAACCTGTGCGTCGTAGGTTGAAATCTGTACCCAGGCGATTTCCTCAAATATCACCAATTACAATGAATTCCGATTTAATGAGGATGATCACCTAATTCCCGATAACTTCCTCCCACTCATCATCTGTAAAACCATACAGATATGAGAATGAAACCTAGTGAATACACACCCTGGAGTAAGTATCTAATCGGGAAAACAGTTTTTCATTAACAATGCACTGAAACATGAAAATGTTTCGTAGGGGTATCCTGGTGTTCATAGTAATGCCTCTTCCATAATCCAATTCATGACTTTATCCGTATATTTCTTTGCCATCTCTCCAAATCCCTTTATTTGTCTTTAGTCGTTTCCTTCTGTACACCATTGTTAGGCTAAATGGTTTTCTTCCTTCCCTACCGTTCGGCACCATCCTATGGTTTGGAAGAAGACTATCCAGTAAGCATAATAGGTGTACCCTCCTAAACCAAGGAGTACTCGCAACTGAGAGAAGGTGATGATAAAAGACAACTGGATAATACCTTATTCTTTTAAAGGTGAAATAGGAGTGGCGATGAAGTACGCGGTTTGGTCGTGAATGATAACAATCGCAACTTACTTTGCCCTCTTTCTAATCCCTTTATTTTGTCTTTACATATTACCTTCTGTACACCCTACTTAAGCTAATTGGTTTTCTTCATTCCCTACCTTTCGGCATCTGCCTATGGTTTGGAAGAAGACTATCCAATAAGCGTAATAGGTGTACTCTCCTAAACCAAGGAGCCCTTGCAACCTGAGAGAAGGTGATAATAAAAGACAACTGAATAAACCAATTCTATTTCTCCTGAACCTTGATCCATCCTTGAAGGAGTCCCTTCGAGTTCGTATATGACCATACGATGGATCTATCCAATGGAAGTGGATGTCCGTAGTAATACGGGTGTTCTGAGAAATGCTAAGGGTAAAAGAAGGAGTAGCAATGACTTATGCAACATTAGACAATCCAAAACCCAGTATTTTAAGAAGGTTCGGTCAACTTGGTCCCTGAGTCATAGTCTAGGGTCGGTCAAAGGTCGCTGCCAAAGAGAGAGAGAGAAAAGAAACACTCTGCGTGCACTCTATCCTAGATCAGAATGGTTATCACTTTATCTAATCCGGAAACCTCCGACTGTACTGTCAAATTCTCCTCCAAACCTGAAAGAAGAATCAATTGGGATCACCCGAAGAGTAAACCAACTCATCAGTGGGAATCGGGATCCTACTCTCATCGCATGATAACGTGACGGAATCCACTCACGTTATCACACTCCAGAAGGTATGCGCATGCCTGGCAAGTTTCAGTTTCTTTAGAAACTCCCGATAAGATTTTTACCCCATGTTCTTATGACCTTGACGAAAGCCAACAAATCATAAGTCACATGTCAAGTTCTGCCCGTCATTATCTTGTTAATTCGAACCCACCCGTACATACCCTTGACGAAAGCCAACAAGGTAATACGACTGTCCCAAACCAACTAATCTATCTATGCAACAAATGAATACCCCAGCAACTACCAAACACTATGCCTTGACGAAAGCCAACAAACAAAGCTTGAATATTACTGACCATCCATAAGAAACGACGGAGGGCTACGGCTGGTTTTTGGCGAAAAACCTTTAACGTAATGAACTTGATCTCGTTGAAGGAACCTGATAGCTTTTTATAAAATATAGTGGCGAAAACCTTTGCTAAAGAGGTCACTCCCGGTGAAGGGATCTCGGCTCTTTCCTTGTGGAATGAGGTGCAGGATATTCCACTGAATACCACGATGCAAAGCAACATGTAATCGACTATAGTGAAGTTATTACCTTGACGCAAACTTCTGCCCAAGAGGTCAGTCCCGGTGAAGGGATATCGGCCCTTGCCCCGTCGAATGAAGTGGAGGATATTCCAACCGAATACCACTATGCAAAACAAAAGTAAACATCTTTGTAATACCATTTTTTAAATTGTTCCAACAACATCCAAACATGTTTGTTTTACTTTGCAATGATCAGAATCAACGCAGTCCCATCAATAATCACACCAGAAAAGAACGAAAATAAAATGTACGTATATGCCATCCGCATTCGTGACTGGGTCCCGTCATCACCCGTTAGGTTACATAACTAACGACAGAGCGGGGACTGAACTAGCGCGGGTGTAAAACATATACAACATCTAATAGTATATAAACCAATATACAATAATCGCTCCAGGCGTGATAATATGCAACATTACATAAAAGTAATAAGCATCACAGAACAATACTGATAACCTGGGATCCCCGAGTTTCACAAAGCTGCTGCTGAAAACCCGACGTTCCCCTGTCGTGTGGATAGCCTGTCCAATGAAACCTAGACCCCTACGGGTGCGGCAAGTTACACGCAAAAACCTGAAGCGAGGTAGCCCCCTACAGCATAGTGAATGGACCACCCAGCACTTCACGGAATCCGGTAGCGTGAGCACCCCTCCTTGGGTCAACCTGTACCCCCTACGAGTGCGGCGAATAGTCTGCCAATTCTAGAGTGGGGCCCCTCTGCCTCTCAAAGCCATGAGATGCGGACCCGTTGCCCTCCAGAACCCAGCTATCCGTGCACTCCATCGCGGGGCAAAACCTAGTATAGTAATGAAAAATAGTATAACAGGCACATCGACCGCAACCTGGTCGTGCCCCTAAAGAATATTATACAACAGGCAGTGACGGCAGTCCACATGTTGGATGCTCGCCCCGCAATACCAAATGTACAAATAAACTCAAACTGCACTACTGGCACACTGCTATCCACCACGACAAATCCGCAACATCACAGCACAACACAGAACATCAACGCGAATGTCACGTTCGCAAACCCGTCTAAAAGAACTATAGCAATCAGACGCGGTTTACCGATCAAATGACATTCCCGGTCGGAGATATAATGTAAGCACTGTAAACTAACACGTTTAAATTTCGATCGACTAAATTTCCCGAAGTGGGCCCCACACAAATCTGCTGTAGAGTAAAAAACACTTGGCCCAAATGAACAGTTCCAAAAACCACAATTTCCCAAGTAGAATCCACAGAAGAAAGATGGTCCACTGATTCACCTAGACGGCCGCGGTTCCGCGGCCAAAGCATGGCTTTGGCGGCGGTTCTGCGGCCGTACAGTCGGATCAGTGGGTCAAATTTCTTCTGTGCCCTTTAAAAAGCCTGCTTGATTTTCTGAGATGCTCAAAATATTTTTTAGACCAGATTTAAATTCAACAGAAACTTTAGACTTGAAAATTGTAGTTTTTGAAAATCCGTTCGATCGATCTTTTAAACGCGTTAGCACAAGTTAGTAAAGCTTAATGGCATGGCTCTGATACCATGTAAGTCTACGGTAGCGCCCCGGCCGTCAATCTGACGCCAAATGCGGAACAAAAACTTTTATAACTGGCGCTATCGCATACTATAACCCGGATCTGCCATTAACGCTAAACTAATAATCTACAAAGAGGGAAGAAAGGTTATACCGAACGATCTGAGTCCTTCGTTCTTTAACCATCATCCCACGCCCCGTTGCGGCTGCTCCGATCTCGTCGATCTCCGATCTTCTCGTCCAGGTGGCACCACGTCATCGGATCTTTAAACGGGCTCCCGCTTCTGACTCGAGGCAACTCGGTCGTCAAGTTTGCTAAAAGAGATGACCAAGAATGATGTAGAGAATGAGCAGAAGACTTTGTCTCGCTTCGTCCAAAGCCATGGACGAACGGTTAATGAAGTTGCCATTGGAATCGGGTGATGGAATGAAATGAGCTATGAAATTCCATACACCGAAAACTATCAAAATCTTTTAATCAACAACCATTTCTTTTTCTTCCAAGTGAATGAGAGAGTGGGGAGGGGGCCGGCCATATATGAGGAAGGGGAGGTGAGTGTAGGAGAGGGGGGTGACAATAAGAGAAAATATCAAGTGTGAACACAAAGTGTGAACACAATTAATAAAATGATGAATCATTAACCTATTCATCATGCATTAATGGAATCATTAAATGCAACCATGACTCACTAAACACCTCACCACTTCTAGAACCTTCTAGAAGCTTCCACACTCATCTCAAGAAAAGATAAATCCGTATTAAACCGAATGGTAAATACGGCTGATAGAAAACAGGAAACTGGCAACTTCCAAAAGTGATCCAGAAACGAATTTCAGGATAACCCCATAACTGTATAAATATACCCGCATTTGTATTACGACCGAATACAAATGCAACTGAGACAAAGATATTATATCTACTCTGTATAATACATGGATCTGGCTTAAACCAAAGCCCACCAGTATTATCTGCCCGAAATATGACACGTGCGTAAATGCACGTGCATTTTCCGAACCCTGCCATAAAACCATACGATCTCTACAACGTTTTGCCCGAACTTGGGAAACTATCTGTGGGGGACTCTAATGACTC
This sequence comes from Agapanthus africanus, assembly GCA_030015575.1. Taxonomy (NCBI): domain Eukaryota; kingdom Viridiplantae; phylum Streptophyta; class Magnoliopsida; order Asparagales; family Amaryllidaceae; genus Agapanthus; species Agapanthus africanus. The sequence continues at coordinate 207,168,720 of CM057347.1, read as the reverse complement.
GTCGGTACCCTGGCAGTGGGTTTAACCACAAGCCGTCAGGGGCACTAGCAATGCGTAACGGCTGCCCATGGACTGACCTCAAGGGAGGCTGATGAGAGAACTCATCCAGAAACCCTACTGAGCCTAACAGTGACAATGTATATACAGTCCGGTCCGTTCGTCTATGAGTATCGCATATCCGGCCTAGGGGGCTAGTAACGTCAGACCCTCAATAGCTGTATAAGTCGTGTCGGAGACAAGCCCTGAACACCCTGAGATACTACTGGAGTACCTACCAGTAAATATCACCTGCCTTGGCCAAGGACTTGGTGTAATGGTTTTCCTAGACACAGCGCGACCTCCACCCCCAATACCGGGAGAGACGAATCCCTTGCCGATCCGCTCACGTGTCTCCATATGGCTCGGGACTGTACCCAAAAACTACCTGTTTGCACGACTCCTTTGAGCCGTCGTAGGGTAGAAATCAAAGCACTGTGGGAACACACACGAGACAAATGACGACCTCAGGTCGATGAACTAACCTGTACACATGTCACCAGGGAACTGCTATCTGACGATATGTATAATACCAACTAGTAGGTTCCCGGCGAGTCCTGTCCGGTGTACTCATAACCCAATGAGCACCTGTATACATCTTAGGTGATCCAACTGACACCAGTGGCTTGTGAGACCGGCCACCGCCCCTCGTCGGGGTCTCAACTGTATACACTAGTCTACTCCGGAGTATCGATGCCCTGTCTCGAAACTCCCACGACTAGGGACCACTATTAAGGATATGCTTATAGACCACCCAACTCTCACTTATATGATCGCCCTCATACTGTTGGTAGTCAAGCAAGATCCTAAGGGCTCTATCAAAGTGTAATCGTGATCAGTCACCTGAACCTATACACGGCTGATAAAGGCAAACCAGATGGCAAACTATCATCTCGAGTAAGACTGTCCTACCGGTATAGGTCCTCCGCAATCATTGCAATCACGTGCCTGCGATCCAATAATTGACTTTGAGGGCACTATATCCAACACTTAGACAACATTCTATGAGTATTTAGAATGGACGACTCCTGGCACGGTAGTGTACCTGCAGGTGATGGAGTCACCCTCTCTAAAGGCGTCTTACAGACTAAAGTAGAGAAGGATGTGCATGATTGGTAGATCACTTGTTTAGGCAATTGAGTCAATCGTGAGATGTCAAGTACCACACCAGATGTTGTTCTTGCAGTAGATGCAATAAGTTGATATTGATCCAATCCTGGAGAAACGATCGGAAGCAGTTTTAGAACATAAGTGGATGTTCTAGGGATATGATAACGGCAGCCTCCTTCGGGAGACGGTTATAATTCCAGGCTTCCAAGGTGACCTAGACGGCAGAGTGGCCGTCAGAGTTTTAGTTTTCCCTCTAACGAGGGGCAGTATATTGGACAGGTGGTCCAGACGGATACTGAGGGAAGGATGGCGCAGGATACTGATTAAGTTCAGTTGACGATACAGTCTAAGAAGTTTGAATTTGGAGTTCATTTATGAGCTAGGTCCCATCAGACATCCAGACATTATAAGACAGGTATTGCTCATTTCGGGAGATGGCTTTCTCCACGAGCATGGGATATAGAGAGACATAGAAAGAAACATCACAGCGGATCCACTCACTGAGGCTATTCCTCGAACGCAATAGTTTCGCAAACGAGCTTTGTGAGACTGACTAGTAGAGGAGTTGGGTGTTCGGTATCACACGGGCTGTGAGTATGCGACATCGCAATAATTAGCCTTGAGTGCAAGTGGGAGATTGTTGGATATAGTGCCCTCAGAGTCAATTATTGGATCACAGGCACGTGATTGCAATGATTGAGGGAGGACCTATACCGATAGGACAGTCTTACTCGAGATGATAGTATGCTATCTGGTTTATCTCTATCATCGTGTACTGCTTTAGGTGATCTTATGAGTCACTATTACACGTTGATAGAGCCCCTAGGATTCTTGCTTGACTACCAGCAGTATGAGGGCGATCATATACGTGAGAGCTGGAGTCTATAAGGACATCCTTAAAAGGTCCCTAGTCGTGGGAGTTTCGAGACAGGGCATCGATTCTCCAGAGTAGACTAGTGTATACAGTCGAGACCCCGACGAGGGGCGGTGGCCGGTCTCACAAGCCACTGGTGTCAGTTGGTTCACCTAAGATGTATACAGGTGCTCATTGGGTTATGAGTACACCGGACAGGACTCGCCGGGAACCTGCTAGTTGGTATTATACCTGACGTCAGATAGCAGTTCCCTGGTGACATGTGTACAGGTTAGTTCATCGACCTGAGATCGTCATTTGTCTCGTGTGAGTTCCCACTGTACTTAGATTACTACCCTACCACGCTCAAAGGAGACGTGCAAACAGGTTTTACTTGGGTACAGTCCCGAGCCACATGGAGGCAGTGAGCGGATCTGCAGGGGTTCATCTCTCCCGGTATTGGGGGTGAGGTCGCGCTGTGTCTAGGAGAGCCAGTACATGAAAAGTCCTTGGCCAAGGTAGGAGATTTACTGGTAGGTATTCCAGTAGTATCTCAGGGTGTTCTGGGCTACACTCCGACATGACTTGTACCGCTATTGGGGGTCTGACTTTCACCAACCCCCTAGGCCCGCCATGCGATGCTCATAGACGAACGGACCGGACTGTACGGATATTGTCACTGACAGGCTCAGTAGGGTGTCAGGATGAGTTCGCTCATCGACTTCCCTTTTGGTCAATATCTAGTGGCCCGTCACGTATGGCTGATACCTCTGACGTGCTAGTAGTTAAATCCACAGCCATAGTATTGACGAGTCTTTAGAGTCCACCACACACGCAGTTACTCAGGTTTTGGGCGAAACGCTGTAGAGGCCGCATGGAGATATGGCAGGGTTCGATCAGATACGTGCGGTATTGCACGTATCGTGATCGGATGGATTTTACTAGCCGGCTTTGGCTTAAGCCGGATCCTAGTATTAGACAGTGTAGTTTTGTCTCTATGCATTTGTGTGCAGTGCGAATACAAATGCGGGCATGTACATGCAGTAGCGGGGTTTTCCTGTAATTTATTACGGGATCAGTTTTCTGAAGTTGCCAGTTTGCATTCCGTTCCGGCCGGTTTTTCCTTTGTTCCTTCGCGGCCGGACTTTTCGATGGAGGGGGTAATTTGCAATTGTGCAAATTACTTATTGTAGAGGGGTTTCTTGCATTTGTAGCTTCATTATGATAGATTTCTCATGATGAGATTCCTTTTGAATCAATCCTTTGCATTTATGAGATTAGAATGAGATTAGAAATGTGGTGACCATTTTTCTTTTGATTAATCGCTTTTTCTTTTCTTGATTAAGATTCCTTTTTATCCTCCACCATTCCTATATGGCCGGCCACTTTGAGGGGTGAAAAAAGAGAGGTTCATTTTTGGTGTAGCATTTTCTTCATCTCATTTCCTTGCTAAAAATTGTGAGCACCATTTTCCTCCAATGCATTTTTCTCTCTTCTCCATCATGGCAACTTCTATAAGCTCAAGAGACAAAGTGTTCTACACTAGCCTACAGCAAATCTTGGACGCGTCGGCTAGCCAACTTCGCGTCCGAGTTGCCTCGGTCCAGAGGTGGGAGCCCGTAAAAGAACTCGGCTACGTGGTGCCCTTTCCGATGAGAAGGTGACGGACGGAGATTCCGCGGGAGATCGGAGTGGAGACGAAGACCGAAGGACACGGATCACTAGGTATACTTCTCTACTCTTATTCTAGTTTGCTAGTAGCTAGGTTAATGGCCCGGTCCGGGATTTTTGTGCGCGGTGGTGCCGGTTTGCTAGTTCGCAAAGTATTTTTCATTTCCACATTTCCGGCGTCGGATCGACGGCCGGGGCGCCGCCGTGCACTTACATATAATATATTAAATTACATTAACTAATATTAGCTCACTAAAAGATTCTTTTTCTCACTCTGGTAATACATTGATATATATGCGATATATGTTAATTGTATTATTTTATTTTGTTACAATAAATATTATATATGTGATATATAATATTGTAACATGTTATAATTACTAATGCAACATGATTAGTGGAGATTAAACAAGGTTAGGGTTTGATTTGGGTTAGCTCTTTCTAGAAGTTTCTAAAAGGTTTTTATTTTGTCATGAAAAAGATATTTGTGAGTGACTCATTCTTTAACCTAACCTAAACCCTAACCCGTGGTTAAGTCTCTACAATGGTTAGCCTATCATCTTGAACCATGGTTGCATAAGCAATTATTAACACAATTCATTATTCATCACAAATAGAATGACTATTCTTCTTCTTCCTTGAGTTCTTCATGAAAAGTTTTCTTGATTTGATTTTGTGATGAAAAAATGAGTGAGAATAAGAAAACAAATGAGAGCAAAAATCCTACTTCATCATCCTCATCTACCCTTGCCCTTTAGATGAGAGTGTTCACTTCATTTAGTGAGTGTTAGCTTGTGTTAATGAAACTTCAAGGTAGATCATCTATGTTATCGAAGATCGAAAGCAAGACTGTATCTTTCTCTTCGTGGAACCTCTCGAGAGTCCGGAACACGATGATCGCAGCGAAGGGACCTCAACACGGAGCTTTAGAAGTAAAGGACCGAATCTACAAAGGTTGTAATCAATCTCACTTAGTGTTAAAGTGTTTAACATACTTGTTTACGCATAAACTCTAGTTTAAAGATCCGGCTTTGGGTTGTTCGGCACGGCTAAAATTTAAATCGGGCATGGTTGATGCCTCGTAAACCCTTGTGCGTGTGCCTAGCAACCCTACAATGGTATCAGAGCCAAGATAGATCTTTAGGCGAAGTCTGAGAAAAGTTTAATGTCCGATCGAAACCGGAAACCCCGACGAATACCCTTCTCTGGATATTTTTCAAAAATGTGATTTTTTGTGAATTAAAAATGCTCAGAAAATTAAGCAGGGAAATATAGGAATTACTGTGAAGTACGGACCATAGATTCCATCACGTGACCGCGGAACCGCGGCCAAACCACGCACGTGGCCGCGGTTCCGCGACTGAATAGTGATATTGGGGCCCACCACTTCACAGTAATATTACTGGTTTCTTTTGCACTATTCTGGGAAGTTTTAATTCTACTCAAGTGTTGAGTTTTCTGGGTTGTATTGGGGACTCGTTGATTCGATCGAATATTATAACTTTGTTTACTTTGTCCGGGTAATTCTTAGAACGTGTTAAAAAGTTCGAACGGTTATCAATAACTCACTTTTTCTCCTGCCGGAAAATTTCCAAGCGTTGGATTTTTCCGTAGTTTATGAACGTTCTAAGTCGTGCAAGTAACGCGGTGGACCCTCTAGAAGATAACAAACCTTAAATCGATTATGTGACCGTCTTGAACTGCCTCTGAACCTTTTGGTTTGGGGCAGTACGGCGTGCCACATATGAGGCGTTGCCTTGACCCTTCTACGGCTGGACCATTGGTACTGTAGCATGCGATGGATGTTTTTAAACTAATTTCAATTGTTGAGAACTATTTAGGAAAACTTGGGCGTTTGATTATGTAGGGTTCCTAGGCACCCCAAGGAGGTCTCACAAGGCATCGAACATGCCATATTAAAATTTTACGGTGCCTACAAACCCTAAACTACGGATCGTCGGCTAGATGTCTAGGCGAAAAACTAACTAGTTAACACTTAACTAAAAGTTTAACGGAAATACAACCTTTGTAGATCCGGTGCTCCACCTCCACGGCTCCGCAACGAGGTCCTCTCCGCTGTCCAAATCAAATCCGGGCTCTAGAGTCGGCTTCGTCGGAGAAAAAGGGAGCTAGGTCGTCGATGTCCATGCCGAAGATGATCTACGTCGAGGCATCGCTAGATCAAGCTCACAACTTCACCAAGTCAAGAAACTTGTGAAGTAAACACACTCTACTACTTGGCAAGAGGTAGAGGATGAAGAAATAGGAAGTGGGTAGACTTTAGTTTTGGATTTCTCACTCATTTCCATCAATCACCATTGATGGAGCTTGCTTTTTCTTCATGAAAGAAGATGAAGAAGAAAAAGAATATTGTGATAAGCATAATTGAAAAAGAAAAGAAAAATGAATTCTTATCATAATGTTAACTAGAGTCAAGTGTAGAGAATGAATCATGGTTAGTGGGAATGGTTAGGGTTAAGGATGAGATAAGAATGGTTGACTTGATCAAAGTTTCATGAAGCTTCAACTAAAATCCAAATTAAGCCACCATTCTTTTCTCCTCTTTTCCAAAATGAATAAACAAATAAATAAATGAATAAATAAAGGAAATGAAACCCTAACAATTCTTTTAACCATGGTTTAATTCTTTGCACTTAACCAAGTAAACATGTATCATCAAACATGATACAATCAAGTGCACAAAATCATATCGCATATGTAATGTGCACAATCCAAGTGAGAAAATCCGTTTAAAGTGTACCAATACTAGTTAGTGCAAAGTAACATATCAAATATATAATTATGCATTAAATCATTAAATCAACACTTGATTCAATGATCCGGTCATGTCTTACACAACCGACTAGTATTCAATGTATCGGCTTATCGAATCAACGCTTGAATCGATAACTAGGTTATATCGCATACAACCTATCCGATACATTCATCGCAAGAATGGAATGCGGCATCACATACACGCATTATTCTCGGTCCCGCACATATCTCATATGCGCTCCTATTTCGTTTCGCTTGAGCCAGGAAACCTCTGTGTAGGACTCTAAAGACTCGTCAATACGCCGGCAGCAGATGATGATCATATCAAACACCCACAAGCCGCAAGCGGTCTGCTAAACGTAACGGCCACCCGGGTATTGAGAGATCTGAAGATCGACGAGCAAGCCCGCTCACACTCCAGTGAATCCGACCAGTAACACTACCGTACAGTCCGGTCTGATCGTCTGATATGTCGCATATCTCGCCTAGGGGTGGTAAACGTCAGACCCCAATAGCTCAATAAGTCGTGTCGATATGAGGTCTATAACTATTCGAGAAACTACTGGTAACACTTACCAGTAAATCTCAGCAACCCTGGCCAGGGATTTCCTGTTATAGCCAATCGAACACAGCGCAACATCAACTCCCTATACCGGGAGAGACGAATCCCCTCCTATCGCTCATTGCCTCCATGTGACTCGGGACTGTACCCAAAAACCACCGTTTTGCACGCCCTCTTGGACGTGGTAAGATGGAAATCAAAGCACAGTGGGAACCACACAAGACTCTATGACGATCTCGGGTCAACAGACTAATCTGTACCAGTGTCACCAGAGAACTGCCATCTGACGTGAGGTATAATACCATCTGGGAGTTCTCGGCGAGTCCGTCCAGTGTACCCAGTCTCTACTGAGCACCCGTATATCATCTCTGATGTCAAACACCGATGGATATGGGATCATCCATCGCCCATCTGTATGGGTCAAGAAGGTACACGCTAGTCTACTCTGGTATATCGATGCCCCGTCTCGATACACCCTCGACTAGGGACTTTGAAGGATGTACTTATGGACTACCATGTCCCCACTAGTATGATCCGCATCATAGTCCAGGTAGTCAAGTACAGATCCTAAGGGCTTTACCAACATGTAACAGAGAGACAATCAGCATACACGTTAAGGTAAAGGGTAACCAGATAGCATACTATCATGTCGAGCAAGAAAGTCCTCCCTATATATGTCCCAGCATCCACTACAATATACATCCTATGTACAGTAATGGCCTCTAGGGCATACATATAACTAACAATCTCCCACTTGCACTAGGGCCATCTGTAGCAGTGGTTGCAGTATCTCATACTCAACCATCCCATAAAAATCTCTCTCTGGGAACAGGCCTTTGTGAGTGGATCCGCTGTGTTGTCCTCTTAGTCTACTCTCCAAACCTCGATCACCCTGGAGATCAACCATCTCCATGATCAAGTGATACTGCCTTAGAATATGTCTGGATCACTGATGGGACCGGCGTTCCTTGGCATAAGCCACAACTCCATTGTCACACAATGGGAGGAACACAGTTCATCTCATGAACCAATATACACCCAAACAGCCTCTTTGGTAGCATCTTAAGTAGCGATGTATCCAGCCTTTATCGTCTAGTATGTCACGGTATCTAGCTTGGAACTCTTCCAACATACCGTCCCTTTACTGAGGGTATAGACAATGCCTGTGACTGACATTCAGTCGTCTTTATCACCCTGGAACCCTTCCAGTGATTATCCTTTGGATCGATTGATACCATCTCACTACTACTAGTGAGATACCTAACATCCAATTAGATCTATCTCATAGATCCAAAATCCAGGATTTAGTAGGTATCACTTTGATCCTAAGTGGAGAATCATTGTGATAAACGGAGATTGATCGAGCGTAGCATAGGAAACTCCTTTCCTATCAAGAGTATGTCATCCACGTACTCTACGAGGATCGTCACCATACTCCCTACTACCTTTTTGTTTATACAAGGTTCATCTACCATTTTGATGATGTCAACTTCTTTGACTAATCCATCAAAACAGATGTTCCAACTCCGCGATGCCTGCTTTATCCTATAAAGCATCTTGCACATGTTTCCGCTGCTCCCACTGTCTACGAAGCCCTCTGGCTGTGTACTTATAGACGCACTCTTCTAAAACATCATTTAGAAAAGCAGTCATGACACCCAACCACCAGATATCGTAGTCATGGTGTGTAGCCGTGACAAGTAGGATCTGGATGGACTTAAGCATAGACACTGGAAAAGGTTTCATCATTATCCACGCCTGGTCATTGAAGAAAACCTTTAACAAGTCTAGCTTTGAAAGTCTCAACTTTTCCATCTACACCAAGTAATCTTCTCAAGATATACTTGCTCCTGATGGGGATTTAACCCTTCAGATATAGCAACTAAAGTCCATACTTTGTTGGTGTATAAGGATTCCATCTCAGATCACTAAGCATCCAGCCATTCTTACAGAGTCTTACTCTTGATGGCCAGCTCGAAACTAGTTGGGTCATCATCTCATGATGCAATCCTCGCTCCCACTGTCATAGAGTAACCGAAGTATCTCTCAAGTGGGTGAGGAACCCTACTAGATCGGCGGAGAGGCTGAGGTTCGTTGGAATCTACTGAATCGTTTGGCTCTATCAAATCATCTGCTGTAGTTTGTATAGCTGGAACATTTCCAGTTCTACATAACAGACCTTGCCTCGAGCTTGTCCGGATTTTGCTTTTAGACATAGGCCGGACAATCCCCAAATCTTAACTAACTTAAGACATGGGTTCTTCCCATTCCATATCACATATGAAGCGGTAGGCAACTGATTTGATTAGAACCCTATTCAATAGGTATGCAGCTTCTCAAGTGCATAACACCCTAAAGGAAACAGGTAACTCAGTATTACTCATCATAGAGCACACCTTATCATATAGGGTGTGATTGCTCCGCCCTGATATACCATCGTGCTATGGTGTATACAGAGGAGTAATGCTGAGAGAGAATCTCATTCTCCTTTAAAATAGTCCAGGATTTCCGTGCTCAAGTATTCTCCTCCTTGATCACATCAAAGGACATAATACTTATACCCGTATTTTGGTTCTCTACTTCTAAATTATATTCTGTGAATATCTCAAAAGGTTCGGACTTGTGTTTCAACAGGAACATATGTCTGCATCTAAAGAGATCATCAGAGAACGTAATGAAGTTTAAAGAACCAGTCTTGGCATGTGCAGACAGGGGACCTTTATACATCAACATGTATCATCCCAAGAGTTCACTAACTCTTTCTCTGTTTCCAATAAACGGAGCTATGGTCATCTTATCTCTGTGACATGACTGGCAAGTTTCACAAGATGTAAATTCAAACTGATTTAAATATGCATCTAAATGTAACTTAGCTAGTCGGGTCGCATTGATATGACCTAGTCTACAATGCCTCAAGAAGGATTCGTTCATTTCCGAACTCTTCCTCTTGTGTGTGTCCCGTATACTAAGAACTGTAGTTTGATTTAGAACATCAACGCTTTTAGATAACGTGCCTGAACCGATCAACTTTTGATATAGGAAATGTTCAAAACATTATCCAACAATACAAAATTTTATCGTTTCTTTACTAATAAAGAGACAGATATGATTTTGCATAACAGGTTCGGTATCTAATAACATTCGTTCAGAATCAATGTATTGTTATACAGGGTGACAGTGACCAACAGACTTGGCTGCAACACTTGCCCCGTTTTCTGCCTCATGAAACTTATCACCCGTTCTCAGTTCTCTACCTTTCTGCAGCCCTATGTAACAGATTACATATCTGGGATCCTGATCCGGTATCACATACCTAGGACGTAGAGGTTACAGAGAAACAGTTCTTTGTAATGAACACACCCGAAAATGATGCATCAACATGCACTCTCTTCGTTTGGGCGGCACGGGAAATCTGGTATTCCCCAAATTCCTGCTCTGTCTTATAACAATTATAAGTTGGAGCGGGACCAACGTTCCCCAGCTCAGTATAACAAGCGGGTTCGGTCAATATTCCGTATTATTATCTTGATTAAGGCGTGATATGGTCGCTACCTGGAGAGAGAGAGAAGAAAACACTCAGCGTGCGCTCTTGCAAGAATAGATTGGTTATTATTTTATCTAATCAGGATGGCTCCCACTGCTTTTTATCAAATCATCCTTCAAACCCTAAAAGGAAAGACTAGCCGGGATTAATTACACACTACAAGTTCGCCAATCTTTCAGCCAGGCCAGTGTCGGTACTTTGAGGGAGGTCCCCCGTGCTTTCGCACGAACCTAATTAATGTAAACCTCATTTTCCCAGAGGCGTAACCCCGTTGACACCTTTCTAGACACCTACTTGATCGGCTAATTGTAATATGTAAAACTCTCCCAGGAGTAACTCTTACTCGCAGCGGGTATCGGGATCCAACTATCTCATAGAAGGTATGCAATCTCATTGCAAATTTCAACACTTGAAATTCCCGATAATATTTTGCCCCTAGCGTCCTATGACCTTGACGCAGGCCAACAAACCATAGTCCGCTAGTCAAGTTCAACCCGTCATTTCCTGATTGAATTAAACCCACCCGCACGACCCTTGACGCAGGCCAACAAAGTCGCACGACTACCCTAATCCAATCACATCATATGCTTATACAGATAAGCACCAGTTAGCTACCGCACACTACGCCTTGACGCAGGCCAACAAACGTAGCACGAATACTAACTACTACTTATCTGAAATGACGGAGGGCTACGACAGGTTTTTCTGAAAACCTATTGCGTAATGAACTTGATATCGTTGTAGAATCAAATGAATTTTGAAATGGAGTGTTTTTTAGGCTTTTCTAGTTTTGCTAAAGGAGTCACTCCCGGTGAAGGGATCGTCGGTCCTTTCCTCGTCGAATGAGGTGCGGGATATATCATATATATCACTGTGCAAAGCAAAAACTCTTAAAAGCAATCAAAAGACAAACCGAGTGTGTAGCATCTGCCAGTTATTGCTAAAGGAGTCACTCCCGGTGAAGGGATCTCGGTCCTTTCCTCATCGAATAAGGTGCAGGATATATCACATATACCGCTGTGCAAAGCAAGAACTGTAGCTACCTGTTTTATTTTGAAATTCGATTCTACAACATCTTAGGTTTCTTTTATTTCATTAATCACATTAATGAAGTCCCATCATTTAAGTACCTAAACATCACAGATAAATACGACGTACACTTATGCCATCCGCATTCGCCTCGATATCCCCTCGTGCACCGTTAGGTTAAGTAACTAACGGCAGAGCGGGGCAGGGCTAGCGCGGGTGTAAAACATAAGTAACGTCTATATAATATATCATATATACTATATACTGTATCTATCAAAGAACATCACATGATCACATCACAGATATCGCAGCAGAAGAATCATATGAAATATTGGATATACTAGGACGTCCGTGTTTTCAATACGAGCCAGTATAAAACACGGATTCCACGGTCGCGATGAATAGCCAAACCCACACCCCTAGACCCCTACGAGAGCGGCAAGCAACCCTACCAATTCTGGAGTTAGGAGACCCGGACTCGACTCCTCGAGTTGGTCTCCCACTGGACTCCAGAACCCGGTTACTTGTGCCCTCCTCCTTGGGTCTATCCTAGTGCGGAAAAGTAAATAATATAAAAGGGTGACAACTTCCGCAACCTGGAAGTGCCCCAATAAAAGAATATTACATACAAGTTTTTACATGAATGAAAATGAAAAACACTCATCTCACATAAAAACCCCCGGCTATTCAAACACGACGATCCAATATAACATATCCAGCAACACATAACATCACATGTCATCAACGTAAGTAAATATGTCCATCCCAATTGTCGTTGATATATAGCAACGAAACCGGCGATATCACATATTACACTTACGGTCACAGAAAAGAAAGTGTAAAACTACAACAGTTGGAATCCACAACCACCTCAGACATCGCATGCCTGACCAAATGAATTACTTAGACATCACATGCCTAACAATTATAAACCCCGCATTTTAGTCTCATTATCGAAAACACTTTTCAATACCAAGTCGGGCAATTCAACAAGATTCCCGACAGTCTGATCGAATACTCGTCGCAAACTTCAGTAGACGGCCGCACCCCCGTTACCGTCGACGAAGTGCACCAAGGAGGAACACCACTACCGCGAGCACCCGAACGGATGCTTTCGGCGACGGGGTTCTCCTACAGTCACTTGGTCGGGGCTATGGAGTGAGGCTGTCTATTAAGTTTACCCGGCGAGTATCCGCGTACGCTACGTGATTGCGACGGACTTTTGATCACATCAAAATTCCGTGGCAACCGATCAAGTGAGACTAAACTGCTATGTTTATAACATTCATTTAGTTATCTCATAACTATTGTGAATTCCAATTATTGTATCCCATTCCAGATAAATAGAAAATGTTAAACTTTTCGATCGAACAATCGAACACCCAAGTTTTCCCGATACAGATCAAAACATGAAACTAGTCTAACAACATTCAGTTCGTACCTCAGTACCAACGGTCCAGCCGTAGAAGGGTCAAGCCAACGCCTCACATGTGGCACGCCGTACTGCCCCAAACCCGAAGGTTCAAAGGGCAGTTCAAGACGGTCACATAATCGAGTTAAGGTTTGTGTCTTCTAGAGGGACCATCGCGTTACTTGCACTACTTAGAACGTCGTTAAACTACGGAAAAATCCAACACTTGGAAATTTCCCGACAGGGGAAAAATTGGGTATTTATATCCGGTCGAACTTTTTAACATATTCTAAGATTTATCCGGAAAGCCACACAGACAAAATTTGATACCCCGATCGAAACACCGAATCCCCAAAACAACTCCAGAAAATTCAACTCTTGAATAAATATTAAAAATTCCCAGAAACACCATAAATAATATATAAGAATTACTGTGCAGAAATTAATGCACAACACGACAAAAGGACCGCGGATCCGCCGTATGAGCCTACTGTGAGGCCGCGGATCCGCGCCCCCTATAATGAATCAAGGCCTCAAATTTCAACAGTAATTCTTATATTATTTTACTGAGTTTTCTGAATATTTTTAATATGGAAAAATCCCAGTATTTCAAAATCGTCCAGAGAGCAATTTTGCGGGTAGGGTTTCGGTTCGATCGGGTTTCAGATTCCGTCTGGACTTCGCCTAAGGCTCTAGCTAGGCTCTGATACCACTGTAGGGTTCCTAGGCACCCCAAGGAGGTCTCACAAGGCATCGAACATGCCATATTAAAATTTTACGGTGCCTACAAACCCTAAACTACGGATCGTCGGCTAGATGTCTAGGCGAAAAACTAACTAGTTAACACTTAACTAAAAGTTTAACGGAAATACAACCTTTGTAGATCCGGTGCTCCACCTCCACGGCTCCGCAACGAGGTCCTCTCCGCTGTCCAAATCAAATCCGGGCTCTAGAGTCGGCTTCGTCGGAGAAAAAGGGAGCTAGGTCGTCGATGTCCATGCCGAAGATGATCTACGTCGAGGCATCGCTAGATCAAGCTCACAACTTCACCAAGTCAAGAAACTTGTGAAGTAAACACACTCTACTACTTGGCAAGAGGTAGAGGATGAAGAAATAGGAAGTGGGTAGACTTTAGTTTTGGATTTCTCACTCATTTCCATCAATCACCATTGATGGAGCTTGCTTTTTCTTCATGAAAGAAGATGAAGAAGAAAAAGAATATTGTGATAAGCATAATTGAAAAAGAAAAGAAAAATGAATTCTTATCATAATGTTAACTAGAGTCAAGTGTAGAGAATGAATCATGGTTAGTGGGAATGGTTAGGGTTAAGGATGAGATAAGAATGGTTGACTTGATCAAAGTTTCATGAAGCTTCAACTAAAATCCAAATTAAGCCACCATTCTTTTCTCCTCTTTTCCGAAATGAATAAACAAATAAATAAATGAATAAATAAAGGAAATGAAACCTTAACAATTCTTTTAACCATGGTTTAATTCTTTGCACTTAACCAAGTAAACATGTATCATCAAACATGATACAATCAAGTGCACAAAATCATATCGCATATGTAATGTGCACAATCCAAGTTAGAAAATCCGTTTAAAGTGTACCAATACTAGTTAGTGCAAAGTAACATATCAAATATATAATTATGCATTAAATCATTAAATCAACACTTGATTCAATGATCCGGTCATGTCGTACACAACCGACTAGTATTCAATGTATCGGCTTATCGAATCAACGCTTGAATCGATAACTAGGTTATATCGCATACAACCTATCCGATACATTCATCGCAAGAATGGAATGCGGCATCACATACACGCATTATTCTCGGTCCCGCACATATCTCATATGCGCTCCTATTTCGTTTCGCTTGAGCCAGGAAACCTCTGTGTAGGACTCTAAAGACTCGTCAATACGCCGGCAGCAGATGATGATCATATCAAACACCCACAAGCCGCAAGCGGTCTGCTAAACGTAACGGCCACCCGGGTATTGAGCGATCTGAAGATCGACGAGCAAGCCCGCTCACACTCCAGTGAATCCGACCAGTAACACTACCGTACAGTCCGGTCTGATCGTCTGATATGTCGCATATCTCGCCTAGGGGTGGTAAACGTCAGACCCCAATAGCTCAATAAGTCATGTCGATATGAGGTCTATAACTATTCGAGAAACTACTGGTAACACTTACCAGTAAATCTCAGCAACCCTGGCCAGGGATTTCCTGTTATAGCCAATCGAACACAGCGCAACATCAACTCCCTATACCGGGAGAGACGAATCCCCTCCTATCGCTCATTGCCTCCATGTGACTCGGGACTGTACCCAAAAACCACCGTTTTGCACGCCCTCTTGGACGTGGTAAGATGGAAATCAAAGCACAGTGGGAACCACACAAGACTCTATGACGATCTCGGGTCAACAGACTAATCTGTACCAGTGTCACCAGAGAACTGCCATCTGACGTGAGGTATAATACCATCTGGGAGTTCTCGGCGAGTCCGTCTAGTGTACCCAGTCTCTACTGAGCACCCGTATATCATCTCTGATGTCAAACACCGATGGATATGGGATCATCCATCGCCCATCTGTATGGGTCGAGAAGGTACACGCTAGTCTACTCTGGTATATCGATGCCCCGTTTCGATACACCCTCGACTAGGGACTTTGAAGGATGTACTTATGGACTACCATGTCCCCACTAGTATGATCCGCATCATAGTCCAGGTAGTCAAGTACAGATCCTAAGGGCTTTACCAACATGTAACAGAGAGACAATCAGCATACACGTTAAGGTAAAGGGTAACCAGATAGCATACTATCATGTCGAGCAAGAAAGTCCTCCCTATATATGTCCCAGCATCCACTACAATATACATCCTATGTACAGTAATGGCCTCTAGGGCATACATATAACTAACAGATTATTCGATCGGAAAGTTTAACATTGTCTATTTATCTGGAATGTGATACAATATTTGGAATCCACATCTAGTTAGAAGATAACTAATTTGAATGTTATAAATCTAGCAGTTCAGTCTCAGATGAACGGTTGCCATGGAATTTTGTTGCGATCAAAAGTCCATCGCAATCACGTAACGTAGGCGGATACACGCCGGGTAAACTTAATAGATAGCCACGCCCCATAGCCCCGACCATGTGACTGTAGGAGAACCCCGTCGCCAAAAGCATCCGTTCGGGTGCTCGCGGCAGCGGTGTTCCGTCTTAGTGCACTTCGTTGACGGCATCCGGGGGTGCGGCCGTCTACTAAAGTTTGGGACGAGCATTCGATCATGATGTCGGGAATCTTGTTGGATTGCCCGACTTGATATTGAAAAGAGTTTTCGATAATGAGACTAAAATGCGTGGTTTATAATTGTTAGGTATGAGATGTCTAAAGAATTCATTTGGTTAGACATGCGATGTCTAAGGAGGTTGCGGATTCTAACTGTTGTAGTTTTACACTTTCTTTTCTGCGACCGTAAGTGTAGTATGTAGTTGTATCGCCAGTTTTCGTTGCTATACATCGACGACAATCGGCGTATGCATACTTACTTACGTTGATGATATGAGATATTATGTGTTGCTGTGATATGTTATATTGGATCGTCGTGTTTGAATAGCCGGGGGTTTTACGTGAAATGAGGGTTTTTATTTTCATTCCTGTAAAATTCATTTATATGTAATATTCTTTTATTGGGGCACTTCCGGGCTGAGGATGATGTCACTATTGTATATTATTTACTTTTCCGCATTAGGTAGACTCAAGGCGGGGAGCACAAGTAACCAGGTTCTAGGGTCCAGTGGGAGACCATCTCGAGGAGTCGAGACCGGATCTCCTAACCCTAGAATTGGCAGTGTTGCTTGCCTCTCTCGTAGGGGTCTAGGGATGTGGGTTTGGCTATTCATCGCGACCGTGGAATCCGTATTTTATACAGGCTCGTATTAAAAACACGGACGTCCTAGTATATCCAATATTTCATATATGTTCTTCTGCTGCAATGTTCTGTGATGAGATCATATTACTGTCTGAGACGAATGTTTATATTACATATATGAGATATATGTTATATTGCAGATTTCGTTTCAAATGTGATGCTTGTGAAGCATAATAAAATAGGACTTCATTAATGAGATTAATGAAATAAAAGAAACCTAAAGATGCTGTAGAAACTTGTTTAAAAACTGGTAGCTCTAGTTCTTGCTTTGCATAGCGGTGTTCCTTGTAGAACATCCAGCACTTTATTCGATAAAGAAAGAGCCGAGATCCCTTCACCGGGAGTGATCTCTTTAGTGAAACTAGTAGATGCTACAAACTCGGTTTGTCTTTTGATTGCTTCTATAGTTCTTGCTTTGCATAATGATATTTATGAAATATCCTGCTCCTTATTCGATGAGGAAAGAGCCGACGATCCCTTCACCGGGAGTGACCTCTTTAGAAAAACTAGAAAAGCCTAAAAAACACTCCATTTAAAATCACTCTATTCTACGATGATATAAAGTTCATTATGCAAAGGGTTTTCTTAAAAACCTGTCGTAGCCCTCCGTCATTTCAGATAAGTAGTATTTAGTATTCGTGCTGCGTTTGTTGACTTAGTCAAGGCGTAGTGTGCGCTAGCTGATTAGTGCTTATCTGCAAAGCATATGATGCGATTGGATTAGGGTAGTCGTGCGGCCTTGTTGACTTAGTCAAGGGTCGTGTGGGTGGGTTTAATTCAATCAGGAAATGACGGGTTGACTTTACTTGTGGTATGTGGTTTGTTGACTTAGTAAAGGTCATAGATCGCTTGGGGCAAAATATTATTGGGAATTTCAAGTGTTGAAATTTGCAATGAGATTGCATACCTTCTATGAGATAGTTGGATCCCGATACCCGCTGCGAGTAAGAGTTACTCCTGGGAGAGTTTTACACATTACAATTAGCCGATCAAGTAGGTGTCTAGAAAGGTGTTAACGGGGTTACGCCCCTGGGAAAACGAGGTTTACTTTAATTAGGTCTGTGCGAAAGCACGGGGAACCTCCCTCAAAGTACCGGCACTGGCCTGGCTGAAAGATTGGCGAACTTGTAGTGTGCAATTAATCCCGGCTAGTCTTTCCTTTTAGGGTTTGAAGGAAGATTTGACTAAAACAGTGGGAGACATCCTGATTAGATAAATTGATAACCAATCTAATCTTGTAAAAGGGCACGCTGAGTGTTTTCTTCTCTCTCTCTCCAGATAGCGACCATATCACGCCTTAATCAAGATAATAATACAGATGTATTGACTGAACCCGCTTGTTATACTGAGCTGGGGAACGTTGGTCCAGCTCCAACTTATAATTGTTATAAGACAGAGTAAGAAATTGGGGATTACAAGAATTCCCGTGCCACCCAAACGAAGAAAGTGCATGCTGATGCATCTTCTTCGGGTGTGTTCATTACAGAGAACGGTTTCTCAATATCCTTTACGTCCTAGGTATTCTTTACCGGATCAAGATCCCGCAAATGTAATCTGTTACATAGGCTACAGATAAGTAGAGGACTGAGAACGGGTGATAAGTTTCATGAGATAGAAACGGTGCAAGTGTTGCAGCCAAGTCTGCTGGTCACTATCACCCTGTATTACCAGAATACATTGATTCTGAACGAATGTTATTAGATACCGAACCTGATGTACAAAAATCATATCAGTCTCTTTATTAGTAAAGAAGGATATAATTTTGTAATGTTGGATAATGTTTTGAACATTTCCTATATCAAGAGTTGATCGGTTCTGGCACGTTATCTAAAAGCATTGACGTTCTAAATCAAACCACAGTTCTCAGTATACAGAACACACACAAGAGGAAGAGTTCAGAAATGAACGGATCCTTCTTGAGGTATTGTAGACCAGGTCATATCAATGCGACCCGACTAGCTGAAATTACATTAAGATGCATATTTAAATTTGTTTGAATTTACATCTTGTGAAACTTGCCGGTCATGTCACAAAGATTAGATGACCAAAGCTCTGTTTATTGGAAATAGAAAAAGAGTTAGTGAACTTTTGGGATTGATACATGATGATGTATGTAAGGTCCCCTGTCTACACATGCCAAGACCGGTTCTTTGTACTTCATTACATTCTCTGATTATCTCTCAAGATTCAGACATATGTTTCTGTTGAAACACAAGTCCGAAGCTTTTGAGATATTCACAGAATATGAGTTAGAAGTAGAGAACCAAAAACGGGTATAAGTATTATGTCCTTTGATGAGATCATGGAGGAGAATACTTGAGCACGGAATTCTTGGACTATTCTAAAAGAGAATGAGATTCTCTCTCAGCATTACTCCTCCGTATACACCATAGCACGATGGTATATCGGGGCGGAGCAATAGCACCCTATGTGATATGGTGCGCTCTATGATGAGTACTACTGAGTTGCCTGTTTCCTTTTGGGAGTTATGCACTTGAGAAGCTGCATACCTATTGAATAGGGTTCAAATCAAATCAGTTGCCTACCACTTCATATGTGATATGGAAAGGGAAGAGCCCGTATCTTAGGTTTGTTAAGATTTGGGGTTGTCCGGCTTATGTATAAAAAGCAAAATCCGGACAAGCTCAAGGCAAAGTCAGATCTGTGGAAGTTTGTTGGATATCCCAAGCATTCGCAAGGGAATATCTTCTACCAAACCGAGGAACAAAAGATGTTTTGTTTCTCAGCATGCCACCTTTGTGAAAGCGAATTTCTTAATAAGAAATTAGTGGTCATGAGGTAAAACTGGAAAGAGTTCCAGCTATACAAACTGCAGCTGATGATTTGGTAGAACCAAAGAATTCAATAGTAACCAACGAACCTCAGCCTCTCCGCCGATCTTGCAGGGTTCCTCACCCACCTAAGAGATACTTCGGTTTCTCTATGACAGTGGGAGCGAGGATTGCATCATGAGATGATGACCCAACTAGTATCGAGCTGGCCATCAGGAGTGGGACTCTATAAGAATGGCTGGATGATTAGTGATCTGAGATGGAATCCTTATACACCAACAAAGTATGGACTTTGGTTGCTTTATCTGAAGGGTTAAATCCCCATCAGGAGCAAGTATATCTTGAGAAGATTATTTGGTGTACATGGAAAAGCTGAGACTTTCAAAGCTATGCTTAAGTCCATCCAGATCCTACTTGCCATGGCTACATACCATGACTATGATATCTGGTGGTTTGGTTTCATGACTGCTTTTCTAAATGATGTCTTAAAAGATAGCGTCTATAAGTACACAGCCAGAGGGCTTCGTAGACAGTGGGAGCAGCGGAAACGTGTGCAAGATGTTTTATATGATGAAGCAGGCATCGCGGAGTTAGAACGTCTGTTTTGATGTAGTAGTCAAAGAGTTTGATTTCATCAGAATGGTAGATGAACCTTGTATATACAAAAAGGTAGTAGAGAGTATGGCGGTGATCCTCGTAGAGTACGTGGATGACATACTCTTGATAGGGAAGATGTTTCCTATGCTACGCTCGGTCAATCTCCGCTTATCACAAGGATTCTCCATATAGGATCAAAGATGATACCTCCTAAATCCTGGGTTTTGGATCTATGAGATAGGTCTAATTGGATGTTAGGATACTCACCAGTTGTAGTGAGATGGTATCAATCGATCCTGGGGAGAATCACTGGAAAGTATAACGTTTTAAAAATAAATAAATAAATAATTAAATAAATAAAATCCTTTAAGTGAATTTTCTGATTTTCAGTAAAGTAAAACGTATTTTTCGTAAAACTAAACCGTAATTATTTTTCACTATAAATTTGAAAAAGTCCTATTTTAATTATGTAATTACTAGTAAATGGTGTTTATTTAGTCACTTATAAATTTTTAGTTTAATTAAATATTTTTCCTAAATTAATTATTTTAAATATTAACATAAGCTTTATTTATACATTAAATTAGTGTAAATTGTAAATTTCAATGGGTTTATTTTCCAAAAGTGAACCATTGAATATTAGAATCTAGTGTGTATCATGCAAAATTTATTTCCAAATTTTTCCATGTTTCTAGAATTTTCTTCAGTTTTATTAGAATGGAAGTGAATAAAATTAAATAAATGATGAAAAGACATAAAGAATGTGTTATTTTGGAGAACTTTCTACACAATTCCTCATTCTTTTCTTTCTCTCTTTTTCCTCCTCTAGGTTGGCCGGCCTCTCCCCCATGGCAGCCCCCCATTTTCTTCACTTGATTTTTTTACAAAAATCCTCCAATTTTCATCAAAAAAATTCAATAAAAACCCCACAAATTCCTAATTAATTTCTACCCACTATTCTTTGCTCATTTTTACATGGATCTTGGAGTTGGAAACCATTCTTTTGGGAGGAAAATTTTCATGTGTGGATCTCATATGTGAGGTATAATCCTAAGCCCTTTGGTTTGAATGTTTGTAAATTACTTAATTTAACTTAATTAAGTGTTTAATTAATTTTTGGTTTGGTTCTATTGCTAGATGAAAAATTCAAGAGAGGGTTTCAAAAAGAAGTTTGGGTTTCTATTAATTGAGTAGGCTTATATTATGTAGTTGAACATTTTTAGATTTTGAAAATCTTGTATGGTTGATATATTGTAAATTGTTGGTTGAAAATTGTTTAAATTAAGCAATTTAGCTAACTTGGTTTTCATAAAACATATATATTGGTGATATAAAATTCTAATTAAAGTTTTTATTATTAGATTGTTGTTTTATTGAGAATATTAACATGTTATCGGAATGAAAAACCTAATTTTGTTACTAATTTGATGTTGATAACAGAAAATTGTGATAAAAAAATGCTATTTTGCTAATTAGATTTTTGAAATTCTTAAATAAATGAGATTTAAAATCTAATTATGGTTTCATTACATTATTAACATCATGAATTGTAGTTTAATAAGTTAATTCATGCAAAATCAAGTTTAGTTGTGATATTGTGAAATTTTGCTTGTAAGGTGTTGAAATTTGATAAAATTGCAAACTAGAATTTCCAATTTAATGCAAATTAGTGTGATAAAAATATGGTAATGGTTTCTATAATCTAGTTATATTATTTAATGAATATTTTGACAATTATTTTCATTTAAATATCAAGTTTTGAAGTAAAACGGTAAATTGACAATTTCAAGGTTTTGCGGAATTGGACGATTTGATTGATTTTAGGGTTTCAATGATTTAAATCATGTCTTATATTATAAATAATGAGTTTTGAAACTATGAGTTGTTGGTTGGTGTTTTATCTCGATCAGTCGGTGTTTGTACACCGATATCGAGCGATATTTGGTTCTTTTGCATGAGCGGGTCATAGGTTTTAATCTATACGCGTTTCGTGCGTCGTTCTTATTTTGTCCGTGATTCAGTTTACGATATTATAAATGTTTGCGTACAGGTACCCCTCACGTGGACTTCGGATGAGGAAGAAGTGGAGGGCGACATCGTCTTTGGCAGATAAGGACCAGGTGAGTAGATGTATATCTACGGGGGAAGTCGGGTGGATGGCGTTTAGCACCCCCGCAAATGTAGAATAGGAATATTACTTATTGTCATTAGGAAGTCGGACGTGACCTTAGATTCTTAGCGAGGAGGGTCCTATTAAAGACCTTAGATTGGACTACACTGATCTAGACAGCCGTGTTATGATATTAGCGGATCGTTGGAAATGAGAAAATGGATATGTATACATAAACGATAATAGGTGATGATGACATTGAGATATACGAGACTCTAGAATAGAACCCGGACTGTAACCTGTGACTTGATTACGATATGAAATATGTGTGACTTGGTTACGATATGATATCTGTGTGACTTGATTACGACATGATATAGGAGACTTAAACTCGACATAATATATGCGCCTTAACCACGACGTGAAATATGTGAATTAATCACGATATGATATATGTGATATGATATTTCTGAGGACCAATTGACGATGTATATTTATGCTGGCAATGATATATAATTGATGATATTAGAATATATGCGATTACAGTATAGTACCCTTGATCGTGACATTATTTGATGATGATATTATACGAATGATGATGTACGTAGGTGAAACTTGACCGTACCTCGATATTGGGATGCCGTACGATGGATTATACCGTACGAGGCATCGATGTGATGATTGATCCGCACTCTTCTCTCGAGAAAGTCGTACTATGTACGTGATGCTACTGAGGCTGGATCGCCGACTATTAGAGATATGTACTCAGGCCTTAGGTGTATTCTTATTTCTTATCGACTAGTTTCTTTAGTTTTGTTCGTTAGGGGGTTAGATAGATACTAGTTTAGGCTCGAGTTATATAGTTGTAGTTAGGCATGTATATTACAAATGAGTGGTTAATACACATCCATCTTTACATTCAGATCGTAATCATCATGTTGCATGTTCGAGCATATGTTTCTTTAGTCAGTATGAAACTCTGTCTGTTAGGACACCAGCACCATTACCAATGATGCGCATATTCCACGTACACTTATTTGCCGGCTCACACACATCATTATCGGTAATTGCTATGTCACGTACAGTTTAGAACATGTTATCTTTTATTGATAGAATCAGCTAAAGGCTAGATCAATATAATATTGTGATTACTCTCAGGTGTTAGTCTAAACATTGCATTTATTACTTAGATATTTCATGCATTCACAATTTCATGATATCATGCAGTATTGTGGGGCTTATGCCGACACTTATCATTTACTTACTCATGATATTGGGATTTTGGATTTATATGAGATTTCTGGATTTTGGGGAAAACCGCAAGAATATATATAAAAACTTCTCTCTCTCCTCCTCTCTTTTTAAAATATAAATTGCGGTTTTCTCATGATGTATGTGTCATCCACCATGAGATTTCATGTTTTCTGTTGGATTTCGAGACCCGATTCGAGGAGTGGATGAACAGTCTCGGGTACATGGTGGGCCCGGTATGGTACCCCGGGGCAAGAAGATCGAGTTGTAGACGATGAGCGTGGCAGGGGAAGACTACCTACCGGTGATGTCTGGCGCGGCGGATATCCGAAGGATACCGATCGTTGTCGTGAGATTTGATGATATGGGCTGATCCGGACTGACGGAGCCCGAGATATTGAGACTATAAGATACTGAGACTATGAGGTATTGAGACTTGAGATTTACATGTTTTGTGTCGATGCTTGACACGGATTTCCATGGATTTCATCGATGATATTTCAGATTTCTATACAAATTTACCATGATAAAAGTTAAAGATTTCTTATACAGATATATCCCGATTTCAGTATTGATTGTTTTACATTCGTGGTGCATGCATACTCATTCACATGACATATTACTATTTGAGGCACTGACACGAGCACGGAGCATTTGCACTTACACGTAGTTTATTACCCTGCCATTACTAGATGACTAGTGATATATTAGTATATTATTATGACCTAGGACAGCGTTGTGCATTCGATTTCTTTTCACGGATGTCTTCTACTCACGAGTTGGCAACTCACCTCCGTTATGCCAAATTTTATTACAGGTTCGACGTACAGGTTTCCTTGGCAGCTTGCTGGCACATCTTTTCATTCAGGGTGATTTGCACGGTAGGTTGGTTCACTTGCATCAGGACCGCCGTTGTACTTTTATTATTTCATTGGTATCTAGTAAGCTCCATCAACCAAACTTGTATTACTTGATAAGTTTAAAGGACCAGTTATTTATTTCGACCTTAGAGGCGCGCTTGTATTATTATAGTATCTGGTGGTTTTGTTTTCTTTTGAGTTTTGAGCCTCGCCATTTGGCGTTGTATATTATTGTGCTTGGTGTGGTTGTTTCCGCCTGTTGGCGTAGAGCTAGCTCCCGCTAGGGGATGCCTTTTGATTTTTTTCATATGTATTTATTCTTGTTTATACCCGTTTGGGGCCAGTTTTTACAAAGGAGACTCTGCCGAAATTTTAGAGAAAATTTGATCGTTCTTTTAAATTTGTTTTCCTATATGTTTTCTTTTACATCTTCTTTTATATGGTTTAGATTTCTGGGCTTCGGCTTAATTAGATTATGTTACGCCTCTAGATGCTCCGTAATTTAAGTGCCGGTCACGTTCCGTATCTTCGGGTCGTGACAAAGTTGGTATCAGAGCGCTAGGTTTAACCTTGTATAAGTCTAGGGTGACCCTTGGTTGATAGAGTAGGTGACTTAGGTAGAGTGACGTACCGTGGGTATGATCCGCGGCATACTTACGATACGCTACTCTGCTTAAGGAGCCTTAGGATGTACATTTCTTTGCACTGTATTTCATTCGTTCCTTTGATCTATCTTCGTCGATATCGGATAGTGGTTTCTGTTACCACGGTCGCACGGGCAGAGGGAGCTGCGGCTCGAATGCGATGACCATTAGGGTATCGTTTATTCTTGAGGATTGAAGCACTGTTTAGCGTGCGGACGAAGGATGTTCACATGCCGTCCAGACGAAGTTAAAAAGGTTCGAACGATTTTCAGAAACCCACTTCCCCAAGTTTAAGGTATTCGAAAGAATATGCAGGTATTTCTATGGACCCTCTAAAAGAATGAAACCCTAACTCGACATAATGACCACGAGAACGCCTTTGAACCTTAGGGTTTACGGCAGTTCCGCGGTGCCATTAGTGAGGCTTGGGTTTGCCCTTCTGCGGCTGGTCCGCAGATGCTGGGGTATGTACTGGATATTTTTAAACTGTACTTGAGTGTTGAGCTCTCGGGGAATTTTGGGATTTTGATAAATCGATCGAAAAGTTTAACGTAGTCCGGATATCAGGTGAAGGGATAGATTACGTGGGAGACTCTCGATATGAGTATTGCCGTTTGTAGCGCAGTCAGCACAGCTACGAGGAGACGAGTTCGAATCAGTCGATATCAGAGGAAAGAGGCGCAAATTGACGATAGTGTTTATGATTGCGATTTGGTGATTTGAATTTCATATTTCCGTTGTTTGGATTTTGGTATTTTGAGGATTTTGTTCTACGATTGGTATTTCCTATGTGTACATTCATTACACTTTATTCGTGTTTCATATATCAGTTGTATTGATGTTGTTTTGTACATACCCAGTGCACTCGATTTGGTTTTATACATTTTGAGATATTGATTTGAGTTCGCGCATATGGGGTACACATGATTTTGACGTATGCTTCGACATAGTTTTCATGCATTTTTTCGTACCGTGATTTCGATTTTGATATTCGGTGTATGTTTTTCGTACACCATGTGCACTTGACTGAGATTCTCGTGCACACTTGATACGATTTTGTGCACACCAGATGCACTAAATCGGGATTTTGTGCAGATTAGATGCACCTGATATTATTGTCGTGCACACCCGTTGCACTTGACAGATGTTTTTGGTGCACACCCATTGCACTCAGTTTTGTTTCTGTGCGTATTCGTGGCATCTGTATTTGGTTTCGATTTCAGTGCGCACTGGATGCACATGATATTTTTATGATGTGATTGGGATTGATTTCATTTTGAGCAGTATGTTTTTAAAATCATTACTAATTGATTTAGTAACCAGGCGGGACGTGTATGTTAAATAAAAGATATATATGTTATAGCTATTTTTTTAAAATAAACGTCCGCTACTTATGCCGTGACACGTGTATCGCACGGCGATTTTTAAAAAAGGGGTTTTTTGCATGCTTCTTTATCCAGATGTTTGGACGATTTTACTACGATGCGCACTATATATAAGTTATAGTTTTGATGTATATTATGTTGGTTTTCATGTTGAGTTTTGATATTTTATTTTCACAAAAACTCCGATGATTGCGTTATGCTTGACGGAGTTGATTTTAGTTATGTATTGATGATTTCGGAGCCCCGACGATTTGAGTATTTTGGCTGAACGTTTTAGTAATTGGGGGGAGGGAGTTTTAATTTAAATTCGGGGACCGAATTTCTTAAAGGGGGGAAGATTGTAACATTTTAAAAATAAATAAATAAATAATTAAATAAATAAAATCCTTTAAGTGAATTTTCTGATTTTCAGTAAAGTAAAACGTATTTTTCTCAAAACTAAACCGTAATTATTTTTCACTATAAATTTGAAAAAGACCTATTTGAATTATGTAATTACTAGTAAATGGTGTTTATTTAGTCACTTATAAATTTTAAGTTTAATTAAATATTTTTCCTAAATTAATTATTTTAAATATTAACATAAGCTTATTTATACATTAAATTAGTGTAAATTGTAAATTTCAATGGGTTTATTTTTCCAAAAGTGAACAATTGCATATTAGAATCTAGTGTGTATCATGCAAAATTTATTTCCAAATTTTTCCATGTTTCTAGAATTTTCTTTAGTTTTATTAGAATGGAAGTGAATAAAATTAAATAAATGATGAAAAGACATAAAGAATGTGTTATTTTGGAGAACTTTCTACACAATTCGTCGTTCTTTTCTTTCTCTCTTTTTCCACCCCTAGGTTGGCCGGCTTCTCCCCCATGGCAGCCCCCATTTTCTTCACTTGATTTTGTTACAAAAATCCTCCAATTTTCATCAAAAAAATTCAATAAAAAACCCACAAATTCCTAATTAATTTCTACCCACTATTCTTTGCTCATTTTTACATGGATCTTGGAGTTGGAAACCATTCTTTTGGGAGGCAAATTTTCATGTGTGGATCTCATATGTGAGGAATAATCCTAAGCCCTTTGGTTTGAATGATTGTAAATTACTTAATTTAATTTAATTAATTGTTTAATTAATTTTTAGTTTGGTTCTATTGCTAGATGAAAAATTCAAGAGAGGGTTTCAAAAAGAAGTTTGGGTTTCTATTAATTGAGTAGGCTTATATTATGTAGTTTAAAATTTTTAGAATTTGAAAATCTTGTATGGTTGATATATTGTAAACTGTTGGTTGAAAATTGTTTAAATTAAGCAATTTAGCTAACTAGGTTTTTATAAAACATATATATTGGTGATATAAAATTCTAATTAAGGTTTTTATCATTAGATTGTAGTTTTAATGGGAATATTAACATGTTATCGGAATGAAAAACCTAATTTAGTTACTAATTTGAAGTTGATAACAGAAAATTGTGATAAAAAATTGCTATTTTGCTAACTAGATTTTTGAAATTCTTAAATAAATGAGATTTAAAATCTAATTATGCTTTCATTACATTATTAACATCATGAATTGTAGTTTAATAAGTTAAATCATGCAAAATCAGGTTTAGTTGTGATATTGTGAAATTTTGCTTGCAAGGTGTTGAAATTTGATAAAATTGCAAACTAGAATTTCCAATTTAATGCAAATTAGTGTGATAAAAATATGGTAATGGTTTCTATAATCTAGTTATGTTATTTAATGAATATTTTGACCATTAGTTTCATTTAAATATCAAGTTTTGAAGTAAAACGGTAAATTGACAATTTCAAGATTTTGCGGAATTGGACGATTTGATTGATTTTTGGGTTTCAATGATTTAAATCATGTCTTATGTTATAAATAATGAGTTTTGAAACTACGAGTTGTTGGTTGGTGTTTTATCTCGATCAGTCGGTGTTTGTATGCCGATATCGAGCGATATTTGGTTCTTTTGCATGAGCGGGTCATAGGTTTTAATCTATGCGCGTTTCGTGCGTCGTTTTGATTTTGTCCGTGATTCAGTTTACGATATTATATATGTTTGCGTATAGGTACCCCTCACGTGGAGTTCGGACGAGGAAGAAGTGGAGGGCGACATCGTCTTCGGCAGACAAGGACCAGGAGAGTAGATGTATATCTACGGGGGAAGTCGGGTGGATGGCGTTTAGCACCCCCGCAAACGTAGAATAGGAATATTACTTATTGTCATTAGGAAGTCGGACGTGACCTTAGATTCTTGGCGAGGAGGGTCCTATTAAAGACCTTGGGTTGGACTAGACTGATCTAGATGGACTTTACCAAAGGATGAAGGTCTTGGAGGAAATTCGTAGGTTGCAGGTAGACACATACACACATACACAGAAACTTGACTTGGTGTATATGTGTATGTGTATATTTATATATAGGAATGGGTGTAGGTATACACACACACACACACACAACATGTATATGTGAGATAAGGATGTTATATGATACATGGGGATGAGACAATATAACTGGGCTTAATGCCGTGATCTCTTTGCTGGACAGCCGTGTTATAATGTTAGCGGATCGTTGGAAATGAGAAAATGGATATGTATACATAAACGATAATAGATGATGATGACATTGAGATATACGAGACTCTAGAATAGAACCCGGACTGTAACCTATGACTTGATTACGATATGAAATATGTGTGACTTGGTTACGATATGATATCTGTGTGACTTGATTACGACATGATATAGGAGACTTAAACTCGACATGATATATGCGCCTTAACCACAACGTGAAATATGTGAATTAATCACGATATGATATATGTGATATGATATTTCTGAGGACCAATTGACGATGTATATTTATGCTGGCAATGATATATAATTGATGATATTAGAATGTATGCGATTACAGTACAGTACCCTTAATCGTGACATTATTTGATGATAATATTATACGAATGATGATGTACGTAGGTGATACTTGACCATATCTCGATAATGGGATGCCGTACGATGGATTTTACCGTACGAGACATAGATGTGATGATTGATCCGCACTCTTCACTCGAGAAAGTCGTACTATGTACGTGACGCTACTGAGGCTGGATCGCCGACTAGTAGAGATATGTACTCAGACCTTAAGTGGATTCTTATTTCTTATCGACTGGTTTCTTTAGTTTATTTCGTTAGGGGGTTAGATAGATACTAGTTTAGGCTCGAGTTATATAGTTGTAGTTAGGCATGTATATTACAAATGAGTGGTTAATACACATCCATCTTTACATTCAGATCGTAATCATCATGTTGCATGTTCAAGCATATGTTTCTTTAATCAGTATGAAACTCTGCCTGTTAGGACACCAGCATCATTACCGATGATGCGCATATTCCACGTACATTTATTTGCTGGCCCACACACATCATCATCGGTAATTGCTATGTCACGTACACTTTAGAACATGTTATCTTTTATTTATAGAATCAGCTAAAGGCTAGATCAATATAATATTGCGATTACTCTCAGTTGTTAGTCTAGACATTGCATTTATAACTTAGACATTTCATGCATTCATAATTTCATGATATCATGCAGTATTGTGGGGCTTATGCCGACACTTATCATTTACTTACTCATGATTTTGGGATTTTGGATTTCTATGAGATTTCAGGATTTTGGGGAAAACCGCAAGAATATATATAAAAACTTCTCTCTCCTCCTCTCTTTTTAAAATATAAGTTGCGGTTTTCTCTTGATATATGTGTCGTCCACCATAAGATTTCATGTTTTCTGTTGGATTTCGTGACCCGATTCGAGGAGTGGATGAACCGTCTCGGGTACATGGTGGGCCCGGTATTGTACTCCGGGGCAAGAAGATCGAGTTGTAGATGATGAGCCTGGCAGGGGAAGACTACCTACTGGTGATGTCTGGCGCGGCGGATATCCGTAGGATACCTACCGTTGTCGTGAGATTTGATGATATGGGCCGATCCGGACTGACGGAGCCCGAGATATTGAGACTATGAGGTATTGAGACTTGAGATTTACATATTGTGTGTCGATGCTTGAAACGGATTTCCATGGATTTCATCGATGATATTTCAGATTTCTATACAAATTTACCATGATAAAAGTTAAAGATTTCTTATACAGATATATCCCGATTTCAGGATTGATTGTTTTACATTCATGGTGCATGCATACTTATTCACATGACATATTACTATTTGAGGCACTGACACGAGCACGGAGCATTTGCACTTACACGTAGTTTATTACCCTGCCATTACTAGATGACTAGTGATATATTAGTATATTATTATGAAATAGGACAGCGTCGTGCATTCGATTTCTTTTCGCATATGTCTTCTACTCACGAGTTGGCAACTCACCCCTGTTGTGCCAAATTTTATTACAGGTTCGATTTACAGGTTTCCTTGGCAGCTTGCTGGCACATCTTTTCATTCAGGGTGATTTGCACGGTCGGTTGGTTCACTTGCATCAGGACCGCCGTTGTACTTTTATTATTTCATTGGTATCTAGTAAGCTCCATCAACCAAACTTATATTACTTGATAAGTTTAAAGGACCAGTTATTTATTTCGACCTTAGAGTCACGCTTATATTATTATAGTATCTGGTGGTTTTGTTTTCTTTTGAGTTTTGAGCCTCGCCATTTGGCGTTGTATATTATTGTGCTTGGTGTGGTTGTTTTCTCCTGTTGGCGTAGAGCTAGCTCCAGCTTGGGGATGCCTTTTGATTATTTCATATGTATTTATTCTTGTTTGTACCCGTTTGGGTCCAGGTTTTACAAAGGAGACTCTACCGAAATTTTTGAGAAAATTTGATTGTGCTTTTAAATTTGTTTTCCTATATGTTTTCCTTTACATCTTCTTTTATATGGTTTAGATTTCTGGGTTTCGGCTTACTTAGATTACGTTGCGCCTCTAGACACTCCGTAATTTAAGTGCTGGTCACGTTCCGTACCTTCGGGTCATGACAGAAAGGTTCCAGGGTGATAAGGACGACTGAATGTCAGTCGCAGGTTTTGTCTTTACCCTCAGTGGAGGGACGGTATGTTGGAAGAGTTCCAAGCTAGATACCGTGACTTACTAGACGATTAGAGGTAAGATACATCATTACCAAGGATGCTACCAAAGAGGCAGTCTGGATATATAAGTTCATGAGATGAACTTCGTTCCTACCATTGTGTGACAATGGAGTTGTGGCTTATGCCAAGGAACCTCTGTCCCATCAGAAATCCAGATATAATTCTTAGGCCGTATCACCTGATTATGGAGATGGTTGATCTCCAGGGAGATCGAGGTTAGGAGAGTAGAAACAGAGGACAACAGTGCGGATCCACTCACAAAGGCCTTTTCCCAGTAGAGACTTTTATGGGATGGTTGAGTATGGGATACTTCGACCACAGCTAATTGTTGGGTATGTGATACCACAACAGATGGCCTTAGTGCAAGTGGGAGATTGTTAGTTATATGTATGCCCTAGAGGCCATTACTGTACATACGATGTATATTGTAATGGATGCTTGGTCATATATAGGGAGGACTTTCTTGCTCGACATGATAGTACGCTATCTGGTTGTACTTTATCTTAACATGTACTTTGATCTATGTTACATGTTGATAAAGCCCTTAGGATAAGTACTCGACTACTGGGACTATGATGAGATCATACTAGTGGGTCCACGGTAATCGGTGAGTACATCCTATAACTGTTCCTAGTCGAGGGTGTATCGAGACAGGGCATCGATACACCAGAGTAGACTAGCGTATACGCATCTTGACCCATATGATGGGTGATGGATGATCCTATATCCATCGGTGTTTGACATCAAGGATGGTGTACGGGTGCTCAGTGGAGACTGGGTACACAAGACGGACTCGCGAGAACTCCCAAATGGTATTATACCTCACGTCAGATGGCAGTTCTCCGGTGACACTGGTACAAAGTAGTCTGTTGACCCGAGATCGTCATAGAGTCTTGTGTGATTCCTACTGTGCTTTGATTTCCTTCATACCACGTCCAAGAGGGCATACAAAAGGGTGGCTTTTGGGTACAGTCCCGAATCACATGGAGGCAGTGAGCGATAGGAGGGGATTCGTCTCTCCCGGTATAGGGAGTTGATGTTGTGCTGTGTTCGATTGGCTATAACCAGAAATCTCTGGCCAGGGTTGCTGAGATTTACTGGTAAGTGTTATCAGTAGTTTCTCGAACTGTTATAGACCTCAAATCGACACGACTTATCGAGCTACTGGGGTTTGACGTTTACCACCCCTAGGCGAGATATGCGACATATCAGACGATGAGACCGGACTGCACGGGAGTGTTACTGATTGGATTCACAGGAGAATGTACAGGCTTGCTTGTTGATCTTCTGAGCACTCAATACCTCGGTGGCTGTTACGTTTAGCTGACCGCTTGTAGCTTGTGGGTGTTTCATATGATCATCACCTACTGCCGGCGTGTTGACGATTCTTTAGAGTCCTACACAGAGGTTTCTTAGCTCAGGAAAAACGGAGTAGGAGCACATATGTGATATGTGCGGGACCGAGGATAATGCGGTATGTGATACCGTATTGGATTCTCGCGATATGAGATATCGGCCGGGTATATTTGATATAGCCGGGTCATCGTATTAGTCGGTTATATGCGATATAGCCGGATTGTCGGATCAAGTGTTGATTCGATAATTTAATGTATAATAATATATATATATATATAATATTAAATTACATTAACTAATATTAGCTCACTAAAAGATTATTTTTCACACTCGGGTAATACATTGATATATATGCGATATATGTTAATTGTATTATTTTATTTTGTTACAATAAATATTATATATGTGTTATATAATATTGTAACATGTTATAATTACTAATGCAACATGATTAGTGGAGATTAAACAAGATTAGGGTTTGATTTGGGTTAGCTCTTTCTAGAAGTTTCTAGAAGGTTTTTATTTTGTCATGAAAAAGATATTTGTGAGTGACTCATTCTTTAACCTAACCTAAACCCTAACCCTTGGTTAAGTCTCTACAATGGTTAGCCTATCATCTTGAACCATGGTTGCATAAGCAATTATCAACACAATTCATTATTCATCACAAATAGAATGACTATTCTTCTTCTTCCTTGAGTTCTTCATGAAAAGTTTTCTTGATTTGATTTTGTGATGAAAAATGAGTGAGAATAAGAAAACAAATGAGAGCAAAAATCCTACTTCATCATCCCCATCTATCCTTACCCTTTAGATGAGAGTGTTCACTTCATTTAGTGAGTGTTAGCTTGTGTTAATGAAACTTCAAGGTAGATCATCTATGTTATCGAAGATCGGAAGCAAGACTGTATCTTTCTCTTCGTGGAACCTCTCGAGAGTCCGGAACACGATGATCGCAGCGAAGGGACCTCAACACAGAGCTTTAGAAGTGAAGGACCGGATCTACAAAGGTTGTATTCCCTCTCACTTAGCGTTAAAGTGTTTAACATACTTGTTTTCGCATAAACTCTAGTTTAAAGATCCGGCTTTGGGTTGTTCGGCACGGCTAAATTTTAAATCGGGCATGGTTGATGCCTCGTAGACCCTTGTGCGTGTGCCTAGTAACACTACAATTCCTATGTCAACTATATCATAAAGGTAATACTATGATATCTAGGGTGACCGTATCTGCATATGTGCCAACACATAATAAATGCCTATCAGCAAGTGGATATCATCAAGCCACGTGTCAACCACTGACACAACAACTCCTGCATGTAAATATCATAAAAGCATATGCAGGTAATTATGAGGATATGAAACAACATGTGTCCCTCGCGACATAACAAAATCATGGAACCGGATTGTCCACATCGATACTCGAAAACATCATGAAACCCACGTCTAGCATCGACACGTAAATCCTCATGTCTGAGGCGCCGTCACCACGACTGGCCCTGATAGCATGTCCGTACATCACTCCGGTCGGTATCCCCACGATAACCGCCGAATCCAAACACAATCAGCGGTAGGTAGTGGTCCCTCTGTCAGGCTTATCGTCTACACCACGAAATCACCACTCACCCCGGGTACCATACCGGGTCCACCATGTACCCCTAGACGTTGCCTCCCGCTCCTCGAATTAGGTTTCACTTGCCAATCTCAGAATTGAGAAATCACATGGTGGACGCACTGAAATATCATATCAAGAGAAACCGGGTTTTCAAACAACACATAATTTCTTGAAATACCCCCATGGTTCTCAAAACCATAAATCATATGAAATCCATATCTAAATGCGTAAATCCATGAAAACTGATATATGCAACATTAAAACAATAATATGAGCATATTAAGGGAAAACCGCTCTTTTAAATTAATCCAGCTTTAAAAGATATCATGCGGTTCCCAAATTCTCCGAAATCAAGTGCGGCATCATATGAGGTGTACATATAACTGTAGCAAGGTATAAGTATCTACAAGTAAGCAAGTAGGTATGATGCATTTCATAAGCGCAATAGCACAATAATCAAAGTCTCAAATCACAAGTCAATACAATACCACTTAGGGGTATATGCAGCTATAGCAAGATATGTGGGTGTACATGTCAATATGTATGCATGATGTACATGTAGCTGTAGCAAAGTATGTGGGTGTACATGTCAGTATATCATGCAACCTAGCATAGCGATGTGAACATGGAAATATATCATAGCATAATGTAGCAATTCTACTGTGTAAGTGACATAGCAATTATCGATGACGAAGTGTGTGAGCCGGCAATCTGTGTAAGTGTAACATACGCATCATCGATAATGGTGTAGGTGTAATAGCACAGGCATAAGAAATGCAATGAAAATAGCATGAATGCAGCACAATGCAAATAGTGAATTAAATGCTATAAGGTATAGATATCAATAAGACCGAGTCGGAGAATCTATCAATCGGCATCCAGCCTCATAACATCACGTACGGTACAATCCATCGTACGGCATCCACTAATCAGGGGTATGGATAAATCAACAAGTAAAACTCATCGCGTACGGTAATGTAACGTACGGCAGCATTAACCAAATAGGGATTCTATCAACCTAAACGACATTGGGGGTACGGATCTAAGTCTCGTACGGCATATCACTCATTATACAATCATTATCCATATAAATATATATACCTAACTCTCAGGTCACATCCATGTCAAACTCGTATCAGGGGACCTACAAAGGTATCAACAATCACATAACAACTCGAATCCATAAAATGACATATCACACCAAGTCATGCTATCACATCGTATACTCGTTCATCACATTAATATCTCGCATCAATTTAAATAAACGTCAAACTTGTTCTCTTTTAAATCGTACTTATCATACCATTTTCTCCTAAGTCAATTGTTTATTAGCATCAACTTCAATCATCTTATCATTTGTGAATCCTACAATCATGTCAGTCGCATATCATTTATCAGGATAACAGAAACAAACGATATTCCATACCAATGGTTGCGGGGGTGCTATACGCCATCCACCCGAGTTCTCCCATAGATATAAATCTACTCACCTGCTAAACTCCTCGCTTAGCCATAGTCGATGCGATTCGTCGTCTCGGAGTCCACGCGAAGGTACCTATAATCAATACGAATTCGCAACGCCATTAACATCAAATTTCGAAATCCAAAACGGCATGCGGTGCGCTCATAGGTTAGAACCTATAGGCTACACATGCAAAACAATCAACTACACTTGTCGTTAACGTACAAAATTCCAACTACCAAGTACAACATCCAAAACTCAAAACCAAGAATCCAAATACCGTAAACATAGCCGAAACCCTAAATTGGGTCGCTATACATGAAAACTGCCACATTAAAAACCCAATAATACCAATACGCATTTACAAACACAATAAATGTCGTAGGTATTAATATTTACGTCATCTCCAATTTCATTTAAAACCCACGTCAAATTTTACCGAAAAGCTAGTAAGCAGTTATATCATTTTATCTCAATTTAGCACAAGTCTAGAAGTTTATACAAAATCTTGCGATTCCAAACATCTTACAATAGCTTAACTAAGCTATCCAAACCACTTCCATATTTTGAAATTCGCTTAATTAAGTTTTAGCAAAAATCTAGTAAGCTAATCCTTCACTAGTCAAATTAGAAACTAGCAACAATTATCACTCTATCACAAGAATAAGTTTTCCTAATCTACACATCAAGATTAACCACTTAAACACATCAAAACCCTAACTTGATTTCTTAAATAATTATCATGAATTAACTAAACATAAATTTTAAAGCTATAATAACCACATAATTAGCTAGCTTAAAGTATTTAAGTCAAAAAGAAAAGATTAGGGTTTGAAATTATACGTTCTCAAGAAAAAAAAATCTAACAACAAGATCCATCCTAATTTTCCTCCAAAATGATGTTTTTAGTGAAGATCCAAGCTTGTTAGGCTTAAGGAATATTGGGTATGAATTTAATTTGGAGTTTATAGGATTATTTGTAGATTTTTGAAGAATTTTTGAAGCTTGAAGATGATGAAATGGAGTGAGGAATGAAAGAGGGCAGCAAGCATAGTGTTGGTTCGGCCAAGGGAAGGGTGAGGGGGTTTTGTGACAAATGGAGAAGAAAATTCTACCTAAAAATAGCAATAAATGCTAATAAATGAAAAATGCCACCATTACTTTCTTTTCTTTTCTTTTCTTTTTAAATTAAACCATTAGCCACAAAAAATCTAGATTTGGAGAGAAGTTTCTAAACTAATTCTAGTGATTAGATTAGTATTGATTTTCATTTGAAGTAATTAACCCAACTCGAAATGTAATTACCACTAATTTAGTGCGAAAAAAACACATTAAAATAATATTTAATTAGGGAAAAATTCTATTTGAACCAAAACTTCCCATATACCCCCAAAGTTCGCGCACTAGTTTTATTCTAGCTAAACTAGGTGCCCGCAAGTTTATACGGGAGTTTGATCAAAATCGGGTTAAAACGGAAAATACCGACCTTTTTACCCTAAAACGAAATATTTCGCATAACGATTTCAGAACCCACCCCCAAACACCGATGGTATTGTCCGCTCTGGCCGAAACCACACGGTTTTGTCCTTTTGAATGAACCCGGGGCTACATCCCAGTAGGTCACCCATCCCAGAATTTCGCTGGCTTAAGCACGCTTAACTATGGAGTTTTTCAAACTGTGGAGTTCCGATACATCCAAAAGGCGCCTCTGTGTTATAAGAGTGGTATCATTCCATTTATAGTTTAGATCGTGCCCTCTTTCGGAATGGAATTCGATACTCCCCATTGTTCTGGTAGGTCCCCGTGTGCATCCGTATCGGTTACGTCCCCACCTCGATACCGGATAACATCTCACTTCTCATGGGGTAGGTGGTATTCAGCCCCAACTCCACCTGGGGTATTACATTCCCCCCCCCACTTAGAACAATAATTCGTCCTCGAACCACAGACCTACTTTTGAAGGACCGGCTCTGATACCATATTTTTCATGACCCACCCCCAAACACAGATGGTATTGTGCGCTCTGGCCGAAACCGCATGGTTTTGTCCCTTTGAATGAACCCGGGGCTACTTCCCAGTAGGTCACCCATCCCAGAATTTCTCTGGCTCAAGCACGCTTAACTACGGAGTTTTTAAAACTCTGGAGTTCCGATTCATCCAAAAGGCGCCTCTGTGTTATAAGAGTGGTATCATTCCACTTATAATTCAGATCGTGCCCTCTTTCGGAATGGAATTCGATGCTCTCCATTGTTCTGGTGGGTCCCCGTGTGCATCCGTATCGGTTACATCCCTACCTCGATACTGGATAACATCTCACTTCTCACGGGGTAGGTGGTATTCAGCCCCAACTCCACCTGGGGTATTACACAACTAAAACTTGTTTGTACGACTCCTTTGAGCCGTGGTACGGTAGTAATCAAAGCACAGGGGGAACTCACACGAGACAAATGACAATCTCAGGTCGACAGACTAACTTGCATACATATCACCTGGGAACTGCTATCTGATAATAGGTATAGTACCAACCAGAAGGTTCCCGGCGAGTCCGTCCAGTGTACTCATAACCCAATGAGCACTTGTATACTATCTTAGGTAAAAAACTAACACCAATGGCTTGTGAGACCTGGCCACCGTCCCTCGTTGGGGTCTCGATCAGTATACACTAGTCTACTCTGGAGTATCGATGCCCAGTCTCAAAACTCCACGACTAGGGACATTTAAGGATATGCTTATAGACCATCCAGCTCCTACGTATATGATCGCCATCATAATGCCGGTAGTCAAGAAAGAATCTTATGGGCTCTATCAACATGTAATAGTGATCTGTAATACCACATAAAACATGTACATGATGATAAAGACAAAACAGATAGCATACTATCATCTTGAGTAAGACTGTTCTTTCCGTATAGGTCCTCCCTCAATCATCGCAATCGCATGCATGCGGCGATTCAATAATTGACTTGAGGGCACTATAGCCAACAGCCCGAAGCTGGGAAACCCTCTGTGTGGGACTCTAAAGACTCGACACTACGCTGGCAGTGGGTTTAACCATAAGCACGTCAGCGGTACTAGCTGCACGTAACGGCTACCCAGGTATCTATCGATAAGAAGGCCGATGAGAAAACTCATCCGAACTCTTACTGAGGCTATCTGTGACAATATCCATACGGTCCGGTCTGTTCGTCTAAGTGATAGCATATCGGGCGTAGGGGGTGGTAACCGGGGTAGAGCCCAAAACACCCTGAGAAACTTCTGGAGTACCAACCAGTAAATCTCACTTGCCCTGGCCAGGGACTTTGTGTACTGGATTTCTGAACACAGTGCGATATCGACCCCCAATACCAGGAGAGACGAATCCTATCTAACCGCCACTGCCTCCAAGTGCTTCGGGACTGCACCCAACTACTACCTATTTGCATGACTCAATAGAGCTGTGGTAGGGTAGTAATCTAAGAACATTAAAAGCACACTCGAGGCGAAGTAGCAGTGTCAAGTCAACGGACTATGCTGTACTCATGTCACCTGGGAACTGCTACCTGACGATAGGTATAGTACCAACCAGCAGTTCCCTACGAGTCCGTCAAGTGTAACTCATAACCCAATGAGCACCTGCAGACTATCTCCAGTACGACGTACTAATGGCTGTAGGACAGACCATCTCCCCTGCTGGGATGAGAAGCATATACTCTAGTCTACTCTGGAGTATCGATGCCCTGTCTCGATAATCCTAGGATTAGGGACCTTTATAAGGATGTGCTTACAGACTACCCAGCTCTCACTAGTGTGACTGCCATCACAATGCTGGTAGTCAAGCAAAGAGAGTCGGCACTACAGGAGCTTGAGAACTCCGTAGTTAAGCATTCTCAGGCCAGGGAAGACTTGGGATGGATGACCTCCTGGGATATGGTCCCTGGTCGGGTCTGATTCGCTCTGAAAGGACAAAACCGTGCGGTTTCAGCCAGAGCGAATAATACTATCCTAAAGGCTCTACCAATATGTATTAGAGATACGTTAAAAGAAACATATTCACATATTAAGATAGGAACAAACCAAGTAGCATACTACTATTTCGAGCAAGACTGTAATAAAATACGTGTATATCCCAAGCTTCCAAAATGTAATATACAAACTAGTACTATACAGTAATGGCCTCTAGGGCATATATCACTAACAATTTGGGCAGCACCTCCTTTGTATATTTTAACCCGAAAACAAAACAAGCGGTAATAATAATAGGCATCCCCAAGAGGGAGCTAGCTCTTCGCCAATTAGAGGAAATAACCTCACAATGAAATAAATATACAACGCCTAAGGCGAGGATAAAAACACAGAAATAAAACAAAGAAACCAAAACAAGAATAAATAATAACTCTAAGTCTAAAAGAATATGCAATAAAGGTTCTAAGACTACGAATATACAAGGTCTGGTCGATGGAGCCTTAAACTAGATACAACTGAAATAAATGTACTAGTAAAACGGTGGTCACGATGCAAGTGAACCCCACCTACCAAAGTAGTCACCCTTAAGAAAAGCAGTGTGCCAG
This sequence comes from Agapanthus africanus, assembly GCA_030015575.1. Classification (NCBI taxonomy): domain Eukaryota; kingdom Viridiplantae; phylum Streptophyta; class Magnoliopsida; order Asparagales; family Amaryllidaceae; genus Agapanthus; species Agapanthus africanus. The sequence goes on along the minus strand of CM057347.1, from coordinate 207,128,053 downwards.
CAAAGCCGCTATGAAAACCTGTGCGGTCAAACCTGCAAGAAACTGTGGCACAACGCTGGTGAGTTGCCAACTCGTGAGTAGAAAATATCGACAGGTAGAAATCGAATAAATAACGATCTTTAGGTCCTACTGTAACATGAAGGTAATATTATGGTATCTAGGGTGACCATGTATGCATGTGTCAACAATAAAAACAATGCCAATGACAACATGTAAAAACCAATCATCTGCATCATATGCTTGTATGTATGAAAATCAATCAATGTGTGTCAATCAACGACACATAAACATCATGGAACATGAGTGTGCAATATCGACACTCGAAACATCATGAAACCGTGTCTAGCATCGACATGTAAATCCTCATATGTCAGGCACCGCATCCTAAGATCAGCCCTCATATCCATCTCACGACTCCGGCCAGTATCTTCCGGATAACCGCCGAGTCCAAACTATTACCGGTAGGTAGCACATCCCCTTCCAGGCTCATCGTCTACTCCAAGATCTTCTTGCCCTGGGGTACCTTACTATGTCCACCATGTACCCGCAGACGACTCAGCCAACTCCTTGAATCGGGTATGCTCATAACTTAGAACCGAGAAAACTCATGGTGGACATGAAATATCAAATCACGAGAAACCGCGTTTTTAAAACAATACATAATTTCCTTTGAAATATAACCGTGGTTCTCAAATCCAGAGATCTTATGAATACAGAATCTCAATGCATATAACCATAAAGTACGATATATGCAAATATAGAACAGTAATGTGAGCATATCAAGTATATCATGCAAGCATGTCATGTGATAATATTAAACAATGAATGTACTTTATAGTTAAGAATAATACCATAATATAGCAGTTCTACTGTGTAAGTGGCATAGCAATTACTGATAATGAATGTGTGTGAGGCGACAGATCTGTGTAAGTGTAACGTGCGCATCATCGGTAATGGTGCATGCGTCCTAGCAGGCGAGATCATAACAACTAATGAAAGCACATGTATATATATAAAATGCAATGAGAGTAATATGAACGTAACAGAAAGGTAAATAGTAAACGCAACAAGATAAGATATGTATCGATTTACGAGTCTCACAATTATCATATTTAAAATAGCACGAATCGTTGTTTTTAGAAAAGTAAGGACTACGGTGTTTTGAGAAGAGAATTACCTTTTGATCATCCGTAGCGTCCTTCGGTTTGTCCTTTGAAAATGCAAACAATTCGTTAGTTTTGAAAATAAGTATTACTCTAACTCTATTCTAACATCTACTTAAGTAATTAAAAGACAAAAAGGCTAAACTAATCCCGAGTCAAAACGTAAATTGAAAACGAACGCATTTCCGAGTTGATAAATCTTGTAGTCGGTGATCCAGCCTCATAGCATCATGTACGGTATAATCGATCATACGGAATCCTCGAGTCAAGAGTGCGGATCAGTCATCATATATATATCTCGTACGGTATAGTCCGTCTTACGGCATCCTCAAAATAGAGGGTACGTGCCAATATCATATATCTCATATTTCGTACGGTATCTCCGTTGTACGATATCATAATCAAGGGTACGGATCTAAGGTCACGTACATTGTATTATATTATCAAATCACATGTTATCGTATGTTATGTGTATATCGCCCAACAATCCTTTAATATATCACATCATAAACGATGTCTCAACTCAATCATATATCATAATCTCTTGACATCCCGTTCGATCGTATCGACTCATATCCATAAAACATATCATATCCTCATCTTAAATGCATATGTGTGTGTGTGTGTGTGTATACATATATGAATATACAAATACTTATATATATAGATATATATAGGTATGTATATAAGTACCCTAATCTACGGTTGCAGGGTTGCTATACGCCATCCACCCGACTTCCTCCATAGATATATATCTACTCACCTGCTAATCTCCTTGCTTAACCGAAGTCGATGTGCTTCATTATCTCGGAAGTCTATGCAAAGGTACCTACAAATTAACACACACCATAACGCTATTAAAACCAAGTCTGAAAAACCGATACGGCACACGAAGTGCTCATAGGTTAGAACCTATAGCCTACGCATGCAAAAACAACAAAAGACTATCTGACGTCTACGTGCGAACGTCGAATGAACATGTCACATCAAGAAATCCAAAAATCAAAGATTCAACTATCGGAAAACATTGTCAAAACCTACTCAAAATGCTCCCAGATTTTGGCACAGGTAGACTAGGACAAAACTAACAATACAGTAGTTAAGTTATAAGGAGTGTGAGCTACAGGCCAAACCCCAACATCAGATTCTAAAATTTGGCCGGCTGAAAGTACTACAGTAACCGGTGTCAGCGGGTTTATTTTGGAGTTTGGGTCTCGTTCTTCTGTGATGGTCTCCTAGTGGTCTAATTAGGTCAATGTAGTTGATTTTTTTCTTATAAGGACCCTAAGATGCTCCAGATTCCATTTGAGCATCAACAATCAATGAAAACTGACATCGGGAAAATTCTATGTTCGTGTATTGGTTTCTAGTCTCTGGTCTTGGCCAGAATTATCATCACTAAGGTCTTGTAAACACTAACTACACCTCAATTACCACTTACAAGTCCAAACTTCCACTAAACATGAACCTAGAAAATTCCAAGATCACAACCCGACACTAAAACGAACTCTATACTAAACTAGAAGGTTAAGAAACAAATTACAAGATGAGAAAGGAAGGTTATACCTTGTCACGACCCGAATTATTTAGCTCGCGACCGACATTTAAATCACGCAACGTCTAAAGGCGTAACGTAATTCAAGTAAGCCGAAACCCAGAAATCTAAACATTTTTAAGAAAATACAAGAGGTGAAGTTTTGAAATAAAGGTATGGTGAAATCAAACGTTTTCTTAATGCATAAATAGTGAAACATGAAAAATGCAATTGGAATTTATTAGTTGAAAAACATGTTTCGTCTTTTAAAAATTTGGTCAGCACCTCCTTTGTATATTTTGATCCAAAACCACACATACACGATAATATAAAAGGCAACCCCAAGCGGGTGCTAGCTCTTCGCCAATCGGCGGAATCACAACCACGCAAGACAGAATATATGTATATGACGCCCAACAGTGAAGATCAACACAAAGAATAATGTAAAGCAAGACATCAAACCCACCAAGCGTACATATCATCCATCGCTCAAGTCTCGCAACTACAAGTCTTGCTAAGTCTTACTACTTATACAAATACTAGTTTCTGATTGATGGAGTTAACTAGATACAACAGGAATAATAATACAAGAGTGGCACGATCCAATATGTACCACCTACCAAAGCAAGTCACCCGAATCCAAGCTTTGTACCAGCGATGCCGCTACTGATCCATGTGGTGAACCTGCAAAAACTGTGGCACAACGGGGATAAGTTGCCAACTCGTGAGTTGAAAACATCATCAGGTAGAAATCGAATAAAACAACGATTTCCTAGGTCAACTATATCATGAAGGTAATACTATGATATCTAGGGTGACCGTAGATGTAAATATGTGCCAACAATATAATCAATGCCTATCAGCATGTGGCTAACATCTACGTGTCCATCAATGACACAATAATATCATGCATGTAAATATCATGAAAGCATATATATGTAAATATGAGGATATCAACTAACGTGTGTCCATCAATGACACATAAAAATCATGGAACCTGAGTGTCCAACATCGACACTCGAAACATCATGAAACCTGTGTCCAGCATTGACACGTAAATCCTCATATCTTAGGCGTCGCATCCTCAGATCGGCCCTCAGGCGCCGCATACTCTGGTCAGCCCTCATATCCATCTCATGACTCCGGTCGGTATCCTCCGGATAACCGCCGAGTCTAAATACTATCACCGGTGAGTAGTGCTCCCCTGCCAGGCTCACCGCCTAACAATACGAGTTTTCTTACCCTGTGGTACCTCAACGGGTCCACCTTGTGCCCACAGATGGTGCCTACCGCTCCTCGAATTGGGTTTCACATGCCAATCTCAGAACCGAGAAAACACATGGTGGACGTCTTAAAATATCTTATCAAGAGAAACCGGGTTTTTAAAACAATATATACTTTCCTTTGAGATAACCATGGTTCTCAAATCCAGAAATCTCATGAAAACAACATCTCAATGCATATAATCGTAAAGCATGATATGTGCAAATATATAGCAGAAATGTGAGCATATCCGTATATCATGCAACATGGAACAGTGATGTGACAATATCAGTATATCATGCGACATAGCATAATGATGTGGCAATTCTACTGTGTAAGTGACATAGCAATTATCGATGATGAAGTGTGTAAGCCAGCCAATCTGTCTAAGTGTAACATATGCATCATCGATAATGGTGTAGGTGTACTAGCACAGGTATATGTAATGCAATGAGAATGTCATGAACATAGCGTAAAGTAAATCGTGAGCGCAATACTATAAGGTATACGTCTCTATCACATATCTGAGTCGGTGAATCTATAAATCGGTTTCCAGCCTCACAATATTACGTACGGTATAATACATCGTACGGCATCCTCTAATCAAGGATATGGATTAATCATCAGATACACTCATCACGTACGGTAATCCATCGTACGACGGCATTAATCAATTAGGGATTCTATCAACCTATATGACAATGAGGGTACAGACCTAACGACTCGTACGGCATATCACTCATGATCCACAACATTATATATATCTATGTACCTATATCCCAGGTCACATCCATAACAATCTCATATCAGGGGACCGACAATGGTATCAATCCTCTCATATCGACTCGTATCCGTATACCGACGTATCAATCAAGTCATCATATCACATCGTATATTCGTTTCATCACATTTATATCCCACATCAAGTTATTTTACATATATATATCCTATCTTATAAATCTCATGTCAATGCTACTCTAAATCTCATACTTATTCTCGTGCACTACTTATCTATATATGGTGATTCACGTTCACTTTTCATATCCTTATATATATATATATATCAATCCGAGACATCATTTCTTTCATATCATGTCACACTAAACCTTTAATCACATCCATAGGTTCCTAGAATTGGTTTCTCTAACCATATCATATATATCGGTTTCCATCATAATTTGCGGGGGTACTATACGCCATCTACCCGACTTCCCCCGTAGATATAAATCTACTCACCTACGGAACTCCTTGTTCAGCCGTAGTCAATATGCTCCTTCGTCTCGGAATCCACGTGAAGGTACCTACAATAAATACACAATCGCAATTGCTATTAACATCAAGTCCGGAAAACCAATACGGCACACGCATTGCTTATAGGTTAGAACATATACCCTACGCATACAAAACAACCAAATAACCCTCGTCGTTGACGTACAAACATCCAACGACCAAATACAATATCGAATACCCAAAACCCATGTTTCAGAATCGTAAAACACAAAAGCAGCAACCTAGGAAAACCACTCCCAGATTTCACCCTAGGCCAAACTAGGGAATTTTGCATACATAGGAGGTCTAATTAGAATATATAGGAGCTATGGACCAAGCACCACACAGTTTCACCATGACCAGGCCGCAATTTGCGGCCTGGAGGAGTTTATTTGCGGCTAGGATATGGAAATAGGGACTCGGGTCTCAGGGGTAGATACATGGTTGATGCACGTCTCACTGTCAAGGGAACTTATTTTATAGTGGTCACGGGTCTTCCCAGATTCCCATATATTATCACAATATGTCACAAACCTGACGTCGGGAAATTCTAAGTTCGTGTATTGGTTCTAGTCTCAGGTCTAGGCCAGTAAGAACACCACTCAAGTCTTTTAACAGCCCCTAAACATCACCAAATCCACACCATCACCTAACCCTCTCTTGGGATTTTCCAAACATCACTAATCTAACAATTTTAACTCTAAACTAAACTAGGATACTAGGAAACTTAAAACAAAACTAAATGAAAGAAGATATACCTCATTTGGGCAACTCAAGAAAAACCCTAGCTTCCTAAAATCTTCAAAATCAAACTTTGATTGGTCCATAGTGTTGAGGGTGAGGTGGGGATCATTTTTAATGAAGAGGGTGTAGGGTTTTGGTGAAGAGATGGAGATGATTCTTGGAGGTAGAGGTGGAGGGAAATGAGGAGGAAGAAGAAGTTGAAGAAAAGATAATGGGGGAAATGAATGGCAGCCCTCTCTATCTCTCTCCTACCCTCACCCTCTCTTATTCTCACCCCTCACAAGTCCATGCCTCACTCTCTCTCTCTCTCCAATCATTTTCTTTTTAACCTTTTTTTCTTTTTCTCATAGTAATACACATAATACCAATAAAACAACACAAATGCAACAACATGCAATAAAATACAACATGACATGGTGTACTAGCCATGGAAAAATGTAGAAACACAGATTTGGCTTAATCGCGATTAGTAGTGCACTAATCAATTTTTATTTAAACTTGCCTATAATTAATTATAAAAATGGCATATCCAATCAATATATTTTTAAATGAATAAATCATTTTAATCTCCAATTATTTCACAAATATTGGTATATATTTATACCATTTTACGAAAAACACAATTTCGCAAATCGGGTAGTTTTCGCGAAATATATTATTTTAATATTAAATTCCAAAAATAATATTTTATATTTTCTGAAATGTTACAATCTTTCCCCCTTAAATAAATTCGGTCCCCGAATTTAAATTTAAACCCCCAAATACTAAAACATTTCAATAATCAGCACAAATCACGGGGCTCCGAAATCACGGAAGATACAGAAATAACACAGCGCATCATGTGCGCCTGAAAACGAGTATGAAACTCAAAATCGAACTCCGTCAAATGTAACGCAAATCATCGGATTTGCACGCATATCATCGGAGTTACAGTGGAGATACAGATCTCGAAATCCACTACTGAAATCCAATATGCACTAGTCAATTACTATAATACATGTATAGTACGCATCCTTGGAAAAACCTTCAAAAACTGAATAAAACACATACAAAATCTTTTCTGAATCGCCGTGTGATGCGTAACTCACGGCACAAGTGACGGATGCTCATTTGTAAAGTAGTAAATATATCTATACATATCTTTGCTCAAATTACACGTTCCGTCTTTTAGAAATATTTCGGAGGTTTTTCTTTGTAAACGTTTGTGTCACTCGCGGACACGTAGGAAATAGCGAGACTATAGCTCCTTTTTGAAAACCTCTTGTTAAACTTTTAATGCATGCAAAGTACTAAGGTATTGTCCTCAGATCAGTCATGTCCGGCTACTACATAATATAGTATCCATCATGAAAACAATGTTCTCAAGAGCAAAATCAGCCTCGAAAGGCATAATCAACAATCACGTGCGTCTGGTGTGCACGGAAATCAAATCCAAATACAAGTACCACAATATGCACAAAAGAAAAACTATGTGCAACGGGTGTGCACCAAAGTATCTGTCCAGTGCAATGGGTGTGCACGACAACAACATCTAGTGCATCTATAGTGCATGAAAATCTCAATCTAGTGCAACTAACATGAACGAATAAAAATCCCAATCGAGTGCATCTGGTGTGCACAAAATCACATCTCATATCATGCGCCCAACATGCGCGAAAATCCGAATCAAGTGCATCCGTCATGCACAAATGAAATCTAAATCAAGTGCATCCAACATGCACGAATAAAATCTTAATAAGGGGCATTCGACATGCACGAATAAAATCTCACTCAAGTGCATCCGATGCGCACGAAATTTAATACCAAGCGCTTAATATGCGCAAAAACCAACCCAAGCGTGTCGGGTCCGTATAAAATATCTAGTGTAGTAGCATGCATGCAAACGAACGTCAAGTGCTAACTGCACGAAAATACAAATCTGGTAACACAAATGCTCAAAGACACAAATCGGGTGCAACCAAGGTACGGAGTATAAATCCGGTGCAACCAATGCACGGAATACCAAGCTGGTGCAACAAATGCACGAAATAACAAACTAGTGCAACAAATGGACGAAATACAAATCCGGTGCATTCAGTGCACGAAATACAAATCCAGTGCAAGAAATACCAATCTAGTGCAACAAATGCAAAGAAACTCATCAATAACTCAAATGCGCATAAAAACAACACCGAGTGTACCAAGGTGTATAAAATCATAAACGTGTGCAACTGCGTACACAAAACACGTATCAATACACTGCAAGCATATGTAAGCTACACCGAGTGCAAAAATCACATCGAGTGTGTACTACATGCACAAAATCAAATCAATCGTATGAAATCTACGAAATCGTACGCACGTGCAGCCAAGGTACAAAATCGACATCTAGTGCAATAAATATGCACAAATCATAAACCAATACAACGATGCATAAAACATATATCAAGTGCAATAACTATGCACAAAAATGTAAATACCCAGTAGGTGCAGCCATGGTGCACGAAGTCAATATCATGAAACACAATCGTCAAAACTCAAATCCAAGCGATATAAGCGTGATACTCGGATCACAAATGCAAATCGCAACAAATGACATTGGGGTACACCTCCTACAATGTCGAAAAAATGTCGGTGCGCCAAAAACTGGCAGAGCAAGAACATCCGCATGCCTCCTGCTCACGGTCTGGCGTCCTCTGTCTCTGGGTCCTCATTTTCTCTGTGGATTACCAATCTCACAATCCATCGGCTCGTCATCCCGGTCCGGTGTGCTAAAGGAAAAGATTCCGCTCTGGCACTCCTCTGGTCATCTCTCTGTTGGAGATAGTGCCCTCAGAGTCAATTATTGGATCACAGGTACGTGATTGCAATGATTGAGGGAGGACCTATTCCGGTAGGACAGTCTTACTCAAGATGATAGTATGCTATCTGGTTTATCTTTATCATCGTGTACTTCTTTAGGTGACCTTACAGGTTACTATTACACGTTGGTAGAGCCCCTAGGATTCTTGCTTGACTGCCAGCAGTATGAAGGCGATCATATACGTGGGAGCTGGTAATCTATAGGCACATCCTTAAAAGGTCCCTAGTCGTGGGAGTTTCGAGACAGGGCATCGATACTCCAGAGTAGACTAGTGTATACAGTCTAGACCCCGACGAGGGGCGGTGGCCGGTCTCACAAGCCACTGGTGTCAGTTGGTTCACCTAAGATGTATACAGGTGCTCATTGGGTTATGAGTATACCGGACAGGACTCGCCGGGAACATACTAGTTAGTCTTATACCTGACGTCAGATAGCAGTTCCCAGGTGACATGTGTACAGGTTAGTTCATCGACCTGAGGATCGTCATTTGTCACGTGTGAGTTCCCACTGTACATTGATTACTACCCTACCACGCTCAAAGGAGACGTGCAAACAGGTTTTAGTTGGGTACAGTCCCGAACCACATGGAGGCAGTGAGCGGATCTGCAGAGGTTCGTCTCTCCCGGTATTGGGGGTGAGGTCGCGCTGTGTCTAGGAGAGCCATTAAACGAATTCATTGGCCAAGGCAGGAGATTTACTGGTAGGTATTCCAGTAGTATCTCAGGGTGTTCTGGGCTACACTCCGACATGACTTGTACCGCTTTTGGGGGTCTGACTTTTACCAACCCCCTAGGCCCGCCATGCGATGCTCATAGACGAATGGACCGGACTGTACGGATATTGTCACTGACAGGCTCAGTAGGGTGTCAGGATGAGTTCGCTCATCGACGTCCCTTTTGGTCAATAGCTGGTAGCCCGTCACGTATGGCTAATACCTCTGACGTGCTAGTGGTTAAATCCACAGCCATAGTATTGACGAGCCTTTAGAGTCCCCCACATTCAGTTGCTCAAGTTTCGGGCGAAACGCTGTAGAGGCCGTATGGAGTTATGGCAGGGTTCGATCAGATACGTGCGGTATTGCACGGATCATGATCGGACGGTTAATACTAGCGGGCTTTGGTTTAAGCCGGATCCTAGTATTGTACAGTGTAGATTTTGTCTCAGTGCATTTGTATTCGGTCGGAATACAAATGTTGGTTTGTATATATTGTAGCGGGGTTTTCCTGTAATTTATTACGGGATCAGTTTTTTGGAGTTGCCAGTTTGCTTTCCGTTTCGGCTATATTTCTTTATATCTTTCATTGGCCGAAGATTGGTGGAGGAGGGCTTATTTGCATTTGTGCAAATAAGCATTTTGGAGGGTTGTCTTTGCATTTTATTGTGACGTGATGATTGCACCATCCCTTGACTTTCCAGGGCTTCATGATTGCTTGACTTTGGGTATGATGATTAGTTGATGGAGTAAGTGTTTTGGTTGATGATCATTGCTTATCATCATCACCTTTTCTCTCTCTTGCATTATGTTGTGGTTCACTCTCTTTGATTTTCATTCACTCCATTCTCACACTTCCACACATGAGCTTGGCCGACCAAATGAGGGGAGGGGGCTGTCCAATTTTTGTAGTGGGGATTTTTCTCCCAAATTCACCACAAAAATTCCACATCTCATTTCCTCCACCAAAAAGCAACTCCATACAAACCCCAAGAGACAAAGTATTCTACAGTTAATTCTACAGCAATTCTTGGGCACGTCGGCTCGCCAACTTCGTGCCCGAGTTGCCTCGGTCCAGAGGTGGGAGCCCGTAAAAGAAGCCGGCGACGTGGTGCCCTTCCGGCGAGGAGGTGGAGACCGGACATTCCGCGGGAGATCGGGACGACGACGAGAAGACCGGAGGACACGGATCGCTCGGTATATCTCTCAACTCGTTCATTAGGTAGCTAGGACTAGTTTAATGGCCCGATCCGAGATTTTTGTGCACGGTGGTGCCGGTTCAAAAAGATAAAGTAAAGCATCGTTTCCGCATTTTGGCCTCGGATTGACGGCCAGGGCGCCGCCGTGCACTTACACTGGTATCAGTGCCACGCCATTAACCTAGTCTAGCTTGGTCTAATGTGTTTACATTTCCGATCGAACAAAATTCCAAAACCGCATTTTCAAAAGCATCAGGTTTCTGTCGAAATTTTTTTGGCTCCAAAATTTTTTCAGGTAGTTGCAGAATACTGTGCAGGGAATTCTAAGCACTCTGTGAAAATTTGGTCGCGTGATCTCACTATACCACAGCGGAACCGTGGCCAAACCGATGCTTGGGCCGCGGTTCCGCCGCCACTTAGCCTCCTCACTGGACCAATTTTTTACAGAGGGTCTTGGACAGGGAAATTGGGGTTTTGGCATATTCTTTTTGGGCCTATAATTTCTTTAAGTGCTACAGTAGTGCTTGGGGGCCCACTTGGGTAAACTTGATCGATCGAAAATTTTAAACACATTAGTTCACAGTATTTACATTATATCTGCGACCGTGAATGTCACTCGATCGGTAAATCCTGTCTAACTGCTATAGCCCGGTTAGACGGATTTGCGAACGTGACATTCACGTTGATGTTCTGTATTGTGCTGTGATGTTGCGGATTGGTCATGGGGGATAGCCTGGATGCAATGCTAGTACAGTTTTTTGTTGTATTATGTACATTTAATATTGCAGGGCGAGCGTCCGACATGTGGACTGCTGTCACTGCCCGTTTGTATATTATTCTTTTGGGGCACGACCAGGTTGCGGTCGATGTACCCGTTGTATTATATTTTACTTTCTATACTAGGATTGCCCCGCGGAGGGGTGCACGGATAGCCGGGTTCTGGAGGGCAACGAGCCCGCATCTCATGGTATTGAGACGGAGGGGGCTTCACTCTAGAATTGGCGGGCTATTCTCCGCACTCGTAGGGGGTACAGGTTGACCCAGGAGGGGTGCCCAAGTTACCAGATTCCGTGAAGTGCTGGGTGGTCCATTCACGTTGCTGAAGGGGGCTGCCTCGCTTCAGGTTTTAGCGGGTAACTTGCCGCGCCCGTAGGGGTCTAGGATTTCATTGCACAGGCTATCCACACGACCAGGGGAACATCGGGTTTCAGTAGCGGCTTTGTGAAACCTGGGGATCCCAGATATATGTATTGTTCTGTGATGCTGTACATTTCTGTGACGTTGCATTTTATCACGCCTTGAGCGAAATATTATATATTGATATATATACTAGTAGATGTTGTATATGTTTTGCATCCGAGCTAGTCCAGTCCCCACTCTGTCGTTAGTTAGCTAACCAAACGGGTAATGACAGGACCTAGTGGCAAATGCGGATGGCATATACGTACGTCATTATTTTCGTTCTTTATTGGTGTGATCAATTGATGGGACTGCGTTGATTCGGATCAATGCAAGTTAAAAACAAACCTAATCTGATGTTGTTGGAACATTTTTCAAAAAGCTGTTATTGCAAGGACGTTCACTTTTGTTTTGCACAGTGGTATTCAGTTGGAATATCCTGCTCCTCAGTTGACGAGGCAAGGGCCGAGATCCCTTCACCGGGAGTGACCCCTTGGACAAAAGTTTGCGTCAGGGCAATAACTTCATTATAGCCGATTACTTTTGCTTTGCATCGTGGTATTCAGTTGGAATATCCTGCACCTCATTCTACGGGGAAAGAGCCGAGATCCCTTCACCGGGAGTGACCTCTTTAGCAAAGGTTTTCGTCACTATATTTGTAAAAGCTATCTGTTCCTTCAACGATATCAAGTTCATTACGTTAAAGGTTTTTCGCCAGAAACCATTCGTAGCCCTCCGTCATTTCATATGGGTGGTCAATAGTATTCAAGCAGTGTATGTTGGCCAAAGTCAAGGCACAATGATTGGTAGCTATTGGGTATTCATATGCAGCATAGATAGATGCATTGGTTTGGGGCAGTCGTACTACTATTTTGGCCAAAGTCAAGGGTATGTACGGGTGGGCTCAAATTAACCTGGAGAATGACGGGTAGAACTTGACAAGTGACTTATGATATGTTGGCCAAAGTCAAGGTCATAAGAGCATTGGGCAAAAATCCACATCGGGAGTTTCTAAAGAAACTGAAACTTGCCAGATATGCGCATACCTTCTGGAGTGTGATAACATGAGCGAAGTCCGTCACGTTATCATGCGATGATAGTTGGATCCCGATTCCCACTGATGAGTTGGTTTACTCCTCGGGTGATCCCGACTAATTCTTCTTTCAGGTTTGGAGAAGAATTTGAGGTTACAGTGGGAGGTTTCCAGATTAGATAAATTGGTAACCATTCTGATCTAGGTTAGAGTGCACGCTGAGTGTTTCTTTTCTCTCTCTCTGGCAGCAACCATTTACCCGACCCTAGACTATGACTCAGTGACCAAGTTGACCGAACCTTCTTTAACACTGGCTTTTGGATTGTCAGAGTTGCAAACCTCATTGCCACTCCTACTTTTACCCTTTTCTCCAGGACACCCCGTATTACTACGAACGTCCACTTCCATTGGATAAAACCATCGTATGGTTATATACGAACTCGAAGGAATTTATTCGAGGATGGTTTCCGGTTCTGGAGAAAACGAATAGGACTATTCAGTTGTCTTTTCCTTTTACTTTCTCTCAGGTTGCGAGTGCCCCTTAGATTAGGGGATAGTACACCTATTACGCAAATTGGACAGTCTTCTTCCAAACCATAGGCAGGTGCCGACGGGTAGGGAATGAAGAAAACCAATTAGCCTAAACGGTGTACAGAAGGTATTAAGTTAAGACAAAGAAAGGGATTGGTAAGAGGGCAAAGTAAATTGTGACTGATATTCACGACCAAACCAGGTATTTCATTACCACTCCCACTTCACCTTTGTATTTCTCCAGGACACTCCGTATCACTACGAAGATCCACAGTTTATTGGATACTCCATCGTATGGTTATATACGAACTCGAAAGGAACTTGTTCCAGTTCGGGGATGGATTCTGGTTCAGGAGAAATAGGAATAAGGTTTATTCGGCTGTCTTTTATCTTCACCTTCTCTCGCATTGCGAGTGTTCCTAGGATTAGGACAGTACACCCATTATGCTTATTGGATAGTCTTCTTCCAAACCATAGGCTGGTGCCGAACGGTAGGGAAGGAAGAAAACCATTTGGCCTAAAGGGGTGTACAGAAGGTAATGACTAAAGACATATGAAGGGATTTGGAGAGATGGCAAAGAATTATACGGTTACAGTCGTGAATCTGAATAATGGAAGAGGCATTACTAGGAATACCCAGATACCTCTACGAAACATTTCAATGTTTCAGTTTCACTGTATACTGTTAAAAGAAAACCGATTTCCTAATTAGTCCTTACTCCAGGGTATGTATTTACCAGGTGTGATTCTCACATCTGTATTGTTTTACAGATGATGAGTGGGAGTAAGTTATTGGGAATTGGGTGATCATGCTCATTATATCGGTATTCGTTGTAATCGGTGATATTTGAGGAAGTCACCTGGGTTGTTTGCCGGACGGCAAATATTGGTTTTGAATATCCGCTGTTATGCACCAATTTCAAATTGATATATCTGTACGTCTATTTTTATAGAGTGAGATATACCTTTTTGAAATTATGTCTATGACATTTACCTATATCAGTGGATGATTAGGTAAGGAGCATTGAACGGCGGTGTAATTCTTCATAACCATAAATACAGTTTTCAACCTACGATACACAGGGAATGAGTTATTAGACTCAAAGGGACTTGTACAGAGTATTGTATGTTGTCCAGCATCCATGAGGACAGAGGGGTTGGTTTTCGCACTATATTCGGTTTACTTATGACTTCTCTAGTTTTTAGACAGGTGTTTTGATCAGTCGAAAATATTGCATTCTTAACACGGCAATTTCCCTATCATTTGTACTCATTTAGAAGTGTTCGGTATTCATATTTCACATATTAGCAAATCAGTCGTTAAGTATCAGATTGCATGTGTTAGACTTTTAAACCGGCAATTTAAGGGAAATTGACTGTATTTTTTGGCATCGCATCATCCCTGTATTGCGCAACACTTGTGTCGAGATTTGTGCAGGGAATTGCAGGAGCAAAGTCAAAAGAAGCTGATCAAAAATACACCAACTCCATGTTTTCAGATCTGGTACCAATATAGAGGGAAAAATACAATTCAATATATCACAAAAGGGCCCATATGTCAGTACCAGATAATCCCAAAAGTTCAAAGCCATGAAGCCACCAAAGCGCCGCGGGACCGCGGCGGGAGCCGGCTTGTGCCGCGGTTCCGCGGCGGCTCTGCCACGTCAGCACCTAATATTTGCATCAAAATTCTTCTCGAAGGGCCCACATTCATTTAAGATTCTTCAAATTCCAGAATTCTCTCGAAGATTCTACCAGATCAGCAAAGATCATTAAGCAAGGCTAATCTTAATTAAGCTCCTAACAAACTACATCTAGAAGCTCTTCTAGAAGCTCTTCTTAATTAACCTCTTCTAGAAGCTCCCTCCTAACAAATCACATCTAGAAGCTTCTCCTCTAACTAACTTTTGGAGGGAAATTCAAATCTCCTTAACAAACTTTTGGAGAGAAACTTAAAATTCAAATCCTAGATCTAGGGTTTTGATGGCTATAAATAGGAACCTAGATCTAAGGGTTGAGGTTGTTCAATAATCTTCGATATTCCTAAATCTCTAATTCTTTATCTTCTTCCACAAGTCTAGTGACAAGGCTTGTGCGAAACCCTAACCCTAATTCCACTCCAAATTCAAGATCTTGAGTACCAATCAAGCAAGAAGCCCTTCAACCTTTTAGGAGCGGAGCCTATCTTCAATCGGGCAAGTGATCCAAGCCGATACGCGACTCAAGGAGACGAGCGAAGCCAAATCGATGATCAAGTTATTCCTCTTGTAGTTCTTGAGCGATTGTAACAAAATTGTTGATATAAATAAAAGGTGAAATTCTTTAATCTTGCTTTCTTTAAATTCTTGCATCATGATTCGATCTCAATTTGTAATTGTAGTTCTTGTTGTGATGTTCGAGTAAAACTCCGCTCGTAATGGAGTTGAGAGGATCAATAGAATGATGATATAACAAATCTTAATACAATTCTTGAGTCCTAAGAGCTTTGTAAACCCTAGCAAGTTCAAGAATCAATAACCTAGTTTCGTTGCGATACTTTCTTGAATGTGATCGCTCGAAATTAGGGATCTACGATCATTTCTTGAATTTACTAGAGGCTAGAATGTGAATGATATCGATGAAAGAACAAGGGATAAGATGAAACCCTAGTTTCATAAGAAATCCCTAATTCTCGATCGATCATCATCGATCTAGTATCAATTCATCGAAGGATAAGAATACGAAATTGTAAGATTACATCACATCTATAGATCCGATTGATTCCTACGAGCCTCATTTCGATTCTTGATATTTGGTTTGGAAAAATCAACAAACTCTCAATTCTTGATTCTATCTTTTTCTTGTTATTAGATCTAGATTTTCTAATTCTTGAACTTCAAATACAAATCTTGAATTGTTTTCGTTTCTTTTCTTTAAAGTTTCAATTCACCTGATTCAAAAGACGAACGATTACCCTTTCCTTGTGGACGATCCGCACTTACTAACGCGCTACAACCGACACCGTTATTGATTGCGGTCAAATATTTTTGGTTGTGATTTCTTTACAATTTTCATACTACACAACAAAAATCATCAATCATATTTCATAGAAATACAAGGTCCGATGTTTGAGAAGTTATAGGTATATAAATAAAGTAGAGAACCAGGTATTGCAAGTATCAGGATTCTTCAAGGTAATCGAAGATGTACATACTTGTGTATGGTATTCAGTTGATAGTAATTATTTAGAGAACTTGCTTCTCTTTCGGGTTACTCATAATTAGAAGCATTCCTAAGTTAAGTAACGCTAATCGGCCTCTTTCCATTTAGTTGACATGCGCTGGAGACAGCTGCATGATTTGAATCTGGTTCAATTAAATCTGTGTCTCTGGTCCTATATTGGATATAGAACAGTTCATATCTTAACGATGTTAAGGTACGGGGAGTTGTCCGGCTTATGCTTAAAACCAGACTCTGGATAACTCAAGGCACATTTCTGTAATGGCTGTTTGTGGGTTGACCCAGGCTATGATGAGGGTTGACTTTCTACCATCTGGAAGATCAATAGTAATATTGTTCTAGACTCGCCACAGTTTTAATAAAAATGGATTTTTTCAGAAAACAGTAGTGGGAGTATGGTAGAACTGGAAGCGATTCCAGAACCGCAAACGATTACTGAAAATTTGATCAGAACCTAAAGATTCAATCTGGTTTAACATTCCATTGGCCACTCCGCAGATAAGGCGGGTAACTTCAGGCACCCGAGAGGTACTCCGGTAGCCTCAAGGACTGTGACAGGGAAGTTCTTGTTTACCCAGACTTGCCATTGCTGTTGTTCCAGACCGTGAGACCCGGCAGGAGGATGAGTATAGCGTCGTTCTAAACTAGCTTTAGAAGTGTACGTCAATATGACTCTGCCAGAGGGTTGTCGTGGTAAGTGGGAGCAGCGGAAGCATTGGTGGACAAATGGCTTATGTCTATTTATAGACTAAAGCAGATGTAGCGGAGATAGATCATCTATTTCTGATGTGACATTCATAGGTTTGACTTCATCAGAATAGGGGATGGATCTGTTAAGAAGGTAGTAGGGTATGATGTCCTGGTATTTGGATGACATACACAGAGTAGGAAGTGATATTCCTATACTACGATCGGTTATACTTTGGTCGTCACACAGTGGTTTCTCCACATGGGACTTGGACATTATATCATACATACTGGTTACTAGATATATGGTTTTAGATCTAGATTTGGGTGGTTTCCCAATTAAGGGTACTTAGATAGCATTCTAAGAGTATTTAGAATGGACGACTCCTGGCACGGTAGTGTACCTGCAGGTGATGGAGTCACCCTCTCTAAAGGTGTCTTACAGACTAAAGGGGAGAGGGATGTGCATGATTGGCAGATCACTTGCTTAGGCAATTGAGTCAATCATGAGATTTCAAGTACCACACCAGATGTTGTTTTTACACTAGATGCAATAAGTTGACATTGATCCAATCCTGGAGAAACAGTTGGAAGCAGTTTTAGAACATAAGTGGATGTTCTGGGGATATGATAACGACAGCCTCATTCGGGAGATAGTTATCATTCCAGGCTTCCAAGGTGACTTGGACGACAGGGAGGTTGTCAGAGTTATAGTTTTCCTTCTGACGAGGGGCAGTATTTTGGACCGGTGGTCCAAGGCAATACTGAGGGAGGCATGGCGCAGGATACTGATTAAGTTCAGTTGACGATACAGTCTAAGAAGTTTGGATTTGGAGTTCATTTATAAGCTAGGTCCCATCAGACATCCTGACACATTCTAAGACAGGTATTGCTCATTTCGGGAGATGGCTTTCTCCGCGAACTTGAGATATAGAAAGACATAGAAAGAAACATCAAAGCTGATCCACTCACTGAGGCTATTCCTCGAACGCAATAGTTTCGCAAATGAGCTTTGTGAGACGGACTAGTAGAGGAGTTGGGTGTTCGGTGTCACACGGGCTGTGAGTATGCGACATCGCAATAATTAGCCTTGAGTGCAAGTGGGAGATTATTGGAGATAGTGCCCTCACAGTCAATTATTGGATCACAGGCACGTGATTGCAATGATTGAAGGAGGACCTATTCCGGTAGGACAGTCTTACCCAAGATGATAGTATGCTATATGGTTTATCTTTATCATCGTATACTGCTTTAGGTGACCTTACAGGTCACTATTACACGTTGGTAGAGCCCCTAGGATTCTTGCTTGACTTCCAGCAGTATGAGGGCGATCATATACGTGGGAGCTGGTAGTCTATAAGCACATCCTTAGAAGGTCCCTAGTCATGGGAGTTTCGAGACAGGGCATCGATACTCCAGAGTAGACAAGTGTATACAGTCGAGACCCCGACGAGGGGCGGTGGCCGGTCTCACAAGCCACTGGTGTCAGTTGGTTCACCTAAGATGTATACTTGTGCTCATTGGGTTATGAGTACACCGGACAGGACTCGCCGGGAACATGCTAGTTGGTCTTATACCTGACGTCAGATAGCAGTTCTCAGGTAACATGTGTACATGTTAGTTCATCGACCTGAGGATCGTCATTTGTCTCGTGTGAGTTCCTACTGTACTTTGATTACTACCCCACCACGCTCAAAGGAGACGTGCAAACTGGTTTTAGTTGGGTACAGTCCCGAGCCATATGGAGGCAGTGAGCGGATCTGCAGAGGTTCGTCTCTCCCGGTATTGGGGGTGAGGTCGCGCTGTGTCTAGGAGAGCCATTACACGAAGTCCTTGGCCAAGGCAGGAGATTTACTGGTAGGTATTCCAGTAGTATCTCAGGGTGTTCTGGGCTACACTCTGACACGACTTGTACCGCTTTTGGGGGTCTGACTTTTACCAACCCCCTAGGCCCGCCATGCGATGCTCATAGACGAACGGACCGGACTGTACGGATATTGTCACTGACAGGCTCAGTAGGGTGTCAGGATGAGTTCGCTCATCGACGTCCCTTTTGGTCAATAGCTGGTAGCCCGTCACGTATGGCTAATACCTCTGACGTGCTAGTGGTTAAATCCACAGCCATAGTATTGACGAGTCTTTAGAGTCCCCCATATTCAGTTGCCCAAGTTTCGGGCGAAACGCTGTAGAGGCCGTATGGAGATATGGAAGGGTTCGATCAGATACGTGCGGTATTGCAAGGATCATGATCGGACGGTTAATACTAGCGGGCTTTGGTTTAAGCCGGATCCTAGTATTGTACAGTGTAGATTTCGTCTCAGTGCATTTGTATTCGGTCGGAATACAAATGTTGGTATGTATATACAGTAGCGGGGTTTTCCTGTAATTTATTACGGGATCAGTTTTTTGGAGTTGCCAGTTTGCTTTCCGTTTCGGCCATATTTCTTTATATCTTTCATTGGCCGAAGATTGGTGGAGGAGGGCTTATTTGCATTTGTGCAAATAAGCATTTTGGAGGGTTGTCTTTGCATTTTGTTGTGACATGATGATTGCACCATCCTTTGACTTTCCATGGCTTCATGATTGCTTGACTTTGGGTATGATGATTAGTTGATGGAGTATTGGTTTTGGTTGATGATCATTGCTTATCATCATCACCTTTTCTCTCTCTTGCATTATGTTGTGGTTCACTCTCTTTGATTTTCATTCACTCCATTCTCACACTTCCACACATGAGCTTGGCCGGCCAAATGAGGGGAGGGGGCTGTCCAATTTTTGTAGTGGGGATTTTTCTCTCCATGCTTGCTAAAAATCCCAAGTTCACCACAAAAATTCCATATCTCATTTCCTCCACCAAAAAGCAACTCCATACAAACCCCATGTGACAAAGTATTCTACATTTAATTCTACAGCAATTCTTGGGCACATCGGCTCGCCAACTTCGTGCCCGAGTTGCCTCGGTCCAGAGGTGGGAGCCCGTAAAAGAAGCCGGCGACGTGGTGCCCTTCCAGCGAGGAGGTGGAGACCGGACATTCCGCGGGAGATCGGGACGACGACGAGAAGACCGGAGGACACGGATCGCTCGGTATATCTCTCTACTCGTTCTTTAGTTAGCTAGGACTAGTTTAATGGCCCGATCCGGGATTTTTGTGCGCGGTGGTGCCGGTTCAAAAAGTTAAAGTAAAGCATCGTTTCCGCATTTTGGCCTCGGATTGACGGCCGGGGCGCCGCCGTGCACTTACACTCTCGGCCAATTAGCATGACCACTCGTAAAGTAGCACGTCACTGGTGTCGGCCTCTGGCCCTCTGAATACACGTGACACAACTGATCATCGGTGCAAATCTTATCGTAGCAGCGTCCGGGAAGGAACCTGCTCAAGGTCTCTTCCGATCTCGCCTATGCCGAACTATACGGAGGCTGGCACTCTTACATAATCATCTTCTCGTTTTCTGGACATCTGCGTTCTCAGCACAGCATTTCCTCAGGAACTCGCTGTATCCCAACGCCTCTGTATACATATCTGATCTCTAATCTCAACGGGGAGTAACAACAGCTCGTTAACATCTCGCACGAACCTATTGCTCCACTCGTCTTTATTATCGTCCACTTCGACATCACGTCATGTTATCTGCGTACTGCAATTGTTCTCGGCTACAGTCAATCCGGAACCTCTCACATGTACTCGAAATCACGAACTCGGTATCTTCATCACTCTGTAGAAGATATCTAGCCGAACACGTCCTCGGGAACTCGTCCTAACCATCGGAGGAATATTCTATACTCGTTCGTTCTCGATCAACTCACAATGCATCTGGGTGAGGTCCTTTATCCGAAGCTGGTCAACTTACTGATCTCCTATCGGATCATCCAACGAACGACGTCATCTCTGTATCGACCTACTCTAGATCTGAGTAAGATTCTCCACACAGGAAATCTTAAACCTAACTGGGCCTGCATCGACGCATCAAAACATACGAATCATCTCAGTCGCTCAACTCAAGATAGACTAGCTATCCCCTGTCGCATCTCTGCCTGGAAGCTCCAGCGATCTCAGCTCGTAAGCTCTGGAAGCGACATCCCGTCAATCTCAGCAACAGCTGGGTCATCGGTCTGTAAGGTAGGCAACATCACGGTCTCTGAGGTAGGTTGTACATCAACAGTCCTGTCACAACAGGAAGCATCTAACAATGGCCCGATCATCCGGTGCAAAACCGTTCACTCGCCTCAAACGAGAGGCCACAAGACAAACACTAAATCGATACGTTCCCATGTCACTAGAAAACATGATGGTCAGTCCTCGTCCATGACGAGCTCGCCCTGACCGCATCACTAGCAGCAGCTCAATCTGCGCTCAAACCATGGTGACAGGGATCTCAAGCATGTATCGAAGAAGATAGATCAAAGGTATGAAAAGAATCAACAGATCCCAAAATGGATACATGATCATAAGGAGGAACGGAATCAATGAGAGTATGATCATGGAAACGAATAAAATCAAGGATCTCAAATGGGTGTATAATCATGGGGATGAAGAGAATCATAGGTCTCAAAATATGTACATCCTAAGGTTTCTTAAGCGGAGTATCGTATCGTAAATATGCCACGGAACATACGTACGGTACGTCACTCTACTCAAGCTACCTACTCCATCAATCAGGGTCAACTTATGAAACGAAAGTTCGGGTCTAATACCCCCACTGTTATAGTCTAAGTTCCATAAGGTCAAGCCTAGGTTCCGAAATAAATTACGCCCCAGACTCCACATAGTCAAACCTAGACTAGAACCAAGGTTAATCCTAGCTCTCTGATACCAACTTTGTCACGACCTGAAATATTTAGTTCGCGATCGGTACTTAAATCACGCAACGTCTAAAGACGTAATGTAATTCAAGTAAGCCGAAACCCATAAATCTAAACCTTTTAAGAAAATACAAGAGGTGAAGTTTTGAAATAAAGGTATGGTGAAATCAAATGTTTTCTTCATGCATAAATAGTGGAACATGAAAAATGCAAGTGGAATTTATTAGTTGAAAAACATGTTTCGTCTTTTAAAAATTTGGGTTGCACCTCCTTTGTATATTTTGATCCAAAACCACACATACACGATAAAATAAAAGGCATCCCCAAGCGGGAGCTAGCTCTTCGCTAATCGGCGGAATCACAACTATGCAAGACAGAATATATGTATACGACGCCCAACGGCGAAGATCAACACAAAGAATAATGTAAAGCAAGACATCAAACCCACTAAGCGAACATATCACCCATCGCTCAAGTCTCGCAAGTATAAGTCTTGCTATGTTTTACTACTTATATAAATACTAGTTTCAAATTGATGGAGTTAACTAGATACAACAGGAATAATAATACAAGAGTGGCACGATCCAATATGTACCACCTGTTAGTGTATATGCCCTAGAGGCCATTACTGTATCATACTAGCTTGTATATTACTTAATGGAAGCTTGGGATATTCACGGTTGTATAGACAATCTTGCTCAAAATGGTAGTATGCTACTTGGTTTGTCTCTACTTCAATATGTGCATGTGTTTCTTTTAGCATATCGCTTATATACATATTGGTGGAGCCTTTAGGATCTTTGCTTGATTACAAGCGTTGTGATGGCAGTCACACTTGTGGGGGCTGGGTAATCTATAAGCACATCCTTATACAGGTCCCTAGTCATAGGACTATCGAGACAGGACATCGATACTCCGGAGTAGACTAGCGTATGCGCTTCTCCTCCCAGCACGGGTGGTGGTCTGTCCCACATCTATTAGTACGTCGTACTGGAGATAGTATGCGGGTGCTCGTTAGGTTACGAGTACACTGGACAGGACTCGTCGGGGACTGTTGGTTGGTATTATACCTATCGTCAGTTATCAGTTCCCAGGTGACATGAGTACAGCCTAGTCCGCTGACTTGACACTGTCACTTCGCCTCGAGTGTGTTCCCACTGTACTTAGATTACTACCCTACCACGGCTCAAAGGAGTTGTGCGAACAGGTAGTAGTTGGGTGCAGTCCCGAAGCACTTGGAGGCAGTGACGGTTAGACAGGATTCGTCTCTCCCTGTATTGGGGGTTGACATCGCGCTGTGTCTAGGAGAGCCATTACACGAGTAGTCCCTGGCCAGGGCAAGCGAGATATACTTGTAGGTTTCCAGTGTTATCTCAGGGTGTTCTGGGCTACACTCCGACACAACTTGTACCGCTATTAGGGGACTGACGTTCACCACCCCCTAGGCTCGCCATGCGATTTATCAGACGAACAGACCGGACTGTACGTAGATTGTCACATACAGGCTTAGTAGGAGTTCGGATGGGTTTACCTCATCGGCCTTCTTATCGACATCTACCTGGGGACCGTTACGTACAGCTAGTGCCACTTGCGGTCTGTGGTTAAACCCACTGCCAGCGTAGTGTCGAGTCTTTAGAGTCCCACATAGAGAGTTTCCCTGCACTGGGCGAAACGTGTAGAGGCCGTATAGTTTTACGGCAGGGCTGCGATCACTTACGTACACTTGTGTGCGTATGCTGTTCGGGCAGGCAATACTAGTGGGCTTTGGTTTAAGCCGGATCCTAGTATTGCACGGATGGATTTGTTTTGTCTTCTGTGCATTCGCATTCTACGGAATGCGGATGCGGGTGTGTATGCACAGTTTTGAGGAGCGATGAAGGAGGAGGTGCCTCATTAGGGTTTTGGTAGTTGGTTCGGCCAAAACCGTTATGTGGCAGGCTCATTAGGGTTTTGGCAATTCGTTCGGTCAAAACCATTTTGAGCCGCGGACATTATTTACTAATCCTTTTAGTGATAATTATATGATGGCTAATTGCTTTGACCATTTGACCGCTTTGACCATTTGACTTTGTTGACCAGTTGACCAAAGTTGACCTTGACCTTCATTAGAGGTCTACACTCTTCTTTGGTTTTCTTTTTCATTTTGGATTATGAAAATGGTCATGTCAATATAGCCATTAACTTTATCATGATAGGATTAGTAATGATGATGTTTAGTATTATTGCAACCATGGTTCATTTTTCATATAGTAATCTTTTTCATTTTCTCTTTTCTCATTTCTCTCTCTTGTGAGAAGAAAAGAAAATGAGCTCTCATGGTTACTAGTTCTCCTTCATCTTTCTCCTCTTGATTTCTTCTTTTGATATCATGTGTTGAGAGAAAAAGAATCCACATAGACAAACACTTCCATCAACCTCTTCTACACAACCTAGGACTTCAAGACTAGCATCTTGTTGCCCTAGTTGCCTCGGCTCGAGGTGGAGTTTGGTGTACATCTCTCGGGTGGATTGTCTTCGACTCAAGAAGGCCGCGGAGGTAACCAAGGTCCGGATCGACCCTCGGAGCGTGGACGAACGAGTAGGACAGCGGAATGAAGACCCGAAGGACCGGTGTCGTGAGGTATAATTTCTACGATATAGTAGTTAACGCCTCTAGTAGTTTGCTAGTTTCTAGTTTAGCAAAGATCCGGCTTTTAGTCCATGTTGCCTTTGCGCTAAATAATTGTTTTTCGCCGTTTCCTCCTTCCCGTAAGAACCGGGGTGAGCAACGTGGACTTACAGTGGTATCAGAGCCTAGCTAAACATAAACTAGCAAGTTAGCAAAATGTTAAGAATTTCAATCGGAAAAAAATCACAAAACACGTCCGGAAAATCCTAGTTTCTGCCGATTTTTTAAACAGCTCTAAAAATAATTTAACATACCTGAAAAATCGACTAAGGATTTTTATAGAACACACAGCAAAACTGAACCTCTGGCTCGGCGAACTCACCGCGGAACCGCGGCCAAAACATGTGTTTGGCCGCGGATCCGCGGCCCAGTTGACTCGGCCGCGACTCCGTTTTGCTGCAGTGTTCTTACTGTGTTGTTTTAGGATTTTTGGTACATGTTGTTTCTACCCAGATTTTCCAGAGGACAAATTGGTTTTTGGGGTGGTTACAAATCCGTATTTTGATCGATATTCCGTAGACTTTGGCTAATGGATATTATCTGTGATGTGATATATGTATTGAACGTCTGCTAATCGCTATACGTCGATTAGTGGGGGTTATACATATCTGTGATCTGTAATGTTGATGGTTTGTGTATATGAACTCGTTGGATTGTCGCGGATGAATAGCCGGGTGGATGTGAGATGAGAGTTTCTTTTTCTTTCATTCATGTAAAATTTGTAAATTGATGTAATATTATTTGTTTGGCCGCACATCCAGGTTGAGGTTGTAGCCGCCATTGTATAATTTCTTTTTACTGTTTTTGCTCCTAGGATAGACCGAAGGTGGGGTGCACAAACTACCGGGTATCTCGAAGTGCTGAGTGGCCTACTCACGGGTTGAGGGAGGTTGCTTCGCTTCGGGTACTTGGCGGGTAGTTTGCCGCACCCGTAGGGGTCTAGGGTGGGGTTTGGCTATTCATCGCGACCGTGTAATCCGTTTTTCGTTGCAGGCTCGAACGGATCGCGGATTCCTAGTATATCCAAAATGTTCATCTGTGATCTGGAATGGCTATCATCGCTATATATCTATATATGATATCTATTTAGGTGTTGCTTATGTTTTGCATCCGCGCTAGTCTAGCCCCCGCTCTGTCGTTAGTTATGTAACCTAACGGGTGATGACGGGACCCCGTGGCGAATGTGGATGGCATAAGCGTACGCCATATTATCGTTGTTTTCTGCAATGGTAGGATTAAATGATGGGACGCATTAAAAATAATGCAAGAAAATAAACCAAGTAAAAGTCGTTGGAACACTTTTAAAACCACTCGGTTCTTTTCAAAAATCACCTTTTAAACGCGGAGCTTGAACCACTCCTTTTTAAAGCTATCTCGTTCCTTCGATTATATCAAGTTCACTACGTTCACGGTTTCGCCAAAACCATTCGTAGCCCTCCTTCGTTTCATATGAATATCCAACAGTATTCAAGCTGTGTTTGTTGGCCCTAGTCAAGGCACAGTGTTTGGTAGTTGGTGAGTATTCATATGTTGCATAGATAGATGAGTTGGTTTGGGACAGTCGTATTACTTTGTTGGCCATAGTCAAGGGTATATACGGGTGGGTTCAAATCAACCTGGACAACGACGGGTAGAACTTGACATGTGACTTATGATTTGTTGGCCTTAGTCAAGGTCATAAGAGCATGGGGCAAAAATCCACATCGGGAGTTTCAAATGAACTGAAACTTGCTAGCGCTGCATACCATTTGGAGTGTGATGATTCTGGTAGGATTCCTTCAGTTTTGTCACGCGATGATATTTGGATCCCGATCCTACTGTGAGTATATGCTACTCCTCGGGAACTTTCTCACTTAACGATCAATGCTATAAACCAAGTAGGTGTCTAGAAAGGTGTTAGCGGGGCTACGCCCACAGGGAAAAGAGGTTACTTAATTAAGGAACTTCGCGAAAGCGTTGGAAAACCTCCCTCGAAGTACCGACACTGGCCTGGCTGAACGGTTAAGCAAGTATTGTACAGTGAGATTGATCCCGACTAATTCTTCCTTTATGGTTTGAGGAGGGATTCGAGAGACAATGGGAGCCATCCTGTTTAGATAAATTAAAAACCAATCTAAACTTGCAAGAGCATCATGCTAAAGTGTTTTCTTCTCTCTCTCTTAATTGCAGCGACCGAGTGACCAGACATAGGTTACATCTAGATAATAAAATGACTGAATCTGATTGTTATGACTGGCAAAGGTCTGTCCAGATGTCCATTGCCCATGACAAGCTGGAACACATCCTAACCAATCCAGCCCCTGCCGTCTAAGGTCCAGTTTCCCCTGTCTTGGATATTGATATCTGTAGGACATCAGAAAAAGACTGTGCGAAAGCCAAGTGCCTTGTGTTAGCCTCAGTTGATGGTGTATACCAGAGGCAGCACAAGAAGATGGACTTAGTTTCTATCTTCCTCCATAGCAAAGATTTATATGGAAAGCAATCTCGTATCGCAAGATATGAGACCTCGAACGAATTGCTTCCAGCGAGGTTGGCTATCGGGTCATCTGTAGGGGGCAACGTCCTTACAGAGACCAGCTATTTTGAGCTCACGGACCTGAAGACCACGTTGAAGAACGAGTCAGGTGCTGACTTGATTCTATAGTCTCTACCTTCTACCCTGAAGGAAACCAGGGAAGTAGAAGGAAAGGAAATGGCAGAAGTTTCGGGACTGGATGTAGTAAAAGAGGAATGTCCCTATTGTTACAGGAATGAACATTGGCAGAAGGATTGCAGGGCTAGCATAGCCAGTAGCCAGAATTCGAAGCATGTTGTGGCTTCGGCTTCGGGTGTGTTTGTAATAGAGAACTGTATGTCAGTTAACCCTACTTCCTGGGTATTGGATACCGGATCAGGATCTCATATCTGTAATTCGTTACAGGCTCTGAGAAACCGTAGGGTTATCAAGATAGGTGATATGACTCTCAGGGTTGCTAACGGAATGAGCATGTACGCTGAATCCGTAGGGGAATATCATCTTGGACTGACAACTGGGCAGATATTGATTCTGCGTGACTGTTTTTATGTACCAGGTGCGACTTGTAATATCATATCTGTATCCTTACTTTCTAAGGAAGGATATGATTTTACTTTTGTAAGCGATGTAGTGAACATCCACCTAAATCAAGTTCTGATTGGGTTAGGTACATTGAAAAACGGCATATACGTATTGAATCAAGCTCGGGTCTTCAGTGTCCAGAACACACTTAAAAGAAAGTCTCCGGAATTAAATCAGGCTTTCTTATGGCATTGTAGACTGGGTCATATTAATGAGACACGGTTGACAAAGTTACATAAAGAAGGATACTTGGATCCGTTCGAGTACCAGTCTTATGCCACTTGTGAATCTTGTCTCATGGGAAAGATGACAAAGACTCCGTTCACTGGACACGGAGAAAGAGCAAGCGAGCTCTTGGGACTCATACACAATGATGTGTGTGGTCCAATGTCTACACATGCGCGAAGTGGTTATTCATACTTCATTACTTTCACAGATGATTTCTCTAGGTATAGACATGTCTTCCTGATGAAGCATAAATCCGAGGCCTTTGAGAAATTTCGGGAATACAAGAATGAAGTTGAAAAACAAACATGCAAAAGTATACAAGAATGGATGTAAAGACGGCTTTCCTAAATGGAAATTTAGAAGAATGCGTCTATATGGATCAGCCGGAGGGATTCATTCAGAGTGAGAGCAGCGGTAAAGTGTGCAAGTTGCTAAAGTCCATCTATGGACTGAAGCAGGCATCACGGAGTTGGAACATCTGCTTTGATGATACTGTCAAAGAATTCGACTTTATCAAAAACCCAGATGAACCATGCATTTACAGTAAGATTGTAGGGAGAACTGTGGTATTCCTCGTCTTGTACGTGGATGACATTCTCCTAATAGAAAATGATATTCCTATGCTACAGTCAGTCAAAGGATTCTTGTCGTAGAGGTTCTCCATGAAGGACCTGGGCGATGCCAACTACATTCTGGGGATCCAGATCTATCGTGATAGATCTAAGAGGATGTTGGGACTTTCACAGTCCAGGTACATTGACACCATACTGAAAAGATTCACTATGGAAGATTCCAAGCGCGGTAATTTACCGGCTTGTCACGGGATCACCCTCTCCAAAGAGATGTCTCCCAAGACTGATTTGTAAAGGGATGGCATGTCTATTATACCCAACGCTTCTGCGGTAGGCTCTATAATGTATGCGATGTTATGTACCAGACCAAATGTAGCATACGCATTGAGCGTTGTAAGCCGGTATCAGTCAGACCCAGGGGAGAAACACTGGATAGCGGTAAAGAACATTCTCAAGTACCTGAGAAGGACTAAGGAGATGTTCTTGGTGTATGGCAGAAAAGACCTCCAGATCCAGTCCTTTGCTGACTCCAGCTTCCAGAGTGACAAGGATGACTCCAAGTCCATGTCGGGTTATGTCTTTACCCTCAATGGAGGGGCGGTTTGCTGGAAGAGTTCCAAGCAGGAGACCGTTGCTGACTCAACTATGGAAGTGGAGTACATAGCTGCTTGCGATGCCGCAAAAGAAGCTGTCTGGATGAAGAAGTTCCTCACGGAACTTCAGGTGGTTCCTACCATTGTTGATCCAATACCGCTGTATTGCGACAACAACAGCGCTATAGCTTTAGCGAAGGAACCCAGGTCCCATCAAAAGTCCAGGCACATTTTGAGGGGGTACCACCTGATCAGGGAGATCTTTGATCGCCGGGAGATCGAGGTGAAGAGAGTAAATTCGGAGAATAACACTGTAGATCCACTCACGAAGGCCCTACCCCAGACTCAGTTCGAGCGGCTGATCGAGATGATAGGTCTTCGATACGCCAGTACATGGCTTTAGTGCAAGTGGGAGATTGTTAGTGTATATGCCCTAGAGGCCATTACTGTATCATACTAGTTTGTATATTACTTAATGGAAGCTTGGGATATTCACAGTTGTATAGACAATCTTGCTCAAAATGGTAGTATGCTACTTGGTTTGTCTCTACTTCAATATGTGCATGTGTTTCTTTTAGCATATCGCTTATAAACATATTAGTGGAGCCCTTAGGATCTTTGCTTGATTACCAGCGTTGTGATGGCAGTCACACTTATGGGGGCTGGGTAATCTATAATCACATCCTTATACAGGTCCCTAGTCGTAGGACTATCAAGACAGGGCATCGATACTCCGGAGTAGACTAGCGTATGCGCTTCTCTTCCCAGCACGGGAGGTGGTCTGTCCCACAGCCATCAGTACGTCGTTCTGGAGATAGTATACGGGTGCTCGTTAGGTTACGAGTACACTGGACATGACTCGTCGGGGACTGTTGGTTGGTATTATACCTATCGTCAGTTATCAGTTCCCAGGTGACATGAGTACAGCCTAGTCCGCTGACTTGACACTGTCATTTCGCCTCGAGTGTGTTAGACAATGACGGTTAGACAGGATTCGTCTCTCCCAGTATTGGGGTTGACATCGCGCTGAGTCTAGGAGAGCCATTACACGAGTAGTCCCTGGCCAGGGCAAGCGAGATATACTGATAGGTTTCCAGTGTTATCTTAGGGTGTTCTGGGCTACACTCCGACACGGTTTGTACCGCTATTAGGGGCCTGACGTTCACCACCCCCTAGGCCTGCCATGCAACGTATCAGACGAACAGACCGGTCTGTACGGAGATTGTCACATACAGGCTCAGTAGGAGTTCGGATGGGTTTACCTCATCGGCCTTCTTATCGACATCTACCTGGGGACCGTTACGTACAGCTGGTACCGCTTGCGGTCTGTTGTAAACCCACTACCAGCGTAGCGTCGAGTCTTTAGAGTCCCACACAGAGTGTTTCCCTGCACTGAGCAAAACGTGTAGAGGCCGTATGGTTTTACGGTAGGGCTGCGATCACTTACGTACACGTGTGTGCGTATGCTGTTTGGGTAGGCAATACTACTGGGCTTTGGTTTAAGCCGGATCCTAGTATTGCACGGATGGATTTGCTTTGTCTTCTGTGCATTCGCATTCTACGGAATGCGGATGCGGGTGTGTATGCATAGTTTTGAGGAGCGATGAAGGAGGAGGTGCCTCATTAGGGTTTTGGCAGTTGGTTCGGCCAAAACCGTTATGTGGCAGGCTCATTAGGGTTTTGGCAATTCGTTCGGTCAAAACCATTATTAGCCGCAGACATTATTTACTAATCCTTTTAGTGATAATTATATGATGGCTAATTGCTTTGACCATTTAACCACCTTGACCACTCTTGACTTTGTTGACCAGTTGACCAAAGTTGACCTTAACCTTCATGAGAGGTCTACACTCTTCTTTGGTTTTCTTTTTCATTTTGGATTATGAAAATGGTCATGTCAATGTAGCCATCAACTTTATCATGATCGGATTAGTAATGATGATGTTTAGTATTATTACAACCATGGTTCAATTTTCATATAGTAATCTTTTTCATTTTCTCTTTTCTCATTTCTCTCTCTTGTGAGAAGAAAAGAAAATGAGCTCTCATGGTTGCTAGTTCTCCCTCATCTTCCTCCTCTTGATTTCTTCGTTTGATCTCATGTGTTGAGAGAAAAAAAATGCACATAGGCAAACACTTCCATCAACCTCTTCTACACAACCTAGGACTTCAAGACTAGCGATCATGTTGCCCTAGTTGCCTCGGCTCGAGGTGGAGTTCGGTGTACATCTCTCGGGTGGATCGTCTTCGACTCAAGAAGGCCGCGGAGGTAACCAAGGTCCGGATCGACCCTCGGAGCGTGGACGGACGAGTAGGGCAGCGGAATGAAGACCCGAAGGACCGGTGTCATGAGGTATAATTTCTACGGCATAGTAGTTAACGCCTCTAGTAGTTTGCTAGTTTCTAGTTTAGCAAAGATCCGGCTTTTAGTCCATGTTGCCTTTGCGCTAAATAATTGTTTTTCCCCGTTTTCGCCTCTCCGTAAGAACCGGGGTGAGCAACGTGAACTTACACCACCTACCAAAGCAAGTCACCCGAATGCAAGCTGTGTACCAGCGATACCGCTACTGATCCATGCGGTCAACCTGCAAGAATTGTGGCACAACGGGGGTAAGTTGCTAACTCGTCAGTAGAAAACATCATCGGGTAGAAATCGAATAAAACAACGATTTCCTAGGTCAACTATATCATGAAGGTAATGCTATGATATCTACGGCGACCATATATGTAAATATGTGCCAATAATATAATCAATGCCTACAGCATGTGGCTAACATCTACGTGTCCATCAATGACACAACAACATCATGCATGTAAATATCATGAAAGCATATGCATGTAAATATAAGGATATCAACTAACGGGTGTCCATCAATGACACATCAAAATCATGGAACCTGAGTGTCCAGCATCGACAGTCGAAACATCATGAAACCCGTGTCCAGCATCGACACGTAAATCCTCATATCTCAGGCGCCGCATCCTCAGATCGGCCCTCAGGTGCCGCATACTCTGGTCGGCCCTCATATCCATCTCATGACTCCCGTCGGTATCCTCCGGATAACCACCGAGTCTAAATACTATCACCGGTGGGTAGTGCTCCCCTGCCAGGCTCACCGCTTAACAGTACGAGTCTTCTTGCCCCGGAGTACCTCACCGGGTCCACCATGTACACGCAGACTGTGCCTACCGCTCCTCGAATTGGGTTTCATATGCCAATCTCAGAACCGAGAAAACACATGGTGGACGTCTCGAAATATCATATCAAGAGAAACCGGGTTTTTAAAATAATATATGGTTTCGTTTGAAATAACCATGGTTCTCAAATCCATAAATCTCATGAAACAGCATCTCAATGCATATAATCGTAAAGCATGAAGTATGCAAACATATAGCAGAAATATGAGCATATCCGTATATCACGCAACATGGAACAGTGATGTGACAATATCAGTATAACATGCGACAAAGAATAATGATGTGGCAATTCTACTGTGTAAGTGACATAGCAATTGTCGATGATGAAGTGTGTGAGCCGGCCAATCTATGTATGTGTAACATACGCATCATCGATAATGGTGTAGGTGTGCTAGCACAGGTATATGTAATGCAATGAGAATGTCATGAACGTAGCGTAAAGTAAATCGTGAGCGCAATGCTACAAAGTATACGTTTCTATTACATATCCGAGTTTGTGAATCTATAAATCGGCATCCAGCCTCACAACATCACGTACGGTATAATGCATCGTACGGCATCCTCTAGTCAAGGGTAGGGATCAATCATCAGATACACTCATCACGTACGGTAATCCATCGTACGGCGACATTAATCAATTAGGAATTCTATCAACCTATATGACAATGAGGGTACGGACCTAACGACTCGTACGGCATATCACTCATGATCCACAACATTATATATATCTATGTACCTATATCCCAGGTCACATCCATAGCAATCTCATATCAGGGGACCGGAAAAGATATCAATCCTCTCATATTGACTCGTATCCGTATACCGACGTATCAATCAAGTCATCATATAACATCGTATATTGTTTTCATCACATTTATATCCCACATCAAGTCATTTTACATATATACATCCTATCTTATAAATCTCATGTCATGCTACTCTAAATCTCATACTTATTCTCGTGCACTACTTATCTATATATCGTGATTCATGTTCACTTTTCATATCCTTATATATATATCAATCTGAGACATCATTTCATTCATATCATGTCATACTAAACCTTTAATCACATCCATAGGTTCCTAGAATAGGTTTCTCTAACCATATCCTATATCGGTTTCCATCAAAATTTACGGGGGTGCTATACGGCATCCACCCGACTTCCCCCGTAGATATAAATCTACTCACCTGCGGAACTCCTTGTTAAGCCGTAGTCGATGTGCTCCGTCGTCTCGAATCCATGCGAAGATACCTATAATAAATACACAATCGGAATTCTATTAACATCAAGTTCGGAAAACCAATACGGCACACGCATTGCTTATAGGTTAGAACCTATAGCCTACGCATACAAAACAACCAAATAACCCTCGTCGTTGACGTACAAACGTCCACCGACCAAATACAATATCGAATACCCAAAACCTAAGTTTCAGAATCGCAA
This sequence comes from Agapanthus africanus, assembly GCA_030015575.1. Taxonomy (NCBI): domain Eukaryota; kingdom Viridiplantae; phylum Streptophyta; class Magnoliopsida; order Asparagales; family Amaryllidaceae; genus Agapanthus; species Agapanthus africanus. The sequence goes on along the minus strand of CM057347.1, from coordinate 207,094,074 downwards.
ATCACGAAAACAGCAACCTAGGAAAACCACTCCCAGATTTCACACTAGACCAAACTAGGGAATTTTGCATACAGGGGAGGTCTAATTAGAAGATATAGGAGCTATGGACCAAGCACCACACATTTTCACCATGACCAAGCCGCAATTTGCGGCCTGGAGGAGTTTATTTGTGGCCAGGATATGGAAATAAGGGCTCGGGTCTTAGGGGTGGATACATGGTTGCCTGCATGTCTTACAGTTAAGGGAACTTATTTTATAATGGTCTCGGGTCATCCCAGATTCCCATATACCATCACAATCTGTCACAAATCCGATGTCGGGAAATTCTAAGTCCGTGTATTAGTTCTAGTCTCAGGTCTAGGCCAGTAAAAACACCACTCAAGTCTTGTAACAGCCCCTAAACATCACCAAATCCACACCATCATCCAACCCTCTCTTGGGATTTTCCAAACATCACTAACCTAATAAGTTTAACTCTAAACTTAACTAAGATGCTAGGAAACTTAAAACTAAACTAAATGAAAGAAGATATACCTCATTTGGGAAACTCAAGAAAAACCCTAGCTTCCCAAAGTCTTCAAAATTCAACTTTGATTGGTCCATAGTGTTGAGGGTAAGGCGGGGATCATTTTTAATGAAGAGGGTGTAGGGTTTTGGTGAAGAGATGGAGATGATTCTTGGAGGTAGAGGTGGAGGGAAATGAGGAGGAAGAAGAAGTTGAAGAAAAGATAATGGGGGAAATGAATGGCAGCCCTCTCTCTCTTTCCCCTACCCTCACCCTCTCTTATTCTCACCCCTCACAAGTCCATGCCTCACTCTCTCTCTCTCCAATCATTTTATTTTTAACCTTTTTTTCTTTTTCTCATAGTAATACACATAATACCAATAAAACAACACAAATGCAACAACATGCAATAAAATGCAACATGACATGGTGTACTAGCCATGTAAAAATGTAGAAACACAGATTTAGCTTAATCGCGATTAGTAGTGCACTAATCAATTTTTATTTAAAATTGCCTATAATTAATTATAAAAATGGCATATCCAATAAATATATTTTTAAATGAATAAATCATTTTAATCTCCAATTATTTCACAAATATTGGTATATATTTTTACCATTTAACGAAAACCCCAATTTCGCAAATCGGGTAGTTTTCGCAAAATATATTATTTTAATATTAAATTCCAAAAATAATATTTTATATTTTCTAAAATGTTACAATCTTCCCCCCTTAAATAAATTCGGTCGCCTAATTTAAATTTAAACCCCCAAATACTAAAACATTTCAATAATCAGCTCAAATCACGGGGCTCCGAAATCACCAAAGATACAGAAATACCACAGCGCATCATGTGCGCCTGAAAACGAGTATGAAACTCAAAATCGAACTCCGTCAAGCGTCACGCAAATCATCGGATTTGAACGCATATCATCGGAGTTACAATGGAGATACAGATCTCAAAATCAACTACTGAAATCCAATATGCACTAGTCAAATATTATAATAAGTGTATAGTATGCATCCTTGGAAAAACCTTCAAAAACTGAATAAAACACATGCAAAATCTTTTCTGAATCGCCGTGTGATACGTAACTCACGGCACATGTGACGGACGCTCATTTGTAAAGTAGTAAATATATCTATACATGTCTTAGCTCAAATTATACATTCCGCCTTTTAGAAATATTCCGGAGGTTTTTCTTTGTAAACGTTCGTGTCGCTCGCGGACACGTAGGAAATAGCGAGACTATAGCTCCTTTTTGAAAACCTCTTGTTAAGCTTTTAATGCATGCAAAGTACTCAGGTACTGTCCTCAGATCAGTCATGTCCGGCTACTACATAATATAGTACCTATCATGAAAACAAAGTGCTCAATAGCAAAATCAGCCTTCAAAGGCGTATCCAACAATCACGTGCGTCTGGTGCGTGCTGAAATCAAATCCAAATACAAGTGCAACAATATGCACAAAAGTAAATCTAAGTGCAACGGGTGTGCATGAAAGCATCTGTCCAGTGCAACGGGTGTGCACGACAACAACATCTAGTGAATCTATATTGTACGAAAATCTCAATTCAGTGAACTAACATGCACGAATGGAAATCCCAATCGAGTGCAACCGGTGTGTACAAAATCACATCTCATATCATGCGTTCAACATGCGTGAAAATCTGAATCAAGTGCATCCGTCATGCACAAATGAAATCTAAATCAAGTGCATCCAATATGCACGAATAAAATCTTAATCAAGGGCATTCGACATGCACGAATAAAATCCCACTCAAGTGCATCCGATGCGCATGAAATCCAATACCAAGCGCCTAATATGCGCAAAAATCCAACCCAAACGCGTCGGGTCCGTATAATTCATTTAGTGCAGTAGCATGCACGAAAACGAACGTCAAGTGCCAACGCGCACAAAAACACAAATCTGGTTACACAAAGGCTTAAAGACACAAATCAGGTGCAACCAAGGTACGGAGTATAAATCCGGTGCAACCAATGCATGAAATACCAAGCTGGTGCAACAAATGCACGAAATAACAATCTAGTGCAACAAATGCACGAAATACAAATCCGGTGCATCCAGTGTACGAAATACAAATCCAGTGCATTTAGTGCACTAAATACCAATCTAGTGCAACAAATGCACAAAAACTCATCAATAACTCAAATGCATATACAAACAACACCGAGTGTACCAAGGTGTATAAAATCATAAACGTGTGCAAATGCGTGCACAAAACACGTATCATCCTATTCAATTTCTCCAGAACCGGAATAGGTGTACTCTCCTAATACCAGGAGCCTTCACAACCTGAGAGAAGGTAAAGATAAAAGACAACCGAATAATCCTATTCAATTTCTCCAGAACCGAAATCCATCCTCGAACTGGAACAAGTTCCTTCGAGTTCATATGTAACTATACGATGGAATACCTAAAAAATGTGGATCTTCGTAGTGATACGGAGTGTTCTGGAGAAATGCAAAGGGGATGTAGGAGTGGCAATGATATATGCGACTTAATGATAATCCAAAGTCAAAGTGTTTTAAGAAGGTTCGGTTAACTTGGTTCATGAGTTTTATTTTAGGGTCAGGCCATAGATGCTGCCAAAGAGAGAGAGAGAAAAGAAACACTCAGCGTGCACTCCAACCAAGATTAGATTGGTTAATCACTTTCTCTAATCAGGATGGCTCCCACCGTTTCGTTGAATTCTCCTTCAAACCCTAAAAGGAGAATTAGTCGGGATCATTTAAAATCACCCGAGGAGTAACACCTACTCATCAGCGGGAATCGAGATCCAACTTTCATCGCAAGATAACTTGATGGAAGCCACTCAAGTCACCACACTCCAGAAGTTATGCGCAAGCCTGGCAAGTTTCCTTTATGTTTGAAACTCCCGATGTGGTTTTTTGCCCCAAGCGTCATATGGTCTTGATAGAGACCAATGTACCATAAGTCGCAAGTCAAGTTTAGCCCGTCATTGTCCTGGAATAACTTATTCCCATCCGCATAAGCCTTTGATAGTGACCAACGTGGCTATGCGACTCTCCTAATTAATCGCATCCTAAAATGCAATAAATAAGTAACATTTAGCTACCGCTCACTATGCCTTGATAGAGACCAACGTACATAGAATGAATACTAACTGCCACTTATCTGAAATGACGGAGGGCTACAACTGGGTTTTCGGCAAAAAACCATTTAACGTAATGAACTTGATATCGTTGAAGGAACCGAGTGGTTTTACAAATATATAGTGGCGCAAACTTTTGCAAAAGAGGTTACTCCCTGTGAAGGGATCTCGGCTCTTTCCTCATCGAATGAGGTGTAGGATATTCCTAACTGAATACCATGATGCAAAGCAAAAGAATCGACTACAGTGAAGTTATTACAATGACGCAAACTTTTGCCCAAGAGGTCACTCCCTGTGAAGGGATCTCGGCTCTTGCCTCGTCGAATGAGGTGCTGGATATTCATAACCGAATACCACTGTGCAATGCAAAAAGAAACATTTATAATGTCGGTTTTAAAAAAACTTTGTTCCAACAACATCATATAGGTTTGTTTTCCTTGCATTAATTGGAATTAATGCAGTACCATCAATTAAACCATATCACACCAGAAAAGAACGAAAATACAATGTACGTATATGCCATCTGCATTCGCCACGGGGCCCCGTCATGCACCGTTAGGTTACTTAACTAATTGCAGAGCGGAGGCTAGACTAGCGCGGATGCAAAACATATACAACATCTACTAGTATATATAAATATATATATATATAACATTCGTCCCAGGCATGATATTAACAACATCATAGAAGAGCGATAAGCATCACAGAACAACGGATAATGTAGGAGCCCCGGGATTCACATGAAACGCATGTAAAACCCAGCGTTCCCCTGGTCGTGTTGATAGCCTGTGCAATGTATAACCAAGAAAGTTACCTTCTAATCCCAGAAGTGAGGCAACCCCAATCAACAAAGTGAATGGGCCACCTAGCACTTCACGGAATCCGGTAACTTGAGCACTCTACCGTGGGTCATCCTGTACCCCCTTCAAATGCGGCGATTAGCCCATCAATTTCAGAGTGAGGCCCCCTCCATCTCAACACCATGAGATGCGGTCCCATTGCCCTATAGAATCCGGATATTCGAGCACTCCACCGCGGGGTAATCCTAGTACAGAAAAGATGTCACGACCCGAATTTAGTTCGTGACCAGCACTTAAATCACGCAACGTATAAAGGCACAACGTAAATTAAGTAAAACGAAACCCAGAAATCTAAACCTTCTTAAAATTTCGGGCAGCACCTCCCTCGAATATTTCAATCCAAAATAGATATACAACAATATATAGGCATCCCCAAGCGGGAGCTATCTCTTCGCCAATCGGTGGGGTCACAACTACGCAAGACAGAATATAAGTATACGACGCCCAACGGCGAAGATCAACACAAGGAATAATGTAAAGCAAGACATCAAACCCACCAAGCGAACATATAACCCATCGCTCAAGTCTCGCCACTACAAGTCTTGCTAAGTCTTACTACTTATACAAATACTATTTTCTGATTGATGGAGTTAACTAGATACAACAGGAATAATAATACGAGAGTGGCATGATCCAACATGTACCACCTACCAAAGCAAATCACCCAATACAGCTGTGTGCCAGCGATGCCGCTACTGATCCATACGGTCAACCTGCAAGAACTGTGGCACAACGGGACTGAGTTGCCAACTCGTGAGTAGAAAACATCATCAGTTAGAAATCGAAATAAACAACGATTCCTAGGTCAACTAGATCATAAAGGTAATACTATGATATCCAGGGTTACCGTATCTGCATATGTGCCAACAACATGATCAATGCCTATCAGCAAGTGAATCTCATCCAACCATATAATCAATGCATGTATGCATGTGGATCCCATCTACGTGTCAACCAATGACACAACAATATCATGCATGTAAATATCATGAAAGCATATGCAGGTAAATATGAGGATATAAATCAACGTGTGTCCCTCGCGACACATCAAAATCATGGAACCTGAGTGTCCAACATCAACACTCGAAACATCATGAAACCCGTGTCCAACATCGACACGTAAATCCTCATACCTCAAGCACCGCATCCTCAGATCGGCCCTCAAATCTGTAAGTCTCATGGAACCTGAGTGTCCAACATCGACACTCACAACATCATGAAACCATAGACTCCGTCTACGGGATCGGCCCGCGGGCTCCGGCAGTACGAATCGGCCTATCTCATCACATAACTCCGGTCGGTATCCTCCAGATATCCGCCGAGTCCAAATACTATCACCGGTAGGCAGTGCACCTCCCCTGCCAGGCTCAACGGCTAATCCATCGACATACCTTTCTTACCCCGGGTACCATACCGCGTCCACCATATACCCGCAAACGGCCTCATCCACTCCTCGCCTCGGGTCTCACATATCAATCTGAGAACCGAGAAAACACATGGTGGACGCACTAAAATATCATATCAAGAGAAACCGGGTTTTTAAAACAATACATACTTCTTTTCGAAACATAACCACGGTTCTCAAATCTAGAATCTCATGAAAACAGCATATTTCAATGCGTATAATCATAAAGCATGATGTATGCGACATATAACAGAATGTAAGCATATCCGTATATCATGCAACATGGAACAGTGATATGAACATAGCAAGTATATCATGCAACATAGCATAATGATGTGAGCATAGCAAGTATATCATGGTATGATGTAGCAATTCTACTGTGTAGTGACATAGCAATTATCGATGATTAAGGTGTGTGAGCCGGTCAATCGGTGTAAGTGTAACATACGCATCATCGATAATGGTGCAGGTGTACTAGCACAGGTATATGTAATGCAATGCGAATATCATGAGCATAGCATAAGGCACATCGTAAGCGAAACGCTACAAGGTATACGTGTCTACAATATATCCGAGTCGGTGAATCAATCAATCGGCATCCAGCCTCACAACATCACGTACGGTATAATCCATCATACGGCATATCACTCAAGATTCACAACGTTATATATGTTTATATACCTATATCCCAGGTCATATCCGTATCAATCTCATATCGTGGACCGACAAATGTATCAACTATCTTATATCGACTCGCATCCATATAACGACATATCACACTAAGTCATCATATCATATCGTATATTCGTTCTCTTTCAATTCGTACCTATCATGATTCATCTCATTTCATATTCTCATATGTCACTATGTTCATTAGGTCAACATCTATCATATTATCGCTATTAAATCCTATAATCATGTCCGTCGTATATCATTTATCAGGATATAATAATCAAACGATCTTCCATATCAATGTTTGCGGGGGTGCTATACGCCATCCACCCGACTTCCCCCGTAGATATAAATCTACACACCTGCTAAACTCCTTGCTTAGCCGTAGTCGATGCGCTTCGTCATCTTGGAATCCACGCGAAGGTACCTACAATCAATACGAAATCGCAAAGCTATTAACATCAAGTTTCGAAATCCAATACGGCACGCGGTGCACTCATAGGTTAGAACCTATAGCCTACGCATGTAAAACCAACCAAACAACCCTCGTCGTTGACGTACAACCATCCAACGACCCAATACAATATCAAATACTAAAACCAAGAATTCTAAAATACGGAAAACATAACCAAAACCACTCACAATATCTCCCAGATTTTTGTTCAGGTCAACTGGAACTAAATAAACAAGTATATGGTGTTGTATATGGAGTGTATGTGCTACTGGACCAATTCCAGCACCAACCACCACCAAAGGGCCGGCCACACGCACCAAAAATCCGGCGAGCTCGGCCCGTTCTGCTCCGTTTGGGTCTGTCTTCTCAGGGTGGTCTCCTAATGTCTTAAATAGATCTCTGGGGTTGTTTGTTTTCTCATAAACATCCCAGGTCATCCCAGATTCCCTGTAGGCCATAAGGTTTCACAAAACCGACACGGAACGATTCTAACTTGGTGTATCGGCTTCTAAACTCAATTCCAAGTCAATAAAACACTCTTCAAGGTCTTGTAAACACTCCATACACCTTAATTGACCATTAGACAGTAACGTATAATTTTCTATAATCGATAGCCTAATTAACTCAATTTCTAACTAAAAATACGATATTCAACACCAAAAACTAAACTAAAGTGTATGGATTACCTTATTTGCAACCAAATAACTTTCTTGAGTTGCCCAAGTCTTCAAAATCCAAACTTGGTTGGTTCTATGAATGTTTTATGTGAAGGAGGCATAAGGTTTTGGCAAGCATTTGGAGATGTGGTATGGGGGTAGTGAAGGATTGAATGAGGAGCAAAGAGATGAAGAAATAATGGGGAGGATGAAGGAATGGGCAGCTAAGTAACCCTCTCTCTCTCTTAGCCTCACCCCCTCCTACACTCACCCCTCACAAATGTCTATTCTTGTTTCTTTCACAAATATCTCTTTTGTCCATGGCATCAAATTGATTCTATTCACACTCAAACACTTCTCTCTTTACATTTCACTTTAACTCACAAGTCACAACAAAATAACAATATGCACAAACACCACATGCACATGACATGTTCACAAGTCACGGAAAACTGTGAAAACACGGATTTGACCGAAAATCAGATAAATATCATTAAAATAAATAAATTATTTTGTTCTCCGATAAATTCCTAAATATTGGTATACACTTATACCACTTTACGAAAATCCCAATTTTGCAAATCGGGTAGTTTTCGCGAAATTTATTATTTTAATATTAAATTTCCAAAAATAATATTTTATATTTCTGAAATATTACAATCTTCCACCCTTAAATAAATTCTGTCCCTGAATTTAAATTTAACACCCCACATATTAAAATATTGCAATAATCAGCTCAAATCAACAGGGCTCCGAAATCACGGAAGATACAGAAATACCACAGCGCATCTTGTACACCTGAAAACGAGTATGAAACTCAATATCGAACTCCGTCAAGCGTCACGCAGATCATCGGATTTACACGCATATCATCGGAGTTACAATTTTAACATTTCAGAAAAATAAAATATTATTTTGGGAATTTTTATGATTAAATAATAAATATTAGGAATATTTTAATGATGCGGTAAAATTAAATACCGAGAATGTGGGAAATATTTGGAAAATTATAGAAATTACTGAAATTAGGGTGTTTTAAGTGATTTAGGCGAATTATGAATTTTTATGATTAATTATATGCACTTTTAATGCTAATCGCGGTTAAATATCGCTAATCGCGCATTAAACTTGTTTTGTACAAAGCATGCACCATATCATTTTTTTCATTTGTGTTACATTTTCCTACATGGCCTTCTCTTCATTTTCATTCATGGTTTTGGTTTTATGTGAGAAGAGAAAAGAAAAGGAAAAGAAAATAGAAATGAAAACAAGAAAAATAAAAGTCAAGAGGTATGGGCATGAGAGAGAAAGGTGAGGGGTTTTCTTTGACCAAGTGCCATTGCAATCATTCATCATCTTCATCATCTTTCTTCTTCCTCCATCACCATGGCAGCACCTCATCTCCCTCCTCCACATCAAGCCTCAAAACACCCCCAAAAAAAACCCAAAACCCCATCTCCATTTCATAAAAAGCATGCACAAGCCCAAAGGAAGCACATTGGACCAAGAAAAATCAAATTTTGAGGACTTTGGGCAACTCAAGAATTTTCTTGAGTTGCCAACTGAGATAATTTCTTCACACTTAGAATAGTATTTAAATTCCTTAGGCATCCATATATGTTTAGTATAGATATCGAGTGGTTTTGTGAACCTAGAAATTCCAAGATGAGGGTTTTGAGAAATTTTGAATTATGAAGTGTAATTGAGATTAGTAGAGACCTTATGACCCCTGTAGGGATTGTATCTTGGACTGAAACCATAGAATAAACCCCGGAATACGATCTTAGAAACCCCTACATCGGAAAACTTTGAAAATATGATGGTAATTGGAAATCTGCTAACACTCGGGGACCTGAAAAATTATTTAGCAAACACTGAGATACATGCAGGCAACCTAGGACCCCCACTGAAACCCTAGACCCTACACCCTCACCCAGGCCACAAATAAATCCCCTTTGGCTGCAAATTGGGCCAGACCTAGTCCATTTTGGTTCGTGCTTGTTCTGTAGATCCATCTCCAGTAAACTAGACCCTTTACATATGCAAAATTGACTAATTTGGCCAAGGGTAAAATTTGGGACCATTTCCTTGTGTTGCTGTTTTGATTCGGGGTTTTGTTTTACGTATTTTGAATTCTGGTTTTTTGGAATTTTGTTTTAACTCGATGATTTGACGTTTGTAAGACAATATCAAGAGTTGTTTGGTGGTTTTGAAGGCATAGTCCGTAGGTTCAAACCTATAGGCTTTTCGCGTGTCGTTTTGGTTTTGAATTGGATTTTAATGCGATACGATACTTTATGATGTGTAGGTACCTCACGTGGACTTCGAGATGACGAGGATGAGCGTGGCGGAATCGACTCCAGAGACCGAAGATCAGGTGAGTAGATTATATCAACGGGGGAAGTCGGGTGGATGGCGTATAGCAACCCCGCAAAGTTGTGAAAAGTGATGTGATGTGATATAGATATACATTTATATGTTGTTGAGAGATATGAACACTTAGCAAGAGAAGCTTTAGGAGATCATGGGTTTAGTGTTAGCGAGAATTGAAGAAAGGACTTTAGTGGATTTCTTAGTTACGAAACCCTAAAGTAAAGATTTGCAAACACGCACACACACATTCGTATACATTTACTTTCTTGTGCGTATATGGGGATGTGTATATATGTATATACGCATGGGTATGGGACTATGCATATACATATTCATATACACATGTATGGATGTTGAGAATGGTATGTGGTATTTGGAAACGAGTCGATGAGTTTGGGCATGGTCCCATAAGATCGGTGATGTGATTTGGTTCGTATTAGGAGATACGACATGATATTATAGCGGATCTTTTGGCGATGTGTTTCCACACACACGCGTACATTTATGTTGATGATATTAGTAGTGTACTAGACTTAGATTAGCACCTCCTGTTCACGATATGTGATGATAAGGATACCGGATGAATAATTAATGAGATAAAATGTGATATTTGACCCGTACCCAGATTTGGGATGCCGTACGATAAATTTACCGTACGAGACATAATTATGATGATAAATCCACACTCTTGACTCGAGGATGTCATATTATATATATTGTATCATACGTGATACTATGGAGGCGAGATCACCTACTACTAGAAATATATAGATCGACTCAGACTTAGGTGGATTTCCTTACTCTTTTGACTGGGCTCGAGTCACACTAGTTTTCAAAAGTGGAAGATTGTGAGTATTTTAAATACCAAATTGTATGACTCGTATATTGGGTAGGTTTATTCTTCATTGCTGCTGTTATCATATCGCTTTCTGTATATTCATGATGTTCTATCGCATTGCATGCTTATTATACATATGTTATCTGTAATTATTATGAAACCCTGCTGTCAGGACACCAGCACTATTACCGATGATGCGTATGCTCCACATACACTTGCTTGCAGGCTCACACACATCTTCATCGGTAATTGCCATGTCACGTACACTTTAGAAAATACTATTTCATTGGCATAGCTTGCTAACTAATAGTTGCTACATGTTATAGCCTTCATATACTAGTTTAATTATTGCATGATATCAGATGCATCCATATATTCATTGGTTATGCAGCATTATGGAGATTTATGCCGGTTTTCATTGTTATTGACATGGTGACTTGATGATTTCGGGTTCTTCTTGATATTTTTGGATTGGAAACCGCATGTGAAAGTTTTGTAAACTGATGAATTATTTTAAAGAGAAAAAATGCGGTTTTCCTTGATATGTTGAGTATTGTCCACCATGATGTTTTCTCGATTCTGAGATGTTTTCGAGACCCGATTCAAGGAGTTGGATGAATCGTCTCGGGTACATGGTGGGCCCGGTATGGTACCCCGGGGTAAGAAGCTCGAGTTGGAAGACTGCCTATCGGTGATTTTACCTGGCACGGAGGATATCCGGAGGATACCGTTTGTGGTCGTGTGATTGATGATATGGGCCGATCCGGACTGACGGAGCCCGAGATATTGAGATATTGAGATATTGGGATTTGAGATACTGAGATATTGAGATTTGAGATATTGAGATACTGAGATATTGAGATGCTGAGATTTATGTTTTGTGTCGATGCTTGACACTGATTTCTCTGTTGATTTCATGATGTACTCTGTTTCCATTCGTCATGCATTTATACATCTTATACCTGATATGTCGTTATCTGAGGCACTGACATGAGCATGTAGTATTACACTTATACATAATGGACCAGGATATGATTTGAGGATATTACCTGATATGACCTAGGATAGCGTCATGCATGCGATATCTATTCGTAAATGTTTTCTACTCACGAGTTGGCAACTCACCCCTGTTGTGCCAAATTTTTCTTACAGGTTAGATGTACAGGTTTCACTGGCAGCTTGCTGGCACATAATTTCATTCAGGGTGATTTGCTTTGGTAGGTGGGTTCTTTTGCATCAGGACCACCATTGTTTATTTGTTATTTCAGTTGTATCTAGTAAAACACCATCAACCAAACTTGTATATTGTTAGAGATAGAAGACCAGTGTATATTCTTTCGACCTTAGAGTCGCGCGCTGTATTATATGGTTTTCCTCTAGTTTTCATGATGATGTTGGATTTTTATCCTGAGTTTGATCCTCGCCCTTCGGCGTTGTATATTATATTGTTTGCGTGGTTGTGACCGTCAATTGATGAAGAGCTAGCTCCCGCTTGGGGATGCCTTATTCATTATATATGCTTTGTCAGGTTTTGTACCCGTTTGGGGTCAGTTTTTACAAAGGAAACTCTGCCGAAATTTTCAGAAAAGACTTGTGATTTTAAAAATGCATACTTCGGCTTATGTTGTTAAACTTCTTGCTTTAAAAATTGTTTTTTCCTTTACTCTACTACTTTACTTGGTTTTGGATTTCTGGCTTTTGGCTTACTTAGATTACGTACGCCTCGAGACGTTTTGTAGTTTAAGTGCCGGTCATGTTCCGTATTTTTCGGGTCATGACAAAATTAGTATCAGAGCGTTAGGTTTTACCTCCTGAGTGTAGGATGACCCTTGGTTGATGGAGTAGGTGACTCAAGCAGAGTGACATACCGTGTGTATGTTCCGCGGCATACTTACGATACGATACTCCGGTTAAGAAGCCTTAAGATGTACCTTTCCTTGCACAGTATTATTTTCATTCCTATGATCTAGCCTCATCAGTACCAGTTTATGGTTTTGTTATCACGGTGGTACGGGCAGAGAGAGCTACGGCTAGAGTTGCGGTCAGCACGAGCTCGTCACCGACGAGGACTGACCAGGGCGTGATTCTAGGGACATACGATTGCATAGAGGCGTCGTTTTATTGTGTTTTCGCGCCATGAGCGTTTGATCGGTCGCTTTCACGAGATTACTCGGACGTGCAGATCGGTACCAGAGGATTGAGCCACTGATAGAGCCCAGCCAGAATGTGATGACCATTGATGTATCGCCTATTCATGATGATTGATGGCACTGTTCAGCTTGCGGACGACAGATTCAGTTGTTGCTGCGAATGACGAGATATCGCCCCAGATGTTGGAGCTGTTGCATCATGAGTTTATACTTAGAGATATGATAGAAGATCGCTAGTCACTCGAGGATGAATGACTAGGACATGTGGTTCGTTCGCTTACCCCGATGCGAGGCCCTCAGATAGATTGATTCCAGCTTGAGGAGACTTCACACAGATACGTTGGTAGTCGATAGAGACGATCGAATGTCATGAGCCCATTTTCCAAGTTTAAAGTATTCAGAGACAAATGCAAGTAATGCTATGGACCCTCTAGAATAATGAAATCCTAACTCGTCATAATGACCATGGAAAGCCTTTGAACCTTAGGGTTTGCGACAGTTTAGCGGTGCCATTAGTCAGGCTTGGATTTGCCCTTCTACGGTTGGTCCACAGGTGCTGTGGCATGCACTGGAATACTATTAAACTGTACCCAAGATGTTGAGCACTTGGGGGATTATGGAACTTTGACGAATCGATCGAAAGGTTCGACATCATTCGGATATCATATGATGGGATACATTGCTTGGGAGACTCCAGATACGAGTATAGCCGTTAGAGCTCAGTCCATGCAGCCACGAAGAGTCGAGTCCGAAACTGTCGACATTAGAGAAAAGTGGAGTAAGAGGTTCGTACGAGATGTTGATGAGATGACGTTCTACTCCGCCGACATCAAAGATGTGATACACATGCAGAGGCGTTGTTTATGGATATATCCTTAGGAAGGAGTTGCGATGAGTATGCAGCCGTTCCGGAACCAGAAAAAGATATAGTAAAGGGTGATAACCTCCGGACAGTTCGGCAGAGACGATATTTGGGAGAGACCTCGACGGGACCTTTCTGGAATAATTTACGAGAAGACTTGGACCCAGGAGCGGTCCTATTACGCACACCCAGCAGGCCAGAGTTCGGCATCGTCAACGAGACATGTTATGAGTGTTAGTGTTTATGCCCTAGAAGGCCATTACTGTATCATACTAGTTTGTATATTACTTAATGGAAGCTTGGGATATTCACATGTATATAACAGTCTTGCTAAACATGGTAGTATGCTACTTGGTTTTTCTATCTTAATATGTGAGTGTACGTATTGATAGAGCTCTTAGGATCTTGCTTGTCTACCAGCGTTGTGATGGCAGTCACACTAGTAGGGGCTGGGTAGTCTACAAGCACATCCTTATTCAGGTCCCTGGTCGTTGGATTATCGAGACAGAGCATCGATACTCCGGAGTAGACTAGTGTGTACGCTTCTCATCCCAGTTGGGGAGATGGTCTGTCCCACAGCCGTCAGTACGTCGTACTGGAGATAGTATGCAGGTGCTCGTTAGGTTACGGGTACACCGGACAGGACTCACAAGGAACTGTTGGTTGGTTTTATACCAGTCGTCAGTGAACAGTTCCCAGGTGACATGAGTACAGCATAGTCCGCAGACTTGACACTGCTACTTCGCCTCGAGTGTGTCCCACTGTTCTTAGATTGCTACCCTACCACGGCTCAAAGGAGTCGTGCAAACAGGTAGCAGTTGGGTGCAGTCCCGAGCACTTGGAGGCAGTGGCGGTTAGACAGGATTCGTCCCTCCCGGTATTGGGAGTAGATATTGCGCTGTGTCAGAGAGCCATTACGCAAAGTCCCTGGCCAGGGCAAGCGAGATTTGCTGGTAGGTTCCAGTAGTTTCTCAGGGTGTAATGGGTTTCGCTCCGACACGACTTATACCGCTATTAGGGGACTGACGCTTGCCGCCCCCTAGGCCTAATATGCGATAGTCTTGGACGAACGGACCGGACTGTATAGAGATTGTCACAGCAGACTCAGTAGGAGTTCGGATGGGTTTCCTCATCGGCCTTCTTATCGACAACTACCTGGGGACCGTTACGTACAGCTAGTGCCGCTTGCGGTCTGTGGTTAAACCCACTGCCAGCGTAGTAGTCGAGTCTCTAGAGTCCCACACAGATAGTTTCCTACTCCAGGCGAAACGATTTAGAGGTCGTATGGTTTTACGACAAAGGGTTCGGACGCATATGTGTGTTTACACACTTACGTCGTTTGGACAGTTTTTACCAGTCAGCTTTGGCTTAAGCCAGTTACTGGTATCCGGTTATTGGATTTATACAGTCTAAAGTTTTTCCGTATTTTTGCAGATTGGAGGGGCGTTCTCGTAATTGTGCGAGAAGCTTCTAGAAGATGGTGACTAAGGAGGTTTAGGTGTCATATACATTGAATGAGTTTAGTGAGTCATGAGAGTGATTCATCCATATCATTAATGCACAATAAATGATTAATGAGTCATGATTATGAATCACCATTAGATATTTATGAAACTTGATTATTCATCATTTGTTTTTCTTTTATTGATGAATTTTAAAGGTTCATATATATTATGATAACTTACTATTCTCACTTCATAATATCATTCACATTCTCTCTCCTCAAGCTCACTCTCTTCAAACCCTAATCCTCACGTCTCATGTGTTGAGAACAAGGATTAGTTAGACTAAACAATCCATAACCCTCACTCTATCTCATCTATCTTCTTTGATTAGCAATCCAAGATGGTTAGTTGCCTCAAGTTTAGAGTCTAAGCTTGGAGTTTTGCTCTCGGGTGGATCATCTACTACATCGAGATGGCCGACGAGGACGAGGAGATCGTAAAGCCGAAGGACTTGGTTCGATAGGTATAATCCCTAAGCATAGTAGTTTAGAACAACTATGTGTTTGGTTAGTTATCGTTTAGCTTCGATTCAAGCGGTTAGTCGATGTTTGTTCACTAAACAAGTTCGTTTTTGAAAATTCCGCCTCCCCACAAGTACTGGGGTGTTGTACATCGACTTACAGTGGTATCAGAGCCTCGCTAAACAATAAATAACTTAATTGCAAATTTGTACGAATTTCGAACGAAAAAAAACGAAACCGGAAAACCCCGAACTGTCAAGTTTCTGTCGAAATTTAAATGAAGTCTAAAAATTTTTCAGGGATGTTCAGAAAGCTTGAAAAGCATCCAGGAGAACACCCAAGAAAACTGGGCCCATGACTCGGCTAAAGTGCCGCGGAAGCGCGGCGGATCCCACACGATCCGCCGCGGTTCCGCCGCCGAGTTGCCGAGTCATGAACCCAAATTTCTTGTGTGGGTCCCCTGTGATATTTGGTATTTTCTGGTAATTTTTAATTTTGCTCAGGTTTCAAGTTTACAGAGCAGTATTGGAGAAATATTAAATGCGTTTAATCGATCGAAATTGTACAGTATTTGCATATTGGATTATATCTGTGATTGTATAATGTGTTCGTAAACCTCCCCTAACTGCTAGTATGTCAGTTGGCAGGGGGTTGCACATTTCTGAAATGGATTTTATCTGTTTGTGCATATGAATTGTGTTGGACTGTTGTGATGTATAGCCGGGGTTATGTGATGGGTTATCATTTAATTCATTTGATGTAAATGTAATTTGTTGTAATATTATTTTGCGGGGCACTTCCAGGTTGCGGTTGTAGCCACCGTTGTATTATTTCATTTTACTGTTTTTTCTCCTAGGACAGACCCAAGGTGGGGTGCACAAACTGCCGGGTGGGTAGTTTGCCGCACCCGTAGGGGTCGTGGGTGGGGTAATGGCTATTCATCACAACTGTGTAATCCGTATTTTGTTGCAGGCTCAAAACAAACACGGATTGCTTGCAAATCCAATTAAGTTCATCTGTGATCTGGAATGAATATCATTGCGTCAGACGAATGTAAAATATCTATATATGATAGCTATTTAGACGTCACTTATGTTTTACACCCGCGCTAGCCCAGCCCCCGCTCTGTCGTTAGTTAAGTAACCTAACGGGTGATGACGGGACCCCGTGGCGAATGCGGATGGCATAAGAGGACGTTGTATTTTCGTTGTTTTCTGCAATGATAGGTTAATGATGGGACGCATTATCTATAATGCAAAGAAAAACAAACCAAAGTTTAAATCGTTGGAACAATTTAAAAGAAACCACTCGGTTAATTTTAAAAACAGATATTTTTAAATGCGGAGCTTTAACCACTCCTTTTAAAAGCTATCAGGTTCCTTCGGTTATATAAAGTTCACTACGTTCACGGTTTCGCCAAAACCATTCGTAGCCCTCCGTCATTTCATCTGGGTATTTAGTAGTATTCAAGCTATGTATTTTGACCTAACGCCAAGGCATAGTGTTTGGTAGCTATTGGGTATTCATTTGTTGCATAGGTAGATGAGTTAGTTTGGGACAGTCGTATTATCATTTTGGCCGAACGTCAAGGATATATACGGATGGGTTCAAATTAACAAGATAATAATGGGTAGAACTTGACATGTGACTTATGACATTTTGACCTAACGCCAAGGTCATAAGAGCATGGGGCAGAAATATATATCGGGAATTTCTAAAGAAACTGAAATTTGCAAAGATATGCATACCATTTGGAGTTTGATGAATGTTGGTAGGATTCCTTCAACATTATCATACGATGATATTTGGATCCCGATCCTACTGTGAGTATATGCTACTTATCAGGATATTCGTCACTTAACGATCAATGCTATAAACCAAGTAGGTGTCCAGAAAAGTGTCAGCGGGGTTACGCCCCCAGAGAAAAGAGGTTATTTAATTAAGGAACTTCGCGAAAGCGTTGGAAAACCTCCCTCGAAGTATCGACACTGGCCTGGCTGAACGGTTAAGCAAGTATTGTACGGTGAGAATAGTCCTGGCTAATTCTTCTTTTATGGTTTGAGGAAGGATTCGAGAAACAGTGGGAGCCATCCAGTTTAGATAAACTAAAAACCACTCTAAACTTACAAGAGCATCATGCTAAAGAGTTTTCTTCTCTCTCTCCTAATTGCAGCGACCCTGAAAATGACTGGACTTAAGTTACTTTTAGAGAAAAATATACTGATAGGGCCAAACTATAAAGATTGGCTGCGGAATGTCAAAATGGCTTTGACCTATGACAAATTGGGGTACATCCTCACCGCTATGGCACCTGCTGACCCTGGTCCCAAATCCAGCAATGCGGATAAGGAAATCCGCAAAACCTGGGATTTAGATTGCGCGAAAGCCAAGTGCATCGTGCTTGCCTCAATGAACAATGAACATCAGATGAGGCACGAGGATATGACCCTAGATGGCATATTTCTCCATACAAAGGAACTTTATGGAGAGCAATCTCGTATAGCAAGATACGAGACCTCTAAGAACTTGTTTCGAGCGAGGTTGGCTGTCGGGTCATCAGTGGGAGAACATGTCCTAAAGATGATCGGCTATATTGAAGAGCTCGCAGACCTTGGGACGACTTTGGATAATGAGCTCTATACAGACCTTATTCTCCAGTCCCTTCCTCCCACCTACGCCCAGTTTATCCTCAACTTCAACCTTCAAGGAAAAGAAGTTGAACTTGCGGAACTCCTGAACATGTTAAGGAGTGCAGAGGGCACCTTGCAGAAGGCAAGGGAAACACCCGCTATGTTTGTTGGCGGTGCATCTTCTTCCGGGTCCAAGGCTAGGGCCAAAGGAAGGAAGAAGAAGGCCGCACCCAGACCTAGAGGAGGTGTTAGTAAGGTTGGAGGGAAGGGAAAGAAAAAGTTTGTAGTACCAGTAGTTGGCCAGGATGAGTGCTTCCATTGTCACAGGAAAGGGCACTGGAAGAAGGATTGCAAGGCGTGGAACGCCAAGAACCAGGAACCGAAGCAAGCTGTGGCTTCGACTTCAGGTGTGTTTGTAATTGAGAATTGTCTGTCGATCAACTCTACTTCCTGGGTATTGGATACCGGATCAGGATCTCATATTTGCAATTCATTGCAGGCACTGAGAAACCGTAGAGTGCTGAAGGAAGGTGATATGACCCTAAAGGTTGCTAACGGAGCTAGCGTGGGAGCTGCGTCCGTCGCGGATTATCACCTAGGATTGACGAGTGGACACATTTTGGTTTTACATAACTGTTATTTTGTACCAAGCTTAACGTGTAATATCATATCAGTTTCCTTGTTATCAAATAAAGGTTATGATTTCACGTTTGTAAGAGATGTTGTTAACATCCACCTTAATCATGGTTTGATTGGGTCCGGTACTCTAAATAACGGTATATATGTTTTAAACCAACTCCAAATTTTCAATGTCCAGAACACACTAAAAAGAAAGTTTCCAGATTTAAATAAAGCTTTTTTATGGCATTATAGACTGGGTCACATCAATGAGAGAAGGTTGACTAAGTTGCATAGAGAAGGATATTTGGACTCGTTCGAATATCAAACTTATGACACTTTTCAATCCTGTCTCAAAGGAAAGATGACAAAGACTCCATTTACTGGACAAGGAGTAAGAGCGAGCGAGCTCTTAGGACTCATACACAGCGATGTATGCGGTCCGATGTCTACACATGCAAGAGGTGGTTTTTCCTATTTCATTACTTTCACGGATGATTACTCAAGATACGGATTCATTTATCTGATGAAACATAAATCCGAGGCTTTTGAGAAATTCCGAGAGTATAAGAATGAAGTAGAAAACCAAACCGGCAAAAGTATCAAGACACTTAGATCTGATCGAGGTGGTGAATACTTGAGTGCCGAGTTCCTTGGTTACCTAAAAGAGAAAGGAATTCTCTCTCAGCTTACTCCTCCATACACTCCACAGCATAACGGTGTATCGGAAAGACGGAATCGAACCCTATTGGATATGGTACGATCCATGATGAGTAATGCTGAGTTACCACGATCTTTCTGGGGTTATGCGCTAGAATCAGCGGCATATCTTTTGAACATGGTTCCTACCAAGACTGTGCCTACCACTCCATATCAGATGTGGAGCGGGAAGAAACCCCATCTACAGTATATAAAGATTTGGGGATGTCCAGCTTTTGTTAAAAAGCAGCATGTGGACAAGCTCGAGGCACGATCAGTAAAGTGTAGTTTTGTGGGATATCCAAAGAACTCCAGGGGATATCTATTCTATTACGCAGAGGAACAAAAGGTATTTGTTTCTCGTAATGCCCATTTTCTAGAACATCAGTTTTTAGAAAAGGAATCAAGTGGGAGCAAAATAGAACTGGAAGAAATTCCAGAACCACAAACTAAAACTGAAAGTTTGGTAGAACCGGTAGTTCAAGAAGAACAGGACATTCCTGCACCCCTCCGCAGGAGTAGTAGGCCGTCTCATCCGCCTGAGAGATACTACGGTTTTCTCATAGATGGGGATAGAGAGGATTGCATCATAGATGATGATGAACCTACTGACTTCCAGCAGGCCATCCAGAGCGGCGACTCGGTACGATGGCTAGATGCAATGCGGACCGAAATGGAGTCCATGTACACCAACAAAGTATGGACTTTGGACTTTGCTCCAGATGGGGTAAAACCCATAGGATGCAAATGGATCTTCAAGAAAAAGATTGGTGTAGATGGACAGGTGGAAACCTATAAGGCTAGACTTGTTGCAAAGGGTTTTCGTCAAAGACCTGGTTTGGACTATGACGAAACTTTTTCTCCAGTGGCTATGCTCAAATCCATTCGGGTCCTTCTTGCTATTACTGCCTTCCATGATTATGAAATCTGGCAGATGGACGTAAAGACGGCTTTTCTGAATGGAAATTTAGAAGAAAGCGTCTATATGGATCAGCCAGAGGGTTTCAATCAGAGTGGGAGCAGCGGGAAAGTATGCAAGCTGCTTAAGTCCATTTATGGACTAAAACAGGCATCGCGGAGTTGGAACATCTGTTTTGATGAGACAGTCAAAGAATATGACTTTATCAAAAATCCAGATGAACCGTGCATATATAGTAAAGTTGTAGCCAGAAGTGTCATATTCCTCGTCTTGTACGTGGATGACATTCTATTGATAGGAAATGACATTCCTATGCTACAATCTGTCAAAGGATTCTTGTCACACAGGTTCTCCATGAAAGACCTGGGTGATGCCTCTTACATTCTGGGGATCCGGATCTATCGTGATAGATCCAAGAGGATGTTGGGACTTTCGCAGTCCAGGTATATCGACACTGTACTGAAAAGATTCAGTATGGAAGATTCTAAGCGCGGTAATCTACCGGCTTGTCACGGAATCACCCTCTCCAAAGAGATGTCTCCCAAGACTGATTTGGAAAGGGAGCGCATGTCTATTATACCCTACGCTTCTGCGGTAGGCTCTATAATGTATGCGATGTTGTGTACCAGACCAGATGTAGCTTACGCACTGAGCGTGGTAAGCCGGTATCAGTCAGACCCAGGGGAGAAGCACTGGATAGCAGTAAAGAACATTCTCAAGTACCTGAGAAGGACTAAGGAGATGTTCTTGGTTTACGGCGGAAAAGACCTCAAGTTGGAGGCCTTTGCTGATTCCGGCTTCCAGAGTGATAAGGACGATTCCAAGTCCATGTCGGGTTATGTCTTTACCCTCAATGGAGGGGCGGTGTGCTGGAAGAGCTCCAAGTAGGACACCGTTGCTGACTCGACGATGGAAGCGGAGTATATAGCTGCTTGCGATGCCGCAAAAGAAGCTGTCTGGATGAAGAAGTTCCTAACAGAACTTTAGGTGGTTCCTACCATAGTTGATCCAATACCTCTGTATTGCGACAACAACGGAGCTATAGCTTTAGCAAAGGAACCAAGGTCCCATCAGAAGTCCAGACACATCTTGAGGCGGTATCACCTGATCAGGGAGATCATTGATCGTCAGGAGATCGAGGTTCGGAGAGTTGCTTCTGAAGAGAACATTGCTGATCCATTCACGAAGGCCCTACCTCAGATTCAGTTCGAGAGGCTACTCGAGATCATCGGTCTACGATATGCCAGTACATGGCCCTAGTGCAAGTGGGAGATTGTTAGTGTTTATGCCCTAGAAGGCCATTACTGTATCATACTAGTTTGTATATTACTTAATGGAAGCTTGGGATATTCACATGTATATAATAGTCTTGCTAAACATGGTAGTATGCTACTTGGTTTTTCTATCTTAATATGTGAGTGTGCGTATTGATAGAGCTCTTAGGATCTTGCTTGTCTACCAGCGTTGTGATGGCAGTCACACTAGTGGGGGCTGGGTAGTCTACAAGCACATCCTTATTCAGGTCCCTGGTCGTTGGATTATCGAGACAGAGCATCGATACTCCGGAGTAGACTAGTGTGTACGCTTCTCATCCCAGTTGGGGAGATGGTCTGTCCCACAGCAGTCAGTACGTCGTACTGGAGATAGTATGCAGGTGCTCGTTAGGTTACGGGTACACCGGACAGGACTCACAGGGAACTGTTGGTTGGTTTTATACCAGTCGTCAGTGAACAGTTCCCAGGTGACATGAGTACAGCATAGTCCGCAGACTTGACACTGCTACTTCGCCTCGAGTGTGTCCCACTGTTCTTAGATTGCTACCCTACCACGGCTCAAAGGAGTCGTGCAAACAGGTAGCAGTTGGGTGCAGTCCCGAGCACTTGGAGGCAGTGGCGGTTAGACAGGATTCGTCCCTCCCGGTATTGGGAGTAGATATCGCGCTGTGTCAGAGAGCCATTACGCAAAGTCCCTGGCCAGGACAAGCGAGATTTGCTGGTAGGTTCCTGTAGTTTCTCAGGGTGTAATGGACTTCGCTCCGACATGACTTATACCGCTATTAGGGGACTGACGCTTGCCGCCCCCCTAGGCCCGATATGCGATAGTCTTGGATGAACGGACCGGACTGTATGGAGATTGTCACAGCAGACTCAGTAGGAGTTCGGATGGGTTTCCTCATCGGCCTTCTTATCGACAACTACCTGGGGACCGTTACGTACAGCTAGTGCCGCTTGCGGTCTGTGGTTAAACCCACTGCCAGCGTAGTAGTCGAGTCTCTAGAGTCCCACACAGAGAGTTTCCTACTCCAGGCGAAACGATTTAGAGGTCGTATGGTTTTACGACAAAGGGTTCGGACGCATATGTGTGTTTACACACTTACGTCGTTTGGACAGTTTTTACCAGTCGGCTTTGGTTTAAGCCAGTTACTGGTATCCGGTTATTGGATTTATACAGTCTAAAGTTTTTCCGTATTTTTGCGGATTGGAGGGGCGTTCTCGTAATTGTGCGAGAAGCTTCTAGAAGATGGTGACTAAGGAGGTTTAGGTGTCATATACCTTTAATGAGTTTAGTGAGTCATGAGAGTGATTCATCCATATCATTAATGCACAATAAATGATTAATGAGTCATGGTTATGAATCACCATTAGATATTTATGAAACTTGATTATTCATCATTTGTTTTTCTTTTATTGATGAATTTTAAAGGTTCATATATATTATGATAACTTACTATTATCACTTCATAATATCATTCACATTCTCTCTCCTCAAGCTCACTCTCTTCAAACCCTAATCCTCACCTCTCATGTGTTGAGAACAAGGATTAGTTAGACTAAACAATCCATAACCCTCACTCTATCTCATCTATCTTCTTTGATTAGCAATCCAAGAAGGTTAGTTGCCTCAATTTTAGAGGCTAAGCTTGGAGTTTTGCTCTCGGGTGGATCATCTACTACATCGAGAAGGCCGAGGAGGACGAGGAGATCGTAAAGCCGAAGGACTTGGTTCGATAGGTATAATCCCTAAGCATAGTAGTTTAGAACAACTATGTGTTTGGTTAGTTATCGTTTAGCTTCGATTCAAGCGGTTAGTCGATGTTTGTTCACTAAACAAGTTCGTTTTTGAAAATTCCGCCTCCCCACAAGTACTGGGGTGTTGTACATCGACTTACAATGAGTGACCACGACAGTTGGCTAGAGACTCTTAGAGGATGTGCTTGAGCGGGACAATTCCGCCATACTTGATTTCGGTATTTTGGGCGATCTATTCGCATCATTGAGTTTTGATGACTGAGTTTTATGATATTTGTTTTCGTGCACCATAGCTGCACCTAATGGGTATTTACATTTTGTGCATATCTATTACACTTGAGATATACTTTATAAACCGTTGTATTGATTTATGATTTATGCAAAGTATCGCACTTGATATCGTTTTGTGCCTTAGCTGCTCATGTTTATGATTTCATGGATTTCATACAGATGGGTTGATTTTGTGTATATGGTACGCACACAATTTGTTTTTTTGCACTCGGTATAGTTCACAGATGCTTGCAGTGCATTGATACGTATTTTGTGCACCACAGTTGCACCTGATTTCGTTTTGATGTCATTTGAGATATTGATTGTGATTTCATGCCTAGGGCATGCAGATGATTTGACTTATGCTTTCGGCATAGTTTTCATGCACTTTTAGTATTTTGATTTGCTTTTGTGCACGCTGATGTACATGGTTGTGAGATTATATACCACGGTATATCTGATTTGGATTTGGATTGAAAGGTGTTGTATACCGTCGATTTCGATTGTAATACTCGATATTTGTGTTGTGCACCTGATTGGATTCTTGCGCATATTTTACGCGCTTGGATTGGACTTTTCCGCATGTTCGGCGCTTGATATTGGATTTCGTGATTTCGTACATATTAGATGCACATGATTTAGATTTTATTCGTGCATGATGGATACACCTGATTTGGATTTTCGCGCATGTTGGGCGCATAATATGAGATGCGATTTTGGTGCACACCTGATGCACTAAATCGGGATTCTTCGTGCATAGCAGACGCATCTGATGCTGCTGTCAGGCACACTCGTGCCATTGACAGGTGTTTTCGTGCATACCCGTTGCAGTTAGATTTTCCTTCTGTGCACTTGTATGACACATTCATTGATTTCGAGTTCCGTGCGCACCAGACGCACGTGGCTTTCATGTACATATTTTGGATTTGAATTCCCCGTGAGATGATGTTGTGATATTTGCTATTTGGTACAGTAGTTGGGCAGGACTAGTCAGAGGACAGTACCTGAGTATATTTTGCATGCATCGATAGTTATCGAAGGGATTTCCAAAAAGGAGCTATAGTCTTAGGATTTACCTACATGTCCGGGATGACACGAAACATTTTATAAAGGAAACCCTTCTAAATTATTTTCAAAACGGCGGGACGTATGATAAACAAAGGGTATATACATATATAGTTATTTTCTTACAAATGGACATCCGCTACTTGCGCTGTGATACGCGCATCACACAGTGATTTGAAAAAAAAAAAGAGTCTGGCATGCATTTCTTTTCAGATGTTTGGTAAGTTTAAAACAATGCGTACTATGTACATGTTATAGTTTTGATGTATATCATGCTGGATTTCGTATTGGATTTTGATTTTGGTGTCTTCACCATGACTTCGATGATTGCGGGATACTTGACGGAGTTTTGATTTTGATTATATACTCGTTTTTCGCGTGCATACATTGCGCTGCGATGTGTTTTATGTATTTGTGACTTCGGAGCCCCGAGGACATGATCTTTTACTGAAATGTTTTAGTAATTAAGGGGTTTAAAATTTAAATTCGGGGGCCGAATTTCTTTAAGAGGGGAAGATTGTAACATTTCAGAAAAATAAATATTGTTTTGGCAATTTTTATAATTAAATAATAAATATTAGGAATATTTTAATGATGCGGTATAATTAGATACCGATAATATGGGAAATATTTGGAAAATTATAGAAATTACTGAAATGAGTGTGTTTTAAGCGATTTAGGTGAATTATGAATTTTTAAGATTAATTATATGCACTTTTAATGCTAATCGCGGTTAAATATCGCTAATCGCGCATTAATTTTGTTTTGTGCAAAGCATGCACAATATCATTTTTTTCATTTGTGTTACATTTTCCTACATGGCCTTCTCTTCATTTTCATTCATGGTTTTGGTTTTATGTGAGAAGAGAAAAGAAAAGGAAAAGAAAATAGAAAAGAAAACAAGAAAAAGAATAGTCAAGAAGTATAGGCATGAGAGAGAAAGGTGAGGGGTTTTCTTTGAGCAAGTGTGTAGCGCCTTGAAAAGTCGTTTTGGTGTTTTCCTGAAAATCGGTGAAAATTCGGTATTTTTCCGTAAACCGTCTTTTTCCGTTATTTTGCAGTTTACGACTAATTATACCTAAAATGGATAGGTAATTGCTTGTTTTTAGTAGCTAATGAGTTACTTATGAAATTCTGGTCGTTTAAAAATTTTCCTTAATTTTTCAATTTTTAATATTATTTTAAGCCGATAAGAAAATACATTAATTTAGCGATAAATACAAATTTAATTGGGCTAAATTTAAGCTTTAAAATCATATTAATTAAAATCTAGTTGTAATATAAATTTTTAGTATTTTATTTTAAATTTTAACTAATTTTTATTATGGAAATCGAAATTTATTGAATTTTAAGCTAAAACTTGCAATTTTGGACTTGTAGGGGGTCTTTTTGTATAGAATTTTTTTTGTAAAACCCCTCTCACTATTCCCTCACCCCTAGGCCGGCCCCACCTCAGTATCAAGCCCACAAAATTTTTCCCCATCTCATTTGAACAAAATGATATGATAGGGGCTTTAATATATTAAATTGGGTATGGGTTTTGTTGTTTGACTTGGTCTTTTGACTTTGAAACTTCTCAACACTTTTTCCCAACTCCCCCACACCACTCCCCACTCCCTCCTCAGCTCAGAAATCCTGCACCAACAGCCCCAAATATTTTCCCCATTTCTTCTTCTCTTTTGCTTCATTTTCATCTCAAAAATTCAACAAAATCCACAATTTCCTTCACAAATTCAACACAAAACCATATTCCATCTCTTGTCCAACCTAATTTGGTTCAAATCAAGGAGAAAGGAGGTGTCTTGGGAGGCTTGAGCAAGCTTAGGATTGATCTTTTGAGGTATAATTTCTAATCAAATGGTTAAATTGTAGTTTAAGTATGCTAAACTAGAACCTTGAAATTTGTTTAGTGTTAAATTTAGTGTTAGTTTCTAATCTTTTTTTTTAAGAGAGTAGTTTGTTTAAACTAGGTTTTTTTAGCACCATTGATTAGTTAATTAAGTTATCTTGTTATCTAGTTTTATACAAACCTAAATTGAGAGATTACTTTGCTTAAGTGGGCATCGATTTGTGTTAATTTATGTTGTTCAAGTGTGAAATTGGATTTAATTGATGGTTATGAAAATCAAGAAAGGGTTGTTTATGGAGAAATATGATTTGAAGCATTGTAATGTGTTATAATTAAAGTGATTATGGTTAACTAGTTATGCGGTTACATGTTATGCTAGGTTGTAATCCTTTTTGTCGCATAACGGCGATGTTGCGTCGTATTTTTTAGAATGTTTGTGCTTACTAGTTTTGTGATAAAAGTTTGTGATAAATTATTTTTGATGTCTTGATGACATTTTTAGCGTATCCTATGACTTTTAGGATGTGTGAGTGCGGATGTTTGTGTGTTCGAGTTTTAGTTTTTCCGGGCGACCAAATCGACGTTTTAGTTAGTTTTGCGATTTTCGCGTGTGTTCCGCGCAACTTGTGCACGTTGTACCTAGCTTGTGAACGTTAGTATTTTCGTTTGGGTTTTGCGTCGTTCTTGATATGTAACCTTATGTTTAGTATTGATATAAATTCCAGGTTCGGTCGCGGAGACTCAGACGCGGCACGAAAGGGGAAAGCGGTGATTGGACGTGACTAGCTAGGGATTTCGGTGAGTAGATGTAATATCTACGGGGGACTATCGTTGGATGGCGCAAGTCTTCCGATAGTTTTAGTAGCTTAAAAAGATTCTTAGTAATGTTAGTAATTAGGGGTGTAATACTTGTATGATTATTTGCTACATTCATGCCTTATATTGACATACATATACGGACCCATTCTATAGGACACCTGCACCATTGCCAGGGTTTTTATATGCAGCACGAGCACTATTCATGCTTACACACACACCCTAGTAATTGCCATGCCACCACACTAGAAAACCTTTAAATTGAAACCTTTTACTATAATTGATACTTAAACTTGCGCTATTGCTTTAATTCCTTAAAATGAAATCGTAGGATTGCTATTCATGTGCATGTACTTCATCATAATATTTGTTCATGCCTAATCTATTAATCACGCATCGCAACTTGATTATTGATACCATATGCATTCATTATCATTGACATATGCACTTATGAGGATTTCTTGAGATTTTATGATATTTCTAGATTTCGGGGGAGAGCCGCAAAATTTCTAAACTTATTATATTTTTAAAATATGTAAATTGCGGTTTTCTAGTGATGTAAGTGTCGTCCACCATGACTTTGCTGTGGTTTTCGAGATCCGTGTTGAGGAGTGGAGGAACCGTCACGGGTACATGGTGGGCCCGGTAAGGTACCCCGGGGCAAGAGGAATGTGGTGTTGACGCTGAGCCTGGCAGGGGAAGGATTACCTACCGGTGACTGTTTGGGACGGCGGATATCCAGAGGATACCGACCGTGGCCGCGAGATGATGAGATATTGATATTTGAGATGGTTCGGCCGGACGGCTGAGGCCAGAGATACATTGATATGAGATTTGAGACAGTTTTGAGGTGTCGATGCAGGACACAGATTCTTGTTGATTCTATTGGTATTGTGCTGGTATTTCAAAACAGATTCCTAAAGGAAAAACATGATTCTTATACTTACACATTCAGATCATGAGTTGATTCGCATTGCATTCATACCTGCTAGTATATTCATATTGCATACATACCTGCTATTATGTCCTGCCTTACCTGTATTTGAGATGCTAGGATGCTTGTGTGCATGCATTCGATAGCCTGTGTAGATGTTATTTATTACTCACAAGTTGGCAACTCACCCCCGTTGTGCCACAGCCTTTTTCAGGTCTGCTCCGTCAGTACAGTAGCGGCAGGCGCACTTGCTTCTTTTGCCTCCTTTGCCTAGACTCGAGGTTTTACTCTGTAAGTCTACGCTAGCGCCCCGGCCGTCTACAGACGCCAAATGCGGAACAAAAACTTTTTAACTGGCGCTATCGTATACTTTAACCCGGATCTGCCATTATTGCTAAACTAACAAAATGTAAAGAGTGTGGAAAGGTTATACCGAACGATCCGAGTCCTTCGTTCTTTAACCATCATCCCACGCTCCGTTGCGGCTGCTCCGATCTCGTCGATCTCC
Organism: Agapanthus africanus; assembly: GCA_030015575.1. Lineage (NCBI taxonomy): Eukaryota > Viridiplantae > Streptophyta > Magnoliopsida > Asparagales > Amaryllidaceae > Agapanthus > Agapanthus africanus. Next base: position 207,064,857 of record CM057347.1, on the reverse strand, counting down.
GATCTGCTCGTCCAGGTGGCACCACATCACTGATTCTTTAAACGGGCTCCCGCCTCTGACTCGAGGCAACTCGGTCGTCAAGTTTGCTAGAAGAGACGACCAAGAATGATGTAGAGAATGAGTAGATGACTTTGTCTCTCTTCGTCCAAAGCCGTGGACGATCGGTTAATGAAGTTGCCATTTTATCGGGTGATGAAATGAAAGAGGTAATGAAATTTCCATGCACCCTTAACCATAGTCTTTTCCCTCCAAAAAGGAAATCAATCTCACTCTCTCTCTCTCAAGGGGGCCGGCCACTTATAAGCAAAGAGGGAGGTGAGGGTAGGAGCAAAGAGGGGGTGACCATAAAAGAATGAAACTTATCTTGATCATAAAAGAAAAACAATGAGTCACTAAGATACAATGAATCAAAACAACCTTAGTCATCAAGCATTAATGGCACCATTAATGCACTAATGACTCACTAATCCATGTCACCCTCTCTAGAACCTTCTAGAACACTGAGTCACTCTCATCCAAGAAAAGATAAATCCGTCTTTAACCGAATGTTAAAAGACGGCTGATAGAAAACTGGAAACTGGCAACTTCCAAAAGTGATCCTGAAACGACTTTCAGGATAACCCCGTAACAGTATAAATATACCCGTATTTGTATTACAACCGAATACAAATGCAACTGAGACAAAGATATTATACCTACTCAATATAATACTCGGATCCGGCTTAAACCAAAGCCGACCAGTATCAACTGCCCGAAAACTGACACGTGCGTAAACGCACGTGCATTTTCCGAACCCTGCCATAAAACCATACGGCCTCTACAACGTTTCGCCCGAACTTGGGAAACTGTCTGTGGGGGACTCTAATGACTCGTCAGTACCCTGGCAGTGGGTTTAACCATAAACCGTCAGCGGCACTAGCTATGCGTAACGGCTGCCCATGGACTGACCTTAAGGGAGGCCGATGAGCGAACTCAAGGGAGGCCGATGAGCGAACTCATCCGAAAACCCTACTGAGCCTAACAGTGACAATGTATATACAGTCCGGTCCGTACGTCTATGAGTATCGCATATCCGCCTAGGGGGCTAGTAACGTCAGACCCCCAGAAGCAGTATAAGTCGTGTCGGAGTGTAGCCCAATAACACCCTGAGATACTACTGGAGTACCTACCAGTAAATCTCCTGCCATGGCCATGGCCTATGTGTAATGGCTCTCCTAGACACAGCACGACCTCGCCCCCAATACCGGGAGAGACGAATCCCCTGCCGATCCGCTCACGTGCCTCCATATGGCTCGGGACTGTACCCAAAAGCTACCTGTTTGCACGACTCCTTTGAGTCGTGGTAGGGTAGAAATCAAAGCACAGTGGGAACTCACACGAGACAAATGACGACCTCAGGTCGATGAACTAACATGTACACACGTCACCAGGGAACTGCTATCTGACGATAGGTATAGTACTAACTAGCAGATTCCCGGCGAGTCCTGTCCGGTGTACTCATAACCCAATGAGCACCTGTATACATCTTAGGTGATCCAACTGACACCAGTGGCTTGTGAGACCAGCCACCGCCCCTCGTCGGGGTCTCGACTGTATACACTAGTCTACTCCGGAGTATCGATGCCCTGTCTCGAAACTCCCACGACTAGGGACCACAATTAAGGATATGCATATAAACTACCCAACTCTCACGTATATGATCGCCATCATACTGTTGGTAGTAAAGCAAGATCCTAAGGGCTCTATCAAAGTGTAACATGCAATCAGTCACCTGAACATGTACACGACTGATAAAGGCAAACCAGATAGCATACTATCATCTCGAGTAAGACTGTTCTACCGGTATAGGTCCTCCGCAATCATTGCAATCACGTACCTGCGATCCAATAATTGACTATGAGGGCACTATCTCCAACAATCTCCCACTTGCACTCAAGGCTAATATTGCGATGTCGACTACTCACAGCCCGTGTGAAACCGAACATCCAACTCCTCTACTAATCAGTTCACAAAGCCCGTTTGTAAAACTATTGTGTTCGAGAAATAGCCTCAGTGAGTGGATCCGCCTAGATGTTTCTTTCAATATCTCTCTAAATCTCAAGTTCGCGGAGAAAGCCATCTCCCGAATCGAGTAATACCTGTCTTAGAATATGTCTGGATTTCTGATGGGACCTTGTTCATAAATGAACTCCTTATCCAAACTTTTTAGACTGTATCGATCACTGAACCTAATCAGTATCCGGCACCATGCCACCCACAGTATCCTCTTGGACCACCTGTCCATAATACTGTCCCTCTTCGTCAGAGGGAAAAACTATAACTCTGACAATCACTCTGTCATCCATGTCACCTTTGAAGCCTGGAATGATAATCGTCTCCCGAAGGAGGCTACCGTCATCAAATCCATAGAACATGTACTTATGTTCTAAAAATGCTTCCTTATGTTTCTCCAGGATTGGATTAATACAAACTCATTGCATCTAGTGCAAAAACAACATCTGGTGTGGTACTTGACATCTCATGATTGACTCAATTGCCTAAGCAAGTGATCTGCCAATCATGCACTTCCCTCTCCCCTTTAGTCTATACGACACCTTTAGAGAGGGTGACTCCATCACCTGCAGGTACACTACCATGCTAGGAGTCAACTATTCTAAAAACCATTAGAATATCTGTCAAAGTACCCACATTGGGAAACTACCCAATTCCAGATCTAAAACCATAGATCTAGAAACCAGAATGTCAAATATTATATCCATATCCTGTCTGGAGAAACAACTGTGTGACTACCACAGTACAACCGATTGTAGTATAGGAATTTTACTTCCCACTCTATGTATGTCATCCAAATACCATGACATCACACCCTACTACCTTCTTAACAGATCCATCCCCTATTCTGATTGAAGTCAAACACATGACTGTCACATCAAAATTAGATGATCTATCTCCGCTATAACTGCTCAAGTCTATAAATAGACATAAGCTACTTGCCCACTAAACTTCCGCTGCTCCCACTGACTACGACAACCCTCCTACCGGGTCTCATAACCTGGAACAACAGTAGTGTCAAGTCTAGGTAGATAAGGACCTTCCTGTCACCGTCCTTGAGGCTACCAGAGTACCTCTCGGGTGTCTGAGGTTACCCACCATATCTGCGGAGTGGCTATTGGAATGTCAAACCTGATTGAATATATAGGTCCTATTAAATTTTCTGTAATCGTTCGCGGTTCTGGAATCACTTCCAGTTCTACCATACTCCCACTACTGTTTTCTGAAAAAATCCATTTTACTAAAACTGTGGCGAGTCAAGAACAATATCACTATTGATCTTCCAAATGGTAGAATATCAACCCTCGTCATAGCCAGGGTCAACCCACAAACAGCCATTACAGAAACGTGCCCTGAGTTATCCAGAGTCTGGTTTTAAGCATAAGCTGGACAACTCCCCATACCTTAATATCTTTTAAGGTACGATCCATTCTATATCCAATATAGAAAACTTTGGCACTAATTTAATTGGAACCATATTCAAATCATGCAGCTGTCTCCAGTGCATATCAACTTAATGGAAAGAGGCTAATCAGCATTACTCAACTTAGGAATCCATCCAATTATGAGTAACCTGAAAGGGAAACTCGTTTCTCAAAACCATCACTATCATCTGAATACCAATCATAAGAATCTATATCTTCGATCTCTTTGAAGAATCCCGATACTTTTTTTTCTTTCTGGTTCTCTACTTTATTCTTATACCCATAACTTCTCAAAACTTAGACCTTGTATTTCTACGAAACACTTGTCCAAATACTAGAGAAGTTATAAGTAAATAGAACATAGTACGAGGACCTACCCCTTTGTCCTGATGGACACTGGACAACATACAATACTCTGTATAAGTCCGCTGAGTTAAACAACTCAGAACCTGTGCGTCGTAGGCTGAAAACTGTACCCTGGCGATTTCCTCAAATATCACCAATTACAACGAATTCTGATATAATGAGGATAATCACCTAATTCCCAATAACTTACTCCCACTCATCATCTGTAAAACCATACACATATGAGAATGAAACCTGGTAAATACATACCCTTGGAGCAAGTATCTAATCGGGAAAACAGTTTTCTATTAACAATGCACTGAAACATGAATATGTTTCGTAGGGGTATCTTGGTATTCATAGCAATGCCTCTTCCATAATCCAATTCATGACTTCAACCGTATATTTTATTGCCATCTCTCCAAATCCCTTTATTTGTCTTTAGTTGTTACCTTCTGTACACCATCGTTAGGCTAAATGGTTTTCTTCCTTCCCTACCGTTCGGCACCAGCCTATGGTTTGGAAGAAGACTATCCAGTAAGCATAATAGGTGTACCCTCCTAAACCAAGGAGTACTCGTATCTTGAGAGAAGGTGGTGATAAAAGACAACTGAATAATACCTTATTCCTTTAAAGGTGAAATAGGAGTGGCGATGAAGTACGCGGTTTGGTCGTGAATGATAACAGTCGCAATTTACTTTGCCCTCTTTCTAATCCCTTTATTTTGTCTTTAGTTATTTCCTTCTGTACACCCTACTTAGGCTAATTAGTTTTCTTCATTCCCTACCTTTCGGCACCAGCCTATGGTTTGGAATAAGACTATCCAATAAGCGTAATAGGTGTACTCTCCTAATCCAAGGAGCCCTCGCAACCTAAGAGATGGTGATAATAAAAGACAACTGAATAAACCAATTCTATTTCTCCTGAACCTGGATCCATCCTCGAAGAAGTCCCTTCGAGTTCGTATATAACCATACGATGGATTTATCCAATGGAAGTGGATATCCGTAGTAATACGGCTGTTCTGAGAAATGCAAAGGGTAAAAGAAGGAGTGGCAATGACTTATGCAACTCAGACAATCCAAAAGCCAGTATTTTAAGAAGGTTCGGTCAACTTGGTCAATGAGTCATAGTCTAGGGTCGGTCAAAGGTCGCTGCCAAAGAGAGAGAGAAAAGAAACACTCTGCGTGCACTCTAACCTAGATCAGAATGGTTATCACTTTATCTAATCCGGAAACCTCCCACTGTCCTGTCAAATTCTCCTCCAAACCTAAAAGAAGAATCAATCGGGATCACCCGAAGAGTAAACCAACTCATCAGTGGGAATCGGGATCCAACTCTCATCGCATAATAACGTGATGGAATGCATCCACGTTACTCATACTCCAGAAGGTATGCGCATACTTGGCTAGTTTCAGTTTCTTTAGAAACTCCCAATGTGATATTTGCCCCATGCTCTTATAACCTTGGCGTTAGGTCAAAATGTCATAAGTCACATGCCAAGTTCTACCCATCACTATCTTGTTAATTTGAACCCACCCGCACATGCCCTTGGCGTTAGGTCAAAATGGCAGAACGGCTGTCCCAAACCAACTCATCTATCTATGCAACAATTGAATACCCAGCAGCTACCAAACACTATGCCTTGGCGTTAGGTCAAAATACATAGCTTGAATACTACTGAATACCCAAAAGAAGTGACGGAGGGCTACGGCTGGTTTTTGGCGAAAAACCTTTAACGTAGTGAACTTGATATCGCTGAAGGAACCTGATAGCTTTTTTTAAAATATAGTGGCGAAAACCTTTGCTAAAGAGGTCACTCCCGGTAAAGGGATCTCGGCTCTTTCCTCGTGGAATGAGGTGCAGGATATTCCACTGAATACCGCTATGCAAAGCAACATGTAATCGACTATAGTGAAGTTATTACCCTGACGCAAACTTCTGCCCAAGGGGTCAGTCCCGGTGAAGGGATATCGGCCCTTGCCCCGTCGAATGAGGTGCAGGATATTCCACTGAATACCGCTATGCAAAACAAAAGGAAACGTCTTTGCAATAACACCTTTTAAATTGTTCCAACAACATCAAACAGGTTTGTTTTACTTTGCATTGATCAGAATCAACGCAGTCCCATCAATCGATCACACCAGAAAAGAACGAAAATAAAATGTACGTATATGCTATCCGCATTCGTCACTGGGTCCCGTCATCACCCGTTAGGTTACTTAACTAACGACAGAGCGGGGACTGGACTAGCGCGGGTGTAAAACATATACAACATCTAATAGCATATAAACCAATATACAATAATCGCTCCAGGCGTGATAATATGCAACATTACAGAAAAAGTAATAAGCATCACAGAACAATACAGATAATCTGGGATTCTCGGGTTTCACAGAGCCGCTGCTGAAACCCGACGTTCCCCTGTCGTGTGGATAGCCTGTGCAATGAAACCTAGACCCCTACGGGTGCGGCAAGTTACCCGCCAAAACCTGAAGCGAGGTAGTCCCCACAGCATAGTGAATGGAACACCCGGCACTTCGCGGAATCCGGTAAATTGAGCACCCCTCCTTGGGTCAACCTGTACCCCCTACGAGTGCGGCGAATAGTCTGCCAATTCTAGAGTGGGACCCCTCTGCCTCTCAAAGCCATGAGATGCGGACCCGTTGCCCCCCAGAACCCGGCTATCTGTGCACTCCGTCGCGGGGCAAAACCTAGTACAGTAATGAAAAATAGTACAACAGGTACATCGACCGCAACCTGGTCGTGCCCCAAAAGAATATTATACAACAGGCAGTGACGGCAGTCCACATGTTGGACGCTCGCCCCGCAATATCAAATGTACAAATAAACTCAAACAGTACTACTATTGCACACTGCTATCCACCACGACAAATCCGCAACATCACAGCACAACACAGAACATCAATGCGAATGTCATGTTCGCAAACCCGTCTAAAAGAACTATAGCAATCGGACGCGGTTTACCGATCAAATGACATTCCCGGTCGGAGATATAATGTAAGAACTGTAAACTAACATGTTTAAATTTCGATCGACTAAATATCACAAAGTGGGCCCCACGCAAATCTGGAGAACAGTAACAAAACCTGGGCCCAAAAGATATATACCAAAAACCCCAATTTCCAGAGAAGAACCCACTGAGCAAATTTGGGGGCATGATGACACAGAATGGCCGCGGATCAGCGGCCAAACCATGGGTTTGGCCGCGTTTCCGCGGCAGTCTTGTCGAATCATGATCCCAAATTTGTACGTCGTTCTTATAAAACCCTGCACAGTTTTCTGAGATGTGTGAAATATTTTTAGGACACCGTTTAAAAACAACAGAAACTGTCAAGCTTGGATTTTGCAGTTTTTGATTTCCGGTTCGATCGATATTTTAAACGCGTTAGCACAAGTTAGTATAGCAAAATGGTGAGGCTCTGATACCACTGTAAGTCTACGCTAGCGCCCCGGCCGTCTATAGACGCCAAATGCGGAACAAAAACTTTTTAACTGGCGCAATCGTATACTTTAACCCGGATCTGCCATTATTGCTAAACTAACAAACTGTAAAGAGTGTAGAAAGGTTATACCGAACGATCCGAGTCCTTCGTTCTTTAACCATCATCCCACGCTCCGTTGCGGCTGCTCCGATCTCGTCGATCTCCGATCTGCTCGTCCAGGTGGCACCACATCACTGATTCTTTAAACGGGCTCCCGCCTCTGACTCGAGGCAACTCGGTCGTCAAGTTTGCTAGAAGAGACGACCAAGAATGATGTAGAGAATGAGTAGATGACTTTGTCTCTCTTCGTCCAAAGCCGTGGACGATCGGTTAATGAAGTTGCCATTTTATCGGGTGATGAAATGAAAGAGGTAATGAAATTTCCATGCACCCTTAACCATAGTCTTTTCTCTCCAAAAAGGAAATCAATCTCACTCTCTCTCTCTCTCAAGGGGGCCGGCCACTTATAAGCAAAGAGGGAAGTGAGGGTAGGAGCAAGGAGGGGGTGACCATAAAAGAATGAAACTTATCTTGATCATTAAAGAAAAACAATGAGTCACTAAGATACAATGAATCAAAACAACCTTAGTCATCAAGCATTAATGGCACCATTAATGCACTAATGACTCACCAATCTATGTCACCCTCTCTAGAACCTTCTAGAACACTGAGTCACTCTCATCCAAGAAAAGATAAATCCGTCTTTAACCGAATGTTAAAAGACGGCTGATAGAAAACTGGCAACTTCCAAAAGTGATCTTGAAACGACTTTCAGGATAACCCCGTAACAGTATAAATATATCCGCATTTGTATTACAACCGAATACAAATGCAACTGAGACAAAGATACTATACCTACTCAATATAATACTCGGATCCGGCTTAAACCAAAGCCGACCAGTATCAACTGCCCGAAAACTGACACGTGCGTAAACGCACGTGCATTTTCCGAACCCTGCCATAAAACCATACGGCCTCTACAACGTTTCGCCCGAACTTGGGAAACTGTCTGTGGGGGACTCTAATGACTCGTCAGTACCCTGGCAGTGGGTTTAACCACAAACCGTCAGCGGCACTAGCTATGCGTAACGGCTGCCCATGGACTGACCTTAAGGGAGGCCGATGAGCGAACTCAAGGGAGGCCGATGAGCGAACTCATCCGAAAACCCTACTGAGCCTAACAGTGACAATGTATATACAGTCCGGTCCGTTCGTCTATGAGTATCGCATATCCGCCTAGGGGGCTAGTAACGTCAGACCCCCAGAAGCAGTATAAGTCGTGTCGAAGTGTAGCCCAATAACACCCTGAGATACTACTGGAGTACCTACCAGTAAATCTCCTGCCATGGCCATGGACTATGTGTAATGGCTCTCCTAGACACAGCACGACCTCGCCCCCAATACCGGGAGAGACGAATCCCCTGCCGATCCGCTCACGTGCCTCCATATGGCTCGGGACTGTACCAAAAAGCTACCTGTTTGCACGACTCCTTTGAGCCGTGGTAGGGTAGAAATCAAAGCACAGTGGGAACTCACACGAGACAAATGACGACCTCAGGTCGATGAATTAACCTGTATACACGTCACCAGGGAACTGCTATCTGACGATAGGTATAGTACTAACTAGCAGATTCCCGGCGAGTCCTGTCCGGTGTACTCATAACCCAATGAGCACCTGTATACATCTTAGGTGATCCAACTGACACCAGTGGCTTGTGAGACCGGCCACCGCCCCTCGTCGGGGTCTCGACTGTATACACTAGTCTACTCCGGAGTATCGATGCCCTGTCTCGAAACTCCCATGACTAGGGACCACAATTAAGGATATGCATATAAACTACCCAACTCTCACGTATATGATCGCCATCATACTGTTGGTAGTAAAGCAAGATCCTAAGGGCTCTATCAAAGTGTAACATGCAATCAGTCACCTGAACATGTACACGACTGATAAAGGCAAACCAGATAGCATACTATCATCTCGAGTAAGACTGTTCTACCGGTATAGGTCCTCCGCAATCATTGCAATCACGTACCTGCGATCCAATAATTGACTATGAGGGCACTATTTCCAACATACTCTTAGGTGGGTTATATTTTTATTTCGTACCACCTTGTATATTCTTTGTATCTAGTGTACTCCATCTACTGTATCTACCAGTATTGTTGTATATTGACCTAGAGATGAGACTGTGAGATTTGTGGACTTTTTATGCTGTATTTTGGGGTGGAGCTCACTTGAGTGGACATGCTGTTTTTCTCATGCTTCCTTATGATTATTTCGCATGTTGTTGCTTTATATTGCGTAGGATTTGTGACCACCTTGTGGCGAAGAGCTAGCTCCCGCTTGGGGATGCCTTATTTGTTGGATTCATATATATTCTTGTTGTACCCATTTTGGGGGCCAGTATTTACAAAGGAGACTCTGCCGAAATTTTCGGAAAAATTGATATTGTTTTTTTTAAAGGTTTTTATATGACTTATTTGATAAACTCGTTTTCAATTGATTGGGTTCTCTTCACTCTTTTGCTTATTTGGTTTTGGTTTCTGGGCTTTGGCTTACTTATTTTACGGACGTCTTGAGACGTTTCGTAAACTTAAGTGCCAGTCACGTTCCGTACCCTGTGGGTCGTGAAAAAGTTGGTATCAGAGCGATAGGTTTTACCTTTTTGAGTGTAGGATGACCCTTGGTAGATGGAGTAAGTGACTTAAGTAGGGTAACTTAGCGTATGTATGTCCGCGGCATACTTGCGATACGGTACTCCGCCTAAGTGACTTTAGGATATACTTGCTTGAAAATTCCTTCTTCTATTCCGTGTATCCTATGATCCTATTGCACTGTTTTTACTATCCGTTTTCCTGTAACAGCCACTATGCCGCCGAAGGCTACGAGGGCACAGAGGGCTGCCGCCCGTGACGAGATTCGAGCTGGCTCGTCCGAGACTAGGACTGAGCAGGGTGGTATGCCTACGCCGCAGGGACAGACCGATCCACCTTCCCCAGGCCGTATGGATTGGCTTGAGACTGGTATGGAGGAGTTGCGACAGATGATGGGGAGTATCCAGGAGCTACGTCAGATGGTAGGATCCCTAGTTGCAGCCAGTCGTACACCGAGGCTGGATGACGTACCTACTACATCACAGACGACCATGATACCTGCTCCTACTACTACCACCGTGACCATCCCGGTTTCACTACAGGATTTCATGAGGCTGAGACCTTCAGTATTCACCGGCACCGAGGCAGCGGAGGACCCACAGACGTTCCTTGACAGTTTAGCCAGGATCTGCCATTCGCTGAGATGTTCGGATGATCGATGGGTAGAGCTTGCGAGTTTCCGACTAGAGGGTCTCGCGCAGACATGGTGGGAGTCAGTCTTGAGAGGTCGAGCTGCAGGTCTACCGCCTATGACTTGGGCCGAGTTTACAGCGGTCTTTCTAGCTCGTTTCCTCCCAGAGAGCGTTCGTGACGCCAGAACTCGTAGCTTCGAGGCCTTAGTCAAGACACCTGGAATGACGGTGTCTGAGTATGACATCCAGTTTACACAGTTATCCCGATATGCTCAGTATTTGGTGGATACCGAAGAGAAGATGGTGAAGAGGTTCGTACAGGGACTTGATGCCCAGCGATATCTTGCCATTGGCGCCCAGCACTACGACACTTATTCAGCTGCTATGGATACGGCATTACGGATGGAGGCACGCATATCACAGACTTCAGCCGTTTCTGGGGCGAAGAGGATTCGCACCGATGTACCGTCTTAGAGGCAGCGCGCCAGATTCTTTCCGAGAGATAGGCCTGGCAAAGGATTTGGACGGGGACAGTTATATGGTTCATATCCCCAGGGACTGCAGCCGTCGCCAGGGTGTTTTGGGTGCGGGAGTCCACACCATCTTGTCAGAGACTGTCCGGCGAGACGACAGGGAGCAGCGACAATTCCGCATGTGACCCTACCACCATCACCACCCCCTCCTCAGAGAGCCCTACTTCCTACCACAGGCGATGCTCCATGCCAGTTAGGTGCACCCAGAGGCCGTGGACGCGGCGGTCCTGTTCAGAGAGGACGAGGAGGCAGAGGCCGAGGTCGAGGTCAGCCCGCTATCGGTGGAGGACAGGCCCGAGTATTTGCTTTGACACCGCAGGATGCGCAGGCATCCAATGCCGTTGTAACAGGTACCTTGCCAGTTTGTTCTTTCGACGCACGGGTATTATTTGACCCAGGTTCTACACATTCGTACGTCTCTACACACTTTGCACCGATGTTGGGCCGTGAGTCGTCGTCGTTAGATCATCCGCTTGTTGTTGTTACTCCGGTAGGCGAGTCGTTTGTCGCTCGTTTTGTATTTCGATTGTGTTCCGTTCGTATCGGGGAGAGGGATTCATCAGTTGATTTGATTCTCCTCGATATGTTGGACTTTGATGTGCTTCTGGGCATGGATTGGCTAGCCACTTGTTATGCTTCGGTGGACTGCCGTGAGAAGGCAGTCATATTTAGCTTTCCGGGAGAGCCAGTCCTTGTTATTCAGGGAGACCGCAGCGTCGCCCTTCCCAGCTTGATTTCGTCTCTTCGCGCTGGTCAGCTCTTGCGGAAGGGATGTCAGGGATTCTTAGCGTATATTTGTGATACTCGAGCTGCAGAGGTTCCGTTGGACCGGGTCCCAGTTGTTTGTGAGTTCCCTGATGTTTTCCCTGATGAGCTACCTGGGCTACCACCTGAGCGCGATGTTGAGTTCTGCATCGATTTGATTCCCGGCTCGGGGCCTATTTCTATACCGCCTTATCGGATGGCCCCGGCTGAGCTTCGAGAGCTGAAGGATCAGTTGCAGGATTTGTTAGATAAGGGGCTTATTCGACCTAGTGTTTCACCGTGGGGTGCTCCGGTCCTGTTTGTCAAGAAGAAGGATGGAAGTTTGCGCTTATGTATCGACTACCGCCAGCTGAACAAAGTTACCGTTCGGAACAGATATCCGTTGCCACGCATTGATGATTTGTTCGACCAGCTTCAGGGTGCAGGGTATTTTTCGAGGATCGACTTGCGATCAGGATACCATCAGCTGCGAGTTCGACAGGAGGATATACCGAGGACAGCTTTCCGCACGCGCTACGGCCACTATGAGTTTTTGGTGATGTCATTCGGACTCACCAACGCCCCAGCAGCATTCATGGATTTAATGAACCGTACATTCAGGCTGTATCTTGACTTGTTCATCATCGTGTTCATCGACAATATCTTGGTGTACTCCCGGAGCAGAGAGGAGCACGAGCAGCACTTGCGGATTACGTTACAGACTCTGAGGGAGCACCAGCTATTTGCAAAGTTCTCCAAGTGTGCTTTCTGGCTGGACAGCGTCGGATTCTTGGGTCACGTGGTTACGAGAGACGGCATATGTGTGGACCCGAAGAAGATTGAGGCTGTTCAGCAGTGGCCCCGACCTACATCGGTTACTGAGATCCGCAGTTTTCTAGGCCTGGCAGGCTACTACAGGCGTTTTGTTCAGGACTTCTCCCGTATAGCTGCACCTTTGACCGGTTTGACCCGGAAAGGAGTTCCTTTCGTTTAGACAGAGAAGTGCGAGCGCAGTTTTCAGCAGCTGCGGACATGTTTGACTACGGCGCCGGTATTATCTTTGCCTTCGGGATCAGGCGGATTTGTGGTCTACTGTGATGCTTCGCGAGTGGGATTAGGATGCGTATTGATGCAGCATGGCCGGGTGATCGCATATGCTTCTCGGCAGTTGAAGAAGCATGAACAGAACTACCCCACTCACGATTTGGAGATGGCTGCAGTGGTCTTTGCACTGATGATTTGGCGACATTACCTATACGGCGAGTCGTGTCAGATATTCACTGATCACAAGAGCTTAAAGTACATATTTCAGCAGCGAGACCTGAACCTCAGACAGCGTCGTTGGATGGAGTTGGTGAAAGACTACGACTGCGAGATCTTATATCACCCAGGCAAGGCGAATGTAGTGGCGGATGCGTTGAGTAGGAGGCCCGGGGGTAGTCTATCCTTTTTGCACGCAGTGCAGAGGCAGTCGTCAGCAGATTGGCAGATGTTATGCGACAGCCGAGTTGAGTTCGAGTTCACTCAGACAGGGGAACAGCTCGCGCATGTTCGTGCACACCCACAGTTGCTTGACCGTATATATGAGGCACAGCGCAGTGACGACCGTTGCTCAGAGATCATGGCATAGATGGGACAGGGCAGATTTTCCGAGTTCGTGATTGACGATCAGGGGATTTTACGTTATGGATCTAGACTGTGCGTACCAGATGCTGATGGATTGCGGCGCGACATTCTTGAGGAGGCACACCGATCAGTGTATAGTGTCCACCCCGGTTCCACCAAGATGTACCATGATATGAGAGAGACCTACTGGTGGGACGGTATGAAGAGGGACATTGTGGAGTTCGTTTCGAGATACCTGACTTGTCAGCAAGTCAAGGCCGAGCACCAGAGGCCAACAGGAGAGCTACAGCCGCTACCCATTCCGGAGTGGAAATGGGAGCAGATTTCGATGGATTTCGTTGTGGGTCTACCCAGGACCAGTCGAGGGTATGACTCCATCTGGGTGATCGTAGATCGATTGACGAAAGCGGCTCACTTCCTGCCAGTGAAGACCACTTTCAGCTTCGCTCAGTATGCCCAGCTTTACATCGACGAGATCGTGCGGTTGCATGGCGTACCGACTTGTATCGTGTCAGATCGAGGCACCCAGTTCACCAGCCGACTTTGGCAGAGACTTCAGGAGGCTTTGGGCACTCGTTTGAGCTTCAGCACAGCGTTTCATCCGCAGACCAACGGCCAGTCAGAGCGGACTATTCAAACTCTCGAGGACATGCTCAGAGCGTGCGTTTTAGACTTCGGCGGTAGCTGGGATCGTCATTTACCGTTAGTGGAGTTCTCCTACAACAACAGCTTCCACGATACTATTCAGATGGCACCTTTCGAGGCATTGTATGGGAGGAGATGCAGATCGCCCGTTTGTTGGATAGAGCTCAGTGAGAGCAGTATTTTGGGGCCGCATCTTGTTGAGGAGACGACGACGAAGATACAGTTGATCCGAGACCGGATGAGAGCGGCTCAGAGCAGGCAGAAATCGTATGCAGACAGGAGCCGTCGCAGATTAGAGTTCGCAGTTGGCGACCATGTTTTTCTGAGAGTCTCTCCGATGAAGGGCGTGATGCGTTTCGGGCGAAAGGGGAAGCTTAGCCTTAGATTCGTAGGTCCCTTCGAGATCCTCGAGTGTGTCGGCGCTGTTGCATATCGTTTGGCCCTTCCACCCAGCTTTCCCGATGTTCACCCCGTCTTCCATGTTTCGATGCTCCGCAAGTACCTTCACGACCCTTCGCTTGCGATTCAGCACCCGACAGTCCAGCTAGAGCACGACCTTTCTTTTGCAGAGCAGCCGGTGGCCATCCTGGATCGGCAAGTGAAGAAGTTGAAATCGAAAGTTATACCGACCGTCAAGGTCCTTTGGCGTGGCCCGAGCAGCGAGGAGGTCACCTGGGAGACCGAGGGCGAGATGAGGAAGAAATATCCCCATCTCTTTGAAGGTACGCGTAGTTATATTTTTAAATTCGGGGACCGAATTTCTTTAAGGGGGGAAGATTGTAGCGCCTTAAAAAGTCGTTTTGGTGTTTTCCTGAAAATCGGTGAAAATTCGGTATTTTTCCGTAAACCGTCTTTTTCCGTTATTTTGCAGTTTAGGACTAATTATACCTAAAATGGATATGCAATTGCTTGTTTTTAGTAGCTAATGAGTTACTTATGAAATTCTGGTCGTTTAAAAATTTTCCCAAATTTTTCAATTTTTAATATTATTTTAAGCCGGTAAGAAAATACATTAATTTAGCGATAAATACAAATTTAATTGGGCTAAATTTAAGCTTTAAAATCATGTTAATTAAAATCTAGTTGTAATATAAATTTTTAGTATTTTATTTTAAATTTTAACTAATTTTTATTATGGAAATCGAAATTTATTGAATTTTAAGCTAAAACTTGCAATTTTGGACTTGTAGGGGGTCTTTTTGCATAGAATTTTTTTTGTAAAACCCCTCTCACTATTCCCTCACCCCTAGGCCGGCCCCACCTCAGTATCAAGCCAACAAAATATTTCCCCATCTCATTTGAACAAAATGATATGATAGGGGCTTTAATATATTAAATTGGGTATGGGTTTTGTTGTTTGACTTGGTCTTTTGACTTTGAAACTTCTCTACACTTTTCCCCAACTCCCCCACACCTCTCCCCACTCCCTCCTCAGCTCAGAAATCCTACACCAACAGCCCCAAATATTGTAACGCCTTGAAAAGTCGTTTTGGTGTTTTCCTGAAAATCGGTGAAAATTCGGTATTTTTCCGAAAACCGTCCTTTTTGTTATTTTGCAGTTTAGGACTAATTATACCTAATTTGGATAGGTAATTGCTAGTTTTTAGTATAAAATGAGTTAATTATGAAATTCTTGTGGTTTAAAATTTTTCCCTAATTTTTCAATTTTTTTTATATTATTTTAAACCGGTAAGAAAATACATTAAATTAGCGATAAATACAAATTTAAATGGGCTAAAATTAAGTTTTAAAATCATGTTAATTAAAATCTAGTTGTAACATAAATTTTTAGTAATTTATTTTAAGTTTTAACAAATTTTTAATATGGAAAACGAAATTTATTGAATTTTAAGCTAAAACTTGCAATTTTGGACTTGTGGGGGGTCTTTTTGCATGGGATTCTTTTTGTAACCTCTCCGACTCATCCCCACTCCCCAAGGCCGGCCCCACCACTCCTGCAGCAGCCCATTCCCCCCCTCTATTTGACTTAAACAATTGTGATTGAATGGTTTTGAATAGGATTAATATATAGTAATTTGGGTATGGGTTTTTAGTGAGATATGAGGGCTTTGACTTTGGATTTTTCTCTCACAATTTCCTCACAACTCCCCACTTCCCTCCTCTGGCCGAGAGCTTCCCAGGTGCTGTCCCAAATTTCCCTTCCCTTTTTCTTTTCAAAATTCATCACAATTCCATCAAAATTCAACAAAAATCCATAGATTTCTTCACAAATTCAACACAAAACCCTATTTTATCTCTTTTCAAGCCCACATTGGTTTATATCTTGTGGAAATGAGGCATTTTTGGAGGCAAATGATCATGCTAGATCCATAGATTGTGAGGTATAATTTCAATCTTTGGTTAAATTGTTGTTTAAAGTGTGCTAATTGAACTTTGAAAATTGTTTTAGTGTTAATTTTAGTGCTATTTGCATACTAGTTTTTTTTTAAAGTTTGTGGTTTGAAATTAATTTAGGGTTTAGAACACCATTAAGAGGTTAATTAAGCTATTTTTTTATCTAGTTATTTTGTTAGCTTAATCTAAGTGATTAACTTGCTAATTGGGCTAAAATCTAGTGTTAATTTAGTGTTAGTTTCTAATCTAGTTTTTAAAGGTTTATGGTTAGAGTTAAACTAGGGTTTTTAGAAACCATCATTTAGTTAATTAAAGCTAATTAGCTATCTAGTTGTTTGCTAATCTAGGTTAATGAGGTTACTTTAATTGTGTGGGCTTCAAATTAGTATTAATTTGGTATTGTCATGTTTAGTTTTGGATTGAAATTGCTAATTATGAAAATCAAGAAATGTTTTGTTTATGGAAATTAGGTTTTTAAGCATAGTTAATGGTTTAAAAATAGTGTAATGGTTAGCTAGTGGGTTAGTTTGGATTGTTGTGTTGGATTGTGTTAACTTTGTCGCTAATTGTCGATCTTTGCACCAAATTTGCAATTTCTAGCTTACTAGGTTGTTATGTAAATTATTGTGGCGAATTAATTGCGATATCTAGATTATATTGTTGGCATATCCTATGACATTTAGGATGCGTGAGTGCGGATTTTTGAGTAGTCGGGTTTTAGTTTTGCCGGGCGACCAAATCGGCGATTTTTGCAGTTTTTGCGATTTTCGCGTGTGTTCCGCGCACCTTGTGCACGTTGTACCTAACTTGTGAACGTCGGTATTTTTAGTTTGGGTTTTGCGTCGTTCTTGATATGTAACCTTATGTTTGGTATTGATGTAAATTCCAGGTTCGGTCGCGGAGACGTCAGACGCGGCTCGAAAGGGGAAAGCGGTGATCGGACGTGACTAGCTAGGGATTCCGGTGAGTAGATGTAACATCTACGGGGGACTATCGTTGGATGGCGCAAGTCGCCCGATAGTTTTAATAGCTTAAAATGATTCTTAGTAATGTTAGTAATTAGGGGTGTAATACTTGTATGAGTATTTGCTATATTCACGCCTTATATTGACATACATATACGAAACCATTCTATAGGACACCTGCACCATTGCCAGGGTTTTTATATGCAGCACGAGCACTATTCATGCTTACACACACATCCTGGTAATTGCCATGCCACCACACTAGATAACCTTTAAATTGAAACCTTTTACAATAATTGATACTTAAACTTGCGCTATTGCTTTAATTCCTTAAAATGAAATCGTAGGATTGCTATTCATGTGCATGCACTTCATCATATTATTTGTTCATGCCTAATCTATTAATCACACATCGCAACTTGATTATTGATACCATATGCATTCATTATCATTGGCATATGCACTTATGAGGATTTCTTGAGATTTTATGATATTTCTGGATTTCGGGGGAAAGCCGCAAAATTTCTAAACTTATTATATTTTTAACATATGTAAATTGCGGTTTTCTAGTGATGTAAGTGTCGTCCACCATGAGTTTGCTGTGGTTTTCGAGACCCGTTTCGAGGAGTTGGATGAACCGTCTCGGGTACATGGTGGGCCCGGTAAGGTACCCCGGGGCAAGAAGCTCGTGGTGCTGACGATGAGCCTGGCAGGGGGCGGATTACCTACCGGTGACTGTTTGGGACGGCGGATATCCAGAGGATACCGACCGTGGCTGCGAGTTGATGAGATATTGATATTGAGATGGGTCAGCCGGATGGCTGAGGCCAGAGATACTATGACATGGATATATGAGATTTGTGATAGTTTTGAGGTGTCGTTGCTGGACACAGGTTCTTGTTGATTCTATTGGTATTGTGCTGATATTTCAAAAGAGGTTCCTAAAAGCAAAAACATGATTCTTATACTTACACATTCAGATCATGAGTTGATTTGCATTGCATTCATACCTGCTAGTATATTCATATTGCATACCTACCTGCTATTGTGTCCTGCCTTACCTGTATTTTAGATGCTAGTATACTTGTGTGCATGCTTTCGATAGCTTGCGTAGATGTTATTTATTACTCACGAGTTGGCAACTCACCCCCGTTGTGCCACAGTCTTTTGCAGGTCCGCTCCGTCAGTACAGTAGCGGCGGGCGCACTTGTTTCTTTTGCCTCCTTTGCCTGGACTCGAGGTTTTGCTCTTAGGTGGGTTATATTACTATTTTTTTGTACCACCTTGTATATTCTTTGTATCTAGTGTACTCCATCTACTGTATCTACCAGTATTATTGTATATTGACCTAGAGATGAGACTGTGAGGTTTGTGGACTTTTATGCTGTATTTTGGGGTCGAGCTCACTTGAGTCGACATGCTGTTTTTCTTATGCTTCGTTACGATTATTTCGCATGTTGTTGCTTTATATTGCGTGGGATTTGTGGCCGCCTTGTGGCGAAGAGCTAGCTCCCGCTTGGGGATGCCTTATCTGTTGGATTCATATATATTCTTGTTGTACCCATTTTGGGAGCCAGTATTTACAAAGGAGACTCTGCCGAAATTTTCGGAAAAATTGGTATTGTTTTTAAAAAGGGTTTTACATGACTTATTTGATAAACTCGCTTTCAATTGATTGGGTTTTCTTCACTCTTTTGCTTATTTGGTTTTGGTTTTCTGGGCTTTGGCTTACTTAATTTACGGACGTCTTGAGACGTTTCATAAACTTAAGTGCCAGTCACGTTCCATACACTGCGGGTCGTGACAAAGTTGATATCAGAGCGATAGGTTTTACCTTTTTGAGTGTAGGATGACCCTTGGTAGATGGAGTAAGTGACTTAAGTAGGGTAACGTAGCGTGTGTATGTCCGCGGCATACTTGCGATACGGTACTCTGCCTAATTGACTTTAGGATATACTTGCTTGAAAATTCCTTCTTCAATTCCGTGTATCATCCTATTGCACTGTTCTTATTACTATCCGTTTTCCTGTAACAGCCACTATGCCGCCGAAGGCTACGAGGGCACAGAGGGCTGCCGCCCGAGACGAGATTCGAGCTGGCTCGTCCGAGACTAGGACTGAGCAGGGGGGTATGCCTACGCCGCAGGGACAGACCGATCCACCTTCCCCAGGCCGTATGGATAGGCTCGAGACTGGTATGGAGGAGTTGCGACAGATGATGGGGGGCATGCAGGAGCTACGTCAGATGGTAGGATCCCTAGTTGCAGCAAGTCGTACACCGAGGCCGGATGACGCGCCTACTACATCACAGACGACCATGATACCTGCTCCTACTACTACCACCGTGACCATCCCGGTTTCACTACAGGATTTCATGAGGTTAAGACCTCCAGTATTCACCGGCACAGAGGCAGCGGAGGACCCACAGACGTTCATTGACAGTTTAGCCAGGATCTGCCGTTCGCTGAGATGTTCGGATGATCGATGGGTAGAGCTTGCGAGTTTCCGACTAGAGGGTCTCGCGCAGACATGGTGGGAGTCGGTCTTGAGAGGTCGAGCTGCAGGTCTACCGCTTATAACGTGGGCCGAGTTTACAGCGGTCTTTCTAGCTCGTTTCCTCCCAGAGAGCGTTCGTGACGCCAGAGCTCGTAGCTTCGAGGCCTTAGTCAAGACACCTGGGATGACGGTGTCTGAGTATGACATCCAGTTTACACAGTTATCCCGATATGCTCAGTATTTGGTGGATACCGACGAGAAGATGGTGAAGAGGTTCGTACAGGGACTTGATGCCCAGCTATATCTTGCCATTGGCGCCCAGCACTACGACACTTATTCAGCTGCTATGGATACGGCATTACGGATGGAGGCACGCATATCACAGACTTCGGCCGTTTCTGGGCCGAAGAGGATTCTCACCGATGTACCGTCTCAGTGGCAGCGCGCCAGATTCTTTCCGAGAGATAGGCCTGGCAGAGGATTTGGACGGGGACAGTTATACGGTTCTTATCCCCAGGGACAACAGCCGTCGCCAGGGTGTTTTGGGTGCGGGAGTCCACATCATCTTGTCAGAGACTGTCCGGCGAGACGACAGGGAGAAGCGACAGTTCCGCATGTGACCCTACCACCATCACCACCCCTTCCTCAGAGAGCCCTACTTCTTACCACCGGCGATGCTCCACGCCAGTTAGGTGCACACAAAGGCCGTGGACGCGGCGGTCCTGTTCAGAGAGGACGAGGAGGCAGAGGCCGAGGTCGAGGTCAGCCCGCTATCGGTGGAGGACAGGCCCGAGTATTTGCTTTGACACCGCAGGATGCGCAGGCATCCAATGCCGTTGTGACAGGTACATTGCCAGTTTGCTCTTTCGATGCACGGGTATTATTTGACCCAGGTTCTACACATTCGTACGTCTCTGCACACTTTGCACCGATGTTGGGCCGTGAGTCGTCGTCGTTAGATCAGCCGCTTGTTGTTATTACCCCGGTAGGCGAGTCGTTTGTCGCTCGTTTTGTATTTCGATTGTGTTCCGTTCGTATCGGGGTGAGGGATTCATCGGTTGATTTGATTCTCCTCGATATGTTGGACTTTGATGTGCTTCTGGGCATGGATTTGCTAACCACCTGTTATGCTTCGGTGGACTGCCGTGAGAAGGCAGTCATATTTAGCTTTCTGGGGGAGCCAGTCCTTGTTATTCAAGGAGACCGCAGCGTCACCCTTCCCAGCTTGATTTCGTGTCTTCGCGCTAGTCAGCTCTTGCAGAAGGGATGTCAGGGATTCTTAGCGTATATTTGTGATACTCGAGCTGCAGAGGTTCCGTTGGACCGGATCCCGGTTGTTTGTGAGTTCCCTGATGTTTTCCCTGATGAGCTACCCGGGCCACCACCAGAGCGCGATGTTGAGTTCTGCATTGATTTGATTCCCGGCTCGGGGCCTATTTCTATACCGCCTTATCGGATGGCCCCGGCAGAGCTTCGAGAGCTGAAGGATCAGTTGCAGGATTTGTTAGATAAGGGGCTTATTCAACCTAGTGTTTCTCCATGGGGTGCTCCGGTCCTGTTTGTCAAGAAGAAGGATGGAAGTTTGCGCTTATGTATCGACTACCGCCAGCTGAACAAAGTTACCGTTCGGAATAGATATCCGTTGCCACGCATTGATGATTTGTTCGACCAGCTTCACGGTACGGGATATTTTTCGAGGATCGACTTGCGATCAGGATACCATCAGCTGCGAGTCCGACAGGAGGATATACCGAAGACAGCCTTCCGTACACGCTATGGCCACTACGAGTTTTTGGTGATGTCGTTCGGACTCACCAATGCCCCAGCAGCATTCATGGATTTGATGAACCGTACATTCAGGCCGTATCTTGACTTGTTCATCATCGTGTTTATCGACGATATCTTGGTGTACTCCCGGAGCAGAGAGGAGCACGAGCAGCACTTGCAGATTACGTTACAGACTCTGAGGGAGCACCAGCTGTTCGCAAAGTTCTCCAAGTGTGCATTCTGGCTGGACAGCGTCGGATTCTTGGGTCACGTGGTTACGAGAGACGGCATTTGTGTGGACCCGAAGAAGATTGAGGCTGTTCAGCAGTGGCCCCGACCTACATCGGTTACTGAGATCCGTAGCTTTCTAGGCCTGGCGGGCTACTACAGGCGTTTTGTTCAGGACTTCTCCCGTATAGCTGCATCTTTGACCGGTTTGACCCGGAAGGGAGTTCCTTTCGTTTGGACGGAGGAGTGCGAGCACAGTTTTCAGCAGCTACGGACTCGTTTGACTACGGTGCCGGTATTATCTTTGCCTTCGGGATCAGGCGGATTTGTGGTCTACTGTGATGCTTCGCGAGTGGGATTAGGATGCGTATTGATGCAACATGGCCGGGTGATCGCATATGCTTCTCGGCAGTTGAAGAAGCATGAACAGAACTACCCCACTCATGATTTGGAGATGGCTGCAGTGGTCTTTGCATTGAAGATTTGGCGACATTACCTATACGGCGAGTCGTGTCAGATATTCACCGATCACAAGAGCTTAAAGTACATATTTCAGCAGCGAGACCTGAACCTCAGACCGCGTCGTTGGATGGAGTTGGTGAAAGACTACGACTGCGAGATCTTATATCACCCAGGCAAGGCGATGTGGTGGCAGATGCGTTGAGTAGGAGGCCCGGGGGTAGTCTATCCTTTTTGCGCGCAGTGCAGAGGCAGTCGTCAGCAGATTGGCAGATGTTATGCGACAGCCGAGTTGAGTTCGAGTTCACTCAGACAGGGGGACAGCTCGCGCATGTTCGTGCACGCCCACAGTTGCTTGACCGTATATATGAGGCACAGCGCAGCGACGACCGTTGCTCAGAGATCATGGCACAGATAGGACAGGGCAGATTTTCCGAGTTCGTGATTGATGATCAGGGGATTTTACGATATGGATCTAGACTGTGCGTACCAGATGCTGATGGATTGCGGCGCGACATTCTTGAGGAGGCACACCGATCAGTGTATAGTGTCCATCCCGGTTCCACCAAGATGTACCATGATATGAGAGAGACCTACTGGTGGGACGGGATGAAGAGGGACATTGCGGAGTTTGTATCGAGATGCCTGACTTGTCAGCAAGTCAAGGCCGAGCACCAGAGGCCCGCAGGAGAGCTACAGCCGTTACCCATTCCAGAGTGGAAATGGGAGCAGATTTTGATAGACTTCTTTGTGGGTCTACCCAGGACCAGTCGAGGGTACGACTCCATCTGGGTGATCGTAGATCGATTGACGAAAGCGGCTCACTTCCTGCCAGTGAAGACGACTTTCAGCTTCGCTCAGTATGCTCAGCTCTACATTGACGAGATCGTGCGACTACATGGCGTACCGACTTGTACTGTGTCAGATCAAGGCACCCAGTTCACCAGCCGACTATGGTAGAGACTCCAGGAGGCTTTGGGCACTCGTTTGAGCTTCAGCACAGCATTTCATCCGCAGACCGACGGACAGTCAGAGCGGACCATTCAGACTCTCGAGGACATGCTCAGAGCGTGCATTTTAGAATTCGGCGGTAGCTGGGATCGTCATTTACCTCTAGTGGAGTTCTCCTACAACAACAGCTTCCAGGATACTATTCAGATGGCACCTTTCGAGGCATTGTATGGGAGGAGATGCAGATCGCCCGTCTGTTGGACAGAGCTCAGCAAGAGCAGTATTTTGGGGCCGCAGCTTGTTGAGGAGACGACAGCGAAGATACAGTTGATCCGAGACCGGATGAGAGCGGCTCAGAGCAGGCAGAGATCGTATGCAGACAGGCGCCGTCGCAGACTAGAGTTCGCAGTTGGCGATCATGTTTTTCTGAGGGTCTCTCCGATGAAGGGCGTGATGCGATTTGGGCGGAAAGGAAAGCTTAGTCCCAGATTTGTGGGTCCCTTCGAGATTCTCGAGCGTGTCGGCGCTGTTGCATATCGTTTGGCCCTTCCACCCAGCTTTCCCGATGTTCACCCCGTCTTCCATGTTTCGATGCTCCGCAAGTACCTTCACGACCCTTCGCATGCGATTCAGCACCCGACAGTCCAGCTAGAGCGCGGCCTTTCGTTTGCAGAGCAGCCGGTGGCCATCCTGGATCGGCAGGTGAAGAAGTTGAGATCGAAGATTATACCAACCGTCAAGGTCCTTTGGCGTAGCCCGAGCAGCGAGGAGGTTACCTGGGAGACCGAGGGCGAGATGAGGAAGAAATATCCCCATCTCTTTGAAGGTACGCGTAGTTATTTTTAAATTTGGGGACCAAATTTCTTTAAGGGGGGAAGATTGTAACGCCTTGAAAAGTCGTTTTGGTGTTTTCCTGAAAATCGGTGAAAATTCGGTATTTTTCCGAAAACCGTCATTTTTATTATTTTGCAGTTTAGGACTAATTATACCTAATTTGGATAGGTAATTGCTAGTTTTTAGTATAAAATGAGTTAATTATGAAATTCTGGTCGTTTAAAATTTTTCCCTAATTTTTCAATTTTTTTAATATTATTTTAAGCCGGTAAGAAAATACATTAAATTAGCGATAAATACAAATTTAAATGGGCTAAAATTAAGTTTTAAAATCATGTTAATTAAAATCTAGTTGTAACATAAATTTTTAGTAATTTATTTTAAGTTTTAACAAATTTTTAATATGGAAAACGAAATTTATTGAATTTTAAGCTAAAACTTGCAATTTTGGACTTGTGGGGGGTCTTTTTGCATGGGATTCTTTTTGTAACCTCTCCCACTCACCCCCACTCCCCAAGGCCGGCCACACCACTCCTGCAGCAGCCTATTCCCCCCCTCTATTTGACTTAAACAATTGTGATTGAATGGTTTTGAATAGGATTAATATATAGTAATTTGGGTATGGGTTTTTAGTGAGATATGAGGGCTTTGACTTTGGATTTTTCTCTCACAATTTCCTCACAACTCCCCACTTCCCTCCTCTGGCTGAGAGCTTCCCAGGTGCTGTCCCAAATTTCCCTTCTCTTTTTCTTTTCAAAATTCATCACAATTCCATCAAAATTCAACAAAAATCCAAAGATTTCTTCACAAATTCAACACAAAACCCTATTTTATCTCTTTTCAAGCCCACATTGGTTTATATATTGTAGAAATGAGGCATTTTTGGAGGCAAATGATCATGCTAGATCCATAGATTGTGAGGTATAATTTCAATCTTTGGTTAAATTGTAGTTTAAAGTGTGCTAATTGAACTTTGAAAATTGTTTTAGTGTTAATTTTAGTGCTATTTGCATACTAGTTTTTTTTAAAGTTTGTGGTTTGAAATTAATTTAGGGTTTAGAACACCATTAAGAGGTTAATTAAGCTATTTTGTTATCTAGTTATTTTGTTAGCTTAATCTAAGTGATTAACTTGCTAATTGGGCTAAAATCTAGTGTTAATTTAGTGTTAGTTTCTAATCTAGTTTTTAAAGGTTTATGGTTAGAGTTAAACTAGGGTTTTTAGAAACCATCATTTAGTTAATTAAAGCTAATTAGCTATCTAGTTGTTTGCTAATCTAGGTTAATGAGGTTACTTTAATTGTGTGGGCTTGAAATTAGTGTTAATTTGGTATTGTCATGTTTAGTTTTGGATTGAAATTGCTAATTATGAAAATCAAGAAAAGTTTTGTTTATGGAAATTAGGTTTTTAAGCATAGTTAATGGTTTAAAATTAGTCTAATGGCTAGCTAGTGGGTTAGTTTGGATTGTTGTGTTGGATTGTGTTAACTTTGTCGCTAATTGTCGATGTTTGCACCAAATTTGCAATTTCTAGCTTACTAGGTTTTTATGTAAATTATTGTGGCGAATTAATTGCGATATCTAGATTATATTGTTGGCATATCCTATGACATTTAGGATGCGTGAGTGCGGATTTTTGAGTAGTCGGGTTTTAGTTTTGCCGGGCGACCAAATCGGCGATTTTTGCAGTTTTTGCGATTTTCGCGTGTGTTCCGCGCACCTTGTGCACGTTGTACCTAACTTGTGAACGTCGGTATTTTTAATTTGGGTTTTGCATCGTTATTGATATGTAACTTTATGTTTGGTATTGATGTAAATTCCAGGTTCGCTCGCGGAGACGTCAGACGCGGCTCGAAAGGGGAAAGCGGTGATCGGACGTGACTAGCTAGGGATTCCGGTGAGTAGATGTAACATCTACGGGGGACTATCGTTGGATGGCGCAAGTCGCCCGATAGTTTTAGTAGCTTAAAATGATTCTTAGTAATGTTAGTAATTAGGGGTGTAATACTTGTATGAGTATTTGCTATATTCACGCCTTATATTGACATACATATACGAAACCATTCTATAGGACACCTGCACCATTGCCAGGGTTTTTATATGCAGCACGAGCACTATTCATGCTTACACACACACCCTGGTTATTGCCATGCCACCACACTAGATAACCTTTAAATTGAAACCTTTTACTATAATTGATACTTAAACTTGCGCTATTGCATTAACTCCTTAAAATGAAATCGTAGGATTGCTATTCATGTGCATGCACTTCATCATATTATTTGTTCATGCCTAATCTATTAATCACACATCGCAACTTGATTATTGATACCATATGCATTCATTATCATTGACATATGCACTTATGAGGATTTCTTGAGATTTTATGATATTTCTGGATTTCGGGGGAAAGCCGCAAAATTTCTAAACTTATTATATTTTTAACATATGTAAATTGCGGTTTTCTAGTGATGTAAGTGTTATCCACCATGAGTTTGCTGTGGTTTTCGAGACCCGTTTCGAGGAGTTGGATGAACCGTCTCGGGTACATGGTGGGCCCGGTAAGGTACCCCGGGGCAAGAAGCTCGTGGTGCTGATGATGAGCCTGGCAGGGGGCGGATTACCTACCGGTGACTGTTTGGGGCGGAGGATATCCAGAGGATACCGACCGTGGCTGCGAGTTGATGAGATATTGATATTGAGATGGGTCAGCCGGATGGCTGAGGCCAGAGATACTATGACATGGATATATGAGATTTGTGATAGTTTTGAGGTATCGTTGCTGGACACAGGTTCTTGTTGATTCTATTGGTATTGTGTTGATATTTCAAAAGAGGTTCCTAAAAGCAAAAACATGATTCTTATACTTACACATTCAGATCATGAGTTGATTTGCATTGCATTCATACCTGCTAGTATATTCATATTGCATACCTACCTGCTATTATGTCCTGCCTTACCTGTATTTTAGATGCTAGGATACTTGTGTGCATGCTTTCGATAGCCTGCGTAGATGTTATTTATTACTCACGAGTTGGCAACTCACCCCCGTTGTGCCACAGTCTTTTGCAGGTCCGCTCCGTCAGTACAGTAGCGGCGGGCGCACTTGTTTCTTTTGCCTCCTTTGCCTCGACTCGAGGTTTTGCTCTTAGGTGGGTTATATTACTATTTTTTTGTACCACCTTGTATATTCTTTGTATCTAGTGTACTCCATCTACTGTATCTACCAGTATTATTGTATATTGACCTAGAGATGAGACTGTGAGGTTTGTGGACTTTTATGCTGTATTTTGGGGTCGAGCTCACTTGAGTCGACATGCTGTTTTTCTTATGCTTCATTACGATTATTTCGCATGTTGTTGCTTTATATTGCGTGGGATTTGTGGCCGCCTTGTGGCGAAGAGCTAGCTCCCGCTTGGGGATGCCTTATTTGTTGGATTCATATATATTCTTGTTGTACCCATTTTGGGAGCCAGTATTTACAAAGGAGACTCTGCCGAAATTTTCGGAAAAATTGGTATTGTTTTTAAAAAGGGTTTTACATGACTTATTTGATAAACTCGCTTTCAATTGATTGGGTTTTCTTCACTCTTTTGCTTATTTGGTTTTGGTTTTCTGGGCTTTGGCTTACTTAATTTACGGACGTCTTGAGACGTTTCGTAAACTTAAGTGCAAGTCACGTTCCGTACCCTGCGGGTCGTGACAAATATTTTCCCCATTTCTTCTTCTCTTTTGCATCATTTTCATCTCAAAAATTCAACAAAATCCACAATTTCCTTCACAAATTCAACACAAAACCATATTCCATCTCTTCTCCAACCTAATTTGGTTCAAATCAAGGAGAAAGGAGGTGTCTTGGGAGGCTTGAGCAAGCTTAGGATTGATCTTTTGAGGTATAATTTCTAATCAAATGGTTAAATTGTAGCTTAAGTATGCTAAACTAGAACCTTGAAATTTGTTTAGTGTTAAATTTAGTGTTAGTTTCTAATCTTTTTTTTAAGAGAGTTGTATGTTTAAACTAGGTTTTTTTTAGCACCATTGATTAGTTAATTAAGTTATCTTGTTATCTAGTTTTATACAAACCTAAATTGAGAGATTACTTTGCTTAAGTGGGCATCGATATGTGTTAATTTATGTTGTTCAAGTGTGAAATTGGATTTAATTGATGGTTATGAAAATCAAGAAAGGGTTGTTTATGGAGAAATATGATTTGAAGCATTGTAATGTGTTATAATTAAAGTGATTATGGTTAACTAGTTATGCGGTTACATGTTATGCTAGGTTGTAATCCTTTTTGTCGCATAACGGCGATGTTGCGTCGTTTTTTTTAGAATGTTTGTGCTTACTAGTTTTGTGATAAAAGTTTGTGATAAATTATTTTTGATGTCTTGATGACATTTTTAGCGTATCCTATGACTTTTAGGATGTGTGAGTGCAGATGTTTGTGTGTTCGAGTTTTAGTTTTTCCGGGCGACCAAATCGACGTTTTAGTTAGTTTTGCGATTTTCGCGTGTGTTCCGCGCACCTTGTGCATGTTGTACCTAGCTTGTGAACGTTAGTATTT
Organism: Agapanthus africanus; assembly: GCA_030015575.1. NCBI lineage: Eukaryota > Viridiplantae > Streptophyta > Magnoliopsida > Asparagales > Amaryllidaceae > Agapanthus > Agapanthus africanus. The sequence goes on along the minus strand of CM057347.1, from coordinate 207,036,075 downwards.
TCGTTTGGGTTTTGCGTCGTTCTTGATATGTAACCTTATGTTTAGTATTGATGTAAATTCCAGGTTCGGTCGCGGAGACGTCAGACGCGGCACGAAAGGGGAAAGCGGTGATTGGACGTGACTAGCTAGGGATTTCAGTGAGTAGATGTAATATCTACGGGGGACTATCGTTGGATGGCGCAAGTCGCCCGATAGTTTTAGTAGCTTAAAAAGATTCTTAGTAATGTTAGTAATTAGGGGTGTAATACTTGTATGATTATTTGCTACATTCATGCCTTATATTGACATACATATACGAACCCATTCTATAGGACACCTGCACCATTGCCAGGATTTTTATATGCAGCACGAGCACTATTCATGCTTACACACACACACTGGTAATTGCCATGCCACCACACTAGATAACCTTTAAATTGAAACCTTTTACTATAATTGATACTTAAACTTGCGCTATTGCTTTAATTCCTTAAAATGAAATCGTAGGATTGCTATTCATGTGCATGTACTTCATCATATTCTTTGTTCATGCCTAATCTATTAATCACGCATCGCAACTTGATTATTGATACCATATGCATTCATTATCATTGACATATGCACTTATGAGGATTTCTTGAGATTTTATGATATTTCTGGATTTCGGGGGAAAGCCGCAAAATTTCTAAACTTATTATATTTTTAAAATATGTAAATTGCGGTTTTCTAGTGATGTAAGTGTCGTCCACCATGAGTTTGCTGTGGTTTTCGAGATCCGTGTCGAGGAGTGGAGGAACCATCACGGGTACATGGTGGGCCCGGTAAGGTATCCCGGGGCAAGAGGAATGTGGTGTTAACGTTGAGCATGACAGGGGACGGATTACCTACCGGTGACTGTTTGGGACGGCGGATATCCAGAGGATACCGACCGTGGCCGCGAGATGATGAGATATTGATATTTGAGATGGGTCAGCCGGACGGCTGAAGCCAGAGATACATTGATATGAGATTTGAGACAGTTTTGAGGTGTCGATGCTGGACACAGATTCTTGTTGATTCTATTGGTATTGTGCTGGTATTTCAAAAGAGATTCCTAAAGGAAAAACATGATTCTTATACTTACACATTCAGATCATGAGTTGATTCGCATTGCATTCGTACCTGCTAGTATATTCATATTGCATACATACCTGCTATTATGTCCTGCCTTACCTGTATTTGAGATGCTAGGATTCTTGTGTGCATGCATTCGATAGCCTGTGTAGATGTTATTTATTACTCACGAGTTGGTAACTCACCCCCGTTATGCCACAGCCTTTTTCAGGTCCGCTCCGTCAGTACAGTAGCGGCGGGCGCACTTGCTTCTTTTGCCTCCTTTGCCTAGACTCGAGGTTTTACTCTTAGGTGGGTTATATTTTTATTTCGTACCACCTTGTATATTCTTTGTATCTAGTGTACTCCATCTACTGTATCTACCAGTATTGTTGTATATTGACCTAGAGATGAGACTGTGAGATTTGTGGACTTTTATGCTGTATTTTCGGGTCGAGCTCACTTGAGTCGACATGCTGTTTTTCTCATGCTTCCTTATGATTATTTCGCATGTTGTTGCTTTATATTGCGTGGGATTTGTGACCGCCTTGTGGTGAAGAGCTAGCTCCCGCTTGGGGATGCCTTATTTGTTGGATTCATATATATTCTTGTTGTACCCATTTTGGGGGCCAGTATTTACAAAGGAGACTCTGCCGAAATTTTCGGAAAAATTGATATTGTTTTTTTTAAAGGTTTTTATATGACTTATTTGATAAACTCGTTTTCAATTGATTGGGTTCTCTTCACTATTTTGCTTATTTGGTTTTGGTTTCTTGGCTTTTGCTTACTTATTTTACGGACGTCTTGAGACGTTTCGTAAACTTAAGTGCCAGTCACGTTCCGTACCCTACGGGTCGTGACAAGGTGCCATTGCAATCATTCATCATCTTCATCATCTTTCTTCTTCCTCCATCACCATGGCAGCACCTCATCTCCCTCCTCCACTTCAAGCCTCAAAACACCCCCAAAACAAACCCAAAACACTATCTCCATTTCACAAAAAGCATGCACAAGCTCAAGGGTAGCACATTGGACCAAGAAAAATCAAATTTTGAGGACTTTGGGCAACTCAAGAATTTTCTTGAGTTTCCAATTGAGGTAATTTCTGCACCCTTAGAATAGTATTTAATTTGCTTAGGCATCCATATATGTTTAGTATCGATATCGAGTGGTTTCGTGAACCTAGAAATTCCTGGAAGAGGGTTTTGAGAAATTTTGAATTGTGAAGTGTAATTGAGGTTAGTAGAGACCTTATGACCCCTGTAGGGATTGTATCTTAGACTGAAACCATAGAATAAACCCCGGAATACGAACTTAGAAACCCCGACATCGGAAAACTGTGAAAATATGATGGTAATTGGAAATCTGCTAACACTCGGGGACCTGAAAAATTATTTATCAAACACTGAGATACATGCAGGCAACCTAGGACCCCCACTAAAACCCTAGCCCTACACCCTCACCCACGCCGTAAATAAATCCCCTTTGGCCGCAAATTGTGGCCAGACCTGGTCCATTTTGGTTCGTACTTGTTCTGTAGATCCATCTCCAGTAAACTAGACCCTTTACATATGCAAAATTGACTAATTTGGCCTAGGGTAAAATCTGGGACCATTTCCTTATGTTGCAGTTTTGATTCGAGGTTTTGTTTTGCGTATTTTGAATTCTGGATTTTTGGAATTTGCTTTTAACTCGATGATTTGACGTTTGTACGACGATATAGAGAGTTGTTTGGTGGTTTTGAAGGCGTAGTCCGTAGGTTCGAACCTATAGGCTTTTAGCGTGTCATTTTGGTTTTGAATTGGATTTTAATGCGATACGATACGTTATGATGTATAGGTACCTCACGTGGACTTCAAGACGACGAGGATGAGCGTGGCGTCATCGACTCCAGAGAGCGAAGATCAGGTGAGTAGATTATATCTACAGGGGAAGTCGGGTGGATGGCGTATAGCACCCCCGCAAAGTTGTGAAAAGTGATGTGATGTGATATAGATATACATTTATATGTTGTTGAGAGATATGAACACTTAGCAAGAGAAGCTTTAGGAGATCATGGGTTTAGTGTTAGCGAGAATTGAAGAAAGGACTTTAGTGGATTTCTTAGTCACGAAACCCTAAGGTAATGATTTGCATACACGCACACATACACATTCGTATACATTTACTTTCTTGTGCGTATATGGGGACGTGTATATATGTATATACGCATGGGTATGGGACTATGCATATACATATTCATATACACATGTATGGATGTTGAGAATGGTATGTGGAATTTGGAAATGAGTCGATGAGTTTAGGCATGGTGCCATGAGATCGGTGATGTGATTTGGTTCGTATTAGGAGATACGACATGATATTATATCGGATATTTATGCGATGTGTTTCCACACACACGCGTACATTTATGTTGATGATATTAGTAGTGTACTAGACTTAGATTAGTACCTCCTGTTCACGATATGCGATGATAAGGAAACCGGATGAATAATGAGATAAAATGTGTTATTTGACCCACACCCAGATTTGGGATGCCGTACAATAGATTTACCGTACGAGACATAATTATGATGATAGATCCGCAATCTTGACTTGAGGATGTCATATTATATATATTGTATCGTACGTGATACTATGGAGGCGAGATCATCGACTACTAGAAATATATAGATCGACTCAGACTTAGGTGGATTTCCTTACACTTTTGACTGGGCTCGAGTCACACTAGTTTTCAAAAGTGGAGGACTGTGAGTATTTTAAATACCAAATTGTATGACTCGTATATTGGGTAGGTGTATTCTTCAGTGCTGCTGTTATCATATCACTTTCTATATATTCATGATGTTCCATCGCATTGCATGCTTATACATATGTTATCTGTAATTATTATGAAACTCTGCTGTCAGGACACCAGCACCATTACCGATGATGCGTATGCTCCACATACACTTGCTTGCCGGCTTACACACATCTTCATCGGTAATTACCATGTCACGTACACTTTAGAAAATACTATTTCATTGACATAGCTTGCTAACTGATAGTTGCTACATGTTATAGCGTTCATATGCTAGTTTAATTATTGCATGATATCAGATGCATCCATATATTCAATGGTTAAGCAGTATTATGGAGATTTATTCTGGTTTTCATTGTTATTAACATGGTGACTTGATGATTTCGGGTTCTTCATGATATTTTTGGATTGGAAACCGCATGTGAAAGTTTTGTAAACTGATGAATTATTTTAAAGAGAAAAAATGCGGTTTTCCTTAATATGTTGAGTATTGTCCACCATGATCTTTTCTCGGTTCTGAGATGTTTTCGAGACCCGATTCGAGGAGTTGGATGAACCGTCTCGGGTACATGGTGGGCCCGGTATGGTATCCCGGGGCAAGAAGCTCGAGTTGTAGACGATGAGCCCGACAGGGGCAGACTGCCTACTGGTGATTTTACCTGGCGCGGCGGATATCCGGAGGATACCGTTCGTGGTCGTGTGGTTGATGATATGGGCCAATCCGGACTGACGGAGCCCGAGATATTGAGATATTGAGATATTGGGATTTGAGATACTGAGATATTGAGATATTGAGATACTGAGATATTGAGATATTGAGATTTATGTTTTGTGTCGATACTTGACACTGATTTCTCTTTTGATTTCATGATGTACTCTGTTTCCATTTGTCATGCATTCATACATCTTATACCTGATATGTCGCTATCTGAGGCACTGACACGAGCATGTAGTATTACACTTATACATAATGGACTAGGATATGATTTGAGGATATTACTTGATATGACCTAGGATAGCGTCATGCATGGATTTCTACTCGTAGATGTTTTCTACTCACGAGTTGGCAACTCACCCCTGTTGTGCCAAATTTTTCTTACAGGTTAGATGTACAAATTTCATTGGCAGCTTGCTGGCATATAATTTCATTCAGGGTGATTTCCTTTTGTAGGTGGGTTCTTTTGCATCAGGACCACCATTGTTTATTTGTTATTTCAGTTGTATCTAGTAAAACTCCATCAACCAGACTTGTATATTGTTAGAGATGGAAGACCAGTGTATATTCTTTCGACCTTAGAGTCGCGCGCTGTATTATATGGTTTCCTCTGGTTTTCTTGATGATGTTGGATTTTTATCCTGATTTTGATCATCGCCCTTCGGCGTTGTATATTATATTGCTTACGTGGTTGTGACCGTCAGTTGACGAAGATCTAGCTCCCGCTTGGGGATGCCTTATTCATTATACATGCTTTGTCAGGTTTTGTACCCGTTTGGGGTCAGTTTTTACAAAGGAAACTCAGCCGAAATTTTCAGAAAAGACTTGTGATTTTAAAAATGCATACTTCGGCTTATGTTGTTAAACTTCTTGCTTTAAAAATTGGTTTTTCCTTCACACTACTACTTTACTTGGTTTTGGATTTCTGGGTTTTGGCTTACTTAGATTACGTACGCCTCGAGATGTTTCGTAGTTTAAGTGCCGGTCATGTTCCGTACTTTTCGGGTCGTGACAATAATGGAGATACAGATCTCGAAATCCCCTACCGAAAACCAATATGCACTAGTCAAATACTATATTACGGATATAGTATGCATCCTTGGATCAAGCTCTTAAAACTTAATAAAACATATGCAAAATCCTTTCCGAATCGACGTATGATACGTAACTCACGGCACAAGTGACGGACGCTCATATACACGTTCCGCCGTTTTAAAACATCCCAAAAGGTTTTCCTTTGTAAACGTTTGTGTCGCTCACGGACACGTAAGAAATAGCGAGACTATAGCTCCGTTTTGAAAACCTCTTGTTAAACTTTTTATGCATGCAAAATACTCAAGCATTGTCCTCAGATCAGTCATGTTCGGCTACTACATAATATAGTGCTCATCAAGAAAACAAAGTGCCCAAAAGAAAAATCTTCCCCAAAGGGCGTAACCAATAATCACGTACGTATGGTGCGCACGGAAATAAAATCCAATACAAGTGCCATAATATGCACAAAAGAAAAACTAAGTGCAACGGTGTCCATGAAAACATCTATCCAGTGCAACAGGTGTGCACGACAACAACATCTAGTGCATCTACTATGCACGAAAATCTCAATCCAGTGCAGCTAGTATGCACAAAAGAAAATCCCAATCGAGTGCATCCGGTGTGCACAAAATCACATCTCACATCATGTGCCCAATATGCGCAATAATCCAAATCAAGTGCATCCAACATGCACGAATAAAACCTAAGTCAGGTGCATCCAACATGCACGAATAAAATCTCACTCAAGTGCACCCGATGCGCCCAAAATCCAGTAGCCAGCGCCTAATATGCGCAAAAATACGACCCAAGCGCGTCAGGTCCTTAAAACATCTGGTGCGGTAGCATGCATGAAAACGAACATCAAGTGCAAACGGGCACAAAAACACAAATCTGGTAACACAAATGCTCAGGACATAAATCGGGTGCAACCAAGACACGGAGTATAAATCCGGTGCAACCAATGCACGAAATAACAATCTAGTGCAACAAATGCATGAAATATGAATCTGGTGCAACAAATGCACAAAATACAAATCGGGTGCATCCAGTGCACGAAAACCAAATCCAGTGCATCCAGTGCACGAAATACAAATCCAGTGCATCCAGTGCACGAAATGTAGGGTTCCTAGGCACTCTAGTGAAGTCTCACAAGTGATCAAACATGCACAAATCAAATTTTACGGGTGCCTACAAACCCGACTACGGATCGTTTACTAGATATTTAGGCGAAAACATAAACTAGTTAACATTTTAACTAAGGGAACGGATATACAACCTTTGTAGATCCGGTCCACCACCTCCACGGCTCCGCAATGAAGTCCCCTCGCTGTCCAAATTATGTCTTGGGCTCTAGCGTCGGCATCATCGAAGAATGGGCGGGCTTGATCGTCGGTTCGATGCCGAAGATGATCTACGTCGAGGCATCACTAGAACAAGCTCCAACTTCACCAAGTCGGAAAAACTTGTGAAGGAAACACCCTATACTACTTGGCAAGAGGTAGATGATGAAGAAATAGGAAGTGGGTAAACTTTAGTTTTGGATTTCTCACTAGACTTCATGACTTGCCATTGGAGTAGCAAGCTTTCTTCAATGTTGAAGAAGATGAAGAAGAAGAAGAAGATATGATAAGTTAAATTAAAATTGAAAAGAAAATACAATACTTATCATATCTTTGACCATGGTTTAGTGTAGAGACTTAACTTAGGTTAGTTGAGTGGTTAGGGTTAGGCATGAGACAAGAATGGTGACTAAAACAATGCTACATGAATCTTCAACTAAAAACAAAAATAGCCACCATTCATTTCTCATTTTATTTTTCTTTTGAAATAAATAAAATAAAAAGATAAATGAATAAGATGAAACCCTAATCACTAACTAACCATGGTTTAATACTTTACACAAAACCAAACAAGAATGTATCATCAAACATGATACAATCATGTGCACAAAGAAATATATCACATATACAACTTGCACAATTCAAGTGAGAAAATCCTTTTTAAAGTGAACCAATACTAGTTAATGCAAAGTAATATATCAAATATATAATTATACATTAAATCATTAAATCAACACTTGATTCAATGATCCGGTCATGTCGCATATAACCGGCCAGTATCCTATGTATCGGCTTATCGAATCAATCCTTGATTCGATAACTAGGTTATATCGCATATAACCAATCGATAGATAGATCGCGAGAATGGAATACGGTATCACATACACGCATTATTCTCGGTCCCGCACATATCTCATATGCGCTCCTATTTCGTTTCGCTTGAGCCAGGAAACCTCTGTGTAGGACTCTAAAGACTCGTCAATACGCCGGCAGCAGATGATGATCATATCAAACACCCACAAGCCGCAAGCGGTCTGCTAAACGTAACGGCCACCCGGGTATTGAGCGATCAGAAGATCGACGAGCAAGCCTGCTCACACTCCTGCGAATCCGACCAGTAACACTATCGTATAGTCAGGTCTGTTCGTCTGATATGTCGCATATCTCGCCTAGGGGTGGTAAACGTCAGACCCCAATAGCTCGATAAGTCATGCCGACTTGAGGTCCATAACATTCGTGAAACTACTGATAACTCTTACCAGTATATCACTGCAACCCTGGCCAGGGATTTCCTGTTATGGCCAGTCGAGCATAGCACAACATCAACCCCCAATACCGGGAGAGACGAATCCCCTCCTATCGCTCATTGCCTCCATGTGAATCGGGACTGTACCCAAAAACCACCTGTTTGCACAACTCAGTAGAGCCGTGGTAGGGTGGAAATCAAAGCACAGTGGGAGACACACAAGACTCTAAGACGATCTCGGGTCAACAGACTAAGCTGTACCAGTGTCACCAGAGAACTGCCATCTGACGTGAGGTATAATACCATCTGGGAGTTCTCGGCGAGTCCGTTCAGTGTACCCAGTCTCCACTGAGCACCCGCATACCATCTTCGATGTCAAACACCAATGGATATGGGATCATCCATCGCCCATCGCATGGGTCGAGAAGATATACGCTAGTCTACTCTGGAATATCGATGCCCCGTCTCGATATTCCCATGACTAGGAACAATTCAAGGATGTACTCTTGGACTACCCAGGCCCCACTAGTATGATCTACATCATAGTCCTGGAAGTCGAGCACACATCCTATAGGCTTTATCAACATGTAATCAGAGAGACAGAAAGTATACATGTTAAGATAAAGTGCAACCAGATAGCGTACTATCATGTCGAGCAAGAAAGTCCTTCCTATATATGTCCCAGCATCCACTACAATATACATCCAATGTACAGTAATGGCCTCTAGGGCATACATATAACTAACACGAAATACCCAATCCGGTGCAACAAATGCACAGGATCTAATCAATAACTCAAATGCGTATAAAAGCAACACCGAGTGTACCAAGGTGTATAAAAAAATCATGAGATCGCTGTCGACCTGGGAATCAAAAACCTCCTAATATACGGAGACTCCCAGCTGGTCGTTAGTCAAGTAAACGGCGACTATCAAACGTGCAAACCAGAGTTGGTAAAGTACGCCGAGAGAGTGCAACAATTGCCGACTCAAATCCCTTCCTACGCCCTGGAAAGAATACCGCGTGCGGAAAATAGCAAAGCGGATACATTAGCCAAGCTCGCTAAAGAACTAGCTGACGAAAACTTCTATGACGTAAGGATCGTTCTGCAAAGTCGTCGGGTTCTTGTACCAGCAGAAATATCTTCGTAGTCGTCTAAAGAGAAGGAAGTGACCAAGCAAACGGCCCTACAAATAGAGGATCAAGAAAGAGCTAAGGATTGGAGGGAAGTCTTTATAGACTACTTCAAATACCATCGAACACCTGAAAATGCATCCTCAAGGCACGAGCTCATGAAACGAGCTCTGTCTTTCGCCTTCGTCAATGATACTCTATATAAGAAATCGTTCGACTCTCTGTGGCTAAGATGCCTGGGACTAGAAGAAGCAAGTAAAGTCGTCCAAGAAACTCACGACGGACTCTGCGGTTCTCTTCAAGTCGGGCCGAAGATGAAGCTGAAGATCAAAAGGATGGGCTACTATTGGCCCACGATGATTCAGTACTGCCTCGAATACGCGAAGCAGTGTCACTCATGCCAAATTCATGGAAACTTCAACCACCAGCATCCAAACCCGCTACACTCGACAGTGGCTAGCTGGCCGTTCGAAATGTGGGGAACCAACATAATTGGGCCCATCAAACCAGCATCGTCCAAAGGACATCGGTTCAAATTGGCGACAACCGATTACTTCTTTAAGTGGGCAGAAGCCATACCGCTAAGAGAAGTGAAGACAGAGAATATCCTCCATTTCTTCAAGACGCACGTCATCTATCGGTTCGGCACTCCACGACGGATTATCTCCGATAACGGGCCAGCCTACAGAAGTCACAAAATCAGCCGCTTCGCACAGCAGCATAGCATACACTGGAGATACTCATCAGTCTATAATCCCCGAGCTAATGGTCTATCTGAGGCTTTCAACAAAACCTTGACGAAGATCATAAAGAAGACGGTGTCCAAAAATAAAAAGGACTGGCACGAGAAACTACATGAAGCTCTTTGGGCGTATCGAACTACGTTCAAAATAGCTACGAATACAATGCCGTATGCATTGGTATTCGGCACGGAAGCAGTACCCTCCTTGGAGATAGAGCTACCCTCTCTACGAGTGGCTGTTCATTACAAGCTAACAGATGAAGAAAATGCTCATCTTCGGCTTGAGGAGATCGACGCCTTCGATGAAACTCGTCTCATGGCGCAGCAAAACCTAGAAGCTTACAAAGCAAGGATGACGCACTCATACGAAAGGTTGACTAGGCCGAGAACATTCTGCCAAGGAGAACTCGTGCTAATTGTCAAAAGACCTATGATCCCTAACCGTGCCAAACGGGGGAAATTTGAGCCAAACTATGAGGGCCCGTACATTATAGACAAAGTCTACCAAGGTAGAGCTTACTTGCTCATGGATATGCATGGAGAAAGTCCCTTCCGGCCAATAAACGACCGATTCCTTAAGAAGTACTACGCCTGACGAGTCACGAACTAGGTTAATGATAGATGACGACGCCTATGTCCGCTCGCTATCTTCTTGAGTCAAGACTCTAAAAGTAGTATCCAACGATACCCCCGTCCCAAACACGGAAAACATCGGACCAAAACGTCCCTAAACTAACAATGGACCGAAACGTCCCTAAACTAACAATGGACCGAAACGTCCTGAAACTAGCTATGGACCGAAACGTCCTCAAACTAACAATGGACAGCAATGTCCTGAAACTAGCTACGGACCAAGACGTCCTGGAACTACTACAAACCGCAGCATCCTTGGGCCGACGCAAAAAAAAACGGTACGTCCGTAAGCAAAATGGGCACGGATGAAAACCCGAAAGGGCTCCGTGAGTAAAAACAGCAGGGCTACTGGAGAGTTTATGAAAACCCGAAAGGGAGGAGACTTGTAAAAAAAACCCGAAGGTCCTCTCGACCTTGTAAGGAGAAAATAACTGCGTGAGATCCTTACGACTAACAAAGGAGCAACACACTTAGGGATCCCCACAATTCCTATGGAGAAATTATACTTACGAGATCCTCAAGACTCGTAAGGAGAACCCTTTTATGAGACTCTCATAGCTCACAAGATACAAAAGCCTTAAGCTACAGGGATATCAACCTGTTCTTAAGCCATCATATCCCCCGATTTGCCCTACAGGTGGTCAATATTGGCTCTTCTATACAATCCACGGGCACAAATAAATGTCTCCCCCACCAAGTTCTACCAATGGCGTGAAATGTCCTTACGTGGTGAACGACACTTGTAAGTCCTCTCGACTTATAAGGAGAAAACACTCTTGTAAGATCCTTACGACTTATAAGAGAACATACACTTAGGAATACTAACGATTCTTAAGGAGAAAATACACCTATGAAATCCTCACGATTCGTAGGGAGAAACATCTTTATGAGACCCTTACGGCTCATGAAGTCAAAAGCCTTAGTCGACAGGATCCTAACCCTGTTGGCTAAGCCATCTTTGTTCGAATCGACAAAGGAAAATGATGATTCGCTCCTGACAATATCCCAGTTGTAGCGATGCTGATGCCTAAATCGGTATCAAATTCGAAGTCCTTTCACGGCAAATAATGATTCGCTCCTGGTAATATTCCAGTCGCAGCGATGCTGATGCTAAGAATGGTATCAGATCTCAAGTCCATACTCGCAACAAAATCAGTGAGCCAAAAATACATAAAATAAGAATAGCCGAAATGTTTGGGCAACTCGCAATAAAAAGCAGCGAGTAAAAAAGAAAAATAGCCGAAATGATTGGGCAATCGCGACTTTCGTGATATAAAAAGCTGAAATGATAGAGCATCGCGGAAAGAAATAAAAAAGAATGAAAGAATGAAGCTTTTGCCCTGCAGGTAAGTCCATAGTGACCCCTGTATACAATCCATGGGCATAAACAAAAAGGGAACTACATGTCCCAACAAACTCTGTCAAAGGGAAAGTCAGATCTCGACGGCTCGACGGCAACGTCTACAGCCTAAAGATCAACAACGGCATTTCTTCTCACTCCAACCAGATGCAGTCGTGACGCCAACAACCGACCTCAGAGTAGCAACGAAGCGGAGCCATGGCAAAGTCCCTAATTCCAAATCACGACGGCCACATCTACAGCCTGGAGACCAACAGCGGCGTTCCTCCTCATTCCAGCAGGATACAAATGCGACATCATCAGTCGGAGCCATGGCAAAGTCCCTAGTCCTAAATCTCGACGGCCACATCTACAGCCTAAATATGAACAATGGCGTTTCTTCTCACTCAAACCAGATGCAGACATGACGCCAACAACCGACCTCAGAGTCGCAATGAAGCGGGGCCATGGCAAAGTCCCTAGTTCCAAATCTCGACAGCCACATCAATAGCCGGGAGACCAACAGTGGCGTTCCTCCTCAGTCCAGCAGGATACGGACGCGACGTCATTAGTCGGAGCCATGGCAAAGTCCCTAGTTCCAAGACTCTACGGTTCACAGACAACCTAGAGTCAACCCTGACACCGTCAAGAGCGGAGCAAGTCAACCCCGACACCGCAGAAAGCGGAGCAATTCAACCCTGACACCGTCTAGAGCGGAGCAAGTCAACCCTGACACCGTCAAAAGAGGAGCAAGTCAACCCTAACACTGTCAATAGTGGAGCAAGTCAACCCTAACACCGTCAAAAGCGGAGCAAGTCAAGCCCGACACCACAGAAAGCGGAGCAAGTCAACCCTGACACCGTCAAGAGCGGAACAAGTCAACCCTGACACCATCAAGAGCGCAGCAAGTCAATCCTGACACTGTCAAGAGTGGAGCAAGTCAACCCCGACACCGCAGAAAGCGGAGTAAGTCAACCCTGACGAAATACGTCAACCCTTGACCTCCCCGTCGTAAAGCAATGCTTCGACTCGGAAATACGTCAACCCATGACCTCCCCGCCGTAAAGAAACGCTTTGACTCGGAAATACGTCAACCCTTGACCTCTCCGTTGTAAAGCAACGCTTCGACTCGAAAATACGTCAACCCTTGACCTCCCCGTCGTAAAGCAACGCTTTGACTCGGAAATACGTCAACCCTTGACCTCCCCGTCGTAAAGAAACGCTTCGACTCGGAAATACGTCAACCCTTGACCTCCCCGTCGTAAAGAAACGCTTCGACTCGGAAATACGTCAACCCTTGACCTCCCCGTCAGAGCAATGCTTCGATTCGGAAACAAGTCAACTCACCAACCACTTACAAGTCCTCTCGACTTGTAAGGGAGAAAATTCTCTTGTGAGATCCTTACGACTCTCAAGAGAAAACGCACATAGGAATCCTTACGAATCCTAATGAGAAAATACACCTACGGGATCCTCACGACTCGTAGGGAGAAAAGTCTTTATGAGACCCTCACGGCTCATAAAGTTGAAAAGTCTTAGGCAGCAGACCTGAACCTGTTTCCTAAGCCATCGATACCCTACAAGGAGTTCAAGATGAACTGTTATCTATCATCTACAGGCTACACTTGCTAAAATAACATGCCAATAACACAGCAAAGAAAAGAAAGCGGTAGTAGGAGATAAAGAAATGTGTCTTTATTCATGAATTCAATTGAATACAAGGTACATCGTATAAGGAAAAAAATGAATGAATGCTTGTTATTCATAAATTACAAATTTCCAATCGATACAAAGATGTTTATTGAGAAGGAGGCGTTTTTAACAAATCAGCAAGCCGCTCGCGCATTCCTCTCAACTCTTTTTCATGGTCAGCCCCCGCGGCCAACTCCGCTTCAATTCGAGCACGTTCCTGCAAACAGGATGAAAGTTTCTCATCGACTTCCTGCTAAGCAGCTTCGTGACTCAGCATAACCCTCTCAGAGAAGTCGAGCTTTTGCCTCAGTACCAGCCCGTCAGAAATACATTGTTGGAGGCCTTCAAAGACAGCTTTCAACTTCGCAGCGTTTGCTTCGACCACGGCGCGCAACCGGGCAGATTCTCTTGAAGCTACTTCGTGTTCCTTTCGCCTCAGGGTCATCTCTTGTTCAAAATGGCAAAGGAAAGGAACACTCTGCTCAACCCATGTAGCCCGCTGGGAGTTCAAAGCTGATACTTCTGGAGCTGGACGCTTGAGCTCAATCTTATGCAGGCAGGCCTCGATCTTCCTGCAGTAATTAACCCAAGACTCGACGGCGCCTTCATCATGAAAGTTCACGAGCGTCGCCAGTGTGGGATTAACCTCAGCAGCAAAATCTGCAGCGAATGCGAGTGCCTCGGCATCAAGATCCTTGACGAATTCGCTCAACATTCGTAGGCTAGTCGGAGCGCCCCTAGAGAATGGGCGTTTAGCAAAGGGCCCTGCCGGCATTGGGATGCGAGACTTGAAAGGAGCTAGAGCCGGTGCGATTGCTGCAAAAACAAATTGTGGTCAAATATCGACTCGGTAGATAAAGAAATACACGAGTAATAGTCTACTATACCGGTTGTGGCGGATGGCAAAATTGGGAGTACCGGAGGCGCGGCTATTCTCTCGTCCCCTCCTCCAATCCGTGACGCTGCGATCAATACAAGGAAGACTCAGCAACAATATGGTTATTTATAAAAAAGGCGGGAAAACAATAGTTGAAGGATATACTAACCGATACCAGCAGGCGGAACGACTTCCGACTGGAAGGAGAAATGCGGGTTCAGCATTTGATATAGATGGTCAAAAAGGACTCCTGCAGAGTTGCAACAATACACGGTCGGTACAAGGAAGACGGTGTTCATAGTTTAACTAAATCGCGAATCTATACCTTCTAGCATTTCGGAGGACATAGGAGAAGGCGAGGGAACAACAACCGTCATGGCGGCGACCGGAGGTGCATCAGATGGAACAATTTCTACGTTCACTGCACCTACAAACAAAAATCGTCAGAAGATGCTAAACGGGATTGTAAAATAAAAAAAGAACGGTGATTCAAGACTTACCTGACGGGTCACCAACCAAAGCCTCGATGAAAGAATCACCAGGCGTAACGGATTTTTCCCTCTCCCTCAGAGGAGTTGTTTCTGCGCCCATAGCTTCATCCCCTGATTCGACGAAGGCCGTCGTGATGCTTGCGACGCCCGCCGATACCAGGGAGCCACACGGGGAAAGGGCAGCGGTCTAGACGGTCCCGGATTCTAGAGAAAGGGTAGCAACTTCGAGCACGGTGACCGCCAGGGTTTCACCCGTCATCCCATCGCCGAGACTTGGACCTGCAGAAAATGCATATGTCAAAACTCAAAGATTTAGTTCTAATAAAAAAACTCTCAGCGTTACGTTACCTTAGAGCAGCTTTTCGATTTCTTCCCGAGAAGCACGCGCTACTTGTCTACGGGCGGTAGACAACGCAGGGAGAACATCTGCCGAAGGAGTATCAGGAATCGCAATGACGCTTGAGCCCGTGCCCACGGCCAAACTAGCATCGCGTTCCCTCGCCGCATGCTTCCTACGCTTCTTTTTGGCCTTAGCAGTAAGAAGCGATCTCCTCAAGACCTTCGTCAAAGGGACGTCATCGTTCGAACCAAGCTCTGTCTCTGGAGCCGTTACGGCGTCTGCCATCAGCCGCTTTAGCGAAGCCTCCTGCAGTAATGTTGGGAGAGCTTGGGCCATAATAGCTGGCTCTGGAGGCGTCGCCGCAGCATCACTCGGGATCGGCACCGCACTTGGGATAACCGGAGTCAAGGTAGTCCCTGCAATAAGATGAAAGTAAAGGTCAGAGCATGAATGAAGAACGAGATGAAGACACAATGAGTTAAATTATACCAAGGCCCAAAGAAGCAAGGAGACTCTCTTCCACTTCGAATGTTTTGAGGGAAGCCGCGAAAGCCTCTTCAGCAGAGATGCCTGTTGAAGAAGAAGGCGTCAATAAAAGCATAATAATAAGGAAGGAATGAACGGGAAAAATACAACTGAAGCAAACCTGAATTCGCGATGGTGATCAGCGCCGCTTCTTTATGAGCCGGTCGCTCGGAGGCCATAAGGGCAGCCTGGAGATCAGTATCATCCGCAGGCGCAATGAATAATCCCTCATTGGTCCCATACTCGCACAAACCCTCGCTATAGGGAGCATGAGGCTCCTGGCCGAGTACGACGTCAGCAGAAAAGAGCGACTTCTTCTTTTTCTGCGAGCGAGGGCCGACAGCAGATGGCAAGAGCTTGCTCTTGGCAGGCAATTTTAGGCGACGAGTCCCGATTTCTGTGCCCACTCCAGACTCAGGAGACGCTGCAGCTGCCGTTTCCACAGGAACACGGGGAAGAGGCTTCTCAGGAAGAGCGCGCGGGAGCGCAACTGCAACAACTTCTCTTAGGGAAGGACGAACAATGGTCCGTCGCTGTAGGGGAACAGCTACATTACCAGCAGGGGTTGCACCCTTGCGATCAAGTAGCAACCGCTTTTCTTCCTTAATAATAGCACCAGTCGCATGCTGGTACCACGCCACGTATGCGTTCGTGGCTTTTGGAACACAGCTCGGCTCACTGATCAAAAAGTTGGACCCAGTGTTTAGCCGCATGAAATGGTGCAACGCGCTCCGGATACCCTCTTCAGTAGCAACTGGTTCGGCCAGGAAGGCCTCGAGGGGAACACCCTGGATGTAACCCGACTGTTGGGCAAAACGGTGTGGGTTGTACCTCATGAAAAGCACCGAGTCATTTTCCCTGAACACTAAGAAGCCCGGCCTGATCAAGTACAGATGCAAGATCTCCCGAGCCTTCAATGTGGGAGACCCATCTTTAAAGGTGTCACGCAGCTGTTGCACCACCTTAGTGGACACCTTGCCGATAGTCAGGACCCTATCAACAAAGGTCTTGCCATCCTCGACCATGCGCAGGCGAAGGACCAGGCCTCGAGCCTTTTGCTGTGACGGATCTAAAGAGGAAGCGTCAACTAGGGTCATGACCCGAGGGAAATTATAACTGTCGTAGAAACGAGGCCATTTATGGACTCCAAAAGCGCCGAGCACATGCAGCTCAATGCACGACGTGAAATAATGCAGCAGGAGATTTACGGGCTGTACTCCCGGCTGAGTGGTGTCTGCCGCTGAGCTGAGGCCATGATACAAATGAGCCAGCCCAGCGATCCCGATGGCAACCCGCATCCCTTCAACCATTCGGTGAGTCGGGTAGAAAACGAACGGCCTCATATAGCGTGGGTGCATAGGGAGCATAAACCAGCTTAACCATAGGCCATGGAACCCCAAAAAGAACGCCTCTTCATCGATGTCTGGAGCTGCGAGTTCTGCAAAGGGGACGACCGCGGTATTTGGGAGGAAGAAATTCTTTTGATCTGCTTCCGCTGTCGGCTGGCTGTCCAAGCCAAACCCAAAAGGAGCGTCAAACTTGGCGAACTTCACACCTTGTTTCGACAAGACTTCCGGGTGAAGAAAACGGGCGATGAAATCTATGAAGCTGACCCCATGCCTTCCGGATTCGAGAAACAGACCCTCATAAATATTCAACACCCTGATCAGACTCGGGAATCGATGTTGAATAGCATTATCCAGAGTAAGACCCATCACCACTGATTTGGTGGCGAAGATGTACTCGTCAGGAAGAAGTAGATCCTCGTAATGTTCTCCTCTGACATGTAAGCCGGAGATCTCTGCGAACTCCTCCAAAGAGATTGAAACTTCCCGATCTGATAGAAGAGAGACGCATAAATCGCGGTATACTGGAAGAGTCGGGACGTTCCATTGTTCCAACAATGCATTGACCCACCATACAGGGGGCGTGGAATACTGGAAGAGAGACGCATAAATCGCGGAGTACAACCCGAGCTTCAGCAGCAGCGATTTCTTGGCCGACAAAATGTTTCGAGCCCACTGTAGATATCTGACTGAATAGCGAGGAGTCAAGCCAATCATGTACGCTTGTCCCCAAGGGCGCGAGTCACCCTGACATATGCGCCGCCCTAAGATATCCAAAGCCATTGGAGGCTGTACGGGTATTAAAGCCATAGAGGACTGAAAGCAACCCTCCGAAGTCCATTTGACCTCCTCTACGGCATAGTTTACTTGGGGTGAGTCGGCATTGTGAATAGCGGAGATCGGCTCTGAAGGCATCGCACAAGAGAAGCTGCGTCGACCCTGAATGATTTGGTTGTACCACAAGCCCCATAAATGAAGAGACTTCTGCTTTGGGTCGTGATCTTTGATCAGTGAAAAAACATCCCGGTTTACTGGCGCGTCGGCATAGGCGCTTTCTGGACGAACAAAGGGGAAAGAAGTGTCGAAAGACATAGTACCTGCGTGAAAATGAACAAGGGTTAGCTGTCAATGCTACAGTCCAAATTCTAACACATGGTACTTTAAATTTCTACAACACTACAATGCAGTGAAAATGGACCAAAGGGGACCCACAAAATCAAAGTGGCGGCTCATCATTGATGAGACAGTCACTCATTAAGGAGGAAATCCTAAAAGGATACTCATTTAATGAGTGACTCCTCGGGCCAAGGAGTTAAACTCCCTCGAGAGCAACGCTCTGCAAACAAGAGTGACATCTGTCAACTCTAATTATGAAGAGAATAAAATTCCCTAAAAAAATTCTAAGAGCCATGCTCTGTGGAAACGATGGAATAATCCCTCGAAACCCTAAAATGCAAAGCTTTTACTGAGTTGAAATTCCGAGATCTTTGTGATCTGCAAAACGAACTCTAAGAGTTTTTCATTAATGGGTTAAGAAACCTTAAAAGAAGATTTTTTGACCTATGATCTAAGAAGAGCAAAGCTCTGTTTTCATTTAACGGGTTAAGAAACCCTAAAACACATCTTTAAGATCTATGATGGGGTCGAACATGATTCTTACCAAATACTTGAACAAAGTTCTAACTTAAAGGAAGTTATTTGGGCAGAGATCTATTCTCTGAAAAGAGAATTAAATTCTCAAAAAAACAAAAAAAGCAAGAAGATGAACAACAGTCATCTCAAGGGCCAAAGGCCCTATTTAAAGGCGCTGGAAGTCGATCCAACTTCGAAGTTGATCTAACGGTAGAAAGGCTGCCACCGCTGCACTCATGTGTAAGCCACATGAGCGCAACGGTTGGGGGCATTTGTTTCATCTAATCAGAAACCAAAGCTCTGTTCAAAATTTGAAATTTGAATTGAGACAGCGCCTCACGTATAAAGCACGAGAGCGCTCGCGCCAAGAGCGCCAGCGCTAAGAGTCAAAGACTCTGAGGCAGCGCCTCACGTGCAAAGCACGAGAGCGCAGGCGCCAAGAGCGCTGGTGCCATGAGTCAAAGACTCTGTGGCAGCGCCTCACGTGCAAAGCACGAGAGTGCCAAGTGCTAAGAGTCAAAGACTCTGAGGCAGCGCCTCACGTACAAAGCACGAGAGTGCCAAGTGCTAAGAGTCAAAGGCTCTAAGGCAGCGCCTCACGTACAAAGCACGAGAGCGCCAAACACGAAGAGTCAATAACTCTGAGGCGGCGCCTTATGTGCAAAGCACGAGAGCGCCAAATGCCAAGAGTCAAAGACAGCACCTCACGTGCAAAGCACGAGAGCGCTGGCGCTAGAACTAAAAGTTCTCCACCATTGGATCAAAGATCCAACGAAGATGATGAATCATCAAATTACAGAATAAAATTCTGCTGAGGAAATATTCCTCGAATCTTTCTAAACATGAAAGATTGTGCTCTGTAAATCAGAGCACCGTTGGATTAAAGATCTAATGGTGATTAAAAATCATCAAGATACAGAATAATCTCTGTATGGGAAAATATTTTCCCAACCTTGTTAATAACAACAGGAAAATCTTCTGTAAAACAGAAGCCCTTGGATCAAAGATCCAATGGTGGGAAACATCCCCAAATCAATCAGATATCTCTCAATGAGAGATTTCCTTAACTGATTCAACAAATCAGCCTCCCCTATATAAAAGACCCATGACTTCAAGTCTTGTACAGAGGAACCCCCCTAAGTTTCAAATCGAAAGAAGAAGAAGAGAAGAATCCTCCCATAAACTTCAAACATCAAAGACGAGAGCAATTTCTTCTCAAGGTAAAAAGAGATCATAGCATCTCATCAAAAAAAAAAGAACTTAGTTCTTTTCCTAGATCATAGATTTATAAGACAAAAGTCTTTCATAAAAATAAAAGAGATCGTAGCATCTCATCAAAAAGAAAAGAGAAGAACTTAGTTCTTAGATCAATGAGACAAAGTCTCTCACAAACGAGAATTTAATTCTTAGAGCACCGAACTGATCAGAACAAAAATTGTTCCTGGCGCTCAGCGCCGAGCGCCCCATGTGTTCCTCACGTGGGCGCTGCTAAATAAAGAGTGCTCTGCACTCATTTCCTGGCGCTCAGCGCCAAGCGCTCCACGTGCCCCTTATGTGGGCGCTACTTAATAAAAGTGCTCTGCACTCATTGACTGGCGCTCAGCACCGAGCGCTCCACGTGCTCCTCACATGGGCTCTATTTTTATAAAAAGTGTTCTGCACTAATTGGCTAACACTCAGCACCGAGAGCTCCACGTGCTCCTCATGTGGGCACTATTTTTATAAAAAGTTCTCTACACTCATCGCCTAGCGCTCAGCGCCAAGCGCCCCATGTGCCCCTCACGTGGGCGCTACTTAATAAAAAGTGCTCTGCACTCATTGCCTGGCGCTCAGCGCCAAGCGCTCCACGTGCCCCTCACGTAAGCGCTATCAAGTGTTTAACACTCATATAAAAGAATACAAATAAAACAAAAAGAATGAAGGGTATTAGAACCCATTTCCGTGCTCAGCACTGTTGAGGCAGAAAGGGGGCCAGGCCCAAGTAAATAATCAAGTGGGCTCAGCCCAAAGTTGGTTAAATCCCAACTTAACCCAACCCATATGCTTTTAAATTGGACTCAATCCCAAATAAGATTATCAAATCTTTGATGAACATTCACTGGTTCGAGGGTACATCTCTTCATACCTCTAAAACATGTCATTGTAATTCTTCAACGTCTTCAGAGAGATGGAGGGTCCTAATAACCAATAACTTTTGGTTCATCCCCAAACTGTTAAACCAAAACCCTACAGACTACGATGTCTTTAAACCTCACAGACTACGATGTCTTTAAACACGGACTATGATGTCCTTAAACAAAGACTATGATGTCTTTAAAGACGGACTATGATGTCCTTAAACCCAATGGACCTGTAACATTTCAAAACAATAAAATATTATTTTTGGGAATTTTTATAATTTAATATTATTTTTAATGAATGTTTTATTATTTCGGTATAATTATATACCGATAAATGGGAGGAAATTTGGAAAATTATAGAAATTTCTAAAAAAGCGTGTTTTATGTGAATTATGCAAATTTTAAGTTTTTATGCTAATTTAGTGCTAATCGCGATTAAAAATCGCTAATCGAACATTAAGCGTGTTTTGTGCATATGTCTTTTTTCCACACTTGTTACATTTTCCTACATGTTTTGGGTGCATGGCTTGTTATTTTAGGGTTACTATTGAGGCGAGAAGGAAAATAGAAAAAAGAAAAAGGAAATGAGTAAAGAATTAGGTATGGTGAAGAGAGAGAAAGGTGAGGGTTATGTTGACTTGGTCTTGAGCCATTCCTCTTCAATTATTGACACATTTTCTCCCCTCTCTCCTTCTACTTTCAGCTGCTGTTGCTGCCCTCTTTCCTCCCCTCCACAAAACACCCCACTCCATCTCCAAAACAAACTCAAAACACCATTTCCATTTCACAAAAAAGGTGCACAACCTCACAACCTACCCATTGGACCAAGAAAAATTCGATTTTGGCGCTGTAGAGGATTCTTGGGTGCTAAATGAGGTAATCCATTCACACCAAGTGTATCACTTTAAACTATTTATGGGTTAAGTAGCGATTTGGTGCGATTTAGTGAACTTTGGAGATTTCTAGAGAGGGTTAGGTTTTAAGTTGAGTTTGTGTGGTGAACTTGAGTGCTTTAAGTGACCTTAAACCCCCATGGTGTGATTAACCTAGAACATACACTTATACCAAACCTGAAACACAAAATACGGATTTTCAGAACTTTCATGTCGGTTTGTGGACTTTGAGTGTGCAGGCAAATCTGGAATGAACTGGGGAATTTACTAGAAAAGTAAACAACACCATAGGATTATAATTGACCCTAGGAACCCCCTGTAGAAATACGAACCCCATAGGATCATGCAGGGCCGGCCTGGCCGGATTTTCCCTTTAGGGGGCTCGGCCACTTGGTGTGGGGTAGGGTCCAGGTTTCTTCCGTGGGTCACATATACCCTATATATAACCCTAGTGTTGTTTTGGAACCTTGGTTTCACCTGAGACAAAGTCTGGGAACACTTTTATAAGTTGCTGCTTTGAATTTGGTTATGGTTTTCCGTATTTCGATTTCCATATTTTGATATTAGTGCGTTTTCTCGATCGCGTGACGTTTGTACGTCTTTATCGGGTGATTTCGGGTTGTTTTGCGAAGGCTAACCATAGGTTCTAACCTATAGGATTTTAAGCGTACCCTTTTGGTTTTCGTGTGTCATTTTAATTTTGATTTGGTTTTAATGCGATGCGATATATGTGACATGTAGGTACCCCCACGGTGATCCGAGACGACGAAGAAGATGGTAGCGACATCGACATCGGCAAGCAAGATCCAGATGAGTAGATTGTATCTACGGGGGAAGTCGGGTGTATGGCGTATAGCACCCACGCAGTTCGATGTTAGTATAGTATATATATATTATATATATGATAGCTTATTGTGTGTCGTGGATATTTGAGATGAGATTAGGCGTACTACGGATAAATTAGGGTTTTGGAAGTGAATTAGTATAGTTTCCTAGTTGCGAACCCTAGAATAGGTTTACACCCCCACACACACATGCTTGCTTGTATACTTATACCGTGATGACGAGGATAGTATATGATATTTGGAGATGAGTCGATGAGATTGGGCATAGTGCCATGATATCGGTGATATGATGTGATTCGTATTTGGGATACGACATGAGATTTTTAGCGGGCCTTTGGATGTGTGTTTCGCACACGCATTCATATTTATATATATGGAATCGATTTGTACTAGACTTAGATCAGTACCCAGGATCATGTGATATGATGATAATGATACCTGATATTTGATGAGAGGAATGTGATATTGACTAGTACCCAGCTTCTGGGATGCCGTACGATGATTTACCGTACGAGCTTTATATTGATGATAGATTCGCACTCATGACTCGAGGTTGTCATATGATTTTGTATCGTACGAGGTACCTTTGAGGCTGGATCACCGACTATTATATATATATATATATATATATATATATATATATATATATATATATCGACTCAGATTTAGGTGGTTTCCATACCCCTCCTGATTGACTTGTTAGTTAGAGTTGTAGTTTTGCTCGTAGATATTAGGCTAGGCCGATGACATACCTATTTGAAAAACTAACGAATATGGAGTATTTCAATGATAGGAAAAAGGGATTCTACGGATACTTTCAAAAGTCGCATCTTTTCTTAAAAACACCGTAGCCCTTATTTTACTAAAAATCCCGATTCGTCTTATTTCAAATGGCAAAGCTGCATGACATTTTTATATTGTTGTAGATTCTTCACTGTTGCGTTGATTATTTGATTTCCGCATATTCATGCTATTCGCATCGCATTGCATGTGTAAATGAGTTTATTGTATATTAAACCCATGCTGTTAGGACACCAGCACCATTATCGATGATGCGTATGTTCCACGTACACTTGCTTGCCGGCTTACACACTTCATCATCGATAATTGCCATGTCACTACACTGTAGTACGGTTGCATTCAGGATATGACCCTTGCATGGCATACTTGTGCACATACTTACTGTACACTTATACTTGTACACATACATATTTGCACAGACAAAGATGATTTCTCGCTTGATTAGAGATTTGGGAACCGCAAGATACTCTTTAAAACTGATTCATTTTAAAAGAGCGGTTTCCCTCAATATGTGCATATTACTATTCCATATTGCATGATATACTGATATGCTTACATTTCTTTTTACAAGTCGCATGCATCATGCTTTTGATTATACGCATTGAGATATGTTGTTTCCATGATATTTCTGGATTTGGGAACCGTGGATATTTCAAAAGAGAGTATGTAATTGTTTTAAAAACCCGGTTACCCTTGATATGATATTTCAGTGTGTCCACTATGTGTTTTCTCGGTGCTGAGAGCGACATGTGAAACCCGATTCGAGGAGGCGGATGAGGCCGATTGCGGGTACATGGTGGACCCGGTATGGTACCCCGGGGTGAGAACGGGTCGCTGTGTAGTAGACGGTGAGCCTGGCAGAGGGACTACTAACTACCGGTGATATTATTTGGGCTCGGCGGAGATCCGGAGGATACCGACCGGAGTCGAGAGATGATATGGGCCGATCTGGACTGACGGAGCCCGATATATGAGGATTTACGTGCCGATGATAGGCACATGTTTCATGATGTTTTCGAGTGTCGATGCCTGACACTCAGGTTCCATGATTTGATATTCCGCGAGCGACACATGTTGATTTATATTCTCATATTTCCATGCATATGCTTTATGATATTTCAAGCATGATGCTTATTGTCATTGGGTGACACGTGGACGATTTCCACATACATATAGTTGACATTGATGACATTGATCATATAGTTAGATGATATCCACTTTTTCATAAACTTCATGATATAGTCGACATTGATCATACCTCATATTTATGTTTATTACCTGAGGCACTGGCAAGAGCACTTGGCACTACACTCAGTTTCTTGCAGGTTCTACCGTACAGGTTTCATTGCGGCTTTTCTGGCACACTGCTTCCCTTACGGGTGATTTGCTTTGGTAGGTGGGTTCTTTTGCATCAGAACCACCATTGTATATATATTATTCATTTGTATCTAGTAATTCCATCAACCAAAAATTGTATATTGTTTCAGACTTAGAAAACCAGTTATGTATTATTTCGACCTTAGAGTCGCGCGTTGTAGTACTATGGTTTTCATGTTGATTTTGAGTTTCTTTTTTTAGTTTTGATCCTCGTCCTTTGGTGTTGTATATTATATTGCTTGCGTGGTTGTGACCGTCGATTGACGAAGAGCTATCTCCCTCTTGGGGATGCCTTTTATCATTGCATATATATTATTCTTGTTGTACCCCGTTCTGGGCCAGTATTTACAAAGGAAACTCTGCCGAAATTTTTAGAAAAGATTGTAGGATTTAAAATGCATATTCGGCATACCTATTTTAAAACCCTTGTTTTAAAAACCAGTTTTCTTCACTTCTTAAAAACTAGTTTCTTATTTACTCCTTAAAATGGTTTTAGATTTCTGGTCTTTTAGCTTACTTGAATTAGATGCGGCCCTATAAGCTTCATATGATTCAAGTGCCAGTCACGGGCTATTTTGGGTCGTGGCAGGACCGCAATGTCCTTAAACTAAATTCTACAGACTATGATGTCTTTAAACACGGACTATGATATCCTTAAACCCAATGGACCGTAACGTCCTTAAACTAAAGCTATAAAGCCCAAATGCTCTTTCTTTGGATCTAAATGATCCTAAAACCTCGTTAAGTAGATCTTAGTCAGAAATTAGACTAACGTATCCTTAACAAACATTTAATTTGATCTTAATCTCAAATAAGATTAACGATCCTTAAATGAAACAAACCCAAATCTAAGAAAATACGGATTTAGACTAATCCCCGCCCTACGGGCGACGACATAAATTAGTCTCCGTATATAATCCACAGGCAACTAAAAATAAAACAAACACACACGACACGAAGTGAACATCTGGAGAAGGAGAAAGTGGTTATCGCTATGCGGTAACGTAATTAACTGCAGGGGCTTGCGCCTGCAGGGGCTTGCGCCTGCAGGGAAGAGCGTCCCCACAATCAAAACCCCTCGAGGGGGAATCTGACGAAGTCTGCTATATCGGCCGCATCGGTCTGAACCTCCAATATACGATGCCATAAATCTACTTGTCATCTTCGGAGAGGTGGACGGATAAAACCAAATAGCATCTGCCACCAAAATTCAGGCCAGACGTCCTAACGTCCCGATCGTGTCTTTCGGCGGTAAACAGATTCTCGGGTATACTTATACGGTATACAGTGGATGGGTATTCTTGTAATTGTACAAGAACACCTTCTAGAAGGAGACACCTCTTAATTGGATATTTATTTTGTGAAAATAAATAAATGAGGTGGAATTTGGAGAGAGTCAAAGCATGGATGAAGGAATGACTTATATCATTTTATATTCATTTGGAGTTACTATTGAAGCATGGTGCATTATTTTATTGCATGCTTCAATTATTTTCATTTGAGCCATGTCATTTTTCCATGTTTGATTTTTTCATTCATCACTCTCACATTCTCTCTCCTCATTATCTTCTTCTTCCTCCTCTTTGCTTTAACCTTCACATGAGTTATGAATCAAAAGCTTAGAGCTAAAAGATAATCCACTACTTGATCTCTGCTTCATCTAAGTGATTACTTCTAGCACATTTGATCTCTTAGTTAACTCTTGAGAAGAGTTTGAAGCTTCATCCATAGCTCTCGGGTGGATCGTTTACGTCTTGAGATGGCCGGAGATCGAGGACATCGAAAGAATCCGAAGGAGCCTAGGAGTTGCATCAAAAAGAAGACCCGAAGGATCGGTTCATTAGGTATAACCCTTTCATAGTAGTTAAGAATTCTAGATAGGGTTTGCTAGTTAAGGTTTAAGCACAAGATCTTAGCTTTATGTGGGTGTTGCATGCAAGAAATTTTTCGTTTGCCACTTCCGCCTCCTCACAAGTGTTGTGAGGGTGTGCAACATCCACTAACATAGTATCATAGCCTATCTTAAACCTTAAATAGCTTGTTGCGACATTTGAAATCCGTCGTTTTTTGTTGCGCAAAAACTGTCGAAAAACAGTTTCCAAAATCGTAGTTTTGAGTTGTTCGCAAATCTCGCGGGCACACGGTTTGAACCGAGAAGACACGGGGTGGAGAATGCGCACCCCGGGGACACCTCGAAGGGGACCAAAGGCCGGACCCACATCCCAAGACCACCTCAAGGTGGCCTTGGGGGTGGGTGACCCGAGAGCACCCTATTTGGATGCTCTCGGGTCTGCCTTCCTCTAGGGGCCACCTCGAGGAGGCCCCTGAGGGTGGGTTGTAACGTTATAAAAATAATTAAATAAATAAATAAATGAATAAAATTCTTTAAGTGAATTTTATGATTTTCGGTAAAGTAAAGCGTATTTTTCGTAAAACTAAACCGTAATTATTTATCATTATAAATTTAAAAATACCTATTTTAATTATGTAATTACTAGTAAATGGTATTTATTTAGTCACTTATAAATTTTTAGTTTAATTAAATATTTTTCCTAAATTAATTATTTTAAATATTAACATAAGCTTTATTTATACACTAAATTAGTGTAAATTTCAAATTTGAAGGGGTTTAATTTGCAAAAATGAATCATTGCATATTAGAATCTAGTGTGTATCATGCAAAATTTATTTACAAATTTTTCCATGATTCTAGAATTTTCTTTAGGTGTTTTAGAAAAGAAATGATAAAAATTAAATGAATTGTTGAAAAGACATAAAGAAGTTGATATTTTGGGTGAAGTTTCTACACTTTTCATCACTTTTCTCACTCTCCTCTCCCTCCTCCATGGTGTGGCCGGCCTCAACCCCCTATGGCAGCCCCCCATCTTCAAAATTTAATTTACCTCCAAAAATCATCATAAATCTTACAAAAATCCGAATAAAAATCCACAAAATCCTAATTAATTCCTACCCTCTATTCTTTGCTCATCTTTACATGGATTTTGGAGATGAAAAGCATTCATTTTGGAGGCTTATTTTCATGTTGTGGTGGTATAAATCTTATTCTTTTGATTTATTGTTATTAGATGTTTCATTTAAGCATAATTAGATTTAATAAATAAATTCTATCTACAAGTTTTAAAATTCAAGTTAGGGTTTGTAAAATCAAGTTATGGTTTTTACTAATTAAGTGGGGTTATTATAACTAGTTTAACATTTTTAGAAATGGGAAAAATCATGCATGGTTGATATATTGTAATTTGTTCATTCAAATTGTTTAAATTAAGTAAATTTGCAAACTAGATTTATGTATATTATATTTATTGGTGAAATAAAATTCCAATTAATGTTATAACACTAGAGTGTGGTTTTAAAGAGGATAGTAACTTGTTGGTGGAATGAAAAACTCAATTTGGTTACTAGTTTTTATTGATAATTGATAAATTGTGAGAAAAATGCTATTTTGTTAACTAGATTTTAGAAATTCTTAAATAAATGAGATTTAAAATCTAATTTATGGTTTAATTTTATTATTATCATCATGAATTGTAGTTTAGTAAGTTAATTCATGTAAAATCATGTTTAGTTGTGATATTGTGAAATTTTGCTTAAAAGTATCGAAATCAGGCAAGTTTGCAAACTAGAATTTTCAAACTAATATAAATTAGGGTGTTAAAAATATAGTGATGGTTTATATAGTCTAGTTATGCTTTTAATGAGTTTTATGACCATTATTTTGATTTTAATGTCAATTTTTGAAGTGAAACGGTAATTTGGCGTTTTCGGGTTTTTCGAAATCGGACGACTTGATTGATTTTTTGGGTTTTGATGGATTAAATCATGTTTTATATTATAAGTAATGAGTTTTAAAACTATGAGTTGTTTGTTGATGTTTATCTCGATCAATCGGCGTTTGTATGCCGATATCGAGCGATATTTGGTTCTTTTGCCTGAGCGGGACATAGGTTTTAACCTATGCGCCTTTCGTGTGTCGTTTTGATGTTGTCCGTGATTCAGTTTACGATACTACATATGTTTACGTATAGGTACCCCTCACGTGGAATGCGGGCGATGAAGAAGAGGATGGTGACACTATCTTCGGCAGACAAGGACCAGGTGAGTAGATGTATATCCACGGGGGGAAGTCATGTGGATGGCGTTTAGCACCCCCGCAAACGTAGAATAGGGATAGTACTTATTGTCATTAGGAAGCCAGACGTGACCTTAGATTCTTGATGAGTAGGACCCTAGTAATGACCCTAGGTTGGACTAGACTGAATTAGAAAGACCATACCAGAGGATGAATACCTTGGAAGAGATTCGTAGATTTCAGGTAGATACACACACACGCACACACTGAGACTCGACGTGATGTATACGTGTATGTATATATATACATATATAGGACTAGGTGTAGGTATATATATATACACAATACATATATGTGATACAAGGATGTGATATGATACACGGGGATGAAACAATATAACTGGGCTGATGCCGTGATTCTTGGCTATACAGTCGTGTTATGCTGTTAGCGGATCATTAGAAAATGAGATAATGGATTTGTATACATAAATAATAAAGGGTGGTGATGATATTGAAGTACATGGGACTCTAAAATAGAACCCGGACCGTAACCTGTGCCTGAAATTCTGATATGATATATGTGTGACTTGATTACGATATCATATAGATGTGACTTGATTACGATATGATATAAGTGTAACCTAATTATAATATGATACATGTGGCATGATAATTATGAGGATAAATTAACGATGTATATTTATGCTGGCAATGATATATGATTGATGTATGCGATTACAGTACAATACCTTGATCATGACATGATTTGATGATGGTATTATACGAATGATGAGACATGTAGGTGATACTTGACCCGTACCCCGATATTGGGATGCCGTACGATGGATTTTACCGTACGAGGCATAGATATGATGATTGATCCGCACTCTTGATTCGAGGAAGCCGTACTACGTATGTGACGCTATTGAGGCTGGATCGCCGACTATTAGAGATATGGATTCAGACCTTAGGTGGACTCTTATTTCTTATTGACTAGTTTCTTAAGTTTAGTTTCTTAGGAGGTTAGATGGACACTAGTTTAGGCCCGAGTCATATAGTTGTAGTTATACTGGTATATCACAGATGAGTGGTTATTACACATCTGTCTTTACATTCATACCGTAATTATAATGTTGCAAGTTCATACATATGTTTCTATAATCAGTATAAAACTCTGCCTGTTAGGACACCAGCACCATTACCGATGATGCGCATATTCCACGCACACTCATTTGCCGGCTCACACACATCATCATCGGTAATTACTATGTCACGTACACTTTAGATCATATTATCTTTTATTGGTAGAATCAGTTAACAGCTAGATCAATATAATATTGTGATTACTCTCTGGTGATAATATAGACAAGGCATTTATTACCTAGACATTTCATGCATTCACATTTTCATGTTATCATGCAGTATTATGGGGCATATGTCGACACTTATCATATACTTATTCACAATTTTGGGATTTTGGATTTCTAAGAGATTTCTGGATTTTGGGGAAAACCGCAAGGATATATATATAAAACTTCTCTCTCTCTCTCCCTCTCTTTTTAAAATATAAGATGCGGTTTTCTCATGATGTATGTGTCGTACACCATGAGATTTCATGTTTTCTGTTGGATTTCGAGACCCGATTCGAGGAGTGGATGAACCATCTCGGGTACATGGTGGGCCCGGTATAGTACCCCGGGGCAAGAAAATCGAGTTGTAAACGATGAGCCTGGCAGGGGAAGGCTACCTACCGGTGATGTCTGGCGCGGCGGATATCCGGAGGATACTGATCGTTGTCGTGAGATTTGATGATATGGGCCGATCCGGACTGACGGAGCCCGAGATATTGAGATTATGAGACATTGAGATTATGAGGTATTGGGACTTGAGATTTACATGTTTTGAGTCGATGCTTGACACGGATTTCCATGGATTTCATCGTTGATATTTCAGATTTCTATTCAATTTTACCATGATAAAAGCTAAAGATTTCTTAAACAGATATATCCAGATTTCAGGATCGATTGTTTTTACATTCATGGTGCATGCATACTCATTCACATGACATATTACTATTTGAGGCACTGACATGAGCACGGAGCATTTGCACTTACACGGAGCTTATTATCCTGTCTTTAATTGATGACTAGTAGTATATTAGTAAATTATTATGACCTAGGATAGCGTTGTGCATTCGATTTTTTTTCGCAGATATCTTCTATTCACGAGTTGGCAACTCACCCCCGTTGTGCCAAATTTTATTACAGGTTGATGTACAGGGTTCCTTGGCAGTTTGCTGGCACATCATTTCATTCCGGGTGATTTGCACGGTAGGTTGGTTCACTTGTATCTGGACCGCCATTGTACTTTTATTATTTCATTTGTATCTAGAAAGCTCCATCAACCAAACTTGTATTACTTGTTAACTTTATTGGACCAGTTGTTTATTTCGACCTTAGAGTCGCGCATGTATTACTCTGGTGTGGTGGATTTTTTTTCTTTTGAGTTTTGAGCCTCGCCCTTTGGCGTTGTATATTCTTGTGCTTGTTGTGGTTGTTTCCGCCTGTTGGCGTTGAGCTAGCTCTCGCTTGGGGATGCCTTTTTATTGTTTATATGTATTTATACTTGTTTGTACCCGTTTGGGGCCAGTTTTTACAAAGGAGACTCTGCCGAAATTTTTAAGAAAATTGGATGATGCTTTTAAACTTGTTTTCTACATGTTTTCTTTTACTTCTTTTTCTTTTATGATTTAGATTTCTGGGCTTCGGCTTACTTAGGTTACGCTGCGCCTCTAGACGCATCGTAATTTAAGTGCCGGTCACGTTCCGTATTTTCGGGTCGTGACAAAGTTGGTATCAGAGCGCTAGGTTTAACCTTTGTATATGTCTAGGGTGACCCTTGGTTGATGGAGTAGGCGACTTAGGTAGAGTGACGTACCGTGGGTATGATCCGCGGCATACTTACGATACGCTACTCTTCTTAAGTAGCCTTAAGATGTACATTTCTTTGCACTGCATTTCATTCGGTCCTTTGATCTATCTTCGTCGATATCGGAAGGTGGTTTCTGTTACCACGGGCGCACGGACAGAGGGAGCTGCGGCTCGAATGCGATAACCATTAGGGTATTGGTTATTCTTGAGGATTGAAGCATTGTTTAGCGTGCGGACGAAGGGTATTCACATGCCGTCCAGACGAAGTTAAAGGATTCGAACGATTGTCATAAACCCATTTTCCCAAGTTAAGGTATTCGGAAGAACATGCAGGTATTTCTATGGACCCTCTAGAATAATGAAACCCTAACTCGACATAATGACCACGAGAACGCCCTTGAACCTTAGGGTTTACGGCAGTTCCGCGGTGCCATTAGTGAGGCTTGGGTTTGCCCTTCTACGGCTGGACCATCGATGCTGGGGTATGTACCAGATACTTTTAAACTGTACTTGAGCGTTGAGCTCTCGGAGAATTATGGGATTTTGATGGATCGATCGAAAAGTTTAATGTAGTCCAGATATTAGGGGAAGGGATCGACTATGTGGGAGACTCTAGATATGAGTATTGCCGTTGGTAGCGCAGTCAGCATACCTATGAAGAGACGAGTTCGAAGCAGTCGACACCAGAGAAAAGGGGGGAAAAAGTGCACATTGACTATAGTGTTTACTATTGTGATTTGGGGATTGAATTTCATATTTTCGTTGATGGGATTTTAGTATTTTGATGACTTTGTTCCACGATTGGTATTTCTTATGTGTATATTCATTACCTTCTATTTGTGTTTCTTATATCAGTTGTATTGATGTTTGTTTTGTACATACCCAGTACACTCGATTTGGTTTTAATATATTTTTAGATTTTGATTTGATTTCGTGCATATGGGTTATATATGATTTTGACATATGCTTCGACCTAATTTTCATGCATTTTCGGACTGTGATTTCGATTTTGATATTCGGTGTATGTTTTCGTGCACCATGTGCACTAGATTGAGATTCTTGCGCACACTTGGCGCACTTGATGCGATTTTGTGCACACCAGATACTCTAAATCGGGGTTTTGTGCAGATTAGATGCACCTGATATTGAGTCGTGCACGCCCGTTGCACTTGACAGATGTTTTTGGTGCACACCTGTTGCACTTAGTTTCGTTTTGTGTGTATTCGTAGTATCAGTATTTGGTTTCGATTTCAGTGCGCACCGGACGCACATGATATTTTTATGATGTGATTGGGATAGAATTCAGTTTAAGCAGTATGTTTTTATAATCATTACTATTTGATTTTGTAACCAGGCGGGACATGTATGTTAAATAAAAGATATATATATATAGCTAATTTTTTTTAATAATAAACGTCCGCTACTTATGCCGTGACACGCGTATCGCACGGCGATTTTTATAAAAAAAAAAGGGGGGGGGGTTTGCATGCATCTTTATTCAGATATTTGGACGATTTTACTACGATGCGCACTATATATATAAGTTATAGTTTTGAGGTATGTCATGTTGGTTTTCGTATTGGGTTTCGATAGTTTATTTTCGCCATCACTCCTATGATTGCGTTATGCTTGACGGAGTTGATTTTAGTTATGTATTGATGATTTCAGAGCCCCGACGATTTGAGTGTTTTGACTGAATGTTTTAGTAATTGGGGGGGAGTTTTAATTTAAATTCGGGGACCGAATTTCTTTAAGGGGGGAAGATTGTAACGTTTTAAAAATAATTAAATAAATAAATAAAATTCTTTAAGTGAATTTTATGATTTTCGGTAAAGTAAAACGTATTTTTCGTAAAACTAAACCGTAATTATTTTTCATTATAAATTTAAAAATACCTATTTTAATTATGTAATTACTAGTAAATGGTGTTTATTTAGTCACTTATAAATTTTTAGTTTAATTAAATATTTTTCCTAAATTAATTATTTTAAATATAAACATAAGCTTTATTTATACACGAAATTAGTGTAAATTTCAAATTTGAAGGGGTTTAATTTGCAAAAATGAATCATTGCATAATAGAATCTAGTGTGTATCATGCAAAATTTATTTACAAAATTTTCCATGATTCTAGAATTTTCTTTAGGTGTTTTAGAAAAGAAATGATAAAAATTAAATGAATTGTTGAAAAGACATAAATAAGTTGATATTTTGGGTGAAGTTTCTACACTTTTCATCACTTTTCTCACTCTCCTCTCCCTCCTCCATGGTGTGGCCGGCCTCAATCCCCTATGGCAGCCCCCCATTTTCAAAATTTAATTTACCTCCAAAAATCATCAAAAATCCTACAAAAATCCAAATAAAAATCCACAAAATCCTAATTAATTCCTACCTTTATTCTTTGCTCATCTTTACATGGATTTTGGAGATGGAAAGCATTCATTTTGGAGGCTTATTTTCATGTTTGGATTTCATGTTGTGGAGGTATAAATCTTATTCTTTTGATTTATTGTTATTAGATGTTTCATTTAAGCATAATTAGATTTAATAAATAAATTATATCTACAAATTTTAAAATTCAAGTTAGGGTTTGTAAAATCAAGTTATGGTTTTTACTAATTAAGTGGGGTTATTATAACTAGTTTAGCATTTTTAGTAATGGGAAAAATCATCCATGGTTGATATATTGTAATTTGTTCATTCAAATTGTTTAAATTAAGTAAATTTGCAAACTAGATTTATGTATATTATATTTATTGGTGAAATAAAATTCCAATTAATGTTTATAACACTAGAGTGTGGTTTTAAAGAGGATATTAATTTGTTGGTGGAATGAAAAACTCAATTTGGTTACTAGTTTTTATTGATAATTGATAAATTGTGAGAAAAATGCTATTTTGTTAACTAGATTTTAGAAATTCTTAAATAAATGAGATTTAAAATCTAATTTATGGTTTCATTATATTATTATCATCATGAATTGTAGTTTAGTAAGTTAATTCATGTAAAATCATGTTTAGTTGTGATATTGTGAAATTTTGCTTAAAAGTATCAAAATCAGGCAAGTTTGCAAACTAGAATTTTCAAACTAATATAAATTAGGGTGTTAAAAATATAGTGATGGTTTATATATTCTAAATATGCTATTTAATGAGTTTTATGACCATTAGTTTGATTTTAATGTCAAGTTTTGAAGTGAAACGGTAATTTGGCGTTTTCGGGTTTTTCGAAATCGGACGACTTGATTGATTTTTAGTGTTTTGATGGATTAAATCATGTTTTATATTATAAGTAATGAGTTTTAAAACTATGAGTTGTTTGTTGATGTTTATCTCGATCAATCGGCGTTTGTATGCCGATATCGAGCGATATTTGGTTCTTTTGCATGAGCGGGACATAGGTTTTAACCTATGCGCCTTTCGTGCGTCGTTTTGATGTTGTCCATGATTCAGTTTACGATACTATATATGTTTGCGTATAGGTATCCCTCACGTGGACTGCGGACGATGAAGAAGATGATGGAGACACCGTCTTCGGCATACAAGGACCAGGTGAGTAGATGTATATCTACGGGGGGAAGTCGGGTGGATGGCATTTAGCACCCCCGCAAACGTAGAATAGGGATAGTACTTATTGTCATTAGGAAGCCAAACGTGACCTTAGATTCTTGATGAGTAGGACCCTAGTAATGATCCTAGGTTGGACTAGACTGAATTAGAAAGACCATACCAGAGGATGAATACCTTGGAAGAGATTCGTAGGTTTCAGGTAGATACACACACACGCACACACTGAGACTCGACGTGATGTATACGTGTATGTATATATATACATATATAGGACTGGGTGTAGGTATATATATATACACAATACGTATATGTGATACAAGGATGTGATATGATACACGAGGATGAAACAATATATCTGGGTTGATGCCGTGATTCTTGGCTATACAGTCGTGTTATGCTGTTAGCGGATCATTAGAAAATGAGATAATGGATTTGTATACATAAACAATAAAGGGTGGTGATGATATTGAAGTACATGGGACTCTAAAATAGAACCCGGACCGTAACCTGTGCCTGAAATTCTGATATGATATATGTGTGACTTGATTACGATATCATATAGATGTGACTTGATTACGATATGATATAAGTGTGACCTAATTATAATATGATACATGTGGCATGATAATTCTGAGGATAAATTAACGATGTATATTTATGCTGGCAATAATATATGATTGATGTATGCGATTACAGTACCGTACCTTGATCATGACATGATTTGATGATGGTATTATACGAATGATGAGACATGTAGGTGATACTTGACCCGTACCCCGATATTGGGATGCCGTACGATGGATTTTACCGTACGAGGCATAGATATGATGATTGATCCGCACTCTTGATTCGAGGAAGCCGTACTACGTACGTGACGCTATTGAGGCTGGATCGCCGACTATTAGAGATATGGATTCAGACCTTAGGTGGACTCTTATTTCTTATTGACTAGTTTCTTAGGTTTAGCTCCTTAGGATGTTAGATGGACACTAGTTTAGGCCCGAGTCATATAGTTGTAGTTATACTGGTATATCACAGATGAGTGGTTATTATACATCCGTCTTTACATTCGTACCGTAATTATAATGTTGCATGTTCATACATATGTTTCTATAATCAGTATAAAACTCTGCCTGTTAGGACACCAGCACCATTACCGATTATGCGCATATTCCACGCACACTTATTTGCCGGCTCACACACATCATCATCGGTAATTGCTATGTCACGTACACTTTAGATCATATTATCTTTCATTGGTAGAATCAGTTAACAGCTAGATCGATATAATATTGTGATTACTCTCTGGTGATAATATAGACAAGGCATTTATTACCTAGACATTTCATGCATTCACATTTTCATGTTATCATGCAATATTATGGGGCATATGCCGACACTTATCATTTACTTATTCATGATTTTGGGATTTTGGTTTTTTATGAGATTTCTGGATTTTGGGGAAAACCGCAAGGATATATATATAAAACTTCTCTCTCTCTCCCCCTCTCTTTTTAAAATATAAGATGCGGTTTTCTCGTGATGTATGTGTGTCTACCATGAAATTTCATGTTTTCTGTTGGATTTCAAGACCCGATTCGAGGAGTGGATGAACCGTCTCGGGGACATGGTGGGCCCGGTATGGTTCCCCGGGACAAGAAGATCGAGTTGTAGATGATGAGCCTGGCAGAGGAAGGCTACCTACCGGTGATGTCTGGCGCGGCGGATATCCGAAGGATACTGACTGTTGTCGTAAGATTTGATGATATGGGCCGATCCGGACTGACGGAGCCCGAGATATAGAGATTATGAGACATTGAGATTATGAGGTATTGGGACTTGAGATTTACATGTTTTGAGTCGATGCTTGACACGGATTTCCATGGATTTCATCGTTGATATTTCAGATTTCTATACAATTTTACTATGAAAAAAGCTAAAGATTTCTTATACAGATATATCCAGATTTCAGGATCGATTATTTTTACATTCATGGTGCATGCATACTCATTCACGTGACATATTACTATTTCAGGCACTGACATGAGCACGGAGCATTTGCACTTACACGTAGCTTATTATCCTGTCTTTAATTGATGACTAGTAGTATATTAGTAAATTATTATGACCTAGAATAGCGTCGTGCATTCGATTTCTTTTCGCAGATATCTTCTACTCACGAGTTGGCAACTCACCCCCGTTGTGCCAAATTTTATTACAGTTTGATGTACAGGGTTACTTGGCAGTTTGCTGGCACATCATTTCATTCCAGGTGATTTGCACGGTAGGTTGGTTCACTTGTATCTGGACCCCATTGTACTTTTATTATTTCATTTGTATCTAGAAAGCTCCATCTACCAAACTTGTATTACTTGTTAACTTTATTGGACCAGTTGTTTATTTCGACCTTAGAGTCGCGCATGTATTACTCTGGTGTGGTGGATTTTTTTCTTTTGAGTTTTGAGCCTCGCCCTTTGGCGTTGTATATTCTTGTGCTTGTTGTGGTTGTTTCCGCCTGTTGACGTTGAGCTAGCTCCCGCTTGGGGATGCCTTTTTATTGTTTATATGTATTTATACTTGTTTGTATCCATTTTGGGCCAGTTTTTACAAAGGAGACTCTGCCGAAATTTTTGAGAAAATTGGATGATGCTTTTAAACTTGTTTTCTACATGTTTTCCTTTACTTCTTTTTCTTTTATGGTTTAGATTTCTGGGATTTGGCTTACTTAGGTTACGCTGCGCCTCTAGACGCTTCGTAATCTAAGTGTCGGTCACGTTCCGTACTTTCGGGTCTAGACATGGGTACCCCCCAGAGGCCCCCCATTAGATAGTATATTTCATGATCTTCGACTCCGTGAAGATTCGGGCGGCTTTCGAGTTCGTTTCGACTCCCGTATTGGCTTAAAAGATCGGTTTTAGAACTTTAGCTCACTGAATTTTTTCATGTGTTGGAAAATTGGCTTGGTTTGCTAATTACGTGTGGAATTCTAATGTCGCGGTTACTTTACAAGCTTTGTGATGTGTATGTGTGTTTGGAAACGTCGATTAGTCGGGGTTGCACACATCTGTATTGATATCATGTGATGGTATGTGTATATGAATATGTTGGATCGTCGTAGATGAATAGCCAGGGATGTGAGAAGAGCGTTTTTCTTTCATTCATGTAATTTATAAAAAGCGATGTAATATTATTTTGCGGGGCACATCCAGGTTAAGGTTGTAGCCACCATTGTATATTTTCTTTTTATTGTTTTTTCTCCTAGGATAAACCCAAGGTGGGGTGCACAAACTACTGAGTTCTTGAAGTGCCGATTGGCCTACTTACTTTGTTGAAGGAGGTTGCTTCACTTTGGGAATTTAGCGGGTAGTTTGCCGCACCTGTAGGGGTCTAGGATAGGGTTTGG
The DNA here is from genome assembly GCA_030015575.1 of Agapanthus africanus. Lineage (NCBI taxonomy): Eukaryota > Viridiplantae > Streptophyta > Magnoliopsida > Asparagales > Amaryllidaceae > Agapanthus > Agapanthus africanus. The sequence continues at coordinate 206,997,090 of CM057347.1, read as the reverse complement.
CTATTCATCACGACCGTGGAACCCGTCTTTCATTAACGGCTTAAATGAAGTACGGAATTCCTAGTATATCCAATGTATTCATCTGTGATCTGGAATATTTATAAATGCGTGCGACGTATGGCTATTTATATATGAGATATATAATAAACGTTGCTTATGTTTTGCACCCGCTCTAGTCCAGCCCCCGCTCTGCCGTTAGTTACGTAACCTAACGGTACATGACAGGGCCTCGTGGCGAATGCGGATGGCATAAGCATACGTTCTATTTTCGTTTCTTTTCCGTGATGTTTAGGAAACGTAAATGATGGGAAAACATTAATGTGATTAATGTTAAGAGAAAGAAACATAAAGATGTTATAGAATCAAACGTTTTAAAATGGGTAACTCTAGTTTTTGCTTTGTATAGTGGTATTCCTTGAAGAATATCCAGCACCTCATTCGATGAGGAAAGGGCCAAGATCCCTTCACTGGGAGTGACCCCTTTAACGAAACTAGCAAATGTTACAAAGCACTCGATTGTTTTTTTTATAGTTGATCTAACTTTTGCTTCGCATCGTGGTATTCATGAATATCCAGCAACTCATTCGATGAGGAAAGAGCCGAGATCCCTTCACCGAGAGTGACCTCTTTAGCAAAATTAGAAAGGTACTACAAAACCATTCGGCTTTTAAAACTGGAGCTTAAACCACTCCTTTCACTAGATTCTACAACGATATCAAGTTCAAAGCGTTAAATTTTTTCATCAAAACCGTCCGTTGCCCTCTGCCATTTTAGGGAGCAGAGTACTTAGTAATCGTACAACGTTTGTTGACTATAGTTAAGGCGTAGTGTACGGTAGCTAAGTGATGTCTTCCTACAAAGCATATGATGCGATCGATTAGGACATTCGCATGACCTTGTTGACCGTAGTTAAGGGTTATGCGGGTGGGTCTAAATCAATCACGAAATGGCGGGTAGAACTTGACTAGTGCTTATGATTTGTTGAACATAGTTAAGGTCATAAGACACTAGGGGTAAAAATCATATCGGGAATTTCAAGAGTTGAAATTTGCAATGAGATTGCATACCTTCTATTTGATAGTTGGATCCCGATCCCACTGTGATTAAAAGTTATTCCCGGAAGAGTTTTGCACTTTACAATTAGCTAATCCAGTAGGTGTCTAGAAAGGTGTCAACGGGGTTACGCCTCTAGAAAAACGAGGTTTATTTTAATTAGGTCCGTGCGAAAGCACGGGGAACCTCCCTCGGAGTACCGACACTGGCCTGGCCGACCGATTAGAGAACTTGTAAATTACAATTAATCCTGGCTAATTTTCTTTTTAAGGTTTGAAGGAAAATTTGATAAAAAGCAGTGGGAGACATCGATTAGATAAGATTAATAACCAATCTAATCATGCAAAAGTAATCGCTGAGTGTCTTCTTTTCTCTCTCCTAATGGCAGATACCTATGACGGGACTTAAGCTTTTATTAGACAAGAATAAACTGACAGGACCGAATTACAAGGATTGGTTGAGGAACGTAAATATTGCCCTGACCTATGATAAGGTCGGATATGTCTTGACTACTCCATCCCCTCCTAGCCCAGGACCTGATTCTTCAGTTGCGGATAAAGAAATCCGCAAGATATGGGATATAGACTGTGCAACAGCTATGTGCCTCGTTCTTGCTTTTATGGACAATGAACATCAGAAGATGCATGAGAAGATGGACGTACAATCCATCTTTATCCATACAAAGGACATGTATGGAGAGCAATCTCGTACTCTCCGATACGAGGCATCTCGGATGTTGTTTCAGATGCAGATGGCTGCTGGCACGTCTATAGGTGACCATGTATTGAAGATAATTGGACTTATCGAAGAACTAGAGGACCTGGGTTGAACCATGGAGAACGAACAGTATGTTGATATTGTTCTACAGTCCCTTCCCCCTGCCTTTGCTCAGTTCATTATAAACTTCAACATGCACAACATGGAGAAGTCACTACCTGAACTCCTCAATATGTTGAGGAGTGCAGAGAGAATGCTAAGGGTAGCGAAAACTCTCGCTCTAATTGCTGGGCTATCTTCCTCTTCCATCCCGAAAGCTAAGCCCAAGGGAAGGAAGAAGAAGAATCCCATCAAGCCGAGAGGAGGAGTGAAAAAGGCGCCGGGAAAGGACAAGACAGGGGTTGCTGTATCAAGAAGAGGGGAATGCTTCCACTGCCACAAGACTGGGTACTGGATGAGAAACTGCATTGGATACCTTGTCGGCCTCAAGAAGAAGAAGCATGGTGATGCTTCCACTTCAGGTGTGTTTTTGACAGAAAACTGTTTTTCAATTAACTCTGTTTCCTGGGTATTAGATATCGGGTCAAGATCTCACATCTGCAATTGTGTGCAGGGGCTGAGAAATAGCAGGTTTTTGATGAAAGGCGATCACACTCTCCGAGTTGGGAATGGTTCCTCTGTATATGTTGTAGCAGTGGGAGAGTATCACCTTGGTTTTCCGTTGGGTTGTATATTGGTTTTGAACCCATGTTATTTTGTACTTTCGATATTATGTAATATTATATCAATATCGTTGTTGGCCAATAAAGGATATAATTTTTTATTACTATCTAATATTATGAACATTAACCTTAATTGTCACGCCCCGCTTCCCAGTATACGGGCAGTGGACGCGATGAGGCCGCTACTTATTTTCTCTGAAGTAAACACGCTAAACGTATTTAAGCAATATAAGTAAAATGCACAAGAGACAATGATAATTGAACATCAACTTTATTTATTAACATTCTTTTTACAATACATCTGAAAAGTAAATACATGGAATGGAAAGCAATGCCTAAATAGTTGCATAGCAGAAATGGAAAATACAGAATATAAATGTGTACAAGGAATCTAAACCTCTGGGACGAAAGCTAGCTGGTCCAAATCCTTGCTGGTGGGCTCGATCTCCAGTGACTCCGAATCACCTGACGACATTCCAAAGAAGAAAAAAGAGAATTTCATCAGCGAACAAATCGCTCGATAAGTCCCAAAAAGGAGGAAGAAGTAGAATAGACAGAGAGAGAGTATAACTATTATAATGTTGTTTGTTATGTTAACATAGCTGTTTGTAGCTTGGTACAGAAGATGCCAGTGTATATGAGAGGAGTGCAACTTACACCGTGGACTTTGGTAACCCGTAGTACAAGGCTCCGTCGATAATACCACGGAACAACGACATGGATGTAATTACGTCTTAAATGACCACCTCGTGCCACCTTTAACATATTCCGTACCAGTCCACCTCTTTATAACCCCGTAGTGTTTATAATATTGATTATATTGATTGTACAGAATGTATTGTGCTGTATTGTCCTGTATTGTAAATTGTATAGATGGATGACTTGCCGGAACCATGATATCAGTAAATGGATGTAATTGGAGAATCAAGTACATGTATGTATATCCATGGTTCGGTTCGGTCAATATAGATTGATTAGATTGAATAGACGGATTCATAATCCATGTTGTATTGAAGTTTGATACTTGAATCATATTCAAGTCAAAATGATTATATTGAGACTCGGTCTGAGTCGGACAATTTGAAAAGAAATTGAATCCTGAATTATGTTTTGGTGCTATCGGTAACTGCCGCACATGCACGGCAGGATTTGTGTCTTTTTCAAAGACAATTACCGTGTTGATAACACCGTTTGTTAAGTTGTCTACCTTAAATAGGCAAGAACCCATATCTCCGGCTCCCTGAGACTCAAGAGACTGGTCCCGCTTAAACCTATGTTTACTAGGGTCCTTATTGTAATTTAGTATAACTTGAGGGGGTTTTATGTAAAATAATTTTATATAATTTTCAAAATACACCACAAGTATTTTATTATCGTCTTTAGAGTTTTCATGGATGTATATTTGATCAATATGACATTTTTAGTGAATAAAGCCTAATTTCATAATATATGGTATTTATTTGTAATATTGGAATTGTATGGTATTTTTCTTGTAAATGGAATGTTTTTCTTGAATTTTGGAAAATGTGAAATATTATAAATATTAAAAATAGATATTTTTATATTAATTACATATATATTTATTTATAAAAATATAAGTTTTATTTATAATAGAAATGACATTTGTCTAAAGAAAAATGTATTAAAATCTTTCGAGATCGTATGCTCCTTGCGGAGGTCTGCATCTCATTCTACTAAGCCCGAGGATGTGTGATAATCCGCACCATCCCAAACAGGTTCCCCAAAATGGGTTGTAGAGCCGCATTTGCAAAGATTTGTTAAAATACACATCTTGTAGAAAAAGGTTTTTATAAGTTGGAGGTGCTTATGTGTAAAATCGTAATTTTTTCCCAAATCTATGTTCTCAAATTTCATCATGCTATGCTACATATGAGTGTTGTTAGGAGGTAGGTCATTACCTCATGAGTTTTCTTAAGGTAATACGGTTTTAAAAAGTTCAATCATGTCGAAATGAAACATATGGGTATTTTAATGTAAAAGTGGAATAAAACTTGCTATGGTTATTATTTTGATGCCAAACTTATTCTATTATCTTCGTTAATGTTTAATGGTCATGACATAAGAGTTTGGTATTATTGTGTTTAAGAAAAAAAGAACTTTTTAAGGAAAAACCGAATCGGAAGTCGGATTAACTCCGCTTCCGTCGGGTTTTAGTTTTGAATGTTTTTAGAATAGAGAAAAGAGGAAGAAGTAGGGACTAACAGGTTATTAGACTAGAAGAGAGAAGGAGGAAGAGGTAGGAGGTGCCGGTGCGTCGTCTCGTTGTCAGAATCTTCTCGGATCGTCGTCGGAAGTTCGTTGGAGTTTCGCCCTTTGCAAACTCCACTTGCATACAAAAATTCTTGGGAATTTTCTTGAGAGTTTGGGCACGGATTTCGGAGTGAGGAGGGGTGATTTGAGGGGTGGTATTTATAGGAAAAATCTAGGGTTTAGGGTAGTGAAAGGGTGTGATAAAAATTGTATTTAAATTTGCATTCTAAAGGATTAAAAAGGGGTATTTTAATTCTCTGGTTAATTGTAGAGAATTTAAACAGTGCAGGGGGAGTGGGGTAGGCCAAAGGGTGCAAGGGGTTCATGAAAAAGTGGGATCGGACCGAGTTAACCCGGCGGCGCCGGCCGAGTCTGCTGATTCGCCAGGCCGAGTTGGGAGAGTCGGGGCGCGTCTTGATGCCACGTGTCCCTGACGCTTGGTCTAGCCTCGCGGTCACGTTTGTTTATTCTGTAACTTACCCTATTACGAGTAGTGCATGTGTAGACCCTTGGGCTTCTAAAAGATTAAAAGAATTTTAAATAAAAATAATGTGTGGCTGATGGGATTTGAACTCTGGTGCTTTGGTTCAGCAGTGCAAAGTCTTACCAATGAGCTACAAGCTCCTTCTTGCTGTTCTAAAGCAAAACAAACTTATAACTTATCCTCAGGCTCAAGTACCCCTTTCTGTATTTTTTAAAAAAAATTGTACAGAAAGTTTAGGGTTGTTACATTAATCAAGAGTTGATTGGGTCAGGTAAATTAAATAACGGGATATACGTCCTAAATCAACATACAGTTTTCAATATACAACACACAAACAAAAGGAAGATTTCAGACATAAATGAAGCTTTCATTTGGCATTGTAGACTTGGTCATATTAATGAAACAAGACTAACCAAGCTACATTAAGATGGATATTTAAACTCCTTTGAATATAAATCTTATGCGACTTGTCAGTCTTGTATGAAAGGTAAAATGACCAAAACTCTGTTTAGTGGACACGGAGAGAGAGCTACTGAACTCTTAGGCCTCATACATAGTGATGTATGCCGACCAATGTCTACACATGCGAGAGGTGGTTTTTCATTCTTCATAAATTTTACTGATGATTTCTCGAGATTCAGACACGTGTTCTTGTTGAAACATATGTCCGAAGCCTTCGAAAAGTTCAAGGAATATAAATCTGAAATAGAAAAACAAACAGGCTTAAGTATCAAGAAACTTTGATAGGATCAAGGAGGAGAGTATCTAAGCTCAGAGTTTCTAGATTTCCTAAAAGAGAATGGGATTCTCTCTCGGCTCACTCCTCCATACACACCACAGCACAACGATGTATCGGAACAGAGGAATCGTACCCTATTAGATATGGTACGATCAATGATGAGTGATGCTGAGTAACCACTTTCATTATGGGGGCACGCATTGGAGACTGCGCTATATCTATTGAATAGGGTTCCAATCAAAACGATGTCTACCACTCCATATGAGATATGGTATGGAAAGAGACCATCTCTTAAACGAGTTAGGATAAGGGGTTGTCCAGCTTATATGAAAAAGCAGAATCCGGACAAACTCGAGACATGATCGGTTTTCTGTAAATTTGTGGGATATCCAAAACACTAGTATTGATATCTTTTCTACCATAAGGAAGAACAAAGGGTGTTTGTTTCTCAGTATGCCACATTTTTAGAAAATGAATTTTTTACAAATGATACTCTTGGCAATGCGGTAGAACTGGAAGAAATTCTAGATCCACAAACAATTACTGATGATTTGGTTGAACCTGAGGTTTCAATAGAACCTGACGAAGCTCAGCCACTCCGTAGATCTAGTAGGACTTCTCACCCACCTAATAGATACTACAGTTTTCTAATTGATGGTGATAGAGAAGATTGCATCATGTATGATGATGACCCTATTAGTTTCCAGCAAGCTATTACGAATGGTGACTCAGTGAAGTGGCCGGATGCCATGAGATCCGAAATGGAATCCATGCACACCAACAAAGTATGGACTTTGGAGGTTGCACTTTCTGGAGTAAAACCCATAGGGTGCAAATGGATCTTTAAGCGAAAGATTGGTGTGGATGGTCAGGTAGAGACCTATAAAGCTAGGCTGGTGGAAAAAGGATTTCGTCAAAGACCAGGCTTAGACTATGATGAAACCTTTTCACCAGTCGCGATTCTCAAATCCATTCGGATCCTGCTTGCTATAGCAGCTCATTATGACTATGAGATATGGCAGATGGATGTTAAAACGACATTTCTAAATGGTGATTTAGAAGAATGCGTTTTTATGGATCAGCGAGAAGGCTTCATTGATAGTGGGAGCAGCGGAAAGGCATGCAGGTTTCGTAAATCCGTCTATGGATTAAAGCAGGCATCACGGAGTTGGAACATCTGCTTTGATGATACAATCAAAGAGTTTGGTTTTATCAAAAATGTAGATGAACCATGTATTTATAAAAGGATTTTAGAGAGTACTGTTACATTCCACGTATTGTACGTGGACGACATTCTCTTGATAGGAAATGATGTTCCTATGCTACAATCGGTCAAACTATTCTTATCGCAGAGGTTCTCCATAAAAGACCTGGTTGATGCCTCGTACATTTTGGGAATTAAGATCTATATGGATAGATCTAAGAAATTATTGGGATTGGCCCAATCGAGATACATTGACACCATACTAAAGAGGTTTAGTATGGAAGATTCCAAGAGGGGTAATTTACCCACTTGTCACGGGATCACCCTCTCCAAAGAGATGTTTCCAAAGACTGATGAGGAGAAGGCTCGCATGAGCATTATGTTAGTTATATGTATGCCGTAGAGGCCATTATTGTACATGTGATGTATATTATAGTGGATGCTTGGACATATATAGGGAGGACTTTCTTGCTAGACATAATAGTATGCTATCTGGTTGCTCTTTATCTTGTTAGTTATGTATGTGCCCTAGAGGCCATTGTTGTACATATGATGTATATTGTAATGGATGCTTGGATATATATAGAGAGGACTTTCTTGCTCATCATGATAGTATGCTAACTGGTTTCACTTTATCTTAACATGTTGACTTCTATTGGTTTACTGTCTTACTCTCACATATTGATAAAGCCCTTAGGATCTGTACTCGACTACTGGGACTATGATGAGATCATACTAGTGGGGCCACGGTAGTCGATGAGTACATCCTATAACTGTTCCTAGTCGAGGGTATATCGAGACAGGGCATCGATACACCAGAGTAGACTAGCGTATATGCATCTTGACCCATATGATGGGCGATAGATGATCCCATATCCATCGGTGTTTTGACATCAAGGATGGTGTACGGGTGCTCAGTGGAGACTGGGTACACTGGACGGACTTGCCAAGAACTCCCAGATGGTGATATACCACATGTCAGATGGCAGTTCTCCGGTGACACTGGTACAGGGTAGTCTGTAGACCCGAGATCCTCATAGAGACATGTGTGATTCCCACTGTGCATTGATCTCCACCTTACCACGTCCAAGAGGGCGTGCAAAACTGTGGCTTTTTGGTGCAGTCCCGAATCACATGGAGGCAATGAGTGATAGGAGGGGATTCGTCTCTACCGGTATAGGGAGTTGATGTTGTGCTGTGTTCGATTGGCTATAACTGGAAGTCCCTGGCCAGGGCTAATATAGAGATTTACTGGTAAGTGTTACCAGTAGTTTCTCGACCCGTTATGAGCCTTACATCGACACGACTTATCGGTTACTGGGGTTTGACGTATACCACCCCTAGACTTGATATGCGACATATCAGACGAACAGACCGGACTGTACGGGAGTGTTACTGATTGGATTCACAGGAGAACGTACAGGCTAGCTTGTTGATCTTCTGATCGCTCAATACCTGGGTGGCTGTTACGTTTAGCTGACCGCTTGCAGCTTGTGGGTGTTTGATATGATCATCACCTGCTACCGGCGTATTGACGATTCTTTAGAGTCTTACACAAAGGTTTCTTGGCTCAGGCAAAACGGAGTAGAGGCACATATGAGATATGTGCAGGACCGAGGATAATGCGATATGAGATACCGTATTATATTCTCGCGATATTTAGATATGAACTGGGTCATCGGATCAAGTGTTGATTCGATGAATCGGTACATGATATATTAGTCGGTTATATTCGATATAGCCGGATTGTCGGATCAAGTGTTGATTCGATGATTTAATGTATAATAATATATATGATATATTGTATTACATTATCTAATATTGGCTCGCTTTATTATTTCATTTTCTCACCGGATAATACATTGATATATATGCGATATATGTTAATTGTATTATTTTCTTTTATTGCAAATATATAATATATATGTGATATATATTATTGTGACATGATATAATTAATAATGGAACATGTTTAGTGGAGATTAAATAAGGTTAGGGTTTGATTAGGGTTAGTTCTTTCTTGCACATTCTAGAAGGAATTCCTTTTGTCATGAGAAAGATATTATGTTGATATTTATCCACGACTCACTCTTTAACCCAACCAAACCCTAGCTCTAGTTGATTCTCTACAAGGGTTATCCTTGTCATCCCTTGACCATGGTTACATTATTAATTCATATATAAATTTCATTATTCGTCACAAAAAGATTTTAACTCTTTTTCCATCTTCTTCTTCTCTCTTGAGCTTTGAGAAAGCTTACTAGTTATTCATTTTGTGATGATTTCTTATGAGAATTTGATATAAAAAGAAAGCATAAATACTACTCCATCATCCTCATCTAATCTAGCCTATTAGATTAGGGTGTTCACCTCTTTAGAGTGAGAGAGCTTGAGTTATTGCAACTTCGACGTAGATCATCGGAGAAAAGGAATACTACAAGCTAGCATGGATCGTTCGAGTCGTGGAGCTTCTCTTGAGTCCGGGAGATCGTGGATCGCGGCAAAGGGACGTCTACTCGGAGCTTATGAAGCGAAGGAGCGGACTAGAAAGGTTGTAATCCCTCACACTTAGTAATAAAGATGTTTACTTGCATGTTAAACCCTAATAATCTAGCAAAGATCTCGGCTTTGGGTTGTTCGGCACGTCTAAAATTTTATTCGGGCATGGTTGATGCCTTATGAACCCTTACAAGAGTGCCTAGGAACTCTACATGCTATTATATACCGAACATGATGTGCAACATTATATCAGCTTCTTTATTAAGTAAAGAAAGATATAATTTTGTAGTAAAGGATAATTTTATGAACATATTCCTAGATCAAAAGTTGATTGGATCAGCCTCGTTACATAATGGCATATTCATTCTCAATCAAAATACAGTCCTTAATATAAAAAACACACACAAGAGGAAAAGTTCAGAAATGAACGAATCCTTCTTGTGGCATTGTAGACTTGGTCATATAAATGCGACACGACTGGCTAAGTTATATAAGGATGGATATTTGAATCCATTCGAATTATCATCTTATGATACTTACCATTCATGTCTCAAAGGAAAAATGACCAAAACTCCATTTAGTGGACACGGAGAAAGTGTAACGGAACTCTTAGGACTGGTACATAGTGATGCATGCGGTCCTATGTCTACGCATGCCAGGAACGGTTCTTCCTACTTCATTACATTCACCGACGATCTCTCTAGATACGGACATGTGTTCCTGATGAAACACAAGTCTGAAGCTTCTGAGAAATTCAGAGAATATAAGCACGAAGTAGAGAACCAAACGGGCAAAAGTATTAAGATCCTTCGATTTGATCGAGGAGAAGAATACTTGAGCAATGATTTTCTGGATTATCTAAAAGAGAATGGGATTCTCTCTCAGCTTACTCCTCCTTATACACCACAGCACAACGGTGTATCGGAACGGAGGAATCGCACCCTATTAGATATGGTACGCTCTATGATGAGTGCAGCTGAGTTACCTATTTCCTTCTGGGGGTATGCGCTGGAGATAGCCATATACCTATTGAATAGAGTTCCAACTAAATCTGTGCCTACCACTCCATATGAGATATGGAATGGGAAGAGACCATCTCTTAAAAGAGTTAAGATATGGGGTTGTCCGGCCTATGTTAAAAAGCAAAATCCGAACAAGCTCGAGGCACGATCAGTTCTTTGTAAGTTTGTAGGATATCCAAGTAATTCGTATGGATATCTATTCTACCACGGTGAAAAACAAAAGGTGTTTGTTGCTCAATATGCCACCTTTTTAGAAAAGGAATTTCTTGCAAAAGAAATTAGTGGCGAAGAGGTAGAGCTGGAAGAGGTTCCAGCACCACAAACTACAACTGATGATTTATTGGAGCCAGAGGATTCAGTAGTACCCGACGAACCCCAGCCCCTTCGCCGATCTAGTAGGGTTTCTCATCCACCTGAGAGATACTACGGTTTTCTCATTGATGGTAGAAGCGAGGATTGCATCATGGAAGATGATGACCCGACTAGTTTCGAGCAGGCCATCACGAGTGGCGACTCTATGAAATGGATGGATGCAATGCGATCTGAGATGGAATCCATGTACACCAACAAAGTATTGACTTTGGAAAATGCTCCTGAAGGGGTAAAACCCATTGGGAGCAAAGGGATCTTTAAAAAGAAAATTGGTGCAGATGGAAAAGTTGAGACTTTCAAAGCTAGACTTGTTGCAAAGGGTTTTTGTCAACGACCAGGTGTGGATTATTACGAAACCATTTCTCCAGTGGCTATGCTTAAGTCCATCCGGATCTTACTTGCCATTGCTGCATACCATGACTACGAAATCTGGCAAATGGATGTTAAGACCGCCTTTCTAAACGGTGATTTAGAAGAATGCGTGTACATGACTCAGCTAGAGGGCTTCGTAGACAGTGGGAGCAGCGGAAAGGTGTGCAAGCTGCTTAAATCCATTTATGGGTTAAAGAAAGTATCGTAGAGTTGGAACATCTATTTTGATGTTGTAGTCAAAGAGTTTGACTTCATCAAAAATATAGATGAACCTTGTATTTATAAAAAGGTTGCAGAGAGTAAGGTTGTATTCCTCGTATTATATGTGGATGACATACTCTTGATAGGAAATGATGTTCCTATGCTACAATCAGTCAAGCTCTTCTTATCACAAAGAATGTCAATGAAAGATCTAGGTGATGCCTCCTGCATATTAGGAATCATGATCTATAGAGCTAGATCTAAACGGATACTGGGATTGTCCCAATCCAGGTACATTGACACCATACTAAAGAGGTTTAGTATGGAAGAATCCAAGCGTGGGAACCAACCCATGATATCTGGACTCACTCTCTCCAAAGAGATGTCTCCTAAGACTGATTTGGAGAGAGCTCGCATACAAAGGACACCCTATGCTTCGGCAGTAGGCTCTATCATGTATGCGATGCTATGTACCAGACCCGATGTAGCATACTCAGTAAGTGTAGTGAGTCGGTATCAAGCAGATCCTAGAGAGAGTCACTGGACAGCTGTGAAGAACATTCTCAAGTACTTACGAAGGACTAAAGAGATGTTCTAAGTGTATGGTAACGGAGAACTCCAGGTGGAGTCCTTTACAGATTCCAGCTTCCAAAGTGATAAGGACGACTCTAAGTCGCACTCGGGATTTGTCTTTACCCTCAATGGAGGGGCGGTATGTTGGAAGAGTTCCAAACAGGATATCGTTGCAGACTCGATGATGGAGGCTGAATACATCGCTGCCAACGATGCTGCCAAAGAGGCTGTCTGGATAAAGAAGTTCATTAGTGAACTTGGTGTGGTTCCATCCATTGAACATCCAATACCTCTGTATTGCGATAACAATGGAGCTGAGGCTTTGGCCAAAGAACCCAGGTCTCATCAAAAGTCCAGACATATTCTGAGGCGGTATCACCTGATCAGGGAGATAGTTGATCGCGGGGAGATCGAGGTCAGGAGAGTAGATACGAAGGACAACACTGCGGATCCACTCACGAAGGCCATTCCCGAGATACAGTTTGAGAGATTATTCGGGATGCTAGGTATGAGATACTACAGCAGCTGGCCTTAGTGCAAGTGGGAGATTGTTAGTTATGTATATGCCCTAGAGGCCATTGTTGTACATATGATGTATATTATAATGGATTCTTGGATATATATAGAGAGGACTTCTTGCTCGTCATGATAGTATGATATTTGGTTTCACTTTATCTTAACATGTTGATTTGTATTGGTTTACTGTCTTACTCTCACATGTTGATAAAGCCCTTAAGATCTGTACTCGACTACTGGGACTATGATGAGATCATACTAGTGGGGCCACGGTAGTCGATGAGTATATCCTATAACTGTTCGTAGTCGAGGGTATATCGAGACAGGGCATCGATACACCAGAGCAGACTAGCGTATACGCATCTTGACCCATATGATGGACGATGGATAATCCTATATCCATCGGTGTTTTAACTTCAAGGATGGTGTACGGGTGCTCAGAGAGACTGGGCACACTGGACGGACTCGCCAAGAACTCCTAGATGGTGATATACCACATGTCAGATGGCAGTTCTCCGGTGACACTGGTACATGGTAGTCTGTAGACCCGAGATCGTCATAGATTCTTGTGTGATTCCCACCGTGCTTTGATTTCCACCATACCACGTCCAAGAGGGCGTGCAAAACGGTGGCTTTTGGGTGCAGTCCCGAATCACATGGAGTCAATGAGCGATATGAGGGGATTCGTCTCTCCCGGTATAGGGAGTTGATGTTGTGCTGTGTTCGAATGGCTATAACTGGAAGTTCCTGGCCAGGGCTGATATAGAGATTTACTGGTAAGTGTTACCAGTAGTTTCTCGACCCGTCATGAGCCTCACATTGACACGACTTATCGGTTACTGGGGTCTGACGTATACCACCCCTAGACTAGATATGCAACATATCAGACGAAGAGACTGGACTGTACGGGAGTGTTACTGATTGGGTTCACTGGAGAATGTACAAGCTAGTTTGTTGATCTTCTGATCGCTCAATACCTGGGTGGCTGTTACGTTTAGCTGACCGCTTGCAGCTTGTAGGTGTTTGATATGATCATCACCTGCTACCGGCGTATTGACGATTCTTTAGAGTCCTACACAGAGGTTTCTTGACTCAGGCAAAACGGAGTAGGGGCACATATGTGATATGTGCACGACCGAGGATAATGCGATATGAGATACCGTATTATATTCTCACGATATTTAGATATGAGCCGGGTCATTGGATCAAGTGTTGATTCGATGAATCGGTACATGATATATTAGTCGGTTATATTCGATATAGCCGGATTGTCGGATCAAGTGTTGATTCGATGATTTAATGTATAATAATATATATGATATATTGCATTACATTATCTAATATTGGCTCGCTTTATTATTTCATTTTCTCACCGGATAATACATTGATATATATGCGATATATATTAATTGTATTATTTTCTTTTGTTAAAAATATATAATATATATGTGATATATATTATTGTAACATGATATGATTACTAATGAAACATGTTTAGTAGAGATTAAACAAGGTTAAGCTTTGAATTGGGTTAGTTCTTTCATTAACCTTCTAGAAGGTTTTCTTTTGTCATGAGAAAGATATTATGGTTGATATTTTCTTTTGACTCATTCTTTAACTCAACCCAAACCCTAGCCCTACTTAATTCTCTACATGGGTTAGCCTAGTCATGGTTGGCCATGGTTACATTATTAATCATATATCATTTCATTATTCATCACAAAAGGATTAATGCATTTTTCCTCTTCTTCTTCAACCTTGAGCTTTGAAAAAGCTTACTAGCTTTTCATTTTGTGATGATTAAGAGTGAGAATTTGATATAAAAAGAAAGCATAAATACTACTCCATCATCCTTATCTAATCTTGCCAATTAGATTAGGGTGTTCACCTCATTAGAGTGAGAGAGCTTGAGTTACAGAAACTTTGAGGTAGATCATCGGAGAAAAAGAACACTACAAGCTAGCATGGATCGTTCGAGTTGTGGAGCCTCTCTTGAGTCCAGGAGATCGTGGATCGCGGCGAAGGGACTTCTACTCGGAGCTTATGAAGCGAAGGAGCGGACTACAAAGGCTGTAATCCCTCACTTTTAGTTGTAAAGATGTTTACATGCATGTGTAACCCTAATAATCTAGCAAAGATCCCGGCTTTGGGTTGTTCGGCACGTCTAAATTTTTATTCGGGCATGGTTGATGCCTTATTAACCCTTATAAGAGTGCTTAGGAACCCTACATATCTTAACATGTACACTTATTGTCTCTCTCTATTACATGTTCATAAAGCCATTAGGATGAGTACTTGACTACCAGGATTATGATGCATATCATACTAGTGGGATAGAGGTAGTCGGTAAGTACATTCTTCAAATGTTCCTAGACGTGGGAGTATCGAGATGGGGCATCGATATTCCAGAGTAGACTAGCGTATACGCTTCTTGACCCATATGATGGGCGATGGATGATCCCACATCCATTGGTGTTTCACATCAGAGAAGGTATTCGGGTGCTCAGTGGAGACTGGGTACACTGAACGGACTCACCGAGAACTCCTAGATGGTATTATACCTATCATCTGATAGCAGTTCTCTGGTGACACTGGTACAGGTTAGTTTGTCGACCCGAGATCGTCATAGAGTCTTGTGTGATTCCCATTGTGCTTTGATTTCCACCTTACCACGTTCAAGAGATCGTGCAAAACGGTGGTTTTTAGGTACAGTCCCGAGTCACATGGAGGCAATGAGCGATAGGAGGGGATTCGTCTCTCCCAGTATTGGGGGTTGATGTTGCGCTATGCTCGATTGGCCATAACAAGAAATCCTTGGCCAAGGTTGCTGAGATTTACTGGTAAGTGTTATCATTAATTTATCGAACCGTTATGTGCCTCACATCGGCATGACTTATCAGGCTATTAGGGTCTGACGTTATACCACCCACAGGCTGTGATATGCGACATATCAGACGAAGAGACCGGACTATACGGTAGTATTACTGATTAGATTCGTAGGAGTATGGGCATGCTTGCTTGTTGATCTTCTGATCGCTCAATACCCGGGTGGCTGTTACGTTTAGCAGACCGCTTGAGGCTTGTGTGTGACTGATATGATCACCACCTACTGCTGGCGTATTGACGAGTCTTATAGTCCTACACAGAGGTTTCGTGGGTCAAGGGAAACGAAGTAGGAGCACATATGTGATATGTGTGGGACCGAGATTAATACGCGTATGTGATACCGTATTCTATTCTCGCAATATATGATATTGGTCGGTTATATGTGATATAGCCGGGCTGTCAAATCAAGTGTTGATTCGATAAGTTGATACATAAGATATTAGTCGGTTATATGAGATATAGCCGGATTATTAAATCAAGTGTTGATTTAATAATTTGGTCTATAATTATATATGTGATATATTATTTTACATTAACTAATATTAGCTCACTTAAGATTTCTTTTTCTCACTAGTGTACATTTAGTATATATGTGATATATATTAAAGTACATCTTATGTGTCATGCTTGATGCCACATTTTACATGGGTGTATGAGACTCACACCATGCTTATAATAATGTAAGGTTTTGTTTATTTAAAGTAAATCAAATTAGCTGGAAATTAGTCACATGGCTGAAGCTTGTAGAAGCTTGTGGAACCATTGACCAAGTCCACTAATTTTGTTTTACTTGAAGATATTTATTAACCTAACCATTATTGTTTAGCCATGGTCTATTCTCTACATGAGTTAGTATATGATATTAACTCACCCATGATTGCCATTCTACACTTGACTTTTTTCCATGGTTGCTTTTCTTCATCTCGCTCTCTTGCAATTTGGGTGGTGAAGAAAATGAGTGAGAAAATTATTTCTAAAGTGAGAAAAATTCCTGCTTCATCAATCTCTTCTCTAATAGCCATTTAGATTGGGTTGTTTCTTCACCAAGTTCATCACTTAGAGAAGATGTAGCTTGAGTTAGTGTCTCCTCGACGTAGATCATCTTTAGCCTCGAAGATTTCAAGCAAACTTGTTCATTTCACCTTGTGGAGCCTCACTAGAGTCCGGGAGATCACTACTTGAAGCGAAGGGACTACTACACGGAGCTATTGAAGTGAAGGACCTATCTACAAATGTTGTATTCCTTGTTAACTTAGATGTAAAGTTGTTTACATTCTTATTCGTTTAATTCTCTAGTTTAGATTCTAGCGTTAGGGTTCTATAGCGCGCCAATTTTTTGAAAACGGC
The DNA here is from genome assembly GCA_030015575.1 of Agapanthus africanus. NCBI lineage: Eukaryota > Viridiplantae > Streptophyta > Magnoliopsida > Asparagales > Amaryllidaceae > Agapanthus > Agapanthus africanus. The sequence goes on along the minus strand of CM057347.1, from coordinate 206,980,112 downwards.
ATGGTCGATGCCTCCCGAAACCCAGCGGCGACACTAGGGAACCCTGCAGTGGTAACAGAGCCATGCTAGAGAATTAGACGATATTTGTAGTATTACGAAACTGAAACAACTCCGGAACATCGAAACTAAAACCCAAGTTTCTGTCGAAATTTCAGTGTCTAAAATTTTTTTAAGCAACTGCAGAATGTTGCATATGATGTAACATTGACACGAGACCAAAACGAACCCATTTCACCGGATTTGACCCGGCGAAACATGCAGAAAAACCGGACTGGCCGGTCTGGAACTTCACTTTGGGGTTCGTCTTGGTTTGGTGCTTCCGTCTCTGGGTTTTGGTGTTTCAGGTGTTGTTTGTTTTTACTGATATTGCATGTGATGTAATATTTTTGTAAAGGCAATTCGGAGTGTTTCGTAGTCGTAATTCTAACATCATTTCGGGTTATTTAGACGGCGTTAAAAAGTTCGAACGGTTATCAATAACCCATTTTCTCCCTCGCTGGAAATTTTCCAAGAGTTGGATTTTTCCGTGTTTAAAATCTTCAGAAAATCATGCAGGTGTTTTCTATGGACCCTCAAGAAGAACGAAACCCTAACTCGATTCTGTGGCCGCCGGAACCGCCATTAAACCCTAGGGTCTGCGGTAGTTCCGCGGCGCCATAGGTGAGGCAAGGATTGACCCTTCTACGGTTGGTCCATAGGTGTTGTGGCATGTTCTGGGGCATTTTTTAAACTGCGCTCAAGTGTTGAGCTCTTTGGAAAATTTTGGGTGTTTGTTGATTCGATCAAAAAGTTTAACATCGTCTAGCTATCTGTGATTGTGATACAATATTTGGAATCCACAATAATTAGTTTTGTAAAAACTAATTTGAATTTTATAAATCTAGCAATTTAGTCTCATTTGATCGGTTGCTACGGGATTTTGATCTGGATCAAAAGTCCGTCGCAATCACGTAGCGTACGCGGATACTCGCAGGGTAACCTTACCAGATAGCCACGCCCTATAGCCCCGACCAAGTGACTGTAGGAGAACCCCGTCGCCAAAAGTATCAGTTCGGGTGCTGGCGGCCGAGGTGTTCTGCCTAAGTGAACTTCGTCGACGGCATCGGGGGTGCGGCCGTCTACTAAAGTTTCCAATAAGCATTCGATCAGGATGTCGGGAATCTTGTTGAATTACCCGACTGGTTATTGAAAAGTGTTTTCAATATCGAGACTAAAATGCGGGGTTTATAATTGTTAGGCATGCGATGTCTAAGGAATTCATTTGTTAGGCATAAAATCCAAAGTATGTGATGCATTGGGTTTATGATGTCTAAGGTGGTTGCGGATTCTAACTGTTGTAGTTTTTCACTTTCTTTTCAGCGACCGTAAGTGTAATGTATGGGGTATCGCTCATTTCGTTGCTATATGTCAACGACAATTGGGATGCACATATTTACTTACGTTGATGACATGTGATGTTATGTCTTGCTGTGATATGTTATATTGGATCGTCGTGTTTGAATAGCCGGTTTTTTTTATGTGAGATGAGCGTTTTTCATTTTGATTCATGTAAAAACTTGTATGTAATATTCTTTTATTGAGGCACTTCCGGGTTGAGGATGATGTCACCATTGATGTATATTATTTAGTTTTCCGCATTATGATAGACCCAAGGAGGAGAGCACAAGTAACCAGGTTCTACAGTCCAGTGGGAGACCATCTCGAGGAGTCGAGACCGGGTCTCATAACTCTAGAAATGGGAGGGTTGCTTGTCGCTCTCGTAGGGGTCTAAGGATGTGGGTTTGGCTATTCATCGCGACCGTGGAATCCGCGTTTTTTCCTCGCTTAATTTAAAACACGGAATTCCTAGTATATGTCACGACCCAAAATTTGGCACGTGACCGGCACTTAAACCACGTGACGTCAACAGGCACAACGAAATTTAAGTAAGCCTAAAACCCAGAAATCTAAACCATCAAAGAAGTAAGTGATAAAAATATTGTTAAAAACATTTGGAAATCTCAAGTATAAATCTTTAAACTTAAGTTTATTTTCTTAAAAATTTCGACAGCACCTCCTTTGTAAAAACTAGCCCCGAAACGGGTACAAACATAAGATATAAGTAAAGCAACATATTGTAACGTTTTAGAAATCGTTTTGCGAATTTTCCCGTTTTAGGGCAAAATTGTCGGTTTTTCCCGTTTTAACCCGATTTCGATCAAACGACCGTATAAGCTTACCGACACCTAATTTGGCCAAAATAAAGCTTGTGCGCAAACTTTAGGAGTATTTGGGAAGTTTTGGTTCAGATAGATTTTTTCCCGAATAAAATATTATTTTAAGCGGTATTTCATGCACGTAAATCGGGAAAATTTTTATTTTGTGAATAAATTAATTTTGTCACTAGAATTATTTTAGAAGGTTCTTTTTAAATATCTAGATTTTTTTTGGTGACTAATGGTTTGGATTTAAAAAGAAAAGAAAAGAGTGAAAAGTGGCAAAATAGCATTATTCTATATTAATTACTCTCTTTCCTAGCTATTTCCTCACAAATTATTCACAAAAATGCCCCCCATCCCTCCTTGGCCGAGCTCACCCCCCCCCCATTTCTGTCCTAAACATTTCCAAACTCATTTCTCTCTCATTTTCTTTCAAAAACACAAAAATAAATCCAAAAATTCCTATATAAATATTAAACCATTTTTCCTTCACTAATCCTTCATGGATCTTCATCAAAGCTTGATTTTTGGAGGCTAAAGTGATGGATCTAATTTTTTTTTGGTGTTCTTGAGGAGGTATAATTTCTTACCTTAATCTATAATTAATTGCTTTAATCTTTTACTAGCTAATTTAGTTAACTATTTAAGTGCTTAGTTTAGCATTTAATTCATGATTAATTCATTATAATTGGTTTAAGAAATTCATATTAGGGTTAAATTTTGATTAAGTGATTAGTGTTTAATTCAAGTGTTAAATTGTGTTTTGGAAGAGAATAATCTAGTAGAAAGTGTTAAAATTTGCTAATAAGCATTTTGTTTAATTAAGCAAAAATGCTTACTAGATTTTTGCTAAAACATAATTAGCGAGTGTTAAAAATATAGGATTGGTTTAGATAGTTTAGTTAAGCTATTTTAAGGTATTTGTAATTGTTAGATTTGTGTTATCTTGAATCTAGTGCGATATATTGCGATAGGTTGCTTACTAGATTTCGGGGTTTTTCCGACGTAGGGTTCGTTTGGTAGTTGCGAGGTTATATCCAGTGTATTCCTCGTAATTTTTGTGTTGTATTGCGCGATCGGGACGATCGGGGTCCAGAATTGGTGTTTTGTAGTTTAGCGACCCCAATTAGGGTTTTGGCCGGTATCGTGCGCGATTGATGCGCTAAGCGCGCAGTGTAATTTTCCGGGCGTTTTCGTCGCGTTTCGTTGTCTTTTCGTCATTTTAGGATATTTAGCTTATGTGTTTATTTATGAAATTTTAGGTTCGCAAGCAAGGACTTCGGGTGCTGCGGACAAGGGGAAGCAGGTGGTCGGATTTTCTTAGCTCGAGACTTCGGTGAGTAGATTTAACATCTACGGGGAAATTGCCCGTATGGCGTTATGCGTCGGGGCGAATATGATATGATAGCTGCATGTATTTGCATATTAGTTACTTTCATATGAATGTCATCGCATAGCATTATCTGTTGTACTTGACTCGTACCTTTAGATATAACACATTACTGACGGTTCATGTTGCACGAGCACTAAATTGTATGCTACACCCACACCGTCTGTAATTGCCATGACACGCACAAACACCTACATATGTGATATGATAGTGGATAGGAATGATTAGAGTAGTAACACTTATTCTATTGTGCATATGAAATACTGTGGACACATACATACGTGATATTGCATTGGGCAGGAATAGTTAAGGTAGTGAACCTTATTCCACTTCACTTATATCTTGCTATAATTACTTATACATCATGCATACATATTGACATGTACACCCTCGTACTTGATTACATGTAGATACTTAAACCTTACTACACTTACATGTACACTACATATGATACTGCATTTATTTTCGAAGGAATTGGGAACCGCATGATGTGTTTTAAAGCTAGATTCAATTTAAAGAGCGGTTTTCCCTTTATATGCTCATATTGATGTTTTATGTTGCATATATCAGTTTTATATGGATTTTACGCATTGAAATATGGATTTCATATGATTTATGGATTTGAGAACCGTGGGGGATATTTTCAAGAAAACTATGTATTGTTTGAAAACCCGGTTTCTCTTGATATGATATTTGATGCGTCCACCATGTGATTTCTCGGTTCTGAGATTTGGCTTGTGATACCCGATTCGAGGAGCGGGATGCACCGTCTGCGGGTACATGGTGGACCCGGTATGGTACCCCGGGGTGAGTGGTGATTTCGTGGTGTAGACGATAAGCCTGACGGTGGGACCACTACTTACCGGTGATTGTATTTGGACTCGGCGGTTATCATGGAGATACCGACCGGAGTGAGGTATGACATATCGTCAGGGCTAGTCATGGTGACAGCGCCTGAGTTATGAGGATTTACGTATCGATGCTAGACACGGGTTTCATGATGTTTCGAGTGTCGGTGTTTGACACTCAGATTTTCGTGAGACATACAGGATGTGAGGGCCGATCTGAGGATGCGGTGCCTGAGGATTTGGGATTTGATGTGTCAGTGAGGGACACTGGTGTTTTTCCATGCTGATGATTTTTGCATGAGATTTTATATTATATCATCCCACACTCAGGATTATGTTGATATGCATTGTTTCATGTAGTTGTAGTACCCTGATGATGTTCCTTTACATGATTGTTGCATATTCACCTACCATACTTATGTTATCGGATTACTTGTGATAGATAGATCGCTGTTCGTGCATACTTGCGATTACTGTATGATGTTATTTACTATTCATGAGTTGGCAACTCACCCCCGTTGTGCCACAGTGTTGTGCAGGACTTACCCTCTGAGTAGTCGCGGCAGGGCATCTTATCATCTCTACTTTTGCGGATACCGCTACAGTTGGCTGTGAAGCCTCGCTTTTAGGTGGGTTGCGGTTATCTGTTTGTACTTTGTATATTTTTTTTGTTGGATCTAGTATTCTCCATCTACCACTATGTTGTATATGACTTAGAGACGACTTGTGAGGATTCAGTGTAATATTTTGTGGTGACTTTGGGTGCTGTGCTCGTGGGAGCCGGTTTTGTTGAAAAGTTTTAGTTCTTTATGCAGTTTTCTTTTATATTTCTTCGCTTCGGCGTCGTATATATGTTGTGGTGGTTGTCTCCGCCGTTGGGCGTGATTTTCTCCCGTTTGGTATGTTTTTATTATTATCTATGTTGTACCCGTTTTCGGGGTTAGTTTTTACAAAGGAGGTGCTGCCAAAATTTTTAAGAACGAAAACTAAACTTAAAGATTTTTACTTGAAAATTTCCGAATGTTTAAAACTATGTTTTTCTCCGTTGATCCAGTTTTGGGTGGTTTAGATTTCTGGGTTTCGGCTTACTTAAGTTGCATACGCCTTTAGACGTTACGTAGTTTAAGTGCCGGTTACGGGCCAAATTTGGGTCGTGACACATATGATATAAATAAAGCATCGCCAAACGAGAGCAAATCACGCCCAAATGCGGAAACAACCACCAAAGCATATATACGACGCTGTAGCGAAGAAATAGACAGTATAAGCGAAAAACAACATAAAGGGATAAAACTGCATAATAAAAGCCGGCTCACATGAGCTCGACACCCAGGGTCACAAAATATACAATATCGTCCTCACAATTCGTCTCTAAGTCAATACATAAAGGTGGTAGATGGAGAGTGCTAGATATAATGAAATATACAATGGATGTAAAATCGGATAACCGCAACCCACCTACAGCAAAACGGTTCACAGCCAACCATAGCGGTATCCGCTGCAAAAAGATAAAATAAGATAGCCCTGCCGCGACTACTCTGAGGTTCAACCTGCAAAACACTGTGGCACAATGGGGTGAGTTGTCAACTCGTCAGTAGTAAGTAATATCGTACAGCTAATCGCAGGTATGCACGTACAACGATAATCTATCACATGTAATCTGATAGTATCAATATAGTAATCTGGATATGCAACAATCATGAAAGGTAATTTATCAGGTACTACAAATACATGAAGCAATGCATATTGAATGAATGCTGAGTATGGGATAAAATATCATCATCAATGAATTATCATCGTGGAAAAACTGGTGTCCATCAACGACACCCTAAATCCCAATACCTCAGGCGGCGTCACTCTGATCGGCCCTCATGTCCTATAAGTATCATGGAACTTGAGTGCCAAACATCGGCACTCGAAAACATCATGAATACTCGTGTCCAATATCGACATGAAAATCCATATATCTCGGGCTCCGTCAGTCCGGATCGGCCCACAGGCTCCGTCGGTCCGGATCGGCCCATATCCATCTCATGACTCCGATCGGTATCCTCCGGATAACCGCCAGGTCAAACCAATCACCGGTAGGTAGTGCTCCCCTGTCAGGCTCACCGCCTAACTATACGAGTCTTCTTGCCCCGGGGTACCTCACTGGGTCCACCATGTACCCACAGACGGTGCTTACCGCTCCTCGAATCGGGTTTCTAACACAAGTCTCAGAACCGAGAAAACTCATGGTAGACGCACTGAAATATCATATCAATAGAAACCGGGTTTTCAAAACAATGCATACTTTCTTGAAATAATACCATGGTTCTCAATTCCATAAATCACATGAAATCCGTATCTCAATGCGTAAATCCATGAAATATGATATATGCAACATAAAACAGTAATATGAGCATATCAAGGGAAAACCGCTCTTTTAAATGAATCCGGTTTTTAAATATATCATGCGGTTCCTAATTCCTCTAAAATCCAATGCAACATCATATAAAGGTGTGCATGTAGCTATGTATGCACGATGCATTTCATAAGTGCAATAGAACAAGAATCAATGCCTCAATGTCAATGACAATACAATACCGCATATGTGTATAGGTTGTGCGTGTCATGGCAATTACCAACTGTGTGGGTTTAGCATACAATTTAGTGCTCGTGCAATATGAACCGTCAGTAATGGTGCAGTGTCCACTAGGTACTAAGTCAAGGCACAACAAGTCATGGTATGCAATGATGCTCATGCACAATCAACATATATGAATATAATCATGCGGCTATAATATCATATCTAGCCCTGACGCATAACGCCATACGGGCGATTTCCCCGTAGATGTTAAATCTACTCACCGGTGATCTCGTGCTAAGTAAATCCGACCACCTACTTCCCTTTCTTTGCAGTGTCCGAAGTCCCGGCCTGCGATCCTATTAACATAAAACACAATAACGCGTAGAGTTAGCAAACTACGCAATAATAACAAACACAACGCCAATTTAACGAATCGGTTCCCTTAAGCTACAAAAGGGTTCGTTAGCGGCTAACATGTATGGCGACATCACCAATACAAACCCACGACAGCAAGCTACCCTAAACACTAAAACTGCGTCGTATCAATCGTAACACGCATCGTCGAAGCACTAAAAACTAGCAATTTGATCCCAGATTTTACCTACTGTCAATATATCAAAATTTAGCAGTACCAAACACCCTAAAACAACTGCAGACAGCTACCCTACAAAATACAACTCCCCAGTTCCACAAACGGCCGAGCTCCCCAGATTTCCCCCCAATGTCGCCGGCCAAACGATGTCAGGTGGGGTTCGTGTTTCAGGTTTACTCTCAGGGCAACTAGTACAACACCACTACATCGCTAGATTTTCCTGTAAACACTCGGGGTGATAGGAGGTTATAGTGAAACTAAACTAGCACTAAAAATACGATATGGGCTCAAAACTACTTTTTTATCATTCTAAACAGCGACTACTAAGCCACTCAACAATAATAAACTCCTAATTAATAGTTTAAAGTCATTACCTATCCACACTTGCTCAAAACCCTAGCTTTCCATGCTCCAAGTGATCCTAGTGGCTTGATCTTGACTTGTGAAGGGGTTAAATGAAGTTTAGTGGAGATTTTGTTTGGGGTTGTGAGGGTTTGGGTTAGGGTTTCAGTTTGAGGGAGGTGAGGATGATGAAAAATGAGGAGGAGAAAACAAATGAGGGAATGAGAGTAAGGGAGTGTATGAGTGAGGGTGAGGGAAAATGAGGGTGTGAGTTTAGCATAAGTCATGCCTCCCTCTTCTCTCTCCTCATTTAATGCATGGCATGCTTGCCCCATGCCCATCATGCCCTCTCTCTCTCTCTTCCTCTCTCAAGTCAACCTAATTTAAAACCCCTTTTTATTTTAAAACCAACTAATTTAATTAATTACATATAACAATGGCATGACATTAGGTTAGGGTGCCATGGCTACTTAAGCATGGTTAACCCTAATTAACCCTAGGTTAACTTGCACATGTGTGTGCAAGCCCGAAATAAATAATAATAAAATATTAATTAATTTTTATAAAATATTTGAAAACTATTTTGTTAAACTTTTTTACTAAAAATCCGCATTATTGCTTAATTGACACTAATCGTATTCTAAGGTGTTATAGTATATCCAATATTTCATATGTGTTCTTCTGCTGCTGATATTCTGTGATATGATCACTTTATATGATGAGACGAATGTTGTTATTATATATATGATATATAATAAATAATGCTTCTTTCATTTCTTCTGTGATGCTTAAGAAGCATAATTTGATGGGACTTCATTAATGAGATTAATGAAATGAAAGAAACCTAAAGATGTTGTAGAATCTTGTTTTAAAAACTGGTAGCTCTAGTTCTTGCTTTCAATAGCGGTATTCCTTATTTAGTTCCTAGTCGAGGGTATATCGAGACAGGGCATCGATATTACCAGTGTAGACTAGTTTGTACGTTTCTTGACCCTGGGGGCAATGGTTGATCCCACAACCATTGGTGTTTGATATCAAAGATTGTACACATGTGCTCATTGGAGAATGGGTACACCGAACAGAACTCGTTAGGGTTGTGATGAGTTTGCTCGTCGGCCACCATTTCGTCATGTACCTGGGTAGCCGTTACGCACAGCTAGTGCCTCTGACGTACTTATGGTTAAACCCACTGCCAGCGTACTGTCGAGTCTTTAGAGTCCTACATAGAGGGTTCCCTGGTTCAGGCAAAAGATGTAGAGGCCATAAGTTGTTACGGCAGGTTTTCGATCATGTTCGTGTAATGGTTACAGGAATAATGATCGGAACGATAATACTTGTAGGCTTTGGTTTAAGCCAGATGCCGGTATTATATTATTGGATTATTTGTATTCGTATTTTTCGGAATTCGGATACGGGTATACTTATACGGTATATGGTGGAGGGGTATTCTTATAATTGTACAAGAACACCTTCTAGAAGGAGACACCTTATAATTGGATATTTATTTTGTGAAAATAAATAAATGAGGTGGAATTTGGAGAGAGTCAAAGCATGGATGAAGGAATGGATTATATCATTTTATATTCCTTTGGAGTTACTATTGAAGCATGGTGCATTATTTTATTGCATGCTTCAATTATTTTTATTTGAGCCATATCATTTTTCCATGCTTGATTTTTTCATTCATCACTCTCACATTCTCTCTCATCATTATCTCCTTCTTCCTCCTCTTTGCTTTAACCTTCACATGAGTTGTGAATCAAAAGCATAGAGCTAAAAGATAATCCACTACTTGATCTCTACTTCATCTAAGTGATCACTTCTAGCATACTTGATCTCTTAGTTAACTCTTGAGAAGAGTCTGAAGCTTGTTCCATAGCTCTCGGTTGTATCATCTATGTCTTGAGGTGGCCGGAGATCGAGGACATCGCAAGCATCCGAACGAGCCTAGGAGTTGCATCAACAAGAAGACCCGAAGAACCGGTTCATTATGTATAACCCTTTCATACTAGTTAAGAACTCTAGATAGGGTTTGCTAGTTAAGGTTTAAGCACATGATCATAGTTTTATGTGGGTGTTGCATGCAAGAAATTTTTCGTTTTCCACTTCTGCCTCCTTAAAAGTGTTGTGAGGGTGTGCAACATCCACTAAACATGCAACACTAGCAAGTTTCAATTTCCTTAGAAACTCCCGATGTGGATTTTTGCCCCAAGCTCTTATGACCTTGATGAAGGCCAACATATCATAAGTCGCAAGTCAAGTTCTACCCGTCATTGTCCAGGTTAATTTGAACCCACCCATACATACCCTTGACGAAGGCCAAAATAGTAGTATGGTTGTCCCAAACTAACGCATATATCTATGCTACAGATGAATACCCAGCAGCTACCAATCATTATGCCTTGGTGAAGGTCAAAATACATAGCTTGAATACTACTGAATACCCATCTGAAATGACGGAGGGCTACGAATGGTTTTGGCAAAACCGTTGTTGGGTTGTGTCAGTGCCCTGGCCATCGAACCGTGGCTGATTGCGGAATTTTTTTTTATAAACTAGCGCTAACACAACCCGCAAAAACGGATCTACCATTAACCCTAATCTAGCAAACTAAGTAGGAGTTTAGAAAGGTTATACCGAATGAACCAAGTCCTTCGGTCTTCTACCACCTTCATTAGTTCCTAGGGGACGCGGATTGAACTTGGTTGCCGGTCTTCCTCCATCGATGATGATCCACCCGAGGGAAACGACATAGGCTCCAGCCTCGCCAAGCGAGGCAACCGACGCTCCAAGGTTGCTAGGAGAGGAGAGTAGAGGTGCAGGAATGTCACACTATATTTTTTCTCTCATCTTATGAGCTCAAATGAGCAACCCAAGAAGATGAAGAATGGGGTGTGGAAAACTAGTGGAATGAGCAACTGAAGAAAAAATGGCTAAATCTCTCCAAGAGAGAGTGAACCAATTATTTTTTTAAATGATGAATGAATCGCATAGAGAATAAATATAATTGGCATGGCATGTAGAGAATATGGCTAAGTCATTTGCAACCATGCAATGAAAATATCTCTTTCGTTTTCCAATAAAATAATCAAGAGCCATGCCTCTCTACATGCCTCACCATGCTCATGCCAACACACCCTCCACCTCATTTAGAAAAACAAATGATTTTCAAAAATGAAAATCATCTGAATGAGGTGTCCAACTTCTAGAAGCTATTCTGTATAAATACGTAATACAACCTGGTATACGTATCGAAATACATATACGCGTATTCGTACGAAAAATATGAATAGCCAAGAGAGAAAATGAATAGTGAACAATAATACTCGAATACATATATAAATATATATATAAATTATTAAATCAAAACCTGATTTAATAATCCAGCTTAATCCTAAGCCTCTAGTATTATCAACCTTCCGATTAAAGTATGTGTAGCATGTACACATATTTAATCAGACACCTGTATGTACCAACATACATCATCTACACCATATCGCCTGAACCGTGAAAATCTTCTGTGTGGGACTCTAAAGACTCGTCAATACGCTGGCAGTGGGTTTAACCACAAGCACGTCAGCGGCACTAGCTGTATGTAATGGCTACCCAGGTATTGAGCGAAAGGAAGGCCGATTAGCAAACTCATCCAAACCCCTACTGAGCCTGTCCAAGACAATCTCCATACAGTCCGGTATGTTCATCTAAGAGTATCGCATATCGTGTCTAGGGGGTGGATAAAGTCAGACCACTAATAACGCGATATTTCGTGTTGGTATGAAGCCCATCACTCTCTGAGAAACTACCGATCCAAATCAGTAATTCTCTTCTACCTTGGCCAAGAATTTCTGGTGATGGCCATCCATACACAACTCGACAACAACCCCCAATACAGGGAGAGACGAATCCCCGATGATCCGCTCACTGCCTCCATATGGCTCGGGACTGTACCCAACTAAAACCTGTTTGCATGACTCCATTGAGCCATGGTAGGGTAGTAATCAAAGCACAGTGGGAACATATACGAGATAAATGACGATCTCAGGTCGACAGACTAACCTGTACTCATGTCATCTAGGAACTGCTATCTGACAATAGGTATAATACCAACTAGCATATTCCCGGCGAGTCTGTCCGGTGTACTCATAACCTAATGAGCACCTGTATACATCTTAGGCGAAAAAACTGACACCAATGGCTTGTGAGACCGGCCACCGCCCCACGTCGGGGTCTCGATAAGTACACACTAGTCTACTCTAGAGTATCAATGCCCAGTCTCGATACTCCCTCGAATAGGGACATTTAAGGATGTGCTTATAGACCATCCAGCTCCCACGTATATGATCGCCATCATAATGCTGGTAGTCAAGCAAGAATCCTATGAGCTCTATCAACATGTAATAGTGATCTGTAATACCACCTAATGCATGTACATGATGATAAAGACAAACCATATAGCATATTATCATCTCGAATAAGACTGTTCTCCCCGTATAGGTCCTCCCTCAATCATGACAATCGCTTGCCTGCGATTCAATAATTGACTTGAGGGCACTATAGCCAACAATCTCGCACTTGCACTTAAGGCTAATTAATGCAGTGTCGCATACTCACAGCCCTTTTGATACCGAACACCCAACTTCTCTACTAATCAGTCTCGCAAACCCCGTTTGCGAAACTATTGCATTCGAGAAATAGACTGAGTGAATGGATCCGCTCCAGTGTTTCTATCTTTATCACTCTATATCTCAACTTCGCGGAGAAAGACTATCTCCCGAAATGAGCAATAACTGTCTTAGAATTTTTCTGGATATCTGATAGGACCTAGTTCACAAATGAACTCCAAATCCAACAAACTTCTTAAACTGTATCATCCACTGAATTTAATCAGTATTCTGTGCCATGCCTTCCTCAGTATCCTCTTGGACCACCCGTCCATCATGCTGCCCCTCAAAAGAAGGAAAACTATAACTCTAACAGCCACTCTGTCATCCAGGTCACCTTGGAAACCTAAAATGATAACCGCCTCCCGAAAGAGGCTGCCGTTATCATATACCAAGAACATCCACTTATGTTCATAACTGCTTCCCAACGTTTATCCAGGATTGGATTAATATATACTTATTGCAGATAGTGCAAAAGCAATATCTGGTGTGGCACTTAACATCTCATGATTGACTCAATTGCCTAAGTAAGTGACATGCCAATCATGCAAATCCTCTCCTCATCAGTCTAGAAGACATCTCTTTAGAGAGGGTGACTCCATCACTTGCGGGTATACCACCACGCCAGGAGTCGTCCATTCTAAAACAATTTAGAATAATATCAAAGTACCCGAATTGGAACACTTCCTAAATCTAGATCTAAAACCATAGATCTAGTCACCAGAATCCCTGATATTATATCCATATCCTATGTGGAGAAACCACCTTATGATAACCACAGTATAACCGATCGTACTATAGAAAGATCTCTTCCTATTTAGTGCATGTCATCCAAATACGAGGACATCACCACCTACTACCTTCTTACTAAATCCATCTCTTATTTTGATGAAGTCAAACTCTATGACTGTCACATCAAAAATAGATGATCTATCTCCGCTATACCTGCTTTAGTCTATAAATAAACATAAGCTACTTGCCCTCTATGCTTCCGCTGCTCCTACTGACCACAACAACCCTCTGGCAGAGTCATATATACGTGCACTTCTAAAGCTAGTTTAGTACAACGTTATACTCATCTTCCTGCCGGGTCTTATAGTCTAGAACAGCAGCAATGGCCAGTCTGGCTAAACAAGAACCTCCCAGTCACCGTCTCTGAGAACACCGAAGTACCTCTCGGGTGTCTGAAGTTACCCACCAAATCTGCGGAGTGGCTAATGGAATGTCGAATCCAATTGAATGTTTAGGCTCTACTAAATTTTCAGTAAGCGTTTGTGGTTGTGGAATCACTTCCAGTTCTACCATACTCCCACTAATGTTTTCTGAAAATGAATCCATTTTACTAAAACTGGTGGCGAGTCAAAAACAATATAACTATTGATTTTCCAAATGGTAGAAAGTTAACCCTCGTCAAATCCCGGGATAACCCACAAACTACCATTACTGAAACATGCCTTGAGTTTGTCCAGATTCTGGTTTTAAGCATCAGCCGGACAACTCCATATACCTTAACATCGTTAAGATATGAATCCATTCTATATATCCAATATAGAAACTAAGGCACTAATTTAATTGGAACTAGATTCAATATACAAGCAGTTGTCTCCAGTGCATATCATCTAAATGGAAGGAGGCCAAGCAGCATTACTAATCTAGGAGTGCATCCACATATAAGTAACCTGAGAGAGAAGCAAGTTCTCAAAACTATTACTTGCAACGGAATACCCAACACAAGTATCTACATCTTTGATCACCTTGAAAAATCCTGATACTTGCAACATATGGTTCTCTACTTTATTCTTATACCTATAACATCTCAAAATTTGGACCATGTATTTCAACGAAATACTTGTCTAAAATTATAGAAGTCATGAGTAAATAGAATATAGTACGAGTACCAACCCCTTTGTCTTAATGGACACCGCACAACATACAATACTCTGTATAAGTCTACCGAGTTTAATAACTCAAATCCTGTGTATCGTAGGTTGAAAACTTTGCAATGGTTAAGAAGAATTACACCGCTGTTGAATACTGCTTACCTAACCATCAACTGATATAGGCAAATGTCATAGACATAATTTCAAAAAGATATATCTCACTATATAAAATAAACGTACAGATATAACAATTTGAAATTGGAGCATAAGGACGGATATTCAAAACCAAATATTTGCCGTTAGGCAAAACCCAAGTGATTTCCTCAAATACAACCAATTACAAAGAATTCCGATATATATATATGATCTAATCACCAAATTCCCAATATCTTACTCCCACTCAGCATCTGTAACGCCACACAGATGTGAGAATAAAAAACTGGTAAATAAATACCCTGGAGTTAGAATTTAATTGGGAAAACATTTTCCAATTAATACCGCACAGTAAAACTGAAACATGAAAATGTTTCGAAGGGGTATCCGGGTATTCCTAGTAATGCCTTTTCCACTATCGTGATTCATGACTGTGACCGTATATTTCCTTGCCATCTCTCCAATCCCTTTATATGACTTTACATATTAGCTTCTGTACACCACCCTTAGGCTAAGTGGTTTTCTTCCTTCTCTACCTTTCGGCACCAGCCTATGGTTTAGAAGAAGACTGCCCAATAAGGGTAATAGGTGTACTCTCATATCCTAGGAGCCCTCGCAACCTGAGAGAAGGTAATGATAAAAGACAACCCGAATAATCCTATTCGATTTCTCCTGAACCGGAAACCATCCTCGAACTAGAACAAGTTCCTTCGAGTTAGTATGTAACTATACGATGGTCATATCCAAGAAATATGGATCTTCGTAGTGATACGGAATGTTCCGGAGAAATGCAAAGGTGAAGTAGGAGTGACGATGATATATGCGGCCTTATCGTGAATGATAGCAGTCCCATTTTCCTTTGCCCTCTTTCTAATTCCTTTATTTTTCTTTACTTATTACCTTCTGTACACCATACCTAGGCTAATTGGTTTTCTTCCTTCCCTACCTTTTAGCACCAGCCTATGGTTTGGAAGAAGACTATCCAATAAGAGCAATAGGTGTACCCTCTCCTAATCCTAGGAGCCCTCACAACCTGAGAGAAGATAAAGATAAAAGACACCGAATAATCCTATTCTATTTCACCAGAACCAGAATCCATCCTCGAACTGAAACAAGTTCCTTCGAGTTCATATGTAACTATATGATGGATATATCAAAGAAATGTGGATCTTCGTAGTGATACGGAGTGTTCTGGGGAAATGCAAAGGTGATATAGGAGCGGCATTGATATATGCTACTATGACAATCTAAAAGCCAAAGTGTTTTAAGAAAGTTCGGTTAATTTAGATCATGAGTTTTACTCTAGGGTCAGGCCATGGTCGCTACCAAAGAGAGAGAGAGAAAAAAAACACTCAGCGTGTACTCTAACCTAGATTACAATGGTTAATCAGGATGTCTCCCACTGTTTCCTCGAATTCTCCCCCAAACCCAAAAGGAGAATTAGTCGGGATAATCTAAAATCATCCGAGGAGTAACACCTGCTCATCAGTGGGAATCGGGATCCAAATATCATTGCATGATAACTTGATGGAATCCATTCAAGTCACCACACTCCAGAAGGTATGCGCATGCTTGGAAAGTTTCTTGAATGTTTGAAACCCCCGATGTGGTTTTTACCCCTAGCGTCTTATGACCTTGACGGATGCCAACAAATCATAAAGCGCAAGTCAAGTTCTACCCTTCATTGTCCTGATTAATTTAGACCCATCCGTACTCGCCCTTAACGGATGCCAACAAGGCTGTACGACCATCCTAGATTAATGCATATCCATGCTATAGAAAAGTAACATATAGCTACCGCACACTATGCTTTGACAGTTGCCAACAAACATAGCATGATTACTAGGTGGTACCCATCTGAAATGACGGAGGGCTGCATCTGGTTTTTGGCGAAAAACCTTTAACGTAATGAGCTTTATATCGTTGAAGGAATCCAATTGGTTTTACAAATATATAGTGGCAAAAACTTTTGCTAAAGAGGTCACTCCCGGTGGAGGGATCTCGGCTCTTTCCTCGTCGAGTGAGGTGCAGGATATTCCAAACTGAATACCATGATGAAAAGAAAAAGAATTGACTATAGTGAAGTTATTACGATGATGCAAAATTTTGCTCAAGAGGTCACTCCCGATGAAAGGATCTCGGCTCTTGCCTCGTCGAATGAGATGCTGGATATTCATAACCGAATATCACTGTGAAAAGCAAAAGGAAAACGTATGTAATGTCTGTTTTTAAAAACTTGGTTCCAACAACATCATATAGGTTTGTTTTATCCTTGCATTGATCAGAATCAACGCAGTCCCATCAATTAAACATATCACACCAGCTAAAGGAACGAAAATATAATGTACGTATATGCCATCCGCATTCTTCACTGGGCCCCGTCATCACCCGTTAGGTTACTTAACTAATGGCAGAGCGGGGGCTGGACTAGCGCGGGTACAAAACATATACGACATCGACTATTATATATCAATATATATATATATATATAACATTCATCCCAGGCTTGATATAAAGCAACATCACAGAATCTCAGCCAAGCAACACAGATTGGTGGATAATCCTGGAGCCTCGGGTTTCATTTGAGCCGAAAATGAGACCCGACGTTCCCTGTCGTGTGGATAGCCTGTGCAATGATAACCAGAACATACCAAAAAACACAAGCCCAAGGTCCACCACAAAACCTGCGCCGCCGGGTAATGAGCCGATCTCGCCAGCCAATACTTGGAATTTTGGGCTCTTTTTTGCGGTGTGTTTTAGTTGTCACAATAATAGTTTTCTGCAATTGTTTAAATAATTTTTAAAGACCAATTCAAAATCGACAGAAACTGGAATATTACGGGTATTGTTTCGGAGTCGTTTCGGTTTCAATATTTAAAACATTGTTTAAACTGCTAGTATGGGGTTAATGGGCTGGCTCTGATACCATGTTAGGTTATGCCAGCGCCCTGGCCATCGAACCGTGGCCGATTGCGTAAGAAATTTTTTATAAACTGGCGCTAACACAACCCATAAAAACGGATCTACCATTAACCCTAATCTAACAAACTAACTAGGAGTTTAGAAAGGTTATACCGAATGAACCAAGTATTAGTTGTAAGTATTCCCTAGAGGCCATTATTGTACATGATTGTATATGATAGCGGATGCTTGGACTGTTGGCTATAGTGCCCTCAAGGCAATTATCATAGTCGCAGGCAGGTGATTATGATGATTGAAGGAGGACCTATATAAGTGGAACGGTCTTACTCGAGATGATAGTATGCTATCTGGTTTGTCTTTATCATCATGTACAACATTATGTGGCATTACAGATCACTATTACATATTGATAGAGCCCATAGGATTCTTGCTTGACTACCAGCATTATGATGGCGATCCTATACGTGGGAGCTGGGTAGTCTATAAGCACATCCTTAAATGTCCCTAGTCATGGAAGTTTTGAGACTGTGCATCGATACTCCAGAGTAGACTAGTGTATACTGATCATGACCCTGATGAGGGGCGGTGGCCGGTCTCACAAGCCATTGGTGTCAGTTTGTTCACCTAAGATACATACAGGTGCTCATTGGGTTATGAGTACACCGGATGGACTCGCCAGGAATATGCTAGTTGGTTTTATACCTATTGTCAGATAGCAGTTCCAAGGTGACATGTGTACAGGTTAGTCTATCGTCATTTTTCTCGTGTGAATTCCCACTGTGCTTTGATTACTACCCTACCACGGCTCAAATGAGTCATGCAAACATGTTTTAGTTGGGTACATTTCCGAGCCACATGGAAGTAGTGAGCGGATCGTCAGGGGATTTATCTCTCCCGGTATTGGGGGTTGATATCGCGTTGTGCACGGGTGGCCATCACCAGAAACCCTTGGCCAAGGTAGTCGAGAATTACTGATTTGGATCAGTAGTTTCTCTGTGGGTGATAAGCTTCATACCGACAATAAATGTCGCGTTATTAGGAGTTTGACTTTATCCACCCCGTAGACTCGATTTGCGATACTCATAGAAGAACGGACCGGACTATACGGGGATTGTCACTGTCAGGCTCAGTAGGGGTACGGATAAGTTTGCTTGTCGGTCTTCCGTTCGCTCAATAACTGGGTAGCCGCTACGTACAGCTAGTGCCGCAGACGGGTTTGTGGTTAAACCCACTGCCAGCTTATTAACGAGTCTTTAGAGTCCCACACAGAGGGTTTTCACGGTTCAGGCGATATGGTGTAGATGACGTATGTTGGTACATACAGGTGTCCGATTAAATATGTGTTCAGGCTACACAGACTTTAATCGGACGGTTGATAATACTAGCGGCTTAGGATTAAGCCGGATTGTTAAATCAGGTTTTGATTTAATAATTTATATATATGTATTCTAGTATTATTGTTCACTATTCATTTTCTCTCTTACCTATTCGTATTTTTGTACGAATACGCGTATGTGTATTTCGATACATATACCTGGTTGTATTTCGTATTTATACGGAATAGTTTCTAGAAGATGGAAACCTCATTTGTATGATTTTCATTTTGGAAAATCATTTGTTTTACAAATGAGGTGGAGGGGTGAGTTGGCATAAGCATGGCTTGATGGCATGTAGAGAGGTATGGCACCACATTAGTTTATTTGATAAATGAAATGAGATATTTTTCATTGCATGATTGAAATGGGCAGCCACAATTCTTTACATGCCATGCTAGTTCTTTTCTTCACTTGATTGATTCACTCTCATTCTTGAGACTTAGCCATTTTTCCTTTGTTGCTCATGCCACATTTTTTCCTCACCTTCTCTTTATCTTCTATGGTTGCTCTTTTGAGCATTAGTGATGAGAGAAAATTATAGTGAGACATTCCTACACCTCAACTCTACATTGCTAGCAACCTTGGAGTGTCGGTTGCCTCACTTGGCGAGGCTGGAGCTTGCGTCATTTCCCTCGAGTAGATCATCGCAGATGGAGGAAGACCGGCAACCAAATTCGATCCGTGACTTCATGGAGCTTGGGAGATGGTAGAAGACCGAAGGACTTGGTTCATTAGGTATAACCATTCTAACTCCTTTGCATGTTTTGTTATCTAGGGCTTATGGGTCGATCCGGGTTATAGGGTTGTGTTAGCGCCGGTTTTTGAAAATTTTTGTTCCTCATTAGACCACGATTCGATGGCTGCGGCGCTTGCATAACCCAACATGGACATATATCGAGAGAACATTCTTGCTCGACATGATAGTATGCTATCTGGTTGCTCTTTATCTTAACATGTTGACTTGTATTGTGATACTGTCTTTCTCTCACATATTGATAAAGCCCTTAGAATGTATACTTTACTGCCAGGATTATGATGCAGATCATACTAGTGGGGCCAGGGTAGTCCATAAGTAGACTAGCGTATACGTTTTTGACCCATTTGATGGACGATGGATGATCCCACATCCATTGGTGTTTGACATCAAAAATTGTATACAGGTGCTCAGTGGAGACTGGGTACACCGAACAGAACTCGCCGAGAACTCCTAGATGGTATTATACATATCGTCAGATAGCAGTTCTCTGGTGACACTGGTACAGGTTAGTTTGTAGACCCAAGATCTTCATAGAGTCTTGTGTGATTCCTACTGTGCTTTGATTTCCACCATACCATGTTCAAGTGAACGTGCAAACAGATGGTTTTTGGGTATAGTCCCGAGTCACATGGAGGCAATGAACGATAGGAGGGGTTTCGTCTCTCCTGGTATTGGGGGTTGATGTTGCGCTGTGCTCGATTGGCTATAACAGGAAGTCCCTGGCCAGGGTTGATACTTAGATTTACTGGTAAGTGTTATCAGAAGTTTCTCGACCTGTTATGAGCCTCACATCGTCATTACTTATCAAGTTATTGGGGTCTGACGTAACCACCACAAGACTAGATATGCGATATATATGAAGAAGGGACCAGACTGTACGGTAGTGTTACTTATTCGATTCATGGGAGTTTGAGCAAGCTTTCTTGTTGATCTTCTGATCACTCAATACCCAGGTAGTCGTTACGTCCAGCTAGTACCGCTGAGGGATTGTGGGTAACTGATATGATCATTACCTACTGCCGGCGTATTGATGAGTCTTTAGAGTCCTACACAGAGGTTTCCTGGGTCAAGCGAAATGAAGTAGGGAACGTATGTGATATGTGCGGGACCAAAATTAATACGTGTATGTGATACCATATTCTAATCTCGCGATATGTGATATAGCCGGGTTATTGAATCAAGTGTTGATTCGATAAGTTGATATATACGATATTAGTCGGTTGTATGGAATACAGCCGGGTTATTAAATCAAGTGTTGATTTAATAACTTATTGTACGATTATATATTTGATATTTTATTATATATTAACTAATATTAGCTCAATTAAGAATTTCTTTTTCTCACTTGTACATTTAATATATATGTGATATATATTATTGTAATTATTTCCTTGTGTCATGCTTGATGATACATTGTACATGGGTGTATGAGATTCATACCAAAGTAAAGATAATTTGGGTATTTATATATTAAAAGGAAAATCAAAATTAGGTGGATAAATGTCATGGCTAAGAGGCTTGGAGAAGCTTGTGGAAGCATTGACTTAGTCTACTAATTTTGTTTTACCTTAGATATTTATTAACCCAACCATTATGTTTAGCCATGATTAAGTCTCTACAATGATAATATGAGATATTATCTCACCCATGGTTGCCATTCCTATTCTAGACTTCATCTTCTTCTTCATCTCTATTGAGCTCTCCAGGTTTTCTTGAGGAGAAGAAAAAGAGTGAGAAAAATAATTCTAAAGTGAGCAAAATTGCTACTTCATCAATCTACACTAGACTAGCCATTTAGTATAGGTTGTTTGCTTCACTAATTCTCAATTAGTGAAGAGGTAGCTTGAGTTGGAGATTCCTCAACGTAGATCATCTTCGGCCTCGAAATTCTTCAAGCAAGCTTGTTCCTTTCGCCTAGTGGAGCCTAACGAGAGTCCGGGAGACCACTACTTGGAGAGAAGGGACTACTAGACGGAGCTTTTGATGTGAATGACCGGTCTACAAAGGTTGTATTCCTTATTCACTTAGTTTAAAGTTGTTTACTTGCTTAGTTAAACCCTTATTCTCTAGTTAGATCTTCGGCAATGGGTTTCTTAGCACACTAGAAATTTTGAAATTGCATGCCTGATGCCTTATAAAACCTAGTGAGAGTGCTAAGGAACCCTATAGTGGTATCAAAGCCAAGCTAGAGAATTATACGATATGTTAGAATTACGTAAACGAAATAACTCCGAAACATGGAATCCGAAACCTTAGTTTCTGTCGAATTTTTTAAGTCCTCTAAAAATTTTTTTAAACAAGTGTAGAAAGCTAGTTATGATGTAACTAGAACACTAGAAAAATTTGAGGCAAAACACCTGTCACGACCCGAAATTTAGTTCGTGACCGGCACTTAAATCACGCCAAGTCTAAAGGCGTAACGTAATTCATGTAAGCCGAAGCCCAGAAATCTAAACCTTTTTAAGAAAATAGAAGAGGTGAAGTTTTGAAATAAAGGTATGATGAAATCAAATGTTTTCTTAAATGCATAGATAAAGGAACATGAAAAATGCAAGTGGATTTACTAGTTGAAAAACATGTTTCGCCTTTTATAAAATTTAGGTAGCATCTCCATTGTATATTTTGATCCAAAACCACAAATACATAATGATAATAAAGGCATCCCTAAGCGGGAGCTAGCTCTTCGCCAAACGGCGGAATCACAACCACGCAAGTAATAAAACAAGTATACGACGCCCAACGGTAAAGATCAACACAAAAGATAATGAATGAAGCAAAACATCATCCCAATAAGCGAACATAAAACCCATCGCTCAAGTCTCGCAACTACAAGTCTTGCTATGTCTTACTACTTATACAAATACTAGTTTCTGATTGATGAAATTGACTAGATACAATAAGAATAATAAATACAAGAGGGGTACAATCCAACATGTACCACCTACCAAAGCAAAACACCTGAATGCAGCTATGTGGCAGCGATGCCGCTACTGATCCATGCGGTCAACCTGCAAGAACTGTGGCACAACAGGGATGAGTTACCAACTCGTGAGAAGAAAACATCATCAGGTAGAAATCGAATAAAACAACGATTTCCTAGGTCAACTATATCATGAAGGTAATACTATGATATCTAGGGTGACCGTATATGTAAATATATGCCAACAATATAATAATCAGTGCATGTATGCATGTGGATCTCGTCCACACGAAACATCATAAAAGCATATGCATGTAAATATATGAGGATATCAAAGAATGTGTGTCTATCAATGACATATCAAATCATGGGACCCGAGTGTCCAACACCGACACTCGAAACATCATGAAACCCGTGTCCAGCATCGACACGTAAATCCTCATATCTCAGGTGCCGCATCCTCAGATCGTCCCTCAGTATATCTCATGTCATAACTCCCAAACGGTATCTTCTGGATATTCATCAGGTTCTATACTATCACCGGTAGGTAATAGTTCCTCCGTTGGGCTCACCGCCTTTCTATACGAGTCTTCTTGCCCCGGGATACTTCACCGGGTCCACCATGTACCTGCAGACGGTGCTTACCGCTCCTCGAATTGGGTTTCACATGCCAATCTCAGAACCGAGAAAACACATGGTGGACGTCTCAAAATATCATATCAAGAGAAACCGGGTTTTTAAAACAATACATAATTTCCTTTGAAATTTGACCACGGTTCTCAAATCCAGAATCTTATGAAATCAGCAAATCTTAATGCGTATAATCATAAAGCATGATGTATGCAACATATAATAGAAATGTGAGCATATTAAGTATATCATGGGACATGGTATGGTGATGTGAACATAGAAAGTATATCATAGCATAGCATGAGGTAACAATTCTACTGTGTAAGTAACATAGCAGTTATCGATGATGCAGTGTGTGAGCCGGCAATCTGTGTAAGTGTAACACACTCATCATCGATAATTGTGCAGGTGTATGTAATGCAATGATAATATCATGGACATAGCATAAGGTGCGTCGTAAGTGTAATGCTATCATCTGTATAAAGGCTGAGCTAAGCCGTGTAGACGTGTTTTATCAATATCTATAACATATCCGAGTCGGAGAATCTATCAATCGGCATCCAGCCCCACAACATCACGTACGGTATAATACAT
The DNA here is from genome assembly GCA_030015575.1 of Agapanthus africanus. Taxonomy (NCBI): domain Eukaryota; kingdom Viridiplantae; phylum Streptophyta; class Magnoliopsida; order Asparagales; family Amaryllidaceae; genus Agapanthus; species Agapanthus africanus. The sequence continues at coordinate 206,956,282 of CM057347.1, read as the reverse complement.
CGTACGACATCCTCTAGTCAAAGGTATAGATCAATCATCAAGTCAAACTCATCACGTACGGTAATCCATCATACAGCGGCATTAAGCATAGGGATTCTATCAACCTATATGACAATGAGGGTACGGACTTAACGTCTTGTACGGCATATCACTCATGATTCACAACATTTTATATATATCTAAATGCCTATATCCCAGGTCACATCCATAACAATCTCATATGAGGGGACTGGCAAAGGTATTAATCATCTCTTATCGACTCGCATCCGTATACTGACATATCAATCAAGTCATCAGATCACATCGTATATTCTTTTCATCACATTAAGTCATCTTACATCAAGTCAATTTTATTTTTACATTCTACCTTATTAATCTTGTTTCATGCTACTCTAAATCTTATACTTATTCTCATGCACTACCTATCTATGTGTCGTCATTCACGTTCACTTATCATCTCTAACTATCTCTTTAACCCTATCCATAGTTTTCTAATCTAGGTTCCCTTAACCATATTCTATATATCGATTTCCATCAAAACTTGCGGGGGTGCTATACGCCATCCACCCGACTTCCCCCATAGATATAGATCTACTCACCTTGATCCTTGCTTGCCGAAGTCGATGACGCAATGCTCCGTCGCCTCGGAATCCACGCGAAGGTACCTACAATAAATACACAATCGCAATCGCTATTAACATCAAGTCCGGAAAACCAATACGGCACACGGTGCACTCATAGGTTAGAACCTATAGCCTAAGCATGCAAAACCATCAAACAACCCTTGTTGTTGACGTACAAACGCCCAACAACCAAATACAAATCCAAACATTCCAAAATACGGAAAACATAACCACAAACTACTCACAACAGCACCCAGATTCTCTCTCAGGTAAAATGGGATTAAACTAGCAAGTATAGGGTGTTGTATATGGGGATTAGGGGCTACAGTCAAAAACTAAACCCTATACCCCACTACAAAACCGGCAACACTACCCCCAGATCCGAGCTTGCCGGCCAAAACATGTTGGAACAGTCTCGTACTTCTATAGTGGGTTTCTAGTAGTGTATCTAGGTCACTGGTATTATTTTCTTTTCTCAGAATTACCCCAGGTTATTCCAGATTCCTTGTAGGGCAATATATGTTGGCTATAGTGCCCTCAAGTCATTGGATCGCAGGCACGTGATTGCAATGATTGAGGGAGGACCTATACTGGTAGAACAGTCTTACTCGAGATGATAGTATGCTATCTGGTTTGTCTTTATCATCGTGTACATGATTCAGGTGACATTACAGATCACTATTACATGTTGATAGAGCCCATAAGATTCTTTCTTGACTACCAGCAGTATGATGGCGATCATATACGTGAGAGTTTGGTGGTCTATAGGCACATCCTTAAAGTGTCCCTAGTCGTGGGAGTTTCAAGACTGGGCATCGATACTCCGAGAGTAGACTAGTGTATACGGATCGAGACCCCAACGAGGGGCGATGGCCAGTCTCACAAGCCATTGGTATCAGTTGGTTCACCTAAGATAGTATACAGGTGCTCATTGGGTTATGAGTACACCGGACGGACTCGCCGGGGACATGCTAGTTGGTATTATACCTATCGTCAGATAGCAGTTCCCTAGTGACATGTGTACAGGTTAGTCTATCGACCTGAGATTGTCATTTGTCTTGTGTGAGTTCCCACTGTGCTTTGATTACTACCCTACCATGGCTCAAAGGAGTCATGCAAACAGGTTTTAGTTAGGTACAGTCCCGAGCCACATGGAGGCAGTGAGCGGATCGGCAGGGGATTCGTCTCTCCCGGTATTGAGGGTGATATCGCGCTGTGTCTGGAGAGCCATTACACAAAGTCCTTGGCCAAGGCAAGTGAGATTTACTGGTAAGTATTACAGTAGTTTCTCAGGGTGTTCTGGGCTACATTCCGACACGACTTATACCGCTATTGGGGGTCTGACGTTTACCATCCCCCTAGGCACGATATGCGATACTCATAGACGAACGGACCGGACTGTATGGATATTGTCACTGTTAGGATCAGTAGGGTTTCAGGATGAGTTCGCTCGTCAGCCACCCATTCGCTCAATACCTGGGCAGTCGTTACGTACAGCTAGTTCCACTGACATGCTTGTGGTTAAATCCACTGCCAGCGTATTGACGAGTCTTTATAGTCCCACATAGAGAGTTTCCCATGTTCGGGCGAAACGTTGTAGTGGTCGTATGGTTTTATGGCAGGGTTCGATCATATACGTGCACTTGTGCACGGATCATGATCGGACAGATCCTAATAGTGGGCTTTGGTTTAAGCCAGATCCTAGAATTAGATTGTTCAATTATTTTCGTCTTGTAGTATTCGTATTCAGTCGGAATACGGATGCAGGTATGTATATACGGATGATGGCTATTCTTTTAATTCATTACAAGTTTACTTTTGAAGTTGCCACTTTCTTTTTGATTAAACATTTGGTTTAATGTTTAATCTATTAATTTGTGAGTCATGAATTTTGGCCATATTTTTGTTGTGCTGGCATTTTCCAGCAAGCAAATTTCGTGGGCAGCATGGGCTTTGGTAAGGTGTCCCCTTGGGCATTAATGTTCTTTGTTTTGTGTAGGATATTTTGGTTGATCTTTTGGTGTATGGTGAGGTGGTTGTTTTCTGGAGTGAGAAAGATTTCTTGGGTTGCTTTAATTAACATCCTCGCCACTACACTTAAAAAACACACAGAGAACATTTTTCTTGATTTGGCCAAGCCCATTTTCTCACTTGGCAAAATTCTTGTGCTCACAACTTTTCCTATCCATGGCAACTTCATTTACCTCCTCCCAAATCATTGGATGCCGTGAGACAAAATGATCACACACTATCTCTACTTCACCTTGGACATCTCGGCTGGAAAACTTGATGTCCGAGTTGCTTCGGTTTTGAAGCGGGAGCCCGTATAAAGAAGCCTCGACGTGGAGCCACTTCGACGAGCGAGATCGGAGAGCGAACTTCGTTGGGGCAGCCGCAACTAGCAAGGGATAGAGATTGAAGACCGAAGGACACGGATCGATCGGTATAATCTCTTTAACCACATTACAGTTTACTACTATAGGGTTAATGGAACGATCCTGGTTTTAGGGTTACGTTAGCGCCAGTTTGAAAAGTTTTTGTTCCGCTTTTGGCCTCGGATTGACGGTCGGGGTGCTGGCGTAGCCTTACATGGTATCAGAGCCAACCCATTAACCGCATACTAGTTGTTTAGACGATGTTAAATTATCGAAACCGAAACAACCCAGAAACAATACCAATGAATTTTTGGGTAAGGAAATTTAGTGGCTGTTGTTTGGGGGCAGGGCCTTAATTTCGTGGCGGGGGTTTTGTTTTAGTGTGCTGGGAAATTTTTCATGAGTTGCTTTTACACAAATTCCTCACTATGACAAAACAATAGACATCACCACTTCATTCAAAAGCCATTCTCAATTCAACAGCCACTTCATTTTTTCCCCATTTTCTAAACTTGGCCAAAAACCAATTGGTTCACTGGTATTGCTAGTTTAGCCCAGTTTTGATATGAATTTATCTAGTTGTTTGAGGTTATTCGGGGTTATTTCGAAGTCGATATTTCTAACATTGTATAAAGTTTGCAGTACATACATTTCTATCTGCGACCGTGAATTGATAGGTATAACTTGTCTAATCGCTATAGCTCCTTTAGATGGGTTTGCGAACGTGACATTCACGTTGATGTTCTGTGTTGTGCTGTGATGTTGCGGATTTTTCATGGTGGATAGATTGGATGGAATGGTAGTACAGTTTGGATTTATTTGTACATTTGAGATTGCGGGGCGAGCGTCTGATATGTGGACTGCCGTCACTGCCTGTTTGTATATTATTCTTTTGGGGCTTGACCGAGTTGAGGTCGATGTCACCGTCGTACATATTTTCTTTTCTGTACTAGGATTACCCCGCGGTGGAGTGCACGGATAGCCGGGTTCTGGAGGGCAACGGGTCTGCATCTTATAGCTTCGAGATGGAGAGGGCTTCACTCTAGAATTGGCGGGCTATTCGCCATACTCGTAGGGGGTACAGGTTGACCCATGGTGGGGTGCTCAAGTTACCGTATTCCGTGAAGTGCTGATGGTCCATTCACTTTGCTGAAGGAGGCTGCCTCGCTTCTGGTTTTGGCGAGTAACTTGCAGCACTCGTAGGGGTCTAGGTTTTAATTGCACAGGCTATCCACACGACCAGGAGAACATTGGGTTTCAGTTGCGGGACAAAGGAAACCCAGGGCTCCACGATTATCTGTATTGTTCTGTAATGCTTATTACTTTTCTGTGATGTTGCATTTATCATGCCTGGAGCGATCATTATATATTGTTATATATATACTAGTAGATGTTGTATATGTTTTACACCCGCGCTAGTGCAGTCCCCGCTCTGTCGTTAGTTAAGTAACATAACGGGTGATGACGGGACCCAGTGGCGAATGCGGATGGCATATACGCACATCATATTTTCGTTCTTTTCTGGTGTGATTAATTGATGGGACTGCATTGATTCTGATCAATGCAAGGAAAACAAACATATTCGATGTTGTTGGAACATTTTTCAAAAAGCTGTTATTGCAAGGACGTTTTCTTTTGTTTTGCACAGTGGTATTCGGTTATGAATATTCAGCACCTCATTCGATGAAGCAAGGGCCGAGATCCCTTCGTCGGGAGTGACCCCTTGGGCAGAAGTTTTTGTCGGGGTAATAACTTCACTATTGTTGATTACACTTTTCTTTGCATCGTGGTATTCAGTTTGGAATATCCTGCACCTCATTCTACGGGGAAAGAGCAGAGATCCCTTTACCGGGAGTGACCTCTTTAGCAAAGGTTTTGGGCACAATATTTTTGTAAAAAGTTATCCTGTTCCTTCAACGATATCGAGTACATTACGTTAAAGGTTTTTTGCCAAAAACCATTCGTAGCCCTCCGTCATTTCAGACGGGTAGCACTTAGTATTCATGCTATGTTTGTTGGCCTTCGTTAAGGCATAGTGTATAGTAGCTGTTTGTTACCTTTCTATTGCATAGATAGATGCGTTGGTTTGGGACAGTCGTACAGCCTTGTTGGCCTTCGTCAAGGGCGAGTACGGGTGGGTTCAAATTAACTTGGACAATGACGGGTAGAACTTGAGATGTGACTTATGATTTGTTGGCCTTCGTCAAGGTCATAAGAGCTTGGGGTAAAAATCACATCGGGAGTTTCAAACATACAGGAAACTTGCCAGGCATGCGCATACCTTCTGGAGTGTGATAACGTGAGTGGATTCCATCACGTTATCATGCGATGATAGTCGGATCCCGATACCCACTGATGAGTTGGTTTACTCCTCGGGTGATCCTGACAAATTATTCTTTCAGGTTTGGAGGAGAATTTGAGGATACAGTGGAAGACATCCTGATTAGATAAAGTGATTAACCATTCTGATCTAGGTTAGAGTGCACGCAGAGTGTTTCTTTTCTCTCTCTCTCTCTTTGGCAGCGACCATGACCCGACCCTAGACCATGACTCAGTAACCAAGTTGACCGAACTTTCTTAAAACACTGGTTTTTGGATTGTCAGAGTTGCATACATCATTGCCACTCCTTCTTTTACCCTTTGCTTTTCTATGGAACACCCCGTATCACTACGAAGATCCACATTTTTATGGATATGACCATCGTATGGTTATATACGAACTCAAAGGAACTTGTTCCAGATTCGGGGATGGTTTCCGGTTTTGGAGAAAATGAATAGGACTATTCAGTTGTCTTTTCCTTTTACCTTCTCTCAGGTTGTGAGGGCTCCTAGGATTAGGAGAGAGTACACCTATTGTGCTTATTGGATAGCCTTCTTCCAAATCATAGGCAGGTGCCGAAAGGTATGGAAGGAAAAAAACCAATTAGCCTAAGTGTGGTGTACAGAAGGTAATAAGTAAAGACAAATAAAGGGATTAGAAAGAGAGAAAAGTAAAATGCGACTGCTATCATTCCCGACCAAGCCACGTATTTCATCGCCACTCCTACTTCACCTTTATATTTCTTCAGAACTGTAACATTTCAAAAAAATAAAATATTATTTTTGGGAATTTTTATACATTAATATTATTTTTAATGAATATTTTAATATTTCGGTATAATTAAATACCGATAAATTGGGGAAAATTTTTGAAAATTTTAGAAATTACTAAAAGAGGGTGTTTTATGTGAATTATGCAAATTTTAAATTTTTATGATTAGTTTGACACTAATTTAGTGCTAATCGCGATTAAAAATCGCTAATCGGATTTTTAGCAAATTTGTGCAAAACATGCACCATATCTTTTTTCACTTGTTACATATTCTTATGGCTTTCCTACATGTTTTATTATGGTATTCTTGCATGGTTGTTAATTAGAGAGAATGAAAAAAAGAAAAGGAAAGAAAAAAGGAAAGAATAGAATAATGGGTATGGGTGAGAGAGAGAAAGGTGAGGGTGTGTTGACTTAGCCATTTCCCCCTTCATTTTTCACTCATTCCTCTCCCCTCTCATCTTCTTGCTGCTGATGCTGCTTCCTTCACTCCCTCCCCCTCTTCAACTCCTCAAAACACAATCAAAACAACCTCAAAACCCCACCCCCATTTCACAAAAAGTGTGCACAAGCTCAAGGGAAACACATTGGATGAAGAAAAATCCAATTTTGGACACTTGGGGCAACTCAAGAAAATTCTTGAGTTGCCAAATAAGATAATTTCTGGACCTTTAGTTTAGTGTTTTCATTACTTTTACCCTCATGTTAGGTTAGAACCGATACTGTGTGGTTTGGGTTAACTTGGGAAATTCTAGTTAGGGTTAAAGGAATTTGAGAGTTGTGATGTGAAATTGAGCTCGGTAGAGACCACACAAACCCCCTAGTGCTAGAATCCAGGACTAAACCAGGGACTAGAAACCCGGAATACGGATTTAGAAAAGCCGATATCAGAAAATTGTGGATTCTGTATGGGTTAATTGGAATGTGCTATCACCCCGAGGCTCTGAAAATTATTTTGCATGGACAGTGATACATGCAGGCACATAGGAAGCTACCACCAAAACCTTAGCCCCTAACTCCCAACCATGGCCGCAGATTTATTCCTTCTGACCGCAATTTGCAGCCAGACCTAGAGCATTTTGGCTTGTTCTTGTTCTGTAGCTCCTACATCTATAAATTAGGCCCCTGGAATATGCAAAATTGTCCAATTTGATCTAGGGTAGAATCTGGGACCCTTTTCTATAGTTGCTGTTTTGATTCGTGTTTTCGTATTTCGTATTTTAAATTCTGGATTTGTATAATTGCGTTTTACCTCAATTACTTGGCGTTTGTACGATGATATCGAGAGTTGTTTGATGGTTTTGAAAGCGTAATCCATAGGTTCTAACCTATAGGCCTTAGCGTGTCATTTTGGTATTCCGATGTGATTTTGATACGCATTCCAATTATGTTATCTATGTAGGTACCTTCATATGGATTCCATACGACGAAGGAGATGAAGGCGACATCGATACTGACACGCAGGATGCAAGGTGAGTAGATTATATCTACGGGGGAAGTCGGGAGGATGGCGTATAGCAGCCCAGCAGTTCGATGTCTAGTATACTATATATACTATATATGATAGCTTATTGTTTGTCGTGGATATTTGAGATAAGATTATGTGTACTATGGTTAGATTAGGGCGTAGAAGTAAACTAGTATAGTTCCTAGTTGCGAACCCTAAAATAGGATTACACCGACACGCACCCACATGCTTAATTGTTATAGTTATATCTTGATGATGAGAATAGTGGATGATATTTGGAGATGAGTCGAGGAGATTGGGCATAGTGCCCGGAGATCGGTGATATGATGTGATTCGTATTTAGGATACGACATGTGATTTTAGCGGGCCTTTGGACGTGTGTTTCCCACACGCATTTATATTTATATAGATGGTGTCGATTTGTATTAGACTTAGATCAGTACTCCAGATCATGAGATATGATGATAAGGATACCAGATAATTGATGAGATGAATGTGATATTGACCAATACCCAGCTCTTGGGATGCCATACGATGATTTACCGTACGAGCTTTATATTGATGATTGATCCGCACTCATGACTCGAGCAGGTCATATGATATTGTATCGTACGCGGTACCTTTGAGGCGGGATCACCGACTATTATATATATATATATATATATATGTATATATATATATATATATATATATATCGACTCAGATTTAGGTGGTTTCCATACCCATCCTGATTGACTTGCTAGTTAGAGTTGTAGATTTCCTAGTAGATGTTAGGCTAAGCCGATGTCATACCTATTTCAAAAACTAACGAATCGGGAGTATTTTAAAGACAGGCAGGGGATTCTACGGATATTTTCAAAAGACGCAACTTTTCTTAAAAACACCGTAGCCCTTATTTTCCTAAAAACCACGATTCGTCTTCTTTTAAATGGCAAAACAGTATGATATGGATGCATTGATGTAGCTTCTACACTGTTGTGTTTATTATTCATTTGATGCATATGCTTACTATTTGCATCACATTGCATGATAAATATGTTTATCGTTATATCAAAACCATGCTGTTAGGACACCAGCACCATTATCGATGATGCATATGTTTCACGTACACCTGCTTGCCGGCTCACACACTTCATCATCGATAATTGACATGTCACTACACTGTAGTATTGTTGCATTCAGGATATGATCCCTTGCATGGCATACTTGTGTACATACCTATTGTACACCCATACGTGCATACAAACGTATTCGCACATACATAGATGATTCTCGCTTGATTTGGATATTTGGGAACCGCAAGATACACTTTAAAACTGATTCATTTTGAAAGAGCGGTTTCCCTTAATATGTGCATATTACTATTCCATATTGCATGATATACTGATATGCTTACATTTCTTTTACATGTCGCATACATCATGCTTTTGATTATACGCATTGAGATATGTTGTTTCCATGATATTTCTGGATTTGGGAACCGTGGATATTTCAAAAGAGAGTATGTAATTGTTTTAAAAACCCGGTTACCCTTGATATGATATTTCTGTGTATCCACCATGTGTTTTCTCGGTGCTGAGAGCGACATGTGAAACCCGATTCGGGAAGGCGGATGAGGCCGATTGCGGGTACGTGGTGGACCCGGTATGGTACCTTAGGGCAAGAAAGGGATGCTGTGTATACAGACGGTGAGCCTGGAAGAGGGACTACTACCTACCGGTGATTGTATTTGAGCTCGGCGGGATACCGACCGGAGTTGAGAGATGATATGGGCCGATCCAAACTGACGAAGCCCGATATATGAGGATTTACGTGCCGATGCTAGGCACAGGTTTCATGATGTTTTCGAGTGTCGATGCTTGACACTAAGGTTCCATGATTTTGATATGTCGCGAGCGACACATGTTGATTTACATCCTCATACTTCCATGCATATGTTTATGATCTTTACATGCATGCTTATGGTCATTGGGTGACACGTGGACGATTTCCACATACATATATTGACATTGACGATACTGATCACACAGTTGGATGATATCCACATATTCCTAGATTTCATGATATAGTCGACATTGATCATACCTCATATTTATGATATGTTATTACCTGAGGCACTGGCATGAGCACTTGACACTACACTCATGTATAGATGTTATATTGCCACCTTATCATGCTTCAGACTTATTCATTGAGGTTTATATATATTGATCGTATTGACCTAAGATTATGTCATGGATACGATTTCTTCTCTGCGATGTTTTCTATTCACGAGTTGGCAACTCACCCCTGTTGTGCCACAGTTCTTGCAGGTTTTGCCGTACAGGTTCTTTGCGGCTTTTTTGGCACACTGCTTCCTTTCTGGGTGATTGCATTGGTAGGTGGGTTCACTCGCATCGTGACCACCGTTCTATTTATTTTAGTCAGTTGTATCTAGAAATTCTATCAACCAAAACTTGTATATTGTTTCAGACTTAGAAAACCAATTATGTATTATTTCGACTTAGAGTCGCGCGTTGTAGTATTATGGTTTTCATGTTGATTTTGAGTTCTTTCTGAGTTTTGATCCTCGCCCTTTGTGCGTTGTATATTATATTGCTTGCATGGTTGTGACCGTCGATTGACGAAGAGCTAGCTCCCGCTTGGGAATGCCTTTTATCATTGTGTATATATTATTCTTTTTGTACCCCGTTCGGGGCATTATTTACAATGGAAACTCTGCCGAAATTTTCAGAAAAGAATATAGATTTTAAAAATGCATATTCGGCTTACTTATTTAAAAACCTTGTTTCTAAAACATGTTTTCCTTACTTCTTAAAACTAGTTTTCTTATTTACTCCTTAAAATGGTTTTAGATTTTTGGGTTTTTGGCTTACTTGAATAGATGGGGTCCTATAGACTTCATATGATTCAAGTGCCAGCCACGTACTATTTCGGGTCGTGACAAGTGGTATCAGAGCTCTAGGTTAACCTTGGTTCGAGACTAAGTTTTGACTATGCGGAGCTAGAGCGTTTATATATATACGGAACTTAGGCTTGACCTTACGGAATTAGACTTAGTCGAGGGGGTATTAGACCCGAACTTTCGTCGCGTAGGATGACCCTTGGTTGATGGAGTAGGTAGCTTGAGTAAAGCGACGTACCGTACGTATGTTCCGCAGCATATTTACGATACGCTATTCCGCTTAAGAAACCTTAGGATGTACATTACCTTGCACAGTATTATATTCATTCCTATGATCTATCCTCATCGGTACTGGTTATGACTTTGCTGCCATGATTACACGGCAGAGAGAGAGAGCTACGGCTAGAGTTGCGTCAGCATGAGCTCGTCTATGGACGAGGACTGACCAGGGCGTGATTCCAGAGACATACGATTATATGGAGGCGTCGTCTTGTGTGTTTGTAAGTCCATGCTACCTCTCCCGGTACTTTCGGGAATGCGGAATTTGGTAAAAAACAATTTTACGGAGGGTGGTAACATGGACCTATAAGCCGGATCTTGGTTAAACATCTATCTAACAACCTAACTATGAGTTTCTAGCTACTCGGTTAGGGGGTTATACCTTGTTGTCTTGAACTCCTTCGTCTTCAAGCTCCGATGGTGGTCCGGACCGGCTTCTTCTCGTCGTCTCCGTACGCCGAAGATAGATCCACCTGAAAGCTCCAACCTTTAGCTCCTTCCTTCGTTCTTTGAAGAAACTAGTTCACTTGGTTTGCTAAACCTAGTGAACTAGGATGGTAGAGAGTAGTTTGTGTGGGATTTTATCTATGGTTCTTGATTCTCAACTCATGAGACAAGAGAACCATAGAGTCAAGAGAGGGAGCAAGAGTTGAGGGTGAGAGCAAAATGAGAGCTCAAGAACAAGAGAGAGAATGAGCAAGAAAGAATGAGGCTCTCTTTTGTCTTTCACCCTCTCATAATCCAAAGCAATCATAACTCATCATATTAACAAAAGTCTTATGTGATGGTTGAAGCAACCATAACCATATCATTTCATGCAGCTCATTTTACACAAATGAGCAAGCAAGTAAAAGTCTTTGCCATGAAATGATGGCTATGGTTATCATGATGGTCAACTAGTCAAGCCTAGTCAACCGGTCAACAAAGTCAACAAGTCAACAAAAGTCAACAAGTCAACAAAGTCAACAAAAGTCAACAACCATGTCACCATAATACTTAATTAATATAATAGTTAATCACATATCATATTCTCATTAGGGTTGGAGCAAAAAGTCAAATAGTCAACGGTCAACTGTCAACAACCCTAATGAGAATCCGCTGCCTCTGCCTCCCTGTCAACTGTGCATACACACCCGCATCCGCGTTCCGAGGAACACGAATGCAAAATGGATAAATCCAATCCCATAAGGTACACTAGGATCTGGCTTAAACCAAAGCCCGCTAGTGTAAATTGTCCGGACACTGTACGCGCACAAGTGCACGGATGTGACCGAACCCTGTCGCAAAACCATGCGACCTGTCGCAATACCATGCGACCTCTACTCTTTTGCCTAAAGGCGAAAAGCTTCTGTGTGGGACTCTAAAGACTCGACACTACGCTGGCAGTGGGTTTAACCATAGACCGCAAGCGGCACTAGCTATGCGTAACGGTCCCCAGGTAAATGCCGACAAGAAGACCGCGAGGCGAAACCATCTGAACTCCTACTGAGCCTGAGTGTGACATTCTCCGTACAGTCGGTCTGTTCGTCTGATACATCACATGGCGGGCCTAGGGGGCGGTAACGTCAGTCCCCCAATAGCCGGTACAAGTCGTGCCGGAGCGAAGCCCCAAAACACCCTGAGATAACACTGGAAACCTCCTATCTCGTTTGCCCTGGCCAGGGACTACTCGTGTAATGGCTCTCCTAGACACAGCGCGATGTCAACCCCCCAATACCGGGAGAGACGAATCCTGTCTAACCGTCACTGCCTCCAAGTGCTTCGGGACTGCACCCAACCACTACCTGTTTGCACGACTCCTTTGAGCCGTGGTAGGGTAGTGATCAAAGTACAGTGGGAACACACTCGAGGCGGAGTGACAGTGTCAAGTCAGCGGACTAAGCTGTACTCATGTCACCTGGGAACTGATAACTGACGATAGGTATAATACCAACTAGTCAGTTCCCGACGAGTCCTGTCCAGTGTACCCGTAACCTAACGAGCACCCGCATACTATCTCAAGTACGACGTACTGACGGCTGTGGGACAGACCGTCTCCCACACTGGGATGAGAAGCGCATGCGCTGGTCTACTCCGGAGTATCGATGCCCTGTCTCAATAGTCCTGCGACCAGGGACCTGCATAAGGATGTGCTTATAGATTACCCAGCCCCACTAGTGTGACGGCCATCACATCGCTGGTAATCAAGCAAAGATCCTAAGGGCTCCACTAATGTGTATAGGCGATATACAAAATATAAACACATGTACACATTGAAGCAGAAACAAACCAAGTAGCATACTACTATTTTGAGCAAGATTGTATATACAAGGTGAATATCCCAAGCATCCATTAAGTAATATACAAACTAGTATGATACAGTAATGGTCTCTAGGGCATATACACTAACAATCTCCCACTTGCACTAAGGCCATGTACTGGCGTATCGAAGACCTATCATCTCGATCAGCCGCTCGAACTGAGTCTGGGGCAGGGCCTTGGTGAATGGATCTGCAGTATTATCTTCTGAAGCGACTCTCCGAACCTCGATCTCCTGGCGATCCACGATCTCCCTGATCAGGTGATACCGCCTCAAGATGTGCCTGGATCTCTGATGGGACCTGGGTTCCTTCGCTAAAGCTATAGCCCCGTTGTTGTCGCAATACAGAGGTATTGGATCAACAATGGACGGAACCACCTGAAGTTCTTTCAAGAACTTCCTCATCCAGACAGCTTCTTTTGCGGCATCAGATGCAGCGATGTATTCCGCTTCCATCGTCGAGTCTGCAACGGTTTCTTGTTTGGAACTCTTCCAACACACCGCCCCTCCATTGAGGGTAAAGACAAAACCCGACATGGACTTGGAATCATCCTTGTCACTCTGGAAGCTGGAGTCAGCAAAGGCCTCGATCTGGAGGTCTTTTCCGCCATACACCAAGAACATCTCCTTAGTCCTTCTCAGGTACTTGAGAATGTTCTTTACCGCTATCCAGTGTTTCTCCCCAGGGTTTGACTGATACCGGCTTACCACACTCAGTGCATAAGCTACATCCGGTCTGGTACACAACATCGCATACATTATAGAGCCTACCGCAGAAGCGTAGGGTATAATAGACATGTGATCCCTCTCCAAATCAGTCTTGGGAGACATCTCTTTAGAGAGGGTGATCCCGTGACAAGCCGGTAGGTTACCGCGCTTGGAATCTTCCATACTAAATCTCTTCAGTATGGTGTCGATGTACCTGGACTGAGAAAGTCCTAATATCCTCTTGGATCTGTCACGGTAGATCCGGATACCCAGAATGTACGAGGCATCACCCAGGTCTTTCATGGAGAACTTGTGTGACAAGAACCCCTTGACAGATTGTAGTATAGGAATGTCATTTCCTATTAAGAGAATGTCATCCACGTATAAAACGAGGAATACTACAGTTCTCGCTACAAATCTACTATAGATGCATGGTTCATCTGGATTTTTGATAAAGCCAAATTCTTTGACCGTCTCATCAAAGCAGATGTTCCAACTCCGCGACGCCTGCTTTAGTCCATAGATGGACTTAAGCAACTTGCACACCTTTCCGCTGCTCTCACTCTGAATGAAACCCTCTGGTTGGTCCATATAGACACACTCCTCTAAATTTCCATTTAGAAAAGCGGTCTTTACGTCCATTTGCCAGATCTCATAATCGTGGAAGGCAGCAACGGTAAGAAGGATCCGAATGGATTTCAGCATGGCTACTGGAGAAAAGGTTTCATCATAGTCCAAGCCAGGTCTTTGACGAAAACCCTTTGCTACCAGCCTAGCTTTATAGGTCTCAACCTGTCCATCTACACCAATCTTCCTTTTGAAGATCCACTTGCATCCTACGGGTTTTACCCCGTCTGGAGCAATGTCCAACGTCCATACCTTGTTGGTGTACATGGACTCCATTTCGGCCCGCATTGCATCCAGCCATTTCACTGAGTCAACGCTCTGAACGGCCTGCTGGAAGCTAGTAGGCTCATTATAATCTATGATGCAATCCTCTCTATCCCCGTCTATGAGAAAACCGCAGTATCTCTCGGGCGGATGAGACTGCCTACTACTCCTGCGGAGCGGCGTAGGAATGTCCTGTTCTGTTGAACCCTCTGGTTCCACTAACCTTTCAGTAATAGTCTGTGGTTCTGGAATTTCTTCCAGTTCCACTGCGCTCCCACTATTTTCCTTTTCCAAGAACTGGTGTTCTAGAAAGTGGGCATTACGAGAAACAAGGACTTTTTGTTCCTCTGCGTAGTAGAAAAGATACCCCCTGGTGTTCTTTGGGTATCCCACAAACTTGCACGGTACTGAGCGTGCCTCGAGTTTGTCCGCATGCTGCTTTTTGACAAAAGCTGGACATCCCCAGATCTTCAGATATTGAAGATAGGGTTTCTTCCCACTCCACATTTCATATGGGGTGGTAGGCACAGTCTTAGTCGGAACTCGGTTCAAAAGGTATGCAGCTGATTCTAGCGCATACCCCCAGAATGATCGCGGTAACTCAGCGTTACTCATCATGGACCGCACCATATCCAATAGGGTGCGGTTCCGTCTCTCCGATACACCGTTATGTTGCGGGGTGTATGGAGGAGTAAGCTGAGAGAGAATTCCGTTCTCTTTTAAATAGTCCAGGAACTCGGCACTTAAGTATTCTCCACCTCGATCCGATCTTAGAATCTTAATACTTTTGCCGGTCTGTTTCTCTACTTCATTCTTATACTCCTGGAATTTTCTAAAGGCTTCGGACTTATGTTTCATTAAGAAGACATAACCGTACCTTGAGAAGTCATCCGTAAAAGTAATGAAGTAAGAATGTCCGCTTCGCGCATGTGTAGACATTGGACCGCATACGTCACTGTGTACGAGTCCCAAGAGTTCGCTCGCTCTTACTCCATGTCCAGTAAACGGAGTCTTTGTCATCTTTCCTTTGAGACAAGATTGACAAGTGGCATACGATTGATATTCGAACGCATTCAAATATCCCTCTGTATGTAACTTAGTCAACCTTCTCTCATTGATGTGACCCAGTCTACAATGCCACAAGAAAGTCTGATTTATTTCTGGAGACTTTCTTTTGTGTGTATTCTGGACATTGAAAATCTGTGGTTGGTTCAATACGTATATACCATTACTCAATGTACCTGACCCAATCAAAACTTGATTAAGGTGAATGTTTACAACATTACTTACAAACGCAAATTCATAACCTTCTTTAGAAACTAAAGATACAGAAATGATATTACAAGTTGCGTTGGGTACAAAAAAGCAATTACGCAAAACCAAAACATGTCCATCTGACATTCCCAGGTGATAGTCCCCCACGGCTTTAGCATCCATGCTAGCTCCGTTCGCAACTCTGAGGGTCATGTCACCTGCCTTCAAAACCCTACGGTTTCTCAACGCCTGCAAAGAATTACAGATATGAGATCCTGATCCGGTATCCAATACCCAGGAAGTAGAGTTTATTGAAAGACAGTTTTCAATAACATACACACCTGAAGCTGAAGCTGCAACCTGCTTCAATTCCTGTGTTCTGGCCTTCCAGGCCCTGCAATCATTCTTCCAGTGTCCTTTCTTATGACAATAGAAGCATTCTTCCTTATCCACAAGCTTCCCCGCTATCTTTGTTGCTTTACTTTTTCCCTTCGTATCCACTTTACTAACACCGCCCCTTGGTTTGGCGGGGGCCTTCTTCTTCTTTCCCTTGGCTTTCGCCTTGGACCTAGAAGAAGATGATCCTCCTACAAACAAAGTGGATGTATCCCTACCTTTCTGTAGGGTGCCCTCTGCGCTCCTCAGCATGTTGAGGAGCTCTGAAAGTTCAACCTCTTTTTCTTGTAAGTTGAAGTTCAGTATAAACTGGGCGTAAGTGGAAGGAAGGGACCGGAGAACTATATCCGTATATAGCTCACTCTCCAATGTGATCCCTAGGTCCGCGAGCTCCTCAATGCAGCCGATCATCTTTAGCACGTGCTCGGCTACTGATGATCCGACGGCCATTCTTGTCGAAAATAACTTTTTCGACGCTTCGTATCTTGCGATACGAGATTGCTCTCCATACAGTTCTTTTGTATGAAGCAATATGGATTCCATGTCCATATTCTCGTGCCTCCTCTGATGTTCGTTGTCCATCGAGGCAAGCAGGAGGCATTTGGCCTTCGCGCTATCAATCTCCCAAGTCTTGCGGATTTCCTTATCCGCGACGCTGGAAGTTGGACCAGGGACAGGGGGAGCTTTGGTGGTAAGAAGATACCCCAGCTTGTCATAAGTGATTGCTATCTTGACATTCCTGAGCCAATCTTTGTAGTTTGGCCCTGTCAGTTTGTTTTTATCTAGGAGTAACTTAAGTCCAGTCATGTTGATTGGTCGCTGCAATTAGGAGAGAGAAGAAGAAACATTCAGCATGATGCTCTTGCAAGTTTAGAGTGGTTTTTAGTTTGTCTAAACAGGATGGCTCCCACTGTTTCTCGAATCCCTCCTCAAACCATAAAGGAAGAATTAGTCAGGATCAATCCCACCGTACAATACTTGCTTAACCGTTCAGCCAGGCCGGTGTCGGTACTTCGAGGGAGGTTTTCCAATGCTTTCGCGAAGTTCCTTAATTAAAGAACCACTTTTCCCTGGGGGCGTAGCCCCGCTAACACCTTTCTAGGCACCTACTAGGTTTATAGCATTGATCGTTAAGTGAGAAATTTCCCGAGGAGTAGCATATACTCACAGTAGGATCGGGATCCAAATATCATCGCGTGACGAAACAGAAGGAATCCTACCAGAATCATCACACTCCAAATGGTATGCAAATCTAGCAAGTTTCAGTACTTATGAAACTCCCGATGTGGATTTTTGTCCCATGCTCTTATGACCTTGGCGTGAGGTCAAAATGTCATAAGTCACATGTCAAGTTCGTCCCATCATTATCCAGGTTAATTTGAACCCACCCGTACATACCCTTGACGTAGGCCAAAATGACAGTACGACTGTCTCAAACCAACGGATTCTATCTATGCAACAGATAAATATCCGGCAGCTACCAATCACTATGCCTTGGCGTGAGGTCAAAATACATAGCTTGAATACTACCGAATATTTAACTGAAATGATGGAGGGCTACGGATGGTTTTGGCAAAACCGTGAACGTAGTGAACTTGATTTGGTCGATGGAACGAGATAGCTTTTAAATGGAGTGGCTCAAACTCCGTATTTTAAAAGTTTGTTTTGAAAAGAACCGAGTGGTTTTTCGAAAGTGGTCCAACGACTTTAACTTGGTTTATTATCTTGCATTAGTTCTTTTAATGCGTGATATTCTTGCATTAGTTCTTTTAATGCGTCCCATCATTTAATCCTACCATTGCAGAAAACAACCAAAATATGACGTACGCTTATGCCATTCGCATTCGCCACGGGGCCCCGTCATTACCCGTTAGGTTACTTAACTAACGACAGAGCGGGGGCTGGGCTAGCGCGTCTGTAAAACATAAGCAACGCCTAAATAATATCATATATAGATATACTGCAATGATAAACATTTCAGATCAAAGATGAATACATTGGATATACTAGGAATCTGTAATTCGTACGAGCCTGTAACGAAAGACAAATTACACGGTCGCGGTGAATAGCCAAATACCCCACCCAAGACCCCTACGGGTGCGGCAAACTACCCGCCAAGTACCCGAAGCGTAGGAACCTCCCTCATCTCCTATGAGTAGGCCACTCGACACTTCGGCATACCCGGTAGTTTGTGCACCCCCTCCATGGGTCTATCCTAGGAGCAAAAACAGTAAAAAGAAATTATACAATGACGGCTACAACCCCGACCCGGTTGTGCGGCCATACAAATAATTATTACATCAATTTACAAATTTACAAGAATTGAAAGAAAAGAAAACTCTCGTCTCACAACCCCCGGCTATTCACCCGCGACAATCCAACATATTCATATACACATTCCAGCAACATTACAGATCACAGATTTGTATAACCCCCACTAATCGACATATAGCGATTAGTAGACGTTCAATACAAATATCACATTACAGAAAAACCCGTTAGCTAAAGTCTTTTAGAAGTTCGATCAAAAATACGGATTTTCGGGACCCCAAAATAAAATTTTCGTTCTGGAAAATCTGGGCTGAAAATATATGTACAAAAAATCCCAAAATACCCCAATGAGTAAACTGCAAAAAAGAAAACCCTTGATCGAGTCAACTCGGCCGCGGTTCCGCGGCGGGAGCGTGCTCCCGCCGCGGAAACGCGGCGCTTTGATCGAGTCAGGGGCCCAAATTTTTGCAGTTTCTTTAAAAAAGCCTGAGTCGATTTTAGGTGTATTTCAAAAAAGTTTTCCAGCACTTTTAAAATCGACAGAAAGTTTAAAATTTCGGGGTTCGTTTCGGGACTTTTTCGTTGATCGATCTTCTAGTTACTTGCTAACATGTTAGATAGAGTTTAAGTAGGCTCTGATACCACTGTAAGTCCATGCTACCTCTCCCGGTACTTTCGGGAATGCGGAATTTGGTAAAAAACAATTTTTACGGAGGTGGTAACATGGACCTATAAGCCGGATCTTGGTTAAACATCTATCTAACAACCTAACTATGAGTTTCTAGCTACTCGGTTAGGGGGTTATACCTTGTTGTCTTGAACTCCTTCGTCTTCAAGCTCCGATGGTGGTCCGGACCGGCTTCTTCTCGTCGTCTCCGTACGCCGAAGATAGATCCACCTGAAAGCTCCAACCTTGAGCTCCTTCTTCGTTCTTTGAAGAAACTAGTTCACTTGGTTTGCTAAACCTAGTGAACTAGGATGGGTAGAGAGTAGTTTGTGTGGGATTTTATCTATGGTTCTTGATTCTCAACTCATGAGACAAGAGAACCATAGAGTCAAGAGAGGGAGCAAGAGGTTGAGGGTGAGAGCAAAATGGAGAGCTCAAGAACAAGAGAGAGAATGAGCAAGAAAGAATGAGGCTCTCTTTTGTCTTTCACCCTCTCATAATCCAAAGCAATCATAACTCATCATATTAACAAAAGTCTTATGTGATGGTTGAAGCAACCATAACCATATCATTTCATGCACTCATTTTACACAAATGAGCAAGCAAGTAAAAGTCTTTGCCATGAAATGATGGCTATGGTTATCATGATGGTCAACTAGTCAAGCCCAGTCAACCGGTCAACAAAGTCAACAAGTCAACAAAAGTCAACAAGTCAACAAAGTCAACAAAAGTCAACAACCATGTCACCATAATACTTAATTAATATAATAGTTAATCACATATCATATTCTCATTAGGGTTGAGCAAAAAGCCAAATAGTCAACGGTCAACTGTCAACAACCCTAATGAGAATCCGCTGCCTCTGCCTCCCTGTCAACTGTGCATACACACCCGCATCCGCGTTCCGAGGAACACGAATGCAAACTGGATAAATCCAATCCCATAAGGTACACTAGGATCTGGCTTAAACCAAAGCCCGCTAGTGTAAACTGTCCGGACACTGTACGCGCACAAGTGCACGGATGTGACCAAACCCTGTCGCAAAACCATGCGACCTGTCGCAATACCATGCGACCTCTACTCTTTTGCCTAAAGGCGAAAAGCTTTCTGTGTGGGACTCTAAAGACTCGACACTACGCTGGCAGTGCGTTTAACCACAGACCGCAAGCGGCACTAGCTGTGCGTAACGGTCCCCAGGTAATGCCGACAAGAAGACCGACGAGGCGAAACCCATCTGAACTCCTACTGAGCCTGAGTGTGACATTCTCCGTACAGTCCGGTCTGTTCGTCTGATACATCGCATGGCGGGCCTAGGGGGCGGTAAACGTCAGTCCCCCAATAGCGGTACAAGTCGTGCCGGAGCGAAGCCCAAAACACCCTGAGATAACACTGGAAACCTACCAGTATATCTTGTTTGCCCTGGCCAGGGACTACTCGTGTAATGGCTCTCCTAGATACAGCGCGATGTCAACCCCCAATACCGGGAGAGACGAATCCTGTCTAACCGTCACTGCCTCCAAGTGCTTCGGGACTGCACCCAACCACTACCTGTTTGCACGACTCCTTTGAGCCGTGGTAGGGTAGTGATCAAAGTACAGTGGGAACACACTCGAGGCGGAGTGACAGTGTCAAGTCAGCGGACTAAGCTGTACTCATGTCACCTGGGAACTGATAACTGACGATAGGTATAATACCAACTAGTCAGTTCCCGACGAGTCCTGTCCAGTGTACCCGTAACCTAACGAGCACCCGCATACTATCTCAAGTACGACGTACTGACGGCTGTGGGACAGACCGTCTCCCACACTGGGATGAGAAGCGTATGCGCTGGTCTACTCCGGAGTATCGATGCCCTGTCTCGATAGTCCTGCGACCAGGGACCTGCATAAGGATGTGCTTATAGATTACCCAGCCCCACTAGTGTGACGGCCATCACATCGTTGGTAATCAAGCAAAGATCCTAAGGGCTCCACTAATGTGTATAGGCGATATACAAAATATAAACACATGTACACATTGAAGCAGAAACAAACCAAGTAGCATACTACTATTTTGAGCAAGATTGTATATACAAGGTGAATATCCCAAGCATCCATTAAGTAATATACAAACTAGTATGATACAGTAATGGCCTCTAGGGCATATACACTAACAGTGTTTTCGCGCCATAAGCGTTTGACAGATCGCTTTTACGAGAATTCTCGGATGTGCTGATCGGCACCAGAGGATCAGGCTACCGCTATAGGCCAGCCAGAATGTGATAACCATTGATATATCGCTTATTCACGATGATTAAGACGCTGTTCAGCGTACAGACGAATGAGCCCGTTGTTGCTGCAAATGACGAGATATTGCCCAGACATTAGAGCTACTGCATCATGGGTATATACTCACAGATATGATGAAAGGTCGCTAGTCACCCGAGGATGAATGATTAGGGCATATGGTTCGTTCGCTTACCCCGATGTGAGATCATCAGATTGATTGATTCCAGCTAGAGACGACTTCATGCAGGTTCGTTGGTAGTCGATGGAGGCGATCGAATGTCAGAAACCCATATTCCATGTTTAAATTATTTAGAAAGACATGCAAGAGATTCTATGGACCCTCTAGAAGAATGAAATCCTAACTCGACATAATGACCGTGTGAAAGCCTTTGAACCTTAGGGTTTGCGGCAGTTCCGCGGCGCCATTATTGAGGCTTGGGTTTGCCCTTCTACGGCTGGTCCACCGATGCTGTGGTATGTACTCGATACTATTAAACTGTACTCAAGATGTTGATCTCTTGGGGGGGTTATGAGGTTTTGACGAATCGATCAAAGGGTTCGACATCTTTCGGATATCATGTGATGGGACACATTGCTTGGGAGACTCCAGACACGAGAATAGCCGTTAGAGCACAGTCCATGCAGCCACGAGATGACGTTCCACTCCGCTGACATCAGAGATGCGATACGCATGCAGAGGCATTGATTATTGATATACCTTCCAAGAGGAGTCGCGATGAGCATACAGCCGTTCCGGAATGAGAAAAAGATATAGTAAAGATGATAACTCCCGGGTAATTTGGTAGAAAGGAGATTTGAGAGAGACCTCGACAGGACCTTTCTGGAGTACTATACGAGAAGACTTGGGCCCAGGAGCGGTCATATTGCGCACACCCAGCAGGCCAGAGTTCGGCATGGTCGACGAGATAGTTGGCCAGAAATCTGTAGAGGTTGTGCCAAAGCGGGACTGCTTTCGTCGTCATTCCATATTGGGCTGTTTAGCCGAGGAGTTATATATTTAGCAATGCACTGTGAGAGACAAGAGCCTAAAAGCACCAGGCGCCAGATCATGAACAGGAGGTAAGTAGATATCTTGCTCTGCTAGCATTGGATGCACCGACACCTTCTCGACTTTGAAGGAGGATATACCGACGACGGTAATTATGATTTGTGATTTTGTGATTCGATTATCACATATCTGTCACTTTGGATTTTGTTATTTTGGGCAATCTATTCGCATGAGTTAGTCTTGATGGCTGAGTTCCGTGATATTTGTTTTCGTGCACCATGGTTGCACCTACTGGGTATTTATATTTTGCGCATAGTTATTACGCATGAGGTATTGATTGTGATTTCATGCCTATTTTAGGCCGGTGATTTGATTTATGCTTCCAGCATAGTTTTCATGCACTTTTAGTGTTTTGATTTGGATTTTCGCACGTGATGAGCGCATGTTTTGAGATGCGATTTTGGTGCACACCAGTTGCAATAAATCTGGATTCTTCGTGCATGTCAGATGCACCTGAATTTGCTGTCAGGCAAACACGTTGCCTATGACAGATGTTTCGTGCACACCCATTGCACCTAGATGTTGTTTCTGTGCACATGTATGGCACATATATGGATTTTGATTTTTCCGTGCGCACCAGACGCACATAGTATTCTTATATACATTTTTGGGATTTATTCCTTATGGACCAGTACGTTTTTATGACATTTGCTATGTGTTTTCGTACTGAGCAGGACTAGTCCGAGGACAGTACCTGGACAGATTTTGCATGCATTGATAGTTATCGAGGGGATTTCCAAAAAGCGAGCTATAGACTAAGTATTTACCTACGTGTCTGATATGACACGAAACATTTAAACAAGGAAACCCTTCTAAATTGTTTTCAAAATGGCGGAAAGTACATATTAAACAAAGGATATATACGTATATGGTTATTTTAATATAATAGACGTCCGCCACTGTGCAGTGTTATGCGCATCGCACAACGACTTAAAAATGATTTTGCATTCATTTACCTTAGCTATTTACATGTATAGATTTGATGTCTACATGTGTAGTTCTGGTTTATATCATATTGTTTTTGTTTCGGATTTGACATTTGTGTCTTTACCATGACTCCGATGATTGCGGGATACTTGACGGAGTTTTGTCTTCGAGTTATCTGCTCATTGTTCATGCGCATGCATTGCGCTATGATGCGTTTTATGTATTGATGATTTCGGAGCCCCGACGACTTGGACTTTTTGTTGAAATGATTGTAGAACTTGGGGGTTTAAATTTAAATTCGGGGACCGAATTTCTTTAAGTATGGAAGATTGTTACATTTCAAAAAATTAAAATATTATTTTTGGGAATTTTTATAAATTAATATTATTTTTAATGAATATTTTAATATTTCGATATAATTAAATACCGATAAATTGGGGAAAATTTTGAAAATTTTAGAAATTACTAAAAGAGGGTGTTTTATGTGAATTATGCAAATTTTAAGTTTTTAGGATTAGTTTGACACTAATTTAGTGCTAATCGCGATTAAAAATCGCTAATCAGATTTTTAGCATATTTGTGCAAAACATGCACCATATCTTTTTTCCCTTGTTACATATTCTTATGGCTTTCCTACATGTTTTATTATGGCATTCTTGCATGGTTGTTAATTAGAGAGAATGAAAAAAAGAAAAGAAAAGAAAAAGGGAAAGAATAGAATAATGGGTATGGATGAGAGAGAGAAAGGTGAGGGTGTGTTGACTTAGCCATTTCCCCCTTCATTCTTCACTCATCCTCTCCCCTCTCATCTTCTTGCTGCTGCTGCTGCTTCCTTCACTCCCTCCCCCTTTTCAACTTCTCAAAACAAGCTCAAAACCCCACCCCCATTTCACAAAAAGTGTGCACAAGCTCAAGGGAAACACATTGGATGAAGAAAAATCCAATTTTGGACACTTAGAGCAACTCAAGAAAATTCTTGAGTTGCCAAATAAGGTAATTTCTGGACCTTTAGTTTAGTGTTTTCAATACTTTTACCCTCATGTTAGGTTAGAACCGATATTGTGTGGTTTGGGTTAACTTGGGAAATTCTAGTTAGGGTTAAAGGAATTTGAGAGTTGTGATGTGAAATTGAGCTCAGTAGAGACCACACAAACCCCCTAGTGCTAGAATCCAGGCCTAAACCAGAGACTAGAAACCCAGAATACGGATTTAGAAAAGCCGATATCGGAAAATTATAGATTCTGTGTGGGTTAATTGGAATCTGCTATCACCCCGAGGCTCTGAAAATTATTTTGCATGGACAGTGATACATGCAGGCACCTAGGAAGCTACCACCAAAACCCTAGCCCCTAACTCCTAACCATGGCCGCAGATCTATTCCTTCTGGCCGCAATTTACGGCTAGACCTGGAGCATTTTGGCTCGTTCTTGTTCTGTAGCTCCTACATCTATAAATTAGACCCCTGGAATATGCAAAATTGTCCAATTTGACCTAGGGTGGAATCTGGGACCCTTTTCTATAGTTGCTGTTTTGATTCGTGTTTTCGTATTTCGTATTTTAAATTCTGGATTTGTATAATTGCGTTTTACCTCGATTACTACGCGTTTGTACGACAATATCGAGGGTTGTTTGATGGTTTTGAAAGCGTAGTTCATAGGTTCTAACCTATAGGCCTTAGCGTGTCGTTTTAGTATTCCGATGTGATTTTCATACGCATTCCGATTATGTTATCTATGTAGGTACCTTCATGTGGATTCCATACGACGAAGGAGATGAATGCGACATCGATACCGACACGCAGGATGCAAGGTGAGTAGATTATATCAACGGGGGAAGTCGGGTGGATGGTGTATAGCACCCACGCAGTTCGATATCTGGTATACTATATATACTATATATGATAGCTTATTATGTGTCGTGGATATTTGAGATGATATTAGGTGTACTACGGTTAGATTAGGGCGTAGAAGTAAACTAGTATAGTTCCTAGTTGCGAACCTTAGAATAGGATTACACCCATACGCACCCACATGCTTACTTGTTATAGTTATACCTAGATGATGAGAATAGTGGATGATATTTGGAGATGAGTCGAGGAGATTGGGCATAGTGCCCGGAGATCGGTGATATGATGTGATTCGTATTTGGGATACGACATGTGATTTTAGCGGGCCTTTGGACCATTATTTCCCACACGCATTTATATTTATATAGATGGTGTCCATTTGTATTAGACTTAGATCAGTACCCCAGATCATGAGATATGATGATAAGGATACCAGATAATTGATGAGATGAATGTGGTATTTGTAGGGTTCCTAGGCACGCTAGTGAGGTCTCCCAAGCCATCAACCATGGCAATTTCAAAAATTATGGTGCCTACAAACCCTAAACTACGGATCGATAACTAGATGTCTAGGCGAACAAAGAACTAGTTAACAATTAACTAAGGGAATACGGAAATACAACCTTTGTAGATCCGGTCCTCCACCTCCACGGCTCCGCAACGAGGTCGTCTCCGCTGTCCAAATCAAATCCGGGCTCTAGGATCGGCTTCGTCGGAGAATGGGCAAGCTAGGTCGTCAATGTCCATGCCGAAGATGATCTACGTCGAAGCATCGCTAGATAAAGCTCACAACTTCACCAAGTCAAGAAACTTGTGAAGTAAACACACTCTACTACTTGGCAAGAGGTAGAGGATGAAGAAATAGGAAGTGGGTATACTTTAGAATTGGATTTCTCACTCATATGCATCAATCACCATTGATGGAGGTGAAGCTTTTCTTCTTGAAGTCAAGGAAGAAGAAGAAGAAGCTTATGAAAAGAATTAGTTTAATTAGAAAAGAAACTCATTCTTATCATAACATGACCATGGTTAGTTGTAGAGAGTGAACTAGGGTTAAAACAAATGGTTAGGTTAAGCATGAGATAAGAATGGTGGACAAAGTCAAAGGTTCAAGAATCTTCAACTACAAAACAAATAAAGCCACCATTCTTCTCATTTCATTTTCCAAAAAGAAAATAAATAAATAAATAAATAAATAGATATGAAAAACAAAACCCTAACCATTTGAATAACCATGGTTTAATCTTTACACAAACTCAAGTTAGCATGCATCATCAAACATGATACATACAAGTGCACAAAAACATATCGCATATGCAATGCGCACGAACCAAGTGAGAAAATCCGTCTAAAGTGAACCGATACTAGTTAATGCAAAGTAATATATCAAATATATAATTATACATTAAATCATTAAATCAACACTTGATTCAATGATCCGGTCATGCGCACATAACCGACTGGTATCATTAGTAACATCTTATCGAATCAACACTTGATCCGATAACCCGGCTATATCGCATATAACCGATCAATGTCACATCACGAGAATCGAATACAGTATCACATACTCGTATTATTCTCGGTCCCGCACATATCTCATATGCGCTCCTATTTCGTTTCGCTTGAGCCAGGAAACCTCTGTGTAGGACTCTAAAGACTCGTCAATACGCCGGCAGCAGATGATGATCATATCAAACACCCACAAGCCGCAAGCGGTCTGCTAAACGTAACGGCCACCCGGGTATTGAGCGATCTGAAGATCGACGAGCAAGCCCGCTCACACTCCAGTGAATCCGACCAGTAACACTACCGTACAGTCCGGTCTGATCGTCTGATATGTCGCATATCTTGCCTAGGGGTGGTAAACGTCAGACCCCAATAGCTCAATAAGTCGTGTCGATATGAGGTCTATAACTGTTCGAGAAACTACTGGTAACACTTACCAGTAAATCTCAGCAACCCTGGCCAGCGATTTCCTGTTATAGCCAATCGAACACAGCGCAACATCAACTCCCTATACCGGGAGAGACGAATCCCCTCCTATCGCTCATTGCCTCCATGTGACTCGGGACTGTACCCAAAAACCACCGTTTTGCACGCCCTCTTGGACGTGGTAAGATGGAAATCAAAGCACAGTGGGAACCACACAAGACTCTATGACGATCTCGGGTCAACAGACTACTCTGTACCAGTGTCACCAGAGAACTGCCATCTGACGTGAGGTATAATACCATCTGGGAGTTCTCGGCGAGTCCGTCCAGTGTACCCAGTCTCTACTGAGCACCCGTATATCATCTCTGATGTCAAACACCGATGGATATGGGATCATCCATCGCCCATCTATATGGGTCGAGAAGGTATACGCTAGTCTACTCTGGTATATCGATGCCCCGTCTCGATACACCCACGACTAGGGACTTTGAAGGATGTACTTATGGACTACCATGTCCCCACTAGTATGATCCGCATCATAGTCCAGGTAGTCAAGTACAGATCCTAAGGGCTTTACCAACATGTAACAGAGAGACAATCAGCATACACGTTAAGGTAAATGGTAACCAGATAGCATACTATCATGTCGAGCAAGAAAGTCCTCCCTATATATGTCCCGGCATCCACTACAATATACATCCTATGTATAGTAATGGCCTCTAGGGCATACATATAACTAACAATCTCCCACTTGCACTAGGGCCATCTGTAGCAGTGGTTGCAGTATCTCATACTCAACCATCCCATAAAAGTCTCTCTCTGGGAACAGGCCTTTGTGAGTGGATCCGCTGTGTTGTCCTCTGAGCCTACTCTCCAAACCTCGATCACCCTGGAGATCAACCATCTCCATGATCAAGTGATACTGCCTTAGAATATGTCTGGATCACTGATGGGACGGGCGTTCCTTGGCATGAGCCACAACTCCATTGTCACACAATGGGAGGAACATAGTTCATCTCATGAACCAATATACACCCAAACAACCTCTTTGGTAGCATCTTAAGTAGCGATGTATCGTGCCTTTATCTTCTAGTATGTCACGGTATCTAGCTTGGAACTTTTCCAACATACCGTCCCTTTACTGAGGGTAAAGACAATGCCTGTGACTGACATTCAGTCGTCTTTATCACCCTGGAACCCTTCCAGTGATTCTCCCCAGGATCGATTGATACCATCTCATTACAACTAGTGAGAATCTTAACTTCCATTTAGATCTATCTCATAGATCCAAAATCCAGGAGTTAGTAGGTATCATTATGATCCTATATGGAGAATCCTAGTGATAAGCGGAGATTGATCGAGCGTAGCATAGGAAACTTCTTCCCTATCAAGAGTATGTCATCCACGTACTCTACGAGGATCACCACCATACTCCCTACTACCTTTTTGTTTATACAAGGTTCATCTACCATTTTGATGATGTCAAACTCTTTGATTAATCCATCAAAACAGATGTTCCAACTCCGCGATGCCTGCTTTATCCTATAAAGCATCTTGCACACGTTTCCGCTGCTCCCACTGTCTACGAAGCCCTCTGGCTGTGTACTTATAGACGCTCTCTTCTAAATCATCATTTAGAAAAGCAGTCAAGACACCCAACCACCAGATATCGCAGTCATGGTATGTAGCCGTGACAAGTAGGATCTGGATGGACTTCCTAGGCACACTCATGAGGTTCTACAACTGATCAACCATGCAAAAATCAAATTTTTTCATGTGCCAAAGAACCCTATACTAGATCGTTAACTAGAGGATAGGCGAAACAAGCAAGTAAACTACATTAGCTACAAGTGAAAAAGACTACAACCTTTGTAGATCCGGTCCTCCACTTCGTTAGCTCCGTGATGACGTCCCTCCGCTGCGATTATCGGGATCCCGGACTCTAGCGATGGTTTCGTCGGAGAAATGATCGGGCTAGGTCGTTGACTTCGATGCCGAAGATGATCTATATCGAGGCGACTCAAACTCAAGCTCCACCTTCACTAGGTTATGAAACTTGTGAAGATAACACACTTTACTACATGGCAAGTGGTAGAGGATGAAGAAATAGGAAGTGGGTTCACTTTAGAATTGGATTTCTCACTTGATTTCATCACTTGGAAATTTTCAAGAATAGTTTCTTCACTTGAAGAAGAAAATGAAGAAGAAGAAGGAAAATGAATTATCTTGAAAATAATAATTCAAGTGAATCTTATCATAATGCAATCATGGGTGAAGTAAACACATGTAGAGAATAAACTAGGGTTAGGATGTAATGGTTAGGCTAAGGAAAAAACAAAATGGTCAAGACTTTCAAAGATGCTAAGAAGTTTCATGAAGCAAAGAAAGAAACCATTTTGTATTTGCCAAAAATAAATGAAATAAATAAATAAGTTAAAACCCTAACCATTAACCTAAACATGGTTTAAAGCATACACACACCCAAGTTTGCATGTATCATCAAACATGATACAAACTAGTGCACAAACATATATCATATATACAATGTGCACATCAAGTGAGAAAATCCATCTTAAGTGAACAAATACTAGTTAATGTAAAGTAATATATCAAATATATAATTATACATTAAATCATTAAATCAACACTTGATTTAATGATCCGGTCATATTGCATATAACCGACTAATATCAAGTGTATCAATATATCGAATCAACATTTGATTCGGTAACCCGGCTATATCCTATATAACCGTCTGATGATACAAATCGCGAGAATGGAATTCAGTATCACATACTGATATTATTCTCGGTCCCGCACATATCTCATATGCGCTCCTATTTCGTTTCGCTTGAGCCAGGAAACCTCTGTGTAGGACTCTAAAGACTCGTCAATACGCCGGCAGTAGGTGATGATCATATCAAACACCCACAAGCCGCAAGCCGTCTGCCAAACGTAACGGCCACCCGGGTATTGAGCGATCAGAAGATCAGCGAGCAAGCCCGCTTACACTCTTGTGAATCCAACCAGTAACACTTACCGTACAGTCCGGTCTGTTAGTCTGATATGTCGCATATCTCGCCTAGGGGTGGTAAACGTCAGACCCCAGTAGCTTGATAAGTCATGCCGATATAAGGTCCATAACAAGCGTGAGACTACTGATAACTCTTACCAGTAAATCACTGCAACCCTGGCTAGGGATTTCCAGTTATGGCCAGTCGAGCATAGCGCAACATCAACCCCCAATACCGGGAGAGACGAATCCCCTCCTATCGCTCATTGCCTCCATGTGAATCGGGACTGTACCCAAAAACCACCTGTTTGCACGACTCGGTAGAGCCGTGGTAGGGTGGAAATCAAAGCACAGTGGGAGACACACAAGACTCTATGACGATCTCGGGTCAACAGACTAAGCTGTACCAGTGTCACCAGAGAACTGCCATCTGACGTGAGGTATAATACCATCTGGGAGTTCTCGGCGAGTCCGTTCAGTGTACCCAGTCTCCACTGAGCACCCGCATATCATCTCTGATGTCAAACACCAATGGATATGGGATCATCCATCACCCATCACATGGGTCGAGAAGATATACGCTAGTCTACTCTGGAATATCGATGCCCCGTCTCGATATTCCCACGACTAGGAACATTGAAGGATGTACTCATGGACTACCCAGGCCCCACTAGTATGATCTACATCATAGTCCTGGAAGTCGAGTACACATCCTAAGGGCTTTATCAACATGTAACAGAGAGACAGAAAGTATACATGTTTATGATGGGCGATGAATGATCCCATATCCATCGGTGTTTGACATCAGAGAAGGTACACGGGTGCTCAGTGGAGACTGGGTACACTGAACGGACTCGCTGAGAACTCCTAGATGGTATTATACCTATCGTCAGATAGCAGTTCTCTGGTGACACTAGTACAGGTTAGTCTGTCCACCCGAGATCGTCATAGAGTCTTGTGCTTTGATTTCCACCATACCATGGTCAAGAGATCGTGCAAAAAGGTGGTTTTTGGGTACAGTCCCGAGTCACATGGAGACAATGAACGATAGGAGGGGATTCGTCTCTCCCGGTATTGGGAGTTGATGTTGCGCTATGCTCGATTGGCCATAACAGGAAATCCCTGGCCAAGGTTGCTGAGATTTACTGGTAAGTGTTATTAGTAGTTTCTCGAATCGTTATGGACCTTGCATCGGCATGACTTATCAGGCTTGTGGGGTCTGATGTTATACCACCCCCAGGCTGCGATATGCGACATATCCGACGAAGAGATCTGACTGTACGGTAGTGTTACTGATTGGATTCACAGGAGTATGAGCAGGATTGTTTGTTGATCTTCTGATCGCTCAATACCCGGGTGGCCGCTACGTTTAGCAGATCGCTTGCGGCTCATGGGTGTTTGATATGATCATCACCTATTGCCGGCGTATTGACGAGTCTTTAGAGTCCTACACAGAGGTTTCTTGGTTCATGCGAAACGAAGTAGGAGCACATATGTGATATGTGCGGAATAGAGATTAATGTGCGTATATGATACCACATTCTATTCTCGCGATATGTGATATCGGTCGGTTATATGTGATATAGCCGGGTTATCGGATCAAGTGTTGATTCGATAGATTGTTACATTTGATATTAATTGGTTGTATGTGATATAGCCGGATTATGAAATCGAATGTTGATTTGATAATTTAATATATAATTTTATATTTGATATGTTAACTTACATTAACTAATATTTGCTCACTAAACATTTCTTTTTCTCACTTGTATGCATATAGTATATATGTGATATATATTAATGTACATTTTATTGTGTCATGCTTGATGCCACATGCTTCATGGGTGTATAAGACTTACACCATGCTTGATATAATGTATGGTTTATATTTATCTAAGTAATTCAAAATTGGATGGATATTTATCATGGCTACCAGCATGTAGAAGCTTGTGGAAATATTGACCAAGTCCACCATTTTTGTTTCACTTGTAGATATTTGTTAACCTAACTATTATACCTTAGCCATGGTTCATTCTCTACATGAGTTAGTGTATGACACTAACTCACCCATGGTTTCTATTCTCACCTCATGAGTTCATTCTCTTCATCACTTGCTCTTCATGAGAAAAAGCTTGCTAGCTTTTTTCTAAGTGAGAAAATATTGTGAGAAAATTAAATCTAAAGAGAGCCAATTTCCTACTTCATCATCCTCTACTATATTAGCCATTTAGTTTAGGGTGTTTGCTTCACTAATCTACCATTAGTGAAGAGGTAGCATGAGCTTGAGTCTCCTCGACGTAGATCATTTTCGGCCTCGAAGACTTCGAGCAAGCTTGTTCATTTCTTCATGTGAACCCTTACTAGGGTTCGAGTGTTCACTACTTGGAGCGAAGGGACTATTACACGGAGCTTTAGAAGTGAAGGACCGGTCTACAAAGGTTGTATTCCTCATTCACTTAGATCTAAAGTTGTTTGCATTGCTTGTTCGTCTAAATCTCTAGTTTAGATTCTAGGGTTAGGTTCTTTAGAACGGCAAAAATTTGAAAACGGCATGGACGATGCCTCCCGAAACCTTGCTGCCGCCCTAAGGAATCCAACAGTGGTATCAGAGCCAAGCTAGAGATTTAAACGATGTTTGTTAGGATTACGAAACAGAAATAACTCCGAAACACCCGATACAAATTCCTAGTTTCTGTCGAATTTTAAATGGCCTCTAAAATTTTTTTTAACAACTGCAGAATGTTGTATGTGATATAACATGAACACTATCAAAAATTGAAGCAATTTGGCTTGTTTTTAGCCGGCCACATCACTACAAAAACCGAGCTCACCGGGTCATTCTCGGCTTTTTGGCTTCAAATTTTTAGGGTGTTCCAGTCTCTGGGTTTTGGTGTTTCAGGTGTTGCTTGTTTTTGCTAAATTTGCATGTGATGTTAACTTTCTGCAAAGGCAATTCGGAGTGTTTCGTAGTCGTAATTCTAACATGTATTCGGGTTATTTAGACGACGTTAAAAAGTTCGAACGAATATCAATAACTAATATTTTCCCTCGCTGGAAATTTTCCAAGAGTTGGATTTATTCTAAGTTTAAAATCTTCATAAAATCATGCAAGCGATTCTGTGAACCCTCTAGAAGAAGGATATCCAAACTCGACTTTTTGGATCGCGGAATCGCGGTCATACCCTAGGGTTTGCGGCAGTTCTGTGGCGACATGAGTGAGGCATGGGTCGGCCCTTCTACGGATGGTTCATAGGAGCTATGGCATGTTCTGGGTACTTTTTGAATTCCACTCAAGTGTTGAGCTCTTTGGAAAAGTTTGGGTGTTTGTTTATTCGATCGAAAAGTTTAACATCTTCTGACTATCTGTGATTGTGATACAATATTTGGAATCCACATAATTAGTTATGTGATAACTAGTTTGAATTTTATAAATCTAGCAGTTTAGTCTCATTTGATCGATTGCCACGGGATTTTAATGTGGATCAAATGTCCGTCGCAATTACGTAGTGTACGCGGATACTCGCCGGATTTTAATGTGGATCAAATGTTGGAGAACCCCGTCGCCAAAAGTATCCGTTCTTGTGCTCGCGGCCGCGGTCTTCCGCCTTAGTGCACTTCGTCGACGGCATCGGGGGTGCGGCCGTCTACTAAAGTTTCCGATGAGCATTCGATCAGGTTATCAGGAATCTTGTTGAATTACCCGACAGGTTATTGGAAAGTGTTTTCAATATCGAGACTAAAATGCGGGGTTTATAATTGTTAGGCATGTGATGTCTAAGGAATTCATTTGTTTAGGCATGAATCCAAAGTATGAGATACATTGGGTTTATGATGTCTAAGTTGGTTGCGGATTCCAATTGTTGTAGTTTTTCACTTTTTTTTTCTGGGACCGTAATTGTAATATGTGATGTATCGCCGGTTTCGTTGCTATATGTCAACGATAATTGGGATAGGCATATTTACTTACGTTGATGACATGTGATGTTATGTGTTGTTGTGATATGTTATATTGGATCGTCGTGTTTTGAATAGCCGGGTTTTTTTTATGTGAGATGAGAGTTTTTCAATTTTCATTCATGTAAAAGCTTATATGTAATATTCTTTTATTGGGGCACTTCCGGGTTGAGGATGATGTCACCATTGATGTATATTATTTACTTTTCCGCATTAGGATAGACCCAAGGAGGAGAGCACAAGTAACCGGGTTCTAGTGGGAGACCATCTCGAGGAGTCGAGACCGGATCTCTTAACTCTAGAATTGGGAGGGTTGCTTTCCGCTCTCGTAGGGGTTTAGGGATGTGGGTTTGGCTATTCATCACGACCGTGGAATCCGCGTTTTTTACTGGCTTAATTTAAAACACGGAATTCCTAGTATATCCAATATTTCATATGTGATTCTTCTGCTGCTAATATTCTGTGATGTGATCTCTTGATATGTTGAGACGATTGCTTACATTATATATATGAGTTATAATAAATATTGATGCTTTCGTTTCTTATGTGATGCTTGGGAAGCATAATTGATGGAATTTCATTAATGGGATTAATGAAATAAAAGAAACCTAAAGATATTGTAGAAACTTTTTTTAAAAACTGGTAGCTCTAGTTCTTGTTTTGCATAGCGGTATTCCTTGTAGAATATCCAGCACCTTATTCGATAAGGAAAGAGCCGAGATCTCTTCACCGGGAGTGACCTCTTTAGAGAAACTAGCAGATGCTACAACCCACTCGGTTTGTCTTTTGATTGCTTCTATAGCTTTTGCTTTGCATAGTGGTATTTGTGAAATATCCTGCAGCTTATTCGATAAGGAAAGAGCCGAGATCCTTTCACCGGGAGTGACCTCTTTAGCAAAACTAGTAAAAGCCTAAAAAACACTCATTTTTGCAAAATCACTCGATTCTACAACGATATCAAGTTCATTACGCAAAGAGTTTTCTTAAAAGCCTGTCGTAGCTCTCCGTCATTTCAGATAAGTAGTATTTAGTATTCGTGCTGCGTTTGTTGGCCTTCATCAAGGCGTAGTGTGCGGTAGCTGATTAGTGCTTATCTGTTTAAGCATATGTTGCGATTGGATTAGGGTAGTCGTGCGACCTTGTTGGCCTTTGTCAAGGGTCGTGCGGGTGGGTTTAATTCAATCAGGAAATGACGGGTTGAACTTGACTAGCATCTTATGGTTTGTTGGCCTTTGTCAAGGTCATAGGAGGTTAGGGGCAAAATATTATCAGGAATTTCAAGTGTTGAAATTTCCAATGAGATTGCATACCTTCTATGAGATAGTTGGATCCCGATACCCACTGCGAGTAAGAGTTACTCCTGGAAGAGTTTTACACATTATAATTAGCCGATCAAGTAGCTGTCTAGAAAGGTGTTAACGGGGTTACGCCCCTGGGAAAACAAGGTTTATTTTAATTAGGTCCGTGCGAAAGCACGGGGAACCTCCCTCAAAGTATCGACACTGGCCTGGCCGAAAGATTGGCGAACTTATAGGGTGTAATTAATCCCGGCTAGTCTTACTTTTTAGGGTTTGAAGGAAGATTTGATAAAAACAGTGGGAGCCATCCTGATTAGATAAAATAATAACCAATCTAATCCTACAAGAGCACACACAGAGTGTTTTCTTCTCTCTCTCTCTCCTGGTAGAGACCATGTCACGTCTTAATCAAGATAATAATAAGAATGCATTGACTGAACCTACTTATTATACTGAGCTGGGAAACGTTGGTTCCACTCTATCTTATAATTGTTATAAGTCCGAGCAGGAAATAGGGGAATATTTGGATTCCCATGCCACCTAATCGAGGAATGAGTATATTGATGTATCTTCTTCGGGTGTGTTCGTTACCGAGAACTGTTTCTTAGTATCCTCTATGTCCTAGGTATGAGATACCGGAACAGGATCCCACATATGTAAGAGTTACATGGGCTACTGAGAGGTAAAGAACTGAGAATGGGTGATATGTCTCCAAGTGTTAGAGAATGGTGGAATTGTTGCAGCCAAATCAGTTGGCAAATATCACCTTGTATTACTAAATGGTAAATACATTGATTCTGAACAAATGTTATTACATACCGAACCTGATATACAACATTATATCAGTTTCTTTAATAAGTTAAAGAAGGATATAATTTTGTATTGATGGATAATTTTGTGAACATTTTCCTTAATCAAGAGTTGATTGGATCAGGCACGTTATATAATAGCATATACGTTCTAAATCAAACCACAGTTCAAAGTAAATAGAACACACACAAGAGGAATAGTTCAGAAATGAACGAATCCTTCTTGTGGCATTGTAGACTAGGTCATATCAATGCGACACGACCAGCTAAGTTACATAAGGATGAATATGAGAATCTGTTCGAATTTTCATTTTATGATACTTGCCAGTCTTGTCTCAAAGGTAAAATGACCAATACTCCATTTACTGGAAATAGAGAAAGAGTTAGTGAACTCTTAGGACGGATACATGATGATGTATACGGTCCGATGTCTACAAATGCCAGGGTTGGTTCTTCATACTTCGTTATATTCACAGATCATCTCTCAGGATTCGGACATATGTTCCTGTTGAAACACAAGTCTGAAACTTTTGAGAAATTCAAGCAATATAAGCTTGAAGTTTAAGAACCAGATGGGTAGAAGTATTAAATCCTTCGATGTGATCGAGGAGGAGAATACTTGCGCATGGAGTTCCTGGAGTTTCTAAAAGGAGAATGTGATTCTCTCTCAGCTTACTCCTTCATGTACACCACAACACAACAGTGTATCGGGCGGAGGTATCGCACCCTATGAGATATGGTGCGCTCTATGATGAGTACTGCTGAGTTACCTGTTTCCTTTTGGTGTTATGCACTTGAGAACCTGCATACCTATTGAATGGGGTTCCATCCAAATCAATGCCTACCCCTCCATATGAGATATGGTATAGGAAGAGACCATGTCTTAAACGAGTTAAGATATGGGGTTGTCCGGCCTATGTTGAAAAGCAAAATCCGGACAAGCTCGAGGCAAGGTTGGTTCTGTATATGTTTGTTAGGATATCCCAAACAGTTGCTAGGGAATATCTTCTACCACACTGAGGAGCAAAAGGTGTTTTGTTTCTCAGCATGCCACCTTTTTTAGAAAAGGAATTTCTTATGAAGAAATTAGTGGTCATGAGGTAGAACTGGAAGAAGTTCCAGCTGGACAAACTAACAGCTGATGATTTGGTGAAACCAAAGAATTCAATAGTCTCCAACGAACCTCAGGCTCTCCGCGAATCTAGTAGGGTTCCTCATCCACTTGAGAGATACTACGGTCTTCTCAGTGATAGTGGGAGCGAGGATTGCATCATGGTAGATGATGGCCCAACTAGATTGAGGCAGGCCATCACAAGTAGAGACTTTGTGAAATGGCTGGATGCTATGCAATCAAAGATGGAATCCATGTACACCAACAAAGTATAACTTTGGATGTTGCACCTAAAGGGGTAAAACCCATCGGGAGTAAATAGATCTTGAGATGATTCTTGGTGTAAATGGAAAAGTTGAGACTTTCAAAGTTATGCTTAAGTCCATCAGGATTAAAGCAAGCATCGCGGAGTTGGAACATCTATTTTGATGTGGCAGTCAAAGAGTTTGACTTCATCAAAATTGTAGATGAACTTTGTATCTACAAGAAGGTTGTAGAGAGTGAGGTTATCTTACACGTATTACGTAGATGACGTACTCTTGATAGGAAATGGTTTCCTATGCTACACTTGGTCAAGCTCCTCTTATCACGATGATTTTCAATAGAAGATCTGGATGATACCTACTACATCTTATGGATTATGATCTATGGTGATAGATCTAAGTGGATGTTGGGAGTGTCCCAAATCCAGGTACATTAACACCATACTAAAGGGGTTTAGTATGGAGGATTCTAAGCGTGGTGGTTTGCCCAATTACTCAGGAATCACCCTCTCCAAAATGATGTCTTCCAAGACTGATTTAGAGAGAGCTCGCGTGCAAAGGATGCCCTATGCTTCGGCAGTAGGCTCTATCATGTGTGCTATGTTATATACCAGACCAGATGTAGATGACTCACTAGGTGTAGTGATCAGGAATCAATCGGATCTTGGGAGAATCACTGGACAGCTGTAGAGGACATTCTTAAGTACTTGAGAAGCACTAAATGAATGTTCTTGGTTCGAGCTTCCAGATTGATAAGGTCGACTGAAAGTCAGTCACAAGCATTGTCTTTACCCTCAGTGGAGGGACGGTATGTTGGAAGAGTTCCAAGCTAGATACCGTGACATACTAAACGATAAAGGCTGAATACATCGCTACCAACGATACTGCCAAAGTGACTGTCTGGGCATTTCTTGTTCATGAGATGAACATGGTTCCCACCATTGAGCGTCCAATAACTGTTATTGTGACAACAATGGAGTTGTGGCTTTGTCCTAGGAACACCGGTCCCATCAGCGTTCCAGAAAAATTCTAAGGCAAGTATCACCTGATCAGGGAGATGGTTGATCTTAAAGGGATCGAGGTCAGGAGAGTAGACACGAAGGATAACACAGCGGATCCACTCACAAAGGCATTTTCCTAGAGAGACTTCTTTAGGACGTTGAGTATGAGATACTGCAACAAATGACCTTAGTGCAAGTGGGAGATTGTTAGTTATATGTATGCCCTATAGGCCATTACTGTACATGTGATGTATATTGTAGTGGATACTTGGACATATATAGGGAGGACTTTCTTGCTCGACATGATAGTATGCTATCTGATTGCATTTTATCTTAACATGTACACTTATTGTCTCTCTATTACATGTTGATAAAGCCCTTAGGATGAGTACTTGACTACCAGGACGGTGATGCAGATCATACTAGTGGGGCAGAGGTAGTCGGTAAATACATCCTTCAAATGTTCCTAGTCGTGGGAGTATCGAGACAGGGCATCGATACTCCAGAGTAGACTAGCGTATACGCTTCTCGACCTATATGATGGGAGATGGATGATCCCATATCCATTAGTGTTTGACATTAGAGAAGGTACACGGGTGCTCAGTGGAGACTGGGTACACTGAACGGACTCGCCGAGAACTCCTAGATGGTATTATACCTATCGTCAGATAGCAGTTCTCTGGTGACACTGGTACATGTTAGTCTGTCCATCCGAGATCGTCATAGAGTCTTGTGTGATTCCCCTTGTGCTTTGACTTCCACCATACCACGGTCAAGAGATCGTGC
This sequence comes from Agapanthus africanus, assembly GCA_030015575.1. NCBI lineage: Eukaryota > Viridiplantae > Streptophyta > Magnoliopsida > Asparagales > Amaryllidaceae > Agapanthus > Agapanthus africanus. The sequence continues at coordinate 206,916,776 of CM057347.1, read as the reverse complement.
AAAAAGGTGGTTTTTGGGTACAGTCCTGAGTCATATGGATTCAATGAGCGATAGGAGGGGATTCGCCTCTCCCGGTATTGGGAGTTGATGTTGCGCTATGCTCGATTGGCCATAACAGGAAATCCCTGGCCAGGGTTACTGAGATTTACTAGTAAGTTTATCAGTAGTTTCTCAAACCGTTATGGACCTTGTATCGACATGACTTATCAGGCTATTGGGGTCTGACGTTATACCAACGCCAGGCTGCAATATGCGACATATCTGACGAAGAGACCGGACTGTACGGTAGTGTTACTGATTGGATTCGCAGGAGTATGAGCAGACTTGCTTGTTGATCTTCTGATCGCTCAATACCCGGGTGGACGTTACGTTTAGCAGACCGCTTACGGCTTGTGGGTGTTTGATATGATCATCACCTACTGCCGGCGTATTGACAAGTCTTTAGAGTCCTACACAGAGCTTTCCCGGTTCATGCGAAATGAAGTAGGAGCACATATGTGATATGTGCGGAACCGAGATTAATGCGCGTATGTGATATCTGTTGGAGATAGTGCCCTCAGAGTCAATTATTGGATCACAGGCGCGTGATTGCAATGATTGAGGGAGGACCTGTCCCAGTAGGACAGTCTTACTCAAGATGATAGTATGCTATTTGGTTTATCTTTATCATCGTGTACTGCTTTAGGTGACCTGACATGTCGCTATTACACGTTGATAGAGCCCCTAGGATTCTTGCTTGACCACCAGCAGTATGAGAGCGATCATATAAGTGGGAGCTGGGGTCTATAAGCACATCCTTAAAAGGTCCCCAGTCATGGGAGTTTCGAGAAAGGGCATCGATACTAAAGAGTAGACTAGTGTGTACATTCGAGACCCCGACGAGGGGCGGTGGCCGGTCTCACAAGCCACTGGTGTCAGTTGGTTCACCTAAGATGTATGCAGGTGCTCATTGGGTTATGAGTACACCGGACAGGACTCGCCGGGAACATGCTAGTTGGTCTTATACCTGACGTCAGATAGCAGTTCCCTGGTGACATGTGTACAGGTTAGTTCATCGACCTGGGGATCGTCATTTGTCTCGTGTGAGTTCCCACTGTACTTTGATTACTACCCTACCACGCTCAAAGTAGACGTGCAAACAGGTTTTAGTTGGGTACAGTCCCGAGCCACATGGAGACAGTGAGCAGATCTTCAGAGGTTCGTCTCTCCCGGTATTGGGGTGAGGTCGCGCTGTGTCTAGGAGAGCCATTACACGAAGCCCTCGGCCGAGGCAGGAGATTTACTGGTAGGTATTCCAGTAGTATCTCAGGGTGTTCTGGGCTACACTCCGACACGACTTGTACCGCTTTTGGGGGTCTGACTTTTTCCAACCCCCTAGGCCCGCCATGCGATGCTCATAGACGAACGGACCGGACTGTACGGATATTGTCACTGACAGGCTCAGTAGGGTGTCAGGATGAGTTCGCTCATCGACGTCCCTTTTGGTAAATACCTGGTAGCCCGTTACGTATTAGCTTATACCTCTGACGTGCTAGTGGTTAAATCCACGACCAAGGTGTTGACGAGTCTTTAGAGTCCCCCACATTCAGTTACTCAGCTTTCAGGCGAAACGCTGTAGAGGCCGTATGGAGATATGGCAGGGTTCGATCAGATACGTGCGGTATTGCACGGATCAGGATCGGACAGTTAGTACGAGAGACCGTATGGATATATGGCAGGGTTCGATCAGATACGTGCGGTATTGCACGGATCAGGATCGAACGGATAATACTAGCCGGCTTTGGTTTAAGCCGGATCCTAGTATAGTACAGTGTAGATTTGGTCTCATTGCATTTGTATTCGGTTGGAATACAGATGCGGGTGTGTATACACAGTATCGGGGTTTTCCTGTAATTTATTACGGGACCAGTTTTCTGGAGTTGCCAGTTTGATTTCCGTTTCGGCCATTTTCATTTGTATCTTTCATTGGCCGAAGATTGGTGGAGGAGGGCTTATTTGCATTTGTGCAAATAAGCAATTTGGAAGGGGGTCTTTGCATATTGATGTGTCATGATCACTTGACTTTCTTTAGTCATCATGGCTAGTCTTGTAGTGTCATGATGGCATGACTTTTTGGTGATGATGATGGATTATGATGGTTGTATGAGTGTTGGAGTTTCTTTATGATCATTTCTTGATATGATAACTTTTCCTCTCACTTGCATGCTTCTTGTGGCTATCATTTTCACTCACTCATTCTCACTATCACCTCACCAAGTGCCATGGCCGGCCACTCCCTCTTGGGGCTGCCCATTTTTATTGGTGTGGGTTTTTTGTTCATTTCATGCTCCAAAAATCCTCAAGTTCCTCTACATAGTATCATGTATCATCCCTCCACCAAAATGGCACCTCCATGAACCCCAAAATGAGACATGGTTTTACACTATATTCTACAGCAAACCTTGGGCACGTCGGCTCGCCAACTTCGTGCCCGAGTTGCCTCGGTATAGAGGTGGGAGCCCGTAAAAGAAGCAAGCGACGTGGTGCCCTTCCGGCGAGGAGGTGGAGACTGGACATTCCGCGGGAGATCGGGACGACAGCGAGAAGACCGGAGGACACGGATCGCTCGGTATATCTTTCTTCCTCATCTAGTAGTTAGCTAGGACTAGTTAATGGCACGATCTGGGTTTTTAGTGCGCGGTGGTGCCGGTTCAAGAAAATTTAAAGTTAACCATCGCTTCCGCATTTGGCCTCGGGATGGAGGCCGGGGCGCCGCCGTGCACTTACAGTGGTATCAGAGCCTCGCCATTAACTTAGTCTAGCTTTGTCTAATGTGTTTTACATTTCCGATTGAACAATTTTCCAAAAACCGTATTTTTCTTTGCATTAGTTTTTTGTCGATTTTTTTTCTGGCTCGAAATTTTTTTCAGGTAGTCTCAGAATACTGTGCAGGGAAGTATAAGCCTACTGTAAAAATTTGGTCACGAGATCTCATTACTCGACCGCGGAACCGCGGCCAAACCCATGCTTGGGCCGCGGTTCCGCCGCAGTTTTGAGAGATCAGTACACCAACTTTTTACAGAGGCCTCCAGACTTGAAAATGTGGTTTCTGGAATGTTAATTTTGGGCCCAGAATTTCTTGATGTGCTACAGTAGTACTTGGGGCCCACTTGTTATAATTTTGATCGATCGGATATTTTAAACACATTATTTCACAGTATTTACATTATATCTACGACCGTAAATGTCACTTGATCGGTAAATCCTGTCTAACTGCTATAGCCCGGTTAGACAGATTTGCGAACGTGATTTTCACGTTGATGTTCTGTGTATTGCTGTGATATTGCGGATCGGTCGTGGGGGATAGCCTGGATGCAATGCTAGTACAAGCTTTGTTGTATTATGTACATTTGATATTGCGGGGCGAGCGTCCGACATGTGGACTGCCGTCACTGCCTGTTTGTATTATTATTTTGGGGCACGGCCAGGTTGCGGTCGATGTACCCGTTGTATGTATATTTTACTTTCTATACTAGGATTACCCCAAGGAGGGGTGCACGGATAGCCGGATTCTAGAAGGCAATAAGCCCGCATCTCATGGCATTGGGACGGAGGGGGCTTCACTCTAGAATTGGCGGGCTATTCGCTGCACTCGTAGGGGGTACAGGTTAACCCAGGAGGGGTACCCAAGTTACCGGATTCCGTGAAGTGCTGGGTGGTCCATTCACGTTGCTGAAGGGGGCTGCCCCGCTTCAGGTTTTGGCGGGTAACTTGCCGCGCCCGTAGGGGTCTAGGATTTCATTGCACAGGCTATCCACACGACCAAGGGAACGTCGGGTTTCAGTAGTGGCTCTGTGAAACCCGGGGATCCCAGATATCTGTATTGTTCTGTGATGCTGTACATTTTTGTGATGTTGCATTTTTATCACGCCTTGAGCGAAATATAATATATTGGTATATATATTAGTAGATGTTGTATATGTTTTGCATCCGCGCTAGTCCAGTCCCCGCTCTGTCGTTAGTTAGCTAACCTAACGGGTAATGACGGGACCCAGTGGCGAATGCGGATGGCATATACGTACGTCATATTATTTTCGTTCTTTGTGGTGTGATCAATTGATAGGACTGTGTTGATTCGGATCAATGCAAGTTAAAAACAAACCTAATCTGATGTTGTTGGAACACTTTTAAAAAAGCTGTTATTGCAAGGACGTTCACTTTTGTTTTGTATCGTGGTATTCAGTTGGAATATCCTGCTCCTCAGTCGACGAGGCAAGGGCCGAGATCCCTTCACCGGGAGTGACCCCTTGGACAAAAAGTTTGCGTCAGGGCAATGACTTCACTATAGCCGATTACTTTTGCTTTGCACCGTGGTATTCAGTTGGAATATCCTGCACCTCATTCTACGGGGAAAGAGCCGAGATCCCTTCACCGGGAGTGACCTCTTTAGTAAAGGTTTTCGTCACTATATTTTTAAAAAAAGCTATCCGTTCCTTCAACGATATCAAGTTCTTTACGTTAAAGGTTTTCGCCAGAAACCATTCGTAGCCCTCCATCATTTCAGTTAAATATTCGGTAGTATTCAAGCTATGTATTTTGACCTCACGCCAAGGCATAGTGATTGGTAGCTGCCGGGTATTTATCTGTTGCATAGATAGATGCGTTGGTTTGGGACAGTCGTACTACTATTTTGGCCTACGTCAAGGGTATGTACGGGTGGGTTCAAATCAACCTGGATAATGATGGGTAGAACTTGACATGTGACTTATGATATTTTGACCTCACGCCAAGGTCATAAGAGCATAGGGCAGAAATCACATCGGGAGTTTCTAAAGAAACTGAAACTTGCCAGATATGCGCATACCTTCTGGATTGTGACACCGTGAGCGGATTCTGTCACGTTATCATGCGATGATAGTTGGATCCCGATTCCCACTGATGAGTTAGTTTACTCCTCGGGTGATCCCGACTAATTCTTCTTTTAGGTTTGGAAGAGAAATTGACGGTACAGTGGGAGGTTTCCAGATTAGATAAAATGGTAACCATTCTGATCTAGGTTAGAGTGCACGCTGAGTGTTTCTTTTCTCTCTCTCTGGCAGCGACCATTGACCCTACCCTAAAACTATGACTCAGTGACCAAAATTAACCGAACCTTCTTAAACACTGGCTTTTGGATTGTCAGAGTTGCAAACCTCATTGCCACTCCTACTTTTACCCTTTTCTCCAGGACACCCCGTATTACTACGAACGTCCACTTCCATTGGACAAAACCATCGTATGGTTAGATACGAACTCGAAGGAATTTATTCGAGGATGGTTTCCGGTTCTGGAGAAAACGGATAGGACTATTCAGTTGTCTTTTCCTTTTACCTTCTCTCAGGTTGCGAGTACTCCTTGGTTTAGGAGTAGTACACCTATTACGCAAATTGGATAGTCTTCTTCCAAACCTTAGGCTGGTGCCGAACGGTGGGGAATGAAGAAAACCAATTAGCATAATGATGGTATGCAGAAGGTATTGAGTTAAGACAAAGCAAGAAATTAGTAAGAGGGCAAAGTAAATTGCGACTGATATTCACGACCAAACCAGGTATTTCATTACCACTCCCACTTCACCTTTGTGTTTCTCCAGGACACTCCGTATCACTACGAAGATCCACAGTTTATTGGATACTCCATCGTATGGTTATATACGAACTCGAAAGGAACTTGTTCCAGTTCGGGGATGGATTCTGGTTCAGGAGAAATAGGAATAAGGTTTATTCAGGTGTCTTTTATCTTCACCTTCTCTCGCATTGCGAGTGCTCCTTGTATTATGACAGCACACCCATTATGCTTATTGGATAGTCTTCTTCCAAACCATAGGCCGGTGCCGAACGGTAGGGAAGGAAGAAAACCATTCGGCCTAAGGGGTATGCAGAAGGTAATGACTAAAGACATATAAAGGGATTTGGAGAGGTGGCAAAGAATTATACGGTTACAGTCGTGAATCTGGAAGAGGCGTTACTACGAATACCGGGATACCCCATCGAAACATTTCAATGTTTTAGTTTCACTGTGTACTGTTAAAGGAAAACTGATTTCCCGATTAGATACTTACTCCAGGGTATGTATTTACCAGGTACGATTCTCACATCTGTATGGTTTTACAGATGATGAGTGGAAGTAAGTTATTGGGAATTGGGTGATCATCCTCATTATATCGGGATTCGTTGTAATCGGTGATATCTGAGGAAGTCACCTGGGTTGTTTGCCAGTCGGCAAGTATTTGGTTTTGAATATCCGCTGTTATGCACCAATTTCAAATCGATACATCTGTACGTCTATTTTTATAGAGTGAGATATATCTTTTTGAAATTATGTCTGTGACATTTACCTATATCAGTGGATGGTTAGGTAAGGAGCATTAAACAGCGGTGTAATTCTTCTTAACCATAAGTACAGTTTTCAACCTACGACACACAGTGAATGAGTTATCAGACTCAAGGGACTTATACAGAGTATTGTATGTTGTCCAGGGTCCATCAGGACAGAGGGGATGGTCCTCGTACTATATTCGGTTTACTTATGACTTCTCTAGTTTTTAGAGAGGTATTTCGTGGAAACACAGGGTCCGAATTTTGAGAAGTTATAGGTATTTGAATAAAGTAGAGAACCAGGTATTGCAAGTATCGGGATTCTTCAAGGTGATCGAAGATGTAGATACTTGTGTATGGTATTCAGTTGATAGTAATGGTTAAGAGAACTTGCTTCTCTTTCAGGTTACTCATAATTGAAAGCATTCCTAAGTTGAGTAACGCTGATCGGCCTCCTTCCATTTAGTTGACATGCACTGGAGACAGCTGCATGATTTGAATTTGGTTCAATTAAATCAGTGCCTCTGGTTCTATATTGGATATAGAACAGTTCATATCTTAACGATGTTAAGATACGGGGAGTTGTCTGGCTTATGATTAAAACCAGACTCTGGATAACTCAAGGCACGTTTCTGTAATGGCTGTTTGTGGGTTGACCCAGGCTATGACGAGGGTTGACTTTCTACCATCTGGAAGATCAATAGTGATATTGTTCAAGACTCGCCACAGTTTTAAATAAAAATGGATTTTTTTTCAGAAAACAGTAGTGGGAGTATGGTAGAACTGGAAGTGATTCCAGAACCACAAACGATTACTGAAGATTTCATAGGAACCTAAAGATTCAATCTGGTTTGACATTCCATTGGCCACTCCGCAGATACGGTGGGTAACTTCAGGCACCCGAGAGGTACTCCGGTAGCCTCAAGGACGGTGACAGGGAAGTTTTGTTTACCCACACTTGCCATTGCAGTTGTTCCGGGCTGCGAGACCCGACGGGAGGATGAGTATAGCGTCGTTCTGAACTGGCTTCAGAAGTGTACGTGTATATGACTCTGCCAGAGGGTTGTCGTAGTCAGTGGGAGCAGCGGAAGCATTGGTGGACAGGTGGTTTATGTCTATTTATAGACTAAAGCAGATATAGCGGAGATAGATCATCAATTTCTGATATGACAGTCATAGGTTTGACTTCATCAGAATAGGGGATGGATCTGTTGAGAAGGTAGTAGGGTATGATGTCATGGTATTTGGATGACATACACAGGGTAAGAAGTGACATTCCTATACTACGATCGGTTACACTTTGGTCGTCACACAGAGGTTTCTCCACATGGGACTTGGACATTATATCAGACATACTGGTTACTGGATCTATGGTTTTAGATCTAGATTTGGGTGGTTTCCCAATCAGGGTACTTAGACAGCATTCTAAGAGTATTTAGAATGGACGACTCCTGGCACGGTAGTGTACCTGCAGGTAATGGAGTCACCCTCTCTAAAGGTGTCTTACAGACTAAAGGGGAGAGGGATGTGCATGATTGGCAGATCACTTGCTCAGGCAATTGAGTCAATCATGAGATGTCAAGTACCACACCAGATGTTCTTGCACTAGATGCAATAAGTTGACATTGATCCAATCCTGGAGAAACAGTCGGAAGCAGTTTTAGAACATAAGTGGATGTTCTAGGGATATGATAACGACAGCCTCATTCGGGAGACAGTTATCATTCCAGGCTTCCAAGGTGACCTGGACGACAAGGAGGTTGTCAGAGTTATAGTTTTCCTTCCGACGAGGGGCAGTATTTTGGACAGGTGATCCAAGGCAATACTGAGGGAGGCATGGCGCAGGATACTGATTAAGTTCAGTTGACAATACAATCTAAGAAGTTTGGATTTGGAGTTCATTTATGAGCTAGGTCCCATCAGACATCCAGACATATTTTGAGACAGGTATTGCTCATTTCGGAAGATGGCTTTCTCCGCGAACATGAGATATAGAGAGACATAGAAAGAAATATCAAAGCGGATCCACTCACTGAGGCTATTCCTCGAACGCAATAGTTTCGCAAACGAGCTTTATGAGACTGACTAGTAGAGGAGTTGGGTGTTCGGTATCACACGGGCTGTGAGTATGCGACATCGCAATAATTAGCCTTGAGTGCAAGTGGGAGATTGTTGGAGATAGTGCCCTCAGAGTCAATTATTGGATCACAGGCACGTGATTGCAATGATTGAGGGAGGACCTGTCCCAGTAGGACAGTCTTACTCAAGATGATAGTATGCTATCTGGTTTATCTTTATCATCGTGTACTGCTTTAGGTGACCTGACATGTCGCTATTACACGTTGATAGAGCCCCTAGGATTCTTGCTTGACCACCAGCAGTATGAGGGCGATCATATAAGTGGGAGCTGGAGTCTATAAGCACATCCTTAAAAGGTCCCTAGTCGTGGGAGTTTCGAGACAGGGCATCGATACTCCAGAGTAGACTAGTGTGTACATTCGAGACCCCGACGAGGGGCGGTGGCCAGTCTCACAAGCCACTGGTGTCAGTTGGTTCACCTAAGATGTATACAGGTGCTCATTGGGTTATGAGTATACCGGACAGGACTCGCCGGGAACATGCTAGTTGGTCTTATATCTGACGTCAGATAGCAGTTCCCTGGTGACATGTGTACAGGTTAGTTCATCGACCTGGAGATCGTCATTTGTCTCGTGTGAGTTCCCACTGTACTTTGATTACTACCCTACCACGCTCAAAGGAGACGTGCAAACAGGTTTTAGTTGGGTACAGTTCCGAGCCACATGGAGGCAGTGAGCGGATCTTCAGGGGTTCGTCTCTCTCGGTATTGGGGGTGAGGTCGCGCTGTGTCTAGGAGAGCCATTACACGAAGCCCTCGGCCGAGGCAGGAGATTTACTGGTAGGTATTCCAGTAGTATCTCAGAGTGTTCTGGGCTACACTCCGACACGACTTGTACCGCTTTTGGGGGTCTGACTTTTACCAACCCCCTAGGCCCGCCATGCGATGCTCATAGACGAACGGACCGAACTGTACGGATATTGTCACTGACAGGCTCAGTAGGGTGTCAGGATGAGTTTGCTCATCGACGTCCCTTTTGGTAAATACCTGGTAGCCCGTTACGTATTGGCTTATACCTCTGACGTGCTAGTGGTTAAATCCACAACCAAGATGTTGACGAGTCTTTAGAGTCCCCCACATTCAGTTACTCAGATTTCGGGCGATACGCTGTAGAGGCCGTATGGAGATATGGCAGGGTTCGATCAGATACGTGCGGTATTGCACGGATCAGGATCGGACAGTTAGTACGAGAGGCCGTATGGATATATGGCAGGGTTCGATCAGATACGTGCGGTATTGCATGGATCAGGATCGAACGGATAATACTAGCCGGCTTTGGTTTAAGCCGGATCCTAGTATAGTACAGTGTAGATTTTGTCTCATTGCATTTGTATTCGGTTGGAATACAGATGCGGGTGTGTATACACAGTATCGGGGTTTTCCTGTAATTTAATACGGGACCAGTTTTCTGGAGTTGCCAGTTTGATTTCCGTTTCGGCCATTTTCATTTGTATCTTTCATTGACCGAAGATTGGTGGAGGAGGGCTTATTTGCATTTGTGCAAATAAGCAATTTGGAAGGGGGTCTTTACATATTGTTGTGTCATGATCACTTGACTTTCTTTAGTCATTATGGCTAGTCTTGTAGTGTCATGATGGCATGACTTTCTGGTGATGATGATGGATTATGATGGTTGTATGAGTGTTGGAGTTTCTTTGTGATCATTTCTTGATATGATAACTTTTCCTCTCACTTGCATGCTTCTTGTGGCTATCATTTTCACTCACTCATTCTCACTCTCACCTCACCAAGTGCCATGGCCGGCCACTCCCTCTTGGGGCTGCCCATTTTTATTGGTGTGGGTTTTTTGTTCATTTCATGCTCCAAAAATCCCCAAGTTCCTCTACATAGTATCATGTATCATCCCTCCACCAAAATGGCACCTCCATGAACCCCAAAATGAGACATGGTTCTACACTATATTCTACAGCAAACCTTGGGCACGTCGGCTCGCCAACTTCGTGCCCGAGTTGTCTCGGTATAGAGGTGGGAGCTCGTAAAAGAAGCAGGCGACGTGGTGCCCTTCCAGCGAGGAGGTGGAGACTGGACATTCCGCGGGAGATCGGGATGACGGCGAGAAGACCGGAGGACACGGATCGCTCGGTATATCTCTCTTCCCCATATAGTAGTTAGCTAGGACTAGTTAATGGCACGATCTGAGTTTTTAGTGCGCGGTGGTGCCGGTTCAAGAAAATTTAAAGTTAACCATCGCTTCCAAATTTGGCCTCGGGATGGAGGCCGGGGCGCCGCCGTGCACTTACAATACCGCATTCTATTCTCGCGATATGTGATATCGGTCGGTTATATGTGATATAGCCGGGTTATCGGATCAAGTGTTGATGCGATAGATTGTTACATTTGATATTAGTCGGTTGTATGTGAAATAGCTGGATTATTAAATCAAGTGTTGATTTGATAATTTAATGTATAATTTTATATTTGATATATTAAATTACATTAAATAATATTTTCTTACTAAACATTTCTTTTTCTCACTTGTGTGCATATAGTATATATGTGATATATATTAATGTACATTTTATTGTGTCATGCTTGATGCCACATGCTTCATGGGTGTATAAGACTTACACCATGCTTGATATAATGTAGGTTTTATATTTATCTAAGTAATTCAAAATTGGATGGATATTTATCATGACTACAAGCTTGTAGAACCTTGTGGAAACATTGACCAAGTCCACCATTTTTGTTTCACTTGTAGATATTTGTTAACCTAACCATTATACCTTGGCCATGGTTCATTCTCTACATGAGTTAGTGTATGACACTAACTCACCCATAGTTGCTATTCTCACCTCATGAGTTCATTCTCTTCATCACTTCTTCTTCTTCATGAGAAAAAGCTTGCTAGCTTTTTTCAAAGTGAGAAAATATTGTGAGAAAATTAAATCTAAAGAGAGCTCATTTCCTACTTCATCATCCTCTACTATATTAGCCATTTAGTTTAGGGTGTTTGCTTCACTAATCTACCATTAGTGAAGAGGCAGCATGAGCTTGAGTCTCTTCGACGTAGATCATCTTCGGTCTCGAAGACTTCGAGCAAGCTTGCTCATTTCTTCATGTGAACCCTTACTAGAGTTCGGGTGTTCACTACTTGGAGCGAAGGGACTACTACACGGAGCTTTAGAAGTGAAGGACCGATCTATAAAGGTTGTAACCCTCATTCACTTAGATGTAAAGTTGTTTGCATTGCTTGTTCGTATAAATCTCTAGTTAAGATTCTAGGGTTAGGGTTCTTTAGAACGGCAAAAATTTGAAAACGGCATGGACGATGCCTCCCGAAACCTTGCTACCGCCCTAGGGAACCCAACAATGTGAAAGGTAAAGCTAAGATGAGGAAGAAGGAGAAAATGAGGAGAGAGAATGTGAGAGTGATGAATGAATTATTCAAGCATGGAAAAAAAGATATGGCTCAAATGAAAATAATTGAAGCATGCAATAAAATAATACACCATGATTCAATAATAACTCCAAATGAATAAAAAATCATATAAGCCATTCCTTCATCCATGTTTTGACATTTCTCCAAATTCCACCTCATTTATTTTTTTCACAAAATAAATATCTAATTATAAGGTGTCCCATTGTAGAAGGTATTCTTGTAACAATTACAAGAATACCCCTCCACCGTTTACCGTGTAAGTATACCCGTATCCGAATTCCGAAAAATACGAATACAAATAATCCAATAATATAATACCGGTATCCGGCTTAAACCAAAGCCAACCAGTATTATCCTTCCGATCATTATTCCTGTAACCATTACACGAACATGATCGAAACCTTGCCGTAACAACTTACAGCCTCTATATCTTTTGCCTGAACCAGGGAACCCTCTGTGTGGGACTCTAAAGAATCGACAGTACGCTGGAAGTGGGTTTAACCATAGGCACGTCAGCGGCACTAGCTGTGCGTAATGGCTACCCAGGTACATGACGAAAAGGTGGCCGACGAGTGAACTCATCACAACCCTAACGAGCCTTTAAGCATCACTTACCGTACTGTCTGGTCTCTTCGTCTGATACATCGCATATGAAGTCTAGGGCTGGTAAATCTCAGACCCCAGTAACTTTATAAGTCATGCTGATTTACGGACCATAACGGTTCGAGAAACTACTGATAACTCTTAGCAGTAAATCTCGACAACCCTGGCCAGGGATTTGCTGTTATAGCCGATCAAGCATAGCGCGACATCAACTCCCTATACCGAGAGAGACGAAACCCCTCCTATCGCTCTCCGCCTGCATGTGATTCGGGATTGTACCCAAAATCCACCTGTTTGCACGACTCAGTAGAGCCGTGGTAGGGAGGAAATCAAAGCACAGTAGGAATCACACAAGACACTATGACGATCTCGGGTCTACAGACTAACCTGTACAAGTGTCACCAGAGAACTGCTATCTGACAATAGGTATATATACCATCTAGGAGTTCTCGGCGAGTCCTGTTCGGTGTACCCATTCTCCAATGAGCACCTGTGTACAATCATTGATGTCAAACACCAATGGATGTGGGATCAACCATCGCCCCCAGGGTCAAGAAACGTACACACTTGTCTACTCTGGTACTATCGATGCCCTGTCTCGATATACCTTCGACTAGTAACTATTAAAGGATATTCTTATAGACTGCCCAGGCCCCACTAGTATGATCTACATCATAATCCTGGAAGTCAAGCATAATCCTGAGGGCTTCATCAACATGTATATAAAGATATGAAATACAACACATCACACGTTAGGATGAAGATAAACCAGATAGCATACTATCATTTCGAGTAAAGATTGTTTCTGTACATATACATGCCTAGCATCCTATACAATACAGGACTCTAGGGCATACATATCTAACAATCTCCCACTTGCACTAAGGCCTGTAGTTGGTGCAATAAATACCCACTGTCTACACTAGAACCAGTTGCCGGCGTACCGCATGCCCAACATTTCGAACAGTTTCTCAAACTGGATTTGAGGGATGGCCTTGGTGAATGGATCTGCTGTATTGTCTTTCGTGTCTACTCTCCGTAACTCGATGTCTTGGCGATCCACTATCTCCCTGATGAGGTGATACCGCCTCAAGATATGTCTGGATTTCTGATGGGACCTCGGTTCCTTTGCCAAAGCCATGACTCCATTGTTATCATAATACAGAGGTATTGGATTAACAATGGACGGAACCACCTGAAGTTCAGAAATGAACTTCCTCATCCAGACTGCCTCTTTTGCGGCATCATTAGCAGCAATATACGTAGCTTCCATCGTGAAGTCTGCGACGGTATCTTGCTTGGAGCTCTTCCAACATACCACCACTCCATTTAGGGTAAATACAAACCCTGAGATGGACTTACTATCATCCTTGTCGCTCTGGAAGCAAGAGTCGGTAAAGCCCTCCATTTGGATATCTCCGTTACCATACACCAAGAACATTTCTTTAGTTCTTCTCAAGTACTTCAGAATGTTCTTCACAGCAGTCCAGTGTTTCTTCCCTGGATTGGATTGATACCTGCTTACTGCACTCAGTGCATAAGCTACATCTGGGCAAGTACACAACATCGCAAACATTATAGATCCTACCGCCAAAGCGTAAGGTATAATGCTCATGCGAGCCCTCTCCTCATCAGTCTTTGGAGACAAATCTTTGGAGAGGGGGATCCCGTGACAAGCGGGTAAATTACCCCGCTTGGAATATTCCATACTAAATCTCTTTAGTATGGTGTCAATGTATCTCGATTGGGACAATCTCAATAATTTCTTAGATCTATCTCTATAGATCTTAATTCCCAGAATGTACGAGGCATCACCCAGGTCTTTCATGGAGAACCTCTGCGATAAGAATAGTTTGACCAATTGTAGCATAGGAACATCATTTCCTATCAAGAGAATGCCGTCCAAGTAAAATACGATGAATGTAACAGTACTCTCTACAATCCTTTTATAAATACATGGTTCATCTACATTTTTGATAAAACTAAACTCTTTGATTGTATCATCAAAGCAGATGTTCCAACTCCGTGATGCCTGCTTTAATCCATAGATGGATTTAAGCAACCTGCATGCTTTTCCCCTGCTCCCACTATCAATGAAGCCTTCTGGCTGATCCATAAAAATGCATTCTTCTAAATCACCATTTAGAAATGTCGTTTTAACATCCATCTGCCAGATCTCATAATCATAGTGAGCAGCTATAGCAAGCAGGATCCGAATGGATTTGAGCATCGCGACTGGTGCAAAGGTTTCATCATAGTCCAAGCCTGGTCTTTGACGAAATCCTTTTGCAACCAGCCTAGCATTATAGGTCTCTACCTGACCATCCACACCAATCTTTCTCTTAAAGATCCATTTGCACCCTATGGGTTTTACTCCAGAAGGTGCAACCTCCAAAGTTCATACTTTGTTGGTGTGTAAGGATTCCATTTCGGATCTCATGGCATCCAGCCATTTCACTGAGTCACCACTCGTGATAACTTGCTTAAAACTAGTAGGGTCATCATCATCCATGATGCAATCTTCTTTATCACCATCAATTAGAAAACCGTATTATCTATCAGGTGGGCGAGAAGTCCTACTAGATCTACGGAGAGGCTGAGATTCGTCGGTTCTATTGGAACCTCAGGTTCAACCAAATCATTGGTAATTGTTTGTGTATCTGGAATTTCTTCCAGTTCTACCGCATTGCCAACAATATCATTTGTAAAAAATTCATTTTCTAAAAATGTGGCATACTGAGAAACAAACACCCTTTGTTCCTCCTTGTGGTAGAAAAAATATCCATACGAGTGTTTTGGATATCACACAAATTTACACAAAACCGATCGTGTCTCGAGTTTGTCCGGATTCTGCTTTTTCACAAAAGCTGGACAACCCCATATCCTAACTCTTTTAAGAGATGGTCTCTTCCCATACTATATCTTATATGGAGTGGTAGACACGGTTTTGGTCGGAACCCTATTCAATAGATATATCGCAGTCTCTAATGCGTGGCCACATAATGATATTGGTAACTCAGCATCACTCATCATAGATCGTACCATATCTAATAAGGTACGATTTCTCCGTTCCGACACACCGTTGTGCTGTGGTATGTACGGAGGAGTGAGCTGAGAGAGAATCCCATTCTCTTTTAGGAAATCTAGAAACTCTGAGCTTAGGTACTCACCTCCTCGATCTGATCGAAGTTTCTTGATACTCATGCCTGTTTGTTTTATCTACTTCAGATTTATACTTCTTGAATTTTTCGAAGGCTTCGAACTTAAGTTTCAACAAGAACACGTGCCCGAATCTCGAGAAATCATCAGTGAAAGTTATAAAGTACGAAAAACCATCTCTCGCATGTGTAGACATTGGTCCACATACATCACTATGTATGAGGCCTAAGAGTTCAGTAGCTCTCTCTCCGTGTCCAGTAAACGGAGTTTTGGTCATTTTACCTTTGATACAAGACTGGCAAGTTTCATAAGATTTATATTCAAACCGGTTTAAATATCCATCTTTATGTAGCTTGGTTAGTCTTGTTTCGTTAATATGACCAAGTCTACAATGCCAAATGAAAGCTTCATTTATGTCTGAAACCTTTCTTTTGTTTGTGTGTTGTATATTGAAAACTATGTGCTGGTTTAGGACGTATATCCCGTTATTTAATGCACCAGACCAAATCAACTCTTGATTAAGGTTAATGTTGATAACATTATATTGTAATACAAAATTATATCCAGTATTGTCCAACAACGATACAGATATAATATTACATAATATCGAAGGTACAAAATAACATGGGTTCAAAACCAATATACAACCCGAGGGCAAGCCAAGGTGATACTCTCCCATTGCTACAGCATGTACAGAGGAACCATTCCCAACTCGGAGAGGGTGATCACCTTTCTTCAAAAACCTGCTATTTCTCAGCCTCTGCACACAATTGCAGATGTGGGATCCTGACCCGGTATCTAATACCCAGGAAGCAGAGTTAATTGAAAAACAGTTTTCCGTTACAAACGCACCTAAAGTGGAAGCATCAACATGCTTCTTCTTCTTGAGGCCGGCCAGGTATCCAACGCAGTTTCTCTTCCAGTGCTCAGTCTGGTGGTAGTGGAAGCATTCCCCTCGTCCTGTCGCTGCAGCCCCTATCATGTCCTTTCCCGGTGCCTTTTTCACTCCTCATTTCGGCTTGATGGGATTCTTTTTCTTCTTTCCCTTGGCCTTAGCTTTCGGGACGGAAGAGGAAGATGGCCCAGCAATTAGAGCTGGAGTTTTCGCTACCCTTAGTGTGCTCTTTGCACTCCTCAACATATTGAGGAGTTCAGGTAATGACTTCTCCATGTTGTGCATGTTGAAGTTTACAATGAACTGAGCAAAGGCCGGGGGAAGGGACTGTAGAACAATATCAATATACTGTTCGTTCTCCATGGTCCAACCCAGATCCTCTAGTTCTTCGATAAGTCCAATCATCTTCAATACATGGTCACCTACAGACGTGCCAGCAGCCATCCGCATCTGAAACAACTTTCGAGATGTCTCGTATCGGAGAGTACGAGATTGCTCTCCATACAACTCCTTTGTATGGAGAAAGATGGATTGTACATCCATCTTCTCGTCCTGCTTCTGATGTTCATTGTTCATAGAAGCAAGCGCGAGACACTTGGCTGTTGCACAGTCTATATCCCATGTCTTGCGGATTTCTTTATCCGCAACTGAGGAATCAGGGCCTGGGATAGGAGGGGCTGGAGTAGTCAGGACGTATCCGACGTTATCATAGGTCAGGGCAATGTTTACGTTCCTCAGCCAATCTTTGTAATTCGGTCCCGTGAGTTTATTCTTGTCTAATAAAATCTTAAGACTCGTCATAGGTATCTGCCATTAGGATAGAGAAAAGAAGACACTTAGCGATTGCTCTTGCATAATTAGATTGGTTATTAATCTTATCTAATCGATGTCTCCCACTGCTTTTATCAAATTTTCCTTCAAACCTTAAAAAGAAAATTAGCCCGGATTAATTGCAATCTATAAGTTCGCTAACCGGTCGGCAAGGCCAGTGTCGGTACTCCGAGGGAGGTTCTTCGTACTTTCGCACGGACCTAATTAAAATAAACCTCGTTTTCCTTGTGGCATAACCCTGTTGACACCTTTCTAGACACCTACTGGATTAGCTAATTGTAAAGTGCAAAACTCTCCAGGGAGTAACTTTTACTCACAGTGGGATCGGATCCAACTATCAAATAGAAGGTATGCAATCTCATTGCAAATTTCAACTCTTGAAATTCCCGATATGTTTTTACCCCTAGTGTCTTATGACCTTAACTATGGTCAACAAATCAAAAGCACTAGTCAAGTTCTACCCGCCATTTCGTGATTGATTTAGACCCACCTGCATGACCCTTAACTATGGTCAACAAAGTCATACGAATGTCCTAATCGATCGCATCAAATGCTTTGTAGGAAGACATCACTTAGCTACCGTACACCATGACTTAACTATAGTCAACAAACGTGGCACGAATACTAAGTACTCTGCTTCCTAAAATGGCGGAGGGCAATGGATGGTTTTTACGAAAAACCTTAACGTTTTGAACTTGATATCGTTGTAGAATCTAGTGAAAAGAGTGGTATAAGCTCCAGTTTTAAAAGTCGAATGGCTTTGTAGTATCTTTCTAATTTTGCTAAAGTGGTCACTCCCGGTGAAGGGATCTCAGCTCTTTCCTCATCGAATGAGGTGCTGGATATTCATGAATACCACGATGCAAAGCAAAAGTTAGATCAACTATAAAAAAACAATCGAGTGCTTTGTAACATTTGCTAGTTTCGCTAAAGGGGTCACTCCCGGTGAAGGGATCTCGGCCCTTTCCTCATCAAATGAGGTGCTGGATATTCATCAAGGAATACCACTATGCAAAGCAAAAACTAGAGTTACCCATTTTAAAAAGTTTGATTCTACAACATCTTTAGGTTTCTTTTTCTTAACATTAATCACATTAATGTGGTCCCATCATTTACGTTTCCTAAACATCACAGAAAAGAAATGAAAATAGAACGTACGCTTATGCCATCCGCATTCGCCACGGGGCCCCGTCATGCACCGTTAGGTTACTTAACTAACGGCAGAGCGGGGGTTGGACTAGCGTGGGTGCAAAACATAAGCAACGTTTATTATATATCTCATATATAAATATTCATACGTCGCACGCATTTATAAACATTCCAGATCACAGATGAATACATTGGATATACTAGGAATTCCGTATTTCATTTAAGCCTTTAATGAAAGACGGGTTCCACGGTCGTGATGAATAGCCAAACCCCACCCTAGACCCCTATGGGTGAGGAAAACTACCCGCCAAATTCCAGAAGTGAAGCAACCTCCCTCAATAAAGTGAGTAGGCCACTCGGCACTTCGAGAACCCGGAAGTTTGTGCACCCCACCTTGGGTCTATCCTAGGAGCAAAAACAGTAAAAAGAAAATATATAACGGTGGCTACAACCTTAACCCAGATGTGCCCCGAAAAATAATATTACATTGCTTTTTACAAATTAAATGAATGAAAGAAAAACACTCTTCTCACATCCCCGGCTATTCATCACGAAGATCCAACATATTCATATACACATACCATTACATGATATTAATACAGTTGTGTGCAACCCCGACTAATCGACATATAGCAATTATTCGACGTTTCCAAACACACATACACATCACTAAGCTTGTAAAGTAACCGCGACATTAGAATTCCGCATGAGATTAGCAAACTAAATCAATTTTCCAACACTTGAAAAAATTCAGTGAGCTAGTTTTCAAAAACCGATCGTTTTGAGCCAATCCGGGAGTCGAAATGAACTCGAAACCCGCCCGAATCTTCATGGAGGCAAAGAATACGAAAAGTACTATCGAATGGGGGAGCCTCAGGGGGT
The DNA here is from genome assembly GCA_030015575.1 of Agapanthus africanus. Classification (NCBI taxonomy): domain Eukaryota; kingdom Viridiplantae; phylum Streptophyta; class Magnoliopsida; order Asparagales; family Amaryllidaceae; genus Agapanthus; species Agapanthus africanus. Next base: position 206,897,385 of record CM057347.1, on the reverse strand, counting down.
ACTCACCCCCGGGGGCTACCTCGAGCTGGCCCCAAGGGGTTGGCAGACCCGAGAGCACCCAATTGGGGTGCTCTCGGGTCACCCACCCCCAAGGCCACCTCGAGATGGTCTTGGGGTGTAGGTCTGGACTCTGGTCTCCCCCGGGGGTATTCCCAGGGTGCATTCGCTCTACCTCGCGGCTTCTCGGTTCAAACCGTGAGCCCGCGGGGTGTGCAAACAACTAAAAACTTCGATTTTCAAAACTGTTTTTGCGGCAGTTTTTGCGCAACAAAAAACGGCAGAATTCTAACGTTGCTACAAGCTATTTGAGGTTTAAGAAAGGCTTTGATACCATGTTAGTGGATGCTGCACACCCTCACAACACTTGTGAGGAGGAGGAAGTGGCGAACAAAAAATTTCTTTCATGCAACACCCACATAAAAACAAGATCTTGTGCTTAAACCTTAACTAGCAAACCCTATCTAGAGTTCTTAACTACTATGAAAGGGTTATACCTAATGAACCGGACCTTCGGGTCTTCTTTTTGATGCAACTCATTGGCTCCTTCGGATGCTTGCGATGTCCTCGATCTCCGGCCACCTCAAGACGTAGATGATCCATCCAAAAGCTATGGAACTAGCTTCAAACTCTTCTCAATAGTTAACTAAGAGATCAAATTTGCTAGAAGAGATCACTTAGATGATGTAGAGCTCAAGTATTGGATTATTATTAGCCCTAAACTTTTGATTCACATCACATGTGAAGGGTAAAGCTAGGATGAGGAAGAAGGAGAAAATGAGGAGAGAGAATGTGAGAGTGATGAATGAATTATTCAAGCATGGAAAAAATGATATGGCTCAAATGAAAATAATTGAAGCATACAATAAAATAATGCACCATGCCTCAATACTAACTCCAAATGAATAAAAAATCATATAAGCCATTCCTTCATCCATGCTTTGACATTTCTCCAAATTCCACCTCATTTATTTATTTTCACAAAATAAATAACTAATTATGAGGTGTCCCCTTCTAGAAGGTATTCTTGTAACAATTACAAGAATACCCTCCACCGTATACCGTATAAGTATACCCGTATCCGAATTCCGAAAAATACGAATACAAATAATCCAATAATATAATACCGGTATCCGGCTTAAACCAAAGCCAACCAGTATTATCTTTCCGATCATTATTCCTGTAACCATTACATGAACATGATTGAAACCCTACCGTAATAACTTACGGCCTCTACATCATTTGCCAGAACCAGAGAACCCTCTGTGTGGGACTCTAAAGACTCGACAGTACGCTGGCAGTGGGTTTAACCATAGGCACGTCAGTGGCACTAGCTGTGCGTAACGGTTACCCAGGTACATGACGAAAAGGTGACCGACGAGCGAACTCATCACAACCCTAACGAGCCTGTAAGCAGCACTTACCGTACAGTCCGGTCTCTTCGTCTGATACGTCGCATATGAAGTCTAGGGGTGGTAAATGTCAGACCCCAGTAACTTTATTAGTGATGCTGATTTACGGCCCATAACGGTTCGAGAAACTACTGATAACTCTTAGCAGTAAATCTCGACAACCCTGGCCAGGGATTTGCTGTTAAGGCCGATCAAGCATTGCGCGACATCAACTCCATATACCGGGAGAGACGAAACCCCTCCTATCGCTCACCGCCTCCATGTGATTCAGGACTGTACCCAAAATCCACCTGTTTGCACGACTCAGTAGAGCCGTGGTAGGGAGGAAATCAAAGCACAGCGGGAATCACACAAGACACTATGACGATCTTGGGTCTATAGACTAACTTGTACAAGTGTCACCAGAGAACTGCTATCTGACAATAGGTATATATGCCATCTAGGAGTTCTCGGCGAGTCCTGTTCGGTGTACCCATTCTCCAATGAGCACCTGTGTACAATCTTTGATGTCAAACACCAATGGTTGTGGGTCAACCATCGCCCCCAGGGTCAAGAAACGTACACACTAGTCTACTCTGGTAATATCGATGCCCTGTCTCGATATACCCTCGACTAGGAACTATTAAAGGATATGCTTATAGACTGCCCAGGCCCCACTAGTATGATCTACATCATAATCCTGGCAGTCAAGCATAATCCTAAGGGCTTCATCAACATGTATATAAAGATATGAAATACAACACATCGCACGTTAAAATGAAGATAAACAAGATAGCATACTATTATTTCGAGCAAATATTGTTTTTGTATATATACATGCCTAGCATCCTATAGAATACAGGCCTCTAGGGCATACATATCTAACAACTCCATTAACCATGGTCGTCCTATAGGGTAAAAATTCGGGTCCCAAAAACCCCTCCTTAGTCTCGTCTAAGTTCCTTAAGGTCAAGCCTAAACTCGAATCAAGGTTAAACCTAACGCTCTGATACCAACTTTTTCATGACCCGGAATTTAGCTCATGACCGGCACTTAAATCACGCAACGTCTAAAGGCGTAACGTAATTCAAGTATGCCGAAGCCTAGAAATCTAAACCTTTTTGCGGAAAATTGTGGAGGTACAGTTTTGAAATAAAGGTATAATGAAATAAAGTTTTTCTTTAAATGCATAGATAATGATATATGAAAATGCAAGTGGATTGTAATATAGTTAACAGCATTTTTCGTCTTTAAAAATTTGGGCAGCACCTCCCTTATATATTTTTATCCAAAACCACATACAAGCAATATATATAGGCATCCCCAAGCGGAAACTAGCTCTTCGCCAATCGGCGGAAACACAACCACGCAAGTATGCAATATATATACAACGCCCAACAGCGAAGATCAAACACAGAAAGAAACAAATAATAAAACGAGACATCAAAACCTCAAAAAGAAACGAACATACACCCAACGCTCTGAGTCTCGTAACACAAGTCTGACTAGGTCTACCAATATACAAAGTCTAGTTTCTGATTGATAGAGTTTATCTAGATACAATAGAAATAAATACAGGAGTGGGCACAATCCAATGTGTCCCACCTGTAAGTCCATGCTGCCTCTCCTGGTACTTTCGGGCATGCGGAATTGGTGAAAAACAATTTTCTAGAGGCGGTAACATGGACTCAAAACCGGATCTTTGTTAAACATCTAACTAACAACCTAACTAAGAGTTGTTAACTACTCGGTTAGGGGGTTATACCTTTCTTTCTTGAACTCCTTCGTCTTCAAGCCTCGATGGTTGTCCGGATCGGCTTCACCCCGTCGTCTCCTTGCGCCGAAGATCGATCCACCTGAAAGCTTCTACCTTTGGCTTCTTCTTCGAGCTTTGAAGAAACTAGTTCACTCGGTTTGCTAAACCTTGTGAACTAGAGTGAGTAGAGGAGAGTGTGTTGGGATTTTCTCTATGGTTCTTGGTTATCAACACATGAGACAAGTGAACCATAGACTAAAGAGAGGGAGAGCAAGAGGAAGGAGATGAGAGCTCAAGAACACAAGAGAGAGAAAGGAAAATGAAAGAATGAGCAAGACTTTTCTCTCTTGGCTCTCATAATCCAAAACCATCATAACCCATAATAGCAATCAAGTATTAGTGATGGTTTAAGCTACAATAGCCATATCATTTCATGCACTCATTTTGCACAAGAGAACAAGCAAGCAAAAGTCTTTGCCATGAAATGATAGCCATTGTCATCATGATGGTCAACTAGTCCAACCTAGTCAACCGGTCAACAAAGTCAACATGTCAACAAAGTCAACCCCTCAACAACCATGTCACTATAATACTTAATTAATATTATTGTTAATTACATATCATATTCTCATTAGGGTTTAGCAAGAAGTCAATGGTCAACAGTCAACAGTCAACAACCCTAATGAGAATCCTCTGCCTCTGTCTCTCCGTCAACTGTGCATACACACCCGCATCTGCGTTCCGAGGAACACGAATACATACTGGATAAAACCAATCCCAAAACGTACACTAGGATCTGGCTTAAACCAAAGCCCGCTAGTGTTAACTGTCCGGACACTGTACGTGCACAAGTGCACGGATGTGACCGAACCCTGTCGCAAAACCATGCGACCTGTCGCAAAACCATGCGACCTCTACTCTTTTGCCTAAAGGCGAATAGCTTTCTGTGTGGGACTCTAAAGACTCGACACTACGCTGGCAGTGGGTTTAACCACAGACCGCAAGCGGCACTAGCTGTGCGTAACGGTCCCCAGGTAGATGTCGACAAGAAGACTGACGAGGTGAAACCCATTTGAACTCCTACTAAGCCTGAATGTGACAGTCTTCGTACAGTCCGGTCTGTTCGTCTGATACATCGCATGGCGGGCCTAGGGGCGGTAAACGTCAGTCCCCTAATAGCGGTACAAGTCGTGTCGGAGTGAAGCCCAAAACACCCTGAGATAACACTGGAAGCCTACCAGTATATCTCGCTTGCCCTGGCCAGGGACTACTCGTGTAATGGCTCTCCTAGACACAGCGCGATGTCAACCCCCAATACCGGGAGAGACGAATCCTTTCTAACCGTCACTGCCTCCAAGTGCTTCGGGACTGCACCCAACTACTACCTGTTTGCACGACTCCTTTGAGCCGTGGTAGGGTAGTAATCAAAGTACAGTGGGAACACACTCAAGGCGAAGTGACAAGTCAAGTCAGCGGACTAAGCTGTACTCATGTCACCTGGGAACTGATAACTGACGATAGGTATAATACCAACCGGTCAGTTCCCGATGAGTCCTGTCCGGTGTACTCGTAACCTAACGAGCATCCGCATACTATCTCCAGTACGACGTACTGATGGCTGTGGGACAGACCATCTCCCACACTGGAATGAGAAGCGCATGCGCTAGTCTACTCCGGAGTATCGATGCCCTTTCTCGATAGTCCTGCGACTAGGGACCTGCATAAGAATGTGCTTATAGATTACCCAGCCCCCACTAGTGTGACTGCCATCACAACGCTGGTAATCAAGCAAAGATCCTAAGGGCTCCACTAATGTGTATAGGCGATATACTAAAATAAACACATGTACACATTGAAGTAGAAACAAACCAATAGCATACTACTATTTTGAGCAAGATTGTATATACAAGGTGAATATCCCAAGCTTCCATTAAGTAATATACAAACTAGTATGATACAGTAATGGCCTCTAGGGCATATACACTAACAATCTCCCACTTGCACTATGGCCATGTACTGGCGTATCAAAGACCTATCATCTCGATCAGCCGCTCGAACTGTGTCTGGGACAAGGCCTTGGTGAATGGATCTGCAGTGTTATCTTCTGAAGTAACCCTCCGAACCTCGATCTCCTGGCGATCCACGATCTCCCTGATCAGGTGATACCGCCTCAAGATGTGTCTGGATCTCTAATGGGACCTGGGTTCCTTCGCTAAAGCTATAGCCCCGTTGTTGTCGCAATACAGAGGTATTGGATCAACAATGGACGGAACCACCTGAAGTTCTTTCAAGAACTTCCTCATCCAGACAGCTTTTTTTGCGACATCTGATGCAGCGATGTATTCCGCTTCCATCGTCGAGTCTGCAACGGTTTCCTGTTTGGAACTCTTCCAACACACCGCCCCTCCATTGAGGGTAAAGATAAAACCCGACATGGACTTGGAATCATCCTTGTCACTCGGGAAGCTGGAGTCAGCAAAGGCCTTGATCTGGAGGTCTTTTCCGCCATACACCAAGAACATCTCCTTAGTCCTTCTCAGGTACTTGAGAATGTTCTTTACCGCTATCCAGTATTTCTCCCTAGGGTTTGACTGATACCGGCTTACCACACTCAGTGCATAAGCTACATCCGGTCTGGTACACAACATCGCATACATTATAGAGCCTACCGCAGAAGCGTAGGGTATAATAGACATGCGATCCCTCTCCAAATCAGTCTTGGGAGACATCTCTTTAGAGAGGGTGATCCCGTGACAAGCCGGTAGGTTACCGCGCTTGGAATCTTCCATACTGAATCTTTTCAGTATGGTGTCGATGTACCTGACTGTGAAAGTCCTAATATCCTCTTGGATCTATCACGATGGATCCGGATCCCCAGGATGTATGAGGCATCACCCAGGTCTTTCATGGAGAACCTGTGTGACAAGAACCCCTTGACAGATTGTAGCATAGGAATGTCATTTCCTATTAAGAGAATGTCATCCACGTATAAAATGAGGAATACTACAGTTCTCGCTACAAATCTACTATAGATGCATGGTTCATCTGGATTTTTGATAAAGCCAAATTCCTTGACCGTCTCATCAAAACAGATGTTCCAACTCCGCGATACCTGCTTTAGTCCATAGATGGACTTAAGCAACTTGCACACCTTTCCGCTGCTCCCACTCTGAATGAAACCCTCTGGCTGGTCCATATAGACACACTCCTCTAAATTTTCATTTAGAAAAGCTGTCTTTACGTCCATTTGCCAAATCTCATAATCGTGGAAGGCAGCAATGGCAAGAATGATCCGAATGGATTTCAGCATAGCCACTGGAGAAAAGGTTTCATCATAGTCCAAACCAGGTCTTTGACGAAAACCCTTTGCAACAAGTCTAGCTTTATAGGTCTCAACCTGTCCATCTACACCAATCTTCCTTTTGAAGATCCACTTGCATCCTACGGGTTTTACCCCGTCTGGAGAAATGTCCAACGTCCATACCTTGTTGGTGTACATGGACTCCATTTCGGTCCGCATTGCATCCAGCCATTTAACCGAGTCAACGCTCTGAACGGCCTGCTGGAAGCTAGTGGGCTCATCATAATCTATGATGCAATCCTCTCTATCCCCGTCTATGAGAAAACCGTAGTATCTCTCGGGCGAATGAGACTGCCTACTACTCCTGCGGAGCGGCGTAGGAATGTCCTGTTCTTTTGAACCCTCTGGTTCCACTAAGCTTTCACTAATAGTCTGTGATTCTGGAATTTCTTCCAGTTCTACTGCGCTCCCACTAATTTCCTTTTCTATGAACTGGTGTTCTAGAAAGTGGGCATGACGAGAAACAAAAACCTTTTGTTCTTCTTCGCAGTAGAAGAAATATCCCTTGGGGTTCTTTGGATATCCCACAAACTTGCACTGTACTGAGCGTGCCTCGAGTTTGTCCGCATGCTGCTTTTTGACAAAAGCTGGACTTCCCCATGTCTTAATGTGATTAAGATAGGGTCTCTTCCCACACCACATTTCATATGGTGTAGTAGGCACAGTCTTAGTTGGAACTTGGTTCAAAAGGTATGCAGCTGATTCTAGCGCATACCCCCAGAATGATCGCGGTAACTCAGCGTTACTCATCATGGACCGTACCATATCCAATAGGGTTCGGTTCCGTCTCTCCGATACACCGTTATGTTGCGGAGTGTATGGAGGAGTAAGCTGAGAGAGAATTTCGTTCTCTTTTAAATAGTCCAGGAACTCGGCACTCAAGTATTCACCACCTCGATCCGATCTTAGAATCTTGATACTTTTGCCGGTTTGTTTTTCTACTTCATTCTTATATTCCTGGAATTTTCCAAAGGCTTCGGACTTATGTTTCATTAAGAAGACATAACCGTACCTTGAAAAGTCATCCGTAAAAGTAATGAAGCAAGAATAACCGCTTCGCGCATGTGTAGACATTGGACCGCACACGTCGCTGTGTACGAGTCCCAAGAGCTCGCTCGCTCTTACTCCGTGTCCAGTAAACGGAGTCTTTGTCATCTTTCCTTTGAGACAGGATTGACAAGTGGCATACGATTGATATTCGAACGGATTCAAATATCCTTCTGTATGTAACTTCGTCAACCTTCTCTCATTGATGTGACCCAGTCTACAATGCCATAAGAAAGTCTGATTTATTTTCGGAGACTTTCTTTTGTGTGTATTCTGGACATTGAAAATCTGTGGTTGGTTTAATACGTATATACCATTGCTCAATGTACCTGACCCAATCAGAACTTGATTAAGGTGAATGTTTACAACATTGCTTACAAACGCAAATTCATAACCTTCTTTAGAAACCAAAGATACAGAAATGATATTACAAGTTGCGTTGGGTACAAAAAAGCAATTACGCAAAACCAAAACATGTCCATCTGACATTCCCAGGTGATAGTCCCCCATGGCCTTAGCATCCATGCTAGCTCCGTTTGCAACTTTGAGGGTCATGTCACCTGCTTTCAAAACCCTACGGTTTCTCAACGCCTGCAAAGAATTAAAGATATGAGATCCTGATCCGGTATCCAATACCCAGGAAGTAGAGTTTATTGAAAGACAGTTTTCAATAACATACACACCTGAAGCTGAAGCCGCAACCTGCTTCAGATCCTGTGTTCTGGCCTTCCAAGCCCTGCAATCATTTTTCCAGTGTCCCTTCTTATGACAATAGAAGCATTCTTCCTTATCCACAAGCTTTCCCACTTTCTTTGTTGCTTTTGCCTTTCCCTTCGTATCCACTTTACTAACACCGCCCCTTGGTTTGGCGGGGGCTTTTTTCTTCTTTCCCTTGGCTTTCGCCTTGGACCTAGAAGAGGAAGATCCTCCTACAAACAAAGTGGATGTTTCCCTACCTTTCTGTAGGGTGCCCTCTGCGCTCCTCAGCATGTTGAGGAGTTCTGAAAGTTCAACTTCCTTTTCTTGTAAGTTGAAGTTCAGGATAAACTGGGCGTAAGTGGAAGGAAGGGATTGGAGAATCAAGTCCGTATAGAGCTCATTCTCCAACGTGGTCCCAAGGTCCGCGAGCTCCTCAATGTAGCCAATCATCTTAAGCACGTGTTCCGCTACCGATGATCCAACGGCCAACCTTGTCGAAAATAACTTCTTCGACACTTCGTATCTTGCGATACGAGACTGCTCTCCATACAGTTCTTTTGTATGGAGAAATATGGATTCGAGGTCCATATTCTCGTGCCTCCTCTGATGTTCGTTGTCCATAAAGGCAAGCACGAGGCACTTGGCCTTCGCACAATCGATTTCCTAGGTCTTACGGATTTCCTTATCCGCGACGTTAGTTTTGGGACCTGGGACAGGGGGAGCTTTGGTGGTAAGAAGATACCCCAGCTTGTCGTAAGTGATTGCCATCTTGACATTCCTGAGCCAATCTTTGTAGTTTGGCCCTGTCAGTATGTTTTTATCTAGGAGTAACTTAAGTCCAGTCATGTCGATTGGTAGCTGCAATTAGGAGAGAGAGAAGAAACACTCAGCATGATGCTCTTGCAAGTTTAGAATGGTTTTTAGTTTGTCTAAACAGGATGGCTCCCACTGTTTCTCGAATCCCTCCTCAAACCAAAAAGGAAGAATTAGTCAGGATCAATCTCACCGTACAATTCTTGCTTAACCGTTCAGCCAGGCTAGTGTCGGTACTTCGAGGGAGGTTTTCCAACGCTTTCGCGAAGTTCCTTAATTAAATAACCTCTTTTCCCTGGGGGCGTATCCCCGCTAACACCTTTCTAGACACCTACTTGGTTTATAGCATTGATCGTTAAGTGAGAAATTTCCCGAGGAGTAGCATATACTCACAGTAGGATCGGGATCCAAATATCATCGTGTGACGAAACTGAAGGAATCCTTCCAGAATCATCACACTCCAAATGGTATGCAACACTAGCAAGTTTCAGTTCTTTTGAAACTCCCGATGTGGATTTTTGCCCCATGCTCTTATGACCTTGACTTTGGCCAAAATATCATAAGTCACATGTCAAGTTCTACCCGTCATTCTCCAGGTTAATTTGGACCCACCCGTACCTACCCTTGACTTTGGCCAAAATGGCAGTACGACTGTCCCAAACCAACGCATCTATCTATGCTACACATGAATACCCAATAGCTACCAATCACTATGCCTTGACTTTGGCCAACATACATAGCTTGAATACTATTGACTATTCATGTGAAACGACGGAGGGCTACGAATGGTTTTGGCAAAACCGTGAACGTAGTGAACTTGATATAATCGATGGAACGAGATAGCTTTTAAAAGGAGTGGCTCAAGCTCCGCATTTAAAAGTTGGTTTTGAAAAGAACCGAGTGGTTTTTCGAAAGTGTTCCAACGACTTTTACTTGGTTTATTTTCTTGCATTAGTTCTTTTAATGCGTGATATTCTTGCATTAGTTCTTTTAATGCGTCCCATCATTTAATCTTACCATTGCAGAAAACAACCAAAATATGACGTACGCTTATGCCATTCGCATTCGCCACGGGGCCCCGTCATTACCCGTTAGGTTACTTAACTAACGACAGAGCGGGGGTTGGGCTAGCGCGGCTGTAAAACATAAGCAACGCTTAAATAATATCATATATAGATATATTGCAATGATAGCCATTTCAGATCACAGATGAACACATTGGATATACTAGGAATCCGCAATTCGTACGAGCCTGTAACGAAAAGCAGCTTACACGGTCGCGGTGAATAGCCAATACCCTACCCAAGACCCCTACGGGTGCGGCAAACTACCCGCCAAGTACCCGAAGCGAAGCAACCTCCCTCAACTCCGTGAGTAGGCCACTCGGCACTTCGGCATACCCGGTAGTTTGTGCACCCCCTCCATGGGTCTATCCTAGGAGCAAAAACAGTAAAAAGAAATTATACAATGACGGCTACAACCCTGACCCGGTTGTGCGGCCATATAAATAATTATTACATCAATTTACAAATTTACATGAATTGAAAGAAAAGAAAACTCTCGTCTCACAACCCCCGGCTATTCACCCGCGACAATCCAATGAATTCATATACACATTCCAATGACATTACAGATCACAGATTTGTATAACCCCCACTAATCGACATATAGCGATTAGCAGACGTTCAATACAAATATCACATCACAGATAAAAACCCGTCAGCTTAAGTCTTTAGAAGTTCGATCAAAAATACGGATTTTTAGGCCCCAAACACAAAATTTTCGTTCTGGAAAATCTGGGCTGAAAAGACATATTTCAAAAATCCCAAAACAACCCCAGAAATACACTGCACAAAGTTTGGACCTCGGCCGAGTCAACTCGGCCGCGGAACCGCGGCGGGAGCGTGCTCCCGCCGCGTTTCCGCGGCGCTTTGATCGGTTCGTGGGTCCAAATTTTATGGTTATGCAATAAAAAGCCTGAGCCGATTGTTAAGATGAAATTTATCAATTTTTGAACAGAAAAAAATCGGCAGAAACTTGACATATCGGGTTCGTTTCGTGACTTTTTCTTTGATCGATCTTCTAGTTACTTTGCTAACATGTTAGATAGAGTTTAACTAGGCTCTGATACCACTGTAAGTCCATGCTACCTCTCCCGGTACTTTCGGGCATGCGGAATTTGGTGAAAAACAATTTTCTAGAAGCGGTAACATGGACTCAAAACCGGATCTTTGTTAAACATCTAACTAACAACCTAACTAGGAGTTGTTAACTACTCGGTTAGGAGGTTATACCTTTCTTTCTTGAACTCCTTCGTCTTCAAGCCTCGATGGTTGTCCGGATCGGCTTCACCCCGTCATCTCCTTGCGCCGAAGATCGATCCACCTGAAAGCTTCTACCTTTGGCTTCTTCTTCGAGCTTTGAAGAAACTAGTTCACTCGGTTTGCTAAACCTTGTGAACTAGAGTGAGTAGAGGAGAGTGTGTTGGGATTTTCTCTATGGTTCTTGGTTCTCAACACATGAGACAAGTGAACCATAGACTAAAGAGAGGGAGTGCAAGAGGAAGGATATGAGAGCTCAAGAACACAAGAGAGAGAAAGGAAAATGAAAGAATGAGCAAGACTTTTCTCTCTTGGCTCTCATAATCCAAAACCATCATAACCCATAATAGCAATCAAGTATTAGTGATGGTTTAAGCTACAATAGCCATATCATTTCATGCACTCATTTTGCACAAGAGAACAAGCAAGCAAAAGTCTTTGCCATGAAATGATAGCCATTGTCATCATGATGGTCAACTAGTCCAACCTAGTCAACCGGTCAACAAAGTCAACAAGTCAACAAAGTCAACCCCTCAACAACCATGTCACTATAATACTTAATTAATATTATTGTTAATTACATATCATATTCTCATTAGGGTTTAGCAAGAAGTCAACAGTCAACAGTCAACAACCCTAATGAGAATCCTCTGCCTCTGTCTCTCCGTCAACTGTGCATGCACACCCGCATCCGCGTTCCGAGGAACACGAATACATACTGGATAAAACCAATCCCAAAACGTACACTAGGATCTGGCTTAAACCAAAGCCCGCTAGTGTTAACTGTCCGGACACTGTACGTGCACAAGTGCACGGATGTGACCGAACCCTGTCGCAAAACCATGCGACCTGTCGCGAAACCATGCGACCTCTACTCTTTTGCCTAAAGGCGAATAGCTTTCTGTGTGGGACTCTAAAGACTCGACACTACGCTGGCAGAGAGTTTAATCACAGACCGCAAGCGGCACGAGCTGTGCGTAACGGTCCCCAGGTAGATGTCGACAAGAAGACTGACGAGGTGAAACCCATGTGAACTCCTACTGAGCCTGAATGTGACAGTCTCCGTACAGTCCGGTCTGTTCGTCTGATACATCGCATGGCGGGCCTAGGGGGCGGTAAACGTCAGTCCCCTAATAGCGGTACAAGTCGTGTCGGAGTGAAGCCCAAAACACCCTGAAATAATACTGGAAGCCTACCAGTATATCTCGCTTGCCCTAGCCAGGGACTACTCGTGTAATGGCTCTCCTAGTAGGAAATGATGTTCCTATGTTACAGTCAGTCAAAAGATTCTTGTCACATAAATTCTCCATGAAAGACTTAGGCGATGCCACCTACATTCTGGGGATCCAGATCTATCGTGATAGATCAAAGAGGATGTTGGGACTTTCGCAGTCCAGGTACATAGACACCATAGTGAAGAGATTCAGTATGGATGATTCCAAGCACGGTAACCTACCGGCTTGTCACGGAATCACCCTCTCCAAAGAGATGTCTCCCAAGACTGATTTGGAAAGGGATCGCATGTCAATTATACCCTACGCTTCTGCAGTAGGCTCTATAATGTATGCGATGTTATGTACCAGACCAGATGTAGCATACGCATTAAGCATTGTAAGCCGGTATCAGGCAAACCCAGGGGAGAAACACTGGATAGCCGTAAAGAACATTCTCAAGTACCTGAGAAGGACTAAGGAGATATTCTTGGTGTATGGCAGAAAAGACCTCCAGATGGAGGCCTTTGCCGACTCCGGCTTCCAGAGTGACAAAGATGACTCCAAGTCCATGTCGGGTTATGTCTTTACCCTCAATGGAGGGGCGGTCTGTTGGAAGAGTTCCAAGCAAGAGACCGTTGCTGACTCAATAATGGAAGTGGAGTACATAGCTGCTTGCGATGCCGCAAAAGAAGCTGTCTGGATGAAGAAGTTTCTCACAGAACTTCAGGTGGTTCCTTCCAGTGTTGGTCCAATACCTCTGTATTGTGACAACAACGGCGCTATAGCTTTAGCGAAGGAACCCAGGTCCAATCAGAAGTCCAGACACATCTTAAGGCGGTATCACCTAATCAGGGAGATCGTAGATCGCCGGGAGATCGAGGTGAAGAGAGTAGAGACGGAGAATAACATTGCTGATCCATTCACAAAGGCCCTTCCTCAGACGCAGTTCGAGAGGCTATTCGAGATGATAGGTCTACGATATGCTAGCTCATGGCCCTAGTGCAAGTGGGAGATTGTTAGTGTATATGCCCTAGGGGCCATTATTGTATCATACTAGATTGTATATTACTTAATGGAAGCTTGGGATATTCACAGTTGTATATACAGTCTTGCTAAAAATGGTAGTATGCTACTTGGTTTGTGTCTACTTTAATATGTGCATATGTTTCTTGTAACGTATCAATTATACATATTAGTAGAGCCCATAGGTTCTTTGCTGGATTACCAGCGTTGTGATGGCAGTCACACTAGTGGGGGCTGGGTAGTCTATAAGCAACATCCTATACATGTCCCTAGTCGTAGGATTATCGAGACAGGGCATCGATATTCCAGAGTAGACTGGTGTGTACGCTTCTCATCCCAGTTGGGGAGATGGTCTGTCCCATAGCCATTAGTACGACGTACTGGAGATAGTATACAGGTGCTCGTTAGGTTACGGGTACACCGGACAGGATTCACAGGGGAACTGATTGGTTGGTATTATACCCGTCGTCAGTTAACAGTTCCCAGATGACATGAGTACAGCATAGTCCGCAGACTTGACACTGCTATTTCGCCTCGAGTGTGTCCCACTGTTCTTAGATTGCTACCCTACCACGGCTCAAAGGAGTCGTGCAAACAGGTAGCAGTTGGGTGCAGTCCCGAGCACTTGGAGGCGGTAGTGGTTAGATAGGATTCGTCTCTCCCGGTATTGGGAGATGATATCGCGCTGTGTCAGAGAGCCATTATGCAAAGTCCCTGGCCAGGGCAAGCGAGATATACTGGTAGGTTCCAGTAGCTTCTCAAGGTGTAATGGGCTTCGCTCCGACACGACTTATACAGCTATGAGGGGACTGACGCTTGCCGCCCCCTAGGCTTGATATGCGATAGTCTTAGACGAACAGACCGGACTGTACGGAGATTGTCACATCAGGCTCAGTGGGAGTTCGGATGATTTTCCTCATCGGCCTTCTTATCGACATCTACCTGGGGACCGTTACGTACAGCTAGTGCCGCTTGCGGTCTGTGGTTAAACCCACTGCCAGCGTAGTGTCGAGTCTTTAGAGTCCCACACAGAGAGTTTCCCTGCTCCAGGAGAAACGATATAGAGGTCGTATGGTACTACGACAAGGGTTCGAACGCGTACGTGTGTTTACGCACGTACGACTTTTCGGACAGTTTTTACTAGCCGGCTTTGGTTTAAGCCAGATTCTAGTATCGGGTTATTGGATTTATACAGTCTAAAGTTTTTCCGTGTTTTCACGGATTGGAGGGGCATTCTCGTAATTTGTCGGGAAGCTTCTAGAAGAGTGGTGACTAAGGGGTTAAGGTGGCATTGCATTAAATGAGATTAGTGACTCATTTGTGTGATTCATCCAAGTCATTAATGCATCATAAATGCTTAATGACTCGTGGTGATGAATCACTCATAGATATTTATGAAGCATGGTTGTTAATTCTATTATTTGATTTTTGGATAAATAATAATGCTTCATATATATTATGATAAGTTCATTATCTCATTTCATTCTCATCTTCATCTTCTCTCTCCTCAAGCTCACTCTCTCTTCAAACCCTAACCCTAGTCTCTCATGTGTTGAGATCAAGGGTTAGCTAGACTAATACATCTATAACCTTACTCTATATCCCCTAGGTAGCTTAGATTAGCACTTTAAGCAACCTAGTTGTCTCAAGTTTGAGATTAAGCTTGGCATAGGAGCTTTCGGGTGGATCGTCATTGATTCGAGGAGGCCGTTGAGGTGCCGATGTTCCAAGGAGCCTACGAGGAGTGGAGGACCGCGATGAAGACCCGAAGGACTAATATCGTGAGGTATAACTTCGTATCCGAGTAGTTAAACCTCTAGTGTTTAGGGTAAGAGTTAAGAAAGGACGGACAAGGACCTAGAGGAAGAAATCTAATTTCTTCCCGATCGTGCTAATCCCCTTTGTTAATTATTACCTTAACACATACATAGTTCTTAATTAGGGAATAGAAAGCGGTGAGATATATTGACTTTCCAAACTTAACCTAAACCAAACCCTAGCAAGGTTTTTATCCTAATCAAACTCATTTCAGTTTTTATTGAAAATCAAACCTACCACCATTGGAATTAACTCGTTAGAACAACTAGAAAATACACAAAATCCCTGTGGACCGACCCGTATTCAACCGGCTAGCTACCAAGCGACACCGTTCTTGATTGCGGTAAATTCTTTGATCACAAATAGAGTAAGCGCACGTAAAATCTCTATCAATCAAATGGCGCATTTGCCGGGGATGGCGTAGTTATTTTCTTTTTGTAATTTCGGGTTAGTTAAAAAATTAAAAAAATCATAAAAACTGATAAATTTAAAAATATAAAAAATTTATCATCTTATTATTTTTTGAAGGGTTTTTGTTTGAATTGTGCAGGATCGAAGAGACGAACAGATTCAGATCTGGAAAAATCTAGTGAGCAAAATAGCAAACAGCAGATCTGAACAAACAGAGGAGAACCACAACAGAGAAACAGAAGAATTTTTGGGAACTGAGCCGACTAGTTGACCACGGAACCGCCGAAGATAGCACCCTTCGACCGCGGAACCGCGGCGCCTTGGTGACGTCAGCACGTGGAAAACCCTCTGTAAGCTCTCTTTTCTTCTCTGTAACCCCCTGATATCCTCTGAAAAATTTTCCTGCAGGGTTCTTTGCGCAAAAACTTCTCTCCCTTCTCCAATAACTTGATCTTGTGCAGGATTCTTTGCGCCGCAATAAAAAAAAATTTTGGCAAGTGTGTTTTGTATGTTTACTGCTTTGCATCTTTAAAAACGGTTTTTTAAGGGGCAATAACACCAATCCAGATTGGGTGGGGATTTCATTACCCTTCCTAGGACCCCAAAAATCACAAAAAGCATTTTGCATTAACCTTCGAGTTAATTAAAAAAGATTAGACTTAGCCTATAAGGACTGTCGCGCTTAATAGGACAAAGAATAGTTGTAGGCATCGGTCATTTATCTAAACCAGACTTTGTGGTGCCTAGGCTAGACAAGTGGGAAAGGTAATTTTAAAAGGCCCGTCTCACGGTGATTCGTGAGCGGATCCCTCCTTTTTTTACTTGTGCTTACCTGGCCACAATTGGCGGTGAAGAGGTGATTTGAGGATCTCACAACTTGCCCTTTGGAACAGTTAGGAGCAGTCTAGTTGACCTAGGAAACCCTAGATTTAGGCTTGATTGTGCATATTGTGATTGCTTGAACGTGTGTCTAAGTTTCTTATTAAAAATCTTTTTGCAAAAAGCTCCTTATAAAAAAAACACAAAACAGAAAATTTTTACAAAAACTTGCCACTTGTCGCTTGAAATCCATTGCACCCCACTTGCACCCACTTCCTCTCATTGACGTTTTCTTACCCCCACCTTCTGTTTTCACTTTTTGACTACACTACACATCTTTAGTGTATGTCCAGTTGGACTAGGAACACTAGCGCCCGTTTAGTCCGTGTCTCGTTAGTGCCGACTGACGACGCTTTCGACTCCGAAGTCGAAATTCCATCCACTTCTTTACCTTCGTCTTCATATTCTTTCTCTTCTAAGGAAATGTCGGGATTCAATCCTAACAATCCTTTACCTCCTGTTGAAGCGCCCCAACGAATCGCGCTCCAGGATCTTTTCTATCCCGTCCGCACTTCCCACTTGTCATTCACTTCCACTGGCTAATGGGGATAACTTTGAAATTAAACCCCACTTCATCAATATGTTGCCCAAATTTCATGGGTTGGAATCCGAAGATGCGTACATCTTCATTAACAAATTCCAGAATGTTTACGCAATGATGAAGACCACACAACTTTCTGATGATGCTATAAGGCTACGTGTCATTCCATTCACTTTATGTGACCTAGCCGAAAAATAGTTATATAGCACAGCATCACACTTCATAAAAAATTGGGAAAAGTTTGTTAAAGCTTTTCTAAAAAAGTTTTACCCACACCACAAGACCGTGAGAATTCGTAACGAAATTATTCAATTTTCCCAGCTTCTTTTCGAACCTTTTTGGAAGTGCCTCGAAAGATTTATGGACCTTCTTGTTCAATGCCCTCACCACGGTATCGAGAATTGGCAACTTTGCCAAACTTTGTATGAAGGACTGAACCCAGCAACTAAGCAGTTGTTGAAAACCATTTGTCAAGGTCACTTTCTTACAAAATCAAGCGAGGAAGCTTGGCAATTTCTCGATGATCTTGCTGAACAAACACTTCAGTGGGAAAGCACTAATACCACTTCATCTACCTCATCAGGTCAGTCTAGGGCAGGCATACATCAACTTGATATGTCGATTGCAATGAAGGCCGAAATGGCTGCACTTACGAAAAAGCTAGAAGCAATTGAGAGCAAATTCTCATCGCCTTCTCCTGCCCCTGCTTTACCCCCACGCACAGTTTGCGCTTGTTGTTCGGATCCGTCCCATCTTACTAAAGAGTGTCCTTACAATCCACCTGTTCAAGGACAAGATCAAGTCAATGCTGTCTTTCAGCAAAGACAAAGAAATGACCCATACTCTTCAACTTATAATCCTGGTTGGAGGAGCCACCCAAATTTTGCTTGGAATCAAAATCAACAACAATTCCAAGGCAACAACTTTCAAAGGCCTCCTCCACAATAACAAGCCTCTCAACAAACTCAATATCAGCAACCTTTCCAACCCCAACCGTACCCAAACCAAATGAACAATTTTGTACCCAACAACTCTTATCCTCAAAACAATTTAGTTCAGCCGATAAGGTTTCCTCTCTAGAACGAAGTTTGGATACGTTTTTATAACAATCTACACAATCCGCAGCAAGGTTGGAGACATCCATTCAATCTTTGGTGCAAAACAGTGCTTCACATGATCAGAGCATCAAATCAATTGAGGCCCAAATTGCACAACTAAATGCTTCGTTAAGCGAGCGAGAAAAGGGAAAGCTTCCATCTCAACCATTGCTAAATCCTGGTCACACACACAACGCACATGTTGCTTATGGACAACAAAATCATAATGTAAATGCTGTGACCACGTTGAGATCTGAAAAAGTGTTGCACAATAATGTAGGTATTAGTGATGACACCCCTGCCGGTGCTTCTTCTTCATCTTCTTCTTCTTCATCTTCTTCTTCTTCATCTTCTTCGTCAGAGCCTGTTCTTCATTCTTCACAAGGCTCTACTTCTTCTAATTCGAACGGACCCACATCTCACTTCACGAACACCCCAACACTGGGATCCGTTCCAACTCCGCAATCTACTCCACAAACATTGGACTCAATGAATTTTCAAAATGTTCCATTTCCAAACAGGTTGAGATCCAATAAACCTACTCCCCAAATGGAGAAGATTATGGAGTTATTCAAACAAGTTAGCATTAACATACCTCTCTTGGATGCAATCCAACAAGTCCCTTCTTACGCTAAAATCTTAAAGGACTTATGCACCAAAAAAAGGAAGTCATAAGAACCCAAGAAAGCTTTCGTGGCTAGTGCTGTAAGTGATGCTCTTATCCAACCTTTACCCCAAAAACATAAGGACCCCGGCTGTCCTACCATTTCAATAACAATTGGGGATAAGAACATCAATTGCGCACTTTTAGATCTTGGTGCTAGTGTTAATTTGCTACCATATTCAGTATATGAACAATTAGGCGTTGGAGAGCTTAAACCCACACATTGTACTCTCCAAATGGCCGACCGATCCATCACCCATCCTAGGGGTGAGTTAGAGGATGTGTTAATTAAAGTAGGGATTTTCATTTTCCCCATTGATTTCATTGTTATGGACACACAACCTGTAGCTAACTCCCGAAGTAAAATTCCGGTGATACTCGGTCGACCATTCCTTGCGACTTCTAATGCGGTGATCAATTGTCGAAATGGTTCGATGAACCTATCTTTTGGAAATATGACAATTGAATTCAACATTTACAAGATAGGAAGTCTGCCCTCCGAGCCTAATGCTAGTGTACTTAATGTTTGCTCAATCCTAGAGATCACGCAGGAGGACTGTGAGCTCGAAAAATTTCTGTTCGATCACTGCAGTTTTGACGCCACTAGTGCGTTCCTCCTTGAATCTGACACAGTTTTCACAACTGATAACGATTACGAGTGTTTCACTTTTTCGGATGATTTTGAAGACTCACCACCCGAGTTTGAGTCCTTCGAATTTTCGGATGAGTTAGTTGAACCATCCGACTCGGTTGCTTACACTAACTTCGAACCATTGTTGGAATCCTTCGAGTTCGAGACAGCTCCACCAATTTTAGCTTCAATTGTTTCGCCTCCAAAACTCGAACTTAAGCTATTGCCGTCTCACCTTACATACGCTTACTTAGGTGAGAATGAGACCCTTCCTGTTATCATCTCGACCTCTCTAGCCCTCGAGCAAAAGAAAGCCCTTTTAATGGTCTTACAAAACAATCGGCAAGCTTTTGGCTGGACTATGGCGGACATCAAGGGGATTAGTCCCCTCAGAGTTGAACATCATATACATATGATAGATGATGCCAAGCCAGTAAGGAATCCACATAGACACCTCAAGGATTTTGTGGTTAATCAACCTCCACCTATAGAAGTTGAACCACCACCTTTTCTTCTAATAAAATACGAGAATGTCAATATTCCACTCATTTCTGATCATTCACATTCTCGTTTTTATTTATCATCACCTCTTATCTCCTCACATTCACGTTCACGCAAACCCTGTCCATACCACCACTTATCTCTTCCCCACTTCTTCTTAGCTCTATTTAACATGTTCTTCCACCGACCTATATGTTACATTGATAAATTCTTTAAATGGTTGGTATTGACTTTTGGTCTTTGCAAAGTTTGGCAATAACTTTGAACCCCCTCTTTAAAAGCTTAACATTGTTTAACTCAAGTTTTGGGGAGGGGGGGAGGGGTATAATTTGGCTTTCGAAAATAACAAATAAAAAAAATGAAAATTTTGAATATAAAAAAAATAAACAGGGGAGTACCGACATTTTTGACCCTCTTGGTGTAGCCCGACAGTGAGGACACTGTCAAGTTTAAGTTTGGGGGTGTGCTCAGTAAGGTTTCTTCCTTCGCATTCATATATATATTTTTGCATTTTGCATACTTATTTTAAAAACCCATAAAAACTGAAAAATTATAAAAATTATAAAAATTGAAAAATCCAATTTTGGCCATAATTGACTTAAGTTTAACAAGATGGTTAACTAGCTAGGAAAAACTAGATCCTAAACTTAGTAAATTAAAAAACCCTAAAAATAACCTTTCTTAAAATTTAACGGTAGAAAATATATGTCCTTGTACTTTACTTAGAAATAGGCAAATTTTGAGTTCACTTCTTGGGCTAAATCAAAATAAGGGAAGAATATTAATATTTTTTAAAGTATAAGTCTGAAAAATAATTCCTAAGCTTAAGTCTAAATTCTGAAAATACCCTACAACATGCACAAACACGAACCTTAAAACTTGGAATAGTAGAGGAGACCTTGAAATGCTCTTGTCTAAAATCCTTAGTATGAAGGAAAATAAAATTATAAGTGTGAATAAGAGATATAAAAAAGAAATGAATACTGGTTTTGTAATTACTTAAGGCTGCGTAATAAAAAATATATACAGCGAGTGTGCTTTATCACCTAGTGCCTTAGACCAACTGGTTTGGGAGTCACTGCTAAAGCCTTAGGTATTACAAGACGAGGAATTACGCCTTAATGTGCAAACACATTTTGTAATCGGTCGTTAATACCTCAAGAAGTATTAACGGTCGCATGAAGGATGTGTGAGCAATTTCATCTAAAAATTCACCAACTAAAAGTACTTTGGACAATGGACAAGAGTATAAGAGCTTGAATTGAATTTCCAAGTGTAGGGGTGATACATACACACATGTAGGGGTATATGATTGGGGCTTGGATGAGAGATAGGAATGAAAAATAGGATTTATATCTTTAGTAGAGATGATAAAAATTCCTAAGTTGAGATGGAACCTTAGAAGGAAAACTCGAAAGATGCTAAAAGCTAAATAAATTTACAGAACATATATAATCTTAAGTTAAATGATAAGGAAGCGTGAAAAATACGGGTTGATAATTTCTGGGTTGAAGATAATAGAATTTATTGCTAGAGAACCGAATTGAAGAATAAAAGTCAATAGGCCAAATTGATCGGATTTTGTGGGTAGTATCCGCTGAAAACCCTATGGAGACAACACTCCTACTAGAGACACCTAGAGGTTTAACGGCTTGTTGAACGAGCTCGGTGCAATCGCGTTTCCCTGCGAAAGTGAGGTTAGGTTTTTTCGAGAATAAACTAGTTTTGCTCGAGGACAAGCAAAAGATAAGTTTGGGGGTATTTGTTCATATCATAATTTTACACATTCTTATTCATTTTGCAAATAAATAGGTGCTTTTGATCCATGTCTGTTGAATAGTTGCAGGTTACAGGTTCTCGGAACAAAACAGTGAAAATGATGAAAATATGCTACAAAAGTGAGACTACGGCCAACAAATAGAAGAATCTTTATCATGCCTATAGTTTGAAGAACAAACGAAAATCAATGAACAATTTCACAAAGTACAAAGGCAGCGTAAGATTCAAGACTTCAGCACGAAGCGAACGGTAAAAGTCCACAACATTCTGCACTGTGGAAATCTGGAAGAAACTAGAAGACATTCTGAAGAACCAAGTGAAGAAACCAGAAGTAAAATGCAACATGAAAGATACCTGAAGATTTGAGACAGAGACCCTACCATACGGCCGCGGATCCGCGGCCAAACATGGCTTATGGCCGCGGTTCCGCGGCCGTACCGTGCACGTGTCAGTGCAAAATGTCAGTGGGTGGCGATGCGTTGACCAGGCTTCTCAGGGTAGTTTTGTAAATATTGATAGGGATCAGATGTAAACCCTAGGGTTTCTATAATCTATAAATAGGAACCCCACAGCTCTTTTTGGAGCATGCCTCTTTTTAATTCCTAGTTTTAGAATTTTTATTCCTTGTAAATGTTCGAAGAGTGCATCAAATAAAAAGTAAGTTTTTCTTTATTTTGCCTTAGTTTAATTTCTTCTCTGCCCTAGTTATAAATTTTATTTATCTGCCGTAGTTATTAATTTTATTTATCTGTCGTAGTTGTTAAATTAAAAAACAAACAAAAATGAGCTCGTTTATCAATTCCCTAATGAGTGGGTAGTTCCTCACTTGTTAGGGTTAGGTTTGGGGAAGGTTTGAGAGATGAAAATCTCTCAAACCTTTCTTGACCGTTATACATTTTAAATAGGACTCTATGCATACATACACACACCGCTCACTACGGTACCCTATCCGACGAGGTAGCAGTGATACCATAGTTAAAGACCGGTTGTGTATGTTTTCCATGGAGGTTAGGGTAAGAGTTAAGAAAGGACGGACAAGGACCTGTTCCCGCCGAAAATTTCTGCGCAAAAGAGTCCAAGGTATCAAATGGCAGTGATACGCTTAAGGAAATGCGAACCAGTATCTTCCGGCCTGTATTTTGATAAAGTCCCGAAAGTGGAACTGTTAAATTCTGATGATATTGGAAGCAGCTCGAAAAATCCTTCAATTTGATATATTATGGGCTTCATAATTCATCCAGAATCAAAAGTTATGAGCAAATATGCTATGCACTGTTCCCTGATTAAAAAATCAGGAATTACCTCAATGAGGTATCACGTGCTAACACGTGATCAATGGTCACGTGTTGACACGTGATAGTTAAAACATGAATAAAAACAAACGGTTGAAGAAGGACCCAATTGGGGTCACGTGCTCACACGTGACCAATGGTCACGTGTTGACACGTGATAGTTAAAACATGAATAAAAACAAACGGCTGAAGAATGACCCAATTGGGGGTCACGTGCTCACACGTGACCAATGGTCACGTGTTGACACGTGATAGAAATAAAAACAAACGGCTGAAGGGGAACCAATTGGGGGTCACGTGCTCACACGTGACCAAGGGTCACGTGCCAGCACGTGACAGGCTTTGAAAGCCTTACAGTTTAATAGAATTAAAATTCTAAATTTCTCTAAATCTTTCCAAATAGAATTAAAATTCTAAATTTCTCTAAATCTTTCCAAATGGAAAAGAATTATGGGGACCGTTGGATTAAAGATCCAAGGGTGATTAAAAATCACCAATTTATAGAAGGATCTTAGACAAGGAAAGATTTCCCCTAAATCTCACCGAAAATAACAAACAGAATATCTTTGGATTTAAAATCCAACGGTGAATAAAATTCACTGAATGATCTAAAGACTCATATTAAATATGAAAATAAATCAAATCTTTCAATGAGAGATTTGCTAAACAAATTGATTCTTTTCTTTCTCCTATAAATAGGAGCCAAGAAGAGAAGAGAAGGGGGCTACTTTTTTGGGAGAAGAACAGAGAGAGGAGAATTTAATTCTCAAGAGAAAAAAGAAAGAGGAGAATTTAATTCTCAAGAGAAAAAAGAGAGGAGAATTTAATTCTCAAGAGAGAAAACCCTAGGTGAGAAAAAAAAGTGTAGGGTTCCTAGGCACACTATAGAGGTCTCACAAGGCATCAACCATGCCAATTTCAAATTTTATGGGTGCCGAGAAACCCTAATACGGATCGTGGACTAGATGTTTAGGCGAAATACGAAACTAGTTAACACTTTAACTAAAGGAGAGAGACTACAACCTTTGTAGATCCGGTTCTCCACTTCCTTAGCTCCACATAGGTGTCCTCTCGCTATCCATCTCGAATCCCGAACTCAATCGTCGGCTTCATCGGAGAAATGGGCGGAATAGGTCGCCGGCTTCGTGCCGAAGATGATCTACGTCGAGGTTGCATAAGTTCAAGCTCCAACTTCACCAAGTTGTGAAACTTGTGAAGAAAACACCCAAAACAACTTGGCAAGAGGTAGAGGGTGAAGAAATAGGAGGTGGGTTCACTTTAGAATTGGATTTCACTCACTTTTGCTCAAGTTTCCATTGATGGGCTTAAGCTTTTCTTGAAGAAGAAGATGATCAAGAAGAAGAAAGAATATGATAAGTCATTTAAAATGAAAAAGAAAACAATACTTATCATATCCTAACTAAGGTTAAGTGTAGAGAATATACCATGGTTACTTGGATGAGTTAGGGTTAAGCATGAAGACAAGAATGGTTGCATAAGTCAAAGCTTCATGAAGCTTCAATAAGAGACAAAGAAAGCCACCATTCTCATCTAAACCTTTTCTAAATAAATAAACAAACAAATAAATAAAAAGGCAAAACCCTAATCATCTCTTAACCATGGTTTAATTCTTCACACTTAACCAAATGAGCAAGTATCATCAAACATGATACAAAGATGTGCACAAAAGTATATCACATATACAACATGTACATCAAGTGAGAAAATCCATTTAAAGTGAACCAATATCAGTTAATGCAAAGTAATATATCAAATATATAATTATACATTAAATCATTAAATCAACACTTGATTTAACGATCCGGTCATATCTCATATAACCGACCAGTATCCAATGTATCGTTTTATCGAATCAATGATTCGATAACTAGGTCATATCGCATACAACCAATCGAAACATTCATCGCGCGAATGAAATGCGGTATCACATACACGCATTATTCTCGGTCCCGCACATATCTCATATGCTCTCCTATTTCGTTTCGCTTGAGCCAGGAAACCTCTGTGTAGGACTCTAAAGACTCGTCAATACGCCGGTAGCAGATGATGATCATATCAAGCACCCACAAGCCGCAAGCGGTCTGCCAAACGTAACGGCCATCCGGGTATTGAGCGATCAGAAGATCGACGAGCTAGCCCGCTCACACTCCTATGAATCCAACCAGTAACACTTACCGTATAGTCCGGTCTGTTCGTCTGATACGTCGCATATCAAGTCTAGGGGTGGTAAACGTCAGACCCCAATAACCGATAAGTCATGCCGATGTGAGGCTCATAACGGGTCGAGAAACTACTGGTAACACTTACCAGCAAATCTCTGATCAGCCCTGGCCAGGGACTTCCCTGTTACGGCCAATCGAGCACAGCGCAACATCAACTCCCAATACCGGGAGAGACGAAACCCCTCCTATCGCTCATTGCCTCCATGTGACTCGGGACTGTACCCAAAGACCACCGTTTTGCATGCCCTCATGGACGTGGTAAGGTGGAGATCAAAGCACAGTGGGAATCACCCAAGACTCTATGACGATCTCGGGTCTACAGACTAACCTGTACAAGTGTCACCTGAGAACTGCCATCTGACGTGAGGTATAATACCATCTGGGAGTTCTCGGCGAGTCCGTCCAGTGTACCCAGTCTCCACTGAGCACCCGTATATCATCTCTGATGTCAAACACCAATGGATATGGGATCATCCATCGCCCATCTCATGGGTCGAGAAGCGTATATGCTAGTCTACTCTGGTATATCGATGCCCCGTCTCGATACACCCACGACTAGGGACCTTGAAGGATGTACTTATGGACTACCATGTCCCCACTAGTATGATCTGCATCATAGTCCAGGTAGTCAAGTACACATCCTAAAGGCTTTACCAACATGTAATCATAAGACAGTTTAAAGAGACAAGTGTACATGTTAAGATAAAGAGCAACCAGATAGCATACTATCATATCGAGCAAGAAAGTCATCTCTATATATGTCCAAGCATCCAATATAATATACATCATCTGTACAATACTGGCCTCTAGGGCATACATACAACTAACAGAAAGGGGATCAAAACTTCGAAAAAGAGAATTTAATTCTCAAATCTAAGAGTTTAACTCTTTTGCACAAAAGAACTTAGTTCTTCTTCTGGTTGAAGATCTGCACGGAGCACATCTCCCCATAAGTTGAGAATTTAATTCTCATCGGGTCGAGATCCTGCATTGCAGATCCAAAACTTAGAGGGGGAATTGAGTTTTGAGAATTTAATTCTCCCAAAACAAAATTAGGGTTTAACCCTATATGAGAATTTAATTCTCCCAAAATTACAGGAATTTAATTCCTTCAAGATGGACAGAACTAGGGTTTAACCCTAATCGAGAATTTAATTCTCTCAGATTCACAGGAATTTAATTCCTCTAAAAGAAATTAGGGTTTAACCCTACATAAGAATTTAATTCTTTCACATATATGGGAATTTAATTCCTCTAAAATATAATTAGGATTTAACCCTATAGAGAATTTAATTCTTAAAATAAAGAGACTTGAAAGATCTCCATGCACATAAAGAATATTGGTCACGTGATGACACGTGACCTCAATCCGCAGTGATCAGAAAAGAAGGAATAAAACTAGGTCACGTGTCCCCACGTGACCCCTAAAAAGATCCCCAAAAATGAAAAGGAAACAGCTTTGAGGCAATGCCTCACATGCTCCCACATGACTTACAAAACACAGAAAGCAAAAGCAAAGGAAATGAAGGCTTTGGGTGCTCTCACGTGTTACCACGTGACCCCTTGGCAAACGCTTTAACAGTCAGCGCATAAATTCCCATCACGTGTCAACACGTGACGCTTAAAATATAAAACAAAAAGTGTTTAACACTTAATTGCAGAACGAGGTAAAAGGGGATCTGGTCCCACCTTTGGGCGCCCTCACGTGCTCCCA
This sequence comes from Agapanthus africanus, assembly GCA_030015575.1. Classification (NCBI taxonomy): domain Eukaryota; kingdom Viridiplantae; phylum Streptophyta; class Magnoliopsida; order Asparagales; family Amaryllidaceae; genus Agapanthus; species Agapanthus africanus. Next base: position 206,870,193 of record CM057347.1, on the reverse strand, counting down.
CGTGACCCCTCTTTCTTTAATGTTTAACACTAATTCGAGAACTTTGTACCCAGTGTTTAACACTGGTGTTTTCTAGTGTGTAACACTAATTTGACAACTTCATTTCCAGTGTTTAACACTGTTGTTTGCTTGTGTTTAACACTAATTTGGGGGATTATATTTCCAGTGTTTAACACTGATTATCTTTTAGTGTTTAACACTAATTTGAGAGTTTATCTCCAATGTTCAATACTGAGGTTCTCCAGTGTTTAACACTACTTTTAGCCAAATTGGCTAATTTTCCAGAGGCAAAGCCTCCCATTCAAAATTGAGTAAAAATCAGAACTATAATGTCCACTGCTCAATCAAAGATAAAAATGATCTCAGAGCCCTCAAACTCTGATTTAGCATTGCTAAATAATGTGGGCTTGAACCCAGACAAATGTCTAATGGTCCAACCAAAGGGCCAATATTTCAAACTTAAGTGGACTTAGCCCAAATTGGCCATAAGTCCTCAATTCAGACTCAACTGAGCCAATGTGCTCATAACCTAATTAATTGATCTTAGTTTCCAAATTGGGCTACAGATCACTTAATCCACATTGGTTCAAGGGTACATCTCTGAACTCCTCTGATATTTGTCGTTGTAATCTTTCAACGTCTTCAGAGAGGTGACGGGTCCCGACAACCACACATTGCTGCGGACTTAAGCGTCCTTAAACTCATGGACTTAAGCGTCCTTACACCGATATACGGACTTAAGCGTCCTTAAACCAATGGACCACCATGTCCCTAAACTGGCAATGGACCACTATGTCCCTAAACCGGAATAATAGAGCCCCCAAATGCTCTTTTGTCGGATCTAAACGATCCCGTTTAAGTTGATCTTAGCCTCAAATATGGCTAACGCATCCTTAAACCTTCAAACAGACTTTAGTCCCAAATTGGACTATGGATCACCCAATCAACTTTGGTTCAAGGGTACATCTCTGAACTCCTCTGACATCTGTCGTTATAATCCTTCAACGTCGTCAGAGAGGTGACGGGTCCCGACGGCCATACATTCAATGGACCGCAATGTCCCGGAACTAAAACAATAGAGCCCCAAATGCTCTTTTGTCGGATCTAAACGATCCCGTTAAGTTGATCTTAGTCTCAAATCAGACCAACGTGTCCTTAACAAACGTTTGAGTTGATCTTAGCCTCAAATATGGCTAACGTATCCTCAAACCAAAACCCCAAACCCAAATCTAAAAAAATACGGATTTGGACTAATCCACGTCCTACGGGCGACGACATAAATTAGTCTCCGTATACAATCCATGGGCAACCACAAACAAAACAAACACACACGACACGAAGTGACCAGCTGGAGAAGGAGAAAGTTGCTACCGCGATGCAGTAGCGTAATTAACTACAGGGGCTTGCGCCTGCAGGGAAGAGCGTCCCCACAATCAAAAACCCCTCAAACGAAGGGGAATCTGACAAAATCTGCTACATCGGCCGCATCCGTCTAAACCTCCGATACACGGTGCCATAAATCAACTTGGTATCTTCGGAGAGGTGGACGGATAAAACCAAATAGCATCTGCCCCGAATCTCAGGCAAGACGTCTCTCTACGTCGTCTCGGCCGCTATTCGGAGGGGAACAGGACCTAGAGGAAGAAACCTAGTTTCTTTCCGATCATGCTAATCCCCTTTGTTAATTATTACCTTAACACTTAAATAGTTCTTAATTAGGGAATAGAAAGCGGTGAGACATATTGACTTTCCAAACTTAACCTAAACCTAACCCTAGCAAGGTTTTTATCCTAATCAAACTCATTTAAGTTTTTATTGAAAATCAAACCTACCACCATTGGAATTAACTCGTTAGAACAACTAGAAAATACACAAAATCCCTGTGGACCGACCCGTATTCAACCGGCTAGCTACCAAGCGACACCGTTCTTGATTGCGGTAAATTCTTTGATCACAAATAGTGTAAGCGCATGTAAAATCACACAAATCACTCTCCTCCTTGGGTCTATCCTAATGCGAAAAAGTAAATAATATACATCAATGGTGACATCAACCTCAACCCGGAAGTGCCCCAATAAAAGAATATTATATACATTTAATTTTACATGAATGAAAATAAAAACTCTCATCTTACATAAAACCCCCGGCTATTCAAAACGCGGCGATCCAATATAACATATCCAACAGCACATAACATCACATGTTATCATATCACAGAGAAAACTAGACGATGTTAAACATTCCAATCGAATCATTAAACACCCAAAATTACCCAAAAAGCTCAACACTTGAGTGTAGTTTTAAAGTTATTCAGCACACGCCACAGTACCAATGAACCAGCCGTAGAAGGGCCAAACCAACGCCTCACATGTGGCACCGCTGAACCACCACAAACCCGAGGGTTCAGTGGCGGTTCTGACGGTCACATAATCGAGTTAAGGTTTTGTTCTTCTAGAGGGTCCATCGCATAACTTACATGATGTTTGAAAGCTTTTTAACTATGGGAAAAATCCAACACTTGGAAAAAAAATTTCGGCAAGGGTTAAAATGGGTATTTGACATCCGATTGAACTTTTTAACAACGTCTAAAGTTACCCGAAAACAGTTAAAATTATGACTACGAAACACTCCGAGTTGTCATTATAGTAAATTAAAATCACATGACAATTTAGCAAGAATAAACAACGCCTGAAGCACCAAAACTCATGTAATAGAACACTGTAAAAATCTAGAGGGGGGGCTCGGAAATGGCCGATGAGGGGGGGTGCATCGCCGGCCCAATCATTACCAAATGCCTCTAAATTTCTTCAGTGTTCATTGTATCATACATATATGATTCTGTACTTGTTTAAAAAAAATTTAGGGCTCGTTGTAAAATCGACAGAAACATGATTTTTAAGGTTTCAAGTTCGGAGTTTGTTTCGTGTTCGTAATCTAACATTATCCATATAATTTTCTAGCTAGGCTCTGATACCACTGTAGGGTTCCTATCGACGGCAGCAAGGTTTCGGGAGGCATCGTCCATGCCATTTTAAAATTTTTCCGTTAAAAGGAACTCTAAACTAGAATCGTTAGCTAGAATGCAATACGGAAACATAGTAAACCATTTACTATCTAAGTGAAAAAGGAAATACGACATTTGTAGATCGGTCCTTCACTTCATAAGCTCCTTGTAGTAGACCCTTCGCTGCGATCGTCGAACTCCCGGAATCTTGCATGGCTTCGCGTAGAGAAATGAGCGATCTTGAAGTCTTCGAGGCCGAAGATGATCTACGTCGAGGGGATACTAGCTCAACCTTCTACTTCACTAGCTAGGGAATTAGTGAAGCAAACACCCTAAACTAAAGTGCTAGTCTAGTAGAGAATGATGAAATAGGAAGTGGGCTCACTTTTGAATTTCTTTTCTCACTTTACTTTCTCACTTAATCAAAACCCTGGCAAGCTTTTTGAGCTTGAGGAAGAAGATGAACTAAAATGAGATGAGAATAATGATCAAGTGAGAGAGTGAACCATGGTGAGTGAGTATCATATACTAACTCATGTAGAGACATAACCATGGCTAATTGTGATGGTTAGGTTACCAAATATCTTAAGTAAAACAAAACTAATGGACTTAGTCAAAGCATCCACAAGCTTCCACTAGCTTCATGCTTTCAACTAATATTCCACTAATTTTGTTTTCACTTTAAATAATAAAACCCATTGTCACAAATAGAATGGTGTATGTCTTACACACCCATGTTTGATGTATCAACAACCATGATACAAAATGAAATCACATTTTAATATATCACACACACACACACACACACACACATATATATATATATATTAAGTTGTGCACAAGTGAGAAAAACAAATGCTTAAGTGAACCAATGTTAGTTAATGTAAATTAGTATATCCCATATGTAAAGTTTGCCTAGCACCCTATAATGAGTTTTGAAGCATCACATGTCTCAAAGTTTGGATTTTGATGGTGCTAAACAAGCATGCAAAGGAATCGATCCTAGAAAATTAGGGTTACAAAACTTAAAGCTAATAAAATTAGGGTTTCGAGACTACAACCTTTGTAGCTCCCTTTTGCTGGACTCCTTGGTCTCTTGGGTGTTGGAAGAAGGTCCTCTTGAAGTCCTCTCACGTCCACGACGATCCACCCGGAGTTCCCTGTCCAAGCTCGTAACTTCGAGAATCGAAGAGAACACTCTAAACAAGTTGGCTAAACTTGTGTAGAATGATGTTGTGGTTAAGATTCTCACTTCAAAAACCTTTCTTTATGTGTATTTTACTCACTAGAAGAAACTAGAGAGCAAATATTGAAGGAAGAAGAAGATGGAGGCTTTCTTTTTTAACAAGAGTAAAATGATAACCTTGAAAAGAAATGAAATATATCTTTATATATTTTATTTCTTCTCATTACAAACCATGGTTAAATGATGGAGACATTATTTAACTTGAGTTTTAAAACACAAAGAGAAGGATAACTCATGGTTAGAAGTAGGTGAGCATGGTTAGGTTTAAAGAAGAATGTAGAAGCAAGCAAGAATTATCCTTATCTTTTCTATTTTATTTTAAACAATAAATCAAATAATAATCCATATATTCAACCATGGTGTGAGTCTTACATTGCCACCATTTCCATGTGTAAACAACCATGATAGATGGGTGTATGTATGTATGTATGTATGCACATCCATATATGCATAAAACTAGTAAGAAAGAAAGAAAGAAAAACATACATGCATGCACACATCCATCATCCAAGAAAAGGTTTTAAGTGAGAAAACTAATGGTTAAATGATAAATCAACACTTGATTTATCAATCCGGCCATGTCACATATGACCCTACCAAAAGCAAGCCGCCCGATCAATGTACGGTATCATATACACGCATTTTAATCGGGTCCATACGCATATCGCATACGCGCACCGCAACGTTTCGCCTGAACTAGGTAACTCCTGTGTGGGACTCTAAGACTCGTCATTACGCCGGCAGAGGGTGATGATCATATCAAGTACCCCCAAGCCGCAAGCGGTCAGCTAAACGTAACGGCCACCCGGGTATTGAGCGATCAGAAGAAAACAAGCGAACCTGCTACAACTCCCGTCGAGCCAACCGGCAACACTACCGTACAGTCCGGTCTCTTCGTCAAATATGCTGCATATCGAGCCTAGGGATGGTCACGTCGACCCCAATAACTCAATAAGTCATGCCGGTGAATGGTCTATAACAGATCGAGAAACTACTGATAACACTTATCAGCAAATCTCAGCAGCCCTGGCCAGAGACTTACTGATATAACCAGTCGGGCACAGCACAGCATCAACTCCCAATACCGGGAGAGACGAAACCCCTCCTATCGCTCATTGTCTTCGTGTGTCTCGGGACTGTACCCAACGGCCACCTGTTTACACGACTCAGTAGAGCCGTGGTAGGGTGGCAATCAAAGTACAGTGGGAGAACACACAAGACTCTATGACGATCTTGGGTCTACAGACTAACATGTACCAGTGTTACCTGAGAACTGCTATCCGACGATAGATATAATTCCATATAGGAGTTCTCGGTGAGTCCGTCCAGTGTACCCAGTCACCACTGAGCACCCGTATATGATCTTGATGTCAAACATCGATGAATGTGGGAACATTCATCGCCCATCGTATGGGTCCAGTATCATATACGCTAGTCTACTCTGGTAGATCAATGCCCCGTCTCGATATACCTACGACTAGGGACTTTCCAGGATATGCTTATAGACTACAGATGTCCCACTAGTTTGATCTCCATCATAATCAGAGTAGTCAAGCCGATATCCTCAGGGCTTTATCAGCATGTATGAATGAATAAAAGCATAATCAAATCAACATGTCGATAAAGAAGAACCAGATAGCATACTATCATGTCGAGCAAGAATGCATACTGAATATATATACATGTACAAATACATCCACTATCATATAATGGCCTCTAGGGCATACATATATCCAACAATCTCCCACTTGCACTAAGGCCAGTTATTGGCGTATCTCATACCCAACATCTCAAAAAGTCGCTCATGCTGCGGCTGAGGGAGGGCCTTGGTGAACGGATCCGCGGCGTTATTCTTTGTGTCTACTCTCTTAATCTCGATCTCGCGGTGATCTACAATCTCCCGGATCAAATGAAAACGCCTCAGGATGTGTCTGGACCGCTGATGGGATCTGGGCTCCTTGGCTAGCGCCATAGCCCCATTATTATCACAATACAAAGGTATTGGATCAATAATGGTTGGAACTACTCCTAGCTCCGAGACGAACTTCTTCATCCAGACGGCTTCCTTGGCAGCATCATTTGCAGCAATGTACTCAGCTTCCATCGTAGAGTCTGCAACGGTATCTTGTTTGGAACTCTTCCAACTCACCGTCCCTCCATTGAGGGTAAATACAAACCCAGAGATAGATTTGCTGTCGTCCTTATCGCTCTGGAAGCTCGAATCGGTAAAGGCCTCCATTTGGAGATCTTCATTACCATACACCAAGAACAATTCTTTAGTCCTTCGTAAGTACTTAAGAATGTTCTTCACAACTGTCCAGTGGTTCTCCCCTGGGTTGGATTGATACCTGCTTACAACACTAAGTGCATAAGCTACATCTGGGCGTGTACATAACATCGCATACATTATAGATCCTACTGCCGAAGCATAGGGTATAACACTCATGCGAGCTCTCTCTTCATCGGTCTTTGGACAAGAATCCTTGGAGAGAGTGACTCCATGGCAAGCGGGTAAGGCACCCTGCTTGGAGTCTTCCATACTAAACCTTTTTAGGATGGTGTCGATGTACCTGGTTTGGGACAATCCCAATAACTTTTTGGATCTATCCTTATAGACCCTTATGCCCAGGATGTATGTGGCATCACCCAGGTCCTTCATGGAGAACCTTAGTGACAAGAAAGATTTGACCGACTGTAGCATAGGAATATCATTTTCTATCAGAAGAATGTCATCCACGTACAATACGAGGAATGTGACAGCTCTTCCTACAGCCTTCTTATAAACACAAGGTTCATCTGGATTTTTGATGAAATCAAACTCTTTGATAACATCATCAAAACAGATGTTCCAACTCCGAGATGCCTGCTTTAACCCATATATGGATTTAAGCAATCTACATGCTTTCCTGCTGCTCCCACTGTCAATGAAACCCTCTGGCTGATCCATATAAACGCATTCTTCTAAATCTCCATTTAGAAATGCTGTTTTAACGTCCATCTGCCAGATTTCATAGTCGCAGTGAGCAGCAATAGCAAGTAGGATCCGAATGGATTTAAGAATTGCTACGGGCGAAAAAGTTTCGTCATAGTCCAAACCTGGTCTTTGACGAAAGCCTTTTGCCACAAGTCTTGCCTTATAGGTCTCTACCTGCCCATCTACACCAATCTTTCTTTTAAAGATCCATTTGCACCCCACAGGTTTTACCCCAGGGGGTACAACGTCCAAAGTCCATACTTTGTTGGTGTACATAGACTCCATTTCGGATCTCATGGCATCCAGCCACTTCACAGAGTCTTTACTCATGATAGCTTGCTGAAAACTGGTAGGATCATCATCATCCATGATACAGTCTTCTCCGTCACCATCAATGAGGAAACCGTAGTACCTCTCCGGTGGGCGAGAAGTCCTACCAGACCTACGGAGTGGCCGAGGTTCTTCAGTTTCTGTTGCAACAGCCGGTTCAACCAAATCGTCATTTGTAGTTTGTGTCTCTAGAACCTCTTCTAGATCCACCACCTTACCATCATCTTTATCTGTGAAAAACTCTTTTTCCAAGAATGTGGCATACTGAGAAACAAACACCTTTTTGTTCCTCTTTGTGGTAGAATAGATATCCATAAGAATTATTTGGATATCCCACAAAGTTACACATGACTGACCGTGTCTCGAGTTTGTCCAGATTCTGCTTTTTAACATAGGCCGGGCAACCCCAAATCTTAATTCTCTTAAGAGATGGTCTCTTCCCATGCCATATCTCATATGGCGTGGTAGACACGGCTTTGGTTGGAACCCAGTTTAGCAGAAACGCTGCAGTCTCCAATGCATGCCCCCAAAACGAGACTGGTAACTCAGCGTCACTCATCATGGACCGGACCATATCTAATAGGGTCCTATTCCGTCGTTCTGACACACCATTGTGCTGTGGTGTGTAAGGAGGAGTGAGCTGAGAGAGAATCCCATTCTCTTTTAGGAAGTTTGCAAACTCTGTACTGAGATACTCACCACCTCGATCAGATCGAATCATTTTGATACTCAAGCCGGTTTGTTTTTCTACTTCTTGTTTATATTCAATGAATTTCTCAAAAGCTTCGGACTTGTGCTTTAATAAAAATATATGACCGAATCTTAAGAAATCGTCAGTGAATGTAATGAAGTAAAAAAAACCGCCTCTAGCCTATGTAGACATTGGCCCACATACATCACTATGTATGAGGCCTAGGAGCTGAGTAGCTCTTTCTCCGTGTCCGGTAAACGGAGTTTTGGTCATTTTACCCTTGATACAAGACTGGCAAGTCGCATAAGATTTATATTCAAAAGAGTTTAAATATCCATCTTTGTGTAACTTATTTAGTCTTGTTTTGTTAATATGACCAAGTCTACAGTGCCAAAAAAAAGCTTCATTTAATTTTGAAAGTTTTCTTTTATTAGTGTGTAGTATGCTGAAAACTGTGTGTTGATTTAGGACATATATTCCATTATTAAGCGTACCATACCCAACCAACATTTGATTCAGGTGAATGTTCATAACATTGTTCTGCAATACAAAATTATATCCTTCATTGTCCAACAAAGAAACGGATATTATATTACATAGCATACTTGGTACAAAATAACATGGATTCAAAACCAAAATACATCCAGATGGCAACCCCAAGTGATACTCTCCCACTGCGACTGTATGTACATTGGAACCATTTCCAACGCGGAGAGTATGGTCACCTGTCTTCAAAACCTTGCTATTTCTCAGCCCCTGCATAGAATTGCAAATGTGAGAACTTGAACCGGTATCCAATACCCAGGAAGCAGAGTTTATTGAAAAACAGTTTTCTGTCACAAACGCACCTGAAGCAGAAGCATCACCATGCTTCTTCTTGAGACTTAAGTACTCCGTGCAGTTGCGCTTCCAATGTCCTGTCTTGTGGCAATGAAAACATTCGCCCTTCCCCGAGTCTCCAGCCTTGGACTTTCCCTTTCCCTTCACCTTTTTAACTCCACCTTTAGGATTGGTGGGCTTCTTCTTTTCTTTCCCTTGGCCTTAGCTTTCGGGCGAGAAGAAGAAGATTGTCCAATAGTCATAACGGGAGTTCTTGCTGACTTCATAGTGCTCTCTGCACTCCTTAACATATTAAGGAGTTCAGGGAGTTCTTTCTCCATGCCATGCATGTTGAAATTCACTATGAACTGAGCAAAGGTGGAGGGAAGGGACTGCAGAATAATATCTATATATTGTTCATTGTCCATCGTCCATCCAAGGTCCTCAAGTTCTTCTATAAGAGCTATCATCTTCAGAACATGGTCTCCTACTGGTGTGCCAGGGGCTATTCGCATCTGAAACAATTTCTTTGATGCTTCGTATCGTAATACGCGGGATTGCTCTCCATACAACTCCTTTGTATGAAGCAATATACCGTGAATGTCCATGTCCTCGTGCTGCTTTTGATGTGTGTTGTCCATCGATGCAAGCGCGAGGCATTTGGCCGTGGCACAGTCAGCGTCCCATGTCTTGCGGACTTCAATGTCCGCAACTGAAGATTTTGGACCTGGGACGGGCGGGGCTGAAGCCGTGAGGACATATGATACTTTATCATAAGTCAAGGCGATTTTCAGATTCCTCAGCCAGTCTTTATAGTTGGTCACATTCAGTTTGTTTTTATCTAGTAAAAGCTTGAGTCCAGTCATGGGTATCTGCCATTAAGAGAGAAAAAAGAATACACTCAGCGAAAGCTCTTGCATAGATCAGATTGGTTATTATTATCTTGTCTAATCGATGTTTCCCACTGCTTTTATCAAGTTTTTCTTTCAAACCTTAAAAAGAAAAACTAGCCAGGATTAATTACAGTCTACAACTTCGCTAACCGTTCAGCCAGGCCAGTGTCGGTACTTTGAGGGAGGTTCCCCGTGCTTTCGCACGGACCTAATTAGAGTAAACCTCGTTTTCCCAGAGGCGGAGCCCCATTAACACCTTTCTAGACACCTAATGAGTTAGCTGATTGTAAACTGTAAAACTCTCCTAGGAGCAACTATTGCCCACAGTAGGATCGGGATCCAACCATCATATGGAAGGTATGCAATCTCATTGCAAATTTCAACTATTGAAATTCCCGATGTTGTTTTTACCCCTAGTACTTATGACCTTAACTAAGGTCAACAAATCATAAGTACCAGTCAAGTTCTACCCGTCATTTCTTGATTAATTAGACCCACTCATATAACCCTTAACTATGGTCAACAAAGTCATAAGAATATCCTAATTAATCTGCATCATATGCAATGTAGGAAGACATCACTTAGCTACCGTACACTACGCCTTAACTATAGTCAACAAACGTAGCACGAATACTAAGTACTCTACTTCCTAAAATGACGGAGGGTTGCGGATGGTTTTTAAGAAAATCTTTAACGTTTTGAACTTGATATCGTTGTAGAATTAAATGGTTTTCAAAAGGAGTGGCTTAAGCTCCGCAGTTTTGAAATATAGCTTTTTCATAAATAGCCGAGTGGTTTTCAAATCCGATTCTACAACATCTTTTTAGGTTTATTTTCTTTACATTAATCACATTAATGTAATCCCATCATTTAAGTCCTTAAGCCAATCACAAAAAAGAAACGAAAATAACACGTACGCTTATGCCATCCGCATTCGCCACAATATTCCGTTATGCACCGTTAGGTTACTTAACTAACGGCATACCGGGACGGGACTAGCGCGGGTGTAAAACATAAGCAATGTCTACTATATATCATATATATAATATGTCATTCGTCTCAGATATCACAGAACATAGGCAGCAAAAACATTGATATAACGTGGGATATACTAGGACGTCCGTATTTAGTATTTAGCCAGAATAGAAAATACGGATTCCACAGTCACGATGAATAGCCAAGCCCACACCCTGGACCCCTACGAGAGCGCAAGTGACCCTACCAATTCTGGAGTTTAGGAGACCCGGTCTCGACTCCTCGAGATGGCCTCCCACTGAACCCCAGAACCCGGTCACCTGTGCTCCCCTCCTTAGGTCCATCCTAATGCGGAAAAGTAAATAATATACGACACTGGTGACACAACCTCAACCCGGAAGTGCCCCAAATAAAAGAATATTACATTACATTTGAATTTACATGAATGAAAATATAAAACTCTCATCTCACATTAAAAAAAACCCCGGCTATTCAATCGCGACAATCTTGCATATCATATCTCAGCAACACATAATATCTCATATCATCAACGTAAGTAAGTATGCATACCCCAATTGTCGTTGATGTATAGAAACGAAACCAGCGATATCGTACATACTACACTTACGGTCACAGAAAAGAAAGTGTAAAACTACAATATTTGGAATCCACATTCTCTTTAGACATCATAAATGCGAAATATCACATATTTCGTATTTCATGCCTAAACTATATGAATTCCACATATTGTATCACATTCCAGATAAACAGACAGTATTAAAGTTTTCGAACGAACGATCAAGTACCCAAGATTCACTAAAGCTCAACACTTGAGCAGGGTTTAAAAATCCGAAGTGTGACACAGTAGTAGCGGTCCAGCCGTAGAAGGGTCAAGCCAATGCCTCACATGTAGCACGCCGTACTGCCCCAAACCCTAAGGTTCAAAGGGCAGTTCAAGACGGTCACATAATCGAGTTAAGGTTTGTTGTCTTCTAGAGGGTCCACTACAAAAAGACTTGCACGTATCTCCAAAGTATTTAAACCCCGTGAATAGTGAGCAAATGATACTCATTCAAACACTTCAATACTTTCTAATTTACCCGGAAAAGCAACGAAATGAAAATTCCGATCGAATCTACGCGTCCAAAACCATCTCCAGAAAAAACAGTACTATTTTTCAGATTAAACATACCTAAAACACTGTACAAGAATATATAAGAATTACAGTAGAAAAATTATCCAATGATGCCTCTGTACAGCCGCGGAACCTCGGCCTAAGCCAGGAAATGCGGCGGTTCCACGGCGGTATATACTCTTCAAGTCATCGAATTTCACTGTTATTCTTATAATGTCCTGCTGTATTTTTTAAGTATTTTTAATTATGAAAAATGTCAAATTTTAAAATTTGTCCATTGAGGGTCTAAAAATGTCGTATTTTTGTCCGATCGGGATTTTTACTTCGTAAAAGCATCGCCTAATGTTCTAGGTCCGCTCTGATACCAATGTAAAGTTTGCCTAGCACCCTATAATGAGTTTTGAAGCATCATATGTCTCAAAGTTTGGATTTTGATGGTGCTAAACAAGCATGCAAAGGAATCGATCCTAGAAAATTAGGGTTACAAAAGCTAAAGCTAATAAAATTAGGGTTTCGAGACTACAACCTTTGTAGCTCCCTTTTGCTGGACTCTTTGGTCTCTTGGGTGTTGGAAGAAGGTCCTCTTGAAGTCCTCTCACGTCCACGACGATCCACCCGGAGTTCCCCATCCAAGCTCGTAACTTCGAGAATCGAAGAGAACACTCTAAACAAGTTGGCTAAACTTGTGTAGAATGATGTTGTGGTTAAGATTCTCACTTCAAAAACCTTTCTTTATGTGTATTTTACTCACTAGAAGAAACTAGAGAGCAAATATTGAAGGAGGAAGAAGATGGAGGCTTTCTTTTTTAACAAGAGTAAAATGATAACCTTGAAAAGAAATGAAAAATATCTTTATATATTTTATTTCTTCTCATTACAAACCATGGTTAAATGATGGAGACATTATTTAACTTGAGTTTTAAAACATAAAGAGAAGGATAACTCATGATTAGAAGTAGGTGAGCATGGTTAAGTTTAAAGAAGAATGTAGAAGCAAGCAAGAATTATCCTTATCTTTTCTATTTTGTTTTAAACAATAAATCAAATAATAATCCATATATTCAACCATGGTGTGAGTCTTATATTGCCACCATTTCCATGTGTAAACAACCATGATAGATGGGTGTATGTATGTATGTATGTATGCACATCCATATGTGCATAAAACTAGTAAGAAAGAAAGAAAGAAAAACATACATGCATGCACACATCCATCATCCAAGAAAAGGTTTTAAGTGAGAAAACTAATGGTTAAATGATAAATCAACACTTGATTTATCAATCCGGCCATATCACATATGACCCTACCAAAAGCAAGCCGCCCGATCAATGTACGGTATCATATACACGCATTTTAATCGGGTCCATGCGCATATCGCATACGCGCACCACAACGTTTCGCCTGAACTAGGTAACTCATGTGTGGGACTCTAAGACTCGTCAATACGCCGGCAGAGGGTGATGATCATATCAAGTACCCCCAAGCCGCAAGCGGTCAGCTAAACGTAACGGCCACCCGGGTATTGAGCGATCAGAAGAAAACAAGCGAACCTGCTACAACTCCCGTCGAGCCAACCGGCAACACTACCATACAGTCCGGTCTCTTCGTCAAATATGCTGCATATCGAGCCTAGGGATGGTCACGTCGACCCCAATAACTCAATAAGTCGTGCCGGTGAATGGTCTATAACAGATCGAGAAACTACTGATAACACTTATCAGCAAATCTCAGTAGCCCTGGCCAGGGACTTACTGATATAACCAGTCAGGCACAGCACAGCATCAACTCCCAATACCGGGAGAGACGAAACCCCTCCTATCGCTCATTGTCTTCGTGTGTCTCGGGACTGTATCCAACGGCCACCTGTTTGCACGACTCAGTAGAGCCGTGGTAGGGTGGCAATCAAAGTACAGTGGGAGAACACACAAGACTCTATGACGATCTTGGGTCTACAGACTAACCTGTACCAGTGTTACCTGAGAACTGCTATCCGACGATAGATATAATTCCATATAGGAGTTCTCGGTGAGTCCGTCCAGTGTACCCAGTCACCACTGAGCACCCGTATATGATCTTGATGTCAAACATCGATGAATGTGGGAACATTCATCGCCCATCGTATGGGTCTAGTATCATATACGCTAGTCTACTCTGGTATATCAATGCCCCGTCTCGATATACCTACGACTAGGGACTTTCCAAGATATGCTTATAGACTATAGATGTCCCACTAGTATGATCTCCATCATAATCAGAGTAGTCAAGCCGATATCCTCAGGGCTTTATCAGCATGTATGAATGAATAAAAGCATGATCAAATCAACATGTCAGATAAAGAAGAACCAGATAGCATACTATCATGTCGAGTAAGAATGCATACTGAATATATATACATGTACAAATACATCCACTATCATATAATGGCCTCTAGGGCATACATATATCCAACACCATATACAATTATACACTAAATTATTAAATCAACACTTGACTTAATAATCTGGATATATCACATATAACCGACAAACATCCAATGCATCGACTTATCGAATCAACCCTTGATTCGATAACCCGGCCATATCACATATAACCGACTGATACATAAGTCGCGAGAATAGAATACGGTATCACATACACGCATTATTCTCGGTCCCGCACATATCACATATGCGCTCCTATTTCATTTTGCCTGAGCCAGTAAAACCTCTATGTAGGACTCTAAAGACTCGTCAATACGCCGGCAGTAGGTGATGATCACATCAAGCACCCACAAGCCGTCAGCGGTACTAGCTGGACGTAACGGCTACCCGGGTATTGAGCGATCAGAAGATCGGCAACCAAGCCCGCTCCAACTCCTGGAAAAAGCCTAAAGGTAACACTTGTCTCCTCGTCTGATATGTGTCATATCAAGTCTAGGGGTGGTAAACGTCAGACCCCAATAACCGATAAGTCATGCCGATGTGAGGCTCATAACGGGTCGAGAAACTACTGGTAACATTTACCAGTAAATCTCTAAATCATCCCTGACCAGGGACTTCCCTGTTATGGCCAATCGAGCACAGCGCAACATCAACTCTTAAAATCGGGAGAGACGAAACCCCTCCTATCGCTCATTGCCTCCATGTGACTCGGGACTGTACCCAAAAACTACCGTTTTGCATGCCTTCTTGGACGTGGTAAGGTGGAAATCAAAGCACTGTGGAAATCACAGAAGACTCTATGACGATCTCGGGTCTACAGACTAACCTGTACAAGTGTCACCAGAGAACTACCATCTGACGTGAGGTATAATACCATCTACGGCAAGTCCATCCAGTGTACCTAGTCTCTACTGAGCACCTGTATACCATCTCTGATGTCAAACACCAATGGATATGGGATCATCCATCGCCCATCTCATGGGTCGAGAAGCGTATACGCTAGTCTACTCTGGTATATCGATGCCCTGTCTCGATACACCTACGACTAGGAACATTAAAGGATGAACTTATGGACTACCATGGCCCCACTAGTATGATCTGCATCATAGTCCTGGTAGTCAAGTACACATCCTAAGGGCTTTACCAACATGTAACCATATGACAGTATCAAGAGACAAGTATACATGTTAAGATAAAGTGCAACCAGATAGCATACTATCATGTCGAGCAAGAAAGTCCTCTCTCTATATGTCCAAGCATCCAATATAATATACATCATATATACAATACTGGCCTCTAGGGCATACATACAACTAACACGATCAACTCACAATGCATCTGGGTGAGGTCCTCTATCCGAAGCTGGTCAGCTTGCTGATCTCTTATCACATGATATCCAGACGACGTTAAACGTTTCGATCGATTCATCAAGTCCCATAATTCCTCGAAAACTCAACACCTGAGCACAGTTTAATAATATCCCATACATGCCACAGTACCTATGGACCAACCGTAGAAGGGCAAACCCAAACCTCACTGATGGTACCGCTAAACTGCCGCAAACCCTAAGGTTCAAAAAGCGGTTCCATGGTCATCATGTCGAGTTAGGGTTTCATTCTTCTAGAGGGTCCACAGAATTACTTGCATGTTCCTCCGAATACTTTAAACTTAGAAAAATGGGTTTCTGACATTCGTTCGAACTTTTTAATTTCGCCTGGACGACATGCGAATACCTTTCGTCCTCATGCTAAACAGTGCCTCAATCATCCAGGAAGGACGATACATCACGGTCATCTCTGGATCGGTCTACTCTCAATCTGAGTAAGACTCTCCACACTGGAAATCTTCAACTCAACCGGGCCTGCGTCGGCGCATCAATTTGACGAATCACCTTCGTCTCTCAACTCGGGATAGACTAGCTATCATCTGTCACATCTCTGCCTGGAAGCTTCAGCGATCTCAGCTCGCAAAGTATGGAGGCGACATCCTATCAATCTCAGCAACAGCTGGGTCATCTGTCTGCATGGTAGACGACATCACAATCTCTGAGGTAAGCTGTACATCAACAGTCCTCTCGCAACTGGCAGCTCTAACGATGGTCCGATCATCCGGTATAAAACCAAACACTCGCCTCAACAAGTGGTCACAACACAAACACTACATCGAGACATTCCCATGTCACCAGAAAACACAATGATCAGTCCTCGTCCATGACGAGCTCGCCTTGACCGCATCACTAGCAGCAGCTCAAACTGTGCCCAAACCATGGTGGCAGGAACCTCAATCGTGTATCGATAAAAACATATCAAAGGCATGAAAGGAAATGACAGATCCAGAATGGATATATGATCATAAGAAGGAACAACATCAATGAAAGTATGATCATGGAATGAACAGAATCAAGGTGTAGGGTTGTCTACGACGGTAGCAAGGTTTCGGGAGGCATCGTCCATGCCAAATTTAAATTTTGCCGTTTTAGCTAACCCTAAACTAGATCGTCTACTAGAATTATACGGAATAATCTATGCAACCACTTTGCAATATATAAAGAGAGAGGGAATACAACCTTTGTAGACCGGTCCTTCACTTCAATAGCTCCGTGTAGATGTCCTCTTCGCTGTGATTGCAAGCTCCGGACTCTAGCAAGGCTTCATGAAGAAATGAACGTGCTTGCTTCGATGACTTCGAGGCCGAAGATGATCTACGTCGAGGAGACACTAACTCAAGTTATTCCTTCACTAGATCATGAACTTTGTGAAGAGAACACCCTATACTACATGGCAAGTAGTAGTGGATGATGAAGTAGGAAGTGGGCTCACTTTAGAATTGATTTTCTCACACTTTTTCTCAAACCACCATTGAAGCTAGCAAGCTTTTTAGGAGGAAGAAGAAGAAGAAGCTAGAACTCATCATATGAGTTAATCCAAAGAATAATGCAACCATGGATGAGTTAAACCCTCATGCTTAACTCATGTAGAGAATTAACCAAGGTGTGAGGTTAAGGGTTGGGTTAACTAATATCCTAAGGAATGACAAAAGAGTTGACTTTGTCAATGTTTCATACAAGCTTCTACATGCTTGATAACTTTGACTAAAGTCTCCTCTCTTTTGTTATTCTTAAGGAAATAAGTAAACACTAATTTAACCTAAACTTCATATAAGTCTCATACACCCATCTTATATGTATCATCAAACATGACACAAACTTGTATACTTGCAAATATCACATATACACAATGTGCACAATCTAGTGAGAAAATAAATCTTAAGTGAGCTAATACTAGTTAATGTAATGTAAAATATCAAATATATAATTATACATTAAATTATTAAATCAACTCTTGATTTAATAATCCGGCTATAACCGACTAATATCATGTGTAACAACTTATCGAATCAACACTTGATCCGATAACCCGACTATATCGCATATAACTGATCAATGTCACGAATCAGCGAGAATAGAATACGGTATCATATACTCGTATCAATCTCGGTCCCGCACATATCATATATGTGCTCCTACTCCGTTTCGCTTGAGCCAGGAAACCCCAGTGTAGGATTCTAAAGACTCGTCAATACGCCGGCAGTAGGTGATGATCATATCAAACACCCACAAGCCGCAAGCGGTCTGCTAAACGTAACGGCCACCCGGGTATTGAGCGATCAGAAGATCAACAAGCAAGCCTGCTCACACTCCTGCGAATCCAATCAGTAACACTACCGTACAGTTCGGTCTCTTCGTCTGATATGTCACATATCTCGTCTAGGGGTGGTAAACGTCAGACCCCAATAACTCGATAAGTCATGCCGATGCAAGGTCCATAACGGTCGAGAAACTACTGGTAACACTTACCAGTAAATCTCAGTAACCCTGGCCAGGGATTTCATGTTATGGCCAATCGAGCATAGCGCAACATCAACTCGCTATACTGGGAGAGACGAAACCACTCCTATCGCTCATTGCCTCCATGTGACTCGGGACTGTACCTAAAAGCCAACGTTTTTCACGATCTCTCGATCGTGGTAAGGTGGAAATCAAAGCACCGTGGGAACCACACAAGACTCTATGCCGATCTCGGGTCTACAAACTAACCTGTACCAGTGTCACCAGAGAACTGCCATCTGACGATAGATATAATACCATCTGGGAGTTCTCGGCGAGTCCGTCCAGTGTACCCAGTCTCTACTGAGCACCAGTATACTGTCTCTGATGTCAAACACCAATGGATATGGGATCATCCATCGCCCATCTGTATGGGTCGAGAAGTTATACGCTAGTCTACTCTGGTATATCGATGCCCTGTCTCGATACACCTACGACTAGGAACATTTGAAGGATGTACTTAGCGACTACACTGTCCCCACTAGTATGATCTACATCATAGTCCTGATAGTCAAGTACTCATCCTAAGGGCTTTATCAACATGTAACATGGAGACAATCAGAGTACATGTTAAGATAAAGAGCAACCAGATAGCATACTATCATGTCGAGCAAGAAAGTCCTCCATATATATGTCCAAGCATCCACTACAATATACATCGTATGTACAGTAATGGCCTCTAGGGCATACATATCACTAACAATCTCCCACTTGCACTAGGGCCATCTGTTGTAGTATCTCATACCCAACAATCAGCAGTGGTTGACGTATCTCATACTCAACCATCCTATAAAAGTCTCTACTGGGAAATAGGCCTTTGTGACTGGATCCGCGCTGTTGTCCTCTGTGTCTACTCTCCTAGCTTCGATCTCCCTGGAGATCAACCATCTCCATGATCAGGTGATACTGCCTAAGAATATGTCTGGATCACTGATGGGAAGGGGGTTCCTAGGCCAAAGCCACAACTCCATTATCACACAATGGTAGGAACGAAGTTCATCTTATGAACTTATATACATCCAGATTACCTCTTTGGTAGTATCGTAGGTTGCAATGTATTAGCCTTTATCGTTTAGTATGCCATGGTATCTAGCTTGGAACTCTTCCAACATACCGTCCCTTTACTGAGGGTAAAGAAAATGCCTGTGACTGTCATTCAGTCGTCCTTACCACACTGGATCCTATCCAGTGATTCTCCCCAGGATCGATTGATACCATCTCACTACACCTAGTGAGAATCCTAATATCCAATTAGATCAATCTCATAGATCCAAAACCCAGGATCTAGGTGGTATCACCTTGATCCTATATGGAGAATCCTTGTGATGAGAGGAGATTGATCGATCGTAGCATAGGAAACTCTTTTCCTATCAAGAGTATGTCATCCACGTACAATACGAGGATCATCACCATACTCCCTACTACCCTTTTTGTATACACAAGGTTCATCTACCATTTTGATGAAGTCAAACTTTTTGACTACCACATCAAAACAGATGTTCTAACTCCGCGATGCCTGCTTTAACTCATAAACCAACTTGCACACGTTTCCGCTGCTCCCACTGTATACGAAGCCCTCTGGCTGTATACTTATAGAAACTCTCTTCTAAATCATCATTTAGAATAGCAGGCATGACACCCAACCGCCAGATATCGTAGTCATGGTATGTAGAGTGGCAAGTAGGATCTGGATGGAGCATAGGCACTAGAAAAGGTTTCATCATTATCCACACCTGGTCGATGACGAGAACCTTTTATAACTAGTCTTAGCTTTGAAAGTCTCAACTTTTCCATGTACACCAAGTAATCTTCTTAAGACATACTTGCTCCTGATAGGGATTTAACCCTTCAGATAAAGCAACCAAAGTCCATACTTTGTTGGTGTATATGGATTCCATCTCAGATCGCTTAGCATCCAGCCATTCTCACAGAGTCCTCACTCTTGATGGCCTGCTCGAAACTAGTTGGGTCATCATCTCATGATGCACTCCTCACTCCCACTGTCATAGAGAAACCGAAGTATCTCTCAGGCGGATGAGGAACCCTACTAGATCGGCGGAGAGGCTGAGGTTCGTTGGAAAGCTATTGAATCCTCCGGTTCTACCAAATCATCAGCTGCTGTTTGTATAGCTGGAACTTCTTCCAGTTCTACCTCATGACCATAAATTTCTTCACAAGAAATCCTTTTCTCAAGGTGGCATGCCGAGAAATAAAACAGTTTTGTTCCTCGGTTCGGTAGAAAATATTCCCTTGCGAATGCTTAAGATATCCAACAAACTTCCACAGAACTGACCTGCCTCGAGCTTGTCCGGACTTTGCTTTTGACATAAGCTGGACAACCCCAAATCTTAACATCCTTAAGAAATGGGCTCTTCCCATACCATATCGCATATGGAGTGGTAGGCAGTGATTTGATTGGAACCCTATTCAATAGGTATGCAGCTTCACAAGTTCATAGCCCCCAAAAAGGAAATAAGTAACTCAGTAGTACTCATCATAGAGCACACCTTATCACATAGGGTGCGATTGCTCCGCCCCGATATACCAACGTGCCGTGGTGTATACGGAAGAGTAATGCTGAGAGAGAATCTCATTCTCCTGTAGAATAGTTCAGGAATTCCGTGCTCAAGTATTCTCCTCCCTGATCTCATCATAGGACATAATACTTATACCCACTTTGGTTCTCTACTTCTAACTTATATTCTTTGAATATCTCAAAAGGTTTAGACTTGTGCTTCAACAGGAACATATGCCCGAATCTCGAGAGATCATCAGTGAATGTAATGAAGTACAAAGAACCAGTCCTGGCATATGTAGACAGGGGACCTACATACATCATCATGTATCAATCCCAAGAGTTCACTAACTCTTTCTCTGTTTCCAATAAACGGAGCTATGGTCATCTTATCTTTGTGACATGACTGGCAAATTTCACAAGATGTAAATTCAAACCGATTTAAATATGCATCTTTATATAACTTAACTAGTCGGGTCGCAGTGGATATGACCTAGTCTACAATGCCTCAAGAAGGATTCGTTCATTTCTGAACTCTTCCTCTTGTGTGTGTTTTGTACGTTAAAGAACTGTGTTTTGATTTAGAACGTATATGTTTTTAGATAACGTGCCTGAACCGATCAACTCTTGATATAGGAAATGTTCAAAACATTATCCAACAATACAAAATTATATCCTTCTTTACTAATAAAGAGACTGATATGATGTTGTATATCAGGTTCGGTATCTAATAACATTCGTTCAGAATTAATGTATTCGGTAATACAGGGTGATAACTGCCAACATACTTGGCTGCAACTCTTGCACCATTTTTAACTCTTAAAACTTATCACCCTTTCTCAGTTCTCTACCTATCTGTAGCCAATGTAACAGATTACATTTGCGGGATCCTGATCCGGTATCTCATACCCAGGACGTAAAGGATACTGAGAAACAATTCTCTATAATGAACACACCCGAGGAGATGCATCATCATGCACTTTCTTCGTTTGGGCGGCACGGGAATCCTGGTAATCCCCTATTTCCTTCTCGGTCTTATAAAAATTATAAGTTGGAGCGAGACCAACGTTCCCCAGCTCAGTATAATAAGCGGGTTCGGTCAATACATCCGTATTATTATCTTGATTAAGGCGTGACATGGTCTCTACCTGGAGAGAGAGAGAAGAAAAGACTCAACGTATGCTCTTGCAAGATTAGATTGGTTATTTATATATCTAATCAGGATGCCTCCCACTGTTTTAGTCAAATCTTCCTTCAAACCCTAAAAGGAAAGACTAGCCAGGATTAATTACATTCTACAAGTTCGCCAATCTTTCAGCCAGGCCAGTGCCAGTACTTTGAGGGAGGTTCCCCGTGCTTTCGCACAGACCTAATTAAAATAAACCTCATTTTCCCAGAGGCGTAATCCCGTTGACACCTTTCTAGACACCTACTTGATCGGCTAATTGTAATGTGTAAAACTCTCCCAGGAGTAACTCTTACTCGCAGTGGGTATCAGGATCCAACTATCTCATAGGAGGTATGCAATCTCATTGCAAATTTCAACACTTGAAATTCCCAATAATGTTTTGCTCCTAGCATCCTATGACCTTGACGAAAGCTAACAAACCATAGGCTACTAGTCAAGTTCAACCCGTCATTTTCCAATTGAATTAAACCCACCCGCACGACCCTTGACAAAAGCCAACAAAGTCGCACGACTACCCTAACTCAATCGCATCATATGCTTATGCAGATAAACATAAATAGCTACCGCACACTACGCTTTGACGAAAGCCAACAAACGCAGCACGAATACTATGAAGTACTTATCTAAAATGACGGAGGGCTACACAGGTTTTTAAGAAAACCATGAGCGTAATGAACTTGATCTCGTTGTAGAATCAAATGATTTAAATGGAGTGTTTTTAAGGCTTTTACTAGTTTTGCTAAAGAGGTCACTCCTGGTGAAGAGATCGTCGGCTCTTTCCTTATCGAATAAAGTGTAGGATATTTCACAAATACCACTATGCAAAACAAGAACTAAAAAAACAATCAAAAGAAAAACCAAGGGTTGTAGCATCTGCCAGTTATTGCTAAAGAGGTCACTCCCGGTGAAGGGATCTCGGCTCTTTCCTTATCGAATAAGGTGCTGGATGTTCTACAAGGAACACCGCTATGCAAAGCAAAAACTAGAGCTACCTGTTTTTGAAAATTCGATTCCACAACATCTTTAGGTTTCTTTTATTTTATTAATCTCATTAATGAAGTCCCATCATTTTAAGTTACCTAAACATCACAGATAAATACAACGTACGCTTATGCCATCCGCATTCGCCTCGATGTCCCCTCATGCACCGTTAGGTTAGGTAACTAACGGCAGAGCGGGGCAGTGCTAGCGTGGGAGTAAAACATAAGCAACGTCCATATAATATATCACATATACTATATCCTGTATCCATCTCAACATATCAAATGATCACATCATAGATATCGCAGCAGAAGAACAACATATGAAATATTGGATATACTAGGATTTCCGTGTTTTAAATTAAGCATGTATAAAACACGGATTCCACGGTCGTGATGAATAGCCAATCCCACACCCCTAGACCCCTACGAGAGCGGCAAGAAACCCTACCAATTCTAGAGTTAGGAGACCCGGTGTCGACTCCTCGAGATGATCTCCCACTGGACTCCAGAACCCGGTTACTTGTGCTCCCCGCCTTGGGTCTATCCTAATGCAGAAAAGTAAATAATATACAATGGTGACATCATCCTCAACCCGGAAGTGCCCCAATAAAAGAATATTACATACAATGAATTTTACATGAATGAAAATAAAAACTCTCATCTCACATAAAAACCCCGGCTATTCAAAACACGACGATTCAATATAACATATCCAAGCAACACATAACATCACATGTCATCAACGTAAGTAAATATGTGTATCCCAATTGTCGTTGGCATATAGCAACGAAACCGGCGATACACCACATATTACACTTACGGTGGCAGAAAAGAAAGTGAAAAACTACAACAGTTGGAATCCGCAACCACCTTAGAGATCACATGCCTAACCAAATGAATTCCTTAGACATCGCATGCCTAACAATTATAAATCCCGCATTTTAGTCTCAATATCGAAAACACTTTTCAATATCTAGTCGGGCAATTCAACAAGATTCCCGACACCCTGATCGAATGCTCGTCGGAAACTTTAGTAGACGGCTGCACCCCCGATGCCGTCGACGAAGTGCACTAAGGCGGAACACCGCTGCCGCGAGCACCCGAACGGATGCTTTTGGCGACGGGGTTCTCCTACAGTCACTTGGTCGGGCCTATAGGGCGTGGCTATCTATTAAGTTTACCCGGCAAGTATTCGCGTACACTACGTGATTGCGACGGACTTTTGATCTCATCAAAATCCCGTGGCAACCGATCAAATGAGACTAAACTGCTAGATTTATAACATTCAAATTAGTTATCTCATAACTACATGTGGATTCCGAATTTTGTATCCCATCACATAATATCCGGACGAAGTTAAACCCTTCGATCGATTCATCAAAGTCCCATAATTTCCCGACAGCTCAACACTTGAGCACAGTTTTAGTAATACCCAGAAGATGCCTCAGTACCTATGAACCAGCTGTAGAAGGGTCAAACCAACGCCTCACATGTGAAACGTTAAACTACCACAAACCCTAGGGTTCAAGTGGCGGTTTTGACGTCCACATAATCGGGTTAAGGTTTCGTTCTTCTAGAGGGTCCACGGAATCACTTGCATGTTTTTCCGAGTATGTTAAACTTGGAAAAATGGGGTTTTGACATTCGAACATTGTCTAGACAATATGTGAAACACCCGAAACATTGTTAAAACTATGAATATGAAACACTCCGAATTGCTTAAAGTGCAAGATTACATCACATGCAAAATTAGCAAATTTAAACAACACCTGAAACCCCAAACCACAGAGCAAAGACCAAGGAAAAAATTTGGGACCATTCTAACAATGCAGGGCCGGCCTCCTCGGATTCCTAGGCCATGTGCTCAGTCCAAATCCAAGCACATGGTCCCAACTTTGTCCCATGGTCTTAGGTTTGCCCATAGATGATTCTGCACTTGTTTGAAAAAGTTTTGGAGCTCATTTTGAAATCGACAGAAACATCGATCTAGCGTTTCAAGTTACGGAGTTATTTCGGTTTCGTGATCTTAACAAAATCCGTATTTATTTCTAGCATGGCTCTGATACCACTGTAGGGTTGTCTACAACGGTAGCAAGGTTTCGGGAGGTATCGCCCATGACAAATTTAAATTTTTCCGTTTTAGCTAACCCTAAACTAGATCGTCTACTAGAAATATACGGAATAATCTATGCAAACACTTTGCAATATATAAAGAGAGCGGGAATACAACTTTTGTAGACCTGTCCTTCACTTCAATAGCTCCGTGTAAATGTCCACTTCGCTGCAATTGCAAGCTCCAGACTCTAGAGAGGCTTCACGAAGAAATGAACGTGCTTGCTTCGATGACTTCGAGACCGAAGATGATCTACGTCGAGGAGACACTAACTCAAGCTATTCCTTCACTAGATCATGAACTTTATGAAGAGAACACCCTATACTATATGGCAAGTAGTAGAGGATGATGAAGTAGGAAGTGGGCTCACTTTAGAATTGATTTTCTCACACTTTTTCTCAAAGCACCATTGAAGCTAGCAAGCTTTTTAGGAGGAAGAAGAAGAAGAAGCTAGAACTCATCATATGAGTTAATCCAAAGAATAATGCAACCATGGGTGAGTTAAGCCCTCATGCTTAACTCATGTAGAGAATTAACCAAGGTGTAAGGTTAAGGCTTGGGTTAACTAATATCCTAAGGAATGACAAAAGAGTTGACTTTATCAATGTTTCATACAAGCTTCTACAAGCTTGATAATTTTGACTAAAGTCTCCTCTCTTTTGTTATTCTTAAGAAAATAAGTAAACCTTAATTTAACCTGAACTTGATATAAGTCTCATACACCCATCTTGTATGTATCATCAAACATGACACAAACTTGTACACTTGCATATATCACATATACACAATGTGCACAATCTAGTGAGAAAATAAATCTTAAGTGAGCTAATACTAGTTAATGTAATGTAATATATCAAATATATAATTATACATTAAATTATTAAATCAACTCTTGATTTAATAATCCGGCTATAACCGACTAATATCATGTGCAACAACTTATCGAATCAACACTTGATCCGATAACCCGGCTATATCGCATATAACTGATCAATGTCATGAATCAGCGAGAATAGAATACGGTATCATATACTCGTATCAATCTCGGTCCCGCAGATATCATATATGTGCTCCTACTCCATTTCGCTTGAGCCAGGAAACCCCTGTGTAGGACTCTAAAGACTCATCAATACGCCGGCAGTAGGTGATGATCATATCAAACACCCACAAGCCGTAAGCGGTCTGCTAAACGTAACGGCCACCCGGGTATTGAGCGATCAGAAGATCAACAAGCAAGTCTGCTCACACTCCTGCGAGTCCAATCAGTAACACTACCGTACAGTCCATTCTCTTCATCTGATATGTCGCATATCTCGTCTAGGGGTGGTAAACGTCAGACCCTAATAACTCGATAAGTCATGTCGATGCAAGGTCCATAACAGTCGAGAAACTACTGGTAACACTTACCAGTAAATCTCAGCAACCCTGGCCAGGGATTTCATGTTATGGCCAATCGAGCATAGCATAACATCAACTCCCTATACCGAGAGAGACGAAACCACTCCTATCGCTCATTGCCTTCATGTGACTCGAGACTGTACCCAAAAGCTACTGTTTTGCACGATCTCTTGACCGTGGTAAGGTGGAAATCAAAGCACAGTGGGAACCACAGAAGATTCTATGACGATCTCGGGTCTACAGACCAACCAGTGTCACTAGAGAACTGCCATCTGACGATAGGTATAATACCATCTGGGAGTTCTCGGCGAGTCCGTCCAGTGTACCCAGTCTCCACTGAGCACCCGTATACTGTCTCTGATGTCAAACACCAATGGATATGGGATCATCTATCGCCTATCTGTATGGGTCGAGAAGCTATACGCTAGTCTACTCTGGTATATTGATGCCCTGTCTCGATACACCTACGACTAGGAACATTTGAAGGATGTACATAGCGACTACACTATCCCCACTAGTATGATCTACATCATAGTCCTGGTAGTCAAATATTCATCCTAAGGGCTTTATCAACATGTAACATAGAGACAATCAGAGTACATGTTAAGATAAAAAGCAACCAGATAGCATACTATCATGTCGAGCGAGAAAGTCCTCCATATATATGTCCAAGCATCCACTACAATATACATCGTATCTACAGTAATGGCCTCTAGGGCATACATATCACTAACACAAGGATCTCAAATGGATGTATAATCATGGGTACGAAGAGAATCACGGATCTCAAAATATGTACATCTTGTTATTTATATGTATGCCCTAGAGGCCATTACTGTACATACGATGTATATTATAGTGGATGCTTGGACATATATAGGGAGGACTTTCTTGCTCGATATGATAGTACGCTATCTAGTTGCTCTTTATCTTAACATGTACTCTGATTGTCTCTATGTTACATGTTGATAAAGCCCTTAGGATGAGTACTTGACTACCAGGACTATGATGCGGATCATACTAGTGAGGACAGTGTAGTCGCCAAGTACATCCTTCAAATGTTCCTAGTCGTGGGAGTACCGAGACAGGGCATCGATACTCCAGAGTAGACTAGCGTATGCGCTTCTTGACCCATTTGATGGGCGATGGATGATCTCATATCCATTGGTGTTTGACATCATAGAAGGTATACGGGTGCTCAATGGAGACTGGGTACACTGGACGGACTCGCCGAGAACTCCCAGATGGTATTATACCTCACGTCAGATGGCAGTTCTCCGGTGACACTGGTACAGAGTAGTCTGTTGACCCGAGATCGTCATAGAGTCTTGTGTGATTCCCACTGTGCTTTGGTTTCCATCATACCACATCTAAGAGGGCGTGCAAAAAGATGGCTTTTGGGTACAGTCCCGAATCACATGGAGGCAATGAGCGATAGGAGGGGATTCATCTCTCCCGGTATAGGGAGTTGATGTTGCGCTGTGTTCAATTGGCTATAACCGGAAATCCCTGGCCAGGGTTGTTGAGATTTACTGGTAAGTGTTATCAGTAGTTTCTCGAACTGTTATAGACTTCATATCGACACGACTTATCAAGCTACTGGGGTCCGACGTATACGACCCCTAGGCGAGATATGCGACATATCAGACGACGAGACCGGACTGTACGGGAGTGTTACTGACTGGATTCACAGGAGAATGTACAGGCTTGCTTGTTGATCTTCTGAGCGCTCAATACCTGGGTGGCATTACGTTTAGCTGACAGCTTGCAGCTTGTGGGTGTTTGATATGATCATCACCTACTGCCAGCGTATTGACGATTCTTTAGAGTCCTACACAGAGGTTTCTTGGCTCAGGCAAAACGGAGTAGGAGCACATATATGATATGTGCGGGACCGAGAACAATACGAGTATGTGATACCGTATTAGATTCTCGCGATATGAGATATCGACCGGGTATATGTGATATAGCCGGGTCGTCGGATCAAGTGTTGATTCGATGAACTGATTCAGATTATATTAGTCGGTTATTTGTGAAATAGCCGGATTATCGGATCAAGTGTTGATTCAATAATTTAATGTATAATTATATATTTGATATATTAAATTACATTAACTGATATAAGCTCACTAAAAGATTCTTTTTCTCACTCGGGTAATACATTGATATATATGCGATATATGTTAATTGTATTATTTTATTTTGTTACAATAAATTGTATATATGGTATATAATATTGTAACATGTTAGGGTTATTAATGCAACATGTTTAGTAAAGATTAAATATGGTTAGGGTTTGATTTGGGTTAATCGTTTCTAGAACCTTCTAGAAGGTTTTTTGTTTTGTTTTGTGCAAAGATATTTGTTTTGATATTTTACAAGATATTTGTTTAACCCAACCAAACCTTTAACTTTAGTTAAATCTCTACAAAGGTTACTTGAACCATGGTTGCATTTCTAACCTCATTATGGATTCATTATTCATCACAAAAGAAAATGGCTTCTTCTTCTTCCTTCTTCTTTTCATGGAACGGCTTTCTAGCTTTTTCATTAGTGATGAAAATAAGTGAGTTAAAGAAAACGAATGAGAGCGAAAATCCTACTTCATCATCCTAATCTATCTTAGCCATTTAGATTAGGGTGTTCACTTCATTTAGTGAGTGAGAGCTTGTGTTAATGAAACTTTAAGGTAGATCATCTTTGTTATCGAAGATCGGAAGCAAGCTTTCATCTTTCTCTTCGTGGAGCCTCTCGAGAGTCCGGAACTTGATGATCGCAGTGAAGGGACCACAACACGGAGCTTATGAAGTGAAGGACCGGACTACAAAGGTTATAATCCCAAACTCTTAGATGTTAAAGTGTTTAACATGCTTTGTTTCGCCTAATCTCTAGTCTAAGATCTTGGTTTAGGGTTGTTCGGCATGGCTAAATTTTAAATCGGGCATGGTTGATACCTTATAGACCCTTGTGCGTGTGCCTAGTAACCCTACAGTGGTATCAGAGCCAAGCTAGAGTTTTAGGCGAAGTCTGGGCGAAGTTTAAAGTCCGATCGAACCCCGAAACCCCAAAACATACCCTTTTTCTGGAATTTTTTCAAAAAGGTTAATTTTTTCGTATTAAAAATACTCAAAAAATAAGCAGGTAATTTTATGGGTTACTGTAAAAAACGACCCCAAAATACCTCTATTGCGCCGCGGAACCGCGGCCGTACCCTTGCTTGAGAGGCGGTTCCGCGTCGCTACAGTGCGACTTGGGTGTTCTTTTTCTACAGTAATAACCGTAGCAATTTCCTGATTGTTCTGGGAATTTTTAATTTACTCAAGTGTTGAGTTTTCTGGGATGTATTGGGGACTCGTTGATTCGATCGGATAATTTAACTTCGTTTAATTTTTTTCCGGGTAATTTTAGAAACTGTTAAAAAGTTCGAACGGATATCAATAACTCACTTTTTCCTCTGTCGGAAAATTTTTCAAAAGTTGGATTTTTTTTCTCGAGTTTGAAACTTCCGGAATGCAACTAACGCGGTGGACCCACTAGAAGAACACAAACCTTAACTCGATTATGTGACCGTCTGAACCGCCTCTGAACCTTAGGGTTTGGGGAAGTACAGCGCTGCCACATGTGAAGCGTTGGCTTGACCCTTTTACGGCTGGACCATCGGTACTGTGGCATGTGATGGATATTTTTGAATTCCTCTCAAGTGTTGAGCTATTTGGGAAATCTTAGGAGTTTGATTATTCGATCGGAAAGTTTAACACTGTCTTTTTATCTGAAATGTGATACAATATTTGGAATCCATAAGTAGTTATGAGATAACTAATTTGAATGTTATAAATCTAGCAGTTCAGTCTTAGATGATCGGTTGCCACGGGATTTTGATGCGATCAAAAGTCCGTCGCAATCACGTAGCGTACGCGAATACTCGCCGGGTAAACTTAATAGATAGCCACGCCCCATAGCCCTGACCAAGTGACTGTAGGAGAACCCGTCGCCAAAAGCATCTGTTCGGGTGCTCGCGGCAACGGTGTTCCGCTTTAGTACACTTCATCGACGGCATCCGGGGGTGCGGCCGTCTACTAAAGTTTGCGACGAGCATTCGATCAGGTTGTCGGGAATCTTGTTGAATTGCCCGACTTGATATTGAAAAGAGTTTTCGATAATGAGACTAAAATGCGGGGTTTATAATTGTTAGGCATGCGATGTCTAAGGAATTCATTTAGTTAGGCATACGATGTCTAAGGAGGTTGCGGATTCCAGCTGTTGTAGTTTTACATTTTCTTTTCTGCGACCGTAAGTGTAATATGTGGTGTATCGCCGGTTTCGTTGCTATACATCAATGACAATTGGGATACGCATATTTACTTACGTTGATGATATGTGATATTATGTGTTGCTGTGATATGTTATATTGGATCGTCGTGTTCTGAATAGCCGGGGGTTTTATGTGAGATGAGAGTTTTTCTTTTTCATTCATGTAAAATTCATTTGTATGTAATATTCTTTTATTGGGGCACTTCTGGGCTGAGGATGATGTCACCGTTGTATATTATTTACTTTTCCGCATTAGGTAGACCCAAGGCAGGGAGCACAAGTAACCGGGTTCTAGGATCCAGAGGGAGACCATCTCGAGGAGTCGAGACCGGGTCTCCTAACCCTAGAATTGGCAGTGTTGCTTGCCGCTCTCGTAGGGGTCTAGGGATGTGGGTTTGGCTATTCATCGCGACCGTGGAATCCGTGTTTTATACGGGCTCATATTAAAACACGGACGTCCTAGTATATCCAATATTTCATATATGTTCTTCTGCTGCAATGTTCTGTGATGAGATCATATTACTGCCTGAGATAAATATTTATATTATATATATGAGATATATGTTACATTGCAGATTTTGTTTCAAATGTGATGCTTGTGAAGCATAATAAAATGGGACTTCATTAATGAGATTAATGAAACTAAATGAAACCTAAAGATGTTGTAGAAACTTGTCTTAAAAACTGGTAGCTCTAGTTCTTGCTTTGCATAGCGGTGCTCCGTGTAGAAAATCCAGCACCTTATTCGATAAGGAAAGAGCCGAGATCTCTTCACCGGGAGTGACCTCTTTAGTGAAACTAGCAGATGCTACAAACTCGGTTTGTCTTTTGATTGTTTTTATAGTTTTTGCTTTGCATGGTGATATTTGTGAAATATCCTGCACCTTATTCGATGAGGAAAGAGCCGAAGATCCCTTCACCGGGAGTGACCTCTTTAGCGAAACTAGAAAAGGTCTCAAAAACACTCCATTTAAAATCACTCGATTCTACAAACGATATCAAGTTCATTACGCAAAAGGTTTTCATAAAAACCTGTCGTAGCCCTCCGTCATTTTAGGAAGTAGAGTACTTAGTATTCGTGCTGCGTATGTCGACTTTAGTTGAGGCGTAGTGTACGGTAGCTAAGTGATGTCTTCCTACACAGCATATGATGCGATTAGTTAGGACATTCATGTGATTATGTCGACCATAGTTGAGGGTCATGTAGGGTGGGTCTGATTAACCGAGAAATGACGAGTAGAACTTGACTAGTGCTTATGATATGTTGACCTTAGTTAAGGTCATACGTACTAGGGGTTATATATTATCGGGAATTTCAAATGTTGAAATTTGCAATGAGATTGCATACCTTCTATGAAATAGTTGGATCCCGATACCCGCTGCGAGTAAGAGTTACTCCTGGGAGAGTTTTACACATTACAATTAGCCGATCAAGTAGGTGTCTAGAAAGGTGTCAACGGGGTTACGCCCCTGGGAAAACGAGGTTTACTTTAATTAGGTCCGTGCGAAAGCACGGGGAACCTCCTTCAAAGTACCGGCACTGGCCTGGCTGAAAGATTGGCGAACTTGTAGAGTGTAATTAATCCCGGCTAGTCTTTCCTTTTAGGGTTTGAAGGAAGATTTGACTAAAACAGTGGGAGCCATCCTGATTAGATAAATTGATAACCAATGTAATCTTGTAAAAGCGCACGCTGAGTGTTTTCTTCTCTCTCTCTCTCCTGGTTGCGACTATGTCACGCCTTAATCAAGATAATAATACGGATGTATTGACCGAACCCGCTTGTTATACTGCGCTAGGGAACGTTGGTCCCGCTCCAACTTATAATTGTTATAAGACAGAGCAGGAAATAGGGGATTACCAGAATTCCCGTGCCACCAAACGAAGAAAGTGCATGTTGATGCATTTTCTTCGGGTGTGTTCATTACACAGAACTGTTTCTCGGTATCCTTTACGTCCTGGGTATGAGATACCGGATCAGGATCCCGCATATGTAATCTGTTACATGGGCTACAGATAGGTAGAGAACTGAGAACGGGTGATAAGTTTCATGAGATAGAAACGGTGCCAATGTTGCAGCCAGTCTGTTGGTAGTTATCACCCTGTATTATCAGAATACATTGATTCTGAACGAATGTTATTAGATACCGAACCTGAGATACAACATCATATCAGTCTCTTTATTAGTAAAGAAGGATATAATTTTGTATTGTTGGATAATGTTTTGAACATTTCCTATATCAAGAGTTGATCGGTTCAGGCACGTTATCTAAAAGCATAGACGTTCTAAATCAAACCACAGTTCTTAACGTACAGAACACATACACGAGAAAGAGTTCAGAAATGAACGAATCCTTCTTGAGGTATTGTAGATTAGGTCATATCAATGCGACCCGACTAGCTGAAGTTACATTTAGATGCACATTTAAATTAGTTTGAATTTACATCTTGTGAAACTTGCCGGTCATGTCACAAAGATAAAATGACCACAGCTCTTTTTATTGGAAACAGAGAAAGAGTTAGTGAACTCTTGGGATTGATACATGCTGATGTATGAAGGTCCCATGTCTACACATGCCAGGACCGGTTCTTTGTACTTCATTACATTCACTGATGATCTCAAGATTCAGACATATGTTCCTGTTGAAACACAAGTCCGAAACTTTTGAGATAATCACAGAATATAAGTTAGAAGTAGAGAACCAAAAACGGGTATAAGTATTATGTCCTTTGATGAGATCAAAGAGGAGAATACTTGAGCACGGGATTCCTGGACTATTCTAAAGGAGAATGAGATTCTCTCTCAGCATTACTCCTCCGTATACACCACAGCACTACGGTGTATCGGGGCGGAGCAATCACACCCTATTTGATATGGTGCGCTCTATGATGAGTACTACTAAGTTTCCTATTTCCTTTTGGGAATTTTGCATTTGTGAAGTTGCATACCTATTGAATAGGGTTTCAATCAAATCAGAAGCCTACCACTCCATATATGATATGGTATGGGAAGAGCCCATCTCTTAAGGATATTAAGATTTGGGGTTTTCCGGCCTATGTCTAAAAGCAAAATCCGGACAAAGCTCGAGGCAAGGTCAGTTCTGTAGAACTGGAAAGGTTCCAGCTATACAAACTGCAACAGATGATTTGGAAAACCCGAAGGATTCAATAGTTTCTAATGAACTTCAGCTTCTCCGCCGATCTAGTAGGGTTCCTCACCCACCTGAGAGATACTTCGGTTTCTCTATGACAGTGGGAGCAAGGATTGCATCATGAGATGATGACCCAACTATTTTCGAGCTGGCCATCAGCAGTGGGACTCTGTAAGAATGGCTGGATGCTTAGTGATCTGAGATGGAATCCTTATACACCAACAAAGTATGGACTTTGGTTGCTTTATCTGAAGGGTTAAATCCCCATCGGGAGTAAGTATATCTTGAGAAGATTACTTGGTGTACATGGAAAAGTTGAGACTTTCAAAGCTATGCTTAAGTTCATCCAGATCCTACTTGCCACGGCTACATACCATGACTACGATATCTGGCGGTTGGGTGTCATGACTGCTTTTCTAAATGATGATTTGGAAGAGAGCGTCTATAAGTACACAGCCAGAAGACTTCGTAGACAGTGGGAGCAGCGGAAACGTGAGCAAGATGTTTTATGTGATAAATCAGGCATCGCGGAGTTAGAACGTCTGTTTTGATGTGGTAGTCAAAGAGTTTGACTTCATCAAAATGGTAGATGAACCTTGTATGTACAAAAAGGTAGTAGAGAGTATGGTGGTGATCCTCGTAGAGTACGTGGATGACATACTCTTGATAGGGAAGGAGTTTCCTATGCTGCGCTCGGTCAATCTCCGCTTATCACAAGGATTCTCCATATAGAATCAAGGTGATACCTCCTAAATCCTGGGTTATGGATCTATGAGATAGATCTAATTGGATGTTAGGATTCTCACTAGTTGTAGTGAGATGGTATCAATCGATCCTGGGGAGAATCACTGGAAAGGTTCCAGGGTGATAAGGACGACTGAATGTCAGTCGCAGGCATTGTCTTTACCCTCAGTGGAGGGACGGTATGTTGGAAGAGTTCCAAGCTAGATACCGTGACTTGCTAGACGATTAAAGGCAAGATACATTGTTACCAAGGATGCTACCAAAGAGGCAGTCTGGATATAGATAAAAGTTCATGAGATGAACTTCGTTCCTACCATTGTGAGACAATGGAGTTGTGGGTTTTTTTTTTGCCGAGGAACCCCCGTCCCATCAGAAATCCAGATATAATTCTTAGACAGTATCACCTGATCAAGGAGATGGTTGATCTCCAGGGAGATCAAGGATAGGAGAGTAGACATAGAGGACAACAGCGTGGATCCACTCACAAAGGCCTTTTTCTTAGTAGAGACTTATATGGGATGGTTGAGTATGAGATACTTCAACCACAGCTAATTGTTGGCTATGCGATACCACAACAGATGGCCTTAGTGCAAGTGGGAGATTGTTAGTTATATGTATGCCCTAGAGGCCATTACTGTACATACGATGTATATTGTAGTGGATGCTTGGACATATATAGGGAGGACTTTCTTGCTCGACATGATAGTACGCTATCTGGTTGCTCTTTATCTTAACATGTACTCTGATTGTCTCTATGTTACATGTTGATAAAGCCCTTAGGATGAGTACTTGACTACCAGGACTATGATGCGGATCATACTAGTGAGGACAGTGTAGTCGCCAAGTACATCCTTCAAATGTTCCTAGTCGTGGGAGTATCGAGCCAGGGCATCGATACTCTAGAGTAGACTAGCGTATGCGCTTCTTGACCCATATGATGGGCAATGGATGATCTCATATCCATTGGTGTTTGACATCAGAGAAGGTATACGGGTGCTCAGTGGAGACTGGGTACACTGGACGGACTCGCCGAGAACTCCCAGATGGTATTATACCTCACGTCAGATGGCAGTTCTCCGGTGACACTGGTACAGAGTAGTCTGTTGACCCGAGATCGTCATAGAGTCTTGTGTGATTCCCACTGTGCTTTAGTTTCCATCATACCACGTCTAAGAGGGCGTGCAAAAAGGTGGCTTTTGGGTACAGTCCCGAACCACATGGAGGCAATGAGCGATAGGAGGGGATTCGTCTCTCCCGGTATAGGGAGTTGATGTTGCGCTGTGTTCGATTGGCTATAACCGGAAATCCCTGGCCAGGGTTGCTGAGATTTACTGGTAAGTGTTATCAGTAGTTTCTCGAGCTGTTATAGACCTCATATCGACACGACTTATCAAGCTACTGGGGTCTGACGTATACCACCCCTAGGCGAGATATGCGACATATCAGACGACGAGACCGGACTGTACGGGAGTGTTACTGACTGGATTCACAGGAGAATGTACAGGCTTGCTTGTTGATCTTCTGAGCGCTCAATACCTGGGTGGCTGTTACGTTTAGCTGACCGCTTGCAGCTTGTGGGTGTTTGATATGATCATCACCTACTGCCGGCGTATTGACGATTCTTTAGAGTCCTACACAGAGGTTTCTTGGCTCAGGCAAAACGGAGTAGGAGCACATATATGATATGTGCGGAACCGAGAACAATACGAGTATGTGATGCCGTATTAGATTCTCGAGATATGAGATATCGGCCGGGTATATGTGATATAGCTGGGTCGTCGGATCAAGTGTTGATTCGATGAACTGATTCAGATTATATTAGTCGGTTATTTGTGAAATAGCCGGATTATCGGATCAAGTGTTGATTCAATAATTTAATGTATAATTATATATTTAATATATTAAATTACATTAACTGATATAAGCTCACTAAAAGATTCTTTTTCTCACTCGGGTAATACATTGATATATATGCGATATATGTTAATTGTATTATTTTATTTTGTTACAATAAATATTGTATATGTGATATATAATATTGTAACATGTTAGGCTTATTAATGCAACATGTTTAGTAAAGATTAAACATGGTTAGGGTTTGATTTAGGTTAATCTTTTCTAGAATCTTCTAGAAGGTTTTTTGTTTTGTTTTGTGCAAAGATATTTGTTTTGATATTTTGCAAGATATTTTTTTAACCCAACCAAACCTTTAACCTTAGTTAAATCTCTACAAAGGTTACTTGAACCATGGTTGCATTTCTAACCTCATTATGGATTCATTATTCATCACAAAAGAAAATGGCTTCTTCTTCTTCCTTCTTCTTTTCATGGAAAAGCTTTCTAGCCTTTTCATTAGTGATGAAAATGAGTGAGTTAAAGAAAACAAATGAGAGCAAAAATCCTATTTCATCATCCTAATCTATCCTAACAATTTAGATTAGGGTGTTCACTTCATTTAGTGAGTGAGAGCTTGTGTTATGAAACTTCAAGGTAGATCATCTTTGTTATCGAAGATCGGAAGCAAGCTTGCATCTTTCTCTTCGTGGAACCTCTCGAGAGTCCGGAACTTGATGATCGCAGCGAAGGGACTACAACACGGAGCTTATGAAGTGAAGGACCGGACTACAAAGGTTGTAATCCCAAACTCTTAGATGTTAAAGTGTTTAACATGCTTTGTTTCGCCTAATCTCTAGTCTAAGATCTTAGTTTAGGGTTGTTCGGCACGGCTAAATTTTAAATCGGACATGGTTGATGCCTTATAGACCCTTGTGCATGTGCCTAGTAACCCTACACATCCTAAGGTTTCTTAAGTGGATATCATATCGTAAATATGCCACGGAGCATACGTACGGTACGTCACTCTACTCAAGCTACCTACTCCATCAATCAGGGTCAACCTATAAAACGAAAGTTCGGGTCTAATACCCCCCGTTCAAGTCTAAGTTCCGTAAGGTCATGCCTAGGTTCCGAGATATATACACGCCCTAGACTCCGCATAGTCAAACATAGACTCGAACCAAGGTTAAACCTAGCGCTCTGATACCAATTTTGTCACGACCCGAAATATTAGCTCGTGACTGGCACTTAAATCACGCCACGTCTAAAGGCGTAACGTAATTCAGGTAAGCCGAAACCCAGAAATCTAAACCTTTTTAAGAAAATAAAAGAAGTGAAGTTTTGAAATAAAGGTATAGTGAAATCAAACGTTTTCTTAATGCATAATAGTGGAACATGAAAAATGCAAGTGAAATTTATTGGTTGAAAAACACGTTTCGTCTTTTAAAAATTTGGGCAGCACCTCCTTTGTATTTTTTTTTATCCAAAACCATAATACAAGATAATATAAAGGCATCCCCAAGCGGGAGCTAGCTCTTCGCCAATCGGCGGATCCACAACCACGCAAAACATAAATATAAGTATACGACGCCCAACGGCGAAGATCACCCTAAAAGATAAAGAAATA
Organism: Agapanthus africanus; assembly: GCA_030015575.1. Lineage (NCBI taxonomy): Eukaryota > Viridiplantae > Streptophyta > Magnoliopsida > Asparagales > Amaryllidaceae > Agapanthus > Agapanthus africanus. Next base: position 206,831,953 of record CM057347.1, on the reverse strand, counting down.
AGCAAGTCATCAAAACCACAAGTAGCGGAATACCCCTCGCTTTAAGTCTCGCAACCACAACTCTCACTAAGTGTCATTACTTAAACAATTGCTAATTTTGATTGATGGAGTTGACTAGATACAATATGAATAAAGAATACAATAGTGGCACGATCCAAATATGTACCACCTACCAAAGCAAAACACCCGAATGCAAGCAGTGTGCCAGCGATGCCGCTACGGATCCATGCGGTCAACCTGCAAGAACTGTGGCACAACGGGGGTGAATTGCCAACTCATGAGTAAAAAAACATCAACAAGTAGAAATCGAATAAACAACGACTCCTAGGTCAACTGTATCATAAAGATAATACTATGATATCTAGGGTGACCGTAACTGCATATATGCCAACAATGTAATCAATGTCTTAATGCATGCGGATATCATCCAACCATATAATCAATGTCATTATGCATGTAGATCTCGTCCACGTGTCAACCAATGACACAACAACATCATGCATGTAAATATCATGAAAACATATGCATGTAAATATGAGGATATAAATCAACGTGTGTCCCTCGCGACACATCACAATCATGGAACCTGAGTGTCCAACATCGACACACGAAACATCATAAAACCCGTGTCCAGCATCGACACGTAAATCCTCAGATCGGCCCTCATATCTATCTCATCTCAGGCGCCGCATACTCTGATCGGCCCTCATATCCATCTCATGACTCCGGCCGGTATCCTCCGGACAACCGCCGGGTCCAACCAATCAACAGTAGGTAGTGGTCCCTCTGCCAGGCTCATCGTCATCCCCACGAAATCTCTCTCTCGCCCCGGGGTACCATACCGGGTCCACCATGTACCCGCAGACGGTTCCTCCACTCCTCGAATCGGGTCTCGAAAACAAATCTCAGAACCGAGAAAACTCATGGTGGACATCTCGAAATATCATATCAAGAGAAACCGAGTTTTTAAAATAATACATACTTTCTTTTGAAATGACCACGGTTCTCAACTCCAGAAATCTCATGAAAACAGCATATCTCAATGCGTATAATCATAAAGCATGATGTATACGACATATAACAGAATGTAAGCATATCCGTATATCATGCAACATGGGACAGTGATGTGAACATAGCGAGTAAATCATGCAAGGAATCATATCATGATGCATCAATCAACTGTGTAGTGACATAGCAATTATCGATGATGAAGTGTGTGAGCCGGCTAATCTGTGTAAGTGTAACATACGCATCATCGATAATGGTGTAGGTGTACTAGCACAGGTATATGTAATGCAATGAGAGTAACATGAGCGTAGCATAAATTAAATCGTATGCAAATGCTAAAAGGGTATACGACTCTATCATATATCCGAGTCGGTGAATCTATCAATCGGCCTCATTCCTCACAACATCACGTACGGTATAATCCATCGTACGTAATCCTCTAGTCAAGGGTATGGATCAATCATCAAGTCAAACTCATCGCGTACGGAAAATCATCGTACGGCGGCATTAAACCAATAAGGATCCTATCAACCTATATGACAATGAGGGTATGGACCTAACTTCTCGTACGACATATCACTCAAGATTCACAACATTATATATATATATATATATATATATATATACCTATGTCCCAGGTCACATCCATAACAATCTCATATCAGGGGACCGGCAAAGGTATCAATCCGCTCATATCGACTCGCATCCGTATACCGACATATCAATCCATTCATCATATCACATCAAATATTCTTTTCATCATATCAATATTCTCGCATCAAATCATCGTATATGTTTTTATCTCATTTGACCGATCTCATAACACATCTAACTCAATCTCATCATATTCAACGATCGCATTTCCTATCCTTATACATCTCGTTTCATATCCTATATCAATCATATCCGCTCATATTATCTTATCTCATTAAGTCATCTTACATCAAGTCTATTTTGTATAAACATTCTACCTTATACATCAAATATCATGCTACTCTAAAACTCATACCTATTCTAGTGCAACTACATGTCTATAAGTCGTGATTCACCTTAAATGTTCATATCCCTAAGCTTTCATCTCATATCCCAATGTATATATATTCGATCACTTATATCATCTCTAACTATCTTTTTAACCCTAACCCTAGTTCCTAATCTAGGTTTCTACGACAGTATCCTATAGATCGGTTTCCATATATAATTTGCGGGAGTGCTATACGCCATCCATCCGACTTCCCCCGTAGATATAGATCTACTCACTTTGCTCCTTGCTTACCGAAGTCGATGACGCCATGCTCCGTCGTCTCGGAATCCACGCGAAGGTACCTACAATATCAGCACATATCGCAATACCATTAACATCACGTCTGGAAAACCAATACGGCACACGGTACGCTCATAGGTTAGAACCTATAGCCTACGCGTGCAAAAGCAATCAATTATCCCTTGTCGTTGATGTACAAACATCCAACAACCAAATACAAATCCAAATATCAAAACTTATCATTCAAAATACAGAAAACACGAAAACAACAATATAGGAAAACCCTTCCCAGATTTCACTATAGGACAAATTAAGGGATTTTGCACATAGGGTTGCTCTAGATATAGGATAACAATGCCTCAGACCAAAAATCACAAAGTTTCACTCCAACTTGGCCGAAATTTGCGGCCTATAGCAATAAATCTGCGGCTAGAAGAAAGAATCAGGGGTTCAGGTTTCAGGAGGTGGTTCATGGTTACCTGCACGTCTCATGGTCAAGGGAACTTCTTTTACAATGGTCTCGGGTCATCCCATATCTCTAAATACTATCACAAAAACCCGATATCGACGGATCTAAAGTTCGTATTTTGGGGTTTTGGTCACTGGTCCAGGTCAAGAATTGGTCTCTAGGGTCTTGTAACAGCCACTAGGCATCACCCAATCCACACAATACTCAAACCCCTCACTAGCAATTTCCAAGTTCACAAATCCACATCTTAACCCTATTTCTAAACTAACTAGAATGCTAGGAAAACATAACTAACTAAGTGGAGGAAAATATACCTCATGAACGCCACCAAGCAAAACCCTAGAAGTCCAAAGTCCTCAAAATCCAACATTGATGGGTCCAAAGTGTAGAGGGTGAAGAGGGGATCAACTTTTGTGAAGGGGGTTTAGGGTTTTGGTGAACATTTGGAGATGATTCCTTGGGATGGATGTGGAGGGAGATGATGTTGGAGGAAGATGAAGAAAGAAAAGTAATGAGGGAAATGAAATGGTGTGGCTGCCCTCTCTCTCTTCCCTCTCTTATCCTCACCCACTCTCTCACTATTTATCCTTTTACCCTTTTCTTTTTAATTTTAAAACTAAATCACATAATACCCATAAAACAACACAAATGCAACAACATGTAACCAAAATGCAACATGATATGGTGCACTAGCCATGAAAAACTGTAAAAACACGGATTTGGCTTAATCGCGATTAGCAGTGCACTAATCGGGTTTTCATTTAACTGCATATAATTGATTTTAAAAATGCCAAATCCTTTAAATGTATTTTTAAATGAATAAATCATTTTAATTTCCAATTATTTCACAATTATTGGTATATATATTTATACCATTTTTTCGAACACCCCGATTTCGGAAATCGGACAGTTTTCGGGAAAATATATTATTTTAATATTAAATTCCAAAAATAATATTTTATATATTCTGAAATGTTACAGAAACCTTGCTGTCGTGCCGAACATTCCTACACAAGCGGCAACAGAAAAGGGAAAGGAAAATCCAGAAGGCATTGGGGACAGTGCCTATTTCAAGTTTGGGGGTGTTGATAGGTTCATAGTATATAGTTCATTTGCACGTTTCCTGCAATTTCGCACTTTCATTCATGTACTTTTTTTTCCTTTATTTTCATATAGTTGCATTGCATATTTGCTTTTGTACTGCATTTGGCTTATTGTTCAATAAAAAAAATTCTTGAAAAACATAAAAAAATTGTCATGTTGGCTAGCGGGGGAACTTAGATTCAAAGTCTGATGGTTCGGTTGATAAGTTGAAATAACTAAATCTTTTTTATGAAACCGAAAACCCAAAAAATAACCCTCCTTTGTGTTTAACATAACTGATATATGTCTTTTATATCACTTACACGTGTCGTATGATTTTTTAAGAATTTGATGAAAGTCTGACATGTCTGTAAAAATTTTAAAATTGATAAACATCTTTAGAATCAAACAGGTTTGTCTGAGTTAAGTAATATCAAGAAAAGTTCATACAGTGAAGATGATATGAAGAATTTTATAGAAGTTTTAACAAGAAGATATAAGTCTGAAAAATAACCCATCTGAAACCTTGTTGGGGTAATTACACACCTTATCCACATGTAACGTCTTCAGATTTAAAAGAAAAAGCTGGTTTTATCTCCGTTTTCACTGAGTGTAGAATTATTTAAAATAAAATGAGTCTTTTGTTTTGTGGCCTTGGTAACTTGGGTAATTAAGTCCTTAGGGTGTCTCCACACCTAATGCCCTAAAACCATCTGATTTGGGAGTCATTGATCCAAAGCTCGCTAAGTTTCCAATCGCCAGATAAAACAAGCTAAGCAAGTGTTCTCTCTGAGTTAAAAGTCCTAACGGTTCTTTGTGGGAGAATAATCTTGGCAGAGACGAATTTTCTATTAAAACAATTTTTTCACGGAGATATGAAAGTTTATATTTATTAAGACGTTTTGCACGATAACGAAGGGTGTGTATGAACAAAAACATGTGAAAGGGTGGAGTGAAGTATAAGACTTAGGTTCTCTGTTAAAATTGATATATATTCTGACTTGAAACCTAACTGGAGAATAAAACTTGAGAAAATCTTAAGTCTTTTCAAACTCGTATGATCCTTTAGAAGTCTACTCTGGTCCGTATTTTTGACATGATGACCCTAATCTAGTTCTTAGAAACTTATGGACACTATCCGCACAAATCACGTAAAGACGCGTATTAACTTATGTTGAACAAACTGTGAGGAATGAAAAATAGGGTTGGACGTTTTCTAACTAGGATGATAGAACTTCTAGTTTTGATACTTAACCTTAAAATTAGAACCAACTGTTTTCTTGCGAAACTAACTTGACTGGATTTTGTGGGTGCAATTCGCTGAAAACCCTCAGGAGACAACACTCCTCCTACTAGAGACACCTAGAGGTTTAACGGCTTGTTGCACATGCTCAGTGCAATCGCGTTCCCTGCGAAAATGAGGCTAGGATTTTTTGTTTTGCACGGGACGAGCAAAAGATAAGTTTGGGGGTATTTTGTTCAGCACGATTTTTTACATTATAACACCGCCCATTTTTATCATTTTGTCAATAAACAATGCTATTTAATCTTTGTCTGCTCATTTATACAGATTAGAAGTACGCAGACAGAAACACTGAAATTTGTACACAACATGCACAAGAAGACGGGTTTTTAGCTGGAACTGCAAACGGGACAAATAAAGTGTGTGTACAAAAAGAATTTGTGAAATGGTCCAACACATACAAATGTGAACACCCTTTTGTGATGTATGAACCTAGGGGGCTGCTTTGGCACACAGCAACGATGAGTGGTGCAAATTTCACCCATGTGCAAATTACAACAAATTGCAACTATAGAGAGATGCCCAAGAGACCAGAAGTTAAAAGACCAAAGGTGGGCCCCACTCTCCAAATTTTGGCTGCAAATAAACTCATTTTGGCCGCAAATTGCGGCCAAGTTTGTGCCAAATTGGGTCGTTCAAATATAGTGGGTCCCTGGAGGTCTTTTCAGTCTATTGTCATCTGCAACTTTTGATTTTGTATTCTCTATAAATAGCAGATCAGTTCATGAGAAAAGGGGAGAACTTTTGCATTACTTGTAACTATTTTGATAAATTTCTTGTAGCTCTTGGGATTAGACTAAATTCTTTGCCTTCCTCTGGTCTTGCAACCTCTATCTTTGAGCTTGCAAGATTAGATTTTGGTAACTGAATTCATTTACTTGTATTTGAACCATTGCAATAAAATCTTCATTACATTCAAGTTTGATTCTTGTGTCTCTTCTCTATTTCATTGTTATTTCTTTTTATTATTCAGTTGTGCTATTTCTATGATGATGTGTGAGTAGTTAACTGTTCTTGGGCTATGGTGTGGTAGGTTGTGGAATGGCTTTACTTCCAACCCCTACCTTTTGATTCCTGCATTTTTCACTTCTTTTCTTAATTGTACAATTTTTTTATGTTTTGCTTGATAGGATATATCGTTTTGAATGGTTGCAAATCAACCTTTAACATATATCCTATTCCTTCTTTACATTTTATTGTTGCTATATTATGATTTGAAGTTGAAATGAATAAGGAATTATGTTAAGTGTCACAACTAGCTAGATAGGATATATAGCATACAGGCATATATTCTATACTTGCTAACTTCACTTAACTAATTCCATATTCATTTCATTCTCAATCTCATTCTTTTTAGTTTCCGTTTTACTTAACCTTGATATCGTATTCTAACCCGACGCATGATTCGAATGGATGCGGCATGCTTTCGCAATTCAAATGGAAACTAAAAAATGAACCTTGAATCAAAATGGAGAGTTAGGGGTAAATGTCGTATTTCACTCATACTATACCTTAGCCTAAGTTTTCCCTAAAACAAAACCTTTCTTCTTTTAATTATTGTAAAAACATGACAAACACCCATTTTCCAACCCATTGTTTCATAACTCAAATTGATGTCGTGATATCCACTCATTGTGGTTCGACCCGTGCTTGCCGGCTTGCTTCAACGCACCATGCACTTACGGTATTTTTAAAACTCGAGACTCACATCATGCACTATTTTCACCTAAAAACGACATATCTTCATTAAACTAAACTCGACAAAAGCATGACACCGTGCGTTTTGAACAGTAATATACAAACCAGTATGATACAATAATGGCCTCTAGGGCATATATCACTAATAATCTCCCACTTGCACTAAGGCCATGTATTGGCATATCGCAGACCTATCATCTCGAATTGCCTCTCGATCTGTGTCTGAGGGATGGCCTTTGTGAGTGGATCTGCAGTGTTGTTCTCTGTATCTTTTCTCCGTACCTTGACCTCCCGGCGATCAACGATCTCCCTGATCAGGTGGTACCGCCTCAAGATGTGTCTGGACTTCTGCTGGGACCTGGGTTCCTATGCTAAAGCTATAGCGTCGTTGTTGTCACAATACAGATGTATTGGATCTACAATGGACGGAAGCACCTGAAGTTCTGTTAGGAACTTCCTCATACAGACTGCTTCTTTCGCGGTGTCACAAGCAGCGATATACTCCGCTTCCAACGTCGAGTCAGCAACGGTGTCCTTCTTGGAGCTCTTCCAACAGACCTCCCATCCATTGAGGGTAAAGACATAACCCGACATGGACTTTGAGTCATCCTTATCACTTTGGAAGCTGGAGTCAGCAAAGGCCTCGATCTGGAGATCTTTTCCGCCATACACCAAGAACATCTCCTTAGTCCTTCTCAGATACTTGAGAATATTCTTTTGCTGCTATCCAGTGGTTCTTCCCTGGGTTTGACTGATACCGTCTTACCATGCTAAGTTCATAAGCAACATCTAGTCTGGTACACAACATCGCATACATTATAGAGCCTACCATAGAAGCGTAGGGTATAATCGAAATGCGGTCCCTTTCCAAATCAGTATTGGGAGACATCTTTTTGGAGAGGGTGATTCCGTGACAAGCCGGTAGACTACCGTGCTTTGAATCTTCCATACTAAATCTCTTTAGTATGGTGTCGATGTACCTGGATTGCGAAAGTCCTAACATTCTCTTAGATCTATCGCGATAGATCTGGATCCCCAGAATGTAGGAGGCATCACCCAGGTCTTTCATGGAGAACCTCTGTGACAAGAATCCTTTGACTGATTGTAGCATAGGAATATCATTTTCTATCATAATGTCATCCACGTAAAAGACGAGAAATACCAAAGTTCTCGCTACAATCTTACTATAAATGAATGGTTCATCTGGATTTTTGATAAATTCGAATTTTTTGACCGTCTCATCAAAACAGATGTTCCAACTCCGCGATACCTGCTTTAGTCCATAAATGGACTTAAGCAACTTGCACACTTTCCCGCTTCTCCCACTCTGAATGAAACCCTCTGGCTGATCCATATAGACGCACTCTTCTAAATTTCCATTCAAAAAAGCGGTCTTTACGTCCATCTGCCAAATTTCATAATCATGGAAGGCAGCAATGGTAAGAAGGATCCGAATGGATTTGAGCATAACCACTGGAGAAAGGTTTCATCATAGTACAAACCAGGTCTTTGACGAAAACCTTTAGCAACAAGTCTAGCCTTATAGGTTTCAACCTGTCCATCTACACCAATCTTCTTTCTAAAGATCCATTTGCAGCCTACGGGTTTTACCCCTTCTGGAGCAATGTCCAAAGTCCAAACTTTGTTGGTGTACATGGACTCCATTTCAGTCCGCATTGCATCCAGCAATTTTACCGAGTCTTCGCTCTGAATGGCTTGCTGGAAGCTAGTTGGCTCATCATTATCAATGATGCAATCCTCTCTATCCTCGTCTATGAGAAAACCGTAGTATCTCACGAGCGGATGAGACTGCCTACTAGTCCTGCGGAGTGGCGCGGGGATGTTCGGTTCTTTCGAAACTTTTGGTTCTACCAAACTTTCAGTAATAGCTTGTAGTTCTGGAATTTCTTCCAGTTCTATTGCGCTCCCACTTATCTTTTTTTCTAAAAATTGAGTTTCCAAGAACTGGGCATGACGAGAAACAAAAACCTTTTGTTCTTCTGCGTGATAGAAAAGATACCCCCTAGAGTTCTTTGGGTATCCCATAAACTTACACAGTACTGAGCGTGCCTCGAGCTTGTCCGCATGCTGCTTTTTTACAAAAGCTGGACATCCCCATATCTTCAGATACTGAAGATAGGGTTTCTTCCTACTCTACATCTGATATGGTGTGGTAGGCACAATCTTGGTAGGAATCTTGTTCAAAAGATATGCAGCTGATTCTAGTGCATAATCCCAGAAAGATCGCGGTAACTCAGCGTTACTCATCATGGAACGGACCATATCCAATAGAGTTCTGTTCCGCCTTTCCGATACACCGTTGTGTTGTGGTGTGTATGGAGGAGTAAGCTGAGAGAGAATTCCATTCTATTTTAAGTAATCCAAGAACTCGGCACTTATGTATTCATTAGCTCGATCAGATCTCAGTATCTTGATACTTTTTCCAGTTTGTTTTCCACTTCATTCTTATATTCTCGAAATTTCTCAAAAGTCTCGGATTTATGTTTCATCAAGAAGACATGTCCATACCTAGAGAAATCATCCGTAAAAGTAACAAAATAGGAATAACCACTTCGTGCATGTGTAGACATTGGACCACACACATCGCTGTGTATGAGTCCCAAGAACTCGCTCGCTCTTACTCTGTGTCCAGTAAATGGAGTCTTTGTCATCTTTCCTATGAGACATGATTGACAAGTTGCATAAGACTGATATTCGAACGGATCCAAATATCCTTCTCTATGTAAATTCGTCAACCTTGTTTCATTGATGTGACCCAGTCTACAATGCCATAAGAAAGCCTTGTTTAATTCTGGAGACTTTCTTTTAAGTGTGTTCTGACGTTGAAAACCAGAGATTGATTTAACACGTATATACCGTCCTCTAGTGTACCTGACCCAATCAAACTTTGATTAAGGTGGATGTAGACCACATCGCTTACAAATGTAAAATCATATCCTTCTTTAGAAAGTAAAGATACAGATATGATATTACAAGCTAGACTAGGTACACACAAACAGTTACGTAAAATCAATATCTTCCCAGTCGTCAATCCTAGGTGATATTCCCCTACGGATACAGCGTCCATGCTCATTCCATTAGAAACCATGAGAGTTATATCACCTTCCCTGATAACTCTATGGTTTCTCAAAGCCTGTAATGACTTATAAATATGATATCCTGATCCGGTATCTAGTACCCAGGAAGTAGAGTTAATTGACATAAAGTTTTCAATCATAAACATACCCGAATCCGAAGCCACAACGTGCTTCGGATCCTGGTTTCTGGCGTTCCAAGCCCTGCAGTCCTTCTGCCAATGCCCTTTCCCATGACAATAGGAACAATCCTCCTTCCCTGCTGTTAGCCCCGAAACTTTTGCCCTTCCCTTTCCTTCTACCTTACTGACACCGCCTATCGGCTTGGTGAAGGCCTTCTTCTTCTTTCCCTTGGCTTTCTCTTTGGATCTAGAAGAGGAAGATTCCCCAATAAGCAGAACGGGTGTCTCCCTGGTTTCCTTCAAGGCATAAGTAGAAGGGAAGGACTGTAGAATCAAGTTAGTGCATAACTCGTTCTCCAACGTGGTCCCCAGGTCCGTGAGCTCTTCAATATAGCTAATCATCGTAAGGACGTAGTCCCCTACAGATGACCCGACATCCAACCTCGCCTGAAGCAATTCCTTCGAGGTCTCATATCTTGCGATACGAGATTGCTCTCCATATAAATCTTTGGTATGGAGGAAGATAGAAGCTAAGTCCATCTTCTCGTGCTACCTCTGGTGTTCATTATCCATTGAGGCTAACACGAAGCACTTGGCATTCGCACTGTCTTTTTCCCTTGTCTTACGGATATCAACAATCGCGATGGTGGAAACTGGACCTGGGACGGCGGGGGATTTAGCAGTAGGAAGGTGGCCCAGCTTGTCATAGGTAATGGACATATGGATAAAGCTTTGCCAATCAATATAGTTTGGCTCGGTCAATTTATTATCTAGATGTAACCTAAGTCCGGTCATCTGGTCGCTGCAATCAAGAGAAAGAGAGGAGGAGGAAACACTCAACATGATACTCTTACAAGTTTAGATTGGTTATTATTTTATCTAAACAGGATGGCTCCCACTGCATCTCGAATCTTTCCTCAAACCATAAAAGAAGAATTAGTCAGGATTAATCTCACTCTTACAATACTTGGTTAACCTTTCGGCCAGGCTGGTGTTGGTATTTCGAGGGAGGTTTTCCAACGCTTTTGCGAAGTTTCTTAATTACATAACCTCTTTTCCCTGGAGGCGTAGCCCTGCTAACACCGTTCTAGACACCTACTTGGTTTATAGCATTGATTGCTTAGTGAAAAAAATCTCCCGAGGAGTAGCGGATACTCTCAGTAGGATCGGGATCCAAATATCATCGTGTGACAACTTTGAAGGAATACTACTAAAATCATCAAACTCCAAATGGTATGCAATACTAGCAAGTTTCAGTTTTCTTAGAAACTCCCGATGTGGATTTTTGCCCCAAGCTCTTATGACCTGACGAAGGCTAACATATCATAAGTCGCAAGTCAAGTTCTACTCATCATTGTCCAGGTTAATTTGAACCCACCCGTACATACCCTTGACGAAGGCTAAAATAGTAGTACGACTGTCCCAAACCAACGTATCTATCTATGCTACAGAAGAATACCCAGCAGCTACCAATCAATATGCCTTGGCGAAGGTCAAAATATATAGCTTGAATACTACTGAATACCCAACTGAAATGACGGAGGGCTACGAATGGTTTTGGCGAAACCGTGAACGTAATGAACTTGATATAATCGAAGGAACCATGATAGCTTTTAAAGGAGTGGTTTAAGCTCCGCATTTAAAAGTTGTTTTTTGAAAAAACCGAGTGGTTTTTAAAACTGTTCCAACGATTCAGGTTTGGTTTGTTTACTTTTCATTAATCAATTAATGCAGTCACATCATTTACACCTATCATTGCAGAAAGAAACGAAAATACCACGTACGCTTATGCCATCCGCATTCGCCACTGGGTCCCGTCTTACACCGTTAGGTTACTTAACTAACGCCAGAGCAGGGGTTGGACTAGCGCGGGTGCAAAACATAAGCAACGTCTATTATATAACATATATAATATATCCATTCGTCACATGCAATAATAGGCATTCCAGATCACAGATGAACATATTGGATATACTAGGAATTCCGCATTTCGTTTAAGCCCATAACGAAAGACAGATTCCACGGTCGTGATGAATAGCCAAACCCCACCCTAGACCCCTACGGGTGCGGCAAACTACCCGCCAAATTCTCGAAGTGAGGCAGCCTCCCTCAGTAAACTGAGTAGGTCACTCGGAATTTCAAGAACCCGGTAGTTTGTGCACCCCACCTTGGGTCTATCCTAGGAGCCAAAAACAGTAAATGAAATAATACAACGGCGGCTACAACCTCAACCTGGATGTGCCCTGCAAAATAATATTACATCACTTTACAATTTACATCGAATGAAAGAAAGAAAACTCTCTTCTCACATCCCCCGACTATTCATCCACGACGATCCAATATTCCATATCCACAAACTAACATCACATATATGTGCAACCCCCCAACTAACCGACATATAGAAATTAGCGGAAGTTTACGAACACATATATCCAAACACAGAAAACCTGATAGCGAAGAACTTTAGAATTTCGATCGAAACATATTTTCCATGTCTATCCCAAGTGCAAACCATCACACAAACAATACTGGGTAGAAACCAAATATACCAGAAAACAGAACACCAATAAAAAGAATTACAGAAGAAAACCGAGTTAACTCGGCCTCGACTCGGTCGCGGAACGGCAGCGAAACCCACTGTTTCGCCGTGCTTCCGCGGTCGTCTTGGCGAGTCAGTGACTCATTTTACTTGAGTGTTCTTAGAATACCCTGCTTGCAATTTTCATTCCTCTGAAATAATTTTTCTGACAGTTTTAAAAATCGACAGAAAGCTAGGTTTTTGGTGATCCGATTTCGTGTTATCCCGACGATCAAAGTTCTAACTACTTGCTAACTAGTTAGTAAAGGTTTAGTAGGCTCTGATACCACTGTAAGTCGATCTCGCGCACCCCACGCACTTGTGGGGAGGCGGAATATGCAAAAAATGATTTTTCTATGTTTCTCAACACCGACTAAACTCTAGGATCGATACTAAACCTTAACTAGCTAAACTGTATGAGGTTAACTACTCGGAAAGAATGTTATACCTCACAGTATCATGTCCTTCGGGTCATCTTGCTGTCCTCCTCCTCGTCATAAGCTCCTCGGATCGTATACGGATCGGGCCTCCTCGTCGGTCTCCTCAAGTCAAAGACGATCCACCCGAGAGTCTATAGTCCGAGCTCCAACCTCAAATCCGACGTAACTAAGGCACCTAGTTCGCTAAACTAGATGTCCCAGATGATGTAGAGAGTGAAGATGGATTAGTTTGTCTTTAAATACCTAAGGCTTCTTAACACAAGAGACATTTAGGGTTATAGGAAGAAGAAGGGGAGGTTGAAGAAGTGAGAGTGTGGAATGAACATTAGAGAATGAAGATGGCTCTAGAGTAGTGATAATATCACGCATCCAATAATGCAAAAGCAAAATATCAAGCATACCTGAATAGTCACGTAGTGAGTCACCTTCATGAGTCACCCCATGAGTCACCTAAGAGCCATACTTCATTTAATGTAAATCTCCACCTCATACCTCCACCTCATTTATCTTTTAATCAAAAGATTAAATACAAAATGAGGTGTACTTGAGCAAATTACAAGAATAACCTTCACCGTATATACATACCCGTATCCGTATTTCAAAAAATACGAATACAAAGAGACGAAAATAATCCATCAATATAATACTAGGATCCGGTTTAAACTAAAGCCCACTAGTATTATCCGCCCGAACATCATCCGTGCACAAGTACACGTGTGTGATCGAAGCCCTGCCATAAAACCATATGGCCTCTAAATCTTTTTCCCGATGCAGGGAAACCCTCTGTGTGGGACTCTAAAGGCTCGACACTATGCTGGCAGTCGGTTTAACCACAAGCCGTCAGCGGTACTAGCTGCACGTAATGGCTACCCAGCTATCTGTCGATTAGAAGGCCGATGAGCAAACACATCCAAACTCCTACTGAGCCTATCTGTAACAATCCCCGTACAGTCCGGTCCGTTCATCTAAGAGTATCGCATATCGGTCTTAGGGGACGGTAACCATCAGACCCCTAATAGCGCAATAAGTCGTGCCGGAGTGTAGCCCAAAACACCTTGAGAAACTATTGGAGTACCTACCAGTAAATCTTGCTAGCCCTGGCCAGGGACTTTGTGTAATGGCTTTCCGAACACAGTGAGATATCAACCCCCATACCGGGAGAAACGAATCCTATCCAACCACTACTGCCTCCCAGTGCTTCGGGACTGCACCCAACCACTACCGGTTTGCACGACTCATTTGAGCCGTGGTAGGGTAGTGATCTAAGTATAGTGGGAACACACTCGAGGCGAAGTAGCGATGTCAAGTCAACGGACTATGCTATACTCATGTCACCTGGGAACTGCTACCTGATGATAGGTATAGTACCAACCAGCAGTTACCCACGAGTCCTGTCCAGTGTACTCATAACCCAATGAGCACCTGCATACAATCTCTAGTACGACGTACTAATGGCTGTGGGACAGACCATTTCCCCTGTTGGGATGAGAAGCGTATACACTAGTCTACTTTGGAGTATCGATACCCCGTCTCGATAATCCTACGACTAGGGACGGATGTGCTTATAGACTACCCAGCCCCCACTAGTGTGACTGCTATCACAACGCTGGTGATCAAGCAAAGATCCTAAGGGCTCTACCAATATGTATAAGCGATATGCTAAAAGAAACACATGCATATATTGAGGTAGAAACAAACCAGGTGGCATACTACCATTTCGAGCAAGACTGTTTCTATATCCGTGTATATCCCAAGCTTTCAATATGTAATATACAAACCAATATGATACAATAATGGCCTTTAGGACATATATCACTAACAAATATATCATAATATCTACTTAAGTGATTTTAAAAAGAACAATATTTCTCGAGTTGATATATATTCGGCGATTCATCCTCATCATATCACGTACGGAATATCCATCGTACGATATCATCAATTAAATTGTAAGGATCTATAGTCACATACATCATCTCATCCCATCTCATCAAACCATCTCATGCCATATCGTATCATGCCATGTCATACCATATCATATATATATCGTCTTGTATCATCATATCAAATCATATTGACTCATTATCATCATGATTATCCTTATATCATATATAGGTGTGTATATATGTATAGCCTAATGGTAAGAAAATAGAACTATGGAATATCTTTTACTAAGTATACTACTATGGTATGGTATTCTAGACACCTTACTAACTAAGTATACATATCTATCTATATAAATATATACATTCTAATTCTACGGTTGCAGGGGTGCTATACGCCATCCACCCGACTTCCCCCATAGATATACATCTACTCACCTACAAAGCCTCGCTCTAGTCGATCCTGACAGATGCCTTGTCCTCCTTCATCATCCCAGAAGTCCACGTGCTTGTACCCACAAATCAAAGCATATCACATAACAATCCAATTCGAAAACCGATATGACGAGCTAAGCGCACATAAGTTAGAACATATGGTCAACGCGTGCTAAAACAACAAAATAACCCCCGACGTCGATGTACGAACGTCGAACGACCAAGTTACATCATGAAAACCCAAAAACCAAGTTTCAAATATCAGAAAACATTGACAGAAATCAAGTAAAACGGCTTTAGATTTTACTTAAGGTGATTTTAGACTTTTTAGTGTATAGGGTAGTCTTAGTTATCTAAAGACCAAGTTTCAGAGCCTAATTAAAAATTCGACCCGTGATTTGCAGTAAAATCGAATATTTCAACGGCAAAAACTTGAGGGATTACGCTCAGGCTTCTACGGTGGCTTTCTACTGGTCTATACACCTCTCTGTTGTTGGGGTAAAAATTTACACCCCGGTTGACCGAGTCAAAGTCAAGGTCAACACCCAAGCTAGGTGGGCCCAAGCCCAGGACAAGCGGGCCCATACCCAAGTCGAGCCCGCGGCCAGCCTCCCCATGCCAACAACAAAATCATGTAATAAATAGTTTTATGTAATTTTTTATATACATAAATGTATGCAAAATGGGCATAAAGCCAATATTTTGTAAGCCCATGGCTTATGTGCAAAAATGAAATGGCACATGAGCCATGAGATAGGCAAAATGCCATTTTGTGAAGCCCAAGTGGTTATATGTAAAAATGTAAGCCTATAAAAGGCAACATGATGATGAATAAAAAAACACTTTTCATTCTCACAAAAAACCTAGGGTTTGTATCTCTTTCCTTTTTCTGAAGGTCTCAAACCTTCTTCTTTCTTTTAGATTAAATCAAGAGTTTTACTCTTCCTTTTCAAAAACAAAATAGTTTTTCACCACGAAACCAACAAAGGGGAACTTGGATCTGTCATCAAATCTCAAAAAGGAGAGATTTTGGGATCTCACATCTCTTGATCTTCAAGATCCAGCTAACAGAGGAGGAAGAAGAAGAACCCCTTTCACTAAACCCAAAAAAAAACACTCAGGAGTCCAACTCCTCTCTGATTTCTCTTCCGACAAATTTTTTTAGGCTAAAAGCCCCCTTTTCTCACCGGCGCTCAAGCGCAGAGCGCCCTCGTACCGACACGTGGCGCGCTTGCGCTCAGCGCTCGAGCGCAAAGCGCCCACGTGCCGACATGTGGCGCGTTTGCACTACAACGCCTTGCGCTCAAGCGCAAAGCGTCCACGTGCCGACACGTGGCGCGCTTACGCTCAAGCGCAAAGCGCCCACGTGCCGACACGTGGCGCGCTTGCGCTCAAGCGCAAGCGCTCGAGCGCATGTCGCCTCGGTGCCGACACGTGGCGCGCTTGCGCTCAAGAGCAAGCGCTCAGGCGCAAGTCGCCCCCTTGCCGACACGTGGCGCACTTGCGCTCAAGCGCCCAACGCTCAAGCGCAAGTCGCTCCCGTGCCGACACGTGGCGCACTTGCGCTCGAGCGTCAGGCGCTGAAGCGCAAAGCGCCCACGTGCCGACACGTGGTGCGCTTGCGCTCAAGCGCCCAGCGCTCAAGCGCAGAGCGCCCAAGCGCTGACACGTGGCACTCTAGCGCCTGAGCGCACAGCACCTAGGCGCACAACGCTCAAGGTGCTGCCCCCACGCATCCTTTGGATACCTTTTCCCCCTCTTTTTATGTACATACATATGTATAAGTATTTGCACACACACGTGCTCCACGACACTGTCCCTGTTAGAAAAAAATTTCTAAAGGGACGCTGCCCCGCACCCCGCAAGGGGGCTGCTAGCCCCCTTGACCCCCAACCTGCTATCCGGGTAGCGGGACCCCCGTAAAAACTCTGCGTGGCTCCCGATATATCCAAAACCCCCTTTTAAAACACAACACACGCACACCGCACATTGAGTTCGCATGACCAGTTTAACCCGTTAATCGGAGGTTCCCTCGCCCCAAAGGCGAGGGGTAATTAACGACAGCTTAGTCCGCGGCTGCCGGAGATTCGGATCCCCACAATCAATAAACCCCGGCCTACCCTAGGCAGGGGGAATCTGTGGTATACGCCTGAAAAGCGCGCGCGTATTCCCATCTCAATGGGGTGACGAAAAACACCCTACAGATTCTGGCACGCCCGGTGGGACCAGTCTCTCCTCCCATATTTCGGGTTACGCGTTCATGCGAACTCAATCAATATACATACCTGTATTTATACTAAAATAATGCTTTTTCATGCAGATTTTCAAGCAATCACCTTCCGACGATGTCTTCGATGATGAACTCAGCTCCCGCCTCCTACACGATGAGGATAGACCTAGGACGGTCCTTCCGGCCAGTCTCGGGCGACAATAGGAGGAGCCGCTGCTACCATTCGGCTCTATCATGTTCATGCCAGTTGGCGCCATCCCAGCTCCTCAAGCCCCGGTGGCAGACAAACCGGTCTCGAAAGGCAAAAGGCCAAATGTGGTGGTCGCGAGGGCACCTTAGCCCAAGCGCAAGTCCGTTTCCGAACGACTCTCCATGGCTCCAACTGGGGGCAAGGCCATCGACACCAACAAAGCTGCAAGGCATTTCGAGCAAGCTCCAACGGTACCCTCAACAACTGCTCGATCGGGTGCTTTCTCTAAGCTCCCCGCCAATGAGAAAGAGACGACTGGATATGAGGTCCACACTGTCTACATGGTAGGCACGCGCAGCAAGAGCAAGAATGGGGCCACTACATCTCAAATCCAATCTGGCTTGAATGTGGTGGCCGCTTCCTAAGGACAGCCGCCTCTGCTGGGTGATGAAGACCCTCTCGATGAGGATGATAGGCAGAAAGACCCTTCTGTCCATGAGGAGTCGGGCTCGGAAAGCGAAGAAGAGCCAACTTTCCGCCCCAGGACCGCGGAGCAAGAGCTGCTTCAAGAGCTCTGAAAGCAGCTCAGAAACAAAGACAAGGAGATGGCCAAACTCTACTCCAAAATCGATGACTTGACGAATGTCGTGATGCAGCTCACGGCCCGACTTGCCTCTCAGCCGCCCAATCAAGCGGAGGGCTCTGCTCGTGAACCGGGAAGTGGTGTCCCAAAGCAGCCGACGCCTATTCCCTCAAATCCAAAAGTGGGCGAACTACATGAAAATCAGTCGCATCCTATCTCGGGAAATGTCTTGGCTACCGATGACAGTAGCCCGCTAACTCAAGATCAAATCATGGATTTGGTTGCCAGCAAAGTCAAAACATTGGTGGCCAAAGCCGAAGCGCAAAAAAATATCAGCAGTAGTGGGAGACCATATCCTGCTCAGTATGATCTGGTGGAATTCCCTAGCGGCTATGTCATCCCCAAATTTGGAAGATTCGATGGGACGGGAAACGCGAATCAGCACATCGCCCACTTCAAAGCCTCATGCGGGAATACTGGGGGCAATGATGCGCTTCTCCTCCGCCAGTTCGTTAATAGCCTGACCGATGTTGCTTTCGATTGGTACGCGAGCATACCGAATGGCTCCGTCACAACTTTTGTCCAAATGGAGTCTCTGTTTCGGCAGAGGTTCATGAGCGTCAGCGATAAGATTACCATTGCCGAGCTCGTAAGGACCAAGCCCAAGAGCGATGAAAGCAGCACGGATTTTATAACCCGATGGCGAAATCTCTCCGTCAAATGCGAACCGCCGATAGAGCAGGACCAATCTGTCAGTCTCCTTGTCGGAAATCTCAACAATTGGATGGCCCCGTTTCTATGTACCGCGGGTCTCAAAACATTCCAAGAGCTGACCAAAAAGGTCCAAACGTTGGAACGCTCAAAGCCCGAGTCCGCTCAGGATCTTCAGTTCACAAACAGACCGAAACCTTGGAGGGACGACAACCGAAAAGGCGGAAGGTCTAACATTACCGATTCTCCAAATAAGCAGAGAACGGGCGGAGCAAAAACTGACCAGTCTCGAAAGCCAACTTTGGAGGAAAGAAGAAATAAGGTCTACTCATTCCGAAGGGACAAGGTCCACAAAATTTTTAAAGATGCTCTGAAGAATGGCCTGCGGCTACCAGAACCGAAAAGGCTAAGTGAAGCGAACAAGACTGATCATCCCAACTTTTGCCCATACCACCGAGTGCTGGGGCACACTATTGAAGACTGTTGCATCTTCAAGGATTGGGTCGAGAAACAATACAAGGCGGGAGAAATATCATTGTCCCCTGGCGTGTTAACAAACAATTAAGCTGCGACCGCCAATTTCATACACACAGGGACCGAAGTCCTTCAGGGACCTGATTCTCTCAAACACCCGCCTTTCTCTGGGAACAATAGACCTCTTAGTCTTTAAACTGGAAACAGTTGACCTCTAAGTCTTTAAACTGGAAACAGATGACCTCTAAGTCGTTAAACTGGAAACAGTAGACCTCTAAGTCTTTAAACTGGAAACAGATGACCTCTAAGTCGTTAAACTGGAAACAATAGACCTCTAAGTCTTTAAACTGGAAATAGATGACCACTAAGTCGTTAAACTAGAAAAAAGATGACCTCTAAGTCGTAAAACTGGAGACAGTGGACCTCTAAATCATTAAACTAGAAACAGATGACCACCACGTCGTTAAACTGGAAACAGATGACCGCTAAGTCGTTAAACTGGGCACAATAGACCTCTAAGTCTTTAAACTGGAAACAGATGACCTCTAAGTCTTTAAACTGGAAACAGATGACCTCTAAGTCGTTAAACTGGAAACAGTAGACCTCTAAGTCTTTAAACTGGAAACAGATGACCTCTAAGTCGTTAAACTGGAAACAGTCGACCTCTAAGTCGTTAAACTGGAAACAGATGACCACCACGTCGTTAAACTGGAAACAGATGACCGCTAAGTCGTTAAACTGGGCACCACAGACCTCTATGTCGTTAAACTGGAAACAGATGACCACTATGTCGTTAAACTGGAAACAGATGACCTCTAAGTCTTTAAACTGGAAACAGATGACCTCTAAGTCGTTAAACTGGAAACAGTAGACCTCTAAGTCGTTAAACTGGAGATATATGACCTTTAAGTCGTTAAACTGGAAACAGTAGACCTCTAAGTCTTTAAACTGGAGACAGATGACCTTTAAGTCGTTAAACTGGAAACAGCAGACCTCTAAGTCTTTAAACTGGAAACAGATGACCTCTAAGTCGTTAAACTAGAAACATCAGACCTCTAAGTTGTTAAACTGGAGACAGATGACCTCTAAGTCGTTTAATTGGAGACAGATGACCTCTAAGTCGTTAAACTGGAAACAGTAGACCTCTAAGTCTTTAAACTGGAGACAGATGACCTCTAAGTCGTTAAACTGGAGACAGTAGACCTCTAAGTCGTTAAACTGGAAACAGTAGACCTCTAAGTCTTTAAACTGGAAACAGTAGACCTCTAAGTCGTTAAACTGGAAACAGATGACCACCACGTCGTTAAACTGGAAACAGATGACCTTTAAGTCGTTAAACTGGAAACAGTCGACCTCTAAGTTATTAAACTGGGAACGAGGGAAATCCACTCATGTGTCCTCACGATACATGAGGAAGAACAAACATTCGTGGGATCCTTACGACTCACGAAGGAAAAACACACTTGGGAGTCCTCACGACTCTTAAGGAGAACATACACCTGCGAGATCCTTACGACTCGTAGGGAGAAAATGCTTTTATGGGACCCTCACGGCCCATAAAATTGAAAAGTCTTAGGTGACAGGGATCTAAACCTGTCTCCTAAGCCATCGCTCCCCAACCCCCAAGTGACGAATGATGAGTTGCTCCTGGTACCATATTCCAGTGCAGCGATGCAGACGCCAACCAAATTCCAAATCCCATACCCCAATGGTGAATGATGAGTCGCTCCTGGTGCCATATTCCAGTGCAGCGATGCAGACGCCAACAAGGTCCTGAAATTTTTCCGGCCCTACGGTCTGGATCATACATCCTGCAAAACCGTATACAATCCACGGGCGTAAAACAATCCCGATCCCTCCAAAAAAAGAAAAAGAACGGTATGTCCACAAGCAAAATGGGCACGGATGAAAACCCGAAAGGGCTCCGTGAGTAAAAACAGCAGGACTGCCGGCGAGTTTGTGAAAACTCGAAAGGGCGCAAACTCGCAAAAGAAGAAAAAGAAATGAAATGCACTCGCAAAGTCCTCTCGACTTTGTGAGGAGAAAATTCCCGCGTGAGATCCCTACGACTCACAAAAAAGCAACACACTTAGGAGTCCCCACGACTCCTGAGGAGAAAATACACCTACGGGATCCTTACGACCCGTAGGGAGAAAATGCTTTGTGAGACCCTTACGGCTCACAAAATGGAAAAGCCTTAGGTAACAGGGATCTAAACCTGTCTCCTAAGACACCAAATCCCAAATCCTCCCGGGGCAAATGATGAGTTGCTCCTGGCATTATTCCAGTGCAGCAATGCAGATGCCAAACAAAAACTAATTCCCAAATCCTCCCGGGGCAAATGATGAGTTGCTCCTGGCATTATTCCAGTGCAGCAATGCAGATGCCAAACAAAAAACCAAATCCAAATCCTCCCGGGGCAAATGATGAGTTGCTCCTGGCATTATTCCAGTGCAGCAATGCAGATGCCAAACAAAAAAAGCAATTCCCAAATCCTCTCAAGACAGATGATGATTCGCTCCTGGTACCATATTCCAGTGTAGCGATGCTAATGTCAACCCAAAATAAAATCAAACCAACAACCTCTATGGCGGAATCATGCTCCGTTCCAGAATTTACCCCGTGTCGAAATCATGCTTCGCCTAGGGATATCTACCTTCCCTGCCGGAATTATGCTCCGCCTCGGAATTAAATCAACCCGATACTCCGTGCTGGGGAAAAGTCGATCAGCGACACTCCGTGCCGGGGAAAAGCCAACCCGACACTCCGCGCCGGGGAAAAGTCGATCAGCGACGCTCTGTGCCGGGAAAAAGTCAACCCGACACTCCGCGCTGGGGAAAAGTCGATCAGCGACACTCCGTGCCGGGGAAAAGCCAACCCGACACTCCGCGCCGGGGAAAAGTCGATCAGCGACGCTCCGTGCCGGGAAAAAGTCAACCCGACACTCCGCGCTGGGGAAAAGTCGATCAGCGACACTCCGTACCGGGGAAAAGTCAACCCGCAACACTCCGCGCCGGGGAAAAGTCGATCAGCGACACTCCGTGCCGGGGAAAAGTCAACGCGACACTTCGCGCCGGGGAAAAGTCGATCAGCGACACTCCGTGCCGGGGAAAAGTCAACTACAGACACTCCGCGCCGGGGAAAAGTCAACCACAGACACTCCGCGCCGAGGAAAAGTCGATCAGCGACACTCCGTGCCGGGGAAAAGTCAACCCGACACTCCGCGCCGGGGAAAAGTCGATCAGCGACACTCCGTGCCGGGGAAAAGTCAACCACCGACACTCCGTGCCGGGGAAAAGTCGATCAGCGACATTCCGTGCCGGGGAAAAGTCAACCAGTTAGACTCCGCGCCGGGGAAAAGTCGATCAGCAACACTCCGTGCCGGGGAAAAGTCAACCCGACACCCCGCGCCGGGGAAAAGTCGATCAGCGACACTCCATGCCGGGGAAAAGTCAATCACCGACACTCCGCGCCGGGGAAAAGTCGATCAGCAACACTCCGTGCCGGGGAAAAGTCAACCCGACACTCCGCGCCGGGGAAAAGACGATCAGCGACACTCCGTGCCGGGGACACGTCAACCGGCGACACTCTGCCGGGGGAACGTCAAGCAGACACTCCATGCTTGGGACACGTCAACCAGCGACACTCTGCATCGAGGAAACGTCCAACACAGACACTCCGCATCAGGGAAATGTCCGACAGCGACACTCCGTGCCGGGGAAACGTCAAGCAGACACTCCGTGCCGGGGACACGTCAACCAGCGGCACTCCGCCTCGGGGAGACGTCGACCAGCGACACTCCGTGCCGGGGACACATCTACCAAATCGCTCCGGATCATAGCGTCGACCGTCCACGTCGTAAAAAGGGCAGTGCAGGCTTCCCACAAATCGGGAACCAAATCGCTCCGGATCAGAGCGTCGACCGTCCGTGTCGCAAAAAGGGCAGTGCAGGCTTTCTACAAAGCAGGAACCAGATCACTTCGGGCCAGGGAAACGTCTACCATGGACACTCCGTCTCGGAGACGCATCAAACGTCGACCGTCCACGTCGTAAAAAGGGCAGTGCAGGCTTCCCACAAATCGGGAACCAAATCACTCCGGATCAGAGCGTCGACCGTCCGTGTCGCAAAAAGGGCAGTGCAGGCTTCCTACAAAGCAGGAACCAGATCGCTCCGGGCCAGGGAAACGTCTACCACGGACACTCCGTCTCGGAGACGCGTCAAGCGTCGACCGTCCACGTCGTAAAAAGAACAATGCAGGCTTCCCACAAATCGGGAACCAAATCGCTCCGGATCAGAGCGTCGACCATCCGTGTCGCAAAAAGGGCAGTGCAGGCTTCTTACAAAGCAGGAACCAGATCGCTCCGGGCCAGGGAAACGTCTACCATGGACACTCCGTCTTGGAGACGCGTCAAGCGTCGACCGTCCATGTCGTGAAAAAGGCAGTGCATCCCAAAAAGTCGGAACCAAAGCAAGTCGCCTCCACGCAAAAGAAGATCCATCAATTTCATGCACACGACCCACATATGCTGTGTGCATTTATTGATGGGGGGCAATTTGTTGGGGTAAAAATTTACACCCCGGTTGACCGAGTCAAAGTCAAGATCAACCCCCAAGCTAGGTGGGCCCAAGCCCAGGACAAGCGGGCCCATGCCCAAGTCGAGCCCGCGGCCAGCCTCCCCATGCCAACAACAAAATCATGTAATAAATAGTTTTATGTAATTTTTTATATACATGAATGTATGCAAAATGGGCATAAAGCCAATATTTTGTAAGCCCATAGCTTATGTGCAAAAATGAAATGGCACATGAGCCATGAGATAGGCAAAATGCCATTTTGTGAAGCCCAAGTGGTTATATGTAAATATGTAAGCCTATAAAAGGCAACATGATGATGAATAAAAAAACACTTTTCATTCTCACAAAAAACCTAGGGTTTGTATCTCTTTCCCTTTTCTGAAGGTCTCAAACCTTCTTCTTTCTTTTGGATTAAATCAAGAGTTTTACTCTTCCTTTTCAAAAACAAAATAGTTTTTCACCACGAAACCCACAAAGGGGAACTTGGATCTGTCATCAGATCTCAAAAAGGAGAGATTTTGGGATCTCACATCTCTTGATGTTCAAGATCCAGCTAACAGAGGAGGAAGAAGAAGAACCCCTTTCACTAAACCCAAAAAAAAAAACACACTCAGGAGTCCAACTCCTCTCTGATTTCTCTTCCAAAAATTTTTTTTAGGCTAAAAGCCCCCTTTTCTCGCCGGCGCTCAAGCGCAGAGCGCCCTCGTGCCGACACGTGGCGCGCTTGCGCTCCAGCGCTCAGCGCTCGAGCGCAAAGCGCCCACGTGCCGACACGTAGCGCGTTTGCACTACAGCGCCCTGCGCTCAAGCGCAAAGTGCCCATGTGCCGACACATGGCGCGCTTGCGCTCAAGCGCAAACGCTCAGGCGCAAGTCGCCCCCTTATCGACACGTGGCGCACTTGCGCTCAAGCGCCCAGCGCTCAAGCGCAAGTCACTCCCATGCCGACACGTGGCGCACTTGCACTCGAGCGTCAGGCGCTGAAGCGCAAAGCGCCCACGTGCCGACAAGTGGCGCGCTTGCGCTCAAGCGCCCAGCGCTCAAGCGCAGAGCGCCCACGTGCTGACACGTGACACTCTAGCGCCTGAGCGCACAGCACCTAGACGCACAGCGCCCAAGGTGCTACCCCCACGCATCCTTTGGATGCCTTTTCCCCCTCTTTTTATGTACATACATATACATATACATATGTATACATATTTGCACACATACGTGCTCCACGACACTGTCCCTGTTAGAAAAAAATTTCTAACGGGGCGCTGCCCCGCACCCCGCAAGGGGGCTGCTAGCCCCCTTGACCCCAGCCCGCTATCCGGGTAGCGGGACCCCCGTAAAAACTCTGCGTGGCTCCCGATATATCTAAAAACCCCTTTTAAAACACAACACACGCACACCGCACATTGAGTTCGCATGACCAGTTTAATCCGTTAATCGGAGCTTCCCTCGCCCCAAAGGCGAGGGGTAATTAACGGCAGCTTAGTCCGCGGCTGCCGGAGATTCGGATCCCCACAATCAATAAACCTCGGCCTACCCTAGGCAGGGGGAATCTGTGGTATACGCCTGAAAAGCGCGCGCGTATTCCCATCTCAATGGGGTGATGAAAAACACCCTACATCTGTATCTGTTAATAAATTTTCGGAGTTCCCTAGTTATCCCAGATTCCAATTGATCATCAATAGTCAATGAAAAACCAATATCGGAAAATTCTAAACTCATGTTTGAAACTTCTAAACTCATTTAGGTCAAGGATTCTGTCACTAATTAAGGTTGTAATCACTAACTAAGTCTCTACCACATCACTACTACTCATTTGATCCACTAAACCTCACCCTAGAATTTTCCAAGTTCACTAAACATGCACTTTTTAGCTCTAAACTAGTTTGTGAGGTTAGGAAACTTGAAAACTAATCTAAAGGTGGAAATTTTACCTCAAGAAGTAACCCAAGAAAATTCCTAGATGGACAAAGCTCCCTAAAATGAAATCTTGAACATGCCATGATGTGTAGGATGAGATGAGGAATATTTTTTGTGAAGGTTTAGTGTGGTTTTGAGTGGATTTGAGTGATGATTTAGTGGTGGTAGAGAGGGTGGAGGAGGTGGAGAATTTTGGGTTACCCTAACGCCCTAGCTATCATCCGTGGAGATTTGCGGAACAAAATTTTTCTACGAGTTTTAAAACGGTGCGAGAATAACCCATTATACCGGATCTAACCATAAACCTAACTAGCTAAACTAGGAGAGCTAACTACTATGAAAAGAAGTCTCACTAAACAATCCAAGTCCTTCGGTCTTCTTTCCTCATCGTTCGCTCCAAATGGCCACCATGATCGCGCTTGATCTCCTTTGCTCACTCCATCGGTACTCTGGGATCGAGCTTGCTCTTTGGTCCTCCTCCGTCGAAGATGATCCACCATAGGGATGTGATCCATGGCTCTAGATCCTTGCTAAGTAACAAAAGGAACAACTATGGAACTTGGGATGCTAATCCAAGATCTCTAGGATGTAGTGTGAAGTTCTAAGTGTTTTACTATCTCTATCTAGCCTCCTCTCTTGTTTCTCAACACATGAGAGTGTAAAGAGGAGGAAGATGGTGAAGGTGGAGGAACTCAAGACAAGGAGAAGAGAGTGATGCAAAATGGTGAGCACAAAAGAAATGAGCAACCATGTGAGAGAAACGAAGTAGGGCACATATGTGATATGATCGTTACCTATTGTCGGCGTATTGACGAGTCTTTAGAGTCCTACACAGAGGTTTCCTGGATCAAGCGAAATGAAGTAGGGCACATATGTGATATGTGCGGAACCGAGATTAATACGTGTATGTGATACCATATTCTAATCTCATGATATGTGATATCGATCGGTTATATATGATATATGTCACGCCCCGCTTCCCAAAATACGGAATACAAGGGGTTGACAAGGCCAGACATGCTCTACGGTCAAGGAAATGTCCTGCCGTAGTCACACTTCGGCTTCTAGTTTTTCATGGTAAACAGTAAATAATGCGCAGGTAATGAGAAATGCAGTAACTGGAACAAAACAGTAAAATGAACTGACCTGATGGGAAACAAAAGATATAACTCTGGATAGCTAAACAAGATGTCCGTGAAGTGCATCTAGTCCTCGTCCAGGCTAGATCTTCTCCTCACACTGAGCATGCATACTCAGGTCGTCAGAGCGACGCAATAGCAATATAATATATATAAAATCATGTGACAATTCTAACAGTGATAATAGGTATGTATAACAGTAGATCAATGGTAGTATGAATATGAACATGCAGTAATCAATGCTGCTGAACAGTAAAAACAGTATAATGATATGCCACGTATGTCAACACAGTATGTAAGGTATATCAATCCAAGTATCCCTATCAGTCTCTAAGTCTCACTGTACAGGTCAATAAGCCTATCGTCAGTCCAAGTGTGAGAGTCAACCACTCGCAAGTGTCCTCCACCCAAGGGCAAGAGGCCACGGGCCCAACATGTATATCACGGTAATAATCATGTACCCTGTAAATCTCCATATATCTCCCTAAATATATAAGCCGACATGGGACACCCGAGATTCTGTTGAACTCACACTCAAACTACCCCATACCCCGTGGTCTGCATCAAACGCTAACCATAACCTTAAATACCAATCGGTCTGTGACAAGTCTGCGCGAGAACTGGAGGCAGGGCCTCCATCAAGCACATCCCGACTAATACCTAAGATAAATGGCAGTGTCTGGTGCCTTATCTATGACACCCGTACAAGAGCTTCCATAAGTGTCCCATACCACTTATAGTCACACGTACACACGTCCCACAGACGTCGACAATGCAATAGAATCATAAGGTTCACTGATTGTGTACAAGTACGTATCACTTTCACTTATTCACTGATACACGAACACTGACGTACTTGTCACAATCATCACTAATACCTAACACTGGGTAATGCGCGTTATCACTAGGTTATCAATGCAGTGACATGTGTATGATATGATGCGTGAACAGTATATAAAGCATGTTTAGGATGTCCTGAATCAATAACCTACCACTTGCACAATTTATCATAAATCGTACGGTTACAATTTAGTGAAACGATGAACAGGTAATGATCAGTGTGTTCAGTTATCTATCCATCGAATTTAGTTTCATGCCAATCGGGTTCCAGGATCACTAATTATAGCCATTTCATTTTAAACGTTCACGGCTGGAAATCCGGTTTCAGAATCAGAAATCCGTTTCGTAACGCATTTTAATCCTAGTTGATATCAGATTTTAGCGACGCTACAGTTGGATGAATTCTAGGGTTTTCAGTAAGGTTTTCAACGCAATAGACGGATCTTTGATCGTGTCTGTACGTCAGGAGATATACATTATTTAATACTATTATGTCAATCCTGATTCTGTTGGGACTGTTATGCATCCCGATCTTTTAAATTACAGGTTAATTAGCAAATGTTGACGGAACAGGGTGAAACCACTTGTGTTGTCTATATAACAGATTCATCTATAATATACAGAGGAGTTCCGCAACTTACGGGTTAAGAAAACAGGGTGGTGCTCGTCACGGGACAACACACAGCAAACAGAGTCGCTCTGGACTGCAGTCCAGAGTCGCACTCTGATCCAAATTTTGTCACAGTTTAAGTACAGAAATAATTGGAAACTAGCATAGGGTTATAGTTCGTCAAGTCGTCTTCGATTTTAGCCCTCAAACGCATCATTCCAGTGTGTAAACAATTTATGGCGATTTTAACGGTTTTCAGGTACAATAAAATTCTAGTTTTACTAGTAAACATGGGGGTAGTCATTTTAGTCGTTAACGGTCAAATTATCCAACGAAATTCACACACTAGATTCATGGCCATACGGGCCAAACTATTCCATTTAGTTCCGTCAAATTAAATGATGATTTCCTATGAGAACGTATATCGAACAGTTACGTCGTAATTTCTAACATAAAGTAAAACATGAGATATATACGATTTTAATTTGTAATTAACAAAAGATAGCATGTAGCAAGTAGGGAAACTTGCCTGGACACGTTGAATTGATGGCACGGTATGCACGACACGACCACTCGGCAACAACGTCAAGAATTTGGCCTCGGCCTCGGATTGAGCTCTGCGCTTGACTGCTCGGTACCGTGGTTGTATGCGTGGGTTTTGTTAGTTTTGAAGAGAGAGGGAGATAACATAGAGGAAGAGAGATAGAGTGAGATAGATTGAGAGAGAGAGAGAGCAGAGGGGGGAAAGAGAGAAATGAGAGAGAGAGCACAGAGAGGGGGATGGAGAGTGAGGGATAGAGAGTGAGACAGAGGAAGAGAGAGAGAGTGAGAGAGAAAGAGAGATTGCAGGGAGAGGGGGAGAGCGAGGGAGAAGGAGGAAGGCCGGAGGTGAAGGTGGTGGCTGGCGCGCAGTGAAGGGGGCTCGGGGCAGTGGGTTTAAGGTGTTTGGTGATGACGACGACGACGACGATGAGCTGCGGTCGACGATGGTGGTCGAAGCTTGGAGGTTGATGGAGGTGGGATTGTCGAGGACGAGGGTGTTGCGAAGAGGTGAGGTGAGGAGGGAGTGGGTGATCGGGGGATGATCGACGACGGACCGGGCGATGGTGTTCGAATGTTGAGATGGAGAACGGGAGTGAGGGGGCTCGGTGGCTGAAAGTTTTGAGAGGGAGAGAAAAGTGAGAGACGAGGGGAGGACGTTGAGTGAATCGCGAGGAGGTGCGCGTCGTGGGGGTAATGTCTCGCGAATGTGGGCGTGAGGAGCGGCGACGAGGGCGCAACGGAAGGATTTCGCGCGGGAAATCCGGAGGGTAGCCGTTGGGGAAGGAGGCACTGTTGGTGCGGGTCGGATAGGAATTGAAGTGGGCGCGGGCTGAAGGAGATGGGCCGGCCAAGAAAATAAAAGGAAAGAATTAATTGAGGAAGAGAAGCGGGCCGGGAAAAATATAAGGGAAATTGGGAAGGGAAGAGGGGCTAGGCCGAGAAGTTGGGCCAGAGGAATTTTAAGGAAAATTCATTGGGGAAATATAGGAGAGGGCCGGGAAAATGTTGGGCTGGGCTGGGATTTATAAAAATAAAAGAAAAAGTAGATTTGGGCTTAGAAAATAGATTTTGGGTTTAAATTAAATAACTAAACTAATAGGAAAATTGAAAAAGGGCTGGGCTGACGGAATGGTGCTGAGGATTATTGTGTGGGGATTTCGGATTTGAGAAAGGAAATGGGAGGAACTAAAATAGATTGGGAAATTTTAAAATAATAGATAATTATAAATAAAATCTTATAGGTGAAAAAGAAAATATGGATATAGATGTACAAAAGGTGCTGGGTATTACATCATACCATCCTTACAAAAATTTCGTCATCGAAATTTAAAACTAACGATAAGTTGTAAAATCAAAAGCGAAAGCTACCATATCACAAACTAACACATAACGATTTACTA
Organism: Agapanthus africanus; assembly: GCA_030015575.1. Lineage (NCBI taxonomy): Eukaryota > Viridiplantae > Streptophyta > Magnoliopsida > Asparagales > Amaryllidaceae > Agapanthus > Agapanthus africanus. Next base: position 206,801,366 of record CM057347.1, on the reverse strand, counting down.
GAAATACGTGGACGAAGAAATTCGAATACATAAATATGTAAGAACGGCACACAAAAGACAGGTCTAATAAGTATAATGCAGAAACACTATACGCGCAACTACAAGTGTACGAGAATATAGGTAACAATAACGAACAATAATAATCAAAGTGTGTTCGATAAAAGTCGAAACCCAAATATGTGCACATTTAAGCCTATCAAAAGCAAGCAGAAAAATAAGTATAAGGCTCAACCATTTATAATAGTAATCGTAGGCACAAAACCCGAAAATAAAGTAACGACAATAAAGTAGTGAAAATTAGTCGGTGGGTTAAAATATTTTAGGATAATGTATCGATAAAATAGGTTTAAAATATTTTAGAAAACTGATATAGTGAAATTAAGAAGCATGGACCAAAAGTATGCGCGGTGTAAGGTTGCGCTACTAAAAATGAGGATAATAGTAGTGTGCTTTGAAATACATGAAACTAAGTAGTTAATAACACGCACTCTTCGAAAATACAAAAATAGTGAAAACCAAATTTCGAATAATAAGGTCCCAAAAATATATTTAGGGTAATAGGAAAAAAACACAAAGAGGTATAGGGCCAGCTAGGGTATTGATTACAAGGAAGTGTGGCTCATTCAGAAGGTCGGAGTGTGGCGGCTTTAGGCAGAAGATCATGGAGACTGGGATCGGGTCAGTACAGGACGTAAGGATGAGCAAAAAAGGAATACAAAAGGAGGAGTGTGGGGGAAAAACCACAGTCGGTGCATCACACTAATCAAGATTTGAAGGGTTAGCGAACTCGGAAATTTCCCTAAAATTTTCTCCTCCAAGAAGGATCTCAAACGAGGCACAGACAGAGGATGAAGAGTGGATCTCTAAAAGATCAGGTGTGGTACTAGTTAATCTCAATGAGGGTTAAGGCAAAGTAAGGAGTAAGGGTAGACAGATCTCAGTAGAAAAATAATTGTATAGAAGAAATAATCAAGTATCAAGAGAACTAAGAAGATTGAAGAATTAGCGAACTCCGCAATTTATTTCATTTCAGAAGATTATAAACAAAGCATTCTCAAAGATAAACGGTGGCCCTAATCTATACACAAATTTATTTGGCCAGAAAGACAACATCAAAAGAAATCCCGTCAGTCGCGGTTATGGAGATTCAGTAGGTTGCGGTAGGCTCGCGCGCTCAGGTAGGGGCGTCCGTTTCCATATCGCCTCGCAGGGATCGCCATTGGGAGTTCTTCCACCGCAGGGTCTTGATCTTCTGGTCCTTCTTCCTCGGATGGAGCTTCTTCATCGAGGTCCCATTCCATGGGATTCTCTTCTCCTGGATTCTCTTCCATGGGATTTTCCTCTACTGGATTTTCTTCTATCGGTTCTTCCTCGGGGTCTTCCTCTATCGGGTTCTCTTCAGGGTCTCCTTCCTCTTCGTCGGAATTGCCTATCATGTCAAACTCTGGGGCGGCTGCTCCTTCGTCCTCTGGATCGTGGTCTCCGAAATTGACTTGGGGACCGTTGATCTCATCGTCAGAACTCACCAGCGTGTGGTCCAAGGAAACGCAAGACTGTGCATCCTCATCTAGATGCGGCGCTGCTCCAGGGTGGGCCATGGCCTGAAAAGAAAGTGTCATGATTAGACAACAGAACACCTCAAGAAAATAGTTAAGTGTATGAAATATAGAAGGATATGCGGTGGCAGGAATTGAAAAATATCAGGATAATAATGCTGTAATAATGAATAGTATAAATAAGGAGAAAGCAAGAGAATGATACATATATTACGATTCAAAGTTTTATTGCATTCAACTAAAAATTCAACGGATACAAGATTTCAAACGGAAAGAAATATTTATAAGAGGATGACAACATTATTCCTGAAAGTAGAAAAACATGAAAATTCTTCTTCGATCACTAGACCGCTGCATCCTCGTCACGCAAATCGAATCCTGTGTTGGGTCCGCTTTATCCTCGAAGTGCGAACTACGCAGTAATCCTCACTTGGCAGAAGTGGGGAGTGTGGACGAGTCTCCTCCTTGTAGCTCCTTCCTTTTTGGGCAACCGTTGATAAGATGTTCGCTGGATCCGCAAATCAAACATTTCCCTTGGGCACGGCGACAATCCCTCTGAAGATGTCCTGGCCTCTTACAGTATCCACAGCATGGGGTCTTCCGCTGTTTCTGTCGCGGGGAAACAAAATGGCGCTTCATCTTCTTCTCTTTTCCTTGCCTAACAGGGATCCTTTTACGATTGGAGACTCCCGCTGGTGCCTGATTCACCTGTCTTCTCAGTCCTTCAGCCAACAAGTTGTTCGTTCGTTCCTGGGCTTCCTTTAGACCTTGCAGTACACTCAGAATCTCAATGGTCTGATCCTGGGGAGCGGATATTGATGAAGAGTCGTTGGAAGACATGATCCTGAAACAACAATTTTTGAGGATGATATAAGTCACAAGTTATACGATTCAAAATATAATATGGATAGGACAAAGATTCAAGAATATCAGCGGTGATGAATTTATTACAAGTGGAGAATCAACTGTATGACTTTTAAGTCACTTAAATAAAGTACGGTAGTGCAATTGCAACCACGTAACCTTGCCAAGTCACCCGAAACCCTAGCGAATGGATAGCTGAAAGTACGATGTGAATATGGATCCAGAATGACAAGTTTACAACCTAGACCAAGGAATGTCTTAGATTGCGAAGCTATACACGGAAAACTGCAATCCCAATCGAAGCAAAACCTGGGCTCTGATACCAACTAAACCATGTCACGCCCCGCTTACCAAAATACGGAATACGAGGGGTTGACAAGGCCAGCCATGCTCCTACGGTCAAGGAAATGTCCTGCCGTAGTCACACTTCGGCTTCTAGTTTTTCATGGTAAACAGTAAATAATGCGCAGGTAATGAGAAATGCAGTAACCGGAACAAAACAGTAAAATGAACTGACCTGATGGGAAACAAAAGATATAACTCTGGATAGCTAAACAAGCTGTCCGTGAAGTGCGTCTAGTCCTGGTCCAGGCTAGATCTTCTCCTCACACTGAGCATGCATACTCAGGTCGTCAGAGCGACACAATAGAAATATAGTATATATAAAATCATGTGACAATTCTAACAGTGATAATAGGTATGTATAACAGTAGATCAATGGCAGTATGAATATGAACATGCAGTAATCAATGCTGCTGAACAGTAAAAGCAGTAGAATAATATGCCACGTATTTCAACACAGTATGTAAGGTATATCAATGCCAGTATCCCTATCAGTCTCTAAGTCTCACTGTACAGGTCAATAAGCCTATCGTCAGTCCAAGTGTGAGAGTCAACCACTCGCGAGTGTCCTCCACCTAAGGGCAAGGGGCCACGGGCCCAACATGTATATCATGGTAATAATCATGTACCATGTAAATCTCCATATATCTCCCTAAATATATAAGCCGGCATGGGACTCCCGAGATTCTGTTGAACTCACACTCAAACTACCCCACACCCCGTGGTCTGCATCAAACGCTAACCATAACCTTAAATACCAATCGGTCTGTGACAAGTCTGTGCGAGAACTGGAGGCAGGGCCTCCATCAAGCACATCCCGACTAATACCTAAGATAAATGGCAGTGTCTGGTGCCTTATCTGTGACACCCGTGCAAGAGCTTCCATAAGTGTCCCATACCACTTATAGTCACACGTACACACGTCCCACAGACGTCGACAATGCAATAGAATCATAAGGTTCACTGATTGTGTACAAGTACGTATCACTTTCACTTATTCACTGATACACGAACACTGACGTACTTGTCACAATCATCACTAATACCTAACAATGGGTAATGCACGTTATCACTAGGTTATCAATGCAGTGACATGTGTATGATATGATGCGTGAACAGTATATAAAGCATGTTTAGGATGTCCTGAATCAATAACCTACCACTTGCACAATTTATCATAAATCGTACGGTTACAATTTAGTGAAACGATGAACAGATAATGATTAGTGTGTTCAGTTATCTATCCATCGAATTTAGTTTCATGCCAATCGGGTTCCAGGATCACTAATTATAGCCATTTCATTTTAAACGTTCACGGCTGGAAATCCGGTTTCAGAATCAGAAATCCGTTTCGCAACGCATTTTAATCCCAGTTGGGATCAGATTTTAGCGACGCTACAGTTGGATGAATTCTAGGGTTTTCAGTAAGGTTTTCAACTCAATAGACAGATCTTTGATCGTGTCTGTACGTCAGGAGATATACATTATTTAATACTATTATGTCAATCCTGATTCTGTTGGGACTGTTATGCATCCCGATCTTTTAAATTACAGGTTAATTAGCAAATGTTGACGGAACAGGGTGAAACCACTTGTGTTGTCTATATAAAAGATTCATCTATAATATACAGTGGAGTTCCGCAACTTACGGGTTAAGGAAACAGGGTGGTGCTCGTCACGGGACAACACACAGCAAACAGAGTCGCTCTGGACTGCAGTCCAGAGTCGCACTCTGATCCAAATTTTGTCACAGTTTAAGTACAGAAATAATTGGAAACTAGCATAGGGTTATAGTTCGTCGAGTCGGATTCGATTTTAGCTCTCGAACGCATCATTCCAGTGTGTAAACAATTTATGGCGATTTTAACGGTTTTCAGGTACAATAAAATTCTAGTTTTACTAGTAAACTTGGGGGTAGTCATTTTAATCGTTAACGGTCAAATTATCCAACGAAATTCACACATTAGATTCATGGCCATACGGGCCAAACTATTCCATTTAGTTCCGTCAAATTAAATGATGATTTCCTATAAGAACGTATATCGAACAGTTACGTCGTAATTTCTAACATAAAGTAAAACATGAGATATATACGATTTTAATTTGTAATTAACAAAAGATAGCATGTAGCAAGTAGGGAAACTTGCCTGGACACGTTGAATTGATGGCACGGTATGCACGACACGACCACTCGGCAACAACGTCAAGAATTTGGCCTCGGCCTCGGATTGAGCTCTGCGCTTGACTGCTCGGTACCGTGGTTGTATGCGTGGGTTTTGTTAGTTTTGAAGAGGGAGGGAGATAACATAGAGGAAGAGAGGTAGAGTGGGATAGATTGAGAGAGAGATAGAGCAGAGGGGGGAAAGAGAGAGAGATAGAGCAGAAGGGGGAAAGAGAGGGGGATGGAGAGTGAGGGATAGAGAGTGAGACAGAGGAAGAGAGAGTGAGTGAGAGAGAAAGAGAGATTGCAGGGAGAGGGGGAGAGCGAGGGAGAAGGAGGAAGGCCGGAGGTGAAGGTGGTGGCTGGCGCGCAGTGAAGGGGGCTCGGGGCAGTGGGTGTAAGGTGTTTGGCGATGACGACGACGACGACGATGAGCTGCGGTCGGCGATGGTGGCCGAAGCTTGGAGGTTGATGGAGGTGGGATTGTCGAGGACGAGGGTGTTGCGAAGAGGTGTGGTGAGGAGGGAGTGGGTGATCGGGGGATGATCGACGACGGACCGAGCGATGGTGTTCGAATGTTGAGATGGAGAACGGGAGTGAGGGGGCTCGGTGGCTGAAAGGTTTGAGAGGGAGAGAGAAGTGAGAGATGAGGGGAGGACGTTGAGTGAATCGCGAGGAGGTGCGCGTCGTGGGGGTAATGTCTCGCGAACGTGGGCATGAGGAGCGGCGACGAGGGCGCAACAGGAGGATTTCGCGCGGGAAATCCGGAGGGTAGCCGTTGGGGAAGGAGGCACTGTTGGTGCGGGTCGGGTAGGAATTGAAGTGGGCGCGGGCGTGGGCTGAAGGAGAAGGGCCGGCCAAGAAAATAAAGGGAAAGAATTAATTGAGGAAGAGAAGCGGGCCGGGAAAAATATAAGGGAAATTGGGAAGGGAAGAGGGGCTGGGCCGAGAAGTTGGGCCAGAGGAATTTTAAGGAAAATTCATTGGGGAAATATAGGAGAGGGCCGGGAAAATGTTGGGCTGGGCTGGGATTTATAAAAATAAACGGAAAAGTAGATTTGGGCTTAGAAAATAGATTTTGGGTTTAAATTAAATAACTAAACTAATAGGAAAATTGAAAAAGGGCTGGGCTGACGGAATGGTGCTGAGAGTTATTGTGTGGGGATTTCGGATTTGAGAAAGGAAATGGGAGGAACTAAAATAGATTGGGAAATTTTAAAATAATAGATAATTATAAATAAAATCTTATAGGTGAAAAAGAAAATATGGATATAGACGTACAAAAGGTGCTGGGTATTACATCATACCACCCTTACAAAAATTTCGTCCTCGAAATTTAAAACTAACGATAAGTTGTAAAATCAAAAGCGAAAGCTATCATATCACAAACTAACACATAACGATTTACTAGAAATACGTGGATGAAGAAATTCGAAGACATAAATATGTAAGAACGGCACACAAAAGACAGGTCTAATAAGTATAATGCAGAAACACTATACGCGCAACTACAAGTGTACGAGAATATAGATAACAATAACGAACAATAATAATCAAAGTGTGTTCGATAAAAGTCGAAACCCAAATATGTGCACATTTAAGCCTATCAAAAGCAAGTAGAAAAATAAGTATAAGGTTCAACCATTTATAATAGTAATCGTAGGCACAAAACCCGAAAATAAAGTAACGACAATAAAGTAGTGAAAATTAGTCGGTGGGTTAAAACATTTTAGGATAATGTATCGATAAAATAGGTTTAAAATATTTTAGAAAACTGATATAGTGAAATTAAGAAGCATGGACCAAAAGTATGCGCGGTGTAAGGTTGCGCTACTAAAAATGAGGATAATAGTAGTGTGCTTTGAAATACATGAAACTAAGTAGTTAATAACCCGCACTCTTCGAAAATACAAAAATAGTGAAAACCAAATTTCGAATAATAAGGTCCCAAAAATATATTTAGGGTAATAGGAAAAAAACACAAAGAGGTATAGGGCCAGCTAGGGTATTGATTACAAGGAAGTGTGGCTCATTCAGAAGGTCGGAGTGTGGCGGCTTTAGGCTGAAGATCATGGAGACTGGGATCGGGTCAGTACAGGACGTAAGGATGAGCAACAAAGGAATACAAAAGGAGGAGTGTGGGGGAAAAACCACAGTCGGTGCATCACACTAATCAAGATTTGAAGGGTTAGCGAACTCGGAAATTTCCCTAAAATTTTCTCCTCCAAGAAGGATCTCAAACGAGGCACAGACAGAGGATGAAGAGTGGATCTCTAAAAGATCAGGTGTGGTACTAGTTAATCTCAATAAGGGTTAAGACAAAGTAAGGAGTAAGGGTAGACAGATCTCAGTAGAAAAATAATTGTATAGAAGAAATAATCAAGTATCAAGAGAACTAAGAAGATTGAAGAATTAGCGAACTCCGCAATTTATTTCATTTCAGAAGATTATAAACAAAGCATTCTCAAAGATAAAAGGTGGCCCTAATCTATACACAGATTTATTTGGCCAGAAAGACAACATCAAAAGAAATCCCGTCAGTCGCGGTTATGGAGATTCAGTAGGTTGCGGTAGGCTCGCGTGCTCAGGTAGGGGCGTCCGTTTCCATATCGCCTCGCAGGGATCGCCATTGGGAGTTCTTCCACCGCAGGGTCTTGATCTTCTGGTCCTTCTTCCTCGGATGGAGCTTCTTCATCGAGGTCCCATTCCATGGGATTCTCTTCTCCTAGATTCTCTTCCATGGGATTTTCCTCTACTGGATTTTCTTCTATCGGTTCTTCCTCGGGGTCTTCCTCTATCGGGTTCTCTTCAGGGTCTCCTTCCTCTTCGTCGGAATTGCCTATCATGTCAAACTCTGGGGCGGCTGCTCCTTCGTCCTCTGGATCGTGGTCTCCGAAATTGACTTGGGGACCGTTGATCTCATCGTCAGAACTCACCAACGTGTGGTCCAAGGAAACGCAAGACTATGCATCCTCATCTAGATGCGGCGCTGCTCCAGGGTGGGCCATGGCCTGAAAAGAAAGTGTCATGATTAGACAACGGAACACCTCAAGAAAATAGTTAAGTGTATGAAATATAGAAGGATATGCGGTGGCAGGAATTGAAAAATATCAGGATAATAATGCTGTGATAATGAATAGTATAAATAAGGAGAAAGCAAGAGAATGATACATATATTACGATTCAAAGTTTTATTGCATTCAACTAAAAATTCAACGGATACAAGATTTCAAACGGAAAGAAATATTTATAAGAGGATGACAACATTATTACTGAAAGTAGAAAAACATGAAAATTCTTCTTCGATCACTAGACCGCTGCATCCTCGTCACGCAAATCGAATCCTGTGTTGGGTCCGCTTTATCCTCGAAGTGCGAACTACGCAGTAATCCTCACTTGGCAGAAGTGGGGAGTGTGGACGAGTCTCCTCCTTGTAGCTCCTTCCTTTTTGGGCAACCGTTGATAAGATGTTCGCTGGATCCGCAAATCAAACATTTCCCTTGGGCGCAGCGACAATCCCTCTAAAGATTTCCTGGCCTCTTACAGTATCCACAGCATTAGGTCTTCCGCTGCTTCTGTCGCGGGGAAACAAAATGGCGCTTCATCTTCTTCTCTTTTCCTTGCCTAACAGGGATCCTTTTACGATTGGAGACTCCCGCTGGTGCCTGATTCACCTGTCTTCTCAGTCCTTCAGCCAACAAGTTGTTCGTTCGTTCCTGGGCTTCCTTTAGACCTTGCAGTACACTCAGAATCTCAATGGTCTGATCCTGAGGAACGGATATTGATGAAGAGTCGTTGGAAGACATGATCCTGAAACAACAATTTTTGAGGATGATATAAGTCACAAGTTATACGATTCAAAATATAATATGGATAGGACAAAGATTCAAGAATATCAGCGGTGATGAATTTATTACAAGTGGAGAATCAACTGTATGACTTTTAAGTCACTTAAATAGAGCACGGTAGTGCAATTGCAACCACGTAACCTTGCCAAGTCACCCGAAACCCTAGCGAATGGATAGCTGAAAGTACGATGTGAATATGGATCAAGAATGACAAGTTTACAACCTAGACCAAGGAATGTCTTAGATTGCGAAGCTATACACGGAAAACTGCAATCCCAATCGAAGCAAAACCTGGGCTCTGATACCAACTAAACCATGTCACGCCCCGCTTCCCAAAATACGGAATACGAGGGGTTGACAAGGCCAGCCATGCTCCTACGGTCAAGGAAATGTCCTGCCGTAGTCACACTTCGGCTTCTAGTTTTTCACGGTAAACAGTAAATAATGCGCAGGTAATGAGAAATGCAGTAACGGGAACAAAACAGTAAAATGAACTGACCTGATGGGAAACAAAAGATATAACTCTGGATAGCTAAACAAGCTGTCCGTGAAGTGCGTCTAGTCCTGGTCCAGGCTAGATCTTCTCCTCACACTGAGCATGCATACTCAGGTCGTCAGAGCGACACAATAGAAATATAGTATATATAAAATCATGTGACAATTCTAACAGTGATAATAGGTATGTATAACAGTAGATCAATGGCAGTATGAATATGAACATGCAGTAATCAATGCTGCTGAACAGTAAAAGCAGTAGAATGATATGCCACGTATGTCAACACAGTATGTAAGGTATATCAATGCCAGTATCCCTATCAGTCTCTAAGTCTCACTGTACAGGTCAATAAGCCTATCGTCAGTCCAAGTGTGAGAGTCAACCACTCGCGAGTGTCCTCCACCCAAGGGCAAGGGGCCACGGGCCCAACATGTATATCACGGTAATAATCATGTACCCTGTAAATCTCCATATATCTCCCAAAATATATAAGCCGGCATGGGACTCCCGAGATTCTGTTGAACTCACACTCAAACTACCCCACACCCCGTGGTCTGCATCAAACGCTAACCATAACCTTAAATACCAATCGGTCTGTGACAAGTCTGTGCGAGAACTGGAGGCAGTGCCTCCATCAAGCACATCCCGACTAATACCTAAGATAAATGGCAGTGTCTGGTGCCTTATCTGTGACACCCGTGCAAGAGCTTCCATAAGTGTCCCATACCACTTATAGTCACACGTACACACGTCCCACAGACGTCGACAATGCAATAGAATCATAAGGTTCACTGATTGTGTACAAGTACGTATCACTTTCACTTATTCACTGATACACGAACACTGACATACTTGTCACAATCATCACTAATACCTAACACTGGGTAATGCACGTTATAACTAGGTTATCAATGCAGTGACATGTGTATGATATGATGCGTGAACAGTATATAAAGCATGTTTAGGATGTCCTGAATCAATAACCTACCACTTGCACAATTTATCATAAATCGTACGGTTACAATTTAGTGAAACGATGAACAGGTAATGATTAGTGTGTTCAGTTATCTATCCATCGAATTTAGTTTCATGCCAATCGGGTTCCAGGATCACTAATTATAGCCATTTCATTTTAAACGTTCACGGCTGGAAATCCGGTTTCAGAATCAGAAATCCGTTTCGCAACGCATTTTAATCCCAGTTGGGATCGGATTTTAGCGACGCTACAGTTGGATGAATTCTAGGGTTTTCAGTAAGGTTTTCAACGCAATAGACAGATATTTTATCGTGTCTGTACGTCAGGAGATATACATTATTTAATACTATTATGTCAATCCTGATTCTGTTGGGACTGTTATGCATCCCGATCTTTTAAATTACAGGTTAATTAGCAAATGTTGACGGAACAGGGTGAAACCACTTGTGTTGTCTATATAACAGATTCATCTATAATATACAGTGGAGTTCCGCAACTTACGGGTTAAGGAAACAGGGTGGTGCTCGTCACGGGACAACACACAGCATACAGAGTCGCTCTGGACTGCAGTCCAGAGTCGCACTCTGATCCAAAATTTGTCACAGTTTAAGTACAGAAATAATTGGAAACTAGCATAGGGTTATAGTTCGTCGAGTCGGCTTCGATTTTAGCCCTCGAACGCATCATTCCAGTGTGTAAACAATTTATGGCGATTTTAACGGTTTTCAGGTACAATAAAATTCTAGTTTTACTAGTAAACTTGGGGGTAGTCATTTTAGTCGTTAACGGTCAAATTATCCAACGAAATTCACACACTAGATTCATGGCCATACGGGCCAAACTATTCCATTTAGTTCCTTCAAATTAAATGATGATTTCCTATAAGAACGTATATCGAACAGTTACGTCGTAATTTCTAACATAAAGTAAAACATGAGATATATATGATTTTAATTTGTAATTAACAAAAGATAGCATGTAGCAAGTAGGGAAACTTGCCTGGACACGTTGAATTGATGGCACGGTATGCACGACACGACCACTCGGCAACAACGTCAAGAATTTGGCCTCGGCCTCGGATTGAGCTCTGCGCTTGACTGCTCGGTACCGTGGTTGTATGCGTGGGTTTTGTTAGTTTTGAAGAGAGAGGGAGATAACATAGAGGAAGAGAGATAGAGTGAGATAGATTGAGAGAGAGATAGAGCAGAGGGGGGAAAGAGAGAAATGAGAGAGAGAGCACAGAGAGGGGGATGGAGAGTGAGGGATAGAGAGTGAGACAGAGGAAGAGAGAGAGAGTGAGAGAGAAAGAGAGATTGCAGGGAGAGGGGGAGAGCGAGGGAGAAGGAGGAATGCCGGAGGTGAAGGTGGTGGCTGGCGCGCAGTGAAGGGGGCTCAGGGTAGTGGGTGTAAGGTGTTTGGCGATGACGACGACGACGACGATGAGCTGTGGTCGACGATGGTGGTCGAAGCTTGGAGGTTGATAGAGGTGGGATTGTCGAGGACGAGGGTGTTGCGAAGAGGTGAGGTGAGGAGGGAGTGGGTGATCGGGGGATGATCGATGACGGACCGGGCGATGGTGTTCGAATGTTGAGATGGAGAATGGGAGTGAGGGGGCTCGGTAGCTGAAAGTTTTGAGAGGGAGAGAGAAGTGAGAGACGAGGGGAGGACGTTGAGTGAATCGCGAGGAGGTGCGCGTCGTGGGGGTAACGTCTCGCGAGCGTGGGCGTGAGGAGCGGCGACGAGGGCGCAACGTGAGGATTTCACGCGGGAAATCCGAAGGGTAGCCGTTGGGGAAGGAGGCACTGTTGGTGCGGGTCGGGTAGGAATTGAAGTGGGCGCGGGCGTGGGCTGAAGGAGAAGGGTCGGCCAAGAAAATAAAGGGAAAGAATTAATTGAGGAAGAGAAGCGGGCCGGGAAAAATATAAGGGAAATTGGGAAGGGAAGAGGGGTTGGGCCGAGAAGTTGGGCCAGAGGAATTTTAAGGAAAATTCATTGGGGAAATATGGGAGAGGGCCGGGAAAATGTTGGGCTGGGCTGGGATTTATAAAAATAAAAGGAAAAAATAGTTTTGGGCTGAGAAAATAGATTTTGGGTTTTAATTAAATAACTAAACTAATGGGAAAATTGAAAAAGGGCTGGGCTGACGGAATGGTGCTGAGGGTTATTGTGTGGGGATTTCAGATTTTAGAAAGGAAATGGGAGGAACTAAAATAGATTGGGAAATTTTAAAATAATAGATAATTATAAATAAAATCTTATAGGTGAAAAAGAAAATACGGATATAGACGTACAAAAGGTGCTGGGTATTACAATATAGCCGGGTTATTGAATCAAGTGTTGATTCGATAAGTTGATATAAATGATATTAGTCGGTTATATGTGATATAGACGGGTTATTAAATCAAGTGTTGATTTAATAATTTAATATATATAATTATATATTTGATATATTAATATATATTAACTAATATTAGCTCACTTAAGAATTTCTTTTCTCATTGTACATTTAATATACATGTGATATATATTAATGTATTTTTTATGTGTCATGCTAGATGATACATTGGACATGGGTGTATGAGACTCATACCAAAGTAAAGATAATTTGGTATTTAAATATTAACGGAAAAATCAAATTAGTTGGAAATTAGCATGGCTAAGATGCTTGTGGAAGTATGTAGAACCATTGACATAGTACACTAATTTTGTTTTACTCTAAATATTTATTAACCTAACCATTATCTTTATGTCACGACCCAAACTAGGTACATGACCGGCACTTAGACCACGTAACATCAACAGGCGTAACGCAATTTAAGTAAGCTGAAACCCAGCAATCTAAACCATTACAAGAAGGAAAAGATAAGAACATTTTTTAAAAATCTCAAGCAAAACTTAAAGCTTAAGTTTGTTTTCATAAAAATTTCGGCAGCACCTCCTTTATAAAAGCTAGCCCCGAAATGGGTACACACATAAGATATAAGTAAAGCATTCCTAAACGGGAGCAAACCTCGCCCAAAGGCGGAAACAACCACCACAACAGGTATACGACGCCGTAGCGAAGAAAAGAGATAATCCACATAAATAAAGGCCGGCTCACACGAGCACGACAACCAGAGTCATAAGAATAAACAACATCGATCCTCACAACTCGTCTCTAAGTCAATATATGAAGATGGTAGATGGAGAGTACTAGATACAAAAGATATACAACGACATCATTGAATAACCGCAAACCCACCTATAGCAAAAGGCCTCACAGCCAACCGTAGCGGTATCCGCAAAAGTAGAGATAATAAGGCGCCCTGCCGCGACTACTCGGAGGATCAGACCTGCAAAACACTGTGGCACAACGGGGGTGAGTTGACAACTCGTGAATAGTAAATAACATCATACTGTAATCGCAAGTATGAACTGTCACGACCCGAAATAATAGCTCGTGACCGGCACATAAATCATGCAACGTCTAAAGGCGTAACGTAATTCAAGTAAGCCGAAACCCAGAAAATCTAAACCTTTTTGAAAATAAAAGAGGTAAAGTTTTGAAATAAAGGTACAATGAAATCGATGTTTACATAAATGCATAAGTAAGAAACATGACAATGCAAGTGGAATTTATTAGTTTGAAAACATGTTTGTCTTTTAAAAATTTGGGCAGCACCTCCTTTGTATATTTTGATCCAAAACCACAAATACAAGGCAATAATAAAAGGCATCCCCAAGCGGGAGCTAGCTCTTCGCCAAACGGCGGATCACAACCACGCAAGATAGTAAAGATAGTATACGACGCCCAACGGCGAAGTTCACCACAAAAGATAAAGAAATAAGCAAGACATCAAAACCACAAGTAGCGGAAAACCCCTCGCTCTAAGTCTCGCAACCACAAGTCTCACTAAGTCTCATTACTTATACAAATACTAATTTTGATTGATGGAGTTAACTAGATACAATATGAATAATAAGTACAAGAGTGTGTACGATACAAATGTCCCACCTAGCAAGCAAATCATCCAAAAGTAGCTATGTGCCAGCGATGCCGCTACGGATCCATGCGGTCAACCTAAAAGAACTGTGGCACAACGGGGGTGAGTTGCCAACTCGTGAGTAGAAAAACATCTACAAGTAGAAATCGAATAAACAACGACTCCTAGGTCAACTATATCATGAAGGTAATACTATGATATCTTGTGTGACCGGGTCGTATATGTGCCAACACTAATGTTAATGTCAAATAGCATGTGGATATCATCCAACAAATCATCAGTGTATGTATGCATGTGGATCCCGTCCACGTGTCAACCAATGACACAACAACATCATGCATGTAAACATCATAAAAGAAGATGCATGAAAGTATGAGAATATAAATCAACGTGTGTCCCTCCCGACATATCAAAATCATAGAACCTGAGTGCCCAGCATCGACACTCAAAACATCATGAAACCCATGTCCAGCATCGACACGTAAATCCTCATATCTCTCGGGCTCCGTCAGTCCGGATCGGCCCATATCATTTCACGACTCCGGTCGGTATCCTCCGGATAACCGCCAGGTCCAACCAATCACTGGTAGGTACTAGCCACCCTGCCAGGCTCATCGTCTACTCCACGAAAAACATTTCTCGCCCCGGGGAACCATACCGGGTCTACCAAGAACCCGCAAACGGATCATCCGCCTCCTCAAATCGGGTTTCACATATCACACGTCTCAGAACCGAGAAAACGCATGGTGGATGCACTGAAATATCATATCAAGAGAAACCGGGTTTTTAAAACAATACATACTTTCCTTTGAAATATTCACGGTTCTCAAATCCAGAAATCTTATGAAAATAGCATATCTCAATGCGTATAATCGTAAGGAATGATGTATGCGACATATAACAGAAATGTAAGCATATCCGTATATCATGCAACATGGAACAGTGATGTGTACATAACGAGGGAAAACCGCTCATTTAAATGAATCCAGTTTTAAAATATATCCTGCGGTTCCCAAATTCTCTAAGGTCCAATGCAACATCATATAAAGGTGCATATGCAACTATAGCAAGTAAGTCCTGCAAGGAGTCATATCATGATGCAGCAAATCCTACTGTGCAGTGACATGGCAATTATCGATGATGAAGTGTGTGAGCCGGCAAATCTGTGTACGTGTAACATACGCATCATCGATAATGGTGTAAGTGTACTAGCACAGGTATATTCAATGCAATGAGAATAACATGAATGCAGCATAAGGTAAATCATATGCAAATGCTGATAGGTATACGTATCTAGTATGACCGAGTCGGTGAATCTATCAGTCGGCATCCAGCCTCACAATAGCCAGCATCCTGCCTCACACGTCACGTACGGTATAAACCATCATACGGCATCCTCTAGCCAAAGGTATGAATCAATCCTCAAGTCAAACTCATCACGTACGGAAAATCATCGTACGGCGGCATTAAACCAATAGGGATCCTATCAACCTAAATGACAATGAGGGGTACGGACCTAACGTCGCGTACGACATATCACTCACGATTCACCACAATATATATATATACCTATGTCCCAGGTCACATCCATAACAATCTCATATCAGGGGACCGGCAAGGTATCAATCATCTCAATCGACTCACATCCGTATACCAACATATCATCGGATCACATATCAAATCGTATTCTCTTTTCATCGCATTTTATATCTCGCAATAAGTAAATTTATATATGCAATCTACACTATACATCAAAGGTCATGATATTCTAAACTCATACTGATTCTAGGGTAATTACATAGCTATAAGTCGTGATTCACAATTCGCTTTTTCCTATCCCTAAAGCTTCCAACTCATATCCTAAAATATATTCAATCATCACCAACTATCTTCTAGTTTATAATATTTTTTCTCTAACTATAATTTAATTCTAACCCTAGTTTTCTATTAATGGTTTCCTTAACCATAAACTATGAATCAGTTTCCATCAAAAATTTACGGAGGTGCTATACGCCATCCACCCGACTTCCCCCGTGAATATAAATCCACTCACCTTGATCCTTGCTTGCCGAAGTCGAGGTGCCACGCTCATCCTCGTCGTCTTGAAGTCCACGTGGGGGTACCTACAACCAATACACCATTGCAATGCATATTAAAATCAAGGCGGAAAACCAAAACGGCACACGTTTCGCTCATAGGTTAAAACCTATAGCCTTGCATGCAAAACACAACCAATAGCCCTAGTCGTTGACGTTCAAACGCCACACGACGGATTTAAAATATCAAATACCAAAACTCAAGTTAAAACGAAGTCGCAAAACAATGCAGCAACTCAAGAAAACAACTCCAGATTTTACCCTAGGTGAAATTAGCCAATTTTGCATATGGGAAGGGTCTAGTTTACTGGAAATGGAGACATGAAACAAACAAGAACCCAAAAGCACCAGGTCTGGCCGCAATTTGCGGCCAGAAGGATATTATTTATGGCCATGGTAGGCGGTTAGGGGCTCGGGTCTTTAGGGTATGCTCTATATCACCTGCACATTTCCCTGTGTTTGCTAAATAATTTTCTAGGTCTCCGGGTGTTAGCAGATATCCAAAAACCATCACAAACTCCACAATTTCCCGTATCGGCAGAATTTCAAAGTTCGTATTTGGGGTTAATTCTCAGGTTTTGGGTCCAATATGATATCACTAAAGGGGGTTTAAGGTCACTACTAAGCTCAATTACGCTTTTGGAATCAATTCAAACCCTAATCCCTAACTTGGAATTTCCAAACCTCTATAAACATCGCCTAATCACTTCTAAACTAGCATGGGTGCTAAGGAAATTGAAATACTATGTTAACGATGAAGAGATTACCTCATTTGGCAACTCAAGAAAATTCTTGAGTTGCCCCAAGTGTCCAAAATCCTTGCTTTCTTGGTCCAAAGTGTTTGTAAGGAGTTTGTGCACATTTTTAATGAAGTGGGCATGATATTTTGAAGAGTATTTGGGTGTGTTTTGAGGTGATTCGAAGAGGGGGAAGGAGGAGGGCTGCCATGAGAGGAGAAGAGGGAAGAATGATGAGAAAATAATGAAGGGGAAGAATGAGCCATGACCATGTTTGACCCCTCACCCTCTCTCTCATGCTCATACCCTTTATTTTATTCTTTTCCTTTTCTTTTCTCTTCTCTTTATCTTTTGTTTTCTTCTCTTTTTCTAAAACAAAACCATGAAATAAAAGGAAAAAGCCATGACAAAATGTAATAAGTGCTAAAATGTGACATGGTGCACGTCATGTGCACAATTCCAGCTTAATGCGCGATTAGCGGTTTTAATCGCGATTAGCATTAAAAGTGAATATAATTAATCATAAAATTTGTAATTTGCATAAATCACATAAAGTACCCTCGTTTTAGAAATTCTTACAATTTTCCAAATATTTTCCGATTTATCGGTATTTAATTATACTGCATAATTAAAATATTCATAATATTTAATATTTAATTATAAAAACTCCCAAAAATAATATTTGATTTTTCTGAAATGTTACAATCTTCCCCCCTTAAAGAAATTCGATCCCCGAATTTAAATTTAAACCCCCAAAAACTAAAACATTTCAATAATCAGCTCAAATCAACGGGGCTCCGACATCACAGAAGATACCGAATAACACAGTGCATCAAGTGCGTATGAAAACGAGTATAAAACTCAAAATCCGAACTCCGTCAAGCGTCACGCAAATCATCGAATTTGCACGCATATCCTCGGAGTTACAATGGAAATACAAATCTCGAAAACCAGTACTGAAATCCAACGTACACTAGCCAAAATACTATAATACATATATAGTACGCATCCCTGGAAAAATCCTTTAAACTGAATAAAACACATGCAAAATCCTTTCTGAATCGCCGTGCGATGCGTAACTCACGGCACAAGTGACGGACGCTCATTTGTAAAGTAATAAATATATGCTCATATTGGTTTTCCTAAATATACGTTCCGCCTTTTTGAAATATCCCAAAAGGTTTTCCTTGTAAACATTCGTGTCGCTCACGGACACGTAGGAAATAGCGAGACTATAGCACCTTTTTGAAAACCTCTGGTTAAACGTTTAATGCATGCAAAATACTCAGGTACTGTCCTCAGATCAGTCCTGTTCGGTTACAACATAATATAGTACCCATCATGAAAACAAAGTGCCTCAAAGCAAAATCAGCCTTAAAAGGCGTATCCAAAAATCGCGTGCGTCTGGTGCGCACGGGAATCAAATCTAAATACAAGTGCTACAAACGTGCACAAAAGAAAAACTAAGTGCAATGGGTGTGCACAAAAGCATCTGTCCAGTGCAACGGGTGTGCACGAAAGCATCTGTCCAGTGCAATGGGTGTGCACGAAAGCAACATCTAGTGCATCTATAGTGCACGAAAATCTCAAATCGAGTGCATTCGGTGTGCACAAAATCACATCTCATATCATGTGCCCAACATGCGCGAAAATCCAATTCAAGTGCATCCATCATGCACGAAAAAAATCTAAATCAAGTACATCCATCATGCACGAGTAAAATCTCACTCAAGTGCATCCGATGAGCACAAAATCCAAAATCAAGCGTCTAATATGCGCAAAATTCAATCCAAGCGCATCGGTTCCGTAAAAGCACATAGTGCGGTAGCCTGCACAAAAACGAACGGCAAGTGCCCATGCGCACGAAAACACAAATCTTGTAAAACGAATGCCCAAAGGCACAAATCGGCACAACCAATGTATGAAATATAAATCTAGTACAATCAACACACGAAATAACCACCTGGTGTAACAAACGCATGAAATGCAAATCTAGTGCAATCAGTGCACGAAAAACTCATCATTAACTCAAATGCGTATAAAAACCACGCCGAGTGTACCCAGGTGTATATAATCATAACCGTGTGCAACTGCATGCACAAAACACGTATCAATGCACAACAAGCATATATGAGCTATACCGATGCAAAAATCAAATCGAGTGCATACCACATGCACAAAATCAAATCAACCGTATGAAATCCACGAAATCATAACCACGTGCTACCAAGGCATAAAACTGATATCAAGTCCAATAAGTATGCACAAATCATAAACCAACACAACGGTGTATGAAAACATATCTCAAGTGCAATAACTATGCACAAAATATAAATACCCAGTAGTTGCAGCCATGGTGCACGAAAACGATATCATGAAACTCAATCATCAAAATTCAAATCCAAGCGATATAAGCATGATTCTCTGATCACAAACGCAAATCGCAATAAATGACATCGAGGTACACCTCCTACAATGTCGAAAAATGTCGGTGTGCCCCAGAACTGGCAGAGCAAGAACATCCGCCTGCCTCCTGCTCACGGTCTGGCGTCCTCTGTCTCTGGTCTTCATTTTCACTGTGGATTACCAATCTCACAATCCATCGGCTCGTCGGCTCGGTCAAGTGTGCCAACGGAAACGATTCCGCTCCGGCACTTCTCTGGTCACCTCTCGGCCAATTATCACGACCACTCGTAACGCAGCACGTCACTGGCGTCGGCCTCTGGCTCTCTGAGTACACATGACACATCTGATCCTCGGTGCAAATCTCATCGCAGCAGTGTCCTGGAAGAAACCTGCTCAGGGTCTCTTCCGATCTCGCCTATGCCGAACTGTACGGAGGCTGGTACTCTCGCATAATCTTTTCTCGTTTTCTGAACATCTGCGTCCTCGGCACAACATTTTCTTCGGGAACTGGCCGCATCCCAACGCCTCTGTAGACATATCCGATCTCTAATCTCAACGGGGAGTAACAACCGTTCGTCAGCATCTCGCACGAACCTCTGGTTCCACTCGTCTGCATCATCGTCCACTTTGACGTCACGTCATGCTATCTGCGTACTGCAATGTTCTCGGGAACTCATCCCAACCATCGGAGGAATACTCTCTACTTGTCCGTTCTCGATCAACTCACAACGCATTTGGGTAAGGTCCTCTATCCGAAACTGGTCAGCTTACTGGTCTCTTATCACATGGTATCCGAACGGCGTTAAACTTTTCGATCGAGTCATCGAAGTCCCATAATTTCCCGAAATCTCAACACCTGAGCACAGTCTAAAAATACCTGGTACATACCACAGTACCTCTGGACCAGCCGTAGAAGGGCAAACCCAAGCCTCACTGATGGCACCGCTAAACTGCCGCAAACCCTAAGGTTCAAAAGCAATTCCATGGTCATCATGTCGAGTTAGGGTTACATTCTTCTAGAGGGTCCACAGAATCACTTGCATGTTCCTCCGAATACTTTAAACTTGGAAAATGGGTTTTCTAACATTCGTTCGAACTTTTTAACTTCGCCTAGGCGACATGCGAATACTCTTTGCCCGCAAGCTAAACAATGCCCCAATCCTCCCGGAAAGGCGATACTTCAACGGTCATCTCTGAATCGGTGTCCTCTGGATCTGAGTAAGACTCTCCACACTGGAAATCTTCAACTCAACTGGCCTGCGTCGACGCATCAATCTGACGAATCACCTTCGTCTCTCAACTCAAGGTGGACTAGTTATCATCTGCCGCATCTTTGCCTGAAGCTCCAGCGATCTCAGCTCGTAAGTTCTGGAAGCGACGTCACATCAATCTCAGCAACAGCTGGGTCATCTATCCACACGGTAGACGACATCATAATCTCTGAGGCAGGCTGTACATCAGCAGTCCTCTCACAACAGGCAATCTCTATCAATGGCCCGATCATCCGGTGCAAAACCAAACACTCGCCTCAACAAGAGGTCACAACACAAAACTACTTCGAGACGTTCCCATGTCACCCGAAAACACAATGGTCAGTCCTCATCCACGACGAGCTCGCCCTTACCGCAACACTAGCAGCAGCTCAATCTGCGCTCAAACATGGTGACCGGAACCACAATCGAGCATCGATGAAAACAGATCAAGGGCATGAAAGGAAACGACAGATCCAGAATGGATACATGATCATAAGGAGAAACAGTATCAATGAAAGTATGATCATGGAAACGAACAGAATCACGGATCTCAAAAGGATGTATAATCATGGTTACGAAGAGAATTACAGATCTCAAAATATGTCATCCTAAGGTTTCTTAAGTGGAGTATCATATCGTAAATATGCCGCAGAACATACGTACGGTACGTCACTACCCAAGCTACCTACTCCATCAATCAGGGTCAGCCTATGAAACGAAAGTTCGGGTCTAATACCCCCCCCCCCCCCCCGTTGAAGTCTAAGTTCCGTAAGGTCAAGCCTTGGTTCTGAAATATACATACGCCCTAAACTCCGCATAGTCAAATATAGACTCGAACCAAGGTTAAACCTAACGCTCTGATACCAACATTGTCACGACCCGAAATAATAGCTCGTGACCGGCACTTGAATCACGCAACGTCTAAAGGCGTAACGTAATTCAAGTAAGCCGAAACCCAGAAAATCTAAACCTTTTTGAAAATAAAAGATGTGAAGTTTTGAAATAAAGGTACAATGAAATCGATGTTTTCATAAATGCATAAGTAAGAAACATGACAATGCAAGTGGAATTTATTAGTTTGAAAACATGTTTGTCTTTTAAAAATTTGGGCAGCACCTCATTTGTATATTTTGATCCAAAACCACAAATACAAGGCAATAATAAAAAGCGTCCCCAAGCGGGAGCTAGCTCTTCGCCAAACGGCGGATCACAACCACGCAAGACAGTAAAGATAGTATACGACGCCCAACGGCGAAGTTCACCACAAAAGATAAAGAAATAAGCAAGACATCAAAACCACAAGTAGCGGAAAACCCCTCGCTTAAAGTCTCGCAACCACAAGTCTCACTAAGTCTCATTACTTATACAAATACTAACTTTGATTGATGGAGTTAACTAAATACAATATGAATAATAAGTACAAAAGTGGGTACAATATAAATGTCCCACCTACCAAGCAAATCACCCAAAAGTAGCTATGTGCAATCGATGCCGCTACGGATCATGCGGTCAACCTACAAGAACTGTGGCACAACAGGGGTGAGTTGCCAACTCGTGAGCAGAAAAACATCTACAAGTAGAAATCGAATAAACAACGACTCCTAGGTCAACTATATCATGAAGGTAATACTATGATATCTAGGGTGACCGGGTCGTATATGTGCCAACACTAATGTCAATGTCAAACAGAATATGGATATCATCCAACAAATCATCAGTGTATGAATGCATGGGGATCCCGTTCACTTGTCAACCAATGACACAACAACACCATGCATGTAAATATCATAAAAGAAGATGCATGAAAGTATGAGAATATAAATCAACGTGTGTCCTTCCCGACATATCAAAATCATGGAATCTGAGTGCCCAGCATCAACACTCGAAACATCATGAAACTCGTGTCCAGCATCGACACGTAAATCCTCATATCTCTCGGGTTCCGTCAGTCCGGATCGGCCCATATCATCTCACGACTCCGGTCGATATCCTCCGGATAACCGTCAGGTCCAACCAATCACCGGTAGGTACTAGCTACCCTGCCAGGCACATCGTCTACTCCACGAAAAACATTTCTCGCCCTAGGGAACCATACCGGGTCCATCATGAACCCGCAAATGGATCATCCGCCTCCTCGAATCGGGTTTCACATATCACACGTCTCAGAACCGAGAAAACGCATGGTGGACGCACTGAAATATCATATCAAGAGAAACCGGGTTTTTAAAACAATACATACTTTCATTTGAAATATCCACGGTTCTCAAATCCAGAAATCTCATGAAAACAGTATATCTCAATGTGTATAATCGTAAAGCATGATGTATGCGACATATAACAGAAATGTAAGTATATCCGTATATCATGCAACATGGAACAGTGATGTGTACATAACGAGGGAAAACCTCTCTTTTAAATGAATCCAGTTTTAAAATATATCCCGCGGTTCCCAAATTCTCCAAGGTCCAATGCAACATCGTATGAAGGTGCATATGCAACTATAGCAAGTAAGTCCTGCAAGGAGTCATATCATGATGCAGCAAATTCTACTGTGTAGTGACATGGTAATTATCGATGATGAAGTGTGTGAGCCAGCAAATCTGTGTACGTGTAACATACGCATCATCAATAATGGTGTAAGTGTACTAGCACAGGTATAATCAATGCAATGAGAATAACATGAATGCAGCATAAGGTAAATCATATGCAAATGCTGACAGGTATACGTATCTAGTATGACCGAGTCGGTGAATCTATCAGTCGGCATCCAGCCTCACAACAACCGGCATCCAGCCTCACACATCACGTATGGTATAAACCATCGTACGGCATCCTCTAACCAAGGGTATGAATCAATCCTCAATTCAAACTCATCACGTACGGAAAATTATCGTACGGCGGCATTAAACCAATAGGGATCCTATCAACCTATATGGCAATGAGGGGTACGGATCTAACGCCACATACGACATATCACTCACGATTGACCACAATATACATATCTATAAACCTATGTCCCAGGTCACATCCATAACAATCTCATATCAGGGGACCGGCAAGGTATCGATCATCTCAATCGACTCACGTCCGTATACTAACATATCATCGGATCACATATCAAATCGTATTCTTTTTTCATCGCATTTTATATCTCGCAATAAGTCAATTTATATATGCAATCTACACTATACATCAAAAGTCATGATATTCTAAACTCATACTGATTCTAGGGTAATTACATAGCTATAAGTCGTAATTCACAATTCGCTTTTTCCTATCCCTAAAGCTTCCAACTCATATCCCAAAATATATTCAATCATCACTAACTATCTTCTAGTTTATAATATGTTTTCTCTAACTATCATTTAATTCTAACCCTAGTTTTCTATTAAAGGTTTCCTTAACCATAAACTATGAATCGGTTTCCATCAAAAACTTGTGGGGTGCTATACGCCATCCACCCGACTTCCCCCGTGGATATAGATCCACTCACCTTGATCCTTGCTTGCCGAAGTCGAGGCACCATGCTCATCCTCATCGTCTCGAAGTCCACGTGGGGGTACCTACAACCAATACACCATCGCAATGCATATTAAAATCAAGGCGAAAAACCAAAACAGCACACGTTTCGCTCATAGATTAAAACCTATAGCCTTGTATGCAAAACACAACCAATAGCCCTAGCCGTTGACGTTCAAACGCCACACGACGGATTTAAAATATCAAATACCAAAACTCAAGTTAAAATGAAGTCGCAAAACAATGCAGCAACTCAAGAAAACAACTCCAGATTTTACCCTAAGTGAAATTAGCCAATTTTGCATATGGGAAGGGCCTAGTTTACTGGAAATGGAGACATGAAACAAACAAGAACCCAAAAGCACCAGGTCTGGCCGCAATTTGCGTCCAGAAGGATATTACTTGCGGCCATGGTAGGAGGTTAAGGGCTCGGGTCTTTAGGGTATGCTCTATATCACCTGCACATCTCCCTGTGTTTGCTAAATAATTTTCTAGGTCTCCGGGTGTTAGCAGATATCCAAAAACCATCACAAACTCCACAATTTCCCGTATCGGCAGAATTTCAAAGTTCGTATTTGGGGTTAAGTCTCAGGTTTTGGGTCCAATATGATATCACTAAAAGGAGTTTAAGGTCACTACTAACCTCAATTACGCTTTTGGAATCGATTCAAACCCTAATCCCTAACTTGGAATTTCCAAACCTCTCTAAACATTGCCTAATCACTTCTAAACTAGCATGGGTGCTAAGGAAATTGAAATATTATGTTAACGGTGAAGAGATTACCTCATTTGGCAACTCAAGAAAATTCTTGAGTTGCCCCAAGTGTCCAAAATCCTTGCTTTTTTGGTCTAAAGTGTTTGTAGGGAGTTTGTGCACATTTTTAATGAAGTGGGGATGATGTTTTGAAGAGTATTTGGGTGTGTTTTGAGGTGATTTGAGGAGGGGGAAGGAGGAGGGCTGCCATGAGAGGAGAAGAGGGAAGAATGATGAGGAAATAATGAAGGGGAAGAATGAGCCATGACCATGTTTGACCCCTCACCCTCTCTCTCTCTCATGCCCATACCCGTTATTCTATTCTTTTCCTTTTCTTTTCTCTTCTCTTTATCTTTTGTTTTCTTTTCTTTTTCTAAAACAAAACCATGAAATAAAAGGAAAAAGCCATGACAAAATGTAACAAGTGCTAAAATGTGACATGGTGCATGTCATGTGCACAATTCAAGCTTAATGCGCGATTAGCGGTTTTAATCGCGATTAGCATTAAAAGTGAATATAATTAATCATAAAATTTGTAATTTGCATAAATCACATAAAGTACCCCCGTTTTAGAAATTCTTACAATTTTCCAAATATTTTCCGATTTATCGGTATTTAATTATACCGCATAATTAAAATATTCATAATATTTAATATTTAATTATAAAAATTCCCAAAAATAATATTTGATTTTTCTGAAATGTTACATGCATGAACAGCGATTAATCTATCACATGTAATCTGATAGCATAAGTATGGCAATATGAATATGCAACAATCATGTAAAGGTACATCATCAGGGTATACGACTACATGAAGCAATGCATATCAAAATAACCCTGAGTGTGGGATGATATAATAAAATCTCATGCAAAAATCATCAGCATAGAAAAACCCCAGTGTCCCTCACTGACACGTCAAATCCCAAAATCCTCAGGCGCCGCATCCTCAGATCGGCCATCATATCCTGTAAGTCTCATGGAACCTGAGTGTCCAATATCGACACTTGAAAACATCGTGAAAACATATGCATGCATGTATATATTGTAAGTGCACGGAGGCGCCCCGGCCGTCAATCCGACGCCGGAATGCGGAAGCGGTGATTTACAATAACTTTTCGAACCGGCACCACCGCGCACTATCAACCCGGATCGTGCCATTAAACTAGTCCTAGCTATCTAGAGAGGGGGTAGAGAGATATACCGAGTGATCCGTGTCCTCCGGTCTTCTCGTCGTCGTCCCGATCTCCCGCGGAATGTCCGGTCTCCACCTCCTCGCCGGAAGGGCACCACGTCGCCGGCTTCTTTTACGGGCTCCCACCTCTATACCGAGGCAACTCAGGCACGAAGTTGGCGAGTCGACGTGCCCAAGGTTTGCTGTAGAATTGTGTAGAGAACTATGTGTCTTAAGGGGTTCATGGAGTTTGCCATTTGGTAGAGGAAATGAAGTATACTTTGGAGGCGGAACTATGGGACTTTTGTGAAGCTAAAAGACCAAAAATCCCCCCACAAAATATTGGGACAGCCCCTCTATATGAATGGCCGGCCATGAAGGAATAGGAGAGCAAAAGAGAGGAGTGTGTGTATCAAAAGAGAGTGAGAGTCTCATAATGCAAGAGAGAGAAAAAGGGTTATCATGAAAAGAAATGATTACCCACTAAAACCCACACTCCACCATCCATCATGAAAACCATGTCCCACAAAAGCCAAGCCATGATGAAGATAGAAGTCAAGGTCAAACAAGATCTATCATGAAGCAACCATATGCAAAGACCACCCTCCACAATGCTTATTTGCGCAAATGAAAATAAGCCCTCCTCCACCAATCTTCGGCCAATGAAAGATACAAAGGTAAATGGCCGAAACGGAAAGCAAACTGGCAACTCCAGAAAACTGGTCCCGTAATAAATTACAGGAAAACCCCGATACTGTGTATACACACCCGCATTTGTATTCCGACTGAATACAAATGCAATGAGACAAAATCAACACTGTACTATACTAGGATCCGGCTTAAACCAAAGCCCGCTAGTATATTCCGTCCGATCATGATCCGTGTAATACCACACGTATCTGATCGAACCCTGCCATATCTCCATACGGCCTCTACAGCGTTTCGCCCGAAACTTGAGAAACTGGTCTGTGGGGGACTCTAAAGACTCGTCAACACCTTGGTTGTGGATTTAACCACAAGCACGCCAGAGGTATTAGCCTATACGTAACAGGCTACCAGGTATTGACCAAAAGGGACGTCTGTGAGCGAACTCATGCTGACACCCTACTGAGCCTGTCAGTGACAATATCCGTACAGTCCGGTCCGTTCGTCTATGAGCATCGCATGGCGGGCCTAGGGGGTTGGTAAAAGTCAGACCCCCAAAAGCGGTACAAGTCGTGTCGGAGTGTAGCCTAGAACACCCTAAGATACTACTGGAATACCTACCAGTAAATCTCCTGTCTTGGCCAAGGACTTTTCATATACTGGCTCTCCTAGACACAGCGTGACCTCACCCCCAATACCGGGAGAGACGAACCCCTGAAGATCCGCTCACTGCCTCCATGTGGCTCGGGACTGTACCCAACTAAAACCTGTTTGCACGTCTCCTTTGAGCGTGGTAGGGTAGTAATCAAAGTACAGTGGGAACTCACACGAGACAAATGACGATCCCCAGGTCGATGAACTAACCTGTACACATGTCACCAGGGAACTGCTATTTGACGTCAGGTATAAGATCAACTAGCATGTTCCCGGCAAGTCTTGTCCGGTGTACTCATAACCCAATGAGCACCTGTATACATCTTAGGTAAACCAACTGACACCAGTGGCTTGTGAGACCGGCCACCGCCCCTCGACGGGGTCTCGACTGTATACACTAGTCTACTCTGGAGTATCGATACCCTGTCTCGAAACTCCCACGACTAGGGACCTTTTAAGGATGTGCTTATAGACCACCAGCTCCCACGTATATGATCGCCCTCATACTGCTGGCAGTCAAGCATGAATCCTAGGGGCTCTATCAACGTGTAATAGCGACCTGTCAGGTCACCTAAAGCAGTACACGATGATAAAGATAAACCAGATAGCATACTATCATCTTGAGTAAGACTGTCCTACCGGAATAGGTCATCCCTCAATCATTGCAATCACGTGCCTGTGATCCAATAATTGACTCTGAGGGCACTATCTCCAACATATATGTGTGTGTGTGTGTGTCCCTTAACGACACATCAAAATCATGGAACCTGAGTGTATAACATCAACACTCGAAACATCATGAAACCCGTGTCCAGCATCGACACGTAAATCCACGTACCATGGGCTCTGTCTGCCCGGATCGGCCCATCGGGCTCCGGCAGAACGGTCGGTCCATGTCCATCTCATAACTCCGGTCGGTATCCTCCAGATCCCCGCCGAGTCCAAATACTATCACCGGTAGGTAGTACTCCCTCCGCCGGGCTCACCGCCTAACAATACGAGTCTTCTTGCCCCGGGATACCTAACCGGGTCCACCATGTACCCGCACACGGTGCCTACCTCTCCTCGAATCGGGAATCTAACACAAGTCTCAGAACCGAGAAACTCATGGTGGACGCGCTGAAATATCATATCAAGAGAAACCGTGTTTTCAAGACAATACGCATTCCTTGGAATATCCCCGCGGTTCTCAAATCCAGAAAATCACATGAAATCCATATCTCAATGCGTAAATCCATGAAAACTGATATATGCAACATAAAACAGTAATATGAGCATATCAAGGGAAAACCAATATTTAAATGCATCCAGTTATTAAATATATCGTGCGGTTCCCAATTCCTCCGAAATCAAGTGCAACATCATATGAGATGTACATGTAGCTGTAGCAAGATATGTGTATCTACATGTAAGCATGTATGTATGATGCATTTTATAAGCGCAATGGCATAATAATCAATGTCTCGATGTCAAATGACAATACAATACCACTTAGGGGTATAAATAACTATGGCAAGGTATGTGGGTGTACAAGTAGGTATATATGCATGATGTACATGTAGCTATAGTAAGGTATGTGTAAGCATATAGGTATGCATGCAACTGTATTTCATATGCGCAACCGCACAAGAATCTATGCCTCAATGTCACTAATCAATACCATATCACATATGTATGTGTGTTGTGCGTATCATGGCAATTACCGACAGTGTGTGTAGCATACAATTAGTGCTCGTGCAACATGAACTGTCAATAATAGTGCAGTGTCCATAGGGGTACAAGTCCAGGCACAACAAGTAATAATATGCGATGAAGTTCATGCACCATCTCTATATGTGCATATAAACATGCAGCTAATGTCATATCATATCTAGCCCTGACGCTTAACGCCATACGGGCGATCTCCCCGTAGATGTTAAATCTACTCACCGACAATCGCGAACTAGGTAGATCCAATCACCCGCTTCCCTTTCTTCACAGCGTCCGAAGTCCCCGCCTGCGATCCTATTAACATAAACATAGCAAGTGCAAATCTCAGAAATCGACCAATATCACGTACAAACTACGTTTGACCAACGCACCAACTCCAATCCAACTCTCAAGTGTTCGTCTAGTGGTTAACGTGTAACGACAACCCAAAACCAACCCAAGTGCAGCAGCTACACAAGAGCACGAACCGTGTCGGATAACGTAACACGCGTATTCAAAACACTAGATTATAAGCAAAGTGATCCCAGATTTTGATATACAAACAATTAGTGAAAGTTGCAAGTTCCACGAGACCACATACAACCCCAGAGACCCCTAGACCGAAACACGAACCCCAACTCACCAGTCTGGCCGCAAATTGCGGCCAGAAGCAATATATTTGCGGCCATTTAGAAAGGGAATTGGCTCAGGTTTTTAGGATAGCTTCTAGGTCACCACACTAGGTCACTGTGATGGGAACTTTTCCAACAAACACCTGGTTTGATAGCAGATTCATCCGAGACCCAAAACTACACTAAAATACGATATGTGCATGAAACTAAACTTTACACGTTCTAAACTGAAACTAATAAGCTACACAACATTAAAAACACCTACTTAACAGATAGAGATCATTACCTAACCACACAAGCTCAAAGATCCTAGCTTTCGAAGCTCCAAGTGATCTTAGAGGCAAAACGAGACATGAGAAGTGATTTGGGTGAGATTTGATCAAGTTTTGTGAAGGTTTAGTGATGAATGGGTAAGGGTTCAGTTTGAGGGAAGAGGGAATGAGAAATAATTGAGAAAAAGATAGAGTGAGAGAGAATGAGAGTGTGTGAGTGAGTGAGGTGATAATGAAAGAGTGAGGTGAGTGTAAGGTAAACTTATCCCTTATTCTTACTCTCTCCCTCACCTCCATTAATGCAACCATAAATGCTTCATGACTCACCTAGCCACCTCTCTCTCAATCCAAAACAAGAAAATACCCCTCACAAATATCTAGGGCAAGGTTAGGACAAGGCATGGGTTAATTAAGGTGTCATGGCTACTAAACAAAGTTAACACTAAACAACGCTCACATTAACATGCACAAATGTGTGCAAGCCAAAACAAATAATAATAAAATATTAATTAATTGTTATAAAATGTGAGAAAACCGATTTGGTAAACTTTTCCCTAAAAACCCGCATTAACGCTTAATTAACACTAATCGCATTCTAAGGTGTTACACTTTAGCCATGGTTAAGTCTCTACATGAGTTGATATATGATATTTTCTAAGGTGTTACACTTTAGCCATGGTTAAGTCTCTACATGAGTTGATATATGATATTTTCTCACCCATGGTTGCCATTATTCTTGACTTCATCTTCTTCTTCATCTCTTTTGAGCTTACTAGGTTTTCTTGAGTTGAAGAAAGAGAGTGAGAAAAATTATTCTAAAGTGAGCAAAATTCCTACTTCATCAATCTACACTAGACTAGCCATTTAGTATATGTTGTTTCTTCACTAGTTCATCAATTAGTGAAGAGGTAGCTTGAGTTAGCGATTCTTCGACATAGATCGTCTTCGGCCTCGAAGATCCTTGAGCAAGCTTGTTCCTTTCGACTAGTGGAGCCTAACGAGAGTCCGGGAGACTACTACTTGGAGCTAAGGGACTACTACACGGAGCTTTAGAAGTGAAGGACCGGTCTACAAAGGTTGTATTCTTTGTTCACTTAGAGTAAAGTTGTTTACTTGCTTAAGTTAAACCCTAATTCTCTAGTTAGATCCTTGGTTTGGGTTGCTTTGCTTTCTAGATTTTTTAAAATTGCATACCCGATGCCTTATAAAACCTAATGAGAGTGCTAAAGAACCCAACAGTGGTATCAAAGCCAAGCTAGAGCATTAGGAGTGGCCTAGAAGACGTTAAAGTGTTCGATCGAACTCCGAAAATCCGATTTTCCATGCTCTCTGGAAATTTTTCCAAATGTTGGATTTTTCCGAGTTAAAAATATTCGAAAAATTATGCAGGGTATTCTATGGACCCATAAGAAAAACGACGGCCTAACTCAACCAAACGGCCGTGGAAGCGCGTCCAAAGCATGCCTTTGGCGGCGGTTCCGCGGCGCCGTTGGTGAGGCAGGTAGCGTGGCTTCTTGTGTTGGTCCGTAGGTGCTTGGGGCACTGTCTAGGTATTTTTAACTGTGCTCAAGTGTTGAGCTCTCTGGGAAATGTAGGTGTTTGCTGATTCGATCGAAATGTTTAACATCGTCTAGCTATCTGTCACATGTGATACAATATTTGGAATCCACAATAATTAGTTTTGTGAAAACTGGTTTGAATTTTATAAATCTGGCAATTTAGTCTCATTTGATCGGTTGCCACAGGGTTTTGATTTGGATCAAAACTCCGTCGCAATCACGTAGTGTATGCGGATACTCGACGGGTAACATTACTAGATAGCTGTGCCCCCATAGCCCCGACCAAGTGACTGTAGGAGAACCCCGTAGCCAAAAGCATCCGTTTGGGTGCTCGCGGCCGCGGTGTTCCGCCTAAGTGCACTTCGTCGACGGCAGCATTCGATCAGGTTGTCGGGAATCTTGTTGAATTGACCGACTGATTATTGAAAAGTGTTTTCAATATTGAGACTAAAATGCGGGTTTTATTAGGTAAGGCATGAAATTCGGAATATGAGATATTCCGGGTTTATGATATCTAAGGAATTCATAAGGTTAGGCATGTAATTCGAAGTATGTGATATTTCGGGTTTATGATGTCTAAGGATGTTTCGGATTCCAATTGTTGTAGTTTTTACTTTCTTTCTGCGACCGTAAGTGTAATATGTGGTGTATCGCCGGTTTCGTTGCTATACGTCAACGACAATTGAGATACGCATATTTACTTACATTGATGACATGTGATGTTATGTGTTGCTATGATATGTTATATTGGATCGTCGTGTTTTGAATAGCCGGGGGTTTTATGTGAGATGAGAGTTTTTCATTTTCATTCATGTAAAACCTTGTATGTAATATTTTTTTATTGGGACACTTCCGGGTTGAGAATGATGTCACCATTGATGTATATTATTTACTTTTCCGCATTAGGATAGACCCAAGGTGGGGAGCACAAGTAACCGGGTTCTAGAGTCCAGTGGGAGACCATCTTGAGGAGTCAAGACTGGATCTCTTAATTCTAGAATTGGCAGGGTTGCTTGCCGCTCTCGTAGGGGTCTAGGGATATGGGTTTGGCTATTCATCACGACCGTGGAATCCATGTTTTTTTACTGGCTTAATTTAAAACGTGGAACTTCTAGTATATCCAATATTTCATATGTTGACTTCTGCTGCAATGTTCTGTGATGAGATCATATAACTGCGTGAGAAGAATGCTTAATATTATATATATGATATATACTAAACGTTGCTTATGTTTTGCATCCGCACTAGTCCTGCCCCCGCTCTGCCGTTAGTTAACTAACCTAACGGTTCATGACGGGACCCCGAGACGAATGCGGATGGAATAAGCGTACATTGTATTTCAGTTTCTTCTATGATGCTTAGGAAGCTTAAATGATGGGACTGCATTCATGAGATTAATGAAAGAAAAGAAACCTAAAGATTTTGTAGAATCAAATTTTCAAAAAGGTAGCTCTAGTTCTTGCTTTGCATGGTGGTATTCCTTGTAGAATATCCAGCAGCTCGTTCGATGAGGAAAGAGCCGAGATGCCTTCACCGGGAATGACCTCTTTAGCAAAAGCTAGCAGATGCTACACCCACTCGGTTTATTTTGAAAAACTCGATTTTAAAAGCGGGGCTTAAACCACTCCTTTTCAAATCACTCGATTCTACAACGATATCAAGTTCATTACGCAAAAGGTTTTCTTAAAAACCTGTCGTAGCCCTCCGTCATTTCAGATAAGTGCTACTTGGTATTCATGCTACGTTTGTTGACTATGTTAAGGCGTAGTGTGCGGTAGCTAATTAGTGCTTATATACAACCATATGATGCGATTGGATTAGGGTAGTCGTACGGCTTTGTTGACTATGTTAAGGGTCGTACGGGTGGGTTTAATTCAATCAGGAAATAACAGGTTGAACTTGGCTAGCGTTTATGATTTGTTGACTATGTTACGGTCATAAGTTGCTAGGGGAAAAATATTATTGGGAATTTCAAGTGTTGAAATTTGCAATGAGATTGCATACCTTCTATGAGATAGTTGGATCCCGATACCCACTGCGAGTAAGAGTTACTCCTGGGAGAGTTTTACACATTACAATTAGCCGATCAAAGTAGGTGTCTAGAAAGGTGTTAACGGGGTTACGCTCCTGGGAAAACGAAGTTTATTTTAATTAGGTCCGTGCGAAAGCACGGGGAACCTTCCTCAAAGTACCGACACTAGCCTGGCCGAAAGATTGGCGAACTTGTAGGGTGTAATTAATCCCGGCTAGTCTTACCTTTTAGGGTTTGAAGGAAGATTTGATAAAAACGGTGGGAGCCATCTTGATTAGATCAAATAATAACCAATCTGATCTTACAAGAGCATACGCAGAGTATTTTCTTCTCTCTCTCTCTCCCGGTAGCGACCATGTCATGCCTTAATCAAGATAATAATATGGATGTATTGACCGAACCTGCTTATTATTCTGAGCTGGGGAACGTTGGTTCCGTTTTTTCTTATAAGTGACTGAGCAGGAAATAGGGGAATACCAGGATTCCCATGCCACCCAATCGAAGAAAGTGCATGTTGATGCATCTTCTTCGGTTGTGTTCATTACAGAGAACTGTTTCTCAGTATCCTCTACATCCTGGGTATGTGATACCGGATCAGGATCCCGTATATGTAATATGTTACATGGGCTACAGAAAGGTAGAGAACTGGGATTGGGTGATATGTCTCTAAATGTAAACAATGGTGCAAGTGTTGCAGCCAAATCAGTTAGCAAATATCACCTTGTATTAATACATTGATTCTGAAAGAATGTTATTACCAATCGAACCTGATATACAACATTACATCGGTTTCTTTAATAAGTTAAAGAAGGATATAATTTTGTATTGATGGATAATATTGTGAACATTTTCCTTAATCAAGAGTTGATTGGATCAGCCACGTTATGTAATGGCATATACATTCTAAATCAAATCACAGTTCAAAGTATATAGAACACACATAAGAGGAGTAGTTCAGAAATGAACGAATCCTTCATGTGGCATTGTAAACTAGGTCATATCAATGCGACACAACTAGCTAAGTTACATAAGGATGAATATGGGAATATGTTCAAATTTTCATCTTATGATACTTGCCAGTCATGTCTCAAAGGTAAAATGTCTAAAACTCCGTTTACTGGAAACGGAGAAAGAGTTGGTGAACTCTTGGGACAGATACATGATAATGTATACGGTCCTATGTCTACAAATGCCAGGGTTGGTTTTTTGTACTTCATTACATTCATCAATGATCTTTCAAGATTCGGACAGGTGTTCCTGTTGAAACACAAGTCTGAACCTTTTGAGAAAATTCAAGGAATATAAGTACGAAGTAGAGAACCAAACGGGTAGAAGTATTAAAGTCCTTCGATATGATCGAGGAGGAAAATACTTGGGCATGGTGTTCCTGGAGTTTTTAAAAAGAGAATGTGATTCTCTCTCAGCTTACTCTTTCGAGTACACCACAGCACAACGGTGTATCGAGGCGGAGGTATCGCACCCTATGAGATATGGTGCGATCTATGATGAATACTGCTGAGTTGCCTGTTTCCTTTTGGAGTTATGCACTTAAGAAGGTGCATACCTATTGAATAGGGTTCCGACCAAATCGGTGCCTACCACTCCATATGTGATATGGTATGGGAAGAGACCATGTCTTAAACGAGTTAAGATATGGGGTTGTCCGGCCTATGTTGAAAAGCAAAATCCGGACAAACTCGAGGAAAGGTCAGTTCTGTAAGTTTGTTGGATATCCCGAACATTAGCGAGGGTATATCTTCTACCAAACCGAGAATCAAAAGGTGTTTTGATTCTCAGCATGCCACCATTTTGAGAAAAAAGGATATCTTGTGAAGAAATTTGTGGCCATGAGGTAGAACTGGAAGGAGTTCCAGCTATACAAACTAGGACTGATGATTTAATGGAATCAAAGGATTCAATAGTCTCCAACGAACCTCAGCCTCTCCGCGAATCTGGTAGGATTCCTCATGTAAGTGCACGGCGGCACCCCGGCCGTCAATCCGACGCCGAAATGCGGAAGCGATGATTTACTTTAACTTTTAAAACCGGCACCACCGCGCACTAAAACCCGGATCGGGCCATTAACATAGTCCTAGCTAACAAAAGAAAGGGGTAGAGAGATATACCGAGCGATCCGTGTCCTTCGGTCTTCTCGTCGTCGTCCCGATCTCCGCGCAGAATCTCCGGTCTCCACCAAGTCGCCGGAAGGGCACCACGTCGCCGGCTTCTTTTACGGGCTCCCGCCTCTGGTCCGAAGCAACTCGGGCACGAAGTTGGCGAGTCGACGTGCCCAAGATTTGCTGTAGAATGTAGTGTAGTGCTATGTCTTATTTGGGGTTATGGAGTTGCCTTATTGGTGGAGGAAATGATATGTAAGCTTTTTGTGGATGAACTTGGGAATTTTTGTAGCATGAAAAGAGCAAAAATTCCCAAACCAAAATAATGGGCAGCCCCTCCTTGGCTTGGCCGGCCATGGCATGGTCAAGGGAGTGAGCATAATGGAGAGCCTAATAATGCAAAGGAGAGGAAGAGAAAAGGCTATCATGCATGAAAGAGAAAAAGAATGATGATGAAATATAATGATCACTAAACAAAACCAATACACCATCGACCATCATCACTTCACAAGTCAAGCCATCATGAAAGAAGAAGTCAATGGTGGTGGAATCATCATGATACAATAATATGCAAATACCACCCTCCACAAATGCTTATTTGCACAAATGCAAATAAGCCCTCCTCCACCAATCTTCGGCCAATGATAGATACAAAGAAATATGGCCGAAACGGAAAGCAAACTGGCAACTCCAAAAACTGATCCCGTAATAAATTACAGGAAAACCCCGCTACTGTATATACATACCCGCATTTGTATTCCGACCGAAATACAAATGCAATGAGACAAAATCCACACTGTACTATACTAGGATCCGGCTTAAACCAAAGCCCGCTAGTATTTCCCGTCCGATCATGATCCGTGCAATACCGCACGTATCTGATCGAACCCTGCCATATCTCCATACGGCCTCTACAGTGTTTCGCCCGAAAACTTGAGCAACTGAATGTGGGGGACTCTAAAGACTCGTCAATACTATGGCTGTGGATTTAACCACTAGCACGTCAGAGGGATTAGCCATACGTGACGGGCTACCAGCTATTGACCAAAAGGGACGTCGATGAGCGAACTCATCCTGACACCCTACTGAGCCTGTCAGTGACAATATCCGTACAGTCCAGTCCGTTCGTCTATGAGCATCGCATGGCGGGCCTAGGGGGTTGGTAAAAGTCAGACCCCCAAAAGCGGTACAAGTCGTGTCGGAGTGTAGCCCAGAACATCCTGAGATACTACTGGAATACCTACCAGTAAATCTCCTGCCTTGGCCAAGAACTTTCATGTACTGGCTCTCCCAGACACAGCGCGACCTCACCCCCAATACCGGGAAAGACGAACCCCTGAAGATCCGCTCACTGCTTCCATGTGGCTCGGGACTGTACCCAACTAAAACCTGTTTGCACGTCTCCTTTGAGCGTGGTAGGGTAGTAATCAAAGTACAGTGGGAACTCACACGAGACAAATGACGATCCTTAGGTCGATGAACTAACCTGTACATATGTCACCAGGGAACTGCTATCTGACGTTAGGTATAAGACCAACTAGCATGTTCCCGGCGAGTCCTGTCCGGTGTACTCATAACCCAATGAGCACCTGTATACATCTTAGGTGAACCAACTGACACCAGTGGCTTGTGAGACCGGCCACCGCCCCTCGTCAGGGTCTCGACTGTATACACTAGTCTACTCTGGAGTATCGATTGTTAGTTATATGTATACCCTAGAGGCCATTACTATACATAGGATGTATATTGTAGTGGATGCTTGGACATATATAGGGAGGACTTTCTTGCTCGACATGATAGTATGCTATCTGGTTGCTCTTTACCTTAACGTGTACACTGATTGTCTCTCTGTTATATGTTGGTAAAGCCCTTAGGATGTGTACTTGACCACCTGGACTATGATGCGGATCATACTAGTGGGGACTTGGTAGTCCATAAGTACATCCTTCAAGGTCTCTAGTCGTGGGTGTATCGAGACGGGGCATCGATATTCCAGAGTAGACTAGCGTATACCTTCTCGACCCATACAGATGGGCGATGGATGATCCCATATCTATTGGTGTTTGACATCAGAGATGATATACGGGTGCTCAGTAGAGACTGGGTACACTGGAGGGACTCACCGAGAACTCCCAGATGGTATTATACCTTACGTCAGATAGCAGTTCTCTGGTGACATTGGTACAGAGTAGTATGTTGACCCGAGATCGTCATAGAGTCTTGTGTGGTTCCCACTGTGCTTTGATTTCTACCTTACCGCGTCCAAGAGGGCGTGCAAAACGGTGGTTTTTGGGTACAGTCCCGAATCACATGGAGGCAATGAGCGATAGGAGGGGATTCGTCTCTCCCGGTATTGGGAGTTGATGTTGCACTGTGTTCGATTGGCTATAACCGGAAATCCCTGGCCAGGGTTGCTGAGATTTACTGGTAAGTGTTACCAGTAGTTTCTCGAACTGTATAGACCTCATATCGACACGACTTATCGAGCTATTGGGGTCTGACGTTTACCACCCCTAGGCAAAATATGCGACATATCAGACGAACAGACCGGACTGTATGGTAAGTGTTACTGGTTGGATTCACAGGAGTGTGAGCGGGCTTGCTCGTCG
The DNA here is from genome assembly GCA_030015575.1 of Agapanthus africanus. Classification (NCBI taxonomy): domain Eukaryota; kingdom Viridiplantae; phylum Streptophyta; class Magnoliopsida; order Asparagales; family Amaryllidaceae; genus Agapanthus; species Agapanthus africanus. The sequence goes on along the minus strand of CM057347.1, from coordinate 206,762,993 downwards.
ATCTTCTGATCGCTCAATACCCGGGTGGCCGTTACGTTTAGCAGACCGCTTGTGGCTTATGGGTGTTTGATATGATCATCACCTGCTGCCGGCGTATTGACGAGTCTTTAGAGTCCTACATAGAGGTTTTCTGGCTCAAGCGAAACGAAATAGGAGCGCGTATGAGATATGTGCGGGACCGAGAATAATACCAGTATATGATACTGTATTCTATTCTCGCGATGTATGTATCGATTGGTTGTATGCGATATAACCTAGTTATCGAATCGAGGATTGATTCGATAAGTCGATACATTGGATACTAGTCGGTTATATGCGACATGACCGGATCATTGAATCAAGTGTTGATTTAATGATTTAATGTATAATTATATATTTGATATATTACTTTGCGTTAACTAGTATTGGTTCACTTAAAAAGGATTTTCTCACTTGAAATACACAAGTTGTATATGTGATATACTTTTGTGCACTTGTTTGTATCATGTTTGATGATACATGCAAACTTGGGTTTGTGTAAAGAATTAAACCATGGTTATGTTAATGGTTAGGGTTTTGATTTTCTTATCTATTCATTTATTTATTTATTCTTTTTGGAAAGATAAATAAAATGGTGACTTATTTGTTTCTTTCTTGAAACTTCTTGAAGTGTTGAAAGTCAAAGCCATTTTGTTTCTTTCCTAAACCTTAACCCTTTAACTTAACCCTAGTTCATTCTCTACACTTAACCATGGTTGTTTTTATGATAAGAATGAATGGGATTTTCTTTTTAAGTTAATTCCTTTTATTCTTTCATCTTCATCATCTTCTTCAAGCTTTGTGAAAGCTTGCAAGCTTCAATGGTGAAATGAGAAAAAGAGTGAGAAATCCAATTCTAAAGTGAACCCACTTCCTATTTCTTCATCCTCTACCAATTGCCAAGTAGTATAGGTGTTTTCTTCACAAGTTTCATAGCTTGGTGAAGTTGGAGCTTGATCTTGTGTTGCCTCGACGTAGATCATCTTCGGCATCGAAGTCGACGACCTAGCCCGCCCATTTCTCCGATGAAGCCGACGCTAGAGCCCGGGATCCGATGATCGCAGCGGAGGGACTTCATCATGGAGCTATGGAGGTGGAGGACCGGATCTACAAAGGTTGTATTTCCGTTCACTTAGTTAAGTTGTTAACTATTCGCTTGTAGTTTCGCCTAAACTCTAGTCAACGATCGCATTAGGGTTTCTCGGCACCGTAAAATTTGAAATTGGCATGGTTGATGCCTTGTGAGACCTCTAGTGTGTGCCTAGGAACCCTACAGTGGTATCAGAGCCTTGCTAGAGCCTTAGGCGATGTGTTAACGAAGTTAAAACCCCGATCGAACCCGTAATCGACAAAATAAAACCCTCTCTGTATATTTTTTAAAATCTGGGATTTTTCCAAATTAAAAATGCTTAAAAAATTCAGCAGAGTATTCTAAGAATTACCATGAAAAACGAGCCCCTAACTCCTCTACATGGCCGCGGAACCGCGGCAATGACCCCCCTTTCGCGGCGGTTCCGCGGCAATGTAATGGAATTAGTGACGGATCTTTTCACAATAATTCATACCTCTGTTTTTCCTATTTTCTGGGCATTTTTAACACTGACTCAAGAGTTGAGTATTTTGGGGTTTATTTTGTAGTCGTTGTTTCGATCGGAATTTTTAATTTCATTAGGTTTTCCGGATATTTAGAATATGTTAAAAAGTTCGACCGGATATAAATACCCACTTTTTCCCCTGCCTGGAAATTTCCAATTGTTGGATTTTTCCGTAGTTTAACGACGTTCTAAGTAGTGCAAGTAACGCGATGGTCCCTCTAGAAGACAACAAACCTTAACTCGATTATGTGACCGTCTTGAACTGCCCTTTGAACCTTAGGGTTTGGAGCAGTACAGCGTGCCACATGTGAGGCGTTGGCTTGACCCTTCTACGGCTGGACCATTGGTACTGAGGCATGAAGTGAATGTTTTTAAACTTGTTTCATGTGTTGAGCTGTTTCGGAAAAACTTGGGTGTTTGACTGTTCGAAATGAAAGTTTAACATTTTCTGTTTATCTGGAATGTGATACAATATTTGGAATCCACAAGGAGTTATGAGATAACTGATTTGAATGTTACAAACATAGCACTTTAGTCTCACTTGATCGGTTGCCACGGAATTTTGATGTGATCAAAAGTCTGTCGCAATCACGTAGCGTACGCGGATACTCGCCGGGTAAACTTAATAGACAGCTACACCCCATAGCCCCGACCAAGTGACTGCAGGAGAACCCCGTCGCCGAAAGCATCCGTTCGGATGCTCGCGGCAGCGGTGTTTTGCCTTGGTGCACTTCGTCGACGGCGTCGGGGGTGCGGCCGCCTACTAAAGTTTGCGACGAGCATTCGATCAGGATGTCGGGAATCTTGTTGAATTGCCCGACTTGATATTGAAAAGTGTTTTTGATAATGAGACTAAAATGCGCGGTTTATAATTGTTAGGCATGCGATGTCTAAGGAATTCATTTGATTAGGCATGCGATGTCTATACAGGTTGCGGATTCCAACTGTTGTAGTTTTACACTTTCTTTTCTGTGACCGTAAGTGTAATATGTGATATCGCTGGTTTCGTTACTATATGTCAACGACAATTGGGATGCGCATATTTACTTACGTTGATGACATGTGATGTTATGTGTTGCTGGATATGTTATATTGGATCGTCGTGTTTGAATAGCCGGGGGGTTTTATGTGAGATGAGTGTTTTTTCATTTTCATTCATGTAAAAACTTGTATGTAATATTCTTTTATTAGGGCACTTCCAGGTTGCGGAAGATGTCACCTTTTGTATATTATTTACTTTTCCGCACTAGGATAGACCCAAGGAGGAGGGCACAAGTAACCGGGTTCTGGAGTCCAGTGGGAGACCAACTCGAGAAGTCGAGTCCGGGTCTCCTAACTCTAGAATTGGTAGGGTTCCTTGCCGCTCTCGTAGGGGTCTAGGGGTGTAGGTTTTGGCTATTCATCGCGACCGTGGAATCCGTGTTTTATACTGGCTCGTATTGAAAACACGGACGTCCTAGTATCCAATGTTTCATATGTTTCTTCTGCTGCGATATCTGTGATGTGATCATGTGATATGTTCTGTGATGGATACTGTATATAGTATATATGATAAATTATATAGGCGTTACTTATGTTTTACACTCGCGCTAGCCCTGCCCTGCTCTGCCGTTAGTTACCTAACCTAACGGTGCATGAGGGGACATCGAGGCGAATGCGGATGGCATAAGTGTACGTCGTATTTATCTGTGATGTTTAGGTACTTAAATGATGGGACTTCATTAATGTGATTAATGAAAGTAAAAGAAACCTAAAGATGTTGTAGAATCGAATTTCAAAAATAAAACAGGTAGCTACAGTTCTTGCTTTGCACAGCGGTATATGTGATATATCCTGCACCTTATTCGATAAGGAAAGGACCGGGATCCCTTCACCGGGAGTGACTCCTTTAGCAATAACTGGCAGATGCTACACACTCGGTTTGTCTTTTGATAGCTTCTATAGTTTCTGCTTTGCACAGTGATATATATGATATATCCCGCACCTCAATCGACGAGGAAAGGACCGACGATCCCTTCACCGGGAGTGACTCCTTTAGCAAAACTAGAAAAGTCTCAAAAACACTCCATTTTAAAATTCATTCGATCCTACAACGATATCAAGTTCATTACGCAATAGGTTTTCAGAAAAACCTGTTGTAGCCCTCCGTCATTTCAGATAAGTCCTACTTAGTATTCGTACTACGTTTGTTGACATCCGTCAAGGCGTAGTGTGCGATAGCTAACTAGTATTTTTCTGCTTATGCATATGATGCAGATTGGATTAGGGTAGTCGTGCGACCTTGTTGACCTCCGTCAAGGGTCGTGCAGGTGGGTTTAATTCGATCAAGAATTGACGGGTTGAACTTGACTAGTAGCCTATGGTTTGTTGACCTCCGTCAAGGTCATAGGACGCTAGGGGCAAAATATTATCGGGAATTTCAAGTGTTGAGATTTGCAATGAGATTGCATACCTTCTATGAGATAGTTGGATCCCGATACCCACTGCGAGTAAGAGTTACTCCTGGGAGAGTTTTACACATTACAATTAGCCGATCAAGTAGGTGTCTAGAAAGGTGTCAACGGGGTTATGCCTATGGGAAAACGAGGTTTACATTAATTAGGTTCGTGCGAAAGCACGGGGGACCTCCCTCAAAGTACCGACACTGGCCTGGCTGAAAGATTGACGAACTTGTAGCGTGTAATTAATCCCGGCTAGTCTTTCCTTTTAGGGTTTGAAGGAAGATTTGATAAAAACAGTGGGAGCCATCCTGATTAGATAAAATAATAACCAATCTATTCTTGCAAGAGCGCACGCTGAGTGTTTTCTTCTCTCTCTCTCCAGGTAGCGACCATATCACGCCTTAATCAAGATAATAATACGGAATATTGACCGAACCCGCTTGTTATACTGAGATGGGGAACGTTGGACCCGCTCCAACTTATAATTGTTATAAGACAGAGCAGGAAATTGGGGAATACCAGATTTTCCGTGCCGCCCAAACGAAGAAAGTGCATATGATCCATCTTCTTTGGGTGTGTTCATTACAAAGAACTGTTTCTCAATATCCTCTGCGTCCTGGGTATTTGATACCAGATCAGGATCCCAGATATGTAATCTGTTACATAGGGCTACAGATAGGTAGAGAACTGAGAACGGGTGATAAGTTTCATGAGGCAAAAAACGGGGCAAGTGTTGCAGCCAAGTCTGTTGGTCACTGTCACCCTGTATTACAAATACATTGATTCTGAACGAATGTTATTAGATACCGAACCTGATATACAAAATCATATCAGTCTCTTTATAAGTAAAGAAATGATAAAATTTTGTATTGTTGGATAATGTTTTGAACATTTCCTATATCAAAAGTTGATCGGTTCAGGCACGTGATCTAAAAGCATTGATGTTCTAAATCAAACTACAGTTCATAGTATATAGAACACACACAAGAGGAAGAGTTCAGAAATGAACGAATCCTTCTTGAGGCATTGTAGACTAGGTCATATCAATACGACCCGACTGGCTGAAGTTACATTTAGATGCATATTTAAATTAGTTTGAATTTACATCTTGTGAAACTTGCCAGTCATGTCACAGAGATAAGATGACCATAGCTCCGTTTACTGGAAACAGAGAAAGAGTTAGTGAACTCTTGGGATGATACATGTTGAGGTATGTAGGTCCCATGTCTACACTTGCTAAGACCGGTTCTTTGTACTTCATTACATTCTCTGATGATCTCTCAAGATTCAGTCATATGTTCCTGTTGAAACACAAGTCCGAACCTTTTGAGATATTCACAGAATATAAGTTAGAAGTAGAGAACCAATACGGGTATAAGTATTATGTCCTTTGATGTGATCAAGGAGGAGAATACTGGTGCATGGAATTCCTGGACTATTCTAAAGGAGAATGAGATTCTCTCTCAGCATTACTCCTCCGAATACACCATAGAACGATGGTATATCGGGGCGGAGCAATCACACCCTATATGATAAGGTGTGCTCTATGATGAGTACTACTGAGTTACCTATTTCCTTTTGGGAGTTATGCACTTGAGAAGCTGCATGCCTATTGAATAGGGTTTCAATCAAATCAGTTGCATACCACTTCATATGTGATATGGAAAGGGAAGAGCCAATATCTTAAGTTGGTTAAGATTTGGGGTTGTCCGGCCTATGTCTAAAAGCAAAATCCGGACAAGCTCGAGGCAAGGTCTGTTATGTAGGACTGGAAAGGTTCCAGCTATACAAACTACAGCAGATGATTTGATAAAACCACAGGATTCAATAGTTACCAACGAACCTCAGCCTCTCCGCCGATCTAGGTGGGTTCCTCACCCACCTGAGAGATACTTCAGTTTCTCTATGATAGTGGGAGTGAGGATTGCATCATGAGATGATGACCCAACTAGTTTCGAGCTGGCCATCAGGAGTGAGACTCTGTAAGAATGGCTAGATGTTTATCGATCTGAGATGGAATCCTTATACACCAACAAAGTATGGACTTTGGTTGCTATATTTGAAGGGTTAAATCCCCATCAGGAGCAAGTATATCTTGAGAAAATTACTTGGTGTAGATGGAAAAGTTGAGACTTTCAAAGCTAGACTTGTTAAAGGTTTTCGTCATTGACCAGGCGTGGATAATGATGAAACCTTTTCAGTGGCTATGCTTAAGTCCATCCGGATCCTACTTGCCACGGCTACATACCATGACTACGATATCTGACGGTTGGGTGTCATGACTGCTTTTCTAAAATGATGTTTTAGAAGAGAGCATCTGTAAGTACACAGCCAGAGGGCTTCATAGACAGTGGGAGCAGCGGAAACGTATACAAGATGCTTTATAGGATAAAGCAGGCATCGCGGAGTTGGAACGTCTGTTTTGATGAAGTAGTCAAAGAGTTTGACATTATCAAAATGGTAGATGAACCTTGTATAAACAAAAAGGTAGTGGGGAGTATGGTGACGATCCTCGTAGAGTACGTGGATGACATACTCTTGATAGGAAAGGAGTTTCCTATGCTACGCTCGATCAATCTCCGCTTATCACAATGATTATCCACATAGGATCAAAGTGATACCTACTAAATCCTGGGTTTTGGATCTATGAGATAGATCTAAATGGATGTTAGGATTCTCACTAGTTGAAGTGAGATGGTATCAAATGATCCTGGGGAGAATCACTGGAAGTGTTCCAGGGTGATGAGAACGACTGAATGTCAGTCACAGGCATTGTCTTTACCCTCTTTTAAGGGACGGTATATTGGAAGAGTTCCAAGCTAGATACCGTGGAATACTAGACGATAAAGGCTGGATACATCGCTACTTAAGATGCTACCAAAGAGGCTGTCTGGGTGTATATTTGTTCATGAGATGAACTTAGTTCCTCCCATTGTGTGACAATGGAGTTGTGGCTTATACCAAGGAACGTCCGTCCCATCAGTGATCCAGACATATTCTGAGGCAGTGTCACCTAATCATGGAGATAGTTGATCTCCATGGTGATCGAGGTTAGGTAAGTAGACTCAGAGGACAACACGGCGGATCCACTCACAAAGGCCTTTTCCCAGAGAGAGACTTTTATGGGATGGTTGAGTATGAGATACTACAACCACTGCTATCAGATGGCCCTAGTGCAAGTGGGAGATTGTTAGTTATATGTATGCCCTAGAGGCCATTACTATACATAGGATGTATATTGTAGTGGATGCTTGGACATATATAGGGAGGACTTTATTGCTCGACATGATAGTATGCTATCTGGTTGCTCTTTACCTTAACGTGTACACTGATTGTCTCTCTGTTACATGTTGGTAAAGCCCTTAGGATGTGTACTTGACTACCTGGACTATGATGCGGATCATACTAGTGGGGACATGGTAGTCCATAAGTACATCCTTCAAGATCCCTAGTCGTAGGTGTATCGAGACGGGGCATCGATATTCCAGAGTAGACTAGCGTATACCTTCTTGACCCATACAGATGGGCGATGGATGATCCCATATCCATTGGTGTTTAACATCAGAGATGATATACGGGTGCTCAGTGGAGACTGGGTACACTGGACGGACTCGCCGAGAACTCCCAGATGGTATTATACCTTACGTCAGATGGCATTTCTCTGGTGACACTGGTACAGAGTAGTCTGTTGACCCGAGATCGTCATAGAGTCTTGTGTGGTTCCCACTGTACTTTGATTTCCACCTTACCACGTCCAAGAGGGCGTGCAAAACGGTGGTTTTTGGGTACAGTCCCGAATCACATGGAGGCAATGAGCGATAGGAGGGGATTCGTCTCTCCCGGTATAGGGAGTTGATGTTGCACTGTGTTCGATTGGCTATAACCGAAATCCCTGGCCAGGGTTGCTGAGATTTACTGGTAAGTGTTACCAGTACTTTCTCGAACTGTTATAGACCTCATATCGACATGACTTATCGAGCTATTGGGGTCTGACGTTTACCACCCCTAGGCAAAATATGCGACATATCATACGAACAGACCGGACTGTACGGTAAGTGTTACTGGTTGGATTCACAGGAGTGTGAGCGGGCTTGCTCGTCGATCTTCTGATCGCTCAATACCCGGGTGGCCGTTACGCTTAGCAGACCGCTTGCGGCTTGTGGGTGTTTGATATGATCATCACCTGCTGCCGGCGTATTGACGAGTCTTTAGAGTTCTACACAGAGGTTTCCTGGCTCAAGCGAAACGAAATAAGAGCGCATATGAGATATGTGCAGGACCGAGAATAATACCAGTATGTGATACTGTATTCTATTCTCGCGATGTATGTATCGATTGGTTGTATGCGATATAACCTAGTTATCGAATCGAGGATTGATTCGATAAGTCGATACATTGGATACTAGTCGGTTATATGCGACATGACCGGATCATTGAATCAAGTGTTGATTTAATGATTTAATGTATAATTATATATTTGATATATTACTTTGCATTAACTAGTATTGGTTCACTTAAAAAGGATTTTCTCACTTGAAATACACAAGTTGTATATGTGATATACTTTTGTGCACTTGTTTGTATCATGTTTGATGATACATGCAAACTTGGGTTTGTGTAAAGAATTAAACCATGGTTATGTTAATGGTTAGGGTTTTGATTTTCTTATCTATTCATTTATTTATTTATTCTTTTTGGAAAGATAAATAAAATGGTGACTTATTTGTTTCTTTCTTGAAACTTCTTGAAGTGTTGAAAGTCAAAGCCATTTTGTTTCTTTCCTAAACCTAACCCTTTAACTTAACCCTAGTTCATTCTCTACACTTAACCATGGTTGTTTTTATGATAAGAATGAATGGGATTTTCTTTTTAAGTTAATTCCTTTTATTCTTTCATCTTCATCATCTTCTTCAAGCTTTGTGAAAGCTTGCAAGCTTCAATGGTGAAATGAGAAAAAGAGTGAGAAATCCGATTCTAAAGTGACCCACTTCCTATTTCTTCATCCTCTACCACTTGCCAAGTAGTATAGGTGTTTTCTTCACAAGTTTCATAGCTTGGTGAAGTTGGAGCTTGATCTTGTGTTGCCTCGACGTAGATCATCTTCGGCATCGAAGTCGACGACCTAGCCCGTCCATTTCTCCGATGAAGCCGACGCTAGAGCCCGGGATCCGATGATCGCAGCGGAGGGACTTCATCACGGAGCTATGGAGGTGGAGGACCGGATCTACAAAGGTTGTATTTTCGTTCACTTAGTTAAGTTGTTAACTATTCGCTTGTAGTTTCGCCTAAACTCTAGTCAACGATCGCATTAGGGTTTCTCGGCACCGTAAAATTTGAAATTGGCATGGTTGATGCCTTGTGAGACCTCTAGTGTGTGCCTAGGAACCCTACATCAATGCCCTGTCTCGAAACTCCCACGACTAGGGACCTTTTAAGGATGTGCATATAGACTACCAGCTCCCACGTATATGATCACCCTCATACTGCTGGCAGTCAAGCATGAATCCTAGGGGCTCTATCAACATGTAATAGCGACCTATCAGGTCACCTAAAGCAGTACACGATGATAAAGATAAACCAGATAGCATACTATCATCTTGAGTAAGACTGTCCTACCGGAATAGGTCCTCCCTCAATCATTGCAATCACGTGCCTGTGATCCAATAATTGACTCTGAGGGCACTATCTCCAACAATCTCCCACTTGCACTCGAGGCTAATTATTGCGATGTCGCATACTCACAGCCCGTGTGATACTGAACACCCAACTCGTTTGCGAAACTATTGCAATGGAGGAATAGCCTCAGTGAGTGGATCCGCTTTGATGTTTCTTTCTATGTCTCTCTATATCTCAAGTTCGCGGAGAAACCCATCTCCCGAAATGTGCAATACCTGTCTTAGAATATGTCTGGATATCGAACACCCAACTCTGAGGGCACTATCTCCAACAATCTCCCACTTGCACTAGTCAGTCTCACAAAGCTCGTTTGCGAAACTATTGCGTTCGAGGAATAGCCTCAGTGAGTGGATCCGCTTTGATGTTTCTTTCTATGTCTCTCTATATCTCAAGTTCGCGGAGAAACCCATCTCCCGAAATGTGCAATACCTGTCTTAGAATATGTCTGGATATCTGATGGGACCTAGCTCATAAATGAACTCCAAATCCAAACTTCTTAGACTGTATTGTCAACTGAACTTAATCAGTATCCTGCGCCATGCCTCCCTCAGTATTGCCTTGGACCACCTGTCCAAAATACTACCCCTCGTCAGAAGGAAAACTATAACTCTGACAACCTCCTTGTCGTCCAGGTCACCTTGGAAGCCTGGAATGATAACTGTCTCCCGAATGAGGCTGTCGTTATCATATCCCTAGAACATGCGCTTATGTTCTAAAACTGCTTCCGACTGTTTCTCCAGGATTGGATTAATGTCAATATATTGCATCTAGTGCAAAAACAACATCTGGTGTGATACTTGATATCTCATGATTGACTCAATTGCCAAAGCAAGTGATCTGCCAATCATGCACATCCCTCTCCCCTTTAGTCTGTAAGACACCTTTAGAGAGGGTGACTCCATCACCTGCAGGTACACTACCGTGCCAGGAGCCGTCCATTCTAAATACTCTTAGAATGCTGTCTAAGTACCCTTAATTAGGAAACCACCCAAATCTAGATCTAAAACCATAGATCTAGTAACCAGTATGTCTGATATAATGTCCAAGTTCCATGTGGAGAAACCACTGTGTGACGACCAAAGTATAACCGATCGTAGTATAAGAATATCACTTCCTACTCTGTGTATGTCATTCAAATACCAGGACATCACACCCTACTACCTTCTTAACAGATCCATCCCCTATTCTGATGAAGTCAAACCTATGACTGTCATATCAGAAACAGATGATCTATCTCCGCTATTTCTGCTTTAGTCTATAAATAGACATAAGCCACCTGTCCACCATGCTTCCGCTGCTCCCACTGACTACGACAACCCTCTGGCAGAGTCATATAGATGTACACTTCTAAAGCTAGTTTAGAACGACGCTATACTCATCCTCCTGCCGGGTCTCACAGTCTGGAACAACAGCAATGGCAAGTCTGGGTAAACAAGAACTTCCCTGTCACCGTCCTTAAGGCTACCGGAGTACCTCTTGGGTGCCTGAAGTTACCCATCTTATCTGCGGAGTGGCCAATGGAATGTCAAACTAGATTGAATCTTTAGGTTCCTATCAAAATCTTCAGTAATCGTTTGTGGTTCTGGAATCACTTCCAGTTCTACCATACTCCCACTACTGTTTTCTGAAAAAATCCATTTTACTTAAAACTGTGGCGAGTCTAGAACAATATCACTATTGATCTTCCAGATGGTAGAAAGTCAACCCTCGTCATAGCCTGGGTCAACCCACAAACAGCCATTACAGAAACGTGCCTTGAGTTATCCAGAGTCTGGTTCTAAGCATAAGCCAGACAACTCCCCGTACCTTAACAACGTTAAGATATGAACTGTTCTATATCCAATATAGAAACAGAGGCACTGATTTAATTGAACCAGATTCAAATCATGCAGCTGTATCCAGTGCATGTCAACTAAATGGAAGGAGGCCGATCAGCGTTACTCAACTTAGGAATACTTCCAATTATGAGTAAGCTGAAAGAGAAGCAAGTTCTCTTAATCATTACTATCAACTGAATACCCTACACAAGTATCTACATCTTCGATCACCTTGAAGAATCCTGATACTTGCAATACCTGGTTCTCTACTTTATTCAAATACCTATAACTTCTCAAAATTCGGACCCTGTGTTTCTAAGAAATACCTGTCTAAAAACTAGAGAAGTCATAAGTAAACCGAATATAGTACGAGAACCAACCCCTTTGTCCTCATGGACGCTGGACAACATACAATACTCTGTATAAGTCCCTTGAGTCTAATAACTCAGTCCCTGCATGTCGTAGGTTGAAAACTGTACTTATGGTTAAGAAGAATTACACCGCTGTTTAATGCTCCTTACCTAACCATCAACTGATATAGGTAAATGTCATCGACATAATTTCAAAAAGGTATATCTCACTCTATAAAAATAGACGTACAAATATATCAATTTGAAATTGGTGCATTATAACGGATATTCAAAACCAAATATTCGCCGTTCGGCAAACAACCCAGGTGACTTCCTCAAATATCACCAATTACAACGAATTCCGATATAATGAGGATGATCACCTAATTCCCAATAACTTACTCCCACTCATCATCTGTAAAACCATACAGATGTGAGAATCATACCTGGTAAATACATACCCTGGAGTAAGTATCTAATCGGGAAATCAGTTTTCCTTTAACAGTACACAGTGAAACTGAAACATTGAAATGTTTCGATGGGGTATCCTGGTATTTCTAGTAATGCATCTTCCATTATCAGGTTCACAACTGCAACCGTATAATTCTTTGCCATCTCTCCAAATCCCTTCATATGTCTTTAGTCATTACCTTCTGTACACCCCTTTAGGCCAAATGGTTTTCTTCCTTCCCTACCGTTCGGCACCAGCCTATGGTTTGGAAGAAGACTATCCAATAAGCATAATAGGTGTACTGTTCTAATCCTAGGAGCACTCGCAATGCGAGAGAAGGTGAAGATAAAAGACAACTGAATAAACCTTATTCCTATTTCTCCTGAACCAGAATCCATCCCCGAACTGGAACAAGTTCCTTTCAAGTTCGTATATAACCATACGATGGAATATCCAATAAACTGTGGATCTTCGTAGTGATACGGAGTGTCCTGGAGAAATACAAAGGTGAAGTGGGGGTGGTAATGAAATACTTGGTTTGGTCATGAATAGCAGTCGCAATTTACTTTGCCCTCCTTCTAATCCCTTTCTTTGTCTTTACATAATACCTTCTGTACACCGTTTAGGCTAATTGGTTTTCTTCATTCCCTACCGGTCGGCACCTGCCTATGGTTTGGAAGAAGACTATCCAATTTGCGTAATAGGTGTACTATCTCCTAAACTAAGGAGTACTCGAAACTTGAGAGAAGGTAAAAAGGAAAAGACAACTGAATAGTCCTATTCGTTTTCTCCAGAACCGGAAACCATTCTCGAATAAATTCCTTCGAGTTCGTATATAACCATACGATGGTTTTGTCCAATAGAAGTGGACGTTCGTAGTAATACGGGGTGTTCTGGAGAAAAGGGTAAAAGTAGGAGTGGCAATGAGGTCTGCAACTCTGACAATCCAAAAGCCAGTGTTAAGAAGGTTCGGTTAATTTTGGTCTCTGAGTCATAGTCTTAGGGTCGGGTCAATGGTCGCTGCCAAAGAGAGAGAGAAAAGAAACACTCAGCGTGCACTCTAACCTAGATCAGAATGGTTACCAATTTATCTAATCTGGAAACTTCCCACTGTACCGTCAAATTCTCCTCCAAACCTGAAAGAAGAATTAGTCGGGATCACCCGAGGAGTAAACCAACTCATCAGTGGGAATCGGGATCCAACTATCACCGCATGATAACGTGACGGAATCCGCTCACGCTATCATACTCCAGAAGGTATGCGCATATCTGGCAAGTTTCAGTTTCTTTAGAAACTCCCGATGTGATTTTTACCCCATGCTCTTATGACCTTGACTTTGGCCAACATATCATAAGTCATATGTCAAGTTCTACCCGTCATTCTCGAGGTTAATTTGAGCCCACCCGTACATACCCTTGACTTTGGCCAAAATAGTAGTACGACTGCCCCAAACCAACGCATCTATCTATGCTGCATATGAATACCCAATAGCTACCAATCACTGTGCCTTGACTTTGGCCAACATACACAGCTTGAATACTATTGACCACCCATATGAAACGACGGAGGGCTACGAATGGTTTCTGACGAAAACCTTTAACGTAATGAACTTGATATCGTTGAAGGAACGGATAGCTTTTTAGAAAAATATAGTGACGAAAACCTTTGCTAAAGAGGTCACTCCCGGTGAAGGGATCTCGGCTCTTTCCCCGTAGAATGAGGTGCAGGATATTCCAACTGAATACCACGATGCAAAGCAAAAGTAATCGGCTATAGTGAAGTTATTGTCCTGACGCAAACTTTTGTCCAAGGGGTCACTCCCGGTGAAGGGATCTCGGCCCTTGCTTCGTCGACTGAGGAGCAGGATATTCCAACTGAATACCACTGTGCAAAACAAAAGTGAACGTCCTTGCAAATAACAGCTTTTTGAAAAATGTTCCAACAACATCAGATTATGTTTGTTTAACTTGCATTGATCCGAATCAACGCAGTCCTATCAATTGATCACACCAATAAAGAACGAAAATAATGACGTACGTATATGCCATCCACATTCGCCACTGGGTCCCGTCATTACCCGTTAGGTTAGCTAACTAACGACAGAGTGGGGACTGGACTAGCGCGGATGCAAAACATATACAACATCTACTAGTATATATATATATCAATATATAATATTTCGCTCAAGGCGTGATAAAAATGCAACATCACAGAAATGTACAGCATCACAGAACAATACAGATTTCTGGGATCCCCGGGTTTCACAGAACCGCTACTGAAACCCGACGTTCCCCTGGTCGTGTGGATAGCCTGTGCAATAAAATCCTAGACCCCTACGGGCGTGGCAAGTTATCTGCCAAAACCTGAAGCGAGGCAGTCCCCTTCAGCAACGTGAATGGACCACCCAGCACTTCACGGAATCCGGTAACTTGGGCACCCCTCCTGGGTCAACCTGTACCCCCTACGAGTGCGGCGAATAGCCCGCCAATTCTAGAGTGAAGCCCCCTCTGTCTCAATGCCATGAGATGCGGGCTCGTTGCCCTCTAGAACCCGGCTATCCGTGCACCCCTCCGCGGGGTAATCCTAGTACAGAAAGTAAAATATACATACAACGGGTACATCGACCTCGACCCGGTCGTGCCCCAAAAGAATAATACAAACAGGCAGTGACGGCAGTCCACATGTCGGACGCTCGCCCCGCAATATCAAATGTACATAATACAACAAAAACTGTACTAGCATTGCATCCAGGCTATCCCCCACGACCAATCCGCAACATCACAGCACAATCACAGAACATCAACGTGAATGTCACGTTCGCAAATCCGTCTAACCGGGCTATAGCAGTTAGACAGGATTTACCGATCAAGTGACATTCACGGTCGCAGATATAATGTAAATACTGTGAACTAATGTGTTTAAAATTTTCCGATCGATCAAATTTACCCAAATGGGCCCCCAAGCACTACTGTAGCACTTAAAGAAATTCTGGACCCAAAAAGAATATACCAAAACCCCTATTTTCAGCCCAAAAGCCCACTGCAAAAAACTGGTGGAATGAAACTAAATTCCTGCGGCGGAACCGCGGCCAAAGAGGGGCTATGGCCGCGGTTCCACGGTCGTATGGAAGGATTAGGTCACCAAAATTTTACAATGCTCTTAGGATTCCCTGCACATCATTCTGCAATAACCTGAACAATTTTTGGAGCCAAAAAAATTTCGACAGAAACTGTGCACATGAAAACGCGGTTTTGCAATTTTTGTTCGATCGGAAATGTAAACACATTAGACCAAGCTAGACTAGGTTAACGGCGAGGCTTTGATACCACTGTAAGTGCACGGCGGCGCCCCGGCCGTCAATCCGACGCCGGAATGCGGAAGCGATGATTTACTTTAACTTTTAAAACCGGCACCACCGCGCACTAAAACCCGGATCGGGCCATTAACATAGTCCTAGCTAACAAGAGAAAGGGGTAGAGAGATATACCGAGCGATCCGTGTCCTTCGGTCTTCTCGTCGTCGTTCCGATCTCCGCGCAGAATCTCCGGTCTCCACCAAGTCGCCGGAAGGGCACCACGTCGCCGGCTTCTTTTACGGGCTCCCGCCTCTGGTCCGAAGCAACTCGGGCACGAAGTTGACGAGTCGACGTGCCCAAGATTTGCTGTAGAATGTAGTGTAGTGCTATGTCTCATTTGGGGTTATGGAGTTGCCTTATTGGTGGAGGAAATGATATGTAAGCTTTTTGTGGATGAACTTGGGAATTTTTGTAGCATGAAAAGAGCAAAAATTCCCACACCAAAATAATGGGCAGCCCCTCCTTGGCTTGGCCGGCCATGGCATGGTCAAGGGAGTGAGAATAATGGAGAGCCCAATAATGCAAGGGAGAGGAAGAGAAAAGGCTATCATGCATGAAAGAGAAAAAGAATGATGATGAAATATAATGATCACTAAACAAAACCAATACACCATCAACCATCATCACTTCACAAGTCAAGCCATCATGAAAGAAGAAGTCAATGGTGGTGGAATCATCATGATACAATAATATGCAAATACCACCCTCCACAAATGCTTATTTGCACAAATGCAAATAAGCCCTCCTCCACCAATCTTCGGCCAATGATAGATACAAAGAAATATGGCCGAAATGGAAAGCAAACTGGCAACTTCAAAAACTGATCCCGTAATAAATTACAGGAAAACCCCGCTACTGTATATACATACCCGCATTTGTATTCCGACCGAAATACAAATGCAATGAGACAAAATCCACACTGTACTATACTAGGATCCGGCTTAAACCAAAGCCTACTAGTATTTCCCATCCGATCATGATCCGTGCAATACCACACGTATCTGATCGAACCCTGCCATATCTCCATACGGCCTCTACAGCGTTTCGCCCGAAAACTTGAGCAACTGAATGTGGGGGACTCTAAAGACTCGTCAATACTATGGCTGTGGATTTAACCACTAGCACGTCAGAGGTATTAGCCATACGTGATGGGCTACCAGCTATTGACCAAAAGGGACGTCGATGAGCGAACTAATCCTGACACCCTACTGAGCCTGTCAGTGACAATATCCGTACAGTCCGGTCCGTTCGTCTATGAGCATCGCATGGCGGGCCTAGGGGTTGGTAAAATTCAGACCCCCAAAAGCGGTACAAGTCGTGTCGGAGTGTAGCCCAGAACACCCTGAGATACTACTGGAATACCTACCAGTAAATCTCTTGCCTTGGCCATGGACTTTCATGTACTGGCTCTCCTAGACACAGCGCGATCTCACCCCCAATACCGGGAGAGACGAACCCCTGAAGATCCGCTCACTGCCTCCATGTGGCTCGGGACTGTACCCAACTAAAACCTGTTTGCACGTCTCCTTTGAGCGTGGTAGGGTAGTAATCAAAGTACAGTGGGAACTCACACGAGACAAATGACGATTCTCAGGTCGATGAACTAACCTGTACACATGTCACCAGGGAACTGCTATCTGACGTCAGGTATAAGACCAACTAGCATGTTCCCAGCGAGTCCTGTCCGGTGTACTCATAACCCAATGAGCACCTGTATACATCTTAGGTGAACCAACTGACACCAGTGGCTTGTGAGACCGGCCACCGCCCCTCATCGGGGTCTCGACTGTATACACTAGTCTACTCTGGAGTATCGATGTCCTGTCTCGAAACTCCCACGACTAGGGACCTTTTAAGGATGTGCTTATAGACTACCAACTCCCACGTATATGATCGCCCTCATACTGCTGGCAGTCAAGCATGAATCCTAAGGGCTCTATCAACGTGTAATAGCGACCTATCAGGTCACCTAAAGCAGTACACGATGATAAAGATAAACCAGATAGCATACTATCATCTTGAGTAAGACTGTCCTACCGGAATAGGTCCTCCCTCAATCATTACAATCACGTGCCTGTGATCCAATAATTGCCTCTGAGGGCACTATCTCCAACACCTCATCCACTTAAGAGATACTAAGGTCTTCTCGGTGATAGTGGGAGCGAGGATTGCATCAGGTAGATGATGGCCTAACTAGGTTCAGGCAGGCCATCACAAGTGAAGACTTTGTGAAATGGCCGGATGCTATGCAATCAAAAATGGAATCCATGTGCACCAACAAAGTATGACTTTGAATGTTGCACCTGAAGGGGTAAAACCCATTGGGAGCAAATGGATCTTGAGAAGATTCTTGGTGTAGATGGAAAAGTTTAGACTTCCAAAGCTAGACCTATAGTAAAAGTTTTTCATCAATAACCAGGCGTGGATTATGATGAAACATTTTCTCAAGTGGTTATGCTTAAGTCCATCAAGATTAAAGCAGACATCATGGAGTTAGAACATCTGTTTTGATGTGGCAATCAAAGTGTTTGACTTTATCAAAATGGTAGATGAACCTTGTATATACAAGAAGGTAGTAGAGAGTAAGGTTGTCTTCCAAGTATTATACGTAGATGACATACTCTTGATAGGAAATGGTTTCATATGCTACACTCGGTCAAGCTTCTCTTATCACGAGGATTCTCCATGGAAGATCTGGATGATACCTACTACATCTTGTGGATTATGATCTATGGTGATAGATCTAAGTGGATGTTGGGAGTGTCCCAAATCCAGGTACATTAATACCGTATTAAAGGGGTTTAGTATGGAAGATTCTAAGCGTGGTGGTTCACCCACTTACTCAGGAATCACTCTCTCCAAGAAGATGTCTTCCAAGACTGATTTGGAGGGAGCTCGCGTGCAAGGGATAACCTATGCTTCGGCAGTAGACTCTATCATGTATGAGATGTTATGTACCATACTAGATATAGCTAACTCACTAAGTGCAGTGATCAGGAATCAATCGGATCTTGGGAGAATCACTGGACAGCTATGGAGGACATTCTTAAGTATTTGAGAAGCACTAAAAGAATGTTCTTGGTTCGAGCATTCAGAGTGATAAGGACGACTGGAAGTTAGTCACAGACTTTGTCTTTACCCTCAGTGGAGGGACTGTATGTTGGAAGAGTTCCAAGCTAGATACCGTGACATACTAGACGATAAAGGCTGGATACATTGCTACCAACGATGCTGCCAAATTGGCTGTCTGGGCATTTCTTTGTAACACCTTAGGATGTGTTTAGCGGCTAATTATATTTTAATATATGGTTTTTAATAAAAAGTTTACCAAATTGATTTTCAAATATTTTATCAAATTTAATGAAAATTTTGTTAGAATTTTTCCAGGCTTGCACACACATGTGCATGTAAACTAGGGTTAAATGGGGTTAAACCATGATTAGCAATCATGGTGGACTAACCATTTCCTTAAGCTAGTTTAAAATTTGAATTAAGTTATTTGGGGTTTTAATTATGTGTGTGTTTCTTTTTTTTTAAATGGTAAAAAGAAGAGTATTTGAATTTCTTGTGTTGACTTGGTGAGAGAGAGAGAGAGAGAGAGTATGGCTTCATGGCATGAGCCATGCCTTCATTAAATGAAGAAAGAGAGAGGGGGTTGACTTGTGTGCTCTCATTTCTCATTCTCACTCTCACTTCTCTCATTCTCTCACTCACACACACACACTCAAGCAGCTGTAGCAGCAACAGCAGAAGAAGCAGCTGTAGCAGCAACAGCAGAAGAAGCAACAGCAGCAGAAGAGGCAGCAACAAGCAGCAGCAACAGCAACAGCATGGAGCAGCAGCTCCAGCAGAAGCAGCAGCAGCTCCAGCAGCATCAGCAGCAGCTCCAGCAGCAGCACCACCACCTCATCTTCTTCTTCCACTCCTTCTCCTGCTTCCTAGGGTCTATTAGGGTATGTTTCTTAAACCCAATTCCTAGCTTGCTAAACTTATGTGTTGTTTAGCTTCGATTAGTGTTAAATGTGCGTTTTAGTGCTAAAATAGTGATTAGTGTGGACTTTTGGTTAAGTGATGTTAGTGATGTTAGTGATACTTAGTTAAGTGTCATTAGGGCCACTTAAACCTAATTAAACCCCAGATTTCACTAAAATACCCCAGGTTTCCATTTTGTGCAGAATTTATGGTTTTAAAGTGAATTTTGTGCCTTCTGTAATCTGCTTTTGATCCGGCTCCTTCAGAAGAAAACTGAGAAAACTGGAGCATGTATACTAGGTTTAGACCACACACAAAGCACGAGACCCCCTTTCCACTGTTTGGCCGCCAATTAATTAGTTCTGGCCGCAAATTGCGGCCAGGTAGGGGACTGGGATGCTGGGATTTTGGCTAGAGGAGTCTGCTGTATTTTTAGTGTCTGTGGTATGTGCAATTTTGTAAAATTTCACCTGTATCAAAATCTGGGACCATATATCGTTTTCTAGTACGTTTTGTTTGCGCGATACACGCGATACGTGAGTGAGTTCTGTGATCCAGCATGTCGCGGCGTGTCGGGATAGTTTTAGACGCGTATACACACGATCTAGCGTATCGGACACACGCGCGTTTAGTTCGCGACGCGAGTTTCTCGTTTGATTTCGATATTGCGTTTTGCGAAATATTTGCTTATGCGTATTTTCCTTGTGTGAATATCAACTCGCAGAAAGAAACTCTACAATATCAACACAACTAGGATTCATGTGGGCTCCATGTTGATATCTCTCATTCTTTTGGGTACGATGATGGTGAGATGCTAAAGTGGGTAAAAAAAAAATTTCCGATACTAAATAGTGTATTTTACAGCTGCAGCATGAATAAGGTCATCAATGACAGCAGGGTCTGCTGTTATTCTCTCAATTTGTTTGATCCCCCATGATCTTTATTCTGACCATAGCAACAGAAAAACATTATAGGATTCTAATCGAGTCACGAGCTTGCCGCTGAAAAAGGACTGAGTTTTTCAACAAATTTCTGCTAAAACGTTTTGACTTTTGACATTTTCCTGTTGAAAAAGAAAGCATGACCCATTTTCCATACTTTGAGCCCTTTTCTTCTCTACTTTTCCTTTTCAATTAAACGACAACAAAATAGTGCTGAGCCATTCATTGATTGTTTGTAGCTTCTTGGTTTGGACTTGTGATGATAAGGGTCTCTCTCCCTTCCTTTCTCTCAAGACTCATTTAATCTCTCTTTCTCTTTGTTTTCTTCCTTGGATTGAGCTCTTGAAGTTTTCTAGGTAAGTTTCATTAATTATTTTTTCTTTTCCTTCTACTTTGTACTTTTGTCGTTCGTTTTGTTTGAATCTGTTATGTGATTGTGTCTGTTTGTTTCCTACTTTTTTTTCTGCAGGTTTTTTGTTTGGTACTTGGAATTTGTGTTCATCTTAGTATCCTAGCAGAATTTTAGCTTCTGGGTCAAATTTTTTTGTGTGTTTTGCACAATTTTAGGTTACTGATTTAGGGTTTCTTCCTGCTTTTAAGCTAAAAGTTTGTGTTGTTGCCATGGAATCCTTCAAATCCTCCACTGATCTCATAGAAACCAACCCTGAAAACAAAGGGATTGAAGCTTTGACCCCAAAATCCCCAAATGAGTACATAGGGTTTGTTGATGTGTTCGTACATGAAGCCCGCGATATCCAGAACATCTGCATTTACCACAAACAAGATGTCTATGCCAAGATCTCCCTGGTCGATGACCCCAAATCCCCGATTTCTACCCAGATCATTAACGGAGGCGGTAGAAACCCCGTATTCAATCAGAACCTCCATCTTAATGTCAAAACCATGGATTCCTCCCTCAAATGTGAGGTTTGGATGCTGAGCCGCGTCAAGAATTACCTCGAAGACCAGCTTTTGGGTTTCGCTCTGGTGCCCTTGTCCGATGTTTTGGTTGCCAGTGGGAAATTGGTTCAGGAATTTTCCCTCACGTCCACCGATTTATACCACTCGCCCGCAGGCATTATCCAGTTGTCGATATCCTACACTGGTTCATCGCCGGAAGTACTAGAGATCATGCCTCCCCCGAAAGAAACTCCGATTCCAGAAAACGATGACTCGATCGGTAATGAATTAGACAAAATCGAGTTCCCTGACTTGAACATTGTGAATGAGAACAAGATGATGGTGTCTGAGTACTACGGGATCCAATGTGATGATGAGTTGATATCTGCCGAAGGCGATAAGGTTCCTGATGACGAAGAAGCAGGCGTTCGAGTTGTTGAGAGCTTTGTATCAGCGAATAGCCCTAAGTCTCTGGGAATTTTAAAGCACGACACTCCTCAGAGCAGCGTCTCGGCGCGTGAACCGAGAGATAAAAGCATTGAGAGTGCAGACACCGAATCATCGGCTGAGAAAGCATTTGTGTCGCCTGTCATTAAGATAAATATCGAGCCGGAGCAAGGTGTTGTGCAGCAGGATATTGTTGACATGTACATGAAGAGCATGCAGCAGTTCACTGAGTCATTGGCGAATATGAAGCTACCAATGTATATTGAAAATAACAGTAGTAGGATTAGTAGCAGCAGCAGCACTAATGAGAACGGAGGTGGTCCTGGATCTGAGAAGAAATTGAACGAAACGAAGAAGATGGGTTCGAGGGTGTTCTATGGTAGCAGAGCATTCTTCTAAGGTCATATTACTACTATAAGGTTAAAAATATGCATCTTTTCTGATTTTAAGACTTACTGGGAAGTTAGAAGAGCTGTAGCTTGTTGCATGTTTATGTTTCTACTATCATGCTTATGTTATTGTAACTGTCAAGGTGTATCTGATACTGTGTGCTTTTTAATTAGCTGTGAGTAAAGTTAATGTCTGTTAATGACTAGTAAGCTATTTTACATCGCTTCTTGGTTGAATGATTTGTTTTTTTTCCCTTTCTGCCACTACAACAGAACTCTGGAGTCGTACTGACCGTTGAGGGATATATATTTTTTTATATTTTAGCATTCATCCGCTGGTTGAGTACCCTTTTATGAGACAAAAACCGGTGCTTTGTGCTGTAGTTTTTTTTCATCTGCTTTCTAAATTCAGGTCAGAATGATTTAAACTAGGTTTCTCATATATGATCTTAATGTCTCACTGTAACCAAACTACGAATTTCTATGGAGAAGTGCGGGTATATTCTAACAGAGTATGACAATGATTGTTTAGTATTGATATCATGTTTTTTATGCACATCTCATGCGGTATGGAATAAGTTTGTAGATTAGCAGTGTTTGATATAATGGGTTATGTGTGTTCAAACTTTGTTTGAAGGCAACCCCCCCCCCCCCCCCCCCTTTCCATGCTCCAGACCCATTAGAACAGAATGACTTCAATTTTGAATATGGATATACCTGGATCTAACTTGGTCAGGGTTCTAAAGTGGTACATAAAAGGGCTGCTATAATAGTATGATGAAAGTTTTGATTACAAAAGAGATATATGAATTTAAGCTCTGGCATTCTTGCAAAATCTGTATGTGGTTCTTCTACAATGTAATATGAATTGATCTTCATTTTATAGAAGGTTATATTATTTCTGAAGTATTTCCTTTAAACTGTCAGCTTATTAGATTAGAGAACATATTTTGTGTTTGTTTTTATTTTTTTATGATCTTTGTTCCAGTTCTATGTCCTGTTATCATTCACTGAATCAGATGACTTCGGCATTTGTGGGAATATTAGGCAGTAATAGCCTGCCAAGTTCTATGTGCTAATTTTATCAGAACATCAAATTGTTATCTCTAATACTGTTCTTATTTTGTTATTTATTAAATTGATCATATTTGTAAACAAAGCCAATACCATGAAGATTCTTTAACATTGTTTTAAAGCACTCTAGGTTTCAAAACTTTCGTGGTTTAAATCGCTTCATTGTCGAGATTAATAGCGGGGTACTAAAGTATTTCTCAAAGCTACCATCAAAGCCTTTTGCTTATCTTTGCTCGAAACGTCCTCTCCTGATTTTCCCATTGAGCACCAACCTTGGGAGGATTCTAATTCGGAGATCATGAAGTTTTAGCAAAGATAGACGAGCCTAAGTTTCATTTGACGGTATATGTTTCTTTGGACGCTAGAGAACGACTTTCTTACAAGAAGATTATTGAGGCTGTGATGATCCCGTGAGGACATGGTCTCAAGAAGGAAAAGGGGAAGATGGTACCAAGTCCGCGGTGTGCTTCGAAGATGTGGAGATGAGTTGGTTTGAAGGGGTGCAGCTGCATTGGTCTCATGTGTTTCATTGAAGATGTTATGCTCCTTGGTTGATGATGAAGAACGCATGCCTGATGTGTCGACGTCAGCTGCCATATGTGGAAATACTTAAGGATGATCTCTTCTTAATTAGTCTCAAGGATAAGATCTGATTTCTCTGTTTTTCAAAGAACAGTGGCAGAGTAAGGAGTTTTGTTCTATTAACTAGCATTTAGAATAATCATAATTTTTAATTTTTTTCTGACGAGAAGGTAGTGCCAGGTGAGAGTGTAACCACTCAACATAGACTTTTAGTTCTAAATTTTCGATTTAGAAGAGAACCTAGGAAGATTAGACGTAAGGTAGAGCCTAAAATTAAATGGTGGCGATTGAAAGAAGGTAACCAAAAGGCTTTTATAGATCGTGTAGTACAAGAAGCGGATTGGCAGTCGGAAGATGATCCAGACAAAATATGGAACAAAATGGCTAGTTGTATCAAGAAGGTAGCCAGAGATCTACTTGGTGAGTCGAGAGGTGGTGCTCCACCATCTAAGGACATATCATGGTGGAATGAAGATGTAAAGGCTGCTATTAAACTTAAAAGGGATTCTTATAAAGATTTGAAGAAAAGTAGAGATGTTGAGAGATTTGAGAAGTACAAAATGGCTAAAAAGGAAGTTAAGAAAGCTGTTCGGGAAGCTAAATCTAAGGTCTACAAGGAGGTGTACGAGAAATTAGACACTAAAGAGGCTGCAAATGATATATACCGGATTGCTCGAATGCGGGAAAGGAAGACTAGAGACTTATGTGCGGTGAAGTGTGTCAAAAATGAAAATCAGAAGGTTTTAGTTCGAGATGAGGATATCAAGGAAAGATGGAGAGATTATTTTGACAAATTGTTCAATGAGAGCTTTACTAAGAATTTGGATGGACTTGTCATTCAATCTCAAAATATAAACCGTGATTTCATGCGTAAAATAAGACTTCCTGAGCTTAAAGAAGCTTTGAACAGAATGGGTTTAAGAAAAGCGGTTGGTCCTGACGGGATTCCTATCGAGATTTGGAGATGCTTAGGAGAAATAGATGTTAAATGGCTGACAGATCTGTTTAATAAGATTTGGCAGACAAAAAAGATGCCAAATGAATGGAGGAAAAGTATCATTGTACCTATCTATAAGAACAAGGGTGACATTCAAAGTTGCTCAAACTACCGTGGAATAAAACTGATGTGTCACACCATGAAACTTTGGGAGAGAGTGATTGAACACAGGCTAA
This sequence comes from Agapanthus africanus, assembly GCA_030015575.1. Lineage (NCBI taxonomy): Eukaryota > Viridiplantae > Streptophyta > Magnoliopsida > Asparagales > Amaryllidaceae > Agapanthus > Agapanthus africanus. The sequence goes on along the minus strand of CM057347.1, from coordinate 206,737,811 downwards.
GAAAGGATATTAAGATAACAGAGAACCAATTTGGGTTCATGCCTGAACGATCGACGACAGAGGCGATTCATTTGCTTCGTCAACTTGTCGAACGCTTTCGAAAGAGGAGAAGAGATTTGCATATGATATTTATTGATTTAGAAAAGGCGTACGACAAGGTACCTAGAGAAGTATTATGGGGGACAATGATGAAGAAGGGGGTCCCCGTCAAGTATATTGACATAATCAAGGATATGTACGACGGAGTAGTGGCAAATGTCAGAACTTGCGGCGGCTTAATGAGTGATTTTCCGATTACTATTGGTTTACATTAAGGATCTGCATTAAGTCCATTCCTGTTTACCATCGTGATGGATGAGCTTACTAGAACTATCCAAGATGAGGTACCTTGGTGTATGCTATTCGTTGATGATATTGTTCTAGTAAATGAGACGAAAGCAGGGGTTAATGCCAAATTGGAATTATGGAGGCAAACATTGGAATCTCGGGGATTCAGATTGAGCAGGTCCAAGACAGCATATATGCACTGTAAATTTAGTAGCCAGAGAACTCAAAACCATATTGGTATAACATTGGAAGGGCAAGAGATATCACCGAGCGACCAGTTTAGATATCTAGGTTCCATCATCCAAAAGAATGGGGAGATCGATAGTGATGTTAATCAAAGGATCCAAGCTGGTTGGTTGAAATGGAGGAGTGCAACAGGGATTTTGTGTGATCGTAACTTTCCGTTAAAATTGAAAGGGAAGTTTTATCGGAGCGCTATTCGGCCTGCCTTATTATATGGTACAGAATGCTGGGCTCCTAAGAAGCATCATACACAGAAGATGCACGTAGCGGAGATGCGCATGCTTCGTTGGATGTGCGGTAACACTAGAAAAGATAAGGTGCGGAATGAGAATATTCGTGCAAAAGTTGGTGTAGCACCTGTGGAGGAGAAGATGCGGGAAAACCGGCTAAGATGGTTTGGTCATGTGCGACGCAGACCTATGGAAGCACCGGTCCGACGAATAGATACTCTCGAGATGGGCAATGGCAAAAGGGCAAAAGGGAGACCGAAGAAAACATGGATGGAGGTGATACGAAACGATATGGTTGCCAAAGGACTCAATGAAAGTATATTGTTCGATAGAAGTGAGTGGAGACAGAGAATTCATGTGCTGGACCCGGCGTGATTCTCATGTTGGTTCATGTAGCCTACCCCATATGCTTGGGATAAAAGGCTCAGTTGTTGTTGCATAATTTTTAATTTTTTAAATAAAAAAGATGATGTTGGGACAGGTTGATCACATAATTTATTTGGAGATGCATTAGGATCCGATTGTTTTGTTTTACAATTTCATAGTTATAATTCGTTTTAGAGAACAGAGGTAGTGTAAGGAGTTTGGTTCTATTCGCTGGCACTTGGTCAATAATCTTAATAATAAAAAATTATGTTGGGCAGGCTGATCACATTATGTATGAACATACTAAACATATGATTACATTTTTTGGTTTATATTGTTCGCTGATAATTTGACGCTGGAGGGGATGCTTAGCGACGATCCAAGCTGCCGGAGATACGAATGAAATCAAATGGAATAATTGGACCACCGATCGTAAGACGATGTGTGCAGCAAAACTTGAGGAGTCGCCGAAACGAAAATCTACGAGGGGTATAAAGGGGTGGAGATCTTTCGGAGAAGTCGCCAAAGCGAGAATCTGCGAAGGTTGAGTTGAATGAGCGAGCAGTTGAATCCACGATACAAGAGTAACACTCTTAGATAAAAGATAGTTTTGTTTTATTTGATAAATTGATTTTAAAATATAAGAAATGAAGCCCTTTTATACATTTTACAATAGGCAGGTTCCATGAACTTTTAAATGTGAAAGCAATTAATGAAAGTGATATGTAAAGTGCTAACATAAATGCCTTGGGTACCATGAGCCAAAAGTGATAAATGATCTTCAAAGCATCAATATTAATTTTGGTTTTAATGCCTTAAATACCTTCAGTTAATCCTCCTGCATTAGTCTTCTTTCCTCTAAACAACTCAACCTCGAGTTTAGCTCTGAGTATTGCGATGCTTCAGGAGGGAAATAATCAAATTGGTCTACTACATTGAAGGTGCGTGAGCTGTTTATGTCGTCGGGTAGGTCGATGGCATATGCATTGTCGTTAACTTTGCAAAACACTTGAAATGGTCCAATTTTCATGTTATCTAGTTTGTTAAAAGTCCCAACAGGAAACCGCTCATTTCGAGGAAATACCATCGCTAAGTCACTTTCTTTGAACACTTTAGATCGTTGATATCGGTCTGCGGCAGTTTTGTATTGAGCATTAGCAAAGCCTGGGCGTTGTCAAATCTCATCATGAACCATTTTGTTCAGCTTCATCATGTCCTCAGCATGGATATTTCGGTCTGGTGGCTCTTCATGGATAACATCTCGAACTTTGTCAAGTAACGATTGAATAGCAACAGGTATGTTCGGATGTGGCTTTTCTTCTTCTCCAGTCACAACTAAGGCATAGATCTCTTTTGTGTTCTCAGCATCTTTCTGAAAATATTTTCTGTCGACAATCAGAAAAGGTTTTTCCTCAAATGGAGTATTGTTCAACTTACTGATAGTTGTCATATGTGTATATTTTCTCCCTTCATCTGTACGTGACATCCTTATCGAATTGCCACGATCGGCCTAAAGTAATATGGCAAGAATCCATGTCTAAAAAATAAAAAAATGATGGTACCATGATAGCTCTTACCGATGGAGAAGGGTATTCGGCAATTTTCGGAGACCACCATGTTGTGGCCTTACTGGATCCATCCAATTTTGTACAATGCCGGATGCTTTCCTCTGGTTAAATTCATCTTCTCCACCATCGCCTTTTAAATGATGTTTTCAGTGCAACCATTATCAATAATAATGTCACACAATCGATTATGAACATTGCATCGAGTTTAAAAGATTATCGTAGCATTGAGGTGGCTTCAACTTTCAGTGCAAGAAGAAATTTTCGGACAACACATACTAGCGGCTCACCGCCTTCCTCGGGATATACATCCTCTTCGGCATAGGTCTTCTCTTTATCATGCAATATGATGTTGGCACTTTACCGCATTAGACATCGGTTGGAGAAATGGTCGTGTTGACCGCATTGGTAGAACTTGTCTCTTCTGGGGTTAACATAAGGATTGTTATTGACTGGTGCAGGTGCTCTCGGTGTAGTTTTTGGTTCTGACGATTCGGCGATGTTTTTGCCTTCGTCGGTGGTAGATGTGCATGTATTCGGTGTTTGTTGTTTTTGTTCAGAATTCCAAGAGTGTTGTAAAGTGGGGCTTTTCGTATGGATTTGGTACATAAAAGACTTTGACTTCTTGATGTGTTGCTTGGATCGCTTTGCCAAGTTGACGGCCTCATTAAGAGAATTGATATTCTAGAGATAGAGGTGATCGTAGACATCTTGTCAGAGACCTCCAAAATAGTGAGTTACTTGTTGCTGGTCAGTCTCGGTTATGTTGTTGCTGGAGGAAAGCCAATAAAACTTCTCAGTGTACTCAGATACCTATCGGTCGGCTTGTGAGCAATCTCGATAAATACGGTAAAGTACCTACTCATAGTCAGGTGGAAGAAAACGGGCATGCAAGAATCACTTCACTTTGTGCTACTCCCGAAAGGGAGGCTTGTCTTCGTGTACTCAGGAGAACTCAAGTTTCTCCCACCATGCCGACACACCGCCTTTAAGTCGGTAGGCGACGAGTTTCACTTTGCGATACTCGACAATCCCCATGTACTCAAAAAATGCTCGACCTTAGTCAACCAATCGAAAAAATCTTCAATGTGTAGACGTTCATTGAATGATGGGAGGTCTATCTTCATTTTGAACCTGTCATCGTTGTCATAGTTGTTTCGGAATTGGTGATTACCTTGGTTGTAATGCCTTGGCCAGCGATCACGGAGTTCATGGTTAAGGACTTCGTCTTCACCGAAGTTTCTATCAAGACCATGAGCAGGTGTGTTTTCTCGTCTTTGTTGTGTGAATAATTGTTGGATATAGTGCCCTCAAGGTGATTATTGTAATTGCAGGCACACAATTATGATAATTGAGGGAGGACCTATACAGGTAGAACAATCTTACTCGAAATGATAGTATGCTATCTGGTTCGTCTTTATCATTGATGTGTACTCATTTTACTTGTTATTACGTGTCGCTAATACATAATGATGAAGCCCGTAGGATTCTTGCTTGAATACCAGCATTATGATGGCGATCATATACGTGAGAGCTGGGTTATCTATAAGCACATCTTTAAATGTCCCTAGTCGTGGGAGTATCTGTTAGTTATATGTATGCCCTAGATGCCATTACTGTACATGCGATGTATATTGTAATGGATGCTTGGACATATATAGGGAGGACTTTCTTGCTCGACATGATAGTATACTATCTGGTTGTACTTTATCTTAACATGTATTCTGATTGTCTCTATGTTACATGTTGATAAAGCCCTTAAGATATGTACTCAACTACTGGGACTATGATGAGATCATACTAGTGGGGCCGCGGTAGTCGACGAGTACATCTTATAACTGTTCCTAGTCGAGGGTGTATCGAGACAGGGCATCGATACACCAGAGTAGACTAGCGTACGCATCTTGACCCATATGATGGGCGATGGATGATCCCATATCCATCGGTGTTTGACATCAAGGTTGGTGTACGGGTGCTCAGTGGAGACTGGGTACACTGGACGGACTCGCCGAGAACTCCCAGATGGTATTAAACCTCACGTCAGATGGCAGTTCTCCGGTGACACTGGTACAGAGTAGTCTGTTGACCCGAGATCGTCATAGAGTCTTGTGTGATTCCCACTGTGCTTTGATTTCCATCATACCACGTCCAAGAGGGCGTGCAAAAAGGTGGCTTTTAGGTACACTCCCGAATCACATGGAGGCAATGAGCGATAGGAGGGGGTTCGTCTCTCCCGGTATAGGGAGTTGATGTTGTGCTGTGTTCGATTGGCTATAACTGGAAATCCCTGGCCAGGGTTGCTGAGATTTACTGGTAAATATTATCAGTAGTTTCTCGAACTGTTATAGACCTCATATCGACACGACTTATCAAGCTACTGGGGTCTGACGTTTTCCACCCCTAGGCGAGATATGCGACATATCAGACGACGAGACCGGACTGTACGGGAGTGTTACTGATTGGATTCACGGGAGAAAGTACAGGCTTGCTTGTTGATCTTCTGAGCGCTCAATACCTGGGTGGCTATTACGTTTAGCTGACCGCTTGCTGCTTGTTGGTGTTTGATATGATCATCACCTACTGCCGGCGTATTAACGATTCTTTAGAGTTCTACACAGAGGTTTCCTGGCTCAGGCAAACCGGAGTAGGGGCACATATATGATATGTGTAGGACCGAGAATAATGCGATATGAGATACTGTATTATATTCTCGCGATATTTGATATCAGCCGGGTCATCGGATCAAGTGTTGATTCGATGAATCGGTAAATGATATATTAGTAGGTTATATGCGATATAGCCGGATTGTCGGATCAAGTGTTGATTCGATGATTTAATGTATAATTCTATATATGATATATTAAATTATATTAACTAATATAAGCTCACTAAAAGATTCTTTTTCTCACTCGGGTAATACATTGTTATATATGCGATATATGTTAATTGTATTATTTTATTTTGTTACAATAAATATTATATATGTGATATATAATATTGTAACATGATATGGTTATTAATGCAACATGTTTAGTGGAGATTAAACATGGTTAAGGTTTAATTTGGGTTAAGCTTTTCTAGAACCTTCTAGAAGGTTTTGTTTTGTTTTGTTTTGTGCAAAGATATTTTTGTTGATATTTTAAGTGACTCATTCTTTAACCCAACCAAAACCCTAGCCCTAGTTAAATCTCTATAAAGGTTACATTGACCATGGTTGCATTTCTAACCTCATACTTGACTTTCATTATTCATCACAAAAGGATGGATCACTATTCTTCTTCTTCCTTCCTCTATTCATGAAAAGCTTTCTAGCATTTTAAGAAGTGATGATTTTGAGTGAGTTAAAGAAAACAAATGAGAGCTAAATTCTTACTTCATCATCCTAATCTATTCTTGCCAATTAGATTAGGGTGTTCACTTCATTTTGTGAGTGAGAGCTTGTGTTAATGAAACTTCAAGGTAGATCATCTTTGTTATCGAAGATCGGAAGCAAGCTTGCATCTTTCTCTTCGTGGAGCCTCTCGAGAGTCTGGAACATGATGATCGTAGCGAAGGGACCTCAACACGGAGCTTATGAAGCGAAGGACCGGACTACAAAGGTTGTAATCCCAAACTCTTAGTGTTAAAGTGTTTAACATTCTTTGTTTCGCCTAATCTTTAGTTTAAAGATCTTGGTTAGGGTTGTTCGGCACGGCTAAATTTTAAATCGGGCATGGTTGATGCCTTGTAGAACCTTATTAGAGTGCCTAGTAACCCTACAGTATCAAGACTGGGCATCGATATTCCGGAGTAGACTAGTGTATACGTTTCTATACCCCGACGAGGGGCGGTGGCCGGTCTCACAAGCCATTGGTGTTATGTCACCTAAGATAGTATACATGTGCTCACTGGAGGTGAGTACATTGGACGGACTCGCCGAGAACTTCTAGATGGTATTACATCTATCGTCAGATGGAAGTTCTCGAGTGGTATTAGTACAGGTTAGTCTTTTGACCCGAGATCGTTATTTATCTCGTGTGAGTTCCCATTGTACTTTGATTACTACCCTACCACGGCTCAAAAGAGTCGTGCAAACAGATTTTAGTTGGGTATAGTCCCGAGCTACATGGAGGCAGTGAGCGATTTTCGGGGATTCGTTTCTCCTGATATTAGGAGTCGATGTCGTGTTGTGTTCGGTAGGCTATCACCTTAAATCCGTAGCCACGGTAGATGAGATTTACTGATATGAGTTCAGTAGTTTCTCGGTTGGTGATGAGCTTGACTCCGACACGACTTATCGGGTTATTAGGGGTTTGACGTTTCCACCCCCTAGACCCGGTATGCGATACTCTTAGACGAAGAGACCGGACTATACGGAGATTGTCACATTTAGGCTCAGTAGAGTACGGACGGACTTGATTGTCGACCTCCCTTTCGACAGATACCTGGGTAGCTGTTACGTACAACTAGTGCCGCTGACGTGCTTGTGGTTTTGGATTTATCCAGTAAATCACTGCCAGCGTATTGTCAAGTCTTTAGAGTCCCACACAGAGGATTTTCCCGTTTCAGGCGATATGATGTAGGTGACGTATGTTGGTACATACAACGTGTTTGATTAAATACGTGTACATGCTACACAGACTTTAATCGAACGGTTGATAATAATAGCGGTTTAGGATTAAGCTGGATTATTAAATTAGTTTTTGATTTAATAATTTATATATATTTAATATATATATTTTAGTATTATTGTTCACTATTCATTTTCTCTCTCTTGGCTATTCGTATTTTTGTACGAATACGCGTATATGTATTTCGATACGTTTATCGGGATGTATTCCATATTTATACGGAATTTTGTTCTAGAAGATGGACACTTCATTTGTTAATTTTTCTTTTATAGGAAATCAAAAATGATATAGAGGATGAGGTGTAAAGAAGTATGGTGTAGAGAGGTATGGCTTGATTTTTATATGATATATTTCATTTGGATACACTATTCTTTCATGGTTGCAAATAATCAAGCCATTCTTTTTCCATGCACGTTAGTTTTTCCTTCAGAAAAAGACTTAGCCATTTTCCATGGCTTCTTCTTCTTCACCTCCTCCTCCTCCTTCTACATAGCTCACTTGAGCTTAGAAAAGAGAGAAAAACATAGTGAGAATATTCCTACATCCCCACTCTCTATTCGTAGCGAGGTTGGAGCGTCGGTCGCTTCACTAGGTGAAGCCGGAGCTTGGATCGGTTTCCCTTAGGCGGATTTTCTTCGGCAAGGGCGGTCTCCACTCAAGCATGATCCGGACAGCATACATGGAGTTTGGAGGGGTCTTCCACGATTGGGTGGACATGCGTCGAAGGTAGTATTCTGTATCTTTGTATGCTTGGTTTGCTAGTTTAGGTGTTTGGATCGATTATAGGTTCGGGGTTCCTTCTTGTTTTCTTGAAAATTTTGTTCGCCATTCGCACTTCCGCTGCGCTGTGGGCACTAAGGAACCCTACAGTGGCATCAATGACCCCCAAACACCTTAAACTAACTTGTTACAACATTAGAAATCGCGTTTTTTCCTGCATCGAAAACTATCGAATAAACAGTCCCGAAATTTTGAGTTTTGATAAGTTTGCACACCCCGCGGGCTCACGGTTTGAACCAAGAAGCCATGGGGTGGAGAGTGGGCACCCTGGGGAGACCCCTGAGGGGGCAGAAGGGCTAGGCCCACTCCCTAAGACCACCACAAGGTGGTCTTAGTGGTGGGGACCTGAAACTGCCCCAATAGGCAGTTTCGGGTCTGCCCACTCCCTGGCCTCGGGGGTGGGGTACCCCCTAGGCCCCCTGATTGAAAGTTAATTTCTTTCTCTAACTCCCCATAAAGGTTCGGGTGCGTTTCATTTTGATTCGGACTTCTGAATCGGCTCAAAACTCGATTTTTTGGATGTTTAGTGCACTTGGTTTTAGATCCCTTGGTATATTTGGGATGTGCACTAATTGTGTTGTGGAATTCTAATGTTGTGACTTCGTTTGCATGCATGGATGTGTTATTAACGCCGTCTAATTGCTATATGCTCAATTAGACAGGGTTACACACTTGTTTCGGTTACTTGTTTCTGGTGATATATATAATAAACGTTGCTTATGTTTTGCATCCGCGCTTGTCCTGCCCCCACTCTACCGTTAGTTAAGTAACCTAACGGTGCATGATGGGACACCTTGGTGAATGCAGATGGTATAAGCCTACGTTCTATTTTCGTTTCTTCTGTGATGTTTAGGAAACATAAATGATGGGACTTCATTAATGAGTTTAATGAAAAGGAAAGAAACCTAAAGATGTTATAGAATCAAAATTTCAAAAAGGTAACTCTAGTTATTGCTTTGCATAGCGGTATTCTTCATGAATATCCAGCACCTCATTCGATGAGGAAAGAGCCGAGATCCCTTCACCGGGAATGACCTCTTTATCAAAAAGCTAGCAAATGCTATCCCACTCGTTTTGTTTTGAAAACTACTTGATTTTAAAAGCGGAGCTTAAACCACTCCTTTTCAAATCACTCGGCTCTACAACGATATCAAGTTCATTACGCAAAAGGTTTTCTTAAAAATCTGTCGTAGCCCTCCGTCATTTCAGATAAGTGCTATTTAGTATTCGTGCTGCGTTTGTTGACTATGTTAAGGCGTAGTGTGCGGTAGCTGATTAGTGCTTATCTGCAATCATATCATGCGATTGGTTTAGGGTAGTCATACGACTTTGTTGACTATGTTAAGGGTCGTATGGGTGGGTTTAATTCAATCAGGAAATGACGGGTTGAACTTGGCTAGCGCTTATGATTTTTTGACCTTGTTAAGGTCATAAGTTGCTAGGGGCAAAAACAGATTTTGGGAATTTCAAGTGTTGAAAATTTGCAATGAGATTGCATACCTTCTATGAGATAGTTGGATCCCGATACCCACTGCGAGTAAGAGTTACTCCTGAGAGAGTTTTGCACTTTACAATTAGCTAATCCAGTAGGTGCCTAAGAAAGGTGTTAATGGGGTTATGCCCCTGCGGAAACGAGGTTATTTAATTAGTTCCATGCGAAAGCACGGGGAGACTCTCTCGGAGTACGAATACCTGCCTGGCTGAACGATTGGCGAATTTTTAGGGTGTAATTAATCCCGGCTAGTCTTACCTTTTGTGGTTTGAAGGAAGATTTTATAAAAACAGTAGGAGCCATCCTGATTAGATAAAATAATAACCAATCTAATCTTGCAAGAGCGCACGCAGTGTTTTCTTCTCTCTGTCTCTCTCCTGGTAGCGACCATATCATGCCTTAATCAAGATAATAATATGGATGTATTGACCGAACCCGCTTGTTATACTGAGATGGGAAACGTTAGTTCCGCTCTACCTTATAACTGTTATAAGTCTGAGCAGGAAATAGGGGAATACCCGGATTCCCATGCGACCCGAACGAGGAATGAGCATGATGATGCATCTTCTTCAGGTGTGTTCGTTACCGAGAATTGTTTCTCAGTTTGTTCTACATACTGGGTATTAGATACCGGATCAGGATCCCACATTTTTAATATGTTACATGGGCTAAAGAAAGGTAGACAACTGGGAATAGATGATCATTCTCTCAGAGTAAGGAATGGTGCAATGGTTGCAGTCAAAGCAGTTAGCGAATATCACATAGTATTACCTGAAGGTAATACATTGATCCTGAACGACTGTTATTACGTACCAAAAATGTAATATCAATTTTTTTATTAGATAAAGAAGGATATAATTTTGTTGTAGAGAAAAATGTTATGAACATTTTCCTAAATCAAGTGTTGATTGGGTTTCGTACGTTATGTAACGGTATATACGTTCTGAATCAAAATACAGTTCTTAACATATACAGAACACACACAAGAGGAAAAGTTCAGAAATGAACGAATCCTTCTTGTGGCATTGTAAACTAGGTCATATCAATGCGACACGACTAGCTAAGTTACATAAGGATGGATATTTGAATCCATTCGAATTTACATCTTATGAAACTTTCCAATCATGTCTCAAATGCAAAATGACCAAAACTCCGTTTACTGGACATGGAGAAAGAGCTACTAAACTCTTGGGACTGATATATAGTGATGTATGCGGTCCCATGTCTACACATGCCAGAAATGGTTCCACATACTTTATTACATTCACCGATGATCTCTCAAGATACGGACATGTGTTCCTGTTGAAACATAAGTCTGAAGCTTTTGAGAAATTCAAGGAATATAAGTGCGAAGTAGAGAACCAAACGGGTAAAAGTATTAAAAGCCTTCGATCTGATCGGGGAGGAGAATACTTGAGCACGGAGTTCCATGATTATTTAAAAGAGAATGGGATTCTCTCTCAGCTTACTCCTCCGTATACACCACAGCACAATGGTGTATCGGAGCGGAGAAATCATACCCTATTAGATATGGTGCGTTCTATGATGAGTATTGCTGAGTTACGTATTTCCTGTTGGGTTTATGCGCTTGAGATAGCCGCATACCTGTTGAATAGAGTTTTGACCAAATCAGTGCCTACCACTCCATATGAAATATGGAATGGGAAGAGACCATCTGTTAAACAAGTTAAGATATGGGGTTTTCCGGTGATTGAATCTTTAAAATTGATTCTTCTTTTGAGTAAAAGAAAAGTAAAGAAAGTAAAGAAGAAGATGTTTTAGTAGTAAAAGTAACCGCAATCAATAACGGTGTCGCGTATAGCTAGACCTTTAGTGAGTACGGATCGTCCTCTGGGATTCGTGGAATTTTACCGTTCTTGCTTTAGATCGGTTGAAAGAAATAGTAAAGAAAATCAAGAAAATGGTTCAAGATTTAGTTGAAGTAATAGTTTCAAGAAAATCAAGAAATTGTTTTCAAGAAAGGAAATCAAGAAAATGTTCAAGATCTAATTATCAAGAAAATATGAAGAAAGCATGTTCGATCGGATTTAGTAACCATGGATGACTAATCAAGATTACTCCTCTTATCTATTAATAGATTTAATACTAGATTGACGGCGATGAATGCGGATTAGGGTTCTTTGGAAGAAACTAGGGTTTCTTCACTATTGTCCCTTGTCCTTTCATTGATCCGATTCATTTTCTAGCCCTTCACAAAAAGATCGTCAATCTTATCTCAAATCGTAGTCAAGATTATCAAGAATTTGATATCGCGCTCGATGAGGATGTTGACGATTCTTTTGCGAAAGTTTGTAAACTTCATAAGACTTAAAAAGAGTTTAGAATTTTCTCATCCATCGATCTACCCTAATCCTACGAATCCTATCAAGCGGAGATTTACTCACGCATCATGAAAATAAAAGAAAGAATAGAGAAAGAATTCATAATGCGGAAATTAAATGAAAGCGAAATTGAAACTAATTATCACCTTTATTATTCAACTTCAAATTACAACTCCTTCAATCCGAGATTACAAAAAGAATTGCTCTCGATCACTCCCTTGAAGAGGTGATTTTTCCGTCGATTTTCACGTCGCTCGATCACCGTGAGTCTTGGATCTGTCGTGGATCACGTGCTCGTCGATGATGATCGGCTTCGTATAAAGGAGTCTTGAATGATATCGCTCAATGAATTTCTCAATGATTCTTGATCTTGGATCTTGGATTTGTTGACTTTGTTAGCTTTTTTCTTGATTTGATTTGATGAACGAATTTGGGGGAAAATTCTGAATCTTTTCAATGTAGCCCTAGGACCTTTTTATAGCCCTTAATCAAGCTTCCCTAACAAGTTAGGTTGTTACAAAGAAGCTTCCAGAATAAGCTTGGTTGTTACAAAGAAGCGTTCTCAACAAGCTAGGTTGTTACAAAGAAGCTTCCAGAGAACTCCCGAACCCCAAGTCCCTGAATCGGCCACGGATCCGCGGCGACTCGGCCTGACTCGGCCGTGGCCTATTGGTGAGCTCGTTGCTTCAAACTTCTGTGGTCTTTTTCTGTTGATCTCTGGGTCTTTATGTGATATCTGGAATCTTCTTATCTCTTCTGAATTTTTGCCAGTATTTGATTCTTCGACTTTCTTGTATTTTATCGGCAGATTCCTGATTTCCGATATCTGACGTGAGCTAATCTTGCACAAGATCTCAATGAAGAATGTGAGATACAAAATATTATGCGTAAAAATATTAAACATACAATTTCCTTCATAATGTTGATTATAATGTATAACACATGGTAAATGATATTTTGCAGATGAACTTATAACATGTGTTATATTTATAACAAACACTTTTAGATGATTAAGAAAAGTAAGGAAATTGTCATATTAAAAGTGCACTATTTTCGACTGAACATCCGGCCTATGTCAAAAAACAAAATCCGGACAAGCTCGAGGCAAGGTCAGTTCTTAGCAAGTTTGTGGGATATCCAAAGAATTCATATAGATATCCATTCTACCATAGTGAGGAATAAAATATGATTGTTGCTCAGCATGCCACCTTTTTAGAGAAGGAATTTCTTGTGAAAGAAATTAGTAGCAACAGGGTAGAACTGGAAGAAGTTCCAGCTACACAAACTACGATTGATGATTTAGTCGAATATGAGGATTCAATAGTCTCCAACGAACCTCAGCCACTCCGCAGATTTAGTAGGGTTCCTCATCCACATGAGAGATACTACGGTTTTCTCATTAACGGTGGGAGCGAGGATTGCATCATGGAAGATGATGACCCAACTAGTTTCGAGCAGGCCATCACTAGTAGGGAATCTGTGAAATGGCTGGATGCAATGCGATCTGAGATGGAATCCATGTACACCAACAAAGTATGGACTTTAGAAATTGCTCCTGAAGGGGTAAAACCCATCGGGAGCAAGTGGATCTTTAAGAAGAAACTTGGTGTAGATGGAAAAGTTGAGACTTTCAAAGCTAGACTTGTAGTAAAAGATTTTCGTCAACGACCTGGTGTCGATTATGATCAAACCTTTTCTCCAGTGGCTATGCTTAAGTCCATCTGGATCCTACTTGCCATCGCTGCATACTATGACTACGAAATCTGGCAGATGGACGTCAAGACCGCTTTTCTAAATGGTGATTTAGAAGAGACCGTGTACATGACACAGCCAGAGGGCTTCGTAGACAGTGGGAGCAGCGGAAAGATGTGCAAGCTGCTTAAATAAATCTACGGATTAAAGCAGGTATCGCGGAGTTGGAACATCTGTTTTGATGTGGCAGTCAAAGAGTTTGACTTCATCAAAAACGTAGATGAACCTTGTTTATACAAGAAGGTTGTAGAGAGTAAGATTGTCTTCCTCGTATTGTACATGAATGACATACTCTTGATAGGAAATGATGTTCCTATGCTACACTCGGTCAAACTCTTCTTATCACAAAGGTTTTCTATGAAGGATCTGGGTGATGCCTCTTACATCATGGGGAGAAACACTGGAAAGCTGTGAAGAATATTCTTAAGTACTTGAGAAGGACTAAAGAAATGTTCCTGGTGTATGATAACAGTGAACTCTAGGTGGAGTCCTTTACCGATTCGAGCTTCCAGAGGGATAAGGACGACAATAAGTTCGTCTCGGGTTTTGTCTTCACCCTCAATGGAGGGCAGTATGTTGGAAGAGTTCCAAGCTTGATACCGTAGAAGACTCGACGATGGAGGCTGAATACATCGCTACCAACGATGCTGCCAAAGAGGTTGTCTAGATGAAGAAGTTCATGAGATGAACTTAGTGAGGTTCCTACCATTAAGCATACAATACTTGTGTATTGTGATAACAATGGAGCTGTGGCTTTGGCGAAGGAACCCCGGTCCCATCAGTGATCCAGACATATTTTTAGGCGGTATCACCTGATCAGGGAGATAGTTGATCTCCGGGAGATCGAACTCAGGAGAGTTGAAACGAAGAATAATACGGCGGGTCCACTCACGAAGGCCATTTGAGAGACTTTTTGGGATGTTGGGTATGGGATGCTACAACAATTGGCCTTAGTGCAAGTGAGAGATTGTTAGTTATATGTATGTCCTAGAGGCCATTATTGTACATGATTGTATATTATAGTGGATGCTTGGACATATATAGAGAGGAATTTCTTGCTCGACATGATAGTATGCTATCTGGTTGCTCTTTATCTTAACATGTACACTTGTATCATTATATTGTCTCTCCGTTACATGTTGATAAAGCTCTTAGGATGTGTACTTGACTACAAGGACTATGATGCAGATCATACTAGTGGGGCCATGGTAGTCTACAAGTACATCTTTTAATTGTTCCTAGTTGAGGGAGTATCGAGACAGGGCATCGATATTCCAGAGTAGATTAGTGTGTACATTTCTTGACCCTGTATGGGGTGATGGTTGATCCCACAGCCATTGGTGTTTGACATCAAAGATTGTACACATGTGCTCATTGGAGAATGAGTACACCGAACATGACTTGTCGAGAACTCCTAGATGGTATTACACCTAGCAGTCTCTGGTGACACTGGTACAGGTTAGTTTGTAGACCCGACTGTTAGTGCATATGCCCTAGAGGCCATTACTGTATCATACTAGTTTGTATATTACTTAATGGAAGCTTGGGATATTCACAGTTGTATAGACAATCTTGCTCGAAATGGTAGTATGCTGCTTGGTTTGTTTCTACTTTGATGTGTGCATGTGTTTCTTTTAGCATATCGCCTATACACATTAGTGGAGCCCTTAGGATGTTTGCTTGATTACCAGCGTTGTGATGGCAGTCACACTAGTGGGGGCTGGGTAATCTACAAGCACATCCTTATACAGGTCCCTAGTCGTAGGATTATCGAGACGGGGCATCGATACTCCAGAGTAGACTAGTGTATACGCTTCTTATCCCATGAGGGGAGATGGTCTGTCCCACAGCCATCAGTACGTCGTACTAGAGATAGTATGCAGGTGCTCGTTAGGTTACGAGTACATTGGACATGACTCGCTGGGAACTGTTGGTTTGGTATTATACCTATCGTCAGTTATCAGTTCCCAGGTGACATGAGTACAGCTTAGTCCGCTGACTTGACACTGTCACTTCGCCTCGAGGGTGTTCCCACTGTTCTTAGATTGCTATCCTACCACGGCTCAAATGAGTCGTGCAAACAGGTAGTAGTTGGGTACAGTCCCGAAGCACTTGGAGGCAGTGACGGCTAGACAGGATTCATCTCTCCCGGTATTGGGAGTTGATATCGCGCTGTGTCAAGAAGAGCCATTACACATAGTCGTCCCTGGCCAGGGCAAGTGGGGTATACTGGTAGGTTATTCAGTATTATCTCAGGGTGTTCTGGGCTACACTCCGACACGACTTGTACCGCTATTAGGGGACTGACGTTTACCACCCCCTAGGCCCACCATGCGATATTCTCAGACGAACAGACCGAACTGTATGGAGATTGTCACATTCAGGCTCAGTAGGAGTTCGGACGGGTTCACCTCATCAGTCTTCTTATCGGCATCTACCTGGGGACCGTTACGTACAGCTAGTACCGCTTGCGGCCTGTGGTTAAACCCACTGCCAGCGTAGTGTCGAGTCTTTAGAGTCCCACACAGAGAGCTATTCGCCTTTGGGCAAAACAGAGTAGAGGTCGCATGGTTTTGTGACAGGGTTCGTTCACATCCGCGCACTTGTGCACGTTTGGTGTCCGAGCAGTTATTACTAGCGGGTTTTGGTTTAAGCCAGATCCTAGTATACGTTTTGGGATTGGTTTTTATCTCATTGTATTCGTGTTCCTCAGAACACGGATGCGGGTGTGTATGCACAGTTGGCAGAGGCAGAGGCAGAGGATTCTCATTAGGGTTGTTGACTGTTGACTTTTTCTAAATCCTAATGAGAATAAGAAATATGATTAATAATATTAATTAAGTATTATTGTGCAATGGTTGAGTTGAACATTTGACTTTTGTTGACTTGTTGACTTTGTTGACCGGTTGACCATTGTGGACTTGTTGACCATCATCATTTCATTGCTATGACTTTTGTTTACTTGTTGTTCTTTAAAAAATGCATTAAATGCATGAAATGATAATGGTCATTGAAACTAACCATCACAATTCTTAATTATTATTATTATCATGATTATTCTTGCTTTTGTGAGCATGGTTGTAAATTATTGAGCTCATTCTATCATTCTCATTCTCTCTCATCCAAAGTTCACCCTCTTCCTCTCTCTCAAGCCTCTCATGTCTCATGTGTTGAGAAGCATGAGCCATTGAGATAAAACCCTCAAAACTCTTCTCTACTCACTCTAGAGTACAAGATCTAGCAAGCCAAGCACTTTGGTTTCCTCTCGGTTGAGGTAGGAGCTCAATGTAGAGGCTTTCGGGTGGATCCTTCTTCGACAACAAAGGGACTACAAGGTGGAGCCGATCCAACCACTCCAAGGAGTAAGAAGAGAAGGAGTTCAAGACCTAGGTATAACGCTCTAACATAGTAGTTAAACTTCTAGTTAGTTTGCTAGGTTTTTGTTTAGCAAAGATCCTATTATCTAGTCTATGTTACTTTGCCATAAAAATCGTTTTTTACCGTTTCCGCATCCCCGTAAGAACCGGGAAGGGTAACGTCGACTTACAGTGGTATCAGAGCCTAGCTAAACACAAACTAGCATGTTAGCAAAGTATTTAGAATTTCGATCAGAGAAAAAAATCGCAAAACACGTCCGAGAACTGAACTTTCTGCCGATTTTAAAACTGTTCAAAAATAAATTCCACACATCTTAAAAATCGGCTCAGGGTTTTGTAGGAACACACAGGAAAAACGAGTCACTGACTCGGTCAACGCGCCGAGGAACTGCGGCGAGAACATGCTTCTTGCCGCGGATCCGCGGCCGAGTTGACTCGACCGTGACTCGTCTTTGCTGCAGTTTCATTAGTGTTCTGTTTTGGGATTTTTAGCATATTTTGTTTCTGCCCAGAATTTCCAGAGAACAAAGTTGTGTTTGGGGTAGTTGCAAATCCGTATTTTGATCGAAGTTCTGTAGACTTTAGCTAATGGGTTATATCTGTGATGTGATATATGCAATGAACGTCAACTAATCGCTATACGTCGATTAGTGGGGGTTGTGCATATCTGTGTGTTGGAGATAGTGCCCTCAGAGTCAATTATTGGATCACAGGTACGTGATTGCAATGATTGAGGGGAGGACCTATCCCAGTAGGACAGTCTTACTCGAGATGATAGTATGCTATCTGGTTTATCTTTATCATCGTGTACTGCTTTAGGTGACCTTACGAGTCGCTATTACACGTTGATAGAGCCCCTAGGATTCTTGCTTGACTACCAGCAGTATGAGGGCGATCATATACGTAAGAGCTGGAGTCTATAAGCACATCCTTAAAAGGTCCCTAGTCGTGGGAGTTTCGAGACAGGGCATCGATTCTCCAGAGTAGACTAGTGTATACAGTCGAGACCCCGACGAGGGGCGGTGGCCGGTCTCACAAGCCACTGGTGTCAGTTGGTTCACCTAAGATGTATACAGGTGCTCATTGGGTTATGAGTACACCGGACAGGACTCGCCGGGAACCTGCTAGTTGGGATTATACCAGACGTCAGATAGCAGTTCCCTGGTGACATGTGTACAGGTTAGTTCATCGACCTGAGATCGTCATTTGTCTCGTGTGAGTTCCCACTGTGCTTTGATTACTACCCTACCACGGCTCAAAGGAGTTGTGCAAATAGGTTTTAGTTGGGTACAGTCCCGAGCCACATGGAGGCAGTGAGCGGATCTGCAGGGGTTCGTATCTCCCGGTATTGGGGGTGAGGTCGTGCTGTGTCTAGGAGAGCCAGAACATGGAAAGTCCTTGGCCAAGGCAGGAGATTTGCTGGTAGGTATTCCAGTAGTATCTCAAGGTGTTCTGGGCTACACTCCGACACGACTTGTACCGCTTTTGGGGGTCTGACTTTTACCAAACCCCTAGGCCCGCCATGCGACACTCATAGACGAACGGACCGGACTGTACGGATATTGTCACTGACAGGCTCAGTAGGGTGTCAAGATGAGTGCGCTCATCGACGTCGCTTTTGGTCAATAGCTGGTGGCCCGTCACGTATGGCTAATACCTCTGACGTGCTAGTGGTTAAATCCACAGTCATAGTATTGACGAGTCTTTAGAGTCCACCACACACACAGTTACTCAAGTTTCGGGCGAAACGCTGTAGAGGCCGTATGGAGATATGGCAGGGTTCGATCAGATACGTGCGGTATTGCACGGATTGTGATCGGACGTTTTTTACTAGCTGGCTTTGGTTTAAGCCGGATCCTAGTATTAGATAGTGTAGTTTGTCTCTTTGCATTTGTGTTCAGTGGGAATACAAATGCGGGCATGTATTTGCAGTAGCGGGGTTTTCCTGTAATTTATTACGGGATCAGTTTTCTGAAGTTGCCAGTTTGTATTCCGTACCGGCCAGTTTTCCTTTATTCCTTCGCGGCCGGACTTTCCGATGGAGGGGGTTATTTGCAGTTTGCAAATAACTTTTGTGGAGGGGTTTCTTGCATTTGCATAGATTATGAAAGCATCTTTTGATACCATTCTTTTCTATGATCATGGCTTGCTTTATTGTGATTAGAAATGAGATGAAAGTTGATTTGATAATGTTATCATTGCCTTTTGGATGTGGTCACCCCTTTGCTATTACTACCATCACCTCCCTTCATGGTTTAGGTTTTTCTTTCCACCATTTCCTATTAAGGGGCCGGCCACTTTAGAGGGAGGATGAGAGAGTTTCATTTTTGAGGGTGTGGCATTTTCTTCATCTCATTTCCTTGCTAAAAATTGTGAGCACCATTTTCCTCCAAAGATTTTTCTCTCATCTCCATCATGGCAACTTCAAACCCTCAAAGAGACAATGGCTACTACACTATTCTACAGCAAATCTTGGACGCGTCGGCCAGCCAACTTCGCGCTCGAGTTGCCTCGGTCAAGAGGTGGGAGCCCGTAAAAGATTCCAGCTACGTGGTGCCCTTTCCGACGAGGAGGAGATGAACGGAGTTTCCACGGGAGATCGGAGTGGAGACGAAGACCGAAGGACACGGATCGCTTGGTATAGCTTCTCTACTCTTTTCTAGTTTGCTAGTAGCTAGGTTAATGGCTCGATCCGGGTGAAAAGTGCACGGTGGTGCCGGTTTGCTAGTTTGCAAAGTTTTTGTTTCCGCGTTTCCGGCGTCGGATCGACGGCCGGGGCGCCGCCGCGGACTTACATTGGTATCAGAGCCACGCCATTAACCATGCCTAGCTTGCTCTAGTATGTTTAGAACTCGATCGAACAAAAATCCCCAAAAACCGTATTTTCAATGCATCGTGTTTCTGTCGAAATTTTTTCTGCTCCAAAAATTTTTCAGGTTGTTGCAGAATACTGTGCATGGAAAAATAAGAATTCTGGTAAAATTTGGTCGCGAGATCCGACTATACAGCCGCGGAACCATGGCCAAACCCTTGCTTGGGCCGCGGTTCCGCCGCTCTTTTAACTGTTCATCGTAGCAAATTTTTCCAGAGGGCTTTTGACATGGAAATAGGGATTTTGGGATATTATTTTTGGGCCCAGATTTTCTTTAAGTGCTACAGTAATGCTTTGGGGCCCACTTGGTAATATTTGTTCGATCGGATATTTTAAACATGCCAGTTCACAGTATTTACATTATATCTGCGACCGTGAATGTCACTCGATCGGTAAATCCAGTCTATCTGCTATAGCCCTTTTAGACGGATTTGCGAACGTGACATTCACGTTGATGTTCTGTGATTGAGCTGTGTTGTTACGGATTGGTCGTGGGGGATAGCCTGGATGCAATGGTAGTACAGTTTTGTTTTATATGTACATTTGATATTGCGGGGCGAGCGTCCGACATGTGGACTGCCGTCACTGCCTGTTTGTATTATTCTTTTGGGGCACGACCAGGTTGCGATCGATGTACCCATTGTATGTATATTTTACTTTCTGTACTAGGATTACCCCGCGGAGGGGTGCACGGGTAGCCGGGTTCTAGAGGGCAACGAGCCCGCATCTCATGGCATTGAGACGAAGGGGGCTTCACTCTAGAATTGACGGGCTATTCGCCGCACTCGTAGGGGGTACAGGTTGGCCCAAGGAGGGGTGCCCAAGTTACCGGATTCCGTGAAGTGCTGGGTGGTCCATTCACGTTGCTGAAGGGGGCTGCCTCGCTTCAGGTTTTGGCGGGTAACTTGCCGCGCCCGTAGGGGTCTAGGATTTTCATTGCACAGGCTATCCACACGACCAGGGGAACGTCGGGTTTCAGTAGCGGCTCTATGAAACCCGGGGATCCCAGATATATGTATTGTTCTGTGATGCTGGTTACATTTCTGTGATGCTGTATATTTTATCACGCCTTGAGCGAAAATTATATATTATATATATACTAGTAGATGTTGTATATGTTTTGCATCCGCGCTAGTCCAGTCCCCGCTCTGTCGTTAGTTAGCTAACCTAACGGATGATGACGGGACCTAGTGGCGAATGCGGATGGCATATACGTACGTCATTATTTTCGTTCTTTGTGGTGTGATCAATTGATGGGACTGTGTTGATTCGGATCAATGCAAGATAAACAAACCTATTCTGATGTTGTTGGAACACTTTTTCAAAAAGTTGTTATTGCAAGGACGTTCTCTTTTGTTTAGCATCGTGGTATTCAGTTGGAATTCCTGCTCCTCAGTCGACGAGGCAAGGGCCGAGATCCCTTCACCGGGAGTGACCCCTTGGACAGAAGTTTGCGTCAGGGAAATAACTTCACTATAGCCGATTACTTTTGCTTTGCATCGTGGTATTCAGTTGGAATATCCTGCACCTCATTCTACGGGGAAAGAGCCGAGATCCCTTCACCGGGAGTGACCTCTTTAGCAAAGGTTTTTGTCACTATATTTTTATAAAGCTATCCGTTCCTTCAACGATATCAAGTTCATTACGTTAAAGGTTTTCGCCAGAAACCATTTGTAGCCCTCCATCATTTCAGTTAAATATTCGGTAGTATTCAAGCTATGTATTTTGACCTCACGCCAAGGCATAGTGATTGGTAGCTGCCGGGTATTTATCTGTTGCATAGATAGATGCGTTGGTTTGGGACAGTCGTACTACTATTTTGGCCTACGTCAAGGGTATGTACGGGTGGGTTCAAATTAACCTGGATAATGATGGGTAGAACTTGACATGTGACTTATGATATTTTGACCTCACGCCAAGGTCATAAGAGCATGGGGCAAAAATCACATCGGGAGTTTCAAAAGAACTGAAACTTGCCAGATATGCGCATACCTTCGGAGTATGATAGCGTGAGCGGATTCTGTCACGTTATCATGCGGTGATAGTTGGATCCCGATTCCCACTGATGAGTTGGTTTACTCCTCGGGTGATCCCGACTAATTCTTCTTTCGGGTTTGGAGAAGAATTTGAGGTTATAGTGGGAGGTTTCCAGATTAGATAAATTGGTAACCATTCTGATTTAGGTTAGAGTGCACGCTGAGTGTTTCTTTTCTCTCTCTCTCTGGCAGCGACCATTGACCCGACCCTAAGACTATGACTCAGTGACCAAGTTGACCGAACCTTCTTAAACACTGGCTTTTGGATTGTCAGAGTTGCAAACCTCATTGCCACTCCTATTTTTACCCTTTTCTCCAGGACACCCCGTATTACTACGAACGTCCACTTCCATTGGACAAAACCATCGTATGGTTATATACGAACTCGAAGGAATTCGAGGATGGTTTCCGGTTCTGGAGAAAACGAATAGGACTATTCAGTTGTCTTTTCCTTTCACCTTCTCTCATTGCGAGTACTCCTTGGTTTAGGAGATAGTACACCTATTACGCAAATTGGATGGTCTTCTTCCAAACCTTAGGCTGGTGCTGAACGGTGGGGAATGAAGAAAACCAATTAGCCTAAACGGTGTACAGAAGGTATTAAGTTAAGACAAAGAAAGGGATTAGTAAGAGGGCAAAGTAAATTGCGACTGCTATTCACGACCAAACCAAGTATTTCTTCGCCAATCCTAAATCACCTTTGTATTTCTCCAGGACACTCCGTATCACTACGAAGATCCCAAGTTTATTAAATAATCCATCGTATGGTTATATACGAACTCGAAAGGAACTTGTTCCAGTTCGGGGATGGATCCTGGTTCAGGAGAAATAGGAATTAGGTTCATTCGGTTGTCTTTTATCTTCACCTTCTCTCGCATCGCGAGTGCTCCTAGGATTAGGACAGTACACCCATTATGCTTATTGGATAGTCTTCTTCCAAACCATAGGCTGGTGCCGAACGGTAGGGAAGGAAGAAAACCATTTGGCCTAAAGGGGTGTGCAGAAGGTAATGACTAAAGACATATAAAAGGATTTGGAGAGATGGCAAAGAGATATACGGTTACAGTTGTGAATCTGGATAATGGAAGAGGCATTACTAGGAATACCAGGATACCCCATCGAAACATTTCAATGTTTCAGTTTCACTGTGTACTGTTAAAAGAAAACTGATTTCCCAATTAGACACTTGCTCCAGGGTATGTATTTAACAGGTTTGATTCTCACATCTGTATGGTTTTACAGATGATGAGTGGGAGTAAGTTATTGGGAATTAGGTGATCATCCTCATTATATCGAAATTCGTTGTAATTGGTGATATTTGAGGAAGTCATCTGGGTTGTTTGCCGGACGGCAAATATTTGGTTTTGAATATCCGTTGTTATGCACCAATTTCAAATTGATATATCTGTATGTCTATTTTTATAGAGTGAGATATATCTTTTTGAAATTATGTCTATGACATTTATCTATATCAGTGGATGGTTAGGTAAGGTGCATTGAACAGCGGTGTAATTCTTCTTAACCATAAGTACAGTTTTCAACCTACGACACACAAGGAATGAGTTATCAGACTCAAGGGACTTATACAGAGTATTGTATGTTGTCCAGGGTCCATCAGGATAAAGGGGTTGGTCCTCATACTATAGTCGGTTTACTTATGACTTCTCTAGTTTTTAGACAAGTGTTTCGTGGAAACACAGGGTCCGAATTTTGAGAAGTTATAGGTATTTGAATAAAGTAGAGAACCAGGTATTGCAAGTATCGGGATTCTTCAAAGTGATCGAAAATGTAGATACTTGTGAATGGTATTCAGTTGTTAGTAATGATTAAGAGAACTTGCTTCTCTTTCAGGTTACTCATAATTGGAAGTGCTCCTAAGTTGAGTAACGCTGATCGGCCTCCTTCCATTTACTTGACATGCACTGGAGACAGCTGCATGATTTGAATCTAGTTCAATTAAATCAGTGCCTCTGTTTCTATATTGGATATAGAATAATGCATATCTTGACATTGTTAAGATACGGGGAGTTGTCTGGCTTATGCTTAAAACCAGACTCCGGATAACTCAAAGCACGTTTCTGTAATGGCTGTTTGTGGGTTTACCCGGGCTATGACGAGGGTTGACTTTCTACCATCTGGAAGATCAATAGTGATATTTTTCTTGACTCGCCACATTTTTAAAAGAAATGGATTTTTTCAGAAAACAGTAGTGGGAGTATGGTAGAACTGGAAGTGATTCCAGAACCGTAAACGATTACTGAAGATTTGATAAGAACCTAAAAATTCAATCTGATTTGACATTCCATTGGCCACTCCGCAGATAAAGTGGGTAACCTCAGGCACCCAAGAGGTACTTCGGTATGCTCAAGGACGGTGGCAGGGAGGTTCTTGTTTACCCAGACTTGCCATTGCTGTTGTTCCAGACTGTGAGACCCGGCAGGAGGATGAGTATAGCGTCGTTCTAAACTAGCTTTAGAAGTGTACATCTATATGACTCTGCCAGAGGGTTGTCGTAGTCAGTGGGAGCAACGGAAGCACAGTGGGCAAGAGGCTTATATACTTAAGCAGATATAGCGGAGATAGATCATCTATTTCTGATGTGACAGTCATAGGTTTGACTTCATCAGAATAGGAGATGGATCTGTTAAGAAGGTAGTAGGGTGTGATGTCTTGGTATTAGGATGACATACACAGAGTATGAGTAATATTCCTATACTACGATCGGTTATTCTTTGGTTGTCACACAGTGGTTTCTCCACATAGGACTTGGATATTATACATTCTGGTTACTAGATCTATGGTTTTAGATCTAGATTTGGGTGGTTTCCCAATCTGGGTACTTAGACAACATTCTTTGAGTATTTAGAATGGACGACTCCCGGCACGGTAGTATACCTGCAGGTGATGGAGTCACCCTCTCTAAAGGTGTCTTACAGACTAAAGGGGAGAGGGATGTGCATGATTGGCAGATCACTTGCTTAGGCAATTGAGTCAATCATGAGATGTCAAGTACCACACCAGATGTTGTTCTTGCAGTAGGTGCAATAAGTTGATATTGATCCAATCCTGGAGAAACAGTCGGAAGCAGTTTTAGAACATAAGTTGATGTTCTAGGGATATGATAACGACAGCCTCTTTTCGGAGACG
Organism: Agapanthus africanus; assembly: GCA_030015575.1. Taxonomy (NCBI): domain Eukaryota; kingdom Viridiplantae; phylum Streptophyta; class Magnoliopsida; order Asparagales; family Amaryllidaceae; genus Agapanthus; species Agapanthus africanus. The sequence continues at coordinate 206,712,672 of CM057347.1, read as the reverse complement.
GTTATCATTCCAGGCTTCCAAGGTGACCTGGATGGCAGAGTGGCTGTCAGAATTATAGTTTTCTCTCTGACGAGGGGCAGTAGTTTGGACAGCTGGTCCAAGCAGATACTGAGGGAAGGCATGGCGCAGGATACTGATTAAGTTCAGTTGACGGTACAGTCTAAGAAGTTTGGATTTGGAGTTCATTTATGAGCTAGGTCCCATCAGACATCCAAACATTCTAAGACAGGTATTGCTCATTTCGAGAGATGGCTTTCTCCGCGAACTTGAGATAAAGAGAGGCATAGAAAGAAACACCACAGCGGATCCACTCACTGAGGCTATTCCTCGAACGCAATAGTTTCGCAAACGAGCTTTGTGAGACTGACTAGTAGAGGAGTTGGGTGTTCGGTATCACACGGGCTGTGAGTATGCGACATCGCAATAATTAGCCTTGAGTGCAAGTGGGAGATTGTTGGAGATAGTGCCCTTAGAGTCAATTATTGGATCACAGGCACGTGATTGCAATGATTGAGGGGAGGACCTATCCCAGTAGGACAGTCTTACTCGAGATGATAGTATGCTATCTGGTTTATCTTTATCATCGTGTACTGCTTTAGGTGACCTTACGAGTCGCTATTACACGTTGATAGAGCCCCTAGGATTCTTGCTTGACTACCAGCAGTATGAGGGCGATCATATATGTGAGAGCTGGAGTCTATAAGCACATCCTTAAAAGGTCCCTAGTCGTGGGAGTTTCGAGACAGGGCATCGATTCTCCAGAGTAGACTAGTGTATACAGTCGAGACCCCGACGAGGGGCGGTGGACGGTCTCACAAGCCACTGGTGTCAGTTGGTTCACCTAAGATGTATACAGGTGCTCATTGGGTTATGAGTACACCGGACAGGACTCGCCGGGAACCTGCTAGTTGGGATTATACCAGACGTCAGATAGCAGTTCCCTGGTGACATGTGTACAGGTTAGTTCATCGACCTGAAATCGTCATTTGTCACATGTGAGTTCCTACTGTGCTTTGATTACTACCCTACCACGGCTCAAAGGAGTCGTGCAAACAGGTTTTAGTTGGGTACAGTCCCGAGCCACATGGAGGCAGTGAGCGGATCTGCAGGGTTCGTCTCTCCCGGTATTGGGGGTGAGGTCGTGCTGTGTCTAGGAGAGCCAGAACATGGAAAGTCCTTGGCCAAGGCAGGAGATTTGCTGGTAGGTATTCCAGTAGTATCTCAGGGTGTTCTGGGCTACACTCCGACACGACTTGTACCGCTTTTGGGGGTCTGACTTTTACCAACCCCCTAGGCCCGCCATGCGACACTCATAGACAAACGGACCGGACTATACGGATATTGTCACTGACAGGCTCAGTAGGGTGTCAGGATGAGTGCGCTCATCGACGTCCCTTTTGGTCAATAGCTGGTGGCCCGTCACGTATGGCTAATACCTCTGACGTGCTAGTGGTTAAATCCACAGCCATAGTATTGACGAGTCTTTAGAGTCCACCACACACACAGTTACTCAAGTTTCGGGCGAAACGTTGTAGAGGCCGTATGGAGATATGGCAGGGTTCGATCAGATACGTGCGGTATTGCACGGATCGTGATCGGACGGTTTTTACTAGCTGGCTTTGGCTTAAGCCGGATCCTAGTATTAGATAGTGTAGTTTGTCTCTTTGCATTTGTGTTCAGTGGGAATACAAATGCGGGCATGTATTTGCAGTAGCGGGGTTTTCCTGTAATTTATTACGGGATCAGTTTTCTGAAGTTGCCAGTTTATATTCCGTTCCGTCCAGTTTTCCTTTGTTCCTTCGCGGCCGGACTTTCCGATGGAGGGGGTTATTTGCAGTTTGCAAATAACTTTTTGTGGAGGGGTTTCTTGCATTTGCATAGATTATGAAAGCATCTTTTGATACCATTCTTTTCTATAATCATGGCTTGCTTTATTGTGATTAGAAATGAGATGAAAGTTGATTTGATAATGTTATCATTGCCTTTTGGATGTGGTCACCCCTTTGCTATTACTACCATCACCTCCCTTCATGGTTTAGGTTTTTCTCTCCACCATTTCCTATTAAGGGGCTGGCCACTTTAGAGGGAGGATGAGAGAGTTTCATTTTTGAGGGTGTGGCATTTTCTTCATCTCATTTCCTTGCTAAAAATTGTGAGCACCATTTTCCTCCAAAGATTTTTCTCTCATCTCCATCATGGCAACTTCAAACCCTCAAAGAGACAATGGCTACTACACTATTCTACAGCAAATCTTGGACGCGTCGGCTAGCCAACTTCGCGCCCGAGTTGCCTCAGTTAAGAGGTGGGAGCCCGTAAAAGATTCCGGCTACGTGGTGCCCTTTCCGACGAGGAGGAGATGAACGGAGTTTCCGTGGGAGATCGGAGTGGAGACGAAGACCGAAGGACACGGATCGCTTGGTATAGCTTCTCTACTCTTTTCTAGTTTGCTAGTAGCTAGGTTAATGGCCCGATCCGGGTGAAAAGTGCGCGGTGGTGCCGGTTTGCTAGTTTGCAAAGTTTTTGTTTCCGCGTTTCCGGCATCGGATCGACGGCCGGGCCGCCGCCGCGGACTTACACTGTGATCTGTAATGTTGATGGTTTGTGTATATGAACTCGTTAGATTATCGCGAATGAATAGCCGGGGGGTTGTGAGATGAGAGTTTTCTTTATCTTTCATTTGATGTAATATGTAAATTGATGTAATATTATTTGTATGGCCGCACATCCGGGATGAGGTTGTAGCCGCCATTGTATATTATTTCTTTTACTGTTTTTGCTCCTAGGATAGACCCAAGGTGGGGTGCACAAACTACCGGGTATCTCGAAGTGCCGAGTGGCCTACTCACGTTGTTGAGCGAGGTTGCTTCACTTCGGGTACTTGGCGGGTAGTTTGCCGCACCCGTAGGGGTCTACGGTGGGGTCTTGGCTATTCATCGCGACCGTGTAATCCGCTTTTCGTTGCAGGCTCGAACGAAATGAGGGTTCCTAGTATATCCAATGTGTTCATTTGTGATCTGGAATGGCTATCATTGCATCTGACGAATGTATATATCTATATATGATATCTAGTAGGCGTTGCTTATGTTTTGCATCCGCGCTAGTCCAGCCTCCGCTCTGTCGTTAGTTAAGTAACCTAACGGGTAATGACGGGGCCCCGTAGCGAATGCGGATGGCATAAGCGTACGTCATATTTTCGTTGTTTTCTGCAATGGTAGGATTAAATGATGGGACACATTAAATTAATGCAAGAAAATAAAACAGAGTAAAGTCGTTGGAACAATTTCAAAACCACTCGGTTTCTTTTCAAAACAACTTTTAAACGCGGAGCTTAAACCACTCCTTTTAAAAGCTATCACGTTCCATCGATTATATCAAGTTCACTACGTTCACGGTTTCGCCAAAACCATTCGTAGCCCTCCGTCATTTCATATGGATACCCAATAGTATTCAAGCTGTGTTTGTTGGCCAAAGTCAAGGCATAGTGATTGGTAGCTATTGGATAATCATATGTAGCATAGATAGATGCGTTGGTTTTGGACAGTCGTACTGCCTTATTGGCCAAAGTCAAGGGTAGGTACGGGTGGATTCAAATTAACCTGGAAAATGACGGGTAGAACTTAATATGTGACTTATGATTTGTTGGCCAAAGTCAAGGTCATAAGAGCATGGGGCAAAAATCCACATCGGGAGTTTCTAAAGAAACTGAAACTTGCTAGTGCTGCATACCATTTAGAGTGTGATGATTCTGGTAGGATTCCTTCAGTTTTGTCACACGATGATATTTGGATCCTGATCCTACTGTGAGTATATGCTACTCCTCGAGAACTTTCTCACTTAACGATCAATGCTATAAACCAAGTAAGTGTCTGGAAAGGTGTTAGCGGGGCTACGCCCACAGGGAAAAGAGGTTATTTAATTAAGGAACTTCGCGAAAGCGTTGGAAAACCTCCCTCGAAGTACCAACACTGGCCTGGCTGAACGGTTAAGCAAGTATTGTACGGTGAGATTGATCCCGACTAATTCTTCCTTTTTGGTTTGAGGAAGGATTCGAGAAACAGTGGGAGCCATCCTGTTTAGACAAACTAAAAACCACTCTAAACTTGCAAGAGCATCATGCTAAAGTGTTTCTTCTCTCTCTCCTAATTGTAGCGACCAATCGTCATGACCGGACTTAAGTTACTACTAGATAAAAATGGCCAAACTACAAAGATTGGCTTAGGAATGTCAAAATGGCAATCACTTATGACAAGTTGGGGTATCTCCTTACCACCAAAGCTCCTCCCGTCCCAGGACCTCTATCCAGCGTCGTGGATAAGGAAATCCGTAAGACCTGGGAGATTGATTGTGCAAGGGCCAAGTGCATCGTGCTTGCTTCTATGGACAATGAACATTAGAGGAGGCACGAGGATATGGACCTAGAATCCATATTTCTTCATACAAAAGATCTGTATGGAGAGCAATCCCGTATCGCCAGATACGAAGTCTCGAAAAAGTTATTTTCGGCGAGATTGGCCGTCGGATCATCTGTAGCGGAACACGTGCTTCAGATGATTGGCTACATTGAAGAGCTCGCGGGCCTCGGGACCACGTTAGAGAACGAGCTCTACACTGACTTGATTCTCCAGTCCCTTCCTTCCACTTACGCCCAGTTTATCCTAAACTTCAACATGCAAGGAAAGGAAGTTGAACTTCCAGAACTCCTTAACATGTTGAGGAGTGCAGAAGGCGCCCTTAAGAAAGTAAGGGAAACACCCGCTTTGTCTGTTGGAGGACCTTCTTCTTCTAGGTCCAAGGCAAAAGCCAAAGGAAAGAAGAAGAAAGCCCCCACCAAACCAAGGGGTGGTGTTAGTAAAGTGGAAGCCAAGGGAAAGGCAAAAATGGCAAAGATAGTGGGACAGCTTATGGGGAAAGAAGAGTGCTTTTATTGTCATAATAAAGGACACTGGAAGAAAGATTGCAGGGCTTGGAAGGCCAAGATCCAGGACCCGAAGCAAGTTGTGGCTTTGGCTTTATGTGTGTATGTTATTGAAAACTGTCTATCAGTAAACTCTACTTCCTGGGTATTGGATACCGGATCAGGATCTCATATCTGTAATTCTTTGCAGGCACTGAGAAAGCGTAGGGTTTTGAAGGCAGGTGATATGACCCTCAGAGTTGCAAACGGAGCTGGCATGGATGCTGAGTCCGTGGGGGACTATCACTTGGGATTGTCAGATGGACATGTTTTGGTTTTGCGTGATTGTTATTTTGTACCCAGTGCGACTTGTAATATCATATCTATATCTTTAATGTCTAAAGAAGTTTATGATTTTGCATTTGTAAGCGATGTTGTAAACATTCACCTTAATCATGTTCTGATTGGGTCGGGTACATTAAGCAACGTAATATACGTATTAAACCAACCACAGATTTTCAATGTCCAGAATACACACAAAAGAAAGTCTCCAGAAATAAATCATGCTTTCTTATGGCATTGTAGACTGGGTCACATCAATGAGAGAAGGTTGACAAAGTTACATAAAGAAGGATATTTGGATCCGTTCGAATATCAATCATATGCAACTTGTCAATCCTGTCTCAAAGGAAAGATGATAAAGACTCCGTTCACTGGACACGGAGTAAGAGCGAGCGAGCTCTTGGGGCTCGTACACAGCGATGTGTGCGGTCCAATGTCTACACATGCGCGAAGCGGTTATTCTTACTTCATTACTTTTACGGATGACTTTTCAAGGTACGGATATGTCTTCTTAATGAAACATAAATCTGAAGCCTTCAAAAAATTCCAGGAATACAAGAATGAAGTAGAAAAACAAACAGGCAAAAATATCAAGACACTAAGATCTGATCGAGGTGGTGAATACTTAAGTGCCAAGTTTCTGGATTACCTAAAAGAGAATGGAATTCTCTCTTAGCTTACTCCTCCATACACTCCACAACATAACGGTGTATCGGAGAGACGGAACCGAACCCTATTGGATATGGTACGTTCCATGATGAGTAACGCTGAGTTGCCGTGATCATTCTGGGGATATGCACTAGAATCAGTTGCATATCTTTTGAACCGAGTTCCAACTAAGACAGTGCCTACCACACCATATCAGATGTGGAGTGGGAAGAAACCCTATCTTAAGCACATTAAGACATGGGGATGTCCAGCTTTTGTCAAAAAGCAGCATGCGGACAAACTCGAGGCACGCTCAGTACAGTGCAAGTTTGTGGGATATCCAAAGAACTCCAAGGGATATTTCTTCTATTGCGAAGAGGAACAAAAGGTTTTTGTTTCTCGTCATGCCTGCTTCTTGGAAACTGAATTTTTGGAAAATCAGATAAGTTGGAGCGCAATAGAACTGGAAGAAATTCCAGAACCACGAGCTATTACTGAAAGCTTAGTAGAACCAAAGGGTTCGAAAGAACAGGACATTCCTGCGCCATTCCGCAGGAGTAGTAGGCAGTCTCATCCGCCCGAGAGATATTACGGTTTTCTCATAGACGGGGATAGAGAGGATTGCATCATTGATAATGATGAGCCGACTACCATCTAGCAGGCCATTCAGAGCGCTGACTCGGTAAAATGGCTGGATGCAATGCGGACCGAAATGGAGTCCATGTACACCAAAAAAGTATGGACTTTGGACATTGCTCCAGAAGGGGTAAAACCCGTAGGCTGCAAATGGATCTTCAAAAGGAAGATTGGTGTAGATGGACAGGTTGAGACCTATAAGGCTAGACTTGTTGCAATGGGTTTTCGTCAAAGACCTGGTTTGGACTATGACAAAACCTTTTCTCCAGTGGCTATGCTCAAATCCATTCGGATCCTTCTTGCCATTGCTGCCTTCCACGATTATGAGATTTGGCAGATGGACGTAAAGGCCGCTTTTCTAAATGGAAATTTAGAGGAGTGTGTCTATATGGACCAGCCAGAGGGTTTCATTCAGAGTGGGAGCAGCGGGAAGGTGTGCAAGTTGCTTAAGTCCATTTATGGACTGAAGCAGGCATCGCGGAGTTGGAACATCTGTTTTGATGAGACGGTCAAAGAATTTGGCTTTATCAAAAATCCAGATGAACCATGCATCTATAGTGAAATTGTAGCACGAACTGTCGTATTCCTCGTTTTATACGTGGATGACATTCTTTTGATAGGAAATGACATTCCTATACTACAATCTGTCAAAGGGTTCTTATCACACAGGTTCTCCATGAAAGACCTGGGTGATGCCTCTTACATTCTGAGGATCCGGATCCATCGTGATAGGTCCAAAAGGATATTAGGACTTTCACAGTCCAGGTACATCGACACCATACTGAAAAGATTCAGTATGGAAGATTCCAAGCGCGGTAATTTACCGGCTTGTCACGGGATCACCCTCTCCAAAGAGATATCTCCCAAGACTGATTTGGAAAGGGATCGCATGTCTATTATACCCTACGCTTCTGCGGTAGGCTCTATAATGTATGCGATGTTGTGTACCAGACCAGATGTAGCTTATGCACTGAGTGTGGTAAGCCGGTATCAGTCAAACCCTGGGGAGAAGCACTGGATAGCGGTAAAGAACATTCTGAAGTACCTGAGAAGGACTAAGGACATGTTTTTGGTTTACAGCGGAAAAGGCCTCCAGATGGAGGCCTTTGCTGACTCCAGCTTCCAGAGTGACAAGGATGACTCCAAGACCATGTCGGGTTATGTCTTTACCCTCAATGGAGGGGCGGTGTGTTGGAAGAGTTCCAAACAGAAAACCGTTGCTGACTCGACGATGGAAGCAGAATATATCGCTGCATCTGATGCCGCAAAAGAAGCCGTCTGGATGAGGAAGTTCTTGACAGAACTTCAGGTGGTTCCGTCCATTGTTGATCCAATACCTCTGTATTGTGACAACAACGGGGCTATAGCTTTAGCGAAGGAACCCAGGTCCCATCAGAAGTCCAGACACATCTTGAGGCGGTATCACCTGATCAGGGAGATCGTAGATCGCCGAGAGATCGAGGTTCGGAGGGTTGCCACAGAAGATAACACTGCAGATCCATTCACCAAGGCCTTACCCCAGACTCAGTTCGAGCGGCTTATCGAGATGATAGGTCTTCGATACTCCAGTACATGGCCTTAGTGCAAGTGGGAGATTGTTAGTGCATATGCCCTAGAGGCCATTACTGTATAATACTAGTTTGTATATTACTTAATGGAAGCTTGGGATATTCACAGTTGTATAGACAATCTTGCTCGAAATGGTAGTATGCTACTTGGTTTGTTTCTACTTTGATGTGTGCATGTGTTTCTTTTAGCATATAGCATATACACATTAGTGGAGCCCTTAGGATCTTTGCTTGATTACCAGTGTTGTGATGGCAGTCACACTAGTGGGGGCTGGGTAATCTACAAGCACATCCTTATACAGGTCCCTAGTCGTAGGATTATCGAGACGGGGCATCGATACTCCAGAGTAGACTAGTGTATACGCTTCTCATCTCAGGAGGGGAGATGGTCTGTCCCATAGCCATCAGTACGTCGTACTGGAGATAGTATGCAGGTGCTCGTTAGGTTATGAGTACACTGGACAGGACTCGCTGGGAACCGTTGGTTTGGTATTATACCTATCGTCAGTTATCAGTTCCCAGGTGACATGAGTATAGCTTAGTCCGCTGACTTGACACTGTCACTTCGCCTCGAGTGTGTTCCCACTGTTCTTAGATTGCTACCCTACCACGGCTCAAATGAGTCGTGCAAACAGGTAGCAGTTGAGTGCAGTCCCGAAGCACTTGGAGACAGTGACGGCTAGACATGATTCGTCTCTCTCGGTATTGGGAGTTGATATCGCGCTGTGTCAAGGAGAGCCATTAGGCATAGTCATCCCTGGCCAGGGCAAGCGGGGTATACTGGTAGGTTATCCAGTGTTATCTCAGGGTGTTCTGAGCTACACTCCGACACAACTTGTACCGCTATTAGGGGACTGACGTTTACCACCCCTAGGACCGCCATGCGATATTCTCAGACGAACAGACTGGACTGTATGGAGATTGTCACATTCAGGCTCAGTAGGAGTTCGGATGGGTTCACCTCAACAGTCTTCTTATCGGCATCTACCTGGGGACCGTTACGTACAGCTAGTACCGCTTGCGGCCTGTGGTTAAACCCACTGCCAGCGTAGTGTCGAGTCTTTAGAGTCCCACATAGAGAGCTATTCGCCTTTGGGCAAAACAGAGTAGAGATCGCATGGTTTTGCGAAAGGGTTCGTTCACATCTGCGCACTTGTGCACGTTTGGTGTCCGAGCAGTTATTACTAGCGGGCTTTGGTTTAAGCCAGATCCTAGTGTATGTTTTGGGATTGGTTTTTATCTCATTGTATTCGTGTTCCTCAGAACACGGATGCGGGTGTGTATGCACAGTTGGCAGAGGCAGAGGCAGAGGATTCTCATTAGGGTTGTTGACTGTTGACTTTTTCTAAACCCTAATGAGAATAAGAAATATGATTAATAATATTAATTAAGTATTATTGTGCCATGGTTGAGTTGAACATTTGACTTTTGTTGACTTGTTGACTTTGTTGTCCGGTTGACCTTTGTGGACTTGTTGACTATCATCATTTCATTGCTATGACTTTTGTTTACTTGTTGTTCTTTACAAAATGCATTAAATGCATGAAATGATAATGGTCATTGAAACTAACCATCACAATTCTTAATTATTATTATTATCATGATTATTCTTGCTTTTGTGAGCATGGTTGTAAATTATTGAGCTTATTCTATCATTCTCATTCTCTTTCATCCAAAGCTCACCCTCTTCTTCTCTCTCAAGGCTCTCATGTCTCATGTGTTGAGAAGCATGAGCCATTGAGATAAAACCCTCAAAACTCTTCTCTACTCACTCAAGAGTACAAGGTCTAGCAAGCCAAGCACTTTAGTTTCCTCTCGGTTGAGGTAGGAGCTCAAGGTTGAGGCTTTCGGGTGGATCCTTCTTCGATAACAAGGGGACTACGAGGTGGAGCCGATCCAACCACTCCAAGGAGCAAGAAGAGAAGGAGTTCAAGACCTAGGTATAACCCTCTAACATAGTAGTTAAACTTCTAGTTAGTTTGCTAGGTTTTTGTTTAGCAAAGATCCTATTATCTAGTCCATGTTATCTTGCCATAAAAATCGTTTTTTACCTTTTCCGCATCCCCGTAAGAACCGGGAAGGGTAACGTAGACTTACACCGAGATCGTCATAGAGTCTTATGTGGTTCCCACCGTGCTTTGATTTCCTCCCTACCACGGCTCAAAGGATTCATGCAAACAGGTGGATTTTGGGTACAATCCCGAGTCACAAGGAGACAATGAGCGATAGGAGGGGTTTCTTCACTCCCGGTATTGGGAGTTGATGTTTTGCTATGCTCGATTGGCTATAACAGGAAGTCCCTGGCTAGGGCTGTTCATGAGATTTACTGTTAAGTGTTATCAGTAGTTTCTCGACCCATTATGAGCCTCACATCGGCATGACTTATCAAGTTATTGGGGTCTGACGTTTACCACCCCCAGACTCGATATGCGACATATCAGACGAAGAGACTGTTGGCTATAGCGCCCTCAAGTCAATTATTGGATCGCAGGCACGTAATTGCAATGATTGAGGGAGGACCTATACCGGTAGAATATTCTTACTCGAGATGATAGTATGCTATCTGGTTTCTCTTTATCATCGTGTACATGTTTCAGGTGACACTACAGATCACTATTACATGTTGATAGAGCCAATAAGATTCTTGCTTGACTACCAGCAGTATGATGGCGATCATATACGTGAGAGCTGGGTGGTCTATAAGCACATCCTTAAAATGTCCCTAGTCGTGGAAGTTTCGAGACTGGGCATCGATACTCCATGAGTAGACTAGTGTATACGGATCGAGACCCCGATGTTGGGCGGGGGCCGGTCTCACAAGCCATTGGTGTAAGTTGGTTCACCTAAGATGTATACAGGTGCTCATTGGGTTATGAGTACACCGGACGGACTCGCCGGGAACATGCTAGTTGGTATTATACCGATTGTCAGATAGCAGTTCTCAGGTGACATGTGTACAGGTTAGTCTATCGACCTGAGATCATCATTTGTCTCATGTGAGTTCCCACTGTGCTTTGATTACTACCCTACCACGGCTCAAAGGAGTCGTGCAAATAGGTTTTAGTTGGGTACAGTCCCGAGCCACATGGAGGCAGTGAGTGGATCGTCAGGGGATTCGTCTCTCCCGGTATTGAGGGTTGATGTCGCGGTGTGCACGGATGGCCATCACCAGAAATCCTTGGCTAAGCTAGTCGAGAATTACTGATTCGGATTATTAGTTTCTCAGGTGGTGATGGGCTTCATACCGACACTGAATATCAAGTTATCAGGGGTCTGACTTTATCCACCACCTAGACTCGATATGCGATACTCATAGAAGAACGGACCGGACTGTACGAATATTGTCACTGTCAGGCTCAGTAGAGGTTTCAGGATGAGTTTTCTCGTCGGCCTCCCTCGCGCTCAATACCTGGGTAGCCGTTACGTACAGCTAGTGCCACTGACGTGCTTGTGGTTAAACCCGCTGCCAGCGTATTGACGAGTCTTTAGAGTCCCACAAAGAGGGTTTCACTGCTTCGGGCGAAACGTTGTAGAGGCCGTATGGTTTTATGGAAGGGTTCGATCATATACGTGCACTTGTGCATGGATCATGATCGGACGGATAATACTAGTGGGCTTTGGTTTAAGCCGGATCATAGTATTATATTGTTGGATTATTTTTGTCTCGTTGTATTCATATTCAGTCGGAATACGGATGCAGGTATATATATACGGATGATGGGTATTCTTGTAATTCGTTACAAGTTTACTTTAGAAGATGCTTTTTCTTTTTCTATTAAACATTTACTTTAAATGTTTAGTGAGGTGGAAAGTGTGAGTGTGAGTTTTGGCTTTGTTTCTTTGGTGCATGCACTTGGTGACTCATGGTGATGAGTAATGCTTGGTTTTTGTTTTCTGTGAGATATTTTGTGAGATTTTATGGAGGTGAGGCAGTAAGATTCTTTTGGATTTTTCTTGGGTTGATTTAAGTGCTCACAAAATAACTCACAACATTATTACTTCTTCACTTGCCTTTTCTTTAGCTCACACTCTCTACCTCATGGCATCTTCTTCAACCTCCACCCAAACCCTCTCATGAGTTGAGAATCCTTGGGTGTTTTGAGACAAAGTAATCACACACATTCTCTACTTCATCTTGTCTATCTAGGTTAGCAAACTAGATACCCGAGTTGTTTCGGTTTTGAGGCGGGAGCCCGTATTACTAACCCTCGACGTAGATCTTCTTCGATGTGGGGAGACCGGAGAGCAAACTTGATCGAGGAAGCCGCGAGGAGCTTGGGACAGAGGTTGAAGACCAAAGGACTCGGATCGTTCGGTATAACCTCTCTAAACTCCTTTACATACAACTAGTATAGGGTTAAGGGTACGATCCGGGAATCGGGTTCCGTTAGTGCCGGTTTCTAAAAAGTTTTTGTTTCGCATTTGGCCACGGATTGATGGTCGGGGCGCTGGTATAACCCAACATGGTATCAGAGACAACCAATTAACCCCATACTAACTCATTGCGACATTAGAAATCCGCCGTTTTTGTCGTGCAAAACTGGCAACAAAAAAAGTTCCAAAACCTGAATGTTTGAGATGTTTGCACACCCCGCGGGCTCACGGCTTGAACTGAGAAGTCGTGGGGTGGTGCATGGGTACCCTGGGAGGGACTGAAAGGCTGGGCCTCGTCCTCAAGACCACCACCTGTCCCACCTTGGGCAGTTTCGGGTCTGCCTCACCCCCTGTCCACCGCGTAGTGGCCTTGGGGATAGGGGTACCCCCTCTAGGCCCCCCGACTTGAAGTTAATTTCATGCTCTAACTCCCTGTGAAGGTTCGGGCGCATTTCGTTTTGATTCAGACTTCCGAATTGGCTATAAACGGTCGGTTTTTGGAACTTTAGCTCACTGTTTTTTTTCCATGGTTTTGGAAATTGGTTTGGTTTGCTAATTGCGTGCGGAATTCTAATGTCGTAGTTTACAGTACATACATTACTATCTGTGACCTTGAATGTCATTAGAGCGGTACAACTTGTCTAATTGCTATAGTTCTTTTAGACGGGTTTGCGAACGTGACATTCACGTTGATGTTCAGTGTTGTGCTGTGTGTTGGCTAGATCGTCGTGGTGGATATCCTAAGAGCCATGTTAGTATAGTTTAGTTTTATTTGTACATTTGATATCGCGGGACGATCGTCCGACATGTGGACTGCCGTCACTGCCTGTTAGTATATTATTTGTTTGGGACACGACCGGATTGAGGTCGATGTCACCATTGTACTTATTTTCTTTTCTGTACTAGGATTACCCCGCAGTGGAGTGCACGGATAGCCGGGTTCTAGAGTACAACGGGCCCGCATCTCATGGCGTTGAGATGGGGGGCCCTCACTCTAGAATTGGCGGGCTATTCTCCGCACTCATAGGGGGGTACAGGTTGACCCAAGGAGGAGTGCTCAAGTTACCGGATTCCGTGAAGTGCTGGGTGGCCCATTCACTTTGATGAAGGGGGCTTCCTCGCTTCTGGTTTTGGCGGGTAACTTGTCGCACTCGTACGGGTCTAGGTTTTCATTGCACAGGCTATCCACACGACCTGGGGAACGTCAGGTTTCAGTTGCGGCTCAAAGGAAACCCGAGGCTCTCAGATTATCAGTATTGTTTTGTGATGCTTATCGCTTATCTGTGATGTTGCATTTATCATACCTGGAGCGATTATTATATATTGTTATATATATACTAGTAGATGTTGTATATGTTTTGCACCCGCGCTAGTCCAGTCCCCGCTCTATCATTAGTTAAGTAACCTAACGGGTGATGACGGGACCCAGTGGCGAATGCGGATGGCATATACGTACATCATATTTTCGTTCTTTTCTGGTATGATTAATTGATGGGACTGCGTTGATACTTATCAATACAAGGAAAACAGACATATTCGATGTTGTTGGAATATTTTTCAAAAGCTGTTATTACAAGGATGTTTTCTTTTTCTTTTTTGCACAGAGGTATTCGGTTATGAATATCCAACACCTCATTCCATGAGGCAAGGGCCGAGATCTCTTCACCGGAGTGATACATTGGGCAGAAGTTTGCGTCAGGGTAATAACTTCACTATAGTCGATTACTTATTTACTTTGCATCGTGGTATTCAGTGGGAATATCCTGCACCTCATTCTACGAGGAAAGAGCCAAGATCCCTTCACCGGGAGTGACCTTTTTACCAAAGGTTTTCGCCACTATGTATTTGTAAAAAGCTATCCGGTTCCTTCAACGATATCAAGTTCATTACGTTAAAGGTTTTTCACCAAAAACCATTCGCAGCCCTCCGTCATTTCAGACGGGTAACACTTAGTATTCATGCTATGTTTGTTGACCTTCGTCAAGGCATAGTGTATGGTAGCTGTTTGTTACCTTTCTGTTGTATAGATAGATGCATTGGTTTGGGACAGTCGTACAGCCTTGTTGACCTTCGTCAAGGGCGAGTACGGTTGGTTCAAATTAACCTGGACAATGACGGGTAGAACTTGACATGTGACTTATGATTTGTTGACCTTCGTCAAGGTCATAAGAGCATGGGGTAAAAATTACATCGGGAGTTTCTAAAGAAACTGAAACTTGCCAGGCATGCGAATACCTTCTGGAGTGTGATAACTTGAGTGAATTCCATCAGGTTATCATGCGATGATAGTTGGATCCCGATTCCCACTGATAAGTTGGTTTACTCCTCGGGTGATTTTAGATGATCCCGACTAATTCTTCTTTTGGGTTTGGAGGAGAATTTGAGGATACAGTGGGAGACATCATGATTAGATAAAGTGATTAACCATTCTGATCTAGGTTAGAGTGCACGCTGAGTGTTTCTTTTCTTTCTCTCTTTGGCAGCGACCATGGCCCGACCCTAGAGCAGAACTCATAAACCAAGTTAACCGAACCTTCTTAAAATACACTGGCTTTTGGATTGTCAGAGTTGCATACTTCATTGCCACTCCTACTTTTACTCTTTGCTTTTCTCCGGAACATTCCGTATCACTACGAAGATTCCATTTTCATTGGATATGACCATCGTATAGTTACATATGAACTCGAAGAAACTTGTTTCAGATTCGAGGATGGTTTCCGGTTCTGGAGAAAATGAATAGGACTATTCAGCTGTCTTTTCCTTTTACCTTCTCTCAGGTTGTGATGGCTTCTAGGATTAGGAGAGGGTACACCTATTGAGCTTATTGGATAGTCTTCTTCCAAACCATAGGCAGGTACCGAAAGGTAGGGAAGGAAGAAAACCGATTAGCCTAAGTGCGGTATATAGAAGGTAATAAGTAAAGAGAAAATTAAGGGATTAGAAAGAGGGCAAAGAAAATTGCGACTGCTATCATTCACGACCAAACCGCGTTTTTCATCGCCACTCCTACTTCACCTTTGAATTTCTCCAGAACACCCCGTATCACCACGAAGATCCACAGTTATTGGATAATCCATCGTACTCGAAAGAACTTGTTCCAGTTCGAGGATGGATTCTGGTTCAGGAGAAATAGAATAAGGATTATTCTGTTGTCTTTTATCTTTACCTTCTCTCAGGTTGCGTGGGCTCCTAGGATTAGGAAGGTACACCTATTATGCTTATTGGATAGTCTTCTTCCAAACCATAGACTGGTGCCGAACGGTAGGGAAGGAAGAAAACCATCTAGCCTAAGGGTGTTGTACAGAAGGTAATAAACAAAGACAAATAAAGGGATTTGGAGAGATGGCAAGGAAATATAAAGTTATAGTTATGAATCTGGATAATGGAAGAGGCATTACTAGGAATTCCCAGATACCCTTTTCGAAACATTTACATGTTTCAGTTTGACTGTGCATTGTTAATTGAAAACTGATTTCCCAATTAGATCTTTACTCCTGGGTATGTATTTACCAGGTTTGATTCTCACATCTGTATGGTTTTACAGATGTTGAGTGGGAGTAAGTTATTGGGAATTATGTGATTATATCCTCATTATATCAAAATTCGTTGTAATTGGTGATATTTGAGGAAATCGCCTGAGGGTTTTCCTGACGGCAAATATTTGGTTTTGAATATCTGTTGTTATGCACCAATTTCAAGCAGATATATCTGTACGTTTATTTCATAAAGTGAGATATAACATTTTGAAATTATGTCCATGACATTTACCTATATCAGTTGATGGTTAGGTAAGGAGCATTTAACAGCGGTGTAATCCTTCTTAACCATAAGTACAGTTTTCAAACCTACGACGCACAGGGTTTGAGTTATTCAACTCAGGGGACTTATACAAAGTATTGTATGTTGTCCAGTGTCCATTAGGACAGAGGGGTTGGTGCTCATACTATATTCTGTTTACTTGTGACTTCTCCAGTTTTAGACAAGTGTTTCGTAGAAATACAAGGTCCAAGTTTTGAGAAGTTATAGGTATAAGAATAAAGTAGAGAACCATGTGTTGCAAGTATCAGGATTCTTCAAGGTGATCGAAGATGTAGATACTTGTGTTTGGTATTTAGTTGATAGTAATGGTTTTGAGAACTTGCTTCTCTTTCAGGTTACTCATATTTGGATGCACTCCTAGTTGAGTAATGCTGATCGGCCTCCTTCCATTTGGCTGACATGCACTGGAGACAGCTGCATGATTTGAATCTGGTTCCAATTAAACAAGTGCCTCTGTTTCTATATTGTATATAGAATTGTTCATATCTTAATGATGTTAAGGTATATGGAGTTGTCCGGCTTTTGCTTAAAACATGACTATGAAAAACTCAAGGCACGTTTCAGTAATGGCAGTGTGTGGGTTATCCCGGGCTATGATGAGGGTTAACTTTCTACCATCTGGAAGATCAATAGTGATATTGTTCTTGACTGGCCACAGTTTTAGTGAAATAGACTTTTTCAGAAAACAGTAGTTGGAGTATGGTAGAACTGGAAGAGATTTCAGAACCACAAACGATTACTGAAAATTTAATAGAACCTAAAGATTCAATCAGGTTTGACATTCCATTAGCCACTCTACAGATATGGTGGGTAGCCTCAGGCACCCGAGAGGTACTCCGGTATCCTCAAAGACAGTGACAGGGAAGTTCTTGTTTACCCAGACTTGTCATTACTGCTGTTCTAGACTATGAGCGTCGTTCTAAACTAGCTTTAGAAGTGCACGTGTATTGACTCTGCCAGAGGGTTGTTGTGGTCAGTGGGAGCAGCGGAAGTATAGTGGACAAGTAGCTTGTGTCTATTTATAGACTAAAGCAAGTATGGCGGAGATAGGTCATCTATTTTTGATGTGAGAGTCATAACTTTTGACTTCATCAGAATAGGGGATGGATCTGTTAAGACGGTAGTAGGGTGTGATGTCCTGGTATTTGAATGACATACACTTTATAGGAAGTGAAATTCCTATACTACGATCGGTTATACCGTGGTTGTCACACAGTGGTTTCTCCACATAGGATATGGATATAATATCAGGCATTATGATTACTAGATCTATGGTTTTAGATCTAGATTTGGGTAGTTTCCCTATCTGGGTACTTAGACAGTATTCTAAAGGTGTTTTAGAATGGACGACTCCTGGCATAGTGGTGTACCTACAGGTGATGGAGTCACCCTCTCTAAAGGTGTCTTACAGACTAAAGGGGAGAGGGATGTGCATGATTGGCAGATCACTTGCTTTGGCAATTGAGTCAATCATGAGATGTCAAGTACCACACCAGATGTTGTTTTTGCACTAGATGCAATAAGTTTATATTAATCCAATCCTGGAGAAACGTTCGGAATCAGTTTATGAACATAAGTGGATGTTTTAGGGATTTGGTAACGGCAGCCTCCTTCGGGAGACGGTTATCATTCCAGGCTTCCAAGGTGACCTGGATGACAGAGTTATAGTTTTTCCTCACTTCAGGGGTAGTAGTTTGGACAGGTGATCCAAGCGGATACTGAGAAAAGCATGGCGCAGGATACTGATTAAATTCAGTGGACGATACAGTCTAAGAGGTTTTGCTGGATTTGGAGTTCATTTGTGAACTGGGTCCCATCAGATATTCAGACATATTCTAAGACAGGTATTGCTCATTTCAGGAGATGGCTTTCTCCGTGAACTTGAGATAAAGAGAGATATAGAAAGAAACATTGGAGCGGATCCACTCACTGAGGATATTTCTCGAACGCAATAGTTTTACAAACGAGCTTTGTGAAATTGATTAGTAGAGAAGTTGGGTGTTCGGTATCACACGGGCTGTGAGTATGCGACACCGCAATAATTAGCCTTAAGTGCAAGTGGGAGATTGTTGGCTATAGCGCCCTCAAATCAATTATTGGATCGCAGGCACATGATTGCAATGATTGAGGGAGGACCTACACCGGTAGAACAGTCTTACTCGAGATGATAGTATACTATCTGGTTTGTCTTTATCATCGTGTACATGCTTCAGGTGACACTACAGATCACTATTACATGTTGATATAGCCCATAGGATTCTTGCTTGACTACCAGCAGTATGATGGCGATCATATACGTGAGAGCTGGGTGGTCTATAAGCACATTGTTAAAATGTCCCTAGTCGTGTGATCGAAACCCCGACGAGGGGCGGTGGCCAGTCTCACAAGCCATTGGTGTCAGTTGGTTCACCTAAGATATATACAGATGCTCATTGGGTTATGAGTACACCGGACGGACTCGCCGGAAACATGCTAGTTTGTATTATACCTATTGCCAGATAGCAGTTCACAGGTGACATGTGTACAGGTTAGTCTATCGACCTGAGATCGTCATTCGTCTCATGTGAGTTCCCACTGTGCTTTGATTACTATCCTACCACGCCTTAAAGAAGTCATGCAAACAGGTTTTAGTTGGGTACAGTCCCGAGCCACATGGAGGCAGTGAGCGGATCGTCAGGGGATTCGTCTCTACCGGTATTAGGGGTTGATGTCGCGGTGTGCACGGGTGGCCATCACCAGAAATCCTTAGCCAAGGTAGTCAAGAATTACTGATTCAGATCAGTAGTTTCTGAGGTGCTGATGGGCTTCATACCGACACTGAATGTCCAGTTATTAGGTGTCTGATTTTATCCACCCCCTAGACTCGATATGCGATACTCATAGACGAACGGACAGAACTGTACGGATATTGTCACTGTCAGGCTCAGTAGGGGTTTCAGGATGAGTTTGCACGTCGGCCTCCCTTTCGCTCAATACCTGGATAGCCCTTTCGTACAACTAGTGTCACTTACGTGCTTGTGGTTAAACCCACTGCCAGCGTATTGACGAGTCTTTAGAGTCCTACACAGAGAGTTTCACTGCTTCGGGCGAAACGTTGTAGAGGCCGTATGGTTTTATGGAAGGGTTTTATCATATATGTGCACTTGTGCACGGATCATGATCGGACGGATAATACTAGTGGGCTTTGGTTTAAGCCGGATCCTAGTATTATATTGTTGGATTATTTTTGTCTTGTTGTATTCATATTCAGTCGGAATACGGATGCGAGTATGTATATACGGATGAGGGGTATTCTTGTAATTCGTTATAAGTTTACTTTAGAAGATGCTTTTTCTTTTTCTATTAAACATTTACTTTAAATGTTTAGTGAGGTGGAAAGTGTGAGTGTGAGTTTTGACTTTGTTTCTTTGGTGCATGCACTTGGTGACTCATGGTGATGAGTCATGCTTGGTTTTGTTTTGTGTGAGATATTTTGTGAGATTTTATGGAGGTGAGGCAGTAAGATTCGTTTCGATTTTTCTTGGGTTGATTTAAGTGCTCACAAAATAACTCACAACATTATTACTTCTTCACTTGCCTTTTCTTTAGCCCACTCTGTCTACCTCATGGCATCTTCTTCAACCTCCACCCAAACCCTTTCATGAGTTGAGAATCCTTAGATGTTTTGAGACAAAGTAATCACACACATTCTCTACTTCATCTTTTCTATCTAGGTTAGAAAACTAGATACCTGAGTTGCTTCGGTTTTGAGGTGGGAGCCCGTATTACTAACCCTCGACGTGGATCTTCTTAGATGTGGGGAGACCGGAGAGCAAACTTGATCGAGGAAGCCGCAAGGAGCTTGGGACAGAGGTTGAAGACCGAAGAACTCGGATCGTTCGGTATAACCTCTTTAAACTCCTTTACATACAAATAGTATAAGGTTAATGGTACGATCCGGGAATCGGGTTCCGTTAGCGCCGGTTTCTTAAAAGTTTTTGTTCTGCGTTTGGCCACGGATTGATGGCCGGGGCGCTGGCGTAACCCATTAGAGACCGGACTGTACGATAGTGTTACTTATAGGATTCAAGGGAGTTTGGACAAGCTTGCTTGTTGATCTTCTGATCACTCAATACCTGGGTGGCCGTTACGTCCAGCTAGTTCTACTGACGGCTTGTGGGTGACTGATGTGATCATCACCTACTGTTGGCGTATTGACGAATCTTTAGAGTCCTACACAGAGGTTTCCTAGTTCAAATGAAACGAAGTAGGGCACATATGTGATATGTGCGGGGCCGAGATTAAATACGTGTATGTGATACCGTATTCTAATCTCGCGATATAGGTTATATGTGATATAACCGGATTATTGAATCAAGTGTTGATTCAATAATTTGTTATATGTATATTTGATATACATATAAATGATATTAGTCGGTTATATATGATATAGCCGGATTATTAAATCAAATGTTGATTTAATAATTTGATATATAATTATATATTTGATATATTAATATATATTTACTAATATTAGCTCACTTAAGAATTTCTTTTCTACAAATACATTTAAATATATATGAGATATATATTAATGTATTTACTATTGTGTCATGCTAGTTGATACATTGGACATGGGTGTATGAGACTCACACCAAACTAAAGATAATTTGGGTGATTTAATTATTAAGGGATAAACCAAAATTAGGTGGAAAATGCCATGGCTTAAGATGCTTGTGGAAGCATGTAGAAGCCTTGACTTAGTCCACTAATTTTATTTTACTCTAGATATTTATTAACCCAACCATTATTTTTAGCCATGGTTAACTCTCTACTAATATCTCTTGAGATATTTTCTCACCCATGGTTCACACTAGTAGATCTTCTTCATCTCCTTCTTTGCTCTCTAGATTTGAGTGAGGTGAGAAAGAAAAAGAGAAAACTAATTCTATAGTGAGCAAAATTTCTACTTTATCAATCTATACCAAGCTAACTATTTAGTATAGCTTGTTTACTTCACTAATTCCTCAATTAGTGAAGAGGTAGCTTGAGTTAGAGATTCCTTAAGGTAGATCATCTTCGGCCTCGAAGATCCTTAAGCAAGCTTGTTCCTTTCACCAAGTGGAGCCTAAGAAGAGTTCGGGGGACCACTACTTGGAGCTAAGGAAGTACTACTTGGAGCTTTAGAAGTGAAGGACCGGTCTACAAAGGTTGTATTCCTATTCACTTAGTGTAAAGTTTGTTTACATGCAATGAAACCCTAATTCTCTAGTTCGATTTTAGGATAGCATGAAATAGCACACTAGATTTTTTAAAATTGTGTACTTGATACTTCTAAAAACCTAGTAGTGGTGCCAAGGCATACTTTCACTGACTACCTGTACACATGCCACACGAGAACTGCCATCTGACGTTAGGTATAAAACCATCCAGCAGTTCTCGGCAAGTTCGTCCAGTGTATCCACACACAGTGAGCACCTGTATACAATCTTAGGTGAAACACACCAATGGCTGTGAGACTAACCATCGCCCCTCGTCGCGGTCTAGAAACGTATACACCTGTCTACTATTTAATATCGATGCCATGTCTCGATATTCTTACTACTGGGGACACTTTTAAGGATATGCTTATAGACTACCCATCCCTCACAAGTATGACCGCCATCACATCGCAGGAAGTCAAGCACATCCGACGGGCTTTATCAATATGTATAAGTAGTACGTAATAACAAGTAGAACATACACACATGTTAAGATAAAGTCAAACCAGATAGCATACTATCATTTCGAGCAAGATTTTCCTATATATATACATATCCATAGTATCCATCACAAATAATGGCCTCTAGAGCACATATATATCCTAATATATACATATCCATAGTACCCATTACAAATAATGGCCTCTAGGGCATATATATCCTACACAAATTGAATCTAGAGCTAGTAGAGTTCTTTGAAAGATAAACTAAGAGTACTATGCTATGATGAGACCAATAAAAGACTACCCTAGAAGCCCGAGCCCCTAACTCCATGTTTTGGCTACCGATTTATTACTAAAAACCGCCAATGTCGGCCCCCCTTTTGAGTTAGGTTTTGATTTTTGTTCTGTAGTTTCATTTGGTGGTAATTAGGCTACTGTATTGTTTATTTTGTCCCAGGTTGCATGTCGAGAAATCTGGGAGTGTTTTAGTTTAGTTTTGGTGATGTTTTCCGATTTTTAAAACTTGGTTTTAGGTAGTTCTATACCTCGACTTGATCGTTCAGCGTTTGTACGTCGACGTCGGGGGTATTTGGTCATTTTTAGCTTAAGTGAGACATAGGTTCTAACCTATGTGCGTTTCACTCATTTTATCATTTTTGATTTGGATATTTATGCAGTTGTGTCATGATTTTGATTGTATGTATGATTGCGGGGATTTCCGAGACGGCGAAGACGGGCGAGGTGGTTGTGGATTTCGACTAGTTCGATTTATCCGCGAGTAGATTTATATCTACGGGGGAAGTCGGGTGGATAGCGTAAAGCACCCCAGCAACCAATTAACTAGGATATCCATACTATATATCTAGACTAGTGTTATATTAGATAACTTAGTTTATAACTAGTTAGTATATAGTTTGTATCTAGTAGGCTATATGTATGCGTGGATATATATATATATATATATATATATATATATATATATATGTATGTTTATTGTTATATGCGTATGCGACTTTAGGTCCGTATGATATTGATGGGATATTTGATAGGTATTGTAAGCGGGATGATTCCGTACTGATTATGATGAGGATAGTGTGCTGAATACGACCGAGATTCATTTGGAATCGCGGAGTCATGCGTTTATCCCGATTGGGACCTTTCGATTGCTTGAGTTATACTCCTTTAAAAACCAATCATTCGTTTCCACTTTTCAATGATAAATGGCAAGGATGCGCTGCTACTTTTAAAATAGATATATATTTTAAATATACCGCAGCTTCCTTATTTGTAAAACAACGTTTCGTTCTAATTTAAACTGTAACGGTATAGCTCAAAATAGTTACTCATGTTTAACCATCATTCATGTACGATTTAGTTACTTTTATACACTCGCGATTCGATTACCTATTATATATGTTGGTCGCGTTATTATTCTCATACGAACACACTGATAGAACACTGCACAACTACCAATGAATTCTATGTTGCACAAATCACATACGCACATGTTACACTAAACATCATTGGTATTGCTATGACACTGTAGGACTGCTATACTACGTTATGTCCATGTAAATGTTGATACGGTTTATATATATATATATATATATATATATATATATATATATATATATATATATATGTCGCGGATAGGGACTTAGAGCTATTCTTCGACGAACACATTGATAGAACACTTGCACAACTACTAATGATTGTTATGCTGCACGAGCACAAACGCGCATGCTACACTACACATCATTAGTATTTGCATGACACAGTAGGAACTGCCACATCTGTTCGCGTGTTGACTATATATATGCATGACGCATTAAGATACTTGCTGATTGAGATGTGAATACCATTACCATGGGTATTCGTATATTATCGATATGGGTTTTATGATGTTTTTACCTACGATGATATATCTCAGTGGTATGGGACACTGCTATATATATATATTATCATCAAAATGAATTATGCAAATGTTGTTCTTCGGAACTTGATGTTTTCAATGGATTTGAAAACCGCGATGTGATATATGAAAATTTGATTATGTTTTAAAAATGCGGTTTTCTCTTGATACGATGAGTTGGCATCCACCATAAGCTTGATATTTTTCTGATTTGATTTTTTTATTCCGAACCGAGTAGGAGAGCTATACGGATACGGACATGCTATGTTATCCAGACTGAGTGGGTGAGTATACAGTCGGATACATGGTGGACCCGGTCGAGGCTGAGGGGCAGGAAAGACCTATTTGTGGTGGGGAGCCTAGCGAGGACACTCGATCCCGGATATAGATTATAGCACGGCGGATATCCAGGACATAACGACCAAGGATATTGATATCGATAGAGGACCGGTCTGACGAGACGGTGCGTACGATATCTGGTTTTACGTGTCGATATTAGACATGAGATTTATGATGATTTTGAGTGTCGGTGATGGACACTCGGTAGAGGATGAGTTTGATTGCTGATGATGGACACTCGTGAGATTTGGAGTTTTGATGTTGGACACTCAGATGTGGATATTTGCACAATCCGTCGAGATGCGCTGTTATAGATTATGCCATATAGTAGCCGAACAAGACTGATCTATAAGACAGTATCTGAATACTATTTCACATATAGATGCACATAAATAGATTTCCAAATGAGCTGTAGTCTCACTATTTTGACGTGTCTGGAACGACACAAGAAACTTTTAAACGGCAACCCTCTTAAAACTCATTTCTAAAAAGCGAGACGTATACTTTAAACAAAACGCATATAATACTTCATAAAACTATGTCTGCTACTTGTGCCGTGATATACGTATCATACGACTATTTTGAAAGGATTTTTCATACATCTTTCGGTTACTTTATAGGCTTATACGTGGATGCATGCTTTATATATATGAGATGATGATATACTTCCATGGTTACACGATCGATATTGATGCGTTTACAGTACTTATGCATTATACTTATATTAGTATAGGATATGATAGTACTATACTTTATGACCTAGGTAGATCGTTATGCATTCGAATTCTACCTTGCGATATACTTTTATTTACTGAGTTGGCTACTCACCCACATTGTGCTTCAGTTTCTTGTAGGATTGATCGCTCAGATCAGTAGCGGCTTGCCGGCACACTTCTTAATTCGGTGATTGCTTTGGTAGGTGGGTTACATGTTGGATCGTAACTACACATTGTATATGTATATTCTTTTGGATCAAGTTAAAAACCCCGTCGACCAAAACCTGTATATTTGTGGACTTAGAAGTGAGACTTAGATGTTTACGTGTTTTTGGGTATCGCAATCGTTTGGAGTCGACTTTATATTGCTTTTGTTCATGTTTTGCTTTCTATTTCTTCACCTTGGGCGTCGTATATTATCTGCATGGTTGCTCCACCGTTTGGGCATGGAAGCTAGCTCCCGTTGGGGATGCTTTATATTTATTATCCTTTGTATGTGGTTTTATTCAAAATTTACAAAGGAGATGCTGCCCGATTTTAAAACGACATAGGCATTTTTCAAACAAACTTACTTATACTTTAAAAAGAAACTTGATTCCATTTAATAATTCTTTTTAAAACTTCACCTCTTCTATTTCTTTAAAAAGGTTTAGATTCTGGTTTTTTCGCTTACTTGGATTGCGGTGACATCTTTAGACATCACGTGATCTAATTACCGGTCACGTGCCACTTTCGGATCGTGACACAGGGTCCGTGAGCTCTTCAATGAAGCTGATCATCTTAAGGACGTAATCCCCTACAGATGACCCGATATGCAACCTCGTCTGAAATAGTTTCTTCGATGTCTCGTATCTTATGTTACGAGATTGCTCTCCATATAAATATTTGGTATGGAGGAAGATAGAAGCTAAGACTATATTCTCGTGCTGCCTTTAGTGTTCATTATGCATAGAGGCCAGCACAAGGCACTTGGCTTTCAAACAGTCTACATCCCAAATCTTACGGATCTCAATATCCGCGACGGTGGAATCTGGCTTGGGATGGAGGGGGCTTTAGTAGTAAGGAGGTAGTCGAGCTTATCATAAGTAATGGCCATTTGGACATTCCTTAGCTAATTTTTATAGTTCAGCCCCGTCAATATATTTTTATCTAATAGTAACTTAAGGCCGGTCATCTTGGCCGCTGCAATTAGGAAAGAGAGAGAAGAAATACTCAGTATAGATGCTCTAGCAAGTTTAGATTAGTTTTTAGTTTATCTAAACATGATGGCTCCCATTGTTTCCTCGAACTCTCCTTCAAACCATAAAAGAAGAACTAGTCGGGATTAATCACACCCAAAAATTCTTGCTTTAACCTTTCGGCCAGGCTAGTGTCGGTACTTCGAGAGAGATTTTACAACGCTTTCGTGATGTTCATTAATTAAATAATCACTTTTTTCTGGAGGCGTTGCCCCGCCAACACCTTTCTAGACACCTACGGGTTGTTGCATTGATTGTAAAATGAAAAAGTCTCCCGAAGAGTAATAATAATTACTCATAGTGGGATCGAGATCCAACTATCATTGTGTGATAACTTTGAAGGAATCATACCAAAATCATCACACTCCAAAAGTTATGCAAAATAGCAAGTTTTTTTTTCCTTTGAAACTCCCGATGTGGTTTTGCCCCAAGTGCTAATGACCTTGACGAAGGCTAAAATATCATAAGACGCAAGTCAAGTTCTACCCGTCATTGTCCTGGTTAAGCTAGACCCATTTGTATAAACTCTTGACGAAGGCCAAAATAGCAGTACGCCTGTCCTAGATTAACGCATCTATCTATGATACAGATAAATATCCATTAGCTACCAATCACTATGCCTTGGCGAATGTCAAAATACAAAGCTTGAATACTAGTGGATACCCATCTGAAATGACGGAGAGCTACGGCTGGTTTTGGCGAAAACCGTGAACATAATGAACTTGATATAGTTGAAGGAACCGAATTGCTTTTAAAAGGAGTGGTTTAAGCTCCGCATTTAAAAGTTGTTTTTAAAGAAAACTGAGTGGTTTTTAAATTGTTCCAACGGCTTTAAGCTTTTGGTTTGTTTCCTTCGCACTAATTAGAATTAATGCGATCCCATCATTTAAACCTATCATTGCAGAAGAAACGAAAATAGAACGTACGCTTATGCCATTCGCATTCGCCATAGGGTCCCGGGTTTTCACCGTAAGGTTACTTAACTTACGGCAGGGTGGGGACAGGACTAGCGCGGATGAAAAACATAAGCAACATTATATATATATTGTAAGTCAATGCTACGCACCCCGCAGGTTCGCGGGGAGGCGGAGTTTGCAGAAAACGATTTTTATATGCTTCGTAACATCGACTAAACTCCAGGATCGATACTAAAGCCTAACTAATAAGCTAACTAAAAGGTTTAACTACTATGTAAGAAAGTTATACCTCAAGTTACTAGTCCTTCTTGTTCTTACTGTCCTCCTCCTCTTCATGAGCTCCTTGGAGTGTGTATGGAACGCGCCTCCTCGTCGGCCTTCTCAAGTCGAAGAAGTCCACCCGATAATGCCTACCTTCTACCTCTTAGATGAGGTAACTATATTACCTAGAGTGCTAATCTAAGTGACCTAGAGAATATAGAGAATGATTAAGGATTAATAAGTCTCACTAACCCTAGGATTCTCAACACATGAGACAATTAGGGTTTGAGGAGAAGAAGAGAGCTCTTGAGGTGAGAGAGTGTTGGAGATAATAATGAATTGAATATAGCCACTTAAGATGACTATGAAGCATGCCAAAATATCTCACAAAATTTCTCACAAAATATCACAAAATATCTAAGTCCACTCTTGCCTCAATAGTCATCCATGAGTCACCAAGTAGCCATGCTTCATTTATCACAAATTAACACCTCATACCTCCAGCTCATTTATCTTTTAATCAAAAGATAAAAGCACAAATAAGGTGTCCCCTTCTAGAAGTATACTTGAGTAAATTACAAGAATAGCCCTCACCGTATATACATACCCGTATCCGTATTTCAAAAAACACGAATACAATGAGACGAAACTAATCCAATAATCTAATACTAGGATCCGGCTTAAACCAAAGCCCACCAGTATTATCTGCTCGAACATCCTACGTGCACAAGTACACGTATGTGATCGAACCCTGTCGTAAAACAATTCGACCTCTACATCGTTTCGCTCGAAGTAGGGAAACCCTCTGTGTGGGACTCTAAAGACCCGATAGTACGCTGGCAGTGGGTTTAACCACAAGCACGTCAGCGGTACTAGCTGCACGTAACGGCTACCCAGGTATCTGTCGATAAGAAGGCTGATAAGCAAACTCATCCGAACTCCTACTGAGCTTATCTGTGACAATCTCCGTACAGTCCAGTCTGTTCGTCTAAGAGTATCGCATATCGGGCTTAGGGGACGATAGCCGTCAGACCCCTAATGGCGCAATAAGTCATGTCGGAGTAGAGCCCAAAAACATCCTAAGAAACTACTGGAGTACCTACCAGTAAATTTCGCTTGCCCTGGCCAGGGACTTTGTGTAATGGCTTTCCGATCACAGCGCGACATCAACCCCCAATACCGGGAGAAAAAAATCTTTTCTAACCGCCACGCCTCTAAGTGCTTCAGGACTACACCCAACTACTACCTGTTTGCACGACTCATCAGAGCCGTGGTAGGGTGGTAATCAAAGAACGGTGGGAACACACTGGAGGCGAAGTAGCAGTGTCAAGTCAACGGACTATGTTGTACTCATGTCACCTGGTAACTGCTACCTGACGATAGGTATAGTACCAACCAACAGTTCCCCACGAGTCCGTCCAATGTAACTTATAACCCAATGAGCACCTGCATACTATCTCCAGTACGACGTACTAATGGTTGTGGGATAGACCATCTCCCCTGCTGGGATGAGAAGCGTATACACTAGTCTACTCTGGAGTATCGATGCCTTGTCTCGATAATCCTACGACTAGGGACCTGTATAAGGATGTGCTTATAGACTATCCATCTCCCACTAGTGTGACTGCCATCACAACGTTGGTAGTAAAGCAAAGATCTTAAGGGCTCTACCAATATATATTAGCGATACGCTAAAAGAAACATATACACATATTAAGATAAAAACAAACCAAGTAGCATACTACCATATTGAGCAAGACTGTCATAAAATCCGTGTATATCCCAAGCTTCCAAAATGTAATATACAAACTAGTACTATACAATAATGGCTTCTAGGGCATATATCACTAACAATCTCCCACTTGCACTAAGGCCATGTGTTGGCATATCGCAGACCTATCATCTCAAATAGCCTTTCGAACTGCGTATGAGGGATGGCCTTTGTGAGTGGATCTGCAGTGTTGTTCTCCGTATCAACTCTCCATACCTCAATCTCCCAGCGATCCACGATCTCCCTGATCAGGCGATACCGCCTCAAGATATGTCTGGATTTCTGATGGGACCTGGGTTCCTTCGCTAAAGCTATAGCCCCATTGTTGTCACAATACAGAGGTATTGGATCAACAATAGACGGAACCACCTGAAGTTCTGTTAAGAACTTCCTCATCCAGACTGCTTCTTTTACGGCGTCACATGCGGCGATATACTCCGCTTCCATCGTCGAGTCAGCAACGGTGTCCTGCTTGGAGCTCTTCCAACAGACCGCCCCTCCATTGAGGGTAAAGACATAACCCGACATGGACTTGGATTCATCCTTGTCACTCTGGAAGCTGGAATCAGCAAAGGCCTCGATCTGGAGGTCTTTTCCGCCATACACCAAGAACATCCCCTTAGTCCTTCTCAGGTACTTGAGAATGTTCTTTACTGCTATCCAATTCTTCTTCCCAGGGTTTGACTGATACCAGCTTACCACGCTTAGTGCGTAAGCAACATCTGGTCTCGTACACAATATCACATACATTATAGAGCCTACCGCAGAAGCGTAGGGTATAGTTGACATGCGATCCCTTTCCAAATCAGTCTTGGGAGACATCTCTTTGGAGAGGGTGATTCCATGACAAGCCGGTAGATTACCGTGCTTTGAATCTTCCATACTGAATCTTTTCAGTATGGTGTTGATGTACCTGGACTGTGAAAGTCCCAACATCCTCTTAGATCTATCACGATAGATCTGGATCTCCAAAATGTAAGAGGCATCACCCAGGTCTTTCATGAAGAACCGTTGTGAAAAGAGTCCTTTGACTGATTGTGTCATCCAGCATAGGAATGTCATTTTCTATCAAGATAATGTCATCCACGTACAAGACGAGGAATACAATAGTTCTTGCTACAATCTTACTATAGATGCATGGTTCATCTTGATTTTTGATAAAGTCAAATTTTTTGACCGTATCATCAAAACAGAAGTTCCAACTCCGTGATGCCTGCTTTAATCCATAAATGGATTTAAGCAACTTGCACACTTTCTCGCTGCTCCCACTCTGAATGAAACCCTCTGGCTGATCCATATAAACACACTCTTCCAAATTTCCATTTAGAAAAGCGGCCTTTACGTCGATCTACCAAATCTCATAATCGTTGAAGGTGGCAATGGCAAGAAGGATCCAAATGGATTTGAGCATAGCCACTGGAGAAAAGGTTTCATCATAGTCCAAACCAGGTCTTTGACGGAAACCTTTTGCAACAAGTCTAGCCTTATATGTTTCAACATGTCCATCTACACCAATCTTCTTTCTGAAGATCCGTTTGCAGCCTACGAGTTTTACCCCTTCTGGAGCAATGTCCAAAGTCCATATTTTCTTGGTGTACATGGACTCCATCTCGGTCCGTATTGCATCCAGCCATTTTACCGAGTCTGTGCTCTGAATGGCTTGCTGAAAGCTAGTTGGCTCATCATTGTCAATGGTGCAATCCCCTCTATCCCCATCTATGAGAAAACCATAGTATCTCTCGGGAGGATGAAACAACCTATTACTCCTGCGGAATGGCATGGGGATGTCCTGTTCTTTTAAAACTTCTGGTTCCACCATACTTTCAGTAATAGCTTGTGTTTCTGGAATTTCTTCCAGTTCTATTGCGCTCCCACATATATCTTTTTCTAAAAATTGAGTTTCTAAGAAGTGGGCATGACGAGAAACAAAAACTTTTTGTTCCTCTGTATAATAGAAAAGATACCCCCTGGATTTCTTTGGGTATCCCACAAACTTACACAGTACCGAGCGTGCCTCGAGCTTGTCCGCATGCTGCTTTTTAACAAAAGCTGGACATCCCCATATCTTCAGATAATGAAGATAGGGTTTCTTCCCACTCCACATCTGATATAGTGTGCTAGGCACAGTCTTGGTAGGAATCTTGTTCAAAAGATATGCAGCTGATTCTAGTGCATAGCCCCAGAAGGATCGCGGTAACTCAGTGTTACTCATCATGGAACGTACCATATCCAATAAGGTTCGGTTCTGCCTTTCCGATACATTGTTGTGTTGTGGTGTGTTTGGAGGAGTAAGCTGAGAGAGAATTCCATTATATTTTAAGTAATCCAGGAACTCGGCACTTAAGTATTCACCACCTCGATCAGATCTCAGTGTCTTGATACTTTTGCCGGTTTGGTTTTCCACTTCATTCTTATATTCTCGGAATTTCTCAAAGGCCTCGGATTTATGTTTCATCAATAAGACATGTCGATACCTAGAGAAATCATCCGTAAAAGCAATGAAATAGGAATAACCATTTCTTGCATGTGTAGACATTGGACCACACACGTCGCTGTATATGAGTCCCAAGAGCTCGCTCGCTCTTACTTCGTGTCCAGTGAACGGAGTCTTTGTCATCTTTCCTTTAAGACATGATTGACAAGTTGCATAAGACTGATATTCGAACGGATCTAAATATCCCTCTTTATGTAACTTGGTCAACCGTGTTTCATTGATGTGACCTAGTCTATAATACCATAAGAAAGCTTGATTTAATTCTGGAGACTTTCTTTTGTGTGTGTTTTGGACGTTGAAAACTTATAGTTGGTTTAATACGTTATACCGTTGTTTAGTGTACCCGACCCAATCAATCCATGATTAAGGTGGATGTTTACAACATCGCTTACAAATGTAAAATCATAACCTTTTTTAGATAACAAAGATATTATAAGTCAAACTTGGTACATAAAAACAGTTGCGCAAAACCAAAATATGTCCACTTGTCAATCCTAAGTGATATTCCCATACGGACACAGCATCCACGCTCGCTCCGTTAGCAACCCTGAGGGTCATATCACCCGCCTTCAAAACTCTACGGCTTCTTAGTGCCTACAAAGAATTACAGATATGAGATCCTGATCCGGTATCCAATTCCCATGAAGTAGAGTTGATTGACAGACCGTTTTCAATCACAAACACACATGAAACTGAAGCCACAACCTGCTTCGCACCGTGGTTCTGGGCTTTTCAGGCCCTGCAATCTTTCTTCCAATGGCCCTTCTTGTGACAGTAGAAGCATTCTTCCTTCCCTACCGTCGGCCCTCCAATTTTTGCCTTGACCCTTGCCTCTACCTTACTGACACCGCCTTTCGGCTTGGGGGGCCTTCTTCTTCTTCCCCTGGCTTTCGTCTTGGATCTAGAAGAGGAAGATCTTCCAACAAGCAGAGTGGGTGTCTCCCTAGACTTCTGCAGGGTGCCCTTAGCGCTCCTCAACATATTGAGGAGTTCTGGAAGTGTAACTTCCTTCCCTTGAATGTTCAAATTCAAGATAAAATGGGTGTAGGTAGAGATGAGGGACTGTAGAATCAAGTCTGAATATAGCTCGTTCTCTAACGTGGTCTTCAGGTCCGTGAGCTCTTCAATCAAGCTGATCATCTTAAGAACGCGGTCCCCTACAGATAACCCGATAGACAGCCTCGCTTGAAATAGTTTCTTCGAGGTCTCGTATCTTACGATACGAGATTGCTCTCCATATTGTTAGTTATATGTATGCCCTAGAGGCCATTGCTATACATAGGATGTATATTGTAGTGGATGCTGGGACATATATAGGAGGACTTTCTTGCTCGACATGATAGTATGCTATCTGGTTGATCTTTACTTTAACGTGTACACTGATTGTCTCTCTGTTACATGTTGGTAAAGCCCTTAGGATATGTACTTGACTACCTGGACAATGATGCGGATCATACTAGTGGGGACATGGTAGTCCATAAGTACATCCTTCAAGGTCCCTGGTCGTGGGTATATCGAGACGGGGCATCGATATACCAGAGTAGACTAGCGTATACCTTCTCGACTCATTAAGATGGGCGATGGATGATCCCATATCCATTGGTGTTTGACATCAGAGATGATATACGGGTGCTCAGTGGAGACTGGGTACACTGGACGGACTCGCCGAGAACTCCCAGATGGTATTATACCTTACGTCAGATGGCAGTTCTATGGTGACATTGGTACAGAGTAGTCTGTTGACCCGAGATCGTCATAGAGTCTTGTGTGGTTCCCACTGTACTTCGATTTCCACCTTACCACGTCTAAGAGGGCGTGCAAAACGGTGGTTTTTGGGTACAGTCCCGAATCACATGGAGGCAATGAGCGATAGGAGGGGATTCGTCTCTCCCGGTATAGGGAGTTGATGTTGCGCTGTGTTCGATTGGCTATGACCGGAAATCCCTGGCCAGGGTTGTTGAGATTTACTGGTAAGTGTTACCAGTAGTTTCTCGAACTGTTATAGACCTCATATCGGCACGACTTATCGAGCTATTGGGGCTGACGTTTACCACCCCTAGGCGAGATATGCGACATATCAGACGATCAGACCGGACTGTACGGTAGTGTTACTGGTTGGATTCACTGGAGTGTGAGCGGGCTTGCTCGTCGATCTTCTGATCGCTCAATACCCGGGTGGCCGTTACGTTTAGCAGACCGCCTGCGGCTTGTGGGTGTTTGATATGATCATCACCTGCTTCCGGCGTATTGACGAGTTTTTAGAGTCCTACACAGAGGTTTCCTGGCTCAAGCGAAACGAAATAGGAGCGCATATGAGATATGTGCGGGACCGAGAATAATGCGTGTATGTGTTACCGTATTCCATTCTCGCGATGAATGTATCGAATGGTTATATGCGATATAACCTAGTTATCGAATCGAGGGTTGATTCGATAAGCCGATACATTGGATACTAGTCGGTTATATGCGATATGACCGGATCGTTAAATCAAGTGTTGATTTAATGATTTAATGCATAATTATATATTTGATATATTACTTTGCATTAACTAGTATCGGTTCACTTTTAAATGGATTTTCTCACTTGTTTGTGCACATTGTATATATGATATATTTTTTTGTGCACAAGATTGTATCATGTTTGATGATACATGCTAGTTTGGGTTTGTGTAAAGAATTAAACCATGGTTACTTAAGTGGTTAGGGTTTCATTTCCTTTTCTCATTTATTTATCTATTTATTCTTTTTGGAAAAATATTTAGCATAATGCAAAATGGTGGCTTTCTTTGGATGCATGTTGAAGCTTCATGAAGCTTTGACCAAGTGACCATTTTGTCTCCATGCTTAACCCTAACCATTCCCACTAACCATGATTTATTCTTTACACTTGACCATGGTTATGATTATGATAAGTATTGATTTACTTTTTGTTTTTGAATTAACTTATCATAATATTCATCTTCTTCTTCTTCTTCTTCACTTGAAGAAAAAGCTTTCCTCATCAATGGCAACTTGATGAAAAGAGTGAGAAATCCAATTCTAAAGTGAACTCATCTCCTATTTCTTCATCCTCTACCTCTTGCCAAGTAGTAGAGTGTATTTTCTTCACAAGTTTCATGACTTGGTGAAGTGGGAGCTTGATCTTGAGATGCCTCAACGTAGATCATCTTCGGCACGAAGCCGACGACCTTGCCCGCCCATTTCTCCGATGAAGCCGACGCTAGAGCCCGGGATTTCATTTGGACAGCGGAGAGGACTTCATCACGGAGCCATGGAGGTGGAGGACCGGATCTACAAAGGTTGTATTTCCGTTCTTTTAGTTTAGTTGTAAACTAGTTGCTTTGGTCGCCTAAAATATCTAGTTAACGATCTTGTCTAGGGTTTCTCGGCACCGTATTTTTTTTGAAATTGGCATGGTTGATGCCTTGTGAGACCTCATGTGAGTGCCTAGGAACCCTACAGTGGTATCAGAGACTAGATAGAGCCTTAGGCGATGCGTTGACGATGTTAGAAACCTGATCGAACCCCGAAACCCTAACTTTTAACCCTCTCTGGACTTTTTCTGAAAAAGTGGTTTTTTCAAAATTAAAAATGCTTAAAAAATTCAGCAGGAAATTCTAAGAATTACGGTGCAAAAATTACCTAATGATGTGTCTAAAGTGCGGCGGAACCGCGGCATTAGCATGCTAATGCGGCGGTTCCGCGGCCATTTTGTCTCTTCTCCCATTGAATTTTGCACAGTAATTCCTATTTTGCAGTGCTGGTTTTCCTGGGATTTTTTTTTCTGAACTCAAGAGTTGAGTTTTCTGGGTTGTATTGGGGACTCGGTGTTTCGATCGGATTGTCTAATTTTGTCTATGTGGCTTTCCGGATATTTTAGAATATGTTAAAAAGTTCGACCGGATATAAATACCCAACTTTTCCCCTGTCGGGAAATTTCCAAGTGTTGGATTTTTCTGTGGTTTAAGGACGTTCCAAGTAGTGCAAGTAACGCGATGGTCCCTCTAGAAGACAACAAACCTTAACTCGATTATGTGACCGTCTTGAACTGCCCTTTGAACCTTAGGGTTTAGGGCAGTACGGCGTGCCACATGTGAGGCATTGGCTTGACCCTTCTACGGCTGGACCGTTGGTACTGAGGCACGAACTGAATGTTTTTAGACTTGTTTCATGTGTTGAGCTGTATCGGGAAAACTTGGGTGTTTGGATGTTCGATCGGAAGTTTAACATTTTCTATTTATCTGGAATGGGATACAATAATTGGAATTCACAAGCAGTTATGAGATAACTGAATGAATGTTATAAATCTAGCGGTTTAGTCTCACTTGATCGGTTGCCACGGAATTTTGATGTGATCAAAAGTCCGTCGCAATCACGTAGCGTACGCGGATACTCGCCGGGTAAACTTAATAGACAGCCTCGCCCCATAGCCCCGACCAAGTGACTGTAGGAGAACCCCGTCGCCGAAAGTATCCGTTCGGGTGCTCGCGGTAGCGGTGTTCTGCCTTGGTGCACTTCGTCGACGGTATCGGGGGTGCGGCCGTCTACTAAAGTTTGCGACGAGCGTTCGATCAGGATGTCGGGAATCTTGTTGAATTTCCCGACTTGATATTGAAAAGTGTTTTTGATAATGAGACTAAAATGCGGAGTTTATAATGGTTAGGCATGCGATGTCTAAGGAATTCATTTGATTAGGCATGCGATGTCTATGCATGTTGCGGATTCTAACTGTTGTAGTTTTACACTTTCTTTTCTGTGACCGTAAGTGTAATATGTGATATCGCCGGTTTCGTTGCTATATGTCAACGACAATTGGGATACGCATGTTTACTTACGTTGATGACATGTGATGTTATGTGTTGCTGGATATGTTATATTGGATCGTCCTGTTTGAATAGCCGGGGGTTTTATGTGAGATGAGTGTTTTCATTTTCATTCATGTAAAAACTTGTATGTAATATTCTTTTATTGGGGCACTTCCAGGTTGCGGAAGATGTCACCCTTTGTATATTATTTACTTTTCCGCACTAGGATAGACCCAAGTGGGGGAGCATAAGTAACCGGGTTCTAGGGTCCAGTGGGAGACCAACTCGAGGAGTCGAGTCCGGGTCTCCTAACTCTAGAATTGGTAGGGTTGCTTGCCGCTCTCGTAGGGGTCTAGGGGCGTGGGTTTGGCTATTCATCACGACCGTGGAATCCGTGTTTTATACTGGCTCGTATTGAAAACACGGACGTCCTAGTATATCCAATATTTCATATCATTCTTCTGCTGCGATATCTGTGATGTGATCATGTGATATGTTCTGTGATGGATATAGTATATAGTATATATGATATATTATATAGACGTTACTTATG
Organism: Agapanthus africanus; assembly: GCA_030015575.1. NCBI lineage: Eukaryota > Viridiplantae > Streptophyta > Magnoliopsida > Asparagales > Amaryllidaceae > Agapanthus > Agapanthus africanus. The sequence continues at coordinate 206,675,702 of CM057347.1, read as the reverse complement.
TTTTGCACTCGCGCTAGCCCTGCCCCGCTCTGCCGTTAGTTACCTAACCTAACGGTGCACGAGGGGACATCGAGGCGAATGCGGATGGCATAAGTGTACGTCGTATTTATCTGTGATGTTTAGGTATTGATATGATGGGACTTCATTAATGAGATTAATGAAATAAAAGAAACCTAAGATGTTGTAGAATCGAATTTCAAAATAAAATAGGTAGCTACAGTTCTTGCTTTGCACAGCGGTATATATGATTTATCCTGCACCTTATTCGATAAGGAAAGGACCGAGATCCCTTCACCGGGAGTGACTCCTTTAGCAATAACTGGCAGATTCTACAACTCTCGGTTTGTCTTTTGATTGCTTCTATAGTTTCAGCTTTGCACAGTGATATATATGATATATCCCGCACCTCATTCGACGAGGAAAGGACCGACGATCCCTTCACCGGGAGTGACTCCTTTAGCAAAACTAGAAAAGCTTCAAAAACACTCCATTTTAAAATCATTTGATTCTACAACGATATCAAGTTCATTACGCAATAGGTTTTAAGAAAAACCTGACGTAGCCCTCCGTCATTTCAGATAAGTAGTAGTTAGTATTCGTGCTGCGTTTGTTGGCCTTTGTCAAGGCGCAGTGTGCGGTAGCTAACTGGTGCTTATCTGCTTATGCATATGATGCAGATTGGATTAGGATAGTCGTGCGACCTTGTTGGCCTTTGTCAAGGGCCGTGCGGGTGGGTTTAATTCAATCAGGAAATGACGGTTTGAACTTGACTAGCATCCTATGGTTTGTTGGCCTTTGTCAAGGTCATAGGAGGTTAGGGGCAAAATATTATCGGGAATTTCAAGTGTTGAAATTTGCAATGAGATTGCATACCTTCTATGAGATAGTTGGATCCCGATACCCGCTGCGAGTAATTGTTACTCCTGGGAGAGTTTTACACATTACAATTAGCCGATCAAGTAGGTGTCTAGAAAGGTGTTAACGAGGTTACGCCTCTGGGAAAACGAGGTTTCCATTAATTAGGTTCGTGCGAAAGCACGGGGGACCTTCCTCAAAGTACCGACACTGGCCTGGCTGAAAGATTGGCGAACTTGTAGTGTGTAATTAATCCCGGCTAGTCTTTCCTTTTAGGGTTTGAAGGAAGATTTGATAAAAACAGTGGGAGCCATCCTGATTAGATAAAATAATAACCAATCTGATCTTGCAAGAGCGCACGCTGAGTGTTTTCTTCTCTCTCTCTCCAGGTAGCGACCATATTACGCCTTAATCAAGATAATAATACGGAATATTGACTGAACTCGCTTGTTATACTGAGCTGGGGAACGTTGGTCCCGCTCCAACTTATAATTGTTATAAGACAGAGCAGGAAATTGGAGATTACCAGAATTCCCGTGCCGCCCAAACGAAGAGAGTGCATGCTGATGCATCATCTTCGGGTGTGTTCGTTACAAAGAACTGTTTCTCTGTATCCTCTACGTCCTGGGTATGTGATACCAGATCAGGATCCCAGATATGTAATCTGTTACATAGGGCTACAGCTAGGTAGAGAACTGAGAACGGGTGATAAGTTTCATGAGACAGAAAGCGGGGCAAGTGTTGCAGCCAAGTCTGTTGGTCACTGCCACCCTGTATTACCAATACATTGATTCTGAACGAATGTTATTAGATACCGAACCTGATATACAAAATCATATCAGTCTCTTTATTAGTAAAGAAAGGATATAATTTTGTATTGTTGAATAATGTTTTGAACATTTCCTATATCAAAAGTTGATCGGTTCAGGCACGTTATCTAAAAAGCATTGATGTTCTAAATCAAACTACAGTTCTTTTGTATACAGAACACACACAAGAGGAAGAGTTCAGAAATGAACTAATCCTTCTTGAGGCATTGTAGACTAGGTCATATCAATGCGATCCGACTGGCTCAAGTTACATCATAGATGCATATTTAAATCAGATTGAATTTACATCTTGTGAAACTTGCCAGTCATGTCACAGAGATAAGATTACCATAGCTCCGTTTACTGGAAACAGAGAAAGAGTTAGTGAACTCTTGGGATGATACATGTTGATGTATGTAGGTCCCCTGTCTGCACTTGCCAAGACCGGTTCTTTATACTTCATTACATTCTCTGATGATCTTTCGAGATTCAGACCCATGTTCCTGTTGAAACACAAGTCCGAACCTTTTGAGATATTCACAGAATATAAGTTAGAAGTAGAGAACCAAAATACGGATATAAGTATTATGTCCTTTGATGAGATCGAGGAGGAGAATACTTGAGCACGGAAATCCTGGATTATTCTAAAGGAGAATGAGATTCTCTCTCAGCATTACTCCTCCGTATACACCATAGCACGATGGTATATCGGGGCGGAGCAATAGCACCATATGTGATATGGTGTGCTCTATGATGAGTACTACTGTGTTTCCTATTTCCTTTTGGGAGTTATGCACTTGAGAAGCTGCATACCAATTGAATTGGGTTCCAATCAAATCAGTTGCCTACCGCTTCATATGTGATATGGAAAGGGAAGAGCCCATATCTTAAGTTGGTTAAGATTTTGGGTTGTCCGGGCTATGTCTAAAAGCATAATCCGGACAAGCTCGAGGCAAGGTCTGTTATGTACAACTGGAAAGGTTCCAGCTATACAAACTGCGGCTGATGATTTGATAGAACCAAAGGATTCAATAGTTACCAACGAACCTCAGCCTCTCCGCCGATCCAGTGAGGTTCCTCACCCGCCTGAGAGATACTTCGGTTACTCTATGACAGTAGGAGCGAGGATTGCATCATGAGATGATGACCCAACTAGTTTCGAAATGGCCATCAGGAGTGGGACTCTGTAAGAATGGCTGGATGCTTAGCGATCTGAGATGGAATCCATGTACACCAACAAAGTATGGACTTTGGTTGCTATATCTGAAGGGTTAAATCCCCATCAGGAGCAAGTATATCTTGAGAAGATTACTTGGTGTAGATGGAAAAGTTGAGACTTTCAAAGCTAGACTTGTTAAAACTTTTCGTCATCGACCAGGCGTGGATAATGATGAAACCTTTTCAAGTGGCTATGCTTAAGTCCATCCAGATCCTACTTGCCACGGCTACATACCATGACTACAATATCTGGCGGTGGGGTGCCATGACTGCTTTTCTAAATGATGTTTTAGAAGAGAACGTCTATAAGTACACAGCCAGAGGGCTTCGTAGACAGTGGGAGCAGCGGAAACGTATACAAGATGCTTTATAGGATAAAGCAGGTATCGCGGAGTTGGAACATCTGTTTTGATGTGTTAGTCAAAGAGTTTGACATCATCAAAATGGTAGATGAAGCTCGTATATACAAAAAGGTAGTAGGGAGTATAGTGATGATCCTCGTAGAGTATGTGGATGACATACTCTTGATAGGGAAGGAGTTTCCTATGCTACGCTCGGTCAATCTCCGCTTATCACAATGATTCTCCATATAGGATCAAAGTGATACCTCCTAAATCCTGGGTTTTGGATCTATGAGATAGATCTAATTGGATGTTAGGATTCTCACTAGTTGTAGTGAGATGGTATCAACCGATCCTGGGGAGAATCACTGGAAGGGTTCCAGGGTGATAAGGACGACTGAAAGTCAGTCACAGGCATTGTCTTTACCCTCAGTAATGGGACGGTATGTTGGAAGAGTTCCAAGCTAGATACCGTGGCATACTAGACGATAAAGGCTGGATACATCGCTACTTAAGATGCTACCAAAGAGGCAGTCTGGATGTATATTTGTTCATGAGATGAACTTAGTTCCTCCCATTGTGTGACAATGGAGTTGTGGCTTATGCCAAGGAACGTCCGTCCCATCAGTGATCCAGACATATTCTAAGGCAGTATCACATGATCATGGAGATGGTTGATCTCCAGGGTGATCGAGGTTAGGAGAGTAGACACAGAGGACAATACGGCGGATCCACTCACAAAGGCCTTTTCCCAGAGAGAGACTTTAATGGGATGGTTGAGTATGAGATACTACAACCACTGCTATCAGATGGCCCTAGTGCAAGTGGGAGATTGTTAGTTATATGTATGCCCTAGAGGCCATTGCTATACATAGGATGTATATTGTAGTGGATGCTGGGACATATATAGAGAGGACTTTCTTGCTCGACATGATAGTATGCTATCTGGTTGATCTTTACTTTAACGTGTACACTGATTGTCTCTCTGTTACATGTTGGTAAAGCCCTTAGGATGTGTACTTGACTACCTGGACAATGATGCGGATCATACTAGTGGGGACAGGGTAGTCCATAAGTACATCCTTCAAGGTCCCTGGTCGTGGGTATATCGAGACGGGGCATCGATATACCAGAGTAGACTAGCGTATACCTTCTCGACTCATTAAGATGGACGATGGATGATCCCATATCCATTGGTGTTTGACATCAGAGATGATATACGGGTGCTCAGTGGAGACTGGGTACACTGGACGGACTCGCCGAGAACTCCCAGATGGTATTATACCTTACATCAGATGGCAGTTCTATGGTGACATTGGTACAGAGTAGTCTGTTGACCCGAGATCGTCATAGTGTCTTGTGTGGTTCCCACTGTGCTTTGATTTCCATCTTACCACGTCCAAGAGGGCGTGCAAAACGGTGGTTTTTGGGTACAGTCCCGAATCACATGGAGGCAATGAGCGATAGGAGGGGATTCGTCTCTCCCGGTATAGGGAGTTGATGTTGCGCTGTGTTCGATTGGCTATGACCGGAAATCCCAGGCCAGGGTTGTTGAGATTTACTGGTAAGTGTTACCAGTAGTTTCTCGAACTGTTATAGACCTCATATCGACACGACTTATCGAGCTATTGGGGTCTGACGTTTACCACCCCTAGGCGAGATATGCGACATATCAGACGATCAGACCGGACTGTACGGTAGTGTTACTGGTTGGATTCACTGGAGTGTGAGCGGGCTTGCTCGTCGATCTTCTGATCGCTCAATACCCGGGTGGCCGTTACGTTTAGCAGACCGCTTGCGGCTTGTGGGTGTTTGATATGATCATCACCTGCTGCCGGCGTATTGACGAGTCTTTAGAGTCCTACACAGAGGTTTCCTGGCTCAAGCGAAACGAAATAGGAGCGCATATGAGATATGTGCGGGACCGAGAATAATGCGTGTATGTGTTACCGTATTCCATTCTCGCGATGAATGTATCGAATGGTTATATGCGATATAACCTAGTTATCGAATCGAGGGTTGATTCGATAAGCCGATACATTGGATACTAGTCGGTTATATGCGATATGACCGGATCGTTAAATCAAGTGTTGATTTAATGATTTAATGCATAATTATATATTTGATATATTACTTTGCATTAACTAGTATCGGTTCACTTTTAAATGGATTTTCTCACTTGTTTGTGCACATTGTATATATGATATATTTTTTTGTGCACAAGATTGTATCATGTTTGATGATACATGCTAGTTTGGGTTTGTGTAAAGAATTAAACCATGGTTACTTAAGTGGTTAGGGTTTCATTTCCTTTTCTCATTTATTTATCTATTTATTCTTTTTGGAAAAATATTTAGCATAATGCAAAATGGTGGCTTTCTTTGGATGCATGTTGAAGCTTCATGAAGTTTTGACCAAGTGACCATTTTGTCTCCATGCTTAACCTTAACCATTCCCACTAACCATGATTTATTCTCTACACTTGACCATGGTTATGATTATGATAAGTATTGATTTACTTTTTGTTTTTGAATTAACTTATCATAATATTCATCTTCTTCTTCTTCTTCTTCACTTGAAGAAAAAGCTTTCCTCATCAATGGCAACTTGATGAAAAGAGTGAGAAATCCAATTCTAAAGTGAACCCATCTCCTATTTCTTCATCCTCTACCTCTTGCCAAGTAGTAGAGAGTGTTTTCTTCACAAGTTTCATGACTTGGTGAAGTGGGAGCTTGATCTTGAGATGCCTCGACGTAGATCATCTTTGGCACGAAGCCGACGACCTTGCCCGCCCATTTCTCCGATGAAGCTGACGCTAGAGCCCGGGATTTCATTTGGACAGCGGAGAGGACTTCATCACGGAGCCATGGAGGTGGAGGACCGGATCTACAAAGGTTGTATTTCCGTTCTTTTAGTTTAGTTGTAAACTAGTTGCTTTGGTCGCCTAAAATATCTAGTTAACGATCTTGTCTAGGGTTTCTCGGCACCGTATTTTTTTTGAAATTGGCATGGTTGATGCCTTGTGAGGCCTCATGTGAGTGCCTAGGAACCCTACACATATAAGTCCTTGGTATGGAGGAAGATGGATTCAAGATCCATCTTCTCGTGTCGCCTCTGGTGTTCATTATCTATAGAGGCCTGCACGAGGCACTTGGCTTTCGCACTGTCAATTTCCCTGGTCTTACGGATTTCCTTATCCGCGACGCTGGAATCTGGACCTGGGACGGCGGGGGCTTTAGTAGTAAAAAAATGGCCCAGTTTGTCATATGTGATGGCCATCTGGACATTCCTGAGCCAATATTTATAGTTTGGCCCCATCAATATGTTTTTATCTACAAGTAACTTAAGGCCGGTCATCTTGGTCGCTGCAATTAGGAGAGAGAGAAGAAACACTTTAGCATGATGCTCTTGCAAGTTTAGATTGGGTTTTAGTTTATTTAAACAGGATGGTTCCCACAGTTTCTCGAATCCTTCCTTAAACCATAAAAGTAGAATTAGTCAGGATTAATCTCACCATACAATTCTTGCTTAACCTTTTGGCCAGGCTAGTGTCAGTACTTCGAGGGAGGTTTTACAACGCTTTCGCGAAGTTCCTTAATTAAATAACCTCTTTTCCCTGGAGGCGTAGCCCGCTAACACTGTTCTAGACACCTACTTGGTTTATAGCATTGATCGTTAAGTGAAAAAATCTCCCGAGGAGTAGCGGATACTCACAGTAGGATCGGGATCCAAATATCATTGTGTGATAACCTTGAAGGAATCCTACCAAAATTATTACACTCCAAATGGTATGCAAAACTAGCAAGTTTCAGTTTCTTTAGAAACTCCCGATGTGGATTTTTGCCCCAAGCTCTTATGACCTTGACGAAGGCCAACATATCATAAGTCGCAAGTCATGTTCTACCCGTCATTATCCAGCTTAATTTGAACCCACCCATATATACCCTTGATGTAACGTTTTGAAAATCGTTTAAGGGAATTTTCCGATAATCGGTAAAATAACTGGTGTTTTCCGTAAAAACCAAGATATAAGTATTTTTCAACATAGACTTAATTATACCCATTTTAGATATGTAATGGTTAGTATGGGTATTTATTTAGTCACTTATAAAATTGCTAGTTTACTAAAATTTTTTCCGTAATTAATTATTTTTAAAATTATTATAAGCTTTCACTAATACATTTAATTAGTGATAATTACAAATTGGAGTGGGTTAGTTATGCTTTAGTGAACCATGACACATTAAACTAAAATGCAACAAGTTGTGTTTGAAATGAAATGGAATTGTTATGAGGGTTTTAGAAAAAAATTGAAGAAAGGGTTTAAATAAAAAGAAAATATTAAACAAAGAAGTTTAGGTTTGTTGCCTTGAGTTGGGGGGGGGGGTCTTGGAAATTTCCACACACACACCCCACCCACTCACCTCTCTCCCTCATGGCCGAGCCCAGAATTCCACCAGCCCCCTCCCCAAATTCCCTCTCCAAATTAAGATAGAAAAGAAAAGGAAAAAAAAGAGAAGAAAAAAGAAGGCATGGGGTTTAATTAATAGAGGTATGGGCTTTTCTTTTCTTGGATTTATACACTCACCTCACTTTCTCTCTCTCCCTCTTCCCAAAATTCTGGCCGAAACCTTGCTGCCCTCATTCTCCCATTTTCTCCACTTCATTCAACATAAAAAATCCATGAAATTCCATCAAAAATCAACATAAGTTCTCACTAATTCTTTAATTAAATCCTTATCCATTATTCTTTGTCCAAACTAGTATGGATCTTGGAGCAAGAGGGTAAATTAGGAGGCTAAGTTTTCATGTTTGATCTACAATCTTTGAGGTATAAATCCTAAACCCATAGTTAATTTGTTGGTTATTGCTTTAATCTAGCTTAATTAGGTATTTAATCATGGTTTTAATTTTGAGATTAAATTTTCAAGAGAAGGGTTAAATTAAAGTTAGGGTTTTTATTACTTGCTCATGGTTTAAATATGTAGTTTAACATCTTAAGTCAAGCAAATTCTAGTCTAGTTGTTAAATTGCAAATTGTTACTTTAAAATTGACCAAATTTTATTATCTTGCAAACTAGGTTTTTAGGATTTGTATAAATTGGTGAAAGAAAATTTAGTTAAGCTTTGTGTGGTTTAATTAGGTTATTAAGAGAACATTGTGGCCACTAGGATTTGATAAAACATCTAGATTAGTACTAAAATGGTAATTGTTGCTTACTAGGTTTTCGGAATAAATAAATTTTAATGGAGTTTGAGATTTTGATGATTTATAACTTATTTCATATAATATCTAGAGTGTTGTGAGTGTGCGACGGGTACGATTGAGTTTTAGGCTTGGTGGTTTTCATGTATAGTGACCCTAGTTGTGGTTTGTGGCGTTGTTGCGAGCGCGTTTTGTGCACCAAGTGCGTGCGCATCCAGTTGGTGCGCGTGATTGATTTGTATTGTTTGTGTCAACGACTAATTATATATCTATTCTCTTATTTACTTGTGTGCGTTAATAGGATCGAGGGCAGAGGCGTCGAATGTGGCGTAGAAAAAGGAAAGGCTGAGATCAGATCAGATTAGCCGAGGCGTCCCGGTGAGTAGATCTACACATCTATGGGGGAATCGTCTGGATGGCGCGTGTTCATACCAGAATATTGCATTTTAATACCACTCATTCATTATCCATTTTTTGTATATATCGGTACTATTAACCAATGTCTGCTCAGTATTACAGATTACAGGTATCCGTAACAAAATACTGGAAATACGCTTAAAATCATGGATATATCATTTGTGAGCCGACACTGCAACTAGAACCGCAAACCGGCCAATACTTCATAAGTTTCTTTTTGCAACAGTCATGTGTACACACTTTTAAACAAATGGTCCAACACATACAAGTGGTGCAACTAGCTAGTTGGTTCATGAACCTAGTGAAGATGGCTGCCCATGATATGATGACTTGGTGCAAGTTGGCATGAGTGTGATGTGCATTTAATGCAAAAAGAGTTGATGTGATTTGAAGCTACAAGTTCCCTCCAAAATACCTGAGTGCATCCAAGGCCTTTACAGACAAAACAAACAACACCAGAATGATATTGGAGAGCATACAAGTCAACACATCAAGTTCGAGCGAGAGGGCTCGGATTTGGGCCGAGCACTTCCTTGCCAAAACCGGTGACCTCGGCCCCCTGCCTCCAAATGCCTCTAAACTTCTGTGGGCCCTCCCTTGATGCTACAGCAGCTCATTTTTATTGTTTGTTTATTCAGTTTTTGAGCCTATAAATACAGACCAGAGGGTAAGGGATGTGGATACCTTTTGTTTAGTTTTGTATCAAAACTCTTGTAATTTGTAAGCTTGCTTTCCTTTGTAATTCTTGAGCTCTTGCCCCTTTGCCTTGACCTTGCAACTTCTTCATTGAACTTGCAAGCTTAAGGTTTAGGTTCTTGACTTCAAGATTAGTGTAACTCGTTTGTGATTCAATACAAAGTTCTCATTTTTTATTACCATGTCTTGTTCTATATTTACATATTTGAACTTGTGAAATTCTCATTTTACTTTGATCTTCCAATCTCTTAAGTGAGCTTGCAACCTTAAAGTTTTGTGTTTGGATTTCACACTTCACCGGGTTTACGAGCACTTGGAGATATTCGCACTTGGATTCATTGGTTCTCTCTTTTTCTTTCTTTTCTCGTATTTTTCATTATGTTCCTTACTCTTTCCCTTTTTCTTATTTTTACTTTGTAAATATGTGTGAGTAGTCGTTGTACTTGTTAAGGGTGGAATATGGTTAGATTGTATTTGAAGATGTTATTTGCTAAAAACCTTAAAAACCTTAAACTTTGCAATTGAAACTCCGTGCAAATCACTCGCAATTCTACTACGCTAGGCATCCTATCCTACCACGATAGCAATGATTCCTAATCGTGACCGGATTGCTAGTGGTTTGCCGGAGGCTAAAATCAAGAGATAACAACGGAAGGACAAGGGACAAAGGAAGACGGATTTAGCGAAATGCCGCAAATACCGTATTTCAAGTTCCCTAATCCGCGTTGTTACCTATTGTTTTATTGTCAATACCAAAGTTGGGTCTATAAGGATTCGGCAAACAAACTTTCATATAAGCTAACCTATTACTACCCTTAACAAGTCCTTTTATTATACGTATCCTTGTTGCGACATTTAGTTTAATTAACAAATTAAAATACGTTGTTAACTCGTTAATATAAGCCTAAAAACTTACCACCTCCCTGCGGATGACCCGTACTCATCGCGGCTCGCTACACGCGACACCGTTTTGATTACGGTAATTTCTAAACTCTTTCTAAAATACGACACGGCAAAAACGTAACAATCAGCGCGAAGCGCCCGATAGTCAGGATTTCTAGTAGTGCTTGTATTTATATGCGTAGTCTCCTAGTCATTCATCTCATTGCATTGCATAATCTTAGATATATATGATATTATCTCATAGGACACTTGCACTATTACCATTGGTTCATGCCGCACGTGCACTATTCATGCGTACACACACGCCTTTGGTAATTGCTATGTCACGAACACTATAGAACTTGCGTAAAATCAATATCGGTGCATTGCATCATGTATTACTGTTGGGTTGCTAGGCACACGCACAAGGGTCTACGAGGCATCAACCATGCCCGATTAAAAATTTAGCCGTGCTGAACAACCCAAAGCCGGATCTTTAAACTAGAGTTTATGCGAAAACAAGCATATTAAACACTTTAACACTAAGTGAGAGGGATTACAACCTTTGTAGATCCGGTCCTTCACTTCATAAGCTCCGTGTTGTGGTCCCTTCGCTGCGATCATCGTGTTCCGGACTCTCGAGAGGCTCCGCGAAGAGAAAGATGCAAGCTTGCTTCTGATCTTCGATAACAAAGATGATCTACCTTGAAGTTTCATTAACACAAGCTCTCACTCACTAAATGATGTGAACACCCTCATCTAAAGGGCAAGGATAGATGAGGATGATGAAGTAGGATTTTTGCTCTCATTTATAATCTTTTTCTCACACATAATCATCACTTAGAAAAAGCTAGAAAGCTTTTTCATGAAAGAAAGAAAGAAGAAGAAGATGAATAATTCATTAGAATCCTTTTGTGATGAATAATGAAAGGATAATGATCAATAATGCAACTATGGTTGCTAAACCTTTGTAGAGAATTAACCAAGGGTGAAGGGTTTGGGTTAGGTTAAAGATGAGTCATTTGAAAATATATTTGCAAAAACAAAAACAAAACCTTCTAGAAACTTCTAGAAAGAACTAACCCAAAACAAACCCTAACCTTGTTTAATCTCCACTAAACATGTTGCATTAGTTATCATATCATGTTACAATATTATATATCACATATATAATATTTATTGTAACAAAATAAAATAATACAATTAACATATATCGCATATATATCAATGTATTACCCGAGTGAGAAAAAGAATCTTTTAGTGAGCTAATATTAGTTAATGTAATTTAATATATCATATATATTATTATACATTAAATTATCGAATCAACACTTGATCCGACAATTCGGCTATATCGCATATAACCGACTAATATCTCATTTACAGATTCATCGAATCAACACTTGATCCGATGACCCGGCTGATATCAAATATCGCGAGAATATAATACGGTATCTCATTCGCATTATCCTCGGTCTCGCACATATCACATATGTGCTCCTACTCTGTTTTGCCTGAGTCAAGAAACCTCTGTGTAGGACTCTAAAGAATCATCAATACGCCGGCAGTAGGTGATGATCATATCAAACACCCACAAGCTGCAAGCGGTCAGTTAAACGTAACAGCTACCCAGATATTGAGCGCTCAGAAGATCAACAAGCAAGCCTGTACATTCTCCTGTGAATCCAATCAGTAACACTCCCGTACAGTCCGGTCTCGTCGTCTGATATGTCGCATATCTCGCCTAGGGGTGGTAAACGTCAGACCCCAGTAGCTTAATAAGTCGTGTCGATATGAGGTCTATAACAGTTTGAGAAACTACTAATAACACTTACTAGTAAATCTCAGCAACTCTGGCCAGGGATTTCTAGTTATATCCAATCGAACATAGCGCAACATCAACTCCCTATACCGGGAGAGATGAATCCCCTCCTATCGCTCATTGCCTCCATGTGATTCGGGACTATACCCAAAAGCCACCTTTTTGCACGCCCTTTTGGACGTGGTATGATGGAAATCAAAGCACAGTGGGAATCACACAAGACTCTATGACGATCTCGGGTCAACAGACTACTCTGTACCAGTGTCACCAGAGAACTGCCATCTGACGTGAGGTATAATACCATCTGGGAGTTCTCGGCGAGTCCGTCCAGTGTACCCAGTCTCCACTGAGCACCCGTACACCATTCTTGATGTCAAACACCGATGGATATGGGATCATCCATCGCCCATCATATGGGTGAAGATGCGTATACGCTAGTCTACTCTGGTGTATCGATACCCTGTTTCGATACACCCTCGACTAGGAACAGTTATAGGATGTACTCGTCAACTACCGTGGCCCCACTAGTATTGTCACGACCCAGAATTGGCCCGTGACGGCCCTAATACTACGCAACGCCCAAAGACGCAACGCAGTAAAAGAAAGCCAAACCCAGAAATCTAAACCATGAAAAATCCGGAAAAGATAATATAAGTTTTGAAACAATTGAAATCGCAACCCAAATTCTTTAAAAGTCTTACTTTCTTTCTTTAAATTTTTAGCAACACCCCACTTGTAGAAACCAGCCAAAATGAATACAACAGAAAATAATAACAGTAGAGAAAGAAGCTGTATATATAAAAGATCTCAAATCCACAATAATACACACTAACGTCCTCACCAAGTCTCTATGTCAACAGATACAATAGTAGATAGAGAGAGAGTACAATATGAAATACAGATAACCGTCTAACCCACCTAAGCAAAATGGTACTGTGAGCTGATGCGGTATCTGTAGCAAAAGGTGGTAGCTGGATAGCTGAATAGAGGAATAGCCTGCCTCGACTACTCTGGGGAAAAACCTGAAACACCTGTGGCACAACGGGGGTGAGTTGCCAACTCGTGAATAGTATAAAACATATACAGGTAATCGCAGGAATGCACGTACAGCATGAATCTAAGATATGCGATTACGATAACTATATGTCATGCAAATGCTGAAATAAGAAGAGTACGCTAGCAGGTACAATCAATATGTGAAGCAATGATGGCATGATAATAGTGTGCAATGTCTATGCAGTAGAGATATGAGAAAGCAAATATGCAACTATCATAAGGGTACACTACAAGTACTACCAATATATGAATCTGTGCATAAAGTAGGTAAGGGTGAGGTATAGGGTGGAATATGTCATTTCCCACGGAAACCTGACGTCGTGGCAGGATCGCAATCCAACAAGATACTCCAATCCCAAATCCTCAAACCAGCCCCCACATAGGGCACTCACATCATATAAGTCTCACATCTCCTCAATGTACAATATCGAGTAATCACCTATATCCCGAATGTACAAATCACCAATCACATAGGTATATCCAATGTCCAAGTCCCAATGAATCACCTAGTATCCCAAGTCCAATCTCAAGTAAGAATCTAACATCCTAAAGGTATATATATATATACAGAATAAATATGATGGGGGCAATACACATATATTAGCGTCCCATTCCACTAATATTGGTGTAAGGGTATATATAACAACGGCTAAATCCCCTGTTATATATACAAAAAGGGGTTAAAGAAATATCATGAAACCGTGTGCCAAGCATCAACACAGAAATCCTCGTATATCGGGCTCCGTCAGTCCGGGTCAGCCCACGGGGTCCGTCTGCGGTATCGGCCCTCGGCCCCGCCAGTACAGATCCTCCCGCATCCATCTCTCGACTCTGGCCAGTAGCCTCCGGACAACTGCCAGGTCCAAACAATCACCGGTAGGTACTCGCCCGCCTCCAGGCTCAATCGGCAAACCCATCGATCTTCTTGCCGAGGGGAACCATACCGGGCCCCACCATGTACTCTCATACGGCAACCACACCTCGTATAGAGTAGATAATCAGCACCGATAAAACTCATGGGGGACGCTCAAATATCATATCAAGGAAACCGGGTTGTTACATGTATGCATAATTTCATGAACTCCCGCGGTTCCCAAATCCCGAAAACATCATATAGAATCCAGATAAACAATGCATAAATCCAGGCATAAATGTATGCGATATATCTGAATGCGAGCAGGTAAACACAAGTATATAGCTGAACCAGATGTATGCGAAATCATGATAAGGTACAGCTAAGTAACATCAGTAAATGTGAATATGCAACAACAACTGAATATGTATCTAACATACAGGTGTAGCAAAGTATAGGTATCTACCTATAGGAACTGATGTCGTATACCCCCCTGGGTATAAGTAACATATGTAGGACATCCCTCCCGGTGTAGGTAAAATATGTAGGAGGTATACCAGTAGCTGTATCGCAAAGTGAAAATATACCTATCACTAAAGGTATGATACACTATAGGTATACCGATAAGCTAGGTGTCAAGTGTGACGAGCAATGGTAGCTAAAAGGGGTAGTGTGTGACATGGCAATTATTGACGGCGTGTGTGTAGCATGCAATCCGTGCTCGTGCAACATGAACCGTCAATAATGTGTGCAGTGTCCTACGGCTGCTAGTCACAGTATATAGCTATATCAAAGAATGCAGTAAATGCGCAATTCTACAATGACGTAGAATGTGCGACAGGAAATTGAATCCTAGCCCAGACGCATAACGCCATGCGGGCGATTCCCCTGTAGATGTTATATCTACTCACCTAAACTCCACGCTGGGTGAATCCTGTCACCTGCTCCCCCTGTAGCCGTGTCCGTAGCTCCTGCCTGCAAACCTGTAATTATAACATGGAAATCACATATAAGCTAATATCCCGCGAAACGCGATATCGAAACGAAACGAGAAACTCGCGTCGCAAACTAAACGCGCGTGTGCACGATACGCTGAATCGTGTGTGTACGCGTCTAAAACCCATCGCGACACGCCGCGATACGCTGGATCACAGAACCCACTCACGTATCGCGCGTATCGCGCAAACACCACGAACACAAAAACGATATATAGTCCCAGATTTTCCTACAGGCCAAAACGTACAAAACTAGACATACCAAAACACTACACTGCACAGCAGGAATCCCTACACCAAAACCCCAACACCCTAGCCCCCCTCTGGGCCGCAATTTGCGGCCAAAACAAGGAAATTGGCGGCCAGATTAGGGGTAGGGTGGCTTGTCTTCTGGTGGTGGTATCTAGACCTAACAAGCATGCCCCAGTTTCTCCAATTTTACACTGCAAGGTCCGGGTCTATAGCAGATCACAAATGTCACAATTATCTCTTAAAAACACCAATTTTGCACAATATGGAAAGTCTATGGTATTTTAGTGAAATCAGGGGGTTTTCTCAGTGTGAGTGACCCTACTAACACTAAACTAACCTAAGGTAGCTAACCAATTCAACAATTTACCACAATTCCACTTAAACACCATAATCTAGCACAAAACTAGCAATTTAACACTAATCGATACAAAACCATACACCATAAGCAAGTTAGGGATTTGGGGTTCAGAAATATACCCAATGCAACCCTAGGAAGCAGGTGAAGAAGTGTGTGGAGGAGATGAGGCTGCTGCAGTTGCTGTTGCTGATCCTGTTGCTGCTGCTGATGATGATAATGATGATGATAAAGTGCTGATGATGTTGCTGTTGCTATTGTTCCTGGGGCAGCTGCTGCTGTTGCTGAAGGTGATGATGATGATGCTGTTGTTGTCGTAGCTGTTGTTGTTGTTGTGGTCACTGCTGCTGTTGCTATTGCTTTTGTTGTTGCTGCTGCTTCAGCTTCTGCTGCTGCTTCTGCTCTCTCTCTTTCTCTCAAGGTGTGTGTGTGTGTTGTGAGAGAGTGAGGGAATGAGAGTGAGGAAAATGAGAGGAGAATGAGAGAACAAGCCAAGACCCCATCCCCTCTCTCTCTCTTTCCTCATAATGAGGCATGGCTCACACCATGCTTCTCATGCACCCCTCTCTCACACAAAGTCAAACCAATCAACCATATTAAAATACCATTCAAATTCATTTTAATTAAAACTAACCATAACACTAAATTAAACAATGGTTAAACCACAATTTACATCCTAGTTTACATGCACAAGTGTGTGTGTGCCTAACAAAATTCTAATAAAATACACATTAAATAGGATAAAATATGTAAAACTTAATTTGGTAAACTTTTTATTAAAAACCACACATTAAAATATAATTAGCTACAAAACACATTCTAAGGTGTTACAAGTATGATCTCATCATAGTCCCAGAAGTCGAGTACATATCCTAAGGGCTTTATCAACATGTAACATAGAGAAATTCAGAGTACATGTTAAGATAAAGTACAACCAGATAGCATACTATCATGTCGAGCAAGAAAGTCCTCCCTATATATGTCATAGCATCCACTACAATATACATCGTATGTACAGTAATGGCCTCTAGGGCATACATATAACTAACAATTATATGTAGATTGTTAGTCATCTGCCTCATCGCATCATCATTTATACATAGTTTTCTAGCCATGCATCGCATTGCAGGTTATTGATATTTTGGACATCCATTATTACCGCCACGTTTTTATATTGTGATTCTTCTTCGGGATTTCAGTATTTATGAGATTTCTGGAATTTAGGGGAAAACCGCAAGAATTTTATAAACTCATTATCTTTTAAATTACAACTTGCGGTTTTTCTCGTGATATGATGATATGGGCCGATCCGGACTGACAGAGCCCGAGATAGTTTGGCGCGGTGGATATCTATAGGATGCCAACCGTGGTCGTGATATAATGATATGGGCCGATCCGGACTGACAGAGCCCGAGATAGTTCGGCACGGCGGATATCTATAGGATACCGACCGTGGTCGTGATATGATGATATGGGCCGGTCCGGACTGACTGAGCCCGAGATAGTTTGGCGCGGCGGATATCTATAGGATTCCGACCGTGGTCGTGATATGATGATATGGGCCGATCCGGACTGACGGAGCGCGAGATAGTTTGGCGCTGCGGATATCTGTAGGATACCTGTAAGTCCACGTTACCTCTCCCGGTTCTTTCGGGCTTGCGGAAACGGTAAAAAACGATTTTTTTGGGTCTAAGTAACATGGACTATAAAACCCGGATCTTTGCTAAACAACACAGTAGAAACTAACAAGAGTTTTACCTACTCGGTTAGGGGGTTATACCTTAACTTGAACTCCTTCTCTTGGACTCTTTGTGGTGGTCAGATGGTTCTCTCCTCGTCGCCTTCTCTTGCCGAAGATGGATCCACCTGAGGATCTCTACCTTGAGCTCCTTCCTCGATCTTGAGGTAACTAAAGTATTAGGCTTGCTAGACCTTCAACCTTAGGATGAGTAGAGATGAGTTTTGGTGTTTTATCTCCAAGGAAATGGTTCTCAACTCATGAGAAGGATTTTCCTTGAGCTAGAGGAAGATGAAAAGCAAAGGATGAGAGAGAAAGAGAATGAGATTATGATATGAAAATAACAACCATATCACATATATGTGAATTAATAATTAACAATATTAATCAAAATGAAAAAGGTGATGGTTGGTTTGATATGACCATTATCATTTCATATTTAATGTGTTTTGCAAAGATCAAAGAGCATCTTTGCTTGAAATGATGATGGTCAAAGTTTCAGCCTTGGTCAACAAGTCAACCTTGGTCAAAATGTCAACAACCCTAACCATAACTCAATTTCCTTTTAATTAACATTATTAATCATAATTCACATGTTCATTAGGGTTTGGAAAATGACAACCGTCAACTGTGCATACACACCTGTACCAAAACCCTAATGAGAATCCTCTGCCTCTGCCTCAGTTAACTGTGCATACACACCCACATTCGTGTTCCGATGAACACGAATACAATGAGATAAAACTAACCCCAAAACATATACTAGGATCTGGCTCAAACCAGAGCCCGCTAGTAATGACTGTCCGGACACCAAACGTGCACAAGTGCGCGGATGTGAACGAACCCTGTCGCAAAACCATTCGACCTCTACTCCGTTTTTCCCAAAAGCAAATAACCCTCTGTGTGGGACTCTAAAGACTCGACACTACGCTGGTAGTGGGTTTAACCACAGACCGCAAGCGGCACTAGCTGTATGTAACGGCCCCCAGATAGATGCCGATAAGAAGACTGATGAGGCGAACCCATCCGA
Organism: Agapanthus africanus; assembly: GCA_030015575.1. Taxonomy (NCBI): domain Eukaryota; kingdom Viridiplantae; phylum Streptophyta; class Magnoliopsida; order Asparagales; family Amaryllidaceae; genus Agapanthus; species Agapanthus africanus. The sequence goes on along the minus strand of CM057347.1, from coordinate 206,657,177 downwards.
ACTCCTACTGAGCCTGTCTGTGACAATCTGCGTACAGTCCGGTCTATTCGTCTGAGAATATCGCATGGCGGGCCTGGGGGGTGGTAAACGTCAGTCCCCTAATAGCGGTACAAGTCGTGTCGGAGTGTAGCCCAGAACACCCTGAGATAACACTGGAAACCTACCAGTGTATCTCGCTTGCCCTGGCCAGGGATGACTATGTGTAATGGCTCTCCTAGACACAGCGCGATATCAACTCCCAATACCGGGAGAGACGAATCCTATCTAACCGTCACTGCCTCCAAGTGCTTCGGGACTGCACCCAACTACTACCTGTTTGCACGACTCCTTTGAGCCGTGGTAGGGTAGTAATCAAAGTGCGGTGGGAACACACTCGAGGCGAAGTGACAGTGTCAAGTCAGCGGATTAAGCTGTACTCATGTCACCTAGGAACTGATAACTGACGATAGGTATAGTACCAACCAACAGTTCCCGACGAGTCCTGTCCAGTGTACTCGTAACCTAACGAGCACCCGCATACTATCTCAAGTACGACGTACTGACGACTGTGGGACAGACCGTCTCCCGTGCTGGGATGAGAAGCGCATACACTAATCTACTCCGGAGTATCAATGCCCTGTCTTGATAGTCCTACGACTAGGGACCTGCATAAGGATGTGCTTGTGGATTACCCAGCCCCCATGAGTGTGACTGCCATCACAACGCTGGTAATCAAGCAAAGATCCTAAGGGCTCCACTAATGTGTATAGGCGATATGTTAAAAGAAACACATGTACACACATTGAAGTAGAAACAAACCAAGTAGTATACTACTATTTTGAGCAAAACTGTCTATACAATGGTGAATATCCTAAGCTTCCATTAAGTAATATACAAACTAGTATGATACAGTAATGGCCTCTAGGGCATATACACTAACAATCTCCCACTTACACTAAGGCCATGTACTGGCGTATCGAAGACCTATCATCTCGATCAGCCGCTCGAACTGAGTCTGGGGTAAGGCCTTCGTGAATGGATCTGCAGTGTTATCTTCTGAAGCAACCCTCCGAACCTCGATCTCCTGGCGATCCACGATCTCCCTGATCAGATGATACCGCCTCAAGATGTGTCTGGATTTCTGATGGGACCTGGGTTCCTTCGCTAAAGCTATAGCCCCGTTGTTGTCGCAATACAGAGGTATTGGATCAACAATGGACGGAACCACCTGAAGTTCTTTCAAGAACTTCCTCATCCAGACGGCTTCTTTTGTGACATCAGATGCAGCGATATATTCCGCTTCCATCGTCGAGTCAGAAACGGTTTCTTTTTTGGAACTCTTCCAACACACCGCCCTTCCATTGAGGGTAAAGACATAACCCGACATGGACTTGGAATCATCCTTGTCACTCTGGAAGCTGGAGTCAGCAAAGGTCTCGATCTGGAGGTCTTTTCCGCCTACACCAAGAACATCTCCTTAGTCCTTCTCAGGTACTTGAGAATGTTCTTTACCGCTATCCAGTGCTTCTCCCCAGGGTTTGACTGATATCGGCTTACCACACTCAGTGCATAAGCTACATCTGGTCTGGTACACAACATCGCATACATTATAGAGCCTACCGCAAAAGCGTAGGGTATAATAGACATGCGATCCCTTTCCAAATCAATCTTGGGAGACATCTCTTTGGAGAGGATGATCCCGTGACAAGCCGGTAGATTACCGCGCTTGGAATCTTCCATACTGAATCTTTTCAGTATGGTGTCGATGTACCTGGACTGCGAAAGTCCTAATATCCTCTTGGATCTATCACGATGGATCTGGATCCCCAGAATGTAAGTGGCATCACCCAGGTCTTTCATGGAGAACCTGTGTGACAAGAACCCTTTGACAGATTGTAGCAGAGGAATGTCATTTCCTATCAAGAGAATGTCATCCACGTATAAAACGAGGAATACGACAGTTCTTGCTACAAATCTACTATAGATGCATGGTTCATCTGGATTTTTGATAAAGCCAATTTTTTTGACCGTCTCATCAAAACAGATGTTCCAACTCCGCGATTCTTGCTTTAGTCCATAAATGGACTTTAGCAACTTGCACACCTTTCCGCTGCTCCCACTCTGAATGAAACCCTCTGGCTGGTCCATATAGACACACTCCTCTAAATTTCTATTTAGAAAAGCGGTCTTTGCGTCCATTTGCCAAATCTCATAATCGTGGAAGGCAGCAATGGCAAGAAGGATCTGAATGGATTTCAGCATAGCCACTGGAGAAAAGGTTTCGTCATAGTCCAAACTAGGTCTTTGACGAAAACCATTTGCAACAAGTCTAGCCTTATAGGTCTCAACCTGTCCATCTACACCAATCTTCTTCTTGAAGATCCACTTGCATCCTACGGGTTTTACCCCATCTGGAGCAATGTCCAAAGTCCATACTTTGTTGGTGTACATGGACTCCATTTCGGTCCGTATTGCATCCAGCCATTTTACCGAGTCAACGCTCTGAATGGCCTGCTGGAAACTAGTAGGCTCATCATTATCAATGATGCAATTCTCTCTATCCCCGTTTATGAGAAAACCCTAGTATCTCTCGGACGGACGAGACTGCCTACTACTCCTGCGGAGCGGTGTAGGAATGTCATGTTCTTTCGAACCCTCTGGTTCTTTTAAGATTTCAGTAATAGCTCGTGGTTCTGGAATTTCTTCCAATTCTATTGCGCTCCCACTTATCTGATTTTCCAAGAACTCAGTTTCCAAGAAGCAGGCATGACGAGAAACAAAAACCTTTTGTTCCTCTTCGCAATAGAAGAAATATCCCTTGGAGTTCTTTGGATATCCCACAAACTTGCACTGTACTGAGCGTGCCTCGAGCTTGTCCGCATGCTGCTTTTTGACAAAAGCTGGACATCCCCATGTCTTAATATGTTTAAGATAGGGTTTCTTCCCACACCACATCTGATATGCTGTGGTAGGCACAGTCTTACTTGGAACTCGGTTCAAAAGATATGCAGCTGATTCTAGTGCATATCCCCAGAATGATCGCGGTAACTCAGCGTTACTCATCATGGAACGTACCATATCCAATAGGGTCCGGTTCTGTTTCTCCAATACACTGTTATGTTGCGGAGTGTATGGAGGAGTAAGCTGAGAGAGAATTCCATTCTCTTTTAGGTAATCCAGGAACTCGGCACTCAAGTATTCACCACCTCGATCAGATCTCAATGTCTTGATACTTTTGCCGGTTTGTTTTTCTACTTCATTCTTATATTCCTGGAATTTTCCAAAGGTTTCGGATTTATGTTTCATTAAGAAGACATATCTATACCTTGAAAAGTCATCCGTAAAATTAATGAAGTAAGAATTGTAAGTCTACGTTAGCGCCCCGGCAGTCTACTGACACCAAATACGGAATAAAAACTTTTAACTTGGTGCTATCGTATATTTTAACCCGGATCTGCCATTATTGCTAAACTAACAAACAGTAAAGAGTGTAGAAAGATTGTACCGAACGATCCGAGTCCTTCGTTCTTCAACCATCATCCCACGCTCCGTTGCGGCTGCTCCGATCTCGTCGAACTCCGATATCCTCGTCGAGGTGACACCACATCACCGATTCTTTAAACGGGCTCCCGCCTCTGACTTGAGGCAACTCGGTCGTCAAGTTTGCTAGAAGAGACGACCAAGAATGATGTAGAGAATGAGTAGATGACTTTGTCTCGTTCCGTCCAAAACTGTGGACGGACGGTTAATGAAGTTGCCGAGGGAATTGGGTGATGGAATGAAATGAACTGTAAAATTCCATACACCCCGAATACTATCATATCTTTTTACAACCATGAAAAACTATCAAGTGAGAGAGAGTGGAGGAGAGAGAGGGCCGGCCATTCTTATAGAAGAGGGAGGTGACCGTAGGAGAGGGGGGGTGACCATAAGATAAATATCACAATGTGAACACAAACAAATATCTTGCATAAAGATCTTAAGCAAAACAAGAATGTAATGAAATCAAAGCATGAGTCACTTAGCCTTGTCACAAATTCTAGAACCTTCTAGAACCTTCTAGAAGCACGACTCACTCTCATCCAAGAAAAGATAAATCCGCCTTTAACCAAATGTTAAAAGACGGCTGATAGAAAACTGGAAACTGGCAACTTCCAAAAGTGATCCTGAAACGACTTTCAGGATAACCCCGAAACTGTATAAATATACCCGCATTTGTATTACGACCGAATACAAATGCAACTGAGACAAAGATATTATACCTACTCAATATAATACTCGGATCCGGCTTAAACCAAAGCCGACCAGTATCATCTGCCCGAAAACTGACACGTGCGTAAACGCACGTGCATTTTCCGAACCCTGCCATAAAACCATACGGCCTCTACAACGTTTCGCCCGAACTTGGGAAACTGTCTGTGGGGGACTCTAATGACTCGTCAGTACCCTGGCAGTGGGTTTAACCACAAACCGTCAGCTGCACTAGCTATGCGTAACGGCTGCCCACGGACTGACCTCAAGGGAGACTGATGAGCAAACTCAAGGGTGGCCGATGAATGAACTCATCCAGAAAACCCTACTGAGCCTAACAGTGACAATGTATATACAGTCCGGTCCGTTCGTCAATGAGTATCGCATATCCGCCTAGGGGGCTAGTAACGTCAGACCCCCAGAAGCAGTATAAGTCGTGTCGGAGTGAAGCCCAATAACACCCTGAGATACTACTGGAGTACCTACCAGTAAATCTCCTGCCACGGCCGTGGGCTTTGTGTAATGGCTCTCCTAGACACAGCACGATCTCGCCCCCAATACCGGGAGAGACGAATCCCCTGCCGATCCGCTCACGTGCCTCCATATGGCTCGGGACTGTACCCAAAAGCTACCTGTTTGCACGACTCCTTTGAGCCGTGGTAGGGTAGAAATCAAAGCACAGTGGGAACTCACACGAGACAAATGACGACCTCAGGTCGATGAACTAACCTGTGCACATGTCACCTGGGAACTGCTATCTGACGATAGGTATAGTACTAACTAGCAGATTCCCGGCGAGTCCTGTCCGGTGTACTCATAACCCAATGAGCACCTGTATACATCTTAGGTGATCCAACTGACACCAGTGGCTTGTGAGACCGGCCACTGCCCCTCGTCGGGGTCTCGACTGTATACACTAGTCTACTCCGGAGTATCGATGCCCTGTCTCGAAACTCCAACGACTAGGGACCACAATTAAGGATATGCATATAAACTACCCAACTCTCACGTATATGATCGCCATCATACTGTTGGTAGTAAAGCAAGATCCTAAGGGCTCTATCAAAGTGTAACATGCAATCAGTCACCTGAACATGTACACGACTGATAAAGGCAAACCAGATAGTATACTATCATCTCGAGTAAGACTGTCCTACCGGGATAGGTCCTCCGCAATCATTGCAATCACGTACCTGCGATCCAATAATTGACTATGAAGGCACTATCTCCAACAATCTCCCACTTGTACTCAAGGCTAATTATTGCGATGTCGACTACTCACAGCCCGTGTGAAACCGAACCTCCAACTCCTCTACTAATCAGTTTCACAAAGCCCGTTTGTAAAACTATTGTGTTCGAGAAATAGCCTCAGTGAGTGGATCCGCCTAGAAGTATCTTTCTATATCTCTCTTAATCTCAAGTTCGCGGAGAAAGCCATCTCCCGAATTGAGTAGTACCTGTCTTAGAATATGTCTGGATATCTGATGGGACCTTAGTTCATAAATGAACTTCATATCCAAACTTCTTAGACTGTATGGATCACTGAACCTAATCAGTATCTGGCACCATGCCACCCACAGTATCCTCTGGAACCACCTGTCCATAATACTGTCCCTCGTCAGAGGGAAAACAAAAACTCTGACAATCACTCTGTCATCCATGTCACCTTTGAAGCCTGGAATGATAACCGTCTCCCGAAAGAGGCTGCCGTTATCAAATCCGTAGAACATGTACTAATGTTCTAAAACTGCTTCCTTATGTTTCTCCAGGATTGGATTAATACAAACTTATTGCATCTAGTGCAAAAACAACATTTGGTGCGGTACTTGACATCTCATGATTGACTCAATTGCCTAAGCAAGTGATCTGCCAATCATGCACATCCCTCTCCCCTTTAGTCTATACGACACCTTTAGAGAGGGTGACTCCATCACCTGCAGGTACACTACCATGCTAGGAGTCAACTATTCCAAAAACCATTAGAATATCTGTCAAAGTACCCACATTGGGAAACTACCCAAATCCAGATCTAAAACCATAGATCTAGAAACCAGAATGTCAAATATTATATCCATATCCTGTCTGGAGAAACAACTGTGTGACGACCACAATACAACCGATCGTAGTATAGGAATTTTACTTCCTACTCTGTGTATGTCATCCTGATACCATGACATCACACCCTACTACCTTCTTAACTGATCCATCCCCTATTCTGATTGAAGTCAAACCCATGACTGCCACATCAAAATTAGATGATCTATCTCCGCTAAAACTGCTCAAGTCTATAAATAGATATAAGCATCTTGCCCACTATGCTTCCGCTGCTCCCACTGACTACGACAACCCTCCTACCGGGTCTCATAGCCTGGAACAACAGTAGTGTCAAGTCTTGGTAGATAAGAACCTCCCTGTCACCGTCCTTGAGGCTACCGAAGTACCTCTCGGGTGTCTGAGGTTACCTACCATATCTGCGGAGTGGCTATTGGAATGTCAAATCTGATTGAATATATAGGTCCTATTAAATTTTCCGTAATCGTTTGCGGTTCTGGAATCACTTCCAGTTCTACCATACTCCCACTACTGTTTTTCTGAAAAAGATCCATTTTACTAAAACTGTGGCGAGTCAAGAACAATATCACTATTGATCTTCCAAATGGTAGAATATCAACCCTCGTCATAGCCAGGGTCAACCCACAAACAGCCATTACAGAAACGTGCCCTGAGTTATCCAGAGTCTGGTTTTAAGCATAAGCTGGACAACTCCCCATACCTTAATTTCTTTTAAGGTACGATCCATTCTATATCCAATACAGAAACTTTGGCACTTATTTAATTGGAACCATATTCAAATCATGCAGCTGTCTCCAGTGCATATCAACTTAATGGAAAGAGGCTAATCAGCATTACTCAACTTAGGAAACCATCCAATTATGAGTAACCTGAAAGAGAAACACGTTTCTCAAAACCATCACTATCATCTGAATACCAATCACAAGAATCTACATCTTCGATCTCTTTGAAGAATCCCGATACTTGTGATACCTGGTTCTCTACTTTATTCTTATACCCATAACTTCTCAAAACTTAGACCTTGTATTTCTACGAAACACTTGTCTAAAAACTAGAGAAGTTATAAGTAAACAGAACATAGTACGAGGACCTACCCCTTTGTCCTGATGGACACTTGGACAACATACAATACTCTGTATAAGTCCGCTGAGTTAAACAACTCAAAACCTGTGCGTCGTAGGTAGAAAACTGTACCCTGGCGATTTCCTCAAATATCACCAATTACAACGAATTCCGATATAATGAGGATGATCACCTAATTCCCAATATCTTACTCCCACTCATCATCTGTAAAACCATACAGATATGAGAATGAAACCTGGTAAATACATACCCTTGGAGTAAGTGTCTAATTGGGAAAACAGTTTTTCTTTTAACAATGCACTGAAACATGAAAATGTTTCGTAGGGGTATCCTGGTATTCATAGTAATGCCTCTTCCATAATCCAATTCATGACTTCAACCGTATATTTTATTGCCATCTCTCCAAATCACTTTATTTGTCTTTAGTCGTTACCTTCTGTACACCATCGTTAGGCTAAATGGTTTTCTTCCTTCCCTACCGTTCGGTACCAGCCTATGGTTTGGAAGAAGACTATCCAGTAAGCATAATAGGTGTACCCTCCTAAACCAAGGAGTACTCATAACTGAGAGAAGGTGATGATAAAAGACAACTGAATAATACCTTATTCTTTTAAAGGTGAAATAGGAGTGGTGATGAAGTACGCGGTTTTGGTCGTGAATGATATCAGTCGCAATTTACTTTGCCCTCTTTCTAATCCCTTTATTTTGTCTTTACATATTACCTTCTGCACACCCTACTTAGGCTAATTGGTTTTCTTCATTCCCTACCTTTCGGCACCAGCCTATGGTTTGGAATAAGACTATCCAATAAGCGTAATAGGTGTACTCTCCTAAACCAAGGAGCTCTCGCAACCTGAGAGAAGGTGATAATAAAAGACAACTGAATAAACCAATTCTATTTCTCCTGAACCTGGATCCATCCTCGAAGAAGTTCCTTTGAGTTCGTATATAACCATACGATGGATCTATCCAATGGAAGTGGATATCCGTAGCAATACGGGTGTTCTGAGAAATGCAAAGGGTAGAAGAAGGAGTGGCAATGACTTATGCAACTCAGACAATCCAAAAGCCAGTATTTTAAGAAGGTTCGGTCAACCTGGTCACTGAGTCATAGTCTAGGGTCGGTCAAAGGTCGCTGCCAAAGAGAGAGAGAGAAAAGAAACACTCCGCGTGCACTCTAACCTAGATCAGAATGGTCATAACTTTATCTAATCCAGAAACCTCCCACTGTCCTGTCAAATTCTCCTCCAAACCTAAAAGAAGAATCAATCGGGATCACCCGACGAGTAAACCAACTCATTAGTGGGAATCGGGATCCAACTCTCATCGCATGATAACGTGATGGAATGCATCCACGTTACTCATACTCCAGAAGGTATGCGCATACTTGGCAAGTTTCAGTTTCTTTAGAAACTCCCGATCTGATATTTGCCCCATGCTCTTATAACCTTGGCTTTGGTCAAAATGTCATAAGTCACATGCCAAGTTCTACCCATCACTATCTTGTCAATTTGAACCCACCCGCACATGCCCCTGACTTTGGCCAATCGGCAGAACGACTGTCCCAAACTAACTCATCTATCTATGCAACAATTGAATACCCAGCAGCTACCAAACACTATGCCTTAACTTTGGCTAAAATGCATAGCTTGAATACTACTGAATACCCAAAAGAAGTGACGGAGGGCTACGGCTGGTTTTTGGCGAAAAACCTTTAGCGTAGTGAACTTGATATCGCTGAAGGAACCTGATAGCTTTTTAAAATATAGTGGCGAAAACCTTTTGCTAAAGAGGTCACTCCCGGTAAAGGGATCTCGGCTCTTTCCTCGTGGAATGAGGTGCAGGATATTCCACTGAATACCGCTATGCAAAGCAACATGTAATCGACTATAGTGAAGTTATTACCCTGACGCAAACTTCTGCCCAAGGGGTCAGTCCCGGTGAAGGGATATCGGCCCTTGCCCCGTCGAATGAGGTGCAGGATATTCCACTGAATACCGCTATGCAAAACAAAAGAAAACGTCTTTGCAATAACACTTTTTTAAAATTGTTCCAACAACTCAAACAGGTTTGTTTTACTTTGCATTGATCAGAATCAACGCAGTCCCATCAATCAATCACACCAGAAAAGAACGAAAATAAAATGTACGTATATGCCATCCGCATTCGTCACTGGGTCCCGTCATCACCCGTTAGTTTACTTAACTAATCGACAGAGCGGGGACTGGACTAGCGCGGGTGTAAAACATATACAACATCTAATAGTATATAAACCAATATACATAATCGCTCCAGGCGTGATAATATGCAACATTACAGAAAAGTAATAAGCATCACAGAACAATACAGATAATCTGGGATCCCCGAGTTTCACAGAGCCGCTGCTGAAACCCGACGTTCCCCTGTCGTGTGGATAGCCTGTGCAATGAAACCTAGACCCCTACGGGTGCGGCAAGTTACCCGCCAAAACCTGAAGCGAGGCAGTCCCCACAGCATAGTGAATGGAACACCCGGCACTTCACGGAATCCGGTAAACTTGGGCACCCCTCCTTGGGTCAACCTGTACCCCCTACGAGTGCGGCGAATAGTCTGCCAATTCTGAAGTGGGGCCCCTCTGCCTCTCAAAGCCATGAGATGCGGACCCGTTGCTTTCCCGAACCCGGCTATCCGTGCACTCCGTCGCGGGGTAAAACCTAGTACAGTCATGAAAAATAGTACAATAGGTACATCGACCGCAACCTGGTCGTGCCCCAAAATAATATTATACAACAGGCAGTGACGGCAGTCCACAAGTTGGACGCTCGCCCCGCAATATCAAATGTACAAATAAACACAAACTGTACTACCATTGCACACTGCTATCCACCACGACAAGTCCGCAACATCACAGCACAACACAGAACATCAACGCGAATGTCACGTTCGCAAACCCGTCTAAAAGAACTATAGCAATCGGACGCGGTTTACCGATCAAATGACATTCCCGGTCGGAGATATAATGTAAGCACTGTAAACTAACACGTTTAAATTTCGATCGACCAAAGACCAAATATCAAAAAGTGGGCCCCACTGCTTACTGGTGAACAGTAACAAAACCTGGGCCAAAACGATATTTACCAAAAACCCCAAAATCCAACAGAGAACCCACTGACAAAATTTGGGAGCACGTGCTCCCCACGTGGCCGCGGAAGCGCGGCCAAACCATGGGTTTGGCCGCGTTTCCGCGGCAGCTTGGAGGAATCACGACCCCAAATTTCGTCGTAGTTCTTAGAAAACCCTGCTCTGATTTTTAAGACATCCAGAATTCAATTTTGACACCGTTTAAAAACAACAGAAACTGTCAAGTTGTAATTTTGTGATTTTTGATTTCCGGTCGGATCGATGTTTTAAACGCGTTAGCACAAGTTAGTATAGCAAAATGGTGAGGCTCTGATACCACTGTAAGTCTACGTTAGCGCCCCGGCAGTCTACTGACGCCAAATGCGGAATAAAAACTTTTAACTTGGCGCTATCGTATACTTTAACCCGGATCTGCCATTATTGCTAAACTAACAAACAGTAAAGAGTGTAGAAAGATTGTACCGAACGATCCGAGTCCTTCGTTCTTCAACCATCATCCCACGCTCCGTTGCGGTTGCTCCGATCTCGTCGAACTCCGATATCCTCGTCGACGTGACACCACATCACCGATTCTTTAAACGGGCTCCCGCCTCTGACTTGAGGCAACTCGGTCGTCAAGTTTGCTAGAAGAGACGACCAAGAATGATGTAGAGAATGAGTAGATGACTTTGTCTCGTTCCGTCCAAAACTGTGGACGGACGGTTAATGAAGTTGCCGAGGGAATTGGGTGATGGAATGAAATGAACTGTAAAATTCCATACACCCCGAATACTATCATATCTTTTTACAACCATGAAAAACTATCAAGTGAGAGAGAGTGGAGAAGAGAGAGGGCCGGCCATTCTTATAGAAGAGGGAGGTGACCGTAGGAGAGGGGGGGTGACCATAAGATAAATATCACAATGTGAACACAAACAAATATCTTGCATAAAGATCTTAAGCAAAACAAGAATGTAATGAAATCAAAGCATGAGTCACTTAGCCTTGTCACAAATTCTAGAACCTTCTAGAAGCACGACTCACTCTCATCCAAGAAAAGATAAATCCGCCTTTAACCAAATGTTAAAAGACGGCTGATAGAAAACTGGAAACTGGCAACTTCCAAAAGTGATCCTGAAACGACTTTCAGGATAACCCCGAAACTGTATAAATATACCCGCATTTGTATTACGACCGAATACAAATGCAACTGAGACAAAGATATTATACCTACTCAATATAATACTCGGATCCGGCTTAAACCAAAGCCGACCAGTATCATCTGCCCGAAAACTGACACGTGCGTAAACGCACGTGCATTTTCCGAACCCTGCCATAAAACCATACGGCCTCTACAACGTTTCGCCCGAACTTGGGAAACTGTCTGTGGGGGACTCTAATGACTCGTCAGTACCCTGGCAGTGGGTTTAACCACAAACCGTCAGCTGCACTAGCTATGCGTAACGGCTGCCCACGGACTGACCTCAAGGGAGACTGATGAGCAAACTCAAGGGTGGCCGATGAATGAACTCATCCAGAAAACCCTACTGAGCCTAACAGTGACAATGTATATACAGTCCGGTCCGTTCGTCAATGAGTATCGCATATCCGCCTAGGGGGCTAGTAATGTCAGACCCCCAGAAGCAGTATAAGTCGTGTCGGAGTGAAGCCCAATAACACCCTGAGATACTACTGGAGTACCTACCAGTAAATCTCCTGCCACGGCCGTGGGCTTTGTGTAATGGCTCTCCTAGACACAGCACGATCTCGCCCCCAATACCGGGAGAGACGAATCCCCTGCCGATCCGCTCACGTGCCTCCATATGGCTCGGGACTGTACCCAAAAGCTACCTGTTTGCACGACTCCTTTGAGCCGTGGTAGGGTAGAAATCAAAGCACAGTGGGAACTCACACGAGACAAATGACGACCTCAGGTCGATGAACTAACCTGTGCACATGTCACCTGGGAACTGCTATCTGACGATAGGTATAGTACTAACTAGCAGATTCCCGGCGAGTCCTGTCCGGTGTACTCATAACCCAATGAGCACCTGTATACATCTTAGGTGATCCAACTGACACCAGTGGCTTGTGAGACCGGCCACCGCCCCTCGTCGGGGTCTCGACTGTATACACTAGTCTACTCCGGAGTATCGATGCCCTGTCTCGAAACTCCAACGACTAGGGACCACAATTAAGGATATGCATATAAACTACCCAACTCTCACGTATATGATCGCCATCATACTGTTGGTAGTAAAGCAAGATCCTAAGGGCTCTATCAAAGTGTAACATGCAATCAGTCACCTGAACATGTACACGACTGATAAAGGCAAACCAGATAGTATACTATCATCTCGAGTAAGACTGTCCTACCGGGATAGGTCCTCCGCAATCATTGCAATCACGTACCTGCGATCCAATAATTGACTATGAGGGCACTATCTCCAACAAGAATAACCGCTTCGCCCATGTGTAGACAGAGGACCGCACACGTCGCTGTGTACGAGTCCCAAGAGCTCGCTCGCTCTTACTCCGTGTCCAGTGAACGGAGTCTTTGTCGTCTTTCCTTTGAGACAGGATTGACAAGTTGCATATGATTGATATTCGAACGGATCAAAATATCCTTCTGTATGTAACTTTGTCAACCTTCTCTCATTGATGTGACCCAGTCTACAATGCCATAAGAAAGCATGATTGATTTCTGGAGACTTTCTTTTGTGTGTATTCTGGACATTGAAAATCTGTGGTTGGTTAATACGTATATACCATTGCTTAATGTACCTGACCCAATCAAAACTTGATTAAGGTGAATGCTCACAACATTACTTACAAATGCAAATTCAAAACTTTCTTTAGATAATAAAGATCCAGAAATGATATTACAAGTTGCATTGGGTACAAAATAACAATTACGCAAAACCAAAACGTATCCATCTGACAATCCCAGGTGATAGTCCCCCACGGACTCAGCATCCATGCCAGCTCCGTTTGCAACTTTGAGGGTCATATCACCTACCTTCAAAACCCTACGCCTTCTCAGTGCCTGCAAAGAATTACAGATATGAGATCCTGATTCGGTATCCAATACCCAGGATGTAGAGTTTATTGATAGACAGTTTTCAATAACATACACACCTGAAGCCAAAGCTGCAACTTGCTTTGGATCCTGGTTTCTGGCCTTCCAAGCCCTGTAATCCTTTTTCCAGTGTCCACTCTTGTGACAGTAAAAGCATTCTTCCTTTCCCACAAGCTTTCCCACTACCTTTGTTGCCTTTGCCTTTCCCTTTGTATCCACTTTACTAACACCGCCCCTTGGTTTGGCGGGGGCTTTCTTCTTCTTTCCCTTGGCTTTCGCCTTGGACTTAGAAGAGGAAGATCCTCCTACAAACAAAGTGGATGTTTCCCTATCTTTCTGTAGGGTGCCCTCTGCACTCCTCAGTATGTTGAGGAGTTCTGAAAGTTCAACTTCTTTTTCTTGTAAGTTGAAGTTCAGGATAAACTGGGCGTAAGTGGAAGGAAGGGACTGGAGAATCAAGTCTGTATAGAGCTCGCTCTCTAACGTGGTCCCAAGGTCCGCGAGCTCTTCAATATAGCCAATCATCTTAAGCACGTGTTCCGCTACCGATGATCCGACGGCCAATCTCGCCGAAAATAGCTTTTTTGAGACTTCGTATCTGGCGATACGGGATTGCTCTCCATACAGTTCTTTTGTATAAAGAAATATGGATTCCAGGTCCATATTCTCGTGCCTCCTCTGATGTTCATTGTCCATAGAGGCAAGCACGAGGCACTTGGCCTTCGCGCAGTCAATCTCTCATGTCTTACGGATTTCTATATCCGCGACGCTGGAGGTGGGACCTGGGACAGGGGGAGCTTTGGTAGTAAGGAGATACCCCAACTTGTCGTAACTGATTGCCATTTTGACATTCCTGAGCCAATCTTTGTAGTTTGGCCTTGCCAGTATATTTTTATCTTGTAATAACTTAAGTCCGGTCATGTGGATTGGTCGCTGCAATTAGGAGAGAGAGAAGAAACATTTTAGCATGATGCTCTTGCAAGTTTAGAGTGGTTTTTAATTTGTCTAAACAGGATGGCTCCCACTGTCTCTCGAATTCCTCCTAAAACCAAAAAGGAAGAATTAGCCGGGATCAATCTCACCGTACAATACTTGCTTAACCGTTCAGCCAGGCCAGTGTTGGTACTTCGAGGGAGGTTTTCCAACGCTTTTGCGAAGTTCCTTAATTAAATAACCTCTTTTCCCTGGGGGCGTAGCCCCGCTAACACCTTTCTAGACACCTACTTGGTTTATAGCATCGATCGTTAAGTGAGAAATTTCCCGACGAGTAGCATATACTCACACTAAGATCGGGATCCAAATATCATCGCGTGACGAAACTGAAGGAATCCTACCAGAATCATCACACTCCAAATGGTATGCAGCACTAGCAAGTTTCAGTTTCTTTAGAAACTCCCGATGTGGATTTTTGCCCCATGCTTTTATGACCTTAACTTTGGCCAACAAATCATAAGTCACATGTCAAGTTCTACCCGTCATTCTCCAGGTTAATTTGAACCCACCCGTACCTACCCTTGACTTTGGCCAACAAGGTAGTACGACTGTCCCAAACCAACGCATCTATCTATGCTGCATATGAATACCCAATAGCTACCAAACACTGTGCCTTGACTTTGGCCAACAAACACAGCTTGAATACTATTGACTATCCATATGAAATGACAGAGGGCTACGAATGGTTTTGGCGAAACCGTGAACGTAGTGAACTTGATATAATCGATGGAACGAGATAGCTTTTAAAAGGAGTGGCTTAAGCTCCGCGTTTAAAAGTTGGTTTTTGAAAAGAAACCGAGTGGTTTTTGAAATTGTTCCAACGATTTTACTTTGGTTTATTTTCTTGCATTAATTTAATGCGTCCCATCATTTAATCCTACCATTGCAGAAAACAACGAAAACATGACGTACGCTTATGCCATCCGCATTCGCCACGGGGCCCCGTCATTACCCGTTAGGTTACTTAACTAACGACAGAGCGGGGGCTGGACTAGCGCGGATGCAAAACATAAGCAACGCCTAAATAGATATCATATATAGATATATACATTCGTCAGATGCAATGATAGCCATTCCAGATCACAGATGAACACATTGGATATACTAGGAATCCGCATTCCGTACGAGCCTGTAATGAAAAGCGGATTACACGGTCGCGATGAATAGCCAATACCCACCCTAGACTCCTACGGGTGCGGCAAACTACCCGCCAAATACCCGAAGTGAAGCAACCCCCCTCAACAACGTAAGTAGGCCACCTGGCACTTCGAGGTACCCGGTAGTTTGTGCACCCTCTCCATGGGTCTATCCTAGGAGCAAAAACAGTAAAAGAAATTATACAATGACGGCTACAAACTCATCCCGGTTGTGCGGCCATACAAATAATATTACATCAATTACAAATTACATGAATTGAAAGATAAAGAAAACTTTCATCTCACAACCCCCCGGCTATTCATCCGCGACAATCCAATGAATTCATATACACAAACCATCAACATTACAGATCACAGATATGTATAACCCCCACTAATCGTCGTATAGCGATTAGCAGACGTTCAATACATATATAGCATCACAGATATAACCCATTAGCCAAAGTCTACAGAAAATCGATCAAAATACGGATTTGTAACCACCCCAAAAACAAATTTGTTCTCTGGAAATTCTGGGCAGAAACAAACTATCCTAAAAATCACAAAACACCAATATATGAACACTGCAGGAGAAACGACCCACGGCCGAGTCAACTCGGCCGCGGATCCGCGGCTAGAGCATGCTCTTGCCGCGGTTCCGCGGTGAGTTGGCCGAGTCACTGGATCGTTTTTCTTGGGTGTTCTTTAAAAACCCCGAGCCGATTTTTAGTACATGATTTATTATTTTTTGAGCAGAAAATAAAATCGACAGAAAGTTCATTTTTCCGGGGTGTTTTGCGGTTTTTTTGTCCGATCGAAATTCTAGATACTTCACTAACATTCTAGTGTGTGTTTAGCCAAGCTCTGATACCACACACGTTACCTCAACTGGTTCTTTCGGGCTTGCGGAAACGGTAAAAAATGATTTTTTTGGGTCTAGGTAACATGGACTATAAAACCCGGATCTTTGCTAAACAACACACTAGAAACTAACAAGAGTTTTACCTACTCGGTTAGGGGGTTATACCTTAACTTGAACTCCTTCTCTTGGACTCCTTGTGGTGGTCGGATGGTTCTCTCCTCGTCGCCTTCTCTTGCCGAAGATGGATCCACCTGTGGGTCTCTACCTTGAGCTCCTTCCTCGATCTTGAGGTAACTAAAGTATTAGGCTTGCTAGACCTTCAACCTTAGGATGAGTAGAGATGAGTTTTGTTGTTTTATCTCCAAGGAAATGGTTCTCAACTCATGAGAAGGATTTTCCTTGAGCTAGAGGAAGACGAAGAGCAAAGGATGAGAGAGAATGAGAATGAGATTATGATATGAAAATAACAACCATATCATATATATGTGAATTAATAATTAACAATATTAATCAAAATGAAAAAGGTGATGGTTGGTTTGATATGACCATTATCATTTCACATTTAATGTGTTTTGCAAAGATCAAAGAGCATCTTTGCTTGAAATGATGATGGTCAAAGTTTCAACCTTGGTCAACAAGTCAATCTTGGTCAAAATGTCAACAACCCTAACCATAACTCAATTTCCTTTTAATTAACATTATTAATCATAATTCACATGTTCATTAGGGTTTGGAAAATGACAACCGTCAACTGTGCATACACACCCGTACCAAAACCCTAATGAGAATCCTCTGCCTCTGCCTCAGTTAACTGTGCATACACACCCGCATTCGTGTTCCGAGGAACACGAATACAATATACTAGGATTAACCAGAGCCCGCTAGTAATGACTGTCCGGACACCAAACGTGCACAAGTGCGCAGATGTGAACGAACCTCGTCGCAAAACCATGCGACCTCTACTCTGTTTTGCCCAAAAGCGAATAACCCTCTGTGTGGGACTCTAAAGACTCGACACTACGCTGGCAGTGGGTTTAACCACAGACCGCAAGCGGCACTAGCTGTACGTAACGGCCCCCAGGTAGATGCCGATAAGAAGACTGATGAGGCGAACCCATCCGAACTCCTACTGAGCCTGTCTGTGACAATCTGCGTACAGTCCGGTCTGTTCATTTGAGAATATCGCATGGCGGGCCTAGGAGGTGGTAAACGTCAGTCCCCTAATAGCGGTACAAGTCGTGTCGGAGTGTAGCCCAGAACACCCTGAGATAACACTGGAAACCTACCAGTGTATCTCGCTTGCCCTGGCCAGGGACGACTATGTGTAATGGCTCTCCTAAACACAGCGTGATATCAACTCCCAATACCGGGAGAGACGAATCCTATCTAACCGTCACTGCCTCCAAGTGCTTCGGGACTGCACCCAACTACTACCTGTTTGCACGACTCCTTTGAGCCGTGGTAGGGTAGTAATCAAAGTGCAGTGGGAACACACTCGAGGCGAAGTGACGGTGTCAAGTTAGCGGACTAAGCTGTAATCATGTCACCTGGGAACTGATAACTGACGATAGGTATAGTACCAACCAACAGTTCCTGACGAGTCATGTCCAGTGTACTCGTAACCTAACGAGCACTCGCATACTATCTCAAGTACGACGTACTGATGGCTGTGGGACAGACCGTCTCCCGTTCTGGGATGAGAAGCGCATACGCTAGTCTACTCCGGAGTATCGATGCCCTGTCTCGATAGTCCTACGACTAGGGACCTGCATAAGGATGTGCTTGTGGATTACCCAGCCCCCACGAGTGTGACTGCCATCACAACGCTGATAATCAAGCAAAGATCCTAAGGGCTCCACTAATGTGTATAGGCGATATGTTAAAAGAAACACATGTACACACATTGAAGTAGAAACAAACCAAGTAGCATACTACTATTTTGAGCAAGATTGTCTATACAATGGGGAATATCCCAAGTTTCCATTAAGTAATATACAAACTAGTATGATACAGTAATGGCCTCTAGGGCATATACACTAACAATACCGACCGTGGTCGTGATATGATGATATGGGCCGATTCGGACTGACGGAGCCCGGGATATTGAGGATTTTGTGTCGATGCTTGACGCGGATTTTCTGTTGATTTCACCGATGATATTCCAGTTTTTATTATACAAAAGGTTTTTCTAAGCTAAAAATAAAGATTTTCTCATACCGGACATGTTCAGGTTTCGTGTTTGATTATGCATTCATGTTGCATTCATACTGGTATATCGTATCATATTGATATTTGTAGGTTGTGACGCATTTGCGTGCATGCTTACGATATCCTTATTAGATGCTACTTACTACTCATGAGTTGGCAACTCACCGCCGTTGTGCCAAAGTAACTTGTAGGTCCGACCCGTCAGCACAGTAGCGGCGGGCGCACTTCCTCATTTTGTTCCTTTTGCTTTTACTTGCGGCATTGCTCATAGGTGGGTTGTGAGGATATTTTATCCCATCATGTATATTATTTGTATCTAGTATACTCCATCTACCCTTGTATATTGGACTAGACGGTAAGACTTGTGAGACTTGTATTTGTGGTTTTTGGTGTCGATGCTCACTTGAGCCGACGGGATGTCTTCTTACTTTCGTGCTTTTATTTACTTTTCCGCACTCGATGATATATGTTGCATGTGGTTGTGATTCTGCCTTGGGCGAAGAGCTAGCTCCCGCTTGGGGATGCCTTTATTCTTGATATATATGAATTTTTATGTGTTGTACCCATTTGGAGGCCAGTATTTCCAAAGGAGACTCTGCCGAAATTTTGGGGAAATTTCGATGTTGCTTTTAAAATGATTAATGCGACTTATTTGGTTAAAATCGCTTTCTTTAAATAAGTTTTCCTTCACTCTATTTCTTCACATGGTTTTGATTTCTGGGCTTTGGCTTACTTAGATTATGTACGCCTTGAGACGTTTCGTAATTTAAGTGGCAGTTGTTGGAGATAGTGCCCTCAGAGTCAATTATTGGGTCACAGGCACGTGATTGCAATGATTGAGGGGAGGACCTATCCCGGTAGGACAGTCTTACTCGAGATGATAGTATGCTATCTGGTTTATCTTTATCATCGTGTACTGCTTTAGGTGACCTGACGAGTCGCTATTACACATTGATAAAGCCCCTAGGATTCTTGCTTGACTTCCAGCAGTATGAGGGCGATCATATAAGTGGGAGCTGGGGGTCTACAAGCACATCCTTAAAAGGTCCCTAGTCGTGGGAGATTCGAGACAGGGCATCGATTCTCCACAGTAGACTAGTGTATACAGTCGAGACCCCGACGAGGGGCGGTGGCCGGTCTCACAAGCCGCTGGTGTCAGTTGGTTCACCTAAGATGTATACAGGTGCTCATTGGGTTATGAGTACACCGGACAGGACTCGCCGGGAACCTGCTAGTTGGGATATACCAGACGTCAGATAGCAGTTCCCAGGTGACATGTGTACAGGTTAGTTCATCGACCTGGGATCGTCATTTGTCTCGTGTGAGTTCCCACTGTACTTTGATTACTACCCTACCACGGCTCAAAGGAGTCGTGCAAACAGGTTTTAGTTGGGTACAGTCCCGAGCCACATGGAGGCAGTGAGCGGATCTGCAGGGGTTCGTCTCTCCCGGTATTGGGGGTGAGGTCGTGCTGTGTCTAGGAGAGCCAGAACATGAAAAGTCCTTGGCCAAGGCAGGAGATTTGCTGGTAGGTATTCCAGTAGTATCTCAGGGTGTTCTGGGCTACACTCCAACACGACTTGTACCGCTTTTGGGGGTCTGACTTTTACCAACCCCCTAGGCCCGCCATGCGATACTCATAGACGAACGGACCGGACTGTACGGATATTGTCACTGACAGGCTCAGTAGGGTGTCAGGATGAGTTCGCTCATCGACGTCCCTTTTAGTCAATACCTGGTGGCCCGTCACGTATTGGCTTATACCTCTGACGTGCTAGTGGTTAAATCCACAGCCACAGTATTGACGAGTCTTTAGAGTCCACCACACAGACAGTTACTCAAGTTTCGGGCGAAACGCTATAGAGGCCGTATGGAGATATGGCAGGGTTCGATCAGATACGTGCGGTATTGCACGGATCGTGATCGGACAGATTTTACTAGCCGGCTTTGGCTTAAGCCGGATTCTAGTATTAGATAGTGTAGTTTTGTCTCTTTGCATTTGTGTTCAGTGCGAATACAAATGCGGGCATGTATTTGCAGTAGCGGGGTTTTCCTGTAATTTATTACGGGATCGGTTTTTCTGGGGTTGCCAGTTTGCATTCCGTTCCGGCCGGTTTTCCTTCATTCCTTCTCGGCCGGGCTTTGTGATGGAGGGTGTTAATTGCAAGTTCGCAATTAACATTATGTGAGGGGCTTTCTTGCATATGTTGCTTTTGATGAGACTTGCATCATCATGTTATTCCATTCTTGTCCATCTCTTTGCTTTTCATTTGAGATGAGTGAAAAAGGATTGATTTGTGAGGTTTGTATTATCTTTTGATATATTCTTTCTTGTTTTTCTCTCTCCAATCTATTCTATGATCTAGAGAGGCCGGCCACTTTGGAGAAAAAGAAGAGAGAGAGGTTGATATATGTGATATATATTCTTCATCTCATTTCATGCTTTGTTGCTTGAAAAAATCCCAAGCTTCATTCATTCATTCTCCTCCTCAAATCCCTCCACCAAGGGCAACTTCATGAACCCCAAGAGAGACAAGCATACTACACTATTCTATAGCAAGCCTTGGACGCGTCGGCTAGCCAACTTCGCGCCCGAGTTGCCTCGGTCAAGAGGCGGGAGCCCGTAAAAGATTCCGGCTACGTGGTGCCCTTTCCGACGAGCGAGGAGGTGACGGAGATTCCGCAAAAGATCGGAGTGGAGATGAAGACCGAAGGACACGGATCGCTTGGTATAACTTCTCTACTCTTTTCTTTATGCTAGCTAGCTAGGTTAATGGCCCGATCCGGGTGAAAAGTCCGCGGCGGTGCCGTTTTGCAAAGTTCGCAAAGTTTTTGTTTTCCGCGTTTCCGGCGTCGGATCGACGGCCGGGGCGCCCCCGCGGGCTTACAATGGTATCAGAGCCACGCCATTAACCTTGCCTAGCATGCTCTAGCGCGTTTAGAACCCGATCGAACAAAATCCCCAAAAACCGTATTTTTGTGCACATGTGTTCTCTGTTGAAATTTTTTGAGCTCCTAAAATTTTTCAGGTTGTTGAAAAGGCATGTACAAGAAAATATAAGATATCTGGGAAAATACGATCCACTCATTCCATACTTCGACCGCGGAAGCGCGGCCAATCCCCTGGTTTGGCCGCGCTTGCGCGGCGGAAATAGGGAATTGTGGCACCATATTTTCCCAGTAAGCTTATCAGTTGGAAATAGGGCTTTTGGGATATTTTATTTGGGCCCAGTTTTTCTGTAAGTGCTACAGTAGTATTTGGGGCCCACTTTGATAAATTTGTTCGATCGGATATTTTAAACATGCCAGTTCACAGTTTTTACATTATATCTGCGACCGTGAATGTCACTCGATCGGTAAATCCGGTCTAACTGCTATAGCCCGGTTAGACGGATTTGCGAACGTGACTTTCACGTTGATGTTCTGTGATTGTACTGTGTTGTTGCGGATCGGTCGTGGGGATAGCCTGGTTGCAGTGGTAGTACAGTTCTGTTTTATTATGTACATTTGATATTGCGGGACGAGCGTCCGACATGTGGACTGCCGTCACTGCCAGTTTGTATTATTATTTTGGGGCACGACCTGGTTGCGGTCGATGTACCCGTTGTATGTATATTTTACTTTCTGTACTAGGATTACCCCGCGGAGGGGTGCACGGATAGCCGGATTCTAGAGGGCAACAAGCCCGCGTCTCATGGCATTGAGACGGAGGGGGCTTCACTCTAGGATTGGCGGGCTATTCGCCGCACTCGTAGGGGGTATAGGGTTGACCCAGGAGGGGTGCCCAAGTTACCGGATTCCGTGAAGTGCTGGGTGGTCCATTCACGTAGCTGAAGGGGGCTGCCTCGCTTCAGGTTTTGGCGGGTGACTTGCCGCGCCCGTAGGGGTCTAGGATTTTCATTGCACAGGCTATCCACACGACCAGGGGAACGTCGGGTTTCAGCGGCTCTGTGAAACCCGGGGATCCCAGATATCTGTATTGATCTGTGTTGCTATACATTTCTGTGTTGCGTTTCTCACGCCTTGAGCGAAAATTATATATTATATATATATTAGTAGACGTTGTATATGTTTTGCATCCGCGCTAGTCCAGTCCCCGCTCTGTCGTTAGTTAGCTAACCTAACGGGTGATGACGGGACCCAGTGGCGAATGCGGATGGCATATACGTACGTCAGTATATTTTCGTTCTTTGTGGTGTGATCAATTGATGGGACTGCATTGATTCGGATCAATGCAAGATAAACAAACCTAATCTGATGTTGTTGGAACACTTTTTCTAAAAAGCTGTTATTGCAAGGGCGTTCTCTTTTGTTTTGCACAGTGGTATTCAGTTGGAATATCCTGCTCCTCAGTCGACGAGGCAAGGGCCGAGATCCCTTCACCGGGAGTGACCCCTTGGACAAAAGTTTGCGTCAGGGCAGTAACTTCACTATAGCCGATTGCTTTTGCTTTGCACCGTGGTATTCAGTTGGAATATCCTGCACCTCATTCTACGGGGAAAGAGCCGAGATCCCTTCACCGGGAGTGACCTCTTTAGCAAAGGTTGTCGTCACTATATTTTTATAAAGCTATCAGTTCCTTCGACGATATCAAGTTCACTACGTTAAAGGTTTTCGCCAGAAACCATTCGTAGCCCTCCATCGTTTCATATGGATGGTCAATAGTATTCAAGCTGTGTATGTTGGCCAAAGTCAAGGCACAGTGTTTGGTAGCTGTTGGGTATTCATATGCAGCATAGATAGATGCGTTGGTTTGGGACAGTCGTACTGCCATTTTGGCCAAAGTCAAGGGTATGTACGGGTGGGTTCAAATTAACCAGGAAAATGACGGGTAGAACTTGACATGTGACTTATGATATGTTGGCCAAAGTCAAGGTCATAAGAGCATGGGGCAGAAATCCTCATCGGGAGTTTCAAAAGTACTGAAACTTGCCAAGTATGCGCATACCTTCTGGAGTGTGATAGCGTGAGCGGATTCCGTCACGTTATCATGCGATGATAGTTGGATCCCGATTCCCACTGATGAGTTGGTTTACTCCTCGGGTGATCCCGGCTAATTCTTCTTTCAGGTTTGGGGAGAATTTGACGTTACAGTGGGAGGTTTCCAGATTAGATAAATTGGTAACCATTCTGATCTAGGTTAGAGTGCACGCTGAGTGTTTCTTTTCTCTCTCTCTCTGGCAGCGACCATTGACCCGACCCTAGACTATGACTCAGTGACCAAGTTGACCGAACCTTCTTAACACTGGCTTTTGGATTGTCAGAGTTGCAGACCTCTTTGCCACTCCTACTTTTACTCTTTTCTCCGAGACACCCCGTATTACTACGAACGTCCACTTCCATTGGACAAAACCATCGTATGGTTATATACGAACTCGAAGGACTTCGAGGATGGTTTCCGGTTCTGGAGAAAACGAATAGGACTATTCAGTTGTCTTTACCTTTTACCTTCTCTCAGGTTGCGAGTACTCCTTGGTTTAGGAGATAGTACACCTATTATGCAAATTGGATAGTCTTCTTCCAAACCTTAGGCTGGTGCCGAACGGTGGGGAATGAAGAAAGCCAATTAGCCTAAACGGTGTACAGAAGGTATTAAGTTCAGACAAAGCAAGGGATTAGTAAGAGGGCAAAGTAAATTGCGACTGCTATTCACGACCAAACCATGTACTTCTTTGTCAATCCTAAATCACCTAAGAATTAAGTACATTCGGTTGTCTTTTATCCTCACCTTCTCTCGCATTGCGAGTACTCCTCGGATTAGGACAGTACACCCATTATGCTTTTTGGATAGTCTTCTTCCAAACCATAGGCTGGTGCCGAACGGTAGGGAAGGAAGAAAACCATTTGGCCTAAAGGGGTGTACAGAAGGTAATGACTAAAGACATGTAAAGGGATTTAGAAAGATGGCAAAGAATTATACGGTTATAGTTGTGAATCTGGATAATGGAAGAGGCATTACTAAGAATACCAGGATACCCCATCGAAACATTTCAATGTTTCAGTTTCACTGTGTACTGTTAAAAGAAAACTGATTTCCCGATTAGATACTTACTCCAGGGTATGTATTTACCAGGTATGAGTCTCACATCTGTATGGTTTTACAGATGATGAGTGGGAGTAAGTTATTGGGAATTAGGTGACCATCCTCATTATATCGGGATTCGTTGTAATCGGTGATATTTGAGGAAGTCACCTGGGTTGTTTGCCGGTCGGCAAATATTTGGTTTTGAATATCCGTTGTTATGCACCAATTTCAAATTGATATATCTGTACGTCTATTTTTATAGAGTGAGATATACCTTTCTGAAATTATGTCTATGACATTTACCTATACCAGTGGATGGTTAGGTAAGGAGCATTGAACAGCGGTGTAATTCTTCTTAACCAAAAGTACAGTTTTCAACCTACGACACACAGTGAATGAGTCACCAGACTCAGGGGACTTATACAGAGTATTGTATATTGTCCAGTGTCCATTAGGACAGAGGGGTTGGTCCTCGTACTATATTCTGTTTACTTTTAACTTCTCTAGTTCTTAGACATGTGTTTCGTAGAAACACAGGGTCTAAGTTTAGAGGAGTTATAGGTATAAGAATACAGTAGAGAACCATGTATCGCAAGTATCGGGATTCTTCAAGCTGATCGAAGATGTAGATACTTGTGTATGGTATTCAGTTGATAGTAATGGTTAAGAGAACTAGCTTCTCTTTCAGGTTACTCATAATTGGAAGTACTTCTAAGTTGAGTTACGCTGATCGGCTTCTCTTCCATTTAGTTGACATGCACTGGAGACAGCTGCATGATTTGAATCTGGTTCAATTAAATCAGTGCCTCTGGTTCTTGGATATAGAACAGTTCATATCTTGACTTTGTTAAGATACGGGGAGTTGTCCGGCTTATGCTTAAAACCAGACTCTGGACAACTCAAGGCACGTTTCAGTAGTGGCTGTTTGTGGGTTGACCCGGGCTATGACGAGGGTTGACTTTCTACCATCTGGAAGATCAATAGAGATATTGTTCTTGACTCGCCACAGTTTTATCAAAAATGGATTTTTTCGGAAAAACAGTAGTGGGAGTATGGTAGGACTGGAAGTGATTCCAGAACCACAAACGATTACTGAAGATTTGAGAAAGAACCTAAAGATTCAATCTGGTTTGACATTCCATTGGCCACTCCGCAGATATGGTGGGTAACCTCAGGCACCCGAGAGGTACTTCGGTATGCTCAAGGACGGTGGCAGGGAGGTTCTTGTTTACCCAGATTTGCCATTGCTGTTGTTCCAGACTGTGAGACCCGGCAGGAGGATGAGTATAGCGTCGTTCTAAACTGGTTTTAGAAGTGTACGTCTATATGACTCTGCCAGAGGGTTGTCGTAGTCAGTGGGAGCAGCGGAAGCATTGGTGGACAGGAGGCTTATGTCTATTCATAGACTAAAGCAGATATAGCGGAGATAGATCATCTATTTCTGATGTGACAGTCATAGGTTTGACTTCATCAGAATAGGGGATGGATCTGTTGAGAAGGTAGTAGGGTGTGATGTCCTGGTATTTGATGACATACACAGAGTAGGAAGTGATATTCCTATACTACGATCGGTTATACTTTGGTCGTCACACAGTGGTTTCTCCACAAAGGACTTGGATATTATATCAGACATTCTGGTTACTAGATCTATGGTTTTAGATCTAGATTTGGGTGGTTTCCCAATCTGGGTACTTTGACCGCATTCTATGAGTATTTAGAATGGACGACTCCTGGCACGGTAATGTACCTGCAGGTAATGGAGTCACCCTCTCTAAAGGTGTCTTACAGACTAAAGGGGAGAGGGATACGCATGATTGACAGATCACTTGCTTAGGCAATTGAGTCAATCATGAGATGTCAAGTACCACACCAGATATTGTTCTTGCAGTAGGTGCAATAAGTTGATATTGATCCAGTCCTGGAGAAACAATCGGAAGCAGTTTTAGAACATAAGTGGATGTTCTAGGGATATGATAACGGCAGGCTCCATTAGGAGACGGTTATCATTCCAGGCTTCCAAGGTGACCTGGATGGCAGAGTGGCTGTCAGAGTTATAGTTTTCCCTCTGACGAGGGGCAGTATTTTGGACAGTTGGTCCAGGTGGATACTGAGGGAAGGCATGGCGCAGGACACTGATTAAGTTCAGTTGTCGATACAGTCTATGAAGTTTGGATTTGGAGTTCACTTATGAGCTAGGTCCCATCAGACATCCAGACATTCTAAGACAGGTATTGCTCATTTCGGGAGATGGCTTTCTCCGCGAACTTGAGATTTAGAGAGACATAGAAAGAAACATCAAAGCGGATCCACTCACTGAGGCTATTCCTCGAACGCAATAGTTTCGCAAACGAGCTTTGTGAGACTGACTAGTAGAGGAGTTGGGTGTTCGGTATCACACGGGCTGTGAGTATGCGACATCGCAATAATTAGCCTCGAGTGCAAGTGGGAGATTGTTGGAGATAGTGCCCTCAGAGTCAATTATTGGGTCACAGGCACGTGATTGCAATGATTGAGGGGAGGACCTATCCCGGTAGGACAGTCTTACTCGAGATGATAGTATGCTATCTGGTTTATCTTTATCATCGTGTACTGCTTTAGGTGACCTGACGAGTCGCTATTACACATTGATAAAGCCCCTAGGATTCTTGCTTGACTTCCAGCAGTATGAGGGCGATCATATAAGTGGGAGCTGGGGGTCTACAAGCACATCCTTAAAAGGTCCCTAGTCGTGGGAGATTCGAGACAGGGCATCGATTCTCCACAGTAGACTAGTGTATACAGTCGAGACCCCGACGAGGGGCGGTGGCCGGTCTCACAAGCCGCTGGTGTCAGTTGGTTCACCTAAGATGTATACAGGTGCTCATTGGGTTATGAGTACACCGGACAGGACTCGCCGGGAACCTGCTAGTTGGGATATACCAGACGTCAGATAGCAGTTCCCAGGTGACATGTGTACAGGTTAGTTCATCGACCTGGGATCGTCATTTGTCTCGTGTGAGTTCCCACTGTACTTTGATTACTACCCTACCACGGCTCAAAGGAGTCGTGCAAACAGGTTTTAGTTGGGTACAGTCCCGAGCCACATGGAGGCAGTGAGCGGATCTGCAGGGGTTCGTCTCTCCCGGTATTGGGGGTGAGGTCGTGCTGTGTCTAGGAGAGCCAGAACATGAAAAGTCCTTGGCCAAGGCAGGAGATTTGCTGGTAGGTATTCCAGTAGTATCTCAGGGTGTTCTGGGCTACACTCCGACACGACTTGTACCGCTTTTGGGGGTCTGACTTTTACCAACCCCCTAGGCCCGCCATGCGATACTCATAGACGAACGGACCGGACTGTACGGATATTGTCACTGACAGGCTCAGTAGGGTGTCAGGATGAGTTCGCTCATCGACGTCCCTTTTAGTCAATACCTGGTGGCCCGTCACGTATTGGCTTATACCTCTGACGTGCTAGTGGTTAAATCCACAGCCACAGTATTGACGAGTCTTTAGAGTCCACCACACAGACAGTTACTCAAGTTTCGGGCGAAACGCTATAGAGGCCGTATGGAGATATGGCAGGGTTCGATCAGATACGTGCGGTATTGCACGGATCGTGATCGGACAGATTTTACTAGCCGGCTTTGGCTTAAGCCGGATTCTAGTATTAGATAGTGTAGTTTTGTCTCTTTGCATTTGTGTTCAGTGCGAATACAAATGCGGGCATGTATTTGCAGTAGCGGGGTTTTCCTGTAATTTATTACGGGATCGGTTTTTCTGGGGTTGCCAGTTTGCATTCCGTTCCGGCCGGTTTTCCTTCATTCCTTCTCGGCCGGGCTTTGTGATGGAGGGTGTTAATTGCAAGTTCGCAATTAACATTATGTGAGGGGCTTTCTTGCATATGTTGCTTTTGATGAGACTTGCATCATCATGTTATTCCATTCTTGTCCATCTCTTTGCTTTTCATTTGAGATGAGTGAAAAAGGATTGATTTGTGAGGTTTGTATTATCTTTTGATATATTCTTTCTTGTTTTTCTCTCTCCAATCTATTCTATGATCTAGAGAGGCCGGCCACTTTGGAGAAAAAGAAGAGAGAGAGGTTGATATATGTGATATATATTCTTCATCTCATTTCATGCTTTGTTGCTTGAAAAAATCCCAAGCTTCATTCATTCATTCTCCTCCTCAAATCCCTCCACCAAGGGCAACTTCATGAACCCCAAGAGAGACAAGCATACTACACTATTCTATAGCAAGCCTTGGACGCGTCGGCTAGCCAACTTCGCGCCCGAGTTGCCTCGGTCAAGAGGCGGGAGCCCGTAAAAGATTCCGGCTACGTGGTGCCCTTTCCGACGAGCGAGGAGGTGACGGAGATTCCGCAAAAGATCGGAGTGGAGATGAAGACCGAAGGACACGGATCGCTTGGTATAACTTCTCTACTCTTTTCTTTATGCTAGCTAGCTAGGTTAATGGCCCGATCCGGGTGAAAAGTCCGCGGCGGTGCCGTTTTGCAAAGTTCGCAAAGTTTTTGTTTTCCGCGTTTCCGGCGTCGGATCGACGGCCGGGGCGCCCCCGCGGGCTTACAGCAGTCACGTTCCGTACTTTCGGGTCGTGACAAAGTTGGTATCAGAGAAATATGTTTTACCTTTCTAAGTGTAGGATGACCCTTGGTAGATGGAGTAGGTGATTTAAGCAGAGTGACGTAGCGTGTGTATGTTCCGCGGCATACTTACGATACGGTACTCCGCCTAAGTGACCTTAGGATATATATTTGCTGGTATTTCTTTTCTTTATTCCAGAAATCCTTTGATTTGATCGCAATGTTCCTATCAATCCTGTTTCTTGTTCCAGCCACTATACCGCCAAAGACTATGAGGGCCAGAGGGCTGTCGCCAGGGATGAGATTAGAGTAGGCCCATTTGAGACGAGGACCGATCAGGTCGGTACGCCTACCCCTCAGGGACAGAGTGATCCGCCTTCTCCAGGATGGATGGCTAGGCTGGAGTCGAGTATTCAGGACTTTCGACAGATGGTTGGATTGTTAGTTGAGGCTAGCCGAGCTCAGAGAGCCGATGATGTCCCTCCTACTGCAGGGATTGTGATTGTACCTGCTGCTCAGGCAGCTTTTTCTGTCATTACTAAGATTATTTACGTATCCTTATAGGAGTTTTAAGGCTGAAGCCTCCAGTTTTTATCGGCATAGATGCAGCGGAGGATCCGTAGACAATTCTCAACGGGATGGATAGGATTTGTCGTTCACAGAGATGTTCTGACGAGAGATGGGTCAAGCATGCGAGTTTTCGTTTAGAGAGGTCTTGCTACGACACAGTGCGAGTCGGTTGAGAGAGGCCAAGCTGCAGATCTACTTCCTATGACTTGGGATAAGTTCACCGCTATATTTCTTGCTCGTTTCCTTCCTAAGAGCGTTCGAGATGCCGAGCTCGTAGTTTTGAGCCTTTGCGTAAGACTTCATGGATGACGGTGTCCGAGTACGACATTTAGTTTACTCAGTGGTCCGATATGCTCCTTGCCTGGTGGACACTGAAGAGAAACGGATAAAGAGGTTTATGTGGAGATTGGACATGCAGTTACCCCTTGCTATTGGTGCCCAGCATTTTGACACTTATGCAGCAGCGATGGATGCAGCCTTACTGCTAGAGGAGCGCATTTCTGAGACTTTAGTCATTGCTGGACCGAAGCGGATTCATACCGGTATTCCAGCTCAGGGGCGGTTAGTTAGACGCCGTTGTGACAGGTATTACTTCGGTTTTTTCTTCCGATGCGTATTTCTTTCGGGTGTTGTTTGAAAGGGTATCCACATAATTTGTATCGAAGTCTAGCCGATAGTAGTCTTTGTTAAATCAGCCGCTTGTTGTGATTTCTTCCGTAAGCTAATCTTTTGTCGCTCGAAAGGTTTTCGCTCGTGTTTGTTGTGTTCGCATCGGAGATAAGGATTCTTTTGTCAATTTGATTCTCCTCGATATGTTAGACTTTGAAGTTCTTCTGAGCATGTATTGGTTAGCCACGTGTTATCCATCCGTGGACTGCTGTGAGAAGGCAGTCGGATTTAGTTTCCGGGTAAGCCAGTTCTTGTTTGTTTTCAGGGAGACCGTAGCGTCGCCTTCCCCAGTTGATTTATTCTTTTCGTGCTAGTCAGCTTTTGAGAATGGATGTCAAGAATTCTTAGCGTATGTTTGTGATGTTAGAGCCGCAGAGGTCCCGTTGGACCAGGTCCTGATTGTGAAAGAGTTTCTAGATGTTTTCCTGACGAGTTGCTTGGTTTGTCGCTAGAGCGCGATATTGAGTTCTGCTTTGACTTGATTTCCGGCAAGGAGCCTTTTTCTATACCGCCATATCGGATGGACCCGGCGGAGCATAAAGAACTGAAGGATCAGTTGCAAGATTTGTTGGATAAAGGGCTTGTTCGTCCGAGTGCGTCACTTTGGGGAGCTCCTGTTCTGTTCGTCAAGAAGAAAGATGGCAGTTATGTTTGTGCATCGATTTTGTCAGTTGAATCGGGTTACTGTGTAGAACAGATATCCCTTACCTCGCATCGACGATTTATTTGATTAGCTCCAGGGTGCGGGGCTTTTCTCGAAGACTGACTTACGATTAGGCTACCATTAGTTGCGGGTTCGAGAGGATGATATTCCGAAGACTGCTTTTCGCACGCGTTGCGGGCATTATGAGTTCTTGGTGATGTCGTTCGAGCACACCAATGCCTCGGCAGCGTTTATGGACTTGATGAACCGCATATTCAGGCCATTTCTTGATCAGTTATTATCGTGTTCATTGATGACATTTTAGTATACTTTTGGAACCGAAGGAATTTCAGACCTTGAAGGAGCACCAGTTGTTTGCTAAATTATCCAAGTGTGTTTTTTGGTTGGATGATATTGACTTCTTGAGTCACGTAGTTATGAGAGATGGTAGGTATGGAACCGAAAATGATTGAGGCCGTTCAGCACTGGCCCAGACCTGTACCAGTGACAGAGGTTCGCAGCATTTTGGGTTTGGACGGATACTATTGATATTTCGTACAGGATTTTTCGCATATAGCTGCAACGTTGACCGGGTTGACCCGGAAGGGAGTTCCTTTTTCTTTGGACCGAAGTATGCGAGCAGAGCTTTCAGCATTTGAAGACTCGTTTGATTACGATACCAGTATTATCTTTGCCTTTAGGATCAGGCGGTTTTGTTGGTTATTGCTATGCTTCTCGGCAGTTGAAGAAGCGCGAGCAGAACTATTCCACGCATGATTTAGAGATGGCTGCGGTGGTTTTTACACTTAAGATTTGGTGACACTACTTATACAGCGAGTCGTGCCAGATATTCATGGACCACAAGAGTTTAAGATACATTTCTTCAGCAGCGAGATTTAAATTTAAGACAGCACAGATGGATAGAGCTAGTGAAAGACTATGACTGCGATGATTCTTTATCATCCGGGAAAGGCGAATGTTGTGGAAGATGCTTTGAGTCGGAGGCCCGGAGATAGCTTTTCTTGTTTGAGCACAGTTCAGAGACAGTCGACGACAGATTAGCAGATTCTATGTGACAGCTGAGTACAGTTCGAGTTTACGTCGACCAGGGGACAACTTGTCCGTGTTCGTGCACATCCACAGTTATTTGATCATATCCGTGAGGTATAGTCCGATGACGTTCATTTGTCAGAGACCTTAGAGCAGGTTCGACAGGGCAGAGATTCAGAATTCGTGATTGATGATCAGGGAGTACTACGATTTGGGACTTGACTATGTGCGCCAGATTCTGAGGGACAGAGACGCGAAATCTTAGAAGAGGCGCATCAGTCAGCATATATGAATTGTGATTGATAGAAGTCTACTAGTGTGAAGGGATGAAGAGAGATGTCACAGATTTTGTTTCGGGATGCTGACTTGTCAGCAAGTCAAGGCTGAGCATCAGAGGCCAGCAGGAGAATTACAACCTTTGCCCATTCCAGAGTAAAAATGGGAATAAATTTCTATGGATTGTGTCGTGGGTCTATTTAGGACTAGTCGAGAGTATGACTCTATTTGGGTGATCGTAGACCGATTGACGAAGGCAGCTTACTTTCTACCAGTAAGGACCATTTTCGGATTCGTTCAGTTTGCTCAGATATATGTTGATGAGATTGTGTGACTACATGGAGTTCCGACTTGTATTGTGTCCGACAGAGGCACCCAGTTCACCAGCCGACTATTGTAGAACATTAAGAGACTTTGGACACCCGATTGAGTTTCAGTACAGCGTTCTATCCGCAGATCGACAGTCAATCAGAGCGGACCATTTGGATTCTTAAGGACATGCTTCGAGCTTGCGTTCTAGATTTCGTGGCAGTTGGGATCACCACTTGCCCTTGATAGAGTTTTCTTATAATAACAGCTTCCAGGAGAACGATTCAGATGGCACCCGTGATATTATATAGGAGGAAATGTCGATCACCAGTTTGTTGGACGGAGCTCAGTGAGAGAAGTATTTTGGGACCACAGGTTGTGCAGGAGACGGCCGAAAAGATTCAGTTGACTTGGGATAGGATGAGAGCGGCACAGAGCAGGCAGAAGTCTTATGCAGACTGATGTCGGCGCGGACTTGAGTTCGTTGTTGTAGATTATGTTTTCTTGAGGGTTCCCCGATGAAGGGCGTGTTGAGATTCGGAAAGAAAGGGAAGCTTAGTCCTAGATATATGGGTCCCTTTTGAGATTCTCGAGTGTGTCGGCGTAGTTGTTTATTGTTTGCCTCTTCCACCTATCTTTTTAAATGTTCACCCCGTGTTCGTGTATCGATGCTCCGCAAGTACCTTCATGACCCCTCTCACGCGATTCAGCATCAGACTATCCAGCTGGAGCGCGATCTTTCTTTCACCGATGCAGCCGATAGTCATTCTAGATCGACAGGTGAAGGAACTGAGGTCCAAGGTCATACTGTCCGTATAGGTTCTTCGACGTGGCTGAACGGCGAAAAGGTCATGTGGGAAGCCGAGGACGAGATGCGGAAGAAATATTCCCACCTCTTCGAGGGTACGCGTAGTTAAATTTTAAATCCGGGGACCGAATTTCTTTAAGGGAAAAATTGTAACGTTTTGAAAATCGTTTAAGGGAATTTTCCGATAATCGGTAAAATAACTGGTGTTTTCCGTTAAAACCAAGATATAATTATTTTTCAACATAGACTTAATTATACCTATTTTAGATATGTAATGGCTAGTATGGGTATTTATTTAGTCACTTATAAAATTGCTAGTTTACTAAAATATTTTCCGTAATTAATTATTTTAAAAATTATTATAAGCTTTCGCTAATACATTTAATTAGTGATAATTACAAATTGGAGTGGGTTAATTATGCTTTAGTGAACCATGACACATTAAACTAAAATGTAACATGTTGTGTTTGAAATGAAATTGAATTGTTATGAGGGTTCTAGAAAAAAATTGAAGAAAGGGTTTAAATAAAAAGAAAATATTAAACAAAGAAGTTTGGGTTTGTTGACTTGAGTTTGGGGGGGGGGGGTTCTTGGAAATTTCCACACACACATCCCACCCACCCACCTCTCTCCCTCATGGCCGAGCCCAGAATTCCAGCAGCCTCCTCCCCAAATTCCCTCTCCAAATTAAGATAGAAAAGAAAAGGAAAAAAAAGAGAAGAATAAAGAAGGCATGGGGTTTAATTAATAGAGGTATGGGCTTTTCTATTCTTGGCTTTATACACTCACCTCACTTTTTCTCTCTCCCTCTTGCCAAAATTCTGGCCGAAACCTTGCTGCTCTCATTCTCCCATTTTCTCCACTTCATTCAACATAAAAAATCCATGAAATTCCATCAAAAATCAATATAAGTTCTCACTAATTCTTTAATTAAACCCTTATCCATTATTCTTTGGCCAAACTAGTATGGATCTTGGAGCAAGAGAGCAAATTGGGAGGCTAAGTTTTCATATTTGATCTACAATCTTTGAGGTATAAATCCTAAACCCATAGTTAATTTGTTGGTTATTGCTTTAATCTAGCTTAATTAGGTATTTAATCATGATTTTAATTTTGAGATTACATTTTCAAGAGAAGGTTTAAATTAAAGTTAGGGTTTTTATTACTTGCTCATGGTTTAAATATGTAGTTTAACATCTTAAGTCAAGCAAATTCTAGTCTAGTTGTTAAATTGCAAATTGTTACTTTAAAATTGACCAAATATTATCTTGCAAACTAGGTTTTTAGGATTTGTATAAATTGGTGAGAGAAAATTTAGTTAAGCTTTGTGTGGTTTAATTAGGTTATTAAGAGAACATTGTTGCCACTAGGATTTCTTAAAACATCTAGATTAGTACTAAAATGGTAATTGTTGTTTACTAGGTTTTCAGAATAAATAACTTTTAATGGAGTTTGAGATTTTGATGATTTATAACCTATTTCATATAATATCTAGAGTGTTGTGAGTGCGCGACGGGTACGATTGGGTTTTAGGCTTGGTGGTTTTCACATATAGCGACCCTAGTTGTGGTTTGTGGCGTTGTCGCGAGCGCGTTTTATGCACCAAGTGCGTGCGCATTCAGTTGGTGCACGTGATTGATTTGTATTGTTTGTGTCCGCGACTAATTATATATCTATTCTTTTATTTACTTGTGTGTGTTTCTAGGATCGGGTGCAGAGGCGTCTAATGTGCCGCGGAAAATGGAAAGGCTGAGATCAGATCAGATTAGCCGAGGCGTCCCGGTGAATAGATATACACATCTACGGGGGAATCGTCTGGATGGCGCGAAGCACCCGATAGTCAGGATTTCTAGTAGTGCCTGTATTTATATGCGTAGTCTCCTAGTCATTCATCTCATTGCATTGCATCATCTTAGATATATATGATATTATCTCATAGGACACTTGCACTATTATTATTGGTTCATGCCACACGTGCACTATTCATGCGTACACACACGCCTTTGGTAATTGCTATGTCACGGACACTATAGAACTTGCGTAAAATCAATATTGGTGCATGGCATCTTGTATTATATGTAGATTGTTAGTCATCTGCCTCATCGCATCATCATTTATACATAGTTTTCTAGCCATGCATCGCATTGCAGGTTATTGATATTTTGGACATCCATTATTACCATCACGTTTTTATATTGTGATTCTTCTTGGGGATTTCAGTATTTATGAGATTTCTAGATTTTAGGGGAAAACCGCAAGAATTTTATAAACTCATTATCTTTTAAATTACAAGTTGCGGTTTTTCTCGTGATATGATGATATGGGCCGATCCGGACTGACGGAGCTCGAGATAGTTTGGCGTGGCGGATATCTATAGGATGCCGACCGTGGTCGTGATATGATGATATGGGCCGATCCGGACTGACGGAGCTCGAGATAGTTTGGTGCGGCGGATCCGGACATGTTCAGGTTTCGTGTTTGATTATGCATTCATGTTGCATTCATGCTAGTATATCGTATCATATTGATATTTGTAGGTTGTGACGCATTTGCGTGCATGCTTACGATAGCCTTATTAGATGTTACTTACTACTCACGAGTTGGCAACTATTAGATGTTACTTACTACTCACGAGTTGGCAACTCACCGCCGTTGTGCTACAGTATCTTGCAGGTCCGACCCGTCAGCACAGTAGCGGCGGGCGCACTTCCTCATTTTGTTCGTTTTGCTTGGACTTGCGGCATTGCTCATAGGTGGGTTGCGAGGATATTTTATCCCATCATATATATTATTTGTATCTAGTATACTCCATCTACCTTTGTATATTGGACTAGACGGTGAGACTTGTATTTGTGGTTTTGGGTGTCGATGCTCACTTGAGCCAACGAGATGTCTTCTTACTTTCGTGCTTTTATTTTTTTTCCGCACTCGATGATATATATTGCATGTGGTTGTGATTCCGCCTTGGGCGAAGAGCTAGCTCCCGTTTTGAGATGCCTTTATTCTTGATATATATGTATTTTTATGTGTTGTACCCGTTTGGGGGCCAGTATTTACAAAGGAGACTCTGCCGAAATTTTCGGGAAATTTCGATGTTGCTTTTAAAATGATTAATGCGACTTATTTGGTTAAAATCGCTTTCTTTAAATAAGTTTTCCTTCACTCTATTTCTTTACATGGTTTTGATTTCTAGGTTTTGGCTTACTTAGATTACGTACGCCTTGAGACGTTTCGTAATTTAAGTGCCAGTCACGTTCCATACCGTCGGGTCGTGACACTTGACGAAGGCCAAAATAGTAGTACGACTGTCCCAAACCAACGCATCTATCTATGCAACAGATGAATATTCTGCAGCTACCAATCACTATGCCTTGGCGAAGGTCAAAATACATCGCTTGAATACTACCGAATATCCATCTGAAATGAAGGTGGGCTACGAATGGTTTTGGCTAAACCGTGAACGTAATGAACTTGATATGATCGAAGGAACCATGATTGCTTTTTTAAAGGAGTGGTTTAGGCTCTGCATTTAAAAGTTTGCTTTTTGGAAAAAACCAAGTGGTTTTAAAAGTATTCCAACGATTCAGCTTTGGTTTTTTTTCTTTGCATTAATCTAATAATGTCCCATCATTTATACCTATCATCACAGAGAGAAATGAAAATACAACGTACGCTTATGCCATCCGCATTCGCCACTGGGCCCCGTCTAACACCGTTAGATTACTTAACTAACGCCAGAGCGGGGGCTGGACTAGCGCGGATGCAAAACATAAGCAACGTTTATTATATAACATATATAATATAACCATTCGTCTCACGCAATAATAGGCATTCCAGATCACAGATGAACATATTGGATATACTAGGAATTTCGCATTTCGTTTAAGCCTGTAACGAAAAACGGATTCCACGGTCGTGATGAATAGCCAAACCCCACCCTAGACTCCTACGGGTGCGGTAAACTACCCGCCAAATTCCCGAAGTGAAGCAACCTCTCTCAGTAAAATGAGTAGGCCACTTGGCACTTTAAAGAACCCGGTAGTTTGTGCAACCCACCTTGGGTCTATCCTAGGAGCAAAAAACAGTAAATGAAATAATACAACGGTGGCTACAGTCTCAACCCGGATGTGCCCCGCAAAATAATATTACATCAAATATTATAATTTATATCGAATGAAAGAAACTCTCATCTCACATCCCCAGCTATTCATCCACGACGATCCAATAAAGTTTATATACACAAACCAATCATCACAGATATGTGCAACCCCTAACTAACCGACATATAGCAATTAGCAGAAGTTTACGAACACATATAACAACTGAAAATAGTTAAACGGCGTTAAAAATCGCGACTTCGAAGTACTCCGTATTGCCACAATAGAGAATTAACAGTATAATCAATATTGGCAAAATCAAACAACACCTAAAACCCTAAATCCAAGCAACAAGAACCCAGTACAAAATTCAAGGCGTTTCCTCACAATTCAACCGGCTAGGCCAGTTTTATGGGATGTTTGGCCGGCCAGATATGTATGGAATTGTCTCGTTTTTGTTCTTTGTTCATTTAACAACCAAAAGAGCACTCTGCAATTGTTTAAAAAAAATTTGGAGCCTCAGAAAATTTCAACAGAAACTTGGATCTATGGTTTCGTTTCGGAGTTATTTCGGTTTCGTAGTTTTACTTGTCGTTTAATCTGTTAGTTATGGTTTAGTTGGCTCTAATACCACTGTAAGTCGATGCCACGCACCCCGCGGGTTCGCAGGGAGGCGGAGTTTGCAAAAAACGATTTTTATATGCTTCGTAACATCGACTAAACTCCAGGATCGATACTAAACCCTAACTAACAAGATAACTAAAAGGTTTAACTACTATGTGTAAGTCCACGTTGCGACCCCCGGTTCTTACGGGGAGGCGGAAACGGTATAAAATCAAATTTTTAGCGCAAGGGGCAACATGGACTAAGCAAAGTCGGGATCTTTGACTAAACTAAAACTAGCATACTTAGCTAAAGAGAGTTAGCTACTCGGATGGAGATGGTTATACCTAAACTTGAACTCCTTCTCTTCAAGCTCCGATGGTGGTCCGATGGCTCCTTCTCGTCGTCTCCGTACGCCGAAGATAGATCCACTTGAAAGCTCCAACCTTTAGCTCCTTCTTCGTTCTTTGAAGAAACTAGTTCACTTGGTTTGCTAAACCTAGTGAACTAGAATGAGTAGAGAAGATTTAGAATGGGATTTTATCTATGGTTCTTGATTCTCAACTCATGAGACAAGAGAACCATAGATCAAGAGAGGGAGCAAGAGGTTGAGGGTGAGAGCAAGAGGAGAGCTCAAGAACAAGAGAGAGAATGAGCAAGAAAAGAATGAGCAAGTATTTTGTCTCTCACCCTCTCATAATCCAAAGCAATGATAACTCATCATATTAACAAAAGTCTTATGTGATGGTTAGAAGCAACCACAACCATATCATTTCATGCACTCATTTTACACAAATGAGCAAGTAAACAAAAGTCTTTGCCATGAAATGATGGCTATGGTTATCATGATGGTCAACTAGTCAAGCCTAGTCAACCGGTCAACAAGTCAACAAAAGTCAACAAGTCACCAAAGTCAACAAGTCAACAAAAGTCAACAAGTCAACAACCATATCACCATAATACTTAATTAATATAATAGTTAATCACAT
This sequence comes from Agapanthus africanus, assembly GCA_030015575.1. NCBI lineage: Eukaryota > Viridiplantae > Streptophyta > Magnoliopsida > Asparagales > Amaryllidaceae > Agapanthus > Agapanthus africanus. The sequence continues at coordinate 206,617,798 of CM057347.1, read as the reverse complement.
ATCATATTCTCATTAGGGTTGAGCATAAAGTCAAAAAGTCAACGGTCAACTGTCAACAACCCTAATGAGAATCCGCTGCCTCTGCCTCCCTGTCAACTGTGCATACACACCCGCATCCGCGTTCCGAGGAACACGAATGCAAACTGGATAAATCCAATCCCATAAGGTACACTAGGATCTGGCTTAAACCAAAGCCCGCTAGTGTAAACTGTCCGGACACTGTACGTGCACAAGTGCACGGATGTGACCGAACCCTGTCGCAAAACCATGCGACCTGTCGCAATACCATGCGACCTCTACTCTTTTGCCTAAAGGCGAAAAGCTTTCTGTGTGGGACTCTAAAGACTCGACACTACGCTGGCAGTGGGTTTAACCACAGACCGCAAGCGGCACTAGCTGTGCGTAACGGTCCCCAGGTAATGCCGACAAGAAGACCGACGAGGCGAAACCCATCTGAACTCCTACTGAGCCTGAGTGTGACATTCTCCATACAGTCCGGTCTGTTCGTCTGATACATCGCATGGCGGGCCTAGGGGGCGGTAAACGTCAGTCCCCCAATAGCGGTACAAGTCGTGCCGGAGCGAAGCCCAAAACACCCTGAGATAACACTGGAAACCTACCAGTATATCTCGTTTGCCCTGGCCAGGGACTACTCGTGTAATGGCTCTCCTAGACACAGCGGGATGTCAACCCCCAATACCGGGAGAGACGAATCCTGTCTAACCGTCACTGCCTCCAAGTGCTTCGGGACTGCACCCAACCACCACCTGTTTGCACGACTCCTTTGAGCCGTGGTAGGGTAGTGATCAAAGTACAGTGGGAACACACCCGAGGCGAAGTGACAGTGTCAAGTCAGCGGACTAAGCTGTACTCATGTCACCTGGGAACTGATAACTGACGATAGGTATAATACCAACTAGTCAGTTCCCGACGAGTCCTGTCCAGTGTACCCGTAACCTAACGAGCACCCGCATACTATCTCAAGTACGACGTACTGACGGCTGTGGGACAGACCGTCTCCCACACTGGGATGAGAAGCGCATGCGCTGGTCTACTCCGGAGTATCGATGCCCTGTCTCGATAGTCCTGCGACCAGGGACCTGCATAAGGATGTGCTTATAGATTACCCAGCCCCACTAGTGTGACGGCCATCACATCGCTGGTAATCAAGCAAAGATCCTAAGGGCTCTACTAATGTGTATAGGCGATATACAAAAATAAACACATGTACACATTGAAGTAGAAACAAACCAAGTAGCATACTACTATTTTGAGCAAGATTGTATATACAAGGTGAATATCCCAAGCATCCATTAAGTAATATACAAACTAGTATGATACAGTAATGGCCTCTAGGGCATATACACTAACAATCTCCCACTTGCACTAAGGCCATGTACTGGCGTATCGAAGACCTATCATCTCGATCAGCCGCTCGAACTGAGTCTGGGGCAGGGCCTTGGTGAATGGATCAGCAGTGTTATCTTCTGAAGCGACTCTCCGAACCTCGATCTCCTGGCGATCTACGATCTCCCTGATCAGGTGATACCGCCTTAAGATGTGCCTGGATCTCTGATGGGACCTGGGTTCCTTCGCTAAAGCTATAGCCCCGTTGTTGTCGCAATACAGAGGTATTGGATCAACAATGGACGGAACCACCTGAAGTTCTTTCAAGAACTTCCTCATCCAGACAGCTTCTTTTGCGGCATCAGATGCAGCGATGTATTCCGCTTCCATCGTCGAGTCTGCAACGGTTTCCTGTTTGGAACTCTTCCAACACACCGCCCCTCCATTGAGGGTAAAGACAAAACCCGACATGGACTTGGAATCATCCTTGTCACTCTGGAAGCTGGAGTCAGCAAAGGCCTCGATCTGGAGGTCTTTTCCGCCATACACCAAGAACATCTCCTTAGTCCTTCTCAGGTACTTGAGAATGTTCTTTACCGCTATCCAGTGTTTCTCCCCAGGGTTAGACTGATACCGGCTTACCACACTCAGTGCATAAGCTACATCCGGTCTGGTACACAACATCGCATACATTATAGAGCCTACCGCAGAAGCGTAGGGTATAATAGACATGTGATCCCTCTCCAAATCAGTCTTGGGAGACATCTCTTTAGAGAGGGTGATCCCGTGACAAGCCGGTAGGTTACCACGCTTGGAATCTTCCATACTGAACCTCTTCAGTATGGTGTCGATGTACCTGGACTGTGAAAGTCCTAATATCCTCTTGGATCTGTCACGGTAGATCCGGATACCCAGAATGAATGAGGCATCACCCAGGTCTTTCATGGAGAACCTGTGTGACAAGAACCCCTTGACAGATTGTAGCATAGGAATGTCATTTCCTATTAAGAGAATGTCATCCACGTATAAAACGAGGAATACTACAGTTCTCGCTACAAATCTACTATAGATGCATGGTTCATCTGGATTTTTGATAAAGCCAAATTCTTTGACCGTCTCATCAAAGCAGATGTTCCAACTCCGCGATGCCTGCTTTAGTCCATAGATGGACTTAAGCAACTTGCACACCTTTCCGCTGCTCCCACTCTGAATGAAACCCTCTGGTTGGTCCATATAGACACATTCCTCTAAATTTCCATTTAGAAAAGCTGTCTTTACGTCCATTTGCCAGATCTCATAATCGTGGAAGGCAGCAATGGCAAGAAGGATCCGAATGGATTTCAGCATGGCTACTGGAGAAAAGGTTTCGTCGTAGTCCAAGCCAGGTCTTTGACGAAAACCCTTTGCTACCAGCCTAGCTTTATAGGTCTCAACCTGTCCATCTACACCAATCTTCCTTTTGAAGATCCACTTGCATCCTACGGGTTTTACCCCGTCTGGAGCAATGTCCAACGTCCATACCTTGTTGGTGTACATGGACTCCATTTCGGTCCGCATTGCATCCAGCCATTTCACTGAGTCAACGCTCTGAACGGCCTGCTGGAAGCTAGTAGGCTCATCATAATCTATGATGCAATCCTCTCTATCCCCGTCTATGAGAAAACCGTAGTATCTCTCGGGCGGATGAGACTGCCTACTACTCCTGCGGAGTGGCGCAGGAATGTCCTGTTCTGTTGAACCCTCTGGTTCCATTAAGCTTTCAGTAACAGTCTGTGGTTCTGGAACTTCTTCCAGTTCTATTGTGTTCCCACTTATCTGGGTTTCTAAAAACTCAGTTTCCAAGAAGCGGGCATGCTGAGAAACAAAGACCTTTTGCTCCTCAGCGGAATAGAAAAGATACCCCCTGGAGTTCCTTGGGTATCCCACAAACTTACACTGTATTGAACGTGCCTCAAGTTTGTCCGCATGCTGCTTTTTTACAAAAGCTGGACATCCCCATACCTTAAGATACTTAAGACAGGGTTTCTTCCCAGTCCACATCTCATATGGGGTGGTAGGCACAGTCTTGGTGGGAGCCTTGTTCAAGAGATACGCAGCTGCTTCTAGTGCATATCCCTAGAATGATCGCGGTAACTCAGCGTTACTCATCATGGACCGCACCATATCCAATAGGGTGCGGTTCCGTCTCTCCGATACACCGTTATGTTGCGGGGTGTATGGAGGAGTAAGCTGAGAGAGAATTCCATTCTCTTTTAAATAGTCCAGGAACTCGGCACTTAAGTATTCTCCACCTCGATCCGATCTTAGAATCTTAATACTTTTGCCGGTCTGTTTCTCTACTTCATTCTTATACTCCTGGAATTTTCCAAAGGCCTCGGACTTATGTTTCATTAAGAAGACATAACCGTACCTTGAGAAGTCATCCGTAAAAGTAATGAAGTAAGAATGTCCGCTTCGGGCATGTGTAGACATTGGACCGCACACGTCACTGTGTACGAGTCCCAAGAGCTCGCTCGCTCTTACTCCATGTCCAGTAAACGGAGTCTTTGTCATCTTTCCTTTGAGACAGGATTGACAAGTGGCATACGACTGATATTCGAACGCATTCAAATACCCTTCTGTATGTAACTTAGTCAACCTTCTCTCATTGATGTGACCCAATCTACAATGCCATAAGAAAGTCTGATTCATTTCCGGAGACTTTCTTTTGTGTGTATTCTGGACGTTGAAAATCTGTGGTTGGTTTAACACGTATATACCATTACTCAATGTACCTGACCCAATCAAAACTTGATTAAGGTGAATGTTTACAACATTACTTACAAACGCAAATTCATAACCTTCTTTAGAAACTAAAGATACAGAAATGATATTACAAGTTGCGTTGGGTACAAAAAAGCAATTATGCAAAACCAAAACATGTCCATCTGACATTCCCAGGTGATAGTCCCCCACGGCTTTAGCATCCATGCTAGCTCCGTTCGCAACTCTGAGGGTCATGTCACCTGCCTTCAAAACCCTACGGTTTCTCAACGCCTGCAAAGAATTACAGATATGAGATCCTGATCCGGTATCCAATACCCAGGAAGTAGAGTTTATTGAAAGACAGTTTTCAATAACATACACACCTGAAGCTGAAGCTGCAACCTGCTTCAATTCCTGTGTTCTGGCCTTCCAGGCCCTGCAATCATTCTTCCAGTGTCCTTTCTTATGACAATAGAAGCATTCTTCCTTATCCACAAGCTTCCCCGCTATCTTTGTTGCTTTACCTTTTCCCTTCGTATCCACTTTACTAACACCGCCCCTTGGTTTGGCGGGGGCCTTCTTCTTCTTTCCCTTGGCTTTCGCCTTGGACCTAGAAGAAGATGATCCTCCTACAAACAAAGTGGATGTATCCCTACCTTTCTGTAGGGTGCCCTCTGCGCTCCTCAGCATGTTGAGGAGCTCTGAAAGTTCAACCTCTTTTTCTTGTAAGTTGAAGTTCAGTATAAACTGGGCGTAAGTGGAAGGAAGGGACTGGAGAACTATATCCGTATATAGCTCACTCTCCAATGTGATCCCTAGGTCAGCGAGCTCCTCAATGAAGCCGATCATCTTTAGCACGTGCTCGGCTACTGATGATCCGACGGCCATTCTTGTCGAAAATAACTTTTTCGACGCTTCGTATCTTGCGATACGTGATTGCTCTCCATACAGTTCTTTTGTATGGAGCAATATGGACTCCATGTCCATATTCTCATGCCTCCTCTGATGTTCGTTGTCCATCGAGGCAAGCAGGAGGCACTTGGCCTTTGCGCTATCAATCTCCCAAGTCTTGCGGATTTCCTTATCCGCGACACTGGAAGTTGGACCAGGGACAGGGGGAGCTTTGGTGGTAAGAAGATACCCCAGCTTGTCATAAGTGATTGCTATCTTGACATTCCTGAGCCAATCTTTGTAGTTTGGCCCTGTCAGTTTGTTTTTATCTAGGAGTAACTTAAGTCCAGTCATGTTGATTGGTCGCTGCAATTAGGAGAGAGAAGAAGAAACACTCAGCATGATGCTCTTGCAAGTTTAGAGTGGTTTTTAGTTTGTCTAAACAGGATGGCTCCCACTGTTTCTCGAATCCCTCCTCAAACCATAAAGGAAGAATTAGTCAGGATCAATCCCACCGTACAATACTTGCTTAACCGTTCAGCCAGGCCGGTGTCGGTACTTCGAGGGAGGTTTTCCAACGCTTTCGCGAAGTTCCTTAATTAGAGAACCTCTTTTCCCTGGGGGCGTAGCCCCGCTAACACCTTTCTAGGCACCTACTAGGTTTATAGCATTGATCGTTAAGTGAGAAATTTCCCGAGGAGTAGCATATACTCACAGTAGGATCGGGATCCAAATATCATCGCGTGACGAAACTGAAGGAATCCTACCAGAATCATCACACTCCAAATGGTATGCAAATCTAGCAGGTTTCAGTACTTATGAAACTCCCGATGTGGATTTTTGCCCCATGCTCTTATGACCTTGACGAAGGTCAACAAATCATAAGTCACATGTCAAGTTCTGCCCGTCATTATCCAGGTTAATTTGAATCCACTCGTATATACCCTTGACGAAGGTCAACAAGGTAATGCGAATGTCCCAAACCAACGCATCTATCTATGCTACATATGAATACCCAATAGCTACCAATCACTATGCCTTGACGAAGGTCAACAAACACAGCTTGAATACTATTGAATATTCATACGAAACGACGGAGGGCTACGAATGGTTTTGGCAAAACCGTGAACGTAGTGAACTTGATTTGGTCGATGGAACGAGATAGCTTTTAAAAGGAGTGGCTCAAGCTCCGCATTTAAAAGTTGTTTTTTTTTGAAAAGAACCGAGTGGTTTTTCGAGAGTGTTCCAACGACTTTAACTTGGTTTATTATCTTGCATTAGTTCTTTTAATGCGTGATATTCTTGCATTAGTTCTTTTAATGCGTCCCATCATTTAATCCTACCATTGCAGAAAACAACCAAAATATGACGTACGCTTATGCCATTCGCATTCGCCACGGGGCCCCGTCATTACCCGTTAGGTTACTTAACTAACGACAGAGCGGGGGCTGGGCTAGCGCGTCTGTAAAACATAAGCAACGCCTAAATAATATCATATATAGATATACTGCAATGATAAACATTTCAGATCACAGATAAATACATTGGATATACTAGGAATCTGTAATTTGTACGAGCCTGTAACAAAAACAGATTACACGGTCGCGGTGAATAGCCAATACCCCACCCAAGACCCCTACGGGTGCGGCAAACTACCCGCCAAGTACCCGAAGCGTAGCAACCTCCCTCATCTCCATGAGTAGGCCACTCGACACTTCGGCATACCCGGTAGTTTGTGCACCCCTCCATGGGTCTATCCTAGGAGCAAAAACAGTAAAAAGAAATTATACAATGACGGCTACAACCCCTTCCCGGTTGTGCGGCCATACAAATAATTATTACATCAATTTACAAATTTACATGAATTGCAAGAAAAGAAAAACCTCGTCTCACAACCCCCGGCTTTTCACCCGCGACAATCCAACATATTTATATACACATTCCAATATCAAACACAGATCATGTATAACCCCGACCAATCGACTTATAGCGATTAGCCGACGTTCAATACATGCAAGCATCACAGATATAACCATCATAGTCAAAGTGCAGTGAAGTTCGGAAAAAATACGGAATTATAGGACCCCAAAAGGAAATTTCTTTTCTGGGAAATCTGGGCACATATAATATATTCCAAAAATCCCAAAACCAACACAGACACACACTGCACGAAAAACGATGCAGAGAAGACGACAAACCGCGGCGCTTCCGCGGCACATGCCTACCTCGTGCGGCGGAAGCGCGGCGGTTTGAACGAAACAGTGGACCGTTTTTCATGGGTGTTCACACAAAACCCTGAGCCGAATTTAGGAGTATAAAGTTTTTCATTTTGACCAGAAAAAATTTCAACAGAAACTCAGGTTTTGTAAAAGTTAGGTTTTTGGATTTTTTTCGGTTCCGAACTTCGTTACACTTTACTACCAAGCTAGTTTAAGTTTAGTTAGGCTCTGATACCACTGTAAGTCCACGTTGCGACCCCCGGTTCTTACGGGGAGGCGGAAACGGTATAAAATCAAATTTTTAGCGCAAGGGGCAACATGGACTAAGCAAAGTCGGGATCTTTGACTAAACTAAAACTAGCATACTTAGCTAAAGAGAGTTAGCTACTCGGATGGAGATGGTTATACCTAAACTTGAACTCCTTCTCTTCAAGCTCCGATGGTGGTCCGATGGCTCCTTTTCGTCGTCTCCGTACGCCGAAGATAGATCCACTTGAAAGCTCCAACCTTTAGCTCCTTCTTCGTTCTTTGAAGAAACTAGTTCACTTGGTTTGCTAAACCTAGTGAACTAGAATGAGTAGAGAAGATTTAGAATGGGATTTTATCTATGGTTCTTGATTCTCAACTCATGAGACAAGAGAACCATAGATCAAGAGAGGGAGCAAGAGGTTGAGGGTGAGAGCAAGAGGAGAGCTCAAGAACAAGAGAGAGAATGAGCAAGAAAAGAATGAGCAAGTATTTTGTCTCTCACCCTCTCATAATCCAAAGCAATGATAACTCATCATATTAACAAAAGTCTTATGTGATGGTTAGAAGCAACCACAACCATATCATTTCATGCACTCATTTTACACAAATGAGCAAGTAAACAAAAGTCTTTGCCATGAAATGATGGCTATGGTTATCATGATGGTCAACTAGTCAAGCCTAGTCAACCGGTCAACAAGTCAACAAAAGTCAACAAGTCACCAAAGTCAACAAGTCAACAAAAGTCAACAAGTCAACAACCATATCACCATAATACTTAATTAATATAATAGTTAATCACATATCATATTCTCATTAGGGTTGAGCATAAAGTCAAAAAGTCAACGGTCAACTGTCAACAACCCTAATGAGAATCCGCTGCCTCTGCCTCCCTGTCAACTGTGCATACACACCCGCATCCGCGTTCCGAGGAACACGAATGCAAACTGGATAAATCCAATCCCATAAGGTACACTAGGATCTGGCTTAAACCAAAGCCCGCTAGTGTAAACTGTCCGGACACTGTACGTGCACAAGTGCACGGATGTGACCGAACCCTGTCGCAAAACCATGCGACCTGTCGCAATACCATGCGACCTCTACTCTTTTGCCTAAAGGCGAAAAGCTTTCTGTGTGGGACTCTAAAGACTCTACACTACGCTGGCAGTGGGTTTAACCACAGACCGCAAGCGGCACTAGCTGTGCGTAACGGTCCCCAGGTAATGCCGACAAGAAGACCGACGAGGCGAAACCCATCTGAACTCCTACTGAGCCTGAGTGTGACATTCTCCATACAGTCCGGTCTGTTCGTCTGATACATCGCATGGCGGGCCTAGGGGGAGGTAAACGTCAGTCCCCCAATAGCGGTACAAGTCGTGCCGGAGCGAAGCCCAAAACACCCTGAGATAACACTGGAAACCTACCAGTATATCTCGTTTGCCCTGGCCAGGGACTACTCGTGTAATGGCTCTCCTAGACACAGCGCGATGTCAACCCCCAATACCGGGAGAGACGAATCCTGTCTAACCGTCACTGCCTCCAAGTGCTTTGGGACTGCACCCAACCACCACCTGTTTGCACGACTCCTTTGAGCCATGGTAGGGTAGTGATCAAAGTACAGTGGGAACACACCCGAGGCGAAGTGACAGTGTCAAGTCAGCGGACTAAGCTGTACTCATGTCACCTGGGAACTGATAACTGACGATAGGTATAATACCAACTAGTCAGTTCCCGACGAGTCCTGTCCAGTGTACCCGTAACCTAACGAGCACCCGCATACTATCTCAAGTACGACGTACTGACGGCTGTGGGACAGACCGTCTCCCACACTGGGATGAGAAGCGCATGCGCTGGTCTACTCCGGAGTATCGATGCCCTGTCTCGATAGTCCTGCGACCAGGGACCTGCATAAGGATGTGCTTATAGATTACCCAGCCCCACTAGTGTGACGGCCATCACATCGCTGGTAATCAAGCAAAGATCCTAAGGGCTCTACTAATGTGTATAGGCGATATACAAAAATAAACACATGTACACATTGAAGTAGAAACAAACCAAGTAGCATACTACTATTTTGAGCAAGATTGTATATACAAGGTGAATATCCCAAGCATCCATTAAGTAATATACAAACCAGTATGATACAGTAATGGCCTCTAGGGCATATACACTAACACTATGTAAGAAAGTTATACCTCAAGTTACTAGTCCTTCTTGTTCTTGCTGTCCTCCTCCTCTTCGTGAGCTCCTTGGAGTGTGTATGGAACGCGCCTCCTCGTCGGCCTTCTCAAGTCAAAGAAGATCCATTCGAGAGTGCCTACCATGAGCTTTTACCTCTTAGATGAGGTAACTAGATTACCTAGAGTGCTAATCTAAGTGACCTAGAGGATATAGAGAATGATTAAGGATTAATAAGTGTCACTAACCCTAGGATTCTCAACACATGAGACAATTAAGGTTTGGGGAGAAGAAGAGAGCTCTTGAGGTGAGAGAGTGTTTGAGATAATAATGAAATGAATATAGCCACTTGAGATGACTATGAAGCATGCCAAAATAACTCACAAATTATCTCACAAAATATCTCACAAAATATCACAAAATATCTATCCACTCTTGCCTCAATAGTCATCCATGAGTCACCAAGTAGCCATGCTTCATTTATCATAAATTAACACCTCATACCTCTACCTCATTTATCTTTTAATCAAAAGATAAAAGCACAAATGAGGTGTCCCCTTCTAGAAATATACTTGAGTAAATTACAAGAATACCCCTCACCATATATACAAACCCGTATTCGTATTCCGAAAAACACGAATACAATGAGACGAAACTAATCCAATAATCTAATACTAGGATTCGGCTTAAACAAAAGCCAACTAGTATTATCCGCCGAACATCCTACATGCACAAGTATACGTATGTGATCGAACTCTGTCGTAAAACCATACGACCTCTACATCGTTTCGCCCGAAGCAGGGAAATCCTCTGTGTGGGACTCTAAAGACCCGACAGTACGCCGGCAGAGGGTTTAACCACAAGCACGTCAGCGGTACTAGCTGCACATAACGGCTACCCAGGTATCTGTCAATAAGAAGGCCGATAAGAAAACTCATCCGAACTCATACTGAGCCTATCTGTGACAATCTTCGTACAGTCCGGTCTGTTCGTCTAAGAGTATCGCTTATCGGGCCTAGGGGCGGTAGTCGTGAGACCCTTAATAGCGCAATAAGTCATGCCGGAGTAGAGCCCAAAAACACCCTGAGAATGTACTGGAGTACTTACCAGCAAATCTCGCTTGGCCTGGCCAGCGACTTTGTGTAATGGCTTTCCGAACACAGCACGACATCAACCCCCAATACCGGGAGAGACGAATCCTTTCTAACCGCCACTGCCTCCAAGTGCTTCGGGACTGCATCCAACTATTACCTGTTTGCATGACTCATCACAGCCGTGGTAGGGTAGTAATCAAAGAAAAGTGGGAACACACTCGAGATGAAGTAGCAGTGTCAAGTCAACGGACTATGCTGTACTCATGTCATCTGGGAACTGCTACCTGACGATAGGTATTGTACCAACCAACAGTTCCCACGAGTCCGTCCAAAGTAACTCATAACCCAATGAGCACCTGCATACTATCTCCAGTACGACGTACTAATGGTTGTGGGACAGACCATCTCCCCTGCTGGGATGAGAAGCGTATACACTAGTCTACTCTAAAGTATCGATGCCCTATCTCGATAATCCTACGACTAGGGAACTGTATAAGGATGTGCTTATAGACTACCCAGCCCCCATTAGTGTGACTGCCATCACTGTTAGTTATATGTATGCCCTAGAGGCCATTACTGTACATGTGATGTATATTGTACCGGATGCTTGGACATATATAGGGAGGACTTTCTTGCTCGACATGATAGTATGCTATCTGGTTGCTCTTTATCTTAACATGTACACTTATTGTCTCTCTATTACATGTTGATAAAGCCCTTAGGATGAGTACTTGACTACTAGGATTATGATGCGGATCATACTAGTGGGGCAATGGTAGTCGGTAAGTACATCCTTCAAATGTTCCTAGTTGTGGGAGTATCAAGACGGGGCATCGATACTCCAGAGTAGACTAGCGTATACGCTTCTCGACCCATATAATGAGCGATGGATGATCCCATATTCATTGGTGTTTGACATCAGAGATGGTATACGGGTGCTCAGTGGAGACTGGGTACACTGAACGGACTTGCCGAGAACTCCTAGATAGTATTATACCTATCGTCAGATAGCAGTTCTCTGGTGACACTGGTACAGGTTAGTCTGTCGACCCGAGATCGTCATAGAGTCTTGTGTGATTCCCACTGTGCTTTGATTTCCACCTTACCACGTTCAAGAGATCGTGCAAAACGGTGGTTTTTGGGTACAGTCCCAAGTCACATGAAGGCAATGAGCGATAGGAGGGGATTCGTCTCTCCCAGTATTGGGGGTTGATGTTGCGCTATGCTCGATTGGCCATAACAGGAAATCCTTGGCCAGGATTGCTGAGATCTATTCGTAAGTGTTATCAGTAGCTTCTTGAACCGTTATGGACCTTGCATCGGCATGACTTATCAGGCTATTGGGGTCTGACGTTATACCACCCCAGGCTGTGATATGCGACATATCAGACGAAGAGATTGGATTGTACGGTAGTGTTACTTGATTGGATTCGCAGGAGTATGAGCAGGCTTGCTTGTTGATCTTCTGATCGCTCAATACCCGGGTGGCCGTTACGTTTAGCAGACCGCTTGCGGCTTTTGGGTGACTGATATGATCACCACCTACTGCCGGCGTATTGACGAGTGTTTAGAGTCCTACACAGAAGTTTCCTAGCTCAAGCGAAACGAAGTAGGAGCACATATGTGATATGTGCGGGACCGAGATTAATACGAGTATGTGATACCGTATTCTATTCTCGCGATATGTGATATCGGTCGGTTATATATGATATAACCGGGCTGTCGAATCAAGTGTTGATTCGACAAGTTGATACATATGATATTAGTCGTTGTATGTGATATAGCCGGATTATTAAATCAAGTGTTGATTTAATAATTTAATGTATAATTATATATTTGATATATTATCTTACATTAACTAATATTAGCTCACTTAAGATTTCTTTTTCTCACTAGTGTACACTTAGTATATATGTGATATATATTAATGTACATATTTTGTGTCATGCTAGACGCCATATGCTACATGGGTGTATGAGACTCACACCATGCTTATAATAATATGAGGTTTTATTTATTTAAAGTAATTCAATATTAGTTGGAAATTGTCATACTTGGAAGCTTGGAGAAGCTTAAAGCATTTTTGACTTAGTCCACTAGTTTTGTTTTACTTGTAGATATTTATTAACCTAACCATTATTGTTAGCCATGGTTTATTCTCTACATGAGTTAGTGTATGACACTAACTCACCCATGGTTGCTATTCTCACCTCATGAGTTTCATTCTCTTATCTCTTCATCTTCTTCTTTATCAAGAGCTTAGCTCTCTAAGTTTATGGGAGATGGAGAAAAATAGTGAGAAAATTATTTCTAAAGTGAGCAAAATTCCTACTTCATCAATCTCTTCTCTACTAGCCATTTAGATTGGGTTGTTTCTTCACTAGTTCATCACTAAGTGAAGAGGTAGCTTGAGTTAGTGTCTCCTCGACGTAGATCCTCTTCGGCCTTGAAGACTTCAAGCAAGCTTGTTCATTTCACCTTGTGGAACCTTACTAGAGTCCGGGAGATCACTACTTGGAGTGAAGGGACTACTACACGGAGCTATTGAAGTGAAGGACCGGTCTACAAAGGTTGTATTCCTCGTTCACTTAGATATAAAGATGTTTACATGCTTGTTCATCTAATACTCTAGTTTAGATTCTAGCGTTAGGGTTCTTTAGCGCCAAAAATTTTGAAAACGGCATGGTCGATGCCTCCCGAAACCCAGCAGCCGCCTAGGGAACCCTGCAGTGGTATCCGAGTCATGCTAAAGAATTAGACGATATTTGTAGAATTACGAAACCGAAACAACTCCGAAACACTCGAAATAAAAATCTAGTTTCTGTCGAATTTTTCAGAGTGTCTAAATTTTTTTTAAGCAGTTGCAGAATGTTGCATGGGATGTAACATGAACACCTGACGAACACGAGCTCCTCTCGCCGGATTTGGACCAGCCACATGCTGCTACAGGACCGGCCCTACCAGTTTTCTAGGGTGGTTTGGGTTTCGTTTTGGGTCTGTGTTCCAGTCTCTGGGTTTTGGTATTTCAGGTGTTGCTTGTTTTTGCTAAAATTGCATGTGATGTTATTTTTGTGCAAAGACAATTCAGAGTGTTTCGTAGTCATAATTCTAACATCTATTCGGGTTATTTAGACGACGTTAAAAAGTTCGAACGGATATCAATAACCCATTTTTTCCCTTGCTGGAAATTTTCCAAGAGTTGGATTTTTCCGTGTTTGAAATCTTCAGAAAATCATGCAGGTGTTTTCTATGGACCCTCTAGAAGAACGAAACCCTAACTCGATTCTGTGACCGTCGGAACCGCCAACAAACCCTAGGGTTTGTAGTAGTTCCGCGGCACCACAGGTGAGGCGAGGGTTGACCCTTCTCCGGTTGGTCCATAGGTGCTGTGGCATGTTCTGGGTGCTTTTTGAACTCCGCTCAAGTGTTAAGCTCTTTGGAAAATTTTGGATGTTTGTTTATTTGATCGAAAAGTTTAAGATCGTCTAGCTATCTGTGATTGTGATACAATATTTGGAATCCACATATTTAGTTATGTGATAACTAATTTTAATTTATAAATCAAGCAAGTTAGTCTCATTTGATCGGTTGCCACGGAATTTTGATGTGGATCATAAGTCCGTCGCAATTACGTAGTGTACGTGAATACTCGCCGGGTAACCTTCCTAGATAGCCACTCCCCATAGCCCCGACCAAGTGACTGTAGGAGAACTCCGTCGCCAAAAGCATCCGTTAGGGTGCTCGCGGCCGCGGTGTTTTCCTAAGTGCACTCGTCGACGGCATCGGGGGTGCGGCTGTCTACTAAAGTTTCCGACGAGCATTCGATCAGGATGTCAGGAATCTTGTTGAATTGCCCGACTTGATATTGGAAAGTGTTTTCAATATCGAGACTAAAAGGCGGGGTTTATAACTGTTAGGCATGTGATTTCTAAGGAATTCATTTGGTTAGGCATGAAATCCAAAGTATGTGATATATTGGGTTTATGATGTCTAAGGTGGTTGTGGATTCCAATTGTTGTAGTTTTTCACTTTCTTTTCTGCTGCCGTAAATTTAATATGTGGTGTATTGCCGGTTTCGTTGCTATATGTCAACGACAATTGGATTACGCATATTTACATACGTTGATGACATGTGATGTTATGTATTACTGGGATATGTTATATTGGATCGTCGTGTTTTGAATAGCCGGTTTTTTTTATGTGAGATGAGAGTTTTTCATTTTCATTCATGTAAAAACTTGTATGTGATATTCTTTTATTAGAGCACTTCCGGGTTGAGAATGATGTCACCATTGATGTATATTATTTACTTTTCCGCATTAGGATAGACCCAAAGCGGGGAGTACAAGTAACCGGGTTCTAGAGTCCAGTGGGAGACCATCTCAAGGAGTTGAGACCGGGTCTCCTAACTCTAGAATTGGTAGGGTTGCTTGCCGCTCTCGTAGGGGTCTAGGGATGTGGGTTTGGCTATTCATCGCGACTGTGGAATCCGCGTTTTTTATTGGCTTAATTAAAACACGGAATTCTTAGTATATCCAATATTTCATATGTGTTCTTCTGCTGCTGATATTCTGTGATGTGATCACTTGATATTCTGAGACGAATGCTTATATTATATATATGATATATAATAAATAATGCTGCTTTTGTTTCTTCTGTGATGCTTAGGAAGCATAATTGATGGGACTTCATTAATGAGATTAATGAAATAAAAGAAACCTAAAAATGTTGTAGAATCTTGTTTTAAAAAACAGGTAGCTCTAGTTCTTGCTTTGCATAGCGGTATTCCTTATAGAATATCCAGCACCTTATTCGATAAGGAAAGAGCCGAGATTCCTTCACCGGGAGTGACTTCTTTAGCGAAACTGGCAGATGCTACAACCCACTCGGCGTTGTCTTTTGATTGCTTTTTTAGTTCATGCTTTGCATAGTGGTATTTTTGAAATATCCAGCACCTCATTCGATGAGGAAAGAGCCGAGATTCCTTCACCGGGAGTGACCTCTTTAGCAAAACTAGTAAAAGCTTCAAAAACACTCCTTTTCAAAATCACTTGATTCTACAACGATATCAAGTTCATTACGCAAAAGGTTTTCTTAAAACCTATCGTAGCCCTCCGTCATTTCAGATAAGTACTATTTAGTATTCGTGCTGCGTTTGTTGGCCTTCATCAAGGCGTAGTGTGCGGTAGCCGATTAGTGCTTATCTGCTTAAGCATGTGATGCGATTGGATTAGGGTAGTCGTGCGACTTTGTTGGCCTTCATCAAGGGTCGTGCTGGTAGGTTTAATTCAATCATGAAATGTACGGGTTGAACTTGACTAGCGGCCTATGGTTTGTTGGCCTTCGTCTAGGTCATATGAAGCTAGGGGCAGAATATTATCGGGAATTTCAAGCGTTGAAATTTGCAATGAGATTGCCGTCACGACCCGAAATTGGCACGTGACGGCCCTTAAACTACGCAATGTCTACAGGCGTAACGCAATTTAAGTAAGCAGAAAACCCAGCAATCTAAACCATCAAAAGTAGTAAGTGATAATAGCATTTTCAAAACTTTGAAATCTCAAACCAAATTCTTTAAAGTCCAACTACTTTCTTAAAAATTTTGGCAGCACCTCCTTTGTAAAAACTAACCCCAAAAATGGGTACAGCATAAATATAAGTAAAACATCCTAAACGGGAGCAAAATCCACGCCCAACGGCGGAAAACAACCACCACAACAAATATATGACGCCGTAGCGAAGAAATAAAAGATGATATAAATAAAACTGCATAAAAGACCTCCAAGTAACCAAAAACATACAATATCGTCCTCACATCAAGTCTCTAAGTCAATACATGAAAATGGTAGATGGAGAGTACAAGGTACAAAGATATATAAAGAGCATCATCGGATAACAGCAAAACCAACTTATAGCAAAACTGCACGCAGTCAGCCGAAGCGGTATCCGCCGCAAAAAGATGATACGAAAGATGAAAAGCCTGCCGCGACTGCCATGAGGGTCTACCTGCAAAACATTGTGGCACAACGGGGGTGACTTGCCAACTCGTGAATAGTAAATAACATATGCAGGTAATCGCAAGTATGCACGTACAGCGTGAATCTAATACATGCAAGCTGATAGCAATAAATGGCAATATGTATGCAACAGTCATGTAAGGTACTCTATCAGGTACTACTAATACATGAACAATAAATGGCAATATGTATGCAACAGTCATGTAAGGTACTCTATCAGGTACTACTAATACATGAACAATAAATGGCAATATATAAGCAACAGTCATGAAAAGTACTCTAGCAGATACAACTAATACATGAAACAATGCATATAAAATAAATGAGGAGTATGGAATAAAACATTTCATTCTCAAGGAATCCTGAACTCGTGACAGGACCAAAGTCCATCAAGACAATCTAAATCCCAACTTTCCTCAAATCAGCCCCCAAATTGGCACTCATATCCTGTAAGTCTCATATATCCTGAATGTACAATATCAAGTATATCTCATATATCCTGAATGTACAATATTAAGTAAACCTCATAGATCCTGAATGTACAATATCAAGTAAACCTCATACATCCTGAATGTACAATATCAAGTAAACCTCATACATCCAATATCCAGTATCGAGTAAGTTTCACATAAAGTGAGTGTCCAACATCGACACCCAAAAATATAATGAAACTAGTGTCTAGCATCGACACATAAATACTGAACTATCAGGCGCTGTCACCACGACTGGCCCTCCTGATAGGTACGTATCATACGCTATCCCGAAAACTCAAGTGCCTAGCTCTGACACTCGAAATTCGACGTATCCATACGTATATGACACCGGTCGGTATCCCCACGATAACCGCCGTGTCAGAAATACTGTCATCGGTAGGTATGGTTCTCCTGTCAGGCTCATCGGCGTGGTCCATCGAAATACCTTTCTTGCCCCGGATACCTTCGAGCCCACCATATACCCGCACACGGCCCACGACGCCTCCTCGCATTGGGTATATATATATCAGAACCGATAAAACTCATGGTGGCTGCAGAAATATCATATCAAGAGAAACCGGGTTTTTCAAATAATGCATAATTTCATGAAACAACCACGGTCCAACATCAAGTAATGAATAAGAATAACTACATGAATCAATACATATATATTAGCGTCCCATTCCACTAATATATATATATTATATATATATATATATATATATATATATATATATATAATTAGGAGTAAAAATATCAGAGAACATCATATGAAATCCATGAATGCAATATATGCAACATGAAACAGTAATATGAGCATATAAAGGAAAAACCGCTATTTAACTGCAACAAGTTAATATATATATCACGCGGTTCCTAATTTATCCAAGTCCATACAACATCAAGTAAAGGGTGAACATGTAACTATAGCCAGGTTTGCGTAACCATGTTGGCATAACAAGATATGTGTATCTACCTATCCATAATGTTGTAATACCCTCCAGGTATATGTGTAAGTATATATGCAAGATGTACATGTAGCTATATCTCATATATGTATATACCTATCACTAATTGTACAATACCATATAGGTATATAGGTAACTAGCATATAAGCATGTCAAGGCATATGTATAAGCATGTAGGTGTACAGGTATGCTATATGTCATATGCACGAAGGAAAATAAGGATCATGTCCCCAATGTCCCTAAACAATACAATATCACATATGTATAAGTGTTGTGCATGTCATGGCAATTATCGACGGTGTGTGTGTAGCATACAATTAGTGCTCGTAAAACATGAACCGTCAATAATGGTGTTGTGTCTCATTAATACTAAGTCCATGCATAATAGGAAATGAGATATGCAATAAAGGTACACATGCACAATCAATATCCGTATCTACATCTAACTAATAATCATATCATTTAATCTAGCCCAGACGCATAACGCCATGCGGGCGATTCCCCTGTAGATGTTAAATCTACTCACCAACCATCCTGGCTAAGTAAAGCCAACAACTCCCTTTCCCTTCTCGCAGCGCCCGAAGTCCCCGCCTGCGATTCTGAAAGCATATAACTATATAACAAGTATATATTAGCAATCGACCAATAACACGTGCCAACTACGCTTGACCGACGCACCAACTCCAAACATACTCTCAAGTGTTCGTCCAGTAGCTAACGCGCATAGCGACACTACGAAACCAACTCAAGAGCAAAAGCTACACAAAGACACGAACGACATCGCCACGACCCTAGCTAGGAACGCAAAGCGACACAACTACCAAGCCTAAACCCTGATCGTACCGATCGCGCATTCAAAACACAAGATATAGCGTGGAATCAATATAATTAACGTCGCAACGTCTAAAAGAAACCCATGCCTAAAATATCCTAAAATCTAGTAATCAACTTATAACATTTTTAGCACAACTACAAGTTTTATCAAAACTAGAATTTACAAATATCACAATATAACAAGATTAAACCATTCATACCTTTACTATAATTTTAATCTCACTTAATTAGGATTTAGTAAAAGTCTAGTTTGTAATTAAGCTAATTAGATAATTAGGAAAATATCATTTAACAAATCCAGTAAGTAGGTTAAGTTTTCTTTTGCCTAAAATTAACAATTAACCTTTTCACTAATCAAAACCCTAATTGATTGTTAAGAAACCATTTCTACAATTTCAAAACATGTAATTAAAAGCTTTAATTTAATATCTAAATAGAAATAGGCTAGTTTAAAGTATTAAGCAACAAAATAGATTAGGGTTAAGGTTTTATATCTTCAAGGATTCACAAAAAAAGAACCAAGATCATCAAATTAAGTTCCAAAATGATGACTTCTATGAAGATTCAAGCATGCTTTGTGAAGAGGAATGATGAGTTTTGATTTGTTTAAGAGTTTTGTAGGATTATTTAGGGATTTTTGATGATTTATTGATCTTTGAAGTGAAGAAATGAGGCAAAAGAGAGAAGAGGGCAGAAATGAGGAAGTGGCCGGCCAAAGGAAAATGGGGTGGGGGGGGTTGTGAAAAGAAGAAGAAAGTTCTAGCTAAAATTGACAATAAATGCTCTTTAATACATTTTGCCACCTTTTCTTTCTTTTCTTTTTCTTTAAAAATTAAAACCTTTTGCCACAAAAAATATCTGGATATTTGATGGATGGTTTTGTTTAACTTAAACTTGATTAGTTTAGCAATGATTCAAATTAGAAGTAATTAACCCAAAATGTAATTACCACTAATTAAGTGCACAAATAACACATTAAAATAATATTTTAATTAGGGAAAAATTCTATATGAACCAAAACTTCCTATTGACCCCAAAGCCCGTAAACTACCTTCATTCTAGCTAAACTAGGTGCCGTAAAGTCTATACAGAAGTTTGATCACAATTGGGTTAAAACGGAAAACACCGACTATTTTACCCTAAAACGGAAAAATTCGCATAACGATTTCTAAAACGTTACAATCTTCCCCCCTTAAAGAAATTCGGTCCCCGAATTTAAAAATCTCACTAAGCGTACCTACAAAAACATGAGTACAAAACTCCCAAATCTCGCTCGAAGCCTCCCAAGTGATCACCTCACTATACGGCTACGCCAAAGAACCTTCACATATAGCAAGACCCTTGACCAATGTGTCACGACCCGATAATTTGGCCCGTGACCGGCACTTAGCCACGTAACGTCTACAGGCGTAACGCGACTAAGTAAGCCGAAACCCAGAAATCAAAACCAATAAATATAGAGTGATTAAAATATTTTTGTAAAAACAGTTATACATGTCTAGGAAACTTTAATTAATTTAGTAGAAATCCTTTTTAAGTTCAAGAGTTATATTTTAATAATTTTGGCAACATTTCCTTTATAAACATTTGTCCCGCAAGTCGGGTAAAGGCAAGGTGTTGTACAAATAACATGCGAAATGAATAAAGCATCACAATATGATATACGACGCCGTAGCGAAGAATAAGCAGTAAGGCAAAGACAAATATCATAAAAGGTAAGACTGCATAAAATAAAGTCGGCTCACATGCGAGCTCGACACCAGAGTACAAAACATATACATCGTCCTCACAACTGTCTCTAAGTCAATACAGGAAGGTAGATGGAGAATACTAGATACATCAATATACAACTGAAGGATAAACAGATACCGTACAAAACCCACCTAATAGCAAAAGGGCTAACACGCCTCAGAAATGGTATCTGTGCCAAAAGATGCGGTAAACAGCCAGCCGCGACTACTCCCAAGGGCAACCTGCAGCACTGTGGCACAACGGGGGTGAGTTGCCAACTCGTGAATAGTAGATAACATATAAAGGTAATCGCGAGTATGCACGTGCTGCGATACTCTAACCTATGCCAACTAATAAACATCTATATGATGAACTGGATGCTCAATATCATGCAACAAGTGCTATCTAATAATCATCTCTATGTGATGAGCAAGATATGTGATAATCAGGCATGGCGATGCAATCTAACAACCCTATATATATGATGAACAGGGTACGCAATAATATGCAAGCATGTGTACTCTATCAGGTATACTAGCTACAGGATGAGATGTCAAGTACTGAATGCTGAGTATGGAAAGGAATAATATCTACACAGAATATCAACGTGGAAAATAACTGGTGTCTATCAATACACCAAAACCCAGTACAACTCAAGCGTCGTCATCCACATCGGTCCTCAAATCCTGTAGTCTCAAAAAATCGGGAGTGCCCATCACCGGCACTCAAAATATCATGAAATCAGCCGTGTCCAGCATCGACACGCAAATCCTCCAATATGGGGCGTCCGTCCATCGGATCTGCCCACGGGCTCCGTCTGCGGAATTGGCCCTCGGCCCCGGTAGTACGCGTCGTGCTGTATCCATCAAGCTACTCTGGTCAGTATCCTCCGGATAACCGCCAGGTCCAACCAATCTCCGGTAGGTAGTAGTCCCTCCGCCGGGCTCACCGTCTAACCATACGAGTCTTCTTGTCCCGGGATACCGTACCGGGTCCACCGTGTACCCGCAATCGGTGCCTACCTCTCCTCGAATCGGGTATACTCACACAAGCTCTCTGAAACCGAGAAAACTCATGGTGGACGCACTAAATATCATATCAAGGGAAACCGGGTTTTCAAACAGTGCGTATTTTCTTAAAATAGTACTCCGGTTCCCAAATCCAGAAATCACAGAAATCAAATCCAATGCGTAGATCCATGCAATGTGTCGTATGACACTACGATGTAAAAGAAAGGGAGAACCGCTCTTTTTAAAAGATCCAGTTTTGAAAATATCGTTTTCGGTCCCTTAGTTTTAAATCAAGTCAATATCATCTATGTATGCAACATATGAATGTGGTAAAGGTATGGATGTGCGAATGGATAAGTACGCAAAGTGGATATAGCAATGTACATGTGCACTAATGTAGACATATGATATATATGCGCCCGAGTATGAATATATGTAAGGTATATGGCACAAGTATGAATATGTGAGGTATATGCCACAAGTATGAATATATGTGATGTATGCGGCAAATCATGTCAACGTCAAATAAGCAGAATCAATATAATATGCGGTTTATAGCAATCCTACATTGTGAGTGGCATGGCAATCACTAATGGTGTGAGTGTAGCATATAAATCGTGCTCGTGCAACTTGGACCGTTAGTGACAGTGCAGTGTTCTATACTACCAGTATATCTATATGGACACTCATGACTACAAATCCTATTACGCCCTGACGCTTAACGCCATACGGGCGATTTCCCCGTAGATGTTAAATCTACTCACCTGGTCGCGTGCTAAGTATAGCCGACCACCTGCTTCCCTTTCCTGGCGACGTCTGACGTGCCCGTCTGTGAACCTGGAATTTACACAAGGAATCCAATTTTATGAGCAAGAATCTCGCAAAACGCGATATCGAAACAAAACGTGAAACTTGCGTCGCGAATCAACGCGCGTGTGTGCGATACGCTGAAACGTGTGTGCATGCGTCTACGACTCGGCCCGACACGCCGCGATACGCTGAATCACAAAACCCACTCGCGTATCGCGCGTATCGCGCAAGCTAAAAACACCAGAAAACGATATATCGTCCCAGATTCTACCCAGGTTACAATATTACAAAACTATATATACCATGGACCTACAAAACATAGCAGATACCCACCCTAAAAACCCTAGCTCCTATCTCCCTGCTCTGGCCGCAATTTGCGGCCAGATAGATTATTTCGGCGGCCAGAAGGTTGGATGGTGGGGTCGGGCTCTGGTGGTGGGGTCAGGGTGTCACTAGTAGGATATGGTCCACTCAATTTTATTCTGAACTTACTGGGGTAACAGCAGATATCAAAAAGCTAAGTTTTTGCTTAAAAAGTCACATTTTGCACAAACATGAAAATTCAGGGTATTTTGGTGTAATCTGGGGTTACCTAGGTTTACTTGGCTTCAATAGCACCTAACTAACTTAGTCTAACCAAAACTAACCTTACTTAAGCAAAGATCACACTAATCACCACAAATATCGCTAAAAACACCAAATCTAGCGATAACAACTACCAATTTACATTAATTTAACTAAACCAACGCACAAGTCTAGCATACATGCAAGTGGAGCTCAGAGGTTATACCTCACTTGACCCTACGACGCTGGGTCAGGAGACGAAGAGGAGAAGGAGGAGCTGCTACAGAGGCTGTTTCTGTTCCAGAAGCTGTTGTTGTTGCTACTGCTACTGCTGATGCTGATGCTTGTTGTTGCTGTTGCTGTTGTTATTGTTGCTGATGGTGTTGGTGCTGGGCTGCTCGGCTGCTGCTACATGTGCTGGGGTTGCTGGGGCTGAGCTGCTGCTGCTGGAATTGCTGATGTAGCTGCTGTTGTTGTTCTGTTGCTGCTGTTTGATGCTGCTGCTGCTGCAACTTTTGCTGTGGCTGAAGCTGAGAGTGTGTGTGTGTGTGAGAGAGTGAATGAGTGAGGGAATGGGAGTGTGTTGTAACCACAAGCAAATGATAACACAAAAGAGTCAAGCCCCCCATTCTCTCTCTCTCCCATCACATTAAATGCAAGCATGGGCTTGCCATGATGCACCTCTCTCTCTCTTTCTCATTTAATGCAAGCACGGCTTAGCCATGATGCACTCACAAGTCAACCAAAAGCATTTTAATCCCATTTCATTTTTAAAAAAAACAATAACCTTAATTAAAATCATTTAACTTAACAAGGAGGGTTTAATCCACCATGGTTGTTAAACATGGTTTAACCCAAATTTTAACCCTAGTTTACATGCACAAGTTTGTGCAAGCTTGGCAAAATTTTTGAAAAATATTTATTAGATTGGAAAAATTATTTGAAAATCAATTTGGTAAACTTTTTTATTAAAATCACATATTAAAATATAATTAGCCACTAAACACATCCTAGGGTGTTACAATCCCCCCTTAAAGAAATTCGTCCCCGAATTTAAAATATAAAGCAACGCATACCTTCAAAGAGATGAGGGAACTTCTTCCGCATCTCGCCCTCGGCCTCCCAAGTGATCTCATCACCATTCGGGCTGCGCCAAAGCACCTTTACTGATGGCAAGACCTTCGATCTAAGTTTCTTCACTTGTCGGTCCAAGATCACAACTGGCTGCTCGGTGAACGTAAGATCGCGCTCGAGCTGAACGACCTGATGCTGAATCATGTGCGAAGGGTCATGCAGGTATCTGCGATGCATCGACACGTGGAATACGGGGTGAACATCTGGGAAGTCGGGTGGAAGAGCCAAACGATAAGCTACTGCGCCCACACGCTCGAGGATCTCAAAGGGATCTATGAATCTGGGGCTAAGCTTCCCCTTCCGTCCAAACCTCATTACTCCTTTCATCGGAGAGACCCTCAGAAACACATGATCGCCAACTGCGAACTCTAGTCTGCGGCGGCGCCTGTCAGCATACGATCTATGTCTGCTCTGAGCTGTCCTCATCCTGTCTCGAATCAGCTGTATCTTCTCAGTCGTCTCCTGTACGATCTGTGGCCCCAAAATACCGCCCTCACTGAGCTCTGTCTAACAGACAGGCGATCTACATCTCCTCCTATACAAAGCCTCGAATGGTGCCATCTGAATAGTATCCTGGAAGCTATTGTTGTAGGAGAACTCTATCAAGGGTAAATGATGATCCCAGCTACCACCAAAGTCTAAAACGCAAGCTCGGAGCATGTCCTCGAGAGTCTGAATGGTCCGCTCTGACTGTCCGTCGGTCTGCGGATGGAATACCGTGCTGAAACTCAAACGAGTGCCCAAAGCCTCCTGAAGTCTATGCCATAATCTGCTGGTAAACTGGGTGCCTCGGTCGGACACAATACAGGTCGGGACCTCATGTAGTCGTACAATCTCATCGATATAAATCTAGGCGTACTGCGCAAATCCGAAAGTCGTCTTCACTGGCAGGAAGTGAGCCGCTTTCGTCAGACGATCCACGATCACCCAAATGGAGTCATACCCTCGCCTAGTCCTGGGTAGACCCACTACGAAATCCATCGAAATCTGTTCCCATTTCCACTCCGGAATGGGTAATGGCTGTAGCTCTCCTGCGGGCCTCTGGTGCTCGGCCTTGACTTGCTGACAAGTCAGGCATCTCGATACGAACTCCGCGATGTCCCTCTTCATTCCGTCCCACCAGTAGGTCTTTCTCATATCATGGTACATCTTGGTGGAACCGGGATGGACACTGTACATCGATCGATGTGCCTCCTCAAGAATATCGCGTCGCAATCCCTCAGCATCTGGTACGCACAGTCTAGACCCAAATCGTAATATCCCCTGATCATCAATCACAAACTCGGAGAATCTGTCATGTCCAATCTGTGTCATGATCTCTGAGCAACGGTCATCCCTGCGCTGTGCCTCATATATACGGTCAAGCAACTGTGGGCGTGCACGAACATGCGCGAGCTGTCCCCCGATCTGCGTGAACTCGAACTGCACTCGGCTGTCGCATAATATCTGCCAATCTGCCGACGACTGTCTCTGTACTGCACTCAAACACGCTAGACTACCCCCGGGCCTCCTACTCAAACCATCTGCTACTACGTTAGCCTTGCCCGGGTGATATAA
Source organism: Agapanthus africanus (assembly GCA_030015575.1). Lineage (NCBI taxonomy): Eukaryota > Viridiplantae > Streptophyta > Magnoliopsida > Asparagales > Amaryllidaceae > Agapanthus > Agapanthus africanus. Next base: position 206,591,980 of record CM057347.1, on the reverse strand, counting down.
GATCTCGCAGTCGTAGTCCTTCACTAACTCCATCCATCGGCGCTGTCGGAGATTCAGGTCTCGCTGCTGAAATATATACTTGAGGCTCTTGTGATCAGTGAATATCTGGCACGACTCGTCGTATAGGTAATGTCGCCAGATCTTAAGTGCAAAGACCACTGCGGCCATCTCCAAATCCTGAGTAGGGTAGTTCTGTTCATGTCTCTTCAGCTGTCGCGAAGCATACGCGATCACCCTGCCATGCTGCATCAATACGCACCCTAGCCCCACTCGTGAAGCGTCACAATAGACTGCAAATCCGCCTGATCCTGAAGGCAACGATAATACTGGCGCCGTAGTCAAACAAGTCCGTAGCTGCTGGAAACTGTGCTCGCAATCCTCTGTCCAATCGAAGGGAACTCCCTTCCGGGTCAATCCAGTCAAGGGTGCAGCAATACGGGAAAAATCCTGTACGAATCGTCTGTAGTAACCGGCCAATCCTAGAAAACTGCGTATCTCAGTGACGGATGTAGGTCTGGGCCAACTCTGAACGACTTCAATCTTTCTTGGGTCCACACATATACCATCCCGTGTAATCACGTGACCCAAGAAGTCTACACTGTCGAGCCAGAATGCGCACTTGGAGAATTTTGCATAAAGCTAGTGCTCCCTCAAGGTCTGCAGTGTGATCCGCAGGTGCTGCTCGTGCTCCTCTCTGCTCTGGGAATACACCAATATATCGTCAATGAATACGATGATGAACAAGTCGAGATACGGCCGGAATATACGGTTCATCAAGTCCATGAAGGCTGCTGGCGCGTTGGTGAGTCCGAACGACATCACCAAAAACTCATAATGGCCATAACGTGTACGGAAAGCTGTCTTCGGAATGTCCTCCTGTCGAACTCGCAGCTGATGATAGCCCGATCGTAAATCGATCCTCGAAAAATATCCTGCCCCCTGAAGCCGGTCGAACAAATCGTCGATACGTGGCAAAGGATATCTGTTCAGCACGGTCACCCGGTTCAGCTGCCGGTAGTCTATACACAAACGAAAGCTTCCGTCCTTCTTCTTGACAAACAGAACTGGAGCACCCCAAGGAGAAACACTGGGTCGAATAAGTCCCTTGTCCAGCAAATCTTGCAACTGACTCTTCAACTCACTAAGCTTCGCCGGGGCCATCCGATAAGGCGGTATAGAAATAGGCCCCGAGCCGGGAAAACAGAACTTCACTGTCTTCTTGCGGCAGTCCACAGACGCATAGCACGTGGCTAACCAATCCATGCCCAAAAGAACGTCGAAATCCAACATCTCAAGGAGGATCAAATCGACAGGCAGGTCTCTATCGCCAATACGGACGACGCAGGATCGGAACACGTGCCTAGCAACAAACGACTCTCCAATGGGAGTGGTCACAACAAGCGGCTGATCAAGCAGGCCGGACTCTCTACCCAAACTCGGCACGAAGTGTGTGGATACGTACGAGTGCGTGGATCCGGGATCAAACAACACGTGTGCATCAACAGAACATACTGATAAGATACCTGAGACCACCGCATTGGACGCCTGCGCGTCCTGATGCGTCAAAGCAAAAACTCATGCCTGTCCTGCACCTGCAACTGGCGGTCCCCTAGTAGCAGCTGGCTGTACTCTGCCGGTGGCTGGCTGTCCCCTGCCTCGACCGCCTCGCCCTCTAGGAACAAACCCTCCGCGACCATGGCCTCTCTGTGCCTGCGTCTGACGCGGAGTAACTGTGGGTACAATGGGCAACGCCCTCTGGGGTGGAGAAGGTGGAAGTGTGACCTGCGGTACGGCTGGCTCCCTCTGACGTGTCTCAGTACAATCTCTGACGCGATGATGAGGACTAGCACATCCAAAACATCCACGGGACGACTGCTGACCCTCCTGGGGGTATGAGCTAAACATCTGACCTCGCCCCGAATCTCTGCCACCTGTACCACGTCTATCACAACGTCTGAATGGATGTCTTTGAGCTGCTGTGTCAGTACGAACCCTCTTCGGCCCTGGAACTACTGAAGTCTCGGCAAGGCGCTCCTCGACCAATAGGGCTGCATCTACCGCTGCGGCGTAGGTCTCGTAATGCTGGGAGCTGATCGCAAGGAATAGCGGGGTAAGCAAGCGTCGGACAAATCTCTTGACTCGCATCTCCTCGGTAGCTACTAGGTACAGAGCATAAACTGATAGCTCGGTGAACAGCACATCGTACTCTGCCATTGTCATCTCTGGCGTCTGGCGCAAGGACTCAAATCTGCGTGCTCGGGCTTCCCTAACACTCTGGGAAGGAAGCGGGCAAGGAACACCGTCACGAACTCCGTCCAGGTCATAGGAGGAAGACCTGCTGCTCTGCCCTTCTCAACTGATTCGCACCATTTCTGCGCAAGACCCTCCAGGCGAAAGCTCGCGAACTCGACCCATCTCGCATCTGCGCATCAGAGGGAACGGCATATCCGGGCCATCCTATCAATAAAAGACTGCGGGTCCTCGGCTGCATCTGTGCCTGTGAAGACCGGAGGCTTCAGCCTCATGAACTCTGATAGCGATACTGTAATCACCTATGTGGCTGCAGGGGCAACTGGCTGTACGGTCGGTACCATCGCGGTCCCTGTGACTGGTGGAGCTGCCTCTGGTCGCTGCGCTCGAAGCGTCTCAACTAGCGATCCTATCATCTGGCGCATCTCCTGCATGCTGGCCCCTAACGTGGCGATCTGATCTGTCATGGGAGGAGCAGTCTGCTCGGGTACGACGGGTGCACTGCCCGGATCGGTCCTCGTCTCGGACGAGTCAACACGAATCTCGGCCCTCGCGGCCGCTCTCTGCGCCCTAGTAGTCTTTGACGGCATAGTGGCTGAAAAGGAAAGTAGAATTCGATAAGGATACTGAAATCGAATCGCAAGAAGGTATGCAAAAATGAAGGAATTTCAACCAATAAATCCTAAGGTTGCTTAGGCGGAGTACCATGTCGTGAGTATGCCGCGGAACATACGCACGCTATGCCACTCTGCTGCAGCTACCTACTCCATCATACCAGGGTCATCCTACACTCCGAAGGTAAAACCTACGCTCTGATACCAACTTTGTCACGACCCGATAATTTGGCCCGTGACCGGCACTTAGCCACGTAACGTCTACAGGCGTAACGCGACTAAGTAAGCCGAAACCCAGAAATCAAAACCAATAAATATAAAGTGATTAAAATATTTTTGTAAAAACAGTTATACATGTCTAGGAAACTTTAATTAATTTAGTAGAAATCCTTTTTAAGTTCAAGAATTATATTTTAATAATTTTGGCAACATTTCCTTTATAAACATTTGTCCCGCAAGTCGGGTAAAGGCAAGGTGTTGTAGAAATAACATGCGAAATGAATAGAGCATCACAATATGATATACGACGCCGTAGCGAAGAATAAGCAGTAAGGCAAAGACAAATATCATAAAAGGAAAGATTGCATAAAATAAAGTCGGCTCACATGCGAGCTCGACACCAGAGTACAAAATTATATACATCGTCCTCACAACTGTCTCTAAGTCAATACAGGAAGGTAGATGGAGAATACTAGATACATCAATATACAACTGAAGGATAAACAGATACCGTACAAAACCCACCTAATAGCAAAGGGCTAACACGCCTCAGAAATGGTATCTGTGCCAAAAGATGCGGTAAACAGCCAGCTGCGACTACTCCCAAGGGCAACCTGCAAGTACTGTGGCACAACGGGGGTGAGTTGCCAACTCGTGAATAGTAGATAATATTTAAAGGTAATCGCGAGTATGCACGTGCTGCGATACTCTAACCTATGCCAACTAATAAACATCTATATGATGAACTGGATGCTCAATATCATGCAACAAGTGCTATCTAATAATCATCTCTATGTGATGAGCAAGATATGTGATAATCAGGCATGGCGATACAATCTAACAACCCTATATATATGATGAGCAGGGTACGCAATAATATGCAAGCATGTGTACTCTATCAGGTATACTAGCTACAGGATGAGATGTCAAGTACTGAATGCTGAGTATGGAAAGGAATAATATCTACACGGAATAACAATGTGGAAAATAACTGGTGTCTATCAATACACCAAAACCCAGTACAACTCAAGCGTCGTCATCCACATCGGTCCTCAAATCCTGTAGTCTCATAAAATCGGGAGTGCCCATCACCGGCACTCTAAATATCATGAAATCAGCCGTGTCCAGCATCGACACGCAAATCCTCCAATATGGGGCGTCCGTCCATCGGATTTGCCCACGGGCTCCGTCTGCGGAATCGGCCCTCGGCCCTGGCAGTACGCGTCGTCCCGTATCCATCAAGCTACCCTGGTCAGTGGCCTCCGGATAACCGCCAGGTCCAACCAATCACCGGTAGGTAGTAGTCCTTCCGCCGGGCTCACCGTCTAACAATACGAGTCTTCTCGCCCCGGGGTACCGTACCGGGTCCACCATGTACCCGCAATCGGTGCCTACCTCTCCTCGAATCGGGTATACTCACACAAGCTCTCTGGAACCGAGAAAACTCATGGTGGACGCACTAAATATCATATCAAGGGAAACCGGGTTTTCAAACAGTGCGTATTTTCTTAAAATAGTACTCCGGTTCCCAAATCCAGAAATCACAGAAATCAAATCCAATGCGTAGATCCATGCAATGTGTCGTATGACACTACGATGTAAAAGAAAGGGAGAACCGCTCTTTTTAAAAGATCCAGTTTTGAAAATATCGTTTGCGGTCCCTTAGTTTTAAATCAAGTCAATATCATCCATGTATGCAACATATGAATGTGGTAAAGGTATGGATGTGCGAATGGATAAGTACGCAAAGTGGATATAGCAATGTACATGTACACTAATGTAGACATATGATGTATATGCGCTCGAGTATGAATATATGTAAGGTATATGGCACAAGTATGAATATGTGAGGTATATGCCACAAGTATGAATATATGTGATGTATGCGGCAAATCACGTCAACGTCAAATAAGCAGAATCAATATAATATGTGGTTTATAGCAATCCTACATTGTGAGTGGCATGGCAATCACTAACGGTGTGAGTGTAGCATATAAATCGTGCTCGTGCAACTTAGACCGTTAGTGACAGTGCAGTGTTCTATACTACCAGTATATCTATATGGACACTCATGACTACAAATCCTATTACGCCCTGACGCTTAACGCCATACGGGTGATTTCCCCGTAGATGTTAAATCTACTCACCTGGTAGCGTGCTAAGTATAGCCGACCACCTGTTTCTCTTTCCTGGCGACGTCTGACGTGCCCGCCTGTGAACCTGGAATTTAAACAAGGAATCCAATTATATGAGCAAGAATCTCGCAAAACGCGATATCGAAACAAAACGTGAAACTTGCGTCGCGAATCAACGCGCGTGTGTGCGATACGCTGAAACGTGTGTGCATGCGTCTACGACTCAGCCCGACACGCCGTGATACGCTGAATCACAAAACCCACTCGCGTATCGCGCAAGCTAAAAACACCAGAAAATGATATATCGTCCCAGATTCTACCCAGGTTACAATATTACAAAACTATATATACCATGGACCTAAAAAACATAGCAGATACCCACCCTAAAAACCCTAGCTCCTATCTCCCTGCTCTGGCCGCAATTTGCGGCCAGATAGATTATTTCGGCGGCCAGAAGGTTGGATGGTGGGGTCGGGCTCTGGTGGTGGGGTCAGGGTGTCACTAGTAGGATATGGTCCACTCAATTTTATTCTGAACTTACTGGGGTAACAGCAGATATCAAAAAGCTAAGTTTTTGCTTAAAAAGTCACATTTTGCACAAACATGAAAATTCAGGGTATTTTGGTGTAATCTGGGGTTACCTAGGTTTACTTGTCTTCAATAGCACCTAACTAACTTAGTCTAACCAAAACTAACCTTACTTAAGCAAAGATCACACTAATCACCACAAATATCGCTAAAAACACCAAATCTAGCGATAACAACTACCAATTTACATTAATTTAACTAAACCAACGCACAAGTCTAGCATACATGCAAGTGGAGCTCAGAGGTTATACCTCACTTGACCCTACGACGCTGGGTCAGGAGACGAAGAGGAGAAGGAGGAGCTGCTACAGAGGCTGTTTCTGTTCCAGAAGCTGTTGTTGTTGCTACTGCTACTGCTGATGCTGATGCTTGTTGTTGCTGTTGCTGTTGTTATTGTTGCTGATGGTGTTGGTGCTGGGCTGCTCGGCTGCTGCTACATGTGCTGGGGTTGCTGGGGCTGAGCTGCTGCTGCTGGAATTGCTGATGTAGCTGCTGTTGTTGTTCTGTTGCTGTTGTTTGATGCTGCTGCTGCTGCAACTTCTGCGGCTGAAGCTGAGAGTGTGTGTGTGTGTGAGAGAGTGAATGAGTGAGGGAATGGGAGTGTGTTGTAACCACAAGCAAATGATAACACAAAAGAGTCAAGCCCCCTATTCTCTCTCTCTCCCTTCACATTAAATGCAAGCATGGGCTTGCCGTGATGCACCTCTCACTCTCTCTCTCATTTAATGCAAGCATGGCTTAGCCATGATGCACTCATAAGTCAACCAAAAGCATTTTAATCCCATTTCATTTAAAAAAAAAACCTAAATTAAAATCATTTAACTTAACAAGGAGGGTTTAATCCACCATGGTTGTTAAACATGGTTTAACCCAAATTTTAACCCTAGTTTACATGCACAAGTTTGTGCAAGCTTGGCAAAATTTTTGAAAAATATTTATTAAATAGGAAAAATTATTTGAAAATCAATTTGGTAAACTTTTTTTTTATTAAAATCACATATTAAAATATAATTAGCCACTAAACACATCCTAGGGTGTTACACAATGTCCCTCCACCTGCCGATCCACAATAACTATCGGCTGCTAGTGAACGAAAGATCGCATCCAAAAGAATGGTCTGGTGCTGAATCATGTGAGAATGGTCATGAAGGTATTTGCGAAATATCGACACAAGGAAAACGGGTGAATACTCAATAATCTGGGCGGAAGTGCCATATTATAGGCAACAAAACTAACTCGCTCGAGGATCTCAAAGGACCAACAATCTGGGACTAAGCTTCCCGAAACTCAACACGCCATTTCATCGGAAAAATCCGTAGGAATACATGATCTCCCACTGCGAACTCAAGTCTGCGACCACCACGGTCGACATAAGACTTCTGTCTGCACTGGGCTGCTTTCATCCTGACTTGAATCAACTGGATCTTCTCTATAGTCTCATGACTAGCTAGAGTCCAAAAATCCTACTCTCGCAGAGTCAGCAAAACAGACTGGCGATCGACACTACCTACCAAACAAAGCCTAAAGGTTGCCAATTGGAATGTCTCCTGATAACAGCTATCGAAGGAGAATCCTATCAATGGCAAGTGACGATCCCAACTGCCAACAAACACTTAGTACGTACGCACAAGCATATCCTCCAGAGCCTGTATAGTCCGCTCTGACTGACCATTGTCCCACAGATGGAAAAGCGGAGCTAAAGCTCAACCAGTACCTAAGGCTTCCTGAAGCTTCTGCCAAAGACGGCAAGCGAACTGGGTGCCTCTATTGGATACCACGCATGAAGGAACTCCGTGTAAACGCATAAACTTAACAAAGAACAACTGAGCAAACTAAGCATAACCGGACAACAACACCCAAATGGAGTCACACCCTGTCTAGACCTGGGTAGACACCACAACGAAATTCATGGAGATCTGCTCTCATTCCCACTCTGGAACGGATAAAGATTGCAACTCTCCAACCGGTCTCAAATGCTCAACCTTAGCTCGCAACAAGACAGACACCTCGAAACGAAATCCGAAACTTCACTCTTCATCCCTGCCCACCCTCACAAGTCACGCTATATATTGGTGGACTTGAATGAACACAGAAAGCTGACTGATATGCCTGCTCTAAGATTTCGCGTCTCTACCCATCAGTATCAGGTACACACAACGCGTCCCTAAACGTAGCATACCCAGGTCACAAATCAAGAACTCCGAATCTTTATCCGGCAAAACATGCTCAAGAATCTCTGACAAACGAGCATCGGCGGGCTGTGCCCCGCGAAAGCGATTAACGAAAAGTGGTCGGGCACGGACATGAGCAAGCTATTCCCTCTTTTAGAAGAGGTGAACCTAGCTGTACTCCACGATTACAAAAGAACTGTAAATCTGCAGAAGACTGTCTCTGAACTACGCACAACTGGAACAAGCTACCCCCGGGCCTACGACTCAAAGCATCAACTACCACAATCACCTTGCCACGGGAAACAAAAGATCTCACAATCACAATCCTTCACAAGCTCTATCCGACGGCGCTGTCTCAACAATCAAAATCCGCTGCAGGAAGATGTACATTATGCTCTGGTGGTCCGTGAAAATCTGACACGACTCTCCGCATAAGTAGTGTCCTCATATCTTCAACGCACGACCACCGCAGCCATCTCCAGATCATGAGTGGGATATCCTGCTCGTATTTCCTCCAACTGTCGGGAAGCATGAGCGATAACTCTATCATGCTACATCAGTACACAATCGAGCCCCACTCGCGAAACATCACAGTTAAACAACAAAGTCGCCCGATCCAGAAGGCAAAGAAAGAACTGGTGCAGTTGTCAACCGAGCCTTCAACTGCTGAAAACACGCATGCCTCAGTTCAAGAAAAGGAACCTCCTTCCCGGTCAGTCCAGTCAACGGTGCAGCGATACACAAACAATCCTGCACGAAACGGCGGTAAAAACCTGCTAAGCCCAAAACTGCGGACAACTGTCCCCGTTGCAAGTCTGGGCCAAGATGTACGGCCTCGATCTTCATCTGGTCCATACGAATATCGTCTCCCGTAACTACAAGACCTAGGAAGACAACACAATCAAGCATGAAGGAACACTCCGAGAATTTAGCAAACCGCTGAGGCTCTCCCAATGTCTGCAAAGAAAATCCTCAAGTGCTGCTCGAGTTCCTCACGACACATTGGAATAGACCAGAATGTCATCAATAACACAACAATCAACTGGTCGAGGAACGGCCTGAAGAAACCTGGTTCATCACATCCTTGAATGCTGCTAGGGCAATTGGTGAGTCCAACGACACCACCAAAACTCATACTGCCCGTAGCGCGCTCAAAAGCAGCCTTCGGAATGTCATCACTCCGAACCCGCAACCTATGATGACCCGATCTCAAAGCAAACATAGAAAAATGTCTCGCACCATGGAGCTGATCGAACAAATCGTCAATGCGAGATAAAGGATACCTATCCGCACCGTAACTCGGTTCAATTGACGATCAATCAACACACAACCTCAAACTGCCGTCCTTCTCCCTGACGAACAGAATAGGAGCTCCCCAAAGAGAAACACTTGGACGTACAAGTCCCCCTATCTAGCAACTCTGCAGCTGATCCTTAAGCTCCTAAAGCTCCGCCGGCTCATCTGGAACAACGTCAGAAAACGCTCGCACGATAGGAAGCCGGTCCAACAAACCCACTGTGGCTCCGGTATCACGAATGAAAGCCAAGAATCCTCGACATCCTCTCCTCAAAAGCCGACTAGCGAAAAAGGCTGAATTCAAGCAGTGATGGGCGGCACCACTGTCCCCCTGCACAACAAGAACTGACTCGCCGGGAAACAAATCCTGACTATTTCCGCACGACAGTCCATAAACGCATAGCACGTAGCTAACCAGTCCGTGCCCAGGAGAACGTCAAATCCAACATCTCTAGAAGGATCAAAGTGACGGATGAATCTCTTAACCGATTGGCACACGACCGAAACACGTGTCGCGCAACAAAAGAATCGCTGACAAAAATTAACACAACAACGACTGATCTAGCATACATAACTCTCGGCCTAACCATGGCACTAAGTGTGTAAAACAAACGAATGCATAGATCCCGAAAAAAACAACCCTACGAATCAAAAGAACATACGAATTTAAGAATGCCTGAAAACTCCGCATTGGACGCCCGCGTGTCTCGATGAGTAGAAGCAAACTCTGGTGTGTGCCCTCTACCCGCAACTGGCGGAACTCCACCTCTACCAAACTGTCCCCTCGGAACAAACCCTCCGCGACCACGACCTCGCTGAACACGAGCCTGACGCGGTGTTAAGGAACAATTCCTGATGAAGTGATGAAGGCTCCAGCACCAGAAACATCCACACGATGACTGCTGACCCTCCTGGGGATGAGAGCTGAACGGCTTTCCTTGTCCTAAGCCTCTGCTACTCCCGCGACGGTCACGAAATCCGTCTCGGCGACTGAACCTCTGTCTCGGGGCTGACACATCTGTACTAGCCCTCCTCTGTCCTCGAACTCCAAAAGTCTAGGAAAGACGCTCCTCATCAAATAGGGCTGCGTCCACCGGTGCTGTGTAAGTAACACAATGCTATGTGCTGATCGCAAGGAAAACAGGGTAACAGGGGTGGCAATCTCCTGTCGCTGCGCTCGACTGGCCTCAACCAAAGACCTCATCATCTGGCGCATGTCCTGCATATCTGCCTCAAGCATAGCAATGCGATCTATCGAAGGCGGATCCATCTGCTCCTGTGCAACGAGCGTGCCATCCTGGTCAGTTCTCGTCCCACACGAGTCAACTCTGACCTCGACTCTTGCTGCACCACTCTGAGTCCTCATGGTCATCGGCGGCAAAGGCTACAAATGGAAATAGGATTCGATATGAACACGGAAATCGAATCACAAGGATATGTATTATCAAGGAAGGAATTTCAAGCAATTTGTACTTAGGTCGCTTTAGGAGGAGTACCGTGTCGTGAGTATGCCGCGGACATACACACACTACGTTACTCTGCTTAAGCTACCTACTCCATCATACCAAGGTCATCATACACTCCGAAAGGTAAAACCTAGCGCTCTGCTACCAAGTTTGTCACGACCCGAAATTGACACGTGACGGCCCTTAAACTACGCAACGTCTACAGGCGTAACGTAATTTAAGTAAGTCGAAAACCCAGCAATCTAAACCATCAAAAGTAGTAAGTGATAATAGCATTTTCAAAACTTTGAAATCTCAAACCAAATTCTTTAAAGTCCAACTACTTTCTTAAAAATTTTGGCAGCACCTTCTTTGTAAAAACTAACCCCAAAAATGGTACAACATAAATATAAGTAAAGCATCCCAAACGGGAGCAAAATCCACGTCCAACGGCGGAAAACAACCACCACAACAAATATACGACGCCGTAGCGAAGAAATAGAAGACGATATAAATAAAACTGCATAAAAGACCTCCAAGTCACCAAAAACATACAATATCGTCATCATATCAAGTCTCTAAGTCAATACATGAAAATGGTAGATGGAGAGTACAAGGTACAAAGATATACAAAGAGCATCATCAGATAAACCCACCAGTAGCAAAACTGCACGCAGTCAGCCGAAGCGGTATTCGCTGTAAAAAGATGATACGAAAGATGAAAAGCCTGCCGCGACTGCCTTAAGGGACTACCTGCAAAACACTGTGGCACAACGGGGGTGAGTTGCCAACTCGTGAACAGTAAATAACATATGCAGGTAATCGCAAGTATGTACGTACATCGCGAATCTAATACATGCAAGCTGATAGCAATAAATGGAAATATGTACGCAACAGTCATGTAAGGTACTCTATCAGGTACTACTAATACATGAACAATAAATGGTAATATATATGCAACAGTCATGTTAGGTACTCTATCAGGTACTACTAATACATAAACAATAAATGGCAATATATATGCAACAGTCATGAAAGGTACTCTAGCAGGTACAACTAATACATGAAGCAATGCATATAAAATAAATGAGGAGTATGGAAAAAAACATGTCATTCTCATGGACTCCTGACCTCGTGACAGGACCAAAGTCCATCAAGACAATCTAAATCCCAAATTTCCTCTAATCAACCCCCAAATTGGCCCTCATATCCTGTAAGTCTCATATATCCTGAATGTACAATATCAAGTAAATCTCATATATCCTGAATGTACAATATCAAGTAAACCTCATATATCCTGAATGTACGATATCAAGTAAACCTCATATATCCAATATCCAGTATCGAGTAAGTTTCACATAAAGTGAGTGTCCAACATTGACACCCAAAAACATAATGAAACAAGTGTCTAGCATCGACACATAAATACTGAACTATCAGGCGCTGTCACCACGACTGGCCCTCCTGATAGGTACGTATCATACGCTATCCCGAAAACTCGAGTGCCTAGCTCTGACACTCGAAATTCGACGTATCCATACGTACATGACACCGGTCGGTATCCCCACGATAACCGCCGTGTCAGAAATACTGTCACCGGTAGGTATGGTTCTCCTGTCAGGCTCATCGGCGTGGTCCATAGAAATACCTTTCTTGCCCCGGGGTACCTCCGGGCCCCACCATGTACCCGCACACGGCCCACGACGCCTCCTCGCATTGGGTATATATATATCAGAACCGATAAAACTCATGGTGGCTGCAGAAATATCATATCAAGAGAAACCGGGGTTTTCAAATAATGCATAATTTCATGAAACAACCACGGTCCTTAAATCCAGAAAACATCAAGTAATGAATAAGTATAACTGCATGAATCAATACATATATATTAGAGTCCCATTCCACTAATATATATATATATATATATATATATATATATATATATATATATATATATATATATATCTATATATATATATATATAAGAGCGTCCCATTCCACTGTTATATATACTTAGGAGTAAAAATATCAGAGAACATCATATGAAATCCATGAATGTAATATATGCAACATGAAACAGTAATATGAGCATATAAAGGAAAAACCGCTATTTAACTGCAACAAGTTAATATATATATATATATATATATATATATATATATATATATATATATATATATATATCATGCGGTTCCTAATTTCTCCAAGTCCATACAACATCAAATAAAGATGAACATGTAGCTATAGCCAGGTATGCGTAACCATGTTAGCATAGCATGATATGTGTATCTACCTATCCATAATGATATAATACCCTCCAGGTATATGTATAAGCATATATGCAAGATGTACATGTAGCTATGTCTGATATGTGTATATACCTATCACTAATGGTACAATACCATATAGGTATATAGGTAACTAGCATGTAAGCATGTCAAGGCATATGTGTAAGCATGTAGGTGTACATGTATACTATATATCATATGCATGAAGGAAAATAAGGATCATGTCTCAATGTCCCTAAACAATACAATATCACATATGTATAGGTGTTGTGCGTGTCACGGCAATTATCGACGGTGTGTGTGTAGCATACAATTAGTGCTCGTAAAACATGAACCGTCAATAATGGTGTTGTGTCTCATTAATACTAAGTACATGCGCAATAGGAAATGAGATATGCAACAAAAGTACACATGCACAATCAATATCCGTATAGATCTAACTAATAGTCATATCATTTAATGTAGCCCAGATGCATAACGCCATGCGGGCGATTCCCCTGTAGATGTTAAATCTACTCACCAACCATCCTGGCTAAGTAAAGCCAACAACTCGCTTTCCCTTCTTCGCAGCGCCCGAAGTCCCCGCCTGCGATCCTGAAAGCATATAACAATATAACAAGTATATATTAGCAATCGATCAATAACACGTACCAACTACGCTTGACCGACGCACCAACTCCAAACATACTCTCAAGTGTTCGTCCAGTGGATAACGCGCGTAGCGACACTACGAAACCAACTCAAGAGCAAAAGCTACACAAAGACACGAACAACATCGACACGACCCTAGCTAGGAACGCAAAGCGACACAACTACCAAGCCTAGACCCTAATCGTACCGATCGCGCATTCACAACACAAGATATAGCGTGGAATCAATATAATTAACGTCACAACGACAAAAGAAACCCACGCCTAAAATATCCTAAAATCTAGTAAGCAACTTATATCATTTTTAGCACAACTACAAGTTTTATCAAAACTAGAATTTACAAATATCACAATATAGCAAGATTAAACCATTCATATCTTTACTATAATTTTAATCTCACTTAATTAGGATTTAGTAAAAGTCTAGTTTGTAATTAAGCTAATTAGATAATTAGGAAAATATCATTTAACAAATCTAGCAAGTAGGTTAAGTTTTCTTTTGCCTAAAATTAACAATTAAATTTTTCACAAATCAAAACCCTAATTGATTATCAAGAAACCATTTCTACAATTTCAAAACATGTAATTAAAAGCTTTAATTTAACATCTAAATAGGCATGTTTAAAGTATTAAGCAACAAAAGAAATTAGGGTTAAGATTTTATACCTTCAAGGATTCACAAAAAAAGAACCAAGATCATCAAATTAAGATCCAAAATGATAACTTCTATGAAGATTCAAGCATGCTTTGTGAAGAGGAATGATGGGTTTTGATTTGTTTAAGAGTTTTGTAGGATTATTTAGGGATTTTTGATGATTTATTGATCTTTGAAGTGAAGAAATGATGCAAAAGAGAGAAGAGGGCAGAAATGAGGAAGTGGCCGGCCAAAGGAAAAGGAGGGGGGGGTTTGTGAAAAAAAAGAAGAAAGTTCTAGCTAAAATTGACAATAAATGCTCATTAATGCATTTTGCCACATTTTCTTTCTTTTCTTTTTCTTTAAAAATTAAAACCTTTTGCCACAAAAAAATATCTAGATATTTTATGGATGGTTATGTTTAACTTAAACTTGATTAGTTTAGCAATGATTCAAATTAGAAGTAATTAACCCAAAATGTAATTACGACTAATTAAGTGCGTAAATAATACATTAAAATAATATTTTAATTAGGGAAAAATTCTATGTGAACCAAAACTTCCAATTGACCCCCAAAGCCCGCGCACTAGCTTCATTCTAGCTAAACTAGGTGCCGTAAAGTCTATACAGAAGTTTGATCACAATCGGGTTAAAACGGAAAACACCGACTAGTTTACCCTAAAACGGAAAAATTCACATAACGATTTCTAAAATATTACAATTGCATACCTTCTATGAGATAGTTGGATCCCGATACCCACTGCGAGTAAGAGTTACTCCTGAGAGAGTTTTACACATTACAATTAGCCGATAAAGTAGGTGTCTAGAAAGGTGTTAACGGGGTTACGCCCCTGGAAAAACGAGGTTTATTTTAATTAGGTCTATGCGAAAGCACAGGGAACCTCCCTCAAAGTACGACACCGGCCTGACTGAAAGATTGTCGAACTTGTAGAGTGTAATTAGTCCTGGCTAGTCTTACCTTTTAGGGTTTGAAGGAAGATTTGATAAAAAAGTGGGAGCCATCCTGATCAGATAAAATAATATACAATCTAATCTTGCAAGAGCGCACGCAGAGTATTTTCTTCTCTCTCTCTCTCTCTCTCCTGGTAGAGACCATATCATGTCTTAATCAACATAATAATAAGGATGTTTTGACCGAACCTGCTTATTATACTAAGCTGGGGAACGTTGGTTCCGCTCCAACTTATAATTGTTATAAGTCTTAGCAGGAAATAGGGGAATATCTAGATTCCTACGCGACCCAATCGAAGATGTGCATGTTGATGCATCTTCTTCGGGTGTGTTCATTACCGAGAACTGTTTCTCAATATCCTCTACGTCCTGGGTATGTGATATCGGATCAGGATCCCGCATATGTAAAATGTTAAATGGGCTACAGAAAGGTAGAGAACTGGGAATGGGTGATATGTCTCTAAGTATAGAGAATGGTGCAAGTGGTGCAGCTAAATCAGTTGGCAAATATCACCTTGTATTAATACATTGATTCTGAACGAATGTTATTACATACCGAACCTGATATACAACATTACATCGGTTTCTTTAATGAGTTAAAGAAGGATGTAATTTTGTATTGATGGATAATGTTGTGAACATTTTCCTTAATCAAGAGTTGATTGGATCAGGCACGTTATGTAATGGCATATACGTTCTAAATCAAACCACAGTTCAAAATATGTAGAACACACACAAGAGGAGTAGTTCAGAAATGAACGAATCCTTCTTGTGGCCTTGTAGACTTGGTCATATCAATGAAACATGACTAGCTAAGTTACATAAGGATGAATATTTGAATCCGTTCGTATTTTCATCTTATGATACTTTCCAGTTATATCTCAAAGGTAAAATGACATTTCAAAGCTATATGGTCCTGCTGAGAAACAGAGAAAGAGTTAGTGAACCCTTGGGACAGATACATGATGATGTATACGGTCCTATGTCTACACATGCCAGGGTTGGATCTTTGTACTTCATTACATTCATCGATGATCTCTTAAGATTCGGACATGTGTTCCTGCTGAAACACAAGTCTGAAGTTATTTAGAAATTCAAGGAATATAAGCTTGAAGTTGAGAACTAGATGGGTAGAAATATTAAAGTCCTTCGATGTGATCGAGGAGGAAAATACTTGGGCATGGTGTTCCTGGAGTTTCTAAAAGGAGAATGTGATTCTCTCTCAGCTTACTCCTTTGAGTACACCACAGCACAACGGTGTATCGGGGTTGAGGTATCGCACCCTATGTGATATGGCGCGCTCTATGATGAGTACTGCTGAATTGCCTGTTTCCTTTTGGAGTTATGCACTTGAGAAGCTGCATACCTATTGAATGGGGTTCCATCCAAATCAGTGTCTACCACACCATATGAGATATGGTATGGGAAGAGACCATCTCTTAAACGAGTTATGATATGGGGTTGTCCCCCCTATGTTGAAAAGAAAAATCTGAACAAGCTCGAGACAATGTCAGTTCTGTATAAGTTTGTTGGATATCCCGAATATTTGCTAGGGTATATATTTTCTACCTAACTGAGGAGCAAAAGATGTTTTGTTTCTCAGCATGCCACCTTTTTAGAAAAGGAATTTCTTATGAAGAAATTAGTGGTAATGAGGTAGAACTGGAAGGAGTTCCAGCTAGACAAACTAACAGCTGATGATTTGGTGAAACCAAAGGATTCAATAGTCTCCAACGAACCTCAGCCTCTCCGTGAATCTGGTAGGGTTCCTCATCCACTTGAGAGATAATACGGTCTTCTCAGTGACAGTGGGAGCGCGGATTGCATCATGGTAGATGATGGCCCAACCAGGTTCAGGAAGGCCATAACAAGTGGAGACTCTGTGAAATGGCTAGATGCTATGCGATTAAAGATGGAATCAATATACACCAACAAAGTATGACTTTGAATGTTGCACCTGAAGGGGTAAAACCCAGCAAGTGGATCATGAGAAGATTCTTGGTGTAAATGGAAAATTTGAGACTTTCAAAGCTATGCTTTAGTCCATCAGGATTAAAATAGGCATCGCGGAGTTGGAACATCTATTTTGATATGGCGGTCAAGGAGTTTGACTTCATCAAAAAGGTAGATGAACCTTGTATATACAAGATGGTTGTAGAGAGTAAGGTTGTTTTCTACATATTGTACGTAGATGACATACTATTGATAGGAAATGGTTTCCTATGCTACACTCGGTCAAGCTCCTCTTATCACGAGGATTCTCCATAGAAGATCTGGATGATACCTACTACATCTTGTGGATTATGATCTATGATGATAGATTTAAGTGGATATTGGGAGTGTCCCAAATCCAGGTACATTAACACCATACTAAAGGGGTTTAGTATGGAAGATTCTAAGCGTGGTGGTTTGCCCACTTACTCAGGAATCATTCTCTCCAAAAAGATGTCTCCCGAGACTGATTTGGAGAGAGCTCGCGTACAAGGGATATCCTATGCTTCGGCACTAGGATCTATCATGTATGCGATGTTATGTACCGGACTAGATGCAGCTATATCACTAGTTGTACTGATCAGGAATCAATCGGATCTTGGGAAAATCACTGGAAAGCTATAGAGGACATTCTTAAGTACTTGAGAAGCACTAAAAGAATGTTCTTGGTTCGAGCTTCCAGAGTGATAAGGTCGACTGACAGGCAGTCTCGGGATTTGTCTATACACTCAGTGGAGGGACGGTATATTGGAAGAATTCCAAGCTAGATACCGTGACATACTAGACGATAAAGGCTTGATACATCGCTACCAACGATACTACCAAAGTGGCTGTCTGGACATTTCTTGTTCATGAGATCAAAAAGGTTCCTACCATTGAGCGTCCAATAGCTGTTATTGTGACAACAATGGAGTTGTGGCTTTGGCCTAGGAACGCAGGTCCCATCAGTGTTCCAGACATATTCTGAGGACAATATCACCTGATAAGGGAGATCTCCAAGGGATCGAGGTATAGGAAAGATGAAGCGAAGGATAACACGGCGGATCCACTAACAAAGGTCTTTCCCTAGAGAGACTTTTATAGGACGTTGAGTATGAGATACTGCAACAAATGGCCTTAGTGCAAGTGGGAGATTGTTAGTTATATGTATGCCCTAGAGGCCATTACTGTACATGTGATGTATATTGTAGTGGATGCTTGGACATATATAGGGAGGACTTTCTTGCTCAACATGATAGTATACTTTCTGGTTGCTCTTTATCTTAACATGTACACTTATTGTCTCTCTATTACATATTGATAAAGCCCTTAGGATGAGTACTTGACTACCAGGATTATGATGCGGATCATACTAGTGGGGCAATGGTAGTCGGTAAGTACATCCTTCAAATGTTCTTAGTCGTGGGAGTATCGAGACGGGGCATCCATACTCCAGAGTAGACTAGCGTATACGCTTCTCGACCCATGTGATGGGCGATGGATGACTCCATATCCATTGGTGTTTGACATCAGAGATGGTATACGGGTGCTCAGTGCAGACTGGGTACACTGAACGGACTCGCCGAGAACTCCTAGATGGTATTATACCTATCGTCAGATAGCAGTTCTCTGGTGACACTGGTACAGGTTAGTCTGTCGACCCGAGATCGTCATAGAGTCTTGTGTGATTCCTACTGTGCTTTGATTTCCACCTTACCATGTTCAAGAGATCGTGCAAAACGGTGGTTTTTGGGTACAGTCCCGAGTCACATGGAGGCATTGAGCGATAGGAGGGGATTCGTCTCTCCCGGTATTGGGGGTTGATGTTGCTGTTAGTGTTTATGCCCTAGAAGGCCATTACTGTATCATACTAGTTTGTATATTACTTAATGGAAGCTTGGGATATTCACATATATATAACAGTCTTGCTAAACATGGTAGTATGCTACTTGGTTTTTCTATCTTAATATGTGAGTGTACGTATTGATAGAGCTCTTAGGATCTTGCTTGTCTACCAGCGTTGTGATGGCAGTCACACTAGTGGGGGCTGGGTAGTCTACAAGCACATCCTTATTCAGGTCCCTGGTCGTTGGATTATCGAGACAGAGCATCGATACTCCGGAGTAGACTGGTGTGTACGCTTCTCATCCCAGTTGGGGAGATGGTCTGTCCCACAGCCGTCAGTACGTCGTACTGGAGATAGTATGCAGGTGCTCGTTAGGTTACGGGTACACCGGACAGGACTCACAGGGAACTGTTGGTTGTTTTGATACCAGTCGTCAGTGAGCAGTTCCCAGGTGACATGAGTACAGCATAGTCCGCAGACTTGACACTGCTGCTTCGCCTCGAGTGTGTCCCACTGTTCTTTGATTGCTACCCTACCACGGCTCAAATGAGTCGTGCAAACAGGTAGCAGTTGGGTGCAGTCCCGAGCACTTGGAGGCAGTAGCGGTTAGACAGGATTCGTCCCTCCCGGTATTGGGAGTAGATATCGTGCTGTGTCAGAGAGCCATTACGCAAAGTCCCTGGCCAGGGCAAGCGAGATTTGCTGGTAGGTTCCAGTAGTTTCTCAGGGTGTAATGGGCTTCCCTCCGACACGACTTATACCGCTATTAGGGGACTGACGCTTGCCGCCCCCCTAGGCCCGATATGCGATAGTCTTGGACGAACGGACCGGACTGTATGGAGATTGTCACATCAGACTCAGTAGGAGTTCGGATGGGTTTATTCATCGGCCTTCTTATCGACAACTACCTGGGGACCGTTACGTACAGCTAGTGCCGCTTGCGGTCTGTGGTTAAACCCACTGCCAGCGTAGTAGTCGAGTCTCTAGAGTCCCACACAGAGAGTTTCCTACTCCAGGCGAAACGATATAGAGGTCGCATGGTTTTGCGACAAAGGGTTCGGACGCATACGTGCGTTTACGCGCGTACGACTTTCGGACAGTTTTTACCAGTCGGCTTTGGTTTAAGCCAGTTACTGGTATCCGGTTATTGGATTTATACAGTCTAAAGTTTTTCCGTATTTTTACGGATCGGAGGGGCGTTCTCGTAATTACTCGAGAAGCTTCTAGAAGGTGGTGACTAAGGAGGTTTAGGTGTCATTTGCATTAAATGAGTTTAGTGAGTCATGAGGGTGATTCATGCATATCATTAATGCATGATAAATGCTTAGTGAGTCATGACAATGAATCACCATTAGATATTTGTGAAGCATGCTTATTCATTATGTATTATTCTTTTTCTCATAAATAAGAATGCTTCATATTTATTATGATACATTACTATTCTCATCATAATTCATTCTCACCTTCTCTCTCCTCAAGCTCTCCCTCTTCAAAAGACTAATCCTCCCCTCTCATGAGTTGAGTACAAGGGTTAGTAAGACTAATTAATCCATAACCATCTCTATATTACACCTAGCTTCTTTGATTAGCAATCCAAGAAGGTTAGTTGCCTCAAGTTTAGAGGTTTAGCTTGGAGTTTTGCTCTCGGGTGGATCGTCTACTACCTAGAGAAGGCCGAGGAGGACAAGGAGATCGTAAAGACGAAGGAGTTGGTTCATTAGGTATAATCCCTAAACACAGTAGTTTAGAAACACTTTGTGTTTGGTTATTTATAGTTTAGCTTCGATTCAAGCGGTTAGTCGATGTTCGTTCACTAAACAAGTTCGTTTTTGAAAATTCCGCCTCCCCACAAGTATTGGGGTGTAGTACATCGACTTACAGTGGTATCAGAGCCTCGCTAAACAATAAATAACTTTATTGCAAATTTGTACGAATTTCGAACGGAAAAACGAAGCCGGAAAACCCTAAAAAAATCAAGTTTCTGTCGAAATTTAAATGAAGTCCAAAAATTTTTCAGGGAAGTTCAGAGAGCTTGAAAAGACACCAGAAGAACACCTAAGAAATTTGAGCTCCTGAATCGGCAACGCGGCTGCGGAACCGCGGCGGATCGCACTGATCCGCCGCGCTTCCGCCGCCGAGTTGCCGAGTCAGGAACTCAAATTTCCTGTGCTGCTTCTCTGTGTAATTTGGGATTTTCTGGGATATTTAATATTTGCTCAGGTTTCAGTTTTACAGAGCAGTTTTTGGAGCAATATTAAAGATGTTTAATCGATCGAAATTGTACAGTATTTGCATGTTGGATTATATCTGTGATTGATAAATGTGTTCGTAAACCTCCCCTAACTGCTAGTATGTCGGTTGGCAGGGGGTTGCACATTTCTGTAATGGTTATATCTGTTTGTGCATATAAACTGTATTGGACTGTTGTGGTGTATAGCCGGGGTTTGCAATGGGTTATTGTTTAATTCATTTGTTGTAAATGTAATTTGTTGTAATATTATTTTTGCGGGGCACATCCAGGTTGCGGTTGTAGCCACCGTTGTATCATTTCATTTTACTGTTTTTGCTCCTAGGACTGACCCAAGGTGGGGTACACAAACTGCCGGGCGGGTAGTTTGCCGTACCCGTAGGGGTCGAGGGTGGGGTAACGGCTATTCATCACAACTGTGTAATCTGTCTTTTCTTGCAGGCTCAAAAGAAATACAGATTGCTTGCAAATCCAATATTGTTTATCTGTGTTCTGGAATGTATATCATTGCGTCAGACGAATGTAAAATATCTATATATATGATAGCTATTTAGACGTCACTTATGTTTTACACCCGTGCTAGCCCAGCCCCCGCTCTGTCGTTAGTTAAGTAACCTAACGGGTGATGACGGGACCCCGTGGCGAATGCGGATGGCATAAGAGGACGTTGTATTTTCGTTGTTTTCTGCAATGATAGGTTAATGATGGGACGCATTATTTATAATGCAAAGAAAAACAAACCAAAGTTTAAATCGTTGGAACAATTTAAAAGAGACCACTCGGTTAATTTTAAAAACAGATATTTTTAAATGCGGAGCTTTAACCACTCCTTTTAAAAGCTATCAGGTTCCTTCGGTTATATCAAGTTCACTACGTTCACGGTTTCGCCAAAACCATTCGTAGCCCTCCGTCATTTCATCTGGGTATTCAGTAGTATTCAAGCTATGTATTTTGACCTAACGCCAAGGCATAGTGTTTGGTAGCTACTGGGTATTCAGTTGTTGCATAGGTAGATGAGTTAGTTTGGGATAGTCGTATTATCATTTTGGCCGAACGTCAAGGATAAATACGGATGGGTTTAAATTGACAAGATAATGATGGGTAGAACTTGACATGTGACTTATGACATTTTGACCTAACGCCAAGGTCATAAGAGCATGGGACAAAAATATATATCGGGAATTTCTAAAGAAACTGAAATTTGCAAAGAGATGCATACCATTTGGAGTTTGATGAATGTTGGTAGGATTCCTTCAACATTATCATACGATGATATTTGGATCCCGATCCTACTGTGAGTATATGCTACTTATCAGGAGATTCGTCACTTAACGATCAATGCTATAAACCTAGTAGGTGTCCAGAAAGGTGTCAGCGGGGTTACGCCCCCAGAGAAAAGAGGTTATTTAATTAAGGAACTTCGCGAAAGCGTTGGAAAACCTCCCTCGAAGTATCGACACTGGCCTGGCTGAACGGTTAAGCAAGTATTGTACGGTGAGAATAGTCCTGGCTAATTCTTCTTTTATGGTTTGAGGAAGGATTCGAGAAACAGTGGGAGCCATCCAGTTTAGATAAACTAAAAACCACTCTAAACTTGCAAGAGCATCATGCTAAAGAGTTTTCTTCTCTCTCTCCTAATTGCAGCGACCCTGAAAATGACTGGACTTAAGTTACTTTTAGAGAAAAATATACTGACAGGGCCAAACTATAAAGATTGGCTGCGGAATGTCAAAATGGCTTTGACCTATGACAAATTGGGGTACATCCTCACCGCTACGGCACCTGCTGTCCCTGGTCCCAAATCCAGCAATGCGGATAAGGAAATCCGCAAAACCTGGGATTTAGATTGCGCGAAAGCCAAGTGCATCGTGCTTGCCTCTATGAACAATGAACATCAGAGGAGGCACGAGGATATGTCCCTAGATGGCATATTTCTCCATACAAAGGAACTTTATGGAGAGCAATCTCGTATAGCAAGATACGAGACCTCTAAGAACTTGTTTCGAGCGAGGTTGACTGTCGGGTCATCGGTAGGTGAACATGTCCTAAAGATGATCGGCTATATTGAAGAGCTCGCAGACCTTGGGACGACTTTGGATAATGAGCTCTATACAGACCTCATTCTCCAGTCCCTTCCTCCCACCTACGCCCAGTTTATCCTCAACTTCAACCTTCAAGGAAAAGAAGTTGAACTTGCGGAACTCCTGAACATGTTAAGGAGTGCAGAGGGCACCTTGCAGAAAGTAAGGGAAACACCCGCTATGTTTGTTGGCGGTGCATCTTCTTCCGGGTCCAAGGCTAGGGCCAAAGGAAGGAAGAAGAAGGCCGCACCCAAACCTAGACGAGGTGTTAGTAAGATAGGAGGGAAGGGAAAGAAAAAGTTTGCGGTACCGGTAGTGGGCCAGGATGAGTGCTTCCATTGTCACAGGAAAGGGCACTGGAAGAAGGATTGCAAGGCGTGGAACGCCAAGAACCAGGAACCGAAGCAAGCTGTGGCTTCGACTTCAGGTGTGTTTGTAATTGAGAATTGTCTGTCGATCAACTCTACTTCCTGGGTATTGGATACCGGATCAGGATCTCATATTTGCAATTCATTGCAGGCACTGAGAAACCGTAGAGTGCTGAAGGAAGGTGATATGATCCTCAGGGTTGCTAACGGAGCTAGCGTGGGAGCTGCGTCCGTCGGGGATTATCACCTAGGATTGACGAGTGGACATATTTTGGTTTTGCATAACTGTTATTTTGTACCAAGCTTAACGTGTAATATCATATCAGTTTCCTTGTTATCAAATAAAGGTTATGATTTCACGTTTGTAAGAGATGTTGTCAACATCCACCTAAATCATGGTTTGATTGGGTCCGGTACCCTAAATAACGGTATATATGTTTTAAACCAACTCCAAATTTTCAACGTCCAGAACACACTAAAAAGAAAGTCTCCAGATTTAAATAAAGCTTTCTTATGGCATTGTAGACTGGGTCACATCAATGAGAGAAGGTTGACTAAGTTGCATAGAGAAGGATATTTGGACACGTTCGAATATCAAACCTATGACACTTGTCAATCTTGTCTCAAAGGAAAGATGACAAAGACTCCATTTTCTGGACAAGGAGTAAGAGCGAGCAAGCTCTTAGGACTCATACACAGCGATGTATGCGGTCCAATGTCTACACATGCAAGAGGTGGTTTTTCCTATTTCATTACTTTCACGGATGATTACTCAAGATACGGATTCATTTATCTGATGAAACATAAATCCGAGGCTTTTGAGAAATTCCAAGAGTATAAGAATGAAGTAGAAAACCAAACAGGCAAAAGTATCAAGACACTGAGATCTGATCGAGGTGGAGAATACTTAAGTGCCGAGTTCCTAGGTTACCTAAAAGAGAAAGGAATTCTCTCTCAGCTTACTCCTCCATACACTCCACAGCATAACGGTGTATCGGAGAGACGGAATCGAACCCTATTGGATATGGTACGATCCATGATGAGTAATGCTGAGTTACCACGATCTTTCTGGGGTTATGCACTAGAATCAGCGGCATATCTTTTGAACATGGTTCCTACCAAGACTGTGCCTACCACTCCATATCAGATGTGGAGCGGGAAGAAACCCCATCTACAGTATATAAAGATTTGGGGATGTCCAGCTTTTGTTAAAAAGCAGCATGTGGACAAGCTCGAGGCACGATCAGTAAAATGTAGTTTTGTGGGATATCCAAAGCACTCCAGGGGATATCTATTCTATTACGTAGAGGAACAAAAGGTATTTGTTTCTCGTAATGCCCATTTTCTAGAACATCAGTTTTTAGAAAAGGAATCAAGTGGGAGCGAAATAGAACTGGAAGAAATTCCAGAACCACAAACTAATACTGAAAGTTTGGTAGAACCAGTAGTTCAAGAAGAACAGGACATTCCCGCACCCCTCCGCAGGAGTAGTAGGCCGTCTCATCCGCCTGAGAGATACTACGGTTTTCTCATAGATGGGGATAGAGAGGATTGCATCATAGATGATGATGAACCTACTGACTTCCAGCAGGCTATCCAGAGCGGCGACTCGGTACGATGGCTAGATGCAATGCGGACCGAAATGGAGTCCATGTACACCAACAAAGTATGGACTTTGGACTTTGCTCCAGATGGGGTAAAACCCATAGGATGCAAATGGATCTTCAAGAAAAAGATTGGTGTAGATGGACAGGTAGAAACCTATAAGGCTAGACTTGTTGCAAAGGGTTTTCGTCAAAGACCTGGTTTGGACTATGACGAAACTTTTTCTCCAGTGGCTATGCTCAAATCCATTCGGGTCCTTCTTGCTATTGCTGCCTACCATGATTATGAAATCTGGCAGATGGACGTAAAGACGGCTTTTCTGAATGGAAATTTAGAAGAGAGCGTCTATATGGATCAGCCAGAGGGTTTCAATCAGAGTGGGAGCAGCGGGAAAGTATGCAAGCTGCTTAAGTCCATTTATGGACTGAAGCAGGCATCGCGGAGTTGGAACATCTGTTTTGATGAGACAGTCAAAGAATATGACTTTATCAAAAATCCAGATGAACCGTGCATATATAGTAAAGTTGTAGCCAGAAGTGTCGTATTCCTCGTCTTGTACGTGGATGACATTCTATTGATAGGAAATGACATTCCTATGCTACAATCTGTCATAGGATTCTTGTCACACAGGTTCTCCATGAAAGACCTGGGTGATGCCTCTTACATTCTGGGGATCCGGATCTATCGTGATAGATCCAAGAGGATGTTGGGACTTTCGCAGTCCAGGTATATCGACACTGTACTGAAAAGATTCAGTATGGAAGATTCTAAGCGCGGTAATCTACCGGCTTGTCACGGAATCACCCTCTCCAAAGAGATGTCTCCCAAGACTGATTTGGAAAGGGAACGCATGTCTATTATACCCTACGTTTCTGCGGTAGGCTCTATAATGTATGCGATGTTGTGTACCAGACCAGATGTAGCTTACGCACTGAGCGTGGTAAGCCGGTATCAGTCAGACCCAGGGGAGAAGCACTGGATAGCAGTAAAGAACATTCTCAAGTACCTGAGGAGGACTAAGGAGATGTTTTTGGTTTACGGCGGAAAAGACCTCAGGTTGGAGGCCTTTGCTGATTCCGGCTTCCAGAGTGATAAGGACGATTCCAAGTCCATGTCGGGTTATGTCTTTACCCTCAATGGAGGGGCGGTGTGCTGGAAGAGCTCCAAGCAGGACACCGTTGCTGACTCGACGATGGAAGCGGAGTATATAGCTGCTTGCGATGCCGCAAAAGAAGCAGTCTGGATGAAGAAGTTCCTAACAGAACTTCAGGTGGTTCCTACCATAGTTGATCCAATACCTCTGTATTGCGACAACAACGGAGCTATAGCTTTAGCGAAGGAACCAAGGTCCCATCAGAAGTCCAGACACATCTTAAGGCAGTATCACCTGATCAGGGAGATCATTGATCGTCAGGAGATCGAGGTTCGGAGAGTTGCTTCAGAAGAGAACATTGCTGATCCATTCACGAAGGCCCTACCTCAGATTCAATTCGAGAGGCTACTCGAGATCATCGGTCTACGATATGCCAGTACATGGCCCTAGTGCAAGTGGGAGATTGTTAGTGTTTATGCCCTAGAAGGCCATTACTGTATCATACTAGTTTGTATATTACTTAATGGAAGCTTGGGATATTCACATATATATAACAGTCTTGCTAAACATGGTAGTATGCTACTTGGTTTTTCTATCTTAATATGTGAGTGTACGTATTGATAGAGCTCTTAGGATCTTGCTTGTCTACCAGCGTTGTGATGGCAGTCACACTAGTAGGGGCTGGGTAGTCTACAAGCACATCCTTATTCAGGTCCCTGGTCGTTGGATTATCGAGACAGAGCATCGATACTCCGGAGTAGACTGGTGTGTACGCTTCTCATCCCAGTTGGGGAGATGGTCTGTCCCACAGCCGTCAGTACGTCGTACTGGAGATAGTATGCAGGTGCTCGTTAGGTTACGGGTACACCGGACAGGACTCACAGGGAACTGTTGGTTGGTTTGATACCAGTCGTCAGTGAGCAGTTCCCAGGTGACATGAGTACAGCATAGTCCGCAGACTTGACACTGCTGCTTCGCCTCGAGTGTGTCCCACTGTTCTTAGATTGCTACCCTACCACGGCTCAAATGAGTCGTGCAAACAGGTAGCAGTTGGGTGCAGTCCTGAGCACTTGGAGGCAGTAGCGGTTAGACAGGATTCGTCCCTCCCGGTATTGGGAGTAGATATCGTGCTGTGTCAGAGAGCCATTACGCAAAGTCCCTGGCCAGGGCAAGCGAGATTTGCTGGTAGGTTCCAGTAGTTTCTCAGGGTGTAATGGGCTTCCCTCCGACACGACTTATACCGCTATTAGGGGACTGACGCTTGCCGCCCCCCTAGGCCCGATATGCGATAGTCTTGGACGAACGGACCGGACTGTATGGAGATTGTCACATCAGACTCAGTAGGAGTTCGGATGGGTTTACTCATCGGCCTTCTTATCGACAACTACCTGGGGACCGTTACATACAGCTAGTGCCGCTTGCGGTCTGTGGTTAAACCCACTGCCAGCGTAGTAGTCGAGTCTCTAGAGTCCCACACAGAGAGTTTCCTACTCCAGGCGAAACGATATAGAGGTCGCATGGTTTTGCGACAAAGGGTTCGGACGCATACGTGCGTTTACGCGCGTACGACTTTCGGACAGTTTTTACCAGTCGGCTTTGGTTTAAGCCAGTTACTGGTATCCGGTTATTGGATTTATACAGTCTAAAGTTTTTCCGTATTTTTACGGATCGGAGGGGCGTTCTCGTAATTACTCGAGAAGCTTCTAAAAGGTGGTGACTAAGGAGGTTTAGGTGTCATTTGCATTAAATGAGTTTAGTGAGTCATGAGGGTGATTCATGCATATCATTAATGCATGATAAATGCTTAGTGAGTCATGACAATGAATCACCATTAGATATTTGTGAAGCATGCTTATTCATTATGTATTATTCTTTTTCTCATAAATAAGAATGCTTCATATTTATTATGATACATTACTATTCTCATCATAATTCATTCTCACCTTCTCTCTCCTCAAGCTCTCCCTCTTCAAAAGACTAATCCTCCCCTCTCATGAGTTGAGTACAAGGGTTAGTAAGACTAATTAATCCATAACCATCTCTATATTACACCTAGCTTCTTTGATTAGCAATCCAAGAAGGTTAGTTGCCTCAAGTTTAGAGGTTTAGCTTGGAGTTTTGCTCTCGGGTGGATCGTCTACTACCTAGAGAAGGCCGAGGAGGACAAGGAGATCGTAAAGACGAAGGAGTTGGTTCATTAGGTATAATCCCTAAACACAGTAGTTTAGAAACACTTTGTGTTTGGTTATTTATAGTTTAGCTTCGATTCAAGCGGTTAGTCGATGTTCGTTCACTAAACAAGTTCGTTTTTGAAAATTCCGCCTCCCCACAAGTATTGGGGTGTAGTACATCGACTTACAGTTGCGCTATGCTCGATTGGCCATAACAGGAAATCCTTGGCCAAGGTTGCTGAGATCTACTGGTAAGTGTTATCAGTAGTTTCTCGAACGGTTATGGACCTTGCATCGGCATGACTTATCAGACTATTAGGGTCTGACGTTATACCACCCCTAGGCTGTGATATGCGACATATCAGCCGAAGAGACCGGACTGTATGGTAGTGTTACTTGATTGGATTCGCAGAAGTATGAGCAGGCTTACTTGTTGATCTTCTGATCGCTCAATACACGGGTGGCCATTACGTTTAGCAGACCGCTTGCGGCTTGTGGGTGATTGATATGATCACCACCTACTGCCGGCGTATTGACGAGTCTTCAGAGTCCTACACAGAGGTTTCCTGGCTCAAGAAAAACGAAGTAGGAGCACATATGTGATATGTGCGGGACCGAGATTAATACGAGTATGTGTTACCGTATTCTATTCTCGCGATATGTGATATTGGTCGGTTATATGTGATATAACCGGGCTGTCGAATCAAGTGTTGATTCGACAAGTTGATACATATGATATTAGTCGGTTGTATGTGATATAGCCGGATTATTAAATCAAGTGTTGATTTAATAATTTAATGTATAATTATATATTTGATATATTATCTTACATTAACTAATATTAGCTCACTTAAGATTTCTTTTTCTCACTAGTGTACACTTAGTATATATGTGATATATATAACTGTACATCTATTGTGTCATGCTAGATGCCACATGCTACATGGGTGTATGAGACTCACACCATACTTATAATAATGTGAGGTTTTATTTGTTTCAAGTAATTCAATATTAGTTGGGAATTGTCATGCTTGGAAGCTTGGAGAAGCTTAAAGTATCTTTGACTTAGTCCACTAGTTTTGTTTTACTTGTAGATATTTATTAACCTAACCATTATTGTTAGCCATGGTTTATTCTCTACATGAGTTAGTGTATGACACTAACTCACCCATGGTTGCTATTCTCACCTCATGAGTTTCATTCTCTTCTCTCTTCATCTTCTTCTTCATCAAGAGCTTAGCTCTCTACGTTTATGGGAGATGAAGAAAAATAGTGAGAAAATTATTTCTAAAGTGAGCAAAATTCCTACTTCATCAACCTCTTCTCTACTAGCCATTTAGATTGGGTTGTTTCTTCACTAGTTCATCACTAAGTGAAGAGGTAGCTTGAGCTAGTGTTTCCTCGACGTAGATCATCTTCGGTCTTGAAGACTTCAAGCAAGCTTGTTCATTTCACTTTGTGCAGCCTCACTAGAGTCCGGAAGATCACTACATGGAGCGAAGGGACTACTACTACACAGAGCTATTGAAGTGAAGGACCAGTCTACAATGGTTGTTTTCCTCGTTCACTTAGATGTAAAGATGTTTACATGCTTGTTCGTCTAATTCTCTAGTTTAGATTCTAGCGTTAGGGTTCCTTAGTTCGCCAAAATATTTGAAAACAGCATGGTCGATACCTCCCGAAACCCAGCGGCCGCCTAGGGAACCCTGCAATCAAAACGCTGGTAGTCAAGCAAAGATCTTAAAGGCTCTACCAATATCATATACACATATTAAGATAGAAACAAACCAAGTAAGCATACTACCATATTGAGCAAAACTGTCATAAAATTCATGTATATCCCAAGCTTCCAAAAAGTAATATATAAACTAGTACTATACAATAATGGCCTCTAGGGCATATATCACTAACATATATATAGCCATCCGTCTCACGCAATGATAAATAATACAGATCACAGATTATATATCACAGCAGAAGTAACAAAAATGAAAATATTGGATAAACTAGGATTTTCGTGTTTCGTTTTAGCTTCTAACGAAAAACGGATTCTACAGTCATGATGAGTAGCCAAAACCCTCACCCTAGACCCTTACGGGTGTAGCAAACTACCCGCCAAATTCTCGAAGTGGAGCAACCTCCCTTAATGAGCTTAGTAGGCCACTCACCACCTCAAGAATTTGGTAGCTTGAGCACCTCACCTTAGGTCTATCCTAGGTGCATGAAAAGTAAATGAATAATACAACGGTGCCTACAAGCTCAGCCCGGATGTGCCCCGCAAAAAAATATTACATCACTTTATAAATTACATGACTGAAAAGAAAAGAACACTCTTCTCACATCCCCCTGGCAATTCAATCACGGCGATCCAATACTTCATTACATCATCACAACGCAAAAAAGATACTAGATATGTGCAACCCCTACTAATCAACATATAGCAATTAGTCGAGGTCTAGAAACACATATACAAATGTAAAGTAAATAAACGATGTTAAATCTCGACTTAGAAACATTTTGTGAAGCCCGAATACAAAGATAACACTTACTAAAATCTGGGCCAAAAAAAGTATGCCAAAAATCCTAATTCTAAGTGACCAAACCACTGTACAAAGCACAACATTAGAGCTCTTGGTCTGGCCGCAAATTGCGGTTTTTAGTAATATTTTGGTGGCAAAAAAGTGAGCAAATGGGCTCGTATTTCTATAGTGACATCCTAGTGTTATATAGATCTTTCTGCAATACGTAAAATATTTTTTAGAGATAAAAAATATTTGACAGAAACTAGGATTTTGGGTTTTTGAATACGGAACTGTTTCGGTTTTGAGACTTTAAACTTCGTTTAAACATTAGTTTAGGTGTTTGGGTAGGCTCTGATACCAGTGTAAGTGTGTGGTGCTCCTTTCAGTGACTACTACGGCTTTGCGGAATCAAAAACTTTAAATTTACTTGAGCACTACGCAGTAAAACCCTAGAATTCAAGTCCAAACACTAAACTAAATCTTGAACTACTAGAGTTTAACTACTAGGTTAGTATTACAACCTTTGATGTCGGTCCTTCAGGTCTTGTATGGTTCACTCCTTGAGCTCCTGAGGTTGTAGGATCAAGCTCTCGAAGTCGATCTCCCGCGTCGAAAAAGATCCACCCGAAGATGCCGGTTCAAGCGATAGCTTCCGAGTAGCAAGTAAAGATCACATCTTGCTAGGACTAGATGCTTAGTGGGTGTAGTTATAAAACAAGATGCTCTCTTTTCTTTTCTCAAAACTCTAGTGAGCAAGTGAGGAAGAAGATGATGAAGAGATGGCAACTAGAGAAAAATCTAACAAGATAAAAAACCTTCTCTCATTCTCACCCTTATCTCTTCATATACTTTATAAAATAAAGTAATCAAAGAAGTGAGTAGGCTTGTGACTCACTAGTGTGAGTCACAAGCCCACACTCTTTATGTAAATCCTAGAAGAGATGAGTGTAGAGAATGACCACCTCACTAGGTATACACACACACACATTTAAATGTATGCATATAATCAATTATACCAAAACCCGTATTTATAATAAATACGTATACCGTATTTCTACCAAAATAAGAATACCGTATTTGTACTGAGAATACAAAATGCATGTATTCATATTTAGAAAGAAATACATGTATTTGTTTTAAGACATAAATACCCGTATTCATATAAATACACGTATTCGTATAAATACCGTATTCATGTTAAAATACAAATACCTAAAAGATAGCAATATAATCTGGCTATCTTTCAAACCTGCTAGTACTACTAAATGGTCCGATTAAAGTACGTGTGTAAAATACACATGTTCAATCGAACACCTAAGCATATCGAAATACACAAACTGCACCGTTTCGCCTGAACCGGGAAATCCTCTGTGTGGGACTCTAAAGACTCGACAATATGCTGGTAGTAGGTTTAACCACAAGCACGTCAGTGGAACTAGCTGTACGTAACGGCTACCCATGTATCTGTCGAAAGGACGATCGACAAGAAAACTCGTCCGAACCCCTACTGAGCTTATAGGTGACGTTCTCCGTACAGTCCTGTCTGTACGTCTAAGAATATTGCATATCGGGTCTAGGGGATGATAAACGTCAAACCCCTATTAGCGCGATAAATCATGTTCGTGTGGAACCCAATACTACCTGAGAAACTACTTGTGTACCTACCAATAAATCTCACTTGCCTTGGCCAGGGACCTATAGTATCGGCCAACCGTACACAACGCGATATCAACAGCCAATACCGGGAGAGACGAATCCCTTCTATCACTTACTGCCTCCAAGTGCTTCGGGACTGCACCCAACTACTACCGGTTGGCCATACTAATTAAAGCTATGGTAGAGTAGTAATCTAAGTACATTGGGAACACACTTGAGACTAATAGTGATGTCAAGTCATCAGACTAACCTGCACTCATGTCACCAGAGAACTACTATCTGACGATAGATATAATACCAACCAGTAGTTCCCAGTGAGTCCGTCTAGTGTAACTCATAACCTAATGAGCACCTGTATACTATATTTGTTACTGTATACCAATGGCTGCGAGACCGGCTGTCACAACCTAGAAAAAAGGCATGTGACTGGAACTTGAATCTGTAAGTTGATGTCGCGCACCCCACGTGTTCGCGGGGAGGCAGAATTTTCAAAATATGATTTTTACGAGCTTCGCAACACCGACTAAAACCAAAGATCATCCATAAACCCTAGCTAGCAAACTACTTGAGGTTTAACTACTCGGATACGAAGTTATACCTCACGATACATGTCCTTCGGGTCTTCATCGCTATCCTCCTCGTCTACGTAGGCTCCAAGGATCGATCCGGATCGTAGCTTCTTCGACGACCTCCTCGAGTCAAAGACGATCCACCCGAGAGTCTATAGTCCGAGCTCCACCTCAAAACCGAGGTAACTAGGGCAACAAGCTTGCTAAACTTGATGGCCTAGGTGATGTAGAGTATGAAGATGGATTTATTTGTCTCTTGAAACCCTAGGATTCTCAACTCATGAGAGCTTTTAGGGTTTTGATGTGAGGAAGAAGAAGAGAGCTAGGCTTGAGGAAAGAGAAATCATTTTTGATAATGATAATGATAAAACGAGATGGCTAACTTGACATGACCACAAGCATGGCATGGAAAATATCTCATCAAAATATCTAGGTCACAAAATATCTCACAAAAATATCTAAGTCAAATAGTCAAACCAAGTCAAGTGGTCAAGCCAAGTCAAATGGTCAAACACTCCGGCATGACTTATTGAGCTATTAGGGGCCTGACAATCACTGTACAGTCCGGTCTGTTCGTCTAAGAGTATCGCATATCGGGCCTAGGGGGCGGTAATCGTCAGACCCCTAATAGCTCAATAAGTCATGCCGGAGTGTAGCCTAAAACACCTTGAGAAACTACTTGAATACCTACCAGTAAATCTCGCTTGCCTTGGCCAGAGACTTTGTGTAATGGCTCTCCGAACACAGCACGATATCAACCCCCAATACCGGGAGAGACGAATCCTATCTAACTGCCACTACCTCCAAGTGCTTCGGGACTGCACCTAACTACTACCTGTTTGCACGACTCCTTTGAGCCATGGTAGGGTAGTAATCAAAGTATAATGGGAACACACTCAAGGCGAAGTAGCATTGTCAAGTCGACGGACTAAGCTGTACTCATGTCACCTGGGAACTGCTACCCGACGATAGGTATAATACCAACCAACAGTTCCCGATGAGTCCTGTCCAGTGTACTCGTAACCTAACGAGCACCTTCATACTATCTCCAGTACGACGTATACACTAGTCTACTCCAGAGTATCGATGTCCCGTCTCGATAATCCTACGACTAGGGAACTGTATAAGGATGTGCTTGTAGATTACCCAGTCCCCACTAATGTGATTGCCATCACAACGCTGGTAATCAAGCAAAGATCCTAAGGGCTCTACTAATATGTATAAGCGATATGCTAAAAAAAACACATGCACATATTGAAGTAGAAATAAACCAAGTAGCATACTACCATTTTAAGCAAGACTGTCAATACAACTGTGAATATCCCAAGCTTCCATTAAGTAATATACAAATCAGTATGATACAATAATGGCTTCTAGGGCATATACACTAACAAAATCATGTCAAGTCTATAGGACCCCATCTAATTCAAGTAAGCCAAAGCCCAGAAATCTATACCTTTTTAGGGAAAAATAATAGAGGTGAAGTTTTTAAAGTAAATGTATGATACATAAAAGTGCAAGTGGATTAAACTATAGTTGGAAACATTTTTCGTCTTAAAAATTTGGGCGGCACCTCCCATGTATATTTTGATCCAAAACTACATACGAGCAATATATATAGGCATCCCCAAGCGGGAGCTAGCTCTTCGCCAATTGGCAGAATCATAACCATGAAATAAACATATATACGACGCCCAACGGCGAAGATCAACCCAGAAAGAAAAGATAAATAAAGCAAGACATCAAAACCTCAAAAGAAGCGAACATACACCCGTCGCTCTAAGTCTCGCCAATACAAGTCTGACTGGGTCTACCAATATACAAATTTAGTTTCTGACTGATGGAGTTTATCAAGATACAACAGGAATAATAATAAAAGAATGAGCACGATCTAATGTGTCCCATCTACTCAAGCAAACACCTTGATTGAACTGTGTGCCAGCGATACCGCTACCGATCCAAGCGGTAGGACCTGCAAGAAAACTGTGGCACAACGGCGGTGAGTTGCCAACTCGTGAGTAGAAAACATCAGCATGTAGAAATCGAATAAAACAACGATTCCTAGGTCATGCTGTATCATGAAGGTAATACTATGATCTCTAGGGTGACAATGTATGCATATATGCCAACAATAGAGTTAAAGCCATTGGCATATACAAATAAACATCTGAAATCATATGCCTGTATGCATGTGGATATCATCCACGTGTGTCCATCAACGACACAATCAATATCATAGAACCTGAGTGTCCAATATCGACACTCGAATCATGAAGAAAACATATACCTGTATATATAAGGATATCACCAACATGTGTCCATCAACGACACATCAAAATCATGGAACCTGAGTGTCCAACATCGACACTGTTGAATATATATGCCCTAGAGGCCAGTATTGTATATGTATACATATGGATGCTAGGGATATGTATGTACAGGACAATCTTGCTCAGTTTTATAGTATATTATTTGACTTGTCTTTGTCAGGATATGTGTATTTATTTCTATTGTTGTTATATCTAGCTTGCACATATTGATAAAGACTCGATACGGTAGTATACTATTATGGTTTTTCTTTATCTTAACATGGCATATGCTATACTCGTTATTACATATTGCAGTTACATGTTGATAAAGCCCGTAGGATCTTGCTTGACTACTTGCATGGCGATCATACTTGTGGGAGCGGGGTAGTCCATAAGCACATCCTTAAAAGGTCCTTAGTCGTGTGAGTATCGAGACTGGGCATTGATACTCCAGAGTAGACTAGTGTATACGTTTCTAGCCCCATCGGGGATGGTTGGTCCCGCAGCCATTGGTCTGATGCACCTAAGATCGTATACAGGTGCTCACTGGGTGTGAGTACTCTGGACGGACTCGCCGAGAACTTCCAGATGGTACTATACCTATCGTCAGATGGAAGTTCTTAAGTGACATGTGTACAGGTTAGTCTTCGGACCTGAGATCGGCATTTGTCTCGTGTGAGTTCCCACTGAGCTTTGATCACTACCCTACCACGGCTCTACTGAGTCGTGCAAACAGGTTTTGGTTGGGTACAGTCCCGAGCCACATGGAGGAAGTGAGCGATTGTTGAAGATTCGTCTCTCCCGGTATTGGGAGTTGATATCGCATAGTGATCGATTGGTCAGGACCATAAGACCTTGGCCAAGGCAGCAGGGATTTACTGATAGGTTGATCAGTAGTTTCCCGGATTGGTCCTGAGCCACATCAGCACAACTTATCAAGTTATTAGGGTCTGACGTTCACCACCCCCTAGACCCGGTATGCGATACTCTTTGACGAAGAAATCGGACTGTACAGATATTGTCACGGATAGGCTCAGTAGGAGTTCGGACGAGTTTGCTCGTCGGCCTTCCTTTTCGACAGGTACCTGGGTAGCTGTTACGTACAGCTAGTGTCGCTGACGTACTTGTGGTTAAACCCACTTCCAGCGTTCTGTTGAGTCTTTAGAGTCCCAAACAGAGGGTTTCCCTGCTTCGGGCGAAATGATGTAGAGGCCGTATGGTTTTACCGCAGGGTTCGATCACATATGTACACTTGTGCACGTATGATGTTCGGGCGGATGATACTAGCGGGCTTTGGTTTAAGCCGATCCTAGTATTATATTGATGGATTATTTTCGTCTCTTTGGTATTCGTATATTTTTGAATACGGATACGGGTATGTATATAAGGTAAGGGGCATTCTTGTAATTGTGCAAGATGCTTCTAGAAGAAGACACCTCATTATTATGATTTACCATTTTTTTTAATGGATTAATGAGGTGGAGAAATGAGGTGTGCAAGTTCATTAAATGAAGCATGGCTAAGGTTGTGACTCATTGTTTTACTATTCTACCATGGTTGATATTTTGTGAAAATATCTATATTTTTGAGTAGATATTTTTGTGGCATGCATTATTATCTCCATCACTTAGCCATTCTTCATTTTGTTGGTTTTTTCTCTAGCTCACTCCACACTCTCATCTTCTCCTTGCTCTCTTCTTCTAATACTAACCCTAATTGTCACATGAGTTGAGAAAGCTGGGGTTAGTGAGACAAAGTATTCCATAATCATTCTCTACACACTCTAGTCTACTTAGATTAGCAAGTTAAGTATTCTAGTTACCTCAATTAGGAGGTAGGAGCTCTTGGTAGGAACTCTCGGGTGGATCATCATTGATGCGAGGAGGCCGAAGTTCAAGCTTGATCATGTACACTATAAGGATCACACCAAAGGAGTGGAGTGAAGACCCGAAGGACTTGAGCATCATCTTGGTATAAAATCATCTCATAGTAGATAGCTTCTTAATTTGCTAGTTAGGTTTATGGTTAAGATCCAGGTTTAGTGTTATTCTAGCGCCATGTTTCGTATCGTAGTAAAAATTTTGTTCCGCGTTTGGCCACGGAAGATGGTCGGGGCGCTAGCGTAACCC
The DNA here is from genome assembly GCA_030015575.1 of Agapanthus africanus. Classification (NCBI taxonomy): domain Eukaryota; kingdom Viridiplantae; phylum Streptophyta; class Magnoliopsida; order Asparagales; family Amaryllidaceae; genus Agapanthus; species Agapanthus africanus. Next base: position 206,554,150 of record CM057347.1, on the reverse strand, counting down.
TTCATGGTATCAGAGCCAGCCCATAAACCCTACACTAGCAAGTTTAAACAATGTTAAAACAACAAAACCGAAACAACTCCATAACAATGAAACTAAACTGCAGTTTCTGTCGAATTTTTAAAGGCTTCAAAATTTTGTTTAGCAAGTGCAGAGTGCTCTTTACACCGTGAGATGAACACTGACCAAAACCGAGACAATTCTCACCAATTTTGGCCGGCCGCACCCCTTCCAAAACCGAGCTCACCATTTTTATTAAAGAGAATTTCATCGAGTTTTGGCCAGTGTTCTTGTCTCTTGAAGTTTGGGTTTCAGGTGTTGCTAGTTATTTCCCATGTTTGATTTTCTGTTGTTTTCAGTTCGGGGAAATTTTGAGTGTTTCGAAATCGTTATATTTGACACTGTTTAATAGTTTACAGTACATTCACTTTTATCCATGACCGTGAATGTCATTCGATCGGTACAACTCGTCTGATTGCTATATGTCCTTTTAGACGAGTTTGCGAACATGACATTCGTGTTGATGTTTTTGTGCTTGTACTGTGATTGTGGTTGGATAGTCGTGGTGGATAGCATGTGGTGAAATGTTAGTAGTACAGTTTGTATTCATTTGTACATTTGTTATTGCGGGGCGAGCGTCCGACATGTGGACTGCCATCTTTGCCGGGTTGTATATTATTTGATTGGGGCACGACCGGGTTGAGGTCGATGTCACCATTTGTACATATTATTTTCATTTTCTGTACTAGAATTACCCCACGGAGGAGTGCACGAATAGCCGGGTTCTAGAAGGCAACAAGCCCGCATCTCATGGCGTTGAGACGGAGGGGTTTTCATTCTAGAATTGGCGAGCTATTCACCGCACTCGTAGGGGGTATAGGATGACCCACGGAGGGGCGCCCAAGTTACCGGATTCCGTGAAGTGCTGGGTGGCCCATTCACTTTGTTGAAGGGGGCTGCCTCACTTCTGGGATTGGCGGGTAACTTACCGCACTCGTAGGGGTCCAGGTTTTCATTGCACCGGCTATCCACACGACCGGGAACGTCGGGTTTTATTTGCGGCTCAAATGAAACCCGGGGCTCCAAGATAATCCACCATTATGTATTGTTGGCTGAGATTCTGTGATGTTACTTATTATCATGCCTGGGATGAATGTTATATATATTTATATATATACTAGTAGATGTTGTATATGTTTTAGCGCTAGTCCAGCCCCCGCTCTGTCGTTAGTTAAGTAACCTAACGGGTGATGACGGGGCCCAGTGGCGAATGCGGATGGCATATACGTACATTGTATTTTCGTTCTTTTCTGGTGTGATAGGATTAAAATGATGGGACCGTATTAATTTTGATTAATGCAAGAAAAGAAACCTAAAAGATGTTGTTGGAACAAATTTCGAAAAACTATAGCTATATTCTTTCTCTTTGCATGTTAGTATTCGGTCATGAATATCCAGCACCTCATTCCAGGAGGCAAGAGCCGAGATCCCTTCGCGGGGAGTGACCTCTTGAGCAAAAGTCTATACTGTAGATTACTCGGTTTTTTCAAAACCACAAGTTTTCAAAAGAGGAGCCTAAACCACTCCTTTTCAAAACTACTCAGGTTCCTTCGGCGATATCAAGTTCATTACGTTAACGGGGTTTTCGCCAAAAACCCAGCCGTAGCCCTCCGTCATTTCGGATAAAAACACATAGTATTCATGTGGTGTTTGTTGGCTAAAGTCAAGGCATCGTGTATGGTAGCTGTATGTTTCTTATCCGTAGCATAGATAAATGCATTGGTTTAGGACAGTCGTACCATCCTGTTGGCCAAAGTCAAAGGTGTGTGCGGGTGGGTCTAAATCAATCTGGACAATGACGGGCAGAACTTGACTTGCGCGTTATGATTTGTTGGCCAAAGTCAAGGTCATAAGCGCTTTGGGCAAAAACCACATCGGGAGTTTCAAATATACAGGAAACTTGCAGATTTAGCATACCTTATGGAGTGTGGTGACTAGAGTGGATTCCATCTAGTGCATCACACAATGATAGTTGGATCCCGATCCATCTGATGAGTAGGATTACTCTTGGGAGATTTTTCTCACTTAACAATCAATGCTATAAACCGAGTAGGTGTCTAGAACGGTGTAAGCGGGGCTACGCCTTCTGAGAAAAGAGGTTATGTAATTAAGGAACTTCAAGAAAGCGTTGGAAAACATCCCTCGAAGTACCGACACCAGCCTGGCCGAAAGGTTAAGCAAGTATTGTGACGTGCGATTAATCCCAACTAATTCTTGTTTTAAGGTTTGAAGAAGAATTCGAGGAAACAGTTGGAGCTATCCCGGTTAGATAAATTAATAACCAATCTAATCTTGTAAGAGCGTACGCTGAGTGTTTCTTTCTCTCTCTCCAGGTAGCATCCATTTCACGCCCTAATCAAGATAATAAAATGTATCGCTTGACCGATCCGAATTCTTATTCGGGGCTGGGTAACGTCGGTTCGGCTCTAACTTATGACAACAGTCATGAGTATGAGCAAGGGAAAGATGATTGTTTGAATTCCTTGGTGACCCCATCGAAGAAGAAACATACTATTGTGTCTTCTTCAGGTGTTCTTGTTATTGAGAACTGTTTTTCGGTCAATCCTACCACCTGGGTACTAGATACCGGATCAGGATCTCATATATGTAATTTATTATGGGGACTGAGAAAAAGTAGGATGGTTGGACCTAGTGATATGTCCCTCAGAGTAGCGAATGGAGCACAGGTTGATGCTTCTGCCGTCGATGAATATCACCTAGCATTGCCAAATGGCAATACTATAGTTTTGAACAATTGCTACTATGTACCTTCTATAGTTTGCAGCATCATATCAGTTTCTTTACTTGATAAAGATGGATATAAGTTTGTTCTTGATAGAAATATCATGAATATTTATCTTAATCAGGTATTGGTTGCAGAAGGTACACTGTGTAATGGTATCTATGTTCTTAATCAAAACATAGTTCTCAGTATACAAAACACACGCAAGAGGAAGAGTTCAGAAACGAACGAATCCTACTTATGGCATTGTAGACTTGGTCATATCGGAGAGAAAAGACCGAGTAAGTTACATAGAGATGGATATTTGAACACGTTCGAGTTTTCATCTTATGAAACTTGTCAGTCCTGCCTCAAAGGAAAGATTATCAAATCTCCGTTCACCGGACACGGAGAAAGAGCAGCAGAGCTCTTGGGACTCATACAAAGTGATGTATATGGTCCAATGTCTATACATGCAAGGGGCGGGTTCTCGTACTTCATCGCATTCAATGACGGTCTCTCTAGGTTCGGATATGTGTATCTCATGAAATACAAATCTGAAGCTTTTGAGAAATTCAAAGAATTTAGAAGTGAAGTAGAGAACCAGATTGGCAAAAGTATCAAGATCCTCCGATCTGATAGAGGGGGAGAGTACTTAAGTACGGAATTCCGGGACTTTCTAAAAGAGAATGGCATTCTCCCTCTGCTTACTCCTCCGTATACACCACAACACAATGGCGTATCGGAGCGGAGGAACCGTACCCTATTGGATATGGTTCGCTCCATGATGAGTAATGCCAAGTTACATCTTTTTTTCTAGGGGTTTGCTCTTGAATCAGCTGCATTCATATTGAATAGAGTACCGTCCAAATCAGTGCCTACCACCCCATATGAAATATGGAGTAGGAAGAGACCATGTCTTAATTACATTAAGATATGTGGGTGTCCTGCTTTTGTTAAAAAGCAGAATCCAGATAAACTCGAGGTATGGTCTGTATTGTGCAAGTTTGTGGGATACCCTAAGCATTCTAAGGGGTTTCTGTTCTACCACACTGAGGAACAGAAGGTGTTAGTATCTTGCCACGCTACCTTTTTAGAAAGGGAATTTCTTGCAAAGGAAATTAGTGGGAGTACGGTGGAACAAGAAGAAATTCAGGAACCACAAACTGTAGCAGAAGATTTGGTAGAACCCTTAGATTCAGTAATACCCGACGAACCTCAGCCACTCCGCAGATCTAGTAGGATTTCTCATCCGCCCGAGAGATACTACGGTTTTCTCGTAGACGGGGATAGAGAGGATTGTTAGTTATATGTATGCCCTAGAGGCCATTATTGTACATATGATGTATATTATAATGGATGCTTGGACATATATAGGAAGGACTTTCTTGCTCGACATGATAGTACGCTATCTGGTTGCTCTTTATCTTAACATGTACCCTCGATGTCTCTATGTTACATGTTGATAAAGCCCTTAGGATGTGTACTTGACTATCAGGATTATGATGCAGATCATACTAGTGGGGGCCTGGGCAGTCCATGAGTTCATCCTTCAATTGTTCCTAGTCGAGGGAATATCGAGACAGGGCATCGATATTCCAGAGTAGACTAGCGTATAGCTTCTCGACCTATGTGATGGGCGATGGATGATCCCTTATCCATTGGTGTTTGACATTAGAGATGGTATATGGGTGCTCAGTGCAGACTGGGTACACTGAATGGACTAGCCGAGAACTCCAAGATGGTATTATACCTCACGTCAGATAGCAGTTCTCTGGTGACACTGGTACATGTTAGTCTGTAGACCCGAGATCGTCATAGAGAATTGTGTGTCTCCCACTGTGTTTTGATTTCCACCTTACCACGACTCAACTGAGTCGTGCAAACAAGTGGTTTTTGGGTACAATCCTGAGTCACATGAAGGCAATGAGCGATAGGAGGGGATTCGTCTCTCCCAGTATTGGGGGTTGATGTTGTGCTATGCTCGATTGGCCATAACAGGAAATCCCTGGCCAGGGTTGCTGAGATCTACTGGTAAGTGTTATCAGTAGTTTCTCGAACCGTTAGGGACCTTACATCAGCATGACTTATCAAGTTACTAGGTCTAACGTTTAACCACCCCTAGACGAGATATACGACATATCAGACGAAAAGACCGGACTGTACGGTAGTGTTAATGATTGGATTCACAGGAGTATGAGCAGGCTTGTTTGTTGATCTTCTGATCGCTCAATACCCGGGTGGCCGTTACGCTTAGCAGACCGCTTGCTGCTTATGGATGACTGATATGATCACCACCTACTGCCGGCGTATTGACGAGTCTTTAGAGTCCTACACAGAGGTTTTCTGGCTCAAGCGAAATGGAGTAGGAGCATATATGTGATATGTGTGAGACCGAGATTAATACGATATGTGATAACGTATTCTATTTTCGCGATATGTGACATTGGCCGGTTATATGTGATATAGCCGGGTTATCGAATCAAGTGTTGATTCGATATGTTGTTGCATTTGATATTAGTCGGTTATATGTAATATAGCCGGATTATTAAATCAAGTATTGATTTAATGATTTAATGTATAATTATATATTTGATATATCAATTTACATTGACTAATATTGCTCACTTGACCATTTCCTTTTCTCACTTGTGTATGCATTATATATATGTGATATATATTATGTATCATGCTTGGTTATATATACAACTTGTGTGTGTAGGACTTACACCATAACCATGATAAGTTTAGGTTTTTAATTATCTTTAGTAATTCATATTTGAGTGGGATTGTATCATGCTAGAAGCTTGGAGAAGTTAATTGTGAGTTTTGACTTAGTGCACTCAATTTGTTTTACACTAAAGATATTTATAAACCTAACCATTATCCTTGGTATGATTAAGTGTCTACAATGGTTAAGTGTATGACACTAACTCACCGTGGTTGTAAATCTAACCTCATCTCATTCTTTTGTTCATTCCCTTGTTCATCTTCTTCTTCATCTAAAAAGCTTTTTAGGGTTTTGAAAGATGAAGAATCCAAGTGAGAAAATCAAATCCAAAGTGAGCAAAATTCCTACTTCATCATCCTCTACTGCTTGCCATTTAGTTTAGGGTGTTTACTTCACAAAGTTCATCACTTTGTGAAGAGGTAGGTTGTGCTTGAGTTCCCTCGACGTAGATCATTTTCGACCTCAAAGTCTTCAAGCATGCTTGCTCACTACGCTTTGTGGAGTTCATCTTGAGTTCGGGAGATCGATGCTTGGAGCGAAGGGAAGACTACACGGAGCTTTAGAAGTGAAGGATCAGGTCTACAAAGGTTGTATTATTGTTCACTTCTTTTGTAATGTTTGATTGCAAAGTTTTTGTTACCCTAATTTTCTAGTATGATTCCTAGGATGATTGTTTATGTTAGTTGTGTATATGCCTTAGAGGCCATTGTTGTACATATGATGTATATTATAATGGATGCTTGGATATATATAGAGAGGACTTTCTTGCTCTTCATGATAGTATGCTATTTGGTTTCACTTTATCTTAACATGTTGACTTGTATTAGTTTACTGTCTTGTTCTCACATGTTGATAAAGCCCTTAGGATATGTACTCGACTACTAGGACTATGATGAGATCATACTAGTGGGGCCAGGATAGTCAACGAGTACATCCTATAACTGTTCCTAGTCGAGGGTGTGTCGAGATAGGGCATCGATACACCAGAGTAGACTAGCGTATACGCATCTTGACCCATATGATGAGCGATGGATGATCCCATATCCATCGGTGTTTGACATCAAAGATGGTGTACGAGTGCTCAGTGGAGACTGGGTACACTGGACGGACTCGCCGAGAACTCCCAGATGGTATTATACCTCACGTCAGATGACAGTTCTCCGGTGACACTGGTACAGGTTAGTCTGTAGACCCGAGATCGTCATAGAGTCTTGTGTGATTCCCACTGTGCTTTGATTTCCACCTTACCACGTCCAAGAGGGCATGCAAAACGGTGGCTTTTGGGTACAGTCCCGAATCACATGGAGGCAATGAGTGATAGGAGGGGATTCGTCTCTCCCGGTATAGGGAGTTGATGTTGTGCTGTGTTCGATTGGCTATAACTGGAAGTCCCTGGCCAGGGTAGAAATTGAGTACTACTGGTAAGTGTTATCAGTAGGTTCTTGACCTGTTATGAGCCTCACATCGACACGACTTATCGGTTACTGGGGTCTGACGTTTACCACCCCTAGACCATATATGCGACATATCAGACGAAGAGACCGGACTGTATGGTAGTGTTATTGATTGGATTCACAGGAGAATGTACAGGCTTGCTTGTTGATCTTCTGATCGCTCAATACCTGGGTGGCTGTTACGTTTAGCTGACCACTTGCAGCTTATGGGTGTTTGATATGATCATCACCTACTGCCGGCGTATTGACGATTCTTTAGAGTCCTACACAGAGGTTTCTTGACTCAGGCAAAACGGAGTAGGAGCACATATGTGATATGTGCGGGATCGAGAATAATACGATATGAGATACCGTATTCTATTCTCGCGATATTAGATATCGTCCGGGTATATGTGATATAGCCGGGTCATCGGATCAAGTGTTGATTCGATGAACTGATACAGTTTATATTAGTCGGTTATTTAAGAAATAGCCGGATTGTCGGATCAAGTGTTGATTCGATAATTTAATGTATAATTATATATGTGATATATTAATTACATTATCTGATATTGGCTCGCTTTATTGATTCATTTTCTCACCGGGTAATTTATTGATATAATTATATATGTGATATATGTTAATTGTATTATTTTCTATTGTTACAAAAATATATTATATATGTGATATATAATATTGTAACAAGTTATGTTTACAAATGAACATGATTAGTGGAGATTAAACATGGTTAGGGTTTGATTTGGGTTAGTCTTTTCTTGAAGCTTTTGTTTTGTTTCTTGCTAAGATATTATGTGTTGATATTTTGGAGATATTATTTAACCCAACCCAAACCCTTAACCCTAGTAAACTCTCTACATGAGTTAATGATTGATATTATTAACTCAAGGTTCATTTGTAAGCATAGTAATTTTTACATTGTTCATCACAAAAGACTTCACCTTCTTCTTCCTCCTTAAAAGCTTTCTAGCTTTTGATTTTGTGATGAATGAGTGTAAGAATTTGATAATAAAAGAGAGCATAATTCCTACTTCATCATCCTTATCTAATCTAGCCAATTAGATTAGAGTGTTTACTTCATTAATACTTGATTAGAGAAGTGAGAGCTAGAGTTAAAAAAACTTCAAGGTAGATCATCTTCGAAAAGGAAGACTTCAAGTAAGCATGGATCATTCGGGTTGTGGAGTGTAACGTTTTGAAAATCGTTTCGGTGAAATTTCGGAAAATCGGTAAAATAAGGGGTTTTCTGTAAAAAGTCAAAATGCAAATATCTTATTATAAAAATTAAATATACATATTCTAGCTATGTAATTGCTAGTATTTGGTGTTTATTGAGCCACTGATAAAATTTCAAATTTTCTGAAAAAAATTATTTTATTATTATTTTAAGCCGTCACTAATACATTTAATTAGGGAAAATTACAAATTGGAATGAGTTGAAACAAATTTTGTGCAACATAAAACTTTAAATAAAATTTTATCATATGGTTTTTGAAACGAAATCGTTTGCCAAAACGGTTTAGAAATTATTGAAGAAAAAAGGATTTTTTTAGTGTAAATGGAGATTTGGGGTATAATATTTATCATTTTCCCTCATCCCACACACACACCCACACTCACCCACCCCCACTTACATTGTGGCCGAACCCTTGCTGCCCCCAATTCCCAACTTGAGAAAAGAAAAGTCCAAGCAAACAACAAAAGAGAAGAATGAATAAAGAAAAAGTGTATAAGTGTTGACTTTGGGGTATGGGTTTTGTTTGACTTTTGCCACAAAACCCCATTCTCTCTCTCTCTCCTCACTCATCCCCTCCCCATCAGGCCGAGACCCCCCATGATCAGCCCCCAATTTTACCACTTCATTTCCAACACAAAATTGCTCTCAAAATTCAAGAAAAATCAAATTAAAACCTCACAAATCTCAAATCCAACATTTACCCATTATTCTTTAACCAATCTAGTGTGGATCTTGGAGCATGTAAGCAAGTTTTGGAGGCTAAAATTTCAAGTTTGATCTTTTGATTTGTGGAGGTAAATCCTAACCCAATATTTAATTGTTAGTTAAATGCTTTGAATCAACTAATTAGGTGTGTAATTATGGCTCTAATTTCAAAATTTAATATTCAAGAGGAGGATTAAATTAAGGTTAGGGTTTTATCTCTTAATCATGTTTACTTTGAGTAGTCTAACATCTTAAGATTTACAAAACCTAATATAGGTTCTAATTTGTTAATTGTTAGAATTAAATTGTCCTAATTATGATTGGTTTGCAAACTAGATTTTTGTAATTAATATAAAGTAGTGAGATTAAAATCTAGTTAATGGTTGTGTGGCTTAGTTAAGATGTTTTAATGAGAATTATGCCCACTAGAATTGTAAAAATATTTAAATTTGATTCAAACACCAAGTTTTGAGCTAAAATGGAAAATTGTGCTAATTTTGTTAACTAGGTTTTTAAAATATATATATTTTGGTGAGATAAAATTCTAATTTGGGTTTCATGACATTATTAACATTTTAATTTGTGGTTTAATACTTTAGTATATGCAAAACCAAGCTTAATTGATGAATTGCGAATTATGCTTTAAAAAGTATTAAAATCGATATTTCTTGCAAACTTGAATTTTGGGTTAATGTAATTTAGCGAGATTAAAAATCCAGTAAGTGTTTATGTAGCTTAATCAAGCTAATTAGTGAATATTTTGACAACTCGTTTTGCTAAAGCATCAAGATGTTGTATTAAAGCGGTTAATTTTGCTTATTAGGTTTTCGGAAAAATAGCTTTTAAAGCGAATTTGAAGTTTTGATGATTTTAACCCTATTATATATATATTTAAGGTGTTGTGAAACCACGATTGATACGTTTGAGTTTTTCTCGATGGTTTGGTGTTTGTACGCCGACGTCGAGGGTTTTTGGGTTGATTTGTGAAAACAACCATAGGTTTTGACCTATGTGGGATTCGTGAGTCGTTTTGGTCATGAGTCGGATTTTAAGGCGATACGGTGCGTTATGATATGTAGGTAACCCATGTGGACTTCAAGACGACAAGCAAGCGCGTGGCGACGTCGACACCGGCGAGCGAGGACCAGGTGAATAGATTTATATCTACGGGGAGAAGTCGGGTGGATGGCGTATAGCACCTCCGTAGTCCGTGGTGGTGTATACGGATGCGTATACACATCAACAATTATTATATGTTATTTGGGATTAATAACGATGTTTAGGATGGATATTGGTGTGTTGGATGATTTTAGTGTTGCGAACCCTAGGGTAGTGTGGCACTACACATACACACATACATACTTGCATACATTCCTATTTATGTGTGCTCATGGGATTCCTTATAGTTGTGTGTTCACATGGGTATGGAACTATGTGTTCACATACGGATTCGAGGATGATACTTGGGATTGAGCTGAGTCGATGGGATTTGTTTTGTGGTTGTGATATCAGTGATATGGCAGGATTCGTACTTGAGCTACGTCCTGGTGTTATAGCGGATCTTGGGACGACGATACGGGTGAATAGTGTTTTTAAATAAAATGGTCGACATGTGATCGTGATATAAGATATGATATGCTAGGATATTGATACTAGGCCGTATTGGGCGATGTATACCCCTTGATGATGATATGTGCTAATGATATCGGTTTGTACGAGATTGTCGATCAGTAGTCAGATCATGAGTATATTGAGGATATTAGTATTGTACTAGACATAGGTCAGTACCCTAGACTATGATCTTGGATAAAGAGGATACCAGAGGAATAGTGTGAGGAATATGATATTAACCCGTACAAAGATTTGGGGATGCCGTACGACGGATTTACGTACGAGCTATATTTTGATGATTGATCCGCACTCTTGACTTGGGATGTCTGATTATAGATATGGTATCGGATATGATATTATTGAGGCGGGATCACCGACTAATATATATACAGGTATGTATATGGATCGACTCAGATGTTAGGCGGTTTCCTTACCTGTAGTCCAGCTTGTTAGCTTAGCCCTTTTGTTTAGTTTAGTTGTTAGATTAGAGTCGATTGTTACCTATTTCAAAAAGCTAACGAATCGTGGGTATTTTAAAAGACAGCCCAAGGGATCCTACGGATATTTCAAAAGACGTATCTTTTCATAAAAACACCGTAGCCCCTATTTTCAAAACCCCATGATTCGTGTTATTTCAAAAGGCACCATTTGCAGGACTTATATTAGATTAATGCAGATTAGTTATAGTTGCGTCTAGTATTCAGCTCCCGCTCATTATTGTGGTTCGCTTCGCATCGCATGCTTATATTATGTTTCATACTCCATTTTTGATATCATGCTGTTAGGACACCAGCACCATTACCGATGATGCGTATGTACCACGTACACTTATTTGCCGGCTCACACACATCTTCATCGGTAATTGCCATGTCACATACACCTCAGAGAATATTATTGCTTGACTTAGCTTGTTAGTTAGTAATTTGACATGATATTAGTGTACCTGCCTTATATGCCAGCTTAACATTGTAGTTATTACTTGTCCCTTCATGCATACTGTTATTCATTGTTATGCCTATATTCATGGTTTTACATGCTATTGATGATTTGGATTCGGATTTCCATGAGATTTTCTGGATTTGGGGGGAAAACCGCAAAACTTATATAAACTGATTTCTCTTTTTTTAAATAAAAAAAGTGCGGTTTTTCCCATGATGTATGAGTCGTCCACCATGAGTTTGCTGATGGATTTCGAGACCCGATTTGAGGAGACGGATGAACCGTTTCGGGTACATGGTGGACCCGGTAAGGTACTCCGGGGCAAGAAGCGCGTGGTGATGACGATGTGAGCCTGGCAGGGGGAGACTACCTACCGGTGATATTACCCGACGCGTCGGATATCCGGAGGATACCGTCGTGGTCTTGAGATGGATGGTAGGGGCCGGTCTGGACTGACGGTGCCCTAGATATTGTGATTGAGACATTGAGATTTCGAGATATTGAGGTACAGAGACTGTGATACAGAGATATTGAGATATTATGATTACGTTTTGTGCCGATGCTAGGCACTGTTTTATGCAGATTTTATTATGATATCTCATTTTAAAAATACAAAGGAAATCTCACTAATTTATGAAAACAGTTCTTCATTTACATGTATTCTGTTTTCATGCATTCATACCTCATTCATATGATATATTGCTACCTGAGGCACTGACACGGGCACATGAGATTACACTCGGGTTAGATATTTACCCTAGCCTTGTTATAGGTTGCATGTTATATATATAATTGAGGATATATTATGATCATTGACCTAGGTTGTGTTATTTATGCGATTTCTTTCCGTAGATGTTTTTCTATTCACGAGTTGGCAACTCAGCCCCGTTGTGCCCCAGTTTCTTGCAGGTTTGCCGTACAGGTTTCATTACGGCTTTGCGGGCATAGTTTCCTTCGGGTGATTTGCTAGTAGGTGGGTTTACTTATATCGTACCCCCATTATATATCTTGTATATCATTATTCTGTTGTATCTAGAAGTTCCATCAACCAAACATGTATTTATTTTGAGATAGAGACCAGTGATGTTATTCCTTCGACCTTAGAGTCGCGCGTTATATTTCTGTGGTTTTCTTGTGGTTTTGAGTTTCCTTTTGAAATTTGATCCTCGCCATTGGCGTTGTATATTATATTGCTTGTGTGGTTGTGACTGTCGATTGACGAAGAGCTAGCTCCCGCTTGGGGATGCCTGTTTATTGATTTCGTATACTATTCATGTTGTATCCCGTTTGGGAGCCAGTATTTACAAAGGAGACTCTGCCGAAATTTTCGGGAAATATTGATGTTTTTTTTAAAACCGCATAATTCGGCTTATACTATTAAAACTACTTGTTTAAATTGGTTTTCCTTCACTCTACTACTTTTCTTGGTTTGCATTTCTGGGTTTTCGGCTTACTTAGATTACGTACGCCTCGAGACGTTCGTAGTTTAAGTGCCGGTCATATTCCGTACTTTCGGGACGTGACATGGAGCCTCTTTTGAATCCGGGAGATCATGGATCGCGGCGAAGGGACTACTACTCGGAGCTTATGAAGCAAAGGAGCGGACTACAAAGGTTGTAATCCCTCTCTCTTAGTTGTAAAGGTGTTTACTTGCATGTTTAACCCTAATAATCTAGCAAAGATCCTCGCTTTGGGTTGTTCGACACGTCTAAATTTTAAATCCGGCATGGTTGATGCCTTATAGACCCTTGTGACAGTGCCTAGTAACCCTACAGTTTAGCACCCCCTAATTTTTGTTGTGGCATGTGTGATGCTTGCAAACCCTAGGCATGGTGCTAAGGAATCCTAATTGTGGTATCGGAGCCTAACTAGAAACTTAGACGATGTTAGAAACAATACGAAAATGAAACAACTCCGAAATACGATTTTTGAAACCCTGCAGAATTTGCTCTCTGTCGAATTTTTTTAGGTCTGTAAAATTTTTTCAAATAACTGCAGAAGCATCTATATGATACAACAAGTGCACAGAAAAAATTTGAGAGCATTTGCTCGGAAATGACCCGAGCTCCATATCCCCAAAACCGGCCACTTTCAGTCCAAATCGTCTCATTTTTGTTCTGTGCACTGTCCTCTATATTTTGGGGTTTTAGGTATTGTTTGATTAGTCCAAAAGTTCATGTGATGTAAATTTTGATAAGGTACTAATACGGAGTGTTTCTAAGTCGTATATTTTTAACATTGTAATGGTAACCTAGATGATGTTTAACACTTTGAGCGAGCTTCGAACACCGCCTCATGATACCCTCTGATGTTTTCCAAGAGTTGGAGTTTTCTAAGTTGAGTATATTCAATGGTCATGCAAGTAAGTCTATGGACCCTCTAGAAGAACAAGAACCTTAACTTGATTCTATGCCCACGGAACCGCGATCGAACCCTAAGTTTTGCTGTAGTTCCGCGGTGCCATAGGTGAGGCGTTGGTTTGACCCTTCTACGGCTGGTCCATAGGTACTGTGGCACGTTTTGGGTATTTCAACTTTGCTCAAGTGTTGAGTTCTTAGGGAGATGAAGGTGTTTGTTGATTTGATCGAAATGTTTAACATCGTCTAGTTGATTGTGATACAATACTTGGAATCCACAATAATTGAATTTTATAAATCTAGCAATTTAGTCGCAGTTGATCGGTTGCCACGGGATTTTGATGTGATCAAAAGTCTGTTGCAATCACGTAGCATACGCGGATACTCGCCGGGTAACATTATTAGATAGCCACGCCCCATAGCCCCGACTAAGTGACTGTACAAGAACCCCGTAGCCTAAAGCATCCGTTCGGGTGCTCGCGGCAGCGGTGTTCCGCCTTAGTGCACTTTGTCGACGGCATCGGGGGTACGACCGTCTACTAAAGTTTCCGACGAGAATTCGATCGGGATGTCGGTAATCTTGTTGAATTACCCGACTTGTTATTGGAAAGCGTTTTTAATATCGAGACTAAAATGCGGGGTTTATAATTGTTAGGCATGCGATGTCTAAGGAATTCATATTGTTAAGCATGAAATCCGCAGTATGAGATATTTCGGGTTTATGATATCTAAGGTGGTTGCGGATTCCAACTGTTGTAGTTTTCTTTTTCTTTTCTGCGACCGTAAGTGTAATATGTGGTGTATCGCCGGTTTCGTTGCTATACGTCAACGACAATTTGGATACGCATATTTACTTACGTTGATAACATGTGATGCTATATGTTGCTGTGATATGTTATATTGGATCATCGTGTTTGAATAGCCGGTTTTTTTTATGTGAGATGAGAGTTTTTCATTTTCATTCGTGTAAAAACTTGTATGTAATATTCTTTTATTGGGGCACTTCCGGGTTGAGGATGATGTCACCAATGATGTATATTATTTACTTTTTCGCATTAGGATAGACCCAAGGAGGGGAGCACAAGTAGCCGGGTTCTAGGGTCCAGTGGGAGACCATCTCGAGGAGTCGAGACCGGGTCTCCTAACCTTCGAATTGGCAGGGTTGCTTGCCGCTCTCGTAGGGGTCTAGGGATGTGGGTTTGGCCATTCATCACGAACGTGGAATCCGTATTTTCTATTGTTGGCTAAATACAAAATACAGACATCCTAGTATATCCAATATTTCATATGCTGTCTTCTGTTGCTGATATTCTGTGATATGATCATTTTATATTCTGAGATAGATACTTTACATTATAATATATATGATATATTATAGACGTTGCTTATGTTTTTCACCCGCGCTAGCCCTACCCCGCCCTGTCGTTAGTTACCTAACCTAACGGTGCATGACGGGATATCGAGGCGAATGCGGATGGAATAAGCGTACGTAGTATTTATCTGTGATGTTCAGGTAACTTATATGATGGGACCTTCATTAATGAGATTAATGAAAGAAAAATAAAGCTAAAGATATTGTGGAATCGAATTTTCTAAAATTGGTAGCTCTAGTTGTTGCTTTGCATAGCGGTATTCCTTGTAGAATATCCAGCACCTTATTCGATAAGGAAAGAGTCGAGATCCCTTCACCGGAAGTGACCTCTTTAGCAGTAACTGGCAGATGCTGTTAGTTATATGTATGCCCTAGAGGCCATTACTGTACATACGATGTATATTGTAGTGGATGCTTGGACATATATAGGTAGGACTTTCTTGCTCGACATGATAGTTTGCTATCTGGTAGCTCTTTATCTTAACATGTACTCTGATTGTCTCTATGTTACATGTTGATAAAGCCCTTAGGATAAGTACTTAACTACCAGGACTATGATGCAGATCATATTAGTGGGGATAGTGTAGTCGCCAAGTACATCCTTCAAATATTCCTAGTCGTGGGAGTACCGAGACAGGGCATTGATACTCCAGAGTAGACTAGCGTATACGCTTCTTGACCTATATGATGGGCGATGGATGATCCCATATACATTGGTGTTTGACATCAGAGAAGGTATATGAGTGCTCAGTAGAGACTGGGTACACTGGACGGACTCGCCGAGAACTCCCAGATGGTATTATACCTCACGTCAGATGGCAGTTCTCTGGTGACACTGGTACAGGTTAGTCTGTAGAGCCGAGATCGTCATAGAGTCTTGTGTGATTCCCACTGTGCTTTGATTTCCATAATACCACGTCCAACGGGGCGTGCAAAAAGGTGGCTTTTGGGTACAGTCCCGAATCACATGGAGGCAATGAGCGATAGGAGGGGATTCGTCTCTCCCGGTATAGGGAGTTGATGTTGCGCTGTGTTCGATTGGCTATAACTGGAAATCCCTGGCCAGGGTTGCTGAGATTTACTGGTAAGTGTTATCAGTAGTTTCTCGAACTGTTATAGACCTCAAATCGACACGACTTATCAAACTACTGGAGTATGACGTTTACC
This sequence comes from Agapanthus africanus, assembly GCA_030015575.1. Classification (NCBI taxonomy): domain Eukaryota; kingdom Viridiplantae; phylum Streptophyta; class Magnoliopsida; order Asparagales; family Amaryllidaceae; genus Agapanthus; species Agapanthus africanus. The sequence continues at coordinate 206,537,801 of CM057347.1, read as the reverse complement.
ACCCTAGGCGAGATATGCGACATATCAGACGACGAGACCGGACTGTACGGGAGTGTTGCTGATTGGATTCGCTGGAGAAAATACAGGCTTGCTTGTTGATCTTCTGATCGCTCAATACCCGAGTGGCCGTTACGTTTAGCAGACCGCTTACGGCTTGTGGGTGTTTGATATGATCATCACCTACTGCCGGCGTATTGACGAGTCTTTAGAGTCCTACACAGAGGTTTCCTGGCTCAAGCGAAACGGAGTAGTAGCACATATGTGATATATGCGGGAACAAGATTAATGTGAGTATGTGATACCGCATTATATTCTCGTGGTGTGTGACATGATTGGTTATATGTGATATAGCCGAGTTATCGGATCGAGCGTTGATTTGATAAGATGTTGCATTTAATATTAGTCGGTTATATGTGATATAGCCGGATTATTAAATCAAGAGTTGATTTGATAATTTAATGTATAATTATATATTTGATATATTATAATACATTAACTAATATTTAGCTCACTATTGTTTTCTTTTTCTCACATGATGTGCACATTGTATGTATATACGCAATATGTACATTTGTGTGCATGGATTGTGTCATGTTTGATGATACATATAAGATGGGTGTATGAGATTAAAAAAATGCTAGGGTTAAGTTAGGGTTTCTATTTATGTTAAGCTAATTCAAAAGAGATTGAGTCCGTTATGCTAAAGCTTGCGCAAAAGCTTATGAATAAGCTTATGGATAAGCTTTGACAAAGTCAACCCTTTTGTCTAGTTTAAGATATTTATCAAACCCAACCTTTAACCATAGCCATGAGTTAATTCTCTACATGAGTTAGCCATGAGGGCTTAACTCAACCAAGGGTGCAATAATTCATTTGGATGAATTATTCACAAGTCTTCTTCTTCTTCTTCAAGCTTCATGAAAAAGCTTGCTAACTTCAATGGAGTTTTGAGAAATAATGTGAGAAAATCAATTCTAAAGTGAGCCCATCTCCTACTTCTTCATCCTCTACCACTTGCCATGTAGTAGAGTGTATTCTCTTCACAAAGTTCATGACCTAGTGAAGGAATAGCTTGATTCAGTGTCTCCTCGACGTAGATCATCTTCGGCCTCGAAGTCATCGAAGCAAGCACGTTCGTTTCTTCATAGAGCCTCTCTAGTGTCCGGGGTTTGCGATCGCAGCGAAGGGGACTACTACACAGAGCTATTTGAAGTGAAGGACCGGACTACAAAGGTTGTAATCCCAAACTCTTAGAAGTAAAGTTGTTTACTTGCATATAGTTTTCGCATAATCTCTAGTATACGATCTTGGTTACGGTTGTTCGGCACGTCTAATTTTTGAATCGGGCATGGTTGATGCCTTCTAGAACCTTGTGAGAGTGCCTAGTTACCCTACAGATGCTACAACCTTCAGTTTCGTCTTTTGATTGCTTTTCTAGTTTTTGCTTTGCATAGTGGTATTGTAAATATCCTGCACCTCATTCGACGAGGAAAGAGCCGAGATCCTTTCATCGGGAGTGACCTCTTTAGCAAAACTAGTAAAAGCCTAAAAAACACTCCATTTTAAATCATTTTGATTCTGCAGCGATTTCAAGTTCAAAGCGTTAAAGGTTTTCTTAAAAACCATCCGCAACCCTCCGTCATTTTAGGAAGTAGAGTACTTAGTATTCGTGCGGCGTATGTCGACCATAGCCGAGGCGTAGTGTACGGTAGCTAAGTGATGTCTTCCTATAAAGCATATGATGTGATTAGTTTGGACAGTCACATGATTATGTCGACCATAGCCGAGGGTCATGTGGCCGGGTCTAATTAATCTAGAAATGACGGGTAGAACTTAACTAGGACTTATGATATGTTGACCATAGCCAAGGTCATAAGTACTAGGGGTAAAAACCATTATCGGGAATTTCAAGTGTTGAAATTTGCAATGAGATTGCATACCTTCTATGAGATAGTTGAATCTCAATACCCACTGCGAGTAATTGTTACTCTTGGGAGAGTTTTGCACTTTACAATTAGCCGATCAAGTAGGTGTCAACGGGGTTACGCCCCTGGGAAAACGAGGTTTATTTTAATTAGGTCCGTGCGAAAGCACAGGGAACCTCCCTCAAAGTACCGGCACTGGCCTGGCTAAAAAATTGGCGAACTTGTAGGGTGTAATTAATCTAGACTAGTCCTTCCTTTTAGGGTTTGAAGGAAGATTTGATAAAAACAGTGGGAGCCATCCTGATTAGATAAATATATAACCAATCTAATCTTACAAGAGCGCACGCAGAGTGTTTTCTTCTCTCTCTCTCTCCAGGTAGAGACCATGTCACGCCTTAATCAAGATAATAATATGGATGTATTGACCGAACCCGCTTGTTATACTGAGCTGGGGAATGTTGGTCCCGCTCCAACTTATAATTGTTATAAGACCGAGCAGGAAATAGGGGATTACCAGAATTCCCGTGCCGCCCAAACGAAGAAAGTGCATGTTGATGCATCTTCTTCGGGTGTGTTCATTACCAAGAACTATTTCTCAGTATTCTCTATGTCCTGGGTATGAGATACCGCATCGGGATCCCACATATGTAATCTGTTACATAGGCTACAGAAAGGTAGAGAACTGGGAATGGGTGATAAGTTTCAAGAGTTGGAAACAGTGCAATTGTTGCAGCCAAGATGTTGGTGATTATCACCTTGTATTACCAAATACATTGACTCTGAACGAATGTTATTAGATACCGAACCTGATATACAACATCATATCAGTCTCTTTATTAAGTAAAGAAGGATATAATTTTGTATTGCTGGATAATATTTTGAACATTTCCTATATCAGGAGTTGATCGAATCAGACACGTTATCTAATGACATATACGTTCTAAATCAACTACAGTTCTTAACGTACAGAACACACATAAGAGAAAGAATTCAGAAATGAACGAATTCTTCTTGAGGCATTGTAGACTAGGCCATATCAATGCGACCCGACTAGCTAAGTTACATTAAGATGCATATTTAAATCAGTTTGAATTTATATCTTGTCAAACTTGCCAGCCATGTCACAAAGATAAAATGAGCATAGCTCCGTTTACTGGAAACAGAGAAAGAGTTAATGAACTCTTAGGATTGATACATGATGATGTATGTAGTCCCCTGTCTACACATGCCAAGACTAGTTTTGTGTACTTCATTACATTCACTGATGATTTCTCAAGATTCGGGCACATGTTCCTGTTGAAACGCGAGTCTGAAGCTTTTTGAGAAACTCAATGAATATAAATACGAAGAAAGAACCAAAACGGGTTTAAGTATCTAAGTCTTTTGATGTGATCGGAGAGGAGAATACTTGAGCATTAAGATCCTGGACTATTCTAAAGGAGAATGAGATTCTTTCTCAACATTACTCCTCCGTATACACCACACCACAATGGTGTATCGAGGCAGAGCAATCATACCCTATTAGATATGGTGCGCTCTATGATGAGTACTACTAAGTTGCCTATTTCCTTTTGGGAGTTATGCACTTGAGAAGATGCATACCTATTGAATTGGGTTCCAATCAAATTAGTTCCTACCATTCCATATATGGTATGGTATGGGAAGAGCCCATGTCTTGAGCGAGTTAAGATTTGGGGTTGTCCGGCCTATATCTAAAAGTAAAATCCGGACAAGCTCGAGGCAAGGTCAGCTCTGTGGAAGTTTGTTGGATATCCCAAGCATTCGCAAGAGAATATCTTAAACTGCAGCTGATGTTTTGGTGGAACCGGAGGATTCAATAGTTCCCGACGAACCTCAGACTCTCCTCCGATCTGGTAGGGTTCCTCATCCGCCTGAGAGATACTTCGGTTTCTCGATGACAGTGGGAGAGAGGATTGCATCATGAGATGATGACCCAACTAGTTTCGAGCAGGCCATCAAGAGTGGCGACTCTGTAAGAATGGCTAGATGCTAAGCGATCTGAGATGGAATCCATATACACCAACAAAGTATGAACTTTGGTTGCTTTATCTGAAGGGTTAAATCCCTATCAGGAGCAAGTATATCTTAAGAAGATTACTTGGTGTAGATGGAAAAGTTGAGACTTTCACAGCTAGACTTATTGTAAAAGGTTCTCGTCATTAACCAGGTATGGATTATGATGAAACCTTTTTCTCCAACAGCTTTGCTTAAGTCCGTCCGGATCCTACTTGCCAATGCTGCATACCATGACTATGATATCTGGTGGTAGGGTGTCATGAATACTTTTCTAAATATTGATTTAGAAGAAAGCGTCTATAAGTACACTGCCAGAGGGCTTCGTAGACAATGGGAGCAGCGGAAACGTGAGCAAGTTTCTTTATGCGTTAAAGCAGGCATCGCGGAGTTGGAACATCTGTTTTTAATGTGGTAGTCAAAGCGTTTGACTTCATCAAAATGGTGGATGAACCTTGTATATACAAAAGGGTAGTAGACAGTAAGGTGGTCTTCCTCGTATAGTACGTGGATGACATACTCTTGATAGGGAAGGTATTTCCTATGCTACACTCGGTCAATCTCCTCTTATCACATTAATTCTCCAAATAGGATCAAAGTGATACCTCATAAATCCTGAGTTTTGGATCTATGAGATAGATCTAAATGGATTTTCAGATTCTCACTTGGTGTAGTGAGAAGGTATCAATCAATCCTGGGGAGAATCACTGGATAGCTTCCAGGGTGATAAGGTTGACTGAAAGTCAGTCACAGACACTGTCTTTACCCTCAGTGGAGGGACGGTATGTTGGAAGAGTTCCAAACTAGATACCGTGGCAAACTAGACGATAAAGGCTGAATGCATCGCTACCAGCGATACTACCAAAGAGGTAGTCTTGGTATATATTTGTTCAAGAGTTGAACTTGGTTCCTACCATTGTGTGACAATGGAGTTATGACTTTGGCCTAGGAACCCCCGTCCCGTCAGTGATCCAGACATATTCTAAGGCAGTATTACTTGATCATGGAGATGGTTGAACTCCAGGGGATCGAGGTTAGGAGAGTAGACTCAGAGGACAACACGGCGGATCCACTCACAAAGGCTTTTGCCTAAAAGAGACTTTTATGGGATGGTTGAGTATGAGATACTACAACCACTGCTGATTGTTGGGTATTGGATACTACAACATATGGCCCTAGTGCAAGTGGGAGATTGTTAGTTATATGTATGCCCTAGAGGCCATTATTGTACATATGATGTATATTATAGTGGATGCTTGGACATATATAGGAAGGACTTTCTTGCTCGACATGATAGTACGCTATCTGGTTGCTCTTTATCTTAACTTGTACACTCGATGTTTCTATGTTACATGTTGATAAAGCCCTTAGGATGTGTACTTGACTACCAGGATTACGATGCAGATCATACTAGTGGGGGCGTGGGCAGTCCATGAGTTCATCCTTCAATTGTTCCTAATCGAGGGAATATCGAGACAGGGCATCGATATTCCAGAGTAGACTAGCGTATAACTTCTTGACCTATGTGATGGGCAATGGATGATCCCATATCCATTGGTGTTTGACATCAGAGATGGTAGACGGGTGCTCAGTGCAGACTGGGTACACAGAACAGACTCGCCGAGAACTCCTAGATGGTATTATACCTCACGTCAGATAGCAGTTCTCTGGTGACACCGGTACAGGTTAGTCTGTGGACCCGAGATCGTCATAGAGTCTTGTGTGTCTCCAACTGTGCTTTGATTTCCACCCTACCACGGCTCTACTAAGTCGTGCAAACAGGTAGTTTTTGGGTACAGTCCCGAGTCACATGGAGGCAATGAGCGACAGGAGGGGATTCATCTCTCCCGGTATTGGGGGTTGATGTTGTGCTATGCTCGATTGGCCATAACAGGAAATCCCTGGCCTGTGTTGCTGAGATCTACTGGTAAGTGTTATCAGCAGTTTCTTAAACCTTTATGGACCTTACATCGGCATGACTTATCAAGTTACTGGGGTCTGACGTTTAACCACCCTAGACGAGATATGCGACATATCAGACGAAGAGACCGGACTGTACGGTAGTGTTACAGATTGGATTTGCAGGAGTATGAGCAGGCTTGCTTGTTGATCTTCTAATCGCTCAATACCCGGGTGGCCGTTACGTTTAGCAGACCGCTTGCGGCTTGTGGGTGACTGATATGATCACCACCTACTGCCGGCGTATTGACGAGTCTTTAGAGTCCTACACAGAGGTTTCCTGGCTCAAGAGAAATGGAGTAGGAGCACATATGTGATATGTGCAGGACCGAGATTAATACGATATATGATACCGTATTTTATTCTCGCGATATGTGACATTGGCCTGTTATATGTGATATAGCCGGGTTATCGAATCAAGTGTTGATTCGATATTTGTTGCATTTGATATTAGTCGGTTATATGTAATATAGCCGGATTATTAAATCAAGTATTGATTTAATGATTTAATTTATAATTCTATATTTGATATATGAATTTACATTGACTAATATTGCTCACTTGACCATTTCTTTTTCTCACTTGTGTATGCATTATATATATGTGATATATATTATGCATCATGCTTGGTTATATATACAACTTTTGTGTGTAGGACTTACACCATAAACATGATAAGTTTAGGGTTTTAATTATCTTTACTAATTCATATTTTAGTGGGATTGTATCATGCTAGAAGCTTGGAGAAGCTAATTGTGAGTTTTGACTTAGTCCACTCAATTTGTTTTACACTAAAGATATTTATAAACCGAACCATTATCCTTGGTATGGTTATGTCTCTACAATGGTTAAGTGTATGACACTAACTCACCATGGTTGTAAATCTAACCTCGTCTCATTCTTTTGTTCATTCTCTTGTTCATCTTCTTCTTCATCTAAAAAGCTTTTTAGGGTTTTGAAAGATGAAGAATCCAAGTGAGAAAATCATATCCAAAGTGAGCAAAATTCCTACTTCATCATCCTCTACTACTTGCCATTTAGTTTAGGGTGTTTGCTTCACAAAGTTCATCACTTTGTGAAGAGGTAGCTTGTGCTTGAGTTCCCTCGACGTAGATCATCTTCGGCCTCGAAGTCTTCATGCATGCTTGCTCACTACGCTTTGTGGAGTTCATCTTGAGTCCGGGAGATCGATGCTTGGAGCGAAGGGATGACTACACGGAGCTTTAGAAGTGAAGGACCGGGTCTACAAAGGTTGTATTCTTGTTCACTTCTTTTGTAATGTTTGATTGCAAAGTTTTTGTTACCCTAATTTTCTAGTATGATTCCTAGGATGATTGTTTAGCACCCCTTAATTTTTGTTGTGGCATGTTGATGCTTGCAAACCCTAGGTATGGTGCTAAGGAATCCCAACAATGATTGCATCTTGGAAGAAGATGATCCTACTAGTTTCAGGAAGGCTATTATCAGTAGGGACTCTGATAAGTGGCTGGATGCTATGCAATCCGAAATGGAGTCCATGTACACCAATAAAATGTGGACCTTGGAAATTGCTCCACCTGGGGTAAAACCCGTTGGATGCAAATGAATCTACAAAAGGAAATTTGGTGTAGATGTGCAGGTGGAAACCTATAAGGCTAGACTCGTTGCAAAAGGTTTTCGTCAAAGACCAGGTATGGACTATGACGAAACCTTTTCTCCAATGGCTATGCTCAAATCCATTTGGATTCTACTTGCCACTGTTGCCTTCCATAACTATGAGATCTGGCAGATGGACGTAAAAATGAATTTTCTAAACGGAAGTTTAGAAGAGTGCGTTTATATGGATCCACCGGAAGGATTCGTAGACAGCGGGAGCAACAGGAAGGTGTGCAAGTTGCTTAAATCCATTTATGGATTAAAGCAGGCATTGTGGAGATGGAACATCTGTTTTGATGAAACAATCAAGGATTTTGACTTCATCAAGAACGAGGATGAGCCTTGTATTTATAAGAAGATTGTAGGACGAACTGTCATGTTCCTAGTCTTGTACGTGGACAAAATTCTTTTGATAGGAAATGATATTCCTATGCTACAATCGGTCAAGCTATTCTTATCACAAAGGTTCTCCATGAAGGACCTGGGTGATGCCTCGTACATTCTGGGGATTAAGATCTACAGAGATAGATCCAATAGATTACCGGGAACTTTTACAGTCCAGGTAGATAGAGATCGTACTAAAGAGATTTAGTATGGAAGATTCCAAGCACGGTAACATACCCGCATTGCACGGAATCACCCTCTCCAAGGAGATATCTCCCAAGACTGATGAAGAAAGGGTTCGCATGAGCACTGTATGTAGGGTTCCTGTAAGTCTACGGTAGCGCCCCGGCCGTCTACAGACGCCAAATGCGGAACAAAAACTTTTTAACTGGCGCTATCGTATACTTTAACCCGGATCTTCCATTATTGCTAAACTAACAAATTGTAAAGTGAGTGGAAAGGTTATACCGAACGATCCGAGTCCTTCGTTCTTTAACCATCATCCCACGCTCCGTTGCGGCTGCTCCGATCTCGTCGATCTCCGATCTGCTCGTCCAGGTGGCACCACGTCGACGATTCTTTAAACGGGCTCCCGCCTCTGACTCGAGGTAACTCGGTCGTCAAGTTTGCTAAAAGAGACGACCAAGACGGATGTAGAGAATGAGTAGATGACTTTGTCTCACTTCGTCCAAAACCGTGGACGATCGGTTAATGAAGTTGCCACTCGGATCGGGTGATGGAATGAAAAAGGCTATGAAATTTCCATGCACCCTAAACCATAGTCTTTTCTCTCAAGAATGAAAATTAATCTCTCTCTCTCTCTCTCAAAGGGTGGCCGGCCAATATATGTAGAAGGAGGAGAGTGAGTGTAGGAGCAAAGGGGGTGAGTGTAAGCAAAAAGATCTAAAGCAAATATCCTTAAGTAAACAAGAAACATTAAAGCTTAAAGCATGAGTCATTATACACTTTATCAAGACATTAATGACTCCATTAATGCACTAATGACTCACCAAGCCAAGTCACCCTCTCTAGAACCTTCTAGAAGCATGACTCACCCTCAACCAAGAAAAGATAAATCCGTCTTTAACCGAATGTTAAAAGACGGCTGATAGAAAACTGGAAACTGGCAACTTCCAAAAGTGATCCCGAAACGAATTTCAGGATAACCCCGTAACTGTATAAATATACCCGCATTTGTATTACGACCGAATACAAATGCAACTGAGAAAAAGATATTATATCTACTCAATACAATACTTGGATCCGGCTTAAACCAAAACCGACCAGTATCATCTGCCCGAAAACTGACACGTGCGTAAACGCACGTGCATTTTCCGAACCCTGCCATAAAACCATACGGCCTCTACAACGTTTCGCCCGAACTTGGGAAACTGTCTGTGGGGAACTCTAATGACTCGTCAGTACCCTGGCAGTGGGTTTAACCACAAACCGTCAGCGGCACTAGCAATGCGTAACGGCTGCCCATGGACTGACCTCAAGAGAGGCCGATGAGCGAACTCATCCGGAAACCCTACTGAGCCTAACAGTGACAATGTATATACAGTCCGGTCCGTTCGTCTATGAGTATCGCATATCTGCCTAGGGGGCTAGTAACGTCAGACCCCCAATAGCAGTATAAGTCGTGTCGGAGTGTGGCCCAATAACACCCTAAGATACTACTGGAGTACCTACCAGTAAATCTCCTGCCACGGCCGTGGGCTATGTGTAATGGCTCTCCTAGACACAGCACGATCTCGCCCCTAATACCGGGAGAGACGAATCCCCTGCCGATCCGCTCACGTGCCTCCATATGGCTCGGGACTGTACCCAAAAGCTACCTGTTTGCACGACTCCTTTAAGCCGTGGTAGGGTAGAAATCAAAGCACAGTGGGAACTCACACGAGACAAATGACGACCTCAGGTCGATGAACTAACCTGTACACATGTCACCAGGGAACTGCTATCTGACGATATGTATAATACCAACTAGCAGGTTCCCGGCGAGTCCAGTCCGGTGTACTCATAACCCAATGAGCACCTGTATACATCTTAGGTGATCCAACTGACACCAGTGGCTTGTGAGACCGGCCACCGCCCCTCGTCGGGGTCTCGACTGTATACACTAGTCTACTCCGGAGTATCGATGCCCTGTCTCGAAACTCCCACGACTAGGGACCACAATTAAGGATATGCGTATAAACTACCCAACTCTCACGTATATGATCGCCATCATACAGTTGGTAGTAAAGCAAGATCCTAAGGGCTCTATCAAAGTGTAACATGTAATCAGTCACCTGAACATGTACACGACTGATAAAGGCAAACCAGATAGCATACTATCATCTTGAGTAAGATTGTCCTACCGGTATAGGTCCTTCGCAATCATTGCAATCACGTACCCGCGATCCAATAATTGACTCTGAGGGCACTATCTCCAACAATCTCCCACTTGCACTCAAGGCTAATTATTGCGATGTCAACTACTCACAGCCCGTGTGAAACCGAACATCCAACTCCTCTACTAATCAGTTTCACAAAGCCCGTTTGTAAAACTATTGTGTTCGAGAAATAGCCTCAGTGAGTGGATTCGCCTAGATGTTTCTTTCTATATCTCTCTTAATCTCAAATTCACGGAGAAAGCCATCTCCCGAATTGAGTAATACTTGTCTAAGAATATGTCTGGATATCTGATGGGACCTAGCTCATAAATGAACTCTAAATCCAAACTTCTTAGACTGTATCGATCACTGAACCTAATCAGTATCCTGCACCAAGCCACCCACAGTATCCTCTTGGACCACCTGTCCATAATACTGTCCCTCGTCAGAGGGAAAACTAAAACTCTGACAATCACTCTGTCACCCACGTCACCTTTGAAGCCTGGAATGATAATCGTCTCCCGAAGGAGGCTGCCGTCATCAAATCCGTAGAACATGTACTTATGTTCAAAAACTGCTTCCTTATGTTTCTTTAGGATTGGATTAATACAAACTTATCGCATCAAGTGCAAAAACAATATCTGGTGTGGTACTTGACATCTCATGATTGACTCAGTTGCCTAAGCAAGTGATCTGTCAATCATGCCCATCCCTCTCCCCTTTAGTCTGTAAGACACCTTTAGAGAGGGTGACTCCATCACCTGCAGGTACACCACCATGCTAGGAGTCATCTATTCTAAAAACCATTAGAATACTGTCAAAGTACCCACATTGGGAAACTACCCAAATCCAGATCTAAAACCATAGATCCAGAAACCAGAATGTCAAATATTATATCCATATCCTATCTGGAGAAACAACTGTGTGATGACCACAGTACAACCGATCGTAGTATGGGAATTTTACTTCCTGCTCTGTGTATGTCATCCAGATACCATGACATCACACCCTACTACCTTCTTAACAGATCCATCCCCTATTCTGATTGAAGTCAAACCCATGACTGTCACATCAAAATTAGATGATCTATCTCCGCTATAACTGCTCAAGTCTATAAATAGATATAAGCATCTTGCCCACTATGCTTCCGCTGCTCCCACTGACTACGACAACCCTCCTACCGGGTCTCATAGCCTGGAACAACAGTAGTGTCAAGTCTGGGTAGATAAGAACCTCCCTGTCACCGTCCTTAAGGCTACCGAAGTACCTCTCGGGTGTCTGAGGTTACCCACCGTATCTGCGGAGTAGCTATTGGAATGTCAAACCTGATTGAATATATAGGTCCTATTAAATTTTCCGTAATCGTTCGCGGTTCTGGAATCACTTCCAGTTCTACCATACTCCCACTACTGTTTTCTGAAAAAGATCCATTTTATTAAAACTGTGGCGAGTCAAGAACAATATCACTATTGATCTTTCAAATGGTAGAATATCAACCCTCGTCATTGCCAGGGTCAACCCACAAACAGCCATTACAGAAACGTGCCATGAGTTATCCAGAGTCTGGTTTTAAGCATAAGCTGGACAACTCCCCGTACCTTAACATCTTTTAAGGTATGAACCATTCTATATCCAATATAGAAACTTTGGCACTTTATTTAATTGGAACCAGATTCAAATCATGCAGCTGTCTCCAGTGCATATCAACTTAATGGAAAGAGGCTAATCAGCATTACTCAACTTAGGAATCCATCCAATTATGAGTAACCTGAAAGAGAAACAAGTTTCTCAAAACCATTACTATCATCTGAATACCAATCACAAGAATCTACATCTTCGATCTCTTTGAAGAATCCCGATACTTGTGATACCTGGTTCTCTACTTTATTCTTATACTCACAACTTCTTAAAACTTAGACCTTGTATTTCTACGAAACACTTGTCTAAATACTAGAGAAGTTATAAGTAAACAGAACATAGTACGAGGACCTACCCCTTTGTCCTGATGGACACTTGGACAACATACAATACTCTGTATAAGTCCGCTGAGTTCAACTCATAACCTGTGCGTCGTAGGTTGAAAATTGTACCCTGGCGATTTCCTCAAATATCACCAATTGCAACGAATTCCGATATAATGAGGATAATTACCTAATTCCCAATAACTTACTCCCACTCATTATCTGTAAAACCATACAGATATGAGAATGAAACCTGGCAAATACATACCCTTGGAGTAAGTATCTAATCGGGAAAACAGTTTTCCTTTAACAATGCACTGAAACATGAAAATGTTTCGTAGGGGTATCCTGGTATTCCTAGTAATGCCTCTTCCATAATCCAATTCATGACTTTAACCGTATATTTTATTGCCATCTCTCCAAATCCTTTTATTTGTCTTTAGTTGTTACCTTCTGTACACCTTCGTTAGGCTAAATGGTTTTCTTCCTTCCCTACCGTTCGGCACCAGCCTATGGTTTGGAAGAAGACTATCCAGTAAGCATAATAGTTGTACCCTCCTAAACCAAGGAGTACTCACATCTTGAGAGAAGGTGATGATAAAAGACAACTGAATAATACCTTATTCTTTTAAAGGTGAAATAGGAGCGGCGATGAAGTACGCGGTTTTGGTCGTGAATGATATCAGTCGCAATTTACTTTTCCCTTTTTCTAATCCCTTTATTTTGTCTTTACATATTACCTTCTGCACACCCTACTTAGGCTAATTGGTTTTCTTCATTCCCTACCTTTAGGTGCCTATGGTTTGGAATAAGACTATCCAATAAACGTAATAGGTGTACTCTCCTAAACCAAGGAGCCCTCGCAACCTGAGAGAAGGTGATAATAAAAGACAACTGAATAAACCAATTCTATTTCTCCTGAACCTTGATCCATCCTCGAAGAAGTCCTTTCGAGTTCGTATATAACCATACGATGGATCTATCCAATGGAAGTGGATGTCCGTAGTAATACGGGGTGTTCTGAGAAATTCAAAGGGTAAAAGAATGAGTGGCAATGACTTATGCAACTCAGACAATCCAAAAGCCAGTATTTTAAGAAGGTTCGGTCAACTTGGTCACTGAGTCATAGTCTAGGGTCAGTCAAAGGTCGCTGCCAAAGAGAGAGAGAAAAGAAACACTCCGCGTGCACTCTAACCTAGATCAGAATGGTTATCACTTTTTCTAATCCGGAAACCTCCCACTGTCCTGTCAAATTCTCCCCCAAACCTGAAAGAAGAATCAATCGGGATCACCCGAAGAGTAAACCAACTTATCAGTGGGAATCGGGATCCAACTCTCATCGCATGATAACGTGATGGAATGCATCCATGTTACTCATACTCCAGAAGGTATGCTCATACTTGGCAAGTTTCAGTTTCTTTAGAAACTCCTGATATGATTTTTGCCCCATGCTCTTATAACCTTGGTTTTGGTCAAAATGTCATAAGTCACATGCCAAGTTCTACCCGTCACTATCTTGTCAATTTGAACCCACCCGCACATGCCCCTGACTTTGGCCAATCGGCAGAACGACTGTCCCAAACCAACTCATCTATCTATGCAACAAATGAATACCCAGCAGCTACCAAACACTATGCATTAACTTTGGCTAAAATGCATAGCTTGAATACTATTGAATACCCAAAAGAAGTGACGGAGGGCTACGGCTGGTTTTTGGCAAAAAACCTTTAACGTAACGAACTTGATATAGCTGAAGGAACCTGATAGCTTTTTTAAAATATAGTGGCGAAAACCTTTTGCTAAAGAGGTCACTCCCGGTGAAGGGATCTCGGCTCTTTCCTCGTGGAATGAGGTGCAGGATATTCTACTGAATACCGCGATGCAAAGCAACATGTAATCGACTATAGTGAAGTTATTACCCTGACGCAAACTTTTGCCTAAGGGGTCAGTCCCGGTGAAGGGATATCGGCCCTTGCCCCGTCGAATGAGGTGCAGGATATTCCACTGAATACCGCTATGCAAAACAAAAGGAAACGTCTTTGCAATAACACCTTTTAAATTTGTTCCAACAACTGCAAACAGGTTTGTTTTACTTTGCATTGATCAGAATCAACGCAGTCCCATCAATAATCACACCAGAAAAGAACGAAAATAAAATGTACGTATATGCCATCCGCATTCGTCACTGGGTCCCGTCATCACCCGTTAGGTTACTTAACTAACGACAGAGCGAGGACTGGATTAGCGCGGGTGTAAAACATATACAACATCTAATAGTATATAAACCAATATACAATAATCGCTCCAGACGTGATAATATGCAACATTACAGAAAGTAATAAGTATCACAGAACAATACAGATAATCTGGGATCCCCGGGTTTCACAGAGCCGCTGCTGAAATCCGACGTTCCCCTGTCGTGTGGATAGCCTGTGCAATGAAACCTAGACCCCTACGGGTGCGGCAAGTTACCCGCCAAAACCTGAAGCGAGGCAGCCCCCTTACAGCAAAGTGAATGGACCACCCAACACTTCACGGAATCCGGTAATCTTGGGCACCCCTCCTTGGGTCAACCTGTACCCCCTACGAGTGCGGCGAATAGTCTGCCAATTTTAGAGTAAGGCCCCTCTGCCTCTTAAAGCCATGAGATGCGGACCCGTTGCCCTCCAGAACCCGGCTATCCGTGCACTCCATCGCGGGGCAAAACCTAGTACAGTAATGAATAATAGTACAACAGGTACATCGACCGCAACCTGGTCGTGCCCCAAAAGAATATTATACAACAGGCAGTGACGGCAGTCCACAAGTTGGACGCTCGCCCCGCAATATCAAATGTACAAATAAATCCAAACTGCACTACTATTGCACACTGCTATCCACCACGACAAATCCGCAACATCACAGCACAACACAGAACATCAACGCGAATGTCACGTTCGTAAACCCGTCTAAAAGAACTATAGCAATCAGACGCGGTTTACCGATCAAATGACATTCCTGGTCGGAGATATAATGTAAGCACTGTAAACTAACATGTTTAAATTTCGATCGACTAAATATCACAAAGTGGGCCCCACGAACAACTGGTGAACAGTAACAAAATCTGGGCCCAAAAGATATGTACCAAAAACCCCAATTTCCATAGAAGAATACACTGTGCAAGTTTGGGGGCATGATCACTCAGAACGGCCGCGGATGCGCGGCCAAACCATGGGTTTGGCCGTGGTTCCACGGCAGTCTTGTCGATTCATGAGCCCAAATTTGTACGGTGTTCTAATAAAACCCTGCTGAATTTTCTGTGATATATAAAATTAATTTTGGAACCCTTTTAAAATCGACAGAAACTCAGAATTAGAATTTTGCGGTTTTCGATATCCGGTTCGATCGATGTTTTAAACGGGTTAGCACAAGTTAGTAAAGCAAAATGGTGAGGCTCTGATACCACTGTAGTCTACGGTAGCGCCCCGGCCGTCTACAGACGCCAAATGCGGAACAAAAACTTTTTAACTGGCGCTATCGTATACTTTAACCCGGATCTTCCATTATTGCTAAACTAACAAACTGTAAAGTGAGTAGAAAGGTTATACCGAACGATCCGAGTCCTTCGTTCTTTAACCATCATCCCACGCTCCGTTGCGGCTGCTCCGATCTCGTCGATCTCCGATCTGCTCGTCCAGGTGGCACCACGTCGACGATTCTTTAAACGGGCTCCCGCCTCTGACTCGAGGCAACTCGGTCATCAAGTTTGCTAAAGAGACGACCAAGATGGATGTAGAGAATGAGTAAATGACTTTGTCTCACTTCGTCCAAAGCCGTGGACGATCGGTTAATGAAGTTGCCACTCGGATCGGGTGATGGAATGAAAAAGGCTATGAAATTTCCATGCACCCTAAACCATAGTCTTTTCTCTCAAGAATGAAAATTAATCTCTCTCTCTCTCTCAAAGGGTGGCCGGCCAATATATGTAGAAGGAGGAGAGTGAGTGTAGGAGCAAAGGGGGTGAGTGTAAGCAAAAAGATCTAAAGCAAATATCCTTAAGTAAACAAGAAACATTAAAGCTTAAAGCATGAGTCATTATACACCTCATCAAGACATTAATGACTCCATTAATGCACTAATGACTCACCAAGCCAAGTCACCCTCTCTAGAACCTTCTAGAAGCATGACTCACCCTCAACCAAGAAAAGATAAATCCGTCTTTAACCGAATGTTAAAAGACGGCTGATAGAAAACTGGAAACTGGCAACTTCCAAAAGTGATCCCGAAACGAATTTCAGGATAACCCCGTAACTGTATAAATATACCTGCATTTGTATTACGACCGAATACAAATGCAACTGAGACAAAGATATTATATCTACTCAATACAATACTCGGATCCGGCTTAAACCAAAACCGACCAGTATCATCTGCCCGAAAACTGACACGTGCGTAAACGCACGTGCATTTTCCGAACCCTGCCATAAAACCATACGGCCTCTACAACGTTTCGCCCGAACTTGGGAAACTGTCTGTGGGGAACTCTAATGACTCGTCTGTACCCTGGCAGTGGGTTTAACCACAAACCGTCAGCGACACTAGCAATGCGTAACGGCTGCCCATGGACTGACCTCAAGGGAGGCCGATGAGCGAACTCATCCGGAAACCCTACTGAGCCTAACAGTGACAATGTATATACAGTCCGGTCCGTTCGTCTATGAGTATCGCATATCTGCCTAGGGGGCTAGTAACGTCAAACCCCCAATAGCAGTATAAGTCGTGTCGGAGTGTAGCCCAATAACACCCTGAGATACTACTGGAGTACCTACCAGTAAATCTCCTGCCACGGCCGTGGGCTATGTGTAATGGCTCTCCTAGACACAGCACGATCTTGCCCCCAATACCGGGAGAGACGAATCCCCTGCCGATCCGCTCACGTGCCTCCATATGGCTCGAGACTGTACCCAAAAGCTACCTGTTTGCACGCTCCTTTAAGCCGTGGTAGGGTAGAAATCAAAGCACAGTGGGAACTCACACGAGACAAATGATGACCTCAGGTCGATGAACTAACCTATACACATGTCACCAGGGAACTGCTATCTGACGATATGTATAATACCAACTAGCAGGTTCCCGGCGAGTCCTGTCCGGTGTACTCATAACCCAATGAGCACCTGTATACATCTTAGGTGATCCAACTGACACCAGTGGCTTATGAGACCGGCCACCGCCCCTCGTCGGGGTCTCGACTGTATACACTAGTCTACTCCGGAGTATCGATGCCCTGTCTCGAAACTCCCACGACTAGGGACCACAATTAAGGATATGCGTATAAACTACCCAACTCTCACGTATATGATCGCCATCATACAGTTGGTAGTAAAGCAAGATCCTAAGGGCTCTATCAAAGTGTAACATGTAATCAGTCACCTGAACATGTACACGACTGATAAAGGCAAACCAGATAGCATACTATCATCTTGAGTAAGATTGTCCTACCGGTATAGGTCCTTCGCAATCATTGCAATCACGTACCTGCGATCCAATAATTGACTCTGAGGGCACTATCTCCAACAGTTCCTTACGGCGGCGGCAAGGTTTTAGGAGGCATCGTCCATGCCAATTTCAAAAAATTGTCGTACTAAAGAACCCTAACCCTAGAATCTTAACTAGAGATTTAGAAGAACTACAAGGTAAACAACTTTACATCTAAGTGAATGAGGAATACAACCTTTGTAGACCGGTCCTTCACTTCTAAAGCTCTGTGTAGTAGTCCCTTCGCTCCAAGTAGTGAACACCCGAACTCTAGTAAGGGTTCAAATGAAGAAATGAACAAGCTTGCTAGAAGTCTTCGAGGCCGAAGATGATCTAGGTCGAGGAGACTCAAGCTCATGCTACCTCTTCACTAATGGTACATTAGTGAAGCAAACACCCTAAACTAAATGGCTAATATAGTAGAGGATGATGAAGTAGGAAATGGGCTCACTTTAGATTAATTTTTCTCACAATATTTCTTCACCATTTCAAAGGCAAGTGAGCTTTTTCACGAGGAAGAAGAAGATGAAGTGAAGATGAGAATGAAACTCATGAGGTGAGAATAGCAACCATGGGTGAGTTAGTGTCATACACTAACTCATGTAGAGAATAAACCATGGCTAACAATAATGGTTAGGTTAATAAATATATACAAGTAAAACAAAGTTAGTAGACTAAGTCAATGGTTAGCATAAGCTTCTAGCAATGACAATTTCCATCTAATTTTGTTTAACTTTAAATAAATAAAACCCTTCATTATATCAAGCATGGTGTGAGTCTCATACACCCATGAAGCATATGGCATCAAGCATGGCATAATAAAATGTACATTAATATATATCACATATATACTATATGCGCACTTGTGAGAAAAAGAAATGTTTAGTTAATGTAAGTTAATATATCAAATATATAATTATACATTAAATTATCAAATCAACACTTGATTTAATAATTCGGCTATATCACATACAACCGACTAATATCAAATGTAACAATCGATCGAATCAACACTTGATCCGATAACCCGGCTATATCACATATAACCGACCGATATCACATATCATGAGAATAGAATGCGGTATCACATACATGTATTAATCTCGGTCCCGCACATATCACATATATGCTCCTACTTCATTTCGCATGAACCAGGAAACCTTTGTGTAGGACTCTAATGACTCATCAATACGCCGGAAAGCTGATGATCATATCAAACACCCACAAGCCACAAGCGGTCTGCTAAACATAACGGCCACCCGGGTATTGAGCGATCAGAAGATCAACAAGCAAGCCTGCTCATAATCCTGCGAATCCAATCAGTAACACTACCGTACAGTCCGGTCTCTTCGTCAGATATATCGCATATCACAGCCTAGGGGTGGTAAAACGTCAGACCCCAATAGCCTGATAAGTCATGCTGATGCAAGGTCCATAATGATTCGAGAAACTACTGATAACACTTACCAGTAAATCTCAGCAACCCTGACCAGAGATTTCCTGTTATAGCCAATCGAGCATAGCGCAACATCAACCCCCAATACCGGGAGAGACGAATCCCCTCCTATCGCTCATTGCCTCCATGAGACTCAGGACTGTACCCCAAAACCACCTTTTTGCATGATCTCTTGAACGTGGTATAGTGGAAATCAAAGCACAGTGGGAATCACACAAGATTCTATGACGATCTCGGGTCGACAGACTAACCTGTACCAGTGTCACCAGAGAACTGCTCTCTGACGAAAGGTATAATACCATCTAGGAGTTCTCGGCGAGTCCGTTCAGTGTACCCAGTCTCCACTGAGCACCCGTATACCCTCTCTGATGTCAAACACCAATGGATATGAGATCATCCATCGCCTATCATATAGGTCGAGAAGCGTATACGCTAGTCTATAATAGAATATCGATACCCCGTCTCGATACTCCCACGACTAGGAACAATTGAAGGATGTACTTACCGACTACCTCTGCCCCACTAGTATCATTCGCATCATAATCCTAGTAGTCAAGTACTCATCCTAAGGGCTTTATCTATAGGATTGCTTGGCACGACAGCAAGGGTTCGGGAGGCATCGTCCATGCCATTTTCTAAATTTTGCCATGCTAAACAATCCTAACCCTAGAATCTTTACTAGCGATTTAGACGAAACATAGTGTAAACTACTTTACAACTAAGTGAACTACGAATACAACCTTTGTAGACCAGTCCTTCACTTCAATAGCTCCGTGTAATAGTCCCTTCGCTCCAAGTAGTGATCTTGCGGACTCTAGAATGGCTCCACAAGATGAAAAGAACAAGTTTGCACGATGTCTTCGAGGCCGAAGATGATCTAAGTCGAGGAGACACTAACCCAAGCTACCTCTTCACTAATTAGGGATTAGTGAAGCGAACACCCTAAACTAAATTGCTAATCTAGTAGAAGATGATGAAGTAGGATTTTTCCTCACTTTAGAATTAATTTTCTAACTATTTTTATTCTCCTCTCATAAACCTAGAGAGCTCTCTCTTGAGCTTGAAGAAGATGAAGCAAATAATAGATGAGAGAGTGAATGGCAACCATGGGTGAGAAATATCTCATATAACTTATGTAGAGACTTAACCATGAGTTTAGATAATGGTTGAGTTAATAAATATCTAGTGTAAGACAAAACTAGTAGACTAAGTTAATGGATCTCCAAGCTTCTATAAGTTTCATGCCATGTAACCAATTTCCAACTAATAATTGATTTACTCTAAATAAATAAACCCTTCATTATCATTAGCATGGTGTAAGTCTCATACACCCATGTTGCATGTAGCATCAAGCATGACACAAAAAGAAAACATAATTAACATATATCACATATATATTAAATGTGCACTTGTGAGAAAAAGAAATTCTTAAGTGAGCTAATATAAGTTAATGTAAATTAATATATCAAATATATAATTATACATTAAATCAACACTTGATTTAATAATCCGGTTATATCTCATATGACCGACTAATATTATTTGTATCAACTTATCGAATCAACACTTGATTCGATAACCCGGTTAAATATCTCATATAACCGACCGATACAGTATTGACTTATCGAATCAACATTTTATTCGATAACCCGGTTATATCTCATATAACCGATCGATACCTTCTATCGCGAGAATAGAATACGGTATCACATACTTGTATTAATCTCGGTCCCGCACATATCACATATGTGCTCCTACTTCGTTTTGCCTGAGCCAGTGAAACCTCAGTGTAGGACTCTAAAGACTCGTCAATACGCCGGCAGTAGGTGATGATCGTATCAAGCATCCACAAGTCGTCAGCGGTACTAGCTGGACGTAACGGCTACCCGGGTATTGAGCGATCACAAGATCAACAAGCAAGCCTGCTCTTACTCCTGAAAACCCTGTCAGTAACACTACCGTACAGTCCGGTCTTATCGTCTGATATGTTGCATATCTAGTCTAGGGGTGGTAAACGTCAGACCCCAGTAACCGATAAGTCGTGCCGATGTAAGGCACATAACGGGTCGAGAAACTACTGATAACACTTATCAGTAAATCTCCGCAGCAGCCCTGGCCAGGGACTTCCAGTTATGGCCAATCAAGCACAGCGCAACATCAACCCCAATACCGGGAGAGACGAATCTCCTCCTATCGCTCATTGCCTCCATGTGATTCAGGATTGTACCCAAAAGCCACCGTTTTGCACGTTCTCTTGAACGTTGTAAGGTGAAAATCAAAGCACAATGGGAATCACACAAGACTCTATGACGATCTCGGGTCTACAGACTAAACTGTACCAGTGTCGCCAGAGAACTACTATCTGACGATAGGTATAATACCAGCTAGGAGTTCTGGGCGAGTCCGTTCAGTATACCCAGTCTCCACTGAGCACCCGTATACCATCTTTGATGTCAAACACCGATGGATGTGGGATCATCCATCGCCCATCATATGGGTCAAGATGCGTTTACGCTAGTCTACTCTGGAATATCGATGCCCTGTCTCGATACACCCTCGACTAGGAACAATTATAGGGTGTACTTGTGGACTGCCATTGGCCCCACTAGTATGATCTCTATCATAGTCCTGGTAGTCAAGTACACATCCTAAGGGCTTTATCAACATGTGAGAGCAAGACAACATCACTTATACAAGTCAACATGTTAAGACAAAGAGCAACCAGATAGCATACTATCATGTCGAGCAAGAAAGTCCTCTCTATATATATCCAAGCATCCACTATAATATACATCATATGCATAATAATGGCCTTTAGGGCATACATATAACTAACAATCTCCCACTTGCACTTAAGCCAGTTGTTGTAGTATCTCATACCCAACATCTCGAATAGTCTCTCAAATTGTATCTGGGGTATGGCCTCTGTGAGTGGATCCGCCGTGTTGTCCATCGTGTTAACTCTCCTGACCTTGATCTCCCAACGATCAACTTTCTCCCGGATTAAGTGATACCGCCTCAGAATATGCCTGGATAGCTGATGGGACCTGGGTTCCTTGGCCAATGTTACTGTTCTATTGTTATCGCACTATAAAGGTATTGGATACTCAATGGACGGAACCACTCCAAGTTCAGTTATGAGCTTCTCAATCCACATAGCCTCTTTGGCAGCATCGTTGGCATCGATGTATTCAGCATCCATCGTCGAGTCTGCCACGGTTTCCTGCTTGGAACTCTTCCAACAAACCGCCCCTCCATTGAGGGTAAAGACAAATCTCGAGACCGACTTAGAGTCATCGTTATCACTCTGGAAGCTCGAATCGATAAAGGACTTCACTTGGAGTTCTCCGTTACCATACACCAAGAACATCTTTTTAGTCCTTCTCAAGTACTTGAGAATGTTCTTCACAGCTATCCAATGACTCTCTCCTGGATCTTCTTGATACTTACTCACTACACTTACTGATTATTCTACATCGGGTCTGGTACATAAATCACATACATGATAGAGCCGACTGCCGAAGCATAGGGTATCCCTTGCATGCGAGCTTTCTCCAAATCAGTCTTGGGAGACAACTCTTTGGAGAGAGTGAGTCCTGTGATCGTGGGTAAATTCCCACGCTTGGATTCTTCCATACTAAACCTCTTTAGTATGGTGTCAATGTACCTGGATTGGGACAATCCCAGTATCCGTTTAGATCTATCTCTATAGATCTTAATTCCCAAAATGTAGGAGGCATCATCTAGATCTTTCATTGAGAATCTTTGTGATAAGAAGAGCTTGGCGGAGTGCGGCATAGGAACATCATTTCCTATCAAGAGTATGCCATCCACGTACAATACGAGGAAGACAACCTTACTCTCTGCCACCTTTTTGTATATACAAGGTTCATCTACATTTTTGATGAAGTCAAACTCTTTGACTACCACATCAAAACAGATGTTCCAACTCTACGATGCCTGCTTTAACACGTAGATGGATTTAACCGGCTTGCACACCTTCCCGCTGCTCCCACTGTCCATGAAGCCCTCTAGCTGAGTCATGTACATGCACTCTTCTAAATCACCATTTAGAAAGGCGGACTTAACATCCATTTGCCAGATTTCGTAGTCATGGTATGCAGCAATGGCAAGCAGGATCCAGATGGACTTAAGCATAGCCACTGGAGAAATGGTTTCATCATAGTCTACACCTGGTCGTTGACGAAAACCTTTTGCAACAAGTCTAACTTTTCCATCTACACTAAGTTTCTTCTTAAAAATCCATTTGCTCCCGATGGGTTTTATCCCTTCAGGAGCAATTTCCAAAGTCCATACTTTGTTGGTGTACATGGATTCTATCTCAGATCGCATTGCATCCAGCCATTTCACAGAATCCCCACTCATGATGGCCTGCTCGAAGCTAGTTGGGTCATCATCTATCACGATGCAATCCTCGCTCCCACCGTCTACGAGAAAACCGTAGTATCTCTTAGGTGGATGAGTAACCCTAGTAGATCGGCGGAGAGGCTGAGGTTCATTGGGAGCTATCGAATCCTCTGGTTCTACCAAATCTTCTGTCGTAGTTTGTATAGCTGGAACTTCTTCCAGTTCTACCTCTTTGCCACTAATTTCTTTCATAAGAAAACCCTTTTCTAAAAAGGTGGCATGTCGAGAAACAAACACCTTTTGTTCCTCGGAGTGGTAGAAGATATACCCTTGCGAATGTTTGGGATATCCTATAAACTTGCACAAAACTGACCTTGCCTCGAGCTTGTCCGGATTTTGTGTCTTTATATAGGCCGGACAACCCCATATCTGAATAAAATTAAGATATGGTCTCTTCCCATTCCATATCTCATATGGAGTGGTAGGCACTAATTTGGATGGAACTCTATTCAATAGGTATGCTGCTGTCTCAAGCACATAACCCCAAAAAGAAATAGGTAACTCAGCGGTGCTCATCATAGAGCACACCATATCTAATAGGGTGCGATTCCTCCGTTCCGATACACCGTTATGCTGTGGTGTATATGGAGGAGTAAGATGAGAGAGAATCCCATTCTCTTTTAAATAGTCCAGGAACTCATTGCTCAAGTATTCTCCTCCTCGATCAGATCGAAGAATTTTAATACTTTTACCCGTCTGGTTCTCAAATTCATGCTTATATTCTTTGAATTTCTCAAAAGCTTCAGACTTGTGTTTCAACAGGAACACATGTCCGTATCTTGAGAGATCGTCAGTGAATGTAATGAAGTATGAAGAACCATTCCTGGCATGTGTAGACATGGGACCGCATACATCACTATGTATTAGTCCCAAGAGTTCCGTAACTCTTTCTCCGTGTCCAGTAAACGGAGTTTTGGTCATTTTACCTTTAAGACATGACCGGCATGTGTCATAAGATGAAAATTCGAACGGTTTCAAATATCCATCTTTATGTAACTTAGCTAGTCGTGTCGCATTGATATGACTTAGTCTACAATGCCACAAGAAGGATTCGTTCAGTTCTGAACTCTTCCTCTTGTGTGTGTTTTGTACGTTAAGAAATGTGGTTTGATTTAGAATGTATATGCCATTATTTAACGAACCTGATCCAATCAACTTTTGATTCAGGAAGATGTTCATAACATTATCCTGTACTACAAAATTATATCCTTCTTTACTTAATAAAGAAACTAATATAAGATTGCATATCAGGGTCGGTATGTAATAGCATTCGTTTAGAATCAATGTATTACCATTTGGTAATCCAAGGTGATATTCGCCAACTGTTTTGGCTGCAACATTTGCAACATTCCCTACTTGTACGGAATGATCACCTATTCCCAGTTCTCTACCTTTCTTTAGCCCATGTAACATATTACATATGTGAAATCCCGATCCAGTATCTAATACCTAGGACGTAGATTGTACTGAGAAACAGTTCTGGGTGACTAACACACCCGAAGAAGATGCATCGACATGCTCATTCTTCGTTTAGGTGGGGTGGAAATCCGGATATTTTCCTATTTCCTGCTCGGACTTATAACAATTATAAGTTGGAGAGGAACCAACGTTCCCCTGCTCAGCATAACAAGCGGGTTCAGTCAATACATCCATATTATTATCTTGATTAAGGCCTGACATGGTCACTACCTTGAGAGAGAGAGAAGAAAACACTTAACGTATACTCTTGCAAGATTAGATTGGTTATTATCTTATCTAATCAGGATGTCTCCCACTGTTTTTATCAAATCTTCATTCAAACCCTAAAAGGTAAGATTGATCGGGATTAATTACACCTTACAAGTTCGCCAATCTTTCGGCCAGGCCAGTGTTGGTACTTTGAGGGAGGTTCCCCGTGCTTTCGCACGGACCTAATTAAAATAAACCTCATTTTCCTAGGGGCGTAACCCCGTTAACACCTTTCTAGACACCTACTTGATTGGCTAATTTGTGATGTGTAAAACTCTCCCAGGAGTAACTCTTACTCGCAGTGGGTATCGGGATCCAACTATCTCATAGAAAGTATGCAATCTCATTGAAAATTTCAACTCTTGAAATTCCTGATAATACTTTTGCCCCTTACCCGCTATGACCTTGACAAAGGCCAACAAACCATAGGATGCTAGTCAAGTTCAACCCGTCATTTCCTGATTGAATTAAACCCACCTGCACGACCCTTGACAAAGGCCAACAAGGTAGTACGACGACCCTAATCCAATCGCATCACATGCTTAAGCAGATAAGCACCATTCAGCTACCGCACACTACGCCTTGACAAAGGCCAACAAACGCAGCACGAATACTAAATAGTTCTTATCTGAAATGACGGAGGGCTACGACGGGTTTTTAAGAAAACCTTTTGCGTAATGAACTTGATATCGTTGTAGAAACATGTGATTTTTGAAAAGGAGTGTTTTTTGAGGCATTTTATTAGTTTTGCTAAAGAGGTCACTCCCGGTGAAGGGATCTCGGCTCTTTCTTTATCGAATAAGGTGCAGGATATTTCATAAATATCGCTATGTAAAGCAAGAACTAAAAGAAGCAGTCAAAAGACAAAACCGAGTGGGTTGTAGCATCTGCTAGTTTTGCTAAAGAGATCACTCCTGGTGAAGGGATCTCGGCTTTTTCCTCATCGAATGAGGTGCTAGATATTCTACAAGGAATACCGCTATGCAAAGAAAAAACTAGAGCTGCCATTTTTGAAAATTTAATTCTACAATATCTTTTAGGTTTATTTCTTTTTCAATAATCTCATTAATGAAGTCCCATCATTTATGCTTCTTAAGAATCACAGAAGAAACGAAAATACAACGTACGCTTATACCATCCGCATTCGCCACAGTATCTCGTTATGCACCGTTAGGTTACTTAACTAACGACATAGAGGGGAGGGACTGGCGCGGGTGCAAAACATAAGCAACGTTTATTATATATCATATATACAATAATAAAGCATTCGTCTCACGCATATAAAGTGATCACATCACAGAATATCAGCAGCAGAAGATAACATATGAAATATTGGATATACTAGGAATTGCGTGTTTTAAATTAAGCCAGTATAAAACACGAATTCCACGGTTGCGATGAATAGCCAAACCCATATCCCTAGACCCCTACGAGAGCGGCAAGCAACCCTACCAATTCTAGAGTTAGGAGACCCGGACTCGACTCCTCGAGATGGTCTCCCACTGGACTCTAGAACCCGGTTACTTGTGCTCCCCTTCTTGGGTCTATCCTAATGCGGAAAAGTAAATAATATACAACAATGGTGACATCATCCTCAACCCGGAAGTGCCCCAATAAAAGAATATTATATACAATGAATTTTACATGAATGAAAATAAAAACTCTCATCTTACATAAAACCCCCGGCTATTCAAAACACGACGATCCAATATAACATATCCCAGCAACACATAATATCACATGTCATCAACGTAAGTAAATATGCGTATCACAATTGTCGTTGACATATAGCAACGAAAACGGTGATACACCACATATTACACTTACGGTCCCAGAAAAGAAAATGTCAAATTACAACATTTGGAATCCACAATCACCTTAGACATCATAAACCCAAAATATCACATACTTTGGATTTCATGCCTAACTATATGAATTCCACATATTGTATCACATTCCACAAATAGCTAGATGATGTTAAACATTCCGATCGAATCAACAAACACCCAAAATTTCCCAAAAAACTCAACACTTGAGCGCACTTTAAAAATACTCATAACATGCCACAGTACCTATGGACCAACCGTAGAAGGGTCAACCCTTGCCTCACCTATAGCGCCGCGGAACTACCGCAAACCATAGGGTTTGGCGACGGTTCTTACAGTCATAGAATCGAGTTAGGGTTTTGTTCTTCTAGAGGGTCCACCGCATTACTTGCATGATATTTGAATGTTCTTTAACTCGGAAAAAAAATCCAACTCTTGGAAAATTTTCCGTCGAGGGTTAAAGTGGGCATTTGGTATCCGTTCGAACTTTTTAACACCGTATAAATAACCCGAAATATGGTTAGAATTACGACTACGAAACACTACGAATTGCCTTTGCAAAAAGATAACATCACATACAAATTTAGCAAAAACAAGTAACACCTGAAACACCAAAACCCAGAGACCAGAACACCAGACAAATACAAACTAGAATGGAGCAGTTAGGGCCGGCCTGCTCGGTTTTTGGAGCCATATGCTCGGGTCAAATCCGGTGGAATTGGCTCGTATTTGCCTAGTGTTCATATTACATCTCATGTAAAATTCTGCAGTTGCTTAAAAAAAAAATTGACGACTTTAAAAATTGACAGAAACTGGGTTGTTAGTTTCGAGTGTTTCGGAGTTGTTTCGGTTTCGTAATTCTACAAACATCGTCTAAATCCCTAGCTTGGCTTTGATACCACTATAGGATTGCTTGGCATGACAGCAAGGGTTTCGGAGGCATCGTCCATGCCATTTTCTAAAATTTTTCCATACTAACAATCCTAACCCTAGAATCTTAACTAGCGATTTAGACGAAACATAGTGTAAACTACTTTACAACTAGGTGAACTAGGAATACAACCTTTGTAGACCGGTCCTTCACTTCAATAGCTCCGTGTAGTAGTCCCTCACTCCAAGTAGTGATCTTGCGGACTCTAGAACGGCTCCACAAGATGAAAGGAACAAGCTTGCACGATGTCTTCGAGGCCGGAGATGATCTACGTCGAGGAGACACTAACCCAAGCTATCTCTTCACTAATTAGGGATTAGTGAAGCTAACACCCTAAACTAAATTGCTAATCTAGTAGAGGATGATGAATTAGGATTTTTGCTCACTTTAGAATTAATTTTCTCACTATTTTTATTCTCCTCTCATAAACCTAGAGAGCTTTCTCTTGAGCTTGAAGAAGATGAAGCAAATAATAGATGAGAGAGTGAATGGCAACCATGGGTGAGAAATATCATATATAACTCATGTAGAGACTTAACCATGAGTTTAGATAATAGTTGGGTTAATAAATATCTAGTGTAAGACAAAACTAGTGGACTAAGTCAATGGATCTCCAAGCTTCTACAAGCTTCATGCCATGTGACCAATTTTCAACTAATAATTGATTTACTCTAAATAAATAAACCCTTCATTATCATTAGCATGGTGTAAGTCTCATACACCCATGTTGCATGTGATATCAAGCATGACACAAAAAGAAAACATAATTAACATATATCACATATATATTAAGTGTGCACATGTGAGAAAAAGAAATGCTTAAGTGAGCTAATATTAGTTAATGTAAATTAATATATCAAATATATAATTATACATTAAATCATTAAATCAACACTTGATTTAATAATCCGGTTATATCTTATATGACCGATTAATATTATTTGTATCAACTTATCGAATCAACACTTGATTCGATAACCCGGTTATATATCTCATATAACCGACTGATACAGTATCGACTTATCGAATCAACATTTTATTCGATAACCCGGCTATATCTTATATAACCGATCGATACCTTATATCGCGGTAATAGAATATCGTATCACATACTCGTATTAATCTCGGTCCTGCACATATCACATATGTGCTCCTACTTCGTTTTTCCTCAGCCAGTGAAACCTCAGTGTAGGACTCTAAAGACATGTCAATACGCCGGTAGTAGGTGACGATCATATCAAGCACCCACAAGCCGTCATCGGTACTAACTGGACGTAACGGCTACCCGGGTATTGAGCGATCAGAAGATCAACAAACAAGCCTGCTCTTACTCCTGAAAAGCCTGTCAGTAACACTACCGTACAGTCCGGTCATTTCATCTGATATGTCACATATCTAGTCTAGGGGTGATAAACGTCAGACCCCAGTAACCGATAAGTCATGCCGATATAAGGCTCATAACGAGTCGAGAAACTACTGATAACACTTATCAGTAAATCTCCGTAGCAACCCTGGCCAGGGACTTCCAGTTATGGCCAATCGAGCACAGGGCAACATCAACCCCCAATACCGGGAGAGATGAAACCCCTTCTATCGCTCATTGCCTCCATGTGATTCAGGACTGTACCCAAAAGCCACCGTTTTGCACGTTCTCTTGAACGTGGTAAGGTGGAAATCAAAGCACAGTGGGAATCACACAAGACTCTATGACGATCTCGGGTCTACAGACTAACCTGTACCAGTGTCACCAGAGAACTGCTATCTGACGATAGGTATAATACCGGCTAGGAGTTCTCGACGAGTCCGTTCAGTGTACCCACTCTCCACTGAGCACCCATATACCATCTTTGATGTCAAACACCAATGTATGTGGGATCATCCATCGCCCATCATATGGGTCAAGATGCGTATACGCTAGTCTACTCTGGAATATCGATGCCCTGTCTAGATACACCCTCGACTAGGAACAATTATAGGGTGTACTTGTGGACTGCCATTGGCCCTACTAGTATGATCTCCATCATAGTCCTGGTAGTCAAGTACACATTCTAAGGGTTTTATCAACATGTGAGAGCAAGACAGTATCACTTATACAAGTCAACATGTTAAGAAAAAGAGCAACCAGATAGCATACTATCATGTCGAGCAAGAAAGTCCTCTCTATATATATTCAAGCATCCACTATAATATACATCACATGTACAATAATGGCCTCTAGGCCATACATATAACTAATATTATCAACATGTGATAGAGAGAAAATAAGTGTACATGTTAAGATAAAGTGCAACCAGATTGCATACTATCATGTCGAGCAAGAAAGTCCTCCCTATATATGTCCAAGCATCCACTACAATATACATCACATGTACTATAATGGCCTCTAGGGCATACATATAACTAACAATCTCCTACTTACACTAAGGCCATTTGTTGCAGTATCTCATACTCAACGTCCTATAGAAGTCTCTCTAGGGAAAGGCCTTTGTGAGTGGATCTGCCGAGTTTTCCTTCGTGTCAACTCTCCTGATCTCGATCACTTGGAGATCAACCATCTCCCTGATCAGGTGATGCGTGCCTCAGAATATGTCTGGAACGCTTGACGGGACCTGCGTTCCTAGGCCAAAGCCACAACTCCATTTTTGTCTCAATAACAGTTATTGGACGCTCAATGGTAGGAACCATGTTCATCTCATGAACAAGAAATGCCCAGACAACCACTTTGGCAGCATCATTGGTAGCGATGTATTCAGCCTTTATCGTCTAGTATGTCACGGTATCTAGCTTGGAACTCTTCCAACATACCGTCCCTCCACTGAGGGTAAAGGCAATACCTGTGACTGACTTTCAGTCAACCTTATCACTCTGGAAGCTCGAACCAAGAACATTTATTTAGTACTTCTCAAGTACTTAAGAATGTCCTCCACAGCTGTCCAGTGATTTTCCCAAGATTCGATTGATTCCTGATCACTATACCTGGTGATTTAGCTACATCTAGTCTGGTACATAACATCGCATACATGATAGAGCCTACTGCCGAAGCATAGGGTATCCCTTGCACGCGAGCTCTCGCCAAATCAGTCTCGGAAAACATCTTTTTGGAGAGAGTGATTCCTAAGTAAATGGGCGAACCACCACGCTTAGAATCTTCCATATTAAACCCCTTTAGTATGGCGTTAATGTACCTGGATTTGGGATACTCCCAACATCCACTTAGGTCTATCACCATAGATCATAATCTACAAGATGTAGTAGGTATCATCCAGTTCTTCCTTGGAGAATCCTCGTGATATGAGGAGCTTGACCGAGTGTAGCATAGGAAACCATTTCCTATCAAGAGTATGTCATCTACGTACAATACGTAGAAGACGACCTTACTCTCTACTACCTTCTTGTATATACAAGGTTCATCTACATTTTTGATGAAGTCAAACACTTTGACTGCCACACCAAAACAGATGTTCTGACTCCGCGATGCCTGCTTTAATCCTAATGGACTTAAGCATAGCTTTGAAAGTCTCAACTTTTCCATCTACACCAAGAATCTTCTCAAGATCCATTTGCCCCTAATGTGTTTTACCCCTTCAGGTGCAACATTCAAAGTCATACTTTGTTGGTGCACATGAATTCCATCTTTGATTGCACAGCATCTAGCCATTTCACAAAGTCTCCACTTGTGATGTCCTGCCTGAACCCAGTTGGGCCATCATCTACCATGATGCAATCCTCGCTCCCACTGTCACCGAGAAAACCGTAGTATCTCTCAAGTGGATGAGGAACCCTACCAGATTCACGGAGAGGCTGAGGTTCGTTGGAGATTATTGAATCCTTTGGTTCTACTAAATCATCAGCTGTTAGTTTGTCCAGCTGGAACTCCTTCCAGTTCTACCTCATGACCACTAATTTCTTTATAAGAAATTCCTTTTCTAAAAAAGTGGCATTCTGAGAAACAAAACATCTTTTGCTCCTCAGTTTGGTAGAAGATATTCCCCCGCAAATGTTTGGGATATCCAATAAACTTATACAGAACTGACCTTGCCTCGAGTTTTTCCGGATTTTTCTTTTCAACATAGGCCAAACACCCCATATCTTAACTCGTTTAAGACATGGTCTCATCCCATTCCATATCTTATATGGAGTGGTAGGAAGTGATTTGGTTGGAACCCCATTCAATAGGTATGCAGGTTCTCAAGTGCATAACACCAAAAGGAAACAGATAGCTCAGCACTACTCATCATAGAGCGCACCATATTTCATAAGGCGTGATACCTCCGTCCCGATACACCGTTGTGCTGTTGTGTACTCGAAGGAGTAAGCTGAGAGAGAATCACATTCTCCTTTTAGAAACTCCAGGAACTCTATGCGCAAGTATTCTCCTCCTCGATCAGATCGAAGGACTTAATACTTCTACCCTTCTGGTTCTTAACTTCAAGCTTACATTCCTTGAATTTCTCAAAAGTTTCAGGCTTGTGTTTCAACAGGTACATATGTCTGAATCTTGAGAGATGGTCGATGAATGTAATGAAGTACCAGGAACCAACCTTGGCATTTGTAGACATAGGACCGCATACACCATCATGTATCTGTCCCAAGAGTTTAATAACTCTTTCTCTGTTTCCAGTAAACGGAGTATTGGTCATTTTACCTTTGAGCCAAGACTGGCAGGTATCATAAGATGAAAATTCGAACAGATTCTCATATTCATCCTTATGTAATTTAGCTGGTCGTGTCGCATTGATATGACCTAGTCTTCTCTACCACAAGAAGGATTCGTTCATTTCTCAACTACTCCTCTTGTGTGTGTTCTATATACTTTGAATTGTTGTTTGATTTAGAACGTTTATGCTATTACATAACGTGCCTGACCCAATCAACTCTTGATTAAGGAAAATGTTCACAACATTGTCCTCCAATACAGAATTATATCCTTCTTTAACTCAATAAAGAATCTGATGTAATGTTGTATATCAGGTTCGGTATGTAATAACATTTGTTCAAAATCAATGTATTAATATAAGGTGATATTTGCCAACTGACTTGGCTGCAACAATTGCATCATTCTCTAACACTTAGAGACATATCACCCAATCCCAATTCTCTACCTTTCTGTAGCCCATGTAACAGATTACATATGCGGGATCCTGTTCCGGTATCACATACCCAGGACGCAGAGGATACTGAGAAACAGTTCTCGGTAACGAACACACCCGATGAATATGCATCAACATGCTCATTCCTCGAATGGGTGGCATGGGAATCTGGATATTCCCCTATTTCCTGCTCGGACTTATAACATTTATAAAATAGAGTGGAACCAACGTTTCCCAGCTGAGTATAATAAGCAGGTTCGGTCAATGCATCCATATTATTATCTTGATTAAGGCGTGATATGGTCGGTACCTGGAGAGAGAGAGAGAAGAAAACACTCTGCGTGCGCTCTTGCAAGATTAGATTGGTTATTATTTTATCTAATCAGGATGGCTCCCACTGTTTTTATCAAATCTTCATTCAAACCCTAAAAGGTAAGACTAGCCGGGATTAATTACACCCTGCATGTTCGCCAATCTTTCGGCCAGGCCAGTGTCGGTACTTTGAGGGAGGTTCGCATGATTTAGCCTTGATGGCTGAGTTCCATTCGGCCAGGCCAGTGTCGGTATTTTTGGCGATCTATTCGCATGATTTAGCCTTGATGGCTGAGTTCCATGATTTCTGTTTTCGTGCACTATGGTTGCACCTACTGGATATTCATATTTGTGCACAGTTATTGCACCTGATATTGCTTTTTGTGCCTTGGCTGCACATGCTTATGACTTCATGGATTTCGTACAGTTGGATTGATTTTGTGCATATGGCATGCACCCGATTTGATTGTTCGCACTCGGTATAGTTTATATACGCTTGTAGTGCATTGATATGTGTTTTGTGCGCACAGTTGCACCTGACTCTGATTTGATGTCATTCGATATGTTGATTTTGATTTCATGCCTATATTATGCATGTGATTTGATTTATGCTTTCAACATAGTTTTCATGCAACATGGTTGTGAGCTTATATACCGCGGTATACCTGATTTTGATTAAGCCGTATTGTATACCGCCGATTTTGATTCTGATATTGATTTCCTGCACTCCGTACATTTGATTGGACTTGCGCATGTTCGACGCTTGATATTGGATTTCGTGATTTCGTGCATGTTGAGTGCGCAGGATTTGGATTTTATTCGTGCATGTTGGATGCACCTGATTTGGATTTTCGCGCGTGTTGAGCGCATGTTTTGAGATACGATTTTGGTGCACACCAGATGCACTAAATCGGGATTCTTCGTGCATGTCAGATGCACCTGATTTAGCTGTCAGGCACACACGTTGCCTATAACAGATGTTTCGTGCACACCCGTTGCACCTAGATGTTGTTTCTGTGCACATGTATGGCACATATATGGATTTTGATTTCCGTGCGCACCAGACGCACAGGGTATTCTTATATACATTTTGGGATTGATTCCTTATGGATCAGTACGTTTTATGATATTTGCTATATGTTTTCGTACTGAGCAGGACTAGTCAGAGGACAGTACCTGGATATACTTTGCATGCATTGATAGTTATCGAAAAGATTTCCAAAAAGAGAGCTATAGTCTCAGTATTTACCTACGTGTCCGATATGACATGAAACGTTTAAAACAAGGAAACCCTTCTAAATTGTTTTCAAAAACGGCGGGACGTACATATTAAACAAGGATAAGTATTTATATAGCTATTTTCTTACAATAGACGTCCGTCACTGTGCCGCGATACGCGCATGACACAGCAATATGGAAAGGTTTAGCATGCATTTCTTTCAGATATTTACATGTATAGAATTGATGTCTACATGTATGGTTTTGATATATATCATATCGGTTTTGTTTTGGATTTGACCTTTGTGTCTTTACCATGACTTCGATGATTGCGGGATGCTTGACGGAGTTTTGATTTTGAGTTATCTGCTCATTTCTCATGCGCATGCATTGCGCTATGATGCGTTTTATGTATTGACGATTTCGTAGCCCCAACGACTTGGACTTTTACTGAAATGTTTTAGTATTTGAGGGGTTTAAATTTAAATTCGGGGACCGAATTTCTTTAAGGGGGAAGATTGTAACATTTCAAAAAAATAAAATATTATTTTTGGGGAATTTTTATAATTTAATATTAATTTTAATGAATATTTTAATATTTCGGTATAATTAAATACCGATAAATGTGGAAAAATTTGGAAAATTATAGAATTTACTGGAAAGAGGGTGTTTTATGCGAATTATGCAAATTTTAAGATTTTATGATTAGTTTGACAATAATTTAGTGCTAATCGCGATTAAAAATCACTAATCGCGCTTTAAGCGTATTTTGTGCAAACATGCACCATATCTTTTTTTTTACACTTGTGCATTTTCTACCATGGTTTGTTTTGGGTTTACTATTGAGGAGAGTAGAAATTAGAGAGGAAAAGAAAAGTAAAAGAAAAGGAAAGAATAAAGAAATAGGTATGGGTGAGAGAGACAAAGGTGAGGGTTTATGTTGACTTGGACTTGGCCATTCCCTCATCATCTCCTACACTCATTTCCTCTCCCTCTCCTCTTGTGCTGCTGCTGCTGCTGCCCTTCCTCCTCCCCCTCTTCAAGCCACAAAAACTCCATGAAAAACACTCTGAAACCTCATTTCCATTTCACGAAAAAGATGCACAAGCTCAAGGGAAACACATTGGACCAAGAAAGCTTGGATTTTGACCACTTGGGGCAACTCAAGAATTTTCTTGAGTTTCCAAATAAGGTAATTTCTGAACCTCTAGCTTACTATTTGCATTACTTTTACCTCCATGTTAACTTTATACCGATATAGTGATGTTTAGTGAGGGTATGAAAATTCTAGTTAGGGTTGTTGGAAACAGAGAGTTTTGGTGGGTAATTAAGCTCAGTAGAGGCCATACAAACCCCCTAGTGCTAGAATTCAGGCCTAAAATAGAGACTATTAACCCAGAATACGGATTTAGAAAAGCCGATATCGGGAAATTGTGGAATCTGTGAGGGTTATATGAAATCTGCTATCACCCCGAGACTCTGAAAATTATTTTGCAAACACAGAGAGATGTGCAGGCACCCAGGAAGCTAACCCCAACCCCAGACCTTATCTCCCAATGCAGGCCGCAGATTTAATCTATTTGGCCGCAAATTGCGGCCTGGGTCCCACCAAATTGGTTCGTGTTGGTTCTTTAGCTTTATTTCATGTAAATTAGACCCCTAGCATATGCAAAATTGTATGATTTGACCTAGGGTGAAATCTGGGACTCTTTTCTGTAGTTGCTGTTTTGGATTCGTGTTTCGTTTCTCGTATTTTGAATTCTGGATTTGCGTATTTGTGTTTTACCTCGATCGCTTGATGTTTCCACGACGACATCGAGGGTTGTTTGATGGTTTAGAAAGCGTAGTCTTTAAGTTATAACCTATAGGCTTTTAAGCGTATCGTTTTGGTTTTCGTGTGTCGTTTTGGTTTTGATTTAGTTTTAATGCAATACGATATGTGTGACATGTAGGTACCCCCACGGTGATCCGAGACGATGAAGAAGATGGTGGCGACATCAACATCGGCAAGCAAGATCAAGGTGAGTAGATTATATCTACGGGGGAAGTTGGGTGGATGGCGTATAGCACCCCCGCAGTTCGATGTTTAGTATACTGTGTATATACTATATTTATAGGTATATGATAGCTTATTGTGTGTCGTGGATATTGAGATGAGACTAGGTGTACTATGATTAGGTTAGGGTTTAGAAGTAAACTAGTATAGTTTCTTAGTTGCGAACCCTAGAATAGGTTTACACCCACACGCACACACATGCATATTTGTTATACATATACCTAGATGACGAGGATAGTCGATGTTATTTGGAGATGAGTCGATGAGTTTGGGCATAGTGCCATGAGATCGGTGATATATTGTGATTCGTATTTGGGATACGACATGTGATTTTAGCGGGCCTTCGGACGATGAGCCCGGCAGGGGAGTACTACCTACCGGTGATATTATTTGAGCTCGGCGGATATCTGGGGATACCGAACGGAGTTGAGAGATGATATAGGCCGATCCGGATGGACGGGGCCCTATATATATATGAGGATTTACGTGCCGATGCTAGGCACAGGTTTCATGATGTTTTCGAGTGTTGATGCTTGGCACTCAGGTTCCATGATTTGATATGTCGCGAGCGACACATGTTGATTTATATCCTCATATTTCCATGCATATGCTTTATGATATTTACATGCATGACGTTTATTGTCATTGGGTGACACGTGGATGATTTCCACATATATATATTGACATTGATGACATTGATCACATAGTTGGATGATATCCACATACTCATGGACTTCCTGATATAGTTGACATTGATTACATTGATGATACCTCATATTAATGATATGTTATTACCTGAGGCACTGGCACGAGCATTTGGCACTACACGCATGTATAGATGTTATATTGCCACCTTATCATGCTTCAGACTTATTCATTTGAGCTTTATATATATATCTGATCGTATTGACCTAGGATTATGTCATGCATACGATTTCTACTCTGCGATGTTTTCTATTCACGAGTTAGCAACTCACCCCCGTTGTGCCACAGTTCTTGCAGGTTCTGCCGTACAGGTTTCATTGCGGCTTTTCTGGCACACTGCTCCCTTTTTGGGTGATTGCATTGGTAGGTGGGTTCACTCGCATCGTGACCATCCTTGTATTATTAATTCAGTTGTATCTAGTAATTCCATCAACCAAAACTTGTATATTGTTTCAGACTTAGAAACCAGTTATATATTATTTCGACCTTAGAGTCACGCGTTATAGTATTATGGTTTTCATGTTGATTTTGAGTTTCTTTTTGAGTTTTGATCCTCGCCCTTCGGCGTTATATATCATATTGCTTGTGTGGTTGTGACCGTCGATTGACGAAGAGCTAGCTCCCGCTTGGGGATGACTTTTCATTGTGCATATATATATATTACTCATGTTGTACCCCGTTCAGGGCCAGTATTTACAAAGGAAACTCTGCCGAAATTTTTAGAAAAGACATTGAGGATTTTACAAATGCATATTCGGCTACTTATTTAAAAACCTTGTTTTTAAACATGTTTTCTTACTTCTTAAAAGCTAGTTTTCCTTGTTTACTCCTTAAAATGGTTTTAGATTTCTGGGCTTTTGGCTTACTTGGATTAGATGGGGTCCTATAGACTTCATATGATTCAAGTGCCAGTTACGTGCCATTTCGGGTCGTGACAGTA
The DNA here is from genome assembly GCA_030015575.1 of Agapanthus africanus. Classification (NCBI taxonomy): domain Eukaryota; kingdom Viridiplantae; phylum Streptophyta; class Magnoliopsida; order Asparagales; family Amaryllidaceae; genus Agapanthus; species Agapanthus africanus. The sequence continues at coordinate 206,499,321 of CM057347.1, read as the reverse complement.
TGAAGAGGCGGTAGGACAGGCTGAGAATTTGAGTGGTGAGAGTGAGCTACACAACCTTCCAAATCAAACCTACCCGTCCCAAATGGAATCCCACAACTCCGGATTTGAATGTCTATCAAATGTCCCAAATGATTTACCGATTGATGATAGAATGTTTAATGAGTTGTGCGACTTTGTAGTGTTTGATTTACCAGATTGTGAAGGGTCCTTTTCGAGTGAAACCACACCCAATCCTTTTGACCTCGCACCTCCACTCTAGAACCTGAATTAATTGATATCCATGCTTTTGATGAGGTGTCTGAGAATATTGATTTTCACTTGATTGAGGATATTGACGCTGGGGATATTTTGGATGATGAACCCGCAGATTTGGATGAGTTTTTCTCTCCAATTCATCATCCCGAGTCATTAACTGTTTTTCCCGAATTTCATATGCGTCTTGATATTGATGATAAATGCATGGATGAGCTTAACATTAAGGAGAATTTTGAGGATATTTTTGAGGATGAACCAGTTTTGCTTGATGAGTCGGATTTTCCAATTTATCCTATCCCTTCCATTGACTGTGTACACCCTCCTGAACCTTTACCTGATACCCCTCCTCGATCACTTCCCTCCATGCTTTCCATCGTTCCGACCTTGCAAGACACCGTATCACTTTCATTTACTATGTCTGGTTTACCAAGTTCGACTTACCCATGGTTTCTCATGAATCTTGAGGGATTTGACCCCATCTCTCGACGAGTTGATAGATTAGCACAATCACTTTTTACACATCGGTCATTACAAATTATGCTAATTTATTCACTCCATTTTCACCCTCAAGTTCGTACAACATTTCTTTTTCCCTTTCGCCATTCTTCTCCTCGTATACCGAGACCGTATCCCACTTCTATCCCTATACGGTCTCGCGTATTCTCCGTTTCTTACCTCTCTGCATTCTTTCACCAGCCCGGGCCTTATCCCGATAAATTTTTTGAATGGTTGATGCTCACTTTTGGCCTGTGTAAGGCCTTGTATAAATTGATACTGTTCTTCCCCCCTAATCCTGAACTTCACAGCTTAGAAAGTGGAAACATTGTTTCACTTAAGTTTGGGGGGAACCTTTTTGTATATAAATTTTTGTTTCTCTTTTTGTTTTGTATAAAATTTTCTTTAGGGAGCGCCGACAATTTTGACCCTCTTGGTGTAGCTTGACAGTGAGAGCACTGTCAAGTTTAAGTTTGGGGTGTGCTCGGTAAGCTTTCTTCCTTCGCATTCATTTGTATATTTTGCACTTGCATACTTATTTAAAACCCATAAAAATTGAAAATTTTTACAAAAATATAAAAACTTTGTCGTCAAGTTAACTAATAGGGTAACTTAGATTTTTATTCCGAATGTTTACTTGATACGTTAGAAATAACTAAATCCTAGGCTTACGAATTGAAAACCCTAAAAATAACCCTCCTTCTGTTTAAACTTGGTAAATATACATCCTTACAGTTTTTTTGAGAAATAGGTAATCTTGATTTCAGTTCTTTAGTTAAGTCGAGATGAAGGGAAAGTATTGAAGTTTTACTGAAAGATAAGTCTGAAAAATAGTTTCTATTCTTAAATCCAAATTTAGAAAGTATATACCCTACAAACTGCACTTACACGCACCTTGAAACTTGAGACAGTAGAGGATACCTAGAAATACTCTTGCCTGAAAGCCTAGTATGAAAGAAAAAACGGTATTTAAAGCTAAACAGCTAAAAGAGCATCATTGAAAAATATATCCGGTCTTGAAAAGAAAAAGAAAATAAAAATAAAAGAAAAAAATAAAGTCAAGACCTGGAAACTGCTATTTACGCTTTAAGCTCACACATTCAGTTATCGGCTGTTAGTGCCTCAAGAAGCATTAATAATTGCATGAAAGGTGTGTGAGCAAATCCGTCCATTATTAATGAAAAGAAGTAGTATTAGGTATTAAGGCAAGGGTATAATAACTTGAATTGAATTCTTGAGTGTAGGGGTGAAAATTACACACGTAGGGGTATACAATCGATGTTTGGCGGAAAGAGAGAAATAAAGAATAAGACTTATGTTTTCCGTAAAGTTGATAAAAATCCCTGATTTAAGATTGTGCTTTTAGAAGGAAAACTCAGGAGATACCATTATCTTTCTAAACTTTTTTGGAACGTATAGGATCTGAGGTTAAATAGATAGGAGGCGTGAAATATAAGGGTTGAATATTTGTAACTTAGGATGATAGAATTTCTAACCTAGATACTAAACTGTAGGAGTTGAATCGACATTAACTAGTGAAACTTGCTTGACGGGATTTTGTGGGTGTAATCCGCTGAAAACCCTCAGGAGACAATACTCCTCCTACTAGGGACTCCTAGAGGTTTAACGGCTTGTTACACGTGCTCAGTGCAATCGCGTTCCCTGCGAAAGTGAGACTAGGATTTTGTTTTGCTCGGGAGGAGCAAAAGATAAGTTTAGGGGTACTTGTTCATATCAGAAAACTACATTTTTAATACTGCTCATCTTTATCTATTTTGTTATATATCGGTACTATTAACCAGTGTCTGCTCAGTAATACAGATTACAGGTATCCGTGACAAAATACTGGAAATACACTTAAAATCACGGATATATCATTTGCGAGCCAACACTCCAACCGGAACTGCAAACCGATATCCCAAGAGTTATTTTGCAAACAAATAAAGTGTACACATTTTGGTCCAACACATTGCATGTGAACACAACTCTTGGAGCATGGACCTAGGTGAGGGGGCTGCCCAAGGCACACAAGTGGGCATGAGTGTGATGTGCATTCAATGCATAAAGTGTGATGTGATGCATAGCTACTTGTTTCCCTCCAATCCCTAAGTGCACCACAAATTCAAATAGACAAATCAAACTGCACCAAAGTGATACTGGGGACAACACATGACCACACACCAAATACGAGCCAGAGAACTCGGATTTGGGCCGAGCACAACACCCCCTTAGCCGGCCCTACAGTGTCCAATAGGCCCCAGTTTCTCACAGTGCCTCCCTTGCTGCCACGTGGTCATGTTTTTATTGTTTGTTTATTTTTCTTTTCTGCCTATAAAAGTAGGCAGTGGGCAAGGGGTCAAGGGTCTCACATTTGCCAAGTTTTGTTATACACATTGTAACTCTTTTTGTTTTCTTTTTGTTCTCTTGTACATAGCTAACCCCTTGAGTTCTTTGCCTTAACTTGATCTTGCAACCTCTTCATTGAGTTTGCAAGTTCAAGCTTTGGTTATTGCACTCAAGGGTTGTATCATTACTTTGTAATCAATAAAGCTTTCTTTTCCTTCATTTCATATGATTTCTTTACCCTTCTCTTGATCTTGCAACCTCTTCATTGAGCTTGCAAGTTTAAGAGTTGGTTATTGATCTCATGGCTTGTCTTGTTTTCTATGGTTCTTAGTGTTACTTTCTTGCTCTTTTCATTACTTGCTTTACATTCTTGCAATTTATTACCTTGCTTTACTTTCATGCACTTTCATTCCATGTCATTTACTTACTTGTATTGTTTTTCTTTTGCCCTTATGGTTTGTTGTTGTGAATGGTTTGTAAATATGTGTTGTTAGTAAAGGAATACGATATTGTAAGTTAAGGATTTCGTTTCCTATTCCTTTTCCCGTTATTTTCCATTGAACTCCGTCCAAACCTTACGCAAGCGCTCCGTTAGGCATCCTACCCTACCAAGGTATCGGGGATCCCTAACCACGACCGGTTGCATTCGGTTTCGCCGGAGGCGAAAGCAAGAGACGAGAACGGAAGGACAAGGGTCAATAAGCCGGATTCCATGAATACCGTGCTTAAATACCCTAATCCACGTTGTTGCCGATTGCTCTAGCTTCAATTGGTTAAGACTCGGCTCAAAGATTTGAGTACGAATTCACTAGCTTACACTATTGTATCTTTTCCTAACAACTTTATACTTTGCATATAACATATAGGATAGATACGAACTTTCCGCCCATGCGCATTAACTCGTGAGAACAAGAACGTAAAACGCTCTGTCTCCCTGTGGATCGACCCGTGCTCATCGCGGTTAGCTGCAAAGCGACACCGTCCTGATCGCGGTTAAACTTTAGAACATTTAAAACTCGACACGCCAAAAGCGTGCGATCAAGCATCGACACCCAAAATCAGAAATCCCTCGTATCCATCATCGACACAGAAATCTTAAAATCTCTCGTGTCCACTACCTACACGCAAATGCAAATACCGTCGACACCATCTCAATAGATGATCGCCACCCGATATCCATGGCCCCGGTCGGTATCCCCTGGATATCCGCAGTGCCCAATCGAACCCCGGCCAGTATCCCCTGGATATCTTCCGTGTTCATCTCTATCTCCGGTATCGAGTGTCCTCGCTAGGCTTCCCGCCTCTAATGTAGCCATCCTGCCCCTCCGTCTCGACCGGGTCCACCATGTATCCGACTATTCCTTCCTCCACTCAGTTTGGATAACGTAGTAATCCGTAACCGTATAGCCCCCCAGTAGGTTCGGAGTAAAAAAAAACATAAAAACGACTCATGGTGGACATCAACTCATCGTATCCAAAGATAACAAGTAAAGAAGAAGAATCCTTGCATTAATCATTCTGATGATATATTATATATATACATATACAACAGTGTCCCATACCACTAATATATATCATCAAAAGTAAAACATCCAGAAACTCATAAGAATCCAATATGAATACCCATAGTACTGGTATTTGCAATAATTAATATGTAAAATAGGTAAAGCACGTAAATAATATCATACAAGAAATAAACATTGTTAGTGTATATGCCCTAGAGGCCATTACTGTATCATACTAGTTTGTATATTACTTAATGGAAGCTTGGGATATTCACCTTGTATAAACAATCTTGCTCAAAATAGTAGTATGCTACTTGGTTTGTTTCTACTTCAATGTGTACATGTGTTTATTTTTGTATATCACCTATACACATTAGTGGAGCCCTTAGGATCTTTACTTGATTACCAGCGATGTGATGGCCGTCACACTAGTGGGGCTGGGTAATCCATAAGCACATCCTTATGCAGGTCCCTGGTCGCAGGACTATCGAGTCAGGGCATCGATACTCCGGAGTAGACCAGCGCATGCGCTTCTTATCCCAGTGTGGGAGACGGTCTGTCCCACAGCCGTCAGTACGTCGTACTTGAGATAGTATGCGGGTGCTCGTTAGGTTACGGGTACACTGGACATGACTCGTCGGGAACTGACTAGTTGGTATTATGCCTATCGTCAGTTATCAGTTCCCAGGTGACAGGAGTGCAGCTTAGTCCGCTGACTTGACACTGTCACTTCGCCTCGAGTGTGTTCCCACTGTACTTTGATCACTACCCTACCACGGCTCAAAGGAGTCGTGCAAACAGGTAGTGGTTGGGTGCAGTCCCGAAGCACTTGGAGGCAGTGACGGTTAGACAGGATTCGTCTCTCCCGGTATTGGGGGTTGACATCGCGCTGTGTCTAGGAGAGCCATTACACGAGTAGTCCCTGGCCAGGGCAAACGAGATATACTGGTAGGCTTCCAGTGTTATCTCAGGGTGTTTTGGGCTTCGCTCCGGCACGACTTGTACCGCTATTGGGGGACTGACGTTTACCACCCCCTAGGCCCGCCATACGATGTATCAGACGAACAGACCGGACTGTACGGAGAATGTCACACTCAGGCTCAGTAGGAGTTCAGATGGGTTTCGCCTCGTCGGTCTTCTTGTCGGCATTACCTGGGGACCGTTACGCACAGCTAGTGCCGCTTGCGGTCTGTGGTTAAACCCACTGCCAGCGTAGTGTCGAGTCTTTTGAGTCCCACACAGAAAGCTTTTCGCCTTTAGGCAAAAGAGTAGAGGTCGCATGGTATTGCGACAGGTCGCATGGTTTTGCGACAGGGTTCGGTCACATCCGTGCACTTGTGCACGTACAGTGTCCGGACAGTTTATACTAGCGGGCTTTGGTTTAAGCCAGATCCTAGTGTACCTTTTGGGATTGGATTTATCCAGTGTGCATTCGTGTTCCTCGGAACGCGGATGCGGGTGTGTATGCACAGTTGACAGGGAGACAGAGGCAGCGGATTCTCATTAGGGTTGTTGACAGTTGACCGTTGACTATTTGACTTTTTGCTCAACCCTAATGAGAATATGATATGTGATTAACTAATATATTAATTAAGTATTATGGTGACATGGTTGTTGACTTTTGTTGACTTTGTTGACTTGTTGACTTTTGTTGACTTGTTGACTTTGTTGACCGGTTGACTAGGCTTGACTAGTTGACCATCATGATAACCATAGCCATCATTTCATGGCAAAGACTTTTACTTACTTGCTCATTTGTGTAAAATGAGTGCATGAAATGATATGGTTATGGTTGCTTCAACCATCACATAAGACTTTTTTGGTATGATGAGTTATCATGACTTTGGATTATGAGAGGGTGAGAGACAAAAGACTTGCCCTTTTTTCTTGCTCATTCTCTCTCTTGTTCTTGAGCTCTCTTGTTTTGCTCTCACCCTCTTGCTCTTTTTCCCTCTCTTTAATCTATGGTTCTCTTGTCTCATGAGTTGAGAATCAAGAACCATAGATAAAATCCCACACAAACTATTCTCTACTCATTCTAGTTCACAAGGTTTAGCAAACCGAGTGAACTAGTTTCTTCAAAGAACGAAGAAGGAGCCAAAGGTTGGAGCTTTCAGGTGGATCTATCTTCGGCGTACGGAGACGACGGGAAGAAGCCAATCCGGACCACCATCGGAGCTTGAAGACGAAGGAGTTCAAGACAAGTAAGGTATAACCCCCTAACCGAGTAGCTAGAAACTCGTAGTTAGGTTGTTAGATAGATGTTTAACCAAGATCCGGGTTTTAGGTCCATGTTACCACCTCCGTAAAAATCGTTTTTTATCAAATTCCGCATTCCCGAAAGTACCGGGAGAGGTAGCATGGACTTACAGTGGTATCAGAGCCAGGTTAAACTCTATCTAACATGTTAGCAAGTAACTAGAAGATCGATCAAAGGAAAAGTCCCGAAATCGAACCCCAAAAGTTCGAGTTTCTGTCGATTTTTTTACTGTTCAAAAGTTGATTATTTTAACACCTAAAATCGGCTCAGGGTTTTTAAAAGCCACTGTAGAAAAATGACCAAGAGACCCCCCTAAACGACCGCGGAAACGCGGCAATAGCTTGCTATTGCTGCGGTTCCGCGGCCTCCTTGGCCCCTCTCTGGTGTTTCTTTGCTACAGTGTGCTTCTGGGGGTATTTTGGGAATTTTGGTACATGTATTTTCAACCCAGATTTTCCAGAACGAAAATTTTATTTTGGGGTCCCGAAAATCCGTATTTTTGATCGAACTTCTAAAAGACTTAAGCTAACGGGTTTTCTGTAATGTGATATTTGTATTGAACGTCTACTAATCGCTATATGTCGATTAGTGGGGGTTATACAAATCTGTGATCTGTAATGTTGATGGAATGTGTATATGAATATGTTGGATTGTCGCGGGTGAATAGCCGGGGGTTGTGAGACGAGAGTTTTCTTTTCTTTCAATTCATGTAAATTTGTAAATTGATGTAATAATTATTTGTATGGCCGCACAACCAGGTCGGGGTTGTAGCCGTCATTGTATAATTTCTTTTTACTGTTTTTGCTCCTAGGATAGACCCATGGAGGGGGTGCACAAACTACCGAGTATGCCGAAGTGTCGAGTGGCCTACTCATGGAGATGAGGGAGGTTACTACGCTTCGGGTACTTGGTGGGTAGTTTGCCGCACCCGTAGGGGTCTTGGGTGGGGTATTTGGCTATTCACCGCGACCGTGTAATCTGTCTTTCGTTACAGGCTCGTACGAATTACAGATTCCTAGTATATCCAATGTATTCATCTGTGATCTGAAATGTTTATCATTGCAGTATATCTATATATGATATTATTTAGGCGTTGCTTATGTTTTACAGACGCGCTAGCCCAGCCCCCGCTCTGTCGTTAGTTAAGTAACCTAACGGGTAATGACGGGGCCCAGTGGCGAATGCGAATGGCATAAGCGTACGTCATATTTTGGTTGTTTTCTGCAATGGTAGGATTAAATGATGGGACGCATTAAAAGAACTAATGCAAGAATATCACGCATTAAAAGAACTAATGCAAGCAAAACATGCATTAAAAGAACTAATGCAAGAAAATAAACCAAGTATAAGTCGTTGGAACACTTTCGAAAAACCACTCGGTTCTTTTCAAAAACAAACTTTTAAAATGCGGAGTTTGAGCCACTCCATTTAAAAGCTATCTCGTTCCATCGACTAAATCAAGTTCACTACGTTCACGGTTTCGCCAAAACCATTCGTAGCCCTCCGTCGTTTCATATGAATATTCAACAGTATTCAAGCTGTGTTTGTTGGCCTTGGTCAAGGCACAGTGATTGGTAGCTGGTGGACATTCATATGTTGCATAGATAGATGCGTTGGTTTGGGACAGTCGTATTACTTTGTTGGCCTTAGTCAAGGGTATATACGGATGGGTTCAAATTAACCTGGACAACGACGGGTAGAACTTGACATGTGACTTATGATTTGTTGGCCTTAGTCAAGGTCATAAGAGCATGGGGCAAAAATCCACATCGGGAGTTTCAAAAGAACTGAAACTTGCTCGCACTGCATACCATTTGGAGTGTGATGATTCTGGTAGGATTCCTTCAGTTTTGTCACGCAATGATATTTGGATCCCGATCCTACTGTGAGTATATGCTACTCCTCGGGAAATTTCTCACTAAACGATCAATGCTATAAACCTAGTAGGTGCCTAGAAAGGTGTTAGCGGGGCTACGCCCCCAGGGAAAAGAGGTTCTTTAATTAAGGAACTTCGCGAAAGCGTTAGAAAACCTCCCTTGAAGTACCGACACCGGCCTGGCTGAACGGTTAAGCAAGTATTGTGCGGTGGGATTGATCCCGACTAATTCTTCCTTTATGGTTTGAGGAGGGATTCGAGAAACAGTGGGAGCCATCCTGTTTAGACAAACTAAAAACCACTCTAAACTTGCAAGAGCATCATGCTGAGTGTTTCTTCTTCTCTCTCTTAATTGCAGCGACCCTGTGACCACGCCTAGGTTACATCTAGATAAAAATATGACTGAACCTGACTGTTATGACTGGCAAAGGTCTGTCCAGATGTCCATTGCCCATGACAAGCTGGAACACCTCTTAACTAATCAAAACCCTGCTGTCTCAGGTCCAGTTTCCCCTGTCACGGATGTTCACATCCGCAGGACATCGGAAAAGGATTGTGCCAAAGCCAAGTGCCTCGTGTTAGCCTCAGTTGATGGTGCAAACCAGAGGCGGCACGAGAAGATGGACTCAGTTTCTATCTTTCTCCATAACAAAGTTTTATATGGAGAGCAATCTCGTATCGCAAGATATGAGACCTCGAACGAATTGCTTCAAGCGAGGTTGGCTGTCGGGTCATCTGTAGGGGGCAACGTCCTTACAGAGACCAGCTATATTGAGCTCACGGACCTGGAGACCACGTTGGAGAATGGGTCAAGTACTGACCTAATTCTACAGTCCCTGCCCTCTGCTTATACCCTGAAAGAAACCAGGGAAGAAAAAGGAAAAACAAGGGCAAAAGTTTTAGGACTGGATATAGTAAAAGAGGTACGTTCCTATTGTAACGGGAATGAACTATGGCAGAAAGATTGCAGGGCTTGTAAAGCCAGTAGCCAGAATTCGAAGCATGTTGTGGCTTCGGCTTCGAGTGTGTTTGTAATTGAGAACTGTTTGTCAGTTAACCCTACTTCCTGGGTATTGGATACCGGATCAGGATCTCATATTTGTAATTCATTACAGGGTCTGAGAAACCGTAGGGTTATCAGGAAAGGTGATATGACTCTCAGGGTTGCTAACGGAATGAGCATGGATGCTGTATCCGTAGGGGAATATCACCTAGGACTGACAACTGGGCAGATATTGATTCTGTGTGACTGTTTGTATGTACCAGGTGCGACTTGTAATATCATATCTGTATCCTTACTTTCTAAGGAAGGATATGATTTTGCTTTTGTAAGCGATGTAGTAAACATCCACCTAAATCAAGCACTGATTGGGTCAGGTACATTAAATAACGGTATATACGTATTGAATCAAGCTCAGATATTCAGTGTCCAGAACACACTTAAAAGAAAGTCTCCAGAATTAAATCAGGCTTTCTTATGGCATTGTAGACTGGGTTACATCAATGAGACACGGTTGACTAAGTTACATAAAGAAGGATACTTGGATCCGTTCGAGTACCAGTCTTATGCCACTTGTGAATCTTGTCTCATGGGAAAGATGACAAAGACTCCGTTCACTGGACACGGAGTAAGAGCGAGCGAGCTCTTGGGACTTATACACAGTGACGTATGTGGTCCAATGTCTACACATGCGCGAAGCGGTTATTCATACTTCATTATTTTCACAGATGATTTCTCTAGGTTTGGACATGTCTTCTTAATGAAGCACAAATCCGAGGCCTTTGAGAAATTTCGAGAATATAAGAATGAAGTAGAAAAACAAACAGGCAAAAGTATCAAGATCCTAAGATCGGATCGAGGTGGTGAATACTTGAGTGCCGAGTTTCTGGACTACTTAAAAGAGAATGGAATTCTCTCTCAGCGTACTCCTCCATACACACCACAACACAACGGTGTATCGGAAAGAAGGAATCGAACCCTATTAGATATGGTTCGTTCCATGATGAGTAAGGCTGAGTTACCGCGATCTTTCTGGGGTTATGCACTTGAAACAGCTGCACATCTCTTGAACCAAGTTCCTACTAAGACAGTGCCTACCACACCATATCAGATGTGGAGTGGGAAGAAACCCTGTCTTAAATCCTTTAAGACATGGGGATGTCCGGCTTTTGTAAAAAAGCAGCATGCGGACAAGCTCGAGGCACGCTCAGTACAGTGCAAGTTTGTGGGATACCCAAAGAACTCCAAGGGGTATCTTTTCTATTACGCACAGGAGCAAAAAGTCCTTGTTTCTCGTCATGCCCGCTTCTTGGAAACTGAGTTTTTAGAAAATCAGATAAGTGGGAGCGCAATAGAACTGGAAGAAATTCCAGAACCACAAGCTATTACTGAAACCTCAGTAGAACCAGAAGGTTCAGGGGAACCGGACATTCCTACGCCGCTCCGCAGGAGTAGTAGGCAGTCTCATCCGCCCGAGAGATACTACGGTTTTCTCATAGACGGGGATAGAGAGGATTGCATCATAGATTATGATGAGCCTACTAGCTTCCAGCAAGCCATTCAGAGTTGTGACTCGATAAAATGGCTGGATGCAATGCGGACCGAGATGGAGTCCATGTACACCAACAAAGTTTGGACTTTGGACTTTGCTCCAGAAGGGGTAAAACCCGTAGGCTGCAAATGGATCTTCAGAAAGAAGATTGGTGTAGATGGGCAGGTTGAAACCTATAAAGCTAGGCTCGTTGCAAAGGGTTTTCGTCAAAGACCTGGTTTGGACTATGACGAGACTTTTTCTCTGGTAGCCATGCTTAAATCCATTCGGATCCTTCTTGCCATTGCTGCCTTCCACGATTATGAGATCTGGCAGATGGACGTAAAGACGGCTTTCCTAAATGGAAATTTGGAAGAGTGCGTCTATATGGATCAGCCAGAGGGATTCATTCAGAGTGGGAGCAGCGGTAAAGTGTGCAAGTTGCTCAAGTCCATCTATGGACTTAAGCAGGCATCGCGGAGTTGGAACATCTGCTTTGATGATACTGTCAAAGAATTCGACTTTGTCAAAAACCCAGATGAACCATGCATTTACAGTAAGATTGTAGGGAGAAATGTGGTATTCCTCGTCTTGTACGTCGATGACATTCTCCTAATAGGAAATGATATTCCTATGCTACAGTCAGTCAAAGGATTCTTGTCACAGAGGTTCTCCATGAAGGACCTGGGTGATGCCAACTACATTCTGGGGATCCAGATCTATCGTGATAGATCTAAGAGGATGTTGGAACTTTCACAGTCAAGGTACATCGACACCATACTGAAACGATTCAGTATGGAAGATTCCAAGCGCGGTAATCTACCGGCTTGTCACGGAATCACCCTCTCCAAAGAGATGTCTCCCAAGACTGATTTAGAAAGGGCTCGCATGTCATCAATACCCTACGCATCTGCGGTAGGCTCTATTATGTATGCGATGTTATGTACCAGACCAGATGTAGCATACGCATTGAGCGTTGTAAGCCGCTATCAGTCGAACCCAGGGGAGAAACACTGGATAGCAGTAAAGAACATTCTCAAGTACCTGAGAAGGACTAAGGAGATGTTCTTGGTGTATGGCGGAAAAGACCTCCAGATTGAGGCCTTTGCTGACTCCAGCTTCCAGAGTGACAAGGATGACTCCAAGTCCATGTCGGGTTATGTCTTTACCCTCAATGGAGGGGCGGTTTGCTGGAAGAGTTCCAAGCAGGAAACCGTTGCTGACTCAACCATGGAAGCGGAGTACATAGCTGCTTGCGATGCCGCAAAGGAAGCTGTCTGGATGAAGAAGTTCCTCACGGAACTTCAGGTGGTTCCTACCAGTGTTGATCCAATACCGCTGTATTGTGACAACAACGGCGCTATAGTTTTAGCGAAGGAACCAAGGTCCCATCAGAAGTCCAGGCACATTTTGAGGCGGTTCCACCTGATCAGGGAGATCATTGATCGCCGGGAGATCGAGGTAAAGAGAGTAAATTCAGAAGATAACACTGCAGATCCATTCACCAAGGCCTTGCCCCAGACTCAGTTCGAGCGGCTGATCGAGATGATAGGTCTTCGATACGCCAGTACATGGCCTTAGTGCAAGTGGGAGATTGTTAGTGTATATGCCCTAGAGGCCATTACTGTATCATACTAGTTTGTATATTACTTAATGGAAGCTTGGGATATTCACCTTGTATATACAATCTTGCTCAAAATAGTAGTATGCTACTTGGTTTGTTTCTACTTCAATGTGTACATGTGTTTATTTTTGTATATCACCTATACACATTAGTGGAGCCCTTAGGATCTTTGCTTGATTACCAGCGATGTGATGGCCGTCACACTAGTGGGGCTGGGTAATCCACAAGCACATCCTTATGCAGGTCCCTGGTCGCAGGACTATCGAGTCAGGGCATCGATACTCCGGAGTAGACCAGCGCATGCGCTTCTCATCCCAGTGTGGAAGACGGTCTGTCCCACAGCCGTCAGTACGTCGTACTTGAGATAGTATGCGGGTGCTCGTTAGGTTACGGGTACACTGGACAGGACTCGTCGGGAACTGACTAGTTGGTATTATGCCTATCGTCAGTTATCAGTTCCCAGGTGACATGAGTACAGCTTAGTCCGCTGACTTGACACTGTCATTTCGCCTCGAGTGTGTTCCCACTGTACTTTGATCACTACCCTACCACGGCTCAAAGGAGTCGTGCAAACAGGTAGTGGTTGGGTGCAGTCCCGAAGCACTTGGAGGCAGTGACGGTTAGACAGGATTCGTCTCTCCCGGTATTGGGGGTTGACATCGCGCTGTGTCTAGGAGAGCCATTACACGAGTAGTCCCTGGCCAGGGCAAACGAGATATACTGGTAGGCTTCCAGTGTTATCTCAGGGTGTTTTGGGCTTCGCTCCGGCACGACTTGTACCGCTATTGGGGGACTGACGTTTACCGCCCCTAGGCCCGCCATGCGATGTATCAGACGAACAGACCGGACTGTACGGAGAATGTCACACTCAGGCTCAGTAGGAGTTCAGATGGGTTTCGCCTCGTCGGTCTTCTTGTCGGCATTACCTGGGGACCGTTACGCACAGCTAGTGCCGCTTGCGGTCTGTGGTTAAACCCACTGCCAGCGTAGTGTCGAGTCTTTTGAGTCCCACACAGAAAGCTTTTCGCCTTTAGGAAAAAGAGTAGAGGTCGCATGGTATTGCGACAGGTCGCATGGTTTTGCGACAGGGTTCGGTCACATCCGTGCACTTGTGCACGTACAGTGTCCGGACAGTTTACACTAGCGGGCTTTGGTTTAAGCCAGATCCTAGTGTACCTTTTGGGATTGGATTTATCCAGTGTGCATTCGTATTCCTGGGAACGCGGATGCGGGTGTGTATGCACAGTTGACAGGGAGGCAGAGGCAGCGGATTCTCATTAGGGTTGTTGACAGTTGACCGTTGACTATTTGACTTTTTGCTCAACCCTAATGAGAATATGATATGTGATTAACTATTATATTAATTAAGTATTATGGTGACATGGTTGTTGACTTTTGTTGACTTTGTTGACTTGTTGACTTTTGTTGACTTGTTGACTTTGTTGACCGGTTGACTAGGCTTGACTAGTTGACCATCATGATAACCATAGCCATCATTTCATGGCAAAGACTTTTACTTACTTGCTCATTTGTGTAAAATGAGTGCATGAAATGATATGGTTATGGTTGCTTCAACCATCACATAAGACTTTTTTGGTATGATGAGTTATCATGACTTTGGATTATGAGAGGGTGAGAGACAAAAGACTTGCTCTTTTTTCTTGCTCATTCTCTCTCTTGTTCTTGAGCTCTCTTGTTTTGCTCTCACCCTCTTGCTCTTTTTCCCTCTCTTTAATCTATGGTTCTCTTGTCTCATGAGTTGAGAATCAAGAACCATAGATAAAATCCCACACAAACTATTCTCTACTCATTCTAGTTCACAAGGTTTAGCAAACCGAGTGAACTAGTTTCTTCAAAGAACGAAGAAGGAGCCAAAGGTTGGAGCTTTCAGGTGGATCTATCTTCGGCGTACGGAGACGACGGGAAGAAGCCAATCCGGACCACCATCGGAGCTTGAAGACGAAGGAGTTCAAGACAAGCAAGGTATAACCCCCTAACCGAGTAGCTAGAAACTCGTAGTTAGGTTGTTAGATAGATGTTTAACCAAGATCCGGGTTTTAGGTCCATGTTACCACCTCCTTAAAAATCGTTTTTTATCAAATTCCGCATTCCCGAAAGTACCGGGAGAGGTAGCATGGACTTACAAACATAACCATCCTACCGTGTCATGGCAATACTAATGATGTGTATTGTGGTATATGCGTCTGTGCTCGTGCAGCATGGAAATCATTAGTATTTGTGCGAGTGTTCTATAAGTGTATAATTCATACCTGTATCGATGGTTACCTACGCATTAGGTAGGGTAACGGTCCTACGGTGACATGGCAGTACCAATGAGGTGGAGTGTAACATATGCGTATGTGCTCGTGCAACATAATACTCATTGGTAGTTGTGCAGTGTTCTATCAGAGTGTTCGTATCACGGAAACGCATAATATCGAATAATACATCGCGAATATGTAAAGTAAATCTAAGCGTAATTAATAAAAGTAACTACTTGCTATGAGCTATAACATTATCCCTGAAAATGGAACGAGATGTTGGTTTTGAAGTAAGGAAGCTGTCTTAGGTTAAAATATTCGTTTTGGAAATTGGCATTGCATCCTTGTCTTTTATTATTAAAAAGGGAAACGAATCGTTAGTTTTTAAAAGAATATAGCTCACTCAAATATTACATTTTAAAACGAAATAAAACATTATTTTACGAGTCTAAAGGAAAATTGTCCGTTATTCGGCATACGAATCTCATTATCATCAGTACGGTATAATTCCTCGTACAATTACTCATATTATCACTATATCCTAATCATCTCTAGTACGACATGATCCTTCGTACCAATTTACCAAACTATAAATAAACTACATGCAAATGAGTATCATACTATATGCAAATTAACTCCAATGTCCATATCTTCAATAAATACTAAAACTAACTATATATCTTACTACGATTTATAGGTTGCGGAGGTGCTATACACCATCCACCCAACTTTCCCCCGTAGATGTAAATCTACTCACCAACGTGTTGGGCTCGTCGAAATCCACGCTGCTATGTCCGCCAACTCCGTCTCAAAAACCTTCGCGATCGTACCTATAATCGTAGTTATGAAATATCGGCATAAATATCATATCCAAATCAAAACAACGAGCTAAGCCTCCATAGGTTAGAACATATAGCTTACTTACTCCAGAAACGATCAATTACCCCTGAATTTAACGTACGAACGTCAACATTTCAGTTGCAGTACAAAAATACGAAAACCCGTATCGGAATATCGAAAACTTGAATAAATCCTTACTAAAACATTCCCAGATTTTGGCTCAGGTAACTAGGAACTAAACAAACAAGTACAGGGGATAGGTTGTAGGGAGTGTGAGATACTTGAAAAACCACAACACCAGAACCCCATAAAAATCCGGCGACAACCCATGAATGTCCGTATTTTGGTGGTGGGTTTCTAGTGGTTTATATAGGTTAATGACTTGCTATATTTTCTAGTGGTTACACCTTGTTGTTCGAGATTCAATATCAGTATGATAAATATCACAAAACCAACTGTTTTCCTATACTGCACATGAAAACAGATTTTGAACAATACTGAATATGCAAGGAGAGAAGGAATTATACCTATGGAGATTGTGTACAATGGAACATCGGCTCATGAAGTGATTGTGGAAGCATCTAGGGTTTGTAGTGGCTTCTTGCTTGATGATGTGCACAAATTGATGAAGGGGTTAAGATTTCTTCATTTGGATTGATGGACACTTAGGAATTTTCTTGGTTTGGGTCTGAAGAAGTTTGTTGTTTCAGTTGGGATAGCTAAAGTAATTACTAAGTGTTATGTGTAAATGGGGTGAGGAGGTGTCAACCATGAAGAGTGAGGTGTAGTGTTGTGAGGTGATGGTGTAAAGTGTGAAGGAGGAGGTGTAATGTTAAGAAGAAGAAGGTGGAGGGAGTTGAGCATGGATGAGAGTGTGGTGTTGTGAGGGTTTAGCCTAGGTTATGATATGCCAACCATTAACAAAAGAATTAGAACCAAAGAAACCTTTTTATGAAAAAAAATCTACATCCATTTTTTTTAAAATGAAATACTTATCATAACACTTAATTATCATTAGCTTAATGTAAAATACAATGTCATGTTAAAATAATTAAAAATCTCATTTTTATGATATCACCCACTTTTATTTATATTTATCGAAATAATTACATTTTTCAGATATAATTCCGATTCCCAATTTCATAAGCGATATCATTTTTGTAAACTTATTAAATTCATATTTAAAATTATAAATTAATATTTAAAATTTTCCAAATGTTACAATCTCTCTCCCTTAAAGAAATTCGGTCCCCGAATTTAAATTAAAACCCCTTCTTAAAACATTTTTTCTTAATCCAATCAACTCAATTCAAAACAATTTTCAGGGGTCCAAATTTTAAAACATAAAATCCGCTCGATATAACGGAACTCCAAAGTCCACACGAGCTAAGACGTAATATAACGTAACAGTGTGCGTGAAATATCAAAAGATATACAACTCACATAACTGTAACTCTAACGGTTGCTATGAGGATTACTCCAATTATGATGCAAAAATGCCAAATACGAAAGCCGTTGTGTATATCAAATACACAATCAATACCATAGTCATAGTGCAATGTCGGTAGCACACGACCAAGCTAAAATATATAAATTAAGCTTATAAGATATTCTCCCAAGTGCAAATCATGAAAACAAAATCAATCCTAACGGGTTTGCATGAAAATCTCAAACCACACGTCACGGTGTGCATGAAACCAAAACAGCGCTAAGTGCAACAGTGTGCATGAAAACAATATCCACTGCATCAAATGTATAGGGAGCAATTATCAAGTGCATCAAGAATGCATAAGATCAATATCCAGTGCATCGGAGTGCACAAAACAAATCTCAAGTGCATCGGGGTGCACAAAACATCAAAATGTGCAACGGGTGTGCACAAAATCATACCAAGTATATCTAGAGTATATATATATATATAATCTCTTAATCATGCGCAACTGATGTGCATGGAAAATATCAGTTTAGTGCCTCTGGTGTACACGACACTCCAAATCGAGTGCACTCACCTCACACTGACATCTCAACAAGTGCACCTGGTGTGCACAAAACATCAATCAAAGTGCAATCATCGTGCACGAAAATCTCGACAAGTGCACCTGGTGTGCACAAAACATTTGTGTGACCCTCAAGTCCTCAAAATACATAAATCAAAATAATGGACGTTGAGTTGTCCTTCCTTCAATGTTGAAAATGAAATATTTGGATTATAAAAACTCAAATAACAAAACAACGGACATCAAAGTATATCTTCTTCAATGTCGAAAGGTATTTTAAACACCCGGAACTGGCATAGCAAGAATTTCCACTTTCCTTCTTGCGGATCTCTAATGCCATGGCCTCTTTTATGCAATCGTCCGGTGAGGAGCAACGACACAATCAGTCCTACTGCCGGACCTCTCACCACATCTCCTTGACCAGCAGTCCAGTCTCTCGCAACGCGTTGATGACGGCGATCTCTAATCTCTTCGTGTGCGCCAACAACTGATCCTGGGTCCAATCTTACTTATTAACAACTCCTGGAAAGAATCCATCAAGTCTCCTGCTGATATTATTTATCCAGCCTGCCCGTAACTAGCATTCATTTCTAAATCCACTTTTTCTTCGTAACAACTGCCATCTCTTTAAGACTTTCCTGTGAAAGTTTGGTTGTACGCGCCTCTGCATATGCATCAAATCTTAAATATCGACGGTGAAGAAAAACTGCCCACTGAAACTTCGCAACATTCTCCTATTCTATTCCTCTCCCAATCCATCAATTTTAGGAGTGTATCACGATAATCACGTGAATTGCAAGTCATACTTGGTCTTGACCATGCCCAGAGCCTTACAAGACTTAAAAACACGAATCCAGCATCTCTGATACTCAGTAGACGAATCTGGCTAAACTCACCTTCGAGAACTCGTCCCAATTCGTTGAAGGAAAACTTACTACACGATCTCCTTCTCGAGCGACTTGCACCAGGTATGAGCAAGACCCATCGGAAGAAGCTAATCAATTTCACCGATCTCGTATCGGAGCGCCACAACGGATTAAATATCTTGGTCATCCCACATCTGAACGACTACAAATCCTCTGATCCATCTACCCCTGTAAACATCGTCAACTTTTAACTTCATGAACTCTGGAAGCAATACCTCGATAACCTCAGCTATGATTGGTACCGCTGTCTGAACATCACACAACACCACGATCTTCGGAGAGGGAAAAGCATCACACCTCAAGTCCGGCTGATCTCCAGCAATAACCCAACCCTCTGATGCAGATCCCGAAGAAACTCGCTTCAACGTTATAATATGATCAAGTATGGATAAACGACAGGTCCCTATGTCATCGGAATGTCATCCTGGCCAGTTCTTGTCCCAGACAAGTCTGCTCTGACCGTATCTCTAATCGCAGTCCTCTCGGCTCACGTAGACATGACGACCGGAACAATCAACATGTATCGATGAGGATAGATTAACGGAATGAATAGAAGGAAAATCTCAAGATATAAATCCTAAGATAACTTGGGCGGAGTATCATATCGTAAATATGCCGCGGAACATATTTACGGTACGTCACTCTACTTAGTACCTACTCAATCAACCAAGGTCATCCTATATAACGAAAGTGCGGGTATAAGACCCCCAAAGTCAAGTATAAGTCCTATAAGGTAAAGTCTAGGTAACAAAAGTGTATGCCGAAACCCCATATAGCCAAACCTAGACTCGAACAAAGGTTAAACCAAACACTCCGATACCAACTTTGTCACGACCCAAATATGGCACGTGACCGGCACTTAAATCACGTGACATCTAAAGATGTCAACGCGGTCCAAGTAAGCCGAAACCCGGAATCTAAACCCTTTTTCTTTTCTTTTTTAAACATTGGAGGTGAAGTTTTAAATATTCATCAGATGGAATCATTTTAAAACAATCATTTGATTTTAACTAAGTATGTTTGAAGAGCATCTATGACATTTTGAAATTCGACAGCACCTCCTTTGTAAATTTTGCATAAAAACCCAATACAACATAACAATAAAATAGCATCCCAACGGGAGCTAGCTTCCACGCCCAAACGGCGGAACAACCAAGCAAACGATATAAAAAGTCGACTCCAATGAGTGCGACATCACAACACACAAATTCTAAGTCTCGCTTCTAAGTCCACAATATACCATTTCTAAGTTGATGGAGTTTTACTAGATACAAGAATATATGAATAACCAAGTGTAAGTACGATACAACAGTAACCCACTTACCAAAACAGTCACTGAAAGGAATGTATGCCCCTAGCCGCTGATAATCCAAGTGGTAACACCTGCAAGAAACTGTGGCACGACGGGGGTGAGTTGCTAACTCAGTGAATAAAAGTATATCACAAGGTAGAAATCGAATGCACAACGGTACCTAGGTCATAAATATAATACTATCATAATCTGTACTAATATGATATATGATATGCATATGTATCGTAAATGCAACACTATCTATCATGCGATCCCAAAGTAGAACATATCAATGCAAATGACTGGTATCTAGGTATAAGCTCAAAGGTAGCCGAAATATATATAAACCTCTTCTTTAAAATAGCCGCAGAATACATATATCACGGCGTAAGAGCAGACGTGATAGTATGAAATATAATAGGTATCTTATTTAAGATGTACGCCCTGCTGTTTTAATGAATAGAGTTAATAGGTTTACAATTTAAAAGATTTCAATGTCATACCAGACATGTCAAAATAATGAGACTATAGCTCAATTTTTGAATTCCTTTTTGTATGCAACTACCCGTAAAAAGGTATGCAGGTACTGTCCCCCGGATCAGTCCTGTTCGGCTATAACAACTATAATATAACTGGGTACCTCATGATAGCACATATCAATATATATGGATGTTCAGCATCGATACCCAAAATCAGAAATCCCTCGTGTCCATCATCGACACGCAAATCTTCAAATCTCTCGTGTCCATCACCGACAAGCAAATGCAAATACCGTCGACACCATCTCAATAGATGATCGCCACCCGATATCCCTGGCCCCGGTCGGTATCCCCTGGATATCCGTCGTGCCCAATCGAACCTCGGCCAGTATCCCCTGGATATCTGCCATGCTCATCTCTATCTCCGGTATCGAATGTCCTCTCTAGGCTCTCCGCCACTAATGCGGCCATCCTGCCCCTCGGTCTCGACCGGGTCCACCAAGTATCCGACTGTATATCCCCCTCCACTCAGTCTGGATAATGTAGTAATCCGTAACCGTATAGCCCCCCAGTCGGTTATGAGTAAAACAAAACATAAAAATGACTCATGGTGGACATCAACTCATCGTATCCAAAGATAACAAGTAAAGAAGAAGAATCCTTGCATTAATCATTCTGATAATATATTATATATATACATATACAACAGTGTCCCATACCACTGATATATATCATCAAAAGTAAAAACATCCAGAAACTCATAAGAATCTAATATGAATACCCATAGTACTGGTATTCGCAAAAATTAACATGTAAAACAGGTAAAGCACGTAAATAATATCATACAAGAAATAAACATAACCATCCTACTGTGTCATGACAATACTAATGATGTGTAGTGTGGTATATGCGTCTGTGATCGTGCGGCATGGCAATCATTAGTATTTGTGCGAGTGTTCTATAAGTGTATAATTCATACCTGTATCAATGGTTACCTACGCATTAGGTAGGGTAACGGTCCTACGGTGACATGGCAGTACCAATGAGGTGGAGTGTAACATATGCGTATGTGCTCGTGCAACATATTACTCATTGGTAGTTGTGCAGTGTTCTATCATAGTGTTCGTATCACGGAAACGCATAACATCGAATAATATATCGCGAATATGTAAAGTATATCTAAGCGTAATTAATAAATGTAACTACTTTCTATGAGCTATACCATTATCCCTGAAAAAGGAACGAGATGTTGGTTTTGAAGTAAGGAAGCTGCCTTAGGTTAAAATATTCGTTTTGGAAATTGGTATCGCATCCTTGTCTTTTATCATTAAAATGGGAAACGAATCGTTAGTTTTTAAAAGAATATAGCTCACTCAAATATTACATTTTAAAACGAAATAAAACATTATTTTACGAGTCTAAAGGAAATTTGGCTGTTATTCGGCATACGAATCTCATTATCATCAGTACGGTATAATTCCTCGTACAATTACTCATATTATCACTATATCCTAATCATCTCTAGTACGGCATGATCCTTCGTACCAATTTACCAAACTATAAATAAACTACATGCAAATGAGTATCATACTATATGCAAATTAACTCCAATATCCATATCTTGAATAAATACTAAAACTAACTATATATCATACTACGATTTATAAGGTTGCGGGGGTGCTATACGCCATACACCCGACTTTCCTCCGTAGATGTAAATCAACTCACCAACGTGTTGGGCTCGCTGAAATCCACGCTGCTATGTTCGCCAACTCCGTCTCAAAAACCTTCGCAATCGTACCTATAATCGTACTTATGAAATATCGGCGTAAATATCATATCCAAATCAAAACAACGAGCAAAGCCTCCATAGGTTAGAAACTATAGCTTACTTACTCCAGAAACGATCAATTACCCCTGAATTTAATGTACGAACGTCAACGTTTCAGTTGCAGTACAAAAATACGAAAACCCGTATCGGAATATCGGAAACTTGAATAAATCCTTGCTAAAACATTCCCAGATTTTGGCTCAGATAACTAGGAACTAAACAAACAAGTACAGGGGATAGGTTGTAGGGAGTGTAAGATACTGGAAAAACCACAACACCAGAACCCTACAAAAATCCGGCGACAACCCAAGAATGTCCAAGCTCGCCGGCCGTACAAAGGATAATTGGGTTCGTATATTGGTGGTGGGTTTCTAGTGGTTTATATAGGTTGATGAACTTGCTAGATTTTCTAGCGGTTACACCTAGTGGTTCCAGATTCAATATCAGTATGATAAATATCACAAAACCAGCTGTTTTCCTATACTGCACATGAAAATAGATTTTGAACAATACTAAATATGCAAGGAGAGAAGGAATTATACCTTTGGAGATTGTGTACAATGGAACACCAGCTCATGAAGTGCTTGTGGAAGCATCTAGGTTTTATAGTGGCTTCTTGCTTGATGATGTGCACAAATTGATGAAGGGGTTAAGATTTCTTCATTTGGATTGATGAACACTTAGGAATTTTCTTGGTTTGGGGCTGAAGAAGTGTGTTGTTTCAGTTGGGATAGCTAAAGTAATTACCAAGTGTTATGTGTAAATGGGGTGAGGAGGTATGTAGAGAAAAGAGGAGGTGTCAACCATGAAGAGTGAGGTGTAGTGTTGTGAGGTGGTGGCGTAAAGTGTGAAGGAGGAGGTGTAAAGTTAAGAAGAAGGAGGTGGAGGGAATTGAGCATGGGTGAGAGTGTGGTGTTGTGAGGGTTTAGCCTAGGTTATGATATGCCAACCATTAACAAAAGAATTATAACAAAAGAAACCCTTTTATGAAAAAAATCTTCATCCATGTTTTAAAAAATGAAATACTTATCATAACACTTAATTATCATTAGCTTAATGTAAAATACAATGTCATGTTAAAATAATTAAAAATCTCATTTTTATGATATCACCCCCTTTTATTCATATTTATCGAAATACATTTTTCGGATATAATTCCGATTCCCAATTTCATAAGCGATATCATTTTTGTAAACTTATTAAATTCATATTTAAAATTATAAAATAATATTTAAAATTTTCCAAAATGTTACAAATTGCTTCAAGCGAGGTTAGCTGTCGGGTCATCTGTAGGGGACCACGTCCCTACAATGATCAGCGGTATTATATAGCTCACGGACCTAGGGACCACGTTGGAGAACGAGTCATATGCTCACTTGATTCTACAGTCCTTACCATCTACTTATGCAGTTGAGGGCACCCTGAAGGAAACCAGGGAGACACCCGCTATGCTTATTGGCGAATCTTCCTCTTCTGGATCCAAAGTGAAAGCCAAGGGTGAGAAGAAGAAGACCTCCACAAAGCCGAAGGCGGTGTCAGTAAGGTAGAAGGAAAAGGGCAGGGCAAAGGTTTCGAGGCTAATAGTAGGGAAGGAGGGATGCTCCTATTGTCATAGGAAAGGGCAATGGCAGAAGGAATGCAGGGCTTGGAAAGCCAAAATCCCGGATCTGAAGCACGTTGTGGCTTCGTCTTCGGGTGTGTTTGTGATTGAAAACTGTCTGTCAATTAACTCTACTTCCTGGGTACTTGATACCGGATCAGGATTTCATATCTGTAATTTATTACAGGCTTTGTGAAACCGTAGAGTTATCAAGGCAGGTGATATGACTCTCAGGGTTGCTAACGGAATGAGCGTGGACGCTGTATCCGTATGGGAATATCACATAGGATTGATAAGTGGGCAGACATTGATTTTACGTAACTGTTTGTGTGTACCTAGTCTAGCTTGTAATATCATATCTGTATCTTTACTTTCTAAAGAAGGATATGATTTTACATTTGTAAGCGACGTGGTCCACATCCACCTTAATAAAAGTTTGATTGGGTCAGGTACATTAGAGGACGGTATATACGTGTTAAATCAAGCTCAGGTTTTCAACGTCCAGAACACACTTAAAAGAAAGTCTCCAGAATTAAATAAGGCTTTCTTATGGCATTGTAGACTATGTCACATCAATGAAACATGGTTGACGAAGTTACATAGAGAGGGATATTTGGATCCGTTCGAATATCAGTCTTATGCAACCTGTCATTCTTGTCTCATAGGAAAGATGACAAAGACTCGGTTCACTGGACATGGAGTAAGAGCGAGCTCGCTCTTGGGACTGATTCACAGCTGTGTGTGTGGTCCAATGTCTACACATGCACAAAGTGATTATTCCTATTTCATTACTTTTACGGATAATTTCTCTAGGTATGGACATGTCTTCTTAATGAAACATAAATCCGAGGCCTTTGAGAAATTCCGGGAATATAAGAATGCAGAGGAAAAACAAACAGGCAAAAGTATCAAGACACTGAGATCTGATCGAGGTGGTGAATACTTAAGTGCCGAGTTCCTGGGGTACTTAAAAGAGAATGGAATTCTCTCTAAGCTTACTCCTCAATACACACCTCAATACAACGGTGTATTGGAAAGGAGGAACAGAACCCTATTGGATATGGTACGTTCCATGATAAGTAATGCTGAGTTACCGCGATCCTTCTGGGGTTATGCACTAGAATCTGCTGCATATCTTTTGAACAAGGTTTCTACCAAGACTGTGCCTACCACACCATATCAGATGTGGAGTGGGAAGAAACCCTATCTTCAGTATCTGAAGATATTGGTGTAAGTCGATGTACAATATCCCATGACATGCGGGGAGGCAGAAATATGAAAAACGATCTTGTTCTTTGCTATAACATCGACTAACCGCAAGAATCGTTGCTAAACGATAACTAACAAAAGCATAGGAGTTCTAAACTACTATGTGAAGTGATTATACCTAATGAACCGTGTCCTTCGTCTTTTCGTTCTCCACCTCCTCCTCGGCCTTCTCCAAATAGTAGACGATCCACCCGAGAGCTATACTTCAAGCTTCACCTCAAACTAGAGGTAACTAGGTTTCTTAAAGTGTTAATCTAAGTAACCTAGGTGATCTAGAGTTGGATTATGGATTAATTAGTCTATACTAATCCTTGGTCTCAACACATGAGTGGTACATGAGTGGTAGGATTAGGGTTTGAAGAGAAAGAGCTTGAGGAGAGAGAAGGTGAGCATGAGAATGAGAATGAGATTGTGATCTATCATGATATATAATAAGCATTAATCTTTATCAAATAAATAGAAAATAGGATTTAACAACCATGCTTCATAAATACAAATGGGTGATTCATCTCCATGAGTCATTAAGCATTTATGATGCATTAATGACATGGATGAATCACACAAATGAGTCACTAATCTCATTTAATGCATATGCCACCTAAACCCCCAAGTCACCATCTTCTAGAAGCTTCTCGTGAAATTACGAGAATGCCCCTCCTATCCGTGAAAACACGGAAAAACTTTAGACTGTATAAATCCAATATCCCGATACTAGAATCTGGCTTAAACCAAAGCCGACTAGTAAAAACTGTCCGAAAATCGTACGTGCGTAAACACACGTATGCGTCCGAATCCTTGTCGTAAAACCTTACGACCTCTATATCGTTTCGCCTGGAGCAGGGAAACTCTCTGTGTGGGACTCTAATGACTCGACTACTACGCTGGAAGTGGGTTTAACCACAGACCGCATGCGGCACTAGCTGTACGTAACGGTCCCCAGGTAAATGTCGATAAGAAGGCCGATGAGGAAACCCATCCGAACTCCTACTGAGCCTGATGTGACAATCTCCGTACAGTCCGGTCTGTTCGTCTAAGACTATCGCATATCGGGCCTAGGGGCGGCAAGCGTCAGTCCCTTAATAGCGGTATAAGTCGTGTCGGAGTGAAGCCCATTACACCCTGAGAAACTACTGGAACCTACCAGTAAATCTCGCTTGCCCTGGCCAGGGACTTTGCGTAATGGCTCTCTGACACAGCTCGATATCAACTCCCAATACCGGGAGAGACGAATCCTGTCTAACCGCCACTGCCTCCAAGTGCTCGGGACTGCACCCAACTGCTACCTGTTTGCATGACTCCTTTGAGCCGTGGTAGGGTAGCAATCTAAGAACAGTAGGATACACTCGAGGCGAAGTAGCAGTGTCAAGTCTGTGGACTATGCTGTACTCATGTCACCTGGGAACTGTTAACTGACGACTGGTATAAAACCCAACCAACAGTTCCCTGCGAGTCCTGTCCGGTGTACCGTAACCCAACGAGCACCTGTATACTATCTCCAGTACGACGTACTGATGGCTGTGGGACAGACCATCTCCCCAACTGGGATGAGAAGCGTACACACTAGTTTACTCCGGAGTATCGATTCCCTGTCTCGATAATCCTACGACTAGGGACCTGAAAAAGGATGTGCTTGTAGACTACCAAGCCCCCACTAGTGTGACTGCCATCACAACGCTGGTAGTCAAGCAAGATCCTAAGAGCTCTATCAATACGTATACTCACATATTAAGATAGAAAAACCAAGTAGCATACTACCATGTTTAGCAAGACTGTTATATACATGTGAAAATCCCAAGCTTCCATTAAGTAATATACAAACTAGTATGATATAATAATGGCCCCTAGGGCATATACACTAACAATCTTCCACTTGCACTAGGGCAATGTACTGGCGTATCGAAGACCGATGATCTCAAGTAGCCTCTCGAACTGAATCTGAGGTAGGGCCTTCGTGAATGGATCAGCAATATTCTCTTTAGTAGCAACTCTCCGAACCTCGATCTCCCGACGATCAATGATCTCCCTGATCAGGTGATACCGCCTTAAGATGTGTCTGGACTTCTGATCGAACCTTGATTCCTTCGCTAAAGCTATAGCTCCGTTGTTGTCGCAATACAGAGGTATTGGACCAACTATGGTAAGAACAACCTGAAGTTCTGTTAGGAACTTCTTCATCCAGACTGCTTCTTTTGCGGCATCGCAAGCAGCAATATACTCCGCTTCCATCGTCGAGTCAGCAACGGTGTCCTGCTTGGAACTCTTCCAGCACACCGCCCCTCCATTGAGAGTAAAGACATAACCCAACATGGACTTGGAATCGTCCTTATCACTCTGAAAGCCTGAATCAGCAAAGGCCTCTAACTTGAGGTCTTTTCCGCCGTAAACCAAGAACATCTCCTTAGTCCTTCTCAGGTACTTAAGAATGTTCTTTACTACTATCCAGTGATTCTCCCCTGGGTCTGACTGATACTGGCTTACCACGCTGAGTGCGTAAGCTACATCTGGTCTGGTGCATAACATCGCATACATTATAGAGCCTACCGCAGAAGCATAGGGTATAATAGACATGCGTTCCCTTTCCAAATCAGTCTTGGGAGACATCTTTTTGGAGAGGGTGATTCCGTGACAAGTCGGTAGATTACCGCGCTTAGAATCTTCCATACTGAATCTTTTCAGTATAGTGTTGATATACCTGGACTGCGAAAGTCCCAACATCCTCTTGGATCTATCACGATAGATCCAGATCCCTAGAATGTAAGAGGCATCATCCAGGTCTTTCATGGAGAACCTGTGTGACAAGAATCCTTTGACAGATTGTAGCATAGGAATGTCATTTCCTATCAATAGAATTTCATCCACGTACAAGACGAGGAATACGACACTTCTGGCTACAACTTTACTATATATACATGGTTCATCTGGATTTTTGATAAAGTCATATTCTTTGACTGTTTCATCAAAACAGATGTTCCAACTCCTCGATACTTGCTTTAGTCCATAAATGGACCTAAGCAACTTGCATACTTTACCGCTGCTCCCACTCTGATTGAAACCTTCTGGCTGATCCATATAGACGCACTCTTCTAAATTACCATTCAGAAAAGCCGTCTTTACGTCCATCTGCCAGATTTTATAATCATGGAAGGCAGCAATAGCAAGAAGGACCCGAATGGATTTGAGCATAGCCACTGGAGAAAAAGTTTTGTCATAGTCCAAACCAGGTCTTTAACGAAAACCCTTTGCAACAAGTCTAGCCTTATAGGTTTCCACCTGTCCATCTACACCAATCTTTTTCTTGAAGATCCATTTGCATCCTTTGGGTTTTACCCCATCTGGAGCAAAGTCCAAAGTCCATACTTTGTTGGTGTACATGGACTCTATCTCGGTCCGCATTGCATCTAGCCATCGTACCGAGTCGCCGCTCTCGATGGCCTGCTGGAAGCTAGTAGGTTCATCATCATCAATGATGCAATCCTCTCTATCCCCATCTATGAGAAAACCGTAGTATCTCTCAGGCGGATGAGACGGCCTACTACTCCTGCGGAGGGGTGCGGGAATGTCCTGTTCTTCTTGAACTACTAGTTCTACCAAACTTTCAGTAGTAGCTTGTGGTTCTGGAATTTCATCCAGTTCTATTTCGCTCCCACTTGTTTCCTTTTCTAAAAACTGATGTTCTACAAAATGGGCATTACGAGAAACAAAAACCTTTTGTTCCTCTGCGTAATAGAATAGATATCCCCTGGAGTTCTTTGGATATCCCACAAACTGACATTTTACTGATCGTGCCTCGAGCTTGTCCACATGCTGCTTTTTAAAAAAAGCTGGACATCCTCATATCTTTACATACTGAATATGGGGTTTCTTCCCACTCCACATCTGATATGGCGTGGTAGGCACAGTCTTGGTAGGAACCATGTTTAAAAGATATGCCACTGATTCTAGCGCATAACCCCAGAAAGATAGCGGTAACTCAGCATTACTCATCATGGATCGTACCATATCTAATAGGGTTCGATTCCGTCTCTCCGATACACCATTATGCTGTGGAGTGTATGGAGGAGTAAGCTGAGAGAGAATTCCTTTCTCTTTTAGGTAACCTAGGAACTCGGCACTTAAGTATTCACCACCTCGATCAGATCTTAGTGTTTTAATACTTTTGCCGGTTTGGTTTTCTACTTCATTCTTATACTCCTGGAATTTTTCAAAAGCCTCGGATTTATGTTTCATCAGATAAATGAATCCGTACCTTCAATAATCATCCGTAAAAGTAATGAAATAGGAAAAACCACCTCTTGCATGTGTAGACATTGGACCGCATACATCGCTGTGTACGAGTCCTAAGAGCTCGCTCGCTCTTACTCCATGTCCAGTGAATGGAGTCTTTGTCATCTTTCCTTTGAGACATGATTCACAAGTGGCATAAGTTTGATATTCGAACGAGTCCAAATA
The DNA here is from genome assembly GCA_030015575.1 of Agapanthus africanus. Classification (NCBI taxonomy): domain Eukaryota; kingdom Viridiplantae; phylum Streptophyta; class Magnoliopsida; order Asparagales; family Amaryllidaceae; genus Agapanthus; species Agapanthus africanus. The sequence goes on along the minus strand of CM057347.1, from coordinate 206,469,486 downwards.
TCCTTCTCTATGTAACTTAGTTAACCTTGTCTCATTGATGTGACCTAGTCTATAATGCCATAAGAAAGCCTTATTTAAATCTGGAGACTTTCTTTTTAGTGTGTTCTGGACATTGAAAATCTGGAGTTGGTTTAAGACATATATACCGTTATTCAGTGTACCGGACCCAATCAAACTATGATTAAGGTGGATATTAACAACATCGCTTACAAACGTGAAATCATAACCTTTATTTGATAAAAAGGAAATTGATATGATATTACACGTTAAACTAGGTACACAAAAACAGTTATGTAAAACCAAAATATGTCCACTCGTCAATCCCAGGTGATAATCCCCGACGGACACAGCTCCTACGCTAGCTCCGTTAGCAACCTTTAGGGTCATATCACCTTCCTTCAGCACCCTACGGTTTCTCAGTGCCTGCAATGAATGAGATCCTGATCCGGTATCCAATACCCAGGAAGTAGAGTTGATTGACAGACAATTCTCAATTACAAACACACCTGAAGTCGAAGCCACAGCTTGCTTCGGTCTCTGGTTCTTGGCGTTCCACGTCTTGCAATCTTTCTTCCAGTGCCCTTTCCTGTGACAATGGAAGCACTCATCCTGGGCCACTACTGGCACTGCAATCTTTTTCTTTCCCTTCCCTCCCACCTTACTAACACCTCCTCTAGGTTTGGTGGCGGCCTTCTTCTTCCTTCCTTTGGCCCTGGCCTTGGACCCGGAAGAAGAACCACCGCTAACAAACATAGCGGGTGTTTCCCTTGCCTTCTGCAAGGTGCCCTCTGCACTCTTCAACATGTTAAGGAGTTCTGGAAGTTCAACTTCTTTTCTTTGAATGTTGAAATTCAGAATAAACTGGGCGTAGGTGGAAGGAAGGGACTGGAGAATAAGGTCTGTATAGAGCTCATTATCCAAAGTCGTCCTAAGGTCTGCGAGCTCTTCTATATAGCTTATCATCTTTAGGACATGTTCTCCTACCGATGATCCGACGGCCAACCTCACTCGAAACAAGTTCTTTGAGGTCTCGTATCTTGCTATACGAGATTGCTCTCCATAAAGTTCCTTTGTATAGAGAAATATGGCATCTAGTTCCATATCCTCGTGCCTCCTCTGATGTTCATTGTTCATCGAGGCAAGCACGATGCACTTAGCCTTCGCGCAATTGAAATCCCAGGTTTTGCGGATTTCCTTATCCGCATTACTGGATTTGGGACCAGGGACAGCAGGTGCCTTAGCGGTGAGGACGTACCCCAATTTGTCATAGGTAAAAGCCATTTTGACATTCCGCAGCCAATCATTAAAGTTTGGCCCTGTCAGTATATTTTTCTCTAAAAGTAACTTAAGTCCAGTCATTTTCAGGGTCGCTACAATTAGGAGAGAGAGAAGAAAACACTTTAGCATGATGCTCTTGCAAGTTTAGAGTGGTTTTTAGTTTATCTAAACTGGATGGCTCCCACTGTTTTTCGAATCCCTCCTCAAACCAAAAAGGAAGAACTAGCCAGGACTATTCTCACCGTACAATACTTGCTTAACCGTTCAGCCAGGCCAGTGTCGATACTTCGAGGGAGGTTTTCCAACGCTTTCGCGAAGTTCCTTAATTAAATAACATCTTTTCTCTAGGGGCGTAGCCCCGCTGACACCTTTCTCGACACCTACTTGGTTTATAGCATTGATCGTTAAGTGACGAATATCCTGATAAGTAGCATATACTCAAAGCAGGATCGGGATCCAAATATCATCGTCTGATAATGCTGAAGGAATCCTACCAACATTCATCAAACTCCAAATGGTATGCATCTCTTTGCAAATTTCAGTTTCATTAGAAATTCCCGATATAAATTTTTGCCCCATGCTCTTATGACCTTGGCGTTAGGTCAAAATGTCATAAGTCACATGTCAAGTTCTACCCATCATTATCTTGTTAATTTGAACCCATCCGTATATATCCTTGACGTTCGGCCAAAATGATAATACGACTGTCCCAAATTAACTCATCTATCTATGCAACAAATGAATACCCAGCAGCTACTAAACACTATGCCTTGGCGTTAGGTCAAAATACATAGCTTGAATACTACTGAATACTCAAATGAAATGACGGAGGGCTACGAATGGTTTTGGCGAAACCGTGAACGTAGTGAACTTGATATAACCGAAGGAACCTGATAGCTTTTAAAAAGAGTGGTTAAAGCTCCGCAATTAAAAAATATCTTCTGTTTTAAAAATAACCGAGTGGTTTCTTTTAAATTGTCCCAACGATTAAACTTTGGTTTATTTTCTTTGCATTAATAATAATGCGTCCCATCTTTAACCTATCATTGCAGAAAACAACGAAAATACAACGTCCTCTTATGCCATCCGAATTCGCCTCTGGGTCCCGTCATCACCCGTTAGATTACTTAACTAACGACAGAGCGGGGGCTGGGATAGTGCGGGTGTAAAACATAAGTGACGTCTAAATAGCTATCATATATAGATATTGTACATTCGTCAGACGCAATAATAGGCATTCCAGATCTCAGATGAACATTATTGGATATGCAAGCAATCCGTGTTTGCTTTGAGCCTGCAACAAAAGACGGATTACACAGTTGTGATGAATAGCCATTACCCCACCCTAGACCCCTACGGGTACGGCAAACTACCCACCAAGTACCCGAAGTGAAGCGGTCTCCCTCAACAAAGTGAGTAGGCCACTAAACACTTCAAAGTACCCGGTAGTTTGTGCACCCCACCTTGGGTCTGTCCTAGGAGCAAAAACAGTAAAATGAAATAATACAACGGTGGCTATAACCGCAACCTGGATGTGCCCCGCAAAATAATATTACAACATATTACAATTACATTGAATGAATTAAAATAATAACCCATCACAAAACCCCGGCTAATTATCACAACAGTCCAATACAGTTCATAATCACAAACAGTTAAATCCATTACAGAAATGTGTAACCCCCTGCCAACCGACATACTAGCAGTTAGGGGAGGTTTACGAACACATTATACAATCACAGATATAATCAAATTAGAAAACATCGTATAATTTCGATCGAGCAAACATATCAGATTCTACTCCCAAAACTTCTCTGTGCACCTGAGACTTTGAGCAGAAAATAAACATTCCAGAAAATACAAAAATATCACAAAAGAGTTACTGGAGCAAACTGGGTCGAATCGGCCCTAACTCGGCCGCGGATCTGCGGCGGATCGGTGGGATCGGCCGCGGTTCCGCGGCTGCATGGCCGATTCACTAACCCATTTTTCTCCAGTGTTCTTATCTTTCTATGCTTGTTATTCTGAAGCAACCTGAAAAATTTTTAGAGCCTTTTTAAAAATCGACAGAAACATGGTGATATCGATGTGTTTTCCGGTTCGTTTTGCGTTTGAAATTCATACAACTTTGCTAAGGAGTTAATTATTGTTTAGCGAGGCTTTGATACCACTGTAAGTCGATGTACAACACCCCACAACTTGCGGGGAGGCGGAAATATGAAAAACGATCTTGTTCTTTGCTATAACATTGACTAACCGCAAGAATCGTTGCTAAACGATAACTAACAAAAGCATAGGAGTTCTAAACTATTATGTGAAGTGATTATACCTAATGAACCGTGTCCTTCGTCTTTTCGTTCTCCACCTCCTCCTCGGCCTTCTCCAAGTAGTAGACGATCCACCCGAGAGCTATATTTCAAGCTTCACCTCAAACTAGAGGTAACTAGGTTTCTTAAAGTGCTAATCTAAGTAACCTAAGTGATATAGAGTTGGATTATGGATTAATTAGTCTATACTAATCCTTGGTCTCAACACATGAGTGGTAGGATTAGGGTTTGAAGAGAGAGAGAGAGCTTGAGGAGAGAGAAGGTGAGCATGAGAATGAGAATGAGATTGTGATCTATCATGATATATATGAAGCATTAATCTTTATCAAATAAACATAAAATAGGATTTAACAACCATGCTTCATAAATACAAATGGGTGATTCATCTCCATGAGTCATTAAGCATTTATGATGCATTAATGACATGGATGAATCACACAAATGAGTCACTAATCTCATTTAATGCATATGCCACCTAAACCCCTAAGTCACCATCTTCTAGAAGCTTCTCGTGAAATTACGAGAACGCCCCTTCTATCCGTGAAAACACGGAAAAACTTTAGACTGTATAAATCCAATACCCCGATACTAGAATCTGGTTTAAACAAAAACCGACTAGTAAAAACTGTCCGAAAGTCGAACGTGCGTAAACACACGTATGCGTCCGAACCCTTGTCGTAAAACCATACGACCTCTATATCGTTTCGCCTAGAGCAGGGAAACTCTCTGTGTGGGACTCTAATGACTCGACTACTACGCTGGCAGTGGGTTTAACCACACACCGCAAGCGGCACTAGCTGTACGTAACGGTCCCCAGGTAGATGTCGATAAGAAGGCCGATGAGGAAACCCATCCGAACTCCTACTGAGCCTGATGTGACAATCTCCGTACAGTCCGGTCTGTTTGTCTAAGACTATCGCATATCGGGCCTAGGGGGTGGCAAGCGTCAGTCCCCTAATAGCGGTATAAGTCGTGTCGGAGTGAAGCCCATTACACCCTGAGAAACTACTGGAACTTACATGTAAATCTCGCTTGCCCTGACCAGGGACTTTGCGTAATGGCTCTCTGACATAGCGCGATATCAACTCCCAATACCGGGAGAGACGAATCCTGTCTAACCGCCACTGCCTCCAAGTGCTCGGGACTGCACCCAACTGCTACCTGTTTGCACGACTCCTTTGAGCCTGTCACGACCCGCAGGGTACGGAACGTGACTGGCACTTAAGTTACGAAACGTCTCAAGACGTCCGTAAAATAAGTAAGCCAAAGCCCAGAAATCAAAACCAAATAAGCAGAAGAGTGAAGGAAAACTAATCAATTGAAAGTGAGTTTATCAAATAAGTCATATCAAGCCTTTTTAAAAGAAATATTAATTTTTCCGAAAATTTCGGCAAAGTCTCCTTTGTAAATACTGGCCCCCAAAATGGGTACAACAAGAATATATATAAATACAACAAATAAGGCATCCCCAAGCGGGAGCTTGCTCTTCGCCACAAGGCGGTCATAAATCCCACGCAATGTAAATCAGCAATGTCCATAAATATACATAAGAAGCACAAGTAAAACAGCATGTCGACTCAAGTGAGCTCGACCCCAAAATACAGCATAAAAAAAAGTCCACAAATCTCACAGTCTCGTCTTTAGGTCAATATACAACAATACAGGTAGATACAGTAGATGGAGTACTCTAGATACAAAGAATATACAAGGTGGTACAAAAATAATAATACAACCCACCTACGAGCAAAAGCCTCGAGTCCAGGCAAAAGAGGCAAAAGAAGCAAGTGCGCCCGCCGCTACTGTACTGACGGAGCGGACCTGCAAAAGGCTATGGCACAACGGGGGTGAGTTGCCAACTCGTGAGTAATAAATAACATCTATATAGGCTATCGCAAGCATGCACACAAGCATCCTAGCATATATACTACAGGTATGGCAGGATATACTAACAGGTATGTATGCAACATGAATGCACTAGCAGGTATGAATGCAATATGAATCAACTCGTGATCTGAATATATAGGTACAAGAAGTCATATTTTTCATTTAGGAATCTCTTTTCTTTTAAATATCAGCACAATACCAATAGAATCAACAAGAATCCATGTCCAGCATCGACACCTCAAAACTGTCTCAATCTCATGTATCCATATCATAGTATCTCTGGCCTAAGCCGTATGGCTGACCCATCTCAAATATCAATATCTCATCATCTCGCGGCCACGGTCGGTATCCTTTGGATATCCGCCGTGCCAAAACAGTCACCGGTAGGTAGTCTATCCCCTGCCAGGCTCAACGTCAACAACACGACCTTCTCACCCCGGGATACCTTACCGGGCCCACCATATACCCAAGACGGTTCATCCAACTCCTCGAAACGGGTCTCAAAAACCACAGCAAACTCATGGTGGACGACACTCACATCACTAGAAAACCGCAATTTACATATTTTAAAAAAAGTAATAAGTTTAGAAATTTTGCGGCTTTCCCCCGAAATCCAGAAATATCATAAAATCTCAAGAAATCCTCATAAGTGCATATGTTAATAATAATGAATGCATATGGTATCAATAATCAAGTAGCGATGTATGATTAATAGACTAGGCATGAACAAATGATATGATGAGGTACATGCACATGAATAGCAATCCTACGATTTCATTTTAAGGATTTAAAGGCAATAACACAGGTTTAAGCATCAATTATAGTAAAAGATTTCAAATTATAGGTTATCTAGTGTGGTGGCATGGAAATTACCAGGGCGTATGTGTACGGATGAATAGTGCACGTGCTGCATATAAAAACCCTGGCAATGGTGCAGGTGTCCTATAGTATGGGTTCGCATATGTATGTCAAATAAAGCATGGATGTAGTTACTAATACCACTAAAATCTTTAACTACTTAAATTATCGGGCGACTTGCGCCATCCAAACGATAGTCCCCCGTAGATGTTACATCTACTCACCGGAATCCTCAGCTAGCTACGTCCAATCACCGCTTTCCCTTTTCGTGCCGCGTCCGAAGTCTCCGCGACCGATCCTAGAATTTGCACCAATACAAAACATAAGGTTACATATCATGAAACGACGCAAATCCCAAACGAAAATATCCACGTTCACGAGTTAGGCACAACGTGCACAGGGTGCGCGGAACACACACGAAAATCACAAAAACTAACTATAATCGTCGTTTTGGGATGCCCGGCAAAACTAAAACCCGATCACACAAAATTCCGCACTCACACATCCTAAATGTCATAGGATATGCTAAAAATATAATCAAGTTATCACAAATAATTCATCACATAATTTTATATAAAAACTAGTAAGCATTTACACTCCATAATCGGTGCAAACATCGCCGATTTGCGACAAAAAAGACTACAGCCTAGCATAAACATCCAACCGCATAACTAGTTAGCCACAATCACTTTAATTATAACACATTACAATGTTTCAAATCCTATTTTCCATAAACAACCATTTCTTGATTTTTATAACTATCAATTTAAATCCAATTTCACACTTGAAAAACCTAAATTAACACAAATCGAAGCCCACTTAAGTAAAGTAATCTCTTAGATTAGGTTAGCAAAATAACTAGATAGAAAAATAGATTTAATTAGCCTAGTAATGGTGTGCTAAAACCCAAGTTCATATCAAACTACCCTCTTTAAAAAAAACTAGATTAGAAATTAACAAAAGATTTAACACTAAACAATTTCAAGGTTCTAATTAGCACACTTAAGCAACAATGTAACCATTTGATTAGAAGTTATACCTCAAAAGTTCAATCCTAAGCTTGCTCAAGCCTCCCAAGACACCTCCTTTCTCCAAGATTTAAACCAATTTGGGCTTGAGAAGAGATAGAATAAGGTTTTGCTTTGAAATTGTAAAGGAAATTGTTGATTTTTGTTGAATTTTAATGGATTTTGATGGAAATTTTTGTAGCAAAAGAGAAAGGAAATGAGAGGAGCTGCACCAAGTGGGGTTTCGGCCAGATGAGGGAGGGGTTGGAGAAAGTGAGGGAAGTGTGGGAAAAGTCAAGGTCAAAGCCATACCAATCAACCAAAAACCTACACCCAATTTAATATATTAAAACCCTTTTCATATCATTTTGTTCAAATGAGTTGGGGAAAAATTTTGTGGGCTTGCTGCTGAGGTGGGGCCGGCCAAGAGGGAGTGAGGATGAGTGTGAGAGAGTGCACAAAAATTTTTATGCAAAAAGACCCCCCACAACTCCAAAATTGCAAGTTTTAGTTCAAAATAAATATATTTTTGTTTTCCATAATAAAAACCCATTAAAACTTGAAATAAAATACTAAAAATTTATATTACAACTATATTTTAATTAACATGATTTTAAAGATTAAAATCAGCCCATTTAAATTTGTATTTATCGCTAATTTAATGTATTTTTTACCGGCTTAAAATAATATTAAAAATTGAAAAATTAGGGGAAAAATTTTAAATGACAGAAATTTATATGTAACTCATTAGCTACTAAAAGCTAGCAATTACCTATCCAAATTAGGTGTAATTAGGCCTAAACTGCCAAATAACAAAAAAGACAATTTACGGAAAAATACCAAATTTTCACCGATTTTCGGGAAAACACCAAAACGAATTTCAAGGCGCTACAATCTTCCCCCCTTAAAGAAATTCGGTCCCCGAATTTAAAAATCTAGCTACGCGTACCTTCAAAGAGATGGGGATATTTCTTCCTCATCTCGTCCTCGGTCTCCCAGGTGACCTCCTCGCTGCTCGGACCACTCCAAAGGACCTTGACGGTCGGTATAACTTTCGATCTCAATTTCTTCACCTGTCGATCCAGGATGACCACCGGATGCTCTGCAAAAGAAAGGTCGCGCTCTAGCTGGACTGTCGGGTGCTGAATCGCATGCGAAGGGTCATGAAGGTACTTGCGGAGCATCGAAACATGGAAGACGGGGTGAACATCGGGAAAGCTGGGTGGAAGAGCCAAACGATATGCAACCGCGCCGACACGCTCGAGAATCTCGAAGGGATCCACAAATCTGGGACTAAGCTTTCCTTTTCGCCCAAATTGCATCACGCCCTTCATCGGAGAGACCCTCAGGAAAACATGATCGCCAACTGCGAACTCTAGTCTGCGACGGCGTCTGTCCGCATACGATTTCTGCCTGCTCTGAGCTGCTCTCATCCGGTCTCGAATCAACTGTATCTTCGCTGTCGTCTCCTCAACAAGCTGCGGCCCCAAAATACTGCTCTCGCTGAGCTATGTCCAACAGATGGGCGATCTGCATCTCCTCCCATACAATGCCTCGAAAGGTGCCATCTGAATACTATCCTGGAAGCTGTTGTTGTAGGAGAACTCCACTAAGGGTAAATGATGATCCCAGCTACCTCCGAAGTCTAAAACGCATGCTCAGAGCATGTCCTCAAGAGTCTGAATGGTCCGCTCTGACTGGCCGTCGGTCTGCGGATGAAATGCTGTGCTGAAACTCAAACGGGTGCCCAATGCCTCCTGAAGTCGCTGCCATAGTCGGCTGGTAAACTGGGTGCCTCGGTCGGACACGATACACGTCGGGACTCCATGCAGTCGTACAATCTCGTCGATGTATATCTGGGCATACTGAGCAAAACCGAAAGTGGTCTTCACTGGCAGGAAGTGAGCCGCTTTCGTCAATCGATCCACGATCACCCAAATGGAGTCGTACCCTCGACTGGTCCTGGGTAGACCCACCACAAAGTCCATCGAAATCTGCTCCTATTTCCACTCCGGAATGGGCAAAGGCTGCAACTCTCCTGCTGGCCTCTGGTGCTCGGCCTTGACTTGCTGACAAGTCAGGCATCTCGATACGAAGTCTGTGACGTCCCTCTTCATCCCGTCCCACCAGTAAACATCTCGCAAATCGTGGTACATCTTGGTGGAACCCGGATGAACACTGTATGTCGATCTATGCGCCTCCTCAAGAATCTCATGCCGCAGTCCCTCAGAATCTGGTACGCACAGTCGAGTCCTAAATCGCAGTACTCCCTGATCATCGATCACGAACTCGGAATCTCTGCCCTGTCTAATCTGCTCCATGATCTCTGAAAGACGGTCATCGCTGGGCTGTGCCTCTCGAATACGGTCAAGTAACTGCGGACGTGCACGAACATGCGCAAGCTGTCCCCTTGTCGGAGTGAACTCGAACTCAACCCGGCTGTCGCATAAAGTCTTCCAATCTGCCGACGACTGCCTCTGTACTGCGTGCAAACAAGATAGACTACCCCCGGGCCTCCTGCTCAAAGCATCCGCCACTACATTAGCCTTGCACGGGTGATACAAAATCTCGCAATCGTAGTCCTTTACTAGTTCCATCCAATGGCGCTGTCTGAGATTCGGGTCTCGCTGCTGAAATATATACTTTAAACTCTTGTGATCAGTGAATATCTGACACGACTCGCCGTATAGGTAATGTCGCCAGATCTTAAGTGCAAAGACCACTGCAGCCATCTCCAAATCGTGAGTGGGATAGTTCTGTTCATGTTTCTTCAACTGCCGCGAAGCATACGCGATCACCCTGTCATGCTGCATCAATACGCACCCTAGCCCCACTCGTGAAGCGTCACAATAAACCACGAATCCGCCTGATCCTGAAGGCAAAGATAATACCGACGCCGTAGTCAAACAAGTCCATAGCTGCTGGAAACTGTGTTCGCACTCCTCCGTCCAATCGAAAGGAACTCCCTTCCGGGTCAATCCGGTCAAAGGTGCAGCAATACGGGAGAAATCCTGAACGAATCGCCTGTAGTAGCCAGCCAGGCCTAGGAAACTGCGGATCTCCGTAACTGATGTCGATCTGGGGCACTGCTGAACGGCCTCAATCTTCTTCGGGTCCACATATATGCCATCTCTCGTAATCACGTGACCCAAGAATCCGACGCTGTCCAACCAGAATGCACACTTGGAAAATTTTGCGAAAAGCTGGTGCTTCCTTAAAGTCTGCAACGTAATCCGCAAGTGCTGCTCGTGCTCCTCTCTGCTCCGGGAGTACACCAAGATATCGTCGATAAATACGATGATGAACAAGTCAAGATACGACCTGAATGTACGGTTCATCAAATCCATAAATGCAGCTGGGGCGTTGGTGAGTCCGAACGATATCACCAGAAATTCATAGTGACCATAGCGCGTACGGAAAGTTGTCTTTGGTATATCCTCCTGTCGAACTCGCAGCTGATGGTACCCTGATCGCAAGTCGATCCTCGAAAAATACCCCGCACCTTGAAGCTGGTCGAACAAATCATTAATGCGTGGCAATCGATATCTGTCCCGCACGGTAACTTTGTTCAGCTGGCGGTAGTCGATACATAAGCGCAAACTTCCGTCCTTCTTCTTGACAAACAGGACCGGAGCTGTAACGTTTTGAAAATCGTTTCGGTGAAATTTCAAAAAAATCGGTAAAATAAGGTGGTTTTCTGTAAAAAGTCAAAATACAAATATCTTATTATAAAAATTAAACATACATATTCTAGCTATGAAATTGCTATTATTTGGTGTTTATTGAGCCGCGGGTGAAATTTCAAATTTTCTGAAAAAAATATTATTTTATTATTATTTTAAGCCGTCACTAATACATTTAATTAGGGAAAATTACTAATTGGAATGAGTTGAAACAAATTTTGTGCATCATAAAACATTAAATAAAATTTTATCATGTGGTTTTTGGAACGAAATCATTTGCCAAAACGGTTTAGAAATTATTGAAGAAAAAAGGCTTTTTTTAGCGTAAATGGATGCTTGTGGTATTGTATTTATCATTTTTCATCACCCCACACCCGTACCCACACCCACACACCCCCACTTACTCCTCCCCATGGCTGAATTCAGCACCCACCATATTTTTCCCCACTTGATTTTCAAAGGAAAAGATATGAAAGAAAAGAAAAGAAAATGGGTGAATTAGGTGGACTTTTGACCTTACCTTGACCTTGACTTTCCTCCCTTGTATTTTCTCTACCTCCCTCTCTCTCCTCACACCCCCAATCAGGCCGAGCCCCCCCTCCCAACAGCAGTAGCCCCCCACCCAAAATCCCACTCTTTTCTTCATCAAAAAAATCCACAAATCACTTCAAAATCCATGCAAAATTCAAATCTAAATCCAAATCCGACTCCTACCCATTTTAGCTTAGCCCGTATAGCATGGATCCTTGTGAAAAGAGGGCATTTTGGGAGGCCATGGATGTTTGTGGATCTTCATATGTTTTGGGTATAATTCTAAACATTTTTGTTGCTTAATTTGTTACTAATTTCTTAAGCTAATTTAATTAAGTGTTAATTTGGATATGTGAGTTTAATTGCAAGTTTTGGAATTCAAGTTATGAATTTGAATGCAAGTTAGGGTTTTGTAAAATTGGTGTATGGTTGTGTGTTATATTTAGGATTTTTGTCATGTTAATACAAGATTAGTAGCTAGTGCTAATGGTTAGTTTAAAAAAAAATTGTGTTAATGTGCTAATTTGCCTGCTAGATTTTTGAATTTGGTTAAATACTTGGGATTAAAAATGTGTTTAGGTTTTTCATGACTTCAATAACTTTATTAAGTGTGGTTTAATGCTTTAGATCATGCAAATCTAAGCTAGATTGTAGTTTGTGCATTTTTGCTTTGAAATTGTTAAAAAGGGTATTTTTATAAACTAGAATATTAGGGTTTTTGGAATTTAATGAGATTAAATTCCGGAAATTGTTTATATGACTTATTTAAGATATTTAATAAATATATTGGCCGCTACATTCATTTAAACATCATGTTTTGTACTAAAACGGCGAAATGCGCTTGCTAGATTTTCGGAAAAATGACTTTTTAAGTGAAATTGGGGTTTTTGTGAGTTTTACCCTAGTTTATATTAAAATTAGTGTTCGTGAATGTGAAAATGAGTGTGATTGGATTTTTCTAGATGGTTTGACGTTTGTACATCGACATCGAGGGTTGGTTTGACTATTCTTGCATGCGTAGGTGATAGGTTTGGACCTATGCGTGATACGCGTGCCGATTTGATTTTCGTATGCCGTTTCGATCTCGAATTTAGTTTTAATGAGATATGGTGCGTTATGATATGTAGGTACCCCCATGTGGACTTCGAGACGACAAGCAAGCGCGTGGCGACGTCGGCACCGGCTAGCGAGGACCAGGTGAGTAGATTTATATCTACGGGGAGAAGTCGGGTGGATGGCGTATAGCACCCCCGCAGTCCGTGGTGGTGTATACGGATGCGTATACACACCAACAATTATTATATGTTATTTGGGAATAATAACGATGCTTAGGATGGATATTGGTGTGTTGGATTATTTTAGCGTTGCGAACCCTAGGGTAGTGTTGCACTACACATACACACACACATACACACATACATACTTGCATACATTCCTATTGATATGTGCTCATGGGATTCTTTATAGTTATGTGTTCACATGGGTATGGGACTATGTGTTCACATACGGATTGAGGATGATACTTGGGGTTGAGCTGAGTCGATGAGATTTGATTGAGGCCGTGAGATCGGTGATATAGCAGGATTCGTATTTGAGATACGACTTGACGTTGTAGCGGGTCCTTGACGTAGTGTTTCACACACTTCCATGCATACTTAGGCGGTATCAGTATGGTACTAGACGTAGATCAGTACCCCGATCATGATAATTTATAAAGAGGATACCAGGTGAATAGTATGATGAATGTGATATTGACCCGTACCCAGATTTGGCATGCCGTACGACGGATTTACGTACGAGCTATATTGATGATTGATCGGCACTCTTGACTTGGGATGCCTGATTATAGATATGGTATCGGCTATGATATTATTGAGGCGGGATCACCGACTATACATATACAGGTATGTATATGTATCGACTCAAATGATAGGCGGTTTCCTTACCTGTAGTTCAGCTCGTTAGCTTAGCCCTTTAGTTTAGTTTAGTTATTAGATTAGATTCGATTCTTACCTATTTCAAAAAAAAAAAACTAACGAATCGTGGGTATTTTAAAAGACAGCCCAAGGGATCCTACGGATATTTCAAAAGACGTATCTTTTCATAAAAACACCGTAGCCCCTATTTTCAAAACCCCATGATTCGTGTTATTTCAAAAGGCACCATTTGTAGGACTTATATTAGTTTAATACTGATTAGTTATCGTTGTGTCTAGTATTCTGCTTCCGCACATTATGGCTGTTCGCTCTGCCCCGCATACTTATTTTGCTGCATACTCCATTATTGATATCATGCTGTTAGGACACCAGCACCATTACCGATGATGCGTATGTACCACATACACTTACTTGCCGGCTCACACACATCTTCATCGGTAATTGCCATGTCACGTACACTTAGAAAATACTATTGCTTGGCTTAGCTTGTTAGTTAGTAGTTGATACGATATTAGTGTACCTGGGTTATATGCCAGTTTAGACATTGTAGTTATTACTTGTCACTTCATGCATACTGTTATTCCATTGTTCATGCCTAGTTATTAATCATACATTGCAACTTGGTTATTTATACCATATACATTCATTATCATTGACATATGCACTTGTGATGACTTCTTGAGATTTATGATATTTCTGGATTTCGGGGGAAAGCCGCAAAATTTCTAAACTTATTAACCTTTTAAAATATGTAAATTGCGGTTTTCTAGTGATGTAAGTGTCGTCCACCATGAGTTTGCTGTGGTTTTCGAGATCCATGTCGAGGAGTGGAGGAACCGTCACGGGTACATGGTGGGCCCGGTATGGTACCCCGGGGCAAGATGAATGTGGTGTTGACGTTGAGCCTGGCAGGGGACAGATTACCTACCGGTGATATTACCCGACGCGTCGGATATCCGGAGGATACCGTCGTGGTCTTGAGATGGATGGTAGGGGCCGGTCTGGACTGACGGCGCCCTAGATATTGAGATTGAGACATTGATATTTCGAGACAGTGAGATTTATGTTTTGTGTCGATGCTAGACACTGTTGATACTGATTTCATTATGATACCTCAGTTTAAAAATACGAAGGAAATCTCACTAATTTATGAAAACAGTTTCTTCATTTACATGTATTCTGTTTTCATGCATTCATGCCTCATTCATATGATATATTGCTACCTGAGGCACTGACACGGGCACATGAGATTTCACTCGGTTAGATATTACCCTAGCCATTGTTATAGGCTGCTTGTTATGTATATTTTTGAGGTTATATTATGATCATTGACCTAGGTTGCGTTATTTATGCGATTTCTGTGCGTAGATGTTTTTCTATTCACGAGTTGGCAACTCACCCCCGTTGTGCCCCAGTTTCTTGCAGGTTTGCCGTACAGGTTTCATTACGGTGTTGCGGGCTCAGTTTCATTCGGGTGACTTGCTAGTATGTGGGTTTTTCTTGTATCGTACCCATCATATTACCTTGTGTAATATTATTCAGTTGTATCTAGTAAATTCCATCAACCAAATATGTATTTTTGAGATAGAGACCAGTGTTGTTTATTCTTTCGACCTTAGAGTCGCTCGTTATGTTTCTGGTGGTTTTGAGTTTCCTTTTGAGTTTTGATCCTCGCCGTTGGCGTTGTATATTATATTGCTTGTGTGGTTGTGACCGTCGATTGACGAAGAGCTAGCTCCCGCTTGGGGATGCCTTTTTCTTGATTTCGTATACTATTCATGTTGTATCCCGTTTGGGAGCCAGTATTTACAAAGGAGACTCTGCCGAAATTTTCAGTAAATTTTTGATGTTTTTTAAAAACCGTATAATTCGGCTTATGCTATTGAAACTACTTGCTTTAAGTTGGTTTTTCCTGCACTCTACTACTTTTCTTGGTTTGGATTTCTGGGTTTTCGGTTTACTTGGATTACGTACGCCTCGAGACGTTCGTAGTTTAAGTGCCGGTCATGTTCCGTACTTTCGGGTCGTGACAGGAGCACCCCACGGAGAAACACTAGGTCGAATAAGCCCCTTATCTAACAAATCCTGCAACTGATCCTTCAGCTCTCGAAGCTCCACCGGGGCCATCCGATAAGGCGGTATAGAAATAGGCCCCGAGCCGGGAATCAAGTCAATGCAGAACTCAACATCGCGCTCAGGCGGTAGCCCAGGCAGTTCGTCAGGGAAACATCAGGGAACTCACAAACAATCGGGACCCGGTCCAAAGGAACCTCTGCAGCTCGAGTATCACAAATATACGCTAAGAATCCCTGACATCCCTTCTGCAAGAGCTGACCAGCGCGAAGAGACGAAATCAAGCTGGGAAGGGTGACGCTGCGGTCTCCCTGAATAACAAGGACTGGCTCTCCCGAAAAGCTAAATCTGACTGCTTTCTCACGCCAGTCCACTGAACCATAACAGGTGGCTAGCCAATCCATGCCCAGAAGCACATCAAAGTCCAACATATCGAGGAGAATCAAATCAACCGACGAATCCCACTCCCCGATACGAACGGAACACAATCGAAACACAAAACGAGCGACAAACGACTCGCCTACCGGGGTAATAACAACAAGCGGCTGATCTAATGACGATGACTCATGGCCTAATATCGGTGCAAAGTGTGTAGATACGTACGAATGTGTGGAACCTGGGTCGAATAATACCCGTGCGTCGAAAGAGCAAACTGGCAAGGTACCTATCACAACGGCGTTGGATGCCTGCGCATCCTGCGGCGTCAAAGCAAAAACTCGGGCCTGACCCTCACCAATAACTGGCTGTCCTCGTCCTCGGCCTCCTCGTCCTCTCTGGATCGGACCGCCACGTCCACGGCCTCTAGGTGCATCGAACTGTCGTGGAGCATCGCCAGTGATACGAAGTAGGGCTCTCTGAGGAGGAGGTGGTGATGGTGGTAGGGTAACATGTGGCACTGTCGCCGCTCCCTATCATCTCGCTGGACAGTCCCTGATACGATGGTGCAGACTCCTGCACCCATAACATCCTGGCGACGGCTGCTGTCCCGTAGATATGAACCATATAACTGATCCCGTCCAAATCCTCTGCCAGGCCCATCTCTCGGAAAGAATCTGGCACGCTGCCTCTGCGACGGCACATCGGTGCGAATCCTCTTCGGCCCAGAAATGGCCGAAGTCTGTGATATGCGTTCCTCCATCCATAAAGCCGTATCCATAGCAGCTGAATAAGTGTCGAAGTGCTAGGCGCCAATAGCAAGAAATAGCTGGGTGTCAAGTCCCTGCATGAACCTCTTCACTATCTTCTCTTCGGTATCCACCAAATACGGAGCATATCGGGATAACTGCGTGAACTGGACGTTATACTCAGACACCGTCATCCCTGGGGTCTAGATCAAGGCCTCAAAACTACGAGCTCTGGCGTCACGAACGCTTTCTGGGAGGAAACGAGCTAGAAAGACTGCTGTAAACTCGGCCCAAGTCATAGGCGGTAGACTTGCAGCTCGACCTCTCAAGACTGACTCCCACCATGTTTGCGCGAGGCCCTCTAGACAGAAACTCGCAAGCTCCCCCCATCGATCATCCGAACATCTGAGCGAACGGCAGATCCTGGCTAAACTGTCAAGGAATGTCTGCCGATCCTCTGCAGCATCGGTGCCCGTGAAGACTGGAGGTCTCAGCTTCATGAAATCCTGTAGCGATACTGGGATAGCCACAGTGGTAGTAGTAGCAACTGTCTGGGCAGCAGGCACCATGGTAGTCTGTGATGTGGTAGGTACGTCCTCCGATCTCGGTGCGCGACTGGCCGCTACTAGGGATCCCACCATCTGTCGTAACTCCTGCATACCTCCCATCATCTGTCGTAGCTCCTCCATACCAGACTCTAGCCTGTCTATGCGGCCTGGGGAAGGAGGATCGGTCTGTCCCTGAGGCGTAGGTATACCACCCTGCTCGGTCCTCGTCTCGGACGAGCCTGCTCGAATCTCATCTCGGGCGGCAGCCCTCTGCGCTCTCGTAGCCTTCGGCGGCATAGTGGCTGTTACAAGAACAGGATGATAAGAACAATGCAATAGAATCATAGGATACACGGAATTGAAGAAGGAATTTCAAGCAAGTATATCCTAAAGTCACCTAGGCGGAGTACCGTATCGCAAGTATGCTGTGGACATACGCACGCTACGTTACCCTGCTTAAGTCACTTACTCCATCTACCAAGGGCCATCCTACACTCAAAAAGGTAAAACCTATCGCTCTGATACCAATTTTGTCACGACCCGCAGGGTACGGAACGTGACTGGCACTTAAGTTACGAAACGTCTCAAGACGTCCGTAAAATAAGTAAGCCAAAGCCCAGAAATCAAAACCAAATAAGCAGAAGAGTGAAGGAAAACCAATCAATTGAAAGCGAGTTTATCAAATAAGTCATATCAAGCCTTTTTAAAAGCAATATTAATTTTTCCGAAAATTTCGGCAGAGTCTCCTTTGTAAATACTGGCCCCCAAAATGGGTACAACAAGAATATATATAAATACAACAAATAAGGCATCCCCAAGCGGGAGCTAGCTCTTCGCCACAAGGCGGTCACAAATCCCACGCAATGTAAATCAGTAATGTGCATAAATAAACATAAGAAGCACAAGTAAAACAGCATGTCGACTCAAGTTAGCTCGACCCTAAAATACAGCATAAAAAAAAGTCCACAAATCTCACAGTCTCATCTCCAGGTCAATATACAACAATACTGGTAGATACAGTAGATGGAGTACTCTAGATACAAAGAATATACAAGGTGGTACAAAAATAATAATACAACCCACCTATGAGCAAAAGCCTCGAGTCCAGGCAAAAGAGGCAAAAGAAGCAAATGCGCCCGCCGCTACTGTACTGACGGAGCGGACCTGCAAAAGGCTGTGGCACAACGGGGGTGAGTTGCCAACTCGTGAGTAATAAATAACATCTATATAGGCTATCGCAAGCATGCACACAAGCATCCTAGCATCTATACTACAGGTATGGCAGGATATACTAACAGGTATGTATGCAACATGAATGCACTAGCAGGTATGAATGCAATATGAATCAACCCGTGATCTGAATATATAGGTACAAGAAGTCATATTTTTCATTTAGGAATCTCTTTTCTTTTAAATATCAACACAATACCAATAGAATCAACAAGAATCCGTGTCCAGCATCGACACGTCAAAACTGTCTCAATCTCATGTATCCATATCATAGTATCTCTGGCCTCAGTCGTCCGGCTGACCCATCTCAAATATCAATATCTCATCATCTCGCAGCCACGGTCGGTATACTCTTGATATCTGCCGTGCCAAAACAGTCACCGGTAGGTAGTCTATCCCTTGCCAGGCTCAACGTTAACAACATGACCTTCTCGTCCCGGGGTACCTTACCGGGCCCACCATGTACCCGAGACGGTTCATCCAACTCCTCGAAACGGGTCTCGAAAACCACAGCAAACTCATGGTGGACGACACTCACATCACTAGAAAACCGCAATTTACATATTTTAAAAAAAAGTAATAAGTTTAGAAATTTTGCGGCTTTCCCCCGAAATCCAGAAATATCATAAAATCTCAAGAAATCCTCATAAGTGCATATGTCAATGATAATGAATGCATATGGTATCAATAATCAAGTTGCAATGTATGATTAATAGATTAGGCATGAACAAATGATATGATGAGGTACATGCACATGAATAGCAATCCTACGATTTTATTTTAAGGATTTAAAGGCAATAGCACAGGTTTGAGCATCAATTATAGTAAAAGGTTTCAACTTATAGGTTATCTAGTGTGGTGGCATGGCAATTACCAGAGCATGTGTGTACGCATGAATAGTGCTCGTGCTGCATATAAAAACCCTGGCAATGGTGCAGGTGTCCTATAGAATGGGTTCGCATATGTATGTCAAATAAAGTATGGATGTAGTTACTAATATCACAAAAATCTTTAACTACCTAAACTATCGGGCGACTTGCGCCATCCAAACGATAGTCCCCCGTAGATGTTACATCTACTCACCGGAATCCTCAGCTAGCTACGTCCAATCACCGCTTTCCCTTTTCGTACAGCGTCCGAAGTCTCCGCGACCGATCCTGGAATTTGCACCAATACAAAACATAAGGTTACATATCATGAAACGACGCAAATCCCAAACGAAAATATCCACGTTCACGAGTTAGGCACAACGTGCACAGGGTGCGCGGAACACACACGAAAATCACAAAAACTAACTGTAATCGTCGTTTTGGGATGCCCGGCAAAACTAAAACCCGATCACACAAAATTCCGCACTCACACATCCTAAATATCATAGGATATGCTAAAAATATAATCAAATTATCACAAATAATTCATCACATAATTTTATATAAAAACTAGTAAGCATTTACATTCCATAATCGGTGCAAACATCGCCGATTTGCGACAAAAAAGACTACAACCTAGCATAAACATCCAACCGCATAACTAGTTAGCCACAATCACTTTAATTATAACACATTACAATGCTTCAAATCCTATTTTCCATAAACAACCCTTTCTTGATTTTTATAACTATCAATTTAAATCCAATTTCACACTTGAAAAACCTAAATTAACACAAATCGAAGCCCACTTAAGCAAACTAATCTCTTAGATTAGGTTAGCAAAATAACTAGATAGAAAAATAGATTTAATTAGCCTATTAATGGTGTGCTAAAACCCAAGTTCATATCAAACTACCCTCTTTAAAAAAAACTAGATTAGAAATTAACAAAAGATTTAACACTAAACAATTTCAAGGTTCTAATTAGCACACTTAAGCAACAATGTAACCATTTGATTAGAAGTTATACCTCAAAAGTTCAATCCTAAGCTTGCTCAAGACTCCCAAGACACCTCCTTTCTCCAAGATTTAAACCAATTTGGGCTTAAGAAGAGATAGAATAAGGTTTTGCTTTGAAATTGTAAAGGAAATTGTTGATTTTTGTTGAATTTTAATGGATTTTGATGGAAATTTTTGTAGCAAAAGAAAAAGGAAATGAGAGGAGCTGCACCAAGTGGGGTTTCGGCCAGATGAGGGAGGGGTTGGAGAAAGTGAGGGAAGTGTGGGAAAAGTCAAGGTCAAAGCCATACCAATCAACCAAAAACCCATACTCAATTTAATATATTAAAACCCTTTTCATATCATTTTGTTCAAATGAGTTGGGAAAAAATTTTGTGGGCTTGCTGCTGAGGTGGGGCCGGCCAAGAGGGAGTGAGGATGAGTGTGAGAGAGTGCACAAAAATTTTTATGCAAAAAGACCCCCCACAAGTCCAAAATTGCAAGTTTTAGTTCAAAATAAATATATTTTTGTTTTCCAAAATAAAAACCCATTAAAACTTGAAATAAAATACTAAAAATTTATATTACAACTATATTTTAATTAAAATGATTTTAAATATTAAAATTAGCCCATTTAAATTTGTATTTATCGCTAATTTAATGTATTTTTTACCGGCTTAAAATAATATTAAAAATTGAAAAATTAAGGAAAAAATTTTAAATGACCAAAAATTTATAAGTAACT
The DNA here is from genome assembly GCA_030015575.1 of Agapanthus africanus. Taxonomy (NCBI): domain Eukaryota; kingdom Viridiplantae; phylum Streptophyta; class Magnoliopsida; order Asparagales; family Amaryllidaceae; genus Agapanthus; species Agapanthus africanus. Next base: position 206,448,394 of record CM057347.1, on the reverse strand, counting down.
CATTAGCTACTAAAAACTAGCAATTACCTATCAAAATTAGGTATAATTAGGCCTAAACTGCCAAATAACAAAAAAGACGATTTACGGAAAAATACCAAATTTTCACCGATTTTCGGGAAAACACCAAAACGACTTTTCAAGGCGCTACAGAGCCGTGGTAGGGTAGCAATCTAAGAACAGTGGGACACACTCGAGGCGAAGTAGCAGTGTCAAGTCTGCGGACTATGCTGTACTCATGTGACCTGGGAACTGTTAACTGACGACTGGTATAAAACCCAACCAACAGTTCCCTGCGAGTCCTGTCCGGTGTACCCGTAACCCAACGAGCACCTGTATACTATCTCCAGTACGACATACTGATGGCTGTGGGACAGACCATCTCCCCAACTGGGATGAGAAGAGTACACACTAGTCTACTTCGGAGTATCGATACCCTGTCTCGATAATCCTACGTCTAGGGACCTGAAAATGGATGTGCTTGTAGACTACCCAGCCCCCACTAGTGTGACTGCCATCACAATGCTGGTAGTCAAGCAAGATCCTAAGAGCTCTATCAATACGTATACTCATATATTAAGATAGAAAAACCAAGTAGCATACTACCATGTGTAGCAAGACTGTTATATACATGTGAATATCCCAAACTTCCATTAAATAATATACAAACTAGTATGATACAATAATGGCCCCTAGGGCATATACACTAACAATTGGGATGTCCAGCTTTTGTAAAAAGCAGCATGCAGACAAACTCGAGGCACGCTCAGTACTGTGTAAGTTTGTAGGATACCCAAAGAACTCCGGGGGTATCTTTTCTATTACGCAGACGAACAAAATGTTTTTGTTTCTCGTCATGCCCACTTTTTTGAAAAATTAATTTTTGGAAAAAGGAACTAGTGGGAGCGCAATAGAACTGGAAGAAATTCCAGAACCACAAGCTATTACTGAAAGCATGGTGGAACCATAGTTTTCAAGAGAACAGGACATCCCCGTGCCACTCCACAGGAGTAGAAGGCTATCTCATCCGCCCGAGAGATACTACGGTTTTTATAAGGCTATGGCAGCGCCCCGACCATCAATCCATGGCCAAATGCGGAACAAAAACTTTAAAAAACCCGGCGCTAACGTAACCTTAAACGACGGATCGTACCATTAACCCTATACTAGTTAACTGTAAAGAGTTTAGAGAGGTTATACCGATCGATCCGTGTCCTTCGGTCTTCGACCTCTGTCCCAAGCTCGTTGCGGCTGCCTCGAACTAGTTCACTCTCCGGTCTCTCTCGTCGAAAAGGATCCACGTCGAGGATTGGTAATACAGGCTCCCGCTTCAAACCGAAGCAACTCGGGCATCCGGTTTGCTAGCCTAGATGCACAAGATGAAGTAGAGAGAGTGTGTGAATACTTTGTCTCAAAACATCCGATGATTCTCAACACATGAGATGGAATGGGTGGAGGTGAAGAAGAAGCCATGTGAGGAAAATGAGTGAGCTCAAGTTTTGGCACAAAGAAAAACCAAGTGAAGAAAGAAGTGTCTGTTGTTTTCTTTTGTGAGTTGTGTGAGAAATTATTGTGTGCAACTAAAGAATAGCCTTGCCAAGTAAAAGATCTGCCATCATACAAAATATCTCACCAAACCCACACAAGACCCAACACCATGAGTCGCAAGCACCATTCAATGCCAAATGCCAAGACTTGCACTCACACTCTCCATCACAACTATATTAAACATTTAAATAAAACCCTAAATGTTTAATACAAAACAAAACAAAAGAAAAGAAATGGCAACTTCAAAGTAAACTCGTAACGAATTACAAGAATACCCCTCATCCGTATATACATACCTGCATCCGTATTCCGACTAAATACGAATACAACGAGACGAAAATAATCCAACAATATAATACTAGGATCCGGCTTAAACCAAAGCCCACTAGTATTATCCGTCCGATCATGATCCGTGCACAAGTGCATGTATATGATCAAACCCTGCCATAAAACCATACGGCCTCTACAACATTTCGCCCGAACCAGGGAAACCCTCTGTGTGGGACTCTAAAGACTCGTCAGTACGCTGGCAATGGGTTTAGCCACAAGCACGTCAGTGACACTAGCTGTACGTAACAGCTACCCAGGTATTGAGCGAAAGGGTGGCCGACGAGCGAACTCGTCCTGAAACCCTACTGAGCCTGATAGTGACAATATCCGTATAGTCCGATCCGCTCGTCAATGAGTATCGTATATCGGGTCTAGGGGGTGGATAAAGTCAGACCCCTAATAACACAATATTCAGTGTCGGTATGAAGCCCATCACCACCTGAGAAACTACTGATCCGAATCAGTAATTCTCGACTAGCTTGGCCAAGGATTTCTGGAGATGGCCACCTGTGCACACCGCGACATCAACCCCCAATACCGGGAGAGATGAATCCCCTAACGATTCGCTCACTGCCTCCATGTGGCTCGGGACTATACCCAACTAAAACCTGTTTGCATGACTCCTTTGAGCCGTGGTAGGGTAGTAATCAAAGCACAGTGGGAACTCACACGAGACAAATGACGATCTCAGCACGAAGTCATCAAAGCACAGTGGCTCAAGCGGAACGAGATTAATGCGAGTATGTGATATCGCATTATATTCTCGTGATGTGTGACATGATTGGTTATATGTGATATGGCCGATTTATCGGTTCGAGCGTTGATTCGATAAGATGTTGCATTTGATATTAGTCGGTTATATGTGATATAGCCGGATTATTAAATCAAGAGTTGATTTGATAATTTAATGTATAATTATATATTTGATATATTATAATACATTAACTAATATTTAGCTCATTATTGATTTCTTTTTCTCACATGATGTGCACATTGTACGTATATACGCGATATGTACATTTGTGTACATGGATTGTGTCATGTTTGATGATACATATAAGATGGGTGTATGAGATTAACACAATGCTAGGGTTAAGTTAGGGTTTCTATTTATGTTAAGTTAATTCAAAAGAGATTGAGTTTGTTATGCTAAAGCTTGCACAAAAGCTTATAGATAAGCTTTGACAAAGTCAACCCTTTTGTCTAGTTTAAGATATTTATCAAACCCAACCTTTAACCATAGCCATGAGTTAATTCTCTACATGAGTTAGCCATGAGGGCTTAACTCAACCAAGGGTGCAATAATTCATTTGGATGAATCATTCACAAGTCTTCTTCTTCTTCTTCAAGCTCCATGAAAAACCTTGCTAGCTTTAATAGAGTTTTGAGATAAAGTGTGAGAAAATCAATTTTAATGTGAGCCCACCTCTTACTTCTTCATCCTCTACCACTTTCCATATAGTAAAGTGTGTTCTCTTCACAAAGTTCATAACCTAGTGAAGGAATAGCTTGATTCAGTGTCTCCTCGACGTAGATCATCATCGGCATCGAAGTCATCGAAGCAAGCACGTTCGTTTCTTCATAGAGCCTCTCTAGAGTCCGGGTTTTGCGATCGCAGCGAAGAGGACTACTACACGGAGCTATTTGAAGTGAAGGACCGGACTACAAAGGTTGTAATCCCAAACTCTTAGAAGTAAAGTTGTTTACTTGCTTATAGTTTTCGCATAATCTCTAGTGATCTTGGTTAGGGTTGTTCGGCACGTCTAATTTTTGAATCGGGCATGGTTGATGCCTTCTAGAACCTTGTGAGAGTGCCTAGCATCCCTACTGTGGTATCAGAGCCAAGCTAGAGCTTTAGGCGAAGTTTAAAGTCCGATCGAACCCGGAAGCCCCGATTTATACCTTTCTCTAGAAATTTTCTAAAATTGTGATTTTTTCTGTATTAAAAATGCTCAAAAAATCAGCAGGGAAATACAAGAGTTACTGTGAAACACGTGCCACTAATACCTCTAAAGCGCCGCGGAACCGAGGCCGTACCATGGCTTTGGCGGCGGTTCCGCGGCAGAACAGTAGCTTCATGGTTTACTGTTTGCACAGTAATATCAGTATTTATTTCCTGATATTTTTGGGGAATTTTATTTTTACTCAAGTGTTGAGTTTTCTGGGATGTATTGGGGACTCGTTGATTCGATCGGATAATTTAACTTCGTTTAGTTTTTCCGGATAATTTTAGAACGTGTTAAAAAGTTCGAACGGATATCAATAACTCACTTTTTCCCCTGCCGGAAAATTTCCAAGCGTTGGATTTTTCCGTAGTTTAAGAACGTTCTAAGTCGTGCAAGTAACGCGGTGGACCCTCTAGAAGAACACAAACCTTAACTCGATTATGTGACCGTCTTGAACTGCCTCTAAACCTTAGGGTTTGAGGCAGTACGGCGTGCCACATGTGAGGCGTTGGCTTGACCCTTCTACGGCTGGACCATTGGTACTGTGGCACGTGATGGATGTTTTAAAACTAATTTCAAGTGTTGAGAACTATTTGGGAAAACTTGGGTGTTTGATTATTCGATCGGAAAGTTTAACATTGTCTATTTATCTGGAATGTGATACAATATTTGGAATCCACAAGTAGTCATAAGATAACTAATTTGAATATTATAAATCTAGCAGTTCAGTCTCAGATGATCGGTTGCTACGGGATTTTGATGCGATCAAAAGTCCGTCGCAATCACGTAGCGTACGCGGATACTCGCCAGGTAAACTTAATAGACAGCCACGTCCCATAGCCCCGACCAAGTGACTGTAGGAGAACCCCATCGCCAAAAGCATCCGTTCGGGTGCTCGCGGCAGCGGTGTTCCGCTTTAGTGCACTTCGTCGACGGCATCGGAGGTGCGGCCGTCTACTAAAGTTTGCGACGAGCATTCGATCAGGATGTCGGGAATCTTGTTGAATTGCTCGACTTGATATTGAAAAGAGTTTTCGATAATGAGACTAAAATGCAGGGTTTATAATTGCTAGGCATGAGATGTCTAAGGTATTCATTTGGTTAGGCATGCAATGTCTAAGGAGGTTGCGGATTCCAACTGTTGTAGTTTTACACTTTCTTTTCTGTGACCGTAAGTGTAGTATGTAGTTGTATCGCCGGTTTTCGTTGCTATACATCGACGACAATCGGTGTATGCATACTTACTTACGTTGATGAAATGTGATGTTATGTGTTGCTGTGATATGTTATATTGGATCGTCGTGTTTTGAATAGCCGGGGGTTTTATGTGAGATGGGAGTTTTTCATTTTCATTCATGTAAAATTCATTTGTATGTAATATTCTTTTATTGGGGCACTTCCGGGCTGAGGATGATGTCACCATTGTATATTATTTACTTTTCCGCATTAGGTAGACCTAAGGCGGGGAGCACAAGTAACCGGGTTCTAGGGTCCAGTGGGGGACCATCTCGAGGAGTCGAGACCGGGTCTCCTAACCCTAGAATTGGCAGTGTTGCTTGCCGCTCTCGTAGGGGTCTAGGAATGTGGGTTTGGCTATTCATCACGACTGTGGAATCCGTGTTTTATACAGGCTCGTATTAAAACACGGACGTCCAAGTATATCCAATATTTTATATATTTTCTTCTGCTGCAATTTTCTGTGATGAGATCATATTTCTGCCTGAGACGAATGTTTATATTATATATATGAGATATATGTTATATTGCAGATTTCGTTTCAAATGTGATGCTTGTGAAGCATAATTAAAATGGGACATCATTAATGAGATTAATGAAACTAAAAGAAACCTAAAGATGTTGTAGAAACTTGTTTACAAACTGGTAGCTCTAGTTCTTGCTTTGCATAGCGGTGTTCCTTGTAGAACATCCAGCACCTTATTCGATAAGGAAAGAGCCGAGATCTCTTCACCGGGAGTGACCTCTTTAGCGAAACTAGCAGATGCTACAAACTCGGTTTGTCTTTTGATTGTTTTTATAGTTTTTGCTTTGCATAGTGATATTTGTGAAATATCCTGCACCTTATTCGATTAGGAAAGAGCCGACGATCCCTTCATCAGGAGTGACCTCTTTAACAAAACTAGAAAAGGCCTAAAAAACACTCCATTTAAAATCACTCGATTCTACAACGATATCAAGTTCATTACGCAAAAGGTTTTTATAAAAACCTGTCGTAGCCCTCCATTATTTTAGGAAGTAGAGTACTTAGTATTCGTGCTGCGTATGTCGACTTTAGTTGAGGCGTAGTGTACGGTAGCTAAGTGATGTCTTCTTACACAGCATATGATGCGATTAGTTAGGACATTCATGTGATTATGTCGACCATAGTTGTGGGTCATGTAGGGTGGGTCTGATTAATCATGAAATAACGGGTAGAGCTTGACTGGTGGTTATGATATGTTGACCTTAGTTAAGGTCATAAGTGCTAGGGGTAAAATATTATTGGGAATTTCAAGTGTTGAAATTTGCAATGAGATTGCATACCTTCTATGAGATAGTTGGATCCCGATACCCGCTGCGAGTAAGAGTTACTCCTGGGAGAGTTTTACACATTACAATTAGCCGATCAAGTAGGTGTCTAGAAAGGTGTCAACGGGGTTACGCCCCTGGGAAAATGAGGTTTACTTTAATTAGGTCTGCGCGAAAGCACGGGGAACCTCCCTCAAAGTACTGGCACTGGCCTGGCTGAAAGACTGGCGAACTTGTAGCGTGTAATTAATCCTGGCTAGTCTTTCCTTTTAAGGTTGGAAGGAAGATTTGACTAGAACAGTGGGAGCCATCCTGATTAGATAAATTGACAACCAATCTAATCTTGTAAAAGCGCACGCTGAGTGTTTTCTTCTCTCTCTCTCCTGGTTGCGACTATGTCGCGCCTTAATCAAGATAATAATTCGGATGAATTGACCGAACCCGCTTGTTATACTGAGCAGGGAACGTTGGTCCCGCTCCAACTTATAATTGTTATAAGACAGAGCAGGAAATTGGGGATTACCAGAATTCCCGTGCCGCCCAAACGAAGAAAGTGCATGCTGATGCATCTTCTTCGGGTGTGTTCATTACCCAGAATTGTTTCAAAATATTTTTTAAGTCCTGGGTATTTGATACCGGATCAGGATCCCACATATGTAATTCGTTACATGGGCTACAGAGAGGTAGAGAACTGAGAACGGGTGATAAGATTCATGAGATAGAAAATGGTGTAAGTGTTGCAGCCAAGTCTGTTGGTAGTTATCACCCTGTATTACCAGAATACATTGATTCTGAAAGAATATTATTAGATACCGAACTTGATATACAACATCATATCAGTCTCTTTATTTATTAAAGAAGGATATAATTTTGTATTGTTGGATAATGTTTTAAACATTTCCTATATCAAGAGTTGATCAGTTCAGGTACGTTATCTAAAAGCATGCACGTTCTAAATCAAACCACAGTTCTTAATGTACAGAACACACATAAAGAGGAAGAGTTCAGAACTGAACAAATCCTTCTTAAGGTATTGTAGACTAGGTTATGTCAATATGACCCGACTAGCCGAAGTTACATTAAGATGCATATTTAAATCTGTTTGAATTTACATCTTGTGAAACCTGCCAGTCATGTCAGAAAGTTAAAATGACCATAGCTCTGTTTATTAGAAACAGAGAAAGAGTTAGTAAACTCTTGGGATTGATACATGATGATGTATGTAAGTCCCCTGTCTACACATGCCAGGACTGGTTTTTTGTACTTCATTACATTCACTGATGATCTCTCAAGATTCAGACATATGTTCCTGTTGAAACACAAGTCTGAAACTTTTGAGATAATCACAGAATATAAGTTAGAAGTAGAGAACCAAAAACGGGTATAAGTATTATGTCCTTTGATGAGATCAAGGAGGAGAATACTTGAGCACATGATTCTTGGACTATTCTAAAGGTGAATGAGATTCTCTCTCAACATTACTCCTCCGTATACACCACAGCACCTCGGTGTATTGGGATGGAGAAATCACACCCTATTTGATATGGTGCGCTCTATGATGAGTACTACTGAGTTTCCTATGTCCTTTTTGGGAATTATGCACTTGTGAAGCTGCATACCTATTGAATAGGGTTCCAATCAAATCAGAAGCCTACCACTCCATATATGATATGGTATGGGAAGAGCCCATCTCTTAAGGATATTAAGATTTGGGGTTGTCCGGCCCATGTCAAAAGGCAAAATCCGGACAAAGCTCGAGGCAAGGTCAGTTCTGTAGAACTGGAAAAGGTTCCAGCTATACAAACTACAGCTGATATTTTGGTAAAACCCGAAGGATTCAATAGTTTCCAATGAACCACAGCCTCTCCGCCGATCTAGTAGGATTCCTCACCCACCTGAGAGATACTTCGGTTTCTCTATGACAGCGGGAGCGAGGATTACATCATGAGATGATGACCCAACTTATTTCGAGCAGGCCATCAGGAGTGGGACTCAGTAAGAATGGCTGGATGCTTAGCGATCTGAGAAGGAATCCTTATACACCAACAAAGTATGGACTTTGGTTGCTTTAACTGAAGGGTTAAATCCCCATCAGGAGCAAGTATATCTTGAGAAGATTACTTGGTGTACATGGAAAAGTTGAGACTTTCAAAGCTATGCTTAAGTCCATCCAGATCTTACTTGCCACAGCTACATACCATAACTACGATATCTGGCGGTTGAGTGTCATGACTGCTTTTCTAAATGTTGATTTGGAAGAGAGCGTCTATAAGTACACAGCCAGAGGGCTTCGTAGACAGTAGGAGCAGCGGAAACGTGAGCAAGTTGTTTTATGCGATAAATCAGGCATCGCGGAGATGGAACATCTGTTTTGATGTGGTAGTCAAAGAGTTTGACTTCATCAAAATGGTAGATGAACCTTGTATATACAAAAAGGTAGTAGGGAGTATGGTGGTGATCCTCGTAGAATACGTGGATGACATACTCTTGATAGGGAAGGAGTTTCCTATACTACGCTCGGTCAATCTCCGCTTATCACAAGGATTCTCCATATAGGATCAAGGTGATACCTCCTAAATCATAGGTTTTATATCTATGAGATAGATCTAAATGGATATTAGGACTCTCACTAGTTGTAGTGAGATGGTATCAATCGATCCTGGGGAGAATCACCGGAAAAGGTTCCAGAGTGATAAGGACGACTGAATGTCAGTCGCAGGCATTGTCTTTACCCTCAGTGGAGGGACGATATGTTGGAAAATTTCCAAGCTAGATGCCGTGACATTCTAGACGATTAAAGGCAAGATACATCATTACCAAGGATGCTACCAAAGAGGCAGTCTGGATATATAAGTTCATGAGATGAACTTCGTTCCTACCATTGTGTGACAATGGAGTTGTGGCTTATGCCAAGGAACCCCCGTCCCATCAGAAATCCAGATATAATTCTTAGGCAGTATCACCTGATCATGGAGATGGTTGATCTTCAAGGAGATTGAGGTTAGGAGAGTAGACAAAGAAGACAACAGCGCGGATCCACTCACAAAGGCCTATTTCCCAGTAGAGACTTTTATGGGATGGTTGAGTATGAGATACTTTGACCACTGCTGATTGTTGGGTATGCGATACCACAACAGATGGCCCTAGTGCAAGTGAGAGATTGTTAGTTATATGTATGCCCTAGAGGCCATTACTGTACATACGATGTATATTGTAGTGGATGCTTGGACATATATAGGTGGGACTTTCTTGCTCGACATGATAGTATGCTATCTGGTTGCTCTTTATCTTAACATGTACTCTGATTGTCTCTATGTTACATGTTGATAAAGCTCTTAGGATAAGTACTTGACTGCCAGGACTATGATGCAGATCATACTAGTGGGGACAGTGTAGTCGCCAAGTACATCCTTCAAATGTTCCTAGTCGTGGGAGTACCGAGATAGGGCATCGATACTCCAGAGTAGACTAGCGTATGCGCTTCTTGACCTATATGATGGGCGATGGATGATCCCATATCCATTGGTGTTTGACATCAGAGAAGGTATACGGGTTCTCAGTAGAGACTGGGTACACTAGACGGACTCGCCAAGAACTCCCAGATGGTATTATACCTCACGTCAGATGGAAGTTCTCTGGTGACACTGGTACAGGTTAGTCTGTAGACCCGAGATCATCATAGAGTCTTGTGTGATTCCCACTGTGCTTTGATTTCCATCATACCACATCCAATAGGGCGTGCAAAAGGGTGGCTTTTGGGTACAGTCCCGAATCACATGGAGGCAATGAGCGATAAGAGGGGATTCGTCTCTCCCGGTATAGGGAGTTGATATTGCGCTGTGTTCGATTGGCTATAACTTGAAATCCCTGGCCAGGATTGCTGAGATGTACTGGTAAGTGTTATCAGTAGTTTCTCAAACTGTTATAGACCTCAAATCGACACGACTTATCAAGCTACTGGGGTCTGACGTTTACCACCCCTAGGCGAGATATGCGACATATCAGACGACGAGACCGGACTGTACAAGAGTGTTACTGATTGGATTCGCTGGAGAAAGTACAGGCTTGCTTGTTGATCTTCTGATCGCTCAATACCTGGGTGGCCGTTACGTTTGGCAGACCGCTTGCGGCTTGTGGGTGTTTGATATGATCATCACCTACTGCCGGCGTATTGACGAGTCTTTAGAGTCCTACACAGAGGTTTCCTAGCTCAAGCGAAATGGAGTAGTAGCGCATATGTGATATGTGCGGGAACGAGATTAATGCGAGTATGTGATATCGCATTATATTCTCGTGATGTGTGACATGATTGGTTATATGTGATATGGCCGATTTATCGGTTCGAGCGTTGATTCGATAAGATGTTGCATTTGATATTAGTCGGTTATATGTGATATAGCCGGATTATTAAATCAAGAGTTGATTTGACAATTTAATGTATAATTATATATTTGATATATTATAATACATTAACTAATATTTAGCTCACTATTGATTTCTTTTTCTCACATGATGTGCACATTGTACGTATATACGCGATATGTACATTTGTGTACATGGATTGTGTCATGTTTGATGATACATATAAGATGGGTGTATGAGATTAACACAATGCTAGGGTTAAGTTACGGTTTCTATTTATGTTAAGCTAATTCAAAAGAGATTGAGTTTGTTATGCTAAAGCTTGCACAAAAGCTTATGGATAAGCTTTGACAAAGTCAACCCTTTTGTCTAGTTTAGAATATTTATCAAACCCAACCTTTAACCATTGCCATGAGTTAATTCTCTACATGAGTTCGCCATGGGGGCTTAACTCAACCAAGGGTGCAATAATTCATTTGGATGAATCATTCACAAGTCTTCTTCTTCTTCTTCAAGCTCCATGAAAATGCTTGCTAGCTCTAATGGAGTTTTGAGATAAAGTGTGAGAAAATCAATTCTAATGTGATCCCGCCTCCTACTTCTTCATCCTCTACCACTTGCCATGTAGTAAAGTGTGTTCTCTTCACAAAGTTCATGACCTAGTGAAGGAATAGCTTGATTCAGTGTCTCCTCGACGTAGATCATCTTCGGCCTCGAAGTCATCGAAGCAAGCACGTTCGTTTCTTCATAGAGCCTCTCTAGAGTCCGGGTTTTGCGATCGCATCGAAGGGGACTACTACACGGAGCTATTTAAAGTGAAGGATCGGACTACAAAGGTTGTAATCCCAAACTCTTAGAAGTAAAGTTGTTTACTTGCTTATAGTTTTCGCATAATCTCTAGTATACGATCTTGGTTAGGGTTGTTTGGCACGTCTAATTTTTGAATCGGGTATGGTTGATGCCTTCTAGAACCTTGTGAGAGTGCCTAACATCCCTACAAATACGAATACAACGAGACGAAAATAATCCAACAATATAATACTAGGATCCGGCTTAAACCAAAGCCCACTAGTATTATCCGTCCGATCATGATCCGTGCACAAGTGCATGTATATGATCGAACCCTACCATAAAACCATACGGCCTCTACAACGTTTCGCCCGAACCAGGGAAACCCTCTGTGTGGGACTTTAAAGACTCGTCAATACGCTGGCAGTGGGTTTAGCCATAAGCACATCAGTGGCACTAGCTGTACGTAAATGATACCCAGGTATTGAGCGAAAGGGAGGCCGACGAGTGAACTCATCCTGAAACCCTACTGAGCCTGACAATGACAATATCCGTACAGTCCGGTCTGTTCATCTATGAGTATCGCATATCGGGTCTAGCGGGATGGATAAAGTCAGACCCCTAATAAAGCAATATTCAGTGTCGGTATGAAGCCCATCACCACCTGAGAAACTACTGATCCGAATCAGTAATTCTCGACTACCTTGGCCAAGGATTTCTGGTGATGGCCACCCGTGCACACCGCGACATCAACCCCCAATACCGGGAGAGACGAATCTCCTGACGATCCGCTCATTGCCTCCACATGGCTCAGGACTCTACCCAACTAAAACCTGTTTGCACGACTCTTTTGAGCCGTGGTAGGGTAGTAATCAAAACACAGTGGGAACTCACATGAGACAAATGAGGATCTCAGGTCGATAGATGTCACGACCCGAAAGTACGGAACATGACCGGCACTTAAACTACGAAACGTCTCGAGGAGTTCGTAATCTAAGTAAGCCGAAAACCCAGAAATCTAAACCAAGAAAAGTAGTAGAGTGAAGGAAAACCAATTTAAATCAAGTAGTTTTAATAGCATAAGCCGAATTATGCGGGTTTCTAAAAACATCAAAAATTTACTGAAAATTTCGGCAGAGTCTCCTTTGTAAATACTGGCTCCCAAACGGGATACAACATGAATAGTATACGAAATCAATAAAAAGGCATCCCCAAGCGGGAGCTAGCTCTTCGTCAATCGACGGCCACAACCACACAAGCAATATAATATACAACGCCAACGGCGAGGATCAAAATTCAAAAGGAAACTCAAAACCACAAGAAAACCACAGAAATAAAACGCGCGACTCTAAGGTCGAAGGAATAACATCACTGGTCTCTATCTCAAAATAAATACATGTTTGGTTGATAGAACTTCTAGATACAACAGAATAATGATATACAAGATATACAATGGGGGTACGATACAAGTAAACCCACCTACTAGCAAATCACCCGAAGGAAACTATACTCGCAAAGCCGTAATTAAACCTGTACGACAACCTGCAAGAAACTGGGGCACAACAGGGGTGAGTTGCCAACTCGTGAATAGAAAAACATCTACGCACAGAAATCGCATAAATAACGCAACCTAGGTCAATGATCATAATATATCCTCAAATATAAGAATAACATGCAACCTATAACAAGGCTAGGGTAGATATCTAACCCGAGTGTAATCTCATGTGCCCGTGTCAGTGCCTCAGGTAGCAATGTATCATATGAATAAGGTATGAATGCATGAAAACAGAATACATGTAAATGAAGAACTGTTTTCATAATTTAGTGAGATTTCCTTTGTATTTTTAAAATGAGGTATCATAATGAAATCAGCATAAAACAGTGCCTAGCATCGGCACAAACGTAATCCCAATATCTCGATATCTCTGTATCGCAGTCTCTGTACCTCAATATCTCGAAATCTCAATATCACAGTCTCAATATCTAAGGCGCCGTCGGTCCAGACCGGCCCCTACCATCCATCTCAAGACCACGACGGTATCTTCCGGATATCCGACGCGTCGGGTAAAATCACCGGTAGGTAGTGCTCCCCTGCCAGGCTCACATCGTCATCATCACGCACTTCTTGCCTCGGGGTACCTTACCGGGTCCACCATGTACCCGAAACGGTTCATCCGCCTCCTCGAATCGGGTCTCGAAATCCATCAGCAAACTCATGGTGGACGACTCATACAGCATGGGAAAAACCGCACTTTTTATTTAAAAAGAGCGAAATCAGTTTATATAAGTTTTGCGGTTTTCCCCCCAAATCCAGAAAATTTCATGGAAATCCGAATCCAAATCATCAATAGCATGTAAAACCATGAATATAGGCATAACAATGAATAACAGTATGCATGAAGTGACTAGTAATAACTACAATGTTAAGCTGGCATATAAGGCAGGTACACTAATATCATGTCAAATTACTAACTAACATGCTAAGTCAAGCAATAATATTTTCTAAGGTGTACGTGACATGGCAATTACCGATGAATATGTGTGTGAGCCGGCAAGTAAGTGTACGTGGTACATACGCATCATCGGTAATGGTGCTGGTGTCCTAACATCATGATATCAATAATGGAGTATGAAACATAATATAAGCATGCGATGCGAAGCGAACCACAATAAAGAGCGGGAGCTGAATACTAGACGCAACTATAACTAATCTGCATTAACCTAATATAAGTCCTACAAATGGTGCCTTTTGAAATAACACGAATCATGGGGTTTTGAAAATAGGGGCTACGGTGTTTTTATGAAAAGATACGTCTTTTGAAATATCCGTAGGATCCCTTGGGCTGTCTTTTAAAATACCCACGATTCGTTAGTTTTGAAATAGGTAAGAATCGAATCTAATCTAACAACTAAACTAAACTAAAGGGCTAAGCTGACCAGCTGGGCTACAGGTAAGGAAACCGCCTAACATCTGAGTCGATACATATACATACCTGTATATATATTAGTCGGTGATCCCGCCTCAATAATATCATATCCGATACCATATCTATAATCAGACATCCCAAGTCAAGAGTGCGGATCAATCATCAAAATATAGCTCGTACGTTAATCCGTCGTACGGCATCCCTAAATTTGGGTATGGGTTAATATCATATTCATCATACTATTCATCTAGTATCCTCTTTATCCAAGATCATAGTCTAGGGTACTGACCTATGTCTAGTACAATACTAATATCATCAATATAGTCATGATCTGACTACTGATCGACAGTCTCGTACAAACCGATATCACAACCACAAAACAAATCTCATCGACTCAGCTCAATCCCTAGTATCGTCCTCATATCCGTATGTGAACACATAGTCCCATACCCATGTGAACACATAACTATAAAGAATCCCATGAGCACATATAAATAGGAATGTATGCAAGTATGTATGTGTGTATATGTAGTGCAACACTACCCTAGGGTTCGCAACACTAAAGTAATCCAACACACCAATATCCATCCTAACATCGCTATTAATCCCAAATAACATATAATAATTGTTGGTGTGTATACGCATCCGTATACACCACCACGGACTGCGGGGGTGCTATACGCCATCCACCCGACTTCTCCCCGTAGATATAAATCTACTCACCTGGTCCTCGCTCGCCGGTGCCGACGTCGCCACGCGCTTGCTTGTCGTCTCGAAGTCCACATGGGGGTACCTACATATCACAACGCATCATATCGCATTAAAATCCGACTCATGACCAAAACGACACACGAATCCCACATAAGTCAAATGAACCCAAAAACCCTCGACGTCGGCGTACAAACACCAAACAATCGAGAAAAACTTCCAACACACTCATTTGTACAATTACAAGCACTAATTATAATATAAAATAGCTTACAATTCCCAAAAACCCCAATTTCACTTAAAAAGTCATTTTTCCGAAAATATAGCAAGCACAAATTACCGTTTTTGTACAAAACATGATGTTTTAATAATTCTAGTGACCAAGATGATAACTTAATATCTTAATTATGCCATAGAAACCACTACGTAAATTTTAAACCCACAATTTAATTCAATTTCAAAAACCTAGTTTGCAATTTTAACCAATTTCAACCATTTTATAGCAAAAATGCACATACAACAATCTAGCTTGGATTTCAATGATTTAAAGCATTAAACTACATTTTAAAATGTTAATGAAGTCATAAAGCCCTAATTACATTTTTAATCTCACACATGCAATTAAATTCCAAAACCTAGTTTGCAAAACAAAAAACTTATTTTGGACATTTTAAATGTTACAATTTGGAAAATAGCAACTAGATTAATTTTGCATAGTATTAACATGTTAAATACATCACACAACTATAATCTCATTTCCCAAAACCCTAACTACATTTTCACAAACCCTAATCTCATGAATTTGGACTTGCAAATTTCAAACCTAAAATTAAACCCTTTACTAACTTAATTTGAAGTAATAACAAATAATGTAACAAAATATCAAGATTTTATACCTCACAAACTATGGATCAAACCTTGCAATCTAGCCTCTCAAATGCAAATTTTTCTCCAAGAATCATGTTAAAATGGGCTAAGGAAAAATGGGTAGAGATTGGATTTGGGTTTAGCTTTGAATTTGTGAGAGAAATGGTTGATTTTTGTTGGGTTTTGATGAGGAAATGAGAGGAGAAATTTGGGGGGGGCTGCCCAAGAGAGGCTCGGCCAGAAATTGGTGAGGGAGTGAGAGAGAGGTGTGGGTTTCAAGTCAACACAAGACCAAGTCAACAATTACCCATACTTCATTAATAAAACATTACCCCTTTTCTTTTTTTTTCTTTTTCTTTTGCTTTTCTCTTCAAATTCAAGTAGGGAAAAGGGTGGGGGCTGCTGAATTCAGCCAAGGGGAGAAGTAAATGGGGGTGTGTGAGTGTGGGTATGGGTGTGAGGTGATGAAAAACGATAAACATAACACCCCAAACATCCATTTACACTTAAAAAAGCATTTTTTCTTCAATAATTTCTAAACCGATTTGGCAACCGATTTCGTTTCAAAAACTACATGATAAAATTTTATTTAATGTTTTATGATGCACAAAATTTGTTTCAACTCATTTCAGTTTGTAATTTTCCCTAATTAAATGTATTAGTGACGGCTTAAAATAATATTAAAATAAATTTTTTTTTCAGAAAATTTGAAATTTCACCAGTGGCTCAATAAACACCAAATACTAGCAATTACATAGCTAGAATATGTATATTTAATTTTTATAATAAGATATTTGTATTTTGACTTTTTACAGAAAACCCCCTTATTTTACCGATTTTCCGAAATTTCACCGAAACGATTTTCAAAACGCTACAATAGACTAACCTGTACACATGTCACCAGAGAACTGCTATCTGACAATAGGTATAATACCAACTAGCATGTTCTCGGCGAGTCCGTCTGGTGTACTCATACCCAATGAGCACCTGTATACATCTTAGGTGAACCAACTGACACTAATGGCTTGTGAGACCGGCCACCGCCCCTCGTAAGGGTCTCGATCCATATACACTAGTCTACTTATGGAGTATCGATTCCCAGTCTCGAAACTCCCATGACTAGGGAGACTTTAAGGATGTGCTTATAGACCACCCAACTCTCACGTATATGATCGCTATCATACTGCTGGTAGTCAAGAAAGAATCCTATAGGCTTATCAACATGTAATAGTGATCTGTAATGTCACCTGAAGCATGTACACGATGATAAATACAAACTAGATAGCATACTATCATCTCGAGTAAGACTGTCCTACCGGTATAGGTCCTCCCTCAATCATTGCAATCACGTGTCTGCGATCTAATAATTGACTTGAGGGCACTATAGCCAACAGTTTTCTCATAGACGGTGATAGAGAGGATTGCATCATTGACAATGATGAGCCAATTAACTTCCAGCAAGCCATTCAGAGCGGAGACTCGGTAAAATGGCTGGATGCAATGCGGACCGAAATGGAGTCCATGTACACAAACAAAGTATGGACTTTGGACTTTGCTCCAGAAGGGGGAAAACCCGTAGGCTGCAAATGGATCTTCAGAAAGAAGATTAGTGTAGATGGACAGGTTGAAACCTATAAGGCTAGACTTGTTGCAAAAGGATTTCGCCAAAGACCTGGTTTGGACTATGATGAAACCTTTTCTCCAGTGGCTATGATCAAATCCATTCGGATCCTTCTTGCCATTGCTGCATTCCACGATTATGAGATTTGGCAGATGTACGTAAAGACCGCTTTTCTAAATGGATATTTAGAAGAGTGCGTCTATATGAATCGGCCAAAGGGTTTCATTCAGAGTGGGAGCAGCGGGAAAGTGTGAAAGTTGTTTAAGTCCATTTATGGACAAAAACAGCCATCGTGGAGTTGGAACATCTGTTTTAATGAGACGGTCAAAGAATTCGACTTTATCAAAAATCCAGATGAACCATGCCTTTATAGTAAGATTGTAGCGAGAACTGTGGTATTCCTCGCCTTGTACGTGGATGACATTCTTTTGATAGGAAATGACATTCCTATGCTACAATCAGTCAAAGGATTCTTGTCACAGAGGTTCTCCATGAAAGACCTGGGTGATGCCAACTACATTTTGGGGATCCAGATCTATCATGATAGATCGAAGAGAATGGTGGGACTTTCACAGTCAAGGTACATCAACACCATACTGAAAAGATTTAGTATGGAAGATTCAAAGCACGGTAGTCTACCGGCTTGTCATGGAATCACCCTCTCTAAAGAGATGTCTCCCAAGACTGATTTGGAAAGGGCTCGCATCTCGATTATACCCTACGCTTCTACGGTAAGCTCTATAATATTTGCGATGTTGTGTATCAGAACAGATGTTTCTTACGCACTAAGTGTGGTAAGCCGGTATCGGTCAAACCCAGGGGATATGCAATGGATAGCAGTAAAGAACATTCTCAAGTACCTGAGAAGGACTAAGAAGATGTTCTTGTGTATGGCGGAAAAGACCTCCAGATCGAGGCCTTTGCTGACTCCAGCTTCCAGAGTAATAAGGATGACTCCAAGTCTATATCGGGTTATTCCTTTACCCTCAATGGAAGGGCGGTCTGTTGGAAGAGCACCAAGCAGGACACTATTGCTGACTCGACGATGGAAGCGGAGTATGTCGCTGCTTGAGACGCCGCAAAAGAGGCATTCTAGATGAGGAATTTCCTAACGGAACTTTAGGAAGTTCCAACCATTGTTGATCCAATACCACTATATTGCGACAACAACGGCGCTATAGCTTTAGCGAAGGAACCCAGGTCCCATCAGAGATCCAGACATATCTTGAGGCGGTACCACCTGATCAGGGAGATCGTTGATCGCCGGGAGATCGAGGTGAGGAGAGTAGATACGGAGAATAACACTGCAGATCCACTCACAGAGGCTATCCCTCAGACATAGTTCAAGAGGCTATCCAAGATGATAGGTCTGCAATATGCTTATATATGGCCTTTGTGCAAGTGGGAGATTGTCGGTGTTATATTCCCTAGAGGTCATTATTGTATCATACTTGTTTGTATATTACTTAATGGAAGTTTAGGATATACACGCATATAGTAACAGTCTTGCTCGAAATGATAGTATGCTACCTGGTTTTTTTCTAGCTCAATATGTGCATGTGTTTCTTTTAGCATATCGCTTATACATATTGGTAGAGCCCTTAGGATCTTTGCTTGATTACGAGCGTTGTGATGACAGTCACACTAGTGGGGTATGGATAGTCTGTAATCACATCCTATATAGGTCCCTAGTCGTAAGATTATCGAGACGGGGCATCGATACTCCAAAGTAGACTAGTGTATACGCTTCTCATCCCAGCAGGGGAGATGGTCTGTCCCACAGCCATTAGTACGTTGTACTGGAGATAGTATGTAGGTGCTCATTGGGTTATGAGTACACTGGATAGGACTAATAGGGAACTGCTGGTGGGTACTATACCCATCGTCGGGTGGCAGTTCCCAGGTGACATGAGTACAGCTTAGTCCATCGACTTGACCCTGCTACTTCGCCTCAAGTGTGTTCCCACTGTTCTTAGAATACTATCCTACCACGGCTCAAAGGAGTCGTGCAAACAGGTAGTATGTTGGCGTGTAGTAGCTCCTCTAGTTAGGTTTAACCACGATATAATGATGAACTTTTCAAAATTATAGAGGGCTAATACAAACAAACTCCGAATCGAACTAGAGATTAGGGTAAAGCAACAATAAAAGAAGTCTAAGCTCAAAGATAAGGAACTACAACCTTTGTAGTCAACTCCTTCACTCTCTTTGGACTCCTACAGCTCCACTCGAAGCTTAGATTGACTCCGCTCAAGGTCCTTCGTCGTCTACGATGATCCACCTGGAGTATCTTTGATCAAACTTTTTGCTTCACAAAACTAGTGTGAATGAAGCATAACAAGCTACACTAATAGACTTGAGTAGTATAGATTGGTGAAGTGGTTTGTATTCTCACTTGAAAACCCTTTCTTTTTGTGTATCTCACTCACTAGAAAACTCAAGAGAGCATGAGAGAGGAGGAAGAAGGAGATGGCTAAGCATGAGCTCAATTATGATAATCTCTTAATAAAAAGAGAAAAGAAAAAAGAATATATGAGAGTCACCCTCACATAAACCATGGTAAATAAATATCTTGATATTTTTATCATTGAGTTAAAACAACTGAGGAAATTAAACCAAGGGTTAATGTCAGGGTCAAGTATAGAAGGGTGTAGAAACAATGAACCATGGTTGAATTTCCTTTTTCTTTTCTCAATAAATAAATATATATAGATATTCATTCTATGTGAGTCTTGCATTGCTATCTCCAATATATCAACAACCATGACACACATGTATGCATGTATGTGTGCATTCACATCATCATGTATATGTACATAAATATACATATGCATTCATGCATGCATACAATCAAATAGAAAAGGTTTAATAAAAGTGAGCTAAAAGTCTATATTAAATCAACACTTTATTTAATAAACCGGTCATATCACATACGACCCGACAAATAGAAAAACGCCCGATTAAAATACGGTATCATATACACGCATTTAATCAAGCTCCCGCGCATATCTCATATGCACACCACATATTTTCGTCTGAGCTAGGAAAATCCTGTGTGGGACTCTAAGACTCGCCAATACGCCAGCAGTAGGTGACGATCATATCAAACACCCACAAGCCGCAAGCGGTCAGCTAAATGTAACGGCCGCCCGGGTATTGAGCGATCAGAAGAAAAACAAGCGAACCTGTCAAAACTCTCGTCGAGCCAACTGGAAACACTTACCGTACAATCGGGTCTTTTCGTCTGATATGTTGCATATCAAGTAAAGGGATGTAATCGTCAAGTCCTAATAACTTAATAAGTCAAGCCGATACGGACTATGACTGGTCGAGAAACTACTGATAACACTTATCATTAAATCTCATCAGCCCTGGCCAGGGATTTCGAGTCAAAACCAATCGCGCATAGCACAACATCAACTCCCAATACCGGGAGAGAAGATACCCCTTCTATCGCTCATTGCCTCCATGTGTCTCGGAACTGTACTCCAAAGCCACCTGTTTGCAAGACTCAGTAGAGCCGTGGTAGGGTGGAAATCAAAGCATAGTGGGAGAACACACAAGACTCTATGACGATCTTGTGTCTACAGACAAACCTGTACCAGTGTCACCTGAGAACTACTATCTGACGATAGATATAATACCATATAGGAGTTCTCGGTGAGTCCGTTCAGTGTACAAAGTCTCCACTGAGCACCCGTATACAATCTTCGATGTCACAACACCAATGGATATGGGACCATCCATTGCCCATCATATGGGTCAAGACGTATACGCTAGTCTACTCTGGAATATCGATGCCCTGTCTCGATATACCCTCGACTAGGAACATTCTAGGATATGCTTATAAACTACACATGCCCCACTAGTATGATCTCCATCATAGTCATGGAAGTCAAGCAAATATCCCGAGGGCTTTATCAACATGTATGAAATGAACAGTATAATACAATCAAGCAAATATGTTAAGATAAAATAAAACCAGATAGTACACTATCATGTCGAGAAAGAAAGTCATCTGTATATATACATGTCCAAGCATCCACTATAAATATAATGGCCTCTAGGGCATACATATATCCAACAATCTCCTATTTGCACTAAGGCCAATTATTGGCGTGTCTCATACCCAACATCTCAAAAAGTCGCTCATGTTGTGGCTGTGGAAAGGCCTTGGTGAGTGGATCCGCGGTGTTATTCTTTGTATCTACTCTCCGAATCTCTATCTCGTGGCGATCTAGTATCTCCCGGATCAAATGATATCGCCTCAGGATGTGTCTGGACTTCTAATTGGACCTGGGTTCTTTGGCCAACGCCATAGCCCCATTATTATCACAATACAATTGTATTGGATCAATAATGGTTGGAACTACTTCTAGTTTCGTGACGAACTTCTTCATCCAGACGGCTTCCTTGGCAGCATCATTTGCAGCAATATACTCAGCTTCCATCGTGGAGTCTGTAACAGTATCCTGTTTGGAACTTTTCCAACTAACCGCCCCTCCATTGAGGGTAAATACAAACCCCGAGATAGATTTGCTGTCATCCTTATCACTTTGGAAGCTGGAATCGGTAAAGACCTCCATTTGGAGATCCCCATTACCATACACCAAGAATAATTCTTTATTCCTTCGCAAGTACTTAAGAATGTTCTTCACTGCTATCCAATATTTCTCTCCTGGGTTGGATTGATACCTGTTTACTACAGCTAGTGCATAAGCTACATCAGGGCGAGTACATAACATCACATACATTATAGATCCTACGGCTGAAGCGTAGGGTATAATGCTCATACGAGCTCTCTCTTCATCGGTCTTCGGACAGAAGTCTTTAAAGAGAGTGATTCCATGACAAGAGGGCAAGGCATGTAGGGTTCCTAGGCACTCTCAAGAGGTCTCACAAGGCATCAACCATGCCAATTTCAAATATTACGGTGCCGAGAAACCCTAATACGGATCGTTGGCTAGAAGTTTAGGCGACAAAGCAACTAGTTAACTACTTTAACTAAGAGTACGGAAATACAACCTTTGTAGATCCGGTCCTCCACCTCCACGGCTCCGTGATGAAGTCCTCTCCGCTGTACAAATCGGATCCCGGGCTCTAGTGTCGGCTTCATCGGAGAATGGACGGGCTAGGTCATCGACTACGACGCCGAAGATGATCTACGTCGAGGCATCACTAGATCAAGCTCCAACTTCACCAAGTCAAGAAACTTGTGAAGAAAACACCCTATACTACTTGGCAAGAGGTAGAGGATGAAGAAATAGGAAGTGGGTTCACTTTAGAATTGGATTTCTCACTCATTTGCAAGAGTTACCATTGATGAAGTAAGCTTTCTTCATCTTGAAGATGAAGAAGAAGAAGAAGATATATTATGATAAGTTCTAATGAAAAAGAAAAGAAAATCAAAACTTATCATCATATAACCATGGTCAAGTGTAAAGAATAAACTATGGTTAAATGGAGTGGTTAGGGTTAAGCATGAGACAAAAATGGTCACTTTGGTCAAAGCTTCATGAAGCTTCAACTAGAAAACAAAGTTAGCCACCATTTTCTCTTAATGCTTATCATTTTCCAAATGAATAACTAAATAAGATAAATGAAAAAGAAAACAAAACCCTAACCATTCATATAACCATGGTTTAATCTTTACACAAACTCAAGTGAGCAAGTATCATCAAACATGATACAAACTTGTGTACAATCCAAGTGAGAAAATCCATTTAAAGTGAACCAATACTAGTTAATGCAAAGTAATATATCAAATATATAATTATACATTAAATCATTAAATCAACACTTGATTCAATAATCCGGTCATGTCGCACATGACCGACTAGTATCCAATGTATCGGCTTATCGAATCAATCCTTGATTCGATATCTAGGTTATATCGCATACAACCATTCGATACATTCATCGTGAGAATGAAATACGGTATCACATACACGCATTATTCTCGGTCCCGCACATATCTCATATGCGCTCTTATTTCGTTTCGCTTGAGCCAGGAAACCTCTGTGTAGGACTCTAAAGACCCGTCAATACGCCGGCAGCAGGTGATGATCATATCAAACACCCACAAGCCGCAAGCGGTCTGCTAAACGTAACGGCCACCCGGGTATTGAGCGATCAGAAGATCGACGAGCAAGCCCGCTCACACTCCTGTGAATCCAACCAGTAACACTTACCGTACAGTCCGGTCTGATCGTCTGATATGTCGCATATCTCGCTTAGGGGTGGTAAACGTCAGACCCCAATAGCTCGATAAGTCGTGTCGATATGAGGTCTATAACAATTCGAGAATCTACTGGTAACACTTACCAGTAAATCTCAGCAACCCTGGCCAGGGATTTCCGGTTATAGCCAATCGAACACAGCACAACATCAACTCCCTATACCGGGAGAGACGAATCCCCTCCTATCGCTCATTGCCTCCATGTGACTCGGGACTGTACCCAAAAACCACCGTTTTGCACGCCCTCTTGGACGTGGTAAGGTGGAAATCAAAGCACAGTGGGAACCACACAAGACTCTATGACGATCTCGGGTCAACAGACTACTCTGTACCAGTGTCACCAAAGAACTGCCATCTGACGTAAGGTATAATACCATCTGGAAGTTCTCGGCGAGTCCGTCCAGTGTACCCAGTCTCCACTGAGCACCCGTATATCATCTCTGATGTCAAACACCAATGGATATGGGATCATCCATCGCCCATCTGTATGGGTCGAGAAGGTATACGGTAGTCTACTCTGGTATATCGATGCCCCGTCTCGATATACCCACGACTAGGGACTTTGAAGGATGTACTTATGGACTACCATGTCCCCACTAGTATGATCCGCATCATAGTCCAGGTAGTTAAGTACACATCCTAAGGGCTTTACCAACATGTAACAGAGAGACAATCAGTGTACACGTTAAGGTAAAGAGTAACCAGATAGCATACTATCATGTCGAGGAAGAAAGTCCTCCCTATATATGTCCCAGCATCCACTACAATATACATCCTATGTATAGCAATGGCCTCTAGGGCATACATATAACTAACAAGGCACCACGCTTGGAATCTTCTATACTAAACCTTTTTAGGATGGTGTCAATGTACTTTGATTGGGACAATCCCAATAACCTCTTGGATCTATCTCTATAGATCCTAATACCCAAAATGCAAGAGGCATCGCCCAAGTCCTTCATGGAGAACCTTTGTGATAAGAATAGTTTGACCGATTGTAGCATAGGAATATCATTTCCTATCAAGAGAATGTCATCTACGTACAATACGAGGAATGTGTCAGTACTACCTACAATCTTCTCATAAATGCATGGTTCATCTATATTTTTGACAAAATCAAACTCTTTGATTCTATCATCAAAGCAGATGTTCCAGCTCCGTGATGCCTGCTTTAATCCATTAATGGATTTAAGCAACCTACATGCCTTTTTGCTGCTCCAACTGTCAATGAAGCCCTCTGGCTGATCCATGAAAACGCATTCTTCTAAATCACCATTTAGAAATGCAGTTTTCACGTCCATCTGTCAGATTTCATAATCATAGTGAGCAGAAATAGCAAGTAGAATCCGAATGGATTTAAGTATTGCTACTAGAGAGAAAGTTTCATCATAGTCCAATCCTGGTCTTTGACGAAAACCTTTTGCTACAAGCCTTGATTTAAAGGTATCCACCTGTCCATCTACACCAATCTTTCTCTTAAAGATCCATATGCATCCTATGGGTTTTATTCTAGGAGGTGCAACATCCAAAGTCCATACTTTGTTGGTGTACATGGACTCCATTTCGGATCTCATGGCATCCAGCCACTTCATTGAGTCACCACTCGTGATAGCTTGCTGAAAACTAGTAGGGTCATCATCATCCATGATGCAATCTTTTCTATCACCATCAATGAGAAACCCATAGTATCTCTCCGGTGGACGAGAAGTTCTACTAGATCTCCGGAGCGGCTGAGGTTCTTAAAGTTCTACTGCAACATCAGTTTCAACCAATTCGTCATGAGTAATTTGTGTCTCTAGAACCACTTCTAGTTCTACCGCATTGCCATCAGTAAAATTTGTAAAAATTACATTTTCTAAAAATGTGGCATGTTGAGAAATAATCACTTTTTGTTCTTCCTTGTAGTAGAATGGATATCCATATGAATGTTTTGGATATCCCACAAATTTACACATGACCGATCGTATCTCGAGTTTGTCTGGATTCTACTTTTTAACAAAAGCCGGACAACCCCATATTCTAACTCTTTTAAGAGATGGTCTCTTTCCACACCATATCTCATATGGAGTGGTAGACACGGTCTTGGTTGGAACCCTGTTCAACAGATACATGTCTTTCTCCAATGCATGTCGCCAAAATGAAAGCGGTAACTCAGCATCACTCATCATGTACCGTACCATATCTAATAGGGTACGATTCCTCCGTTCTGACACACCGTTGTGCTGTGATGTGTAAGGGGGAGTGAGCTGAGAGAGAATCCCATTCTCTTTTAAGAAGTCTGAAAACTCTGTACTCAAATACTCTCCACCTCGATCCGATCGAAGTTTCTTGATGCTCAAGCATGTTTGTTTTTCTACTTCAAGTTTGTACTCTTTGAATTTCTCGAAAGGTTCGGATTTCTGCTTCAATAAAAACACGTGTCCGAATCTTGAGAAATCATTGGTAAAAGTGATGAAGTATGAAAAACCGCCTCTAGCATGTGTAGACATTGGTCCGCATACATCACTATGTATGAGGCCTAAGAGTTCTATAGCTCTTTCTCCGTGTCTAGTAAACGGAGTTTTGGTCATTTTACCTTTGATACAGGACTGACAAGTAGCATAAGATTTATATTCAAAAGAATTTAAATATCCATCTTTATATATCTTGTTTAGTCTCGTTTCATTAATATGGCCAAGTCTACAATACCAAAGAAAAGCTTCATTTATAACTGAAAATTTTCTTTTATTTGTATGTTGTATGTTGAAAACTGTGTGTTGGTTTAAGACGTAAATACAGTTATTTAGTGTACCATACCCAATCAACTGTTGATTCAAGTTAATGTTCATAATATTATTTTGCAACACAAAATGATATCCTTCATTGCCTAACAAAGAAACGGATATTATATTACATAGAATACTAGGTACATAATAACAAGGGTTCAAAACCAAAATACATCCCGAAGGCAACCCAAGATGATACTCTCCTACAGATACAACATGTACATTGGAAGCATTTCCAACCCGAAGAGTATGGTCACCAGTCTTCAAAACTCTACTGTTTCTCAATCCCTGCATACAATTGCAGATGTGAGAACTAGAACCGGTATGTAATACCTAAGTTGCAGAATTTATAGAAAAACAGTTTTCAGTTACAAACACACCTGAAGCGGAAGTATCAGTATGCTTCCTCTTCTTGAGATCAGCATGTAACATCTTAGAATGCGATTAGTGTTAATTAAGAGATAATGCGTTTTTTTAGTAAAAAATTTACCAAAATAGTTTTCAAATATTTTATAAAAATTAATGAATATTTTATTAATATTTATTTTGGGCTTGCACACACATGTGCATGTTAACTTAGGGTTAAATTAGTGGTAACCATGCTTAAGTAGGCATGGCACCTTAACCCCATTTTAATTAAGTGTATGTAATTAATTTAGTTATTTAGTTTTAAAAAGGAAAATGGGTTTTTAAATTAGTTGACTTAAGGAAGAGAGAGAGAGAGAGGGAATCATGAGGCATGGCAAGCATGCCATGCATTAAATGAAGAGAGAGGGGCATGGCTAAACGCACCCCTCATTCCTTCACCCTCACTCACTCATACACTCCTCACTCTCACTCACATTCTCTCATTCCCTCATTCATTTTCTCCTTCTCATATTTTCCTTCACCTCACTCACTCCCTAACTCCTTCAACTGAAACCATAACCCAACCCTCACAAACCCACACCAAATCTCCACTAAACTTCACTTAAACCCTTCACAAAGCCAAGTCAAGCCACTAGGATCACTTGGAGCATAGAAAACTAAGGTTTTGAGCAAGTTTGGATAGGTAATGACTCTCTACTGTTATTTAGGTTGTTAATTTGTTGTGTGGGTTATTAGTTTCAGTTTAGAACGATAAAGATTTAGTTTTGTGCTCGATATCGTATTTAGTGTCATTATAGGGTGTCTGTGATCTGCCGTGACCCGGAGTCTTTACTGTGAAAACTGTTAGTTATATGTATGCCCAAGAGGCCATTAATATACATAGGATGTATATTGTAGTGGATACTTGGACATATATAGGGAGGACTTTCTTGCTCAACATGATAGTATGCTATCTGGTTGCTCTTTACCTTAACGTGTACACTGATTGTCTCTCTGTTACATGTTGGTAAAGCCCTTAAGATGTGTACTTGACTACCTGGACTATGATGCCGATCATACTAGTGGGGACATGGTAGTCCATAAGTACATCCTTCAAGGTCTCTAGTCATGGGTGTATCGAGACAGGGCATCGATATACCAGTGTTGACTAGCGTATACCTTCTCGACCCATACAGATGGGCGATGGATGATCCCATATCCATTGGTGTTTGACATCAGAGATGATATACGGGTGCTCAGTGGAGACTGGGTACACTGGACGGACTCGCCGAGAACTCCCAGATGGTATTATACCTTACGTCAGATGGCAGTTCTCTGGTGACGCTGGTACAGAGTAGTCTGTTGACCCGAGATCGTCATAGAGTCTTGTGTGATTCCCACTGTGCTTTGATTTCCACCTTACCACGTCCAAGAGGGCGTGCAAAACGGTGGTTTTTGGGTACAGTCCCGAATCACATGGAGGCAATGAGCGATAGGAGGGGATTCGTCTCTCCCGGTATATGGGGTTGATGTTGCGCTGTGTTCGATTGGCTATAACCGGAAATCCCTGGCCAGGGTTGCTGAGATTTACTGGTAACTGTTACCAGTAGTTTCTCGAACTGTTATAGATCTCATATCGACACGACTTATCGAGCTATTGGGGTCTGATGTTTACCACCCCTAGGCAAGATATGCGACATATCAGACGAACAGACCTGACTGTACGGTAAGTGTTACTGGTTGGATTCACAGGAGTGTGAGCGGGCTTGCTCGTCGATCTTCTGATCGCTCAATACCCGGGTGGCCGTTACGTTTGGCAGACCGCTTGCGGCTTGTGGGTGTTTGATATGATCATCACCTGCTGCCGGCGTATTGACGAGTCTTTAGAGTCCTACACAGAGGTTTCCTGGCTCAAGCGAAACGAAATAGGAGCGCATATGAGATATGTGCGGGACCGAGAATAATGCGTGTATGTGATACCGTATTCTATTCTCGCGATGAATGTATCGATTGGTTGTATGCGATATAACCTAGTTATCGAATCAAGGATTGATTCGATAAGTCGATACATTGGATATTAGTCGGTCATATGCGATATGACCGGATCGTTAAATCAAGTGTTGATTTAATGATTTAATGTATAATTATATATTTGATATATTACTTTGCATTAACTATTATTTGTTCACTTAAGATTGATTATCTCACTTGAATGTGCACATTGTATATATGATATATGTTTGTGCACTAGTTTGTATCATGTTGGATGATACATGCAAACTTGGGTTTGTGTTGATTAAACCATGTTTAAGTAAGTAGTTAGGTTTTTATTTATTTATTTATTCTTTTGGAAAGATAAATGAAATGGTGGCTTGTTTTGTTCTTTTGTTGAAACTTCATGAAGGTTTGAAAGCTTGACCATTTTGTTTCTTTTCTTTAACCTAACCATTCAACTTAACTCTAGTTTATTCTCTACACTTAACCATGGTTGCAATATGATAAGGGTCACTTGATTTTCTTTTTTAAGTTAATTCATTTTTCATTTTCTTTCTTCTTCTTCTTCTTGATGAAGAAAGAAAAGCTTTCTACAAAAAATGTCAAGTGATGAAATCAAGTGAGAAATCCAAATCCAAAGTGAACCCACTTCCTATTTCTTCATCCTCTACCACTTGCCATGTAGTATATGGTGTTTTCTTCACAAGTTTCATGACTTGGTGAAGTTGGTGCTTGATCTTGAGTTGCCTCGACGTAGATCATCTTCGGCATCGAAGTCGACGACCTAGCCCGATCATTTCTTCGACGAAACCATCGCTAGAGTCCGGGATCCGATGATCGCAGCGGAGGGACTTCATCATGGAGCTATGGAGGTGGAGGACCGGATCTACAAAGGTTGTATTTCCATTCACTTAGCAGTTAAGTTGTTAACTAGTTGCATGTTTCGTCTTATCCTCTAGTCAACGATCCGTATTAGGGTTTGTAGGCACATGAAAATTTTGAATATGGCATGGTTGATGCCTTGTGAGACCTCTTGAGCGTGCCTAGGAACCCTACAGTGGTATCAGAGCCTAGCCAGAGCTTTAGGCGAAGTGTAGACGAAGTTAGAAGTCCGATCGAACCCGTAAACCCCGACAAAACCCTTCTCTGTACATTTTTCAAAACAGTGGATTTTTGTGAATTAAAAATTCTCAGAAAAACAAGCAGGAAAAACTAAGAATTACTATGAAGTACGGTCCACTAAGTCAATAATTTGACCGCAGAACCGCGGCGAAACCATGGGTTTGGCGGCGGTTCGGCGGCCAAAATTTGGACTTAGTCCCTTAAATTTCATATATTTATTCTTAGGTCCTTTATTGGCAATTTTTTATGGGAATTTTTTAATTACACTCAAGTGTTGAATTTTCTAGGGTTTTATTGGGGACTCGTTAATTTGATCGGATAATTTAACTTCGTTTATGTTTTTCCGGATATTTTAGAAACTGTTAAAAAGTTCGACCGGATATAAATACCCACTTTTTCCCCTGCCGGGAAATTTCCAAGTGTTGGATTTTTCCGTAGTTTAAGAATGTTCTAAATAGTGCAAGTAACGCAATGGACCCTCTAGAAGACAACAAACCTTAACTCGATTATGTGACCGTCTTGAATTGCCCTTTGAACCTTAGGGTTTGGGGGCAGTACGGCGTGCCACATGTGAGGCGTTGGCTTGACCCTTCTACGGCTGGACCGTTGCTACTGTGGCATGAAGTGGATGTTTTTGAACTTATTTCATGTGTTGAGCTGTTTCGGGAAAACTTGGGTGTTTGATTGTTCGATCGAAAAGTTTAACATTTTCTATTTATCTGGAATGTGATACAATATTTGGAATCCACAAGTAGTTATGAGATAACTGATTTGAATGTTATAAACATAGCACTTTAGTCTCACTTGATCGGTTGCCACGGAATTTTGATGTGATCAAAAATCCGTCGCAATCACGTAGCGTACGCGGATACTCGTCGGTAAACTTAATAGACAGCCTCACCCCATAGCCCCGACCAAGTGACTGTAGGAGAACCCCGTCGCCGAAAGCATCCGTTCGGGTGCTCGCGGCAGCGGTGTTCCGCCTTGGTGCACTTCGTCGACGGCGTCGGGGGTGCGGCCGCCTACTAAAGTTTACGACGAGCATTCGATCAGGATGTCGGGAATCTTGTTGAATTGCCCGACTTGATATTGAAAAGAGTTTTCGATAATTAGACTAAAATGCGGGGTTTATAATTGTTAGGCATGCGATGTCTAAGGTATTCATTTGATTAGGCATGCGATGTCTAAGAAGGTTGCGGATTCCAACTGTTGTAGTTTTACACTTTCTTTTCTGTGACCGTAAGTGTAATATGTGATATCGCCGGTTTCGTTGCTATATGTCAACGACAATTAGGATACACATGTTTACTTACGTTGTTGACATGTGATGTTATGTGTTGCTGGATATGTTATATTGGATCGTCGTGTTTGAATAGCCGGGGGGTTTTATGTGAAATGAGTGTTTTTCATTTTCATTCATGTAAAAACTTGTATGTAATATTCTTTTATTGGGGCACTTCCAAGTTGCGAAAGATGTCACCATTTGTATATTATTTACTTTTCCGCACTAGGATAGACCCAAGGAGGAGGGCACAAGTAACCGGGTTCTGGAGTCCAGTGGGAGACCAACTCGAGGAGTCGAGTCCGGGTTTCCTAACTCTAGAATTGGTAGGGTTGCTTGCCGCTCTCGTAGGGGTCTAGGGGTGTGGGTTTGGCTATTCATCGCGACCGTGGAATCTGCGTTTTATACTGGCTCGTATTGAAAACACGGACGTCCTAGTTTATCCATTGTTTCATATGATTCTTCTGCTGCGATATCTGTGATGTGATCATATGATATGTTCTGTGATGGATACTGTATATAGTATATATGATATATTATATAGACGTTACTTATGTTTTACACCCGCGCTAGCCCTGCCCCGCTCTGTCGTTAGTTACATAACCTAACGGTGCACGAGGGGACATCGAGGCGAATGCGGATGGCATAAGTGTACGTCGTATTTATCTGTGATGTTTAGGTGCTTAAATGATGGGACTTCATTAATGAGATTAATGAAATAAAAGAAACCTAAAGATGTTGTGGAATTGAATTTCAAAAATAAAACAAGTAGCTACAGTTCTTGCTTTGCACAGCGGTATATGTGATATATCCTGCACCTTATTCGATGAGGAAAGGGCCGATGATCCCTTCACCGGGAGTGACCCCTTTAGCAATAACTGGCAGATGCTGCACACTCGGTTTGTCTTTTAATTGCTTCTATAGTTTCTGCTTTGCACAGTGATATATATGATATATCCCGCACCTTATTCGATGAGGAAAGGGCCGACGATCCCTTCACCGGGAGTGACCCCTTTAGCAAAACTAGAAAAGCCTCAAAAACACTCCATTTTAAAATCATTTGATTCTACAACGATATCAAGTTCATTACGCAATAGGTTTTCAGAAAAACTTGTCGTAGCCTTCCGTCATTTCAGATAAGTAGTAGTTAGTATTCGTGCTACGTTTGTTGGCCTGCGTCAAGGCGTAGTGTGCGGTAGCTAACTAGTATTTATCTGCTTATGGATATGATGCAGATTGGATTAGGGTAGTCGTGCGACTTTGTTGGCCTGCGTCAAGGGTCGTGCGGGTGGGTTTAATTCAATCAAGAAATGACGGGTTGAACTTGACTAGCGGACTATGGTTTGTTGGTCTGCGTCAAGGTCATAGGACGCTAGGGGCAAAATATTATCGGGAATTTCAAGTGTTGAAATTTGCAATGAGATTGCATACCTTCTATGAGATAGTTGGATCTCGATACCCGCTGCGAGTAATTGTTACTCCTTGGAGAGTTTTACACATTACAATTAGCCGATCAAGTAGATGTCTAGAAAGGTGTCAACGAGGTTATGCCTCTGGGAAAATGAGGTTTACATTAATTAGGTTCGTGCGAAAGCACGGGAGACCTCCCTCAAAGTACCGACACTGGCCTGGCTGAAAGATTGGCGAACTTGTAGCGTGTAATTAATCCCGGCTAGTCTTTCCTTTTAGGGTTTGAAGGAAGATTTGATTAAAACAGTGGGAGCCATCCTGATTAGATAAAATAATAACCAATTTATTCTTGCAAGAGCGCACGCTGAGTGTTTTCTTCTCTCTCTCTCCAGGTAGCGACCATATCACGCCTTAATCAAGATAATAATACGGAATATTGACCGAACCCGCTTGTTATACTGAGCTGGGGAACGTTGGTCCCGCTCCAACTTATAATTGTTATAAGACAGAGCAGGAAATTGGGGATTACCAGAATTCCCGTGCCGCCCAAATGAAGAAAGTGCATACTGATGCATCATCTTCGGGTGTGTTCATTATACAGAACTGTTTCTCAGTATTCTTTACGTCCTGGATATGAGATACCGAATCAGGATTCCGCATATGTAATTTGTTATATGGGTTACAGATAGGTAAAGAACTAAGAAAAGTTTCATGAGACAGAAAACGGGGCAAGTGCTGCAGCCAAGTCTGTTGGTCACTGTCACCCTGTATTACCAATACATTGATTCTGAACGAATGTTATTAGATACCGAACCTGATATATAAAATCATATCAGTCTCTTTATTAGTAAAGAAATGATAAAATTTTGTATTGTTGGATAATGTTTTGAACATTTCCTATATCAAAAGTTGATCGGTTCAGGCACGTTATCTAAAAGCATTGATGTTCTAAATCAAACTACAGTTCTTAGTATACAGAACACACACAAGAGGAAGAGTTCAGAAATGAACGAATCCTTCTTGAGGCATTGTAGACTAGGTCATATCAATGCGACCCGACTGGCTGAAGTTACATTTAGATGCATATTTAAATTAGTTTGAATTTACATCTTGTGAAACTTGCCGGTCATGTCACAAAGATACGATGACCATAGCTCTGTTTACTGGAAACAGAGAGAGTTAGTGAACTCTTGGGATGATACATGTTGATGTATGTAGGTCCCCTGTCTACACATGCCAAGACCGGTTCTTTGTATTTCATTACATTCTCTGATAATCTCTCAAGATTCAAACATATGTTCCTGTTGAAACACAAGTCCGAACCTTTTGAGATATTCACAGAATATAAGTTAGAAGTAGAGAACCAAAACGGATATAAGTATTATGTCCTTTGATGTGATCAAGGAGGAGAATACTTGAGCACGGAATTCTTGGACTTTTCTAAAGGAGAATTAGATTCTCTCTCAGCATTACTCCTCCGTATACACCATAGCACGATGGTAAATCGGGGCGGAGCAATCACACCCTATATGATAAGGCGTGCTCTATGATGAGTACTACTGAGTTACCTATTTCCTTTTGGGAGTTATGCACTTGAGAAGCTGCATACCTATTGAATAGGGTTCAAATCAAATCAGTAGCCTACCACTTCATATTTGATATGATAAGGGAAGAGCCCATATCGTAAGTTTGCTAAGATTTAGGGTTGTCCGGCCTATGTCTAAAAGCAAAATCCGGACAAGCTCGAGGCAAGGTTAGTTATGTAGAACTGGAAAGGTTCCAGCTATACAAACTACAACAGATGATTTGGTAGAACCAAAGGATTCAGTAGATACCAACGAACCTCAGCCTCTCCGCCGATCTAGTAGGGTTCCTCACCCACCTGAGAGATACTTCGGTTTCTCTATGACAGTGGGAGCAAGGATTGCATCATGAGATGATGACCCAACTAGTTTCGAGCTGGCCATCAGGAGTAAGACTCTATAAGAATGGCTGGATGCTTAGTGATCTGAGATGGAATCCTTATACACCAACAAAGTATGGACTTTGGTTGCTTTATCTGAAGGGTTAAATCCCCATCAGGAGCAAGTATATCTTGAGAAGATTACTTGGTGTAGATGGAAAAGTTGAGACTTTTAAAACTAGACTTGTTAAAGGTTTTCGTCATCGACCAGGCATAGATAATGATGAAACCTTTTCCAGGGAGTATGCTTAAGCCCATCCAGATCCTACTTGCCATTGCTACATACCATGACTATGATATCTGGTGGTTGGGTGCCATGACTGCTTTTCTAAAATGATGATTTAGAAGAGAACGTCTATAAGAACACAGCCAGAGGGCTTCGTAAACAGTGGGAGCAGCGGAAACGTGTGCAAGTTGCTTTATAGATTAAACCAGACATCGCGGAGTTGGAACATCTGTTTTGATGTGGAAGTCAAAGTGTTTGACTTCATCAAAATGGCAGATGAACCTTGTATATACAAAAAGGTAGTAGGGAGTATGGTGGTGATCCTCGTAGAGTACGTGGATGACATACTCTTGATAAGAAAGGAGTTTCCTATGCTACGCTCGGTCAATCTCCGCTTATCACAATGATTCTCCACATAGGATCAAAGTGATACCTACTAAATCCTGGGTTTTGGATCTATGAGATAGATCTAAATGGATGTTAGGATTCTCACTAGATGTAGTGAGATGGTATCAATTGATCCTGGGGAGAATCACTGGAAGTGTTCCAGGGTGATAAGGACGACTGAATGTCAGTCACAGGCATTGTCTTTACCCTCAGTGGAGGGACGGTATGTTGGAAGAGTTCCAAGCTAAATACCGTGGCTTACTAGACGATAAAGGAAGGATACATCGCTACTTAAGATGCTACCAAAGAGGCTGTTTGGGTGTATATTGGTTCATGAGATGAACTAGGTTCCTACCATTGTGTGACAATGGAAGTGTGGCTTTGGCCCGGGAACCCCGGTCCCATCAGTGACCCAGACATATTCTAAGGCAGTATCACTTGATCATGGAGATGGTTGATCTCCAGGGTGATCGAGGTTAGGAGAACAGACTCAGAGGAAAACACGGCGGATCCACTCACAAAGGCCTTTTCCCAGAGAGAGACTTTTATGGGATGGTTGAGTATGAGATACTACAACTACTGCTATCAGATGGCCCTAGTGCAAGTGGGAGATTGTTAGTTATATGTATGCCCTAGAGGCCATTACTATACATAGGATGTATATTGTAGTGGATGCTTGGACATATATAGGGAGGGCTTTCTTGCTCAACATGATAGTATGCTATCTGGTTGCTCTTTACCTTAACGTGTATACTGATTGTCTCTCTGTTACATGTTGGTAAAGCCCTTAGGATGTGTACTTGACTACCTGGACTATGATGCCGATCATACTAGTGGGGACATGGTAGTCCATA
The DNA here is from genome assembly GCA_030015575.1 of Agapanthus africanus. Classification (NCBI taxonomy): domain Eukaryota; kingdom Viridiplantae; phylum Streptophyta; class Magnoliopsida; order Asparagales; family Amaryllidaceae; genus Agapanthus; species Agapanthus africanus. Next base: position 206,412,183 of record CM057347.1, on the reverse strand, counting down.
AGTACATCCTTCAAGGTCCCTAGTCGTGGGTGTATCGAGACAGGGCATCGATATACCAGTGTTGACTAGCGTATACCTTCTCGACCCATATAGATGGGCGATGGATGATCCCATATCCATTGGTGTTTGACATCAGAGATGATATACGGGTGCTCAGTGGAGACTGGGTACACTGGACGGACTCGCCGAGAACTCCCAGATGGTATTATACCTTACGTCAGATGGCAGTTCTCTGGTGACGCTGGTACAGAGTAGTCTGTTGACCCGAGATCGTCATAGAGTCTTGTGTGATTCCCACTGTGCTTTGATTTCCACCTTACCACGTCCAAGAGGGCGTGCAAAACGGTGGTTTTTGGGTACAGTCCCGAATCACATGGAGGCAATGAGCGATAGGAGGGGATTCGTCTCTCCCGGTATATGGGGTTGATGTTGCGCTGTGGTCGATTGGCTATAACCGGAAATCCCTGGCCAGGGTTGCTGAGATTTACTGGTAACTGTTACCAGTAGTTTCTCGAACTGTTATAGATCTCATATCGACACGACTTATCGAGCTATTGGGGTCTGACGTTTACCACCCCTAGGTAAGATTTGCGACATATCAGACGAACAGACTGGACTGTACGGTAAGTGTTACCGGTTGGATTCACAGGAGTGTGAGCGGGCTTGCTCGTCGATCTTCTGATCGCTCAATACCCGGGTGGCCGTTACGTTTGGCAGACCGCTTGCGGCTTGTGGGTGTTTGATATGATCATCACCTGCTGCCGGCGTATTGACGAGTCTTTAGAGTCCTACACAGAGGTTTCTTGGCTCAAGCGAAACGAAATAGGAGCGCATATGAGATATGTGCGGGACCGAGAATAATGCGTGTATGTGATACCGTATTCTATTCTCGCGATGAATGTATCGATTGGTTGTATGCGATATAACCTAATTATCGAATCAAGGATTGATTCGATAAGTCAATACATTGGATATTAGTCGGTCATATGCGATATGACCGGATCGTTAAATCAAGTGTTGATTTAATGATTTAATGTATAATTATATATTTGATATATTACTTTGCATTAACTATTATTTGTTCACTTAAGATTGATTATCTCACTTGAATGTGCACATTGTATATATGATATATGTTTGTGCACTAGTTTGTATCATGTTGGATGATACATGCAAACTTGGGTTTGTGTTGATTAAACCATGTTTAAGTAAGTGGTTAGGTTTTTATTTATTTATTTATTCTTTTGGAAAGATAAATGAAATGGTGGCTTGTTTTGTTCTTTTGTTGAAACTTCATGAAGGTTTGAAAGCTTGACCATTTTGTTTCTTTACTTTAACCTAACCATTCAACTTAACCCTAGTTTATTCTCTACACTTAACCATGGTTGCAATATGATAAGGGTCACTTGATTTTCTTTTTTAAGTTAATTCATTTTTCATTTTCTTTCTTCTTCTTCTTCTTGATGAAGAAAGAAAAGCTTTCTACAAAAAATGTCAAGTGATGAAATCAAGTGAGAAATCCAAATCCAAAGTGAACCCACTTCCTATTTCTTCATCCTCTACCACTTGCCATGTAGTATAGGGTGTTTTCTTCACAAGTTTCATGACTTGGTGAAGTTGGAGCTTGATCTTGAGTTGCCTCGACGTAGATCATCTTCGGCATCGAAGTCGACGACCTAGCCCGATCATTTCTTCGACGAAACCATCGCTAGAGTCCGGGATCCGATGATCGTAGCGGAGGGACTTCATCACGGAGCTATGGAGGTGGAGGACCGGATCTACAAAGGTTGTATTTCCGTTCACTTAGCAGTTAAGTTGTTAACTAGTTGCATGTTTCGCCTTATCCTCTAGTCAACGATCCGTATTAGGGTTTGTAGGCACATGAAAAATTTGAATTTGGCATGGTTGATGCCTTGTGAAACCTCTTGAGCGTGCCTAGAAACCCTACAAAAACTAGCAGTGTAGAAGTGTTGTACTAGTTGCTTTGAGCGTACACCAGTAACACGAGCCCCACCTGAGCGGTTTTGGCTGGCGACATGGGGACTTTTCCGGCGAGCTCGGCTAATTGGGGGACTGGGGTGTTGAGTTTTTGTGAGTAGATGTCTGCAGTGGTTTTAGGTTGTTTGGTACTGCTAGATTTTGATGTTTTTACAGTGGGTAAAATCTGGGATCGATTAGCTAGTTTTTAGTGTTTCGACGACGCGCGATACGCTGTCCGACTCTGTTTCTGTGCTTCGCGTGTTTTCCGCATGTAGGGTTTGTTTTAGCAGTGTCGCCACACACGTTAGCCGCTAAGCGAACACTTAAGAGGGTGTTGGAATCGGTGCGTCGAATTAAACGTAATTGTATGTATTATTGGTCGATTTCTGAGTGCACTTGCTATGTTTGTGTGATTTTAGGATCGCAGGCGGGGGCTTCGGACGCTGCAAAGAAAGGGAAGTAGGTGGTTGGATATACCTAGCTCGAGATCACGGTGAGTAGATTTAACATCTACGGGGAAATCGCCTGTATGGCGTTATGCGTCAGGGCTTGATAGGATATTATAACCGCATGTTTATATATATATATATATATATATACACACATTGATTGTGCATGTGTACCGTTGTTGCATACCCCATTTCCTGTTGTATATGGACGTAATATTAATGAGACACAGCACTTACTAATGGTTCATGTTTGCACGAGCACTAAACTGTATGCCACACACACACCGTTAGTAATTGCCATGATATTCACACTATAGAATTGCCATGGATAATACATTCCTTAGCTTACCTTATCATTAGACATGATTCTTGTTCTATTGCGCATATGAATTGCATTATGCGTACATAAATACTTGCGTACATACATACTTGTGTACATACATACCTTGCTATAGCTACATATATGATCATATGTGATGTTGCATTGGATTTTGGAGAAATTAGGAACCGCATGATACATTTAAAAACTGGATTCATTTAAAAGAGCGGTTTTCCCTTGATGTGCTCATATTACTGTTTTATGTTGCATATATCATATTCATGGATTTACGCATTGAGATATGGATTTCATGTGATTTATGGATTTGAGAACCGTGGTATTATTTCAAGAAAGTATGCATTGTTTTGAAAACCCGGTTTCTCATGATATGATATTTCAGTGCGTCCACCATGAGTTTTCTCAGTTCTGAGACTTATGTTAGATACTCGATACGAGGAGCGGTAGGCACCGTCTGTGGGTACATGGTGGACCCGGTATGGTACCCTGGGGCAATAAAACTCGTATAGATAGGCAGTGAGTCCAGCGGAGGGACTACTACCTACCGGTGACAGTATAGAACCCGACGGATATCCGGAGGATACCGTTGGGGAGTTATGACATGAGATATATTGAGGGCCGATCTGGGTATACGGCGCCTGAGAGATGAGTATTTGCGTGTCGATACTGGACATGAGCATTTCATGATGTTTCGAGTGCCGATGTTGGGCACTCAGGTTCCATGAGATTTACAGGATATGAGGGCCGATTAGAGTGACGGCACCTAAGGTATTGGGATTTGGGGTGTCGTTGCTGGACACCGGGTTTTTCTACGATGATATTTCATTGATGATGTCATGTTTTACCCCATACTCAGCATTTATTGTTATGCATAGCTTCATGTATTTGTAGTACCTGATAGAGTACCTTTCGTGATTGTTGCATATCCATATTTACTATCAGATTGCATGTGATAGAGTATCGCAGTACGTGCATACCTGCGATTATCTGTACGATGTTACTTACTACACACGAGTTGCCAACTCACCACCGTTGTGCCACGGTGTTTTGCAGGTTTGACCCTCAGAAGAGTCGCGGCAGGGCTTCTTCTTGTTGTATCTTTTTGCAGCGGATACCGCTACGGTTGGCTGTGAGCCGTTTGCTGTAGGTAGGTTGCGGTTATCCGTTTATATTTATTGTATATCTCTCATGGTATCTAGTACTCTCCGTCTACCCTTTCATGTATTGACTAGAGACCAGTTATGAGGACGATATTGTATATTTTGTGACTCTGGGTGTTGAGCTCGTGTGAGCCGGCTTTTATTATGCAGTTTTATCTCTTATGCTGTTTTCACATTATATTGTTATTTTCATCGCCGTGTTGTCGTATATATGCTTGTAGTGGTTGTTTCTGCCTTTGGGCGTGATTTGCTCCCGTTTGAGGATGCTTTATTTATATCTTATGATGCTTTACTTATGTTATATGTTGTTCCCGTTTCGGGGCTAGTTTTTACAAAGGAGGTTCTGCCGAAATTTTTAAGAAAATAAATTTAAACTTTAAAGATTTTTACTTGAAATTTTCAAATGTTTTTAACAATGTTTTTATCACTTACTACTTTTGATGGTTTAGATTTCTGGGTTTTCGGCATACTTAAATTGCGTTACGCCTGTAGATGTTACGTGGTTTAAGTGCCGGTCACGTGCCAATTTTTGGGTCGTGACAAAGTTGGTATCAGAGCGCTAGGTTTTACCTTTCGGAGTGTAGGATGACCTTGGTATGATGGAGTAGGTAGCTTAAGCAGAGTGACGTAGCGTGTGTATGTTCCACGGCATACTTACGATACGGTACTCCGCCTAAGTGTCCTTAGGACTTGTTGGTTGAAATTCCTTCCGTGATTATATACATCCTTGTGATTCGATTTCTGTGTTCTTATCGAATCCTGTTTTCATTTCCAGCCATTATGCTGCCGAAGACTACGAGGGCGCAGAGAGCGGTCGCGAGAGCCGAGGTCAGAGTTGGCTCGTCAGAGACGAGGACTGACCAGGATGATACGCCCGTTGTACAAGAGCAGGTTGATCCACCTTCGCTAGATCGTATTACTAGGCTAGAGGCCGATATGCAGGATTTGCGCCAGATGATGGGATCGTTGGTTGAGGCCAGTCGAGCGCAACGACAGGAGGTTGTCCTACCTGTTACCCAGTTGTTTATCGCTATCAGCGCCCAGCATTGTGACACATATGCAGCCGCAGTGGATGCAGCCCTATTGGTTGAGGAGCGTCTTTCCGAGACGTCGGTCGTTCCGAAACTGAAGAGAGTTCGTACTGGTGTATCGGCACGAAGACAGATGTTTAGACGCCGCAAAAGATTTCGTTCAGGTCGTGGGAGTAGCAGAGGCTTGGGACGATACCAGTTGTTTAGCTCTTATCCCTAGGAGGGTCAGCAGTCATCGTCTGGATGTTTCCGGTGTGGGAGTTTCTATCATCTCATTCGAGATTGTACTGAGATACGCTAGAGAGAGACAGCAGTTCCACATGTTACCTTACCACCTTCTCCACCTCGGAGAGCGTTGGCTCTTATGCCTGTTGTTGCTCCGTGTCAGACTTATGCTCAGAGAGGCCATAGTCACGGAGGGTTTGTTCAGAGAGGACGGGGTGGTAGAGGCGGAGGACAGCCAGTTGCAGGTAGAGGGCAGGCACGAGTATTTGCTTTGACTCATCAGGACGCGCAGACGTCCAATGCAGTGGTTTCAGGTACTTTTTCTGTATGTTCATTCGATGCACACGTTTTGTTTGATCCAGGATCTACGCACTCATAGGTTTCCACACACTTCGTGCCGAGATTGGGCCGAGAGTCGTGTTTGCTAGATCAGCCGCTTGTCGTGACTATTCCTGGTGGAGAGTCGTTGGTTGCGCGACACGTGTTTCGGTCATGTGTCGTCTGTTTAGGAGATAGAGAGTCGCCCGTCGACTTGATCCTTCTTGAGATATTGGACTTCGATGTTCTCCTGGGCATGAACTGGTTAGCTAAGTGCTACGCGTCTGTGGACTGCCGCGAGAAAACAGTCAAGTTTTGTTTTCCCGGAGAGTCAGTTCTTGTTGTGCAGGGAGACTATGGTGCTGCCCCTCACCGTTTGATTTCAGCCCTTTGCGCTAGTTGGCTTTTGAGGAGAAGACGTCGGAGATTTTATGCTTTCATTCGTGATACCGGAGCCACAGTAGATTCGTTGGACCGGGTTCCTATCGTGCGAGAGTTTCCCGACGTTTTTCCCGATGAGTTTCCTGGATTGCCACCAGAGCGTGAGATTGAGTTTTGCATTGATCTGATTCCCGGCACGGGGCCTATTTCTATACTGCCTTACCGGATGGCCCCGGCGGAGCTTAAGAAGCTTAAGGATCAGCTGCAAAAGTTGCTTGATAGAGGACTTGTACGTCCGAGTGTTCCGCCTTGGGGAGCTCATGTTCTGTTCGTCAAGAAGAAGGACAGCGGTTTGAGGTTGTGCATTGATTATCATCAATTGAACCGAGTGACGGTGCGGAATAGGTATCCTTTACCTCGCATTGATGATTTGTTTGATCAGCTTCAGGGTGCGGGACATTTTTCTAAGTTTGATTTGAGATCAGGTTATCATCAGTTGCGGGTTCAGAATGATGACGTTCCGAAGACTGCTTTTCGAATGCGCTACAGGCATTATGAGTTTTTGGGTGATGTCGTTCGGACTCACCAATGCCCCACAGTATTCATGGATTTGATGAACTGGATTTCAGGCCGTTCCTCGACCAGTTTATTATTGTGTTTATTGATGACATTCTGGTTTATTCCAAGAGTCGTGAGGAGCATGAGCAACACTTGAGGATTTCTTTGCAGACATTGAGAAAGCACCAACTGTTTGCTAAATTCTCGAAGTGTGCTTTCTGGCTTGATAGTGTTGACTTCCTAGGTCATGTGGTTATGGGAGACGATATTCGTGTGGACCCGAGGAAGATCGAGGCCGTACAGCTTTGGCCCGCAGCTTTTTGGACTTAGCCGGGTATTACCGCCGTTTCATGCAGGACTTCTCGAGTATCACTGCACCACTGACTGGAATGACCAGGAAAGGGGTTCCTTTTCTTTAGACTGAGGCATGCAAGCAGAGTTTTCCGTAGTTGAAGACTCGGTTGACGACTGCACCAGTTTTATCTTTGCCTTCTGGATCAGTCGGCTTTGTCGTTTACTGTGATACTTCGCGAGTATGGCTCGGTTTTGTATTGATGAAGCATGATAGAGTTATCGCTTATGCTTCCCGACAGTTGAAGAAGCACGAGCAGAATTATCCCACTCATGATCTTGAGATGGCCACGGTGGTCTTCGCGCTTAAGACTTGGAGACACTACTTGTACGGGGAGTCGTGTCAGATTTTCACAGACCACCAGAGCTTGAAGTACATCTTCCAGCAGCGGGATCTGAATTTGAGACAGCGCCGTTGGATGGAGCTTGTGAAGGATTATGATTGTGAGATCCTTTATCACCCGGGCAAGGCGAATGTGGTAGCCAATGCTTTGAGTCATAGGCCCGGGGGTAGCTTGTCCCAGTTGAGCGCAGTTCAGATGCAGTTTTCTGTAGAATTGCAGATCTTGTGCGACAGCTGAGTAAAGTTTGAGTTCACTTCCACTAAAGGACAGCTTGCTCATGTCCGCGCCCGTCCACTTCTACTTGATCGTATTCGTGAGACACAGCCCGCCGATGCCCGTTTGTCTGAGATTCTTGAGCATGTTCGGCAGGGTAGAGATTCAGAGTTCTTGATTGATGACCAGGGTGTGCTACGTTTCGGGACTCGTTTGTGTGTACCTGATACCGATGGGTTGAGACGCGAGATCCTAGAGCAGGCACATAAGTCAACTTTTAGTGTTTACCCAAGTCCCACCAAGATGTATCGTGACTTGAGAGATATCTACTGGTGGGCAGCGATGAAGAGTGATGTTTCGGATTTCGTTTCGAGGTGCTTGACTTGTCAGCAAGTCAAGACTGAGCATTAGAGACCGGCAGGAGAGTTGCAACCTTTACCTGTTCCGGAGTAAAAATGGGAGCAGATCTCCATGGATTTCGTTGTGGGTCTACCCAGATCTAGTCAAGGGTATGACTCCATTTGGGTGATTGTTGACCGGTTAACGAAAGCGGCTCACTTCCTTCCAGTGAATACCACTTTTGGTTATGCTCAGTATGCTCAGTTGTACATTGATGAGATTGTGTGTTTGCATGAAGTTCCTTCACGCATTGTATCCGATAGAGTCACCCAGTTCACTAGTCGTCATTGGCAGAAGCTTCAGGAAGCCTTGGGTACCTGTTTGAGCTTTAGCACAGCTTTCCATCCGCAGACCGATGGTCAGTCAGAGCGGACTATACAGACTCTGGAGGATATGCTTCATGCGTGCGTGTTTGATTTTGGTGGCAGTTGGGATCGTCACTTGCCATTGATAGAGTTCTCCTACAATAACAGTTATCAGGAGGCGATTCAAATGGCACCTTTTTAGGCATTGTATGGTGGATAATGTCGATCGCCAGTCTGTTGGACTGAACTCAGCGAGAGAAGGATTTTAGGACCCCAGCTAGTTCAAGAGACTACGGAGGAGATCCAGTTGATTCAGGATAGGATGAGAGCAGCCCAGTGCAGACAGGTGTCGTATGTCGACCGTCGTCGTCGCAGGCTCGAGTTCGCAGTGGGGGATCATGTATTCCTACGGATTTCTCCGATGAAGGGCGTGATGAGATTTGGGAAGAAAGGGAAGCTTAGTCCCAGATTTGTAGGTCCTTTCGAGATCTTTGAACGAGTTGGTACCGTTGCCTATCGTTTGGCACTTCCACCCTGTTTTCCGGATGTTCACCCCGTATTCCATGTGTCGATGCTTCGCAAATAACTTCATGACCCTTCTCACATGATTTAGCACCAGACCGTTCAGCTAGAGCCCGATCTTTCGTTCTCCGAGCAGCCAGTAGTGATATTGGATCGGCATGTGAAGAAACTTCTGTCAAAGGTCTTGCCATCTGTGAAGGTTCTTTGGCGTAGCCCGAATAGTGAAGAGGTTACTTGGGAGGCCGAGAGCGTGATGCAGAAGAAATTCCCTCACCTCTTTGAAGGAACGCATAGTAAGATTTTTAAATTCGGGGGCAAATTTCTTTAAGGGGGGAAGATTGTAACACTTTAGAATGTGATTAGTGTTAATTAAGCGATGATGCGGTTTTTTAGTAAAAAGATTACCAAAATAATTTTCAAATATTTTATAAAAATTAATGAATATTTTATTAATATTTATTTTGGGCTTGCACACACATGTGCATGTTAACTTAGGGTTAAATTAGTGGTAACCATACTTAAGTAGCCATGGCACCTTAACCCCATTTTAAATAAGTGTATGTAATTAATTTAGTTATTTAGTTTTAAAAAGGAAAAGGGGTTTTTAAATTAGTTGACTTAAGGAAGAGAGAGAGAGAGAGGGGGCATCATGAGGCATGGAAAGCATGCCATGCATTAAATGAAGAGAGAAGGGCATGGCTAAACTCACCCCTCACTCACTCATACACTCCTCACTCTCACTCACATTCTCTCATTCCCTCATTCATTTTCTCCTTCTCATATTTTCCTTCACCTCACTCACTCCCCCACTCCCTCAACTGAAACCCTGACCCAACCCTCACAAAGCCACACCAAATCTCCACTAAACTTCACTTAAACCCTTCACATAGCCAAGTCAAGCCACTAGGATCACTTGGAGCATGGAAAGCTAGGGTTTTGAGCAAGTTTGGATAGGTAATGACTCTCTACTGTTATTTAGGTTGTTAATTTGTTGTGTGGCTTATTAGTTTCAGTTTAGAACGATAAAGATTTAGTTTTGTGCACGATATCGTATATAGTGTCATTATAGGGTGTCTGTGATCTGCTGTGACCCGGAGTCTTTACTGTGAAAACTAGCAGTGAAGAAGTGTTGTACTAGTTGCCCTGAGTGTACACCAATAACACGAGCCCCACCTGAGCAGTTTTGGCCGGCGACATGGGGTCTTTTTCCGGCGAGCTCAGCCAATTGGGGGACTGGGGTGTTGAGTTTTTTTGGGTAGCTGTCTGCTGTGGTTTTAGGTTGTTTGGTACTGCTAGATTTTGATGTTTTTACAGTGGGTAAAATATGGGATCGATTAGCTAGTTTTTAGTGTTTCAACGACGCGTGATACGATGTCCGACTCTGTTTCTGTGCTTTGCGTGTTTTCTGCATGTAGGGTTTGTTTTAGTAGTGTCACCACACACATTAACTGCTAAGCGAACACTTTAGAGGGTGTTGGAATCGGTGCGTCGAATTTAACGTAATTTTATGTATTATTGGTCGATTTCTGAGTGCACTTGCTATGTTTGTGTGATTTTAGGATCGCAGGCGGGGACTTCGGACGCTGCGAAGAAAGGGAAGCAGGTGGTTGGATATACCTAGCTCGAGATCACGGTGAGTAGATTTAACAACTACGTGGAAATCTCCCGTATGGCGTTATGTGTCAGGGCTTGATAGGATATTATAGCCGCATGTTTACACACACACACACACATTGCTTGTGCATGTGTACCGTTGTTGCATACCCCATTTCCTGTTGCATATGGACGTAGTATTAATGAGACACAACATTGTTACTAACGGTTCATGTTTGCTCGAGCACTAAACTGTATGCCACACACACACCGTTAGTAATTGCCATGACACTCACACTATAGAATTGCCGTGGATAATACATTTCTTAGCTTACCTTATCATTAGACATGATTCTTGTTCTATTGCGCATATGAATTGCATTATACGTACATACATACTTGCGTACATACATACCTTGCTATAGCTATATATATGCTCATATGTCATATTGCATTGGATTTTGGAGAAATTGGGAACCGCATGATACATTTAAAAACTGGATTCGTTTAAAAGAGCAGTTTTCCCTTGATGTGCTCATATTACTGTTTTATGTTGTATATATCATATTCATGGATTTACGCATTGAGATATGGATTTCATGTGATTTATGGATTTGAGAACCGTGGTATTATTTCAAGAAAGTATGCATTGTTTTGAGAACCCGGTTTCTCTTGATATGATATTTCAGTGCATCCACCATGAGTTTTCTCGGTTCTGAGACTTGTGTTAAATACCCGATTCGAGGAGTGGTAGGCACCGTCTGCGGGTACATGGTGGATCAGGTATGTTACCCCTGGGCAAAAAGACTCGTATAGATAGGCGGTGAGCCCAGCGGAGGGACTACTACCTACCGGTGATAGTATAGAACCTGACGGATATCCGGAGGATACCGTTGGGGAGTTATGGCATAAGATATATTGAGGGCCGATCTGGGTATTCGGCACCTGAGAGATGAGTATTTGCGTGTCGATACTGGACACGAGTATTTCATGATATTTTCGAGTGCCGATGTTGGGCACTCAGGTTCCATAAGATTTACAGGATATGAGGGACGATCAGAGTGACGGCGCCTGAGGTATTGGGATTTGGGGTGTCGTTACTGGACACCGGGTTTTTCCACGATGATGATTCATTGATGATGACATGTTTTACCCCATACTCAGCATTTATTGTTATGCATAGCTTCATGTATTTGTAGTACCTGATAGAGTGCCTTTCATGATTGTTGCATATCCATATTAGCATATTGATACTATCAGATTGCATGTGATAGAGTATCGCATTACGTGCATACCTGCGATTATTTGTACGATATTACTTACTATTCACGAGTTGGCAACTCACCCCCGTTGTGCCACAGTGTTTTGCTGGTTTGACCCTTGGAGTAATTGCGGCAGGGCTTCTTCTTATTATATCTTTTTGCAGCGGATACCACTACGGTTGGCTGTGAGCCGTTTGCTGTAGGTGGGTTGCGGTTATCCGTTTATATTTATTGTATATCTCTCTTTGTATCTAGTACTCTCCATCTACCCTTTCATGTATTGACTAGAGACCAGTTGTGAGGACGATATTGTATATTTTGTGACTCTGGGTGTCGAGCTCGTGTGAGCCGGCTTTTATTATGCAGTTTTATCTCTTATGTTGTTTTCACTTTATATTGTTCTTTTCTTCGCTACGGCGTCGTATATATTCTTGTGGTGGTTGTTTCCGCATTTGGGCATGATTTTCTCCCGTTTGGGGATGCTTTATTTATATCTTATCATGCTTTACTTATGTTATATGTTGTACCCGTTTCGGGGCTAGTTTTTACAAAGGAGGTGCTGCTGAAATTTTTAAGAAAATAAATTTAAACTTTACATATTTTTCTTGAGATTTCCAAATATTTTTAACAATGTTTTTATCACTTACTACTTTTGATGGTTTAGATTTCTGGGCTTTCGCCTTACTTAAATTGCGTTACACTTGTAGATGTTATGTGGTTTAAGTGCCGGTCACGTGCCAATTTTTGGGTCGTGACACAGCAAGATACATGGCACAATTGCGTTTCCCGTGTCCCGACTTGTGGCAGAAAAAACATTCTCCTTTTCCACTTCCTGCGGCCCCGGATTTGTCTTTCCCCTTCGCCTTTTCAACTCCACCTCTCGGTTTGGTGGGTTTCTTCTTCTTCTTTCCCTTGGCCTTGGCTTTTGGATGGAAGAGGAAGATGGCCCAGTAAGCAGAGCGAGAGTTTTCGTTGTCTTAAGCGTGCTCTCTGCACTTCTCAACATATTGAGAAGTTCAGGCAGCGATTTCTCCAAATCGTTCATATTGAAGTTCATAATGAATGGAGCAAAGGCCGGGGGAGACACTGTAGAACAATATCAGTATATTGCTCGTTATCTATGGTCCATCCTAGGTCCTCAAGTTCTTCTATAAGACCAATCATCTTCAAGACATGTTCACCTACTGATGTGCCAGAAGCCATCCGCATCTGAAACAGCTTTCGAGATGCCTCGTAGCGTAAAGCCCGAAATTGCTCTCCATACAACTCTTTTGTATGAAGAAAGATGGATTGAACATCCATCTTCTCATGCTTATCTGATGTATATTGTCCATAGAAGCAAGCGTGAGGCACTTGGCCGTGTCACAATCAATATCCCATGTTTTTCGGATCTCCTTATCTGAAATAGATGATTCAGGACCTGGGACGGGTGGAGCTTTGGCAGTGAGGACATATGATACTTTATCATATGTGAGTGCAATGTTCAGGTTCCTCAGCCATTCTTTATAATTCGGTCCTGTCAGTTTGTTTTTCTCTAACAGAAGCTTAAGTCCCGTCATTAGTATCTGCCATAAGGAGAGAGAAAAGAAAACACTCAGCGAAATGCTCTTGCAAAGATTTAGATTGGTTATTATCTTATCTAATCGATGTCTCCCACTGCTTTTATCAAATTTTCTTTCAAAACCTCAAAAAGAAAACTAGCCAGGATTAATTACATTTTATAGTTTTGCTAACCGGTCAGTTAGGCCAGTGTCGGTACTTTGAGGGAGGTTCCCCGTGCTTTCGTACGGACCTAATTAAAATAAACCTCGTTTTCCCAGAGGTGTAACCCCGTTGACACCTTTCTAGACACCTACTGGATTAGCTAATAGTAAAGTGCAAAACTCTCCTGGAAGTAACTTTTACTCACGGTGGGATCGGGATCCAACTATCATATAGAAGGTATGCAATCTCATTGCAAATTTCAACTCTTGAAACTCCAGATGTGGTTTTTACCCCTAGCTGCTTATGACCTTGGCTATGGTCAACATATCATAAGCACTAGTCAGGTTCTACCCGTCATTTCGTGATTAACTAGACCCACCCATATGACCCTTGACTATGATCAACATAATCACATGAATGTCCTAACTAATCGCATCATATGATTTGTAAGAAGACATCACTTGGCTACCGTACACTACGCCTTGACTATGATCAACATACATAGCACGAATACTAAGTACTCTGCTTCCTAAACTGACGGAAGGCTGCGGATGGTTTTTATGAAAACCTTTAACGTTTTGAACTTGATCTCGTTGTAGAATCTAAATAGTTTAGAAAAGGAGTGGCTTAAGCTCCGCATCTTTTGAAACATGCTTTTTCATAAAAAGGCCGAGTGGGTTTCAAATCCGATTCTGAAACATCTTTAGGTTTCTTTTTCTTCACATTAATCTCATTAATGTAGTCCCATCATTTAAGTTCCTAAGCCATCACAGAAAAGAAACGAAAATAGAACGTACACTTATGCCATCTGCATTCGCCACAGTGTCCCGTTATGCACCGTTAGGTTACTTAACTAACAGCATAGCGGGGCGGGACAAGCGCGGATGTAAAACATAAGCAACGTTTATTATATATTATATATATAATAATATTCCATTCGTCTCAGATATTAAGTAATCTCATCACAGAATAATCAGCAGCAGAAACACATATATGAAAATATAGGATATACTAGGAAGTCCGTATTTTATATTTAGCCTACAATAGAAAATACGGATTCCACGGTCATGATAATTAGCCAAGCCCACACCCCTAGACCCCTACGGGAGCGCCAAGTGACCCTACCAATTCTGGAGTTAGGAGACCCGGTCTCGACTCCTCGAGATAGCCTCCCACTGAACTCCAAAACCCGGTCACTCTTCCTCCCCTCCTTGGGTCTATCCAAATGCGGAAAAGTAAATAATATACATCAATGGTGACATCATCCTCAACCCGGAAGTACCCCAATAAAAGAATATTACATACTAAGAATTTTACATGAATGAAAAGAAAAACTCCCGTCTCACATAAAACCCCCGGCCATTCGATCACGACGATCCTATACATCATATCACAGCAACACATAACATCACATGTCATCAACATAAGTAAATATGCGTATCCCAATTGTCGTTGATGTACAGCAACGAAACTGGCAATACACCACATATTACACTTACGGTCGCAAAAAGGAAATGTAAAACTACAACATTTGGAATTCGCACTTTCCTTTAGACATCACAAACTTGGAATATCACATACCCCGAATTTGATGCTAACACTGTAGATCTTACATTTAGGTCTTAATAATGAAAATACTTTTTCAAAAGAGATCGGGTAATTCAACAAGATTCCCGATATCCAACGAGACCGAAATGTTAGATTTACAAATAACCAATTAATTTTCTCAAAACTAATTAGCGTAGATTCCAAATATTGTATCACAATCAGAAAGTTTAGACGAAGTTAAATATATCAATCAACACATCAACATACGCACTGTTCACATAGATCTCAACACTTGAACCTATTTTAAAAATTCCCAGATAGCACAACATGTACCCATGAATTAGCACAAGAAGGCATGGTCCAAGCCTCACCAACGGCGCCGCGGAACCACCGCAAATGCTTGATTTGGCCGCGGTTCCGCGGTCTTTATGTCGAGTTAGGCGCTCGTTCTTCTTGGGGATCCACAGAAAACCCTGCACTATTTTCTGAATATTTTTAAACCACAAAATTCTAACATTTGAAAAAATTTCCAGTGAGCATGCAAAAATCACATTTTTAATGTTCGATTGAGTTTTTTAATGCCGCCTAGGTTACCTTAAAGCTCTAGCTAGGCTCTGATACCATGTTAGCGAATAGCAGCTCCTCTAGTTAGGTTTAACCAAGATATAGTGATGAACTTTTCAAAACTATAGAGGGCTAATACAAACAAACTCCGAATCGAACTAGAGATTAGGGTAAAGCAACAATAAAAGAAGTCTAAGCTCAAATATAAGTTGTAACCTTTGTAGTCAACTCCTTCACTCTCTTTGGACTCCTACAGCTCCACTCAAAGCTTAGATTGACTCCGCTCAAGGTCCTTCGTCGTCTATGATGATCCACCCGGAGTATCTTTGCTCAAACTCTTTGCTTCACAAAACTAGTGTGAATGAAGCATAACAGGCTACACTAATGGGCTAGAGTAATATAGATTGGTGAAGTGGTTTGTATTCTCACTTAAAAACCCTTTTTTTTTGTGTATCTCACTCACTAGAAAACTCAAGAGAGCATGAGAGAGGAGGAAGAAGGAGATGGCCAAGCATGAGCTCAATTATGATAATCTCTTAATAAAAAGATAAAAGAAAAAAGAATATATGAGAGTCACCCTCACATAAACCATGGTAAATAAATATCTAGATATTTTTATCATTGAGTTAAAACAACTAAGGAAATTAAACCAAGGGTTAATGTCATGGTCAAGTATAGAAGGGTGTAGAAACAATGAACCATAGTTGAATTTCCTTTTTCTTTTCTCAATAAATAAATATATATAGATATTCATTCCATGTGAGTTTTGCATTGCCATCTCCAATGTATCAACAACCATGACACACATGTATGCATGTATGTGGGCATTCACATCATCATGTGTATGTACATAAATATACATATGCATTCATGCATGCATACAATCAAATAGAAAAGGTTTAATAAAAGTGAGCTAAAAGTCTATATTAAATCAACACTTGATTTAATAAACCGGTCATATCACATACGGACGAAGATTATCACAGATAGGCTCCGTAGGAGTTCGGATGAGTTTGCTGATCGGCTTTCTTATTGACAAATACCTGGGTATCCGTTATGTGCAGGTAGTACCGCTGACGTGCTTGTGGTTAAACCCATTGCCAGTGTAGTATCGAATCTTTAGAGTCCCACACAGAGGGTTTCCCTGCATCGGGCAAAAGATGTAGAGGCCGTATGGTTTTACGGCAGGGCTTCGAACACATACGTGTACTTATGCACGTACGATGTTCGGGCGGATAATACTAGTGGGTTTTGGTTTAAGTCGAATCCAAGTATTATGTTGATGGATTATTTTCGTCTCATTGTATTCGTTTTCTTTGGAATACGGATACGGGTATGTGTATACGGTTGAGGGGCATTCTCGTAATTTACTCAAGAAAGCTTCTAGAAGAAGTCACCTCATTTGACTTTTTATCTTTTGATTAAAACAATTATGAGGTGGAGGAAATGAGGTGGAGGTTTGCATTAAGTGAGACATGGCTCTTGGTGACTCATAGGATGACTCACTCATAGATATTTTGTGAGATATTTATCTCAACAATTATTGTATGCTTCATTATTCTATTCATCACAAATGAGCCATTCTCACTCACATACTCATTTTTCTTCACTAGCTTTTCCTCAAGCTCCTTCTTCTTCCTCTAGCCTTTCATGTCTCATGAGTTGAGAAACCTAAGATTATTAGAGACATATTAATCCATCTATACTCTCTACATCATCTAGGCCATCTAGTTTAGCGAACTAGATGCCCTACTTACCTCGGATTTGAGGTAAGGAGCTCGAACTATAGACTCTCGGGTGGATTTTCTTTGACTCGAGGAGGCCGACGAGAAAGCATCGATCCGTTACGATCCTCGGAGCTTATGATGAGGTGGAAGACAGCAAAGAAGACCCGAAGGACATGTAACGTGAGTTATATACTTCTTTCCGAGTAGTTAACCACTTAGTAGTTTGCTAGTTAGAGTTTAGTATCGATCCTGGAGTTCAAGTCGGTGTTGAGAGCTTTGAAAAATCGTTTTTTGCATATTCCTCATTCCCGTGAATCCGTGGGGTGCGCGACATCGACTTACAGATACTACAACAACTGGACCTAGTGCAAGTGGGAGATTGTTAGGGATATGTATGCCCTAGAGGCCATTATTGTACATTGATGTATATTATAGTGGATGCTTGGACATATATAAAGAGGACATTCTTGCTCGACATGATAGTATGCTATCTAGTTGTCTTTATCTTAACATTTACACTTAGTATCTTTTATATTGTCTCTCAGATACATGTTGATAAAGCCCTTAGGGTATAGGCTTGACTACCAGGACTATGATGCAGATCATACTACCGGGACCTGGGTAGTCCACAAGCACATCCTTTAATTGTTCCTAGTAGAGGGTATATCGAGACAGGGCATCGATACACCAGAGTAGACTAGTGTGTACGTTTCTTGACCTGTATGGGGGAGATGATTGATCCCATATCCATTGGTGTTTGACATCAAAGATTGTACATAGGTGCTCATTAGAGAATGGGTACACCGAACAGGACTCGCCGAGAACTCCTAGTTGGTACTATACCTATCGTCAGATAAAAGTTCTCTGGTGACAACTAGTACATGTCAGTCTGTAGACCCGAGATCGTCATAGAGTCCTGTGTGGCTCCCACCGTGCTTTGATTTCCTGCCTACCACGGCTCAAAGGAGTCGTGCAAACAAGTGGATTTTGGGTACTGTCCCCAGTCACATGGAGGCAATGAGCGATATGAGGGGTTTCGTCTCTCCCGGTATTGGGAGTTGATGTTGCGCTGTGCTCGATTGGCTATAACTGGAAGTCCCTGGCCAGGGCTGCTGATGAGATTTACTGGTAAGTGTTATTAGTAGTTTCTCGAACCGTTATGAGCCATACATTGGCATGACTTATCAAGTTATTGGGGTCTAATGTTACCACCCCTAGACTCGATATGTGACATATCAGACGAAGAGACCAGACTGTATGGTAAGTGTTACTTATAGGCTTCATGGGAGTTTGGACAAGTTTGCTTGTTGATATTCTAATCGCTCAATACTGTTGGATATGTATGCCCTAGAGCCCTTCATTGTACAGGATGCTAGGGATATATATGTACAGGACAATCTTGCTTGATATGATAGTATGCTATTTGGTTTGTCTTTATCTTAACATGTGATGTGTTTTACTTTGTATTTCATATCTTATATAAATGTTGATAAAGCCCGTAGGATCTTTGCCTGACTACCTGCGTTGTGATGGCGATCATGCTTGTGGGAGCTGGGTAGTCAAGGCACATCCTTAAAAGTGTCCTTAGTCGTAGAGTATCGAGATTAGGCATTGTTACACCAGAGTAGACTAGTGTATACATATCAAGATCCTGACGAGGGGCGATGGATTGGTCCCGCAACCATTGGTGAGATGGACTTAAGATTGTATACAGGTGCTCACTGAGTGTGAGTACACCGGACAGGACTCGTCGAGAACTGACTAGTTGGTATTATACCTAGCGTCAGATAACAGTTCTCTGGTGACATGAGTGCAGATAGTCTGTCGACCTGAGGTCGTCATTTGTCACATGTGAGTTCCCACTGTGCTTTGATTACTACCCTACCACGGCTCAAAGGAGTCGTGCAAACAGGTTTTAGTTGGGTACAGTCCCGTGCTACATGGAGGCAGTGAGCGACTGTTGGGGATTCGTCTCTCCCGGTATATGGAGTCGATATCGCGCTGTGATCGGTTGGTCATTACCATAAGTCCCTGACCAGGGCTGATTGATAATTACTGGTGGTCGGACCAATAGATTCTCGGATGGTCTTGAGCCACACCGACACGACTTGTCTTGTTATTAGGGGTTTGACGTTTTCCGCCCTCCTAGACCTTACATACGATGCTCTAAGACGAACAGACCGGACTGCATGAAGATTATCATGGATAGGCTCAGTAGGGGTTCCGGATGAGTTCGCTCATCGGCCTCCTTTTCGATATGTACCTGGGTTGCTGTTACGTACAGCTAGTGCCACTGACGGACTTGTGGTTAAACCCACTGCCAGCGTACTGTCGACTCTTTAGAGTCCCACACAGATGGTTTTCCTAGATCAGGCGAGACGATGTAGAGGCCGTATGGTCTTACGGCATGGTTTCTATCGCATACGTGTACTGGCTACACGAATGATGTTCGGACGGATAATACGAGTGGGCTTTGGTTTAAGTCGGATCCTAGTACTATAATATTAGATTATACTTGTCTCTGTGTATCTGTATTTTTCGGAATACGGATACGTGTATGTATATACGTGAGGGAATTCTTATAATTTCATAAAAATGAGCTTCTAGAAGGAGACACCTCGTTATTGATTTATCCTTTTTTGATAAAGGATTAATGAGGTAGAAATTAGGAGACACTTGAGGAAGGGGTTGAAAGCATGGCTTTGTTAATTGTTTATTCATTTGGAGTTCCTATTCAAGCATGGTTGATTATTTTGAGACAAAAATAATCCATGCTTGAATTATTGTCACAAGACTTAGTCATTCTCTCATCTCATTCTCTACATTATTATCACATTCTCATTCTCTCTCCTAGGTTTTGCTCTCCTTCTCCCTCAAGCTCATCCCTTCACATGTGTTGTGATCCATTGAGCTTTGAGACCAAATAATCCATAGATCACACTCTACATCTACTTAGTAATCTCATCTAGCACATTAGATCACTAAGTTACCTCTCTTGAGGTTGGAGCTTGAACATAGGCCCTCGGGTGGATCTTCTATTACCTAAAGGAGACCAGCAACCGAGTTCGTTGGAAGCTTCGGAGGAGCTAAAGAAAGGAGTTCAAACTTGAAGCTCGATCCAAGGAGCAAAGAACCACTTGAAGACCCGAAGGACTTGACACGAGGGTATAACACTTTAACCGAGTAGTTAACGCCCTCTTGTAGTTTAGTTTTTGCTAGTTAAGGTTTAATCATGATCCTAAAGTGGATAAAGTCTATGTTGCAAAACAAATCATGATCTTTTGATGTGAGAAAAATCGTTTTTGATGTATTCCGCCTTCCCGTGAACACGTGGGGTGTGCTACATAGAATTACACTGGTATCAGAGCCTCTCATAAACCTTAGATAGCATGTAGCGATGTTAGAAATCTGCCGTTTTTGTCTCGCAAAATCTGCCGACAAAAACAGTTTCCAAAATTAAAGTTTTGAGTTGTTTGCACACCCCGTGGGCTCACGGTTTGAATCGAGAAGCCGCAGGGTGGAGCGTGCGCACTCCAAGGACACTCCGAGGGGACCAGAGGCCGGACCCACATCACAAGACCACCATAAGGTGGCCTTGGGGGTGGGCGACCCGAGAGCACCCCAATTGGGTGCTCTCGGGTCTGCCTTCCCTTAGGGGACACTTTGAGGTGGCCCCCGGGGTGGGTACCCCCTTAGGCCCTCCATTCGATAGTTAATTTTGGGATCTTCACCTCCGCGAAAATTCGGGTGGGTTTCGAGTTCGTTTCGACTCCCGGATTGGCTTAAAACGATCGGTTTTGGAACTTTAGCTCACTGGATTTTTCATATCTTGGAAAAATTGGTTTAGCTTGCTAATTACGTGCGGAATTCTAATGTCACGGTAACTTTACAAGCTTTGTGATGTGTATATGTGTTTGGAAACGTCGACTAATTGCTATACGTCGATTAGTCGGGGTTGCACATATCTGTGATGATGTTATGTTGGTTTGTGTATATGAACTTTATTGGATCGTCGATGATGAATAGCCGGGGGATGTGAGATGAGTGTTTTCTTTTCTTTCATTCAATGTAATTTGTAAAAGTGATGTAATATTATTTTGCGGGGCACATCCGGGTTGAGGTTGTAGCCACCGTTGTATTATTTTCTTTTACTTTTTTTGCTCTTAGGATTGAACCAATGTGGGGTGCACAAACTACCGGGTTCTTTGAAGTGCCGAGTCGCCTACTCACTTTGTTGAGGGAGGTTGCTTCACTTCAGGAATTTGATGGGTAGTTTGCCACACCCGTAGGGGTCTAGGGTGGGTTTTGGCTATTCATCACGACCGTGGAATCCGTCTTTCGTTATGGGCTTAAACGAAGCGCGGAATTCATAGTATATCCAATATGTTCATCTGTGATCTGGAATGCCTATTATTGCATGAGACGAATGTATATATCTATATATGATATTTAGTAGGCGTTGCTTATGTTTTGCACCCGCGCTAGTCCAGTCCCCGCTCTGTCGTTAGTTAAGTAACCTAACGGGTGATGATGGGGCCCCGTGGTGAATGCGGATGGCGTAAGAGTAATTTGTATTTTTGTTTCTTTTGCTGCAATGATAAGGTTAATTGATGGGACCGCATTAATTCTAATTAATTCATGAAAATAAACCTAAAATCTGATGTCGTTGGAACAATTATAAAACCAGTCGGTTTTCTTCAAAAAGAAATTTTAAAAGCGGAGCTTAAACCACTCCTTTTCAAAAGCTATCAGGTTCCTTCGACTATATCAAGTTCAATACGTTAACGGTTTTTTCACCATAAAACCAGCCGTATCCCTCCATCATTTCAGATATGTATCTACTAGTATTCATGCTATGTGTTTTGACCTTCGCCAAGGCATAGTGTTTGGTAGCTAGTAGGTGCTTATCTGTGGCATAGATAAATGCATTAATCTAGGACAGGCGTACAGCTGTTTTGACCTTCGTCAAGGGCTTGTACGAATGGGTCCAGATTAATCTGGATAATGATGGGTAGAACTTGACTTGCGATTTATAATGTTTTGGCCTTCGTCAAGGTTATAAGCGCACGGGGCAAAAATCACTTCGGGAGTTTCAAACATAAAGGAAACTTGCTAGTTTTGCATACCTTCTTGAGTGTGCTGTTTTTGGTAGGCTTCCTTCAGATTCATCACACAATGATAGTTAGGTCCTGATTCTACTGTGAGTATCCTCTACTCTTCGGGAAACAATTTCACTTAACAATCAATACTATAAACCAAGTAGGTGTCTAGAACGGTGTTAGCGGGGCTAAGCCTCCAGGGTAAAAAGATTATATAATTAAGGAATTTCGCGAAAGCATTGGAAAACCTCCCTCGAAGTACCGACACTAGCCTGACCGAAAGGTTAAGCAAGTATTGTGACGTGCGATTAATCCTGACTAATTCTTCTTTTAGGGTTTGGAGAAGAATTCGAGGAAACAGTGGGAGCCATCCTGTTTGGATAAACTAAAAACCAATCTAAACGTGCAAGAGCATATGATGAGTGTTTCTTTTCTCCTCTCTTAAATTGCAGCGACAATGACGGGACTTAAGCTCATATTAGATAAAAATAAACTCGTTGGGCCAAACTATAAAGACTGGCTTAGGAATGTCCATATGGCCCTTACTTATGATAAGGTCGCATACGTCCTCACGGCGAAAGCTCCCCCTGTTCCCGGTCCAGCATCCTCGGTCGCGGACATTGAGGTCCGTAAGACCTGGGATCTTGATTACACAAAGGCCAAGTACCTCGTGTTGGCCTCCATGGACAATGAACATCAGAGGCGGCACGAGAAGTTGGACCTTGCTTCCATCTTCCTCCATACCAAAGAGTTATATGGAGAGCAATCTCGTATCGCAAGATACGGGACCTCGAAGAAGCTTTTTCAAGCAAGGTTGGCCATCGGATCAACTGTCCGGGACCACGTCCTGAAGATGATTTCTCACATCGAAGAGCTCGCGGACCTGGGAACCACGTTGGAAAATGAGTTGTACACCGACTTGATCCTCCAGTCCCTTCCCTCCACCTATACCCAGTTCATATTGAACTTCAATATGAACAGTATGGAAGTTGCACTTCCTGAGCTCCTCAACATGTTGAGGATGGCAGAGGGCACCTTGAAAAAGGGCAAGGAAACACCCGCTCTGATTGTTGGAGGATCTTCTTCTTCAAGATCCAAGGCCAAGACCAAGGGGAAAAAGAAGAAGGCCCTTACCAAACCGAGGGGAGGTGTGTAGAAGGTGGCGGGAAAGGGAAAGGAAAAGATGGGAGGGGCAGCCACAAAGGATGAGTGCTTCTATTGTAAGAAGAAAGGTCATTAGAAGAAGGACTACAGGGCCCTAAAGGCCAAGAATCAGGACACGAAGAGGTTGTGGCTTCGGCTTCAGGTGTGTTTGTAATTGAAAACTGCTTTTCCATAAACTCTACTTCCTGGGTATTGGATACCGGATCAGGATCTCACATATGTAATTCTTTGCAGGCGCTGAGAACCTATAGGGTTTTGAAGAAAGGTGATATGACCCTCAGGGTTGGCAACGGAGCCAGTGTGGACGCAGTTGCAGTAGGGGAATATCACCTTGGATTGGCGAGTGGACATATTTTGTTGTTACATAACTGTTTTTGTGTACCCAGTATGGTGTGTAATATTATATCAGTATCTTTATAATCAAATGAAGGATATAATTTTGCACTTGTAAGCAATGTTATCAACATTCATCTGAATCATGAAATGGTTGGGTCGGGTACACTAAGCAACGGAATATACATTCTCAATCAACATCAAGTTTTCAACGTCCAAAACACACTAAAAAGAAAAGCTCCAGAATCAAACCAAGCTTTTCTATTGCATTGTGGACTCGGTCATATCAATGAAACACGACTGACTAAGTTACATAAAGAAGGATACTTAGATCCGTTTGAGTATCAATCATATGCAACTTGTCAATCATGTATCATAGGAAAGATGACAAAATTTCCGTTCACTGGACACGGAGAAAGAGCTACTGAACTCCTGGGACACATACACAGCGACGTGTGTGGGCCGATGTCTACACATGCACGAAGTGGGTATTCCTACTTCATTACTTTCACAGATGATTTCTCTAGGTATGGACATGTATTCTTAATGAAACATAAATCCGAGGCCTTTGAGAAATTTCAAGAGTATAAGAATGAAGCGGAAAAGCAAACCGGCAAAAGTATCAAGATACTCCGTTTCGATAGGGGCGGAGAATACTTAAGTGCCGAGTTCTTGGAATACCTAAAAGAGAATGGAATTCTCTCTCAGCTTACTCCTCCATATACACCACAACACAACGGTGTATCAGAAAGACGGAATCGCACCTTACTTGATATGGTGCATTCCATGACGAGTAATGCTGAGTTGCCGCCCTCCTTTTGGTGTTATGCACTGGAATCTGCTGCATACCTATTGAACAAGGTTCCAACTAAGTCTGTTCCTACCACTCTATATGAAATGTGGAGTGGGAAGAAACCCTGTCTTAAGTATTTAAAGATATGGGGCTGTTCTGCCATTGTCAAAAAGGTTCATCCGGACAAACTCAAGGCATGTTCAGTACTGTGTAAGTTTGTGGGATATCCCAAGAATTCTAGGGGGTATTATTTCTATCACGCTGAGGAACAAAAGATCTTTGTTTCTCATCATGCCCGCTTCATGGAAACTCAATTTCTCGAAAAAGAGATAAGTGGGAGCGAGATGGAGTTGGAAGAAATTCCAGAACCTCAGACTATTACTGAAAACATAGTAGAACCTAAGACTTTAATGGAACAGGACGTACCCACGCTACTCCGCAAATCTAGTAGAACCTGAGACTTTAATGGAACAGGACGTACCCACGCTACTCCGCAAATCTAGTAGGCCATCTCATCCGCCCGAGAGATACTACGGTTTTCTCGTAGACGGGGATCGAGAAGATTGCATCATCGACGATGATGAGCGCACTAGTTTTCAGCAAGCCATCACGAGTAAAGACTCGGTGAAGTGGTTGGATGCTATACGAACCGAAATGGAATCCATCTACACAAAAAAAGTTTGGACTTTGGATTTTGGTCCTACTGGGGTAAAACCCGTAGGGTGCAAATGGATCTTCAAAAAGAAGATTGGTGTAGATAGTCAGGTAGAAACCTATAAAATTAGACTTGTTGCTAAAGGTTTTCGTCAAAGACCAGGATTGGATTATGACGAAACTTTTTCACCAGTGGCTATGCTTAAATCCATTCAGATCCTACTTGCCATTGCCGCCTTCCATGACTATGAGATCTGGCAGATGGGTGTTAAAACCGCCTTTCTAAATGGAAGTTTAGAAGAGTGTGTTTTCATGGATCAACCAGAGAGCTTCATAGACAGTGGGAGCAGTGGAAAAGTGTGCAAGTTGCTTAAATCCATTTATGGATTAAAGCAGGCATCGCAGAGTTGGAACATCTGCTTTGATGAGACGGTCAGAGAATTTGACTTTATCAAAAATGTAGATGAACCTTGTATTTATAAGAAGATTGTAGGGAGAGCTGGGGTATTCCTCGTTTTAAACGTTGATGACATTATCCTGATAGGAAATGACATTCCTGTGCTACAATCGGCCAAGCTGTTCTTGTCACAGAAGTTTTCTATGAAAGACCTGGAGGATGCCTCGTACATTCTGGGGATTAAGATCTATCGTGACAGATCTAAAAGAATATTGGGACTTTCATAGTTGAGGTACATAGATACCGTACTAAAAAGGTTTAGTATGGAAGATTCTAAGCGCTGCAATTTGCCCGCTTGTCACGGAATCACCCTCTCCAAAGACATGTCTCCCAAGAATGATGAGGAGAGGGCTCGCATGAGCATGGTACCCTACGCTTTGGCGGTAGGGTCAATAATGTATGCGATGTTATGTACCAGACCAGATGTAGCTTACGCACTCAGCGTGGTAAGTAGGAATCAGTCTGACCCAGGTGAGAAACATTGGATAGCAGTTAAGAACATTCTTAAGTACCTGAGAAGGACTAAAGAGATGTACCTGGTGTACGGTAATGGGGACCTCCAGATCGAGGGTTTTACCGACTCTGGCTTCCAAAGTGACAAGGATGACTTTAAATCTATCTCGGGTTATGTGTTCACCCTTAACGGAGGGGCGGTCTGTTGGAAGAGCTCCAAACGGATATCGTAGCAGACTCAGCGATGGAGGCTGAGTATATCGCTGCAAACGATGCCGCAAAAGAGGCAGTCTGGATAAGGAAGTTTGTTTCTAAACTTCAGGTGATTCCATCCATTGCTAATCCAATACCTTTTTATTGCGATAACAACGGAGCCATGGCTTTGGCAAAGGAACTACGGTCCCATCAGATATCCAAACATATCTTGAGAAGGTATCACCTGATCAGGGAGATGGCGGATCGCCAGGAGATCGAGGTACGGAGAGTGGACATAAAAGACAACATGACAGATCCATTCACCAAGGCCATCTCTCAAATCCAGTTCGAAAACTGTTCTAGATGTTGGGCATGCGGTACGCCAGCTACTGGGTCTAGTATAGACAGTAGGTACTCATTGCGCCAATTACAGGCCTTAGTGCAAGTGGGAGATTGTTGGATATGTATGCTCTAGAGACCTTCATTGTACAGGATACTAGGGATATGTATGTACAGGACAATCTTGCTTGATATGATAGTATGCTATTTGGTTTGTCTTTATCTTAACATGTGATGTGTTTTACTTTGTATTTCATATCTTATATACATGTTGATAAAGCCCGTAGGATCTTTGCCTGATTACCTGCGTTGTGATGGCGATCATGCTTGTGGGAGCTGGGTAGTCAAAAGGCACATCCTTAAAAGTGTCCCTAGTTATAGGAGTATCGAGACTGGGCATCGTTACTCCAGAGTAGACTAATGTATACATATCTAGACCCTGACGAGGGGCGATGGATTGGTCCTGCAACCATTGGTGAGATACACCTAAGATTGTATACAGGTGCTCACTGGGTGTGAGTACATCGGATAGGACTCACCGAGAACTGACTAGTTGGTATTATACCTAGCGTCAGATAGAAGTTCTCTAGTGACATGTGTGCAGATAGTCTGTCGACCTGAGGTCGTCATTTGTCACATGTGAGTTCCCACTGTGCTTTGATTACTACCCTACCACGGCTCAAAGGAGTCGTGCAAACAGGTTTTAGTTGGGTACAGTCCCGAGCGACATGGAGACGTGAGCGCCTGTTGTGGATTCGTCTCTCCCGGTATAGGGAGTCGATATCGCGCTGTGATCGGTTGGTCATTACCATAAGTCCTTGGCCATGGCTAATTGAGAATTACTGGTGGTCGAACCAGTAGATTCTCGGATGGTCTTGAGCCATACTGACACGACTTGTCTGGTTATTAGGGGTCTGGCGTTTTCCGCCTTCCTAGACCTTACATGCGATGCTCTCAGACGAACAGACTGGACTGCACGGAGATTGTCACAGATAGGCTCAGTAGGGGTTTCGGATGAGTTCGCTCGTCGACTTCCTTTTCGACATATACCTGGGTTGCCGTTACGTACAGCTAGTGCCACTGACGGACTTGTGGTTAAACCCACTGCCAGCATACTGTCGAGTCTTTAGAGTCCCACACAGAGAGATTCCCTGGATCAGGCGAGACGATGTAAAGGCCGTATGGTCTTACGGCAGGGTTTTGATCGCATACGTGTACTGACTACACGAATGATGTTCGGACGGATAATACTAGTGGGCTTTGGTTTAAGCCGGATCCTAGTATTATACTATTGGATTATACTTGACTCTATGTATCCGTATTTTTTAGAATACGGATACGGGTATGTATATACGGTGAGGGCATTCTTGTAATTTCACAAGAATGAGCTTCTAGAAGGAGACACCTCATTATTGATTTATCCTTTTTTGATAAAGGATTAATGAGGTGGAAATTAGGAGACACTTGAGGATTGGGTTGAAAACCTGGCTTTGTTAATTGTTTATAAATTTGGAGTTCCTATTCAAGCATGGTTGATTATTTTGAGACTAAAATATCCATGCTTGAATTATTGTCACAAGACATAGCCATTCTCTCATCTCATTCTCTACATCATTATCATATTTTCATTCTCTCTCCTAGGTTTTTCTCTCCTTGTTCCTCAAGCTCATCCCTTCACATGTGTTGTGATCCATTGAGCTTTGAGACCAAATAATCCATAGATCACACTCTACATCTACTTAGTAATCTCATCTAGCACATTAGATCACTAAGTTACCTCACTTGGGGTTGGAGCCTGGACATAGGCCCTCGGGTGGATCTTCTATTACCTAAAGGAGACCGACAACCGAGTTTGTTGGAAGCTTCAGAGGAGCCAAAGAAAGGAGTTCAAACTTGAAGCTCGATCCAAGGAGCAAAGAACCACTTGAAGACCCGAAGGACTTTACACGAGGGTATAACACTTTAACCGAGTAGTTGGCGCCCACTTGTAGTTTAGTTTTTGCTAGTTAAGGTTTAATCATGATCCTAAAGTGGATAAAGTCTATGTTGCAAAGCAAAACATGATCTTTTGATGTGAGAAAAATCATTTTTGATGTATTCCGCCTCCCCGCGAACACGTGGGGTGTGCTACATAGACTTACACATACTTGGATAGCCGTTACATTGAGTTAGTACCGCTGGCGGCTTGTGGGTGACTGGTGTGATCATCACCTACTGCTGGCGTATTGACGAGTCTTTAGAGTCCCACAAAGAAGTTTTCTAGTTCAAGCGAAACGAACTAGGGCACATATGCTGATATGTGCAGGGGGCTTGATTAAATACGAGTATGTGCTACCATATTATAATCTAACGGTTATTTGTTATCAGTTAGGTAATATGAGATATAACTGGATTATCGAATCAAGTGTTGATTTGATAATGTGATATACAGATAAATAATATTAGTCGGTTATATATGATATAACCGGATTATTAAATCAAGTGTGGATTTAATATGATATATATTATATTTGATATAATTTTATTTTAACTAATATTAATGCTCACTAAATAGTTTCTTATGTATTAATATATATATATATATATATGATATATATATAAATAAATATATATATATATGATATATATATAAATATATATATGAAGCATGGCATGGATTTTCTATTTTTGGAAATTAGAAAAAGTGGTGGAAAATAAGGAGCATGGGTGAAGCATGGATTTTATCATTATTCTATTGGTCTTAACTCACTATTGAGGCATGGTTGCTTTTGTTTATTGATGGAAATTGGATGCTTCAATTATTGTGAGAATTGATAAGCCATTCTTCACTTCATTCTTCATGAGTTGTTCATTTTTCTTCACTTGAGCTCCTTCTTCCTCTAGCTCCGATCATCTTCCACCTCCTCATCAATTTCATGCTTCAAGCTTTAAACAATCACATGTGTTGTGAAACATAGAGCTTGAAACCCTAGTGAGCTAAACAAAGCCGCCTACTTCACCATCCTACACTTGATTAACAATCAAGTGTAGCGTGTTTCCTTCACTAAAGTGTTTAGTGAAGAGATAGCTTGGATAGCGGAGCTTCGGGTGGATCATCTTCGGCACGAAGGTCACGGAGCAAGCTCGATCCAACTTGAAGTGGAGCCCAGTGGAGTTGTGTGGACTACAACCCGGAGCTTTAGAAGAGAAGGACACGGTCATCAAAGGTTGTAGCCATCCATCCCTTCTTATAGTTTTATCATATTATCATAGTAAAACCTTAATATTCTAGTTAGATCTTGGTTAGTGTTCATTAGCACACGGAATTTTTTAAAATTGCATGTGTGATGCCCGTTCAAACCCTTTCGCGGTGCGAGTAAACACTTTCAACCAGGAGAGACGAAACCCCTACTATCGCTCATTGCCTCCATGTGACTCGGGACTGTACCCAAAATCCACCTATTTGCATGACTCCTTTGAACCATGGTAAGAAGGAAATCAAAGCACAGTGGGACCCACACAAGACTCTATGACGATCTCGGGTCTACAGACTAACCTGTATCAGTGTCACCAGAGAACTGCTATCTGACGATAGGTATAGTACCAACTAGGAGTTCTCGGCGAGTCCTGTTCGGTATACCCATTCTCTAATGAGCACATGTGTACAATCTTTGATGTCAAACACCAATAGCTATAGGATCAACCATCGCCCCCATACAGGGTCAAGAAACATACACACTGGTCTACTATGGAATATCGATGCCCTGTCTCGATATACCCTCAACTAGGAGCTATTGAAGGATGTGCCTATGGACTACCTAGGTCACAGTTGTATTATCCTCATCATAGTCCTGATAGTCAAGACAACGTCGTAAGGGCTTTATCAACATGTATATGAGAAACAGTATAATAATCTCAGTGAACATGTTAAGATAAAGGCAATCAGATAGCATACTATCATGTCGAGCAAGAAAGTCCTCTCTATATATGTCCAAGCATCCACTATATCATACAATAATGGCCTTTAGGGCATACAAATTCTTAACAATCTCCTACTTGCACTAAGGCCAGTTGTTGTAATATCTCATACCCAACATCCCTAAAAGTCTCTCGAATTGCATCTGGGGGAGGGCCTTTGTGAGTGGATCCGCTGTTAGTTATATGTATGCCCTAGAGGCCATTACTGTACATACGATGTATATTGTAATGGATGCTTGGACATATATAGGGAGGACTTTCTTGCTCGACATGATAGTACGCTATCTGGTTGTACTTTATCTTAACACGTACTCTGATTGTCTCTATGTTACATGTTGATAAAGCCCTTAGGATATGTACTCGACTACTGGGACTATGATGAGATCATACTAGAGGGGCCACGGTAGTCGACGAGTACATCCTATAACTGTTCCTAGTCGAGGGTGTATCGAGACAGGGCATCGATACACCAGAGTAGACTAGCGTATACACATCTTGACCCATATGATGGGCGATGGGTGATCCTATATCCATCAGTGTTTGACATCAAGGATGGTGTACGGGTGCTCAGTGAAGACTGGGTACACTGGACGGACTCGCCGAGAACTCCCAGATGGTATTATACCTCACGGCAGATGGCAGTTCTCCGGTGACACTGGTACAGAGTAGTCTGTTGACCCGAGATCGTCATAGAGTCTTGTGTGATTCCCACTGTGCTTTGATTTCCATCATACCACGTCCAAGAGGGTGTGCAAAAAGATGGCTTTTGGGTACAGTCCCGAATCACATGGAGGCAATGAGCGATAGGAGGGGATTCGTCTCTCCCAGTATAGGGAGTTGATGTTGCGCTGTGTTCGATTGGCTATAACTGGAAATCCCTGGCCAGGGTTGCTGAGATTTACTGGTAAGTGTTATCAGTAGTTTCTCGAACTGTTATGGACCTCATATCGACATGACTTATCGAGCTACTCGGGTCTGACGTTTACCACCCCTAGGCGAGATATGCGACATATCAGACGAAAAGACCGGACTGTACGGGAGTGTTACTGATTGGATTCACAGGAGAATGTACAGGCTTTCTTATTGATCTTCTGAGCGCTCAATACCTGGGTGGCTGTTACGTTTAGCTGACCGCTTGCAGTTTGTGGGTGTTTGATATGATCATCACCTACTGCCGGTGTATTGACGATTCTTTAGAGTCCTACACAGAGGTTTCTTGACTCAGGCAAAACGGAGTAGGAGCACATATGTGATATGTGCGGGACCGAGGATAATGCGGTATGTGATACCGTATTGGATTCTCGCGATATGAGATATCGGCCGGGTATATGTGATATAGCCGGGTCATCGTATTAGTCGGTTATATGCGATATAGCCGGATTCTAGGATCAAGTGTTGATTCGATAATTTAATGTATAATAATATATATATGATATATTAAATTACATTAACTAATATTAGCTCACTAAAAGATTCTTTTTCTCACTCGGGTAATACATTGATATATATGCGATATATGTTAATTGTATTTTTTTATTTTGTTACAATAAATATTATATATGTGATATATAATATTGTAACATGATATGATTACTAATGCAACATATTTAGTGGAGTTTAAACATGGTTAGGGTTTGGATTAGGGTTAAGACTTCTAGTAGCTTATAGAAGCTTTTCTTTTATCATGGAAAAGATATTATGCTTGATATTTTCAAGTGACTCACCTTTAGCCCAACCCAAACCCTAGACCTAGTTAAATCTCTACAATGGTTTAGTTAACCATAGTTGCATAATTCATCATTATCATCTTTTCATTATTCATCACAAAGCAATAATTCATTATTCATTCTTCTTCTTCTCACTCCTTTGCAAAGCTTTCATGCTTTGATATTTGTGATGAAAGTGAGTGAGAAATAGAAAACAAATGAGAGAAAAAATACTACTAAATCATCCTCATCTATCCTTGCCATTTAGATGAGGGTGTTCATTTCATTTAGTGAGTGTTAGCTTGTGTTAATGAAACTTCAAGGTAGATCATCTATGTTATCGAACACCGGAAGCAAGACTGCATCTTTCTCTTCGTGGAGCCTCTCGAGAGTCCGGAACATGATGATCGCAGCAAAGGGACCTCAACACGGACCTTAAGAAGTGAAGGACCGGATCTACAAAGGTTGTAATCCCTCTCACTTAGTGTTAAGGTGTTTAACATGTTTGTTTTCGCATAAACTCTAGTTTAAAGATCCGGCTTTGGGTTGTTCGGCACGGCTAATAATTTAATCGGGCATGGTTGATGCCTCGTAGACCCCTGTGCGTGTGCCTAGCAACCCTACAGTGGTATCAGAGACAAGCTAGAGCTTTAGGCGAAGTGTAGACGGAGTTTAAAGTCTGATCGAACCCCGAAACCCTAATTTGAACCCTTCTCTAGACATTTTCTGAAAATGTGATTTTTTGTGAATTAAAAATGCTTTAAAATATCAGCAGGGAATTATATGG
This sequence comes from Agapanthus africanus, assembly GCA_030015575.1. Classification (NCBI taxonomy): domain Eukaryota; kingdom Viridiplantae; phylum Streptophyta; class Magnoliopsida; order Asparagales; family Amaryllidaceae; genus Agapanthus; species Agapanthus africanus. The sequence goes on along the minus strand of CM057347.1, from coordinate 206,379,275 downwards.
CACTCTGTGAAAAACGACAAAGTAAGTCGCCCAAACCGCCGCGGAACCGCCGCGAGACCCATGCTCATGTCGCGGTTCCGCGGCGTCACAGTGACGTCATACTTTGTTTTTAGCACAGTACAGTCACTATCAATTTCCTGATGTTTCTGGGTATTTTTAATTTTTTACTCAAGTGTTGAGTTTTCTGGGTTGTATTAGGGACTCGTTGATTCGATCGGATAATTTAACTTTGTTTAGTTTGTCCGGGTAATTTTTAGAACGTGTTAAAAATTTCGAACGGATATCAATAACTCACTTTTTCCCCTGCCGGAAAATTCCCAAGCGTTGGATTTTTCCGTAGTTTAAAAACGTTCTAAGTCATGCAAGTAACGCGGTGGACCCTCTAGAAGACAACAAACCTTAACTCGATTATGTGACCATCTTGAACTGCCTCTGAACCTTAGGGTTTGGGGCAGTACGGCGTGCCACATGTGAGGCGTTGGATTGACCTTTTTACGGCTGGACCATTGGTACTGTAGCATGTGATGGATGTTTTTAAACTAATTTCAAGTGTTGAGAACTATTTGGGAAAACTTGGGCGTTTGATTATTCGATCGGAAAGTTTAACCTTGTCTATTTATCTGGAATGTGATACAATATTTGGAATCCACATCTAGTTATGAGATAACTAATTTGAATGTTATAAATCTAGCAGTTCAGTCTCAGATGATCGGTTGCCACGGAATTTTGATGCGATCAAAATTCCGTCGCAATCACGTAGCGTACGCGGATACTCGCCGGGTAAACTTAATAGATAGTCACGCCCTATAGCCCCGACCAAGTGACTGTAGGAGAACCCCGTCGCCAAAAGCATCCGTTCGGGTGCTCGCGGCAGCGGTGTTCCGCCTTAGTGCACTTCGTCGACGGCATCCGCGGGTGCGGCCGTCTACTAAAGTTTGCGACGAGCATTCGATCATGATGTCGGGAATCTTGTTGAATTGCCCGACTTGATATATTGAAAAGTGTTTTCGATAAAGAGACTAAAATGCGGGGTTTATAATTGTTAGGCATGCGATGTCTAAGGAATTCATTTGGTTAGGCATGCGATATCTAAAGAGGTTGCGGATTCCAACTGTTGTAGTTTTACAATTTCTTTTCTGTGGCCGTAAGTGTAGTATGTAGTTGTATCGCCGGTTTTCTTTGCTATACATCGACGACAATCGGCGTATGCATACTTACTTACGTTGATGGCATGTGATGTTATGTGTTGCTGTGATATGTTATATTGGATCGTCGCGTTTTGATTAGTCGGGGGTTTTATGTGAGATGAGGGTTTTTATTTTCATTCATATAAAATTCATTTGTATGTAATATTCTTTTATTGGGGCACTTCCGGGCTGAGGATGATGTCACCATTGTATATTATTTACTTTTCCGCATTAGGTAGACCCAAGGCGGGGAGCACAAGTAACCGGGTTCTAGGGTCCAGTGGGAGACCATCTCGAGGAGTCGGGACCGGGTCTCCTAACCCTAGAATTGGCTGTGTTGCTTGCCGCTCTCGTAGGGGTCTTGGGATGTGGGTTTGGCTATTCATCGCGACCGTGGAATCCGTGTTTTATACAGGCTCGTATTAAAAACACGGACGTCCTAGTATATCCAATATTTCATATATGTTCTTCTGCTGCAATGTTCTGTGATGAGATCATATTACTGCCTGAGACGAATGTTTATATTATATATATGAGATATATATTATATATTGTTGATTTCGTTTCATATCTGATGCTTGTGAAGCATATTAAAATGGGACTTCAATAATGAGATTAATGAAATAAAAGAAACCTAAGATGTTGTAGAAACTTGTTTAAAAACTGGTAGCTCTAGTTCTTGTTTTGCATAGCGGTGTTCCTTGTAGAACATCCAGCACCTTATTCGATAAGGAAAGAGCCGAGATCCTTTCACCGGGAGTAACCTCTTTAGTGAAACTAGCAGATGCTACAAACTCGGTTTGTCTTTTGATTGCTTCTATAGTTCTTGCTTTGCATAGTGATATTTGTGAAATATCCTGCACCTTATTCGATGAGGAAAGTGTAAGTCCATGCTACCTCTCCCGGTACTTTCGGGCATGCGGAATTTGGTGAAAAACAATTTTCTAGAGGCGGTAACATGGACTCAAAACTGGATCTTTGTTAAACATCTAACTAACAACCTAACTAGGAGTTGTTAACTACTCGGTTAGGGGGTTATACCTTTCTTTCTTGAACTCCTTCGTCTTCAAGCCTCGATGGTTGTCCGGATCGGCTTCACCCCGTCGTCTCCTTGCGTCGAAGATCGATCCACCTGAAAGCTTCTACCTTTGGCTTCTTCTTCGGTCTTTGAAGAAACTAGTTCACTCGGTTTGCTAAACCTTATGAACTAGAGTGAGTAGAGGAGAGTGTGTTGAGATTTTCTCTATGGTTCTTGGTTCTCAACACATGAGACAAGTGAACCATAGACTAAAGAGAGGGAGAGCAAGAGGAAGGAGATGAGAGCTCAAGAACACAAGAGAGAGAATGAAAATGATAGAATGAGCAAGACTTTTCTCACTTGGCTCTCATAATCCAAAACCATCATCACAAAAATAGTAATCAAGTATTGTGTAAATGGTTTAAGTTAAAATGGCTATATCATTTCATGCACTCATATTGCATAAGAGAACAAGCAAGTAAAAAGTCTTTGCCATGAAATGATAGCCATTGTCATCATGATGTCAACTAGTCCAACCTAGTCAACCGGTCAACAAAGTCAACAAGTCAACAAAGTCAACCCCTCAACAACCATGTCACCACAATACTTAATTAATATTATTGTTAATTACATATCATATTCTCATTAGGGTTGAGCAAAAAGTCAATAATCAACAGTCAACGGTCAACAACCCTAATGAGAATCCTCTGCCTCTGTCTCTCCGTCAACTGTGCATACACACCCGCATCCGCGTTCCGAGGAACACAAATACAAACTGGATAAAACCAATCCCAATACGTACACTAGGATCTGGCTTAAACCAAAGCCCGCTAGTGTAAACTGTCCGGACACTAAACGTGCACAAGTGCACGGATATGACTGAACCCTGTCGCAAAACAATGCGACCTGTCGCAAAACCATGCGACCTCTACTCTTTTGCCAAAAGGCGAATAGCTTTCTGTGTGGGACTCTAAAGACTCGACACTACGCTGGCAGTGGGTTTAACCACAGACCGCAAGTGGCACTAGCTGTGCGTAACGGTTCCCAGGTAGATGCCGACAAGAAGACTGACGAGGTGAAACCCATCTGAACTCCTACTGAGCCTGAATGTGACAATCTCCGTACAGTCCGGTCTGTTCGTCTGATACATCGCATGGCGGGCCTAGGGGGGCGGTAAACGTCAGTCCCCTAATAGCGGTACAAGTCGTGCCGGAGTGAAGCCCAAAACACCCTGAGATAACACTGGAAGCCTACCAGTATATCTCGCTTGCCCTGACCAGGGACTACTCATGTAATGGCTCTCCTAGACACAGCGCGATGTCAACCCCCAATACCGGGAGAGACGAATCCAGTCTAACCGTCACTGCCTCCAAGCGCTTCGGGACTGCACCCAACTACTACCTGTTTGCACGACTCCTTTGAGCCGTGGTAGGGTAGTAATCAAAGTACAGTGGGAACACACTCGAGGCGAAGTGACAGTGTCAAGTCAGCGGACTAAGCTGTACTCATGTCACCTGGGAACTGATAACCGACGATAGGTATAATACCAACCGGTCAGTTCCCGACGAGTCCTGTCCAGTGTACTCGTAACCTAACGAGCACCCGCATACTATCTCCAGTACGACGTACTAACGGCTGTGGGACAGACCGTCTCCCACACTGGGATGAGAAGCGCATGCGCTAGTCTACTCCGGAGTATCGATGCCCTGTCTCGATAGTCCTGTGACTAGGGACCTGCATAAGGATGTGCTTATAGATTACCCAGCCCCCACTAGTGTGACTGCCATCACAACGCTGGTAATCAAGCAAAGATCCTAAGGGCTCCACTAATGTGTATAGGTGATATACTAAAATAAACACAAGTACACATTGAAGTAGAAACAAACCAAGTAGCATACTACTATTTTGAGCAAGATTGTATATACAAGGTGAATATCCCAAGCTTCCATTAAGTAATATACAAACTAGTATGATACAGTAATGGCCTCTAGGGCATACACACTAACAATCTCCCACTTGCACTAAGGCCATGTACTGGCGTATCGAAGACCTATCATCTCGATCAGCCGCTCGAACTGAGTCTGGGGCAAGGCCTTGGTGAATGGATCTGCAGTGTTATCTTCTGAAGCAACCCTCCGAAACTCGATCTCCTGGCGATCCACGATCTCCCTGATCAGGTGATACCGCCTCAAGATGTGTCTGGATCTCTGATGGGACCTGGGTTCCTTCGCTAAAGCTATAGCCCCGTTGTTGTCGCAATACAGAGGTATTGGATCAACAATGGACGGAACCACCTGAAGTTCTTTCAAGAACTTCCTCATCCAGACAGCTACTTTTGCGGCATCAGATGCAGCGATGTATTCCGCTTCCATAGTCGAGTCAGCAGCGGTTTCCTGTTTGGAACTCTTCCAACACACCGCCCCTCCATTGAGGGTAAAGAAAAAACCTGACATGGACTTGGAATCATCCTTGTCACTCTGGAAGCTGGAGTCAGCAAAGGCCTCGATCTGGAGGTCTTTTCCGCCATACACCAAGAACATCTCCTTAGTCCTTCTCAGGTACTTGAGAATGTTCTTTACCGCTATCCAGTGTTTCTCCCCAGGGTTTGACTGATACCGGCTTACCACACTCAGTGCATAAGCTACATCCGGTCTGGTACACAACATCGCATAAATTATAGAGCCTACCGCAGAAGCGTAGGGTATAATAGACATGCGATCCCTCTCCAAATCAGTCTTGGGAGACATCTCTTTAGAGAGGGTGATCTCGTGACAAGCCGATAGGTTACCGCGCTTGGAATCTTCCATACTGAATCTCTTCAGTATGGTGTCGATGTACCTGGACTGTGAAAGTCCTAATATTCTCTTGGATCTATCACGATGGATCCGGATCCCCAGGATGTATGAGGCATCCCCCAGGTCTTTCATGGAGAACCTGTGTGACAAGAACCCCTTGACAGATTACAGCATAGGAATGTCATTTCCTATTAAGAGAATGTCATCCACGTATAAAACGAGGAATACTACAGTTCTCGCTACAAATCTACTGTAGATGCATGGTTCATCTGGATTTTTGATAAAGCCAAATTCCTTGACCGTCTCATCAAAACAGATATTCCAATTCCGCGATGCCTGCTTTAGTCCATAGATGGACTTAAGCAACTTGCACAACTTTCCGCTGCTCCCACTCTGAATGAAACCTTCTGGTTGGTCCATATAGACACACTCCTCTAAATTTCCATTTAGAAAAGCGGTCTTTACGTCCATCTGCCAGATCTCATAATCGTGGAAGGCAGCAATGGCAAGAAGGATCCGAATGGATTTCAGCATAGCCACTGGAGAAAAGGTTTCGTCATAGTCCAAACCAGGTCTTTGACGAAAACCCTTTGCAACAAGTCTAGCTTTATAGGTCTCAACCTGTCCATCTACACCAATCTTCCTTTTGAAGATCCACTTGCATCCTACGGGTTTTACCCCGTCTGGAGCAATGTCCAACGTCCATACCTTGTTGGTGTACATGGACTCCATTTCGGTCCGCATTGCATCCAGCCATTTTACTGAGTCAACGCTCTGAACGGCCTGCTGGAAGCTAGTAGGCTCATCATAATCTATGATGCAATCCTCTCTATCCCCGTCTATGAGAAAACCGCAGTATCTCTCGGGCGGATGAGACTGCCTACTACTCCTGCGGAGCGGCGCTGGAATGTCCTGTTCTTTTGAACCCTCTGGTTCCACTAAGCTTTCAGTAATAGTCTGTGGTTCTGGAATTTCTTCCAGTTCTACTGCGCTCCCACTAATTTCCTTTTCCAAGAACCGGTGTTCTAGAAAGTGGGCATTACGAGAAACAAGGACTTTTTGTTTCTCTGCGTGGTAGAAAAGATACCCCCTGGTGTTCTTTGGGTATCCCACAAACTTGCACAGTACTGAGCGTGCCTCGAGTTTGTCCGCATGCTGCTTTTTGACAAAAGCTGGACATCCCCAGATCTTCAGATATTGAAGATAGGGTTTCTTCCCACTCCATAACTCATATGGTGTGGTAGGCACAGTCTTAGTGGGAACTCGGTTCAAAAGGTATGCTGCTGATTCTAGCGCATATCCCCAGAATGATCGTGGTAACTCAGCGTTACTCATCATGGACCGTACCATATCCAATAGGGTTCGGTTTCGTCTCTCCGATACACCGTTATGTTGCGGAGTGTATGGAGGAGTAAGCTGAGAGAGAATTCCGTTCTCTTTTAAATAGTCCAGGAACTCGGCACTCAAGTATTCACCACCTCGATCCGATATTAGGATCTTGATACTTTTGCCGGTTTGTTTTTCTACTTCATTCTTATATTCCTGGAATTTTCCAAAGGCTTCGGACTTATGTTTCATTAAGAAGACATGTCCGAATCTTGAAAAATCATCCGTAAAAGTAATGAAGTAAGAAAAACCGCTTCGCGCATGTGTAGACATTGGACCGCACACGTCGCTGTGTACGAGTCCCAAGAGCTCGCTCGCTCTTACTCCGTGTCCAGTGAACGGAGTCTTTGTCATCTTTCCTTCGAGACAGGATTGACAAGTGGCATATGGTTGATATTCGAACGGATTCAAATATCCTTCTGTATGTAACTTCGTCAACCTTCTCTCGTTGATGTGACCCAGTCTACAATGCCACAAGAAAGTCTGATTTATTTCCGGAGACATTCTTTTGTGTGTATTCTGAACATTGAAAATCTGTGGTTGGTTTAATACGTATATACCATTGCTCAATGTACCTGACCGAATCAGAACTTGATTAAGGTGAATGTTTACAACATTACTTACAAACGCAAATTCATAACCTTCTTTAGAAACCAAAGATACATAAATGATATTACAAGTTGCGTTGGGTACAAAAAAGCAATTACGCAAAACCAAAACATGTCCATCTGACATTCCCAGGTGATAGTCCCCCACGGCCTTAGCATCCATGCTAGCTCCGTTTGCAACTTTGAAGGTCATGTCACCTGCCTTCAAAACCCTACGGTTTCTCAACGCCTGCAAAGAATTACAGATATGAGATCCTGATCCGGTATCCAATACCCAGGAAGTAGAGTTTATTGAAAGACAGTTTTCAATAACATACACACCTGAAGCTGAAGCTGCAACCTGCTTCAATTTCTGTGTCCTGGCTTTCCAAGCCCTGCAATCATTCTTCCAGTGTCCTTTCTTATGACAATGGAAGCATTCTTCCTTATCCACAAGCTTTCCCACTTTCTTTGTTGCTTTTGCCTTTCCCTTCGTATCCACTTTACTAACACCGCCCCTTGGTTTGGCGGGGGCTTTCTTCTTCTTTCCCTTGGCTTTTGCCTTGGACCTAGAAGAAGAAGATCCTCCTACAAACAAAGTGGATGTTTCCCTACCTTTCTGTAGGGTGCCCTCTGCGCTCCTCAGCATGTTGAGGAGCTCTGAAAGTTCAAGTTCCTTTTCTTGTAAGTTGAAGTTCAGTATGAACTGGGCGTAAGTGGAAGGAAGGGACTGGAGAATCAAGTCCGTATAGAGCTCATTCTCCAACGTGGTCCCAAGGTCCGCGAGCTCCTCAATGTAGCCAATCATCTTAAGCACGTGTTCCGCTACCGATGATCCGATGGCCAATCTTGCCGAAAATAACTTCTTCGACACTTCGTATCTTGCGATACGAGATTGCTCTCCATACAGTTCTTTTGTATGAAGAAATATGGATTCCAGGTCCATATTCTCGTGCCTCCTCTGATGTTCATTGTTCATAGAGGCAAGCACGAGGCACTTGGCCTTCGCGTAGTCTAGTTCCCAGGTCTTACGGATTTCTTATCCGCGACGCTGGTTTTGGGACCTGGGACAGGGGGAGCTTTGGTGGTAAGAAGATACCCCAGCTTGTCGTAAGTGATTGCCATCTTGACATTCCTGAGCCAATCTTTATAGTTTGGCCCTGTCAGTATGTTTTTATCTAGGAGTAACTTAAGTCCTGTCATGTCGATTGGTTGCTGCAATTAGGAGAGAGAAGAAACACTCAGCATGATGCTCTTGCAAGTTTAGAATGGTTTTTAGTTTGTCTGAACAGGATGGCTCCCACTGTTTCTCGAATCCCTCCTCAAACCAAAAAGGAAGAATTAGTCAGGATCAATCTCACCGTACAATACTTGCTTAACCGTTCAGCAAGGCCAGTGTCGGTACTTCAAGGGAGGTTTTCCAACGCTTTCGCGAAGTTCCTTAATTAAATAACCTCTTTTCCCTGGGGGCGTAGCCCCGCTAACACCTTTCTAGACACCTACTTGGTTTATAGCATTGATCGTTAAGTGAGAAATTTTCCGAGGAGTAGCATATACTCACAGTAGGATCGGGATCCAAATGTCATCGTGTGACGAAACTGAAGGAATCCTACCAGAATCATCACACTCCAAATGGTATGCAACACTAGCAAGTTTCAGTTCTTTTGAAACTCCCGATGTGGATTTTTGCCCTATGCTCTTATGACCTTGGCGTGAGGTCAAAATGTCATAAGTCACATGTCAAGTTCTTCCCATCATTATCCAGCTTAATTTGAACCCACCCGTACCTACCCTTGACGTAGGCCAAAATGGCAGTACGGCTGTCCCAAACCAACACATTCTATCTATGCAACAGATAAATATCCGACAGCTATCAATCACTATGCCTTGGCGTGAGGTCAAAATACATAGCTTGAATACTACCGAATATTTAACTGAAATGATGGAGGGCTACGAATGGTTTTGGCTAAACCGTGAACGTAGTGAACTTGATATAATCGATGGAACGAGATAGCTTTTAAAAGGAGTGGCTCAAGCTCCGCATTTAAAAGTTGGTTTTGAAAAGAACCGAGTGGTTTTTCGAAAGTGTTCCAACGACTTTTACTTGGTTTATTTTCTTGCATTAGTTCTTTTAATGCATATTTTTCTTGCATTAGTTCTTTTAATGCGTCCCATCATTTAATCATACCATTGCAAAAAACAACCAAAATATGACGTACGCTTATGCCATTCGCATTCGCCACGGGGCCCCGTCATTACCCGTTAGGTTACTTAACTAACGACAGAGCGGGGACTGGGCTAGCGCGGCTGTAAAACATAAGCAACGCCTAAATAATATCATATATAGATATATTGCAATGATAGCCATTTCAGATCACAGATGAACACATTGGATATACTAGGAACCCGCAATTCGTACGAGCCTGTAACGAAAAGCAGATTACACGGTCACGGTGAATAGCCAATACCCCACCCAAGACCCCTACGGGTGCGGCAAACTATCCGCCAAGTACCCGAAGCGAAGCAACCTTTCTCAACTCCGTGAGTAGGCCACTCGGCACTTCGGCATACCCGGTAGTTTGTGCACCCCCTTCATGGGTCTATCCTAGGAGCAAAAACAGTAAAAAGAAATTATACAATGACGGCTACAACCCCGACCCGGTTGTGCGGCCATACAAATAATAATTACATCAATTTACAAATGTACATGAATTGAAAGAAAAGAAAACTCTCGTCTCACAACCCCCGGCTATTCACCCGCGACAATCCAATGAATTCATATACACATTCCAATAACATTACAGATCACAGATTTGTATAACCCCCACTAATCGACATATAGCGATTAGCAGACGTTCAATACAAATATCACATCACAGAAAAACCCGTCAGCTTAAGTCTTTTAGAAGTTCGATCAAAAATACGGATTTTCAGGCCCCAAACACAAAATTTTCGTTCTGGAAAATCTGGGCAGAAAATACATATTCCAAAAATCCCAAAATACCCCTATGAACAAACTGCAAAAATAAAACCCCACGACCGAGTCAACTCGGCCGCGGTTCCGCGGCGGGAGCAAGCTCCCGCCGCGGAAACGCGGCGCGTTGATCGATTCAGTGGGTCGAATTTTTGCAGTTTCTTAAAAAAACCTGAGTCGATTTTTGGTATATCTCAAATAATTTTTGCAGCACTTTGAAAATCTACAGAAAGTTTGAAATCCGGGTGTATTTCACGACTTTTTTCTCCGATCGAATTTCTAGTTACTATGCTAACATGTTAGGTAGTGTTTAACTAGTCTCTGATACCACTGTAAGTCCATGCTACCTCTCCCGGTACTTTCGGGCATGCGGAATTTGGTGAAAAACAATTTTCTAGAGGCGGTAACATGGACTCAAAACCGGATCTTTGTTAAACATCTAACTAACAACCTAACTAGGAGTTGTTAACTACTCGGTTAGGGGGTTATACCTTTCTTTCTTGAACTCCTTCGTCTTCAAGCCTCGATGGTTGTCTGGATCGGCTTCACCCCGTCGTCTCCTTGCGCCGAAAATCGATCCACCTGAAAGCTTCTACCTTTGGCTTCTTCTTCGGTCTTTGAAGAAACTAGTTCACTCGGTTTGCTAAACCTTGTGAACTAGAGTGAGTAGAGGAGAGTGTGTTGGGATTTTATCAATGGTTCTTGGTTCTCAACACATGAGACAAGTGAACCATAGACTAAAGAGAGGGAGAGCAAGAGGAAGGAGATGAGAGCTCAAGAACACAAGAGAGAGAATGAAAATGATAGAATGAGAGCTCAAAGTACAGTGGGAACACACTCGAGGCGAAGTGATAGTGTCAAGTCAGCGGACTAAGCTTTACTCATGTCACCTGGGAACTGATAACCGACGATAGGTATAATACCAACCGGTCAGTTCCCGACGAGTCCTGTCCAGTGTACTCGTAACCTAACGAGCACCCGCATACTATCTCCAGTACGACGTACTAACGGCTGTGGGACAGACCGTCTCCCACACTGGGATGAGAAGCGCATGCGCTAGTGTACTCCTGAGTATCGATGCCCTGTCTCGATAGTCCTGCGACTAGGGACCTGCATAAGGATGTGCTTATAGATTACCCAGCCCCCACTAGTGTGACTGCCATCACAACGCTGGTAATCAAGCAAAGATCCTAAGGGCTCCACTAATGTGTATAGGTGATATACTAAAATAAACACAAGTACACATTGAAGTAGAAACAAACCAAGTAGCATACTACTATTTTGAGCAAGATTGTATATACAAGGTGAATATCCCAAGCTTCCATTAAGTAATATACAAACTAGTATGATACAGTAATGGCCTCTAGGGCATACACACTAACAGAAAGGGCCGACGATCCCTTCACCGGGAGTGACCCCTTTAGCAAAACTATAAAAGCCTAAAAAACACTCCATTTAAAATCACTCGATTCTACAACGATATCAAGTTCATTACGCAAAAGGTTTTCTTAAAAACCTGTCGTAGTCCTCCTTCATTTCAGATAAGTACTAGTTAGTATTCGTGCTACGTTTGTTGACTATGTTAAGGCGTAGTGTGCGGTAGCTGATTGGTGCTTATCTGTATAAGCATATGATGCAATTGGATTAGGGTAGTCGTGCGTCTTTGTTGACTATGTTAAGGGTCGTGCGGGTGGGTTTAATTCAATCGGGAAATGACTGGTTGAACTTGACTAGCACTTATGATTTGTTGACTATGTTAAGGTCATATAGCTGCTAGGGGTAAAATATTATCGGGAATTTCAAGTGTTGAAATTTGCAATGAGATTGCATACCTTCTATGAGATAGTTGGATCATGATACCCGCTGCGAGTAAGAGTTACTCCTGGAAGAGTTTTACACATTACAATTAGCCGATCAAGTTGGTTTCTAGAAAGGTATCAACGGGGTTACGCCCCTGGGAAAACGAGCTTTACTTTAATTAGGTTCGTGCGAAAGCACGGGGAACCTCCCTCAAAGTACCGGCACTGGCCTGGCTAAAAGATTGGCGAACTTATAGTGTGTAATTGATCCCGGCTAGTCTTTCCTTTTAGGGTTTGAAAGAAGATTTGACTAAATCAGTGGGAGACATCCTGATTAGATATATTAGATAACCAATCTAATCTTGCAAGAGCATACGCTGAGTGTTTTCTTCTCTCTCTCCAGGTAGCGACCATATCACGCCTTAATCAAGATAATAATACGGATATATTGACCGAACCCGCTTGTTATACTGAGCTGGGGAACGTTGGTCCCGCTCCAACTTATAATTGTTATAAGACAGAGCAAGAAATTGGGGATTACCAGAATTCTCGTGCCGCCCAAACGAAGAAAGTGCATGCTGATGCATCTTCTTCGGGTGTGTTCATTACATAGAACTGTTTCTCAATATCCTTTACGTCCTGGGTATGAGATACCGGATCAGGATCCCGCATATGTAATTTGTTACATAGGCTACAGATAGGTAGAGAACTGAGAACGGGTGATAAGTTTCATGAGATTGAAACGGTGCAAGTGTTGCAGCCAAGTCTGTTGGTCACTATCACCCTGTATTACCAGAATACATTGATTCTGAACGAATGTTATTAGATACCAAACCTGATGTACAACATCATATCAGTCTCTTTATTAGTAAAGAAGGATATAATTTTGTAATGTTGGATAATGTTTTGAACATTTCCTATATCAAGAGTTGATCGGTTCAGGCACGTTATCTAAAAGCATTGACGTTCTAAATCAAACTACAGTTCTTTGTATACAGAATGTAAGTCCATGCTACCTCTCCCGGTACTTACGGGCTTGCGGAATTTGATGAAAAACGATTTTCTAGAAGCGGTAACATGGACTCAAAACGGATCTTTGTTAAACTATCTACCTAACAACCTAACTACGAGTTGTTAACTACTCGGTTAGGGGGTTATACCTTTCTTTCTTGAACTCCTTCGTCTTCATCTCTTGATGGTGTACGGATTGGCTTCACCCCGTCGTCTCCTTGCGCCGAAGATCGATCCACCCGAAAGCTTCTACCTTTGGCTTCTTCTTCGAACTTTGAAGAAACTAGTTCACTTGGTTTGCTAAACCTTGTGAACTAGAGTGAGTAGAGGAGAGTGTGATGGGATTTTCTCAATGGTTCTTGCTTCTCAACACATGAGACAAGTGAACCATAGACAAGAGAGAGAGCAAGAGGAAGAGGGTGAGAGCAAGAGAATGGGAGAGCTCAAAACCAAGAGAGAGAAAGATCATGAAAGAATGAGCCTCTCTTTTCTCTTTCACCCTCTCATAATCCAAAAGCATCATGAGCCATAATGTTAATCAAGTATTATTATGTGATGGTTCATATCATGTCAAAGGCAATATCATTTCCATGCACTCATTTTGCAAATCACAACAAGCAAGCAAAAGTCTTTGCATGAAAATGACAACCATTGTGATGATGATGGTCAACTAGTCCAACCTAGTCAACCGGTCAACAAAGTCAACAAGTCAACAAAGTCAACCCCTCAACAACCATGTCACTATAATACTTAATTAATATTATTGCTAATTATATATATCATATTCTCATTAGGGTTGAGCAAAAAGTCAATAGTCAACAGTCAACGGTCAACAACCCTAATGAGAATCCTTTGCCTCTGTCTCTCCGTCAACTGTGCATACACACCCGCATCCGCGTTCCGAGGAACACGAATACATACTGGATAAAACCAATCCCAAAACGTACACTAGGATCTGGCTTAAACCAAAGCCCGCTAGTGTTAACTGTCCGGACACTGTACGTGCACAAGTGCACGGATGTGACCGGACCCTGTCGCAAAACCATGCGACCTCTACTCTTTTGCCTAAAGGCGAATAGCTTTCTGTGTGGGACTCTAAAGACTCGACACTACGTTGGCAGTGGGTTTAACCACAGACCGCAAGCGGCACTAGCTCTGCGTAACGGTCCCCAGGTAGATGCCGACAAGAAGACTGACGAGGTGAAACCCATCTGAACTCCTACTGAGCCTGAATGTGACAATCTCCGTACAGTCCGGTCTGTTCGTCTGTTACATCGCATGGCGGGCCTAGGGGGGCGGTAAACGTCATTCCCCTAATAGCGGTACAAGTCGTGACGGAGTGAAGCCCAATACACCCTGAGATAGCACCGGAAGCCTACCAGTATATCTCGCTTGCCCTGGCCAGGGACTACTCGTGTAATGTCTCTCCTAGACACAGCGCGATGTCAACCCCCAATACCGGGAGAGACGAATCCTGTCTAACCGTCACTGCCTCCAAGTGCTTCGGGACTGCACCCAACTACTACCTGTTTGCACGACTCCTTTGAGCAGTGGTAGGGTAGTAACCAAAGTACAGTGGGAACACACTCGAGGTGAAGTGACAGTGTCAAGTCAGCGGACTAAGCTGTACTCATGTCACCTGGGAACTGATAAGTGACGATAGGTATAATACCAACCGGTCAGTTCCCGACGAGTCCTGTCCAGTGTACTCGTAACCTAACGAGCACCCGCATACCATCTCCAGTACGACGTACTGATGGCTGTGGGACAGACCATCTCCCACTCTGGGATGAGAAGCGCATGCGCTAGTCTACTCCGGAGTATCGATGCCCTGTCTCGATAGTCCTGCGACTAGGGACCTGCATAAGGATGTGCTTATAGATTACCCAGCCCCCACTAGTGTGACTGCCATCACAACGCTGGTAATCAAGCAAAGATCCTAAGGGCTCCACTAATGTGTATAGGTGATGTACTAAAATAAACACATGTACACATTGAAGCAGAAACAAACCAAGTAGCATACTACTATTTTGAGCAAGATTGTCAATACAAGGTGAATATCCCAAGCTTCCATTAAGTAATATACATACTAGTATGATACAGTAATGGCCTCTAGGGCATATACACTAACAATCTCCCACTTGCACTAAGGCCATGTACTGGCGTATCGAAGACCTATCATCTCAATCAGCCGCTCGAACTGAGTCTGGGGTAAGGCCTTCGTGAGTGGATCTGCAGTGTTATCTTCTGAATTTACTCTCTTTACCTCGATCTCCCGGCGATCAATGATCTCCCTGATCAGGTGGAACCGCCTCAAAATGTGCCTGGACTTCTGATGGGACCTGGGTTCCTTCGCTAAAGCTATAGCGCCGTTGTTGTCACAATACAGCGGTATTGGATCAACACTGGTAGGAACCACCTGACAGCTTCCTTTGCGGCATCGCAAGCAGCTATGTACTCCGCTTCCATAGTTGAGTCAGCAACGGTTTCCTGCTTGGAACTCTTCCAGCAAACCGCCCCACCATTGAGGGTAAAGACATAACCCGACATGGACTTGGAGTCATCCTTGTCACTCTGGAAGATGGAGTCAGCAAAGGCCTCAATCTGGAGGTCTTTTCCGCCATACACCAAGAACATCTCCTTAGTCCTTCTCAGGTACTTGAGAATGTTCTTTACTGCTCTCCAGTGTTTCTCTCCCGGGTTCGACTGATACCGGCTTACAACGCTCAATGCGTATGCTACATCTGATCTGCTACATAACATCGCATACATAATAGAGCCTATCGCAGATGCGTAGGGTATTGATGACATGCGAGACCTTTCCAAATCAGTCTTGGGAGACATCTCTTTGGAGAGGGTGATTCCGTAACAAGCCGGTAGATTACCGCGCTTGGAATCTTCCATACTGAATCGTTTCAGTATGGTGTCGATGTACCTTGACTGTGAAAGTCCCAACATCCTCTTAGATCTATCACGATAGATCTGGATCCCCAAAATGTAGTTGGCATCGCCCAGGTCCTTCATGGAGAACCTCTGCGACAAGAATCCTTTGACTGACTGTAGCATAGGAATATCATTTCCTATTAGGAGAATGTCATCGACGTACAAGACGAGGAATACCACATTTCTCCCTACAATCTTACTGTAAATGCATGGTTCATCTGGGTTTTTGACAAAGTCGAATTCTTTGACAGTATCATCAAAGCAAATGTTCCAACTCCGCGATGCCTGCTTAAGTCCATAGATGGACTTGAGCAATTTGCACACTTTACCGCTGCTCCCACTCTGAATGAATCCCTCTGGCTGATCCATATAGATGCACTCTTCCAAATTTCCATTTAGGAAAGCCGTCTTTATGTCCATCTGCCAGATCTTATAATCGTGGAAGGCAGCAATGGCAAGAAGGATCCGAATGGATTTAAGCATGGCTACCGGAGAAAAGGTCTCGTCATAGTCCAAACCAGGTCTTTGACGAAAACCCTTTGCAACGAGCCTAGCTTTATAGGTTTCAACCTGCCCATCTACACCAATCTTCTTTCTGAAGATCCATTTGCAGCCTACGGGTTTTACCCCTTCTGGAGCAAAGTCCAAAGTCCAAACTTTGTTGGTGTACATGGACTCCATCTCGGTCCGCATTGCATCCAGCCATTTTACCGAGTCACCGCTCTGAATGGCTTGCTGGAAGCTAGTAGGCTCATCATAATTAACTGTACAATCCTCTCTATCCCCGTCTATGAGAAAACCGAAGTATCTCTCGGGCGGATGAGACTGCCTACTACTTCTGCGGAGCGGCATAGGAATGTCCGGTTCTCCTGAAACGTCTGGTTCATCCAAGCTTTCAGTAACAGCTTGTGGTTTTGGAATTTCTTCCAGTTCTATTGCGCCCCCACTTATCTGATTTTCTAAAAATTCAGTTTCCAAGAAGTGGGCGTGCGGAGAAACAAAAACTTTTTGTTCTTCTGCGGAATAGAAAAGATACCCCCTGGAGTTCTTTGCGTATCCCATAAACTTACACAGTACTGAGCGTGCCTCGAGCTTGTCCGCATGCCGCTTTTTTACAAAAGCTGGACATCCCCATACCTTAAGATACTTAAGACAGGGTTTCTTCCCACTCCACATCTGATATGGGGTGGTAGGCACAGTCTTGGTTGGAGCCTTGTTCAAGAGATATGCAGCTGCTTCTAGTGCATAACCCCAGAAAGATCGCGGTAACTCAGCCTTACTCATCATGGAACGAACCATATCCAATAGGGTCCGATTCTGCCTTTCCGATACACCGTTGTGTTGTGGTGTGTATGGAGGAGTAAGTTGAGAGAGAATTCCTTTCTCTTTTAAGTAGTCCAGAAACTCGGCACTCAAGTATTCTCCACCTCAATCCGATCTTAGAATATTGATACTTTTGCCGGTTTGTTTTTCAACTTCATTCTTGTATTCTTGAAATTTCCCAAAGGCCTCGGATTTGTGCTTCATTAAGAAGACATGTCCATACCTAGAGAAATCATCTGTGAAAGTAATGAAGTATGAATAACCACTTCGCACATGTGTAGACATTGGACCACACACATCACTGTGTATGAGTCCCAAGAGCTTGCTCGCTCTTTCTCCGCGTCCAGTGAACGGAGTCTTTGTCATCTTTCCCATAAGACAAGATTCACAAGTGGCATAAGACTGATACTCGAACGGATTCAAGTACCCTTCTTTATGTAACTTAGTTAATCGTGTCTCATTAATGTGACCCAGTCTACAATGCCATAAGAAAGCCTGATTTGTTTCCGGAGATTTTCTTTTAAGTGTGTTCTGGACACTGAAATTCTGAGCTTGATTTAACACGTATATTCCGTTCTGTAATGTACCTGACCCAATCAGAACTTGATTTAGGTGGATGTGTACTACATCGCTTACAAAAGTAAATTCATATCCTTCCTTAGAAAGTAAGGATACAGATATGATATTACAAGTCGCACCTGGTACATACAAACAGTTACGCAAAATCAATATCTGTCCAGTTGTTAGTCCAAGATGATATTCCCCTACGGATTCAGCATCCATGCTCATTCCGTTAGCAACCCTGAGGGTCATATCACCTTTCCTGATAACCCTACGGTTTCTCAGAGCCTGTAACGAATTATAGATATGAGATCCTGATCCGGTATCCAATACCCAGGAAGTAGGGTTAACTGACATACATTTCTCAATTACAAACACACTCGAAGCCGAAGCCACAACATGCTTCGAATTCTGGCTACTGGCTTTGCAAGCCCTGCAATCCTTCTGCCAATGTTCATTCCCGTTACAATAGGAACGTCCCTCTTTTACTACATCCAGTCCTGAAACTTTTGCCCTTGCTTTTCCTTTTTCTTCCCTGGTTTCCTTCAGGGTATAAGCAGAGGGCAGGGAGTGTAGAATTAAGTCAGTACTTGACCTATTCTCCAACGTGGTCTCCAGGTCCATGAGCTCAAAATAGCTGGCCTCTGTAAGGACGTTGTCCCCTACAGATGACCCAACAGCCAACCTCGCTTGAAGCAATTCGTTCGAGGTCTCATATCTTGCGATACGAGATTGCTCTCCATATAAATCTTTGTTATGGAGGAAGATAGAAACTGAGTCCATCTTCTCGTACTGCCTCTGGTTTGCACCATTAACTGAGGCTAACACGAGACACTTGGCTTTCGCACAATCCTTTTCCGATGTCCTACGGATGTAAATATCCGTGACAGGGGAAACTGGACCTGAGACGGTAGGGGTATGATCAGTTAAGAGGTGTCCCAGCTTGTTATGGGCAATGGACATCTGGACAGACCTTTGCCAGTCATAACAGTCAGGTTCAGTCATTTTATTATCTAGATGTAACCTAGGTGTGGTCACTGGGTCGCTGCAATTAAGAGAGAGAGAAGAAAACACTCAGCATGATGCTCTTGCAAGTTTAGATTGGTTTTTAATTTATCTAAACAGGATGGCTCCCACTGTCTCTCGAATCCCTCCTCAAACCATAAAGGAAGAATTAGTCGGGATCAATCTCACCGTACAATACTTGCTTAACCGTTCAGCCAGGCTAGTGTCGGTACTTCGAGGGAGGTTTTCCAACGCTTTTGCGAAGTTCCTTAATTAAATAACCTCTTTTCGCTGTGGGCGTAGCCCCGCTAACACCTTTCTAGACACCTACTTGGTTTATAGCATTCATCGTTAAGTGAGAAATTTCCCGAGGAGTAGTATATACTCACAGTAGGATCGGGATCCAAATATCATTGCGTGACAAAACTGAAGGAATCCTACCAGAATCATCACACTCCAAATGGTATGCAGCGCTAGCAAGTTTCAGTTCTTTTGAAACTCCCGATGTGGATTTTTGCCCTATGCTCTTATGACCTTGACGAAGGTCAACAAATCATAAGTCACATGTCAAGTTCTACCCGTCATTATCCAGGTTAATTTGAACCCACCCGTATATACCCTTGACGAAGGTCAACAAGATAATACGACTGTCCCAAACCAACGCATCTATCTATGCTACATATGAACACCCAACAGCTACCAATCACTATGCCTTGACGAAGGTCAACAAACATAGCTTGAATACTATTGAATATTCATACGAAACGACGTAGGGCTACGAATGGTTTTGGCGAAACCTTGAACGTAGTGAACTTGATATAATCGAAGGAACGAGATAGCTTTTAGAAGGAGTGGCTCAAGCTCCGCATTTAAAAGTTAGTTTTGAAAAGAACCGAGTGGTTTTTCGAAAGTGTTCCAACGATTTTTACTTGGTTTATTTTCTCGCATTAGTTCTTTTAATGCATCCCATCATTTAATCCTACCATTGCAGCAAACAACCAAAATATGACGTACCTTATGCCATTCGCATTCGCCACGGGGCCCCGTCATTACCCGTTAGGTTACTTAACTAACGACAGAGCGGGGGCTGGGCTAGCGCGGCTATAAAACATGAGCAACGCCTAAATAATATCATATATAGATATATTGCAATGATAGCCATTTCAGATCACAGATGAACACATTGGATATACTAGGAACCCGCAATTCATACGAGCCTGTAACGAAAAGCAGATTACACGGTCGCGGTGAATAGCCAATACCCCACCCAAGACCCCTACGGGTGCGGCAAACTACCGGCCAAGTATCCGAAGCGAAGCAACCTCCCTCAACCCCGTGAGTAGGCCACTCGGCACTTCGGCATACCCGGTAGTTTGTGCACCCCCTCCATGGGTCTATCCTAGGAGCAAAAACAGTAAAAAGAAATTATACAATGACGGCTACAACCCCGACCCGGTTGTGCGGCCATACAAATAATTATTACATCAATTTACAAATTTACATGAATTGAAAGAAAAGAAAATTCTCGTCTCACAACCCCCGGCTATTCACCCGCGACAATCCAATGAATTCATATACACATTCCAGCAACATTACAGATCACAGATTTGTATAACTCCCACTAATCGACATATAGCGATTAGCAGACGTTCAATACAAATATCACATCACAGAAAAAACCCGTCAGCTTAAGTCTTTTAGAAGTTCGATCAAAAATACGGATTTTCAGGCCCCAAACACAATTTTCGTTCTGGAAAATCTGGGCAGAAAATACATATTCCAAAAATCCCAAAACAACCCCATAAAAACACTGCACAAAATTTGGACCTCGTCCGAGTCAACTCGGCCGCGGAACCGCGGCGGGAGCGTGCTCCCGCCGCGTTTCTGCGGCGCTTTGACCGGTTCATGGGACCAAATTTCGTGGGTGTTTAATAAAAACCCTGAGCCGATTTTTAAGATGAAATTTATCAATTTTACGGAACTTTAAAAATCGACAGCAACTTTGAATTTCGGGTTTATTTCGGGACTTTTTCTCCAATCGAATTTCTAGCAACCATGCTAACATGTTAGATAGAGTTTAACTAGGCTCTGATACCACTGTAAGTCCATGCTACCTCTCCCGGTACTTACGGGCTTGCGGAATTTGATGAAAAACGATTTTCTAGAGGCGGTAACATGGACTCAAAACGGATCTTTGTTAAACTATCTACCTAACAACCGAACTACGAGTTGTTAACTACTCGGTTAGGGGGTTATACCTTTCTTTCTTGAACTCCTTCGTCTTCATCTCTTGATGGTGTACGGATTGGCTTCACCCCGTCGTCTCCTTGCGCCGAAGATCGATCCACCCGAAAGCTTCTACCTTTGGCTTCTTCTTCGAACTTTGAAGAAACTAGTTCACTTGGTTTGCTAAACCTTGTGAACTAGAGTGAGTAGAGGAGAGTGTGATGGGATTTTCTCTATGGTTCTTGCTTCTCAATACATGAGACAAGTGAACCATAGACAAGAGAGAGAGCAAGAGGAAGAGGGTGAGAGCAAGAGAATGGGAGAGCTCAAAACCAAGAGAGAGAAAGATCATGAAAGAATGAGCCTCTCTTTTCTCTTTCACCCTCTCATAATCCAAAAGCATCATGAGCCATAATGTTAATCAAGTATTATTATGTGATGGTGCATATCATGTCAAAGGCAATATCATTTCCATGCACTCATTTTGCAAACCACAACAAGCAAGCAAAAGTCTTTGCATGAAAATGACAACCATTGTGATGATGATGGTCAACTAGTCCAACCTAGTCAATCGGTCAACAAAGTCAACAAGTCAACAAAGTCAACCCCTCAACAACCATGTCACTATAATACTTAATTAATATTATTGCTAATTATATATATCATATTCTCATTAGGGTTGAGCAAAAAGTCAATAGTCAACAGTCAACGGTCAACAACCCTAATGAGAATCCTCAGCCTCTGTCTCTCCGTCAACTGTGCATACACACCCGCATCCGCGTTCCGAGGAACACGAATACATACTGGATAAAACCAATCCCAAAACGTACACTAGGATCCGGCTTAAACCAAAGCCCGCTAGTGTTAACTGTCCGGACACTGTACGTGCACAAGTGCACGGATGTGACCGGACCCTGTCGCAAAACCATGCGACCTCTACTCTTTTGCCTAAAGGCGAATAGCTTTCTGTGTGGGACTCTAAAGACTCGACACTACGCTGGCAGTGGGTTTAACCACAGACCGCAAGCGGCACTAGCTGTGCGTAACGGTCCCCAGGTAGATGCCGACAAGAAGACTGACGAGGTGAAACCCATCTGAACTCCTACTGAGCCTGAATGTGACAATCTCCGTACAGTCCGGTCTGTTCGTCTGATACATCGCATGGCGGGCCTAGGGGGGCGGTAAACGTCAGTCCCCTAATAGCGGTACAAGTCGTGTCGGAGTGAAGCCCAATACACCCTGAGATAGCACCGGAAGCCTACCAGTATATCTCGCTTGCCCTGGCCTGGGACTACTCGTGTAATGGCTCTTCTAGACACAGCGCGATGTCAACCCCCAATACCGGGAGAGACGAATCCTGTCTAACCGTCACTGCCTCCAAGTGCTTCGGGACTGCACCCAACTACTACCTGTTTGCACAACTCCTTTGAGCCGTGGTAGGGTAGTAACCAAAGTACAGTAGGAACACACTCGAGGTGAAGTGACAGTGTCAAGTCAGCGGACTAAGCTGTACTCATGTCACCTGGGAACTGATAACTGACGATAGGTATAATACCAACCGGTCAGTTCCCGACGAGTCATGTCCAGTGTACTCGTAACCTAACGAGCACCCGCATACTATCTCCAGTACGACGTACTGATGGCTGTGGGACAGACCATCTCCCACTCTGGGATGAGAAGCGCATGCGCCAGTCTACTCCGGAGTATCGATGCCCTGTCTCGATAGTCCTGCGACTAGGGACCTGCATAAGGATGTGCTTATAGATTACCCAGCCCCCACTAGTGTGACTGCCATCACAACGCTGGTAATCAAGCAAAGATCCTAAGGGCTCCACTAATGTGTATAGGTGATATACTAAAATAAACACATGTATACATTGAAGCAGAAACAAACCAAGTAGCATACTACTATTTTGAGCAAGATTGTCAATACAAGGTGAATATCCCAAGCTTCCATTAAGTAATATACATACTAGTATGATACAGAATGGCCTCTAGGGCATATACACTAACACAGAACACACACAAGAGGAAGAGTTCAGAAATGAACGAATCCTTCTTGAGGTATTGTAGACTAGGTCATATCAATGCGACCCGACTAGCTAAGTTACATTTAGATGCATATTTAAATTAGTTTGAATTTACATCTTGTGAAACTTGCCGGTCATGTCACAAAGATAAGATGAGTACAACTCTGTTTATTGGAAACAGAGAAAGAGTTAGTAAACTCTTGGGATTGGTATATGCTGATGTATGAAGGTCCCCTGTCTACACATGCCATGACCGGTTCTTTGTACTTCATTACATTCTCTGATGATCTCTCAAGATTCAGACATATGTTCCTGTTGAAACACAAGTCCGAAGCTTTTGAGATATTCACAGAATATAAGTTAGAAGTAGAGAACCAAAAATAGGTATAAGTATTATGTCCTTTGATGAGATCAGGGAGGAGAATACTTGAGCACGGAATTCCTGGACTATTCTAAAGGAGAATGAGATTCTCTCTCGGCAATACTCCTCCGTATACACCACAGCACGTCGGTGTATCGGGGCGGAGCAATCACACCCTATTTGATACGGTGCGCTCTATGATGAGTACTACTGAGTTTCCTATTTCCTTTTGGGAATTATGCACTTGAGAAGCTGCATACCTATTGAATAGGGTTCAAATCAAATCAGTTGCCTACCACTTCATATGTGATATGGAAAGGAAAGAGCCCATATCTTAAGTTTGTTAAGATTTGGGGTTGTCAGGCTTATGTCTAAAAAGCAAAATCCGGACAAGCTCGAGGTAAAGTCAGATCTGTGGAAGTTTGTTGGATATCCCAAGCATACGCAAGGGAATATCTTCTACCTAATAGAGGAACAAAATATGTTTTGTTTCTCAACATGCCACCTTTGTGAAAGGAAATTTCTTGTGGAAAAATTAGTGGTCATGAGGTAGAACTGGAAGGAGTTCCAGCTATACAAACTACAGCAGATGATTTGGTAGAACCAAAGGATTCAATAGTAACCAACGAACCTCAGCCTCTCCGCCGATCTAGTAGGGTTCCTCACCCACCTGAGAGATACTTCGGTTTCTCTATGACAGTGGGAGCAAGAATTGCATCATAAGATGATGACCCAACTAGTTTCGAGCTGGCCATCAGGAGTGGGACTATGTAAGAATGGCTGGATGCTTAGCGATCTGAGATGGATCCTTATACACCAACAAAGTATGGACTTTGGTTGCTTTATCTGAAGGGTTAAATCCCCATCAGGAGCAAGTATATCTTGAGAAGATTACTTGGTGTACATGGAAAAGTTAAGACTTCAAAGCTATGCTTAAGTCCATCCAGATCCTACTTGCCACTGCTACATACCATGACTGCGATATCTGGTGGTTGGGTGTCATGACAGCTTTTCTAAATGATGTTTTGGAAGATAGCGTCTGTAAGTACACAGCCAGAGGGCTTCGTAGACAGTGGAAGCAGCGGAAACGTATGCAAGATGCTTTATAGGATAAAGCAGGCATCGCGGAGATGGAACATCTGTTTTGATATGGTAGTCAAAGAGTTTGACTTCATCAAAATGGTAGATGAACCTTGTATATACAAAAAGGTAGTAGAGAGTATGGTGGTGATCCTCGTAGAGTACGTGGATGACATACTCTTGATAGGGAAGGAGTTTCCTATGCTACGCTCGGTCAATCTCCGCTTATCACAAGGATTCTCCATATAGGATCAAAGATGATACCTCCTAAATCCTGGGTTTTGGATCTATAAGATAGATCTAATTGGAAGTTAGGATACTCACTAGTTGTAGTGAGATGGTATCAATCGATCTTGGGGAGAATCACTGGAAAGGTTCCAGGGTGATAAGGACGACTGAATGTCAGTTGCAGGCATAGTCTTTACCCTCAGTCGAGGGACGGTATGTTGGAAGAGTTCCAAGATAGATACCGTGACTTACTAGACGATTAAAAGCAAGATACATCGTTACCATGGATGCTACCAAAGAGGCAGTCTGGATATATAAGTTCATGAGATGAACTTCGTTCCTACCATTGTGTGACAATGGAGTTGTGGTTTATGCCAAGGAACCCCCGTCCCATCAGAAATCCAGATATAATTCTTAGGTAGTATCACCTGATCATGGAGATGGTTGATCTCCAGGGAGATCGAGGTTAGGAGAGTAGACACAGAGGACAACAGCGCGGATCGACTCACAAAGGACTTCTTCATAGTAGAGACTCTTATGGGATGGTTGAGTATGAGATACTTCAACCACAGCTAATTGTTGGGTATGTGATACCACAACAGATGGCCCTAGTGCAAGTGGGAGATTGTTAGTTATATGTATTCCCTAGAGGCCATTACTGTACATACGATGTATATTGTAATGGATGCTTGGACATATATAGGGAGGACTTTCTTGCTCGGCATGATAGTACGCTATCTGGTTGTACTTTATCTTAACATGTACTCTGATTGTCTCTATGTTACATGTTGATAAAGCCCATAGGATATGTACTCGACTACTGGGACTATGATGAGATCATACTAGTGGGGCCACGGTAGTTGACGAGTACATCCTATAACTGTTCCCAGTCGAGGGTGTATCGAGACAGGGCATCGATACACCAGAGTAGACTAGCGTATACGCATCTTGACCCATATGATGGGCGATGGGTGATCCTATATCCATCGGTGTTTGACATCAAGGATGGTGTACGGGTGCTCAGTGAAGACTGGGTACACTGGACGGACTCGCCAAGAACTCCCAAATGGTATTATACCTTGTTTACCCCAATTAGAGCAAAGCTCTGTTCAAATTCCAAGGCGGGAGATGAAGCAACGCTTCCGATTCCCCCCCAATCAGAGCAAAGCTCTACTTTGAAAATTTAAATTCTAATAAATGAAACAACGCTTCAAATTCCTCTGCGCTGCGCGCAGGGCGCCACGTGTCAAAATCAGGCACGACAGCGCAGGGAGCGCAGCGCCCAAGGCAGCACGTCCAATCAGAGCAAAGCTCTATTTAAAACAGAATTAAAGGAAGCAACATTTCAGTTGCGCAAGCGCTGCGCGACACGTGTCAGCGCAGATGCGCAAGCACAGGTGCGCTGCGCTATGCGCTGCGCGACACGTGTCAGTCTAGCGCAACTGCGCCGCGCTGTACGCTGCGCTGTGCGCTGCACGACACGTGTCAGCGCAGTTGCGCAAGCGCAGATGCGCTGCGCGACACGTGTCAGCGCAGTTGCGCTGCGCTCTGCGCTGCTTGAGACGTTTCATGCACTGGAGTGTTTGCGCCAAACAGAATTAAATTCTAGTAAGATCTTTCTGTTCTTATTAAAACAAGAAGATTGTCTTCTGTAAAATAAAAGCCCTTGGATCAAAGATCCAACGGTGGGGAAAATTCCCCAAATCACTCAGAGAAGAATCTCTTTAACAAACGTAACAAATCTATGGGCACTATATAAAGACCCCTAGACCCCAACTCAAGATCATCAACATCATCATTGAGAACTCTGAAAAATTGGAGAGAATTCCTCAAGAAAAAGAAAGGTAAAAACCTTTAGAAAAAAGGAGAAAATTCTCTTATGAACAGATCATTGATCTGAGAACAAGATCAATGATCTTCAGTAAAAAGAAAAATAAATAATAATAAGTGCTTTGCACTTTCTTATGAACCATTGGTTCTTTAAAAACAAGAGAAATTTGTTTTCTTTGATCTGAATTAGATCAAGAAAACAAACAGTGCTTTGCACTTTTTTGTGAACCATTGGTTCTGGAATCTAAAAGATTCCCAAGTTAATAGTGCCCTGCATTTGTAAATATGCACTGTTGCGCTCCTGAGTTGGCGCAAGCCAATAGGGAGCGCCACGTGTCAGCTCTAGAATGATCTGCGCTATGCGCTGTTAAAACAGAGCACTGCTCTCATGAATTGGCGCAACTCACCAGAGCGCACCACGTGTCAGCAGCGCAACAGCGCAGCGCACTGCGCTTGCGCTCTCCTGAGCATGACACGTGTCACTTCCTCATGGACTTGCGCCTCGCGCTCCTCAATTGGCGCAAAGCGCCTGACAAGCCACGTGGCCCTCTGTCAGATGCAGCGCATTATTAAAAGGCAGATCCCAATTAAAAGGAAGGCCTAATAGGTCTATAAAAAATGCAGTGCATTATGAAAAAGGGGCAGGGCCCAAATAAAGGTCTATCGGACCAAAATAAAATGTTCTGGGCCTAAAAGGCCAGAGAAAATGCACTGCATTATTAAACAGGGGTAGAGCCCTAGTAAAGGCCTAACATGCCAAATGCAAACAAAAATGTTGAACATCTTCAACTGGACTTAGCCCAATCATGGCCGTAAGTCCTCAAATTAAATTGATTGAGCAAGGCTACTCTTTTAAATCAATCAACTTTGGTCCAAGGGTACATCTCTGAACTCCTGTGACACCTATCGTTGTAATCCTTCAACGACGTCAGAGAGGTGACGGGTCCCGACGGCCATACATGCTATGGACCACCATATCCCTAAACTGGAACATGGACCACCATGTCCCTAAACTGGCATTGGACCACCATGTCCCTAAACTGGAATATGGACCACCATGTCCCTAAACTGGAATATGGACCACCATGTCCCTAAACTACCAATGGACCGCAATGTCCCTAAACTACCTATGGACCACTACGTCCCTAAACTGGAACAATAGAGCTCCCAAATGCTCTTTTGCCGGATCTAAACGATCCCGTTTAAGTTGATCTTAGTCTCAAATATGGCTAACGTATCCTTAGACATTCAAACAGACTTTAGTCCCAAATTAGACTATAAGACCCCCAATCAATTTTGGCTCAAGGGTACATCTCCGAACTCCTCTGACACATGTCGTTGAAATCCTTCAACGTCGTCAGAGAGGTGATGGGTCCCGACGGCCATATATTAAATGGACCACCATGTCCCTAAACTGGAAATGGATCTAGACGATCCCGTTATGTAGATCTTAGTCTGGAAATTAGACTAACGTATCCTTAACAAACGTTTAAGTTGATCTTAGCCTCAAATATAGCTAACGTATCCTTAAACCAAAACCCAAAACCCAAATCAAAGAAAGTACGGATTTGGACTAATCCACGTCCTACGGGCGACGAAATAAATAGTCTCTGTATACAATCCACGGGCAACCACAAACAAAACAAACACCCACGACACGAAGTGAAATTCTGGAGAAGGAGAAAGTTGTTACCGCGATGCGGTAGCGTAATTAACTGCAGGGGCTTGCGCCTGCAGGGAAGAGCATCCCCACAATCAAAAACCCCTCAAGCGAGGGGGAATCTGACGAAGTCTGCTATATCGGCCGCATCCGTCTAAACCTCCGATACACGGTGCCATAAATCAACTTGGCATCTTCGGAGAGGTGGACGGAGAAAACCAAATAGCATCTGCCCCGAATCTCAGGCGAGATGTCCTAATGTCTCGGCTGCCATTTGGAGGGGAACAGATTCTGGCACGCCCGGTAGGACCTCTTCCTCTTTCCACTCCACACTTCGTGTGTCGTGTTCGCGAACGAATCGCGGTTTGCTGTGGTTGCCTGTGGATTCGAGGTACTAATATTTGGTGTCTTGCTCCGTGCAGAAAACATAAGATCAATGGCTTCAAACTGCACTACCTGCAACTGCAACTCTCGCTCCGTCCTTACTGGAGGAGTGACTTATGGGCCCCAAGCGGCCTCCATCTTCGCTATGCCAGTGGAATAGGTGACTCGGGCCACCACTGGGCTATTCTTCGGGACCATGATCCCACCAACGAGCTTCAATGCCCCATTACCATCGCAAGAAGCTCCGAAGAAGTCGGTCTTCGATCTGCTTACAACTATCGCGGCCCCTCTCAACGGGTCGCCCAAGCCCAATGCCTCAGCTTTCAGCAAACTAGGCCAAAACTCAAGTGGGCCCATAAAGAAGCCTGCAATACCAGAAAAGGTTGTTCCGAAGAGGATAGTCATTCCTGCTCCTGAAGTCGTCAAGGCGGCTTCTCCTGCTAAGAGATCGGTCCTTACAAGATTGACCGTCCCAACTCCCACTCCTGCTCTTGCTGCTCAAAAGACATCAG
Source organism: Agapanthus africanus (assembly GCA_030015575.1). NCBI lineage: Eukaryota > Viridiplantae > Streptophyta > Magnoliopsida > Asparagales > Amaryllidaceae > Agapanthus > Agapanthus africanus. The sequence continues at coordinate 206,350,375 of CM057347.1, read as the reverse complement.
TCTTCAATAGGCTGACGCCGGCAACAGCCCCACACCTGAACAAGGGGTAAGAAGAAGCTGTTTTTGTCTCTGAACCAATACCGACGACTCGTTGCGCCCGACAACGCCACTGGCGCCGGATAAGGAAGACTGGGGCAACTCCCCTTCTGGGATAACTCCGCCAGCTCCGACGGTGGAAGTTAACGCTGCTGTTCCAACCGGGAACAGCTTTGAGCTGTTGAACAGAGTATGCAGAAACTCGCCAACTGCGGTCCTTAAAAGAACTCCTCCACCAGTAGAGACCGCCGTAGAAGCAGAAAAGCCGGAGCAGTCTCCTCAATCGCTGTCCTCCAGGATTTACAAGACATGGCGACGAGTCCGAGAATCTGTGATTGGTCCTGATTTCTCTCGCCGACACAAGAAGTCGAAAAGTCGACAAGAAGAAAATTCCCCGATCAAGCAGCGGAAGGTGACGACCACTTGGGTGCCCAAAGCAACGGCTCCCTCAACTTCAACGGCCCATAAGGGAAGAAGGCCGGAGAAAGTCCCCGTGCCCGCGACAAATATTAAAGGTGGTGAACTTAAACGCCCTAAGTCCGGGGGCATAATAGTTCATACAGTATACATGGCGTCAGGCAAGGAAGACAGCCGTGCATCCACAGGTCATAGACCGCTTACACGGTTAGTGACCAAAGCTCAGGAGCAACAGCTAAAGCTCCAGGAGATGATGAATGCGATGGCCGCACTCACTGGGCCAAAAGAAAGCCCTGAAGCGTCCTCGGATGAACGCCAAGAGCAAGAAACTGACGCTGAGTTCCTTCGCCGGATATTGGAGAAGAAGGATAAAGAAGCTGCGGAACAAGCAGCCGGCATAAAGAAAATGGCCCTCCTGTTCCAGGACATGGTGGGTATGATGATTCAGCAAGATCCTTTTGCTGAAGATCCCCTGATCTTCTTTGAAGATGATAGAGGAGAAACGTCAAATCCTCCACCGGCTCTGGCAGCAGCCAAGGAGGAGGCAATCTCCAAGGCTGACCTAGACGAATATATAGCTCAGCAAATCCGGGTTCATCAGGCGAATGAAGCGGCTGAGCAAATTGTTAGAACCGGACGACCCTATCCAAGCTGGTATGACCAGATCAGTTACCCGCCGGGATATACGATCCCTAAGTTTCACGTATATAAAGGGACAGGGAATCCACATCAGCATGTCTCTCAATTCAGGGCCTTATGCAGAAATACTGGAGGCGATGACAAATTGTTGCTTCGCCAATTCGTCGGCAGCTTAGCAGAAACAGCCTTTGAATGGTATTCGGAGCTACCTAACGACTCTGTCAAAACATTTGCGGAAATGGAGCTACTGTTTACACAAAGATTCGCGAGTGCTAGTGGATGCACCCCGATAACAGCACTGATTAACGCCAGGATAAGGCCCGACGAAACGTGGGTCCAATATGCAACACGATGGCGGAACCTATGGTCGAAATGCGAACAACGTATCGAAGAAGCGCCAGCGGTGGGCATGTTCGTGGGCACTCTCGATCCTCAAGCGACCATCTCCCAATTCATAATGTTCTTCAGGCCGACCACTTTCCAGGCCTTGATCGACAAATTAGCCCAAATGGACCAGACAGGCCATGGACCGTCTCCTCCAAAGCCGGACTCTTGAAATGAGAAGGGGAAAGGAAAAGCGATCGTCGTCGCCAATACTCAACAGCAGCCGAGCAACTCAAAGCCGGTCGTTCGCCAAAACGACGTGCGTCCACGCCCATCCCTCGAGGAGAGACTAGGACGTCCTTACTCGTTTCCTCAGAATAAGACAAGAAGACTGTTTGAGCTGGCAGTGCGCAACAGCCTCATCAATCTTCCAAGTCCAAAACGTCTGTTGCAGCCAGGCGATCCCAATAATCCCAATTATTGCCCTTACCACCAAACGGTAAGTCACCCGATCGAGGATTGTTTCGTCTTTAAGGGATGGATCGAAGATCAGTACCTACAAGGCAAGTTTGCCCTGTCTGAAAAGTGGAAGGTAAACCCACCACAGCCGCACACTCCAAGGAAGACGGACGCACCGGGGGCAACTTGTCATGTGATCTCTCACTCATTAGCGGATGCTAAAAAGGCTCCTTGCGCTGAGAAACCGAGAGCGGACCCTGAACCAGAAATTCCGCAGCCGTCAGACGAGTTGATCAATGCCTTCCTGAATGAGATTTGTCTGAAAGTTAAAGCCAATCAAGAGCGTGAGATGGCCATACTGGAAGGAGCTAAACACCGCCAACTAGACCAAAGAGTCGAGGCACTCTCGTCAAATCAAAAGTCATCCGCTGCGGATAAAAATAAAGTCAAGACGAGGAAAAGGTTTGCTAAAGCCCTATCAGTGGGAATGAAGCTACCACCCTCTGAAGAAAATACTCTCGGTGGAGTAGAGATGCATCCCAGCTTCTGCTTATATCATCAGAAGATCATACATCCTTTCGAAGACTGCGACTCCTTTAAGTGTTGGTGGCAAGGATATATCGCTCAAAAGCAACACTTCAACAGGACAAAGCGTGAAGCTCCTAGACATCAGAAAGATGCAATAGATGAGCGCAAAAGAGCCGCCGCCGACTATCATATAGCCGACTCTAGGGGATCGAAAATTATTACCTTTGGAAGCGACTCTGATGAAGAAGCTGCCCTCAACCCTCTCCTCAAGGAATCCATTTCAAAAATGAAAGAATTGAGGAGCTGCGAGGACGTTCATCCGTGCAATCCCACGCTACTTGAAAAAAATTTCGGCCCCGCAAACAAAGGATCGAGCAAAAAGGATAAAGGGAAGGGAAAAACAGCCCTCGTAGCCAATACTCAACAGCAATCGGGTAGCCCTAGACCGGTTGTTTGCTGAAACAACAAGCGACAACCCCTCCAGGAAAAGTTGAAACGTCCTTACTCGTTTCCGCAAGATAAAACAAGGGGACTGTTCGAGCTGGCAGTACACGACAGACTCATCAGTCTGCCGAGTCCAAAACGTCCGTTGCGGCCAGGCGATGTTAATAATCCTAATTATTGCCCTTATCACCAAACAGTGGGTCACCTGATCGAGAATTGCTACGTCTTCAAAAACTGGGTTGAAGACCAATACAAACAAGGCAAGTTCGCGCTGTCTGAAAGCTGGAAGGTGAGCCCGCCACAACCGCACGCTCCGAGAAAGACGGATACGCCGGGGGCATCATGCTCAGTTATAGAGAAAGCCCCATAGACCGAAAAGTCAGTAAACTAGAGATTCGCCTCGAATACGGCGACAGCGGACCGCAACGTCCTTAAACTAACGGCGGACCGAAACGTCCTTAAACTAATGGTGGACCGAAACGTCCCTAAACTAACAGTGGACCGAAACGTCCTTAAACTAACGGCGGACCGCAATGTCATAAAACTTGCAAACGACCGAAATGTCTTCAAACTACTACAGCAGCATCCTCAGGCTGACAAAAAAAAAGAGACGGTATGTCCATAAGCGAAATGGGCACGGATGAAAACCCGAAAGGGCTCCATGAGTAAAAAACAGCAGGGTACCGGCGAGTGTTCGTGAAAACCCGAAAGGGCGCGACCTCGTTAAAAAAAACGGTATGTCCATAAGCGAAATGGGCACGGATGAAAACCCGAAAGGGCTCCGTGAGTAAAAACAGCAGGGCTACCGGCGAGTGTTCGTGAAAACCCGAAAGGGCGCGACCTCGTTAAAAAAAAAGACGGTATGTCCATAAGCGAAATGGGCACGGATGAAAACCCGAAAGGGCTCAGTGAGTAAAAACAGCAGGGCTACCGGCGAGTGTTCGTGAAAACCCGAAAGGGCGCGATCTCGTTAAAAAAAAACCGGTATGTCCATAAGCGAAATGGGCACGGATGAAAACCCGAAAGGGCTCCGTGAGTAAAAACAGCAGAGCTACCGGCGAGTGTTCGTGAAAACCCGAAAGGGCGCGACCTCGTTAAAAATAAAAAAAAAACGGTATGTCCATAAGCGAAATGGGCACGGATGAAAACCCGAATGGGCTTCATGAGTAAAAACAGCAGGGCTACCGGCGAGTGTTTGTGAAAACCCGAAAGGGCGCAACCTCGTTGAAAGACACTTACGAGGTTCTCTCGACCTTGTAAGAAGAAACCACCCGCGTGAGATCCTTACGACTCATAAGGGAGCAACACACTTAGGGATCCTCACGATTCCTAAGGAGAAATTACACTTGCGAGATCCTCACGACTCGTAAGGAGAACCCTCTTATGGGACCCTCACTGCTCATAAGATTTGAAAGTCTTAAGCTACAGAGACCTGAACCTGTTCTTAAGCAACTCCCACAACCCTCCGATACTGCCCTACAAGCGGTTCAGTATTGACCCTTGTATACAATCCACGGGCGCGAATAAATATTTCCCTAACAAAGTCCCATCCGTGACTAGGGATATGTTTACACGGTGAACAGCCCTTGTAAGTCCTCTCGACTTATAAGAAGAAAGCACTCTTGTAAGATCCTTACGACTTATAAGAGACCATGCACTTAGGAATCCTCACGATTCCTAAGGAGAAAACACACCTACAAGTTCCTCACGACTTGTAGGGAGAAATACCTTTGTGAGACCCTTACGGCTCATGAAGTCAAAAGCCTTAGTCGATAGGATCCTAACCCTGTTTACTAAGCCACCTTTGTTCAAACATTAATAAAGGCAAATGATGATTCGCTCCTGGCAATATCCCAGTTGTAGCACTGTTGATGCCGAAATCGATGTCTAATTTTAGGTTTACGATGAAAAGCCAGTAAGCCACACATGCATACGAAATAGCCGAAATGGTGGGGCAACTTGCAATAAAAAGCAGCAAGTAAAATGTATGTATGCGAAATAGCCGAAATGATTGGGCGACTCGCAATAAAAAGCAGCGAGTAAGAATAAAATAAACAGCCGAAATGATTGGGCACCGCAAAAAATAGCCAAAATGATTGGGCAATCGCGACCTTCGCGATATAAAAGTTGAAATGATAGAGCATCGCGGAAATAAAACAAAAAAAATGAATGAGAATGAGAATGAGGATAAAACTTTGGCCCTACAGTTGAGATCACATCGATCCCTGTATACAATCCAAGGGCGCAAACAAAGAGGGAACCACACCCTTCCAGCAGGCTTCGCCGGAAAGCAAAGCCAACCCTCGACGGTTCGCCAACAGCCTAGAGGCAACCGCGGCATTCGTCTCAGTACAACAGACGCAGCGCAAGCAAACGAAGCGAAGATCAAATTCCTAGCTTCACGGTCTTGACGGTAACTTATACAAAGCCTGAAAGACAACTGGAGATCATCTCACACCAATGCGGAATGGTCACCACTTCGACGTTCGTCTCGACACGGTAGACACAACATCATCAAACAAACGGAGCCATGGAAAAATCCCAGCTCCATCGCGACGTTCGTCTCGATACAGCAGACGAGATGTCACCCCAGCGTTCTTTCTCCAGCAGGGTTCGGACGCGACAATCAAACAAACGGAGCCACGGCAAAATCCCTAGTTCCAAACCTCGACGGTTCACAAGCAACCTAGAGACAACTACGACGTCCGTCTCGATACAGCAGACGAGATGTCACCCAAGCGTTCTTCCTCCAGCAGGGTTCAGACGCGATCATCAAACAAATGGAGCCACGGCAAAATCCCTAGTTCCAAACCTCGACGGTTCACAAGCAACCCAGAGACAACTACGACGTCCGTCTCGATACAGCAGACGAGATGTCACCCCAGCGTTCTTTCTCCAGCAGGGTTCAGACGTGACAATCAAACAAACGGAGCCACGGAAAAATCCCTAGTTCCCACCGCGACATTCGTCTCGATACAGCAGACGCGATGCCAGCAAACGAAGCAAAGGCCAAATTCCTAGCTTTAGGGTCTTGACGGCAACTCACATAAAACCTGAAAGACTATCGGAGATCATCCCACACCAGCGCGGAGTGGATATGACTCATCGGGGCTCACCAAAATGAGCCTAACCTCAAGTAAAAAGCGGCATGGCAAAATACCTAACGCTTGCTCTTCCGACGGTCAAACTGCCAAGGAGGATTGCTTGAAGACTCCTTGTCCAGCCCCCGAAGGGATCAGAGACACGACAGTTGCAGGGCTACTCGAACAGCACGATTGCCTATCGAGGAATATATCAGCTTATGCGACAGTACGACGGCCAAAACCCTGAGTACCACAGACCCTGACGGACTTCTGTCGTAAAGAGCAGAGGTTAACTGCAACATTAGGATATTCTTGCAAGAAATTCTCGATCCGTCTCGACTTGTGAAGAAATTGATGTCTTTGCGAGAACTTCTTGATGCGGCTCGACTCGTGAGATAAAGCCTTAGGAAGTGGGCATAAAAGAAACCTGTTTCCTAAGCACTGGGACCCTGCAAGTTGGCCCAAAACGGTCCCTTGTATACTATCCACGGGTCTCACTCTCCAAAGTCGAATCTCGACAAGGAGGGAAACAGCCGCTTATGAGTCCTCTCGACTCATAAGAGGGAAAATTCTCTTATAAGATCCTTACGACATATAAGAGAAAACGCACTTAGGGATCCTCACGATTCCTAAGGAGAAAATACACCTACGAGATCCTCTCGATTCGTAGGGAGAAAAGTCTTTGTGAGACCCTCACGGCTCATAGAGTTGAAAAGTATTAGGCGGCAGATCTGAACCTGCGGCCTAAGCCATCGCTATCTCTTAAAGAAAACAAGGTGCTTACTCTGTTATCTTTCGACCATGTTCACTAAGGTAACATACGGATAATGAAAGAAAGAGGAAAGCGACAGAAAGAACATCTGATTGGCATTTGATCAAGCACTCGAGACACACTCATCCATGCATAGGCAAAAGACTCAGAAGGAAAAATAAGACAAGCTGGGATAAAAATTTTCCATTGATATTGCCAAAAAAATTCTTACAATCATAAAGCAATAAACGAGAAATATTGTTACAATGGAATAACCTCAGATCCAGGGCACGGATTGAGGAAGTCAAAAGTAAGGCCATCCAGAGTTCTTCTGGCCTTTCTGATTATTCTTGTGCACAGCCTCTCGCGCTCCTGTGTGTCAAGATCCTCGGCAAGTCCCCCCAGCCTTCGATAAGCAGCGACTATCGTCGTTTGCTGGAAAATTTGATGCAGGATGTCAATGAGGTTATCCCGCTGTTTCTTCGAGATCAGCCCCGACAGGTACACTGAATGCACCTTGTCTTCGGCATCATCCAGCGCATTGAGAGATAGGGCCTCGTGGAACCCCGAGTGCTCTCCAAATTGCTCCCAGCATGACTTTCAAGAGAGCAGAGCGGCGGGGGAGCAGCCAACCAACACGTGCGTTCAGACGACCCATGACCTCTGCACATTGGGCATCCGTAAACTCCTGGTCTTGTTGACGGCCCTGTACACGGATATCCTCGTATGTGATGAACTCATGCAGACTGTATAGACGCACCGCCATAATGCCTGAAGGAAACATCATTGGGAGGTTAGCAATGATAAAAAGAGAGTTAAAACTCCTCGAGAGCAATGCTCTGCAGACAGGAGTGACACCTGTCAAAATCAGTAATGAGAAGAATTTGAGGAAAATCTCCTAAGAACGTTGAGAGCTTTGCTCTGCAAAGGTGATATAATAATAATAATAATATAAAATGCCATCTTTAACTTCCAAGATCCATGAAGAATTCTTAAGAGTTCTTCTATATGATTTGGAAGGAGCAAAGCTCCATTGATGAATTAAGAAAATCCCAAGAAAATCTTTTAGAGAGCAGAGCTCTATTAATGGAGCCCTAATAGGGTTCTCCTTAGTCCTCTTTAGACCCCTTTAGAGCAAAGCTCTGCTAAATGAAACCCTAAATGGATCTTCATTAGATCAGGGATCTATTGAGAGCAAGGCTCTTAAAATTGATTTAATTTAATCCAAATTAATTTTTTTACCTAAAATTCTCTAAAGTTTGAAATTTTAAGAGTGTTTAAACAAAAGAGAAGGGTTCTGAGATTCTGAAAATAAAATTTTTGGAGATGATGATCATCTGTGAGGGACCAAAGGTCCTATTTATAGGCATCAAGTGCCCTTTCAACTTCCAAAATCTGCCGCAACGATTGGAATTCTGCCACTGTTGCGCTCGCGTTTAGGGCCACGTAAGCGCAACGGTGGGGGCATTTGTTTATCCCAATCAGAGCAAAGCTCTGTTCAAATTCCAAGGCGGGAGATGAAGCAACGCTTTCGATTCCCCCCAATCAGAGCAAAGCTCTACTTTGAAAATTTAAATTCTAATAAATGAAGCAACGCTTCAAATTCCTCTGCGCTGCGCGCAGGGCGCCACGTGTCAAAATCAGGCACGCCAGCGCAGGGAGCGCAGCGCCCAAGGCAGCACGCCCAATCAGAGAAAAGCTCTATTTAAAACAGAATTAAAGGAACCAACGCTTCAGTTGCGCAAGCGCTGCGCTGCGCGACACGTGTCAGCGCAGATGCGCAAGCACAGTTGCACTGCGCTATGCGCTGCGCGACACGTGTCAGTGCAGTTGCGCTGCGCTGTGCGCTGCACGACACGTGTCAGCACAGTTGCGAGGCGCGACACGTGTCAGCGCAGTTGCGCTGCGCTCTGCGCTGCTTGACACGTGTCATGAATTGGAGCGTTTGCGCCAAACAGAATTAAATTCGAGTAAGATCTTTCTGTTCTTGTTAAAATAAGAAAATTGTCTTCTGTAAAACAGAAGCCCTTGGATCAAAGATCCAACGGTGAGGAAAACTCCCCAAATCACTCAGAGAAGGATCTCTTTAACAAACGTAACAAATCTATGGGCACTATATAAAGACCCCTAGACCCCAACTCAAGATCATCAACATCATCATTGAGAACTCTGAAAAATTGGAGAGAATTCCTCAAGAAAAAGAAAGGTAAAAACCTTTAGAAAAAAAAGAGAAAATTCTCTTATGAACAGATCATTGATCTGAGAACAAGATCAATGATCTTCAGTAAAAAGAAAAATAAATAATAATAAGTGCTTTGCACTTTCTTATGAACCATTGGTTCTTTAAAAACAAGAGAAACTTATTTTCTTTGATCTGAATTAGATCAAGAAAACAAACAGTGCTTTGCAATTTTTTGTGAACCATTGGTTCTGGAATCTAAAAGATTCCCAAGTTAATAGTGCCCTGCACTTGTAAATCTGCACTGTTGCGCTCCTGGGTTGGCGCAAGCCACCAGGGAGCGCCATGTGTCAGCTCTAGAATGATCTGCGCTATGCGCTGTTAAAACAGAGCACTGCTCTCATGAATTAGCGCAACTCACCAGAGTGCGCCACGTGTCAGCAGCGCAACAGCACAGCGCACTGGCGCAGCGCACTGCGCTTGCGCTCTCCTGAGCATGACACGTGTCACTTCCTCATGGACTTGCGCCTCGCGCTCCTCAATTGGCGCAAAGCGCCTGACAAGCCACATGGCCCTCTGTCAGATGCAGCGCATTATTAAAAGTCAGAGCTCAATTAAAAAGAAGGCCTAATAGGTCTAATAAAAAATGCAGTGCATTATGAAAAAGGGGCAGGGCCCAAATAAAGGTCTATCAGACCAAAATAAAATGCTCTGGGCCTAAAAGGCCAGAGAAAATGCACTGCATTATTAAACAGGGGTGAGCCCTAGTAAAAGCCTAACAGGCCAAATGCAAACAAAAATGTTGAACATCTTCAACTGGACTTAGCCCAATTATGGCCGTAAGTCCTCAAATTAAATTGATTAAGCACGGCTGCTCTTTTAAATCAATTAACTTTGGTCTAAGGTTACATCTCTGAACTCCTCTGACACCTATCGTTGTAATCCTTCAACGACGTCAGAGAGGTGACGGGTCCCGACGGCCATACATGCTATGGACCACCATGTCCCTAAACTGGAACATGGAGCACCATGTCCCTAAACTGGCATTGGACCACCACGTCCCTAAACTGGAATATGGACCACCACGTCCCTAAACTGGAATATGGACCGCAATGTCCTTAAACTACCAATGGACCGCAATGTCCCTAAACTACCTATGGACCACTACGTCCCTAAACTGGAACAATAGAGCTCCCAAATGCTCTTTTGCCGGATCTAAACGATCCCGTTTAAGTTGATCTTAGTCTCAAATATGGCTAACGTATCCTTAAACATTCAAACAGACTTTAGTCCCAAATTGGACTATAAGACCCCCAATCAACTTTGGTTCAAGGGTACATCTCCGAACTCCTCAGACACATGTCGTTGTAATCCTTCAACGTCGTCAGAGAGATGACAGGTCCCGACGGCCATATATTAAATGGACCACCATGTCCCTAAACTGGAAATGGATCTAGACGATCCCGTTAAGTAGATCTTAGTCTGGAGATTAGACTAACGTATCCTTAACAAACGTTTAAGTTGATCTTAGCCTCAAATATAGCTAACGTATCCTTAAACCAAAACCCAAAACCCAAATCTAAGAAAGTATGGATTTGGACTAATCCACGTCCTACGGGCGACGAAATAAATAGTCTCCGTATACAATCCACGGCCAACCACAAACAAAACAAACACCTACGACACGAAGTGAAATTTTGGAGAAGGAGAAAGTTGTTACCACGATGCGGTAGCGTAATTAACTGCAGGGGCTTGCGCCTGCAGGGAAGAGCGTCCCCACAATCAAAAACCCTTCAAGCGAGGGGGAATCTAACGAAGTCTGCTATATCGGCCGCATCCGTCTAAACCTCCGATACACGGTGCCATAAATCAACTTGGCATCTTCGGAGAGGTGGACGGATAAAACCAAATAGCATCTGCCCCGAATCTCAGGCGAGACGTCCTAATGTCTCGGCTGCCATTCGGAGGGGAACATACCTCACGTCAGATGGCAGTTCTCCGGTGACACTGGTACAGAGTAGTCTGTTGACCCGAGATCGTCATAGAGTCTTGTGTGATTCCCACTGTGCTTTGATTTCCATCATACCACATCCAAGAGGGCGTGCAAAAAGGTGTCTTTTGGGTACAGTCCCGAATCACATGGAGGCAATGAGCGATAGGAGGGGATTCGTCTCTCCCGGTATAGGGAGTTGATGTTGCGCTGTGTTCGATTGGCTATAACTGGAAATCCCTGGCCAGGGTTGCTGAGATTTACTAGTAAGTGTTATTAGTAGTTTCTCGAACTGTTATGGACCACATATCGACACGACTTATCGAGCTACTGGGGTCTGACGTTTACCACCCCTAGGCGAGATATGCGACATTTCAGACGACGAGACCGGACTGTACGGGAGTGTTACTGATTGGATTCACAGGAGAATGTACAGGCTTGCTTGTTGATCTTCTGAGCGCTCAATACCTGGGTGGCTGTTACGTTTAGCTGACCTCTTGCAGCTTGTGGATGTTTGATATGATCATCACCTACTGCCGGCGTATTGACGATTCTTTAGAGTCCTACACAAAGGTTTCTTGACTCAGGCAAAACGGAGTAGGAGCACATATGTGATATGTGCGGGACCGAGGATAATGCGGTATGTAATACCGTATTGGATTCTCGCGATATGAGATATCGACCGGGTATATGTGATATAGCTGGGTCATCGTATTAGTCGGTTATATGCGATATAGCCGGATTCTCGGATCAAGTGTTGATTCAATAATTTAATGTATAATAATATATATGATATATTAAATTACATTAACTAATATTAGCTCACTAAAAGATTCTTTTTCTCACTCGGGTAATACATTGATATATATGTGATATATGTTAATTGTATTATTTTATTTTGTTACAATAAATATTATATATGTGATATATAATATTGTAACATGATATGATTACTAATGCAACATGTTTAGTGGAGTTTAAACATGGTTAGGGTTTGGATTAGGGTTAAGACTTCTAGTAGCTTCTAGAAGCTTTTCTTTTGTCATGGAAAAGATATTATGCTTGATATTTTCAAGTGACTCACCTTTAACCCAACCCAAACCCTAGCCCTAGTTAAATCTCTACAATGGTTTAGTTAACCATGGTTGCATAATTCATCATTATCATCTTTTCATTATTCATCACAAAGCAATAATTCATTATTCATTCTTCTTCTTCTTCCTCCTTTGCAAAGCTTTCATGCTTTGATATTTGTGATGAAAGTGAGTGAGAAATAGAAAAAAAATGAGAGCAAAAATCCTACTTCATCATCCTCATCTATCCTTACCATTTAGATGAGGGTGTTCACTTCATTTAGTGAGTGTTAGCTTGTGTTAATGAAACTTCAAGGTAGATCATCTATGTCATCGAAGATCGGAAGCAAGACTGCATCTTTCTCTTCGTGGAGCCTCTCGAGAGTCCGGAACACGATGATCGTAGCGAAGGGACCTCAACACGGAGCTTAAGAAGTGAAGGACCGGATCTACAAAGGTTGTAATCCCTCTCACTTAGTGTTAAAGTGTTTAACATGTTTGTTTTCGTATAAACTCTAGTTTAAAGATCCGGCTTTGGGTTGTTTGGCACTGCTAATATTTTAATCGGGCATGGTTGATGCCTCGTAGACCCTTGTGCGTGTGCCTAGCAACCCTACATCCGCTGTGTTATCCTTCGTGTCAACTCACCTGACCTCGATCTCCCGGCGATCTACAATTTCCTTGATCAGGTAATACCGCCTAAGAATATGTCTAGATCTCTGATGGGACCGGGGTTCCTTGGTCTATGCCACAACTCTATTGTTATCACAATACACAGGTATTGAATGCTCAATTGATGGAACCACACCAAGTTCATCTATGAACTTCATTATCCAGGCAGCCTCTTTGGCAGCATCGTTGGTAGCGATGTATTCAGCCTCCATCGTCGAGTTTGCTACGGTATCTTGCTTGGAACTCTTCCAACATACCGCCCTTCCATTGAGGGTGGAGACAAAACCCGAGACCGACTTACTGTCGTCCTTATCACTCTGGAATCTCGAACCGGGACTCCATCAGGAGTTTATCGTTACCATAAACCAAAAACATCTCTTTAGTCCTTCTCAAGTACTTAAGAATGTTCTTCGCAGCTGTCCAGTGTTTCTCCCCTGGATCTGATTGATACCTACTCACTACACCTAGTGAGTAAGCTACATCTAGTTTGGTATATAACATCGTATACATGATTGACCCGACTGCCGAAGCATAGGGTATCCCTTGCATCCGAGCCCTTTTCAAATCAGTCTTAGAAGACATCTCTTTGGAGAGAGTGATTCCTGAACAAGCGGGTAAATTACCACGCTTAGAATCTTCCATACTAAACCTCTTTAGCATTGTGTGTATGTACCTGGATTGGGACAATCCCGACATCCATCTAGATCTATTTCTATAGATCTTTATCCCCAGGACCTAGGAGGCATCACCTAGATCTTTCATGGAGAACTTTTGTGATAAGAAGAGCTTGACCGAGTGTAGCATAGGAACATCATTTCCTATCAAGAGTATGTGTCATCCACTGTAACACCCTAGGATGTGTTTAATGGCTAATTATATTTTAATATATGCTTTTTAACAAAAAGTTTACCAAATTGATTTTCAAATATTTTATCAAATTTAATGAATATTTTATAAGAATTTTCCTAGGCTTGCACACACATGTGCATGTAAACTAGGGTTAATATGGGGTTAGACCATGATTAGCAACCATGATGAACTAACCATTTTTCCTTAAGCTAATTTTAAATTGAATTAAGTTATTGGGTTTTAATTAAGTGTGTGTTTTTTTTATGAAAAGGGAAAATGATTTGAATTTGCTTGACTTGGAGGGGGAGAGAGAGAGTGGGCATCATGGCAAGTGTCATGTTTGCATTTAATGAAGAGAGAGGGAGACGGGTTGACACTTTGAGCTATCATTTCTTTTCCTCTCATTTTTTGTCACTTCTCTCATTCTCTCACTCATACACACACACACACTCCTTCAGCAACAGCAGCAACCCCAGCAGCAGCAGCAACATCAGCACAAGCAGCAGCAGCAAGCAGGCAGCATCAGCAGCAGCTCCAGCAGCACCAGCAGCAGCTCCAGCAGCACCAGCAGCACCAAATCTTCTCTTCTCCTTCCTCCAGCTTCCTAGGGTCGAGAGTGAGGTATGATTTCTGAGCCTAACTCCCTAGCTTGCTAACTTGTGTAGAAATAGCTTCGATTAGTATAAAAAGTGAGTTTTGTGCTAATTATGGTGATTAATGTGGACTTTTGGCTAAGTGATGATTTTATTGGTTAGATTAACTTAGTTAAGTGTTGTTAGGGCCACTTAAACCAAGGTAAACCCTAGATTTCAGCAAAATACCCTAGGTTATCATTTAGTGCAAAATATAACGTTTTTAAGTGAGTTTTTAGCTTTTTGTGATCTGCTATAGACCCGGTGATTTCAGATAAAATCTGAGTTAACTGGAGCATAGTTGTTAGATGTTAATCACATACCCAGAGCACGAGACCCCCTACCCAAAGTGTGGCCGCCGGTTTATTCCTTCTGGCCGCAAATTGCGGCCAGATGAGGGAGCTAGGTGTCAGGGTTTTGGCTATAGGAGTCTGCTATATTTTTAGGGCCAGTGATATGTGCAATTTTGTATGTTTTCACCTGTGTCAAAATCTGGGACAATATATCGTTTTTCAAGTATGTTTTGTTTGCGCGATACGCGCGATACGTGAGTGGGTTCTGTGATCAAGCGTGTCGCGACGTGTCGGGATAGTTTTAGACGCGTATACACACGTTTCAGCGTATCGTACACACGCGCGTTTGGTTCGCGACGCGAATTTCCTGTTTGTTTCCGATATCGCGTTTTGTAGAATTTTGCTGATATATATGGATTCCTTGAGTAAATTCCAGGTTCGCAGGCGGGTATGTCGGACGCCGCAAAGAAAGGGAAGCAAGTGGTCGGCTACATGTAGCACGCGACCAGGTGAGTAGATTTAACATCTACGGGGAAATCGCCCGTATGGCGTTAAGCGTCAGGGCGTGATAGGATATTTAGTCGTAGATGTTCATATGCATTAGCGTAGCATACCTCCCTTATTGCATATAGAAATGGTAGATATAGAACACTGCACTGTCACTAACGGTTAAAGCTGCATGAGCACTAATTGTATGTTACACTCACACCGTTAGTGATTGCCAAGACACTTGCACTATAGGATTGCTACGAATTACATATATTGATATTTTCATACCTGCGCACATGCACACTGTATATTCATACCTGTGCACACATATATTGATATTTTCATACCTGCGCACATGCATACTGTATATTCATACCGGTGCACACATATATTGATATTTTCATACCTGCGCATATGCACACTGTATATTCATACCGGTGCACACATATATTGATATTTTCAAACCTGCGCACATGCACACTGTATATTCATTCCGGTGCACACATATATTGATATTTTCATACCTGCGCACATGCACACTGTATATTCATACCAGTGCACACATATATTCACGTATATATCCATTTGCACATCCATACCTACATACATACATATGTCACATACATGGATGATATTGATTTGATTTCATGAAAATAGGGACCGCATGAGATATTCTCAAACTAGATTCCTTTAAAAAGAGCGGTGTCCCCTTTTTACTCTTAGTGCCATACGACACATTGCATGGATTTACGTATTGAGTTTGGATTTATGTGATTTCTGGATTTAGGAACCGGGGTATTATCTTAAGAAAATACGCACTATTTTAAAAACCCGGTTTCTCTTGATATGATATTTCAGTGCGTCCACCATGCGTTTTCTCGGTTCTGAGACGTGTGATATGTGAACCCGAATCGAGGAGCTGGACGAGGCCGATTGCGGGTATATGGTGGACCCGGTATGGTACCCCGAGGCGAGAACGGATCGCTGTGCAGTAGACGGTTAGCCTGGCAGAGGGACCACTACCTACCGGTGATTGGTTGGACCTGGCGGTTATCCAGAGGATACCGACTTGAGTCGATAGATGGATACGGGACGACACGTACTGCCGGGGCCGAGGGCCGATTCCGCAGATGGAGCCCGTGGGCCGATCCGACTGACGGAGCTCGATACTTAAGGATTTGCGTGTCGATGCTAGACACGACGATTTTATGATATTTCGAGTGCCGATGTTGGGCACTCACGATTCTGTGAGATTTACAGGATTTGAGGGCCGATGAGGATGACGGCGCCTGAGTTTTACTGGGATTTGGGTGTATTGATGGACACCGATTATTTCCACGTTGACATTCCGTGTAGATGTTATTTATTCCCATGCTCAGCATTCAGTATTTTACATCTCATCCTGTATCTGTAGTGCCTGCTAGAGTACATATGACATACACGATTATTGCATACCTGCTCACTCTATATAGATGTTGTTAGACTGCATTTGCTATGCACGGTTATTGCATACCTGCTCACTCTATATAGATGTTGTTAGATTGCATTTGCTATGCACGGCTACTGCATACCCTGCTCATCATATAGAGATGTTACTAGATCGCACCGTTGCATAATTATTGCTCATCTAGTTCATCATATAGATGTATCGGTTGGCTTAGGTTAGAGTATTGCAGCACGTGCATACTCGCGATTACCTTTATATGTTATCTACTATTCACGAGTTGGCAACTCACCCCCGTTGTGCCACAGTGTTTGCAGGTTGCCCCTCGGAGTAGTCGCGGCAGGCTGTTTTCTTGCATCTTTTGACACAGATACCACTGCAGTTGGCGTGCTAGCCCTTTGCTGATAGGTGGGTTTTGTGCGGTATCTGTTTATTTTCCAGTTGTATATATCATTGTTTCTAGTATTCTCTATCTACTACTTATGTATTGACTTAGAGACCGGTTGTGAGGGCGATATATATTATTTTGTACTCTGGTGTCGAGCTCGTTGTGGGCCGACTTTATTTATGTGGTTTTATATTTTTACTCATTCTTCGCTACGACGTCGTATATTATCATTGTGGTGATTGTTTCCGCCGTTGGGCGTGATGGCTCCCGTTGGGATGCTTATTTCTTATTGTGTAACATTTAACTCATACATTGTCTTGTACCCGATTCCGGGGCTAGTTTTTACAAAGGAAATGCTGCAAAAAATTTTAAGATAATAACTTGAACTTTAAAGAATTCTAATAAACAACTTAAAGTTTTCTAAATGTTTTAACAAATATTCTAATAAATGTTTTAAACACTCTATACTTTTAATGGTTTTGATTTCTGTGTTTCGGCTTACTTAGTCGCGTTACGCCTGTAGACGTCACGTGGTTAAGTGCCGGTCACGGGCCGAACTTTGGGTCGTGACAAAGTTGGTATCAGAGCGTAGGTTTTACCTTCGGAGTGTAGGATGACCCTGGTATGATGGAGTAGGTAGCTGAAGCAGAGTGGCGTAGCGTGCGTATATTCCGCGGCATACTCACGACGCTGTACTCCGCCTAAGCGACCTTAGGACTTATTGATTGAAATTCCTTCATGATTATCTACATTCTTGTGATTCGATTTTCGTATCCTTATCGAATCCTACCTTCTTTTCAGCCATTATTCCGCCAAAGACTACGAGGGCACAGAGAGCGGCCGCGAGAGCCGAGATTCGAGTCGACTCGTCCGAGACGAGGACTGATACGGGTAGTACCCCTGTTGTACCAGAGCAGACTGTTCCTCCTTCGATAGACCAGATGATAGGATCTGGTATGCAGAAGATGTGCCAGATGATAGGATCCAGTATGCAGGTGATGCGCCAGATGATAGGATCGCTAGTTGAGACGCTTCGAGCGCAGCGACCAGAGGTAGCTCCACCCGTTACGGGGACCGCGATGGTACCTACAGTACAGGCAGTTGCCCCTGCAGCCACGGAGGTTATTACAGTATCGCTATCAGAGTTCATGAGGCTGAAGCCTCCGGTCTTCACAGGCACCGATGCAGCCGAGGACCCACGGTCTTTCTTTGATAGGATGGCCCGGATATGTCGTTCACTCAGATGCTCAGATGCGAGATGAGTAGAGTTCGCGAGCTTTCGCCTGGAAGGTCTTGTGCAGAAATGGTGTGAATCTATCGAGAAGGGCAGAGCAACAGGTCTTCCTCCTATGACCTGGACAGAGTTTGTGACGGTATTTCTAGCCTGCTTCCTTCCCAGAGTGTCAGGGATGCCCGAGCACGCAGATTCGAATCCTTGCGCCAGACGCCAGAGATGACAGTGGCAGAGTACGACGTGCTATTTACCGAGCTATCAGTTTACGCTCCATACCTAGTGGCTACTGAGGAGATGCGAGTCAAGAGATTTGTCCGAGGCTTACTTACACCACTGTTCCTTGCGATCAGCGTCCAGCATTGCGAGACGTATGCAGCAGCTGTAGACGCAGCCCTATTTGGTCGAGGAGCGCCTTGCAGAGACTTCGGTAGTTCCAGGGCTGAAGAGGGTTCGTATTGATACTCCGGCACAGAGACGGCCATTTAGGCGCCGCGACAGACACCTTGCAGGTGGCAGAGACTTGGAGCGAGGCCGGTTGTTCAGCACTTAGTCCTGAGAGGGTCAGCCGACACCTTCTAAATGTTTCCGATGCGGGAGTACTTATCATCATGTTCGAGATTGCCTGGAGCCACGTGAGGGCGAGACTGTCGTATCGCGTGTCACATTTCCACCTTCTCCACCCCAGATGACGTTGCCTATTGTACCTACTGCTGCTCCGCGTCAGGCTCATGTACAGAGAGGCCGTGGTCGCGGAGGGTTTATTCCTAGAGGCCGAGGTGGCCGAGGCAGAGGACAGCCAGCTACCGGCAGAGTACAGCCAGTTGCTAGTAGGGGACCGCCAGTTGCAGGCAGAGGAGAGGCACGGGTTTTCACGTTGACGCATCAAGACGCGAAGGCGTCCAATGCTGTGGTCTTAGGTACCCTATCAGTATGTTCTGTTGAGGCACACGTATTGTTCGATCCCGGATCCACGCACTCGTACGTTTCCATACACTTCGTGGTGAGTTTGGGTAGAGAGTCCGGTGTGCTTGATCAGCCGCTTGTTGTGACTACTCCTGTGGGAGAGTCGTTTGTTGCTAGGCACGTGTTCCGATCCTGTATTGTCCGTATTGGCGAGAGAGAGTTGCCTGTCGACTTGATCCTTCTTGAGATGTTGGACTTCGACGTTTTTTTGGGCATGGATTGGTTAGCCACGTGCTATGCGTCTGTGGACTGCCGTGAGAAGACAGTTAGATTTTATTTTCCCGGCGAGTCGACTTTTGTTGTGCAGGGGGACCGTGGTGCCGTCCCTCACATTTTGATTTCTTCTCTTCGCGCTGGACAGCTGTTGAGAAAGGGATGTCAGGGATTCCTAGCCTATGTTTGCTATACTAGTGCTACGGATGTTCCGTTGGACCAGGTTCCGATTATATGTGAGTTCTCTGATGTTTTCCCTGACGAGCTACCTGGGCTACCGCATGAGCGCGATATTGCTTTCTGTATTGATTTGATTCCCGGCACGGGGCCTATTTCTATACCGCCTTATCGGATGGCCCCGGCGGAGATTAGTGAGTTGAAGGGTCAGTTGCAAGATTTGCTGGATAAGAGACTTATTCGACCCAGTATTTCTCCTTGGGGTGCTCCGGTCCTGTTTGTCAAGAAGAAGGACGGCAGTTTGCGTTTGTGTATCGACGACCGCCAGCTGAACAGGGTTACCGTGCGGAACAGATATCCTTTGCCATACATCGACGACTTGTTCGACCAGCTTTAGGGGGCAGGATGTTTTTCGAGGATCGACTTGCGATCAGGATACCATCAGCTGCGGGTTCGACAGGAGGATATACCGAGGTCAGCTTTCCGCACGCGCTACGGCCATTATGAGTTTTTTGTGATGTCGTTCGGACTCACCAACGCCCCAGCAGCATTCATGGACTTGATGAACCGTATTTTCCGGCCGTATCTTGATTTTGTAAGTCGATGTACAACACCCCACGAATTGCGGGGAGACGAAAATATGAAAAACGATCTTGTTTATATGCTAAACATCGACTAACCGCATGAATCGAAGCTAAACGATAACTAACAACAAACATAGAAGTTAACAACTACTATGTAAAGGGATTATACCTAAAGAACCGTGTCCTTCGTCTTTACGAACTCCACCTCCTCCTCGGCCTTCTCCAAGTAGTAGACGATCCACCACGAGAGCTAAACTCCAAGCTTTGCCTCTAAACTTGAGGCAACTAGGTATCTTTAAGTGCTAATCAAAGTACCTAGATGAAATAGAGTATGGTTATGGATTAAGTAGTCTAACTAATCCTTGTACTCAACACATGAGAGGGGAGGATTAGGGTTTGAAGAGAGAGAAGATGAACATAATAATGAAATGAGAAAATGAGTTATCATAATATATATCAAGCATTTTATTTTATCAAGAAAAGAAAAAATAATGATTTACAACCATGCTTGATAAATATCTTATGGTGATTCACATCCATGAGTCATTAAGCAATTATGAAGCATTAAAGACATGGATGAATCATCTATATGACTCACTAATCTCATTCAATGTATATGCCACCTAAACCTCCTTAGTCACCATCTTCTAGAAGCTTCTCGCGCAATTACGAGAATGCCCCTCCTATCCGTGAAAACACGGAAAAACTTTAGACTGTATAAATCCAATAACCGGATACTAGTAACTGGCTTAAACCAAAGCCGACTAGTAAAAACTGTCCGAAAGTCGTACGTGCGAAAACACATGTATGCGTCCGAACCCTTATCGTAAAACCATACGACTTCTATATCGTTTCGCCTGGAGTAGGGAAACTCTCTGCGTGGGGCTCTAGAGACTCGACTACTACGCTGGCAGTGGGTTTAACCACAGACCGCAAGCGGCACTAGCTGTACGTAACGGTCCCCAGGTAGATGTCGATAAGAAGGCCGACGAGGAAACCCATCCGAACTCCTACTGAGTCTGATATGACAATCTCCGTACAGTCCGGTCTGTTCGTCTAAGACTATCGCATATCGGGCCTAGGGGGGCGGCAAACGTCAGTCCCCTAATAGCGGTATAAGTCGTGTCGGAGCGAAGCCCATTACACCCTGAGAAACTACTGGAACCTACCAGCAAATCTCGCTTGCCCTGGCCAGGGACTTTGCGTAATGGCTCTCTGACACAGCGCGATATCAACCCCCAATACCGGGAGAGACGAATCTTGTCTAACCGCCACTGCCTCCAAGTGCTCGGGACTGCACTCAACTGCTACCTGTTTGCACGACTCCTTTGAGCCGTGGTAAGGTAGCAATCTAAGAACAGTGGGACACACTCGAGGCGAAGTAGTAGTGTCAAGTCTGCGGACTATGCTGTACTCATGTCACCTGGAAACTGTTCACTGACGACTGGTATAAAACCAATCAACAGTTCCCTGTGAGTCCTGTCCGGTGTACCCGTAACCCAACGAGCACCTGCATACTATCTCCAGTACGACGTACTGACGGCTGTGGGATAGACCATCTCCCCAACTGGGATGAGAAGCGTACACACTAGTCTACTCCGGAGTATCGATGCTCTGTCTCGATAATCCAACGACTAGGGACCTGAATAAGAATGTGCTTGTGGACTACCCGGCCCCCACTAGTGTGACTGCCATCACAACGCTGGTAGTCAAGCAAGATCCTAAGAGCTCTATCAATACGTATACTCACATATTAAGATAGAAAAACCAAGTAGCATACTACCATGTTTAGCAAGACTGTTATATACATGTGAATATCCCAAGCTTCCATTAAGTAATATACAAACTAGTATGATACAATAATGGCCCCTAGGGCATATACACTAACAATCTCCCACTTGCACTAGGGCCATGTACTGGCATATCGAAGACCGATGATCTCGAGTAGCCTCTCGAACTGAATCTGAGGTAGGGCCTTCGTGAATGGATCAGCAATGTTCTCTTCAGAAGCAACTCTCCGAACCTCGATCTCCCGACGATCAATGATCTCCCTGATCAGGTGATACCGCCTTAAGATGTGTTTGGACTTCTGATGGGACCTTGGTTCCTTTGCTAAAGCTATAGCTCCGTTGTTGTCGCAATACAGAGGTATTGGATCAACTATGGTAGGAACCACCTGAAGTTCTGTTAGGAACTTCTTCATCCAGACTGCTTCTTTTGCGGCATCGCAAGCAGTTATATACTCCGCTTCCATCGTTGAGTCAGCAACGGTGTCCTGCTTTGGAGCTCTTCCAGCACACCGCCCCTCCATTGAGGGTAAAGACATAACCCAACATGGACTTGGAATCGTCCTTATCACTCTGGAAGCCGGAATCAGCAAAGGCCTCCAACCTGAGGTCTTTTCCGCCGTAAACCAAGAACATCTCCTTAGTCATTCTCAGGTACTTGAGAATGTTCTTTACTGCTATCCAGTGCTTCTCCCCTGGTCTGACTGATACCGGCTTACCACGCTTAGTGCGTAAGCTACATCTGGTCTGGTGCACAACATCACATACATTATAGAGCCTACCGCAGAAGCGTAGGGTATAATAGACATGCGTTCCCTTTCCAAATCAGTCTTGGGAGACATCTCTTTGGAGAGGGTGATTCCGTGACAAGCCGGTAGATTACCACGCTTAGAATCTTCCATACTGAATCTTTTCAGTACAGTGTCGATATACCTGGACTGCGAAAGTCCCAACATCCTCTTGGATCTATCACGATAGATCCGGATCCCCAGAATGTAAGAGGCATCACCCAGGTCTTTCATGGAGAACCTGTGTGACAAGAATCCTTTGACAGATTGTAGCATAGGAATGTCATTTCCTATCAATAGAATGTCATCCACGTACAAGACGAGGAATACGACACTTCTGGCTACAACTTTACTATATATGCACGGTTCATCTGGATTTTTGATAAAGTCATATTCTTTGACTGTCTCATCAAAACAGATGTTCCAACTCTGCGATGCCTGCTTTAGTCCATAAATGGACTTAAGCAGCTTGCATACTTTCCCGCTGCTCCCACTCTGATTGAAACCCTCTGGCTGATCCATATAGACGCACTCTTCTAAATTTCCATTCAGAAAAGCCGTCTTTACGTCCATCTGCCAGATTTCATAATCATGGAAGGCAGCAATAGCAAGAAGGACCCGAATGGATTTGAGCATAGCCACTGGAGAAAAAGTTTCGTCATAGTCCAAACCAGGTCTTTGACGAAAAACCCTTTGCAACAAGTCTAGCCTTATAGGTTTCCACCTGTCCATCTACACCAATCTTTTTCTTGAAGATCCATTTGCATCCTATGGGTTTTACCCCATCTGGAGCAAAGTCTAAAGTCCATACTTTGTTGGTGTACATGGACTCCATTTCAGTCCGCATTGCGTCTAGCCATCGTACCGAGTCGCCGCTCTGGATGGCCTGCTGGATGTCAGTAGGTTCATCATCATCTATGATGCAATCCTCTCTATCCCCATCTATGAGAAAACCGTAGTATCTCTCAGGCGGATGAGACGGCCTACTACTCCTGCGGAGGGGTGTGGGAATGTCCTGTTCTTCTTGAACTACCGGTTCTACCAAACTTTCAGTAGCAGTTTGTGGTTCTGGAATTTCTTCCAGTTCTATTTCGCTCCCACTTATTTTTTTTTTCTAAAAACTGATGTTCCAGAAAATGGGCATTACGAGAAACAATAACCTTTTGTTCCTCTGCGTAATAGAAATAATATCCCTTGGAGTTCTTTGGATATCCCACAAACTTACATTTTACTGATCGTGCCTCGAGCTTGTCCACATGCTGCTTTTTAACAAAAGCTGGACATCCCCAAATCTTCATATGCTGAAGATGGGGTTTCTTCCCAGTCCACATCTGATATGGAGTGGTAGGCACAGTCTTGGTAGGAGCCCTGTTCAGAAGATATGCTGCTGATTCTAGCGCATAACCCCAAAAAGATCGCGGTAACTCAGCATTACTCATCATGGATCGTACCATATCCAATAGGGTTCGATTCCGTCTCTCCGATACACCGTTGTGCTGTGGAGTGTATGGAGGAGTAAGCTGAGAGAGAATTCCTTTCTCTTTTAGGTAACCTAGGAACTCGGCACTCAAGTATTCACCACCTCGATCAGATCTAAGTGTCTTGATACTTTTGCCGGTTTGGTTTTCTACTTCATTCTTATACTCTTGGAATTTCTCAAAAGCCTCGGATTTATGTTTCATCAGATAAATGAATCCGTATCTTGAGTAATCATCCGTGAAAGTAATGAAATAGGAAAAACCACCTCTTGAATGCGTAGACATTGGACCACATACATCACTGTGTATGAGTCCTAAGAGCTCGCTCGCTCTTACTCCTTGTCCAGTAAATGGAGTCTTTGTCATCTTTCCTTTGAGACAAGATTGACAAGTGTCATAAGTTTGATATTCGAACGAGTCCAAATATCCTTCTCTATGCAACTTAGTCAACCTTCTCTCATTGATATGACCCAGTCTACAATGCCATAAGAAAGCTTTATTTAAATCTGGAGACTTTCTTTTAAGTGTGTTCTGGACATTGAAAATTTGGAGTTGGTTTAAAACATATATACCGTTATTTAGTGTACCGGACCCAATCAAACCATGATTAAGGTGGATGTTAACAACATCTCTTACAAACGTGAAATCATAACCTTTATTTGATAATAAGGAAACTGATATGATATTACACGTTAAGCTTGGTACAAAAAAACAGTTATGTAAAACCAAAATGTGTCCACTCGTCAATCCTAGGTGATAATCCCCGACGGACGCAGCTCCCACGCTAGCTCCGTTAGCAACCTTTAGGGTCATATCACCTTCCTTCAGCACTCTACGGTTTCTCAGTGCCTGCAATGAATTGCAAATATGAGATCCTGATCCGGTATCCAATACCCAGGAAGTAGAGTTGATCGACAGACAATTCTCAATTACAAACACACCTGAAATCGAAGCCACAGCTTGCTTCGGTTCCTGGTTCTTGGCGTTCCACGCCTTGCAATCCTTCTTCCAATGCCCTTTCCTGTGACAATGGAAGCACTCATCCTGGCCAACTAACGGTACCGCAAACTTTTTCTTTCCCTTCCCTCCCACCTTACTAACACCTCCTCTAGGTTTGGTGGCGGCTTTCTTCTTCCTTCCTTTGGCCCTAGCCTTGGACCCGGAAGAAGATGCACCGCCAACAAACATAGCGGGTGTTTCTCTTGTCTTCTGCAAGGTGCCCTCTGCACTCCTTAACATGTTCAGGAGTTCCGGAAGTTCAACTTCTTTTCTTTGAATGTTGAAGTTCAGGATAAACTGGGTGTAGGTGGAAGGAAGGGACTGGAGAATAAGGTCTGTATAGAGCTCACTATCCAAAGTCATCCCAAGGTCTGCGAGCTCTTCTATATAGCCGATCATCTTTATGACATGTTCTCCTACCGATGACCCGACAGCCAACCTCGCTCGAAACAAGTTCTTAGAGGTCTCGTATCTTGCTATACGAGATTGCTCTCCATAAAGTTCCTTTGTATGGAGAAATATGCCATCTAGTTCCATATCCTCGTGCCTCCTCTGATGTTCATTGTTCATCGAGGCAAGCACGATACACTTGGCTTTCGCGCAATCAAAATCCCAGGTTTTGCGGATTTCCTTATCCGCATTACTGGATTTGGGACCAGGGACAGCAGGTGCCGTAGCGGTGAGGACGTACCCCAATTTGTCATAGGTCAAAGCCATTTTGACATTCCGCAGCCAATCTTTATAGTTTGGCCCTGTCAGTATATTTTTCTCTAAAAGTAAGTTAAGTCCAGTCATTTTCAGGGTCGCTGCAAATAGGAGAGAGAGAAGAAAACTCTTTAGCATGATGCTCTTGCAAGTTTAGAGTGGTTTTTAGTTTATCTAAACTGGATGGCTCCCACTGTTTCTCGAATCCTTCCTCAAACCATAAAAGAAGAATTAGCCAGGACTATTCTCACCGTACAATACTTGCTTAACCGTTCAGCCAGGCTAGTGTCGATACCTCGAGGGAGGTTTTCCAACGCTTTCGCGAAGTTCCTTAATTAAATAACCTTTTTTCTCTAGGGGCGTAACCCCGCTGACACCTTTCTTGACACCTACTTGGTTTATAGCATTGATCGTTAAGTGACGAATATCCTGATAAGTAGCATATACTCACAGTAGGATCGGGATCCAAATATCATTGTATGATAATGTTGAAGGAATCCTACCAACATTCATCAAACTCCAAATGGTATGCAACTCTTTGCAAATTTCAGTTTCTTTAGAAATTCCCGATATATATTTTTTGCCCCATGCTCTTATGACCTTGGCTTTGGTCAAAATGTCACATGTCAAGTTCTACCCGTCATTATCTTGTCAATTTGAACCCATCCGTATATACCCCTGACTTTGGTCAAATGATAATATGACTGTCTCAAACTAACTCATCTATCTTATGCAACAAATGAAAACCCAGCAGCTACCAAACACCATGCCTTGACTTTGGCCAAAATGCATAGCTTGAATACTACTGAATACCCAAATGAAATGACGGAGGGCTACGAATGGTTTTGGCGAAACCGTGAACGTAGTGAACTTGATATAACCGAAGGAACCTGATAGCTTTTAAAAGGAGTGGTTAAAGCTCCGCATTTAAAAATATCTGTTTTTAAAATTAACCGAGTGGTTTCTTTTAAATTGTTCCAACGATTAACTTTTGGTTTATTTTCTTTGCATTATAAATAATGCGTCCCATCATTAACCTATCATTGCAGAAAACAACGAAAATACAACGTCCTCTTATACCATCCGCATTCGCCACGGGGTCTCGTCATCACCCGTTAGGTTACTTAACTAACGACAGAGCGGGGGCTGGGCTAGCGCGGGTGTAAAACATAAGTGCCGTCTAAATAGTTATCATATATATAGATATTTTACATTCGTCGGACGCAATAATATTCATTCCAGATCACAGATGAACTTTATTGGATTTGCAAGCAATCCGTGTTTGTTTTGAGCCTGCAACAAAAGACGGATTACACAGTTGTGATGAATAGCCATTACCCCACCCAAGACCCTAACGGGTACGGCAAACTACCCGCCCGGCAGTTTGTGTACCCCACCTTGGGTCTGTCCTAGGAGCAAAAACAGTAAAATGAAATAATACAACGGTGGCTACAACCGCAACCTGGATGTGCCCCGCAAAATAATATTACAACAAATTACATTTACATCAAATGAATTAAATAATAACCCATCACATAACCCCGGCTATACATCACAACAGTCCAACACAGTTCATATACACAAACAGATAAAATCCATTACAGAAATGTGCAACCCCCTGCCAACCGACATACTAGCCGTTAGGGGAGGTTTACGAACACATTATACAAACACAGATATAATCCAACAAGCAAATACCGTATAATTTCGATCGATTAAACACATTTAATTTTGCTCCAATACTTCTCTGTAAATCTGAAACCTGAGCAAAAATAAAAAATTCCAGAAAATACCAAATATCACAGAGAACCAACACAGGAAAATTGGGTTCATGAATCGGCAACTCGGCGGCGGAAGCGCGGCGGATCGGTGGGATCCGCCGCGGTTCCGCGGCGTTTTAGCCGATTCATGAGCCCAATTTTCTTGGGTGTTCTACTACTGTCATTTAGAGCTTTCTGAACCTCCCTGAAAAATTTTTGGACTTCATTTAAAAATCGACAGAAACTCATGATATCGGGGTTTTCCGGTTTCGTTTTTTCCGTTCGAAATTCATACAATTTTGCAAGTGAGTTATTTATTGTTTAGCGAGTCTCTGATACCACTGTAAGTCGATGTACAACACCCCACGAATTGCGGGGAGGCGGAAATATGAAAAACGATCTTGTTTATATGCTAAACATCGACTAACCGCATGAATCGAAGCTAAACGATAACTAACAACAAACATAGAAGTTAACAACTACTATGTAAAGGGATTTTACCTAAAGAACCGTGTCCTTCGTCTTTACGAACTCCACCTCCTCCTCGGCCTTCTCCAAGTAGTAGACGATCCACCACGAGAGCTAAACTCCAAGCTTTGCCTCTAAACTTGAGGCAACTAGGTATCTTTAAGTGCTAATCAAAGTACCTAGATGAAATAGAGTATGGTTATGGATTAAGTAGTCTAACTAATCCTTGTACTCAACACATGAGAGGGGAGGATTAGGGTTTGAAGAGAGAGAGAGCTTGAGGAGAGAGAAGATGAACATAATAATGAAATGAGAAAATGAGTTATCATAATATATATCAAGCATTTTATTTTATCAAGAAAAGAAAAAATAATGATTTACAACCATGCTTGATAAATATCTTATGGTGATTCACATCCATGAGTCATTAAGCAATTATGAAGCATTAATGACATGGATGAATCATCCATATGACTCACTAATCTCATTCAATGTATATGCCACCTAAACCTCCTTAGTCACCATCTTCTAGAAGCTTCTCGCGCAATTACGAGAACGCCCCTCCTATCCGTGAAAACACGGAAAAACTTTAGACTGTATAAATCCAATAACCGGATACTAGTAACTGGCTTAAACCAAAGCCGACTAGTAAAAACTGTCCGAAAGTCGTACGTGCGAAAACACAAATATGCGTCCGAACCCTTCTCGTAAAACCATATGACCTCTATATCGTTTCTCCTGGAGTAGGGAACTCTCTGCGTGGGACTCTAGAGACTCGACTACTACGCTGGAAGTGGGTTTAACCACAGACCGCAAGCGGCACTAGCTGTACGTAACGGTCCTCAGGTAGATGTCGATAAGAAGGCCGATGAGGAACCCCATTCGAACTCCTACTGAGTCTGATGTGACAATCTCCGTACAGTCTGGTCTGTTCGTCTAAGACTATCGCATATCGGGCTTAGGGGGACGGCAAACGTCAGTCCCCTAATAGCGGTATAAGTCGTGTCGGAGCGAAGCCCATTACACCCTGAGAAACTACTGGAACCTACCAGCAAATCTCGCTTGCCCTGGCTAGGGACTTTGCGTAATGGCTCTCTGACACAGCGCGATATGAACCCCCAATACCGGGAGAGACGAATCCTGTCTAACCGCCACTGCCTCCAAGTGCTCGGGACTGCACTCAACTGCTACCTGTTTGCACGACTCCTTTGAGCCGTGGTAGGGTAGCAATCTAAGAACAGTGGGACACACTCGAGGCGAAGTAGCAGTGTCAAGTCTGCGGACTATGCTGTACTCATGTCACCTGGGAACTGTTCACTGACGACTGGTATAAAACCAACAAATAGTTCCCTGTGAGTCCTGTCCGGTGTACCCGTAACCCAACGAGCACCTGCATACTATCTCCAGTACGACGTACTGACGGCTGTGGGACAGACCATCTCCCCAACTGGGATGAGAAGCGTACACACTAGTCTACTCCGGAGTATCGATGCTCTGTCTCGATAATCCAACGACTAGGGACCTAAATAAGGATGTGCTTGTGGACTACCCGGCCCCCACTAGTGTGACTGCCATCACAACGCTGGTAGTCAAGCAAGATCCTAAGAGCTCTATCAATACGTATACTCACATATTAAGATAGAAAAACCAAGTAGCATACTACCATGTTTAGCAAGACTGTTATATACATGTGAATATCCCAAGCTTCCATTAAGTAATATACAAACTAGTATGATATAATAATGGCCCCTAGGGCATATACACTAACAGATTTGTTCATCATTGTATTCATTGACAATATCTTAGTGTATTCCCGGAGTCGAGAGGAGCACGAGCAGCACCTGCGGATCACACTGCAGACTTTGAGGGAGCACCAGCTTTTCGCAAAATTCTCCAAGTGCGCATTCTGGCTTGACAGCATTGACTTCTTGGGTCACGTGATTACACGAGATGGTATATGTGTGGACCCGAGGAAGATCGAGGTCGTTCAGAGTTGGCCCAGACCAGCATCAGTTACGGAGATCCGCAGCTTTCTAGGACTGGCCGGCTACTACAGGCGATTTGTGCAGGATTTCTCCCGTATTGCCGCACCTTTGACCGGGTTAACCCGGAAGGGAGTTCCTTTCGATTGGACGGAGGAGTGCGAGCACAGCTTTCAGCAGCTACAGACCTGTTTGACTACGGCGCCGGTGTTATCATTGCCTTCAGGATCAGGCGGATTTGTGGTCTATTGTGACGCTTCATGAGTGGGGCTAGGGTGCGTATTGATGCAGCATGACAGGGTGATCGCGTATGCTTCACGACAGTTGAAGAGACATGAACAGAACTGCCCCACTCAAGATTTGGAGATGGCTGCAGTGGTCTTTGCACTAAAGATCTGGCGACATTACCTATACGGCGAGTCGTGCCAGATATTCACTGATCACAAGAGCTTAAAGTATATATTTCAGCAGCGAGACCTGAATCTCCGACAGCGCCGTTGGATGGAACTAGTGAAGGACTACGATTGCGAGATCTTGTATCACCCGGGCAAGGCTAATGTAGTGGCGGATGCTTTGAGCAGGAGGCCCGGGGGTAGTCTATCGTGTTTGAGCGCAGTGCAGAGGCAGTCGTCGGCAGATTGGCAGATATTATGCGACGGCCGAGTGCAGTTCAATTTCACGCCGATCGGGGGACAGCTTGGGCATGTTCATGCACGCCCACAGTTTCTTGACCGTATACATGAGGCACAGAACAGTGACGACCGTTGTTCAGAGATCATGGCACAGATTGGACAGGGCAGATTTTCCGAGTTCGTGATCGATGATCAAGGGATACTGCGATTTGGGATGAGACTGTGTGTACTAGATGCTGAGGGACTATGGCGGGAGATTCTTGAGGAGGCACATCGATCGGTGTATAGTGTTCATCCGGGTTCCACCAAGATGTACCATGTTATGAGAGAGGTTTAATGGTGGGATGGAATGAAGAGGGACATCGCAGACTTCGTGTCAAGATGCCTGACTTGCCAGCAAGTCAAGGCCGAGCACCAAAGGCCAGCGTGAGAGCTACAGCCGTTACCCATTCCAGAGTGGAAATAGGAACAAATTTCGATGGACTTCATCGTGGGTCTACGCAGGACTAGGCGAGGGTATGACTCCATTTGGGTGATCGTGGATCGTTTGACGAAAGCGGCTCACTTCCTGCTAGTGAAGACGACTTTCGGATTTGCTCAGTATGCCCAGATATACGTCGATGAGATAGTACGACTGCATGGAGTCCCGA
The DNA here is from genome assembly GCA_030015575.1 of Agapanthus africanus. Lineage (NCBI taxonomy): Eukaryota > Viridiplantae > Streptophyta > Magnoliopsida > Asparagales > Amaryllidaceae > Agapanthus > Agapanthus africanus. The sequence goes on along the minus strand of CM057347.1, from coordinate 206,319,265 downwards.
CATGTATCGTGTCCGACGAGGCACCTAGTTTACCAGCCGACTATGACAGAGGCTTCAGGAGGCTTTGGGTACCCGCTTGAGTTTCAGCACAGCATTTCATCCACAGACCGACAGCCAGTCCGAGCGGACTATTCAGACTCTCGAGGACATGCTCCGAGCGTGCGTTTTAGACTTTGGTGGTAGCTGGGGTCATCATTTACCCTTGGTGGAGTTCTCCTACAACAATAGTTTCCAGGATACTATTCAGATGGTACCTTTCGAGGCTTTGTATGGGAGGAGATGTAGATCGCCCGTCTGTTGGACAGAGCTCGGTGAGAGCAGTATTTTGGGGCCACAGATCGTACAGGAGACGACCGAGAAGATACGGCTGATTTGAGACAGGATGAGGACAGCTCAGAGCAGGCAGAGATCGTATGCTGACAGACACCGCCGCATATTAGAGTTCGCAGTTGGCGATCACGTTTTTCTGAGGGTCTCTCCGATGAAGGGAGTGATGAGGTTTGGACGGAAGGGGAAGCTTACCCCCAGATTCATAGGTCCCTTCGAGATCCTCGAGCGTGTGGGCGCAGTAGCATATCGTTTGGCTCTTCCACCCGACTTCCCAGATGTTCACCCTGTTTTCCACGTATCGATGCTTCGCAGATACCTCCATGACCCTTCGCACACGATTCAGCATCAGACCGTTTAGCTAGAGCGCGGTCTTTCATTCACCGAGCAGCCAGTCGTGATATTGGACCGGCAGGTGAAGAAACTTAGATCGAAGGTCTTGCCATCAGTGAAGGTGCTTTGGCGCAACCCGAATGGTGAAGAGATCACTTGGGAGGCCGAGGGCGAGATGCGGAAGAAGTTTCCTCATCTCTTTGAAGGTATGCACAACTTTATATTTTTAAATTCGGGGACGAATTTCTTTAAGGGGGGAAGATTACACCTTAAGATGTGTTTAATGGCTAATTATATTTTAATATATGGTTTTTAATAAAAAGTTTACCAAATTGATTTTCAAATATTTTATCAAATTTAATGAATATTTTATTCGAATTTTCCTAGGCTTGCACACACATGTGCATGTAAACTAGGGTTAATATGGGGTTAGACCATGATTAGCAATCATGATGAACTAACCATTTTTCCTTAAGCTAATTTTAAATTGAATTAAGTTATTGGGTTTTAATTAAGTGTGTGTGTTTTTTTATGAAAAGGGAAAATGATTTGAATTTGGTTGACTTGGAGGGCGAGAGAGAGAGAGTGTGTGGGCATCATGGCAAGTGTCATGCTTGCATTTAATGAAGAGAGAGGGAGAGGGGTTGACACTTTGAGCTATCATTTCTTTTCCTCTCATTTTTTCTCACTTCTCTCATTCTCTCACTCATACACACACACACTCCTTCAGCAACAGCAGCAGCCCCAGCAGCCTCATCATCAGCAACAACATCAGCACAAGCAGCAGCAGCAAGCAGGCAGCAGCAACAACAACTCCAGCAGCAACAGCAGCACCAAATCTTCTCTTCTCCTTCCTCCAGCTTCCTAGGGTCGAGAGTGAGGTATGATTTCTGAGCCTAACTCCCTAGCTTGCTAACTTGTGTAGAAATAGCTTCGATTAGTATAAAAAGTGAGTTTTGTGCTAATTGTGGTGATTAATGTAGACTTTTGGCTAAGTGATGATTTTATTGGTTAGATTAACTTAGTTAAGTGTTGTCAGGGCCACTTAAACCTAGGTAAACCCCAGATTTCACCAAAATACCCTAGGTTTTCATTTAGTGCAAAATATAACGTTTTTAAGTGAGTTTTTAGCTTTTTGTGATCTGCTATAGACCCGGTGATTTCAGATAAAATCTGAGTTAACTGGAGCATAGTTGTTAGATGTTGATCACATACCCAAAGCACGAAACCCCCTACCCAAAGAGTGGCCGCCGGTTTATTCCTTTTGGCAGCAAATTGCGGCCAGATGAGGGAGCTAGGTGTCAGGGTTTTGGCTATAGGAGTCTGCTATATTTTTAGGGCCAGTGGTATGTGCAATTTTGTATGTTTTCGCCTGTCTCAAAATCTGGGACAATATATCGTTTTTCAAGTATGTTTTGTTTGCGCGATAAGCGCGATACGTGAGTGGGTTCTGTGATCCAGCGTGTCGCGACGTGTCGGGATAGTTTTAGACGCGTATACACATGTTTCAGCGTATCGTACATACGCGCGTTTGGTTCGCGACGCGAGTTTCCCGTTTGTTTCCGATATTGCGTTTTGTAGAATTTTGCTTATATATATGGATTCCTTATGTAAATTCCAGGTTCGCAGGCGGGTACGTCGGACGCCGCAAAGAAAGAGAAGCAAGTGGTCGGCTACGTGTAGCACGCGACCAGGTGAGTAGATTTAACTTCTACGGGGAAATCGCCCGTATGGCGTTAAGTGTCAGGGCGTGATAGGATATTTAGTCGTAGATGTTCATGTGCATTAGCATAGCATACCTCCCTTATTGCGTATAGAAATGGTAGATATAGAACACTGCACTGTCACTAACGGTTAAAGCCGCATGAGCACTAATTGTATGTTACACTCACACCGTTAGTGATTGCTAAGACACTTGCACTATAGGATTGCTACGAATTACATATATCGATATTTTCATACATGCGCACATGCACACTGTATATTCTTACCGGTGCACAATTATATTGATATTTTCATACCTGCGCACATGCACACTGTATATTCATACCGGTGCACACATATATTGATATTTTCATACCTGCGCACATGCACACTGTATATTCATACCAGTGCACACATATATTCGCGTATATATCCATTTGCACATCTATACCTACATACATACATATGTCACATACATGGATGATATTGATTTGATTTCATGAAAATAGGGACCGCATGAGATATTCTCAAACTAGATTCTTTTAAAAAGAGCGGTGTCCCCTTTTTACTCTTAGTGTCATACGACACATTGCATGGATTTACGCATTGAGTTTGGATTTATGTGATTTCTGGATTTGGGAACCGGGGTATTATCTTAAGAAAATACGCACTATTTTAAAAACCCGGTTTCCCTTGATATGATATTTCAGTGTGTCCACCACGCGTTTTCTCGGTTCTGAGACGTGTGATATATGAACCCGAATCGAGGAGCCGGACGAAGCCGATTGCGGGTACATGGTGGACCCGGTATAGTACCCCAGGGCGAGAACGGATCGCTGTGCAGTAGACGGTGAGCCTAGCAGAGGGACCACTACTTATCGGTGATTGGTTGGACCTGGCGGTTATCCGGAGGATACCGACCAGAGTCGATAGATGGATACGGGACGACACGTACTGCCGGGGCCGAGGGCCGATTCCGCAGACGGAGCCCGTAGGCCGATCCGACTGACGGAGCCTGATACTTGAGGAATTGCGTGTCGATACTAGACACGAAGATTTTATGATATTTCGAGTGCCGATGTTGGGCACTCACGATTCTATGAGATTTACAGGATTTGAGGGCCGATGAGGATGACGGCGCCTAAGTTTTACTGGGATTTGGGTGTATTGATGGACGCCGATTATTTCCACGTTGACATTCCGTGTAGATGTTATTTATTCGCATGCTCAGTATTCAGTATTTTACATCTCATCCTGTATCTGTAGTGCCTGCTAGAGTACATATGACATGCACAATTATTGCATACCTGCTCACTCTATATAGATGTTGTTAGACTACATTTGCTATGCACGGTTATTGCATACTTGCTCACTCTATATAGATGTTGTTAGATTGCATTTGCTATGCACGACTATTGCATACCCTGCTCATCATATAGAGATGTTACTAGATCGCACCGTTGCATGATTATTGCTAATCTAGTTCATCATATAGATGTATCGGTTAGCTTAGGTTAAAGTATCGCAGCGCGTGCATACTCGCGATTAGCTTTATATGTTATCTACTATTCACGAGTTGGCAACTCACCCCCGTTGTGCCACGGTGTTTGTAGGTTGCCCCTCGGAGTAGTCACGGCAGGCTATTTTCTTGCATCTTTTGACACAGATACCACTGCAGTTGGCGTGCTAGCCCTTTGCTGATAGGTGGGTTTTGTGCGGTATCTGTTTATTTTCCAGTTGTATACATCATTGTATCTAGTATTCTCCATCTACTACTTATGTATTGACTTAGAGACCAGTTGTGAGGGCGATGTATATTATTTTGTATTCTGGTGTCGAGCTCGTTGTGAGCCGACTTTATTTATGTGGTTTTATATTTTTACTCATTCTTCGCTACGGCGTCGTATATTATCATTGTGGTGATTGTTTCCGCCGTTGGGCGTGATGGCTCCCGTTGGGATGCTTATTTCTTATTGTGTATCATTTTACTCATACATTGTCTTACACCCGATTCCGGGGCTAGTTTTTACAAAGGAAATGCTGCCAAAATTTTTAAGATAATAACTTGAACTTTAAAGAATTCTACTAAACAACTTAAAGTTTTCTAAATGTTTTAACAAATATTCTAATAAATGTTTTAAACACTCTATAATTTTAATGGTTTTGATTTCTGGGTTTCGGCTTAGTTAGTCACGTTACGCCTGTAGACGTCACGTGGTTAAGTGTCGGTCACGGGCCGAACTTTGGGTCGTGACATCCACGTACAATACGAGGAAGACAACCTTACTCTTTACTACCTTCCTATATATACATGGTTCATCTACATTTTTGATGAAGTCAAACTCTTTAATAGCTTTATCAAAACAGATGTTCCATCTCCGTGATGCTTGCTTTAATCAGTAAATTGATTTAAGCAGCTTGCACACGCTTCTGCTGCTCCCACTGTCTACGAAGCCCTCTAGCTGTGTCATGTTCACGCTCTCTTTTAAATAATACAGGAACTCCGTGCTTAAGTATTCTCCTTCCCGATCAGATAGAAGGATTTTAATACTTTTACCTATTTGGTTCTCTACTTCGCACTTATATTCCTTGATTTTCTCAAAAGCTTCAGACTTATGTTTCAACAGGAACACATGTCCGTATCTTGAGAGATCATCGGTGAATGTAATAAAGTATGAGGAACCATTCCTGGTATGTGTAGACATAGGACCGCATACATCACTATGTATCAGTCCTAAGAGTTCAGTAGTGTAACACCTTAGAATGTGTTTTGTAGCTAATTATATTTTAATGTGTGGTTTTTAATAAAAAGTTTACCAAATTAAGTTTTAAATATTTTATCCTATTTATTGAGTATTTTATTAGATTTTTCCTAGGCACACATACACTTGTGCATGTAAACTAGGGTTTAGAGATGGGGTTAGACCGCGTTTAGCAAGCATGATGGATTAACCCATTCTCTTTAAGTTATTTATTTAGGTGTTTTGGGTTAAATAGTTATGGTTGTTTTAAAAATGAAAATGAATTTGAAATGGAATTTTAAATATTGTTTGAATGGTTGACCTTGGTGAGAGAGAGAGAGAGTGCATGATGGGCCATCATGGCTTTGCCCATGCCTTCATTAGTGAAGAGAGAGAGAGAGAGGAGGGGGTTGACTTGTTTGTGTTCTCTCATTCTCTCACTCTCATTCTCTCACTCCCATTCTCTCACACAACACACACACACTCACTCAACCCCAGTAGCAGCAGCTAAGACAACAACAACAATACCAGAAGCAGCAGCAGCAGAGGCTTCAGCAACAACACCAGAAGCTAGCAACAGCTGTAAGTCCATGCTACCTCTCCCGGTACTTTCGGGCATGCGGAATTTGGTGAAAAACAATTTTCTAGAGACGGTGACATGGACTCAAAACCGGATCTTTGTTAAACATCTAACTAACAACCTAACTAGGAGTTGTTAACTACTCGGTTAGGGGGTTATACCTTTCTTTCTTGAACTCCTTCGTCTTCATCTCTTGATAGTGTACGGATTGGCTTCACCGCGTCGTCTCCTTGCGCCGAAGATCGATCCACCCGAAAGCTTCTACCTTTGGCTTCTTCTTCGAACTTTGAAGAAACTAGTTCACTTGGTTTGCTAAACCTTGTGAACTAGAGTGAGTAGAGGAGAGTGTGATGGGATTTTCTCTATGGTTCTTGCTTCTCAACACATGAGACAAGTGAACCATGGACAAGAGAGAGCAAGAGGAAGAGGGTGAGAGCAAGAGGAAGAGAGAGCTCAAAACCAAGAGAGAGAAAGACAATGAAAGAATGAGCCTCTCTTTTCTCTTTCACCCTCTCATAATCCAAAAGTATCATGAGCCATAATGTTAATCAAGTATTATTATGTGATGGTTTATATCATGTCAAAGGCAATATCATTTCCATGCACTCATTTTGCAAACCACAACAAGTAAGCAAAAGTCTTTGCATGAAAATGACAACCATTGTGATGATGATGGTCAACTAGTCCAACCTCGCCAACCGGTCAACAAAGTCAACAAGTCAACAAAGTCAACCCCTCAACAACCATGTCACTATAATACTTAATTAATATTATTGCTAATCATATATCATATTCTCATTAGGGTTGAGCAAAAAGTCAATAGTCAACAGTCAACGGTCAACAACCCTAATGAGAATCCTCTGCCTCTGTCTCTCCGTCAACTGTGCATACACACCCGCATTCGCGTTCCGAGGAACACGAATACAAACTGGATAAAACCAATCCCAATACGTACACTAGGATCTGGCTTAAACCAAAGCCCGCTAGTGTAAACTGTCCGGACACTAAACGTGCACAAGTGCACGGATGTGACTGAACCCTGTCGCAAAACCATGCGACCTGTCGCAAAACCATGCGACCTCTACTCTTTTGCCTAAAGGCGAATAGCTTTCTGTGTGGGACTCTAAAGACTCGACACTACGCTGGCAGTGGGTTTAACCACAGACCGCAAGCGGCACTAGCTGTGCGTAACGGTCCCCAGGTAGATGCCGACAAGAAGACTGACGAAGTAAAACCCATCTGAACTCCTACTGAGCCTGAATATGACAATCTCCGTACAGTCCGGTCTGTTCGTCTGATACATCGCATGGCGGGCCTAGGGGGGCGGTAAACGTCAGTCCCCTAATAGCGGTATAAGTTGTGTCGGAGTGAAGCCCAATACACCCTGAGATAACACTGGAAGCCTACCAGTATATCTCTCTTGCCCTGGCCAGGGACTACTCGTGTAATGGCTCTCCTAGACACAGCGCGATGTCAACCCTCAATACCGGGAGAGACGAATCCTGTCTAACCGTCACTGCCTCCAAGTGCTTCGGGACTGCACCCAACTACTATCTGTTTGCACGACTCCTTTGAGCCGTGGTAGGGTAGTAATCAAAGTACAGTGGGAACACACTCGAGGTGAAGTGACAGTGTCAAGTCAACGGACTAAGCTGTACTCATGTCACCTGGGAACTGATAACTGACGATAGGTATAATACCAACCGGTCAGTTCCCGACGAGTCCTGTCCAGTGTACTCGTAACCCAACGAGCACCCGCATACTATCTCCAGTACGACGTACTGATGGCTGTGGGACAGACCACCTCCCACTCTGGGATGAGAAGCGCATACGCTAGTCTACTCCGGAGTATCGATGCCGTGTCTCGATAGTCCTGCGACTAGGGACCTGCATAAGGATGTGCTTATAGATTACCCAGCCTCCACTGGTGTGACTGCCATCACAACGCTGGTAATCAAGCAAAGATCCTAAGGGCTCCACTAATGTGTATAGGCGATATACTAAAATAAACACTTGTACACATTGACGTAGAAACAAACCAAGTAGCATACTACTATTTTGAACAAGATTGTATATACAAGGTGAATATCCCAAGCTTCCATTAAGTAATATACAAACTAGTATGATACAGTAATGGCCTCTAGGGCATATACACTAACAACAGCAGCAGCTCCATCAGCAACACCCACACCTACACCACCATCAGCTTCTTCAGCAGCAGCTGAAGCAAGCAGCAGCACCATTAGCATCAGCACCAGAAGCAGCTTCAACATCAACAACAACATCAGCATAGCAATAGCAGCAGCAGAGAAGCAACATCAGCAACATCAGCTTCCGCACTGGCAGCAACAGCAGCTGCCACATGCAGCCCTTGCATCACCAGCAGCAGTAGCAACTTAATTCCTCACCTTCACCTGCTTCTTAGGGTTCATTAGGGTATATTTTTGAATCCCATTTCATGTTTGCTTAAGTTGTGTGTGGTTTTGTGTCGATTAGTGTTAAATAGCTAATTTAGTGCTAGATTTTGGTGATTTGTGAGATGTGGCAAAATGGTGATTGTGTTGGTTAACCCTACCTATTTAAGTGTTATTAGGGCCACTTCAACTGAGAATTAACCCAGATTTCACTAAAATACCATAGGGTTTGTGTTTTGTGCAAAATTGGCGTTTTTATGCGACATATTGGCTATCTGAGATCTGCTTTTGGCCCGGACCCTACAGAACAAAATTGAGGAAACTGGGGCATGAACACTAGGTATAGACACCACCACCAAAACACGAGCCCCTATTTCTCTACCCAGGCCGCAGATTTAATGTGTTTGGCCGCAAATTGCGGCCAAGTAGGGGGCAGGGGTATTGGGGTCTTGGTTAGGGTTGTCTTCTGTGTTGTATAGTGTTTTGGCATGTCCAGTTTTGTAACATTTGACCTGTAGGAAAATCTGGGATCAAATACCGTTTTTCATGTCCGTTGTGTTTGCGCGATACGTGAGTGGGTTCTGTGATCCAGCGTATCGCGGCGTATCGCGGTAGTTTTAGACGTGTATACACACGTTTTAGCGTATCGTGCACACGCGCGTTTAGTTCGCGACGCGAGTTTCTCGTTTTGGTTCGATATCGCGTTTCGCGGAATATTTGACTTATATATGATTTCCATGTCTTATTTGCAGGTTTGCAGGCAGGGACTACGGACACGGCTACAGGGGGGAGCAGATGGTAGGATTCACCTAGCGTGGAGCGTAGGTGAGTAGATTTAACATCTACAGGGGAATCGCCTGCATGGCGTTATGCGTCTGGGCTAGGATTCAAATACCTGTCGCATATTCTACGTCATTGTTAGAATTGCGCCTTTACTGTATTTCCTTGATATAGTTGTCATGTGACTAGCAGCCGTAGGACACTGTACATATTATTGACGGTTCATGTTGCACGAGCAAGGATTGTATGCTACACACACACCGTCAATAATTGCCATGTCACACACAACCCCTTAGTGATACTACATTGCTTATCATACTTGATATCTATCTTATCGGTATACCTGTAGTGTATCTTACCATTAGTGATAGGTACATATACACCTTGCGATACAACTACAGGTATACCATGCACATATTTTACTTATACCCAGGAGGGTATACGACATCTTTTACTTATAGGTAGATACCTATACTTAGCTGTACCTTATTGATTTTGCATACATCTGGTTTCAGCTATATACTTTCATTTACATGCTCGCATTAAGATATATCGCATATATTTATTCCTGGATTTGCGCATTGTTTATTTGGATTTTACATGATGTTTTCGGGATTTGGGAACCGTGGGAGTTCATGATATTATGCATACATTGAAAAACCCGGTTTCCTTGATATGATATTTGCGCAGCCACCATGAGATTTATCGGTTCTGATTATATACTCCATACGAGGTGTGGTTACCGTATGAGGGTACATGGTGGGGCCCGGTATGGTTCCCCTCGGCAAGAAAATCGATGGACTTTTCCGATTGAGCCTGGAGGCGGGCGAGTACCTACCGGTGACAGTACCCATGACTCGGCGGGGGATCACGGAGACACCGCTGGGAGTAATGTACGTATGCATACGTCGAAAGGCGAGGGTCAGAGCTAGGCACTCGTGCTTTCGGGATAGCGTATGATACGTGATCAGGATTTCTGTGTCGATGCTTGGCACATTGTTTTCATGATATTTCTTTTAATACCTTTGTATATATAACAGGGGATTTAGCCGTTGTTATATATACCCTTACACCAATATTAGTGGAATGGGACGCTAATATATGTGTATTGCCCCCATCATATTTATTTCTGTATATACACCTTTAGGATGTTAGATTCTTACTTGAGATTTGACTTGGGTTACTAGGTGATTCATTGAGATTGGGTATTGGACATACCTATGTGATTGTTGATTTGTACATTCGGGATATAGGAGATTACTCGACATTGTACATTGAGGAGATGTGAGACATTTATGATGTGAGAGCCCAGTTTGGGGGCTGATTTGAGGATTTGGGATTTGAGTGTCTTGATGGATTGTGATCCTGCCACGATGTCAGGTTTCCGTGGAAATGACATATTCCACCCCATACCTCACACTTATCTATTTTATGCACAGTTTCATAAATTGGTAGTACCTATTAGTGTACCCTTATGATAGTTGCAAATCTACTTTCTCATATCCCTATTGCATAGTTATTGCATACTATTATCATGTCATCATTGCTTCACATATTGATTGTACCTGCTAGTGTGCTTTCCATTAGCTTGCATTCACATGACATGTTATTCTGTAATCGCATATCTTAGATTCATGCTGTACGTACATTCCTGCGATTACCTGCATATGTTATCTACTATTCACGAGTTGGCAACTCACCCCCGTTGTGCCACAGGTGTTTCAGGTTTTTCCCCAGAGCAGTCGAGGCAAGCTATTCAGCTATTTAGCTTCTCATCTATTATCTTTTGCTACAGATATCGCATCAGCTCACAGTATACCATTTTGCTTAGGTGGGTTGGATGATTATCTGTATTTCATATTGTACATTCGTTGTATTTTGTACTCTCCATCTACTATTGTATTGTTGACTTAGAGACTTGGTGAGGACGCTATTGTATATTATTTATGGATTTGTTGCCTTTTATATACAGTTTCCTTCCTATTGTCTTTATTTTCTCGCTACGGCGTCGTATATTTTTGTTGTATTCATCTTGGTTAGTTTTTACAAAAAGGGGTGTTGCCAAAATTTTAAATGAAAGAGAATTGGACTTTTAAAGAATTTGGGTTGTGATTTCAAAGGTTTCAAAAACTTATATTATCTTTTCCGTATTTTCTTGGTTTAGATTTCTGGGTTTTGGCTTTCTTTTACCACGTTACGTCTTTAGGCGTTGCGTAGTATTAGGGCCGTCACGGGCCAATTTTGGGTCGTGACAAGTAGCTCTTTCTCCGTGTCCAGTAAACGGAGTTTTGGTCATCTTACCTTTGAGACATGACTCGCAAGTTTCATAAGATGTAAATTCAAACGGATTCAAATATCTATCTTTATACAACTTAGCGAGCCTTGTTGCATTGACATGACCTAGTCTACAGTGCCACAAGAAGGCTTCATTCATTTCTGAATTTTTCCTCTTGTGTGTGTTCTGTATGTTTAGAACTGTGGTTTGATTCAGAACGTATATACCATTAGATAACATACCAAACCCAATAAACACTTGATTTAGGAAAATGTTCATAACATTATCCTCTAATGCAAAGTTATATCCTTCTTTATGCAACAAAGAAACTGATATAATATTGCACATCATGTTTGGTACGCACTAATAGTCATTCAGAATCAATGTGTTACCATTTGGTAATACCAGGTGATATTCGCCAACTGCTTTGGCTGCAAAAATTGCTCCATTTCCTAATTTTAGAGACATATCACCCTTTCCCAGTTCTCTACCTTTCTTTAGCCCATGTAACAAATTATATACGTGGGATCCTGATCCGGTATCCAATAGAGCAAACTAAGAAACAGTTCTCGGTTACGAACACACCCGAAGACGATGCATCAACATACTTATTCTTCGTTCGGGTTGCTAGGGAATCCTGATATTCCCTTATTCCTTGCTCAGACTTATGATAATCATAAGAAAAAGCAGAACCAACGTTCCCCAGCTCAGTATAACAAGAGGGTTCGGTCAATACATCCATATTATTATCTTGATTAAGGCGTGTCATAGTCGCTACTTGGAAAGAAAGAGAAGGAAACGCATTAGCGTGCGCTCTTCGCAAGATTAGATTGGTTATTATCTTATCTAATCAGGATCGCTATCACTGTTTTTATCAAATCTTCCTTCAAACCATAAAAGGTAAGATTAGCCGGGATTAATTACACACTACAAGTTCGCCAATCATTCAGCCAGGCAGGTATTGGTACTCTAAAGGAGTCTCCTCATGCTTTCACATGGAACTAATTAAATAACCTCATTTCCGTAGGGGCATAACCCCGTTAATACCTTTCTTAGACACCTACATGATCGACTAATTGTAAAGTGGAAAACATTCCCAAGAGTAACTCTTACTCGCAGTGGGTATCGGGATCCAACTATCATATAGAAGGTATGCAATCTCATTGCAAATTTCAACACTTGAAATTCCCGATAATTGTTTTTACCCCTAAGGTCCTATGACCTTGACGAAGGCCAACAAACCATAGGGCGCTAGTCAAGTTCAACTCGTTCATTTCTTGATTGAATTAAACCCACCAGCACGACCCTTGACGAAGGCCAACAAAGTCGCACGACTACCCTAATCCAACCACATCACATGCTGCAGATAAGCACTAATCAGCTACCGCACACTATGCCTTGACGAAGGCCAACAAACGTAGCACGAATACTTAATAGCACTTATCTGAAATGACGGAGGGCTACGACCGATTTTGAAGAAAACCTTTAACGTAATGAACTTGATATCGTTGTAGAATCTGGTGATTTGAAAATTAGTGTTTTTTTTAGCTTTTGCTAGTTTTGCTAAAGAGAGAACTCCCGGTGAAGGGATCTCGGCTCTTTCCTCATCGAATGAGGTGATGGATATTCATCAAGGAATACCACTATGCAAAACAAGAACTAGAGAAGCAATTAAAACAAAACCGAGTTGGTTGTTGCATTTGCTAGTTTTGCTAAAGAGATCGCTCCCGGTGAAGGGATCTCGGCTTTTTCCTCATCGAATGAGGTGCTGGATATTCATCAAGGAATACCACTATGCAAAGCAAGAACTAGAGCTACCTTTTTAAAATTTCGATTCTACAACATCTTTAGGTTTCTTTTCTTTTCATTAATCTCATTAATGAAGTCCCATCATTTTTGTTTCCCTAAACATCACAGAAAATAAACGAAAATAGAACGTACACTTATGCCATCTGCATTCGCCACGGGGCCTCGTCAAGCACCGTTAGGTTACTTAATTAACGGCAGAGCGGGGGCTGGACTAGCGTGGGTGCAAAACATAAGCAAATTTTTTAAGTCGACGTTACACACCCCACGAGATGCGGGGAGGCGGAATAAGTAAAAACGATCATTTTAATCAAGGTAACATCGACTGATCATTTTAATCAAGGTAACATCGACTATGCATAAGGATCTTTGCTAAACCCTAACTAAAAATCTAACTAGGAGTTGTAACTACTATGAAAGATGATTATACCTCAAGATACTAGTCTTTCTTGTTCTTGTTGTTCTCCTCCTCGTCGGCCTCCTCAAGTTTGAAGATGATCCACCCGAGAGAGCCTACTACAAATTTTAACCTCTAAGTTGAGGTAACTAAGTGGTTTAGAGTGCTAATCTAAGTGACCTAGATAATATAGAGAGTGATTAAGGATTTGTTAGCCTTACTAACCCAATGATTCTCAACTCATGAGACACTTAGGGTTAAGATGAAGAAGAGAGAGCTTGAGGAGAGAGAAAGTGTTTGTGATAATGATATGAAGCTTGGCTCAATTTTGAATAATATAAAGCATGAAAATATCTCACTAAAAATATCTAGTAAAATATCAACCATGCTTCATTTAATTCAGAAGATGAATCATCTCCATGAGTCATGGTTCATTTAATGAAAACAACACCTCATCTCCTCCACCTCATTTAAGTTTAAATCAAAAGATTAAAACCTTAATGAGTCATCTTCTTCTAAAAGCTTCCCGACAAATTACGAGAATGCCCCTCCCATCCGTATTTACGAAAAACACGAATATAATGAGACTAAACAAATCCAATAATCTAATACTAGGATCCGGCTTACATCAAAGCCCACCAGTATATACCGTCCGAATATCATACGTGTACAAGTACACGTATATGTTCGAACCCTGTCGTAAAACCATACGTGTAGGGTTTCTAGGCACTCTCAAGAGGTCTCACAAGGCATCAACCATGCCAATTTCAAATTTTAGGGGTGCCGAGAAACCCTAGACTACGGATCGTTAACTAGATGTCTAGGCGAAACTAGAACTAGTAAACTACTTTACTAATAGAACGGAAATACAACCTTTGTAGATCCGGTCCTCCACCTCCATAGCTCCGCAATGAAGTCTCCTCGCTGTCCAAATGGAAACCCGGGCTCTAGCGTCGGCTTCATCGGAGAAATGGGCGGGCAAGGTCGTCGGCTTCGTGCCGAAGATGATCTACGTCGAGGCATCACAAGATCAAGCTCCCACTTCACCAAGTCATGAAACTTATGAAGAAAACACATTCTACTACTTGGCAAGAGGTAGAGGATGAAGAAATAGGAAGTGGGTTCACTTTAGAATTGGATTTCTCACTCATTTTCAAGAGTTGCCATTGATGGAGGAAGCTTTCTTCAAGTGAAGAAGAAGAAGAAGAAGAGAAAGAATATGATAAGTTTCTTATTTTAAAAAGAAACTAATATGAATACTTATCATATCCTAACCATAGTCAAGTGTAGAGAGTAAACTAGGGTTAGTTGGAATGGTTAGGGTTAAGGATGAGATAAGAATGGTGGACTAGGTCAAAGCTTCATGAAGCTTCAACAAAACTACAAATAAAGCCACCATTCTTTTCTTATCATTTCCAAAATGAATAAACAAATAAATAAATGAATAAGAAAATGAAAAACAAAACCCTAACCATTTAAATAACCATGGTTTAATCTTTACACAAACTCAAGTAAGCATGTATCATCAAACATGATACAATCAAGTGCACAAAAGTATATCACATATACCACTTGTGAACTTCAAGTGAGAAAATCCATTTAAAGTGAACCAATACTAGTTAATGCAAAGTAATATATCAAATATATAATTATGCATTAAATCATTAAATCAACACTTGATTCAATGATCCGGTCATGTCGCACACAACCGACTAGTATACAATGTATCGATTTATCGAATCAATCCTTGATTCGATAACTAGGTTATATTGCATACAACCAATCGACACATTCATCGCGAGAATGAAATACGGTATCACATACACGCATTATTCTCGGTCCCGCACATATCTCATATGCGCTCCTATTTCGTTTCGCTTGAGCCAGGAAACCTCTGTGTAGGACTCTAAAGACTCGTCAATACGCCGGCAGCAGGTGATGATCATATCAAACGCCCACAAGCTGCAAGCGGTCTGCTAAACGTAACGGCCACCCGGGTATTGAGCGATCAGAAGATCGACGAGCAAGCCCGCTCACACTCCTGTGAATCCAACCAGTAACACTACCGTACAGTCCGGTCTGATCGTCTGATATGTCGCATATCTCGCCTAAGGGTGGTAAACGTCAGACCCCAATAGCTCGATAAGTCGTGTCGATATGAGGTCTATAACAATTCGAGAAACTACTGGTAACACTTACCAGTAAATCTCAGCAACTCTGGCCAGGGATTTCTTGTTATAGCCAATCGAACACAGCGCAACATCAACTCCCTATACCGGGAGAGACGAATCCCCTCCTATCGCTCATTGCCTCCATGTGATTCGGGACTGTACCCAAAAACCACCGTTTTGCACGCCCTCTTGGACGTGGTAAGATGGAAATCAAAGCACAGTGGGAACCACACAAGACTCTATGACGATCTCGGGTCAACAGACTAAGCTGTACCAGTGTCACCAGAGAACTGCCATCTGACGTGAGGTATAATACCATCTGGGAGTTCTCGGCGAGTCCGTTCAGTGTACCCAGTCTCCACTGAGCACCCGCATACCATCTCCGATGTCAAACACCAATGGATATGGGATCATCCATCGCCCATCGCATGGGTCGAGAAGATATACGCTAGTCTACTCTGGAATATCGATGCCCCGTCTCGATATTCCCTCGACTAGGAACATTGAAGGATGTACTCATGGACTATCCAGGCCCCACTAGTATGATCCGCATCACAGTCCTGGAAGTCGAGTACACATCATAAGGGCTTTATCAACATGTAACAGAGAGACAGAAAATATACATGTTAAGATAAAGATCAACCAGATAGCGTACTATCAAGTCGAGCAAGAAAGTCCTACCTATATATGTCCCAGCATCCACTACAATATACATCCAATGTACAGTAATGGCCTCTAGGGCATACATATAACTAACAATCTCCCACTTGCACTAGGGCCATCTGTAGCAGTAGTTGTAGTATCTAATACTCAACCATCCCCTAAAAGTCTCTTTGGGGCCTTCGTGAGTGGATCCGCCGTGTTGTTCTCTGAGTCTACTCTCCTAACCTCGATCACCCTGGAGATCAACTATCTCAATGATCAGGTGACACTGCCTTAGAACATGTCTGGATCACTGATGGGACGGACGTTCCTGGCATAGCCACAACTCCATTGTCACACAATGGGAGGAACGAAGTTCATCTCATGAACTAATATACACCCAGACTGCCTCTTTGGTAGCATCTTAAGTAGCGATGTATCCAGCCTTTATCGTCTAGTATGCCACGGTATCTAGCTTGGAACTCTTCCAACATACCGTCCCTTTACTGAGGGTAAAGACAATGCCTGTGACTGACATTCAGTCGTCCTTATCACCCTGGAACCTTTCCAGTGATTCTCCCCAGGATCGGTTGATACCATCTCACTATAACTAGTGAGAATTCTAACATCCAATTAGATCTATCTCATAGATCCAAAACCCAGGATTTAGGAGGTATCACTTTGATCCTATATGGAGAATCATTGTGATAAGCGGAGATTGACCGAGCGTAGCAGAGGAAACTCCTTCCCTAT
Source organism: Agapanthus africanus (assembly GCA_030015575.1). Taxonomy (NCBI): domain Eukaryota; kingdom Viridiplantae; phylum Streptophyta; class Magnoliopsida; order Asparagales; family Amaryllidaceae; genus Agapanthus; species Agapanthus africanus. Next base: position 206,302,342 of record CM057347.1, on the reverse strand, counting down.
CAAGAGCATGTCATCCACGTACTCTACGAGGATCGTCACTATACTCCCTACTACCTTTTTGTATATACAAGGTTTATCTACCATTTTAATGATGTCAAACTTTTTGACTAACACATCAAAACAGATGTTCCAACTCCGCGATACCTGCTTTATCCTATAAAGCATCTTGTACACGTTTCCACTGCTCCCACTGTCTACGAAGCCCTCTGGCTGTATACTTATAGACGTTCTCTTCTAAAACATCATTTAGAAAAGCAGTCATGGCACCCAACCGCCAGATATCGTAGTCATGGTATGTAGCCGTGGCAAGTAGGATCTGGATGGACTTAAGCATAGCTACTTAGAAAAGGTTTCATCATCATCCATACCTGGTCAATGATGTAGACCTTTAACAAGTCTAGCTTTGAAAGTCTCAACTCTTCCATGTACACCAAGTAATCTTCTCAAGATATACTTGCTCCTGATGGGGATTTAACCTTGCAGATATAGCAACCAAAGTCCATACTTTGTTGGTGTATAAGGATTCCATCTCAGATCGCTAAGCATCCAGCCATTCTGACAGAGTCTTACTCCTGATGGCCAGTTCGAAACTAGTTGGGTCATCATCTCATGATGCAATCCTCGCTCCCACTGTCATAGAGAAACCGAAGTATCTCTCAGGTGGGTGAGGAACCCTACTAGATCGGCGGAGAGGCTGAGCTTCGTTGGAATCTGCTGAATCCTTTGGTTCTACCAAATCATCTGCTGTTGTTTGTATAGCTGGAACCTTTCCAGTTATACATAACAGACCTTGCCTCGAGCTTGTCCGGATTATGCTTTTAGACATAGCCCGGACAACCCCAAATCTTAACCATCTCAAGATATGGGCTCTTCCCTTTCCATATCACATATGAAAAGGTAGGCAACAGATTTGATTTGAACCCTATTCAATAGGTATGCAGCTTCTCAAGTGCATAACTCCCCAAAAGGAAATAGGTAACTCAGTAGTACTCATCATAGAGCACACCTTATCATATAGGGTGTGATTGCTCCACCCCGATATACCATCGTGCTATGGTGTATACGGAGGAGTAATGCTGAGAGAGAATCTCATTCTCCTTTTAGAATAGTCCAGTATTTCCGTGCTCAAGTATTCTCCTCCTTGATCTCATTAAAGGACATAATACTTATTCCCGTGTTTTGGTTCTCTACTTCTAACTTATATTCTGTGAATATCTCAAAAGGTTTGGACTTGTGTTTCAACAGGAACATATGTCTGAATCTTGAGAGATTTACAGAGAATGTAACGAAGTACAAAGAACCAGTCCTGGCATATGTAGACAGGGGACCTGACAGACAGGGGACCTGACATACATCAACATGTATCATCCCAAGAGTTTACTAACTCTTTCTCTGTTTCCAATAAACAGTGCTATGGTCATCTTATCTCTGTGACATGACTGGCAAGTTTCATAAGATGCAAATTCAAACAGATTTAAATATGCATCTAAATGTAACTTCAGCTAGTCGGGTCGCATTGAAATGACCTAGTCTACAATACCTCAAGAAGAATTCGTTCATTTATGAACTCTTCCTCTTGTGTGTGTTCTGTATACTAAGAACTGTAGTTTGATTTAGAACATCAATGCTTTTAGATAACGTGCCTGATCCGATCAACTTTTGATATAGAAAATATTCAAAACATTATCCAACAATACAAAATTTTATCGTTTCTTTACTAATAAAGAGACTGATATGATTTTGTATATCAGGTTCGGTATCTAATAACATTCGTTCAGAATCAATGTATTGGTAATACAGGATGACAGTGACCAACAGACTTGGCTGCAACACTTGCCCCGTTTTCTGCCTCATGAAACTTATCACCCGTTCTCAGTTCTTTACCTATCTGTAGCCCATGTAACAAATTACATATTTGGGATCCTGATCTGGTATCACATACCCAGGACGTAAAGGATACTGAGAAACAGTTCTCTGTAATGAACACACCCGAAGATGATGCATCAGCATGCACTCTCTTCGTTTGGGCGGCACGGGAATTCTGGTAATCCCCAATTTCCTGCTCTGTCTTATAACAATTATAAGTTGGAGCGGGACCAACGTTCCCCAGCTCAGTATAACAAGCGGGTTCGGTCAATAATCCGTATTATTATCTTGATTAAGGCGTGACATGGTCGCTACCAGGAAAGAGAGAGAAGAAAACACTCAGCGTGCGCTCTTGCAAGAATAGATTGGTTATTATTTTATCTAATCAGGATGGCTCCCACTGCTTTTTATCAAATCTTCCTTCAAACCTTAAAAGGAAAGACTAGCCGGGATTAATTACACACTACAAGTTCGCCAATCTTTCAGCCAGGCCAGTGTCGGTACTTTGAGGGAGGTCCCCCGTGCTTTCGCACGAACCTAATTAATGTTAACCTCGTTTTCCCAGAGGCATAACCTCGTTGACACCTTTCTAGACACCTACTTGATCGGCTAATTATAATGTGTAAAACTCTCCCAGGAGTAACTCTTACTCGCAGCGGGTATCGGGATCCAACTATCTCATAGAAGGTATGCAATCTCATTGCAAATTTCAACACTTGAAATTCCCGATAATTTTGCCCCTAGAGTCCTATGACCTTGACGCAGGCCAACAAACCATAGTGCGCTAGTCAAGTTCAACCCGTCATTTCCTGATTGAATTAAACCCACCCGCACGACCCTTGACGCAGGCCAACAAAGTCGCACGACTACCCTAATCCAATCTGCATCATATGCATAAGCAGATAAATACTAGTTAGCTACCGCACACTACGCCTTGACGCAGGCCAACAAACGTAGCACGAATACTAACTACCACTTATCTGAAATGACGGAGGGCTACGACAGGTTTTTCTGAAAACCTATTGCGTAATGAACTTGAAATCGTTGTAGAATCAAATGATTTTAGAAATGGAGTGATTTTGAGGCTTTTCTAGTTTTGCTAAAGGAGTCACTCCCGGTGAAGGGATCGTCGGTCCTTTCCTCGTCGAATGAGGTGCGGGATATATCATATATATCACTGTGCAAAGCAAAAACTCTTAAAAGCAATCAAAAGACAAACCGAGTGTGTAGCATCTGCCAGTTATTGCTAAAGGAGTCACTCCCGGTGAAGGGATCTCGGTCCTTTCCTCATCGAATAAGGTGCAGGATATATCACATATACCGCTGTGCAAAGCAAGAACTGTAGCTACCTGTTTTATTTTGAAATTCGATTCTACAACATCTTAGGTTTCTTTATACTTTCATTAATCACATTAATGAAGTCCCATCATTTAAGTACCTAAACATCACAGATAAATACGACGTACACTTATGCCATCCGCATTCGCCTCGATGTCCCCTCGTGCACCGTTAGGTTAGGTAACTAACGGCAGAGCGGGGCAGGGCTAGCGCGGGTGTAAAACATAAGTAACGTCTATATAATATATCATATATACTATATACAGTATCCATCACAGAACATATCACATGATCACATCACAGATATCGCAGCAGATGAATCATATGAAATATTGGATATACTAGGACGTCCGTGTTTTCAATACGAGCCAGTATAAAACACGGATTCCACGGTCGTGATGAATAGCCAAACCCACACCCCTAGACCCCTACGAGAGCGACAAGCAACCCTACCAATTCTAGAGTTAGGAGACCCGGACTCGACCCCTCGAGTTGGTCTCCCACTGGACTCCAGAACCCGGTTACTTGTGCTCCACTCCTTGGGTCTATCCTAGTGCGGAAAAGTAAATAATATACAAAGGGTGACAACTTCCGCAACCTGGAAGTGCCCCAACAAAAGAATATTACATACAAGTTTTTACATGAATGAAAATGAAAAACACTCATCTCACATAAAAACCCCTGGCTACTCAAACACGACGATCCAATATAACATATCCAGCAACACATAACATCACATGTCATCAACGTAAGTAAATATGCGTATCCCAATTGTCGTTGACATATATCAACGAAACCGGCGATATCACATATTACACTTACGGTCACAGAAAAGAAAGTGTAAAACTACAACAGTTGGAATCCGCAATCTGCATAGACATCGCATGCCTAATCAAATGAATTCCTTAGACATCGCATGCCTAACAATTATAAACCCCGCATTTTAGTCTCATTATCGAAAACTCTTTTCAATGTCAAGTCGGGTTATTCAACAAGATTCCCGACATCCTGATCGAATGCTCGTCGCAAACTTTAGTAGGCGGCCGCACCCCCGACGCCGTCGACGAAGTGCACCAAGGCGGAACACCGCTGCCGCGAGCACCCGGACGGATGCTTTCGGCGACGGGGTTCTCCTACAGTCACTTGGTCGGGGCTATGGAGTGAGGCTGTCTATTAAGTTTACCCGGCGAGTATCCGCGTACGCTACGTGATTGCGACGGACTTTTGATCATATCAAAATTCCGTAGCAACCGATCAAGTGAGACTAAATTGCTAGATTTATAACATTCATTCAGTTATCTCATAACTTCTTGTGAATTCCAATTATTGTATCCCATTCCGGATAAATAGAAAATGTTAAACTTTCCGATCGAACAATCGAACACCCAAGTTTTCCCGATACAGCTCAACTCATGAAATAAGTTCAAAGACATTCACTTCGTGCCTCAGTACCAACGGTCCAGCCGTAGAAGGGTCAAGCCAACGCCTCACATGTGGCACGCCGTACTACCCCAAACCCGAAGGTTCAAAGGGCAGTTCAAGACGATCACATAATCGAGTTAAGGTTCGTTGTCTTCTAGAGGGACCATCGCGTTACTTGCACTACTTAGAACGTTTTTAAACCTCGGAAAAATCCAACACTTGGAAATTTTCCGGCAGGGGAAAGATTGGGTATTTATATCCGGTCGAACTTTTTAACATATTCTAAAATATCCGGAAAGCCAAATAGACAAAATCTGATAATCCGATCGAATCTGCGAACCCCCAATACAACCCAGAATATTCAACTCTTGAATAAATATTAAAAATTTCCATAAAATCCAGCACCATAAAAGAGGAATTACTGTGCAAAAATTGTTGGATGATATGACAATTTGGCCGCGGAACCGCCGCACAAGCCATGCTTGTGCCGCGGTTCCGCCGCTCTATGAGGGAATCATGGGTACGGGCTTCACAGTAATTCTTACAATTTCCTGCTGAATTTTCTGCATATTTTTAATCTGGAAAAATCCTAGAAATTGAAAAAAGTCCAGAGAGCATATTGTATTAGGGTTTCGATGTTCGATCGGGTTTCAAACGTCGTCTAGGCATCGCCTAAGTCTCTAGCTAGGCACTGATACCACTGTAGGGTTCCTAGGCACTCTCAAGAGGTCTCACAAGGCATCAACCATGCCAATTTCAAATTTTAGGGGTGCCGAGAAACCCTAGACTACGGATCGTTAACTAGATGTCTAGGCGAAACTAGAACTAGTAAACTACTTTACTAAGAGAACGGAAATACAACCTTTGTAGATCCGGTCCTCCACCTCCATAGCTCCGCAATGAAGTCTCCTCGCTGTCCAAATGGAAACCCGGGCTCTAGCGTCGGCTTCATCGGAGAAATGGGCGGGCAAGGTCGTCGGCTTCGTGCCGAAGATGATCTACGTCGAGGCATCACAAGATCAAGCTCCCACTTCACCAAGTCATGAAACTTGTGAAGAAAACACACTCTACTACTTGGCAAGAGGTAGAGGATGAAGAAATAGGAAGTGGGTTCACTTTAGAATTGGATTTCTCACTCATTTTCAAGAGTTGCCATTGATGGAGGAAGCTTTCTTCAAGTGAAGAAGAAGAAGAAGAAGAGAAAGAATATGATAAGTTTCTTATTTTAAAAAGAAACTAATATGAATACTTATCATATCCTAACCATAGTCAAGTGTAGAGAGTAAACTAGGGTTAGTTGGAATGGTTAGGGTTAAGGATGAGATAAGAATGGTGGACTAGGTCAAAGCTTCATGAAGCTTCAACAAAACTACAAATAAAGCCACCATTCTTTTCTTATCATTTCCAAAATGAATAAACAAATAAATAAATGAATAAGAAAATGAAAAACAAAACCCTAACCATTTAAATAACCATGGTTTAATCTTTACACAAACTCAAGTAAGCATGTATCATCAAACATGATACAATCAAGTGCACAAGTTGTATATCACATATACAACTTGTGAACTTCAAGTGATAAAATCCATTTAAAGTGAACCAATACTAGTTAATGCAAAGTAATATATCAAATATATAATTATGCATTAAATCATTAAATCAACACTTGATTCAATGATCCGGTCATGTCGCACACAACCGATTAGTATACAATGTATCGATTTATCGAATCAATCCTTGATTCGATAACTAGGTTATATCGCATACAACCAATCGACACATTCATCGCGAGAATGAAATACGGTATCACATACACGCATTATTCTCGGTCCCGCACATATCTCATATGCGCTCCTATTTCGTTTCGCTTGAGCCAGGAAACCTCTGTGTAGGACTCTAAAGACTCGTCAATACGCCGGCAGCAGGTGATGATCATATCAAACACCCACAAGCCGCAAGCGGTCTGCTAAACGTAACGGCCACCCGGGTATTGAGCGATCAGAAGATCGACGAGCAAGCTCGCTCACACTCCTGTGAATCCAACCAGTAACACTACCGTACAGTCCGGTCTGATCGTCTGATATGTCGCATATCTCGCCTAGGGGTGGTAAACGTCAGACCCCAATAGCTCGATAAGTCGTGTCGATATGAGGTCTATAACAATTCGAGAAACTACTGGTAACACTTACCAGTAAATCTCAGCAACCCTGGCCAGGGATTTCCTGTTATAGCCAATCGAACACAGCGCAACATCAACTCCCTATACCGGGAGAGACGAATCCCCTCCTATCGCTCATTGCCTCCATGTGATTCGGGACTGTACCCAAAAACCACCGTTTTGCACGCCCTCTTGGACGTGGTAAGATGGAAATCAAAGCACAGTGGGAACCACACAAGACTCTATGACGATCTCGGGTCAACAGACTAAGCTGTACCAGTGTCACCAGAGAACTGCCATCTGACGTGAGGTATAATACCATCTGGGAGTTCTCGGCGAGTCCGTTCAGTGTACCCAGTCTCCACTGAGCACCCGCATACCATCTCCGATGTCAAACACCAATGGATATGGGATCATCCATCGCCCATCGCATGGGTCGAGAAGATATACGCTAGTCTACTCTGGAATATCGATGCCCCGTCTCGATATTCCCTCGACTAGGAACATTGAAGGATGTACTCATGGACTATCCAGGCCCCACTAGTATGATCCGCATCACAGTCCTGGAAGTCGAGTACACATCCTAAGGGCTTTATCAACATGTAACAGAGAGACAGAAAATATACATGTTAAGATAAAGATCAACCAGATAGCGTACTATCAAGTCGAGCAAGAAAGTCCTACCTATATATGTCCCAGCATCCACTACAATATACATCCAATGTACAGTAATGGCCTCTAGGGCATACATATAACTAACAATACGACCTCTATATCATTTCGCCCGTAGCAGGGAAACCCTTTGTGTAGGACTCTAAAGACTCGACACTACGCTGGCAGTGGGTTTAACCATAGGCCACAAGCGGTACTAGCTGTACGTAACGGTCGCCAGGTAGATATCGATAAGAAGGTCGATGAGGAAACCCATCCTAACTCCTACTGAGCCTGTATATGACAATCTCCGTACAGTCCGGTCTATTCGTCTAAGAGTATCGCATATCGGACCTAGGGGGTGGAACACGTCAGTCCTCTAATAGCGGTATAAGTCGTGTTAGAGTGTAGCCCATTAAATCCTGAGAAACTACAGGAGCACCTACCAGTAAATCTCGCTTGTCCTGTCCACGGACTTTGCGTAATGGCTCTCAAAACACTGCACGATATCAACCCCAATACCGGGAGAGACGAATCCTATCTAACCGCCACTGCCTCCAAGTGCTTCGGGACTGCACCAAACTGCTCCCTGTTTGCACGACTCAGTAGAGCCATGGTAGGGTAGCAATCTAAGAACAGTGGGAACACACTTGAGGCGAAGCAGCAATGTCAAGTCAACGGACTAAGCTGTACTCATGTCACCTGGGAACTGCTAACTGACGACGGGTATTATACCAACCAACAGTTCCCTACGAGTCCTGTCCGGTGTACTTGTAACCTAACGAGCACCTGCATACTATCTCCAGTACAACGTACTAATGGCTGCAGGACAGACCATCTCCCCTGCTGGGATGAGAAACGTATACACTAGTCTACTTCGGATTATCGATGCCCAGTCTCGATAATCCTACGACTAGGGACCTGTATAAGGATGTGCTTGTAGACTACCCAACCCCTACTAGTGTGTCTGCCATCATAATGCGGGTAATCAAGCAGAGATCCCAAGGGCTCTATCAATATGTATTAGCGATACGTTAAAAGAAACATATACACATATTAAGATAGATACAAACCAAGTAGCATACTACCATTTTGAGCAAGACTGTCAATACAACTGTGAATATCCCAAGCTTCCATTAAGTAATATACAATCTAGTATGATACAATAATGGCCTCTAGGGCATATACACTAACAATCTCCCACTTGCACTAGGGCCATGTGCTGGCGTATCGCAGACCTATCATCTCGAATAGCCTCTCGGACTGCGTCTGAGGGATGGCCTTTGTGAATGGATCTGCAGTGTTTTCCTCTGTAACAACTCTCCGAACCTCGATCTCCCGGCGATCCACGATCTCCCTGATCAGGTGATACCGCCTCAAGATGTGTCTAGACTTCTTATGGGACCTGGGTTCCTTCGCTAAAGTTATAGCCCCGTTGTTGTCACAATACAGAGGTATTGGATCAACAATGGACAGAACCACCTGAAGTTCTGTTAAGAACTTTTTCATCCAGACTGCTTCTTTTGTGGCATCGCAAGCAGCTATGTACTCCGCTTCCATTGTTGAGTCAGCAACGGTGTCCTGCTTGGAGCTCTTCCAACAGACCGCCCCTCCATTGAGGGTAAAGACATAACCCGACATGGACTTGGAATCATCCTTGTCACTCTGGAAACTAGAGTCAGCAAAGGCCTCGATCTGGAGGTCTTTTCCGCCCTAAACCAAGAACATATTCTTAGTCCTTCTCAGGTACTTAAGAATGTTCTTTACTGCTGTCCAGTGGTTCTCCCATGGGTTTGACTAATACCGGCTTGCCACGCTCAGTGCGCAAGCAACATCTGGTCTGGTACATAACATCGCATACATTATAGAGCCTACCGTAGAAGCGTAGGGTATAATAGACATGCGATCCCTTTCCAAATCAGTCTTGGGAGACATCTCTTTGGAGAGGGTGATTCCGTGACAAAGCCGGTAAATTACCGCACTTAGAATCTTCCATACTGAATCTTTTCACTATGGTGCCAATGTACCTGGACTGCGAAAGTCCCAACATCCTCTTAGATCTATCACGATAGATCTGGATCCCCATAATGAAAAAGGCATCACCCAGGTCTTTCATGGAGAACCTGTGTGACAAGAATCCTCTGACAGATTGTAGCATAGGAATGCCATTTCCTATCAAGAGAATGTCATCCACGTACAAGACGAGGAATACGACAGTTCGTGCTACAATCTTACTATAAATATATGGCTAATCTGGATTTTTGATAAAGTCAAATTCTTTGACCGTTTCATCAAAACAGATGTTCCAACTCCGCGATGCCTGCTTTAATCTATAGATGGACTGAAGCTACTTGCACACTTTCCCACTGCTCCCACTCTGAATGAAACCTTCTGGCTGGTCCATATAGACACACTCTTCTAAATTTCCATTTAGAAAAGCGGTTTTTACGTCCATCTGCCATATCTCATAATCGTGAAAGACAACAATGGCAAGAAAGATCCGAATGGATTTGAGTATAGCCACTGGGGAAAAGGTTTCGTCATATTCCAAACCAGGACTTTGACGAAAATTCTTTGCAACAAGTCTAGCCTTATAGGTTTCAACCTGTCCATCTACACAAATCTTTTTTCTGAAGATCCATTTGCAGCCTACGGGTTTTACCCTTTCTGGAGCAATGTCCAAAGTCCATACTTTGTTGGTGTACATGGACTCCATCTCGGTCCGCATTGCATCCAGCCATTTTACCGAGTCGCCGCTCTGAATGGCTTGCTGGAAGCTAGTAGGGTCATCATTGTCAATGATGCAATCGTTTCTATCCCCATCTATGAGAAAACTGTAGTATCTCTCTGGCGGATGAGAAAGCCTGCTACTCCTGTGGAGTGGTGCGGGAATGTCCTTTTCTTTTGGAACTTCTGGTTCCACCAAGCTTTCAGTAATAGTTTGTGGTTCTGGAATTTCTTTCAGTTCTATTGCGCTCCCACTTGTTTCTTTTTCTAAAAACTGATGTTCCAGAAAGTGGGCATTACGAGAAACAAAAACCTTTTGTTCCTCTGCGTTATAGAAAAGATACCCCCTGGAGTTCTTTGGGTATCCCACAAACTTACACAGTACTGATCGTGCCTCGAGTTTGTCCGCATGCTGCTTTTAAACAAAAGCTGGACATCCCCATATCTTGAGATACTGAAGATAGGATTTCTTCCCACTCCACATCTGATATGGTGTGGTAGGCACAGTCTTGGTAGTAATCTTGTTCAAAAGATATACAGTTGATTCTAGTGCATAGCCCCATAATGATCGCAGTAACTCAGCATTACTCATCATGGAACGTACCATATCCAATAGGGTTCGGTTCTTTCTCTCCGATACACCGTTGTGTTATGGTGTGTATGGAGGAGTAAGCTGAGAGAGAATTCCATTCTCTTTTAAGTAATCCAGGAACTCGGCACTTAAGTATTCACCACCTCGATCAGATATCAATGCCTTGATACTTTTGCCGGTTTATTTTTCTACTTCATTCTTATATTCTTGGAATTTCTCAAAGGCCTCGGATTTATGTTTCAGTAAGAAAATATGTCCATACCTAGAGAAATCATCCGTACAAGTAATGAAATATGAATAACTACTTCTTGCATGTGTAGACATTGGACCACACACGTCGCTGTGTATGAGTTCCAAGAGCTCGCTCGCTCTTACTCCGTGTCCAGTGAACGGAGTCTTTGTCATCTTTCCTTTGAGACATGATTGAAAAGTTGCATAAGATTGATACTCGAACGGATCCAAATATCCTTCTTTATGTAACTTAGTTAACCTTGTCTCATTGATGTGACCTAGTCTACAATGCCATAAGAAAGCCTGATTTAATTCTGGAGTATTTCTTTTATGTGTGTTCTGGACATTGAAACTTGTAATTGGTTTAATACGTATATACCGTTGTTTAGAGTACCTGACCCAATCAAACTATGATTAAGGTGGATGTTTACAACATCGCTTACAAATGTAAAATCATAACCTTCATTTGATAACAACGATACTGATATGATATTACAAGTTAAACTTGGTACACAAAAACAGTTGCACAAAACCAAAATATGTCCACTAGTCAATCCAAGGTGATATTCCCTTACGGACACAGCATCCACGCTCGCTCCGTTAGCAACCCTGAGGTTCATATCACCGGTCTTCAGAACTCTACGGCTTCTCAGTGCCTGCAAAGAATTGAATATATGAGATCCTAATCCGGTATCCAATACCCAGGAAGTAGAGTTGATTGACAGACAATTTTCAATTACAAATACACCTGAAGCCGAAGCCACAACTTGCCTGGGATCCTGGTTCTTGGCGTTCCAAGCTTTGTAATCTTTCTTCTAATGGCCCTTCCTATGACAGTAGAAGTACTCGTCCTTTCCTACTATTGTCCTTGCCACTTTTGCCTTTCCCCTGGCTTCCACCTTACCAACACCTCCTCTCGGTTTGGTAGGGGCCTTCTTCTTCGTTCCTTTGGCTTTCGCCTTGGACCTAGAAGAAGAAGCACCACCAAAAAATAGAGCGTGTGTTTCCCTTGCTTTCTGCAGGGTGCGCTCTGCACCCCTTAACATGTTGAGGAGTTCCGGAAGTTCAACTTTTTTACCTTGAATATTTAAATTCAAGATAAACTGGGCGTAGGTGGAAGGAAGGGACTGGAGAACCAAGTCTGTATACAGCTCGTTCTCTAACGTGGTCCCGAGGTCCGCGAGCTCCTCAATGTAGCCAATCATCTTAAGGACGTGTTCCCTTACAGATGATCCGATAGCCAACCTCGACTGAAATAAATTCTTCGAGGTCTCGTATCTGGAGATACGAGATTGCTCTCCATACAGTTCCTTGGTATGGAGAAATATGGATTCAAGATCCATATTCTCGTGTCTCCTCTGATGTTCATTGTTCATAGAGGCAGGCATGATGCATTTGGCTTTCACGCAGTCAATCTCCCAGGTCTTGCGGATTTCTTTATCCGCGACACTGGATTTTGGACCTGGGACAGCGGGGGCTTTAGTAGTAAGTAGGTACCCCAATTTGTCATAAGTGATTGCCATCTTGACATTCCTGAACCAATCTTTATAGTTTGTCCTTGTCAAAAATATTTTTATCTAATAATAACTTAAGGCCCGTCATGTTCTGGTCGCTGCAATTAGGAGAGAGAGAAGAAACACTTTAGCATGAGGCTCTTGCAAGTTTAGAATGGTTTTTAGTTTATCTAAACAGGATGGCTCCTACTGTTTCTCGAATCCTTCCTCAAACCATAAAAGAAGAATTAGTCAGGATTGATCTTACCGTACAATACTTGCTTAACCGTTCAGCCAGGTCAGTGTCGGTACTTCGAGGGAGGTTTTACGACACTTTCGTGAAGTTCCTTAATTAAATAACCTCTTTTCCCTGGGGGCGTGGCCCCGCTAACACCTTTCTAGACACCTACTTGGTTTATAGTATTGATCGTTAAGTGAAAAATTCTCCCGAGGAGTAGCATATATTCACAGTAGGATCGGGATCCAAATATCATCGTGTGATAAAGTTGAAGGAATCCTACCAAAATTATCACACTCCAAATGCTATGCAACACTAGAAAGTTTCAAATTCTTTAGAAACTCCCGATGTGGATTTTTGCCCCATGCTCTTATGACCTTGACGAAGGCTAACATATCATAAGTCACATGTCAAGTTCTACCCATCATTATCCAGGTTAATTTGAACCCACCCGTACATACCCTTGACGAAGGCCAAAATAGCAGTATGACTGTCCCAAACCAACGCATCTATCTATGCTACAGATGAATATTTAGCAGCTACCAATCACTATGCCTTGGCGAAGGTCAAAATACATAGCTTGAATACTACTGAAATGATGGAGGGCTACGAGTGGTTTTGGCGAAACCGTGAACGTAGTGAACTTGATATAATCGAAGGAACCTGATAGCTTTTAAAAGGAGTGGTTTAAGCTCCGCATTTTAAAAGTTTTACTGCTTTGAAAAACCGAGTGGTTTAAAAATTGTTCCAACGATTCAGCTTTGGTTTGTTTACTTTTGCATTAATGTAATGCAGTCCCATCAATAATCCTACCATTTCAGAAAACAACGAAAATACATCTGCTTATGCCATCCGCGTTCGCCACTGGTTCCCGTCATTCACCCGTTAGGTTACTTAACTAACGACAGAGCGAGGGCTGGGTTAGCGCGGATGCAAAACATAAGCAACGCGTACTAGATATCATATATAGATATGTACATTCGTCAGGCGCAATAATAGGCATTCCAAATCACAGATGAATATATTGGATATACTAGGAATCCGCGTTTCGTTTGAGCCTGCAACGAAAAACGGATTACACGGTCACGATGAATAGCCAAACCCCACCCTAGACCCCTACGGGTGCGGCAAACTACCCGCCAAGTACCCGAAGTGAAACAGTCTCCCTCAACAACGTGAGTAGGCCACTTAGCACTTCAAAGTACCCGGTAGTTTGTGCACCCCACCAAGGGTCTATCCTAGGAGCAATAAACAGTAAATGAAATAATACAACGGTGGCTACAAGCTCAACCCGGATGTGCCCCGCAAAAGAATATTACAACAATTTACAATTTACAATTGAATGAAAGAATATAAAACTTCACATCCCCGGCTATTCATTCACGACAATCCAACAAGTCCGTATCCACAAACCAATGTAACCATCACAGAAATGTGCAACCCCTATTAACCGACATATAACAATTAGCGGATGATTACGAACACATTTATCACAACACAGATATAATCCAATTAGCCAAAGTTCTTAGAATTTCAATCAATAACAAGATTTGAATCTACTCCAAGTACTACGCTGTACACAAAAATCCTGAGCAGAAACAAAATATCCCAGAAAACCCAACATCAACACAGTAGACCACCTGAGAAAATTTGGACCAACTCGAAGTCGACTCGGCCGCGGATCCACGGCAGAACTCTTGGTCCGGCCGCGGTTCCACGGACGTCTTACCGATTTAGGCGCCCAAATTTCTTCAGTGATCTCCAAAAACCCTGCACGTATTTTTCTGGTCTCGGAAAAAAAATTTAGACAAGAATTTAAAAACGACAGAAAGTGTGCCAAAAAGTCGTGTTTTCGGGATTAAACCGTGATTGAATTTCTAAAGGCTTTGCTAACATGTTAGTTATGGTTTAGCTAGTCTATGATACCACTGTAAGTCGGCGTTACACACCCTACGAGATGCAGGGAAGCGGAATAAGTAAAAACGATCATTTTAATCAAGGTAACATCGACTATGCATAAGGACCTTTGCTAAACCCTAACTAACAATCTAACTAGGAGTTGTAACTACTATGGAAGATGATTATACCTCAAGATACTAGTCCTTCTTGTTCTTGTTGTTCTCCTCCTCGTCGGCCTCCTCATGTTTGAAGATGATCCACCCAAGAGAGCCTACTACAAGCTTTAACTTCTAAGATGAGGTAACTAAGTGGCTTAGAGTGCTAATCTAAGTGACCTAGATAATATAGAGAGTGATTAAGGATTTGTTAGCCTCACTAACCCTATGATTCTTAACTCATGAGACACTTAGGGTTAAGATGAAGATGAGAGAGCTTGAGGAGAGAGAAAGTGTTTGTGATAATGATATGAAGCTTGGCTCAATTTTGAATAATATGAAGCATGAAAATATCTCACTAAAAATATCTAGTAAAATATCAACCATGCTTCATTTAATTCATAAGATGAATCATCTCCATGAGTCATGGTTTACTTAATGAAAACAACACCTCATTTCTTCCACCCCATTTAAGTTTAAATCAAAAGATTAAAACCTTAATGAGTCATCTCCTTCTAGAAGCTTCCCAAAAAATTACGAGAATGCCCCTCCCATCCGTATTTACGAAAAACACGAATATACGGAGACTGAACAAATCCAATAATCTAATACTAGGATCCGGCTTAAACCAAAGGCCACTAGTATATACCGTCCGAATATCATACGTGCACAAGTACACGTATATGTTCGAACCCTATCGTAAAACCATACGACCTCTATATCGTTTCGCCCGAAGCAGGGAAACCCTCTATGTGTGACTATAAAGACTCGACACTACGCTGGCAGTGAGTTTAAACACAGGCCGCAAGCGGTACTAGCTGTACGTAATGGTCCCCAGGTAGATGTCGATAAGAAGGCCGATAAGGAAACCCATACGAACTCCTACTGAGCCTGTATATGACAATCTCCATACAGTCCGGTCTGTTCGTCTAAGAGTATCGCATATCGGGCCTAGGGGGCGGCAAGCGTCAGTCCCCTAATAGCGGTATAAGTCGTGTCGGAGTGTAGCCCATTACACCCTGAGAAACTACTGGAGCACCTACCAGTAAATCTTGCTTGCCCTGGACAGGGACTTTGCGTAATGGCTCTCCAAACACAGCGCGATATCAACCCCCAATACCGGGAAAGACGAATCCTATCTAACCGCCACTGCCTCCAAGTGCTTCGGGACTGCACCCAACTGCTGCCTGTTTGCATGACTCAGTAGAGCCGTGGTAGGGTAGCAATCTAAGAACAGTGAGAACACACTTGAGGCGAAGCAGCAGTGTCAAGTCAACGGACTAAGCTGTACTAATGTCACTTGGGAACTACTAACTGACAACGGGTATAATACCAACCAATAGTTCCCTACGAGTCATGTCCGGTATACTCGTAACCTAACGAGCACCTGCATACTATCTCCAGTACAACGTACTAATGGCTGTGGGAAAGACCATCTCCTCTGCTGGGATGAGAAGTGTATACACTAGTCTACTCCGGATTATCGATGCCCAGTCTCGATAATCCTACGACTAGGGACCTGTATAAGGATGTGCTTGTAGACTACCCAACCCCCACTAGTGTGACCGTCATCACAACGCTGGTAGTCAAGCAGAGATCCCAAGGGCTCTATCAATATGTATTAGCGATACGTTAAAAGAAACATATACACATATTAAGATAGATACAAACCAAGTAGCATAATACCATTTTGAGCATGACTGTCAATACAACTGTGAATATTCCAAGCTTCCATTAAGTAATATACAATCTAATATGATACAATAATGGCCTCTAGGGCATATACACTAACACGTTTATTATATATATCATATATATATATATAGCTTCCGTCTTGCGCAGTTATATGATCATATCACAGAACACAGCAACATAAGCAAAACATATGAAATATTGGATATACTAGGAGGTCTGTGTTTTAAATTCAGCCAGTAATGAAAATCACGGATTCCACAGTCATGATGAATAACCAAACCCACATCCCTAGTATGAGAGCGGCAAGCAACCCTGCCATTTCTAAAGATAGGAGACCCGGTCTCGACTCCTCGGGATGGTCTTCCACTGGACTCTAGAACCCGGTTACTTATGCTCCCCGCCTTGGGTCTATCCTAATGCGGAAAAGTAAATAATATACATCAATGGTTATATCATCCTCAACCCGGAAGTGTCCCAATAAAAGTATATTACATACATTTTACATGAACGAAAATTTAAAAACTCTCATCTCACGCAAAAACCCCTGGTTATTCATTCACGACGATCCAATATAACATATCACAACAACACATAACATCACATGTCATCAACGTAAGTAAATATGCGTATCCCAAATTCCGTTGACATATAGTAACGAGAACGGGGATACCCTACATATTACACTTACGGTCGCAGAAAAGAAATGAAAAACTACAATATTTAGAATCCGCAAATACCTTAGACATCATAAACCCGGAATATCTCATATTCCGAATTTCATGCCTAACTTATAAACGTTGCATTTTAGTCTCAAATTGAAAACTCTTTTCAATAAGCAGTCGGATAATTAAACAAGATTCCCGACTGTGTGATCGCGTACTATACGCGATTGCGACAGAGTTTTGATCCGAATCAAAAATCTGTGGAAATCGATCAAACGAGACTAAACGGCTTGATTTACAAAATACTTACTAGTTTTCAAAAAATTAATTATCGTGGATTCCAAATATTGTATCACATTTCATAAAAATCTATACGGCGCTAAACATTTCGATCGATTTAACAAACACCAACGAATCTCAGAGACCTCAATAACTTGAGTCTCATTAAAAACATCCAGAAAGTGCCAAATAAAACAATGGAGCAGCACAAGAAAAATGGTCCCCTAAACCCACAAACGTGCGGCGGAACCGCGAACAAACTTAGGGTTTGGCCTCGGTTCCGCGGCGCTTTATGGGAATTGGGTCCATGAATTTCTTGGGGCTCCATAGAATACCCTGTACAATTTTCTGCATATTTTTAATCACGAAAATTTCAACTTTTGAAAAATGGACAGAAACTTCGCAAATATCGGGTTTCGAAAACCGATCGAACACTTTAACGTCGTAAAGACCTTCCCTAATGTTCTAGCTTGGCTCTGATAACATGAAAGTCTACCCTAGCACCACCATGAGGTCAAAACCGGCATCAAGCATGCAATTTTAAAATTTTCTTGGTGCTAAGCTAGACTAACTAAGGATCTAACTAGATAATTAAGGTTATTATGATGATATCAATAAAAAACTACACTAAGTGAAGAATGCTACAACCTTTGTAGACCGTGTCCTTCACTTCTAAAGCTCCGGGTTATAGTCCCTATGACTCCACTAGGCTCCACTTGAAGAATGAACAAGCTTCCTTCGAAGACCTTCGTGCCGAAGATGATCCACCCGAAGCTCCGCTAATCCAAGCCACCTCTTCACTAAACTCTTTAGTGAAGGAAACACACTACACTTAACTGCTAATCAAGTGTAGGATGGTGAAATAGGAGTTTTGTTTGCTCACCTGGATTCTCACAAGCTCAATGTTTCACAACACATGTGAGGGATTGAGCTTGGAGGATGTGAGGAGGAAGTTAAAAAGAGCTAGAGAGCAAGGAGCTCAACTCAAGAAAAATGTTCAAGTGATCAAGTGAAGAAAATGCAAGTGTAGAATGGCTTTTTACAAACTCACACTTATTGAAGCATCAATATTCCTCAATAATAAAATGAAGCAATGCTTCAATAGTGAAGTAAGATGAAAAAAATATTCATCAAGCCATGCTTTACCCCATTCCTCAAATGTCTTCTCATTTTCCACCTCATTTTCTATTTTCCAAAAATAGAAAATCCATGTCATGCTTCATATATATATATATCATATATATATATATATATATATATATATATTAATATATATATTATGAAGAATAATTAGTGAGCTAATAATATTAGTTAATATATAATTATATCAAATATAAATGTATATCATATTATTAATTCAACACTTGACTCAATAATACGGTTATATCTCATATAACCGATTAATATCATTTATCTGTATATCACATTATCAAATCAACACTTGATTCGATAATCCAGTTATATCACATATAATCTAATCGATATCAGATTACCGCCAGATTAAAATATGGTATCATATACTCGTATTTAATCAAGCCCCCGCACATTTCGGCATATGTGCCCTACTTCGTTTCGCTTGAACTAGGAAACCTCTGTGTGGGACTCTAAAGGCACGTCAATACGCCAGCAGTAGGTGATGATCACATCAGTCAACCACAAGCCGTCAGCGGTACTAGCTGGATGTAACGGCTACCCAGATATTGATCGATTAGAAGATCAACAAGCAAACTTGTCCAAAATCTTATGAATCCTATAAGTACCTCTTACCGTACAGTCCGGTCTCTTCGTCTGATATGTCGCATATCGAGTCTAAGGGTGGATATGTCAGACCTCAATAACTTGATAAGTCATGCCGATGTATGGCTCATAAAGGTTCGAGAAACTACTGATAAGTCTTACCAGTAAATCTCATCAGCAGCCCTGGCCAGGGACTCCTGTTATAGCCAATCGAGCATGACGCAAAATCAACTCCCTATACCAGGAGAAACAAAACCCCTCCTATCGATCATTGCCTCCATGTGACTCGGGACTGTACCCAAAATCCACCTGTTTGCACGATTCCTTTGAGCCGTGATAGGGAGGAAATCAAAGTATAGTGGGAACCACACAAGACTCTATGACGATCTCGGGTCTACAGACTAACCTATACCAGTCTCACCATAGAATTGCTATCTGACGATAGGTATAGTGCCAACTAGGAGTTCTCGGCGAGTCCTGTTCGGTGTACCCATTCTCTAATGAGCACCTGTATACAATATTTGATGTCAAACACCAATGGCTATGGGATCAACCATCGCCCCCATACATGGTCAAGAAACGTACACACTAGTCTACTCTGGAATATCGATGCCCTGTCTCGATATACCCTCGACTAGGAACTATTGAAGGATGTGCTTGTGGACTACCCAAGTCCTAGTAGTTTGATCTGCATCTTAGTCCTGGTAGTCAAGCCAACATCCTAAGGTTTATCAACATGTATATAAGAGACAGTATAATAATACCAGTGAACATATTAAGATAAAGGCAACCGGATAGCATACTATCATGTCGAGCAAGAAAGTCCTATATATATGTCCAAGCATCCACTATATCATACAATAATGGCCTCTAGGGCATACATATTTCTAGCAGCTCTTTGGGCTGTGCAATACACCTCCAACATTTCAGCGGTGCATGATGAGCATATTTTCTGACATAGTAGAGCGATTTCTGGAAATGTTCATGGATGATTTCTCCGTCTTCGAAGATTCATTTTCTGAGTGTTTGAGGCACCTTGAACTTGTAATGGTATGATGCAAGGAAAAACATCTCACACTCAATTGGGAGAAGTGCCATTTCATAGTCAAACACGACAATGTGTTAGGTCACATCATCTCTGAAAATGGCATCGAGGTCGATAAAGCAATCGACATCATTTATAATCTCCCATCTCCACGGACTGTCCGTGACATCAGGGCATTCTTAGGCCACGCCAGTTTTTACATGCATTTCTTCAAGGATTTTTGCAAATTGGCTAAACCCTTGACTTTTTTGCTGGCTAAGGGAATTCCCTTTGAGTTCAATTCCAAGCGCCTTACTGCGTTCAAACTGCTGAAATCGGAACTCACTTCTGCTCCGATCTTAAGTGCACCAGACTGGAACGAACCTTTCGAGCTGATGTGCGATGCTTCTGACTTTGCAATAGGTGCTGTCTTAGGACAACGATTTGGAAGAAGCTGCACGTAATCTACTACACGAGCAGGACGTTGAATGACACACAGTTGAATTACACCACCACTGAAAAAGAATTCATAGTTGTCGTATATGCACTTGAAAAATTCTATCTATACTTGATCGGGACCCACATCACAATTTACAAAGATCATTCTGCACTTAGGCATATCTTTGCAAAAAAGGACGTAAAACCAGATTGATACGTTGGATTCTCCTTCTTCAAAAGTTTGACTTAACAATCAAAGATAAGAAGGGAACTGACAATGTTGTTGCAAATCATCTGTCTCCCTTGACAAACGCACCAATTGAGGAAATTCCAATCAATGAACAATTTCCAGATGAACAACTTTTCTCCGTATCAGTCAAACCCTGGTTTGCTGATATTGTGAATTATCTTGTCACCGGAGAAACACCTTCTTTTTGATCGAATCAGGACAAGTCAAAATTTCTCTCTCAAGTCAAATTCATCTATTGGGATGAGGCTTACCTGTTCAAGTACTGTCCTGATCAGACCATTAGAAGATGCGTTTCTATCTCTGAAACGAGAAGTGTATTATCTTTCCACCACGACTGGAAATGGCACGTGACCGACATTTAGATCACATGAAGCCTATAAGACCCCACCGTAACCCTGTTAGTTGTATGTATGCCCTAGAGGCCATTATTGTACATGATTGTATATAATAGTGGATGCTTGGACATATATAGGGAGGACTTTCTTGCTCGACATGATAGTAAGCTATCTGGTTACTCTTTATCTTAACATATATACTTGTACTATCTCTCTGTTACATGTTGATAAAGCCCTTAGGATATGTACTTGACTACCAGGATTATGATGCAGATCATATTAGTGGGGCCAGTGTAGTCCACAAGTACATCCTTTAACTGTTCTTAGTTGTAGGTGTATCGAGACGGGGCATCGATATTCCAGAGTAGACTAGCGTATACGCTTCTTGACCCATATGATGGGCGATGGATGATCCCATATCCATTGGTGTTTGACATCAAAGGTTGTATACGGGTGCTCAGTGGAGATTGGGTACACCGAACAGGACTCGCCGAGAACTCCTAGATGGTATTATACCTTTCGTCAGATAGCAGTTCTCTGGTGACACTCGTACAGGTTAGTCTGTAGACCCGAGATCGTCATAGAGTCTTGTGTGATTCCCACTGTGCTTTGATTTCCACCCTACCACGTTCAAGAGAACGTGCAAACATGTGGTTTTTAGGTACTTTCCCGAGTCACGTAGAGGCAATGAGCGATAGGAGGGGTTTCGTCTCTCCCAGTATTGGGGGTTGATGTTGCGATGTGCTCGATTGGCTATATCAGGAAGTCCCAGGCCATGGCTGATTATGAGATTTACTGGTAAGTGTTATCAGTAGTTTCTCCACCCATTATGAGCCTCATATCGGCATGACTTATCAAGTTATTGGGGTTTGACGTTTACCACCCCAGACTAGATATGCGACATATCAGACGAAGAGACCGGATTGTACGGTAGTGTTACTTATTGGATTCACGGGAGTATGATCAGGCTTTCTTATTGATCTTATGATCGCTCAATACCCGGGTAGCCGTTATGTCCAGCTAGTACCGCTGACGGCTTGTGGGCAACTGATATGATCATTACCTACTGCCGGCATATTGACGAGTCTTTAGAGTCCCGCACAGAGGTTTCCTAGTTTAAGCGAAACGAAGTAGGGCACATATGTGATATGTCCGGGACCGAGATTGATACGTGTATGTGATGCCGTATTCTAATCTCGTGATATGTGATATCATTCGGTTTTATGTGATATAGCCGGGTTATTGAATCATGTGTTGATTCGATAAGTTGATATAAATGATATTAGTCAGTTATATGTGATATAGCCGGATTGTTAAATCAAGTGTTGATTTAATAATTTAATGTATGATTATATATTTGATATATTAATATACATTAACTAATATTAGCTCACTTAAGAATTTCTTTATCTCACTTGTACATTCAATATATATGTGATATATATTATTGTGTTTATTTCTTTGTGTCATGTTTGATGATACATTAGACTTGGATGTATGAGACTCACACCACACTTAAGATAATGTGGGGATTTAATTATTAAAGGAAAATCAAAATTAGGTGGAAATTTGTCATGGCTTGTGAAGCTTGGAGAAGCTTGTGGAAACCATTGACTTAGTCCACTAATTTTGTTTTACTCTAGATATTTATTAACCTAACCATTATCTTTAGCCTTGGTTAAGTCTCTACATGAGTTATATATGATATTATCTCACCCATGGTTTCCATTCTATTCTTGATTCATTCACCAGTTCATCTCAACTAAGCTCTCTAGGTTTTCTTGAGGTGAAGAAAAAGTGAGAGAAAAATAATTCTAAAATGAGCAAAATTCCTACATCATCAATCTACACTAGACTAGCCATTTAGTATAAGTTTTTTGCTTCACTAATTCTCAATTAGTGAAGTGGTAGCTTGAGTTGGAGATTTCTCGACGTAGATCATCTTCGGCCTCGATGTTCTTCAAGCAAGCTTGCTCCTTTCGCCTAGTGGAGCCTAACGAGAGTCCGGGAGACCACTACTTGGAGCAAAGGGACTACCACACGGAGCTTTTGAAGTGAAGGACCGGTCTACAAAGGTTGTATTCCTTGTTCATATAGAGTAAAGTTGTTTACGTGCTTAGTTAAACCCTAATTCTCTAGTTAGATTCTTGGTTTGGGTTGATTTGCTCTCTAGTTTTTTTTATAAAATTGCATACCCGATGCCTTATAAAACCTAGTAAGAGTGATAAGGAACCCAGCTGTGGTATCAGAGCCAAGCTAGAGAATTATACGATGTGTTAGAATTACGAAACCGAAACAACTCCGAAAACTGGAATCCGAAACCCTAGTTTCTGTCGAATTTTTTAAAGTCCTATAAAAAAATTTAAACAAGTGCAGAAAGCTAGTTATGATGTATCTAGAACACCAGAAAAATTTGAGGCAAAACACCAAAATTTTGGTAAGCCACATTGTCTAAAAAACCGGCATCACCTTTTTTTCTGTAGAAAAAAAAACTTGAAATTTTTTTAGTATTCTGATCTCATGGTTTTAGGGTTTCAGGTTATGTTTGTTTTTTCCAAGATTGCATGTGATGTTATCTTTCTGTAGTGGCAATACAGAGTGTTTCGTAGTCGTATTTTAACATCGTTTCGGGTTTCATATTGATATGTGATACAATATTTGGAATCCATAATAATTAGTTTTGTGAAAACGAGTTTGAATTTTGTAAACC
This sequence comes from Agapanthus africanus, assembly GCA_030015575.1. Classification (NCBI taxonomy): domain Eukaryota; kingdom Viridiplantae; phylum Streptophyta; class Magnoliopsida; order Asparagales; family Amaryllidaceae; genus Agapanthus; species Agapanthus africanus. Next base: position 206,278,442 of record CM057347.1, on the reverse strand, counting down.
TAGCAATTTAGTCTCATTTGATCGGTTGCCACGGGGTTTTGATATGGATTAAAACTCTGTCGCAATCACGTAGTGTACGCGGATACTCGCCGGGTAACATTACTAGATAGCCACGCCCCAAAGCCCCGACCAAGTGACTGTAGGAGAACCCCGTTGCCAAAAGCATCCTCTCGAGTGTTTGCGGCCGCGGTGTTCCGCCTAAGTGCACTTCGTCGACGGCATCGGGGGTGCGGCCGTTTACTAAAGTTTCCGACGAGCATTCGATCAGGTTGTCAGGAATCTTGTTGAATTACCTGACTGGTTATTGAAAAGTGTTTTCAATATTGAGACTAAAATACAGGGTTTATAAGGTTAGGCATGAAATTCGTAATATAAGATATTTTGGGTTTATGATGTCTAAGGAATTCATATGGTTAGGCATGAAATCCAAAATATGTGGTATTTCGGGTTTATGATGTCTAAGGTGGTTGTGGATTCCAATTGTTGTAGTTTTCACTTTCTTTTCTGCGACCGTAAATGTAATATGTGGTGTATCGCCGGTTTCGTTGCTATATGTCAACGACAATTGGGATACGCATATTTATTTACGTTGATGACATGTGATGTTATGTGTTGCTGTGATATGTTATATTGGATCGTCGTGTTTGAATAGCCGAGGGTTTTGCGTGAGATGAGAGTTTTTCATTTTCATTCATGTAAAAACTTGTATGTAATATTCTTTTATTGGGGCACTTCCGGGTTGAGGATGATGTCACCATTGATGCATATTATTTACTTTTCCATATTAGGATAGACTCAAGGCGGGGAGCACAAGTAACCGGGTTTTAGAGTCCAGTGGGAGACCATCTCGAGGAGTTGAGACCGGGTCTCCTAACTCTTGAATTTGTAGGGTTGCTTACAGCTCTCGTAGGGGTCTAAGGATGTAGGTTTGGCTATTCATCACGACCGTGGAATCCGTGTTTTTTACTGGCTTGATTTAAAACACGGACCTCCTAGTATATCCTATATTTCATATGTTGACTTCCGCTGCAATGTTCTGTGATGAGATCATATAACTGCGTAAGACGAATGCTTTATATTATATATATGATATATAATAAACGTTGCTTATGTTTTGCATCCGTGCTAGTCCTGCCCCCGCTCTGCCGTTAGTTATCTAACCTAACGGTGCATGACGGGACCCCGTGGCGAATGCGGATGTCATAAGCGTTCGTTGTATAAGTATTTTCGTTTCTTTATCTGTGATGCTTATGAAGCATAAATGATGGGACTTCATTAATGAGATTAATGAAAAGGAAAGAAACCTAAAAATGTTGCAGAATCAAATTTTCAAAACTGGTAGCTCTAGTTCTTGCTTTGCATAGCAGTATTCCTTGTAGAATATCCAGAACCTCATTCGATAAGGAAAGAGCCTAGATCCCTTCACCAGGATTGACCTATTTAGCAGAAGCTCGCAGATGATACACCCATTCGGTTTATTTTGAAAAACTTGATTTTAAAAGCGGAGTTTAAACCACTCCTTTTCAAATCACTCGATTCTACAACGATATCAAGTTCATTACGCAAAAGGTTTTCTTAAAAACCTGTCGTAGCCCTCCGTCTTTTTAGATAAGTGCTATTTATTATTCGTGCTATGTTTATTGACCATAGCTAAGGCATAGTGTGCGGTTGCTAATTAGTGCTTATCTGCAAGTATATGATACGATTGAATTAGGGTAGTCGTACGGCTTTGTTGACCATAGCCAAGGGTCGTATGGGTGGGTTTAATTCAATCATGAAATGACGAGTTGAACTTGACTAGCGCTTATGATTTGTTGAACATAGCCAAGGTCACGAGTTGATAGGGGCAAAATATTTTTAGGAATTTCAAGTGTTGAAATTTGCAATGAGATTGCAAACCTTCTATGAGATAGTTGGGTCCCGAAACCCACTGCGAGTTAGTGTTACTCCTGCGAGAGTTTTGCACTTTACAATTAGCTAACCCATTAGGTGTTTAGAAAGATGTTAACGGGGTTAAGTCTCTGGGAAAATGAGGTTTACTTTAATTAGGTCCGTGCGAAAGCACGAGGAACCTCCCTCAAAGCACCGACACTGGCCTGGTAGAACGGTTAGCGAACTTGTAGGGTGTAATTAATCCCGGCTAGTCTTACCTTTTAGGGTTTGAAGGAAGATTTGATAAAAACAGTGGGAGCCATCCTAATTAGATAAGATAATAACCAATCTAATCTTGCAAGAGCGAATGCGAGTGTTTTCTTCTCTCTCTTGTTGGATATGTGTGCCCTAGAGGCCATTATTGTATATGTATACATATGGATGCTTGGACATATATTTGTACAGGACAGTCTTGCTCGATATGATAGTATGCTATTAGGTTTGACTTTATCTTAACATGTGTATGTTTTACTTTCTATTACATATCTTTTATACATGTTGATAAAGCCCGTAGGATCCATGCTAGACTACCTGCGTTGTGATGGCGATCATACTTGTGGGAGCTGGGTAGTCGGTACTGTTAGTTATATGTATACCCTAGAGGCCATTACTGTACATTGGATGTATATTGTAGTGGATGCTGGGACATATATAGGTAGGACTTTCTTGCTCGACATGATAGTAAGCTATCTGGTTGCTCTTTATCTTAATATGTATACTTTCTGTCTCTCTGATTACATGTTGATAAAGCCCTTAGGATGTGTACTCGACTTCCAGGACTATGATGTAGATCATACTAGTGGGGCCTGGGTAGTCAATGCGTACATCCTTCATTGTTCCTAGTCGTGGGAATATCGAGACGGGGCATCGATATTCCAGAGTAGACTAGCGTATATCTTCTCGACCCATGTGATGGGCGATGGATGATCCCATATCCATTGGTGTTTGACATCAGAGATGGTATACGGGTGCTCAGTGGAGACTGGGTACACAGAACGGACTCGCCGAGAACTCCCAGATGGTATTATACCTCACGTCAGATGGCAGTTCTCTGGTGACACTGGTACAGCTTAGTCTGTTGACCCGAGATCGTCATAGAGTCTTGTGTGTCTCCTACTGTGCTTTGATTTCCACCCTACCACGGCTCTACTGAGTCGTGCAAACAGGTGGTTTTTGGGTACAGTCCCGATTCACATGGAGGCAATGAGCGATAGGAGGGGATTCGTCTCTCCCGGTATTGGGGGTTGATGTTGCGCTATGCTCGACTGGCCATAACAGGAAATCCCTGGCCAGGGTTGCTGTGATATACTGGTAAGAGTTATCAGTAGTTTCACGAATGTTATGGACCCTACGTCGGCATGACTTATCAAGCTATTGGGGTCTGACGTTTACCACCCCTAGGCGAGATATGCGACATATCAGACGAACAGACCGGACTGTACGGTAAGTGTTACTGGTTGGATTCACAGGAGTGTGAGCGGACTTGCTCGTCGATCTTCTGATCGCTCAATACCCGAGTGGCCGTTACGTTTAGCAAACCGCTTGCGGCTTGTGGATGTTTGATATGATCATCATCCGCTGCTGGCGTATTGATAAGTCTTTAGAGTCCTACACAGAGGTTTCCTGGCTCAAGCGAAACGAAATAGGAGCGCATATGAGATATGTGCGGGACCGAGAATAATTCATGTATGTGATACCGTATTCCATTCTCGCGACGAATGTATCGATTGTTTATATGCGATATAACCTAGTTGTCGAATCAAGGATTGATTCGATAAGCCGATACATTGGATACTAGCCGGTTATATGCGACATGACCGGATCACTGAATCAAGTGTTGATTTAATGATTTAATGTATAATTATATATTTGATATATTACTTTGCATTAACTGGTATTGGTTCACTTTAAATGGATTTTCTCACTTGGATTGTGCAAGTTGTATATGTGATATACTTTTATGCACAAGATTGTATCATGTTTGATGATACATGCAAGCTTGGGTTTGTGTAAAGAATTGACCATGGTTATATGAATGGTTAGGGTTTCATTTTATTTACTTATTCATTTATTTATTCTTTTTGTTTATTTTGGAAAAAGAAAATGATAAAGAGAAAAAAGAAATGGTGGCTTAGTTTGTTTTTAGTTGAAGTTTCATGAAGCATTGACTAAGTCACCATTCTTGTCTCATCCTTAACCCTAACCATTCAAGTTAACCATGGTCCATTCTCTACAATTAACCAAAGGTTAATATATGATAAGTATTGATTTATTTATCTTATTATTCAACACTTATCAGATCTTCTTCTTCTTCTTCATCTTCTTCTTCCATGAAGAAAGCTTGCTACATCAATGGTGATTGATGAAAAAGTGTGAGAAATTCAAATCTAAAGTCTACCCACTTCCTATTTCTTCATCCTCTACCTCTTGCCAAGTAGTATAGGGTGTTTCCTTCACAAGTTTTCTTGACTTGGTGAAGTTGGAGCTTGATCTAGCGATGCCTCGACGTAGATCATCTTCGGCATCGTCGTCGATGACCTAGCCCGCTTTTTCTCCGATGAAGCCGACGCTAGAGCCCAAGATCCGATTTGGACAGCGAGGGGACTTCATCGTGGAGCCTAGGAGGTGGAGGACCGGATCTACAAAGGTTGTAATCCCTTCCCTTTAGCTATATTTCCGTTTACTTGCTTGCATCGCCTTGATTTCTAGTTAACGATCCGTATTAGGGTTTGTAGGCACAAGGAATTTTTGATTTGTGCATGTTTGATCACTTGTGAGACTCCATTATAGTGCCTAGGAACCCTACAGTGGTATCAGAGCCTAGCTAGAGCCTTAGGCGATGCGTAGACGGAGTTAGAAGTCCGATCGACCCGAAACCCCGATTTTAACATGCTCTCTGGACTTTTTTGAAATTCGTGGATTTTTGTGAATTAAAAATATGCAGAAAAATAAGCAGGAAGATCTAAGACTTACTGTGAAATTCGAGCTCCTGTATCCATGAAAGAGCCGCGGTTCCGCCGCATAAGCATGGCTTATGCGGCGGTTCCGCGGCCATAATGTATCCTTGTTTAATGAATTGTGCACAGTAATTCCTAGTATGCAGTGCTGGTTTTCCTGGGAATTTTTAATATTTTTCCAAGAGTTGAATTTTCTGGGTTGTATTGAGAACTCAGTGTATCGATCGGATTGTCTAATTTTGTCAGTGTGTTTTTCCGGGTATTTTAGAATATGTTAAAAAGTTCTACCGGATATAAATACCCACTTTTTCCCCTGCCAGGAAATTTCCAATTGTTGGATTTTTCCGTAATTTAACGACGTTATAAGTAGTGCAAGTAACGCGATGGACCCTCTAGAAGACAACAAACCTTAACTCGATTATGTGATCGTCTTGAACTGCCCTTTGAACCTTCGGGTTTGGGGCAGTACGGCGTGCCACATGTGAGGCGTTGGCTTGACCCTTCTACGGCTGGACCGTTGGTACTGAGGCACGAACTGAATGCTGTTAGACTTATTTTATGTGTTGAGCCGTATCGGGAAAACTTGGGTGTTCGAATGTTCGATCGGAAAGTTTAACATTTTCTGTTTATCCGGAATGTGATACAATAATTGGAATTCACAAGTAGTTATGAGATAATGGAATGAATGTTATAAACATAGCAGTTTAGTCTCCCTTAATCGGTTGCCACGGAGTTTTGATGTGATCAAAAGTCCGTTGCAATCACGTAGCGTACGCGGATACTCGCCGGGTAAACTTAATAGACAGCCTCACCCCATAGCCCCGACCAAGTGACTGTAGGAGAACCCCGTCGCCGAAAGCATCCGTTTGGGTGCTCGCGGTAGCGGTGTTCCGCCTTGGTGCACTTCGTCGACGGCATCGGGGGTGCGGCCGCCTACTAAAGTTTGTGACGAGCATTCGATCAGTTTTTCGGGAATCTTGTTGAATTGCCCGACTTGATATTGGAAAGAGTTTTCGATAATGAGACTAAAATGCGGGGTTTATAATTGTTAGGCATGCGATGTCTAAAGAATTCATTTGATCAGGCATGCGATGTCTGAGGTGGTTGCGGATTCCAACTGTTGTAGTTTTACACTTTCTTTTCTGTGACCGTAAGTGTAATATGTGATATCGCCGGTTTCGTTGCTATATGTCAACGACAATTGGGATGCGCATATTTACTTACGTTGATGACATGTGATGTTATGTGTTGCTGGATATGTTATATTGGATCGTCGTGTTTGAATAGCCGGGTTTTTTTTATGTGAGATGAGTGTTTTTCATTTTCATTCATGTAAAAACTTGTATGTAATATTCTTTTATTGGGGCACTTCCAGGTTGCGGAAGTTGTCACCGTTGATGTAAATTATTTACTTTTCTGCACTAGGATAGACCCAAGGAGGGGAGCACAAGTAACCGGGTTCTAGGGTCCAGTGGGAGACCATCTCGAGGAGTCGAGTCCGGGTCTCTTAACCCTAGAATTGGTAGGGTTGCTTGCCGCTCTCGTAGGGGTCTAGGGGTGTGGGATTGGCTATTCATCACGACCGTGGAATCCGTGTTTTATACCGGCTCGTATTCAAAACACGGACGTCCTAGTATATCCAATATTTCATATGTTTCTTCTGCTGTGATTTATCTGTGATGTGATCATGTGATGTTCTGTGACAGATATTATATATAGTATATATGATATATTATATAAACGTTGCTTATGTTTTACGCCCGCGCTAGCCCTGCCCCGCTCTGCCGTTAGTTACCTAACCTAATGGTGCAGACGGGACATCGAGGCGAATGCGGATGGCATAAGCGTACGTTATATTTATCTGTGATGTTTAGGTGGACCTTAATGATGGGATATTCATTAATGAGATTAATGAAAGAAAATAAACCTAATTGATGTTGTGGAATCGAATTTCAAAATAAAAACAGGTAGCTACAGTTCTTGCTTTGCATCGCGGTGTTCATTATAGAACATCCTGCACCTTATTCGATGAGGAAAGGACCGAGATCCCTTCACCGGGAGTGACTCCTTTAGCAATAACTGGCAGATGCTACAACCCTCGGTTTGTCTTTGATCGCTTCTATAGTTTCCGCTTTGTACAGTGATATATATGATATATCCCGCACCTCATTCGACGAGGAAAGGGCCGACGATCCCTTCACCGGGAGTGACCCCTTTAGCAAAACTAGAAAAGCCTCGAAAACATTCCATTTAAAAACCATTTGATTCCGCAACGAGATCAAGTTCAAAGCGTTAAAGGTTTTCACAAAAACCATTCGCAACCCTCCGTCATTTTAGGAAGTAGAGTACTTAGTATTCGTGCTGTGTTTGTTGACCATAGTCAAGGCACAGTGTACGGTAGCTAAGTGATGTCTTCCTACACCGCATATGATGCGATTAGTTAGGACAGTCGCGTGACTTTGTTGACCTTAGTTAAGGGTCATGTGGGTGGGTCTAATTAATCACGAAATGACGGGTAGAACTTGACTAGTACTTATGATTTGTTGACCATAGTTAAGGTCATAGGTGCTAGGGGTAAAAACCATTATCGGGAGTTTCAAGTGTTGAAATTTGCAATGAGATTGCATACCTTCTATGTGATAGTTGGATCCCGATACCCACTGCGAGTAATTGTTACTCCTGGGAGAGTTTTGCACTTTGCAATTAGCCGATCAAGTAGGTGTCTAGAAAGGTGTCAACGGGGTTACGCCTCTGGGAAAACGAGGTTTACTGTAATTAGGTCCGTGCGAAAGCACGGGGAACCTCCCTCAAAGTACCGACACTGGCTTGGCTGAAAGATTGGCGAACTTATAGAGTGTAATTAATCCCGGCTAGTCTTTCCTTTTAAGGTTTGAAGGAAGATTTGATAAAAACAGTGGGAGCCATCCTGATTAGATAAAATATATAACCAATCTAATCTTGACAGAGCGCACGCAGAGTGTTTTCTTCTCTCTCTCTCCTGGTAGCGACCATATCACGCCTTAATCAAGATAATAATACGGATATTGACCGAACCCGCTTGTTATACTGAGCTGTGGAACGTTGGTCCCGCTCTAACTTATAATTGTTATAAGACAGAGCAGGAATTAGGGGAATACCAGAATCCCGTGCCGCCCAAACGAAGAGAGTTCATACTGATACATCATCTTCGGGTGTGTTCATTACAAAGAACTTTTTCTTAGTATCCTCCGCATCCTGGGTATATGATACCGGATCTGGATCCTAGATATGTAATCTGTTACATAGGGCTACAAAAGGGTAGAAAAACTGAGAAAGGGTGATAAGTTTCATGAGACAGAAAACGGGGTAAGTGTTGCAGCCAAGTCTGTTGGTCACTGTCACCCTGTATTACGAATACATTGATTCTGAACAAATGCTATTAGATACCGAACCTGATATACAAAATCATATCAGTCTCTTTATTAGTAAAGAAAGGATATAATTTTGTATTGATGGATAATGTTTTGAACATTTCCTATATCAAAAGTTGATCGGTTCAGACACGTTATCTAAAAGCATTGACGTTCTAAATCAAACTACAGTTCCTAGTATACAGAACACACACAAGAGGAAGAGTTCAGAAATAAACGAATCATTCTTGAGGCATTATAGACTAGGTCATATCAATGCGACCCGACTGGCTGAAGTTACATTTTAGATGCATATTTAAATCAGTTTGAATTTACATCTTGTGAAACTCGCCAGTCATGTCACAAAGATTAAATGGCCATAGCTCTGTTTATTGGAAACAGAGAAAGAGTTAGTTAACTCTTGGGACTGATACATTATGATGTATGTAAGGTCTCCTGTCTACACATGCCAGGACTGGTTCTTTATACTTCATTACGTTCTCTGATGATCTCTCAAGATTCTGACATATGTTCCTCTTGAAACACAAGTCCGAACCTTTTGAGATATTCACAGAATATAAGTTAGAAGTAGAGAACCAAAAACCGGGTATAAGTATTATGTCCTATGATAAGATCAGGGAGGAGAATACTTGTGCATCGCATTCCTGGACTATTCTAAAGGAGAATGAGATTCTCTCTCAGTATTACTCCTCTGAATACACCACAGCACAACGGTGTATCGGGGAGGAGCAATTTCACAATATTAGATATCGTGTGCTCTATGATGAGTTACCTATTTCCTTTTGGATGTTATGCGCTTGAGAAGCTGTATACCTATTGAATTAGGTTCGAATCAAATCACTGCCTACCACTTCATATGTGATATGGAAAGGGAAGGGCCCATATCTTAAGTTAGTTAAGATTTGGGATTGTCCGGCCTATGTCTAAAAGCAAAATCCGGACAGGCTCGAGGCAAGGTCTGTAATGTAGAACTGGAAAGGTTCCAGCTATACAAACTACAGCAGATAATTTGGTAGAACCAAAGGATTCAGTAGATTCCAACGAACCTCAGCCTCTCCGCCGATCTAGTAGGGTTCCTCAGCCACCTGAGAGATACTTTGGTTTCTCGATGACATTGGGAGCATGGAATGCATCATGAGATGATGACCCAACTAGATTCGAGCAGGCCATCAAGAGTAGGGACTCTGTAAGAATGGCTGGATGCTTAGCGGTCTGAGATGGAATCCATATACACCAACAAAGTATGGACTTTGGTTGCTATATCTGAAGGGTTAAATTCCCATCAGGAGCAAGTAAATCTTGAGAAGATTACTTGGTGTAGATGGAAAAGTTGAGACTTTCAAAGCTAGACTTGTTAAAGGTTTTCGTCATCGACCAGGCACGGAAAAATGATGAAACCTTTTTCCAGGGAATATGCTTAAGTCCATCCAGATCCTACTTGCCACGGCTACATACCATAACTACGATATCTGGTGGTTGGGTGCCATGACTACTTTTCTAAATAATGTTTTAGAAGAGTGCGTCTATAAGTACACAGCCAGAGGGCCTCGTAGACAGTGGGAGCAGCGGAAACGTATGCAAGATGCTTTATAGGATAAAGCAGGCATCGCGGAGTTAGAACATCTGTTTTGATGGATTAGTCAAAGAAGTTGACATCATCAAAATGGTAGATGAACCTTGTATAAACAAAAAGGTAGTAGGGAGTATGGTGACGATCCTCGTAGAGTACGTGGATGACATACTCTTGTTAGGGAAGGAGTTTCCTATGCTACGCTCGATCAATCTCCGCTTATCACAATGATTTTCCATATAGGATCAAAATGATAACTACTAAATCCTAAGCTTTGGATCTATGAGATAGATCTAATTGGATGTTAGGATACTCACTAGTTGTAGTGAGATGGTATCAATCGATCCTGGGGAGAATCACTGGAAGGGTTCCAGAGTGATAAAGACGACTGAATGTCAGTCACAGGCATTGTCTTTACCCTCAGTAAAGGGACGGTATGTTGGAAGAGTTCCAAGCTAGATACCGTGGCAAACTAGACGATAAAGGCTGGTAACATCGCTATTAAAGATACTACCAAAGAGGCAGTTTGGGTGTATATTGGTTCATAAGATGAACTAGGTTCCTGCCATTGTGTGACAATGGAAATATGGCTTTGTCCCTGGAACCCTGGTCCCATCAGTGACCCAGACATATTCTGAGGAAGCATCACCTGATCAAGGAGATAGTTGATCTCCGGGATGATCGAGGTTAGGAGAGTAGACTCAGAGGACAACACGGCGGATCCACTCACGAAGGCCTTTTCCCAGAGAGAGACTCCTATGGGATGGTTGAGTATTATATACTGCAACCACTGCTACAGATGGCCCTAGTGCAAGTGGGAGATTGTTAGGTATATGTATGCCCTAGAGGCCATTACTGTACATTGGATGTATATTGTAGTGGATGCTGGGACATATATAGGTAGGACTTTCTTGCTCGACATGATAGTAAGCTATCTGGTTGCTCTTTATCTTAATACGTATACTTTCTGTCTCTCTGATTACATGTTGATAAAGCCCTTAGGATGTGTACTCGACTTCCAGGACTATGATGTAGATCATACTAGTGGGGCCTGGATAGTCAATGAGTACATCCTTCATTGTTCCTAGTCGTGGGAATATCGAGACGGGGCATCGATATTCCAGAGTAGACTAGCGTATATCTTCTCGACCCATGTGATGGGCGATGGATGATCCCATATCCATTGGTGTTTGACATCAGAGATGGTATACGGGTGCTCAGTGGAGACTGGGTACACTGAACGGACTCGCCGAGAACTCCCAGATGGTATTATACCTCACGTCAGATGGCAGTTCTCTGGTGACACTGGTACAGCTTAGTCTGTTGACCCGAGATCGTCATAGACTCTTGTGTGTCTCCCACTGTGCTTTGATTTCCACCCTACCACGGCTCTACTGAGTCGTGCAAACAGATGGTTTTTGGGTACAGTCCCGATTCACATGGAGGCAATGAGCGATAGGAGGGGATTCGTCTCTCCCGGTATTGGGGGTTGATGTTGCGCTATACTCGACTGGCCATAACAGGAAATCCCTGGCCAGGGTTGCTGTGATATACTGGTAAGAGTTATCAGTAGTTTCACGAATGTTATGGACCCTACGTCGGCATGACTTATCAAGCTATTGGGGTCTGAGGTTTACCACCCCTAGGCGAGATATGCGACATATCAGACGAACAGACCGGACTGTACGGTAAGTGTTACTGGTTGGATTCACAGGAGTGTGAGCGGGCTTGCTCGTCGATCTTCTGATCGCTCAATACCCGGGTGGCCGTTACGTTTAGCAGACCGCTTGCGGCTTGTGGATGTTTGATATGATCATCATCCGCTGCCGGCGTATTGACGAGTCTTTAGAGTCCTACACAGAGGTTTCCTGGCTCAAGCGAAACGAAATAGGAGCGCATATGAGATATGTGCGGGACCGAGAATAATTCGTGTATGTGATACCGTATTCCATTCTCGCGACGAATGTATCGATTGGTTATATGCGATATAACCTAGTTGTCGAATCAAGGATTGATTCGATAAGCTGATACATTGGATACTAGCCGGTTATATGCGACATGACCGGATCACTGAATCAAGTATTGATTTAATGATTTAATGTATAATTATATATTTGATATATTACTTTGCATTAACTGGTATTGGTTCACTTTAAATGGATTTTCTCACTTGGATTGTGCAAGTTGTATATGTGATATACTTTTATGCACAAGATTGTATCATGTTTGATGATACATGCAAGCTTGGGTTTGTGTAAAGAATTGACCATGGTTATATGAATGGTTAGGGTTTCATTTTATTTACTTATTCATTTATTTATTCTTTTTGTTTATTTTGGAAAAAGAAAATGATAAAGAGAAAAAAGAAATGGTGGCTTAGTTTGTTTTTAGTTGAAGTTTCATGAAGCATTGACTAAGTCACCATTCTTGTCTCATCCTTAACCCTAACCATTCAAGTTAACCATGGTCCATTCTCTACAATTAACCAAGGGTTAATATATGATAAGTATTGATTTATTTATCTTATTATTCAACACTTATCAGATCTTCTTCTTCTTCTTCATCTTCTTCTTCCATGAAGAAAGCTTGCTACATCAATGGTGATTGATGAAAAAGTGTGAGAAATTCAAATCTAAAGTCTACCCACTTCCTATTTCTTCATCCTCTACCTCTTACCAAGTAGTATAGGGTGTTTCCTTCACAAGTTTTCTTGACTTGGTGAAGTTGGAGCTTGATCTAGCGATGCCTCGACGTAGATCATCTTCGGCATCGTCGTCGATGACCTAGCCCGCTTTTTCTCCGATGAAGCCGACGCTAGAGCCCAAGATCCGATTTGGACAGCGAGGGGACTTCATCGTGGAGCCTAGGAGGTGGAGGACCGGATCTACAAAGGTTGTAGCCCCTTCCCTTTAGCTATATTTCCGTTTACTTGCTTGCATCGCCTTGATTTCTAGTTAACGATCCGTATTAGGGTTTGTAGGCACAAGGAATTTTTGATTTGTGCATGTTTGATCACTTGTGAGACTCCATTAGAGTGCCTAGGAACCCTACAGGTACGCACATCCTTAAATGGTCCCTAGTCGTGTGACTATCGAGACTGGGCATCGATATTCCGGAGTAGACTAGTGTATACATTTCTAGACCCCGACGAGGGGCGATGGTTTGGTCCTGCAACCATTGGTCTTTAGACCTAAGATCGTATATAGGTGCTCGCTAGGGGTGAGTACACCGGACGGACTCGCCGAGAACTTCCAGATGGTACTATACCTATCGTCGGCTGGAAGTTCTCAGGTCACATGAGTACAGGTTAGTCCTTAGACCTGAGATCGTCATTTGTCTCGTGTGAGTTCCCACTGTGCTTTGATCACTACCCTGCCACGGCTCTACTGAGTCGTGCAAACAGGTTTTGGTTGGGTACAGTCCCGAGCCACATGGAGGCAGTGAGCAATTGTCGGGGATTCTCCTCTCCCGGTATAGGGAGTCGATGTCGCACTGTGTTCGATTGGGCAAGACAATAAGACCTTGGCCAAGGCAGTTGGGATTTACTGATAGACTGATCAGTAGTTTTCCGGATTGGTCTTGAGCATTATCAGCACGACTTATCATGTTATTAGGGTCTGACGTTTACCACCCCCTTGACCTGGTATGTGATACTCTTAGACGAAGAGACCGGACTGTACGGAGATTGTCACAGATAGGCTCAGTAGGGATCCGGATGAGTTTGCTCGTCAGCCTTCCTTTTCGACAGGTATCCGGGTAGCCGTTACGTACAGCTAGTGCCGCTGACGTGCTTGTGGTTATGGATTTATCCAGTAACTCACTGTCGGCGTACTGTCGAGTCTTTAGAGTCCCACACAGAGGGTTTCTCTGATTCAGGCGAAATGATGTAGTAGCCGAATTGGATACGTGCAGGGTCTCGATCGATCAATGTACTTTGTACTCGGACTTTCGATCGGACGGTTAGTAATACTAGCCGGCTCGGGTTTGAGCCGGATTATTAAATCAGGTATTGATTTAATAGTTTACATATACGTATTTCGATATGTATATTCTAGTATTACGTTCTTCGTGTTATTCTATCTCTTTGGGCATTCGTGTTTTTATCCGAATGCAGGTATATATATACAGCAGACTGTAATCCGTATTTATTACAGATTACCTTCTAGAAGGTGGCCACCTCATTTTGCTTTTTCCATTTATTTGATAAATTGAAAATGAGGTTAAAGTGTGAGGTATGGGAGGAATGGAGATAACCATGCTTCAATATTTAACAAATGAATTTTTAATTCATTTGGAGTTACTATTGAAGTATGGTTGTCGATTGTTTATTCAAGAAATTCATACACAAAACCTTTGTGTGGATTCTCTCTGATGGATGCTTCATTATTTGCTTGAGCTCCCATTTCTCTTCATCTGCTCCCTCCTCTTGAGTTTCCCCCACCTTCATCATCTTCCTCTTCATTACCCTTCTCATGAGTTGAGAAACAAGTGAAGAGGCAAGAAATAGATAGCAAACACTTAGATCTTCACACTACATCCTAGACTACTTGGTTTAGCAACCCAAGTTCTCTAGTTGCTCCACTTGACATATTTTGAGGAGCTAAAGCCGTGGATCATATCCCTCGGGTGGATCATCTACGACAAAGGAGGGCCGGAGAGCAAGATCGATCGCGGAGAACCAAAGGAGCCAACAAAGAAGATCAAGCATGTTCAAGGTGGCCACTTGGAGCTAAAGATGAAGAAAGATGACCGAAGGACTTGGTTCGTTAGGTGAGATTTCTTCATCATAGTAGATAGCTCTCTTTATTTCGCTAGTTAGGTTTATGATAAGATACGGGTTAAAAGTTATTCTAGTGCCATATTCTAATCGTTAGAAAAAATTTTGTTCCGTATTTGGTCACGGTAGTTGGCCGGGGCACTAGCGTAACCTTTCATGGTATCAGAGCCAGCCCATAAACCCTACACTAGCAAGTTTAAATAATGGTAAAACAACAAAACTGAAACGACTCCATAACAATGAAACCAAATTGCAGTTTCTTTCGAATTTTTAAAGGCTTCAAAAAAACTTTTTAGCAAGTGCAGAGTGCTCTTTACACTGTGAGATGAACACTGACCAAAAACGACATGATTCCCACCTTTTTTGGCCGGCCACAACCATCAAAAAACCGAGCTCACCGGTTTTCTGAAGGGGGATTGCGTCGTATTTTGGCCAGTGTTCTTGTCTCTTGATGTTTGGGTTTCAGGTGTTGCTAGTTGTTGCCCAAGTTTGATTTTCTGTTGTTTTTCAGTTCGGGGCAATTTGGAGTGCTTCAAAGTCGTTATATTTGACACTGTTTAATAGTTTACAGTACATTCACTTTTATCTGCGACCGTGAATGTCATTCGATCGGTACAACTCATCTAATTGCTATATGTTCGTTTAGACGGGTTTGCGAACGTGACATTCACGTTGATGTTTTGTGCTTATGCTGTGATTGTGGTTGGATGGTCGTGGTGGATAGCATGTGGTGCAATATTAGTGGTACAGTTTAAGATTCATTTGTATATTCATTTCCGGGGCGAGCGTCCGACATGTGAACTGCCGTCTATGCCGGGTTTTATATTATTTGTTTGGGGAACGACCGGTGTAACAACCCTAAACTTTCTGTACAAATTTTTTTCAAAAATATAGAAAGGGGTAATTTTTCCTGAGCACAAGTTATAATTTTTTTTTGCTTTTTAATAGCAAGAAGGAGCTTGTAGCTCATTGGTAAGACCTTGCACTGCTGAACCAAAGCACCAGAGTTCAAATCCTATTAGCCACATTATTTTTTAATTAATTTTCTTTTAAATTTTTAGAAGCCTAAGAGTCTACACGTGCATAACTCGTAAAAAACAAAAGCCACATATAAAATAAACTGGCCCAGGAGGTAGACCAATAGGCAAGGGACACGTGGCGTCGAGACCCGGCCCGACTCGGCCGGCTCGGGCCGGCGGGAAGCATGACTCGGCCAGTGGAGCCGGGTTGACTCATTCGGAATCCAAAATTTCCTGACTCGTCTGAAACCTTTGGCCTACCCTATAACTCCTACACTGTTTAAATTTCCTGCATTATTATAGAGGATTAAAAATACAATTAAAACTTTTTTTAATGCAAAATTAAATACATTTTTTCACACCCTTTCATCTACCCTAACCCTAGTTTTTCCTATAAATACCCACTCAATTTTCACACCCTTCACACTGAAATTCTTGTCCAAACTCTCAAGAAAAATTCCATAGACTTTTGTGTGCAAGTGGAGTTAGCAAAGGGCGAAGCTTCGGCGAACTTCCGACGACGATCCGAGGAGTTTCCGGCAACGAAACGACGCACCGACACATCCTACCACTTCATCTTCCTCTTCTCTTGACCCTAAACCCGTAAGTACCTCCTCTCTCCTCTCTTTTCTAATCTAAAAACTTGTATTTCTAAAACCCGACGGAAGCGGAGTTAATCCGACTTTCGATTCGGTTTTCTTTAAAAAGTTCCAATTTTCTTAAATACAACAATACCAAACTTGCACATCATGACCATTAAACATTAACAAAACATATTGAACAAGTTCCATAGCAAAAGAATTCATATTGTAATTTTTATCACGCTTTTTCAGAAAAATACCATATGGTTTAGTTTCGACATAAAACATCATTACCCTTGCTATGCCTTTAGATAGTTCACGAGATAATGACCTACCCCTTCATAACACTCATATCTAACATAGCACGATGCCTTTCGGGAACATAGAATACGGGAAAATGCAATTTTACTCATAAATACCTTTTACTATTAAAAACCGTTTTCTATAAGATTATGTATTTTAAACAAATCTTTGCAAAGCGCCGCTACAACCCATTTGGGGAACCCGTTCGGGATGGTGTGGATTATCGCACATCCTCGGGCTTAGTAGTGCGAGATGCAGACCTCCGCAAGGAGCATTCGGTCTCGAAAGATTTAAAATACAAATATCTTAAGAAAATGAGATTTCTAGAAAATAATAAATTAAAATTATTATATATATATATATATATATATATATATGTATGTATCATCAAAATATAATTTTTTTTATATAATATAAATATTCCAAATTTTCTAAATCAAAAGAATCACTTTACATGAAAATACCATGCAATCCCATACAAGTTCAATACTTTACAATTAAATACCATATATTATGAAAATAGGTTTAATTCACTAGAAATGTCACATATATAAAATCTACATCTATGAAAACTCTAAAGACGATAATTAAATACTTGGGGTGTATTTGAAAATTATACAAAATTGTTTTTACATAAACCCCCCTTAAGTTTTATAAATTACAATAAGGACCCTAGTAAATATAGGTTTAAGCGGGACCAGTCTCTCGAGCCTCTGGGAGCCGGAGATATGGGTTCTTGCCTATTTAAGGTAGACAACTTAACAAAAGGTGTTATCAACACGGTAATCGTCTTTGAAAAAGACACAAATCCTGCCGTCCATGTGCAGCGGTTACCGATAACACCAAAACCTAATTCATGATTCAATTTCTTTTCTAATTGTCTGACTCAGACTGAGTCTCAATATATATAATCAATCTGACGTGATTATGATTCAAGTATCCAAACTACAATTTAAAATGAAACCATGAATCTATGTATTCAATTTGTTCAATCTAATCAATCTATATTGACTAAACCGAACCATGGATATACCTCCATCTACATGATTCTCCAGTTACATCCATTTATTGATATCATGGTTTCGGCAAGTCATCAAGCTATACAATCCATAATACAAGACAATACAATACAATACCATCAGTACAATCATTACTATCAATACAATAAATACACGGGGTATTGGGGTAGTTCATGCGTGAATCCAACAGAATCTCAAGAGTCCCCCTAGATCATGAATCCATGTCTACTAACACAAGCAAGCTATCATGAGGGCCCGTGTTTCCTTTCTCCTGGAGTACAGCCTGTTGAGTTTGGAATAATTCAACACTAGGTTGAAGTTCTGTTACTAACATTTGATTCGGGCCTGTAGTTCCCTATCCCTGAATTACAGCCTGTTGGGTTCGAGAACACCCTTGAGATTGGTTGATATTCACCCATGAACTTATGTTAACAACAGCATTAACACTAAATACAATAGTATAACAATATAATACAGCTTTAAAAGCTACACACTCTCTCTCTCTGTCTATTCTACTTCTCCCTTATCCTTGGGACTTACCGAGCGATTGTTCGCTGACGACATTCCTTCTCTTTCTTCTTTGGAATGTTGTCAGGTGTTTCGGACCTTTAGGAGATCGAGCCCACCAGCGAGGATTTGGACTAGCTAGCTTACGACCCAGAGCTTTAGATTCCTTGTACACATTTACTTTCAGTACTTTTCATTTCTGTTATGCCACTGTTTAGGCATTGCTTTTCATTCCATGTATTTACTTTTCCATGCATTATACAAAAAAATGTTAATAAATAAAGTTGTTGTTCATTACATTTGTCTCTTGTATATATTTCTTTTATATTGCTTAGTTACGCTTAGCATATTTACTTCTGAGTAAATACGTAGCGGCCTCGTCGCGTCCTCTTCCCGTATACTGGGAAGTGGAGCGTGACAACCGGGTTGAGATCGATGTCACCATTTGTACATATTATTTTCAATTTCTGTACTAGGATTACCCCACGGTGGAGTGCACGAATAGCCGGGTTCTAGAAGGCAACAAGCCCGCATCTCATGGCGTTGAGACGGAGGGGCTTCATTCTAGAATTGGCAGGCTATTCGCCGCACTCGTAGAGGGTATAGGATGACCCACGGAGGGGCGCCCAATTTACCGGATTCCGTGAACTGCTAGGTGGCCCATTCACTTTGTTGAAGAGGGTTGCCTCACTTCTGGGATTGGCGAGTAACTTGCCGTGCTCATAGAGGTCCAGGTTTTCATTGCACAGGCTATCCACACGACGGGGAACGTCGGATTTTATTTGCGGCTCAAATGAAACCCGGGGCTTCAAGATTATCCACCTTTCGGTATTGTTGGCTGAGATTCTGTGATGTTGCTTATTATCATGCCTTGGACGAATGTTATAAATACTTATATATATACTAGTAGATGTTATATATGTTTTACACATGCGCTAGTCCAGCCCCCGCTCTATCGTTAGTTAAGTAACCTAACGGGTGATGACGGGGCCCCGTGGCGAATACGAATGGCATATACGTACATCGTATTTTCGTTCTTTTCTGGTGTGATAGGATTAAACTGATGGGACCGCATTAATTTTTATTAATGCAAGAAAATAAACCTAGAAGATGTTGTTGGAACAAATTTCAAAAAACTGTAGTTATATTCTTTCACTTTGCACAGTGGTATTCGGTCATGAATATCCAGCACCTCATTCCAGGAGGCAAGAGCCGAGATCCCTTCACGAGGAGTGACCTCTTGAGTGAAAGTCTATACTGTAAATTACTCGGTTTTTTCAAAAACAGAAGTTTTTCAAAAGCGGAACCTAAACCACTCCTTTTTCAAAACTGCTCAGGTTCCTTCAACGATATCAAGTTCATTATGTTAACCGGTTTTTCGCTAAAAACCTAGCCGTAGCCCTCCGTCATTTCGGATGAGTTGTACCTAGTATTCGTGCTGTGTTTGTTGGCCTTTGTCAAGGCGTAGTGTACGGTAGCTAGATATTGCTTGTCTGTTGCATATTGAGATACGATTATCTAGGACAGTCGTACAACATTGTTGGCCTTTGTCAAGGATATGTACGGGTGGGTCTAGATTAATTCTGGATAATGATGGGATGAACTTGACTAGTGGATTATGATTTGTTGGCCTTTGTCACGGTCATAAACCGCTAGGGGCAAAAACCACATCGGGAGTTTCAAATATACAGGAAACTTGCTAGTGTTGCATACCTTATGGAGTGTGGTGACTAGAGTGGCATCCATCTAGTTTATCACGCAATGATAGTTGGATCCCGATCCCACTGATGAGTAGGATTACTCTTGGGAAATTTTCTCACTTAACAATCAATGCTATAAACTAAGTAGGTGTCTAGAACGGTGTTGGCGAGGCTACGCCTCTAGGGAAAAGAGGTTATGGAATTAAGGAACTTCGCGAAAGTGTTGGAAAACCTCTCTCGAAGTACCAACACTAGCCTGGCCGAAAGGTTAAGCAAGTATTGTGTCGTGTGATTAATCCCAACTGATTCTTCTTTTAAGGTTTGAAGAAGAATACGAGGAAACAGTGGGAGCCATCCTGATTAGATAAACTAATAACCAATATAATCTTGCAAGAGCGCACGCTGAGTGTTTCTTTTCTCTCTCTCCAGGTAGCAACCATTTCACGCCCTAATCAAGATAATAAAATGTATCGCTTGACCGATCCGAATTGTTATTCGTGGATGGGGAACGTCGGTTCGGCTCTAACTTATAACAACAGTCATAAGTGTGAGCATGAGAAATAGGATTGTTTGAATTCCTTAATGACCCCATCGAAGAAGAAACATACTATTGTGTCTTCTTCAGGTGTTCTTGTTATTGAGAATTGTTTTTCGGTCAGTCCTACCTCCTGGGTACTCGATACCGGATCGGGATCTCATATTTGTAATTTACTACGGGGATTGAGAAAAAGTAGGATAGTTGGACCTGGTGATATGTCCCTCAGAGTAGGGAACGGAGCATAGGTTGATGCTTCTGCCGTCGGTGAATAGTACCTAGCATTGCCAAATGGCAATACTATGATTTTGAACAACTGCTGCTATGTACCTTCCATGGTTTGCAACATCATATCAGTTTGTTTACTTGATAAAGATGGATATAAGTTTGTTCTTGATAGAAATATCATGAACATTTACCTTAATCAGGTATTGGTTGCAGAAGGTACACTGTGTAATGGTGTTTATGTTCTTAATCAAAACACAGTACTCAGTATACAAAACACACGCAAGAGAAAGAGTTCAGATGTGAATGAATCCTACTTGTGGCATTGTAGACTTGGTCATATCGGAGAGAAAAGACTGAGTAAGTTGCATAAAGATGGAATTTTGGATACGCTCGAATTTTTATCTTATGAAACTTGTCAATCTTGTCTCAAAGGAAAGATAACCAAGTCTCCGTTCACTGGACACGGAGAAAGAGCAGCAGAGCTCTTGGGACTCATACACAGTGATGTATGTAGTCCAATGTCTATACATGCAAGGGGTGGGTTCTCGTACTTCATCACATTCACTGACGATCTCTCTAGGTTCGGATATGTGTATCTTATGAAACACAAATCTGAAGCTTTTGAGAAATTTAAAGAATTCAGAAATGAAGTAGAGAACCAGAATGGCAAAAGTATCAAGATCCTCCGATCTGATAGAGGAGGGGAGTACTTAAGCACGGAATTCCGGGACTTTCTAAAAGAGAATGATATTCTCTCTCAGCTTACTCCTCCATATACACCACTGCACAACAATGTATCGGAGCGGAGGAACCATACCCTGCTGGACATGGTTCGCTCCATGATGTATAGTGCTGAGTTGCTTCTTTCATTCTGGGGACATGCGCTGCAAACAGCGGCATATCTTTTGAATCAGGTTCCTTCCAAATCTGTTCCTAAAACTCCGTATGAAATATGGAAAGGAAAAATACCATGTCTTAAGGGTATTAAGATATGGGGTTGTCCGGTCTATGTGAAAACACAGAAACCGGACAAACTAGAGGCACGGTCAGTTTTATGTAAGTTTGTTGGATATCCAATGCACTCGCATGGATATCTGTTTTACCACACTGAGGAACAGAAGGTGTTTATTGCTCGCCACTCCGTCTTTTTGGAGAAGGAATTTCTTTTAAAAGAAATTAGTGGGAGCATAGTAGAACTGGAAGAAATTCCAGAGGGACAAACTATAACTGAAGGTTTGGTGGAACCAAAAGATTCAATAGTCCCAGACGAACCTCAGCCACTCCGCAGATCTGGTAGGATTTCTCATCCGCCCGAGAGATACTACGGTTTTCTCATAGACGGGGATCGAGAGGATTGCATCTTGGAAGAAGATGATCCTACCAGTTTCAGGCAAGCCATTATCAGTAGGGACTCTGATAAGTGACTGGATGCTATGCGATCCGAAATGGAGTCCATGTACGCCAATAAAGTAGGGACCTTGGATATTGCTCCACCTGGGGTAAAACCCGTTGGATGCAAATGGATCCACAACAGGAAATTTGGTGTAGATGGGCAGGTGAAAACCTATAAGGCTCGACTTGTTGCAAAAGGTTTTCGTCAAAGACCAAGTGTGGACTATGACGAAACCTTTTCTCCAGTGGCTATGCTCAAATCCATTCGGATATTACTTTCCATTGCTGCCTTCCATGACTATGAGATCTGGCAGATGGACGTAAAAACGGCTTTTCTAAACGGAAGTTTAGAATAGTGCGTTTATATGGATCAGCCGGAAGGTTTCGTAGATAGTGGGAGCAGCAGGAAGGTGTGCAAGTTGCTTAAATCCATTTATGGATTAAAGCAGGCATTGCGGAGCTCGAACATCTATTTTGATGAAACAGTCAAGGAATTTGACTTCATCAAGAACGAGGATGTGCCTTGTATTTATAAGAAGATTGTAGGATGAACTTTCGTGTTCCTAGTCTTGTACGTGGACGACATTCTTTTGATAGAAAATGACATTCCTATGCTACAATT
Source organism: Agapanthus africanus (assembly GCA_030015575.1). Taxonomy (NCBI): domain Eukaryota; kingdom Viridiplantae; phylum Streptophyta; class Magnoliopsida; order Asparagales; family Amaryllidaceae; genus Agapanthus; species Agapanthus africanus. Next base: position 206,255,890 of record CM057347.1, on the reverse strand, counting down.
GGTCAAGTTATTCTTATCACAAAGGTTCTCCATGAAGGACCTGGGTGATGTCTCGTACATTCTGGGGATTAAGATCTACAGAGATAGATCGAAACAGTCCAGGTACATAGAGACCGTACTAAAGAGATTTAGTATGTAAGATTCCAAGCGCAGTAACATACCCGCATTACACAAAATCACCCTCTCTAAGGAGATGTCTCCCAAGACTGACGAGGAAAGGGTTCGCATGAGCACTATACCCTACGCTTCGGCGGTAGGATCTATAATATATGCGATGCTATGTACAAGGCCAGATGTAGCTATGCACTAAGCGTGGTGAGCCGATATCAGTCGAACCCAGGTGAGGACCACTGGACAGCAGTAAAGAACATTCTCAAATACCTGAGAAGGACAAAGGAGATGTTCTTGGTTTACGGTAATGGAGACCTAAAGGTCGAGTTCTTTAACGATTCAAGCTTCCAGAGTGACATGGATGACATCGAGTCTGTCTCGGGTTTTGTATTTACCCTCAACGGAGGGACGGTGTGTTGGAAAAGCTCCAAACAGGATACCATTGCAGACTCGACGATGGAGGCTGAATACATTGCTGCAAGCGATGCCGCAAAAGAGGCGGTCTGGATGAAGAAGTTCATTAATGAACTTTAAGTAGTTCCATCCATTGTTGACCAAATACCTTTGTATTGCGATAACAATAGGGCTATAGCTTTAGCAAAGGAACCACGGTCCCATCAGAAATCCAGGCACATCTTAAGGCGGTATCACCTGATCAGGGAGATCGTAGATCGCCAGGAGATCGATGTCCGGAGAGTGGATAGAAAAGACAACACTGCGGATCCATTCACCAAGGCCCTTCCTCAAGCACAGGTCGAGAGACTTTTTGAGATGTTGGGTATGCGGTACGTCAACAGCTGGCCCAAGAGCAGTCGTTGGATACTCAGTACGCCAATATATATGGCCTTAGTGCAAGTGGGAGATTGTTCGATACGTATGCCCTAGAGGCCATTATTGTATATGTATACATATGGATGCTTGGACATATATATGTATAAGACAGTCTTGCTCGATATGATAGTATGCTATTTGGTTTGACTTTATCTTAACATGTGTATGTTTTACTTGCTATTACATATATTTTATACATGTTGATAAAGCCCGTAGGATCCATGCTAGACTACCTGCGTTGTGATGGCGATCATACTTATGGGAGCTGGGTAGTTGGTACGCACATCCTTAAATGGTCCCTAGTCGTGGGAGTATCGAGACTGGGCATCGATATTCCGGAGTAGACTAGTGTATACGTTTCTAGACCCCGACGAGGGGCGATGGTTTGGTCCCGCAACCATTGGTCTTTAGACCTAAGATCGTATACAGATGCTCACTGGGGGTGAGTACACCGGTTGGACTCGCCGAGAACTTCCAGATGGTACTATACCTATCGTCGGATGGAAGTTCTCAAATGACATAAGTACAGGTTAGTCCTTAGACCTGAGATCGTCATTTTTCTCGTGTGAGTTCCCACTATGCTTTGATCACTACCCTACCACGGCTCTACTGAGCCGTGCAAACAGGTTTTGGTTGGGTATAGTCCCGAGCCACATGAAGGTAGTGAGCAATTGTCGGGGATTCATCTCTCCTGGTATAGGGAGTCGATGTCCCACTGTGTTCGATTGGTCAGGACCATAAGACCTTGGCCAAGGCAGTTAGGATTTACTGATAGACTGATCAGTAGTTTCCGGATTGGTCTTGAGCATTATCAGCGAGACTTATCGGGTTATTAGAGTCTGATGTTTACCACCCCCTTGACCCAGTATGCGATACTCTCAGATGAAGAGACCGGACTGTACGGAGATTGTCACAGATAGGCTCGGTAGGGATCCGGATGAGTTTGTTCGTCGGCCTTCCTTTTCGACAGGTACCCGGGTAGCCATTACGTACAGCTAGTGCCGCTGACGTGCTTGTGGTTATGGATTTATCCAGTAACTCACTGCCGGCGTACTGTCGAGTCTTTACAGTCCCACACAGAGAGTTTCCCTGATTCAGGCGAAATGATGTAGTAGCCGTATTGGATACGTGTAGGGTCTCGATCGATTGATGTACTTAGTATTCGGACTTTCGATCGGACGGTTGGTAATACTAGCCAGCTCGGGTTTGAGCCGGATTATTAAATCAGGTATTGATTTAATAGTTTACATATATGTATTTCGATATGTATATTCTAGTATTACGTTCTTCATGTTATTCTATCTCTTTGGGCATTCGTGTTTTTATCCGCATGCAGGTATGTATATACAGCAGATTGTAATCCATATTTATTACAGATTACCTTCTAGAAGGTGTCCACCTCATTATGCTTTTTCCATTTATTTGATAAATGGAAAATGAGGTGTAAAGTGTGAGGTATGGGAGGAATGGAGATAACCATGCTTCAATATTTAACAAATGAAATTTTAATTCATTTGGAGTTACTATTGAAGTATGGTTGTTGATTGTTTATTCAAGAAATTCATACACAAAACCTTTGCGTGGATTTTCTCTCTGATGGATGCTTCATTATTTGCTTGAGCTCCCATTTCTCTTCATCTCCTCCCTCCTCTTGAGTTTCCCCGACCTTCATCATCTTCCTCTTCACTACCCTTCTCATGAGTTGAAAAACAAGTGAAGAGGCAAGAAAGAGATAGCAAACACTTAGATCTTCACACTACATTCTAGACTACTTGGTTTAGCAACCCAGGTTCTCTAGTTGCTCCACTTGACATATTGTGAGGAGCTAGAACAATGGATCATATCCCTCGGGTGGATCATCTACGACAAAGGAGGGCCGGAGAGCAAGATCGATCGCGGAGAACAAAAGGAGCCAACAAAGAAGATCAAGCATGTTCAAGGTGGCCACTTGGAGCTAAAGATGAAGAAAGAAGACCGAAGGACTTGGTTCGTTTGGTGAGATTTCATCATCATAGTAGATAGCTCTCTTTATTTAGCTAGTTAGGTTAATGGTAAGATCCGGGTTAAAAGTTATTCTAGTGTCATGTTCTAATGATTAGAAAAAATTTTGTTCCGCATTTGGTCACGGTAGTTGGCCGGGGCACTAGCATAACCTTTCATCTCTCTCTCCAGGTAGCAACCATATCACGCCTTAATCAAGATAATATGGATATATTGACCGAATCCGCTTGTTATACTGAGCTGAGGAACATTGGTTCCGCTCTATCTTATAATTGTTATAAGACCGAGCAGGAAATAGGGCAATATCCGGATTTCCACGCAACCCAAACGAGGAATGAGCATGATGATGTGTCTTCTTCAGGTGTGTTTGTCACCAAGAACTGTTTCTTAGTACACTCTACGTCCTGAGTATTAGATACCAGATCAGGATCCCACATATGTAATATGTTACATGGGCTAAAGAAAGGTAGACAACTGAGAAAAGGTGACCAATCTCTAAGAGTAGGGAATGGTGCAAATGCTGCAGCCAAATCAGCTGGCGAATATCACCTTGTATTATCAATTGGTAATACATTGATTCTGAACGAATGTTATTACATACCAAACCTGATATCAGTTTCTTTATTAAATAAAGAAGGATATAATTTTGTATTGCAGGATAATGTTATGAACATTTTCCAAAATCAAAGTTGATTGGATCAGGCACGTTATATAATGGCATATACGTTCTAAATCAAACTACAGTCTTAACGTACAGAACACACACAAGAGGAAAAGTTCAGAAATGAACGAATCCTTCTTGTGGTATTGTAGACTAGATCATATCAATGTGACATGACTAGCTAAGTTACATAAGGATGGATATTTAAATCCGTTCAAATTTACATCTTATGAAACTTGCCAGTCATGTCTAAAAGGTAAGAAGACCAAAACTCCGTTTACTGGATACAGAGAAAGAGTTACTGAACTCTTGGGACTGATACATAGTGATGTATACGGTCCCATGTCTACACATACCAGGAATGGTTCTTCGTACTTCATTACATTCATCGATGATCTCTCAAAATTCGGACATGTGTTCCTGTTGAAACACAAGTCTGAAGCTTTTTGAGAAATTCAAGGAATATAAGTGCGAAGTAGAGAACCAAACGGGTAAAAGTATTAAAATCCTTCAATATGTTCAGGGAGGAGAATATTTGAGCACGGAGTTCCTGGATTATTTAAAAGAGAATGGGATTCTCTCTCAGCTTACTCCTCCGTATACACCACAGAACAACAGTGTATCGGGGCGGAGGTATCGCACCCTATGAGATATGGTGCGCTCTATGATGAGTAATACTGAGTTACCTATTTCCTTTTGGGGTTATGCGCTTGAGAAGCCGCATACCTATTGAATAGGGTTCCAACCAAATCAGTGCCTACCACTCCATATGAGATATGGAATGGGAAGAGACCATCTCTTAAACGAGTTAAGATATGGGGTTGTCCGGCCTATGTTGAAAAGCAAAATCCAGACAAGCTTGAGGCAAGGTCAGTACCGTATAAGTTTGTTGGATATCCCGAACATTCACAAGGGTATATCTTCTACCATACTGAGGAGCAAAAGGTGTTTTGTTTCTCAACATGCCACCTTTTTAGAAAAGGAATTTCTTATGGAAGAAATTAGTGGTCATATGGTAGAACTGGAAGAAGTTCCAGCTAGACAAACTAACAGCTGATGATTTGGTAGAACCGGAGGATTCAATAGTTCCCGACGAACCTCAGCCTCTCCGCAGATATACTAGGGTTCCTCATCCGCCCGAGATATACTACGGTTTTCTTAATGACAGTGGGAGCGAGGATTGCATCATGGAAGATGATGACCCAACTAGTTTCGACCAGGCCATCACAAGTGAGGACTCTATGAAATGGCTGGATGTTATGCGATCTGAGATGGAATCCATATACACCAACAGAGTATGGACTTTGGTAGTTGCACCTGAAGGGGTAAAACCCATCGGGAGCAAGTGGATCTTGAGAAGATTCTTGGTGTAGATGGAAAAGTTGAGATTTTCAAAGCTAGACTTGTTGCAAAAGGTTGTCTTCAATAACCAGGTATGGATTTTGATGAAACCTTTTCTCCAGTGGCTATGCTTAAGTCCATCCAGATCCTACTTGCCATTGCTGCATACCATAACTATGAAATCTGGCAGATCGACGTCAAGAACGCTTTTCTAAATGGTGATTTAGAAAATAGCGTGTGCATGACACTGCCAGAGGGCTTCGTAGACAGTGGGAGCAGGGGAAAGGTGTGCAAGTTGCTTAAATCAATTTACGAATTAAAGCAGGCATCGCGGAGTTAGAACATCTGTTTTGATGTGGCAGTCAAAGAGTTTGACATCATCGAAAAGGTTGATGAACCTTGTATATACAAGAAGGTTGTAGAGAGTAAGGTTGTCTTCCTCGTATTGTACGTGGATGACATACTCTTGATAGGAAATGGTGTTCCTATTATACACTCGGTCAAGCTCCTCTTATTACAATGTTTCTCCATGAAGGATCTGGGTGATGCCTCCTACATCCAGTGATTAATATCTATAGAGATAGATCTAAGAGGATGTATCATACTCACTAGGTGTAGTGAGTAGGTGTCAATCAGATCCTGGGGAGAAACGCTGGATAGCTGTGAAGAACATTCTTAAGTACTTGAGAAGGTCTAAAGAAATGTTCATGGTGTTTGGTAACGGTGAACCCCAGATAGAGTCCTTTACTGATTCGAGCTTCTAGTGTGATAAGATCAACTGTAAGACAGTCGAGGGTTTTGTCTTTACCCTCAGTGGAGGGACGGTTTGTTGGAAGAGATCCAAGCTAGATACCGTGGCAGACTCGATGATAAAGGCTGAATACATTGCTACCAACGATACTACCAAAGAGACTGTCTGGGTATAGATGTTCATGAGATGAACTTGGTTTCTACCATTGTGGTGACAATGGAGCTATGGCTTAGGCCTAGAAACCCCGGTCCCATAAGTGATCTAGACATAATCTTAGGCGGTATCACCTGATTAGGAGATGGTTGATCTCCGGGAGATCGAGGTCAGGAGAGTTGACAGGAAGAATAACACGGCGGATCCACTCATGAAGGCCTTTCCCTAGAGAGACTTTAAGGGATGTTGGGTATGAGATACTACAACAACTGGCCTTAGTGCAAGTGGGAGATTGTTAGTTGTATATATGCCCTAGAGGCCATTATTGTACATGATTGTACATAATAGTGGATGCTTTGACATATATAGGGAGGACTTTCTTGCTCGACATGATAGTAAGCTATCTGGTTACTCTTTATCTTAACATGTATACTTATATTGTCTCTCTGTTACAAGTTGATAAAGCCCTTAGGATGTGTACTTGACTACCAGGATTACGATGCAGATCATACTAGTAGGGCCAGGGTGGTCCATAAGTTCATCCTTTAATTGTTCCTAGTCATGGGTGTATCGAGACGGGGCATCGATATTCCAGAGTAGACTAGTGTATACACATCTTGACCCATATGATGGGCGATGGATGGTCCTATATCCATTGGTGTTTGATATCAAAGATTGTATACGGGTGCTCAGTGGAGACTGGGTATACCGAACAGGACTCGCTGAGAACTCCTAAATGGTATTATACCTATCGTCAGATAGCAGTTCTCTTGTGACACTGGTACAGATTAGTCTGTAGACCCGAGATTGTCATAGTGTCTTGTGTGATTCCCACTGTACTTTGATTTCCACCCTACCACGTTCAAGAGAACGTGCAAACAGGTGGTTTTTGGGTACAGTCCCGAGTCACATAGAGGCAATGAGCGATAGGAAGGGTTTCGTCTCTCCCGGTATTGGGGGTTGATGTTGCGATGTGCTCGATTGGCTATAACAGGAAGTCCCTGGCCAGGGATGATTATGAGATTTATTGGTAAGTGTCATCAGTAGTTTCTCGACCAGTTATGAGCCTCATATCGGCATGACTTATCAAGTTATTGGGGTCTGACGTTTACCACCCCCAGACTAGATATGCGATACATCAGACGAAGAGACCGGACTGTACGGTAGTGTTACTTATTAGATTCACGGAAGTATGACAGGCTTGCTTGTTGATCTTCTGATCGCTCAATACCCGGGTAGCCGTTACATCCAGCTAGTACCGCTGACGGCTTATGGGCAACTGATATGATCATTACCTACTGCCGGCGTATTGACGAGTCTTTAGAGTCCTACACAGAGGTTTCCTGGCTCAAGCGAAAAGAAGTAGAGCACATATGTGATATGTGCGGGACCGAGATTGATACGTGTATGTGATGCCGTATTCTAATATCGTGATATGTGATATCGGTCGGTTATATGTGATATAGCCGGGTTATTGAATCAAGTGTTGATTCGATAAGTTGATATAAATGATATTAGTCGGTTATATGTGATATAGCCGGATTGTTAAATCAAGTGTTGATTTAATAATTTAATGTATGATTATATATTTGATATATTAATATACATTAACTAATATTAGCTCACTAAAGAATTTCTTCATCTCACTTGTACATTTAATATATATGTGATATATATTATTGTGTTTATTTCTTTGTGTCATGTTTGATGATACATTGGACTTGGGTGTATAAGACTCACACCACACTTAAGATAATGTGGCAATTTAATTATTAAGGAAAAATCAAAAATAGGTGGAAATTTGTCATAGCTTGTGAAGCTTGGAGTGGCTTGTGAAGCTTGGAGAAGCTTGTGGAAACTATTGACTTAGTCCACTAATTTTGTTTTACTCTAGATATTTATTAACCTAACCATTATCTTTAGCCATGGTTAAGTCTCTTCATGTGATATGTTGTGCATGTTGATGAAGCCCTTAGGACTATGCTTGACTACCAGGATTATGATGAGATCATACTAGTGGGACCTGGGCAGTCTACAAGCATATCCTTTAATAGTTCCTAGTCGAGGGTATATCGAGACAGGGCATCGGTATTACCAGATTAGACTAGTGTGTACGCTTCTTAACCCTGGGGGCGATGGTTGATTCCACAACCATTGATGTTTGACATCAAAGATTGTACATAGGTGCTCATTGGAGATTGGGTACACTGAACAGGACTCGCCGAGAACTCCTGGATGGTATATATACCTATTGTCAGATAGCAGTTCTCTGGCGACACTTGTACAGGTTAGTCTGTAGACCCGAGATCGTCATAGAGTCTTGTGTGATTCCCACTGTACTTTGATTTCCTCCCTACTACGGCTCTATTGAGTCGTGCAAACAGGTGGATTTTGGGTACAGTCCCGAATCACATGGAGACAGTGAGCGATAGGAGGGGTTTCGTCTCTCCCGGTATAGGGAGTTGATGTCGCGCTATGTTTGATCGGCTATAACACCTAAATCCCTGGCCAGGGTTCTCGAGGTTTATTGATAAGTGTTATCAGTAGTTCCTCGAACTGTTATGAGCCGTAAATCAGCATGACTTATAAAGTTACTGGGGTCTGACATTTACCACCCCTAGACTTCATATGTGATGTATCAGACGAAGAGACTGGACTGTACGGTAAGTGTTGCTTGCAGGCTCGTAGAGGTTGTGATGAGTTCGTTCGTCGGCCACCTTTTCGTCATGTACCTGGGTAGTCGTTACGCACAGCTAGTGCCGCTGACGTGCTTGTGGTTAAACCCACTGCAAGCGTACTGTCGAGTCTTTAGAGTCCCGCACAGAGGGTTCCTTCATTCAGGCGAAAGATGTAGAGGCTGTAAGATGTTATGGCAGCCGTAAGATGTTACGGCAGGGTTTCGATTATGTTCGTGTAATTGTTACAGGAATAATAATCGGAAGGATAATACTGGTGGGCTTTGGTTTAAGACGGATACCACTATTATATTATTGGATTAGTGGTATTCGTATTTTTCGGAATTCGGATACGGGTATACGATATACGGTATACGGAGGAGGGGTATTTTTGTAATTGTTACAAGAATACCTTCTAGAAGGTGCTACCTCATAATGACATAATAATGACATCATTTATTTTGTGAAAATAAATAAATGAGGTGGAAATTAAAAAGTACAAGCATGATGGGGTTGTTGTTATAGAGTTACTATTGAAGCATGGTGCTAATTATATAATGCATGTTTCAATTATTTCATTTAGTGCTATATCCTTTTTCATCATGCTTGAACTCTTTAATTATGACAAACACTTACTCTCTCCTTCTCCTTCTTCTTATAAATAGCTTCACATGAGATGTGAATGAATGAATGAGCATGAATAAACTCATTATTCTTCTTCCTAGCTTAAACCTTCACATAATATGTGAATCCAAAGCTTAGGATTTCAAGTAAATCCAATACACTTATCTCTACATTATCCTAGTGACCTCTTCTAACAAAATTGGTCTCTAGGTTAAACTCTTGTGAAGAGTTTATAGCTTGCACGATAACTCTCGGGTGGATCATCTAGGTCTTGGATGGCCGGAGATCGAAGACATCGACAATATCTAAAGGAGCTAAGGAGTTCACCAAAAGAGAAGAAAGGAGCAAAGGAGTTGCATCCAAGAGAAGACCCGAAGGACCGTATCATCAAGGTATAATCCCTAACATAGTAAACCCAAGGTGGGGTGCACAAACTACCGGGTTTTTGAAGTGCCTAGTGGCCTACTCACTTTGTTGAGGGAGGTTGCTTCACTTCGGGAATTTGGCGGGTAATTTGCCGCACCCGTAAGGGTCTGGGGGTTGGCTATTCATCACTACCGTGGAACCCGTCTTTCATTAAGGGCTTGAATGAAATACGGAATTCCTAGTATATCCAATGTATTCATCTGTGATCTGAAATGGTTATATTTATATATGAGATATATAATAAACATTGCTTATGTTTTGCACTCGCGCTAGTCCAGCCCCCTCTCTGCCATTAGTTAAGTAACCTAACGGTGCATGACAGGGCCCCATGGCGAATGCGGATGGCATAAGCGTACGTTCTATTTTCGTTTCCTTTCTGTGATGTTTAGGAAACGTAAATGATGGGACAGCATTAATGTGATTAATGTTAAGAAAAAGAAACCTAAAGATGTCGTAGAATCAAATTTTTTAAAATGGGTAACTCTAGCTTTTGTTTTGCATAGTGGTATTCTTGAATATCCTGCACCTCATTCGATGAGGAAAGGGCCGAGATCCCTTCACCGGGAGTAACCCCTATAGCGAAACTGGAAAATGTTACAAAGAACTCGATTTGATTTTATAGTTGATCTAATTTTGCTTTGCATCATGGTATTTACATATCCAGCACCTTATTCGATAAGAAAAGAGCCGAGATCCCTTCACCGGGAATGAGCTCTTTAGTAAGATTAGAAAGATGCTATAAAACCATTCGATTTTTAAAACTGGAGCTTAAACCACTCCTTCTCACTCGATTCTACAACGATATCAAGTTCAAAACGTTAAAGGTTTTCATAAAAACCATCCGTAGCCCTCCGCCATTTAAGGAAGCAGAGTACTTATTATTCGTGCCACGTTTGTTGACCATAGTTAAGGCGTGGTGTACGGTAGCTAAGTGATGTATTCATACAAAGCATTTGATGCGATCGATTAGGACATTCTCATGACTTTGTTGACCATAGTTAAAGGTCATGTGGGTGGGTCTAAATCAATCCCGAAATGGCGGGTAGAACTTGACTAGTGCTTATGATTTGTTGACCATAGTTAAGGTCATAAGACACTAGGGGTAAAAATCATATCGGGAATTTCAAGAGTTGAAATTTGCAATGAGATTGCATACCTTCTATATGATAGTTGGATCCCGATCCCACTGTGAGTAAAAGTTACTCCCGGGAGAATTTTGCTTTTTACAATTAGCGAACTTGTAGATTGCAATTTATCCTGGCTAGTTTTCTTTTTAGTTTTGAAGGAAAATTTGATAAAAAGCAGTGGGAGACATCAATTGGATAAGATTAATAACCAATCTAATTATGTAAGAGCAATCGCTGAATGTCTTGTCACGACCCAAAGTTTGGCCCGTGACCGACACTTAACTACATAACTTCTACAGGCGTAACGCGACTAAGTAAGCCGAAAACCCAGAAAACAAACCAGTAAAAGTATAGAGTGATTTAATCATTTAATAGAACTAATTACTAAGATGTCAAGAAACCTTAAGTAGACAATCACCAAGATAACAATATACGACGCCGTAGCGAAGAAAATGAGCAACAGGTGGGAAACATCACAGATAGAATAAACTGTATAAGTAGAGTCGGCTCACAACGAGCTCGACACTAGAATACAAAAAAATATACATCGTCCTCACAACTGGTCTCTAAGTCAATACATAAGTGGTAGATGGAGAGTAATAGATACAACAATGTACATAACTGAAAGATAACCAGATACCGCACAAAACCCACCTATCAGCAAAAGAGCTAGTACACCAACTGTAGGGGTATCTGTGTCAAAAGATGCAAGAACGCAGCCTGCCGCGACTACTCCGAAGGGCAACCTGCAAATACTGTGGCACAACGGGGGTGAGTTGCCAACTCGTGAATAGAAGATAACATATAAAGGTAATCGCGAGTATGCACGTGCAACGATACTCTAACCTATGTCAACAGATAACATCTATATGATGAACTGGATGCTCAAAACATGCAACAAGTACGATCTAATAACATCTCCATGTGATGAGCAAGAACTGTGATGATCAGGTATAGCAATGCAATCTAACAACCCTATATAGAATGAACAGGGTGTGCAATGATCAGGTATAGCAATGCAATCTAACAACCCTATATAGAATGAACAGGGTGTGCAATGATCAGGTATAGCAATGCAATCTAACAACCCTATATAGAATGAACAGGGTGTGCAATGATCAGGTATAGCAATGCAATCTAACAACCCTATATAGAATGAACAGGGTGTGCAATGATCAGGTATAGCAATGTGTACTATATCAGGTACAATAGATACAGGATGAGATATCAATTACTACATACTGAGCATGGGAAATATAACATCTACACGGAATGTCATCGTGGAAAGTATAATCGGTACTCATCAATGCACCCAAATCCCAATACTACTCAGGCGTCGTCATCCTCCTCGGTCCTCCAATCCTGTAAATCTCATATAATCGTGAGTGCCCAACATGGGCACCCAAAATATCAAGAAATACTCGTGCCAAGCATCGACACGCAAATCCTTCTGTATAGGGCATCCGTCAGTCCGGATCAGCCCACGGGCGCTGTCTGCGGTATCGGCCCTCGGCCCCGGCAGTACGAGTCGTCCCGTATCCATCCATCGACTCTGGTCGGTATCCTCCGGATAACCGCCAGGTCCAACCAATCACCGGTAGGGAGTAGTCCCTCTGCCAGGCTCACCGTCTACTACACAGCGAAACCGTTCTCGCCCCGGGGTACCATACCGGGTCCACCATGTATCCGTAACCGGCCTCATCCAACTCCTCGATTCGGGTTCACATATATCACTCTAGTACCGAGAAAACACATGGTGGACGCACCGAAATATCATATCAAGGGAAACCGGGTTTTTAAATAATTAACTATTCTCTTTTTGAAATATCCACGGTTCCCCAAATCCAGAATTAACATGGAAACAATATATCTCAATGCGTAATCTAAGCAAGTATAAAGATATCAATGTATGTGTGCACAGATATGAGTATACAGTGTGCATGTGTGCAGGTATGAAGATATCAATGTATGTGTGCACAGATATAAGTATACAGTGTGCATGTGCGCAGGTATAAAGATATCAATGTATGTGTGCACAGATATGAGTATACAGTGTGCATGTGCGCAGGTATGAAGATATCAATGTATGTGTGCACAGATATGAGTATACAGTGTGCATGTGCGCAGGTATGAAGATAACAATAAGGTGGAATCAGTATGATATATGATTTATAGCAATCCTATAATGTGAGTGTCATGGCAATCACTAACGGTGTGAGTGTAGCATATCAAGCGTGCTCGTGCGACTTGAACCGTTAGTGACAGTGCAGTGTCCTATGCTATCATTTCTATATGCAACAATAAGGTATGCTACTACAGTCCATATGAACATCTACAATCTAATATCCTAACTCGCCCTGACGCTTAACGCCATACGGGCGATTTTCCCGTAGATGTTAAATCTACTCACCTGGTCGTGCGCTACTCGTGGCCGACCACCTGCTTCCCTTTCTTAGCTTCGTCCGACGTACCCGCCTGCGAACCTGGAATTACACAAGAATCCAATATAAACAACTATCTCGCAAAACGCGATATCGAAGTCAAACGATACGCTCGCGTCGCGAACTAAACGCGCGTGTGTACGATACGCTAAACATGTGCACGCGTCTAAAACTAACCCCGACACGCCGCGATACGCTGAATCATGGAACCCTCTCGCGTATCGCGCGTATCGAGCGAACCAAACGTACTAGAAATACGATACAACGTTCCAGATTCTACCCAGGCTAACAACTTACAAAACTATACATACCACTGGCCTAGAAATAACAACAGACTCCTACCCAAGCAAACATCACCCAAAAATTCCCTTATCTGGCCGCAAATTGCGGCCAGAAAGATTAAACCGGCGGCCTCGCTATGGGGTGGGGGTCTCGGGCTCTGGTGGTGTGGTCTATACCTTGTATACAAGCTCCACTTTCCTCAATTTTAACCTGAACTACTCGGGCCTATAGCAGATCACTGAAAGGTGAAATTTCACTTAAAAACACTAAAATTTGCACAATTAGAAACCCTATGGTATTTTGGTGTAATCTGGGGTCTAACTAGGTTTACATGGTCTTAATAACACCTAATTAGGCTAGGTTAACCAATACTAACAGCACTAAACCATAAGTTCACACAAATCACCATTTCAAGCACAAAATCTCACTTTTATACAAACCGAAGCTAAACTGCACATACGTTAAACAAACAAGAAGTTGGGCTCAGATTCTATACCTTACAAGACCCTAGGTGCAAGGAGAAAGGAGGTGGAGAAGATGGGAAGTGCTGCTGCAGCTGCTGGGGGCTGCTGTTGATGTTGCTGCTGCTGCCACTGTCTGCTGCTGCTGCTGTTGTTATTGCTGCTGCTGATGCTGCTTCTGCAGCTGCTGCCTCTCTCTCTCTCTCTCTCTCTCTCTCTCTCTCTCAGCAGAGTGTGTGTGTGTGAGAGAGAGAGAGTTGTGAGAATGAGAAGTGAGAGTGAGAAAATGAGGCCCCAAGTCAACAACCCCCTCTCTCTTTCTCTCTCTCTTCATTTAATGAGCATGGCTCAAGCCATGCCCATACTCTCTCTCTCATGCACCAAGTCAACAAAAGAAAAAGAAATAGAAATTCAAATAACAAAACACACAAATAAATAAAACCCAATTAAATCCCAAAACACCTAATACAAATAGGTTAACCCACCATGGTTGCTAATCATGGTTTTAACCCCAAATCTAAACCCTAGTTTACATGCACAAGTGTGTGTGTGTCTAGAAAAATCCTAATAAAATATTCATTAATTAGAATAAAATATCAGAAACTTAATTTGGTAAACTTTTTACCAAAAACTATCTATTAAAATATAATTAACCCCTACACACGACCTAAGGTGTTACAATCTTCCCCCCTTAAAGAAAATTCGTCCCCGAATTTTAAAATATAAAGCTACGCATACCTTCAGAGGGATGAGGGAACTTCTTCCGCATCTCGCCCTCAGCCTCCCAAGTGATCTCTTCACCGTTTGGGATGCACCAAAATACCTTCACTGATGGAAAGACCTTCGATCGAAGTTTCTTCACCTGCCGGTCCAATATTACGGCTGGCTGTTGGGTGAACGAAGGATCACACTCGAACTAAATGGTCTGGTGCTGAATCCAATGAGAAAGGTCATGAAGGTAACTGTAAAGTATCGATATAGGAAATACGGGGTGAATATTCAATAATCTGGGTGGAAGTGCCCAACTTAAGGCAACGAACCAACTCGCCTTAGGGATCCTAAAAAGACTTACTACCCTGGAAAGCTTCCCAAAACTCAACATGTCATTTATCGGAAATTTCCGTGGGAATACATGATCTGCCATTGCGAACTCGAATCTGCGACCCTCTTGGTCAGCATCTGATCTCTATCCGCAATAGACCGTTCTCATCCTGACCCAAAACAACCGGGTCATTTCCGAAATTTCTAAACTAACTGAGGTCCAATAATCCTATAACACGGAGTTAGGAAAACAGACTGGCGATCGACACGACCTAACCTCTAATCCTAAAGGTTACCAATTGGAGTGTCATCTTGATAACTGCTATCAAAGGAGAACCCTATCGATGGCAAACGACGATCCCCAACTGCCGACAACAATTTCTACATACGCACAACTTAACAATAACAACTGAGCAAACTAAGTATCACCGGATGACAAACATCCGAATGGAGTCACATCCTGACAACTCCTGGGTGGACACCATAACGAATTTCGGGGAGATCTGCTCTCGTTCCCTCTTCGGAACGGTTAAAGGTTGCAACTCTCCCGTCAGTCTCAGTTGCTCAACTCAAGCACACAACAAGACAGACATCTTGAAACGAATCCCGAGACTTCTCCTTCTAACCCTGCCCACCCGTAACTACATTACAAGTCACGTTAACAGTTGGTGGGGCTTGAATGAATACAGAGAGTTGACCGATGTGCCTGCCCTAGGATTCCACGTCTCTTCCCTAGCACACCCTTGCCACAAGTCAAGGATTCCAAATCATTACCCAGCCGAGTAGGCTCCAATATCTCTGACGAACGAGCGTCGGCGGGCAGTGTCTCGCGAAAGCGATTTAAGAAAAGTGGTCGGGCGCGGACATGAGCAAGCTGTCTCCTCAGAAGAGACAAACTTATGCTGTACTCAACGATCGCACAAGAACTGTGAATCTGCGGAGGACTATCACAACAATCAAATTCCGCCGCAGGAAGGTGTACCTTTAACTCTGGTGGTCCGTGAAAATCTGACACGACTCTCAAACAAGTGGTGTCTCTAATCTCCAACGCAAAACCATCGCGGCCATCTCCAGATCATGAGTGGGATATCCTTCTCGTACTTCCTCCAAATGTAAAGAAGCAAAATCGATAACTCCATTGTGTTACCTCAGTACACATTCGAGTCCTACTCACGAAACATCACTGTTAAACCACAAAGTCGTCCGAACCAAAAAGCAAGGAAAGGGCTGAAGCAGTTGTTAACCGAGTCTTCAACTGCGGAAACTCCGCACACAAGCCTCAGTCCAAAGAAAAGAAACCTCCATTCCAGTCAATTTAGTCAAAGATGCAGCATTACACTAGCAATCCTGGAAGAAACGGCAGTAAAAACCTACTAAGCCCAAAAAACTACGGACCTCCGTTCTGCTCACAAGTCTGGGTCCAAGCTGTACGGCCATGATCTTCCTCGAAACCATACCAAGTCGTCTTGGTAACTACAAAACCTAGGAGTCAACACAACAAGCTTAAAGGGACACTCCAAGAATCTAGTAAACCGCTGGGGCTCTCCCAGTATCCGTATAACAGATCCTCAAGTGCTACCCTAACCCTCAAGACACACTAAAAAGACTAGGTTGTCGTAAATAACACAACAATAACTAGTCGAGGAACGGCCCGAAGAAAACCAGTTCATCACACCTACGAATGCTGCTAGAGCATTGGTGAGTCCAGTGACACACCCTAAACACACAAAGCCCGTAGCACGCACAAGACAGTCTTTGGAATGTCATCACTCCGGACCTGCAACAATGATGACCTAATCCCAAACAAACTTAGACAAGTCTCGCACTCTGGTGCTAATTGAAGAAATCGTCAATGCGAGGTACAGGATACTTATCCGCACCGTAGGCCGATTCAAGTGACGATACATCAATACACAACCTCAATCTGTCGTTTTTCTCCTTGAAGAACAGAAATGGGAGCTTCCTAAATGCGAAACACTCAGACGCACAAACTCCCTCAACAACAACTCTGCAGCAGATCCTTAGCTCCTTAAGCTTCGCCGGCTCATCTGGAACGACGTCGGGAACATTCTCGCACGAAAGGAAACCGGTCCAACAACCCAACTGTGGCTACAGCATCACGAAAAACGCCAAGAATTCCCGACATCTCCTCAGAGCCGACTAGCGAACAAGGCTGAATTCAAGCTGTAGGAGGCGACACCACTATCCACCTGCACAACAAGAACTGACCTGCCCGGGAAAACAAAACCTAACTGTTTCCTCACGGTAGCCCACAACGCCTAGCACGTAGCTAACCAGTCCGTGCCCAGGAGATCGCCAAATCCAACATCTTTAGGAGGTTCAAAATGACAGACGAATCTCTATCTCCTATCCGATGGGCATAAGACCGAAGTACGTGTTGCACAACAAAAGGATTGCTGACGGAAGTTAACATAACAAATGGCTAATCTACCCAGCACGACTCTCGTCCTAAACTCGGCACGAAATGTGGAACATCCGAGTGCATGAATCCGGATCAAACAATACGTGTGCAACAAAAGGACATACTGAAAGAGTACCTGAAACCACAGCATTGGACGCCTGAGCATCCTGATGAGTCGAAGCGAAAACTTGGGCCTGCCCTCCATCTGCGACTGATCGAACTTCTCCTCTACTAGCCTGACCCCTCTGTGCGAACCCTCCGCGTCCACGACGTCTCAGAATACGACCCTGACGTGGTGTGAAGGGACACTGCCTGATGAGGTGTTGAAGGCTTCCGCATCGTAAACACCTACGCGCTGCCTGCTGTCCTGCCTGGGGATGAGAGCCAAACGACTGTCCTCGTCCCAAGCCTCTGCTCTGGGCTGGTACACCAGTATGATTCCACAACTGTTCCGGAATTCTCACGGTCTGTGGAAGACGTGTCTCGTAAACTGGGGCTGCCTCCACCGGTGCTATGTAGGGGACGGAATACTGCATGATGATCGCAAGGAACAACTGGGTAACAGAGGTGACAACCACCTGTCGCTGTGCTCGAACGACCTCTACCAATCATCAGCTCATCGTCTAGCGCAAGCTCTGCATCTCTGCCACTAGTCTAGCGATCTGATCTGTCGTAGGAGAAACAATCTGTCCTGGTACAACAGGGGTACTACTCGGATCAGTCCTCGTCTCAGATAAATCAACTCGAACCTCGGCTCTCTCGGCCTCTCTCTGCACCCTCGTAGTCCTTGGCGGCATAATGGCTGAAAAGAAGGTAGGATTCGATGAGGATACGAAAATCGAATCACAAGGATGTATACAATCATGAAGAAAATTCAATCAATAAGTCCTAAGGTCGCTTAGGCGGAGTACCGTGTCGTGAGTATGCCGCGGAACATACGCACGCTACGCCACTCTGCTACAGCTACCTACTCCATCATACCAGGGTCATCGTACACTTCGAAGGTAAAACCTACGCTCTGAAACCAACTTTGTCAGGACCCAAAGTTTGGCCCGTGACCGGCACTTAACCACGTAACGTCTACAGGCGTAACGCGACTAAGTAAGCCGAAAACCCAGAAAACAAACCAGTAAAAGTATAGAGTGAGTTAATCATTTAATAGAACTAATTACTAAGATGTCAAGAAACCTTAAGTAGACAATCACCAAGATAACAATATACGACGCCGTAGCGAAGAAAATGAGCAACAGGTGGGAAACATCACAGATAGAATAGACTGCATAAGTAGAGTCGGCTCACAACGAGCTCGACACCAGAATACAAAATAATATACATCGTCCTCACAACTGGTCTCTAAGTCAATACATAAGTGGTAGATGGAGAGTACTAGATACAACAATGTACATAACTGAAAGATAACCAGATACCGCACAAAACCCACCTATCAGCAAAAGAGCTAGTACACAACTGTAGGGGTATCTGTGTCAAAAGATGCAAGAACGCAGCCTGCCGCGACTACTCCGAAGGGCAACCTGCAAACACTGTAGCACAACGGGGGTGAGTTGCCAACTCGTGAATAGAAGATAACATATAAAGGTAATCGCGAGTATTCACGTGCAACGATACTCTAACCTATGTCAACAGATAACATCTATATGATGAACTGGATGCTCAAAACATGCAACAAGTACGATCTAATAACATCTCCATGTGATGAGCAAGAACTGTGATGATCAGGTATAGCAATGCAATCTAACAACCCTATATAGAATGAACAGGGTATGCAATGATCAGGTATAGCAATGCAATCTAACAACCCTATATAGAATGAACAGGGTGTGCAATGATCAGGTATAGCAATGCAATCTAACAACCCTATATAGAATGAACAGGGTGTGCAATGATCAGGTATAGAAATTCAATCTAACAACCCTATATAGAATGAACTGGGTGTGCAATGATCAGGTATAGCAATGCAATCTAACAACCCTATATAGAATGAACAGGGTGTGCAATGATCAGGTATAGCAATGTGTACTATATCAGGTACAATAGATACAGGATGAGATATCAATTACTACATACTGAGCATGGGAAATATAACATCTACACGGAATGTCATCGTGGAAAGTATAATCGGTACTCATCAATGCACCCAAATCCCAATACTACTCGGGCGTCGTCATCCTCCTCGGTCCTCCAATCCTGTAAATCTCATATAATCGTGAGTGCCCAACATCGGCACCCAAAATATCAAGAAATACTCGTGCCAAGCATCGACACGCAAATCCTCCTGTATAGGGCATCCGTCAGTCCGGATCAGCCCACGGGCTCTGTCTGCGGTATCGGCCCTCGGCCCCGGCAGTACGAGTCGTCCCGTATCCATCCATCAACTCTGGTCGGTATCCTCCGGATAACCGCCAGGTCCAACCAATCACCGGTAGAGAGTAGTCCCTCTGCCAGGCTCACCGTCTACTACACAGCGAAACCGTTCTCGCCCCGGGGTACCATACCGGGTCCACCATGTACCCGTAATCGGCCTCATCCAACTCCTCGATTCGGGTTCACATATATCACTCTAGTACCGAGAAAACACATGGTGGACGCACCAAAATATCATATCAAGGGAAACCGGGTTTTTAAATAATTAACTATTCTCTTTTTGAAATATCCACGGTTCCCCAAATCCAGAATTAACATGGAAACAATATATCTCAATGCGTAATCTAAGCAAGTATTAAGATATCTATAAGGTTTGCATGTGCGCAGGTAGGAAGATATCAATAAGGTGGAATCGGTATGATATATGATTTATAGCAATCCTATAATGTGAGTGTCATGGCAATCACTAACGGTGTGAGTGTAGCATATCAAGCGTGCTCGTGCGACTTGAACCGTTAGTGACAGTGCAGTGTCCTATGCTATCATTTCTATATGCAACAATAAGGTATGCTACTACAGTCCATATGAACATCTACAATCTAATATCCTAACTCGCTTTGACGCTTAACGCCATACGGGCGATTTCCCCGTAGATGTTAAATCTACTCACCTGGTCGTACGCTACTCGTAGCCGACCACCTGCTTCCCTTTCTTAGCTTCGTCCAACGTACCCGCCTGCGAACCTGGAATTACACAAGAATCCAATATAAGCAACTATCTCGCAAAACGCGATATCGAAGTCAAACGATACGCTCGCGTCGCGAACTAAACGCGCGTGTGTACGATACGCTAAACGTGTGCACGCGTCTAAAACTAACCCCGACACGCCGCGATACGCTGAATTATGGAACCCTCTCGCGTATCGAGCGTATCGCGCGAACCAAACGTACTAGAAATACGATACAACGTTCCAGATTCTACCCAGGCTAACAACTTACAAAACTATACATACCATTGGCCTAGAAATAACAACAGACTCCTACCCAAGCAAACATCACCCAAAAATTCCCTTATCTGGCCGCAAATTGCGGCCAGAAAGATTAAACCGGCGGCCTCGCTATGGGGTGGGGGTCTCGGGCTCTGGTGGTGTGGTCTATACCTTGTATACAAGCTCCAGTTTCCTCAATTTTAACCTGAACTACTCGGGCCTATAGCAGATCACTGAAAGGTGAAATTTCACTTAAAAACACTAAAATTTGCACAATTAGAAACCCTATGGTATTTTGGTGTAATCTGGGGTCTAACTAGGTTTACATGGTCTTAATAACACCTAATTAGGCTAGGTTAACCAATACTAACAGCACTAAACTATAAGTTCACACAAATCACGATTTCAAGCACAAAATCTCACTTTTTATACAAACCGAAGCTAAACTGCACATACGTTAAACAAACAAGAAGTTGGGCTCAGATTCTATACCTTACAAGACCCTAGGTGCAAGGAGAAAGGAGATGGAGAAGATGGGAAGTGCTGCTGCAGCTGCTGGGGGCTGCTGTTGATGTTGCTGCTGCTGCCACTGTCTGCTGCTGCTGCTGCTGTTATTGCTGCTGCTGATGCTGGTTCTGCAGCTGCTGCCTCTCTCTCTGTCTCTCTCTCTCAGCAGAGTGTGTGTGTGTGAGAGAGAGAGTTGTGAGAATGAGAAGTGAGAGTGAGAAAATGAGGCCCCAAGTCAACAACCCCCTCTCTCTTTCTCTCTCTCTTCATTTAATGAGCATGGCTCAAGCCATGCCCATACTCCCTCTCTCATGCACTAAGTCAACAAAAGAAAAAGAAAAAGAAATTCAAATAACAAAACACACAAATAAATAAAACCCAATTAAATCCCAAAACACCTAATACAAATAGGTTAACCCACCATGGTTGCTAATCATGGTTTTAACCCCAAATCTAAACCCTAGTTTCAATGCACAAGTGTGTGTGTGTCTAGAAAAATCCTAATAAAATATTCATTAATTAGAATAAAATATCAGAAACTTAATTTGGTAAACTTTTTACCAAAAACTATCTATTAAAATATAATTAACCCCTACACACGACCTAAGTGTAAGTCGATGTACTACACCCCAATACTTGTGGGGAGGCGGAATTTTCAAAAACGAACTTGTTTAGTGAACGAACATCGACTAACCGCTTGAATCGAAGCTAAACTATAAATAACCAAACACAAAGTGTTTCTAAACTACTGTGTTTAGGGATTATACCTAATGAACCAACTCCTTCGTCTTTACGATCTCCTTGTCCTCCTCGGCCTTCTCTAGGTAGTAGACGATCCACCCGAGAGCAAAACTCCAAGCTAAACCTCTAAACTTGAGGCAACTAACCTTCTTGGATTGCTAATCAAAGAAGCTAGGTGTAATATAGAGATGGTTATGGATTAATTAGTCTTACTAACCCTTATACTCAACTCATGAGAGGGGAGGATTAGTCTTTTGAAGAGGGAGAGCTTGAGGAGAGAGAAGGTGAGAATGAATTATGATGAGAATAGTAATGTATCATAATAAATATGAAGCATTCTTATTTATGAGAAAAAGAATAATACATAATGAATAAGCATGCTTCACAAATATCTAATGGTGATTCATTGTCATGACTCACTAAGCATTTATCATGCATTAATGATATGCATGAATCACCCTCATGACTCACTAAACTCATTTAATGCAAATGACACCTAAACCTCCTTAGTCACCACCTTCTAGAAGCTTCTCGAGTAATTACGAGAACGCCCCTCCGATCCGTAAAAATACGGAAAAAATTTAGACTGTATAAATCCAATAACCGGATACCAGTAACTGGCTTAAACCAAAGCCGACTGGTAAAAACTGTCCGAAAGTCGTACGCGCGTAAACGCACGTATGCGTCCGAACCCTTTGTCGCAAAACCATGCGACCTCTATATCGTTTCGCCTGGAGTAGGAAACTCTCTGTGTGGGACTCTAGAGACTCGACTACTACGCTGGCAGTGGGTTTAACCACAGACCGCAAGCGGCACTAGCTGTACGTAACGGTCCCCAATTAGTTGTCGATAAGAAGGCCGATGAGTAAACCCATCCGAACTCCTACTGAGTCTGATGTGACAATCTCCATACAGTCCGGTCCGTTCGTCCAAGACTATCGCATATCGGGCCTAGGGGGGCGACAAGCGTCAGTCCCCTAATAGCGGTATAAGTCGTGTCGGAGGGAAGCCCATTACACCCTGAGAAACTACTGGAACCTACCAGCAAATCTCGCTTGCCCTGGCCAGGGACTTTGCGTAATGGCTCTCTGACACAGCACGATATCTACTCCCAATACCGGCAGGGACGAATCCTATCTAACCGCTACTGCCTCCAAGTGCTCGGGACTGCACCGAACTGCTACCTGTTTGCACGACTCATTTGAGCCATGGTAGGGTAGCAATCTAAGAACAGTGGGACACACTCGAGGCGAAGCAGCAGTGTCAAGTCTGCGGACTATGCTGTACTCATGTCACCTGGGAACTGCTCACTGACGACTGGTATCAAACCAACCAACAGTTCCCTGTGGTCCTGTCCGGTGTACCCGTAACCTAACGAGCACCTGCATACTATCCCAGTACGACGTACTGACGGCTGTGGGACAGACCATCTCCCCAACTGGGATGAGAAGCGTACACACCAGTCTACTCCGGAGTATCGATGCTCTGTCTCGATAATCCAACGACCAGGGACCTGAATAAGGATGTGCTTGTAGACTACCCAGCCCCCACTAGTGTGACTGCCATCACAACGCTGGTAGACAAGCAAGATCCTAAGAGCTCTATCAATACGTACACTCACATATTAAGATAGAAAAACCAAGTAGCATACTACCATGTTTAGCAAGACTGTTATATATATGTGAATATCCCAAGCTTCCATTAAGTAATATACAAACTAGTATGATACAGTAATGGCCTTCTAGGGCATAAACACTAACAATCTCCTACTTGTACTAGGGCCATGTACTGGCATATCGTAGACCGATGATCTCGAGTAGCCTCTCGAACTGAATCTGAGGTAGGGCCTTCGTGAATGGATCAGCAATGTTCTCTTCTGAAGCAACTCCCCGAACCTCGATCTCCTGACGATCAATGATCTCCCTTATCAGGTGATACCGCCTTAAGATGTGTCTGGACTTCTGATGGGACCTTGGTTCCTTCGCTAAAGCTATAGCTCCGTTGTTGTCGCAATACAGAGGTATTGGATCAACTATGGTAGGAACCACCTGAAGTTCTGTTAGGAACTTCTTCATCCAGACTGCTTCTTTTGCGGCATCGCAAGCAGCTATATACTCCGCTTCCATCGTCGAGTCAGCAATGGTGTCCTGCTTGGAGCTCTTCCAGCACACCGTCCCTCCATTGAGGGTAAAGACATAACCCGACATGGACTTGGAATCGTCCTTATCACTCTGGAAGCCGGAATCAGCAAAGGCCTCCAACCTGAGGTCTTTTCCGCCGTAAACCAAAAACATCTCCTTAGTCCTCCTCAGGTACTTGAGAATGTTCTTTACTGCTATCCAGTGCTTCTCCCCTGGGTCTGACTGATACCGGCTTACCACGCTCAGTGCGTAAGCTACATCTGGTCTGGTACACAACATCGCATACATTATAGAGCCTACCGCAGAAGCGTAGGGTATAATAGACATGCGTTCCCTTTCCAAATCAGTCTTGGGAGACATCTCTTTGGAGAGGGTGATTCCGTGACAAGCCGGTAGATTACCGCGCTTAGAATCTTCCATACTGAATCTTTTCAGTACAGTGTCGATATACCTGGACTGCGAAAGTCCCAACATCCTCTTGGATCTATCACGATAGATCCGGATCCCCAGAATGTAAGAGGCATCACCCAGGTCTTTCATGGAGAACCTGTGTGACAAGAATCCTTTGACAGATTGTAGCATAGGAATGTCATTTCCTATCAATAGAATGTCATCCACGTACAAGACGAGGAATACGACACTTCTGGCTACAACTTTACTATATATGCACGGTTCATCTGGATTTTTGATAAAGTCATATTCTTTGACTGTCTCATCAAAACAGATGTTCCAACTCCGCGATGCCTGCTTCAGTCCATAAATGGACTTAAGCAGCTTGCATACTTTCCCGCTGCTCCCACTCTGATTGAAACCCTCTGGCTGATCCATATAGACGCTCTCTTCTAAATTTCCATTCAGAAAAGCCGTCTTTACGTCCATCTGCCAGATTTCATAATCATGGTAGGCAGCAATAGCAAGAAGGACCCGAATGGATTTGAGCATAGCCACTGGAGAAAAAGTTTCGTCATAGTCCAAACCAGGTCTTTGACAAAAACCCTTTGCAACAAGTCTAGCCTTATAGGTTTCTACCTGTCCATCTACACCAATCTTTTTCTTGAAGATCCATTTGCATCCTATGGGTTTTACCCCATCTGGAGCAAAGTCCAAAGTCCATACTTTGTTGGTGTACATGGACTCCATTTCGGTCCGCATTGCATCTAGCCATCGTACCGAGTCGCCGCTCTGGATAGCCTGCTGGAAGTCAGTAGGTTCATCATCATCTATGATGCAATCCTCTCTATCCCCATCTATGAGAAAACCGTAGTATCTCTCAGGCGGATGAGACGGCCTACTACTCCTGCGGAGGGGTGCGGGAATGTCCTGTTCTTCTTGAACTACTGGTTCTACCAAACTTTCAGTATTAGTTTGTGGTTCTGGAATTTCTTCCAGTTCTATTTCGCTCCCACTTGATTCCTTTTCTAAAAACTGATGTTCTAGAAAATGGGCATTACGAGAAACAAATACCTTTTGTTCCTCTACGTAATAGAATAGATATCCCCTGGAGTGCTTTGGATATCCCACAAAACTACATTTTACTGATCGTGCCTCGAGCTTGTCCACATGCTGCTTTTTAACAAAAGCTGGACATCCCCAAATCTTTATATACTGTAGATGGGGTTTCTTCCCGCTCCACATCTGATATGGAGTGGTAGGCACAGTCTTGGTAGGAACCATGTTCAAAAGATATGCCGCTGATTCTAGTGCATAACCCCAGAAAGATCGTGGTAACTCAGCATTACTCATCATGGATCGTACCATATCCAATAGGGTTCGATTCCGTCTCTCCGATACACCGTTATGCTGTGGAGTGTATGGAGGAGTAAGCTGAGAGAGAATTCCTTTCTCTTTTAGGTAACCTAGGAACTCGGCACTTAAGTATTCTCCACCTCGATCAGATCTCAGTGTCTTGATACTTTTGCCTGTTTGGTTTTCTACTTCATTCTTATACTCTTGGAATTTCTCAAAAGCCTCGGATTTATGTTTCATCAGATAAATGAATCCGTATCTTGAGTAATCATCCGTGAAAGTAATGAAATAGGAAAAACCACCTCTTGCATGTGTAGACATTGGACCGCATACATCGCTGTGTATGAGTCCTAAGAGCTTGCTCGCTCTTACTCCTTGTCCAGAAAATGGAGTCTTTGTCATCTTTCCTTTGAGACAAGATTGACAAGTGTCATAGGTTTGATATTCGAACGTGTCCAAATATCCTTCTCTATGCAACTTAGTCAACCTTCTCTCATTGATGTGACCCAGTCTACAATGCCATAAGAAAGCTTTATTTAAATCTGAAGACTTTCTTTTTAGTGTGTTCTGGACGTTGAAAATTTGGAGTTGGTTTAAAACATATATACCGTTATTTAGGGTACCGGACCCAATCAAACCATGATTTAGGTGGATGTTGACAACATCTCTTACAAACGTGAAATCATAACCTTTATTTGATAACAAGGAAACTGATATGATATTACACGTTAAGCTTGGTGCAAAATAACAGTTATGCAAAACCAAAATATGTCCACTCGTCAATCCTAGGTGATAATCCCCGACGGACGCAGCTCCCACGCTAGCTCCGTTAGCAACCCTGAGGATCATATCACCTTCCTTCAGCACTCTACGGTTTCTCAGTGCCTGCAATGAATTGCAAATATGAGATCCTGATCCGGTATCCAATACCCAGGAAGTAGAGTTGATCGACAGACAATTCTCAATTACAAACACACCTGAAGTCGAAGCCACAGCTTGCTTCGGTTCCTGGTTCTTGGCGTTCCACGCCTTGCAATCCTTCTTCCAGTGCCTTTTCCTGTGACAATGGAAGCACTCATCCTGGCCCACTACCGGTACCGCAAACTTTTTCTTTCCCTTCCCTCCCACCTTACTAACACCTCCTCTAGGTTTGGGTGCGGCCTTCTTCTTCCTTCCTTTGGCCCTAGCCTTGGACCCGGAAGAAGATGCACCGCCAACAAACATAGCGGGTGTTTCCTTTACTTTCTGCAAGGTGCCCTCTGCACTCCTTAACATGTTCAGGAGTTCCGCAAGTTCAACTTCTTTTCCTTGAAGGTTGAAGTTGAGGATAAACTGGGCGTAGGTGGGAGGAAGGGACTGGAGAATGAGGTCTGTATAGAGCTCATTATCCAAAGTCGTCCCAAGGTCTGCGAGCTCTTCAATATAGCCGATCATCTTTAGGACATGTTCACCTACCGATGACCCGACAGCCAACCTCGCTCGAAACAAGTTCTTAGAGGTCTCGTATCTTGCTATACGAGATTGCTCTCCATAAAGTTCCTTTGTATGGAGAAATATGCCATCTAGGGACATATCCTCGTGCCTCCTCTGATGTTCATTGTTCATAGAGGCAAGCACGATGCACTTGGCTTTCGCGCAATCTAAATCCCAGGTTTTGCGGATTTCCTTATCCGCATTGCTGGATTTGGGACCAGGGACAGCAGGTGCCGTAGCGGTGAGGATGTACCCCAATTTGTCATAGGTCAAAGCCATTTTGACATTCCGCAGCCAATCTTTATAGTTTGGCCCTGTCAGTATATTTTTCTTTAAAAGTAACTTAAGTCCAGTCATTTTCAGGGTCGCTGCAATTAGGAGAGAGAGAAGAAAACTCTTTAGCATGATGCTCTTGCAAGTTTAGAGTGGTTTTTAGTTTATCTAAACTGGATGGCTCCCACTGTTTCTCGAATCCTTCCTCAAACCATAAAAGAAGAATTAGCCAGGACTATTCTCACCGTACAATACTTGCTTAACCGTTCAGCCAGGCCAGTGTCGATACTTCGAGGGAGGTTTTCCAACGCTTTCGCGAAGTTCCTTAATTAAATAACCTCTTTTCTCTGGGGGCGTAACCCCGCTGACACCTTTCTGGACACCTACTAGGTTTATAGCATTGATCGTTAAGTGACGAATCTCCTGATAAGTAGCATATACTCACAGTAGGATCGGGATCCAAATATCATCGTATGATAATGTTGAAGGAATCCTACCAACATTCATCAAACTCCAAATGGTATGCATCTCTTTGCAAATTTCAGTTTCTTTAGAAATTCCCGATATATATTTTTGCTCCATGCTCTTATGACCTTGGCGTTAGGTCAAAATGTCATAAGTCACATGTCAAGTTCTATCCATCATTATCTTGTCAATTTGAACCCATCCGTATTTATCCTTGACGTTCGGCCAAAATGATAATACGACTGTCCCAAACTAACTCATCTACCTATGCAACAACTGAATACCCAGTAGCTACCAAACACTATGCCTTGGCGTTAGGTCAAAATACATAGCTTGAATACTACTGAATACCCAGATGAAATGACGGAGGGCTACGAATGGTTTTGGCGAAACCGTGAACGTAGTGAACTTGATATAACCGAAGGAACCTGATAGCTTTTAAAAGGAGTGGTTAAAGCTCCGCATTTAAAAATATCTGTTTTTAAAATTAACCGAGTGGTCTCTTTTAAATTGTTCCAACGATTTAAACTTTGGTTTGTTTTTCTTTGCATTATAGATAATGCGTCCCATCATTAACCTATCATTGCAGAAAACAACGAAAATACAACGTCCTCTTATGCCATCCGCATTCGCCACGGGGTCCCGTCATCACTCGTTAGGTTACCTAACTAACGACAGAGCGGGGGCTGGGCTAGCACGGGTGTAAAACATAAGTGACGTCTAAATAGCTATCATATATATAGATATTTTACATTCGTCTGACGCAATGATATACATTCCAGAACACAGATAAACAATATTGGATTTGCAAGCAATCTGTATTTCTTTTGAGCCTGCAAGAAAAGACAGATTACACAGTTGTGATGAATAGCCGTTACCCCACCCTCGACCCCTACGGGTACGGCAAACTACCCGCCCGGCAGTTTGTGTACCCCACCTTGGGTCAGTCCTAGGAGCAAAAACAGTAAAATGAAATAATACAACGGTGGCTACAATCGCAACCTGGATGTGCCCCGCAAAAATAATATTACAACAAATTACATTTACAACAAATGAATTAAACAATAACCCATTGCAAACCCCGGCTATACACCACAACAGTCCAATACAGTTTATATGCACAAACAGATATAACCATTACAGAAATGTGCAACCCCCTGCCAACCGACATACTAGCAGTTAGGGGAGGTTTACGAACACATTTATCAATCACAGATATAATCCAACATGAAAATACTGTACAATTTCGATCGATTAAACATCTTTAATATTGCTCCAAAAACTGCTCTGTAAAACTGAAACCTGAGCAAATATTAAATATCCCAGAAAATCCCAAATTACACAGAGAAGCAGCACAGGAAATTTGAGTTCCTGACTCGGCAACTCGGCGGCGGAAGCGCGGCGGATCGGTGCGATCCGCCGCGGTTCCGCGGCCGCGTTGCCGATTCAGGAGCTCAAATTTCTTGGGTGTTCTTCTGGTGTCTTTTCAAGCTCTCTGAACTTCCCTGAAAAATTTTTGGACTTCATTTAAATTTCGACAGAAACTTGATTTTTTTAGGGTTTTCCGGCTTCGTTTTTCCGTTCGAAATTCGTACAAATTTGCAATAAAGTTATTTATTGTTTAGCGAGGCTCTGATACCACTGTAAGTCGATGAACTACACCCCAATACTTGTGGGGAGGCGGAATTTTCAAAAACGAACTTGTTTAGTGAACGAACATCGACTAACCGCTTGAATCGAAGCTAAACTATAAATAACCAAACACAAAGTGTTTCTAAACTACTGTGTTTAGGGATTATACCTAATGAACCAACTCCTTCGTCTTTACGATCTCCTTGTCCTCCTCGGCCTTCTCTAGGTAGTAAACGATCCACCCGAGAGCAAAACTCCAAGCTAAACCTCTAAACTTGAGGCAACTAACCTTCTTGGATTGCTAATCAAAGAAGCTAGGTGTAATATAGAGATGGTTATGGATTAATTAGTCTTACTAACCCTTGTACTCAACTCATGAGAGGGGAGGATTAGTCTTTTGAAGAGGGAGAGCTTGAGGAGAGAGAAGGTGAGAATGAATTATGATGAGAATAGTAATGTATCATAATAAATATGAAGCATTCTTATTTATGAGAAAAAGAATAATACATAATGAATAAGCATGCTTCACAAATATCTAATGGTGATTCATTGTCATGACTCACTAAGCATTTATCATGCATTAATGATATGCATGAATCACCCTCATGACTCACTAAACTCATTTAATGCAAATGACACCTAAACCTCCTTAGTCACCACCTTCTAGAAGCTTCTCGAGTAATTACGAGAACGCCCCTCCGATCCGTAAAAATACGGAAAAACTTTAGACTGTATAAATCCAATAACCGGATACCAGTAACTGGCTTAAACCAAAGCCGACTGGTAAAAACTGTCCGAAAGTCGTACGCGCGTAAACGCTCGTATGCGTCCGAACCCTTTGTCGCAAAACCATGCGACCTCTATATCGTTTCGCCTGGAGTAGGAAACTCTCTGTGTGGGACTCTAGAGACTCGACTACTACGCTGGCAGTGGGTTTAACCACAGACCGCAAGCGGCACTAGCTGTACGTAACGGTCCCTAGGTAGTTGTCGATAAGAAGGCCGATGAGTAAACCCATCCGAACTCCTACTGAGTCTGATGTGACAATCTCCATACAGTCCGGTCCGTTCGTCCAAGACTATCGCATATCGGACCTAGGGGGCGGCAAGCGTCAGTCCCCTAATAGCGGTATAAGTCGTGTTGGAGGGAAGCCCATTACACCCTGAGAAACTACTGGAACCTACCAGCAAATATCGCTTGCCCTGGCCAGGGACTTTGCGTAATGGCTTTCTGACACAGCACGATATCTACTCCCAATACCGGGAGGGACGAATCCTGTCTAACCGCTACTGCCTCCAAGTGCTCGGGACTGCACCCAACTGCTACCTGTTTGCACGACTCATTTGAGCCGTGGTAGGGTAGCAATCTAAGAACAGTGGGACACACTCGAGGCGAAGCAGCAGTGTTAAGTCTGCGGACTATGCTGTACTCATGTCACCTGGGAACTGCTCACTGACGACTGGTATCAAACCAACCAACAGTTCCCTGTGAGTCCTGTCCGGTGTACCCGTAACCTAACGAGCACCTGCATACTATCTCCAGTACGACGTACTGACGGCTGTGGGACAGACCATCTCCCCAACTGGGATGAGAAGCGTACACACCAGTCTACTCCGGAGTATCGATGCTCTGTCTCGATAATCCAACGACCAGGGACCTGAATAAGGATGTGCTTGTAGACTACCCAGCCCCCACTAGTGTGACTGCCATCACAACGCTGGTAGACAAGCAAGATTCTAAGAGCTCTATCAATACGTACACTCACATATTAAGATAGAAAAACCAAGTAGCATACTACCATGTTTAGCAAGACTGTTATATATATGTGAATATCCCAAGCTTCCATTAAGTAATATACAAACTAGTATGATACAGTAATGGCCTTCTAGGGCATAAACACTAACACTAAGGTGTTACATGTCTTCTTTTCTCTCTCCTAATAGCCGATACCTATGACGGGACTTAAGCTTTTATTAGACAAAAATAAACTTACGGGGCCGAATTACAAAGATTGGCTAAGGAATGTTAATATTGCCCTAACCTATGATAATGTCAGATACGTCCTGACTACTCCAGCCCCTCCTAGCCCAGGCCCTGATTCTTCAGTTGTGGATAAAGAAATCCGCAAGAAATGGGATATAGATTGCGCAACAGCCAAGTGCCTCGCGCTTGCTTCTATGAACAATGAACATCAGAAGCAGCACGAGAAGATGGATGTTCAATCCATCTTTCTCCATACAAAGGAGTTGTATGGAGAGCAATCTCGTACTCTCCGATACGAGGCATCTCGAAAGTTGTATCAGTTGCGGATGGCTGCTGGCACGTCTGTAGGTGACCATGTATTGAAGATGATTGGACTTATCGAGGAACTTGAGGACCTGGGTTGGACCATAGAGAACGAGCAGTATGTTGATATTGTTCTACAGTCCCTTTTCCCTGCCTTTGCTCAATTTATCGTAAACTTCAACATGCACAACATGGAGAAGTCTTTACCTGAACTCCTCAATATGTTGAGGAGTGCAGAGAGCACACTAAAGGTAGCGAAAACTCCCGCTCTTATTGCTGGGCCATCTTCTTCCTCCGTCCCAAAAGCCAAGGCCAAGGGAAAGAAGAAGAAGAATCCCATCAAGCAGAGAGGCGGAGTGAAAAAGGAACCGGGAAGGGACAAGAAAGGAGCTGCTGCGACAGGACGATGGGAATGTTTCCACTGCCACCAGACCGGGCACTGGAAAAGAAACTGCGTTGGATACTTGGCTGACCTCAAGAATAAGAAGCATGGTGATGCTTCTACTTCAGGTGTGTTTGTAACAGAAAACTGTTTTTCAATTAACTCTGTTTCCTGGGTATTAGATACTGGGTCAGGATCTCACATCTGCAATTGTCTGCAGTGGCTGAGAAATAGCAGGTTTTTGAAGAAAGGTGACCAGACTCTCCGGGTTGGGAATGGTTCCTCGGTACATGCTACTGCAGTGGGAGAATATCATCTTGGTTTGCCGTCGGGTTGTATATTGGTTTTGAACCCATGTTATTTTGTACCTTCGATGTTATGTAATATTATATCTGTGTCGTTGTTGGACAATGCTGGATATAATTTTGCATTGCAATCTAATATTATGAACATTAACCATAATCAAGAGTTGATTGGGTATGGTACATTAAATAACGGGATATACGTCCTAAATCAGCATACAGTTTTTCATATACAACACACAAACAAAAGAAAGGTTTCAGACATAAATGAAGCTTTCATTTGGCATTGTAGACTTGGTCATATTAATGAAATAAGACTAACCAAGCTACATAAAGATGGATATTTAAACTCGTTTGAATATAAATCTTAGGCGACTTGCCAGTCTTGCATCAAAGGTAAAATGACCAAAACTCCGTTTACTGGACACGGAGAGAGAGCTACTGAACTCTTAGGCCTCATACATAGTGATGTATGTGGACCAATGTCTACACATGCGAGAGGTGGTTTTTCGTACTTCATAACCTTCACTGATGATTTATCGAGATTCGGGCACGTGTTCTTGTTGAAACATAAGTCCGAAACCTTCGAAAAATTCAAGGAGTATAAATCTGAAGTAGAAAAACAAACAGGCTTAAGTATCAAGAAACTTCGATCGGATCGAAGAGGTGAGTATCTAAGCTCAGAGTTTCTAGATTTCCTAAAAGAGAATGGGATTCTCTCAGCTCACTCCTCCGTACACACCACAACACAACGGTGTATTGGAAAGGAGGAATCGTACCTTATTAGATATGGTACGATCTATGATGAGTGATGTTGAGTTACCAATATCATTCTAGGGGCACGCATTGGAGACTGCGATTTATCTATTCAATAGGGTTCCGACTAAAACCGTGTCTACCACTCCATATGAGATATAGTATGGAAAGAGACCATGTCTTAAAAGAGTTAAGATATGGGGTTGTCCGGCTTATATGAAAAAGCAGAATCCGGACAAACTTGAGACACGATCGGTTTTGTGTAGATTTGTGGGATATCCAGAACACTCGTATGGATATCTTTTCTACCACAAGGAGGAACAAAGGGTGTTTGTTTCTCAGTATTCCACATTTTTAGAAATGAATTTTTTACAAATGATACTGTTGGCAATGCGGTAGAACTGGAAGAAATTCCAGATACACAGACAATTACCGATGATTTGGTTGAACCTGAGGTTTCAATAGAACCTGACGTACCTCAGCCACTCCGTAGATCTAGTAGGACTTTTCGCCCACCTGATAGATACTACGGTTTTCTAATTGATGGTGATAGAGAAGATTGCATCATGGATGATGATGACCCTACTAGTTTTCAGCAAGCTATCACGAGTGGTGACTCAGTGAAGTGGATGGATGCCATGAGATCCAAAATGAAATCCATGCATACCAACAAAGTATGGACTTTGGAGGCTGCACCTTCTGGAGTAAAACCCATAGGGTGCAAATGGATCTTTAAAAGAAAGATCGGTGTGGATGGTCAGGTGGAGACCTATAAAGCTAGGCTGGTAGCAAAAGGATTTCGTCAAAGACCGGGCTTGGACTATGATGAAATCTATTCACCAGTCGCGATGCTCAAATCCATTCGGATTCTGCTTGCTATAGCTGCTTACTATGATTATGAGATCTGGCAGATGGATGTTAAAACGGCATTTATTAATGGTGATTTAGAAGAATGTGTTTTTATGGATCAGCCAGAAGGCTTCATTGATAGTGGGAGCAGCGGAAAAGCATGCAGGCTGCTTAAATCCATCTATGGATTAAAATAGGCATCACGGAGTTGGCACATCTGCTTTGATGATACAATCAAAGAGTTTGGTTTTATCAAAAATGTGGATGAACCATGTATTTATAAAAGGATTGTAGAGAGTACTGTTACATTCCTCGTATTGTACGTGGACGACATTATCATGATAGGAAATGATATTCCTATGCTACATTCGGTCAAACTATTCTTGTCGCAGAAGTTCTCCATGAAAGACCTGGGCGATGCCTCGTACATGTTAGTTATATGTATGCCCTAGAGGCCATTACTATACATAGGATGTATATTGTAGTGGATGCTTGGACATATATAGGGTGGACTTTCTTGCTCGACATGATAGTATGCTATCTGGTTGCTCTTTACCTTAACGTGTACACTAATTGTCTCTCTGTTACATGTTGGTAAAGCCCTTAGGATGTGTACTTGACTACCTGGACTATGATGCGGATCATACTAGTGGGGACATGGTAGTCCATAAGTACATCCTTCAAGGTCCCTAGTCGTGGGTGTATCGAGACGGGGCATCGATATACCAGAGTAGACTAGCATATACCTTCTCGACCCATACAGATAGGCGATGGATGATCCTATATCCATTGGTGTTTGACATCAGAGATGATATACGGGTGCTCAGTGGAGACTGGGTACACTGGACGGACTCGCCGAGAACTCCCAGATGGTATTATACCTTACATCAGATGGCAGTTCTCTGGTGACACTGTACAGGTTAGTCTGTAGACCCGAGATCGTCATAGAGTCTTGTGTGATTCCCTTTGTGCTTTGATTTCCACCTTACCACGTCCAAGAGGGCGTGCAAAACGGTGGTTTTTAGGTACAGTCCCGAATCACATGGAGGCAATGAGCGATAAGAGGGGATTCGTCTCTCCCGGTATAGGGAGTTGATGTTGCGCTGTGTTCGATTGGGGAAATCCCTAGCCAGGGTTGCTGAGATTTACTGGTAAGTGTTATCAGTAGTATCTCGAACTGTTATAGACCAAATATCGACACGACTCATCGAGCTACTGGGGTCTGACATTTACCACCCCTAGGCAAGATATGCGACATATCAGACGATCAGACCGGACTGTACGGTAAGTGTTATTGGTTGGATTCACAGGAGTGTGAGCGGGCTTGCTCGTTGATCTTCTGATCGCTCAATACCCGGGTGGCCGTTACGTTTAACAGACCGCTTGCGGCTTGTGGGTGTTTGATATGATCATCACCTGCTGCCGGCGTATTGACGAGTCTTTAGAGTCCTACACAGAGGTTTTCTGGCTCAAGCGAAACGGAATAGGAGCGCATATGAGATATGTGCGGGACCGAGAATAATACCAGTATGTGATACTGAATTCTATTCTCGCGATTTGTATCATCGGACGGTTATATAAGATATAGTCGGGTTACCGAATCAAGTGTTGATTCGATATATTGATACACTTGATATTAGTCGGTCATATGTAGTATGACCGGATCATTAAATAAAGTGTTGATTTAATAATTTAATGTATAATTATATATTTGATATATTACTTTACATTAACTAATATTGGTTCACTTAAGATTGATTTTCTCACTTGAAGTGCACATTGTATATATGATATATGTTTGTGCACTAGTTTGTATCATGTTTGATGATACATGCAAATTTGGGTGTGTGTATGCTTTAAACCATGTTTAGGTTAATGGTTAAGGTTTTAACTTATTTATTTATTTTATTTTGTAAAAACAAAATGGTGGATTTCTTTCTCTCTTTGCTTTAAGCTTCATGAAGCTTCTTAGCATCTCTGACCATTTTGTTTTTTCCTTTTAACCTAACCATTAGCCTAGTTTATTCTCTACATGAGTTCACTTCACCCATGGTTGCATTATGATAAGTATTCACTTGATTTATTATTTTCACGAATAATTCATTTTCTTTCTTCTTCTTCATCTTCTTCAAGTGAAGAAACCTTTCTGGAAAATTCCAAGTGATGAAATCAAATGAGAAATCCAAATTCAAAGTCAACCCACTTCCTATTTCTTCATCCTCTACCACTTGCCATGTTGTATAAGGTGTTTTCTTCACCAGGTTCATGACCAAGTGAAGATGGAGCTTGAGTTTGAGTCGCCTCGACGTAGATCATTTTCGGCACCGAAGTTAACGACCTAGCCCGCTCATTTCTTCGACGAAACCATCGCTAGAGTCCGGGATCCCGATGAACCCATCGGAGGAACGTCATCACGGAGCTAAAGAAGTGGAGGACCGGATCTACAAAGGTTGTAATCCCTTTCACTTAGTAGCAAAGTAGTTTGCTTACTTGTAGTTTCGCCTAATCTCTAGTTAACGATCTTGCATAGAGTTGTTAGGCACATAAAATTTTGATTTTGGCATGGTTGATGCCTTGTGGAACCTCATGAGTGTGCCTAGGAACCCAACAGTGGTATCAGAGCCTAGCTAGAGCTTTAGACGATGTTAGAAGTCCGATCGAACCCGAAACCCTAATCCAAAACCCTTCTCTGTACATTTTTTGAAATCGTGGATTTTTGTGAATTAAAAATAGCCAAAAAATTCAGCAGGGATTTTGAGGAGTTACTGTGAAGCACGTACGCTTAAATCGATAAAAGCGCCGCGGAACCGCGGCATGAGCATGGCTCGTGCCGCGGTTCCGCGGCCATATAGACTCTTTATCCTATGTATTTTGCACAGTAACTCCTTATTTGATTCATGTGTTTTCTAGGTATTTTTTTTAATTTATACTCAAGAGTTGAGTTTTCTGGGTTGTATTGGGAGTTTGTAGATTCGACCGGAAAGTTTAACTTTGTCTATGAGTTTTTTCCGGGTAATTTTAGAATATGTTAAAAAGTTCGACCGGATATAAATACCCACTTTTTCCCCTGCCGGGAAATTTCCAAGTGTTGGATTTTTCCGAAGTTTAAGAATGTTCTAAGTAGTGCAAGTAACTCGATGGACCCTCTAGAAGACAATAAACCTTAACTTGATTATGTGACCGTCTTGAACTGCCCTTTGAACCTTAGGGTTTAGGGCAGTACGGTGTGCCACATGTGAGGCGTTGGCTTGACCCTTCTACGGCTGGACCGTTGGTACTGTGGCATGAAATGGATGTTTTTAAACTTATTTCAAGTGTTGAGCTGTTTCGGGAAAACTTGGGTGTTTAATTGTTCGATCGGAAAGTTTAACATTTTCTATTTATCTGGAATGTGATACAATATTTGGAATCCACAAGTAGTTATGAGATAACTGATTTGGATATTATAAATATAGCAGTTTAGTCTCACTTGATCGGTTGCCACGGAATTTTGATATGATCAAAAGTCCGTCGCAATCACGTAGCGTACGCGGATACTCGCCGGGTAAATTTAATAGATAGCCACGCCCCAAAGCCCCGACCAAGTGACTGTAGGAGAACCCCGCCGCCGAAAGCATCCGTTCGGGTGCTCGCGGCAGCGGTGTTCCGCCTTGGTGCACTTCGTCGACGGTATCGGGGGTGCGGCCGTCTACTAAAGTTTGCGACGAGCATTCGTTCAGGATGTCGGGAATCTTGTTGAATTGCCCGACTTGATATTGAAAAGAGTTTTCGATAAATGAGACTAAAATGCGAGGTTTATAATTGTTAGGCATGTGATGTCTAAGGAATTCATTTGTTTAGGCATGCGATATCTAAAGAGTTTGCGGATTCCAACTGTTGTAGTTTTACACTTTCTTTTCTGCGACGGTAAGTGTAAGATGTGATATCGCCGGTTTCGTTGCTATATGTCAACGACAATTGGGATGGGCATATTTACTTACGTTGATGACATGTGATGTTATGTGTTGCTGGATATGTTATATTGGATCGTCGTGTTTGAATAGCTGGGGGTTTTTATGTGAGATGAGTGTTTTTTCATTTTCATTCATGTAAAAACTTGTATGTAATATTCTTTTATTGGGGCACTTCCGGGTTGAGGTTGATGTCACCATTTGTATATTATTTACTTTTCCGCACTAGGATAGACCCAAGGAGGAGAGCACAAGTAACCGGGTTCTGGAGTCCAGTGGGAGACCAACTCGAGGAGTCGAGTCCGGCTCTTCTAACTCTAGAATTGGTAGGGTTTCTTGCCGCTCTCGTAGGGGTCTAGGGGTGTGGGTTTGGCTATTCATCACGACCGTGGAATCCGTGTTTTATACAGGCTCGTATTGAAAACACGGACGTCCTAGTATATCCAATATTTCATATATGTTTCTTCTGCTGCGATATCTGTGATGTGATCATTTGATGTTCTGTGATAAATACTGTATATAGTATATATGATATATTATATAGACGTTACTTATGTTTTACACCCGCGCTAGCCCTGCCCCGCTCTGCCGTTAGTTACCTAACCTAACGGTGCACGAAGGGACATCGAGGCGAATGCGGATGGCATAAGTGTACGTCGTATTTATCTGTGATGTTTAGGTACTTAAATGATGGGACTTCATTAATATGATTAATGAAAGAAAAAGAAACCTAAAAGATGTTGTGGAATCGAATTTTCAAAAACAGGTAGCTACAGTTCTTGCTTTGCATCGCGGTGTTCCTTGTAGAACATCCTGCACCTTATTCAATGAGGAAAGGGCCGAAATCCCTTCACCGGGAGTGACCTCTTTAGCAATGACTGGCATATGCTACACCCCTCGGTTTGTCTTTTGATTGCCTCTATAGTTCTTGCTTTGCATAGTGATATTTATGAAATATCCTGCACCTTATTCGATGAGGAAAGGGCCGACGATCCCTTCACCGGGAGTGACCCCTTTAGCAAAACTAGAAAAGTCTGAAAAACACTCCATTTTAAAATCATTTGATTCTACAACGATATCAAGTTCATTACGCAATAGGTTTTCAGAAAAACCTGTCGTAGCCCTCCGTCATTTCAAATAAGTTGTATATAGTATTCGTGCTACATTTGTTGGCTTTCGTCAAGGTGTAGTATGCGGTAGCTATATGCTGCTTATCTGCTGCATACGATGCAATTGGATTAGGGTAGTCGTACGGCTTTGTTGGCTTTCGTCAAGGGTCGTGCGGGTGGGTTTAATTCAATCAAGAAATGTACGGGTTGAACTTGACTAGCGGGCTATGGTTTGTCGGCTTTTGTCAAGGTCATAGCACGTTAGGGGCAAAATTATCGGGAATTTCAAGTGCTGAAATTTGCAATGAGATTGCATACCTTCTATGAGATAGTTGGATCCCGATACCCGCTGCGAGTAAGAGTTACTCCTGGGAGAGTTTTACACATTACAATTAGCCGATCAAGTAGGTGTCTAGAAAGGTGTTAACGAGGTTACGCCTCTGGGAAAACGAGGTTTACATTAATTAGGTTCGTGCGAAAGCACGGGGGACCTCCCTCAAAGTACCGACACTGGTCTGGCTGAAAGATTGGCGAACTTGTAGTGTGTAATTAATCCCGGCTAGTCTTTCCTTTTAGGGTTTGAAGGAAGATTTGATAAAAACAGTGGGAGCCATCCTGATTAGATAATATAATAACCAATCTGATCTTGCAAGAGCGCACGCAAAGTGTTTTCTTCTCTCTCTCTCCAGGTAGCGACCATATCACGCCTTAATCAAGATAATAATATGGATGTATTGATCGAACCCGCTTGTTATACTGAGCTACGGAACGTTGGTCCCGCTCCAACTTATAATTGTTATAAGACAGAGCAGGAAATTGGGGAATACCAGATTTCCCGTGCCGCCCAAACGAAGAAAGTGCATGCTGATGCATCATCTTCGGGTGTGTTCATTACAGAGAACTGTTTCTCAGTATCCTTTACGTCCTGGGTATGAGATACCGGATCAGGATCCCACATATGTAATCTGTTACATGGGCTACAGATAGGTAGAGAACTGAGGACGGGTGATAAGTTTCATGAGACAGAAAATTGTGCAAGTGTTGCAGCCAAGTCTGTTGGTCACTGTCACCCTGTATTACCAGAATACATTGATTCTGAACAAATGTTATTAGATACCGAACCTGATGTACAAAATCATATCAGTCTCTTTATTAGTAAAGAAAGGATATAATTTTGTATTGTTGGATTATATTTTGAACATTTCCTATATCAAAAGTTGATTGGTTCAGGCACGTTATCTAAAAGCATTGATGTTCTAAATCAAACTACAGTTCTTAGTATACAGAACACACACAAGAGAAATAGTTCAGAAATGAACGGATCCTTCTTGAGGTATTATAGACTAGGTCATATCAATGTGACCCGACTAGCTAAAGTTACATTTAGATGCATATTTAAATCAGTTTGAATTTACATCTTGTGAAACTTGCCAGTCATGTCAGAAAGATATGATGACCATAGCTCTGTTTACTGGAAACAGAGAAAGAGTTAGTAAACTCTTGGGACTGATACATGATGATGTATGTAAGGTCCCCTGCCTACACATGCCAGGACCGGTTCTTTGTACTTCATTACATTCTCTGATGATCTCTCAAGATTCAGACATATGTTCCTGTTGAAACACAAGTCCGAAGCTTTTGAGATATTCACAGAATATAAGTTAGAAGTAAAGAACCAAAAACCGGGTATAAGTATTATGTCCTATGATGAGATCAGGGAGCAGAATACTTGTGCATAGAATTCCTGGAATATTCTAAAGGAGAATGAGATTCTCTCTCGGTGTTACTCCTCTGGATATACCACGGCACAACGGTGTATCGAGGCAGAGCAATTGCACCATATTAGATATAGTGTGCTCTGTGTTGAGTACTGCTGAGTTACCTATTTCCTTTTGGGGTTATGCACTTAAGAAGCTGCATACCTATTGAATTGGGTTCAAATCAAATCAGATGCCTACCACTTCATATGTGATATGGAAAGGGAAGAGCCCATATCTTAAGTTGGTTAAGATTTGGGGTTGTCCGGGCTATGTCTAAAAGCAAAATCCGGACAAGCTCGAGGCAAGGTCTGTTATGTAGAACAGGAAAGGTTCCAGCTATACATAATGCAGCTGATGATTTGGTAAAACCAAAGGATTCAATAGTAACCAACGAACCTCAGCCTCTCCGCCGATCTAGTATGGTTCCTCACCCACCTGAGAGATACTTCGGTTTCTCTATGACAGTGGGAGTGAGGATTGCATCATGAGATAATGACCCAACTAGTTTCGAGCTGGCCATCAGGAGTGGGACTCTGTAAGAATGGCTGGATGCTTAGCGATCTGAGATGGAATCCTTATACACCAACAAAGTATGGACTTTGGTTGCTTTATCTGAAGGGTTAAATCCCCATCAGGAGCAAGTATATCTTGAGAAGATTACTTGGTGTACATGGAAAACTTGAGACTTTCAAAGCTATGCTTAAGTCCATCCAGATCCTACTTGCCACGGCTACATACCATGACTACGATATCTGGTGGTTGGGTGTCATGACTGCTTTTCTAAATGATAATTTAGAAGAGAGAGTCTATAAGTACACAGTCAGAGGGCTTCGTAGACAGTGGGAGCAGCGGAAACGTGTGCAAGATGCTTCATATGATAAAGCAGGCATCACGGAGTTGGAACGTCTGTTTTGATGTGGTAGTCAAAGAGTTTGACTTCATCAAAATGGTAGATGAACCTTGTATATACAAAAAGGTAGTAGGGAGTATGGTGGTGATCCTCGTAGAGTACGTGGATGACATACTCCTAATAGGGAAGTAGTTTCCTATGCTACGCTCGGTCAATCTCCGCTTATCACAAGCATTCTCCACCTAGGATCAAGGTGATACCTCCTAAATCCTGGGTTATGGATCTATGAGATAGATCTATTTGAATATTAGTTATCTCACTAGTTGTAGTGAGATGGTATCAATCGATCATGGGGAGAATCACTGGAAAGGTTCCAGGATGATAAGGACGACTGAATGTCAGTCACAGGCTTGTCTATACCCTCAGTGGAGGGACGGTATGTTAGAAGAGTTCCAAGCTAAATACCGTGACATACTAGACGATTAAAGGCAAGATACATCGTTACCAAGGATACTACCAAAGAGGAAGTTTGGGTGTATACTGGTTCATGAGATGAACTAGGTTCCTACCATTGTGTGACAATGGAAGTGTGGCTTTGGCCCAGGAACCCTGGTCCCATCAGTGACCCAGACATATTCTGAGGCAGCATCACCTGATCATGGAGATGGTTGATCTCCAGGGTGATCGAGGTTAGGAGAGTAGACTCAGAGAACAACATGGCGGATCCACTCACAAAGGCCTTTTTCCCAGAGAGAGACTTTTATGGGATGATTCAGTATGAGATACTACAACCACTGCTATCAGATGGCCCTAGTGCAAGTGGGAGATTGTTAGTTATATGTATGCCCTAGAGGCCTTTACTATACATAGGATGTATATTGTAGTGGATGCTTGGACATATATAGGGAGGACTTTCTTGCTCGACATGATAGTATGCTATCTGGTTGCTCTTTACCTTAACGTGTACACTGATTGTCTCTCTGTTACATGTTGGTAAAGCCCTTAGGATGTGTACTTGACTACCTGGACTATGATGCGGATCATACTAGTGGGGACATGGTAGTCCATAAGTACATCCTTCAAGGTCCCTAGTCGTGGGTGTATCGAGACGGGGGATCGATATACCAGAGTAGACTAGCGTATACCTTCTCGACCCATACAGATGGGCGATGGATGATCCCATATCCATTGGTGTTTGACATCAGAGATGAAATACGGGTGCTCAGTGGAGACTGGGTATACTGGACGGACTCGCCGAGAACTCCCAGATGGTATTATACCTTACGTCAGATGGCAGTTCTCTGGTGATACTGGTACAGGTTAGTCTGTAGACCCGAGATCGTCATAGAGTCTTGTGTGATTCCTACTGTGCTTTGATTTCTACCTTATCACGTACAAGAGGGCGTGCAAAACGGTGGTTTTTGGGTACAGTCCCGATTCACATGGAAGCAATGAGTGATAGGAGGGGATTCATCTCTCCCGGTATAGGGAGTTGATGTTGCGCTGTGTTCGATTGGGGAAATCCCTAGCCAGGGTTGCTGAGATTTACTGG
Source organism: Agapanthus africanus (assembly GCA_030015575.1). NCBI lineage: Eukaryota > Viridiplantae > Streptophyta > Magnoliopsida > Asparagales > Amaryllidaceae > Agapanthus > Agapanthus africanus. The sequence goes on along the minus strand of CM057347.1, from coordinate 206,212,398 downwards.
TAAGTGTTATCAGTAGTATCTCGAACTGTTATAGACCAAATATCGACACGACTTATCGAGCTACTGGGGTCTGACATTTACCACCCCTAGGCAAGATATGCGACATATCAGACGATCAGACCGGACTGTACGGTAAGTATTACTGGTTGGATTCACAGGAGTGTGAGCGCGCTTGCTCGTTGATCTTCTGATCGCTCAATAACCGGGTGGCCGTTACGTTTAGCAGACCGCTTGCGGCTTATGGGTGTTTGATATGATCATCACCTGCTGCCGGGATATTGACGAGTCTTTAGAGTCCTACACAGAGGTTTCCTGGCTCAAGCGAAACGGAATAGGAGCGCATATGAGATATGTGCGGGACCGAGAATAATACCAGTATGTGATACTGAATTCTATTCTCGCGATTTGTATCATCGGACGGTTATATAAGATATAGTCGGGTTACCGAATCAAGTGTTGATTCGATATATTGATACACTTGATATTAGTCGGTCATATGCAGTATGACCGGATCATTAAATCAAGTGTTGATTTAATGATTTAATGTATAATTATATATTTGATATATTACTTTACATTAACTAATATTGGTTCACTTAAGATTGATTTTCTCACTTGAAGTGTGCATTTATATATGATATATGTTTGTACACTAGTTTGTATCATGTTTGATGATACATGCAAACTTGGGTGTGTGTATGCTTTAAACCATGTTTAGGTTAATGGTTAGGGTTTTAACTTATTTATTTATTTTATTTTGTAAAAACAAAATGGTGGATTTCTTTCTCTTTTTGCTTTAAGCTTCATGAAGCTTCTTAGCATCTTTGACCATTTTGTTTTTTCCTTTTAACCTAACCATTACACCTAAACCCTAGTTTATTCTCTACATGAGTTCACTTCACCTATGGTTGCATTATGATAAGTATTCACTTGATTTATTATTTTCAAGAATAATTCATTTTCTTTCTTCTTCTTCTTCATCTTCTTCAAGTGAAGAAACCTTTCTTGAAAATTCCAAGTGATGAAATCAAGTGAGAAATCCAAATCCAAAGTGAACCCACTTCCTATTTCTTCATCCTCTACCACTTGCCATGTTGTATAGGGTGTTTTCTTCACAAGGTTCATGACCAAGTGAAGATGGAGCTTGAGTTTGAGTCGCCTCGACGTAGATCATCTTCGGCACCGAAGTTAACGACCTAGCCCGCTCATTTCTTCAACGAAACCATCGCTAGAGTCCGGGATCCCGATGATCGCAGCGGAGGAACGTCATCACGGAGCTAAAGAAGTGGAGGACCGGATCTACAAAGGTTGTAATCCCTTTCACTTAGTAGCAAAGTAGTTTGCTTACTTGTAGTTTCGCCTAATCTCTAGTTAACGATCTTGCATAGAGTTGTTGGGCACATAAAATTTTGATTTTGGCATGGTTGATGCCTTGTGGAACCTCATGAGTGTGCCTAGGAACCCTACAGTACATTCTGGGGATTAAGATCTATAGAGATAGATCTAAGAAATTATTGGGATTGTCCCAATCGAGATACATTGACACCATACTAAAGAGGTTTAATATGGAAGATTCCAAGAGGGGTAATTTACCCGCTTGTCACGGGATCACCCTCTCCAAAGAGATGTCTCCAAAGACTGATGAGGAGAGGGCTCGCATGAGCATTATACCCTACGCTTCGGCAGTAGGATCTATAATGTATGCGATGTTATGTACTCGGCCAAATGTAGCTTATGCACTGAGTGCAGTAAGCAGGTATCAATCCAACCTAGGGGAGAAACACTGGACTGCTGTGAAGAACATTCTGAAGTACTTGAGAAGAACTAAAGAAATGTTCTTGGTGTATGGTAACGGAGATCTCCAAATGGAGGGCTTTACCGACTCCAGCTTCCAGAGCGACAAGGATGATAGTAAGTCCATCTCAGGGTTTGTATTTACCCTAAATGGAGGGGCGGTATGTTGGAAGAGTTTCAAACAAGATACCGTCGCTGACTCCACGATAGAAGCTGAGTATATTGCTGCTAATGATGCCGCAAAAGAGGTAGTCTGGATGAGGAAGTTCATTTCCGAACTTCAAGTGGTTCCATCCATTGCTGATCCAATACTTCTGTATTGCGATAACAATGGAGCCATGGTTTTGGCGAAGGAACCGAGGTCCCATCAGAAATCCAGACATATCTTGAGACGGTATCATCTCATCAGGGAGATAGTGGATCACCAGGACATTAAGGTACGGAGTGTAGACATGAAAGACAATACAACAGATCCATTCACCAAGGCCATCCCTCAAGTATAGTTTGAGAAACTATTTGAGTTGTTGGGCATGCGGTACGCTGGCAACTGGTTCTAGCCGGTACTTATTGCATCAACTACAAGCCTTAGTGCAAGTGGGAGATTGTTATATATGTATGCCCTAGAGGCTTGTATTGTATAAGATGCTAGGCATGTATATGTACAGAAACAATCTTTGCTCGAAATAATAGTATGCTATCTGGTTTAACTTCATGTGATATGTTGTGCATGTTGATGGAGCCCTTAGGACTATACTTGACTACGAGGATTATGATGAGATCATACTAGTGGGACCTGGGCAGTCTACAAGCATATTCTTTAATAGTTCCTAGTCGAGGGTATATCGAGACAGGGCATCGGTATTACCAGATTAGACTAGTGTGTACACTTCTTGACCCTGGGGGCGATGGTTGATTCCACAACCATTGATGTTTGACATCAAAGATTGTACACATGTGCTCATTGGATAATAGGTACACTGAACAGGACTCGCCGAGAACTCCTAGATGGTATATATACCTATTGTCAGATAGCAGTTCTCTGGCGAAACTTGTACAGTTTAGTCTGTAGACCCGAGATCGTCATAGAGTCTTGTGTGATTCCCACTGTACTTTGATTTCCTCCCTACCATGGCTCTATTGAGTCGTGCAAATAGGTGGATTTTGGGTACAGTCCCGAATCACATGGAGACAGTGAGCGATAGGAGGGGTTTCGTCTCTTCCGGTATAGGGAGTTGATGTCGCGCTATGTTCGATCGGCTATAACACCTAAATCCCTGGCCAGGGTTCTCGAGGTTTACTGATAAGTGTTATCATTAGTTCCTCGAACTGTTATGAGCCGTAAATCAGCATGACTTATAAAGTTACTGGGGTCTGACATTTACCACCCCTAGACTTCATATGCGACGTATCAGACGAAGAGACCGGACTGTACGGTAAGTGTTGCTTGCAGGCTCGTAGAGGTTGTGATGAGTTCGCTCGTCGGCCACCTTTTCGTCATGTACCAGGATAGCCGTTACGCACAGCTAGTGCCGCTGGCGTGCTTGTGGTTAAACCCACTGCTAGCGTACTGTCGAGTCTTTAGAGTCCCACACAGAGGGTTCCTTCGTTCAGGCGAAAGATGTAGAGGCTGTGTAAGATGTTATGGCTGCTGTAAGATGTTACGGCAGGGTTTCGATTATGTTTGTATAGTTGTTACAGGAATAATAATCGGAAGGATAATACTAGTGGGCTTTGGTTTAAGCCGGATACCGGTATTATATTATTGGATTAGTGGTATTCGTATTTTTCGGAATTCGGATACGGGTATACGGTATACGGTATATGGAGGAGGGGTATTTTTTAAATTGTTTCAAGAATATCTTTTAGAAGGTGCCACCTCATAATGACATCATTTATTTTGTGAAAATAAATAAATGAGGTGGAAATTAAAAAGTACAAGCATGATGGGGTTGTTGTTTTGGAGTTACTATTGAAGTATGGTGCTAATTATATAATGCATGCTTCAATTATTTCATTTAGTGCTATATCCTTTTTCATCATGCTTGAACTCTTTAATTATGACAAACACTTACTCTCTCCTTCTCCTTCTTCTTATAAATAGCTTCACATGAGATGTGAATGAATGAATGAGCATGAATAAACTCATTATTCTTCTTCCTAGGTTAAACCTTCACATGAGATGTGAATCCAAAGCTTAGGATTTCAAGTTAATCCAATACACTTATCTCTACATTATCCTAGTGACCTCTTCTAGCAAAATTGGTCTCTAGGTTAAACTCTTGTGAAGAGTTTATAGCTTGCACGATAACTCTAGGGTGGATCATCTAGGTCTTGGGTGGCCGGAGATCGAAAACATCGACAACATCTAAAGGAGCTAAGGAGTTCACCAAAAGAGAAGAAAGGAGCAAAGGAGTTGCATCCAAGCGAAGACCCGAAGGACCGTATCATCAAGGTATAATCCCTAACATAGTAGATAAGATCTCTAGTTAGGGTTTTCTAGTTGTGGTTTAGACAAGATCTTCGGTTAAGTGCGTGTTGTATGCTAAGAAAATTTTCGTTCACCGCTTCCGCCGCGCCACAAGAGTTGTGGGAGCATGCAACATGCACTAACATGTATTCCTTGTTCACTTAGAGTAAAGTTGTTTACTTGCTTGGTTAAACCATAATTCTCTAGTTAGATTCTTGGTTTGGGTTGCTTTGCTCTCTATTTTTTTATAAAATTGCATACCCGATGCCTTATAAAACTTAGTGAGAGTGCTAAGAAACCCAGCAAACCCCAAGTAAGCCGAAAGCCCAGAAATCTAAACCTTTTTAGGAAAATAATGGAGGTGATGTTTTGATATAAAGGTATAATGTCATCAAGTTCTTTTTTTAAAAGTATAAGTAATGTTATATGAAAATACAAGTGAGTTGTATACTATAGTTGAAAACATTTTCTGAAAGTATGTCTTAGCACCTCTACGAGATTTATACAAGGATCAAGTATGCAATTTAAAAAAATCTAGAGGTTTAAGCTATACTAATCTAGAATCGAACTAGAGAATTAGGGTTTTAGTGTAAGAATACAAGTTCTAAACTAAATGATGGAGGTTTTCAACCTTTGTAGACCGGTCCTTCAATTCTAAAGTTCCAAGTAGCAGTCCTTCGAACTCTTCTTTGACTCCACTTGAAAAAAGGATCGAGCTTGATAGAAGTCTTCGATGCCGAAGATGCTTCACCTTGAAGTCTCTCTAATTAAAACTCACTCTTCACTAATCAAAGTATTAGTGAAGCAAACAACCTATACCAAAGGGCTAGGATAGTGTAGGTTGATGAAGTAGGCCACTTAGAAATTATTTTCTCTTTTTTCTTTTTCAACTCAAGAAATATCTAGAGACGTAGAAGAAGATGAGGATGAACTTGGAATGAGAGAGCATCAACCATGAGGTGAGTTATGAGATGATGTAGGAAAAATATTTATGAATAAAAACAAAACAAGAGGTGAGTCATGGCTTCTCAAGGCTTCCACAAGCATCTTAGAAAATGTGACTCATTTCCTATTTTCTTTAATTCATAAATCAAACCATTATCATCTCATGTTTAACTCATGTGTGATTGTCGTACATCCTAGTTCTATGTATCATCAACCATGATACAATGTTTAAATACAGATATTAATATATATCACATATATATATAAATGCATTTGAAGAGAAGAAAATCTTTAGTGAACTAATATTAGTTAATATATAAATAAATCAAATATATAAATATATATTAAATTATTAAACAAACACTTGTTTCAATAATCCAGTTATATCATATATAACCGACTAATATCATATATATATATATATATATGTATGTATGTATGTATGTATATATATATATATATGTATGTATGTATGTATGTATGTATGTATGTATATCAAATTATTAAATCAATACTTGATTCAATAATCCGGTTATATAGATTATGATGATATGTGATACAATATTTGGAATCCACAATAATTAGTTTTGTGAAAACTAGTTAGTATTTTGTAAATGTAGCCGTTTAGTCTCGTTTGATCGATTGCCACAGAGTTTTGATTCGGATCAAAACTCCGTCGCAATCGCGTATAGTACGCGATCACTTAGTTGGGAATCTTGTTGAATTATCCGACTGCTTATTGAAAAGAGTTTTCAATTTGAGACTAAAATGTAAGGTTTATAAGTTAGGCATGAAATTCAGAATATGAGATATTCCGGATTTATGATGTCTAAGGCATTTGCGGATTCTAAATATTGTAGTTTTCATTTCTTTTCTAGGACCGTAAGTGTAATATGCGGTGTATCCTCGATCTCGTTGCTATATGTCAATGGAATTTGAGATACACATATTTACTTACGTTGATGCATGTGATGTTATGTGTTGCTGATATGTTATATTGGATCGTCGTGATTGAATAGCCGGGTTTTTTTTTGCGTGAGATGAGAGTTTTTCAATTTTCATTCATGTAAAATTTTTATGTAATATTCTTTTATTGCGACACTTCCGGGTTGAGGATGATGTCACCATTGATGTATATTATTTACTTTTCCGCATTAGGATAGACCCAAGGAGGGGAGCACAAGTAACCGGGTTCTAGAGTCCAGTGGGAGACCATCTCGAGGAGTCGAGACCAGGTCTCCTATCTCTAGAATTGGCATGGTTGCTTGCCACTCTCGTAGGAGTCTAGGAATGTGGGTTTGGCTATTCATCACGACCGTGGAATCCGTTTTTTTCATTACTGGCTCAATTTAAAATACGGACCTCCTAATATATCCAATATTTCATATGTTGACTTCTGCTGCTTGGTTCTGTGATGTGATCATATAACTGCATGAGACGATTGCTATATATATATGATATATATAATAAACGTTGCTTATGTTTTGCTCCCGCGCTAGTCCAGCCCCCGCTCTGCCGTTAGTTAAGTAACCTAACGGTGCATGACGGGGCCCCGTGGCGAATGCGGATGGAATAAGCGTACGTTCTATTTTCGTTTCTTTTTCTGTGATGTTTAGGGAAACATAAATGATGGGACTTCATTAATGAGATTAATGAAAAGAAAAGAAACCTAAAGATATTATAGAATCGAAATTTTAAAAAGGTATCTCTAGTTGTTCCTTTGCATAGTGGTATTCCTTGATGAATATCCAGCACCTCATTCGATGAGGAAAGAGCCGAGATCCCTTCACCGGGAGTGACCTCTTTAGCAAAACTAGCAAATGCTACAACCTACTCGGTTTTGTTTTTAATAGCTTCTCTGTTTCTTGTTTTTCATAGTGGTATTCCTTGATGAATATCCAGCACCTCATTCGATGAGGAAAGAGCCGAGATCCCTTCACCCGGAGTGACCTCTTTAGCGAAACTAGCAAAAGCTACAAAAAACGCTCCTTTTCAAATCACTAGATTCTACAACAATATCAAGTTCATTACGTTAAAGGTTTTCTTAAAAACCAGCGTAGCCCTTCGTCATTTCAGATGAGTGCTATTTAGTATTCGTGCTGCGTTTGTTGGCCTCCGTCAAGGCGTAGTGTGCGGTTGCTGATTAGTGTTTTTCCGCTGCATATGATGCGATTGAGTTAGGGAAGTTGTACGACCTTGTTGGCCTGCGTCAAGGGTCGTGCGGGTGGGTTTAATTCAATCACGAAATGAACGGGTTGAACTTGACTAGTGGCCTATGGTTTGTTGGCCTGCGTCAAGGTCATAGGACGCCAGGGGTAAAAACAGATATTAGGAATTTCAAGTGTTGAAATTTGCAATGAGATTGCATACCTTCTATGAGATAGTTGGATCCCGATACCCACTGCGAGTAAGTTTACTCCTGGGAGAGTTTTGCAATTTACAATTAGCCGATCCATTAGGTGTCTAAGAAAGGTGTTAACGAGGTTATGTCCCTGCGGAAACGAGGTTATTTAATTAGTTCCATGCGAAAGTATAGGGAGACTCCCTCGGAGTACCAATACCTGCCTGGCCGAACGATTGGCGAACTTGTAGGGTGTAATTAATCTCAGCTAATCTTACCTTTTATGGTTTGAAGTAAGATTTGATAAAAACAGTGGGAGCCATCCTGATTAGTGTCACGACCCGAAAAGTATCGAGCGTGACTTGCACCTAAATTACGAAACGTCTCGAGGCGTACGTAATCTAAGTAAGCCAAAATCCAGAAATCAAAACCAAAAGAAGCAGTAGAGTGAAGGAAAAACCAATTCAAAGCAAGTAGTTTTAATAGCATAAGCCGAATTATGCGTTTTAAAAACATCAAGTATTTTCTGAAAATTTCGTCAGAGTCTCCTTTGTAAATACTGGCCCCCAAACGGGATACAACATGATTAGTATACGAAATAGATAAAAAGGCATCCCCAAGCGGGAGCTACCTCTTTGCCAATCGGCGGTCACAACCACGCAAGCAATAATATACAACGCCGAAGAGCGAGGATCAAAACTCAAAAGAAAACCCAAAATCAGCATGAAAACCATAATAATATAACGCGCGACTCTAAGGTCGAAAGAATAACAGGTATGGTTTTCTATCTCTCTCAAATATACAATCTGGTTGATGGAGTTTCTAGATACAACTGAAATAATAAATAAACAATGGTGGTCCTGATGCAAAAGAACCCACCCACCAAAGCAATCACTCGGAAGAAACAGTGTGCCAGCAAAGCCGCTACGAAACCTGTACGGCAAAACCTGCAAGGAACTGTGGAACAACGGGGTTGAGTTGCCAACTCGTGAGTAGAAAATATCAACGAGAAGAAATCGCATGCATAACGCTATCCTAGGTCATATATGGTAATATCCTCAAAAAATATCCTGATCCATCTACATATAAGTGTAATACCACGTGCTCATGTCAGTGCCTCAGATAGCAACATATCATATATATATGATGTATGAATGCATTACGAATGGAAACAGAATATATCATGAGTGAGACAACTGTTTTCTTTAATCAATGAGATTTCTATATGTATACCAATCAAGTATCATCAATGAATGCAACAGAGAAATCGGTGTCAGGTATCGACACAAAACATAAGTCTTAGTATCTCAATATCAATCTCAATATCTCAAATCTCAAATATCAATATCTCAGGCATCCGTATCATCTGCGGGATCGGCCCGCAGGCTCCGACAGACGGATCGGCCTATAACCATCTCATGACACCGGCCGGTATCCTCCGGATAACCGACGAGAGCAAATAATATCACCGGTAGGTAGTGCTCCCCTACCAGGCTTATCGAATACAACTCGAGCTTCTTGCCCCGGGGTACCATACCGGGCCCACCATGTACCCGAGGCGGTTCATCCAACTCCTCGAATCGGGTTTCCAAATCCAATAGCAATCATGAAAACTCATGGTGGACGACTCATACATCACGAGAAAACCGCAATTTACATTTTAAAATGATGATACTAAGCTTTTATTAAATTCTTGCGGTTTTTCCCCAAATCCAGAAATCTCATGTAAATCCAAAATCATCAAAATCATGATACCAATAAACAGTGAATACCGGCATAAATCTCCATAATACTGCATAACCAATGAATACATGGATGCATCTGATATCATGCAATGAATGCAATAATTAAACTAGCATATAGAAACTATAACATATTACAACTATCAGCTAGCAAGCTATGTCACTGAAATAGTATTTTCTAAAGTGTATGTGACATGGCAATTACCGATGAAGATGTGTGTGAGCCGGCAAGCGAGTGTACGTAGAGCATACGCGTCATCGGTAATGGTGCCGGTGTCCTAACAGCATGATTTCATAATTACTACGTACACAATAACATGCAATAAGGCGATAACCACATAATAAGGAAAATGAATAGTAAACACAACAATACTATGCGGAACATGAATAATAACGTAACAACAACAAGGAATCTACCTTACTATACATGTGTTATACTGTTTTGCCGTTTGAAATAGTATGAATCGTGGTGTTTGAAAATAAGGACTACGGTGTTTTTAAGAAAAGATACGTCTTTAAAATATCCGTAGTATCCCTTGGTATGTCTTTAAAATCCTCACGATTCGTCAGTTTTGGAAATAGGTATGACTCGGGTCCAGTCTAACATCTACTAGGTAAACTACAGGTCTAACTAACAACCAAACGAAAGGGGTATGGAAAACCATCTAAATCTGAGTCGATATATATATGCATATATATAGTCGGTGATCCCGCCTCAATAATATATCATATGATACATCATCTAATATGACATCCTCGAGTCAAGAGTGCGGATCTATCATCAATATATAGCTTGTACGGTAAATCCGTCGTACGGCATCCCAAATCTGGGTACGGGTCAAATGTCACATCTATCACATTAATCATCTGGTATTCTCTTTATCAAATATCATGATCGGGGTATTGATCTACGTCTAGTACAATACTGATACCATCTATGAAATGCATGCGTGTGTATGAAAACATCACGCCTAAAGAACCCGCTAAAATATCATGTCGTATCTCAAATACGGACCATATCATATCACCGATCTCATGGCCTCAAGCCCAATCTCATCGACTCATCTCCAATATCATATAATATCCTCGACATTCATGCATGTGTATTTGAATGTATATATATGCATAGTCCCATACCCATGCGTATATACATATATACACATTCCCATATACGCACAAGAAAATGATGTATGCAAGTGTATATGTGTGCGTGTATGCAATTCCTTACTCTAGGGTTGCGATTTAGAAACCAACCAAAACCTTACTCCGTTTCTCGCTAACACTAATCCATAAGCTCTTAAGGCATTTCTTACTAGGTGTACATATCTCACATTAACATATAAAAGTATATCGTTACCATATCACATCATTTCTCATAACTTTACGGGGTGCTATACGCCATCCACCCGACTTCTCCCCGTAGATATAAATCTACTCACCTGATCTTCGCTCGCCGGTGCCGACGTCGCCACGTGCTTGCTTGTCGTCTCGAAGTCCACATGGGGGTACCTACATGTCACAATGTATCGTATCACATAAAAACCCAATTCGAAATCGAAACGGCATACGAAAACCAAATCGGCACGCGTATCAGGTCAAAACCTATCGCTACGCGTGCAAAAATAGCCAAACCAACTTTCGATGTCGATGTACAAACATCAACCCATCGAGAAAAACCCAAACCCACCCATTTGCACATTCACAAACACTAATTATAATATGAAATAGGTTAGAATTCACAGAAACCCCAAACTCACTTTAAAAGCTATTTTTCCGAAAACCTAGCAAGCAAAATTAACCGTTTTAGTGCAACACTTGATATTTTAACAAATGTAGCGGCCGCAATGTTCACTAATTAGCTTGATTAATCCACACAAACATTTACTAGATTTTATCGCACTAATTTGAATTAAACCAACATTTTTAGTTTGCACACTAATCCAATTTTAACCATTTCGAAGCAACAAAACACAAATCCACAACTAGACTAGGTTTTGCTTGCTCTAAAGTGTTAAAATACACAATATATTGCTAATGATGTGATAAAAACCCTAATCATATTTTTAATCTTGCATTTTGAATTAAATCTAAAAAACCTAGTTTGCAATTTATATAGTTATTACAATTTTAAATTAGCAATTTGCAACTAGCAATTGGATTTTTAGCAAGCATTAACATGTTAATCTTCTCATTGTAACCTTAAGCAAGTGACAACCACTCTAATTGAATCCAAACCCTAACTTTTTAATCCAAAACCTTCTTTTGAAAATTCAAGTCTTGAAATTAAACCCTTCCTTAACCTAGTTTGAAGTAATAACAACAATTTAACAAAAGGTCAAGATTTATACCTCACAATTATCTTGAGATCTAACATGAATCTAGCCTCACAAACTTGCTTCATATACCTTAATTCATACTAGTTTGGGCAAAGAAATAATGAGTAAGAGTTGGATTGTAGAATTTTTGAGGTTTTAGCTTGATTTTTAATGGATTTTATGTGATTTTGGAGTAGAATTTAGAAGAGGAAATGGGGGGGTTTCCTGCAGGAATTCTCAGCCAGATCATGGAGGGAAGAGAGAGAGTGAGGTGTGAGTTTTGGGTGAGAAAGTCCAAGTCAAGAAGACCCCAAGTCAACAAAGCCCATGTCTCTTTCTTATTCTTTTCTTTTCATTTCATTGTTTTCTTTTCTTTATTCTAATTTGTGTGGAAATGGTGTGGGGAAATGGGGGAGGGGCTGCTGAATTTCAGCCACAAAAAGGGGAGGAAAAATAGGGGGGTGAGTGTAGGTGTGTGTGTAGCAAGTTCCAAGTGAAGGAAATACCCCCATACCTCAATTACTTTAATTAAATTCACAATTTTAGCCTTTTTCTTCAATATTTTCTAAAACCGTTTGACAGCTTCATTTCATTTCAAAAACAACATGTTAAAATTTTGTTTAATGTGTTATGATGCAAAAAATTTGTTTCAACTCATTCCAATTTGTAATTTTCCCTAATTAAATGTATTAGTGACGGCTTAAAATAATATTAAAATAATTAATTTCGGAAAAATTTTCAGAAATTTAGAAATTTTACCAGTAGATCAATAAACACCAAATACTAGCAATTTCATAGCTGGAATATGTATATTTAATTTTTATATTAAAAGATATTTATATTTTGACTTTTTACGGAAACCCCCCTTATTTTACCGATTTTCCGAAATTTCACCGAAACGATTTTCAAAACGTTACAATTAGTTAAAATAATAACCAATCTAATCTTGCAAAGAGCGCACGCAAAAGTGATTATCCTTCTCTCTCTCTTGGTAGCGACCAATGACACGCCTTAATCAAGATAATAATATGGATGTGTTGACAGAACGCACTTATTATACTGGTCTAGGTTCCGCTCTATCTTATGACTGTTATAAGTTTGAGCAAGGAATAGTAGAATACCTGGATTCCCAAGCCACCTATACGAAGAAGGAGCATGCTGATGCATCTTCTTCGGGTGTGTTCGTTACCGAGAACTGTTTCTCAGTTTGCTCAACATCCTGGGTATTGGATACCGGATCAGGATCACACGTATGTAATTTGTTATATGGGTTAAGTAGAGGTAGAGAACTGGGAAAAGGTGATATGTCCCTCAGAGAAGGGAATGGTGCAATTGTTGCAGCCAAAGAAGTTGGCGAATATCACCTTGTATTACAAAGTGGTAATACAATGAATCTGAGCGAATGTTATTTCGTTCCAAAAATATTTTGAATGTTTTCCTAAATCAAGTGTTGATTGGGTATGGTACGTTGTGTAACAGTATCAGTTCTAAATGTACAGAACACACACAAGAGGAAAAATTCAGAAATGAACGAAGCTATCTTATGGTATTGTAGACTAGGTCATATCAATGCGACAAGACTAGCTAAGTTACATAAAGATGGATATTTGAATCAGTTTGAATTTACATATTATGAAACTTGCGAGTCATGTCTCAAAAGCAAGATGACTAAAACTCCGTTTATTGGACACGAAATCTTTAGAACTCTTGGGACTGATACATAGTGATGTGTGTGGTCCTATGTCTACACATGCCAGGAATGGTTCCTCGTACTTTATTACATTCACCGATGATTTCTCAAGATTCGGACATGTGTTCCTATTGAAACACAAGTCTGAAGCTTTTGAGAAATTCAAGGAATATAAGAACGAATTAGAGAACCAGACGGGTAAAAGTATTAAAATCCTTCGATCTGATCGAGGAGGAGAATACTTGAGTACGGAATTCCGTGACTATTTAAAAGAGAATGGGATTCTCTCTCACCTTACTCTTCCGTATACACCACAGCACAATGGAATATCGGAGCAGTGGAATCGCACCCTATTAGATATGGTGCGCTCTATGATGAGTGTTGCTGAGTTACCTATTTCCTTTTGGGGTTATGAACTTGAGATAGCTGCATATCTATTGAATAGGGTTCCGACTAAATCCGTGACTTCCACTCCATATGAGTTATGGAATGGGAAGAGACCATCTCTTAAACGAGTTAAGATATGGGGTTGTCCGGCCTATATTAAAAAGCAAAATCTGGACAAGCTTGAGGCAAGGTCTGTTTTGTGCAAGTTTGTAGGATATCCAAAAGGTTCTTATGGATATATCTTCTGCTATTCTGAGGAACAAAAAGTTTTTGTTTCTCAACATGCCACCTTTTTAGTAAAGGGATTTCTTGTAAAAGACATTAGTGGCAATGAGGTAGAACTGGAAGAAGTTCCAGCTACACAAACTATTACTAACGATTTGGTAGAACTGGAGGATCCAATAGTACCCACCGAACCTCAGCCACTCCGCAGATCTAGTAGGGTTCCTCATCCACCTGAGAGATACTATAGTTTTCTCATAGACGGTAGGAGCGAGGATTGCATCATGGAAGATGATGACCCAACTAGTTTCGAGCAGGCCATCACAAGTGGAGACTCTATGAAATGGCTGGATGCTATGCGATCTGAGATGGAATCCATGTACACCAACAAAGTATGGACTTTGGAAGTTGCTCCTGAAGGGTAAAACCCATCGGGAGCAAGTGGATCTTTAAGAAGAAACTTGGTGTAGATGGACAAGTTGAGACTTTCAAAGCTAGACTTGTAGCAAAAGGTTTTCGTCAACGACCACGTGTCGACTATGATGAAACCTTTTCTCCTGTCGCTATGCTTAAGTCCATCAGGATCCTACTTGCCGTTGCTACATACCATGACTACGAAATCTGGCAGATGGACGTCAAGACCACTTTTCTAAATGGTGATTTAGAAGAGAGCGTGTACATGACACAGCCAGAGGGCTTCGTTGACAGTGGGAGTAGCGGAAAGGTGTGTAAGATACTTAAATCCATCTACGGATTAAAGCAGGCATCGCGGAGCTGGAACATCTGTTTTGATGAAGCTATCAAAGAGTTTGACTTCATCAAAAATGTAGATGAACCATGTATATACAAGAAGGTAGTAGAAAGTAAGGTTGTCTTCCTCATATTGTTTGTGGATGACATACTCTTGACACGAAACGATGTTCCTATGCTACACTCGGTCAAGCTCTTCTTATCACAAAAGTTCTCCATGAAAGTTCTAGGTGATGCCTCCTACATACTGGGGATAAAGATCTATAGAGATAGATCTAAACGGATGTTGGGACTGTCCCAATCCAGGTACATTGACTGTTGGATATATATGCTATAAAGGCCATTATTGTATATGTATACATGTGGATGCTGGGGATATGTATGTACAGGACGATCTTGCTCAGTTATATAGTATATTGTTTCAGTTGTCTTTTATTAAGATACGTGTATTTGTTTTTATTGATGCTTTATCCATCTTGCACATATTGATAAAGACTTGATACGGTAGTATATTATTATGGTTTGACTTTATCTTAACACGGAATATGTTATACACATTATTACATATTGCGGTTGCATGTTGATAAAGCCCGTAGGATCTTGCTTGACTACCTGCGTTGTGATGGCGATCATACTTGTGGGAGCAGGGTAGTCCATAAGCACATCCTTAAATGGTCCCTAGTCGCGTGAGTATCGAGACTGGGCATTGAAACTCCAGAGTAGACTAGTGTATACGTTTCTAGCCCCGACAAGGGGCAATGGTTGGTCCCGCAGCCATTGGTCGGATGCACCTAAGATCGTATACAGGTGCTCACTGGGTGTGAGTACACTGGACGGACTCGTGGAGAACTTCCAGATGGTACTATACCTATCGTCAGATGGAAGTTCTCAGGTGACATGTGTACAGGTTAGTCTTCGAACCTAAGATTGTCATTTGTCTCGTGTGAGTTCCCACTGTGCTTTGATTACTACCCTATCACGACTCTACTGAGTCGTGCAAACAGGTTTTGGTTGGGTACAGTTTCGAGCCACATGGAGGCAGTGAGTGATTGTTAGGGATTCGTCTCTCTCGGTATTGGGAGTGGATATCGCATAGTGTTCGATTGGTCAGGACCATAAGACCTTAGCTAAGGCAGTTGGGATTTACTGATAGGTTGATCAGTAGTTTCCCGGATTGGTCATGAGCTACATCAGCATGAATTATCTGGTTATTTGGGTCTGACGTATACTACTCCCTAGACCAGGTATGCGAAACTCTTAGACGAAGAGACCGGACTGTACGGATATTGTCACGGATAGGCTCGGTTGGGATCCGGATGAGTTTGCTCGTCGGCTTTCCTTTTCGACAGGTACCCGGATAGCCGTTACGTACAACTAGTGCCGCTGACGTGCTTGTGGTTATGGATTTATCCAGTAACGCACTGCTGGCGTACTATCGAGTCTTTAGAGTCCAACACATAGGGTTTCTCTGTTTCAGGCGAAACGATGTAGAGGCCGTATGGTTTTACGATAGGGTTCGATCATATACGTGTACTTGTGCACGTATGATGTTCGGGCGGATAATACTAGCGGTCTTTGGTTTAATCCGAATCCTAGTATTATATTGTTGTATTATTTTCGTCTCTTGTGTGTTCGTATTTTTCGGAATACGGATACGGGTATGTATATACGGTGAGGAGTATTCTTGTAATTTGTTACAAGAGTGCTTCTAGAACAAGAAAAATCATTATTTGTTTTAACCATTTAGTTAAATGGTTAATGAGGTGGAGGTGTGAGGTGTTGACTTTTCTTAAGTGAAGCATGGCTAATTGTTGACTCACTTGGTGAGTCATGGGTTATTATTGAGGCAAGATGGCATCTAGATATTTTGTAGAAAATATCTAGATAATTTTTGGTGAAGATATTTTTTTATTATTATCTTTGGCATGCTTGCTTTATTAGTCACAAGTCTTAGCCATTCTTTGCAGGGTTTCGGGAGTGAAAATATCTAAACGGCCGCTGGGTTTCGGGAGGCATCGACCATGCCGTTTTCAAAAAATTGGCGCACTAAAGAACCCTAACGCAAGAATCTAAACTAGAGAATTAGACGAACAAGTATGTAAACATCTTTACATCTAAGTGAACAAGGAATACAACCTTTGTAGACCGGTCCTTCTCTTCAATAGCTCTGTGTAGTAGTCCCTTTGCTCCAAGTAGTGATCTCCCGGATTCTAGTGAGGCTCCACAAGTTGAAAAGAACAAACTTGCTTGAAGTCTTCGAGGCCGAAGATGATCTATGTCAAGGAGACACTAACTCAAGCGACCTCTTCACTAAATGATGAACTAGTGAAGAAGCAACCTAATCTAAATGGCTAGTAGAGAAGTGGTTGATGAAGTAGTAATTTTGCTCACTTTAGAAATAATTTTCTCACTATATTTCTTCACCTCTCATGAAGCTAGAAAGCTTTTTGGAGATGAGGAAGAAGATGAAGTGTCAATGGAATCATGAGTGAGAATAGCAACCATGGATGAGTTAGTATCATATACTAACTCATGTGGAGAATAAACCATGGGTAAACAATAATGGTTGGGTTAATAAATATCTTCAAGTAAAACAAAATTAGTGGACTTGGTCAATGGTTCCGCAAGCTTCTACAAGCTTCAACCATGTGACAATTTCCAACTAATTTGATTTACTTTAAATAAACAAAAACCCTCACATTATTATAAGCATGGTGTAAGTCTCATACATCCATGTAGCATGTGGCATCAAGCATGACACAACAGATGTACATTAATATATATCGCATATATACTAAGTGTACACTAGTGAGAAAAAGAAATCTTGAGCTAATATTAGTTAATGTAAGTTAATATATCAAATATATAATTATACATTAAATTATTAAATCAACACTTGATTTAATAATCCGGCTATATCACATACAACCGACTAATATTATATGTATCAACTTATCGAATCAACACTTGATTCGACAGCCCGGCTATATCACATATAACCGACCGATATTACACATCGCGAGAATAGAATACGGTATCACATACGCGTATTAACCTTGGTCCCGCACATATCACATATGCGCTCCTACTTCGTTTCGCTTGAGCCAGGAAACCTCTGTGTAGGACTCTAAAGACTCGTCAATACGCCGGCAGTAGGTGGTGATCATATCAGTCACCCACAAGCCGCAAGCGGTCTGCTAAACGTAACGGCCACCCGGGTATTGAGCGATCAGAAGATCAACAAGCAAGCCTGCTCATACTCCTGCAAATCCAATCATTAACACTACCGTACAGTCCGGTCTCTTCGTCTGATATGTCGCATATCACAGCCTAGGGGTGGTATAACGTCAGACCCCAATAGCGTGATAAGTCATGCCGATGCAAGGTCCATAACGGTTCGAGAAACCACTGATAACACTTACCAGAAAATCTCAGCAACCCTAGCCATGGATTTCCTGTTATGGCCAATCAAGTATAGCGCAACATCAACCCCCAATACCGGGAGAGACGAATCCCCTCCTATCGCTCATTGCCTCCATGTGACTCGGGACTGTACCCAAAATCCACCGTTTTGCATGATCTCTTGAACGTGGTAAGGTGGAAATCAAAGCACAGTGGGAATCACACAAGACTCTTGTAACGTTTTAGAAATTATTTAGGCGAATTTTCTGATAACAGGTAAAATAAATTGTGTTTTCCATAAAAACCTAGAAGTGATCATTTTTCAGTAAAGAATTAACTGCACCTAGTTTAACTAGGAAATTTCTAGTTGCGGTATTTAGTTAGTCGCTTGTAATTTTTAGTTCACTTAAATATTTATTCCTTAATTAAAATATTATTATAAGCTTTTAATTATGCACTTAATTAGTGGTAATTAGAAATTTGATTGGGTTAATTATGCTAATGTGAATCCATGCCAACGTAATCACAAGATTAACCATTTTGTCTTGTTTCCAAAATATCCTAGAAATATCTAGATATTTTGGTGGCTTAATGAGAATTTTATTAAAGGAATTAAGAGGTGGCATAAAGTAATGTGTTTTATTAAGCTTTAATTGTGTTTTTAACCTAGTTTCTTTCCACACACTTCCACAACCTTCCTCTTTTCATCAAGTGGCCGAAACCCCCTACTGCCCTTTCATTTTTATCACCCCATTTCCACTCTTTAAAGCTTCTAAAAATCATCAAATAATCCCACAAACTCTAAAACAAATCCATACCCATTATTCTTTAACCTTAACCAAGCTTGGATGTTCATGAAAGTTAGCATTTTGGAGGTTATTTTGATGATCTAGTTGCAAGTTTGTGAATCAAGTTTGAGGTATAAAATCCAAACCCTAAGCTTAAGTTGTTGTTTAAATACCTTAATCTAGTTATTAGATGTTTAAATAAAGATTTAACTAGCATGTTTTGGAATTCAAGAAAAGGTTTTTGAAGATCAAGTTAAAGTTTTGATTATTTGTAATTGTTAATTAAGTAGTTTAGACTTGGAAAACTTAACCTAGTTGTGAGATTGTTAATTGTTATTTTTCCTAATTGTCTAATTAAACTTAATTGCAATCTAACTTTTACTAAATCTTATATGGGTGAGATTAAAATTGTAGTAAAGGTTTGTGTGGTTTAAGTAAGCTACTACGTGATGATTGTGATTGCTAGAATTGTTTAAACTTCTAAATTTGAGCTTAAATGATTAAAAGATGCTTACTAGGTTTTCGGTTAAATTAGGCATGGGTTTCATTTGACGTTGCGATGTTATATATATTATCTTCCACGATATATATTGTGTTGTGAATGCGCGATCGGTACGATCAGGGTCTAGGCTTTGTGGTTGTGTCGTTTAGCGTTCCTAGCTGAGCTTGTGCCGATATCGTATGTGTTTTGTGCACTAAGTGCACAGTGTGTATATCTTGTCGACGTAATCCTTGGGTTTCGTTGTCTTTGTGTCGGAGCAGGATATTTAGTCTTATGTGTTGTGTTTGTGAAATTTTAGGATCGCGAGCAGGGATTTCGGACGCTGCGAAGAAAGGGAAGCAGGTGGTCGGATTTACTTAGCTCGAGGTCATCGGTGAGTAGATTTAACATCTACAGGGGAATCGCCCGTATGGCTTTATGCGTCTGGGCTAGATTCAAGGACATGATTATTAGTTATAAATATATGGACATTGATTGTGCAGGTGTACCATTGTTGCATGCCTCATTTTCCTATTGCATATAGACATAGTATTAATGAGACACAACACTCTTACTGACGGTTCATATGGCACGAGCACAAATTGTATGCTACACACTGTAAGTCCACGGTAGCGCCCCGGCCATCTAACAGACACCAAATTCGGAACAAAAACTTTTTACAAACTGGCGCTATCGTGTACCGTAACCCGGATCTGCCATTAAAGCTAAACTAACAAACTACAAAGTGGGTAGAAATGTTATACCGAATGATCCGAGTCCTTCGGTCTTCAACCATCATCCCACGCTTTGCTGCGGCTGCTCCGATCTCCTGAATCTCCAGTCTTCTCATCCAGGTGGCACCACGTTGACGGATCTTTAAACGGGCTCCCGCCTCTGAACCGAGGCAACTCGGTCGTCAAGTTTGCTAAAAGAGACGACCAAGATGATGTAGAGAATGAGTAGAACACTTTGTCTCGTTACGTCCAAGGCTATGGACGAACGGTTAATGAAGTTGCCTTTTGGAAACGGGTGAAATGAGAAATGAGGCTATATCTAATTTCTATGAATCCAAACTATAATCTTTTCTAAAACCACAACCATAATCAATCCAAGAGGTGGCCGGCCACTTTATGTAGAGGGAGGGAGGTGAGTGTAGGAGGGGGAAGGTTACCATAAGCATAAAGGAGAAGATGAGTCACCAAACACCTAGTGTGAACATATATAATGCAAGTGATGAATCACTAACCTTGTCATCAAAAGCATTAAATGACCATTAATGCACTAATCCACCTCACCATCCTAGTCACCATTCTAGAACCTTCTAGAAACATGACTCACCTCATGACTCACCCTCAAGAAGAAAAGATAAATCCGCATTTAACCGAATGTTAAATACGGCTAATAGAAAACTGGAAACTGGCAACTTCCAAAAGCGATCCTGAAACGAATTTCAGGATAACCCCGTATCAGTATAAACATACCCGCATTTGTATTACGAATGAATACAAATACATCTGAGACAAAGATATTTATATCTACACAGCATAATACTCGGATCCGGCTTAAACCAAAGCTGACCAGTATTATCTGCCCGAAAAATGACACGTGCGAAAACGCACGTGCATTTTCCGAACCTTGCCATAAAACCATACGGCCTCTACAACGTTTCGCCCGAACTTGGGAAAGTGTCTGTGGGGGACTCTAATGCCTCATCAACACACTGGCACTGGGTATAACCTCTAGCACGTCAGAGGTACTAGTTGTACGTAACGGTTGCTTATGTATTGATTGGAAGGGAAGCTGACGAGGGAACTCATCCATAAACCCTACTGAGCCTAACAGTGACAATATACATACAGTCCGGTCCGTTCATCTATGAGTATCGCATATCTGCCTAGGGGGCTGGTAACGTCAGACCCCTATTAGCGGTATAAGTCGTGTCAGAGAGTAGCCCAGAACACCCTGAGATACTACTGGAGTACCTACCAGTAAATCTCCTGCCTCGGCCGAGGGCTTTGTGTAATGGCTCTCCTAGACACAGCGCGATCTCACCCCCAATACCGGGAGAGACGAATCCCCTGCCGATCCGCTCACTTGCCTTCAATGTGGCTTAGGACTGTACCCAACTAAAACCTGTTTGCACAACTCCTGTGAGCGTGGTAGGGTAGTAATTTAAGCACAGTGGGAACTCACACAAGACAAATGACGATCTCAGGTCGATGAACTAACCTGTACACATGTCACCAGGGAACTACTATCTGACGATATGTATAATACCAACTAGCATGTTCCCAGCGAGTCCTGTCCGGTGTACTCATAACCCAATGAGCACCTGTATACATCTTAGGTGAACCAACTGACACCAATGGATTGTGTGACCGGCCATCGCCCCTCGTCGGGGTCTCGACTGTATACACTAGTCTACTTTGGAGTATCGATGCCCTGTCTCGAAACTCCCATGGCTAGGGACATTTTAAGGATGTGCTTACAGACCTCAGCTCCCATCTATATGATCGCCATCATACTGCTGGTAGTCAAGCAAGAATCCTATGGGCTCTATCATCATGCAATAGCAAACTAAAGCATGTATACGATGATAAAGACAAACCGGATAGCAAACTATCATCTCGAGCAAGATTGTCATATCAGTATAGGTCCTGCCTCAATCATTGCAATCACGTACCTGTGATCCAATAATTGACTTTGAGGGCACTATCTCCAACACACACACCGTCGGTAATTGCCATGATACACACAACATATATACATATGTGATATTGTATCGGTTATTTCCTTTGAGACATTGATTCTTATTCCATTGCGCATATGAAATGTAGTATACATGTTATACCTACATGCTTACACATATACCTGGCTATACCTACATGCTTACACATATACCTTGCTATAGCTACATGTACATCATGCATACATACTTACATGTACACCCACATACCTTGCTACAGCTATATGTACATCATGCAAACATACTTACATGTGTACTCACATACCTTGCTATAGCTACATATACCCCTATGTGGTATTGTATTGTCATTGACATTGAGACGTTGATTATTGTGCTATTGCGCATATGAAATACATCATACATGCATACTTATATGTAGATACACATACCTTACTATAGCTACATGTACATCATGCATGCATACTTACATGTACATCCACATATCTTGCTATAGCTACATGTACACCTCATATGATGTTTGCACTTGATTTCGTTGGAATTGGGAACCACATGATATATTTTAAAACTGGATTCATTTAAAAGAGCGGTTTTCCCTTAATATGCTCATATTGCTGTTTTATGTTGCATACATCTCATGGATTTACGCATTGAGATATGGATTTCATGTGATTTATGGATTTGAGAATCGTGGGGGTATTTCAAGAATGTATGTATTGTTTGAAAACCCGGTTTCTCTTGATATGATATTTCAGTGCGTCCACCATGAGTCTTCTCGGTTCTGAGGCTTGTGTTAGAAACCCGATTCGAGGAGCGGTAGGCACCGTCTGCGGATACATGGTGGACCCGGTATGGTTCCTCGGGGAAAGAGGTGATTTTCGTAGTATAGACGATGAGCCTGGCAGGAGGAGTACTACCTACCGGTGATTGTATAGAACTCGGTGGATGTCCGGTGGACACCGTTTTGGAGTTATGATATGAGATGGATATGAGGACCGATCTTAGGATGCGGCGCCTGAGATATGAAGATTTATGTGTCGATACTAGACACGGGTTTCATGATGTTTCGAGTGTCGATGTTGGACACTCAGGTTCCATGATTTTGATGTGTCGTTGATGGACACACGAGGTAGATATCCTCATACACACACACACACACACACAAACACACACATGCATATGTTTTCATAATGTTTCGAGTGTCGATGTTGGACACTCAGGTTCCATGAGATTTACAGATTTGAGGGCCGATCAGAGTGACGGCGCATGAGGTATTGGGATTTGGAGTGTCGTTGATAGACACCAGGATTTTCCACGATGATGATTCATTGATGATGTTATGTTTTATCCTATACTCAGCATTTATTTGATATGCATTGCTTCATGTATTTGTAGTACCTAATAGAGTACCTTTCATGACTGTTCCATATACATATTGCCATATTATACTATCAATTGAATGTGATAGATTATCGCAGTACGTGCGTACTTGCGATTACCTGCATGATGTTATTTATTATTCACGAGTTGGCAACTCACCCCCGTTATACCACAGTGTTTTTGCAGGTTAGACCCTCAGAATAGTTATGGCAGGGCTTCTTCTTATCGTATCTTTTGCAGCGGATACCGCTACGGCTGACTGTGAGCAGTTTTGCTATAGGTGGGTTTTCACGGTTATCCGTCTATATACATTGTATATCTTTTGTTGGATCTAGTACTCTCCATCTACCACCTTCATGTATTTGACTTAGAGACGAGTTGTGAGGATCGATGTTGTATTATTTTGTGACTTTGGGTGCCATGCTCGTGGGAGCCGGCCTTTGTTATGTAGGTTTATCTCCTTATGCTGGTTTCATTTATATTTCTTCGCTACGGCGTCGTATATATGCTTGTCGTGGTCGTTTTCGCCGTTGGGCGTGATTTGCTCCCGTTTGGGGATGCCTTATTTATATTCTATGTTGTACCCGTTTCGGGGCTAGATTTTACAAAGAAGGTGCTGCCGAAATTTTTAAGAAAGTAACTTAAGTTAAAGATTTTTACTTGAGATTCCCAAATGTTTTTAACAATGTTCTTATCACCTACTACTTTTGATGTTTAGATTTCTGGGTTTTCGGCTTACTTGAATTGTGTTACGCCTGTAGACGTTATGTGGTTTAAGTGCCATCACGTGCCAAATTTCGGGTCGTGACAAAGTTGGTATCAAAGTGCTAGGTTTTACCTTTCGGAGTGTAGGATGACCTTGGTATGATGGAGTAGGTAGCTTAAGCAGAATGACGTAGGGTGTGTATGTCCGCGGCATACTTACGACACGGTACTCCGCCTAAGTGACTTTAGGACTTATTGCTTGAAATTCCTTCCATGATTATATACATCCTTGTGATTCGATTTCCGTGTTCTTATCGGATCCTGTTTCCATTTCTAGCCATTATGCCGCCGAAAACTATGAGGGTACAGGGAGAGGCAGCGAGAGCCGAGGTCAGAGTTAGCTCGTCTGAGACGAGGACTGACTAGGACGGTACGCTTGCTGTATAGGAGCAGATTGATCTGCCTTCGATAGATCGTATCGCTAGGCTAGAGACAGATATGTAGGATTTGCGCTAGATGATGGGATCGTTGGTTGAGGCCAGTCGAGCACAGCGACAGGAGGTTGCCACTCCTGTTACCTAGTTATTCCTCGCTATCAGCACACAGCATTGTGTCACGTATACAGCAACAATGGACGCAACCCTATTAGATGAGGAGCGTCTTTTCGAGACTTTGGGAGTTCCAGGACCAAGGAGGGCTCGTACAAGCGTATCAGCCCAGAGACAGATGTTTGGACGCCGCGACAGATTTCGTTCAGGTCATGGGAGTAGCAGAGGCTTGGGACGATGTCGGTTGTTTAGCTCTTATTCACAGGAGGGTCGGCAATCATCGTATGGATGTTTTCGGTGCGGGAGCTTTCATCACCTCATCAGGAATTATACCGTGGTACGCTAGAGGAGGGCAGCCGTACCATATGTTACCCTACCACCTTCACCTTAGGGAGAGTCGCCTTTTGCGCCTGTTGTTGATGCGTCGGACTTATGTTCAGAGAGGTCGTGGTCGCGGAGGGTTTGTTCAGAGAGAACAGGATGGCAGAGAAGGAAGACAGCCAGTTGTAGGTAGAGGGCAGGCACGAGCGTTTGCTTCTACTCATCGGGACGAGCGGGCATCCAATGTAGTGGTTTCAGGTATTCTTTTTCGTATATTCTTTTGATGCCCATGTTTGTTTAACTCGGGATCTATGTACTCGTATTTCTACATACATCGTGCCGAGCTTGGGCCGAGAGTCGTGTATGCTAGATCAGTCGTTTGTTGTGATTACTCCTGTTAGTGATTCTTTGGTTGCGCGACACGTGTTTCGGTTGAGTGCCAATCGGATAGGAGATAGAGATTCATCCGTCGATTTGATCCTTCTAGATATGTTGGACTTTGACGTTCTCCTGGGCATGGACTGGTTAGCTACGTGCTATGCGTCTGTGGACTGCCGCGAGAAGACAGTCAGGTTTTGTTTTCCCGGCGAGTCAGTTCTTGTTGTGCAGGGGGACTGTGGTGCCACCCCTCACAGCTTGATTTCAGCCTTTTTCGCTAGTCGGCTTTTGAGGAGAGGATTTCGAGGATTCTTAGCTTCCATTCGTGATACCGGAGCCACAGTAGATTCGTTAGACCGGGTTCCTATCGTGCAAGAGTTTTTTCCGACATTGTTCCAGATGAGCCGGCGGAGCTTAGGGAGCTTTAGGATTAGCTGCAAGAGTTGCTTAATGGGGACATGTACGACTAAGTGTTTTGCCTTGGGAAGCTCATGTTCTGTTCGTCAAGAAGAAGGACGACAGTTTGAGCTTGTGTATTGATTTTCGTCAATTGAACCGAGTTACGGTGCGGAATAGGTATCTTTTACCTCGCATTGACGATTTGTTTGATTAGCTCCAGGGTGCGGGACATTTTTTCTAAGTTTGATTTTAGATTAGGTCATCATCAATTGTGGGTTCGGAATGATGACATTCCGAAAACTGCTTTTCGTACGCGCTATGGGCATTATGAGTTTTTGGTGGTGTCGTTTGGACTCACCAATGTCCCAGCAGCATTCATAGATTTGATGAACCAGATTTTTCAGGCCGTTCCTCAACCAGTTTATTATTGTGTTATTGATGACATACTGGTTTATTGCCAAGAGTCGAGAGGAACATGATCAGCACTTGAGAATGGCTTTGCAGACATTGAGAGAGCACCAGCTGTTTGATAAATTCTCGAAGTGTTCCTTCTGGCTTGATAGTGTTGACTTCCTAGGTCATGTGGTTACGGGAGACGATATTCATATAGAACCGAGGGAGATCGAGACCATACAGCTTTGGCCCAGACCTGTATCAGTGACAGAGGTCCGCAGATTTTTGGGCTTAGCCGGTTTTTATCGCCGTTTCATGCAGAATTTCTCGAGTATCGCTGCACCGCTGATCGTACTGACCAGGAAGGGAGTTCCTTTTCTTTGGACTGAGGCATGTGAGCTGAGTTTTCAGCAGTTGAAGACTCGGTTGACGACTGCACCAGTTCTATCTTTTCCTTCTGGATCGGGCGACTTTGTCGTATACTGGGATGTTTCGCGAGTGGGGCTCGATTGTGTATTGATGCAGCATGATAGCGTTATCGCTTATACATCCCGACAGTTGAGGGAGCATGAGCAGGATCATCCCACTCATGATCTTGAGATGGCCGCAGTGGTCTTGCGCTTAAGATTTGGAGGCACTACTTATACGGAGAGTCGTGTCAGATTTTCACGGACCACCAGAGCTTAATGTACATCTTCCTGCAGCGGGATCTGATTTTGAGACAGCGTCGTTGGACGGAGCTTGTGAAGGATTATGATTGTAAAATCCTTTATCACCCGGGCAAGACGAATGTGGTAGCTGATGCTTTGAGTCGTAGGCCCGGGGGTAGCTTGTCCCAGATGAGCGCAGTTCAGAGACAGTCTTCTGCTGATTTACAGTTCTTGTGCGACAGCTGATTACAGTTTGAGTTCGCTTCCATTGGGGGACATCTTTCTCACGGCCGCGCCGGTCTACTTCTACTTAATCGTTTTCGTGAGGCACAGCCTGCCGATGCCCATATGTCTGAGATTCTTGAGCATGTTCAGCAGGGAAAAGATTCAGAGTTCTTGATTGATGACCACGGTGTGCTACGTTACGGGTGTAAGGTTACTAGGCACTAGTAAAAGGTTCTACAAGGCATCAACCATGCCAAAATTAAAATTTTCAAGTGCCGAACAACCTAAAGCAGGGATCTTTGCTAGAGAATTAAGGTTAACAAGAACAAGTAAACAACTTTACTAGTAAGAGATGGGGATTACAACCTTTGTAGTCCGTTCCTTCGCTTCATAAGCTCCATGTTGAGGTCCCTTAGCTGTGATCATCAAGAACTCCGACTCTCGTGAGGCTCCAAGAGGTGAATGATGCATCTTGGTTGAAGTCTTCTTGATCTAAGATGATCTATCTTGAAGAATCTCTAACCCAAGCTTACACTTTACTAAACAACTTATTAGAGAAGTGAACACCCTAATCTAAGTGGCTAGAATAGATGAGGATGATGAAGTAGGAATTTTGCTATCTTTTGTTTTCAATTTCTCACTCAATATCATCACAAACACAAAAGCTAGTAAGCTTTTCAAGGAGGAAGAAGAAGATGAAACCTTTTGTGATGAATAATGAATTATTGTTATGGTTAAAATTGCAACCATGGGTTAAGTATGATAGCTTTAACCCTTGTAGAGAATAAACCATAGGTTAAGGGTTTGGGTTTGGTTAACAAATGACTCCACAAAAATCCAAAGAGAAATGACAAAGTCAAAGCTTTATGAAGCTTCATGAAAGCTCATGCATAAAGCTAACCCAAATGCTAACCCTAATCCAAACCCTAACTAAGTTTAAACCCAACAAACATGTTGCATTTGTAACCCTAACTTGTTACAATATTATATATCACATATACAATATTTAATGTAACAAAAGAAAATAATACAATTAACATATATCGCATATACATCAATGTATTATCCGGTGAGAAAATGAATCAATAAAGCGAGCTTATATTAGTTAACGTAATGTAATATATCACATATATAATTATACATTAAATTATCGAATCAACACTTGATCCGACAATCCGGCTATATTACATATAACCGACTAATATAACATGTACCATTTCATCGAATCAACACTTGATCCGATGACCCGGCAATATCACATATACCCGACCGATATCATATATCGCGAGAATAGAATACGGTATCTCATATCGTATTATTCTCGGTCCCGCACATATCACATATGTGCTCCTACTCCGTTTTGCCTGAGCCAGGAAACCTCTGTGTAGAACTCTAAAGAATCGTCAATACACCGGTAGTAGGTGATGATCATATCAAACACCCACAAGCTGCAAGCGGTCAGCTAAACGTAACAGCCACCCAGGTATTGAGCGATCAGAAGATCAATAAGCAAGCCTGTACATTCTCCTGTGAATCCAATCAGTAACACTACCGTACAGTCCGGTCTCTTTGTCTGATATGTCGCATATCCAGTCTAGGGGTGGTAATCGTCAGACCCCAGTAACTGATAAGTCGTGTCGATGTGAGGCTCATAACGGGTCGAGAAACTACTGATAACTCTTACCAGTAGCATTCCATATCAGCTCTGGCCAGGGACTTCCAGTTATAGCCAATCGAACACAGCACAACATCAACTCCCTATACCGGGAGAGACGAAACCCCTCCTATCGCTCATTGCCTCCATGTGATTCGGGACTGTACCCAAAAGCCACCGTTTTGTACGCCCTCTTGGACGTGGTAAGGTGGAAATCAAAGCACAGTGGGAATCACACAAGACTCTATGACGATTTCGGGTCTACAGACTAACCTGTACCAATGTCACCGGAGAACTGCTATCTGACGATAGGTATAATACCATCTAGGAGTTCTCGGTGAGTCCGTTCAGTGTACCCAGTCTCCACTGAGCACCCGTACACCATCTTTGATGTCAAACACCGATGGATATGGGATCATCCATCGCCCATCATATGGGTCAAGATGCGTATACGCTAGTCTACTCTGGAGTATCGATGCCCTGTCTCGATACTCCCTCGACTAGGAACAGTTATAGGATGTACTCGTTGACTACCATGGCCCCACTAATATGATCTCATCATAGTCTTCATAGTCAAGTACATATCCTAAGGGCTTTATCAACATGTGAGAGTAAGACAGTAAACCAATACAAGTCAACATGTTAAGACAAAGTGAAACCAAATTGCATACTATCATGTCGAGCAAGAAAGTCCTCTCTATATATATCCAAGCATCCACTATAATATACATCATATGTACAACAATGGCCTCTAGGGCATATATATAACAAATAATCTCCCACTTGCACTAAGGCCAGCTGTTTTAGTATCTCATACCCAACATCCCGAAAAGTCTTTCAAATTGTATCTGGGGAATGGCTTTCGTGAGTGGATCCGCAGTGTTGTCCTTCGTGTCAACTCTCCTGACCTCGATCTCGCGGCAATTAACTATCTCCCGGATCAGGTGATACCGCCTAAGAATATGTCTGGACTTCTGATGGGACCTAGGTTCCTTGGCCAAAACCACAGCTCCATTGTTATCACAATACAAAGGTATTGGATGCTCAATGGAAGGAACCACACCAAGTTCAGTGATGAACTTCTTCATCCAGACAGCCTCTTTGGCAGCATCGTTGGCACCGATGTATTCAGCCTCCATCGTCGAGTCCGCCACGGTTTCTTGCTTGGAACTCTTCCAACAAACCGCCCCTCCATTTAGGGTAAAGACAAAACCCGAGTGCGACTTAGAGTCGTCCTTATCACTTTGGAAGCTTGAATCGGTAAAGGACTCCACCTGGAGTTCTCCGTTAGCATACACCAAGAATATCTCTTTAGTCCTTCTCAAGTACTTAAGAATGTTCTTCACAGCTGTCCAGTGATTCTCTCCTGGATCTGCTAGATACCTACTCACTACACTTACTGAGTATGCTACATCGAGTCTGGTACATAGCATCGCATACATGATAGAGCCTACTGTCGAAGCATAGGGTATTGTTAGTTATATGTATGCCCTAGAGGCCATTACGGTACATAGGATGTATATTGTAGTGGATGCTGGGACATATATAGGGAGGACTTTCTTGCTCGACATGATAGTATGCTATCTGGTTGATCTTTACCTTAACGTGTACACTGATTGTCTCCCTGTTACATGTTGGTAAAGCCCTTAGGATCTGTACTTGACTACCTGGACTATGATGCAGATCATACTAGTGGGGACATGATAGTCCATAAGTACATCCTTCAAAGTCCCTAGTCGTGGGTGTATCGAGACGGGGCATCGATATACCAGAGTAGACTAGCGTGTACCTTCTCGACCCATACAGATGGGCGATGGATGATCCCATATCCATTGGTGTTTGACATCAGAGATGATATACGGGTGCTCAGTAGAGACTGGGTACACTGGACGGACTCGCCGAGAACTCCCAGATGGTATTATACCTCACGTCAGATGGCAGTTCTCTGGTGACACTGGTACAGAGTAGTCTGTTGACCCGAGATCGTCATAGAGTATTGTGTGGTTCCCACTGTGCTTTGATTTCCATCTTACCACGTCCAAGAGGGCGTGCAAAACGGTGGTTTTTGGGTACAGTCCCGATTCACATGGAGGCAATGAGCGATAGGAGGGGATTCGTCTCTCCCGGTATAGGGAGTAGATGTTGCGCTGTGTTTGATTGGCTATAACAGGAAATCCCTGGCCAGGGTTGCTGAGATTTACTGGTAAGTGTTACCAGTAGTATCTCGAATGGTTATAGACCTCATATCGACACGACTTATTGAGCTATTGGGGTCTGACGTTTACCACCCCTAGGCGAGATATGCGACATATCAGACGATCAGACCGGACTGTACGGTAGTGTTACTGGTTGGATTCACTGGAGTGTGAGCGGGCTTGCTCGTCGATCTTCAGATCGCTCAATACCCGGGTGGCGTTACGTTTAGCAGACCGCTTGCGGCTTGTGGATGCTTGATATGATCATCATCTGCTGCCGGCGTATTGACGAGTCTTTAGAGTCCTACACAGAGGTTTCCTGGCTCAAGCGAAACGAAATAGGAGCGCATATGAGATATGTGCGGGACCGAGAGTAGTGCGTGTATGTGATACCGTATTTCATTCTCGCGATCAATGTGTCGAAAGGTTGTATGCGATATAACCTAATTATCGAATCAAGGATTGATTCGATAAGCCGATACATTGGATACTAGCCGGTTATATGCGATATGACCGGATCGTTAAATCAAGAGTTGATTTAATGATTTAATGCATAATTATATATTTGATATATTACTTTGCATTAACTAGTATCGGTTCACTTTAAATGGATTTTCTCACTCGGGTGTGCGCATTGCATATGCGATATGATTTTGTGCACTTGATTGTATCATGTTTGATGATACATATCTTTTTTGTTAAGTGTAATGAATTAAACCTAGGTTAAGTGAATGATTAGGGTTTTCTTTTATTCATTCATTTATCTTTTCATTTGCATTTAAAAGATAAATGAGAAAAGGAAAAGAAGTCAAAAATGGTGGCTATTTTTGTTTTCAACTTGAAGCTTCATGAAGCTTTCATTATGTCACCATTTTTGTCTCATCTCCTTAACGCTAACCATTCTTTAACCTTGGTCAATTCTCTACACTTAACTTAGGTTAATATTATGATAAGAATAAATTTATTATTCTTTTCATAATAACTTAATATAATATTTATCTTCTTCTTGCTCTTCTTCTTCTTCATGAAGAAGCTTGTCTTCATCAATGGCATATTGAGCATATGAGTGAGAAATCCATTTCTAAAGTCTACCCACTTCCTATTTCTTCATCCTCTACCTCTTGCCAAGTAGTAGAGTGTGTTTTCTTCACAAGTTTCATGACTTGGTGAAGTGAGAGCTTGATCTTGCGATGCTTCGACGTAGATCATCTTCGGCATGGACATCGACGACCTAGCTCGCTTATTCTCCGACGAAGCCGACTCTAGAGCCCGGATTCCTTTTGGACAGCGGAGATGACTTCGTTGCGGAGCTATGGAGGTGGAGCACCGGATCTACAAAGGTTGTATTTCCGATATCTCATAGTTAAGTGTTAACTAGTTAGCCTTTTCGCCTAGTTTTCTAGCAAACGATCCGTAGTCGGGTTTCTCGGCACGTTAAAATTTGAAATTGCCATGGTCGATGGCTTGTGAGACCTCTCTAGTGTGCCTAGGAACCCTACAGTGGTATCAGAGCCTAGCTAGAGCCTTAGGCGAAGTCCTGACGGAATCTGAAACCCGAACGAACCCGAAACCCATCTCAAAACATGCTCTCTGTCCTTTTTTCAAAAATTGGGATTTTTCCATATTAAAAATATTCAGTAAAATCAGCAGGAAATTCTAAGGGATACTGTAAAATTCGTGTGCCTGATTCCATCAATGCGCCGCGTTTCCGCGGCACGAGCATGGCTCGTGCGGCGGAACCGCGGCCGTTTTGTCGTTTGTGGCATCCAAATTTGTACAGTAATTCATAATATGCAGTGCTGGTTTTCCTGGGTATTTTTGATATTTTTTCAAGAGTTGAATTTTCTGGAGTTGTTTTGGGGATTCGGTATTTCGATCGGATTATCAAATTTCGTCTTTTGTGGCTTTCCGGATAAATTTTAGAATTTGTTAAAAAGTTCGACCGGATATAAATACCCAACTTTTCCCCTGTCGGGAAATTTCCAAGTATTGGATTTTTCCGTAGTTTAACGACGTTCTAAGTAGTGCAAGCAACGCGATGGACCCTCTAGAAGACAACAAACCTTAACTCGATTATGTGACCGTCTTGAACTGCCCTTTGAACCTTCGGGTTTGGGGCAGTACGGCGTGCCATATGTGAGGCGTTGGCTTGACCCTTCTACGGCTGGACCGTTGGTACTGAGGCACGAACTGAATGTTGTTAGACTTATTTCATGTGTTGATCTGTATCGGGAAAACTTGGGTGTTCGAATGTTCAATCGGAAAGTTTAACATTTTCTAATTATCTGGAAAGGGATACAATAATTGGAATTCACAAAAGTTATGAGATAACTAAATGAATGTTATAAACATAGCACTTTAGTCTCACTTGATCGGTTGCCACGGAATTTTGATGTGATCAAAATTCCGTCGCAATCACGTAGCATACGCGGATACTCGCCGGGTAAACTTAATAGACAGCCTCACTCCATAGCCCCGACCAAGTGACTGTAGGAGAACCCCGTCGCCGAAAGCATCCGTCCGGGTGCTCGCGGTAGCGGTGTTCCGCCTTGGTGCACTTCGTCGACGGTATCGGGGGTGCGGCCGCCTACTAAAGTTTGCGACGAGTATTCGATCAGCATGTCGGGAATCTTGTTGAATTGCCCGACTCGATATTGAAAAGTGTTTTTGATAATGAGACTAAAATGCGGGGTTTATAATTGTTAGGCATGCGATGTCTAAGGAATTCATTTGGTCAGGCATGCGATGTCTGAGATGATTGCGGATTCCAACTGTTGTAGTTTTACACTTTCTTTTCTGTGACCGTAAGTGTAATATGTGATATCGCCGATTTCGTTGCTATATGCCAACGACAATTGGGATGCGCATATTTACTTACGTTGATGACATGTGATGTTATGTGTTGCTGGATATGTTATATTGGATCGTCGTGTTTGAATAGCCGAGGGTTTTTATGTGAGATGAGTGTTTTTCATTTTCATTCATGTAAAAACTTGTATGTAATATTCTTTTATTGGGGCACTTCCAGGTTGCGGAAGATGTCACCTTTTGTATATTATTTACTTTTCCGCACTAGGATAGACCCAAAGAGGAGGGCACAAGTAACCGGGTTCTGGAGTCCAGTGGGAGACCAACTCGAGGAGTCGAGTCCGGGTCTCCTAACTCTAGAATTGGTAGGGTTGCTTGCCGCTCTCGTAGGGGTCTAGGGGTGTGGGTTTGGCTATTCATCGTGACCGTGGAATCCGTGTTTTATACTGGCTCGTATTGAAAACACGGACGTCCTAGTATATCCAATATTTCATATGATTCTTCTGCTGCCTTATCTGTGATGTGATCATGTGATGTTCTGTGATAGATACAGTATATAGTATATATGATATATTATATAGGCGTTACTTATGTTTTACACCCGTGCTAGCCCTGCCCCGCTCTGTCGTTAGTTACCTAACCTAACGGTGCATAAGAGGACATCGAGGCGAATGCGGATAGCATAAGTATACGTCGTATTTATCTGTGATGTTTAGGTGACTTAAATGATGGGACTTCATTAATGTGATTAATGAAATAAAAGAAACCTAAGATGTTGTAGAATCGAATTTCAAAATAAAACAGGTAGCTACAGTTCTTGCTTTGAATAGCGGTATATGTGATATATCCTGCACCTTATTCGATGAGGAAAGGACCGAGATCCCTTCACCGGGAGTGACTCCTTTAGCAATAACTGGCAGATGCTACACACTCGGTTTGTCTTTTGATAGCTTCTATAGTTTTTGCTTTGCACAGTGATATATATGATATTTCCCGCACCTCATTCGACGAGGAAAGGACCGACGATCCCTTCACCGGGAGTGACTCCTTTAGCAAAACTAGAAAAGCCTCAAAAGCACTCCATTTTAAAATCATTTGATTCTACAACGATATAAAGTTCATTACGCAAAAGGTTTTCTTAAAAACCTGTCGTAGCCCTCCGTCATTTCAGATAGGTACTAGTTAGTATTCGTACTGCGTTTGTTGACTCAGTCAAGGCGTAGTGTGCGGTAGCTGATTATTGCTTATCTGCAAAGCATATGATGCGATTGGATTAGGGTAGTCGTGCGGCCTTGTTGACTCAGTCAAGGGTCGTGCGGGTGGGTTTAATTCAATCGAAAAATGACGGGTTGAACTTTACTTACGGTCTATGGTTTGTTGACTCAGTCAAGGTCATAGATCGCATGGGGCAAAATATTATCGGGAATTTCAAGTGTTGAAATTTGCAATGAGATTGCATACCTTCTATGAGATAGTTGGATCCCGATACCCGCTGCGAGTAAGAGTTACTCCTGGGAGAGTTTTATACATTACAATTAGCCGATCAAGTAGGTGTCTAGAAAGGTGTCAACGGGGTTACGCCTCTGGGAAAATGAGGTTTACATTAATTAGGTTCGTGCGAAAGCACGGGGGACCTCCCTCAAAGTACCGACACTGGCCTGGCTGAAAGATTGGCAAACTTGTAGTGTGTAATTAATCCCGGCTAGTCTTTCCTTTTAGGGTTTGAAGGAAGATTTGATAAAAAGCAGTGGGAGCCATCCTGATTAGATAAAATAATAACCAATCTATTCTTGCAAGAGCGCACGCTGAGTGTTTTCTTCTCTCTCTCTCCTGGTAGCGACCATATCACGCCTTAATCAAGATAATAATACGGAATATTGACCGAACCCGCTTGTTATACTGAGCTGGGGAACGTTGGTCCCGCTCCAACTTATAATTGTTATAAGACAGAGCAGGAAATTGGGGAATACCAGATTTCCCATACCGCCCAAACGAAGAGAGTGCATGCTGATGCATCATCTTCGGGTATGTTCATTATACAGAACTGTTTCTCAGTATCCTTTACGTCCTGGGTATGTGATACCAGATCAGGATCCCAGATATGTAATCTGTTACATAGGGCTACAGAAAGGTAGAGAACTGAGAACGGGTGATAAGTTTCATGAGGCAGAAAACGGGGCAAGAGTTGCAGCCAAGTCTGTTGGTCACTGTCACCCTGTATTACAAATACATTGATTCTGAACGAATGTTATTAGATACCGAACCTGTTATGCAAAATCACATCTGTCTCTTTATTAATAAAGAAACGATAAAATTTTGTATTGTTGGATAATGTTTTGAACATTTCCTATATCAAAAGTTGATCGGTTCAGGCACGTTATCTAAAAGCATTAATGTTCTAAATCAAACTACAGTTCTTAGTATACGGAACACACACAAGAGGAAGAGTTCAGAAATGAACGAATCCTTCTTGAGGCATTGTAGACTAGGTCATATCAATGCGACCCGACTAGCTGAAATTACATATAGATGCATATTTAAATGAGTTTGAATTTACATCTTATGAAACTTGCCAGTCATGTCACAGAGATAAGATGACCATAGCTCCGTTTACTGGAAACAGAGAAAGAGTTAGTGAACTCTTGGGATGATACATGTTGATGTATGTAGGTCCCCTGTCTACACATGCCAGGACTGGTTCTTTATACTTCATTACATTCTCTGATAATCTCTCAAGATTCAGACATATGTTCCTGTTGAAACACAAGTCCGAACCTTTTGAGATATTCACAGAATATGATTTAGAAGTAGAGAACCAATACGGGTATAAGTATTATGTCCTTTGATGAGATCAGGGAGGAGAATACTTGTGCATGGAATTCCTGGACTATTCTAAAGGAGAATGAGATTCTCTCTCAGCATTACTCCTCCGTATACACCATAGCACGATGGTATATCGGGGCGGAGCAATCTCACCCTATATGATAAGGTGTGCTCTATGATGAGTACTACTGAGTTTCCTATTTCCTTTAGGGAGTTATGCACTTGAGAAGCTGCATACCTATTGAATAGGGTTCAAATCAAATCAGTTGCCTACCACTTCATATGTGATATAGAAAGGGAAGAGCCCATATCTTAAGTTAGTTAAGATTTGGGGTTGTCCGGGCTATGTCTAAAAGCATGATCCGGACAAGCTCGAGGCAAGGTCTGTAATGTAGAACTGGAAAGGTTCCAGCTATACAAACTACAGCAGATGATTTGATAGAGCCAAAGGATTCAGTAGATTCCAACGAACCTCAGCCTCTCCGCCGATCTAGTAGGGTTCCTCACCCACCTGAGAGATACTTCTGTTTCTCTATGACAGTGGGAGCGAGGATTGCATCATGAGATGATGACCCAACTAGTTTCGAGCTGGCCATCGAGAGTAAGACTCTGTAAGAATGGCTGGATGCTTAGTGATCTGAGATGGAATCCATATACACCAACAAAGTATGGACTTTGGTTGCTATATCTGAAGGGTTAAATCCCCATCAGGAGTAAGTATATCTTGAGAAGATTACTAGGTGTAGATGGAAAAGTTGAGACTTTCAAAGCTAGACTTGGAAAAGGTTTGCATCATTGACCAGGTGTGGATCATGAGGAAACCTTTTTCTAAGGAGCTATGCTTAAGTCCATCCAGATCCTACTTGCCACGGCTACATACCATGACTACGATCTCTGGTGGTTGGGTGTCTTGACTGCTTTTCTAAATGATGATTTGGAAAAGAGCGTCTATAAGTACACAGCCAGAGGGCCTCGTAGACAGTGGGAGCAGCGGATACGTGTGCAAGATGCTTTATAGGATAAAGCAGGCATCGCGGAGTTGGAACATCTGTTTTGATGTGTTAGTCAAAGAGTTTGACATCATCATAATGGTAGATGAACCTTGTATGAACAAAAAGGTAGTAGGGAGTATGGTGGTGATCCTCGTAGAGTACGTGGATGACATACTCTTGATAGGGAAGGAGTTTCCTATGCTACGCTCGATCAATCTCCGCTTATCACAATAATTCTCCATATAGGATCAAAGTGATACCTCCTAAATCCTGGGTTTTTGGATCTATGAGATAGATCTAATTGGATGTTAGGACTCTCACTAGTTGTAGTGAGACGGTATCAACCGATCCTGGGGAGAATCACTGGAAGGGTTCCAGGATGATAAAGACGACTGAATGTCAGTCACAGGCATTGTCTTTACCCTCAGTAAAGGGACGGTATGTTGGAAGAGTTCCAAGCTAGATACCATGACATACTAGACGATAAAGGCAGGATACATCGCTACTTAAGATGCTACCAAAGAGGCTGTTTGGGTGTATATTAGTTCATAAGATGAACTTTGTTCCTCCCATTGTGTGTCAATGGAGTTGTGGCTTATGCCAAGGAACGCCGGTCCCATCACTGATCCAGACATATTCTAAGGCAGTATCACCTGATCATGGAGATGCTTGATCTCCAAGGGATCGAGGTTAAGAGAGTAGACTCAGAGGACAACACAGCGGATCCACTCACAAAGGCCTGTTCCCAGAGAGAGACACTTTTATGGGATGGTTGAGTATGAGATACTACAACCACTGCTACAGATGGCCCTAGTGCAAGTGGGAGATTGTTAGTTATATGTATGCTCTAGAGGCCATTATTGTACATAGGATGTATATTGTAGTGGATGCTGGGACATATATAGGGAGGACTTTCTTGCTCGACATGATAGTATGCTATCTGGTTGATCTTTACCTTAACGTGTACACTGATTGTCTCCCTGTTACATGTTGGTAAAACCCTTAGGATCTGTACTTGACTACCTGGACTATGATGCAGATCATACTAGTGGGGACATGATAGTCCATAAGTACATCCTTCAAAGTCCCTAGTCGTGGGTGTATCGAGACGGGGCATCGATATACCAGAGTAGACTAGCGTGTACCTTCTCGACCCATACAGATGGGCGATGGATGATCCCATATCCATTGGTGTTTGACATCAGAGATGATATACGGGTGCTCAGTAGAGACTGGGTACACTGGACGGACTCGCCGAGAACTCCCAGATGGTATTATACCTCACGTCAGATGGCAGTTCTCTGGTGACACTGGTACAGAGTAGTCTGTTGACCCGAGATCGTCATAGAGTCTTGTGCGGTTCCCACTGTGCTTTGATTTCCATCTTACCACGTCCAAGAGGGCGTGCAAAACGGTGGTTTTTGGGTACAGTCCCGAGTCACATGGAGGCAATGAGCGATAGGAGGGGATTCGTCTCTCCCGGTATAGGGAGTAGATGTTGCGCTGTGTTCGATTGGCTATAACAGGAAATCCCTGGCCAGGGTTGCTGAGATTTACTGGTAAGTGTTACCAGTAGTATCTCGAATGGTTATAGACCTCATATCGACACGACTTATTGAGCTATTGGGGTTTGACGTTTACCACCCCTAGGCGAGATATGCGACATATCAGACGATCAGACCGGACTGTACGGTAGTGTTACTGGTTGGATTCACTGGAGTGTGAGCGGGCTTGCTCGTCGATCTTCAGATCGCTCAATACCCGGGTGGCCGTTACGTTTAGCAGACCGCTTGCGGCTTGTGGATGCTTGATATGATCATCATCTGCTGCCGGCGTATTGACGAGTCTTTAGAGTCCTACACAGAGGTTTCCTGGCTCAAGCGAAACGAAATAGGAGCGCATATGAGATATGTGCGGGACCGAGAGTAGTGCGTGTATGTGATACCGTATTTCATTCTCGTGATCAATGTGTCGAAAGGTTGTATGCGATATAACCTAATTATCGAATCAAGGATTGATTCGATAAGCCGATACATTGGATACTAGCCGGTTATATGCGATATGACCGGATCGTTAAATCAAGAGTTGATTTAATGATTTAATGCATAATTATATATTTGATATATTAC
Source organism: Agapanthus africanus (assembly GCA_030015575.1). NCBI lineage: Eukaryota > Viridiplantae > Streptophyta > Magnoliopsida > Asparagales > Amaryllidaceae > Agapanthus > Agapanthus africanus. Next base: position 206,172,770 of record CM057347.1, on the reverse strand, counting down.
TTTGCATTAACTAGTATCGGTTCACTTTAAATGGATTTTCTCACTCGGGTGTGCGCATTGCATATGCGATATGATTTTGTGCACTTGATTGTATCATGTTTGATGATACATATCTTTTTTGTTAAGTGTAATGAATTAAACCTAGGTTAAGTGAATGATTAGGGTTTTCTTTTATTCATTCATTTATCTTTTCATTTGCATTTAAAAGATAAATGAGAAAAGGAAAAGAAGTCAAAAATGGTGGCTATTTTTGTTTTCAACTTGAAGCTTCATGAAGCTTTCATTGTGTCACCATTTTTGTCTCATCTCCTTAACCCTAACCATTCTTTAACCTTGGTCAATTCTCTACACTTAACTTAGGTTAATATTATGATAAGAATAAATTTATTATTCTTTTCATAATAACTTAATATAATATTTATCTTTTTCTTGCTCTTCTTCTTCTTCATGAAGAAGCTTGTCTTCATCAATGGCATATTGAGCATATGAGTGAGAAATCCATTTCTAAAGTCTACCCACTTCCTATTTCTTCATCCTCTACCTCTTGCCAAGTAGTAGAGTGTGTTTTCTTCACAAGTTTCATGACTTGGTGAAGTGAGAGCTTGATCTTGCGATGCTTCGACGTAGATCATCTTCGGCATGGACATCGACGACCTAGCTCGCTTATTCTCCGACGAAGCCGACTCTAGAGCCCGGATTCCTTTTGGACAGCGGAGATGACTTCGTTGCGGAGCTATGGAGGTGGAGCACCGGATCTACAAAGGTTGTATTTCCGATATCTTATAGTTAAGTGTTAACTAGTTAGCCTTTTCGCCTAGTTTTCTAGCAAACGATCCATAGTCGGGTTTCTCGGCACGTTAAAATTTGAAATTGCCATGGTCGATGGCTTGTGAGACCTCTCTAGTGTGCCTAGGAACCCTACAGGTATCTCTTGCATGCGAGCTCTTTCCAAATCATTCTTGGGAGACATCTCTTTGGAGAGAGTGAGTCCAGAGATCGTGGGTTGGTTACCACACTTGGATTCTTCCATACTAAACCTTTTTAGTATGGTGTCAATGTACCTGGATTGGGACAATCCCAGTATCCTTTTAGATCTATCTCTATAGATCTTAATTCCCAAAATGCAGGAGGCATCACCTAGATCTTTCATTGAGAATCTATGTGATAAGAAGAGCTTGACCGAGTGCAGCATATGAACATCATTTCCTATCAAGAGTATGGCATCCACGTACAATACGAGGAAGACAACCTTACTCTCTACAACCTTCTTATAGATACAAGGTTCATCTATGTTTTTTATGAAGTCAAACTCTTTGACTACAACATCAAAGCAGATGTTCCAACTCCGCGATGCCTGTTTTAACCCATAGATGGATTTAAGCAGCTTGCACACCTTTCCGCTGCTCCCACTATCTATGAAGCCCTCTGGCTGAGTCATGTACACGCTCTCTTCTAAATCACCATTTAGAAATGCGGTCTTAACATCCATCTGGCAGATTTCATATTTATGGTATGCAGCAATGGCAAGTAAGATCCGGATGGACTTAACCATAGCCACTGGAGAAAAGGTTTCGTCATAATCCACACCTGGACGTTGAAGAAAACCCTTTGCAACAAGTCTAGCTTTGAAAATCTCCACTTATCCATCTACACCAAGTTTCTTCTTAAAGATCCATTTGCTCCCAATGGGTTTTACCCCTTCAGGAGCAACTTCCAAAGTCCATACTTTGTTGGTGTACATGGATTCTATCTCAGATCGCATTGCATCCAGCCATTTCACAGAGTCACCACTCGTGATGGCTTGCTCGAAGCTAGTCGGGTCATCATCTTCCATGATGCAGTCCTCGCTTCCACCGTCAATGAAAAAACCGTAGTATCTTTCAGGTGGATGAGGAACCCTACTAGATCGGCGGAGAGGCTGGGGTTCGTCGGGAACTACTGAATCCTCTGGTTCCACTAAATCTTCTGTCGTAGTTTGTGTCGCTGAAACTTCTTCCAGTTCTACCTCCTCGCCACTAATTTCTCTTACAAGAAATTGCTTTTCTAAAAAGGTGGCATGTCGAGAAACAAACACCTTTTGTTCCTCAGTGTGGTAGAAGATATACCCTTGTGAGTTCTTGGGATATCCTACAAACTTGCACAGGACAGACCTTGCCTCGAGTTTGTCCGGATTGTGCCTTTTGACATAGGCCGGAAAACCTTATATCTTAACATACTTAAGAGATGGTCTCTTCCTCTTCCATATCTCATATGGAGTGGTAGGCACCGATTTAGTAGGAACCATATTCAATAGATGTATGGATGTCTCAAGTGCATACCCCCAAAAGGAAATAGGCAACTCAGCACTGCTCTTCATAGAGCACACCATATCTAATAGGGTGCGATTCCTCATCTCCGATACACCGTTGTGCTGTGGTGTATAAGGAGGAGTAAGCTGAGAGAGAATCCCATTCTCTTTTAGATAATCCAGGAACTCATTGCTCAAGTATTCTCCTCCTCGATCTGATCGAAGGATCTTAATACTTTTGCCCGTTTGGTTCTCTACTTTGTTCTTATATTCTTAGAATTTCTCAAAAGCTTCAGACTTGTGTTTCAACAGGAACACATGTCCGTATCTTGAGAGATCGTCAGTGAATGTAATGAAGTATGAGGAACCGTTCCTTACATGTGTAGACATGGGACCGCATACATCACTATGTATCAGTCCCAAGAGTTCCGTAACTCTTTCTCCGTGTCCACTAAACGGAGTTTTGTTCATCTTGCCTTTGAGACATGACTGGCAAGTGTCATAAGATAAAAATTCGAACGGATTCAAATATCCATCCTTATGTAACTTAGCTAGCCGTGTGGCATTGATATGACCTAGTCTACAATGCTACAAGAAGGATTCGTTCATTTCTGAACTCTTCCTCTTGTGTGTGTTTTGTACATTCAGGACTGTAGTTTGATTGAGAACGTATATGCCATTATTTAACGAGCCTGATCCAATAAACTTTTGATTCAGGAATATGTTCATAACATTATCCTGTACTACAAAATTATATCCTTCTTTGCTCAATAAAGAAACTGATATAAGATTGCATATCAGGGTCGGAATGTAATAGCATTCGTTCAGAACCAATGTATTACCATTTGATAACACAAGATGATATTCACCAACTGCTTTGGGTGCAACATTTGCACCATTCCCTACTCTCATGGAATGATCACCCTCACCCAGTTCCCTACCCTTCCGTAGCCCATGTAACATATTACATATATGGGATCCTGATCCGGTATCTAATACCCAGGACGTAGAGTGAACTGAGAAACAGTTCTCGATAACTAACACACCTGAAGAAGATGCATCAGCATGCTTATTCTTCATTTGGGTGGTGTGAGAATCTGGATATTCTCCTATTCCCTGCTCTGTCTTATAACAATTATAAGTGGGAGCGGGACCAACGTTCCCCCTGCTCAGTATGAAAAGCGGGTTCAGTCAATACATCCATGTTATTATCTTGATTAAGGCCTGATATGGTCGCTACCTGGAGGGAGAGAGAAGAAAACACTTTAGCGTATGCTCTTGCAAAATTAGATTGGTTATTATCTTATCTAATCAGGATGGCTCCCACTGCTTTTTATCAAATCTTCCTTAAAACCATAAAAGGTAAGACTAGCCGGGATTAATTACACTTTACAAGTTTGCCAATCTTTCGGCCAGGCCAGTGTTAGTACTTTGAGGGAGGTTCCTCGTGCTTTCGCACAGACCTAATTAGAATAAATCTCGTTTTCCCAGAGGCATAACCCCGTTAACACCTTTCTAGTCACCTACTTGATCGGCTAATTGTTCTGTGTAAAACTCTCTCAGGAGTAACTCTTACTCGCAGTGGGTATCGGGATCCAACTATCTCATAGGAGGTATGCAATCTCATTGCAAATTTCAACACTTGAAATTCCCGATAATGTTTTTACCCCTAACGTGCTATGACCTTGACGAATGCCAACAAACCATAGTCCGCTAGTCAAGTTCAACCCGTACATTTCATGATTGAATTAAACCCACCCGCACGACCCTTGACGAAAGCCAACAAAGCCGTATGACTACCCTAACCCAATTGCATCATATGCAGCAGATAAGCAATAGTTAGCTACCGCACACTACGCCTTGACGAAAGCAACAAACACAGCACGAATACTAAGTATTAATTATCTGAAATGTCGGAGGGCTTAGCAGGTTTTTCAGAAAACCTATAGCGTAATGAACTTGATATCATTGTAGAAACAAGTGATTTTGAAAAGGAGTGTTTTTAAGGCTTTTCTAGTTTCGCTAAAGAGGTCACTCCCGATGAAGGGATCTCGGCTCTTTCCTCATCGAATAAGGTGCAGGATATTTCACAAATACCGCTGTGCAAAGCAAGAACTATAGAAGCAAACAAAAACTAAACCATGAGTTTGTAGCATCTGCCAGTTTTGCTAAAGAGGTCACTCCCGGTGAAGGGATCTCGGCTCTTTCCTCATCGAATAAGGTGCAGGGTATATCGCATATACCTCGGTGCAAAGCAAAAACTGTAGCTACCCTTTTTGAAAAATTGATTCTACAACATCTTTTAGGTTTCTTTTCTTTTATTAATCTCATTAATAAAACCCATCATTTATGCTTCCTAAGTATCACAGAAGAAACGAAAATACAACGTACGCTTATGCCATCCGCATTCGCCACAATGTTCCGTTATGCACCGTTAGGTTACTTAACTAACGGCATAGCGGGACGGGACTAGAGCGGGTGTAAAACATAAGCAGCGTTTATTATATATCATATATACAATAATAAAGCATTCGTCTCACGCCTATAATATGATCACATCACAATATATCAGCAGCAGAAGAAACATATGAAATAAAGGATATACTAGGAGGTCCGTGTTTTATTGTGAGCCTGTATAAAACACGGATTCCACGGTCGCGATGAATAGCCAAACCCACATCCCTAGACCCCTACGAGAGCGGCAAGTAACTCTGCCAATTCTAGGGTTAGGAGACCCGTTCTCGACTCCTCGAGATGGCCTCCCACTGGACCCTAGAACCCGGTTACTTGTGCTCCCCACCTTGGGTCTATCCTAATGCAGAAAAGTAAATAATATACAATGGTGACATCATCCTCAACCCGGAAGTGCCCCAAAAAGAATATTACGTACAAATGAATTTTACATGAATGAAAATAAAAAACCCTCATCTCACATAAAACCCCCGGCTATTCAGAACACGACAGTCCAATATAACATATCATAGCAACACTTAATATCTCATATCATCAACGTAAGCAAGTATGCGTATCCCGATTGTCGTTGATGTATAGCAATGAAGCCGGCAATACCCCACATACTACGTTTACGGTCACAGAAAAAAAGTGTAAAACTACAACATTTGGAATCCACATTCGACTTAGACATCGTAAACCCGAAATATCACATATTACGGATTTCATGCCTAACTATATGAATTCCACATATTATATCACATTCCAGATAAATAGACAATGTTAAACTTTCCGATCGAATAAACAAATACCTAAGATTTCCCAAATAGCTCAACATTTGAGCAGAGTTCAAAAAGTTCCAGAACATGTCACAGCCCCAATGAACCAACCGTAGTATAGGGATGCTGGGCACTACCACAAGGGTCTACGAGGCATCAACCATGCCCGATTCAAATTTTAGCCGTGCCGAACAACCCAAAGCCGGATCTTTAAACTAGAGTTTAGGCGAAAACAAGCATGTTAAACACTTTAACACTAAGTGAGAGGGATTACAAGCTTTGTAGATTCGGTCCTTCACTTCTTAAGCTCCGTGTTGAGGTCCCTTCGCTGTGATCATCGTGCATCCAGACTCTAGAGAGGCTCCACGAAGAGAATGATGCAAACTTGCTTCCGATCTTCGATAACAAAGATGATCTACCTTGAAGTTTCATTAACACAAGCTCTCACTCACTAAATGAAGTGAACACCCTCATCTAAATGGGAAGGATAGATGAGGATGATGAAGTAGGATTTTTGCTCTCATTTGTTTTCATATTCTCACTCATTTTCATCACTTAGGAAAAACCTAGAAAGCTTTTCCATGAAAAGAGATGGAAGAAGAAGATGAATAATATCATAAAAACTTTTGTGATGAATAATGCAAAGTAATCATAAGGTTAGAAATGCAACCATGGTTCAAGTAACCATTGTAGAGAATTAACCAAGGTTAAAGGTGTAAGTCCATGCTACCTCTCCCGGTACTTACGGGCTTGCAGAAATGATGAAAAACAATTTTCTAGAGGCGGTAACATGGACTCAAAACGGATCTTTGTTAAACTATCTACCTAACATCCTAACTAGGAGTTGTTAACTACTCGGTTAGGAGGTTATACCTTTCTTTCTTGAACTCCTTCGTCTTCAACTCTTGATGGTGTACTGATCGGCTTCACCCCGTCGTCTCCTTGCGCCGAAGATCGATCCACCCGAAAGCTTCTACCTTTAGCTTCCTCTTCGAACTTTGAAGAAACTAGTTCACTCGGTTTGCTAAACCTTGTGAACTAGAGTGAGTAGAGGAGAATGTGTTGGGATTTTTTTTTCTATGGTTCTTGCTTCTCAACACATGAGACAAGTGAACCATAGACAAGAGAGAGAGCAAGAGGAAGAGGGAGAGCTCAAGAGAATGAGAGAGCTCAAGCAAGAGAGAGAAAGCAAATGAGAGAATGAGAAAGACTTTTTCCCTCTTGGCTCTCATAATCCAAAGCCATCATAACAAATAATAGCAATCAAGTATTATGTGATGGTTTAAGTCAAAATAGCCATATCATTTCATGCACTCATTTTGCACAAGATAAACAAGCAAGCAAAAGTCTTTGCCATGAAATGATAGCCATTGTCATGATGATGGTCAACTAGTCCAACCTAGTCAACCGGTCAACAAAGTCAACAGGTCAACAAAGTCAACCCCTCAACAACCATGTCACTATAATACTTAATCAATATTATTGTTAATTATATTTCATATTCTCATTAGGGTTTAGCAAAAAGTCAATGGTCAACAGTCAACAACCCTAATAAGAATCCCCTGCCTCTGTCTCTATGTCAACTGTGCATACACACCCGCATCCGCGTTCCGAGGAACACGAATACATACGAGATAAAACCAATCCCAAAACGTACACTAGGATCTGGCTTAAACCAAAGCCCGCTAGTGTTAACTGTCCGGACACTAAACGTGCACAAGTGCACGGATGTGACCGAACACTGTCGCAAAACCATGCGACCTGTCGCAAAACCATGCGACCTCTACTCTTTTGCCTAAAAGCGACTAGCTCTTTGTGTGGGACTCTAAAGACTCGACACTACGCTGGCAGTGGGTTTAACCACAGACCGCAAGCGGCACTAGCTGTGCGTAACGGCCCTCAGGTAGATGCCGACAAGAAGACTGACGAGGTGAAACCCATCTGAACTCCTACTGAGCCTGAATGTGACAGTCTCCGTACAGTCCGGTCTGTTCGTCTGATACATCGCATGGCGAGCTTAGGGGGGCGGTAAACGTCAGTCCCCTAATAGCGGTACAAGTCGTGTCGGAGTGTAGCCCAGAACACCCTGAGATAACACTGGAAGCCTACCAGTATATCTCGCTTGCCCTGGCCAGGGACTACTAGTGTAATGGCTCTCTTAGACACAGCGCGATGTCAACCCCCGATACCGGGAGAGACGAATCCTGTCTAACCGTCACTGCCTCCAAGTGCTTCGGGACTGTACCCAACTACTACCTGTTTGCACGACTCCTTTGAGCCATGGTAGGGTAGTAATCAAAGTACAATGGGAACACACTCGAGACGAAGTGACAGTGTCAAGACAGCGGACTAAGCTGTACTCATGTCACCTGGGAACTGATAACTGACGATAGGTATAATACCAACCAATTAGTTCCCGACGAGTCCTGTCCAGTGTACTCGTAACCTAACGAGCACCCGCATACTATCTCAAGTACGACGTACTGACGGCTGTGGGACAGACCGTCTCCCCTGCTGGGATGAGAAGCGCATACGCTAGTCTAATCCGGAGTATCGATGCCCTGTCTCGATAGTCCTGCGACTAAGGACCTGTATAAGGATGTGCTTATGGTTTATACCCAGCCCCCACGAGTGTGACTGCCATCACAACGCTGGTAATCAAGCAAAGATCCTAAGGGCTCCACTAATGCGTATAGGTGATATAATAAAATAAACACATGTACACATTAAAGTAGAAACAAACCAAGTAGCATACTACCATTTTGAGCAAGATTGTCTATACAACTGTGAATATCCCAAGCTTCCATTAAGTAATATACAAACTAGTATGATACAGTAATGGCCTCTAGGGCAAATACACTAACAATCTCCCACTTGCACTAAGGCCATGTACTGGCGTATCGGAGACCTATCATCTCGATCAGCCGCTCGAACTGAGTCTGGGGCAAGGCCTTGGTGAATGAATCTGCAGTGTTATCTTCTGAAGCAACCCTCCGAACCTCGATCTCCTGGCGATCCACGATCTCCCTGATTAGGTGATACCGCCTCAAGATGTGTCTGGATTTCTGATAGGACCTGGGTTCCTTCGCTAAAGCTATAGCCCCATTGTTGTTGCAATACAGAGGTATTGGATCAACAATGGACGGAACCACCTGAAGTTCTTTCAAGAACTTCCTCATCCAAACGGCTTCTTTTGCGGCATCAGATGCAGCGATGTATTCCGCTTCCATAGTCGAGTCAGCAACGGTTTCCTGTTTGGAACTCTTCCAACACACCGCCCCTCCATTGAGGGTAAAGACAAAACCCGACATGGACTTGGAATCATCCTTGTCACTCTGGAAGCTGGAGTCAGCAAAGGCCTCGATCTGGAGGTCTTTTCCGCCATACACCAAGAACATCTCCTTAGTCCTTCTCAGGTACTTGAGAATGTTCTTTACCGCTATCCAGTGTTTCTCCCCAGGGTTTGACTGATACCGGCTTACTACACTCAGTGCATAAGCTACATCCGGTCTGGTACACAACATCGCATACATTATAGAGCCTACCGCAGAAGCGTAGGGTATAATAGACATGCGATCCCTTTCCAAATCAGTCTTGGGAGACATCTCTTTGGAGAGGGTGATCCCATGACAAGCCGGTAGATTACCGTGCTTGGAATCTTCCATACTGAATCTTTTTAGTATGGTGTCGATGTACCTGGACTGTGAAAGTCCTAATATCCTCTTGGATCTATCACGATGGATCCGGATCCCCAGGATGTATGAGGCATCACCTAGGTCTTTCATGGAGAACCTATGTGACAAGAACCCCTTAACAGATTGTAGCATAGGAATGTCATTTCCTATCAGAAGAATGTCATCCACGTATAAAACGAGGAATACGACAGTTCTTGCTACAAATATACTATAGATGCATGGTTCATCTGGATTTTTGATAAAGCCAAATTCTTTGACCGTCTCATCAAAACAGATGTTCCAACTCCGCGATGCCTGTTTTAGTCCATAGATGGACTTAAGCAACTTGTATACCTTTCCGCTGCTCCCACTCTGAATGAAACCCTCTGGCTGGTCCATATAGACACACTCCTCTAAATTTCCATTTAGAAAAGCGGTCTTTACGTCCATCTGCCAAATCTCATAATCGTAGAAGGCAGCAATGGCAAGAAGGATCCAAATGGATTTCAGTATAGCCACTAGAGAAAAGGTTTCGTCATAGTCCAAACCAGGTCGTTGACGAAAACCTTTTGCAACAAGTCTATCTTTATAGGTCTCAACCTGTCCATTTACACCAATCTTCCTTTTGAAGATCCACTTGCATCCTATGGGTTTTACCCCATCTGGAGCAATATCCAACGTCCATACTTTGTTGGTGTACATGGACTCCATTTCGGTCCGCATTGCATCCAGCCATTTTACCGAGTCAACGCTCTGAACGGCGTGCTGGAAGCTAGTAGGCTCATCATAATCAATGATGCAATCCTCTCTATCCCCGTCTATGAGAAAACCGTAGTATCTCTCGGGCGGATGAGACTGTCTACTACTCCTGCGGAGCGGCGTAGGAATGTCCTGTTGTATTGAACCCTCTAGTTCTACTAAGCTCTCAGTAATAGTTCGTGGTTCTGGAATTTCTTCCAGTTCTAGTGCGCTCCCACTTATCTGATTTTCCAAAAACTCAGTTTCCAAGAAGTAGGCATGACGAGAAACAAAAACCTTTTGTTCCTCTTCGCAGTAGAAGAAATATCCCTTGGAGTTCTTTGGATATCCCACGAACTTGCACTGTACTGAGCGTGCCTCGAGTTTGTCCGCATGGTGCTTTTTAACAAAAGCTGGACATCCCCATGTCTTAATGTGCTTAAGATAGGGTTTCTTCCCACACCACATCTGATATGGTGTGGTAGGCACAGTCTTAGTGGGAACTCGGATCAAAAGGTATGCAGCTGATTCTAGCGCATATCCCCAGAATGATCGCGGTAACTCAGCGTTACTCATCATGGACCGTACCATATCCAATAGGGTTCGATTCCGTCTCTCCGATACACCGTTATGTTACGGAGTGTATGGAGGAGTAAGCTGAGAGAGAATTCCATTCTCTTTTAAGTAATCCAGGAACTCGGCACTTAAGTATTCTCCACCTCGATCAGATCTCAGTGTCTTAATACTTTTGCCGGTTTGTTTTTCTACTTCATTCTTATATTCCTGGAACTTTCCAAAGGCTTCGGATTTATGTTTCATTAAGAAGACATATCCGTACCTTGAAAAGTCATCCGTAAAAGTAATGAAGTAAGAATAACTGCTTCGGGCATGTGTAGACATTGGACCGCACACGTCGCTGTGTACGAGTCCTAAGAGCTCGCTCGCTCTTACTCCGTGTCCAGTGAATGGAGTCTTTGTCATCTTTCCTTTGAGACAGGATTGACAAGTTGCATATGATTGATATTCGAACGGATCCAAATATCCTTCTGTATGCAACTTAGTCAACCTTCTCTCATTTATGTGACCTAGTCTACAATGCCATAAGAAAGTCTAATTGATTTCTAGAGACTTTCTTTTGTGTGTATTCTGGACATTGAAAATCTGTGGTTGGTTTAATACGTATATACCATTGCTTAATGTACCTGACCCAATCAGAACTTGATTAAGGTGAATGTTCACAACATTACTTACAAATGCAAATTCATAACCTTTTTTAGATAATAAAGATACAGAAATGATATTACAAGTTGCATTGGGTACAAAATAGCAATTACGCAAAACCAAAACGTGTCCATCTGACAAGCCCAGGTGATAGTCCCCCACGGACTCAGCATCCATGCCAGCTCCGTTTGCAACTCTGAGGGTCATATCACCTGCCTTCAAAACCCTACGCTTTCTCAGTGCCTGCAAAGAATTACAGATATGAGATCCTGATCCGGTATCCAATACCCAGGAAATAGAGTTTATTGAAAGACAGTTTTCAATAACATACACACCTGAAGCTGAAGCCGCAACCTGCTTCAGATCCTGTGTTCTGGCCTTCCAAGCCCTGCAATCTTTCTTCCAGTGTCCACTCTTATGACAATAGAAGCATTCTTCTTTTCCCACAAGCTTCCCCGCTATCTTTGTTGCTTTTGCTTTTCCCTTCGTATCCACTTTACTAACACCGCCCCTTGGTTTGGCGGGGGCTTTCTTCTTCTTTCCCTTGGCCTTGGACTTAGAAGAGGAAGATCCTCCTACAAACAAAGTGGATGTTTCCCTACCTTTCTGTAGGGTGCCCTCTGCACTACTCAGCATGTTGAGGAGTTCTGAAAGTTCAACTTCCTTTTCTTGTAAGTTGAAGTTCAGGATAAACTGGGCGTAAGTGGAAGGAAGGGACTGGAGAATCAAGTCCGTATAGAGCTCATTCTCCAACATAGTCCCAAGGTCCGCGAGCTCCTTAATGTAGCCTATCATCTTAAGCACGTGCTCCGCTACCGATGATCCGACGGCCAATCTTGCCGAAAATAATTTCTTCGACACTTCATATCTTGCGATACGAGATTGCTCTCCATACAGTTCTTTTGTATGGAGAAATATGGATTCGAGGTCCATATTCTCGTGCCTCCTCTGATGTTCGTTTTCCATAGAAGCAAGCATGAGGCACTTGGCCTTCGCGCAGTCGATTTCCCAGGTCTTACGGATTTCCTTATCCGCGACGCTGGTTTTGGGACCTGGGACAGGGGGAGCTTTGGTGGTAAGAAGATACCCCAGCTTGTCGTAAGTGATTGCCATCTTGACATTCCTGAGCCAATCTTTGTAGTTTGGCCCTGTCAGTATGTTTTTATCTAGTAATAACTTATGTCGGGTCTTGTCGATTGTTCGCTGCAATTAGGAGAGAGAGAAGTGTAAGTGCACGGCGGCGTCCCGGCCGTCAATCCGACACCGGAATGCGGAAGAGATGAAATACTTTAACTTTTTGAACCGGCACCACCACGCACTAAAATCCCGGATCGTGCCATTAATCTAGTCCTAGCTATCAAGAGAAGGGGTAGAGAGATATACCGAGTGATCCGTGTCCTCCGGTCTTCTCGTCGTCGTCCCGATCTCCCGCGGAATCTCCGGTCTTCATCACGTCGCCGGAAGGGCACCACATAGCCGGCTTCTTTTATGGGCTCCCACCTCTGGTCCGAGGCAACTCGGGCACGAAGTTGGCGAGTCGACGTGCCCAAGGTTTGCTGTAGGTTGACTGTAGAACTCTTTTGTCTCTAGGGGTTGTAGTTGCCATGTATATGGTGGAGGAAAATGAAGTGTAAACTTTGGAGGTGAACCAAAAGAATTTTGCAAGCAAATATGAGATGAAAATGGCACCCCAAAAAATGTGTCAACCCCCCCAAGGGAAATGGCCGGCCACTTTTTATCAAAGGAGAGGAGGAGTGAGCCAAGTCAGGGATAATAATGCAAGGGAATAATGATAATCATGAAGTCAAAGGATCACAACCATAATCCAACACTCCAAGAACAAATCAACTCCCATCACCAAAAAGTCATGCCATCATGATACTACAAGACTAGCCATGATGACTAAAGAAAGTCAAGTGATCATGACACAACAATATGCAAAAGACCACCTCCCCAAATGCTTATTTGCACAAATGCAAATAAGCCCTCCTCCACCAATCTTCGGCCAATGAAAGATACAAAGAAATATGGCCGAAACGGAAAGCAAACTGGCAACTCCAAAAACCTGATCCCGTAATAAATTACAGGAAAACCCCGCTACTGTGCATACACACCCGCATTTGTATTCCGACCGAATACAAATGCAATGAGACAAAATCTACACTGTGCAATACTAGGATCCGGCTTAAACCAAAGCCCGCTAGTATTTACCGTCTGATCATGATCCGTGCAATACCACACGTATCAGATCGAACCCTGCCATATCTCCATACGGCCTCTACAGCGTTTCGCCCGAAACTTGAGCAACTGGTCTGTGGGGAACTCTAAAGACTCGTCAATACTATGGCTGTGGATTTAACCACTAGCACGTCAGAGGTATTAGCCATACGTGACGGGCCACCAGCTATTGACCAAAAGGGACGTCTGTGAGTGAACTCATCCTGATACCCTATTGAGCCTGTCGGTGACAATATCCGTACAGTCCGGTCCGTTCGTCTATGAGCATCGCATGGCGGGCCTAGGGGGTTGGTAAAAGTCAGACCCCCAAAAGTGGTACAAGTCGTGTCGGAGTGTAGCCCAGAACACCCTGAGATACTACTGGAATACCTACCAGTAAATCTCCTGCCTTGGCCAAGGACTTCATATAATGGCTCTCCTAGACACAGCGCGACCTCACCCCTAATACCGGGAGAGACGAACCCCTGCAGATCCGCTCACTGCCTCCATGTAGCTCGGGACTGTACCCAACTAAAACCTGTTTGCACGTCTCCTTTGAGCGTGGTAAGGTAGTAATCAAAGTACAGTGGGAACTCACACGAGACAAATGACGATCCTCAGGTCGATGAACTAACCTGTACACATGTCACCAGGGAACTGCTATCTGACATCTGGTATAATCCCAACTAGCAGGTTCCCGGCGAGTCTTGTCCGGTGTACTCATAACCCAATGAGCACCTGTATACATCTTAGGTGAACCAACTGACACCAGTGGCTTGTGAGACCGGCCACCGCCCCTCGTCGGGGTCTCGACTGTATACACTAGTCTACTCTGGAGTATCGATACCCTGTCTCGAAACTCCCACTACTAGGGACCTTTTAAGGATGTGCTTATAGACTACCAGCTCCCACGTATATGATCGCCCTCATACTGCTGGCAATTATGCAAGAATCCTAGGGGCTCTATCAACGTGTAATAGCGACCTATCAGGTGACCTAAAGCAGTACACGATGATAAAGATAAACCAGATAGCATACTATCATCTTGAGCAAGACTGTCCTAACGGGATAGGTCCTCCCTCAATCATTGCAATCACGTGCCTGTGATCCAATAATTGACTCTGAGGGCACTATCTCCAACAATCTCCCACTTGCACTCAAGGCTAATTATTGCGATGTCGCATACTCACAGCCCGTGTGATACCGAACACCCAACTCCTCTACTAGTCAGTCTCACAAAGCTCGTTTGCGAAACTATTGCGTTCGAGGAATAGCCTCAGTGAGTGGATCCGCTGTGATGTTTCTTTCTATGTCTCTCTATATCTCAAGTTCGCGGAGAAAACCATCTCCCGAAATGAGCAATACCTGTCTTAGAATGTGTCTGGATGTCTGATGGGACCTAGCTCATAAATGAACTCCAAATCCAAACTTCTTAGATTGTATCGTTAACTGAACTCAATCAGTATCCTGCGCCATGCCTCCCTCAGTATCCCCTTGGACCACCTGTCCAAAATACTGCCCCTCGTCAGAAGGAAAACTATAACTCTGATAACCTCCCTGTCGTCCAAGTCACCTTGGAATCCTGGAATGATAACTGTCTCCCGAATGAGGCTGTCGTTGTCATATCTCTAGAACATCCACTTATGTTCTAAAACTGCTTCCGACTGTTTCTCCAGGATTGGATCAATGTCAACTTATTGCATCTAGTGCAAAAACAACATCTGGTGTGGTACTTGACATCTCATGATTGACTCAATTGCCTAAGCAAGTGATCTGCCAATCATTCACATCCCTCTCCCCTTTAGTCTGTAAGACACCTTTAGAGAGGGTGACTCCATCACCTGCAGGTACACTACCGTGCCAGGAGTCGTCCATTCTAAATACTCTTAGAATGCTGTCTAAGTACCCTTAATTGGGAAACCACCCAAATCTAGATCTAGAACCATAGATCTAGTAACCAGTATGTCTGATATAATGTCCAAGTCCCATGTGGAGAAACCACTGTGTGACGACCAAAGTATAACCGATCGTAGTATAGGAATATCACTTCCTACTCTGTGTATGTCATTCAAATACCAGGACATCACACCCTACTACCTTCTTAACAGATCCATCCCCTATTCTGATGAAGTCAAACCTATGACTGTCATGTCAGAAATAGATGATCTATCTTCGCTACATCTGCTTTAGTCTATAAATAGACATAAGCCACTTGTCCACCAATGCTTCCGCTGCTCCCACTGACCACGACAACTTTTTGGCAGAGTCATATAGACGTACACTTCTAAAGCTAGTTTAGAACAACGCTATACTCATCCTCCTGCCGGGTCTCACGGTCTGGAACAACAGCAATGGCAAGTCTGGGTAAACAAGAACTTCCCTGTCACCGTCCTTAAGGCTACCAGAGTACCTCTCGGGTGCCTGAAGTTTCCCACCTTATCTGCGGAGTGGCCAATGGAATGTCAAACCAGATTGCATCTTTAGGTTCTTATCAAATCTTCAGTAATCGTTTGCGGTTCTTGAATCACTTCCAGTTCTACCATACTCTCACTACTGTTTTCTGAAAAAATCCATTTTACTTAAAACTGTGGCGAGTCTAGAACAATATCACTATTGATCTTCCAGATGGTAGAAAGTCAACCCTCGTCATAGCCTGGGTCAACCCACAAACAGCCATTACAGAAACGTGCCTTGAGTTATCCAGAGTCTGGTTTTAAGCATAAGCCGGACAACTCCCCGTACCTTAACATTGTTAAGATACGAACTGTTCTATATCCAATATAGGACCAGAGGCACTGATTTAATTGAACCAGATTCAAATCATGCAGCTGTCTCCAGTGCATGTCAACTAAATGGAAGGAGGCCGATCATCGTTACTCAACTTAGGAATGCTTCCAATTATGAGTAACCTGAAAGAGAAGCAAGTTCTCTTAAGCATTACTATCAACTGAATACCACACACAAGTATCTACATCTTCGATCACCTTGAAGAATCTCGATACTTGCAACACCAGGTTCTCTACTTTATTCATATACTTATAACTTCTCAAAACTTAGACCTTGTGTTTCTAGGAAACACCTGTCTAGAACTAGAGAAGTCATAAGTAAACTGAATATAGTACGAGGACCATCCCCTCTGTCCAGATGGACACTGGACAACATACAATACTCTGTATAAGTCCCTTGAGTCAAATAACTCAGTCCCTGTGTGTCGTAGGTTGAAAACTGTACTTATGGTTAAGAAGAATTACACCGTTGTTTAATGCTCCTTATCTAACCATCCACTGATATAGGTAAATGTCATAGACATAATTTCAAAAAGGTATATCTCACTCTATAAAAATAGACGTATAGATATATCAATTTGGAATTGGTGCATAACAGCGGATATTCAAAACCAAATATTTGCCGTCCGGCAAACAACCCAAGTGACTTCCTCAAATATCACCGATTACAACGAATCCCGATATAATGAGGATGATCACCTAATTCCCAATAACTTACTCCCACTCATCATCTGTAAAACCATACAGATGTGAGAATCATACCTGGTAAATACATACCCTGGAGTAAGTATCTAATCGGGAAATCAGTTTTTCTTTAACAGTACACAGTGAAACTGAAACATTGAAATGTTTCGTAGGGGTATCCTGGTATTTCTAGTAATGCCTTTTCTAGATTCACAACTGTAACCGTATACTTCTTTGCCATCTCTCCAAATCCCTTCATATGTCTTTAGTCATTACCTTCTGTACACCCCTTTAGGCCAAATGGTTTTCTTCCTTCCCTACCGTTCGGCACCAGCCTATGGTTTGGAAGAAGACTATCCAATAAGTATAATGGGTGTACTGTCCTAATCCTAGGAGCACTCGCAATGCGAGAGAAGGTGAAGATAAAAGACAACTAAATAAACCTTATTCCTATTTCTCCTGAACCAGAATCCATCCCCGAACTGGAACAAGTTCCTTTCGAGTTCGTATATAACCATACGATGGAGTATCCAATAAACTGTGGATCTTCGTAGTGATACGGAGTGTCCTGGAGAAATACAAAGGTGATGTGGGAGTGGTAATGAAATAATTGGTTTGGTCGTGAATAGCAGTCGCAATTTACTTTGCCCTCCTTCTAATCCCTTTCTTTGTCTTTACATAATACCTTCTGTACACTGTTTAGGCTAATTGGTTTTCTTCATTCTCTACCATTCGGCACCAGCCTAAGGTTTGTAAGAAGACTATCCAATTTGCGTAATAGGTGTACTATCTCCTAAACCAAGGAGTACTCGCAACTTGAGAAAAGGTAAAAGGAAAAGACAACTGAATAATCCTATCCGTTTTCTCCAGAACCGGAAACCATCTTCGAATAAATTCCTTCGAGTTCGTATCTAACCATACGATGGTTTTGTCCAATGGAAGTGGATGTTCGTAGTAATATGGGGTGTCCTGGAGAAAAGGGTAAAAGTAGGAGTGGCAATGAAGTATGCAACTCTGACAATCCAAAAGCCAGTGTTTAAGAAGGTTCGGTTAATTTGGTCACTGAGTCATAGTCTAGGGTCGGGTCAATGGTCGCTGCCAAAGAGAGAGAGAAAAGAAACACTCAGCGTGCACTCTAACCTAGATCAGAATGGTTACCAATTTATCTAATCTGGAAACCTCCCACTGTACCGTCAAATTCTCTTCCAAACCTGAAAGAAGAATTAGTCGGGATCACCCGAGGAGTAAACCAACTCATCAGTGGGAATCGGGATCCAACTATCATCGCATGATAACGTGACGGCATCCGCTCACGTCATCACACTCCAGAAGGTATGCGCATATCTGGCAAGTTTTAGTTTCTTTAGAAACTCCCGATGTGATTTTTGCCCCATGCTCTTATGACCTTGACTTTGGCCAACAAATCATAAGTCACATGTCAAGTTCTACCCGTCATTCTCCAGGTTAATTTGAGCCCACCCACACAAGCCCTTGACTTTGGCCAACAAGGCTTTACGACTGCCCCAAACCAACGCATCTATCTATGCTGCACATGAATACCCAATAGCTACCAATCACTATGCCTTGACTTTGGCCAACAAATATAGCTTGAATACTGATTGACTATCCATGTGAAACGACGGGGGGCTACGAATGGTTTCTGGCGAAAACCTTTAACGTAATGAACTTGATATCGTTGAAGGAACCGGATAGCTTTTAAAAATATAGTGACGAAAACCTTTGCTAAAGAGGTCACTCCCGGTGAAGGGATCTCGGCTCTTTCCCCGTAGAATGAGGTACAGGATATTCCAACTGAATACCACGATGCAAAGCAAAAGTAATCGGCTATAGTGAAGTTATTGCCCTGACGCAAACTTCTGTCCAAGGGGTCACTCCTGGTGAAGGGATCTCGGCCCTTGCTTCGTCGACTGAGGAGTAGGATATTCCAACTGAATACCACTGTGCAAAACAAAAGTGAACGTCCTTGCAATAACAGCCTTTTGAAAAGTGTTCCAACAACATCAGATTAGGTTTGTTTTTAACTTGCATTGATCCGAATCAATGCAGTCCCATCAATTGATCACACCAATAAAGAACGAAAATAATGACGTACGTATATGCCATCCGCATTCGCCACTGGGTCCCGTCATTACCCGTTAGGTTAGCTAACTAACGACAGAGCGGGGACCGGACTAGCGCGGATGCAAAACATATACAACATCTACTAGTATATATATCAATATATAATATTTCGCTCAAGGCGTGATAAAATGCAACATCACAGAATAATACAGATATCTGGGATCCCCGGGTTTCACAGAGCCGCTACTGAAACCCGACGTTCCCCTGGTCGTATGGATAGCCTGTGCAATAAAATCCTAGACCCCTACGGGCGCAGCAAGCTACCCGCCAAAACCTCAAGCGAGGCAGCCCCCTTCAGCAACGTGAATGGACCACCCAGCACTTCACGGAATCCGGTAACTTGGGCACCCCTCCTCGGTCAACCTATACCCCCTACGAGTGCGGCGAATAGCCCGCCAATTCTAGAGTGAAGCCCCCTCCGTCTCAACGCCATGAGATGCGGGCTTGTTGCCCTCTAGAACCCGGCTATCCGTGCACCCCTCCGCGGGGCAATCCTAGTACAGAAAGTAAAGTATACATACAACGGGTACATCGGCCGCAACCTGGTCGTGCCCCAAAATAATAATACAAACAGGCAGTGACGGCAGTCCACATGTCGGACACTCGCCCCGCAATATCAAATGTACATAATACAACAAAACTGTACTAGCATTGCATCCAGGCTATCCCCCACGACCAATCCGCAACAACACAGCAATACACAGAACATCAACGTGAATGTCACGTTCGCAAATCCGTCTAACCGGACTATAGCAGTTAGACAGGATTTACCGATCAAGTGACATTCACGGTTGCAGATATAATGTAAATACTGTGAACTAATGTGTTTAAAATTTTCCGATCGATCAAATTTACCCAAGTGGGCCCCAAGCACAACTGTAGCACATAAAGAAGTTCTGGGCCCAAACAAAGTATACCAAAACCCCTATTTTCAGCCTAAAAGCCCACTGCAAAAAATTGGTTAAATGAAGCTAACATACTGCGGCGGAACCGCGGCCAAAAAGGGGTTATGGCCGCGGTTCCGCGGTCCTATGGAAGGATCAGGTTACCAAAATTTTGCAGTGTTCTTAGAATTCCCTGCACATGCTTCTGCAACTACCTGAGCCAAAAATATTTCGACAGAAACTGATGCTATTCGAAAATGCGGTTTTGGAATTTTGTTCGATCGGAAATGTAAACACATTAGACAAAGCTAGACTAGGTTAATGGCGAGGCTCTGATACCACTGTAAGTGCACGGCGGCGCCCCGGCCGTCAATCCGACGCCGGAATGCGGAAGCGATGAAATACTTTAACTTTTTGAACCGGCACCACCGCGCACTAAAATCCCGGATCGTGCCATTAATCTAGTCCTAGCTATCAAGAGAAGGGGTAGAAAGATATACCGAGTGATCCGTGTCCTCCAGTCTTCTCGTCGTCGTCCCGATCTCCCACGGAATCTCCGGTCTCCATCACGTCGCTGGAAGGGCACCACATCGCCGATTTCTTTTACGGGCTCCCACCTCTGGTCCGAGGCAACTCGGGCACGAAGTTGGCGAGTCGACGTGCCCAAGGTTTGCTGTAGGTTGACTGTAGAACTCTTTTGTCCCTAGGGGTTGTAGTTGCTATGTATATGGTGGAGGAAAATGAAGTGTAAACTTTGGAGGTGAACCAAAAGAATTTTGCAAGAAAATATGAGATGAAAATGGCACCCCAAAAATTGTGTCAACCCCCCCAAGGGAAATGGCCGGCCAATTTTTATCAAAGGAGAGGAGGAGTGAGCCAAGTGAGGGACAATAATGCAAGGGAATAATGATAATCATGAAGTCAAACGATCACAACCATAATCCAACACTCCAAGAACAAATCAACTCCCATCACCAAAAAGTCATGCCATCATGATACTACAAGACTGGCCATGATGACTAAAGAAAGTCAAGTGATCATGACACAACAATATGCAAAAGACCACCTCCCCAAATGCTTATTTGCACAAATGCAAATAAGCCCTCCTCCACCAATTTTCGACCAATGAAAGATACAAAGAAATATGGCCGAAACGGAAAGCAAACTGGCAACTCCAAAAACCTGATCCCGTAATAAATTACAGGAAAACCCCGCTACTGTGCATACACACCCGCATTTGTATTCCGACCGAATACAAATGCAATGAGACAAAATCTACATTGTGCAATACTAGGATCCGGCTTAAACCAAAGCCCGCTAGTATTTACCGTCTGATCATGATCCGTGCAATACCGCACGTATCAGATCGAACCCTGCCATATCTCCATACAGCCTCTACAGCGTTTCGCCCGAAACTTGAGCAACTGGTCTGTGGGGAAGTCTAAAGACTCGTCAATACTATGGCTGTGGATTTAACCACTAGCACGTCAGAGGTATTAGCCATATGTGACGGGCCACCAGCTATTGACCAAAAGGGACGTCTGTGAGTGAACTCATCCTGATACCCTACTGAGCCTGTCAGTGACAATATCCGTACAGTCCGGTCCGTTCGTCTATGAGCATCGCATGGCGGGCCTAGGGGGTTGGTAAAAGTCAGACCCCCAAAAGCGGTACAAGTCGTGTCGGAGTGTAGCCCAGAACACCCTGAGATACTACTGGAATACCTACCAGTAAATCTCCTGGCTTGGCAAAGGACTTCGTGTAATGGCTCTCCTAGACATAGCGCGACCTCACCCCTAATACCGGGAGAGACGAACCCCTGCAGATCCGCTCACTGCCTCCATGTGGCTCGGGACTGTACCCAACTAAAACCTGTTTGCACGTTTCCTTTGAGCGTGGTAGGGTAGTAATCAAAGTACAGTGGGAACTCACACGAGACAAATGACGATCCTCAGGTCGATGAACTAACCTGTACACATGTCACCAGGGAACTGCTATCTGACGTCTGGTATAATCCCAACTAGCAGGTTCCCGGCGAGTCCTGTCCGGTGTACTCATAACCCAATGAGCACCTGTATACATCTTAGGTGAACCAACTGACACCAGTGGCTTGTGAGACCGGCCACCGTCCCTCGTCGGGGTCTCGACTGTATACACTAGTCTACTCTGGAGTATCGATGCCCTGTCTCGAAGCTCCTACGACTAGGGACCTTTTAAGGATGTGCTTATAGACTACGAGCTCCCACGTATATGATCGCCCTCATACTGCTGGCAGTCAAGCAAGAATCCTAGGGGCTCTATCAACGTGTAATAGCGACCTATCCGGTCACCTAAAGCAGTACACGATGATAAAGATAAACCAGATAGCATACTATCATCTTGAGTAAGACTGTCCTACCGGGATAGGTTCTCCCTCAATCATTGCAATCACGTGCCTGTGATCCAATAATTGACTCTGAGGGCACTATCTCCAACAAGAAGAAACACTTACCATGATGCTCTTGCAAGTTTAGAGTGGTTTTTAGTTTGTCTAAACAGGATGGCACCCACTGTTTCTCGAATCCCTCCTCAAACCAAAAAGGAAGAGTTAGTCGGGATCAATCTCACCGCACAATACTTGTTTAACCGTTCAGCCAGGCCAGTGTCGGTACTTCGAGGGAGGTTTTCCAACGCTTTCGCGAAGTTCCTTAATTTAAGAACCTCTTTTCCCTGGGGGCGTAGCCCCGCTAACACCTTTCTAGACACCTACTAGGTTTATAGCATTGATCGTTTAGTGAGAAATTTCCCGAGGAGTAGCATATACTCACAGTAGGATCGGGATCCAAATATCATCGCGTGACAAAACTGAAGGAATCCTACCAGAATCATCACACTCCAAATGGTATGCAACTCTAGCAAGTTTCAGTACTTATGAAACTCCCGATGTGGATTTTTGCCCCATGCTCTTATGACCTTGACTTTGGCCAACAAATCATAAGTCACATGTCAAGTTCTACCCGTCATTTTCCAGGTTAATTTGAACCCACACGTACCTACCCTTGACTTTGGCCAACAAGGCGGTACGACTGTCCCAAACCAACGCATCTATCTATGCTGCACATGAATACCCAATAGCTACCAATCTCTATGCCTTGACTTTGGCCAACAAACATAGCTTGAATACTATTGACTATTCATGTGAAACGACGGAGGGCTACGAATGGTTTTGGCGAAACCGTGAACGTAGTGAACTTGATATGATCGATGGAACGAGATAGCTTTTAAAAGGAGTGGCTCAAGCTCTGCATTTAAAAGTTGGATTTTGAAAAAGAACCGAGTGGTTTTTGAAAGTGTTCCAACGACTTTTACTTGGTTTATTTTCTTGCATTAGTTCTTTTAATGCGTCCCATCATTTAATCCTACCATTGCAGAAAACAACCAAAATATGACGTACGCTTATGCCATTCGCATTCGCCACGGGGCCCCGTCATTACCCGTTAGGTTACTTAACTAACGACAGAGCGGGGGCTGGGCTAGCGCGGCTGTAAAACATAAGCAACGCCTAAATAATATCATATATAGATATATTGCAATGATAGCCATTTCAGATCACAGATGAACACATTGGATATACTAGGAATCCGCAATTCGTACGAGCCTGTAACGAAAAGCAGATTACACGGTCGCGGTGAATAGCCAATACCCACCCAAGACCCCTACGGGTGCGGCAAACTACCCTCCAAGTACCCGAAACGGAGCAACCTCCCTCAACACCGTGAGTAGGCCACTCGGCACTTCGAGATACCCGGTAGTTTGTGCACCCCCTCCATGGGTCTATCCTAGGAGCAAAAACAGTAAAAAGAAATTATACAATGACGGCTACAACCCCGACCCGGTTGTGCGACCAGACAAATAATATTACATCAATTTACAAATTTACATGAATTGAAAGAAAAGAAAACTCTCGTCTCACAACCCCCTCAGCTATTCACCCGCGACAATCCAATGAATTCATATACACATACCAGCAACATTACAGATCA
The DNA here is from genome assembly GCA_030015575.1 of Agapanthus africanus. NCBI lineage: Eukaryota > Viridiplantae > Streptophyta > Magnoliopsida > Asparagales > Amaryllidaceae > Agapanthus > Agapanthus africanus. The sequence goes on along the minus strand of CM057347.1, from coordinate 206,148,885 downwards.
CAGATTTGTATAACCCCCACTAATCGACATATAGCGATTAGCAGACGTTCAATACAAATAACACATCACAGATATATGCCCGTCAGCTTAAGTCATTAGAAACTCGATCAAAATACGGTTTTTAAAGCCCCAAAAACAAATTTTTCTTTCTGGAAAATCTGGGCAGAAAAAACATATCCCAAAAATCCTAAAATACCCCATAGAGTATTCTGCAGTGAAGACGATCCACAGCCGAGTTAAAACGGCCGCGGAACCGCGGCGGGAGCAAGCTCCGGCCGCGTTTCCGCGGCGCTTTGATGGGATCTGTGGAGCGTTTTTCTGCAGTACACTATAAAAACCCTGAGTCGATTTTTGAAGCATGATTTATTATTTTTACAGCACTTTAAAAATCGACAGCAAGTTTGATTTCTGGGTGTATTTCGCGACTTTTTCTCCGATCGAATTTCTACTAACTTTGCTAACATGTTAGATAGTGTTTAACTAGGCTCTGATACCACTGTAAGTCCATGCTACCTCTCCCGGTACTTACGGGCTTGCGGAAATGATGAAAAACAATTTTCTAGAGGCGGTAACATGGACTCAAATCTTTGTTAAGCTATTTACCTAACATCCTAACTAGGAGTTATTAACTACTCGGTTAGGGGGTTATACCTTTCTTTCTTGAACTCCTTCGTCTTCAACTCTTGATGGTGTACAGATCGGCTTCACCCCATCGTCTCCTTGCGCTGAAGATCGATCCACCCGAAAGCTTCTACCTTTGGCTTCTTCTTCGAACTTTGAAGAAACTAGTTCACTCGGTTTGCTAAACCTCGTGAACTAGAGTGAGTAGAGGAGAATGTGTTGGGATTTTTCTTTATGGTTCTTGCTTCTCAACACATGAGACAAGTGAACCATAGACAAGATAGAGAGCAAGAGGAAGAGGGAGAGCTCAAGAGAATGAGAGAGCTCAAGCAAGAGAGAGAAAGCAAATGAGAGAATGAGAAAGACTTCTTCCCTCTTGGCTCTCATAATCCAAAGCCATCATAACAAATAATAGCAATCAAGTATTATGTGATGGTTTAAGTCAAAATAGCCATATCATTTCATGCACTCATTTTGCACAAGATAAACAAGCAAGCAAAAGTCTTTGCTATGAAATGATAGCCATTGTCATGATGATGGTCAACTAGTCCAACCTAGTCAACCGGTCAACAAAGTCAACAAGTCAACAAAGTCAACCCCTCAACAACCATGTCACTATAATACTTAATCAATATTATTGTTAATTATATTTCATATTCTCATTAGGGTTTAGCAAAAAGTCAATGGTCAACAGTCAACAACCCTAATGAGAATCCCCTGCCTCTGTCTCTATGTCAACTGTGCATACACACCCGCATCCGCGTTCCGAGGAACACGAATACATACGAGATAAAACCAATCCCAAAACGTACACTAGGATCTAGCTTAAACCAAAGCCCGCTAGTGTTAACTGTCCGGACACTAAACGTGCACAAGTGCACGGATGTGACCGAACCCTGTCGCAAAACCATGCGACCTGTCGCAAAACCATGCGACCTCTAATCTTTTGCCTAAAGGCGAATAGCTCTCTGTGTTGGACTCTAAAGACTTGACAGTACGCTGGCAGTGGGTTTAACCACAGACCGCAAGCGGCACTAGCTGTGCGTAACGGCCCCCAGGTAGATGCCGACAAGAAGACTGACGAGGTGAAACCCATCTGAACTCCTTCTGAGCCTGAATGTGACAGTCTCCGTACAGTCCGGTCTGTTCGTCTAATACATCGCATGGCGGGCCTAGGGGGCCGGTAAACGTCAGTCCCCTAATAGCGGTACAAGTCGTGTCGAAGTGTAGCCTAGAACACCCTGAGATAACACTGGAAGCCTACCAGTATATCTCGCTTGCCCTGGCCAGGGACTACCAGTGTAATGGCTCTCCTAGACACAGCGTGATTCAACCCCCAATACCGGGAGAGACGAATCCTGTCTAACCGTTACTGCCTCTAAGTGCTTCGGGACTGCACCCAACTACTACCTGTTTGCACGACTCTTTTGAGCCGTGGTAGGGTAGTAATCAAAGTACAGTGGGAACACACTCGAGACGAAGTGACAGTGTCAAGTCAGCGGACTATACTGTACTCATGTCACCTGGGAACTGATAACTGATGATAGGTATAATACCAACCAATCAGTTCCCGACGAGTCCTGTCCAGTATACTCGTAACCTAACGAGCACCCGCATACTATCTCAAGTACGACGTACTGACGGCTGTGGGACCGACCGTCTCCCCTGCTGGGATGAGAAGCGCATACGCTAGTCTACTCCGGAGTATCGATGCCCTGTCTCGATAGTCCTGCGACTAGGGATCTGTATAAGGATGTGCTTATGGATTACCCAGCCCCCACGAGTGTGACTGCCATCACAACGCTGGTAATCAAGCAAAGATCCTAAAGGCTCCACTAATGCGTATAGGTGATATAATAAAATAAACACATGTACACATTAAACTAGAAACAAACCAAGTAGCATACTACCATTTTGAGCAAGATTGTCTATACAACTGTGAATATCCCAAACTTCCATTAAGTAATATACAAACTAGTATGATACAGTAATGGCCTCTAGGGCATATATACTAACAAAAGGGTGTGGTTGGGTTAAGGAAATATCATACAAAAATATCCAAACAAATATCTTTGCACAAAACAAAAATAAAGCTTCTAGAAACTTCTAGAATAGCTTAACCCTAATCAAACCTAACCATGTTTAATCTCCACTAAACATGTTGCATTAATAACCACATCATGTTACAATATTATATATCACATATATAATATTTATTGTAACAAAATAAAATAATACAATTAACATATATCACATATATCAATGTATTACCCGAGTGAGAAAAAGAATATTTTAGTGAGCTAATATTAGTTAATGTAATTTAATATATCATATATATTATTATACATTAAATTATCGAATCAACACTTGATCCGACAATCCGGCTATATCGCATATAACCGACTAATACGATGACCCGGCTATATCACATATACCCGGCCGATATCTCATATCGCGAGAATCCAATACGGTATTACATACAGCATTATCCTCGGTCCCGCACATATCACATATGTGCTCCTACTCCATTTTTCCTGAGTCAAGAAACCTCTGTGTAGGACTCTAAAGAATCGTCAATACGCCGGCAGTAGGTGATGATCATATCAAACACCCACAAGCTGCAAGCGGTCAGCTAAACATAACAGCCACCCAGGTATTGAGCGCTCAGAAGATCAACAAGCAAGCCTGTACATTCTCCTGTGAATCCAATCAGTAACACTCTCGTACAGTCCGGTCTCGTCGTCTGATATGTCGCATATCTCGCCTAGGGGTGGTAAACGTCAGACCCCAGTGGCTTGATAAGTCGTGTCGATATAAGGTCTATAAAAGTTCGAGAAACTACTGATAACACTTACCAGTAAATCTCAGCAACCCTGGCTAGGGATTTCCAGTTATAGCCAATCGAACACAGCACAACATCAACTCCCTATACCGGGAGAGACGAATCCCCTCCTATCGCTCATTGCCTCCATGTAATTCGGGACTGTACCCAAAAGCCACCTTTTTGCACGCCCTCTTGAACGTGGTATGATGGAAATCAAAGCACAGTGGGAATCACACAAGACTCTATGACGATCTCGGGTCAACAGACTACTCTGTACATGTGTCACCGGAGAACTGCCATCTGACGTGAGGTATAATACCATCTGGGAGTTCTCGGCGAGTCCGTCCAGTGTACCCAGTCTCTACTGAGCACCCGTACACCATCCTTGATATCAAACACCGATGGATATGGGATCATCCATCGCCCATCAAATGGGTCAAGATGCGTATACACTAGTCTACTCTGGTGTATCGATGCCCTGTCTCGATATACCCTCGACTAGGAACAGTTATAGGATGTACTCGTCGACTACCGTGGCCCCACTAGTATGATCTCATCATAGTCCCAGTAGTCGAGTACATATCCTAAGGGCTTTATCAACATATAATATAGAGACAATCAGAGTACATGTTAAGATAAAGTACAACCAGATAGCATACTATCATGTCGAGCAAGAAAGTCCTCCCTATATATGTCCTAGCATCCACTACAATATACATCGTATGTACAGTAATGGCCTCTAGGGCATACATATAACTAACAATCTCCCACTTGCACTAGGGCCATCTGTTGTGGTATCACATACCCAACAATTAGCTGCGGTTGAAGTATCTCATACTCAACCATCCCATAAAAGTCTCTTTTGGGAAAAGGCCTTTGTGAGTGGATCTGCGCTGTTGTCCTCTGTGTCTACTCTCTTAACCTCGATCTTCCTGGAGATCAACCATCTCCATGATCAGGTGATACTGCCTAAGAATTATATCTGGATTTCTGATGGGACGGTAGTTCCTTGGCTAAAGCCACAACTCCATTGTCACACAATGGTAGGAACGAAGTTCATCTCATGAACTTATATATCCAGACTGCCTCTTTGGTAGCATCCTTGGTAACGATGTATCTTGCCTTTAATCGTCTAGTAAGTCACGGTATCTAGCTTGGAACTCTTCCAACATACTGTCCCTCCACTGAGGGTAAAGACAATACCCGTCGTCCTTATCACTCTAGAACCTTTCCAGTGATTCTTCCCAGGATCGATTGATACCATCTCACTACAACTAGTGAGAATCCTAACATCCAATTAGATCTATCTCATAGATATAAAACCTAGTGTTTAGGAGGTATCACTTTGATCCTATATGGAGAATTTTTGTGATAAGAGGAGATTGACCGAGCGTAGCATAGGAAACTCCTTCCCTATCAAGAGTATGTCATCCATGTACTCTACGAGGATTACCACCATACTCTCTACTATCTTTTTGTATATACAAGGTTCATCTACCATTTTGATGAAGTCAAACTCATTGACTACCACATCAAAACAGACGTTCTAACTCTGCGATGCCTGCTTTATCACATAAAACATCTTGCACACGTTTCCGCTGCTCCCACTGTCTACGAAGCCCTCTGGCTGTGTACTTACAGACGCTCTCTTCCAAATCAACATTTAGAAAAGCAGTCATGACACCCAACCGCCAGATATCGTAGTCATGGTATGTAGCCGTGGTAAGTAGGATCTGGATGGACTTAAGTATAGCTTTGAAAGTCTCAACTTTTCCATGTACACCAAGTAATCTTCTCAAGATATACTTGCTCCTGATGGGGATTTAACCCTTCAGATAAAGCAACCAAAGTCCATACTTTGTTGGTGTATAAGGATTCCATCTCAGATTGCTAAGCATCCATCCATTCTTACAGAGTCCCACTCCTGATGGCCAGCTCGAAACTAGTTGGGTCATCATCTCATGATGCAATCCTCGCTCCCACTGTCATAGAGAAAACCGAAGTATCTCTCAGGTGGATGAGGAACCTTACTAGATCGGCGGAGAGGCTGAGGTTCGTTGGTTACTATTGAATCCTTTGGTTCTACCAAATCATCAGCTGCAGTTTGTATATCTGGAACTCTTTCCAGTTCTACCTCATGACCACTAATTTCTTCACAAGAAATTCCCTTTCATAAAGGTGGCATGCTGAGAAAACAAAACATCTTTTGTTCCTCGGTTAGGTAGAAGATATTCCCTTGCATATGCTTGGGATATCCAACAAACTTCCGCAGATCTGACTTTGCCTCGAGCTTGTCCGGATTTTGCTTTTAGACATAGGCCGGACAACCCCAAATCTTAACAAACTTAAGATATGGGCTCTTCCCTTTCCATATCACATATGAAGTGGTAGGCAACTGATTTGATTTGAACCCTATTCAATAGGTATGCAGCTTCTCAAGTGCATAACTCCCAAAAAGAAATAGGATACTCAGTAGTACTCATCATAGAGCGCACCATATCTAATAGTGTGTAAGTGCTCCGCCCCGATACACCGAGGTGCTATGGTGTATACGGAGGAGTAATGCTGAGAGAGAATCTCATTCTCCTTTAGAATAGTCCAGGAATTCCGTGCTCAAGTATTCTCCTCTTTGATCTCATCAAAGGACATAATACTTATACCCGTTTTTGGTTCTCTACTTCTAATTTATATTCTGTGAATATCTCAAAAGGTTCGGACTTGTGTTTCAACAGGAACATATGTCTGAATCTTGAGAGATCATCAGAGAATGTAATGAAGTACAAAGAACCGGTCTCGGCATGTATAGACAGGGGACCTTCATACATCAGCATGTATCAATCCCAAGAGTTTACTAACTCTTTCTCTGTTTCCAATAAACAGATCTATGGTCATCTTATCTTTGTGACATGACCGGCAAGTTTCACAAAATTCAAATTCAAACTAATTAAAATATGCATCTAAATGTAACTTAGCTAGTCGGGTCACATTGATATGACCTAGTCTACAATGCCTTAAGAAGGATTCGTTCATTTCTGAACTCTTCCTCTTGTGTGTGTTCTGTATACTAAGAACTGTAGTTTGATTTAGAACGTCAATGCTTTTAGATAACGTGCCTGAACCGATCAACTCTTGATATAGAAAATGTTCAAAACATTATCCAACAATACAAAATTATATCCTTCTTTAATAATAAAGAGACTGATATGATGTTGTATATCAGGTTCGGTATCTAATAACATTCGTTCAGAATCAATGTATTTTGGTAATACAGGGTGATAGTGACCAACAGACTTGGCTGCAACACTTGCACCGTTTCTATCTCATGAAACTTATCACCCGTTCTCAGTTCTCTACCTATCTGTAGCCCATGTAACAAATTACATATATGGGATCCTGATCCGGTATCTCATATCCAGGACGTAAAGGATACTGAGAAATAGTTCTCTGTAATGAACACACCCGAAGAAGATGCATCAGCATGCACTTTCTTCGTTTGGGCGGCACGGGAATTCTGGTAATCCCCAATTTCCTGCTCTGTCTTATAACAATTATAAGTTGGAGCGGGACCAACGTTCCTTAGCGCAGTATAACAAGCGGGTTCGGTCAATACATCCGTATTATTTTCTTGATTAAGGCGTGACATGGTCGCTATCAGGAGAGAGAGAGAGAAGAAAACACTCAGCATGCCTTTTACAAGATTAGATTGGTTATCAATTTATCTAATCAGGATGTCTCCCACTGTTTTAGTCAAATCTTCTTTCAAACCCTAAAAGGAAAGACTAACCGGGATTAATTACACTCTACAAGTTCGCCAATCTTTCAGCCAGGCCAGTGCCGGTAGTTTGAGGGAGGTTCCCCGTGCTTTCGCACAGACCTAATTAAAATAAACCTCGTTTTCCCATGGGTGTAACCCCATTAACACCTTTTTAGACACCTACTTGATCGGCTAATTGTAATGCGTAAAACTCTCCCAGGAGTAACTCTTACTCGCAGCGAGTATCGGGATCCAACTATCTCATAGAAGGAATGCAATCTCATTGCAAATTTCAACACTTGAAATTCCCAATAATATTTTACCCCTAGTGACTTATGACCTTAACTATAGTCAACAAATCATAAGCACTAGTCAAGTTCTACTCGTCATTTCTTGATTAATTAGACCCACCCACATGACCCTTAACTAAGGTCAACAAAGTCATATGACTGTCCTAACTAATCGCATCATATGCTATATAGGAAGACATCACTTAGCTACCGTACACTGTGCCTTAACTAAGGTCAACAAACACAGCACGAATACTAAGTACTCTACTTCCTAAAATGACGGAGGATTACGACAGGTTTTTAAGAAAACCTTTTGCGCAATGAACTTGATATCGTCGTAGAATCGACTGATTTTAAATGGAGTGTTTTTGAGGCATTTTCTAGTTTTGCTAAAGAGGTCACTCCCGGTGAAGGGATCGTCGGCTCTTTCCTCATCGAATAAGATGCAGGATATTTCACAAATACCGCCGTGCAAAGCAAAAACTATATAAGCAATCAAAAGACAAACCGAGTTTGTAGCATCTGCCAGTTTCACTAAATAGGTCACTCCCGGTGAAGGGATCTCGGCTCTTTCCTTATCGAATAAGGTGCTGGATGTTCTACAAGGAACACCGCTATGCAAAGTAAGAACTAGAGCTACCAGTATTTAAACAAGTTTCTACAACATCTTTAGGTTTCTTTTAGTTTCATTAATCTCATTAATGAAGTCCCATTTTATTATACTTCGCAAGCATCACATTTGAAACAAAATCTGCAATATAACATATATCTCATATATATAATATAAACATTCGTCTCAGGCAGTAATATGATCTCATCACAGAACATTGCAGCAGAAGAACATATATGAAATATTGGATATACTAGGATGTCCGTGTTTTCAATACGAGTCTGTATAAAACACGGATTCCACGGTCGCGATGAATAGCCAAACCCATATCCTTAGACCCCTACGAGAGCGGCAAGTAACTCTGCCAATTCTAGGGTTAGGAGACCCATTCTCGACTCCTCGAGATGGCCTCCCACTGGACCCTAGAACCCGGTTACTTGTGCTCCCCACCTTGGGTCTATCCTAATGCGGAAAAGTAAATAATATACAGTGGTGACATCATCCTCAACCCGGAAGTGCCCCAAAAAGAATATTACATACAAATGAATTTTACATGAATGAAAATAAAAAACCCTCATCTCACATAAAACCCCCGGCTATTCAGAACACGACAGTCCAATATAACATACCATAGCAACACTTAATATCTCATATCATCAACGTAAGCAAGTATGCGTATCCCGATTGTCGTTGATGTATAGCAACGAAGTCGGCAATACCCCACATACTACGTTTACGATCACAGAAAAAAAGTGTAAAACTACAACATTTGGAATCCACATTCGACTTAGACATCGTAAACCCGAAATATCACATATTACGGATTTCATGCCTAACTATATGAATTCCACATATTGTATCACATTCCAGATAAATAGACAATGTTAAACTTTCCGATCGAATAAACAAATACCCAAGATTTCCCAAATAGCTCAACATTTGAGCAGAGTTCAAAAAGTTCCAGAACATGTCACAGCCCCAATGAACCAGCCGTAGTGTAGGGATGCTGGGCACTACCACAAGGGTCTACGAGGCATCAACCATGCCCAATTCAAATTTTAGCCGTGCCGAACAACCCAAAGCCGGATTTTTAAACTAGAGTTTAGGCGAAAACAAGCATATTAAACACTTTAACACTAAGTGAGAGGGATTACAACCTTTGTAGATCCGGTCCTTCACTTCTTAAGCTCCGTGTTGAGGTCCCTTCGCTGTGATCATCGTGCATCCGGACTCTAGAGAGGCTCCACGAAGAGAATGATGCAAACTTGCTTCCGATCTTCAATAACGAAGATGATCTACCTTGAAGTTTCATTAACACAAGCTCTCACTCACTAAATGAAGTGAACACCCTCATCTAAATGGCAAGGATAGATGAGGATGATGAAGTAGGATTTTTGCTCTCATTTGTTTTCATATTCTCACTCATTTTCAGCACTTAGGAAAAACCTAGAAAGCTTTTCCATGAAAAGAGATGGAAGAAGAAGATGAATAATATCATAAAACCTTTTATGATGAATAATGCAAAGTAATCATAAGGTTAGAAATGCAACCATGCTTCAAGTAACCATTGTAGAGAATTAACCAAGGTTAAAGGGTGTGGTTGGGTTAAGGAAATATCATGCAAAAATATCTAAACAAATATCTTTGCACAAAACAAAAAGAAAGCTTCTAGAAACTTCTAGAATAGCTTAACCCTAATCAAACCCTAACCATATTTAATCTCCACTAAACATGTTGCATTAATAACCACATCATGTTACAATATTATATATCACATATATAATATTTATTGTAACAAAATAAAATAATACAATTAACATATATAACAATGTATTACCCGAGTGAGAAAAAGAATCTTTTAGTGAGCTAATATTAGTTAATGTAATTTAATATATCATATATATTATTATACATTAAATTATCGAATCAACACTTGATCCGATAATCCGGCTATATCGCATATAACCGACTAATACGATGACCCGGCTATACACATATACCCGGCCGATATCTCATATCGCGAGAATCCAATACGGTATCACATACCGCATTATCCTCGGTCCCGCACATATCACATATGTGCTCCTACTCCGTTTTGCCTGAGTCAAGAAACCTCTGTGTAGGACTCTAAAGAATCGTCAATACGCCGGCAGTAGGTGATGATCATATCAAACACCCACAAGCTGCAAGCGGTCAGCTAAACGTAATAGCCACGCAGGTATTGAGCGCTCAGAAGATCAACAAGCAAGCCTGTACATTCTCCTGTGAGTCCAATCAGTAACACTCCCGTACAGTCCGGTCTCGTCGTCTGATATGTCGCATATCTCACCTAGGGGTGGTAAACGTCAGACCCCAGTAGCTTGATAAGTCATGTCGATATAAGGTCTATAACAGTTCGAGAAACTACTGATAACACTTACCAGTAAATCTCAGCAACCATGGCCAGGGATTTCCAGTTATAGCCAATAGAACACAGCACAATATTAACTCCCTATACCGGGAGAGAAGAATCCCCTCCTATCGCTCATTGCCTCCATGTGATTCGGGACTGTACCCAAAAGCCACCTTTTTGCACGCCCTCTTGGACGTGGTATGATGGAAATCAAAGCACAGTGGGAATCACACAAGACTTTATGACGATCTCGAGTCAACAGACTACTCTGTACAAGTGTCACCGGAGAACTGCCATCTGACGCGACGTATAATACCATCTGGGAGTTCTCGGTGAGTCCGTCCAGTGTACCCAGTCTCTACTGAGCACCCGTACACCATCCTTGATGTCAAACACCGATGGATATGGGATCATCCATCGCCCATCATATGGGTCAAAATGCGTATACGCTAGTCTACTCTGGTGTATCGATGCCCTGTCTCGATATACCCTCGATTAGGAACAGTTATAGGATATACTCGTCGACTACCGTGGTCCCACTAGTATGATCTCATCATAGTCCCAGTAGTCGAGTACATATCCTAAGGGCTTTATCAACATGTAATATAGAGACAATCAGAGTACATGTTAAGATAAAATACAACCTGATAGCATACTATCATGTCGAGCAAGAAAGTCTTCCCTATATATGTCCTAGCATCCACTACAATATATATCGTATGTACATTAATGGCCTCTAGGGCATACATATAACTAACACGTAGAAGGGTCAAACCAATGCCTCACATGTGGCAACGCTGAACTACCACAAACCCTAGGGTTCAGTGGCAGTTTTGTCGGTCACATAATCGAGTTAAGATTACGTTCTTCTAAAGGGTCCACAGATTCGCTTGCATGATTTTCCAAAAGTTTTAAACTATGGAAAAATCCAACATTTGAAAGTTTTCTGACATGGGAAAAAATGAGTTATTGATATCCGTTCGAACCTTTTAACACGTTCTAAATTACCCGAAAAACTAAACGATGTTAAACTTTCCGATCGAATCAACGAATACAAAAGATCTCCAGAAAACTCAACACTTGTGTAATATTAAAAATTCCCAGAAGCATGATGTAATACCTACGGATCATCTGTTGAAGTACGATCCCTCAATCCTCATGTTCTGCCGCGGAACAGCCGCCAATAGCTTGGTTTGGCCGCGGTTCCGCGGTGGCTTGATGGATTCAGGGAGTCGTACTTCACAGATATCCATAGAATCACCTGCTTAATTTTCTGAGTATTTTTAATACGGAAAAAACCATCTTTTAAATAAAATTCCATAAAGGGGGTCAAATATGATGTTTCGGGGTTCGATCGGACTTTTAAATTCGTATACACGTCGCCTAATGCTCTAGCTAGGCTCTGATACCATTGTAAGGTTACTAGGCACTAGTAAAAGGTTCTACAAGGTATCAACCATGCCAAAATTAAAATTTTTAAGTGCCGAACAACCTAAAGCATGGATCTTTGCTAGAGAATTAGGGTTAACAAGAACAAGTAAACAACTTTACTAGTAAGAGATGGGGATTACAACCTTTGTAGTCCGTTCCTTCGCTTCATAAGCTCCGTGTTTAGGTCCCTTCCCTGCGATCATCAAGAACTCCGACTCTCGTGAGGCTCCAAGAGGTGAATGATGCATCTTACTTGAAGTCTTCTTGATCTAAGATGATCAACCTTGAAGAATCTCTAACCCAAGCTTACACTTCACTAAACAACTTATTAGAGAAGTGAACACCCTAATCTAAGTGGCTAGAATAGATGAGGATGATGAAGTAGGAATTTTTCTCTCTTTTGTTTTCAATTTCTCACTCAATATCATCACAAACACAAAAGCTAGTAAGCTTTTCAAGGAGGAAGAAGAAGATGAAACCTTTTGTGATGAATAATGAATTATTGTTATGGTTAAAATTGCAAGCATGGGTTAAGTATGATAGCCTTAACCCTTGTAGAGAATAAACCATAGGTTAAGGGTTTGGGTTTGGTTAACAAATGACTCCACAAAAATCCAAAGAGAAATGACAAAGTCAAAGCTTCATGAAGCTTCATGAAAGCTCATGCATAAAGCTAACCCAAATGCTAACCCTAATCCAAACCCTAACTAGGTTTAAACCCAACAAACATGTTGCATTTGTAACCCTAACTTGTTACAATATTATATATCACATATAAAATATTTAATGTAACAAAAGAAAATAATACAATTAACATATATCGCATATACATCAATGTATTTTCCGGTGAGAAAATGAATCAATAAAGCGAGCTTATATTAGTTAATATAATGTAATATATCATATATATAATTATACATTAAATTATCGAATCAACACTTGATCCGACAATCCGGCTATATTACATATAACCGACTAATATAACATGTACCATTTCATCGAAAAAACACTTGATCCGATTACTCGGCTATATCACATATACCCGACCGACATCACATATCGCGAGAATAGAATACGATATCTCATATCGTATTGTTCTCTGTCCCGCACATATCACATATGCGCTCCTACTCCGTTTTGCCTGAGCCAGGAAACCTCTGTGTAAGACTCTAAAGAATCGTCAATACGCCGGCAGTAGATGATGATCATATCAAACACCCATAAGCTGCAAGCGGTCAGCTAAACGTAACAGCCACCCAGGTATTGAGCGATCAGAAGATCAACAAGCAAACCTGTACATTCTCCTGTGAATCCAATCAGTAACACTACCGTACAGTCCGGTCTCTTTGTCTGATATGTCGCATATCCAGTCTAGGGGTGGTAATCGTCAGACCCCAGTAACTGATAAGTCGTGTCGATGTGAGGCTCATAACGGGTCGAGAAACTACTGATAACTCTTACCAGTAGCACTCCATATCAGCCCTGGCCAGGGACTTCCAGTTATAGCCAATCGAACACAGCACAACATCAACTCCCTATACCGGGAGAGACGAAACCCCTCCTATCGCTCATTGCCTCCATATGATTCGGGACTGTACCCAAAAGCCACCGTTTTGCACGCCCTCTTGGACGTGGTAAGGTGGAAATCAAAGCACAGTGGGAATCACACAAGACTCTATGACGATCTCGGGTCTACAGACTAACCTGTACTAGTGTCACCGGAGAACTGCTATCTGACGATAGGTATAATACCATCTAGGAGTTCTCGGTGAGTCCGTTCTGTATACTCAGTCTCCACTGAGCACCCGTACACCATATTTGATGTCAAACACCAATGGATATGGGATCATCCATCGCCCATCATATGGGTCAAGATGCGTATACGCTAGTCTACTCTGGAGTATCGATGCCCTGTCTCGATACTCCCTCGACTAGGAACAGTTATAGGATGTACTCGTTGACCACCATGGCCCCACTAGTATGATCTTATCATAGTCCTCGTAGTCAAGTACATATCCTAAGGACTTTATCAACATGTGAGAGTAAGACAGTAAACCAATACAAGTCAACATGTTAAGACAAAGTGAAACCAAATAGCATACTATCATGTCGAGCAAGAAAGTCCTCTCTATATATATCCAAGCATCCACTATAATATACAACATATGTACAACAATGGCCTCTAGGCAATATATATAACTAACAACAGGATTCGCTTGTGTGTACCAGATACTGTTGGGTAAGGATGCAAAATCCTAGAGCAGGCACATCAGTCAGCTTTTTGTGTTCACCCAAGTTCCACCAAGATGTAACGTGACTTGAGAGATAGTTACGAGTGGGCAGGGAAGAAGAGTGATGTTTCGGATTTCGTTTCAAGGTGTCTGACTTGTCAGCGAGCTAAGGTTGAGCATTTGAGACCGGCAGGAGAGTTGCAACCTTTAACCGTTCCAGAGTGGGAATGGGAGCAAATCACCATGAATTTCGTTGTGAGTCTACCCAGATCTAGTCAAGGGTATGTCTCCATTTGGGTGATTGTTGTCCGGTTATGCTCAGTATGCTCAGTTGTACATCGATAAGTTTGTGCGTTTGCATGGAGTTCCTTCATGCATTGTATCCAATAGAGGCACCCAGTTCACTAGCCGTCTTTGACAGAAGCTTCAGGAAGCCTTGGGTACCTGGTTGAGCTTTAGCACCGGTTTCCATCAGTAGACCGATGGTCAGTCAGAGCGGACTTTACAGATTCTGGAGGATATGCTTCGTGCGTGCGTGCTTAATTTTGTTGGCAGTTGGGATCATCACTTGCCATTGATGGAGTTCTCCTACGATAACTGTTATCAGGAGACGATTCAGGTGGCAACATTTTAGGCTTTGTATTATAGATTGTGTCGATCGCCAGTCTGTTAGATCGACTCAGCGAGAGCAGGATTTTTGGACCCCAGCTAGTCAAGAGACTACGGAGAAGATCCAGTTGATTCAGGACAGGATGAGAGAGCCCAGTGCAAACAGAAGTCTTATGCCGACCGTCATCGTTGCAGACTTGAGTTCGCAGTAGGGGATCATGTATTCCTACGGATTTCTCCGATGACGGGTGTGATGAGTTTTGGGAAGAAGGGGAAACTCAGTCCCAGAATTGTAGGTCCTTTTGAGATCCTTGAGCGAGTCGGTACCGTTGCCTATCATTTGGCACTTCCATTCAGATTTCCGGATGTTCACCCCGTATTCCTTGTGTCGATACTTAGTAATAACCTTCATGACCCTTCTCATATGATTCAGCACCAAACCGTTCCACTAGAACGCGATCTTTTGTTCACCAAGCGGCCGATAGTTATATTGGATCGGCAGGTGGAGAAACTTCGGTCAAAGGTCTTGCCATCTGTGAAAGTTCTTTGGCGTAGTCATCTAGTGAGGAGATCACTTGGGAGGCTGCGAGCGAGATGCGGAAGATATTCCCTCATCTCTTCGAAGGTACGCGTAGATAAAATTTTAAATTCGGGGACCAAATTTCTTTAAGGGGGACGATTGTAACGTTTTAGAAATCGTTTAGGCGAATTTTCCAATAATAGGTAAAATAGATTGTGTTTTCCGTCAAAACCTAGAAGTGATCATTTTTCAGTATAGAATTAACTGCACCTAGTTTAACTAGGAAATTGCTAGTTGCGGCATTTAGTTAGTCGCTTGTAATTTTTAGTTCACTTAAATATTTTTTCCTTAATTAAAATATTATTATAAGCTTTTAATTATGCACTTAATTAGTGGTAATTACAAATTTGATTGGGTTAATTATGCTAATGTGAATCCATGCCAACTTAATCACAAGATTAACCATTTTGTCTTGTTTCCAAAATATCCTAGAAATATCTAGATATTTTGGTGGCTTAATGAGAATTTAATTAAAGGAATTAAGAGGTGGCATAAAGTAATGTGTTTTATTAAGCTTTAATTGTGTTTTTAATCTAGTTTCTTTCCACACACTTCCACAACCTTCCTCTTTTCATCAAGTGGCCGAACTACCCTTCGCGTCCCTTTCATTTTTCTCACCCCATTTCCACTCTTTAAAGCTTCTAAAATTCATCAAATAATCCCACAAACTCTAAAACAAATCCATACCCATTATTCTTTAACCTTAACCAAGCATGGATGTTCATAAAAGTTAGCATTTTGGAGGTTATTTTGATAATCAAGTTGCAAGTTTGTGAATCAAGTTTGAGGTATAAAATCCTAACCCTAAGCTTAAGTTGTTGTTTAAATACCTTAATCTAGTTATTAGATTTTATATAAAGCTTTAACTAGCATGTTTTGGAATTCAAGAAAAGGTTTTTGAAGATCAAGTTAAGGTTTTGATTATTTGTAATGGTTAATTAAGTAGTTTAGACTTGGAAAACTTAACCTAGTTGTGAGATTGTTAATTGTTATTTTTCCTAATTGTTTAATTAAACTTAATTGCAATCTAACTTTTACTAAATCTTATATGGGTGAGATTAAAATTGTAGTAAAGGTTTGTGTGGTTTAAGTAAGCTACTACGTGATGATTGTGATCGCTAGAATTGTTTAAACTTCTAGATTTGAGCTTAAATGATTAAAAGATGCTTACTTAGTTTTCGGTTAAATTAGGCGTGGGTTTCATTTGACGTTGCGATGTTATATATATTATCTTCCACGATATATATTGTGTTGTGAATGCGCGATCGGTACGATCAGGGTCTAGGCATTGTGGTTGTGTCGTTTAGCGTTCCTAGCTGAGGTTGTGCCAATATCGTACGCGTTTTGTGCACTAAGTGCACAGTGTGTATATCTTGTGGACGTTATCCTTGCGTTTCGTTGTCTTTGTGTCGGCGCAGGATATTTATTCTTATGTGTTGTGTTTATGAAATTTTAGGATCGCGAGCAGGGACTTCGGACGCTGCGAAGAAAGGGAAGCAGGTGGTCGGATTTACTTAGCTCGAGGTCATCGGTGAGTAGATTTAACATCTACAGGGGAATCGCCCGTATGGCGTTATGCATCTGGGATAGATTCAAGGATATGATTATTAGTTATAAGTATATGGATATTGATTGTGCAGGTGTACCATTGTTGCATACCTCATTTTCCTATTGCATATGGACATAGTATTAATGAGACACAACACTGTTACTGACGGTTCATGTTGCACGAGCAACAATTGTATGCTACACACCGTCGGTAATTGCCATGACATGCGCAACATATATACATATGTGCATTGTATCAGTTATTACCTTTGAGACATTGATTCTTATTCCATTGCGCATATGAAATGTAGTATACATGTTATACCTACATGCTTACACATATACCTGTCTATACCTACATGCTTACACATATACCTGTCTATACCTACATGCTTACACATATACCTGTCTATAGATACATGTACATCATGCATACATACTTACATGTACACCCACATACCTTGCTACAGCTACATGTACATCATGCAAACATATTTAAATGTATACCCACATACCTTGCTATAGCTATATGTACCCCTATGTGGTATTGTATTGTCATTGACATTGAGACGTTGATTATTGTGCCATTGCGCATATGAAATGCATCATACATGCTTATATGTAGATACACATACCTTGCAATAGCTACATGTACATCATGCATACACACTTACATGTACATCCACATATCTTGCTATAGCTTCATGTACACCTCCTATGATGTTGCACTTGATTTCGTTGGAATTGGGAACCGCATGATATATTTTAAAACTGGATTCATTTAAAATAGCGGTTTCCCCTTAATATGCTCATATTGCTGTTTTATGTTGCATACATCAGATTTCAAGGATTTACGCATTGAGATATGGATTTCATGTGATTTATGGATTTGAGAACTGTGGGGGTATTTCAATAATTTATGTATTGTTTGAAAACCCGGTTTCTCTTGATATGATATTTCAGTGCGTCCACCATGAGTTTTCTTGGTTCTGAGACTTGTGTTAGAAATCCGATTCGAGGAGCGATAGGCACTGTCTGCGGGTACATGGTGGTGGACCCGGTATGGTTCCCCAGGGCAAGGGGTTATTTTTGTGGTGTAGACGATGAGCCTGGCAGGAGGGGTACTACCTACCGGTACTTCTATAGAACTCGGCGGATATCCGGTGGACACCGTTTTGGAGTTATGATATGAGATGGATATGAGGACCGATCTGAGGATGCGGCGTCTGAGATATGAGGATTTACGTGTCGATGCTAGACACGGGTTTCATGATGTTTCGAGTGTCGATGTTGGACACTCAGGTTCCATGATTTTGATGTGTCGTTGATGGACACACGAGGTAGATATCCTCATACACACACACACACAGGCATATGTTTTCATGATGTTTCGAGTGTCGATGTTGGACACCCAGGTTCCATGAGATTTACAGATTTGAGGGCCGATCAGAGTGACGACGCCAGAGGTATTGGGATTTGGAGTGTCGTTGATAGACACCAGGATTTTCCACGATGATGATTCATTGATAATGTTATGTTTTATCCCATACTCAGCATTTATTTGATATGCATTGCTTCATGTATTTGTAGTACCTGATAGAGTACCTTTCATGACTGTTGCATATACATATTGCCATATTATACTATCAATTGCATGTGATAGATTATCGCAGTACGTGCGTACCTGCGATTACCTGCATGATATTATTTACTATTCACAAGTTAGCAACTCACCCCGTTGTGCCATAGTGTTTTTGCAGGTTAGACCCTCAGAGTAGTTGCGGCAGGGCATCTTCTTATCGTATCTTTTGCAGCGGATACCGCTACGGCTGACTGTGAGCAGTTTTACTATAGGTGGGTTTTCGCGGTTATCCGTCTATGTACATTGTATATTTTTTGTTGGATCTAGTACTCTCCATCTACCACCTTCATGTATTTGACTTAGAGACGAGTTGTGAGGATCGATGTTATATTATTTTATGACTTTGGGTGCCGTGCTCGTGGGAGCCGGCCTTTGTTATGTAGTTTTATCTCCTTATGCTGGTTTCATTTATATTTCTTCGCTACGACGTCGTATATATGCTTGTCGTGGTTGTTTCCGCCGTTGGGCGTGATTTGCTCCCATTTAGGGATGCTTTATTTATATTCTATGTTGTACCCGTTTCGGGGTTAGTTTTTACAAAAGAGGTGCTGCCGAAATTTTTAAGAAAGTAACTTAAGTTAAAGATTTTTACTTGAGATTCCCAAAAGTTTTTAACAATATTCTTATCACTTACTACTTTTGATGGTTTATATTTCTGGGTTTTCGGCTTACTTGAATTGCGTTACGCCTGTAGACGTTACGTGGTTTAAGTGCCGTCACGTGCCAAATTTCGAGTCGTGACAACTCTATGACGATCTCGGGTCGACAGACTAAACTGTACCAGTGTCACCAAAGAACTGCTATCTAACGATAGGTATAATACCATCTAGGAGTTCTCGGCGAGTCCGTCCAGTGTTCCCAGTCTCCACTGAGCACCCGTATACCATCTCTGATGTCAAACACCAATGGATATGGGATCATCCAACGCCCATCATATGGGTCGAGATGCGTATACGTCAGTCTACAGTGGAATATCGATACCCTGTCTCGATACTCCCACGACTAGGAACATTTGAAGGATGTACTTACCGACTACCCTTGCCCCACTAGTATGATTCGCATCATAATCCTGGTAGTCTAGTACTCATCCTAAGGGCTTTATCAACATGTAATTGTCACGACCCAAAGTTCGGCCCGTGACCGGCACTTAACCACGTAACGTCTACAGGCGTAACGCGACTAAGTAAGCCGAAACCCAGAAATCAAAACCATTAAAAGTAGTGAGTGTAGAAAACATTAGTTTAAAACATTTAGAAAACTCGAGTAAAAATCATTAAAGTTTGAGTAATTTTCTTAAAAATTTCGGCAGTACCTCCTTTGTAAAAACTAGCCCCGAAAACGGGTACAAGACATGATATAAGTAAAATGACATACAATAAGAATAAAGCATCCCCAAACGGGAGCAATCACGCCCAACGGCGGGAACAACCACCACAATAATAATATACGACGCCATAACGAAGAATTAGCAAAATAAGTGAAGACAGCATAAAAGATAAAACTGCATAAATAAAGCCGGCTCACACGAGCTCGACATCCAGAATACAAAATAATATACATCGTCCTCACAACTGGTCTCTAAGTCAATACATGAAATGGTAGACGGAGAGTACTAGATACAATAGAGTGTACAAATGAAAAATAAACGGATACCGCAAAAACCCACCTATAAGCAGAGGGCTCACACGCCAACTGCAGTGGTATCCGTAGCAAAAAGAGACAAGGAAGTAGCCCTGCCGCAACTACTCTGAGGGTCGACCTGCAAACACTGTAGCACAATGGGGGTGAGTTGCCAACTCGTGAATAGTAAATAACATATAAATGTAATCGCGAGTATGCACGTACTGCGATACTCTAATATGTGTAATTAGATAACATCTATATGATGAGCTGGGTACGCAATAATCATGCATAACAAGTGCAATCTAATAACATCGATATGATGAGCAGGGTACGCAATAATCATGCATAACAAGTGCAATCTAATAACATCTATATGATGAGCTGGGTACGCCGTAATCATGCAAAGTACTCTATCAGGTACTACGACTACATGATGCAATGCATAACAAGGAATGCTGAGCATGGGATAAAATATCATCTACACGGATCATCAACGTGGAAAACCACGATGTCTACCAAAAACACCCCAAAATCCCGATAACTCAGGCGCCGTCACTCTATCCGGCCCTCAATCCTGTAAATCTCATAGAAACGGGGTGTCCAACATCGGCACCCGAAAACATCATGAAATGCTCGTGTCCAGCATCGACACGCAAATCCTCATATATCGGGCTCCATCAGTCCGGATCGGCCCACGGGCCCCGTCTTCGAAATCGGCCCATGGCCCCGGCAGTACGGGTCGGCCCGTATCCATCTCTCGACTCTGGTCAGTATCCTCCGGATAACCGTTAGGTCCAACCAATCACCGGTAGGTAGTAGTCCCTCTGCCAGGCTCACCGACTGTATACACAGCATCCCTTTCTTGCCTCGGGGTACCATACCGGGTCAACCATGTACCCGCAATCGGCCTCATCCAGCTCCTCGAATCGGGTTCACATGTCATACTTCCCAAAACCAAGAAAACGCATGGTGGACGCACTGAAATATCATATCAAGAGAAACCGGGTTTTCAAAACAGTGCAGAATTCCTTAAAATAATACAACGGTTCTCAAATCCAGAAATCAGAGGAAATCCAAAACTCAATGCGTAAATCCATGCAATGTGTCGTATGCCACTAAGAGTAAAAAGGGAAAATCGCTCATTTAAATGGATCCATTTTTAAAAATATCTCATGCGGTCCCCATTTTCTAGAAATCAAAGGCAGTATCATCCATGTATGTGAAATATGTATGTATATAGGTTTGGATGTGCAAGTATGAGTGTACCAATGTATATGTGAACGAATATGGATATACAGTGTGTATGTGCGCAAGTATGGATACATCAATGTATGTGTGCACCAATATGGATATAGAGTGTGTATGTGCGCGAGTATGGATATATCAATGTATGTGTGCACCAATATGGATATACAATGTGTATGTGCGCAATATGGATATATCAATGTATGTGTGCACCAATATGGATATACAATGTGTATGTGCGCAAAATGGATATATCAATGTATGTGTGCACCAATAAGGATATACAATGTGTATGTGCGCAATATGGATATATCAATGTATGTGTGCACTAATATGGATATACAATGTGTGTGTGCGCAATATGGATATATCAATGTATGTGTGCACCAATATGGATATACAATGTGTGTATGCGCAATATGGATATATCAATGTATGTGTGCACCAATATGGATATACAATGTGTGTGTGCGCAATATGGATATATCAATGTATGTGTGCACCAATATGGATATACAATGTGTATGTGCGCAATATGGATATATCAATGTATGTGTGCACCAATATGGATATACAATGTGTATGTGCGCAATATAGATATGCAAGTGGTATATACGCAAACATGAATGTACAGTATGTATGGTTCGTAGCAATCCTATAGTGCAAGTGTCATGGCAATCACTAACGGTGTGGGTGTAACATACGATTAGTGCTCGTGCAGCTTGAACCGTTAGTGACAGTGCGGTGTTACATAACTACTGTATCTATATGCAACAAGGGAGGGGTACGCTACAATAGTACATATACACAAACAAATATATATATATATATATATATATATATATATATATATATATATATATATATATATATATATATATATATACGCTATTACAATATCCTATCAAGCCCAGACGCTTAATGCCATACGGGCAATTTCCCCGTAGATGTTAAATCTACTCACCGTGATCTCATGCTAAGTGTAGCCGACTACCTGCTTCCCTTCCTTGCGGCGTCCGAAGTACCCTCTTGCGAACCTATAATTTACACAAAGAATACACATAAGCTAAAATCCTGCAAAAACGCGATATTAAAACCAAACGAGAAACACGCGTCGCGAACTAAACGCGTGTGCATCCGATACGCCAAAACGTGTGTATACGCGTCTGAAACTACCCTGACACGCCGCGACACACAGGAATCACCAAACCCACTCATAAAACGTACGTGTCGCGCAAGTTTAAAAGTATCAAAAAAGGGTTTTAAGTTCCAGATTTTGACTCAAGTGAAAATATAAAAAGTTGCATATACCAAAAACCCTAAATATACAGCAGACTCCCACAGCCCAAACCCCAAAACCAAACACTATCATCTGGCCGCAAATTGCAGCCAGAATGAATAAATTGGCGGCCAAATAGTGGATAGGGGGTCTCGTGCTCTGTGTGTGTGATCTAGGTCTAGTGAGAATACCCCAGTTAACTCAGATTTTACCTGAAACACCCGGGTCAACAGCAGATCTTAAAATGGCTAAAAGTCTACATTAAAACGCTAATTTACACAAAATTGAAACAATCTGGTATTTTCATGAAATCTGGAGCAAAACTTTTTTTAAATGGCCTTAACAACACTTAGTCAAGCTATATTAACCATAAAAATCATCACTTGGCCAACACTCCACTTAAATCACAATTCTAGCACCAAAATCATATTAAACACTCATTTTAGCTTAAATAACCATACTCTAGCTAAGAAAGAAGTTACGTTTAAGAAATTATACCTCTAGTGGTCCTAGGGTGCAAGAAGAAGGAGAAGGAGAAGAGGAGGACGAGGAGGTTCTGCTGCAGCTGCTGCTTGCTGTTGCTGTTGCTGCTTGCTACTGCTGTTGCTGTTGTTGTGTTGTTGTTGTTGCTGTTGCTAGTGCTGCTGCTGCTGCTGATGCTGCTGCTGCTGCTGTTGTGTTGTTTTTGTTGGTGTTGCTGTTGCTGCTGCTGAAGCTGGTGCTGTTGTTGTTGCTTCAGCTACTGCTGCTGTTGTTGTGCGTGTGTGTGTAAGTGAGTGGGAGAGAGAGAAGGGAGAATGAGTGTTTGAAACAAAGGAAATGAGAGATATGAGAGTCAACCCCCCCTCTCTCTCCTTGTTAATTATAAGCATGGCTCAAGCCCATCATGCTACCTCTCTCTCTCTCCAAAGTCCCAAGTCAACCCACAGAACACAAATAAAGTTAATTATAAAAAAAAACTAATACACTTAATTAATTCATATTAACCTAATTAAATGGGTTAGCCCACCATGATTATCTAAACATGGTTTTAACCCCAACTTAGCCCTAGTTAACATGCACATGTGTATGCAAGCCTAATTAAATTCTAATAAAATATTCATTAATTTTGATAAAATATTTGAAAACCGATTTGGTAGACTTTTTACTAAAAACCACACATTAAAGTATAATTAGCCACTAATCACATTCTAAGGTGTTACAATCTTCCCCCCTTAAAGAAATTCGTCCCCGAATTTAAAAAAAAATATATAGCTACGCGTACCTTCAAAGAGATGGGGATATTTCTTCCTCATCTCGTCCTCGGTCTCCCAGGTGACCTCCTCGCTGTTCATGCCACGCCAAAGGACCTTCATTGACGGTATAACCTTCGATCTCAATTTCTTCACCTGCCGATCCAGGATAACCACCGGCTGCTCTGCAAAAGAAAGGCCGCGCTCCAGCTGGATCGTCAGGTGCTGAATCACATGCGAAGGGTCATGAAGATATCTACGAAGTATCGAACGTGGAATACGGGGTGAACGTCCAGAAAGTCGGGTAGAAGAGCCAAACGATATGCAACTGCGCCCACACGCTCGAGGATCTCGAAGGGACCTATAAATCTGGGACTAAGCTTCCGTTTCCGTCCAAATCTCATCACGCCCTTCATCGGAGAGACCCTCAGAAAAACGTGATCGCCAACTGCGAACTCTAATCTGCGCAGACGTCTGTCAGCATACGATTTCTGCCTGCTCTGGGCCGCTCTCATCCGATCTTGATTCAGCTGTAACTTCTCGGTCGTCTCCTGCACGATCTGCGGCCCCAAAATGCTGCTCTCGCTGAGCTTTGTCCAACAGACGGGCGATCTGCATCTCCTCCCATACAAGTCTTCGAAAGGTGACATCTGAATAGTATCCTAGAAACTATTGTTGTAGGAGAACTCCATCAAGGGTAAATGATGATCCCAGCTACCACCAAAGTCTAAAACGCACGCTCGGAGCATGTCATCGAGAGTCTGAATAGTCCGCTCTGACTGGCCGTCGGTCTGCGGATGAAATGTTGTGCTAAAACTCAAACGAGTGCCCAACGCCTCCTGAAGTCTCTGCCATAGTCGTCTGGTAAACTGGGTGCCTCGGTCTGACACGATACACATCGGGACACCATGCTCGTACAATCTCATCGATATATATCTGGGCATACTGAGAAAATCCGAAAGTGGTCTTCACCGGCAGGAAGTGAGCCGCTTTCGTCAATCGATCCACGATCGCCCAAATGGAGTCATACCCTCGACTAGTCCTGGGTAGACCCACAATGAAGTCCATAGAAATCTTCTCCCATTTCCACTCCGGAATGGGCAACGGCTGTAGCTCTCCCGCGGGCCTCTGGTGCTCGGCCTTGACTTGCTGACAAGTCAGGCTTCTCGACACAAAGTCTGTGACGTCCCTCTTCATCCCTTCCCACCAGTAAACGTCTCTCAGATCATGGTACATCTTGGTGGAACCTGGATGAACGCTGTACACTGATTGATGCGCCTCCTCAAGAATCTCACGCCTCAGTCCCTCAGAATCTGGTACACATAGTCGAATCCCAAATCGCAGTATCCCTTGATCATCGATCATGAACTTGGAGTCTCTGCCCTGTCTAATCTGCTCCCTGATCTCTGAAAGACGGTCGTCACTGGGCCGAGCCTCGCGGATACGGTCAATCAACTGTGGACGTGCACGGACATGCGCAAGCTGTCCCCCGGTCGGAGTGAACTCGAACTGCACTCGGCTGTCGCATAAAATCTGCCAATCTGCTGACGATTGCCTCTGCACTGCGCTCAAACAAGATAGACTACTTCTGGGCCTCCGACTCAAAGCATCCGTCATAACGTTCGCCTTGCCTGGATGATAAAGGATCTCGAAATCGTAGTCCTTCACTAGCTCCATCCAACGGCGTTGTCTCAGATTCAGGTCTCGCTGCTGAAATATGTACTTCAAGCTCTTATGATCCGTGAATATCTGGCACGACTCGCCCTATAGGTAATGTCGTCAGATCTTCAGTGGAAAGACCACTGCAGCCATCTCCAAATCATGAGTGGGGTAGTTCTGTTCGTGTTTCTTCAGCTGCCGAGAAGCATACGCGATCACCCTGTCGTGCTGCATCAATACGCACCCTAGCCCCACTCGAGAAGCGTCACAATAGACCACAAATCCGGCCGATCCCGAAGGCAACGATAACACTAGCGCCGTAGTCAAACAGGTCTGTAACTGCTGAAAGGTATGCTCGCACGCCTCTGTCCAATCAAAAGGAACTCCCTTCCGGGTCAATCCGGTCAACGGTGCAGCGATACGGGAGAAGTCCTGAACAAATCGTCGGTAGTAGCCGGCCAGTCCTAGGAAGCTATGGATCTCTGTAACTGAAGATGGTCTGGGCCAATGCTGAACGGCCTCGATCTTCTTCGGGTCCACACATATACCATCTCGCGTAATCACGTGACCCAAGAAATCTACGCTGTCAAGCCAAAACGCACACTTGGAAAATTTCGCGAACAGCTGGTGCTCCCTCAAGGTCTGCAATGTGATCTGCAGGTGCTGCTCATGCTCCTCTCGGCTCCGGGAATACACCAAAATGTCGTCAATGAATACGATGATGAACAGATCAAGATACGGCCTGAAAATACGGTTCATCAAGTCCATAAACGCTGCTGGGGCGTTGGTGAGTCCGAACAACATCACCAAAAACTCATGGTGCCCATAACGTGTGCAAAAAGCCGCTGTTGGAATATCCTCCTGCCGGACTCGCAACTGATGGTAGTCTGATCGCAAGTCAATCCTCGAAAAGTAGCCTGCACCCTAAGCTGGTCGAACAAGTCATCGATACGTGGTAAGGGATATCTGTTCCATACGGTAACCCTGTTTTGCTGGCGGTAATCAATACACAAGCGCAAACTGCCGTCCTTCTTCTTGACGAACAGGACATGTGCACCCTAAGGAGATAGACTAGATCGAATAAGCCCTTTATCCAGCAAATCATGCAACTGACCTTTCAACTCTCTAAGCTCCGCCGGGGCCATCCGATAAGGCGGTATGGAAATAGGCCCCGTGCCGGGAATCAAGTCAATGCAGAAAACAATATCGCGCTCAGGCGGTAGCCCAGGAAGCTCGTCAGGGAAAATATCAGGGAACTCACTAACAATCGGAACCTGGTCCAACGGAACCTCTGTAGCTCTAGTATCACAAACATAGGCTAGAAATCCCTGACATCCCTTCCTCAAAAGCTGTCCAGCGTGAGAGACGAAATCAAACTGTGAGGGGTGGCATCACGGTCCCCCTGCACAACAAAAGCCGACTCGCCGGGAAAACAAAACTTAACTGTCTTCTCACGGCAGTCCACAGACGTGTAGCACGTGGCTAACCAGTCCATGCCCAGGAGAACGTCGAAGTCCAACATCTCCAGAAGGATCAAGTCGACAGGCAACTCTTTCTCGCCAATACGGACAACACACGACCGGAACACGTGTCTAGCAATAAACGACTTGCCCACAGGAGTAGTCACAGCAAGTGGTTGATCAAGCAAACCAGACTCTCTACCCAAACTCGGCACGAAGTGTGTGGAAACGTACGAGTGTGTGGATCCCGGATCAAACAACACGTGTGCGTCAACAGAACATACTGAAAGAGTACCTAAGACCACTGCATTGGACGCCTGCGCGTCCCGATGCGTCAAAGCGAATACCCGTGCCTGTCCTCTACCTGCGACTGGCGGTCCCCTACTGGCAACTGGCTGTCCTCTGTCGGCAGCTGGCTGTCCTCGGCCTCGGCCGCCTCGGCCACCTCGTCCTCTCTGAGCAAACCCTCCGCGACCACGACCTCTCTGTGCATGAGTCTGACGCGGAGCAACAGCAGGTACAATAGGCAACTCCCTCTGGGGTGGAGAAGGTAGAAATGTGACATGTGGTACGGCTGTCTCGCCCTCATGTGGCTCCGGACAATCTCGCACACGATGATAAGTGCTCCCGCATCGGAAACATCTAGATGGTGCCGGATGACCCTCCTGGGGATAAGAGCTGAATAGCCGACCTCGTCCAGATCCTACGCTACCCCCCGTACCTGAACGTAACCTGTCGCGGCACCTAAACGGCTGTCTCTGTGCCGACGTATCTGTACGAACTCTCTTCGGCCCTGGAACTACCAAACTCTCTGCAAGGCACTCCTCGACTAATAGGGCTGCGTCTACAGCTGTTGCATAAGTCTCGCAATGTTGTGCGCTGATCGCAAGAAACAGCGGGGTAAGCAAGCCTCGAACAAACCTCTTGACTCGCATCTCCTCAGTAGCTACTAAATACGGGACATAAACAAATAGCTCGGTGAACTGCACATCATACTCTGCCACCGTCATATCCGGCGTATGGCGTAATGACTCGAACCGGTGCGCTCGAGCATCTCGGACACTCTGTGGAAGGAAACGGGCAAGGAACACCGTCACGAACTCAGTCCAGGTCATAGGAGGAAGACCTGCTGCTCTGCCCTTCTCTATCGACTCGCACCACTTTTGCGCAAGACCTTCCAGGCGAAAGCTCGCGAACTCCACCCATCTCGCATCTGAGCATCTGAGTGAACGACATATCCGGGCCATCCTGTCGATAAATGACTGCGGATCCTCGGCTGCATCGGTGCCTGTGAAGACCGGAGGCTTCAGCCTCATAAACTCTGATAGCGATACTATGATAACCTCTGTGGCTGCAGGTGCAACTGCCTACACCGTAGGTACCATCGCGGTCCCTGCAACGGATGGAACTACCTCTGGTCGCTGCGCTCGAAGTGCCTCAACTAACGACCCCATCATCTAGCGCATCTCCTGCATACCGGCCCCTAGCATAGCGATCTAGTCTGTTGAAGGGGGAACAGTCTGCTCCGGTACAACGGGTGTACTGCCCGGGTCAGTCCTCGTCTCAGACGAGTCAACTCTAATCTCGGCTCTCGCGGCCGCTCTCTACGCCCTCGTAGTCTTCGGCGGCATAATGGCTGGAAATGAAACAAGATTCGATAAGAATACGGAAATCGAATCGCAAGAATGTATATAATCATGAAGGAATTTCAACCAATGAGTCCTAAGGTCATTTAGGCGCAGTACCGTGTGGTGAGTATGCCGCGAAACATACACACGCTATGCCACTCTACTTCAGCTACCAACTCCATCATACCAGGCTCGTCCTACACTCCGAAAGGTAAAACCTACTCTCTGATACCAACTTTGTCACGACCCAAAGTTCGGCCCGTGACCGGCACTTAACCGCGTAACGTCTACAGGCATAACGCGACTAAGTAAGCCGAAAACCAGAAATCAAAACCATTAAAAGTAGTGAGTGTTGAAAACATTGGTTTAAAACATTTAGAAAACTCGAGTAAAAATCATTAAAATTTGAGTTATTTTCTTACAAATCTGTATACATAGCATCCCTTTCTTGCCCCGGGGTACCATACCGGGTCCACCAGTACCCGAAATCGGCCTCATCCAGCTCCTCGAATCGGGTTCACATGTCATACGTCTCAGAACCGAGAAAACGCATGGTGGACACACTGAAATATCATATCAAAAGAAACTGGGTTTTCAAAACAGTGCATACTTCTTTAAAATAATACCACGGTTCTCAAATCCAGAAATCATAGGAAATCCAAAACTCAATGCGTAAATCCATGCAATGTGTCGTATGCCACTAAGAGTAAAAAGGGAAAACCGCTCTTTTAAACGGATCCAGTTTTGAAAATATCTCATGCGGTCCCCATTTTCTAGAAATCAAAGCCAGTATCACCCATGTATGTGAAATATGTATGTATATAGGTATGGTTGTGCAAGTGGATAAATACGCAAGTATGAGTGTACCAATGTATATGTGCACCAATATGGATATACAGCGTGTATGTGCGCAAGTATGGATATATCAATGTATGTGTGCACCAATATGGATATAGAGTGTGTATGTGCGCAAGTATGGATATATCAATGTATGTGTGCACCAATATGGATATACAGTGTGTATGTGCGCAATATGGATATACAATGTGTATGTGCACAAAATGGATATATCAATGTATGTGCGCACCAATATGGATATACAATGTGTATGTGCGCAATATGGATATATCAATGTATGTGCGCACCAATATGGATATACAATGTGTATGTGCGCAATATGGATATATCAATGTATGTGCGCACCAATATGGATATACAATGTGTATGTGCGCAATATGGATATATCAATGTATGTGTGCACCAATATGGATATACAATGTGTATGTGCGCAATATGGATATACAAGTGGTATATACGCAAACATGAATGTACAGTATGTATGGTTCGTAGCAATCCTATAGTGCAAGTGTCATGGTAATCACTAACAATGTGGGTGTAACATACGATTAGTGCTCGTGCAGCTTGAACCGTTAGTGACAGTGCGGTGTTACATAACTACTGTATCATATGCAACAAGGGAGGGGTACGCTACAATAGTACATATACATAAACAATATATATATATATATATATATATATATATATATATACGCGATTACAATATCCTATCAAGCCCTGACGCTTAACGCCATACGGGCGATTTCCCCGTAGATATTAAATCTACTCACCGTGATCTCGTGCTAAGTGTAGCCGACTACCTGCTTCCCCTTCCTTGCGGCGTCCGAAGTACCCGCCTGCGAACCTATAATTTACACAAAGAATACACATAAACTAAAATCCTGCAAAAACGTGATATTAAAACCAAACGAGAAACTCGCGTCGCGAACTAAACGCGTGTGCATCCGATACGCCAAAACGTGTGTATACGCGTCTGAAACTACCCTGACACGCCGTGACAAACAGGAATCACCAAACCCACTCACAAAACGTACGTGTTGCGCAAGTTTAAAAGTATCGAAAAAGGGTTTTAAGTTCCAGATTTTGACTCGAGTGAAAATATAAAATGTTGCATAAACCAAAAACCCTAAATATACAGCACTCTCCCACAGCCCAAACCCCAACACCAAACACCATCATCTAGCCGCAAATTGCGGGCAGAATGAATAAATTGTCGGCCAAATAGTGGGTAGGAGGTCTCGTGCTCTGTGTGTGTGATCTAGGTCTAGTGAGAATACCCCAGTTAACTCAGATTTTACCTGAAACACTCGGGTCAACATCAGATCTTAAAATGGCTAAAAGTCTACATTAAAATACTAATTTACACAAAATTGAAACAATCTGGTAATTTAATGAAATATGGTGCAAAACCTGTTTTAAATGGCCTTAAAAACACTTAGTCAAACTATATTAACCATAAAAATCATCACTTGGCCAACACTACACTTAAATCACAATTCTAGCACCAAAATCACATTAAACACTCATTTTAGCTTAAATAACCATACTCTACCAAAGAAAGAAGTTACGTTTAAGAAATTATACCTCTAGTGGTCCTAGGGTGCAAGAAGAAGAAGAAGAGGATGAGGTTCTGCTGCAGCTGCTGCTTGCTGGTGCTGTTGCTGTTGTTGTGTTGTTGTTGTTGTTGTTGCTTGTGTTGCTGCTGATGCTGATGCTGAAGCTGGTGCTGCTGCTGATGCTGAAGCTGGTGCTGCTGCTGTTGCTTCAGTTGCTGCTGTTGTGGTGTTGTTGTTATTGGTGTTGCTGCTGCAGCTGTTGCTGAAGCTGGTTGTAACACCTGAGTTAGTGTTTAATGGGAATTGTGTGTTAATGTGGGGGTTTTTGGTGAAAATTTTACCAAAACGGGTTTCTAATAATTTATCTGGTTTTATGGTTATTTTAGTAGAATTTTACCTCGACCGCACACACTTGTGCATGATAACTAGGGTTAAGCCTAGGGTTGCCAAGTTTGGGTGTGCATGGTGGGTTAACCATGTTTAGCCTACCATGATGGGTTTGGCCTTTGGTTAAGATAATTGAGTTGATTATGAGCTAATCAGTTTAATTGAGGGTGATTAAGGTTTAGGGTTGACTTGTTGTGAGAAAGAGAGAGATGTGATGGTTATCATGCTAGCTTTTGTGTGAGAAGAGAGATCATGATGATTACATGCTAACATTAAATGAGAGAGAGAGAATGGTGGCTCCAAGGTTTGGTCACCATCCATCTCCTCAAACCTTTTTGCATGTCTCCTCACACTATCTTTCACTCCCTCACATCTCTCCCTCTCACTCACACACACATCAGCCCAATTTCAGCACTTTTCAGCCACCAAAACATCATAAAACAGCAACATCAGCTGCAACAGCAGCCCCACTTCATAAACACACATACACACCATCATCTTATACACAACCCCACACCACAACAACACACACAACCATTCCAACAGCTGCTGCAACCACAGCAACACAAACACAAAGCAGCAGTTCAGCAGTAGCAACAGCCCTCCTTTCCCCTCCTCCTTGTTCTCTTCTCCTTCACCTAGGATCTCTAGAGGTATAACCCCTTAACTTAACTCCTATTTGCTAAGTTATGGTTGTAGTATAGTTTAGTGTATATATTATGTAGTTTAGTGCTAGTTTTAGCAATTTTGAGTGAGATATAACCAAGTGATGGTTGTGATGGTTAGATTGGCCTTATTAGATGCTGTTAAGGCTAGAGTACCTAAAATTTATCCCAGATTTCACCGGAATGCCAGATTTGCCCGACTTGGTGTAATTTAGCGATTTTAGCGACTTTTTAGCCTCTGTTAGATCTGCTGTTGACTTGAACCTCCCAGAATAAAATTGGTGAAATTATAGCATGGTGAAATTAGCAGAGACACCCACACAAAGCATGGGGACCCACCTCATACTTGAGGCCGCCGGTTTATTCGTTCTAGCCGCAAATTGCGGCCAGAGTAGGGGGTGGGGGGCTAGGTTTTGGTGTGTAGGGGTGTTCTGGGTAGATTAGTACGTTGGTATGTGTAACTTTTTAAGTTGGGCCCAGAGGCAAAATCTGGAGCTTTAGACGAGTTATCGACGTTTTAGAACTCGTGCGACACTCACGTGATCTACGTGGTTCTGTAGCGCGCTGCGCGACACAGCGCGTCGGAGTTGGTTCTGGTGAGTTTGCACGCGTCGCAACGTGTCGTGTGCACGCGCGTTTAGTTTCACGCACGCGTATCCTTTTAGCGATATATCACGATTTTGCAGGATTTGCCTTATGTGTGCCTTTTGTAAATTCTAGGTTCGCCGGCGGAGACTTCGAGCGCAGCGGAGAAAGGAAAGCAGGTGGTCAGACACACCTAGCGCGGGATCATGGGTGAGTAGATTTAACATCTACGGAGGACCCTCGTTTGGATGGCGCAAGTCGCCCGATAGATTTAGTAAACTTAAAAGTAGTAAACTTCAAGATTGCTTGTGACATTAGAAATCGTAATACTTGCATGACATTTGCTGAAATCAGGATCCATATGCTATACCTATATGTGCAAACTCATTCGGTAGGGCACATGCACCATTACCAGGATTTTTATATGCAGCACGAGCACTATCCATATGTACAGACACCCCCTGGTAATTGCCATGTCACGACACTAGATAACTCATAATCTGAAACATGTTAATAATTGGTGCCTGGACATGCGTTATTACAATAAACCCTTAAAATGAAATCATAGAATTGCTATTCTCGTGCATATTCATCATTATATCATCTGTTCATGCCTAGTTATAAGTCATACATTGCAACTTGAACAATGATACCATATGCATTCATTATTATTGACATGTGCACCTATGATGATTTCTTGAGATTTTATGATATTTCTGGATTTCGGGGGAAAACCGCAAGATTTACAACTTATGATCTTTTAAAAATATAAAAAGTTGCGGTTTTCTAGTGATGTAAAGTGTCGTCCACCATGTGTTTGCTGTGGTTTTCGAGATCCGTGTCGAGGAGTGGAGGAACCGTCACGGGTACATGGTGGGCCCGGTAAGGACCCCGGGGCAAGAGGATCGCAGGAGATCGCGTTGAGCCTGGCAGGGGACGGATTACTTACCGGTGACTTCATTTGGCACGGCGGATATCCAGAGGATACCGACCGTGGCCGCTAGATTGAGATATTGATATTTGAGATGGATCAGCCGGACGGCTGAGGCCAGTGATACTTGACATGGATATACGAGATTGGGACAGTTTTGAGGTGTCGTTGCTGGACACGGCTTTTGTTGATTCCATGGATATTGTGTTGATATTTAAAAAGCGTTTCAAAACAAAGAAAGAATAGTTCTTATACTTACATGTTGGGATCTTGAGTTGACCCATATAGCATTCATACATGTTAGTATATTCATGTGGCATACATACCTGTTAGTACATCCATGTGGCATACATACTTGCTAGTACCCCGATGTTGCATACATACCAGCTAGCACATATAGCCATACCTGTTTTAGAGATGCTAGGATACTTGTGTGCATGCATGCGATAGCCTTTGTAGATGTTATTTATTACTCACGAGCTGGCAACTCACCCCCGTTGTGCCACAGCTTTTCTGCAGGTCCGTTCCGTCAGCACTGTAGCGGCGGACACTTTTGCTCATTTTGCTCTTTTTGCCTGGACTCGAGGCTTTTGTTCGTAGGTGGGTTGTTATCATTTTGTACCACCTTATATATGTTCATTGTATCTAGAGTACTCCATCTGCTACTATTTCAGCTGTACCAGTTTATTTGGATTACTGTATATTGACCTAGAGGAAAGGTTGTGAGACTTGTGGATTTTATGTTATTGGGGGTCGAGCTCACTTGAGTCGACATTTTATTTTACTTATGCTTTCATGCTTATTTATGCATATCGTTATTTTACACTGCGTGGGATTTGTGACCGCCTTGAGGCGAAGAGCTAGCTCCCGCTTGGGGATTCCATATTCATGTTATTCATTTATATTCCTGTTTTGTACCCGTTTGGGGGATTGATTACAAAGGAGACTCTGTCAGAACTTTTGGGGAAAATAAGACGCTGTTTTTAAAGGACTTGACGTGATTTAATGGAATAAAGTGCTTTAAATAAATTGGGTTTCTTTCACTCTATTTCTTAATTCGGGTTTTGTTTCTGGGCTTCGGCTTACTTATTTTACGGACGCCTTGAGACGTTTCGTAACTTAAGTGCCGGTCACGTTCCGTACTCTGCGGGTCATGACAAAGTTGGTATCAGAGCGATAAGTTTTACCTTTCTGAGTATAGGATGACCCTTAGTAGATGGAGTAAGTGACTTAAGTAGGGTAGCGTAGCGTACGTATGTCCGTGGCATACATGCGATGCGGTACTCCGCCTAAGTGACTTTAGGATATACTTGCTTGAAATTCCTCCTTCAATTCCGTGTATCCTATGATTCTATTGCACCGTTCTTATTGTCCTGTTTCCTGTACCAGTCACTATGCCGCAGAGGGCTACGAGGGCGCAGAGGGCTGCCGCCTGATTTAGATGATTTAGCATGCTTGCGCTTTCTAAAAGATAGATCAAAAATATTTGTAACCGCAATCAAGAACGGCGTCGCTTTGCAGCTAGCCGGTGAGTACGGGTCGGTCCACAGGGATGTTGTAACTTTCCGATTCGTTCTTACGAGTTAATTCCGAAAGGTATTCGGACAGATTATTAAATCTAAAAATCTAAATTATCCTAGGGCAATTATCTAGATCTACTCTTACTAGGGCTAGGTTTAGGGATGGTTTGGAAATGTAATTAAATCTCACCACTTTCAATACCCGAATGAAGATCTGTGAGGAGTTATGGTAATTATCAATAAAGTGGATTAGATCCATTCGGGAAGGTGTTCCTTCCTCTAGGTTCTTGTCCTTCCTTTAGAGATCCTTATCCTAACCTCCATGGAAAACATCACACCCAGGCCTTTATACTACGGTATCACCGCTACCTCGAGGGATAGAGTGCCGTAGGGAGCGGTATGTGCATGTATGCATGGAGTCCTATTGTAAATGTTTGGTGGGTAAGAAAGGGATGAGAGATCTCATCTCTCAAAATCCTTCCCAAAAGCTAAACCCTAAACAAGTTCCTAGGGCATGAAATTAAATCTACCTAGGGCAAGGAATTGAAAACTACACTAGGGCAAGAAATTAAATTACTTACAGATGCATCCCTCCAATCATCCATGTAGGGTTGTCAGATCTGAATTTCTGAATGGAGAAGAAACACCGATGCTCTCCAAAAAGGATTTCTGAATTTTTATAAAAAGGAGGTATGAAGAGTTACAATGATTAGAGTTCCTATTTATAAAAAATAGGAAACCCTAGGGTTACATCTGATTCGCATGTCTACAATTACAAAAATAGCCCTTAGGAAGACCGGTCAAAGACATAAAGAATTATGGTAAAAATTTTATTCTCTAACTGCTCCACTCCACCTCGGAACCGCGGCCCAAGGCCCTGTTTGGCCGCGGTTCCGCGGTCAACTAAGAAGATTTGGCTTTGAATTTTGGGCTGCAGCTTCTGGTCATTTTGGGCTTCCTGTATCTATATATCTTTTTCCATTTGGGCTTCTAGGTTAGTTCCAGATCTTCAGTGAACAATTTGAAATGGATTTTTAACCGTTCGCTTTGAGTCGATGTCTTGAATCTTGCTTTGTGAATTGTTCTTTATGTAGGCTTGATCAAGATTCTCTGTTTGTCGGTCAAAATCCACTTTTGTATCGTCTTTTCATCGTTTTCACTGTTTCCTGTCCAAGAACCTATAACCTGTAACATGTAGCAGACATGCGTCAAAAGCACCCGTTTATTTATAAAAAGAATAAGAATGGGGAATATAATAATACAATATTATGGTGTGAACACCGCCCGAGATAAGATTCGAGCTGGCTCGTCCGAGACGACGACCGAGCAGGGTGGTATGCCTACGCCGCAGGGACAGACTGATCCGCCTTCCCCAGGCCGAATAGATAGGCTTGAGTCTGGTATGGAGGAGCTGCGACAGATGATGGGAGACATGCAGGAGCTACGACAGATGGTGGGAACCTTAGTAGCGGCCAGTCGTGCACCGAGGCCGGAGGATGTACCTACTACGTCCCAGACGACCATGATACCTGCTCCTACCACTACTACCATGGCCATCCCAGTATCGCTGCATGATTTCATGAGGCTGAGACCTCCAGTCTTCACGGGTACTGACAGAGGATCCGCAGACGTTCCTTGACAGTTTGACCAGGATCTGAGGTTCGCTGAGATGTTCTGATGATCGATGGGTAGAGCTTGTGAGTTTCCGACTAGAGGGTCTCGCACAAACATGGTGGGAGTCAGTCTTGAGAGGTCGGGCTGCATGTTTGCCGCCTATGATTTGGACCGAGTTCACAGCGGTTTTCTTAGCTCGTTTTCTTCCGGAGAGCATTCGTGACGCCAGAGCCCGTAGTTTTGAGGCCTTGATCAAGACTCCAAGGATGATGGTGTCTGAGTATGACGTCCAGTTCACGCAGTTATCCAGATATGCTCCGTATTTGGTGGATACCGAAGAGAAGAGAGTGAAGAGGTTCGTGCAGGGACTTGATGCCCAGCTATATCTTGCCATTGGCGCCCAGCATTTCGACACTTATTCAGCTGCTATGGATACTGCATTGCGGATGGAGGCACGCATATCACAGACTTCGGCCGTTTCGGGGCCAAAGAGGATTCGTACCGGTACGCCCGATCAGAGACAGCATGTCAGATTCTTTCCGAGAGATAGGGCCGGCAGAGGATTTGGACGAGGTCAGCTGTATGGTTCGTATCCTCAGGGACAGCAGCCGTCGCCAGGGTGTTATGGGTGCGGGAGTCTGCACCATCGTATCAGGGACTGTCCAGCGAGACGAAAGGGAGCGGCGACAGTACCACATGTGACCCTACCACCATCACCACCCCCTCCTCAGAAAGCTCTACTTCCTGCCAGTGGCGTTGCTCCACACCAGATAGGTGCACCCAGAGGCCGTGGACACGGCGGACCTATCCAGAGAGGACGAGGAGGCAGAGGCAGAGGCCGAGGTCAACCCGCTATTGGTGGAGGTCAGGCCCGAGTTTTTGCATTGACACCGCAGGATGCGCAGGCATCTAATGCCGTTGTAACAGGTACCCTATCAGTATGCTCTGTTGATGCACACGTGTTGTTTGATCCCGGATCCACGCACTCGTACGTTTCCACACACTTCGTGCCGAGTTTGGGTAGAGAGTCTGGTTTGCTTGATCAGCCTCTTGTTGTGACCACTCCTGTAGGAGAGTCATTCGTTGCTAGGTGTTAGTTATATGTATGCCCTAGAGGCCATTACTGTACATTGGATGTATATTGTAGTGGATACTCGGACATATATAGGGAGGACTTTCTTGCTCGACATGATAGTATGCTATCTGGTTACTCTTTACCTTAACGTGTACATTGATTGTCTCTCTGTTACATGTTGGTAAAGCCCTTAGGATGTGTACTTGACTACCTGGACTATGATGCGGATCATACTAGTGGGGACATGGTAGTCCATAAGTACATCCTTCAAGGTCCCTAGTAGTGGGTGTATCGAGACGGGGCATCGATATACCAGAGTAGACTAGCGTATACCTTCTCGACCCATACAGATGGGCGATGGATGATCCCATATCCATTGGTGTTTAACATCAGAGATGATATACGGGTGCTCAGTGGAGACTGGGTACACTGGACGGACTCGCCGAGAACTCCCAGATGGTATTATACCTTATGTCAGATGGCAGTTCTCTGGTGACACTGGTACAGAGTAGTCTGTTGACCCGAGATCGTCATAGAGTCTTGTGTGGTTCCCACTGTGCTTTGATTTCCACCTTACCACTTCCAAGAGGGCGTGCAAAACGGTGGTTTTTGGGTACAGTCCCGAATCACATGGAGGCAATGAGCGATAGGAGGGGATTCGTCTCTCCCGATATAGGGAGTTGATGTTGCGCTGTGTTCGATTGGCTATAACCGGAAATCCCTGGCCAGGGTTGCTGAGATTTACTGGTAAGTGTTACCAGTAGTTTCTCGAACTGTTATAGACCTCATATCGACACGACTTATCGAGCTATTGGGGTCTGACGTTTACCACCCCTAGGCGAGATATGCGACATATCAGACGATCAGACCGGACTGTACGGTAAGTGTTACTGGTTGGATTCCTAGGAGTGTGAGCGGGCTTGCTCGTCGATCTTCTGATCGCTCAATACCCGGGTGGCCGTTACGTTTAGCAGACCGCTTGCGGCTTGTGGGTGTTTGATATGATCATCATCCGCTACCGGCGTATTGACGAGTCTTTAGAGTCCTACACAGAGGTTTCCTGGCTCAAGCGAAACGAAATAGGAGCGCATATGAGATATGTGCGGGACCGAGAATAATGCGTGTATGTGATACCGTATTTCATTCTCGCGATGAATGTATCGATTGGTTGTATGCGATATAACCTAGTTATCGAATCAAGGGTTGATTCGATAAGCCGATACATTGGATATTAGTCGGTTGTATGGGATATGACCGGATCGTTAAATCAAGTGTTGATTTAATGATTTAATGTATAATTATATATTTGATATATTACTTTGCATTAACTAGTATTGGTTCATTTTAAATGGTTTTTCTCACTTGTTTGTGCACATTGTAGATGTGATATGTTTTTGTGCACAAGTTTGTATCATGTTTGATGATGCATGCAAACTTGGGTTTGTGTAAAGATTAAACCATGGTTGTGTAATGGTTAGGGTTTTCATTTTCTTATTCATTTATCTATTTATTTATTCTTTTTGGAAAATGAAAAGCATAAAGAGAAAAATGGTTGCTAACTTTGTTTCATATTGAAGCTTCATGAAGCTTTGACTAAGTCACCATTTTGTCTCATGCTTAACCCTAACCATTCCACTTAACCATGATTCACTCTCTACACTTAACCATGGTTTGAATATGATAAGTATTCATTTTTCTTTTCCATTTTGGAATTAACTTATCATATTCTTTCTTCTTCTTCTTCATCTTGACAAGAAGAAAAAGCTTGAGAGCTTTAATGACAACTTGAGAAAATAAGTGAGAAATCCAATTCTAAAGTGAACCCACTTCCTATTTCTTCATCCTCTACCTCTTGCCAAGTAGTATAGGGTGTTTTCTTCACAAGTTTCATGACTTGGTGAAGTGGGAGCTTGATCTTGTGATGCCTCGACGTAGATCATCTTCGGCACGAAGTCGACGACCTAGCCCGCTTTTTCTCCGATGAAGCCGACGCTAGAGCCCGGGATCCGATGATCGCAGCGAGGAGATATCATCACGGAGCTATGGAGGTGGAGCACCGGATCTACAAAGGTTGTATTTCCGTCAACTCATAGTTAAGTTGTTAACTAGTTGCATGTGTTCGCCTAATATCTAGTTAACGATCCGTATTAGGGTTTCTCGGCACTTGTAACGTTTGAAATTGGCATGGTTGATGCCTTGTGAGACCTCATTAGTGTGCCTAGGAACCCTACAGTGGTATCAGAGCCTAGCTAGAGCCTTAGACGATGCGTAGACGGAGTTAGAAATCCGATCGAACCGAAACCCCATTGCAAAATCGCTCTCTGTACATTTTTCAAAACTGTTGAATTTTGTGAATTAAAAATATGCATAAAAATAAGCAAGAAAAACTAAGAATTACTGTGAAGTTTGGGCTCCTAATTCCATAATTCGACCGCGGAACCGCGGCCAAACCAGGGATTTGGCGGCGCTTCCGCGGCCCAAATTTGGACTTAGTCCCTCAAATTTCATATATTTATTCTTAGGTCCTTTCTTGGCAATTTTTTATGTGAATTTTTTAATTCCACTCAAGTGTTGAGTTTTCTAGGGTTTTATTGGGGATTCGTTAATTTGATCGGATAATTTAACTTCGTTTATGTTTTTCCGGATATTTTAGAAACTGTTAAAAAGTTCGACTGGATATAAATACCCACTTTTTTCCCTGCCGGGAAATTTCCAAGTGTTGGATTTTTCCGTAGTTTAATAACGTTCTAAGTAGTGCAAGTAAAGCGATGGTCCCTCTAGAAGACAACAAACCTTAACTCGATTATGTGACCGTCTTGAACTGCCCTTTGAACCTTAGGGTTTGGGGCGGTACGGCGTGCCACATGTGAGGCGTTGGCTTGACCCTTCTACGGCTGGACCGTTGGTACTGAGGCATGAACTGGATGTTTTAAAACTTATTTCATGTGTTGATCTGTTTCGGAAAACTTGGGTGTTTGAATGTTCGATCGGAAAGTTTAACATTTTCTATTTATCTGGAATGGGATACAATAATTGGAATTCACAAGTAGCTATGAGATAACTGAATGAATGTTATAAATCAAGCACTTTAGTCTCACTTGATCGGTTGCCACGGAATTTTGATGTGATCAAAAGTCCGTCGCAATCACGTAGTGTACGCGGATACTCGCCGGGTAAACTTAATAGACAGCCTCACCCCATAGCCCCGACCAAGTGACTGTAGGAGAACCCCGTCACCGAAGGCATCCGTTCGGGTGCTCGCGGCAGCGGTGTTCCTCCTTGGTGCACTTCGTCGACGGCGTCGGGGGTGCGGCCGCCTACTAAAGTTTGCGACGAGCATTCGATCAGGATATCGGGAATCTTGTTGAATTGCCCGACTTGATATTGAAAAGTGTTTTCAATGATGAGACTAAAATGCGGGTTTATAATTGTTAGGCATGCGATGTCTAAAGAATTCATTTGATTAGGCATGCGATGTTTAAAGAGTTTGCGGATTCTAACTGTTGTAGTTTTACACTTTCTTTTCTGTGACCGTAAGTGTAATATGTGATATCGCCGGTTTCGTTGCTATATGTCAACGACAATTGGGATGCGCATATTTACTTACGTTGATGACATGTGATGTTATGTGTTGCTGGATATGTTATATTGGATTGTCATGTTTGAATAGCCGGGGGTTTTTATGTGAGATGAGTGTTTTTCATTTTCATTCATGTAAAAACTTGTATGTAATATTCTTTTATTGGGGCACTTCCAGGTTGCGGAAGATGTCACCTTTTGTATATTATTTACTTTTCCGCACTAGGATAGACCCAAGGAGGGGAGCACAAGTAACCGGGTTCTGGAGTCCAGTGGGAGACCAACTCTAGGAGTCGAGTCCGGGTCTCCTAACTCTAGAATTGGTAGGGTTGCTTGCCGCTCTCGTAGGGGTCTAGGGGTGTGGGTTTGGCTATTCATCACGACCGTGGAATCCGTGTTTTATACTGGCTCGTATTGAAAACATGGATGTCCTAGTATGCCCAATATTTCATATGATTCTTCTGCTGCGATATCTGTGATGTGATCATGTGATATGTTCTGTGATAGATACTGTATATAGTATATATGATATATTATATAGACGTTACTTATGTTTTACACCCGCGCTAGCCCTGCCCCGCTCTGCCGTTAGTTACCTAACCTAACGGTGCACGAGGGGACATCGAGGCGAATGCGGATGGCATAAGTGTACGTCGTATTTATCTGTGATGTTTAGGTACTTAAATGATGGGACTTCATTAATATGATTAATGAAATAAAAGAAACCTAAAGATGTTGTAGAATCGAATTTCAAAATAAAAACAGGTAGCTACAGTTCTTGCTTTGCACAGCGGTATATGTGATATATCCTGCACCTTATTCGATGAGGAAAGGACCGAGATCCCTTCGCCGGGAGTGACTCCTTTAGCAAT
The DNA here is from genome assembly GCA_030015575.1 of Agapanthus africanus. Taxonomy (NCBI): domain Eukaryota; kingdom Viridiplantae; phylum Streptophyta; class Magnoliopsida; order Asparagales; family Amaryllidaceae; genus Agapanthus; species Agapanthus africanus. Next base: position 206,106,585 of record CM057347.1, on the reverse strand, counting down.
AACTGGCAGATGCTACACACTCGGTTTGTCTTTTGATTGCTTTTAAGAGTTTTTGCTTTGCACAGTGATATATGTGATATATCCCGCACCTCAATCGACGAGGAAAGGACCGACGATCCCTTCACCGGGAGTGACTCCTTTAGCAAAACTAGAAAAGCCTAAAAAACACTCCATTTTAAAATCATTTGATTCTACAACGATATCAAGTTCATTACGCAATAGGTTTTCAGAAAAACCTGTCGTAGCCCTCCGTCATTTCAGATAAGTTGTATATAGTATTCGTGCTGCATTTGTTGGCTTTCGTCAAGGTGCAGTGTGCGGTAGCTATATGCTGCTTATCTGCTGCATACGATGCGATTGGATCAGGGTAGTCGTGCGGCTTTGTTGGCTTTCGTCAAGGGTCGTGCGGGTGGGTTTAATTCAATCAAGAAATGTACGGGTTGAACTTAACTAGCGGGCTATGGTTTGTTGGTCGTCAAGGTCATAGCACGCTAGGGGCAAAATATTATCGGGAATTTCAAGTGTTGAAATTTGCAATGAGATTGCATACCTTCTATGAGATAGTTGGATCCCGATACCCGCTGCGAGTAAGAGTTACTCCTGGGAGAGTTTTACACATTACAATTAGCCGATCAAGTAGGTGTCTAGAAAGGTGTCAACGAGGTTATGCCTCTGGGAAAACGAGGTTTACATTAATTAGGTTCGTGCGAAAGCACGGGGGACCTCCCTCAAAGTACCGACACTTGCCTGGCTAAAAGATTGGCGAACTTATAGTGTGTAATTAATCCCAGCTCGTCTTTCCTTTTTGGGTTTGAAGGAAGATTTGATAAAAAGCAGTGGGAGCCATCCTGATTAGATAAAATAATAACCAATCTATTCTTAAAAGAGCGCACGCTGAGTGTTTTCTTCTCTCTCTCTCCAGGTAGCGACCATATCACGCCTTAATCAAGATAATAATACGGAATATTAACCGAACCCGCTTGTTATACTGAGCTGGGGAATGTTGGTCCCGCTCCAACTTATAATTGTTATAAGACAGAGCATGAAATTGGGGATTACCAGAATTCCCTTGCCGCCCAAACGAAGAGAGTGCATGCTGATGCATCATCTTCGGGTGTGTTCATTATGCAGAACTGTTTCTCAGTGTCCTTTACGTCCTGGGTATATGATACCGGATCAGGATCCCGCATATGTAATATGTTACATAGGGCTACAGGAAGGTAGAGAACTGAGAACGGGTGATAAGTTTCATGAGGCAGAAAACGGGGCAAGTGTTGCAGCCAAGTCTGTTGGTTACTGTCACCCTGTATTACCAATACATTGATTCTGAATGAATGTTATTAGATACCGAACCTGATATACAAAATCATATCTATCTCTTTATTAGTAAAGAAATGATAAAATTTTGTATTGTTGGATAATGTTTTGAACATTTCCTATATCAAAAGTTGATCAGTTCAGGCACGTTATCTAAAAGCATTGATGTTCTAAATCAAACTACAGTTCTTAGTATACAGAACACACACAAGAGGAAGAGTTCAGAAATGAACGATTCCTTCTTGAGGTATTGTAGACTAGGTCATATCAATGTGACCCGACTGGCTGAAGTTGCTTATAGATGCATTTTTAAATTAGTTTGAATTTACATCTTGTGAAACTTGCCAGTCATGTCATAAAGATAAGATGACCATAGCTCTGTTTACTGGAAACAGAGAAAGAGTTAGTGAACTCTTGGGATGATACATGTTGATGCATGTAGGTCCCCTGTCTACACATGCCAAGACTGGTTCTTTATACTTCATTACGTTCTCTGATGATCTCTCAAGATTCAGACATATGTTCCTGTTGAAACACAAGTCCGAACCTTTTGAGATATTCACAGAATATAAGTTAGAAGTAGAGAACCAAAATACGGGTATAAGTATTATGTCCTTTGATGTGATCGAGGAGGAGAATACTTGAGCACGAAAATCCTGGATTATTCTAAAGGAGAATGAGATTCTCTCTCAGCATTACTCCTCCGTATACACCATACCACGATGGTATATCGGGGCGGAGCAATCACACCCTATATGTTAAGGTGTGCTCTATGATGAGTACTACTGAGTTACCTGTTTCCTTTTGGGAGTTATGCGCTTGAGAAGCTGCATACCTATTGAATAGAGTTCGATTCAAATCAGTTGCCTACCACTTCATATTTGATATGATAAGGGAAGAGCCCATCTCTTAAGTTAGTTAAGATTTGGGGTTGTCCAGCCTATGTCTGAAAAGCAAAATCCGGACAAGCTCGAGGCAAGATCTGTAATGTAGAACTGGAAAGGTTCCAGCTATTCAAACTACAGCAGATGATTTGGTAAAACCAAATGATTCAATAGTTACCAATGAACCTCAGCCTCTCCGCCGATCTAGTAGGGTTTCTCACCCACCTGAGAGATACTTCTGTTTCTCTATGACAGTGGGAGCGAGGATTGCATCATGAGATGATGACCCAACTAGTTTCGAGCAGGCTATCGAGAGTAGGGACTCTGTAAGAATGGCTGGATGCTTAGCGATCTGAGATGGAATCCATGTACACCAACAAAGTATGGACTTTGGTTGCTATATCTGAAGGGTTAAATCCCCATCAGGAGCAAGTATACCTTGAGAAGATTACTTGGTGTAGATGGAAAAGTTGAGACTTTCAAAGCTAGACTTGTTAAAGCTTTTCGTCATCGACCAGGCATGAAAAATGATGAAACTTTTCAAGTGGCTATGCTTAAGTCCATCCATATCCTACTTGCCACGACTACATACCATGACTACGATATCTGGCGGATGGGTGTCATGACTGCTTTTCTAAATAATGTTTTAGAAGAGAGAGTCTATAAGTACACAGCCAGAGGGCTTTGTAAACAGTGGGAGCAGCGGAAACGTGCACAAGATGCTTTATAGGTTAAAGCAGACATCGCGGAGTTGAAACATCTGTTTTGATGTGTTAGTCAAAGAGTTTGACATCATCAAAATGGTAGATGAACCTTGTATATACAAAAAGGTAGTAGGGAGTATGGTGATGATCCTCGTAGAGTACATGGATGACATACTCTTGATGGGGAAGAAGTTTCCTATGCTACGCTCGGTCAATCTCCGCTTATCACAATGATTCCCCATAAAGGATCAAAGTGATACCTCCTAAATCCTGGGTTTTGGATCTATGAGATAGATCTAATTGGATGTTAGGATTCTCACTAGTTGTAGTGAGATGGTATCAATTAATCCTGAGGAGAATCACTGGAAGTGTTCCAGGGTGATAAAGACGACTGAATGTCAGTCACAGGCATTGTCTTTACCCTCAGTAAAGGGACGGTATGTTGGAAGAGTTCCAAGCTAGATACCGTGGCATACTAGACGATAAAGGCTGGATACATCGCTACTTAAGATGCTACCAAGGAGGATGTTTGGGTGTATATTGGTTCATGAGATGAACTACGTTCCAACCATTGTCAGACAATGTAGTTGTGGCTTATGCCAAGGAACGCCGGTCCCTTCAGTGATCCAGACATATTCTAAGGCAGTATCACCTGATCATGGAGATGGTTGATCTCCAAGGAGATCGAGGTTAGGAGAGTAGACTCAGAGGACAGCACGGCGGATCCACTCACAAAGGCCTTTTCCCAGAGAGAGATTTTTATGGGATGGTCGAGTATGAGATACTGCGACCACTGCTATCAGATGGCCCTAGTGCAAGTGGGAGATTGTTAGTTATATGTATGCCCTAGAGGCCATTACTGTACATTGGATGTATATTGTAGTGGATGCTGGGACATATATAGGGAGGACTTTCTTGCTCAACATGATAGTATGCTATCTGGTTACTCTTTACCTTAACGTGTACATTGATTGTCTCTCTGTTACATGTTGGTAAAGACCTTAGGATGTGTACTTGACTACCTGGACTATGATGCGGATCATACTAGTGGGGACATGGTAGTCCATAAGTACATTGGTGTATCGAGACGGGGCATCGATATACCAGAGTAGACTAGCATATACCTTCTTGACCCATACAGATGGGCGATGGATGATCCCATATCCATTGGTGTTTGACATCAGAGATGATATACGGGTGCTCAGTGGAGACTGGGTACACTGGACGGACTCGCCGAGAACTCCCAGATGGTATTATACCTTACGTCAGATGGCAGTTCTCTGGTGACACTGGTACAGAGTAGTCTGTTGACCCGAGATCATCATAGAGTCTTGTGTGGTTCCCACTGTGCTTTGATTTCCACCTTACCACGTCCAAGAGGGCGTGCAAAACTGTGGTTTTTGGGTACAGTCCCGAATCACATGGAGGCAATGAGCGATAGGAGGGGATTCGTCTCTCCCGGTATAGGGAGTTGATGTTGCGCTGTGTTCAATTGGCTATAACCGGAAATCCCTGGCCAGGGTTGCTGAGATTTACTGGTAAGTGTTACCAGTAGTTTCTCGAACTGTTATAGACCTCATATCGACACGACTTATCGAGCTATTGGGGTCTGACGTTTACCACCCCTAGGCGAGATATGCGACATATCAGACGATCAGACCGGACTGTACGGTAAGTGTTACTGGTTGGATTCACAGGAGTGTGAGCGGGCTTGCTCGTCGATCTTCCGATCGCTCAATACCCGGGTGGCCGTTACGTTTAGCAGACCGCTTGCGGCTTGTGGGTGTTTGATATGATCATCATCCGCTACCGGCGTATTGACGAGTCTTTAGAGTCCTACACAGAGGTTTCCTGGCTCAAGCGAAACGAAATAGGAGCGCATATGAGATATGTGCGGGACCGAGAATAATGCGTGTATGTGATACCGTATTTCATTCTCGCGATGAATGTATCGATTGGTTGTATGCGATATAACCTAGTTATCGAATCAAGGGTTGATTCGATAAGCCGATACATTGGATATTAGTCGATTGTATGCGATATGACCGGATCGTTAAATCAAGTGTTGATTTAATGATTTAATGTATAATTATATATTTGATATATTACTTTGCATTAACTAGTATTGGTTCATTTTAAATTATTTTTCTCACTTGTTTGTGCACATTGTATATGTGATATGTTTTTGTGCACAAGTTTGTATCATGTTTGATGATGCATGCAAACTTGGGTTTGTGTAAAGATTAAACCATGGTTGTGTAATGGTTAGGGTTTTCATTTTCTTATTCATTTATCTATTTATTTATTCTTTTTGGAAAATGAAAAGCATAAAGAGAAAAATGGTTGCTAACTTTGTTTCATATTGAAGCTTCATGAAGCTTTGACTAAGTCACCATTTTGTCTCATGCTTAACCCTAACTATTCCACTTAACCATGATTCACTCTCTACACTTAACCATGGTTTGAATATGATAAGTATTCATTTTTCTTTTCCATTTTGGAATTAACTTATCATATTCTTTCTTCTTCTTCTTCATCTTGACAAGAAGAAAAAGCTTGAGAGCTTTAATGGCAACTTGAGAAAATGAGTGAGAAATCCAATTCTAAAGTGAACCCACTTCCTATTTCTTCATCCTCTACCTCTTGCCAAGTAGTATAGGGTGTTTTCTTCACAAGTTTCATGACTTGGTGAAGTGGGAGCTTGATCTTGTGATGCCTCGACGTAGATCATCTTCGGCACGAAGTCGACGACCTAGCCCGCTTTTTCTCCGATGAAGCCGACGCTAGAGCCCGAGATCCGATGATCGCAGCGAGGAGACATCATCACGGAGCTATGGAGGTGGAGCACCGGATCTACAAAGGTTGTATTTCCGTTAACTCATAGTTAAGTTGTTAACTAGTTGCATGTGTTCGCCTAATATCTAGTTAACGATCCGTATTAGGGTTTCTCGGCACTTGTAACGTTTGAAATTGGCATGGTTGATGCCTTGTGAGACCTCATTAGTGTGCCTAGGAACCCTACACTAGGCACGTGTTTCGATCCTGTATTGTCCGTATTGGCGAGAGAGCTGCCTGTCGACTTGATCCTTCTTGAGATGTTGGACTTCGACGTTCTTTTAGGCATGGATTGGTTAGCCACGTGCTATGCGTCTGTGGACTGCCGCGAGAAGACAATTAGATTTTGTTTTCCCGGCGAGTCAGCTTTTGTTGTGCATGGGGATCGTGGTGCCGCCCCTCACATATTGATTTCTTCCCTTCGCGCTGATCAGCTGTTGAGGAAGGGATGTCGGGAATTTCTAGCCTATGTATGCGATACCAGAGCTACAGATGTTCCATTGGACCAGGTTCCGATTGTATGTGAGTTCCCCGATGTTTTCCCTGATGAGCTGCCAGGATTGCAGCCTGAGCGCGACGTTGAGTTCTGTATTGATTTGATTCCCGGCTCGGGGCCTATTTCTATACCGCCTTATCGGATGGCCCCGACGGAGCTTAGAGAGTTGAAGGTTCAGCTGCAAGATTTGTTAGATAAGGGACTTATTCGACCCAGCGTTTCTCCATGGGGTGCTCCGGTCCTGTTTGTCAAGAAGGACGGAAGTCTGCGTTTGTGTATCGACTACCACCAGCTGAACAAGGTGACCATGCGGAACAGATATCCGTTGTCTCGCATTGATGATTTGTTCGACCAGCTTCAGGTTGCGGGATATTTTTCGAGGATCGACTTGCGATCAGGGTACCATCAGCTGCGAGTTCGACAGGAGGATATACCGAAGACAGCTTTCCGTACGCGCTATGGCCACTATGAGTTTCTGGTGATGTCGTTCGGAGTCACCAACGCCCCAGCTGCATTCATGGATTTGATGAACCGTACATTCAGGCCGTATTTTGACTTGTTCATCATCGTATTTATCGACGATATCTTGGTGTACTCCCGGAGCAGAGAGGAGCACGAGCAGCACTTGCGGATTACCTTGCAGACTTTGAGGGAGCACCAGCTCTTCGCAAAATTTTCCAAGTGTGCATTCTGGTTGGACAGCGTTGGTTTCTTGGGTTACATGATTACGAGAGATGGCATATGTGTGGACCCGAAGAAGATCAAGGCCGTTCAGCAGTGGCCCCGACCGACATCAGTTACGGAGATCCGCAGTTTCTTAGGCCTGGCTGGCTACTACAGGCGATTTGTACAGGATATCTCCCGTATTGCTGCACCTTTGACCGGTTTGACCCGGACAGGAGTTCCTTTCGTTTGGACAGAGGAGTGCGAGCACAGTTTTCAGCAGCTACGGACTTGTTTGACCACTGCGCCAGTATTATCCTTGCCTTCAGGATCAGGCGGATTCATGGTTTATTGTGACGCTTCACGGGTGGGGCTAGGATGCGTATTGATGCAGCATGAGAGGGTGATCGCGTATGCTTCGCGGCAATTGAAGAAACATGAACAGAACTACCCCACTCATGATTTGGAGATGGCTGCAGTGGTCTTTGCGCTTAAGATCTGGCGACATTTCCTATACGACGAGTCGTGCCAGATATTCACTGACCACAAGAGCTTAAAGTATATATTTCAGCAGCGAGACTTGAACCTCAGACAGCGCCGTTGGATGGAGCTGGTGAAAGACTATGACTGTGAGATCTTGTATCATCCGGGCAAGGCTAATGTAGTGGCAGATGCTTTGAGCAGGAGGCCCGGGGGTAGCCTATCGTGTCTGAGCACAGTACAGAAGCAGTCGTCAGCAGATTGGCAGATTTTATGTGACAGCCGAGTTGAGTTCGAGTTTACTCTGACAGGGGGACAGCTTGTGCACGTTCGTGCACGTCCGCAGTTACTTGACCGCATTCGGGAGGCACAGCCCAGTGATGACCGACTTTCAGAGATCATGGAGCAGATTAGGCAAGGTAGTGATTCCGAGTTCGTGATCGATGATCAGGGAGTACTGCGATTTGGGAATCGCTTGTGCGTACCAGATTCCGAGAGGATGCGGCGTGAGATTCTTGAGGAGGCGCATAGATCGACATACAGCGTTCATTCGGGTTCCACCAAGATGTACCGCGATTTGAGAGATGTCTATTGGTGGGACGGGATGAAGAGGGATGTCACAGACTTTGTATCGAGATGCCTGACTTGTCAGCAAGTTAAGGCCGAGCAACAAAGGCCCGCAGGAGAGTTGCAGCCTTTGCCCATTCCGGAGTGGAAATGGGAGCATATTTCGATGGACTTCATGGTGGGTCTACCCAGGACCAGTCGAGGGTACGATTCCATTTGGGTGATTGTGGATCGATTGACGAAAGCGGCTCACTTCCTGCCAGTGAAGACTACTTTCAACTTCGCTCAGTATGCCCAGCTTTACATCGACGAGAACGTGCGGTTACATGGTGTTCCGACTTGTATAGTATCAGATCGAGACACCCAGTTTACCAGCCGACTATGGCAGAGACTTCAGGAGGCATTGGGCACTCGTTTGAGTTTCAGCACAGCATTTCATCCACAGACCGACGGACAGTCAGAGGGACCATTCAGACTCTCGAGGACATGCTCCGCCCGTGTGTTTTGGACTTTGGTGGTAGCTGGGATTGTCATTTACCTCTAGTGGATTTCTCCTACAACAACAACTTCCAGGACACTATTCAGATGGCACCTTTCGAGGCTTTGTATGGGAGGAGATGTAGATCGCCCGTCTGTTGGACTGAGCTGAGCGAGAGCAGTGTTTTAGGGCCACAGATCGTGTAAGAGACGACCGAGAAAGTGCAGTTGATTCGAGATCGAATGAGAGCGGCTCAGAGCAGGCAGAAATTGTATGCAGACAGGCGCCGTCGCAGATTAGAGTTCGCAGTTGGCGATCATGTTTTTCTGAGGGTCTCGCCGACGAAGGGCATGATGAGATTTGGGCGAAAGGGAAAGCTTAGCCCCAGATTTGTGGGTCCTTTCGAGATCCTCGACGTGTCGGCACAGTTGCATATCGTTTGGCTCTTTCACCAAGCTTTTCAGATGTTCACCCCATCTTCCACGTGTCGATGCTACGCTGATATCTTCATGACCCTTCCCACACGATTTAGCATCAGGCCGTTCAGCTTGAGCCCGACCTTTCGTTCACTGTGCAGCCAGTGGAGATATTGGATTGGCAGGTGAAGAAACTTCGATCGAAGGTCCTGCCGTCGGTAAGGGTCCTTTGGCGCAGCCCGAATGGTGAGGAGATCACTTGGGAGGCCAAGGGAGAGATGCGGAAGAAATTCCCTCATCTTTTTGAAGGTATGCGTAGTTATATATTTTAAAATTCGGGGACGAATTTTTTTAAGGGGGGAAGACTGTAACACCTGAGTTAGTGTTTAATGGGAATTGTGTGTTAATGTGGGGGTTTTTGGTGAAAATTTTACCAAAACGGGTTTCTAATAATTTATCTGGTTTTATGGTTATTTTAGTAGAATTTTACCTCGACCGCACACACTTGTGCATGATAACTAGGGTTAAGCCTAGGGTTGCCAAGTTTGGGTGTGCATGGTGGGTTAACCATATTTAGCCAACCATGATGGGTTAGGCCTTTGGTTAAGATAATTGAGTTGATTATGAGCTAATTAGTTTAATTGAGGGTGATTAAGGTTTAGGGTTGACTTGTTGTGAGAAAGAGAGAGATGTGATTGTTATTATGCTAGCTTTTGTGTGAGAAGAGAGATCATGATGGTTGCATGCTAACATTAAATGAAAGAGAGAGAATAGTGGCTCCAAGGTTTGGTCACCATCCATCTCCTCAAACCTTTTTGCATGTCTCCTCACACTATCTTTCACTCCCTCAGATCTCTCCCTCTCACTCACACACACATCAGCCCAATTTCAGCACTTTTCAGCCACCAAAACATCATAAAACAGCAACATCAGCTGCAACAGCAGCCCCACTTCATAAACACACACACACATCATCATCATCTTATACACAACCCCACACCACAACAACACACACAACCATTCCAACAGCTGCTGCAGCCACAACAACACAAACACAAAGCAGCAGTTCAGCAGTAGCAACAGCCCTCCTTTCCCCTCCTCCTTGTTCTCTTCTCCTTCACCTAGGATCTCTAGAGGTATAACCCCTTAACTCAACTCCTATTTGCTAAGTTATGGTTGTAGTATAGTTTAGTGTTTATATTATGTAGTTTAGTGCTAGTTTTAGCAATTTTGAGTGAGATATAACCAAGTGATGGTTGTGACGGTTAGATTGGCCTTATTAAATGCTGTTAAGGCTAGAGTACCCAAAATTTATCCCAGATTTCACCGAAATGCCAGATTTGCTCGACTTAGTGTAATTTAGCGATTTTAGCGACTTTTTAGCCTCTGTTAGATCTGCTGTTGACCCAAACCTCCCAGAATAAAATTGGTGAAATTATAGCATGGTGAAATTAGCAGAGACACCCACACAAAGCACGGGGACCCACCTCATACTTGAGGCCGCCGGTTTATTCGTTCTGGCCGCAAATTGCGGCCAGAGTAAGGGGTGGGGGGGTTAGGTTTTGGTGTGTGGGGGTGTTCTGGGTAGATTAGTGTGTTGGTATCTGTAACTTTTTAAGTTGGGCCCAAAGGCAAAATCTGGAGCTTTAGATGAGTTATCGACGTTTTAGAACTCGTGCAACACGTACGTGATCCGTGTGGTTCTGTGGCGCGCTGCGCGACACAGTGCGTCGGAGTTGGTTCTGGTGAGTTCGCACGCGTCGCGACGTGTCGTGTGCACGCGCGTTTAGTTTCACGCACGCGTATCCTTTTAGCGATATATCGCGATTTTGCAGGATTTGCCTTATGTGTGCCTTTTGTAAATTCTAGGTTCGCCGGCGGAGACTTCGAGCGCAGCGGAGAAAGGAAAGCAGGTGGTCGGACACACCTAGCGCGGGATCACGGGTGAGTAGATTTAACATCTACGGGGGACCCTCGTTTGGATGGCCAAGTCGCCCGATAGATTTAGTAAACTTAAAAGTAGTAAACTTCAAGATTTCTTGTGACATTAGAAATCGTAATACTTGCATGACATTTGCTGAAATCAGGATCCATATGCTATACCTATATGTGCAAACTCATTCGGTAGGGCACATGCACCATTACCAGGATTTTTATATGCAGCACGAGCACTATCCATGTGTACACACACCCCCTGGTAATTGCCATGTCACGACACTAGATAACTCATAATCTGAAACATGTTAATAATTGGTGCCTGGACATGTGTTATTACAATAAACCCTTAAAATGAAATCATAGAATTGTTATTCTCGTGCATATTCATCATTATATCATCTGTTCATGCCTAGTTATAAGTCATACATTGCAACTTGAACAATGATACCATATGCATTCATTATTATTGACATGTGCACCTATGATAATTTCTTGAGATTTTATGATATTTCTGGATTTCGGGGGAAAACCGCAAGATTTACAACTTATGATCTTTTAAAAACATAAAAGTTACGGTTTTCTAGTGATGTAAAGTGTCGTCCACCATGAGTTTGCTGTGGTTTTCGAGATCTGTGTCGAGGAGTGGAGGAACCGTCATGGGTACATGGTGGGCCCGGTAAGGTATCCCGGGGCAAGAGGATCGCAGGAGATGGCGTTGAGCCTGGCAGGGGACGGATTACCTACCGATGACTTCATTTGGCACGGAAGATATTCAGAAGATACCGACCGTGGCCGTTAGATTGAGATATTGACATTTGAGATGGCTCAGCCGGACAGATGAGGCCAGTGATACTTGACATGGATATACGAGATTGGGACAGTTTTGAGGTGTCGTTGCTGGACACGACTTCTGTTGATTCCATGGATATTGTGCTGATATTTAAAAAGAGTTTCAAAACAAAGAAAGAATAGTTATTATACTTACATGTTGGTGTAAGTGCACGGCGGCGCCCCGGCCTCCATCCCGAGGCCAAATGCGGAAGCGATGGTTAACTTTAAATTTTCTTGAACCGGCACCACCGCGCACTAAAAACCCAGATCGTGCCATTAACTAGTCCTAGCTAACTACTAGATGGGAAGAGAGATATACCGAGCGATCCGTGTCCTCCGGTCTTCTCGCCGTCGTCCCGATCTCCCGCGGAATGTCCAGTCTCCACCTCCTCGCCGGAAGGGCACCACGTCGCCTGCTTCTTTTACGGGCTCCCACCTCTATACCGAGGCAACTCGGGCACGAAGTTGGCGAGCCGACGTGTCCAAGGTTTGCTATAGTGTAGAACCATGACTCATTTTGGGGTTCATGGAGGTGCCATTTTGGTGGAGGGATGATACATGATACTATGTAGAGGAACTTGGGGATTTTTGGAGCATGAAATGAACAAAAAACCCACACCAATAAAAATAGGCAGCCCCAAGAAGGAGTGGCCGGCCATGGCACTTGGTGAGGTGAGAGTGAGAATGAGTGAGTGAAAATGATAGCCACAAGAAGCATGCAAGTGAGAGGAAAAGTTATCATATCAAGAAATGATCACAAAGAAACTCCAACACTCATACAACCATCATAATCCATCATCATCACCAAAAAGTCATGCCACCATGACACTACAAGACTAGCCATGATGACTAAAGAAAGTCAAGTGATCATGACACAACAATATGCAAAGACCCCCTTCCAAATTGCTTATTTGCACAAATGCAAATAAGCCCTCCTCCACCAATATTCGGCCAATGAAAGATACAAATGAAAATGGCCGAAACGGAAATCAAACTGGCAACTCCAGAAAACTGGTCCCGTAATAAATTACAGGAAAACCCCGATACTGTGTATACACACCCGCATCTGTATTCCAACCGAATACAAATGCAATGAGACAAAATCTACACTGTACTATACTAGGATCCGGCTTAAACCAAAGCCGGCTAGTATTATCCGTTCGATCCTGATCCGTACAATACCGCACGTATCTGATCGAACCCTAGCATATATCCATACGGCCTCTCGTACTAACTGTCCGCTCCTGATCCGTGCAATACCGCACGTATCTGATCGAACCCTGCCATATCTCCATACGGCCTCTACAGCGTTTCGCCCGAAAGCTGAGTAACTGAATGCGGGGGACTCTAAAGACTCGTCAACACCTTAGTTGTGGATTTAACCACTAGCACGTCAGAGGTATAATCCAATACGTAACGGGCTACCAGGTATTTACCAAAAGGGACGTCGATGAGCGAACCATCCTGACACCCTATTCAGCCTGTCAGTGACAATATCCGTACAGTCCGGTCCGTTCGTCTATGAGCATCGCATGGCGGGCCTAGGGGGTTGGTAAAAGTCAGACCCCCAAAAGCGGTACAAGTCGTGTCGGAGTGTAGCCCAGAACACCCTGAGATACTACTGGAATACCTACCAGTAAATCTCCTGCCTCGGCCGAGGGCTTCGTGTAATGGCTCTCCTAGACACAGCTCGACCTCACCCCCAATACCGGGAGAGACGAACCCCTGAAGATCCGCTCACTGCCTCCATGTGGCTCGGGACTGTACCCAACTAAAACCTGTTTGCACGTCTCCTTTGAGCGTGGTAGGGTAGTAATCAAAGTACAGTGGGAACTCACACGAGACAAATGAGGATCCCCAGGTCGATGAACTAACCTGTACACTTGTCACCAAGGAACTGCTATCTGACGTCAGGTATAAGACCAACTAGCATGTTCCCGGCGAGTCCTGTCCGGTGTACTCATAACCCAATGAGCACCTGTATACATCTTAGCTGAACCAACCGACACCAGTGGCTTGTGAGACCGGCCACCGCCCCTCGTCGGGGTCTCGAATGTACACACTAGTCTACTCTGGAGTATCGATGCCCTGTCTCGAAACTCCCACGGCTAGGGACTTTTTAAGGATGTGCTTATAGACCCCAGCTCCCACTTATATGATCGCCCTCATACTGCTGGTGGTCAAGCAAGAATCCTAGGGGCTCTATCAACGTGTAATAGCAACATGTCAGGTCACCTAAAGCAGTACACGATGATAAAGATAAACCAGATAGCATACTATCATCTTGAATAAGACTGTCCTACTGGGACAGGTCCTCCCTCAATCATTGCAATCACGTGCCTGTGATCCAATAATTGACTCTGAGGGCAATATCTCCAACAATCTCCTACTTGCACTCAAGGCTAATTATTGCGATGTCGCATACTCACAGCCCGTGTGATACCGAACACCCAACTCCTCTACTAGTCAGTCTCATAAAGCTCGTTTGCGAAACTATTGCGTTCGAGGAATAGCCTCAGTGAGTGGATCCACTTTGATGTTTTTTCTATGTCTCTCTATATCTCATGTTCGCGGAGAAAGCTATCTCCCGAAATGAGCAATACCTGTCTCAAAATATGTCTGGATGTCTGATGGGACCTAGCTCATAAATGAACTCCAAATCCAAACTTCTTAGACTGTATTGTCAACTGAACTTAATCAGTATCCTGCGCCATGCCTCCCTCAGTATTGCCTTGGATCACCTGTCCAAAATACTTCCCCTCGTCGGAAGGAAAACTATAACTCTGACAACCTCCTTGTCGTCCAGGTCACCTTGGAAGCCTGGAATGATAACTGTCTCCCGAATGAGGCTGTCGTTATCATATCCCTAGAACATCCACTTATGTTCTAAAACTGCTTCCGACTGTTTCTCCAGGATTGGATCAATGTCAACTTATTGCATCTAGTGCAAGAACAACATCTGGTGTGGTACTTGACATCTCATGATTGACTCAATTGCCTGAGCAAGTGATCTGCCAATCATGCACATCCCTCTCCCCTTTAGTCTGTAAGACACCTTTAGAGAGGGTGACTCCATTACCTGCAGGTACACTACCGTGCCAGGAGTCGTCCATTCTAAATACTCTTAGAATGCTGTTTAAGTACCCTGACTGGGAAACCATTCAAATCTAGATCTAAAACCATAGATCCAGTAACCAGTATGTCTGATATAATGTCCAAGTCCCATGTGGAGAAACCTCTGTGTGACGACCAAAGTGTAACCGATCGTAGTAAAGGAATGTCACTTCCTACTCTGTGTATGTCATCCAAATACCATGACATCACACCCTACTACCTTCTCAACAGATCCATCCTCTATTCTGATGAAGTCAAACCTATGACTGTCATATCAGAAATTGATGATCTATCTCCGCTATATCTGCTTTAGTCTATAAATAGACATAAGCCACCTGTCCACCAATGCTTCCGCTGCTCCCACTGACTACGACAACCCTCTGGCAGAGTCATATACACGTACACTTCTGAAGCCAGTTCAGAACGACGCTATACTCATCCTCCCGCCGGGTCTCGCAGCCTGGAACAACAACAATGGCAAGTGTGGGTAAACAAGAACTTCCCTGTCACCGTCCTTGAGGCTACCAGAGTACCTCTCGGGTGCCTGAAGTTACCCATCGTATCTGCGGAGTGGCCAATGGAATGTCAAACCAGATTGAATCTTTAGGTTCCTATGAAATCTTCAGTAATCGTTTGTGGTTCTGGAATCACTTCCAGTTCTACCATACTCCCACTACTGTTTTCTGAAAAAAAAATCGATTTTATTTAAAACTGTGGCGAGTCTAGAACAATATCACTATTGATCTTCCAGATGGTAGAAAGTCAACCCTCGTCATAGCCTGGGTCAACCCACAAACAGCCATTTACAAAAACGTGCCTTGAGTTATCCAGAGTCTGATTTTAATCATAAGCCAGACAACTCCCCGTATCTTAACATCGTTAAGATATGAACTGTTCTATATCCAATATAGAACCAGAGGCACCGATTTAATTGAACCAAATTCAAATCATGCAGCTGTCTCCAGTGCATGTCAAATAAATGGAAGGAGGCCGATCAGCGTTACTCAACTTAGGAATGCTTTCAATTATGAGTAACCTGAAAGAGAAGCAAGTTCTCTTAACCATTATTATCAACTGAATACCATACACAAGTATCTACATCTTCGATCACCTTGAAGAATCCCGATACTTGCAATACCTGGTTCTCTACTTTATTCAAATACCTATAACTTCTCAAAATTCGAACCCTGTGTTTCCACGAAACACCTGTCTAAAAACTAGAGAAGTCATAAGTAAACCGAATATAGTACGAGGACCATCCCCTCTGTCCTGATGGACCCTGGACAACATACAATACTCTGTATAAGTCTCTTGAGCCCGATAACTCATTCATTGTGTGTCGTAGGTTGAAAACTGTACTTATGGTTAAGAAGAATTACACCGCTGTTTAATGCTCCTTACCTAACCATCCACTGATATAGGTAAATGTCACAGACATAATTTCAAAAAGATATATCTCACTATATAAAAATAGACGTACAGATGTATCGATTTGAAATTGGTGCATAACAGCGGATATTCAAAACCAAATACCTGCCGACTGGCAAACAACCCAGGTGACTTCCTCAGATATCACCGATTACAACGAATCCCGATATAATGAGGATGATCACCCAATTCCCAATAACTTACTCCCACTCATCATCTGTAAAACCATACAGATGTGAGAATCGTACCTGGTAAATACATACCCTGGAGTAAGTATCTAATCGGGAAATCAGTTTTCCTTTAACAGTATACAGTGAAACTGAAACATTGAAATGTTTCGATGGGGTATCCCGGTATTCGTAGTAACGCCTCTTCCAGATTCACGACTGTAACCGTATAATTCTTTGCCATCTCTCCAAATCCCTTTATATGTCTTTAGTCATTACCTTCTGCACACCCCTTAGGCCAAATGGTTTTCTTCCTTCCCTACCGTTCGGCACCAGCTTATGGTTTGGAAGAAGACTATCCAATAAGCATAATGGGTGTGCTGTCCTAATCCTAGGAGCACTCACAATGCGAGAGAGGGTGAAGATAAAAGACACCTGAATAAACCTTATTCCTATTTCTTCTGAACCAGAATCCATCCCCGAACTGGAACAAGTTCCTTTCGAGTTCGTATATAACCATACGATGGAGTATCCAATAAACTTGTGGATCTTCGTAGTGATACGGAGTGTCTTGGAGAAATACAAAGGTGAAGTGGGAGTGGTAGTGAAATACCTGGTTTGGTCGTGAATATCAGTCGCAATTTACTTTGCCCTCTTACTAATCTCTTGCTTTGTCTTAACTCAATACCTTCTGCACACCATCGTTATGCTAATTGGTTTTCTTCATTCCCCACCGTTTGGCACCAGCCTAAGGTTTGGAAGAAGACTATCCAATTTGCGTAATAGGTGTACTACTCCTAAACCAAGGAGTACTCGCAACCTGAGAGAAGGTAAAAGGAAAAGACAACTGAATAGTCCTATCCGTTTTCTCCAGAACCGGAAACCATCCTCGAATAAATTCCTTCGAGTTCGTATCTAACCATACGATGGTTTTGTCCAATGGAAGTGGACGTTCGTAGTAATACGGGGTGTCCTGGAGAAAAGGGTAAAAGTAGGAGTGGCAATGAGGTTTGCAACTCTGACAATCCAAAAGCCAGTGTTTAAGAAGGTTCGGTTAATTTGGGTCACTGAGTCATAGTTTTAGGGTAGGGTCAATGGTCACTGCCAGAAAGAGAGAAAAGAAACACTCAGCGTGAACTCTAACCTAGATCAGAATGGTTACCATTTTATCTAATCTGGAAACCTCCCACTGTATCGTCAAATTCTCCTCCAAAGCTAAAAGAAGAATTAGTCGGGATCACCCGAGGAGTAAACTAACTCATCAGTGGGAATCGGGATCCAACTATCATCGCATGATAACGTGACGGAATCCGCTCACGGTGTCACACTCCAGAAGGTATGCGCATATCTGGCAAGTTTCAGTTTCTTTAGAAACTCCCGATGTGATTTCTGCCACATGCTCTTATGACCTTGGCGTGAGGTCAAAATATCATAAATCACATGTCAAGTTCTACCCATCATTATCCAGGTTGATTTGAACCCACCCGTACATACCCTTGACGTAGGCCAAAATAGTAGTACGACTGTCCCAAACCAACGCATCTATCTATGCAACAGATAAATACCCGGCGGCTACCAATCACTATGCCTTGGCGTAAGGTCAAAATACATAGCTTGAATACTACCGAATATTTAACTGAAATGATGGAGGGCTACGAATGGTTTCTGGCGAAAACCTTTAACGTAAAGAACTTGATATCGTTGAAGGAACGGATAGCTTTTTTTAAAAATATAGTAACGAAAACCTTTGCTAAAGAGGTCACTCCCGGTGAAGGGATCTTGGCTCTTTCTCCGTAGAATGAGGTGCAGGATATTCCAACTGAATACCACGATGCAAAGCAAAAGTAATCGGCTATAGTGAAGTCATTGCCCTGACGCAAACTTTTTGTCCAAGGGGTCACTCCCGGTGAAGGGATCTCGGCCCTTGCCTCGTCGACTGAGGAGCAGGATATTCCAACTGAGTACCACGATGCAAAACAAAAGTGAACGTCCTTGCAATAACAGCTTTTTGAAAAGTGTTCCAACAACATCAGATTAGGTTTGTTTTTAACTTGCATTGATCCGAATCAACACAGTCCCATCAATTGATCACACCACAAAGAACGAAAATAATATGACGTACGTATATGCCATCCGCATTCGCTACTGGGTCCCGTCATTACCCGTTAGGTTAGCTAACTAACGACAGAGCGGGGACTGGACTAGCGCGGATGCAAAACATATACAACATCTACTAATATATATACCAATATATTATATTTCGCTCAAGGTGTGATAAAAATGCAACATCACAAAAATGTAAAGCATCACAGAACAATACAGATATCTGGGATCCCCGAGTTTCACAGAGCCACTACTGAAACCCGACGTTCCCCTGGTCGTGTGGATAGCCTGTGCAATGAAATCCTAGACCCCTACGGGCGCGGCAAGTTACCCGCCAAAACCTGAAGCGAGGCAGCCCCCTTCAGCAATGTGAATGGACCACCCAGCACTTCACGGGATCCGGTAACTTAGGCACCCCTCCTGGGTCAACCTGTACCCCCTACGAGTGCGGCGAATAGCCCGCCAATTCTAGAGTGAAGCCCCCTCCGTCCCAATGCCATGAGATGTGGGCTTGTTGCCTTCTAGAATCCGACTATCCGTGCACCCCTCCTTAGGGTAATCCTAGTACAGAAAGTAAAATATACATACAACGGGTACATCGACCGCAACCTGGCCGTGCCCCAAAATAATAATACAAACAGGCAGTGACGGCAGTCCACATGTCGGACGCTCGCCCCGCAATATCAAATGTACATAATACAACAAAACTTGTACTAGCATTGCATCCAGGCTATCCCCCACGACCGATCCGCAACATCACAGCAATACAAAGAACATCAACGTGAAAATCACGTTCGCAAATCCGTCTAACCGGGCTATAGCAGTTAGACAGGATTTACCGATCAAGTGACATTCATAGTCGCAGATATAATGTAAATACTGTGAAATAATATGTTTAAAATATCCGATCGATCAAGATTATAACAAGTGGGCCCCAAGTACTACTGTAGCACATCAAGAAATTCTGGGCCCAAAATTAACATTCCAGAAACCACATTTTCAAGTCTGGAGGCCTCTGTAAAAAATTGGTGTACTGATCTCTCAAAACTGCGGCGGAACCGCGGCCCAAGCATAGGTTTGGCCGCGGTTCCACGGTCGAGTAATGAGATCTCGTGACCAAAGTTTTACAGTAGGCTTATACTTCCCTGCACGGTATTCTGAGACTACCTGAAAAAGTTTTCGAGCCAGAAAAAAATCGACAGAAAATTGATGCAAAGAAAAATACGGTTTTTGGAAAATTGTTCAATCGGAAATGTAAAACACATTAGACAAAGCTAGATTAAGTTAATGGCGAGGCTCTGATACCACCGCGCACTAAAAACCCAGATCGTGTCATTAACTAGTCCTAGCTAACTACTAGATGGTGAAGAGAGATATACCGAGCGATCCGTGTCCTCCGGTCTTCTCGCCGTCGTCCCGATCTCCCGCGAAATGTCCAGTCTCCACCTCCTCGCCGGAAGGGCACCACGTCGTCTGCTTCTTTTACGGGCTCCCACCTCTATACCGAAGCAACCCGGGAACGAAGTTGGCGAGCCGACGTGCCCAAGGTTTGCTGTAGAATATAGTGTAGAACCATGTCTCATTTTGGGGTTCATGGAGGTGCCATTTTGGTGGAGGGATGATACATGATACTATGTAGAGGAACTTGGGGATTTTTGGAGCATGAAATGAACAAAAAACCCACACCAATAAAAATGGGCATCCCCAAGAGGGAGTGGCCGGCCATGGCACTTGGTGAGGTGAGGGTGAGAATGAGTGAGTGAAAATGATAGCCACAAGAAGCATGCAAGTGAGAGGAAAAGTTATCATATCAAGAAATGATCACAAAGAAACTCCAACACTCATACAACCATCATAATCCATCATCATCACCAAAAAGTCATGCCATCATGACACTACAAGACTAGCCATGATGACTAAAGAAAGTCAAGTGATCATGACACAACAATATGCAAAGACCCCCTTCCAAATTGCTTATTTGCACAAATGCAAATAAGCCCTCCTCCACCAATCTTCGGCCAATGAAAGATACAAATGAAAATGGCCGAAACGGAAATCAAACTGGCAACTCCAGAATACTGGTCCCGTAATAAATTACAGGAAAACCCCGATACTGTGTATACACACCCGCATCTGTATTCCAACCGAATACAAATGCAATGAGACAAAATCTACACTGTACTATACTAGGATCCGGCTTAAACCAAAGCCGGCTAGTATTATCCATTCGATCCTGATCCGTGCAATACCGCACGTATCTGATCGAACCCTGCCATATATCCATACGGCCTCTCGTACTAACTGTCCGATCCTGATCCGTGCAATACCGCACGTATCTGATCGAACCCTGCCATATCTCTATACGGCCTCTACAGCGTTTCGCCCGAAAGCTGAGTAACTGAATGTGGGGGACTCTAAAGACTCGTCAACACCTTGGTTGTGGATTTAACCACAAGCACGTCAGAGGTATAAGCCAATACGTAACGGGCTACCAGGTATTTACCAAAAGGGACGTCGATGAGCGAACTCATCCTGACACCCTACTGAGCCTGTCAGTGACAATATCCGTACAGTCCGGTCCGTTCGTCTATGAGCATCGTATGGCGGGCCTAGGGGGTTGGTAAAAGTCAGACCCCCAAAAGCGGTACAAGTCGTGTCGGAGTGTAGCCCAGAACACCCTGAGATACTACTGGAATACCTACCAGTAAATCTCCTGCCTCGGCCGAGGGCTTCGTGTAATGGCTCTCCTAGACACAGCGCGACCTCACCCCCAATACCGGGAGAGACGAACCCCTAAAGATCCGCTCACTGCCTCCATGTGGCTCGGGACTGTACCCAACTAAAACCTGTTTGCATGTCTCCTTTGAGCGTGGTAGGGTAGCAATCAAAGTACAGTGGGAACTCACACGAGACAAATGACGATCCCCAGGTCGATGAACTAACCTGTACACATGTCACCAGGGAACTACTATCTGACGTCAGGTATAAGACCAACTAGCATGTTCCCGGCGAGTCCTGTCCGGTGTACTCATAACCCAATGAGCACCTGTATACATCTTAGGTGAACCAACTGACACCAGTGGCTTGTGAGACCGGCCACCGCCCCTCGTCGGGGTCTCGAATGTACACATTAGTCTACTCTGGAGTATCGATGCCCTGTCTCGAAACTCCCACGACTAGGGACCTTTTAAGGATGTGCTTATAGACCCCAGATCCCACTTATATGATCGCCCTCATACTGCTGGTGGTCAAGCAAGAATCCTAGGGGCTCTATCAACGTGTAATAGCGACATGTTAGGTCACCTAAAGCAGTACACGATGATAAAGATAAACCAGATAGCATACTATCATCTTGAGTAAGACTGTCCTACTGGGACAGGTCCTCCCTCAATCATTGCAATCACGTGCCTCTGATCCAATAATTGACTCTGAGGGCACTATCTCCAACAGTTGGGATCTTGAATTGACCCATATATCATACATACATGTTAGTATATTCATGTGGCATACATACCTATTAGTACATCCATGTGGCATACATACTTGCTAGTACCCCGATGTTGCATACATACCGGCTAGCATATATAGCCATACCTGTTTTAGAGATGCTAGGATACTTGTGTGCTTGCATGCGATAGCCTTTGTAGATGTTATTTATTAATCACGAGCTGGAAACTCACCCCCGTTGTGCCATAGCTTTTCTGCAGGTCCGTTCCGTCAGCACTGTAGCGGCGGACACTTTTGCTCATTTTGCCCTTTTTTCCTGGACTCGAGGCTTTTGTTCATAGGTGGGTTGTTATCATTTTGTACCACCTTATATATGTTCATTGTATCTAGAGTACTCCATCTGCTACTATTTTAGCTGTACCAGTTTATTTGGATTACTGTATATTGACCTAGAGGCGAGGTTGTGAGACTTGTGGATTTTATGTTATTGGGGGTCGAGCTCACTTGAGTCGACATGTTATTTTACTTATGCTTTCATGCTTGCATATTGTTATTTTACATTGCGTGGGATTTGTGACCGCCTTGAGGCGAAGAGCTAGCTCCTGCTTGGGGATGCCATATTCATGTTATTCATTTATATTCCTGTTTTGTACCCGTTTGGGGGGTTGTTTACAAAGGAGACTCTGTCAGAACTTTTGGGAAAAATAAGACGCTGTTTTTAACGGACTTGAGGTGATTTAATGGAATTAAGTGCTTTAAATAAATTGGGTTTCTTTCACTCTATTTCTTAATTCGGGTTTTGTTTCTGGGCTTCGGCTTAGTTATTTTACGGACGCTTTAAGACGTTTCGTAACTTAAGTGCCGGTCACGTTCCGTACTCTGCGGGTCGTGACACTGGTGCTGCTGCTGTTGCTTCAGCTGCTGCTGCTGTTGTGTGTGTGTGTAAGTGAGAGGGAGAGATAGAAGTGAGAATGAGTGTTTGAAACAAAGGAAATGAGTGATATGAGAGTCAACCCCCCTCTCTCTCCTCATTAATTACAAGCATGGCTCAAGCCCATCATGCTCCCTCTCTCTCTCCAAAGTCCCAAGTCAACCCACAAAACACAAATAAAGTTAATTATAAAAAAAACTAATACACTTAATTAATTCATATTAACCTAATTAAATGGGTTAGCCCACCATGGTTATCTAAATATGGTTTTAACCCCAACTTAGCCCCCTAGTTAACATGCACATGTGTGTGCAAGCCTAATTAAATTCTAATAAAATATTCATTAATTTTGATAAAATATTTGAAAACCGATTTGGTAGACTTTTTACTAAAAACCACACATTATAATATAATTAGCCACTAATCACATTCTAAGATGTTACAGTAATAGAGAGACAATAAGTGTACATGTTAAGATAAAGTGCAACCAGATAGCATACTATCATGTCGAGCAAGAAAGTCCTCCCTATATACGTCCAAGCATCCACTACAATATACATCGCATGTACAGTAATGGCCTCTAGGGCATACATATAACTAACATTCTTCACTTGGGAGTTTTTTTCCTTGTGTTGCTCTGTACAACTCTTTCATCTCCTCCAAGCTTCTCTTCTTCTACCTCAAACCCTAATAGTCTCATGTGTTGAGAAACCTAGGCTTCTTGAGACAAAACAATCCATCATCACTCTCTACATCACCTAGGCTACTTGGATTAGCAAACTAAGTGACCTAGTTACCTCGGTTTAGAAGTAGGAGCTCAAATTAGATACTCTCGGGTGGATCATCTTCGACGTGAGGAAGCCATCGATCAAGCTCGATCATGGAGGCCACTAGGAGCATGCTAAAGGAGAGGAGTGAAGACCCGAAGTACTTGAGCCTCTTGGTATATACTCCTTTCACAGTAGATTGTTTCTTTTGTAGCTAGTTAGGTTTATGGTAGATCCGGTATAGGGTTATTCTAGCACCAAGTTTTGATTCGAAGAAAAAAAAATTTCCGCAAACGGC
Source organism: Agapanthus africanus (assembly GCA_030015575.1). Classification (NCBI taxonomy): domain Eukaryota; kingdom Viridiplantae; phylum Streptophyta; class Magnoliopsida; order Asparagales; family Amaryllidaceae; genus Agapanthus; species Agapanthus africanus. The sequence continues at coordinate 206,082,721 of CM057347.1, read as the reverse complement.
CATGGATGATGGCCAGGGCGTGTTAACATAACCTTTCATGGTATCAGAGCCAACCAATAAAACCTAAACTAGCTAGTTCTAACGTGCTTAAAAGATCGATCGAGAAAAGTTTCCGAAATCACGTTTTCATTTTTCATGTTTCTGCCGATTTTTAAATGTTTTCAAAAAATCTTTTTCTGTATCTCAGAAATTCGTATAGGGTTTTATAGAACTTGTCAAGAAATTTGGGCACATAACTCCTTTAGATGGCCGCGGAACTGCGGCATAACAGGCTTGTTTGCCGCGGTTGCGCGGCCGAATTAGGTGATCTATGCACACATTTTCTTTTAGAGCTCTATTATATTGAAATGTGATTTCTGGAATGTTTTGTTTATAGCCCAGATTTGTCTAAGTACAGGATTGCACTTGGGGCCAATACGAAAAGTTTTTTGTCGATCGAAATTTTAAATGCGTTATGTTTCAGTGCATTCACTTACTATCTGCGACCGTGAATGTCATTTGATCGGTATAACTCGTCTAATTGCTATATGCTCTTTTAGACGGGTTTGCAAACATGACATTCACGTTGATGTTCTATGTTTATGCTGTGGTTGTGGTTGGATTGTCGTATGGGATAGCTTGATGTTGCAATGATAGTAGTACAGTTAAGTTTCATTTGTACATTTGGTATTGCGGGGCGAGCGTCCGACATGTGGACTGCCGTCTTTGCTGGGTTGTTTATTATTTGTTTGGGACACGACCGGGTTGAGGTCGATATCACCATTGTACATATTATTTTTCTTTTCTGTACTAGGATTATCCCACGGTGGAGTGAACAAATATCCGAGTTCTAGAAGGCAACAAGCCCGCATCTCATGGCGTTGAGACGGAGGGGGCTTCAATCTAGAATTGGTAGGCTATTCGCCGCACTCGTAGGGGGTATAGGATGACCCACAGAGGGACGCTCAAGATACCAGATCCCGTGGAGTGCTATGTGGCCCATTCACTTTGTTGAAGGGGGTTTCCTCACTTTTGGGATTGGCGGATAACTTGCCGCGCTCGTAGGGGTCCAGGTTTTCATTGCACAGGCTATCCACACGACCGGGAACGTCGGGTCTTATTTGCAGCTCAAATGAAAGCCGGGGCTCCAAGATTATCCACCATTCTGTATTGTTGGCTGTGATTCTATGATGTTGCTTATTATCATGCCTGGAACGAATGTTGTTTATATTTATACATATAATAGTAGATCTTGTATATGTTTTGCACCCGCGCTAGTCCAGCCCCCGCTCTGTCGTTATTTAAGTAACCTAACGGGTGATGATGGGGCTCAGTGGCAAATGCGGATGGCATATACGTAAATTGTATTTTCGTTCTTTTTTAGTGTGATAGGATTAATTGATGGGATTGCATTAATTTTGATTAATGCAAGAAAATAAATCTAAAAGATGTTGTTAGAACAAATTTCGAAAAAATACAGTTATATTCTTTCTCTTTGCATAGCGGTATTCGGTTGTGATTATTCAGCACCTCATTCCACGAGGCAAGAGCCGAGATCCCTTCACGGGGAGTGACCTCTTGAGAAAAAGTATGTACTATAGATTACTCGGTTTTTCTAAAACCAGAAGTTTTCAATAAGCGGAGCCTAAACCACTCCTTTTTCAAAAACTGCTCAGGTTCCTTCAACGATATCAAGTTCATTACGTTAAAGGGTTTTTCGCCAAAAACCCAGCCATAGCCTTTCGTCATTTCCTATAAGTATTACTCAGTATTCGTGCTACGTTTTTTGGCATTGTCAAGGCGTAGTGATCGGTAGCTGGGTAATGCTTGTTTGTAGCTTTATTTCCGATTATTTAGGACAGTCACATGACTATGTTGGCATTGTCAAAGGTTATGCTGGTGGGTCTAAGTTAATCAACATAATGACGGGCCGAACTTGACTAGCGTCTTATGATATGTTGGCATTGTCAAGGTCATGAAGTCGTTAGGGGCAAAAACCACATCGGGAGTTTCAAACATACAGGAAACTTGCAGATTTAGCATACCTTCTGGAGTATGGCGACTAGAGTGGATTCTGATCCCACTGATGAGTAGGATTACTCTCGGGAGATTATTTCACTTAACAATCAATACTATAAACCAAGTAGGTGTCTAAAATGTTGTTAGCGGGCTACGCCTCTAGGGAAAAGAGCTTATATAATTATGGAACTTCACGAAAGCGTTGGAAAACCTCCCTCGAAGTACCAACACTAGCCTGGCTGAAAGATTAAGCAAGTATTGTGACGTGCGGTTAATCCTGACTGGTTCTTCTTTTAAGGTTTGAAGAAGAATTTGGGAAAACAGTGGGAGCCATCCTGATTAGATAACTTAATTGTTGGAGATAGTGCCCTCAGAGTCAATTATTGGATCACAGGCACGTGATTGCAATGGTTGAGGAAGGACCTATCCCGGTAGGACAGTCTTACTCAAGATGATAGTATGCTATCTGGTTTACCTTTATCATCCTGTACTGCTTTAGGTGACCTGACAGGTCGCTATTACACGTTGATAGAGCCCCTAAGATTCTTGCTTGACTGCCAGTAGTATGAGGGCGATCATATACGTGAGAGCTGGTAGTCTATAAGCACATCCTTAAAAGGTCCTTAGTCATGGGAGTTTCGAGACAGGGCATCGATACTCCAGAGTAGACTAGTGTATACAGTCGAGACCCCGACGAGGGGCGGTGGCCGGTCTCACAAGCCACTGGTGTCAGTTGGTTCACCTAAGATGTATATAGGTGCTCATTGGGTTATGAGTACACCGGACATGACTCGCCGGGAACATGCTAGTTGGTCTTATACCTGACGTCAGATAGCAGTTCCCTGGTGACATGTGTACAGGTTAGTTCATCAACCTGAGGATCGTCATTTGTCTCGTGTGAGTTCCCACTGTACTTTGATTACTGCCCTACCACACTCAAAGGAGACGTGCAAACAGGTTTTAGTTGGGTACAGTCCCGAGCCACATGGAGGCAGTGAGTGGATCTTCAGGGGTTTGTCTCTCCCGGTATTGGGGGTGAGGTCGCGCTGTGTCTAGGAGAGCCCTTACACGAAGTCCTTGGCCATGGCAGGAGATTTACTGGTAGGTATTCCAGTAGTATCTCAGGGTGTTCTGGGCTGCACTCCGACACGACTTGTACCGCTTTTGGGGGTCTGACTTTTACCAACCCCCTAGGCCCGCCATGCGATGCTCATAGACGAACGGACCGGACTGTACGGATATTGTCACTGACAGGCTCAGTAGGGTGTCAGGATGAGTTCGCTCATCGACATCCCTTTTGGTCAATACCTGGTAGCCCGTTACGTATAGGCTAATACCTCTGACGTGCTAGTGGTTAAATCCACAACCAAGGTGTTGACGAGTCTTTAGAGTCCCCCATAGACCAGTTTCTTAAGTTTCGGGCAAAACGCTGTAGAGGCCGTATGGAGATATGGCAGAGTTCGATCAGATACGTGCGGTATTGCACGGATCATGATCGGACGGTTAATACTAGCGGGCTTTGGTTAAAGCCGGATCCTAGTATTGTACAGTGTAGATTTTGTCTCAGTGCATTTGCATTCGGTCGGAATACAAATGCGGGTATGTATATACAGTAGCGGGGTTTTCCTGTAATTTATTACGGGATCAGTTTTTTGGAGTTGCCAGTTTGTTTTCCGTTTCAGCCATATTTCTTTGTATCTTTCATTTGGCTGAAGATTGGTGGAGGAGGGCTTATTTGCATTTGTGCAAATAAGCATTTTGGAGGGTTGTCTTTGCATATTGTTGTGTCATGATGGTTGCACCATCATTTGACTTGTTCACTTCATCATTGCTTGACTTCTATCTTCATGATGGCATGACTTTTGGAAGTGATGATTGTAACACCCGAGCCCAATAATACCATTTCTGTTACTGGTTGAGTGTTAGACATTGCTCATTTCAATTATCTTGCTCGTTTGGTTCTTGTTGCAAAATTTTAACCGGCTAAGTCTTTTTTGCCTATAACAAATTTTAACACCTAAAATGAAATTAAAAATATCCATATTGGCCTACTCGTCACCACTAGTCGCGTGGTAGCGTCCGCGCGTCGAGATTCATCCCGTTCGGTGAAACGGGCGAGTTTGGACGGCTACGCGCGCGTGCAAGTGTCCGACTTGGGGGCATGCATTTTAATCATAAGACATCTCATTTTAAGATTTGGAACTCGCTTAAAATCCTATTATTTGAATTTCAAATATTTGGGCGCAACCCGGGCGCGATTTGGAAATGTTGCATTTAGCGCCAAAATCCCAATTTAATTAATTATACTAAACTATAAAATATATTCGAAATTTAAAACTGTTACAGGTTTAACCAATCAAATATTTTAGAAAATCCCTTTTAAATCTTTTAAATCTTTTTTAATTTCCTTTTCAGAATCTCGCAGCAAATCGCGAGGCCCAATCCCTCGTGGGCCCCGCCGGTTTTTCTCTCTCTCTCTCTCTCTATCCACATATATATATATTATTCCTCCTTTTTCTTCCTTCGGAGAAATCCCACGAGAACCCGTCGCGAACCCTAACCAAGCTCCATCCCTCTTTTCCTCGCCCTCGTCTCCACCTTCGATCACCCGCCCAGCACTGCAGCAACCTCCTCTAGTCCACTGCAAGCCTTATCTCTCCTCCTCACCTCACCGTCACCATCTCCCTTCAACCCTAGCCGTGACCGGCATCTTCACCATCTCCCTCAACCGAGAACCCATCAACACCCTACTGCCGTCGGCCCCTTCACCCTTAGACGATCCCAACCGCAGCCATTCCCCTCCTCGCTGTCAACCAAACTCGAGCACAAACCTTTACCCAACTCCCTGCATCGCCTGAGGCACCGCCGGCGACCACCTGCGCTGTCCCTGACCGTCGCTGACCATCCCTCTTCTTCATGGACACCTTCCTTCTCTCCCTTTTCTCCTTTCCCGATGCCTGCACGCCCGTTCCCGGCAACTCAAGAAACCCCGACGCCCGAGCCCTAACCCTCTCTGCCGATCGCCGGCAACCCCTCGTCGTCACCATCTCCGTCTTCTCGCCTCTTTGCTAACCCCCCGACACTACAAACACCACAACAGTAAGCCTCTTTCCCCTTTCTTCTTCTTCTTTCTTTTCGTTTCTTTAGTTCTTGATTTTTTTTTGTATTTCATAGTTCGCCGGAGCCGGGCTCGACGTTGATGTTTCCCGACGACCCAGCAGGGACCCTTGACCCATATGTTTCCATCGTGCGTTGTTTGGACTCTTTCCGTGACCCGTGCGTCCGTCGCGTGTTTTCCGCCGACGCTACGTTCGTGTTTTCCGGTTTGCGAAACCGTCGAGGCAAGTATTACTTGCTACATGCTATGTTATCCTAATTAAGTGTGCTTGACTCATAAAACTTGCATTGTTAACTATAAATATAGTTACTTTTCTCATTTGGACGGAATATGATATATATCATGATACTGCAACCTAAACCGTATTTTGCCACTGTAACCCTAATAACGAAACTACCAGTTAATCATTTTGCTATTTAAAGGACGATAATTGTACACATATCTTCATTGCTTTCTGTTAATGATATTGCACTACCTTATGATTATTGCACCCCACGGGTGCTCGAACCTGTTAATATAACACAACTGCACCATTGTGATCAAATGAACTATTATTGCTGTTTACTTTATTTCCTGCTGTTGTTCCTTGTTCGACTATATACCTGTTGTGAGCACACCCTCGATTGCGTCACATATTGACCCGACCTTGATACACATGACATATATACATACCGATGCACCGTACATGGTACCCTTTACTACCAACTCAACCTGTTGTACCCTGACCTAACCTGTTACCTGATCTCATGCCTAATGCCAACAAACCTGACTTGGGGTCCTCATGGACCATTCCTGTTGTCTACCCAGACAAACCTGCTTTTACCTGATCCTGTGTTGGCATTAGTCCCTGTTTACTGAATACCTGACCTGACATACATAACTTGGGGGAATGGGGAAATCAAAGGTGAAACCGACTTGTAACTCAACAGTTCGATACCTGTTCTGATCAGTCTTACGGGCTTGACCAGCCCCGGAGTGATGATGCTGACATCGCTCGCCCATCCTGCTACTTGTTACTGCCTAGCGGCATGTCTCGGATTCAGCCCCGAGAATCTTGACCGTGGTCCCGGGCACGCACGGGATACTATTGAGTTACATCAACGAGTCATCAATTGATTTCAAAGACTTTAGAATAGAAACCTGATAGAACAGTTTAGTTACCCACTGCACACTACCCTGCACTGTTGTTTCATATTATTGCTTATTTCATGTTTATTTTCTGCATTGCTTATTACCATGTTCATATTATATTATTGGTTGACATGACGCGCTGACATCTGGGTTTTGCATGGCCCAGATTCTTTACCACTGTCGACGACTGAGCAGGAGTACTTCAGCCAGCAGGCTGATTTGTGAGTTCTGTAGTGGTTAGTTCATTTATTGCATTTTTCCAGGTGTGATCCCGCATTACGGGACGTACCTTTCTATTATTGCATTGGATCATTTGCTTCCGCACTTATTTATCATTGACTCTGGTTATTATGGATTTGGACATGTGTTAGATAGTTTATTTATCTTGTTCTTGATATCTCTACAGCCGTAATGTGACTGTGGATGGATACTTCCTACCCACAGGTAGCATGGTTGGCTATGTTACGTGCCCAATCTTGCGTACTCTGGGAAGCGGGGCGTGACATGGTTCTTTTGGTATCAGAGACATAGGTTAGTTGGGTTGATTCTTTTGTAGTTGGGTATTGTACCCAATACACGAATCAGAATACCCGTGCTTAGGAAACATGTCCTGCCACCTTGACCGTTTTACCATTCTTGAATCACATTCTTCCGGATTACATCTTTTACGACGTGCAAACTTACTTTGCATGCGACTCGGAAACCTGATTTCTTGTTATCCCTAGGACTTGGGCGACTTGGGTGGAGTTAAGTAATTGTGGCTATGATACCGCGGCATAGTTACAATGCGGTACTCTATTTAAGTATCTTGGAGTTCTAGCCTTGATCCACATTCAGAATCTATCATCATACTAATGTTGGGTGTTTTGAGTTCAGGATTATGACAGGTAAGAAGTTGAAGACGTACCGGAGGCGTGTGAACGAAGCCGCCATGCTTGGAGTGATAAGAGGAATGCTGGAAATCAAAGAAACAGACCGGGCTGATCCAGCAGCAAGCGGACTCGTTTCAGGAAGGTTTGCAGATCGTTCAGCAGTCTGTGAACGAGGTTGGAACTAAACCAGTTGACCGAGTAGGGACCGTGGCAGATTTCAGACGTTTGGGTCCTACTACTTTCACTGGTCTGGAGGAGCCGTTGCCAGCCGAGCAGTGGCTAGTGACACGGAGGATTTGCTGATTTCGACACAGATTCCAGAGGACAAAGGAGTTGATGTGGTGCGCATTCAGCTAGTGGATTACGCCCGAGAGTGATGGCTTGTGAAGGAGACCCGCTTGCCCAAGCCGATCAGTTGGGCGGTTTTCTCTAAAAGTTTCCTGGAGAAATTCTTCCCGCGGACTGCACGGGAGGAAATGGAAGAGAAGTTCATCGGACTAAGGCAGAATGGAGCAACCGTGGAAGTGCATGCAGCAGAATGGACGAGACTCAGTAGTCTCACTGGACCTTTTGCGGCCAACGATGCAGACAGCAGTTGCGGTAAGGAAGCAGTTCTGTCGGGCCAGTCGAGTTTAGGGCTAGGCCGACAAACAGTGCTCTTGCAGCTATGGAAGTTGATAGTAATGAAGAGCCGGCAGTTGTTCGCGATTTTATCGACGTATTTGAAGATATATCGGGCTTACCGCCGAAGCGAGACGTGGAATTCGCGATTGACCCTATTCCTGGTGCAGCGCCAGTTTCTAAAGCTTACTATCCGGTGGCACCAGTGGAATTGGAAGAAGTTAAGAAGCAAGTTGGTGAATTACTTGAGAAGGGCTGGATTCGAAGCAGCAACTCGCCTTGGGGAGCTCCAGTTCTTTTAGTGAAGAAGAAGGATGTGCATTGATTATCGAGAATTAAACCGGGTGACTATTAAGAACAAGTACCCGATCCCTCGCATTGGAGAACTTTTGAGCAGCTTAGTGGCGCGAGGGTATTCTCGAAGCTGGATTTGCGATCCGGATATCATCAGGTTCGAGTGAAATTAGAAGACATTTGCAAGACGGCGTTTCGAACTCGATATGGACATTTCGAGTATCTGGTGATGCCCTTCGGAGTAACGAATGCGCCGGCAATATTCATGGATTTGATGAACAGAATCTTTTCACCATTCTTGGACCAGTTTATTGTGGTATTCATTGACGATATTCTGGTGTACTCGAAGAGTCCGGAGGAGCATGCTGAGCATTTGAAGATCGCACTGCAGACGCTGAGACAGGAGAAATCGTATGCGAAGATGAGTAAGTGCGAATTCTGGCTGGAAGAAGTGAAATTCTGGGGCATGTTGTGTCGGGCGATGGAATCGCCGTCGATCCTGAAAAGATCGCAGCCGTTCGAGATTGGCCTATTCCAAGAAATGTGGCTGAGATAAGGAGTTTCCTTGGTTTGGCCGGATACTACAGGAGATTTGTGGAGAACTTCGCTCGCTCGGCAGAACCGTTGACCAAGCTTACGCGCAAGGAAGTACCTTTTATTTGGACGGATGGATGTGCATTGGCCTTCGAGACGTTGAAGCAGAAGTTGATAACCGCCCCTATCCTGATCGCATCAGATAATTCAGGAGGACTGGTGATTCACCGCGACGCATCTGGAAAAGGATTGGGATGTGTTTTGATGCAGAATGGGAAGGTCGTAGCTTACGCATCAAGACAACTGAAGACTCATGAGAAGAATTACCCGACTCATGACTTGGAGCTTGCGGCAGTGATCTTCGCCTTAAAAATTTGGAGACACTACCTTTTGGGCGAGAGAGTCGAAGTTTTTTTTTCCAGATCACAAGAGTTTGAAGTATGTATTCACTCAGAAGGAGTTGAACATGAGGCAACGCAGATGGTTGGAGCTGATGGCCGACTACGACCTTGATCTTAAGTACCATCCGGGAAAGGTTAACGTCGTGCCGGATGCGCTTAGTCGGTTACCGGCGATTCAAGTTTTGACTACACAGAGGGAGATCATTGCGGATTTTCGAAGATTTGACTTGGAGGTTGTGCTACCACATTCTACGGGACAGTTGATGCAGTTGCAAGTACGGTCGTCCTTAGTTGAGAAGATTAAAGCGGCACAATCGCAGGATCCTAGATTGCAAAGGTTTCGAGAGCGGGTTGAAGCCGGACTACGAACCGATTTACGGGTCCACGAAGACGGTTCGTTGAGCTATGGTAGCCGTGTGTGTGTGCCAAAGGGAGATGCGCGTGAAGAGCTTATGAAGGAAGCACACAGTTCAGCTTACTCTGTACATCCGGGAGGTACAAAGATGTACCGAGATATTCGACAGCACTTCTGGTGGGAAGGTATGAAACGGGAGATCGCTCGCTTCATGGCTAAGTGCTTGGTGTGTCAGCAAGTCAAGGCTGAACACCAAAGGGTTGCTGGTTTGTTGCAACCACTTCCGATTCCTCAGTGGAAGTGGGAACATATAACCATGGATTTCGTGACGGCTTTACCGCGGAGTCCAAAGGGCAACAATGCAGTATGGGTGATTGTCGATCGGTTGACCAAGGCAGCTCACTTTATTCCTTTTCGGGTTGGCCAATCGACGGAGACTTTGGCAGAGCGGTACATGCAGGAGATTGTAAGATTGCATGGAGTACCGGTGAGCATCGTGTCCGATCGGGACACTCGGTTCTTGTCACACTTCTGGAGGAGTTTACAAGAAAGTTTGGGGACTCGATTGAAGTTTAGCACAGCTTATCATCCTCAAACTGATGGACAATCGGAGAGAACGATCCAGACCCTTGAAGATATGTTGAGGGCATGCATGTTGGACTTCAAAGGTTCTTGGGAGGATCATCTACACCTGGTGGAGTTTTCGTACAACAATAGCTTCCAAGCGACTATTCAGATGGCTCCGTTTGAAGCGTTGTATGGTCGTAAGTGCCGTTCACCTGTTTGTTGGGATGATGTTGGTGAACGAAGGTTACTAGGACCAGATTTGGTAGTACAGACAGTCGAGAAGGTGAATACAATCAGGAAGCATATGAAGGCAGCTCAAGACAGACAGAAAAGTTGGGCTGACACGTCAAGATGACCTCTAGAGTTCGCCGTGGGTGATTTGGTATTCCTGAAGATATCACCGACTGGAGGGGTGATTCGCTTTGGGAGTCGGGGAAAGCTTAGTCCTCGATTCGTTGGACCCTTCGAGATATTGGAGCGTGTTGGAGAGGTAGCGTACCGTTTGGCGTTACCACAGTCCTTGGCAGGAGTGCACGATGTGTTTCATGTATCTCAACTACGGAGGTATGTTCGAGATGAAACTCACGTCTTGGATCATTCGGAGTTGACTGTACGGGAGGACCTAACTTTTGAGGAGCGACCGGTTGAGATGAAGGATCGAAGAGAAAAGGTCCTTAAGAACAAGGTTATCCCTCTTGTGCTAGTTTCTTGGGGTAATCGATCGCGTGGAGAATCCACTTGGGAGCGAGAAGACGAGATCCGGCAGAAATTTCCTCACCTTTTCCTATAGCTATCTATCTTGTATTCTTGGAATTTCGAGGACGAAATTCTTTTGTAGTTGGGTATGATGTAACACCCGAGCCCAATAATACCATTTCTGTTACTGGTTGAGTGTTAGACATTGCTCATTTCAATTATCTTGCTCGTTTGGTTCTTATTGCAAAATTTTAACCGGCTAAGTCATTTTTGCCTATAACAAATTTTAACACCTAAAATAAAATTAAAAATATCCATATTGGCCTACTCGTCACCACTAGTCGCGTGGTAGCGTCCGCGCGTCGAGATTCATCCCGTTCGGTGAAACGGGCGAGTTTGGACGGCTACGCGTGCGTGCAAGTGTCCGACTTGGGGGCATGCATTTTAATCATAAGACATCTCATTTTAAGATTTGGAACTCGCTTAAAATCCTATTATTTGAATTTCAAATATTTGGGCGCAACCCGGGCGCGATTTGGAAATGTTGCATTTAGCGCCAAAATCCCAATTTAATTAATTATACTAAACTATAAAATATATTCGAAATTTAAAACTGTTACAGGTTTAACCAATCAAATATTTTAGAAAATCCCTTTTAAATCTTTTAAATCTTTTTTAATTTCCTTTTCAGAATCTCGCAGCCAATCGCGAGGCCCAATCCCTCGTGGGCCCCGCCGGTTATTCTCTCTCTCTCTCTCTATCCACATATATATATATTATTCCTCCTTCTTCTTCCTTCGGAGAAATCCCACGAGAACCCGCCGCGAACCCTAACCAAGCTCCATCCCTCTTTTCCTCGCCTTCGTCTCCACCTCCGATCACCCGCCCAGCACTGCAGCAACCTCCTCTAGTCCACCGCAAGCCTTATCTCTCCTCCTCACCTCACCGTCACCATCTCCCTTCAACCCTAGCCGTGACCGGCATCTTCACCATCTCCCTCAACCGAGAACCCATCAACACCCCACTGCCGTCGGCCCCTTCACCCTTAGACGATCCCAACCGCAGCCATTCCCCTCCTCGCTGTCAACCAAACTCGAGCACAAACCTTTACCCAACTCCCTGCATCGCCTGAGGCACCGCCGGCGACCACCTGCGCTGTCCCTGACCGTCGCCGACCATCCCTCTTCTTCATGGACACCTTCCTTCTCTCCCTTTTCTCCTTTCCCGATGCCTGCACGCCCGTTCCCAGCAACTCAAGAAACCCCGATGCCCGAGCCCTAGCCCTCTCTGCCGATCGCCGGCAACCCCTCGTCGTCACCATCTCCGTCTTCTCGCCTCTTTGCTAACCCCCCGACACTACAAACACCACAACAGTAAGCCTCTTTCCCCTTTCTTCTTCTTCTTTCTTTTCGTTTCTTTAGTTCTTGATTTTTTTTTGTATTTCATAGTTCGCCGGAGCCGAGCTCGACGTTGATGTTTCCCGACGACCCAGCAGGGACCCTTAACCCATATGTTTCCATCGTGCGTTGTTTGGACTCTTTCCGTGACCCGTGCGTCCGTCGCGTGTTTTCCGCCGACGCTATGTTCGTGTTTTCCTGTTTGCGAAACCGTCGAGGCAAGTATTACTTGCTACATGCTATGTTATCCTAATTAAGTGTGCTTGACTCATAAAACTTGCATTGTTAACTAAATATAGTTACTTTTCTCATTTGGACGGAATATGATATATATCATGATACTGCAACCTAAACCGTATTTTGCCACTGTAACCCTAATAACGAAACTACCAGTTAATCATTTTGCTATTTAAAGGACGCTAATTGTACACATATATCTTCATTGCTTTCTGTTAATGATATTGCACTACCTTGTGATTATTGCACCCCACGGGTGCTCGAACCTGTTAATATAACACAACTGCACCATTGTGATCAAATGAACTATTATTGCTGTTTACTTTATTTCCTGCTGTTGTTCCTTGTTCGACTATATACCTGTTGTGAGCACACCCTCGATTGCGTCACATATTGACCCGACCTTGATACACATGACATATATACATACCGATGCACCGTACATGGTACCCTTTACTACCAACTCAACCTGTTGTACCCTGACCTAACCTGTTACCTGATCTCATGCCTAATGCCAACAAACCTGACTTGGGGTCCTCATGGACCATTCCTGTTGTCTACCCAGACAAACCTTCTTTTACCTGATCCTGTGTTGGCATTAGTCCCTGTTTACTGAATACCTGACCTGACATATATAACTTGGGGGTATGGGGAAATCAAAGGTGAAACCGACTTGTAACTCAACAGTTCGATACCTGTTCTGATCAGTCTTACGGGCTTGGCCAGCCCCGGAGTGATGATGCTGACATCGCTCGCCCATCCTGCTACTTGTTACTGCCTAGCGGCACGTCTCGGATTCAGCCCCGAGAATCTTGACCGTGGTCCCGGGCACGCACGGGATACTATTGAGTTACATCGACGAGTCATCAATTGATTTCAAAGACTTTAGAATAGAAACCTGATAGAACAGTTTAGTTACCCACTGCACACTACCCTGCACTGTTGTTTCATATTATTGCTTATTTTCTGCATTGCTTATTACCATGTTCATATTATATTATTGGTTGACATGACGCGCTGACGTCTGGGTTTTGCATGGCCCAGATTCTTTACCACTGTCGACGACTGAGCAGGAGTACTTCAGCCAGCAGGCTGATTTGTGAGTTCTGTAGTGGTTAGTTCATTTATTGCATTTTTCCAGGTGTGATCCCGCATTACGGGACGTACCTTTCTATTATTGCATTGGATCATTTGCTTCCGCACTTATTTATCATTGACTCTGGTTATTATGGATTTGGACATGTGTTAGATAGTTTATTTATCTTGTTCTTGATATCTCTACAGCCGTAATGTGACTGTGGATGGATACTTCCTACCCACAGGTAGCATGGTTGGCTATGTTACGTGCCCAATCTTGCGTACTCTGGGAAGCGGGGCGTGACAATGATTGTTGATTGAGTGTTGGACTTTCCTAGTGGTCATTTCTTTGCATGATAGCCTTTTCTCTCTCTCCCTTGGATTATTGTGTGGCTCACTTCCTTTTCCATTCCCTTGGACTCCATTCTCACTCACTTCCATGAGGGGGCCGGCCAAGCAAGGAGAAGGGGCTGCCCAATTTGTGTGTGGGGATTTTTGGCTCTCTCATGCTTGCAAAAATCCCCAAGTTCATCACAAAATTCCACAAGTTCATTTCCTCCACCAAAGGCAACTTCAAGTAACCCCAAATGAGACATAGAGCACTACACGTTTTCTACAGCAAATCTTGGGCACGTCGGCTCGCCAACTTCGTGCCCGAGTTCCCTCGGTCCAGAGGTGGGAGCCCGTAAAAGAAGCCGGCGACGTGGTGCCCTTCCGGCGACGAGGTGGAGACCGGAGATTCCGCGGGGAGATCGGGACGACGACGAGAAGACCGAAGGACACGGATCGCACGGTATATCTCTCTACCCCGTTCTCTAGATAGCTAGGACTAGTTTAATGGCACGATCCGGGATTTTAGTGCGCGGTGGTGCCGGTTCAAAAAGTTAAAGTAAATCATCGCTTCCGCATTCCGGTGTCGGATTGACGGCCGGGGCGCCGCCGTGCACTTACAGTGGTATCAGAGCCTCGCCATTAACCTAGTCTAGCTTTGTCTAATGTGTTTACACTTTTGATCGAACAAAATTCCAAAAAACCCGCGTTTTCTTTGCATCAGTTTTCTGTCGATTTTTTTCTGGCTCGAAATTTTTTTCAGTATGTTGCAGAATGATGTACAGTGAATTCTAAGCAGTCTGAGAAAAATTGGTCGCGTGACGTCACCATATCACCGCGGAACCGCAGCCAAACCCACGCATTGGCCGCGGTTCCACCGCAGTATTGACTGTTCATTGGTCCAATTTTTCACAGAGGGCTTTTGGGCTGAAAATAGGGGTTTTGGAACATTCTTTTTGGGCCCAGAATTTCTTTATGTGCTACAGTAGTGCTTGGGGCCCACTTGGTAAAATTTAATCGATCGAAAATTTTAAACACATTAGTTCACAGTATTTACATTATATCTGCGGCCGTGAATGTCACTTGATCGGTAAATCCTGTCTAACTGCTATAGCCCGGTTAGACAGATTTACGAACGTGACATTCACGTTGATGTTCTGTGTTGTGCTGTGATGTTGCGGATCGGTCGTGGGGGATGGCCTGGATGCAATGCTAGTACAGTTTTTGTTGTATTATGTACATTTGATATTGCGGGGCGAGCGTCCGACATGTGGACTGCCGTCACTGCCTGTTTGTATATTATTCTTTTGGGGCACGACCAGGTTGCGGTCGATGCACCCGTTGTATGTATATTTTACTTTCTGTACTAGGATTACCCCGCGGAGGGGTGCACGGATAGCCGGGTTCTAGAGGGCAACGAGCCCGCATCTCATGGCATTGAGACGGAGGGAGCCTCACTCTAGAATTGGCGGGCTATTCGCCGCACCCGTAGGGGGTACAGGTTGACCTAGGAGGGGTGCCCAAGTTACCGGATTCTGTGAAGTGCTGGGTGGTCCATTCACGTTGCTGAAGGGGGCTGCCTCGCTTCAGGTTTTGGCGGGTAACTTGCCGCGCCTGTAGGGGTCTAGGATTTCATTGCACAGGCTATCCACACGACCACGGGAACGTCGGGTTTCAGTAGCGGCTCTGTGAAACCCGGGGATCCCAGATATCTGTATTGTTCTGTGATGCTGTACATTTCTGTGATGTTGCATTTTTATCACGCCTTGAGCGAAATATTATATATTGATATATATATATATATATTAGTAGATGTTGTATATGTTTTGCATCCGCGCTGGTCCAGTCCCCGCTCTGTCGTTAGTTAGCTAACCTAACGGGTAATGACGGGACCCAGTGGCGAATGCGGATGGCATATACGTACGTCATTATTTTCGTTCTTTAGTAGTGTGATCAATTGATGGGACTGCGTTGATTCGGATCAATGCAAGTTAAAAACAAACCTAATCTGATGTTGTTGGAACATTTTTCAAAAAAGCTGTTATTGCAAGGACGTTCACTTTTGTTTTGCACAGTGGTATTCAGTTGAAATATCCTGCTCCTCAGTCGATGAGGCAAAGGCCGAGATCCCTTCACCGGGAGTGACCCCTTGGACAAAAGTTTGCGTCAGGGAAATAACGTCACTATAGCCGATTACTTTTGCTTTGCATCGTGGTATTCAGTTGGAATATCATGCACCTCATTCTACGGAGAAAGAGCCGAGATCTCTTCACCGGGAGTGACCTCTTTAGCAAAGGTTTTCGTCACTATATTTT
This sequence comes from Agapanthus africanus, assembly GCA_030015575.1. Taxonomy (NCBI): domain Eukaryota; kingdom Viridiplantae; phylum Streptophyta; class Magnoliopsida; order Asparagales; family Amaryllidaceae; genus Agapanthus; species Agapanthus africanus. The sequence goes on along the minus strand of CM057347.1, from coordinate 206,066,778 downwards.
TAAAAGCTATCCGTTCCTTCAACGATATCAAGTTCATTAAGTTAAAGGTTTTCGCCAGAAACCATTCGTAGCCCTCCGTCGTTTCATATGGGTGGTCAATAGTATTCAAGCCGTGTATGTTGGCCAAAGTCAAGGCACAGTGATTGGTAGCTATTGGGTATTCATATGCAGTATAGATAGATGCGTTGGTTTGGGGCAGTCGTACTACTATTTTGACCAAAGTCAAGGGTATGTACGGGTGGGCTCAAATTAACCTGGAGAATGACGGGTAGAACTTGACATGTGACTTATGATATGTTGGCCAAAGTCAAGGTCATAAGAGCATGGGGCAAAAATAACATCGGGAGTTTCTAAAGAAACTGAAACTTGCCAGATATGCGCATACCTTCTGGAGTGTGATAGCGTGAGTGGATTCCGTCACGTTATCATGCGATGATAGTTGGATCCCGATTCCCACTGATGAGTTGGTTTACTCCTCGGGTGATCCTGACTAATTCTTCTTTCAGGTATGGAGGAGAATTTGACGGTACAGTGGGAGGTTTCCAGATTAGATAAATTGGTAACCATTCTGATCTAGGTTAGAGTGCACGCTGAGTGTTTCTTTTCTCTCTCTCTTTAGCAGCGACCATTGACCCGACCCTAGACTATGACTCAGAGACCAAAATTAACCGAACCTTCTTTAACACTGGCTTTTGGATTGTCAGAGTTGCAGACCTCATTGCCACTCCTACTTTTACCCTTTTCTCCAGGACACCCCGTATTACTACGAACGTCCACTTCCATTGGGCAAAACCATCGTATGGTTATATACGAACTCGAAGGAATTTATTCGAGGATGGTTTCCGGTTCTGGAGAAAAAGAATAGGACTATTCAGTTGTCTTTTCCTTTTACCTTCTCTCAGGTTGCGAGTATTCCTTGGTTTAGGAGATAGTACACCTATTACGCAAATTGGATAGTCTTCTTCCAAACCTTAGGCTGGTGCCAAACGGTAGGAAATGAAGAAAACCAATTAGCATAACGATGGTGTACAGAAGGTATTAAGTTAAGACAAAGAAAGGGATTAGAAGGAGGGCAAAGTAAATTGCGACTGATATTCACGACCAAACCAAATATTTCATTCCCACTTCACCTTTGTATTTCTCCAGGACACTCCGTATCACTACGAAGATCCACAGATATTTGGATACTCCATCGTATGGTTATATACGAACTCGAAAGGAACTTGTTCCAGTTCGGGGATAGATTCTAGTTCAGGAGAAATAGGAATAAGGTTTATTCGGTTGTCTTTTATCTTCACCTTCTCTCGCATTGCGAGTGCTCCTAGGATTAAGACAGTACACCCATTATGCTTGTTGGATAGTCTTCTTCCAAACCATAGGCTGGTGCCGAACGGTAGGGAAGGAAGAAAACCAATTGGCCTAAAGGGGTGTGCAGAAGGTAATGACTAAAGACATATGAAGGGATGTGGAGAGATGGTATAGAAATATACGGTTACAGTTGTGAATCTGGATAATGGAAGAGGCATTACTAAGAATACCCAGATACCCCATCGAAACATTTCAATGTTTCAGTTTCACTATGTACTGTTAAAAAAACTGATTTCCCAATTAGACACTTGCTCCAGGGTATGTATTTACCAGGTTTGATTCTCACATCTGCATGGTTTTACAGATGATGAGTGAGAGTAAGTTATTGGGGATTAGGTGATCATCCTCATTATATCGGGATTCGTTGTAATTGGTGATATTTGAGGAAGTCACCTGGGTTGTTTGCCGGACGGCAAATATCTGGTTTTGAATATCCGTTGTTATGCACCAATTTCAAATTGATATATCTGTACGTCTATTTTCATAGAGTGAGATATACCTTTTTGAAATTATGTCCATGACATTTACCTATATCAGTGGATGGTTAGGTAAGGTGCATTAAACAACGGTGTAATTCTTCTTAACCATAAGTACAGTTTTCAACATACGACACACAGGGAGTGAGTTATTAGACTCAAGGGACTTGTACAGAGTATTGTATATTGTCCAGTGTCTATCACGACAGAGGGGATGGTCCTCGTACTATATTCAGTTTACTTATGACTTCTCTAGTTCTAGACAGGTGTTTCGTAGAAACACAAGGTCTAAGTTTTGAGAAGTTATAGGTATATGAATAAAGTAGAGAACCAGGTGTTGCAAGTATCGGGATTCTTCAAGGTGATCGAAGATGTAGATACTTGTGTGTGGTATTCAGTTGATAGTAATGATTAAGAGAACTTGCTTCTCTTTCAGGTTACTCATAATTGGAAGCATTCCTAAGTTGAGTAACGCTGATCGGCCTCCTTCCATTTAGTTGACATGCACTGGAGACAGCTGCATGATTTGAATCTGGTTCAATTAAATCAGTGCCTCTGTTTCTATATTGGATATAGAACAGTTCATATCTTAACGATGTTAAGGTACGGGGAGTTGTCCGGCCTATGCTTAAAACCAGACTCTGGATAACTCAAGGCATGTTTCTGTAATGGCTGTTTGTGGGTTGACCCAGGCTATGACGAGGGTTGACTTTCTACCATCTGGAAGATCAATAGTGATATTGTTCTAGACTCGCCACAGTTTTAATAAAAATGGATTTTTTCAGAAAACAGTAGTGGGAGTATGGTAGAACTGGAAGTGATTCCAGAACCGCAAACGATTACTGAAGATTTGATAAGAACCTAAAGATTCAATCTGGTTTGACATTCCATTGGCCACTCCGCAGATACGGTGGGTAACCTCAGGCACCCGAGAAGTACTCCGGTAGCCTCAAGAACGGTGACAGGGAGGTTCTTGTTTACCCAGACTTGCCATTGCTGTTGTTCCAGGCTGCGAGACCCGGCAGGAGGATGAGTATAGCGTCGATCTAAACTAGCTTTAGAAGTGTACGTGTATATGACTCTGCCAGAGGGTTGTCATAGTCAGTGGGAGCAGCGGAAGCATTGGTGGACAGGTGGCTTATGTCTATTTATAGACTAAAGCAGATTTAGCGGAGATAGATCATCTGTTTCTGATGTGACAGTCATAGGTTTGACTTCATCAGAATAGGGGATGGATCTGTTAAGAAGGTAGTAGGGTGTGATGTCCTGGTATTTGGATGACATACACAGAGTAGGAAGTGATATTCCTATACTACGGTCGGTTATACTTTGGTTGCCACACAGTAGTTTCTCCACATGGGACCTGGATATAATATTCAGACATTCTGGTTACTAGATCTATGGTTTTAGATCTAGATTTGGGTAGTTTCCCAATCTGGGTACTTAGACAGCATTCTAAGAGTATTTAGAATGGACGACTCCTGGCACGGTAGTGTACCTGCAGGTGATTGAGTCACCCTCTCTAAAGGTGTCTTACAGACTAAAGGGGAGAGGGATGTGCATGATTGGCAGATAACTTGCTTAGGCAATTGAGTTAATCATGAGATGTCAACTACCACACCAGATGTTGTTTTTGCACTAGATGCAATAAGTTGACATTGATCCAATCCTGGAGAAACAGTCGGGAGCAGTTCTAGAACATAAGTGGGTGTTCTAGGGATATGATAACAACAGCCTCTTTTAGGAGACAGTTATCATTCCAGACTTCCAAGGTGACTTGGACGACAGGGAGGTTGTCAGAGTTATAGTTTTCCTTCTGACGAGGGGCGGTATTTTGGACAGGTGGTCCAAGGAAATACTGAGGGAGGCATGGCGCAGGATACTGATTAAGTTCAGTTGACGATACAGTCTAAGAAGTTTGGATTTGGAGTTCATTTATGAGCTAGGTCCCATCAGACATCCAGACATTCTAAGACAGGTATTGCTCATTTCGGGAGATGGCTTTCTCCGCGAACTTGAGATATACAGAGACATAGAAAGAAACATCATAGTAGATCAACTCACTGAGGCTATTCCTCGAACGCAATAGTTTCACAAACGAGCTTTGTAAGACTGACTAGTAGAGGAGTTGGGTGTTCGGTATCACACGGGCTGTGAGTATGCGACATCGCAATAATTAGCCTTGAGTGCAAGTGGGAGATTGTTGGAGATAGTGCCATCAGAGTCAATTATTGGATCACAGGCACGTGATTGCAATGGTTGAGGGAGGACCTATCCCGGTAGGACAGTCTTACTCAAGATGATAGTATGCTATCTGGTTTACCTTTATCATCGTGTACTGTTTTAGGTGACCTGACAGGTCACTATTACACGTTGATAGAGCCCCTAGGATTCTTGCTTGACTGCCAGCAGTATGAGGGCGATCATATACGTGAGAGATGGTAGTCTATAAGTACATCCTTAAAAGGTCCCTAGTCGTGGGAGTTTCGAGACAGGGCATCAATACTCCAGAGTAGACTAGTGTATACAATCGAGACCCCGACGAGGGGCGGTGGCCGGTCCCACAAGCCGCTGGTGTCAGTTGGTTCACCTAAGATGTATACAGGTGCTCATTGGGTTATGAGTACACCGGACAGGACACGCCGGGAACATGCTAGTTGGTCTTATACCTGACGTCAGATAGCAGTTCCCTGGTGACATGTGTACAGGTTAGTTCATCGACCTGAGAATCGTCATTTGTCTCGTGTGAGTTCCCACTGTACTTTGATTACTACCCTACCACGCTCAAAGCAGACGTGCAAACAGGTTTTAGTTGGGTACAGTCCCGAGCCACATAGAGGCAGTGAGTGGATCTTCAGGGGTTCGTCTCTCCCGGTATTGGGGGTGAGGTCGCGCTGTGTCTAAGAGAGCCCTTACACGAAGTCCTTGGCCAAGGCAGGAGATTTACTGGTAGGTATTCCAGTAGTATCTCAGGGTGTTCTGGGCTGCACTACGACACGACTTGTACCGCTTTTGGGGGTCTGACTTTTACCAACCCCCTAGGCCCGCCATGCGATGCTCATAGACGAACAGACCGGACTGTACGGATATTGTCACTGACAGGCTCAGTAGGGTTTCAGGATGAGTTCGCTCATCGACGTCCCTTTTGGTCAATACCTGGTAGCCCGTTACGTATAGACTAATACCTCTGACGTGCTAGTGGTTAAATCCACAACTAAGGTGTTGACGAGTCTTTAGAGTCCCCCACAGATCAGTTTCTCAAGTTTCGGGCGAAACGCTGTAGAGCCGTATGGAGATATGGCAGGGTTCGATCAGATACGTGCGGTATTGCACGGATCATGATCGGACGGTTAATACTAGCGGGCTTTGGTTTAAGCCGGATCCTAGTATTGTACAGCGTAGATTTTGTCTCAGTGCATTTGTATTTGGTCGGAATACAAATGCGTGTATGTATATACAGTAGCGAGGTTTTCCTGTAATTTATTACGGGATCAGTTTTTTGGAGTTGCCAGTTTGTTTTCCGTTTCAGCCATATTTCTTTGTATCTTTCATTTGGCTGAAGATTGGTGGAGGAGGGCTTATTTGCATTTGTGCAAATAAGCATTTTGGAGGGTTGTCTTTGCATATTGTTGTGTCATGATGGTTGCACCATCATTTGACTTGTTCACTTCATCATTGCTTGACTTCTATCTTCATGATGGCATGACTTTTGGAAGTGATGATTGTTGATTGAGTGTTGGACTTTCCTAGTGATCATTTCTTTGCATGATAGCCTTTTCTCTCTCTCTCCCTTAGATTATTGTGTGGCTCACTTCCTTTTCCATTCCCTTGGATTCCATTCTCACTCACTTCCATGAGGGGGTCGGCCAAGCAAGGAGAAGGGGCTGCCCAATTTGTCTGTGGGGATTTTTGGCTCTCTCATGCTTGCAAAAATCCCCAAGTTCATCACAAAATTCCACAAGTTCATTTCCTCCACCAAAGGCAACTTCAAGTAACCCCAAATGAGACATAGAGCACTACACGTTTTCTACAGCAAATCTTGGGCACGTCGGCTCGCCAACTTCGTGCCCGAGTTGCCTCGGTCCAGAGGTGGGAGCCCGTAAAAGAAGCCGGCGACGTGGTGCCCTTCCGGCGATGAGGTGGAGACCGGAGATTCCGCAGGGAGATCGGGACGACGACGAGAAGACCGAAGGACACGGATCGCTCGGTATATCTCTCTACCCCATTCTCTAGATAGCTAGGATTACTTTAATGGCACGATCCGGGATTTTAGTGCGCGGTGGTGCCGGTTCAAAAAGTTAAAGTAAATCATCGCTTCCGCATTCCGGCGTCGGATTGACGGCCGGGGCGCCGCCGTGCACTTACATTAATAACCAATCTAATCTTGCATGAGCGCACGCTAAGTGTTTCTTTTCTCTCTCTCCTTGTACCAACCATTTCACGCCCTAATCAAGATAATAAAATGTATCGCTTGACTGATCCAAATTCATATTCGAGGCTGGGGAACATCGGTTTGGCTCTATCTTATGATGGAGGTCATGAGTATGAGCAAGGGAAAGAGGATTGCATGAATTCCTTGATGACCCCAACGAAGAAGAAGCATACTATTGCATCTCCTTCAGGTGTTCTTGTTATTGAGAACTGTTTTTCGGTCAGTCCTACCTCCTGGGTACTAGATACCGGATCAGGATCTCATATCTGTAATTTATTACAGGGACTGAGAAAAAGTAGGATAGTTGGACCTGGTGTTATGTCCCTCAGAGTAGGGAACGGAGCACAAGTTGATGCTGCAGCCGTCGGTGAATATCACCTTGTATTTCCAAGAGGCAATACTACGATTTTGAACAATTGCTATTATGTACCTTTCATAGTTTGCAACATCATATCGGTTTCTTTACTTGATAAAGATGGATATAAGTTTGTTCTTGATAGAAATATCATGAACATTTACCTTAATCAAGCATTGGTTGCAGAAGGTACACTGTGTAATGGTATCTATGTTCTAAATCAAAACACGGTTCTCAATATACAAAACACACGCAAGAGGAAAAGTTCAGAAACGAATGAATCCTACTTGTGGTATTGTAGACTTGGTCATATCAGAGAGAAAAGACTAAGTAAGTTGCATAATGATGGACTTTTGAATATGTTCGAATTTTCATCTTATGAAACTTGTCAGTCTTGTCTCAAGAGAAAGATGACCAAATCTCCGTTCACCGGACACGGAGAAGGAGCAGCAGAGCTCGTGGGACTCATACACAGCGATGTATGTGGTCCGATGTCTATACATGCATAGGTTGGGTTCTCATGCTTCATCACATTCACTGACGATTTCTCTAGGTTCGGGTATGTGTATCTTATGAAATACAAATCTGAAGCTTTTAAGAAATTCAAAGAATTCAGAAATGAAGTAGAGAACCAGACTGGCAAAAGTATCAAGATCCTCCGATGTGATAGAGGAGGGGAGTACTTAAGCATGGAATTTCAGGACTTTCTAAAAGAGAATGGTATTCTCTCTCAGCTTACTCCTCCGTATACACCACAGCACAATAGTGTATCGGAACGAAGGAACCGTACCTTATTAGACATGGTTCTCTCCATGATGAGTAATGCCGAGTTGGTTCTTTCTTTCTAGGGACTTGCGCTCGAGACTGTAGCGTACCTATTGAATCAGGTTCCATCTAAATCTGTGCCTAAGACTCCATATGAAATATGGAGTGGTAAAAGACCGTATGTTTAACGTGTTAAGATATGGGGATGTCCGGCCTATGTAAAAATATAAAATCCGGACAAACTGCAGGAACGGTCAATTTTATGCAAGTTTGTGGGATATCCTAAAAATTCTCTACGATATCTGTTCTACCATACTGAGGAACAGAAAGTGTTCATTGCTCGCCGCGCCACCTTTTTAGAGTGGCAATTTCTTGCAAAAGAAATAAGTGGGAGCATGGTAGAAATGGATGAAATATCTGAACCAGAAACTCAAACTGAGGATTTAGTAGAACCTCAAGATTTAGAAGCCCCAGACGAATCTCAGCCACTCCGCAGATCTAGTAGGATTTCACATCCGCCCGAGAGATACTACGGTTTTCTCATAGATGAGGATCGAGAGGATTGCATCTTGGAAGAAGATGATCCTACTAGTTTCAGGCAGGCCATTATCAGTAGGGACTCTGATAAGTGGCTAGATGCTATGCGATCCAAAATGGAGTCCATGTACACCAATAAAGTGTGGACCTTGGATATTGCTCTACCTGGGGTAAAACCCGTTGGATGCAAATGGATCTACAAAAGGAAATTTAGTGTAGATGGCGCAGGTGAAAACCTATAAGGCTAGACTCGTTGCAAAAGGTTTTCGTCAAAGACCAGGTGTGGACTATGAGGAAACCTTTTCTCCAGTGGCTATACTCAAATCCATTCGGATCCTACTTACCATTGCTGCCTTCAATGACTATGAGATATGGCAGATGGACGTAAAAACGGCTTTTCTAAATGGAAGTTTGGAAGAGTGCATTTATATGGATCAGCCAGAAGGTTTTGTAGACAGTGGGAGTGGTGGGAAAGTATACAAGTTGCTCAAATCCATTTATGGATTGAAGCAGGCATCGCGGAGTTGGAACATCTGTTTTGATGAAACAGTCAAGGAATTTGACTTCATCAAGAATGAGGATGAGCCATGTATTTATAAGAAGATTGTAGGACGAACTGTCATATTCCTAGTCTTGTACGTGGACGACATTCTTTAGATAGGAAATGATATTCCTATGCTACAATCGGTCATGCTGTTCTTGTCACAAAGGTCCTCCATGAAGGTGCTGGGTGATGCCTCATACATTCTGGGGATCAATATCTACAGAGATAAATCCAAGAGATTATTAGAACTTTCGCAGTCCAGGTACATAGAGACTGTACTAAAGAGATTTAGTATGGAAGATTCCAAGCGCGGTAACATACCCGTATTGCACGGAATCACCCTCTCCAAAGAGATGTCTCCCATGACTTACGAGGAGAGGGTTCACATGAGCATTATACCCTATGCCTCGGCGGTAGGATCCATAATGTATACGATGCTATGTACAAGACCAGATGTAGCTTACGCACTAAGCGTGGTGAGCCGGTATCAGTCGAACCTAGGTGAGAACCACTGGAAAACAGTAAAGAACATTCTCAAGTACCTAAGAAGGACTAAGGAGATGTTCTTAGTTTTCGGTAATGGAGACCTCAGGGTCGAGTCCTTTACCGATTCCATCTTTCAGAGTGACAAGAATGACATCAAGTCTGTCTCGGGTTTTGTGTTTACCCTCAACAGAGGGGCGGCGTGTTAGAGGAGTTCCAAACAGGACACCGTCGTAGACTCGACGATGGAGGCTGAATACATTGCTTCAAGCGATGCCGCAAAAGAAGTGTTCTGGATGAAGAAGTGCATTGCTGAACTTCAGGTGGTTCCGTCCATTGTTGATCCGATACCTTTGTATTGTGATAAAAATGGGGCTATATCTTTAGCGAAGGAATCACGGTCCCATCAAAAATCCAGACACATGTTAAGGCGGTATCACTTGATCAGGGAGATCATTGATCGCCAGGAGATCGAGGTATGGAGAGTGGACACTAAAGAAAACACGACGGCTCCATTTACAAAGGCCCTCCTTCAAGCACAGTTCGAGCGACTTTTTGAGATGTTGGGTATGCAGTAAGCCAGTAGCTGGCCTTAGAGCAGACGTTGGGTATTCGGTACGCCAATAACTGGCATTTAGTGCAAGTGGGAGATTGTTGGATATGTATGCCCTAGAGGCCATTATTGTATATGTATACATATAGATGCTGGGGATATCTATGTACAGGACGATCTTGCTCAGTTATGTAGTATATTGTTTCAGTTGTCTTTTATCATGATATGTGTATTTGTTTTTATTGATGCTTTATCCAGCTTGCACATATTGATAAAGACTTGATACAGAAGTACACTATTACGGTTTGACTTTATCTTAACATGGCATATGTTATATACATTATTACATATTGCGGTTACATGTTGATAAAGCTCGTAGGATCTTGCTTGACTGCCTGCGTTGTGACTTGTGGGAGTAGGGTAGTCCATAAGCACATCCTTAAATGATCCCTAGTCGCGTGAGTATCGAGACTGGGCATTGATACTCCAGAGTAGACTAGTGTATACGTTTCTATCCCCGACAAGGGGCAATGGTTGGTCCCGCAGCCATTGGTCAGATGCACCTAAGATCATATACAGGTGCTCACTGGCTGTGAGTACACTGGACGGACTCGCGGAGAACTTACAGATGGTACTATAGCTATCGTCAGATGGATGTTCTCAGGTGACATATGTACAGGTTAGTCTTCAGACCTGAGATCGTCATTTGTCTCGTGTGAGTTCCTACTATGCTTTGATCACTACCCTACCACGGCTCTACTGAGTTGTGCAAATAGATTTTGGTTGGATACAGTCCAGAGCCACATAGAGGCAGTGAGTGATTGTTGGGGATTCGTCTCTTCCGGTATTGGGAGTGGATATCGCATAGTGTTCGATTGGTCAGGACCATCAGGCCTTGGCCAAGGCAGTTGGGATTTACTGATAGGTTGATCAGTAGTTTCCTGGATTGGTCTTGAGCCACATCAGCACGAATTATCGGGTTATTTGGGTCTGACGTATACCACTCCTAGACCCGGTATGCGATACTCTTAGATGAGGTGACCGGACTGGACGAATATTGTCACGGATAGGCTCAGTTGGGATCCGGATGAGTTTGCTCGTCGGCTTTCCCTTTCGACAGGTACCAGGGTAGCCATTACGTACAGCTAGTGCCGCTGACGTGCTTGTGGTTATAGATTTATCCAGTAACGCACTGTCGGCATACTGTCGAGTCTTTAGAATCCCACACAGAGAGTTTCTCTGCTTCGAGCGAAACGATGTAGAGGCCGTATGGTTTTACGGCAGGGTTCGATCACATATGTGTACTTGTGCACGTATGATGTTCGGGCGGATAATAATAGCGGGCTTTGGTTTAAGCCGGATCCTAGTATTATATTGTTGGATTATTTTCATCTCTTGTGTATTCGTATTTTTCGGAATATGTATACGGGTATGTATATACGGTGAGGGGTATTCTTGTAATTTGTTACAAGAGTGCTTCTAGAAGAAAAAACCTCATTATTTGTTTTAACCATTTAGTTAAATGGTTAATGAGATAGAAGTGTGAGGTGTTGACTTTTCTTAAGTGAAGCATGGATAATTGTTGACTCACTTGGTGAGTCATGGGTTACTATTGAGGCAAGGTCGCATCTAGATATTTTGTAGAAAATATCTAGATAATTTTTGGTGAAGATATTTTTTTATTATTATCTTTGGCATGCTTGCTTTATTAATCACAAGTCTTAGCCATTCTTCACTTGGGTTTTTTTCTTGTGTTGCTCTCTACAACTCTCTCATCTCCTCCAAGTTTCTCTTCTTCTACCTCAAACCCTAATAGTCTCACGTGTTGAGAAACCTAGGGTTCTTGAGACAAACAATCCATCATCACTCTCTACATCACCTAGGCTAGTTGGATTAGAAAATAAGTGACCTAGTTACCTCGGTTTAGAGGTAGGAGCTCAAAGTAGACACTCTCGGGTGGATCATCTTCGACGTGATGAAGCCATCGATCAAGCTCGATCATGGAGGCCACTAGGAGCATACTAAAGGAGAGGAGTGAAGACCCGAAGGACTTGAGCCTCTTGGTATATACTCCTTTCACAGTAGATAGTTTCTTTTGTAGTTAGTTAGGTTTATGGTAGATCCGGTATAGGGTTATTCTAGCGCCAAGTTTTGATTCGAAGAAAAAAATTTGTTCCAAAAACGGCCACGAATGACGGCCAGGGCGTTAGCATAACCTTTCATTGACACCATACTAAAGAAGTTTAGTATGGAAGATTCTAAGCGTTGTAATTTACCCGCTTGTTCAGGAATCACTCTCTCCAAAGAGATGTCTCCCAAGACTGATTTGGTGAGGGCTCGCATGCAAGGGATACCCTATACTTCAGCAATCGGATCAATCATGTATGCGATGTTATGTACCAGACCGGATGTAGCTTACTCACTAGGTGTAGTGAGTACGTATCAATCAGATCCAAGGAAGAAGAACTGGACAGCTGTGAAAAACATTCTTAAGTACTTGAGAAGGACTAAAGAAATGTTCTTGGTGTATGGTAACGGTGAACTCCAGGTGGAGTCCTTTATTGATTCGAGCTTCCAGAGTGATAAGGACGACAGTAAGTTAATCTCGGGTTTTTTCTTCACCCTCAATAGAGGGGCGATATGTTTGAAGTGTCCCAAGCAAGATACCATAGCAGACTCGACGATGGAGGCTGAATACATCGCTGCCAACGATGCTGCCAAAGAGGCTGTCTGGATAAAGAAGTTCATAGCTCCACTTGGTGTGGTTCCATCCATTGAGCATCCAATACCTGTGTATTGTGATAACAAAGGAGCTGTGGCATTGGCCAAGGAACCCCCGTCCCATCAGAGATCTAGACATATTCTTAGGCGGTATCACCTGATCAGGGAGATAGTAGATCCCAGGGAGATCGTGGTCAGGAGAGTGGACACAAAGGATAACACAGAGGATCCATTCACAAAGGCCCTCCCCCAGACACAGTTTGAGAGACATTTTGGGATGTTGTGTATGAGATACTACAACAACTGGCCTAAGTGCAAGTGGGAGATTGTTAGGAATATGTATGCCCTAGAGGCCATTATTGTATCATATAGTGGATGCTTGGATATATATAGAGAGGACTTTCTTGCTCGACATGATAGTATGATATCTGGTTGCTCTTTATATTAACATGTACACTTGTATTATTATACGGTCTCTCTGATACATGTTTATAAAGCCCTTAAAATGTTTTCTTGACTACCAGGACTACGGTGCAGATCATACTACTGGGAATTGTGTAGTCTACAAGCACATCTTTTAACAGTTCCTAGTCGAGGGAGTATCGAGACAGGGCATCGATATTCCAGAGTAGACTAGTGTGTACGTTGACCCTGTAGGGGGCGATGGTTGATCCCATATCCATTGGTGTTTAACATCAAAGATTGTACACAGGTGCTCATTACAGAATGGGTACACCGAACAGGACTCGCCGAGAATTTCTAGATGGTATTATACCTATCGTCAGATAGCAGTTCTCTGGTGACACTGGTACAGGTTAGTCTGTAGACCCGAGATCGTCATAGAGTCTTGTGTGGTTCCCACTGTGCTTTGATTTCCTCCCTACCACGGCTCAAAGGAGTCGTGTAAACAGTTGGATTTTGGGTACAGTCCCGAGTCACATGGAGGCAATGAGCGATAGGAGGGGTTTCGTCTCTCCCGGTATAGGGAGTTAATGTTGCGCTATGCTCAATTGGCTATAACAGGAAGTCCCCGGCCATGGCTGTTGATGAGATTTACTGGTAAGAGTTATCAATAGTTTCTTATACCGTTATACGCCATACATCGGCATGATTTATCAAGTTATTGGGGTCTGACGATTCCACCCCTAGACTCGATATCCGACATATCAGACGAAGAGACCGGACTGTACGGTAAGTGTTACTTATAGGCTTCATAGGTGTTTGGACAAGCTTTCTTGTTGATCTTCTATTCGCTCAATACATGGGTAGCTGTTACGTCCAGCTAGTACCGCTGACGGCTTGTGGGTAATTGATGTGATCATTATCTAATGCTGGCGTATTGACGAGTCTTTAGAGTCCAACACAGAAGTTTCCTAGTTTAAGCGAAACGAAGTAGGGCACATATGCTAATATGTGTGGGGGCCTGATTAAATACGAGTATGTGATACTGTATTCTAATCTGGCGGTTATTTGATATCAGTTAGGTTAGATGTGGTAAACCGGATTATTGAATCATGTGTTGATTTGATAATGTGATATACAGATAAATGATATTAGTCGGTTATATGTGATATAACCGGATTAATAAATAAAGTGTTGATTTAATAATAAGATATGTATTTATATTTGATATAATTTTATGTTAACTAATATTTATTGCTCACTAATTATTTTCTTAATATATATATTAATATATATATTTGATATATATATATTATATATATATATATATATATATATATAAAGAAGCATGTCATAGATTTTCTATTTTGATAAAATAGAAAATGAGGTGGAATATGAGGAGATTTTTGTAAAATGGTGAAGCATTGCTTTGATGATTATTATATTGGTCTTGACTCACTATTGAAGCATGGTTCCAATTGTTTACTTAGAAATTATAGATGCTTCAATGAGTGAGGTATTTTTTAATCCATTCTTCACAAGACATGAGTTATTTTTCCTCACTTGAGCTCCTTGCTCTCTAGCTCTCTTCATCTTCCTCCTCACCTACTCCAAGCTCAATCCCTCACATGAGTTGTGAAACCTTGAGCTTGTGAGAACCCTAGTGAGCTTTACATCCCTACTTCACCATCCTACACTTGATTAGCACTTAGGTGTAGTGTGTTTCCTTAACTAAAGAGTTTAGTGAAGAGGTAGCTTGGATTAGCGGAGCTTCGGGTGGATCATCTTCGGCACGAAGATCGCAAAGGAAGCTCGATCCAACTTCAAGTGGAGCCTAGTAGAGTCGCATGGACTACTATATGGAGCTTGAGAAGAGAAGGACACGGTCTACAAAGTTGTAGCCTCTTTCTCTTAGCTTAGATCTTTGTATATCATCATAGAAACCCTAATCATCTAGTTAGATTCAGGATAGTCTAGCTTAGCACAAAGAATTTTTTGAAATTTGCATGCTTGATGCCGATTTAGACCTCATACTGGTGCTATGGTAGACTTTCACAACATACCGCCCCTCCATTGAGGGTGAAGACAAAACCCGATACAGACTTGCTGTCGTCCTTATGACTCTGGAAGCTCGAATCGATAAAGGACTCCACTTGGAATTCTCCGTTACCATACACCAAGAACATTTCATTAGTCCTTCTCAAGTACATAAGAATGTTTTTCACAGCTATCCAGTGCTTCTCCCCTGGGTATAATTGATACCTACTTACCACGCTAATTACATAAGCTACATCCGGTCTGATGCATAACATCGCATACATGATAGACCCAACTGTAGAAATATAGGTATCATTTCCATGCGAGCCTTCTCCAAATCTTTCTTGGGAGACATCTCTTTAGAGAGAGTGATTCCTGAATAAGCGAGTAAATTACCACGGTTAGAATCTTCCGTACTAAACCTCTTTAGTATAGTGTCTATGTCCCTGGATTGGGAAAATCCCAACATCCTTTTAGATCTATCTCTATAGATCTTTATCCCCGGGATGTAGGAGGCATCACCCAGATCTTTTATGGAGACCTTTTGTGATAAGAAGAGTTTGACCGAGTGCAGCATAGGAATATCATTTCCTATCAAGAGTATGTCATCCATGTACAATACGAGGAAGACAACCTTACTCTCTACAACCTTTTTATATATACATGGTTCATCTACGTTTTTTATGAAGTCAAACTCTTTGACTGCCACATCAAAACAGATGTTCCAGCTCCGTGATAACTGCTTTAATTCGTAAATTGATTTAAGCAGCTTGCACACCTTTCCGCTGCTCCCACTATCTATGAAGCCCTCTAGCCGTGTCATATTCACGCTTTCTTCTAAATCACCATTTAGAAAAGCGGTTTTGACGTCCATCTGCCAGATTTCATAGTCATGGTATGCAACAATGGCAAGTAGGATCCTAATGGACTTAAGCATAGCCACTGGAGAAAAAGTTTCAGCATAATCGACACCTGGTCGTTGACGAAAACCTTTTGCTACAAGTCTAGCTTTGAAGGTCTCAACCTTTCCATCTACACCAATTTTCTTCTTAAAGATCCACTTACTCCCAATGGGTTTTACCTCTTCAGGAGCAACTTCCAAAGTCCATACTTTGTTGGTGTACATGGATTCTGTAAGGTTCCTAGGCACACCAATGAGGTTCTACAAGTGATCAAACATGGCCAATTCAAAAATTTCCTATGTGCCAAGTAACCCTAAGCAAGATCGTAACTAGATGATAATGCGATGCAAGCGAGTAAACAACTTTATTGCTAAAGGAAAGTGACTACAACCTTTGTAGATGCGGTCCTCCACTTCCTTAGCTTCGTGAAGATGTCCCCTCGCTGCGATCATTGGATCCCGGACTCTAGCGATGGTTTCGTCAAAGAAATGATCGGGCTAGGTCGTCGACTTCGATGCCGAAGATGATCTACGTCGAGGCAACTCAAGATCAAGCTCCAACTTCACCAAGTCATGAAAATTGTGAAGAAAACACCCTATACTACTTGGCAAGTGGTAGAGGATGAAGAAATAGGAAGTGGGTTCACTTTAGAATTGGATTTCTCACTCTTTTTCTCATGTTGCTATTAATGGTAGCAAGCTTTCTTCTTGAAGAAGAAGAAGAAGAAGAAGAAGAAAAAGAATATGATAAGAATTATGAATAAATGTAAATAATGTGATTCTTATCATAATGCAACCTTGGGTTAGTTTAACAAGTGTAGAGAATAAACTAGGGTTAGGTGAATGGTTAGGTTTAGGAAAGAAACAAAGTGGTCAAAGCTTCAGGAAGCTTCAAGGTAAATCCAAAGAAAGCCACCATTTCATTTCTTGCCAAAATAAATAAATAAATGAATAAATAAATAAATCAAACCCTAACCATTCACTTAACCATGGTTTAAAGTAAACATACACCCAAGCTTGCATGTATCATTAAACATGATACAATCTAGTGCACAAAAATATATCACATATACTACTTGTGCACATCAAGTGAGAAAATCCATCTTAAGTGAACAAAAACTAGTTAATGTAAAGTAATATATCAAATATATAATTATACATCAAATCATTAAATCAACACTTGATTTAATGATCCGGTCATATCGCATATAACCGACTAATATCAAGTGTATCAATGTATCGAATCAACACTTGATTCGGTAACCCGGCTATATCACATATAACCTGCCGATGATACAAATCGCGAGAATAAAATCCAGTATCACATACTGGTATTATTCTCGGTCCCGCACATATCTCAGATGCGCTCCTATTTCGTTTCGCTTGAGCCAGGAAACCTCTGTGTAGGACTCTAAAGACTCGTCAATACGCCGGCAGTAGGTGATGATAATATCAAACACCCACAAGCCGCAAGAGGTCTGCTAAACGTAACGGCCACCCGGGTATTGAGCGATCAGAAGATCGACGAGCAAGCCCGCTCATACTCCTGTGAATCCAACCAGTAACACTTACCGTACAGTCCAGTCTGTTCGTCTGATATGTTGCATATCTCGCCTAGGGGTGGTAAACGTCAGACCCCAATAGCTCGATAAGTCGTGTCGATATGAGGTCTATAACAATTCGAGAAACTACTGGTAACACTTACCAATAAATCTCAGCAACCCTGGCCAGGGATTTCCGGTTATAGCCAATCGAACACAGCGCAACATCAACTCCCTATACCGGGAGAGACGAATCCCCTCTTATTGCTCATTGCCTCCATGTGATTCGGGACTGTACCCAAAAACCACCGTTTTGCACGCCCTCTTGGACATGGTAAGGTGGAAATCAAAGCACAGTAGGAATCACACAAGACTCTATGACGATCTCGGGTCAACAGACTACTCTGTACCAGTGTCACCAGAGAACTGCCATCTGACGTAAGGTATAATACCATCTGGGAGTTCTCGGCGAGTCCGTCCAGTGTACCCAGTCTCCACTGAGCACCCGTATATCATCTCTGATGTCAAACACCAATGGATATGGGATCATCCATCGCCCATCTGTATGGGTCGAGAAGGAATACGCTAGTCTACTCTGGTATATCGATGCCCCGTCTCGATACACTCACGACTAGGGACTTTGAAGGATGTACTTATGGACTACCATGTCCCCACTAGTATGATCCGCATCATAGTCCAGGTAGTCAAGTACACATCCTAAGGGCTTTACCAACATGTAACAGAGAGACAATCAGTATACACGTTAAGGTAAAGAGTAACCAGATAGCATACTATCATGTCGAGCAAGAAAGTCCTTCCTATATATGTCCCAGCATCCTCTACAATATAAATCCTATGTATAGCAATTGCCTCTAGGGCATACATATAACTAACAATCTCCCACTTGCACTAGGGCCATCTGATAGCAGTGGTTGTAGTATCTCATACTCAACCATCCCATAAAAGTCTCTCTCTGGGAAAAGGCCTTTGTGAGTGGATCCGCCGTGTTGTCCTCTGAGTCTACTCTCCTAACCTCGATCTCCTTGGAGATCAACCATCTCCATGATCAGGTGATGCTGCCTCAGAATATGTCTGGATCACTGATGGGACGGACGTTCCTTGGCATAAGCCACAACTCCATTGTCACACAATGGGAGGAACTAAGTTCATCTCATGAACAAATATACATCCAGACTGCCTCTTTTGTAGCATCTTAAGTAGCGATGTATCCAGCCTTTATCGTCTAGTATGCCACGGTATCTAGCTTGGAACTCTTTCAACATACTGTCCCTTTACTAAGGGTAAAGACAATGCCTGTGACTGACATTCAGTCGTCCTTATCACCCTGGAACACTTCCAGTGATTCTCCCCAGGATCGATTAATACATCTCACTACAACTAGTGAGAATCCTAACATCCAGTTACTTCTATCTCATAGATCAAAACTCAGGATTTAGGAGGATCCTATACGGAGAATCCTTGTGATAAGCGGAGATTGACCGAGCGTAGCATAGGAAACTCCTTCCCTATCAAGAGTATGTCATCCACGTACTCTACGAGGATCGTCACCATACTCCCTACTACCTTTTTGTTTATACAAGGTTCATCTACCATTTTGATGATGTCAAACTCTTTGACTACTACATCAAAACAGACGTTCCAACTCCGCGATGCCTGCTTTATCCTATAAAGCATCTTGCACACGTTTCCGCTGCTCCCACTGTCTACGAAGCCCTCTGACTGTGTACTTACAGACTCTCTTTTCTGAAACCATGTATCATTTTAGAAAAGCAGTCATGACACCCAACCACCAGATATCGTAGTCATGGTATGTAGCCGTGGCAAGTAGGATCTGGATGAACTTAAGCATAGATCCTTAGAAAATGTTTCAACATAATCCATACCTGGTCAATGATGCAAACCTTTAACAAGTCTAGCTTTGAAAGTCTCAACTTTTCCATGTACACCAAGTAATCTTCTCAAGATATACTTGCTTCTGATGGGGATTTAACCCTTCAGATAAAGCAACCAAAGTCCATACTTTGTTGGTATATAAGGATTCCATCTCAGATCACTAAGCATCCAGCCATTCTTACAGAGTCTCACTCCTGATGGCCAGCTCGAAACTAGTTGGGTCATCATCTCATGATGCAATCCTCGCTCCCACTGTCATAGAGAAACCGAAGTAACTCTCAGGTGGGTGAGGAACCCTACTGGATCGGCGGAGAGGCTGAGGTTCGTTGGAATCTACTGAATCCTTTGGTTCTATCAAATCATCAGCTGCAGTTTGTATAGCTGGAACCTTTCCAGTTCTACTTAACTGACCATGCCTCGAGCTTGTCCGGATTTTTCTTTTTAGACATAGGCTGGACAACCCCAAATCTTAACAAACTTAAGATATGGACTCTTCCCTTTCCATATCACATATGAAGTGGTAGGCAATTGATTTGATTGGAACCCTATTCAATAGGTATGCAGCTTCTCAAGCGCAAAACTCCCAAAAAGGAAATAGGTAACTCAGTAGTACTCATCATAGAGCACACCATATCAGATAGGGTGTTATTGCTCCGCCCCGATATACCATCGTGCTATGGTGTATACGGAGGAGTCATTCTGAGAGAGAATCTCATTCTCCTTTAGAATAGTCCAGGAATTCTGTGCTAAAGTATTCTCCTCCCTGATCTCATCAAAGGACATAATACTTATACCCGTATTGGTTCTCTACTTCTAACTTATATTCTGTGAATATCTCAAAAGGTTCGGACTTGTGTTTCAACAGGAACATATGTCTGAATCTAGAGAGATTATCAGAGAATGTAATGAAGTACAAAGAACCGGTCTTGGCATGTGTAGACGGGGGACCTTACATACATCAACATATATCAGTCCCAAGAGTACACTAACTCTTTCTCTGCTTCCAATAAACAGAGCTGTGGTCATCGTATCTTTGTGACATGACCGGCAAGTTTCACAAGATTTAAATTCAAACTAATTTAAATATGCATCTAAATATAACTTCAGCCAGTCGGGTCGCATTGATATGACCTAGTCTACAATGCCTCAAGAAGGATTCGTTCATTTCTGAACTCTTCCTCTTGTGTGTGTTCCGTATACTAAGAACTGTAGTTTGATTTAAAACATCAATGCTTTTAGATAACGTGCCTGAACCGATCAACTTTTGATATACGAAATGTTCAAAACATTATCCAACAATACAAAGTTATATCATTTCTTTACTAATAAAGAGAATGATATGATTTTGTATATCAGGTTTGGTATCTAATAACATTCGTTCAGAATCAATGTATTGGTAATATAGGGTGACAGTGACCAACAGACTTGGCTGCAACACTTGCCCCGTTTTCTGTCTCATGAAACTTATCACCTATTCTCAGTTCTCTACCTTTCTGTAGCCCATGTAACGGATTACATTTGCGGGATCCTTATCCGGTATCTAATACCCAGGACGTAGAGGATACTGAGAAACAGTTCTTTGTAATGAACACACCCGAAAATGATCTCTCTTCGTTTGGGCGGCACGGGAATTCTGGTAATCCCCTATTTCCTGCTCTGTCTTATAACAATTATAAGTTGGAGCGGGACCAACGTTCCCCAGCTCAATACAACAAGCGGGTTTGGTCAATACATCCGTATTATTATCTTGATTAAGGCGTGATATGGTCGCTACCTGGAGAGAGAGAGAAGAAAATACTCAGCGTGCGCTCTTGCAAGAATAGATTGGTTATTATTTTATCTAATCAGGATGGCTCCCACTGTTTTTATCAAATCTTCCTTCAAACCCTAAAAGGAAAGACTAGCCGGGATTAATTACACACTACAAGTTCGCCAATCTTTCAGCTAGGCCAATGTCGGTATTTTGAGGGAGGTCCCCCGTGCTTTCGCACGAACCTAATTACAGTAAACCTCATTTTCCCAGAGGCGTAACCCCGTTAACACCTTTCTAGACACCTACTTGATCGGCTAATTGTAATGTGTAAAACTCTCGCAGGAGTAACTCTTACTCGCAGCGGGTATCGGCATCCAACTATCTCATAGAAGGTATGCAATCTCATTGCAAATTTCAACACTTGAAATTCTCGATAATATTTTGCCCCTAGCGTGCTATGACCTTGACGCATGCCAAACAACCCATAGTCCGCTAGTCAAGTTCAACCCGTACAATTCTTGATTGAATTAAACCTACCCGCACGACCCTTGACGCATGCCAAACAACGCCGTACGAATACCCTAATCCAATCGCATCGTATGCTAGCAGATAAGCACTAGTTAGCTACCGTACACTACGCCTTGACGCATGCCAAACAACCGCAGCACGAATACTAACTAGTACTTATCTGAATGACGGAGGGCTACGACAGGTTTTTCTGAAAACCTATTGCGTAATGAACTTGATATCGTTATAGAATCAAATGATTTTAAAATGGAGTGCTTTTGAGGCTTTTCTAGTTTTGCTAAACGAGTCACTCCCGGTGAAGGGATCGTCGGTCCTTTCCTCGTCGAATGAGGTGCGGGATATATCATATATATCATTGTGCAAAGCAGAAACTATAGAAGCAATCAAAAGACAAACCGAGGGGTGTAGCATCTGCCAGTTATTGCTAAAGGAGTCACTCCCGGTGAAGGGATCTCGGTCATTTCCTTATCGAATAAGGTGCAGGATGTTCTACAAGGAACACCGCGATGCAAAGCAAGAACTGTAGCTACGTGTTTTATTTTGAAATTCGATTCCACAACATCTTTAGGTTTCCTTTTCTTTCATTAATCACATTAATGAAGTCCCATCATTTAAATTTACCTAAACATCACAGATAAATACGACGTACACTTATGCCATCCGCATTCGCCTCGATGTCCCCTCGTGCACCATTAGGTTAGGTAACTAACGGCAGAGCGGGGCAGGGCTAGCGTGGGTGTAAAACACAAGTAATGCCTATATAATATATCATATATACTATATACAGTATCTATCACAGAACATCACATGATCACATCACAGATATCGCAGCAGAAGAAACATATATGAAATATTGGATATACTAGGACGTCCGTGTTTTCAATACGAGCCAGTATAAAACACGGATTCCACGGTCGCGATGAATAGCCAAACCCACACCCCTAGACCCCTACGAGAGCGGCAAGCAACCTTACCAATTCTAGAGTTAAGAGACCCGGACTCGACTCCTCGAGTTGGTCTCCCACTGGACTCCAGAACCCGGTTACTTGTGCTCTCCTCCTTGGGTCTATCCTAGTGCGGAAAAGTAAATAATATACAAAGGGTGACATCTTCCGCAACCTGGAAGTGCCCCAATAAAAGAATATTACATACAAGTTTTTACATGAATGAAAAAGAAAAACGCTCATCTCACATAAAAAAAACCCGGCTATTCAAACACGACGATCCAATACAACATATCCAGCAACACATAACATCACATGTCATCAACGTAAGTAAACATGCGTATCCCAATTGTCGTTGACATATAGCAATGAAACCGGCAATATCACATATTACACTTACGGTCACAGAAAAGAAAATGTAAAACTACAACAGTTGGAATCCGCAACCTCTTTAGACATCGCATGCCTAATCAAATGAAATACTTAGACATCGCATGCCTAACAATTATAAACCCCGCATTTTAGTCTCATTATCGAAAACTCTTTTCAATATCAAGTCGGGCAATTCAACAAGATTCCCGACATCCTGATCGAATGCTCGTCGCAAACTTCAGTAGACGGCTGCACCCCCGATGCCGCCGACAAAGTGCACCAAGGCGGAACACCGCTGCCGCGAGCACCCAAACGGATGCTTTCGGCGACGGGGTTCTCCTACAGTCACTTGGTCGGGGCTATGGGGCATAGCTGTCTATTAAGTTTACCGGCGAGTATCCGCGTACGCTACGTGATTGCGACGGACTTTTGATCGCATCAAAATTCCGTGGCAACCGATCAAGTGAGACTAAAGTGCTATGTTTATAACATTCATTCAGTTATCTCATAACTTCTTGTGAATTCCAATTATTGTATCACATTCCAGATAAATAGAAAATGTTAAACTTTCCGATTGAACATCCAAACACCCAAGTTTTCCCGGAACAGCTCAACACATGAAATAAGTTTAAAAACATTCACTTCGTGCCTCAATACCAACGGTCCAGCCGTAGAAGGGTCAAGCCAACGCCTCACATGTGGCACGCCGTACTGCGCAAGACGGTCACATAATCGAGTTAAGGTTTGTTGTCTTCTAGAGGGACCATCGCGTTACTTGCACTACTTAGAATGTCCTTAAACGACGGAAAAATCCAACACTTGGAAATTTCCGGGCAGGGGAAAAAGTGGGTATTTATATCCGGTCAAACTTTTCAACATGTTCAAAAATTATCCGGAAAACACAGACGAAGTTAAAGATTCTGATAGAATCGTCGAATCCCCAAAAGACCCCAGATTACTCAACTCTTGAGTGAAGATTAAAATTGCCTAGAAAACACAGGATTCCATAAGAAACATTACTGTGCAAATTTTAGATGGTGACGTCACAAAATGGCGGCGGAACCGCCGCACGAGCCATGCTCGTGCCGCGGTTCCGCGGCGGTTTGATCTCCAAACAGTGTCATTTTGCACAGTTATTCTTATAATTTCCTGCTTAGTTTTCTGCATATTTTTAATTTGGAAAACTCCCAGTTTTAAAAATTTGTACAGAGAGTGATTTGGGATTAGGGTTTCGGGTTCGATCGGACTTCTAACATCGTCTACGCATCGCCTAAGGCTTTAGCTAGGCTCTGATACCACTGTAGGGTTCCTAGGCATGCTAATAAGGTCTCACAAGGCATCAACCATGCCAAATTCAAATTTTTTCGGTGCCTACAAACCCTAATACGGATCGTTAACTAGAATTTAGGCGAAACTACAAGTAGTAAACAACTTTACTGCTAAAGGAAAGTGACTACAACCTTTGTAGATGCGGTCCTCCACTTCCTTAGCTCCGTGAAGATGCCACCTCGCTGCGATCATTGGATCCCGAACTCTAGCGATGGTTTCATCGAAGAAATGATCGGGCTAGGTCGTCGACTTCGATGCCGAAGATGATCTACGTCGAGGCAACTCAAGATCAAGCTCCAACTTCACCAAGTCATGAAACTTGTGAAGAAAACACCCTATACTACTTGGCAAGTGGGTTGCCATTAATGGTAGCAAGCTTTCTTCTTGAAGAAGAAGAAGAAGAAGAAAAAGAATATGATAAGAATTATGAATAAATGGAAAATAATATGATTCTTATCATAATGCAACCTTGGGTTAGTTTAACAAGTGTAGAGAATAAACTAGGGTTAGGTGAATGGTTAGATTTAGGAAAGAAACAAAGTGGTCAAAGCTTCATGAAGCTTCAAGGTAAATCCAAAGAAAGCCACCATTTCATTTCTTGCCAAAATAAATAAATAAATGAATAAATAAATAAATCAAACCCTAACCATTCACTTAACCATGGTTTAAAGTAAACATACACCTAAGCTTGCATGTATCATCAAACATGATACAATCTAGTGCACAAAAATATATCACATATACTACTTGTGCACATCAAGTGAGAAAATCCATCTTAAGTGAACAAATACTAGTTAATGTAAAGTAATATATCAAATATATAATTATACATCAAATCATTAAATCAACACTTGATTTAATGATCCGGTCATATCGCATATAACCGACTAATATCAAGTGTATCAATGTATCGAATCAACACTTGATTCGGTAAACCGGCTATATCACATATAACCTGCCGATGATACAAATCGCGAGAATAAAATCCAGTATCACATACTGGTATTATTCTCGGTCCCGCACATATCTCATATGCGCTCCTATTTCGTTTCGCTTGAGCCAGGAAACCTCTGTGTAGGACTCTAAAGATTCGTCAATACGCCGGCAGCAGGTGATGATCATATCAAACACCCACAAGCCGCAAGCGGTCTGCTAAACGTAACGGCCACCTGGGTATTGAGCGATCAGAAGATCGACGAGCAAGCCCGCTCATACTCCTATGAATCCAACCAGTAACACTTACCGTACAGTCCAGTCTGTTCGTCTGATATGTCGCATATCTCGCCTAGGGGTGGTAAACGTCAGACCCCAATAACTCGATAAGTCGTGTCGATATGAGGTCTATAACAATTCGAGAAACTACTGGTAACACTTACCAGTAAATCTCAGCAACCCTGGCCAGGGATTTCCGGTTATAGCCAATCGAACACAGCGCAACATCAACTCCCTATACCGGGAGAGACGAATCCCCTCTTATCGCTCATTGCCTCCATGTGATTCGGGACTGTACCCAAAAACCACCGTTTTGCACGCCCTCTTGGACGTGGTAAGGTGGAAATCAAAGCATAGTGGGAATCACACAGGACTCTATGACGATCTCGGGTCAACAGACTACTCTGTACCAGTGTCACCAGAGAACTGCCATCTGACGTAAGGTATAATACCATCTGGGAGTTCTCGGCGAGTCCGTCCAGTGTACCCAGTCTCCACTGAGCACCCGTATATCATCTCTGATGTCAAACACCAATGGATATGGGATCATCCATCGCCCATCTGTATGGGTCGAGAAGGAATACGCTAGTCTACTCTGGTATATCGATGCCCCGTCTCGATACACCCACGACTAGGGACTTTGAAGGATGTACTTATGGACTACCATGTCCCCACTAGTATGATCCGCATCATAGTCCAGGTATTCAAGTACACATCCTAAGGGCTTTACCAACATGTAACAGAGAGACAATCAGTATACACGTTAAGGTAAAGAGTAACCAGATAGCATACTATCATGCCGAGCAAGAAAGTCCTCCCTATATATGTCCCAGCATCCACTACAATATACATCCTATGTATAGCAATGGCCTCTAGGGCATACATATAACTAACAGATTCCATCTCTGATCGCATAGCATCCAGCCATTTCACAGAGTCCCCACTTGTGATGGCCTGCTCGAAACTGGTTGGGTCATCATCTTCCATGATGCAATCCTCGCTCCCACGGTCTATGAGAAAACCGTAGTATCTCTTGGGTGGACGAGGAACCCTACAAGATATGCAGAGTGGCTGAGGTTCGTCTAAGACTATCGAATCCTCCGGTTCTACCAAATCATTAGTTGTAGTTTGTGTTTCTGGAACATCTTCTAGCTCTACCTCATTACCACTAATTTCTTTCACAAGAAATTCCTTTTCTAAAAAGGTGGCATATTGAGCAACAGACACCTTTTGTTCCTCACTGTGGTAGAATAGATATCCATGTGAATTCTTTGGATATCCCACAAACTTGCAATGAACTGATCATGTTTCGAGTTTGTCCGGATTCTGTTTTTTAACATGGGCCGGACAACCCAATATCTTAACTCGTTTAAGATATGGTCTTATTCCACTCCATATTTCATATGGTGTTTTAGGCACAGATTTTGATGGAACTTGATTCAATAGGTATGCAGCTGTCTTAAGTGCATAACTCCAAAAGGAAATAGGCAACTCAGCAACACTCATCATATAACGCACCATATCTAATAGGGTGTGATTCCTCCGCTCTGATACTCTATTGTGCTGTGGTGTATACGGAGGAGTAAGCTGGGAGAGAATTCCATTCTCTTTTAGATAATCTCGGAATTCCGTGCTTAAGTATTCTCCTTCTCGATCAGATCGAAGGACTTTAATACCTTTACCCGTCTGGTTCTCTACTTCGCTTATATTCCTTGAATTTCTCAAAAGCTTCAGATTTTTGTTTCAACAGGAACACATGTCCGAATCTTGAGAGATCATCGGTGAATGTAATGAAGTAAGAGGAACTATTGCTGGCATGTGTCGACATAGGACAGCATACATCATTATGTATCGTCCTAAGAGTTCAGTAGCTCTTTCTCCATATCCCATAAACGGAGTTTTAGTCATCTTGCCGTTGAGACATGACTGGCAAGTTTCATAAGATGTAAATTCGAACGGATTCAAATATCCATCTTTATGCAACTTAGTTAGTCTGGTCGCATTGATATGACCAAGTCTACAATGCCACAAGAAGGCTTCATTCATTTCTAAATTTTTCCTCTTGTGTATGTTCTGTATATTTAGAACTGTATTTTGATTTAGAACGTATATACTATTATATAACGCACCAAACCCAATCAACACTTGATTTAAGAAATTGTTCATAACATTTTTCTCTAATGCAAAATTATATCCTTCTTTATATAATAAAAAAATGGATATTATATTGCACATCATCTTTAGTACAAAATAACTGTCGTTCAGAATCAATGTTTTACCATTTGGTAATACTAGGTGATATTCTCCAACTGCTTTGGCTGTAACAATTGCTCCATTCTCTACTCTGAGAGACATATCACCCTTTCCCAGTACACTACTTCTCTTTAACCCATGTAACATATTACAAATATGGGATCCTGATCCGGTATCTAATACCCAGGACGTAGAGTAGACTGAGAAACAGTTCTCACTAACTAATACACCCGAAGAAGATACATCAGAATGCTCTTTCTTCGTTCAGGTTGCGTGGAAATCCTTGCATTCCCCTATCCCTTACCCAGACTTATGACAGTTGTCATAAGATAGAGAGGAACCAACATTCCCTAGCCCAGTATAATAAGAGGGTTCGGTCAATACATCCATATTATTATCTGGATTAAGGCATGATATGGTCGCTACCTGAAGAGAGAGAGAAGAAAACACTTTAGCGTGCGCTCTTGCAAGATTAGATTGGTTATTATCTTTTCTAATCAGGATGGCTCCCACTGTTTTTATCAAATCTTCCTTCAAACCCTAAAAGGTAAGATTAGCCGGTATTAATTACACCCTACAAGTTCGCCAATCGGTCAGCCTGGCAGGTATTGGTACTCCAAGGGAGTCTCCCCGTGCTTTCGTATGGAACTAATTAAATAACCTCGTTTCCGCAGGGACGTAACCGCATTAACACCTTTCTGAGACACCTACTGGATTAGCTAATTGTAAAGTGGAAAAATCTCCCAGGAGTAACACTTACTCGCAGTGGGTATCGGTATCCAACTATCATATAGAAGGTATGCAATCTCATTGCAAATTTGAACACGTGAAATTCCCAATATCTTTTTATACCCCATGCGGTTTATGACCTTGACAAGGTCAATAAACCATAAACCGCAAGTCAAGTTCAACCCGTCATTTCATGATTGAATTAAACCCACCCACACGACCCTTGATAAGGACAACAAGGCCATACGACTACCCTGATCCAATCGGATCATATAGGGCAGATAAGCACTAATCAGCTACCGCACACTACGCATTGACAAGGTCAACAAACGTAGCATGAATACTAAATAGTACTTATCTGAAATGACGGAGGGCTACGACTGGTTTTGAAGAAAACCTTTACTGTAATGAACTTGATATCGTCGTAGAATCTAGTGATTTGAAAATGAGTGGTTTAAGCTCCGCTTTAAAATCGAGTAGTTTTCAAAATAAACCGAGTGGGTTGTAGTATATGCTAGTTTTGCTAAAGAGGTCATTCCCGGTGAAGGGATCTAGGCTCTTTCCTCATCGAATGAGATGCTGGATATTCATAAAGGAATATCACTTTGCAAAGCAAGAACTAGAGCTACCTTTTTGAAAAATTTGATTCTACAACATCTTTAGGTTCTTTTTCTTTTCATTAATCTCATTAAAGACGTCCCATCATTTATGTTTCCTAAACATCATAGATGAAAAGAAAATAAAATACACATATATGCCATCAGCATTCTCCGCAGGGACCCGGGTCTTCACCCTAAGGTTACTTAACTTACGGCAGGGCGGGGTCAGGACTAGCGTGGATACAAAACATATATAGTGTCTACTAGTATATCATATATATAAGTATCATTCGTCTCACGCAGTTATATGATCACATCATGTAACACCCGAGCCCAATGCTACTATTTTCAGTTACTGTTTGAGCATAATATAGTACTCATTTCATTTAACTTGCTTATTTGTTGCTTACTGTAAAATTTACCCGGCAAAGTCATTTCTACATATAACAAATTTTGGCATCTAAAATAAAATTGAAAATATTCATCTTGGCCTACTTGACACCCCTAGCCTCGTGGTAGCGTCCGTGCATTGTGTTCTCGTCCCGTTCAGTGAAACGGGCGAGTTTGGACGGCTACGCGCGCGTACATGTGTCCGTTTTAGGGGTATGCTTTTTAATCATAAAACACTTCATTTTAAAATTTGGATCCCGCTTAAAATCCTATTATTTCAATTTCAAATTTTTGGACTCGACCCGGGCGCGATTTGGAAATATTTTATTTGGCGCCAAAATCCCAAATTTTTAATATTATTAAAACCATCGCATATATTTTTCTAACTAACCTGATATCTTACTGTTCATTACATATCTTTTAAATCTTTAAATTAACCTATATATATATCCTACTGTTCCTTAAAATGTTTTGAATCTTTAATTAATATTTATCCCTAACTAACGATTCCCCTTTAGCCAATCGCGTTCCTTTTAATTCCGTGGGCCCCCACCTGCAGCTCTCTCTCTCTCTCTCCACTTTTTCTCTCTCTCTCTTATATATATTCTCTCGTACTTCTCTTTATCATTCTTTCTCTTCTTGCTTCATGTCTCGTTTCTCATTTTTTTTAACTGTTCTTTTGTTGCCGGAATTCCGTCGTGCCGGTGACGCTTCTCGACGTTCCAGCGAGGTACCCCGACCCGTTTGGTTTCTTTGTTCGTCGTTTGGGTTCATTCCGTGAACCGTGCGCCCATCGCGAGTTTTCCCCGCCGACGGTTAACGTTCCGTTTTCCCGATTCGCGACCCATCGAGGCAAGTTAATCTTGCTAAATGCTATATAATTCATTTTATACCTATTTAAATAAATACCATACCTATAGTTTAAATCTAGTGCCCCATGTTTAATTTTATAACGTTTCGATGTTCCGTTTGCATCCATTTATATCATATTAAATCTAGATCATGAAAACTTATCTTGTGACATACTAGATTACATTATACTGCAACCATATCATTTAAAATATATATCGTCGTAATATTTATTATTATTATCTTTAATTAGTTTATAATCTTCATTTTATAATTTTATACATTTGAAAATCTTATAGTTTACACATGAAACGTTGTTGAAAAATCGGATATGACAAATCTGAAATTTACTGTACACCTTATCTTATAAAATTCATTATAAATCATAGAAAAATCATTAGTATACGTTCTTTAGTTCGTTAAGAAGCTAACTCATAATACTATAACTCTATGAAATATTTACTCACAAAATAAATTGTTTAAATAACGTAAAATGCAAATGAAAATGTCTCCAAACTGCTGTCCAGAGAAATTCCAGCAGCAAACTTTCAACTTCGAATGTTCATAACTTTTGTAGGGACAACCTGAGATGCTTATACTTATAAAACTGAAAACCTTATTGAATTATCTTTGTTTTGGTATAAGACACGTCCCTTTTGGAGAACGTTTGTTATTTTTAAGCTATTTTACAAATTAGGGTGACGCTGAATTTCTGAACGGAACATTCTTGTGCATTGTTAATCAATACCACTTTTATAGTTATTAATCGCTTTGAATATGCTATCCATATTAATATTATTATATCAATATTTATATCACATATTGCTTAGTTGTACATCACACATTACCATTTTATAGTTTTATAACTTTTCGGATACCCGTTTGCATCCATCGCATTTAAGATACATATAATTGCATTCATAGATCACATTACTACATAATAATATGATATTAACACTCCATGTTTAATAAATTGCATCCTAATTAATATTGGAACTATAAATGTAACCCTAATCGATAACTGTGCATCCATATCCTTGAAATTATATCTATTTGCATATCATATTACACGTTCCAGTTCATTGTTCTGATAGTACTCATGCTTGTTTATTTATACACATGCTTATGTTAGTTTGATTATGAGCACCCACATGACATCTTGTGCTTCCTGACATGACCTGTTACACTTCCTACTTGACATGACATGGTACCGTACACTCTTGACATGACATGACACCTTTATACATTATCTAGCTTGACCTGATGTACCATGGCTTTACCTGTTACCTGATCTTGTGTCTAATGCCAAAAAACATAACATGTAGTCCTCATGGACCGTTCCTGTTGTCTATCCAGACAAACCTGTTTACCTGATCCTGTGTTGGTATTAGTTTCTTGATTTCGGAATACCTGACTTGACACACACATATAACTTGGGGGTATGGGGAAATCAAAGGTGAAACCTGACTTGTAACTCGATAGTTCACTACCTGTCTGGGTGTACACATTCTTGTTTTGTGCCTAGCGGCATGTCTCGGTTTCGGCCGAGAATATTGTGGCCGTGGTCCCGGGTATGTACGGGATACTATCGAGTATACACATTCCTGTTTTGTGCCTAGCGGCATGTCTCGGCTGCAGCCGAGAATATTGTGGCCGTGGTCCCGGGTATGTACGGGATACTATTGAGTTACATCGATGATTCATCAATTGATTTCAAAGACATTAGAATAGAAAACCTGATAGAACAGTTTAGTTTACCCACTGCACGCTACCCTGTACTGGTATGATTCATATTATTGTTATTCTTGCTGTATTCATGTTTATATTACATTGCCTGCTACACTGTTCATATTATATTACTTGATGACATGACGCGCTGACGTCTGGGTTTTGCATGGCCCAGATTCCGTATCGCTGTTGCAGTCCGAGCATGAGTACTTCAGCCAGCAGGCTGAGCTGTGAGTTCAGTAGTAGTTAGTTTTATTTCCTGCATTTATTTCCTGATGTGAACCCGCATTATGGGACACACTTTTCAGTTATTTGTATTGGATCATTTGCTTCCGCATTTATTTATTATTGACTCTTGTTATTCTGGATTATGGACACGTTTTAGATAGTTTTATCTTGTTCTTGATATCTCTACAGCCGTAATGTGACTGTGGATGGATACTTCCTACCCACAGGTAGCATGGTTGGCTATGTCACGTGCCCAATCTAGCGTACTCTGGGAAGCGGGGCGTGACATGGTTCTTTTGGTATCAGAGCCATAGGATAGTCGGGTTGATTCTTTTGTAGTTGGGTATTGTACCCAATACACGAATCAGAATACCCGTGTTTAGGAAACATGTCCTGCCACCTTGACCGTTTTACCATTCTTGAATCACATTCTTCCTGATTATATCTTTTACGATGTGCAAACTTCCTTTGCATATCGATTCGAAAACCTGATTCCTTGTTATCTCTAGGACTTAGGCGACTTGGATGGAGTTATGTAATTGTGGCTATGATACCGCGGCATAGTTACAATGCGGTACTCTATTTAAGTATCTTGGAGTTCTAGCCTTGATCTATATTCAAAATCTATCATCATGCTAATGTTGGGTATTTTGAGTTTAGGATTATGACCGGTAAGAAATTGAAGACATACCAGAGGCGTGTGGACGAAGCCGCCATGCTTGGAGTGATAAGAGGAATGCTGGAGAATCAAAGAAACAGACCGAGCTGATCCAACAGCAAGCGGACTCGTTTCGGGAAGGTTTGCAGATCGTTCAGCAGTCTGTGAACAATGTTGGAGCTAGACCAGTTGACCGAGTAAGGACCGTAGCAGATTTCAGGCGGTTGGGTCCGTCTACATTTACTAGTTTAAAGGAGCCGTTGCCAGTGGAGCAGTGGCTAGTTGACACAGAGAACTTGCTTTTTGCGGCACAGATTCCAGATGACAAAAAAGTTGTTGTGGTATGCTTTCAGCTAGTGGACTACGCCCGAGAATGGTGGCTTGTTGAGGAGACCCACTTGCCCAAGCCGATCAAGTGGGCGGATTTTTCTAAGAGTTTCCTGGAGAAGTTCTTCCCGCGGACTGCACGGGAGGAAATGGAAGAGAAGTTCATCGGACTAAAGCAGAAGGGAGCACCCGTAGATGTGCATGTAGCAGAATGGACGAGACTCAGTAGTTTCGCTGGACCTTTAGTTGCCAACGATGCAGACAGGGCACGGAGGTTCATGCGCAGACTGGACGTGGACATCCAGAGGCAGATTGTCTCCCTGGGTTTGACCACTTTCTCACAAATACTTGCAGCAGCCAAGAGCAGCAGAGTTTATCTGGGATGAAAGGGAGTTTGCAGCAGACAGCAGTTGCGTTAAGGAAGCAGTTCGATCGGGCCGGTCGAGTTTAGGGCTAGGCCGACAAACAATATTCTTGCATCAATGGAAGTGATGAAAGTAAAGAGCCGGCTGTTGTTCGTGATTCTATGGACGTGTTTGAAGATATATCGGGTTTACCGCCGAGGAGAGACGTGGAGTTCGCAATTGATCTTATTCCTGGTGCAGCGCCAGTATCTAAAGCGTATTATCCAATGGCGCCAGTAGAGTTGGAAGAAGTAAAGAAACAGGTTGCTGAATTGCTTGAAAAGGGTTGGATTCGAAGCAGTAACTCGCCTTGGGGAGCTCCAGTTCTTCTAGTAAAGAAGAAGGATAGCACAAGAAGGATGTGCATCGACTATCGAGAATTAAACCGGGTGGCTATCAAGAACAAGTACCCGATCCCTCGCATTGGAGAACTTTTTTGAGCAGCTTAGTGGCGCGAGGGTATTCTCGAAGTTGGATTTACGATCCGGATATCATCAGGTCCGAGTGAAAACAGAAGATATTTGCAAGACGGCGTTCCGAACTCGGTATGGACATTACGAGTACTTAGTGATGCCCTTCGGAGTAACGAATGCGCCGGCAGTATTCATGGACTTGATGAACCGAATCTTTTCATCGTTCTTGGATCAGTTCAGTGTGGTATTCATTGACGATATTCTGGTTTACTCGAAGAGTTTTGAAGAGCATGCTGAGCATTTGAAGATCGCACTGCAGACGTTGAGACAGGAGAAATTGTATGCGAAGATGAGTAAGTGCGAGTTTTGGCTGGAGGAAGTAAGGTTTTTGGGACATGTTGTGTCTGGCGATGGCATTGTCGTCGATCCAGAAAAGATTGCAGCAGTTCGAGATTGGCCTATTCCAAAGAATGTTGCTGAGATAAGAAGTTTCCTTGGATTAGCCGAATACTACAGGAGATTTGTGGAGAACTTTGCTCGTCTGGCAGATCCATTGACCAAGCTTACGCGCAAGGAGGTACCTTTTGTATGGGCGGATAAGTGTGCGTTAGCTTTCGAGACGTTGAAGCAGAAGTTGATAACCACCCCTATTCTGACCGTGCCAGACAATTCCTGAGGATTGGTGATTCACAGCGACGCATCTGGGAAAGGATTGGGATGTGTTTTGATGCAGCATGGGAAGATTGTAGCATACGCATCGAGACAGTTGAAGACCCATGAGAAGAATTATCCAACTCATGACTTGGAGCTTGCGGCTGTGATTTTCGCTTTGAAGATTTGGATACACTACTTTTTGGGCGAAAGAGTCGAAGTTTTTACAGATCATAAGAGCTTGAAGTATGTGTTCACACAGAAGGAGCTTAACATGAGGCAGCGTAGATGGTTGGAGCTGATGGCTGACTACGATCTTGATCTTAAGTACCATCCGGGGAAGGTTAATGTTGTGCCGGATGCGCTTAGTCGGTTACCAGTAATTCAGGTGTTAACTACGCAGAAGGAGATCGTCGCAGATTTTCGAAGATTTGACTTGGAGGTTGTGCTACCGCGTTCTACGGGACAGTTGTTGCAGCTGCAAGTACATTCGTCTTTGATTGAGAATATTAAAGCAGCTCAATCGCAGGATGCTAGACTGCAAAAGTTTTGAGAGCAGGTTGAAGCCGGGCTACGAACAGATTTATTGATCCACGAAGATGGTTCGTTGAGGTATGGTAGCCGTTTGTGTGTGCCAAAGGGTGATGTTTATGAAGAGCTTATGAAGGAGGCACACAGTTCAGCTTATTCTGTACATCCAGGAGGCACAAAGATGTACCGAGATATTCGACAGCATTTCTGGTGGGAGGGCATGAAGCGGGAGATTGCTCGCTTTGTGGCGAAGTGCTTGGTGTGTCAGCAAGTTAAGGCTGAACATCAAAGGGTTGCTGGTTTATTGCAACCACTTCCGATTCCTCAGTGGAAGTGGGAACATATAACCATGGATTTCGTGACGGCTTTACCGCGGAGTCCAAAAAGGCAACAACGCAGTATGGGTAATTGTTGACCGATTGACCAAGGCAGCTCACTTTATTCTGTTTCAGGTTGGTCAATCAACAGAGACTTTGGCAGAGCGGTACATGCAGGAGATTGTAAGATTGCATGGAGTACCGGTGAGCATCGTGTTCGATCGGGACACTCGGTTCTTATCACACTTCTGGAGGAGTTTACAGGAAAGTTTGGGGACTCGATTGAAGTTTAGCACAGCTTATCATCCTCAAACTGATGGTCAGTCGGAGAGAACGATCCAAACTCTTGAGGATATGTTGAGAGCATGCATGTTGGACTTCAAGAGATCTTGGGAGGATCATCTACTTTTGGTGGAGTTGTCTTACAACAACAGTTTTCAGGCAACTATTCAGATGGCTCCATTTGAAGCTTTGTATGGTCGTAAATGCCGTTCACCTGTTTGTCGGAACGATGTCGGTGAACGAAGCTTATTGGGACCAGATTTGGTTGTGCAGACAGTTGAGAAGGTTAACCCTATCAGAAATCATATGAAGGCAGCACAGGACCGACAGAAGAGTTGGGCAGATACGTCAAGAAGACCTCTAGAGTTCACCGTGGGTGATTTGGTATTCTTGAAGATATCACCGACTAGAGGGGTGATTCGTTTTGGAAGTCGAGGAAAGCTTAGTCCTCGATTCGTTGGACCCTTGAGATCGTGGAGCGTGTTGGTGAGGTAGCGTATCGTTTGGCGTTACCGCAGTCCTTGGCAAATGTGCACGATATGTTTCACATATCTCAACTCCGTAAGTATGTTCGAGATGAAACACACGTTTTGGATCATTCGGAGCTAACAGTATGGGAAGACTTGACTTTTGAGGAGCGACCGATTGAAATCGTGGATCGGAGGGAAAAGGTTCTTAAGAACAAGGTTATCCCCCTAGTGCTTGTTTCTTGGGGTAATCGCTCGGATGGAGAGTCCACTTGGGAACGAGAAGATGAAATCCGGCAGAAGTTTCCTCACCTTTTCTTGTAGTTATCTATCTTTGCATTCTTGGAATTTCGAGGAAGAAATTCTTTTTGTAGTTAGGTATTATGTAACACCCGAGCCCAATGCTACTATTTTCAGTTACTGTTTGAGCATAATGTGGTACTCATTTCATTTAACTTGCTTATTTGTTGCTTACTGTAAAATTTACCCGGCAAAGTCATTTCTACATATAACAAATTTTGGCATCTAAAATAAAATTGAAAATATTCATCTTGGCCTACTTGACACCCCTAGCCTGGTGGTAGCGTCCGTGCATTGTGTTCTCGTCCCGTTCAGAGAAACGGGCGAGTTTGGACGGCTACGCGCGCGTACATGTGTCCGATTTAGGGGTATGCTTTTTAATCATAGAACACTTAATTTTAAAATTTGAATCCCGCTTAAAATCCTATTATTTCAATTTCAAATTTTTGGACTCGACCCGGGCGCGATTTGGAAATATTTTATTTGGCGCCAAAATCCCAAATTTTTAATATTATTAAAACCATCGCATATATTTTTCTAACTAATCTGATATCTTACTGTTCATTACATATCTTTTAAATCTTTAAATTAACCTATATATATATCCTACTGTTCCTTAAAATGTTTTGAATCTTTAATTAATATTTATCCCTAACTAACGATTCCCTTTTAGCCAATCGCGTTCCTTTTAATTCCGTGGGCCCCCACCTGCAGCGCTCTGTCTCTCTCTCCACTTTTTCTCTCTCTCTCTCTCATATATATTCTCTCGTACTTCTCTTTATCATTCTTTATCTTCTTGCTTCATGTCTCGTTTCTCATTTTTTTTTAACTGTTCTTTTGTTGCCGGAATTCCGTCGTGCCGGTGACGCTTCTCGACGTTCCAGCGAGGTACCCCGACCCGTGTGGTTCCTTTGTTCGTCGTTTGGGTTCATTCCGTGAACCGTGCGCCCATCGCGAGTTTTCCCCGCCGACGGTTAACGTTCCGTTTTCCCGATTCGCGACCCATCGAGGCAAGTTAATCTTGCTACATGCTATATGATTCATTTTATACCTATTTAAATAAATACCATACCTATAGTTTAAATCTAGTGCCCCATGTTTAATTTTATAACGTTTCGATGTTCCGTTTGCATCCGTTTATATCATATTAAATCTAGATCATGAAAACTTATCTTGGGACATACTAGATTGCATTATACTGCAACCATATCATTTAAAATATATATCGTCGTAATATTTATTATTATTATCTTTAATTAGTTTATAATCTTTATTTTATAATTTTATACATTTGAAAATCTTATAGTTTACACATGAAACGTCGTTGAAAAATCGGATATGACAAATCTGAAATTTACTGTACACCTTATCTTATAAAATTCATTATAAATCATAGAAAAATCATTAGTATACGTTCTTTAGTTCGTTACGAAGCTAACTCAGAATACTATAACTCTATGAAATATTTACTCGCAAAATAAATTGTTTAAATAACGTAAAATGCAAATGAAAATGTCTCCAAACTGCTGTCCAGAGAAATTCCAGCAGCAAACTTTCAATTTCGAATGTTCATAACTTTTGTAGGGACAACCTGAGATGCTTATACTTATAAAACTGAAAACCTTATTGAATTATCTTTGTTTTGGTATAAGACACGTCCCTTTTGGAGAACGTTTGTTATTTTTAAGCTATTTTACAAATTAGGATGACGCTGAATTTCTGAACGGAACCTTCTTGTGCATGGTTAATCAATACCACTTTTATAGTTATTAATTGCTTTGAATATGCTATCCATATTAATATTATTATATCAATATTTATATCACATATTGCTTAGTTGTACATCCCACATTACCATTTTATAGTTTTATAACTTTTCGGATACCCGTTTTCATCCATCGCATTTAAGATACATATAATTGCATTCATAGATCACATTACTACATAATAATATGATATTAACACTCCATGTTTAATAAATTGCATCCTAATTAATATTGGAACTATAAATGTAACCCTAATCGATAACTGTGCATCCATATCCTTGAAATTATATCTATTTGCATATCATATTACACGTTCCATTTCATTGTTCTGATAGTACTCATGCTTGTTTATTTATACATATGCTTATGTTAGTTTGATTATGAGCACCCACGTGACATCTTGTGCTTCCTGACATGACCTGTTACACTTCCTACTTGACATGACATGGTACCGTACACTCTTGACATGACATGACACCTTTATACATTACCTGGCTTGACCTGATGTACCATGGCTTTACCTGTTACCTGATCTTGTGTCTAATGCCAACAAACATAACATGTAGTCCTCATGGACCGTTCCTGTTGTCTATCCAGACAAACCTGTTTACCTGATCCTGTGTTGGCATTAGTTTCTTGATTTCGGAATACCTGACTTGACACACACATATAACTTGGGGGTATGGGGAAATTAAAGGTGAAACCTGACTTGTAACTCGACAGTTCACTACCTGTCTGGGTGTACACATTCTTGTTTTGTGCCTAGCGGCATGTCTCGATTTCGGCCGAGAATATTGTGGCCGTGGTCCCGGGTATGTACGGGATACTATCGAGTGTACACATTCCTGTTTTGTGCCTAGCGGCATGTTTCGGCTGCAGCCGAGAATATTGTGGCCGTGGTCCCGGGTATGCACGGGATACTATTGAGTTACATCGATGATTCATCAATTGATTTCAAAGACTTTTGAATAGAAAACCTGATAGAACAGTTTAGTTTACCCACTGCGCGCTACCCTGTACTGGTATGATTCATATTATTGTTATTCTTGCTGTATTCATGTTTATATTAAATTGCCTGCTACACTGTTCATATGCATGTGGATCTCGTCCACGTGTCAACCAATGACATAACAACATCATGCATGGAAAAGTCATAAAAGCATATGGATGAAAGTATGAGGATATAAATCAACCTGTGTCTCTCGCGACACATCAAAATCATGGAACCTGAGTGTCCAGCATCGACACTGGAAAACATCATGAAATCTGTGCCCTGCATCGGCACGTAAATCCTCATATATCTCAGGCGCCGCACACCCTAATCGGCCCTCATATCCATCTCTATCTCAGGCGCCGGACACCCTGGTCGGCCCTCATATCCATCTCACTACTCCGGTCGGTATCCTCCGGATAACCGCCAAATGAGTCGTGCTAAACTACACTGCCCTCATATGACATCACTATTCGTCTCGAGTGTGTTCCCACTGTACTTAGATCACTACCCTACCATGGCTCAAATGAGTCGTGCTAACAGATAGTAGTTAGGTATAGTCCCGAAGCACTTGGAGGCAGTAGTAGATAGAAAGGATTCATCTCTCCCGGTATTGGGAGTTGATATTGCGCTCTGTTCAGATAGCCATTACACAAAGTCCCTGGCCAAGGAAAGCGAGATTTACTGGTAGGTACACCAGTAGTTTCTCAGGGTGTATTGGGCTTTATACCAACACGACTTATTGCGCTATTAGGGGTCTGACGGTTACCACCCCCTAGGCTTGATATGCGATACTCTTAGACGAATAAACCGGACTATACGGAGATTGTCACGGATAGGCTCTGTAGGAGTTCGGATGAGTTTGCTCGTCGGCCTTCTTATCGACAGATACCTAGGTAACCGTTACGTACAGCTAGTGCCACTGACGGGCTTGTGGTTAAACCCACTGCCAGCGTACTGTCGAGTCTTTAGAGTCCCACACAGAGGGTTTCCCTGGTTCAGGAGAAACAATGTAGAGGCCGCTTGGTTTTACGTTCAGGGTTCCGATCATTTACGTGTACTGGCTACACGGATGTTGTTCGGACGGATAATACTAGTGGGCTTTGGTTTAAACCGTATTCTAGTATTATATTATTGGATTATTATTATCTCGTTGTATTCGTATTTTTGCAGTACGAATACAGGTATGTATATACGGTGAGGGCATTCTTGTAATTTCACAAGAGATGCTTCTAGAAGGGGACACCTCATTATTAGATTTATCTATTTTTGGAAATAGATTAATGAGGTGGAAAATGTAGATATTTGTGGCATGGTGAAGCATGACTTATTTCATTTGTTTATTTGTTTGGACTCACTATTCAAGCATGGTTGATATTTTCAATTGGAAAATATTGCATGCTTGATGGGAGTAAGAGAATGAGCCATTCTTCACTTGCCTAAAGACTAGCTCATTTGCATTTTTCCTTTCTCTCTCCATTTTTCCTCTCCTTCTTCCTCAAGACCCTAAACCCTCACATGTGTTGTGAACCATAGGGTCATTTGAGATTAAATACTCCAATTAACACTCTACATCTCCTAAGCTACCTAGTTTAGTGAACTAGGTACTTTAGTTACCTCGGTTTAGAGGTTGGAGCTTGAACCATAGACTCTCGGGTGGATCGTCTTTGACACAAGGAGACCGACGATCAAGCGCAATCCGGACCTTCGAGGAGCTCAAGAAGAGGAGAAGAAGACCCGAAAGACTTGTAACAAGGAGGTATAAACTCTTACCGAGTAGTTAGAACATCCAAGTAGTATAGCTAGTTAAGGTTTCCGATAAGATCCTGGAGTTTAGGTCGGTGTTACAAGTATAAAAATCATATTTTTGTAAATTCCGCCTCTCCACAAGTGCGTGGGGTGTGCGACATCGACTTACAGTGGTATCAGAGCCTACTAAATCTTAACTAGCTTGTTAGTAAGTAATTAGAACTTAGATCGACGTAAAATTGTCTAAAACTACCGGGTTCTTGAAGTGCCCTTGAAAATCATTTCAGTAACCTTGAAAATACGAGCAGGCTTTTCTAAGACCAAGGAAATTTTTTGACCACATATCCTATCAACTAAACCATGGAACCACGGCTAAATAGGTCATTTGGCCGCGGATCCATGGCCGAGTTATGGCCAATGTGCTCCTAATTTTTTTTGAGGTTCAGGTAATTGGAAATATGATTTTTGGTTTGTTTGGTTTTTACTCAGATTTGTTTGTGTACTAGTTTGTGCAAGGGGTAAACGTGGAAAGTTATTATCAATCGAAATTCTAAGTTCTTGGTTAACTGTGTTTTATGTTTGAATATGTGTTACTAAACGTCTACTAATTGCTATATGTCAATTAGTGGGGGTTGCACATATCTTGTATCTTGTTGATGGTTTGTGAATATGAAGTATTGGATCATCGTGAATGAATAGCCGGGGAGATGTGAGAAGAGTGTACTTTTCTTTCATTCATGTATATTTGTAAATTGATATAATATTCTTTTGCGGGGCACATCCGGGTTGAGTTTGTACCCACCGTTGTATTATTTCATTTACGTTTTCTTGCACCTTGGATAGACCTAAGGTGGGATGCACAAACTACCGGGTTCTTGAAGTGCCGAGTGGCCTACTCATTTCATTGGGAGAGGTTGCTTCACTTCGGGAATTTGGCGGGTAGTTTGCCGCACCCTGAAAGTATGTCTTAGCATCTCTACTAGGTTTATACAAGTATCAAGTATGCAATTTAAAAAAAAATCTAGAGTGCTAAGTATACTAACCTAGAATCGAACCAGAGAATTAGGGTTTTGTAATAAACAAGCAAGGTTCTAAACTAAGTGAAGAGAGTTTACAACCTTTGTAGACCGGTCCTTCACTTCTAAAGCTCTATGTAGTGGTCCCTAGAACTCTTCTTAAGGCTCCACTTGATGAAAGGATCGAGCTGGTTTGTAGTCTTCGATGCCGAAGATGATCCACCTTTATGTCTCTCTCACTCAAGCTAACTCTTCACTAATCAAGGTATTAGTGAAGCAAACAATCTAAATTAATGGGCTGGATTAGTATAAGTTGATGAAGTAAGAGGTTTGCTCACTCAAAATATTTTTCTCTTTTCTTTTCTCAACTCAAGAAAAATCTAGAGAGGAAGAAGGAGATGAACTTGGATGAGAGAGAGAGAACCATGAGGTGAGGTGATAAGAGATGAGTTTGACAATGATAAATATCAATGAATAAAACAAAAGAGAAGTGATGAGTCATGGCTTTTCAAGACTTCTACAAGCATCTCAAAAAAATGACTCATTTACTTTTCTTTTAATTCATTAATTAAATCATTATCTACTCATCTTTCATCAAGTGTGATTCTCATACATCCTAGTTCTATGTATCATCAACCATGTTACAATATCATATATATATATATATAAAGAGAAGAAAATCTTATGTGAGCTAAATATTAGTTAATATATGTATATATATATATATATCAAATATATAAATATATATCAAATTATTAAATCAACACTTGCTTCAATAATCCGGTTATATCATATCTAACCGGCTAATATCAAATATATATATGTATATCACATTATTAAATCAACACTTGATTCAATAATCCGGTCATATCACTTACAACCAGCTAATATTCAATATTAGTTAATATATATATATATATATATATATATATATATATCAAATTATTAAATCAACCCTTGATTCAATAATTCGGCTATATCAAATATAATCCGAATAATATCAAAAATATATATAAACAACATATACATAAATCATTGAATCAACACTTGATTCAATAATCCGGTTATATCACATATAACCTGACTGATATCAAATATCGCTAGATTAGAATACGGTATCACATATTCGTATTCAATCAAGCTCCCGCACATATCTCCATATGTGCCCTACTTCGTTTCGCTTGAGTTAGGAAACCTCTGTGTGGGACTCTAAAGACTCGTTAATACACCAGCAGTACATAATGATCATAGATACCCACAAGCCGTCAGCGGTACTAGCTGGACGTAACGGCTACCTAGGTATTGAACGAATAGAAGATCAACAAGCAAACTTATCCAAACTCCCGTAAAGCCTATAAGCAACACTTACCGTACAGTTCGGTCTCTTCGTCTGATATGTCGCATATCGAGTCCGGGGGGGAATCGTCAGACCCCAATAACTTGATAAGTCATGCCGATGTGTGGCCTATAACCCTTCGAGAAACTACTTATAACACTTACCAGTAAATCTCA
Organism: Agapanthus africanus; assembly: GCA_030015575.1. Taxonomy (NCBI): domain Eukaryota; kingdom Viridiplantae; phylum Streptophyta; class Magnoliopsida; order Asparagales; family Amaryllidaceae; genus Agapanthus; species Agapanthus africanus. The sequence continues at coordinate 206,023,451 of CM057347.1, read as the reverse complement.
TCAGCCATGGCCAGAGACTTGCTGTTATAGCCAATCAAGCATAGCGCAACATCAACTCCCAATACCGTGAGAGAAGAAACCCCTCCTATCGCTCACTGCCTCCTTGTGACTCGGGACTGTACTCAAAATCCACCTATTTGCACGACTCTTTTGAGCCGTGGTAGGGATGAAATCAAAGCACAGTGGGAACCACATAAGAAACTATGACGATCTCGGGTCTACAGACTAACCTGTACAATTGTCACTAGAGAACTGCTATATGACGATAGGTATGGTACCATCTAGGAGTTCTCGGCGAGTCCTATTCGGTGTACCCATTCTGTAATGAGCACCTGTGCACAATCTTTGATGTCAAACACCAATGGTTATAGGATCAACCATCGCCCCATATAGGGTCAAGAAACATACACACTAGTCTATTCTGAATTATCGTTGCCCTGTCTCGATACTCTCTCGATTAGGAACTGTTAAAGGATGTGCTTGCGGACTACACAATCCCCACTAGTATGATCTGTATCATAATCCTGGTAGTGAAGCCTACATCCTAAGGGCTTTATCAACATGTATCAGAGAGATACTATACTAAAATAAGTGTACATATTAAGATAAAAAGCAACAAGATAGCATATTATTTTGTCAAGTAAGAAAAGTCCTATATATATATATATGTCTAAGCATCCACTATATCATATAACAATGGCCTCTAGGGCATATCTATTCCTAACAATCTCCCACTTGCACTAAGGCCAGTTGTTATAGTATCGCATACCTAACAACCCAAAAAGTCTCCCGAACTGCGTCTGGGGGAGGGCCTTCGTGAGTGGATCTGCCGTGTTGTCCTTCGTATCTACTCTCCTGACCTCGATCTCCCGGCGATCAACTATCTCCCGGATCAGGTGATACCGCCTTACAATATGTCTGGATCGCTGATTGTCGTAAAATTATGTGTTCTACATGTTCTATTTGTTCTACTTACCACAATCAAGACGGTGTCGCTTTGCAGCTAGCCGATTGAGCACGGGTCATCTGTAGGGAGATGGTTGTATGAAGGTTCTTGTCTTAGACAAGTCAATTAAAAAATGTATTTGTGTATGTTCAAATCTATCATAAGTGTTCGTATTTTATGTTCAAGTAAACTTGTTAGGGTTAAGATTGGTAGGTAGAGTTAGGATTAGTCTTGTGCTTGTCTTTTGCTATACTTAAAGTGACGTTGGGATACTCGGAGGTAGCAGGGATTAGGAGGATATAAAAATGGGATTTGCGAGTTTAAGAAAGCTTTCCAACGCTAAATCCATTCCTAATGCCCCCTGTCCTTCCGCTACATGCGCTTATTTCCAATCCTAGGCCAAATACCCGCAATCGTGTATCCAATTGAGTCACAACTACATGTCACGTTGTAATGCGCCCAAAGGACTTCTTGACTTAGGTCGCGGCTTTATGTCACGTATAGTGCGCCTAAGTGAGGGGGTTGTGTTTGTTTGGTCTCGGTTCGTTTTTAAGATGTTTGGTGAAGAGAAACACAAGGGATTTTTCCGTCCCTCATACCAACCTTCCTTAGCCCTAACAAGTGTGGAATTATTCACACATTTAAAAGAAAAACAAAACAAGAAAGAAGAAAAGAAAGAAAGAAAAAATACTGTTTTGCAAAATGGAAGCAAGCTAAGAACTTGGGCCCTCACCTAAGCAAGGGACTCCATCGAGTATCATGGCTTAGAAAAATACGGATAAGAAAAAAAGAAAAAGAACAACAAATAACAACAACTACTTAACAACAACAAATAATAATTACACTAGAAATTAAAATTACAATACAAGAAACCCAAAGATAAAAGATAATAAAAACAACCCTCATCTTCATAGAACTTCCACTCAAGAGCTCTCACTACAATTTCATAGAGGAAAGAAGATGAAGAAGAAGAAATACAAACTAAACTACACTAAATCCTAACAAAGAAAAAGCATCCTTTACATGGTTCAAAACCGGACTATTTACAGACAGAGAACTGAAACCCTAGGGTCATCTTCTGAGCCTTCACACATTTACAAAACTAACCCCAAAACACAATCCGGCGATGACATGATATCGCCGCGGAACCGCCGCCCAAACGCAATATTGGCCGCGGTTCCGCGGCCATTTGGAGGTTGTCTTGAGTTGTTTTTTCTAGGCTTCTCCATATTGCTTTCTTCTTCTGTTTTACAGGTCCCAAATTGCAAAACGCTTACAACATATGTTCAGATTTTCAACAGTCCAAAATGGCTTCACTTTTAATCCCTTTGACCTTTATCTCCCTCGAGCTCCGCGCACCTCTTGAATTTTGTGCTGCCCCTCTCGTGCTCTGTTCTTGACCAAGACACGAATGACCACTGTTATTTTCCTTGTCTCTTGAACTGGTAAGCGGCACTGGACGGATGTGGATGATCGGAACCAGGATTTTATCTGTTTTTGACAGATGTTCTGGATTTTGGTATAACTATGGAGATTTTGCATGATTTGCGTTATTTTGGACTGGGAACCTGTAACCTGTAAATATGTAGCAAACACGGATCAAAAGCACCTACATATCAATAAACGAGCAGAAGAATGGGTAGTATTAATTGCAATATTCCAGTGTGAACAAATACCCCTAAACTTTTCTTTTGTTCGTCCCGAGCAAAACCATTTATTCTCAAAAAGTTCTAAGCTCACTTTCGTAGGCATCACGATTGCACTTAGCGTGTGCAACAAGCTGTTAAACCTCTAGGTGTCCCTAGTAAGAAGAGTGTTGTCTCCTGAGGGTTTTCACCGGATACTACCCACAAAATCCCGTCAAGCTAGTTTCATAAGTTAACGTCAACTCTAATACAATGGTTTAGCATCTAAGTTAGAAACTCTATTATCCTAGATTAGAAATATCCATCCCTTATTTTTCACACGTTCTATTTATTCAACCTAAGATCCTATACGTTTTGACAGCTTAGAAAGATCTCGGTATCTCTTGAGTTTTCCTTCTAAAGCGCAGTCTCCAATCAGGAATTTTTATCATCTTTACGGAAAACATAAGTCTTATTCTTTAACCCTATCTTTCCTCCAAACATCGGTCGTATACCCCCACATGTGTGTAAATTTTCACCCCTACACTTAAAAATTCAATTCAAGCTATAGTACCCTTGCCCTAATATCTAATACTACTTCTTTTCATTAATGATGGACGGATTTGCTCACACACCTTTCATGCGACTATTACAACTTCCTAAGGCACTAACAGCCGATTACTGAATGTGTGAGCTTAAATCGTAAATAGCAGTTTCCAGGTCTTGTACTTTATTTTTTTTTTCCTTTTCCTTTCAAGACCGGATATATTTTTCAATGATGCTATTTTTGTGGTTAGTTTTAAATACCGTTTTTTCTTTCATACTAGGCTTTCAGGTAAAAGTATTTCTAGGTATCTTCTACTATCCCAAGTTTCAAGGTGCGTGTAAGTGCAATTTGTAGGGTATATACTTTCTGAATTTTGACTCAAGAATAGGAACTATTTTTCAGACATATCATTCAATAAAGTTTTCAATACTTTTCCTTCATCTCAACTGAACTCAAGATTACCTACTTCTAAAAAACACTGTAAGGACGTATATTTACTAAGGTTAAACAGAAGGAGGGTTATTTTTAGGGTTTTCAATTGCTAAGCCGAGGATTTAGTTATTTCTAACTTATTAAACTAAATTTTCGGAATAAAAATCTAAGTTACCCTACTAGCTAACTTGACGACAAAGTTTTTATATTTTTGGAAAAAATTTCAATTTTTTGGGGTTTTTAAATAAGTATGCAAATGCAAAATATACACATGAATGCGAAGATAGAAAGCTTACCGAGCACACCCCCAAACTTAAACTTGACAGTGCCCTCACTGTCATGCTACAACCAGAGGGTCAAAATTGTCGGTGCTCCCTTTTTTTATATATAAAAGAAAAAGAAAACAAAATATGTATACACAAAAAGGCCACTCCCAAACTTAAGTGAAACAGTGCTTCCACTGTTTAGGCGGTGAAGTTTAGAATTATGGGGGAGAGAACAGTTTTAATCTATACAAGGCCTTACACAGGCCAAAAGTTAACACCAACCATTCAAAAGTTTTATCGCGATAATGCCCGGGTTGGTGAAAGAACGTATAGAGAAAAGAAATGATGAATACACGAGACCATGTGTGGATGGAAGCGGGATACGGTCTCGGTAGAGGAGATGAATGGCAGAGGGGAAAAAGAAATGGAATATGAACTTGAGGTTAGAAATGGAGTGAATAAATTAGTACAATTTGTAATGATCGAAGTGAAAAAATGGATTGTACTAATCTATCAACACGTTGAGAAATGGGGTCAAACCTCTCAAGATTCGTAAGAAAATATGGGCCGACCGGATTTGGTGAACCAGACGCAGGAAATGAAGGTGGTACGGTGTCTTGCAAGGTTGGAACGATGGAAAGGATGGAGGGAAGTGATTGAGGAATGGTATCGGTTAACCGTTCAGGAGGGTGTGCACAATCAATGAAAGGGATAAGATGAATTGGAAAATCCGACTCATCTAATAAAACTACTTCATCCTCAATGCTATCCTCAAAATTCACCTGAAAATTCAGCTCATCCATGCATTCATCATCATCAATATCCAGACGCATATGGAATTCGGGAAAAACAGTTAATGGTTCGGGATGATGTCCACACGGAAGTGAAACGATATGATGAATTGGTGAGAAAAACTCATCCAAAACTGTGGGTTCATCATCCAAAATATTCCCAGCGTCGATATCCTCAATCAAGTGAAAGTCAAAATTCTCAGACACCTCATCATCAAAAGCATGAATTTCAATCAATTGTGGTTCTGGAGTAGAGGTGTGGAGATCAAAGGGATTGGGTGTGGTTTCACTTGAAATGGACCCTTCACAATCAGGTAAATCAAACACTATAAAGTCGCACAACTCATCAAACGTTCTATCTTTAATTGATGAGTCATTGGGGACACTCGATAGACTTTCAAAACCGGAGTTGTGGAATTCAATTTGGAATGGGTAGGTTTGATTTTGAAGGATGCACTGCTCACTCTCACTACTCAAATCCTCAAATTGTCATATTGCTTCATCATACATTGGAAAATGCAGAGCTGGATGGAAACTAGCTGCCAGTTCGTTAGGTTGTATGAGGGCGGCCATGGACGCGTTCAAATCCACTATTTGTTGGCACGACGCTACCCGAAATTCTTCTAATGACTGTTCAAGACTAGACATGGGTTGTGAAGGGGTTTCAGTAAAAGATTCAAAGTTGTCTGGATACGTGAAACTCCCAAATGGCTGTTCAGAAGCAATGTCTAGGGAAGGCTTAAAAGTCGAGTAGGATTGATAGGAATTAGATGGATGTGAAAAATAGACAGGATTACGATCAACAGTATGATAAGAAGGTGATTGGAATTGTTGATCAAAAGAATTCGAAGTGGTGAAAGGAGTGAAAGATCGGCTACGAGATTTTTCAATTCTGTTAGCAATGGACATGGGTTTCGGAGTCGCAACATGACTCTCAAAAAGGGTATCAACGTAAGATGGTGGGAGAGTTTGATACGGTTGATACAAAGTGGAGTGAGGTGTCCAATTGTTGGTTCTAAAAGCATCTATCCGATCTTTCAAAGAAATTTTTGGCATGGATGGATCGTTCGAAGTTCTACCAAGGCAAGAACCGTAAGAAGAAATGTCTGGTTGTGGGTACCAAAATTCAGCAAGAGTTGGTCGTTTTGGGGTACCCATGTTATGAAAAGAGTGGAAGGTGGAAAGTGGGTGAATTTTTATAAATTTTTTAATTTTTTTCTTTTTGGAGTATTTGAAATTGTTTGTTAGGTTTTAGAAAAAATACGGAGTTATGGAACTAAACTTTATATAAGCACAATCACAATCACAATATGCACAAACAACACCTAGAGCTATAGTCTTCAAAGTCCAACTAGACCGCCCCTAGACTTCCAAGCGACAAGTTGCAGGATAACCCTCAAATCGCCTCTTCACTGCCAATTATGGCCAGGTAAGCACAAGTGAGGTAAGGAGGGTTCCGCTCACGAATCACTGTGAGACAGGCCTTTTAAAATTACCTCCTCACTTGTCCAGCCCCAGCACCACAAAGTCATGTTTAGATAAACGACCGATTCCCCACAGCCTTCACTTGTCCTAAATGAGCGCGACAAGTCCTTAAAGGTTTGGTCTAGGTATTTTTTTATTAACTCAAGGTAATGTTTATACTTTTTGTGATTTATGGGGTCTTAGGAAGGGTGATGAAATCCCCACCCAATCTTAATTGGTGTTATAGCCCCTTAATGTCCGTATTATTATATGCAAAGCGATAAACAAACAAAATATAAAAAAACAAAAAAATTATTTGGCGGCGGCGCAATCTGTGCAAAGAAACCTGCAAAAAATATAATTTAGTGGAGTTCAGAGGATAAGTGAGGAGCATAGAAGAAGCCAGAAAAAAATTTAGGGCACAGAGACACAAAAAGACCGTGGAACCGCCACCGTTTCCCCTGTTTGACCGCGGTTCCACGGTTGAAATGTTGGATTGGGGATTTAATTTTTCTCTGTGCACTCCCTTGGTTATGTTCTTCTGTATTAAAGCCTCTATCTCTTTACTTGATCACTGTACTTGCTCCAGATTTGCCTGCACACTTGCACACAAAAAATATCAAAAATAACAAGACGTTTTTAATATATATATATATATATATATATATATATATATATATATATATATAATATTAACCCGAATAACAAGAAAGAAATACGTTACCTTCTCCCCGGCAACGGCACCATTTGATTGTCGTAAAACTATACGTTCTACTTGTTCTATTTGTTCTACTTACCGCAATCAAGACGGTGTCGCTTTGCAGCTAGCCGGTTGAGAACGGGTCGTCCGCAGGGAGATGGATGTATGAGGGTTCTTATCTTAGATGAGTCAATTAAAGAATTTATATGTGTATATTCAAATCTATCATAAGTGTTCATATTTTATGTTCATGTAAACTTGTTAGGGTTATAGTTGGTTAGTAGAGTTAGGATTAGTCTTGTGCTTGTCTTTTGCCATTTTTAAAGTGACGTTGGGATACTCGGAGGTAGCGGGGATTAGGAGGACATAAGAATGTGATTTGTGAGTTTAAGAAAGCTTTCCAATTCTAAATCCATTCCTAGTGCCCCTTGTCCTTCTGCTACGTGCGCTTATTTCCATCCTTAGGACAAACACCCGCAACCATGTATCCAATTAAGTCATAACTACATGTCACGTTGTAGTGCGCCAAAAGGACTTCTCGATTTAGGTCGCGACTATATATCACGTATAGCTCGCCTAAGTGAGGGGGTTGTGTTTGTTTGGTCTCGGATCATTTTTAAGATGTTTGGCGAAGAGAAGCTCAAGGGATTTTTCCGTCTCTCATACCAACCTTCCTTAGCCCTAACAAGTGTGGAATTATTCCCACATTTAAAGGAAAAACAAAACAGGAAAGAAGAAAAGAAAGAAAGGAAAAAAATACGGTTTTACAAAATGGTAGCAAGCTAACTACTTGGGCCCTCACCTAAGCATGGGACTCCATCGAGTATCATGGCTTACAAAAATACGGATAAGAAGAAAAGAAAAAGAACAACAAATAACAAAAACCACTTAACAACAACAAATAATAATTACATTAGAAATTAAAATTACAATACAAGAAAAGCAAAGATAAAAGATAATAAAAACAACCCTCATCTTCATAGAACTTCCACTCAAGAGCTCTCACTAAAATTTCATGGAGGAAAGATGAAGAAGAAGAAAAAATACAAACTAAACTACACTAAATCCTGACAAAGAAAAAGCATCCTTTACATGGCTCAAAACTGGACTATTTATAGGCAGAGAACTGAAACCTTAGGGTCATCTTCTGAGCCTTTACACAATTACAAAACTAACCCCAAAACACGATCTGGCAATGACATGATGCCGCCGCGGAACCGCCGCCCAAACGCCATATTAGCCACGGTTCCACAGCCGTTTCGAGGTTGTCTTGAGTCGTTTTTTCTGGGCTTCTCCATATTTCTTTCTTCTTCTATTTTATAGATCCCAAATTGCAAAATGCTTCAAAAATATATTCAGATTTTCAACAGTCCAAAATGGCTTCACTTTTAATCCCTTTGACTTTTATCTCTCTCGAGCTCCGCGCACCTCTTGAATTTTGTGTTGCCCCTCTCGTGCTCTGTGCTTGACTAAGACACGAATGAACACTGTTATTTGCCTTGTCTCTTGAACTGGTAAGCGGCACCGGACTGATGTAGATGTCCGGAACCCGAATTTTATCTGTTTTTGACAGATGTTCTGGATTTTGGTATAATTGTGGAGATTTTGCATGATTTGCATTATTTTGGACTGGAAACCTGTAACCTATAAATATGTAGCAAAAACGGATCAAAAGCAGCTACCTATAAATAAACGAGCAGAAGAATAGACAGTATTAAATGCAATATTCTGGTGTGAACAATCGCTGATGGGACTGGGGTTCCTTGGCCAAAGCCACAACTCCGTTGTTATCACAATACAAGGTTATTGGATCCTCAATGTATGGAACCACACCAAGTTCAGCAATGAACTACTTCATACAGACAACTTATTTGGCAGCATCGTTGGCAGCGATGTATTCAGCCTCCATCGTCGATTTGCAATGGTTTCTTGCTTGGAACTCTTCCAACATACCGCCCCTCCATTGAGGGTGAAGAAAAAACCCGAGACAAACTTGTTGTCGTCCTTATCACTCTGGAAGATCGAATGGATAAAGGACTCCACCTGGAGTTCTCCGTTACCATACACCAAGAACATCTCTTTAGTCCTTCTCAAGAACATAAGAATGTTCTTCATAGTTATCCAGTACTTCTCCCCTGGTTCTGATTGATACCTACTTACCACACTACGTGCGTATGCTACATCTAGTCTGGTGTATAATATCGCATACATGATAGACCCAACTACATAAGCATAAGGTATCACGTTTATGCGAGCCCTCTCCAAATCAGTCTTGGGAGACATCTTTTTGGAGAGAGCGATTCCTGAACAAGCGGGTAAATTACCACGCTTAGAATCTTCCATACTAAACCTCTTTATTATGGTGTCTATGTACCTGCATTGGGATAATCCCAACATCCTTTTAGATCTATCTCTATAGATTTTTATCCCCAAGATGTAGGAGGCATCATCCAGATCTTTTATGGAGAATTTTTGTGCTAGGAAGAGTTTGACCAAGTGCAGCATATGAACATCATTTCCTATCAAGAGTATGTCATCCATGTACAATACAAGGAAGACAACCTTACTCTCTACAACCTTTTTATATATACATGGTTCATCTAAATTTTTTATGAAGTCAAACTCTTTGACTGCTACATCAAAACAGATGTTCTAGCTCCGCGATGCCTTCTTTAATCCGTAGATTGATTAAGCAGCTTGCATACCTTTCTACTGCTCCCACTGTCTACTGAGCCCTCTGGCTGTGTCATATACACGCTCTCTTCTAAATCACCATTTAGAAAAGCGGTCTTGACGTCCATCTGCCAGATTTCATAGTCATGGTATGCAGCAATGGCAAGTAGGATCCGGATCGACTTAAGCATAGCCACTGGAGAAAAGGTCTTGTCATAGTCGACACCTGGTCGTTGATGGAAACCTTTTGCTACAAGTCTTGCTTTGAAGGTCTCAACCTTTCCATCTACACCAATTTTCTTCTTAAAGATCCACTTGCTCCCAATGGGTTTTACCCCTTCAGGAGCAACTTCCAAAGTCCATACTTTGTTGGTGTACATGGATTCCATCTCAGATTGCATAGCATCCAGCCATTTCACAGAGTCCCCACTTGTGATGGCATGCTCGAAACTAGTTGGGTCATCATCTTCCATGATGCAATCCTCACTCCCACCGTCCATGAGAAAACCGTAGTATCTCTCAGGTGGATGAGAAAACCCTACTAGATCTTCGAACTAGCTGAGGTTTGTCGGAGACTATTGAATTCTCCGGTTATACCAAATCATCAGTTGTAGTTTGTGTAGTTGGAACTTCTTCCAGCTCTACCTCATTACCACTAATTTCTTTTACAAGAAATTCCTTTTCTAAAATGGTGGCATATTGAGAAATAAACACTTTTTGTTCCTCCTTGTGGTAGAATAGATATACATGAATGTTTAGGATATCCCACAAATTTACATAAAACCTATCGTGTTTCGAGTTTGTCTGGATTCTGCTTTTTAACAAAAGCGGGACAACCCCATATCCTAACACGTTTAAGAGATGGTCTCTTCCCATACCATATCTCATATAGAGTGGTGGGCACAGATTTGGTCGGAACTCTATTCAATAGATATACAACAGTCTCCAATGCATAACTCCAAAAGGAAATAGGTAACTCAGCAACACTCATCATAAAGCGCACCATATCTAATAGGGTGCGATTCCTCCTCTCCAATACTCCATTGTGTTGCGGTGTATACAGAGGAGTAAGCTGAGAGAGAATCTCATTCTCTTTTAGATAATCTCGGAATTCCATGCTTAAGTAATCACCTCCTCGATCCAATCGAAGGATTTTAATACTTTTACCCGTTTAGTTCTCTACTTCACTCTTATATTCCTTGAATTTCTCAAAAGCTTCAGATTTGTGTTTCAACAGGAACACATGTCCGAATCTTGAGAGATCGTCGGTGAATGTAATGAAGTATGAGGAACCATTCACTACTACAATAATGGGTTGCCCCTACGGATTTAGCCGTAGGGGCAAACCACTGCCCTTACGGATATAGCTGTAGGAACACAAAATTAACCCGAAGGTGCAGAGGCCTCAGGTGCAAGTCTTCGCCCTGAACATGCCCCTACGGAGTAATAATTGCCCCTACGCCTTACTCCATAGGGACAGTTACCCCTACGGATTACTCCGTAGGGACATAATATTTATTTAATTTATTGTTTTATAAAATAAATCACTTGCCCCTACGGTATTATCCTTAGGGCCTATTAAATGCCCCTACGGATAAATCCGTAGGTCCGGATGAATGCGCCTACGGTTAAATGCGTAGGGGCAAGTTTTACCCCCTGTTACTGAGTCCATAAGGACAAAATATCAGGTACCCTGATATTTTGTCCCTACGGCAAACTGTGTAGGGGCAAACTTTGCACCTACGGGTTAATCCGTAGGTGCAACTGGTGGCCCTACGGATTAATCTATAGGGACAAAATATCAGTTTTTTTTATAAAAAAAAAGGGCATCCTGTTTTTTCCCTGCCCTGTGCACAATAATATATACATCATTTAACCAAATACATAAATATTCATAACCAACATCTCACGCATAATATATAAAAGAAATAAACAAACAGAATACGATATCAAACTAAATTATCGTGAACAAACAAACAACCACCAATATCGTCCAAAATTTATACAATATGTATCAGATAAGTACATACATCCTCAAAAATATAAATAAAGCTACCCTAGCTCAGTCCAGCTCCTCCACCTGATAATCGCCGTAATCTGGCGCATATGATCCTCGGTGCAGCCCTGATTCGTCAAAAACTCGACTAATGAAGGAGCGGACTGTGCGGGAGACTGAGCAGGCTGTGGAGCTGCAGGAGTGGTTTTCGCAACCGCAGTCGAGGTAGTGGCTTGCGGAGCCGCAGCCAAAGGAGATGCAAGTGGAGCCACAGCCGAAGTAGTCCGTCGCATTAGTTAAATTTTGTGTAATAAACGAGTAAGAACGGTGTTTTAGATTTTAGTCGAGTTCGTATCATTATCAGTTTATTGTGAAACCCCAATCTAAGAATACTTAGGGACTTAGGCCTCGTTTGGGTATCTAGTTTGGAAAGCCGTAGTTTATTTTAATTAGATAGTTTTATATAAGTATGATTAATCAAAGCTAAGTCTACAACCAAATAAGTGTTGGAGATAGTGCCCTCAGAGTCAATTATTGGATCACAGGCACGTGATTGCAATGATTGAGGGAGGACCTATCCCAGTAGAACAGTCTTACTCGAGATGATAGTATGCTATCTGGTTTATCTTTATCATCGTGTACTGCTTTAGGTGACCTGACATGTCGCTATTACACGTTGACAGAGCCCCTAGGATTCTTGCTTGACCACCAGCAGTATGAGGGCGATCATATAAGTGGGAGCTGGGGTCTATAAGCACATCCTTAAAAGGTCCCTAGTCGTGGGAGTTTCGAGACAGGGCATCGATACTCCAGAGTAGACTAGTGTGTACATTCGAGACCCCGACGAGGGGCGGTGGCCGGTCTCACAAGCCACTGGTGTCAGTTGGTTCACCTAAGATGTATACAGGTGCTCATTGGGTTATGAGTACACCGGACAGGACTCGCCGGGAACATGCTAGTTGGTCTTATACCTGACGTCAGATAGCAGTTCCCTGGTGACATGTGTACAGGTTAGTTCATCGACCTGGGGATCGTCATTTGTCTCGTGTGAGTTCCCACTGTACTTTGATTACTACCCTACCACGCTCAAAGGAGACGTGCAAACTGGTTTTAGTTGGGTACAGTCCCGAGCCACATAGAGGCAGTGAGCGGATCTTCGGGGGTTCGTCTCTCCCGGTATTGGGGGTGAGGTCGTGCTGTGTCTAGGAGAGCCAGAACATGAAAAGACCTTGGCCAAGGAAGGAGATTTGCTGGTAGGTATTCCAGTAGTATCTCAGGGTGTTCTGGGCTGATCTCTGACATGACTTGTACCGCTTTTGGGGGTCTGACTTTTACCAACCCCCTAGGCCCGCCATGCGATGCTCATAGACGAACGGACCGGACTGTACGGATATTGTCACTGACAGGCTCAGTAGGGTGTCAGGATGAGTTCGCTCATCGACGTCCCTTTTGGTCAATACCTGGTAGCCCGTTACGTATTGGCTTATACCTCTGACGTGCTAGTGGTTAAATCCACAACCAAGGTGTTGACGAGTCTTTAGAGTCCCCCATATTCAGTTGCTCAAGTTTTCGGGCGAAACGCTGTAGAGGCCGTATGGAGATATGGCAAGGTCCGATCAGATACGTTTGGTATTGCACGGATCAGGATCGGACGGTTAGTACTAGAGGCCGTATGGAGATATGGCAGGGTTCGATCGGATACGTGCGGTATTGCACGGATCAGGATCGAACAGATAATACTAGCCGGCTTTGGTTTAAGCCGGATCCTAGTATAGTACAGTATAGATTTTGTCTCATTGCATTTGTATTTCGGTCGGAATACAAATGCGGGTGTGTATACACAGTATCGGGGTTTTCCTGTAATTTATTACGGGACCAGTTTTCTGGAGTTGCCAGTTTGCTTTCCGTTTCGGCCGATTTCCTTTGTATCGTTCATTGGCCGAAGATTGGTGGAGGAGGGCTTATTTGCATTTGTGCAAATAAGTATTTGTGGAGGGTGGTCTTTGCATATTCTTGTGTCATGATGGTTGCGCCATTCTTTGACCTTGACTTCTTCTTCTATCATGATGGCTTGACCTTTGAAGCAATCATGGTTGTTGATTGGTTGGTGGAGTGAGGGTTTGCTTTGTGATCATTGTTTGTTATCATCACCCTTTCTCTCTCTTGCTTGATTGGTTGGCTCTCTCTCTCACAACTTCACTCCCTCTCTCATTCTCTCCATTCCACATGCATGGCCGGCCAAGTTAGAGGGAGGGCTGTCCAATTTTTGGGTGTGGTTCTTTGTTGATATCATATCAATTTTCCTCACCAAAAATTCCCAAGAAAAACTCCATGGTTCATACCTCCACCATATGGCAATTCCACAAACCCTAAAGTGAGACATGAGCACTACACACCATTCTACAGCAAATCTTGGGCACGTCGACTCGCCAGCTTCGTGCCCGAGTTGCCTCGGTATAGAGGTGGGAGCCCGTAAAAGAAGCCGGCGACATGGTGCCCTTCCGGCGACGAAGTGGAGACTGGAGATTCCGCGGGAGATCGGGACGACGGCGAGAAGACCGGAGGACACGGATCACTCGGTATATCTCTCTTCCCATCTTGTAGTTATCTAGGACTAGTTAATGGTACGATCCGGGTTTTTAGTGCGCGGTGGTGCCGGTTCAAGAAAACTAAAGTTAACCATCGCTTCCGCATTTGGCCTCGGGATGGAGGCCGGGGCGCCGCCGTGCACTTACAGTGGTATCAGAGCCTCGCCATTAACATAGTCTAGCTTTATCTAATGTGTTTTACATTTCCGATCGAACAAATGTTCCAAAACCGTGTTTTTCAAAACAACAGTTTTCTGTCGAAATTTTTTTGTCTCGAAAAATTTTTCAGGTAGTCTCAGAATACTGTGCAGGGAAGTATAAGCCTACTGTAGAAATTTGGTCGCGAGATCTCATTATTCGACCGTGGAACCGCGGCCAAACCCATGCTTGGGCCGCGGTTCCGCCGCTGTTTTGACAGATCATTGCACCAATTTTTTACAGAGGCCTTCTGGGTTGAAAATAGGGTTTTTGGAATATTAATTTTGGGCCCAGATTTTCTTGATGTGCTACAGTATTGCTTGGGGCCCACTTGGGTAAATTTGATCGATCGGATATTTTAAACACATTATTTCACAGTATTTACATTATATCTGCGACCGTGAATGTCACTTGATCGGTAAATCCTATCTAACTGCTATAGCCCGGTTAGACGGATTTGCGAACGTGACTTTCACGTTGATGTTCTGTGTTATGCTGTGATGTTGCGGATCGGTCATGGGGGATAGCCTGGTTGCAGTGGTAGTACAGTTTTGTTGTATTATGTACATTTGATATTGCGGGGCGAGCGTCCGACATGTGGACTGCCGTCACTGCCTGTTTGTATTATTATTTTGGGGCACGACCAGGTTGCGGTCGATGTACCCGTTGTATGTATATTTTACTTTCTGTAATAGGATTACCCCGCGGAGGGGTGCACGGATAGCCGGGTTCTAGAGGGCAACGGGCCCGCATCTCATGGCATTGAGACGGAGGGGGCTTCACTCTAGAATTGGCGGGCTATTCGCCCCACTCGTAGGGGGTACAGGTTGACCCAGGAGGGGTGCCTAAGTTACCGGATTCCGTGAAGTGCTGGGTGGTCCATTCACGTTGCTGAAGGGGGCTGCCTCGCTTCAGGTTTTGGCGGGTAACTTGCCGCGCCCGTAGGGGTCTAGGATTTCATTGCACAGGCTATCCACACGACCAGGGGAACGTCGGGTTTCAGTAGTGGCTGAAACCCGGGGATCCCAGATATCTGTATTGTTCTGTGATGCTGTACATTTCTGTGATGTTGCATTTTATCACGCCTTGAGCGAAATATAATATATTGGTATATATATTAGTAGATGTTGTATATGTTTTGCATCCGCGCTAGTCCAGTCCCCGCTCTGTCGTTAGTTAGCTAACCTAACGGGTAATGACGGGACCCAGTGGCGAATGCGGATGGCATATACATACATCAATATATTTTCGTTCTTTGTGGTGTGATCAATTGATGGGACTGCGTTGATTCGGATCAATGCAAGTTAAAAACAAACCTAATCTGATGTTGTTGGAACACTTTTCAAAAAGCTGTTATTGCAAGGACGTTCACTTTTGTTTTGCATCGTGGTATTCGGTTGGAATATCCTGCTCCTCAGTCGACGAGGCAAGGGCCGAGATCCCTTCACCGGGAGTGACCCCTTGGACTAAAAAGTTTGCGTCAGGGCATTAACTTCACTATAGCCGATTACTTTTGCTTTGCATCGTGGTATTCAGTTGGAATATCCTGCACCTCATTCTACGGGGGAAGAGCCGAGATCCCTTCACCGGGAGTGACCTCTTTAGCAACGGTTTTCGTCACTATATTTTCAAAAAGCTATCCGTTCCTTCAACGATATCAAGTTCATTACGTTAAAGGTTTTCGCCAGAAACCATTCGTAGCCCTCCGTCGTTTCAGACGGGTAGCACGTAGTATTCATGCTATGGTTGTTGGCCTTCGTCAAGGCATAGTGTATGATAGCTGCTTGTTGCCTTTCTGCAGCATAGATAGATGCGTTGGTTTGGGACAGTCGTATAGCCTTGTTGGCCTTCGTCAAGGGCTTGTGCGGGTGGGTTCAAATCAACCTGGAGAATGACGGTAGAACTTGACATGTGACTTATGATTTATTGGCCTTCGTCAAGGTCATAAGAGCATGGGGCAAAAATCACATCGGGAGTTTCAAAAGAACTGAAACTTGCCAGATATGCGCATACCTTCTGGAGTGTGATGACGTGAGCGGATTCCGTCATGTTATCATGCGATGATAGTTGGATCCCGATTCCCACTGATGAGTTAGTTTACTCCTCGGGTGACCCCGACTAATTCTTCTTTCAGGTTTGGAGGAGAATTTGTGGTGACAGTGGGAGGTTTCCAGATTAGATAAATTGGTAACCATTCTGATCTAGGTTAGAGTGCACGCTGAGTGTTTCTTTTCTCTCTCTCTTCGGCAGCGACCATTGACCTGACCTTAAGACTATGACTCAGTGACCAAAATTGACCGAACCTTCTTAAACACTGGCTTTTGGATTGTCAGAGTTGCAAACCTCATTGCCACTCCTACTTTTACCCTTTTCTCCAGGACACCCCGTATTACTACAAACGTCCACTTCCATTGGACAAAACCATCGTATGGTTATATACGAACTCGAAGGATTTATTCGAGGATGGTTTCCGGTTCTGGAGAAAACAAATAGGACTATTCAGTTGTCTTTTCCTTTTACCTTCTCTCAGGTTGTGAGTACTCCTTGGTTTAGGAGATAGTACACCTATTACGCAAATTGGATTGTCTTCTTCCAAACCATAGGCAAGTGCCGACCGGTAGGGAATGAAGAAAACCAATTAGCCTAACGATGGTGTACAGAAGGTATTATGTAAAGACAAAGAAAGGGATTAGTAAGAGGGCAAAGTAAATTGCGACTGATATTCACGACCAGACCAGGTATTTCATTACCACTCCCACTTCACCTTTGTATTTCTCCAGGACACTCCGTATCACTATGAAGATCCACAGTTTATTGGATACTCCATCGTATGGTTATATACGAACTCGAAAGGAACTTGTTCCAGTTCGGGGATGGATTCTGATTCTGGTTCCGCATTGCGAGTGCTCCTAGGATTAGGACAGTACACCCATTATGCTTATTGGATAGTCTTCTTCCAAACCATAGGCTGGTGCCGAACGGTAGGGAAGGAAGAAAACCATTTGGCCTAAGGGGTGTGCAGAAGGTAATGACTAAAGACATATAAAGGGATTTGGAGAGGTGGCAAAGAATTATACGGTTACATTCGAGAATCTGGAAGAGGCATTACTAGGAATACCGGGATACCCCATCGAAACATTTCAATGTTTCAGTTTCACTGTGTACTGTTAAAGGAAAACTGATTTCCCAATTAGTCCTTACTCCAGGGTATGTATTTACCAGGTATGATTCTCACATCTGTATGGTTTTACAGATGATGAGTGGGAGTAGGTTAGTGGGAATTAGGTGATCATCCTCATTATATCGGGATTCGTTGTAATCGGTGATATTTGAGGAAGTCACCTGGGTTGTTTGCCGGTCGGCAAATATTTGGTTTTGAATATCCGCTGTTGTGCACCAATTTCAAATTGATATATCTGTACGTCTATTTTCATAGAGTGAGATATACCTTTTTGAAATTATGTCTATGACATTTACCTATATCAGTGGATGGTAGGTAAGGAGCATTAAACAGCGGTGTAATTCTTCTTAACCATAAGTACAGCTTTCAACCTACGACACACAGTGAATGAGTTATCAGACTCAAGGGACTTATACAGAGTATTGTATGTTGTCCAGGGTTCATCAGGACAGAGGGGTTGGTCCTCGTACTATATTCGGTTTACTTATGACTTCTCTAGTTTTTAGACAAGTGTTTCGTGGAAACACAGGGTCCGAATTTTGAGAAGTTATAGGTATTTGAATAAAGTAGAGAACCAGGTGTTGCAAGTATCGGGATTCTTCAAGTTGATCGAAGATGTAGATACTTGTGTGTGGTATTCAGTTGATAGTAATGACTAAGAGAACTTGCTTCTCTTTCAGGTTACTCATAATTGGAAGCATTCCTAAGTTGAGTAACGCTGATCGGCCTCTTTCCATTTTAGTTGACATGCACTGGGGACAGCTGCATGATTTAAATCTGGTTCAATTAAATTAGTGCCTCTGGTCCTATATTGGATATAGAACAGTTCGTATCTTAACGATGTTAAGGTATGGGAAGTTGTCCGGCTTATGATTAAAACCAGACACTGGACAACTCAAGGCACGTTTCTGTAATGGCTGTTTGTGGGTTGACCCAGGCTATGACGAGGGTTGACTTTCTACCATCTGGAAGATCAATAGCGATATTGTTCTAGACTCGCCACAGTTTTATTAAAAATGGATTTTTTCAGAAAACAGTAGTGGGAGTATGGTAGTACTGGAAGTGATTCCAGAACCGCAAACGATTACTGAAGATTTGATAGGAACCTAAAGATTCAATCTGGTTTGACATTCCATTGGCCACTCCGCAAATAAAATGGGTAACTTCAGGCACCCGAGAGGTACTCCGGTAGCCTCAAGGACGGTGACAGGGAAGTTCTTGTTTACCCAGACTTGCCATTGCTGTTGTTCCAGACTGTGAGACCCGGCAGGAGGATGAGTATAGCGTCGTTCTAAACTAGCTTTAGAAGTGTACGTGTATATGACTCTGCCAGAGGGTTGTCGTAATCAGTGGGAGCAGCGGAAGCATTGGTGGACAGGTGGCTTATGTCTATTTATAGACTAAAGCAGATGTAGCGGAGATAGATCATCTATTTCTGATGTGATAGTCATAGGTTTGACTTCGTCAGAATAGGGGATGATCTGTTGAGAAGGTAGTAGGGTGTGATGTCATGGTATTTGGATGACATACACAGAATCGGAAAAGAAACTCCTATACTACCATCGGTTATACTTTGGTCGTCACACAGTAGTTTCTCCACATGGGACTTGGACATTATATCAGACATACTGGTTACTAGATCTATGGTTTTAGATCTAGATTTGGGTGGTTTCCCAATCTGGGTACTCAGACAGCATTCTAAGAGTATTTAGAATGGAAGACTCCTGACACGGTAGTTTACCTGCAGGTAATGGAGTCACCCTCTCTAAAGGTGTCTTACAGACTAAAGGGGAGAGGGATGTGCATGATTGGCAGATCACTTGCTTAGGCAATTGAGTCAATCATGAGATGTCAAGTACCACACCAGATGTTGTTCTTGCACTAGATGCAATAAGTTGATATTGATCCAATCCTGTAGAAGCAGTCGGAAGCAGTTTTAGAACATAAGTGGATGTTCTAGGGATATGATAACAACAGCCTCATGCAGGAGACAGTTATCATTCCAGGCTTCCAAGGTGACTTGGACGACAAGGAGGTTGTCAGAGTTATAGTTTTCCTTCTGATGAGTGGCAGTATTTTGGACAGGTGGTCCAAGGCAATACTGAGGGAGGCATGGCGCAGGATACTGATTAAGTTCAGTTGACGATACAGTCTAAGAAGTTTGGATTTGGAGTTCACTTATGAGCTAGGTCCCATCAGACATCCAGACACAATCTAAGACAGGTATTGCTCATTTCGGGAGATGGTTTTCTCCGCGAACTTGAGATATTGAGAGACATAGAAAGAAATATCAAAGCGGATCCACCCACTGAGGCTATTCCTCGAACGCAATAGTTTCGCAAACGAGCTTTGTGAGACTGACAAGTAGAGGAGTTGGGTGTTCGGTATCACACGGGCTGTGAGTATGCGACATCGCAATAATTAGCCTTGAGTACAAGTGGGAGATTGTTGGAGATAGTGCCCTCAGACTCAATTATTGGATCACAGGCACGTGATTGCAATGATTGAGGGAGGACCTATCCCAGTAGGACCGTCTTACTCGAGATGATAGTATGCTATCTGGTTTATCTTTATCATCGTGTACTGCTTTAGGTGACCTGACATGTCGCTATTACACGTTGATCGAGCCCCTAGGATTCTTGCTTGACCACCAGCAGTATGAGGGCGATCATATAAGTGGGAGCTGGGGTCTATAAGCACATCCTTAAAAGGTCCCTAGTCGTGGGAGTTTCGAGACAGGGCATCGATACTCCAGAGTAGACTAGTGTGTACATTCGAGACCCCGACGAGGGGCGGTGGCCGGTCTCACAAGCCACTGGTGTCAGTTGGTTCACCTAAGATGTATACAGGTGCTCATTGGGTTATGAGTACACCGGACAGGACTCGCCGGGAACATGCTAGTTGGCCTTATACCTGACGTCAGATAGCAGTTCCCTGGTGACATGTGTACAGGTTAGTTCATCGACCTGGGGATCGTCATTTGTCTCGTGTGAGTTCCCACTGTACTTTGATTACTACCCTACCACGCTCAAAGGAGACTGCAAACAGGTTTTAGTTGGGTACAGTCCCGAGCCACATGGAGGCAGTGAGCGGATCTTTGGGGGTTCGTCTCTCCCGGTATTGGGGGTGAGGTCGCGTTGTGTCTAGGAGAGCCAGAACATGAAAAGACCTTGGCCAAGGCAGGAGATTTACTGGTAGGTATTCCAGTAGTATCTCAGGGTGTTCTGGGCTGATCTCTGACACGACTTGTACCGTTTTTGGGGGTCTGACTTTTACCAACCCCCTAGGCCCGCCATGCGATGCTCATAGACGAACGGACCGGACTGTACGGATATTGTCACTGACAGGCTCAGTAGGGTGTCAGGATGAGTTCGCTCATCGACGTCCCTTTTGTTCAATACCTGGTAGCCCGTTACGTATTGGCTTATACCTCTAACGTGCTAGTGGTTAAATCCACAACCAAGGTGTTGACGAGTCTTTAGAGTCCACCACATTCAGTTGCTCAAGTTTTCGGGCGAAACGCTGTAGAGGCCGTATGGAGATATGGCAAGGTCCGATCAGATACGTGCGGTATTGCACGGATCAGGATCGGACGGTTAGTACTAGAGGCCGTATGGAGATATGGCAGGGTTCGATCGGATACGTGCGGTATTGCACGGATCAGGATCGAACAGATAATACTAACCGGCTTTGGTTTAAGCCGGATCCTAGTATAGTACAGTATAGATTTTGTCTCATTGCATTTGTATTTCGGTCGGAATACAAATGCGGGTGTGTATACACAGTATCGGGGTTCTCCTGTAATTTATTACGGGACCAGTTTTCTGGAGTTGCCAGTTTGCTTTCCGTTTCGGCCGATTTCCTTTGTATCGTTCATTGGCCGAAAATTGGTGGAGGAGGGCTTATTTGCATTTGTGCAAATAAGTATTTGTGGAGGGTGGTCTTTGCATATTCTTGTGTCATGATGGTTGCACCATTCTTTGACCTTGACTTCTTCTTCTATCATGATGGCTTGACCTTTGAAGCAATCATGGTTGTTGATTGGTTGGTGGAGTGAGGGTTTGCTTTGTGATCATTGTTTGTTATCATCACCCTTTCTCTCTCTTGCTTGATTGGTTGGCTCTCTCTCTCACAACTTCACTCCCTCTCTCATTCTCTCCATTCCACATGCATGGCCGGCCAAGTTAGAGGGAGGGCTGTCCAATTTTTGGGTGTGGTTCTTTGTTGATATCATATCAATTTTCCTCACCAAAAATTCCAAAGAAAAACTCCATGGTTCATACCTCCACCATATGGCAATTCCACAAACCCTAAAGTGAGACATGAGCACTACACACCATTCTACAGCAAATCATGGACACGTCGATTCGCCAGCTTCGTGCCCGAGTTGCCTTGGTATAGAGGTGGGAGCCCGTAAAAGAAGTCGGCGACGTGGTGCCCTTCCGGCGACGAAGTGGAGACTGGAGATTCCGCGGGAGATCGGGACGACGACGAGAAGACCGGAGGACACGGATCACTCGGTATATCTCTCTTCCCATCTTGTAGTTAGCTAGGACTAGTTAATGGTACGATCCAGGTTTTTAGTGCGCGGTGGTGCCGGTTCAAGAAAACTAAAGTTAACCATCGCTTCCGCATTTGGCCTCGGGATGGAGGCCGGGACGCCGCCGTGCACTTACAATAAGCTCAGGCTACTAATATTGTATATGTTACTATCTATAATGTGATATAATATCTTCCTATTAAGTAGTATACGTACCATCTCCTTCAACTCCTCGACGGTGTTCTTCAAGGCGGCAACATCATGCTCTAGACGTCGCTCACGGGGGGTAGGGGAAGTAACCGCCGGAGTGGAGTCCAACCTCATATGGGCCCTGCTAGGACCCAGTCCCCGGCCCCTCTCCCAACCTCCGTAGTGCCCTCCGTGTGCGGCGTCTAGGACTGGGGTCAGCAGCATCGAATCGGTCTGTCCAGTAAAATCAATCCCCGATGACTCCGCCTGCTCCACCACCCGCTGCTACACCCACATTAACCATTAAAATATAAGTATATCATTTAAATTTGAACTTTTCAAAACAAAAATTTCAAACTTGTTGGAATAAATATTAACACTTACGCAATACTCCTGGGTAGCGGTGTCAGGGAATCGAAACTCGCCCGTGGCGGGATCTATCGAGGTGCCATGGACGGTAAGATATACGGTCAGTACGCTCGGTGTACCACCCTACGCCAGGGTCTGAGCTCTCTGCAATTCGCAAAAAATTTATATATATTATAAAATAACTCCTAATATTATAGTATATCAAAATAGATCTATTGTAATTTACTGATGCCTCTATGGCACGAGTAATGTTCCTCGAGCCAGCTGTATAGTTCGGGCGACCCCTCTTCGCCAACTTCCTATTCTCTTATTTTGATCTGCATGTTTCTGCACAACACATTCAGATTTAGTTTTCTAATTAAGGAACAAAAAAAAATAAATTATATACTAAACAATGAATTACATTTAAGGGCAAGCTTTGTGACCATGTACGGACCAACCTGATAGCATTCCATACACATGAAAGTCATTAATTGTCCACATTAAAGCCGCACGCAGTGTGAAGGTTGTATCTATGTTTGCATCGTAAGTCTTTACACCATCAATGAATAAAGATTTTAACTCATCGATCAGAGGTCGGAGATAGACGTCGATATTGTTTCCCGGTGAGTTTGGTCCGTCGATAAGAAGAGGTATCATAAAGTAGGATTGATCCATAGCCAACCAATGCGGCATATTATAAACTATCATTACAATGGTCCATGTGCTGTGGCTTCTAGCCATATAGTTGAATGGGCAGAAGCCATCACTAGCCAGTCCGAGCCTGACATTGTGAGGATCACTACTGAATATTTCGTGCCTCCTATCGAAATCCTTCCATGCCGATGAATCTCTTGGATGAATCATTTTTCCATCTTCACTTGGAGGAGCACGGTGATGCCAAATCATTGCCTCGGCTGTTTTCTTGCACCTGAATATCCTCTGCAGCCTCTGTGTTATGGGAAAGTATCGTGCTATCTTGACAGGTATATCGGACTTCTTATCAGAATCTTTTGGCTTATACCTGGCATCTCCGCATGTTGGACACTCTTTCAAATCTGAATTCTCTTTCCGGTACAGCACGTAATTTTTGGGACATGCTTGAATCTTCTCACACTTCAAACCAAAATCAGACATCATCTTCTGAGCTCCGTACCAGCTGTCGGGCACGTTATTTCCCGGGGGCATAGAATCTTTCAAGAACTTCAGAAGTATCGTGAATGACTTGTTGCTCCATCCATTTAGGCACTTAATCTGGAAAAGTTAGACGAAGAATGATAGGGTGGAATACTTTGCATTCTCATAAATTAGTTTTCTAGCATCATTCATGAACTTTTCATACTTATTCGCACGCGGTCCTTGGCCGAAAGGAATGTCATCTTCGGTCGCAATACTATAACCTAGGGCAACCTCTACCATATCCTCTATTTCTTCTCCTGGAAAGAAGTTATCGTGTTCTTCTTCTGCCGCATTACCGTCTTCTCCTTCTTCTGTCGCATTACTGTCTTCTTCTTGTCCTTCCCCGTTATATAACTAAGTTGTATAAAGTCTTGTAAAACCATGTTTAACGATATGAAGCTCTATGAATTCTACCTTCTGCCAGTACTTTTCCTACATCTATCGCACGGGCAGAGAATCTTCTCCAACACGATCTTATTATGCGCGCGTGCAAATTCAATGAAAGCAGCAACTCCTGCGACAAACATAGGTTGCATACGTTGTTGCCAATCCACGTACATCCAGTCCTTAACTCTGATGTACTTATGGGCCATGTTAGACTGTATAACATATAAATTGTAGGTTATGATGACTATATTGAGAAATCTAAGAACGGGATGGTTACTGACAAAGAAGAAAATCCGTAGATACAAGTTTGTCGTTGAAAAGAATAAATTATCGATAAACAAAGTTAGATTTGAAGATACCCAAGTATGAGTTGTATTCTGTGAATCTGTGTTTTAATTTATGATTTCGCTTAAATTTAGGGTTGTTAGTGTGTATGTGCTTTGTGTAGGGTTGAAAAGAATAAATCATCATTTTTTTTTGAAGAACTAAGTTCTTTATATAGGGTTAAACCCTAATTTTTGGAGGAATTAAATTCCCATATATTCCTGTTATTTCTTTTTGTTCGTTTGAAGCACTCACGTGGGAAACACGTGAGGCTTCAAAATAGTGCTAAGCACTAACGAGTCACCAAGCTATCTTGTGTTTTCTTAGAGATATTGATCTCCTGTTAATGACATTTTTAGTCATTGATGATCATCAAGATTTCGGTTTTGAGGATCTTGGATCGTCATCATTTTTTTGAAGAACTAAGTTCTTTATATAGGGTTAAACCCTAATTTTTGGAGGAATTAAATTCCCATATGTTCCTGTTATTTCTTTTTAAATTATTTCTTTTCCCCTAACTTTTGAATCTGCAGAAAAAAATCTCCCCGATGAGAATTAAATTCTCAACTTGTGGGGAGATTTGCTTCTGCAAATCTCAACCAGAGAAAGAACTAAGTTCTTATATGAAGGGTTAAGTTTACGGTAAAGTTGTAACGTTTACGTTATCATCGAGTATTCTACTGAAGGAACTAGTGCACCCTAAACCATAACCCTAATTTTTGGAGGAATTAAATTCCCATATGTTCATGTTATTTCTTTTTAAGTTAGTTCTTTTCCCCTAAGTTTTGAATCCGCAGAACAAAATCTCCCCGATGAGAATTAAATTCTCAACTTGTGGGGAGATTTAGTTATGCAAATCTCAACCAGAGGAAAACTCAGTTCTTATATAAAGGGTTAAGTTTACGGTAAAGTTGTGCGTTTACGTTATCATCGAGTATCCTACTGAAGGAACTAGAGCACACTAAACCCTAACCCTAATTTTTGGAGGAATT
Organism: Agapanthus africanus; assembly: GCA_030015575.1. Lineage (NCBI taxonomy): Eukaryota > Viridiplantae > Streptophyta > Magnoliopsida > Asparagales > Amaryllidaceae > Agapanthus > Agapanthus africanus. The sequence goes on along the minus strand of CM057347.1, from coordinate 205,998,085 downwards.
AAATTCCCATATGTCCCTGTTATTTCTTTTTAACTTAGTTCTTTTCCCCTAAGTTTTGAATCTGCAGAACAAAATCTCTCCGATGAGAATTAAATTCTCAACTTGTGGTGAGATTTGCTTCTGCAAATCTCAACCAGAGGAAGAACTAAGTTCTTATATGAAGGGTTAAGTTTATAGTAAAGTTGTACGTTTACGTTATCATCGAGTATCCTACTGAAGGAACTAGTGCACCCTAAACCCTAACCCTAATTTTTGGAGGAATTAAATTCCCATATGTTCTTGTTATTTCTTTTTAAGTTAGTTATTTTCCTAAGTTTTGAATCTGCAGAACAAAATCTTCCCGATGAGAATTAAATTCTCAACTTGTAGGGAGATTTTCCTCTTCAAATCTCAACCAGAGGAAGAACTAAGTTCTTATATGAAGGGTTAAGTTTACGGTAAAGTTGTGTGTTTATGTTATCATCGAGTATCCTACTGATGGAACTAGTGCACCCTAAAGCCTAACCCTAATTTTTGTAGGAATTAAATTCCCATATGTCCATGTTATTTCTTTTTAACTTAGTTCTTTTCTCCTAAGTTTTGAATCTGCTGAACAAAATCTCCCCGATGAGAATTAAATTCTCAACTTGTGGGAAGATTTGCTTCTGCAAATCTCAACCAGAAGAAGAACTATGTTCTTATATGAAGGGTTATGTTACAGTAAATTTGTGCGTTTACGTTATCATCGAGTATCCTATTGAAGGAACTAGTGCATCCTAAACCCTAACCCTAATAACCCAAATTATCCCTAATTAACCCAAAATTAAACCCTAAACCCTAACTCAAATTATCCCAATTTAACCCAAAATTAACCTAAATTAACCTAATTAATCCAAATTAACCCTAATCATCACCCTAACCCAAATAAACCCTAATCAACACCCTAACACAAATACACTCTATTTTACCGAATTAACCCAAATTAAGCTTAGCCCAAACCCTAACCCAAATCAACCTAACCCTTAATCATTACCCAAATTAACTCTAGCCCAAACCAAAATTAACCCTAATTAATCTAATTAAACCTAACCCTAACCCTAATCATCACCAACCCAATTTTACCTAATTAACCCTAACTAACCCTAACCCTACCTAATTAACCCTAACCCTAACCCTAAACCAAACCTTAACCCTAACCCTAAACCGAAACCTAACCCTAACCCTAAACTGAACCCTAACCCACCTAATTAACCATAATCCTAACCTTAACCCTCACCCTAACCCTAATTAACCCCTAATTAACCCGGAACTAACCCTAACCCTAAAATCAACAATAACACAAAAATTAAGAATAATTAATAGTTCAAAATGGAAATTAACTCACCTCACTTGTAGTTTTGCCGGCGGATAGAGCTCGACGAGGTGGATGAGGCCGGGGATGGAGCTCGACGAGGTGGTTGCGGCAAGATGGCGACGAGCGTGAAATTTTGGCGAGACTGTGGCGAGACTGAGCTGGAGGAGCTCGACGGGGTGGGGGCAGAGACTGAGGTGACGACAACGACGGGAAGTTTTGGTGACGAGAAATAGGTCTGGCGGGTGACGAGATTGAGGTGACGACGCACGGGGAAGTTGGTGGGAAAAATTTGGGGTGAGGAATTTCTGGGCTTTATTTTTTTTTATAAATAACCCTTAGTTGCCCCTACGGATTAATCCGTAGGGTCTTCTTTTGCGGCTCCGTAGGGCCAAATAAAATATTACATTTTAATATTTTAAAATTAATCTGTAGGGCACCGTAGAGGCAACCAGATAGCCCTACGAATTAATCCGTAGGGGCAATAAAAAGTTGCCCCTACGGATTCCTGTAGCTATAGGGGCAAACCCTTATTGTAGTAGTGATTCCTGGCATATGTAGACATAGGACCGCATACATCACTATATATCAGTCCCAAGAGTTCAGTAGCTCTTTCTCTGTGTCTTGTAAACGGAGTTTTGATCATCTTTCCTTTGAAACATGACTGACAAGTTTCATAAGATGTAAATTCGAACGGATTCAAATATCCATCTTTATGCAGCTTAGCCAGTCTTGTCGCATTGATATGACCAAGTCTACAGTCCCACAAGAAGGCTTCATTCATTTTTGAACTTTTCCTCTTCTGTGTGTTCTGTGTATTTAGAACTGTATTTTGATTTAGAACGTATATATCATTACACAATGTACGAAACCCAATCAACACTTGATTTAGGTAAATGTTCAAAACATTTTTCTCTAATGCAAAGTTATATCCTTCTTTATCTAATAAAGAAATGGATATTATATTGCACATCATCGACAGTACGTAATAACAGTCGTTCAAAATCAATGTATTACCATTTAGTAATACAAGGTGATATTCGCCTATAGCTTTAGCAGCAACAATTGTTCCATTCCCTACTCTGAGAGATATATCACTCTTTCCCAGTTCTCTACTTCTCTTTAACCCTTGTAAAATATTACAAATGTGGGATCCTGATCCGGTATCCAATACCCAGGACGTAGAGCAAACTGAGAAAAAGTTCTCACTAAATAACACACCCGAAGAAGATGCATCAGAATGCTCTTTCTTCACTCGAGTTGCGTGTGAATCCTTGCATTCCCCTATCTTTTGCCCAGACTTATGACAGTTGTCATAAGATAGGGCGGAACCAACGTTCCCCAGCCCAGTATAATAAGCGGGTTCGGTCAATACATCCATATTATTATATTGATTAAGGCGTGACATGGTCGATACCTGGAGAGAGAGAGATAGAAGAAAACACTTTAGCGTGCGCTCTTGCAAGATTAGACTGGTTATTATCTTATCTAATCAGGATAGCTCCCACTGTTTTTATCAAATCTTCCTTCAAACCCTAAGAGGTAAGATTAGCCGGGATTAATTACACCCTACAAGTTTGCTAATCGGTCAGCCAGGCAGGTGTTGGTAGTCCGAGGGAGTCTTCCTGTGCTTTCATATGGAACTAATTAAATAACCTCGTTTCCACAGGGGTATAACCCCGTTAACACCTTTCTTAGACATCTACTGGATTACCTAATTGTAAAGTGGAAAACTCTCTCAGGAGTAAACACTTACTCGCAGTGGGTATCGGGATCCAACTATTATATAGAAGGTATGCAATCTCATTGCAAATATCAACACTTGAAATTCCCGATATCTGTTTTTACCCTTAGCGACTTATGACCTTAACTATGGTCAACAAATCATAAGTGCTAGTCAAGTTTTACCTGTCATTTCATGATTGATTTAGACCCATTCGTATGACCCTTAACTATGGTCAACAAAGTCATACAAATGTCCTAATCGATCACATCATATGCTTTATAAGAAGACATCACTTTGTTACCGTACACTGCGCCTTAACTATAGTCAACAAACGTAGCACGAATACTAAGTACTCTACTTCCTAAAATGGCGAAGGGCTACAGATGGTTTTGTTGAAAGCCTTTAACATATTGAACTTGATATCGTTGTACAATCTAGTGATTTGAAAAGGAGTGGTTTAAGCTCCGCTTTAAAATCGAGTATTTTTCAAAACAAACCAAGTGGGTTGTAGCATATGCTAGTTTTTCTAAAGAGGTCATTCCCGGTGAAGGGATCTAGGCTCTTTCCTCATCGAATGAGATGTTGGATATTCATAATGGAATACCGCTCTGCAAAGCAAGAACTAGAGGTACCTTTTTGAAAAATTTGATTCTACAACATCTTTTAGGTTTCTTTTCTTTTCATTAATCTTATTAATGACGTCCCATCATTTATGTTTCCTAAACATTACAGAAGAAACGAAAATAAAACACACATATATGCCATCCACGTTCGCCACATGGACCCGGGTCTTCACCGTAAGGTTACTTAACTTACGGCAGGGCGGAGTCAGGACTAGTGCGAATGCAAAACATATATAGTGTCTACTGGTATATCATATATATAAGTAGCATTTGTCTCACACAGTTAAATGATCACATCACATCTCAGAATCAGCAAAAGCAGATATATGAAATATAGGATATACTAGGAGGTCCATGTTTTAGATTAAGCCAGTAATGAAAAACACGGATTCCATGGTTGTGATGAATAGCCAAGCCCACACCCTTACACCCCTATGAGAGCGACAAGCAACCCTGCTAATTCTAGAGTTAGGCGACCGGTCTCGACTCCTCGAGATGGCCTCCCACTGGACTCTAGAACCCGGTTACCTATGCTCCCTACCTTGGGTCTATCCTAATGAGGAAAAGTAAATAATATACATCAAATGGAGAAAACAACCTCAACCCAGAACTATCCCAATAAAAGAATATTACATACAAATTTTTACATGAATGAAAATTGAAAAACTCTCATCTCACGTAAAAAACCCCAGCTATTCAATCATGACGATCCAATATAACATATCAAAAGCAACACAATAACATCACATGTCATCAATGTAAATAAATATGCGTATCCCTAATGTCGTTGACGTATAGCAACGAGATCGGAGATACTGCCACATATTACACTTACGGTCGCAGAAAAGAAATGAAAACTACAATAATTAGAATCCGCATCATGTTTAGACATCATAAACCCGGATTATCACATCTGAATTTCATGCTAACCCTATAAATCTTGTATTGAAGTCTCGAATTGAAAACACTTTTCAAAAATATAGTCGGGCAATTCAACAAGATTCTCGATTAAATGATCGAATGCTCATCGAGAACTTTAGTAGATGGCCACACCCCCGAGGCCGTCAACGAAGTGCACTTGGGTGGAACACCACGGCCGCAAGCACCCTGAGTGGATGCTATTGGCCATGGGGTTCTCATATAGTTACTTGGTCGGGGCTATAGGGCGTGGCTGTCTACTAGTGTCTCCCAGTGACTATTCGCGTACGACGGCGACTATTCGCGTACGATACGATATTGCGACGGAGTTTCGATCCGAATCGAAACTCTGTGGCAATCCATCATATGAGACTAAAATGTAAGATTTACAAATCGTTAACTAGTTTTCACAAAACTAATCAATGTGGATTCCAAAAATTGTATAACATATCCAAAGTTATCTAGATGATGTTAAACATTTCGATCGATATTTCAAACAACAGCAAATCACAGAGATCTTAACAACTTGAGCCTCACTAAAAATACCCAGAATGTCAGGAATGAGAACTAGAAGCAACACAAGAAATTACGAATTCTAATTCTTCAATTGCACCACGGAACCGCGGCCAGAAGAGGGTCTAGGCGGCGGTTTCACGGCCAATTCTAGGAACTAGAGGCTCGTTTTTCTTGAGTCTCCTTAGAATGACCTGCACTATTTTCTGAGCATTTTTAATCGTGAAAACATGAACTTTGAAAAAATGGACAGAAACATGCCAAAATTGGAATCTAAAATATCGATCGAACACTTTAACGTCGTCTAGACTTCGCTTAAGTCTCTAGCTTGGCTCTGATACCATGAAAGTATATCTAAGCACCTCTACTAGGTTTATACAAGTATCAAGTATGCAATTTTAAAAAAATCTTGAGTGCTAAGTATACTAACCTAGAATCAAACTAGAGAATTAGGGTTTTGTAGTAAACAAGAAAGGTTATAAATTAAGTGAAGAGAGTTTACAACCTTTGTAGACCTGTCCTTCACTTCGAAAGCTCTATGTAGTAGTCCATAGAACTCTTCTTAAGGCTCCACTTAAAGAAAGGATCGAGCTTTCTTGTAGTCTTCGATGCCGAAGATGATCCACCTTGAAGTCTCTCTCACTCAAGCTCACTCTTCACTAATCGAGGTATCAGTGAAGCAAACAACCTAAACTAATGGGCTGGATTAGTGTAGGTTGATGAAGTAGGAGGTTTGATGTAACACCTTAGAATGCGATTAGAGTTAATTAAGCGTTTTAATGTGGGTTTTTAATAAATTTAATTAATAATTGTTTTCATATATTTTATTTTAATTAATTAATATTTTATTTAATTATTTTTGTAAATACACACACATGTGCATGTTAATCTAGGGTTAAGGAGGTGTTAACCATGCTTTGCTAGCCATGGCACCCTAACCATATTATGTCATGTTACATTTATATACATATTTATTTTAAGTATAAGTTTTATTTTAAAAATAAAGAAAGAGAAAAGAAAAGGGATGATGAGGCATGGGAGCATGGGGGGGGACAAAGCATGGGAGGCATTTAATGAAGAGAGAGAGAGAGAGAGCATGGCTCTCAAAAAGCCATGTCTCATCTCACTCTCACCCTCTCATTTCTTCATAAACCCTCACTCTCTCTCTCTCTTTTCCTTCTTCTTCTCTTCACAAAAGAAAATTCTTCACTTGAAAACCTTTTCCCCACAATCCTTGAGCCTAAACCAATATCAAACCCCACCAAACCCTTCACTAAGCTTGCTTAAGCCCTTTTATGATGTCATGGAGCTTGATGGCTAGGGTTTCATCTAAGTCTTGGTGAGGTATTGATGCTAAACCCTTGTTTAGGCTCTAAGGAAGGTTTTGTGTTAATTAGTTTCAATTTTATACCATGTTGTTTTAAAATTAGTGTCGATATCGTGTTTTTGGTCAAGTTGGGTTCTTTGTTGTATCTGCTATCTGTATGTGGATCTATAATTAAATTTAACAATATAGTAGCATCATGTTAGAGCTTTGAGTATACCCTAGAAAACCCGGACCCAACCCTCCACTTTTGGCCCGGCGATATTCCCCATTTTACCGGCTCCGCCGGTTCGTCAGTAGAATTAGGTGTTAGGTTTTTCTGGGTAGCTCTTTGTGGGTCATGTAAGATATTTTGTATACTTTGTTTTTCCTATATTATCTGTAGGAAAAATCTGGGATCGTTTAGCTAATTCTTGCGTTTCGATATCGTGCGATACGGTTTTATCCGACATTGTTTAGGTGTTCGTACGTTTAACAGTCATAGGTTGGGTTAGGATGTCGCTGCACGCGTTAGCCCGCTAAGCTAACACTTGGTAGCTTGTGGGAGTCGATTCATTAATTGGGCGTTGTGTCTGTGTTTGATTTAAATATTTACTAATTTCATGAATATTGGTTTTGCGTGATATTAGGATCACAGGCGGGGACTTCGGACGCTGCTAGGAAGGGGAAATAGGTGATTGAATTCATTGGTGTTTCACAAATCGTGTTTGTGAAACATCCGTGTTCGGGTAATAGCCTCAGTGAGTGGATCTGCTACAATGTTTCAACTTCATCTCTTTATATCTCAACTTCACGGAGATCAACAATCTCCCAAACTAAGCGATACCCCGCCTAAAGCATTTGTCTGGATACTTGATGGGACCATGTTTATAAATAAACTTTATCCAAAAAAAACTTCTTGGGCCATATCCTCCGTTGAGTCATAACCAGTATTCTGCACCATGCCTACCTCAGTATCTATATTAGAACTGTATCCAATATACTGCTCCTCAGAAGAGGGTAAACTCAAAACTCTGACAGCATCTCTGTCATCCAGGTCACCTGGGAAGCTCGAACCGATAAGCACCTCATGGAGGAGACTACTGTTACCATATACCAAGAACATCCTCTTATGTTCTTAACTACTTCTCTTTATTTCTCCAGGATTGGATTAATATCTACTTACTACAACAAGTGCAAAAGTAACATCTGGTTTTGTATATGACATCACATGATTGACTCAATTGCCTATGCAAGTTATATGTCATTCAAGCAAGTCCTTCTCCTCATCAGTCTAGAAGACATCTCTTTAGAGAGAGTGGGTCCATCACCTGCGGGTATACCACCACGCTAGAAGTCGTCCATTCTAAACCAATTTTAGAATGGTGTCTACGTACCCAGAATAGGACACATCCCAAATCTAGATCTAAAACCATAGATCTAGTCATCAGAATTCCTGATATCTTATACAGATCCTATGTGGAGAAACATCTGTGATGACTAAAGTTTGACCAATTGTAGTATAGGAACATCACTTCCTATTAGGAGTATGCCATCCAAATCCCAGGACAGTACTTCCTACACCCTTCTTACTAGGTTCATCTGTTGTCTTGATGAAGTCAATCTCCTTGACTCTCACATCAAAACAAATGATCCATCTCCGCTATGCATGCTCTAGTCTACGAATAGACATATGCAACTTGCACACCTTCCGCTGCGCCCACTGACTACAATAACCCTCTGGCAGAGTCATATATACGTGCACTTCTAAATTCTCATTTAGAAAAGACGTTATAGTCATCCTCTTGCCAGATCTCATAGCCATGAATAGCAGCAGTGGCAAGTCATATCCTTATGGACTTCAGCGTAGACACTGAACAAAAAGTCTCATCACAATCCACACCGGGTATTTGATGAAAATCTTTACAGAAAGTCTAGCTTTATTAGGTTAATACCTTTCCACCTGCATAGATTTCATAAGATCTACTTGCTCTAAATGGGTTTTACCCCTTCAGGAGCACCATGCAAATTTTATAATTTGCTGAAGTTCGTGGAATCCGACAGAGATATAAAGCATCCATCCATCATCCGGAAGTCACCACTTCCCATGGCCTGCTGACAACTAGTAGGGCCATCATTACATTGATACTGGCCTCCATGTCACTGTCTATGAGGAAACCAAAGTATCTCTCGGGTGGTTGAGGTCACCTACTAAAACTGCGGAGTGGCTAAGATTTGTCGAGCCTAATTGAATCTTCAGGTTCTACTAAATTTTCAGTAACCGTTTGTAGTTCTGGAATCACTTTAAGTTCAACCATGCTCTCAATAGTTTCTTTTGCAAAAAGATTCCTTTTATAAAAAGGTGGCGGGTCAAGAAAAAACCAAATTTTGATCTTGAAAATGGTAAAAGCAAAACCCTAGCAAATGCATGGGATAATCTACAAACTTCATCACCCAAGGGTGCCTTGAGTTTGTCCGGATTCTTCTTTTAAACAGAAACCGGATAACTCCATATCTTAACAACCTTAAGATATCCTACCAATCTATGTCAATATAGAATCGAAGGCACTAATTTAGATGGAACAATATTCAATTGGTATGCAGCTGCTTCCAGTGCATATCACCTAAATGAAAAAAGGCCATACAACATTACTCACCATGGAGCGCACCCATGGATGAGTGACCTATAAGAGAATCAAGTTCTCAATATTATTATGACTGAATACCTAGCATAAGTATTTACATTTTCGATCATTTCGAAGAATGCTGATACTTCCAACGCATTCTCTACTTTATTCTTATACCTATAAACTTCTCAAAATCTTTGGACCTTGCATTTCAACGAATGCGTGTCTAAAACCAGAGAATTCATTGGTAAACTGAATGAACTAAGATTACCAACCACTTGTTCTAAAGGACACCGGACAACATACATTACCATTTATAAGTCCCAAGAGTATACTAACTTAAATTTCGTGTTTTTGTAAATTGAAAAACTGTATTTTGCTTAAGACCGTTTATACCGTTATTCAATACACCTTACCTTATCCTCAATAGATAAAGGTAAATGTTTAGAATACAATTTTCAAAATATATATCTCACTTTATAAAATAAAGATACAAATATATCATTTTAAAAATTGGTGCATAACAATGGTTATTCAAAACCAAAAATTTGTCGTTGGGCAAAACCAGATGATTTAATCCAATATCACCAATTGCTATGAATTTCGATATTGAGGATCAAATCACCCATTTCCCAATATTATACTCCTTCTCAGCATCTGTATCATCATATAGATGTGAGATCCAAATACGGTACATGCATACCCTGTAGTCAGAATTAATTAGGAAAACAGTTCTCATTTACAAGGGGGTGGCCGGGTATTCCTATTAATGTCTCTTTCATTATCCAGATTCATAGAAGTGGTCGCAATTTTCTTTGCCCTCACCTCAATCCCTTTATATGTCTCTATATCTTACCTTCTGTACACCGTAGTTAGGCTAATTAGTTTTCTTCATTCCCTACCTTTCGGCACCAGCCTAAGGTTTGGAAGAAAACTATCCAATAAGTATAGTAGGTGTACTCTCCTAATACAAGGAGCTCTCGCAATCTGAGAGAAGGTAACAGGAAGAGACAACCGAATAATCCTATTCAAATTCTCCAGAACCAGTGGCCATCCTCTACTGAAGTAACTTCTTCGAGTTCGTATGTAACTATACGATGTCATTTCCAAACAATATGTATCATCATAGTGATACGGAGTGTTCTGGAGAAAAGCAAAGGGAAAGTAGGAGAAGCAGGGAAATATGTGACTTTGTCGTGAATCATGACAACCCAAAACCAAAGTTTGTAAAAAGGTTCGGTCAACTTGGTTAATTAGTTTTAGTTTAATGTAAGTCATGGGTCGCTGCCAGAGAAAGAGAAAAGAAACACTTAGCGTGCACTCTATCAAAAATTAGATTGGTTAATCAATTTATCTAATCAAGATGACTCCCACTGTTTTCTCGAATTCCCCTTCAAACCCTAAAATGACAACTAGTCAGGATCATGTACACCTTACAAGTTTGCTAATCGTTCAGCCAGACCAGTGTTGGTACTCCGAAGGAGGTCCCCCGTGCTTTCGCATGGACCCAATTTAATAACCCCGTTTCCACAAAGGCGTAACCTCGTTAACATTTTCTAGACACCTAATAGATTAGCTAATTGTGAAGTGAAAATCTCCCGAGGAGTAATACCTACTCATCAGTGGGAATCAGGACCCAACTATCATTGTGTGATAACTGACGGAAGCCGACCAAAATTACCACACTCCAGAAGGTATGCACAAACCTAGCAAGTTTCCCTTAGATTTGAAACCCCCGATATGATTTTTGCCCAAAATGCTTATGACCTTGGCGAATGTCAAAACATCATAAGCTGCAAGTTAAGTTCAACCTGCCATTGTCCTGATTAATCTAGATCCATTGGTACTATCCCTTCGCGAAGGTCAAAACAGCTGTACGCCTGTCCTAGATCAACGCATCTATCTATGCGATAAACAAGTATCCCGCAGCTACCAAACACTATGCCTTAGCGAAGGTCAAAACATATAGCTTGAATACTAGATGATACCCATCTGAAATGATGGAGGGCTACGACTGGTTTTAGCGAAAAACCTTTAACGCAATAAACTTGATATCGTTGAAGGAACTCGAGTGGCTTTGATAAGGAGTGGTTTAGGCTCCTCTTTTAAAACTAGTAACATAAACTTTTGCTTAAGAGCGAACCCCCCGTTAAGGGATCAAGGCTCTTTCCTCATAGAATGAGGTGCAGGATATTCCTAACCGAATACCTCTATTCAAAGCAGAAGAATATTACTTTAGTTTTGAAGAAAATCAAGTAGTTTTAAAAATTGGTTCCGACAACATCATATAGGCTTATTTTTCTTGCATTAAACATATAACGCAATCCCATCATATTAAGTTTCTAAGCCACAATAGAAACAACCAAAATAGCATGCTTTTATATGCCATACGCATTCACTACGGGGTCCTGGGTCTTCACCGTAAGGTTACTATAATATTTCAGAAAAATAAAATATTATGTTTGGAATTTAAATATTAAAATAATATATTTCACGAAAATTATTCGATTTGCGAATTTGGGGTTTTCGTAAAATGTATAAGCATATATCAATATTTGGAAAAAAAATTGGAGATTAATATTGTATTATTTGTTAAAAAGGTATTTATTGAATTTGGGTATTTTATAATTAATTATATGCAAGTTTAAATTAAACTTGATTAGTGCACTACTAATCATGATTAAGCCAAATCTGTCTTTTTAAATAACCATGGCTAGTGCATCATGACATGTTGCATTTTGTTACATGTTTGTTTCATTTTCATTTGTTGGTATTTGGCTTTAGATGGGAGAGGGCAAAAGAAAAGAGAGCATGATTAAGGAGAGAGAGTGGGGGACACAATGATGACATGGAGGCATGGCATGAGAGAGAGAGAGATAGGATGGCATGCTACACCCTTGACCCTTTCTTCATTTTCTTTCCTTCATCCTTCATTATTTCTTCACTACACTTCTTCAACTCCTTCTTCTTCTTCACCTCCTGTACATCCATGAAAACATCCCCAAAACCATCTCAAAACCCCACACCATCTTCATTAAAAATTCACACAACCTCATCCTTCACCCCATGGTTGAATCAAGTTTGGATTTTGAGTACTTGGAGCATCTAGGGTTTTTCTTGAGTTGCTTCCAAGAGGTATAACCTTCTTTTCTCATCTTGTTAATTAGTTTCCTAACATCCTATAGTGTATTAGAGTTAAACTAGTATAGGGTTGTGATCTTAGAAATTTCTAGGTTGATATTTAGTGGAAGTTTGGGCTTGTAAAGTGGTAATTAAGGTGTAGTGAGTGTTTACAAGACCTTAGTGATGTTTTACTGGCCAAGACCGGAGACTAGAACCCAATACACGAATTTAGAATTTTCCCGACATTGAATATTTGACAATTTGTGATGGTATATTGGAATCTGGGATGACCCGAGAGACCCATAAATTATGTTCCCATCACAGTGAGACAAGCAGGAACATAGGAAGCTACCATGGAAACCTGAGCCCCTCCCCTTGATTTCAGGCCGCATATATATTCGTGGTGGCCTCAAATTGCGGCCACATTATGATGGAATTGTTTGATTTTTGGTGAATGGATTTGTTATCTAGTATCTAGACCTACTCTATGTGAAAAATGTCTTGATTTGACTTAGGGTAGAATCTGGGAGTGGTTTTCCTAGGTTGCTGATTTCGGGTTTTTCAATTTCTGAAACTTGGTTTTGATATTTGAGTTTGGATTTAGTCGTTGTACGTTTGTACGTCAATGACGAGGGTTAATTGGTTGTTCTTGCATACGTAGGCTATAGGTTCTAACCTATGAACAGTTCGTGTGCCGTATCGGTTTTTCGGACTTGGTTTTAATAGCATTACAATGTGTTTTGATTGTAGATACCTTCGCGTAGACTTCCGAGACGACGAAGAACATCGACTTCAGATAAGCAAGGAGATTAGCAGGTGATTAGATTTATATCTACGGGGGAAGTCGGGTGGATGGCGTATAGCACCCCCGCAACCTTTGATATGGAAAATCGATATATAAATTATAATTTGGAGAAAGATATGTTATGAACCTACGGATATGATCAAAGAGTTAGTAGGAGATGATATGATTAATACAAAATGACGTGAATTGAGATGTCAATAGGACGATATAAGAGGATATGAGCGGATATGCTTGATATGAGATCGTTAATGATATGATATGAGATCGATAAAGATATGACATGATATATATATGTATGTATGAATATAAGAGAATGAATGATGATGTGATGTACGAGACCTTAGATCCGTACCTTTGTTGATGAATAGAATGATAGGATCCTTATTCTGTTTGATACCACCGTACGATAGATTACCGTACGCGATGAGATATACCGAATGATTGATCCGCGCTCGTGATTTGAGGATGATGATCGAGGATATTGCCATATCGGATACTATGAAGCTGGATCGCCGACGTAAAGATGTCACCTGAACCATACTAATTTCCAAAACTGACGAATCGTATGCACTTTTTAATGGAAACCTCAAGGGACGCTACGGAATTTCAAATTGCGTCTTTTCCTCAAAAACACCGTAGCCCCCACTTTCAAAATTACGATTCGTATCATTTAAACTGATCGTATGGTTCATATGTAGTTACGTATCTTATTGTCGTTTATGTTTATGTTGGATTATCCCTCATCCATATACGTGTTATGTTTCCGGTATTTACTGCTTTATGATATCCTCTGCTAGTACACCTGCACAATTATCGATGATGTGCATGTTACACTTACATAGATTTGTCGGCTCACACATTCATCATCAGTAATTTCTATGCCACTTGCACAATAGAATTGCTATATCACGATATTATTATTAACTGTAAAGTACATTCATTGTTCAGCACTATCATAGGACATGCTTGCATGATATACTTGACATGCTCATATTACTGTCTATATTTTCATACATCGTACTTTATGGTTACATGCATTGAGATGTTGTTTTTATAAGATCTCTGGATTTGAGAACCGTGGTTATATTTCAAAAGGAATTGTGTATTGTTTTAAAAACGCGGTTTCTCTTGATATGATAATTGTGTCCACCATGAGTTTTCTCGGTTCTGAGCTTTTTCGAGTACCCAATTCGAGGAGTGAGTGGGAACTGTCTGCGGGTACATGGTGGACCCGGTAAGGTACCCCGGGACAAGAAGATCGTAATGAAAGAGCTTGGCAGGGGATGTACTACCTACCGGTGATAGTTTGGACCCGGCGGATTATCCGGAGGATACCGACCCGAGTCGTGAGATGGATATGAGGGCCGATCCGATGATGCGACGCCTGAAAATATGAGGATTTACGTGTCGATGCTGGACATGGGTTTCATGAGGTTTCGAGTATCGATGTTGGACACTCAGGTTCCCATGATGTTGATGTGTCGTTGATGGACACACGTTGATTGATTTCACATACATACAGGCATATGATTCAGATGATTATTTTTACATGTTATTGGCATTGACTCTATTGTTGATATATATGCATACATGGTCAGCCTAGATATCATAGTATTACCTTCATGATATAGTATTGCCTAGGAATCACTGTTTATTCGATTTCTACCTGCAGATGTTTTCTACTCACGAGTTGGCAACTCACCCCCGTTGTGCCACAGTTTTCTTGCAGGTTCGACCGCTTGGATTAGTAGCGGTATCGCTGGCACACAGTTCTTTCAGGTGTTTTGCTTGGGTAGTGGGACACACGTTGGATCGTGACCACTCTTATACTTTTTATTCTATTGTATCTAGATAAACTCCATCAAATCAGAAAATAGATTTTGTATATTGGTAGACCTAGTCAGACATGTGTTTACGAGACCTAGAGCGTTGGGTGTTTGTTCACTATTTGAGGTTTTTGATGCCTTGCTTTATTATTCTTTCTATATTTGATCTTCGCCGTAGGACGTCGTATATCTTCTTTATTGCGTGGTTGTGATTCCGCCAATTGGCGAAGAGCTAGCTCCCGCTTGGTGATGCCTTTTATTTGCATGTATGTGGTTTTAGATCAAAATATAAAAGGGAGGTGCTGCCTAAATTTTTAAAAGACGAAAAATGTTTTCAACTAGTATATAATTCACTTGCATTTTCATATATCTTTATTTATACATTTAAAGAAAAACTTGATTTCATTATACCTTTATTTCAAAACTGCACATCCACTATTTTCCGCAAAAAAATTTAGATTTATAGGTTTCGGCTTACTTGAATTACGTTACGCCTTTAGACGTTGCGTGATTCTCGTGCCGATCACGTGTCAAATTTCCGGGTCGTGATAGTTACTTAACTAACGGCAGGGCAGGGACAGGGCTAGCGCGGATGTAAAACATATAGAAGCATCTAATATATAATAATATACATACATTACTACAATTCCTAGCTTAGATTACGGATTTGAGCGTATCCATTAATCGCCTTGCTATGAAAAAAGGCGTAACTAAAATAATGGTAACAAAGTTTTCTATAACAAATGTGGTGTAGCCAATACTGGCGTGGCCAAAAATAATTGCTACAACATTTGTTCCTAAAAAGCGTAGCTAGATAAAAACCGTAGTTAATGAAGTTGGTCATTCGCAAAGTTTCAAATACGGTTTGAACCATAGCTAATAAGGAAAATAACTATAGTTTTTATCATGACTAGAAAATCAAAAGCTACACTTCTAATTGTGGCGAGGCAAGACAAAGGCTACTCATTTTGTTGAAACTAAAGATTCCATTGCTACAAGTTTACTTATCACTATGGAATGAAATAGCTTCAGTTCTTGATATAACTAAATGCTACTAGAAAGCATCTACATGGTTATACTTGAAACAATAGATGAAATTTCTAATTAAAGCTTGAATCTCACAAAATGAAAAATAAAAAATCTTTTAGTATTATATCAATTAGACAATTATAGTCAACACAGTAATGAATAAAACATAAGAAAAAATCAACCAATTAAGAAAGGAACAAAAACCAACCAACAAATAAATATTTTACAATGAATAACAGCTAAATACATTAATAAATTTATTATAAAATCTGAGTTTTGAGTTCTTACAACATGTCGTCTTGTTTTCCTAATCCGGTACATCTATTAGCTATAAATTACATGAATATTCGATCTTATACATAAGGAATACGAAGAAAAGAAAATGGCTCGCAACTTCCGCTTAAATCAGTTCCAAATCATGATCTTTGCATCATCTTTATGCTCTCTACTTGTCAAAGTCATTATTCAAAACTTCCATATTGAAAACAAGATTGCTGCTCTTCTAAGTGGTGCTTCAACTAACAATAAATCGGCAATAGAACCTTGTCATGCATGCACAAAATGACGCCAGAGATGAATCAGAATTCATATTTCATAGGAAAAAATGTATTTCCGATTAAAAACAACCTGTCAGGACCCGAAATGGCACGTGATTGGCACTTGAATCATATGAAGTCTATAGGACCCCATCTAATTCATGTAAGCCAAAATCCCAGAAATCTAAACCATTTTTAAAGAAGGAAAAGTTTAGTTTTAAAACAAGTAGTTTAACAACATAAGCCGAAGTATTGTATTTTTAAAACCCAAGTCTTTTCTGAAAATTTCGGCAGAGTCTCCTTTGTAAATACTGACCCCAAAAGGGTACAACATGCATAATATGAATAAAGGCATCCCCAAGCGGGAGCTAGTTCTTCACCAATTGGCGGTCACAACCACGCAAGCAATATAATATACAACGCCGAAGGGCGATGATCAAAATTCAAAAGGAAACTCAAATCAATAAGAAAACCCATAATAATACAACGCGCGACTCTAAGGTCGAAAGAATAACAACTGGTTTTCTAAGTCTGAAATAATATACAAGTCTGGTTGATGGAGTTTCTAAATACCACTGAATATAAATAAATTACAATGGTGGTCACGATGCAAGTGAACCCACCTACCAAAGCAATCACCCAAAAAGGAGCAGTGTGCCAACAAAACCGCAACGAACCTGTACGGCAAAACCTGCAAGAAACTGTGACACAACGGGGGTGAGTTGCCAACTCATGAGTAGAAAACATCACAGAACAGAAATCGTATGTATGACTCAATCTTAGGTCAATACGATCAAATATATAAAACCTCAAAATGATAAAGTCTGAAACATGATAAGGTGGCAAGGGTAAACATCTATACATAAGTGTAATATCATGTGCTCGTGTCAGTGCCTCAGGTAGCAATATATCATAAATATGAGGTATGAATGCAATATAATGAAAACAGAATACATCATGAATGTGATCTGTTTTTCTTAATTTAGTGAGATTTCTGTATAATTAAATCGAGGTATCATCAATGAAATCAACATAGAATCAGTGTCAAGCATCGACACAAAACATAAATTCCAATATCTCAATATATCTTAGGCTCCGGCAATCCGGACTGGCCCGTATCCTTGAATCTCAATATCTAGGGCTCTGGCTATTCGAACTGGCCCAAATCATCAAATCTCAATATCTAGGACTCCGGCTATCCGGACTGGCCCATACTCCGATCGGTATCCTTCGGATATCTGTCGAGTCACAATAAAATCACTGGTCGGTAGTATTCCCCTGCCAGGCTCAACACCATCATCTGCGACCATCTTGTCCTGGGGTACCGCACCGGGTCCACCATGCACCCACAGACAGTTCCTTCTCCTCCTCGAATCGGATGTATGATATCGCTCAAGAGCTGAGAAAACTCATGGTGGACATATCTCATCTCATATCATGAGAAAACCACAACTTTCATTTTAAAATGATAATCAGTTTATAAAAACTTTGCGGTTTCTCTAAAACCCGAAATCTCATGGAAATCCGAAATCATAAATCACGATATAAATAAATAATGAATATTGGGCTCCGGCAATCCGGACTGGCCCATACTATCGCATGGCAAATGAATATATGAATATACATGCATGAGATAACACAGTAAATAAATGCAATGTCTAAGCTATCATATAAAAGCAAGCTCACTCGTACCATGTCGAAACTATCAACTAACAAGCGATGTCAATGAATTAATATTCTCTAAAGTGTATGTGACATGGCAATTACCGATGATGATGTGTGTGAGCCGGCATGTAAGTGTTCATAGACATACGCATCATCGGTAATGGTGCTGGTGTCCTGATAACATGGGTTCAATAACAACTAATGCAACATATATAAGCATGCAATGCGATACAAACAGCAAAAAATGTACGGAAAATGAATAGTAATGCAACATATAAGAATAACATTATATTTACGAGTCATACCGTTTGCCATTTGAAATAGCACGAATCGTGGTGTTTAGAAAATAGGGCTACAGTGTTTTTACGATAATGTACGTCCTTTGAAATATCTGTAGTATTCCTTGGCCTGTCTTTAAAATACTCACGATTCGTTAGTTTGAAATAGGTATGACTCGAGTCTAGTCTAACATCTACAAGTAAACTGTATGACTAAACTAACAGACTAATCGAAAGGGGTAAGGAAAACCACCTAAGTCTGAGTCGATATATATATATATATATATATATATATATATATATATATATAGTCGGTGATCCCGCCTCAAGTAGTATCACATACGATATAATATATAATATGACATACTCAAGAGTGCGGATCTATCATCATAATCATAGCTCGTACGGTAAATCCATCATACGACATCCCAAATCTGGGTACGGGTCAAATATCACATCATCTCATTATTCATCTGGTATCCTTATCATCATATCCTGTATTAGGGGTACTGATCAAATGTCTAGTATATTCTGATACCATCAATATATATATATATATGTGTGTGTGTGTGTGCGCGCGCTCGTGTGTGTATGAAAACACATCGCCTAAAGACCCTCTAATATATCATGTCGTATCTCATAATACGAACCAAGCCTCATCACCGATCTCATGGCATCACGCCCAATCTCATCGACTCATCTCCAAATATCATATACTATCCTCATATCCACGTATATGTATACATACACACACACACACACATACACACACACACACATATATATACATATTCACATACCTATATGTATATATATATGTATATATCCCCATATACGCATAAGTAAAACAATGTAAGTGTGTGTGTGTGTGTGTGCGCGTGTGGGTGTAAACCTTATTCTACGGTTTCGCGAATTACACTAAACTATAGCATTAACTACCAAATACGCTTACACTAAACCAAAGTCCACTAAAGCATTTCTTGCAATGTATACGCATCTTATAATAACATATAAATATATATATAATAACGCATTCGCGTTCTATACTATGAAACTGCGGGGGTGTTATACGCCATCCACCCGACTTCCCCCGTAGATATATATCTACTCATATTTATCCTTGCTTGCCGAATTCGATGTCGCCTTCCTCTTCATCATCGTCCGAAGTCCACGTGAGGGGGGGTACCTACATATATATCACATGACATAGTAAATAGAAATCGCGCACGAAAACCAAATCGGCACGCGTATCACACATAGATTAAAACCTATGATTTATGCATGCACGAATAACCAAAAAACTCTCGACGATCGACGTATAAACGTGAATCGACCGAGATAAAACACAAATATCAAATTCCAATTCATTAAAAGCCGCAAAACGAATTCAGAAACTTCGTAAAACACTTCCAGATTTTACCCTATGTGAAATTAGCCAATGGGGGGTCATATTTACTGCAAATAAAGCTATGGACCAAACACGGATCCCGACACCACTGCTCTCTGGCCGCAAATTGCGGCCAGAAAGAATATATTTGCGGCCAGGGTAGAGGGTTAGGGGCTCGGGTCTCAAGGGTATGCTCCATTTTTGTAACGTTTTGAAAATCGTTTCGGTGAAATTTCGGAAAATCGGTAAAATAAGGGGGGGTTTTCCGTAAGACGTCAAAATACAAATATCTTTATTACAAAATTAAATGTACATATTCTAGCTATGAAATTGCTAGTATTTGGTGTTTATTGAGCCACTGGTGAAATTTCAAATTTTCTGAAAATTTTTCCGAAATTAATTATTTAATATTATTTTAAGCCGTCCCTAATACATTTAATTAGGGAAAATTACAAATTGGAATGAGTTGAAACAAATTTTGTGCATCATAACACATTAAACAAAATTTTATCATATGGTTTTTGAAATGAAATGGGTTGCCAAAACGGTTTAGAAAATATCGAAGAAAAAGGGGCTTAAATAGTGAATTTAGTGTAAATGGATGTTTGGGATACAGTATTTATCATTTTCCATCACCCCACACCCACACTCTCACACCCCCATTTTCCTCCCCATTTTCAGCAGCCCCTCTCCAAATTTTCCCCCCATTTCTTTTGATAAAAGAAAAGAGAACATAAAGAAAAGTATAAGAAAAGAGCTTTGTGTTGTGTTGACTTTGGACTTTCTTGACTTGGCAAGACTTTCCTCATCTCACTCTCTCTCCAATCACCCAATAGTGGCCGAGCCAATTTGTGGCAGCCCCACTCTTTTGTCAAGCCCTCCATCCTATTCCCATTGGCAACCAATTAATAGAAAAAGAAAAGAAAAGAAAGAAGCATGGGCTTTGTTGACTTGTGGTTTTTGTTCCAATACAAACAATCACTCTCTCTCTCTCCCCCCTAACTAAATGGCCGAGCCTCCCCTTCTAGAAATTCTGCATCAGCCCCTCCCATTTCTTCTCCTCTCATTCTCATCAAAAATCCCCAATTTTGCCTCAAAATCCATACAAAATCAAAGCTAATCCAAATCCAACCTTTACCCATTATTCCTTGTCATTCAAGCATGGATCTTGGAGCTAGTGAACCAATTTGGAGGCTATGTTATCATGCTAGATCTCAAACATGTTGAGGTATAAATCCTAAACCATAATGTAATTTTCAATTAATTACTTCAATCTTGTCTAATTAGGTGTTAAATTGTCGGTTTAATTGAATGTTTGGAAATTCAAGGGGGGATTTTGAATTGAAGCTAGGGTTTGAATTAAATTAGGTTCTTTATCAATAGCTTATGGTTGTAATGAGGGGATTAACTTGTAATTGAATGCAAAATCTAATTTGGTTACTAGTTGCTAATTTGTTAGTTTAAAAATGGTGATAATTATGCTAAATTGCTAACTAGGTTTTAGAAATTAAATAAAAATGCGGGATTAAAATCTAGTTAGGATTTTTAGCACATCATTAAGGTTTCCATGAGTGGTTTAACCATTTAATATATGTAAAACCAAGTTTAATTGTAAAATTGTGAATTTTACATTAAAAAGTGTTAAAATCGGTATTTTTGCAAACTAGGAATTTGGAATTAATACAGATTTATGAGATTAAATTATGAAAGTGATTTGTATGATCTAATTATGATATTTAATGAGCATTTTGGCCATTTGAATCGTTAAAATATGTAGATTGGTTAAAACATCAAGTTTTGAACCTAAATGAGAATTTGTGCTAACTAGATTTTTGGGAAATAAAACGATTTGTTTACTTTTATGGTTTTGATGAATTAAAACCTATTTCATATATAATTAGTGAATTTTGAAACCACGATTGGTGCGTTTGAGTTTTTCGCGACCACTCGGCGTTTGTACGCCGATGTTGAGGGTTTTGGGGTTGATTTGTGAAAGCAACCATAGATTTTGACCTATGTGGGATTTGTGTGTCGTTTTGTTCATGAGTCGGATTTTAATGCGATACGGTGCGTTATGATATGTAGGTACCCCATATGGACTTCGAGACGACAAGTAAGCACGTGGCGACGTCGGCACCGGCGAGCAAGGACCAGGTGAGTAGATTTATATCTACGGGGAGAAGTCGGGTGGATGGCGTATAGCGCCCCCGCAGTCCGTAGTATAGTTCATATATATGTTTATATAGGTTTTTTAAGATACGAGAATGTTTATTCATGATATGTTTATGTGTTCATGGATTACCTTTGGGGTTAGTTGCGAAACTCTAGAGTAGTTGTTATACCCACATACGCACACAGACTTGCATACATTACTTTCTTGTGTGTAGATGGGGATGTGTATATATGTATATATGCGTGGGTATGGGACTATGCATATATATATTCATATACACATGCATGGATAATGAGGATAGTACTTGGGATTTAAGATTAATCGATGAGATTTGATTTGAGGCCGTGAGATCGGTGATATGGCAGGGTTCGTATTTGAGATACGACATGACGTTGTAGCGGGTCCTTGACGTAGTGTTTCACACACGTGCATGCATACTTAGACGGTATCAGTATTGTACTAGACGTAGATCAGTACCCCGATCATGATATTTGATAAAGAGGATGCCAGATGAATAGTATGATGAGTATGATATTGACCCGTACCCAGATTTGGGAGGCCGTACGACGGATTTACATACGAGCTATATACTGATGATTGATCCCTACTCTTGACTTGGGATGTCTGATTATAGATATGGTATCGGATATGATATTATTGAGGCGGGATCACCGACTAATATATATACATGTATGTATACGTATCGACTCAGATGTTAGGCGGGTTCCTTACCTGTAGTTCAGCTTGTTAGTTTAGTCGTATAGTTTAGTGTAGTTGTTAGATTAGATTAGACCCCTACCTATTTTAAAACTAACGAATCGTGGGTATTTTAAAAGACAGGTCAAGGGATTCTACGGATATTTCACAAGATGTATCTTTTCTTAAAACCACCGTAGCCCTTATTTTCAAAACACCGCGATTCGTGTTATTTCAAAAGGCACTATTGTAGGACTTATATTAGGTTAATGCAGTTTAGTTATCGTTGTGTCTAGTATTCAGCTCCTGCATATTATTGATGTTGCTCCGCATCGCATACTTATTGTAATTCTTATTTCATTATTGATATCATGCTGTTAGAACACATCACCATTACCTATGATGCGTATGTACCACGTACACTTACTTGCCGGCTCACACACATCTTCATCGGTAATTGCCATGTCACGTACACCTTAGAAAATATTATTGCTTAACTTAGCTTGATAGCTAGTAGTTTGACATAACATTAGTGTACTTACCTTATATGCCAGCTTAGATATTGTAGTTATTACTTGTCACTTCATGCATATTGTTATTCATTGTTATGCCATATTCATGGATTCTCATGCCTATATTCATGGGTTTATATGCTATTGATGATTTGGATTCGGATTTCTATGAGATTTTCTGGATTTGGGGGAAAACCGCAAAACTTGTATAAGCTTCTTCCCACTCTTTTAAATAAAAAGTGCGATTTTCCCATGATGTATGAGTCGTCCACCATGAGTTTGCTGATGGATTTCGAGACCCGATTCGAGGAGATGGATGAACCGTTTCGGGTACATGGTGGGCCCGGTGCGGTACCCCGGGGCAAGAAGATCGTGTTGTTGACGTTGAGCCTGTGCAGGGGAGCACGACCGACCGGTGATTTTACCCGACGCGTCGGATATCCGGAGGATACCGTCGTGGTCATGAGATGGATGGTAGAGACCGGCCTGGACTGACGGCGCCCTAGTCATTGTGATTGAGACATGGAGATTTCGAGATATTGAGGTACAGAGACTGTGATACAGAGATATCGAGATATTGGGATTACGTTTTGTGCCGATGCTAGGCACTGTTTTATGCTGATTTCATTATGATACCTCATTTTAAAAATACAGAAATCTCACTAATTAATGAAAGCAGTTTTCTTCAGTACATGCATTCTGTTTCATGCATTCATACATCATCCATATGGTATATTGCTACCTGAGGCACTGACACGGGCATATGAGATTACACTTGGGTTAGATATTTACCCTAGTCATTGTTATAGACTACTGGTTATATTTGAGGATATATTATGATCATATGACCTAGGATTGCGTTGTTCATGCGACTTCTGTTCGTAAATGTTTTTCTATTCACGAGTTGGCAACTCACCCCCGTTGTGCCCAGTTTCTTCCAGGTTTGCCGTACAGGTTTCATTACGGCTTTGCGGGCACATTTTCGTTCGGGTGACTTGCTAGTAGGTGGGTTTATTGGTATCGTACCTATCATATTACCTTGTATAATATTTTCAGTTGTATCTAGTAAATTCCATCAACCAAACATGTATTTATTTTTGAGATAGAGACCAGTGATATTTATTCTTTCGACCTTAGAGTTGCGCGTTGTATTTCTATGGATTTCTTGCTGTTTTGAGTTTCCTTTTGAGTTTTGATTCTCGCCCTTGGCGTTGTATATTATATTGTTTGTGTGGTTGTGGCCGTCGATTGACGAAGAGCCAGCTCCCGCTTGGGGATGCCTTTTTTTTGATTTCGTATACTATTCATGTTGTATCCCGTTTGGGAGCCAGTATTTACAAAGGAGACTCTGCCGAAATTTTCAGGAAATATTTGATGTTTTTTTAAAAAAACGCATAATTCGGCTTATGCTATTAAAACTACTTGATTTAATTTAGTTTTCCTTCACTCTACTACCTTTCTTGGTTTTGGATTTCTGGGTTTTCGGCTTACTTAGATTACGTACGCTTCGAAACGTTTCGTAGTCTAAGTGCCGGTCCTGTTCCGTACTTTCGGGACGTGACAAAGTTGGTATCAAAGCGTTAGGTTTTACCTTCAGAGCGTAGGATGACCCTTGGTTGATGGAATAGATGACTAAAGTAGAGTGACGTACCGTGGGTATGTTCCGCGGCATACTTATGATACGCTACTCCACTTAAGGACCCTTAGGATGTACATTTCTTTGTTCAGTATTATATTCATTCCTGATCCAGCCTCATCGGTACCAGTTATAGTTTTGCTGCCACGATTACGAGCAGGGAGAGCTACGGCTAGAGTTGCGGTCAGCATGAGCTCGTTACGAATGAGGACTGACCAGGGCGTGATTCCGGCAACATACGATTGCATTGAGAGGCGTCGTCTGACTGTGTTTTCGCGCCACGAGCGTTTGGATGGATCGCTGTATGAGATTACTCGGACGTGCAGATCAGCGCCAGAGGATTGAGCTAATGATAGAGGCCAGCCAGATTTTGATGACCGTTGGCGTATTGCGTACTCCTGATGATTGAGGCACTGTTCAGCGTGCAGACGAGTGAGCTAGTCATTGCTGCGAACGACGAGATATCGCCCCAGATGTTGGAGCTATTGCAGTACGAGTTGTACTAAGAATTGATAGAAGGTCGCTAGTCACCGAGGATGAATGACTAGGACATGTGGTTCGTTCGCTACCCCGATCCGAGGTCATCAGATAGATTGATTCCAGCTAGAGACGACTTCACGCGGAGACGTTGAGAGTCGACAGAGATGATCGAATGTCAGAAACCTATTGTTCCAAGTTTAAAGTATTCGGAAAGACATGCAGGCAATTCTAGGGACCCTCCAGAAGAATGAAACCCTAACTCGACTTAATGACCGTGTGAAAGCCTTTGAACCTTAGGGTTTGCGGCAGTTCCGTGGCACCATTAGTGAGGCTTGGGTTTGCCCTTCTACGGCTGGACTATCGATGCTGTGGTACGTACTCGATACTATTAAACTGTACCCAAGATGTTGAGCTCTTGGGGGATTTTGAGGTTTTGACAAATCGATCGAATGGTTCGACTTCATTCGGATGCTAGGTGGTGAGATGCATTTCTTGGGAGACTCCAGATATGAGAATAGCCGTTGGAGCAAAGTCCATGCAGCCACGACGAGACGAGTCCGAAGCAGTCGACATTAGAGAAAGTGGAGTAAGAGGTTCGTACGAGATCTTGATGAGACGACGTTCCACTCCGCCGACATCAGAGATGCGATACGCATGCCGAGGCATTGTACTTGGATATACCTTCCAGAAGGAGTCGTGATGAGTATGCAGCCGTTCCGGAACGAGAACAGATCTAGTAAGGGACGATGACTTTCGGACAGTTCGGCAGAGACAAGATTTGGGAAAGATTTCGACAGGACCTTTCTGGAATAAATTATAAGAAGACTTGGACCCAGGAGTGGTCATGTTATGCACACCGGCAGGCCAGAGTTCAGGATCGTCGACGAGACTTGCTATGAGTGACCACGAGAGTTGGCTAGAGATTCTTAGAGGATGTGCTTGAGCGGGACTATTCCGCCATATTTGATTTTGGTATTTTGGGCGATCTATTCGCATGATTGATTTTGATGATTGAGTTTCATGATATTTGTTTTCATGGACCATGGTTGCACCTGCCGAGCATTTGCGATTTTTGCACAGTTGAGTTGATTTTGTGCGTACACGATTTAGTTTTTGCATTCGGTATGATTCACATATGCTTGCAGTGCAGTGATACGCATTTTGTGCACTTAGATGCACTGGACTTCGATTTCGATTGTGATACTCGATATTTGTTTTGTGCACCTGATTGGATTTTCGCACGTTCGGATCTTGATATTGGATTTCATGATTTCGTGCATGATGGATGCACCTGATTTGGATTTCGCGCATGTTGAGCGCATGTTTTGAGATGCGATTTTGGTGCACACCAGATGCACTAAATCGATATTCTTCGTGCGTGTCAGACGCACCTGTCCTTGCTGTCAGGCACACACGTTGCCTATGACAGATGTTGTGTGCACACCCGATGCACTTAGATGTTGTTTCTGTGCGCATGTATGGCACATATATGGGTTTTGATTTCCGTGAGCACCAGACGCACGTAGTATTCATATGCATATTTTGGGATTGATTTCTTATAGAGCAGTACGTTTTTATGATATTTGCTATGTGTTTTCGTACTGAGCAGGACTAGTCAGAGGACACTGCCTGAATGTATTTTGCATGCATTGATAGCTATCGAAGGGAATTCCGAAAAGCGAGCTATAGTCTCAGTATTTACCTACGTGTCTGATATGACACGAAACGTTTAAAATAAGGAAACCCTTCTAAATTGTTTCCCAAAACGGCGGAACGTACATTTTAAACAAAAGGTATATATGTATATGATTATTTTCTTATGATAGACATCCGCCACTGTGCAGTTTTATGCGCATTGCACAGCGACTTTAAGAGATTTGGCATGCATTCTCTTCAGATATTTACATATATAGATTTGATATTTATGTGTATAGTTTCGAGTTATATCATATTGGTTTTGTATTGGATTTGATATTTGTGTCTTTACCATGACTCCGATGATTGCGGGATGCTTGACGGAGTTTTGATTTTGAGTTATATGCTCATTTTTCATGCGCATGCGCTGCGCTACGATTTGTTTTATGTATTTACGATTTCGGAGCCCCGACGACTTGATGGTTTTGGCTTAGATGTTTTAGTATTTGGGGGGAGTTTTAATTTAAATTCGGGGACCGAATTTCTTTAAGGGGGGAAGATTGTAACGTTTTGAAAATCGTTTCGGTGAAATTTCGGAAAATCGGTAAAATAAGGGGGGGTTTTCCGTAAGACGTCAAAATACAAATATCTTTATTACAAAATTAAATATACATATTCTAGCTATGAAATTGCTAGTATTTGGTGTTTATTGAGCCACTGGTGAAATTTCAAATTTTCCGAAATTTTTTCCGAAATTAATTATTTAATATTATTTTAAGCCGTCCCTAATACATTTAATTAGGGAAAATTACAAATTGGAATGAGTTGAAACAAATTTTGTGCATCATAACACATTAAACAAAATTTTATCATGTGGTTTTTGAAATGAAATGGGTTGCCAAATCGGTTTAGAAAATATCGAAGAAAAAGGGGCTTAAATAGTGAATTTAGTGTAAATGGATGTTTGGGATACAGTATTTATCATTGTCCATCACCCCACACCCACACTCTCACACCCCCATTTTCCTCCCCATTTTCAGC
This sequence comes from Agapanthus africanus, assembly GCA_030015575.1. Lineage (NCBI taxonomy): Eukaryota > Viridiplantae > Streptophyta > Magnoliopsida > Asparagales > Amaryllidaceae > Agapanthus > Agapanthus africanus. The sequence goes on along the minus strand of CM057347.1, from coordinate 205,970,223 downwards.
AGCCCCTCTCCAAATTTTTCCCCCATTTCTTTTGATAAAAGAAAAGAGAACATAAAGAAAAGTATAAGAAAAGAGTTTTGTGTTGTGTTGACTTTGGACTTTCTTGACTTGGCAAGACTTTCCTCACCTCACTCTCTCTCCAATCACCCAATAGTGGCCGAGCCAATTTGCGGCAGCCCCACTCTTTTGTCAAGCCCTCCATCTTATTCCCATTAGCAACCAATTAATAGAAAAAGAAAAGAAAAGAAAGAAGCATGGGCTTTGTTGACTTGTGGTTTTTGTTCCAATACAAACAATCACTCTCTCTCTCCCCCCTAACTAAATGGCCGAGCCTCCCCTTCTAGAAATTCTGCATCAGCCCCTCCCATTTCTTCTCTTCTCATTCTCATCAAAAATCCCCAATTTTGCCTCAAAATCCATACAAAATCAAAGCTAATCCAAATCTAACATTTACCCATTATTCCTTGTCATTCAAGCATGGATCTTGGAGCTAGTGAACCAATTTGGAGGCCATGTTATCATGCTAGATCTCAAACATGTTGAGGTATAAATCCTAAACCATAATGTAATTTTCGATTAATTACTTCAATCTTGTCTAATTAGGTGTTAAATTGTAGGTTTAATTGAATGTTTGGAAATTCAAGGGGGGATTTTGAATTGAAGCTAGGGTTTGAATTAAATTAGGTTCTTTATCAATAGCTTATGGTTGTAATGAGGGGATTAACATGTAATTGAATGCAAATCTAATTTGGTTACTAGTTGCTAATTTGTTAGTTTAAAAATAGTGATAATTATGCTAAATTGCTAACTAGGTTTTAGAAATTAAATAAAAATATGGGATTAAAATCTAGTTAGGATTTTTAGCACATCATTAAGGTTTCCTGAGTGGTTTAACCATTTAATATATGTAAAACCAAGTTTAATTGTAAAATTGTGAACTTTACATTAAAAAGTGTTAAAATCGGTATTTTTGCAAACTAGGAATTTGGAATTAATACAGATTTATGAGATTAAATTATGAAAGTGATTTGTATGATCTAATTATGATATTTAATGAGCATTTTGGCCATTTGAATCGTTAAAATATGTAGATTGGTTAAAACATCAAGTTTTGAACCGAAATGAGAATTTGTGCTAACTAGATTTTTGGGAAATAAAACGATTTGTTTACTTTTATGGTTTTGATGAATTAAAACCTATTTCATATATAATTAGTGAATTTTGAAACCACGATTGGTGCGTTTGAGTTTTTCGCGACCACTCGGCGTTTGTACGCCGATGTCGAGGGTTTTGGGGTTGATTTGTGAAAGCAACCATAGGTTTTGACCTATGTGGGATTCGTGTGTCGTTTTGGTCATGAGTCGGATTTTAATGCGATACGGTGCGTTATGATATGTAGGTACCCCATATGGACTTCGAGACGACAAGTAAGCACGTGGCGACGTCGGCACCGGGGAGCAAGGACCAGGTGAGTAGATTTATATCTACGGGGAGAAGTCGGGTGGATGGCGTATAGCACCCCCGCAGTCCGTAGTATAGTTCATATATATATGTTTATATAGGTGTTTTATGATACGAGAATGTTTATTCATGATATGTTTATGTGTTCATGGATTACTTTTGGGGTTAGTTGCGAAACTCTAGAGTAGTTGTTATACCCACATACGCACACAGACTTGCATACATTACTTTCTTGTACGTAGATGGGGATGTGTATATATGCGTGGGTATGGGACTATGCATATATATATATTCATATACACATGCATGGATAATGAGGATAATACTTGGGATTTAAGATTAATCGATGAGATTTGATTTGAGGCCGTGAGATCGGTGATATGTCAGGGTTCGTATTTGAGATACGACATGACGTTGTAGCGGGTCCTTGACGTAGTGTTTCACACACGTGCATGCATACTTAGACGGTATCAGTATTGTACTAGATGTAGATCAATACCCCGATCATGATATTTGATAAAGAGGATACCAGATGAATAGTATGATGAGTATGATATTGACCCGTACCCAGATTTGGGAGGCCGTACGACGGATTTACATATGAGCTATATATTGATGATTGATCCCTACTCTTGACTTGGGATGTCTGATTATAGATATGGTATCGGATATGATATTATTGAGGCGGGATCACCGACTAATATATATACATGTATGTATACGTATCGACTCAGATGTTAGGCGGGTTCCTTACCTGTAGTTCAGCTTGTTAGTTCAGTCATATAGTTTAGTGTAGTTGTTAGATTAGATTAGACTCCTACCTATTTTAAAACTAACGAATCATGGGTATTTTAAAACACAGGTCAAGGGATTCTACGGATATTTCACAAGACGTATCTTTTCTTAAAACCACCGTAGCCCTTATTTTCAAAACACCGCGATTCGTTTTATTTCAAAAGGCACTATTGTAGGACTTATATTAGGTTAATGCAGTTTAGTTATCGTTGTGTCTAGTATTCAGCTCCTGCATATTATTGATGTTGCTCCGCATCGCATACTTATTGTAATTCTTATTTCATTATTGATATCATGCTGTTAGGACACATCACCATTACCTATGATGCGTATGTACCACGTACACTTACTTGCCGGCTCACACACATCTTCATCGGTAATTGCCATGTCACGTACACCTTAGAAAATATTATTGCTTAACTTAGCTTGATAGCTAGTAGTTTGACATAACATTAGTGTACTTACCTTATATACCAGCTTAGATATTGTAGTTATTACTTGTCACTTCATGCATATTGTTATTCATTGTTATGCCGTATTCATGGATTCTCATGCCTATATTCATGGGTTTATATGCTATTGATGATTTGGATTCGGATTTCTATGAGATTTTCTGGATTTGGGGGAAAACCGCAAAACTTGTATAAGCTTCTTCCCACTCTTTTAAATAAAAAGTGCGGTTTTCCCATGATGTATGAGTCGTCCACCATGAGTTTGCTGATTGATTTCGAGACCCGATTCGAGGAGATGGATGAACCGTTTTGGGTACATGGTGGGCCCGGTCCGGTACCCCGGGGCAAGAAGATCGTGTTGTTGACGTTGAGCCTGTGCAGGGGAGCACGACCGACCGGTGATTTTACCCGACGCGTCGGATATCCAGAGGATACCGTCGTGGTCATGAGATGGATGGTAGGGGCCGGCCTGGACTGACGGCGCCCTAGTCATTGTGATTGAGACATGGAGATTTCGAGATATTGAGGTACAGAGACTGTGATACAGAGATATCGAGATATTGGGATTACGTTTTGTGCCGATGCTAGGCACTGTTTTATGCTGATTTCATTATGATACCTCATTTTAAAAATACAGAAATCTCACTAATTTATGAAAGCAGTTTTCTTCAGTCTATGCATTCTGTTTCATGCATTCGTACATCATCCATATGGTATATTGCTACCTGAGGCACTGACACGGGCATATGAGATTACACTTGGGTTAGATATTTACCCTAGTCATTGTATAGACTACTGGTTATATTTGAGGATATATTATGATCATATGACCTAGGATTGCGTTGTTCATGCGACTTCTGTTCGTAAATGTTTTTCTATTCACGAGTTGGCCACCCCCGTTGTGCCCAGTTTCTTGCAGGTTTTCCGTACAGGTTTCATTACGGCTTTGCGGGCACATTTTCGTTCGGGTGACTTGCTAGTAGGTGGGTTTATTGGTATCGTACCTATCATATTACCTTGTATAATATTATTCAGTTGTATCTAGTAAATTCCATCAACCAAACATGTATTTATTTTTGAGATAGAGACCAGTGATATTTATTCTTTCGACCTTAGAGTTGCGCGTTGTATTTCTATGGATTTCTTGCTGTTTTGAGTTTCCTTTTGAGTTTTGATCCTCGCCCTTGGCGTTGTATATTATATTGTTTGTGTGGTTGTGGCCGTCGATTGACGAAGAGCCAGCTCCCGCTTGGGGATGCCTTTTTTTTGATTTCGTATACTATTCATATTGTATCCCGTTTGGGAGCCAGTATTTACAAAGGAGACTCTGCCGAAATTTTCAGGAAATATTTAATGTTTTTTTAAAAAACACATAATTCGGCTTATGCTATTAAAACTACTTGATTTAATTTGGTTTTCCTTCACTCTACTACCTTTCTTGGTTTTGGATTTCTGGGTTTTCAGCTTACTTAGATTACGTACGCTTCGAGACGTTTCGTAGTCTAAGTGCCGGTCCTATTCCGTACTTTCGGGACATGACAATTTTGCCTGCACATCTCTCTGTATTTGCTAAATAATTTTCAGGTCACCCGGGTTATAGCAGATGTCAATATACCATCACAATTCTCACAATTTTCCGATATCGGGATTTCTAAGTTTATGTTTCGGGGTTTAGTATATGGTTTCAGTCCATGAAACTAACACTAGAGAGGTTATAAGGTCTCTACTAATCTCAATTACACTTTTGAATTCAATTCAAACCCTAATCCCCAACTTGGAATTTTCAGAGTTCTCTAAACCAAACTAAAACATTTCTAAACATGCATTTATGCTAAAGTGGATGGAATTCTACACTAATGGTGAAGGAAGTACCTCATTTGGCAACTCAAGAATTTTCTTGAGTTGCCCCAAGTGCCCAAAATCCTTGCTTTCTTGGTCCAAAGTGTTAGTGTATATGCCCTAGAGGCCATTACTGTATCATACTAGTTTGTATATTACTTAATGGAAGCTTGGGATATTCACCTTGTATAAACAATCTTGCTCAATATAGTAGTATGCTACTTGGTTTGTTTCTACTTCAATGTGTACATGTGTTTATTTTTGTATATCACCTATACACATTAGTGTAGCCCTTAGGATCTTTGCTTGATTACCAGCGTTGTGATGGCAGTCACACTAGTGGGGGCTGGGTAATCTATAAGCACATCCTTATACAGGTCCCTAGTCGCAGGACTATCGAGACAGGGCATCGATACTCCGGAGTAGACTAGCGTATGCGCTTCTCATCCCAGTGTGGGAGATGGTCTGTCCCACAGCCATCAGTACGTCGTACTGGAGATAGTATACGGGTGCTCGTTGGGTTACGAGTACATTGGACAGGACTCGTCGGGAACTGAAAGGTTGGTATTATACCTATCGTCAGTTATCAGTTCCCAGGTGACATGAGTACAGCTTAGTCCGCTGACTTGACACTGGCACTTCGCCTCGAGTGTGTTCCCACTGCACTTTGATCACTACCCTACCACAGCTCAAAGGAGTCGTGCAAACAGGTGGTGGTTGGGTGCAGTCCCGAAGCACTTGGAGGCAGTGACGGTTAGACAGGATTCGTCTCTCCCGGTATTGGGGGTTGACATCGCGCTGTGTCTAGGAGAGCCATTACACGAGTAGTCCCTGGCCAGGGCAAGCGAGATATACTGGTAGGCTTCCAGTGTTATCTCAGGGTGTTCTCGGCTTCACTCCGACACGACTTGTACCGCTATTAGGGGACTGACGTTTTACCGCCCCCTAGGCCCGACATGCGATGTATTAGACGAACAGACCGGACTGTACGGAGACTGTCACATTCAGACTCAGTAGGAGTTCAGATGGGGTTCACCTCGTTAGCCTTCTTGTCGGCATCTACCTGGGGACCGTTACGCACAGCTAGTGCCGCTTGCGATCTGTGGTTAAACCCATTGCCAGCGTAGTGTCGAGTCTTTAGAGTCCCACACAGAGGGTATTCGCCTCTGGGCAAAACAGAGTAGAGGTCGCATGGTTTTGCGACAGGGTTCGTTCTCATTCGCGCACTTGAGCACGTTTGGAGTCCGGACGGATATTACTGGCTGGCTCTGGTTTGAGTCAGATACTGGTATATGTTTTGGGGTTGATTTTATCTCTTGGTATTCATGTTCCTCGGAACAAGAATGCGAGTGTGTATGCACAGTTGATTGAGGCGGAGGAAAAGGTTTTTCATTAGGGTTTCGGAACAGGTGCGTATGCACAGTTGACAGTCGTCTTTTTCCAAACCCTAATGGAATTATGATATATCAATTAATAATATTAATAAAATGAAATTGTGTCATGGTTGGTTTTTGTTGACTTGTTGACCATGGTTGAAGTTTTGACCATCATCATTACAAAAGAAAGATGCTCTTTGATTCTAGCAAAATTCATTTAATGTTTGAAATGATAATGGTCATTCATAAACCTTCCATCAACTATTCCATTTTCATTATTATTATTAATTTGATAATTCTTTTTGCTTTATGTTATGGTTGCAAAAAGAAAAGAGCTCATTCTATCATTTAGCTTCTCTCTCCTCACTTCATCTTCTTCTTCCTCTAGCTCAAGGAGAATCCTTCTCATGTGTTGAGAATCCCTCTCCTTGAAAGATAAACACCCCTTAGACACTCTCTACTCACTCTAGGATCAAAGGTTTGGCAAGCCGAAGATTCTAGTTCTCTCCAAGTTCGAGAAAGAGCCCGAAGGTTGAACCCTCAGGTGGATCCATCTTTGACGGAAGAAGGCGACGAGGAAAGAACCATCAACCTCTACAAAGTTTGAAGAAGAAGGAGTTCAAGTTTAGGTATAACCATCTTTCCGAGTAGCTAACGACTTTAGCTTGTTTGCTAGTTTTAGTTTAGGAAAAGATCCCGACTTTGTTAGTCCATGTTGCCCCATGCGCTAACAATTTTATTTTTATACCGTTTCCGCCTCCCCGTAAGAACCGGGGGTCGCAACGTGGACTTACAGTGGTATCAGAGCCTAACTAAACTTAAACTAGCTAGGTAGTGAAGTGTAACGAAGTTCGGAACCGAAAAATCCAAAAACCAAACTTTTCAAAAACCCTATTTTCTGTTAAATTTTTTTCTGGTCAAAACAAAATTTGTTATATACCAAAAATTATCTCAGGGTTTTTTAAAGATAACCACCAAAAACGAGCCAGAGATCTGACCAAACGACCGCGTTTCCGCGGCGACAGCAAGCTATGTCGCCGCGGATCCGCGGCCGTCTTGTCTCCTCTCTGCCTCGATTTTGGTGCAGTGTATCTCTGTATTGGTTTTAGGATTTTTAAGATATATTATATGTGCCCAGATTTTCCAGAATAGAGATTTGTTTTTGGGGGCCTATAATTCCGTATTTTTTCCGGACTTCACTACACTTTGACTATGATGGTTATATCTGTGATGTTTGTATGTATTGAACGTCGGCTAATCGCTATAAGTCGATTAGTCGGGGTTATACATCTCTGTGATCTGTGTTTGATATTGGAATGTGTATATGAATGTGTTGGACTGTCGCGGGTGAATAGCCGGGGTGGATGTGAGATGAGCTTTTGTTTTTCTTTCATTCATTTGTAAATGTAAATCGATGTAATAATATTATTTGTATGGCCGCACAACCGGGTCGGGGTTGTAGCCGTCATTGTATAATTCTTTTTACTGTTTTTGCTCCTAGGATAGACCCATGGAGGGGTGTACAAACTACCGGGTTCTTGGCGGGTAGTTTGCCGCACCCGTAGGGGTCTTGGGTGGGGTATTTGCTATTCACCGCGACCGTGTAATCCGTTTTTCGTTGCAGGCTCGAACGGATTGCGGATTGCTAGTATATCCAATGTATTCATCTGTGATCTGTAATGTCTATCATTGCTTTATATTTAGGCGTTGCTTATGTTTTACAGCCGCGCTAGCCCAGCCCCCGCTCTGTCGTTAGTTAAGTAACCTAACGGGTGATGACGGGACCCCGTGGCGAATGCGAATGGCATAAGCGTACGTCATATTTTGGTTGTTTTCTGCAATGGTAGGATTAAATGATGAGACGCATTAAAAGAACTAATGCAAGAATATCACGCATTAAAAGAACTAATGCAAGATAATAAACCAAGTTAAAGTCGTTGGAACACTTTCGAAAAACCACTCGGTTCTTTTCAAAACTAACTTTTAAATGCGGAGCTTGAGCCACTCCTTCTAAAAGCTATCTCGTTCCATCGATTATATCAAGTTCACTACGTTCACGGTTTCGCCAAAACCATTCGTAGCCCTCCGTCGTTTCACATGAATAGTCAATAGTATTCAAGCTGTGTTTGTTGGCCAAAGTCAAGGCATAGTGATTGGTAGCTGTTGGATATTCATGTGCAGCATAGATAGATGCGTTGGTTTGGAACAGTCGTACTGCCTTGTTGGCCAAAGTCAAGGGTATGTACGGGTGGATTCAAATTAACCTGGAGAACGACGGGAAGAACTTGACATGTGACTTATGATTTGTTGGCCAAAGTCAAGGTCATAAGAGCATGGGGCAGAAATCCACATCGGGAGTTTCATAAGTACTGAAACTTGCTAGATTTGCATACCATTTGGAGTGTGATGATTCTGGTAGGATTCCTTCAGTTTCGTCACGTGATGATATTTGGATCCCGATCCTACTGTGAGTATATGCTACTCCTCGGGAAATTTCTCACTAAACGATCAATGCTATAAACCTAGTAGGTGCCTAAAAAGGTGTTAGCGGGGCTACGCCTCCAGGGAAAAGAGGTTATTAAATTAAGGAACTTCGCGAAAGCGTTGGAAAACCTCCCTCGAAGTACCGATACTGGCCTGGCTGAACGGTTAAGCAAGTATTGTGCGGTGGGATTGATCCCGGCTAATTCTTCCTTTGTGGTTTGAGGAGGGATTCGAGAGACAGTGGGAGCCATCCTGTTTAGACAAATTAAAAACCATTCTAAACTTGCAAGAGCATCGTGCTAAAGTGTTTCTTCTCTCTCCCCCTGCAGCGACCAAATCGAAATGACTGGACTTAAGTTACTTCTAGATAAAAACTTACTGACAGGGCCAAACTACAAAGATTGGCTCAGGAATGTCAAAATGGCAATCACTTACGACAAGCTGGGGTATCTTCTTACCACCAAAGCTCCCCCCGTCCCAGGTCCCACCTCCAGCGTCGCGGATAAGGAAATCCGTAAGACTTGGGAGATTGATTGCTCGAAGGCCAGGTGCCTCGTGCTTGCCTCTATGGACAACGAACATCAGAGGAGGCATGAGAATATGGACCTCGAGTCCATATTTCTCCATACAAAAGAACTGTATGGAGAGCAGTCTCGTATCGCAAGATACGAAGTGTCGAAGAAGTTATTTTCGGCAAAGTTGGCCGTCGGATCATCGGTAGCGGACCACGTGCTTAAGATGATTGGCTACATTGAGGAGCTCGCGGAACTTGGGACCACGTTGGAAAGTGAACTCTATACAGATTTAATTCTCCAGTCCCTTCCATCCACTTACGCCCAGTTTATACTGAACTTCAAATTACAAGAAAAGGAAGTTGAACTTTCAGAACTCCTCAACATGCTGAGGAGCGCAGAGGGCACCCTACAGAAAGGTAAGGAAACACCCGCTTTGTTTGTAGGAGGATCTTCTTCCTCTAGGTCCAAGGCGAAAGCCAAGGGAAAAAGGAAGAAAGCCCCCGCCAAACCAAGAGGCGGTGTTAGTAAAGTGGGTACGAAGGGAAAGGAAAAGGCAACAAAGATTGCGGGGAAGCTTGTTGGAAAGGAAGAATGCTTCTATTGTCATAAGAGTGGACACTGGAAGAAAGATTGCAGGGCTTGGAAAGCCAGGACACAGGAACTGAAGCAGGTTGCGGCTTCAGCTTCAGGTGTGTATGTTATTGAAAACTGTCTTTCTATAAACTCTACTTCCTGGGTATTGGATACCGGATCAGGATCTCATATCTGTAATTCTTTGCAGGCGTTGAGAAACCGTAGGGTTTTGAAGGCAGGTGACATGACCCTCAGAGTTGCGAACGGAGCTAGCATGGATGCTAAAGCCGTGGGGGACTATCACCTGGGAATGTCAGATGGACATGTTTTGGTTTTGCGTAATTGCTTTTTTTGTACCCAACGCAACTTGTAATATCATTTCTGTATCTTTGGTTTCTAAAGAAGGTTATGAATTTGCGTTTGTAAGTAATGTTGTAAACATTCACCTTAAACAAGTTCTGATTGGGTCAGGTACACTGAGCAATGGTATATACGTATTAAACCAACCACAGATTTTCAATGTCCAGAATACACACAAAAGAAAGTCTCCAGATATCAATCAGACTTTCTTATGGCATTGTAGACTGGGTCACATCAATGAGAGAAGGTTGACTAAGTTACATACAGAAGGATATTTGGATCCGTTCGAATATCAATCATATGCCACTTGTCAATCCTGTCTCAAAGGAAAGATGACAAAGACTCCGTTCACTGGACACGGAGTAAGAGCGAGCGAGCTCTTGGGACTCGTACACAGCGACGTGTGCGGTCCAATGTCTACACATGCGCGAAGCGGTTATTCTTACTTCATTACTTTTACGGATGATTTTTCAAGGTACGGTTATGTCTTCTTAATGAAACATAAGTCCGAAGCTTTTGAAAAGTTCCAGGAATATAAGAATGAAGTAGAAAAACAAACCGGCAAAAGTATCAAGATTCTAAGATCGGATCGAGGTGGAGAATACTTAAGTACCGAGTTCCTGGATTATTTAAAAGAGAACGGAATTCTCTCTCAGCTTACTCCTCCATACACTCCGCAACACAACGGTGTATCGGAGAGACGGAACCGAACCCTATTGGATATGGTACGGTCCATGATGAGTAACGCTGAGTTACCGCGATCATTCTGGGGGTATGCGCTAGAATCAGCTGCATACCTTTTGAACCGAGTTCCTACTAAGACTGTGCCTACTACACCATATGAGATGTGGTGTGGGAAAAGGCCCCATCTCAGTCACATTAAGACTTGGGGATGTCCAGCTTTTGTTAAAAAGCAGCATGCGGACAAGCTCGAGGCACGCTCAGTACAATGTAAGTTCGTGGGATATCCAAAGAACTCCAAGGGATATTTCTTCTACTGTGAAGAGGAACAAAAAGTTCTTGTTTCTCGTCATGCCTACTTCTTGGAAACTGAGTTTTTGGAAAACCAGATAAGTGGGAGCACAGTAGAACTGGAAGAAATTCCAGAACCACGAGCTATTACTGAAAGCTTAGTGGAACCAGAGGGTTCAAAAGAACAGGACATTCCTATGCCGCTCCGCAGAAGTAGTAGGCAGTCTCATCCGCCCGAGAGATACTACGGTTTTCTCATAGACGGGGATAGAGAGGATTGCATCATAGACTATGATGAGCCTACTAGCTTCCAGCAGGTCGTTCAGAGCGTTGACTCGGTAAAATGGCTGGATGCAATGCGGACCGAAATGGAGTCCATGTACACCAACAAAGTATGGACGTTGGACATTGCTCCAGACGGGGTAAAACCCGTAGGATGCAAGTGGATCTTCAAAAGGAAGATTGGTGTAGATGGACAGGTTGAGACCTATAAAGCTAGACTTGTAGCAAAAGGTTTCCGTTAAAGACCTGGCTTAGACTATGATGAAACATTTTCTCCAGTGGCTATGCTGAAATCCATTCGGATCCTTCTTGCCATTGCTGCCTTCCACGATTATGAGATTTGGCAGATGGACGTAAAAACCGCTTTTCTAAATGGAAATTTAGAGGAGTGTGTCTATATGGATCAGCCAGAGGGTTTCATTCAGAGTGGGAGCAGCGAAAAGGTGTGCAAGTTGCTTAAGTCCATCTATGGACTAAAGCAGGCATCGCGGAGTTGGAACATCTGTTTTGATGAGACGGTCAAGGAATTTGGCTTTATCAAAAATCCAGATGAACCATGCATCTATAGTAGATTTGTAGCGAGAACTGTAGTATTCCTCGTTTTATACGTGGATGACATTCTCTTAATAGGAAATGACATTCCTATGCTACAATCTGTCAAGGGTTTCTTGTCACACAGGTTCTCCATGAAAGACCTGAGTGATGCCTCTTACATCCTGGGGATCCGGATCCATCGTGATAGATCCAAGAGGATATTAGGACTTTCACAGTCCAGGTACATCGACACTATACTGAAGAGATTCAGTATGGAAGATTCCAAGCGCGGTAACCTACCGGCTTGTCACGGGATCACCCTCTCTAAAGAGATGTCTCCCAAGACTGATTTGGAGAGGGATCGCATGTCTATTATACCCTACGCTTCTGCGGTAGGCTCTATAATGTATGCGATGTTGTGTACCAGACCGGATGTAGCTTATGCACTGAGTGTAGTAAGCCGGTATCAGTCAAACCCTGGGGAAAAACACTGGATAGCAGTAAAGAACATTCTCAAGTACCTGAGGAGGACTAAGGAGATGTTCTTGGTGTATGGCGGAAAAGACCTCCAGATCGAGGCCTTTGCTGACTCCAGCTTCCAGAGTGACAAGGATGATTCCAAGTCCATGTCGGGTTTTGTCTTTACCCTCAATGGAGGGGCGGTGTGTTGGAAGAGTTCCAAACAGGAAACCGTTGCAGACTCGACGATGGAAGCGGAATGCATCGCTGCATCTGATGCCGCAAAAGAAGCTGTCTGGATGAGGAAGTTCTTGAAAGAACTTCAGATGGTTCCGTCCATTGTTGACCCAATACCTCTGTATTGCGACAACAACGGGGCTATAGCTTTAGCAAAGGAACCCAGGTCCCATCAGAGATCCAGGCACATCTTGAGGCGGTATCACCTGATCAGGGAGATCGTGGATCGCAAGGAGATCGAGGTTCGGAGGGTTGCTTCAGAAGAAAACACTGCAGATCCATTCACCAAGGCCCTACCCCAGACTCAGTTCGAGCGGCTGATCGAGATGATAGGTCTTCGATACGCCAGTACATGGCCTTAGTGCAAGTGGGAGATTGTTAGTGTATATGCCCTAGAGGCCATTACTGTATCATACTAGTTTGTATATTACTTAATGGAAGCTTGGGATATTCACCTTGTATAAACAATCTTACTCAATATAGTAGTATGCTACTTGGTTTGTTTCTACTTCAATGTGTACATGTGTTTATTTTTGTATATCACCTATACACATTAGTGGAGCCCTTAGGATCTTTGCTTGATTACCAGCGTTGTGATGGCAGTCACACTAGTGGGGGCTGGGTAATCTATAAGCACATCCTTATACAGGTCCCTAGTCGCAGGACTATCGAGACAGGGCATCGATACTCCGGAGTAGACTAGCGTATGCGCTTCTCATCCCAGTGTGGGAGATGGTCTGTCCCACAGCCATCAGTACGTCGTACTGGAGATAGTATACGGGTGCTCGTTGGGTTACGAGTACACTGAACAGGACTCGTCGGGAACTGAAAGGTTGGTATTATACCTATCGTCAGTTATCAGTTCCCAGGTGACATGAGTACAGCTTAGTCCGCTGACTTGACACTGGCACTTCGCCTCGAGTGTGTTCCCACTGCACTTTGATCACTACCCTACCACGGCTCAAAGGAGTCGTGCAAACAGGTGGTGGTTGGGTGCAGTCCCGAAGCACTTGGAGGCAGTGACGGTTAGACAGGATTCGTCTCTCCCGGTATTGGGGGTTGACATCGCGCTGTGTCTAGGAGAGCCATTACATGAGTAGTCCCTGGCCAGGGCAAGCGAGATATACTGGTAGGCTTCCAGTGTTATCTCAGGGTGTTCTGGGCTTCACTCCGACACGACTTGTACCGCTATTAGGGGACTGACGTTTTACCGCCCCCTAGGCCCGACATGCGATATATTAGACGAATAGACCGGACTGTACGGAGACTGTCACATTCAGACTCAAAAGGAGTTCAGATGGGGTTCACCTTGTCAGCCTTCTTGTCGGCATCTACCTGGGGACCGTTACGCACAGCTAGTGCCGTTTGCGGTCTGTGGTTAAACCCACTGCCAGCGTAGTGTCGAGTCTTTAGAGTCCCACACAGAGGGTATTCGCCTCTGGGCAAAACAGAGTAGAGGTCGCATGGTTTTGCGACAGGGTTCGTTCTCATTCGCGCACTTGTGCACGTTTGGAGTCCGGACGGATATTACTGGCTGGCTCTGGTTTGAGTCAGATACTGGTATATGTTTTGGGGTTGATTTTATCTCTTGGTATTCATGTTCCTCGGAACAAGAATGCGGGTGTGTATGCACAGTTGATTGAGGCGGATGAAGAGGTTTTTCATTAGGGTTTCGGAACGGGTGCGTATGCACAGTTGACAGTCGTCTTTTTCCAAACCCTAATGGAATTATGATATATCAATTAATAATATTAATAAAATGAAATTGTGTCATGGTTGGTTTTTGTTGACTTGTTGACCATGGTTGACTTGTTGACCATGGTTGAAGTTTTGACCATCATCATTACAAAAGAAAGATGCTCTTTGATTCTAGCAAAATTCATTTAATGTTTGAAATGATAATGGTCATTCATAAACCTTCCATCAACTATTCCATTTTCATTATTATTATTAATTTGATAATTCTTTTTGCTTTATGTTATGGTTGCAAAAAGAAAAGAGCTCATTCTATCATTTAGCTTCTCTCTCCTCACTTCATCTTCTTCTTCCTCTAGCTCAAGGAGAATCCTTCTCATGTGTTGAGAATCCCTCTCCTTGAAAGATAAACACCCCTTAGACACTCTCTACTCACTCTAGGATCAAAGGTTTGGCAAGCCGAAGATTCTAGTTCTCTCCAAGTTCGAGAAAGAGCCCGAAGGTTGAACCCTCAGGTGGATCCATCTTTGACGGAAGAAGGCGACGAGGAAAGAACCATCAACCTCTACAAAGTTTGAAGAAGAAGGAGTTCAAGTTTAGGTATAACCATCTTTCCGAGTAGCTAACGACTTTAGCTTGTTTGCTAGTTTTAGTTTAGGAAAAGATCCCGACTTTGTTAGTCCATGTTGCCCCATGCGCTAAAAATTTGATTTTTATACCGTTTCCGCCTCCCCGTAAGAACCGGGGGTCGCAACGTGGACTTACACAAAGTGCTTGTAGGAAGCTTGTGCATGTTTTTAATGAAGTGGAGATGAAGTTTTAATGGGGTTTTGATGATGAAGTGAGGGGTGTAGTGGAGGTGAAGGGAGAGGGCTGCCAAGTGAAGAAGGAGGAGAGAATGATGAAGAGAATGAAGTGAAGGGAATGAGCCTTGACTAAGGTTGACCCCTCACCCTCTCTCTCTCTTGCCCATACCTCCATTCTTTAACATTTCCTTTTCTTTTTCTTTTTCCTTTTCCTTTTCTTTTCTTTTCCTTTATCTTCTCTTCTCATTTTAGAAAAAAACCATTCATGAAAAATTAAAGAAAAAGCCATGTAGAAAATGTAACAAAAGTGTATGACATGGTGCATGTCACATGCACAAAACAAGCTTAATGCACGATTAGTGATATTTAATCGCGATTAGCATTAAAATTGCATAAAATAAATTATAAAACTTCATAATTTGCCTAAATCACATAAAACACCCTCATTTCAGAAATTCCTATAATTTTCCCAATATTTCCCAATTTATCGGTATTTAATTATACCGCATTATCAAAATATTCATAATATTTCCAAAAATAATATTTTTTTTCTGAAATGTTACACAACCAAACTAGAAAACTTGTAAAAATTAGTGGCCATCTTTCATACTTTACAAAAAGGATTATGACATCTTTAATCCAGGTTATTTTCTTATATCTAAAATAAAGAAAAAAGAACATCAACATTATTTTAATGCAAGAACAATTAAAAGGAACAAAGAGAAAAGAAAAAACATTGTAGATACCAGCAAAGTATAATGTCGTATTCTTGAAAAATATTCTTATACTCATGTTCCACAAGGAAATAGACATGGTCATTATTGAGATCCATTGGTATGAATAAAAATAACAAATTAGCGACCATACCTTGACGGTCTTCTTACCGCAAGGTTTGCTCATCCGGGTCCAAATCGGGCAAAAGAGCAAACCAGGACCCGTCATCGTCCATCCATTCATCGACATGGCTACCAATGATCACAGTAGCAGGCTTCCATTCGACGATAATTAAGAAGTTAATTATCTGCAATCTCCTATGAAAGTGTTAACAAGCATCCACTCGAAAACTAAGGTAACAACTCCAAAATAACATTGGTTATGATATCGTCAGATGTTAGGTAACTAAAGTATAGAACACAGCATGCAGCCCCATGAGGAAAAAATGAAATTGCATCATACAGAAAGAAAAGGGAAAAAAGAGATATACATGACTTGGTGTGGTATCCAAGTAAGTTTAAGTTATAAGCTAGGTGTATAACATACCTCTGTCCCAGCAAATACCAACAGCAATACCGATATCAGCCAATTTCAAGGCAGGGGCATCGTTGACCCCATCACCCGTCATTGCAACCACTTCACCATCTTCTTCAAGTAATCTCCCAATTTCTTGTATGTGCTTTGGTTCTGCCCTGGAGAAAAGGGCCACCTTGCTGCTTTAATTGTATTCTTTTGTCAGGAAGAGCCATAAATTCTTTCCCGGTGAAACTTTTTGAACTGATGTCTTCATGAGGTCTAAATAGACCTATTTCATGGCAAATTGCTTCTGCTGTCTCTTTATTATCTCCTGTTATCACCATAACTGGAATGCCAACTGCTCTACAATCCTCAGTTGCTTTAAGAACCTCAACACGAGGAGGATCCTGCATTTGATCATGATTAGAAGTTAATTGCCATAATCACAGCAACTAAACCGTGTCGTTGTCGTGCTGAAAATTCAAAACATGTAGACTCACTCTTAATCCAGTAAAACCCACAGAAATGAGATCACTCTCAATTGATGAATAGTTAGATGGATCAAGGAGAAGCTTATGTCCATGGTGATCTTCACCATCATATGTATTGAATTCTGAAAGACCGTTCTTATAAGTAAATCCTAAACAACGCAGAGCATTAGTTAACATTTCACGAAGGACTTCTAGAATTAGCCCTTTGTTACTTTCATCGCGCTGGACAACAGAGCCATCAAGCAACTGAATAAGGGAACTTCTTTCAAATAAATTCTCAACAGCTCCCTGACAAAATGCAGATTTATTCACCAATAAGTTCAGATATTTGCTATAAGAACAGCCAAGAAAACTCAACGATAATGCTTCAATATAATGATCTAAATTAATAGCCAAAGGATGAGAAATCATGCTCACAGAAGACTATGGTGATGTCCGGACCAGATCACAGTAACAAAAGGGATCACTTTATGAATAAAAATAGCAAAGTAGCGACCATACCTTGACGGTCATCTTACTGCAAGTGTATGCCTTTACTCATCCGGGTCCAAATCGGGCAAAAGAGCAAAACATGACCCGTCATCGTCCATCCATTAATTGACATTGCTACCAATGATCACAGCAGCAAGCTTCAATTCGACGATGATTAAGGAATTAATTATCTGCAATCTCCAATGATGGTAATTATTCCTAATAAAATATATGAAATTTTACAAATTAATGCAAGTTTGGGACCAACTAAAGAAAATATCAGTGCTACATAACAAGAAATGTACTAGATAACAAACAGTATTACACAATTTCGAAAGAAGAATGAAAAGCATGACAAAGTATGATAATTAAACATCAAATATGCACCTTAAGGAGATCATTGGGTCCAATGCTATGCTTTCTCCAATCCAGAATACTTCATACCCAAAATTGTGAAATTAATTGCAAAATCTCTTTGTAAAAAAGTCACTGTAACGCTTTGAAAATTCGTTTAGGATAATTTCACGTTAATTAGTAATGATGTGCGTTTTTCATAAAAACCCGTAAAACTTATTTCTTTAGTAAACTAGCACAAATTGTGATGAGAGGTGTTTATATATATTTGGGGTGTATTAATTATAATCTTGCTCGTTACCATCTTAATTAAATTTTTATTTCCTTAATTGCTTTCTTAAGCTAGGTTAGTGTACACATGCACACTTATCCTTTTGTAACCTAGGCAAGTGTCATGACCCGCAGGGTACGGAACGTGACTGGCACTTAAGTTACGAAACGTCTCAAGACATCCGTAAAATAAGTAAGCCAAAGCCCAGAAACCAAAACCAAATAAGCAAAAGAATGAAGGAAAACCAATCAATTGAAAGCGAGTTTATCCAATAAGTCATATAAAACCTTTTTAAAAAAAACAATATCAATTTTTTCCGAAAATTTCGGCAGAGTCTCCTTTGTAAATACTGGCCCCCAAAATGGGTACAACAATAATATATATGAATCCAACAAATATGGCATCCCCAAGCGGGAGCTAGCTCTTCGCCACAAGGCGGTCACAAATCCCATGCAATATAAAACAACAACATGCAAAATAATCATAAAGAAGCATGAGAAAAACTGCATGTCGACTTAAGTGAGCTCGACCCCAAATACAGCATAAAAGTCCACAAACCTCACAGTTTCATCTCTAGATCAATATACAATAATACTGGTAGATACAGTAGATGGAGTACACTAGATACAAAGAATATACAAGGTGGTACAAAAATAATAATATAACCCACCTAAGAGCAAAACCTCGAGTCCAGGCAAAAGAAGCAAGTGCGCCCGCCGCTACTGTACTGACGGAGCGGACCCGAAAAAGGCTGTGGCACAACGGGGGTGAGTTGCCAACTCGTGAGTAATAAATAACATCTACACAGGCTATCGAATGCATGCACACAAGCATCCTAGCATCTATAATACAGGTATGGCAGGACATAATAGCAGGTATGTATGCAATATGAATATACTAGCAGGTATGAATGCAATGTGAATCAACTCATGATCTGAATGTGTAAGTATAAGAATCATGTTTTTCCTTTAGGAACCTCTTTTGAAATACCAGCATAATACCACTAGAATCAACAAGAACCTGTGTCCAGCAACGACACCTCAAAACTATCATAAATCTCATATATCCATGTCATAGTATCTCTGGCCTCAGCCATCCGGCTGACCCATCTCAATATCAATATCTCATCATCTCGCGGCCACGGTCGGTATCCTCTTGATATCCGCCGTCCCAAACAGTCACCGGTGGGTAATCCGCCCCCTGCCAGGCTCATCGTCAGCACCACGAGCTTCTTGCCCCGGGGTACCTTACCGGGCCCACCATGTACCCGAGACGATTCATCCAACTCCTCGAAACGGGTCTCGAAAACCACAGCAAACTCATGGTGGACGACACTTACATCACTAGAAAACCGCAATTTACATATTTTAAAAATATAATAAGTTTAGAAATTTTGCGGCTTTCCCCCGAAATCCAGAAATATCACAAAATCTCAAGAAATCCTCATAAATGCATATGCCAATGATAATGAATGCATATGGTATCAATAATCAAGTTGCAATGTGTGATTAATAGACTAGGCATGAACAAATAATATGATGAGGTACATGCACATGAATAGCAATCCTACGATTTCATTTTAAGGAATTAAAGGCAATAGCACAAGTTTAAGTATCAATTATAGTAAAAGGTTTCAATTTATAGGTTATCTAGTGTGGTGGCATGGCAATCGCCAGGGCGTGGGTGTAGGCATGAATAGTGCTCGTGCAGCATATAAAAACCCTGGCAATGGTGCAGGTGTCGTATAGAATGGGTTCGCATATGCATGTCAATATAAGGCATGAATGTAGCAAATAATCATACAAGTATTACACCCCTAATTATTAACATTACTAAGAATCTTTTTAAGCTACTAAAACTATCGGGCGACTTGCGCCATCCAACGATAGTCCCCCGTAGATGTTACATCTACTCACCGGAATCCCTAGCTAGTCACGTCCAATCACCGCTTTCCCCTTTCGTGCCGCGTCTGACGTTTCCGCGACCGAACCTGGAATTTACATCAATACCAAACATAAGGTTACATACCATGAAACGACGCAAATCCCAAACGAAAATACCATAGTTCACAAGCTAGGTACAATGTGCACGAGGTGCGCGGAACACACGCGAAAATCGCAAAAACTAACTAAAATCGCCGATTTGGTCGCCCGGCAAAGCTAAAACCCGATCACTCAAACATCCGCACTCACCCATCCCAAATATCATAGGATATGCCAAAAATATCATCAAGATATCGCAAATAATTCATCACAATATTTTATAACAAAACTAGCAAGCACAAACATTCCAAAAATCGGCGCAACATTGCCGTTTTACGACAAAAAGGACTACCACCTAGCATAACATCCAACCGCAACTAGTTAACCACAATCACTTGATTAAAACACATTACAAAGCTTCAAATCCTATGCTTCCATAAACAACCCTTTTCTTGATTTTTATAACCACCAACTTAAATCCAATTTCACACTTGAAAACCTAAATTAACACAAATCGAAGCCCACTTAAACAAAGTAATCTCTCAATTTAGGTTTGTATAAAACTAGATAACAAGATAACTTAATTAAGTAATCAATGGTGCTAAAAAAAACCTAGTTTAAACAAACTACTCTCTTAAAAAAATAGATTAGAAACTAACACTAAATTTAACACTAAACAAATTTCAAGGTTCTAGTTTAGCACACTTAAGCTACAATTTAACCATTTGATTAGAAATTATACCTTAAAAGATCAATCCTAAGCTTGCTCAAGCCTCCCAAGACACCTCCTTTCTCTTTGATTTGAACCAAATTAGGTTGGAGAAGAGATGGAATATGGTTTTGTGTTGAATTTGTGAAGGAAATTGTGGATTTTGTTGAATTTTTGAGATGAAAATGAAGCAAAAGAGAAGAAGAAATGGGGAAAATATTTGGGGCTGTTGGTGCAGGATTTTCTGCTGAGAGGAGAAGGATGGGGGATGTGAAGGGATGGTGCAAAAGTCTAAGTCAAAGCCCCCCCCCCAAAAAAAAAAAACCATAATACCCCCACCCAGTACTACATTTTAAACCCTTTTTAAACAATTTAAAAGGAGTTGAAGAATACAATTTGGAGGGGGGAAAAATGTGCTGCAGTAGGAGGTGGGGCCGGCCAAGGGAGTGAGGGAAGGTGAATGGGGTTTTACAAAAGAAATTTTATGCAAAAAGACCCCCTACAAGTCCAAAATTGCAAGTTTTAGCTTAAATTCCATAAATTTCGTTTTCCATAATAAAAATTAGTTAAAACTTAAAATAAATTACTAAAAATTTATGTTACAACTAGATTTTAATTAACATGATTGTAAAGATTAAAATTAGCCCAAAGAAATTTGTATTTATCGCTAATTTAATGTATTTTCTTACCGGCTTAAAATAATATTAAAAAATTGAAAAAAGGGAAAATTTTTTAAATGACCAAAAATTAATAAGTAACTCATTAGCTACTAAAAACAAGCAATTACCTATCCAAATTAGGTATAATTAGTCCTAAACTGCAAAATAACAAAAAGACGATTTACGGAAAAATACCACATTTTCACCGATTTTCGGGAAAACACCAAAACGACATTTCAAGGCGCTACAATCTTTCCCCCTTAAAAAAATTCGGTCCCCGAATTTAAAAATATAACTACGCGTACCTTCAAAGAGATGGGGATATTTCTTTCTCATCTCGCCCTCGGTCTCCCAGGTAACCTCCTCGCTGCTCGGGCCACGCCAAAGGACCTTGACGGTCGGTATAACTTTCGATCTCAACTTCTTCACCTGCCGATCCAGGATGGCCACCGGCTGCTCTGCAAAAGAAAGGTCGCGCTCTAGCTGGACTGTCGGATGCTGAATCGCATGCGAAGGGTCGTGAAGGTACTTGCGGAGCATCGAAACATGGAAGACGGGGTGAACATCGGGAAAGCTGGGTGGAAGAGCCAAACGATATGCAACAGCGCCGACACGCTCGAGGATCTCGAAGGGACCTACGAATCTAGGGCTAAGCTTCCCCTTTCGCCCAAAACACATCACGCCCTTCATCGGAGAGACCCTCAGAAAAACATGGTCGCCAACTGCGAACTCTAATCTGCGACGGCGCCTGTCTGCATACGATTTCTGCCTGCTCTGAGCCGCTCTCATCCGGTCTCGGATCAACTGTACCTTCGCTGTCGTCTCCTCAACAAGCTGCGGCCCCAAAATACTGCTCTCGCTGAGCTCTGTCCAACAGACGGGCGATCTGCATCTCCTCCCATACAATGCCTCGAAAGGTGCCATCTGAATAGTATCCTGGAAGCTGTTGTTGTAGGAGAACTCCACTAGAGGTAAATGACGATCCCAGCTACCGCCGAAGTCTAAAACGCACGCTCTGAGCATGTCCTCGAGAGTCTGAATGGTCCGCTCTGACTGTCCGTCGGTCTGCGGATGAAACGCTGTGCTGAAGCTCAAACGAGTGCCCAAAGCCTCCTGAAGTCTCTGCCAAAGTCGGCTGGTGAACTGGGTGCCTCGATCTGACACGATACAAGTCGGTACGCCATGCAACCGCACGATCTCGTCGATGTAAAGCTGGGCATACTGAGCGAAGCTGAAAGTGGTCTTCACTGGCAGGAAGTGAGCCGCTTTCGTCAATCGATCTACGATCACCCAGATGGAGTCATACCCTCGACTGGTCCTGGGTAGACCCACAACGAAATCCATCGAAATCTGCTCCCATTTCCACTCCGGAATGGGTAACGGCTGTAGCTCTCCTGCGGGCCTCTGGTGCTCGGCCTTGACTTGCTGACAAGTCAGGCATCTCGATACAAACTCCGCAATGTCCCTCTTCATCCCGTCCCACCAGTAGGTCTCTCTCATATCATGGTACATCTTGGTGGAACCGGGGTGGACACTATACACTGATCGGTGTGCCTCCTCAAGAATGTCGCGCCGCAATCCATCAGCATCTGGTACGCACAGTCTAGATCCATAGCGTAGAATCCCCTGATCATCAATCACGAACTCGAAAAATCTGCCCTGTCCCATCTGTGCCATGATCTCTGAGTAACGGTCGTCACTGTGCTGTGCTTCATATATACGGTCAAGCAACTGTGGGCGTGCACGAACATGCGCGAGCTGTCCCCCCGTCTGAGTGAACTCGAACTCAACTCGGCTGTCGTATAAGATCTGCCAATCTGCTGACGACTGCCTCTGCACTGTGCGCAAATAGGATAGACTACCCCCGGGCCTCCTGCTCAAAGCATCTGCCACTACATTCGCCTTGCCTGGGTGATATAAGATCTCGCAGTCGTAGTCTTTCACCAACTCCATCCAACGACGCTGTCTGAGGTTCAGGTCTCGCTGCTGAAATATGTATTTTAAGCTCTTGTGGTCTGTGAATATTTGGCACGACTCGCCATATAGGTAATGTTGCCAAATCTTCAGTGCAAAGACCACTGCAGCCATCTCCAAATCGTGAGTGGGGTAGTTCTATTCATGCTTCTTCAACTGCCGAGAAGCATAAGCGATCACCCGGCCATACTGCATCAATACGCATCCTAACCCCACTCGCGAAGCATCACAGTAGACCACAAATCCGCCTGATCCCGAAGGCAAAGATAATACCGGTGCCGTAGTCAAACAAGTCCGTAGCTGCTGAAAACTGCGCTCGCACTCCTTTGTCCAAACGGAAGGAACTCCCTTCCGGGTCAAACCGGTCAAAGGTGCAGCTATACGGGAGAAGTCCTAAACAAAGCGCCTATAGTAGCCCGCCAGGCCTATCTCTCGGAAAGAATCTGGCGCGCTGCCTCTGAGACGGTACATCGGTACGAATCCTCTTCGGCCCAGAAACGGCCGAAGTCTGTAATATGCGTGCCTCCATCCGTAATGCCGTATCCATAGCAGCTGAATAAGAGTCGTAGTGCTGGGCGCCAATGGCAAGATATAGCTGGGCATCAAGTCCCTGTACGAACCTCTTCACCATCTTCTCTTCGGTATCCACCAAATACTGAGCATATCGGGATAACTGTGTAAACTGGATGTCATACTCAGACACCGTCATCCCAGGTGTCTTGACTAAGGCCTCGAAGCTACGAGCTCTGGCGTCACGAACGCTCTCTGGGAGGAAACGAGCTAGAAAGACCGCTGTAAACTCGGCCCAAGTCATAGGCGGTAGACCTGCAGCTCGACCTCTCAAAACTGACTCCCACCATGTCTGCGCGAGACCCTCTAGTCGGAAACTCGCAAGCTCTACCCATCGATCATCCGAACATCTCATCGAACGGCAGATCCTGGCTAAACTGTCAAGGAACGTCTGTGGGTCCTCCGCTGCCTCGGTGCCGGTGAATACTGGAGGTCTCAGCCTCATGAAATCCTGTAGCGAAACCGGAATGGCCACGGTGGTAGTAGTAGGAGCAGGTATCATGGTCGTCTGTGATGTAGTAGGTACGTCATCCGGCCTCGGTGTACGACTGGCTGTAACTAGGGATCCTACCATCTGACGTAGCTCCTGCATGCCCCCCATCATCTGTCGCAACTCCTCCATACCAGTCTCGAGCCTATCCATACGGCCTGGGGAAGGAGGATCGGTCTGTCCCTGCGGCGTAGGCATACCACCCTGCTCAGTCCTAGTCTCGGACGAGCCAGCTCGAATCTCGTCTCGGGCGGCAGCCCTCTGTGCCCTCGTAGCCTTCGGCGGCATAGTGGCTGTTACAGGAAAACGGATAGTAAGAACAGTGCAATAGAATCATAGGATACACGGAATTGAGGAAGGAATTTCAAGCAAGTATATCCTAAAGTCACTTAGGCGGAGTACCGTATCGCAAGTATGCCGCGGACATACACACGCTACGTTACCCTACTTAAGTCACTTACTCCATCTACCAAGGGTCATCCTACACTAAAAAAGGTAAAACCTATCGCTCTGATACCAACTTTGTCACGACCCGCAGGGTACGGAACGTGACTGGCACTTAAGTTACGAAACGTCTCAAGACATCCGTAAAATAAGTAAGCCAAAGCCCAGAAACCAAAACCAAATAAGCAAAAGAATGAAGGAAAACCAATCAATTGAAAGCAAGTTTATCCAATAAGTCATATAAAACCTTTTTAAAAAAAACAATATCAATTTTTTCCGAAAATTTCGGCAGAGTCTCCTTTGTAAATACTGGCCCCCAAAATGGGTACAACAAGAATATATATGAATCCAACAAATATGGCATCCCCAAGCGGGAGCTAGCTCTTCGTCACAAGGCGGTCACAAATCCCACGCAATATAAAACAACAACATGCAAAATAATCATAAAGAAGCATGAGAAAAACTGCATGTCGACTCAAGTGAGCTCGATCCCAAATACAGCATAAAAGTCCACAAACCTCACAGTCTCATCTCTAGGTCAATATACAATAATACTGGTAGATACAGTAGATGGAGTACACTAGATACAAAGAATATACAAGGTGGTACAAAAATAATAATATAACCCACCTAAGAGCAAAACCTCGAGTCCAGGCAAAAGAAGCAAGTGCGCCCGCCGCTACTGTACTGACGGAGCGGACCCGAAAAAGGCTGTGGCACAACGGGGGTGAGTTGCCAACTCGTGAGTAATAAATAACATTTACACAGGCTATCGAATGCATGCACACAAGCATCATAGCATCTATAATACAGGTATGGCAGGACATAATAGCAGGTATGTATGCAATATGAATATACTAGCAGGTATGAATGCAATGTGAATCAACTCATGATCTGAATGTGTAAGTATAAGAATCATGTTTTTCCTTTAGGAACCTCTTTTGAAATACCAGCATAATACCACTAGAATCAACAAGAACCTGTGTCCAGCAACGACACCTCAAAACTATAACAAATCTCATATATCCATGTCATAGTATCTCTGGCCTCAGCTATCCGGCTGACCCATCTCAATATCAATATCTCATCATCTCGCGGCCACGGTCGGTATCATCTGGATATCCGCCGTCCCAAACAGTCACCGGTAGGTAATCCGCCCCCTGCCAGGCTCATCGTCAGCACCACGAGCTTCTTGCCCCGGGGTACCTTACCGGGCCCACCATGTACCCGAGACGGTTCATCCAACTCCTCGAAACGGGTCTCGAAAACCACAGCAAACTCATGGTGGACGACACTTACATCACTAGAAAACCGCAATTTACATATTTTAAAAATATAATAAGTTTAGAAATTTTGCGGCTTTCCCTCGAAATCCAGAAATATCACAAAATCTCAAGAAATCCTCATAAATGCATATGCCAATGATAATGAATGCATATGGTATCAATAATCAAGTTGCAATGTGTGATTAATAGACTAGGCATGAACAAATAATATGATGAGGTACATGCACATGAATAGCAATCCTACGATTTAATTTTAAGGAATTAAAGGCAATAGCACAAGTTTAAATATCAATTATAGTAAAAGGTTTCAATTTATAGGTTATCTAGTGTGGTGGCATGGCAATCGCCAGGGCGTGGGTGTAGGCATGAATAGTGCTCGTGCTGCATATAAAAACCCTGGCAATGATGCAGGTGTCCTATAGAATGGGTTCGCATATGTATGTCAATATAAGACATGAATGTAGCAAATAATCATACAAGTATTACACCCCTAATTACTAACATTACTAAGAATCTTTTTAAGCTACTAAAACTATCGGGCGACTTGCGCCATCCAACGATAGTCCCCCGTAGATGTTACATCTACTCACCGGAATCCCTAGCTAGTCACGTCCAATCACCGCTTTCCCCTTTCGTGCCGCGTCTGACGTGTCCGCGACCGAACCTGGAATTTACATCAATACCAAACATAAGGTTACATACCATGAAACGACATAAATCCAAAACGAAAATACCATAGTTCACAAGCTAGGTACAACGTGCACGAGGTGCGCGGAACACACGCGAAAATCGCAAAAACTAACTAAAATCGCCGATTTGGTCGTCCGGCAAAGCTAAAACCCGATCACTCAAACATCCGCACTCACACATCCCAAATATCATAAGATATGCCAAAAATATCATCAAGATATCGCAAATAATTCATCACAATATTTATATCAAAACTAGCAAGCACAAACATTCCAAAAATCGGTGCAACATCGCCGTTTTGCGACAAAAAGGACTACCACCTAGCATAACATCCAACCGCAACTAGTTAACCACAATCACTTGATTAAAACACATTACAAAGCTTCAAATCCTATGCTTCCATAAACAACCCTTTTCTTGATTTTTATAACCACCAATTTAAATTCAATTTCACACTTGAAAACCTAAATTAACACAAATCGAAGCCCACTTAAACAAAGTAATCTCTCAATTTAGGTTTGTATAAAACTAGATAACAAGATAACTTAATTAACTAATCAATGGTGCTAAAAAAAACCTAGTTTAAACAAACTACTCTCTTAAAAAAAATAGATTAGAAACTAACACTAAATTTAACACTAAACAAATTTCAAGGTTCTAATTTAGCACACTTAAGCTACAATTTAACCATTTGATTAGAAATTATACCTCAAAAGATCAATCCTAAGCTTGCTCAAGCCTCCCAAGACACCTCCTTTCTCCTTGATTTGAACCAAATTAGGTTGGAGAAGAGATGGAATATGGTTTTGTGTTGAATTTGTGAAGGAAATTGTGGATTTTGTTGAATTTTTGAGATGAAAATGAAGCAAAAGAGAAGAAGAAATGGGGAAAATATTTGGGGCTGTTGGTGCAGGATTTTCTGCTGAGAGGATAGGGATGGGGGATGTGAAGGGATGGGGCAAAAGTCTAAGTCAAAGCCCCCCCCCAAAAATACTATAATACCCCCACCCATTACTACATTTTAAACCCTTTTTAAACAATTTAAAAGGAGTTGAAGAATACAATTTGGAGGGGGGAAAAATATGCTGCAGTAGGAGGTAGGGCTGGCCAAGGGAGTGAGGGAAGGTGAATGGGGTTTTACAAAAGAAATTTTATGCAAAAAGACCCCATACAAGTCCAAAATCGCAAGTTTTAGCTTAAATTCCATAAATTTCGTTTTCCATAATAAAAATTAGTTAAAACTTAAAATAAATTACTAAAAATTTATGTTACAACTAGATTTTAATTAACATGATTTTAAAGATTAAAATTAGCCCAAAGAAATTTGTACTTATCGCTAATTTAATGTATTTTTTTACCGGCTTAAAATAATATTAAAAAATTGAAAAAAGGGAAAATTTTTTAAATGACCAAAAATTAATAAGTAACTCATTAGCTACTAAAAACAAGAAATTACCTATCCAAATTAGGTATAATTAGTCCTAAACTGCAAAATAACAAAAAGACGATTTACGGAAAAATACCACATTTTCACCGATTTTCGGGAAAACACCAAAACGACATTTCAAGGCGCTACAGCAAGTGTAACATGTTGACCATTTTCTTTCCTTGTATGGTTTATTATTTTTCCCCCATAAATCAATTTTTAAAACCCTTTTTAATTTTAAATGGAAGAAGGGAGTGGGAGGTATGGTGGTTTGGTGAAGGGATTGACTTTTTTGACCATTTTCTCTCTCTTTTCCTTCTCCCTCTCATTTTCTGGGAAAAACTGCAGAGAGGCAGCAGCAACATCAACAATTCATCATCTTTCTCTTTTCATTTTGCTTCTCTTTTGATTCCTACACAAAACCTTACACAAAACCCCTTTCTACTTCACAAAAACCTTGGTTTAATGGGTCTTTTGGTGATTTTGATGGCAAATCAGTGAAAGTAAGGGCAAGGGCTGGATTTTGAGTTCCCTTAGAATCTTTTGAAGGTATCAAACTCAACCATGTTACCCTATTTCATAACTTGTATGTTTGGTTGTTAAAAATCATAGTTTTGTGCATTTTTAAGTGCTAATGAAGGGGTTTAGTGGAGTTTATGTTAAGTGATCATTTTTATGGCTTGCTTAGCTTATTGATGTGTTATTAGTGTGGTTTTAACCAAGGGTTTGCTTCAGGTGTCACAAAAATACCTTAAAGTATCGATTTAGTGTTAAAATGGCATTTTTAACTAGGTTTTTGGTTCTGTGTAATCTGCTTGTACCCCGTTAGCTTCAGAATAAAACTGTATTTACTGGAGCATGAACACTAGGTATAGAGAACACACACGAAGCACGGGAGCCAAACTCCCTACCCTGGCCACCGGAATATTCATTCTGGCCGCAATTTGCGGCCAGATAGGGGACCTGGGTGCTGGGGTCTTTTCTGTAGGTGTCTTCTGCTATTTGAAGTTTTGTGGTATATGCAATTTTGTTAAATTCTTTCTGTAGAAAAAATCTGGGATCAATTACCCTATTTCTCGTATTTTTAAATCTTCGCGACACGTGTGATACGTTTGTGGGTTTGGGGTTTTCTGCGTATCGCGACGTGTCGGGGTAGCTTCAAGCGCGTGATTGGTATGCTTTTTGCGTGCTAAGTTTGTTACCACAATCAAGACAGTTTCGCTTGTAGCTAGCCGGTTGAGTACGGGTCGTCCGCAGGGAGATGGGAATCTTTTTCTATGTGCTTTAACGAGTTAAGTCCAAATGTCCAGGTTTGTTTTGAGATTAACTATGTGCTAAAATGATATGTAAAGAGAGCTTGTTAGGGTTAGGATTAGGTTAGTTTGAGTTAGGAGTCGCTCACTTCATTCGTTGCCACTCTTAATATCGGTGTTACGGTAATCGGCAACAACGGGGATTAGCACGACTAGGAAGGAACTTGCGAGTATAAGCTAGGCTTTCCAACGCATAAGTTCTTCCTTTTGGTGCTTGTCCGTCCGTTCTTGGCTCTTAGCCTTAACCTCCGGTTAATTCAACCACAACCGGTCTCACTACGAAATCACCGCTATCATGTAGGATAGTGTGCCGTAGGGAGCGGATTGTGGTTCAATTAACGGGAGTTCGAATCAAGATGTTGGGCAAGGAAAGAGTGAGAGAGATTTCCTTCTCTCAAACTTCCCTTATCCTACCCTAACAAGTATGAAGACTACTCACACATCATAACAAAAAAGAAAATAAAACAAAAGAGGAAGGTAGAAACAAAGAGGTTAGAAGATTACAACTAGCTATTTGCGATCTCACCTCAGCAAGGATCAAGCGTAAGCATCATGGTTGTTTAAGGATAAAGGAAAAGAGAACAAGAAAGAAACAAACACAAATAACAACAACTAATTTAGCAAATGAAAAATTACAAGCGATAATAGTTAACAAAATAAAAAGACAAGCATGGTAAGAACAAGAACTCCTTTATTCATTCTTCACTCACAAAAGCTCACTACAAGTTTTTTAATGGAGAAGAGATGAGAGGAGGAAGAAGAACAATACATGTATTCTAAAATTCTAAATACAAGATTATGGACACTTGGCTTTGGCAAGTTCTGGACTATTTATAGGCAGGGAACTGGAAATCTAGGGCAACAATCTGCCTCTTCATAAAAAGACCAAAATAACCCTGAAGTTTCATCAACTGAGGAGGCCGTACGGCCGCGGTTCCGCGGCCTAAGCATGCTTATGCCGCGGAACCGCGGCGCTTTAGAGGATTTGGGTCATAAGATTTTTTGTGCTGCCCTGGTCTTCTGTGCCCTTTAGTCTGGTATATGTTTTTTTTCAGATTTGTTTCACGATTTTTCCAGAATTTCTGTTGATCAAAAGGTAATTGGATATGTATCTTTTGTCATGATTTTCTTGAGCCCCGCGTAGATTTCTTGGATCTTGTGTTACCATTGAGCCTTGTGCATGAAAATGACATTGATTTGCCATTTTGTCTCTTAAAATGGTGTGTGGCAACATACGGATAGAGAGCGGAGACCCGTGTTTTGTCTGTGGTTGGCAGGAACCCGGGTTTTATCGTGCTTTTCCATGAATTTCACCGTTTAGAGCCGAGAACCTGTATCCTGCAATTGACTAGAAAATACGGCTCAAGAGTACCTACCGATAAGCAATGTGATAAAATTTTGGCGGTATAAAAATGCAAAAATCTGATATGAACAAATACCCCCAAACTTATCATTTGC
Organism: Agapanthus africanus; assembly: GCA_030015575.1. Classification (NCBI taxonomy): domain Eukaryota; kingdom Viridiplantae; phylum Streptophyta; class Magnoliopsida; order Asparagales; family Amaryllidaceae; genus Agapanthus; species Agapanthus africanus. The sequence goes on along the minus strand of CM057347.1, from coordinate 205,939,565 downwards.
TCGTCCCGAGCAAACCCAATTTATTAACAAAAAATTTCCTAACCTCACTTTCGCAGGGAACGCGATTGCACTGAGCATGTGCAATAAGCCGTTAAACCTCTAGGTGTCCCTAGTAGGAGGAGTGTTGTCTCCTGAGGGTTTTCAGCGGATACTACCCACAAAATCCGGTCAAGCTAGTTTTGCAAAATAACTAAGATTCAAACCCTATAGTTTTATTTCAGAAAATAACAATTCTATGATCCTAAGTCTAGACTATCGAACCTTTATTTTTCACATCTCGCTTTTTATTTAACTACAGATTTTATATGTCTTTACGTGCAGTGCAAATAGCGTCGTTAAGTTCCAGAAGGATCGATTAAAGTCATCACACAATAAAAGCCGGGATAAAAATTTTAAAAGGATCACATAAGTTTTATAAAGAGTTAAGCATTTTTCAAGTTTCGTTTTCCAGTAAGGTTTCAACTTTAGAATTTCTATCTTCCTTAACAGGAAACTAGGTCTTATTTTTCACTCCACCTTTTTCTTGTTTTCATTTCATACACACCTCTGTGAACGTGCAATAGTCTTTATCATAGAATAAAACCTTCATATCTCCGCTAATTTTTTTTTATAAAAGCCTGTCTTTTATCAAGATTATTCTCACACAAAGAACCGTTAGGAATTTTAACTCGGAGAGAACACTTGCTTGACTTCATTTTCATCTGGACTTTCTAGGCTTCTTAGCGAGCTTTGGGCCAATGCACCCAAACCAGTTGGCTTTAGGGCATTAGGTGTAGAAACACCCTAGCGGACTTAATTACTCAAGTTACCTAGGTCCAAAAACAAAAGACAATTTGGCATAAAAATCATGATGATTCAATGCGAACGGAGATATAACCGGCAGTTTAATTATTTTTTGGATAAAAGACGTGTTTAGTGGGTTTTGGTGTGTAATCATTCCAATCAAGTTCCAGATGGGTTATTTTTCAGACTTAGTTCCAATTAAGGCATCAATAACATTCCTTCATATTCACTACTTCATAAACTATTCTTGATATTACTTATTTCAGAACAAACCTATTTGATCCTCAGAAAATCATTTATCTCTTTAAAAGTTTTTAGATACAAAAGACTTGTCATCTAATTTCCAAAACTCACGACACGTGTAGTGTGATGTAAAGACGTATATCAGCTATAGTTAACTTCAAAGGAGAGTTATCTTTCAGGTTTTCAAAATCTAAAAATAAGATTTAGTTATTCTTATCTTATCAAACAAAACCGTCGAAATGTTGAATATGAGTTTTCCCACTAGCTAACTTGACGAAAAGGTTTTTATATTTTTAGAAAATTTTCTGATTTTTATGGGTTTTATGGATTTTAATATGCAGATGCAAAATATACATATGAATACGAAGGTTAGAAATGCGTACCGAGCGTATCCCCAAACTTGAACTGGACAGTGTCCTCACTGTCATTGCATGAAGAGATCTTTTGAAGGGTCAAAATTGTCGGTTAGATATACACAATTTTTTTTAATGTTTTTTAAAGAGTAAAAACGGAAAAGAATATCCACAAATAAATACAAAATGGTATATACATACCCCCAAACTTATTTGGAACAGTGTCCACCGTTCTTGGCTGGATACCCGAAGTTTGGTGGTAGGCAGAGGAAGATTATGCAGGGTAAACCGGCTCCTGTAAGACCAGGAGCTCCTCTGTTGGTTCGGCGCTAAGGTACGGTTTTAGTCGGTGTCCGTTCACTTTGAAAAATGAACCGTCCTTTGGATTCTCCAAATCCACAGCGCCATGCGGATACACATTCCGCACAAAATACGGCCCTTTCCAGCGAGATCTGAGCTTTCCTGGATGGAAGTGTAGTCTGGTGTCGTAAAGCAGTACCTGTTGACCAGGTACGAAAGTTTTGCGCAAAAGGTGTTTATCGTGAAACACCTTCGTTCGATTCTTAACGACAACCGCGTTATCGTAAGCCTCATCCCTAAGCTCGCTCAATTCGTTCAACTGCAGCTTCCGATGGCTGCCCGCATCTTCGAGAGACAGATTCAGCTCCTTTATCGCCCAAAATGCGCGATGCTCTATTTCGACAGGGAGGTGGCAAGCCTTTCCATACACAAACCGATAGGGAGACATGCCAAGGTCGGTCTTATAAGCGGTTCGAAATGCCCAAAGGGCATCAGTGAGTTTCAGCGACCAATCCTTACGGTTCTTGGAAACCTTCTTCTCCAGTATCTGCTTGATTTGCCGATTTGAAACTTCGGCTTGCCCACAAGTTTGGGGGGTGGTAGGACGTAGATAGCTTATGATTAATGGAATATTTCCGCATCAAGGCCTCGAAAGTCTTATTGCAGAAATGAGTTCCATTGTCGCTAATGATCGCTCGGGGGTGCCCAAACCGGGAGAAAATGTTTTCTTTAAGAAACCTAACGACAACCTTGTTGTCGTTAGTCCGGCTGGGCACAGCCTCGACCCACTTGGAGACGTAATCAACAGCGAGAAGGATGTAGAAGTTCCCGAAAGAGCTGGGAAACGGCCCCATGAAATCTATCCCCCAAACGTCGAAAATCTCCACAACCAAGATTGGTTGGAGCAGGATATCCGGCCCAAGTGTTGGCACCGGGAGCAAGTCTTGCAATAGTCATGAGCGTCTTTGAAGAGTTGTGGCCAGTAGAAACCACATTGCAAGATCTTCTCAGCTGTCTTTCTGGGGCCAAAATGCCCGCCACATGCTTGATCGTGGCAAAATGACAGCACACTCTTGAATTCCTCGTCAGGGACACACCGACGAATAATCTGGTCGGGACAGTACTTGAACAGATAGGGTTCGTCCCAGTAAAAGTGTTTTACTTGGGATAAGAAGCGAAGTCTGTCCTGACTTGACCATTCAGTCGGTAGTAATCCTGTGGCCAAATAGTTCACAATATCTGCGAACCAGGGTTCGCAAGATACTGTCAAGAGCTGTTCATCTGGGAAAACGTCGTTGATCGGAATTTGAAGCGAAGGCGAAGAAGGAAGTCGTGAGAGATGGTCGGCAACTACGTTTTCACATCCTCGTTTGTCCTTAATGACAAGGTCAAACTCTTGAAGCAGGAGGATCCAACGTATTAGCCGAGATTTTGCATCTTTCTGCGCAAAAAGATGGCACAGAGCAGAATGGTCTGTGTAGACAATGACTGGAGCGCCGATGAGGTAGGGCCTGAACTTTTCTAAAGCAAATACAACAGCCAAGAATTCCTTATCAGTTGTTGTATAATTGAGTTGGGCGTCGTTCAGGGTTCGGCTAGCATAATAGATTACGTGCGGCATCTTGTTGATGTGTTGTCCAAGGACAGCACCAATGGCAAAATCGGATGTATTGCACATAATCTCAAATGGGTGCGTCCAGTCAGGTGAAGAAAGAACGGGAGCAGAAGTGAGTGAGCTTTTTAATGACTCGAACGCAGTCACACAGCTCGAGTTGAAGTCGAATGGCGTGTCCTTGGCTAGTAGAAGAGTCAAGGGCCTAGCAATCTTGCTAAAGTCCTTGATGAACCGTCTATAGAAACTGGCATGGCCAAAGAAGGCTCGGATGTCTCGGACGCATCTGGGAGGAGGTAGATTGGAAATGACCTCAATTTTCGCTTTGTCAACCTCTATGCCATTTTCCGAGATGATATGTCCTAAGACAATACCTTCACGCACCATGAAGTGGCACTTCTCCCAATTCAAAGTGAGATCCTTGTCCTTACATCGGGTAAGGACAGCGTCAAGATGCAGCAAACACTTGTTGAAGGAATCGCCGAAGATGGAGAAATCGTCCATGAAGATCTCCAGAAATTTTTCCACCATGTCTGAAAAGATCCCCATCATACACCGCTGGAAGGTAGCGGGCGCATTGCATAACCCATAGGGCATGTGATGATATGCGAACGTGCCGAAAGGACAAGTGAATGTGGTCTTGTCCCGGTCTTTTTCGGCGATGGGAATCTGATTATAACCGGAGTAGCCATCAAGAAAGCAGTAGTACTCATGTCCAGCCAATCGTTCAAGCATTTGGTCAATGAAAGGTAGCGGAAAGTGGTCCTTCCGCGTTGCGGCGTTGAGTTTTCTGTAATCGATGCAGACTCGCCACCCAGTTTGGGTGCGAGTAGGGATTAACTCATTTGCCTCGTTAGTGATAACCGTTATGCCTGATTTCTTGGGGTCAACGTGAATGGGGCTAACCCACCGGCTATCAGAGATAGGGTAAATGATACCACTATCCAGACACTTTACGATTTCCTTTTTCACAGCCTCCTTCATGACTGGATTGAGTCGCCTTTGTGGATCTTTGGCTGGTTTGGCATCATCCATCAGATGAATGTGATGTTCAACGATCAAGGGACTAATCCCCTTGATGTCCGCCATGGACCAGCCAAAAGCTTGCCTATTGCTGTGCAAGACCGTAAGAAGGGCTTTCTCTTGCTCTGGAGCTAGAGAAGCCGAGATGATAACAGGGAGGGTCTCGTTCTCACCTAAGTAAGCGTACTTAAGGTGAGACGGCAAAGGCTTGAGTTCGAGCGTTGGAGGTGAAACGATTGAAGGCAAGATTGGTGAAAAGGTTTCGAACTCAAAAGATTCCAGCAAAGATTCAAAACGAGTGTAAGCGACCGAGTTGGATGGTTCAGGTAACTCATCCGGAAATTCGAAGGATTCAAACTCGGGTTGTGAGCGGCTAAGATTGTTCGAGAATGTGAAACACTCGTAGTCGTTGTCGGGCGCAGAAACAGCAGCAGGTTCGAAGAGGAACGCACTAGTGGCGTTAAGGTTATCGTGATCGAACAAAAACTCCTCGAATTCACACTCTTCAGGGATGATCTCCTGGATTGAGCAAACATCCAGTATATGAGCATTAGGTTCGGAGGGCTGATTCCCCAACCTAAAAATGTTGAGTTCAATTGTCATGTTTCCAAAAGAGAGGTTCATCAAACCATTGCGACAATTGATCACAGCATTTGAGGTTGCAAGGAATGGGCGACCGAGTATCACCGGAATTTGATTCCGGGGGTTAGCTACAGGCTGTGTGTCTAATACAATGAAGTCAACGGGGAATATGAAGTCCCCGACTTTGATTAACACATCCTCTAGCTCACCCCTAGGATGGATGATCGATCGGTCGGCCATTTGGAGAGTACAGTGTGTGGGTTTCAGCTCTCCTACACCTAATTGCTCATATACTGAATACGGAAGCAGGTTAACACTGGCACCAAGATCTAATAGTGCGCGGTTGATGTTCTTATCCCCAATGGTAATAGAAATCGTAGGACAGCCAGGGTCCTTCCGTTTTTGCGGTAAAGATTGGGTAAGAGCATCACTCACAGCACTAGCCAAGAAAACTTTCTTGGGTACCTGAGACTTTCTCTTTTTCGTGCACAAGTCCTTTAAGATTTTCGCGTAGGACGGGACTTGTTGGACAGCATCTAAAAGGGGAATGTTGATGTTAACCTGCTTAAACAACTTCAGAATCTTCTCCATTTGTGGATTTTGTTTGGTGGACTTCAACCGGTTTGGAAATGGAACGTTTTTAAAATTGGTTGAGTCCAATGCTGGAGGAGGAGATTGTGGAGTTGGAACGGATCCCAGAACTGGTATTTTCGTGGAGTGAGAATTGGGTCCGTTTAGAGCAGAAGAAGAGGAAGAGCCTTTTGAAGAATGGAGAATAGGCTCAGAAGACGAAGACGAAGAAGAAGAAGAAGAAGTGGCTGGGGTGTCATTGTTGATCCGTGTGCCGATGTTGTTTTGCAGCATCCTTCCCGATCTCAATGTGGTCACGGCACTCACATTATGGTTCTGTTGTTCAAGAGCAACATGTACATTATGTGGGTGACCGGGATTTGGGAGTGGCTGGGACGGGAGCTTCCCCTTCTCTCGCTCGCTTAAGGCCGCATTCAGCTATGCAATCTAGGCCTCGATGGTCTTGATGCTTTGCCCGTGAGCGGCAGTGTGTTGCACTAAGGACTGAATGGAAGACTGGATGTTGGCGGTGGACTGAGTTGATTGTTTAACGAACGCCTCCAGACTTCGTTCGAACGAGGAAACCTTATCGTTGTTTGACGGAACAAAGTTGTTTTGGGGAAAAGAATTATTGGGTGCAAAGTTGTTCGTCTGATTTTGAAAAGGTTGGGGTTGGAAGGGCTGCTGAAATTGATGTTGAGTTTGTTGTTGCGCTTGTTGTTGCGGCGGAGGGGGCCTTTGGAAATTGTTGCCTTGGAATTGATGCTGATTCTGATTCCAGGCGAAATTGGAGTGGTTCCTCCAACCGGGATTGTAGGTGGAAGAGTATGGATCATTCCTCGGTCTTTGCTGAAATGCAGCATTAACCTGATCCTGTCCTTGCGATGGTGGATTGTAAGGACACTCTTCGGTTAAGTGAGAAGGATCGGAACAACAAGCACAAATGGTACGAAGGGGAAGAATAGGGGCAGGAGCAGGAGAAGAAAATTTGCTCTCTATCGCTTCAAGTTTTCTTGTTATTGCAGCCATTTCAGCTTTCATTGCAATAGAGATATCGAGTTGGTGAATTCCTACCCTAGACTGACCGGTAGAAGTGGAGGTAGAAGAAGAAGAAGTCGGTCTGGTGCTCTCCCATTGTAGCGTTTGTTCCGCAAGGTCGTCGAAGAATTGCCACGCTTCCTCGTCAGATTTCGATAGGAAGTGGCCCTGACAAATGGTTTCCAACAACTGCTTGGTTGCTGGGTTCAGGCCCTCGTATAAGGTTTGGCAAAGTTGCCATTTCTCGATACCATGATGAGGGCACTGAACAAGAAGGTCTTTATACCGGTCAAAGCACTTCCAGAAGGGTTCAGAAGGAAGCTGAGAGAATTGGTTGATTTCGTTACGGATCCTTGCGTTTTTATGATTCGGATAAAATTTCTTGAGAAACGCTTTTACAAACTCGTCCCAACTGGTTATGGAGTGGGAAGCGGTGCTATACAGCCATTTTTCAACAAGATCGCATAAAGTGAACGGAATGACCCGTAGCCGTATAGCATCGTCCGACAGCTGGGTGGTTTTCATCATGGCACAAACGTTTTTAAATTTGTTGATTAAGATATAGGCATCTTCAGATTCAAGCCCATGAAATCGCGGAAGCATGTTAATGAAGTGGGGCTTAATTTCAAAGTTATCCCTATTGGCCGGTGGAAGAGAAAGACAGGTGGGAAGTGCAGAACGGGTGGGATAGAAACGATCCTGGAGCGCGATTCGCTGCGGCGCTACAACAGGCGGTGGTGGTGGGTTATTTGCCTCCATAGGAGGTGGAGTCAAACCTGGGGTAGTCAAAGAGATGTTTGGATTAAATCCTGACATCGCGGAAGAAGAGGTTGGTGAAGGTGAAGGTGAGGATGTATGAACAGAATTCTGGTCAACGTCGGAGTTGGCCGGCAAAGGTAAGGGTGAAAAAGGCGTGGACGGAGTTTCGATGTCTGAGTCGATCGCGTAGTCGGTAGCGACTAACGTAACGCGGACTATGCGGGCGCTAGTATCCCGAGTCCAAGCGGACATACACTAAACGAGTTTAGTATAGTCAAAGCGGAGAAGGTGAGGGTAAGAAAAGCGTCAATGTCGATCGCGTAGTCGGTAGCGACTAACGTAACGCGGACTGGGCGGGCGCTAGTGTCCCGAGTCCAAGCGGACATACACTAAACGAGTTTAGTATAGTCAAAGCGGAGAAGGTGAGGGTAAGAAAACATTGCCAATCTAGTTGGTTAGGATACTCGGCTCTGGTAAGAAAACGTCAATGGAGAAATACGATGGGTGGTGGGTGAAAAATGGGATTTTGGCGACAAAGGGCAAGTTTTTATAAAAGTTTTTTATTTTTCCCTTTTTTTTTAGAAAGAGATTTACAGAAATATGTACGGACTTACGGCTTCAAGCAATCACAAACAAGATATGCACAATCACACCTAGATCTAGGGTCACCTAGGTCAGCTAGACAGCTCCTAACTGTTCCAAAGGGCTAGAAACAAGATCTCAAACCGCCTCTTCTCCGCCAATTGCGGCCAGGTAAGTGCCAGGTAAGTGGGAGGCTCCCCACTATGTAAGTAGTGGTCCTAATTAAGTAACCACTTGCCTTGGACACACTTGCCTAGACACCGCAAAGTCAGGATAGGATAAACGGTCGATGCCTGCAACTAGTCCTCTGTCCTATTGAGCGCGAACTCCTTAGGGCTGAGTCTAGTATTTTTTAATTAACAATGGTCAATGCATATGCTTTTTGTGATTTTTGGGGTCCTGGAAAGGGTGATGAAATCCCCACCCAATCTGAATTGGTTTCAAGCCCCTTAAGTCCGTATTAATAAATGCAAAGCAGTAACAAATCAACTGCAATCAATTTTTATTTTTTTTAGCGCGGCGCAAAGAATCCTGCACAAAAACAATTTATTGGAAGGGGGAAGAGAATTTGCGCAAAGAATGGTTTAGAAAACACAGTTCAGTGGAGTCCAGAGGAGTGGGGGAGAAAAGAGAAAGACTCACAGAAATTTTGAGATGCAGAGGGCACCAAGTGGCCGCGGTTCCGCGGCTTAAGCTTTCTTATGCCGCGGTTCCGCGGCAGAAACAGAGAGTTGGGCCTTCAAAATTTTTGTAGGTGCTGGTCTGGGTCTCCTCTGCTTGTCTGGATGTCCTGAATTTTGATTTGCTTACTGGAACTGCTCCAGAATCTTTCAGTAGACCGTTTTATCCGTCTTGAATCTGTCGCGGTGTAGCCGCGAGATATGGGTCTATCTTCCCACGTCTTTGGCACTGAACTCGAACTTCGTATTATCCTGCACACTTGCACAAATACTAATAAAAAATAACAAGATGGTTTTTTTACAATGTATATATATATATATATTTTGTTTTTCGGTTAGCTTTATATTCACAAATTAACCCGAAATTACACAAAGAAATAAACTACCGTCTCCCCGTCAACGGCGCCATTTGATTGGTATGGTTTTTGCGTGCTAAGTTTGTTACCGCAATCAAGACGGTTTCGCTTGTAGCTACCCGGTTGAGTACGGGTCGTCCACAGGGAGATGGGAATCTTTTTCTATGTGCTTTAACGAGTTAAGTCCAAATGTCCAGGTTTGTTTTGAGATTAACTATGTGCTAAAATGATATGTAAAGAGAGCTTGTTAGGGTTAGGATTAGGTTAGTTTGAGTTAGGAGTCGCTCACTTCATTCGTTGCCACTCTTAATATCGGTATTACGGTAATCGGCAACAACGGGGATTAGCATGACTAGGAAGGAACTTGCGAGTATAAGATAGGCTTTCCAACGCATAAGTTCTTCCTTTTGGTGCTTGTCCGTCCGTTCTTGGCTCTTAGCCTTAACCTCCGGTTAATTCAACCACAACTGGTCTCACTACGGAATCACCGCTATCATGTAGGATAGGGTGCCGTAGGGAGCGGATTGTGATTCAATTAACGGGAGTTCGAATCAAGATGTCGGGCAAGGAAAGAGTGAGAGAGATTTCCTTCTCTCAAACTTCCCTTATCCTACCCTAACAAGTATGCAGACTACTAACACATCATAACAAAAAAGAAAATAAAACAAAAGAGGAAGGTAGAAAGAAAGAGGTTAGAAGATTACAACTAGCTATTTGCGACCTCACCTCGGCAAGGATCAAGCGTAAGCATCATGGTTGTTTAAGGATAAAGGAAAAGAGAACAAGAAAGAAATAAACACAAATAACAACAACTAATTTAGCAAATGAAAAATTACAAGCGATAATAGTTAACAAAATAAAAAGACAAGCATGGTAAGAACAAGAACTCCTTTATTCATTCTTCACTCACAAAAGCTCACTACAAGTTTTTTAATGGAGAAGAGATGAAAGGAGGAAGAAGAACAATACATGTATTCTAAAATTCTAAATACAAGATTATGGACACTTGGCTTTGGCAAGTTCTGGACTATTTATAGGCAGGGAACTGGAAATCTAGGGCAACAATCTGCCTCTTCATAAAAAGACCAAAATAACCCTGAAGTTTCGTCAACTGAGGAGGCCGTACGGCCGCGGTTCCGCGGCCTAAGCATGCTTATGCCGCGGAACCGCGGCGCTTTAGAGGATTTGGGTCATAGGATTTTTTGTGCTGCCCTGGTCTTCTGTGCCCTTTAGTCTGGTATATGTTTTTTTTCAGATTTGTTTCACGATTTTTCCAAAGTTTCTGTTGATCAAAAGGTGATTGGATGTGTATCTTTTGTCATGATTTTCTTGAGCTCCGCGTAGATTTCTTGGATCTTGTGTTACCATTGAGCCTTATGCATGAAAATGACATTGATTTGCCATTTTGTCTCTTAAACTGGTGTGTGGCAACATACGGATAGAGAGCGGAGACCCGTGTTTTATCTGTGGTTGGCAGGAACCCGGGTTTTGTCGTGCTTTTCCATGAATTTCACCGTTTAGAGCCGAGAACCTGTATCCTGCAATTGACTAGCAAACACGGCTCAAGAGTACCTACCGATAAGCAATGTGATAAAAATTTGGCGGTATAAAAATGCAAAAATCTGATATGAACAGCGCGCATTACACGTTTTAGCGTATCACGCACACACACGTTTGGTTCGCGACGCGGGTTTCTAGTTTAGTTTTAATGTCGTGTTCTTGTGGATTTGAGCTTATGTGTGATACTTTGTGGAATTCTAGGTTCGCAGGCGAGTACGATGGACGCCGCGAAGAAGGGGAAGCAAGTCGTCGGCTACACTTAGCGCGAGACTACGGTGAGTAGATTTAACATCTACGGCGAAATCGCCCGCATGGCGTTATGCGTCAGGGCTGATAGGACCTTATAGCAGCATATTGCATTTACATACATTGACTGTTCATGGATACTGTTTGTTGCATACCGCTTTCCCTGCTATATGTTTATGAACTTAGAATTGGTAAAAACACCGCACTGTTACTAACGGTTCATGTTGCACGAGCACTAATCTACATATTACACACACCCCGTTAGTAACTGCCATGACACTCACATTGTAGAATTGCCATGATCATTATACTGTAGTTCATCTCACATATGATTCGATATGATTATGATACTTGTGCACGTACTCATTTACATATTCATACTTGTGCACGTACTCATTTACATACTTATGCATATTCAAACTGTACTTACCTAGATAAGCTGATTTTAGTAGAAACTGGGAGCCGCACGATACCTTTTGGAAAACTGAAACTATTTTAAAGAGCGGTTTCTCCCTTTTACTTATAATATGACTTGATGCACATATCACATCGCATTGACTTACACATTAGTTTTGGATTTCATGTGATTTCTGGTTTTGAGGACCGTGGAGTTATTTAAGGAAAAAATTGCATTATTTGAAAACCCGGTTCCTCTTGATATGATATTTTGGTGCGTCCACCACGCGTTTTCTCGGTTCTGAGACGTGAGCTTGAAACCCGATTCGAGGAGTGGACGAGGTCGATTGCGGGTACGTGGTGGACCCGGTATGGTACCCCGGAGCGAGAACGGATCTGCTGTGTGGCTAGACGGTGAGCCTGGCAGAGGGACTACTATCTACCGGTGATTGGTTGGACCTGGCGGCTATCCGGAGGATACTAACCAGAGTCGATAGATGGATACGGGACGACTCGTACTGCCGGGGCCGAGGGCCGATACCACAGACGGAGCCCGTGGGCTGATCCGGACTGACGGAGCCCGATATATGAGGATTTGCGTGTCGATGCTGGACACGATTATTTCATGATATTTTGAGTGCCGATGTTGGGCACTCGTGATTCTCTGAGATTTACAGGATTTGAGGGCCGATGAGAGTGCCGGCGCCTGAGTTTATTGGGATCTAGGTGCATTGATAGGCACCGATTATATTTTCCACGTTGACATTCCGTGTAGATGTTATATTTCCCATGCTCAGCATTCATTATTTTGCATCTCATCCTGTAGTCATATTACCTGATAGAGTACTTGCATGATTATTGCATATACTGCTTATCGCATATAGATATCATCTGCTGGCATATGATAGAGTAGCGCGGTACGTGCATGTTCGCGATTATCTTTATATGTTATCTCTATTCACGAGTTGGCAACTCAACCCCGTTGTGCCACAGTATTTGCAGGTTGCCCTCAGAGTAGTCGCGGCAGGCTGCCTTCTTGTCTCTTTTGGCTACGGATACCACTGCAGTTGGAGTGTGAGCTGTTTTGCTAGGTGGGTTGTGGTATCCAGTTATTTCCATTGTACACATTTTGTATCTAGTATTCTCCATCTACCTTTATATGTATTAGGCTTAGAGACAGTGTGAGGACGATGATGTATATTATTTGTATTCTGGTGTCAAGCTCGTGTGAGCCGTCTTTACTTATGCAGTTATCATTCTGTGATGTTTTTCACTTATTGCTCATTTCTTCGCTTCGGCGTCGTATATTACTCTTGTGGTGTTGTTCCCGCCGTTGGGCGTGATTGCTCCCGTTGGGATGCCTTATTTCATTGTATATCATTTTTACTCATATCTTGTCTTGTACCCGATTTCGGGGTTAATTTTTACAAAGGAAATGCTGCCTAAATTTTTAAGATAATAACTTAAATTTTAAAGATTGTTATTAAACTACTTAAGGTTTTCCAAATGTTTTAAACAAATGTTTTCAACACTCACTACTTTTAATGGTTTTGATTTCTGGGTTTCGGCTTACTTAGTCGCGTCACGCCTGTAGACGTTACATGGTTAAGTGCCGGTCACGAGTCGAAGTTCGGGTCGTGATAGTCACCTTGATGATGCTCATAAGTGGTGTCTCCTCAGATTACGACACGTGGCAGATGACGTATCCCGGATTCCACGGGGTGGAATAAATGAGCCACATCGGGGACATTCCCCAGGGCCCCTTCTCGGAGGACGTCCCCGACCTTTCGAGAGACCCCCCTGAAAGACATTACACCTTCATTTAAGAGACTACCGACAACTCGTCTCTGAGCTTGCTCAATCTCCTAACTCGTTTCCGAGCCTTCTCTCGTGCCGAGCTTTCTCGGCCTCTCCCGACCAACCGAGGTTACAGAGTCCTAGGGCCTCCGCAACGACTCCGTGTATCTTGCCAAAATGGGATAACCGTCGCCCCACGTCCCACGTCCCATGCTGGCGTGTCCCTCCATTAATGAGCGTATCCCGTCATTAGTGAAGGGATCCCGTCATTCATGCACGCGTAACGTCAAGAGTGTAACCGAATGCGAAGATCTCGCGTCTGCTCGCTCCATGCGACCACTATAAAACCCCTCTCTCAGACGACTCAGGTAACGCAACATGAACCCAATAAGCCGCTACTATGCTCAAATTCCTCGGCCAACTTGATCGTCGGAGGGTCCTACGGTGGTCACCCACCATGGGATTTCTTTGCAGGTAGCTCGGCTTCCACCTCAAACTCAACCCATTGAGATCCATACACTCAAGGAGGTAACCTCCGAATCCAATCTCAACCATCCAGCAACGCTCACGACGGATCGACAGAGGGCAGCATCTGTAGGAGATCAAGGCCTCAGTCAGTTGGCACCATTTGTGGGAACAAAAGGCTTATCTTGTTCCACCAACTAAAGTTGATCCTCCGCCCTCGATCCAAATAGCGAGCGATGACCGCAACGATCCAAATACAAGCCGCCACAACGGAGGCGGAAGCGGCTCGCCTCCCCCTCCTAACGCCATCGGCGCCTTGTCCGCTTGGATAGACAAGTTCACATCGCTGGTGGATGCCCTCGTTCGCATCCAAGCAGAGGGCCACACCCACCAGGCCGCAGTTCCCCCTCCCTGGGATAACGACGTCCGCCGAAGGACGGACGGGCACGCTCAGGCCCTCGATCTACTTCTTCCTCGTCACAGCGCCATTGAGCACCTGTGGGCCGACTCCGGCCACCTAACCCACACGCGGTGACTGATTCTATGACCCGCTGGGCGCTGGATAGCTCCACGCCACGGTCCTATGGAAGACTGGGCTGTCGTTCCAATGCCCACCGCGCGTTCTCGCCCCCCGAGGAGGTATCGGTCAGCTCGCCTGCTTTCAGGCATGACCGACACCTCCCCTCCCGCCGGGGTCGCGCGAAAGAAGAATGTCGGGGCCACTTGAGAAGGACCTCGTCCGCGGATTTGCGAAATCTGATAGAGCGGAATCGAAGCCGCACATTGGCGTAGACCCGGAGCGGGGACAGTCACCACTCTGACTGCGCGGAATCCTCGGGCTACCACCACCGACTCAAGGCCCTCGAGAAGAAAATCGAGGGCATACACTGGGACGGCCAAGCATCCGGCGAAGGGGCCCGATACACCGCCGATTCGCTGACGAACCCCTTTACAGAAGAACTGCTGGTCGAGTACGTCTCGTCCAGGAACAAACCGCTCAAGGTGGCTCTCTTCGACGGGAAATCCGACCCGAAGGACCATCTAGACACCTTTAGGGAGGGCATGAGCTTCCAAGTTAATTCCGACGCGGCCCAATGCCGAACTTTTCCCGCCACCCTCATCCGGGCTGGCCGGGACTGGTTCCGAGGACTAACGCCACGCTCCATCTCGACCTTCGGTGAGTTGGCCACTCAATTCCTCAGCCACTTCGTCGGGAATCGACGACAAAAGAGAACAGTCGACTACCTGTTCACCATAAAGAGCGGGGGTAAGGAATCCTTTAAGGGATACGTCACTCATTTCTACAACACTCTCCTCGAGGTCCCTAAGCACCGGGATGAAACTGTCATCACTGCACTAAGGTCGGGTCTTAGGCACAAAGAGTAGCTCCGCTCTTTTGCATTAGTGCAACCTAAGAACATGGCCGAGATAAAAGCTTGGACCGAGCGGGAGATCCAACTCGAGTCGAAGGTGAACGCCAACCTGCCCCGGGCTGACCTAGCCGACCAGAAGAAGAGGGGCGGAGAAGAGAAGAAGAGGGGCGGAGAAGAGAAGAAGAGGGTCGACCGGCCAAAACCCTACGCCTCGAAGTTCCAGGAGTACACCCCTCTTAACATCTCCCAGATCGAGCTGTTGGAGGAAGCGAAAGGCGAGAAATTCTTCAAGCTCCCGCCAGTCACCCAAAGAGCGGCTAAGCGTATCTGGGGACTGTACTGCGCTTTCCATAGGTCGCAGGGTCACCCGACCGAAAACTGCAAACAACTCCATGACTACATCGAGGAGTTGATCCGCTTTGGCCACCTGGTGAAGTACCTGCGGGACAAGCGGCAGGCAGACCGGGAGCTAGTGAACCAGCCCTCTCCCGGGAAGTTAACTATCGGTAAAATCATGGCCGTCACCTCGGAATCTGCTCGCGCAGCCGGCGAAAACCAATAACTCCTACCAGTCGAGGGTACAAGCGATCCACCCCAGAAGAAATGCAAGACGACCGAGCACATCATCTTCACTGATGAAGACCTCCACGGTATATCCTTGCCACACAACGACCCTCTCTTTATAACAGCCCGAGTCCACCGTTACGAGGTACAGAGGATATTGGTCGATTCCGGGAGCTCGGGAGACATCCTTTTCTACGACTGTTTCAAGCGTATGGGGCTGGGACCGTCCGAACTACGGCCCACCTCCTAAGTCCTCTCGGGGTTCACAAACCACTCCATCGCCGCCAAGGGAGTGGTCACCCTTGTAAGTCAACGGTAGTGCCCCGGCAGTCAGTCCGAGGCCAAAATGCGGAATAAAAACTTTTTACTAAACCGGCGCTATCGTAGACTTTCACCCGGATCGAACCATTAACACTAAACTAGCAACTAGAGAAGGGTTAGAAAAGCTATACCGATCGATCCGTGTCCTTCGGTCTTTAGCCACCATCCCTAGCTCCTCGCGGCATCTCCGATCTCCGGTCTCCTCGTCGGAAGGGCACCACATCTAGAAGTCTTTTTATGGGCTCCCGCTTTAAACCGAAGCAACTCGGACATGAAGTTTTCTAGCCGACATGTCCAAAGTGATGTAGAGAATGTGTGTGATAACTTTGTCTCAAGCATCCATTGATTCTCAACTCATGAGAGTGTATGGATGGAGGTTGAAAATGAAGCCAAGGTGAAAATGGTAAGCTAGAGGAAGAAGAAGAAGAAGAGGCTTTTCTTTCTATTGTGTTGAGATAAAAGTGAGAGCACTAGAATAAATCCCAAGAGCTATCCCAAGCCATAGTGGCTGTCCACTCTCTCTCCACCTCTCATTTCAACACAATAATCAATAAAAAATGTGACATTTGCACAAATAAAAAGACCATGAGTCATCACCCATGCACATGCCACAATTAATGCTCCTCATGATGACTTAAGCTCACAATTTCCACCATCTAAACATTAATCCAAATGTATAGTCCAACAATAAGATACAACAACATCTAAAGTAAACTCGTGACGGATCACAAGGATACCCCTCACCTGTATATACATACCTGCATCCGCATTCCGACTGAATGCAAATGCGATGAGACGAAAGTAATCCAACAAATTTAATACTAGGATTCGGCTTAAACCAAAGTCCATTAGTATGATCCGTCCGATCATAATCCGTGCACAAGTGCACGTATATGATCGAACCCTGCCATAATACCATACGGCCTCTACAACGTTTCGCCCGAAACTCGAGAAACTGTCTGTGGGGGACTCTAAAGACTCGTCAACACATTGGCTGTGGATTTAACCACTAGCACGTCACTGGCACTAGCTGTGCGTAACGGCTGCCTGGGTATTGACCAAAAGGGAGGCTGATGAGCGAACTCATCCTGACACCCTACTGAGCCTGGCAGTGACAATATCCATACAGTCCGGTCCGTTTGTCTATGAGTATCGCATGTCGGGCCTAGGGAGTTGGTAAAAGTCAGACCCCCAAAAGCGGTACAAGTCGTGTCGGAGTATAGCCCAGAACACTCTGAGATACTACTGGAATTCCTACCAGTAAATCTCCTGCCTTGGCCAAGGACTTCGTGTAATGGCTCTCCTAGACACAGCACGATCTCACCCCCAATACCCGGAGAGACGAAACCCCTGCCGATCCGTTCACTGCCTCCATGTGGCTCGGGACTGTACCCAACTAAAACCTGTTTGCACGACTCCTTTGAGCCGTGGTAGGGTAGTAATCAAAGCAAAGTGGGAACTCACACAAGACAAATGACGATCTCAGGTCGATGAACTAACCTGTACTCATGTCACCAGGGAACTGCTATTTGACGCTAGGTACAATACCAACTAGTAGGTTCCCGGCAAGTCCTGTCCGGTGTACTCATAACCCAATGAGCACCTTTATACATCTTAGGTGAACCAACTGACACCAATGGCTTGTAAGACCGGCCACCGCCTCTCTTCGGGGTCTCGACTGTATACACTAGTCTACTCTAGAGTATCGATGCCCTGTCTCGAAACTCCCTCGAGTAGGGACCTTTTAAGGATGTGCTTATAGACCCCAGCTCCTACGTATATGATCGCCATCATACTGCTGGCCATCAAGTAAGAATCCTATGGGCTCTATCAACGTGTTATAGTGAACTGTAATATCACCTAAAGCATGTACACGATGATAAAGATAAACCAGATAGCATACTATCATCTTGAGTAAGACTGTCCTACCAGTATAGGTCCTCCCTGAATCATTGCAATCACATGCCTGCGATCCAATAATTGACTTTGAGGGCACTATATCCAACAATCTCCTGCTTGCACTCAAGGCTAATTATTGCGGTGTCGCATACTCACAGCCTGTGTGATATCGAATCACCCAACTCCTCTACTGATTAGTTTCACGAAGCTTGTTTGTGAAAGTATTGCGTTCGAGAAATAGCCTCAGTGAGTGGATCCGCCCTGATGTTTCTTTCTATGTCTCTCTTAATCTCAAGTTCGCGGAGAAAGCCATCTCCCGAAATGAGCAATACCTGTCTTAGAATATGTCTGGATATCTGATGGGACCTAGTTCATAAATGAACTCCAAATCCAAACTTCTTAGATTGTATCGTCAACTGAACTTAATCTGTATCCTGCGTCATGCCTTCCTCAGTATCCGCATGGACCACCTGTCCAAACTACTGCCCCTCGTCAGAGGGAAAACTATAACTCTGACAGTCACTCTGTCATCCAAGTCACCTTGGATGCCTGGAATGATAACCGTCTCCTGAAGGAGGCTGTGAATATCATATTCCCAGAACATTTGCTTATGTTCTAAAACTGCTTCCGAACATTTCTCTAGGATTGGATTAATATCAACTTATTGCATCTCGTGCGAAAACAACATCTGGTGTGGTACTTGACATCTCATGATCAACTCAATTGCCTAAGCAAGTGATATGCCAATCATGCACATCCCTCTCCCCTTAAGTTTGTAAGACACCTTCAGAGAGGGTGACTCCATCAACTGCAGGTACACCACCATGCCAGGAGTTGTCCATTCTAAATACCTTTAGAATACTGTCTAAGTACCCAGATTGGGACACTTCCCAAATTTAGATCTAAAACCATAGATCTAGTAACCAGAATGTCTGATATAATATCCAAGCCCTATGTGGAGAAACCACTGTGTGACAACCACAGTAAACCGATCGTAGTATAGGAATTTCACTTCCTACTATGTTTATGTCATCCAAATACTAGGACATCACACCCTACTACCTTCTTAACAGATCCATCTCCTATTCTGATGAAGTCAAACCTATGACTGTCACATCAGAAATAGATGATCTATCTCCGTTATATCTGCTTTAGTCTATAAATAGACATAAGCTACTTGTCCACTATGCTTCCGCTGCTCCCACTGACTACGACAACCCTCTGCCAGAGTCATATACACGTGCACTTCTAAAGTTAGTTTAGAACGACGCTATACTCATCCTCCTGCCGGGTCTCATAGCCTAGAACAACAGTAGTATCAAGTCTGGGAAAACAAGAACCTCCATGTCACCGTCTTTGAGCATACCGAAGTACCTCTCGAGTGCCTGAGGTTACCCACCATATCTGCGGAGTGACTAATGGAATGTCAAACCTGATTGAATCTTTAGGTTCTTATTAAATTTTCAGTAATCGTTTGTGGTTCTGGAATCACTTCCAGTTCTACCATACTCCCACTTCTGTTTTCTGAAAATGTCCATTTTATTAAAACTGTGGCAAGTCAAGAACAATATCACTATTGATCTTCCAGATGGTAGAAAGTTAACCCTCGTCATAGCCCAGGTCAACCCACAAACAGCCATTATAGAAACATGCCTTGAGTTATCCATAGTCTGGTTTTAAACATAAGCCGGACAACTCCATATACCTTAACATCGTTAAGATATGATCCATTCTATATTCAATATAGAAATAGAGGTACTGAATTATTGGAACCAGATTCAAATCATGCAGCTGTCTCTAGTGCATGTCAATTAAATGGAAAGAGGCCGATCAGCATTATTCAACTTAGGAGTGCATCCAATTATGAGTAACCTGAAAGGGAAACAAGTTTCTCAAAACCATTACTAACAACTGAATACCAAACACAAGTATTTACATCTTCGATCACTTTGAAGAATCCTGATACTTGCGACACCTGGTTCTCTACTTTATTCTTGTACCTATAACTTCTCAAAACATAGAATTTGAATTTCTATGAAACACATGTTTAAAAACTAGAGAAGTCACAAGTAAACAGAATATAGTACGAGGACCAACCCCTCTGTCCTAATGGACACTGGATAATATACAATACTTTGTATAAGTCCGCTGAGTTGAATAACTCAAACCCTGTGCGTCGTAGGTTGAAAATTGTACTATGGTTATGAAGAATTACACCGCTGTTGAATGCTTCTTACCTAACTATCAACTGGTATAGGTAAATGTCATGGACATAATTTCAAAAAGTTATATCTCACTTTATAAAAATAAACGTACAGATATATCGGTTTGAAATTGGTGCATAACAACGGATATTCAAAACCAAATATTTGCCGTCCGGCAAAAATCCAGGCGATTTCCTCAAATATCACCAATTACAACGAATCCCGATATAATGAGGATGATCACCTAATTCCCAATAACATACTCCCACTCATCATTTGTAAAACCATACAGATGTGAGAATCAAACCTGGTAAATACATACCCTGGAGCAAGGTCTAAATGGGAAATTAGTTTTCTATTAACAATGCACAGTGAAAATGAAACATGAAAATGTTTCGAAAGGGTTTCTGGGTATTCCTAGTAATGCCTCTTCTATTATCAGATTCATGACTGTAACCGTATATTTCCTTGCCATCTCTCCAAATCCCTTTATTTGTCTTTACTCATTACCTTCTGTACACCTTCTTAGGCTAAATGGTTTTCTTCCTTCCCTACTGTTCGGCACCAGCCTATGGTTTGGAAAAAGACTATCCAATAAGCGTAATAGGTGTACTCTTCTCCTAATCCTAGGAGCCCTCACAACCTGAGAGAAGGAAAAAGGAAAAGACAACTGAATAGTCCTATTCATTCTCTCCAGAACCAGAATCCATCCTTGAATCTGGAACAAGTTCCTTCGAGTTCGTATATAACCATATGATGGATTTATCCAATGGAAGTGGATGTTCATAATGATACGGGGTGTTCCGGAGAAATGCAAAGGGTAAAAGAAGGAGTGGCAATGATGTATGCAACTCAGACAATCCAAAAGCCAGTGTTTTAAGAAGGTCCGGTTAATCTTGGTCACTGAGTCATAGTCTAGGGTCGGGCCATGGTCGCTGCCAAAGAGAGAGAGAAAAGAAACACTCTACGTACACTCTAACCTAGATCAGAATGGTTATCAATTTATCTAATCAGGAAACCTCCCACTGTATCCTCAAAATCTCCTCCAAAGCTGAAAGAAGAATTAGTCGGGATCACCCGAGGAGTAAACCAACTCATCAGTGGGAATCGGGATCCAACTATCATCGCATGATAACGTGATGGAATCCACTCATGTTATCACACTCCAGAAGGTATGCGTATGCCTGGCAAGTTTCAGTTTCTTTAGAAACTCCCGATGTGATGTTTTTACCCCAAGTGGTATATGACATTGACTTTGGCCAACAAATCATAACCCGCAAGTCAAGTTCTACCCGTCATTGTCCTGATTGATTTAGACCCACCCGCACACACCCTTGACATTGGCCAACAAAGTGGTACGACTGTCCTAAACTAATGCATATCCATGCAACAGACAAGCAACACACAGCTACCGCACACGATGCCTTGACTTTGGCCAACAAACATCGCACGAATACTATGCGCTACTTATCCGAAATAACGGAGGGCTACGACTGGTTTTTGGCGAAAAACCTTTAACGTAATGAACTTGATATCGTTGAAGGAACCGGATAGCTTTTTATAAATATAGTGGCGAAAACCTTTGCTAAAGAGGTCACTCCCGGTGAAGGGATCTCGTCTCTTTCCCCATAGAATGAGGTGCAGGATATTCAAACTGAATACCGCGATGCAAAGCAAAAAGAAATCGACTATAGTGAAGTTATTACCCTAACGCAAACTTCTGCCCAAGGGTCACTCCCGATGAAGGGATCTCGGCCCTTGCCTCGTAGAATGAGGTGCTGGATATTCATAACCGAATACCTCTGTGCAAAACAAATGAAAACGTCCTTGCAATAACAGCTTTTTGAAAATTGTTCCAACAACGTCGAATAGGTTTGTTTTCCTTGCATTGATCTGAATCAATGCAGTCCCATCAATTAATCACACCAATAAAGAACGAAAATAAAATGTACGTATATGCCATCCGCATTCGCCACTGGGTCCCGTCATTACCCGTTAGGTTACTTAACTAACGACAGAGTGAATGGACCAGCGCGGGTGTAAAACATATACAATATCTACCAGTATATATATAACAATATATAATAATCGCTCCAGGCGTGATAAATGCAACATCACAGAAAAGTAATAAGCATCACAGAACAATACAGATAATCTGGGATCCCCGGGTTTCATAGAGTCGCAACTAAAACCCGACGTTCCCTGGCCGTGTGGATAGCCTGTGCAATGAAAACCTAGACCCCTACGGGTGCGGCAAGTTACCCACCAAAACCTGAAGCGAGGTAGCCCCCTTCAACAAAGTGAATGGACCACCCAGCACTTCACAGAATCCGGTAACTTGAGCACCTCTCCTTGGGTCAACCTATACCCCCTACGAGTGCGGCGAATAGCTCGCCAATTCTAGAGTGAAGCCCCCTCCGTCTCAAAGCCATGAGATGCGGGTCCGTTGCCCTCTAGAACCCGACTATCCGTGCACTCCACCGTGGGGTAATCCTAATACAGAAAAGAAAATATATGTACAACGGGTGCATCGACCTCAACCCGGTCGTGCCCCAAAAGAATAATATACAATTAGGCAGTGACGGCATTCCACATGTCGGACGCTCGCCCCGCAATATCAAATGTACAAATAAAATTAAACTGTACTAATATTGCACCAAGCTATCCACCACGACATATCCGCAACATCACAGCACAACACAGAACATCAACGTGAATGTCACGTTCGCAAACCCGTCTAAAAGAGCTATAGCAATTAGACAAGATTTACCGCTCGAGTGACATTCACGGTCGCAGATATAATGTAAGCACTGTGAACTAATTTATTTAAAATTTCGATCGACAAAATTTCCCGAAGTGGGCCCCAAGTACAAATCCAGCACTCAAAATAATCTGGGCCAAAAATAAATATTCCAGAAACCACATTTCCACACAAAAGACCACCACAAGAAAAATTGTGCAATGAAGCCACATAACTGCGGCGGAACCGCGGCCAAAACGTGGGTATGGCCGCGGTTCCGCGGCGTTACTGTAGAATCATTCTACAAAATTTCTACAGTGGTCTTAAAAAAGCTTGCCTGATTTTCTGACGTACCTAAAATAATTTTTAGACCACAAAAAAAATTCGGCAGAAACTTTGAGCTTGAAAATGCGGTTTCGGAAATTTCGTTCGATAGAGATTTTAAACATGTTAGAACAAGCTAGTATGTGTTAATCGCGTGGCTCTGATACCATGTAAGTCTACGGTAGCGCCCCGGCCGTCAATCCGAGGCCAAAATGCGGAACAAAAACTTTTTACTAAACCGGCGCTATCGTAGTCTTTCACCCGGATCGAACCATTAACACTAAACTAGCAACTAGAGAAGGATTAGAAAAGCTATACCGATCGATCCGTGTCCTTCGGTCTTTAGCCACCATCCCTAGCTCCTTGAGGCATCTCTGATCTCCAGTCTTCTCGTCGGAAGGGCACCACATTTAGAAGTCATTTTACGGGCTCCCGCCTCAAACCGAAGCAACTCGGACATGAAGTTTGCTAGCCGACATGTCCAAGGTGATGTAGAGAATGTGTGTGATAACTTTGTCTCAAGCATCCATTGATTCTCAACTCATGAGAGTGTATGGATGGAGGTTGAAGATGATGCCATGGTGGAAATGGTAAGCTAGAGGAAGAAGAAGAAGAAGAGGCTTTTCTTTTTATTGTGTTGAGATAAAAGTGAGAGCACTAGAATAAATCCCAAAAGCTATCCTAAGCCATAGTGGCTGTCCACTCGCTCTCCACCTCTCATTTCAACACAATAATCAATCAAAAATGTGACATTTGCACAAATAAAAAGACCATGAGTCATCACCCATACACATGCCACAATTCATGCTCCTCATGATGACTTAAGCTCACAATTTCCACCATCTAAACATTAATCCAAATGTATAGTCCAACAATAAGATACATCAACGTCTAAAGTAAACTCGTGACGGATCACAAGGATACCCCTCACCTGTAGTATTAGATTTGTTGGATTACTTTCGTCTCATCGCATTTGCATTCCGACTGAATGCAAATGCGATGAGACGAGAGTAATCCAACAAATCTAATACTAGGATCCGGCTTAAACCAAAGCCCATTAGTATGATCCGTCCGATCATGATCCGTGCACAAGTGCACGTATATGATCGAACCCTGCCATAATACCATACGACCTCTACAACGTTTCGCCCGAAACTTGAGAAACTGTCTGTGGGGGACTTTAAAGACTCGTCAACACACTGGCTGTGGATTTAACCACTAGCACGTCAGTGGCACTAGCTGTGCGTAACGGCTGCCTGGGTATTGACCAAAAGGGAGGCTGATGAGCGAACTCATCCTGACACCCTACTGAGCCTGGCAGTGACAATATCCGTACAGTCCGGTCCGTTTGTCTATGTGTATCGCATGTCGGGCCTAGGAGGTTGGTAAAAGTCAGACTCCCAAAAGCGGTACAAGTCGTGTCGGAGTATAGCCCAGAACACCCTGAGATACTACTGGAATACCTACCAGTAAATCTCCTGCCTTGGCCAAGGACTTCGTGTAATGGCTCTCCTAGACACAGCACGATCTCACCCCCAATACCCGGAGAGACGAAACCCCTGCCGATCCGCTCACTGCGTCCATGTGGCTCGGGACTGTACCCAACTAAAACCTGTTTGCACGACTCCTTTGAGCCGTGGTAGGGTAGTAATCAAAGCACAATGGGAACTCACACGAGACAAATGACGATCTCAGGTCGATGAACTAACCTGTACTCATGTCACCAGGGAACTGCTATCTGACGCTAGGTACAATACCAACTAGTAGGTTCCCGGCATGTCCTGTTCGGTGTACTCATAACCCAATGAGCACCTGTATACATCTTAGGTGAACCAACTGACACCAATGGCTTATGTGACCGGCCACCGCCCCTCATCGGGGTCTCGACTGTATACACTAGTCTACTCTGGAGTATCGATGCCCTGTCTCGAAACTCCCTCGACTAGGGACCTTTTAAGGATGTGCTTATAGACCCCAACTCCCACATATATGATCGCCATCATACTGCTGGCCGTCAAGCAAGAATCCTATGGGCTCTATCAACCTGTTATAGTGAACTGTAATATCACCTAAAGCATGTACACGATGATAAAGATAAACCGGATAGCATACTATCAACTTGAGTAAGACTTACCTACCGGTATAGGTCCTCCCTGAATCATTGCAATCACATGCCTGCGATCCAATAATTGACTGTGAGGGAACTATATCCAACAACCCTCATCCTCAACATCGGAGAAGCATGCCATACGAGGACCGTACCTGTGGAATTCATCGTCGCTAGAATCCCCTCATCCTACAACATCCTGCTAGGGCGCCCGGCATTAAACGCCCTCCGGGCTCAAATCTCGACCTACCACGTTGCGATCAAGTTTCCATTAGACCAAGAGGGATAGGTCGGGCCTACGGGAACCGGTGATTGCTAGAATTTTTCTTGCCTCTGTGTCGTACACCGGAGAGACGACCGACGATTTTGAAGATGCGTGTGATTTCCAGGGGTCTTTGAACACGCGCGACGACCAGAGGGAAGTCCGAGGATCCCTGGTAGAAGCACTGGCGGAAGTCCCCCTCGTCGAAGGTGTCGACGACCGAACTGTCCGGATTGGCTCCTTCTTAACTGGGAACAATCGCGAGGACCCGATACGGTTCCTCCAAGACAACTCAGACGTGTTTGCTTGGACCCCCGCGGATATGCGCGGGATCAACCCCAATGTGATCTCCCACAACCTCAGAGTCGACTCGAAAGCAAAGCCCATCCGGCAAAAGAAGAGAAGCTTTCTGCCGGCAGAGCAAAGAGCGATTGAGGACGAAGTGGATCGACTACTCGCCGCCAACTTTATCAGAAACCTGGACTATTCAGAGTGGCTGGCGAACGTGGTCATGGTAAAAAAGATGAGCGGGAAATGGCGCATTTGCGTCAACTTCACAGATCTAAACAAGGCCTGCCCCAAAGACAACTATCCCCTCCCTCGGATAGACCAGTTAGTGGACAGATTAGCCGGCCATGAATTACTTAGCTTCATTGATGCGTTTTCCGGTTACAATCAGATCCGGATGAACCCGGCAGATGAAGAACTTACCGCATTCACCACGGCTCGGGGGGTATACTGCTATAAAGTGATGCCCTTCGGTCTTAAGAATGCTGGAGTTACATATCAATGCTTCGTCAACAGACTGTTCAAGCCACAGATCGGGAGAAATATGGAAGTTTACGTCGACCACATGCTAGTGAAATCCGTTTCTTCGACTGTTAGTGTATATGCCCTAGAGGCCATTACTGTATCATACTAGCTTGTATATTACTTAATGGAAGCTTGGGATATTCACAGTTGTATAGACAATCTTGCTCAAAATGGTAGTATGCTACTTGGTTTGTCTCTACTTCAATATGTGCATGTGTTTCATTTAGCATATCGCTTATATACATATTAGTAGAGCCCTTAGGATCTTTGCTTGATTACCAGCGTTGTGATGGCAGTCATACTCGTGGGGGCTCGGTAATCCATAAGCACATCCTTATACAGGTCCCTAGTCGTAGGACTATCGAGACAGGGCATCGATACTCCGGAGTAGACTAGCGTATGCGCTTCTCATCCCAGCGGGGGAGACGGTCTGTCCTACAGCCGTCAGTACGTCGTACTTGAGATAGTATGCGGGTGCTCGTTAGGTTACGAGTACACTGGACATGACTCGTCGGGAACTGTTGGTTGGTATTATACCTATCGTCAGTTATCAGTTCCCAGGTGACATGAGTACAGCTTAGTCCGCCGACTTGACACTGTCACTTCGCCTCGAGTGTGTTCCCACTATACTTAGATTACTACCCTACCATGGCTCAAAGGAGTCGTGCAAACAGGTAGTAGTTGGGTGCTGTCCCGAAGCACTTGGAGGCAGTGACGGTTAGACAGGATTCGTCTCTCCCGGTATTGGGGGTTGACATCGCGCTGTGTCTAGGAGAGCCATTACACAAGTAGTCCCTGGCCAGGGCAAGCGAGATATAATGGTAGGTTTCCAGTGTTATCTCAGGATGTTCTGAGCTACACTCCGACACGACTTGTACCGCTATTAGGGGACTGACGTTCACCGCCCCCTAGGCCCGCCATGCGATGTATCAGACGAACAGACCGGACTGTACAGAGATTGTCACATACAGGCTTAGTAGGAGTACGGATGGGTTTACCTCATCGGCCTTCTTATCGACATCTACCTGGGGACCGTTACGTACAGCTGATGCGGCTTGCGGTCTGTGGTTAAACCCACTGCCAGCGTAGTGTCGAGTCTTTAGAGTCCCACACAGAGAGTTTCCCTGCACTGAGCGAATCGTGTAGAGGCCGTATGGTTTTACGGCAGGGCTACGATCACTTACGTGCACTTGTGTACGTATGCTGCTCGGGCATGCAATACTAGTGGGCTTTGGTTTAAGCCAGATCCTAGTATTGCACAGATGGATTTGTTTTGTCTTCTGTGCATTCGCATTCTATGGAATGCGGATGCGGGTGTGTATGCACAGTTTTGAGGAGTGATGAAGGAGGAGGTGCCCCATTAGGGTTTTGGCAGTTGGTTCGGCCAAAACCGTAATGTGGAAGGCTCATTAGGGTTTTGACAATTCGTTTGGTCAAAACCTTTTAGTGATAGATTTGTGATGGCTAATTGCATTGACCATTTGACCACTTAGACCTCTCTTGACTTTGTTGACCCGTTGACCGTGTTGACCATTGACCTTCAAGAGAGGTCTACACTCTTCTTTGATTTTCTTTTTAATTCTTGAGTTATGAAAATGGTCAAGTCATTTGTGCCATCAACTTTATCATGATAGGATTAGTAATGATGGTTTTGGGTGTATTATTGCAACCATGGTTCATTTGCTTTAGTTAATCTTTTTCATTATTCTCTTCTCATTCTCTCTCTTGAAGTGAGAAGAAAAGAAAAGCTCCATGGTTGCTAAAGTTTCTCCTTCATCTTCCTCCTCTTGATAATTCTTTTGATCTCATGTGTTGAGAGAAAAAGAATCCACATAGACAAACACTTCCATCTTTCTCTTCTACACAACCTAGAGCATCTAGATTAGCGATCTCGTTCCCTAGTTGCCTCGGCTTGAGGTGGAGCTTTGTGTACAACTCTCGGGTGGATCGTCTTCGACTCAAGAAGGCCGCGGAGGTGACCAAGATCCGGATCGACCCTCGGAGCGTGGATGGACGAGCCGGACAGCGGAGAGAAGACCCGAAGGACCGGTTCCGTGAGGTATATTTTCTACAGCATAGTAGTTAAAGCCTCTACTTGTTTGCTAGTTTCTAGTTTAGCCAAGATCCTTGCTTTTGAGTCTATGTTGCCTTGCGCCAAATCATTGTTTTTCGTAGTTTCCGCCTCCCCGTAAGAACCGGGGTGAGCAACGTAGACTTACAGTGGTATCAGAGCCTAGCTAAACATAAACTAGTAAGTTAGCAAAGTATTTAGAATATCGATCGGAAAAAAGTCGCAAAACACGTCCGCAAAACCTCAAGTTTCTGTCGATTTTTATACTGCTCAAAAAGCGATTTAAAATATATGAAAAATCTTCTCAGGGTTTTGTAAAAACACTGCAGAAAAACGATCCAGTGATTCGATCAAACCGCCGCGGTTCCGCGGCAATGACATGCTTATTGCCGCGGTTCCGCGGCCGATTTAACTCGGCAGTGGATCGGGTTTTGTGCAGTGTTTTAGTTTGGCTGTTTTGGGATTTTTAAGACATGTTTTTTCTACCCAGATTTTGCAGAGAGCAAATTGACTTTTGGGGTGGTTAAAAATCCGTATTTTGATCGATATTCCGTAGACTTTGGCTAATGGATATTATCTGTGATGTGATATATGTATTGAACGTCTACTAATCGCTATACGTCGATTAGTGGGGGTTATACATATCTGTGATTTGTAATGCTTGTTGGTTTGTGTATATGAACTCGGTGGATTGTCACGGATGAATAGCCGGGGTGGATGTGAGATGAGAGTTTCTTTTTTCTTTCATTCATGTAATATGTAATTTGATGTAATATTATTTGTATGGCCGCACAACCGGGTCGGGGTTGTAGCCGTCATTGTATAATTTCTTTTTACTGTTTTTGCTCCTAGGATAGACCCATGGTGAGGTGCACAAACTACCGGGTATCTCGAAGTGCCGAGTGGCCTACTCACATCGTTGAGGGAGGTTGCTTCGCTTCGGGTACTTGACGGGTAGTTTGCCGCACCCGTAGGGGTCTTGGGTGAGGTATTGGCTATTCATCGCGACCGTGTAATCCGCTTTTCGTTGCAGGCTCGAACGAATCACGGATTCCTAGTATATCCAAAGTGTTCATCTGTGATATGGATTGACTATCATTGCTATATATCTATATATGATAACTATTTATGTTTTGCATCCGCGCTAGTCCAGCCCCCGCTCTGTCGCTAGTTAAGTAACCTAACGGGTGATGACGGGGCCCCATGGCAAATGCGGATGGCATAAGCGTACACACAATTTTTGGTTGTTTTCTGCAATGGTAGGATTAAATGATGGGACGCATTGGAATTAATGCAAGAAAATAAACCAAGTAAAAGTCGTTGGAACACTTTCAAAACCACTCGGTTCTTTTTCAAAAACCAGCTTTTAAACGCGGAGCTTGTACCACTCCTTTTAAAAAAGCTATCTCGTTCCATCGATTATATCAAGTTCACTACGTCCACGGTTTCGCCAAAACCATTCGTAGCCCTCCGTCATTTCGGTTAAATATTCAGTAGTATTCAAGCTATGTATTTTGACCTTCGCCAAGGCATAGTGATTGGTAGCTGCTGAATATTTATCTGTAGCATAGATAGATGCGTTGGTTTGGGACAGTCGTACTACTATTTTGGCCTTCATCAAGGGTATGTACGGGTGGGTTCAAATTAACCTGGACAATGACGGGTAGAACTTGACATGTGACTTATGATATGTTGGCCTTCGTCAAGATCATAAGAGCATGGGGCAAAAATCCACATCGGGAGTTTCAAAAGTACTGAAACTTGCTAGCGCTGCATACCATTTGGAGTGTGATGATTCTGGTAGGATTCCTTCAGTTTTGTCACGCGATGATATTTGGATCCCGATCCTACTGTGAGTATATGCTACTCCTCGGGAACTATTTCACTTAACGATCAATGCTATAAACCAAGTAGGTGTCTAGAAAGGTGTTAGCGGGGCTACGCCCACAGGGAAAAGAGGTTACTTAATTAAGGAACTTCGCGAAAGCGTTGGAAAACCTCCCTCGAAGTACCGACACTGGCCTGGCTGAACGGTTAAGCAAGAATTGTACGGTGAGATTGATCCTGACTAATTCTTCCTTTATGGTTTGAGGAGGGATTCGAGAGACAGTGGGAGCCATCCTGTTTAGATAAATTAAAAACCAATCTAAACTTGCAAGTGCATCATGCTAAGTGTTTTCTTCTCTCTCTCTTAATTGCAGCGACCCAGTGACCGCACCTAGGTTACATCTAGATAATAAAATGACTGAATCTGACTGTTATGACTGGCAAAGGTCTGTCCAGACGTCCATTGCCCATGACAAGCTGGGACACCTCTTGACTGATCCAACCCCTGCCGTCTCAGGTCCAGCTTCCCCTGTCACGGATATTCATATCCATAGGACATCGAAAAAAGACTGTGCGAATGCCAAGTGTCTCGTGTTAGCCTCAGTTGATGGTGCATACCAGAGGCAGCACGAGAAGATAGACTCAGTTTCTATCTTCCTCTATAACAAAGATTTATATGGAGAGCAATCTCGTATCGCAAGATATGAGACCTCGAACGAATTGCTTCCAGCGAGATTGGCTATCGGGTCATCTGTAGGGGGCAACGTCCTTACAGAGACCAGCTCTTTTGAGCTCACGGACCTGAAGACC
The DNA here is from genome assembly GCA_030015575.1 of Agapanthus africanus. NCBI lineage: Eukaryota > Viridiplantae > Streptophyta > Magnoliopsida > Asparagales > Amaryllidaceae > Agapanthus > Agapanthus africanus. Next base: position 205,908,905 of record CM057347.1, on the reverse strand, counting down.
ACGTTGAAGAACGGGTCAGATGCTGACTTAGTTCAACAGTCTCTACCTACTACCCTGAAGGAAACCAGGGAAGTAGAAAGAAAGGGAAGGGCAGAAGTTTCGGGAATAGATGTAGTAAAAGAGGGATGTTCCTATTGTTACGGGAATGAACATGGACAGAAGGATTGCAGGGCTTGCAAAGCCAGTAGCCAGAATTCGAAGCATGTTGTGGCTTCGGCTTCGGGTGTGTTTGTAATAGAGAACTGTATGTCAGTTAACCCTACTTCCTGGGTATTGGATACCGGATCAGGATCTCATATCTGTAATTCGTTACAGGCTCTGAGAAACCGTAGGGTTATCAGGAAAGGTGATATAACTCTCAGGGTTGCTAACGGAATGAGCATGTATGCTGAATTCGTAGAGGAATATCATCTAGGACTGACAACTGGGCAGATATTGATTCTGCGTGACTGTTTTTATGTACCAGGTGCGACTTGTAACATCATATCTGTATCCTTACTATCTAAGGAAGGATATGATTTTACTTTTGTAAGCGATGTAGTAAACATCCACCTAAATCAAGTACTGATTGGGTCAGGTACATTAAAAAATGGTATATACGTTTTGAATCAAGCTCAGGTCTTCAGTGTCCAGAACACACTTAAAAGAAAGTCTCCGGAATTAAATCAGGCTTTCTTATGGCATTGTAGACTGGGTCACATCAATGAGACACGGTTGACAAAGTTACATAAATAAGGATACTTGGATCCGTTCGAGTACCAGTCTTATGCCACTTGTGAATCTTGTCTCATGGGAAAGATGACAAAGACTCCGTTCACTGGACATGGAGAAAGAGTAAGCGAGCTCTTGGGACTCATACACAGTGACGTGTGTGGTCCAATGTCTATACATGCGCGAAGTGGTTATTCATACTTCATTACTTTCACAGATGATTTCTCTAGGTATGGGCATGTCTTCTTAATGAAGCACAAATCCGAGGCCTTTGAGAAATTTCGGGAATACAGGAATGAAGTTGAAAAACAAACAGGCAAAAGTATCAAGACACTGAGATCTGATCGAGGTGGTGAATACTTAAGTGCCGAGTTTCTGGGCTACTTAAAAGAGAATGGAATTCTCTCTCAGCTTACTCTTCCATACACACCACAACACAACGGTGTATCGGAAAGGAGGAATCGAACCCTATTGGATATGGTTCGATCCATGATGAGTAAGGCTGAGTTGCCACGATCCTTCTGGGGTTATGCACTAGAATCAGCTGCATATCTTTTGAATAAGGTTCCCTCCAAGACTGTGCCTACCACACCATATCAGATGTGGTGTAGGAAGAAACCCTGTCTTAAGTATCTGAAGATATGAGGATGTCCGGCTTTTGTAAAAAAGCAGCATGCGGACAAGCTCGAGGCACGCTCAGTACTGTGTAAGTTTGTGGGATACCCAAAGAACTCCAGGGGGTATTTTTTCTATTACGCAGAGGAACAAAAGGTTTTTGTTTCTCGCTATGCCCACTTTCTGGAACATCAGTTTTTAGAAAAAGAAGCCAGTGGGAGCGTAGTAGAACTGGAAGAAATTCCAGAACCACAAGCTATTACTGAAAGCTTGGAAGAACCAGAAGTTTCAAGAGAACCGGACATCCCAGCGCCACTCCGCAGGAGTAGTAGGCAGTCTCATCCGCCCGAGAGATACTATGGTTTTCTCATAGACGGGGATAGAGAGGATTGCACTATGGATTATAGTGAGCCTACTAGCTTCCAGCAAGCCATTCAGAGCGGCGACTCGGTAAAATGGCTGGATGCAATGCGGGCCGAGATGGAGTCCATGTACACCAACAAAGTTTGGACTTTGGACTTTGCTCCAGAAGGGGTAAAACCCGTAGGCTGCAAATGGATCTTCAGAAAGAAGATTGGTGTAGATGGGCAGGTTGAGACCTATAAAGCTAGACTTGTTGCAAAGGGTTTTCGTCAAAGACCTGTTTGGACTATGACGAGACCTTTTCTCCAGTGGCTATGCTGAAATCCATTCGGATCCTTCTTGCCATTGCTGCCTTCCACGATTATGAAATCTGGAAGATGGACGTAAAGACGGCTTTCCTAAATGGAAATTTGGAAGAGTGCGTCTATATGGATCAGCCAGAGGGATTCATTCAGAGTGGGAGCAGCGGTAAAGTGTGCAAGTTGCTAAAGTCCATCTATGGACTTAAGCAGGCATCGCGGAGTTGGAACATCTGCTTTGATGATACTGTCAAGGAATTCGACTTTATCAAAAACCCAAATGAACCATGCATTTACAGTAAGATTATAGGGAGAACTGTGGTATTCCTCGTCTTGTACGTGGATGACATTCTCCTAATAGGAAATGATATTCCTATGTTACAGTCAGCCAAAGGATTCTTGTCGTAGAGGTTCTCCATGAAGGACCTGGGCGATGCCAACTACATTCTGGGGATCCAGATCTATCGTGATAGATCTAAGAGGATGTTGGGACTTTCACAGTCCAGGTACATTGACACCATACTGAAAAGATTCAGTATGGAAGATTCAAAGCGCGGTAATTTACCGGCTTGTCACGGAATCACCCTCTCCAAAGAGATGTCTCCCAAGACTGATTTGGAAAGGGATCGCATGTCTATTATACCCTACGCTTCTGTGGTAGGCTCTATAATGTATGCGATGTTATGTACCAGACCAGATGTAGCATACGCATTGAGCGTTTTAAGCCGGTATCAGTCGGACCCAGGGGAGAAACACTGGATAGCGGTAAAGAACATTCTCAAGTACCTGAGAAGGACTAAGAAGATGTTCTTGGTGTATGTCGGAAAAGACCTCCAGATCGAGGCCTTTGCTGACTCCAGCTTCCAGAGTGACAAGGATGACTCCAAGTCCATGTCGGGTTATGTCTTTACCCTCAATGGAGGGGCGGTTTGCTGGAAGAGTTCCAAGCAGGAGACCGTTGCTGACTCAACTATGGAAGCGGAGTACATAGCTGCTTGCGATGCCGCAAAGGAAGCTGTCTGGATGAAGATGTTCCTCACGGAGCTTCAGGTGGTTCCTACCATTGTTGATCCAATACCGCTGTATTGCGACAACAACGGAGCTATAGCTTTAGCGAAGGAACCCAGGTCCCATCAGAAGTCCAGGTACATTTTGAGGCGGTACCACCTGATCAAGGAGATCGTAGATCGCCGGGAGATCGAGGTGAATAGAGTAAATACGGAGAACAACACTGCAGATCCACTCACGAAGGCCCTACCCCAGACTCAGTTCGAGCGGCTGATCGAGATGACAGGTCTTCGATACGCCAGTACATGGCCTTAGTGCAAGTGGGAGATTGTTAGTGTATATGCCCTAGAGGCCATTACTGTATCATACTAGCTTGTATATTACTTAATGGAAGCTTGGGATATTCACAGTTGTATAGACAATCTTGCTCAAAATGGTAGTATGCTACTTGGTTTGTCTTTACTTCAATATGTGCATGTGTTTCTTTTAGCATATTGCTTATATACATATTAGTAGAGCCCTTAGGATCTTTGCTTGATTACCAGCGTTGTGATGGCAGTCATACTCGTGGGGGCTAGGTAATCCATAAGCACATCCTTATACAGGTCCCTAGTCGTAGGACTATCGAGACAGGGCATCGATACTCCGGAGTAGACTAGCGTATGCGCTTCTCATCCCAGCGGGGGAGACGGTCTGTCCCACAGCCGTCAGTACGTCGTACTTGAGATAGTATGTGGGTGCTCGTTAGGTTACGAGTACACTGGACAGGACTCGTCGGGAACTGTTGGTTGGTATTATACCTATCGTCAGTTATCAGTTCCCAGGTGACATGAGTACAGCTTAGTCCGCCGACTTAACACTGTCACTTCGCCTCGAGTGTGTTCCCACTGTACTTAGATTACTACCCTACCACGGCTCAAAGGAGTCGTGCAAACAGGTAGTAGTTGGGTGTAGTCCCGAAGCACTTGGAGGCAGTGACGGTTAGACAGGATCCGTCTCTCCCGGTATTGGGGGTTGACATCGCGCTGTGTCTAGGAGAGCCATTACACAAGTAGTCCCTGGCCAGGGCAAGCGAGATATACTGGTAGGTTTCTAGTGTTATCTCAGGGTGTTCTGGGCTACACTCCGACACGACTTGTACCGCTATTAGGGGACTGACGTTCACCGCCCCCCTAGGCCCGCCATGCGATGTATCAGACGAACAGACCGGACTGTACGGAGATTGTCACATACAGGCTCAGTAGGAGTTCGGATGGGTTTACCTCATCGGCCTTCTTATCGACATCTACCTGGGGACCGTTACGTACAGCTGGTGCCGTTGCGGTCTGTGGTTAAACCCATTGCCAGCGTAGTGTCGAGTCTTTAGAGTCCCACACAGAGAGTTTCCCTGCACTGAGCGAAACGTGTAGAGGCCGTATGGTTTTACGGCAGGGCTACGATCACTTACGTGCACTTGTGTACGTATGCTGGTCGGGCAGACAATACTAGTGGGCTTTGGTTTAAGCCAGATCCTAGTATTGCACAGATGGATTTGTTTTGTCTTCTGTGCATTCGCATTCTACGGAATGCGGATGCGGGTGTGTATGCACAGTTTTGAGGAGTGATGAAGGAGGAGGTGCCCCATTAGGGTTTTGGCAGTTGGTTCGGCCAAAACCGTAATGTGGCAGGCTCATTAGGGTTTTGACAATTCGTTTGGTCAAAACCATTATGAGCCGGAGACATTGTTTACTAATCCTTTTAGTGATAGATTTATGATGGCTAATTGCATTGACCATTTGACCACTTAGACCTCTCTTGACTTTGTTGACCCGTTGACCGTGTTGACCATTGACCTTCAAGAGAGGTCTACACTCTTCTTTGATTTTCTTTTTAATTCTTGAGTTATGAAAATGGTCAAGTCATTTGTGCCATCAACTTTATCATGATAGGATTAGTAATGATGGTTTTGGGTGTATTATTGCAACCATGGTTCATTTGCTTTAGTTAATCTTTTTCATTATTCTCTTCTCATTCTCTCTCTTGAAGTGAGAAGAAAAGAAAAACTCCATGGTTGCTAAAGTTTCTCCTTCATCTTCCTCCTCTTGATAATTCTTTTGATCTCATGTGTTGAGAGAAAAAGAATCCACATAGACAAACACTTCCATCTTTCTCTTCTACACAACCTAGAGCATCTAGATTAGCGATCTCGTTGCCCTAGTTGCCTCGGCTTGAGGTGGAGCTTTGTGTACAACTCTCGGGTGGATCGTCTTCGACTCAAGAAGGCTGCGGAGGTGACCAAGATCCGGATCGACCCTCGGAGCGTGGATGGACGAGCCGGACAGCGGAGAGAAGACCTGAAGGACCGGATCCGTGAGGTGTATTTTCTACAGCATAGTAGTTAAAGCCTCTACTTGTTTGCTAGTTTCTAGTTTAGCCAAGATCCTTGCTTTTGAGTCCATGTTGCCTTGCGCCAAATCATTGTTTTTCGTCGTTTCCGCCTTCCCGTAAGAACCGGGGTGAGCAACGTGGACTTACATCGACGAGGCACACCGAAGACCTCGGCGAGACATTCGACGTCCTGCGCAAATATAAAATGAAACTCAATCTGGCTAAGTGCGCATTCGGAGTCACCACTGGGAAATTCCTCGGGTTCATGGTAACCCACCGAGGAATCGAAGCAAACCCGGAAAAGATCAACGCCATCCTCGTCATGGCATCTCCCAAGAGTAATGTGGAGATCATGCGCCTCACCGGGAGGGTCGCTGCCCTGAGTCGCTTCTTGTCCAGGTCCGGGGAAAAGTGCTTGCCACTCTTCAAAGCCCTAAGGAAGATTCCCAGGTTTGAATGGTCCAAGGAATGCCAGAACGCCTTCGAGTAGCTCAAGGCACACCTAGCGACCCCTTCGCTACTCACTCGACCAGTCAAAGGTGACGAGCTATTGTTATACCTCGCGGTCTCTGATCAAGCTGCAGGCTCGGTGCTCATCAGGGAAGTCGATGGTGTGCAGAGGCCGGTTTACTACGTGAGCTATGTCTTCAAGGATGCAGAGACAAGGTACCCCACCATAGAGAAGATAATTCTGGCACTTGTCGTCACTTCCAGGAAACTCCGACATTACTTCCAGGAAACTCCGACATCACTTCCAAGCACACACAATCCTCGTCCTCACCGAGCGACCTTTAGGGTCTATCCTCGCCCCCCGGAGTCGTCGGGTCGTTTCGAAAAATGGAGGTGGGAATTATCCCAATTCGATATCAGGTACCGCCCCGGCAAGCTATCAAAGCGCAGGTCTTAACCGATTTCGTTGTCGAGTGCACCATTCCCATTAAAGGCGGAACGACAGAACAAGGCCCCGAACCACGTCCGTCGAAGAGGTATCCGACCCCATCCTGGACTGGGTGCTATACGTGGATGGATCCTCTACCGAGGAAGGGAGCGGGGATGGCTTGATCATCCGCGGCCCAAATGAAGTAGAGTTGGAATACTCCTTAAGGCTCGGGTTCAGAGCATCAAACAACGCCGTGGAATACGAAGCCTTATTAGCAGGACTGCGAATCGCATCCGAGGTAGGGCTGAAGACCATCAGAGTCCTCAGCGACTCTGCACTAGTCATCGGCTAGGTAACCGAACGCTTCGAAGCCAGGGAACCGCTCATGATAAAGTACCTATCCGAGGTAAAAAACTTCGCAGAAATTTCAACGAAGTCCAGATAGAGCAGATTCCCCGGAATCTGAACACCCAAGCTGACGCATTGAGCAAGCCCGCCTCTTCCTATATGGCCAACCATAAAAGTAATATCCTCTTCGAAGTATTACCAAGGCCCAGCGTGGAGGACGGAGAGGTAAAACTCCAGGTATACACGACTCACAAGGAAGGCCAAGATTGGAGGAAGCCCTTCGTAGAACTCCTAAAAGATGGCATACTTCCAGAAGACCGAGGAGAGGCACGCCGCCTTCGAGCAAAAGCTCGTCATTTCGTCTGGAGCAATGGAATTACAAGAAATCGTATACTCAACCCCTACTCCGATGCGTCGATCTCCCGAAGCCGACTATGTTCTACGAGAGATACACGAAGAGGTCGGGGGGCGCACCAAGGGGCTCGCACTCTGGTCCACAAGACGCTGCTCCAAGTATATTATTGGTCAAGCATACACCAGGATGCCGAGAAGCTTGTCATAAGATGCAAAAGCTGCCAACTCCACGACAACATACCTCGTCTCCCCGCTACCGAGCTAACCCCCAGTTCCCCTTGGCTGTTCGCACAATGGGGGATGGACATGGTGGGCCAACTCCCCAACGGTACGGGAGGACACAAGTACATCCTCGTCGCGGAAGACTACTTCACAGAGTGGATAGAGGCCGTCCCCATCAAAAAACTGGACGTCGCCTCCATTATAATGTTCCTGCAGAACAACGTAATTGTTGGATATATGTATGCCCTAGAGGCCATTATATGTATAGTGGGTGCTTGGACATGTATGTATGTGTGTGTGTATATATATATATATATATATATATATATATATAGATGACTTTCTTGCTCGACATGATAGTATGCTATCTGGTTTACTTTATCTTGACATGTTCATTTGATCATGCATCTTACTCATTTGGTACATGTTGATAAAGCCCTCAGGATATCTGCTTGACTACTGCGACTATGATGCGGATCATACTAGTTGGACACGTGTAGTTTATGAGCATATCCTTGAACTGTTCCTAGTCGTGGGTGTTTCGAGACGAGGTATCGATATTCCAGAGTAGACTAGCGTATACTATTCTTGTCCCATATGATGGGCGATGGATGATCCCATATCCATCTGGTGTGCTGAGACCAAAGATTGTATACGGGTACTCAGTGGAGACTGGGTACACTGAACGAACTCGACGAGAACTCCTATGTGGTATTATATCTATCGTCGGATAATAGTTCTCAGGTGACTCTGGTACAGGTTAGTCTGTAGACCCAAGATCGTCATAGAGTCTTGTGTGTCCTTCCACTGTACTTTGATCTCCACCCTACTACGGCTCTACTGAGTCGTGCAAACATGTGGATTTTGGGTACAGTCCCGAGGCACATGGAGGCAATGAGCTATAGGAGGGGTTTCGTCTCACCCGGTATTGGGGATTGATGTTGTGCTATGCTCGATTGGCTATAACAGGAAGTCCCTGGCCAGGGCTGCTGAGATTTACTGATAAGTGTTATCAGTAGTTTCTCGATCTGTTATGATCCATACACCGGCATGACTTATTGAGTTATTGGGGTCGACGATTCCATCCCTAGACTCGATATGCAGTATATCTGAAGAAGAGACCGGACTGTACGGTAAGTGTTGCCAGATGGCTCGACGGGAGTTTTGACAGCTTTGCTGGTTTTCTTCTGATCGCTCAATACCCGGGTGGCCGTTACGTTTAGCTGACCGCTTGCGGCTTGTGGGTGTTTAATATGATCACCACCTACTGCCGGCGTATTGACGAGTCTTAGAGTCTCACATAGGAGTTTCCTAGCCCAGGCCAAACGATGTGGTGTGCATATGTGATATGCGTGGGGACCCGATTAAATGCGCGTATGTGATACCGTATATTAATCGGGCGATTTACTATTGGTCGGATCGTATGTGATATGGCTGGTTTGTTGGATCAAGTGTTGATTTAACATTGACTTTATAGCTCACTTTGTTTAAACCCTTTTCTTTTGTTGTATGCATTCATGTATGCATTGGAAGTCCACGTTACCCACCCCGGTACTTACGGGGAGGCGGAAAACGGAATAAAAATCAAATTTTTATCAACTTAGGCAACATGGACTAGACAAAGAAGGATCTTTGCTAAACAAAAACAAGCTAAAGCTAACTAGAAACTAGCTAAGTGTTAGAAAAGTTATACCTAGGGCTTTATGTCCTTCTCTCCTTGCTCCTTGGAGTAGTGGAAAGAGGTCACCTTTGTCGTCTTCTCAGGTCGAAGAAAGATCCACCCGAAAGCCTCAACCTTTGGCTTCAACTCCAAGCTAGAAGTGACTAGGGTGCAAGAAGTGCTAATCCTTAAACCCTAGATGAGAATAGAGATTATCAAGAAGGGGTTTTTCTCAAACTCAAGTGTTTCTCAACACATGAGAGGGGAGAGCTTGAGGGAGAGGAAGAACAAGAGAGAGAAAGTGAATGATAGAATGAGAGAATAAAACAACTATTCTCACATATATGTGTGAATTATTATAAATTGATAATTAGCTAGATAATTGTCATGGTTAATCAAGACATGACCATTATCATTTCATTTTTAATGCAAATTGCAAGGATCAAACAGCATCTTCCAAATGAAATGATGATGGTCAAAGTGTCAACCTAGGTCAACAAGTCAAGAAGATCAAATGGTCAACAACCATAACCATGCACAATTATATTAAACTAATATCAATTAACCATAATACACACATAAGCATTAGGGTTAATAAAACGACAATAGTCATTAACCCTAATCAAAGTCCTCTCCCTCTGTCTCAAGCAACTGTGCATACGCACCCGTATTCGTGATCCGAGGAACACGAATACAAAGAGAAAAAACCAATCCCAAATCTATACTAGGATCTGGCTTAAACCAAAGCCCGCTAGTATAAGCTGTCCGGACAGCAAACGTGCACAAGTGCGCGGATGTGAACGAACCCTGTCGCAAAACCATGCGACCTCTACTCATTTTGCCTAAAGGCGAATAGCTCTCTGTGTGGGACTCTAAAGACTCGACACTACGCTGGCAGTGGGTTTAACCACAGACCGCAAGCGGCACTAGCTATACGTAACGGTCCCCAGGTAGATGTCGATAAGAAGACTGACGAGGTGAACCCCATCTGAACTCCTACTGAGCCTGTATGTAACAGTCTCCGTACAGTCCGGTCTGTTCGTCTGATACATCGCATGGCGGGCCTAGGGGGGCGGTGAACGTCAGTCCCCTAATAGCGGTACAAGTCGTGTCGGAGTGTAGCCCAGAACACCCTGATATAATACTGGAAACCTACCAGTATATCTCGCTTGCCCTGGCCAGGGACTACTCGTATAATGGCTCTCCTGGACACAGCGCGATGTCAACCCCCAATACCGGGAGAGACGAATCCTGTCTAACCGTCACTGCCTCCAAGTGCTTCGGGACTGCACCCAAAAACTACCTGTTTGCACGACTCCTTTGAGCCATGGTAGGGTAGTAATCAAAGTGCAGTGGGAACACACTCGAGGCGAAGTGACAGTGTCAAGTCAGCGGACTAAGCTGTACTCATGTCACCTGGGAACTGATAACTGACGATAGGTATAATACCAACCAACAGTTCCCGACGAGTCCTGTCCAGTGTACTCGTAACCTAACGAGCACCCGCATACTATCTCAAGTACGACGTACTGACGGCTGTGGGACAGACCGTCTCCCACGCTGGGATGAGAAGCGCATACGCTAGTCTACTCCGGAGTATCGATGCCCTGTCTCGATAGTCCAACGACTAGGGACCTGTATAAGGATGTGCTTATAGATCACCCAGCTCCCACGAGTGTGAGCGCCATCACAACGCTGGTAATCAAGCAAAGATCCTAAGGGCTCTACTAATATGTATATAAGCGATATGCTAAAAGAAACACATGCACATATTAAAGCAGAGACAAACCAAGTAGCATACTACCATTTCGAGCAAGATTGTATATACAACTGTGAATATCCCAAGCTTCCATCAAGTAATATACAAGCTAGTATGATATAGTAATGGCCTCTAGGGCATATACACTAACAATCTCCCACTTGCACTAAGGCCATGTACTGGCGTATCGAAGACCTATCATCTCGATCAGCCGCTCGAACTGAGTCTGGGGCAAGGCCTTGGTGAATGGATCTGCTGTGTTATCTTCTGAAGCAACCCTCCGAACCTCGATCTCCTAGCGATCCACGATCTCCCTGATCAGGTGATACCGCCTCAAGATGTGTCTGGATTTCTGATGGGACCTGGGTTCCTTCGCTAAAGCTATAGCCCCATTGTTGTCGCAATACAGAGGTATTGGGTCAACAATGGACGGAACCACCTGAAGTTCTTTCAAGAACTTCCTCATCCAGACAGCTTCTTTTGCGGCATCAGATGCAGCGATGTATTCCGCTTCCATAGTCGAGTCAGCAACGGTTTCCTGTTTGGAGCTCTTCCAACACACCGCCCCTCCATTGAGGGTGAAGACAAAACCCGACATGGACTTGGAATCATCCTTGTCACTCTGGAAGCTGGAGTCAGCAAAGGCCTCAATCTGGAGGTCTTTTCCGCCATACACCAAGAACATCTCCTTGGTCCTTCTCAGGTACTTGAGAATGTTCTTTACTGCTATCCAATGTTTCTCCCCAGGGTTTGACTGATACCTGCTTACCATACTCAGTGCATAAGCCACATCCGGTCTGGTACACAACATCGCATACATTATAGAGCCTACCGCAGAAGCGTAGGGTATAATAGACATGCGATCCCTCTCCAAATCAGTCTTGGGAGACATCTCTTTGGAGAGGGTGATCCCGTGACAAGCCGATAGATTACCGCGGTTGGAATCTTCCATACTGAATCTCTTCAGTATTGTGTCGATGTACCTGGACTGCGAAAGTCCTAATATCCTATTGGATCTGTCACGGTAGATCCGGATACCCAGAATGTATGAGGCATCACCCAGGTCTTTCATGGAGAACCTGTGTGACAAGAACCCCTTGATAGATTATAGCATAAGAATGTCATTTCCTATTAAGAGAATGTCATCCACGTATAAAACGAGGAATACTACAGTTCTCGCTACAAATCTACAATAGATGCATGGTTCATCTGGATTTTTGATAAAGCCAAATTTCTTGACCGTCTCATCAAAACAGATGTTCCAACTCCGCGATGCCTGCTTTAGTCCATAAATGGACTTAAGCAACTTGCACACCTTTCCGCTGCTCCCACTCTGAATGAAACCCTCTGGCTGGTCCATATAGACACACTCCTCTAAATGTCCATTTAGAAAAGCTGTCTTTACGTCCATCTGCCAAATCTCATAATCGTGGAAGCCAGCAATGGCAAGAAGGATCCGAATGGATTTCAGCATAGCTACTGGAGAAAAGGTTTCGTCATAGTCCAAACCAAGTCGCTGACGAAAACCCTTTGCTACCAGTCTAGCTTTATAGGTCTCAACCTGTCCATCTACACCAATCTTCCTTTTGAAGATCCACTTGCATCCTACGGGTTTTACCCCATCTGGAGCAATGTCCAACGTCCATACTTTGTTGGTGTACATGGACTCCATTTCGGTCCGCATTGCATCCAGCCATTTTACCGAGTCGACGCTCTGAATGGCTTGCTGGAAGCTAGTAGGCTCATCACAGTCTATGATCCAATCCTCTCTATCCCCGTCAATGAGAAAACCGTAGTATCTCTCGGGCGGATGAGACTGCCTACTACTCCTGCGGAGTGGCGTGGGAATGTCCTGATCTTTCGAACTCTCTGGTTCTACTAAGCTTTCAGTAATAGCTCGTGGTTCTGGAATTTCTTCCAGTTCTATTGTGCTCCCACTTAATTCTTTTTCTATGAACCGGTGTTCTAGAAAGTGGGCATGGCAAGAAACAAAAACCTTTTGTTCCTCTTCGCAATAGAAGAAATATCCCTTGGAGTTCTTTGAATATCCCACAAACTTGCACTGTACTGAGCGTGCCTCGATCTTGTCCGCATGCTGCTTTTTTACAAAAGCTGGACATCCCCATGTCTTAATGTGATTAAGATAAGGTCTCTTCCTACACCACATCTGATATGGTGTAGTAGGCACAGTCTTAGTTGGAACTCGGTTCAAAAGGTATGCAGCTGATTCTAGCGCATATCCCCAGAACGATCGCGGTAACTCAGCGTTACTCATCATGGACCGTACCATATCCAATAGGGTTCCGTTCCGTCACTCCGATACACCGTTATGTTGCGGAGTGTATGGAGGAGTAAGCTGAGAGAGAATTCCATTATCTTTTAAATAACCCAGGAACTCGGCACTCAAGTATGCACCACCTCGATCAGATCTCAGTTCCTTGATACTTTTGCCTGTTTGTTTTTCTACTTCATTCTTATATTCGTGGAATTTTTCAAAAGCCTCGGATTTATGTTTCATTAAGAAGACATAACCGTACCTTGAAAAGTCATCCGTAAAAGTAATGAAGTAAGAATAACCGCTTCGCGTATGTGTAGACATTGGACCGCACACGTCGCTGTGTACGAGTCCCAAGAGCTCGCTCGCTCTTACTCCGTGTCCAGTGAACGGAGTCTTTGTCATCTTTCCTTTGAGACATGATTGACAAGTTGCAAACGATTGACATTCGAACGGATCCAAATATCCTTCTGCATGTAACTTAGTCAATCTTCTCTCATTGATGTAACCCAGTCTACAATGCCATAAGAAAGTTTTATTGATTTCTGAAGACTTTCTTTTGTGTGTATTCTGGACATTGAAAATCTGTGGTTGGTTTAATACGTATATACCGTTGTTCAATGTACCTGACCCAATCAAAACTTGATTAAGGTGAATGTTCACTACATTACTTACAAATGCAAATTCATAACCTTCTTTAGATAATAAAGATACAGAAATGATATTACAGGTTGCATTTGGTACATAATTACAACTACGCAAAACCAAAAAATGTCCGTCCGACAATCCCAGGTGATAGTCCCCCACGGCCTCAGCATCCATGCTAGCACCGTTTGCAACTCTGAGGGTCATGTCACCTGCCTTCAAAACTCTACGCTTTCTCAACGCCTGCAAAGAATTACAGATATGAGATCCTGATCCGGTATCCAATACCCAGGATGTAGAGTTTATTGATAGACAGTTTTCAATAACATACACACCTGAAGCTGAAGCCGCAACTCGCTTCAAATCCTGTGTTCTGGCCTTCCAAGCCTTGCAATCCTGTTTCCAGTGACCACTTTTGTGACAATAGAAGCATTCTTCCTTCCCCACCAGCTTTCCCGCTACCTTTGTTGCTTTTCCTTTTCCCTTCGTATCCACTTTACTGACACCGCCTCTTGGTTTGGCGGGGGCTTTCTTCTTCTTGCCCTTGGCTTTCGCCCTGGACCTAGAAGAGGAAGATCCTCCTACAAACAAAGTGGATGTCTCCCTACCCTTCTGTAGGGTGCCCTCAGCACTCCTCAACATGTTCAGAAGTTCGGAAAGTTCAACCTCCTTTCCTTGCATGTTGAAGTTAAGGAGAAACTGGGCGTAACTGGAAGGAAGGGACTGGAGAATCAAATCAGTATAGAGTTCATTCTCCAACGTGGTCCCAAGGTCCGCGAGCTCCTCTATGTAGCCAATCATCTTAAGCACGTGTTCCGCTACCGATGATCCGACGGCCAACCTTGCCGAAAACAATTTCTTCGACACTTCGTATCTGGCGATACGAGACTGCTCTCCATACAGTTCTTTTGTATGAAGAAATATGGACTCTAGGTCCATATTCTCGTCCCTCCTCTGATGTTCGTTGTCCATCGAGGCAAGTACGAGGCATTTGGCCTTCGCGCAATCTATTTCCCATGTCTTACGGATTTCCCTATCCGCGACACTGGTTTTGGGACCTGGGACAGGGGGAGCTTTGGTGGTAAGGACATACCCCAACTTGTCGTAAGTGATTGCCATCTTGACATTCCTGAGCCAATCTTTGTAGTTTGGCCCTGTCAATATATTTTTATCTAGTAATAACTTAAGTCCGTTCATGTTGAATGGTCGCTGCAATTAGGAGAGAGAAAAGAAACACTTTAGCAAGATGCTCTTGCAAGTTTAGAGTGGTTTTTAGTTTGTCTAAACTGGATGGCTCCCACTGTCTCTCGAATCCCTTCTCAAACCGTAAAGAAAGGATTAGTCAGGATCAATCTCACCGTACAATACTTGCTTAACCGTTCAGCCAGGATAGTGTCGGTACTTCGAGGGAGGTTTTCCAACGCTTTCACGAAGTTCCTTAATTAAGTAACCTCTTTTCCCTGTGGGCGTAGCCCCACTAACACCTTTCTAGACACCTACTAAGTTTATAGCATTGATCGTTAAGTGAGAGTTTTCCCGAGGAGTAGCATATACTCACAGTAGGATCGGGATCCAAATATCATCGCGTGATAAAACCGAAGGAATCCTACCAGAATTATCACACTCCAAATGGTATGCAGCGCTAGCAAGTTTCAGTACTTATGAAACTCCCGATGTGGATTTTTGCCCCATGCTCTTATGACCTTGACTTTGGCCAAAATATCATAAGTCACATGTCAAGTTCTACCCGTCATTCTCCTGGTTAATTTGGACCCACCCGTACCTACCCTTGACTTTGGCCAAAATGGCAGCACGACTGTCCCAAACCAACGCATCTATCTATGCTGCACATGAATACCCAATAGCTACCAATCACTATGCCTTGAGTTTGGCCAAAATACATAGCTTGAATACTTTTTGACCATTCATGTGGAATGACGGAGGGCTAAGAATGGTTTTGGCGAAACCGTGAACGTAGTGAACTTGATATAATCGATGGAACGAGATAGCTTTTAAAAGGAGTGGTTCAACCTCCGCGTTTAAAAGTTTAGTTTTGAAAAGAACCGAGTGGTTTTCAAAGTGTTCCAATCGACTTTTACTTGGTTTATTTTCTTGCATTAGTTCTTTTAATGCGTCCCATCATTTAATCCTACCATTGCAGATTACAACCAAAATATGACGTACGCTTATGCCATTCGCATTCGCCACGGGGCCCCGTCATCACCCGTTAGGTTACTTAACTAACGACAGAGCGGGGGCTGGGCTAGCGCGGCTGTAAAACATAAGCAACGCCTAAATAGTTATCATATATAAATATATAGCAATGATAGACATTACAGATCACAGATGAATACATTGGATATACTAGGAATCCGCAATCCGTTCGAGCCTGCAACGAAAAGCGGATTACACGGTCGCGGTGAATAGCTAATACCCCACCCAAGACCCCTACGGGTGCGGCAAACTACCCGCCAAGTACCCGAAGCGAAGCAACCTCCCTCACCACCGTGAGTAGGCCACTCGGCACTTCGAGATACCCGGTAGTTTGTGCACCCCTCCATGGGTCTATCCTAGGAGCAAAAACAGTAAAAAGAATTATACAATGACGGCTACAACCCCGACCCGGTTGTGCGGTCATACAAATAATATTACATCAATTTACATGTTACAATGAATGAAAGAAAAAGAAACACTCATCTCACATCCACCCCGGCTATTCACCCGCGACGATCCAACGCATTCATATATACATATCATCATCATACACAGATCACAGATATGTATAACCCCGACTAATCGACATATAGCGATTAGCCGACGTTCAATACATATAAACATCACAGATATAATCTTTTAGTGAAAGTGTAGTGAAGTTCGATAAAAAAAATACGGATTTATAGGCCCCCAAAAACAAATTTCTATTCTGGAAAATCTGGGCACATATAAACCATCTTAAAAATCCCAAAACCAAGCCAGAAAGACACTGCACCAAACTCGACCCAGAACCGAGTCAACTCGGCCGCGGTTGCGCGGCAATAGCTTGCTATTGCCGCGGAACCGCGGCGCTTTGGTCGATTCACTGGACCGGGTTTGGTGGCTTTCTTCACAAAACCCTGAGACGATTTTTGGAGTATGATAAATTTTATTTTGAGCAGGAAAAAATTTAATAGAAAGTTAGGGTTTTGATATTTTGGTTTTTCGATTTTTCCGATCAAACTTCCATACACTTTCACTACCTAGCTAGTTTATGTTTAGTTAGGCTCTGATACCACTGTAAGTCCACGTTGCCCACCCCGGTACTTACGGGGAGGCGGAAAACGGAATAAAAATCAAATTTTTATCAACTTAGGCAACATGGACTAGACAAAGAAGGATCTTTGCTAAACAAAAACAAGCTAAAGGTAACTAGAAACTAGAGAAGTGTTAGAAAAGTTATACCTAGGGCTTTATGTCCTTCTCTCCTTGCTCCTTGGAGTAGTGGAAAGAGGTCACCTTTGTCGTCTTCTCACGTCGAAAAAAGATCCACCCGAAAGCCTCAACTTTTAGCTTCAACTCCAAGCTAGAAGTGACTAGGGTGCAAGAAGTGCTAATCCTTAAACCCTAGATGAGAGTAGAGATTATCAAGAAAGGGTTTTTCTCAAGCTCAAGTGTTTCTCAACACATGAGAGGGGAGAGCTTGAGGGAGAGGAAGAACAAGAGAGAGAAAGTGAATGATAGAATGAGAGAATAAAACAACCATTCTCACATATATGTGTGAATTATTATAAATTGATAATTAGCTAGATAATTGTCATGGTTAATCAAGACATGACCATTATCATTTCATTTTTAATGCAAATTGCAAGGATCAAAGAGCATCTTCCAAATGAAATGATGATGGTCAAAGTGTCAACCTAGGTCAACAAGTCAAGAAGGTCAAATGGTCAACAACCATAACCATACACAATTATATTAAACTAATATCAATTAACCATAATACACACATAAGCATTAGGGTTAATAAAATGACAATAGTCATTAACCCTAATCAAAGTCCTCTCCCTCTGTCTCAAGCAACTGTGCATACGCACCCGTATTCGTGATCCGAGGAACACGAATACAAAGAGAAAAAACCAATCCCAAATCTATACTAGGATCTGGCTTAAACCAAAGCCCGCTAGTATAAGCTGTCCGGACAGCAAACGTGCACAAGTGCGCGGATGTGAACGAACCCTGTCGCAAAACCATGCGACCTCTACTCATTTTGCCTAAAGGCGAATAGCTCTCTGTGTGGGACTCTAAAGACTCGACACTACGCTGGCAGTGGGTTTAACCACAGACCGCAAGCGGCACTAGCTGTACGTAACGGTCCCCAGGTAGATGTCGATAAGAAGACTGATGAGGTGAACCCCATCTGAACTCCTACTGAGCCTGTATGTGATAGTCTCCGTACAGTCCGGTCTGTTCGTCTGATACATCGCATGGCGGGCCTAGGGGGCGGTGAACGTCAGTCCCCTAATAGCGGTACAAGTCGTGTTGGAGTGTAGCCCAGAACACCCTGAGATAACACTGGAAACCTACCAGTATATCTCGCTTGCCCTGGCCAGGGACTACTCGTATAATGGCTCTCCTGGACACAGCGCGATGTCAACCCCCAATACCGGGAGAGACGAATCCTGTCTAACCGTCACTGCCTCCAAGTGCTTCGGGACTGCACCCAAAAACTACCTGTTTGCACGACTCCTTTGAGCCGTGGTAGGGTAGTAATCAAAGTGCAGTGGGAACACACTCGAGGCGAAGTGACAGTGTCAAGTCAGCGGACTAAGCTGTACTCATGTCACCTGGGAACTGATAACTGACGATAGGTATAATACCAACCAACAGTTCCCGACGAGTCCTGTCCAGTGTACTCGTAACCTAACGAGCACCCGCATACTATCTCAAGTACGACGTACTGACGGCTGTGGGACAGACCGTCTCCCACGCTGGGATGAGAAGCGCATACGCTAGTCTACTCCGGAGTATCGATGCCCTGTCTCGATAGTCCAACGACTAGGGACCTGTATAAGGATGTGCTTATAGATCACCCAGCTCCCACGAGTGTGAGCGCCATCACAACGCTGGTAATCAAGCAAAGATCCTAAGCGCTCTACTAATATGTATATAAGCGATATGCTAAAAGAAACACATGCACATATTAAAGCAGAGACAAACCAAGTAGCATACTACCATTTCGAGCAAGATTGTATATACAACTGTGAATATCCCAAGCTTCCATCAAGTAATATACAAGCTAGTATGATACATTAATGGCCTCTAGGGCATATACACTAACATGCATATGTTTATGTTGATGCACATGTTGATGTGCATGCACACATACATGCATACACTTGTGTGTATTATGGTTGTTGATACATTTGTGGTGGCAATACAAGACTCACATAGAAGTATTTATCTATATATTTATTTTTTGTGTTAATGCAAATAGGATTAATTCATGGTTGAGATTTATTCTTCATTCTTCACTTAACCTTGTATTGACCATGAGTTAATATTCTATGGCTCTCATTACACCAAAATAAATATCTAGATATTTATTAACCCATGGTTTAAAGTGAGAAGGATTTAATATATTATTTCATTCTCATTTTTCTTTTATGCTTATCACAACTTGAGCTCTTGAGTTGCCATCATATTCTTCCTCCTCTCTCTTGCTCTCTTGATTTTGGTAGTGAGTGAGATAGTGATAAAGATAGGGCTTTGAAGTGAGAAAACAAACCACATCCTCATTCTACACTAGTCTAGCCAATTAGTTTAGAGTGTTAGCTTCATCTTCCTCTTTTGATCAAGTGGAGCTAGGAGCTTGGACAAAGAGGACTCCGGGTTGATCATCGTGGACTTGGAAGATCATTACCAAGCCCGTTCAAACTCTCAAGGAGCCAAGGAGTCAAGCAAAGAGAACTACAAAAGTTGTATTCTCTTTACTTAGTGTAATATAGCTTGTAGTATGAGATACTAATGATGTTACCCTAAACTTCTAGTTAAAAATTCATGGTTAGTTTGCTTTGCACCTCTCTAAATTTTAAAGTGGCATGTGTGATGCTTCCAAACCCTAGATTAGGTGCAAGGGAAACCCAACAGTTGTATCAGAGCCAAGCTAGAGTTTTAGTGTAATCTAGACGACGTTAAAAACCTCGAACGAACGAAATACGACGCCCGAAAAATGCTCTCTAGAAATTTTTCAAAAAGTTGGATTTTTTCACATTAAAAATATTCAGAAAATTGTGCAGGGTATTGTATGGGCCCACAAGAAGAACGAAGCCCTAACTCGACTTAACGACCGCGGAACCGCGGCCGAAAGGCTCTTTTTGCGGCGGTTCCGCGGCGCCGTTGGTGAGGCGTGGACTGTGCCTTCTTGTGTTGGCCCGTATGTGCTTATAGCAGTCTCTGGTGTATTTTAAAACTGCTTTAAGTGTTGAGCTTTCTGAGAATTCTTTGGGTGACTGATAGTTCGATCGAATGTTTTAACTGCGTCTAGTATATGTAAATGTGATACAATAATTGGAATCTACAAATTTGTTTGTTGCGTGTAAATCTAACATTTCGGTCTCGGGTATGATCGGAAATCTTGTTGAATTATCCGACTTATTTTTGAAAAGCTGTTTTCTTAAATGAGACCTAAAGGCGAGCTTTACATTGTTGGGCATGAAATCTTTGATATGTGATATCACGGGTTTGTGTTGTCTAAGGGCGGTTACGATTCCAATTGTTGTAGATTTTCATTTCTTTTCTGCGACCGTAAGTGTAGTATCTGGTGTATTGCCAGTTTCGTTGTTATACATCAACGACAATCGGGGTCCGTATACTTGCTTACGTTGATGATATGTGATATTATGTGTTGCTGAGATATGATACGCAGGATTGTCATGATTGAATAGCCGGGGGTTTTATGTGAGTTGAGAGTTTTATTTTCATTCATGTAAAAATCAAATGTATGTAATATTCTTTTATTTGGGGCACTTCCGGGTTGAGGATGATGTCGCCATCATTGTATATTATTTAATTTTCCGCATTAGGATAGAACCAAGGAGGGGAGCACAAGTGACCGGGTTCTAGGGTTCAGTGGGAGGCCATCTCGAGGAGTCGAGACCGGGTCTCCTAAACTCTAGAATTGGTAGGGTCACTTGCCGCTCTCGTAGGGGTCTAGGGGTGTGGGCTTGGCTATTTATCGCGACCGTGGAATCCGTATTTTCTATTGTTTGCTAAATACAAAATACGGTCATCCTAGATATCCTTTTATTTTCATATGTGCTTCTGCTGTTGATATTCTGTGATGTGATTACTTAGTATCTAAGACGAATGTATTATTATGATATATATGATATATAATAAATGTTGCTTATATTTTACACCCGCGCTAGTCCCGCCCCGCTATGCCGTTAGTTAAGTAACCTAACGATGCAAAACGGGACACTGTGGTGAATGCGGATGGCATAAGTGTACGTTCTATTTTCGTTTCTTTCTGTGATGGCTTAGGAACTTAAATGATGGGACTACATTAATGAGATTAATGTAAAGAAAAAGAAACATAAAAATGTTGTAGAATCAGATTTGAAACCCACTCGGCCTTTTTATGAAAAATGCAAGTTTCAAAAGATGCAGAGCTTAAGCCACTCCTTTTCTAAACTGTTTTGATTCTACAATGAAATCAAGTTCAAAGCGCTAAAGGTTTTCATAAAAACCATCCGCAACCCTCCGTCATTTTAGGAAGCAGAGTAATTAGTATTCGTGCTACGTATGTTGATTATAGTCAAGTCGTAGTGTACGGTAGCTAAGTGATGTCTTCTTACAAAGCATATAATGCGATCAGTTAAGACATTCATGTGATTATGTTGATCATAGTCAAGGGTCATGTGGGTGGGTCTAGTTAATCTTGAAATGACGGGTAGAACTTGACTAGTGCTTATGATATGTTGACCATAGCCAAGGTCATAAGCATCTAGGGATAAAAACCATATCGGGAGTTTCAAGAGTTGAGATTTGCAATGAGATTGCATACCATCTATATGATAGTTGGATCCCCATCCCACTGTGAGTAAGAGTTACTCCCAGGAAAGTTTTGCAATTTACAATTAACTAATCCAGTAGGTGTCTAGAAAGGTGTCAATGGGGTTTGACATCTGGGAAAATGAGGTTTATTTTAATTAGGTCCATGCGAAAGCACGGGGAACCTCTTTCAAAGTACCGACACTGGCCTGGTTTACCGGTTAGCGAAACTGTAGAATGTAATTAATCCTGGCTAGTTTTCTTTTAAGGTTTTGAAAGAAAATTTGATAAAAGCAGTGGGAGACATCGATTAGATAAGATAATAACCAATCTAATTCTTTGCAAGAGCATTTCGCCGAGTGTATTCTTTTCTCTCTCCTAATGGCAGATACCTGATGACGGGACTTAAGCTTCTTTTAGAGAAAAACAAACTGACAGGACCGAATTATAAAGAATGGTTGAGGAACTTGAACATTGCACTCACATATGATAAAGTATCATATGTCCTCACTACCAAACCCCACCCGTCCCAGGTCCTGAATCATCTGTTTCGGATAGAGAGATCCGAAAAACATGGGATATTGATTGTAACACGGCTAAGTACCTCACGCTTGCTTCTATGGACAGTATACATCAGAAACAACACGAGAAGATGGATGTTCAATCCATCTTTCTTCATACAAAGGATTTGTATGAAGAGCAATCTCGGACTTTACGATACGAGGCATCTCGAAAGTTGTTTCAGATGCGGATTGCCCCTGGCACATCAGTAGGAGAACATGTCTTAAAGATGATTGTTATAGAAGAACTCGAGGAACTTGGATGGACTATGGATAATGAGAAATATACAGATATTGTTCTACAGTGTCTCCCCCGCCCCCCCCCCCCCCCCCCCCCCCCGCCTTTGCTTCGTTCATAGTGAATTTCAATATGAATGATTTGGAGAAATCATTGTCTGAACTTCTCAATATGTTGAGAAGTACAAAGAGCACGCTTAAGACAGCGAAGACTCCGGCTCTGCTTGCTGGGCCATCTTCCTATTCCGTCTCAAAAGCCAAGAAAAAGAAGAAGAAGAAACCCATCAAACCGAAAGGTGGAGTTCAAAAGGCGAAGGGGAAAGACAAATCTAGGGCCGCGGGAAGTGGAAAAGGAGAATGTTTTTACTGCCACAAGTCAGGACATTGGAAACGCAACTATGCTCTGTATCTTATTGATCTCAAGAAGAAGAACATGCTGATGCTTCCGCTTCAGGTGTGTTTGTAACTGAAAACTGTTTTTCTATAAACTCTGCATCTTGGGTATTAGATACCGGTTCTGGTTCTCACATATGCAATTGTATGCAGGGATTGAGAAACAGTAGAGTTTTGAAGACCGGTGACCATACTCTACGGGTTGGAAATGGTTCCAATATACATACTGTACCTGTAGGAGAGTATCATCTGGGGTTACCTTCGGTTGTATTTTGGTTTTGAACCCTTATTATTATGTACCTAGTGTGCTATGTAATATAATATCCGTTTCTTTGTTGGTCAATGAAGGATATCATTTTGTGTTGCAGAATAATGTTATGAACATTAACTTGAATCAACAGTTGATTGGGTATGGTACACTAAATAACGGTATTTACGTCCTAAACCAACACACAGTTTTCAATATACAACATACTAATAAAAGAAAATTTTTAGATAATAATGAAGCTTTTCTTTGGTATTGTAGACTTGGTCATATTAATGAAACAAGACTAAGCAAGCTACATAAATATAGATATTTGAATCCTTTTGAATATAAATCTTATGCGACTTGTCAGTCCTGTATCAAAGGTAAAATGACAAAAACTCCATTTACTGGACATGGAGAAAGAGCTGTGGAATTCTTAAGGCTCATACATAGTGATGTATGCGGACCAATGTCTACACACGCTATAGGCGGTTTTCATACTTCATTACTTTTACTGATGATTTCTCAAGATTCGGACTCGTGTTTTTATTAAAGCACAAATCCGAAGCTTTCAAGAAATTCAAGGAGTATAAACTTGAAGTAGAAAAACAAACAGTCTTGAGTATCAAGAAACTTCGATCAGATCGAGATGGAGAGTATTTGAGTACGGAGTTTTCAGACTTCTTAAAAGAGAATGGGATTCTCTCTCAGCTCACTCCCCCTTACACACCACAGCACAACGGTGTGTCAGAATGGAGGAATCGTACCCTATTAGATATGGTACGGTCCATGATGTATGATACTGAGTTACCGCATTCCTTTTGAGGACATGCATTAGAGACGTCAATGTATCTGTTAAACAGGGTTCCAACCGAGACCGTGTCTACCACTCCATATGAATATGGAGTGGAAAGAGACCATCTCTTAAAAGAGTTAGGATATGGGGGTGTCCGGCTTTTGTCAAAAAGCATAACCCAGACAAACTCGAGACACGATCGGTCATGTGTAAATTTGTGGGATATCCAAAACATTCATATGGATATCTATTCTACCACAAGGAGGAACAAAAGGTGTTGTTTCTCAACATGCCACATTTTTAGAAAATGAGATTTTTACAAAAGGTAATGATGGCAATGCGATAGAACTAGAAGAGGTTCTAGAGACACAAATTACTCATGACGAATTGGTTGAAACTGATGTTGCAGTAGAACTTCAGGAACCTCAGCCGCTCTGGAGATCTAGTAGAACTTCTCGCCCGCCAGAGAGATACTATGGGTTTCTCATTGATGGTGATAGAGAAGATTGCATAATGGATGATGATGACCCTACTAGTTTTCAGCAAGCTATCACAAGTGGTGACTCAGTGAAGTGGCTGGAAGCCATGAGATCCGAAATGGAGTCCATGTACACCAACAAAGTATGGACTTTAGACGTTGCACCCACGTTGCACCTCCTGGGATAAAACCCGTAGGGTGCAAATGGATCTTTAAGAGAAAGATTGGTGTAGATGGACAGGTAGAGACCTTTAAAGCAAGGCTTGTAGCGAAAGGTTTTCGTCAAAGACCAGGATTGGACTATGATGAAACTTTCTCTCCAGTAGCAATGCTTAAATCCATTCGGATCCTACTTGCTATTGCTGTTCATTACGACTATGAAATCTGGCAGATGGACGTTAAAACTGTATTTCTAAATGGTGATTTAGAAGAATGCGTTTATATGGATCAGCCAGAGGGCTTCATTGACAGTGGGAGCATCGGGAAGGCATGTAGGTTGCTTAAATCCATTTATGGATTAAAGCAGGCCTGACGGAGCTGGAACATTTGTTTTGATGATACAATGAAAGAGTTTGATTTTGTCAAAAATATAGATAAACCATGCATTTATAAGAAGATTGTAGCGAGTACTGTCACATTCCTCGTATTGTACGTAAATGACATTCTCTTGATAGGAAATGATATTCCTATGCTACAATCGGTCAAACTATTCTTATCACAAAGGTTCTCCATGAAGGACCTGGGTGATGCCTCGTGCATTTTGGGCATAAGGATCTATAGAGATAGATCCAAGAGGTTATTGGGATTGTCCCAATCGAAGTACATTGACACCATCCTAAAAAGCTTTAGTATGGAAGATTCTAAGCGTGGTGCCTTGCCCGCTTTTCATGGAATCACTCTCTTTAAGGACTTCTGTTCGAAGATAGATGAAGAGAGAGCTCGCATAAGCATTATACCCTATGCTTCAGCTGTAGGATCTATAATGTATGCGATGTTATGTACCCACCCGATGTAGCTTATGCACTAGCTGTAGTAAGCAGGTATCAATTCAACCCAGGAGAGAAACATTGGATAGCAGTGAAGAACATTCGTAAGTACTTGTGAAGGATTAAAGAATTGTTCTTGGTGTATGGTAATGGGGATCTCCAAATAGAGGCCTTTACCGATTCCAGCTTCCAAAGTGATAAGGATGACAGCAAATCTATCTCAGGGTTTGTATTTTACCTTCAATGGAGGGACGGTTAGTTGGAAGAGTTCCAAACAGGATACCGTTGCAGACTATACGATGGAAGCTGAGTATATTACTGCAAATGACGCTGCCAAGGAAGTCGTCTGGATGAAGAAGTTCGTCGCGGAACTAGGAGTAGTTCCAACCATTGTTGATCCAATACCACTGTATTGTGATAATAATGAGGCTATGGCGTTAGCCAAAGAACCGAGGTCCCATCAAAAGTCCAGACACATCCTGAGACGATATCATTTGATCCGAGAGATAGTAGATCGCCACGAGATTGAGATTCGGAGAGTAGATACAAAGAATAACACCGCGGATCCACTCACCAAGGCCCATCCACAGCCGCAGCATGAGCTACTTTTTGAGATGTTGGGTATGAGATACGCCAATAACTGGCCTTAGTGCAAGTAGGAGATTGTTGGATATATGTATGCCCTAGAGGCCATTATATGTATAGTGGGTGCTTGGACACATGTGTGTGTGTGTGTGTGTGTGTGTGTGTATCTGACTTTCTTGCTCGACATGATAGTATGCTATCTGGTTTACTTTATCTTGACATGTTCATTTGATCATGCATCTTACTCATTTGGTACATGTTGATAAAGCCCTCAGGATATATGCTTGACTACTGCGACTATGATGCGGATCATACTAGTGGGACACGTGTAGTTTATGCGCGTATCCTTGAACTGTTCTTAGTCGTGGGTGTATCGAGACGGGGTATCGATATTCCAGAGTAGACTAGCGTATACCATTCTTGTCCCATATGATGGGCGATGGATGATCCCATATCCATTTTGTGTGCTGACACCAAGATTGTACACGGGTGCTCAGAGGAGACTGGGTACACTGAACGGACTCGCCGAGAACTCCTATGTGGTATTATATCTATCGTCGGATAACAGTTCTCAGGTGACACTGGTACAGGTTAGTCTGTAGACCGAAGATCGTCATAGAGTCTTGTGTGTCCTCCTACTGTACTTTGATCTCCACCCTACCATGACTCTACTAAGTCGTGCAAACATATGGATTTTGGGTACAGTCCCGAGGCACATAGAGGCAATGAGCGATAGGAGGGGTTTCGTCTCACCCGGTATTGGGGATTGATGTTGTGCTATGCTCGATTGGCTATAACAGGAAGTCCCTGGCCAGGGCTGCTGAGATATTACTGATAAGTGTTATCAGCAGTTTCTCGATCTGTTATGATCCATACACCGGCATGATTTATTGAGTTATTGGGGTCGACGATTCCATCCCTAGACTCGATATGCAGCATATCTGACGAAGAGACCGGACTGTACGGTAAGTGTTGCCAGATGGCTTGACGGGAGTTTTGACAGCTTTGCTGGTTTTCTTCTGATCGTTCAATATCCGGGTGGCCATTATGTTTAGCTGACCGCTTGCGTCTTGTGGGTGTTTGATATGATCATCACCTACTGCCGTCGTATTGACGAGTCTTAGAATCCCACACAGGAGTTTCCTACCTCAGGCGAAACGATGTGGTGTGCATATGTGATATGCGCGGGGACCCAATTAAATGCGCGTATGTGACACCGTATATTAATCGGGCGATTTACTATTGGTCGGGTCGTATGTGATATGGCCGGTTTGTTGGATCAAGTGTTGATTTAACATTGACTTTATAGCTCACTTTGTTTAAACCCTTTTCTTTTGTTGTATGCATGCATGTATGCATATGTTTATGTTGATGCACATGTTGATGTGCATGCACACATACATGCATACACTTGTGTGTATCATGGTTGTTGATACATTTGTGGTGGCAATACAAGACTCACATGGAAGTATTTATCTATATATTTATTTTTTGTGTTAATGCAAATAGGATTAATTCATGGTTGAGATTTATTCTTCATTCTTCACTTAACCTTGCATTGACCATGAGTTAATATTCTATGGCTCTCATTACACCAAAATAAATATCTAGATATTTATTAACCCATGGTTTAAAGTGAGAAGGATTTAATATATTATTTCATTCTCTTTTTTCTTTTATGCTTATCACAACTTGAGCTCTTGAGTTGCCATCATCTTCTTCCTCCTCTCTCTTGCTCTCTTGATTTTGGTAGTGAGTGAGATAGTGATAAAGATAGGGTTTTGAAGTGAGAAAACAAATCACATCCTCATTCTACACTAGTCTAGCAAAATAGTTTAGAGTGTTAGCTTCATTTTCATCTTTTGATCAAGTGGAGCTAGGAGCTTGGACAAAGAGGACTACGGGTGGATCATCATGGACTTGGAAGATCACTAGCAAGCCCGTTCAAACTCTCTAGGAGCCAAGGAGTCAAGCAAAGAGAACTACAAAGGTTGTATTCTCTTCACTTAGTGTAATATAGCTTGTAGTATGAGATACTAATGATGTTACCCTAAACTTCTAGTTAAAGATTCATGGTTAGTTTGCTTTACGCCTCTCTAAATTTTAAAATGGCATGTGTAATGCTTCCAAATCCTAGATTAGGTGCAAGGGAAACCCAACAGTAATCACCCGATTCGGGATCCCGAGATGCATCATCACCGACCACGGGACCAACTTCGAAACGACAAAGTCAGAGAGTTTTGCAGCGAGTATCGCATATTGATAAAGTTTACCGCGGTTGCCCATCCTCAATTCAACGGGCAGGAAGAAGTTGCGAACGGGGCGTCATCCGCGGTCTCCGATCCCGTCTAGAAGGAAGACAAGGTGGCTGGGTTGAAGAACTACCTCGAGTCCTGTGGGCACTGGGAACGTCAAGAAAAACACCCACGGGAGAAACCCCCTTCAGCCTCTGCTACGGCACCGAGGCCATGGTCCCCGCGGAGATAGGATTGCCCAGCTACAGAGTTGAACACTTCGATGATGAAGCTAACACCTCGGCGCTCCGGACCAACTTGGATATCCAAGTAGAGAAACGGGACCGAGCACAAATCAGAGCAGCCGCATATCAAGAACAAACTGTTCGCTACTACAACGCTCGAGTCAAGTATCGCGCCTTCAAGGCAGGAGATCTAGTCCTACGGAGGAACGAGTTCATAGACTAGACAAAGATGCACAAATTCTCTCCAAAATGGGATGACCCATTCCTCGTAGCCGAAACATTGCCCGGTGGAGCATATCGCTTGCAAGATGCCAGGGGACGAAAGTTTCTTCGGCTTTACAACGCCGAGAAACTCAAATTATATAAATGAATGTATTTTCTCCTTTTTGAAGCGATGCAGTTTTAATTAAGTCTCCCGAGTTATAAGAGCCTTCTTCCACAAATTTTGTTTTCTCTCTCAGTTCCGTGACCCCTAAGCTCGTCTTGAAAAAGAAAGTAAACAATGCAAAAGGGACAGAAAGAAACAAAATGCCTCAATAAGAAAAAAATTTATTCATCAAAGAGGTGTTATAGGCTCCTTAGCCTTACAAAAAATATATATATATATACATTTACAACAAGGGGGCCGGGGATTAAGAAAGCATTGTTGATGGTACTCCGAGGAAATCTCTGCCAGCCAAGCCCTAGCTTTCTCGACTGCCACGGGTCCGCCGTCCGCTGGACCAAAATCAGCGATCAGCCTCTTCTGGAAACACTCCAGAAGAAGGTCCACCGATCGGTCCCACCTGCTCTTCGAGATCAGGCCGAGGTGGTAGAGCGAGTGCGATCTATCTCTATAGATCTTAATTTCCAGTATATAGGAGGCATCACCCAGATTTTTCATGGAGAACTTTTGTGATAAGAAGAGCTTGATCGAGTGTAGCATAGGAACATCATTTCCTATCAGGAGTATGTCATCCATGTACAATACGAGTGTAACATTTTGAAATATTTTAGATAATTAATTATTTTATTTATTTAATTAAAACATTTATTTTTATTATGTTTGTAATAAAAGGGTCTTTTATAATGTGGTAGAATAGATTAGTAAAGAAATAGTTTGTTTTTATAATAACATGGGTAATGAGGGGTTTATGTGAAAAGGTTAGTTTCCTTATGCTAATTAGAGTTGTATGAGAGTGTTTATGCAAATAGTGTTAGATAATGGTTAAGGTTAAGATATACCTCCTAGACACCACACCCTAGGTTAACCTAATGGCCAAACCGCCTCCTTGCATGCAAACCCCACCATCTTGTATGGTGACACCACCTACTACCTTATCTCCTCTTATCCTTTAATGTTACAAATTTGTTCAGTTGATATATATTAAGTTAGGGGAAATAAACTGGTTTAGAAAAGAGAAAACCTTAGAACACAACAAGAGAAAAGAAAAGAGAGAAGAGAAGAAGAACTAAGGGCTAAGGACTTTCACCACTACCATCAAGCTAGGATCTTTGAGTTGTGCATCTTGGAGGAATCCTTTTTAGTAATCTTCTGTAGGTATAATCTCTAAACTCTATAGAATTCTAGTTCTAAAAAGTTTAAATCTAGAAATTGGATATCGGAAATATCGTAGTTTGGTAAATATAGGCTCTGTGTAAAATCTGCTGTAGTTTAGATAATAATTAACATAACCAAACAGTACCCTCATCTTATTAATTTGGCTTAGAATAACCCATAGGAAAAAGGACCTATTCTCTCGGATTTTGGCCGGCGACATTTGACAAAAAATCCGAGCTCGCCGGATTTTTATGGGAGTTGGGTGTTGGGATTTTTAGGATAGCTCTATATATATGTATTAGGATGTTTGGTATTACTAGTTTAAGCTAGTTTATTAGTATATGAAAATTGGAAGCTAATATCAGTTTTGGGATTAAGATTCTAAAATACGACACGGACATATCGTATCATGAGTTCTGTTTTTACCTGTTACGACCAGAAAAGAGTTAGCTCAGATTAACTTAAGTTCAGTTAACTCACGATATTCGCACGTAGCATAATTAGTATGCGCAGTATCATAAACTAGGAATATTGTGATGTTTTAGCAAACTGATATTGAATCTGAAACCAATAGGTGTAATCACTAGAAAAACTAGCAACACCATAAGTATCATAAGACCACTAGAAGACTTAACTTAAAGCCCGAGCCCCTAAGTCTTTGTTTGAACCGGCGACATCTAGCCTATTTCCGAGCTCGCCGCCCCCCTTGGGTTTTTGGTGTTGGTTTCTCTTCTGTGGCTTTGTTTTGGTAATTTATGATTTATAGTATTGTTTGATTTGTCCCAATATTCATACAGAGAAATCTGAGAATGTTTAGTTTGGGGTTTATTAAAGTTTCCGACATTTCGATATGATTTTCCGTATTTCTGTACTGCAACCGAAACGTTGACGTTCATACGTTAAGTTTAGGGGCATTTGATCGTCTTTGGGGTAAGTGAGCTGTAGGTTCTAACTTATGGGTGCCTATCTCGTTGTTTTGAGTTTTGATATGATATTTACGTCGATATTTCATAAATACGATTATAGGTACTATTTCGAGGATTTCCAAGACAGAGTTGGTAGATATAGCAGCATGGATTTCAGCAAGCTTATCAAGTTGGTGAGTAGATTTACATTTACGGGGGAAGTCGGGTGGATGGCGTATAGAACCCCCGCAACCTTATAAATAGTATTATGGTATCTGGATAGTTTAGTATTTATTCAAGATATTAATATTGGAGATAGTTTGCATCTAGCATGATATTCAATTGCATGTAGTTTAATTATGGCTTGGTAAGTTAGTACAAAGGATTATGACGTTCTAGATATGATTTAGATATAGTGATACGGTGAGGTATGATACGAGAAACTATACGTATTGGAAAAGATGAGATTTATATACCGAATAATGGTCAAGTTTTCCCTTAGACTCGTAGAGTTAGATTATATTCCGTTTTAGGATGTAATACTAGTGTGAGCTATATTCTTTTAAAAACTACGATTCATTTCTCTTTAATGATAAAATAAAAGGATGCCGTGCCAATTTCCAAAACGAATATCTATTTTAACCTAAGGCAGCTTTCTTATCTCAAAATCAACGTTTCGTTCCATTTTCAAAGTTAATGGTATAGCTCATAGCAGATAGTTACAGTTATCAGTTACGCTTAGATTTACTTCACATGTTCACGTTATCTTTATCGATGTTATACTTTTCCGTGATACAAACACTCTGATAGAACACTGCACAATTACCAATGAGTATTATATTGCACGAGCACATACGTATATGTTACACCACACCTCATTGGTACTGCCATGTCACCGTAGAACTGTTATACTCCGTAATACGTATATAGATGTTGATATGAGTAGGATATCATACCTTTAGAACACTTGCACAAATACTAATGATTGCCATGCTGCACTAGCACAGACGCGTATATTACACTACACATCATTAGTATTGCCATGACACAGTAGAATTGATACGTTTATTTGCTTGTATGTTTTATTTACTCAATTTACCTTATTATCTGTTAAGCATTGTGAATACCAGTATTATGAATGTTATATTTGATTTTATGAGTTTTCTGGATGTTTTACTTTTGATGATATATATCGGTGGTATGGGACGCTGTTATATATGTATATATATATAATATATATCATCAGGATAATCTATGCAAATATTCTCTTTCTTTACTTGATATTTTTGGATATAATGAGTTGGAGTCCACCATGAGTTTGATGTTTTCTGATTGTTTTATTCCGACCGAGTGGGGTAGCTATACGGTTTCGGACTTGTTTTATCCAGACTGAGTGGGGGAGCTATACAGTCGGATACATGGTGGACCCGGTTCGAGACCGAAGGGCAGGAAAGCCGCATTATAGGCGGGGGGAGCCTAGCGATGATACTCGATACCGGAGATAGAGATGAGCATGGCAGATATCCAGGGGATACTGACCAGGGTTCGATTAGGCACGGCGGATATCCAGGCGATACCGACCAGGGCCAGGGATATCGGGTGGCGATCATCTATTGAGATGGTGTCGACGGTATCTGTATTTACGTGTCGGTGATGGACACGAGAGATTTCTGATTTCGGGTGTCGATGCTGGACATCCATATATATATTGATATAATTGCTATCATGAGGTATGCAGTTAGATTACAGTTATTGTAACTGACCAGGACTGATCCGGAGGACAATACCTATATATATTGTACGGGCATTCATATACACAAAAGGGAATTCAAACACGAGCTAGGGGCTCGTTATTGTGAAATGTCTGATATTCTACTTGGGATAGCATGATAGTTAGTGTTGAATTATGATACATACGCATATCATATTAGATTAGTACAGATTATGGTAGTACTATACTTATGACCTAGGTATCGTCGTGCATTTCGATTTCTACCTTTAGATGTGCTTTTATTCACTGAGTTGGTAACTCATCCCCGTTGTGCCATAGCTTCTTGCAGATTTTACCGCTTGGATTATCAGCGGCTTGGGCACACATTCCTTTCGGTGATTGATTGGTAAGTGGGTTACTATTGTATCGTACTCACCCTTGATTATTCATATATTCTTCTATCTAGTGAAAACTCCATCAACTTAGTAATGGTATATTGTAGACTTAGAAGCAAGATTTAGAAATTGTGAGGTCGCACTCATTGGAGTTGGCTTCTGATATAGATTGTTTGGCTGCTCCGTTGTTTGGACGTGGAGGCTAGCTCCCGTTGGGATGCTATTTATATTATTATGTTGTGTCGGGTTCTACAAAAATGCAAAGGAGGTGCTGTCAAATTTCAAAATGTCATAGATGCTTTTTCAAACATACTTAGTTAAATTTAAATGTTATTTAAACTGATTCTATCCGATGACTATTTTAAACTCACCTCCAATATTTTTAAAAGGGTTTAGATTCCGGGTTTCGGCTTACTTGAACCGCGTCGACGTTTTTAGATGTCACGTGATTTAAGTGCCAGTCGTGTGCCACATTTGGGTTGTGACAACGAGGAAGACAACCTTACTCTCTACTACCTTCTTGTATATACAAGATTCATCTATGTTTTTGATGAAGTCAAACTCTTTGACTGCCACATCAAAACAGATGTTCCAACTCCGCGATACCTGGTTTAATCTATAGATTGATTTAAGCAGCATGCACATCTTTCCGCCGCTCCCACTGTCTACGAAGCCCTCTGGCTGTGCCATGTATATGCTCTCTTCTAAATCACCATTTAGAAAAGCGGTCTTGATGTCCATCTGCCAGATTTCATAGTCATGGTATGCAGTAATGGCAAGTAGGATCCTGATGGACTTAAGCATAGCCACTGGAGAAAAGTTTTCATCATAATCGACACCTGGTCGTTGATGAAAACCTTTTGCTACAAGTCTAGCTTTGAAGGTCTCAACCTTTTCATCTACTCCAAGTTTCTTCTTAAAGATCCACTTGCTCCCAATGGGTTTTACCCCATCAGGAGAAACTTCTAAAGTCCATACTTTGTTGGTATACATGAATTCCATCTTAGATCGCATAACATCCAGCCATTTCACAGAGTCCCCACATGTGACGGCCTGCTCGAAACTAGTTGGGTCATCATCTTCCATGATGCAATCCTCGCTCCCACCGTCTATGAGAAAACCGTAGTATCTCTCAGGTGGATGAGGAACCCTACTAGATCTGCGGAGTGGCTGAGGTTCGTCGGAGACTATTGAATCCTCCGGTTCTACCAAATCATCTATCACAGTTTGTGAAGCTGGAACTTCTTCCAGCTCTACCTCATTACCACTAATTTCTTTCACAAGAAATTCCTTTTCTAAAAAGGTGGCATTCAGAGAAACAAACATCTTTTGTTCCTCGGTGTGGTAGAAGATATACCCTCACGAATGTTTGGGATATCCAACAAAATTACACATAACAGACCTTGCCTCGAACTTGTCCGGATTTTTCTTTTTAACATAAGCCGGACAACCCCATATCTTAATGAAATTAAGACATGGTCTCTTCCCTTCCCATATCTCATATGGAGTGGTAGGCACTGATTTGGTCATATGTCCGAATCTTGAGAGATCATTAGTGAATGTAATAAAGTACGAGGAACCATTCCGGCATGTGTAGACATAGGACCGCATACATCACTATGTATCAGTCCCAAGAGTTCAGTAGCTCTTTCTCCGTGTCCAGTAAATGGAGTTTTGGTCATCTTACTTTTGAGACATGAATGACAAGTTTCATAAGATGTAAATTCAAACGGATTCAAATATCCATCTTTATGTAATTTCGCTAGTCTGGTCGCATTGATATGACCAAGTCTACAATGCCACAAGAAGGTTTCGTTCATTTCTGAACTTTTCTTCTTGTGTGTGTTCTGTATACTTAGAACTATGTTTTGATTCAGAACGTATGTACCATTACACAATGTACCAAACCCAATCAACACTTGATTCAGAAAAATGTTCATAACATTTTTCTCTAGTGCAAAATTATATCCATCTTTATCTAATAAAGAAACAAATATTATGTTTCACATCATCGACGGTACGTAATAACAGTCATTCAAAATCAATGTATTACCATTTGGCAAAAACAAAAATCTGAAGTTTTTGAGAAATTTAAGGAATATAAGAATGAAGTAGAGAACCAGACGGATAAAGTATTAAAGTCCTTCGATCTGATCGAAGAGGAGAATACTTAAGAACGGATTTCCGAGACTATATAAAAGAGAATGGGATTCTCTCTCAGCTTACTCCTCTGTATACACCACATCACAATGAAGTATCGGAGCAAAGGAATCACACCCTATTAGATATGGTGCACTCTATGATGAGTGTTGCTGAGTTACCTATTTCCTTTTGGGGTTATGCACTTGAGACAGCTGCATACCTATTGAATAGGATTCTCTCTCAGCTTACTCCTCCATACACACCACAGCATAACGGTGTATCGGAGAGACGGAATCGAACCCTATTGGATATGGTACGATCCATGATGAGTAATGCTGAGTTACCGCGATCTTTCTGGGGTTATGCGCTAGAATCAGCGGCATATCTTTTGAACATGGTTCCTACCAAGACTGTGCCTACCACTCCATATCAGATGTGGAGCGGGAAGAAACCCCATCTACAGTATATAAAGATTTGGGGATGTCCAGCTTTTGTTAAAAAGCAGCATGTGGACAAGCTCGAGACACGATCAGTAAAATGTAAGTTTGTGGGATATCCAAAGAACTCCAGGGGATATCTATTCTATTACGCAGAGGAACAAAAGGTATTTGTTTCTCGTAATGCCCATTTTCTAGAACATCAATTTTTAGAAAAGGAATCAAGTGGGAGCGAAATAGAACTGGAAGAAATTCCAGAACCACAAACTAATACTGAAACTTTGGTAGAACCGGTAGTTCAAGAAGAACAGGACATTCCCGCACCCCTCCGCAGGAGTAGTAGGCCGTCTCATCCGCCTGAGAGATACTACGGTTTTCTCATAGATGGGGATAGAGAGGATTGCATCATAGGTGATGATGAACCTACTGACTTCCAGCAGGCCATCCAGAGCGGCGACTCGGTACGATGGCTAGATGCAATGCGGACCGAAATGGAGTCCATGTACACCAACAAAGTATGGACTTTGGACTTTGCTCCAGATGGGGTAAAACCCATAGGATGCAAATGGATCTTCAAGAAAAAGATTGGTGTAGATGGACAGGTGGAAACCTATAAGGCTAGACTTGTTGCAAAGGGTTTTCGTCAAAGACCTGGTTTGGACTATGACGAAACTTTTTCTCCAGTGGCTATGCTCAAATCCATTCGGGTCCTTCTTGCTATTGCTGCCTTCCATGATTATGAAATCTGGCAGATGGACATAAAGACGGCTTTTCTGAATGGAAATTTAGAAGAGTGCGTCTATATGGATCAGCCAGAGGGTTTCAATCAGAGTGGGAGCAGCGGGAAAGTATGCAAGCTGCTTAAGTCCATTTATGGACTAAAGCAGGCATCGCGGAGTTGGAACATCTGTTTTGATGAAACAGTCAAAGAATATGACTTTATCAAAAATCCAAATGAACCGTGCATATATAGTAAAGTTGTAGCCAGAAGTTTCGTATTCCTCGTCTTGTACGTGGATGACATTCTATTGATAGGAAATGACATTCCTATGCTACAATCAGTCAAAGGATTCTTGTCACACAGGTTCTCCATGAAAGACCTGGGTGATGCCTCTTACATTCTGGGGATCCGAATCTATCGTGATAGATCCAAGAGGATGTTGGAACTTTCGCAGTCCAGGTATATCGACACTGTACTGAAAAAATTCAGTATGGAAGATTCTAAGCGCGGTAATCTACCGGCTTGTCACGGAATCACCCTCTCCAAAGAGATGTCTCCCAAGATTGATTTGGAAAGGGAACGCATGTCTATTATACCCTACGCTTCTGCGGTAGGCTCTATAATGTATGCGATGTTGTGCACCAGACCAGATGTAGCTTACGCACTGAGCGTGGTAAGCCGGTATCAGTCAGACCCAGGGGAGAAGCACTGGATAGCAGTAAAGAACATTCTCAAGTACCTGAGAAGGACTAAGGAGATGTTCTTGGTTTACGGCGGAAAAGACCTCAGGTTGGAGGCCTTTGCTGATTCCGGCTTCCAGAGTGATAAAGACGATTCCAAGTCCATGTCGGGTTATGTCTTTACCCTCAATGGAGGGGCGGTGTGCTGGAAGAGCTCCAAGCAGGACACCGTTGCTGACTCGACGATGGAAGCGGAGTATATAGCTGCTTGCGATGCCGCAAAAGAAGCAGTCTGGATGAAGAAGTTCCTAACAGAACTTCAGGTGGTTCCTACCATAGTTGATCCAATACCTCTGTATTGCGACAACAACGGAGCTATAGCTTTAGCAAGGGAACCAAGGTCCCATCAGAAGTCCAGACACATCTTAAGGCGGTATCACCTGATCAGGGAGATCATTGATCGTCAGGAGATCGAGGTACGGAGAGTTGCTTCTGAAGAGAACATTGCTGATCCATTCACGAAGGCCCTACCTCAGATTCAGTTCGAGAGGCTACTCGAGATCATCGGTCTTCGATATGCCAGTACATGGCCCTAGTGCAAGTGGGAGATTGTTAGTGTATATGCCCTATGGGCCATTATTGTATCATACTAGTTTGTATATTACTTAATGGAAGCTTGGGATATTCACATGTATATAACAGTCTTGCTAAACATGGTAGTTGCTACTTGGTTTTTTCTATATTAATATGTGAGTATACGTATTGATAGAGCTCTTAGGATCTTACTTCACTACCAGCGTTGTGATGGCAGTCACACTAGTAGGGGCTGGGTAGTCTACAAGCACATCCTTATTCAGGTCCCTAGTCGTTGGATTATCGAGACAGGGCATCGATACTCCGGAGTAGACTAGTGTGTACGCTTCTCATCCCAGTTGGGGAGATGGTCTGTCCCACAGCCGTCAGTACGTCGTACTGGAGATAGTATGCAGGTGCTCGTTAGGTTACGGGTACACCGGACAGGACTCACAGGGAACTGTTGGTTGGTTTTATACCAGTCGTCAGTGAACAGTTCCCAGGTGACATGAGTACAGTATAGTCCGCAGACTTGACACTGCTACTTCGCCTCGAGTGTGTCCCACTGTTCTTAGATTGCTACCCTACCACGGCTCAAAGGAGTCGTGCAAACAGGTAGCACTTGGGTGCAGTCCCGAGCACTTGGAGGCAGTGGCGGTTAGACAAGATTCGTCTCTCCCGGTATTGGGGGTTGATATCGCGATGTGTCAGAGAGCCATTACGCAAAGTCCCTGGCCAGGGCAAGCGAGATTTGCTGGTAGGTTCCAGTAGTTTCTCAGGGTGTAATGGGCTTCGCTCCGACACGACATATGCGATAGTCTTAGACGAACAGACCGGACTGTACGGAGATTATCACATCAGACTCAGTAGGAGTTCGGATGGGTTTCCTCATCGGCCTTCTTATCGACATCTACCTGGGGACCGTTACGTAAAGCTAGTGCCGGTTGCGGTCTGTGGTTAAACCCACTGCCAGCGTAGTAGTCGAGTCTCTATAGTCCCACACAGAGAGTTTCCCTACTCCAGGCGAAACGATATAGAGGTCGTATGGTTTTACGACAAGGGTTCGGACGCATACGTGTGTTTACGCACGTACGACTTTCGGACAGTTTTTACCAGTCGGCTTTGGTTTAAGCCAGTTACTGGTATCCGGTTATTGGATTTATACAGTCTAAAGTTTTTCCGTATTTTTGCGGAAAGGAGGGGCGTTCTCGTAATTGCGCGAGAAGCTTCTAGAAAGTGGTGACTAAGGAGGTTTAGGTGGCATATACAATGAATGTGATTAGTGAGTCATATGGATGATTCATCCATGTCATTAATGCATCATAAATGCTTAATGACTCATCGAGATGAATCATCACTAGATATTATCAAGCATGGTTGTTAAATTGTTTTATTTTCTTTTCTTGATAAAAAGAAATGCTTGATATATATTATCATAACTCATTATTCTCACTTCATTATTATCTTCACCTTCTCTCTCCTCAAGCTCTCCCTCTTCAAACCCTAATCCTCCCCTCTCATGTGTTGAGTACAAGGATTAGTTAGACTAATTAAACCATAACCCTCACTCTATATCACCAAGCTTCTTTGATTAGCACTTAAAGAAAGTTAGTTGCCTCAAGTTTAGAGGCTAAGCTTGGAGTAAAGCTCTCGGGTGGATCGTCTACTACTTCGAGAAGGCCGAGGAGGAGGTGGAGTTCGTAAAGACGAAGGACACGGTTCTTTAGGTATAATCCCTTTACATAGTAGTTGTTAACTTCTATGTTTGATGTTAGTTATCGTTTAGCTTCGATTCATGCGGTTAGTCGATGTTTAAGCAAAGAACAAGATCGTTTTTCATATTTCCGCCTCCCCGCAAGTCGTGGGGTGTTGTACATCGACTTACAGTATTCTTTTCACTTAGTGATAGAATGGTTTTTGTATGAGATACATGTGTTGTTACCCTAGTATTCTAGTTAAAGATCCTTGCTTTGTTCGCTTAGCACCTCTAAAATTTTAAAGTGGCATGTGTGTTGCTTCCATACTCTATAGTAGGTGCTAGGGAAACCCAACAATGGTATCAGAGCCTAGCTAGAATTCTTGACACAGTATTAGAACTAATACGAAAACGAAACCGACTCCGAAAATACGATATTACGGAACCCTAGAATTGCTCTCTGGAAATTTTTAAAAAGGTCGTCTAAAATTTTTCAAACAGGTACAGAATGGAGTATAGGCAAACATAAGAACACAGATGAAATACGGGGGCTTGTGCTCGGATTTTGGCCGAGCACTCCCCCTTAGATTCCGGCCTGGCCGGCCCCTTACCCCCATTGCACCCCTCGTTTCACCTGTGCTCTGGTGTTTGCAAGTTAGGGTTTCTAGTATTGTTTGCTTAGCCCAATTTTAATGTGATGATTGTTTTGACCTGGGGCTAATTCGTAATCCTTCGTAGTCGTAAATTCTAGCACTGTATTGGTAACCTTTACAATGTTTAGCAGGTCGAACGAACTTCAAAACCCCACTTTTTGACCCCGCTGAAATTTCCAATTGTTGTAATTTTCCTAAGTTAACTTTATATTCAATAGTCGCGCAAGTATCCTATGAACCCTCTAGAAGAAAATAATAACCTTAACTCGATTCTATACCCACGGAACCGCGATCGAACCTTCGGGTTTGCCGTAATTCCGTGGTGTCATAGGTGAGCCGTTGGTTAACCCCTTCTACGGCTGGACCATAGTGAGTGTTGTATGTATGCCCTAGAGGCCAGTATTGTATAGATGATGTATATTATATTGGATGCTTGGACATATATAGAGAGGACTTTCTTGCTCGATATGATAGTATGCTATCTGGTTGCTCTTTATCTTAACATGTATACTAGTCTCTTGATACTGTCTTATGGTTACATGTTGGTAAAGCCCTTAGGATGTGTACTTGACTACCAGGATTATGATGCAGATCATACTAGTGGGGCCATGGTAGTCCATAAGTTCATCCTTTAACGTTCCTATCGTGGGTATACCGAGACAAGGCATCGATATACCAGAGTAGACTAGCATATACGCTTCTCGACCCATGAGATGGGCGATGGATGATCCCATATCCATTGGTGTTTGACATCAGAGGTGGTATACGGGTGCTCAGTGGAGACTGGGTACACTGGACGGACTCGCAGAGAACTCCCAGATGGTGT
Source organism: Agapanthus africanus (assembly GCA_030015575.1). Lineage (NCBI taxonomy): Eukaryota > Viridiplantae > Streptophyta > Magnoliopsida > Asparagales > Amaryllidaceae > Agapanthus > Agapanthus africanus. The sequence goes on along the minus strand of CM057347.1, from coordinate 205,868,331 downwards.
TATACCTCACGTCAGATGGCAGTTCTCTGGTGACACTTGTACATGTTAGTCTGTAGATCCGAGATCGTCATAGAGTCTTGTGTGATTTCTACTGTTCTTTGATTTACACCTTACCACGTCCAAGAGGGCGTGCAAAACGGTGGTTTTTGGGTACAGTCCCGAGTCACATGGAGGCAATGAGCGATAGGAGGGGTTTCGACTCTCCCGGTATTGGGAGTTGATGTTGCGCTGTGCTCGATTGGCCATAATAGGGAAGTCCCTGCCCAGGGCTGATTTAGAGATTTACTGGTAAGTGTTACCGGTAGTTTCTTGACCCGTTATGAGCCTCACATCGGCATGACTTATCGGTTATTGGGGTCTGACGTTTACCACCCCTAGACTTGATGTGCGACATATCATACGAGGAGACCGGACTGTACGGTAAGTGTTACCGTCAGGCTTTTGCAGGAGTTGGAGTTGGCTTGCTTGCTGATCTTCTGATCACTCAATACCCGGGTATCTGTTACGTCCAGCTAGTACCGCTAACGGCTTATGGGTGCTTGATGTGATCATCACCTACTGCCAGCGTATTGACGAGTCTTTAGAGTCCTACATAGAGCTTTTACTGGCTCAGGCAAAACGAAATAGGGGCACATATGTGATATGTGCGGGACCGAGAATAATGCGAGTATGCGATACCGTATTCTATTCTCGCTTCTTTTGTATCGGTCGGTTATATGTGATATTGCCGGGTTATCGAATTAATGGTTGATTCGATAAGACGATACATTGGATGTTAGTCGGTTATATGTGATATATCCGGATTATTAAGTCAAATGTTGATTTAATAATTTAGTGTATAATTGTATATGTGATATACTAATTTACATTAACTAACATTGGTTGACTTAAGCATTTTTTTCTCACATGTGCACACTTAATATATATGTGATATATATTAAATTGTGTATTGTTTTGTATCATGGTTGTTGATACACACTATATGGGTGTATGAGACTTACACCATGTTAATTATGATGTTGGGTTTTGATATTTAAAGTAATTCTAAAATTAGTGGATAATTAGCATAATGCATGAAGCTAGTGGAAGCTTGTGGATGCTTTGACTAAGTCCACTAGTTTTGTTTTACTTAAGATATTTTTTAACCTAACCATTAGAATTAGCTATGGTTATGTCTCTATATGAGTTAGTATATGATACTCACTCACCATGGTTCACTCTCTCACTTGATCATTATTCTCATCTCATTTTAGTTCATCTTCTTTCTCAAGCTCAAAAAGCTTGCTAGGGTTTTGATTAAGTGAGAAAAGAAATTCTAAAGTGAGCCCACTTCCTATTTCATCATCCTCTACTAGACTAGAACTTTAGTTTAGGGTGTTTGCTTCACTAATTCTCTAGTTAGTGAAGTAGAAGCTTGAGCTAGCATTCCCTCGACGTAGATCATCTTTGGCCTCGAAGACTTCAAGCAAGATCGCTCATATTCTACGCGAAGCCATGCAAGAGTCCGGGGATTTGACGATCGCAGCGAAGGGACTACTACAAGGAGCCTATGAAGTGATGGACCGATCTACAAAGGTTGTATTTCCTTTTTCACTTAGATAGTAAATGGTTTACTATATGTTTTCCGTATTGTATTCTAGTTAACGATCATGTTTAGAGTTCCTTTTAACGGCAAAATTTTAAAATGGCATGGACGATGCCTCCTGAAACCTTGCTGTCGTCGATAGGAACCCTACAGTGGTATCAGAGCCTAACTAGGATATTATACGGATAATGTTAGATAACGAACATGAAACAAACTCCGAACTTGAAACCCTGAAAATCATGTTTCTGTCGATTTTAAAACGATCCCTAAAATTTTTTTAAACAAGTACAGAATCATATGTGTATGATACAATGAACACTGAAGAAATCTGGAGGCATTCTGTACTGTTTGGGCCGGCTACAGACCCCCCATCACCGGTCCAATCCGAGGCCCCCTCCAAATTTTTCCAGTGTTCTGTTACATGGGTTTTGGTGCTTCAGGTGTTGTTTATTTTAGATAAATTATCATTTGATGTTAATTTACTATAATAACAACTCGGAGTGTTTCATAGTCGTATTTTAACTGTTTTTGGGATACTTTAGACGTTGTTAAAAAGTTCAATCGGATTTCAAATACCCGCTTTAACCCTTGCCGGAAAAATTTCCAGGTGTTGGATTTTTCCCGTAGTTAAAAAGCTTTCAAACATCATGCATGTTATGCGATGGACCCTCTAGAAGAACAAAACCTTAACACGATTATGTGACCGTCAGAACCGCCACTGAACCCTCGGGTTTGTGGTGGTTCAGCGGTGCCACATGTGAGGCGTTGGTTTGGCCCTTCTACGGCTGGTTCATTGGTACTGTGGCGTGTGCTGAATAACTTTAAACTACGCTCAAGTGTTGAGCTTTCTGGGTAATCTTGGGTGCTCGATGATTCGATTGGAATGTTTAACATCGTCTAGTTTTTCTGTGTTGTGATGACATGTGATGTTTTGTACTGCTGGATATGTTATATTGGATCGTCGCGTTTTGAATAGCCGGGGGTTTTATGTGAGATGAGAGTTTTTATTTTCATTCATGTAAAATTAATTGTATGTAATATTCTTTTATTGGGGCACTTCCGGGTTGAGGTTGATGTCACCATATGTATATTATTTACTTTTCCGCACTAGGATAGAACTTAGGAGGAGAGCACAAGTAACCGGGTTCTAGAGTCCAGTAGGAAACCAACTCGAGGAGTCGAGTCCGGGTCTCCTAACTCTAGAATTGGTAGGGTTGCTTGCCGCTCTCGTAGGGGTCTAGGGGTGTGGGTTTGGCTATTCATCACGACCGTGGAATCCGTGTTTTATAGAGGCTCAAAATAAAACACGGACGTCCTAGTATATCCAATGTTTCATATGTTTCTTCTGCCGTGATATCTGTGATGTGATCATTTGATATGTTGAGATGGATACTGTATATAGTATATATGATATATTATATAGACGTTACTTATGTTTTACACCCGCGCTAGCCCTGTCCCGCTCTGCCATTAGTTACCTAACCTAACGGTGCACGAGGGGACATCAAGGCAAATGCGGATGGCATAAGTGTACGTCGTATTTATCTGTGATGTTTAGGTGACTTAAATGATGGGACTTCATTAATATGATTAATGAAAGAAAAGAAACCTAAAGATGCTGTAGAATCAAACTTTTTAAAAAGGGTAGCTACAGTTTTGCTTTGTATAGTGATATATATGATATATCCTGCACCTTATTCGATGAGGAAAGAGCCGAGATCCCTTCACCGGGAGTGACCTCTTTAGCAAAACTGGCAGATGCTACAACACTCGGTTTGTCTTTTGATTGCTTTTGGAGTTTTTGCTATGCATAGTGATATATATGATATATCTTGCACCTTATTCCATAAGGAAAGAGCCGAGATCCCTTCACCGGGAGTGACTGTAAGTCCACGTTTCCCACCCCGGTGCTTACGGGGAGGCGGAATAGGTAAAAAACGGTTTTTTTCTAAAGGCAACATGGACTAGAAACTAGAGGATCTTTGCTAAACAAAAACTAACAAACAAGCTAAAAGATTTAGCTACTCGGTTAGAAGGTTATTCCTAAGTCTTGAACTCCTTCTCTTCCTCTTCCTTGGAGTGGTTTGAACGGCTCCTCCTCGTCGCCTTCTCTTGCCGAACAAAGATCCACCCGAAGGCCTTTACCTTGAGCTCCTACCTCAACCTAGAGGTAACTAAAGTGCTTGGCTTGCTAACCCTAGAACCCTAGGATGAGTAGAGACGAGTTTTGGTGGTTTTATCTCAAAGCTAATGGTTCTCAACATATGAGAGATGAGAGCTTTGAGAGATAGGAAGAGGATGAGCTAAACATATGAGAGAGAAAGAGCAAAAAAGAATGAGGATAATTATCAACCATACTCTCATATAAGTGAATTATGAAAAATAATAATAATCAAAGAAAATTATGATGGTTCATTTGGAATGACCATTATCATTTCACATTAAATGAATTTTGCAAGAATCAAAGAGCATCTTTCATGTGAAATGATGATGGTCAATATGTCAACATAGGTCAACAAGTTAACCAAAGTCAAATGGTCAACAACCCTAACCATGGCACAATTATCTTTAATTAATATCATTAATCATATTTCCCATTTTCATTGGGGTTTGGAAAAAGACAACGGTCAACAACCCGAATGAGAATCCTCTGCCTCTTCTTCTGTCAACTGTGCATACACACCCGCATCCATGTTCCAAGGAACACGAATACAATGAGACAAAACCAATCCCAAAACAAATACTAGGATCTGGCTTAAACCAAAGCCCACTAGTAATAACTGCCCGGACACCAAACGTGCACAAGTGCGCGGATGCGAACGAACCCCGTCGCAAAACCATGCGACGTTTACTCTGTTTTGCCCAAAGGCGAATAACCCTCTGTGTGGGACTCTAAAGACTCGACACTACGTTGGCAGTGGGTTTAACCACAGGCCGCAAGCGGTACGTAACGGTCCCCAGGTAGATGCCGATAAGAAGACTGATGAGGTGAACCCATCCGAACTCCTACTGAGCCTGAATGTGACAATCTCCGTACAGTCCGGTCTGTTCGTCTAAGAGTATCACATGGTGGGCCTAGAGGGGCGGTAAACGTCAGTCCCCTAATAGCAGTACAAGTCGTGTCGGAGTATAGCCCAGAACACCCTGAGATAACACTGGAAACGCTACCAGTATATCTTGCTTGCCCTGGCCAGGGACTTTGTGTAATGGCTCTCCTAGACACAGCACGATATCAACCCCTAATACCGGGAGAGACGAATCCTGTCTAGCCGTCACTGCCTCCAAGTGCTTCAGGACTGCACCCAACTGCTACCTGTTCCATGACTCATTTGAGCCGTGGTAGGGTAGCAATCTAAGAACAGTAGGAACACACTCGAGGCGAAGTGACAGTGTCAAGTCAACGGACTAAGCTGTACTCATGTCACCTGGGAACTGATAACTGACGATAGGTATAGTACCAACCAACAGTTCCCGAAGAGTCCTGTCCAGTGTACTCGTAACCTAACGAGCACCTGCATACTATCTCAAGTACGACGTGCTAATGGCTGTGGGACAGACCATCTCCCCTGCTAGGATGAGAAGCGCATACGCTAGTCTACTCCGGAGTATCGATGCCCTGTCTCGATAATTTTACGATTAGGGACCTGTATAAGGATGTGCTTGTAGATTACCTAGCCCCCACAAGTGTGACTGCCATCACAACGCTGGTAATTAAGCAAAGATCCTAAGGGCTCCACTAATATGTATAAGCGATATGCTAAAATAAACACATGCACATATTAAAGTAGAAACAAACTAAGTAGCATACTACCATTTTTAGCAAGATTGTCTATACAACTGTGAATATCCCAAGCTTCTATTAAGTAATACATAAACTAGTATGATACAGTAATGGCCTCTAGGGCATATACACTAACAATCTCCCACTTGCACTAGGGCCATGTACCGGCGTATCGAAGACCTATCATCTCGATCAGCCGCTCGAACTGAGTCTGGGGTATGGCCTTCATGAAAGGATCTGCAGTGTTATTCTCCAAATCTACTCTCTTCACCTCAATCTCCCGGCGATCTACGATCTCCCTGATCAGGTGGTACCGCCTCAAAATGTGTCTGGACTTCTGATGGGACCTGGATTCCTTCGCTAAAGCTATAGCGCCGTTGTTGTCACAATACAGCGGTATTGGATCAACAATGGTAGGAACCACCTGAAACTCCGTGAGGAACTTCTTCATCCAGACAGCTTCCTTTGCGGCATCGCAAGCAGCTATGTACTCCGCTTCTATTCTTGAGTCAGCAACGGTTTCCTTCTTGGAGCTCTTCCAGCAAACCGCCCCTCCATTGAGGGTAAAGACATAACCCGACATGGACTTGGAGTCATCCTTGTCACTCTGAAAGCTGGAGTCAGCAAAGGCCTCGATCTGGAGGTCTTTTCCGCCATACAGCAAGAACATCTCCTTAGTCCTTCTCAGGTACTTGAGAATGTTCTTTACTGCTATCCAGTATTTCTCCCCTGGGTCCGACTGATACCGGCTTACAACGCTTAATGCGTATGCTACATCTGGTCTGGTACACAACATCGCATACATTATAGAGCCTACCGCAGATGCGTAGGGTATAGATGTCATGCGAGCCCTTTCCAAATCAGTCTTGGGAGACATATCTTAAGAGAGGGTGATTCCGTGACAAGCCGGTAGATTACCGCGCTTTGAATCTTCCATACTGAATCGTTTCTGAATGGTGTCGATGTACCTGGACTGCGAAAGTCCCAACATCCTCTTAGATCTATCACGATAGATCTGGATCCCCAGAATGTGGTTGGTATCGCCCAGGTCCTTCATGGAGAACCTCTGTGACAAGAATCCTTTGACTGACTGTAGCATAGGAATATCATTTCCTATTAGGAGAATGTCATCCACGTACAAGACGAGGAATACCACAGTTCTCCCTACAATCTTACTGTAAATGCATGGTTCATCTGGATACTTGATAAAGACGAATTCTTTTACAGTATCATCAAAACAGATGTTCCAACTCCGCGATGCCTACTTCAGTCCATAGAAGGACTTATGCAACTTGCACACTTTACCGCTGCTCCCACTCTGAATGAAACCCTCCGGCTGATCCATATAGACGCACTCTTCCAAATTTCCATTTAGGAAAGCCTGTAAGTCTACGGTAGCGCCCCGGCCGTCTTTCAGACGCCAAAATGCGGAACAAAAACTTTTATAACTGGTGCTATCGCATACTATAACCCGGATCTGCCATTAACGCTAAACTAACAATCTACAAAGAGGGAAGAAAGGTTATACCGAATGATCCGAGTCCTTCGTTCTTTAACCATCATCCCACGCTCCGTTGCGGCTGCTCCGATCTCGTCGATCTCCGATCTCCTCGTCCAGGTGGCACCACATCATCGGATCTTTAAACGGGCTCCCGCCTCTGACTCGAGGCAACTCGGTCGTCAAGTTTGCTAAAAGAGACGACCAAGATTGATGTAGAGAATGAGTGGAATACTTTGTCTCGCTTCGTCCAAAACCATGGACGAACGGTTAATGAAGTTGCCATGGGAATCGGGTAATGGAATGAAATGAGCTGTGAAATTCCATACACCGAAACTATCATAATCTTTTTAACCAAAAATGAAGTGAGTGAGAGAGTGAGGAGGGCCGGCCACATATATAGAGGTGGGGGGGTGAGTGTAGGAGAGGGAGAGGTGACAATAAGAAAATATCTCAAGTGTGAATACAAAGTGTGAACACATAGAAAGCAACCAATGAAAACTCAACACCATTCTAACCTAGTCACCTCTTCTAGAAATTTCTAGAACCTTCCACACTCATCTCAAGAAAAGATAAATCCGTCTTTAACCAAATGTTAAAAGACGGCTGATAGAAAACTGGAAACTGGCAACTTCCAAAAGTGATCCCGAAACGAATTTCAGGATAACCCCGTAACTGTATAAATATACCCGCATTTGTATTACGACCGAACACAAATGCAACTGAGACAAAGATATTATATCTACTCTGTATAATACATGGATCCGGCTTAAAACAAAGCCCACCAGTATTATCTGCCCGAAAGATGACACGTGCGTAAACGCACGTGCATTTTCCGAACCCTGCCATAAAACCATACGGCCTCTACAACGTTTCGCCCGAACTTGGGAAACTGTCTGTGGGGGACTCTAATGACTAGTCAGTACCCTGGCAGTGGGTTTAACCACAAACCGTCAGCGGCACTAGCTATGCGTAACGGCTGCCCATGTACTGACCTCAAGGGAGGCTGATGAGCGAACTCATCCAGAAACCCTACTGAGCCTAACAGTGACAATGTATATACAGTCCGGTCCGTTCGTCTATGAGTATCGCATATCCGGCATAGAGGGCTAGTAACGTCAGACCCCCAATAGCTGTATAAGTCGTGTCGGAGACAAGCCCTGAACACCCTGAGATACTACTGGAGTACCTACCAGTAAATCTCACCTGCCTTGGCCAAGGACTTGGTGTAATGGCTTTCCTAGACACAGCGCGACCTCCACCCCCAATACCGGGAGAGACGAATCCCCTGCCGATCCGCTCACGTGCCTCCATGTGGCTCGGGACTGTACCCAAAAACTACCTGTTTGTACGACTCCTTTGAGCCGTGGTAGGGTAGAAATCAAAGCACAGTGGGAACTCACACGAGACAAATGACGACCTCAGGTCGATGAACTAACCTGTACACATGTCACCAGGGAACTGCTATCTGACGATATGTATAATACCAACTAGCAGGTTCCCGGCGAGTCCTGTCCGGTGTACTCATAACCCAACGAGCACCTGTATACATCTTAGGTGATCCAACTGACACCAGTAGCTTGTGAGACCGGCCACCGCCCCTCGTCGGGGTCTCGACTGTATACACTAGTCTACTCCGGAGTATCGATGCCCTGTCTCGAAACTCCCACGACTAGGGACCACTATTAAGGATATGCTTATAGACCACCCAACTCTCACGTATATGATCGCCCTCATACTGTTGGTAGTCAAGCAAGATCCTAAGGGCTCTATCAAAGTGTAATCGTGATCAGTCACCTGAACCTATACACGACTGATAAAGGCAAACCAGATAGCATACTATCATCTCGAGTAAGACTGTCCTACCGGTATAGGTCCTCCTCAATCATTGCAATCACGTACCTGTGATCCAATAATTGACTTTGAGGGCACTATATCCAACAATCTCCCACTTGCACTTAAGGCTAATTATTGCGATGTTGCGTACTCACAGTCCGTGTGAAACCAACACCCAACTCCTCTACTAATCAGTTTCACAAAGCCCGTTTGTAAAACTATTGTGTTCGAGAAATAGCCTCAGTGAGTGGATCCGCCAGGATGTTTCTTTCTATGTCTCTTTTAATCTCAAGTTCGCGGAGAAACCCATCTCCCGAATTGAGTAATACCTGTCTTAGAATATGTCTGGATATCTGATGGGACCTAGTTCATAAATGAACTCCAAATCCAAACTTCTTAGACTGTATCGAAAACTGAACCTAATCAGTATGCGACACCATGCCTCCCACAGTATCCTCTTGGACCACCTGTCCAAAATACTATCCCACTTTATCAGAGGGAAAACTATAACTCTGACAATCACTCTGTCATCCATGTCATCTTTGAAGCCTGGAATGATAACCGTCTCCCGAAGGAGGCTGCCGTCATCAAATCCATAGAACATCCACTTATGTTCTAAAACTGCTTCCTTATGTTTCTCCAGGATTGGATTAATACAAACTTATCGCATCTAGTACAAAAACAACATCTGGTGTGGTACTTGACATCTCATGATTGACTCAGTTGCCTAAGCAAGTGATCTGCCAATCATGCACATCCCTCTCCCCTTTAGTCTGTAAGATACCTTTAGAGAGGGTGACTCCATCACCTGCAGGTACACCACCATGCCAGGAGTTATTTATTCTAAAAACCATTAGAATACTGTCAAAGTACCCACATTGGGAAACTACCCAAATCCAGATCTAAAACCATAGATCTAGAAACCAGAATGTCAAATATTATATCCATATCCTGTCTGGAGAAACAACTGTGTGACGACCAAAATCCAACCGATCGTAGTATAGGAATTTTACTTTCTACTTTGTGTATGTCATCCATATACCAAGACATCACACCCTACTGCCTTCTTAACAGATCCATCCTCTATTCTGATAAGCCAAACCCATGACTGTCACATCAAAATTAGATGATCAATCTCCGCTATAACTGCTCTAGTCTATAAATAGACATAAGCTACTTGCCCACTATGCTTCCGTTGCTCCCACTGACCACAACAACCCTCCTACCGGGTCTCATAGCCTGGAACAATAGTAGTGTCAAGTCTGGGTAGATAAGAACCTCCCTGTCACCGTCCTTGAGGCTACCGAAGTACCTCTCGGGTGTCTGAGGTTACCCACCAAATCTGCGGAGTGGCTAATGGAATGTCAAACCTGATTGAATCTATTGGTCCTATTAAATTTTTCCGTAATCGTTTGCGGTTCTAGAATCACTTCCAGTTCTACCATACTCCCACTACTGTTTTCTGAAAAAATCCATTTTACTAAAACTGTGGCGAGTCAAGAACAATATCACTATTGATCTTCCAGATGGTAGAAAGTCAACCCTCATCATAGCCTGGGCCAACCCACAAACTGCCATTACAGAAACGTGCCCTGAGTTATCCAGAGTCTGGTTTTAAGCATAAGCCGGACAACTCCCCGTACCTTAACTTTGTTAAGATACGAACCATTCTATATCCAATATAAAAACTTTGGCACTTATTTAATTGGAACCAGATTCAAATCATGCAGCTGTCTCCAGGGCATATCAACTTTAATGGAGAGAGGCTAATCAGCATTACTCAACTTAGGAATCCATCCAATTATGAGTAACCTGAAAGAGAAACAAGTTTCTCAGTACTTTTACTATCATCTGAATACCGATCATAAGTATCTACATCTTCGATCTCTTTGAAGAATCCCGATACTTGCGACATCTGGTTCTCTACTTTATTCTTATACCCACAACTTCTCAAAACTTAGACCTTGTATTTCTACGAAACACTTGTCTAAAAACTAGAGAAGTCATAAGTAAACAGAACATAGTACGAGGACCTACCCCTTTGTCCTGATGGACACTGGACAACATACAATACTCTGTATAAGTCCGCTGAGTTAAATAACTCAAAACCTGTGCGTCGTAGGTTGAAAACTGTACCCTGGCGATTTCCTCAAATATCACCAATTACAACGAATTCCGATATAATGAGGATGATCACCTAATTCCCAATAACTTCCTCCCACTCATCATCTATAAAACCATACAGATATGAGAATGAAACCTGGTGAATACACACCCTGGAGTAAGTATCTAATCGGGAAAATAGTTTTCCATTAACAATGCATTGAAACATGAAAATGTTTCGTAGGGGTATCCTGGTATTCATAGTAATGCCTCTTCCATAATCCAATTCATGACTTTAACCGTATATTTCTTTGCCATCTCTCCAAATCCCTTTATTTGTCTTTAGTCGTTACCTTCTGTACACCATCGTTAGGCTAAATGGTTTTCTTCCTTCCCTACCGTTCGGCACCAGCCTATGGTTTGGAAGAAGACTATCCAGTAAGCATAATAGGTGTACTCTCCTAAACCAAGGAGTACTCACAACTTGAGAGAAGGTGATGATAAAAGACAACTGAATAATATCTTATTCTTACAAAGGTGAAATAGGAGTGGCGATGAAGTACGCGGTTTGGTCGTGAATGATAACAGTCGCAACTTACTTTGCCCTCTTTCTAATCCCTTTATTTTGTCTTTACATATTACCTTCTGTACACCCTATTTAGGCTGATTGGTTTTCTTCATTCCTTACCTTTCGGCACCTGCCTATGGTTTGGAAGAAGACTATCCAATAAGCGTAATAGGTGTACTCTCCTAAACCAAGGAGCCCTCGCAACCTGAGAGAAGGTGATAATAAAAGACAACTGAATAAACCAATTCTATTTCTCCTGAACCTTGATCCATCCTCGAAGGAGTCCCTTCGAGTTCGTATATAACCATACGATGGATCTATCCAATGGAAGTGGATGTCCGTAGTAATACGGGTGTTCTGAGAAATGCAAAGGGTAAAAGAAGGAGTGGCAATGACTTATGCAACATAGACAATCCAAAAGCCAGTATTTTAAGAAGGTTCGGTCAACTTGGTCACTGAGTCATAGTCTAGGGTCGGTCAAAGGTCGCTGCCAAAGAGAGAGAGAAAAGAAACACTCTGCGTGCACTCTAACCTAGATCAGAATGGTTATCTCTTTATCTAATCCGGAAACCTCCCACTGTACTGTCAAATTCTCCTCCAAACCTAAAAGAAGAATCAATCGGGATCACCCGAAGAGTAAACCAACTCATCAGTGGGAATCGGGATCCAACTCTCATCGCATGATAACGTGACGGAATCCACTCGCGTTATCACACTCCAGAAGGTATGCGCATGCCTGGCAAGTTTCAGTTTCTTTAGAAACTCCCGATATGATTTTTACCCCATGTTCTTATGACCTTGACGAAAGCCAACAAATCATAAGTCACATGTCAAGTTCTGCCCGTCATTATCTTGTTAATTCGAACCCACCCGTACATACCCTTGATGAAAGCCAACAAGGTAATACGACTGTCCCAAACCAACTCATCTATCTATGCAACAAATGAATACCCCAGCAACTACCAAACACTATGCCTTGACGAAAGCCAACAAACATAGCTTGAATATTACTGACCATCCATAAGAAATGACGGAGGGCTACGGCTGGTTTTTGGCGAAGAACCTTTAACGTAATGAACTTGATCTCGTTGAAGGAACCTGATAGCTTTTTATAAAAATATAGTGGCGAAAACCTTTGCTAAAGAGGTCACTCCCGGTGAAGGGATCTTGGCTCTTTCCTCATAGAATGAGGTGCAGGATATTCCACTGAATACCACGATGCAAAGCAACATGTAATCGACTATAGTGAAGTTATTACCCTGACGCAAACTTCTGCCCAAGGGGTCGGTCCCGGTGAAGAGATATCGGCCCTTGCCCCGTCGAATGAGGTGCAGGATATTCCAACCGAATACCACTATGCATAACAAAGGGAAACATCTTTGTAATAACACCTTCTAAATTGTTCCAACAACATCCAAACAGGTTTGTTTTACTTTGCATTGATCAGAATCAACGCAGTCCCATCAATAATCACACCAGAAAAGAACGAAAATAAAATGTACTTATATGCCATCCGCATTCGTCACTGGGTCCCGTCATCACCCGTTAGGTTACTTAACTAACGACAGAGCGGGGACTGAACTAGCGCGGATGTAAAACATATACAACATCTAATAGTATATAAACCAATATACAATAATCGCTCCAGGCGTGATAATATGCAACATTACAGAAAAGTAATAAGTATCACAGAACAATACAGATAATCTGGGATCCCCGAATTTCACAGAGCCGCTGCTGAAACCCGACGTTCCCCTGTCGTGTGGATAGCTTGTGCAATGAAACATAGACCCCTACGGGTGCGGCAAGTTACCCGCCAAAACCTGAAGCGAGGCAGCCCCTTGCAGCATAGTGAATGGACTACCCAGCACTTCACGGAATCCGGTAATCTTGGGCACCCTTCCTTGGGTCAACCTGTACCCCCTACGAGTGCGGCGAATAGTCTGCCAATTCTAGAGTGAGGCCCCTCTGCCTCTCAAAGCCATGAGATGCGGACCCGTTGCCCCTCAGAACCCGGCTATCCGTGCACTCCGTCGCGGGGCAAAACCTAGTACAGTAATGAAAAATAGTACAACAGGTACATCGACCGCAACCTGGTCGTGCCCCAAAAGAATATTATACAACAGGCAGTGACGGCAGTCCACATGTTGGACGCTCGCCCCGCAATATAAAATGTATAAATAAAACCAAACTGCACTATCATTGCACACTGCTATCCACCACGACAAATCCGCAAAATCACAGCACAACACAGAACATCAACGCGAATGTCACGTTCGCAAACCCGTCTAAAAGAACTATAGCAATCAGACGCGGTTTACCGATCAAATGACATTCCTGGTCGGAGATATAATGTAAGCACTGTAAGCTAACATGTTTAAATTTCGATCGATTAAATTTCCCGAAGTGGGCCCCCACGCAAATCTGCTGTACAGTAAAAAATACTGGGCCCAAATGAACAGTTCTAGAAACCACAATTTCCCAAGTAGAATCCACAGAAGAAAGATGGTCCACTGATTCACCTAGACGGCCGCGGTTCCGCGGCCAAAGCATGGCTTTGGCGGCGGCTCCGCGGTCGTACGGTCGGATCAGTGGGTCGAATTTCTTCTGTGTTCTTTAAAAAGCCTGCTTGACTTTCTGAGATGCTCAAAAAAAATTTTAGACCAAATTTAAATTCAACAGAAACTTTAAACTTGAAAATTGCAGTTTTTGAAAATCCGTTCGATCGATCTTTTAAACGTGTTAGCACAAGTTAGTAAAGCTTAATGGCGTGGCTCTGATACAATGTAAGTCTACGGTAACGCCCCGGCCGTCTTTCAGACGCCAAAATGCGGAACAAAAACATTTATAACTGGCGCTATCGCATACTATAACCCGGATCTGCCATTAACGCTAAACTAACAATCTACAAAGAGGGAAGAAAGGTTATACCGAATGATCCGAGTCCTTCGTTCTTTAACCATCATCCCACGCTCCGTTGCGGCTGCTCCGATCTCGTCGATCTCCGATCTCCTCGTCCAGGTGGCACCACATCATCGGATCTTTAAACGGGCTCCCGCCTCTGACTCGAGGCAACTCGGTCGTCAAGTTTGCTAAAAGAGACCACCAAGATTGATGTAGAGAATGAGTGGAATACTTTGTCTCGCTTCGTCCAAAACCATGGACGAAAGGTTAATGAAGTTGCCATGGGAATCGGGTAATGGAATGAAATGAGCTGTGAAATTCCATACACCGAAACTATCATAATCTTTTTAACCAAAAATGAAGTGAGTGAGAGAGTGAGGAGGGCCGGCCACATATATAGAGGTGGGGGGGTGAGTGTAGGAGAGGGAGAGGTGACAATAAGAAAATATCTCAAGTGTGAATACAAAGTGTGAACACATAGAAAGCAACCAATGAAAACTCAACACCATTCTAACCTAGTCACCTCTTCTAGAAATTTCTAGAACCTTCCACACTCATCTCAAGAAAAGATAAATCCGTCTTTAACCGAATGTTAAAAGACGGCTGATAGAAAACTGGAAACTGGCAACTTCCAAAAGTGATTTCGAAACGAATTTCAGGATAACCCCGTAACTGTATAAATATACCCGCATTTGTATTACGACCGAACACAAATGCAACTGAGACAAAGATATTATATCTACTCTGTATAATACATGGATCCGGCTTAAAACAAAGCCCACCAGTATTATCTGCCCGAAAGATGACACGTGCGTAAACGCACGTGCATTTTCCGAACCCTGCCATAAAACCATACGGCCTCTACAACGTTTCGCCCGAACTTAGGAAACTGTCTGTGGGGGACTCTAATGACTAGTCAATACCCTGGCAGTGGGTTTAACCACAAACCGTCAGCGGCACTAGCTATGCGTAACGGCTGCCCATGTACTGACCTCAAGGGAGGCTGATGAACGAACTCATCCAGAAACCCTACCGAGCCTAACAGTGACAATGTATATATAGTCCGGTCCAGTCGTCTATGAGTATCGCATATCCGGCCTAGGGGGCTAGTAACGTCAGACCCCCAATAGCTGTATAAGTCGTGTCGGAGACAAGCCCTGAACACCCTGAGATACTACTGGAGTACCTACCAGTAAATCTCACCTGCCTTGGCCAAGGACTTGGTGTAATGGCTTTCCTAGACACAGCGCGACCTCCACCCCCAATACCGGGAGAGACGAATCCCCTGCCGATCCGCTCACGTGCCTCCATGTGGCTCGGGACTGTACCCAAAAACTACCTGTTTGCACGACTCCTTTGAGCCGTGGTAGGGTAGAAATCAAAGCACAGTGGGAACTCACACAAGACAAATGACGACCTCAGGTCGATGAACTAACATGTACACATGTCACCAGGGAACTGCTATCTGACGATATGTATAATACCAACTAGCAGGTTCCCGGCGAGTCCTGTCCGGTGTACTCATAACCCAATGAGCACCTGTATACATCTTAGGTGATCCAACTGACACCAGTGGCTTGTGAGACCGGCCACCACCCCGCGTCGGGGTCTCGACTGTATACACTAGTCTACTCCGGAGTATCGATGCCCTGTCTTGAAACTCCCACGACTAGAGACCACTATTAAGGATATGCTTATAGACCACCCAACTCTCACGTATATGATCGCCCTCATACTGTTGGTAGTCAAGAAAGATCCTAAGGGCTCTATCAAAGTGTAATAGTGATCAGTCACCTGAACCTATAACGACTGATAAAGGCAAACCAGATAGCATACTATCATCTCGAGTAAGGCTGTCCTACCGGTATAGGTCCTCCTCAATCATTGCAATCACGTACCTGCGATCCAATAATTGACTTTGTAACGTTTTAAAAATAATTATATAAATAATTAAATGAATAAAATTGTTTAAGTGAATTTTATGAATTTCGGTAAAGTAAAATGTATTTTTCGTAAAATTAAACCATGATTGTTTTTCATTATAATTTCAAAAATACATATTTTAATTATGTAATTACTAGTAAATGGTGTTTATTTATCCACTTAAAATTTTTAGTTTAATTAAATATTTTTCCTAAACTAATTATTTTAAATATTAACATAAGCTTTATTTTTACACTAAATTAGTGTAAATTACAAATTTGAATGGTTTTAATTTGTAAAAGTGAGCCATGACATATTATAATTTAGTGAGTATCATGTAAAATTCATTTGCAAATTTTTCCAATTTTCTAGAGTTTTCTTGAGTTGCTATAGTTAAGAATTAAAAGAAAATTTAATAAAAGCATGAAAAGACAAAATGATATGATATTTTGGTGGAACTTTCTGCATCTTTCTTCACTTTTCTCATTCTCCACCCCCTTCTCCTAATTGTGGCCGGCCTCAACAACCCCATGGCAGCCCCCCCATTTCCCATTTCATTTTTATTCAAAATTCATCAAAAATACTTCAAAAATTCAATTAAAATTCCACAAAATCATATTTATTTCATACCCTTTATTCCTTGCTCATTTTTACATGGATTTTGGAGATGGAAAGCATGCATTTTGAGGCTCATTTTCATGTTTGGACTTGAGGTTGTGAAGGTATAAATCTATCTCTTTTGTTTTATTTCCATTAGATGTTTCTTTTAAAGCATAAATAGTTTTATTAGATTAATTCTATGTTCAATTTTTAAAATTTAAGTTAGGGTTTGTAAATTCAAGTTATGATTTTTATTAATTAATTAGGGTTATAATAACTAGTCTACCATTTTTAGAAGTGGAAAAATCTTGCATGGTTATTATATAATAATTTGTGTATTCAAATTGATTTAATAATGTTATTTAGCTAACTTGTTTTTATAAAATGTATTTGTGGATAAAATAAAATTCCAATTAAGGTTGTTATCATTAGATTGTAGTTTTAGTGGGAACCTTAGCATGTTAATGGAAAGAAAAACTTAGTTTGATCACTAGTTTCTTGTGATAATTGGAAAAATACTAATAAAAGGCTATTTTTGTAAACTAGATTTTGGGAAATTCCTAAATAAATGAGATTAAAAATATAATTATGGTTTCATCATATCATTATCATCATGAATTGTAGTTTCGTACATTAATTCATGCAACATCATGTTTTGTGGTGGAATTGTGGTATTTTGCTTGAAAAATGTTGAAAATTGTTAAAGGTTGCAAACTAGAAATTTCAAATTAATACAAATTTGTGTAATAAAAATGTAGTAATGGTTTGTATAGTCTAGTTATGCTATTTAATGAGTTTTATAACCATTGGTTTCATCTAAATGTCAAGTTTTGATGAAAAACGGTAAATTGGCATTTTCGGTTTTTACGAAAATGGACGGTTTGATGGATTTTAGGGTTTCGATGGATTTAATCATGTTTTATAATATAAGTAATGTGTTTTAAAACTACGAGTTATTTGTTGATGTTTATCTCGATCCATCGGAGTTTTTTACGCCGATATCGAGCGATATTTGGTTCTTTTGCGTGGACGGGACATAGGTTTTAACCTATGCTTGTTCCTTGTATCGTTTGACTTTCGTATGTGATCCAGTTTACGATACTATTTATATGTTTGCGTTTAGGTACCCCTCACGTGGACTACGGGCGATGAAGAGGAGGATGGCGACACCGTCTTCGGCAGACATGGACCAGGTGAGTAGATGTATATCTACGGGGGGAAGTCGGGTGGATGGCGTTTAGCACCCCCGCAACGTAGAATAGGAATAGTACTTATTGATATTAGGAAACCAGATGTGACCCTAGATTCTTAATGAGTAGGACCCTAGTAATGACCCTAGGCTGGACTAGACTGATTTAGGAAAACCATACCAGAAGATGAATACCTTAGAAGAGGTTCGTAGGTTTCAGGTAGAAACACACACACGCACACACTGAAACTCGACATGGTGTATACGTGCATGTGTATATATATATATATATATAGGACGAGGTATAGGTATATATATATACACAACACGTATATGGGATACATTGATGTGATATGATATCCGAGGTATGATGAAACAGTGTAACTGGGCTTGATGCCGTGATTCTTGGCTACAGTCGTATTAAGTGTTAGCGGATCATTAGAGAATGAGATAATGAATATGTATACTTAAATTATAAGGGGCAGTGATGATATTGAGGTACATGGGACTCTAAAATAGTATCCGGACTGTAACTTGTGATTGATCACGATATGGGATATGTATGACTTAATCACAATATGATACATATGACATGATATTTCTGAGGATAAACTAATGATGCTTATTATGATGGCAATGATATATGATTGATGTAGGCGATTACAGTTTAGCACCTTGATCATGAGATGTGTTGGTGATGACATTATACGAATAATGAGACACCTAGGAGATGCTTGACCCGTACCCCGATATTGGGATGCCGTACGATGGATTTTACCGTACGAGGCATAAATATGATGATTGATCCGCACTCTTGGTTCGAGGAAGCCGTACTTCGTACGTGACGCTATTGAGGCTGGATCGCCGACTATTAGAGATATTGATTCAGACCTTAGGTAGACTCTTGTTTCTTATTGACTAGTTTCTTAGGTTAAGTTCCTTAGGAGGGTAGATGGACACTAGTTTAGGTTCGATTCATATAGTGATAGTTGTACTCGTATGTCGCAGAGGGGTGGATAATGCACATCTGTCTTTACATTCATACTGTAATCATCATGGTGCATGTTCTTACATATGTTGCTATAATCAGTACAAACCATACCTGTTAGGACATCAGCACCATTACCGATGATGCGCATATTCCACGCACACTTATTTTCCGGCTCACACACATCATCATCGGTAATTGCTATGTCACGTACACTTTAGATCATATTGTCTTTTATGGATAGAATCAGTTAACAACTAGACCGATATAATATTGTGATTATTCTCTGATGTTAGTATAGACATGATATTTATTACTTAGACATCCATGCATTCATATTTTCATGTTATCATGCAGTATTATGGGCATATGCCGACACTTATCATATAGTTACTCATGATTTTAAGATTTGGATTTCTATGAGATTTCTGGATTTTGGGGAAAACCGCAAGAATATATAAACAAACTTCTCTCTCTCTCCTCTTCTCTTTTTTTTAAAAATAAGATGCGGTTTTCTCGTGATGTATGTGTCGTCCACCATGAGATTTCATGTTTTCTGATGGATTTCGAGACCCGATTCGAGGAGTGGATGAATTGTCTCGGGTACATGGTGGGCCCGGTATGGTACCCCGAGGCAAGAAGATCGAGTTGTAGACGATGAGCCTGGCAGGGGAAGGCTACTTACCGGTGATGTCTGGCGCGGCGGATATCCGGAGGATACCGACCGTTATCGTGAGATTTGATGATATGGGCCGATCCGGACTGACTGAGCCCGAGATATTGAGACTTGAGATTACATGTGTTGTGTCGATGCTTGACACGGATTTCCATGGATTTCATTATTGAGATTTCAGATTCCTATACACATTTTACTATGATAACAGTTAAAGATTTCTTATACAGATATATCTGGATTTCAGGATTGATTGTTTTATATTCATGGTGCATGCATATCCATTCATATGACATAGTACTATATGAGGCACTGACACGAGCACGGAGTATCTGCACTTACACGTAGTATTACCCTGCTATTACTAGATGATTGGGACTTAGTAGTGTATTATTATGACCTAGGATAGCGTCGTGCATTCGATTTCTTTTTGTAGATGTCTTCTACTCACGAGTTGGCAACTCACCCCCGTTGTGCCAAATTTTATTACAGGTTCGATGTACAGGTTTCCCTGGCAGCTTGCTGGCACATCTATTCTTTCAGGGTGATTTGCACGGTAGGTTGGTTCACTTGTATCCGAACCACCATTGTACTTTTATTCCTTCATTTGTATCTAGTAAGCTCCATCAACCATACTTGTATTACTTGATAAGTTTATTGGACCAGTCTTTTATTTTGACCTTAGAGTCGCGCATATATTATTCTGATCTGGTGGTTTTGTTTTATTTTGAGTTTTGAGCCTCGCCCTTTGGCGTTGTATATTATTGTGCTTGTTGTGGTTGTTTCCGCCAGTTGGCGTTGAGCTAGCACCCGTTTGGGGATGCTTTTTATTGTTTATGTATATTATACTTGTTGTACCCATTTGGGGGCCAGTTTTTATAGAGGAGACTCTGCCGAAATTTTTGAGAAAATTTGCTGATGCTTTTAAACTTGTTTTCTTTTTCTTCTTCTTCTTCTTTTATGGTTTAATTTTACGAAAAATACATTTTACTTTACCGAAATTCATAAAATTCACTTAAACAATTTTATTCATTTAATTATTTATTTAATTATTTTTAAAATGTTACAGACTTTGAGGGCACTATATCCAACAAAGCCGTCTTTACATCCATCTGCCTGACCTCATAATCGTGGAAGGCAGCAATGGCAAGAAGGATCCGAATGGATTTGAGCATAGCCACTGGAGAAAAGGTTTCGTCATAGTCCAAACCAGGTCTTTGACGAAAACCCTTAGCAACAAGTCTAGCTTTATAGGTTTCAACCTGCCCGTCTACACCAATCTTCTTTCTGAAGATCCATTTGCAGCCTACGGGTTTTACCCCTTCTGGAGCAATGTCCAAAATCCAAACTTTGTTAGTGTACATGGACTCCATTTCGGTCCGCATTGCATCCAGCCATTTTACTGAGTCACCGCTCTGGATGGCTTGGTGGAAGCTAGTAGGCTCATCACTTTCAATGACGCAATCCTCTCGATCCCTGTTTATGAGAAAACCGTAGTATCTCTCGGGCGGATGAGACTGCCTACTACTCCTGCGGAGTGGCGCTGGGACGTCCGGTTCTCCTGAAGCTTCTGGTTCTTTCAAGCTTTCAGTAATAGCTTGTGGTTCTGGAATTTCTTCCAGTTCTACTGCGCTCCCACTTGTTTCTTTTTCTAAAAACTGATGTTCCAGAAAGTGGGCATGACGAGAAACAAAAACCTTTTGTTCCTCTGCGTAATAGAAAAGATACCCCCTAGAGTTCTTTGGGTATCCCACAAACTTACACAGTATTGAACGTGCCTCGAGTTTGTCCGCATGCTGCTTTTTAACAAAAGCTGGACATCCCCTTATCTTCAGATATTGAAGATGGGGTTTCTTCCCACACCAAATCTGATATGGTGTGGTAGGCACAGTCTTGGAGGGAACCTTGTTCAAAAGATATGCAGCTGATTCTAGTGCATAACCCCAGAAGGGTCGCGGTAACTCAGCCTTACTCATCATGGAACGAACCATATCCAATAGGGTTCGATTCCGCCTTTCAGATACACCATTGTGTTGTGGTGTGTATGGGGGAGTAAGCTGAGAGAGAATTCCATTCTCTTTTAAGTAGTCCAGAAACTCGGCACTCAAGTATTCACCACCTCGATCAGATCTCAGTGTCTTGATACTCTTGCCTGTTTGTTTTTCAACTTCATTCTTGTATTCCCGAAATTTCTCAAAGGCCTCGGATTTATGCTTTATCAGGAAGACATGTCCATACCTAGAGAAATCATCCGTAAAAGTAATGAAGTATGAATAACCACTTTGCGCATGTGTAGACATTGGACCACACACGTCACTGTGTATGAGTCCTAAGAGCTCGCTCGCTCTTACTCCGTGTCCAGTAAACGGAGTCTTTATCATCTTTCCCATGAGACAAGATTCACAAGTAGCATAAGACTGATACTCGAACGGATTCAAGTATCCCTCTTTATTTAACTTTGTTAACCATGTCTCATTAATGTGACCCAGTCTACAATGCCATAAGAAAGCCTGATTTAATTCCGGAGACTTTCTTTTAAGTGTGTTCTGGACATTGAAAACCTGACCTCGATTCAGCACGTATATTCCGTTTTCTAATGTACCTGACCCAATCAGAACTTGATTTAGGTGGATGTGGACAATATCGCTTACAAAAGTAAAATCAGATCCTTCCTTAGAAAGTAAAGATACAGATATGCTATTACAAGTCGCACTAGGTACATACAAACAGTAATGCAGAATCAATATCTGCCCAGTTGTCAATCCAAGATGATATTCCCCTACGGATTCAACGTCCATGCTCATTCCGTTGGCAACCCTGAGAGTCATATCACCTATCCTGATAACTCTATGGTTTCTCAGAGTCTGTAATGAATTACAGATGTGAAATCCTGATCCGGTATCCAATACCCAGGAAGTAGAGTTAATTGACATACAATTTTCTATTACAAACACACCCGAAGCCGAAGCCACAACATGCTTCGAATCCTGGCTACCGGCTTTCAAAGCCCTGCAATCTTTCTGCCAATGTCTTTTCCCGTAACAATAGGAACGTCCCTCCTTTACTACATCCAGTCCCAAAACTTTTGCCCTTCCCTTTCCTTCTACTTCCCTGGTTTCCTTCTGGGTATAAGTAGAGGGCAGAGACTGTAGAATCAAGTCAGTGTTTGACCCGTTCTTCAACGTGGTCTTCAGGTCCGTCAGCTCATCAAAATAGCTAGTCTCTGTAAGAACGTTGTCCCTTAAAGATGACCCGAAAGCCAACCTGGTTTGAAGCAATTCGTTCGAGGTCTCATATCTTGCGATACGAGATTGCTCTACATATAAATCTTTGTTATGGAGGAAGATTGAAACTGAGTCCATCTTCTCGTACTGCCTCTGGTATGCACCATCAACTGAGGCTAACACGAGGCACTTGGCATTCGCACAGTCTTTTTCCGATGTCTTACAGAGATCAATATCCGTGACAGAGGAAACTAGTCCTGAGACGGCAGGGGTTTGATTAGTTAGGAGGTGTCCCAGCTTGTCCTGGGTAATGGACATCTGGACAGACCTTTTCCAGTCGTAACAGTCAGATTCAGTTATTTTATTATCTAGATGTAACCTATGTCTGTGTTGTTAGTTATATGTATGCCCTAGAGGCCATTGCTATACATAGGATGTATATTGTAGTGGATGCTGGGACATATATAGGGAGGACTTTCTTGCTCGACATGATAGTATGCTATCTGGTTGATCTTTACCTTAACGTGTACACTGATTGTCTCTATGTTACATGTTGGTAAAGCCCTTAGGATGTGTACTTGACTACCTGGACTATGATGCAGATCATACTAGTGGGGACATGGTAGTCCATAAGTACATCCTTCAAGGTCCCTAGTCGTGGATGTATCGAGACGGGGCATCGATATACCAGAGTAGACTAGAGTATACCTTCTCGACCCATACAGATGGGCGATGGATGATCCCATATCCATTGGTGTTTGACATCAGAGATGATATACGGGTGCTCAGTGGAGACTGGGTACACTGGACGGACTCGCCGAGAACTCCCAGATGGTATTATACCTTACGTCAGATGGCAGTTCTCTGGTGACACTGGTACAGAGTAGTCTGTTGACCCGAGATCGTCATAGAGTCTTGTGTGGTTCCCACTGTGCTTTGATTTCCACCTTACCACGTCCAAGACGGCGTGCAAAACGTGTTAGTGTATATGCCCTAGAGGCCATTACTGTATCATACTAGTTTGTATATTACTTGATGGAAGCTTGGGATATTCACCTTGTATAAACAATCTTGCTCAATATAGTAGTATGCTACTTGGTTTGTTTCTACTTCAATGTGTACTTGTGTTTATTTCAGTATATCACTTATACGCATTAGTGGAGCCCTTAGGATCTTTGCTTGATTACCAGCGTTGTGATGGCAGTCACACTAGTGGGGGCTGGGTAATCTATAGGCACATCCTTATACAGGTCCCTAGTCGTAGGACTATCGAGACAGGGCATCGATACTCCGGAGTAGACTAGCGTATGCGCTTCTCATCCCAGTGTGGGAGATGGTCTGTCCCACAGCCATCAGTACGTCGTACTGGAGATAGTATACGGGTGCTCGTTGGGTTACGAGTACACTGGACAGGACTCGTCGGGAACTGACAGGTTGGTATTATACCTATCGTCAGTTATCAGTTCCCAGGTGACATGAGTACAGCTTAGTCCGCTGACTTGACACTGACACTTCGCCTCGAGTGTGTTCCCACTGCACTTTGATCACTACCCTACCACGGCTCAAAGGAGTCGTGCAAACAGGTGGTGGTTGGGTGCAGTCCCGAAGCACTTGGAGGCAGTGACGGTTAGACAGGATTCGTCTCTCCCGGTATTGGGGGTTGACATCGCGCTGTGTCTAGGAGAGCCATTACACGAGTAGTCCCTGGCCAGGGCAAGCGAGATATACTGGTAGGTTTCCAGTGTTATCTCAGGGTGTTTTGGGCTTCACTCCGACACGACTTGTACCGCTATTGGGGGACTGACGTTTTACCGCCCCCTAGGCCCGCCATGCGATGTATCAGACGAACAGACCGGACTGTACGGAGAATGTCACGTTTCAGACTCAGTAGGAGTACAGATGGGGTTTCACCTCGTCAGCCTTCTTGTCGGCATCTACCTGGGGACCGTTATGCACAGCTAGTGCCGCTTGCGGTCTGTGGTTAAACCCACTGCCAGCGTAGTGTCGAGTCTTTAGAGTCCCACACAGAGGGTATTCGTCTCTGGGCAAAACAGAGTAGAGGTCGCATGGTTTTGCGACAGGGTTCGTTCTCATCCGCGCACTTGTGCACGTTTGGAGTCCGGACGGATTATACTGGCAGGCTCTGGTTTGAGCCAGATACTGGTATATGTTTTGGGGGTTGCTTTTATATCTTGGTATTCTTGTTCCTCGGAACGAGAATGCAGGTGTGTATGCACAGTTGCTTGAGGCGGAGAATGAGGTTTTTCATTAGGGTTTCGGATCGGGTGCGTATGCACAGTTGACAGTTATCATTTTCCAAACCCTAATGGATTTGTATATTATCTATTAATAATAGTAATTAAATAAGAATTATGTTATGGTTGTTTTTCTTGTTGACTTGTTGACCTTGGTTGACTTGTTGACCATTGACCACTTTTCATGCCTTGAAAGTCTTCCTTGATTCATGCTTACACTTCATTAAAAGAGGTATGATAGTGGTCATTCCAAAATAACCATCAACTATTCTTATTTCAATTATTATCATTTAGATAATTCATTTCTTTTGCAATATGGTTGCAAGAAAGAAATAATTGAGCTCATTCTATCATTCTCACTCTCTCTCCTCATTTCATCTTCTTCCTCCTCTTGAAAAGAGAAACCTTCTCATGTGTTGAGATTCATTCTCTTTAGATAGAAAAGCAAACCCTAATCTCTCTCTACTCATTCTAGGATGAAGGTTTAGCAAGCCGGAAACCCTAGTTCACTCAAAGATCGAGGAAGAGCCCAAAGTCGAACCTTCGAGGTGGATCTATCTTCGGCAAGAAGAAGGCGACGAGAAGAGAACCAATCAAGCTTCTACAAAGAACAAGAAAGAAGAACAACAACAAGAAGAGAAGGAGTTCAAGTTTAGGTATAACCATCTTCCATAGTAGCTAACTCTCTTTAGCTTGTAAACTAGTTTTAGTTTAGACAACGATCCCGACATAGTTTAGTCCATGTTGCCTCTTGCGATAAAAATTCGTTTTTTATACCGTTTCCGCCTCCCCGTAAGTACCGGGGGTCGCAATATGGACTTACAGTGGTATCAGAGCCTAACTAAACTTAAACTAGCTTGGTAGTGAAGTGTAACGAAGTTCGGAACCGAAAAATCGCAAAACCGGAAAATCAAAACCCTAACTTTCTGTTGAAATTTTTTCTGCTCAAAATGAAAAACTTTATACTTGTAAAATCGTCTCAGGGTTTTCTAAGAACACACAAGAAAAACGATATCATGATTCCTCCAAACCGCCGCGCTTCCGCGGCCTCACCTACTCATCAGGCCGCGGAACCGCCGCAAGTTGGTGTCATCTTTGCATCGTTTTTCATGCAGTGTTCTTCTGTGTTGGTTTTGGGATTTTTAAGATATATTATATGTACCCAGATTTTCCAGAACTGAAATTCACTTTTGGGGTCCTATAATTCCGTATTTTTTTTCCGAACTTCACTGCACTTTGACTATGATGGTTATATCTGTGATGTTTGCATGTATTGAACGTCGGCTAATCGCTATAAGTCGATTAGTCGGGGTTATACATGATCTGTAATGTTCTGGAATGTGTATATGAATGTGTTGGACTGTCGCGGGTGAATAGCCGGGGTGGATGTGAGATGAGCTTTTGTTTTTCTTTCATTCATTGTAAATGTAAATTGATGTAATAATATTATTTGTTTGGCCGCACAACCGGGTCGGGGTTGTAGCCGTCATTGTATAATTCTTTTTACTGTTTTTGCTCCTAGGATAGACCCATGGTGGGGTGCACAAACTACCGGGAACTAGGAGGGTAGTTTGCCGCACCCGTAGGGGTCTTGGGTGGGGTATTTGCTATTCACCGCGACCGTGTTATCCGCTTTTCG
The DNA here is from genome assembly GCA_030015575.1 of Agapanthus africanus. Taxonomy (NCBI): domain Eukaryota; kingdom Viridiplantae; phylum Streptophyta; class Magnoliopsida; order Asparagales; family Amaryllidaceae; genus Agapanthus; species Agapanthus africanus. The sequence goes on along the minus strand of CM057347.1, from coordinate 205,841,565 downwards.
TTTCAGGCTCGAAAGAAATGCGGATTGCTAGTATATCCAATGTATTCATCTGTGATCTGTAATGTCTATCATTGCTTTCTATTTAGGCGTTGCTTATGTTTTACAGCCGCGCTAGCCCAGCCCCCGCTCTGTCGTTAGTTAAGTAACCTAACGAGTGATGACGGGACCCCGTGGCGAATGCGAATGGCATAAGCGTACGTCATATTTTGGTTGTTTTCTGCAATGGTAGGAATTAAATGATGGGACGCATTAAAAGAACTAATGCAAGAATATCACGCATTAAAAGAACTAATGCAAGATAATAAACCAAGTTTAAGTCGATGGAACACTTTCGAAAAACCACTCGGTTCTTTTCAAAACTAACTTTTAAATGCGGAGCTTGAGCCACTCCTTCTAAAAGCTATCTCGTTCCATCGATTATATCAAGTTCACTACGTTCACGGTTTCGCCAAAACCATTCGTAGCCCTCCGTCGTTTCACATAAATAGTCAATAGTATTCAAGCTGTGTTTGTTGGCCAAAGTCAAGGCATAGTGATTGGTAGCTATTGGATATTCATGTGCAGCATAGATAGATGCGTTGATTTGGAACAGTCGTACTGCCTTGTTGGCCAAAGTCAAGGGTATGTACGGGTGGATTCAAATTAACCTGGATAACGACGGGAAGAACTTGACATGTGACTTATGATTTGTTGGCCAAAGTCAAGGTCATAAGAGCATGGGGCAAAAATCCACATCGGGAGTTTCATAAGTACTGAAACTTGCTAGATTTGCATACCATTTGGAGTGTGATGATTATGGTAGGATTCCTTCATTTTCATCACGCGATGATATTTGGATCCCGATCCTACTGTGAGTATATGCTACTCCTCGGGAAATTTCTCACTAAACGATCAATGCTATAAACCTAGTAGGTGCCTAGAAAGGTGTTAGCGGGGCTACGCCCCCAGGGAAAAGAGGTTCTTAAATTAAGGAACTTCGCGAAAGCGTTGGAAAACCTCCCTCGAAGTACCGACACTGGCCTGGCTGAACGGTTAAGCAAGTATTGTACGGTGGGATTGATCCCGGCTAATTCTTCCTTTGTGGTTTGAGGAGGGATTCGAGAGACAGTGGGAGCCATCCTGTTTAGACAAATTAAAAACCATTCTAAATTTGCAAGAGCATCGTGCTAAGTGTTTCTTCTCTCCCCCTGCAGCGACCAAATCGAAATGACTGGACTTAAGTTACTTCTAGATAAAAACATATTGACAGGGCCAAACTACAAAGATTGGCTCAGGAATGTCAAATTGGCAATCTCTTACGACAAGCTGGGGTATCTTCTTACCAGCAAAGCTCCCCCCGTCCCAGGTCCCACCTCCAGCGTCGCGGATAAGGAAATCCGTAAGACTTGGGAGATTGACAGCGCGAAGGCCAGATGCCTCGTACTTGCCTCGATGGACAATGACCATCAGAGGAGGCACGAGAATATGGATTTGGAATCCATATTTCTTCATACAAAAGAACTGTATGGAGAGCAGTCTCGTATCGCAAGATACGAAGTGTCGAAGAAGTTATTTTCGACAAAGTTGGCCGTCGGATCATCGGTAGCGGACCACGTGCTTAAGATGATTGGCTACACTGAGGAGCTCGCGGAACTTGGGACCACGTTGGATAGTGAACTTTACACGGATATAATTCTCCAGTCCCTTCCATCCACTTACGCCCAGTTCATACTGAATTTCAACTTGCAAGAAAAGGAAGTTGAACTTTCAGAACTCCTCAACCTGCTGAGGAGCGCAGAGGGCACCCTACAGAAGGGTAGGGATACATCCACTTTGTTTGTAGGAGGATCTTCTTCTTCTAGGTCCAAGGCGAAAGCCAAGGGAAAGAAGAAGAAAGCCCCCGCCAAACCAAGAGGCGGTGTTAGTAAAGTGGGTGCGAAGGGAAAGGAAAAGGCAACAAAGATAGCGGGGAAGCTTGTTGGTAAAGAGGAATGCTTCTATTGTCACAAGAGTGGACACTGGAAGAAAGATTGCAGGGCTTGGAAAGCCAGGACACAGGAACTGAAGCAGGTTGCGGCTTCAGCTTCAGGTGTGTATGTTATTGAAAACTGTCTTTCTATAAACTCTACTTCCTGGGTATTGGATACCGGATCAGGATCTCATATCTGTAATTCTTTGCAGGCGTTGAGAAACCGTAGGTTTTTGAAGGAAGGTGACATGACCCTCAGAGTTGCGAACGGAGCTAGCATGGATGCTAAAGCCGTGGGGGACTATCACCTAGGAATGTCAGATGGACATGTTTTGGTTTTGCGTAATTGCTTTTTTGTACCCAACGCAACTTGTAATATCATTTCTGTATCTTTGGTTTCTAAAGAAGGTTATGAATTTGCGTTTGTAAGTAATGTTGTTAACATTCACCTTAATCAAGTTCTGATTGGGTCAGGTACATTGAGCAATGGTATATACGTATTAAACCAACCACAGATTTTCAATGTCCAGAATACACACAAAAGAAAGTCACCAGATATTAATCAGACTTTCTTATGGCATTGTAGACTGGGTCACATCAATGAGAGAAGGTTGACTAAGTTACATACAGAAGGATATTTGGATCCGTTCGAATATCAATCATATGCCACTTGTCAATCCTGTCTCAAAGGAAAGATGACAAAGACTCCGTTCACTGGACACGGAGTAAGAGCGAGCGAGCTCTTGGGACTCGTACACAGCGACGTGTGCGGTCCAATGTCTACACATGCACGAAGCGGTTATTCTTACTTCATTACTTTTACGGATGATTTTTCAAGATACGGTTATGTCTTCTTAATGAAACATAAGTCAGAATCTTTTGAAAAGTTCCAGGAATTTAAGAATGAAGTAGAAAAACAGACCGGCAAAAGTATCAAGATTCTAAGATCGGATCGAGGTGGAGAATACTTAAGTGCCGAGTTCCTGAATTATTTAAAAGAGAATGGGATTCTCTCTCAGCTTACTCCTCCATACACCCCGCAACATAACGGTGTATCGGAGAGACGGAACCGGACCCTATTGGATATGGTACGGTCCATGATGAGTAACGCTGAGTTACCGCGATCATTCTGGGGGTATGCACTAGAATCAGCTGCGTACCTTTTGAACCGAGTTCCTACTAAGACTGTGCCTACTACACCATATGAGATGTGGTGTGGGAAGAGACCCCATCTCAGTCACATCAAGACTTGGGGATGTCCAGCTTTTGTTAAAAAGCAGCATGCGGACAAGCTCGAGGCGCGTTCAGTACAGTGTAAGTTCGTGGGATATCCAAAGAACTCCAAGGGATATTTCTTCTACTGTGAAGAGGAACAAAAAGTCCTTGTTTCTCGTCATGCCTACTTCTTGGAAACTGAGTTTTTGGAAAACCAGATAAGTGGGAGCACAGTAGAACTGGAAGAAATTCCAGAACCACGGACTATTACTGAAAGCTTAGTGGAACCAGAAGGTTCAAATGAACAGGACATTCCTATGCCGCTCCGTAGAAGTAGTAGGCAGTCTCATCCGCCCGAGAGATACTACGGTTTTCTCATAGACGGGGATAGAGAGGATTGCATCATAGACTATGATGAGCCTACTAGCTTCCAGCAGGCCGTTCAGAGCATTGACTCGGTAAAATGGCTGGATGCAATGCGGACCGAAATGGAGTCCATGTACACCAACAAAGTATGGACGTTGGACATTGCTCCAGACGGGGTAAAACCCGTAGGATGCAAGTGGATCTTCAAAAGGAAGATTGGTGTAGATGGACAGGTTGAGACCTATAAAGCTAGACTTGTAGCAAAGGGTTTCCGTCAAAGACCTGGGTTGGACTACGACGAAACCTTTTCTCCAGTGGCTATGCTGAAATCCATTCGGATCCTTCTTGCCATTGCTGCCTTCCACGATTATGAGATTTGGCAGATGGACGTAAAAACCGCTTTTCTAAATGGAAATTTAGAGGAGTGTGTCTATATGGATCAGCCGGAGGGTTTCATTCAGAGTGGGAGCAGCGGAAAGGTGTGCAAGTTGCTTAAGTCCATTTATGGACTAAAGCAGGCATCGCGGAGTTGGAACATCTGTTTTGATGAGACGGTCAAGGAATTTAACTTTATCAAAAATCCAGATGAACCGTGCATCTATAGTAGATTTGTAGCGAGAACTGTGGTATTCCTTCTTTTATACGTGGATGACATTCTCTTAATAGGAAATGACATTCCTATGCTACAATCTGTCAAGGGTTTCTTGTCACACAGGTTCTCCATGAAAGACCTGGGTGATGCCTCTTACATCCTGGGGATCCGGATCCATCGTGATAGATCCAAGAGGATATTAGGACTTTCACAGTCCAGGTACATCGACACCGTACTGAAAAGATTCAGTATGGAAGATTCCAAGCGCGGTAACCTACCGGCTTGTCACGGGATCACCCTCTCTAAAGAGATGTCTCCCAAGACTGATTTGGAGAGGGATCGCATGTCTATTATACCCTACGCTTCTGCGGTAGGCTCTATAATGTATGCGATGTTGTGTACCAGACCGGATGTAGCTTATGCACTGAGTGTAGTAAGCCGGTATCAGTCAAACCCTGGGGAGAAACATTGGATAGCGGTAAAGAACATTCTCAAGTACCTGAGGAGGACTAAGGAGATGTTCTTGGTGTATGGCGGAAAAGACCTCCAGATTGAGGCCTTTGCTGACTCCAGCTTCCAGAGTGACAAGGATGATTCCAAGTCCATGTCGGGTTTTGTCTTTACCCTCAATGGAGGGGCGGTGTGTTGGAAGAGTTCCAAACAGGAAACCGTTGCAGACTCGACTATGGAAGCGGAATACATCGCTGCATCTGATGCCGCAAAAGAAGCTGTCTGGATAAGGAAGTTCTTAAAAGAACTTCAGGTGGTTCCGTCCATTGTTGACCCAGTACCTCTGTATTGCGACAACAACGGGGCTATAGCTTTAGCAAAGGAACCCAGGTCCCATCAGAGATCCAGGCACATCTTGAGGCGGTATCACCTGATCAGGGAGATCGTGGATCGTAAGGAGATCGAGGTTCGGAGGGTTGCTTCAGAAGAGAACACTGCAGATCCATTCACCAAGGCCCTACCCCAGACTCAGTTCGAGCGGCTGATCGAGATGATAGGTCTTCGATACGCCAGTACATGGCCTTAGTGCAAGTGGGAGATTGTTAGTGTATATGCCCTAGAGGCCATTACTGTATCATACTAGTTTGTATATTACTTGATGGAAGCTTGGGATATTCACCTTGTATAAACAATCTTGCTCAATATAGTAGTATGCTACTTGGTTTGTTTCTACTTCAATGTGTACTTGTGTTTATTTCAGTATATCACTTATACGCATTAGTGGAGCCCTTAGGATCTTTGCTTGATTACCAGCGTTGTGATGGCAGTCACACTAGTGGGGGCTGGGTAATCTATAGGCACATCCTTATACAGGTCCCTAGTCGTAGGACTATCGAGACAGGGCATCGATACTCCGGAGTAGACTAGCGTATGCGCTTCTCATCCCAGTGTGGGAGATGGTCTGTCCCACAGCCATCAGTACGTCGTACTGGAGATAGTATACGGGTGCTCGTTGGGTTACGAGTACACTGGACAGGACTCGTCGGGAACTGACAGGTTGGTATTATACCTATCGTCAGTTATCAGTTCCCAGGTGACATGAGTACAGCTTAGTCCGCTGACTTGACACTGACACTTCGCCTCGAGTGTGTTCCCACTGCACTTTGATCACTACCCTACCACGGCTCAAAGGAGTCGTGCAAACAGGTGGTGGTTGGGTGCAGTCCCGAAGCACTTGGAGGCAGTGACGGTTAGACAGGATTCGTCTCTCCCGGTATTGGGGGTTGACATCGCGCTGTGTCTAGGAGAGCCATTACACGAGTAGTCCCTGGCCAGGGCAAGCGAGATATACTGGTAGGTTTCCAGTGTTATCTCAGGGTGTTTTGGGCTTCACTCCGACACGACTTGTACCGCTATTGGGGGACTGACGTTTTACCGCCCCCTAGGCCCGCCATGCGATGTATCAGACGAACAGACCGGACTGTACGGAGAATGTCACGTTTCAGACTCAGTAGGAGTACAGATGGGGTTTCACCTCGTCAGCCTTCTTGTCGGCATCTACCTGGGGACCGTTATGCACAGCTAGTGCCGCTTGCGGTCTGTGGTTAAACCCACTGCCAGCGTAGTGTCGAGTCTTTAGAGTCCCACACAGAGGGTATTCGTCTCTGGGCAAAACAGAGTAGAGGTCGCATGGTTTTGCGACAGGGTTCGTTCTCATCCGCGCACTTGTGCACGTTTGGAGTCCGGACGGATTATACTGGCAGGCTCTGGTTTGAGCCAGATACTGGTATATGTTTTGGGGGTTGCTTTTATATCTTGGTATTCTTGTTCCTCGGAACGAGAATGCAGGTGTGTATGCACAGTTGCTTGAGGCGGAGAATGAGGTTTTTCATTAGGGTTTCGGATCGGGTGCGTATGCACAGTTGACAGTTATCATTTTCCAAACCCTAATGGATTTGTATATTATCTATTAATAATAGTAATTAAATAAGAATTATGTTATGGTTGTTTTTCTTGTTGACTTGTTGACCTTGGTTGACTTGTTGACCATTGACCACTTTTCATGCCTTGAAAGTCTTCCTTGATTCATGCTTACACTTCATTAAAAGAGGTATGATAGTGGTCATTCCAAAATAACCATCAACTATTCTTATTTCAATTATTATCATTTAGATAATTCATTTCTTTTGCAATATGGTTGCAAGAAAGAAATAATTGAGCTCATTCTATCATTCTCACTCTCTCTCCTCATTTCATCTTCTTCCTCCTCTTGAAAAGAGAAACCTTCTCATGTGTTGAGATTCATTCTCTTTAGATAGAAAAGCAAACCCTAATCTCTCTCTACTCATTCTAGGATGAAGGTTTAGCAAGCCGGAAACCCTAGTTCACTCAAAGATCGAGGAAGAGCCCAAAGTCGAACCTTCGAGGTGGATCTATCTTCGGCAAGAAGAAGGCGACGAGAAGAGAACCAATCAAGCTTCTACAAAGAACAAGAAAGAAGAACAACAACAAGAAGAGAAGGAGTTCAAGTTTAGGTATAACCATCTTCCATAGTAGCTAACTCTCTTTAGCTTGTAAACTAGTTTTAGTTTAGACAACGATCCCGACATAGTTTAGTCCATGTTGCCTCTTGCGATAAAAATTCGTTTTTTATACCGTTTCCGCCTCCCCGTAAGTACCGGGGGTCGCAATATGGACTTACAAAACGGTGGTTTTTGGGTACAGTCCCGAGCCACATGGAGGCAATGAGCGATAGGAGGGGATTCGTCTCTCCCGGTATAGGGAGTTGATGTTGCACTGTGTTCGATTGGCTATAACCGGAAATCCCTGGTCAGGGTTGCTAAGATTTACTGGTAAGTGTTACCAGTAGTTTCTCGAACTTTATAGACCTCATATCGACACGACTTATCGAGCTATTGGGGTCTGACGTTTACCACCCCTAGGCGAGATATGCGACATATCAGACGACGAGACCGGACTGTACGGTAAGTGTTACTGGTTGGATTCACAGGAGTGTGTGCGGGCTTACTTGTCGATCTTCTGATCGCTCAATACCTGGGTGGCCGTTACGTTTAGCAGACCGCTTGCGGCTTGTGGGTGTTTGATATGATCATCACCTGCTGCCGGCGTATTGACGAGTCTTTAGAGTCCTACACAGAGGTTTCCTGGCTCAAGCGAAACGAAATAAGAGCGCATATGAGATATGTGCGGGACTGAGAATAATGCATGTATGTGATACCAAATTCTATTCTCGCGATGAATGTATCGAATGGTTGTATGTGATTTAACCTCGTTATCGAATCAAGGATTGATTCGATAAGCCGATACATTGGATATTAGTCGGTTATATGCGATATGACTGGATCGTTAAATCAAGTGTTGATTTAATGATTTAATGTATAATTATATATTTGATATATTACTTTGCATTAACTAGTATTGGTTCACTTAAGATGGATTTTCTCACTTGATGTGCACATTGTATATGTGATATATTTTTGTGCACTTGTTTGTATCCTGTTTGATGATACATGCAAACTTGGATTTGTGTAAAGGCTTAAACCATGTTTAGTGAATGGTTAGGGTTTCATTTCACTTATTTATTTATCTTTTCTTTTTTGGTTAAAAGATAAAAGAAAAACAAAATGGTTGCATTCAAACATGAAGCTTGTTGAAGCTTCATGAAGCTTTGACCAAGTGGCCATTTTGTCTTCTTCTCCTAACCCTAACCATTCATCTAAACTCTAGTTAGTTCTCCACACGAAACCATGGTTAAAAATATGATAAGAATCATTTTTATTTTCTATTTTAAAAACACTTATCATATTCTTTTCTTCTGCTTCTCCTTCTTCAACATGAAGAAAACCTTGCCTCCATCAATGGCAACTTGAGAAAAAGAGTGAGAAATCCAATTCTAAAGTGAACCCACTTCCTATTTCTTCATCCTCTACCACTTGCCAAGTAGTATAGGGTGTTTTCTTCTCAAGTTTCATGGCTTGGTGAAGTTGGAGCTTGATCTTGTGTTGCCTCGACGTAGATCATCTTCGGCATCGAAGTCGGCGACCTAGCCCGCCCATTTCTCCGATGAAACCGACGCTAGAGCCGGGGATCCGATCATCGCCGCGAGGGCACTTCATCACGGAGCTATGGAGGTGGAGGACCGGATCTACAAAGGTTGTATTTCCGTTCACTTAGTTAAGTTGTTAACTAGTTGCTTTTTATCGCTTAAATTTTAGTTAACGATCCGTATTAGGGTTTGTAGGCACAAGAAAAATTTGAAATTGGCATGGTTGATGCCTTGTGAGACCTCATTAGTGTGCCTAGGAACCCTACAGTGGTATCAGAGCCTAGATAGAGCCTTAGGCGATGCGTAGACGGAGTTAGAAGCCCGATCGAACCGAAACCCTAATCTCAAATCGCTCTCTGTACATTTTTTGAAAACCGAGATTTTTCCAAATTAAAAATATGCAGAAAAATCAGCAGGAGATTCTAAGAATTACTGTGAAATTCGAGCGGCCAAATCTGTAAGTGCATGGCAGCGCCCCGGCCGTCAATCCGACGGCCAAATGCGGAAGCGGTGATAAACTTTAATTTTACTTGAACTGGCAAACCGCCGCGCACTAATACCCGGATCGAACCATTAATTAGTCCTAGCTAACTACAAGAAAGGGAATAGAGATATACCGACGATCCAAGTCCTCCGGTCTTCTCGTCATAGTCCCGATCTCTTGCGGAATGTCCCGTCTCCTCCTCGTCGCCGGAAGTGCACCACATCGCCTACATCGTTTACGGGCTCCCACCTCAATGCCGAGGCAACTCGGGCACGAAGCCGGCTACTCGACGTGCCCAAGGTTCGCTGTAGAATATGTAGTCCTCAAGTCTCACTTTGGGGTTGTGGAATTGCCATTTGGTGGAGGAATGAAGCAAGAACAAATGTGAAGGAGCTTGGGGTATTTTGGAGCATGATATGAACCAAAAATAACCCACCCAAAATTTTTGGACAGCCCACTTGTGAAGTGGCCGGCCATGCTAGAGAGAGGAGGGGAAGAATGAGATGGTGGCAAAAAATGAGAGAGTCATTCTCATCTCAAAAACAAGAGAGAGAGAGGAAAGTCTATCATGCAAAAGGGAATGATCACAAGGTAAACTCAACACTCAACACCACCATCATCACCTCACAAAGTCCAACCATCATGAACCATGATGACTCAAAAAGTCATGCCATCATGAAGAAATCAAGTCAAAGGATGGTGCTCATCATGAAAACCATCATGATAAAACAAAGATGCAAAGACCCCCTTCACAACCACTTATTTGCAACAATGCAAATAAGCCCTCCTCCACCAATCTTCGGCCAATGAACGGAACAATGGAAATTGACCGAAACGGAAAGCAAACTGGCAACTCCAGAAAACTGGTCCCGTAATAAATTACAGGAAAACCCCGATACTGTGCATACACACCCGCATCTGTATTTCGACCGAAATACAAATGCAATGAGACAAAATCTACACTGTACTATACTAGGATCCGGCTTAAACCAAAGCCGGCTAGTGATGTCCGTTCGATCCTGATCCGTGCAATACCGCACGTATCTGATCGAACCCTGCCATATATATCCATACGGCCTATAGTACAAACTGTCCTATCCTGATCCGTGCAATACCGCACGTATCTGATCGGACCTTGCCATATCTCCATACGGCCTCTACAACCTTTCGCCCGAAAGCTGAGTAACTGAATGTGGGGGACTCTAAAGACTCGTCAACACCTTGGTTGTGGATTTAACCACTAGCACGTCAGAGGTATAAGCCAATACGTAACGGACTACCAGGTATTGACTAAAAGGGACATCGATGAGCGAACTCATCCGGACACCCTACCGAGCCTGTCAGTGACAATATCCGTACAGTCCGGTCCGTTCGTCTATGAGCATCGCATGGCGGGCCTAGGGGGTTGGTTAAAGTCAGACCCCCAAAAGCGGTACAAGTCGTGTCGGAGTGTAGCCCAGAACACCCTGAGATACTACTGGAATACCTACCAGTAAATCTCCTTGCCTCGGCCGAGGGCTTCGTGTAATGGCTCTCCTAGACACAGCGCGACCTCACCCCCAATACCGGGAGAGACGAACCCCTGAAGATACGCTCACTGCCTCCATGTGGCTCGGGACTGTACCCAACTAAAACCTGTTTGCACGACTCCTTTGAGCCGTGGTAGGGTAGTAATCAAAGTACAGTGGGAACTCACACGAGACAAATGACGATTCCCAGGTCGATGAACTAACCTGCATACATGTCACCAGGGAACTGCCATCTGACGTCTGGTATATGACCAACTAGCATGTTCCCGGCGAGTCCTGTCCGGTGTACTCATAACCCAATGAGCATCTGTATACATCTTAGGTGATCCAACTGACACCAGTGACTTGTGAGACCGGCCACCGCCCCTCGTCGGGGTCTCGACTGTATACACTAGTCTACTAAGGAGAATCGATGCCCTGTCTCGAAACTCTCACGACTAGGGACCTTTTAAGGATATGCTTATAGACCCCCAGCTCCCACTTATATGATCGCCCTCATACTGCTGGTGGTCAAGCAAGAATCCTAGGGGCTCTATCAACGTGTAATAGCGACGTGTCAGGTCACTTAAAACAGTACACGATGATAAAGGTAAACCAGATAGCATACTATCATCTCGAGTAAGACTGTCCTACCGGGATAGGTCCTCCATCAATCATTGCAATCACGTACCTGTGACCTAATAATTGACTCTGAGGGCACTATCTCCAATAATCTCCCACTTGCGCTCAAGGCTAATTATTGCGATGTCGCATACTCACAGCCCGTGTGATACCGAACACCCAACTCCTCTACTAGTCAGTCTCACAAAGCTCGTTTGCGAAACTATTGCGTTCGAGGAATAGCCTCAGTGAGTGGATCCGCCTGGATGTATCTTTCTATGTCTCTCTATATCTCAAGTTCGCGGAGAAAACCATCTCCCGAAATGAGCAATACCTGTCTTAGAATGTGTCTGGATGTCTGATGGGACATAGCTCATAAATGAACTCCAAATCCAAACTTCTTAGACTGTATCGTCAACTGAACTTAATCAGTATTCTGCGCCATGCCACCCTCAGTATTGCCTTGGATCACCTGTCCAAAATACTGCCCTTCATTAGAAGGAAAACTATAGCTCCGACAACCTCCTTGTCGTCCAGGTCACCTTGGAAGCCTGGAATGATAACTGTCTCCCGAATGAGGCTGTCGTTATCATATCCCTTAGAACATCCACTTATGTTCTAAAACTGCTTCCGACTGTTTCTCCAGGATTGGATCAATGTCAGCTTATTGCATCTAGTGCAAGAACAATATCTGGTGTGTTACTTGACATCTCATGATTGACTCAATTGCCTGAGCAAGTGATCTGCCAATCATGCACATCCCTCTCCTCTTTAGTCTGTAAGACACTTTTAGAGAGGGTGACTCCATCTTCTGCAGGTACACTACCGTGCCAGGAGTCGTCCATCCTAAATACTCTTAGAATGCTGTCAAGTACCCTGATTGGGAAACCACCCAAATCTAGATCTAAAACCATAGATCCAGTAACCAGTATGTCTGATATAAAATCCATTTCCTTGTGTGGAGAAACCACTGTGTGACGACCAAAGTATAACCGACTGTAGTATAGGAGTTTCCTTTCCTACTATGTGTATGTCATCCAAATACCAGGATATCACACCCTACTACCTTCTCAACAGATCCATCCCCTATTCTGATGAAGTCAAACCTATGACTGTCACGTCAGAAATAGATGATCTATCTCCGCTACATCTGCTTTAGTCTATAAATAGACATAAGCCACCTGTCCACCAATGCTTTCGCTGCTCCCACTGACTACGACAACCCTCTTGCAGAGTCATATAAACGTACACTTCTAAAGCAAGTTTAGAACGACGCTATACTCATCCTCCTGCCGGGTCTCACAGTCTGGAACGACAGCAATGGCAAGTGTGGGTAAACAAGGACCTCCCTGCCACCGTCCTTGATGCTACCGGAGTACCTCTCGGGTGCCTGAGGTTACCCACCGTATCTGCGGAGTGGCCAATGGAATGTCAATCCAGATTTAAACTTTAGGTTCCTTATCAAATCTTCAGTAATCGTTTGTGGTTCTGGAATCACTTCCAGTTCTACCATACTCCCACTACTGTTTTCTGAAAAAATCCATTTTTAATAAAACTGTGGCGAGTCTAGAACAATATTGCTATTGTTCATCCAGATGGTAGAAAGTCAACCCGCGTCATAGCCTGGGTCAACCCACAAACAGCCATTACAGAAACGTGCCTTGAGTTGTCCAGTGTCTGGTTTTAATCATAAGCCGGACAACTCCCCGTACCTTAACACCGTTAAGATATGAACTGTTCTATATCCAATATAGAACCAGAGGCACTGATTTAATTGAACCAGATTCAAATCATGCAGCTGTCTCCAGTGCATGTCAACTAAATGGAAGGAGGCCGATCAGCATTACTCAACTTAGGAATGCTTCCAATTATGAGTAACCTGAAAGAGAAGCAATTTCTCTTAATCACTACTATCAACTGAATATCATATACAACTATCTACATCTTCGATTACTTTGAAGAATCCCGATACTTGCTACACCTGGTTCTCTACTCTATTCAAATACCTATAACTTCTCCAAATTCGGACCCTGTGTTTCCACGAAACACCTGTCTAAAAACTAGAGAAGTCATAAGTAAACCGAATATAGTACGAGGACCAACCCCTCTGTCCTGATGGACCCTGGACATCATACAATACTCTGTATAAGTCCTTTGAGTCTAATAACTCATTCACTGTGTGTCGTAGGTTGAAAACTGTACTTATGGTTAAGAAGAATTACACCGCTGTTTAATGCTCCTTACCTAACCATCCACTGATATAGGTAAATGTCACAGACATAATTTCAAAAAGGTATATCTCACTCTATGAAAATAGACGTACAGATATATCAATTTGAAATTGGTGCATGACAGCGGATATTCAAAACCAAACATTTGCCGTCCGGCAAACAACCCGGGTGACTTCCTCAAATATCACCGATTACAACGAATCCCGATATAATGAGGATGATCACCCAATTCCCAATAACTTACTCCCACTCATCATCTGTAAAACTATACAGATGTGAGAACCGTACCTGGTAAATACATACCCTGGAGCAAGTGTCTAATTAGGAAATCAGTTCTCTTTTAACAGTACACAGTGAAACTGAAACATTGAAATGTTTTGATGGGGTATCCTGGTATTCCTAGTAATGCCTCTTCCATTATCCAGATTCACAACTGTAACCGTGTAATTCTTTGCCACCTCTCCAAATCCCTTCATATGTCTTTCTTTACCTTCTGCACACCCCTTTAGGCCAAATGGTTTTCTTCCTTCCCTACCGTTCGGCACCAGCCTATGGTTTGGAAGAAGACTATCCAATAAGCATAATGGGTGTACTGTCCCAATCCTAGGAACACTCGCAATGAGAGAGGGTGAAGATAAAAGACAACCGAATAAACCTTATTCCTATTTCTCCTGGACCAGAATCCATCCCCGAACCGGAACAAGTTCCATTCGAGTTCGTATATAACCATACGATGGAGTATCCAAATAAACTGTGGATCTTCGTAGTGATACGGAGTGTCCTGGAGAAATACAAAGGTGATGTGGGAGTGGTAACGAAATATTTGGTTTGGTCGTGAATATCTGTTGCAATTTACTTTGCCCTCTTACTAATCCCTTGCTTTGTCTGAACTTAATACCTTCTGTACACCATCGTTAGGCTAATTGGTTTTCTTCATTCCCTACCGGTCGGCACCAGCCTAAGGTTCGGAAGAAGACTATCCAATTTGCGTAATAGGTGTACTATCTCCTAAACGAAGGAGTACTCATAACCTGAGAGAGGGTAAAAAGGAAAAGACAACTGAATAATCCTATCCGTTTCCTCCAGAACCTGAAACCATCCTCGAATAAATTCTTTCGAGTTCGCATATAACCATACGATGGTTTTGTCCAATGGAAGTGGACGTTCGTAGTAATACGGGGTGTCCTGGAGAAAAGGGTAAAAGTACGAGTGGCAATGAGGTTCGCAACTCTGACAATCCAAAAGCCTGTGTTTAAGAAGGTTCGGTCAACTTGGTTACTGAGTCATAGTCTTAGGGTCGGGTCAATGGTCGCTGCCAAAGAGAGAGAGAAAAGAAACACTCAGCGTGCACTCTAACCTAGATCAGAATGGTTACCAATTTATCTAATCAGGAAACCTCCCACTGTACCTCAAATTCTCCTCCAAACCTGAAAGAAGAATTAGTCGGGGTCACCCGAGGAGTAAACTAACTCATCAGTGGGAATCGGGATCCAACTCTCATCGCATGACAACGTGACGGAATCCGCTCACGGTATCACACTCCAGAAGGTATGCGCATATCTGGCAAGTTTCAGTTCTTTTGAAACTCCCGATGTGATTTCTGCCCCATGCTCTTATGACCTTGACGAAGGCCAACAAATCATAAGTCACATGTCAAGTTCTACCCGTCATTCTCCAGGTTGATTTGAACCCACCCGCACAAGCCCTTGACGAAGGCCAACAAGGCTATACGACTGTCCCAAACCAACGCATCTATCTATGCTGCAGAAAGGCAACAAGCAGCTACCATACACTATGCCTTGACGAAGGCCAACAAACATAGCATGAATACTACGTGCTACCCGTCTGAAACGACGGAGGGCTACGAATGGTTTCTGGCGAAAACCTTTAACGTAGTGAACTTGATATCGTTGAAGGAACTGATAGCTTTTAAAAAAATATAGTGACGAAAACCTTCGCTAAAGAGGTCACTCCCGGTGAAGGGATCTCGGCTCTTTGCCTCGTCGACTGAGGAGCAGGATATTCCAACTGAATATCACGATGCAAAACAAAAGTAATCGGCTATAGTGAAGTTAATGCCCTGACGCAAACTTCTGTCCAAGGGGTCACTCCCGGTGAAGGGATCTCGGCCCTTGCCTTGTCGACTGAGGAGCAGGATATTCCAACTGAATATCACGATGCAAAACAAAAGTGAACGTCCTTGCAATAACAGCTTTTTGAAAAGTGTTCCAACAACATCAGATTAGGTTTTTTTTTTTTTTAAACTTGCATTGATCCGAATCAACGCAGTCCCATCAATTGATCACACCAAAAAGAACGAAAATATACTGATGTACGTATATGCCATCCGCATTCGCCACTGGGTCCCGTCATTACCCGTTAGGTTAGTTAACTAACGACAGAGCGGGGACTGGACTAGCGCGGATGCAAAACATATACAACATCTACTAATATATATACCAATATATTATATTTCGCTCAAGGCGTGAATAAAAATGTAACATCACAGAAATGTACAGCATCACAGAAACAATACAGATATCTGGGATCCCCGGGTTTCACAGAGCCGCTGAAACCCGACGTTCCCCTGGTCGTGTGGATAGCCTGTGCAATGAAATCCTAGACCCCTACGAGCGCGGCAAGTTACCCGCCAAAACCTGAAGCGAGGCAGCCCCCTTCATCGCCGTGAATGGACCACCCAGCACTTCACGGAATCCGGTAACTTGGGCACCCCTCCTGGGTCAACCTGTACCCCCTACGAGTGCGGCGAATAGCCCGCCAATCCTAGAGTAAAGCCCCCTCCGTCTCAATGCCATGAGATGCGGGCTTGTTGCCCTCTAGAACCCGGCTGTCCGTGCACCCCTCCGCGGGGAAATCCTAGTACAGAAAGTAAAATATACATACAACGGGTACATCGACCGCAACCTGGTCGTGCCCCAAAATAATAATACAATCAGGCAGTGACGGCAGTCCACATGTCGGACGCTCGCCCCGCAATATCAAATGTACATAATACAACCACAACTGTACTAGCATTGCATCCAGGCTATCCCCACGACCGATCCGCAACATCACAGCAAAAACAGAACATCAACGTGAAAGTCACGTTCGCAAATCCGTCTAACCGGGCTATAGCAGTTAGACCGGATTTACCGATCGAGTGACATTCACGGTCGCAGATATAATGTAAATAATGAGAAATAATGTGTTTAAATATCCGATCGATCAAACTTTAACAAGTGGGCCCCCAAGCATTACTGTAGCACATCAGGAAATTCTGGGCCCAATGTTATTATTCCAAACACCCTAAAATCACCCCAGAAGTCCACTGGAGAAAATTGACAGAGTGATCTATTCATAGTGCGGCGGAACCGCGGCCCAAAGGGGGGTTTGGCCGCGGTTCCGCGCTCCAACTATGGAGTTACTCTGTCGATTTTCTACAGTAGCCTTATATTTTCCAGTACATTGGTTTTCAGCAACCTGAAAAATTTTTGGAGACTGAAAAATTTTGACAGAAAACTGATGTTAAGCAATACGGGTTTGGAACATTTTAATCGATCGGAAATGCAAAACACATTAAACCAAGCTAGACTAAGTTAATGGCGAGGCTCTGATACCACTGTAAGTGCATGGCGGCACCCCGGCCGTCAATCCGACGGCCAAATGCGGAAGCGGTGATAAACTTTAATTTTACTTGAACTGGCAAACCGCCGCGCACTAATACCCGGATCGAACCATTAATTAGTCCTAGCTAACTACAAGAAAGGGAATAGAGATATACCGACGATCCAAGTCCTCCGGTCTTCTCGTCATAGTCCCGATCTCCTGCGGAATGTCCCGTCTCCTCCTCGTCGCCGGAAGTGCACCACATCGCCTACATCGTTTACGGGCTCCCACCTCAATGCCGAGGCAACTCGGGCACGAAGCCGGCTACTCGACGTGCCCAAGGTTCGCTGTAGAATATGTAGTCCTCAAGTCTCACTTTGGGGTTGTGGAATTGCCATTTGGTGGAGGAATGAAGCAAGAACAAATGTGAAGGAGCTTGGGGTATTTTGGAGCATGATATGAACCAAAAATAACCCACCCAAAATTTTTGGACAGCCCACTTGTGAAGTGGCCGGCCATGCTAGAGAGAGGAGGGGAAGAATGAGATGGTGGCAAAAAATGAGAGAGTCATTCTCATCTCAAAAACAAGAGAGAGAGAGGAAAGTCTATCATGCAAAAGGGAATGATCACAAGGTAAACTCAACACTCAACACCACCATCATCACCTCACAAAGTCCAACCATCATGAACCATGATGACTCAAAAAGTCATGCCATCATGAAGAAATCAAGTCAAAGGATGGTGCTCATCATGAAAACCATCATGATAAAACAACGATGCAAAGACCCCCTTCACAACCACTTATTTGCAACAATGCAAATAAGCCCTCCTCCACCAATCTTCGGCCAATGAACGGAACAATGGAAATTGGCCGAAACGGAAAGCAAACTGGCAACTCCAGAAAACTGATCCCGTAATAAATTACAGGAAAACCCCGATACTGTGCATACACACCCGCATCTGTATTTCGACCGAAATACAAATGCAATGAGACAAAATCTACACTGTACTATACTAGGATCCGGCTTAAACCAAAGCCGGCTAGTGATGTCCGTTCGATCCTGATCCGTGCAATACCGCACGTATCTGATCGAACCCTGCCATATATATCCATACGGCCTATAGTACAAACTGTCCTATCCTGATCCGTGCAATACCGCACGTATCTGATCGGACCTTGCCATATCTCCATACGGCCTCTACAACCTTTCGCCCGAAAGCTGAGTAACTGAATGTGGGGGACTCTAAAGACTCTTCAACACCTTGGTTGTGGATTTAACCACTAGCACGTCAGAGGTATAAGCCAATACGTAACGGGCTACCAGGTATTGACTAAAAGGGACATCGATGAGCGAACTCATCCTGACACCCTACTGAGCCTGTCAGTGACAATATCCGTACAATCCGGTCCGTTCGTCTATGAGCATCGCATGGCGGGCCTAGGGGGTTGGTTAAAGTCAGACCCCCAAAAGCGGTACAAGTCGTGTCGGAGTGTAGCCCAGAACACCCTGAGATACTACTGGAATACCTACCAGTAAATCTCCTTGCCTCGGCCGAGGGCTTCGTGTAATGGCTCTCCTAGACACAGCGCGACCTCACCCCCAATACCGGGAGAGACGAACCCCTGAAGATACGCTCACTGCCTCCATGTGGCTCGGGACTGTACCCAACTAAAACCTGTTTGCACGACTCCTTTGAGCCGTGGTAGGGTAGTAATCAAAGTACAGTGGGAACTCACACGAGACAAATGACGATTCCCAGGTCGATGAACTAACCTGCACACATGTCACCAGGGAACTGCCATCTGACGTCTGGTATATGACCAACTAGCATGTTCCCGGCGAGTCCTGTCCGGTGTACTCATAACCCAATGAGCATCTGTATACATCTTAGGTGATCCAACTGACACCAGTGACTTGTGAGACCGGCCACCGCCCCTCGTCGGGGTCTCGACTGTATACACTAGTCTACTAAGGAGAATCGATGCCCTGTCTCGAAACTCTCACGACTAGGGACCTTTTAAGGATATGCTTATAGACCCCCAGCTCCCACTTATATGATCGCCCTCATACTGCTGGTGGTCAAGCAAGAATCCTAGGGGCTCTATCAACGTGTAATAGCGACGTGTCAGGTCACTTAAAACAGTACACGATGATAAAGGTAAACCAGATAGCATACTATCATCTCGAGTAAGACTGTCCTACCGGGATAGGTCCTCCATCAATCATTGCAATCACGTACCTGTGACCTAATAATTGACTCTGAGGGCACTATCTCCAACAAAATCGTCTAAAGCGCGGCGGAACCGCGGCATGAGCATGGCTCGTGCGACGGTTCTGTGGCCAAGTTGTCACATCACCTCTTGAAAATTGCACAGTAATTCCTATCTTTTAGTGCTGTGTTTTCTGGGAATTTTTAAATTATATTCAACAGTTGAGTTTTCTGGGGTAGTTTTGGGAATTCGACGTTTCGATCGGGAAGTTTAACTTCGTCTGTGTTTTTCCGGATAATTTTAGAACATGTTAAAAAGTTCGACCGGATATAAATACCCAATTTTTCCCCTGCCGGGAAATTTCCAAGTGTTGGATCTTTCCGTGGTTTAATAACGTTTTAAGTAGTGCAAGTAATGCGATGGACCCTCTAGAAGACAACAAACCTTAACTCGATTATGTGACCGTCTTGAACTGCCCTTAGAACCTTAGGGTCTGGGGCAGTACGGCGTGCCACATGTGAGGCGTTGACTTGACCCTTCTACGGCTGGACCGTTGGTATTGAGGCATGAACTGGATGTTTTTAAACTTGTTTCATGTGTTGATCTGTTTCGGGAAAACTTGGGTGTTTGACTGTTCGATCGAAAAGTTTAACATTTTCTGTTTATCTGGAATGTGATACAATAATTGGAATTCATAAGTAGTTATGAGATAACTGAATGAATGTTATAAACATAGCGTTTTAGTCTCCCTTGATCGGTTGCCACGGAATTTTGATGTGATCAAAAGTCCGTCGCAATCACGTAGCGTACGCGGATACTTGCCAGGTAAACTTAATAGACAGCCTCGCCCCATAGCCCCGACCAAGTGACTGTAGGAGAACCCCGTCGCCGAAAGCATCCGTTCGGGTGCTCGCGGCAGCGGTGTTCCGCCTTGGTGCACTTCGTCGACGACGTCAGGGGTGCGGCCGCATACTAAAGTTTGCGACGAGCATTCGATCTGAATGCCGGGAATCCTGTTGAATTGCCCGACTTGACATTGAAAAGTGTTTTCGATATAGAGACTAAAATGCGGGGTTTATAATTGTTAGGCATGCGATGTCTAAGGAATTCATTTGATTAGGCATGCGATGTCTATGCAGGTTGCGGATTCCAACTGTTGTAGTTTCACACTTTCTTTTTTGTGACCGTAAGTGTAATATGTGATATCGCCGGTTTCGTTGCTATATGTCAACGACAATTGGGATGGGCATATTTACTTACGTTGATGACATGTGATGTTATGTGTTACTGGATATGTTATATTTGATCGTCGTGTTTGAATAGCCGGGGGGGTTTATGTGAGATGAGTGTTTTTCATTTTCATTCATGTAAAAAACTTGTATGTAATATTCTTTTATTGGGGCACTTCCAGGTTGCGGAAGATGTCACCTTTTGTATATTATTTACTTTTCCGCACTAGGATAGACCCAAGGAGGAGGGCACAAGTGACCGGGTTCTGGAGTCCAGTGGGAGACCAACTCGAGGAGTCGAGTCCGGGTCTCCTAACTCTAGAATTGGTAGGGTTGCTTGCCGCTCTCGTAGGGGTCTAGGGGTGTGGGTTTGGCTATTCATCACGACCGTGGAATCCGTGTTTTATACTGGCTCGTATTGAAAACACGGACGTCCTAGTATATCCAATGTTTCATATGATTCTTTTGCTGCGACATCTGTGATGTGATCATTTGATATGTTCTGTGATGGATACTGTATATAGTATATATGATATATTATATATACGTTACTTATGTTTTACACCCGCGCTAGCCCTGCCCCGCTCTGCCGTTAGTTACCTAACCTAACGGTGCACGAGGGGACATCGAGGCGAATGCGGATGGCATAAGTGTACGTCGTATTTATCTATGATGTTTAGGTATTTAAATGATTGGACTTCATTAATGAGATTAATGAAATAAAAGAAACCTAAAGATGTTGTAGAATTGAATTTCAAAAATAAAACAGGTAGCTACAGTTCTTGCTTTGCACAGCGGTATATGTGATATATCCTGCACCATATTCGATAAGGAAAGGACCGAGATCCCTTCACCGGGAGTGACTCCTTTAGCAATAACTGGCAGATGCTACACCCCTCGGTTTGTCTTTTGATAGCTTCTATAGTTTTTGCTTTGCACAGTGATATATATGATATATCCCGCACCTCATTCGACAAGGAAAGGGCCGACGATCCCTTCACCGGGAGTGACCCTTTTAGCGAAACTGGAAAAGCCTAAAAAACACTCCATTTTAAAATCATTTGATTCTACAACGATATCAAGTTCATTACGCAATAGGTTTTCAGAAAAAACCTGTCGTAGCCCTCCGTCATTTCAGATAAGTCCTACTTAGTATTCGTGCTACGTTTGTTGACCTCCGTCAAGGCGTAGTGTGCGGTAGCTAACTAGTATTTATCTGCTTATGCATATGATGCAGATTGGATTAGGGTAGTCGTGGGGCCTTGTTGACCTCCGTCAAGGGTCGTGCGGGTGGGTTTAATTCGATCAAGAAATGACGGGTTGAACTTGACTAGTAGCCTATGGTTTGTTGACCTCCATCAAGGTCATAGGGTGCTAGGGGCAAAATTGTCGGGAATTTCAAGTGTTGAAATTTGCAATGAGATTGCATACCTTCTATGAGATAGTTGGATCCCGATACCCGCTGCGAGTAAGAGTTACTCCTGGGAGAGTTTTACACATTACAATTAGCCGATCAAGTAGGTGTCTAGAAAGGTGTTAATGAGGTTACGCCGCTGGGAAAACGAGGTTTACATTAATTAGGTTCGTGCGAAAGCACAGGGACCTCCCTCAAAGTACCGACACTGGCCTGGCTGAAAGATTGGCGAACTTGTAGCGTGTAATTAATCCCGGCTAGTCTTTCCTTTTAGGGTTTGAAGGAAGATTTGATAAAAACAGTGGGAGCCATCCTGATTAGATAAAATAAATAACCAATCTGATCTTGCAAGAGCGCACGCTGAGTGTTTTCTTCTCTCTCTCTCCAGGTAGCGACCATATCACGCCTTAATCAAGATAATAATACGGATGTTTTGACCGAACCCGCTTGTTATACTGAGCTGGGGAACGTTGGTCCCGCTCCAACTTGTAATTGTTATAAGACAGAGCAGGAAATTGGGGAGTACCAGATTTCCCGTGCCGCCCAAACGAAGAAAGTGCATATGATGCATCATCTTCGGGTGTGTTCGTTACAAAGAACTGTTTCTCAGTATCCTCTGCGTCCTGGGTATTTGATACCGGATCAGGATCCCAGATATGTAATCTGTTACATAGGGCTACAGATTGGTAGAGAACTGAGAACGGGTGATAAGTTTCATGAGGCAGAAAACGGGGCAAGTGTTGCAGCCAAGTCTGTTGGTCACTGTCACCCTGTATTAGAAATATATTGATTCTGAACAAATGCTATTAGATACCGAACCTGATATACAAAATCATATCAGTCTCTTTATTAGTAAAGAAATGATAAAATTTTGTATTGTTGGATAATGTTTTGAACATTTCCTATATCAAAAGTTGATCGGTTCAGGCACGTTATCTAAAAGCATTGACGTTCTAAATCAAACTACAGTTCTTAGTATACGGAACACACACAAGAGGAAGAGTTCAGAATTGAACGATTCCTTCTTGAGGTATTATAGACTAGGTCAGATCAATGTGACCCGACTAGCTAGAGTTACATAAAGATGCATATTTAAATTAGTTTGAATTTACATCTTGTGAAACTCGCCAGTCATGTCACAAAGATAAGATGACCATAGCTCCGTTTACTGGAAACAGAGAAAGAGTTAATGAACTCTTGGGATGATACATGTTGATGTATGTAGGCCCCATGTCTACACATGCCAAGACCGGTGCTTTGTACTTCATTACATTCTCTGATGATCTCTTTAGATTCAGACATATGTTCTTATTGAAACACAAGTCCGAACCTTTTGAGATATTCACAGAATATAAGTTAGAAGTAGAGAACCAATACGGGTATAAGTATTATGTCTTTTGATGCGATCAAGGAGGAGAATAATTGAGCACGGAATTCTTGGTCTATTTTAAAGGAGAATGAGATTCTCTCTCAGCATTACTCCTCCGTATACACCATAGCACGATGGTATATCGGGGCGGAGCAATTGCACCCTATTCGATATGGTGCGCTCTATGATGAGTACTACTGAGTTTCCTATTTTCCTTTTGGGAGTTATGCACTTGAGAAGCTGCATACCAATTGAAAAGGGTTCGAATCAAATCAGTTGCCTACCACTCCATATGAGATATGGCATGGGAAGAGCCCATGTCTTAAGCTAGTTAATATTTGGGATTGTCCGGCCTATGTCTAAAAGCCAAATATGGACAAGCTCGAGGCAAGGTCAGTTATGTAGAAATGGAAATGTTTCAGATATACAAACTGCAGCTAATGATTTGGTACAACCAAAGGATTCAATAAATACCAACGAATCTCAGCCTCTCCGCCGATCTAGTAGGGTTCCTCATCCGCCTGAGAGATACTTCGGTTTCTCGATGACAGTGGGAGTGAGGATTGCATCATGAGATGATGACCCAACTAGTTTCGACCTGGCCATCAGGAGTGAGACTCTGTAAGAATGGCTGGATGCTTAGTGATCTGAGATGGAATCCATGTACACCAACAAAGTATGGACTTTGGTTGCTATATCTGAAGGGTTAAATCCCCATCAGGAGCAAGTATATCTTGAGAAGACTACTTGGTGTAGATGGAAAAGTTGAGACTTTCAAAGCTAGACTTGTTAAAGCTTTTCGTCATCGACCAGGCATGGATAATGATGAAACCTTTTCCAGTGGCTATGCTTAAGTCCATCCGGATCCTACTTGCCACAGCTACATACCATGACTACGATATCTGGCGGTTGGGTGTCATGACTGCTTTTCTAAGTGATGTTTTAGAAGAGTGCGTCTATAAGTACACAGCCAGAGGGCTTCGTAGACAGTAGGAGCAGCGGAAACGTGTGCAAGATGTTTTATGTGATAAAGCAGGCATCGCGGAGTTAGAACATCTGTTTTGATATGGTAGTCAAAGATTTTGACTTTATCAAAATGGTAGATGAACCTTGTATATACAAAAAGGTAGTAGGGAGTATGGTGGCGATCCTCGTAGAGTATGTGGATGACATACTCTTGATAGGGAAGGAGTTTCCTATGCTACGCTCGATCAATCTCCGCTTATCACAATGATTCTCCATATAGGATCAAAGTGATACCTCCTAAATCCTGGATTTTGGATCTATGAGATAGATCTAATTGGATGTTAGGAGACTCACTAGTTGTAGTGAGATGGTATCAGTTGATCCTGGGGAGAATCACTGGAAAGGTTCCAGGGTGATAAGGACGACTGAATGTCAGTCACAGGCATTGTCTTTACCCTCAGTGGAGGGACGGTATGTTGGAAGAGTTCCAAGCTAAATACCGTGGCTTACTAGACGATAAAGGCTGGATACATTGCTACTTAAGATGCTACCAAAGAGGCAGTCTGGATGTATATTGGTTCATGAGATGAACTAGGTTCCTACCATTGTGTGTCAATGGAAGTGTGGCTTTGGCCCGAAACCCCCGGTCCCATCAGTGACACAGACATAATCTAAGGCAGTATCAACTGATCATGGAGATGGTTGATCTCCAGGGTGATCGAGGTTAGGAGAATAGACTCAGAGGACAACACGGCGGATCCACTAACAATGGCCTTTTCCCAGAGAGAGACTTTTATGGGATGGTTGAGTATGATATACTACAACCACTGCTATCAGATGGCCCTAGTGCAAGTGGGAGATTGTTAGTTATATGTATGCCCTAGAGGCCATTGCTATACATAGGATGTATATTGTAGTGGATGCTGGGACATATATAGGGAGGACTTTCTTGCTCGACATGATAGTATGCTATCTGGTTGATCTTTACCTTAACGTGTACACTGATTGTCTCTCTGTTACATGTTGGTAAAGCCCTTATGATGTGTACGTGACTACCTGGACTATGATGTGGATCATACTAGTGGGGACATGGTAGTCCATAAGTACATCCTTCAAGGTCCCTAGTCGTGGGTGTATCGAGACGGGGCATCGATATACCAGAGTAGACTAGCGTATACCTTCTCGACCCATACAGATGGGCGATGGATGATCCCATATCCATTGGTGTTTGACATCAGAGATGATATACGGGTGCTCAATGGAGACTGGGTACACTGGACGGACTCGCCGAGAACTCCCAGATGGTATTATACCTTACGTCAGATGGCAGTTCTCTGGTGACACTGGTACAGAGTAGTCTGTTGACTGGAGATCGTCATAGAGTCTTGTGTGGTTCCCACTGTGCTTTGATTTCCATCTTACCACGTCCAAGAGGGCGTGCAAAATGGTGGTTTTTGGGTACAGTCCCGAGTCATATGGAGGCAATGAGCGATAGGAGGGGATTCGTCTCTCCCGGTATAGGGAGTTGATGTTGCACTGTGTTCGATTGGCTATAACCGGAAATCCCTGGCCAGGGTTGCTGAGATTTACTGGTAAGTGTTACCAGTAGTTTCTCGAACTGTTATAGACCTCATATCGACACGACTTATCGAGCTGTTGGGGTCTGACGTTTACCACCCCTAGGCGAGATATGCGAGATATCAGACGACGAGACCGGACTGTACGGTAAGTGTTATTGATTGGATTAACAGGAGTGTGTGCGGGCTTGCTCGTCGATCTTCTGATCGCTCAATACCTGGGTGGCCGTTACGTTTAGAAGACCGCTTGCGGCTTGTGGGTGTTTGATATGATCATCACCTGCTGCCGGCGTTTTGACGAGTCTTTAGAGTCCTACACAGAGGTTTCCTGGCTCAAGCGAAACGAAATAGGAGCGCATATGAGATATGTTCGGGACCGAGAATAATGCCTGTATATGATACCGTATTCTATTCTCGCGATGAATGTATCGAATGGTTGTATGTGATATAACCTCGTTATCGAATCAAGGATTGATTCGATAAGCCGATACATTGGATATTAGTCGGTTATATGCGATATGACCGGATCGTTAAATCAAGTGTTGATTTAATGATTTAATGTATGATTATATATTTGATATATTACTTTGCATTAACTAGTATTGGTTCACTTAAGATGGATTTTCTCACTTGATGTGCACATTGTATATGTGATATATTTTTGTGCACTTGTTTGTATCATGTTTGATGATACATGCAAACTTGGATTTGTGTAAAGGCTTAAACCATGTTTAGTGAATGGTTAGGGTTTCATTTCACTTATTTATTTATCTTTTCTTTTTTGGTTAAAAGATAAAAGAAAAACAAAATGGTTGCATTCAAACATGTGAGAAATGGCAAGTGATGAAAGCTAGTGAGAAATCCAAAACTAAAGTCTACCCACTTCCTATTTCTTCATCCTCTACCTCTTGCCAAGTAGTATAGGGTGTTTCCTTCACAAGTTTTCCCGACTTGGTGAAGTTGGAGCTTGTTCTAGCGATGCCTCGACGTAGATCATCTTCGGCATGGACATCGACGACCTAGCTCACTTATTATCCGACGAAGCCGACGCTAGAGCCCGAGATATGTTTTGGACAGCAAAGGGACTTCGTTGCGGAGCTATGGAGGTGGAGCACCGGATCTACAAAGGTTGTATTTCCGTTTAAACCCTAGCAAGTTGTTAACTAGTTTTCTTTTCGCCTAGTTTTCTAGCCAACGATTCGTAGTCGGGTTTCTCGGCACCTAGAATATTTGAAATTGCCATGGTCTATGGCTTGTGAGACCTCACTAGTGTGCCTAGGATCCCTACAGTGGTATCAGAGCCTAGCTAGAGCCTTAGGCGAAGTCTAGACGGAATTTGAAGCCCGAACGAACCCGAAACCAACCCGGAAAATGCTCTCTGGACGTTTTCTGAAAACGTGGATTTTTCCAAATTAAAAATTGCTAAAAAATTCAGCAGGGAAAAATAAGAATTATGATGCAAAAATTTACTGATGAACAGTACAAACCGCGGCGGAACCGCGGCAGAAGCCTGGCTTCTGCGGCGGTTCCGCGGCATAATGATGACGTCATCGTACACTGTTTGCACAGTAACTCCTATTATATTATGCTGGATTTTCTGGAAATTTTTAATATTTATTCAAGAGTTGAATTTTCTGGAGTTGTTTTGGGGATTCGGTGTTTCGATCGGGGTATCAAATTTTGTCTATTTGGCTTTCCGGATAAATTTTAGAATATGTTAAAAAGTTCGACCGGATATAAATACCCAATTTTTCCCCTGTTGGGAAATTTCCAAGTGTTGGATTTTTCCGTAGTTTAACGACGTTCTAAGTAGTGCAAGTAACGCGATGGACCCTCTAGAAGACAACAAACCTTAACTCAATTATGTGACCGTCTTGAACTGCCCTTTGAACCTTCGGGTTTGGGGCAGTACGGCGTGCCACATGTGAGGCGTTGGCTTGACCCTTCTACGGCTGGACCGTTGGTACTGAGGCACGAACTGAATGTTGTTAGACTTATTTCATGTGTTGATCTGTATCGGGAAAACTTGGGTGTTCGATTGTTCGATCGGAAAGTTTGACATTTTCTATTTATCCGGAATGGGATACAATAATTGGAATTCACAAGTAGTTATGAGATAACTAAATGAATGTTATAAACATAGCACTTTAGTCTCACTTGATCGGTTGCCACGGAATTTTGATGTGATCAAAAGTCCGTAGCAATCACGTAGCGTACGCGGATACTCGTCGGGTAAACTTAATAGACAGCCTCACTCCATTGCCCCGACCAAGTGACTGTAGGAGAACCCCGTCGCCGAAAGCATCCGTTCGGGTGCTCCCGGTAGCGGTGTTCCGCCTGGTGCACTTCGTCGACGGCGTTAGGGGTGCGGCCGCCTACTAAAGTTTGCGACGAGCATTCGATCAGAATGTCGGGAATCCTGTTGAATTGCCCGACTTGATATTGAAAAGAGTTTTCGATAATGAGACTAAAATGCGGGGTTTATAATTGTTAGGCATGCGATGTCTAAGTAATTCATTTGGTCAGGCATGCGATGTCTGAGGAGATTGCGGATTCCAACTGTTGTAGTTTTACACTTTCTTTTCTGTGACCGTAAGTGTAATATGTGATATCGCCGGTTTCGTTGCTATATGTCAACGACAATTGGGATGCGCATATTTACTTACGTTGATGACATGCGATGTTATGTGTTGCTGGATATGTTATATTGGATCGTCGTGTTTGAATAGCCGGGGTTTTTTATGTGAGATGAGTGTTTTTCATTTTCATTCATGTAAAAACTTGTTTGTAATATTCTTTTATTGGGGCACTTCCAGGTTGCGGAAGTTGTCACCGTTGTTGTATATTATTTACTTTTCTGCACTAGGATAGACCCAAGGAGGGGAGCACAAGTAACCGGGTTCTGGGGTCCAGTGGGAGAGCAACTCGAGGAGTCGAGTCCGGGTCTCCTAACCCTGGAATTGGTAGGGTTACTTGCCGCTCTCGTAGGGGTCTAGGGGTGTGGGATTGGTTATTCATCACGACCGTGGAATCCGTGTTTTATACTGGCTCGTATTGAAAACACGGACATCCTAGTATATCCAATATTTCATATGTTTCTTCTGCTGTGATTTATCTGTGATCATGTGATGTTCTGTGACAGGTATTATATATAGTATATATGATATATTATATAGACGTTACTTATGTTTTACACCCGCGCTAGCCCTGCCCCGCTCTGCCGTTAGTTACCTAACCTAACGGTGCACGAGGGGACATTGAGGCGAATGCGGATGGCATAAGTGTACGTCATATTTATCTGTGATGATTAGGTAATTTAAATGATGGGATATTCATTAATGAGATTAATGAAAGAAAAATAAACCTAATTGA
This sequence comes from Agapanthus africanus, assembly GCA_030015575.1. Lineage (NCBI taxonomy): Eukaryota > Viridiplantae > Streptophyta > Magnoliopsida > Asparagales > Amaryllidaceae > Agapanthus > Agapanthus africanus. The sequence continues at coordinate 205,812,339 of CM057347.1, read as the reverse complement.
TGTTGTGGAATCGAATTTCAAAATAAAACAGGTAGCTACAGTTCTTGCTTTGCATCGCGGTGTTCATTATAGAACATCCTGCACCTTATTCGATGAGGAAAGGACCGAGATCCCTTCACTGGGAGTGACTCCTTTAGCAATAACTGGCAGATGCTACAACCCTCGGTTTGTCATTTGATCGCTTCTATAGTTTCCGCTTTGCACAGTGATATATATGATATATCCCGCGCCTCATTCGACGAGGAAAGGGCCGACGATCCCTTCACCGGGAGTGACCCCTTTAGCAAAACTAGAAAAGCCTCAAAAACATTCCATTTAAAAACCATTTGATTCCGCAACGAGATCAAGTTCAGAGCGTTAAAGGTTTTCACAAAAACCAGCCGCAACCCTCCGTCATTTTAGGAAGTAGAGTACTTAGTATTCGTGCTGTGTTTGTTGACCATAGTCAAGGCACAATGTACGGTAGCTAAGTGATGTCTTCCTACACCGCATATGATGCGATTAGTTAGGACAGTCGCGTGACTTTGTTGACCTTAGTTAAGGGTCATGTGGGTGGGTCTAATTAATCACGAAATGACGGGTAGAACTTGACTAGTACTTATGATTTGTTGACTATAGTTAAGGTCATAGGTGCTAGGGGTAAAAACCTTTATCGGGAGTTTCAAGTGTTGAAACCTGCAATGAGATTGCATACCTTCTATGTGATAGTTGGATCCCGATACCCACCGCGAGTAATTGTTACTCCTGGGAGAGTTTTGCACTTTGCAATTAGCCGATCAAGTAGGTGTCTAGAAAGGTGTCAACGGGGTTACGCCTCTGGGAAAACGAGGTTTACAGTAATTAGGTCCGTGCGAAAGCACGGGGAACCTCCCTCAAAGTACCGACACTGGCCTGGCTGAAAGATTGGCGAACTTGTAGAGTGTAATTAATCCCGGCTAGTCTTTCCTTTTAGGGTTTGAAGGAAGATTTGATAAAAACAGTGGGAGCCATCCTGATTAGATAAAATATATAACCAATCTAATCTTGCAAGAGCGCACGCGGAGTGTTTTCTTCTCTCTCTCTCCTGGTAGCGACCATATCACGCCTTAATCAAGATAATAATACAGATGTATTGACCAAACCCGCTTGTTATACTGAGCTGGGGAACGTTGGTCCCGCTCCAACTTATAATTGTTATAAGACAGAGCAGAAAATTGGGGAATACCAGAATTCCTATGCCGCCCAAACGAAGAAAGTGCATATGATGCATCTCCTTCGGGTGTGTTCATTACAAAGAACTGTTTCTCAGTATCCTCTGCATCCTGGGTATATGATACCGGATCAGGATCCCAGATATGTAATCTGTTACATAGGGCTACAAAAGGGTAGAAAAACTGAGAACGGGTGATAAGTTTCATGAGACAGAAAAACGGGGCAAGTGTTGCAGCCAAGTCTGTTGGTCACTGTCACCCTGTATTACGAATACATTGATTCTGAACAAATGCTATTAGATAACGAACCTGATATACAAAATCATATCAGTCTCTTTATTAGTAAAGAAAGGATATAATTTTGTATTGATGGATAATGTTTTGAATATTTCCTATATCAAAAGTTGATCGGTTCAGGCACGCTATCTAAAAGCATTAACGTTCTAAATCAAACTACAGTTCCTAGTATACTGAACACACACAAGAAGAAGAGTCCAGAAATGAACGAATTCTTCTTGAGGCATTGTAGACTAGGTCATATCAATGCGACCCGACTGGCTGAAGTTACATTTAGATGTATATTTAAATCAGTTTGAATTTACATCTTGTGAAACTTGACAGTCATGTCACAAAGATAATATGACCATAGCTCTGTTTATTGGAAACAGAGAAAGAGTTAATGAACTCTTGGGACTGATGCATGATGATGTATGTAAGGTCTCCTGTCTACACATGCCAGGACTGGTTCTTTATACTTCATTATATTCTCTGATAATCTCTCAAGATTCAGTCATATGTTCCTGTTGAAACATAAGTCCGAACCTTTTGAGGTATTCATAGAATATAAGTTAGAAGTAGAGAACCAAAATACGGGTATAAGTATTATGTCCTATGATGAGATCAGGGAGGAGAATACTTGTGCATAGAATTCCTGGACTATTCTAAAGGAGAATGAGATTCTCTCTCAGCATTACTCCTCCGTATACAACATAGCACGATGGTATATCGGGGCGGGGCAATCACACCCTATATGATAAGGCGTGCTCTATGATGAGTACTACTGAGTTACCTGTTTCCTTTTGGGGTTATGCACTTGAGAAGTTGCATACCTATTGAATTAGGTTTGAATCAAATCAGTGCCTACCACTCCATATGAGATATGGTATGGGAAGAACCCATCTCTTAAGTAAGTTAAGATTTGGGATTGTCCGGCCTATGTCAAAAGCAAAATCCGGACAAGATCAAGGCAAGGTCAGTTCTGTAGAACTGGAAAGGTTCCAGCTATATGAAACTACAGCTGAAGATTTGACAGAACCAAAGGATTCTATAGTCCCCGACGAACCTCAGCCTCTCCGCCGATCTGGTAGGGTTCCTCGCCTGCCTGAGAGATACCTCGGTTTCTCGATGACAGTGGGAGCGAGGATTGCATCATGGGATGATGACCCAACTAGATTCGAGCAGGCCATCAAAAGTAGGGACTCTGTAAGAATGGCTGGATGCTTAGTGGTCTGAGATGGAATCCATATACACCAACAAAGTATGGACTTTGGTTGCTATATCTGAAGGGTTAAATCCCCATCAGGAGCAAGTATATCTTGAGAAGATTACTTGGTGTAGATGGAAAAGTTGAGACTTTCAAAGCTAGACTTGTTAAAGGTTTTCGTCATCGACCAGGCGTGGATAATGATGAAACCTTTTTCCAGTAGCTATGCTTAAGTCTATCCAGATCCTACTTACCACGGCTATATACCATGACTACGATATCTGGCGGTTGGGTGCCATGACTGCTTCTTTTAAATACTGATTTAGAAGAGAACGTCTATAAGAACACAGCCAGAGGTCTTCGTAAAACAGTGGGAGCAGCGGAAACGTGTGCAAGTTGCTTTACATAATGAAGCAGGCATCGCGGAGTTGGAACGTCTATTTTGATGTGATAGTCAAAGTGTTTGACTTCATCAAAATGGTAGACGAACCTTGTATATACAAGAGGGTAGTAGAGAGTAAGGTGGTCATCTTCGTATTGTACGTAGACAACATAGTCTTGATAGGAAAAGAGTTTCCTATACTACGATCGGTCAATCTCCTATTATCACTAGGATTCTCCAAATAGGATCAAAGTGATACCTCCTAAATCCTGAGTTTTCATCTATGAGATAGATCTAATTGGATGTTAGGATTCTCACTATATATAGTGAGATTGTATCAATCGATCCTGGGGAGAATCACTGGAAGTGTTCCACGGTGATAAAGACGACTGAATGTCAGTCACAGGCACTGTCTTTACCCTCAGTAAAGGGACAGTATGTTGGAAGAATTCCAAGCTCGATACCGTGGCAAACTAGACGATAAAGGCTGGTAATATCGCTATTAATGATACTACCAAAGAGGCAGTTTGGGTGTATATTGGTTCATAAGATGAACTAGGTTCCTTCCATTGTATGACAATGGAATTGAGGCTTTGGCCCAGGAACCCTGGTCCCATCAGTGACCCAAACATATTCTGAGGCAGCATCACCTGATCATGGAGATAGTTGATCTCCAGGGTGATCGAGGTTAGGAGAGTAGACTCAGAGGACAACACGGCGGATCCACTCACGAAGGCCTTTTTCCCAAAGAGAGACTTTTAGGGGATGGTTGAGTATGTGATACTGCAACCACTGCTACAGATGGCCCTAGTACAAGTGGGAGATTGTTAGTTATATGTATGCCCTAGAGGCCATTACTGTACATTGGATGTATATTGTAGTGGATGCTGGGACATATATAGGAAGGACTTTCTCGCTCGACATGATAGTACGCTATCTGGTTGCTCTTTATCTTAACATGTATAATTTCTGTCTCTCTGTTACATGTTGATAAAGCCCTTAGGATGTGTACTCGACTTCCAGGACTGTGATGCAGATCGTACTAGTGGGGCCTGGATAGTCCATGAGTACATCCTTCAAATGTTCCTAGTCGAGGGAATATCGAGATGGGGCATCGATATTCCAGAGTAGACTAGCGCATATCTTCTCGACTCATGCGATGGGCGATGGATGATCCCATATCCATTGGTGTTTGACATCGAAGATGGTATGCGGGTGCTCAGCGGAGACTGGGTACACTGAACGGACTCGCCGAGAACTCCCAGATGGTATTATACCTCACGTCAGATGGCAGTTCTCTGGTGACACTGGTACAGCTTAGTCTGTTGACCCGAGATCGTCATAGAGTCTTGTGTGTCTCCCACTGTGCTTTGATTTCCACCCTACCACGGCTCTACCGAGTCGTGCAAACAGGTGGTTTTTGGGTACAGTCCCGATTCACATGGAGGCAATGAGCGATAGGAGGGGATTCGTCTCTCCCGGTATTGGGGGTTGATGTTGTGCTATGCTCGACTGGCCATAACAGGAAATCCCTGGCCAGGGTTGCAGTGATATACTGGTAAGAGTTATCAGTAGTTTCACGAATGTTATGGACCTTACGTCGGCATGACTTATCGAGCTATTGGGGTCTGACGTTTACCACCCCTAGGCGAGATATGCGACATATCAGACGAACAGACCGGACTGTACATTAAGTGTTACTGGTTGGATTCGCAGGAGTGTGAGCGGGCTTGCTCGTCGATCTTCTGATAGCTCAATACTCGGGTGGCCATTACGTTTAGCAGACCGCTTGCGGCTTGTGGATGCTTGATATGATCATCATCTGCTGCCAACGTATTGACGAGTCTTTAGAGTCCTACACAGAGGTTTCCTGGCTCAAGCGAAACGAAATAGGAGCGCATATGAGATATGTGCGGGACCGAGAATAATTCGAGTATGTGATACCGTATTCCATTCTCGCGATCAATGTATCGATTGGTTATATGCGATATAACCTAGTTATCGAATCAAGGATTGATTCGATAAGCCGATACGTTGGATACTAGCCGGTTATATGCGATATGACCGGATCATTGAATCAAGTGTTGATTTAATGATTTAATGTATAATTATATATTTGATATATTACTTTGCATTAACTAGTATTGGTTCACTTTAAATGGATTTACTCACAAGTATTGCACATTGTATATGTGATATATTTTTGTGCACATCATTGTATCATGTTTGATGATACATTCTTTCTTGGTTTTGTGTAAAGTATTGAACCATGGTTAGTTAGTGGTTAGGGTATCTTTTCATTTGATTATTCATTTATCTTTTTATTTATTTCATTTAGAAAAGATAAAGAGAAAGATAAATGGTGGACTTATTTTGTTTTTAGTTGAAACTTCTTGAAACCTTGACTAAGTCCACCATTCTTATCTCTTCTCTAACCCTAACCACTCATCTAACCTAAGTTAAGTCTCTACACTAAACCATGGTTGAAGATATGATAAGTATTGTATTTTCTTTTCTATTTTTAATTTAACTTATCATATCTTCTTCTTCTTCATCATCTTCTTCTTCCATGGAGAAAGCTTGCTACTCCAATGGCAAGTGATGAAAGCTAGTGAGAAATCCAAAACTAAAGTCTACCCACTTCCTATTTCTTCATCCTCTACCTCTTGCCAAGTAGTATAGGGTGTTTCCTTCATAAGTTTTCCCGACTTGGTGAAGTTGGAGCTTGTTCTAGCGATGCCTCGACGTAGATCATCTTCGGCATGGACATCGACGACCTAGCTCACTTATTATCCGACGAAGCCGACGCTAGAGCTCGAGATATGTTTTGGACAGCAAAGGGACTTCGTTGCGGAACTATGGAGGTGGAGCACCGGATCTACAAAGGTTGTATTTCCGTTTAAACCCTAGCTAAGTTGTTAACTAGTTTTCTTTTCGCCTAGTTTTCTAGCCAACGATCCGTAGTCGGGTTTCTCGGCACCTAGAATATTTGAAATTGCCATGGTCGATGGCTTGTGAGACCTCACTAGTGTGCCTAGGATCCCTACAGATCCATATAGACGCACTCTTCCAAATTTCCATTTAGGAAAGCCGTCTTTACGTCCATCTGCCTGATCTCATAATCGTGGAAGGCAGCAATGGCAAGAAGGATCCGAATGGATTTGAGCATAGCCACTGGAGAAAAGGTTTCGTCATAGTCCAAACCAGGTCTTTGACGAAAACCCTTAGCAATAAGTCTAGCTTTATAGGTTTCAACCTGCCCATCTACACCAATCTTCTTTCTGAAGATCCATTTGCAGCCTACGGGTTTTACCCCTTCTGGAGCAATGTCCAAAATCCAAACTTTGTTAGTGTACATGGACTCCATTTTGGTCCGCATTGCATCCAGCCATTTTACTGAGTCACCGCTCTGGATGGCTTGCTGGAAGCTAGTAGGCTCATCACTTTCAATGACGCAATCCTCTCGATCCCTGTCTATGAGAAAACCGTAGTATCTCTCGGGCGGATGAGACTGCCTACTACTCCTGCGGAGTGGCGCTGGGACGTCCGGTTCTCCTGAAGCTTCTGGTTCTTTCAAGCTTTCAGTAATAGCTTGTAGTTCTGGAATTTCTTCCAGTTCTACTGCGCTCCCACTTGTTTCTTTTTCTAAAAACTGATGTTCCAGAAAGTGGGCATGACGAGAAACAAAAACCTTTTGTTCCTCTGCGTAATAGAAAAGATACCCCCTGGAGTTCTTTGGGTATCCCACAAACTTACACAGTACTGAACGTGCCTCGAGTTTGTCCGCATGCTGCTTTTTAACAAAAGCTGGACATCCCCATATCTTCAGATATTGAAGATGGGGTTTCTTCCCACACCAAATCTGATATGGTGTGGTAGGCACAGTCTTGGAGGGAACCTTGTTCAAAAGATATGCAGCTGATTCTAGTGCATAACCCCAGAAGGGTCGCGGTAACTCAGCCTTACTCATCATGGAACGAACCATATCCAATAGGGTTCGATTCCGCCTTTCAGATACACCATTGTGTTGTGGTGTGTATGGGGGAGTAAGCTGAGAGAGAATTCCATTCTCTTTTAAGTAGTCCAGAAACTCGGCACTCAAGTATTCACCACCTCGATCAGATCTCAGTGTCTTGATACTCTTGCCTGTTTGTTTTTCAACTTCATTCTTGTATTCCCGAAATTTCTCTAAGGACTCGGATTTATGCTTCATCAGGAAGACATGTCCATACCTAGAGAAATCATCCGTAAAAGTAATGAAGTATGAATAACCACTTTGCGCATGTGTAGACATTGGACCACACACGTCACTGTGTATGAGTCCTAAGAGCTCGCTCGCTCTTACTCCGTGTCCAGTAAACGGAGTCTTTGTCATCTTTCCCATGAGACAAGATTCACAAGTAGCATAAGACTGATACTCGAACGGATTCAAGTATCCCTCTTTATTTAACTTTGTTAACCGTGTCTTATTAATGTGACCCAGTCTACAATGCCATAAGAAAGCCTGATTTAATTCCGGAGACTTTCTTTTAAGTGTGTTCTGGACATTGAAAACCTGAGCTTGATTCAGCACGTATATTCCGTTTTCTAATGTACCTGACCCAATCAGAACTTGATTTAGGTGGATGTGGACCACATTGCTTACAAAAGTAAAATCATATCCTTCCTTAGAAAGTAAGGATACAGATATGATATTAAAAGTCGCACTAGGTACATACAAACAGTAATGCAGAATCAATATCTGCCCAGTTGTCAATCCAAGATGATATTCCCCTACGGATTCAGCGTCCATGCTTATTCCGTTGGCAACCCTGAGAGTCATATCACCTATCCTGATAACTCTATGGTTTCTCAGAGTCTGTAATGAATTACAGATGTGAGATCCTGATCCGGTATCCAATACCCAGGAAGTAGAGTTAATTGACATACAGTTTTCTATTACAAACACACCCGAAGCCGAAGCCACAACATGCTTCGAATCCTGGCTACCGGCTTCCAAAGCCCTGCAATCCTTCTGCCAATGTCCTTTCCCGTAACAATAGGAACGTCCCTTCTTTACTACATCTAGTCCCGAAACTTTTGCCCTTCCCTTTCCTTCTACTTCCCTGGTTTCCTTCAGGGTATAAGTAGAGGGCAGAGACTATAGAATCAAGTCAGTGTTTAACCCGTTCTTCAACGTGGTCTTCAGGTCCGTGAGCTCATCAAAATAGCTAGTCTCTGTAAGAACGTTGTCCCTTACAGATGACCCGAAAGCCAACCTGGCTTGAAGCAATTCGTTCGAGGTCTCATATCTTGCGATACGAGATTGCTCTCCATATAAATCTTTGTTATGGAGGAAGATTGAAACTGAGTCCATCTTCTCGTGCTGCCTCTGGTATGCACCATCAACTGAGGCTAACACGAGCCACTTGGCATTCGCACAGTCTTTTTCCGATATCTTACAGTGATCAATATCCGTGACAGGGGAAACTAGTCCTGAGACGGCATGGGTTTGATTAGTTAGGAGGTGTCCCAGCTTGTCATGGGTAATGGACATCTGGACAGACCTTTTCCAGTCGTAACAGTCAGATTCAGTTATTTTATTATCTAGATGTAACCTATGTCTGTGTAACACTTTGAATTTCCATTAGAATGTTCTTCGTGATAATTAGAAATTGTACGTGTTATTATATATGTGTTCATAGGATTATTAGTTATAAATTAGTCGTGTTTACCCTAATTGGGAATTTTCTTGTGTTAGTGCACACATGCACACTTAGCATAACTTTCCTTGACCTAGGTTAAAGTGTTAGCCATTCTTTCCTTGCATGTTTCCTTGTTAATTCCCCACCCTTTAATCAAAACAAAACCCCTTTTTGAATTCTAAAATCCAAATAAACAAATGAGGCATGGTGGTTAGGTGAGAACTTGACTTTTGACCCCTTTTTCTTTCTCTCTTCTCTCTCTTCTCCTCATTTCTGAATCCAGCAGAAATTCAACAGCAAAACCCTAGCTTTTCTTCACTTTTCCCTCTCCTTTTCACTTCTCTTCGATCTCTACACAAAATCCTACATAAAAACCACTCTTTTCCTTCACAAAACCTTAGGAAAAATGAGTTTTTGAGATGATTGGAGGCAAATCTGCATACTTGAAGGAGGAGCTGGAATTTTTGGTGTTTCATAGGGTCTTTTGAAGGTATAAATCTCACTCCTAGCACCCTATCTTCATAACTCGCATGTTTAGTTTCAAAATGTCACCTTTTGTGCAACTTTAGTGCTATTGAATGGATTTAGTGATGATATGTTAAAATTTATGTTGTTGTGGCTTGATTAGCTTGGTAATGAGTTGTTAGTGTGATTCTAGACTTGGGTTTGCTTCAGATTTTAGGAAAATGCCATAAAGTTTCAATTTAATGCAAAAGTGGGGTTTTTAACTAGAAATAGGGTTCTGTTGAATCTGCTGCTACCCGAGATATTTCAGAGCGAAATTAGATGTTACTGTAGCATGTATGGGGGGTATAGAGTGCACACACCAAACCTGGGAGCCCAATTCCCAAGTGAAGCCGACGGAATATTCGTTCTGGCCGCAATTTGCGGCCAGATGGGTGAGATGGGGGTTGGGGTTTGGTCCACTGGAGTCTGGTTCTGTGTGGAGTATTTTGATATATATATTTTTATAATATCTGTTCTGTATCAAATCTGGAGTAGAATACCCTATTTCCCGTATTTTTAATCTTTCGTGACACGCGTGATACGTGTGTATAGGTTTGGGGTTTCTGCGTATCGCGACGCGTCGAAGTGGCTTCAGGCGCGTAATCACACGTTTTAGCGTATCGCGCACACGCGCGCTTGGTTTGCAACACGGGTTTCTAGTTGGCTTTAAATGTCGTGTTTGTACAGTTTTGATCTTATGAGTGATATATTGTGAAATTCTAGGATTCGCAGGCGAGTGCGACGGGCGCCGCGAAGGAGGGGAACAAGTTGTCGGCTATACCTAGCAAGAGACTACGGTGAGTAGATTTAACATCTACGGGGATATCGCCCGCATGGCGTTCTACGTCAGGGCTGATAGGACCTTATAGCTACATTTATATACATTGACTGTTCATGGTTACTATTTAGTGCATACTGCATTCCCTGCTATATGGATATAAACTAGAATTGATAGAACACCGCACCATTAATAACGGTCCATGTTGCACGAGCACTACCCTGCATGTTACACACACCGTTAGTAATTGCCATGACACTCACACTGTAGAATTTCCATCGGATCGTTATATTGTAGCTCATCTTTATGTGACTTGATACGATATTCATACTTGATACATATATCACATCGGATCATTATGTTGTAGCTCATCTATATGTGACTTGACACGATATTCATACTTGATGCATATATCACATCGGATCTTTATATTGTAGCTCATCTATATGTGACTTGACACGATATTCATACTTGATGCATATATCACATCGGATCGTTATATTGTAGCTCATCTATATGTGACTTTACACGATATTCATACTTGATGCATATATCATATCGGATCATTATGTTGTAGCTCATCTTTATGTGACTTGACATGATATTCATACTTGATGCACATATCATATCGGATCATTGACTTGGATATTTGTTTGGATCACACGTGATTTCTGGATTTGGGAACCGTGGCTATTTCAAATATGTAATCATTTAAAAACCCGGTTCCCTTGATATGATATTTCGGTGCGTCCACCATGTGTTTCCTCGGTGCTAGAGTGATATATTTGAACCCGAATTGGGGAGCTGGTTGAGACCGATTACGGGTACATGGTGGACCCGGTATGGTACCCCGGGGCGAGAGCAGTTTCGTTGTGTAGTAGACGGTGAGCCTGGCAGAGGGACTACTACCTACCGGTGATTGGTTGGACTTGACAGTTATCCGGAGGATACTGATCAGAGTCGATAGATGGATGCGGGGTGATCCGTACTGCCGGGGCCAAGGGCCGATACCGCAGACGGAGCCCGTGGGCTGACTCGGACTGACGGGGCCCGATGGATGAGGATTTGCATGTCGATGCTGGACACGAGTATTTATGATATTTGGGTGCCGATGTTGGGCACTCGGGATTTTCAGAGATTTACAGGATTTGAGGGCCGATGAGAGTGCCGGCGCCTGAGCTATTTTGGGATCTGGGTGCATTGATGGACACCGATTATATATTCCACGTTGACATTCCGTGTAGATGTTATATTACCCATGCTCAGCATTTATTATTGTACCTCATCCTGTAGTTATATTACCTGATAGAGCACTTGCATGATTATTGCACATACTGCTTATCACATATTGATATCATCTGTTGGCATATGATAGAGTAGCGCAGTACGTGCATGCTCGCGATTACCTTTATATGTTATATCTATTCACGAGTTGGCAACTCACCCCCGTTGTGCCACTGTGTTTGCAGGTTGCCCTTCGGAGTGGTCGCGGTAGGCTGCGTTTTGCATCTTTTGACGCAGATACCCCCATAGTTGGTGTACTAGCTCTTTTGCTGATAGGTGGGTTTTGTGCGGTATCTGTTTATCTTTCAGTTATGTACATTATTGTATCTAGTAATCTCCATCTACCATGTATGTATTTGACTTAGAGACAGCGTGAGGACGGTGATGTATATTATTTGTATTCTGGTGTCGAGCTCGTTGTGAGCCGGCTGTACTTGCAGTTTATTCTATCTGTGATGTTCCCACTTGTGGATCTTGATCTTCGCTACGGCGTCATATTTTGTTATCTTGGTGATTGTTTACTTAGATTTCTTAACATGTTAGTAAGTGCTTTCATTTAAAACTTATAACACTCTATACTTTCACTGGTTTGATTTCTGGGTTTTCGGTTCACATAGTCGCGTTACGCCTGTAGACGTTACGTGGTTAAGTGCCAGTAATGGGCCAAACTTTGGGTCGTGACAGTCTGGTCATTGGGTCACTGCAATTAAGAGAGAGAGAAGAAAACACTCAGCATGATGCTCTTGCAAGTTTAGATTGGTTTTTAGTTTATCTAAACAGGATGGCTCCCATTGTTTCTCGAATCCTTCCTCAAACCATAAAAGAAGAATTATTCGGGATCAATATCACCGTACAATACTTGCTTAACCGTTCAGCCTGGCCAGTGTCGGTACTTCGAGGGAGGTTTTACGACGCTTTCGCGAAGTTCCTTAATTAAATAACCTCTTTTCCCTGTGGGCGTAGCCCCGCTAACACCTTTCTAGACACCTACTTGGTTTATAGCATTGATCGTTAAGTGAGAAAGTTCCCGAGGAGTAGCATATACTCACAGTAGGATCGGGATCCAAATATCATCATGTGATAAAACTGAAGGAATCCTACCAGAATCATCACACTCCAAATGGTTTGCAGCACTAGCAAGTTTCAGTTTCTTTAGAAACTCCCGATGTGGATTTTTGCCCCATGCTCTTATGACCTTGACGAAGGCCAACATATCATAAGTCACATGTCAAGTTCTACCCGTCATTATCCAGGTTAATTTGAACCCACCCGTACATACCCTTGACGAAGGCCAAAATAGTAGTACGACTGTCCCAAACCAACGCATCTATCTATGCTACAGATAAATATTCAGTAGCTACCAATCACTATGCCTTGGCGAAGATCAAAATACATAGCTTGAATACTCCTGAATATTTAACTGAAATGGCGGAGGGCTACGAATGGTTTTGGCGAAACCGTGAACGTAGTGAACTTGATATAATCGAAGGAACCTGATAGCTTTTAAAAGGAGTGGTTTAAGGTCCGCGTTTTTAAAAGTTTTCTGTTTTGAAAAAAAAATCGAGTGGTTTTGAAATTGTTCCAACGATTCAACTTTGGTTTGTTTTCTTTGCATTAATTTATTGCGTCCCATCAATTAATCCTACCATTGCAGAAAACAACGAAAATATGACGTACGCTTATGCCATCCGTATTCGCCATGGGACCCCGTCATCACTCGTTAGGTTACTTAACTAACAACAGAGCGGGGGCTGGACTAGCGCGGATGCAAAACATAAGCAACACCTACTAGATATCATATATAGATATGTACATTCGTCAGATGCAAAGATAGCCATTCCAGATCATAGATGAATACATTGGATATACTAGGAATCTGCGTTTCGTTCGAGCCTGCAACGAATGACGGATTACACGGTCGCGATGAATAGCCAAACCCCACCTTAGACCCCTACGGGTGCGGCAAACTACCCGCCAAGTATCCGAAGTGAAGCAACCTCCCTCAACAACGTGAGTAGGCCACTCGGCACTTCAAAGTACCCGGTAGTTTGTTCACCCCACCTTGGGTCTATCCTAGGAGCAAAAACAGTAAAAGAAATAATATACAATGGCGGCTACAACCTCATCCCGGATGTGCGGCCATAAAATAATATTACATCAATTTACATATTACATCAAATGAAAGATAAAGAAAACTCTCATCTCACAACCCCCGGCTATTCATCCACGACAATCCAACAAGTTCATATACACAATCCAACAACATTACAGATTACAGATATACACAACTCCCACTAATCGACGTATACTGATTAGTCGACGTTTAGTGCATATATCACATTACAGATATAACCATTTAGCAAAATTTTGTAGAACTTCGATCAAAACACCAATTTGTAACTACCCCAAACACAACTTTGTTCTCTGGAAATTCTGGGCAGAAACAAAATATTTTAAAAATCCCAAAACAGAACACTGAAGAAACTGCAGCAAAACCGAGCCGCGGCCGAGTCAACGCGGCCGTGGATCTGCGGCGAAACGCGTAGTTTCACCATGGTTCCGCGGCGCTTTGACCGAGTCGTGGGCTCGTTTTTGCTGGCTGTTTCTAAAAAACCCTGCACTGATTTTTAACATGTGGAATTATTCTTAGAGCAGTTTTAAAAATCAGCAGAAAGTGTGGGTTTTTGACATGTTTCGCGAATTTTTTCCAGATCGAACTTCTAATCACTTTGCTAATATGCTAGTTGTTGTTTAGCTAGGCTCTGATACCACCGTAATTTCATGTTGCCCACCCCGGTGCTTACGGGGAGGCGGAATAGGTAAAAAACGGTTTTTTTTTCTAAAGGCAACATGGACAAGAAACTAGAGGATCTTTGCTAAACAAAAACTAACAAACAAGCTAAAAGATTTAGCTACTCGGTTAGAAGGTTATACCTAAGTCTTGAACTCCTTCTCTTTTTACTCCTTGGAGTGGTTTGAACGGCTCCTCCTCGTTGCCTTCTCTTGCCGAAGAAAGATCCACCCGAAGGCCTCTACCTTGAGCTCCTACCTCAACCTAGAGGTAACTAAAATGCTTGGCTTGCTAAACCTAGAACCCTAGAATGAGTAGAGAGGAGTTTTGGTAGTTTTGTCTCAAAAGATAATGGTTCTCAACACATGAGAGATGAGAGCTTTGAGAGAGAGGAAGAGGATGAGCTAAACATATGAGAGAGAAAGAGCAAGAAAGAATGAGGATAATTATCAACCATACTCTCATATAAGTGAATTATGAAAAATAATAATAATCAAAGAAAATTGTGATGGTGCATTTGGAATGACCATTATCATTTCACATTAAATGAATTTTGCAAGAATCAAAGAGCATCTTTCATGTGAAATGATGATGGTCAATATGTCAACTTAGGTCAACAAGTCAACCAAAGTCAAATGGTCAACAACCCTAACCATGGCACAATTATCTTTAATTAATATCATTAATCATATTTCCCATTTTCATTAGGGTTTGGAAAAAGACAACGGTCAACAACCCCAATGAGAATCCTCTGCCTCTTCTTCTGTCAACTGTGCATACACACCCGCATCCATGTTCCAAGGAACACGAATACAATGAGACAAAACCAATCCCAAAACAAATACTAAGATCTAGCTTAAACCAAAGCCCGCTAGTAATAACTGTCCGGACACCAAACGTGCACAAGTGCGTGGATGTGAACGAACCCCGTCGCAAAACCATGCGACCTCTACTCTGTTTTTCCCAAAGGCGAATAACCCTCTGTGTGGGACTCTAAAGACTCGACACTACGCTGGCAGTGGGTTTAACCATAGGCCATAAGCAATACTAGCTGTACGTAACGGTCCCCAGGTAGATGCCGATAAGAAGATTGATGAGGTGAACCCATCCGAACTCCTACTGAGCCTAAATGTGACAATCTCCGTACAGTCCGGTCTGTTCGTCTAAGAGTATCGCATGGCGGGCCTAGGGGGCGGGAAACGTCAGTCCCCTAATAGCGGTACAAGTCGTGTTGGAGTGTAGCCCAGAATACCCTGAGATAACACTGGAAACGCTACCAGTATATCTCGCTTGCCCTGGCCAGGGACTTTGTGTAATGGCTCTCCAAGACACAGCGCGATATCAACCCCCAATACCGGGAGAGACGAATCCTGTCTAACCGTCACTGCCTCCAAGTGCTTCGGGACTGCACCCAACTGCTACCTGTTTGCACGACTCATTTGAGCCGTGGTAGGGTAGAAATCTAAGAACAGTGGGAATACACTCGAGGCGAAGTGACAGTGTCAAGTCAACGGACTAAGCTGTATTCATATCACCTGGGAACTGATAACCGACGATAGGTATAGTACAAACCAACAGTCCCGACGAGTTCTGTCCAGTGTACTCATAACCTAACGAGCACCCGCATACTATCTCAAGTACGACGTACTAATGGCTGTGGGACAGACCATATCCCCTGCTGGGATGAGAAGCGCATACGCTAGTCTACTCCGGAGTATCGATGCCCTGTCTCGATAATCCTACGACTAGGGACCTGTATAAGGATGTGCTTGTAGATTACCCAGCCCCCACAAGTGTGACTGCCATCACAACGCTGGTAATCAAGCAAAGATCCTGAGGGCTCCACTAATATGTATAAGTGATATGCTAAAATAAACACATGCACATATTAAAGTAGAAACAAACCAAGTAGCATACTACCATTTTGAGCAAGATTGTTTATACAACTGTGAATATCCCAAGCTTCCATTAAGTAATATACAAACTAGTATGATACAGTAATGGCTTCTAGGGCATATACACTAACAGCGACCTCTTTAGCAAAACTAGTGAAAGCCTCAAAAACACCCTTTTTCAAAATTCACTTGATTCTACAACGATATCAAGTTCATTACGCAATAGGTTTTCAGAAAACCCGTCGTAGCCTTCCGTCATTTCAGATAAGTCCTACTTAGTATTCGTGCTGCGTTTGTTGACTTTGTCAAGGCGTAGTGTGCGGTAGCTGACTAGTATTTATCTGCTTATGCATATGATGCAGATTGGATTAGGGTAGTCGTGCGGCCTTGTTGACCTTGTCAAGGGTCGTGCGGATGGGTTTAATTCAATCACGAAATGACGGGTTGAACATGACTTGCGGTATATGGTTTGCTGATCTTGTCAAGGTCATAGATCGTTTGGGGCAAAATATTATCGGGAATTTCAAGTGTTGAAATTTGCAATGAGATTGCATACCTTCTATGAGATAGTTGGATCCCGATACCCACTTGGAATAATTGTTCCTCCTGGGAGGGTTTTACACATGACAATTAGCCGATCAAGTAGGTGTCTAGAAAGGTGTCAACGGGGTTATGCCTTTGGGAAAACGAGGTTTATTTTAATTAGGTCCGTGCGAAAGCACGGGGAACCTCCCTCAAAGTACCGACACTGGTCTGGCTGAAAGATTGGCGAAGTTGTAGGGTGTAATTAATCCCGGCTAGTCTTTCCTTTTAGGGTTTGAAGGAAGATTTGATAAAAATAGTGGGAGCCATCCTGATTAGATAAAATAATAACCAATCTGATCTTGCAAGAGCATACACTAAAGTGTTTTCTTCTCTCTCTCTCCAGGTAGCGACCATATCATGCCTTAATCAAGATAATAATATGGATGTATTGACCGAACCCGCATGTTATACTGTGCTGGGGAACGTTGGTTCCGTTCTTTCTTATAAAAGTTATAAGACTGAACAGGATATAGGGGAATACCAGGATTCCCATGCCACACGAAAGAAGAAAGTACATGTTGATGTATTTTCTTCGGGTGTGTTCGTTACAGAGAACTGTTTCTCCATTTGCTCTACGTCCTAGGTATTAGATACCTGGTCAGGATCCCACATATGTAATCAGTTACATGGGCTGAGAAAAGGTAGAGAACTTGGAGAAGGTGATAAAGACATAAGGGTTGGAAATGGTGCAATTGTTGCAGCTAAAACCGTCGGAGAATATCACCTTGTGTTACCAACTGGTAATACATTGATTCTGAACGAATGCTATTACATACCGAACCTGATATGCAACATTATATCGGTTTCTTTATTAAATAAAGAGGGATATAATTTTGTATTACAGGATAATGTTATGAACATTTTCCTGAACCAAAAGTTGGTTGGATCAGGCACATTATGCAATGGCATTTATGTTTTAAATCAATCAACAGTTCTGAGCATAACAAACACACACAAGAGGAAGAGTTCAGAAATGAACCAATCCTTCTTGTGGCATTGTAGACTTGGTCATATCAATGCGACACGGCTAGCTAAGTTATATAAGGATGGATATTTGAATCCTTTCAAATTTTCATCTTATGACACTTGCCAGTCATGTCTCAAAGGTAAGATGACCAAAACTTCATTTACAGGACACGGAGAAAGAGTTACGGAACTCTTGGGACTGGTACATAGTGATGTATGCGGTCCCATGTCTACAAATGCCAGGAATGGTTCTGCGTACTTCATTACATTCACTGACGATCTCTCTAGATTCGGATATGTGTTCCTTATGAAACACAAATCAGAAGCATTTGAGAAATTTAGAGAATATAAACAAGAAGTCGAGAACCAAATCGGGAAAAGTATTAAAATCCTTCGATCTGATCGAGGAGGTGAATACTTGAGCAATGAATTCCTGGACTTCCTAAAAGTGAATGGGATTCTCTCTCAGCTAACTCCTCTATATACACCACAACACAACGGTGTATCAGAATGGAGGAACCACGCCCTATTAGATATGGTGCGCTCTATGATGAGCACAACTGAGTTACCTATTTCCTTCTAGGGGTATGCGCAGGAAACAACAACATACCTATTGAATCAAGTTCCATCTAAATCTGTACCTACCACACCTTATGAGATATGGAATGGGAAGTGACCATATCTTAAACGAGTTAAGATATGGGGTTGTCCAGCCTATGTCAAAAGACAAAATCCAGAAAAACTAGAGGCACGGTCAGTTCTTTGCAAGTTTGTAGGATATCCTAATAACTCATATGGATATTTTTTCTACCACAGTGAGGAAGAAAAGGTGTTTGTTGCTCAACATGCCACCTTTTTAGAAAAGGAATTTCTTGTAAAAGAAATTAGTGGCAAAGTGGTAGAACTGTAAGAGGTTCCAGATACACAAACTGCAACCGAAGATTTAGTGGAACCAGAGGATTCGGTAGTTCCCAACGAACCTCAGCCTCTCCGCCGATCTAGTAGGGTTCCTCACCCACCTGAGAGATGTAGGGTTGCTGGGCACGCGCACAAGGGTCTACGGGGCATCAACCATACCCGATTAAAATTTTAGCCGTGCCGAACAACCCGAATACGGATCTTTAAACTAGAGATTAGGCGAAAACAAGTATGCTAAACACTTTAACACTAAGTGAGAGGGATTACAACCTTTGTAGATCCGGTCCTTCACTTCATATGCTCCGTGTTGAGGTCCCTTCGCTGCGATCATCGTGTTCTGGACTCTCGAGAGGCTTCACGAACAGAATGATGCAACCTTTGCTTCCGATCTTCGATACAAAGATGATCTACCTTGAAATTTCGTTAACACAAGCTATCACTCATGAAATGATGTGAACACTCTCATCTAAAGGGCAAGAGAAGATGAGGATGATGAAGTTGGATTTTTTGCTCTCTTTATTTATCTTTTTCTCACATATTTTCATCACAAATATCAAAGCAAGAAAGCTTTGCATGAAGAACTCAAGGAAGAAGAAGAATAGTGATCCCTTTTGTGATGAACAATGAAAAGAATAATATGATGAAATAATGCAACCATGGTTGACTAAACCATTGTAGAGAATTAACCAAGGGCTAGGGTTTGGGTTGGGTTAAGTATGAATCATAGATAAAAATCTACACAAATATCTTTATCATGACAAAAGAAAAGCTTCTAGAATCAACCAGAAGTGTTAACCCTAATCCAAACCCTAATCATGTTTAAACTCCACTAAACATGTTGCATTAGTTATCATATCATGTTACAATATTATATATCACATATATAATATTTATCGTAACAAAATAAAATAATACAATTAACATATATCGCATATATATCAATGTACTACCAGAGTGAGAAAAAGAATCTTTTAGTGAGCAAATATTAGTTAATGTAATTTAATATATCATATATATTATTATACATTAAATTATCGAATCAACACTTGATCCGACAATCCGGCTATATCGCATATAACCGACTAATATTTATCCGTACCGATTCATCGAATCAACACTTGATCCGATGACCCGGCTGATATCAAATATCGCGAGAATAGAATACGGTATCTCATATCGTATTTTCCTCGATCCCGCACATATCATATATGTGCCCCTACTCCGTTTTGCCTGAGCCAAGAAACCTCTGTGTAGGACTCTAAAGAATCGTCAATACGCCGGCAGTAGGTGATGATCATATCAAACACCCACAAGCTGCAAGCGGTCAGCTAAACGTAACAGCCACCCAGGTATTGAGTGCTCAGAAGATCAACAAGCAAGCCTGTACATTCTCCTGTGAATCCAAACAGTAACACTCCCGTACAGTCCGGTCTTGTCGTCTGATATGTCGCATATCTCGCCTAGGGGTGGTAAACGTCAAACCCCAGTAGCTTGATAAGTCGTGTCGATTCGAGGTCTATAACAGTTCGAGAAACTACTGATAACACTTACCAGTAAATCTCAGCAACCCTGGCCAGGGATTTCCGGTTATAGCCAATCGAACACAGCACAACATCAACTCCCTATACCAGGAGAGACGAATCCCCTCCTATCGCTCATTACCTCCATGTGATTCGGGACTGTACCCAAAAGCCACCTTTTTGCACGCCCTCTTGGACGTGGTACGATGGAAATCAAAGCACAGTGGGAATCACACAAGACTCTATGACGATCTCGGGTCAACAGACTACTCTGTACCAGTGTCACCAGAGAACTGCCATCTGACGTGAGGTATAATACAATCTGGGAGTTCTCGGCGAGTCCGTCCAGTGTACCCAGTCTCTACTGAGCACCCGTATACCATCCTTGATGTCAAACACCGATGGATATGGGATCATCCATCGCCCATCATATGGGTTAAGATGCGTATACGCTAGTCTACTCTGGTGCATCGATGCCCTGTCTCGATACACCCTCGACTAGGAACAATTATAGGATGTACTCGTCGACTACCGTGACCCCACTAGTATGATCTCATCATAGTCCCAGTAGTCGAGTACATATCCTAAGGGCTTTATCAACATGTAACATAGAGACAATCAGAGTACATGTTAAGATAAAGTACAACCAGATAGCATACTACCATGTCGAGCAAGAAAGTCCTCCCTATATATGTCCTAGCATCCACTACAATATATATCGTATGTACAGTAATGGCCTCTAGGGTATACATATAACTAACAATCTCCCACTTGCACTAGGGCCATCTGTTGTGGTATCACATACCCAACAATTAGCTGTGGTTGAAGTATCTCATACTCAACCATCCCATAAAAGTCTCTACTGGGAAAAAGGCCTTTGTGAGTGGATCCGCGCTGTTGTCCTCTGTGTCTACTCTCCTAATCTCGATCTCCCTGGAGATCAACCATCTCCATGATCAGGTGATACTGCCTAAGAATTATATCTGGATTTCTGATGGGACGGTAGTTCCTTGGCTAAAGCCACAACTCTATTGTCATACAATGGCAGGAACGAAGTTCATCTCCTGAACTTATATATATCCAGACTGCCTCTTTGGTAGCATCTTTGGTAACGATGTATCTTGCCTTTAATCGTCTAGTATGTCACGGTATCTAGCTTGGAACTCTTCCAACATACCGTCCCTCCACTGAGGGTATAGACAATGCCTGCGACTGACATTCAGTCGTCCTTATCACCCTGGAACCTTTCCAGTGATTCTCCCCAGGATCGATTGATACCATCTCACTACAACTAGTGAGTATCCTAGCATCCAATTAGATCTATCTCATAGATCCAAAACCCAGGATTTAGGAGGTATCACTTTGATCCTATATGGAGAATCCTTATGATAAGCGGAGATTGACCGAGTGTAGCATAGGAAACTCCTTCCCTATCAAGAGTATGTCATCCACGTACTCTACGAGGATCACCACTATACTCCCTACTACCTTTTTGTATATACAAGGTTCATCTACCATTTTGATGAAGTCAAACTCTTTGACTACCACATCAAAACAGATGTTCCAACTCCTCGATGCCTGCTTTATCCTATAAAGCATCTTGCTCACGTTTCCGCTGCTCCCACTGTCTACGAAGCCCTCTGGCTGTGTACTTATAGACGCTCTCTTCCAAAACATCATTTAGAAAAGCAGTCATGACACCGAACCACCAGATATCGTAGTCATAGTATGTAGCCGTGGCAAGTAGGATCTGGATGGACTTAAGCATAGCTTTGAAAGTCTCAACTTTTCCATGTACACCAAGTAATCTTCTCAAGATATACTTGCTCCTGATGGGGATTTAACCCTTCAGATAAAGCAACAAAAGTCCATACTTTGTTGGTGTATAAGGATTCCATCTCAGATCACTAAGCATCCAGCCATTCTTACAGAGTCTCACTCCTGATGGCCAGCTCGAAACTAGTTGGGTCATCATCTCATGATGTAATCCTCGCTCCTACTGTCATAGAGAAATCGAAGTATCTCTCAGGTGGGTGAGGAACCCTACTAGATTGGCGGAGAGGCTGAGGTACGTTGGAAACTATTGAATCCTTTGGTTCTACCAAATCTTCAGCTGCAGTTTGTATAGCTGGAACCTTTCCAGTTCTACAAAACAGACCTTGCCTCGAGCTTGTCCGGATTTTGCTTTTTAGACATAGGCCGGACAGCCCCAAATCTTAACAAACTTAAGATATGGGCTCTTCCCTTTCCATATCACATATGAAGTGGTAGGCAACTGATTTGATTTGAACCCTATTCAATAGGTATGCAGCTTCTCAAGCGCATAACATCCAAAAGGAAATAAGAAACTCAGTAGTACTCATCATAGAGCACACCATATCACAAGGGTGCTATTGCTCCGCCCCGATACACCGACGTGTTGTGGTGTATACGGAGGAGTAATGCTGAGAGAGAATCTCATTCTCCTTTAGAATAGTCCAGGAATTCCGTGCTCATGTATTCTCCTCCTTGATCACATCAAAGGACATAATACTTTTACCCGTATTTTGGTTCTCTACTTCTAACTTATATTCTGTGAATATCTCAAAAGGTTCGGACTTGTGTTTCAACAGGAACATATATCTAAATTTTAAGAGATTATCAGAGAATGTAATGAAGTAAACAGAACCGGTCTTGGCATATGTAGACAGGAGACTTTCATACATCAGCATGTATCAATCCCAAGAGTTCACTAACTCTTTCTCTGTTTCCAATAAACAGAGCTGTGGTCATTTTATCTTTGTGACATGACTGGCAAGTTTCATAAGATGTAAATTCAAACAAATTTAAATATGCATCTAAATGTAACTTTGCTAGTCGGGTCGCATTGATATGACCTAGTCTACAA
Source organism: Agapanthus africanus (assembly GCA_030015575.1). Classification (NCBI taxonomy): domain Eukaryota; kingdom Viridiplantae; phylum Streptophyta; class Magnoliopsida; order Asparagales; family Amaryllidaceae; genus Agapanthus; species Agapanthus africanus. The sequence continues at coordinate 205,789,469 of CM057347.1, read as the reverse complement.
TGCCTCAAGAAGGATCCGTTCATTTCTGAACTCTTCCTCTCGTGTGTGTTCTGTATACTAAGAACTGTAGTTTGATTTAAAACGTCAATGCTTTTAGATAACGTGCCTGAACCGATCAACTCTTGATATAGGAAATGTTCAAAACATTATCCAACAATACAAAATTATATCCTTTCTTTACTAATAAAAAGACTGATATGATTTTGTATATCAGGTTCGGTATCTAATAACATTCGTTCAGAATCAATGTATTCAGGTAATACAGGGTGATAGTGACCAACAGACTTGGCTGCAACACTTGCACCGTTTTCTATCACATGAAACTTATCACCCGTTCTCAGTTCTCTACCTTTCTGTTGCCCATGTAACAGATTACATATGCGGGATTCTGATCCGGTATCACATACCCAGGACGTAAAGGATACTGAGAAACAGTTCTCTGTAATGAACACACCCGAAGATGATGCATCAACATGCACTTTCTTCGTTTGGGCGGCACGGGAAATCTGGTATTCCCCAATTTCCTGCTCTGTCTTATAACAATTATAAGTTGGAGCGGGACCAACGTTCCCCAGCTCAGTATAATAAGCGGGTTCGGCCAATATATCCGTATTATTATCTTGATTAAGGCGTGATATGGCCGCTACCTGGAGAGAGAGAGAAGAAAACACTCAGCGTATGCTCTTGCAAGATTAGATTGGTTATCTAATATATCTAATCAGGATGTTTCCCACTGTTTTAATCAAATCTTCCTTCAAACCCTAAAAGGAAAGACTAGCCGGGATTAATTACACGCTACAAGTTCGCCAATCTTTCAGCCAGGCCAGTGTCGGTACTTTGAGGGAGGTCCCCTGTGCTTTCGCACGAACCTAATTAAAGTAAACCTCGTTTTCCCAGAGACGTAACCCCGTTAACACCTTTCTAGACACCTACTTGATCGGCTAATTGTAATGTGTAAAACTCTCCCAGGAGTAACTCTTACTCGCAGCGGGTATCGGGATCCAACTATCTCATAGAAGGTATGCAATCTCATTGCAAATTTCAACACTTGAAATTCGCAATAATATTTTGCCACTAGCGTCCTATGACCTTGACGAATGCCAAACCATCCATAGTCCGCTAGCCAAGTTCAACCCGTACATTTCTTGAATGAATTAAACCCATCCGCACAACCCTTGACGAATGCCAAACAACGCCGTACGAATACCCTAATCCAATCGCATCGTATGCTAGCAGATAAGTACTAGTTAGCTACCGTACATTACGCCTTGACGAATGCCAAACTACCGCAGCACGAATACTAAGTAGTACTTATCTGAAATGACGGAGGGCTACGACGGGTTTTTAAGAAAACCCTTTGCGTAATGAACTTGATATCGTTGTAGAATCGAGTGATTTTAAATGGAGTGTTTTTGAGGCTTTTCTAGTTTTGCTAAAGGGGTCACTCCCGGTGAAGGGATCGTCGGCCCTTTCCTCATCGAATAAGGTGCAGAATATTTCACAAATATCGCTGTGCAAAGCAAGAACTATAGAAGCAATCAAAAGATAAACCGAGTTTGTAGCATCTGCTAGTTTCACTAAAGAGGTCACTCCCGGTGAAGGGATCTCGGCTCTTTCCTTATCGAATAAGGTGCTGGATGTTCTACAAGGAACACCGCTATGCAAAGCAAGAACTAGAGCTACCAGTTTTTAAACAAGTTTCTACAACATGTTAGGTTTCTTTTATTTCATTAATCTCATTAATGAAGTCCTATTTTATTATGCTTCACAAGCATCTCTTTTGAAACGAAATCTGCAATATAATATATATCTCATATATATAATATAAACATTCGTCTCAGACAGTAATATGATCTCATCACAGAACATTGCAGCAGAAGAACATATATGAAATATTGGATATACTAGGACGTCCGTGTTTTCAATACGAGCCTGTATAAAACACGGATTCCACGGTCGCGATGAATAGCCAGACCCACATCCCTAGACCCCTACGAGAGCGGCAAATAACACTGCCAATTCTAGGGTTAGGAGACCTGGTCTCAACTCTTCGAGATGGTCTCCCACTGGACCCCAGAACCCGGTTACTTGTGCTCCCCGCCTTGGGTCTATCCTAATGTGGAAAAGTAAATAATATACAACGGTGACATCTTTCGCAACCTGGAAGTGCCCCAATTAAAGAATATTACATACAAATGAATTTTACATGAATAAAAAAGAAAAAACTCTCATCTCACATAAAACCCCCGGCTATTCAGAACGCGACGATCCAATAGAACATATCACAGCAACACATAATATCTCATATCATCAACGTAAGCAAGTATGCGTATCCCGATTGTCGTTGATGTATAGCAACGAAGCCGGCGATACACCACATACTACGCTTACGGTCACAGAAAAGAAAGTGTAAAACTACAATAGTTGGAATCCGCAACCTCTTTAGACATCGCATGCCTAACCAAATGAATTCCTTAGACATCGCATGCCTAACAATTATAAACCCCGCTTTTTAGTCTCTTTATCGAAAACTCTTTTCAATGTCAAGTCGGGGAATTCAACAAGATTCTCGATATTCTGATCGAATGCTCGTCGCAAACTTTAGTAGACGGCCGCACCCCCAGATGCCGTTGACGAAGTGCACTAAGGCGGAACACCGCTGCCACAAGCACCCGAACGGATGCTTTTGGCGACGGGGTTCTCCTACAGTAACTTGGTCGGGGCTATGGGGCGTGGCTGTCTATTAAGTTTACCCGGCGAGTATCCGCGTACGCTACGTGATTGCGACGGACTTTTGATCACATCAAAATTCTGTGGCAACCGATCATCTGAGACTAAACTGCTAGATTTATAACATTCAAATTAGTTATCTCATAACTTTTTGTGGATTCCAAATATTGTATCACATTCCAGATAAATAGACAATGTTAAACTTTCCGATCGAATAATCAAACACCCAAGATTTCCCCAATTTATATCAGCACTTGAAATCAGTTTAAAAACATCCATCACATGCCACAGTACCAATGGTCCAGCCGTAGAAGGGTCAAGCCAACGCCTCACATGTGGCACGCCGTACTGCCCCAAACCCTAAGGTTCAAAAGGCAGTTCAAGACGGTCACATAATCGAGTTAAGGTTTGTTGTCTTCTAGAGGGTCCACCGCGTTACTTGCACGACTTAGAACGTTCTTAAACACGAGGAAAAATCCAACTTTTGAAAAAATTTCCGACAGGGGAAAAAGTGAGTTATTGATATCCGCCCGAACTTTTTAACAGTTTCTAAAAATTATCCGGACAAACTAAACAAAGTTAAAATATCCGATCGAAACAACGAGTCCCCAATACACCCCAGAAAACCTAACACTTGAGTATAATTAGAAATGCCCAGAAGAATCAGGAATTAACTACGGAGGTTACTGTGCAAACCCTATCCCTCAATCCTTCCTTCTTGCCACGGAACCGCCGCCAATACCAGGGTTTGGCCGCGGTTCCGCGGCGCTTTGGACGATTTAGGGGGTCGGGTTTCACAGTAATTCCTAGAATAACCTGCTGAATTTTTTGGGTATTTTTAATATGAAAAAAATCACAGTTTTGAAAAATTTCCAGAAACTAGGGTATATCGGGTTTTCCGGGTTCGATCGGACTTTAAACTTCGTCTAGACATCGCCTAAAGCTCTAGCTTGGCTCTGATACCACTGTAGGGTTGCTGGGCATGCGCACAAGGGTCTACAGGGCATCAACCATGCCCGATTAAAATTTTAGCCGTGCCGAACAACCGGAATACGGATCTTTAAACTAGAGATTAGGCGAAAACAAGTATGCTAAACACTTTAACACTAAGTGAGAGGGATTACAACCTTTGTAGATCCGGTCCTTCACTTCATATGCTCCGTGTTGAGGTCCCTTCGCTGCGATCATCGTGTTCTGGACTCTCGAGAGGCTTCACGAAGATAATGATGCAACCTTTGCTTCCGATCTTCGATACAAAGATGATCTACCTTGAAATTTCGTTAACACAAGCTATCACTCATGAAATGATGTGAACACTCTCATCTAAAGGGCAAGAGAAGATGAGGATGATGAAGTTGGATTTTTTTCTCTCTTTATTTATCTTTTTCTCACATATTTTCATCACAAATATCAAAGCAAGAAAGCTTTGCATGAAGAACTCAAGGAAGAAGAAGAATAGTGATCCCTTTTGTGATGAACAATGAAAAGAATAATATGATGAAATAATGCAACCATAGTTGACTAAACCATTGTAGAGAATTAACCAAGGGCTAGGGTTTGGGTTGGGTTAAGTATGAATTATAGATAAAAATCTACACAAATATCTTTATCATGACAAAAGAAAAGCTTCTAGAATCAACTAGAAGTGTTAACCCTAATCCAAACCCTAATCATGTTTAAACTCCACTAAACATGTTGTATTAGTTATCATATCATGTTACAATATTATATATCACATATATAATATTTATCGTAACAAAATAAAATAATACAATTAACATATATCGCATATATATCAATGTATTACCCGAGTGAGAAAAAGAATCTTTTATTGAGCAAATATTAGTTATTGTAATTTAATATATCATATATATTATTATACATTAAATTATCGAATCAACACTTGATCCGACAATCCGGCTATATCGCATATAACCGACTAATATTTATCCGTACCGATTCATCGAATCAACACTTGATCCGATGACCCGGCTGATATCAAATATCGCGAGAATAGAATACGGTATCTCATATCGTATTTTCCTCGGTCCCGCACATATCACATATGTGTCCCTACTCCATTTTGCCTGAGCCAAGAAACCTCTGTGTAGGACTCTAAAGAATCGTCAATACGCCGGCAGTAGATGATGATCATATCAAACACCCACAAGCTGCAAGCGGTCAGCTAAACGTAACAGCCACCCAGGTATTGAGCGCTCAGAAGATCAAAAAGCAAGCCTGTACATTCTCCTATGAATCCAAACAGTAACACTCCCGTACAGTCCGGTCTTGTCGTCTGATATGTCGCATATCTCGCCTAGGGGTGGTAAACGTCAAACCCCAGTAGCTTTATAAGTCGTGTCGATTTGAGGTCTATAACAGTTCGAGAAACTACTGATAACACTTACCAGTAAATCTCAGCAACCCTGGCCAGGGATTTTCGGTTATAGCCAATCGAACACAGCACAACATCAACTCCCTATACCGGGAGAGACGAATCCCCTCCTATCGCTCATTGCCTCCATGTGATTCGGGACTGTACCCAAAAGCCACCTTTTTGCATGCCCTCTTGAACGTGGTATGATGGAAATCAAAGCACAGTTGGAATCACACAAGACTCTATGACGATCTCGGGTCAACAGACTACTCTGTACCAGTGTCACCGGAGAACTGCCATCTGACGTGAGGTATAATACCATCTGGGAGTTCTCGGCGAGTCCGTCCAGTGTACCCAGTCTCCACTGAGCACCCGTACACCATCCTTGATGTCAAACACCGATGGATATGGGATCATCCATCGCCCATCATATGGGTCAAGATGCGTATACGCTAGTCTACTCTGGTGCATCGATGCCCTGTCTCGATACACCCTCGACTAGGAACAATTATAGGATGTACTCGTCGACTACCGTGGCCCCACTAGTATGATCTCATCATAGTCCCAGTAGTCGAGTACATATCCTAAGGGCTTTATCAACATGTAACATAGAGACAATCAGAGTACATGTTAAGATAAAGTACAACCAGATACCATACTATCATGTCGAGCAAGAAAGTCCTCCCTATATATGTCCTAGCATCCACTTCAATATACATCGTATGTACTGTAATGGCCTCTAGGGCATACATATAACTAACAAGAGATACTACGGTTTTCTCATGGACGGTGGGAGCGAGGATTGCATCATGGAGGATGATGACCCAACTAGCTTCGAGCAGGCCATAACGAGTAGTGACTTAGTGAAATGGTTGGATACAATGCGGTTCGAGATGGAATCCATGTACACAAACAAAGTATGGACTTTGAAAGATGCTTCTGCAGGGGTAAAACTCATTGGGAGCAAGTAGATCTTCAAGAAAAAAACATGGTGTAGATGGGAAAGTGGAGACTTTCAAAGCTAGACTTGTTGCAAAGTGTTTTCGTCAACGACCAGTTGTCGATTATGACGAAACCTTTCTCCAGTGGCTATGCTTAAATCCATCCGGATCATGCTTGCCATCGCTGCATATCATGACTACGAAATTTGGAAAATGGATGTTAAGACCGCCTTTCTAAATGGTGATTTGGAAGAGTGCATGTACATGACTCAGCCAGAGGGCTTTGTAGACAGTGAGAGCAGCGGAAAGGTGTGCAAGCTGCTTAAATCCATCTATGGGTTAAAACAAGCATCGCGGAGTTGGAACATCTGCTTTGACGTCGTTATCAAAGAGTTTGATTTCATCAAAAACGTAGATGAACCTTGTATATACAAGAAGGTGGCAGAGAGTAAGGTTGTCTTCCTCGTATTATACGTGGATGACATACTCTTGATAGGAAATGACATTCCTATGCTGCAATCGGTCAAGCTCTTCTTATCACAAAGATTCTCAATGAAAGATCTAGGGGATGCCTCCTACATCTTGGGGATTAAGATCTATAGAGATAGATCTAAACGGATACTGGGATTGTCCCAATCTAGGTACATTGACACCATACTAAAGAGGTTTAGTATGGAAGAATCCAAGCGTGGGTTTTTACCCACGATCTCTGGGCTCACTCTCTCCAAAGAGATGTCTCCCAAGACTGATTTGTAGAGAGCTCGCATGCAAGGGATACCCTATGCCTCGGCAGTAGGCTCTATCATGTACGCAATGCTATGTACCAGACCCGATGTAGCACACTCACTAAGTGTAGTGAGTAGGTATCAAGCAGATCCTGGAGAAAGTCACTGGACAGCTGTGAAGAGCATTCTCAAGTACTTACGAAGGACTAAAGTGATGCTCTTGGTGTATGGTAACGGAGAACTCCAAGTGGAGTCCTTTACCGATTCGAGCTTCCAGAGAGATAAGGACGACTCTAAGTCGCACTCGGGATTTGTCTTTACCCGCTACGGAGGGGCGGTATGCTGGAAGAGTTCCAAGCATGAAAACGTGGCAGACTCGACGATGGAGGCTGAATACATCGCTGCCAACAATGCTGCCAAAGAGGCTGTCTGGATCAAGAAGTTCATAACTGAACGTGGAGTGGTTTCATCCATTAAGGATCCAATACCTTTGTATTGTGATAACAATGGAGCGGTGGCTTTGGCCAAGGAACCCAGATCCCATCAACGATCCAGGCATATTCTGAGGCGGTATCACCTGATCTGGGAGATAGTTGATCACCGGGAGATCGAGGTCAGGAGGGTTGACACGAAGAACAACATAGCGGATCCACTCACGAAGGCCATTCCCCAGATACAGTTTGAGAGACTCTTCGGGATGCTTGGTATGAGATACTACAGCAGCTGGCCCTAGTGCAAGTGGGAGATTGTTAGTTGTATGTATGCCCTAGAGGCCAGTATTGTACAGATGATGTATAATATATTGGATGCTTGGACATATATAGAGAGGACTTTCTTGCTCGATATGATAGTATGCTATCTGTTTGCTCTTTATCTTAACATGTATACTAGTCTCTTAATACTGTCTTATGGTTACATGTTGGTAAAGCCCTAAGGACGTGTACTTGACTACCAGGACTATGATGCAGATCATACTAGTGGGGCCATGGTAGTCCATAAGTTCATCCTTTAACGTTCCTAGTCGTGGGTGTATCGAGACAGGGCATCGATATACCAGAGTAGACTAGCGTATACGCTTCTCGACCCATGAGATGGGCGATGGATGATCCCATATCCATTGGTGTTTGACATCAAAGATGGTATACGGGTGCTCATTGGAGACTGCGTACACTGGACGGACTCGCCGAGAACTCCCAGATGGTATTATACCTCACGTCAGATGCCAGTTCTCTGGTGACACTTGTATATGTTAGTCTGTAAACCCGAGATCATCATAGAGTCTTGTGTGATTCCCACTGTGCTTAGATTTTCACATTACTACGTCCAAGAGGGCGTGCAAAACGGTGGTTTTTGGGTACAGTCCCAAGTCACATGGAGGCAATGAGCGATATGAGGGGTTTCGTCTCTCCCAGTATTGGGGGTTGATGTTGTGCTGTGCTCGATTGGCCATAACAGGGAAGTCCCTGGCCAGGGCTGATTTAGAGATTTACTGGTAAGTGTTACACCAGTAGTTTCTCGACCCGTTATGAGCCTCACATCGGTATGACTTATCGGTTATTGGGGTCTGACGTTTACCACCCCTAGACTTGATATGTGACATATCAGACGAGGAGACCAGACTATACGGCAAGTGTTACTGTCAGGCTTTTGCAGGAGCTGGAGCGGGCTTGCTTGCTGATCTTCTGATCTCTCAATACCCGGGTAGCCGTTACGTCCAGCTAGTACCGCTGACGGCTTGTGGGTGCTTGATGTGATCATCACCTACTGCCGGCGTATTGACAAGTCTTTAGAGTCCTACATAGAGGTTTTACTGGCTCAGGCAAAACAAAATAGGGGCACATATGTGATATGTACGGGACCAAGAATAATGCGAGTATGTGATACCGTATTCTATTCTCGCGTCTTTTGTCTCGGTCGGTTATATGTGATATAGCCAGGTTATCGAATCAAGAGTTGATTCGATAATATGATACATTGGATGTTAGTCGGTTATATGTGATATATCCGGATTATTAAGTCAAATGTTGATTTAATAATTTAGTGTATAATTGTATATGTGATATACTAATTTATATTAACTAACATTGGTTGACTTAAGCATTTTTTTCTCACATGTGCACACTTAATATATATGTGATATATATTAAATTATGTACTATTTTGTATCATAGTTGTTGATACACACTACATGGGTGTATGAGACTTACACCATGCTAATTATGATGTTAGGTTTTGATATTTAAAGTAATTCTAAAATTAGTGGATAATTACCATAATGCATGAAGCTAGTGGAAGCTTGTGGATGCTTTGACTAAGTCCACTAGTTTTGTTTTACTTAAGATATTTGTTAATCTAACCATTAGAATTAGCTATGGTTATTTCTCTATATGAGTTAGTATATGATACTCACTCACCATGGTTCACTCTCTCACTTGATCATTATTCTCATCTCATTTTAGTTCATCTTCTTCCTCAAGCTCAAAAAGCTTGCTAGGGTTTTGATTAAGTGAGAAAAGAAATTCTAAAGTGAGCCTACTTCCTATTTCATCATCCTTTACTAGACTAGCACTTTAGTTTAGGGTGTTTGCTTCACTAATTCTCTAGTTAGTGAAGTAGAAGCTTGAGCTAGCATTCCCTCGATGTAGATCATCTTCGGCCTCGAAGACTTCAAGCAAGATCGCTCATATCTCTACGCGAAGCCATGCAAGAGTCCGGGGGTTCGATGATCGCAGCGAAGGAACTACTACAAGGAGCTTATGAAGTGATGGACCGATCTACAAAGGTTGTATTTCCTTTTTCACTTAGATAGTAAATGGTTTACTATATGTTTTCCGTATTGTATTCTAGTTAACGATCATGTTTAGAGTTCCTTTTAACGGCAAAATTTTAAAATGGCATGGACGATGCCTCCCGAAACCTTGCTGCCGTCGATAGGAACCCTACACATAGACACTATGGCGTGATTTTGGGTATTTGTAACTTTTCTCAAGTGTTGAGCTCTTGGGGTAAAATGTGGGTGTATGTTGATTCGATCGAAACGTTAAACATCGTCTTGATATTTGAGATTGTGATAATTGCAATTGTTGTTTTTCACTTTCTTTTCTGCGACCGTAAGTGTAGTATGTGGTGTATCGCCGGTTTCGTTTCTATACATCAACGACAATCGGGATACGCATACTTGCTTACGTTGATGATATGAGATATTATGTGTTGTTGAGATATGATTTGCAGGATTTTCGCGATCGAATAGCCGGGGGTTTTATGTGAGATGAGAGTTTTAATTTTCATTCATGTAAAAGTTAAATGTATGTAATATTCTTTTATTTGGGGCACTTCCGGGTTGAGGATGATGTCACCATTATTGTATATTATTTACTTTTTCCGCTTTAGGATAGACCCAAGGAGGGGAGCACAAGTGATCGGGTTCTACGGTTTAGTGGGAGGCCATCTCGAGAAGTCGAGACCGGGTCTCCTAAACTCTAGAATTGGCAGGATCACTTGCCGCTCTTGTAGGGGTCTAGGGGTGTGGGCTTGGCTATTCATTGCGACCGTGGAATCCGTAATTTCTATTGCTGGCTGAATAAAAAATACGGACCTCCTGGATATCCTTTTTATTTTCATATGTGCTTCTGCTGCTGTTGATATTCTGTAATGTGATTACTTAGTATCTGAGACGAATGGATTATTATTATATATATGATATATAATAAACATTGCTTATATTTTACACCCGCGCTAGTCCCGCCCCGCTATGCCGTTAGTTAAGTAACCTAACGGTGCATAACGGGACACTGTGGCGAATGCAGATGATATAAGTATACGTTCTATTTTCGTTTCTTTTCTGTGATGGATTAGGAACTTAAATGATGGGACTAAATTAATGAGATTAATGTAAAGTAAAAGAAACCTAAAGATGTTGTAGAATCGGATTTGAAACCCACTCGGCCTTTTTATGAAAAATGCAAGTTTCAAAAGATGCGGAGCTTAAGCCACTCTTTTTCTAAACTGTTTTGATTCTACAACGAGATCAAGTTCAAAGCGTTAAAGGTTTTCATAAAAACCATCCGCAACCCTCCGTCATTTTAGGAAGCAGAGTACTTAGTATTCGTGCTACATATTTTGATCATAATCAAGGCGTAGTATACGGTAGTTAAGTGATGTCTTCCTACAAAGCATATGATGCGATCAGTTAGGACATTCATGTGATTATGTTGATCATAGTCAAGGGTCATATGGGTGAGTCTAGTTAATCTCGAATTGACGGGTAGAACTTGACTAGTGCTTATGATATGTTGACCATAGCCAAGGTCATAAGCAGTTAGGGGTAAAAACCATATCGGGAGTTTCAAGAGTTGAAATTTGCAATGAGATTGCATACCATCTATATGATAGTTGGATCCCGATCCCACTATGAGTAAGAGTTACTCCCAGGAGAGTTTTGCATTTTGCAATTAGCTAATCCAGTAGGTGTCTAGAAAGGTTTCAACGGGGTTTGACCTCTGGGAAAACGAGGTTTATTTTAATTAGGTCCGTGCGAAAGCACGGGGAACCTCCCTCAAAGTACCGACACTGGCATGGCTGATCGGTTAGCGAAACTGTAGAATGTAATTAATCCTGGCTAGTTTTCTTTTTAGGTTTTGAAAGAAAATTTGATAAAAGCAGTGGGAGTCATCGATTAGATAAGATAACAACCAATTTAATTCTTTGCAAGAGCATTTCGCTGAGTGTATTCTTTTCTCTCTCCTAATGGCAGATACCGATGACGGGACTTAAGCTTCTACTAGAGAAAAACAAACTGACAGGACCAAACTATAAAGAATGGTTGAGGAACTTGAACATTGCACTCACATATGATAAAGTATCATATGTCCTCACTACCAAAGCCCCACCAGTCCCAGGACTTGAATCATCTGTTTCGGATAGGGAGATCCAAAAAACATGGGATATTGACTGCAACACGGCCAAATGCCTCGCGCTTGATTCTATGGACAACATCCATCAGAAACAGCACGAGAAGATGGATGTACAATCCATCTTTCTTTATACAAAGGAGTTGTATGAGGAGCAATCTCGTACTTTGAGATACGAGGCATCTCGAAAGTTGTTTCAGATGCGAATGGCCCCTGGTGCATCAGTGGGAGACCATGTCCTGAAGATGATTGGTCTTATAGAAGAACTTGAGGAACTGGGATGGACTATGGATAATGAGCAATAAACAGATGTTGTTTAGCAGTCTCTCTCTCCCGCCTTTGCTCCGTTCATAGTGAATTTCAATATGAACAATTTGGAGAAATCATTGCCTGAACTTCTCAATATGTTGCGAAGTGCAGAGAGCACACTGAAAACAGCGAAGACTCCCGCTCTGATTGCTGGGCCATCTTCCTCTTCTGTCCCAAAAGCCAAGGCCAAAGGAAAGAAGAAGAAGAAACCCATCAAACAGAAAGGTGGAGTTAAAAAGGCGATGGGGAAAGACATATCAGGGGCCGCGGGAAGTGGAAAAGGCGAATGTTTTTACTACCACAAGTCAGGACATTGGAAACGTAACTGTGTTGTGTATCTTGCTGATCTCACGAAGAAGAAGCATGGTGATGCTTCCGGTTCAGGTGTGTTTGTAACTGAGAACTGTTTTTCAATTAACTCTACATCTTGGGTATTAGATACCGGTTCTGGTTCTCGCATCTGCAATTGTTTGCAGGGGTTGAGAAACAGTAGAGTTTTGAAGACTGGAGACCATACTCTGCGGGTTGGAAATAGTTCCAATGTACATGCTGTATCCGTAGGAAAGTATCATCTGGGGTTGCCTTCGGGTTGTATTTTGGTTTTGAACCCGTGTTATTTTGTACCAAGTATGCTATGTAATATAATATTCGTTTCTTTGTTGGACAATGAAGGATATCATTTTGTGTTGCAAAATAATGTTATGAACATTACTTGAATCAAGAGTTGATTAGGTATGGTATACTGAATAACGGTATTTACGTCCTGAACTAACACGCAGTTTTCAATATACAACATATTAATAAAAGAAAATTTTCAGATATAAATGAAGCTTTTTCTTTGGCATTATAGACTTGGTCATATTAATGAAACTAGACTAAGCAAGCTACATAAAGATGGATATTTAAATTCTTTTGAATATAAATCTTATGCAACTTGTCAGTCCTGTATCAAAGGTAAAATGACCAAAACTCCGTTTACTGGACACGAAGAAAGAGCTATGGAACTCTTAAGCCTCATACATAGTGATGTATGCGGACCAATGTCTACACATGCTAGAGGCGTTTTTTCATACTTCATTACTTTTACTGATGATTTCTCAAGATTCAGACACGTGTTTTTAATAAAGCACAAATCCGAAGCTTTCGAGAAATTCAAAGAGTATAAACTTGAAGTAGAAAAACAAACAGGCTTGAGCATCAAGAAACTTCGATCGGATCGAGGTGGAGAGTACTTAAGTACAGAGTTTTCAGACTTCTTAAAAGAGAATGGGATTCTCTCTCAGCTCACTCCTCCTTACACACCACAACACAACGGTGTGTCAGAATGGAGGAATCGTACCCTATTAGATATGGTACGATCCATGATGTGTGATGCTGAGTTACCACTTTCCTTTTGGGGGCATGCATTGGAGACAGCAATGTATCTGTTAAACAGGGTTCCAACCAAGACCGTGTCTACCACTCCATATGAGATATGGAATGGAAAGAGACCATCTCTTAAAAGAGTTAGGATTTGGGGTTGTCTGGCTTTTGTTAAAAAGCAGAATCCAGACAAACTCGAGACACGATCGGTCATGTGTAAATTTGTGAGATATCCAAAACACTCGTATGGATATCTATTCTACCACAAGGAGGAACAAAAGGTGTTTGTTGCTCAGCATGCCAAATTTTTGGAAAATGAAATCTTTACAGGCAGTACTGATGGAAATGCGGTAGAACTAGAAGAGGTTCTAGAGACACAAATTACTCGGGACGAATTGGTTGAAACTGATGTTACAGTAGAACTTCAAGAACCTCAGCCGCTCCGGAGATCTAGTAGAACTTCTCGTCCACCGGAGAGATACAATGGGTTTCTTATTGATGGTGATAGAGAAGATTGCATCATGGATGATGATGACCCTACTAGTTTTCAGCAAGCTATCACGAGTGGTGACTCTGTGAAGTGGCTGGATGCCATGAGATCCGAAATGGAGTCCATGTGCACCAACAAAGTATGGACTTTGAACGTTGTGCCTCCTGGGATAAAACCCGTTGAGTGCAAATGGATCTTTAAGAGAAAGATTGGTGTAGATGGACAGGTAGAGACCTTTAAAGTAAGGCTTGTAGCGAAAGGTTTTCGTCAAAGACCAGGATTGGACTATGATGAAACTTTCTCTCCAGTAGAAATACTTAAATCCATTAGGATCCTACTTGCTATTGCTGCTCACTATGATTATGAAATCTGGCAGATGGACGTTAAAACTGCATTTCTGAATGGTGATTTAGAAGAATGCGTTTATATGGATTAGCCAGAGGGCTTCATTGACAGCGGGAGCAGCGGGAAAGCATGTAGATTGCTTAAATCCATTTATGGATTAAAGCATGCCTCACGGAGCTGGAACATCTGCTTTGATGATACAATCAAAGAGTTTGATTTTATCAAAAATATAGATGAGCCATGCATTTATAAGAAGATTGTAGGGAGTATTGTCACATTCTTCGTATTGTACATAGATGACATTCTCCCGATAAGAAATGATATTCCTATGCTACAATCGGTCAAACTATTCTTATCACAAAGGTTCTATATGAAGGACTTGGGTGATGCCTCGTGCATTTTGGGCATAAGGATCTATAGAGATAGATCCAAGAGGTTATTGGGATTATCCCAATCAAAGTACATTGACACCATCCTAAAATGGTTTAGTATGGAAGATTCCAAGCGTGGTGCCTTGCCCGCTTGTCATGGAATCACTCTCTCCAAGGACTTCTGTCTGAAGACTGATGAAGAGAGAGCTCGCATGAGTATTATACCCTACGCTTCAGCCGTAGGATCTATAATGTATGCGATACTCGCCCTGATATAGCTTATGCACAAGCTGTTGTAAGCAGGTATCAATCCAACCCAGGGGAGAAACATTAGATAGCAGTGAAGAACATTCTTAACTACTTGCGAAGGACTAAAGAACTGTTCTTGGTGTATGGTAATGGAGATCTCCAAATGGAGGCCTTTACCGATTCCAGCTTCCAAAGTGATAAGGATGACAGTAAATCTATCTCAGGGTTTGTATTTACCCTCAATGGAGGGGCGGTTAGTTGGAAGAATTCCAAACAGAATACCGTTGCAGACTCTACGATGGAAGCTGAGTATATTGCTGCAAATGATGCTGCCAAGGAAGCCATCTGGACGAAGAAGTTCATCGCGGAACTAGGAGTAGTTCCAACCATTGTTGATCCAATACCATTGTATTGTGATAATAATGGGGCTATGGCATTAGCCAAAAAACCAAGGTCCCATCAAAAATCCAGACACATCCTCAGGCGATATCATTTGATCCGGGAGATAGTAGATCGCCGCGAGATCGAGATTCGGAGAGTAGATACAAAGAATAACACCGCGGATCCACTCACCAAGGACCTTCCACAGCTGCAGCATGCACGACTTTTTGAGATGTTGGGTATGAGATACGCTAATAATTAGCCTTAGTGCAAGTGGGAGATTGTTGGATATATGTATGCCCTAGAGGCCATTATATGTATAGTGGATGCTTGGACATATATATATATATATATATTGATTACTTTTTTGCTCGACATGATAGTATGCTATCTGGTTTACTTTATCTGACATGTTGATTTGATTAAGCTTTTATTCATTTGCACATGTTGATAAAGCCCTCAGGATATTTGCTTGACTACTGTGACTATGATGCGGATCATACTAGTGGGGCACGTGTAGTTTATAAGCATATCCTTGAACTGTTCCTAGTCGTAGGTGTATCGAGATAGGGCATCGATTATCCAGAGTAGACTAGCGTATACCATTATTGTCCCATGTGATGGGCGATGGATGATCCCATATCCATCTGGTGTGCTGACACCAGAGATTGTATGCGGGTGCTCAGTGGAGACTGGGTACACTGAACGGACTCGCCGAGAACTCCTATGTGGTATTATATCTATCGTCGGATAGCAGTTCTCAGGTGACACTGGTACAGGTTAGTCTATAGACCCAAGATCGTCATAAAGTCTTGTGTGTCCTCCCACTGTACTTTGATCTCCACCCTACCACGGCTCTACTGAGTCGCGCAAACAGGTGGACTTTGGGTACAGTCTGTTAGTGTATATGCCCTAGGGGCCATTATTGTATCATACTAGCTTGTATATTACTTAATGGATGCTTGGGATATTCACGGTTATATTAACAGTCTTGCTAAACATGGCAGTATGCTACTTGGTTTATATCTATCTTAATATGTGTGTACGTATTAATAGAGCCCTTAGGATCTTTCTTGACTACCAGCGTTGTGATGGCAGTCACACTAGTGGGGGCTGGGTAGTCTATAAGCACATCCTTTTTCAGGTCCCTAGTCGTAGGATTATCGAGAAAGGGCATCGATACTCCGGAGTAGACTAGTGTGTACGCTTCTCATTCCAGTTGGGGAGATGGTCTGTCGCACAGCCATCAGTACGTCGTACTGGAGATAGTATACAGGTGCTCGTTGGGTTACGGGTACATCGGACAGGACTCGCAGGGAACTATTGGTTGGTATTATACCCGTCGCCAGTTAACAGTTCCCAGGTAACATGAGTACAACATAGTCCGCAGACTTGACACTGTTGCTTCGCCTCGAGTGTGTTCCCACTGTTCTTAGATTGCTACCCTACTATGGCTCAAAGGAGTCGTGCAAACAGGTAGCAGTTGGGTGCAGTCCCGAGCACTTGGAGGCACTGGCGGTTAGACATGATTCATCTCTCCCGGTATTGGGAGTTGATATCGCGCTGTGTCTGGAGAGCCATTACGCAAAGTCCCTGGCCAGGGCAAGCGAGATTTACTGGTAGGTTTTCCAGTAGCTTCTCAAGGTGTAATGGGCTTCGCTCCGGCACGACTTATACCGCCTTTAGGGGACTGACGCTTGCCGTCCCCCAGGCCCGATATGCGATAGTCCTAGACGAACAGACCGGACTGTACGGAGATTGTCACATCAGGCTCAGTAGGAGTTTGGATGGGTTTCCTCATCGGCCTTCTTATCGACATCTACCTGGGGACCGTTACGTACAGCTAGTGCCGCTTGCAGTCTGTGGTTAAACCCACTGTCAGCGTAGTAGTCGAGTCTTTAGAGTCCCACACAGAGAGTTTCCCTGCTTCGAGCGAAACGATATAGAGGTCGTATGGTTTTACGACAGGGTTCGGACACGTACGTGCATTTATGCACGTACGATGTTCGGACAATTTATACTAGGAGGCTTTAGTTTAAGCCAGATTCTAGTATTAGATTATTGGAGTTATACAGTCTCAGTATTTCCATGTTTTCACAGATTGGAGGGGCGTTCTCGTAATTTGTCGAGAAGCTTCTAGAAGATTGATGAGTTGGAGGCTTAGGTGGAATTTGCATTAATTGGTTTAATGACTCATGGTGTGATTCATCCATAGGAGTTAATGATGCATTTATGGCTTAATGACTCATGGGATGAATCACACAAGGTGAGTTAATGAAGCATGATGATAATTATTATTTGTTATTCGTTTAATAAATATCTTATGCTTCATATATTTACAATGAGACATTTTTCCAAGATCATTTTCACTCTCACCTTCTCTCTCCTCAAGCTCTCTCTCTTCAAACCCTAACCCTAACCTCTCATGTGTTGAGATCAAGGGTTAGCAAGACTAATTGATCCATTATCCTATTCTATATACTCTAGATTGCTTTGATTAGCACTTTTAGTAACCTAGTTACCTTAAGTTAGAGGTCAAGCTTGAAGTAGTAGCTCTAGGGTGGATCTTCTATTAAAAAGAGGAGGCCGACGAGGAGGTGGTCAACGAGAACAAGAAGGACTTGGTTCATTAGGTATAATCTTCTTTCATAGTAGCTAATCCCTCCTATGATGTTGTTAGTTTGGGTTTGGCAAAGATCCGTAAGTTAGTCGATGTTTGTTTTAAACAAAATGATTGTTTTACCTATTCCGCCTCCCCGCAACTTATGGGGTGTCTAACGTCGACTTACAGTGGTATCAGAGCCTCGCTAAACCATAACTAACTTGTTAGCAAAGTCGTTAGAAATTTGATCGCAAAACGAACCGGAAAAAACATCTTTTTCACCAAGTTTCTGTCGTTTTTAAAACAGGGTTTAAAAATTTTTCAGGGACCCTTAATAATATAAGCAGGGAATTTTAAGGTTACTGGAGAAATTTGGGATCCTAACTCGTCCAAACCGCCGCGGATCCGCGGCCGATCCAAGCGATCCACCGTGGATCCGCGGCCGAGTTGGGGCCAACTCAGCCCAAAATTCCCCAGTAACTCTTCTGTGTTGATTTTGTTCTTTCTGGAATGTTTTGTTTCTGCTCAAGTTTCAGGTGCACAGTGAAGTATTTGGAGTAGAATCATTTGTGTTTGCTTGATCGAAATTCTATGATATTTGGCTAATTTGATTATATTTGTGATTTGTTTAATGTGTTCGTAAACCTCCCCTAACTGCTAGTACGTCGGTTAGCAGGGGGTTGCACATTTCTGTAATGGTTTTTACTGTTTGTGTTTGTGGACTTGTTGGATTGTCGTGAATGGATAGCCGGGGATATGAGACGAGCGTTTCTTTCATTCAAATGTAATTTGTAAATTGTTGTAATATTCTTTTGCGGGGCACATCCAGGGTGCGGTTGTAGCCACCGTTGTATTATTTCATTTACTGATTTTTGCTCCTAGGATAGACCCAAGGTGGGGTACACAAACTACCGGGTACTTTGAAGTGTTTAGTAGCCTACTCACGTTGTTGAGGGAGACTGCTTCACTTCAGGTATTTGGCGGGTAGTTTGCCCTACCTATAGGGGTTTAGGGTGGGGTTTTGGCTATTCATCGCGACTGTGTAATCCGTCTTTCTTTGCAGGCTCAAAAGAAATGCAGATTCGTATAAAATCCAATATGTTCATCTGTGATCTGAAATGCCTATTATTGCGTCTGACGAATGTACAATATCTATATATGATAGCTATTAGACATCGCTTATGTTTTGCACCCGCGCTAGCCCAACCCCCACTATGTCGTTAGTTAAATAACCTAACGGGTGAATGACGGGGCCCAGTGGCGAATGCGGATGGCATAAGAGGACGTTGTATTTTCGTTTTTTCTGCAATGATAAGTTAAATGATGGGACGCATTATATTAATGCAAAGAAAATGCACCAAAGTTGAATCGTTGGAAGAGTTTAAAAGAAACCACTCGGTTATTTTAAAACAGAGGATATTTTTTAAATTGCGGAGCTTTAACCACTCCTTTTAAAAGCTATCAGATTCCTTCGATCATATCAAGTTCACTACGTTCACGGTTTCGCCAAAACCATTCGTAGCCCTCCGTCATTTCATTTGGGTATTCAATAGTATTCAAGCTATGCATTTTGACCAACGCAAAGGCATAGTGTTTGGTAGCTGCTGGGTATTCATTTGTTGCATAGATAGATGAGTTAGTATGGGAAAGTCGTATTATCATTTGACCAACGTCAGGGGTATGTACGGATGGGTTCGAATTAACAAGATAATGATTGGTAGAACTTGACATGTGACTTATGACATTTTGACCAATGCCAATGTCATAAGAGCATGGGGCAGAAATTTATATCGGGAATTTCTAAAGAAACTGAAATTTGCAAAGAGATGCCTACCATTTGGAGTATGATAATTTTGGTAGGATTCCTTCAGCTTTATCACACGATGATATTTGGATCCCGATCTTACCGTGAGTATCCGCTACTCATCAGGAGATTCGTTACTTAACTATCAATGCTATAAACCAAGTAGGTGTCGAGAAAGGTGTCAGCGGGGCTACGCCCCCAGAGAAAAGAGGTTATTTAATTAAGGAGCTTCGCGAAAGCGTCATAAAACCTCCCTCGAAGTACCGACACCGGCCTGGCTGAACGGTTAAGCAGGTATTGTACGGTGAGAATAGTCCTGGCTAGTTCTTCCTTTTTGGTTTAAGGAGGGATTCGAGAAACAGTGGAAGCCATCTAGTTTAGATAAACTAAAAACCACTCTAAACTTGCAAGAGCATCATGCTAATGTGTTCCCTCTCTCTCTCATTGCAGTGACCCAGAACATGACAGGCCTTAAGTTACTATTAGAAAAAAATATTTTGACATGGCCAAACTATAAAGATTGGTTCCGGAATGTTAAGATGGCTTTGACTTATGAAAAATTGGGGTATGTCCTTACTGCTAAGGCACCTACTGTCCCTGGTCCAGATTCTAGTATTGCGGATAAGGAAATCCACAAGACCTGGGAGTTAGATTGCGCGAAGGCCAAATGCATCATGCTTGCCTCTATGAATAATGAACATCAGAGGAGGCATGAGGATATGGATCTTGAATCCATATTTCTCCACACAAAGGATCTGTATGGAGAGCAATCTCGTATAGCAAGATACGAGACCTCGAAGAACTTGTTTCAGTCGAGGCTGGCCGTCGGATCATCTGTAGGGGAACATGTCCTTAAGATGATTGGCTATATAGAAGAGCTAGCAGACCTTGGGACAACATTAGAGAACGAGCTGTATACATACTTGGTTCTTCAGTCCCTTCCTTCCACCTACGCCCAGTTTATTCTGAATTTCAACATTCAAGGAAAAGAAGTTGAACTTCCAGAACTCCTTAACATGTTGAGGAGTGCAGAGGGCACCTTGCAGAAAGCAAGGGATACACCCACTATGTTTGTTCACGGTGCTTCCTCTTCCGGGTCCAAGGCTAGGGCCAAAGGAAGGAAGAAGACGGTCGCCACCAAACCAACAGGTGGTGTTAGTAAGGTGGGAGTTAAGGTAAAGACAAAGGTTGCGGTGCCAGTAGTGGCAAAGGACGAGTGCTTCCACTGTCGTAGGAAAAGCCATTGGAAGAAAGATTGCAAAGCTTGGATTGCCAAGAACCAGGAACCGAAGCAAGCTGTGGCTTCGACTTCAGGTGTGTTTGTAATTGAAAATTGTCTGTCAATCAACTCTACTTCCTGGGTATTGGATACCGGATCAGGATCTCATATACGCAATTCATTGCAGGCACTGAGAAACCGTAGAATGCTAAAGGTTGGTGATATGACCTTCCAGGTTGCTAACGGAGCTAGCGTGGGTGCTGTGTCCGTAGGGGATTATCACCTAGGATTGACGAGTGGACATATTTTGGTTTTGCGCAACTGTTTTTGTGAACCTAGTTTAACGTGTAATATCATATCAGTATCGTTGTTATCAAAAGAAGGTTATGATTTCACGTTTGTAAGCGATGTTGTTAACATCCACCTTAATCATGGTTTGATTGGGTCCGGTACACTAGATAACGGTATATACATGCAAAACCAATTACAGATTTTCAATGTCCAGAACACACTAAAAAGAAAGTCTCCAGATTTAAATAAGGCTTTCTTATGGTATTGTAGACTGGGTCACATCAATGAGACCAGGTTAACTAAGTTACATAGAGAAAGATATTTGGATTCGTTCGAATATCAATCTTATGCAACCTGTCAATCATATCTCAAAGGAAAGATGACAAAGACTCCAATCACTAGACATGGAGTAAGAGCGAGCGAGCTCTTAGGACTCATACACAGCGATGTATGTGGTCCAATGTCTACACATGCAAGAGGTGGTTTTTCATATTTCATTACTTTTACGGATGATTACTCTAGGTACGGATTCATTTTCTTGATGAAACATAAATCCGAGGCCTTTGAGAAATTCCAAGAGTATAAGAATGAAGTAGAAAACAAAACCGGCAAAAGTATTAAGACACTGAGATCTGATCGAGGTGGTAAATACTTAAGTGCCGAGTTCCTAGGTTACCTAAAAGAGAAAGGAATTCTCTCTCAGCTTACTCCTCCATACACTCCACAGCACAACGGTGTATCGGAGATACGGAACCGAACCCTATTAGATATGGTACGTTCCATGATGAGTAATGCTGAGTTACCGCGATCTTTCTGGGGTTATGCGCTAGAATCAGCAGCGTAACTTTTGAACAGGGCTCCTACCAAGACTGTGCCTACCACGCCATATCAGATGTGTAGTGGGAAGAAACCCTACCTTCAGTATCTGAAGATATGGGGATGTCCAGCTTTTGTTAAAAAGCAGCATACGGACAAACTCGAGGCACGATCAGTACAGTGTAAGTTTGTGGGATATCCAAAGAACTCCACGGGGTATTTCTTCTATAACGCAGAGGAACAAAATGTTTTTGTTTCTCGTAATGCCCATTTTCTAGAACAGCTGATTTTAGAAAAGGAAACAAGTAGGAGCGCAATAAAACTGGAAGAAATTCCAGAACCACAAACTACTACTGAAAGTTTGGTAGAACCAGTAGTTCAAGAAGAACAGGACATTCCCGCACCCCTCCGCAGGAGTAGTAGGCCGTCTCATCCGCATGAGAGATACTACGGTTTTTGTTGGATATACTGCCCTCAAAGTCAATTATTGGATCGCAGGTACGTGATTGCAATGATTGAGGAAGACCTATATAGGTAGCACTGTCTTACTCGTGATGATAGTATGCTATCTGGTTTGCCTTTATCAGTCGTGTACAGGTTCAGGTGACTGATCACTATTACACGTTGATAGAGCCCTTAGGATCTTGCTTGACTACCAACAGTATGATGGCGATCATATACGTGAAAGTTGGGTAGTCTATAAGCACATCCTTAAAAGTGGTCCCTAGTCGTGGGAGTTTCGAGACAGGGCATCGATACTCCGAAGTAGACTAGTGTATACAGTCGAGACCCCGACGAGGGGCGGTGGCCGGTCTCATAAGCCACTGGTGTCAGTTGGATCACCTAAGATGTATACAGGTGCTCATTGGGTTATGAGTACACCGGACAGGACTCGCCGGGAACCTGCTAGTTGGTATTTATACCTAGCGTCATATAGCAGTTGTTGGAGATAGTGCCCTCAAAGTCAATTATTGGATCGCAGGTACGTGATTGCAATGATTGAGGCAGGACCTATACCGATATGACAATCTTGCTCGAGATGATAGTTTGCTATCTGGTTTGTCTTTATCATCGTATACATGCTTTAGTTCACTATTGCAAGATGATAGAGCCCATAGGATTCTTGCTTGATGACCAGCAGTATGATGGCGATCATACTCATGGGAGCTGGGGTCTGTAAGCACATTCTTGAAGTGTCCCTAGTCGTGGGAGTTTCAAGACAGGGCATCGCTGTAAGTCGATGTGCAACAGCCCACGACTTGCGGGGAGGCGGAAATATGAAAAACGATCTTGTTCTTTGCTTAAACATCGACTAACCGCATGAATCGAAGCTAAACGATAACTAACATCAAACATAGAAGTTCTAAACTACTATGTGAAGTGATTATACCTTAAGAACCGTATCCTTCGTCTTTACGAACTCCACCTCCTCCTCGGCCTTCTCCAAGTAGTAGACGATCCACCACGAGAGCTTTACTCCAAGCTTTGCCTCTAAACTTGAGGCAACTAGGTTTCTTTAAGTGCTAATCAAAGTACCTAGATGATATAGAGTGAGGGTTATGGATTAAGTAGTCTAACTAATCCTTGTACTCAACACATGAGAGGGGGGATTAGGGTTTGAAGAGAGGAAGCTTGAGGAGAGAGAAGGTGAGAAGAATAATATGAAATGAGAAAATGAGCTATCATAATATATATCAAGCATTATTGTTTTTCAAGAAAAGAAAAGAAAATGATTTACAACCATACTTGATAAATATCTAATGGTGATTCATCTCCATGAGTCATTAAGCATTTATGATGCATTAATGACATGGATGAATCATCCATATGACTCACTAATCTCATTTAATGTATATGCCACCTTAACCCCTTAGTCACCATCTTCTAGAAGCTTCTCGCGCAATTACGAGAACGCCCCTCCTATCCGTGAAAACACGGAAAAACTTTAGACTGTATAAATCCAATAACCGGATACTAGTAACTGGCTTAAACCAAAGCCGACTAGTAAAAACTGTCCGAAAGTCGTACGTGCGTGAACACACGTATGCGTCCGAACCCTTTTCGTAAAACCATACGACCTCTATATCGTTTCGCCTGGAGTAGGGAAACTCTCTGTGTGGGACTCTAGAGACTCGACTACAACGCTGGCAGTATGTTTAACCACAGACCGCAAGCGGCACTAGCTGTACGTAACGGTCCCCAGGTAGATGTCGATAAGAAGGCCGATGAGGAAACCCATCCGAACTCCTACTGAGTCTGATGTGACAATCTCCATACAGTCCGGTCCGTTCGTCTAAGACTATCGCATATCGGGCCTAGGGGGGCGGCAAGCATCAGTCCCCTAATAGCGGTATAAGTCGTGTCAGAGCGAAGCCCATTACACCCTGAGAAACTACTGGAACCTAGCAGCAAATCTCGCTTGCCCTGGCCAGGGACTTTGCGTAATGGCTCTCTGACACAGCGCGATATCAACCCCCAATACCGGGAGAGACGAATCCTGTCTAACCGCCACTGCCTCCAAGTGCTCGGGACTGCACCCAACTGCTATCTGTTTGCACGACTCCTTTGAGCCGTGGTAGGGTAGCAATCTAAGAACAGTGGGACACACTCGAGGCGAAGTAGCAGTGTCAAGTCTGCGGACTATACTGTACTCATGTCACCTGGGAACTGTTCACTGACGACTGGTATAAAACCAACCAACAGTTCCCTGCGAGTCCTGTCCGGTGTACCCGTAACCTAACGAGCACCTGCATACTGTCTCCAGTACGACGTACTGACGGCTGTGGGACAGACCATCTCCCCAACTGGGATGAGAAGCGTACACACTAGTCTACTCCGGAGTATCGATGCCCTGTCTCGATAATCCAACGACTAGGGACCTGAATAAGTATGTGCTTGTAGACTACCCAGCCCCCACTAGTGTGACTGCCATCACAACGCTGGTAGTCAAGCAAGATCCTAAGTGCTCTATCAATACGTATACTCACATATTAAGATAGAAAAACCAAGTAGCATACTACCATGTTTAGCAAGACTGTTATATACATGTGAATATCCCAAGCTTCCATTAAGTAATATACTAACTAGTATGATACAATAATAGCCCCTAGGGCATATACACTAACAATCTCCCACTTGCACTAGGGCCATGTTCTGGCATATCGAAGACCGATGATCTCGAGTAGCCTCTCGAACTGAATCTGAGGTAGGGCCTTCGTGAATGGATCAGCAATGTTCTCTTCAGAAGCAACTCTCCGAACCTCGATCTCCCGACGATCAATGATCTCCCTGATCAGGTGATAACGCCTTAAGATGTGTCTGGACTTCTGATGGGACCTTGGTTCCTTCGCTAAAGCTATAGCTCCGTTGTTGTCGCAATACAGAGGTATTGGATCAACAATGGTAGGAACCACCTAAAGTTCTGTTAGGAACTTCTTCATCCAGACTGCTTCTTTTGCTGCATCGCAAGCAGCAATATACTCCGCTTCCATCGTCGAGTTAGCAACGGTGTCCTGCTTGGAACTCTTCCAGCACACCGCCCCTCCATTGAGGGTAAAGACATAACCCGACATGGACTTGGAATCGTCCTTATCACTCTGGAAGCCGGAATCAGCAAAGGCCTCCAACCTGAGGTCTTTTCCGCCGTAAACCAAGAACATCTCCTTAGTCCTTCTCAGGTACTTGAGAATGTTCTTTACTGCTATCCAGTGTTTCTCCCTTGGGTCTGACTGATACCGGCTTACCACGCTTAGTGCGTAAGCTATATCTGGTCTGGTGCACAACATCGCATACATTATAGAGCCTACCGCAGAAGCGTAGGGTATAATAGACATGCGTTCCCTTTCCAGATCAGTCTTGGGAGACATCTCTTTAGATAGGGGGATTCCGTGACAAGCCGGTAGATTACCGCGCTTGGAATCTTCCATACTGAATCTTTTCAGTACAGTGTCGATATACCTGGACTGCGAAAGTCCCAACATCCTCTTGGATCTATCACGATAGATCCGGATCCCCAGAATGTAAGAGGCATCACCCAGGTCTTTCATGGAGAACCTGTGTGACAAGAATCCTTTGACAGATTGTAGCATAGGAATGTCATTTCCTATCAATAGAATGTCATCCACGTACAAGAAGAGGAATACGACACTTCTGGCTACAAGTTTACTATATATACATGGTTCATCTGGATTTTTGACAAAATCATATTCTTTGACAGTCTCATCAAAACAGATGTTCCAACTCCATGATGCCTGTTTTAGTCCATAAATGGACTTAAGCAACTTGCATACTTTCCCACTGCTCCCACTCTGATTGAAACCCTCTGGCTGATCCATATAGACGCACTCTTCTAAATTACCATTCAGAAAAGCCGTGTTTACGTCCATCTGCCAGATTTCATAATCTTGGAAGGCAGCAATAGCAAGAAGGACCCGAATGGATTTGAGCATAGCCACTGGAGAAAAAGTTTCTTCATAGTCCAAACCAGGTCTTTGACGAAAACCCTTTGCAACAAGTCTAGCCTTATAGGTTTCCACCTGTCCATCTACACCAATCTTTTTCTTGAAGATCCAATTGCATCCTATGGGTTTTACCCCATCTGGAGCAAAATCCAAAGTCCATACTTTGTTGGTGTGCATGGACTCCATTTCGGTCCGCATTGCATCTAGCCATCGTACCGAGTCGCCGCTCTGGATGGCCTGCTGGAAGCTAGTAGGTTCATCATCATCTATGATGCAATCCTCTCTATCCTCATCTATGATAAAACCGTAGTATCTCTTAGGCGGATGAGACGGCCTACTACTTCGGTGGAGGGGTGCGGGAATGTCCTGTTCTTCTTGAACTACTTGTTCTACCAAACTTTCAGTATTAGTTTGTGGTTCTGGAATTTCTTCCGGTTCTATTTCGCTCCCACTTGATTCCTTTTCTAAAAACCGATGTTCTAGAAAATGGGCATTACGAGAAACAAATACCTTTTGTTCCTCTTGTAGGGTTCCTAGGCACACACTAGAGGTCTCACAAGGCATCAACCATGCCAATTTCAAATTTTATGGGTGCCGAGAAACCCTAATACGGATCGTTGACTAGAAGTTTAGGCGATATACGAATCTAGTTAACAACTTAACTAAAGATAAGAAGCTACAACCTTTGTAGATCCGGATATCCACTTCCTTGGCTCCACGTAGGCGTCCTCTCGCTGTCCATCTCGAATCCCAGACTCAATCGTCGGATTGATCGGAGAAATGGGCGGACTAGGTCGTCGTCTTCGTGCCGAAGATGATCTACGTCGAGGCATCACAAGTTCAAGCTCCGACTTCACAAATTTGTGAAACTTGTGAAGAAAACACCCAAAACAACTTGGCAAGAGGTAGAGGGTAAAGAAATAGGAGGTGGGTTCACTTTAGAATTGGATTTCTCACTTTAGAACTCAAGTTGCCATTGATGGCATCAAGCTTTCTTGAAGAAGAAGATGATGAAGAAGAAGAAAGAATATGATAAGTGTTGTTAAAAGAATAATAAAAATGAATACTTATCATCTTCTAACCTTGGTTAAGTGTAGAGAATAGACCATGGTCAAGTGAGAATGGTTAGGGTTAAGGATGATGACAAAATGGTCATTTTAGTCAAAGCTTCATGAAGCTTCATCAAGCTTCATGAAAGAAACCATTTTGTTATCTTTTATTTATTTATCAAAAAAGAATAGATAAATAAATAAGTAAGTAAATCAAAACCCTAACTATTATCATAACCATGGTTTAAGTCTTAACACAAAACCAATTTACATGCATCATCAAACATGACACATTGTAGTGCACAAAAGTATATCACATATGCAACTTGTGAACTACATGTGAGAAAATCCTATTAAAGTGAACCAATACTAGTTAATGCAAAGTAATATATCA
Source organism: Agapanthus africanus (assembly GCA_030015575.1). Taxonomy (NCBI): domain Eukaryota; kingdom Viridiplantae; phylum Streptophyta; class Magnoliopsida; order Asparagales; family Amaryllidaceae; genus Agapanthus; species Agapanthus africanus. The sequence continues at coordinate 205,761,644 of CM057347.1, read as the reverse complement.
AATATATAATTATACATTAAATCATTAAATCAACACTTGATTCAATGATCCGGTCATGTCGCACATAACCGACTAGTATGCAATGTATCGACTTATCGAATCAATCTACGATTCGATAACTAGGTTATATCGCATATAACCAATCGAAACATTCATCGCGAGAATGAAATGCGGTATCACATACATGCATCATTCTCGGTCCTGCACATATCTCATATGCACTCCTATTTCGTTTCGCTTGAGCCAGGAAACCTCTGTGTAGGACTCTAAAGACTCGTCAATACGCCGGTAGCAGATGATGATCATATCAAGCACCCACAAGCCGCAAGCGGTCTGCTAAACGTAACGGCCATCCGGGTATTGAGCGATCAGAAGATCGACGAGCTAGCCCGCTCACACTCCTGTGAATCCAACCAGTAACACTTACCGTACAGTCCGGTCTGTTCGTCTGATATGTCGCATATCAAGTCTAGGGGTGGTATACGTCAGACCCCAATAACCGATAAGTCGTGCCGATGTGAGGCTCATAACGGGTCGAGAAACTACTGGTAACACTTACCAGCAAATCTCTGATCAGCCCTGGCCAGGGACTTCCCTGTTATGGCCAATCGAGCACAGCGCAACATCAACCCCCAATACCGGGAGAGACGAAACCCCTCCTATCGCTCATTGCCTCCATATGACTCGGGACTGTACCCAAAGACCACCGTTTTGCACGCCCTCATGGACGTGGTAAGGTGGAGATCAAAGCACAATGGGAATCACACAAGACTCTATGACGATCTCGGGTCTACAGACTAACCTGTACAAGTGTCACCTGAGAACTGCCATCTGACGTGAGGTATAATACCATCTGGGAGTTCTCGGCGAGTCCATCCAGTGTACCCAGTCTCCACTGAGCACCCGTATACCATCTCTGATGTCAAACACCAATGGATATGGGATCATCCATCGCCCATCTCATGGGTCGAGAAGCGTATACGCTAGTCTACACTGGTATATCGATTCCCTGTCTCGATACACCCACGACTAGGGACCTTGAAGGATGTACTTATAGACTACCATGTCCCCACTAGTATGATCTGCATCATAGTCCAGGTAGTCAAGTACACATCCTAAGGGCTTTATCAATATGTAACTATAAGACAGTTTAAAGAGACAAGTGTACATGTTAAGATAAAGAGCAACCAGATAGCATACTATCATATCGAGCAAGAAAGTCATCTCTATATATGTCCAAGCATCCAATATAATATACATCATCTGTACAATACTGGCCTCTAGGGCATACATACAACTAACAATCTCCCACTTGCACTAGGGCCAGCTGCTGTAGTATCGCATACCGAGCATCCCGAAGAGTCTCTCAAACTGTATCTGGGGAATGGCCTTCGTGAGTGGATCCGCCGTGTTGTTCTTCGTGTCAACCCTCCTGACCTCGATCTCCCGGCGATCAACTATCTCCCAGATCAGGTGATACCGCCTCAGAATATGCCTGGATCGCTGATGGGACCTGGGTTCCTTGGCCAAAGCCACCGCTCCATTGTTATCGCAATACAAAGGTATTGGATGCTCAATGGATGGAACCACTCCAAGTTCAGTAATGAACTTCTTGATCCAGATGGCCTCTTTAGCAGCATCGTTGGCAGCGATGTATTCAGCCTCCATCGTCGAGTCTGCCACGGTTTCCTGCTTGGAACTCTTCCAGCTAACCGCCCCTCCGTACAGGGTAAAGACAAATCCCGACTGCGACTTAGAGTCGTCCTTATCACTCAGGAAGCTCGAATCGGTAAAAGACTCCACTTGGAGTTCTCCGTTACCATACACCAAGAGCATCTCTTTAGTCCTTCGTAAGTACTTGAGAATGCTCTTCACAGCTGTCCAGTGACTCTCTCCAGGATCAGCTTGATACCTGCTCACTACACTTAGTGAGTATGCTACATCGGGTCTGGTACATAGCATCGCGTACATGATAGAGCCTACAGCCGAAGAATAGGGTATCCCTTGCATGAGAGCTCTCTCCAAATCAGTCTTGGGAGACATCTCTTTGGAGAGAGTGACTCCAGAGATCGTGGGCAAGTTCCCACGCTTGGATTCTTCCATACTAAACCTCTTTAGTATGGTGTCAATGTACCTGGATTGGGACAATCCCAATATCCGTTTGGATCTATCTCTATAGATCCTTATTCCCAATATGCATGAGGCATCACCAAGATCTTTCATTGAGAATCTTTGTGATAAGAAGAGCTTGACCGATTGCAGCATAGGAATATCATTTCCTATCAAGAGTATGTCGTCGACGTACAATACGAGGAAGACAACCTTACTCCCTGCCACCTTCTTGTAAATACAAGGTTCATCTGGGTTTTTGACGAAATCAAACTCTTTGATAACGACATCAAAGCAGATGTTCCAACTCTGCGATGCTTGCTTTAATCCATAAATGGATTTAAGCAGCTTGCACACCTTGCCGCTGCTCCCACTGTCTACGAAGCCCTCTGGCTGAGTCATGTACACGCACTCTTCTAAATCACCATTTAGAAAGGCGATCTTAACATCCGTTTGCCAGATTTCGTAGTCATGATATGCAGCGATGGCAAGCATGATCCGGATGGATTTAAGCATAGCCACTGGAGAAAAGGTTTCGTCATAGTCCATACCTGGTCTTTGACGAAAACCTTTTGCAACAAGTCTAGCTTTGAAAGTCTCCACTTTCCCATCTACACCAAGTTTCTTCTTGAAGATCCATTTGCTCCCAATGGGCTTTACCCCTTCAGGAGTAACTTCCAAAGTCCATACTTTGTTGGTGTACATGGATTCCATCTCGGACCGCATAGCATCCATCCATTTCACTGAGTCCCTACTCGTGATGGCCTGCTTGAAGCTAGTTGGGTCATCATCCTCCATGATGCAATCCTCGCTCCCTCCATCCATGAGAAAACCGTAGTATCTCTCAGGCTGGCGAGGAGCCCTACTAGATCGGCGGAGAGGCTGGGGTTCGTCGGGTACTAATGAATCCTCTGGTTCCACTAAATCTTCTGTTGTGTTTTGTTCAGCTGGAACCTCTTCCAGTTCTACCTCAGAGCCACTAATCTCTTTTGCAAGAAATTCCTTTTCTAAAAAGGTGGCATGTTGAGCAACAAATACTCTTTGTTCCTCACTGTGGTAGAAGATATACCCTCGCGAATGTTTGGGATATCCAACAAATTTACACAATACAGACCTTGCCTCGAGTTTGTCCGGTTTTTGTCTTTTGACATAGGCCGGGCAACCCCATATCTTTATAAAATTAAGATATGGTCTCTTCCCTTCCCATATCTCATATGGTGTGGTAGGCACAGATTTGGTGGGAACCCTATTCAGTAGGTATGCTGCTGTTTCCAGTGCATGTCCCCAGAAGGAAACAGGTAACTCAGCTACACTCATCATAGAGCGCACCATATCTAATAGGGTGCGGTTCCTCCGTTCAGATACACCGTTGTGCTGTGGTGTATATGGAGGAGTTAGCTGAGAGAGAATCCCATTCTCTTTTAGGAAGTCCAGGAATTCAATGCTCAAGTATTCACCTCCTCGATCAGATCGTAGGATTTTAATACTTTTTCCGGTTTGGTTCTCAACTTCTTGTTTATATTCTCTAAATTTCTCAAAAGCTTCTGATTTGTGTTTCATCAAGAACACATACCCGAATCTAGAGAGATCGTCAGTGAATGTAATGAAGTATGAAGAACCATCCCTGGCATGTGTAGACATGGGACCGCATATATCACTATGTATCAGTCCCAAGAGTTCGGTAACTCTTTCTCCGTGTCCCGTAAACGGAGTTTTGGTCATCTTGCCTTTGAGACATGACTGGCAAGTGTCATAAGATGAAAATTCAAATGGATTTAAATATCCATCTTTATGCAACTTAGCTAGTCGTGTCGCATTGATGTGACCCAGTCTACAATGCCACAAGAAGGATTCGTTCAGTTCTGAACTCTTCCTCTTGTGTGTGTTTGTTATGCTCAGAACTGTTGATTGGTTTAGAACATAAATGCCATTGCACAACGTGTCTGATCCAACCAACTTTTGGTTACGGAAAATGTTCATAACATTGTCCTGTAATAAAAATTATATCCCTCTTTGCTTAACAAAGAAACCGATATAATTTTGCATATCAGGTTCGGCATGTAATAGCATTCGTTCAGAACCAATGTATTACCAGTTGGTAATATAAGGTGATATTCCCCGACAGTCTTAACTGCAACAATTGCACCATTTCCAACTCTAATGTCTTTATCACCTTCTCCAAGTTCTCTACCTTTCCTAAGCCCATGTAACTGATTACATATATGGGATCCTGACCCGGTATCTAATACCCAGGACGTAGGGCAAATGGAGAAACAATTCTCTGTAACGAACACACCCGAAGAAAATGCATCATCATGTACTTTCTTCAATCGGGTGGCATGGGAATCCTGGTATTCCCCTATATCCTGTTCATTCCTATAACTCTTATAAGAAAGAATGGAACCAACGTTCCCCAGCACAGTATAACATGCGGGTTCGGTCAATACATCCATATTATTATCTTGATTAAGGCATGAAATGGTCACTACCTGGAGAGAGAGAGAAGAAAACACTTTAGCGTATGCTCGTGCAAGATCAGATTGGTTATTATCTTATCTAATCAGGATGGCTCCTACTGGTTTTTATCAAATCTTCCTTCAAACCCTAAAAGGAAAGACTAGCCGGGATTAATTACACCCTACAACTTCGTCGATCTTTCAGCCATGCCAGTGTCGGTACTTTGAGGGAGGTTCCCCGTGCTTTCGCACGGACCTAATTAATGTAAACTTCGTTTTCCCAGAGGCGTAACCCCGTTTACACCTTTCTAGACACCTACTTAATCGGCTAATTGTAGTGTGCAAAACTCTCCCAGGAGTAACTCTTACTCGCAGCGGGTATCGGGATCCAACTATCTCATAGAAGGTATGCAATCTCATTGCAAATTTCAACACTTGAAATTCCCGATAATATTTTGCCCCAAGCATCCTATGACCTTGATGGAGGTCAACAAACCACAGGGTGCAAGTCAAGTTCAACCCGTCATTTCTTGATTGAATTAAACCCACCCGCACGACCCTTGACGGAGGTCAACAAGGTCGTACGACTACCCTAATCCAATCTGCATCATATGCATAAGCAGATAAATACTAGTTAGCTACCGCACACTACGTCTTGACGGAGGTCAACAAACGTAGCACGAATACTAAGTAGGATTTATCTGAAATGACGGAGGGCTACGTCAGGTTTTTCTGAAAACCTATTGCGTAATGAACTTGATATCGTTGTAGAATCAAATGAAGTTTTGAAATGGAGTGATTTTGAAGCTTTTCTAGTTTTGCTAAAGGGGTCACTCCCGGTGAAGGGATCGTCGGCCCTTTCCTCGTCGAATGAGGTGCGGGATATATCATATATATCACTGTGCAAAGCAGAAACTATAGAAGCAATCAAAAGTCAAACCGAGTGTGTAGCATCTGCCAGTTATTGCTAAAGGAGTCACTCCCGGTGAAGGGATCTCGGTCCTTTCCTCATCGAATAAGGTGCAGGGTATATCATATATACCGCTATGCAAAGTAAGAACTGTAGCTACCTGTTTTATTTAAAATTTGATTCTACAACATCTTAGGCTTCTTTTCTTTCATTAATCACATTAATGAAGTCCCATCATTTAAAGACCTAAACATCACAGATAGATATGACGTACACTTATGCCATCCGCATTCGCCTCGATGTCCCCTCGTGCACCGTTAGGTTAGGTAACTAACGACAGAGCAGGGCAGGGTTAGTGCGGGTGCAAAACATAAGTAACATCTATATAATATATCATATATACTATATATAGTATCTATCACAGAACATCATGTTAGTTGTATGTATGCCCTAGAGGCCAGTATTGAACAGATGATGTATATTATATTGGATGCTTGGACATATATAGAGATGACTTTCTTGCTCGACATGATAGTATGCTATCTGGTTGCTCTTTATCTTAACATGTACACTAGTCTCTTTATACTGTCTTATAGTTACATGTTGGTAAAGCCCTTAGGATTTGTACTTGACTACCTGGACTATGATGCAGATCATACTAGTGGGGACATGGTAGTCCATAAGTACATCCTTCAAGGTCCCTAGTCGTGGGTGTATCGAGACGGGGCATCGATATACCAGTGTAGACTAGCGTATACGCTTCTCGACCCATGAGATGGGCGATGGATGATCCCATATCCATTGGTGTTTGACATCAGAGATGGTGTACGGGTGCTCAGTGGAGACTGGGTACACTGGACGGACTCGCCGAGAACTCCCAGATGGTATTATACCTCACGTCAGATGGCAGTTCTCAGGTGACACTTGTACAGGTCAGTCTGTAGACCCGAGATCGTCATAGAGTCTTGTGTGATTCCCACTGTGCTTTGATCTCCACCTTACCACGTCCATGAGGGCGTGCAAAACGGTGGTTTTGGGCATGCAAAACGGTGGTTTTGGGCACAGTCCCGAGTCACATGGAGGCAATGAACGATAGGAGGGGTTTCGTCTCTCCCGGTATTGGGGGTTGATGTTGCGCAGTGCTCGATTGGCCATAGCAGGGAAGTCCCTGGCCAGGGCTGATCAGAGATTTGCTGGTAAGTGTTACCAGTAGTTTCTCGACCCGTTATGAGCCTCACATCGGCACGACTTATCGGGTTATTAGGGTATGACGTTTACCACCCCTAGACTTGATATGCGACATATCAGACGAAGAGACCGGACTGTATGGTAAGTGTTACTGGTCGGATTCGCAGGAGTGTGAGCGGGCTAGCTCATCGATCTTCTGATCGCTCAATACCCGGGTGGCCGTTACGTTTAGCAGACCGCTTGCGGCTTGTGGGTATTTGATATGATCATCATCTGCTACCGGCGTATTGACGAGTCCTTAGAGTCCTACACAGAGGTTTCCTGGCTCAAGCGAAACGAAATAGGAGCGCATATGAGATATGTACAGGACCGAGAATAATGCGTGTATGTGATACCGTATTCCATTCTCGCGATATATGTATCGAATGGTTATATTCGATATAACCTAGTTATCGAATCGAAGATCGATTCGATAAGCCGATACATTGGATACTAGTCGGTCATGTGCGACATGACCGGATCATTGAATCAAGTATTGATTTAATGATTTAATGTATAATTATATATTTGATATATTACTTTGCATTAACTAGTATTGGTTCACTTTAAACGGATTTTTCTCACTTGATGCACATTGTATATGTGATATGCTTTCGTGCACATTTTTTGTATCATGTTTGATGATACTTGATCATTTAGTTAAGTGTATAGAATTAATCCATGGTTAATTTGATAATTAGGGTTTTGCATATTCATTTATTTATTTATTTGTTTATTTATTCATTTGAAATGGATTAAGATAAGAATGGTGGCTTTATTTGTTTTATGTTGAAGCTTCATGAAGCTTTGACTTTGCTAACCATTCTTGTCTTCATGCTTAACCCTAACCCACTCAAATGACCATGGTTTATTCTCTACACTTAACCCTAGTTTAAGTTATGATAAGTATTGATTTTCTATTTTCTTTTTAATAGAATAACTTATCATAACCATCTTCATCTTCTTCTTCTTCAAGCTTGCTACTTTAATGGCAACTTGACATCTAGTGAGAGAAATCCAAATCTAAAGTGAACCCACCTCCTATTTCTTCATCCTCTACCTCTTGCCAAGTGGTTTTGGGTGTTTTCTTCACAAGTTTCACTACTTTGTGAAGTCGGAGCTTGAGCTTGTGCAACCTCGACGTAGATCGTCTTTGACACGAAGCCGACGACCTATTCCGCACGTTTCTCCGATGAAGCCGTCACGAGAGTCGAGGATTCATGATGGACAGCGAGGGCATGACCACGTGGAGCTAAGGAGGTGGAAATCCGGATCTACAAAGGTTGTAGTTTCCGACCTTTAGTTAATTTGCTAACTAGTTTAGTTTTTCGCCTAGAATTCTAGTCTAAGATCCGTGTTAGGGTTTCTCGGCACCATAATTTTTGTAAAATGGCATGTTCGATGCCTTGTGAGACATCTATAGGGTGCCTAGGAAACTTTCAGTGGTATCAGAGCCTAGCTAGAGCCTTAGGCGAAGTCTAGACGCAATTCGAAGCCCGAACGAACCCGAAACCCTAAACCTAATGAGCTCTCTGGACTTTTTCCGAAAATGGGGTTTTTTCCATATTAAAAATATTCAGAGAAATCAGCAGGAGAATGTAGATTTACTGTGAAGTTCGATGGCACAATTCAATTGAACGGCCGCGGTTCCGCGGCACGAGCATGGCTCGTGCGGCGGTTCCGCGGTCGTACGGCTCCACTGTTCAAAACTTTTCACACAGTAATTCTTACCTTGCAGTGCTGGATTTTCTGGGAATTTTTAATAATTATTCAAGAGTTGAATTTTCTGGGATTGTTTTAGAGCTTCGGTGTTTCGATCGGGGTATCAAATTTCGTCTTTGTGTTTTTCCGGATAATTTGTAGAATATGTTAAAAAGGTTCGACCGGATATAAATACCCAATTTTTCCCCTGTCGGGAAATTTCCAAGTGTTGGATTTTTCCGAAGTTTAACGACGTTCTAAGTAGTGCAAGTAACGCGATGGACCCTCTAGAAGACAACAAACCTTAACTCGATTATGTGACCGTCTTGAACTGCCCTTTGAACCTTCGGGTTTGGGGCAGTACTGCGTGCCACATGTGAGGCGTTGGCTTGACCCTTCTACGGCTGGACCGTCGGTACTGAGGCACGAACTGAATGTTGTTAGACTTATTTCATGTGTTGAGCTGTATCGGGAAAACTTGGGTATTCGACTGTTCGATCGGAAAGTTTAACATTTTCTGTTTATCTGGAATGTGATACAATAATTGGAATTCACAAACAGTTATGAGATAACTGAATGAATGTTATAAATTTAGCAGTTTAGTCCCATATGATATTGAAAAGAGTTTTCGATAATGAGACTAAAATGCGGGATTTATATCTGTTAGGCATGTGATGTCTAAGTATTTCATTTAATTAGGCATGCGATGTCTAAAGAAATTGCGGATTCCAATTGTTGTAGTTTTACACTTTCTTTTCTGAGACCGTAAGTGTAGTATGTTCATATCGCCGGTTTCGTTGCTATACGTCAACGATAATTGGGGTATGCATACTTACTTACGTTGATGACATGTGATGTTATGTGTTTCTGGATATGTTATATTGGATCGTCGTATTCGAATAGCCGGGGGTTTTTATGTGAGATGAGTGTTTTTCATTTTCATTCATGTAAAAACTTGTATGTAATATTCTTTTATTTGGGGCACTTCCAGGTAGCGGAAGTTGTCACCTTTTGTATATTATTTACTTTTCCGCATTAGGATAGACCCAAGGAGGGGAGCACAAGTAACCGGGTTCTGGGGTCCAGTGGGAGACCAACTCGAGGAGTCGAGTCCGGGTCTCCTAACCCTAGAATTGGCAGGGTTGCTTGCCGCTCTCGTAGGGGTCTAGGGGTGTGGGATTGGCTATTCATCACGACCGTGGAATCCGTGTTTTATACTGGCTCGTATTGAAAACACGGACGTCCTAGTATATCCAATATTTCATATGTTTATTCTGCTGCGATATCTGTGATGTGTTTCTGTGATGGATATAATATATAGTATATATGATATATTATATAGACGTTACTTATGTTTTACACCCGTGCTAGCACTGCCCTGCTCTGTCGTTAGTTACCTAACCTAACGGTGTACGAGGGGACATCGAGGCGAATGCGGATGGCATAAGTGTACGTCATATCTATCTGTGATGTTTAGGTATTTAAATGATGGGACTTCATTAATGTGATTAATGAAAGATAAGAAACCTAAGATGTTGTGGAATCGAATTTCAAAATAAAAAGGTAGCTACAGTTCTTGCTTTGCACAGCGGTATATATGATATACCCTGCACCTTATTCGATGAGGAAAGGACCGAGATCCCTTCACCGGGAGTGACTCCTTTAGCAATAACTGGCAGATGCTACACACTCGGTTTACTTTTGACTGCTTTTGCGTTTTTGCTTTGCACAGCGATATATATGATATATCCCGCACCTCATTCGACGAGGAAAGGACCGAGATCCCTTCACCGGGAGTGACTCCTTTAGCAAAACTAGAAAAGCCTCAAAATCACTCCATTTTTAAAACTTCATTCGATTCTACAACGATATCAAGTTCATTACGCATTAGGTTTTCAGAAAAACCTGTCGTAGCCCTCCGTCATTTCAGATAAGTACTATTTAGTATTCGTGTTGCGGTTGTTTGGCATGCGTCAAGGCGTAGTGTACGGTAGCTAACTAGTATTTATCTGCTTATGCATATGATGCAGATTGGATTAGGGTATTCGCACGGCGTTGTTTGGCATGCGTCAAGGGTCGTGCGGGTGGGTTTAATTCAATCAGGAAATGACGGGTTGAACTTGACTAGCGGACTATGGGTTGTTTGGCATGCGTCAAGGTCATAGCACGCTAGGGGCAAAAGATTATCGGGAATTTCAAGTGTTGAAATTTGCAATGAGATTGCATACCTTCTATGAGATAGTTGGATCCCGATACCCACTGCGAGTAAGAGTTACTCCTGGGAGAGTTTTACACATTACAATTAGCCGATCAAGTAGGTGTCTAGAAAGGTGTTAACGAGGTTACGCCTCTGGGAAAACGAGGTTTACATTAATTAGGTTCGTGCGAAAGCACGGGGGACCTCCCTCAAAGTACCGACACTGGCCTGGCTGAAAGATTGGCGAACTTGTAGTGTGTAATTAATCCCGGCTAGTCTTTCCTTTTAGGGTTTGGAGGAAGATTTGATAAAAAGCAGTGGGAGCCATCCTGATTAGATAAGATAATAACCAATCTGATCTTGCACGAGCTTACGCTAAAGTGTTTTCTTCTCTCTCTCTCCAGGTAGCGACCATTTCATGCCTTAATCAAGATAATAATATGGATGTATTGACCGAACCCGCATGTTATACTGTGCTGGGGAACGTTGGTTCCGTTCATTCTTATAAGAGTTATAGGAATGAACAGGAAATAGGGGAATACCAGGATTCCCATGCCACCCGAATGAAGAAAGTACATGTTGATGCATTTTCTTCGGGTGTGTTCGTTACAGAGAACTGTTTCTCCATTTGCTCCACGTCCTGGGTATTAGATACCGGGTCAGGATCCCATATATGTAATCAGTTACATGGGCTTAGGAAAGGTAGAGAACTTGGAGAAGGTGATAAAGACATTAGAGTCGGAAATGGTGCAATTGTTGCAGCTAAGACTGTCGGGGAATATCACCTTTCATTACCAACTGGTAATACATTGGTTCTGAACGAATGCTATTACATGCCGAACCTGATATGCAACATTATATCGGTTTCTTTACTAAGTAAAGAGGGATATAATTTTGTATTACAGGATAATGTTATGAACATTTTCCGTAACCAAAAGTTGGTTGGATCAGGCACGTTGTGCAATGGCATTTATGTTCTAAACCAATCAACAGTTCTGAGCATAACAAACACACAAGAGGAAGAGTTCTGAACTGAACGAATCCTTCTTGTGGCATTGTAGACTGGGTCACATCAATGCGACACGACTGGCTAAGTTGCATAAGGATGGATATTTAAATCCGTTTGAATTTTCATCCTATGACACTTGCCAGTCATGTCTCAAAGGCAAGATGACCAAAGCTCCGTTTACGGGACACGGAGAAAGAGTTACAGAACTCTTGGGACTGATACATAGTGATGTATGCGGTCCCATGTCTACACATGCCAGGGATGGTTCTTCATACTTCATTACATTCACTGACGATCTCTCTAGGTTCGGGTATGTGTTCCTGATGAAACACAAATCAGAAGCTTTTGAGAAATTTAGGGAATATAAACAAGAAGTTGAGAACCAAACCGGAAAAAGTATTAAAATCCTTCGATCTGATCGAGGAGGTGAATACTTGAGCAATGAATTCCTGGACTTCCTAAAAGAGAATGGGATTCTCTCTCAGCTGACTCCTCCTTATACACCACAGCACAACGGTGTATCTGAACGGAGAAACCGCACCCTATTAGATATGGTGCGCTCAATGATGAGTACAGCTGAGTTACCTATTTCCTTCTGGGGATATGCGCTTGAGACAGCCATGGACCTATTGAATAGAGTTCCTAACAAATCAGTGCCTACCACTCCATATGAGATATGGAAAGGGAAGAGACCACATCTTAATTATATTAAGATATGGGGTTGTCCAGCCTATGTCAAAAGACAAAATCCGGACAAACTCGAGGCAAGATCTGTCTTATGTAAGTTTGTAGGATATCCCAAAAATTCACAAGGGTATATCTTCTACCACCCCGAGGAACAAAAGGTGTTTGTTTCTCGACATGCCACTTTCTTAGAAAAAAGTTTTCTTATGAAACAGATAAGTGGCATTGAGGTAGAACTGGAAGAGGTTCCAGCGACACAGACTACAACAGAAGATTTGGTTGAACCAGAGGATTCCGTAGTTCCCGATGAACCCCAGCCACTCCGCCGATCTAGTAGGGTTCCTCGCCAACCTGAGAGATACTACGGTTTTCTCATGGATGGAGGGAGCGAGGATTGCATCATGACGGATGATGACCCAACTAGCTTCGAGCAGGCCATCACGAGTAGGGACTCAGTGAAATGGCTGGATGCTATGCGGTCCGAGATGGAATCCATGTACACCAACAAAGTATGGACTTTAGAAGTTGCTCCTGAAGGGGTAAAACCCATTGGGAGCAAGTGGATCTTCAAGAAGAAACTTGGTGTAGATGGGAAAGTGGAGACTTTCAAAGCTAGACTTGTAGCAAAGGGTTTTCGTCAAAGACCAGGTGTGGACTATGACGAAACCTTTTCTCCAGTGGCTATGCTTAAATCCATCAGGATCATGCTTGCCATTGCTGCCTTTCATGACTACGAAATCTGGCAAATGGATGTTAAGACCGCCTTTCTAAATGGTGATTTAGAAGAGTGCGTGTACATGACTCAGCCAGAGGGCTTCGTAGACAGTGGGAGCAGCGGGAAGGTGTGCAAGCTGCTTAAATCCATTTATGGATTAAAGCAAGCATCGCGGAGTTGGAACATCTGCTTTGATGTCGTTATCAAAGAGTTTGATTTCGTCAAAAATCCAGATGAACCTTGTATCTACAAGAAGGTGGCAGAGAGTAAGGTTGTCTTCCTCGTATTGTACGTGGACGACATACTCTTGATAGGAAATGATATTCCTATGCTGCAAGCGGTCCAGCTCTTCTTATCACAAAGATTCTCAATGAAAGATCTTGGTGATGCCTCCTGCATATTGGGAATTAGGATCTATAGAGATAGATCCAAACGGATTTTGGGATTGTCCCAATCCAGGTACATTGACACCATACTAAAGAGGTTTAGTATGGAAGAGTCCAAGCGTGGGAACTTGCCCACGATCTCTGGAGTCACTCTCTCCAAAGAGATGTCTCCCAAGACTGATTTGGAGAGAGCTCGCATGCAAGGGATACCCTATGCTTCGGCAGTAGGCTCTATCATGTATGCGATGCTATGTACCAGACCCGATGTAGCATACTCACTAAGTATAGTGAGCAGGTATCAAGCTGATCCTGGAGAGAGTCACTGGACAGCTGTGAAGAGCATTCTCAAGTACTTGCGAAGGACTAGAGATATGTTCTTGGTGTATGGTAACGGAGAACTCCAAGTGGAGTCCTTTACCGATTCCAGCTTCCAGAGTGATAAGGACGACTCTAAGTCGCAGTCGGGTTTTGTCTTTACCCTTTACGGAGGGGCGGTTAGCTGGAAGAGTTCCAAGCAGGAAACCGTGGCAGACTCGACGATGGAGGCTGAATACATCGCTGCCAACGATGCTGCTAAAGAAGCTGTCTGGGTCAAGAAGTTCATTACTGAACTTGGTGTGGTTCCATCCATTGAGCATCCAATACCTTTGTATTGCGATAACAATGGAGCAGTGGCTTTGGCCAAGGAACCCAGGTCCCATCAGCGATCCAGGCATATTCTGAGGCGGTATCACCTGATCTGGGAGATAGTTGATCGCCGGGAGATCGAGGTCAGGAGGGTTGACACGAAGGACAACACTGCGGATCCACTCACGAAGGCCATTCCCCAGATACAGTTTGAGAGACTCTTTGGGATGCTCGGTATGCGATACTACAGCAGCTGGCCCTAGTGCAAGTGGGAGATTGTTAGTTGTATGTATGCCCTAGAGGCCAGTATTGTACAGATGATGTATATTATATTGGATGCTTGGACATATATAGAGATGACTTTCTTGCTCGACATGATAGTATGCTATCTGGTTGCTCTTTATCTTAACATGTACACTAGTCTCTTTATACTGTCTTATAGTTACATGTTGGTAAAGCCCTTAGGATTTGTACTTGACTACCTGGACTATGATGCAGATCATACTAGTGGGGACATGGTAGTCCATAAGTACATCCTTCAAGGTCCCTAGTCGTGGGTGTATCGAGACGGGGCATCGATATACCAGTGTAGACTAGCGTATACGCTTCTCGACCCATGAGATGGACGATGGATGATCCCATATCCATTGGTGTTTGACATCAGAGATGGTGTACGGGTGCTCAGTGGAGACTGGGTACACTGGACGGACTCGCCGAGAACTCCCAGATGGTATTATACCTCACGTCAGATGGCAGTTCTCAGGTGACACTTGTACAGGTTAGTCTGTAGACCCGAGATCGTCATAGAGTCTTGTGTGATTCCTACTGTGCTTTGATCTCCACCTTACCACGTCCATGAGGGCGTGCAAAACGGTGGTCTTTGGGCACAGTCCCGAGTCATATGGAGGCAATGAGCGATAGGAGGGGTTTCGTCTCTCCCGGTATTGGGGGTTGATGTTGCGCAGTGCTCGATTGGCCATAGCAGGGAAGTCCCTGGCCAGGGCTGATCAGAGATTTGCTGGTAAGTGTTACCAGTAGTTTCTCGACCCGTTATGAGCCTCACATCGGCACGACTTATCGGGTTATTGGGGTCTGACGTTTACCACCCCTAGACTTGATATGCGACATATCAGACGAAGAGACCGGACTGTATGGTAAGTGTTACTGGTCGGATTCGCAGGAGTGTGAGCGGGCTAGCTCGTCGATCTTCTGATCGCTCAATACCCGGGTGGCCGTTACGTTTAGCAGACCGCTTGCGGCTTGTGGGTGTTTGATATGATCATCATCTGCTACCGGCGTATTGACGAGTCTTTAGAGTCCTACACAGAGGTTTCCTGGCTCAAGCGAAACGAAATAGGAGCGCATATGAGATATGTGCAGGACCGAGAATAATGCGTGTATGTGATACCGTATTCCATTCTCGCGATATATGTATCGAATGGTTATATTCGATATAACCTAGTTATCGAATCGAAGATCGATTCGATAAGCCGATACATTGGATACTAGTCGGTCATGTGCGACATGACCGGATCATTGAATCAAGTATTGATTTAATGATTTAATGTATAATTATATATTTGATATATTACTTTGCATTAACTAGTATTGGTTCACTTTAAACGGATTTTTCTCACTTGATGCACATTGTATATGTGATATGCTTTCGTGCACATTTTTTGTATCATGTTTGATGATACTTGATCATTTAGTTAAGTGTATAGAATTAATCCATGGTTAATTTGATAATTAGGGTTTTGCATATTCATTTATTTATTTATTTGTTTATTTATTTATTTATTTGTTTATTTATTCATTTGAAATGGATTAAGATAAGAATGGTGGCTTTATTTGTTTTATGTTGAAGCTTCATGAAGCTTTGACTTTGCTAACCATTCTTGTCTTCATGCTTAACCCTAACCCACTCAAATGACCATGGTTTATTCTCTACACTTAACCCTAGTTTAAGTTATGATAAGTATTGATTTTCTATTTTCTTTTTAATAGAAGAACTTATCATAACCATCTTCATCTTCTTCTTCTTCAAGCTTGCTACTTTAATGGCAACTTGACATCTAGTGAGAGAAATCCAAATCTAAAGTGAACCCACCTCCTATTTCTTCATCCTCTACCTCTTGCCAAGTGGTTTTGGGTGTTTTCTTCACAAGTTTCACTACTTTGTGAAGTCGGAGCTTGAGCTTGTGCAACCTCGACGTAGATCGTCTTTGACACGAAGCCGACGACCTATTCCGCACGTTTCTCCGATGAAGCCGTCACGAGAGTCGAGGATTCATGATGGACAGCGAGGGCATGACCACGTGGAGCTAAGGAGGTGGAAATCCGGATCTACAAAGGTTGTAGTTTCCGACCTTTAGTTAATTTGCTAACTAGTTTAGTTTTTCGCCTAGAATTCTAGTCTAAGATCCGTGTTAGGGTTTCTCGGCACCATAATTTTTGTAAAATGGCATGTTCGATGCCTTGTGAGACATCTATAGGGTGCCTAGGAAACTTTCACATCACAGATATCGCAGCAGAAGAAACATATGAAATATCGGATATACTAAGACGTCCGTGTTTTCAATACGAGCCAGTATAAAACACGGATTCCACGGTCGTGATGAATAGCCAATCCCACACCCCTAGACCCCTACGGGAGCGGCAAGCAACCCTACCAATTCTGGGGTTAGGAGACCCGGACTCGACTCCTCGAGATGGTCTCCCACTGGACCCTAGAACCCGGTTACTTGTGCTCCCCTCCTTGGGTCTATCCTAGTGCAGAAAAGTAAATAATATACAAAGGGTGACATCTTCCGCAACCTGGAAGTGCCCCAATAAAAGAAAAATATTACATACAAGTTTTTTACATAAATGAAAATAAAAAACACTCATCTCACATAAAAACCCCGGCTATTCAAACATGACAATCCAATATAACATATCCAGCAACACATAACATCACATGTCATCAACGTAAGTAAATATGCGCATCCCAATTGTCGTTGACATATAGCAACGAAACCGGCGATATCACATATTACACTTACGGTCACAGAAAAGAAAGTGTAAAACTACAACAGTTGGAATCCGCAACGTCTTTAGACATCACATACCTAAACAAATGAAATATTTAGATATCACATGCCTAACAGTTATAAACCCCGTATTTTAGTCTCATTATCGAAAACTCTTTTCAATATCAAATGAAACTAAACCGCTAGATTTATAACATTCATTCAGTTATCTCATAACTGTTTGTGAATTCCAATTATTGTATCCCATTCCGGATAAATAGAATATATTAAACTTTCCGATCGAACATTCGAACACCCAAGTTTTCCCGAAACCGTTCAACACATGAAATTAGTTCAAAGACGTTCACTTCATGCCTCAGTACCAACGGTCCAGCCGTAGAAGGGTCAAGCCAACGCCTCACATGTGGCACGCCGTACTGCCCCAAACCCTAAGGTTCAAAGGGCAGTTCAAGACGGTCACATAATCGAGTTAAGGTTTGTTGTCTTCTAGAGAGACCATCGCGTTACTTGCACTACTCAGAACGTCCTCAAACCATAGAAAAATCCAACACTTGGAAATTTTTTCGGCAGGGGAAAAGTTGGGTATTCATATCCGGTCGAAATTTTTAACATATTCTAAAATTATCCGGAAAAACACATAGACGAAATTTAACAATCCGATCGAATCTACGATTCCCAATGCAACCCCAGAATACTCAACTCTTGAGTCAATTTAAAAATTCCCAGAAAACTCAGCATAATTAAATAGGAGTTACTGTGCAAACGAGGAGGGCTGACGTCATCATCAGGCCGCGGAACCGCCGCATAAGCCATGCTTATGCCGCGGTTCCGCCGCACTCTTTACTGTTCATGTGAAAAAATTTGCACCGTAATTCTTAGAATTCCCTGCTGAATTTTTTAAGCATTTTTAATATGGAAAAATCCTAGATTTTAGAAAAAGTCCAGAGAGCATGAAAAAGTTAGGGTTTCGGGTTCGATCGGGTTTCAAACATCGTCTAGACTTCGCCTAAGGCTCTAGCTAGGCTCTGATACCACTGTAGGGTTCCTAGGCACACACTAGAGGTCTTACAAGGCATCAACCATGCCAATTTCAAATTTTATGGATGCCGAGAAACCCTAATACGGATCGTTGACTAGAAGTTTAGGCGATATACGAATCTAGTTAACAACTTAACTAAAGATAAGAAGCTACAACCTTTGTAGATCCGGATATCCACTTCCTTGGCTCCACGTAGGCGTCCTCTCGCTGTCCATCTCGAATCCCGGACTCAATCGTCGGTTTGATCGGAGAAATGGGCGGACTAGGTCGTCGGCTTCGTGCCGAAGATGATCTACGTCGAGGCATCACAAGTTCAAGCTCCGACTTCACAAATTTGTGAAACTTGTGAAGAAAACACCCAAAACAACTTGGCAAGAGGTAGAGGGTGAAGAAATAGGAGGTGGGTTCACTTTAGAATTGGATTTCTCACTTTAGAACTCAAGTTGCCATTGATGGCATCAAGCTTTCTTGAAGAAGAAGATGATGAAGAAGAAGAAAGAATATGATAAGTGTTGTTAAAAGAATAATAAAAATGAATACTTATCATCTTCTAACCTTGGTTAAGTGTAGAGAATAGACCATGGTCAAGTGAGAATGGTTAGGGTTAAGGATAATGACAAAATGGTCACTTTAATCAAAGCTTCATGAAGCTTCATGAAGCTTCATGAAAGAAACCATTTTGTTATCTTTTATTTATTTATCAAAAAAGAATAGATAAATAAATAAGTAAGTAAATCAAAACCCTAACTATTATCATAACCATGGTTTAAGTCTTAACACAAAACCAATTTACATGCATCATCAAACATGACACATTGTAGTGCACAAAAGTATATCACATATACAACTTGTGAACTACATGTGAGAAAATCCTATTAAAGTGAACCAATACTAGTTAATGCAAAGTAATATATCAAATATATAATTATACATTAAATCATTAAATCAACACTTGATTCAATGATCCGGTCATGTCGGACATAACCGACTAGTATCCAATGTATCGACTTATCGAATCAATCTACGATTCGATAACTAGGTTATATCGCATATAACCAATCGAAACATTCATCGCGAGAATGAAATGCGGTATCACATACACACATCATTCTTGGTCCTGCACATATCTCATATGCACTCCTATTTCGTTTCGCTTGAGCCAGGAAACCTCTGTGTAGGACTCTAAAGACTCGTCAATACGCCGGTAGCAGATGATGATCATATCAAGCACCCACAAGCCGCAAGCGGTCTTCTAAACGTAACGGCCATCCGGGTATTGAGCGATCAGAAGATCGACGAGCTAGCCCGCTCACACTCCTGTGAATCCAACCAGTAACACTTACCGTACAGTCCGGTCTGTTCGTCTGATATGTCGCATATCAAGTCTAGGGGTGGTATACGTCAGACCCCAATAACCGATAAGTCGTGCCGATGTGAGGCTCATAACGGGTCGAGAAACTACTGGTAACACTTACCAGCAAATCTCTGATCAGCCCTGTCCAGGGACTTCCCTGTTACGGCCAATCGAGCACAGCGCAACATCAACCCCCAATACCGGGAGAGACGAAACCCCTCCTATCACTCATTGCCTCCATGTGACTCGGGACTGTACCCAAAGACCACCGTTTTGCACGCCCTCATGGACGTGGTAAGGTGGAGATCAAAGCACAGTGGGAATCACACAAGACTCTATGACGATCTCGGGTCTACAGACTAACCTGTACAAGTGTCACCTGAGAACTGCCATCTGACGTGAGGTATAATACCATCTGGGAGTTCTCGGTGAGTCCGTCCAGTGTACCCAGTCTCCACTGAGCACCCGTATACCATCTCTGATGTCAAACACCAATGGATATGGGATCATCCATCGCCCATCTCATGGGTCGAGAAGCGTATACGCTAGTCTACACTGGTATATCGATGCCAATACTGGTCTCTAGGGCATACATACAACTAACACCTCTGCGTAATAGAATAGATATCCCCTGGAGTTCTTTGGATATCCCACAAACATACACTTTACTGATCGTGCCTCGAGCTTGTCCACATGCTGCTTTTTAATAAAAGCTGGACATCCCCAAATCTTTATATACTGAAGATGGGGTTTCTTCCTACTCCACATCTGATATGGCGTGGTAGGCACAGTCTTGGTAGGAACCATGTTCAAAAGATATGCCGCTGACTCTAGCGCATAACCCC
Organism: Agapanthus africanus; assembly: GCA_030015575.1. Classification (NCBI taxonomy): domain Eukaryota; kingdom Viridiplantae; phylum Streptophyta; class Magnoliopsida; order Asparagales; family Amaryllidaceae; genus Agapanthus; species Agapanthus africanus. The sequence goes on along the minus strand of CM057347.1, from coordinate 205,741,353 downwards.
AGAAAGATCGCGGTAACTCAGCATTACTCATCATGGATCGTACCATATCCAATAGGGTTCAATTCCGTCTCTCCGATACACCATTATGCTGTGGAGTTTATGGAGGAGTAAGCTGAGAGAGAATTCCTTTCTCTTTTAGGTAACCTAGGAACTCGGCACTTAAGTATTCACCACCTCGATCAGATCTTAGTGTCTTAATACTTTTGCCGGTTTGGTTTTCTACTTCATTTTTATACTCCTGGAATTTTTCAAAAGCCTCGGATTTATGTTTCATCAGATAAATGAATCCGTACCTTGAATAATCATCCGTAAAAGTAATGAAATAGGAAAAACCACCTCTTGCATGTGTAGACATTGGACCGCATACATCGCTGTGTACGAGTCCTAAGAGCTCGCTCGCTCTTACTCCATGTCCAGTGAATGGAGTCTTTGTCATCTTTCCTTTGAGACATGATTCACAAGTGGCATAAGTTTGATATTCGAACGAGTCCAAATATCCTTCTCTATGTAACTTAGTTAACCTTGTCTCATTGATGTGATCTAGTCTACAATGCCACAAGAAAGCCTTATTTAATTCTGGAGACTTTCTTTTTAGTGTGTTCTGGACATTGAAAATCTGGAGTTGGTTTAAGACATATATACCGTTATTTAGTGTACCGTACCTAATCAAACCATGATTAAGGTGGATGTTAACAACATCGCTTACAAACGTGAAATCATAACCTTTATTTGATAACAAAGAAACTGATATGATATTACACGTTAAACTAGGTACATAAAAACAGTTATGTAAAACCAAAATATGTCCACTCGTCAATCCCAGGTGATAATCCCCGACGGACATAGCTCCCACGCTAGCTCCGTTAGCAACCTTGAGGATCAAATCACCTTCCTTCAGCACTCTACGGTTTCTCAGTGCCTGCAATGAATTGCATAAATGAGATCCTGATCCGGTATCCAATACCCAGGAAGTAGAGTTGATTGACAGACAATTCTCAATTACAAACACACCTGAAGTCGAAGCCACAGCTTGCTTCGGTTCTTGGTTCTTGGCGTTCCACGCCTTGCAATCCTTCTTCCAGTGCCCTTTCCTGTGACAATGGAAGCACTCATCCTGGCCCACTACCGGTACCGCAAACTTTTTCTTTCCCTTCCCTCCCACCTTACTTACACCTCCTCTAGGTCTGGCGGCGGCCTTCTTTTTCCTTCCTGTGGCCTTAGCCTTGGACCTGGAAGAAGAAGCACCGCTAACAAACATAGCGGGTGTTTCTCTTGCTTTCTGCAAGGTGCCCTCTGCACTCCTTAACATGTTCAGGAGTTCCGGAAGTTCAACTTCTTTTCTTTGAATGTTGAAGTTCAGGATAAACTGGGCGTAGGTGGGAGGAAGGGACTGGAGAATAAGGTCTGTATAGAGCTCATTATCCAAAGTCGTCCCAAGGTCTGCGAGATCTTCTATATAGCCGATCATCTTTAGGACATGTTCTCCTACCGATGACCCAACAGCCAACCTCGCTCGAAACAAGTTCTTAGAGGTCTCGTATCTTGCTATACGAGATTGCTCTCTATAAAGTTCCTTTGTATGGAGAAATATGGCATCTAGTTCCATATCCTCCTGCCTCCTCTGATGTTCATTGTTCATTGAGGCAAGCACGATGCACTTGGCTTTCACGCAATCGAAATCCCAGGTTTTGCGGATTTCCTTATCCGCATTACTGGATTTGGGACCAAGGATAGCAGGTGCCGTAGCGGTGAGCACGTACCCCAATTTGTCATAGGTCAAAGCCATTTTGACATTCCGCAGCCAATCTTTATAGTTTGGCCCTGTCAGTATATTTTTCTCTAAAAGTAACTTAAGTCCAGTCATTTTCAGGGTCGCTGCAAATAGGAGAGAGAGAAGAAAACTCTTTAGCATGATGCTCTTGCAAGTTCAGAGTGGTTTTTAGTTTATCTAAACTGGATGGCTCCCACTGTTTCTCGAATCCTTCCCCAAACCATAAAAAAAAAATTAGCCAGGACTATTCTCACCGTACAATACTTGCTTAACCGTTCAGCCAGGCTAGTGTCGATACTTCGAGGGAGGTTCTCCAACGCTTTCGCGAAGTTCCTTGGTTAAATAACCTCTTTTCTCTTGGGGCGTAACCCCGCTGACACCTTTCTTGAAACCTACTTGGTTTATAGCATTGATCGTTAAGTGACGAATATCCTGATGAGTAGCATATACTCACAGTAGGATCGGGATCCAAATATCATCGTATGATAATATTGAAGGAATCCTACCAACATTCATCAAACTCCAAATGGTATGCATCTCTTTGCAAATTTCAGTTTCTTTAGAAATTCCCGATATGAATTTTTTTTGCCCCATGCTCTTATGACCTTGGCGTTAGGTCAAAATGTCATAAGTCACATGTCAAGTTCTTCCCATCATTATCTTGTCAATTTGAACCCATCCGTATATATCCTTGACGTTCGGCCAAAATGATAATACGACTGTCCCAAACTAACTCATCTATCTATGCAATAAATGAATACCCAGTAGCTACCAAACACTATACCTTGGCGTTAGGTCAAAATACATAGCTTGAATACTACTGAATACCCAGATGAAATGACGGAGGGCTACGAATGGTTTTGGCGAAACCGTGAACATAGTGAACTTGATATAACCGAAGGAACCTGATAGCTTTTAGAAGGAGTGGTTAAAGCTCCGCAATTTAAAAAATATCATCTGTTTTAAAAAAAACGAGTGGTTTCTTTTAAATTGTTCCAACGATTAAACTTTTGGTTTATTTTCTTTGCATTATAAATAATGCGTCCCATCATTAACCTATCATTGTAGAAAACAACGAAAATACAACGTCCTCTTATGCCATCCGCATTCGCCTCTGGGTCCCGTCATCACCCGTTAGGTTACTTAACTAACAACAGAGCGGGGGCTGGGCTAGCGCGGGTGTAAAACATAAGTGACGTCTAAATAGCTATCATATATAGATATTATACATTCGTCAGACGCAATAATAGGCATTCCAGATCTCATATGAACTTTATTGGATTTGCAAGCAATCCGCGTTTGTTTAGAGCCTGCAACAAAAGACGGATTACACAGTTGTGATGAATAGCCATTACCCTACCCTACACCCCTACGGGTATGGCAAACTACCCGCCAAATATCCGAAGTGAAGTGGTCTCTCTCAACAAAGTGAGTAGGCCACTAAACACTTCAAAGTACCCGGTAGTTTGTGCACCCCACCTTGGGTCTATCCTAGGAGCAAAAACAGTAAAATGAAATAATACAACGGTGGCTACAACCGCAACCTGGATGTGCCCCGCAAAAATAATATTACAACAAATTACATTTACATCAAATGAATTAAATAATAACCCATCGCAAAACCCTGGCTAATCATCACAACAGTCCAATACAGTTCACATCCACAAACAGATAAAATCCATTACAGAAATGTGCAACCCCCTTGCCAACCGACATACTAGCAGTTAGGGGAGGTTTACGAACACATTATACAATCACAGATATAATCATATTAGCAAACATCGTAAAATTTCGATCGTGCAAACACATTAGATTCTACTCCAATACTTCTCTGTGCACCTGAGACTTGAGCAGAAAAATAAACATCCAGAAATATCACTGTTAACACCAGAAGGTCAATGAAGAAATTTGGGCCGACTCGGCCCTAACTCGGCCGCGGATCCGCGGCGGATCGCATGGATCCGCCGCGGTTCCGCGGCAAGTTAGCCGAGTTATGCGACCAAATTTCTTGAGTACCCCTATAATTTCCTCCATATTATTCTGCAGGTCCCTGAAAATTTTTTAGGGCCTGTTTTAATTTCGACAGAAACTGTGTTAATGCGACGATGTTTCCGGTTCTTTTTGCGTTCGAAATTCTTGCGACTTTGCTAATGAGTTAATTATTGTTTAGCGAGGCTCTGATACCACTGTAAGTCGATGTGCAACACCCCACGACTTGCGGGAAGGCGGAAATATGAAAAACGATCTTGTTCTTTGCTTAAACATCGACTAACCGCATGAATCGAAGCTAAACGATAACTAAAATCAAACATAGAAGTTCTAAACTACTATGTGAAGTGATTATACCTTAAGAACCATATCCTTCGTCTTTACAAACTCCACCTCCTCCTCGGCCTTCTCCAAGTAGTAGACGATCCACCACGAGAGCTTTACTCCAAGCTTTGCCTCTAAACTTGAGGCAACTAGGTTTCTTTAAGTGCTAATCAAAGTACCTAGATAATATAGAGTGAGGGTTATGGATTAAGTAGTCTAACTAATCATTGTACTCAACACATTAGAGGGGAGGATTAGGGTTTGAAGAGAGGAAGCTTGAGGAGAGAGAAGGTGAGAAGAATAATATGAAATGAGAAAATGAGCTATCATAATATATATCAAGCATTATTGTTTTTCAAGAAAAGAAAAGAAAATGATTTTCAACCATGCTTGATAAATATCTAATGGTGATTCATCTCCATGAGTCATTAAGCATTTATGATGCATTAATGACATGGATGAATCATCCATATAACTCGCTAATCTCATTTAATGTATATGCCACCTTAACCCCCTTAGTCACCATCTTCTAGAAGCTTCTCGTGCAATTACGAGAACGCCCCTCCTATCCGTGAAAACACGGAAAAAGTTTAGACTGTATTAATCCAATAACCGGATACTAGTAACTGGCTTAAACCAAAGCCGACTAGTAAAAACTGTCTGAAAGTCGTACGTACGTAAACACACGTATGCGTCCGAACCCTTGTCGTAAAACCATACGACCTCTATATCGTTTCGCCTGGAGTAGGGAAACTCTCTGTGTGGGACTCTAAAGACTCGACTACTATGCTGGCAGTGGGTTTAACCACAGACCGCAAGCGCCACTAGCTGTACGTAACGGTCCCCAGGTAGATATCGATAAGAAGGCCGATGAGGAAACCCATCCGAACTCCTACTGAGTCTGATGTGACAATCTCCATACAGTCCGGTCCGTTCGTCTAAGACTATCGCATATCGGGCCTAGGGGGGCGGCAAGCATCAGTCCCCTAATAGCGGTATAAGTCGTGTCGGAGCGAAACCCATTACACCCTGAGAAATTACTGGAACCTACCAGCAAATCTCGCTTGCCCTGGCCAGGGACTTTGCGTAATGGCTCTCTGACACAACGCGATATCAACCCCCAATACCGGGAGAGACGAATCCTGTCTAACTGCCACTGCCTCCAAGTGCTCGGGACTGCACCCAACTGCTACCTGTTTGCACGACTCCTTTAAGCCGTGGTAGGGTAGCAATCTAAGAACAGAGGGACACACTCGAGGCGAAGTAGCAGTGTCAAGTCTGCGGACTATGCTGTACTCATGTCACCTGGGAACTGTTCACTGACGACTGGTATAAAACCAACCAACAGTTCCCTGTGAGTCCTGTCCGGTGTACCCGTAACCTAACGAGCACCTGCATACTATCTCCAGTACGACGTACTGACGGCTGTGGGACAGACCATCTCCCCAACTGGGATGAGAAGCATACACACTAGTCTATTCCGGAGTATCGATGCCCTGTCTCGATAATCCAACGACTAGGGACCTGAAAAAGGATGTGCTTGTAGACAACCCAGCCACCACTAGTGTGACTGCCATCACAACGCTGGTAGTCAAGCAAGATCCTAAGAGCTCTATCAATACATATACTCACATATTAAGATAGAAAAACCAAGTAGCATACTACCATGTTTAGCAAGACGGTTATATACATGTGAATATCCCAAGCTTCCATTAAGTAATATACAAACTAGTATGATACAATAATGGCCCCTAAGGCATATACACTAACAATCGTTACTCCAGAGTAGACTAGTGTATACAGTCGAGACCCAGACGAGGGGCGATGGCCGGTCTCACAAGCTATTGGTGTCAGTAGGATCACCTAAGATGTATACAGGTGCTCATTGGGTTATGAGTACACCGGACAGGACTCGCCGGGAACATGCTAGTTGGTATTATACATATCGTCAGATAGCAGTTCCCTGGTGACATGTGTACAGGTTAGTTCATCGACTTGAGATCGTCATTTGTCTCGTGTGAGTTCCCACTGTGCTTAGATTACTACCCTACCACACTCAAAGGAGTTGTGCAAACAGGTTTTAGTTGGGTACAGTCCCGAGCCACATTGGAGGCAAGTGAGCGGATCGGCAGGGGATTCATCTCTCCCGGTATTAGGGGTGATATCGCGCAGTGTCTAGGAAAGCCATTACACAAAGCCCTCAGCCGGGGCAGGAGATTTACTGTTAGGTACTCCAGCAGTATCTCAGGGTGTTCTGGGCTACTCTCTGACACGACTTATACCGCTATTAAGGGTCTGAGGTTACTAGCCCCCTAGGCAGATATGCGATACTCATAGATGAACGGACCGGACTGTATGTATATTATCACTGTTAGGCTCAGTAGGGTTTATAGATGAGTTCTCTCGTCAGCTTCCCTTCCAATCAATACATAGGCAAACCGTTATGTACAGCTTATACCTCTGACGTGCTAGAGGTTATACCCAGTGCCAGTGTGTTGACGAGTCATTAGAGTCCCCCACAGACACTTTACCAAGTTCGGGCAAAACATTGTAGAGACCGTATGGGTTTATGGCAAGGTTCGGAAAAAGCACGTGCGTTCTCGCACGTGTCGTTTTTCGGACAGATAATACTGGTCGGTTTTAGTTTAAGCCGGATCCGAGTATTATACTGTGTAGATATAATATTTTTGTCTCAGATGCATTTGTATTCGGTCGTAATACAAAAGTGGGTATGTTTATACCATTACGGGGTTATCCTGAAATTCGTTTCAGGATCACTTTTGGAAGTTGCCAGTTTCCAGTTTTCTATCAGCCGTATTTTGACATTCGGTTAAATGCGGATTTATCTTTTCTTCTCTTGGGTGAGTCATGAGGGTGATGTGTGTGGAAGCTTCTAGGGTTTGTGAGGTGTTCTTTGTTCATTGGTAGCATTTAATGAAATGATGACTAAGGTTTATGAGTCACCATTTGCATTAATGCATTTTTGTTCGTGCTTAGATATTTTCTTCATAAGCTTTGCTTACACTCACCCCCCTCTCTCCTACACTCACCTCCCTCCTACAAATATATGGCCGGCCCTTCATTGTGAAGGATGGTTGTTCATTTGGTTTTGAGAGAAAAGATTATGATAATTGAGTGTATGGAAATTTCATAGCCCAATTTCCATTTACCCGATTCCAATTGGCAACTTCTTTTAACCGTTCGTCCATAGCCTTGGACGTAATGAGACAAAATGTTCTACTCATTCTCTACAACATCTTGGTCGTCTCTTTTGGCAAACTTGACGACCAAGTTGCCTCGGTTCAGAGGCGGGAGCCCGTTTAAAGATCCGTCGACGTGGTGCCACCTGGACGACGAGACTGGAGTTTCAGGAGATCGGAGCAGCCGTAACGAAGCGTGGGATGATGGTTGAAGACCGAAGGACTCAGATCGTTCGGTATAACATTTCTACCCACTTTGTAGTTTGTTAGTTTAGCTTTAATGGAAGATCCAGGTTATAGTATGCGATAGCGCCAGTTGTAAAAAGTTTTTGTTCCGCATTTGGTGTCTGTTAGACGGCCGGGGCGCTACCGTGGACTTACAGTGGTATAAGAGCCTAACCATTAAGCTATACTAACTTGTGCCAACGCGTTTAAAAGATCGATCGAACGGAATTTCCGAAATCGCAATTTTAAACAGTGTCTAAAAATTATTTTGATCATCCCAGAAATTTAAGCAGGGTTTTTTAAGAATACGGTAGAAAATTGGACACGTGATCCTACAGTAACGCCACGGATCCGCGGTCAAAGCTTGGGTTTGACTGTGGAACCGCGGCCGTTATGTGGGAACAGTGATCCAGTTTTTTCCAGTGAGCTTGATTTGTGAAATTATGGGTTTTTGAATAGTTCTTTTGAGCCCAGATTTTATTACTGTACAGCAGATGTACGTGGGGCCCACTTCGGGAAATTTGGTCGATCGAAATTTTAAATTTGTTACTATGCAGTACTTACTTTATATCTCCGACCGGGAATGTCATTTGATCGGTAAACCGCGTCTAATTGCTATAGTTCTTTTAGACGGGTTTGCGAACGTGACATTCGCGTTGATGTTCTGTGTTGTGCTGTGTTGTTGCGGATATGTTGTGGTGGATAGCAGGGTGCAATGATAGTGCAGTTTGGATTTATTTATACATTTGATATTGCGGGACGAGCGTCCAACTTGTGGACTGCCGTCACTGCCTATTTGTATAATATTCTTTTGGGGCACGACCGGGTCGAGGTCGATGTACCCGTTGTACATATTTTTATTTCTGGACTAGGTTTATCCCGCGAAGGAGTGCACGGATAGCCGGGTTCTGGAGGGCAACGGGTCCGTATCTCATGGCTTTGAGAGGCAAAGAGACCTCACTATAGAATTGGCAGACTATTCGCCGCACTCATATGGGGTACAGGTTGACCCAAGGAGGGGTGCCCAATTTACCGGATTCCGTGAAGTGCCGGGTGTTCCATTCACTATGCTGTGGGGACTACCTCGCTTCAGGTTTTGGCGGGTAACTTGCCGCACCCGTAGGGGCCTAGGTTTCATTGCACAGGCTATCCACACGACTAGGGGAACGTCAGGTTTCAGCAGCGGCTCTATGAAACCCGGGGATCCCAGATTATCTGTATTGTTCTGTGATGCTTATTACTTTTCTGTAATGGTGCATATTATCACGTCTAGGGCGATTATTGTATATTGGTATATATACTATTAGATGTTGTATATGTTTTAGACCCGCGCTAGTACAGCCCCCGCTCTGTCGTTAGTTAAGTAACCTAACGGGTGATGACGGGACCCAGTGACAAATGCAGATGGCATATACGTACATTTTATTTCGTTCTTTTCTGGTGTGATTGATTGATGGGAATGCATTGATTCTTATCAATGCAAGGATAAAACAAACCTATATTTGATGTTGTGGGAACAAATTTTAAAAGGTGTTATTACAAAGATGTTTCCTTTTGTTTTGCATAGCGGTATTCAGTTGGAATATCCTGCTCCTCATTCCACGAGGCAAGGGCCGAGATCCCTTCACCGGGAGTGACCCCTTGGGCAGAAGTTTATGTCAGGGTAATAACTTCAATATAGTCGATTACAAGTTGCTTTGCATCGCGGTATTCAGTTGGAATATCCTGCACCTCATTCCACGAGGAAAGAGCCGAGATCCCTTCACCGGGAGTGACCTCTTTACCAAAGGTTTTTCGCTACTATATTTTTATAAAAAGCTATCAGGTTCCTTCAACGAGATCAAGTTCATTACGTTAAAGGTTTTGCGTCAAAAACCAGCCGTAGCCCTCCGTCATTTCTTATGGATGGTCAGTAGTATTCAAGCTATGTTTGTTGGCCCTTAGTCAAGGCATAATGTTTGGTAGCTGCTGGGTGTTTATTTGTAGCATAGATGAATGCGTTGGTTTGGGACAGTCGTATTACTTTGTTGGCCCTTAGTCAAGAGTATGTACGGGTGGGTTCAAATCAACCAGGACAATGACGGGAAGAACTTGACATGTGACTTATGATTTGTTGTCCCTTAGTTAAGGCCATAAGAGCATGGGGCAAAAATAACATCGGGAGTTTCAAATATACAGGAAACTTGCCAGGCATGCGCATACCTTCTGGGGTGTGATAACTTGAGTGGCTTCCATCAAGTTATCATGCGATGATAGTTGGATCCCGATTCTCACTGATCAGTTGGTTTACTCTTCGGGTGATCCCGACTAATTCTTCTTTAAGGTTTGGAGGAGAATTTGAGATTACAGTGGGAGGTTTCCTGATTAGATAAAGTGATAACCATTCTGATCTAGGTAAGAGTGCACGCAGAGTGTTTCTTTTCTCTCTCTTTGGCAGCGACCTTTGACCGACCCTAGACTATGACTCAGTGACCAAAGTTGACCGAACCTTCTTAAAATACTTGCCTTTGGATTGTCTTAGTTGCATAAGTCATTGCCGCTCCTTCTTTTACCCTTTGTATTTCTCAGAACACCCCGTATTACTACGGATATCCACTTCCATTGGATTGATCCATCGTATGGTTATATACGAACTCGAAGGGACTTCTTCGAGGATGGATCCAGGTTCAGGAGAAATAGAATTGATTTATTCAATTGTCTTTTATTATCACCTTCTCTCAGGTTGCGAGGGCTCCTAGGATTAGGAGAGTACACCTATTACGCTTATTGGATAGTCTTATTCCAAACCATAGGCTGGTGCCGAAAGGTAAGGAATGAAGAAAACCAATTAGCCTAAATAGGGTGTACAGAAGGTAATATGTAATGACAAAATGAAGGAATTAGAAAGAAGGCAAAGTAAATTGCGACTGTTATCATTCACGACCAAACCGCGTACTTCATCGCCACTCCTATTTCACCTTTGTTTTTTCCCCAGTTCGGGAGAAATAGAATAAGGTATTATTCAGTTGTCTTTTATCATCACCTTCTCTCAAGTTGCGAGTACTCCTAGGATTAGGAGAGTACACCTATTATGCTTACTGGATAGTCTTCTTTCAAACCATAGGCTGGTGCCGAACGGTAGGGAAGGAAGAAAACCACTTAGCCTAAAAGGGGTGTACAGAAGGAAATGACTAAAGACAAATAAAGGGATTTGGAGAGATGGCAAAGAGATATACGGTTAAAGTCATGAATTGGATTATGGTAATGGAATTACTAAGAATACCAGGATACCCCTACGAGACATTTTAATGTTTCAGTTTCACTGCGCATTGTTAAAAGAAAACTAATTTCCCGATTAGATACTTACTCCAGCGTATGTATTTACCAGGTTTCATTCTCATATCTGTATAGTTTTTACAGATGATGAGTGGGAGTAAGTTATTGGAAATTAAGGTGATCATCCTCATTATATCGGAATTCATTGTAATTGGTGATATTTGAGGAAATCGCCTGGGTACAGTTTTCAACCTACGATGCACAGGTTTTGAGTTATTCAAACTAAGGGGACTTATACAGAGTATTGTATGTTGTCCAATGTCCGTCAGGACAAAGGGGTAGGTCCTCGTACTATGTTCTGTTTACTTATGACTTCTCTAGTTTTTAGACAAGTGTTTCGTAGAAATACAATGTCTAAGTTTTGAGAAGTTGTGGGGTATAAGAATAAAGTAGAGAAACAGGTATCGCAAGTATCGGGATTCTTCAAAGAGATCGAAAATGTAGATTCTTGTGATTGGTATTCAGATAATAGTAATGGTTTTGAGAAACTTGTTTCTTTTTCAGGTTACTCATAATTGGATGGATTCCTAAGTTGAGTAAAGCTGATTAGCCTTTCTCCATTAAGTTGATATGCACTGGAGACAGCTGCATGTTTTTGAATCTGGTTCCAATTAAATTAGTGGCTCTATTTCTATATTGTATATAGATTGGTTCATGTCTTAACGATGTTAAGATACGGGGAGTTGTCCAGCTTATGCTTAAAACCAGACACTGGATAACTCAATGCGTGTTTCTGTAATGGCAGTTTGTGGGTTGACCCTGGCTTCGATGAGGGTTGACTTTTCTACCATTTGGAAGATCAATAGTGATATTGTTCTTGACTCGCCACAGTTTTAGTAAAAATGGATTTTTTCATAAAACAGTAGTGGGAGTATGGTAGAACTGGAAGTGATTCCAGAACCGCAAACGATTACGGAGAATTTAATAGGACCTATATATTCAATTAAGTTTGACATTACAATAGCCACTCCAAAGATATGGTGGGTAACCTCAGATACCCGAGAGGTACTCCGGTAGCCTCAAGGACGGTAACAGTGAGGTTCTTGTTTACCCAGACTTGACACTACGGTTGTTCCAGACTATGAGACCCGGCAAGAGGATAAGTATAGCGTCGTTCTAAACTAGCTTTAGAAGTGTACGTGTATATTATTCTGCCAGAGGGTTGTTGTGGTCAGTGGGAGCAGCGGAAGCATAGTGGGCAATTTGCTTATGTCTATTTATAGGCTTGAGCAGATATAGCGGAGATAAGATCATCTAATTTTGAAGTGACAGTCATGGGTTTGACTTCATCAGAATAGGGGTGTTTCGCCCAATCAGAGCAAAGCTCTGTTCAAATTCAAAATTCAAAATTTTGAAGCAACGCTTCAAGTTTCGGGCGAACGTGCCACGTGTCAGGCGCCAATACGTCAGCGCAACGCCCAAGAAGGCGCACCCCATCAGAGCAAGGCTCTGTTTAAAGGAAGCAACGCTTCAGTTGCGCTGCGCTCTGCGCTGCGCGACACGTGTCAGCGCAGACGCGCTAGCGCAGTTGCGCTGCGCTCTGCGCTGCGCGACACGTGTCAGCGCAGACGCGCTAGCGCAGTTGCGCTGCGCTCTGCGCTGCGCGACACGTGTCACGCGCTGGGGCATCTGCGCCAAACTAAATTAAGATTTTAAGAAATCTTTTCTGTTCTTGTTAAAACAAGAAGATTTTCTTCTGCAAAGCAAAAGCCCTTGGATCAAAGATCCAACGGTGGGGAAAATTCCCCAAATCACTCAGAGAATGATTTCTTTAACAAATTTAACTAATTTGTGAGCACTATAAAAAGGACCCTAAGCCTCAATTCAAAGGCAGGAACATTTTTTTTGAGAACTCGAGAACTTTAAAGAGAGAGAGCTCTGAGAAGATTTCAAGAAAAAGGTAAAGAACCTTCACGAATTAGAAGAAATTCCTTCTAATAGATCATTTGTCTAAAAAGAAGACCAATGATCTTTACATAATAAACAGTGCTTTGCACTTCTTGTGAACCCCTGGTTCTTTAAAATATAATAATAGTGCTTTGCACTTTTATAAACCTCTGGTTCTTCAAATAAAGAAAAATTTATTTTTCTTTGATCTAATTCAGATCAAGAAATTAAACAGTGCTTTGCACTTCCCTTCTTGAATCTAAAAGATTCTTAGTGCTTTGCACTTCCAAACTGCGCCGTTGCGCTCTTGAGAGAGCGCCACGTGTCGGCTATAAAACCACTTGCGCTAAGTGCCCTTAAGATAGAGCTTTGCTCTCTGGAATTGGCGCAACTCGCTGAGAGCACGCCACGTGTCTCCAGCGCAACAGCGCAGCGCGCTGCACTGTTGCGCTTGCGCTCCCCAGAGCATGACACGTGTCATCACCATATGAGCTTGCGCTCAGTGATTGGCGCAAAGCGCCTGACAAATGCAATGCATTTCACTTCCTGAAGGGCCAAGCCCAATTAAAAGGCTTAACAAGCCTAATAAATAAAATGCTGTGCATTATTTGGAAGGGCAGAGCCCAATTAAAAGAAGGCCTAACAGGCTTAATAAAATGCAATGCATTATTGTAAGGGGCAGAGCCCAAACCAAAACAGATGCTCTGCATCATTTATAAATGGGCAGAGCCCAAACAAAGTAATAAGAATGCTATGCATTTTAAAAGGGGCAGAGCCCCAAACAAGGTAGATACTTTGCATCATTTACAAATGGGCAGAGCCCAAAATAAATTGATACTCTATATCTTTTATGGGTAGAGACTAAATAAAAAAAAGGGGCAATGCAAAAGCAAATAAAATATTGGATATTTTCGACTGGACTTAGCCCAATCGTGGCCATAAGTCCTTAAATTAAATTGACTGAGCAAAATGGCTCTCCTAAATCAATCTACGTCTGGTTCGAGGGTACATCTCTGAACTCCTTTGACATCCATCGTTGTAATTCCTCAACGACGTCAAAGAGGTGACGGGTCCCAACAACCACACATTTTTATGGACTGCGGGGTCCTTAAAATCGTGGACCGAGACGTCCTTAAACTAATATTGGACCGAGACGTCCCTAAACTAATATTGGACCGAGACGTCCCTAAACTAATGATGGACCACTACGTCCTTAAACTGGCGATGGACCGAGACGCCCTTAAACTAATACTGGACCGAGACGTCCCTAAACTAATATTGGACCGAGACGTCCCTAAACTAATGATGGACCACTACGTTCTTAAACTGGCGATGGACCGAAACGTCCCTAAACTAATATTGGACCGAGACGTCCCTAAACTAATATTGGAACGCAATGTCCTTAAACTACCAATGGACCACCACGTCCCTAAACTGGAACTTGGACCACCACGTCCCTAAACTGGAACTTGGACCACCACGTCCCTAAACTGGCGACGGACCACCACGTCCCTAAACTGGCGACGGACCACCACGTCCCTAAACTGGAACAACAGAGCTTCCAAACGCTCTTTTGCCGGATCTAAACGGTCCCGTTTAAGTTGATCTTAGCCCCAAACACGGCTAACGCATCCTTAAAACATTCAAATGGATTATAAAACTCCCAATCAACTCTGGTCCGAGGGTACATCTCCGAACTCCTTTGACATCTGTCGTTGTAATTCCTCAACGACGTCAAAGAGGTGACGAGTCCCGATGGCCATACATTAAATTAATCACTACGTTAAGTGGACCTTAGTCTAAAACAGGACCAACGTATCCTTAACGAACGTTTAAGTTGATCTTAGTCGCAACGCGACTAATGCATCCTTAAACTAAAAACACCAAACCCAAATCTTAATAAATACGGATTTGGACTAATCCACGTCCTACGGGCGACGGCATTACTTAGTCTCCGTATACAATCCACGGGCAACCACAAACAAAACAAACACACACGACACGAAGTGAAATTCTGGAGAAGGAGAAAGTTGTTACCGCGATGCGGTAGCGTAATTAACTGCAGGGGCTTGCGCCTGCAGGGAAGAGTGTCCTCACAATCAAAAACCCCTCACCCTGAATGGGAATCTGACGAAGTCTACTACATCGGCCGCATCCGTCTAAACCTCCGATACACGGTGCCATAAATCAACTTGGCATCTTCGGAGAGGTAGACGGATAAAACCATATGGCATCTGCCCCGAACCTCAGGCACGGACGCGAAGTCCGGGCCGCCGTTCGGAGGGGAACAGATTCTGGCACGCCCGGTGAGACCTTTTCCTCTTTCCACTCCACACTTCGTGTGTCGTCTTCACGAACCAATCGCGGTTTGTTAAATGGTT
The DNA here is from genome assembly GCA_030015575.1 of Agapanthus africanus. Classification (NCBI taxonomy): domain Eukaryota; kingdom Viridiplantae; phylum Streptophyta; class Magnoliopsida; order Asparagales; family Amaryllidaceae; genus Agapanthus; species Agapanthus africanus. The sequence continues at coordinate 205,726,261 of CM057347.1, read as the reverse complement.
GCCTACGGATTTTAAGTTGCTGAGATTTGGTCTTTTGTCTGGTGCAGAACTCAAGCATCAATGGCCACCAACTGCACCAAATGCGCGAAGCACCACTGCAACGGACGCTCCACCTCACCGAGAGGTGTAACATATGGGCCCCAAGCGGCCTCGTTCCTCGCACTGCCGGTAGAACAGGTGACCCAGGCCACCACCGGCCTGTTTTTCGGGACCATGGTCCCACCCACGAGCTTCTCTATGCCGATATCCGCACCGGAAGCGAACAAGAAGTCGGTATTCGACCGGCTTACTGCTACCACGACCCCTGTCAACGGGTCGCCCGCTACTAAGCCGACAGCCTCCGTTTTTACCAGGCTAGGTCAGAACTATAAAGTGGTCGTCCCAAAGAGGGCAACGGCCGCTGCTTTGGAAGTCGTTAAAGTGTCTTCTCCCATCAGAGAGTCGGTCTTCACAAGATTGACGGCTCCCAATCCTCCCCCAGCTGGTCAAAAGGCATCAGTCTTCGATAGGCTGACGTCGGCAGTTACCCCACACTCGAACAGGGGGCGACAAGAAACCATCTCGATCTCCGAGCCAGTCCCAATGGCTCGTCGTGCGCGACGTCGCCATTGGCGACGAGTAAGAAAAGCATGGGGCAACTCTCCCTCAGGGCTAACCCCACCTGCTCCAGTGGTGGAGGTCGACGCTGCTGTTCCAACTGGGAACAGCTTTGAATTGCTGAGAAAGGTGAAAAAGAACTCTCCAATTGCTACGTTGAAAAGATCTCCTCCCCCTGCGGAGAGAGTTCCAGAAACAAAACAAGAACAGCCCCCTCAACGGCTATCCTCAAAAGTTTATAAAGTATGGCGGAGGGTTCAAGACTCTGTGATCGATCCAGACCACTTGCGTCACCAGAAAAAGGCGAAGGTGGAAAATAACAAAAACTGCCGCATTAAACAGCAGGGGACGACAGTTGCTAGGATGCCCACTCCAACGGCTCCTTTAACCTCGATGGCCCACAAAAGAAGGAGGCCAGAGAAAGCTCCCGCATCAGCGGCAAGAGTTAAAAATGGTGAACCTAAACGCCCTAAGTCAGGGGGCATAATTGTTCATACGGTTTACATGGCTTCTGGAAAGGAAGAAAGCCGTACTTCTACGGGTCACCGACCGCTCACCCGATCAGTGACCAAGGCTCAGGAGCAGCAACAAAAGCTCCAGGAGATGATGACCACAATGGCTGCACTCACTGGGCCGAAAGAAACCCCGGAAACATCCTCAGAAGAACGTCAAGAACAAGAGACGGACGCCGAATTCCTTCGGCGCGTGCTAGAGAAGAAAGATAAAGAGGATGCGGAACAGGCAGCCAACATAAAGAAAATGGCCCTCCTGTTTCAGGATATGGTGGGTATGATGATTCAACAAGATCCACCTGCTGGGGATCCCCCGATCATTCTTGAAGATGACAGGGGAGAGACATCGAATCCTCCACCGGCTCTATCCGCAGCTAAAGAGGATACCATATCAAAAGCTGATTTGGATGAATATATTGCCCAACAAATACGGGTGCATCAGGCGACTGAAGCAGCCGGTCAGATCGTAAAGACGGGGCGGCCATATCCGGGCTGGTATGACCAAATCAAATACCCGCCGGGTTATACAATTCCCAAGTTTCATGTTTACAAAGGGACCGGCAATCCCCATCAACATGTTGCCCAGTTCAGGGCGCTTTGCGGTAATACCGGTGGTGACGACAAGTTGTTGCTTCGCCAGTTTGTTGGAAGCTTATCAGACACGGCGTTTGAATGGTATTCTGAGCTTCCCAACGACTCTATTAAAACCTTTGCGGAGATGGAGCTGCTCTTCACCCAACGTTTTGCAAGCGCCAGCGAGCGTACCCCGATGACGGCGCTGATCAATGCCAGGGTAAAACCCGGCGAAACATGGGTTCAGTACGCTATACGGTGGCGAAATCTATGGTCGAAGTGCGAACAGCGCATAGAAGAAGCTCCAGCGGTGGGAATGTTTGTTGGAACGCTTGATCCACAGGCTACCATCTCGCAATTCATGATGTTCTTCAAGCCGACTACCTTCCAGGCTTTGATCGACAAATTGGCGCAGATGGACCAGATGGGCCATAAACCCCCTTTCCCGAAGCCGGACTCCCGAAACGATAAAGGAAAAGGTAAAGCGATCATTGTCGCTAATGCCCAACAACAACCGAGCGACTCTAAGCCGGTTGCTCGTCCAAACAATACGCGCCCATACGTACCCCTTGAGGACAGGATGGGACGTGCTTACTCCTTCCCCCGTGATAAAACGAGGAGGCTATTCGAGCTGGCATTGCGCAACAGACTCATAAATCTGCCAGATCCAAAACGCCCGTCGCAACCAAGTGACGTCAACGAGCCTAATTACTGCCCTTATCATCGAGTGCTAGGACATCCAATCGAAGACTGTTACGTTTTCAAAAATTGGCTTGAAAACCAGTACCGCCAGGGCAAATTTGCGTTATCCGACAAATGGAAGGTGAATCCCCCGCAGCCCCATACCTCTAAAGGGACGAATACACCGGGGGCAACATGCTCCGTCATCGAGGAATCTCCTTGGGAGGTTGTATTATCAGCCAAAATGAGGAGAATGCTAAACGATCTTCAGACCTGTCCAGCGGTCAAGTGGAGGAACCCCTTGGAACCGCAGGTTATTGAGGGGATGTTGAAGCCACGACCAACTCCGAAAACCGATGATGGTAATGCAAGCGTTCATAGCCGGCCGTCAAAATCTTCGAAAAAGAAGAAGAAGAAATCTAAGAAGCCCGTGAAGCCTGGCGACAAGCGCACGGACTTACGAAAGCAAATCGACGCACTGGATGAGTATAACCAAAAGGCGCGGACTCCCATTACGCTCCAAGATTTCCTTGACCACGTCTTCCAAAAAGAAGATGAGGGAGAAAGTTCATCGGATGAATCCGAGGAGTATGTGGCAAACTGTCATATGATCTCCCATTCGACCACGAACGATGAAGGAACTTCTGGCACTGAAACGCTGAGGGCAAGTGCCGAATCAAGAACCCCAGGGTTACCAGTTGAAATGATTAGCGCGTTTCTTAATGAAGCTCGGTTGAAAAGCGAAGCTGATCGAGAACGCGAGACGGCTATATTCGAAAGGGCCAAGCGCCAGCGACTTGAGGAAGGAGCTGAAATGATCCCGCTGGAGCAAAATGCCTCTACCGCTGACAAAAGCCAATTCAAGATAAAAAAGAGGTTCGCTAAGGCCATATCAATGGGCATGAAGCTACCATCCTCTGAAGGAAAAGTTACTGGTGTGGTAGAAATGCACCCCTCTTATTGCTTATATCATCAGAAGGTCTCGCATCCTACCCAAGAGTGCAAGGCTTTCAATGGATGGTGGCAAGGATACGTCGCTAATCAACAACGCTTTAAACGGGAAAAGCGTAGAATTCGTCGGGAGCAAAGAAATGCGACCAAAGAGCTTGAAAGAACTACCAACAATTGTCACATGATTAACACCGCCGGGTCACAAGTGCCTACATTCGGGAGCGATTCCGATGAGGAGCTAGAGCTTGGCCCCCTCTTCGAAGAATCTATTTCGGGAAGAGAAGAAGAACCGAAGGCTTGCTAAAATATACAACTACGCAATCGGACGCTACCTGAAAAGAATCTCGGACCCTTAAACAAGAAAAACAAAGGGAAAGAGAAGGTCTCTGAAGACATCACTTTGGATGACCAAGTCGCGGAAGAGTTAACCGCCAAGAATCCCCCAAAGAGGAATAAAGTAGATTACAATGTCTTAGCGCATCTGAGGAAGCTACCCTCACAACTCAGCATTCTCGATGCCCTATTACTATCAAAAGAGGCGAGGGATTCTTTGATTAAGGCCCTACAAGATCCGGACCAGTTCCAAGCCTTCCTAGCCGAACAAAAGATGAAGGATGAATTGGAAGAGGTGCACACAGCCGACGTTGCTTTTAGTGATGAAGACCTTCTCCTCGGGACGTGTGAACACAATCGCCCCCTTTATGTCTCAGGATACTGCCATGACATAAAGATAGGAAAAATCTTGGTCGATAACGGATCGTCTGTCAATTTACTCAATGTGCGAGTGTTAAAGGAGATTTGCATGAGTGTCCAACACCTCGCCCGGGACAAGATCACTATCTCCGGTTTCGACTCTCAATCCTCAAAAACTCTTGGATCTGTGATATTGACGCTACGCTTCGGGTTGCTCGTCACAGACATCAAATTCCATGTTATAGACGCCAAGACGTGCTACAATGCTCTGCTCGGCCGACCATGGCTACACGAGTACAATATCATCCCTTCTACCCAGCATCAGTGCATGAAGTATTCTAGGGATGGCCTCGAGTACACTGTGGCGGGAGAGTTGAATCCGTTTTCCGTGAATGAAGTTCGCAAGTATGAAGATGCCAAATACTTCTTACCGAGTTTCGAAGACACAGAAAGGTGTCACAAACCGGAGAACAAAACTAACGCAACCATCCCTGTCTTCGGCAGTGACACCGAGGAGGAGGAGGATATAATTTATTCAGGTCCATCCCAATCCACCAGGCCAGGACCATCCGTTCCTTCATTGATCTTCGGTAGTGATTCAGAGGATGAAGTTCATGCTGTATTCCCTGCTCGGCCTTCAATACGAGTCTCCGCTGATGAAGAGCGAAGTCTACAGATAACCATGGTGCCGCTTGAACATTACAAAGAGCTGGATGCACTCGACACCAACAGCGTAGAAGAATTGCAGATATTCTATATCCCTCCCAGACGAAAAGGCGAGAAGGCAATCCTATTCTACCGCTCTGAAGAAAACAAGGTGGATGAAGAAATTTGGCATGGCACAGATCCCACGCTCGACGGGCTTCAGCCTATCCGTCTTCCCAGATATTATACCGAAGGTTTGAAGAAACTGCTGAAACGCCAGGGGATGTCCTTCACACAGACCGTTAGAAAAGCCGAATTCTATGATAAGGTTTGGAACGTTCCCGGGACTCAATGCAAACTGCCTAACGGGAGAACGGAAACAAAAGGGCTTGGGTACATCCGGCCAAAGAAACGGGAGCTAGTAAACAGCTGTTATGCCATGTATGACTTCAATGAAGAGGCGGACGCTCAATGGGAGGACGCTAATCCTGAATCAGCAAAAGTTCCTGATACAAAACCGCCCAGTCCATCGTCTGAAGACCAGATGAGCAAACTTATAAAGGATGCGAGTCAAAAGGCCCGAAATGATCATGATCGTGAAATGGCAATCTATGAGAAAGCCAAGACACAGCGCCTCCTTCAACAGGCGGTGAAGGATGAAAATGCCGCTCCTTGTCAACCTGCTACAAAAGAGGTTCGACGCGAAAGCAAAAACAAGTCGAAAGGCAAGAAAGGCGCTCGACAACCACAAAGCAGAGCTAAGAAGCCACGTATCCGAGAGTCGAGCGTTATTGACTTAGCCCTCATGAAGAAAATGGGTCGAGCATACTCATTTCCTCGGAACAAAACAAGGAAAATACTTGATCTTGCTCTAAAACATCAAATGCTTACACTGCCAGAGTCTAAACACCCTGAGCAAGCGGGCGAAGTCTCCAACCCAAATTATTGCTCTTACCATCGAGTAGTAGGGCATCCGCTTGAAGATTGCTTCACCTTTAAGAATTGGGTTGAGGACCAATATCAGCTTGGCAAATTCGCGTTGTCTGACAACTGGAGGGTAGCACCACCACAAAAGCACGAGCCTAAGGCCACGAAAGAAGAACCAGTTCTGCATTGGGAATGGAAGCGAATTCGTACTTGTCACGTGATAATGATATCAAGGGAAGAGCCCGAGAACATGGATGACCTTCCCTGGTGCTTTGAAAACGGCAGTGATGAGGTAATCTCAGAATTTCCACCAGCACCAAAAGAGCTGGAAGATGGAATCCATACTACTGCAGATAACCTCAAGAAAATCGAGTTGGGGACAATAAATGATCCGCGACCGACATTCGTCAGCGAGCTGCTGTCTGAAGAGAGGGTGGCTGCGTTAAAAGACGTCCTCGTACAGCATAAAGATTGCTTCGCATGGAACTATTCCGAGATGCCGGGACTAGATCCGGAAGTTGCTGTACATAACTGGCGATATCCCCGAACATCAAGCCAGTCAAACAGGCGCCGAGAAGAATGCGACTCGAGCTTGAGATGAGCATAAATACCGAAGTCAAAATGTTAATCGACTCCGGCTTCATTCAAGAAGTTCAATACCCTGAATGGATCGCCAACATCGTCCCAGTGATGAAGAAAAATGGGACAGTGCGCATATGCGTAGACTTCCGGGATCTTAATAAAGCTTGCCCGAAGGATGATTTCCCAGTGCCAGTCACTGAACTGATGATAGACAATACATCCACTCATGAGGTTTTCTCCTTCATGGACGGCTCGTCGGGGTATAACCAGATAAAAATGCATCCAGAAGACCAGAAGCACACAGCCTTCAGGACTCCTCTTGGTATATTTTGTTATAAAGTGATGCCCTTCGGTTTGAAGAACGCCGGTGCTACTTATCAGAGGGCCATGACAAAGATCTTCGACGACCTTATACACGAAATCGTTGAATGCTATATCGACGATCTCGTGGTTAAAAGCAAATCATATGAGGAACATCTCGAGCATCTGAAGACTGTATTTCAACGCCTTCGGCAATACAACTTGAAGATGAATCCTCTTAAATGTGCGTTCGGGGTTTCCTCGGGCAAATTCCTGGGATTCGTTGTTCGACACCGAGGTATTGAAATAGATCCGTCAAAGATTAAAGCGATCATGGAAATGCCTCCGCCAAGGACTCTCAAACAGCTGCGGTCTCTCCAAGGGAAACTCGCATACATACGGCGATTTATAGCCAACCTTTCAGGAAAGTGCCGTCCTTATAGTCACCTGATAAAGAAGGGAACCCCATTCGTTTGGGATCAAAAATGCCAAGACGCACTGGATGAGATCAAGCAATACCTGCAGAACCCGCCGGTGTTGGCTGCTCCGGTTAAGGGGAAGCCTCTCATTCTTTATACAACCGCCCTCGAAGGTTCCTTAGGCGCATTATGGGCACAAGAGAACGATCAAGGGAAAGAAAGAGCACTCTATTACTTAAGTCGGATTCTGCTGGGGGCAGAAAGCAATTACTCCCCTATTGAAAAACACTGCCTGGCATTGATCTTCGCAATAACAAAGCTTAGACATTACGTATTAGCGCACGAAGTCCGTCTTATTTCAAAAGTGGACCCTCTCAAATATCTAATGTCAAAAGCCATATTAACAGGGCGACTCGCTAAATGGGCCCTGCTCTTGATGGAATTTTCGATAACATATCAACCTCTCAGGGCAGTAAAAGGCCAGGCCATCGCCGACTTCCTCGCTGAACATCCGATACCCGCCGATTCTCCCCTGAATTGCGATCTTCCAGACGAACATGCGTTTGATGCGATCGACGGTGATAATATCCGATGGGAGCTTTATTTCGACGGAGCATCTTCCGTGAAGAAGCGCAAACAAAGTACCCCTACAATTAAATCAGGGGTAGGACTCATCTTTGTAACCCCACAAGGAGGGATAATGCGCTTCGCCTTCTCCCTGACGGAGCCGAGAACAAACAATGAAGCCGAATACGAAGCTTTGATAGCAGGCCTCGAGATCGCCATTGATATGGGAATTGAAAGCCTCCTCATATATGGGGATTCCCAACTGGTCGTCAGTCAAGTGAACGGCGACTACCAAACGTGCAAACCAGAGTTGGTGAAATACGGTGAAAAGGTACAACAACTGTTGACCCGAATTCCCTCCTATACTTTGGAGAGCATACCTCGCGCGGAAAACAGCAAAGCGGACGCATTGGCCAAACTTGCTAAAGAATTGGCTGATGAGAACCTCGATGACGTTAGAATCGTGGTACAAAGCCGTCGAGTACTCGCCCCGGCAGAAATACCTCCAGAATCATATAAAGAAAAGGGAGCGACTGAGCAGACGACCCTGCAAATAAAAGACCATGAGAAGGCCGAAGACTGGAGAGAAGTCTTCATAGATTACTTCAAGTTCCACCGAATGCCTGAAGAAGCGTCCATAAGACACCAACTCGTGAAACGAGCTCTGTCTTTCGCCTTCGTCAACAATACTCTATACAAGAGGACATTCGATTCTCTATGGCTGAGATGCCTAGGACCTGACGAAGCGAGAAGGGTCGTCCAAGAGGTTCACGACGGACTCTGCGGTTCCCACCAAGCAGGCCCTAAGATGAAGTTGAAGATAAAACGAATGGGCTACTACTGGCCCACGATGATTCAAGATTGTCTCGAATATGCGAGGCAATGTCACTCATGCCAAATTCATGGGGACTTCATCCATCAGCACCCAAATCCATTACATCCAACGGTGGCCAGCTGGCCGTTCGAAATGTGGGGAACTGACATAGTCGGTCCCATCGAACCAGCATCGTCCAAGGGACATCGTTTCATCTTGGCGACGACTGATTACTTCTCCAAATGGGCAGAGGCGGTACCGTTGAGGGAAGTGAAGACGGAGAATATTCTCCATTTCTTCAAAATGCATATCATATACCGGTTTGGAACCCCAAGAAGGATCATCTCTGATAATGGGCCAGCCTACCGAAGTCATAAAATTAGCCTCTTCGCACAGCAGCACAATATAGACTGGAGATATTCCTCAGTTTATAATCCGCGAGCTAACGGTTTAGCCGAGGCCTTCAACAAGACCTTGACGAAGATCATGAAGAAAACAGTGTCACGAAATAAGAGAGATTGGCACGAAAGATTGCAAGAGGCTCTTTGGGCATATCGAACTACATTTAAAACGGCCACAAACACAACGCCGTACGCGTTGGTATTTGGGACGGAAGCAGTACTCCCTCTCGAGATAGAATTACCCTCTCTACGAGTGGCAGTCCACTACGAGTTGACAGACGAAGAAAATGCTCGCCTTCGGCTTGAGGAGCTTGACGCCCTTGATGAAACTAGGCTCATAGCGCAACAAAATCTGGAAGCTTATAAAGCAAAGATGATGCGCTCATACGAAAGATTGACCCGACCGAGGACATTCCACCAAGGCGAACTCGTGCTAGTGGTCAAAAGGCCTATGATCCCCAATCGCGCCAAGCGGGGAAAATTCGAGCCGAACTATGAAGGCCGGTACATCATAGATAAAGTTTACCAGGGTGGAGCCTATCTACTCATGGACATGCACGGTGAAAGGCCTTTCAGGCCGATAAACGGTCGCTTCCTAAAGAAATACTATGCTTAATGAGCCACAGCCTAGGTCAATGATAGATGACGACGACTATGTCCGCTCGCTATCTTCCTAAGCTCAAGCTTTATAAAAAGTAGCCGACCTTCTCAACGACGGACCGAAACGTCCTTAAACTAATGATGGAACGAAATGTCCTTAAACTAATAGCAGACCGAAACGTCTTTAAACTACTACCGCAGCATCCTTAGGTTGACGAGATAAAAAAAAAAAACAAAACAAAAAAAAACGGTATGTCCATAAGCAAAAAGGGCACGGATGAAAACCTGAAAGGGCTCCGTGAGTAAAAACAGCAGGGCTACCGGCGAGTGTTTGTGAAAACCCGAAAGGGCGCAACCTCGTTAAAAGACACTTATAGGGTCCTCTCGACCTTATAAGGAGAAACCACCTGCGTGAGATCCTTACGACTCACAAAGGAGCAACACACTTAGGGATCCCCACGATTCCTAAGGAGAAAACACACTTGCGAGATCCTCACGACTCGTAAGGAGAACTCTCTTATGGGACCCTCACGGCTCATAGGATTTGAAAGTCTTAAGTTACAGAGACCTAAACCTGTGCTTAAGCAAACCCCCACAAACTTCCAATATTGCCCTACAAGTGGCTCAATACTGACCCTTGTATACAATCCACGGGCGCGAATAAAACATTTCCCTGACCAAGGTCCATCCGTAACTGGGAATACGTTCGCATGGTAAACAACCCTTATAAATCCCCTCGATTTATGAGGAGAAAACCCTCCTGTAGGATCCTTACGACTTACAGAAGAACAAAACACTTAGGAACCCTCACGGTTCCTAAGGAGAAAATACACCTACAAGATCCTCACGACTTGTAGGGAGAAACACCTTCACGAGACCCTTACGGCTCATGAAATCAAAAGCCTTAGTCGACAGGACCCTAACCCTGGTCGCTAAGCCTCCTTTGTTCGACAACGACAGAGGCAAAATGATGATTCGCTCCTGGTAATATCCCAGTTGTAGCGGTGCTGATGCCGAAATCGGTGTCCAATTTCAGGTTTACGGCGAAAGCCAGTAGGCCGCTCATGCATGCGAAATAGCCGAAATGCTAGGGCAACTTGCAATAAAAAGCAGCAAGTAAAATGTATGCATGCAAAATAGCCGAAATGATTGGGCGACTCGTAATAAAAAGCAACGAGTAAAAATAAAATAATAAATAGCCGAAATGATTGGGCACCGCGAAAAATAGCCGAAATGATCGGGCAGTCGCGACCTTCGCGATTTAAAAGCTGAAATGATAGAGCATCGCGGAAATAAAATAAAATAAAAAGAAAAAATGATAAAACTTTGGCCCTACAGTTAAGATCACATCGATCCCTGTATACAATCCAAGGGCGTAAACAAAGAAGGAACCATACTTCCCCAGCGGATTCCGTCAAACGACGAAGCCAAACCTCAACGGTTCATTTCAACCGAAGAAGCCAGTGACTTCAATGCAAAATCCTCGACTCACGGATACAAACACTCCTTGACGAGAGCCTTCTGATCCGCGTCGACTCGCAGAGCCACCAGCGCCTCCGTGGGAACCCTCGACTCGTTTCAAACCCCAAGGACACAAATTATCCTTGGCGCATGGGAAACAAATAATCCCAGCAAATTCCTCGACTCACGGATACAAACACTCCTTGACGAGAGCTTCCTGATCCGCGTCGACTCGCAGAGCCACCAGCGCCTCCGTGGGAACCCTCGACTCGTTTCAAACCCCAAGGACACAAATAATCCTTGGCGCTCGGGAAACAAATAATCCCGGCAAAATCCTCGACTCACGGATACAAACACTCCTTGACGAAAGCCTTCTGATCCGCGTCGACTCGCAGAGCCACCAGCGCCTCCGTGGGAACCCTCGACTCGTTTCAAACCCCAAGGAAACAAATAATCCTTGGCGCTTGGGAAACAAATAATCCTTCGCAAAATCCTCGACTCACGGATACAAACACTCCTTGACGAGAGCCTTCTGATCCGCGTCGACTCGCAGAGCCACCAGCGCCTTCGTGGGAACCCTCGACTCGTTTCAAACCCCAAGGACACAAATAATCCTTGGCGCTTGGGAAACAAATAATCCCTCGCAAAATCCTCGACTCACGGATACAAACACTCCTTGACGACAGCCTTCTGATCCGCGTCGACTCGCAGAGCCACCAGCGCCTCCGTGGGAACCCTAGACTCGTTTCAAACCCCAAGGACACAAATAATCCTTGGCGCTTGGGAAACAAATAATCCCTCGCAAAATCCTCGACTCACGGATACAAACACTCCTTGACGAGAGCCTTCTGATCCGCGTCGACTCGCAGAGCCACCAGCGCCTCCGTGGGAACCCTCGACTCGTTTCAAACCCCAAGGAAACAAATAATCCTTGGCGCTTGGGAAACAAATAATCCCTCGCAAAATCCTCGACTCACGGATACAAACACTCCTTGACGAGAGCCGTCTGATCCGCGTCGACTCGCAGAGCCACCAGCGCCTCCGTGGGAACCCTCGACTCGTTTCAAACCCCAAGAAACAAATAATCCTTAGCGCTTGGGAAACAAATAATCCCTCGCAAAATCCTCGACTCACGGATGCAAACACTCCTTGACGAGAGCCTTCTGATCCGCGTCGACTCGCAGAGCCACCAGCGCCTCCGTGGGAACCCTCGACTCGTTTCAAACTCCAAGGACACAAATAATCCTTGGCTCTTGGGAAACAAATAATCCCTCGCAAAACTTCTCAACTCACGGATACAAACACTCCGTGACGAGAGCTTCTTTGACTCACATCTCGGGCAGTAAGGATTCAGAAACTTGCTGCCTGAACAATGGGACCCTGCAAGTCAATCCTAAATGGTCTCTTGCATACTATTCACGGGTCTCACTCTCTGAAATCGATTCTCGACAAGGAGGGAAACAACCTCTTACGAATCCTCTCGACTCGTAAGAGGGAAAATTCTCTTATAGGACCCTTACGACTTATAAGAGAAAACCACACTTAGAAATCCTCACGATTCCTAAGGAGAAAACCCACCTACGAGATCCTTTCGATCCGTAGGGAGAAAAGTCTCCGTGAGACCCTCACGGCTCATGGAGTTGAAAAGTCTTAGGCAGCAGATCTGAACCTGCGACCTAAGCCATCGCTGATTCTTAGGAAAGTCAAGATGCGTGCCCTACTATCCGTCAACCATGTTCGCTAAGGTGACGTGCTGATAATAAAAGAAAGAAAAGACGGAGAAATGACACAAGACATTACAAAAATATGCATCTTTCATTCATAAAATTTGATTGAGTTTAGGATACATCGTACTAAAGAATACAAGATATACATATATGTTACAAATACCAACGATACAAGGAAAATTACTGAGAAGGAAGCGTCTTGCACAGATCCAGCAATTGCTCGCACACTTCCTTCCATGCCTTTTCCCGATTGGCCACCACTGCCAACTCCGCCTCCACTTGGGCCCGTTGCTGTGCGACGGAGGCAAGCTGATCCCTGACAGCCTGATGAGCAGCCTCACGGCCTGCAATGTCACGCTCGGCAATATCGAGTGCCCGCTTCAGTCTCAGCCCATTTGAGATGCGCTCCAGAAGGCCCTCGAAGACGGTCTTTACCTCAGCGGCGTTCGTCTCAACTTCAGCACGCAGGCGAGCAGTGTTGCTTGAAGATTCTTGGCACTCCTTCAGCCTCAAAACCACTTCTTGTTCCAGATGACGGAAATGAGAAGCGCTTTGCTCGAGCCACGCTCCCCGTTGAGTGCTCGAGGCCAAAGTCTCAGGGGACAGGCGCATTGACTCTAGCTGATGAAGGCAAGCCTCGATTTCCCGACAATAGTTAACCCAAGAGGCGACAGCACCCTCGTCATGGAAGGTAGCAAATATCGCCAACATCGGGTTAACCGTCGTGGCGAAATCCTCAGCAGATACTGGAGCCTCGATGTCGAGCTCCTCGATGTAGTTGCTCAGCATGCGCAAACTATTCGCGACACCTTTTGAGGACGGGCGTCGCTGGGAAGGGCCGCCCGGTGTTGTAATGCGAGACTCAAAAGATACCGAGACTGGAACGACAGCTGGAAAAAGACGAAAGGCGATTAGATGATGATTCAATAGATACGAAGGAAATCATTGATAAAATGGTTTATTATACCGGTGGAGACAGGTGGCAAGCCCGGAAGGGCTGGTGGTGCAGTCGATCTTTCTGCTCCCCCTTCGATTTGCAACGCTGTAGTCAGAACAAGAGAGAGTTGGAAATAATTCTACCGCTAAAAAGACAAAGCTACCAATCGGGAACAGTACTCACCAGCACCACCAGACGGGAAGGCGAATTCAGACGGGAAGGAGAAGTGTGGGAGCAACACTTGATAGAGATGATCAAAAAGCACTCCTGAAAGATACAACAGTATGACTTCAGCACATAAACTGTATATCTGAAAGATAGGATTAATAAGTTATAAACCCATACCTTCCAACATCTTCGAAGGAATAAGAGAAGGTTGAGAGGTGACCACCGCCAAAGCAGTCGTTGAAGGCGCTCCCTCGAGCAGTGGGGCATCGGCACTAGCTGCACCTGCATTACGAAAAGGTGAACTTGTCAGAAAAGGTCGTAAAGTAAAGAAAAGCAATCACTTAGGGTTTACCTGAGGAGCTCCTGGCTGAAACAGAGGCGACTCCCTCCTCTACCGACATGAGACCACCGCCAGTGGCCTCGTCACCCGACTCGATGGGGACCGTCGTCGTGCTAGCAAGACCTGGGGATGGCGGACGGCTATAGACGGGAAGGGCTATGATCGGAGTATTGCCAGATTCCAGAGAAGGAGCGGTTGGCTCGTCCTCGGGAATCATGGCCACCTCACCCACTACTCTCTCAGGTTCAGTAATTGCGGTTGTATCGTCCACCGTCACCGGGGGATCGCCGACCTCGGGCGCCTCAGTCGCCACCACCCTGGACTCAGTTATAATGATCATATCATCTGCCACCACTTCAGGTTCGGCATCAATGACCTTCTCGGCGGCAGGCCCCTCGGACTCCACTTCAGGCTCCATGGCCTCAACGATATCGCCCACTGTCGGCTCGAGTTCGGCAGGCACCACCTCCTCCGCTCCCCTAGGATCGACGGCTTCCGCCTCTTCCTCGATCGGACTCGGCCCTGCAAAGATAAGAGATATAAGGACCAATGATATTAAAATCCTTATAACAAAAACTCTGAGAGAAATATTACCTGAAGCGGATTTACCGTTTGCGCTCCGAACTGCTCGCGCCACCTCTCTGCGGGCAGTGGATAGGGCGACAGGGGCCTCTTCAGAGGGAGTATCAGCTCGAGGGGCGGTGCTGGGGCCCGCTCCCATAGCCAAGGCAGCCCTGCGCGCCTTCGCCTCACGCCTCAACCGCTTCCTCTCCTCCCGAGCGGTCATGAGGGACCTCTGTGACGCCTCCTTCAAGGCATCATCGTCTTCATTCAGGGATGCCTCCAGAGCCTTTAAGGCATCTCTCATCGGCTCTTCAAGACGAACCTCCTGCGGTGGCCCAGAAGAAGCAGGAACGCTGGCGGCTGGTAGAACATCTGCGTCGCTAGGAGGGAACGACATTGAGGTTCCTGTAATTAAAAAGGAAAGGTTAGATCGACCATAACATGAGCAAAATGAAAAACTTGATGAGTCGAAACTTACTAAGGCCCATAGATTCTCTGAGACGTTCCTCCTCCTGAAAAGTCTTCAGAGAAGCGGCAATGGCTTCTTCATCGGTGATGCCTGTTGAAAGAAAAGAAGGAAAAGCGTTAGTCAAAAAAATAATGAAATGACGAAGAAAATACGTTGCAATAAAGAAAAAGTGACTAGTAGTTACCTGATTGCGCAAGCTTAGCCAGCCACGCGTCACGCTTCACCAGCCATGCCGAAGCTCTGAGGGCAGCTTCCAAGTCTGTATCGTCCGGCGGCGGCATCACTAATCCTGCGTTAGTCCCATATTCGAGCAGACCCTCGGAATAAGGAGCATGGGGTTCCTGGCCGAGCACAACGTCCACGGCGAAGAGCGACTTCTTTCTCTTTTGCCCTCCAGCCCTAGGCTCACGGGGAAGCGACTTACGCTTGGCAGCCGCTTTGGGACGACGGGTCCCGATGTCCGCACCCACGCCAGACTCTGGCGAGGGTACAACCACTGTTTCCACCGGAGCACGGGGTACAGGAGGTACATCCGCGATATCAGGGAGCGGCAATTCACGTGGAGGGCTTTGCGCACATGATGGTCTGCCCCCAGTATCTTTTAGAGGAGGAACCACCAGGAGCCTTGGCGCTAAGGGAGCGTTACGATTGGTACCGGGGGGTACTTCTTTACGGTCAATCAACACTCGCCTCTCTTCCTTTATAACAGCTCCCGTCGCGTGATTGTACCACTCTTTATATACATTAAGGAGTCGTGGAGCACAGGCCGGCGTGCTAACGAAAAAACGAGAACCCGTGTTCAGGCGCATGAAATGGTGTAACGCGTTCTCCATCCCTTCTTCATTTACAGCAGGTTCCAGTAAGAAAGCTTCTAAAGGTACCCCTTGATCGTAACTCAGTTGTCGAGCAAAACGATGCGGATTATATCTCATAAAGATTGCTGCACCGCCCTGCCTGAAGACTAGGAAACCCGGTCTAATAGAATACAAATGAAGGATCTCCCGGGCTGTTAACACTGAAACCCCATCCTTGAAGGAGTCTTGTAGTGGTCGCACCGCAGTGGTGGACGCTTTTCCAATAGTTAATACCTTATCAATAAAGGACATCCCAACTCCAACGGTGTGAGGGCGAAGCAGTAAAGCTCTGGCGTCCCGTGGTGAAGGGGTCACGATTGATGAGCCAATCAGCTGTAAGATGCGAGGAAAACCGCACTTGTCAAAAAATGAAGGCCTTTTATGCATTCCAAATACACCCGCCGTATGTAGCTCGAGCCATGACATAAAGTAGTGCATCGGGAAGACCACGTGCAATGCTCCGGGCTCGTTGGCATCCGCGGCTCGGCTGAGACCATGATACAAGTGCGCTAAGCCGGCAATCCCCACGGCCACCTTTACCCCGATGACCATGCGGTGGGCTGGATAAAAGACAGAGGGCCGCATGCGATGAGAGTGCATTGGGATCGCGAACCAACTCAGCCACAGCCCGAGAAATCCTAAGAAAAAGGACTCCTCGTCCATCCCAGGGGCCGCAATTTCCGCGAAAGATATGGTAGGGAAGTCTGGGAGGAAGAAAGCCTTTTGGTCTATCTCCTTCGTCGGCAGGTTAGCCAAACCTAGACCAAAAGGATCATCCAGAATAGTAGATTTGACGGCTCCTGGCGAAATGACGCTAGGACGGAGGAAGCGAGCAATGAAGTCCTCAAAATTAACTCCTCGGCTCCCGTGTTCGATGAAAAGGGACTCATAGATGTTCAACACCTTGATCAGGCTTGGGAATTGGTGTTGAACGGCATTTTCCGACGTAATCCCCCTTACCATCGGCTTAGCACCGAAGACGTACTCATCTGTCGGGAGCAGCTCTTCATAGTGTTCCCCCATGACTGGTAGGCCGGATACCTCCGCGAATTCCTCCAAAGAAATGGACACTTCCTGATCCATGGCAAGGAAAGTGTGGGTAGGAATATTCCATTGCTCCAAGAAAGCCTTAAACCACCAAGTGGGGAGCGTAGGATATTGGAAAAGAGAGACGTAGACCGCGGTGTATAGTCCTAGTCTTATCAACTGCGACTTCCTCGTCGACAGGATGTACCGGGCCCACGGCGGATAGCCAATTGGGTGGCGGGGAATCAAACCAAGGTTATATGATTGCCCCCAGGGTCGTGCTTCTCCCTGACAGATACGGCGTCCTAGGATATCCAAAACCATAGGACGCTGAACCGGGACCGCATCCATAGCGGGATGAAGAAAGCTGTTCGCGGTCCAGTCTATCATCTCCACGGCATACTGCACTGGAGGTGGGTTAGCGTAGTGAATCGCCGTGATAGGCTCGGACGGCACCGCGCATGTGAAGCTGCGTCGACCCATAATGATCTGATTATACCAAGACCCCCAAAGGTGGAGTTTCTTGTACTCCGGGTCATGTGCCTTGATCATGGCCAGGACCTCACGGTCCAAAGGCGCCTCTGGAAATCCCTCCTCCGAGCGGACGAACGGGAATGAAGTGTCTTCAGACATGATCGCTGCAAAAGAGCAATGTAGCCGTTAGGGTTGTAATCCCAACGTTTGGCATTGAAAGAAGAAAATGCATTAATTAAAATTAAAATCAAAATTAATTAATTACACCGCACCACAGTGCAGTGAGTAGGGGACCAAAGAGGGACCCACAAAATCTAAATGACAATACGTCAATTAAGAAGACAAACTCATCATTGGATGAGATTGTCAGTTGGTCCTTGGGGGGAACATTCCCATAATAAAAAGGGGGGGAAAGAATCCCTAGAGACAAGGAGAAAATCTCCTCTTTCAGAGCAAAGCTCTGTCACAGAATGACACTTGTCAAGTTATGACACTTGTCAAATTCTGGCCTCAAAAGAGTAAAATTCTTTAAAAAAAGGAGCTTAGCTCTGTAATATTCCATCAAAAAGAAAATCTTGAAAATAATTTTAAAATTTTTTGGAAATCTTGGAAAATCCATAAAAAAAAAACTTGTCATTCTTCAGATCCAAAAGATCTACAGATGATTCAAAGAGCAAAGCTCTGTTCACGGGTTAGAACCCATGAATAAGATCTCTGTAGATCTATGGATTTGTGAGAGCAAAGCTCTGTTAATGAAACCCCAAAAGGAATTTCTTCAGATCAAAAGATCTATGAGAGCAAAGCTCTGTTGGTTAAAATTGATTTAAATTAACTTAACTTAATTTTAAAATTAATTATTACCTAAAGTTTTCTAAACTTTGGGAAATGAGAGCAAAGCTCTAGAGTTCTGAAAACAAGAGCAAAGCTCTGAAATTCTTAAGCAAAGAGCAGAGCTCTGAAAATCTAAATCTAAGAAAATGGTGAGATTTTCTAAGGGTCAAAAGGCCCTATTTATAAGGCGCTTGCGCCTCTTGAGATTCCCCCTTGATCTAACGGTCAGGGGGGTTGCCACCGCTGCACTCACGTGTGCGCCACGTGAGCGCAACGGTGGGGGGGCATTTGTTTCGCCCAATCAGAGCAAAGCTCTGTTCAAATTCAAAATTCAAAATTTTGAAGCAACGCTTCAAGTTTCGGGCGAACGTGCCACGTGTCAGGCGCCAATACGTCAGCGCAACGCCCAAGAAGGCGCACCCAATCAGAGCAAGGCTCTGTTTAAAGGAAGCAACGCTTCAGTTGCGCTGCGCTCTGCGCTGCGCGACACGTGTCAGCGCAGACGCGCTAGCGCAGTTGCGCTGCGCTCTGCGCTGCGCGACACGTGTCACGCGCTGGGGCATCTGCGCCAAACTAAATTAAGATTTTAAGAAATCTTTTCTGTTCTTGTTAAAACAAGAAGATTTTCTTCTGCAAAGCAGAAGCCCTTGGATCAAAGATCCAACGGTGGGGAAAATTCCCCAAATCACTCAGAGAATGATTTCTTTAACAAATTTAACTAATTTGTGAGCACTATAAAAAGGACCCTAAGCCTCAATTCAAAGGCAGGAACATTTTTTTTGAGAACTCGAGAACTTTAAAGAGAGAGAGCTCTGAGAAGATTTCAAGAAAAAGGTAAAGAACCTTCACGAATTAGAAGAAATTCCTTCTAATAGATCATTGGTCTAAAAAGAAGACCAATGATCTTTACATAATAAACAGTGCTTTGCACTTCTTGTGAACCCCTGGTTCTTTAAAAAACAATAAAAAAAAATATAATAATAGTGCTTTGCACTTTTATGAACCTCTGGTTCTTCAAATAAAGAAAAATTTATTTTTCTTTGATCTAATTCAGATCAAGAAATTAAACAGTGCTTTGCACTTCCCTTCTTGAATCTAAAAGATTCTTAGTGCTTTGCACTTCCAAACTGCGCCGTTGCGCTCTTGAGAGAGAGCCACGTGTCGGCTATAAAACCACTTGCGCTAAGTGCCCTTAAGATAGAGCTTTGCTCTCTGGAATTGGCGCAACTCGCTGAGAGCACGCTACGTGTCTCCAGCGCAACAGCGCAGCGCGCTGCACTGTTGCGCTTGCGCTCCCCAGAGCATGACACGTGTCATCACCATATGAGCTTGCGCTCAGTGATTGGCGCAAAGCGCCTGACAAATGCAATGCATTTCACTTCCTGAAGGGCCAAGCCCAATTAAAAGGCTTAACAAGCCTAATAAATAAAATGCTGTGCATTATTTGGAAGGGCAGAGCCCAATTAAAAGAAGGCCTAACAGGCTTAATAAAATGCAATGCATTATTGTAAGGGGCAGAGCCCAAACCAAAACAGATGCTCTGCATCATTTATAAATGGGCAGAGCCCAAACAAAGTAATAAGAATGCTATGCATTTTAAAAGGGGCAGAGCCCCAAACAAGGTAGATACTTTGCATCATTTACAAATGGGCAGAGCCCAAAATAAATTGATACTCTATATCTTTTATGGGTAGAGACTAAATAAAAAAAAGGGGCAATGCAAAAGCAAATAAAATATTGGATATTTTCGACTGGACTTAGCCCAATCGTGGCCATAAGTCCTTAAATTAAATTGACTGAGCAAAATGGCTCTCCTAAATCAATCTACGTCTGGTTCGAGGGTACATCTCCGAACTCCTTTGACATCCATCGTTGTAATTCCTCAACGACGTCAAAGAGGTGACGGGTCCCAACAACCACACATTTTTATGGACTGCGGGGTCCTTAAAATCGTGGACCGAGACGTCCTTAAACTAATATTGGACCGAGACGTCCCTAAACTAATATTGGACCGAGACGTCCCTAAACTAATAATGGACCACTACGTCCTTAAACTGGCGATGGACCGAGACGTCCTTAAACTAATACTGGACCGAGACGTCCCTAAACTAATATTGGACCGAGACGTCCCTAAACTAATGATGGACCACTACGTCCTTAAACTGGCGATGGACCGAAACGTCCATAAACTAATATTGGACCGAGACGTCCCTAAACTAATATTGGACCGCAATGTCCTTAAACTACCAATGGACCACCACGTCCCTAAACTGGAACTTGGACCACCACGTCCCTAAACTGGAACTTGGACCACCATGTCCCTAAACTGGCGACGGACCACCACGTCCCTAAACTGGAACAACAGAGCTTCCAAACGCTCTTTTGCCGGATCTAAACGGTCCCGTTTAAGTTGATCTTAGCCCCAAACACGGCTAACGCATCCTTAAAACATTCAAATGGATTATAAAACTCCCAATCAACTCTGGTCCGAGGGTACATCTCCGAACTCCTTTGACATCTGTCGTTGTAATTCCTCAACGACGTCAAAGAGGTGACGAGTCCCGATGGCCATACATTAAATTAATCACTACGTTAAGTGGACCTTAGTCTAAAACAGGACCAACGTATCCTTAACGAACGTTTAAGTTGATCTTAGTCGCAACGCGACTAATGCATCCTTAAACTAAAAACACCAAACCCAAATCTTAATAAATACGGATCGTAATTTGTCTCGTGTGAGTTCCATTGGTGTCAGTAGGATCACCTAAGATATATACAGGTGCTCATTGGGTTTTGAGTACATCGGACAGGACTCGCCGGGAACCTGCTAGTTGGTATTATACATATCGTCAGATAGCAGTTCCCTTGTGACATGTGTACAGGTTAGTTCATCGACCTGAGATCGTAATTTGTCTCGTGTGAGTTCCTACTGTGCTTAGATTACTGCCCTACCACGCTCAAAGGAGTTGTGCAAACAGGTTTTAGTTGGGTACAGTCTCAAGCCACATTGGAGGCAAGTGAGCGGATCGGCAGGGGATTCGTCTCTCCCGGTATTGGGGGTGAGATCGCGCAGTGTCTAGGAAAGCTATTACACAAAGCCCTCGGCCGAGGCGGGAGATTTTCTGGTAGGTACTCCAGCAGTATCTCAGGATGTTCTGGGCTACTCTCTGACACGACCTATACCGCTATTGGGGGTCTGACATTACTCGCCCCCTGGGCAGATATGCGATACTCATAGACGAATGGACCGGACTGTATGTATATTGTCACTGTTAGGCTCGGTAGGGTTTATAGATAAGTTCGCTCGTCAGCTTCTCTTCCAATCAATACATAGGCAAACCGTTACCTACAGCTTGTACCTCTGACGTGCTAGAGGTTATACCCAGTGCCAGTGTGTTGATGAGCCATTAGAGTCCCCCACAGACACTTTCCCAAGTTCGGGCGAAACGTTGTAGAGGCCGTATGGGTTTATGGCAGGGTTCGGAAAAAGCACGTGCGTTCTCGCACGTGTCGTTTTTCGGACAGATAATACTGGTCGGTTTTAGTTTAAGCCGGATTCGAGTATTATACTGTGTAGATATAATATCTTTGTCTCAGATGCATTTGTATTCGGTCGTAATACAAATGCGGGTATGTTTATACCATTACGGGGTTATCCTGAAATTCGTTTCAGGATCACTTTTGGAAGTTGCCAGTTTCCAGTTTTCTATCAGCCGTATTTTGACATTCGGTTAAATGCGGATTTATCTTTTCTTCTCTTGGGTGAGTCATGAGGGTGATGTGTGTGGAAGCTTCTAGGGTTTGTGAGGAGTTCTTTGTTCATTGGTAGCATTTAATGAAATGATGACGAAGGTTTATGAGTCACCATTTGCATTAATGCATTTTTGTTTGTGCTTAGATATTCTCTTCATTAGCTTTGCTTACACTCACCCCCCTCTCTCCTACACTCACCTCCCTCCTACAAATATGTGGCCGGCCCTTCATTGTGAAGGATGGTTGTTCATTTGGTTTTGAGAGAAAAGATTATGATAATTGAGTGTATGGAAATTTCATAGCCCAATTTCCATTTACCCGATTCCAATTGGCAACTTGTTTTAACCGTTCGTCCATAGCCTTGGACGTAACGAGACAAAGTGTTCTACTCATTCTCTACAACATCTTGGTCGTCTCTTTTGGCAAACTTGACGACCGAGTTCTTCGGTTCAGAGGCGGGAGCCCGTTTAAAGATCCGTCGACGTGGTGCCACCTGGATGACGAGACCGGAGTTTCAGGAGATCGGAGCAGCCGCAACGAAGCGTGGGATGATGGTTAAAGACCGAAGGACTCAGATCGTTCGGTATAACATTTCTACCCACTTTGTAGTTTGTTAGTTTAACTTTAATGGCAGATCCGGGTTATAGTACGCGATAGCGCCAGTTGTAAAAAGTTTTTGTTCCGCATTTGGCGTCTGTTAGACGGCCAGGGCGCTACCGTGGACTTACAGCAGTTCCCTGGTGATATGTGTACAGGTTAGTTCATCGACCTGAGGTCGTCATTTGTCTCGTGTGAGTTCCCACTGTGCTTTGATTTCTACTCTACCACGGCTCAAAGGAATCATGCAAACAGGTATTTTTTGGGTACAGTCCCGAGCCACATGGAGGCAAGTGAGCGGATCGGCCGGGGATTCGTCTCTTCCGGTATTGGGGGTGAGATCGCGCTGTGTCTAGGAGAGACATTACACAAAGCTCTCGGCCGAGGCAGGAGATTTACTGGTATGTACTCCTGTAGTATCTCAGGGTGTTCTGGGCTACACTCCGACACGACTTATACCGCTATTGGGGGTCTGACGTTACCAGCCCCCTAGGCCCGATATGCGATACTCATAGACGAACGGACCGGACTGTATGTATATTGTCACTGTTAGGCTCAGTAGGGTTCCAGGATGAGTTCACTCATCGGTTTCCCTTGAGGTCAGTACATGGGCAGCCGTTACGCACTGCTAGTGCCGCTGAAGTGCTTGTGGTTAAACCTACTGCCAGGGTACTGATGAGTCATTAGAGTCCCCCACAGACAGTTTCCCAAGTTCGGACGAAACGTTGTAGAGGCCGTATGGTTTTATGGCAGGGTTCGGAAAATGCACGTGCATTTATACACGTGTCATATTTCGGACAGATAATACTGGTGGGCTTTGGTTTAAGCCAGATCCGAGTATTATACTGTGTAGATATAATATCTTTGTCTCAGTTGCATTTGTATTCGGTCGTAATACAAATGCGGGTATGTTTATACTGTTACGGGGTTATCCTGAAATTCGTTTCGGGATCGCTTTTGGAAGTTGCCAGTTTTCTATCACCCGTCTTAAACATTCAGTTTAATGCTTAATTATCTTTTTCTTTTGGGTGAGTCATGAGTGGAAGCTTCTTGTTGGTGACTAGGTTTAGTGTGTCACCATTTTGCATTAATGGTTGATGAGGTGTTATTAGTGAGTCACCTTTTGCTTTAATGTTTCTTGTAAAGCTTAAGATATTTCTTCTTGATCTTTTACCTTGTGGTCACCCCCTTGCTCCTACACTCACTCTCCTCCTCTCATTTATATGGCCGGCCACTTATGGAAGCCTAAGATTTTTATGGTTGTTAAAATGAGATTGATTCATTAGAAAAGATGATAGATTTAGTTCATGGAAATTTGATAGTTCATTTTTCTCATCACTTCCAAAAGGAAACTTCATTAACCGTTCATCCATGGTTTTGGATGAAGCGAGACAAAGTGTTCTACTCATTCTCTACATCAATCTTGGACATGTCGGCTAGGAAACTTCATGTCCGAGTTGCCTCGGTTCAGAGGCGGGAGTCCGTATAAAGATCCGTTGACGTGGTGCCACCTGGACGAGGAGACCGGAGATCGAGCGAGATCGCAGATGCCGCAAAGGAGCGTGGGATGATGGCTAAAGACTGAAGGACTCGGATCGTTCGGTATAGCTTTTCTACCCTCTTTGTAGTTAGTTAGTTTAGCTTTAATGGCAAGATCTGGGTTATAGTATGCGATAGCGCCATTTATAAAAGTTTTTGTTCCGCGTTTGGCGTCAGATTGACGGCCGGGGCGCTACCGTAGACTTTCAGTTTTCTCGTAGATGGGGATAGAGAAGATTGCATCATTGATGATGATGAACCTACTAGCTTCCAGCAGGCCATCCAGAGCGGCGACTCGGTACGATGGCTGGATGCAATGCGGACCGAGATGGAGTCCATGTACACCAACAAAGTATGGACTTTGGACTTTGCTCCAGATAGGGTAAAACCAATAGGATGCAAATGGATCTTCAAGAAAAACATTGGTAGATGGACAGGTGGAAACCTATAAGGCTAGACTTGTTGCAAAGGGTTTTCGTCAAAGACCTGGTTTGGACTATGACGAAACTTTTTCTCCAGTGGCTATGCTCAAATCCATTCGGATCCTTCTTGCCATTGCTTCCTTCCATGATTATGAGATCTGGCAGATGGACGTAAAGACAGCTTTTCTAAATGGTAATTTAGAAGAGTGCGTCTATATGGATCAGCCAGAAGGTTTCAATCAGAGTGAGAGCAGCGGGAAAGTGTGCAAGTTGCTTAAGTCCATTTATGGACTAAAGCAGGCATCGCGAAGTTGGAACATCTGTTTTGATGAAACGGTCAAAGAATATGACTTTATCAAAAATCCAAATGAACCATGTATATATAGTAAAATTGTAGCATGAACTGTCGTATTCCTCGTCTTGTACGTGGATGAAATTTTACTGATAGGAAATGACATTCCTATGCTACAATCTATCAAAGGATTCTTATCACACAGGTTCTCCATGAAAGACCTGGATGATGCCTCTTACATTCTGGGGATCCGGATCTATCGTGATAGATCCAAGAGGATGTTGGGACTTTCACAGTCCAGGTATATCAACAATATACTGAAAAGATTCAGTATGGAAGATTCTAAGCATGGTAGTTTACCGGCTTGTCACGGAATCACCCTCACCAAAGAGTTGTCTCTCAAGACTGATTTGGAAAGGGATCGCATGTCTATTGTACCCTACGCTTCTGTGGTAGGCTCTATAATATATGCGATGTTGTGCACCAGACCAGAAGTAGCTTACGCACTGAGCGTGGTAAGCAGGTATCAGTCAGACCCAGGGGAGAAGCACTGGATAGCAGTAAAGAACATTCTCAAGTACCTGAGAAGGACTAAGGAGATGTTCTTGGTTTACGGCGGAGAAGACCTCCAGATCGAGGCGTTTGCTGATTCCAGCTTCCAGAGTGACAAGAATGACTCCAAGTCCATGTCAGGTTATGTCTTTACCCTCAATGGAGGGGCGGTGTGTTGGAAGAGTTCCAAGCAGGACACCGTTGCTGACTCGACGATGGAAGCGGAGTATATCGCTGCTTGCGATGCCGCAAAACAAGCGGTCTGGATGAAGAAGTTCCTAACAGAACTTCAGGTGTTTCCTACCATTGCTGGTCCAATACCGCTGTATTGTGACAACAACGGAGCTATAGCTTTAGCGAAGGAACCCAGGTCCCATCAGAAGTCCAGGCACATCTTAAGGCGGTATCACCTGATCAGGAAGATCATAGATCGCCGGGAGATCGAGGTCCGGAAAGTTGCTACAGAGGAGAACACTGCTGATCCATTCACTAAGGCCTTACCTCAGATTCAGTTCGAGAGGCTACTCGAGATGATAGGTCTTCGATACGCCGGTACATGGCCCTAGTGCAAGTGGGAGATTGTTAGTGTATATGCCCCAGGGGCCATTATTGTATCATACTAGCATGTATATTACTTAATAGAAGCTTGGGATATTCACAGTTATATTAACAGTCTTGCTAAACATGGTAGTATGCTACTTGGTTTATATCTATCTTAATATGTGTGTACGTATTGATAGAGCCCTTAGGATCTTGCTTGACTACCAGCGTTGTGATGGCAGTCACACTAGTGGGGGCTGGGTAGTCTACAAGCACATCCTTTTTCAGGTCCCTAGTCGTAGGATTATCGAGACAGGGCATCGATACTCCGGAGTAGACTAGTGTGTACGCTTCTCATCCCAGTTGGAGAGATGGTCTGTCCCACAACCATCAGTACGTCGTACTGGAGATAGTATACAGGTGCTCGTTGGGTTACGGGTACACCGGACAGGACTCGCAGGGAACTGTTGGTTGGTATTATACCCGTCGTCAGTTAACAGTTCCCAGGTGACATGAGTACAGCATAGTCCGCAGACTTGACACTGCTGCTTCGCCTCGAGTGTGTTCCCACTGTTCTTAGATTGCTACCCTACCACGGCTCAAAGGAGTCATGCAAACAGGTAGCAGTCGGGTGAAGTCCCGAGCACTTGGAGGCAAGGGCGGTTAGACATGATTCATCTCTCCCGGTATTGGGAGTTGATATCGCGCTGTGTCTGGAGAGCCATTACGCAAAGTCCCTGGCCAGGGCAAGCGAGATTTACTGTTAGGTTTTCCAGTAGCTTCTCAAGGTGTAATGGGCTTCGCACCGACATGACTTATACCGCCTTTAGGGGACTGATGCTTGCCGCCCCCTAGGCCCGATATGCGATAGTCCTAGACGAACGGACCATACTGTACGGAGATTGTCACATCAGGCTCAGTAGGAGTTCGGATGGGTTTCCTTATCGGCCTTCTTATCGACATCTACCTGGGGATCGTTACGTACAGCTAGTGCCGCTTGCGGTCTGTGGTTAAACCCACTGCCAGCGTAGTAGTCGAGTCTTTAGAGTCCCACACAGAGAGTTTCCCTGCTTCGGGCGAAACGATATAGAGGTTGTATGGTTTTACGACAGGGTTCGGACACGCACGTGCATTTATGCACGTACGATGTTCGGACAGTTTATACTAGCAGGCTTTGGTTTAAGCTAGATTCTAGTATTGGATTATTAGATTTATACAGTCTCAGTATTTCCGTGTTTTCACGGATAGGAGGGGCATTCTCGTAATTTGTCGAGAAGCTTTTAGAAGATTGATGAGTTGGAGGCTTAGGTGGAATTTGCATTAATTGGTTTAATGACTTATGGTGTGATTCATCCATAGGAGTTAATGATGCATTTATGGCTTAAAAACTCATGGGATGAATCACACAAGGTGAGTTAATGAAGCATGATGATAATTATTATTTGTTATTCATTTAATAAATATCTTATGCTTCATATATTTACAATGAGACATTTTTCCAAGATCATTCTCACTCTCACCTTCTCTCTCCTCAAGCTCTCTCTCTCTTCAAACCCTAACCCTAACCTCTCATGTGTTGAGATCAAGGGTTAGCAAGACTAATTGATCCCTAATCCTATTTTATATCCTCTAGGTTGCTTTGATTAGCACTTTTAGTAACCTAGTTACCTCAAGTTAGAGGTCAAGCTTAGAGGAGGCTCTCGGGTGGATCTTCTATTACAAAGAGGAGGCCGACGAGGAGGTGGTCAACGAGAACAAGAAGGACTTGGTTTATTAGGTATAATCTTCTTTCATAGTAGCTAATCCCTCCTATGATGTTGTTAGTTAGGGTTTGGTAAAGATCCGTAAGTTAGTCGATGTTTGTTTTAAACAAAATGATTTTACCTAGTCCGCCTCCCCGCAACTCGTGGGGTGTCTAACGTCGACTTACACAGTTCCGAGGCACATGGAGGCAATAAGCGATAGGAGGGGTTTCGTCTCTCCTGGTATTGGGGATTGATGTTGTGCTATGCTTGATTGGCTATAACAGGAAGTCCCTGGCCAGGGCTACTGAGATTTACTGATAAGCGTTATCAGTAGTTTCTCGATCGGTTATTAGCTATACACCGGCATGACTTATTGAGTTCTTGGGGTCGACGATACCATCCCCAGACTCGATATGCAACATATCTGACGAGGAGACCGGACTGTACGGTAAGTGTTGCCAGATGGCTCAACGGAAGTTTTGACAGCTTTGCTGGTTTTTTTCTGATCGTTCAATACACGGGTGGCCGTTACGTTTAGCTGACCGCTTGTGGCTTGTGGGTGTTTGATATGATCAACACCCACTGCCGGCGTATTGACGAGTCTTAGAGTCGCACACAGAAGTTCCTTAG
Source organism: Agapanthus africanus (assembly GCA_030015575.1). Classification (NCBI taxonomy): domain Eukaryota; kingdom Viridiplantae; phylum Streptophyta; class Magnoliopsida; order Asparagales; family Amaryllidaceae; genus Agapanthus; species Agapanthus africanus. Next base: position 205,698,078 of record CM057347.1, on the reverse strand, counting down.
CCCAGGCGAAAAGATGTGGTGTGCATATGAAATATGCACGGGGACCCGATTGAATACGACTATGTGATACCGTATGTTAATCGGGCGTTTTTCTATTGGTCGGGGCGTATGTGATATGACCGGATTGTTAAATCAATTGTTGATTTAACATTTTGACTTTTAGTTTTATTTTTACTCTTTATTCAAACCCTTTTTATTAAAAAGGAAGAATGCATGCATGTATGCATATGTTGATGTGCATGTATGCACATGTTGATGTGCATAGGATACATACGTGCAAAGTATCATGGTTGATGATACATCTTTGAAGGCAATATAAGACTGACATGGAACTATAATATATGGATATATATTTGTATTTTTTTTAAAACAAAAGAAAAGAAAATATTAATCCATTGTTATCTTTCTACACTCTTCTTGAAGTTGACTACACTTCACCAACCATTTAACCTTGGGTTAGTTTTTCTTTTGGCTTTTAACTCACTTACTAAATATCTAGATATTATTAGAACCATGGTAGGATGAGAGATAGAAAATATATATACTATCTTTTCTATTTTCTCATTCAAGCTTTATCATTTCATTTAGACAAAAGTTTTAGCCTTCATCTTCTTCTTCCTCCAAGCTCTCTTGATTTCTCCAAAGTGAGAGAGAGTTAAAAAGAAAGGGTTTTGACAAAAGAAAACACACCACCTCATCATTCTACTCTAATCTAGACAATTAGTTTAGAGTGTTAAGCTTCATCTTCTTCTTGCATCAAGTGAAGCTAGAAGCTTGGACCAAGTGGACTTCGGGTGGATCATCGTGGACAAGGGAGCTCACTAGCAAGTGTTTCCAACCTTTCAACGATCCTAGGAGTCATAGTAAGAGGACTACAAAGGTTGTATTCCTTTCACTTAGTGATAGAATGGTTTTTGTATGAGATACATGTGTTGTTACCCTAGTATTCTAGTTAAAGATCCTTGCTTTGTATGCTTAGCACCTCTAAAATTTTAAAGTGGCATGTGTGATGCTTCCATACTCTATAGTAGGTGCTAGGGAAACCCAACATATCCGGGGCAAGAAGATCGACGGTAAATGCCGATGAGCCTGGCTGGGGGCGTGTGCCAACCGGTGATTGTATTTGGACTCGACGGATATGTGGGGGATATCGATCGAGGTTATGTACGCACATGCCTTGTCGATTTCAGGAGTGCATACTCAGGTTCTATAGGATGTACGTACATGACATAGGAAGGCCAGTCCTAGGTGACGGCGCCTCAGAGATGAGTTTTTATGTGTCGATGCTAGGCACTTGTTTTCATGATATTCTTACACCTAAGTATATATAACAGTGGAATGAGAGGATGTTATATATGCATATATATATATATATATATAAATTAGTGGAATGGGAAGCTAATATATATGTATACATATCTAATTTATATACATCATCATAATAATCTTGCAAATATACTTATTCATGATATGAGGGCCGATCTGATGGCCGATATGAGGGCCGATATTATAGCCGATATAAGCGTCGACCTGAGGGCCGATTTGAGAATATTTGGGATTTGGATTATCTAGATGGACACCAGTCCTGCCACGATGAGGATTCCGTGAGGATGACATGTTTTATCCCATACTCCGCATTTATTTTATATGCATTGCTTCATGGATTAGTAGTACCTGATAGAGTACCTTTCATGACGGTTGCATATAAATATTGCCATTTATTGCTTCATGTATTAGTTGTAACTGATAGAGTACCTTTCATGACTGTTGCATACATATGGCCATTTATTGCTGTTAGCTTGCATATGATAGATTCGCGCAGTACGTGCATACTTGCGATTACCTGCATATGTTATTTACTATTCACGAGTTGGCAACTCACCCCCGTTGTGCCACAGGGTTTGCAGGTTGTTCCTCAGAGTAGTCGAGGCAGGGCTTCTACCTATCATATCATCTTTTGCAACGGATACCGCTACGGCTTACTGGGTGCAGTTTTGCTTTAGGTAGGTTTTGTGGTTATCCGATGTTGCTCATTGTATATCTTTGTACCTTGTACTCTCCATCTACCATTCTCATGTATTGACTTAGAGACGAGATGTGAGGACGATATTGTATATTTTGGTGATGTTGGAGATAGTGCCCTCAAAGTAAATTATTGGATCGCAGGTACGTGATTGCAATGATTGAGGCAGGACCTATACCGATATGACAGTCTTGCTCGAGATAAAAGTATGCTATCTGGTTTGTCTTTATCATCGTATACATGCTTTAGTTCGCTATTGCATGATGATAGAACCCATAGGATTCTTGATTGACTACCAGCAGTATGATGGCGATCATATACGTGGGAGCTGGGGTCTATAAGCACATCCTTAAATGTGTCCCTAGTCGTGGGAGTTTCGAGACAGGGCATCGATACTCCAGAGTAGACTAGTGTATACAGTCGAGACCCCGATGAGGGACGGCGGCCGGTCTCACAAGCCACTGGTGTCAGTTGGTTCACCTAAAATGTATACAGGTGCTCATTAGGTTATGAGTACACCGGACAGGACTCGCCGGGAACATGCTAGTTGGTATTATACATATCGTCACATAGCAGTTCCCTGGTGACATGTGTACAGGTTAGTTTGTCGACCTGAGATCGTCATTTGTCTCGTGTGAGTTCCCACTATGCTTTGATTCCTACCCTACCGCACTCAAAGGAGTTGTGCAAACAGGTATTTTTTGGGTACAGCCCCGGGCCACATAGAGGCAGTGAGCGGATCGTCGGGGATTCGTCACTCCCGGTATTGGGGGTTGATGTCGCACAGTGCACAGGTGGCCATCACTAGAAATCCTTGGCCAAGGTAGTGGAGAATTACTGATTTGGATCAGTAGTTTCTCAGGTGGTGAAGGGCTTCATACCGACACGAATTATACATCCCCTAGACTCGATATGCGATACTCTAGGGGGTCCGTAGTTATTAGGGGTCTGACTTTATCCACCCCCTAGACTCGATATGCGATACTCTTTAGATGAACGGACCGGACTGTATATACATTGTCACTGTCAGGCTCAGTAGGGTTTATGGATGAGTTCGCTCGTCAGCTTCCCTTTCGATCAACACATATGCAACCACAGCTTGTACCTCTGACGTGCTAGAGGTTATACCCAGTGCCAGTGTGTTGATGAGTCATTAGAGTCCCCCAGAGACACTTTCCCAAGTTCGGGCGAAACGTTGTAGAGGCCGTATGGTTTTACGGCAAGGTTCGGAAAATGCACGTGCGTTTTCGCACGTATCATTTTTCGGGCAGATAATACTGGTCGGCTTTGGTTTAAGCCGGATCCGAGTATTATACTGTGTAGATATTATATCTTTGTCTCGGATGCTTTTGTATTCGGTCGTAATACAAATGAGGGTATGTTTATACTGATACGGGGTTATCCTGAAATTCGTTTCAGGATCATTTTTGGAAGTTGCCAGTTTCCAGTTTTCTATCGGCCGTATTTAACAGTCGGTTAAATGCGGATTTATCTTTCCGTCGCTCTGGTGAGTCGTGAGGGTGAGTCGTGCTTCTAGAATGTTCTAGAATGGTGACTAGGTTCATGAACCTTTGTTTGCATTAATTACATGATGACTAAGTTTATATGACTCATGCTTTAGCATTAATGATTCTTGTTTACCTTAGGATATTTGTTCATGATATTTATCTTTGTGATCACCTCCCCCTCTCCTACACTCACCCCCACCTCCTTATAAAGTGGCCGGCCCCCTCTCTTATGAGGGTTATGGTTGTGGTTTTGGAAAAGATTATAGTTTGGATTCATGGAAATTAGATATAGCCTCATTTCTCATTTCACCCGATTCCAAAAGGCAACTTCATTAACCGTTCGTCCATAGCCTTGGACGTAACGAGTCAAAGTGTTCTACTCATTCTCTACATCATCTTGGTCGTTTCTTTCAGCAAACTTGACGACCGAGTTGCCTCGGTTCAAAGGCGGGAGCCCGTTTAAAGATCCGTCGACGTGGTGCCACCTGGACGAGAAGACTAGAGATTCAGGAGATCGGAGCAGCCGCAATAAGGCGTGGGATGATGGTTGAAGACCGAAGGACTCGGATCATTCGGTATAACGTTTCTACCTATTTGTAATTTGTTAGTTTAGCTTTAATGGCAGATCCGGGTTACGGTACACAATAGCGGCAGTTTGTAAAAAGTTTTTGTTCCGTATTTGGCGTCTGTTAGACGGCCGGGGCGCTACCGTGGACTTACAGTGGTATCAGAGCCTCACCATTAAGCTATACTAATTTGTGCTAACGCGTTTAAAATATCGATCGAACCGAATTTCCAAAAACCGCAAATTCCAAGTTCTGAGTTTCTGTTAATTTTAAATGATGTCTAAAAATAATTTTACATATGCCAGAAAATCAAGCAGGGCTTTTATAGAATACTGGAGAAAAATGACCAACTGAGTCGACCGTACGGCCGCGGAAACACGGTCAAAGCCTGGCTTTGACCGCGGAACCGCGGCTCAAGCCTGGCTTTGACCGCGGAACCGCGACTCTTTTGGTGACTCAGTTGGCAATTTTTCTCCTGTTGTTTCTAAATTCGAAATTGTGGTGTTTGGTACTATTCTTTTGGGCCCAGATTTTGTTACTGTACAGCAGATATACGTGGGGCCCACTTCGGGAAGTTTTGTCGATCGAAATTTTAAACTTGTTAGTATGCAGTATTAACATTATATCTCCGACCGGGAATGTCATTTGATCGGTAAACCGCGTATAATTGCTATAGTTCTTTTAGACGGGTTTGCGAACATGACATTCGCGTTGATGTTCTATGTTGTGCTGTATTGTTGCGGATATGTCATGGTGGATAGCAGGGTGCAATGATAGTGCAGCTTGGATTTATTTGTACATTTGATATTTCGGGGCGAGCGTCCAATATGTGGACTGCCGTCACTGCCTGTTTGTATAATATTCTTTTCGGGGCATGACCGGGTAGACGTTGATGTACCCGTTGTACATATTTATTTCTGTACTAGGTTTACCCCGCGACGGAGAACACGGATAGCCGGGTTTTGGAGGGCAACGGGTCCGTATCTCATGGCTTTGAGAGGCAAAGGGACCTTACTCTAGAATTGGCAGATTATTCGCCACACTCGTAGGGGGTACAGGTTGACCCAAGGAGGGGTGCTCAATTTACCGGTTTCCGTGAAGTGCCGGGTGTTCCATTCACTATGCTGTGGGGGACTACCTCGCTTCAGGTTTTGGCGGGTAACTTGCCGCACCCGTAGGGGTCTAGGTTTCATTGCACAGGCTATCCACACGACCAGGGGAACGTCGAGTTTCAGCAGCGGCTCTGTGAAACCCGGGGATTCCAGATTATCTGTATTGTTCTGTGATGCTTATTACTTTTCTGTAATGTTGCATATTATCACGCCTGGAGCGATTATTGTATATTGGTATATATACTATTAGATGTTGTATATGTTTTACACCCGCGCTAGTCCAGCCCCCGCTCTGTCGTTAGTTAAGTAACCTAACGGGTGATGACGGGACCCAGTGGCGAATGCGGATGGCATATACGTACATTTTATTTTCGTTCTTTTCTGGTGTGATTGATTAATGGGACTGTATTAATTCTGATCAATGCAAGGATAAAAAAAACCTATATTTGATGTTGTTGGAGAAAATTTTAAAAAAAAGTGTTATTACAAAAATGTTTCCTTTTGTTTTGCATAGCGATATTCAGTCAGAATATCACGCACCTCATTCGACGAGGCAAAGGCTGATATCCCTTCACCGGGAGAGACCCCTTGGGCAGAAGTTTACATCAGGGTAATAACTTCATATAGTCGATTACAGGTTGCTTTGCATCGCGGTATTCAGTTGGAATATCCTGCACCTCATTCCACGAGGAAAGAGCCGAGATCCGTTCACCGGGAGTGACCTCTTTAGCAAAAGGTTTTCGTCACTATATTTTTATAAAAAGCTATCAGTTTCCTTCAACGAGATCAAGTTCATTACGTTAAAGGTTTTTCGCCAAAAACCAGTCGTAGCCCTCCGTCATGTCTTATGGATGGTCAGTAGTATTCAAGCTATGTTTGTTTGGCCAAAGTCAAGGCATAGTGTTTGGTAGTTGCTGGGTATTCATCTGTTGCGTAGATAGATGCGTTGGTTTGGGACAGTCGTATTACCTTGTTGGCCAAAGTCAAGGGTATGTACGGGTGGGTTCAAATTAACCTGGATGGTGACGGGTAGAACTTGGCATGTGACTTATGATGAGTTGGCCAAAGTCACGATCATAAGAGCATGGGCAAAAATCACATCGGGAGTTTCAAACATACAGGAAACTTGCCAGGTATGCGCATACCTTCTGGAGTGTGATAACTTGAGTGGCTTCCATCAAGTTATCATGCGATGATAGTTTGATCCCGATTCTCACTGATGAGTTGGTTTACTCTTCGGGTGATCCCGACTAATTCTTCTTTCAGGTTTGGAGGAGAATTTGAGATAACAGTGGGAGGTTTCTTGATTAGATAAATTGATAACCATTCTGATCTAGGTTAGAGTGCACGCAGAGTGTTTCTTTTCTCTCTCTCTTTGGCAGTGACCATTGACCGACCCTAGACTATGATTCAGTGACCAAGTTGACCGAACCTTCTTAAAATACTGACTTTTGGATTGTCCGAGTTGCATAAGTCATTGCCGCTCCTTCTTTACCCTTTGAATTTCTCAGAACACCCCGCATTACTACGGACATCCACTTCCATTCGATAGATCCATCGTATGGTTATATACGAACTCGAAGGTATTTCTTCGAGGATGGATCTAGGTTCAAGAGAAATAGAATTGATTATTCAGTTGTCTTTTATTATCACCTTCTCTCAGGTTGCGAGAGCTCCTTAGTTTAGGAGAGTACACCTATTACGCTTATTAGATAGTCTTATTCCAAGCCATAGGCAGGTGCCGAAAGGTAGGGAATGAAGAAAACCAATTAGCCTAAGTAGGGTGTGCAGAAGGTAATATGTAAAGACAAGTTAAAGGAATTAGAAAGAGAGCAAAGTAAATTGCGACTATTAGCATTCACGACCAAACCGCGTACTTCATCGCCACTCCTATTTCACCTTTAATAGAATAAGGTATTATTCAGTTGTCTTTTATCATCACCTTCTCTCAAGTTGCGAGTACTCCTAGGATTAGGAGGGTACACCTATTAGGCTTACTGGATAGTCTTCTTCCAAACCATAGGCTGGTGCCGAACGGTAGGGAAGGAAGAAAACCATTTAGCCTAATGAAGGTGTACAAAAGGAAATGAATAAAGACAAATAAAGGGATTTGGACAGATGGCAAAGAAATATACGGTTATAGTCATGAATTGGTTTATGGAAGAGGCATTACTAGGAATACTAGGATACCCCTATGAAACATTTTCATGTTTCAGTTACACTGTGTATTGTTAAAGGAAAACTGATTTCCCGATTAGATACTTACTCCAAGGTATGTATTTACCAGGTTACATTCTCATATCTGTATGGATTTTTACAGATGATGAGTGGGAGTAAGTTATTGGGAATTAGGAGATCATCCTCATTATATCGGAATTCGTTGTAATTGGTGATATTTGAGGAAATCGCCTGGGTACAGTTTTCACCTACGATGCACAGGTTTTGAGTTCTTCAACTCAGCGGACTTATACAGAGTATTGTATGTTGTCCAGTGTCCGTCAGGAAAATGGGGTTGGTCCTCGCACTATGTTCTATTTACTTGTGACTTCTCTAGTTTTAGACAAGTGTTACGTAGAAATACAATGTCTATGTTTTGAGAAGTTGTGGGTATAAGAATAAAGTAGAGAACCAGGTATCGCAAGTATCGGGATTCTTCAAAGAGTTTGAAGATGTAGATTCTTATGATTGGTATTCAGATGATAGTAATGGTTTTGAGAAACTTGTTTCTCTTTCAGGTTACTCATAATTGGATGCATTCCTAAGTTGAGTAATGCTGATTAGCCTTTCTCCATTAAGTTGATATGCACTGGAAACAGTTGCATGGTTTGAATCTGGTTCAAGTTAAATTAGTGCCTCTAATTCTATATTGTATATAGAATGGTTCATATCTTAACGTTGTTAAGATACGGGAAGTTGTCCAGCTTATGCTTAAAACCAGACACTGGATAACTCAAGGTACGTTTCTATAATGGCAGTTTGTGGGTTGACCCTGGCTTCGACGAGGGTTGACTTTTCTACCATCTGGAAGATCAATAGTGATATTGTTCTTGACTCGCCACAGTTTTAGTAAAATGGATTTTTTCAGAAAACAGTAGTGGGAGTATGGTAGAACTGGAAGTGATTCCAGAACCGCAAACGATTACGGAAAATTTAATAGGACCTATATATTCAATCAGGTTTGACATTCCATTAGCCACTCCGCAGATATGGTGGGTAACCTCAGACACCTGAGAGGTACTCCGGTACCCTCAAGGACGGTGACAGGGAGGTTCTTGTTTATCCAGACTTGACACTACTATTGTTCCAGACTATGAGACTCGGCAAGAGGATAAGTATAACGTCGTTCTAAAACTAGCTTTAGAAGTGCACGTGTATATTATTCTGCCAGAGGGTTGTTGTGGTCAGTGGGAGCAGCAGAAGCATAGTGGGCAAGTAGCTTATGTCTATTTATAGACTCGGGCAGTTATAGCGGAGATAGATCATCTAATTTTTGATGTGAAAGTCATAGGTTTGACTTCATCAGAATAGGGGATGGATCTGTTAAGAAGGTAGTAGGGTGTGATGTCCTGGTATTTTGATGACATACACAGAGTAGGAAGTAAAATTCCAATACTACGATCGGTTGTACTGTGGTCGTCACACAGTTGTTTCTTCACAGAAGACATGGATATAATATCTGATATTCTGGTTACTAGATCTATGGTTTTAGATCTAGATTTGGGTAGTTTCCCAATGTGGGTACTTTTGATAATATTCTAAAGGTTTTTAGAATTGTTGACTCCTGGCATGGTGGTGTACCTGCAGGTGATGGAGTCACCCTCTCTAAAGGTGTCTTACAGACTAAAGGGGAGAGGGATGTGCATGATTGGCAGATTACTTGCTTAGGCAATTGAGTCAATCGTGAGTTGTCAAGTACCACACCAGATGTTGTTTTTGCACTAGATGCGATAAGTTTATATTAATCCAATCCTGGAGAAACATAAGGAAGCAGTTTTAGAACATAAGTGTATGTTCTACGGATTTGATGACGGCAGCCTCCTTCGGGAGACGGTTATCATTCCAGGCTTCAAAGATGACATGAATGACAGAGTGATTGTCAGAGTTATAGTTTTTTCTCTAACGAGGGACAGTATTATGGACAGGTGGTCCAAGAGGATACTGTGGGAGGCATGGTGCTGGATACTGATTAGATTCAGTTATCGATACAGTCTAAGAAGTTTGGATTTGGAGTTCATTTATGAACTAGGTCCCATCAGATATTCAGACATATTCTAAGACAGGTATTACTCGATTCGGGAGATGGTTTTCTCCGCGAACTTGAGATTTAGAGAGATATAGAAAGAAACATCAGGGCGGATCCATTCACTGAGGCTATTTCTCGAACACAAGAGTTTTACAAACTAGCTTTGTGAAACTGATTAGTAGAGGAGTTGGATGTTCGGTATCATACGGGTTGTGAGTATGCGACATCACAATAACTAGCCTTAAGTGCAAGTGGGAGATTGTTGGAGATAGTGCCCTTAAAGTTAATTATTGGATCGCAGGTATGTGATTGTAATGATTGAGGCAGGACCTATACCGAAATGACAGTCTTGCTCGAGATAATAGTATGCTATCTGGTTTGTCTTTATCATCGTATACATGCTTTAGTTCGCTATTGCATGATGATAGAGCCCATAGGATTCTTGCTTGACTACCAGCAGTATGATGGCGATCATATACGTGGGAGCTGGGGTCTATAAGCACATCCTTAAATGTGTCCCTAGTCGTGGGAGTTTCGAGACAGGGCATCGATACTCCAGAGTAGACTAGTGTATACAGTCAAGACCCCGACGAGGGGCGGTGGCGGTCTCACAAGCCACTGGTGTCAGCTGGTTCACCTAAGATGTATACAGGTGCTCATTAGGTTATGACTACACCGGACAGGACTCGCCGGGAACATGCTAGTTGGTATTATACATATCGTCAGATAGCAGTTCCCTGGTGACATGTGTATAGGTTAGTTTGTCGACCTGAGATCGTCATTTGTCTCGTGTGAGTTCCCACTGTGCTTTGATTCCTACCCTACCACGCTCAAAGGAGTTGTGCAAACAGGTATTTTTTGGGTACAGTCCCGAGCCACATGGAAGCAGTGAGCGGATCGTCGGGGATTCGTCTCTCCCGGTATTGGGGGTTGATGTCGCACAGTGCACGGGTGGCCATCACTAGAAATCCTTGGCCAAGGTAGTGGAGAATTACTGATTTGGATCAGTAGTTTCTCAGGTGGTGATGGGCTTCATACCGACACGAATTATCGCGTTATTAGGGGTCTGACTTTATCCACCCCCTAGACTCGATATGCGATACTCTTTAGACGAACGGACCGGACTGTATATACATTGTCACTGTCAGGCTCAGTAGGGTTTATGGATGAGTTCGCTCGTCAGCTTCCCTTTCGATTAATACATAGGCAACCGTTACGTACAGCTTGTACCTTTGACGTGCTAGAGGTTATACCCAGCGCCAGTGTGTTGATGAGTCATTAGAGTCCCCCACAGACACTTTCCCAAGTTCGAGCGAAACGTTGTAGAGGCCGTATGGTTTTATGGCAAGGTTCGGAAAATGCACGTGCGTTTTCGCACGTGTCATTTTTGGGGAAGATAATACTGGTCGGCTTTGGTTTAAGCCGGATCAGAGTATTATACTGTGTAGATATAATATTTTTGTCTCAGATGCATTTGTATTCGGTCGTAATACAAATGCGGGTATGTTTATACTGATACGGGGTTATCCTGAAATTCGTTTCAGGATCACTTTTGAAAATTGCCAGTTTTCAGTTTTCTATCGGCCGTATTTAACAGTCGGTTAAATGCGGATTTATCTTTCCGTCACTCTGGTGAGTCATGAGGGTGAGTCGTGCTTCAAGAAGCTTCTAGAATGGTGACTAGGTTCATGAACCTTTGTTTGCATTAATTACATGATGACTAGGTTTATATGACTCATGCTATAGCATTAATGATTCTTGTTTACCTTAGGATATTTGTTCATGATATTTATCTTTGTGGTCACCTCCCCCTCTCCTACACTCACCCCCACCTCCTTATAAAGTGGCCGGCCCCCTCTCTTATGAGGGTTATGGTTGTGGTTTTGGAAAAGATTATAGTTTGGATTCATGGAAATTAGATATAGCCTCATTTCTCATTTCACCCGATTCCAAAAGGCAACTTCATTAACCGTTCGACCATAGCCTTGGACGTAACGAGACAAAGTGTTCTACTCATTCTCTACATCATCTTGGTCATCTCTTTCAGCAAACTTGACGACCGAGTTGCCTCGGTTCAGAGGCGGGAGCCCGTTTAAAGATCCGTCGACGTGGTGCCACCTGGACGAGAAGACTGGAGATTCAGGAGATCAGGGCAGCCGCAACAAGGCGTGGGATGATGGTTGAAGACCGAAAGACTCGGATCATTCGGTATAACGTTTCTACCCATTTGTAATTTGTTAGTTTAGCTTTAATGGCAGATCCGGGTTACAGTACACGATAGCGCCAGTTTGTAAAAAGTTTTTGTTCCGCATTTGGCGTCTGTTAGACGGCCGGGGCGCTACCGTGGACTTACAGGTGACTTGGATGTCTTTTATGCAGTTTTACTTATATCGTCTTTTATTTCTTCGCTACGGCGTCGTATATCTGTTGTGGTGGTTGTTTTCCGCCGTTGGGCGTGGATTTGCTCCCGTTTGGGGATGCTTTACTTATATCTTTGTATGTACCCATTTTTAGGGTTAGTTTTTACAAAGGAGGCGCTACGAAAATTTTTAAGAAAGTAAAGTTGGACTTTAATGAATTTGGTTTGAGATTTCAAAGGTTTTAAAGAAAAATGTTCTTATCACTTACTACTTTTGATGGTTTAGATTGTTGGGTTTTCGGCTTACTTAAATTGTGTTACGCCTGTAGACGTTGCGTAGTTTAAGGGCCGTCACATGACAAATTTCGGGTCGTGACAATATACTAGTAGATGTTGTATATGTTTTGCACCCGCGCTAGTCCAGCCCCCGCTCTGTCGTTAGTTAAGTAACCTAACGGGTGATAATGGGGCCCAGTGGCGAATGCGGATGGCATATATGTACATTGTATTTTCGTTCTTTTCTGGTGTGATGGGTTTTAAATGATGGGACCGCATTAATTTTGATTAATGCAAAATAAGAAACCTAAAAGATGGTGTTGGAACAAATTTCGAAAAACTATCACTACTACAATAAGGGTTTGCCCCTACGGTTACAGGAATTCGTAGGGCCATCCGGTTGTCCCTACGATACCTTACGAATTAATTTAAAAATATTAAAATGTAATCTTTTATTTAGCCCTACGGAGCCGCAAAAGAAGGCCCTACGGATTAATCCGTAGGGGAAACTAAGGGTTATTTATAAAAAAAATAAAGCCAAGAAATTCCTCACCCCTAAATTTTCCCACCAACTTCCCCACGCGCGCGTCGTCACCTCAGTCTCGTCACCTGCCGGACCCACTTCTCGTCGCCAAAAATTCCCACCGTCGTCGTCACCTCAGTCTCCACCACCACCTCGTCGAGCTCCTCCACCTCAGTCTCGCCAAAATTTCCCGCTCTTTGCCATCTTGCCGCCGCCGCCTCGTCGAGCTCCATCTCGGCCTCATCCACCTCGTCGAGCTCTATCCGCCAGCAAATATACAACTGAGGCGAGTTAATTCCATTTTGAACTTATAATTATGTTTTTTTAGTGTTATTGTTGAATTTAGGGTTAGGGTTAGTTCCAGGTTAATTGGGGGTTAATTAGGGTTAGGGTGAGGGTTCGGGATAGGGTTAGGGTTAATTAGGCAGGGTTAGGGTTAGCGTTAGGGTTCGGTTTAGGGTTAGGGTTATGGTTCGGTTTAGGGTTAGGGTTAGGTTAGGTTAGGGTCAGGGTTAGGGTTTGGTTCAGGGTTGGGGTTAGATTTAGGGTTTGGGTTAATTAGGTAGGGTTAGGGTTAGGGTTAGTTAGGGTAAATTAGGTAAAATAGGGTTGGCGATGATTAGGGTTAGGGTTAATTAGATTAATTAGGGTTAATTTTGGTTTGGGCTAGAGTTAACACTACTACAATAAGGGGTTGCCCCTACGGCTACAGAAATCTGTAGGGGCAACTTTTTATTGTCCCTACGGATTAATCCGTAGGGCCAGATGGTTGCCCCTACGGTGCCCTATGGATTAATTTAAAATTATTAAAATGTAATCTTTTATTTGGCCTTACGGAGCCGCAAAAAAAAGGCTCTATGGATTAATCCGTAGGGGCATCAATGGGTTATTTATAAAAAAAATAAAGCCCAAAAATTTCCTCGTCGTTCCCAAAATTTCCCAACTCCCTCTCGTCACCGATCTCCCGTGTGCGCCTCCTCTCCACCACACTCGCGCGCGCCTCTTCATCGCCGGTACATCATCGTCGACTTCCTCATCGCCAGTACACCATCGCTCGCGTCGTCGACTGTATCTCGTCGACAGTGGAATCTCCGGCCTCCTCCACCTCGTAGACAATAGAATCGCCGGCCTAAGGTGAGTTAATTTCAATTTTTACTTATAATTATGCTTTTATTTGTGTTATTGTTGATTTTAGGGTTACTACTAGGGCTTAGAGTTAGGGTTTGGTCTAGGGTTTGGGCAAGGGTTAGGGTTAATTAGGTTGGGTTAGGGTTCGGTTTAGGGTTAGGGTTAGGGTTCGGTTTAGGGTTAGGGTTAGGTTTCGGTTTAGGGTTAGGGGTTAGGGTTTGGTTTAGGGTTAGGGTTAGAGAGAGGGTTAATTAGGTAGGGTTAGGGTTAGGGTTAATTAGGTAAAATTGGGTTGGTGATGATTAGGGTTAGGGTTAGGGTTAATTAGATTAATTAGGGTTAATTTTGATTTGGGCTAGAGTTAATTTGGGTTGGGGTTTGGGTGATGATTAGGGTTAGGTTGATTTGGGTTAGGGTTTGGGCTAGGGTTAATTTGGGTTAATTAGGTAAAATAGAGTGTATTTGTGTTAGAGTGTTGATTAGGGTTTATTTGGGTTAATTTTGGGTTGATTAGGGTTTATTTAGGTTAGGGTGATGATTAGGGTTAATTTGGGTTAATTGGGTTAATCAGGTTAATTTGGGCTAATTAGGTTAATTTGGGTTAATTAGGGATAATTTCAGTTAGGGTGATGATTGGGGTTTAATTTTGGGTTAATTAGGGATAATTTGGGTTAATTAGGGTTAGGCTTTAGGGTGCACTAGTTCCTTCAGTAGGATACTCGATGATAACGTAAATGCACAATTTTACCGTAAACTTAACCCTTCATATAAGAACTTAGTTCTTCCTCTGGTTGAGATTTGTAGAAGCAAATCTCCCTGCAAGTTGAGAATTTAATTCTCATTGGGGAGATTTTGTTCTGCTGATTCAAAACTTAGTGGAAAAGAACTAAGTTAAAAAGAAATAACAGGAACATATGAGAATTTAATTCCTCCAAAAATTAGGGTTAGGGTTTAGGGTGCACGAGCTCCTTCATTAGGATACTCGATGATAACGTAAACGCACAACTTTACCGTAAACTTAACCTTTCATATAATAACAGATGATCCAACTCCGTGATACCTGATTTAATCCGCAGATTGATTTAAGCAGCTTACACACTTTTCCGCTACTCCCACTGTCTACGAAGCACTCTGGCTGTGTCATATACACGCTCTTTTCTAAATCACCATTTAGAAAAGCGGTCTTGACGTTCATTTGCCAGATTTCGTAATCATGGTATGCAGCGATGGCAAGTAGGATCCGGATGGACTTAAGCATAGCCACTGGAGAAAAAGTTTCATCATAATCGACACCAGGTCGTTGACGAAAACCTTTTGCTACAAGTCTAGCTTTGAAAGTCTCAACTTTTCCATCTACACCAAGTTTCTTCTTAAAGATCCACTTGCTCCCGATGGGTTTTACCCCTTCAGGAGAAACTTCCAAAGTCCATACTTTGTTGGTGTACATGGATTCCATCTCAGATCGCATGGCATCCAGCCATTTCATAGAGTCCCCACTTGTGATGGCTTGATCGAAACTAGTTGGGTCATCATCTTCCATGATGCAATCCTCACTCTCACCGTCAATGAGAAAACCGTAATATCTCTCAGGCGGATGAGGAACCCTACTAGATCTGTGGAGTGGCTGGGGTTCATCGGGGTCTATTGAATCCTCCGGCTCCACCAAATCATCAGTTGTAGTTTGTGTAACTGGAACTTCTTCTAGTCCTACCTCATGACCACTAATTTCTTTCATAAGAAATTCCTTTTCTAAAAAGGTGGAATTCCGAGAAACAAACACCTTTTGTTCCTCGGTGTGGTAGAAGATATACCCTCGTGAATTTTTGGGATATCCTACAAACTTGCACAGAATTGACCGTGCCTCGAGCTTGTCCGGATTTTGCGTTTTAACATAAGACGGACAACCCCATATCTTAATAAAATTAAGACATGGTCTCTTCCCTTTCCATATCTCATATGGAGTGGTAGGCACAAATTTGGTGGGAACTATATTCAATAGGTGTGCGGCAATCTCAAGCGCATAACCCTAAAAGGAAATAGGTAACTCAGCAGTGCTCAGCGCACCATATCTAATAGGGTGCGGTTTCTCCGCTCCGATACACCGTTGTGCTGTGGCGTATACGGAGGAGTAAGCTGAGAGAGAATCCCATTCTCTTTTAAATAATCCAGGAACTCCGTGCTTAAGTATTCTCCTCCCCGATCAGATCGAAGGATTTTAATACTTTTACCTGTTTGGTTCTCTACTTCGCACTTATATTCCTTGAATTTCTCAAAAGCTTCAGAATTATGTTTGAACAGGAACATATGTCCGTATTTTGAGAGATCATCAGCGAATGTAATAAAGTATGAAGAACCATTCCTGACATGTGTAGACATAGGACCACATACATCACTATATATTAGTCTCAAGAGTTTAGTAGCTCTTTCTCCGTGTTCAGTAAGCGGAGTTTTGGTCATCTTGCTTTTGAGACATGACTGGCAAGTTTTATAAGATGTAAATTCAAACGGATTCAAATATCCATCTTTATATAACTTCGCTGGTCTTGTCGCATTGATATGACCTAGTCTACAGTGCTACAAGAAGGCTTCGTTCATTTCTGAACTTTTCCTCATGTGTGTGTTCTGTATGTTAAGAACTGTATTTTGATTCAGAATGTATATACCATTACATAACGTGCCAAAACCAATCAACACTTGATTTAGGAAAATGTTCATAACATTATCCTCCAATACAAAATTATATCCAACTTTATGTAATATAGATACTGATATAATATTGCACATCATTTCTGGTACGTAATAACAGTCGTTTAGAATCAATGTATTACCAATAAGTAATACTAGGTGATATGTGCCAACTGCTTTGGCTGTTATGTTTACACCATTCCCTACTCTGACAGAGATATCACCCAATCACAGTTCTTTACCTTTCTTTAGGCCATGTAACATATTACAAAGGTGGGATCCTGACCCGGTATCTCATACCCAGGACGTAGAGCAAACTGAGAAACAATTCTCGGTAACAAACACACCCGAAGAAGATGCATCAACATGCTCATTCCTCGTTCGGGTTGCATGGGAATCCCGATATTCCCCTATTCCTTGCCCTGACTTATGACAATCATAAGATAGAGCAGAACCGACGTTCCCTAGCTCAGTATAATAAGAGGGTTTGGTCAATACATCCATATTATTATCTTGATTAAGGCGTGTCATGGTCGCTACCTGGAGAGAGAGGGAAGAAAACACTTTAGCGTATGCTCTTGTAAGATTAGATTGGTTATTATCTTATCTAATCAGGACGGCTCCCACTATTTTTGTTAAATCTTCCTTCAAACCCTAAAAGGTAAGACTAGCCGGGGTTAATTACACCCTACAAGTTTATACCTATCATCAGATAGCAGTTCTCTGGTGACACTGGTACAGGTTAGTCTGTAGACCCGAGTTCATCATAGAGTCTTGTGTGGTTCCCACTGTGCTTTGATTTCCTCCCTACCACGGCTCAAAGGAGTCGTGCAAACAGATGGATTTTGAGTACAGTCCCGAGTCATATGGAGGCAATGAGCGATAGGAGGGGTTTCGTCTCTCCCAGTATTGGGAGTTAATGTTGCGCTATGCTCGAATGACTATACAGAAAGTCCCTGGCCAGGGCTGATGTGATTTACTGGTAAGTGTTATCATTAGTTTCTCGATATGTTATGAGCCTCACATCAGCATGACTTATCAAGTTACTGGGGTCTGATGTTTACCACCCCTAGACTCGATATGCGACATATAAGACGACGAGACCGGACTGTACGGTAGTGTTACTTACATGATTCATGGGAGTTTGGTCAAGCTTGCTTGTTGATCTTCTATTCGTTCAATACCTGGGTAGCCGTTACGTCCAGTTAGTACCGCTGATGGCTTGTGGGTAACTGATATGATCATTACCTACTGCTGGCGTATTGACGAGTCTTTAGAGTCCCACACAGAGCTTTCCTAGCTCAAGCGAAACGAAGTATATGTGCGGGACCTTGATTAATACGTGTATGTGATACCGTATTATAATCTCGCGATATAGGTTATATATGATATAACCGGATTATTGAATCAAGTGTTGATTCAATGATTTGTTATATGTATATTTGATATACATATAAATGATATTAGTCGGTTATATATGATATAACCGGATTATTAAATCAAGTGTTGATTTAATAATTTCATATATATTTATATTTGATATATTAATATATGTTAACTAATATTAGCTCACTAAAGAATTTCTTCTCTTGATTTATATATATGTTGATATATATAATTGTGTGATATATATATATATATATATATATATATATATATATATATATTTGTATTTATGTATTACATATTCTTTTGTGTCATGCTAGATGATACATTAGACATGGGTGTATGAGACTCACACTAAGCCTAGGATATTAGTGGGGATTTATATTTAAAGTAAAGGGAAAATTAGTGGATAATGAGCATGGCTTAAGATGCTTGTAGAAGCCATGACTCATTCCACTAATTTTGTCTTTACATTAGATATTTTATAACCCAACCATTATCCTTAGCCATGGTTAACTCTCTACCAAAGATATATAAGATATTTCTTTCACCCATGGTTTATAATAAGTTCTAGTTCTTCACGAGTTCATCCTCTTCTCCTCTCTTGAATATTTCTAGAGTTGAAAAGAAAAGAAGAAACAAAATTCTAAAGTGAGCAAACTTCCTACTTCATCAATCTATACTAAACTAGCCCTTTAGTATAGCTTATTTCCTTCACTAATTCCTTAGTTAGTGAAAAGGTAGCTTGAGTTTGAGATTTCTCAAGGTAGATCATCTTCGGCCTCGAAGATCCTTAAGGAAGCCTGTTCCTTTCGCCTAGTGAAGCCTAAGAAGAGTTTGGGGGGCCACTACTTGGAGCTAAGGGACTACTACTTAGAGTTTTAGAAGTGAAGGACCGGTCTACAAAGGTTGTATTCCTTGTTCACTTAGTGTAAAGTTTGTTTACATGCTTTGAAACCCTAATTCTCTAGTTCGATTCTAGGTTAGTGTAGCTTAGACCTCTAAATTTTTTAAAAATTGCATACTTGATGCATATGGAAACAAAGTAGAGGTGCTAAGGCATACTTTCACGTATGTCATGCTCAGCCGAGGCGTAGTGTTCGATAGCTATGTTCTGTAGCATTAAATACGATTAGTTAGGTCATTCGTGCGGTCATTTTGGCTCAGTCAAGGACTCGTATGGGTGGATCTAATGCAATCAAGATAATGACGGGTTGAACTTGACTAGGATCCTTTGATATGTTGGCTCTGTCAAGGTCACTTGGGTCTTAGGGGCAAAAACCACATCGGGAGTTTCAAATATACAGGATACTTACTAGTGTTGCATACCTTCTAGAGTGTGGTGACTAGAGTGGATTCCATCTACGTCATCACACAATGATAGTTGGATCCCGATCCCACTGATGAGTAGGATTACTCTTGGGAGATTTTCTCACTTAACAATCAATGCTATAAACCAAGTAGATGTCTAGAACGGTGTTAGCAGGGCTATGCCTCCAGGGAAAAGAGGTTATGTAACTAATGAACTTCGCGAAATCGTTGGAAAACCTCCCTCGAAGTACCAACACTATCCTAGCCGAAAGGTTAAGCAAGTATTGTGACGTGCGGTTAATCCTGACTAGTTCTTCTTTTTTGGGTTTGAAGAAGAATTCGAGGAAACAGTTGGAGCCATACTGATTAGATAAACTAATAACCAATCTAATCTTGTAAGAGCGCACGCTGAGTGTTTCTTTTCTCTCTCTCCAGGTAGCAACCAATTCACACCCTAATCAAGATAATAAAATGCATCGCTTGACCGATCCGAATTCTTATTCGAGATTGGGGAACATCGGTTTGGCTCTAACTTATGACAGCAGTCATGAGTATGAGCAAGGGAAAGAGGATTGCATGAATCCTTGATGACCCCAACGAAAAAGAAGCATACTACTGAGTCTCCTTCAGGTGTTCTTGTTATTGAGAACTATTTTTCGGTCAGTCCTAACTCCTGGGTACTAGATACCGGATCAGGATCTCATATCTGCAATTTATTGCAGGGACTGAGAAAAAGTAGGATGGTTGGACCTGGTGATATGTCCCTCAGAGTAGGGAACGGAGCACAAGTTGATGCTTTTGCCGTCGGTGAATATCACCTAGCATTGCCAAATAGCAATACTATGATTTTGAACAATTGCTACTATATACCTTCCATGGTTTACAACATCATATCAGTTTCTTTACTTGAAAAAAATGGATATAAGTTTGTTCTTGATACAAATATCATGAACATTTACCTTAATCAGGTATTGGTTGCAGAAGAGACACTGTGTAATGGTATCTATGTTCTTAATCAAAATACAATTTTCAATATACAAAACACATGCAAGAGGAAGAGTTCAGAAGTGAACGTATCCTACTTATGGCATTGTAGACTTGGTCATATTGGAGAGAAAAGACTGAGTAAGTTGCATAAAGATGGATTTTTGGATACAATCGAATTCTCATCTTATGAAACTTGTCAGTCTTGTCTCAAAAGAAAAATGACTAACTATCCGTTCACCGGACACGGAGAAAGAGCATTAGAGCTCTTGGGACTCATACACAGTGATGTGTGTGGTCTGATGTCTATACATGCAAGGGGTGGGTTCTCGTACTTCATCACATTCATTGACGATCTCTCTAGGTTCGGCTATGTGTATCTCATGAAACACAAATCTGAAGATTTTGAGAAATTCAAAGAATACAAAAACGAAATAGAGAACCAGATTGGGAAAAGTATTAAGATCCTCTGATTTGATAGAGGAGGGGAGTACTTAAGTACGGAATTCCTAGAATACCTAAAAGAGAATGGAAATCTCTCTCAGCTTACTCCTCCGTATACACCACAGTACAACGGTGTATTGGTGCGGAGGAACCGTACCCTATTGGACATGGTTCGCTCCATGATGAGTAACGCCGAGTTGCCTCTTTCATTTTGGGGACATGCGCTTCAGACAGCTGCATACCTATTGAACGATGTTCAATCCAAATCCGTGCCTAAGACTCCATATGAAATATGGAGTGGGAAAAGACCGTATCTTAAACGTATTAAGATATGGGGTTGTCCGGCCTATGTTAAAGTACAAAATCCGGAAAAATTACATGCAAGTTCAGTTTTATGTAAGTTTGTGGGATATCCTAAAAATTCAATAGGATATCTATTCTACCACACCGAGGAACAGAAGGTGTGTGTATCTCGCCACGCCACCTTTTTAGAGTGGCAATTTCTTACAAAAGAAACAAGTGGGAGTACGGTAGAACTGGAAGAAATTCAGGAACCGCAAATTCAAACTGAGGAATTGGTAGAACCTCAAAATTCATTAATCCCAGACGAACCTCAGCCACTCCGTAGATCTAGTAGGATTTCTCATCTGCCTGAGAGATACTACGATTTTCTCATAGACGGGGATCGAGAGGATTGCATCTTGGAAGAAGATGATCCTACTAGTTTCAGGCAGGCCATTATCAGTAGGGACTCTGATAAGTGGCTGGATACTATGAGATCCGAAATGGAGTCCATGTACACCAATAAAGTATGGACCCTGGATATTGCTCCACCTGGGGTAAAACCTGTTGGATGCAAATGGATATACAAAAGGAAGATTGGTGTAGATGGGTAGGTAGAAACCTATAAGGCTAGACTTGTTGCAAAAGGTTTTCGTTAAAGACCTGGTGTGGACTATGTCGAAACCTTTTCTCCAGTGGCTATTCTTAAATCCATTCGGATCCTACTTGCCATTGTGGCCTTCCATGACTATGAGATCTGGCAGATGGACGTAAAAATGGCTTTTCTGAACGGAAGTTTAGAAGAGTGCGTTTGTATGGATCAGCCGGAATGTTTCGTAGACAGTAGGAGCAGCGGGAAGGTGTGCAAGTTGCTTAAATCCATTTATGGATTAAAGCAGGCATCGCAGAGCTGGAACATCTGTTTTGATGAAACAGTCAAGGGATTTGACTTCATCAAAAACGAGGATGAGCCTTGTATATATAAGAAGATTATCGGACGAACTGTCGTATTCCTAGTCTTGTACGTGGACGGCATTCTTTTGATAGGAAATGATATTCCTATGCTACAATTGGTCAACATGTTCTTGTCACAAAGGTTCTCCATGAAGGACCTGGGTGATGCCTCGTACATTCTGGGGATTAAGATCTACAGAGATAGATTTAAGAGATTACTGAGACTTTCACAGTCCAAGTACATAGAGACCGTACTAAAGAGATTTAGTATGGAAGATTCCAAGCACGGTAACATACCCGCATTACACGGAATCACCCTCTCCAAAGAAATGTCTCCTAAGACTAATGAGGAGAGGTTTCGCATGAGCACTATACCCTACGCTTTGGCGGTAGGATCTATAATGTATGCGATGCTATTTACCCGACCAAATGTAACTTAAGCGCTTAGCGTGGTGAGCCGGTATCAGTCTAACCCAGGTAATAACCACTGGATAGCTGTTAAGAACATTCTTAAGTATCTGAGAAGGACTAAAGAACTGTTCCTGGTATTCGGTAATGGGGACCTCCAGGTGGAGTCTTTTACCGATTCATGCTTCCAGAGTGATAAGGATGAAAGCAAGTCTGTCTCAGGTTTTGTGTTTACCCTCAACATAGGGGCGATCTGTTGGAAAAGCTCCAAACAAGACACCGTCGCAGACTCGACGATGGAGGCGAATACATTACTTCCAACGATGCCGCAAAAGAAGCCGTCTGGATTAAGAAGTTCATTACTGAACTTCAGGTAGTTCCATCCATTGTTAACCCAATACCTTTGTATTGCGACAACAATGGAGCTATGGCTTTAGCAAAGGAACCACGGTCCCATCAGAAATCCAGGCACATCTTGAGGCGGTATCACTTGATCAGGGAGATCATTGATCGCCGGGAGATCGAGGTGCTGAGAGTGGACACAAATGACAACACGGCGGATCCATTCACCAAGGCCCTTCCTCAAGCATAGTTCGAGAGACTATTCCAGATGTTAGTATGTGATACGGCAACAACTGGCCCTAGAGCAGACGTTGGGTATTCGGTACGCCAATATATGGCCTTAGTGCAAGTGGGAGATTGTTGGATATGTATGCCCTAGAGGCCATTATTGTATATGTATACATGTGGATGCTTTGACATATATATGTACAGGACAATCTTGCTCGATATGATAGTATGCTATCTGGTTTGTCTTTATCTTAACATATGCATATGTTTTACTTGCTATTACGTATCATTCATACATGTTGATAAAGCCCGTAGGATCATTGCTAGACTACCTGCGTTGTGATGGCGATCATACTTGTGGGAGCTGGGTAGTCGGTACGCATATTCTTAAAAGGTCCCTAGTCGTGGGAGTATCGAGACTGGGCATCGATATTCCGGAGTAGACTAGTGTATACGTTTCTAGATCCCGATGAGGGCCATGGTATGGTCCCGCAACCATTGGTCTTTCGCACCTAAGATCCTATATAGTTGCACACTGGGTGTGAGTACACCGGACGGACTCACCGAGAACTTCTAGATGGTACTATACCTATCGTCAGATGGAAGTTCTCAGGTGACATGAGTACAGGTTAGTCTTTAGACCTGATTGTCATTTATCTCGTATGAGTTCCTACTGTGCTTTGATCACTAAGCTATCACGGCTCTACTGAGTCGTGCAAACAAGTTTTGGTTGGGTACAGTCCCGAGCCACATGGAGGCAGTGAGCGATTGTTGGGGATTCGTCTCTCCCGGTATAGGGAGTCGATATTGCACTGTGTTCGATTGGTCAGGACCATAAGACCTTGGCCAAGGCAGTTGGGATTTACTGATAGGTTGATCAGTAGTTTCCCGGATTGGTCCTGAGCAGCATCAGCATGAATTATCGGGTTATTAGGGTCTGACGTTTACCACCCCTAGACCCGGTATGCGATACTCTAAGAGGAAGAGACCGGACTGTACGAAGATTGTCACGGATAAGCTCGATAGGGATTCGGATTAGTTTGCTCGTCGGCCTTCCTTTTCGACAGGTACCTGGGTAGCTGTTACATACAGCTAGTGCCGCTGACGTGCTTATGGTTATGGATTTATCCAGTAAAGCACTGTCGGCGTACTGTCGAGTCTTTAGAGTCCCATACAGAGGGTTTCCCCGGTTCAGGAGAAATGATGTAGTAGCCGTATTGGATACGTGCAGGATTCCGATCGATTCATGTACTTTGTACCCGGACATTCGATTGGACAGTTCGTAATATTAGCCGGCTCGAGTTTAAGACGGATTATTAAATCAGGTATTGATTTGATAATTTACATATATGTATTTCTATATGTATATTCTAGTATTATGTTCTTCGTGTTATTCTATCTCTTTGGGAATTCGTGTTTTTATCCGAATGCAGGTATGTATATACTGCAGACTGTAATCCGTATTTTATTACGGATAACATTCTAGAAGGTGGACACCTCATCATGGATTTTTCCATTTATTCATAAATGGAAATAAGGTGTAAAGTGAAGGAGAGGGGGGTTTGGTGAGAACCATGGCTTCAATAGTTGACAAATGAATTATTAATTCATTTGTGGCAACTCTTGAAGCTTGGCTGACATATTATATTGATGGATATTGTTTTACAAAACCATTGCTATCTATTTTCTCTCACATGGTTGCTCATTTTCTTTTGCTCTCACCATTTTGCTTCACCCGCATCACCTTCTCTTGAGCTTCATCACCTTCATCATCTTCCTCCTCTCTACACTCTCATGTGTTGAGAAACAAGAGAGGATGTAAGATAGAGATAGTAGAACACTACATCCTAGACTTCTTGGATTAGCAACTCAAGTTCTCTAGTTGCTCCACTTGATATTTAGTGTGGAGCTAGAGCCATGGATCACATCCCTCGGATGGATCATCTACTACAAAGGAGGACCGGAGAGCAAGATCGATCGCAAAGAACCGATGGAGCAAGAAGGGAAGATCAAGCTTGTTCAAGGTGGCCACTACGAGCACTTGATGAAGAAAGAAGACTGAAGGACACGGATAGTTTAGTGAGGTTTTCTTATCATAGTAGATAGCTCTCCTAGTTTTGCTAGTTAGGTTTATGTTTAGATCCGGTTTATTGGGTTATTCTAGCGCCATTTTTACTTTGGTAGAAAAAAATTTGTTCCGCAAACTGCTACGGTTGATGGCTAGGGCGTTAGTGTAACCCAACACCAAGTTCATCTTCCTTCTTCATCTCCTCACTAGTTTTCTAGGATTGAGAAAAAGAAAAAGAGAAAGACAAATTTTAGTGAGCAAAATTCTTACTTCATCAACCTACACTATATCCCATTAGTACAGGTTGTTAACTTCACTAATACCTTGATTAGTGAAGTGTGACCTTGAGTGAGAGTTGCTTCAAGGTGGATCATCTTCGACGACGAAGAGCACAAGCAAGCTTGTTCCATTCTTCAAGTGGAGTCAAAGAAGAGTTCTAGGGACTCCTATTTAGAGCTTAAGAAGTGAAGGACTAGACTACAAAGGTTGTAGACTTTCTTCACTTAGATTAGAAAATTGTTTGCTAACTATAAAACCATAACTCTCTAGTTCGATTATTATTCAGTATACTTAGACCTCTAATTTTTTAAAATTGCATACTTGATGGTCATTAAAACCTAGTAGAGGTGCTAAGATATACTTTCATGGTATCAGAGCCAAGCTAGAGGCTTAGGAATGCACTAGTCTAAGTTAAAGCGTTCGATCGATGTTTTAAACACGGATAATTCTAGCTTCTGTCCATTTTTTCAAACATTGAGATTTTCACAATTAAAAATGCTCAGAAAATCATGCAGGTAAAACTATGAAGGCACAAGAAATACAAGGTTCCAATTCATCAAGGTGGCCACGAAACCGCCACCTAGACCATGTCTTGGCCGCGGTTCCGCCACCCATTTGAGGAGATATGGGCTCGTTTTTCAAGTGCTGCTTCATTTTGACATTTTGGTAGTTTAACCTGAGGCAATGACCAGAGAGAGTAAAGATTTTGCCGGCTGGGTAGAGGTTCCGGAAAATCAAAATTTTCATGTTCGGATTTTCTAGATATTTTTAATGAGGTTCAAGCGGTTGAGGTCTCTGTGAATTGTTGTTGTTTGAAATATCGATCGAAATATTTAACATCGTCTAGATTGCTTTGGATATGTGATACAATTTTTGGAATTCACATTGATTAGTTTTGCAAAAACTAGTTAATGATTTGAAAATCTTGCATTTTAATCTCAAATGATGGATTATCATGGAGTTTGGATTTGGATCGAAACTCCGTCGTAATCTCGTATCATACGCGAATACTCGCCGGGAGAAACTAGTAGACAGCCATGCCCCATTGCCTAGACCAACTGACTATAAGAGTGTTGGATATAGTGCCCTCAAGTCAATTATTTTAATCGCAGGCAAGCGATTGTGATGATTGAGGGAGGACATATACGGGTAGGACAGTCTTACTCGAGATGATAGTATGCTATCTGGTTTGTCTTTATCATCAAGTACATGCATTATGTGGTATTACAGATCACTATTTGTAACGTTTTGAAAATTCGTTTAGGTTGATTTTGTGTTAAATTAGTGATAATAGGCGCTTTCCGTAAAAACCAAGATATAATTATTTTTCCACATAGAATTAAAAACCAGATCACTAATTATTTTTCCACATAGAATTATAATTGCTAGTATTGGTATATTATTAGTCACCAATTAGTTTCTAGTTTACTTAATTATTTTCCTTAATTATTTATTTTTAAATATTATTTTAAGCTTTCACTTACAAATTTAATTAGTGATAATTACAAATTAACAATAGGTTAAACAAGTTTAAGTAACCATGACAACTTACATTATTTTTTTAACATGTTGTTTTTAAAATGAAAAATTTGTCAAGATGGTTCTAGAAATTTAAAGAATACTTAATAGAAAATGAAATAAAATAAAATAGAAAAACAAGTGGTATGGAGCATTAAATGGTATGGGGGGAGTTTTGTCACACACTCACACACCTCACTCTCTCTTTCTCTTCCCTTGTTGGGCTGGCCGAATTCCCAGCAGTTCCTCTCAATTTCCTTTCTTCTTCTCATTTCAACCTCATTTTCTCATCAAAAATTGAACAATAAAATCAACACTTATCCTCGCAAAACTCTTCACAAATTCCTTGTTCAAATCTTAGCTTGGTTCTTGACTCAAGTCTCTACATTTGTAAGCATGTTTAGATTTCTTTCTCAACCATTTTGAGGTATAACCTTACTCAAATTGTTACCTTGTTCATATTTGTTCTAAACTAATTTTAATTAAGTGCTAATATGGTTTTAATTGAAAGTTAGGAATTTAAAGAGAAAGCTTTGGGTTTAAATTAAGGTTTTTATCACTTAGTTATGTTAGCTAAGTGTAGTTTAGCATCTAGTAGTTTTTCTAATATAATCTAGTTGTTAACTTGTTGATCCTAACTTTTAAATTATCATAATTATGTGTATATGCAAATTAATTTCGAGTTTACTGTTTAAAAAGGTGAGGTTAAAATCAGTCAAGTTTTGCATGGCATGATTGAATATCAGGTGTAATTCATGGCCACTAGATTTGCTAAAACATTTGGTTTTGCACTAAAATGGTTAAGTGTTGCATGCTAGGTTTTTAGAATAAAAAGATTTTAGTTAAGCTTGAAGTTGTGATGATCTACAAACTATTTTTTCCAAAATATTAGTGTGATGTGATTGCACGATTAGTTCGATTAGATTATAGGTTTGGTGTTTGCTATGCATAGCAACCCCTAGTTGTGGTTTAAGACGATGTCGCGCGCGTTTTGTGCACTAAGTGCACGCGTGTCTTGCTTGTGCGCGTTGGTTGTCTTGTATCGTTGTGTGTCCGCGTCTATTTAAATATCTATCCTCATATATACTTATTGTGCGATTCTATGATCGGTTGCGGAGACGTCGGACGCGGCACAGAAAGGAAATGCTGTGATTGGATCGGACTAGCCGAGGCGTCCCGGTGAGTAGATGTACACATCTATGGGGGAATCGTCTGGATGGCGCAAGGCGTCCGATAATTAGGATTATTTGTAGATCTTGCATCTATATGCGCAGTCTCAACGCATTCGTATTATGGCATTGTATCTTCTTACATAGGATGTTATTACCTAGGACACTTGCACCATTACCATTGGTTCATGCCGCATGTGCACTACTTATGCAAACACACACGACATTCGTAATTGCTATGTCACGAACACTATAGAACTTGCTTAAATCAACATCTGAGCATTTCTTCATATATGATATTTAAATTGTGGTTGTATATTCATTTCATCAGGATAGATATGTTGGATTTTTAGTCATATATATACTTCATTTCATCATCATTCATACATAGTTTTCTATTCATACATCGCATCACATATTATCGATATCATAGACATCCATCATTACCGACATGGTCATATATTGTGATTCTTCTTGATGATTTCAGTATTGATGATTTCTGGATTTTGGGGAAAACCGCAAGAATTTTATAAACATATTATCATTTTAAATATAGAAATTTGTGGTTTTCTCAATGATATGATGTGTGTGGCATCCACCATGAGTTTTCTCGGTTCTTGAGCTGTATCATATACCCGATTCGAGGAGGGGGATGCACCGTCTGCGGGTACATGGTGGACCCGGTGAGGTACCCCGGGGAAAGATGGACGTATTGAGAAGGCGTTGAGCCCGGTAAGGGAGCATTACCTATCGGTTATTATTAGCTCGGCGGTTATCCGGAGAATACCGACCGAAGTCGTGGGATGTGACGGATTTGAGAGCCGATATGAGAGACGGCTATTGAGATATTGGGCTATTGAGATACATATATTATGTCGATGCTTGACACGGATTTTCTGTTGATTTCATTAATGATACTCCAGCTTTATTATAGAAAGGTTTTACTAAGATATGGATATAGGTTTTCTCATACCAGATATATCCGGATTTCGTGTTTGATTATTTATTCATGTCGATTCAAGCTAGTTCATCGCATCATACTTGTATATGTTGGATTACGACGCATTTGCGTGCATGCTTACGATAGACTTATTAGATGTTAGTTACTACTAATGAGTTGGCAACTCACCCCTGTTGTGCCACAGTATCTTGCAGGTTCGACCCGTCAGCATAGTAGCGGCGAGCATACTTCTTCTTCTTCTGCTCCTTTGCATTGACTTGCGA
Organism: Agapanthus africanus; assembly: GCA_030015575.1. Classification (NCBI taxonomy): domain Eukaryota; kingdom Viridiplantae; phylum Streptophyta; class Magnoliopsida; order Asparagales; family Amaryllidaceae; genus Agapanthus; species Agapanthus africanus. The sequence continues at coordinate 205,669,058 of CM057347.1, read as the reverse complement.
CTTTTGCGCATAGGAGCGTTTTTGTGAGGATATTCTTTGATTCCACTATGTATATTTATTTTGTATCTAGTATACTCCATCTACCCCTTGTATACTGGACTAGACGGTGAGACTTGTATTTTGGTATCTGGTTCGAGCTCGTGTGAGCCGACATATATTTGGTTTCCGTTTTCTTGCTTTTAAATGTTGGTTTCATTCTTGGATGATATATCTTACATGTGGTTGTGATTTTACCGTGTGGCAAAGAGCTAGCTCCCGCTTAGGGATGCCTTTGTTCATTACTTGTATATATTCGTGTTTGTACCCGTTTGGGGCCAGTTTTTACAAAGGAAACTCTGCCGAAATTTTTATAAAAACTTGAGCTTATTATAAAGACTTCCAAGTGATTTTCTATGTTAAATTAACTTTTAAACAAGTTTTCCTTCACTATATTTCTTTAAATGGTTTAGATTTCTGGGCTTTGGCTTACTTAGATTACGTTACGCCTCTAGACGTTTCGTAATTTAAGTGCCAGTCATGTTCCACATATTCGGGTCATGACAAAGTTGGTATCAGAGCGATAGGTTTTACCTTTCTGAGTGTAGGATGACCCTTGGTAGATGGAGTTGGTGACTTAAGCTGAGTGACGTAGCCTGTGTATGTTCCGCGGCATACTACTGATACGATACACCGCCTAAGTGACCTTAGGGTATATATTTGCTTGTATTTCCTTCCTTGTTTCCATATGTCCCCTTATTTCGATCGCAATGTCCTTATCAATCCTGTTTCTTACTCTAGCCACTATGCCGCCAATGAATATGAGGACCCAAGGGCTGCCATCAGAGATGAGATTAGAGCGGGCTCGTCTGAGGCGATGAACGACCAGGGCAGTACGCCTATCTTGCATGGACAGATTGATCCACCCTCTATTGATCGTATAGCTAGGCTGGAGGCAAGCATTCAGGATTTGCGCCAAATGATCGGATCATTGATAGAGATTAGTCGAGCACGAAGAACGGACATTGCTCCACCTACGGTTGTTCCGAGACCAAGGGGGATTCGTACTGATATATCAGCTCGCAGAATCCGTGGTGGATTCTTTATGGGCCAGTTATATCGCTCTTACCCATAGGGTCAGCAGCCGTTGTTATGATGTTTCTGGTGTGGGAGAACATCACGCATCAGAGACTGTACTATGAGGCACCAGGACACCGCGACAGTTACACATGTGACTTTACCACTTTCACCACCTATGCCTGTTGTTGCTCCACGCCGGATCGATGCCTATAGAGGCCGGGATCGTAGCGGTTGTATTCCGAGAGGGTGAGGTGGCAGAGGCAGACGACAGCTGGTCGCTGGTAGATGGCAGGCCCTAGCTTTTGTGTTTACTCCTCGGGACGTGCAGGCGTCGAACGTAGTCGTGACAGGTATTCTTTCGGTGTTTCCTTCCATGCGTATTTTTATTGTGTTATTTGAAATGGTATCCACATATTTTGTATCGAGGGTTAGCCGATAGTAGTCCTTGCTAAATCAGCCGCTTGTTTTGATTTCTCCCGTAGGCTAGTCTTTTGTCGCTCGATATTTTTTTCGTTCGTGTTTGTTTTGTTCGTATCGGAGATAGGGATTCTTCTGTCAATTTGATTCTTCTCGATATTTACGACTTCGAAGTTCTTCTGGGCTCGGATTGGTTATCCACATGTTATGCGTCTATGGACTGCCGTGAGAAGGCAGTCAGATTTAGTTTTTCGGGTGAGCCAGATCTGGTTGTTTAGGGAGACCGTAGCGTCACCCTTCCCAGTTTGATTTCTTCACTTCATGCTAGTCAGCTCTTGAGGAAAGGATGTCAGGGATTTTTGGTGTATGTTCATGATGTTAGAATCTCAGGGGTCCTATTGGACCAGGTCCCGATTGTGAGGAAGTTTCCAGATGTCCTTCCCGACGAGCTGCCTGGTTTACCGCCAGAGCGCGATATTGAGTTCTGCATTGACTTGATTCCCGGCATGGGGCCTATTTCTATACCGCCTTATCGGATGGCCCCGGCGGAGCTTAAAACCTGAAGGATCAGTTGCAAGATTTGTTGGATGAAGGGCTTATCGTCCGAGTGTGTCACCTTGGGGAGCTCCTGTCCTGTTCGTCAAGAAGAAAGACGGCAGTTTGTGCTTGTGCATCGATTATCGTCAGTTGAATCGGGTTACTGTGCGGAATAGATATCCCCTACCTCGCATTGACGATTTGTTTGATCAGCTCCAAGGTGCGGGACATTTCTCAAAGTTTGACTTACGGTCCGGTTATCATCAGCTGCGGGTTTGGAAGGATGATATTCCGAAGACTGCTTTTCGTATGCGCTACGGGCATTATGAGTTTTTGGTGACGTCGTTCGGGCTCACTAATGACACAGCGGCGTTTATGGATTTGATGAACAGCATATTCAGGCCGTTTCGTGATCAGTTTATCATCGTGTTCATTGATGACGTCCTAGTATACTCCCGGAGCGGAGAGGATCATGAGCAGCATCTGAGGATCACATTATACACTTTGAGAGAGCATCAGCTGTTCGCAAAATTCTCCAAATGCGCCTTCTGGATTGACAGTGTCGATTTCTTGGGTCATGATGTTACGAGAGACGGCATACGTGTGGACCCGAAGAAGATCGAGACCGTTCAGCATTGGCCCAGATCCGTATCAGTGACGGAGGTTCGCAGCTTTTTGGGTTTGGCCGGATACTATCAACGTTTCGTAGAGGATTTTTCTCGTATAGCTGCACCGTTGACCGAGTTGACCCTGAAGGGAGTTCCTTTTCTTTGGACCGAGGCATGCGAGCAGAGCTTTCAGCAATTGAAGACTCATTTGACTACGACGCCAGTATTATCTTTACCTTCAGGATCAGGCAGTTTTGTGGTTTATTGCGATACTTCTCGAGTGGGGATAGGCTGTGTGTTGATGTAGCACAGCAGGGTCGTCGCTTATGCTTCTCGGCAGTTGAAGAAGCACGAGTAGAATTATCCCACTCATGACTTAGAGATGGCTGCAGTGGTTTTTGCACTCAAGATCTGGAGACATTACTTATACGGTGAGTCATGCCAGATATTCACGGACCACAAGAGCTTAAAGTATATTTTTCAGCAGCAAGATCTGAATCTGAGATAGCGCCGTTGGATGGAGCTAGTAAAGGACTATGATTGCGAGATTCTTTATCATCCGGGCAAGGCGAATGTTGTGGCAGATGCTTTGAGTGGGAGGCCCGGAGGTAGCTTGTCTTGTTTGAGCGTAGTTCAGAGACAGTCGACGGCATATTGGCAAATTCTATATGACAGCCGAGTACAGTTCGAGTTTACTTCGACCGGGGGACAGCTTGCCCGTGTCCGTGAACATCCACAGTTACTTGATCGTATCCGTGAGGCACGGTCCGATGACGTTCGTTTCTCAGAGAATCATGGAGCAAGTTCGACAGGGCAGAGATTCAGAGTTTGTGATCGCTGATCAGGGAGTGCTACGATTTGTGGCTTGACTGTGTGTGACAGATTCTGAGGGACTGAGATGGAAGATCTTAGAGGAGGTGCATCAGTCAGCATATAGTGTTCATCCGGGTTCCACCAAGATGTACCATGACTTGAGAGTGTCTACTGGTGGGAAGGGATGAAGAGAGATGTCATGGATTTTGTTTCGGGATGCTTGACTTGTCAGCAAGTCAAAGTCGAGCATCAGAGGCCAGCAGGAGAGTTACAGCCTTTGCCCATTCCGGAGTGGAAATGGGAGCATATCTCTATGGATTTATTATGGGTCTACCTAGGACCAGTCGAGGGTATGAGTCTATTTGGGTGATCGTAGATCGATTAACGAAAGAGGCTCACTTTCTTCCAGTAAAGACCACTTATGGATTCGCTCGGTATTCTCAGATTTATGTTGATGGGATTGTGTGACTGCATGGCGTCCCGACTTGTATTATGTCCGACCGAGGCACCCATTTCACCAGCCGACTACGGCAGAAACTTCAGTAGGCTTTTGGCACCCGATAGTGTTTCAGTACAGCTTTCCATCCGCAGATCGACGGTCAGGAGCGGACCATTCAGATTCTTGAGGACATGCTCTGAGCTTGCGTTCTAGATTTCGGTGGCAGCTGGGATTGTCATTTCCCCTTGATAGAGTTCTCCTACAATAACAGCTTCCAAGAGACGATTCAGATGGCACCCTTCGAGGTGTTACATGGGAGGAGATGTTGATCACCAGTTAGTTGGACAGAGCTCAGTGAGAGCAGTGTTTTGGGACCGCAGATTGTAAAGGAGATGACCGAGAAGATCCAGTTGATTCGAGATAGGATGAGAGAGGCCCGGAGTAGGCAGAAATCTTATGCGGATAGACGTCGTCGCAGACTGGAATTCGCTATAGGTGATCATGTTTTCTTAAGGGTTTCTCCAATGAGGGCATGATGAGATTCAGAAGGACTGGGAAGCTTAGTCCCAGATATGTAGCTCCCTTCGAGATTCTCGAGCGTGTCGGCATAGCTGCTTATCGTTTGGCTCTTCCGCCCAGCTTCCCAGATGTTCACCCCGTGTTCCACGTATCGATGCTCCGCAAGTACCTTCATAACCCCTCTCTCACGGTTCAGTATCAGACAATCCAGCTGGATCGTGATCTTTCCTTCACCGAGGAGCCGATAGTCATTCTGGATCGGCAGGTGAAGAAACCGAGGTCTAAGGTCATACCGTCCGTAAAGGTTCTTTGGCGTGGCCTGAACAGCGAAGAGGTCGCGTGGAAAGCCGAGGATGAGATGAGGAAGAAATACCCCCATCTCTTCGAAGGTACGCGTAGTTAAATTTTAAATTCGGGGACCGAATTTTTTTAAAGGGGAAGATTGTAACGTTTTGAAAAATCGTTTAGGTTGATTTTGTGTTAATTAGTGATAATACGTGTTTTCCGTGAAAACCAAGATATAATTATTTTTCCACATAGACTTAAATATACCTATTTTAACTATGTAATTGCTAGTATTGGTATTTTATTAGTCACCTATTAATTTCTAGTTTACTTAATTATTTTCCTTAATTATTTATTTTTAAATATTATTTTAAGCTTTCACTTACACATTTAATTAGTGATAATTACAAATTAACAATAGGTTCAACAAGTTTAAGTAACCATGACAACTTAACCTTATTTTTGTAACATGTTGTTTTTAAAATGAAAAATTTGTCAAGATGGTTCTAGAAATTTAAAGAATACTTAATAGAAAATAAAATAAAATAAAATAGAAAAACAAGAGGTATGGTGCATTAAATGGGTATGGGGGGGTTTTATCACACACTCACACACCTCACTCTCTCTTTCTCTTCCCTTGTTGGGCTGGCCGAATTCCCAGTAGTTCCGCCTCCTTCAATTTCCTTTTTTCTTCTCATTTCAACCTCATTTTCTCATCAAAAATTCCACAATAAAATCAACACTTATCCTAGCAAAAATCTTCAAAAATTCCATGTTCAAATCTTAGCTTGGTTCTTGGCTCAAGTCTCTACATTTGTTAGCATGTTTGGATTTCTTTCTCAACCATTTTGAGGTATAGCCTTACTCAAATTGTTACCTTGTTCCTATTTTTCTAATCTAATTTTAATTAAGTGCTAATATGGTTTTAATTGAAATTTAGGAATTTAAAGAGAAAGCTATGGGTTTAAATTAATGTTTTTATCACTTAGTTATGTTAGCTAAGTGTAGTTCAGCATCTAGTAGTTTTTCTATTATAATCTAGTTGTTAACTTGTTGATCTTAACTTTTAAATTATCATAATTATGTGTATATGCAAATTAATATCAAGTTTTGCGTTTAAAAAGGTGAGGTTAAAATTAGTTAAGTGTTGCTTACTAGGTTTTTAGAATAAAAAGATTTTAGTTAAGTTTGAAGATGTGATGATCTACAAACTATTTTTTCCAAAATATTAGTGTGTTGTGATTGCACGATTAGTTCGATTAGATTATTGGTTTGGTGTTTGCTATGCATAGCAACCCCTAGTTGTGGTTTGAGACGATGTCGCGCGCGTTTTGTGCACTAATTGCACGCGCGTGTTTCTTGTGTGTGTTGGTTATCTTGTATCGTTGTGTGTTCGCGTCTATTTAAATATCTATCCTCATATATACTTATTGTGCGATTCTAGGATCGGTTGCGGAGACGTCGGACGCGGCACGGAAAGGAAAGGCTGTGATTGGATTGGACTAGCCGAGGCGTCCCGGTGAGTAGATGTACACATCTATGAGGGGATCATCTGGATGGAGCAAGGCGCCCGATAGTTAAGATTATTTGTAGCTCTTGCATCTATATGCATAGTCTCAACGCATTGATATTATGGCATTGTATCTTCTTATATAGGATGTTATTACCTAGGGCACTTGCACCATTACCATTGGTTCATACCGCACGTGCACTACTTATGCAATCGCACGCCATTGGTAATTCCTATGTCACGAACACTATAGAGCTTTCTTAAATCAGCATCTGAGCATTTCTTCATATATGATATGTAACTTGTTGTATATTCATTTCATCAGGATGGATATGTAGGATTTCTAGTCACATATATACTTCATTTCATCATCATTCATACATAGTTTTCTAGTCATACATCGCATCACATATTATCGATATAATAGACATCCATCATTACCGACATGCTCATATATTGTGATTCATCTTGGAGATTTCAGTATTGATGAGGTTTCTGGATTTTGGGGAAAACCGTAAGAATTTTATAAACCTATTATCATTTTAAATATAGAAATTTGCGGTTTTCTCAATGATATGATGTGTGTGGCGTCCACAATGAGTTTTCTCGGTTCTTGAGCTTTATCATATACCCGATTCGAAGAGGGGGTTGCACCGTCTGCGGGTACATGGTGGACCCGGTGTGGTACCCCGGGGTAAGATGGACGTATTGAGAAGGAGTAGAGCCCGGGAGGGGAGCATTACCTACCGGTTATTATTAGCTCGGCGGTTATCCGGATGATAGCTACCGGAGTCTTGGGATGTGACGGATTTGAGAGCCGATCTGTGAGACGGCTATTGAGATATTGAGATAAATATATTGTGTCGATACTTGACACGGATTTTCTGTTGATTTCATTGATAATACTCCAGCTTTATTATACAAAGGTTTTACTAAGATATGGATATAGATTTTCTCATACCAGATATATCAGGATTTCATGTTTGATTATTTATTCATGTCGCATTCATGCTAGTGCATCGCATCATACTTGTATATGTAGGATTGTGACGTATTTACGTGCATGCTTACGATAACCTTATTAGATATTACTTACTACTCACGAGTTGGCAACTCACCCCCGTTGTGCCACGGTATCTTGCAAGTTCGACCCGTCAACATAGTAGCGGCAGGCATACTTCTTCTTCTTCTGCTCCTTTACATTGACTTGCGACTTTTGCGCATAGGTGGGTTTTTGTGAGGATATTCTTTGATTCCACTATGTATATTTATTTTGTATATAGTAAACTCCATCTACCCCTTGTATACTGGACTAGACAGAAAGACGGTGAGACTTGTATTTTAGTATCTGGTGTCGAGCTCGTGTGAGCCGACTCATATTTGGTTTCCATTTTCTTGCTTTTAAATGTTGGTTTCATTCTTGGATGATATATCTTACATGTGGTTGTGATTCTGCCGTTTGGCGAAGAGCTAGATCCCGCTTGGGAATGCCTTTCTTCATTACTTGTATATATTCGTATTTGTAACCGTTTGGGGCTAGTTTTTACAAAGGAAACTCTGCCGAAATTTTTATAAAAACTTGAGCTTATTATAAAGACTTCCAAGTGATTTTCTATGTTAACTTAACTTTTAAAAAAGTTTTCCTTCACTTTATTTCTTTAAATGGTTTAGATTTCTGGGCTTTGTCTTACTTAGATTACGTTACGCCTCTAGACGTTTCGTAATTTAAGTGTCAGTCACGTTCCACATATTCGGGTCGTGACACTATTACATGTTGATAAAGCCCGTAGGATTATTGCTTGACAACCAGAGTTATGATGGCAATTATACATGTGGGGGTTGGGTAGTCCATATGCTCATCCTTAAATGTCCCTGGTCATTGGAGTATCAAGACTAGGCATCGATATTCCGGAGTAGACTGGTGTATACGTTTTTAAACTCCGACGAGGGGCGATTGTTGCTCCCACAGCCATTAGTCTTTCACACCTAATATCGTATACAAGTGCTCACTGGGGGTGATTACACTGGACGGACTCGCCGGGAACATGCTAGATGGTATTATACCTATTGTGAGATAGCAGTTCTCATGTGACATGAGTACAGGTTAGTCCTTCGACCTGAGATCATCATTTGTGTCGTGTGAGTTCCCACTCTGCTTTGATTACTACCCTACCACGGCTCAAAGGAGTCATGTAAACAGGTTTTAGTTGGGTACAGTCCCGAGCCACATGTAGGTAGTGAGCGGATCATCGGGGTTTCGTCTCTCCCGGTATTGGGGGTTAATGTCGCGCTGTCATGGGTGACCATCACCAAAAATCCTTGGCCAAGGTGGACGAGAATTACATTTTTGGATCAGTAGATTCTCAGTGGGTGATGGACTTCACACCGACACAAATTTCGCATTATTAGGGGTTGGACTTTATCCACCCCCTAACCCGATATGCGATACTCTTAGACTGTACGGAGATTGTTACAAATAGGCTCAGTAGGGATCCGGATGAGTTTGCTTATCGGCCTTCCTTTTCAACAGGTACCCGAGTAGCCGTTACGTACAACTAGTGCCGCCGACGTGCTTTTGGTTATAGATTTATCCAGTAACTCACTGCCGGCGTATTGTCGAGTCTTTAGCGTCCTACACAGAGGGTTTCCCTGGCTCAGGAGAAATGATGTAGTAGCCATATTTTGATATGTGCAGGGTACCGATCGAATGATTTTTTAGGAATATGTATGCCCTAGAAGCCATTATTGTATGATATAGTGGATGCTTGGACATATATATAGAGGACTTTCTTACTCGACATGATGGTATGCTATCTGGTTCCTCTTTATCTTAACATGTACACTTGCATTATTATACTGTCTCTTTGATATATGTTGTTAAAGCCCTCAGGATGTTAGATTGACTACCAGGACTATGATGCAGATCATACTAGTGGGGCTTGTGTAGTCCATAAGCACATCCTTTAACAGTTACTAGTCGAGGGAGTATCGAGACAGGGCATCGATATTTCAGAGTAGACTACTTTGTACGTTTCTTGACCCTGTATAGGGCGATGGTTGATCCCACAGCCATTGGTGTTTGACATCAAAGATTGCACACAGGTGCTCATTAGAGAATGGGTACACCGAACATGACTCGCCGAAAACCCCTAGTTGGTACCATACCTATCGTCAGATAGCAGTTCTCTGGTGACACTTATACAGGTAGGTCTGTAGAACCGAGATCGTCATAGTGTCTTGTGTGGTTCCCACTGTTCTTTGATTTCCTCCCTACCACAGCTCAAAGGAGTTATGCAAATAGGTTGATTTTGGGTACAGTCCCGAGTCACGTGGAGGCAGTGAACGATAGGAGGGGTTTCGTCACTCCCGGTATAGGGAGTTGATGTTGCGCTATGCTCGATTGACTATAACAGCAAGTCCCTGGCCAGGGCTGATGAGATTTACTGGTAAGTGTTGTGAGTAGTTTCTCGAACGGTTATAGGCTATACATCGGCATGACTTATCAAGTTACCGGGGTTTGACGATTCTACCCCTAGACTCGATATGCGACATATCAGATGAAGAGACCGGACTGTACGGTAAGTGTTGCTTATAGGCTTTGCGGGAGTTTGGACAAGCTTGCTTGTTGATCTTCTATTCGCTCAATATCTGGGTAGCCGTTACGTCCAGCTAGTACCGTTACCGGCTTATGGGTGACTGATGTGATCATTACCTACTGCTGGCGTATTGACGAGTCTTTAGAGTCCCACACAGAGGTTTCCTAGCTCAAGCGAAACGAAGTAGGGCACATATGGTGATATGTACGGGAGCTTGATTAAATACGATTATGTGATATCGTATTCTAATCTAGCGATATTTAATATCAGTCAGCTTATATGTGATATAACCGGATTATTGAATCAAGTATTGATTCAATGGTATATGTATATGTTGTTGATATATATTTGATATATATTTGTATATTTGATATTAGTCGGATTATATTTGATATAGACGGATTATTAAATCAAGTGTTGATTTAATAATTTGATATATATGTAAGTCTACGTTAGCGCCCCGGCCGTCTACAGACGCCAAATGCGGAACAAAAACTTTTTAACTGGCGCTATCGTATACTTTAACCCGGATCTGCCATTATTGCTAAACTAACAAACTGTAAAGAGTGTAGAAAGGTTATACCGAACGATCCGAGTCCTTCGTTCTTTAACCATCATCCCACGCTCCGTTGCGGCTGCTCCGATCTCGTCGAACTCCGATATCCTCGTCGAGGTGGCACCACATCACTGATTCTTTAAACGGGCTCCCGCCACTGACTCGAGGCAACTCGGTCGTCAAGTTTGCTAGAAGAGACGACCAAGATTGATGTAGAGAATGAGTAGATGACTTTGTCTCGTTCCGTCCAAAGCTATGGACGGACGGTTAATGAAGTTGCCGTGGGAATCGGGTGTTGGAATGAAATGAGCTGTGAAATTCCATACACCCCAAATGCTATCATAATCTTTTCACAAATGAAAACCATCAAGTGAGAGAGAGAGGAGGGGGGCCGGCCACTTATAGGAGTGGGGGGGTGAGTGTAGGAGAGGGGAGAGTAACCTTAAGCAAATATCATAATGTGAACACAAAAGAATATCAAGCATAAAGATCTTAAGCAAAACAAGAAATGGTTAAAATCAAAGCATGAGTCACAAGACACCTCACCAAATCTAGAACCTTCTAGAACCTTCTAGAAGCATGACTCACCCTCATCCAAGAAAAGATAAATCCGTCTTTAACCGAATGTTAAAAGATGGCTGATAGAAAACTGGAAACTGGCAACTTCCAAAAGTGATCCTGAAACGACTTTCAGGATAACCCCGAAACTGTATAAATATACCCGCATTTGTATTACGACCGAATACAAATGCAACTGAGACAAAGATATTATATCTACTCAATATAATACTCGGATCCGGCTTAAACCAAACCCGACCAGTATCATCTGCCCGAAAACTGACACGTGCGTAAACGCACGTGCATTTTCCGAACCCTGCCATAAAACCATACGGCCTCTACAACGTTTCGCCCGAACTTGGGAAACTGTCTGTGGGGAACTCTAATGACTCGTCAGTACCCTGGCAGTGGGTTTAACCACAAACCGTCAACGGCATTAGCTATGCGTAACGGCTGCCCATGGACTGACCTCAAGGGAGGCTGATGAGTGAACTCAAGGGAGGCCGATGAGTGAACTCATCCAGAAACCCTACTGAGCCTAACAGTGACAATGTATATACAGTCCGGTCCGTTCGTCAATGAGTATCGCATATCTACCTAGGGGGCTAGAAACGTCAGACCCCCAATAGCAGTATAAGTCGTGTCGGAGTGAAGCCCAATAACACCCTGAGATACTACTGGAGTACCTACCAGTAAATCTCCTGCCATGGCCATGGACTATGTGTAATGGCTCTCCTCGACACAGCACGACCTCGCCCCCAATACCGGGAGAGACGAATCCCCTGCCGATCAGCTCACGTGCCTCCATATGGCTCGGGACTGTACCCAAAAGCTACCTGTTTGCACGACTCCTTTGAGCCGTGGTAGGGTAGAAATCAAAGCACAGTGGGAACTCACACGAGACAAATGACGACCTCAGGTCGATGAACTAACCTGTACACATGTCACCAGGGAACTGCTATCTGACGATAGGTATAGTACTAACTAGCAGATTCCCGGCGAGTCCTGTCCGGTGTACTCATAACCCAATGAGCACCTGTATACATCTTAGGTGATCCAACTGACACCAGTGGCTTGTGAGACCGGCCACCGCCCCTCGTCGGGGTCTCGACTGTATACACTAGCCTACTCCGGAGTATCGATGCCCTGTCTCGAAACTCCCACGACTAGGGACCACAATTAAGGATATGCATATAAACTACCCAACTCTCACGTATATGATCGCCATCATACTGTTGGTAGTAAAGCAAGATCCTAAGGGCTCTATCAAAGTGTAACATGCAATCAGTCACCTGAACATGTACACGACTGATAAAGGCAAACCAGATAGCATACTATCATCTCGAGTAAGACTGTCCTACCGGGATAGGTCCTCCGCAATCATTGCAATCACGTACCTGCGATCCAATAATTGACTATGAGGGCACTATCTCCAACAATCTCCCACTTGCACTCAAGGCTAATTATTGCGATGTCGACTACTCACACCCGTGTGAAACCGAACATCCAACTCCTCTACTAATCAGTTTCACAAAGCCCGTTTGTAAAACTATTGTGTTCGAGAAATAGCCTCAGTGAGTGGATCCGCCTAGAAGTATCTTTCTATATCTCTCTAAATCTCAAGTTCGCGGAGAAAGCCATCTCCTGAATTGAGTAATACCTGTCTTAGAATATGTCTGGATATCTGATGGGACCTAGTTCATAAATGAACTCCAAATCCAAACTTCTTAGACTGTATCGATCACTGAACCTAATCAGTATCCGGCACCATGCCTCCCACAGTATCCTCTTGGACCACCTGTCCATAATACTGTCCCTCTTCGTCAGAGGGAAAACTATAACTCTGACAATCACTCTGTCAACCATGTCACCTTTGAAGCCTGGAATGATAATCGTCTCCCGAAGGAGGCTGCCGTCATCAAATCCGTAGAACATTCACTTATGTTCTAAAACTGCTTCCTTATGTTTCTCCAGGATTGGATTAATACAAACTCATTGCATCTGGTGCAAAAACAACATCTGGTGCGGTACTTGACATCTCATGATTGACTCAATTGCCTAAGCAAGTGATCTGCCAATCATGCACAGCCCTCTCCCCTTTAGTCTATACGACACCTTTAGAGAGGGTGACTCCATCACCTGCAGGTACACCACCATGCTAGGAGTCAACTATTCTAAAAACCATTAGAATATCTGTCAAAGTACCCACATTGGGAAACTACCCAATTCCAGATCTAAAACCATAGATCCAGAAACCAGAATGTCAAATATTATATCCATATCCTGTCTGGAGAAACAACTGTGTGACGACCACAGTACAACCGATCGTAGTATAGGAATTTTAGTTCCTACTCTGTGTATGTCATCCAGATACCATGACATCACAACCTACTATCTTCTTAACAGATCCATCCCCTATTCTGATTGAAGTCAAACCCATGACTGTCACATCAAAATTAGATGATCTATCCCGCTATAACTGCTCAAGTCTATAAATAGACATAAGCTACTTGCCCACTAAGCTTCCGCTGCTCCCACTGACTACGACAACCCTCTGGCAGAATAATATACACGTACACTTCTAAAGCTAGTTTAGAACGACGCTATACTTATCCTCCTGCCTGGTCTCATAGTCTGGAACAACAGTAGTGTCAAGTCTGGGTAGATAAGAACCTCCCTGTCACCGTCCTTGAGGCTACCGAAGTACCTCTCGGGTGTCTGAGGTTACCCACCATATCTGCGGAGTGGCTAATGGAATGTCAAACCCGATTGAATATATAGGTCCTATTAAATTTTCCGTAATCGTTCGCGGTTCTGGAATCACTTCCAGTTCTACCATACTCCCACTACTGTTTTTTGAAAAAAGATCCATTTTACTAAAACTGTGGCGAGTCAAGAACAATATCACTATTGATCTTCCAAATGGTAGAATATCAACCCTCGTCATAGCCAGGGTCAACCCACAAACAGCCATTACAAAAACGTGCCCTGAGTTATCCAGAGTCTGGTTTTAAGCATAAGCTGGACAACTCCCCATACCTTAATATCTTTTAAGGTACGATCCATTCTATATCCACTATAGAAACTTTGGCACTTATTTAATTGGAACCATATTCAAATCATGCAGCTGTCTCCAGTGCATATCAACTTAATGGAAAGAGGCTAATCAGCATTACTCAACTTAGGAATCCATCCAATTATGAGTAACCTGAAAGAGAAACACGTTTCTCAAAAACCATCACTATCATTTGAATACCAATCACAAGAATCTACATCTTCGATCTCTTTGAAGAATCCCGATACTTGTGATACCTGGTTCTCTACTTTATTCTTATACCCACAACTTCTCAAAACTTAGACCTTGTATTTCTACGAAACACTTGTCTAAATACTAGAGAAGTTATAAGTAATCAGAACATAGTACGAGGACCTACCCCTTTGTTCTGATGGATACTTGGACAACATACAATACTCTGTATAAGTCCGCTGAGTTGAATAACTCAAAACCTGTGCGTCGTAGGTTGAAAACTGTACCCTGGCGATTTCCTCAAATATCACCAATTACAACGAATTCCGATATAATGAGGATGATCACCTAATTCCCAATAACTTACTCCCACTCATCATCTGTAAAACTATACAGATATGAAAATGAAACCTGGTAAATACATACCCTTGGAGTAAGTGTCTAATCGGGAAAACAGTTTTTCTTTAACAATGCACTGAAACATGAAAATGTTTCGTAGGGGTATCCTGGTATTCATAGCAATGCCTCTTCCATAATCCAATTCATGACTTCAACCGTATATTTTATTGCCATCTCTCTAAATCCCTTTATTTGTCTTTAGTCGTTACCTTCTGTACACCATCGTTAGGCTAAATGGTTTTCTTCCTTCCCTACCGTTCGGCACCAGCCTATGGTTTGGAAGAAGACTATCCAGTAAGCATAATAGGTGTACCCTCCTAAACCAAGGAGTACTCGCATCTCGAGAGAAGGTGATGATAAAAGACAACTGAATAATACCTTATTCTTTTAAAAGTGAAATAGGAGTGGCGATGAAGTACGCGGTTTTGGTCGTGAATGATATCAGTCGCAATTTACTTTGCCCTCTTTCTAATCCCTTTATTTTGTCTTTACATATTACCTTCTGCACACCCTATTTAGGCTAATTGGTTTTCTTCATCCCCTACCTTTCGGCACCTGCCTATGGTTTGGAATAAGACTATCCAATAAGCGTAATAGGTGTACTCTCCTAAACCAAGGAGCCCTCGCAACCTGAGAGAAGGTGATAATAAAAAAACAACTGAATAAACCAATTCTATTTCTCCTGAACCTGGATCCATCCTCGAAGAAGTCCCTTCGAGTTCGTATATAACCATACGATGGATCTATCCAATGGAAGTGGATATCCGTAGTAATACGGGTGTTCTGAGAAATTCAAAGGGTAGAAGAAGGAGTGGCAATGACTTATGCAACATAGACAATCCAAAAGCCAGTATTTTAAGAAGGTTCGGTCAACCTGGTCACTGAGTCATAGTCTAGGGTCGGTCAAAGGTCGCTGCCAAAGAGAGAGAGAGAAAAGAAACACTCTGCGTGCACTCTAACCTAGATCAGAATGGTCATCACTTTATCTAATCCGGAAACCTCCCACTGTCCTGTCAAATTCTCCTCCAAACCTGAAAGAAGAATCAATCGGGATCACCCGAAGAGTAAACCAACTCATCAGTGGGAATCGGGATCCAACTCTCATCGCATGATAACGTGATGGAATGCATCCACGTTACTCATACTCCAGAAGGTATGCGCATACTTGGCAAGTTTCAGTTTCTTTAGAAACTCCCGATCTGATTTTTGCCCCATGCTCTTATAACCTTGGCTTTGGTCAAAATGTCATAAGTCACATGCCAAGTTCTACCCGTCACTATCTTGTCAATTTGAACCCACCCGCACATGCCCCTGACTTTGGCCAATCGGCAGAACGACTGTTCCAAACCAACTCATCTATCTATGCAACAATTGAAATACCCAGCAGCTACCAAACACTATGCCTTAAATTTGGCTAAAATACATAGCTTGAATACTACTGAATACTCAAAAGAAGTGACGGAGGGCTACGGATGGTTTTTGGCGAAAAACCTTTAACGTAGTGAACTTGATATCGCTGAAGGAACCTGATAGCTTTTTAAAATATAGTGGCGAAAACCTTTTGCTAAAGAGGTCACTCCCGGTAAAGGGATCTCGGCTCTTTCCTCGTGGAATGAGGTGCAGGATATTCCACTGAATACCGCTATGTAAAGCAACTTGTAATCGACTATAGTGAAGTTATTACCCTGACGCAAACTTCTGCCCAAGGGGTCAGTCCCGGTGAAGGGATATCGGCCCTTGCCCCGTCGAATGAGGTGCAGGATATTCCACTGAATACCGCTATGCAAAACAAAAGGAAACGTCTTTGCAATAACACCTTTTAAATTTGTTCCAACAACTGAAAACAGGTTTGTTTAACTTTTTGCATTGATCAGAATCATTACAGTCCCATCAATCAATCACACCAGAAAAGAACGAAAATAAAATGTACGTATATGCCATCCACATTCGTCACTGGGTCCCGTCATCACCCGTTAGGTTACTTAACTAACGACAGAGCGGGGACTGGACTAGCGCGGGTGTAAAACATATACAACATCTAATAGTATATAAACCAATATACAATAATCGCTCCAGGCGTGATAATATGCAACATTACAGAAAAGTAATAAGCATCACAGAACAATACAGATAATCTGGGATCCCCGGATTTCACAGAGCCGCTGCTGAAACCCGACGTTCCCCTGTCGTGTGGATAGCCTGTGCAATGAAACCTAGACCCCTACGGGTGCGGCAAGTTACCCGCCAAAACCTGAAGCGAGGTAGTCCCCACAGCATAGTGAATGGAACACCTGGCACTTCACGAAATCCGGTAAATTGAGCACCCCTCCTTGGGTCAACCTGTACCCCCTACGAGTGCGGCGAATAGTCTGCCAATTTTAGAGTGGGGCCCCTCTGCCTCTCAAAGCCATGAAATGCGGACCCGTTGCCCTCCAGAACCCGGCTATCCGTGCTCTCCGTCGCGGGGCAAAACCTAGTACAGTAATGAAAAATAGTACAACAGGTACATCGACCGCAACCTGGTCGTGCCCCAAAAGAATATTATACAACAGGCAGTGACGGCAGTCCACAAGTTGGACGCTCGCCCCGCAATATCAAATGTACAAATAAACTCAAACTGTACTACCATTGCACACTGCTATCCACCACGACAAATCCGCAACAATACAGCACAACACAGAACATCAACGCGAATGTCACGTTCGCAAACCCGTCTAAAAGAACTATAGCAGTCGGACGCGGTTTACCGATCAAATGACATTCCCGGTCGGAGATATAATGTAAGCACTGTAAACTAACATGTTTAAATTTCGATCGACAAAATATCAAAAAGTGGGCCCCACTAACATCTGTAGAACAGTAACAAAATCTGGGCCCAAAATATATATACCAAAAACCACAATTTCCAGAGGGGAACACACAGTGCAAATTTGGGGGCATGATCGCCCAGAACTGCCGCGGATGCGCGGCCAAACCATGGGTTTGGCCGCGTTTCCGCGGCTGTCTTGTCGACTGACATGCTCAAATTTGTACGACGTTCTTAAAAAACCCTGCACAGTTTTCTGAGATGTGTGAAATATTTTTAGGACACCGTTTAAAAACAACAGAAACTGTCAAGCTTGGATTTTGCAATTTTTGATTTCCGGTTCGATCGATGTTTTAAACGTGTTAGCACAAGTTAGTATAGCAAAATGGTGAGGCTCTGATACCACTGTAAGTCTACGTTAGCGCCCCGGCCGTCTACAGACGCCTAATGCGGAACAAAAACTTTTTAACTGGCGCTATCGTATACTTTAACCCGGATCTGCCATTATTGCTAAACTAACAAACTGTAAAGAGTGTAGAAAGGTTATACCGAACGATCCGAGTCCTTCGTTCTTTAACCATCATCCCACGCTCCGTTGCGGCTGCTCCGATCTCGTCGAACTCCGATATCCTCGTCGAGGTGGCACCACATCACTGATTCTTTAAACGGGCTCCCGCCTCTGACTCGAGGCAACTCGGTCGTCAAGTTTGCTAGAAGAGACGACCAAGATTGATGTAGAGAATGAGTAGATGACTTTGTCTCGTTCCGTTCAAAGCTATGGACGGACGGTTAATGAAGTTGCCGTGGAAATCGGGTGTTGGAATGAAATGAGCTGTGAAATTCCATACACCCCAAATGCTATCATAATCTTTTCACAAATGAAAACCATCAAGTGAGAGAGAGAGGAGGGGGGCCGGCCACTTATAAGAGTGGGGGGGTGAGTGTAGGAGAGGGGAGAGTAACCTTAAGCAAATATCATAATGTGAACACAAAAGAATATCAAGCATAAAGATCTTAAGCAAAACAAGAAATGGTTAAAATCAAAGCATGAGTCACAAGACACCTCACCAAATCTAGAACCTTTTAGAACCTTCTAGAAGCATGACTCGCCCTCATCCAAGAAAAGATAAATCCGTCTTTAACCGAATGTTAAAAGACGGCTGATAGAAAACTGGAAACTGGCAACTTCCAAAAGTGATCCTGAAACGACTTTCAGGATAACCCCGAAACTGTATAAATATACCCGCATTTGTATTACGACCGAATACAAATGCAACTGAGACAAAGATATTATATCTACTCAATATAATACTCGGATCCGGCTTAAACCAAAGCCGACCAGTATCATCTGCCCGAAAACTGACACGTGCGTAAACGCACGTGCATTTTCCGAACCCTGCCATAAAACCATACGGCCTCTACAACGTTTCGCCCGAACTTGGGAAACTGTCTGTGGGGAACTCTAATGACTCGTCAGTACCCTGGCAGTGGGTTTAACCACAAACCGTCAGCGGCACTAGCTATGCGTAACGGCTGCCCATGGACTGACCTCAAGGGAGGCTGATGAGTGAACTCAAGGGAGGCCGATGAGTGAACTCATCCAGAAACCCTACTGAGCCTAACAGTGACAATGTATATACAGTCCGGTCCGTTCGTCAATGAGTATCGCATATCTACCTAGGGGTCTAGAAACGTCAGACCCCCAATAGCAGTATAAGTCGTGTCGGAGTGAAGCCCAATAACACCCTGAGATACTACTGGAGTACCTACCAGTAAATCTCCTGCCATGGCCATGGACTATGTGTAATGGCTCTCCTAGACACAGCACGACCTCGCCCCCAATACCGGGAGAGACGAATCCCCTGCCGATCCGCTCACGTGCCTCCATATGGCTCGGGACTGTACCCAAAAGCTACCTGTTTGCACGACTCCTTTGAGCCGTGGTAGGGTAGAAATCAAAGCACAGTGGGAACTCACACGAGACAAATGACGACCTCAGGTCGATGAACTAACCTGTACACATGTCACCAGGGAACTGCTATCTGACGATAGGTATAGTACTAACTAGCAGATTCCCGGCGAGTCCTGTCCGGTGTACTCATAACCCAATGAGCACCTGTATACATCTTAGGTGATCCAATTGACACCAGTGGCTTGTGAGACCAGCCACCGCCCCTCGTCGGGGTCTCGACTGTATACACTAGCCTACTCCGGAGTATCGATGCCCTGTCTCGAAACTCCCACGACTAGGGACCACAATTAAGGATATGCATATAAACTACCCAACTCTCACGTATATGATCGCCATCATACTGTTGGTAGTAAAGCAAGATCCTAAGGGCTCTATCAAAGTGTAACATGCAATCAGTCACCTGAACATGTACACGACTGATAAAGGCAAACCAGATAGCATACTATCATCTCGAGTAAGACTGTCCTACCGGGATAGGTCCTCCGCAATCATTGCAATCACGTACCTGCGATCCAATAATTGACTATGAGGGCACTATCTCCAACAATATATATGTTATATATATATATTAACTAGTATTGAATATAAGACGGTCATATGTGATATAACCGGATTATTGAATTATGTGTAGATTTAATAATGTGATATACATATAAATAAAATATTAGTCGGTTATATATGATCTAACCGGATTATTGAATCAAGTGTTGATTTAGTAATTTAATATATATAAATATATTTGATATATATATTAACTAATATCAGCCACTAAATATTTTCTTCTCTACAAATACATTTAAATATATATGAGATATATATTTATATATGTATTTACTATTGTGTCATGGTAGATGATACATAGAACATGGGTGTATGAGACTTACACTAAAGCTAAGGATAATTGTGGTAATTATTTATTAAGAGTAAAATAAAATGAGTGAAAATGAGCATGGCTTAAGATGCTTGCAGAAGCATGTAGAAGCCATGCCTCATCTCATTAATTTTGTTTTACTCTAGATATTTTATAAAATAACCATTTATCTTTAACCCATGGTTAACTCTCTTATTATCTTTTGAGATATTTTTTCTATCACCCAAGTTCTTCTTCTTCCTCTCTAGTTTTCTTGAGTTGGAAAAACAAAAAAAGAGAAGGATTTCTAGTGTGAGCAAAATTCTTACATCATCAACCTACTCTCATCTAGCCCATTAGATTAGGTTGTTTGCTTCACTAATTCTTTGAATAGTGAAGAGGTAGCATGAGTTAGAGTAACTTCTAGATGGATAATCTTCGGCCTCGAAGATGACAAAGCAAGTTCGTTCCTTTCTTCATGTGGAGCCAAGAAGAGTTCTAGGGACTACTATGTTAGATATGTATGCTCTAGAGGCCTGTATTGTATAGGATGCTAGGCATGTATATGTACAGAAACAATCTTTGCTCGAAATGATAGTATGCTATTTGGTTTATCTTCATCTTAACGTGTGATGTGTTGTATTTCATATCTTTATATACATGTTGATGAAGCCCTTAGGATTATGCTTGACTACCGGGATTATGATGGAGATCATACAAGTGGGGCCTTGGCAATCTATAAGCATTTCCTTTAATGGTTCCTAGTCGAGGGTATATCGAGACAGGGCATCGATATTACCAAAGTAGACTAGTGTATACGTTTCTTGACCCTGGGGGCGATGGTTGATCCCACAACCATTAGTGTTTGACATCAAAGATTGTACACATGTGCTCATTGGAGAATGGGTCCGAACAGGACTCGCCGAGAACTCCTAGATGGTATATATACCTATTGTCAGATAGCAATTCTCTGGTGACACTTATACAGGTTAGTCTATAGACCCGAGATCGTCATAGTGTCTTGTGTGATTCATAATGTGCTTTAATTTCCTCCCTACCACACCTCTACTGAGTCATGCAAACAGGTGGATTTTGGGTAGAGTCCCAAATCTCATGGAGGCAGTGAGCGATAGGAGGGGTTTCATCTCTCCCGGTATAAGGAGTTGATGTCGTGCTATGCTTGATCGGCCATAACAACAAATCCTTGGCCAGGGTTCTCGAGATTTACTAATAAGAGTTATCAGTAGTTTCTCGAACCGTTATGGGCCGTTAATCGGCAAGACTTATAAAGTTACCGGGGTATGACATTTACCACCCCTAGACTTCATATGCGACGTATCAGACGAAGAGACCGGACTGTACGGTAAGTGTTGCTTACAGGCTCGTTAGGGTTGTGATGAGTTCGCTCGTCGGCCACCTTTTCGTCATGTACCTTGGTAACCGTTATGCACAGCTAGTGCCGCTGACGTGCTTATGGTTAAACCCACTGCCAGCGTACTGTCGAGTCTTTAGAGTCCCATACCGAGGGTTCCCTGGTTTAGGCAAAAGATGTAGAGGCCGAAAGTTGTTACGGCAGGGTTTCGATCTTGTTCATGTAATTGTTACAGGAATAATGATCGGAAGGATAATACTGGTAGGCTTTGGTTTAAGCCGGATACCGGTATTATATTATTAGATTATTTGTATTCGTATTTTTCGGAATTCGGATATGGGTATACTTATACGGTATACGGTGGAGGGGTATTCTTATAATTGTTACAAGAATACCTTCTAGAAGGAGACACCTCATAATTACATATTTATTTTGTGGAAAATAAATAAATGAGGTGGAATTTGGAGAAAGTCTAAGTATGGATGAAGGATTGGCTTGTTTCATTTTTGTCACGACCCGCAGGGTACGGAACGTGACTGGCACTTAAGTGTACGAAACGTCTAAAGACGTCCGTAAAATAAGTAAGCCAAAGCCCAGAAAACAAAACCAATTAAGCAAAAGAGTGAAGAGAACCCAATCAATTAAAAGCGAGTTTATCAAATAAGTCATGTAAAACCCTTTTTAAAAACAATACCAATTTTTCCGAAAATTTCGGCAGAGTATCCTTTGTAAATACTGGCCCCCAAAATGGGTACAACAAGAATAAATATGAATCCAACAAAATAGGGCATCCCCAAGCGGGAGCTAGCTCTTCGCCACAAGGCGGTCACAAATCCCACGCAATATAAAATGACAACAAGCAAAATAATCATAATGAAGCATAAGAAAAAAACAGCATGTCGACTCAAGTGAGCTCGACCCCAAAATACAGCATAAAAGTCCACAAACCTCACAGTCTCATCTCTAGGTCAATATACAATAATGCTGGTAGATACAGTAGATGGAGTACACTAGATACAAGGAATATACAAGGTGGTACAAAATAGTAATATAACCCACCTAAGAGCAAAACCTCAAGTCCAGGCAAAGGAGGCAAAAGAACAAGTGCGCCCGCCGCTACTGAACTGACGGAGCGGACCTGCAAAAGACTGTGGCACAACGGGGGTGAGTTGCCAACTCGTGAGTAATAAATAACATCTACAAAGGCTATCGTATGCATGCACACAAGCATCCTAGCATCTAAAATACAGGTATGAATGGATGCACTAGCAGGTGTGTATACAACATCAGTATACGAATATGTATGCAACATGAATATCTGAGGTCTCAATAGGTATCTATAAGAAACATTTTATCTCTTTTTGTTTTTGAAACTCTTTTAGAATGCCAGCATAATACTCAAGGAATCGACGAGAACCGGTGTCCAGCAACGACACCTAAAAGCTGTCTCAAATCTCATAAATCCATGTCATAGTGTCTCTGGCCTCAGCCGTCCAGCTGACCCATCTCAAATATCAATATCTCATCATCTAGCGGCCACGGTCGGTATCCTCTGGATATCCACCGTCCCAAACAGTCACCGGTAGGTAATCCGTCCCCTGCCAGGCTCAACGTCAACACCACATTCCTCTTGCCCCGGGGTACCTTACCGGGCCCACCATGTACCCGTGACGGTTCCTCCACTCCTCGACACGGATTTCCAAAACCACAGCAAACTCATGGTGGACGACAGTTACATCACTAGAAAACCGCAATTTACATATTTTAAAAAAAATAAGTAAGTTTAGAAATTTTGCGGCTTTCCCCCGAAATCCAGAAATATCATAAAATCTCAAGAAATCCTCATAAGTGCATATGTCAATGATAATGAATGCATATGGTATCAATAATCAAGTTGCGATGTGTGATTAATAGATTAGGCATGAACAATTAATATGATGAAGTACATGCACATGAATAGCAATCCTACGGTTTCATTTTAAGGAATTAAAGGCAATAGCACAAGTTTAAGTATCAATTAGTAAAAGGTTTCGATTTAAAGGTTATCTAGTGTGGTGGCATGGCAATTACCAGGGTGTGTGTGTAAGCATGAATAGTGCTCGTGCTGCATATAAAAACCCTGGCAATGGTGCAGGTGTCCTATAAAATGGTTTCGTATAGGTATGTCAATATAATGCATGGATGCAGCAAATAATCAAATAAGTGTTTCACCCCTAATTACTAACATCACTAAGAATCTTGTAAGTTACTAAAACTATCGGGCGGCTTGCGCCATCCAACGATAGTCCCCCGTAGATGTTACATCTACTCACCGGAATCCCTGGCTAGCTGTGTCCAATCACCGCTTTCCCCTTTCGCGCCGCGTCTGACGTCTCCGCGACCGAACCTGGAATTTACATCAATACCAAACATAAGGTTACGTATCAAGAACGATGCAAAACCCAAACGAAACTACTAATGTTCACTAGCTAGGTACAACGTGCACAGGGTGCGCGGAACATACGCGAAAATCGCAAAAACTGCCAAAAATCGCCGATTTGGTCGCCCGACAAAACTAAAACCCGACTACTCAAAACTCCGCGCTCACGCATCCTAAACGTCATAGGAGATGCTAAAAACATCCCCAAGGTATCACAAATAATTCACCAAATAATTTTAATAAAAACCTAGTAAGCACAAATTAGCAATTTTGGTGCAAAAATCGAAAATTAGCGATACGGTTATCACAATCCAACACAATATCCAACCACACAACAAGCTATCTACAAACACTATAATTACAACACATTAGCAAAGATTCAAAATCTATTTTCCATAAACAACCATTACTTGAATTATATAACCTAGCAATTCTCAATCCAAACTATATATGAAAACCTTAAATTAACACTAATTTATAACTCAATTAGCAAGTTAACCTTCTAGATTAGGTTAGCAAAACAACTAGATAACAAATTAGATTTAATCAACTAAATAATGGTTTCTAAACCCTAATTCAACTCATTTATCATGCTTCACAACCCATTTTCCATACATAAACCCTCCCTTGAATTTCCTAAAACAACAATTTACAACCAAAATCAAACTTTTAAAATTAACTAAATTAGCATAATTTGAAGACCACATAAACAAGGTAACTTCTTTGATTTGGTTGTGTAGGAACTAGCAAGCGAAATAAATTTAATTAACCACATAATGGTGTGCTAACAAACCCTAGTTTAAAACAAACTACTCTTTTATAAACTAGATTAGAAATTAGCTAAACTTTTAACACTAAAACCATATAATTAAAGGAATTTAGCCAAAAGAAATTAACTTGATGGAATTTATACCTCAAGATCTATGGATCAAGCATGTGATTTGCCTCTAAGGATGGCTTCCTAGCTCTAAGATTCAAGCAAGAATGGCTAAGGATAATGATAGCATAAGGATTTTGTTTGGATTTTTGAATAAAATTGTGGATTTTGATGTGTTTTTTTTGAAGAAATTTGAAGAAAATGAAAAGAAAAGAGATGAAGAGGAGGAGGTGCAGGTTTCGGCCAGAGGGAGGTAAGGGGAGGGTGTGGGTGTGTTGGAAAAGTCATTAGTCAACTCTCCCAAAAGTCAATGCACCATACTTCATCAAACTATTTTTAAAATAAATTCATAAACAACCCAAATCAACACATGAAAGAAAACCAAAATGAGGCCAGAAATTTCTGGACCTGATCAAGGTGGGGCTGTCCTAGGGCTGAGGGAAGAGAGAGAGGGGTTTTACAAAAGAAGTTTTACGCAAAAAGACCCCCTACAAGTCAAAAATTGCAAGTTTTAGCTTAAAATTCAATAATTTCGCTTTCTATACTAAAAATTAGTTAAAAATAAAAATAAAATACTAAAAATTTATGTTACCACTAGATTTTAATTATCATAATTTTAAAGATTAAAATTAGCCCGGAAAAATTTGTATTTATCGCTAATTTAATGTATTTTCTTACCGGCTTAAAATAATATTAAAAAATTGAAAAATTAGGGAAAATTTTTAAACGACCAGAATTTCATAATTAACTCATTAGCTACTAAAAACAAGCAATTACCTATCCATTTTAAGTATAATTAGCCCTAAACTGCAAAATAACGAGAAAGACGGTTTTCGGAAAAATACCGAATTTTCACCGATTTTCAGGAAAACAGCAAAACGACTTTTCAAGACGCTACAATCTTCCCCCCTTAAAGAAATTCGGTCCCCGAATTTAAAAAATATAGCTACGCGTACCTTCAAAGAGATGGGGATATTTCTTCCTCATCTCGCCCTCGGTCTCCCAGGTAACCTCCTCGCTGCTCGGGCTACGCCAAAGGACCTTGACGGTTGGTATAATCTTCGACCTCAACTTCTTCACCTGCCTATCCAAGATGGCCACCGGCTGCTCTGCAAAAGAAAGGTTGCGCTCTAGCTGGACTGTCGGGTGCTGAATCGCATGCGAAGGGTCGTGAAGGTACTTGCGGAGCATCGAAACATGGAAGACGGGGTGAACATCGGGAAAGCTGGGTGGAAGGGCCAAACGATATGCAACTGCGCCGACACGCTCGAGGATCTCGAAGGGACCTACGAATCTAGGGCTAAGCTTCCCCTTTCGCCCAAAACGCATCACGCCCTTCATCGGAGAGACTTTCAGAAAAACATGGTCGCCAACTGCGAACTCTAATCTGCGACGACGCCTGTCTGCATAGGATTTCTGCCTGCTCTGAGCCACTCTCATCCGGTCTCGGATCAACTGTATCTTCGCTGTCGTCTCCTCAACAAGCTACGGCCCCAAAATGCTGCTCTCGCTGAGCTCTGTCCAACAGACGGACGATCTGCATCTCCTCCCATACAATGCCTCGAAAGGTGCCATCTGAATAGTATCCTGGAAGCTGTTGTTGTAGGAGAACTCCACTAGAGGTAAATGACGATCCCAGCTACCACCAAAGTCTAAAACGCACGCTCTGAGCATGTCCTCGAGAGTCTGAATGGTCCGCTCTGACTGTCCGTCGGTCTGCGGATGAAACGCTGTGCTGAAGCTCAAACGAGTGCCCAAAGCCTCCTGAAGTCTCTGCCAAAGTCGGCTGGTGAACTGAGTGCCTCGATCTGACACGATACAAGTCGGTACGCCGTGTAGTCGCACGATCTCGTCAATATAGAGCTGAGCATACTGAGCGAAGCTGAAAGCGGTCTTCACCGGTAGGAAGTGAGCCGCTTTCGTCAATCTATCTACGACCACCCAGATGGAGTCGTACCCTCGACTGGTCCTGGGTAGACCCACAACGAAGTCCATCGAAATCTGTTCCCATTTCCACTCTGGAATGGGTAACGGCTGTAGCTCTCCTGCGGGCCTCTGGTGCTCGGCCTTGACTTGCTGACAAGTCAGGCATCTCGAAACGAACTCCGCAATGTCCCTCTTCATCCCGTCCCACCAGTAGGTCTCTCTCATATCATGGTACATCTTGGTGGAACCGGGATGGACACTATACACTGATCGGTGTGCCTCCTCAAGAATGTCGCGCCGCAATCCATCAGCATCTGGTACGCACAGTCTAGATCCATATCGTAAAATCCCCTGATCGTCAACCACGAACTCGGAAAATCTTCCCTGTCCCATCTGTGCCATGATCTCTGAGCAACGGTCGTCACTGCGCTGTGCCTCATATATACGGTCAAGCAACTGTGGGCGTGCACGAACATGCGCGAGCTGTCCCCCTGTCTGAGTGAACTCGAACTCAACCCGGCTGTCGCATAACATCTGCCAATCTGCTGACGACTGCCTCTGCACTGCTCGCAAAAAGGATAGACTACCCCCGGGCCTCCTACTCAACGCATCTGCCACCACATTTGCCTTGCCGGGGTGATATAAAATCTCGCAGTCGTAGTCTTTCACCAACTCCATCCAACGACGCTGTCTGAGGTTCAGGTCTCGCTGCTGAAATATGTGCTTTAAGCTCTTGTGATCGGTGAATATCTGACACGACTCGCCATACAGGTAATGTCGCCAAATCTTCAGTGCAAAGACCACTGCAGCCATCTCCAAATCATGAGTGGGGTAGTTCTGTTCATGCTTCTTCAACTGCCGAGAAGCATAAGCGATCACCCGGCCATGCTGCATCAATACGCATCCTAATCCCACTCGCGAAGCATCACAGTAGACAACAAATCCGCCTGATCCCGAAGGCAAAGATAATACCGGCGCCGTAGTCAAACAAGTCCGTAGCTGCTGAAAACTGCGCTCGCACCCCTCTGTCCAAACGAAAGGAACTCCCTTCCGGGTCAAACCGGTCAAAGGTGCAGCTATACGGGAGAAGTCCTGAACAAAACGCCTGTAGTAGCCCGCCAGGCCTAGAAAACTACGGATCTCAGTAACCGATGTAGGTCGGGGCCACTGCTGAACAGCCTCAATCTTCTTCGGGTCCACACAAATGCCGTCTCTCGTAACCACGTGACCCAAGAATCCGACGCTGTCCAGCCAGAATGCACACTTGGAGAACTTCGCGAACAGCTGGTGCTCCCTCAGAGTCTGTAACGTAATCCGCAAGTGCTGCTCGTGCTCCTCTCTGCTCCGGGAGTACACCAAGATATCGTCGATAAACACGATGATGAACAAGTCAAGATACGGCCTGAATGTACGGTTCATCAAATCCATGAATGCTGCTGGGGCGTTGGTGAGTCCGAACGACATCACCAAAAACTCGTAATGGCCGTAGCGCGTGCGGAAAGCTGTCCTCGGTATATCCTCCTGTCGAACTCGCAGCTGATGGTATCCTGATCGCAAGTCGATCCTCGAAAAATACCCCGCACCCTGAAGCTGGTCGAACAAATCATCAATGCGCGGCAACGGATATCTGTTCCGAACGGTAACTTTGTTCAGCTGGCGGTAGTCGATACATAAGCGCAAACCTCCATCCTTCTTCTTGACAAACAGGACCGGAGCACCCCACGGAGAAACACTCGGTCGAATAAGTCCCTTATCTAACAAATCCTGCAACTGATCCTTCAGCTCTCGAAGCTCTGCCGGGGCCATCCGATAAGGCGGTATAGAAATAGGCCCCGAGCCGGGAATCAAATCAATGCAGAACTCAACATCGCGCTCAGGCGGTAGCCCAGGTAGCTCATCAGGGAAAACATCAGGGAACTCACAAACTACCGGGACCCGGTCCAACGGAACCTCTGCAGCTCGAGTATCACAAATACACGCTAAGAATCCCTGACATCCCTTCCGCAAGAGCTGACCAGCGCGAAGAGACGAAATTAAGCTGGGAAGGATGACACTGCGGTCTCCCCGAATAACAAGGACTGGCTCTCCCGGAAAGCTAAATATGACTGCCTTCTCACGGCAGTCCACCGAAGCATAACAAGTGGCTAGCCAATCCATGCCCAGAAGCACATCAAAGTCCAACATATCGAGGAGAATCAAATCAACCGATGAATCCCTCTCCCCGATATGAACGGAACACAAACGAAATACAAACCGAGCGACAAACGACTCGCCTACCGGAGTAACAACAACAAGCGGATGATCTAACGACGACGACTCACGGCCCAACATCGGTGAAAAGTGTGTAGAGACGTACGAATGTGTGGAACCTGGGTCGAATAATACCCGGGCGTCGAAAGAACAAACTGGCAAGGTACCTGTCACAACGGCATTGGATGCCTGCGCATCCTGCGGTGTCAAAGCAAAAACTCGGGCCTGTCCTCCACCGATAGCGGGCTGACCTCGACCTCGGCCTCTGCCTCCTCGTCCTCTCTGAACAGGACCGCCGCGTCCACGGCCTCTGGGTGCACCTAACTGGCGTGGAGCATCGCCGGTGGTAGGAAGTAGGGCTCTCTGAGGAGGGGGTGGTGATGGTGGCAGGGTCACATGCGGAACTGTCGCTGCTCCCTGTCGTCTCGCCGGACAGTCTCTGACAAGATGGTGCAAACTCCCGCACCCAAAACACCCTGGCGACGGCTGCTGCCCCTGGGGATAAGAACCATATAACTGTCCCCGCCCAAATCCTCTGCCAGGCCTATCTCTTGGAAAGAATCTGGCGCGCTGCCTCTGAGACGGTACCTCGGTGCGAATCCTCTTCGGCCCAGAAACGGCCGAAGTCTGTGATATGCGTGCCTCCATCCGCAATGCTGTATCCCTAGCAGCTGAATAAGTATCGTAGTGCTGGGCGCCAATGGCAAGATATAGCTGGGCATCAAGTCCCTGTACGAACCTCTTCACCATCTTCTCCTCGGTATCCACCAAATACTGAGCATATCGGGATAACTGTGTAAACTGGATGTCATACTCAGACACCGTCATCCCAGGTGTCTTGACTAAGGCCTCGAAGCTACGAGCTCTGGCGTCGCGAACGCTCTCTGGAAAGAAACGGGCTAGAAAGACCGCTGTAAACTCGACCCAAGTCATAGGCGGTAGACCTGCAGCTCGACCTCTCAAGACTGACTCCCACCATGTCTGCGCGAGACCCTCTAGTCGGAAACTCGCAAGCTCTACCCATCGATCATCCGAACATCTCAGCGAACGGCAGATCCTGGCTAAACTGTCAAGGAACGTCTGTGGGTCCTCCGCTGCCTCGGTGCCGGTGAATACTGGAGGTCTCAGCCTCATGAAATCCTGTAGTGAAACCGGAATGGCCACGGTGGTAGTAGTAGGAGCAGGTATCATGGTCGTCTGTGATGTAGTAGGTACGTCATCCGGCCTCGGTGTACGACTGGCTGCAACTAGGGATCCTACCATCTGGCGTAGCTCCTGCATGCCTCCCATCATCTGTCGCAACTCCTCCATACCGGTCTCGAGCCTATCCATACGGCCTGGGGAAGGTGGATCGGTCTGTCCCTGCGGCGTAGGCATACCACCCTGCTCAGTCCTAGTCTCGGACGAGCCAGCTCGAATCTCGTCTCTGGCGGCAGCCCTCTGTGCCCTCGTAGCCTTCGGCGGCATAGTGGCTGTTACAGGAAAACGGATAGTAAGAATAGTGCAATAGGATCATAGGATACACGGAATTGAAGAAGGAATTTTCAAGCAAGTATACCCTAAAGTCACTTAGGCGGAGTACCGTATCGCAAGTATGCCGCGGACATACGCACGCTACGTTACCCTGCTTAAGTCACTTACTCCATCTACCAAGGGTCATCCTACACTCAAAAAGGTAAAACCTATCGCTTTGATACCAACTTTGTCACGACCCGCAGGGTACGGAACGTGACTGGCACTTAAGTTTACGAAACGTCTAAAGACGTCCGTAAAATAAGTAAGCCAAAGCCCAGAAAACAAAACCAATTAAGCAAAAGAGTGAAGAGAACCCAATCAATTAAAAGCGAGTTTATCAAATAAGTCATGTAAAACCCTTTTTAAAAACAATACCAATTTTTCCGAAAATTTCGGCAGAGTCTCCTTTGTAAATACTGGCCCCCAAAATGGGTACAACAAGAATAAATATGAATCCAACAAAATAGGGAATCCCCAAGCGGGAGCTAGCTCTTCGCCACAAGGCGGTCACAAATCCCACGCAATATAAAATGACAACAAGCAAAATAATCATAATGAAGCATAAGAAAAAAACAGCATGTCGACTCAAGTGAGCTCGACCCCAAAATACAGCATAAAAGTCCACAAACCTCACAGTCTCATCTCTAGGTCAATATACAATAATGCTGGTAGATACAGTAGATGGAGTACACTAGATACAAGGAATATACAAGGTGGTACAAAATAGTAATATAACCCACCTAAGAGCAAAACCTCGAGTCCAGGCAAAGGAGGCAAAAGAACAAGTGCGCCCGCCGCTACTGAACTGACGGAGCGGACCTGTAAAAGACTGTGGCACAACGGGGGTGAGTTGCCAACTCGTGAGTAATAAATAACATCTACAAAGGCTATCGTATGCATGCACACAAGCATCCTAGCATCTAAAATACAGGTATGAATGGATGCACTAGCAGGTGTGTATACAACATCAGTGTACGAATATGTATGCAACATGAATATCTGAGGTCTCAATAGGTATCTATAAGAAACATTTTATCTCTTTTTGTTTTTGAAACTCTTTTAGAATGCCAGCATAA
The DNA here is from genome assembly GCA_030015575.1 of Agapanthus africanus. Lineage (NCBI taxonomy): Eukaryota > Viridiplantae > Streptophyta > Magnoliopsida > Asparagales > Amaryllidaceae > Agapanthus > Agapanthus africanus. The sequence goes on along the minus strand of CM057347.1, from coordinate 205,637,455 downwards.
TACTCAAGGAATCGACGAGAACCGGTGTCCAGCAACGACACCTAAAAGCTGTCTCAAATCTCATAAATCCATGTCATAGTGTCTCTGGCCTCAGCCGTCCAGCTGACCCATCTCAAATATCAATATCTCATCATCTAGCGGCCACGGTCGGTATCCTCTAGATATCCGCCGTCCCAAACAGTCACCGGTAGGTAATCCGTCCCCTGCCAGGCTCAACGTCAACACCACATTCCTCTTGCCCCGGGGTACCTTACCGGGCCCACCATGTACCTGTGACGGTTCCTCCACTCCTCGACACGGATTTCCAAAACCACAGCAAACTCATGGTGGACGACACTTACATCACTAGAAAACCGCAATTTACATATTTTAAAAAAAATAGTAAGTTTAGAAATTTTTCGGCTTTCCCCCGAAATCCAGAAATATTATAAAATCTCAAGAAATCCTCATAAGTGCATATGTCAATGATAATGAATGCATATGGTATCAATAATCAAGTTGCGATGTGTGATTAATAGATTAGGCATGAACAATTAATATGATGAAGTACATGCACATGAATAGCAATCCTACGGTTTCATTTTAAGGAATTAAAGGCAATAGCACAAGTTTAAGTATCAATTAGTAAAAGGTTTCAATTTAAAGGTTATCTAGTGTGGTGGCATGGCAATTACCAGGGTGTGTGTGTAAGCATGAATAGTGCTCGTGCTGCATATAAAAACCCTGGCAATGGTGCAGATGTCCTATAAAAGGGTTTCGTATAGGTATGTCAATATAATGCATGGATGCAGCAAATAATCAAATAAGTATTTCACCCCTAATTACTAACATCACTAAGAATCTTGTAAGTTACTAAAACTATCGGGCGGCTTGCGCCATCCAACGATAGTCCCCCGTAGATGTTACATCTACTCACCGGAATCCCTGGCTAGCTGTGTCCAATCACCGCTTTCCCCTTTCGCGCCGCTTCTGACGTCTCCGCGACCGAACCTGGAATTTACATCAATACTAAACATAAGGTTACGTATCAAGAATGACGCAAAACCCAAACGAAACTACTAATGTTCACTAGCTAGGTACAACGTGCACAAGGTGCGCGGAACATACGCGAAAATCGCAAAAACTGCCAAAAATCGCCGATTTGGTCGCCCGGCAAAACTAAAACCCGACTACTCAAAACTCCGCGCTCACGCATCCTAAACGTCATAGGAGATGCTAAAAACATCCCCAAGGTATCACAAATAATTCACCAAATAATTTTAATAAGAACCTAGTAAGCACAAACTAGCAATTTTGGTGCAAAAATCGAAAATTAGCGATACGGTTATCACAATCCAACACAATATCCAACCACACAACAAGCTATCTACAAACACTATAATTACAACACATTAGCAAAGATTCAAAACCTATTTTCCATAAACAACCATTACTTGAATTATATAACCTAGCAATTCTTAATCCAAACTATATATGAAAACCTTAAATTAACACTAATTTATAACTCAATTAGCAAATTAACCTTCTAGATTAGGTTAGCAAAACAACTAGATAACAAATTAGATTTAATCAACTAAATAATGGTTTCTAAACCCTAATTCAACTCATTTATCATGCTTCACAACCCATTTTCCATATATAAACCCTCTCTTGAATTTCCTAAAACAACAATTTACAACCAAAATCAAACTTTTAAAATTAACTAAATTAGCATAATTTGAAGACCGCATAAACAAGGTAACTTCTTTGATTTGGTTGTGTAGGAACTAGCAAGCAAAATAAATTTAATTAACCACATAATGGTGTGCTAACAAACCCTAGTTTAAAACAAACTACTCTTTTATAAACTAGATTAGAAATTAGCTAAACTTTTAACACTAAAACCATATAATTAAAGGAATTTAGCCAAAAGAAATTAACTTGATGGAATTTATACCTCAAGATCTATGGATCAAGCATGTGATTTGCCTCTAAGGATGGCTTCCTAGCTCCAAGATTCAAGCAAGAATGGCTAAGGATAATGATAGCATAAGGATTTTGTTTGGATTTTTGAATAAAATTGTGGATTTTGATGTGTTTTTTTTGAAGAAATTTGAAGAAAATGAAAAGAAAAGAGATGAAGAGGAGGAGGTGCAGGTTTCGGCCAGAGGGAGGTAAGGGGAGGGTGTGGGTGTGTTGGAAAAGTCATTAGTCAACTCTCCCAAAAGTCAATGCACCATACTTCATCAAACTATTTTTAAAATAAATTCATAAACAACCCAAATCAACACATGAAAGAAAACCAAAATGAGGCCAGAAATTTCTGGACCTGATCAAGGTGGGGCTGTCCTAGGGCTGAGGGAAGAGAGAGAGGGGTTTTACAAAAGAAGTTTTATGCAAAAAGACCCCCTACAAGTCAAAAATTGCAAGTTTTAGCTTAAAATTCAATAATTTCGCTTTCTATACTAAAAATTAGTTAAAAATCAAAATAAAATACTAAAAATTTATGTTACCACTAGATTTTAATTATCATAATTTTAAAGATTAAAATTACCCCGGAAAAATTTGTATTTATCGCTAATTTAATGTATTTTCTTACCGGCTTAAAATAATATTAAAAAATTGAAAAATTAGGGAAAATTTTTAAACGACCAGAATTTCATAATTAACTCATTAGCTACTAAAAACAAGCAATTACCTATCCATTTTAAGTATAATTAGCCCTAAACTGCAAAATAACGAGAAAGACGGTTTTCGGAAAAATACCGAATTTTCACCGATTTTCAGGAAAACACCAAAACGACTTTTCAAGACGCTACAATTTTTTATTCATTTGGAGTTACTATTGAAGCATGGTGCAATTTTTTATTGCATGCTTCAATTATTTTCATTTGAGCCATAACATTTTCTCCATGCTTGATTTTTTCATTCGTTACATACACATTCTCTGTCCTCATTATCTCCTTCTTCCTCCTCTTTACTTTAACCTTCAAATGAGTTGTGAATCAAAATTTTAGAGCAAAATTATAATCCAATACATGATCTCATCATCTAAGTGATCTCCTCTAGCAAACTTGATCTCTTAGTTAAACTCTTGTGAAGAGTTTGTAGCTTGTTCGATAGCTCTCGGGTGGATTGTCTTGGATCTTGAGGTGGCCGAAGACTGTGCTCTTTGCGACCATAAAGAGCCTAGGAGTCTCATCCAAACAAAGACCCGAAGAACCGGTTCCTAGGTATAACACTTTCATAGTAGATTAGATCTCTAGATAGTTTAACTAGTTATGGTTTAGCACAAGATCTTCGTTTATGTGGGTGTTGCATGCAAGAAAATTATTGTTTATTGCTTTTGCCTCCTCACAAGTGTTGTGAGGGTGTGCAACATCCACTAACATGGTATCAAAGCCTAACTAAACCACAACTAGTTGTTTAGACGACGTTTAAAGCTTCGAACACGAAACAACTCCAAAACCGTATTTTATAAACCCTGTTCTCTGGAAATTTTTCCAAAGTGTTCTGAAATTTTTTTAACCAAGTGCAGAATACTTGTTATGAGATAACTTGAAAACCCTAGAAAAACGAGCCCCAACCACCGGAATTTTCCCGGCGACATCAACGATTTTTCCGGCGTCGCCGGTTGAACAGTAGGGTTTGGGCTTGGGTTTTTTAGGGTTCACTGCATTCTGGATTTTTGGATTTATGGTATTGTTTAATTATTTCCAGATTACATGTGATGTAACCTAAGTGTTAGGGGAAATCAGAGTATTTCGAAATCGAACTTTTAATGTCGTTTATTCGCTTTTCAGTTTGTTATGTTTTTGAAACGTCCGCTAATTGCTATACGGCGATTAGTGAGAGTTGCACATACGTATATCTTGTGATGGTATGTGTATATGAATATGTTGGATCGTCATGGATGAATAGCCGGGGGGATGTGAGAATAGTGTTTTTCCTTTTCTTTCATTCATGTAATTTGTAAAAGGCAATGTAATATTATTTTGCGGGGCACATCCAGGTTGAGGTTGTAGCCATCGTTGTATATTTTCTTTTTACTGTTTTTGCTCCTAGGATAGACCCAAGGTGGGGTGCACAAACTACCGGGTTCTCGAAGTGCTGAGTGGCCTACTCACTATGTTGAGGGAGGTCGCTTCATTTCGGGAATTTGGCGGGTAGTTTGCCGCACCCGTAGGGGTCGAAGGTGGGGTTTGGCTATTCATCACGACCATGGAACCCGTCTTTCATTAAGGGCTTAAATGAAATACGGAATTCCTAGTATATCCAATGTATTCATCTGTGATCTGGAATGTTTATAAATGCGTGCGACGAATGGCTATTTATATATGAGATATATAATAAATATTGCTTATGTTTTGCACCCGCGCTAGTCTAGCCCCCGCTCTGCCGTTAGTTAAGTAACCTAACGGTGCATGACGGGGCCCTGTGGCGAATGCGGATGGCATAAGCGTACGTTCTATTTTCGTTTCTTTTCTGTGATGTTTAGGAAATGTAAATGATGGGACAAAATTAATGTGATTAATGTTAAGAAAAAGAAACCTAAAGAAGTTGTAGAATCAAACTTTTTAAAATGGGTAACTCTAGTTTTTGCTTTGCATAGTGGTATTCCTTGATGAATATCCAGCACCTCATTCGATGAGGAAAGGGCCGAGATCCCTTCACCGGGAGTGACCCCTTTAGAAAAACTAGCAAATGTTACAAAGCACTCGATTGTTTTTTTTATAGTTGATCTAATTTTTTCTTTGCATCGTGGTATTCATGAATATCCAGCACCTTATTCGATAAGGAAAGAGCCGAGATCCCTTTACCGGGAGTGACCTCTTTAGCAAAATTGGAAAGATACTACAAAACCATTCGATTTTTAAACTGGAGCTTAAACCACTCCTTTCACTAGATGCTATAACGATATCAAGTTCAAAACGTTAAGGGTTTTCATAAAAACCATCAGTTGCCCTCCGCCATTTTAGGAAGCAGAGTACTTAGTATTCGTGCAACGTTTGTTGACTATAGTTAAGGCGTGGTGTATGGTAGCTAAGTGATGTCTTTCTACAAAGCATTTGATGCGATTGATTAGGATCTTCGTATGACTTTGTTGCCATAGTTAAGGGTCATGCGGGTGGGTCTAAATCAATCACGAAATGGAGGGTAGAACTTGACTAGTGGTTATGATTTGTTGACCATAGTTAAGGTCATAAGAAACTAGGGGTAAAAATCATATCGGGAATTTCAAGAGTTGAAATTTGCAATGAGATTGCATACCTTCTATATGATAGCTGGATCCTGATCTCACTATGAGTAAAAGTTACTCCGGGGAGAGTTTTGCACTTTACAATTAGCTAATCCAGTAGGTGTCTAGAAAGGTATCAACGGGGTTACGCCTCCAGGAAAACGAGGTTTATTTTAATTATGTCCATACGAAAGCACGGGGAACCTCCCTCGGAGTACCAACACTGGCCTGGCCGACTAGTTAGCGAACTTGTAGATTGTGATTAATCCTGGCTAATTTTCTTTTTAAGGTTTGAAGAAAAATTTGATAAAAAGTAGTGGGAGACATCAATTAGATAAGATTAATAACCAATCTAATTATGCAAGAGCAATTGCTGAGTTTCTTCTTTTCTCTCTCCTAATGGCAGATACCTATGACGGGACTTAAGCTTTTATTAGACATGAATAAACTCACGGACTGAATTACATGATTGGTTAAGGAACGTAAATATTGCCCAAACCTATGATATGGTCGGATACGTCCTGACTACTTCAGCCCCTCCTAGCCCAGGCCCTGATTCTTTAGTTGCGGATTAAGAAATCCGCAAGACATGGGATATTGACTGTGCAACAGCCAAGTGCCTCGCGCTTGCTTCTATAAACAATTAACATCAGAAGCAGCACGAGAAGATGGATGTACAATCCATGTTTCTCCATACAAAGGAGTTGTATGGAGAGCAATCTCGTACTCTCCGATACGAGGCATCTCGAAAGTTGTTTTAGATGCGGATGGCTGCTGGCACGTCTGTAGGTGACCATGTATTGAAGATGATTAGACTTATCGAAGAACTAGAGGACCTGGTTTGGACCATGGAGAACGAACCATATATTGATATTGTTCTACAATCCCTTCCTCCTGCCTTTGCTCAGTTCATTGTAAACTTCAACATGCACAACATGGAGAAGTCATTACTGTAGGGTTCCTAGGCACACTCATGAGGTTCTACAACTGATCAACCATGCCAAAATCAAATTTTTCCATGTGCCGAGAAACCCTAATTGAGATCGTTAACTAGAGGTAAGGCGAAAGCATGCAAGCAAACTACTTTGCTACAAAGTGAATGGCAATACAACCTTTGTAGATCCGGTCCTCCACTTTTTTAGCTCCGTGATGACGTCCCTCCGCTGCGATCATCAGGATCCCGGACTCTAGCGATGGTTTCGTCGGAAAAATGATCGGGCTAGGTCGTTGACTTCGATGCCGAAGATGATCTACGTCGAGGCGACTCAAACTCAAGCTCCACCTTCACTAGGTCATGAAACTTGTGAAGATAACACCCTATACAACATGGCAAGTGGTAGAGAATGAAGAAATAGGAAGTGGGTTCACTTTGGATTTGGATTTCTCACTTGATTTCATTACTTGGAAATTTTCAAGAAAGGTTTTCTTCACTTGAAGAAGATGAAGAAGAAGAAGAAAGAATAATGAATTCTTGAAAATAATAAATCAAGTGATGCTTATCATAATGCAACCATGGGTGAAGTAACACATGTAGAGAATAAACTAGGGTTTAGGTGTAATGGTTAGGTTAGGGCATAAAACAAAATGGCTAGACATTTCAAAGCTTCATGAAGCTTCAAGTAAAAACCAAAGAAAGCCACCATTTTATTTCTTGCCAAAAATAAATGAATAAAATAAATAAATAAGCTAAAACCCTAACCATTAACCTAAACATGGTTTAAAGCATACACACACCCAAGTTTGCATGTATCATCAAACATGATACAAACTAGTGCACAAACATATATCATATATACAATGTGCACAATCTAGTGAGAAAAATAATCTTAAGTGAACAATACTAGTTAATGTAAAGTAATATATCAAATATATAATTATACATTAAATCATTAAATCAACACTTGATTTAATGATCCGGTCATACTGCATATAACCGACTAATATCAAGTCTATCAATATATCGAATCAACATTCGATTCGGTAATCCGGCTATATCTTATATAACCGTCCGATGATAGAAATCTGTAACACTTTGAATTTCCGTTTGAATGTCTTTCGTGATAATTAGTGATTGTACGTGTTATTATATATATGTGTTCCTAGGATTATTAGTTATTTTTAGTAGTGTTAGCATATTGGGAATTTTCCTTTATAGTGTACACCTTGCACACTTAGACATTTTTGAGACTTAGGGTTTTTGGTAGCATGTTAACCATTTTCTTGTGTTGCATGGTTGTTCTTTTTCCCCCACCCTTTTATCCAAAACAAAAACCCTTTTTCATAATTCAAATTCTATTAAACAAATGAGGCATGGGGGTTAGGTAAAAAGCTTGACTTTTGACCCATTTTTTCCCTCTCTTCTCTCTCTCTTTCCCCACTCCAGAATTCTGGAGAATTCCAGCAGCAAACCCTCCCATTTTCTTCATCTTTTCTTCTCCTCTTCATGTCTCTTTGATCTCTACACAAATCCTACACAAAAACCACACATTTCCTTCACAAAACCTTAGGAAAAGTGAGCTTTTTGAGGTGTTTGAAGCAAATCTGCATACTTAAGGGAAAAGCTAGAACTTTTGGTCTTTCTAGGGTCTTTTGAAGGTATAAATCTCACTCCTAGCACCCTATCTCCTTAACTTGCATGTTTAGTTTCAAAATATCACCTTTTTGTGCAATTTTAGTGCTATTGAGGGGATTTAGAGTTAATATGTTAAAGTTTATGTTGTTGTGGCTTGATTAGCTTGTTAATGAGTTATTAGTGTGGGTTTAGACTTAGGTTTGTTTCAGATTTCAGAAAAATACCCTAAAGTTTGAATTTTGAGCAAAAGTGTGGATTTTAACTAGAAATAAGGCTCTGTAGGATCTGCTGCTACCCGAGATATTTCAGAGTGAAACTAGAGGTTACTGTAGTATGTATGGGGGGTATAGAGTGCACACACCAAACCTGGGAGCCCAATTCCCAAGCGAGGCCGCCGAAATAAGCATTCTACCCGCAATTTGCGGCCAGATGGGGGTTCTTTGGGTTGGGGTTTGGGGTGTGGGTGTCTGCTGCTATGTAGGTTGTTTTGCTATATATAGTTTTACAATATCTTTCCTGTATCAAAATCTGGAGGTGATTACCTATTTTCCCGTATTTTCAATCTTTCGCGATACGCGTGATACGTGTGTGTGGGTTTGGGGTTTCTGCGTATCGCGACGCGTCGGAGTGGTTTCAGGCACGTAACCACACGTTTTAGCGTATCGCGCACACGCGCGCTTGGTTCGCGACACGAGTTACTAGTTCGGCTTTAATGTCGCGTTTGTGTGACTTCAAGCTTACGTGTGATATATTGTGTAATTCTAGGTTCGCAGGCGAGTACGGCAGATGCCGCGCAGAAGGGGAAACAAGTTGTTGGCTACACCTAGCGAGAGACTACGGTGAGTAGATTTCACATCTACGGGGATATCGCCCGCATGGCGTTCTACGTCAGGGGTGATAGGACCTTATAGTTTCCTTTGTATACATTGAATATTCATGGCTACTTTTTAGTGCATGCTGCATTCCCTGCTATTTGGATATAAACTAGGATTGATAGAACACCGCACCATTACTAACGGTCCATGTTGCACGAGCACTATCCTGCATGTTACACACACACCGTTAGTAATTGTCATGACACACACACTGTAGAATTCACATCGGATCATTATATTGTAGCTCATCTATATGTGACTTGACATGCTATTCATACTTGATGCCTATATCACATCGGATCATTATATTGTAGCTCATCTATATGTGACTTGACATGCTATTCATACTTGATGCCTATATCACATCGGATCATTATATTGTAGCTCATCTATATGTGACTTGACATGCTATTCATACTTGATGCCTATATCACATCGGATCATTATATTGTAGCTCATCTATATGTGACTTGACATGCTATTCATACTTGATGCCTATATCACATCGGATCATTATATTGTAGCTCATCTATATGTGACTTGACATGCTATTCATACTTGATGCCTATATCACATCGGATCATTATATTGTAGCACATTTATATGTGACTTGACATGCTATTCATACTTGATGCCTATATCACATCGGATCATTATATTGTAGCTTATCTATATGTGACTTGACATGATATTTACATTTGACGCACATATCATATCGGATCATTGACTTGCATTTTGGGTTGGATTACATGTGCTTTCTGGATTTGGGAACCGTGGCTATTTCAAATATGTAATCATTTAAAAAAAACCTGGTTCCCTTGATATGATATTTCGGTGCGTCCACCATGTGTTTTCTCGGTGCTAGAGTGATATATGCGAACCCGAATCGAGAAGCTGGTTGAGGCCGATTACGGGTACATGGTGGACCCGGTATGGTACCCCGGGGCGAGAACGGTTTCGCTGTGTAGTAGACGGTGAGCCTGGCAGAGGGACTACTACCTACCGGTGATTGGTTGGAACTGACAGTTATCCGGAGGGTACTGATCAGAGTCTATAGATGGATGCGGGGTGATCCATACTGCCGGGGCCGAGGGCCGATACCGCAGACGGAGCCCGTGGGCTGACCCGGACTGACGAGGCCCGAGGGATGAGGATTTGCGTGTCGATACTGGACACGAGTATTTATGATATCTGGGTGCCGATGTTGGGCACTCGGGATTCTCAGAGATGTACAGGATTTGAGGGCCGATGAGAGTGCCGGCGCCTGAGCTATTTGGGGGATCTGGGTGCATTGATGGACACCGATTATATATTCCACGTTGACATTCCGTGTAGATATTATATTGCCCTGCTCAGCATTTACTACTGTACCTCATCCTGTAGTTACATTACCTGATAGAGCATTTGCTACCTCATCCTGTAGTTACATTACCTGATAGAGCATTTGCATGATTATTGCACATACTGCTTATCACACATTGATATCATCTGTTGGCATATGATAGAGTTGCGCAGTACGTGCATGCTCGTGATTACCTTTATATGTTATCTCTATTCACGAGTTGGCAACTCACCCCCGTTGTGCCACAGTGTTTGCAGGTTGCCCTTCGGAGTAGTCGCGGCAGGCTGCGGTTGCATCTTTTGATACAGATACCCCCATAGTTGGTGTACTAGCTCTTTTGCTGAGAGGTGGGTTTTGTGCGGTATCTGTTTATCTTTCAGTTTGTACATTATTGTATCTAGTATTCTCCATCTACCATGTATGTATTTGACTTAGAGACAGTGTGAGGACGATGATGTATTTTATTTGTATTCTGGTGTCAAGCTCGTTGTGAGCCGACTGTACTTGCAGTTTATCCTATCTGTGTTGTTCCCACTTGTGGATCTTGATCTTCGCTACGACGTCGTATATTATTATCTTGGTGATTGTTTACTTAGATTTCTTATCATGTTAGTAAGTGCTTTCATTTAAAACTTATAACACTCTTTATTTTCACTGGTTTGATTTCTGGGTTTTCGGTTCACTTAGTCGCGTTACGCTTGTAGACGTTACGTGGTTAAATGCCGATCACGGGCCAAACTTTGGGTCGTGACAAAGTTGGATCAGAGCGTAGGTTTTACCTTTCGGATTGTAGGATGACCCTGGTATGATGGAGTAGGTAGCTGCAGCAGGGTAGCGTAGCGTGTGTATGTTCCGCGGCATACTCACGACACGGTACTACGCCTATGCGACCTTAGGACTTGTTGATGTAAATTCCTTCTTGAGTATATACATTCTTGCGATTCGATTTCCGTATCCTTATCGAATCCTATTGTTCCTTTCAGCCAATATGCCGCAAAAGACTACAAGGGCGCAGAGAGCGGCCGTGAGGGCCGAGATTCGAGTTGACTCGTCCGAGACGAGGACTGATCCGGGTAGCACACCGGTTGTGCCCGAGAAGGCTGTTCCTGCCGTGACAGATCAGATTGCTATGTTAGGGGCTGGTGTGCAGGAGATACGCCAGATGATGGGATCCAGTATGCAGGAGATGCGCCAGATGATGGGATCTCTAGTTGAGACACTTCGAGCGCAGCGACCAGAGGTAGTTCCACCCGTTGCAGAGACCGCGGTGGTACCCACAGTTCAGGCAGTTGCACCTGCGACTACAGAGGTTATTACAGTATCGCTGTCAGAGTTTATGAGGCTGAAGCCTCCGGTCTTCACAGGCACCGATGTGGCTGAGGATCCACAGTCTTTTATTGATAGGATGGCGCGGATATGTCGTTCACTTAGATGCGCAGATACGAGATGGGTTGAGTTCGCGAGCTTTCGCTTGGAAGGTCTTGCGCAGAAATGGTGCGAATCAGTCGAGAAGGGTAGAGCAGAAGGTCTTCCTCCTATGACCTGGACAGAGTTCGTGGCACTATTCCTTGCCCGCTTTCTTCCCCTGAGTGTCAGAGATGCTAGAGCATGCAGGTTCGAGTCCATACGCCAGACGCCAGAGATGTCAGTGGCAGAGTACGATGTGTTGTTCACCGAGCTATCCGTTTATGCTCCGTATCTAGTGGCTACTGAGGAGTTGTGAGTCAAGAGATTTGTCCGAGGCTTGCTTACACCACTATTCCTTGCTATCAGCGCACAGCATTACGAGACATACACAGCAGCAGTAGATGCAGCATTATTAGTTGAGGAGCGCCTTGCTGAGACATCGGCAGTTCCAGGGCCGAAGAGAGTTCGTGCAGATACGTCAGTGCAGAGACGGCCGTTCCGGCGTCGTGACAGGCACCTTACAGGTGGCAGAGATTCGAGACGAGGCCGATTGTTTAGCTCTTATTTCCAGGAGGGTCAGCGACCGTCATCGGGATGTTACCGTTGCGGGAGTTCTTATCATCGTGTGCGAGATTGTCCTGAGGTACCCCGGAGTGGGGCGGCAGCACCACATGTTACATTACCACCTTCACCACCCCAGACGGCATTGCCGATAGTACCTACTGTTACTCCGCGTCAGACGCATACACAGAGAGGTCGTGGTCACGGAGGATTTGTTCATAGAGGCCGAGGTGGCCGAGGTAGAGGGCAGCCAGCGGTCGGCAGGGGACAGTTAGTTGCAGGTGGAGGACAGGCGCGAGTTTTTGCTTTGATGCATCAGGACGCGCAGGCGTCCAATGCGGTGGTCTCAGGTATCCTTTCTGTATGTTCGGTTGATGCACACGTGTTATTCGATCCCGGATCCACGCACTCGTACGTATCCACACACTTTGTGCCGAGTTTGGGTAGAGAGTCCGGTTTGCTTGACCAGCCGCTTGTTGTGACTACTCCTGTGGGAGAGTCGTTTGTTGCTAGGCACGTGTTCCGATCCTGTACCGTCCGTATTGGCGAGAGAGAGTTGCCGGTCGATTTGATCCTTCTTGAGATGTTGGACTTCGACGTTCTTTTGGGCATGGATTGGTTAGCCACGTGCTATGCTTCTGTTGACTGCCGCGAGAAGACAGTTCGATTTTGTTTTCTCGGCGATTCGGTTGTTGTTGTGTTGGGGGACCGTGGTGCCACCCCTCACAATGTGATTTCTTCTTTTCGCGCTGGACAGCTTTTGCGGAAGGGAAGTCAGGGATTTCTCGCATATGTTTGCGATACTAGAGCTACAGAGGTTCCTCTGGATCAGGTTCCGGTTGTTAGCAAGTTCCCTGATGTGTTCCCTGACGAGCTTCCTGGGCTACCGCCCGAGCGTGATATTTCTTTCTGCATTGACTTGGTTCCTGGCACGGGGCCTATTTCTGTACCGCCTTATCGGATGGCCCCGGCGGAACTTAGAGAATTGAAGGGCCAGTTGCAGGAATTGCTGGATAAGGGACTTATTCGACCCAGTGTTTCTAGTTGGGGTGCTCCAGTCCTGTTCGTCAAGAAGAAGGACGGCAGTTTGCGTTTGTGTATCGACTACCGCCAGCTGAACAGGATGACAATGCGGAACAGATATCCTTTGCCACGCATCGACGATTTGTTTGACCAGCTTCAGGGGGCAGGATACTTTTCGAGGATCGATTTGCGATCGGGCTACCATCAGCTGCGGGTTCGACAGGAGGACATTCCTAGGACAGCCTTCCGCACACGTACGGCCATTACGAGTTTTTGGTGATGTCGTTCGGACTCACCAACGCGCCAGCAGCATTTATGGATTTGATGAACCGTATTTTCCGGCCTTATCTTGATCTGTTCATCATAGTGTTTATTGACGATATCTTGGTGTATTCTCGGAGTAGAGAGGAGCACGAGCAGCACCTACGGATTACACTGCAGACCTTGAGGGAGCATCAGCTTTTCGCCAAATTTTCAAAGTGTGCCTTCTGGCTAGACAGCGTAGACTTCTTGGGGCACACGATTACACGAGATGGTATATGTGTCGACCCGAGGAAGATCGAGACAGTTCGGAGTTGGCCTAGACCCACGTCAGTGACGGAGGTTCGCAGCTTTCTAGGGCTGGCAGGCTATTATAGGCGATTCGTGCAGGACTTCTCTCGCATTGCTACACCTTTGACCGGGTTGACCCGGAAGGGAGTTCGCTTCGATTGGACGGAGGAGTGTGAGCACAGTTTCCAGCGGCTACGGGCTCTACTGACTACGACACCAGTGCTATCATTGCCTTCAGGATCAGGCGGATTTGTGGTCTACTGCGATGCTTCACGAGTAGGGCTGGGGTGCGTTTTGATGCAGCATGACAGGGTGATTGCGTATGTGTCGCGGCAATTAAAGAAACATGAACAGAATTACCCCACTCATGATCTGGAGATGGCTGCAGTGGTCTTTGCACTCAAGATCTGGCGACATTATCTGTATGGACAGTGGTGCCAGATATTCACTGACCATAAGAGCTTAAAGTACATATTTCAGCAGCGAGACCTGAACCTTAGACAGCGCCGATGGATGGAGTTAGTGAAGGACTACGATTGTGAGATCTTGTATCACCCGGGCAGGGCGAATGTAGTGGCGGATGCTTTGAGCAGGAGGCCCGGGGGTAGTCTATCCTGTTTGAGCGCAGTGCAGAGGCAGTCGTCGGCGGATTGGCAGATCTTATGCGACAGTTGGGCACAGTTCGAGTTTACGCCGATCGGAGGACAGATTGTGCATGTTCGTGCATGCCCACAGTGGCTCGACCGTATATATAAGGCACAGCACAGTGATGACCGCTGTTCAGAGATCAGGACACAGATGGGACAGGGCAGATTTTCCGAGTTCGTGATCGATGATCAGAGGATACTACGATTTGGAGCTAGACTGTGCGTACCAGATGCTGAGGGATTGCGGCGCGAGATTCTTGAGGAAGCACATCGGTCGGTATATAGTGTTCATCCCGGTTCCACCAAGATGTACCACGATATGAGAGATGTTTACTGGTGGGACGGTATGAAGAGGGACATTGCAGATTTTGTGTCGAGATGCCTGACTTGTCAGCAAGTCAAGGCTGAGCACCAGAGGCCCGCGGGAGAGCTTCAGTCGTTACCCATTCCGGAGTGGAAATGGGAACAGATATCTATGGATTTCATTATGGGTCTATCTAGGACTAGTCGAGGGTATGACTCCATCTGGGTGATCGTGGATCGTTTGACGAAAGCGGCTCACTTCCTACCGGTGAAGACGACTTTTGGATTTGCTCAGTATGCCCAGATTTACATTGATGAGATTGTACGACTGCACGGAATTCCGACTTGCATCGTGTCCGATAGAGGCACCCAGTTTACCAGCCGGCTATGGCAGAGGCTTCAAGAGGCTTTGGGCACTAGCTTGAGTTTCAGCACAGCATTCCATCCACAGACCGACGGACAGTCAGAGCGGACTATTCAGACTCTCGAGGACATGCTCAGAGCATGCGTTTTAGACTTCTGAGGTAGCTGGGATCATCATTTGCCCTTAGTAGAGTTCTCCTACAACAACAGCTACCAGGAGACCATTCAGATGGCACCGTTTGAGGCTCTTTATGGGAGGAGATGCAGATCGCCTACCTGTTGGACGGAGCTCAGTGAGAGCAGTATCTTAGGGCCGCAGATTGTGGAGGAGACGACCGCGAAGATCCAGTTGATTCGCGATAGGATGAGAGCAGCCCAGAGTAGGCAGAGATCTTATGCGGACCGTCGTCGGCACAGACTTGAGTTTTCCGTTGGTGATCATGTTTTCTTGAGGGTCTCCCCAATGAAAGGCGTGATGAGGTTTGGGAAGAAGGGGAAGCTTAGTTCCAGATACGTGGGCCCCTTCGAGATCCTTGAGCGTATTGGTGCGGTTGCGTATCGATTAGCCCTTCCGCCCAGATTTCCAGACGTGCACCCCGTATTTCATGTTTCGATGCTCCGCAGATATCTTCATGATCCTTCGCATGCGATTCAGCAGCCGACGATCCAGCTTGAGCGCGACCTTTCCTATGCAGAGCAGCCGGTGATGATCTTGGATCGACAAGTGAAGAAATTGAGGTCGAAGGAGATACCGTCCGTCAAGGTACTTTGGCGTGGCCAGAGCGGCGAAGAAGTCACTTGGGAGACCGAGAGCGAGATGAGGAAGAGGTATCCCTATCTTTTTGAATGTGCGTATAGTTAGATTTTTAAATTCGGGGACCGAATTTCTTTAAGGGGGGTAGATTGTAACACTTTGAATTTCCGTTTGAATGTCTTTCGTGATAATTAGTGATCGTACGTGTTATTATATATATGTGTTCCTAGGATTATTAGTTATTTTTAGTAGTGTTAGCATATTGGGAATTTTCCTTTATAGTGTACACCTTGCACACTTAGACATTTTTGAGACTTAGGGTTTTTGGTAGCATGTTAACCATTTTCTTGTGTTGCATGGTTGTTCTTTTTCCACCACCCTTTTATCCAAAACAAAAACCCTTTTTCGTAATTCAAATTCTATTAAACAAATGAGGCATGGGGGTTAGGTAAAAAGCTTGACTTTTGACCCATTTTTTCCCTCTCTTCTCTCTCTCTTTCCCCACTCCAGAATTCTGGAGAATTCCAGCAGCAAACCCTCCCATTTTCTTCATCTTTTCTTCTCCTCTTCATGTCTCTTTGATCTCTACACAAATCCTACACAAAAACCACACATTTCCTTCACAAAACCTTAGGAAAAGTGAGCTTTTTGAGGTGTTTGAAGCAAATCTGCATACTTAAGGGAAAAGCTGGAACTTTTGGTTTTTCTAGGGTCTTTTGAAGGTATAAATCTCACTCCTAGCACCCTATCTCCTTAACTTGCATGTTTAGTTTCAAAATATCACCTTTTTGTGCAATTTTAGTGCTATTGAGGGGATTTAGAGTTAATATGTTAAAGTTTATGTTGTTGTGGCTTGATTAGCTTGTTAATGAGTTATTAGTGTGGGTTTAGACTTAGGTTTGTTTCAGATTTCAGAAAAATACCCTAAAGTTTGAATTTTGAGCAAAAGTGTGGATTTTAACTAGAAATAAGGCTCTGTAGGATCTGCTGCTACCCGAGATATTTCAGAGTGAAACTAGAGGTTACTGTAGCATGTATGGGGGGTATAGAGTGCACACACCAAACCTGGGAGCCCAATTCCCAAGCGAGGCCGCCGAAATAAGCATTATGGCCGCAATTTGCGGCCAGATGGGGGTTCTTTGGGTTGGGGTTTGGGGTGTGGGTGTCTGCTGCTATGTAGGTTGTTTTGGTATATATAGTTTTACAATATCTTTCCTGTATCAAAATCTGGAGGTGATTACCTATTTTCCCGTATTTTCAATCTTTCGCGACACGCGTGATACGTGTGTGTGGGTTTGGGGTTTCTGCGTATCGCGACGCGTCGGAGTGGTTTCAGGCACGTAACCACACGTTTTAGCGTATCGCGCACACACGCGCTTGGTCCGCGACACGAGTTACTAGTTCGGCTTTAATGTCGCGTTTGTGTGACTTCAAGCTTACGTGTGATATAATGTGTAATTCTAGGTTCGCAGGCGAGTACGGCGGACGCCGCGCAGAAGGGGAAACAAGTTGTTGGCTATGTTAGTTATATGTATGCCCTAGAGGCCATTACTGTACATTGGATGTATATTGTAGTGGATGCTGGGACATATATAGGTAGGACTTTCTTGCTCGACATGATAGTAAGCTATCTGGTTGCTCTTTATCTTAATATGTATACTTTCTATCTCTCTGATTACATGTTGATAAAGTCCTTAGGATGTGTACTCGACTTCCAGGACTATGATGTTGATCATACTAGTGGGGCATGGGTAGTCAATGAGTACATCCTTCATTGTTCCTAGTCGTGGGAATATCGAGACGGGGCATCGATATTCCAGAGTAGACTAGCGTATATCTTCTCGACCCATGTGATGGGCGATGGATGATCCCATATCCATTGGTGTTTGACATCGGAGATGGTATGCGGGTGCTCAGTGGAGACTGGGTACACTGAACGGACTCGCCGAGAACTCCCAGATGGTATTATACCTCACGTCAGATGGCAGTTCTCTGGTGACACTGGTCAGCTTAGTCTGTTGACCCGAGATCGTCATAGAGTCTTGTGTGTCTCCCACTGTGCTTTGATTTCCACCCTACCACGGCTCTACTGTGTTGTGCAAACAGGTGGTTTTTGGGTACAGTCCCGATTCACATGGAGGCAATGAGCGATAGGAGGGAATTCGTCTCTCCCGGTATTGGGGGTTGATGTTGCGCAATGCACGACTGGCCATAACAGGAAATCCCTGGCCAGGGTTGCTGTGATATACTGGTAAGAGTTATCAGTAGTTTCACGAAAGTTATGGACCCTACGTCGGCATGACTTATCAAGCTATTGGGGTCTGACGTTTACCACCCCTAAGCGAGATATGCGACATATCAGACGGACAGACCGGACTGTACGGTAAGTGTTACTGGTTGGATTCACAGGAGTGTGAGCGGGCTTGCTCGTCGATCTTTTGATCGCTCAATACCCGGGTGGCTGTTCCGTTTAGCAGACCGCTTGCGGCTTGTGGGTGTTTGATATGATCCTCATCTGCTGCCGGCGTATTGACGAGTCTTTAGAGTCCTACACAGAGATTTCCTGGCTCAAGCGAAACGAAATAGGAGCACATATGGGATATGTGCAGGACCGAGAATAATGTGTGTATGTGATACCGTATTCCATTCTCGCGATGAATGTATCGATTGGTTATATGCGATATAACCTAGTTATCGAATCAAGGATTGATTCGATAAGCCGATACATTGGATACTAGCCGGTTATATGCGACATGACCGGATCGTTAAATCAAGTGTTGATTTAATGATTTAATGTAGAATCATATATTTGATATATTACTTTGCATCAACTAGTATTGGTTCACTTTAAATGGATTTTCTCACTTGATGTGCATATTGTATATGTGATATATTTTTTTGTGCACAAGATTGTATCATGTTTGATGATACATGCAAGCTTGGGTTTGTGTAAAGAATTGACCATGGTTATATGAATGGTTAGGGTTTCATTTTATTTACTTATTCATTTATTTATTCTTTTTGTTTATTTTGGAAAAGGGAAATGATAAAGAAAAAAAAATGGTGGCTTGATTTGTTTGTAGTTGAAGTTTCTTGAAACTTTGACTAAGTGACCATTTTGTCTTCATGCTTAACCCTAACCCTTCAAACTAACCTTAGTCAATTCTCTACACCTAACTAAGGTTAAAGATATGATAAGTATCATTTTACTTTATATTTTTAAAATAACTTATCATATCTTCTTCTTCTTCTTCATCTTCTTCTTCCATGAAGAAAGCTTGCTACATCAATGGTAAGTGATGAAAAAGTGTGAGAAATCCAATTCTTAAGTGAACCCACTTCCTATTTCTTCATCCTCTACCTCTTGCCAAGTAGTATAGGGTGTTTCCTTCACTAGTTTTCATGGCTTGGTGAAGGTGGAGCTTGATCTAGTGATGCCTCGACGTAGATCATCTTCGGCACGTTGTCGACGACCTAGCTCGCCTTTTTCTCCGATGAAACCACCGTGAGAGTCATGGTTCGATTTGGACAGCGGAGAGGACTTCATCACGGAGCCTAGGAGGTGGAGGACCGGATCTACAAAGGTTGTAGCCCCTTCCCTTTAGCTATATTTCCGTTTACTTGCTTGCATCGCCTATATATCTAGTTGACGGTCCGTATTAGGGTTTGTAGGCACCCGTAAAATTTGATTTGTGCATGTTTGATCACTTGTGAGACTCCATTAGAGTGCCTAGAAACCCTACAGTGGTATCAGAGCCTAGCTAGAGCCTTAGGCGATGCGTAGACGGAGTTAGAAGTCCGATCGACCCAAAACCCCGACTTTAAAATGCTCTCTGGACAATTCTGTAAAATGTGGATTTTTGTAGATTAAAAATATGCAGAAAAATCAGCAGGTGATTGTAAGGGTTACTGCAAAATTCGATGGCCTAATTCCTTAAAGGCGCCGCGGATCCGCGGCATGAGCATGCTCATGCGGCGGTTCCGCGGCAGTTTTGTCTTGTTGTGCATCGAAGTTTGCACCGTAATTCTTAGTAAGCAGTGCTGGTTTTCCTGGGAATATTTTAATATTTATTCCAGAGTTTTATTTTCTGGGTTGTATTGGGAACTCAGTGTATCGATCGGATTGTCTAATTTTGTCAGTGTGTTTTTCCGGGTATTTTAGAATATGTTAAAAAGTTCGACCGGATATAAATACCCACTTTTTCCCCTGCCGGGAAATTTCCAATTGTTGGATTTTTCCGTAGTTTAACGACGTTCTAAGTAGTGCAAGTAACGCGATGGACCCTCTAGAAGACAACAAACCTTAACTCGATTATGTGACCGTCTTGAACTGCCCTTTGAACCTTCGGGTTTGGGGCAGTACGGCGTGCCACATGTGAGGCGTTGGCTTGACCCTTCTACGGCTGGACCGTTGGTACTGAGGCACGAACTGAATGCTGTTAGACTCATTTCATGTGTTGAGCCGTATCGGGAAAACTTGGGTGTTCGAATGTTCGATCGGAAAGTTTAACATTTTCTGTTTATCCGGAATGTGATACAATAATTGGAATTCACAAGTAGTTATGAGATAACGGAATGAATGTTATAAACATAGCAGTTTAGTCTCCCTTGATCGGTTGCCACGGAGTTTTGATGTGATCAAAAGTCCGTTGCAATCACGTAGCGTACGCGGATACTCGCCGGGTAAACTTAATAGACAGCCTCACCCCATAGCCCCGACCAAGTGACTGTAGGAGAACCCCGTCGCCGAAAGCATCCGTTTGGGTGCTCGCGGTAGCGGTGTTCCGCCTTGGTGCACTTCATCAACGGCGTCGGGGGTGCGGCCGCCTACTAAAGTTTGCGACGAGCATTCGATCAGAATGTCGGGAATCCTGTTGAATTGCCCGACTTGATATTGAAAAGTGTTTTCGATAATGAGACTAAAATGCGGGGTTTATAATTGTTAGGCATGCGATGTCTAAAGAATTCATTTGGTCAGGCATGCGATGTCTTAGGTGGTTGCAGATTCCAACTGTTGTAGTTTTACACTTTCTTTTCTGTGACCGTAAGTGTAATATGTGACATTGCCGGTTTCGTTGCTATATGTCAACGACAATTGGGATACGCATGTTTGCTTACGTTGATGACATGTGATGTTATGTGTTGCTGGATATGTTATATTGGATCGTCGTGTTTGAATAGCCGGGGGTTTTTTATGTGAGATGAGTGTTTTTCATTTTCATTCATGTAAAAACTTGTATGTAATATTCTTTCATTGGGGCACTTCCAGGTTGCGGAAGATGTCACCGTTGATATATTATTTACTTTTCTGCACTAGGATAGACCCAAGGAGGGGAGCACAAGTAACCGGGTTCTAGGGTCCAGTGGGAGACCATCTCGAGGAGTCGAGTCCGGGTCTCCTAACCCTAGAATTGGTAGGGTTGCTTGCCGCTCTCGTAGGGGTCTAGGGGTGTGGGATTGGCTATTCATCACGACCGTGGAATCCGTGTTTTATACTGGCTCGTATTGAAAACACGGACGTCCTAGTATATCCAATATTTCATATGATATTTTCTGCTGCGTTATCTGTGATGTGATCATGTGATGTTCTGTGACAGATATTATATATAGTATATATGATATATTATATAGACGTTGCTTATGTTTTACACCCGCGCTAGCCCTGCCCCGCTCTGCCGTTAGTTACCTAACCTAACGGTGCAGACGGGACATCGAGGCGAATGCGGATGGCATAAGCGTACGTTATATTTATCTGTGATGTTTAGGTGGACTTAAATGATGGGATGTTCATTAATGAGATTAATGAAAGAAAATAAACCTAATTGATGTTGTGGAATCGAATTTCAAAATAAAAACAGGTAGCTACAGTTCTTGCTTTGCATCGCGGTGTTCATTATAGAACATCCTGCACCTTATTCGATGAGGAAAGGACCGAGATCCCTTCACCGGGAGTGACTCCTTTAGCAATAACTGGCAGATGCTACAACCCTCGGTTTGTCTTTGATTGCTTCTATAGTTTTTGCTTTGCACAGTGATATATATGATATATCCCGCACCTCATTCGACGAGGAAAGGGCCGACGATCCCTTCACCGGGAGTGACCCCTTTAGCAAAACTAGAAAAGCCTCGAAAACATTCCATTTAAAAACCATTTGATTCCGCAGCGAGATCAAGTTCAAAGCGTTAAAGGTTTTCACAAAAACCATTCGCAACCCTCAGTCATTTTAGGAAGTAGAGTACTTAGTATTCGTGCTGTGTTTGTTGACCATAGTCAAGGCACAGTGTACGGTAGCTAAGTGATGTCTTCCTACACCGCATATGATGCGATTAGTTAGGACAGTCGCGTGACTTTGTTGACCTTAGTTAAGGGTCATGTGGGTGGGTCTAATTAATCACGAAATGACGGGTAGAACTTGACTAGTACTTATGATTTGTTGACCATAGTTAAGGTCATAGGTGCTAGGGGTAAAAACCTTTATCGGGAGTTTCAAGTGTTGAAATTTGCAATGAGATTGCATACCTTCTATATGATAGTTGGATCCCGATACCCACTGCGAGTAATTGTTACTCCTGGGAGAGTTTTGCACTTTGCAATTAGCCGATCAAATAGGTGTCTAGAAAGGTGTCAACGGGGTTACGCCTCTGGGAAAACGAGGTTTACTGTAATTAGGTCCGTGCGAAAGCACGGGGAACCTCCCTCAAAGTACCGACACTGGCCTGGCTGAAATATTGGCGAACTTGTAGAGTGTAATTAATCCCGGCTAGTCTTTCCTGTTAAGGTTTGAAGGAAGATTTGATAAAAACAGTGGGAGCCATCCTGATTAGATAAAGTATATAACCAATCTAATCTTACAAGAGCGCACGCTGAGTGTTTTCTTCTCTCTCTCTCCTGGTAGCGACCATATCACGCCTTAATCAAGATAATAAAATGGATGTATTGACCGAACCCGCTTGTTATACTGAGCTAGGGAACGTTGGTCCCGCTCCAACTTATAATTGTTATAAGACAGAGCAGGAAATAAGGGGAATACCAGAATTCCTATGCCGCCCAAACGAAGAAAGTGCATATGATGCATCTCCTTCGGGTGTGTTTATTATGCAGAACTGTTTCTCAGTATCCTCTGCATCCTGGGTATCTGATACCGGATCAGGATCCCAGATATGTAATCTGTTACATAGGGCTACAAAAAGGTAGAAAAACTGAGAACGGGTGATAAGTTTCATGAGGCAGAAAACGGGGCAAGTGTTGCAGCCAAGTCTGTTGGTCACTGTCACCCTGTATTACCAATACATTGATTCTGAACAAATGCTATTAGATACCGAACCTGATATACAAAATCATATCAGTCTCTTTATTAGTAAAGAAATGATAAAATTTTGTATTGATGGATAATGTTTTGAACATTTCCTATATCAAAAGTTGATCGGTTCAGGCACGTTATCTAAAAGCATTGACGTTCTAAATCAAACTACAGTTCTTAGTATTCAGAACACACACAAGAGGAAGAGTTCAGAAATGAACGAATTCTTCTTGAGGTTTTGTAGACTAGGTCATATCAATGCGACCCGACTAGCTGAAGTTACATTTAGATGCATATTTAAATCAGTTTGAATTTACATCTTGTGAAACTTGCCAGTCATGTCACAAAGATATACTGACACCAGCTCTGTTTACTGAAAACAGAGGAAGAGTTGGTAAACTTTTAGGACTGATACATGATGATGTATGTAAGGTCTCCTGTCTACACATGCCAGGACTGGTTCTTTATACTTCATTACGTTCTCTGATGATCTCTCAAGATTCTGACATATGTTCCTGTTGAAACACAAGTCCGAACCTTTTGAGATATTCACAGAATATAAGTTAGAAGTAGAGAACCAACAACCGGGTATAAGTATTATGTCCTATGATAAGATCAGGGAGGAGAATACTTGTGCATGGCATTCCTGGACTATTCTAAAAGAAAATGAGATTCTCTCTCCGTATTACTCCTCTGAATACACCACAGCACAACGGTGTATCAGGGCGGAGCAATCGCACAATATTAGATATGGTGTGCTCTATGATGAGTATTACTGAGTTACCTATTCCCTTTTGGGAGTTATGCGCTTGAGAAGCTGCATACCTATTGAATAGGGTTCCAATCAAATCAGTGCCTACCACTCCATATAAGATATGGTGTGGGAAGATCCTATCTCTTAAGTAAGTTAAGATTTGGGATTGTCCGGCCTATGTCAAAAGCAAAATCCGGACAAGATCGAGGCAAGGTCAGTTCTGTAGAACTGGAAAGGTTCCAGCTATTCGAAACTACAGCTGAAGATTTGACAGAACCAAAGGATTCTATAGTCCCCGATGAACCTCAGCCTCTCCGCCGATCTGGTAGGGTTCCTCGCCTGCCTGGGAGATACCTCGGTTTCTCGATGACAGTGGGAGCGAGGATTGCATCATGAGATGATGACCCAACCAGTTTCGAGCAGGACATCGAGAGTAGGGACTCTGTAAGAATGGCTGGATGCTTAGTGATTTGAGATGGAATCCTTATACACCAACAAAGTATGGACTTTGGTTGCTATATCTGAAGGGTTAAATCCCCATCAGGAGCAAGTATATCTTGAGAAGATTACTTGGTGTACATGGAAAAGTTGAGACTTTCAAAGCTAGACTTGTTAAAGGTTTTCGTCATCAACCAGGCACGGATAATGATGAAACCTTTTCCAGGGACTATGTTTAAGTCCATCCAGATCCTACTTGCAACGGCTACATACCATGACTACGATATCTGGTGGTTGGGTGCCATGACTACTTTTCTAAATATTAATTTAGAAGAGAACGTCTATAAGAACACAGCCAGAGGGCCTCGTAGACAGTGGGAGCAGCGGAAACGTGTGCAAGATGCTTTATAGGATAAAGCAGGCATCGCGGAGTTGGAACATCTGTTTTGATGGATTAGTCAAAGAAGTTGACATCATCAAAATGGTAGATGAACCTTGTATAAACAAAAAGGTAGTAGGGAGTATGGTGACGATCCTCGTAGAGTACGTGGATGACATACTCTTGTCAGGGAAGGAGTTTCCTATGCTACGCTCGATCAATCTCCGCTTATCACAATGATTTTCCATATAGGATCAAAGTGATACCTACTAAATCCTAAGCTTTGGATCTATGAGATAGATCTAATTGGATGTTAGGATACTCACTAGTTGTAGTGAGATGGTATCAATCGATCCTGGGGAGAATCACTGGAAGGGTTCCAGAGTGATAAAGACGACTGAATGTCAGTCACAGGCATTGTCTTTACCCTCAGTAAAGGGACGGTACGTTGGAAGAGTTCCAAGCTAGATACCGTGGCAAACTAGACGATAAAGGCTGGTAACATCGCTATTAAAGATACTACCAAAGAGGCAGTTTGGGTGTATATTGGTTCATAAGATGAACTAGGTCCCTGCCATTGTGTGACAATGGAAATGTGGCTTTGGCCCTGGAACCCTGGTCCCATCAGTGACCCAGACATATTCTGAGGAAGCATCACCTGATCAAGGAGATAGTTGATCTCCGGGGTGATCGAGGTTAGGAGAGTAGACTCAGAGGACAACACGGCGGATCCACTCACGAAGGCCTTTTCCCAGAGAGAGACTCCTATGGGATGGTTGAGTATTAGATACTGCAACCACTGCTACAGATGGCCCTAGTGCAAGTGGGAGATTGTTAATTATATGTATGCCCTAGAGGCCATTACTGTACATTGGATGTA
Source organism: Agapanthus africanus (assembly GCA_030015575.1). Classification (NCBI taxonomy): domain Eukaryota; kingdom Viridiplantae; phylum Streptophyta; class Magnoliopsida; order Asparagales; family Amaryllidaceae; genus Agapanthus; species Agapanthus africanus. Next base: position 205,612,086 of record CM057347.1, on the reverse strand, counting down.
TATTGTAATGGATGCTGGGACATATATAGGTAGGACTTTCTTGCTCGACATGATAGTAAGCTATCTGGTTGCTCTTTATCTTAATATGTATACTTTCTGTCTCTCTGATTACATGTTGATAAAGCCCTTAGGATGTGTACTCGACTTCCAGGACTATGATGTAGATCATACTAGTGGGGCCTGGGTAGTCAATGAGTACATCCTTCATTGTTCCTAGTCGTGGGAATATCGAGACGGGGCATCGATATTCCAGAGTAGACTAGCGTATATCTTCTCGACCCATGTGATGGGCGATGGATGATCCCATATCCATTGGTGTTTGACATCGGAGATGGTATGCGGGTGCTCAGTGGAGACTGGGTACACTGAACGGACTCGCCAAGAACTCCCAGATGGTATTATACCTCACGTCAGATGGCAGTTCTCTGGTGACACTGGTACAGCTTAGTCTGTTGACCCGAGATCGTCATAGAGTCTTGTGTGTCTCCCACTGTGCTTTGATTTCCACCCTACCACGGCTCTACTGTGTTGTGCAAACAGGTGGTTTTTGGGTACAGTCCCGATTCACATGGAGGCAATGAGCGATAGGAGGGGATTCGTATCTCCCGGTATTGGGGGTTGATGTTGCGCAATGCACGACTGGCCATAACAGGAAATCCCTGGCCAGGGTTGCAGTGATATACTGGTAAGAGTTATCAGTAGTTTCACGAAAGTTATGGACCCTACGTCGGCATGACTTATCAAGCTATTGGGGTCTGACGTTTACCACCCCTAGGCGAGATATGCGACATATCAGACGGACAGACCGGACTGTACGGTAAGTGTTACTGGTTGGATTCACAGGAGTGTGAGCGGGCTTGCTCGTCGATCTTCTGATCGCTCAATACCCGGGTGGCCGTTACGTTTAGCAGACCGCTTGCGGCTTGTGGGTGTTTGATATGATCATCATCTGCTGCCGGCGTATTGACGAGTCTTTAGAGTCCTACACAGAGGTTTCCTGGCTCAAGCGAAACGAAATAGGAGCACATATGGGATATGTGCGGGACCGAGAATAATGTGTGTATGTGATACCGTATTCCATTCTCGCGATGAATGTATCGATTGGTTATATGCGATATAACCTAGTTATCGAATCAAGGATTGATTCGATAAGCCGATACATTGGATACTAGCCGGTTATATGCGACATGACCGGATCGTTAAATCAAGTGTTGATTTAATGATTTAATGTAGAATCATATATTTGATATATTACTTTGCATCAACTAGTATTGGTTCACTTTAAATGGATTTTCTCACTTGATGTGCATATTGTATATGTGATATATTTTTTTGTGCACAAGATTGTATCATGTTTGATGATACACGCAAGCTTGGATTTGTGTAAAGAATTGACCATGGTTATATGAATGGTTAGGGTTTCATTTTATTTACTTATTCATTTATTTATTCTTTTTGTTTATTTTGGAAAAAGGAAATGATAAAGAAAATGAAATGGTGGCTTGATTTGTTTGTAGTTGAAGTTTCTTGAAACTTTGACTAAGTGACCATTTTGTCTTCATGCTTAACCCTAACCCTTCAAACTAACCTTAGTCAATTCTCTACACCTAACTAAGGTTAAAGATATGATAAGTATCATTTTACTTTATATTTTTAAAATAACTTATCATATCTTCTTCTTCTTCTTCATCTTCTTTTTCCATGAAGAAAGCTTGCTACATCAATGGCAAGTGATGAAAAAGTGTGAGAAATCCAATTCTTAAGTGAACCCACTTCCTATTTCTTCATCCTCTACCTCTTGCCAAGTAGTATAGGGTGTTTCCTTCACAAGTTTTCATGGCTTGGTGAAGGTGGAGCTTGATCTAGTGATGCCTCGACGTAGATCATCTTCGGCACGTTGTCGACGACCTAGCTCGCCTTTTTCTCCGATGAAACCACCGTGAGAGTCATGGTTCGATTTGGACAGCGGAGAGGACTTCATCACGGAGCCTAGGAGGTGGAGGACCGGATCTACAAAGGTTGTAGCCCCTTCCCTTTAGCTATATTTCCGTTTACTTGCTTGCATCGCCTATATATCTAGTTGACGGTCCGTATTAGGGTTTGTAGGCACCCGTAAAATTTGATTTGTGCATGTTTGATCACTTGTGAGACTCCATTAGAGTGCCTAGAAACCCTACAGGCTACACCTAGCGAGAGACTACGGTGAGTAGATTTCACATCTACGGGGATATCGCCCGCATGGCGTTCTACGACAGGGCTGATAGGACCTAATAGTTTCCTTTGTATACATTGACTATTCATGGCTACTTTTTAGTGCATGCTGCATTCCCTGCTATTTGGATATAAACTAGGATTGATAGAACACCGCACCATTACAAACGGTCCATATTGCACGAGCACTATCCTGCATGTTACACACACACCGTTAGTAATTGCCATGACACTCACACTGTAGAAGTCACATCGGATCATTATATTGTAGCTCATCTATATGTGACTTGACATGCTATTCATAGTTGATGCCTATATCACATCGGATCATTATATTGTAGCTCATCTATATGTGACTTGACATGCTATTCATAGTTGATGCCCATATCACATCGGATCATTATATTGTAGCTCATCTATATGTGACTTGACATGCTATTCATACTTGATACCCATATCACATCGGATCATTATATTATAGCTCATCTATATGTGACTTGACATGCTATTCATACTTGATGCCTATATCACATCGGATCATTATATTGTAGCTCATCTATATGTGACTTGACATGCTATTCATACTTGATGCCAATATCACATCGGATCATTATATTGTAGCTCATCTATATGTGACTTGACATGCTATTCATACTTGATGCCTATATCACATCGGATCATTATATTGTAGCTCATCTATATGTGACTTGACATGCTATTCATACTTGATGCCTATATCACATCGGATCATTATATTGTAGCTCATCTATATGTGACTTGACATGCTATTCATACTTGATGCCTATATCACATCGGATCATTATATTGTAGCTTATCTATATGTGACTTGACATGATATTTACATTTGACGCACATATCATATCGGATCATTGACTTGCATTTTGGGTTGGATTACATGTGATTTGTGGATTTGGGAACCGTGGCTATTTCAAATATGTAATCATTTAAAAAAAAACCGGTTCCCTTGATATGATATTTCGGTGCGTCCACCATGTGTTTTCTCGGTGCTAGAGTGATATATGCGAACCCGAATCGAGGAGCTGGTTGAGGCCGATTACGGGTACATGGTGGACCCGGTATGGTACCCCGGGGCGAGAACGGTTTCGCTGTGTAGTAGACGGTGAGCCTGGCAGAGGGACTACTACCTACCGGTGATTGGTTGGACCTGACAGTTATCCGGAGGGTACTGATCAGAGTCTATAGATGGATGCGGGGTGATCCGTACTGCTGGGGCCGAGGGCCGATACCGAAGACGGAGCCTGTGGGCTGACCCGGACTGACGGGGCCCGAGGGATGGGGATTTGCGTGTCGATGCTGGACATGAGTATTTATGATATTTGGGTGCCGATGTTGGGCACTCGGGATTCTCAGAGATGTACAGGATTTGATGGCCGATGAGAGTGCCGGCGCCTGAGCTATTTGGGGGATCTGGGTGTATTGATGGACACCGATTATATATTCCACGTTGACATTCCATGTAGATATTATATTGCCCTGCTCAGCATTTACTATTGTACCTCATCCTGTAGTTACATTACCTGATAGAGCATTTGCTACCTCATCCTGTAGTTACATTACCTGATAGAGCATTTGCATGATTATTGCACATACTGCTTATCACACATTGATATCATCTGTTGGCATATGATAGAGTAGCGCAGTACGTGCATGCTCACGATTACCTTTATATGTTATCTCTATTCACGAGTTGGCAACTCACCCCCGTTGTGCCACAGTGATTGCAGGTTGCCCTTCGGAGTAGTCGCGGCAGGCCGCGGTTGCATCTTTTGATACAGATACCCCCATAGTTGGTGTACTAGCTCTTTTGCTGATAGGTGTGTTTTGTGCGGTATCTGTTTATCTTTCAGTATGTACATTGTTGTATCTAGTATTCTCCATCTACCATGTATGTATTTGACTTAGAGACAGTGTGAGGACGATGATGTATTTTATTTGTATTCTGGTGTCGAGCTCGTTGTGAGCCGACTGTACTTGCAGTTTATCCTATCTGTGTTGTTCCCACTTGTGGATCTTGATTTTCGCTATGGCGTCGTATATTACTATCTTGGTGATTGTTTACTTAGATTTCTTATCATGTTAGTAAGTGCTTTCATTTAAAACTTATAACACTCTTTACTTTCACTGGTTTGATTTCTGGGTTTTCGGTTCACTTAGTCGCGTTACGCCTGTAGACGTTACGTGGTTAAGTGCCGGTCACGGGCCAAACTTTGGGTCGTGACAAAATCGCGAGAATAGAATTCAGTATCACATACTGGTATTATTGTCGGTCCCGCACATATCTCATATGTGCTCCTATTTCGTTTCGCTTGATCCAGAAAACCTCTGTGTAGGACTCTAAAGACTCGTCAATACGCCGGCAGTAGGTGATGATCAAATCAAACACCCACAAGCCGCAAGCGGTCTGCTAAACGTAACGGCCACCCGGGTATTGAGCGATCAGAAGATCAACGAGCAAGCCCGCTCACACTCCTGTGAATCCAACCAGTAACACTTACCGTACATTCCGGTTTGTTTGTCTGATATGTCGCATATCTCGCCTAGGGGTGGTAAACGTCAGACCCCAGTAGCTCGATAAGTCATGCCGATGTAAGGTCCATAACAAGCATGAAACTACTGATAACACTTACCAGTAAATCAGTGCAACCATGGCCAGGGATTTCTAGTTATGGCCAGTCGAGCATAACGCAACATCAACCCCCAATACCGGGAGAGACGAATCCCCTCCTATCGCTCATTGCCTCCATGCGAATCGGGACTATACCCAAAAACCACCTGTTTGCACGACTCGGTAGAGCCGTGTGTTAGTTATATGTATGCCCTAGAGGCCATTACTGTACATTGGATGTATATTGTAGTGGATGCTGGGACATATATAGGGAGGACTTTCTTGCTCGACATGATAGTATGCTATCTGGTTGACCTTTACCTTAACGTGTACACTGATTGTCTCTCTGTTACATGTTGGTAAAGCCCTTAGGATGTGTACTTGACTACCTGGACTGTGATGCGGATCATACTAGTGGGGACATGGTAGTCCAAAAGTACATTCTTCAAAGTCCCTAGTCGTGGGTGTATCGAGACGGGGCATCGATATACCAGTGTAGACTAGCGCATACCTTCTCGACCCATACAGATGGGCAATGGATGATCCCATATCCATTGGTGTTTGACATCAGAGATGATATACGGGTGCTCAGTAGAGACTGGGTACACTGGACGGACTCGCCGAGAACTCCCAGATGGTATTATACCTCACGTCAGATGGCAGTTCTCTGGTGACACTGGTACAGAGTAGTCTGTTGACCCAAGATCGTCATAGAGTCTTGTGTGGTTCCCACTGTGCTTTGATTTCCATCTTACCACGTCCAACAGGGCGTGCAAAACGGTGGTTTTTGGGTACAGTCCCGAGTCACATGGAGGCAATGAGCGATAGGAGGGGATTCGTCTCTCCCGGTATAGCGAGTTGATGTTGCGCTGTGTTCGATTGGCTATAACAGGAAATCCCTGGCCAGGGTTGCTGAGATTTACTGGTAAGTGTTACCAGTAGTTTCTCGAATTGTTATAGACCTCATATCGACACGACTTATCGAGCTATTGGGGTCTGACGTTTACCACACCTAGGCGAGATATGCGACATATCAGACGATCAGACCGGACTTTACGGTAGTGTTACTGGTTGGATTCACTGGAGTGTGAGCGGGCTTGCTCGTCGATCTTCAGATCGCTCAATACCCGGGTGGCCGTTACGTTTAGCAGACCGCTTGCGGCTTGTGGGTGCTTGATATGATCATCACCTGCTGCCGGCGTATTGACGAGTCTTTAGAGTCCTACACAGAGGTTTCCTGGTTCAAGCGAAACGAAATAGGAGCGCACATGAGATATGTGCGGGACCGAGAATAATGCGTGTATGTGATACCGTATTCCATTCTCGCGATGAATGTATCGAATGGTTGTATGTGATATAACCTAGTTATCGAATCAAGGATTGATTTGATATGTCGATACATTGTATACTAGTCGGTTGTGTGCGACATGACCGGATCATTGAATCAAGTGTTGATTTAATGATTTAATGCATAATTATATATTTGATATATTACTTTGCATTAACTAGTATTGGTTCACTTTAAATGGATTTTCTCACTCGGTTTGTGCACATTGTATATGTGATATACTTTTGTACACATGATTGTATCATGTTTGATGATGCATGTTTACTTGGTTAAGTATAAAGAATTAAACCATGGTTAAACATATAATTAGGGTTTTATTTTCCATTACTTATTTATTCATTTATTTATTTGTTTATATATTTTGGAAAATAAATGGAAAAGAGAAAAGAATGGTGGCTTAATTTGTTGTTTAGTTGAAGCTTCATGAAGCTTTGACCTTGACCACCATTCTTATCTCATCCTTAACCCTAACCAATGATTTAACCATGGTCAATTCTCTACACATAACCATAGTTAGAATTATGATAAGTATCATATTCTTTTCTATTTTTTAAATGACTTATGATAACTTATCATCTTCTTCCTCTTCTTCATCTTCATGAAGAAACCTTACTTCATCAATGGTGGATTGATGAAACAAGTGAGAAATCCAATTCTAAAGTCTACCCACTTCCTATTTCTTCATCCTCTACCTCTTGCCAAGTAGTAGAGTGTGTTCTCTTCACAAGTTTTTGGACTTGGTGAAGTTGGAGCTTGATTTAGCGATGCCTCGACGTAGATCATCTTCGGCATGGACATCGATGACCTAGCCCGTCCATTCTCCGATGAAGCCGATGCTAGAGCCCGGGACTTGTTATGGACAGCGAGGAGACTTCATTGCGGAGCTATGGAGGTGGAGAACCGGATCTACAAAGGTTGTATTTCCGTATCTCTTAGTTAAGTGTTAACTAGTTTATTGTTTCGCCTAGATTTCTAGCCAACGATCCGTAGTCGGGTTTCTCGGCACCTAGAATTTTTGAAATTGGCATGGTTGATGCCTTGTGAGACCTCATTAGGATGCCTAGGAACCCTACAGTGGTATCAGAGCCAAGCTAGAGCCTTAGGCGAAGTCTAGACGCAATTTGAAGTCCGATCGAACCAAAACCCGAACCCAGATCATGCTCTCTGGACAATTTCTAAAATCTGGTCTTTTTCAAAATTAAAAATATGCAGAGAACACATCACAAACATCTAAGAGTTACGGTGAAATTCGACAGTCAAATTCCACTAAGGAGCCGCGGATCCGCGGCATGAGCCATACTCATGCGGCGGTTCCGCGGCTGTACGGCCACATTATTTAAAGTTGTTTGCACAGTAATTCTTAGTTTCCTGTGGTGCTTTTCCTGGGAATTTTTAATAATTTTTCTACACTTGAGTTTTCTGGGTTTGTTTTGGGAGTTCGTATATTTGATCGGATTATCAAACTGTGTCTATGTTTTTTTTTTCCGGATAAATTTTAGAATATGTTAAAAAGTTCGACCGGATATAAATACCCAATTTTTCCCCTGTCGGGAAATTTCCAAGTGTTGGATTTTTCCGTAGTTTGACGACGTTCTAAGTAGTGCAAGTAACGCGATGGACCCTCTAGAAGACAACAAACCTTAACTCGATTATGTGACCGTCTTGAACTGCCCTTTGAACCTTCGGGTTTGGGGCAGTACGGCGTGCCACATGTGAGGCGTTGGCTTGACCCTTCTACGGCTGGACCGTTGGTACTGAGGCACGAACTGAATGTTGTTAGACTTATTTCATGTGTTGGATTGTATCGGGAAAACTTGGGTGTTTGAATGTTCGATCGGAAAGTTTAACATTTTCTATTTATCTGGAATGGGATACAATAATTGGAATTCACAAGTAGTTATGAGATAACTGAATGAATGTTATAAACATAGCAGTTTAGTCTCACTTGATTGGTTGCCACGGAATTTTGATGTGATCAAAAGTCCGTCGCAATCACGTAGCGTACGCAGATACTCGCCGGATAAACTTAATAGACAGCCTCGCTCCATAGCCCCGACCAAGTGACTGTAGGAGAACCCCGTCGCCGAAAGCATCCGTTCGGGTGCTCGCGGCAGCGGTGTTCCGCCTTGGTGCACTTCGTCGACGGTATCGGGGGTGCGGCCGTCTACTGAAGTTTGCGACGAGCATTCGATCAGGATGTCGGGAATCCTGTTGAATTGCCCGACTTGGTATTGAAAAGTGTTTTCGATTTTGAGACTAAAATGCGGGGTTTATAATTGTTAGGCATGCGATGTCTAAAGAATTCATTTGGTCAGGCATGCGATGTCTGAGGTGATTGCGGATTCCAACTGTTGTAGTTTTACACTTTCTTTTCTGTGACCGTAAGTGTAATATGTGATATCGCCGGTTTCGTTGCTATATGTCAACGACAATTGGGATGGACATATTTACTTACGTTGATGACATGTGATGTTATGTGTTGCTGGATATGTTATATTGGATCGTCGTGTTTGAATAGCCGGGGGTTTTTATGTGAGATGAGTGTTTTTCATTTTCATTCATGTAAAAACTTGTATGTAATATTCTTTTATTGGGGCACTTCCAGGTTGCGGAAGTTGTCACCGTTTGTATATTATTTACTTTTCCGCACTAGGATAGACCCAAGGAGGGGAGCACAAGTAACCGGGTTCTGGAGTTCAGTGGGAGACCAACTCGAGGAGTCGAGTCCGGGTCTCCTAACTCTAGAATTGGTAGGGTTGCTTGCCGCTCTCGTAGGGGTCTAGGGGTATGGGTTTGGCTATTCATCACGACCGTGGAATCCGTGTTTTATACTGGCTCGTATTGAAAACACGGACGTCCTAGTATATCCAATATTTCATATGTTTCTTCTGCTGCGATATCTGTGATGTGATCATGTGATTTTCTGTGATAGATACAGTATATAGTATATATGATATATTATATAGACGTTACTTATGTTTTACACCCGTGCTAGCCCTGCCCCGCTCTGCCGTTAGTTACCTAACCTAACGGTGCATGAGGGGACATCGAGGCGAATGCGGATGGCATAAGTGTACGTCGTATTTATCTGTGATGTTTAGGTACTTAAATGATGGGACTTCATTAATATGATTAATGAAATAAAAGAAACCTAAGATGTTGTAGAATCGAATTTTAAAATAAAACAGGTAGCTACAGTTCTTGCTTTGCACAGCAGTGTATATGATATATCCTGCACCTTATTCGATAAGGAAAGGACCGAGATCCCTTCACCGGGAGTGACTCCTTTAGCAATAACTGGTAGATGCTACACACTCGGTTTGTCTTTTGATGCGTTTAAGATTTTTTGCTTTGCACAGCGATATATATGATATATCCCGCACCTCATTCGACGAGGAAAGGACCGACGATCCCTTCACCGGGAGTGACTCCTTTAGCAAAACTAGAAAAACCTCAAAAACATTCCATTTTAAAATTCATTCGATCCTACAACGATATCAAGTTCATTACGCAATAGGTTTTCAGAAAAACCTGTCGTAGCCCTCCGTCATTTCAGATAAGTTGTATATAGTATTCGTGCTGCATTTGTTGGCTTTCGTCAAGGTGCAGTGTGCGGTAGCTATATGCTGCTTATCTGTTAGCATACGATGCGATTGGATTAGGGTAGTCGTGCGGCTTTGTTGGCTTTCGTCAAGGGTCGTGCGGGTGGGTTTAATTCGATCAAGAAATGTACGGGTTGAACTTGACTAGCGGGCTATGGTTTGTTGGCTTTTGTCAAGGTCATAGCACGTTAGGGGCAAAATATTATCGGGAATTTCAAGTGTTGAAATTTGCAATGAGATTGCATACCTTCTATGAGATAGTTGGATCCCGATACCCGCTGCGAGTAAGAGTTACTCTTGGGAGAGTTTTATACATTACAATTAGCCGATCAAGTAGGTGTCTAGAAAGGTGTTAACGAGGTTACGCCTCTGGGAAAACGAGGTTTACATTAATTAGGTTCGTGCGAAAGCACGGGGGACCTCCCTCAAAGTACCGACACTGGCCTGGCTGAAAGATTGGCGAACTTGTAGTGTGTAATTAATCCCGGCTAGTCTTTCCTTTTAGGGTTTGAAGGAAGATTTGATAAAAAGCAGTGGGAGCCATCCTGATTAGATAAAATAATAACCAATCTATTCTTGCAAGAGCGCACGCTGAGTGTTTTTCTTCTCTCTCTCTCCAGGTAGCGACCATATCACGCCTTAATCAAGATAATAATACGGAATATTGACCGAACCCGCTTGTTATACTGAGCTGGGGAACGTTGGTCCCGCTCCAACTTATAATTGTTATAAGACAGAGAAGGAAATTGGGGAATACCAGATTTCCCGTGCCGCCCAAACGAAGAGAGTGCATGCTGATGCATCATCTTCGGGTGTGTTCATTACAGAGAACTGTTTCTCAGTATCCTTTACGTCCTGGGTATGTGATACCAGATCAGGATCCCAGATATGTAATCTGTTACATAGGGCTACAGAAAGGTAGAGAACTGAGAACGGGTGATAAGTTTCATGAGACAGAAAACGGGGCAAGTGTTGCAGCCAAGTCTGTTGGTCACTGTCACCCTGTATTACGAATACATTGATTCTGAACGAATGTTATTAGATACCGAACCTGATATACAAAATCATATCTGTCTCTTTATTAGTAAAGAAATGATAAAATTTTGTATTGTTGGATAATGTTTTGAACATTTCCTATATCAAAAGTTGATCGGTTCAGGCACGTTATCTAAAAGCATTGATGTTCTAAATCAAACTACAGTTCTTAGTATACGGATCACACACAAGAGGAAGAGTTCAGAAATGAACGAATTCTTCTTGAGGCATTGTAGACTAGGTCAGATCAATGTGACCCGACTAGCTAGAGTTACATAAAGATGCATATTTAAATTAGTTTGAATTTACATCTTGTATAACTCGCCAGTCATGTCACAAAGATAAGATGACCATAGCTCCGTTTACTGGAAATAGAGAAAGAGTTAATGAACTCTTAGGACTGATACATGATGATGTATGTAAGGTCTCCTGTCTACACATGCCAGGACTGGTTCTTTATACTTCATTACATTCTCTGATGATCTTTCGAGATTCAGACCTATGTTCCTGTTGAAACACAAGTCCGAACCTTTTGAGATATTCACAGAATATAAGTTAGAAGTAGAGAACCAATACGGGTATAAGTATTATGTCCTTTGATGAGATCAAGGAGGAGAATACTTGAGCACGAAAATCCTGGATTATTCTAATGGAGAATGAGATTCTCTCTCAGCATTAATCCTCTGAATACACCATAGCACGATGGTATATCGGGGCGGAGCAATAACACCCTATATGATAAGGTATGCTCTATGATGAGTACTACTGAGTTACCTATCTCCTTTTTGGGAGTTATGCACTTGAGAAGCTGCATACCTATTGAATAGGGTTCCAATCAAATCAGTTGCCTACCACTTCATATGTGATATGGAAAGGGAAAAGCCCATGTCTTAAGCTAGTTAAGATTTGGGGTTGACCGGCCTATGTCTAAAAGCAAAATCCGGACAAGCTCGAGGCAAGATCTATTATGTAGAACTGGAAATGTTCCAGCTATACAAACTGCAGCTGATGATTTGAAAGAACCAAAGGATTCAGTAGATACCAACGAACCTCAGCCTCTCCGCCGATCTAGTAGGGTTCCTCACCCACCTGAGAGTTACTTCGGTTTCTCTATGACAGTGGGAGCGAGGATTGCATCATGAGATGATGACCCAACTAGCTTCGAGCTGGCCATCAGGAGTAAGACTCTGTAAGAATTGCTGGATGCTTATCGATCTGAGATGGAATCCTTATACACCAACAAAGTATGGACTTTGGTTGCTATATCTGAAGGGTTAAATCCCCATCAGGAGCAAGTATATCTTGAGAAGATTACTTGGTGTAGATGGAAAAGTTGAGACTTTCAAAGCTAGACTTGTTACAGGTTTTCGTCATCGACCAGGCGTGGATAATGATGAAACCTTTTCCAGAAGCTATCCAGATCCTACTTGTCACGGCTACATACCATGACTACGATATCTGGTGGTTGGGTGTCATGACTGCTTTTCTAAATGATGTTTTAGAGGAGTGCGTCTATAAGTACACACCCAGAGGGCTTCGTAGACAGTGGGAGCAGCGGAAACGTGTACAAGATGCTTTATAAGATAAAGCAGGCATCGCGGAGTTGGAACATCTGTTTTGATGAAGTAGTCAAAGAAGTTGACATCATCAAAATGGTAGATGAACCTTGTATAAACAAAAAGGTAGTAGGGAGTATGGTGACGATCCTCGTAGAGTACGTGGATGACATACTCTTGATAGGGAAGGAGTTTCCTATGCTACGCCCGGTCAATCTCCGCTTATCACCATAATTCTCCATATAGGATCAAAGTGATACCTCCTAAATCCTGGATTTTGGATCTATGAGATAGATCTAAATGGATGTTAGGATACTCACTAGATGTAGTGAGATGGTATCAATCGACCCTGGGGAGAATCACTGGAATGGTTCAAGAGTGATAAAGACGACTGAATGTCAGTCACAGGCATTGTCTTTACCCTAAGCAGAGGGACGGTATGTTGGAAGAGTTCCAAGCTAGATACCGTGACATACTAGACGATAAAGGCAGGATACATCGCTACTTAAGATGCTACCAAAGAGGCTGTTTGGGTGTATATTAGTTCATAAAATGAACTATGTTCCTCCCATTGTGTGACAATGGAGTTGTGGCTTATGCCAAGGAACGCATGTCCCATCAGTGATCCAGACATATTCTAAGGCAGTATCACCTGATCATGGAGATGGTTGATCTCCAGGGTGATCGAGGTTAGGAGAGTAGACTCAGAGGACAACACGGCGGATCCACTCACGAAGGCCTATTCCCAGAGAGAGACTTTTATGGGATGGTTGAGTATGAGATACTACAACCACTGCTACAGATGGCCCTAGTGCAAGTGGGAGATTGTTAGTTATATGTATGCCCTAGAGGCCATTACTGTACATTGGATGTATATTGTGGTGGATGCTGGGACATATATAGGGAGGACTTTCTTGCTCGACATGATAGTATGCTATCTGGTTGACCTTTACCTTAACGTGTACACTGATTGTCTCTCTGTTACATGTTGGTAAAGCCCTTAGGATGTGTACTTGACTACCTGGACTGTGATGCGGATCATACTAGTGGGGACATGGTAGTCCATAAGTACATCCTTCAAAGTCCCTAGTCGTGGGTGTATCGAGACGGGGCATCGATATACCAGTGTAGACTAGCGCATACCTTCTCGACCCATACAGATGGGCGATGGATGATCCCATATCCATTGGTGTTTGACATCAGAGATGATATACGGGTGCTCAGTAGAGACTGGGTACACTGGACGGACTCGCCGAGAACTCCCAGATGGTATTATACCTCACGTCAGATGGCAGTTCTCTGGTGACACTGGTACAGAGTAGTCTGTTGACCCGAGATCATCATAGAGTCTTGTGTGGTTCCCACTGTGCTTTGATTTCCATCTTACCACGTCTAAGAGAGCGTGCAAAACGGTGGTTTTTGGGTACAGTCCCGAGTCACATGGAGGCAATGAGCGATAGGAGGGGATTCGTCTCTCCCGGTATAGGGAGTTGATGTTGAGCTGTGTTCGATTGGCTATAACAGGAAATCCCTGGCCAGGGTTGCTGAGATTTACTGGTAAGTGTTACCAGTAGTTTCTCGAATTGTTATAGACCTCATATCGACACGACTTATCGAGCTATTGGGGTCTGACGTTTACCACCCCTAGGCGAGATATGCGACATATCAGACGATCAGACCGGACTGTACGGTAGTGTTACTGGTTGGATTCACTGGAGTGTGAGCGGGCTTGCTCGTCGATCTTCAGATCGCTCAATACCCGGGTGGCCGTTAAGTTTAGCAGACCGCTTGCGGCTTGTGGGTGCTTGGTATGATCATCACCTGCTGCCGGCGTATTGACGAGTCTTTAGAGTCCTACACAGAGGTTTCCTGGCTCAAGCGAAACGAAATAGGAGCGCATACGAGATATGTGCGGGACCGAGAATAATGCGTGTATGTGATACCGTATTCCATTCTCGCGATGAATGTATCGAATGGTTGTATGTGATATAACCTAGTTATCGAATCAAGGATTGATTTGATAAGTCGATACATTGTATACTAGTCGGTTGTGTACGACATGGCCGGATCATTGAATCAAGTGTTGATTTAATGATTTAATGCATAATTATATATTTTATATATTACTTTGCATTAACTAGTATTGGTTCACTTTAAATGGATTTTCTCACTCGGTTTGTGCACATTGTATATGTGATATACTTTTGTACACATGATTGTATCATGTTTGATGATGCATGTTTACTTGGTTAAGTATAAAGAATTAAACCATGGTTAAACATATAATTAGGGTTTTATTTTCCATTACTTATTTATTCATTTATTTATTTGTTTATATATTTTGGAAAATAAATGGAAAAGAGAAAAGAATGGTGGCTTAATTTGTTGTTTAGTTGAAGCTTCATGAAGCTTTGACCTTGACCACCATTCTTATCTCATCCTTAACCCTAACCAATGATTTAACCATGGTCAATTCTCTACACATAACCATAGTTAGAATTATGATAAGTATCATATTCTTTTCTATTTTTTAAATGACTTATGATAACTTATCATCTTCTTCCTCTTCTTCTTCTTCATGAAGAAACCTTACTTCATCAATGGTGGATTGATGAAACAAGTGAGAAATCCAATTCTAAAGTCTACCCACTTCCTATTTCTTCATCCTCTACCTCTTTCCAAGCAGTAGAGTGTGTTCTCTTCATAAGTTTTTGGACTTGGTGAAGTTGGAGCTTGATTTAGCGATGCCTCGACGTAGATCATCTTCGGCATGGACATCGATGACCTAGCCCGTCCATTCTCCGATGAAGCCGACGCTAGAGCCCGGGACTTGTTATGGACAGCGAGGAGACTTCATTGCGGAGCTATGGAGGTGGAGAACCGGATCTACAAAGGTTGTATTTCCGTATCTCTTAGTTAAGTGTTAACTAGTTTATTGTTTCGCCTAGATTTCTAGCCAACGATCCGTAGTCGGGTTTCTCGGCACCTAGAATTTTTGAAATTGGCATGGTTGATGCCTTGTGAGACCTCATTAGGATGCCTAGGAACCCTACACCGTGGTAGGGTGGAAATCAAAGCACAGTGGGAGACACACAAGACTCTATGACGATCTCGGGTCAACAGACTAAGCTGTACCAGTGTCACCAGAGAACTGCCATCTGACATGAGGTATAATACCATCTGGGAGTTCTCGGCGAGTCCGTTCAGCGTACCCAGTCACCACTGAGCACCCGTATACCATCTCTGATGTCAAATACCAATGGATATGGGATCATCCATCGCCCATCACATGGGTCGAGAAGATATACGCTAGTCTACTCTGGAATATCGATGCCCCGTCTCGATATTCCCACGACTAGGAACATTGAAGGATGTACTCATGGACTACCCAGGCCTCACTAGTATGATTTACATCACAGTCCTGGAAGTCGAGCACATGTCCTAAGGGCTTTATCAACGTGTAACAGAGAGAGACAGCAAGTATACATGTTAAGATAAAGAGCAACCAAATAGCGTACTATCATGTCGAGCAAGAAAGTCCTACATATATATGTCCCAGCATCCACAACAATATACATCCTATGTACAGTAATGGCCTATAGGGGCATACATATAACTAACAATCTACAACTTGCACTAGGGCCATCTGTAGCAGTGGTTGTAGTATCTCATACTCAACCATCCCCATATAAGTCTCTCTCTGGGAAAAAGCCTTTGTGAGTGGATCCGCCGTGTTGTCCTCTGAGTCTACTCTCCTAACCTCGATCATCCTGGAGATCAACTATCTTCATGATCAGGTGATACTGCCTCAGAATATGTCTGGGTCACTGATGGGACCAGGGTTCCTGGGACAAAGCCACACTTCCATTGTCACACAATGGTAGAAACCTAGTTCATCTTATGAACAATTATACACCCAAACTGCCTCTTTAGTAGTATCTTTAGTAGCGATGTTACCAGCCTTTATCGTCTAGTTTGCCACGGCATCTAGCTTGGAACTCTTCCAACATACCGTCCCTCCACTGAGGGTAAAGACAATGCCTGCGACTGACATTCAGCCGTCCTTATCACCTTGAAACCTTTCCAGTGATTCTCCCCAGGATCGATTGATACTGTATCACTGAACCTAGTGAGAACCCTAACATCCATTTAGATCTATCTCATAGATCCAAATCCCAGGATTTAGGAGGTATCACCTTGATCCTATTGGAGAATCCATGTGATAAGAGGAGATCGACCGATCGTAGTATAGGACTCTTTTCCTATCAAGAGTATGTTGTCCACGTACAATACGAGGATGACCACCTTACTCTCTACTACCCTTTTGTATATACAAGGTTCATCTACCATTTTGATGAAGTCAAACTCTTTGACTACCACATCAAAACAGACGTTCCAACTCCGCGATGCCTGCTTTATTCTGTAAAGCAACTTGCACACGTTTCCGCTGCTCCCACGGTTTACGAAGCCCTCTGGCTGTGTTCTTATAGACGTTCTCTTCTAAATCATTATTTAGAAAGCAGTCATGGTACCCAACCACCAGATATCGTAGTCATGGTATGTAGCAATAGCAAGAAGGATCCGGATGGACTTAAGCATAGGCACTGGAAAAGGGTTTCATCATTATCCACGCCTGGTCGATGACGAAAACCTTTAACAAGTCTAGCTTTGAAAGTCTCAACCTTTCCATCTACACCAAGTAATCTTCTTAAGATATACTTGCTCCTGATGGGGATTTAACCCTTCAGATTATAGCAAAACAAAGTCCATACTTTGTTGGTGTACATAGATTCCATCTCAGATCGCTATGCATCCTGCCATTCTTACAGAGTCCCTACTCTTGATGGCCTGCTCGAAACTAGTTAGATCATCATCTCATGATGCATTCCTCGCTCCCACTGTCATCGAGAGACCGAAGTAACTCTCTGGCGGATGAGGAACCCTACCAGATCGGCGGAGAGGCTGAGGTTCGTTGGGGAGTATAGAATCCCTTGGTCCTTTCAAATCAGCTGTAGTTTTGTATAGCTGGAACCTTTTCCGTTCTACAGAACTGACCTTGCTTCGATCTTGTCCGGATTTTGCTTTTGACATAGGCCGGACAATCCCAAATCTTAACTTACTTAAGAGATAGGCTCTTCCCATACCATATCTCATATGGAGTGGTAGGCACTGATTTGATTCGAATCCAATTCAATAGGTATGCAACTTCTCAAGTGCACAACCCCAAAAGGAAATAGGTAACTCAGTAGTACTCATCATAGAGCACAACCATATCTAATATGGTGCGATTGCTCTGCCCCGATACACCGTTGTGCTGTGGTATATTCAGAAGAGTAATACGGAGAGAGAATCTCATCCTCTTTTAGAATAATCCAGGAATTCTATGCACAAGTATTCTCCTCCTTGATCTCATCATAGAACATAATACTTATACCCAGGTTTTTAGTTCTCTACTTCTAACTTATATTCTGTGAATATCTCAAAAGCTTCGGACTTATGTTTCAACAGGAACATATGGCTGAATCTTGAGAGATCATCAGAGAATGTAATGAAGTACAAAGAACCGGTCCTGGCATGTGTAGACAGGGGACCTTACATACATCATCATGTATCAGTCCCAAGAGTTTACTAACTCTTTCACTGTTTCCAATAAACAGAGCTATGGTCATCTAATCTTTGTGACATGACTGGTAAGTTTTACAAGATGTAAATTCAAACTGATTTAAATATGCATCTAAATGTAACTTCAGCCAGTCGGGTCGCATTGATATGACCTAGTCTACAATGCCTCAAGAAGGATTCGTTCATTTCTGAACTCTTCCTCTTATGTGTGTTCTGTATACTAGGAACTGTAGTTTGATTTAGAACATCAATGCTTTTAGATAACGTGGCTGAACCGATCAACTTTTGAAATGTTCAAAACAATATTCAACAATACAAAATTATATCCTTTCTTTACTAAAAAAAAGACTGATATGATTTTGTATATCAGGTTCGGTATCTAATAGCATTTGTTCAGAATCAATGTATTGGTAATACAGGGTGACAGTGACCAACAGACTTGGCTGTGTTAGTTATATGTATGCCCTAGAGGCCATTACTGTACATAGGATGTATATTGTAGTGGATGCTGGGACATATATAGGGAGGACTTTCTTGCTCGACATGATAGTATGCTATCTGGTTACCCTTTACCTAAACGTGTATGCTGATTGTCTCTCTGTTACATGTTGGTAAAGCCCTTAGGATCTGTACTTGACTACCTAGACTATGATGCGGATCATACTAGTGGGGACATGGTAGTCTATAAGTACATCCTTCAAACTCCCTAGTCGTGGGTGTATCGAGACGGGGCATCGATATACCAGAGTAGACTAGCGTATACCTTCTCGACCCATATAGATGGGCGATGGATGATCCCATATCCATCGGTGTTTGACATCAGAGATGATATACGGGTGCTCAGTAGAGACTGGGTACACTGGACGGACTCGCCGAGAACTCCCAGATGGTATTATACCTCACGTCAGATGGCAGTTCTCTGGTGACACTGGTACAGAGTAGTCTGTTGACCCGAGATCGTCATAGAGTCTTGTGTGGTTCCCACTGTGCTTTGATTTCCATCTTACCACGTCCAAGAGGGCGTGCAAAACGGTGGTTTTTGGGTACAGTCCCGAGTCACATGGAGGCAATGAGCGATAGGAGGGGATTCGTTTCTCCCGGTATAGGGAGTTGATGTTGCGCTGTGTTCGATTGGCTATAACAGGAAATCCCTGGCCAGGGTTGCTGAGATTTACTGGTAAGTGTTACCAGTAGTTTCTCGAATAGTTATAGACCTTATATCGACACGACTTATCGAGCTATTGGGGTCTGACGTATACCACCCCTAGGCGAGATATGCGACAGATCAGACGATCAGACCGGACTGTACGGTAGTGTTACTGGTCGGATTCACTGGAGTGTGAGCGGGCTTGCTCGTCGATCTTCAGATCGCTCAATACCCGGGTGGCCGTTACGTTTAGCAGACCGCTTGCGGCTTGTGGGTGTTTGATATGATCATCATCTGCTGCCGGCGTATTGACGAGTCTTTAGAGTCCTACACAGAGGTTTCCTGGCTCAAGCGAAACGAAATAGGAGCGCATATGAGATATGTGCGGGACCGAGAATAATATGAGTATGTGATACTGTATTCGATTCTCGCGATGTGACATTGATCGGTTATATGCGATATAGCCGGGTTATCGGATCAAGTGTTGATTCGATAAGATGTTACTAATGATACCAGTCGGTTATGTGCGCATGACCGGATCATTAAATCAAGTGTTGATTTAATGATTTAATGTATAATTATATATTTGATATATTACCTTGCATTAACTAGTATCGGTTCACTTTAGACGGATTTTCTCACTTGGTTCGTGCGCATTGCATATGCGATATGTTTTTGTGCACTTGTATGTATCATGTTTGATGATGCAGCTAACTTGAGTTTGTGTAAAGATTAAACCATGGTTATTCAAATGGTTAGGGTTTTGTTTTTCATATCTATTTATTTATTTTCTTTTTGGAAAATGAAATGAGAAGAATGGAGGCTTTCTTTGTTTTTTTCATGAAGATTCATGAACCTTTGACTTTGTCCACCATTCTTATCTCATGCTTAACCTAACCATTTGATTTAACCCTAGTTCAATCTCTACACATAACCATGGTTAAGTTATGATAAAGATTGGATTATTCTTTTCTTTTGATTTTAACTTATCATAACATTTCTTCTTCTTCTTCCTTGACTTCAAGAAGAAAAGCTTCACCTCCATCAATGGTGATTGATGCATATGAGTGAGAAATCCAATTCTAAAGTTAACCCACTTCCTATTTCTTCATCCTCTACCTCTTGCCAAGTAGTAGAGGTGTGTTTACTTCACAAGTTTCATGACTTGGTGAAGTTGTGAGCTTGATCTAGCGATGCCTCGACGTAGATCATCTTCGGCATGGACATCGACGACCTAGCTTGCCCATTCTCCGACGAAGCCGATCCTAGAGCCCGGATTTGACTTGGACAGCGGAGAGGACTTCGTTGCGGAGCTATGGAGGTGGAGCACCGGATCTACAAAGGTTGTATTTCCGTTTTCTCATTAGTTAAGTGTTAACTAGTTCTATGTTCGCCTAGACATCTAGTTATCGATCCGTAGTTTAGGGTTTGTTAGGCACCATAATTTTTGAAATTGCCATGGTTGATGGCTTGGGAGACCTCACTAGTGTGCCTAGGAACCCTACAGGCTGCAATACTTGCACCATTTTCTGTCTCATGAAACTTATCACCCGTTCTCAGTTCTCTACCTATTATAGCCCATTTAACAGACTACATATTTGGGATCCTGATCCGGTATCAAATACCCAGGATGTAGAGGATACTGAGAAACAGTTCTTTGTAATGAACACACCCGAAGGAGATGCATCTCATACACTTTCTTCGTTTGGGCGGCATGGGGAATCCTGGCATTCTCCTATTTTCTGCTCGGTCTTATAACAATTATAAGTTGGAGCGGGACCAACGGTCCCCAGCTCAGTATAACAAGCGGGTTCGGTCAATACATCCATATTATTATCTTGATTAAGGAGTGATATGGTCGCTACCTGGAGAGAGAGAGAAGAAAACACTCTGCGTGCGCTCTTGCAAGATTAGATTGGTTATTTATTTTATCTAATCAGGATGGCTCCCACTGTTTTTATCAAATCTTCCTTCAAACCCTAAAAGGAAAGACTCGCCGGGATTAATTACACGCTACAAGTTCGCCAATTTTTCAGCCAGGCCAGTGTCGGTACTTTGAGGGAGGTTCCTCGCGCTTTCGCATAGACCTAATTAAAGTAAACCTTGTTTTCCCAGAGGCGTAACCCCGTTGACACCTACTTGATCGGCTAATTGCAAAGTGCAAAACTCTCCCAGGAGTAACAATTACTCGCAGTGGGTATCGGGATCCAACTATCATATAGAAGGTATGCAATCTCATTGCAAATTTCAACACTTGAAACTCCCGATAAAGATTTTTACCCTTAGCACTTATGACCTTAACTATGGTCAACAAATCATAAGCACTAGTCAAGTTCTACCCGTCATTTCGTGATTAATTAGACCCACCCACATGACCCTTAACTAGGTCAACAAAGTCACACGACTGTCCTAACTAATCGCATCATATACGGTGTAGGAAGACATCACTTAGCTACCGTACACTGTGCCTTGACTATGGTCAACAAACACAGCACGAATACTAAGTACTCTACTTCCTAAAATGATGGAGGGTTGCGGATGGTTTTTAAGAAAACCTTTAACGCTTTGAACTTGATCTCGTTGCAGAATCAAATGGTTTTAAAATGGAGTGTTTTTGAGGCTTTTCTAGTTTTGCTAAAGGGGTCACTCCCGGTGAAGGGATCGTCGGCCCTTTCCTTATCGAATAAGGTGCAGAATGTTCTACAACGAGCACCGCGATGCAAAGCAAGAACTGTAGCTACCTGTTTTTGAAATTCGATTCCACAACATCTTTTAGATTTATTTTCTTTCATTAATCTCATTAATGAATGTCCCATCATTTAAGTCCACCTAAACATCACAGATAAATATAACGTATGCTTATGCCATCCGCATTCGCCTCGATGTCCCGTCTGCACCGTTAGGTTAGGTAACTAACGGCAGAACGAGGCAGGGCTAGTGCGGGTGTAAAACATAAGCAACGTCTATATAATATATCATATATACTATATATAATATCTATCTGAACAAATCACATGATCACATCACAGATAACGCATCAGAAAATATCATATGAAATATTGGATATACTAGAAAGTCCGTGTTTTATTTTGAGCCTGAATAAAACGCGGATTCCACGGCCGTGATGAATAGCCAATCCCACACCCCTAGAACCCTACGAGAGCGGCAAGCAACCCTACCAATTCTAGGGTTAGGAGACCCGGACTCGACTCCTCGAGATGGTCTCCTACTGAACCCTAGAACCCGGTTACTTATGCTCCCCTCCTTGGGTCTATCCTAATGCGGAAAAGTAAATAATATACAATGGTGACATCTTCCGCAACCTGGAAGTGCCCTAATAAAAGAATATTACATATAAGTTTTTACATGAATGAAAATGGAAAAACACTCATCTCACATAAAAAAAACCCGGCTATTCAAACACGACGATCCAATATAACATATCCAGCAACACATAACTGTAAGTCCACGTTGCCCACCCCGGTACTTGCGGGGAGGCGGAAAACGGAATAAAAATCGGATTTTTTGAGCTTAGGCAACATGGACTAGACTATGAAGGATCTTTTCTAAACAAAAACAAGCTAAAACTAACTAGAAACTAGCTAAATGCTAGAAAGGTTATACCTTGGGCTTTATGTCCTTCTCTCCTTGCTCCTTGGAGTGGTGGAAGGAGGTCACCTTTGTCATCTTCTTTCGTCGAAGAAAGATCCACCCGAAAGCCTCAACCTTTGGCTTCAACTCCAAGCTAGAAGTAACTAGGGTGCAAGAAGTGCTAATCCTTGAATCCTAGATGAGAGTAGAGATTATCAAGAGAGGGTTTTTCTCAAGCTCAAGTGTTTCTCAACACATGAGAGGGGAGAGCTTGAGGGAGAGGAAGAACAAGAGAGAGAATGTGAATAATAGAATGAGAGAATAATATGAAGCATTCTTTCATATATGTGAATTATTGTAATTAGAAAATTAGTGAGATAATTGTCATGGTTTAATCAAGAGATGACCATTATCATTTTATTATTAATACAAATTGCAAGGATCAAAGAGCATCTTCCAAATGAAATGATGATGGTCAAAGTGTCAACAAGGTCAACAAGTCAAGATGGGTCAAATGATCAACAACCATAACCATGCACAATTATTAAACTAATATCAATTAACAATAATACACACATAAGCATTAGGGTTAATAAAATGACAATAGTCATTAACCCTAATCAAAGTCCTCTCCCTCTGTCTCAAGCAACTGTGCATACGCACCCGCATTCGTGATCCGAGGAACACGAAT
This sequence comes from Agapanthus africanus, assembly GCA_030015575.1. Lineage (NCBI taxonomy): Eukaryota > Viridiplantae > Streptophyta > Magnoliopsida > Asparagales > Amaryllidaceae > Agapanthus > Agapanthus africanus. The sequence goes on along the minus strand of CM057347.1, from coordinate 205,588,636 downwards.
ACAATGAGAAAAAGCCAATCCTAAATCATATACTAGGATCCGGCTTAAACCAAAGCCCGCTAGTATAAGCTGTCCGGACAGCAAACGTGCACAAGTGCAAGGATGTGAACGAACCCTGTCGCAAAACCATGCTACCTCTACTCATTTTGCCTAAAGGCGAATAGCTCTCTGTGTGGGACTCTAAAGACTCGACACTACGCTGGCAGTGGGTTTAACCACAGACCGCAAGCGGCACTAGCTGTACGTAACGGTCCCCAGGTAGATGTCGATAAGAAGACTGACGAGGTGAACCCCATCTGAACTCCTACTGAGCCTGTATGTGACAGTCTCCGTACAGTCCGGTCTGTTCGTCTGATACAACGCATGGCGGGCCTAGGGGGCGGTGAACGTTAGTCCCCTAATAGCGGTACAAGTCGTGTCGGAGTGTAGCCCAGAACACCCTGAGATAACACTGGAAACCCACCAGTATATCTCGCTTTCCCTGGCCAGGGACTACTCGTGTAATGGCTCTCCTGGACACAGCGCGATGTCAACCCCCAATACCGGGAGAGACGAATCCTGTCTAATCGTCACTGCCTCCAAGTGCTTCGGGACTGCACCCAAAAACTACCTGTTTGCACAACTCCTTTGAGCCGTGGTAGGGTAGTAATCAAAGTGCAGTGGGAACACACTCGAGGCGAAGTGACAGTGTCAAGTCAACGGACTAAGCTGTACTCATGTCACCTGGAAACTGATAACTGACGATAGGTATAATACCAACCAACAGTTCCCGACGAGTCCTGTCCAGTGTACTCGTAACCTAACGAGCACCCGCATACTATCTCAAGTACGACGTACTGACGGCTGAGGGACAGACCGTCTCCCAGAGTGGGATGAGAAGCGCATACGCTAGTCTACTCCGGAGTATCGATGCCCTGTCTCGATAGTCCAACAACTAGGGACCTGTATAAGGATGTGCTTATAGATCACCCAGCTCCCACGAGTGTGAGCGCCATCACAACGCTGGTAATCAAGCAAAGATCCTAAGGGCTCTACTAATATGTATATCAGCAATATGCTAAAAGAAACACATGCAAATATTAAAGCAGAGACAAACCAGGTAGCATACTACCATTTCGAGCAAGATTGTATATACAACTGTGAATATCCCAAGCTTCCATCAAGTAATATACAAACTAGTATGATACAGTAATGGCCTCTAGGGCATATACACTAACAATCTCCCACTTGCACTAAGGCCATGTACTGGCGTATCGAAGACCTATCATCTCGATCAGCCGCTCGAACTGAGTCTGGGGTAAGGCCTTGGTGAATGGATCTGCTGTGTTATCTTCTGAAGCAACCCTCCGAACCTCGATCTCCTGGCGATCCACGATCTCCCTGATCTGGTGATACCGCCTCAAGATGTGTCTGGATTTCTGATGGGACCTGGGTTCCTTCGCTAAGGCTATAGCCCCGTTGTTGTCGCAATACAGACGTATTGGGTCAACAATGGACGGAACCACCTGAAGTTCTCTCAAGAACTTCCTCATCCAGACAGCTTCTTTTGCGGCATCAGATGCAGCGATGTATTCCGCTTCCATAGTCGAGTCAGCAACGGTTTCCTGTTTGGAGCTCTTCCAACACACCGCCCCTCCATTGAGGGTAAAGACAAAACCCGACATGGACTTGGAATCATCCTTGTCACTCTGGAAGCTGGAGTCCGCAAAGGCCTCAATCTGGAGGTCTTTTCCGCCATACACCAAGAACATCTTCTTAGTCCTTCTCAGGTACTTGAGAATGTTCTTTACTGCTATCTAATGTTTCTCCCCAGGGTTTGACTGATACCTGCTTACCACACTCAGTGCATAAGCCACATCCGGTCTGGTACACAACATCGCATACATTATAGAGCCTACCGCAGAAGCGTAGGGTATAATAGACATGCGATCCCTCTCCAAATCAGTCTTGGGAGACATCTCTTTGGAGAGGGTGATCCCGTGACAAGCCGGTAGATTACCGCGCTTGGAATCTTCCATACTGAATCTCTTCGGTATGGTGTCGATGTACCTGGAGTGTGAAAGTCCTAATATCCTCTTGGATCTGTCACGGTAGATCCGGATACCCAGAATGTACGAGGCATCACCCAGGTCTTTCATGGAGAACCTGTGTGACAAGAACCCCTTGACAGATTGTAGCATAGGAATGTCATTTCCTATTAAGAGAATGTCATCCACGTATAAAACGAGGAATACTGCAGTTCTCGCTACAAATCTACAATAGATGCATGGTTCATTTGGATTTTTGATAAATCCAAATTCCTTGACCGTCTCATCAAAACAGATGTTCCAACTCAGCGATGCCTGCTTTAGTCCATAAATGGACTTAAGCAACTTGCACACCTTTCCGCTGCTCCCACTTTGAATGAAACCCTCCGGCTGGTCCATATAGACACACTCCTCTAAATGTCCATTTAGAAAAGCTGTCTTTACGTCCATCTGCCAAATCTCATAATCGTGGAAGGCAGCAATGGCAAGAAGGATCCGAATGGATTTCAGCATAGCTACTGGAGAAAAGGTTTCGTCATAGTCCAAACCAGGTCGCTGACGAAAACCCTTTGCTACCAGTCTAGCTTTATAGGTCTCAACCTGTCCATCTACACTAATCTTCCTTTTGAAGATCCACTTGCATCCTATGGGTTTTACCCCATCTGGAGCAATGTCCAACGTCCATACTTTGTTGGTGTACATGGACTCCATTTCGGTCCGCATTGCATCCAGCCATTTTACCGAGTCGACGCTCTGAATGGCTTGTTGGAAGCTAGTAGGCTCATCAAAGTCTATGATGCAATCATCTCTATCCCCGTCAATGAGAAAACCGTAGTATCTCTCGGGCGGATGAGACTGCCTACTACTCCTGCGGAGTGGCGTGGGAATGTCCTGATCTTTCGAACCCTCTGGTTCTACTAAGCTTTCAGTAATAGCTCGTGGTTCTGGAATTTCTTCCAGTTCTATTGCGCTCCCACTTAATTCTTTTTCTATGAACTGGTGTTCTAGAAAGTGGGCATGGCGAGAAACAAACACCTTTTGTTCCTCTTCGCAATAGAAGAAATATCCCTTGGAGTTCTTTGGATATCCCACAAACTTGCACTTTACTGAGCGTGCCTCGAGCTTGTCCGCATGCTGCTTTTTTTTACAAAAGCTGGACATCCCCATATCTTAATGTGATTAAGATAGGGTCTCTTCCCACACCACATCTGATATGGTGTAGTAGGCACAGTCTTAGTTGGAACTCGGTTCAAAAGGTATGCAGCTGATTCTAGCGCATATCCCCAGAACGATCGCGGCAACTCAGCGTTACTCATCATGGACCGTACCATATCCAATAGGGTTCGGTTCCGTCTCTCCGATACACCGTTATGTTGCGGAGTGTATGGAGGAGTAAGCTGAGAGAGAATTCCATTCTCTTTTAAGTAACCCAGGAACTCGGCACTCAAGTATTCACCACCTCGATTAGATCTTAGTGCCTTGATACTTTTGCCTGTTTGTTTTTCTACTTCATTCTTATATTCCTGGAATTTTTCAAAGGCCTCGGATTTATTTTTCATTAAGAAGACATAACCGTACCTTAAGAAGTCATCCGTAAAAGTAATGAAGTAAGAATAACCGCTTCGCGCATGTGTAGACATTGGACCGCACACGTCGCTGTGTATGAGTCCCAAGAGCTCGCTCGCTCTTACTCCGTGTCCAGTGAACGGAGTCTTTGTCATCTTTCCTTTGAGACAGGATTGACAAGTTGCACACGATTGATATTCGAATGAATCCAAATATCCTTCTGCATGTAACTTAGTCCATCTTCTCTCATTGATGCGACCCAGTCTACAATGCCATAAAAAAGTTTTATCGATTTCTGGAGACTTTCTTTTGTGTGTATTCTGGACATTGAAAATCTGTGGCTGGTTTAATACGTATATACCGATGTTCAATGTACCTGACCCAATCAAAACTTGATTAAGGTGAATGTTCACTACATTACTTACAAATGCAAATTCATAACCTTCTTTAGATAATAAAGATACAGAAATGATATTACAGGTTGCATTTGGTACATAATAACAACTACGTAAAACCAAAAAGTGTCCATCAGACAATCCCGAGTGATAGTCCCCCACGGCCTCAGCATCCATGCTAGCACCGTTTGCAACTCTGAGGGTCATGTCACCTGCCTTCAATGTTAGTTATATGTATGCCCTAGAGGCCATTACTGTACATAGGATGTATATTGTAGTGGATGCTGGGACATATATAGGGAGGACTTTCTTGCTCGACATGATAGTATGCTATCTGGTTGAACTTTACCTTAACGTGTATACTGATTGTCTCTCTGTTACATGTTGGTAAAGCCCTTAGGATCTGTACTTGACTACCTGGACTATGATGCGGATCATACTAGTGGGGACATGGTAGTCCATAAGTACATCCTTCAATGTCCCTAGTCGTGGGTGTATCGAGACGGGGCATCGATATACCAGAGTAGACTAGCGTATACCTTCTCGACCCATACAGATGGGCGATGGATGATCCCATATCCATCGGTGTTTGACATCAGAGATGATATACGGGTGCTCAGTAGAGACTGGGTACACTGGACGGACTCGCCGAGAACTCCCAGATGGTATTATACCTCACGTCAGATGGCAGTTCTCTGGTGACACTGGTACAGAGTAGTCTGTTGACCCGAGATCGTCATAGAGTCTTGTGTGGTTCCCACTGTGCTTTGATTTCCATCTTACCACGTCCAAGAGGGCGTGCAAAACGGTGGTTTTTGGGTACAGTCCCGAGTCACATGGAGGCAATGAGCGATAGGAGGGGATTCGTCTCTCCCGGTATAGGGGGTTGATGTTGCGCTGTGTTCGATTGGCTATAACAGGAAATCCCTGGCCAGGGTTGCTGAGATTTACTGGTAAGTGTTACCAGTAGTTTCTCGAATAGTTATAGACCTCATATCGACACGACTTATTGAGCTATTGGGGTCTGACGTTTACCACCCCTAGGCGAGATATGCGACATATCAGACGATCAGACCGGACTGTACGGTAGTGTTACTGGTCGGATTCACTGGAGTGTGAGCGGGCTTGCTCGTCGATCTTCAGATCGCTCAATACCCGGGTGGCCGTTACGTTTAGCAGACCGCTTGCGGTATGTGGATGCTTGATATGATCATCATCTGCTGCCGGCGTATTGACGAGTCTTTAGAGTCCTACACAGAGGTTTCCTGGCTCAAGCGAAACGAAATAGGAGCGCATATGAGATATGTGCGGGACCGAGAATAATACGAGTATGTGATACTGTATTCGATTCTCGCGATGTGACATTGATCGGTTATATGCGATATAGCCGGGTTATCGGATCAAGTGTTGATTCGATAAGATGTTACTAATGATACCAGTCGGTTATGTGCGTCATGACCGGATCGTTAAATCAAGTGTTGATTTAATGATTTAATGCATAATTATATATTTGTTATATTACTTTGCATCAACTAGTATCGGTTCACTTTAAAATGGATTTTCTCACTCGGATGTGCGCATTGTATATGCGATATACTTTTGTGCACTTGATTGTATCATGTTTGATGGTACATGTCATGCTAGGGTTCAAGTTTTAAGATTAAACCTTGGTTAATGAAATGGTTAGGGTTTATTATTTGTTATTCATTTATCTTATTTAATTATCCTTTTATTTTTGATAAATGAATGAAAGAAAAGAGAAAAGAATGGTGGCTAATTTTGTTTGTAGTTGAAGATTCATGAACCTTTGACTTTGTCCACCATTCTTATCTCATGCTTAACCTAACCATTTGATTTAACCCTAGTTCAATCTCTACACTTTACCATGGTTTAGTCATGATAAGTTTTGATTATTCTTTTCTTTTTCTAATGAACTTATCATAACTATTTCCTTCATCTTCTTCATTCTTCAAGTGAAGAAAACCAAGCTCCATCAATGGTGATTGTTGGAAAAGAGTGAGAAATCCAAAACTAAAGTCAACCCACTTCCTATTTCTTCATCCTCTACCTCTTGCCAAGTAGTAGAGTGTGTTTACTTCACAAGTTTCTTGACTTGGTGAAGTTGTGAGCTTGATCCAGCGATGCCTCGACGTAGATCATCTTCGGCATGGACATCGACGACCTAGCTCACTTTTTCTCCGACGAAGCCGACTCTAGAGCCCGGATTTGTTTTGGACAGCGGAGACGACTTCGTTGCGGAGCTATGGAGGTGGAGCACCGGATCTACAAAGGTTGTATTTCCGTTAAACTTTTAGTTAAGTGTTAACTAGTTAGTTTTTCGCCTAGACATCTAGCCGACGATCCGTAGTTTAGGGTTTGTAGGCACCGTAAAATTTGAAATTGGCATGGTTGATGCCTTGTGAGACCTCTCTTCTGTGCCTAGGAACCCTACAGTGGTATCAGAGCCTAGCTAGAGCCTTAGGCGTAGTCCAGACGGAATTCAAAGTCCGAACGAACCCGGAACCCCAAAACAAATATGCTCTCTGTCCTTTTTGCAAAAATGTGGACTTTTGTGTATTAAAAATTGCCAAAAAATTCAGCAGGTAATTGCATGAGTTACTGTGAAGCACGTGACAGTAATTCGATGAAAGAAGCGCGGATCCGAGGCCCCCACCATAGTACTAGCGGCGGTTCCGCGGCTATAATGTTGAGTTGCCCCACGTGGCTTGCACAGTAATTCATGTTTTGTGCTGCTGAGTCTTCTGGAAATTTTTAATAATTTTTACAGAGTTGAATTTTCTGTGTTGTTTTGGGGATTCGGTGTTTCGATCGGGGTATCAAATTTTGTCTGTGTGGCTTTCCGGATAAATTTTAGAATATGTTAAAAAGTTCGACCGGATATAAATACCCAATTTTTCCCCTGTCGGGAAATTTCCAAGTGTTGGATTTTTCCGTAGTTTAACGACGTTCTAAGTAGTGCAAGTAACGCGATGGTCCCTCTAGAAGACACAAACCTTAACTCGATTATGTGACCGTCTTGAACTGCCCTTTGAACCTTCGGGTTTGGGGCAGTACGGCGTGCCACATGTGAGGCGTTGGCTTGACCCTTCTACGGCTGGACCGTTGGTACTGAGGTACGAACTGAATGTTGTTAGACTTGTTTCATGTGTTGATCTGTTTCGGGAAAACTTGGGTGTTCGATTGTTCGATCGAAAAGTTTAACATTTTCTGTTTATCCGGAATGTGATACAATAATTGGAATTCACAAATTGTTATGGGATAACGGAATGAATATTATAAACGTAGCAGTTTAGTCTCACTTGATCGGTTGCCACGGAATTTTGATGTGATCAAAAGTCCGTCGCAATCACGTAGCGTACGCGGATACTCGCCGGGTAAACTTAATAGACAGCTTCACTCCATAGCCCCGACCAAGTGACTGTAGGAGAACCCCGTCGCCGAAAGCATCCGTTCGGGTGCTCGCGGTAGCGGTGTTCCGCCTTGGTGCACTTCGTCGACGGTATCGGGGGTGCAGCCGTCTACTGAAGTTTCCGACGAGCATTCGATCAGGCTGTCGGGAATCTTGTTGAATTGGCCGACTTGATATTGAAAAGTGTTTTCGATGATGGGACTAAAATGCGGGGTTTATAATTGTTAGGCATGTGATGTCTAAGGAATTCATTTGGTCAGGCATGCGATGTCTGAAGAGATTGCGGATTCCAACTGTTGTAGTTTTACACTTTCTTTTCTGTGACCGTAAGTGTAATATGTGATATCGCCGGTTTCGTTGCTATATGTCAACGATAATTGGGATGCACATATTTACTTACGTTGATGACATGTGATGTTATGTGTTGCTGGATATGTTATATTGGATCGTCGTGTTTGAATAGCCGGGGTTTTTTTATGTGAGATGAGTGTTTTTCATTTTCATTCATGTAAAAACTTGTATGTAATATTCTTTTATTGGGGCGCTTCCAGGTTGCGGAAGTTGTCACCGTTTGTATATTATTTACTTTTCCGCACTAGGATAGACCCAAGGAGGAGGGCACAAGTAACCGGGTTCTGGAGTCCAGTGGGAGACCAACTCGAGGAGTCGAGTCCGGGTCTCCTAACTCCAGAATTTGTAGGGTTGCTTGCCGCTCTCGTAGGGGTCTAGGGGTGTGGGTTTGGCTATTCATCACGACCGTGGAATCCGTGTTTTATACTGGCTCGTATTGAAAACACGGACGTCCTAGAATATCCAATATTTCATATGTTTCTTCTGCTGCGATATCTGTGATGTGATCATGTGATGTTCTGTGATAGATACAGTATATAGTATATATGATATATTATATAGGCATTACTTATGTTTTACACCCGCGCTAGCCCTGCCCCGCTCTGCCGTTAGTTACCTAACCTAACGGTGCACGAGGGGACATCGAGGCGAATGCGAATGGCATAAGTGTACGTCGTATTTATTTGTGATGTTTAGGTACTTAAATGATGGGACTTCATTAATGTGATTAATGAAATTAAAAGAAACCTAAGATGTTGTAGAATCGAATTTCAAAATAAAACAGGTAGCTACAGTTCTTGCTTTGCACAGCGGTATATGTGATATATCCTGCACCTTATTCGATGAGGAAAGGACCGAGATCCCTTCACCGGGAGTGACTCCTTTAGCAATAACTGGCAGATACTACACACTCGGTTTGTCTTTTGATTGCTTTTAAGTGTTTTTGCTTTGCACAGTGATATATATGATATATCCCGCACCTCATTCGACGAGGAAAGGACCGACGATCCCTTCACTGGGAGTGACTCCTTTAGCAAAACTGGAAAAGCCTCAAAAACACTCCATTTTAAAATCATTCGATCCTACAACGATATCAAGTTCATTACGCAATAGGTTTTCAGAAAAACCTGTCATAGCCCTCCATCATTTCAGATACGTACTAGTTAGTATTCGTGCTGCGGTTGTTTGGTCTCCGTCAAGGCGTAGTGTACGGTAGCTAACTAGTGCTTATCTGCTAGCATATGATGCGATTGGATTAGGGTATTCGTACGGCGTTGTTTGGCCTCCGTCAAGGGTCGTGCGGGTGGGTTTAATTCAATCAGGAAATGACGGGTTGAACTTGACTAGCGGACTATGGGTTGTTTGGCCTCCGTCAAGGTCATAGCGAGCTAGGGGCAAAATATTATCGGGAATTTCAAGTGTTGAAATTTGCAATGAGATTGCATACCTTCTATGAGATAGTTGGATCCCGATACCCGCTGCGAGTAAGTGTTACTCCTGGGAGAGTTTTACGCATTACAATTAGCCGATCAAGTAGGTGTCTAGAAAGGTGTCAACGGGGTTACGCCTCTGGGAAAACGAGGTTTACATTAATTAGGTTCGTGCGAAAGCACGGGGGACCTCCCTCAAAGTACCGACACTGGCCTGGCTGAAAGATTGGCGAACTTGTAGTGTGTGTAATTAATCCCGGCTAGTCTTTCCTTTTAGGGTTTGAAGGAAGATTTGATAAAAAGCAGTGGGAGCCATCCTGATTAGATAAAATAAAAACCAATCTATTCTTGACAGAGCGCACGCTGAGTGTTTTCTTCTCTCTCTCTCCAGGTAGCGACCATATCACGCCTTAATCAAGATAATAATACGGAATATTGACCGAACCCGCTTGTTATACTGAGCTGGGGAACGTTGGTCCCGCTCCAACTTATAATTGTTATAAGACAGAGCAGGAAATTGGGGATTACCAGAATTCCCGTGCCGCCCAAACGAAGAGAGTGCATGCTGATGCATCATCTTCGGGTGTGTTCGTTATAAAGAACTGATTCTCTGTATCCTCTACGTCCTGGGTATGCGATACCAGATCAGGATCCCATATATGTAATCTGTTACATAGGGCTACAGATAGGTAGAAAACTGAGAACGGGTGATAAGTTTCATGAGACAGAAAACGGGGCAAGTGTTGCAGCCAAGTCTGTTGGTCACTGTCACCCTGTATTACAAATACATTGATTCTGAACAAATGTTATTAGATACCGAACCTGATATACAAAATCATATCAGTCTCTTTATCAGTAAAGAAATGATAAAATTTTGTATTGTTGGATAATGTTTTGAACATTTCCTATATCAAAAGTTGATCGATTCAGGCACGTTATCTAAAAGCATTGATGTTCTAAATCAAACTACAGTTCTTAATATATATGGAACACACACAAGAGGAAGAGTTCAGAAATGAACGAATTCTTCTTGAGGTATTGTAGACTAGGTCAGATCAATGCGACCCGACTGGCTAAAGTTACATAAAGATGTATATTTAAATCAGTTTGAATTTACATCTTGTGAAACTCGCCAGTCATGTCACAAAGATAAGATGACCATAGCTCTGTTTAATGGAAACAGAGAAAGAGTTAGTGAACTCTTGGGATGATACATGTTGATGTATGTAGGTCCCCTGTCTACATATGCCAGGACCGGTTCTTTGTACTTCATTACGTTCTTTGATAATCTTTTGAGTTTCAGACCTATGTTCCTGTTGAAACACAAGTCCGAACCTTTTGAGATACTCACAGAATATAAGTTAGAAGTAGAGAATCAGATATACGGGTATAAGTATTATGTCCTATGATGAGATCAAGGAGGAGAATACTTGAGCACGGAAATCCTGGACTATTCTAAAAGGAGAATGAGATTCTCTCTCAGCATTACTCCTCCGTATACACCATAGCACGATGGTATATCGGGGCGGAGCAGATACACCCTATTTGATATGGTGTGCTCTATGATGAGTACTACTGAGTTACCTGTTTCCTTTTGGGAGTTATGCACTTATGAAGTTGCATACCTATTGAATAGGGTTCCAATCAAATCAGTTGCCTACCGCTTCATATGTGATATGGAAAGGGAAGGGCCCATATCTCAAGTTGGTTAAGATTTGGGGTTGTCCGGCCTATGTCTGAAAGCAAAATCCGGACAAGCTCGAGGCAAGGTCTGTAATGTAGAACTGGAAAAGTTCCAGCTATACGAACTACAGCAGATGATTTGATAGAACCAAGGGATTCAGTAGATACCAACGAACCTCAGCCTCTCCGCCGATCTAGTAGGGTTCCTCACCCATCTGAGAGTCACTTCGGTTTCTCTATGACAGTGGGAGCGAGGATTACATCATAAGATGATGACCCAACTAGTTTCGAGCTGGCTATCAAGAGTGGGACTCTGTAAGAATGGCTGGATGTTTAGCGATCTGAGATGGAATCCATATACACCAACAAAGTATGGACTTTGGTTGCTATATCTGAAGGGTTAAATCCCCATCAGGAGCAAGTATATCTTGAGAAGATTACTTGGTGTAGATGGAAAAGTTGAGACTTTCAAAACTAGACTTGTTAAAGCTTTTCGTCATCGACCAGGCGTGGATCATGATGAAACCTTTTCAAGTATCTATGCTTAAGTCCATCCAGATCCTACTTACCACGGCTACATACCATGACTACGATATCTGGTGGTTGGGTGTCATGACTGCTTTTCTAAATGATATTTTGGAAGAGAGCGTCTATAAGTACACAGCCAGAGGGCTTCGTAGACAGTGGGAGCAGCGGAAACGTGTGCAAGATGCTTTATAGGATAAAGCAGGCATCGCGGAGTTGGAACATCTGTTTTGATGAATTAGTCAAAGAGTTTGACATCATCAAAATGGTAGATGAACCTTGTATATACAAAAAGGTAGTAGGGAGTATGGTGACGATCCTCGTAGAGTACGTGGATGACATACTCTTGATAAGAAAGGAGTTTCTTATGCTACGCTCGATCAATCTCCGCTTATCACAATGATTCTCCACAAAGGATCAAAATGATACCTACTAAATCCTGGATTTTGGATCTATGAGATAGATCTAAATGGATGTTAGGAATCTCACTGGTAGTAGTGAGATGGTATCAATCGATCCTGGGGAGAATCGCTGGAAAGGTTCCAGGGTGATAAAGACGACTGAATGTCAGTCACAGGCATTGTCTTTACCCTCAGTGAAAGGACGGTATGTTGGAAGAGTTCCAAGCTAGATACCGTGACATACTAGACGATAAAGGCTGGATACATCGCTACTTAAGATGCTACCAAAGAGGCTGTTTGGGTGTATATTGGTTCATGAGATGAACTATATTCCTCCCATTGTGTGACAATGGAGTTGTGGCTTATGCCAAGGAACGCAGGTCCCATCAGTGATCCAGACATATTCTAAGGCAGTATCACTTGATCATGGAGATGGTTGATCTCTAAGGGATCGAGATTAGGAGAGTAGATTCTGAGGACAACACAGCGGATCCACTCACAAAGGCCTGTTTCCAGAGAGAGACTTTTATGGGATGGTTGAGTATGAGATACTGCAACCACTGCTACAGATGGCCCTAGTGCAAGTGGGAGATTGTTAGTTATATGTATGCCCTAGAGGCCATTACTGTACATAGGATGTATATTGTAGTGGATGCTGGGACATATATAGGGAGGACTTTCTTGCTCGACATGATAGTATGCTATCTGGTTGAACTTTACCTTAACGTGTATACTGATTGTCTCTCTGTTACATGTTGGTAAAGCCCTTAGGATCTGTACTTGACTACCTGGACTATGATGCGGATCATACTAGTGGGGACATGGTAGTCCATAAGTACATCCTTCAATGTCCCTAGTCGTGGGTGTATCGAGACGGGGCATCGATATACCAGAGTAGACTAGCGTATACCTTCTCGACCCATACAGATGGGCAATGGATGATCCCATATCCATCGGTGTTTGACATCAGAGATGATATACGGGTGCTCAGTAGAGACTGGGTACACTGGACGGACTCGCCGAGAACTCCCAGATGGTATTATACCTCACGTCAGATGGCAGTTCTCTGGTGACACTGGTACAGAGTAGTCTGTTGACCCGAGATCGTCATAGAGTCTTGTGTGATTCCCACTGTGCTTTGATTTCCATCTTACCACGTCCAAGAGGGCGTGCAAAACGGTGGTTTTTGGGTACAGTCCCGAGTCACATGGAGGCAATGAGCGATAGGAGGGGATTCGTCTCTCCCGGTATAGGGGGTTGATGTTGCGCTGTGTTCGATTGGCTATAACAGGAAATCCCTGGCCAGGGTTGCTGAGATTTACTGATAAGTGTTACCAGTAGTTTCTCGAATAGTTATAGACCTCATATCGACACGACTTATTGAGCTATTGGGGTATGACGTTTACCACCCCTAGGCGAGATATGCGACATATCAGACGATCAGACCGGACTGTACGGTAGTGTTACTGGTCGGATTCACTGGAGTGTGAGCGGGCTTGCTCGTCGATCTTCAGATCGCTCAATACCCGGGTGGCCGTTACGTTTAGCAGACCGCTTGCGGCTTGTGGATGCTTGATATGATCATCATCTGCTGCCGGCGTATTGACGAGTCTTTAGAGTCCTACACAGAGGTTTCCTGGCTCAAGCGAAACGAAATAGGAGCGCATATGAGATATGTGCGGGACCGAGAATAATACGAGTATGTGATACTGTATTCGATTCTCGCGATGTGACATTGATCGGTTATATGCGATATAGCCGGGTTATCGGATCAAGTGTTGATTCGATAAGATGTTACTAATGATACCAGTCGGTTATGTGCGTCATGACCGGATCGTTAAATCAAGTGTTGATTTAATGATTTAATGCATAATTATATATTTGATATATTACTTTGCATCAACTAGTATCGGTTCACTTTAAAATGGATTTTCTCACTCGGATGTGCGCATTGTATATGCGATATACTTTTGTGCACTTGATTGTATCATGTTTGATGGTACATGTCATGCTAGGGTTCAAGTGTTAAGATTAAACCTTGGTTAATGAAATGGTTAGGGTTTATTATTTGTTATTCATTTATCTTATTTAATTATCCTTTTATTTTTGATAAATGAATGAATGAAAAGAGAAAAGAATGGTGGCTAATTTTGTTTGTAGTTGAAGATTCATGAACCTTTGACTTTGTCCACCATTCTTATCTCATGCTTAACCTAACCATTTGATTTAACCCTAGTTCAATCTCTACACTTTACCATGGTTTAGTCATGATAAGTTTTGATTATTCTTTTCTTTTTCTAATGAACTTATCATAACTATTTCCTTCATCTTCTTCATTCTTCAAGTGAAGAAAACCAAGCTCCATCAATGGTGATTGTTGGAAAAGAGTGAGAAATCCAAAACTAAAGTCTACCCACTTCCTATTTCTTCATCCTCTACCTCTTGCCAAGTAGTAGAGTGTGTTTACTTCACAAGTTTCTTGACTTGGTGAAGTTGTGAGCTTGATCCAGCGATGCCTCGACGTAGATCATCTTCGGCATGGACATCGACGACCTAGCTCACTTTTTCTCCGACGAAGCCGACTCTAGAGCCCGGATTTGTTTTGGACAGCGGAGACGACTTCGTTGCGGAGCTATGGAGGTGGAGCACCGGATCTACAAAGGTTGTATTTCCGTTAAACTTTTAGTTAAGTGTTAACTAGTTAGTTTTTCGCCTAGACATCTAGCCGACGATCCGTAGTTTAGGGTTTGTAGGCACCGTAAAATTTGAAATTGGCATGGTTGATGCCTTGTGAGACCTCTCTTCTGTGCCTAGGAACCCTACATTCAAAACTCTACGCTTTCTCAACGCCTGCAAAGAATTACAGATATGAGATCCTGATCCGGTATCCAATACCCAGGATGTAGAGTTTATTGATAGACAGTTTTCAATAACATACACACCTGAAGCTGAAGCCGCAACTCGCTTCAAATCCTGTGTTCTGGACTTCCAAGCCTTGCAATCCTGTTTCCATTGACCACTTTTGTGACAATAAAAGCATTCTTCCTTCCCCACCAGCTTTCCCTCTACCTTTGTTGCTTTTCCTTTTCCCTTCGTATCCACTTTACTGACACCGCCTCTTGGTTTGGCGGGCGCTTTCTTCTTCTTGCCCTTGGCTTTCGCCCTGGACCTAGAAGAGGAAGATCCTCCTACAAACAAAGTGGATGTCTCCCTACCCTTCTGTAGGGTGCCCTCAGCACTCCTCAACATGTTCAGAAGCTCGGAAAGTTCAACCTCCTTTCCTTGCATGTTGAAGTTAAGAATAAACTGGACGTAAGTGGAAGGAAGGGACTGGAGAATCAAATCAGTATAGAGTTCATTCTCCAACGTGGTCCCAAGGTCCGCGAGCTCCTCAATGTAGCCAATCATCTTAAGCACGTGTTCTGCTACCGATGATCCGACGGCCAACCTTGCCGAAAACAACTTCTTCGACACTTCGTATCTTGCGATACGAGACTGCTCTCCATACAGTTCTTTTGTATGAAGAAATATGGACTCTAGGTCCATATTCTCGTGCCTCCTCTGATGTTCGTTGTCCATCGAGGCTAGTACGAGGCATCAGGCCTTCGCGCAATCTATTTCCCAGGTTTTGTAGATTTCCCTATCTACGACACTGGTTTTGGGACCTGGGACAGGGGGACTTTGGTGGTAAGGACATACCCCAACTTGTCATAAGTGATTGCCATCTTGACATTCCTGAGCCAATCTTTGTAATTTGGCCCTGTCAATATGTTTTATCTAGTAATAACTTAAGTCCGGTCATGTTGAATGGTCGCTGCAATTAGGAGAGAGAAAAGAAACACTTTAGCATGATGCTCTTGCAAGTTTAGAGTGGTTTTTAGTTTGTCTAAACTGGATGGCTCCCACTGTCTCTCGAATCCCTTCTCAAACCGTAAAGAAAGGATTAGTCAGGATCAATCTCACCGTACAATACTTGCTTAACCGTTCAGCCAGGCCAATGTCGGTACTTCGAGGGAGGTTTTCCAACGCTTTCGCGAAGTTCCTTAATTAAGTAACCTCTTTTCCCTGTGGGCGTAGCCCCGCTAACACCTTTCTAGACACCTACTAAGTTTGTAGCATTGATCGTTAAGTGAGAGTTTTCCCGAGGAGTAGCATATACTCACAGTAGGATCGGGATCCAAATATCATCGTGTGATAAAACCGAAGGAATCCTACCAGAATTATCACACTCCAAATGGTATGCAGCGTTAGCAAGTTTCAGTACTTATGAAACTCCCGATGTGGATTTTTGCCCCATGCTCTTATGACCTTGACTTTGGCCAAAATATCATAAGTCATATGTCAAGTTCTACCCGTCATTCTCCTGGTTAATTTGGACCCACCCGTACCTACCCTTGACTTTGGCCAAAATGGCAGCACGACTGTCCCAAACCAACGCATCTATCTATGCTGCACATGAATACCCAATAGCTACCAATCACTATGCCTTGACTTTGGCCAAAATACATAGCTTGAATACTTTTTGACCATTCATGTGGAATGACGGAGGGCTACGAATGGTTTTGGCGAAACCGTGAACGTAGTGAACTTGATATAATCGATGGAACGAGATAGCTTTTAAAAGGAGTGGTTCAAGCTCCGCGTTAAAAAGTTTAGTTTTGAAAAGAACCGAGTGGTTTTCAAAGTTTTCCAATCGACTTTTACTTGGTTTATTTTCTTGCATTAGTTCTTTTAATGCGTCCCATCATTTAATCCTACCATTGCAGAAAACAACCAAAATATGACGTACGCTTATGCCATTCGCATTCGCCACGGGGCCCCGTCATCACCCGTTAGGTTACTTAACTAACGACAGAGTGGGGGCTGGGCTAGCGCGGCTGTAAAACATAAGCAACGCCTAAATAGTTATCATATATAAATATATAGCAATGATAGACATTACAGATCACAGATGAATATATTGGATATACTAGGAATCCGCAATCCGTTCGAGCCTGCAACGAAAAGCGGATTACACGGTCGCGGTGAATAGCCAATACCCCACCCAAGACCCCTACGGGTGCGGCAAACTACCCGCCAAGTACCCGAAGCGAAGCAACCTCCCTCACCACCGTGAGTAGGCCACTCGGCACTTCTAGATACCCGGTAGTTTGTGCACCCCCTCCATGGGTCTATCCTATGAGCAAAAACAGTAAAAAGAATTATACAATGACGGCTACAACCCCGACCAGGTTGTGCGGCCAAACAAATAATAATATTACATCAATTTACATATTAGAATGAATGAAAGAAAAAGCAACACTCATCTTACATCCACCCCGGCTATTCATCCGCGACAATCCAACCCATTCATATACACATACCATCATCAATCACAGATCACAGATATGTATAACCCCGACTAATCGACATATAGAGATTAGCCGACGTTCAATACATATAAACATCACAGATATAACCTTTTAGTCAAAGTGTATTGAAGTTCGGAAAAAATACGGATTTATAGGCCCCCAAAAACAAATTTCTATTCTGGAAAATCTGGGCACATATAAACCATCTTAAAAATCCTAAAACCAAGCCAGAAATGCACTGCACCAAACTCGACCCAGTGAAGAGCCAACTCGGCTGCGGTTGCGCGGCAATAGCTTGGTACTGCCGCGGAACCGCGGCGCCTTGGTCGAATCACTGGACCGGGTTTGGTGGCTTTCTTCACAAAACCCTGAGACGATTTTTGGAGTATGACAAATTTTATTTTGAACAGAAAAAATTTTAACAGAAAGTTTGGGTTTTGAAAACTCGGTTTTGCGATTTTTCCGATTCGAACTTCCATACACTTTACTACCTAGCTAGTTTATGTTTAGTTAGGCTCTGATACCACTGTAAGTCCACGTTGCCCATCCCGGTACTTGCGGGGAGGCGGAAAACGGAATAAAAATCGGATTTTTATGAGCTTAGGCAACATGGACTAGACTATGAAGGATCTTTGCTAAACAAAAACAAGCTAAAGCTAACTAGAACTAGCTAAATGCTAAAAAGGTTATACCTTGGGCTTTATGTCCTTCTCTCCTTGCTCCTTGGAGTGGTGGAAGGAGGTCACCTTTGTCGTCTTCTCTCGTCGAAGAAAGATCCACCCGAAAGCCTCAACCTTTGGCTTCAACTCTAAGCTAGAAGTAACTAGGGTGCAAGAAGTACTAATCCTTGAACCCTAGATGAGAGTAGAGATTATCAAGAGAGGGTTTTTCTCAAGCTCAAGTGTTTCTCAACACATGAGAGGGGAGAGCTTGAGGGAGAGGAAGAACAAGAGAGAGAATGTGAATAATAGAATGAGAGAATAATATGAAGCATTCTTTCATATATGTGAATTATTGTAATTAGAAAATTAGTGAGATAATTGTCATGGCTTAATCAAGAGATGACCATTATCATTTCATTATTAATGCAAATTGCAAGGATCAAAGAGCATCTTCCAAATGAAATGATGATGGTCAAAATGTCAACAAGGTCAACAAGTCAAGATGGGTCAAATGATCAACAACCATAACCATGCACAATTATTAAACTAATATCAATTAACAATAATACACACATAAGCATTAGGGTTAATAAAATGACAATAGTCATTAACCCTAATCAAAGTCCTCTCCCTCTGTCTCAAGCAACTGTGCATACGCACCCGCATTCGTGATCCAAGGAACACGAATACAATGAGAAAAAGCCAATCCCAAATCATATACTAGGATCCGGCTTAAACCAAAGCCCGCTAGTATAAGCTGTCCGGACAGCAAACGTGCACAAGTGCGCGGATGTGAACGAACCCTGTCGCAAAACCATGCGACCTCTACTCATTTTGCCTAAAGGCGAATAGCTCTCTGTGTGGGACTCTAAAGACTCGACACTACGCTGGCAGTGGGTTTAACCACAGACCGCAAGCGGCACTAGCTGTACGTAACGGTCCCCAGGTAGATGTCGATAAGAAGACTGATGAGGTGAACCCCATCTGAACTCCTACTGAGCCTGTATGTGACAGTCTCCGTACAGTTCGGTCTGTTCGTCTGATACATCGCATGGCGGGCCTAGGGGGACGGTGAACGTCAGTCCCCTAATAGCGGTACAAGTCGTGTCGGAGTGTAGCCCAGAACACCCTGAGATATCACTGGAAACCCACCAGTATATCTCGCTTGCCCTGGCCAGGGACTACTCGTGTAATGGCTCTCCTGGACACAGCGCGATGTCAACCCCCAATACCGGGAGAGACGAATCCTTTCTAACCGTCACTGCCTCCAAGTGCTTCGGGACTGCACCCAAAAACTACCTGTTTGCACGACTCCTTTTAGCCGTGGTAGGGTAGTAATCAAAGTGCAGTGGGAACACACTCGAGGCGAAGTGACAGTGTCAAGTCAACGGACTAAGCTGTACTCATGTCACCTGGGAACTGATAACTGACGATAGGTATAATACCAACCAACAGTTCCCGACGAGTCCTGTCCAGTGTACTCGTAACCTAACGAGCACCCGCACACTATCTCAAGTACGACGTACTGACGGCTGTGGGACAGACCGTCTCCCACACTGGGATGAGAAGCGCATACGCTAGTCTACTCCGGAGTATCGATGCCCTGTCTCGATAGTCCAACGACTAGGGACCTGTATAAGGATGTGCTTATAGATCACCCAGCTCCCACGAGTGTGAGCGCCATCACAACGCTGGTAATCAAGCAAAGATCCTAAGGGCTCTACTAATATGTATTTCAGCAATATGCTAAAAGAAACACATGTAGATATTAAAGCAGAGACAAACCAAGTAGCATACTACCATTTCGAACAAGATTGTAGATACAACTGTGAATATCCCAAGCTTCCATCAAGTAATATACAAACTAGTATGATACAGTAATGGCCTCTAGGGCATATACACTAACAATAACATCACATGTCATCAACGTAAGTAAATATGTCCATCCCAATTGTCGTTGACATATAGCAACGAAACCGGCGATATCACATATTACACTTACGGTCGCAGAAAAGAAAGTGTAAAACTACAACAGTTGGAATCCGCAAACTCTTTAGACATCGCATGCCTAATCAATTATAAACCCCGCATTTTAGTCTCATTATCGAAAACTCTATTCAATATCAAGTCGGGCAATTCAACAGGATTCCCGACATTCTGATCGAATGCTCGTCGCAAAATTTAGTAGACGGCCGCACCCCGATGCCGTCGACGAAGTGCACCAAGGCGGAACACCGCTGCCGCGAGCACCCGAATGGATGCTTTCGGCGACGGGGTTCTCCTACATTCACTTGGTCGGGGCTATGGTATGTGGCTGTCTATTAAGTTTACCCGGCGCGTATCCGCGTACGCTACGTGATTACGATGGACTTTTGATCACATCAAAATTCCGTGGCAACCGATCAAGTGAGACTAAAGTGCTAGATTTATAACATTCATTCAGTTATCTCATAACTACTTGTGAATTCCAAATATTGTATCACATTCAAGATAATTAGACAATGTTAAACTTTCCGATCGAATGATCAAACACCTAAGTTTTCCCAAATAGCTCAACACTTGAAATAAGTTTAAAAACATCCATTTCATGCCACAGTACCAACGGTCTAGCCGTAGAAGGGTCAAGCCAACGCCTCACATGTGGCACGCCGTACTGCCCCAAACCCTAAGATTCAAAAGGCAGTTCAAGATAGTCACATAATCGAGTTAAGGTTTGTTGTCTTCTAGAGGGTCCATCGCGTTACTTGCACTACTTAGAACGTTCTCAAACTACGGAAAAAATCCAACACTAGGAAATTTCCCGGCAGGGGAAAAAATGGGTACTTTTATCCGGTCGAACCTTTTAACATGTTCTAAAATATCCGGAAAAACACATAGACAAAGCTAAACAATCTGATCGAATCATCGATTCCCCAAAACCACCCAGAAAACTCAACTGTTGAGTATATATTAAAAACACCCAGAAAACACAGGAATTACATACGGGGATTACTGTGCAAACCGTGACTAAAGAAGCTACAGTATGGCCGCGGAACCGCCGCGCAAGCCAGGGTGGGGCCGCGGTTCCGCGGCGTATTGGTCGACTCAGGGTCACGTGCTCCACCGTAATTCCTAGAAAACCCTGCTTAATTTTCTGAGAATTTTTAATTCACAAAAATCCACTGTTTTGAAAAATGTACAGAGAAGGGTTTTGTTTAGGGTTTCGGGGTTCGATCGGGTTTCTAACTTCGTCTACCAATCGCCTAAAGCTCTAGCTAGGCTCTGATACTACTGTAGGGTTCCTAGGCACACTCATGAGGTTCTACAACCGATCAACCATGCCAAAATCAAATTTTTCCATGTGCCGAGAAACCTTAATTGAGATCGTTAACTAGAGGTAAGGCGAAAGCATGCAAGCAAACTACTTTGCTACAAAGTGAATGGGAATTCAACCTTTCTTGATCCGGTCCTCTACTTCTTTAGCTCCGTGATGACGTCCCTCCGCTGCGATCATCGGGATCCCGGACTCAAGCGATGGTTTCGTCGGAGAAATGATCGGGCTAGGTCGTTGACTTCGATGCCGAAGATGATCTACGTCGAGGCGACTCAAACTCAAGCTCCACCTTCACTAGGTCATGAAACTTGTGAAGATAACACCCTATACAACATGGCAAGTGGTAGAGGATGAAGAAATAGGAAGTGGGTTCACTTTGGATTTGGATTTCTCACTTGATTTCATTACTTGGAAATTTTCAAGATAGGTTTTCTTCACTTGAAGAAGATGAAGAAGAAGATGAAAGAATAATGAATTCTTGAAAATAATAAATCAGGTGATGCTTATCATAATGCAACCATGGGTGAAGTAACACATGTAGAGAATAAACTAGGCTTTAGGTGTAATGGTTGGGTTAGGGCATAAAACAAAATGGCTAGACTTTTCAAAGCTTCATGAAGCTTCAAGTAAAAACCAAAGAAAGCCACCATTTTATTTCTTGCCAAAAATAAATGAATAAAATAAATAAATAAGCTAAAACCCTAACCATTAACCTAAACATGGTTTAAAGCATACACACACCCAAGTTTGCATGTATCATCAAACATGATACAAACTAGTGCACAAACATATATCATATATACAATGTGCACAATCTAGTGAGAAAAATAATCTTAAGTGAACAATACTAGTTAATGTAAAGTAATATATCAAATATATAATTAAACATTAAATCATTAAATCAACACTTGATTTAATGATCCGGTCATACTTCATATAACCGACTAATATCAAGTGTATCAATATATCGAATCAACATTCGATTCGGTAACCCGGCTATATCTTATATAACCGTCCGATGATACAAATCGCGAGAATAGAATTCAGTATCATATACTGGTATTATTCTCGGTCCCGCACATATCTCATATGCGCTCCTATTTCGTTTCGCTTGAGCCAGGAAACCTCTGTGTAGGACTCTAAAGACTCGTCAATACGTCGGCAGTAAGTGATGATCAAATCAAACACCCACAAGCCGCAAGCGGTCTGCTAAACGTAACGGCCACCCGGGTATTGAGCGATCAGAAGATCAACGAGCAAGCCCGCTCACTCCTGTGAATCCAACCAGTAACACTTACCGTACAGTCCGGTCTGTTCGTCTGATATGTCGCATATCTCGCCTAGGGATGGTAAACGTCAGACCCCAGTAGCTCAATAAGTCATACCGATGTAAGGTCCATAACAAGCACGAAACTACTGATAACACTTACCAGTAAATCAGTGCAACCCTCGCCAGGGATTTCCAGTTATGGCCAGTCGAGCATAGCGCAACATCAACCCCCAATACCGGGAGAGACGAATCCCCTCCTATCGCTCATTGCCTCCATGTGAATCCGGACAGTACCCAAAAACCACCTGTTTGCACGACTTAGTAGAGTCATGGTAGGGTGGAAATCAAAGCACAGTGGGAGACACACAAGACTCTATGACGATCTCGGATCAACAGACTAAGCTGTACCAGTGTCACCAGAGAAGTGCCATCTGACGTGAGGTATAATACCATCTGGGAGTTCTCGGCGAGTCCGTTCAGTGTACCCAGTCACCATTGAGCACCCGTATACCATCTCTAATTTCAAACACCAATGGATATGGTATCATCCATTGTCCATCACATGGGTCGAGAAGATATACGCTAGTCTACTCTGGAATATCGATGCCCCGTCTCGATATTCCCACGACTAGGAACATTGAAGGATGTACTCATGGACAACCCAGGCCTCACTAGTATGATCTACATCACAGTCCTGGAAGTCGAGCACATGTCCTAAGGGCTTTATCAACATGTAACAGAGAGAGACAGAAAGTATACATGTTAAGATAAAGAGCAACCAGATAGCATACTATCATGTCGAGCAAGAAAGTCATACCTATATATGTCCCAGCATCCACTACAATATACATCCTGTGTACAGTAATGGCCTCTAGGGCATACATATAACTAACAATTACCTGAACTCCTCAATATGTTGAGGAGTGCAGAGAGCACGCTAAAGGTAGAGAAAACTCCCGCTCTAATTGCTGGGCCATTTTTCTCCTCCGTCCCGAAAGCCAAGGCCAAGGGAAAGAAGAATAAGAATCCCATCAAGCAGAGAGGCGGAGTGAAAAAGGCACCGGGAAAGGACAAGATAGGGGCTGCTACAATAGGACGAGGGGAATGCTTCTACTGCCACAAGACTGGGCACTGGAAGAGAAACTGCGTTGGATACCTATCCGGCCTCAACAAGAAGAAGCATGGTGATGCTTCCACTTCAGGTGTGTTTGTAACATAAAACCGTTTTTCAATTAACTCTGATTCCTGGGTATTAGATATAGTGTCAAGATCTCACATCTGCAATTGTGTGCAGGGGCTGAGAAATAGCAGGGTTTTGAAGAAAGGCGACCACACTCTCCTTGTTGGGAATGGTTCCTCAGTACATGCTACAGCAGTAGGAGAGTATCACCTTGGTTTGCCGTCGGGTTGTATATTGGTTTTGAACCCATGTTATTTTGTACCTTCCATGTTATGTAATATTATATCTGTATCGTTGTTGGACAATGCTGGATATAATTTTGTATTACAATCTAATGTTATGAACATTAACCTTAATCAAGAGTTGATTAGGTCTGGTACATTAAATAACAGGATATACGTCCTAAACCAACACACAGTTTTCAATATACAACACACAAACAAAAGGAAGATTTCAGATAAAAATGAAGCTTTCATTTGGCATTGTAGACTTGGTCATATTAATGAAACAAGACTAACCAAGCTACATAAAGATGGGTATTTAAACTCTTTTGAATATAAATCTTATGCGACTTGCCGGTCTTGTATCAAAGGTAAAATGACCAAAACTCCGTTTAGTGGACACGGAGAGAGAGCTACTGAACTCTTAGGCCTCATACATAGTGATGTATGAGGACCAATGTCTACACATGCGAGAGGTTGTTTTTCCTACTTCATAACTTTTACTGATGATTTCTCGAAATTCGGACTCGTGTTCTTGTTGAAACATAAGTGTGTCGGAATGGAGGAATCATACCCTATTAGATATGGTACAATCTATGATGAGTGATGTTGAGTTACCAATATCATTCCGGGGGCACGCATTGGAGACTGCGATTTATCTATTGAATAGGGTTCCTACCAAAACCATGTCTACCGCTCCATATGAGATATGGTATGGGAAGAAACCATCTTTTAAAAGAGTTGGGGTTTGGGGTTGTCCGGTTTTTGTGAAAAAGCAGAATCCGGACAAATTCGAGATACGATCGGTTTTGTGTAAATTTATGGGATATCCAAAACACTCGTATGGATATCTTTTCTACCACAAGGAGGAACAATGGGTGTTTGTTTCTCAGTATGCCACATTTTTAGAAAATGAATTTTTTCCAAATGATACTGTTGGCAATGCGGTAGAACTGGAAGAAATTCCAGATACACAAACAATTACCGATGATTTGGTTGAACCTGAGCTTCAATAGAACCTGACGAACCTCAGCCACTGCGTAGATCTAGTAGGACTTCTCACCCACCTGATAGATACTACGGTTTTCTAATTGATGGTGATAGAGAAGATTGCATCATGAATGATGATGATCCTACTAGTTTTCAGCAAGCTATCACGAGTGGTGACTCAGTGAAGTGGCTGGATGCCATGAGATCCGAAATGGAATCCATGCACACCAACAAAGTATGGACATTGGAGGTTGCACCTTCTGGAGTAAAACCCATAATGTGCAAGTGGATCTTTAAGAGAAAGATCGGTGCGGATGGTCAGGTGGAGACCTATAAAACTAGGCTGGTCGCAAAAGGATTTCGTCAAAGACCAGGCTTGGACTATGATGAAACCTTTTCACCAGTCGCGATGCTCAAATCCATTCGGATCCTGTTTGCTATAGCTGCTCACTATGATTATGAGATCTGGCAGATGGATGTTAAAACGACATTTCTAAATGGTGATTTAGAAGTATGCGTTTTTATGGATCAGCCAGAAGGCTTCATTGATAGTGGGAGCAGCGGAAAAGCATGCAGGTTGCTTAAATCCATTTATGGATTAAAGCAGGCATCACGGAGTTGGAACATCTTCTTTGATGATACAATCAAAGAGTTTGGTTGTATCAAAAATATAGATGAACCTTGTATTTATAAAAGGATCGTAGAGAGTACTGTTACATTCCTCGTATTGTACGTGGACGACATTCTCTTGATAGGAAATGATGTTCCTATGCTACAATCGGTCAAACTATTCTTATCGTAGAGGTTCTCCATGAAAGACCGGGGTGATGCCTCGTACATTCTAGGGATTAAGATCTATAGAGATAGATCTAAGAAATTATTGGGATTGTCCCAATCGAGATACATTGACACCATACTAAAGCGGTTTAGTATGGAAGATTCCAAGCGAGATAATTTACCCACTTGTCACGGGATCACCCTCTCCAAAGAGATGTCTCCAAAGACTGATGAGGAGAGGGCTCGCATGAGCAATATACCCTACGCTTCGGCGGTAGGATCTATAATGTATGCGATGTTGTGTACTCGCCCAGATGTAGCTTATGCACTGAGTGCAGTAAGCAGGTATCAATCCAATCCAAGGGAGAAATATTGGACTGCTGTGAAGAACATTCTGAAGTACTTGAGAAGTGTTAGTTATATGTATGCCCTAGAGGCCATTACTGTACATAGGATGTATATTGTAGTGGATGCTGGGACATATATAGGGAGGACTTTCTTGCTCGACATGATAGTATGCTATCTGGTTGAACTTTACCTTAACGTGTATACTGATTGTCTCTCTGTTACATGTTGGTAAAGCCCTTAGGATCTGTACTTGACTACCTGGACTATGATGCGGATCATACTAGTGGGGACATGGTAGTCTATAAGTACATCCTTCAAAGTCCCTAGTCGTGGGTGTATCGAGACGGGGCATCGATATACCCGAGTAGACTAGCGTGTACCTTCTCGACCCATACAGATGGGCGATGGATGATCCCATATCCATTGGTGTTTGACATCGGAGATGATATACGGGTGCTCAGTGGAGACTGGGTACACTGGACGGACTCGCCGAGAACTCTCAGATGGTATTATACCTCACGTCAGATGGCAGTTCTCTGGTGACACTGGTACAGAGTAGTCTGTTGACCCGAGATCGTCATAGAGTCTTGTGTGGTTCCCATTGTGCTTTGATTTCCATCTTACCACGTCCAAGAGGGCGTGCAAAACGGTGGTTTTTGGATACAGTCCCGAGTCACATGGAGGCAATGAGCGATAGGAGGGGATTCGTCTCTCCCGGTATAGGGAGTTAATGTTGTGCTGTGTTCGATTGGCTATAACAGGAAATCCCTGGCCAGGGTTACTGAGATTTACTGGTAAGTGTTACCAGTAGTTTCTCGAATAGTTATAGACCTCATATCGACACGACTTATCGAGCTATTGGGGTCTGACGTTTACCACCCCTAGGCGAGATATGCGACATATCAGACGATCAGACCGGACTGTACGGTAGTGTTACTGGTTGGATTCACTGGAGTGTGAGCGGGCTTGCTCGTCGATCTTCAGATCGCTCAATACCCGGGTGGCCGTTACGTTTAGCAGACCGCTTGCGGCTTGTGGGTGTTTGATATGATCATCACCTGCTGCCGGCGTATTGACGAGTCTTTAGAGTCCTACACAGAGGTTTCCTGGCTCAAGCGAAACGAAATAGGAGCGCATATGAGATATGTGCGGGACCGAGAATAATGCGTGTATGTGATACCGTATTTCATTCTCGCGATCAATGCGTCGAATGGTTGTATGCGATATAACCAAGTTATCGATTAAAGCGTTGATTCGATAAGCCGATACATTGGATACTAGTCGGTTATATGCGATATGACCGGATCGTTAAATCAAGTGTTGATTTAATGATTTAATGCATACTAATATATTTGATATATTACTTTGCATTAACTAGTATCGGTTCACTTTAAATGGATTTTCTCGCTCAGATGTGCGCATTGCATATGCGATATGATTTGTGCACTTGATTGTATCATGTTTGATGATGCGTGATTGCTAGGTTATGTGTAAAGAATTTAACCAAAGTTATCTAAATGGTTAAGGGTTTTACTTATTCATTAATTAGTCTTTTTATTTTTGGAAAAAGGAAAAGAAATGAGAGAAAAATGGTGGCTTATTTTGTTTGCACATGAAGCTTTTATGATGCAACCATTTTTGTCTCATCTCCTAAACCCTAACCATTCCTTTAACCTTGGTCAATTCTCTACACTTAACTTAGGTTAAAGTTATGATAAGAATGATATTATTATTCTTCTTATAATCAACTTATCATATCTTTTCTTCTTCTTCTTCCTTCAACAAAAGAAGAAAAACCTAGACTACATCAATGGTGGATTGAAGATATGAGTGAGAAATCCAAAACTAAAGTCTACCCACTTCCTATTTCTTCATCCTCTACCTCTTGCCAAGTAGTAGAGTGTGTTTCCTTCACAAGTTTTCAAGACTTGGTGAAGGTGGAGCTTGATCTAGCGATGCCTCGACGTAGATCATCTTCGGCATGGACATCGACGACCTAGCTCGCTTATTCTCCGACGAAGCCGACTCTAGAGCCCGGATTCCTTTTGGACAGCGGAGACGACTTCGTTGCGGAGCTATGGAGGTGGAGCACCGGATCTACAAAGGTTGTATTTCCGATATCTCATAGTTAAGTGTTAACTAGTTATCTTTTCGCCTAGTTTTCTAGCAAACGATCCGTAGTCGGGTCTCTCGGCACCTAGAATTTTTGAAATTGGCATGGTTGATGCCTTGTGAGACCTCACTAGTGTGCCTAGGAACCCTACAGTGGTATCAGAGCCTAGCTAGAGCCTTAGGCGAAGTCCAGAAAAAGTTTGAAACCCGAACGAACCCGAAACCCCAACTCAAATGTGCTCTCTGTACTTTTTCTAAAAACAGGGATTTTTCAGTATTAAAAATATGTAGAAATATCAGCAGGAAATATAAGAGTAACTGTGCAATTCGTAACCCTAATTCCATTAAAGCGCCGCGCTTCCGCGGCACGAGCATGGCTCGTGCGGCGGAACCGCGGCCTGTTTGTCGTTTTGTGTGGTGATGTTTGCACAGTAACTCCTATTTAACAGTGCTGGTTTTCCTGGGTATTTTTAATATTTATTCAAGTGTTGAATAATTCTGGGGTTGTTTTGTGGATTCGAATGTTCGATCGGATTATCAAATTTTGTCTGTGTGGCTTTCCGGATAAATTTTTAGAATATGTTAAAAAGTTCGACCGGATATAAATACCCAATTTTTCCCCTGTCGGGAAATTTCCAAGTGTTGGATTTTTCCGTAGTTTAACGATGTTCTAAGTAGTGCAAGTAACACGATGGTCCCTCTAGAAGACAACAAACCTTAACTCGATTATGTGACCGTCTTGAACTGCCCTTTGAACCTTCGGGTTTGGGGCAGTACGGCGTGCCACATGTGAGGCGTTGGCTTGACCTTTCTACGGCTGGACCGTTGGTACTGAGGCACGAACTGAATGTTGCTAGACTTGTTTCATGTGTTGATCTGTATCGGGAAAAGTTGGGTGTTCGATTGTTCGATCGGAAAGTTTGACATTTTCTATTTATCCGGAATGGGATACAATAATTGGAATTCACAAGTAGTTATGTGATAACTGAATGAATGTTATAAACATAGCACTTTAGTCTCACTTGATCGGTTGCCACGGAATTTTGATATGATCAAAAGTCCGTCGCAATCACGTAGCGTACGCGGATACTCGCCGGGTAAACTTAATAGACAGCTACACCCCATAGCCCCGACCAAGTGACTGTAGGAGAACCCCGTCGCCGAAAGCATCCGTTCGGGTGCTCGCGGTAGCGGTGTTCCGCCTTGGTGCACTTCGTCGACGGTATCAGGGGTGCGGCCGCCTACTAAAGTTTGCGACGAGCATTCCATCAGTTTTTCGGGAATCTTGTTGAATTGCCCGACTTGATATTGAAAAGTGTTTTCGATAATGAGACTAAAATGCGGGGTTTATAATTGTTAGGCATGCGATGTCTAAGGAATTCATTCGGTCAGGCATGTGATGTCTGAGGTGGTTGCGGATTCCAACTGTTATAGTTTTACACTTTCTTTTCTGTGACCGTAAGTGTAATATGTGATATCGCCGGTTTCGTTGCTATATGTCAACGACAATTGGGATGCGCATATTTACTTACGTTGATGACATGTGATGTTATGTGTTGCTGGATATGTTATATTGGATCGTCGTGTTTGAATAGCCGGGGGGGTTTTATGTGAGATGAGTGTTTTTCATTTTCATTCATGTAAAAACTTGTATGTAATATTCTTTTATTGGGGCGCTTCCAGGTTGCGGAAGTTGTCACCGTTTGTATATTATTTACTTTTCCGCACTAGGATAGACCCAAGGAGGGGAGCACAAGTAACCGGGTTCTGGAGTCCAGTGGGAGACCAACTCGAGGAGTCGAGTCCGGGTCTCCTAACTCTAGAATTGGTAGGGTTGCTTGCCGCTCTCGTAAGGGTCTAGGGGTGTGGGTTTGGCTATTCATCACGACCGTGGAATCCGTGTTTTATACTGGCTCGTATTGAAAACACGGACGTCCTAGTATATCCAATATTTCATATGTTTCTTCTGCTGCGATATCTGTGATGTGATCATGATATGTTCTGTGATAGATACAGTATATAGTATATATGATATATTATATAGACGTTACTTATGTTTTACACCCGCGCTGGCCCTGCCCCGCTCTGCCGTTAGTTACCTAACCTAACGGTGCACGAGGGGACATCGAGGCGAATGCAGATGGCATAAGTGTACGTCGTATTTATCTGTGATGTTTAGGTACAGTATGATGGGACTTCATTAATGTGATTAATGAAATAAAAGAAACCTAAGATGTTGTAGAATCGAATATCAAAATAAAACAGGTAGCTACAGTTCTTGCTTTGCACAGCGGTATATATGATATATCCTGCACCTTATTCGATGAGGAAAGGACCGAGATCCCTTCACCGGGAGTGACTCCTTTAGCAATAACTGGCAGATGCTACACACTCGGTTTATCTTTTGATTGCTTTTAAGAGTTTTTGCTTTGCACAGTGATATATGTGATATATCCCGCACCTCATTCGACGAGGAAAGGACCGACGATCCCTTCACCGGGAGTGACTCCTTTAGCAAAACTAGAAAAGCCTCAAAAACACTCCATTTAAAAAATTCATTCGATCCTGCAACGATATCAAGTTCATTACGCAATAGGTTTTCAGAAAAACCTGTCGTAGCCCTCCGTCATTTCAGATAAGTACTAGTTAGTATTCGTGCTACGTTTGTTGACTATGTTAAGGCGTAGTGTGCGGTAGCTAATTAGTGCTTATCTGCATAAGCATATGATGCGATTGGATTAGGGTAGTCGTGCGACTTTGTTGACTATGTTAAGGGTCGTGCGGGTGGGTTTAATTCAATCGGGAAATGACGGGTTGAACTTGACTAGCACTTATGATTTGTTGACTATGTTAAGGTCATATAGCTGCTAGGGATAAAATATTATCGGGAATTTCAAGTGTTGAAATTTGCAATGAGATTGCATACCTTCTATGAGATAGTTGGATCCCGATACCCACTGCGAGTAAGAGTTACTCCTGGGAGAGTTTTATACATTACAATTAGCCGATCAAGTAGGTGTCTAGAAAGGTGTCAACGGGGTTACGCCTCTGGGAAAACGAGGTTTACATTAATTAGGTTCGTGCGAAAGCACGGGGGACCTCCCTCAAAGTACCGACACTGGCCTGGCTGAAAGATTGGCGAACTTGTAGTGTGTAATTAATCCCGGCTAGTCTTTCCTTTTAGGGTTTGAAGGAAGATTTGATAAAAAGCAGTGGGAGCCATCCTGATTAGATAAAATAATAACCAATCTATTCTTGACAGAGCGCACGCTGAGTGTTTTCTTCTCTCTCTCCTGGTAGCGACCATATCACGCCTTAATCAAGATAATAATACGGATTATTGACCGAACCCGCTTGTTATACTGAGCTGGGGAACGTTGGTCCCGCTCCAACTTATAATTGTTATAAGACAGAGCAGGAAATTGGGGAATACCAGAATTCCCGTGCCGCCCAAACGAGGAGAGTGCATGATGATGCATCATCTTCGGGTGTGTTCATTACAAAGAACTGTTTCTCTGTATCCTCTACGTCCTGGGTATGTGATACCTGATCAGGATCCCAGATATGTAATATGTTACATAGGGCTACAGAAAGGTAGAGAACTGAGAACGGGTGATAAGTTTCATGAGGCAGAAAACGGGGCAAGTGTTGCAGCCAAGTCTGTTGGTCACTGTCACCCTGTATTACCAATACATTGATTCTGAACGAATGTTATTAGATACCGAACCTGATATACAAAATCATATTAGTCTCTTTATTAGTAAAGAAAGGATATAATTTTGTATTGTTGGATAATGTTTTGAACATTTCCTATATCAAAAGTTGATCGGTTCAGGCACGTTATCTAAAAGCATTGATGTTCTAAATCAAACTACAGATCTTAGTATATGGAACACACACAAGAGGAAGAGTTCAGAAATGAACGAATTCTTCTTGAGGCATTGTAGACTAGGTCAGATCAATGTGACCCGACTAGCTAGAGTTACATAAAGATGCATATTTAAATCAGTTTGAATTTACATCTTGTGAAACTCGCCAGTCATGTCACAAAGATAAGATGACCATAGCTCTGTTTATTGGAAACAGAGAAAGAGTTAGTGAACTCTTGGGATGATACATGTTGATGTATGTAGATCCCCAGTCTACATATGCCAAGACCGGTTCTTTGTACTTCATTACATTCTCTGATAATCTCTCGAGATTCAGACATATGTTCCTGTTGAAACACAAGTCCGAACCTTTTGAGATATTCACAGAATATAAGTTAGAAGTAGAGAACCAATACGGGTATAAGTATTATGTCCAATGATGAGATCAAGGAGGAGAATACTTGTGCACGGAAATCCTGGATTGTTCTAAAGGAGAATGAGATTCTCTCTCAGCATTACTCCTCCGTATACACCATAGCACGATGGTATATCGGGGCGGAGCAATCACACCCTATATGATAAGGTGTGCTCTATGATGAGTACTACTGAGTTACCTATTTCCTTTTGGGAGTTATGCACTTGAGAAGCTGCATACCTATTGAATAGGGTTCAAATTTGTTGCCTACCACTTCATATGTGATATGGAAAGGGAAGAGCCCATCTCTTAAGTTGCTTAAGATTTGGGGTTGTCCGGCCTATGTCTGAAAGCAAAATCCGGACAAGCTCGAGGCAAGGTCTGTAATGTAGAACTGGAAATGTTCCAGCTATACAAACTGCAGCTGATGATTTGAAAGAACCAAAGGATTCGATAGTTACCAACGAACCTCAGCCTCTCCGCCGATCTAGTAGGGTTCCTCACCCACCTGAGAGATATTTCAGATTCTCTATGACAGTGGGAGCGAGGATTACATCATGAGATGATGACCCAACTAGTTTCGAGCTGGCCATCAGGAGTAAGACTCTATAAGAATGGCTGGATGCTTAGTGATCTGAAATGGAATCCTTATACACCGACAAAGTATGGACTTTAGTTGCTATATCTGAAGGGTTAAATCCCCATCAGGGGCAAGTATATCTTGAGAAGATTACTTGGTGTAGATGGAAAAGTTGAGACTTTCAAAGCTAGACTTGTTAAAGGTTTTCGTCATCGACCAGGTGTGGATAATGATGAAACATTTTCAAGTAGCTATGCTTAAGTCCATCCAGATCCTACTTACCACGGCTGCATACCATGACTACGATCTCTGGTGGTTGGGTGTCTTGACTGCTTTTCTAAATGATGTTTTGGAAGAGAGCGTCTATAAGTACACAGCCAGAGGGCTTCGTAGACAGTGGGAGCAGCGGAAACGTGTGCAAGATGCTTTATAGGATAAAGCAGGCATCGCGGAGTTGGAACGTCTGTTTTGATGGATTAGTCAAAGAGTTTGACATCATCAAAATGGTAGATGAACCTTGTATAAACAAAAAGCTAGTAGGGAGTATGGTGGTGATCCTCGTAGAGTACGTGGATGACATACTCTTGATAAGAAAGGAGTTTCTTATGCTACGCTCGATCAATCTCCATTTATCACATGGATTCTCCACATAAGGATCAAAGTGATACCTACTAAATCCTGGATTTTGAATCTATGAGATAGATCTAAATGGATGTTAGGAATCTCACTAGTTGTAGTGAGATGGTATCAATCGATCCTGGGGAGAATCACTGGAAAGGTTCCAGGGTGATAAAGACGACTGAATGTCAGTCACAGGCATTGTCTTTACCCTCAGTGAAGGGACGGTATGTTGGAAGAGTTCCAAGCTGGATACCGTGACATACTAGACGATAAAGGCTCGATACATCGCTACTTAAGATGCTACCAAAGAGGCTGTTTGGGTGTATATTGGTTCATGAGATGAACTATGTTCCTCCCATTGTGTGACAATGGAGTTGTGGCTTATGCCAAGGAACGCCGGTCCCATCAGTGATCCAGACATATTCTATGGCAGTATCACTTGATCATGGAGATGGTTGATCTCCAGGGAGATCGAGGTAAGGAGAGTAGGCTCAGAGGACAACACAGCGGATCCACTCACAAAGGCCTGTTCCCAGAGAGAGATTTTTATGGGATGGTTGAGTATGAGATACTACAACCACTGCTACAGATGGCCCTAGTGCAAGTGGGAGATTGTTAGTTATATGTATGCCCTAGAGGCCATTACTGTACATAGGATGTATATTGTAGTGGATGCTGGGACATATATAGGGAGGACTTTCTTGCTCGACATGATAGTATGCTATCTGGTTGAACTTTACCTTAACGTGTATACTGATTGTCTCTCTGTTACATGTTGGTAAAGCCCTTAGGATCTGTACTTGACTACCTGGACTATGATGCGGATCATACTAGTGGGGACATGGTAGTCTATAAGTACATCCTTCAAAGTCCCTAGTCGTGGGTGTATCGAGACAGGGCATCGATATACCAGAGTAGACTAGCGTGTACCTTCTCGACCCATACAGATGGGCGATGGATGATCCCATATCCATTGGTGTTTGACATCGGAGATGATATACGGGTGCTCAGTGGAGACTGGGTACACTGGACGGACTCGCCGAGAACTCCCAGATGGTATTATACCTCACGTCAGATGGCAGTTCTCTGGTGACACTGGTACAGAGTAGTCTGTTGACCCGAGATCGTCATAGAGTCTTGTGTGGTTCCCACTGTGCTTTGATTTCCATCTTACCACGTCCAAGAGGGCGTGCAAAACGGTGGTTTTTGGGTACAGTCCCGAGTCACATGGAGGCAATGAGCGATAGGAGGGGATTCGTCTCTCCCGGTATAGGGAGTTGATGTTGTGCTGTGTTCGATTGGCTATAACAGGAAATCCCTGGCCAGGGTTACTGAGATTTACTGGTAAGTGTTACCAGTAGTTTCTCGAATAGTTATAGACCTCATATCGACACGACTTATCGAGCTATTGGGGTCTGACGTTTACCACCCCTAGGCGAGATATGCGACATATCAGACGATCAGACCGGACTGTACGGTAGTGTTACTGGTTGGATTCACTGGAGTGTGAGCGGGCTTGCTCGTCGATCTTCAGATCGCTCAATACCCGGGTGGCCGTTACGTTTAGCAGACCGCTTGCGGCTTGTGGGTGTTTGATATGATCATCACCTGCTGCCGGCGTATTGACGAGTCTTTAGAGTCCTACACAGAGATTTCCTGGCTCAAGCGAAACGAAATAGGAGCGCATATGAGATATGTGCGGGACCGAGAATAATGCGTGTATGTGATACCGTATTTCATTCTCGCGATCAATGCGTCGAATGGTTGTATGCGATATAACCTAGTTATCGATTCAAGCGTTGATTCGATAAGCCGATACATTGGATACTAGTCGGTTATATGCGATATGACCGGATCGTTAAATCAAGTGTTGATTTAATGATTTAATGCATAATAATATATTTGATATATTACTTTGCATTAACTAGTATCGGTTCACTTTAAATGGATTTTCTCGCTCAGATGTGCGCATTGCATATGCGATATGATTTGTGCACTTGATTGTATCATGTTTGATGATGCATGATTGCTAGGTTATGTGTAAAGAATTTAACCAAAGTTATCTAAATGGTTAAGGGTTTTACTTATTCATTAATTAGTCTTTTTATTTTTGGAAAAAGGAAAAGAAATGAGAGAAAAATGGTGGCTTATTTTGTTTGCACATGAAGCTTTTATGATGCAACCATTTTTGTCTCATCTCCTAAACCCTAACCATTCCTTTAACCTTGGTCAATTCTCTACACTTAACTTAGGTTAAAGTTATGATAAGAATGATATTATTATTCTTTTTATAATCAACTTATCATATCTTTTCTTCTTCTTCTTCCTTCAACAAAAGAAGAAAAACCTAGACTACATCAATGGTGGATTGATGATATGAGTGAGAAATCCAAAACTAAAGTCTACCCACTTCCTATTTCTTCATCCTCTACCTCTTGCCAAGTAGTAGAGTGTGTTTCCTTCACAAGTTTTCAAGACTTGGTGAAGGTGGAGCTTGATCTAGCGATGCCTCGACGTAGATCATCTTCGGTATGGACATCGACGACCTAGCTCGCTTATTCTCCGACGAAGCCGACTCTAGAGCCCGGATTCCTTTTGGACAGCGGAGACGACTTCGTTGCGGAGCTATGGAGGTGGAGCACCGGATCTACAAAGGTTGTGTTTCCGATATCTCATAGTTAAGTGTTAACTAGTTATCTTTTCGCCTAGTTTTCTAGCAAACGATCCGTAGTCGGGTCTCTCGGCACCTAGAATTTTTGAAATTGGCATGGTTGATGCCTTGTGAGACCTCACTAGTGTGCCTAGGAACCCTACAAGAAGAACTAAAGAAATGTTCTTGGTGTACGGTAACGGAGATCTCCAAATGGAGGGATTTACCATCTCCAGCTTCCAGAGCGACAAGGATGTTAGTAAGTCCATCTCAGGGTTTGTATTTACCCTAAATGGAGGGGCGGTATGTTGGAAGAGTTCCAAGCAAGATACCGTCGCTGACTCCATGATGGAAGCTGAGTATATTGCTGCTAACGATGCCGCAAAAAAGGCAGTCTGGATGAGAAGTTCATTTCTGAACTTCAGGTGGTTCCATCCATTGCTAATCCAATACTTCGGTATTGCGATAACAATAGAGCAATGGCTTTGGCAAAGGAACCGCGGTCCCATCAGAAATCCAGACATATCTTGAGGCGGTATCACCTCATCAGGGAGATAGTGGATTGCCAGGACATCGAGGTACGGAGAGTAGACACGAAAGACAACACAGCAAGTCCATTCGCCAAGGCCATCCCTCAAGTCCAGTTTGAGAAACTGTTCGAGCTGTTGGGCATGCGGTACGCCGGCAACTGGTTCTAGTGTAAACAGTAGGTACTTATTGCACCAGCTACAGGCATTAGTGCAAGTGGGAGATTGTTAGATATGTATGCCCTAGAGGCCTGTATTGTATAAGATGCTAGGCATGTATATGTACAGAAACAATCTTTGCTCGAAATGATAGTATGCTATTTGGTTTATCTTCATCTTAACGAGTGATGTGTTGTATTTCATATCTTTATATACATGTTGATGAAGCCCTTAGGCTTATGCTTGACTATCGGGATTATGATGGAGATCATACTAGTGGGGCCTGGGCGGTCTATAAGCATATCCTTTAACAGTTCCTAGTCGAGATTATATCGAGACAGGGCATCGATATTACCATAGTAGACTAGTGTGTACGTTTGTTGACCCTGGGGGCGATGGTTGATCCCACAAACATTGGTGTTTGACATCAAAGATTGTACACCGGTGCTCATTAGAGAATGGGTACACCGAACAGGACTCGCCGAGAACGCCTAGATGGTATATATACCTATTGTCAGATAGCAGTTCTCTGGTGACACTTGTACATGTTATTCTGTAGACCCGAGATCGTCATAGTGTCTTATGTGATTCCCACTGTGCTTTGATTTCCTCCATACCACGACTCTACTGAGTCGTGCAAACAGGTGAATTTTGGGTACAGTCCTGAATCGCATGGAGGCAGTGAGCAATAGGAGGTGTTTCATCTCTCCCGGTATAAGGAGTTGATGTCGCGCTATACTTGATCGGCCATAACAGCAAATCCCTGGCCAGGGTTCTCGAGATTTACTGATAAGATCTATCAGTAGTTTCTCGAACCATTATGGGTCGTAAATTAGCATGACTTATAAAGTTACTGGGGTATGACATTTACCACACCTATACTTCATATGCGACGTATCAGACGAAGGGACCGGACTGTACTGTAAGTGTTGCTTACAGGCTCGTTAGGGTTGTGATGAGTTCGCTCGTCGGCCACCTTTTCGTCATGTACCTGGGTAGCCGTTATGCACAATTAGTGCCGGTGACGTGCTTGTGGTTAAACCCACTGCCAGCGTACTGTCGAGTCTTTAGAGTCCCACACAGAGGGTTCCCTGGTTCATGCAAAAGATGTAGAGGCCGTAAGTTGTTACGGCAGGGTTTCGATCATGTTCATGTAATTGTTACAGGAATAATGATCGGAAGGATAATACTGGTAGGCTTTGGTTTAAGCCGGATACCGGTATTATATTATTAGATTATTTATATTCGTATTTTTCGGAATTCGGATACGGGTATACTTATACGGTATACGGTGGAGGGGTATTCTTGTAATTGTTACAAGAATACCTTCTAGAAGGAGACACCTCATAATTACATATTTATTTTGTGGAAAATAAATAAATGAGGTGGAATTTTGAGAAAGTCTAAGTATGGATGAAGGAATGGCTTGTTTCATTTTTTATTCATTTGGAGTTACTATTGAAGCATTGTGCAATTTTTTATTGCATGCTTCAATTATTTTCATTTGAGCCATAACATTTTTTCCATGCTTGATTTTTTCATTCATCACATACACATTCTCTCTCCTCATTATCTCCTTCTTCCTCCTCTTTGTAAAACCTTCACATGAGTTTTGAATCAAAAGCTTAGAGCTAAATTATAATCCAATACATGATCTCTACATCATCTAAGTAATCTCCTCTAGCAAACATGATCTCTTAGTTAAACTCTTATGAAGAGTTTGTAACTTGTTCGATAGCACTCGGGTGGATCGTCTTGGACCTTGAGGTGGCCGGAGACCGAGCTCTTTGAGACCACAAGGAGCCTAGGAGTCACATCCAAACAAAGACCCGAAGGAATGGTTCCTAGGTATAACACTTTCATAGTAGATTAGATCCCTAGATAGTTTAACTAGTTATGGTTTAGCACAAGATCTTTGTTTATGTATGTGTTGCATGCAAGAAAATTTTTGTTTATCGCTTCCGCCTCCTCACAAGTGTTGTGAGGGTGTGCAACATCCACTAACATACTACATGGAGCTTAGGGATAACTACTTAGAGCTATTAAAGTGATGGACTTGGTCTACAAAGTTTGTAATCCTCTTCACTTAGTTATAGAACTATTTTGCTTATAAAACCCTAATTCTCTAGTTCGGTTCTAGATTAGTGTAACTTAGACCTCTAGATTTTTTAAAATTGCATACTTGATACTTGTGGAGACCTACTAGAGGTGCTAAGACACACTTTCATAGTATCAGAGCCAAGCTAGAGCATTACGTAAGGTCTAGACGACGTTAAAGTGTTCGATCGAAGTTTAAAAACCCACATTTTTCAAGTTTCTGTCCATTTTTTCAAAAGTCGATATTTTGTAGATTAAAAATATGCAGAAATTCGTACAGGGTATTTAACGGAGCCTCAAGAAAAACGCAAACCCAACTTGACCAAATGGCCGTGGAACCGCGGCATAACTTAGGGTTTAGCCGCTGTTCCACCGCACTTTTGGTGAGTTAGGGACTTGTGTTTCTTGTGCTGCTCCATGTTGATATTTGGCACTTTCTGGGTGTTTTTAGTGAGGCTCAAGTTGTTGAGGTCTCTGTGATTTGTGAGTGTTTGATATATCGATCGAAATGTTTAACATCGCCTATATATTTAAGCTATGTGATACAATTTTTGGAATCCACATTGATTAGTTTTGTGTAAACTAGTCTGTGTTTATGAATCCAGCATTTTTGTCTCATTTGATCGATTGCCACGGAGTTTCAATTCGAATCAAAATTCTGTCGCAATCTCGTATTGTACGCGAACACTCGCCGGGAAACACTACTAAATAGTCATGTCCCATAGCCCCGATCAAGTGACTACAGGAGAACCCCATTGCGAAAAGCATCCACTCGGGTGCTCGCGGCCGCGGTGTTCCGCCCAAGTGCACTTCGTTGACGGCATCAGGGGGTGTGGCAATCTAATAAAGTTCCCGACGAGCATTCGATCATTTTATCGGGAATCTTGTTGAATAACCTGACTTGTTATTGAAAAGTGTTTTCAATTCGAGACTTAGATGCAAGATTTATTGGGTTAGGCATGAAATCCGAGATATGAGATATTTCGGGTTTATGATGTCTAAGGTTAGATGCAGATTCTAATTACTGTATTTTTCATTTCTTTTCTGCGACCGTAAGTGTAATATGTGGTGTATCCCCGACCTCGTTACTATACGTCAATGATATTAAGGATACACATATTTACTTATATTGATGACATGTGATGTTATGTGTTGCTTCTGATATGTTATATTGGATCGTCGTGAAAGAATAGCCGGGGGTTTTTACGTGAGATGAGAGTTTTTATATTTTCATTCATGTAAATATTGTATGTTATATTCTTTTATTGGGACACATCCGAGTTGAGGTTGTTGTCACCATTGATGTATATTATTTACTTTTTCGCATTAGGATAAACCCAAGGCGGGGAGAACAAGT
The DNA here is from genome assembly GCA_030015575.1 of Agapanthus africanus. Taxonomy (NCBI): domain Eukaryota; kingdom Viridiplantae; phylum Streptophyta; class Magnoliopsida; order Asparagales; family Amaryllidaceae; genus Agapanthus; species Agapanthus africanus. The sequence goes on along the minus strand of CM057347.1, from coordinate 205,548,329 downwards.
AACCGGGTTCTAGAGTCCACTGGGAGACCATCTCGAGGAGTCGAGATCGGGTAGCCTAACACTAGACTTGGCAGGGTTGCTTGCCGTTCTCGTATGGGTCTAGGGATGTGGGTTTGGCTATTCATCACGACCGTGGAATCTGTGTTTTTCATTACTAGCTTAATTTAAAACATTGACCTCCTAGTATATCCTATATTTCATATGTTTGTTTCTGCAGCCTGAGTTCTGTGATGTGATCATATAACTGTAGGGATGCTAAGCACTGCCACAAGGGTCTACGAGGCATCAACCATGGCCGATTAAAATTTTAGCCGTGCCGAACAACCCAAAACCGGGTCTTTAAACTAGAGTTTATGCGAAAACAAGCATGTTAAACACTTTAACACTAAGTGAGAGGGATTACAACCTTTGTAGATCCGGTCCTTCAATTCATAAGCTCCGTGTTGAAGTCCCTTTGCTGCGATCATCGTGTTCCGGACTCTCGAGAGGCTCCACGAAGAGAAAGATGCAAGCTTGCTTCCGATCTTCGATAACAAAGATGATCTACCTTGAACTTTCATTAACACAAGCTAACACTCACTAAATGAAGTGAACACTCTCATCTAAAGGGCAAGGGTAGATGAGGATGATGAAGTAGGATTTTTGCTCTCTTTTATTTTCTTATTCTCACTCATTTTCATCACTTGGAAAAAAGCTAGAAAGCTTTTTCCATAAAAAGAAAGAAGGAAGAAGAAGATGAATCAATCATTAGAATCCTTTTGTGGTGAATAATGAAAGGATAATGATCAATAATGCAACCATGGTTGCTAAACCTTTGTAGAGAATTAACCAAGGGTGAAGGGTTTGGGTTAGGTTAAAGATGAGTCATTTGAAAATATCTTTGCAAAAGCAAAAACAAAACCTTCTAGAAACTTCTAGAATGAACTAACCCAAATCAAACGCTAATCTTGTTTAATCTCCACTAAATATGCTGCATTAGTAATCATATCATGTTACAATATTATATATCACATATATAATATTTATTGTAACAAAATAAAATAATACATTTAACATATATCGCATATATATCAATGTATTACCCGAGTGAGAAAAAGAATCTTTTAGTGAGCTAATATTAGTTAATGTAATTTAATATATCATATATATTATTATACATTAAATTATCGAATCAACACTTGATCCGACAATCCGGCTATATCGCATATAACCGACTAATACGATGACTCGGCTATATTATATATACCCGGCCGATATCTCATATCGCGAGAATCCAATACGGTATCACATACCGCATTATCCTCGGTCCCGCACATATCACATATGTGCACCTACACCATTTTTCCTGAGCCAAGAAACCTCTGTGTAGGACTCTAAAGAATCGTCAATACGCCGGCAGTAGGTGATGATCATATCAAACACCCACAAGCTGCAAGCGGTCAGCTAAACATAACAGCTACCCAGGTATTGAGCGCTCAGAAGATCAACAAGCAAGCCTGTACATTCTCCTGTGAATCCAGTCAGTAACACTCCCGTACAGTCCGGTCTCGTCGTCTGATATGTCGCATATCTCGCCTAGGGGTGATATACGTCAGGCACCAGTAACTTGATAAGTCGTGTCGATATGAGGTCTATAACAGTTCGAGAAACTACTGATAACACTTACCAGTAAATCTCAGCAACCCTGGCTAGGGATTTCCAGTTATAGCCAATCGAACACAGCACAACGTCAACTCCCTATACCGGGAGAGACGAATCCCCTCGTATCGCTCATTACCTCCATGTGATTCGGGACTGTACCTAAAAGCCACCTTTTTGCACGCCCTCTTGAACGTGGTATGATGGAAATCAAAGCACAGTGGGAATCACACAAGACTCTATGACGATCTCGGGTCAACAGACTACTCTGTACCAGTGTCACCGGAGAACTGCCATCTGACGTGAAGTATAATACCATCTCGGAGTTCTCGGCGAGTCCGTCCAGCATACCCAGTCTCTACTAAGCACCCGTACACCATCCTTGATGTCAAACACCGATAGATATTGGATCATCCATCGCCCATCATATGGGTCAAGATGCGTATACGCTAGTCTACTCTGGTGTATCGATGCCCTGTCTTGATACACCCTCGACTAGGAACAGTTATATGATGTACTCATCGACTACCGTGGCCCCACTAGTATGATCTCATCATAGTCCCAGTAGTCGAGTACATATCCTAAGGTCTTTATCAACATGTATCATAAAGACAATCAGAGTACATGTTAAGATAAAGTACAACCAGATAGCATACTATCATGTCGAGCAAGAAAGTCCTCCCTATATATGTCCAAGAATCCATTACAATATACATCGTATGTACAGTAATGGCCTCTAGGGCATACATATAACTAACAATCTCCTACTTGCACTAGGGCCATCTGTTTTGGTATCACATACCCAACAATTAGCTGCGGTTGAAGTATCTCATACTCAACCATCCCATAAAAGTCTTTATTAGGAAGGCCTTTGTGGGTGGATCCGCGCTGTCGTCCTCTGTGTCTACTCTCCTAACCTCGATCTCCCTGGAGATCAACCATCTCCATGATCAGGTGATACTGCCTAAGAATTATATCTGGATTTCTGTTGGGACGGGGGGTTCCTTGGCAAAAGCCACAACTCTATTGTCACACAATGGTAGGAATGAAGTTCATCTCATGAACTTATATATCCAGACTGCTTCTACGGTAGTATCCTTGGTAACGATGTATCTTGCCTTTAATCGTCTAGTAAGTCACGGTATCCAGCTTGGAACTCCTCAAACATACCGTCCCTCCAATGAGGGTAAAGACAATGCCTGCGACTAACATTCAGTCGTCCTTATCACCCTGAAACCCTTCCAGTGATTCTCCCCAGGATCGATTGATACCATCTCACTACAACTAGTGAGTATCCTAACATCCAATTAGATCTATCTCATAGATCCAAACCCAGGATTTAGGAGGTATCACTTTGATCTTATATGGAGAATCCGTGTGATATGCGGAGATTGACCGAGCGTAGCATAGGAAACTCCTTTCCTATCAAGAGTATGTCATCCACGTACTCTATGAGGATCACCACCATCCTCCCTACTACCTTTTTGTATATAAAAGATTCATCTACCATTTTGATGAAGTCAAACTCTTTGACTAACACATCAAAACAGACGTTCCATCTCCGCGATGCCTACTTTATCTCATAAAATATCTTGCACACGTTTCCGCTGCTCCCACTTTCTACGAACCCCTCTGGCTGTGTACCTATAGACGCTCTCTTCTAAAACATCATTTAGAAAAGCAGTCAGGACATCCAACCACCAGATATCGTAGTCATGGTATGTAGCCGTGGCAAGTAGGATCTGGATGGACTTAAGCATAGCTTCGAAAGTCTCAACTTTTCCATGTACACCAAGTAATCTTCTCAAGATATACTTGCTCCTGATGGGGATTTAACCCTTCAGATAAAGCAACCAAAGTCCATACTTTGTTAGTGTATAAGGATTCCATCTCAGATCGCTAAGCATCCATCCATTCTTACAGAGTCCCACTCCTGATAGCCAGCTCGAAATAAGTTGGGTCATCATCTCATGATGCAATCCTCGCTCCCACTGTCATAGAGACACCGAAGTATCTCTCAGGTGGGTGAGGAACCCTACTAGATCGGCGGAGAGGCTGAGGTTCGTTAGAAACTATTGAATCCTTCGGTTCTACCAAATCATCAGCTGTAGTTTGTATAGCTGGAACTACTTCCAGTTCTACCTCATGACCACTAATTTCTTCACAAGAAATTCCCTTTCACAAAGGTGGTATGTTGAGAAACAAAACATCTTTTTTTCCTCGGTTAGGTAGAAGATATTCCCTTGCGAATGCTTGGGATATCCAACAAAATTCTACATAACTGACTTTGCCTCGAGCTTGTCCGGATATTGCTTTTTAGACATAGGTCGGACAACCCCAAATTTTAACAAACTTAAGATATGGGCTCTTTCCTTTCCATATCACATATGAAGTGGAAGGCAACTGATTTGATTTGAACCCTATTCAATAGGTATGCAGCTTCTCAAGTGCATAACTCCCAAAAGGAAATAGGAAACTCAGTAGTACTCATCATAGAGCACACCATATCACATAGGGTGCTATTGCTCCGTCCCGATATACCATCGTGCTATGGTGTATACGGAGGAGTAATGCTGAGAGAGAATCTCATTCTCCTTTAGAATAGTCCATGAATTCCGTGCTCAAGTATTTTCCTCCTTGATCTCATCAAAGGACAAAATACTTATACCCAGTTTTTGGTTCTCTACTTCTAACTTATATTCTGTGAATATCTTAAAAGATTTAGACTTGTGTTTCAGCAGGAACATATGTCCGAATCTTGAGAGATAATCAGCGAATGTAATGAAGTATAAAGAACCGGTCTTGGCATGTGTAGACAGAGGACCTTACATACATCATCATGTATCAATCCCAAGAGTTCACTAACTCTTTCTCTGTTTCCAATAAACAGAGCTCTGGTCATGTTATCTTTGTGACATGACCGGCAAGTTACACAAGATGTAAATTGAAACAAATCTAAATATACATCTTTATGTAACTTAGCTAGTCGGGTCGCATTGATATGACCTAGTCTACAATACCTCAAGAAGGATTCGTTCATTTCTGAACTCTTCCTCTTGTGTGTATTCTTTATACTAAGAACTGTAGTTTGATTTAGAACGTCAATGCTTTTAGATAACGTGCCTGAACCAATCAACTCTTGATATAGGAAATGTTCAAAACATTATCCAACAATACAAAATTATATCCTTCTTTACTAATAAAGAGACTGATATGATATTGTATATCAGGTTCGGTATCTAATAACTTTCATTCAGAATCAATGTATTCTGGTAATACAGAGTGATAGTGACAAACAGACTTGGCTGCAACACTTGCATCGTTTCTATCTCATGAAACTTATCACCCGTTCTCAGTCCTCTACCTTTCTGCAGCCCATGTAACAGATTACATTTGCGGGATCCTGATCCGGTATCAAATACCTAGGATGTAAAGGATACTGAGAAACAGTTCTCTGTAATGAACACACCCGAAGAAGATGCATCAGCATGCACTTTCTTCGTTTGGGCGGCACGGGAAATCTGGTATTCCCCAATTTCCTGCTCTGTCTTATAACATTTATAAGTTGGAGCGAGACCAACATTCTCCAGCTCAGTATAACAAGCGGGTTCGGTCAATACATCCGTATTATTATCTTGATTAAGGTGTGAAATGGTCGCTACCTGGAGAGAGAGAGAGAGAAGAAAACACTCAGCGTGCGCTTTTACAAGATTAGATTGGTTATCAATTTATCTAATCAGGATGTCCCCACTGTTTTAGTCAAATCTTCCTTCAAACCCTAAAAGGAAATACTAGCCGGGATTAATTACACGCTACAAGTTCACCAAACTTTCAGCCAGGCCAGTGTCGGTACTTTGAGGAAGGTTCCCCGTGCTTTCGCACGAACCTAATTAAAGTAAACCTCGTTTTCCCAGGGGCTTAACCCCGTTGACACCTTTCTAAAACCTACTTGATCGGCTAATTGTAATGTGTAAAACTCTCCCAGGAGTAACACTTACTCGCAGCGGGTATCGGGATCCAACTATCTCATAGAAGGTATGCAATCTCATTGCAAATTTCAACACTTAAAATTCCCGATAATTTTGCCCCTAGCAACTAATGACTTTGGCTAAGGTCAACAAATCATAAGTGCTAGCCAAGTTCAACCCATCATTTCCCGATTGAATTAAACCCACCGGTACGACCCTTGGCTAAGGTCAACAAAGTCGCATGACTACCCTAACTCAATCGCATCATATGCTTATATAGATAAGCACTAATCAGCTACCGCACACTACGCCTTGGCTAAGGTCAACAAACGCAGCACGAATACTAACCAGTACTTATCTGAAATGACGGAGGGCTACGACAGGTTTTTAAGAAAACCTTTTGCGTAATGAACTTGATATCGTTGTAGAATCGAGTGATTTTAAATGGAGTGTTTTTTAGGCTTTTCTAGTTTTGCTAAAGAGGTCACTCCCGGCGAAGGGATCGTCGGCTCTTTCCTCATCGAATAAGGTGCAGTATATTTCACAAATATCACTATGCAAAGAAAGAACTATAGAAGCAATCAAAAGACAAACCGAGTTTGTAGCATCTACTAGTTTCACTAAAGAGGTCACTTCCGGTGAAGGAATCTCGGCTCTTTCCTTATCGAATAAGGTGCTGGATGTTCTACAAGGAACACCGCTATGCAAAGCAAGAACTAGAGCTACCGGTTATTAAACATGTTTCTACAACATCTTTAGGTTTCTTTTATTTCATTAATATAATTAATGAAGTCCCATTTTATTATGCTTCACAAGCATCACATTTGAAACGAAATCTGCAATATAACATATATCTCATATATATAAACATTCATCTCAAGCAGTAATATGATCTCATCAAAGAACATTGCAGCAGAAGAACATATATGAAATATTGGATATACTAGGATGTCCGTGTTTTCAATACGAGCCTGTATAAAACACGGATTCCACGGTCGTGATGAATAGCAAAACCCACATCCCTAGACCCCTACGAGAGCGGCAAGCAACTCTGCCAATTCTAGGGTTAGGAGACCCGGTCTCGACTACTCAAGATGGTCTCCCACTGGACCCCAGAACCCGGTTACTTGTGCTCCCCGCCTTGGGTCTACCTAATGCGAAAAAGTAAATATTATACAATGGTGATATCATCCTCAGCCCGGAAGTGCCCCAATAAAAGAATATTACATACAATGAATTTTACATGAATGAAAAAGAAAAACTCTCATCTCACATAAAACCCCCGGCTATTCAAAACGCGACAATCCAACATAACATATCACAGCAACACATAATATCACAAATCATCAACGTAAGTAAGTATGCATACGCCGATTGTCGTCGATGTATAGCAACGAAAACCGGTGATACAACTACATACTACACTTACGGTCGCAGAAAAGAAAGTGTAAAACTACAACAGTTGGAATCCACAACCTCCTTAGACATCACATGCCTAACCAAATGAATTCCTTAGATATCGCATGCCTAACAATTATAAACCCCGCATTTTAGTCTCATTATCGAAAACTCTTTTCAATATCAAGTCAGGCAATTCAACAAGATTCCCGACATCCTGATCGAATGCTCGTCGTAAACTTTAGTAGACGGCCGCACCCCCGATGCCGTTGACGAAGTGCACTAAGGCGGAACACAGCTGCCGCGAGCACCCGAACGGATGCTTTCGGCGACGGGGTTCTCCTACAGTCACTTGGTCAGGGCTATGGGGCATGGCTATCTATTAAGTTTACCCGACGAGTATCCGCGTACGCTACGTGATTGCGACGGACTTTTGATCACATCAAAATTCCGTGGCAACCGATCATCTGAGACTGAACTGCTAGATTTATAAGATTCAAATTAGTTATCTCATAACTACAAGTGGATTCCAAATATTGTATCACATTCCAGATAAATAGACAATGTTAAACTTTCCGATAGAATAATAAAACGCCCAAGTTTTCCCAAATAGTTCTCAACACTTGAAATTAGTTTAAAAACATCCATCACATGCTACAGTACCAATAGTCCAGCCGTAGAAGGGTCAAGCCAACGCCTCACATGTGGCACGCCGTACTGCCACAAACCCTAAGGTTTAGAGGCAGTTCAAGACGGTCACATAATCGAGTTAAGTTTTGTTGTCTTCTAAAGGGTCCACCGCGTTACTTGCACGACTTAGAACGTTCTTAAACAACGGAAAAATCCAACGCTTGGAAATTTTCCGGCAGGGGAAAAAGTGAGTTACTGATATCCGTTCGAACTTTTTAACACGTTCTAAAAATTACCCGGACAAACTAAACAAAGTTATAATATCCGATCGAATCAACGAGTCCCCAATATAACCCAGAAAACTCAACACTTGAGTAGAAATAAAACTTCCCAGAACAATCAGGAGTTACATACGGACATTACTGTGCAAAAACGAAACCCTAACTATACTGTTGCGCCGCGGAACCGCCGCTAATGGCTGTCATTGTCGCGGTTCCGCGGCCGTTTAAGTGAGTTAGTGGCTCGTTTTTCACATATGTCCATAGAATTCCCTGCTGATTTTTTTGAGTATTTTTAATTCATAAAAAATCACATTTTTGAAAAATATCCAGAGAGGGGTAAATATCGGGGTTTCCGGGTTCGATCGGACTTTAAACTTCGCCTAGACTTCGCCTAAAGCTCTAGCTTGGCTCTGATACCACTGTAGGGATGCTATGCACTGCCACAAGGGTCTAAGAGGTATCAACCATGCCCGATTAAAATTTTAGCCGTGCCGAACAACCTAAAGCCGGATCTTTAAACTAGAGTTTATGCGAAAACAAGCATGTTAAACACTATAACACTATATGAGAGGGATTACAACCTTTGTAGATCCGGTCCTTCACTTCATAAGCTCCGTGTTGAAGTCCCTTCGCTGCGATCATCGTGTTCCGGACTCTCGAGAGGCTCCACGAAGAGAAAGATGCAAGCTTGCTTCCGATCTTCGATAACAAAGATGATCTACCTTGAAGTTTCATTAACACAAGCTAACACTCACTAAATGAAGTGAACACTCTCATCTAAAGGGCAAGGGTTGTTAGAGATAGTGCCCTCAGAGTCAATTATTGGATTACAGGCACATGATTGCAATGATTGAGGGAGGACCTATCCCGGTAGAACAGTCTTACTCAAGATGATAGTATGCTATCTGGTTTACCTTTATCATCGTGTACTGCTTTAGGTGACCTGACAGGTCGCTATTACACGTTGATAGAGCCCCTAGGATTCTTGCTTGACTGTCAGCAGTATGAGGGCGATCATATACGTGAGAGCTGGTAGTCTATAAGCACATCCTTAAAAGGTCCCTAGTCGTAGGAGTTTCGAGACAGGGCATCGATACTCCAGAGTAGACTAGTGTATACAGTCGAGACCCTGACGAGGGGCGGTGGCCGGTCTCACAAGCCACTGGTGTCAGTTGGTTCACCTAAGATGTATACAGGTGCTCATTGGGTTATGAGTACACCGGACAGGACTCGCCGGGAACCTGCTAGTTGGTATTATACCTGACGTCAGATAGCAGTTCCCTGGTGACATGTGTACAGGTTAGTTCATCGACCTGAGATCGTCATTTGTCTCGTGTGAGTTCCCACCGTGCTTTGATCCCTACCACGCTCAAAGGAGACGTGCAAACAGGTTTTAGTTGGGTACAGTCCCGAGCCAAATGGAGGCAGTGAGCGGATCTTCAGGGGTTCGTCTCTCCCTGTATTGGGGGTGAGGTCGCGCTGTGTCTACGAGAGCCATTACACGAAGTCTTTAGCCAAGGCAGGAGATTTACTGGTAGGTATTCCAGTAGTATCTCAGGGTGTTCTGGGCTACACTCCGACACGACTTGTACCGCTTTTGGGTGTCTGACTTTTACCAACCCACTAGGCCCGCCATGCGATGCTCATAGACGAACGGACCGGACTGTACGGATATTGTCACTGACAGGCTCAGTAGGGTGTCAGGTTGAGTTCACTCACAGACGTCCCTTTTGGTCAATACCTGGTAGCCCGTTACATATAGGCTAATACCTCTGACGTGCTAGTGGTTAAATCCATAACCAATGTATTGACGAGTCTTTAGAGTCCCCCACAGACCAGTTTCTAAAGTTTCGGGCGAAACGCTATAGGGGCCGTATGGAGATATGGCAGGGTTCGATCAGATATATGCAGTATTGCACGGATCAGGATCGGACGGTTAATACTAGCGGGCTTTGGTTTAAGCCGGATCCAAGTATTGTACAGTGTAGATTTTGTCTCATTGCATTTGTATTTCGGTCGGAATACAAATGCGGGTATGTATATACAGTAGCGGGGTTTTCCTGTAATTTATTACGGGATCAGTTTTTTGAAGTTGCCAGTTTGCTTTCCGTTTCGGCCATATTTCTTTGTATCTTTCATTGGCTGAAGTTTGGTGGAGGAGGGCTTATTTGCATTTGTGCAAATAAGCATTTTGGAGGGTTGTCTTTGCACATTGTAGTGTCATGATGGTTGCACCATCCCTTGACTTCTTGACTTCTTCATGGTTGATTGACTTTGGGTTCATGATGGTTGATTTGGAGTGAGGTTTTGGTTGTGATGATAATTCATCATCATCACATCTTTTTCTCTCTCATGCATGATAGCCTTTTCACTTCCTCTCCTTTGGATTAGTGAGACCTCTCCCTCATTCTCTCACTCTCTCTCCCTACCTCATATGGCCGGCCAAGCAAGGAGAAGGGGCTGCCCATATTTTTGTGGTGGGATTTTTGGTCTTTTGGCTTCACAAAAATCCCAAAGTTTCATCTCCAAAAAGTCTTAGTTCATTTCCTCCACAAAAGGCAACTTCCTAAAACCCCAAATGAGACATAGAGCACTACACGTATTCTACAGCAAACCTTGGGCACGTCGGCTCGCCAACTTCGTGCCCGAGTTGCCTCGGTCCAGAGGTGGGAGTCCGTAAAAGAACCCGGCGATGTGGTGCCCTTCCGGCGACGTGGTGGAGACCGGAGATTCCGCGGGAGATCGGGACGACGACGAGAAGATCGAAGGACACGGATCGCTCGGTATATCTCTCTACCCCCTTCTCTTGTTAGCTAGGACTAGATTAATGGCACGATCCGGGGATTTTAGTGCGCGGTGGTGCCGGTTCAAAAATTTAAAGTAAATCATCGCTTCCGCATTCCGGCGTCGGATTGACGGCCGGGGCGCCGCCGTGCACTTACAGTGGTATCAGAGCCTCGCCATTATCCTAGTCCAGCTTTGTCTAGTGTGTTTACATTTCCCATCGAACAAAATTCCAAAAACCGCGTTTTCATGTGCATCAGTTTCTGTCGAAATTTTTTTAACTCCAAAATTTTTTCAGGTTGTTGCAGAATGATGTGCAGGGAATTCTAAGAATTCTGTGAAATTTTGGTCTCGTGAACACACTACATCACCGCGGAAACACGGCCAAACCCATGCTTGGGCCGCGGTTCCGCCGCGATATGCACTGTTCGGTGTACCAAAATTTTGCAGAAAGCTCCTGAATTGAAAATAGGGTTTTTGAAATGTTCTTTTTGGGCCCAGATTTTCTGTGAGTGCTACAGTAGTGCTTGGGGCCCACTCGATAAATTTGATCGATGAAGAATTTTAAACAAATTAGTTCACAGTATTTACATTATATCTGCGACCGTGAATGTCACTCGATCGGTAAATGCTGTCTAACTGCTATAGCCCGGTTAGACGGATTTGCGAACGTGACATTCACGTTGATGTTCTGTGATTGTGCTGTGATGTTGCAGATTGGTCGTGGGGGATAGCCTGGATGCAATGCTAGTACAGTTTTTGTTGTATTATGTACATTTGATATTGCGGGGCGAGCGTCCGACATGTGGACTGTCGTCACTGCCTGTTTGTATTTTATTCTTTTGGGGCACGACCATGTTGCGGTCGATGTACCCGTTGTATGTATATTTTACTTTCTGTACTAAGATTACCCAGCGGAGGGGTGCACGGATAGCCAGGTTCTAGAGGGCAACGGGCCCGCATCTCATGGCGTTGAGACGGAGGGGGCCTCACTCTAGAATTGGCGGGCTATTCGCCGCACTCGTAGGGGGTACAGGTTGACCCAGGAGGGGTGCCCAAGTTACCGGATTCCGTGAAGTGCTGGGTGGTCCATTCACATTGCTGAAGGGGGCTACCTCGCTTCAGGTTTTGGCGGGTAACTTGCCGCGCCCGTAGGGGTCTAGGATTTCATTGCACAGGCTATCCACACGACCAGGGGAACGTCGGGTTTCAGTAGCGGCTCTGTGAAACCCGGGGATCCCAGATATCTGTATTGTCCTGTGATGCTGATTACATTTCTATGATGTTGCATTTTATCACGCCTTGAGCGAAATATTATATATTGATATATATACTAGTAGATGTTGTATATGTTTTGCATCCGCGCTAGTTTAGTCCCCGCTCTGTCGTTAGTTAACTAACCTAACGGGTAATGACGGGACCCAGTGGCGAATGCGGATGGCATATACGTACGTCATTATTTTCGTTCATTATTGGTGTGATCAATTGATGGGACTGCGTTGAATCGGATCAATGCAAGTTAAACAAACCTAATCTGATGTTGTTGGAACATTTTTCAAAAAGCTGTTATTTGCAAGGACGTTCACTTTTGTTTTGCACAGTGGTATTCAGTTGGAATATCCTGCTCCTCAGTCGACGAGGCAAGGGCCGAGATCCCTTCACCGGGAGTGACCCCTTGGACAAAAGTTTGCGTCAGGGCAATAACTTCACTATAGCCGATTACCTTTGCTTTGCATCGTGTTATTCAGTTGGAATATCCTGCACCTCATTCTATGGGGAAAGAGCCGAAATCCCTTCACCGGGAGTGACCTCTTTAGCAAAGGTTTTCGTTACTATATTTTTCTAAAAAGCTATCCGTTCCTTCAACGATATCAAGTTCATTACGTTAAAGGTTTTCACCAGAAACCATTCGTAGCCCTCCATCGTTTCATGTGGGTGGTCAATAGTATTCAAGCTGTGTATGTTGGCCAAAGTCAAGGCACTGTGATTGGTAGCTATTGGGTATTCATATGCAGTATAGATAGATGCGTTGGTTTGGGGCAGTCATACTACTATTTTGGCCAAAGTCAAGGGTATGTACGGGTGGGCTCAAATTAACCTGGAGAATGACGGGTATAACTTGACATGTGACTTATGATATGTTGGCCAAAGTCAAGGTCATAATAGCATGGGGTAAAATTCACATCTGGAGTTTCTAAAGAAACTGAAACTTGCCAGATATGCGCATACCTTCTGGAGTGTGATAACGTGAGCGGATTCCGTCACATTATCATGCGATGATAGTTGGATCCCGATTCCCACTGATGAGTTGGTTTACTTCTCGGGTGATCCCGACTAATTCTTCTTTCAGGTTTGGGGAAGAATTTGACTTTACAATGGGAGGTTTCCAGATTAGATAAATTGGTAACCATTCTGATCTAGGTTAGAGTGCACGCTGAGTGTTTCTTTTCTCTCTCTCTCTTTGGCAGCGACCATTGACCCGACCCTAGACTATGACTCAGAGACCAAAATTAACCGAACCTTCTTAAAACTGGCTTTTGGATTGTCAGAGTTGCGAACCTCATTGCCACTCCTACTTTTACCCTTTTCTCCAGGACATCCCGTATTACTACGAATGTCCACTTCCATTGGACAAAACCATCGTATGGTTATATACAAACTCAAAGGAATTTATTCGAGGATGGTTTCCGGTTCTGGAGAAAACGAATAGGACTATTCAGTTGTCTTTTCCTTTTACCTTCTCTCAGGTTGCGAGTACTACTTGGTTTAGGAGATAGTACACCTATTACGTAAATTGGATAGTCTTCTTCCAAACCTTAGGCTGGTACCGAACGGTGGGGAATGAAGAAAACCAATTAGCCTAACGATGGTGTACAGAAGGTATTATGTAAAGACAAAGAAAGGGATCAGAAGGAGGGCAAAGTAAATTGCGACAGCTATTCACGACCAAACCAAGTATTTCATTACCACTCCCACTTCACCTTTGTATTTCTCCAGGACACTCCGTATCACTACGAAGATCCACAGTTTATTGGATACTCCATCGTATGGTTATATACGAACTCGAAAGGAACTTGTTCCAGTTCGGGGATGGATTCTGGTTCAGGAGAAATAGGAATAAGGTTTATTCAGTTGTCTTTTATCTTCACCTTCTCTCGCATTGTGAGTGCTCCTAGGATTAGGACAGTACACCTAATATGCTTATTGGATAGTCTTCTTCCAAACCATAGGCTGGTGCCAAACTGTAGGGAAGGAAGAAAACCATTTGGCCTAAAGGGGTGTACAGAAGGTAATGACTAAAGACATATGAAGGGATTTGGAGAGATGGTAAAGAATTATACGGTTACAGTTTTGAATCTGGATAATGGAAGAGGCATTACTAGGAATACCAGGATACCCCTACAAAACATTTCAATGTTTCAGTTTCACTGTGTACTGTTAAAAGAAAACTGATTTCCCGATTAGACACTTGCTCCAGGGTATGTATTTACCAGGTATGATTCTCACATCTGTCTGGTTTTACAGATGATGAGTGGGAGTAAGTTATTGGGAATTAGGTGATCATCCTCATTATATCGGGATTCGTTGTAATCGGTGATATTTGAGGAAGTCACCTGGGTTGTTTGCCGGACGGCGATTATTTGGTTTTGAATATCCGTTATAATGCACCAATTTCAAATTGATATATCTGTACGTCTATTTTTATAGAGTGAGATGTACCTTTTTGAAATTATGTCGATGACATTTACCTATATCAGTGGATGGTTAGGTAAGGAGTATTAAACAACGGTGTAATTCTTCTTAACCATAAGTACAGTTTTCAACCCACGACACACAGGGAATGAGTTATTAGACTCAAAGGACTTATACAGAGGATTGTATATTGTCCAGTGTCCATTAGGACATAGGGGTTGGTCCTCGTACTATATTCAGTTTACTTATGACTTCTCTAGTTTTTAGACAAGTGTTTCGTAGAAACGCAAGGTCTGAATTTTGAGAAGTTATGGGTATAAGAGTAAAGTAGAGAACCAGTTATTGCAAGTATCAGGATTCATCAAGGTGATCGAAGATGTAGATACTTGTGCAGGGTATTCAGTTGATAGTAATGGTCAAGAGAACTTGATTCTCTTTCAGGTTACTCATAATTGGAAGACTTCCTAAGTTGAGTAACGCTGATCGGCCTCCTTCCATTTAGGTGACATGCACTGGAGACAGCTGCATGATTTGAATCTGGTTCAATTAAATCAATGCCTTTGTTTCTATATTGGATATAGAACAGTTCATATCTTAATGATGTTAAGGTACGGGGAGTTGTCCGGCTTATGCTTAAAACCAGACTCTGGATAACTCAAGGCACGTTTCTGTAATGGCTATTTGTGGGTTGACCCAGGCTATGACGAGGGTTGACTTTCTACCATCTGGAAGATCAATAGTAATATTGTTCTAGACTCGCCACAGTTTTAAATAAAAATGGATTTTTTTCAGAAAACAGTATTGGGAGTATGGTAGAACTGGAAGTGATTCCAGAACCGCAAACGATTACTGAAAGTTTGATATGAACCTAAAGATTCAATCTGGCTTGACATTCCATTGGCCACTCCGCAGATATGGTGGGAAACCTCAGGCGCTCGAGAGGTACTTCGGTATGCTCAAGGATGGTGGCAGGGAGGTTCTTGTTTACCCAGACTTGCCATTGCTGTTGTTCCAGGCTTTGAGACCCGGCAGGAGGATGAGTATAGCGTCGTTCTGAACTAGCTTTGGAAGTGTACGTTTATATGACTCTGCCAGAGGGTTGTCGTAGTCAGTGGGAGCAGCGGAAGCATAGTGAACAAGTGTCTTATGTCTATTTATAGACTAAAGCAGATATAGCGGAGAAAGATCATCTATTTCTGATGTGACAGTCATAGGTTTGACTTCATCAGAATAGGGGATGGATCTGTTAAGAAGGTAGTAGGGTGTGATGTCCTGGTGCTTGGATGACATACACAGAGTAGGAAGTGATATTCCTATACTACGATCGGTTATACTTTGGTTGTCACACAGTGGTTTCTCCATATGGGACTTGGATATAATATCAAGACATTCTGGTTACTGGATCTATGGTTTTAGATCTGGATTTGGGTAGTTTCCCAATCAGGGTACTTAGACAGCATTCTGAAGGTGTTTTAGAATGGACGACTCCTGGCATGGTAGTATACCTGCAGGTGATGGAGTCACCCTCTCTAAAGGTGTCTTACAGACTAAAGGGGAGAGGGATGTGCATGATTGGCAGATCACTTGCTTAGGCAATTGAGTCAATCATGAGATGTCAAGTACCACACCAGATGTTGTTTTTGCAGCAGATGCAAGAAGTTGACATTAATCCAGTCCTGGAGAAACAATCGGAAGAGGTTTTAGAACATAAGTGGATGTTCTAGGGATATGATAACGACAGCCTCATTCGGGAGACAGTTATCATTCCAGGCTTCTAAGGTGACCTAGATGACAGAGAGGTTGTCAGAGTTATAGATTTCCTTCTGACGAGGGGCAGTATTTTGGACAGGTGGTCCAAGGGGATACTGAGGGAGGCATGGCGCAGGATACTGATTAAGTTCAGTTGATGTACAGTCTAAGAATTTTGGATTTGGAGTTCATTTATGAGCTAGGTCCCATCAGACATCCAGACATATTCTAAGACAGGTATTGCTCTTTTCGGGAGATGGGTTTCTCCGCGAACTTGAGATATAGAGAGACATGGAAAGCAACATCAAGGCGGATCCACTCACTGAGGCTATTCCTTGAACGCAATAGTTTCTCAAACGGGTTTTGTGAGACTGACCAGTAGAGGAGTTGGGTGTTCGGTATCACACGGGCTGTGAGTATGCGATATCGCAATAATTACCCTTGAGTGCAAGTGGGAGATTGTTGGAGATAGTGCCCTCAGAGTCAATTATTGGATCACAGGCATGTGATTGCAATGATTGAGGGAGGACCTATCCCGGTAGGACAGTCTTACTCAAGATGATAGTATGCTATCTGGTTTCCCTTTATCATCGTGTACTGCTTTAGGTGACCTGAAAGGTCGCTATTACACGTTGATAAAGCCCCTAAGATTCTTGCTTGACTATCAGCAGTATGAGGGCGATCATATGCGTGAGAGCTGGTAGTCTATAAGAACATCCTTAAAAGGTCCCTAGTCGTGGGAGTTTCGAGACAGGGCATCGATACTCCAGAGTAGACTAGTGTATACAGTCGAGACCCCGACGAGGGGCGGTGGCCGGTCTCACAAGCCACTGGTGTTAGTTGGTTCACCTAAGATGTATACAGGTGCTCATTGGGTTATGAGTACACGGGACAGGACTCGCCGGGAACCTGCTAGTTCGTATTATACCTGACGTCAGATAGCAGTTATCTGGTGACATGTGTACAGGTTAGTTCATCGACCTGAGATCGTCATTTGTCTCGTGTGAGTTCCCACTGTGCTTTGATCCCTACCACGCTCAAAGGAGACGTGCAAACAGGTTTTAGTTGGGTACAGTCCCGAGCCAAATGGAGGCAGTGAGCGGAACTTCAAGGGTTCGTCTATCCCGGTATTGGGGGTGAGGTCGCGCTGTGTCTACGAGAGCCATTACACGAAGTCCTTGGCCAAGGCAGGAGATTTACTGGTAGGTATTCCAGTAGTATCTCAGGATGTTCTGGGCTACAATCCGACACAACTTGTACCTCTTTTGGGGGTCTGACTTTTACCAACCCCCTAGGCCCGCCATGCGATGCTCATAGATGAACGGACCGGACTGTACGGATATTGTCACTGACAGGCTCAGTAGGGTGTCAGGCTGAGTTCGCTCACAGACGTCCCTTTTGGTTAATACCTGGTAGCCCGTTACGTATAGGCTAATACCTCTGACGTGCTAGTGGTTAAATCCACAACCAATGTAATGACGAGTCTTTAGAGTCCCCCACAGACCAGTTTCTCAAGTTTCGGGCGAAACGCTGTAGAGGCCGTATGGAGATATGGCAGGGTTCGATCAGATACGTGCAGTATTGCACGGATCAGGATCGGACGGTTAATACTAGCGGGCTTTGGTTTAAGCCGGATCCTAGTATTGTACAGTGTAGATTTTGTCTCATTGCATTTGTATTTCGGTCGGAATACAAATGCGGGTATGTATATACAGTAGCGGGGTTTTCCTGTAATTTATTACGGGATCAGTTTTTTGAAGTTGCCAGTTTGCTTTCCGTTTCGGCCATATTTCTTTGTATATTTCATTGGCTGAAATTTGGTGCAGGAGGGCTTATTTGCATTTGTGCAAATAAGCATTTTGGAGGGTTGTCTTTGTACATTGTAGTGTCATGATGGTTGCACCATCCCTTGACTTCTTGACTTCTTCATGGTTGATTGACTTTGGGTTCATGATGGTTGATTTGGAGTGAGGTTTTGGTTGTGATGATAATTTATCATCATCACATCTTTTTCTCTCTCATGCATGATAGCCTTTTCACTTCCTCTCTTTTGGATTAGTGAGACCTCTCCCTCATTCTCTCACTCTCTCTCCCTACCTCATATGGCCGGCCAAGCAAGGAGAAGGGGCTGCCCATATTTTTGTGGTGGGATTTTTGGTCTTTTGGCTTCACAAAAATCCCAAAGTTTCATCTCCAAAAAGTCTTAGTTCATTTCCTCCACCAAAGGCAACTTCCTAAAATCCCAAATGAGACATAGTGCACTACACGTATTCTACAGCAAACCTTGGGCACGTCGGCTCGCCAACTTCGTACCCGAGTTGCCTCGGTCCAGAGGTGGGAGTCCGTAAAAGAACCCGGCGATGTGGTGCCCTTCCGGCGACATGGTGGAGACCAGAGATTCCGCGGGAGATCGGGACGACGACGAGAAGACCGAAGGACACGGATCGCTCGGTATATCTCTCTACCCCCTTCTCTTGTTAGCTAAGACTAGATTAATGGCACGATCCGGGAATTATAGTGCGCGGTGGTGCCGGTTCAAAAATTTAAAGTAAATCATCGCTTCCGCATTCCGGCGTCGGATTGACGGCCGGGGCACCGCCGTGCACTTACAAGGGTAGATGAGGATGATGAAGTAGGATTTTTGCTCTCTTTTATTTTCTTATTCCCACTCATTTTCATCACTTGGAAAAAAGCAAGAAAGCTTTTTCCATGGAAAGAAAGAAGAAGGAAGAAGAAGATGAATCAATCATTAGAATCCTTTTATGATGAATAATGAAAGGATAATGATCAATAATGCAACCATGGTTGCTAAACCTTTGTAGAGAATTAACCAAGGGTGAAGGGTTTGGGTTAGGTTAAAGATGAGTCATTTGAAAATATCTTTGCAAAAAAAAAAAAAAAAACCTTCTAGAAACTTCTATAATGAACTAACCCAAATCAAACCCAAATCTTGTTTAATCTCCACTAAACATGTTGCATTAGTAATCATATCATGTTACAATATTATATATCAGATATATAATATTTATTGAGTTTATACCGATGACCGGAATATTGAATAAAAAAAGACAGGGCAATAACGATGAAGGAATTTGAGCGCTGATGTAGCTAACAGCCACCTTCATAGTCGATTCATTAGGGTCGTCCAACAAAATAAAATAATACATTTAACATATATCGCATATATATCAATGTATTACCCGAGTGAGAAAAAAATCTTTTAGTGAGCTAATATTAGTTAATGTAATTTAATATATCATATATATTATTATACATTAAATTATCGAATCAACACTTGATCCGACAATCCGGCTATATCGCATATAACCGACTAATACGATGACCCGGTTATATTATATATGCCCGGCCGATATCTCATATCACGAGAATCCAATACGGTATCACATACCGCATTATCCTCGGTCCCGCACATATCACATATGTGCTCCTACTCCGTTTTGCCTGAGCCAAGAAACCTCTGTGTAGGACTCTAAAGAATCGTCAATACGCCGGCAGTAGGTGATGATCATATCAAACACCCACAAGCTGCAAGTGGTCAGCTAAACGTAACAGCTACCCAGGTATTGAGCGCTCAGAAGATCAACAAGCAAGCCTGTACATTCTCCTGTGAATCCAGTCAGTAACACTCCTGTACAGTCCGGTCTCGTCGTCTGATATGTCGCATATCTCGCCTAGGGGTGATATACGTCAGGCACCAGTAACTTGATAAATCGTGTCGATATGAGGTCTATAACAGTTCGAGAAACTACTGATAACACTTACCAGTAAATCTCAGCAACCCTGGCTAGGGATTTCCAGTTATAGCCAATCGAACACAGCACAACGTCAACTCCCTATACCGGGAGAGACGAATCCCCTCGTATCGCTCATTACCTCCATGTGATTCGGGACTGTACCCAAAAGCCACCTTTTTGCACGCCCTCTTGAACGTGGTATGATGGAAATCAAAGCACAGTGGGAATCACACAAGACTCTATGACGATCTCGGGTCAACAGACTACTCTGTACCAGTGTCACCGGAGAACTGCCATCTGACGTGAAGTATAATACCATCTCGGAGTTCTCGGCGAGTCCGTCCAGTTTACCCAGTCTCTACTGAGCACCCGTACACCATCCTTGATGTCAAACACCGAATGATATGGGATCATCCATCGCCCATCATATGGGTCAAGATGCGTATACGCTAGTCTACTCTGGTGTATCGATGCCCTGTCTCGATACACCCTCGACTAGGAACAGTTATAGGATATACTCATCGACTACCGTGGCCCCACTAGTATGATCTCATCATATTCCCAGTAGTCAAGTACATATTCTAAGGGCTTTATCAACATGTATCATAGAGACAATCAGAGTACATGTTAAGATAAAGTACAACCAGATAGCATACTATCATGTCGAGCAAGAAAGTCCTTCCTATATATGTCCAAGCATCCATTACAATATACATCGTATGTACAGTAATGGCCTCTAGGGCATACATATAACTAACAATAACTGCGTGAGATGATTGCTATATATATGATATATATAATAAACGTTGCATATGTTTTGCACCCACGCTAGTCCAGCCCCCGCTCTGCCGTTAGTTAAATAACTTAACGGTGCATGACGGACCCAATGGCGAACGCGGATAGCATAAGCATACGTTCTATTTTCGTTTCTTCTATGATGTTTAGGAAACATAAATGATGAGACATCATTAATGAGATTAATGAAAAGAAAAGAAATCTAAAAGATGTAGAATAAAAATTTTCAAAATTGTAGCTCTAGTTCTTGCTTTGCATAGTAGTATTCCATTATGAATATCCAGCACCTCATTCGATGAGGAAAGAGCCTAGATCCCTTCACCGGGAATGATCTCTCTAGCAAAACTAGCAGATGCTACAGCCCACTCGGTTTGTTTTGAAAACTACTCGATTTTAAAAGCGGAGCTTAAACCACTCCTTTTCAAATCACTAGATTCTACAACGATATCAAGTTCATTACGCTAAAGGTTTTCTTCAAAACCAGTCGTAGCCCTCCGTCATTTCAGATAAGAACTATTTAGTATTCGTGCTACGTTTGTTGGCCTCCGTCAAGGCGTAATGTGTGGTAGCTGATTAGTGCTTATCTGCAGCATATGATGCGATTGGATTAGGGTAGTCGTACAACTTTGTTGGCCTCCGTCAAGGGTCGTGCTGGTGAGTTTAATTCAATCACGAAATGACGGGTAGAACTTGACTAGCGGCCTATGGTTTGTTGGCCTCCATCAAGGTCATAGGTCGTTAGGGGTAAAAACAGATATTAGGAATTTCAAGTGTTGAAATTTGCAATGAGATTGCATACCTTCTATGAGATAGTTGGATCCCGATACCCACTGTGAGTAAGAGTTACTCCTGGGAGAGTTTTCCACTTTACAATTAGCTGATCTAGTAGGTGTCTAAGAAAGGTGTTAACGGGGTTATGCCCCTGCGGAAACTAGGTTATTTAATTAGTTCCATGCGAAAGCATAGGGAGACTCCCTCGGAGTACCAATACCTGCCTGGCTGACCGATTGGCGAACTTGTAGGGTGTAATTAATCCCGGCTAATCTTAACTTTTAGGGTTTGAAAAAGGATTTGATAAAAACAGTGGGAGCTATCCTGATTAGATAAGATAATAACCAATCCAATCTTGCAAGAGCGTACGCTAAAGTGTTTTCTTCCCTCTCTCACTCCAAGTAGCGACCATGACACGCCTTAATCAAGATAATAATATGGATGTATTCACCGAACCCGCTTATTATACTAGGCTGGGGAACATTGGTTCCGCTCTATCTTATGATTGTCATAAGTCTGAGCAAGGAATCGGGTAATATCCGGATTCCCACAGAACCCGAACGAAGAAAGAGCATGATGATGCATATTTTTCGGGTGTGTTCTTTATTGAGAACTGTTTCTCAATTTGCTCTACGTCCTGGTTATTAGATACCGGATCAGGATCCCATATTTGTAATCAGTTACAAGGGTTAAGAAGAAGTAGAGAACTGGGAAAAGGTGATATGTCACTTAGAGTAGGGAACAGAACAATTGTTGCAGCCGAAGCAGTCGGTGAATATCGCCTTGTATTGCCAAATGGTAATACATTGATTTTGAACGACTGTTATTACGTACCGTCGATGATGTGCAACATAATATCCGTTTCTTTTTTAGATAAAGATGGATATAACATCGCACTAGAGAAGAATGTTATGAACATTTTCCTGAATCAAGTGCTGATTGGGTTTGGTACGTTGTGTAACGGTATATACGTTCTGAATCAAAACACAGTTCTAAGTATACAGAACACACACAAGAGGAAAAGTTCTAAAATGAACGAAGCCTTCTTGTGGCATTGTACACTTGGTCATATCAATGCGACCAGACTAGAGAAGTTATATAAAGATGGATATTTGAATCCGTTTGAATTTACATCTTATGAAACATGCCAGTCATGTCTCAAAGGCAAGATGACCAAAACTCCGTTTACTGGACACGGAGAAAGAGCTACTGAACTCTTAGGACTGATATATAGTGATGTATGCGGTCCTATGTCTACACATTGTTGGGATACCTACAACGGCAGCAAGGTTTCGGGTGGCATCTCACATGCCAATTTCAAAATTTGCCATTATAGATAACCCTAAACCTAGGATCTTAACTAGAGAATCAAACAAAAACCAACAAGTAAACATCTTTACTTCTAAGAGTTTGGGATTACAACCTTTGTAGTCCGTTCCTTCGCTTCATAAGCTCTGAGTTGAGATCTCTTCGCTGCGATCATCAAGTACCCGGACTCTAGAGAGGCTCCATGAGGTGAATGAGGCATCTTTCTTGAAGTCTTCACTTTCTAAGAGGATCTACCTTGAAGAAACCCTAAACCAAGCTCACACTTCTCTAATGAGGTATTAGTGGAGTGAACACCCAAATCAAAGTGGCTAGAATAGATGAGGATGATGAAGTAGGAATTTTTCTCTCTTTTGTTTTCTATTTCTCACAATATATCATCTCAAATAAAAAACTAGAAAAGCTTTCGGAGAGAGGAAAAAGAAGATGAAGTTTTTTGTGATGAAAAAATGAATTATCCTTGAGGTTAGAATTGCAACCTAGGGTTAAGCATGCCATGCTTAACCCTTGTAGAAACTTGACCATGGTCTAGGGTTAGGGTTTGGTTAATAAATATCTAGCAAAATATCAAGGAGGATTGACAAAGTCAACAAGGATAAATATCCAAATATTATCCATACAAAATGAATTACCAAAATAAATATATTAACCCTAATCCAAACCCTAGCATGTTTTAATCTCAAAACCCTAGTTGCATTTGTAACCCTAACATGTTACAATATTATATATCACATATATAATATATAATGTAACAAAAGAAAATAATACAATTAACATATATCACATATATATCTATGTATTATCAAGTGAGAAAAAGAATCTTTAAGTGAGCTTATATTAGTTAATGTAATGTAATATATCAAATATATAATTATACATTAAATTATCGAATCAACACTTGATCTGATAATCCGGCTATTTTGCAAATAACCGACTAATATAATCTGTATCAGATCATCGAATCAATACTTGATCCGATGACCCGGCTATATCACATATACCCAGCCGATATCACATATTGTGAGAATCGAATACGGTATCATATACATGTATTATTCTCAGTCCCGCACATATCAAATATGTGCTCCTACTCCGTTTTGCCTGAGCCAGGAAACCTCTGTGTAGGACTCTAAAGAATCGTCAATAAGCCGGCAGTAGGTGATGATCATATCAAACACCCACAAGCTGCAAGCGGTCAGCTAAACGTAACAGCCACCCGGGTATTGAGCGATCAGAAGATCAACAAGCAAACCCGTACATTCTCCTGTGAATCCAATTAGTAACACTACTGTATATTCCGGTCTCTTCGTCTGATATGTCGCATATCCAGTCTAGGGGTGGTAAACGTCAGACCCCAGAAACCGATAAGTCGTGTCGATGTATGGCTCATAACGGGTTGAGAAACTACTGATAACACTTACCAGTAGATCTCCATATCAGCCCTGCCCAGGGATTTCCAGTTATAGCCAATCGAACACAGCGCAACATCAACTCCCAATACCGGGAGAGACGAAACCCCTCCTATCGCTCATTGCCTCCATGTGATTCAGGACTATACCTAAAAGCCATCGTTTTGCACGTTCTCGTGAACATGGTAAGGTGGAAATCAAAGCACAGTGGGAATCACACAAGACTCTATGACGATCTCGGGTCTACAGACTAATCTGTACTAGTGTCACCAGAGAACTGTTATTTGACGATAGGTATAATACCATCTAGGAGTTCTCGGCGAGTCCGTTCAGTGTACCCAGTCTCCACTGAGCACCCGTATACCTTCTCTAATGTCAAACACCAATGGATATAGGATCATCCATCGCCCATCATATGGGTCGAGAAGCATATACGCTAGTCTACTCTGGAGTATCGATGCCCTGTCTCGATACTACCTCGACTAGGAACAGTTATAGGATGTACCCTTGGACTACCCTGGCCCCATTAGTATGATCTACATCATAGTCCTAGTAGTCGAGTACATACCCTAAGGGCTTTATCAATATGTGAGAGCAAGACAGTAAACCAATACAAGTCAACATGTTAAGAAAAGTGAAACCAAATAGCATACTATCATGTCGAGCAAAAAAGTCCTCTCTCTATATATCCAAGCATCCACTATAATATACATCATATGTACAACAATGGCCTCTAAGGCATATATATAACTAACAATCTCCCACTTGCACTAAGGCCAGCTGTTGTGGTATCTCATACCCAACATCTCGAAGAGTCTCTCAAATTGTATCTGGGGTATGGCCTTCTTGAGTGGATCCACAGCGTTGTCCTTCGTATCAACTCTCCTGACCTCAATCTCTTGGAGATCAACTATCTCCCGGATCAGGTGATATCGCCCCAGAATATGCCTAGATCTCTGATGGGACCTGGGTTCCTTGGCCAAAGCCACAGCTCCATTGTTATCGTAATATAAAGGTATTGGATGCTCAATGGATGGAACCACACCAAGTTCAGTGATGAACTTCTTCATCCAGACAGCCTTTTTGGCAGCATCGTTGGCAGCGATGTATTCAGCCTCCATCGTCGAGTCTGCCACGGTTTCTTGCATGGAACTCTTCCAACAAACCGCCCCTCCATTTAGGGTAAAGGCAAATCCTGAGTGCGACTTAGAGTCGTCCTTATCACTTTGGAAGCTCGAATCGGTAAAGGACTCCACCTGGAGTTCTCCGTTACCATACACCAAGAACATTTCCTTAGTCCTTCTCAAGTACTTGAGAATGTTCTTTACAGCTGTCCAGCGACTCTCTCCTGGATCTGCTTGATACCTACTTACTACACTTAGTGAGTATGCTACATTGGGTCTGGTACATAGCATCGTGTACATGATAGAGCCTACTGCCGAAGCATAGGGTATCTCTTGCATGCGAGCACTCTCCAAATCAGTCTTGGGAGACATCTCTTTGGAGAGAGTGAGTCCAGAGATCGTGGGTTGGTTCCCACACTTGGATTCTTCCATACTAAACCTCTTTAGTATGGTGTCAATGTACCTGGATTGGGCAATCCCAGTATCCGTTTAGATCTATCTCTATAAATCTTAATTCCCAAAATGCAGGAGGCATCACCTAGATCTTTCATTGACAATCTATGCGATTAGAAGAGCTTGAC
Source organism: Agapanthus africanus (assembly GCA_030015575.1). Classification (NCBI taxonomy): domain Eukaryota; kingdom Viridiplantae; phylum Streptophyta; class Magnoliopsida; order Asparagales; family Amaryllidaceae; genus Agapanthus; species Agapanthus africanus. The sequence goes on along the minus strand of CM057347.1, from coordinate 205,522,427 downwards.
CGAGTGCAGCATAGGAACATCATTTCCTATCAAGAGTATACCATCCACGTACAATACGAGGAAGACAACCATATTCTCTACAACCTTCTTGTAGGTACAAGGTTCATCTATGTTCTTGATGAAGTCAAACTCTTTGACTACTACATCAAAACAGATGTTCCAACTCCGCGATGCCTGCTTTAATCCGTAGATGGATTTAAGCAGCTTGCACACCTTTCCGCTGCTCCCACTATCTACGAAGCCCTCTGGCTGAGTCATGTATACGCACTCCTCTAAATCACCATTCAGAAAGGCGGTATTAACATCCATTTGCCAGATTTCGTAGTCATGGTATGCAGCAATGGCAAGTAGGATCCGGATGGACTTAAGCATAGCCACTGGAGAAAAGGTTTCGTCATAATCCACACCTGGTCGTTGACGAAAACCCTTTGCAACAAGTCTAGCTTTGAAAGTCTTAACTTTTCCATCTACACCAAGTTTCTTCTTAAAGATCCATTTACTCACAATGGGTTTTACCCCTTCAGGAGAAACTTCCAAAGTCCATACATTGTTGGTGTACAGGGATTCCATCTCAGATCGTTTTGCATCTAGCCATTTCACAGAGTCCCCACTCGTGATGGCCTGCTCGAAACTAGTCGGGTCATCATCTTCCATGATGCAATCCTCGCTCCCACCATCGATAAGAAAACCGTAGTATTTCTCAGGTGGATGAGGAATCCTACTAGATCGGCGGAGAGGCTGGGGTTCGTTGGGTACTACTGAATCCTTTGGTTCCACTAAATCTTCAGTTGTATCTTGTGTAGCCGGAGTTTCTTCCAGTTCTACCTCGTCGCTACTAATTTCTTTTGCAAGAAATTCTTTTTCTAAAAAGGTGGCATGTCGAGAAACAAACACCTTTTGTTCCTCGCCGTGGTAGAAAAGATATCCATGTGAATGTTTAGGATATCCCACAAACTTACAAAGAACTGACCGTGCCTCGAGTTTGTTCGGATTTTGCCTCTTGACATAAGCCGGACAACCCCATATCTTAACTCGTTTAAGACATGGTCTCTTCCCACTCCATATCTCATATGGTGTGGTAGGTACAGATTTAGATGGAACTTGATTCAATAGGTATGCTGCTGTCTCAAGCGCATAACCCCAAAAGAAAATAGGTAACTCAGCGGTGCTCATCATAGAGCGCACCATATCTAATAGGGTACGATTCCTCTGCTCCGATACACCGTTGTGCTGTGGTGTATAAGGAGGAGTAAGCTGAGAGAGAATCCCATTCTCGTTTACATAGTCCCAGAATTCATTGCTCAAGTATTCTCCTCCTCGATCTTATCGAAGGATCTTAATACTTTTGCCCGTTTGGTTCTCTAATTCGTTCTTATATTCTTTGAATTTCTTAAAAGCTTCTGACTTGTGTTTCAACAGGAACACATATCCGTATCTTGAGAGATCGTCAGTGAATGTAATGAAGTACGAGGAACCATTCCTGGCATGTGTAGACATGGGACCATATACATCACTATGCATCAGCCCTAAGAGTTCAGTAACTCTTTCTCCGTGTCTACTAAACGGAGTTTTGGTCATTTTGCCTTTGAGACATGACTGGCAAGTATCATAAGATGATAATTCGAATGAATTCAAATAACCAATCTTATGTAACTTAGCTAGTCATGTCGCATTGATATGACCTAGTCTACAATGCTACAAGAAGGGTTCGTTCATTTCTGAACTCTTCCTCTTGTGTGTGTTTTGTACATTAAGGACTGTAGTTTCATTCAGAATGTATATGCCATTATTTAACAAGCCTGATCCAATCAACTTTTGATTCAGGAAGATTTTCATAACATTATCATGTACTACAAAATTATATCCTTCTTTACTCAATAAAGAAACTGATATAAGATTGCATATCAGGGTCGGAATGTAATAGCATTCGTTCAGAATCAATGTATTATCATTTGGTAATACAAGGTGATATTCTCCAACAGCTTTGGCTGCAACATTTGCATCATTCCCTACTCTTATGGAATAATCACCCTCTCCCAATTCCCTACCTTCCGTAGCCCATGTAACATATTACATATGTGGGATCCCGATCCGTTATTTAATACCCAGGATGTAAATGAACTGAGAAACAGTTCTCGACAACGAACCCACCCGAAGAAAATGCATCAGCATGCTTGTTCTTCGTTTGGGTGGCGTGAGAATCTAGATATTCTCCTATTTTCTGTTCAGTCTTATAACATTTATAAGATAGAACGGGACCAACGTTCCCCTGCTCAGTAAAATAAGCGGGTTCGGCCAATACATCCATGTTATTATCTTGATTAAAGCCTGACATAGTCGCTACCTGGAGAGAGAGAGAAGAAAACACTTTAGCGTATGCTCTTGCAAGATTAGATTGGTTATTATCTTATCTAATCAGGATGTCTCCCACTGTTTTCATCAAATCTTCCTTCAAACCCTAAATGGTAAGACTAGCCGGGATTAATTACACTTTACAAGTTCGCCAATCTTTCGGCCAGGCCAGTGTTGGTATTTTGAGGGAGGTTACCCGTGCTTTCGCACGGACCTAATTAAAATAAACCTCGTTTTCCTAGAGGCATGACCCCGTTAACACCTTTCTAGACACCTACATGATCGACTAATTGTCATGTGTAAAACTCTCCCAGGAGTAACTCTTACTCGCAGTGGGTATCAGGATCCAACTATCTCATAGAAGGTATGTAATCTCATTGCAAATTTCAACACTTGAAATTCCCGATAATGCTTTTGCCCCTAACCCACTATGACCTTGACAAAGGCCAACAAACCATAGGAAGCTAGTCAAGTTCAACCCGTCATTTCCCGATTGAATTAAACCCACCCGTATGACCCTTGACAAAGGACAACAAGGTCGTACGACTACCCTAATCCAATCGCATCACATGCTTAAGAAGATAAGTACTAGTCAGCTACCGCACACTACGCCTTGACAAAGGCCAACAAACGCAGCACGAATACTAAATAGTCTTTATCTGAAATGACGAGAGCTACGACAGGTTTTTCTGAAAACCTTTTGCGTAATGAGCTTAATATCGTTGTAGAAACAAGTGATTTTGAAAAGAAGTCTTTTTGGGGCTTTTTCAAGTTTCGCTAAAAAGGTCACTCCCGGTGAAGGGATCGTCGGCTCTTTCCTTATTGAATAAGGTGTAGGATATTTCAAAAATACCGCTGTGCAAAGCAAGAACTATAGAGGCAGTCAAAAACAAAACCGAGTGAGTTGTAGCATCTGCTAGTTTCGCTAAAGAGGTCACTCCCGGTGAAGGGATCTTGGCTTTTTCCTTATCGAATAAGGTGCTGGATATTCTACAAGGAATACCGCTATGCAAAGCAAAAACTAAAGCTACCCTTTTTTATAAATATGATTCCACAACATCTTTTAGGTTTCTTTTCTTTCATTAATCTCATTAATGAATCCCATCATTTATGCTTCGTAAGTATCATAGAAGAAACGAAATACAACGTACGCTTATGCCATCCGCATTCACCACTGTGTCTCGTTATGCACCGTTAGGTTACTTAACTAACGGCATACCGGGGCGGGACTAGCGCTGGTGTAAAACAAAAGCAACGTCTAATATATATCTCATATATAATAATAAAGCATTCGTCTTAGGCATATAAAATGATCACATCACAGTATATCAGCAGCAGAAGAAACATATGAAATATTGGATATATTAGGAGGTCGGTGTTTTATTGCGAGACTGTATAAAACACGGATTCCACAGTCACGATGAATAGCCAAACCCACATCCCTAGACCCCTACGAGAGCGGAAAGTATCCCTGCCAATTCTAGGGTTAGGAGACCCGGTCTCGACTCCTCGAGATGGCCTCCCACTGGACCCTAGAACCCGGTTACTTGTGCTCCCCTCCTTGGGTCTATCCTAATGAGGAAAAGTAAATAATATACAATGGTGACATCATCCTCAACCCGGAAGTGCCCCAATAAAAGAATATTATATACAATGAATTTTACATGAATGAAAATAAAAACCCTCATCTCACATAAAACCCCCGGCTGTTCAAAACACGACGATCCAATATAACATATCACAGCAACACATAACATCACATGTCATCAACGTAAGTAAATATGCATATCCCAATTTTCGTTGATGTATAGCAACGAAACCAGCGATACACCACATATTACACTTACGGTAGCAGAAAAGAAAGTGAAAGACTACAACATTTGGAATCCACAATCACTTTAGACATCGTAAACCCGAAATATCACATATTACGGATTTCATGCCTAACTTTGTGAATTCCACATATTGTATCACATTCCAGAAAAAGCTAGACGACGTTAAACATTCCGACCAAATCAACAAAAACCCAAAATTTCCCTAAATGCTCAACACTTGAACTTAGTTTAAAAGCATCCATCACATGCCACAGTACCGATGGACCATCCGTAGAAGGGTCAAACCAACGCCTCACATATGGCAATGCTGAACTACCACAAAACCTAGGGTTTAGAGGCGGTTCTGACGGTCAAATAATCGAGTTAAAGTTTTTGTTCTTCTAGCGGGTCCACTACGTCACTTGCACGGTATTTGAATGTTCTTTAAATATGAAAAAGATCCAACTCTTGAAAAATTTCCGGTAAGGGTTAAAGTGGGTATTTGATATCCGATCGAACTTTTTAACACCGTCTAAAATAACCGAAACAAAAACTAGAATTACGAATACGAAACACTCCAAATTGCCATTGCTAAATGATAGCATCACATGAAAAATTAGCAAAAGCAAACAACACCAAAAGTACCAAAACCCAGAGCCCAAAACACTGTACAAATTTCAGCCTGTTTGGATCCGATCTGGCCGGTTTTGGGGGGGTGATCTCGGCCATTTTCCGAGGGAATGGGATGTAATTTGTACGGTGCTCATATTGTATCACATACATCATTCTGCAACTGTTTAAAAAAAAATTTGACACTCTGAAAAATTTACAGAAACTAGGGTTTTCGTCGGGCGTTTCGGAGTTGTTTCGGTTTCGTAATCCTACACTTATCCATCTAATACTCTAGCTAGGCTCTGATACTATTGTTGGGATACCTACAACGGCAGCAAGGTTTCAGGTGGCATCTCACATGCCAATTTCAAAATTTGCCATTACAGATAACCCTAAAACTAGGATCTTAACTAGAGAATCAAACAAAAACCAACAAGTAAACATCTTTACTTCTAAGATTTTGGGATTACAACCTTTGTAGTCTGTTCCTTCGCTTCATAAGTTCCGAGTTAAGGTCCCTTCGCTGTGATCATCAAGTACCCGTACTCTAGAGAGGCTCCATGAGGTGGATGAGGCATTTTGCTTGAAGTCTTCACTTTCTAAAATGATCCACCTTGAAGAAACCCTAACCCAAGCTCACACTTCTCTAATGAGGTATTAGTGAAGTGAACACCCTAATCTAAGTGGCTAGATTAGATGAGGATGATGAAGTAGGAAATTTTATCTCTTTTGTTTTCTATTTCTCACAATATATCATCACAAATAAAAAACTATAAAAGCTTTTGGAGAGAGGAAGAAGAAGATGAAGTTTTTTGTGATGAAAAAAATGAATTATCCTTGAGGTTAGAATTGCAACTTAGGGTTAAGCATGTCATGCTTAACCCTTGTAGAGACTTGACTATGGTCTAGGGTTAGGATTTGGTTAATAAATATCTACCAAAATATCAAGGAGGGTTGACAAAGTCAACAAGGATAAATATCCAAATATTATCCATCCAAAATGAATTACCAAAATAAATATAGTAACCCTAATCCAAACCCTAGCATGGTTTAATCTCAAAACCCTAGTTGCATTTGTAACCCTAACATGTTACAATATTATATTTCACATATGTAATACATAACGTAACAAAAGAAAATAATACAATTAACATATATCACATATATATCAATGTATTATCAAGTGAGAAAGAGAATCTTTAAGTTAGCTTATATTAGTTAATATAATGTAATATATCAAATATATAATTATATATTAAATTATCGAATCAACACATGATCCGATAATCCGGCTATTTTGCAAATAACCGACTAATATAATCTGTATCAGATCATCGAATCAACACTTGATCCGATGACCCGGCTATATCACATATGCTCGGTCGATATCACATATCGCGAGAATCGAATACGGTATCACATACATGTATTATTCTCGGTCCCGCACATATCACATATGTGCTCCTACTCCGTTTTGCCTGAGCCAGGAAACCTCTGTGTAGGACTCTAAAGAATCGTCAATAAGCCGGCAGTAGGTGATGATCATATCAAACACCCACAAGCTGCAAGCGGTCAGCTAAACGTAACAGCCACCCGGGTATTGAGCGATCAGAAGATCAACAAGCAAACCCGTACATTCTCCTGTGAATCCAATTAGTAACACTACTGTATATTCCGGTCTCTTCGTCTGATATGTCGCATATCCAGTCTAGGGGTGGTAAACGTCAGACCCCAGTAACTGATAAGTCGTGTCGATGTGTGGCTCATAACGGGTCAAGAAACTACTGATAACACTTACCAGTAGATCTCCATATCAGCCCTAGCCAGAGACTTCCAGTTATAGCCAATCGAACACAGCGCAATATCAACTCCCAATACCGGGAGAGACGAAACCCCTCCTATCACTCATTGCCTCCATGTGATTCTGGACTGTACCCAAAATCCACCGTTTTGCACGTTCTCGTGAACGTGGTAAGGTGGAAATCAAAGCACAGTGGGAATCACACAAGACTCTATGATGATCTCGGATCTACAGACTAACCTGTAGTTGTGTCACCAAAGAACTGCTATCTGACGATAGGTATAATACCATCTAGGAGTTCTCGGTGAGTCCGTTCAGTGTACCCAGACTCCACTGAGCACCCGTATACCTTCTCTGATGTCAAACACCAATGGATATGGGATCATCCATCGCCCATCATATGGGTCGAGAAGCGTATATGCTAGTCTACTCTGGAGTATCGATGCCCTGTCTCAATACTCTCTCGACTAGGAACAATTATATGATGTACTCTTGGACTACCCTAGCCCCTCTAGTATGATCTACATCATAGTCTTAGTAGTCGAGTACATATCCTAAGGGATTTATCAACATGTGAGAGCAAGACAGTAAATCAATACAAGTCAACATGTTAAGACAAAGTGAAACCAAATAGCATACTATCATGTCGAGCAAGAAAGTCCTCTCTATATATATCCAAGCATCCACTATAATATACATCATATGTACAACAATGGCCTCTAGGGCATATATATAACTAACACACATGCTAGGAATGGTTTCTCATATTTCATTACATTCACTGATGATCTCTCATGATTCAGACATGTGTTCATGTTGAAACACAAATCTGAAGCTTTTGAGAAATTCAAGGAATTTAAGAACGAAGTAGAGAACCGGACGGGTAAAAGTATTAAAGTCCTTCAATCTGATCGAGGAGGAGAATACTTAAGCACGGAATTCCGAGACTATCTAAAAGAGAATGTGATTCTATCTTAGCTTACACCTCCGTATACACCACAACACAATGGAGTATCGGAGCGGAGGAATCGCACCCTATTAAATATGGTGCGCTCTATGATGAGTGTTGCTGAGTAACCTATTTCCTTTTGGGGTTATGCACTTGAGACGGCAGCATACCTATTGAATAGGGTTCCGACCAAATCAGTTCCTACCACTATATATGAGATATGGGAAGGTAAGAGACCATGTCTTAATTTCATTAAGATATGGGGTTATCCGGCTTATGTTAAAAAGAAAAATCCGGACAAGCTCGAGGCAAGGTCTGTTATTTGTAAGTTTGTTGGATATCCCAAACATTTGCGAGCTTATATCTTCTACCACAACGAGGAACAAAAGGTGTTTGTTTCTCGGAATGCCACCTTTTTAGAAAAGGAATTTCTTGTGAAAGAAATTAGTGGTATTGAGATAGAGTTGGAAGAAGTTCCAGCTTCACAAACTGTGATAGATGATTTGGTAGAACCGGAGGATTCGATAGTCCCCGACGAACCTCAGCCACTCCGCAGATCTAGTAGGGTTCCTCATCCACCTAAGAGATAATACGGTTTTCTCATATACAGTGGGAGCGAGGATTACATCATGGAAGATGATGACCCAACTAGTTTCGACCAGGCCATCATATATGGGGACTCGGTGAAATGGTTGGATGCTATGCGATCTGAGATGGAATCCATGTACACCAACAAAGTATGGACTTTGGAAGTTTCTCCTGAAGGGGTAAAACCCATTAGAAGAAAATGGATCTTTAAGAAGAAACTTGGTGTAGATGGAAAGGTTGACTTGTTGCTAATGGTTTTCGTCAATGACCTGGTGTCGATTATGATGAATCCTTTTCTCCAGTGGCTATGCTTAAGTCCATCAGGATCGTACTTTCCATTGCTGCATACCATGACTACGAAATCTGGCAGATGGACGTCAAGACCGCTTTTCTAAATGGTGATTTAGAAGAGAGCGTGTACATGACACAGCTAGAGGGCTTCGTGTAAGTCTACGGTAGCGCCCCGGCCGTCAATTTGAGGCCAAACGCGGAACAAAAAACTTTTACAAACTGGCGCTATCGCATACTATAACCCGGATCTTGCCATTAACGCTAGACTAGCAAACTATAAAGAGGTAGAAAGGCTATACCGATTGATCCGTGTCCTTCGGTCTTTAGCCGTCATCCCACGCTCCTCGCAGCATTTCCGATCTCGCACGATCTCCGGTCTCCTCTTCGTGGTGGCACCACGTCATCGATTCTTTATACGGGCTCCCGCCTCTATACCAAGACAACTCGGACATGAAGTATGCTAACCGACATGTCCAAGATGAAGTAGAGAATGAGTGGAATACTTTGTCTCTAACACCCTAAGGTTCTCATCACATGAGAGGGATAGGGTGGAGGTTGAAGAAGATGCAAAGAGTTGAAGAGTGTGAGCTCAAGAAAACTCTAGTGAGCAAAATAACCAAGCACCAAAAAAATTGCCTTGGCTGTCCAAATAATGAGTGATGATAATATAAGGCTTTTGTGTTTTGAAAACAAAGAAAAGATCTCCACAAAGCCTTCATAATATCCTACCCAAAACAAACACCATTAATTCTTTAATGACTCACTAGATGACTCATTACACGAGTCATTAGTGAACATTCTAGAATAAATGTGTCATCCAAAATGAGTCACATTTTTCAAATCCAATAATCATTTAAACCAAAATGATTAACCCAAAAAGAAATGCATATTCTAAAGTAATCTCGTAACGGATTACGAGAATACCCCTCACCTGTATATACATACCTGTATCCGTATTCCGACCGAATACGAATACGATGAGACTAAAATATTTTGACTCAATATAATACTTGAATCCGGCTTTAAACCAAAGCCCACCAGTATTATCTGTCCAAAACATGACACGTGCACATGACACGTGCACAAGTGCACGTGCATGTTCGAACCCTGCCATAAAACCATACGGCCACTACCATGTTTCGCCCGAACTTGGAAAACTATCTATGGGGGACTCTAAAGACTCGTCAGTACTCTGGCAGTGGGTTTAACCATAAGCCGTCAGTGATACAAGCTGTACGTAACGGCTGCTCATGTATTGACAGAAAGGGAAGCCGATGAGCGAACTCATCCTGGAACCCTACTGAGCCTATCATTGACAATATCCGTACAGTCCGGTTCGTTCGTCTATGAGCAACGCATATCGGGCCTAGGGGGCTGGTAACATCAGACCCCCAATAGCGGTATAAGTCGTGTCGGAGGGTAGCCCTGAACACCCTGAGAAACTACTGGAATACCTACCAGTAATTCTCACCTGCCTTGGCCAAGGACTTGGTGTATTGGCTCTCCTAGACACAGCGCAATCTCACCCCCAATACCCGGAGAGACGAATCCCCTGCCGATCCGCTCACTACCTCTATGTAGCTCGGGACTGTACCTAACTAAAACCTGTTTGCACGACTCCTTTGAGCCATGGTAGGGTAGTAATATAAGCACAGTAGGAACTCACACGAGACAAATGACGACCTCAGGTCGAAGAACTAACCTGTACACATGTCGCCAGGGAACTGCTATCTGACGCTAGGTATAAAACCAACTAGCAGGTTCCCGGCGAGTCCTGTCCGGTGCACTCATAACCCAATGAGCACCTGTATACATCTTAGGTGAACTAACTGACACCAATGGCTTGTGTGACCGGCCACCGCCCCTCGTCGGGGTCTCGACTGTATACACTAGTCTACTCCGGAGTATCGATGCCCTGTCTCGAAACTCCCTTGACTAGGGACCACTTTTAAGGATGTGCTTATAGACTACCCAACTCTCACGCATATGATCACCATCATACTGTTGGTAGTCAAGCAGGATCCTAAGAGCTCTATCAACGTGTAATAGTGAACAGTAATTTCACCTAAAGCTGTACACGACTGATAAAGGCAAACCAGATAGCATACTATCATCTCGAGTAAGACTGTCCTACCAGTATAGGTCCTCCTCAATCATTGCAATCGCGTGCCTGCGATCCAATAATTGAATTTGAGGGCACTATTGTTGGGTTCCTAGGCACACTAATGAAGTCTCACAAGTGATCAAACATGGCCGATTCAAATTTTTCATGTGCCTACAAACCCTAATACGGATCGTTAACTAGATGTATAGGCGATGCAATGCGAGTTAACTACTTTAACTAAGAGGAAAGTGATTACAACCTTTGTAGATCCGGTCCTCCACCTCTCTAGCTCCGCGATGACGTCCCTTCGCTGTCCATATCGGATCCCGGACTCTAGCATCGGCTTCATCGGAGAAATGGGCGGGCTAGGTCGTCGACTTCGATGCCGAAGATGATCTACGTCGAGGCAACACAAGATCAAGCTCCAACTTCACCAACGCATGAAACTTGTGAAGAAAATGTTAGTGTATATGCCCTAGAGGCCATTACTGTATCATACTAGTTTGTATATTACTTGGTGGAAGCTTGGGATATTCACAGTTGTATATACAATCTTGCTCGAAATGGTAGTATGCTACTTGGTTTGTCTCTGCTTTAATATGTGCATGTGTTTCTTTTAGCATATTGCTGGTATACATATTAGTAGAGCCCTTAGGACTTTGCTTGATTACCAGCGTTGTGATGGCGCTCACACTCGTGGGAGCTGGGTGATCTATAAGCACATTCTTATACAGGTCCCTAGTCGTTGGACTATCGAGACAGGGCATCGATACTCCGGAGTAGACTAGCGTATGCGCTTCTCATCCCAGCGTGGGAGACGGTCTGTCCCACAGCTGTCAGTACGTCGTACTTGAGATAGTATGCGGGTGCTCGTTAGGTTACGAGTATACTGGACAGGACTCGTCGGGAACTGTTGGTTGGTATTATACCTATCGTCAGTTATCAGTTCCCAGGTGACATGAGTACAGCTTAGTCCGCTGACTTGACACTGTCACTTCGCCTCGAGTGTGTTCCCACTGCACTTTGATTACTACCCTACCACGGCTCAAAGGAGTCGTGCAAACAGGTAGTTTTTGGGTGCAGTCCCGAAGCACTTGGAGGCAGTGACGGTTAGACAGGATTCGTCTCTCCCGGTATTGGGGGTTGACATCGCGCTGTGTCTAGGAGAGCTATTACACGAGTAGTCCCTGGCCAGGGCAAGCGAGATATACTGGTAGGTTTCCAGTGTTATCTCAGGGTGTTCTGGGCTACACTCCGACACGACTTGTACCGCTATTAGGGGACTGACGTTCACCGCCCCCCTAGGCCCGCCATGCGATGTATCAGACGAACAGACCGGACTATACGGAGATTGTCACATACAGGCTCAGTAGGAGTTCGGATGGGGTTCACCTCGTCAGTCTTCTTATCGACATCTACCTGGGGACCGTTACGTACAGCTAGTGCCGCTTGCGGTCTGTAGTTAAACCCACTGCCAACGTAGTGTCGAGTCTTTAGAGTCCCACACAGAGAGCTATTCACCTTTAGGCAAAATGAGTAGAGGTCGCATGGTTTTGCGACAGGGTTCGTTCACATTCGCGCACTTGTACACGTTTGCTGTCCGGACAGTTTATACTAGCGGGCTTTGGTTTAAGCCGGATCCTAGTATATGATTTGGGATTGGTTTTTCTCATTGTATTCGTGTTCCTCGGATCACGAATACGGGTGCGTATGCACAGTTGCTTGAGACTGAGGGAGAGGACTTTGATTAGGGTTAATGACTATTGTCATTTTATTAACCCTAATGCTTATGTGTGTATTATTGTTAATTGATATTAGTTTAATAATTGTGCATGGTTATGGTTGTTGACCATTTGACCCACCTTGACTTGTTGACCTTGTTGACACTTTGACCATCATCATTTCATTTGGAAGATGCTCTTTGATCCTTGCAATTTGCATTAAAAATGAAATGATAATGGTCATGTCTTGATTTAGCCATGATAATTATCTCACTAATTATCTAATTACAATAATTCACATATATGAGAGAATGCTTCATATTATTCTCTCATTCTATCATATCCTTTCTCTCTCTTGTTCTTCCTCTCCCTCAAGCTCTCTCCCTCTCATGTGTTGAGAAACACTTGAGCTTGAGAAAAACCCTCTCTTGATCATCTTTACTCTCATCTAGGGTTCAAGGACTAGCACTTCTTGCACCCTAGTTACTTCTAGCTTGGAGTTGAAGCCAAAGGTTGAGGCTTTCGGGTGGATCTTTCTTCGACGTGAGAAGACGACCAAGGTGACCTCCTTCCACCACTCCAAGGAGCAAGGAGAGAAGGACTTAAAGCCCAAGGTATAACCTTTCCAGCACTTAGCTAGTTACTAGTTAGCTTTAGCAAGTTTTCGTTTAGCAAAGATCCTTCTAGCTCTAGTCCATGTTGCCTAAGCTCATAAAAATCCGATTTTTTTATTCCGTTTTCCGCCTCCCCGTAAGCACCGGGATGGGCAACGTGGACTTACAGTGGTATCAGAGACTAACTAAACATAAACTAGCTAGGTAGTGAAGTGTGTCGAAGTTCGAAACGGAAAAATCGAAAAACCAAAATATCAAAACCCTAGTTTTCTGTTAAAATTTTTTTCTGGTCAAAACAAAATTTGTTATACTCCAAAAATCATCTCAGGGTTTTGTAAAGATAGCCACCAAAAACGATCAAGTGAATCGACCAACATGCCGCGGTTCCGCGGCAATAGCAAGCTATTGCCGCGCAACCGCGGCCGTCTTGGCTCTTCACTTGGTCGAGTATAGTGCAGTGTATCTCTGGCTTGGTTTTAGGATTTTTAAGATGGTTTATATGTGCCCAGATTTTCCAGAATAGAAATTTGTTTTTGGGGGCCTATAAATCCGTATTTTTTTTCCGAACTTCAATACACTTTGACTAAAAGGTTATATCTGTGACGTTTATATATATTAAACGTCGGCTAATCGCTATATGTCGATTAGTCGGGGTTATACATATCTGTGATCTGTGATTGATGATGGTATGTGTATATGAATGGGTTGGATTGTCGCGAATGAATAGCCGGGGTGGATGTGAGATGAGTGTTGCTTTTTCCTTCATTCATTGTAATATGTAAATTGATGTAATATTATTATTTGTTTGGCCGCACTACCGGGTCGGGGTTGTAGCCGTCATTGTATAATTCTTTTTACTGTTTTTGCTCCTAGGATAGACCCATGGAGGGGGTGCACAAACTACCGGGTATCTCGAAGTGCCGAGTGGCCTACTTGGCGGGTAGTTTGCCGCACCCATAGGGGTCTTGGGTGGGGTATTGGCTATTCACCGCGACCGTGTAATCCGCTTTTCGTTGCAGGCTCGAACGGATTGCGGATTCCTAGTATATCCAATGTATTCATCTGTGATCTGTAATGTCTATCATTGCTATATATTTATATATGATAACTATTTAGGCGTTGCTTATGTTTTACAGCCGCGCTAGCCCAGCCCCCGCTCTGTCGTTAGTTAAGTAACCTAACAGGTGATGACGGGGCCCCGTGGCGAATGCGAATGGCATAAGCGTACGTCATATTTTGGTTGTTTTCTGCAATGGTAGGATTAAATGATGGGACGCATTAAAAGAACTAATGCAAGAAAATAAACCAAGTAAAAGTCGATTGGAACACTTTGAAAACCACTCGGTTCTTTTCAAAACTAAACTTTTAAACGCGGAGCTTGAACCACTCCTTTTAAAAGCTATCTCGTTCCATCGATTATATCAAGTTCACTACGTTCACGGTTTCGCCAAAACCATCCGTAGCCCTCCATCATTTCAGTTAAATATTCGGTAGTATTCAAGCTATGTATTTTGACCTCACGCCAAGGCATAGTGATTGGTAGCTGCCGGATATTTATCTGTTGCATAGATAGAATGTGTTGGTTTGAGACAGTCGTACTGCCATTTTGGCCTACGTCAAGGGTAGGTACGGATGGGTTCAAATTAACCAGGATAATGATGGGAAGAACTTGATATGTGAATTATGACATTTTGACCTCATGCCAAGGTCATAAGAGCATGGGGCAAAAATCCACATCGGGAGTTTCATAAGTACTGAAACTTGCTAGCGCTGCATACCATTTGGAGTGTGATAATTCTGGTAGGATTCCTTCGGTTTTATCACGCGATGATATTTGGATCCCGATCCTACTGTGAGTATATGCTACTCCTCGGGAAAAATCTCACTTAACGATCAATGCTATAAACTTAGTAGGTGTCTAGAAAGGTGTTAGCGGGGCTACGCCCACAGGGAAAAGAGGTTACTTAATTAAGGAACTTCGCGAAAGCGTTGGAAAACCTCCCTCGAAGTACCGACACTGGCCTGGCTGAACGGTTAAGCAAGTATTGTACGGTGAGATTGATCCTGACTAATCCTTTCTTTACGGTTTGAGAAGGGATTCGAGAGACAGTGGGAGCCATCCAGTTTAGACAAACTAAAAACCACTCTAAACTTGCAAGAGCATCATGCTAAAGTGTTTCTTTTCTCTCTCCTAATTGCAGCGACCATTCAACATGACCGGACTTAAGTTATTACTAGATAAAAACATATTGACAGGGCCAATTTACAAAGATTGGCTCAGGAATGTCAAGATGACAATCACTTACGACAAGTTGTGGTATGTCCTTACCACCAAAGCTCCCCCTGTCCCAGGTCCCAAAACCAGTGTCGTAGATAGGGAAATCTACAAGACCTGGGAAATAGATTGCGCGAAGGCCAGATGCCTCGTACTTGCCTCGATGGACAACGAACATCAGAGGAGGCACGAGAATATGGACCTAGAGTCCATATTTCTTCATACAAAAGAACTGTATGGAGAGCAGTCTCGTATCGCAAGATACGAAGTGTCGAAGAAGTTGTTTTCGGCAAGGTTGGCCGTCGGATCATCGGTAGCGGAACACGTGCTTAAGATGATTGGATACATAGAGGAGCTCGCGGACCTTGGGACCACGTTGGAGAATGAACTCTATACTGATTTGATTCTCCAGTCCCTTCCTTCCACTTACGCACAGTTTATTCTTAACTTCAACATGCAAGGAAAGGAGGTTGAACTTTCCGAGCTTCTGAACATGTTGAGGAGTGCTGAGGGCACCCTACAGAAGGGTAGGGAGACATCCACTTTGTTTGTAGGAGGATCTTCCTCTTCTAGGTCCAGGGCGAAAGCCAAGGGCAAGAAGAAGAAAGCCCCCGCCAAACCAAGAGGCGGTATCGGTAAAGTGGATACGAAGGGAAAAGGAAAAGCAAAAAAGGTAGCGGGAAAGCTGGTGGGGAAGGAAGAATGCTTCTATTGTCACAAAAGTGGTCACTGGAAACAGGATTGGAAGGCTTGGAAAGCCAGAACACAGGATTTGAAGCGAGTTGCAGCTTCAGCTTCAGGTGTGTATGTTATTGAAAACTGTCTATCAAAAAACTCTACATCCTGGGTATTGGATACCGGATCAGGATCTCATATCTGTAATTCTTTGCAGGCGTTGAGAAAGCGTAGAGTTTTGAAGGCAGGTGACATGACCCTTAGAGTTGCAAACGGTGCTAGCATGGATGCTGAGGCCGTGGGGCACTATCACCTGGGATTGTCGGATGGACATTTTTTGGTTTTGCGTAGTTGTTATTATGTACCAAATGCAACCTGTAATATCATTTCTGTATCTTTATTATCTAAAGAAGGTTTTGAATTTGCATTTGTAAGTAATGTAGTGAACATTCACCTTAATCAAGTTTTGATTGGGTCAGGTACATTGAACAACGGTATATACGTATTAAACCAGCCACAGATTTTCAATGTCCAGAATACACACAAAAGAAAGTCTCCAGAAATTAATAAAACTTTCTTATGGCATTGTAGACTGGGTCACATCAATGAGAGAAGGTTGACTAAGTTACATGCAGAAGGATATTTGGATTCGTTCGAATATCAATCGTATGCAACATGTCAATCCTGTCTCAAAGGAAAGATGACAAAGACTCCGTTCACTGGACACGGAGTAAGAGCGAGTGAGCTCTTGGGACTCGTACACAGCGACGTGTGCGGTCCAATGTCTACACATGCACGAAGCGTTTATTCTTACTTCATTACTTTTACGGATGACTTTTCAAGGTACGGTTATGTCTTCTTAATGAAACATAAATCCGAGGCTTTTGAAAAATTCCAGGAATATAAGAATGAAGTAGAAAAACAAACAGGCAAAAGTATCAAGGCACTGAGATCTGATCGAGGTGTTGAATACTTGAGTGCCGAGTTCCTGGGTTACTTAAAAGAGAATGGAATTCTCTCTCAGCTTACTCCTCCATACACTCCGCAACATAACGGCGTATCGGAAAGACGGAACCGAACCCTATTGGATATGGTACGGTCCATGATGAGTAATGCTGAGTTGCCGCGATCGTTCTGGGGATATGCACTAGAATCAGCTGTATACCTTTTGAACCGAGTTCCAACTAAGACTGTGCCTACTACACCATATCAGATGTGGTGTGGGAAGAGACCCTATCTTAATCATATTAAGACATGGAGATGTCCAGCTTTTGTAAAAAAGCAGCATGCGGACAAGCTCGAGGCACGCTCAGTACAGTGCAAGTTTGTGGGATATCCAAAGAGCTCCAAGGGATAGAACTGCAAGTTTGTGGGATATTACTTCTATTGCGAAGAGGAACAAAAAGTCCTTGTTTCTCGCCATGCCTACTTTCTAGAACACCAGTTCATAGAAAAAGAATTAAGTGGGAGCGCAATAGAACTGGAAGAAATTTCAGAACCACGAGCTATTACTGAAAGCTTGGTTGAACCAGAGGGTTCGAAAGATCAGGACATTCCCACGCCACTCCGCAGGAGTAGTAGGCAGTCTCATCCGCCCGAGAGATACTACGGTTTTCTCATTGACGGGGATAGAGAGGATTGTTAGTTATATGTATGCCCTAGAGGCCATTACTGTACATTGGATGTATATTGTAGTGGATGCTGGGACATCTATAGGGAGGACTTTCTTGCTCGACATGATAGTATGCTATCTGGTTGCTCTTTACCTTAACGTGTATACTCATTGTCTCTCTGTTACATGTTGGTAAAGCCCTTAGGATGTGTACTTGACTACCTGGACTATGATGCGGATCATACTAGTAGGGACATGGTAGTCCATAAGTACATCCTTCAAAGTCCCTAGTCGTGGGTGTATCGAGACGGGGCATCGATATACCAGAGTAGACTAGCGTATACCTTCTCGACCCATACAGATGGGCGATGGATGATCTCATATCCATTGGTGTTTGACATCAGAGATGATATACGGGTGCTCAGTAGAGACTGGGTACACTGGACGGACTCGCCGAGAACTCCCAGATGGTATTATACCTCACGTCAGATAGCAGTTCTCTGGTGACACTGGTACATAGTAGTCTGTTGACCCGAGATCGTCATAGAGTCTTGTATGGTTCCCACTGTGCTTTGATTTCCATCTTACCACGTCCAAGAGGGCGTGCAAAACGGTGGTTTTTGGGTACAGTCCCGAGTCACATGGAGGCAATGAGCGATAGGAGGGGATTCGTCTCTCCCGGTATAGGGAGTTGATGTTGCGCTGTGTTCGATTGGCTATAACAGGAAATCCCTGGCCAGGGTTGCTGAGATTTGCTGGTAAGTGTTACCAGTAGTTTCTCGAATTGTTATAGACCTCATATCGACACGACTTATCGAGCTATTGGGGTCTGACGTTTACCACCCCTAGGCGAGATATGCGACATATCAGACGATCAGACCGGACTGTACGGTAGTGTTACTGGTTGGATTCACTGGAGTGTGAGCGGGCTTGCTCGTCGATCTTCAGATCGCTCAATACCCGGGTGGCCGTTACGTTTAGCAGACCGCTTGCGGCTTGTGGGTGTTTGATATGATCATCACCTGCTGCCGGCGTATTGACGAGTCTTTAGAGTCCTACACAGAGGTTTCCTGGCTCAAGCGAAACGAAATAGGAGCGCATATGAGATAAGTGCGGGACCGAGAATAATGCGTGTATGTGATACTGTATTTCATTCTCGCGATGAATGTGTCGAATGGTTATATGCGATATAACCTAGTTATCGAATCGAGGGTTGATTCGATAAGCCGATACATTGGATACTAGTCGGTTATATGCGATATGACCGGATCGTTAAATCAAGTGTTGATTTAATGATTTAATACATAATTATATATTTGATATATTACTTTGCGTTAACTAGTATTGGTTCACTTTAAATGGATTTTCTCACTCGGTTGTGCACATTGTATATGTGATATACTTTTGTACACAAGTTTGTATCATGTTTGATGATACATGCTCACTAGGGTTTGTGTGAAGATTAAACCATGGTTGTAGATTGGTTAGGGTTTTCATTTTCTTATTCCTTTATTTATTTATTTATTCTTTTTGGAAAAATGAAAAGCATAAAGGAAAATGGTGGCTTTGTTTGTTTTCTAGTTGAAGCTTCATGAAGCTTTGACCAAAGTGACCATTTTGTCTCATGCTTAACCCTAACCACTCCATTAACCCTAGTTTAATCTCTACACTTGACCATGGTTCATTATATGATAAGTATTGTATTTCTTTTCCATTTTTAAATAACTTAACATAACACTTTCTTCTTCTTCTTCATCTTCTTCAATGAAGAAAGCTTCACATCATCAATGGTGGATTGATGAAAAGTGTGAGAAATCCAATTCTAAAGTGAACCCACTTCCTATTTCTTCATCCTCTACCTCTTGCCAAGTAGCAGAGTGTGTTTTCTTCACAAGTTTCTTGACTTGGTGAAGTGAGAGCTTGATTTAGCGATGCCTCGACGTAGATCATCTTCGGCACGTTGTCGACGACCTAGCCCGGTCTTTTCTCCGATGAAACCACCGTTAGAGTCATGGTTCGATTTGGACAGCGGAGATGACATCATTGCGGAGCCGTGGAGGTGGAGCACCAGATCTACAAAGGTTGTATTTCCGTATTCTTGTAGTTAAGTGTTAACTAGTTTGCTTTGTCGCCTAGAAATCTAGCCAACGATCCGTTCTAGGGTTTCTCGGCACCGTTTAAATTTGAAATTGGCATGGTTGATACCTTGTGAGACCTCATTAGGGTGCCTAGGAACCCTACAGTGGTATCAGAGCCTAGCTAGAGCCTTAGGCGAAGTCTAGACGCAATTTGAAGTCCGAACGAACCCGAAACCCAATTCCAAACATGCTCTCTGTCCTTTTTTGAAAATTGTGGATTTTTCGAAATTAAAAATATGCAGAAAATCAAGCAGGGTTTTGTAGGAATTACTGTAAATTTCGTGGAACTAATTCATCTAAACCGCCGCGGTTCCGCGGCATGAGCATGGCTCATGCGGCGGATCCGCGGCCGTACGGTCGATTGACACAGTAAAAGTTTCACAGTAATTCCTCCTTAGTTGTGCTGTATTTTCTGGGATATTTTAATATTTATTATACAGTTGAGTATTCTGGGGTTGTTTTGGGGATTCGGTGTTTTGATCGGAGTATCAGATTTTGTCTAAGTGGCTTTCCGGGTATTTTAGAATATGTTAAAAAGTTCGACCGGATATAAATACCCAATTTTTCCCCTGTCGGGAAATTTCCAAGTGTTGGATTTTTCCGAAGTTTAAAGACGTTCTAAGTAGTCCAAGTAACGCGATGGACCCTCTAGAAGACAACAAACCTTAACTCGATTATGTGACCGTCTTAAACTGCCCTTTGAACCTTCGGGTTTGGGGCAGTACGGCGTGCCACATGTGAGGCGTTGGCTTGACCCTTCTACGGCTGGACCGTTGGTACTGAGGCACGAACTGAATGTTTTTAGACTTGTTTCATGTGTTGATCTGTATCGGGAAAACTTGGGTGTTCGAATGTTCGATCGGAAAGTTTAACATTTTCTATTTATCTGGAATGGGATACAATAATTGGAATTCACAAGTAGTTATGAGATAACTGAATGAATGTTATAAACATAGCACTTTAGTCTCACTTGATCGGTTGCCACGGAATTTTGATGTGATCAAAAGTCCGTCGCAATCACGTAGCGTACGCGGATACTCGCCGAGTAAACTTAATAGACAGCCTCACCCCATAGCCCCGACCAAGTGACTGTAGGAGAACCCCGTCGCCGAAAGCATCCGTTCGGGTGCTCGCGGTAGCGGTGTTCCGCCTTGGTGCACTTCGTCGACGGTATCGGGGGTGCGGCCGTCTACTGAAGTTTGCGACGAGCATTCGATCAGGATGTCGGGAATCTTGTTGAATTACCCGACTTGGTATTGAAAAGTGTTTTCGATTTTGAGACTAAAATGCGGGGTTTATAATTGTTAGGCATGCGATGTCTATGCAGATTGCGGATTCCAACTGTTGTAGTTTTACATTTTCTTTTCTGTGACCGTAAGTGTAATATGTGATATCGCCGGTTTCGTTGCTATATGTCAACGACAATTGGGATGCGCATATTTACTTACGTTGATGACATGTGATGTTATGTGTTGCTGGATATGTTATATTGGATCGTCGTGTTTGAATAGCCGGGGGGTTTTATGTGAGATGAGTGTTTTTCATTTTCATTCATGTAAAAATCTGTATGTAATATTCTTTTATTTGGGGCACTTCCAGGTTGCGGAAGTTGTCACCGTTTGTATATTATTTACTTTTCCGCACTAGGATAGACCCAAGGAGGAGGGCACAAGTAACCGGGTTCTGGAGTCCAGTGGGAGACCAACTCGAGGAGTCGAGTCCGGGTCTCCTAACTCTAGAATTGGTAGGGTTGCTTGCCGCTCTCGTAGGGGTCTAGGGGTGTGGGTTTGGCTATTCATCGCGACCGTGGAATCCGTGTTTTATACTGGCTCGTATTGAAAACACGGACGTCCTAGTATATCCAATATTTCATATGTTTCTTCTGCTGCGATATCTGTGATGTGATCATGTGATGTTCTGTGATAGATACAGTATATAGTATATATGATATATTATATAGGCGTTACTTATGTTTTACACCCGCGCTAGCCCTGCCCCGCTCTGCCGTTAGTTACCTAACCTAACGGTGCATGAGGGGACATCGAGGCGAATGCGGATGGCATAAGTGTACGTCGTATTTATCTGTGATGTTTAGGTACTTAAATGATGGGACTTCATTAATGTGATTAATGAAATAAAAGAAACCTAAGATGTTGTAGAATCGAATTTCAAAATAAAACAGGTAGCTACAGTTCTTGCTTTGCACAGAGGTATATGTGATATATCCTGCACCTTATTCGATGAGGAAAGGACCGAGATCCCTTCACCGGGAGTGACTCCTTTAGCAATAACTGGCAGATGCTACACACTCGGTTTGTCTTTTGATTGCTTTTAAGTGTTTTTGCTTTGCACAGTGATATATGTGATATATCCCGCACCTCATTCGACGAGGAAAGGACCGACGATCCCTTCACCGGGAGTGACTCCTTTAGCAAAACTAGAAAAGCCTCAAAAACACTCCATTTTAAAATCATTTGATTCTACAACGATATCAAGTTCATTACGCAATAGGTTTTCAGAAAAACCTGTCGTAGCCCTCCGTCATTTCAGATAAGTCCTGTTTAGTATTCGTGCTGTGTTTGTTGACCTTGTCAAGGCGTAGTGTGCGGTAGCTAACCAGTATTTATCTGCTTATGCATATGATGCAGATTGGGTTAGGGTAGTCGTGCGGCCTTGTTGACCTTGTCAAGGGTCGTGCGGGTGGGTTTGATTCAATCAAGAAATGACGGGTTGAACTTGACTTGCGGTCTATGGTTTGTTGACCTTGTCAAGATCATAGATCGTTCGGGGCAAAATATTATCGGGAATTTCAAGAGTTGAAATTTGCAATGAGATTGCATACCTTCTATGAGATAGTTGGATCCCGATACCCGCTGCGAGTAAGAGTTACTCCTGGGAGAGTTTTACATATTACAATTAGCCGATCAAGTAGGTGTCTAGAAAGGTGTCAACGGGGTTACGCCTCTGGGAAAACGAGGTTTACATTAATTAGGTTCGTGCGAAAGCACGGGGGACCTCCCTCAAAGTACCGACACTGGCCTGGCTGAAAGATTGGCGAACTTGTAGTGTGTAATTAATCCCGGCTAGTCTTTCCTTTTAGGGTTTGAAGGAAGATTTGATAAAAAGCAGTGGGAGCCATTCTGATTAGATAAAATAAAAACCAATCTATTCTTGCAAGAGCGCACGCTGAGTGTTTTCTTCTCTCTCTCTCCAGGTAGCGACCATATCACGCCTTAATCAAGATAATAAAACGGATTTTTGACCGAACCCGCTTGTTATACTGAGCTGGGAAACGTTGGTCCTGCTCCAACTTATAATTGTTATAAGACAGAGCAGGAAATTGGGGATTACCAGAATTCTCGTGCCGCCCAAACGAAGAGAGTGCATGCTGATGCATCATCTTCGGGTGTGTTCATTATATAGAACTGTTTCTCAGTGTCCTTTACGTCCTGGGTATGTGATACCAGATCAGGATCCCAGATATGTAATCTGTTACATAGGGCTACAGATAGGTAGAGAACTGAGAACGGGTGATAAGTTTCATGAGGCAGAAAACGGGGCAAGAGTTGCAGCCAAGTCTGTTGGTCACTGTCACCCTGTATTACAATACATTGATTCTGAACGAATGTTATTAGATACCGAACCTGATATACAAAATCATATCAGTCTCTTTATTAGTAAAGAAACGATAAAATTTTGTATTGTTGGACAATGTTTTGAACATTTCCTATATCAAAAGTTGATCGGTTCAGGCACGTTATCTAAAAGCATTAATGTTCTAAATCAAACTACAGTTCTTAGTATACGGAACACACACAAGAGGAAAAGTTCAGAAATGAACGAATCCTTCTTAAGGCATTGTAGACTAGGTCATATCTATGCAACCCGACTGGCTGTAGTTACATGTAGATGCATATTTAAATCAGTTTGAATTTACATCTTGTGAAACTCGCTAGTCATGTCACAAAGATAAGATGACCATAGCTCCGTTTACTGGAAACAGAGAAAGAGTTAATGAACTCTTGGGATGATACATGTTGATGTATATAGGTCCCCTGTCTACACATGCCAAGACTGGTTCTTTGTACTTCATTACATTCTCTGATGATCTTTCGAGATTCAGACCTATGTTCCTGTTGAAACATGAGTCCGAACCTTTTGAGATATTCACAGAATATAAGTTAGAAGTAGAGAACCAAAAATACGGGTATAAGTATTATGTCCTATGATGAGATCAAGGAGGAGAATACTTGAGCACGGAATTCCTGGACTATTCTAAAGGAGAATGAGATTCTCTCTCAGCATTACTCCTCCGTATACACCATAGCACGATGGTATATCGGGGCAGAGCAATCACACCCTATATGATAAGGTGTGCTCTATGATGAGTACTACTGAGTTACCTATTTCCTTTTTGGGAGTTATGCACTTGAGAAGCTGCATACCTAGTGAATAGGGTTCAAATCAAATCAGTTGCCTACCGCTTCATATGTGATATGGAAAGGGAAGAGCCCATATCTTAAGTTAGTTAAGATTTGGGGTTGACCGGCCTATGTCTAAAAGCAAAATCCGGACAAACTCGAGACAAGATCTGTTATGTACAACTGGAAAGGTTCCAGCTATACAAATTACAGCAGATGATTTGACAGAACCAAACCATTCAATAGTTACCAACGAACCTCAGCCTCTCCGCCGATCTAGTAGGGTTCCTCACCCACCTGAGAGATACTTCGGTTTCTCTATGACAGTGGGAGCGAGGATTGCATCATGAGATGGTGACCCAACTAGTTTCGAGCTGGCCATCAGGAGTGGGACTCTGTAAGAATGGCTGGATGCTTAGCGATCTGAGATGGAATCCTTATACACCAACAAAGTATGGACTTTGGTTGCTATATCTGAAGGGTTAAATCCCCATCAGGAGCAAGTATATCTTGAGAAGATTACTTGGTGTAGATGGAAAGGTTGAGACTTTCAAAGCTAGACTTGTTAAAGGTTTTCGTCATTGACCAGGCGTGGATAATGATGAAACCTTTTCAAGTGGCTATGCTTAAGTCCATCCAGATCCTACTTGCCACGGCTACATACCATCACTACGATATCTAGCGGTTGGGTGTCATGACTGCTTTTCTAAATGATGTTTTAGAAGAGAGAGTCTATAAGTACACAGCCAGAGGGCTTCGTAAACAGTGGGAGCAGCGGAAACATGTACAAGATGCTTTATAGGATAAAGCAGGCATCGCGGAGTTGGAACGTCTGTTTTGATGAGTTGTCAAAGAGTTTGACATCATCAAAATGGTAGATGAACCTTGTATAAACAGAAAGGTAGTAGGGAGTATGGTGACGATCCTCGTAGAGTACGTGGATGACATGCTCTTGATAGGGAAGGAGTTTCCTATGCTACGCTCGGTCAATCTCCGCTTATCACAATGATTCTCCATATAGGATCAAAGTGATACCTCCTAAATCCTGGGTTTTTGGATCTATGAGATAGATCTAAATGGATGTTAGTATTCTCACTCGTTGTAGTGAGATGGTATCAATCGATCCTGGGGAGAATCACTGGAAGGGTTCCAGGGTGATAAAGATGACTGAATGTCAGTCACAGGCATTGTCTTTACCCTCAGTAAAGGGACGGTATGTTGGAAGAGTTCCAAGCTAGATACCGTGACATACTAGACGATAAAGGCAGGATACATCGCTACTAAAGATGCTACCAAAGAGGCTGTTTGGGTGTATATTGGTTCATGAGATGAACTACGTTCCAACCATTGTGAGACAATGGAGTTGTGGCTTATGCCAAGGAACACCAGTCCCATCAGTGATCCAGACATATTCTAAGGCAGTGTCACCTGATCATGGAGATGCTTGATCCCCAAGGGATCGAGGTTAGGAGAGTAGACACAGAGGACAAACACAGCGGATCCACTCACAAAGGCCTGTTCCCAAAGAGAGATTTTTATGGGATGGTTGAGTATGAGATACTGCAACCACTGCTACAGATGGCCCTAGTGCAAGTGGGAGATTGTTAGTTATATGTATGCCCTAGAGGCCATTACTGTACATTGGATGTATATTGTAGTGGATGCTGGGACATATATAGGGAGGACTTTCTTGCTCGACATGATAGTATGCTATCTGGTTGCTCTTTACCTTAACGTGTATACTGATTGTCTCTCTGTTACATGTTGGTAAAGCCCTTAGGATGTGTACTTGACTACCTGGACTATGATGCGGATCATACTAGTGGGGACATGGTAGTCCATAAGTACATCCTTCAAAGTCCCTAGTCGTGGGTGTATCGAGACGGGGCATCGATATACCAGAGTAGACTAGCGTATACCTTCTCGATCCATACAGATGGGCGATGGATGATCCCATATCCATTGGTGTTTGACATCAGAGATGATATACGGGTGCTCAGTAGAGACTGGGTACACTGGACGGACTCGCCGAGAACTCCCAGATGGTATTATACCTCACGTCAGATGGCAGTTCTCTGGTGACACTGGTACAGAGTAGTCTGTTGACCCGAGATCGTCATAGAGTCTTGTGTGGTTCCCACTGTGCTTTGATTTCCATCTTACCACGTCCAAGAGGGCGTGCAAAACGGTGGTTTTTGGGTACAGTCCCGAGTCACATGGAGGCAATGAGCGATAGGAGGGGATTCGTCTCTCCCGGTATAGGGAGTTGATGTTGCGCTGTGTTCGATTGGCTATAACAGGAAATCCCTGGCCAGGGTTGCTGAGATTTGCTGGTAAGTGTTACCAGTAGTTTCTCGAATTGTTATAGACCTCATATCGACACGACTTATCGAGCTATTGGGGTCTGACGTTTACCACCCCTAGGCGAGATATGCGACATATCAGACGATCAGACCGGACTGTACGGTAGTGTTACTGGTTGGATTCACTGGAGTGTGAGCGGGCTTGCTCGTCGATCTTCAGATCGCTCAATACCCGGGTGGCCGTTACGTTTAGCAGACCGCTTGCGGCTTGTGGGTGTTTGATATGATCATCACCTGCTGCCGGCGTATTGACGAGTCTTTAGAGTCCTACACAGAGGTTTCCTTGCTCAAGCGAAACGAAATAGGAGCGCATATGAGATATGTGCGGGACCGAGAATAATGCGTGTATGTGATACCGTATTTCATTCTCGCGATGAATGTGTCGAATGGTTATATGCGATATAACCTAGTTATCGAATCGAGGGTTGATTCGATAAGCTGATACATTGGATACTAGTCGGTTATATGCATATGACCGGATCGTTAAATCAAGTGTTGATTTAATGATTTAATGCATAATTATATATTTGATATATTACTTTGCGTTAACTAGTATTGGTTCACTTTAAATGGATTTTCTCACTCGGTTGTGCACATTGTATATGTGATATACTTTTGTACACAAGTTTGTATCATGTTTGATGATACATGCTCACTAGGGTTTGTGTGAAGATTAAACCATGGTTGTAGATTGGTTAGGGTTTTCATTTTCTTATTCCTTTATTTATTTATTTATTCTTTTTGGAAAAATGAAAAGCATAAAGGAAAATGGTGGCTTTGTTTGTTTTCTAGTTGAAGCTTCATGAAGCTTTGACCAAAGTGACCATTTTGTCTCATGCTTAACCCTAACCACTCCATTAACCCTAGTTTAATCTCTACACTTGACCATGGTTCATTATATGATAAGTATTGTATTTCTTTTCCATTTTTAAATAACTTAACATAACACTTTCTTCTTCTTTTTCATCTTCTTCAATGAAGAAAGCTTCACTTCATCAATGGTGGATTGATGAAAAGTGTGAGAAATCCAATTCTAAAGTGAACCCACTTCCTATTTCTTCATCCTCTACCTCTTGCCAAGTAGTAGAGTGTGTTTTCTTCACAAGTTTCTTGACTTGGTGAAGTGAGAGCTTGATTTAGCGATGCCTCGACGTAGATCATCTTCGGCACGTTGTCGACGACCTAGCCCGGTCTTTTCTCCGATGAAACCACCGTGAGAGTCATGGTTCGATTTGGACAGCGAAGATGACATCATTGCGGAGCCGTGGAGGTGGAGCACCGGATCTACAAAGGTTGTATTTCCGTATTCTTGTAGTTAAGTGTTAACTAGTTTGCTTTGTCGCCTAGAAATCTAGCCAACGATCCGTTCTAGGGTTTCTCGGCACCGTTTAAATTTGAAATTGGCATGGTTGATGCCTTGTGAGACCTCATTAGGGTGCCTAGGAACCCTACAAGGATTGCATCATAGACTTTGATGAGCCTACTAGCTTCCAGCAAGCCATTCAGAGCGTCGACTCGGTAAAATGGCTGGATGCAATGCGGACCGAAATGGAGTCCATGTACACCAACAAAGTATGGACGTTGGACATTGCTCCAGATGGGGTAAAACCCGTAGGATGTAAGTGGATCTTCAAAAGAAAGATTGGTGTAGATGGACAGGTTGAGACCTATAAAGCTAGACTGGTAGCAAAGGGTTTTCGTCAGCGACCTGGTTTGGACTATGACGAAACCTTTTCTCCAGTAGCTATGCTGAAATCCATTCAGATCCTTCTTGCCATTGCTGCCTTCCACGATTTTGAGATTTGGCAGATGGACGTAAAGACAGCTTTTCTAAATGGACATTTAGAGGAGTGTGTCTATATGGATCAGCCAGAGAATTTCATTCAGAGTGGGAGCAGCGGAAAGGTGTGCAAGTTGCTTAAGTCCATTTATGGACTAAAGCAGGCATCGCGGAGTTGGAACATCTGTTTTGATGAGACGGTCAAGGAATTTGGCTTTATCAAAAATCCAGATGAACCATGCATCTATTGTAGATTTGTAGCGAGAACTATAGTATTCCTCGTTTTATATGTGGATGACATTCTCTTAATAGGAAATGACATTCCTATGCTACAATCTGTCAAGGGGTTCTTGTCACACAGGTTCTCCATGAAAGACCTGGGTGATGCCTCATACATTCTGGGTATCCGGATCTACCGTGACAGATCCAAGAGGATATTAGGACTTTCAAAGTCCAGGTACATCGACACCATACTGAAGAGATTCAGTATGGAAGATTCCAAGCGCGGTAATCTACCGGCTTGTCACGGGATCACCCTCTCCAAAGAGATGTCTCCCAAGACTGATTTGGAGAGGGATCGCATGTCTATTATACCCTACGCTTCTGCGGTAGGCTCTATAATGTATGCGATGTTGTGTAACAGACCGGATGTGGCTTATGCACTGAGTGTGGTAAGCAGGTATTAGTCAAACCCTGGGGAGAAACATTGGATAGCAATAAAGAACAGTCTCAAGTACCTAAGAAGGACTAAGGAGATGTTCTTGGTGTATGGCGGAAAAGACCTGCAGATTGAGGCCTTTGCTGACTCCAGCTTCCAGAGTGACAAGGATGATTCCAAGTCCATGTCGGGTTTTGTCTTTACCCTCAATGGAGGGGCGGTGTGTTGGAAGAGCTCCAAACAGGAAACCGTTGCCGACTCGACTATGGAAGCGGAATACATCGCTGCATCTGATGCCGCAAAAGATGTTGTCTGGATGAGGAAGTTCTTGAGAGAACTTCAGGTGGTTCCGTCCATTGTTGACCCAATACCTCTGTATTGCGATAACAACGGGGCTATAGCTTTAGCGAAGGAACCCAGGTCCCATCAGAAATCCAGACACATCTTAAGGCGGTATCACCTGATCAGGGAGATCGAGGTCCGGAGAGTTGCATCAGAGGATAACACTGCAGATCCATTCACCAAGGCCTTGCCCCAGACTCAGTTCGAGCGGCTGATCGAGATGATAGGTCTTTGATACGCCAGTACATGGCCTTAGTGCAAGTGGGAGATTGTTAGTGTATATGCCCCAGAGGCCATTACTGTATCATACTAGTTTGTATATTACTTGATGGAAGCTTGGGATATTCACAGTTGTATATACAATCTTGCTCGAAATAGTAGTATGCTACTTGGTTTGTCTCTGCTTTAATATGTGCATGTGTTTCTTTTAGCATATTGCTGGTATACATATTACTAGAGCCCTTAGGATCTTTGCTTGATTACCAGCGTTGTGATGGCGCTCACACTCATGGGAGCTGGGTGATCTATAAGCACATCCTTATACAGGTCCCTAGTCGTTGGACTATCGAGACAGGGCATCGATACTCCGGAGTAGACTAGCGTATGCGCTTCTCATCCCAGCGTGGGAGACGGTCTGTCCCACAGCCGTCAGTATGTCGTACTTGAGATAGTATGCGGGTGCTCGTTAGGTTACGAGTACACTGGACAGGACTCGTCGGGAACTGTTGGTTGGTATTATACCTATCGTCAGTTATCAGTTCCCAGGTGACATGAGTACAGCTTAGTCCGCTGACTTGACACTGTCACTTCGCCTCGAGTGTGTTCCCACTGCACTTTGATTACTACCCTACCACGGCTCAAAGGAGTCGTGCAAACAGGTAGTTTTTGGGTGCAGTCCCGAAGCACTTGGAGGCAGTGACGGTTAGACAGGATTCGTCTCTCCCGGTATTGGGGGTTGACATCGCGCTGTGTCTAGGAGAGCCATTACACGAGTAGTCCCTGGCCAGGGCAAGCGAGATATACTGGTAGGTTTCCAGTGTTATCTCAGGGTGTTTTGGGCTACACTCCGACACGACTTGTACCGCTATTAGGGACTGACGTTCACCGCCCCCTAGGCCCGCCATGCGATGTATCAGACGAACAGACCGGACTGTACGGAGATTGTCACATACAGGCTCAGTAGGAGTTCGGATGGGGTTCACCTCGTCAGTCTTCTTATCGACATCTACCTGGGGACCGTTACGTACAGCTAGTGCCGCTTGCGGTCTGTGGTTAAACCCACTGCCAACGTAGTGTCGAGTCTTTAGAGTCCCACACAGAGAGCTATTCGCCTTTAGGAAAAATGAGTAGAGGTCGCATGGTTTTGCGACAAGGTTCGTTCAC
The DNA here is from genome assembly GCA_030015575.1 of Agapanthus africanus. Taxonomy (NCBI): domain Eukaryota; kingdom Viridiplantae; phylum Streptophyta; class Magnoliopsida; order Asparagales; family Amaryllidaceae; genus Agapanthus; species Agapanthus africanus. The sequence goes on along the minus strand of CM057347.1, from coordinate 205,491,934 downwards.
ATTCGCGCACTTGTGCACGTTTGCTGTCCGGACAGTTTATACTAGCGGGCTTTGGTTTAAGCCGGATCCTAGTATATGATTTGGGATTGGTTTTTCTCATTGTATTCGTGTTCCTCGGATCACGAATACGGGTGCGTATGCACAGTTGCTTGAGACTGAGGGAGAGGACTTTGATTAGGGTTAATGACTATTGTCATTTTATTAACCCTAATGCTTATGTGTGTATTATTGTTAATTGATATTAGTTTAATAATTGTGCATGGTTATAGTTGTTGACCATTTGACCCACCTTGACTTGTTGAGCTTGTTGACACTTTGACCATCATCATTTCATTTGGAAGATGCTCTTTGATCCTTGCAATTTGCATTAAAAATGAAATGATAATGGTCATGTCTTGATTTAGCCATGACAATTATCTCACTAATTATCTAATTACAATAATTCACATATATGAGAGAATGCTTCATATTATTCTCTCATTCTATCATATCCTTTCTCTCTCTTGTTCTTCCTCTCCCTCAAGCTCTCTCCCTCTCATGTGTTGAGAAACACTTGAGCTTGAGAAAAACCCTCTCTTGATCATCTTTACTCTCATCTAGGGTTTAAGCACTAGCACTTCTTGCACCCTAGTTACCTCTAGCTTGGAGTTGAAGCCAAAGGTTGAGGATTTCGGGTGGATCTTTCTTCGACGTGAGAAGACGACCAAGGTGACCTCCTTCCACCACTCCAAGGAGCAAGGAGAGAATGACTTAAAGCCCAAGGTATAACCTTTCCAGCACTTAGCTAGTTACTAGTTAGCTTTAGCAAGTTTTTGTTTAGCAAAGATCCTTCTAGCTCTAGTCCATGTTGCCTAAGCTCATAAAAATCCGATTTTTATTCCGTTTTCCGCCTCCCCGCAAGCACCGGGATGGGCAACGTGGACTTACAGAAAACACCCTATACTACTTGGCAAAAGGTAGAGGATGAAGAAATAGGAAGTGGGTTCACTTTGGAATTGGATTTCTCACTCATTTTCACAAGTTGCCATTGATGGAGGCAAGCTTTCTTCATTGTTGAAGATGAAGAAGATGAAGAAGAGAATATATGATAAGTAATTTTCAAATAGAAAATAAAATGAATACTTATCATATACCAACCATGGTCAAGTGTAGAGACTAAACTTGGGTTAGGTGAATGGTTAGGTTAAGGGAAGCAAACAAAATGGTCAAGCTTTCAACACTTCATGAAGCTTCATGAAAGAAACAAAGAAAGCCACCATTTCTATTTATCTTTTCCAAAATAAATAAACAAAATAAATAAATGAATAAGTAAACAAAACCCTAACCATTCATATAACCATAGTTTAATCATACACACAAACTCAAGTTAGCATGTATCATCAAACATGATACAAACAAGTTCACAAAAGTATATCACATATACAACTTGTGAACTTCAAGTGAGAAAATCCATTTAAAGTGAACCAATACTAGTTAATACAAAGTAATATATCAAATATATAATTATGCATTAAATCATTAAATCAATACTTGATTTAACGATCCGGTCATATCGCATATAACCGACTAATATCCAATGTATCGGCTTATCGAATCAATCCTTGATTCGATAACTAGGTTATATCGCATACAACCATTCGACACATTCATCGCGAGAATGAAATACGGTATCACATACACGCATTATTCTCGGTCCCGCACATATCTCATATGCGCTCCTATTTCGTTTCGCTTGAGCCAGAAAACCTCTGTGTAGGACTCTAAAGACTCGTCAATACGCCGGCAGCAGGTGATGATCATATCAAACACCCATAAGCCGCAAGCGGTCAGCTAAACGTAACGGCCACCCGGGTATTGAGCGATCAGAAGATTGACGAGCAAGCCCGCTCACACTCCTGTGAATCTAACCAGTAACACTTACCGTACAGTCCGGTCTGTTCGTCTGATATGTCGCATATCTCGCCTAGGGGTGGTAAACGTCAGACCCCAGTAGCTCGATAAGTCATGCCGACGTGAGGTCCATAACAATCGTGAAACTACTGATAACTCTTACCAGTATATCACTGCAACCCTGGCCAGAGATTTTGTGTTATGGCCAGTCGAGCATAGCGCAACATCAACCCCCAATACCGGGAGAGACGAATCCCCTCCTATCGCTCATTGCCTCCATGTGAATCGGGACTGTACCCAAAAACCACCTGTTTGCACGACTCAGTAGAGCCGTGGTAGGGTGGAAATCAAAGCACAGTGGGAGACACGCAAGACTCTATGATGATCTCGGGTCAACAGACTAAGCTGCACCAGTGTCACCAGAGAACTGCCATCTGACGTGAGGTATAATACCATCTGGGAGTTCTCGGCTAGTCCGTTCAGTGTACCCAGTCTCCACTGAGCACCCGCGTACCATCTCTGATGTCAAACACCAATAGATATGGGATCATCCATCGCCCATCACATGGGTCGAGAAGATATACGCTAGTCTACTCTGGAATATCGATGCCCCGTCTCGATATTCCTACGACTAGGAACATTGAAGGATGTACTCATGGACTATCCAGGCCCCACTAGTATGATCTACATCATAGTCCTGGAAGTCGAGCACACATCCTAAGGCTTTATCAACATGTAATCAGAGAGACAGAGAGTATACATGTTAAGATAAAGAGCAACCAGATAGCGTACTATCATGTCGAGCAAGAAAGTCCTACCTATATATGTCCCAGCATCCACTACAATATACATCCAATATACAGTAATGGCCTCTAGGGCATACATATAACTAACAATCTCCCACTTGCACTAGGGCCATCTGTAGCAGTGGTTGTAGTATCTAATACTCAACCATCCCCTAAAAGTCTCTCTTTGGGAAAAGGCCTTCGTGAGTGGATCCGCCGTGTTGTCCTCTGAGTTTACTCTCCAAACCTCGATCACCCTGGAGATCAACTATCTCCATGATCAGGTGATGCTTCCTCAGAATATGTCTGGGTCTCTGATGGGACCAAGGTTCATGGGCCAAAGCCACACTTCCATTGTCACACAATGGTAGGAACCTAGTTCATCTTATGAACCAATATACACCCAAACTGCCTCTTTGGTAGTATCTTTAATAGCGATGTTACCAGCCTTTATCGTCTAGTTTGTCACGGTATCTAGCTTGGAACTCTTCCAACATACCGTCCCTTTACTGAGGGTAAAGACAATGCCTGTGACTGACATTCAGTCGTCTTTATCACCCTGGAACCCTTCCAGTGATTCTCCCCAGGATCGATTGATACCATCTCACTACATCTAGTGAGAATCCTAGCATCCAATTACATCTATCTCATAGATGAAAACTCAGGATTTAGGAGGTATCACTTTGATCCTATTGGAGAATCCTTGTGATAAGCGGAGATTGACCGAGCGTAGTATAGGAAACCCCTTTCCTATCAAGAGTATGTTGTCCACGTACAATACGAGGATGACCACCTTACTCTCTACTATCTTTTTGTACTTACAAGGTTCATCTACCATTTTGATGAAGTCAAACTCTTTGACTACCACATCAAAACAGACGTTCCAACTCCGCGATGCCTGCTTTATTCTGTAAAGCAACTTGCACACGTTTCCGCTGCTCCCACTGTTTACGAAGCCCTCTGGCTGTATTCTTATAGACGTTCTCTTCTAAATCACTATTTAGAAAAGTAGTCATGGCACCCAACCACCAGATATCGTAGTCATGGTATGTAGCAATGGCAAGTAGGATCTGGATGGACTTGAGCATAGTCCCTAGAAAAGGTTTCATCATTATCCACACCTGGTTGATGACTGAAACCTTTAACAAGTCTAGCTTTGAAAGTCTCAACTTTTCCATCTACACCAAGTAATCTTCTCAAGATATACTTGCTCCTGATGGGGATTTAACCCTTCAGATATAGCAGCTAAAGTCCATACTTTGCTGGTGTACATGGATTCCATCTCATATCGCTAAGTATCCAGCCATTCTTACAGAGTCCCTACCCTTGATGACATGCTCGAATCTAGTTGGGTCATCATCTCATGATGCAGTCCTCGCTCCCACTGTCATCGAGAAACCGAAGTATCTCTCAGGCAGGTGAGGAACCCTACCAGATCGGCGGAGAGGCTTGAGGTTCGTTGGGGACTATAGAATCCTTTGGTCCAGTCAAATCAGCTGCAGTTTTGTATAGCTGGAACCTTTCCAGTTCTACAGAACCGACCTTGCCTCGATCTTGTCCGGATCTTGCTTTTGACACAGGCCGTACAATCCCAAATCTTAACTTATTTAAGAGATAGGCTCTTCCCAAACCATATCTTATATGGAGTGGTAGGCACTGATTTGATTCGAACCCTATTCAATTGGTATGCAACTTCATAAGTGCATAACTCCCTAAAAGGAAATAGGAAACTCAGTAGTACTCATCATAGAGCGCACCATATCATATAGGGTGCAATTGCTCCGCCCCGATATACCATCGTGCTATGGTGTATACGGAGGAGTAATGCTTAGAGAGAATCTCATTCTCCTTTAGAATAGTCCAGGAATTCTATGCACAAGTATTCTCCTCCCTGATCACATCAAAGGACATAATACTTATACCCGTATTGGTTCCCTACTTCTAGCTTATATTCTGTGAATATCTCAAAAGGTTCGGACTTGTGTTTCAACAGGAACATATGACTGAATCTTGAGAGATTATCAGAGAATATAATGAAGTACAAAGAACCGGTCCTGGCATGTGTAGACAGGGGAGTTTACATACATCATCATATATCAGTCCCAAGAGTTTACTAACTCTTTCTCTGTTTTCAATAAACAGAGCTATGGTCATCTAATCTTTGTGACATGACTGGCAAGTTTCACAAGATGTAAATTCAAACTGATTTAAATATGCATCTAAAATGTAACTTCAGCCAGTTGGGTCGCATTGATATGACCTAGTCTACAATGCCTCAAGAAGGATTCGTTCATTTCTGAACTCTTCCTCTTGTGTGTGTTCTGTATACTAGGAACTGTAGTTTGATTTAGAACGTTAATGCTTTTAGATAATGTGCCTGAACCGATCAACTTTTGATATAGGAAATGTTCAAAACATTATCCATCAATACAAAATTTTATCATTTCTTTACTAATAAAGAGATTGATATGATTTTGTATATTAGGTTCGGTATCTAATAGCATTTGTTCAGAATCAATGTATTGGTAATACAGGGTGACAGTGACCAACAGACTTGGCTGCAACACTTGCCCCGTTTTCTGTCTCATGAAACTTATCACCCGTTCTCAGTTTTCTACCTTTTTGTAGCCCTGTGTAACAGATTACATATCTGGGATCCTGATCCGGTATCAAATACCCAGGATTCAGAGGATACTGAGAAACAGATCTTTATAATGAACACACCCGAAGGAGATGCATCTCATGCACTTTCTTCGTTTGGGCGGCATAGGAATTCTGGTATTCCCCTATTTCCTGCTCTGTCTTATAACAATTATAAGTTGGAGCGGGACCAACGTTCCCCAGCTCAGTATAACAAGCGGGTTCGGTCAATACATCCATATTATTATCTTGATTAAGGCGTGATATGGTCGCTACCTGGAGATAGAGAGAAGAAAACACTCAGCGTGCGCTCTTGGAAGATTAGATTGGTTATATATTTTATCTAATCAGGATGGCTCCCACTGTTTTTATCAAATCTTCCTTCAAACCCTAAAAGGAAAGACTGGCCGGGATTAATTACACTCTACAAGTTCGCCAATCTTTCAGCCAGGCCAGTGTCGGTACTTTGAGGGAGGTTCCCCGTGCTTTCGCACGGACCTAATTACAGTAAACCTCGTTTTCCCAGAGGCGTAACCCCGTTGACACCTTTCTAGACACCTACTTGATCGGCTAATTGTAAAGTGCAAAACTCTCCCAGGAGTAACAATTACTCGCAGTGGGTATCGGGATCCAACTATCACATAGAAGGTATGCAATCTCATTGCAAATTTCAACACTTGAAACTCCCGATAATGGTTTTTACCCCTAGCACCTATGACCTTGGCTAAGGTCAACAAATCATAGGTACTAGTCAAGTTCTACCCGTCATTTCGTGATTAATTAGACCCACCCACATGACCCTTGGCTAAGGTCAATAAAGCCACATGACTGTCCTAACTAGTCGCATCATATGCTGTATAGGAAGACATCACTTAGCTACCGCACACTACGCCTCGGCTATGGTCGACAAACGTAGCACGAATACTAAGTACTCTACTTCCTAAAATGACGGAGGGTTGCGAATGGTTTTTAAGAAAATCTTTAACGCTTTGAACTTGATCTCGTTGCGGAATCAAATGGTTTTTAAATGGAATGTTTTTGAGGCTTTTCTAGTTTTGCTAAAGGGGTCACTCCCGGTGAAGGGATCGTCGGCCCTTTCCTCGTCGAATGAGGTGCGGGACATATCATATATATCACTGTGCAAAGCGGAAACTATAAAAGCGATCAAAAGACAAACCGAGGGTTGTAGCATCTGCCAGTTATTGCTAAAGGAGCCACTCCTGGTGAAGGGATCTCGGTCCTTTCCTCATCGAATAAGGTGCAGGATTATCTATAATGAGCACCACGATGCAAAGCAAGAACTGTAGCTACCTGTTTTATTTTTGAAATTCGATTCCACAACATCAATTAGGTTTATTTTCTTTCATTAATCTCATTAATGAATATCCCATCATTTAATTCCACCTAAACATCACAGATAAATATTACGTACGCTTATGCCATCCGCATTCGCCTCGATGTCCCGTCTGTACCGTTAGGTTAGGTAACTAACGCCAGAGCGAGGCAGGGCTAGCGCGGGTGTAAAACATAAGCAACGTCTATATAATATATCATATATACTATATACTATATCTATCTGAATATATCACATGATCACATCACAGATAACGCAGCAGAAAATATCATATGAAATATTGGATATACTAGGACGTCCGTGTTTTCAATACGAGCCAGTATAAAACACGGATTCCACGGTCGTGATGAATAGCCAATCCCACACCCCTAGACCCCTACGAGAGCGGCAAGCAACCCTACCAATTCTAGGATTAGGAGACCCGGACTCGACTCCTCGAGTTGGTCTCCCACAGGACCCTAGAACCCGGTTACTTGTGCCCTCCTCCTTGGGTCTATCCTAGTGCAGAAAAGTAAATAATATAAAAATGGTGACATCATCCGCAACCTGGAAGTGCCCCAATAAAAGAATATTACATACAAGTTTTTACATGAATGAAAAGGAAAAACACTCATCTCACATAAAAAAAACCGGCTATTCAAACACGACGATCCAATATAACATATCCAGCAACACATAACATCACATGTCATCAATGTAAGTAAATATGCGCATCCCAATTGTCGTTGACATATAGCAACGAAACCGGCGATATCACACATTACACTTACGGTCACAGAAAAGAAAGTGTAAAACTACAACAGTTGGAATCCGCATCCTCTTTAGACATCGCATGCCTAATCAAATGAAATACTTAGACATCACATGCCTAACAATTATAAACCCCGCATTTTAGTCTCATTATCGAAAACTCTTTTCAATATCAAGTCGGGCAATTCAACAAGATTCCCGACATTTTGATCGAATGCTTGTCGCAAACTTTAGTAGGCGGCCGCACCCCCGATACCGTCGACGAAGTGCACTAAGGCGGAACACCGCTATCGCGAGCACCCGAACGGATGCTTTCGGCGACGGGGTTCTCCTACAGTCACCTGGTCGGGGCTATGGGGTGAGGCTGTCTATTAAGTTTACCCGGCGAGTATCCGCGTACGCTACGTGATTGCGACGGACTTTTGATCACATCAAAATTCCATGGTAACCGATCAAGTGAGACTAAAGTGCTTGATTTATAACATTCATTTAGTTATCTCATAACTACTTATGAATTCCAAATGTTGTATCACATTCCCGGTAAATAGAAGATGTTAAACTTTCCGATCGAACAATCGAACACCCAAGTTTTCCCGAATCAGCTCAACACATGAAATAAGTTTAAAAACATTCACTTCGTGCCTCAGTACCAATGGTCCAGCCGTAGAAGGGTCAAGCCAACGCCTCACATGTGGCACGCCGTACTGCCCCAAACCCTAAGGTTCAAAGGGCAGTTCAAGACGGTCACATAATCGAGTTAAGGTTTGTTGTCTTCTAGAGGGACCATCACGTTACTTTCACTACTTGGAACGTCGTTAAACTACGGAAAAATCCAACAATTGGAAATTTTCCGGCAAGGGAAAAAGTGGGTATTTATATCCGGTCGAACTTTCTAACATATTCTAAAATTATCCGGAAAAGCACACAGACAAAATTAGACAATCCGATCGAAACACCGAGTCCCCAATACAACCCAGAAAATTCAACCCTTGAGTGAGATTTAAAAATTCCCAGAAAATACAGGACCCAAATATAGAAATTACTGTGCCAAAAATAATGGGAGATGAGACCGTACGGCCGCGGAACCGCCGCACGAGCCATGCTCGTGCCGCGGAACCGCGGCGGTTTGATGGAATCAGCCTCTCGAATTTATAGTAACTCCTAAATATTCCTGCTGAGTTTTCTAAATATTTTTAATCCGGAAAAAACCCGGTTTTTGAAAAATGCCCAGAGAGCATTTTGGAGTTAGGGTTTCGGTTCGATCGGACTTCAAACTCCGTCTACGCATCGCCTAATACTCTAGCTAGGCTCTGATACCACTGTTGGGTTCCTAGGCACACTAATGAGGTCTCACAAGTGATCAAACATGCCTAATTCTAAAATTTCATGTGCCTACAAAACCTAATACGGATCTTTAACTAGATGTATAGGCGATGCAATGCGAGTTAACTACTTTAACTAAGAGGAAAGTGATTACAACCTTTGTAGATCCGGTCCTCCACCTCTCTAGCTCCGCGATGACATCCCTCCGCTGTCCATATCGGATCCCGGACTCTAGCATCGGCTTCATCGGAGAAATGGACGGGCTAGGTCGTCGACTTCGATGCCGAAGATGATCTACGTCGAGGCAACACAAGATCAAGCTCCAACTTCACCAAGTCATGAAACTTGTGAAAAAAACACCCTATACTACTTGGCAAGAGGTAGAGGATGAAGAAATAGGAAGTGGGTTCACTTTGGAATTGGATTTCTCACTCATTTTCACAAGTTGCCATTGATGGAGGCAAGCTTTCTTCATTGTTGAAGATGAAAAAGATGAAGAAGAGAATATATGATAAGTAATTTTCAAATAGAAAATATAATGAATACTTATCATATACCAACCATGGTCAAGTGTAGAGACTAAACTAGGGTTAAGTGAATGGTTAGGTTAAGGGAAGCAAACGAAATGGTCAAGCTTTCAACACTTCATGAAGCTTCATGAAAGAAACAAAGAAAGCCACCATTTCTATTTATCTTTTCCAAAATAAATAAACAAAATAAATAAATGAATAAGTAAACAAAACCCTAACCATTCATATAACCATGGTTTAATCATACACACAAACTCAAGTTAGCATGTATCATCAAACATGATACAAACAAGTACACAAAAGTATATCACATATACAACTTGTGAACTTCAAGTGAGAAAATCCATTTAAAGTGAACCAATACTAGTTAATGCAAAGTAATATATCAAATATATAATTATGCATTAAATCATTAAATCAATACTTGATTTAACGATCCGGTCATATCGCATATAACCGACTAATATCCAATGTATCGGCTTATCGAATCAATCCTTGATTCGATAACTAGGTTATATGGCATACAACCATTCGACACATTCATCGCGAGAATGAAATACGGTATCACATACACGCATTATTCTCGGTCCCGCACATATCTCATATGCGCACCTATTTCGTTTCGCTTGAGCCAGGAAAGCTCTGTGTAGGACTCTAAAGACTCGTCAATACGCCGGCAGCAGGTGATGATCATATCAAACACCCACAAGCCACAAGCGGTCTGCTAAACATAACGGCCACCCGGGTATTGAGCGATCAGAAGATCGACGAGCAAGCCCGCTCATACTCCTGTGAATCCAACCAGTAACATTTACCGTACAGTCCGGTCTGTTCGTCTGATATGTCGCATATCTCGCCTAGGGGTGGTAAATGTCAGACCCCAGTAGCTCGGTAAGTCATGCTGACGTGAGGTCCATAACAATCGTGAAACTACTGATAACTCTTACCAGTATATCACTGCAACCCTGGCCAGGGTTTTCCTGTTTTGGCCAGTCGAGCATAGCGCAACATCAACCCCCAATACCGGGAGAGACGAATCCCCTCCTATCGCTCATTGCCTCTATATGAATCGGGACTGTACCCAAAAACCACCTGTTTGCATGACTCAGTAGAGCCGTGGTAGGGTGGAAATCAAAGCACAGTGGGAGACACACAAGACTCTATGACGATCTCGGGTCAACAGACTAAGCTGCACCAGTGTCACCAGAGAACTGCCATCTGACGTGAGGTATAATACCATCTGGGAGTTCTCGGCGAGTCCGTTCAGTGTACCCAGTCTCCACTGAGCTCCCGCATACCATCTCTGATGTCAAACACCAATGGATATGGGATCATCCATCGCCCATCACATGGGTCGAGAAGATATACGCTAGTCTACTCTGGAATATCGATGCCCCGTCTCGATATTCCCACGACTAGGAACATTGAAGGATGTACTCATGGACTATCCATGCCCTACTAGTATGATCTACATCATAGTCCTGGAAGTCGAGCACACATCCTAAGGGTTTTATCAACATGTAATCAGAGAGACTGAGAGTATACATGTTAAGATAAAGAGCAACCAGATAGCGTACTATCATGTCGAGCAAGAAAGTCCTACCTATATATGTCCCAGCATCCACTACAATATACATCCAATGTACAGTAATGGCCTCTAGGGCATACATATAACTAACAACTATATCCAACAATCTCCCACTTGCACTTAAGGCTAATTATTGCGATGTCGCATACTCACAGCCCGTGTGATACCGAACATCCAACTCCTCTAGTAATCAGTTTCACAAAGCCCGTTTGTAAAACTCTTGTGTTCGAGAAATAGCCTCAGTGAGTGGATCCGCCCTGATGTTTTTTTCGATGTCTCTCTTAATCTCAAGTTCGCGGAGAAAGCCATCTCCCGAATTGAGTAATACCTGTCTTAGAATATGTCTGGATATCTGATGGGACCTAGTTCATAAATGAACTCCAAATCCAAACTTCTTAGACAGTATCGTCAACTGAACCTAATCAGTATCCTGCACCATGCCTCCCTCAGTATTTGCTTCGACCACCTGTCCAAATTACTGCCCCTCGTCAGAGAGAAAACTATTACTCTGACAATCACTCTGTCATCTATGTCACCTTGGAAGCCTGAAATGATAACTGTCTCCCGAAGGAGGCTGCCGTCATCAAATCCCTAGAACATCCACTTATGTTCTAAAACTGCTTCCGTATGTTTTTCCAGGTTTGGATTAATATAAACTTATTGCATCTAGTGCAAAAACAACATCTGGTGTGGTACTTGACATCTTACGATTGACTCAATTGCCTAAGCAAGTGATATGCCAATCATGCGCATTCCTTTCCCCTTTAGTCTGTAAGACACTTTTAGAGAGGGAGACTCTATCACCTGCAGGTACACCACCAAGCCAGGAGTCATCTATTCTAAGTACCTTTAGAATACTGTCTAAGTACCCACATTGGGAAACTACCCAAATCTAGATCTGAAACCATAGATCTAGTAACCAGAATGACTGATATTATATCCATATCCTGTGTGGAGAAACAACTTTGTGACTACCACAGTACAACCGATCGTAGTATAAGAATTTCACTTCCTACTCTGCGTGTGTCATCCAAATACCAGGACATCACACCCTACTACCTTCTTAACAGATCCATCCCCTATTCTGATGAAGTCAAACCCATGACTGTCACATCAAAAATAGATGATCTCTCTCCGCTATATCTACTCGAGTCTATAAATAGACATAAGCTACTTGCCCTCTATGCTTCCGCTGCTACCATTGACTGTGACAACCCTCTGCCAGAGTCTCATAGCGTGGAACAACAGTAGTGTCAAGTCTGGGTAAACAAGAACCTCCCTGTCACCGTCCTTGAGGCTACCGGAGTACCTCTCGGGTGCCTGAGGTTACCTACTATATCTGCGGAGTGGCTAATTGGATGTCAAACCTGATTGAATCTATTGGTCCTATTAAATTTTCCGTAGTCGTTTGTTGTTCTGGAATCTCTTCCAGTTCTACGATACTCCTACTACTGTTTTCTGAAAAAATCCATATTACTAAAACTGTGGCGAGTCAAGAACAATATCACCATTGATCTTCCAGATGGTAGAAAATCAACCCTCGTCATAGCCCGGGTCAACCCACAAACTGCCATTACAGAAACGTGCCTTGAGTTATCCAGAGTCTTGTTTTAAGCATAAGCCGGACAACTCCCCTTACCTTAACATCGTTTTGATATGAACCATTCTATATCCAATATAGAAATTTTGGCACTTATTTAATTGGAACCAGATTCAAATCATGCAGCTGTCTCCAGTGCATGTCAACTTAATGGAGAGAGGCTAATCAGCATTACTCAACTTAAGAATACATCCAATTATGAGTAACCTGAAAGAGAAACAAGTTTCTCAAAACCATTACTATCAACTGAATACCAATCACAACTATCTACATCTTCGATCTCTTTGAAGAATCCCGATACTTGCGATACCTAGTTCTCTACTTTATTCTTGTACCTATAACTTCTCAAAATTTAGACCTTGTATTTCTACGAAACACTTGTCTAAAAACTAGACAAGTCACAAGTAAACAGAACTTAGTACGAGGACCAACCCCTTTGTCCTAATGGACACTGGACAACATACAATACTCTGTATAAGTCCGCTAAGTTGAATAACACAAAACCTGTGCATCGTAGGTTGAAAACTGTACTTATGGTTAAGAACTACTCCGCTGTTCAATACTCCTTACCCAATCGTCAACTGATATAGGTAAATGTCAGGGACATAATTTCAAAAAGTTATATCTCACTTTATAAAAATAAACGTACAGATATATCAGTTTGAAATTGGTGCACAACAACGGATACTCAAAACCAAATACTTGCCGTCCGGCAAAAACCCAGGCGATTTCCTCAAATATCACCAATTACAACAAATTCCGATATAATGAGGATGATCACCTAATTCCCAATAACTTACTCTCACTCATCATCTGTAAAACCATACAGATGTGAGAATCATACACGGTAAATACATACCCTGGAACAAGTATCTAATCGGGAAATCAGTTTTCCTTTAACAACGCACAGTGAAACTGAAACATGAAAATGTTTCGAAGGGGTATCCTGGTATTCGTAGTAATGCCTCTTCCATAATCCAATTCATGACTGTAACCGTATATTTCTTTGCCATCTCTCCAAATCCCTTTATTTTTCTTTAGTCGTTATCTTCTGTACACCATCGTTAGGCTAAATGGTTTTCTTCCTTCCCTATCGTCCGGCACCAGCCTATGGTTTGGAAAAAGACTATCCAATAAGCGTAATAGGTGTATACTCCTAAACCAAGGAGTACTCGCAACTTGAGAGAAGGTGATGATAAAAGGAAACCTGAATAAACCTTGTTCTATTCCTCCTCAACTGGAGAAAAGCAAAGGTGAAATAGGAGTTGCGATGAAGTACGCGGTTTGGTCGTGAATGACAGCAGTCGCAATTTACTTTGCCCTCTTTCTAATCCCTTTATTTTGTCTTTACTTATTACTTTCTGTACACCCTACTTAGGCTAATTGGTTTTCTTCATTTCCTATCTTTCGGCACCTACCTATAGTTTGAAAGAAGACTATCCAATAAGCGTAATAGGTGTACTCTCCTAAACCAAGGAGCCCTCGCAACCTGAGAGAAGGTGATAATAAAAGACAACTGAATAAACCAATTCTATTTCTCCTGAACCTGAATCCATCCTCGAAGAAGTCCCTTCGAGTTCGTACATAACCATACGATGGATTTATCCAATGGAAATGGATGTTCGTAATAATACGAGGTGTTTTGGAGAAATGCAAAGGGTAAAAGAAGGATCGGCAATGACTTATGCAACTCAGACAATCCAAAAGCCAGTATTTTAAGAAGGTTCGTCAACTTGGTCACTAAGTCATAGTCTAGGGTCGGTCAATGGTCGCTGCCAAAGAGAGAGAAAAGAAACACTCTGCGTGCACTCTAACCTAGATCAGAATGGTTGTCACTTTATCTAATCAGGAAACTTCCCACTGTACCGTCAAAATCTCCTCCAAACCTGAAAGAAGAATTAGTCGGGATCACACGAAGAGTAAACCAACTCATCAGTGGGAATCGGGATCCAACTCTCATCGCATGATAATGTGAAGGAATCCACTCACGTTATCACACTCCAGAAGGTATGCGCATGTCTGGCAAGTTTCAGTTTCTTTAGAAACTCCCGATATGGATTTTTGCCCCATGCTCTTATGACCTTGACGTTAGCCAAAATGCCATAAGTCACATGTCAAGTTCTACCCATCATTATCTTGTTAATTTGAACCCACCGTACATACCCCTGACGTTAGCCAAAAGGCAGAACGACTGTCCCAAACCAACTTATCTATCTATGCAACAGATGAATACCCAGCAGCTATCAAACACTATGCCTTGGCGTTGGTCAAAATACATAGCTTGAATACTACTGAATATCTAACTGAAACGACAGAGGGCTATGGCTGGTTTTTGGCGAAAAACCTTTAACGTAACGAACTTGATATCGCTGAAGGAACCTGATAGCTTTTTACAAAAATATAGCGGCGAAAACCTTCGCTAAAGAGGTCACTCCCGGTGAAGGGATCTCGGCTCTTTCCTCCTGGAATGAGGTGCAGGATATTCCAACTGAATACCGCGATGCAAAACAACAAGTAATCGATTATAGTGAAGTTATTACCCTGATGCAAACTTCTGCCCAAGGGGTCACTCCCGGTGAAGGGATCTCGGCCCTTGCCTCATCGAATGAGGTGCAGGATATTCCAACTGAATACCACTGTACAAAACAAAAGAAAACGTCTTTGTAATAACACATTTTGAAAACTGTTCCAACAACGTCAAACAAGTTTTTTTCTTTGCATTGATCAAAATCAACGCAGTCCCATCAATTAATCACACCGGAAAAGAACGAAAATAAAATGTACGTATATGCCATCCGCATTTGCCACTGGGTCCCGTCATCACCCGTTAGGTTACTTAACGAACGACAGAGCGGGGACTGGACTAGCGCGGGTGTAAAACAATTACAACATCTACTAGTATATATACCAATATACAATAATCGCTCCAGACGTGATAAAGCAACATTACAGAAAAGTAATAAGCATCACAGAACAATACAGATAATCCGGGATCCCCCGGTTTCACAGAGCCGCTACTGAAACACGACGATCCCCTGGTCGTGTGGATAGCCTGTGCAATGAAAACCTAGACCCCTATGGGTGTGGCAAGTTACCCGCCAAAACCTGAAGCGAGGCAGCCCCCTTCAGCAAAGTGAATGAACAACCCAGCACTTCACGGAATCCGGTAACTTGAGCACCCCTCCTTGGGTCAACCTGTACCCCCTATGAGTGCGGCGAATAGCCTGCCAATTCTAGAGTGAGGCCCCCTGCCTCTCAAAGCCATGAGATGCGGACTCGTTGCCCTCCAGAACCCGGCTATCCATGCACTCCTTCGTGGGGTAAACCTAGTATAGAAATGAAAATAAAAGTACAACGGGTACATCGAGCTCAACCCGGTCGTGCCCCAAAAGAATAATATACAAACAGGCAGTGACAACAGTCCACATGTTAGACGCTCACCCCGCAATATCAAATATACAAATAAATCCAAACTGCACTAACATTGCACACAGCTATCCACCATGACAAAACCGCAACATCACAGCACAACACAGAACATCAACGCGAATGTCACGTTCTCAAACCCGTCTAAAAGAGCTATAGCAATTAGACACGATTTACTGCGCGAATGACATTTACGGTCGGAGATATAATGTAAGTACTGAAAACTAACACGTTTAAAATTCCGATCGACAAAACATCCCGAAGTGGGCCCCAAGTACAACTCCAGTACTCAAACAAAATCTGGGCCCAAACAAAATATTCCAGAAACCATAATTCCACATGAAAGACACCCAAAAGAAATATGGTGCACTGTTACCACAAATCAGCGGCGGAATCGCGGCCAACCTATGGGTTGTGCGGCGGTTCCGTGGCAGTCTTGTGGATTCAGTCGACCAAATTTCTACAGTAGTCTTAAAACAGCCTGCACGATTTTCTGACATACCCAAAATAATTTTTAGACCAGTTTAAAAATTCGACAGAAACTTTATCATGAAAAATGCAGTTTTGGAAATTTCGTTCGATCGATATTTTAAACACATTAGATGTAACGTTTTGAAAATCGTTTCGGTGAAATTTCAAAAAATCGGTAAAATAAGGGGGTTTTCTGTAAAAAGTCAAAATAAAAATATCTTATTATAAAAATTAAATATACATATTCTAGCTATGTAATTGCTATTATTTGGTGTTTATTGAGCCGCTGGTGAAATTTCAAATTTTCTGAAAAAAATATTATTTTATTATTATTTTAAGCCGTCACTAATACATTTAATTAGGGAAAATTACAAATTGGAATGAGTTGAAACAAATTTTGTGCATCATAAAACATTAAATAAAATTTTATCATGTGGTTTTTGGAACGAAATCATTTGCCAAAACGGTTTAGAAATTATTGAAGAAAAAAGGCTTTTTTTTAGCGTAAATGGATGTTTGGGGTATTGTATTTATCATTTTTCATCACCCCACACCCATACCCACACCCACACACCCCCATTCACTTCTCCCCTTGGCTGAATTCAGCAGACCCATCTTTTTCCCCACTTGAATTTCAAAGGAAAAGAAATGAAAGAAAAGAAAAGAAAATGGAGAAATGAGGTGGACCTTTGACCTTGAATTGACTTTGACTTCTTCCCCCACTTTCTCTACCTCCCTCTCTCTCCTCTCCCACTCCCATTCCAGCAGCCCCCCCTCCTACAGCAGCAGCAGCCCCCCCAATTCCCTTCTCTTTTCTCTTCAAACTTCATCAAAAATTGCCTCAAATCCATCAAAAAAAATCCCAAAACCCAAATCCGACTCCTACCCATTTTTGCTTAGCCCGTATAGCATGGATCTTTGTGAAAAGAGAGCATTTTGGGAGGCCATGGATGCTTGTGGATCTTCAAATGTTTTTGGGTATAATTCTAAAACATTTTTGGTTAATTTGTTACTAATTTCTTAAAGCTAAACTACTTAAGTGTTAATTAGGCTTAACTTGCAAGTTTTGGAATTCAAGTTATGAATTTGAATGCAAGTTAGGGTTTTATAAAATTGGTGTATGGTTGTGTGTTATATTTAGGCTTTTTGTCATGTTAATACAAGATTAGTAGCTTGTGCTAATGGTTAGTTTAAAAATTGTGTTAATTTGCTAATTTGCTTACTAGGTTTTTGGAAATTATTGCAAATGTTAAACTAAAAATCTAATTAGGTTTTTCATGGCTTCATTAACTTTATTAAGTGTAGTTTAATGCTTTGGATCATGCAAATCTAAGCTAGATTGTAGTTTGTGCATTTTTGCTTTGAAATTGTTAAAATTTAAGTATTTTGTAAACTAGAATATTAGGGTTTTTGGAATTTAATGAGATTAAATTCCGGAAATTGTTTATATGACTTATTTAAGATATTTAATAAGTATATTGGCCGCTACATTCATTTAAACATCATGTTTTGTACGAAAACGGCGAATTGTGCTTGCTAGATTTTCGGAAAAACGACTTTTTAAGTAAAATTGGGGTTTTTGTGAGTTTTAACCTAGTTTATATTAAAATTAGTGTTCGTGAATGTGCAAATGAGTGTGATTGGATTTTTCTCGATGGTTTGACATTTGTACATCGACATCGAGGGTTGGTTTGACTATTCTTGCATGCGTAGGCGATAGGTTTGGACCTATGCGTGATACGCGTGCCGATTTGATTTTCGTATGCCGTTTCGATTTCGAATTTAGTTTTAATGCGATATGGTGCGTTATGGTATGTAGGTACCCCCATGTAGACTTCGAGACGACAAGCAAGCGCGTGGCGACGTCGGCACCGGCTAGCGAGGACCAGATGAGTAGATTTATATCTACGGGGAGAAGTCGGGTGGATGGCGTATAGCACCCCCGCAGTCCGTGGTGGCGTATACGGATGCGTATACACACCAACAATTAGTATATGTTATTTGGGATTAATAACGATGCTTAGGATGGATATTGGTGTGTTGGATTATTTTAGCGTTGCGAACCCTAGGGTAGTGTTGCACTACACATACACACATACATACTTGCATACTTTCCTATTGATATGTGCTCATGGGATTCTTTATAGTTATGTGTTCACATGGGTATGGGACTATGTGTTCACATACGGATTTGAGGATGATACTTGGGATTGAGCTGAGTCGATGAGATTTGATTTGAGGCCGTGAGATCGGTGATATAGCAGGGTTCGTATTTGAGATACGACATGATGTTGTAGCGGGTCCTTGACGTAGTGTTTCACACACGTCCATGCATACGTAGGCGGTATCAGTATGGTACTAGACGTAGATCAGTACCGCGATCATGATATTTGATAAAGAGGATACCAGGTGAATAGCATGATGAATGTGATATTGACCCGTACCCAGATTTGGGATGCCGTACGACGGATTTACGTACGAGCTATATCTTGATGATTGATCCGCACTCTTGACTTGGGATGTCTGATTTTAGATATGGTATCGGATATGATATTATTGAGGCGGGATCACCGACTAATATATATACAGGTATGTACATGTATCGACTCAGATGTTAGGCGGTTTCCTTACCTGTAGTTCAGCTTGTTAGCTTAGCCCTTTAGTTTAGTGTAGTTGTTAGATTAGATTAGACTCCTACCTATTTCAAAAACTAACAAATAGTGGGTATTTTAAAAGACAGCCCAAGGGATCCTACGGATATTTCGAAAGACTTATCTTTTCATAAAAACACCGTAGCCCCTATTTTCAAAACCCCATGATTCGTGTTATTTCAAAAGGCACCATTTGTAGGACTTATATTAGATTAATGCAGATTAGTTATAGTTGCGTCTAGTTTTCAGCTCCCGCTCTTCTTTTGTGGTCCGCTTCGCATCGCATGCTAATATTATGTTTCGTACTACATTATTGATATCATGCTGTTAGGACACCAGCACCATTACCGATGATGCGTATGTACCACGTACACTTACTTGCCGGCTCACACACATCTTCATCGGTAATTGCCATGTCATGTACACTTTAGAGAATATATTTTCTTGACTTATCTTGTTAGTTAGTAGTTTGATATGATATTAGTGTACCTGCCTTACATGCCTAGTTTATTAATCATACATTGCAACTTGGTTATTGATACCATATGCATTCATTATCATTGATATATGCACTTGTGATGATTTTTTTGAGATTTATGATATTTCTGGATTTCGGGGAAAGCCGCAAAATTAACAACTTATGATCTTTTAAAATATAAAATGTTGCGGTTTTCTAGTGATGTAAAGTGTCGTCCACCATGAGTTTGCTGTGGTTTTCGAGATCCGTGTCGAGGACTGGAGGAACCGTCACGGGTACATAGTGGGCCCGGTGCGGTACCCCGGGGCAAGAGGAATGTGGTGTTGACGTTGAGCCCGGTGATATTATCCGACGCGTCGGATATCCGGAGGATACCGTCGTGGTCTTGTGATGGATGGTAGGGGCCGGTCTGGACTGACGGCGCCCTAGAAATTGAGATTGAGACATTGATATTTCGAGACAGTGAGATTTATGTTTTGTGTCGATGCTAGACACTGTTGATACTGATTTCATTTATGATACCTCAGTTTAAAAAATACGAAGGAAATCTCACTAATTTATGAAAACAGTTTCTTCATTTACATGTATTCTGTTTTCATGCATGCATACCTCATTCATATGATATATTGCTACCTGAGGCACTGACACAGGCACATGAGTTTACACTCGGGTTAGATACTACCCTAGCCATTGTTATAGGCTGCATGTTATATACATTTTTGAGGATATATTTTGATCATTGACCTAGGATTGCGTTATTTATGCGATTTCTGTGCGTAGATATTTTTCTATTCACGAGTTGGCAACTCACCCCCGTTGTGCCCCAGTTTCTTGCAGGTTTTGCCGTACAGGTTCAATTACGGCTTTGCGGGCTCAGTTTCATTCGGGTGACTTGCTAGTAGGTGGGTTTTTCTTGTATCGTACCCATCATATTACCTTGTATAATATTATTCCTTTGTATCTAGTAAATTCCATCAACCAAACATGTATTTATTGAGATAGAGACCAGTGTTGGTTATTCTTTCGACCTTAGAGTCGCTCGTTATATTTCTGGTGGTTTTGAGTTCCCTTTTGAGTTTGATCCTCGCCGTTGGCGTTGTATATTATATTGCTTGTGTGGTTGTGACCGTCGATTGACGAAGAGCTAGCTCCCGCTTGGAGATGCCTTTTTATTGATTTTGTATACTATTCATGTTGTATCCCGTTTGGGAGCCAGTATTTACAAAGGAGACTCTGCCGAAATTTTCAGTAAATTTTTGATGTTTTAAAAACCGCGTAATTCGGCTTATGCTTTTGAAATTACTTGCTTTAAGTTGGTTTTTCCTGCACTCTACTACTTTTCTTGGTTTGGATTTCTGGGTTTTCGGTTTACTTAGATTACGTACGTCTCGAGACGTTCGTAGTTTAAGTGCCGGTCATGTTCCGTACTTTCGGGTCGTGACATTAGAACATGCTAGTAAAGGTTAATGGCGTGGCTCTGATACCATGTAAGTCTACGGTAGTGCCCCGGTCGTCAATCTAAGGCCAAACACGGAACAAAAACTTTTACAACTGGCGCTATCGCATACTATAACCCGGATCTTGCCATTAACGCTAAACTAGCAAACTGTAAAGAGATAGAAAGGTTATACCAATCGATCCGTGTCCTTCGGTCTTTAGCCATCATCCCACGATCCTCGCGGCATTTCCGATCTCGCACGATCTCTGGTCTCCTCTTCGCGGTGGCACCACGTCATCGATTCTTTATACGGGCTCCCGCCTCTATACTAAAGCAACTCGAACATGAAGTATGCTAACCGACATGTCCAAGATGAAGTAGAGAATGAGTGGAATACTTTGTCTCAAACACCCTAGGGTTCTCACCACATGAGAGGGATAGGGTGGAGGTTGAAGAAGATGCAAAGAGTTGAAGAGTGTGAGCTCAAGAAAACTCTAGTGAGCAAAATAACCAAGCACCAAAAAAATTGCCTTGGCTGTCCAAATAATGATTGATGATAATATAAGGCTTTTGTGTTTTGAAAACAAAGAAAAGATCTCCACAAAATATCTCCACAAAGCTTCATAATATCCTACCCAAAACAAACACCATTAATTCTTTAATGACTCACTAGATGACTCATTACAAGAGTCATTAGTGAACATTCTAGAATAAATGTGTCATCCAAAATGAGTCACACTTTCCAAATCCAATAATCATTTAAACCAAAATGATTAACCCAAAAAGAAATGCATCTTCTAAAGTAATCTCGTATCGGATTTCGAGAATACCCCTCACCTGTATATACATACCTGTATCCGTATTCCGACCGAATACGAATACGATGAGACTAAAATATTGACTCAATATAATACTTGGATCCGTCTTTAAACTAAAGCCCACCAGTATTATCTGTCCGAAACATGACACGTGCACAAGTGCACGTGCATGTTCGAACCCTGCCATAAAACCATACGGCCTCTACAACGTTTCGTCCGAACTTGGAAAACTATCTGTGGGGGACTCTAAAGACTCGTCAATACTCTGACAGTGGGTTTAACCACAAGCCGTCAGTGGTACAAGATGTACGTAACAGCTGCCCATGTATTGACAGAAAGGGAAGCCGATGAGCGAACTCATCCTGGAACCCTACTGAGCCTATCAGTGACAATATCCGTACAGTCCAATCCGTTCGTCTATGAGCATCGCATATCGGGCCTAGGGGGCTGGTAACGTCAGACCCCCAATAGCGGTATAAGTCGTGTCGGAGGGTAGCCCTGAACACCCAGAGAGACTACTGGAATACCTACCAGTAATTCTCACCTGCCTTAGCCAAGGACTTGGTGTAATGGCTCTCCTAGACACAGCGCGATCTCACCCTCAATACCGGGAGAGACGAATCCCCTGTCAATCCGCTCACTGCCTCTATGTGGCTCGGGACTGTACCCAACTAAAACCTGTTTGCACGACTCCTTTGAGCCGTGGTAGGGTAGTAATCTAAGCACAGTGGGAACTCACACGAGACAAATGACGACCTCAGGTCGAAGAACTAACCTGTACACATGTCATCAGAGAACTGCTATCTGACGCTAGGTATAAAACCAACTAGCAGATTCCCGGCGAGTCCTGTCCGGTGCACTCATAACCCAATGAGCACATGTATACATCTTAGGTGAACTAACTGACACCAATGGCTTGTGAGACTGGCCACCGCCCCTCGTCGGGGTCTCGACTGTATACACTAGTCTACTCCGGAGTATCGATGCCCTGTCTCGAAACACCCATGACCAGGGACCACTTTTAAGGATGTGCTTATAAACTACCCAACTCTCACGTATATGATCGCCATCATACTGTTGGTAGTCAAGAAGGATCCTAAGGGCTCTATCAATGTGTAATAGTGAACAGTAATATCACCTAAAGCTGTACACGACTGATAAAGGCAAACCAGATGTAAGGTTCCTAGGCACCCTAGTGAGGTCTCACAAGTGATCAAACATGCAAATTTCTAAAAATACGGTGCCGAGAAACCCTAGAACGGATCGTTAACTAGATATATATAGGCGAAGCGAGTAAGTAAACGGAAATATAGCTAAAGGGAAGGGGCTACAACCTTTGTAGATCCGGTCCACCACTTCCTAAGCTCCGCGATGATCTCCCTCCGCTGTCCAAATCGAACCCTTGACTCTAGCATTGGCATCATCGAAGAATGAGCGGGCTTGATCGTCGGTTCGATGCCGAAGATGATCTACGTCGAGGCATCACAAGAACAAGCTCCAACTTCACCAAGCTTTGAAAACTTGTGAAGTAAACACCCTATACAACTTGGCAAGAGGTAGAGGATGAAGAAATAGGAAGTGGGTAGACTTTAGAATTGGATTTCTCACTTGATTTCTCAAGTTGCCATTGGTGTAGAAAGCTTTTCTTCTTCTTGCTCATGAAGAAGAAGATGAAAAAGATATGATAAGTTGAATAAATAAAATGAATAAGAATTAAATCTTATCATACTTTTAACCTTAGTTAAGTGTAGAGAAAACACCATGGTTAATGGAATGGTTAGGGTTAAGGATAAGAACAAAAAGGAGACTAAGTCAAAGTTTCAAGAAACTTCAACTAAAAACAAAACATTCAACCATTCATTTATCTTTTCTTTTTCCAAAAATGAATAAATAAGAAAGATAAATGAATAAATAATCAAAACCCTAATCATTAACTTAAACCATGGTTTAATTCTTTACACTTAACCAAGTAAGCATGTATCATCAAACATGATACAAACATGTGCACAAAAGTATATCACATATACAACTTGCACAATTCAAGTGAGAAAATTCATTTAAAGTGAACCAATACTAGTTAACGCAAAGTAATATATCAAATATGTAAATATGCACTAAATCATTAAATCAACACTTGATTTAACGATCCGGTCATGTCGCATATAACCGACTAGTATTCAATGTATCGGCTTCTCGAATCAATCCTTGATTCGATAACCAGGTTATATCGCATATAACCAATCGATACATTCGTCGCGAGAATGGAATACGGTATCACATACACGAATTATTCTCGGTCCCGCACATATCTCATATGCGCTCCTATTTCGTTTCGCTTGAGCCAGGAAACCTCTGTGTAGGACTCTAAAGACTCGTCAATACGCCGGCAGCAGATGATGATCATATCAAACACCCACAAGCCGCAAGCGGTCTGCTAAACGTAACGGCCACCTGGGTATTGAGCGATCAGAAGATCGACGAGCAAGCCCGCTCACACTCCTGCGAATCCAACCAGTAACACTTACCGTACAGTCCGGTCTGTTCGTCTGATATGTCGCATATCTCGCCTAGGGGTGGTAAACGTCAGACCCCGGTAGCTCGATAAGTCATGCCGACTTGAGGTCCATAACATTCGTGAAACTACTGATAACTCTTACCAGTATATCACTGCAACCCTGGCCAGGGATTTCCTGTTATGGCCAGTCGAGCATAGCACAACATCAACCCCCAATACCGGGAGAGACGAATCCCCTCCTATCGCTCATTACCTCCATATGAATCGGGACTGTACCCAAAAACCACCTGTTTGCACGACTCAGTAGAGCCGTGGTAGGGTGGAAATCAAAGCACAGTGGGAGACTCACAAGACTCTATGACGATCTCGGGTCAACAGACTAAGCTGTACCAGTGTCACCAGAGAACTGCCATCTGACGTGAGGTATAATACCATCTTGGAGTTCTCGGCAAGTCCGTTCAGTGTACCCAGTCTCCACTGAGCACCCGCATACCATCTCCGATGTCAAACACCAATGGATATGGGATCATCCATCACCCATCGCATGGGTCGAGAAGATATACGCTAGTCTACTCTGGAATATCGATGCCCCGTCTCGATATTCCCACGACTAGGAACAATGAAGGATGTACTCATTGACTACCCAGGCCCCACTAGTATGATCTGCATCATAGTCCTGGAAGTCGAGTACTCATCCTAAGGGCTTTATCAACATGTAATCAGAGAGACAGAAAGTATACATGTTAAGACAAAGAGCAACCAGATAGCGTACTATCATGTCGAGCAAGAAAGTCCTACCTATATATGTCCCAGCATCCACTACAATATACATCCAATGTACAGTAATGGCCTCTAGGGCATACATATAACTAACAATCTCCCACTTGCACTAGGGCCATCTGTAGCAGTGGTCGCAGTATCTAATACTCAACCATCCCATATGAGTCTCTCTCTGGGAAAAGGCCTTCGTGAGTGGATCCGCCGTGTTGTCCTCTGAGTCTTCTCTCCTAACCTCGATCACCCTGGAGATCAACTATCTCCATGATCAGGTGATGCTGCCTCAGAATTTGTCTGGGTCACTGATGGGACCAGGGTTCCAGGGCCGAAGCCACACTTCCATTGTCATACAATGGCAGGAACGTAGTTCATCTTATGAACCAATATACACCCAAACTGCCTCTTTAGCAGTATCTTTAATAGCGATGTTACCAGCCTTTATCGTCTAGTTTGCCACGGTATCGAGCTTGGAACTCTTCCAACATACCGTCCCTTTACTGAGGGTAAAGACAGTGCCTGTGACTGACATTCAGTCGTCTTTATCACCCTGGAACACTTCCAGTGATTCTCCCCAGGATCGATTGATACAATCTCACTGTACCTAGTGAGAACCCTAATATCCCTTTAGATCTATCTCATAGGTCCAAATCTCAGGATTTAGGAGGTATCATCTTTATCCTATTTGGAGAATCCTTGTGATAATAGGAGATTGACCAATCGTAGTATAGGAAACCCCTTCCCTAACAAGAGTATGGCATCCACGTATTCTACGAGGATCGTCACCATACTCCCTACTATCCTTTTGTTTATACAAGGTTCATCTACCATTTTGATGATGTCAACTTATTTGACTAATTCATCAAAACAGATGTTCCAACTCCGCGATGCCTGCTTTATCCTATAAAGCATCTTGCACACGTTTCCGCTGCTCCCACTGTGTACGAGGCCCTCTGGCTGTGTTCTTATAGACGTTCTCTTCTGAATCATTATTTAGAAAAGTAGTCATGGCACCCAACCACCAGATATCGTAGTCATGGTATGTAGCCGTGGCAAGTAGGATCTGGATGGACTTAAACATAGTCCCTGGAAAAGGTTTCATTATTATCCGTGCCTGGTTGATGACGAAAACCTTTAACAAGTCAAGCTTTGAAAGTCTCAACTTTTCCATGTACACCAAGCAATCTTCTCAAGATATACTTGCTCCTGATGGGGATTTAACCCTTCAGTTATAGCAACCAAAGTCCATACTTTGTTGGTGTATAAGGATTCCATCTCAGATCACTAAGCATCCAGCCATTCTTACAGAGTCCCTACTCTCGATGGCCTGCTCGAAACTGGTTGGGTCATCATCTCATGATGCAATCCTCGCTCCCACTGTCATCGAGAAACCGAGGTATCTCTCAGGTGGGTGAGGAACCCTACTAGATCGGCGGAGAGGCTGAGGTTCGTCGGAAACTATTGAATCCTTTGGTTCTGTCAAATCATTAGCAGTTTTGTACAGCTGGAACCTTTCCAGTTCTACAGAACTGATCTTGCCTCGATCTTGTCCGTATTTTGCTTTTGACATAGGACGGACAATCCCAAATCTTAACTTACTTAAGAGATAGGATCTTCCCACACCATATCTTATATGGAGTGGTAGGCACTGATTTGATTCAAACCTAATTCAATAGGTATGCAACTTCTCAAGTGCATAACCCCAAAAGGAAACAGGTAACTCAGTAGTACTCATCATAGAGCACACCTTATCATATAGGGTGTGATTGCCCCGCCCCGATATACCATCGTGCTATGGTGTATACGGAGGAGTAATGCTGAGAGAGAATCTCATTCTCCTTTAGAATAGTCCAGGAATTCTATGCACAAGTATTCTCCTCCCTGATCTCATCATAGGACATAATACTTATACCCGTATTTTGGTTCTCTACTTCTAACTTATATTCTGTGAATATCTCAAAAGGTTCGGACTTATGTTTCAACAGGAACATATGACTGAATCTTGAGAGATTATCAGAGAATATAATGAAGTATAAAGAACCAGTCCTGGCATGTGTAGACAGGAGACCTTACATACATCATCATGTATCAGTCCCAAGAGTTTACTAACTCTTCCTCTGTTTCCAATAAACAGAGCTATGGTCATCTTATCTTTGTGACATGACTGGTAAGTTTCACAAGATGTAAATTCAAACTGATTTAAATATGCATCTAAATGTAACTTCAGCCAGTCGGGTCGCATTGATATGACCTAGTCTACAATACCTCAAGAAGAATTTGTTCATTTCTGAACTCTTCCTCTTGTGTGTGTTCAGCATACAGGGAACTGTAATTTGATTTAGAACGTCAATGCTTTTAGACAACGTGCCTGAACCGATCAACTTTTGATATAGGAAATGTTCAAAACATTATCCAACAATACAAAATTATATCTTTTCTTTACTAATGAAGAGATTGATATGATTTTGTATATCAGGTTCGGTATCTAATAGCATTTGTTCAGAATCAATGTATTCGTAATACAGGGTGACAGTGACCAACAGACTTGGCTGCAACACTTGCCCCGTTTTCTGCCTCATGAAACTTATCACCCGTTCTCAGTTTTTCTACCTTTTTGTAGCCCTATGTAACAGATTACATATCTGGGATCCTGATCCGGTATCATATACCCAGGATGCAGAGGATACTGAGAAACAGTTCTTTGTAATGAACACACCCGAAGGAGATGCATCATATGCACTTTCTTCGTTTGGGCGGCATAGGAATTCTGGTATTCCCCTATTTCCTGCTCTGTCTTATAACAATTATAAGTTGGAGCGGGACCAACGTTCCCCAGCTCAGTATAACAAGCGGGTTCGGTCAATACATCCACTTTATTATCTTGATTAAGGCGTGATATGGTCGCTACCAGGAGAGAGAGAGAAGAAAACACTCTGCGTGCGCTCTTGCAAGATCAGATTGGTTATATATTTTATCTAATCAGGATGGCTCCTACTGTTTTTATCAAATCTTCCTTCAAACTCTAAAACGAAAGACTAGCCGGGATTAATTACACTCTACAAGTTCGCCAATCTTTCAGCCAGGCCAGTGTCGGTACTTTGAGGGAGGTTCCCCGTGCTTTCGCACGGACCTAATTACTGTAAACCTCGTTTTCCCAGAGGCGTAACCCCGTTGACACCTTTCTAGACACCTACTTGATTGGCTAATTGCAAAGTGCAAAACTCTCCCAGGAGTAACAATTACTCGCAGTGGGTATCGGGATCCAACTATCACATAGAAGGTATGCAATCTCATTGCAAATTTCAACACTTGAAACTCCCGATAATGGTTTTTACCCCTAGCACCTATGACCTTGGCTAAGGTCAACAAATCATAGGTACTAGTCAAGTTCTACCCGTCATTTCGTGATTAATTAGACCCACCCACATGACCCTTGGCTAAGGTCAACAAAGCCACATGACTGTCCTAACTAATCGCATCATATGCTGTGTAGGAAGACATCACTTAGCTACCGTACACTGTGCCTTGACTATGGTCAACAAACACAGCACGAATACTAAGTACTCTACTTCCTAAAATGACGGAGGGTTGCGAATGGTTTTTGTGAAAACCTTTAACGCTTTGAACTTGATCTCGTTGCGGAATCAAATGGTTTTTAAATGGAATGTTTTTGAAGCTTTTCTAGTTTTGCTAAAGGGGTCACTCCCGGTGAAGGGATCGTCGGTCCTTTCCTCGTCGAATGAGGTGCGGGATATATCATATATATCACTGTGCAAAGCGAAAACTATAGAAGCGATCAAAGACAAACCGAGTGTGTAGCATCTGCCAGTTATTGCTAAAGGAGTCACTCCCGGTGAAGGGATCTCGGTCCTTTCCTTATCGAATCAGGTGCAGGATGTTCTATAATGAACACCGCAATGCAAAGCAAGAACTGTAGCTACCTGTTTTTATTTTGAAATTTGATTCCACAACATCAATTAGGTTTATTTTCTTTCATTAATCTCATTAATGAATATCCCATCATTTAAGTCCACCTAAACATCACAGATAAATATAACGTACGCTTATGCCATCCGCATTCGCCTCGATGTCCCGTCTGCACCGTTAGGTTAGGTAACTAACGGCAGAGCGGGGCAGGGCTAGCGCGGGTGAAAAACATAAGCAACGTTTATATAATATATCATATATACTATATATAATACCTGTCACAGAACATCATATGATCACATCACAGATAAATCACAGCAGAAGAAACATATGAAATATTGGATATACTAGGACGTCCGTGTTTTCAATACGAGCCAGTATAAAACACGGATTCCACGGTCGTGATGAATAGCCAATCCCACACCCCAAGACCCCTACGAGAGCGGCAAGCAACCCTACCAATTCCAGGGTTAGGAGACCCGGACTCGACTTCTCGAGTTGGTCTCCCATTGGACCCCAGAACCCGGTTACTTGTGCTCCCCTCCTTGGGTCTATCCTAATGCGGAAAAGTAAATAATATACAAGTGGTGACAACATCCGCAACCTGGAAGTGCCCCAATAAAAGAATATTACATACAAGTTTTTATATGAATGAAAATGAAAAAACACTCATCTCACATAAAACCCCCCCCGGCTATTCAAACACGACGATCCAATATAACATATCCAGCAACACATAACATCACATGTCATCAACGTAAGTAAATATGCGCATCCCAATTGTCGTTGACATATAGCAACGAAACCGGCGATATCACATATTACACTTACGGTCACAGAAAAGAAAGTGTAAAACTACAACAGTTGGAATCCGCAACCACCTCAGACATCGCATGCCTGATCAAATGAATTACTTAGACATCGCATGCCTAACAATTATAAACCCCGCATTTTAGTCTCATTATCGAAAACTCTTTTCAATATCAAGTCGGGCAATTCAACAGGATTCCCAACATTCTGATCGAATGCTCGTCGCAAACTTTTAGTAGGCGGCCGCACCCCCGACGCCGTCGACAAAGTGCACCAAGGCGGAACACCGCTGCCGCGAGCACCCGAACGGATGCTTTCGGCGACGGGGTTCTCCTACAGTCACTTGGTCGGGGCTATGGAGTGAGGCTGTCTATTAAGTTTACCCGGCGAGTATCCGCGTACGCTACGTGATTGCGACGGACTTTTGATCACATCAAAACTCCGTGGCAACCGATCAAGTAAGACTAAACTACTATGTTTATAATATTCATTCCGTTGTCTCATAACAATTTGCGAATTCCAAGTATTGTATCACATTCCGGATAAATAGAAAATGTTAAACTTTCCGATCGAACAATCGAACACCCAAGTTTTCCCGATACAGCTCAACACATGAAATAAGTCTAACAACATTCAGTTCGTGCCTCAGTACCAACGGTCCAGCCGTAGAAGGGTCAAGCCAACGCCTCACATGTGGCACGCCATACTGCCCCAAACCCGAAGGTTCAAAGGGCAGTTCAAGACGGTCACATAATCGAGTTAAGGTTTGTTGTCTTCTAGAGGGTCCATCGCGTTACTTGCACTACTTAGAACGTCGTTAAACTACGGAAAAATCCAACAATTGGAAATTTCCCGGCAGGGGAAAAAGTGGGTATTTATATCCGGTCGAACTTTTTAACATATTCTAAGATTTATCCGAAAAAACACACCGACAAAATTAAACAATCCGATCGATACACCAAGTTCCCAATACAACCCAGAAAATGCAACTCTGGAAAAATTATTAAAAATCCCCAGGAAAACCAGCACAGACAACTAAGAGTTACTGTGCAAAATAGGATGCACAAAAAGATAAAAGGGCCGCGGATCCGCCGCATGAGCCTCCTATAAGGCCGCGGATCCGCGCCACATTTATGGAATCAAGCCCTCGAATTTTACAGTATCCCTTATATCTTCCTACAGATTTTTCTGAATATTTTTAATATACAAAAATCCACATTTTACAGAAAAGTCCAGAGAGCATTTTTCAAGTCGGGTTTTGGGTCGATCGGACTTCTGATTCCGTCGGGACTTCGCCTAAAGCTCTAGCTAGGCTCTGATACCACTGTAAGGTTCCTAGGCACCCTAGTGAGGTCTCACAAGTGATCAAACATGCAAATTTCTAAAAATACGGTGCCGAGAAACCCTAGAACGGATCGTTAACTAGATATATATAGGCGAAGCGAGTAAGTAAACGGAAATATAGCTAAAGGGAAGGGGCTACAACCTTTGTAGATCCGGTCCACCACTTCCTAAGCTCCGCGATGATCTCCCTCCGCTGTCCAAATCGAACCCTTGACTCTAGCATTGGCATCATCGAAGAATGAGCGGGCTTGATCGTCGGTTCGATGCCGAAGATGATCTACGTCGAGGCATCACAAGAACAAGCTCCAACTTCACCAAGCTTTGAAAAATTGTGAAGTAAACACCCTATACAACTTGGCAAGAGGTAGAGGATGAAGAAATAGGAAGTGGGTAGACTTTAGAATTGGATTTCTCACTTGATTTCTCAAGTTGCCATTGGTGTAGAAAGCTTTTCTTCTTCTTGCTCATGAAGAAGAAGATGAAAAAGATATGATAAGTTGAATAAATAAAATGAATAATAATTAAATCTTATCATACTTTTAACCTTAGTTAAGTGTAGAGAAAAGACCATGGTTAATGGAATGGTTAGGGTTAAGGATAAGAACAAAAAGGAGACTAAGTCAAAGTTTCAAGAAACTTCAACTAAAAACAAAACATTCAACCATTCATTTATCTTTTCTTTTTCCAAAAATGAATAAATAAGAAAGATAAATGAATAAATAATCAAAACCCTAATCATTAACTTAAACCATGGTTTGATTCTTTACACTTAACCAAGTAAGCATGTATCATCAAACATGATACAAACATGTGCACAAAAGTATATCACATATACAACTTGCACAATTCAAGTGAGAAAATCCATTTAAAGTGAACCAATACTAGTTAACGCAAAGTAATATATCAAATATATAAATATGCACTAAATCATTAAATCAACACTTGATTTAACGATCCGGTCATGTCGCATATAACCGACTAGTATTCAATGTATCGGCTTCTCGAATCAATCCTTGATTCGATAACCAGGTTATATCGCATATAACCAATCGATACATTCGTCGCGAGAATGGAATACGGTAGCACATACACGAATTATTCTCGGTCCCGCACATATCTCATATGCGCTCCTATTTCGTTTCGCTTGAGCCAGGAAACCTCTGTGTAGGACTCTAAAGACTCGTCAATACGCCGGCAGCAGATGATGATCATATCAAACACCCACAAGCCGCAAGCGGTCTGCTAAACGTAACGGCCACCCGGGTATTGAGCGATCAGAAGATCGACGAGCAAGCCCGCTCACACTCCTGCGAATCCAACCAGTAACACTTACCGTACAGTCCGGTCTGTTCGTCTGATATGTCGCATATCTCGCCTAGGGGTGGTAAACGTCAGACCCCGGTAGCTCGATAAGTCATGCCGACTTGAGGTCCATAACATTCGTGAAACTACTGATAACTCTTACCAGTATATCACTGCAACCCTGGCCAGGGATTTCCTGTTATGGCCAGTCGAGCATAGCACAACATCAACCCCCAATACCGGGAGAGACGAATCCCCTCCTATCGCTCATTGCCTCCATGTGAATCGGGACTGTACCCAAAAACCACCTGTTTGCACGACTCAGTAGAGCCGTGGTAGGGTGGAAATCAAAGCACAGTGGGAGACTCACAAGACTCTATGACGATCTCAGGTCAACAGACTAAGCTGTACCAGTGTCACCAGAGAACTGCCATCTGACGTGAGGTATAATACCATCTTGGAGTTCTCGGCGAGTCCGTTCAGTGTACCCAGTCTCCACTGAGCACCCGCATACCATCTCCGATGTCAAACACCAATGGATATGGGATCATCCATCGCCCATCGCATGGGTCGAGAAGATATACGCTAGTCTACTCTGGAATATCGATGCCCCGTCTCGATATTCCCACGACTAGGAACAATGAAGGATGTACTCATTGACTATCCAGGCCCCACTAGTATGATCTGCATCATAGTCCTGGAAGTCGAGTACTCATCCTAAGGGCTTTATCAACATGTAATCAGAGAGACAGAAAGTATACATGTTAAGACAAAGAGCAACCAGATAGCGTACTATCATGTCGAGCAAGAAAGTCCTACCTATATATGTCCCAGCATCCACTACAATATACATCCAATGTACAGTAATGGCCTCTAGGGCATACATATAACTAACACCAGATAGCATATTATTATCTCGAGTAAGACTGTCCTACCGGTATAGGTCCTCCTCAATCATTGCAATCACGTGCCTGCGATCCAATAATTGACTTTGAAGGCACTATATCCAACACTTCGTAGATAGTAGGAGAAGCGGAAAGGTGTGCAAGCTGCTTAAATCGATTTACGGATTAAAGCTGGCATCGCGGAGCTGGAACATCTGTTTTGATGTGGCGGTCAAAGAGTTTGACTTCATAAAAAACGTAGATGAACCTTGTATATACAAAAAGGTTGTAGAGAGCAAGGTTGTCTTCCTCGTATTGTACGTGGATGACATACTCTTGATAGGAAATGATGTTCCTATGGTACACTCGGTCAAGCTCTTCTTATCACAAAAGTTCTCTATGAAAGATCTAGGTGATGCCTACTACATCCTAGGGATTAAGATCTATAGAAATAGATCTAAGCGGATGTTGGGATTGTCCCAATCCAGGTACATAGACACCATACTAAAGAGATTTAATATGGAAAATTCTAAGCATGGTAATTTACCCCCTTGCTCAGGAATCACTCTCTCCAAAGAGAAGTCTCCTAAAAATGATATGGAGAGGTCTCGCATACAAGGGACACCCTATGCTTCTGCAGTCGGGTCAATCAAGTATGCGATATTATGTACCAGACCTGATGTAGCTTACACACTTAGTGTAATAAGTAGGTATCAATCAGATCCTGGGGAGAAGCACTGGACAGCCGTGAAGAACATTCTTAAGTACTAGAGAAGGACTAAAGAAATGTTCTTGGTGTATGATAACGGAGAACTCCAGGTGGAGTCCCTTACCGATTCGAGCTTCCAGAGTGATAAAGACGACACTAAGTCAGTCTCGGGTTTTGTCGATACCCTCAATGGAGGGGCGGTATGTTGGAAGAGTTCCAAGCATGCTACCATAACAGACTCGACGATGGAGGCTGAATACATCGCTGCCAACGATGCTGCCAAAGAGGCTGTCTAGAAGATGAAGTTCATTGCTGAACTTGGTGTGGTTCCATCCATTGAGCATCCAATACCCATGTATTGTGATAACAATGGAGCTGTTGCTTTGACCAAGGAAGCCCGGTCCCATCAGCAATCTAGACAGATTCTTAGGCAGTATCACCTGATCCGGGAGATAGTTGATCGCCGGGAGATCGAGATCTGGAGAGTTGACACGAAGGATAACACAGCGGATCCACTCACGATGGCCCTCCCCAGAAGCAGTTTGAGAGACTTTTTGGGATGTTGGGTATGAGATATTACAACAACTGGCCTTAGTGCAAATGCGAGATTGTTAGGAATATGTATGCCCTATAGGCCATTATTCTATGATATCGTGGATGCTTGGACATATATATAGAGGACTTTCTTGCTCAACATGATAGTATGCTATCTGGTTGCTCTTTATCTTTATATGTACACTTGTATTATTATACTGTCTCTCTAATACATATTGATAAATCCCTTATGATGTTAGCTTGACTGCCGGGACTATGATGCAGATCATACTAGTGGGGCTTGTGTAGTCCGTAAGCACATCCTTTAACTGTTCCTAGTCGAGGGAGTATCGAGACAGGGCATCGATATTCCAGAGTAGACTAGTGTGTACGTTTCTTTACCCTGTATGGGGCGATGGTTGATCCCACAGCCATTAGTGTTTGACATCAAAGATTGTACACAGGTGCTCATCAGAGAATGGGTACACCGAACTGGACTCACCGAGAACTCCTAGTTGGTACCAAACCTATCGTCAGATAGCAGTTCTCTGGTGGCACTTGTACAGGTTAGTCTGTAGACCCGAGATCGTCATAGTGTCTTGTGTGGTTCCCACTTTGCTTTGATTTCCTCCCTACCATGGATTAAAGGAGTCGTGCAAACAGGTGGATTTTGGGTACAGTCTCGAGTCACATGGAGGCAGTGAGCGATAGAAGGAGTTTCGTCTCTACCGGTATAGGGAGTTGATGTTGCGCTATACACGATTAGCTATAACATCAAGTCCTTGGCCAGGGCTAATGAGATTTACTGGTAAGTGTTATCAGTAGTTTTTCTAACGGTTATAGGCCACACATCGGCATGACTTATTAAATTACTGGGGTCTGACGATTCCACCCTTAGACTCGATATGTGACATATCAGACGAAAAGACCAGACTGTATGGTAAGTGTTGCTTATAGGTTTTGCTGGAGTTTGGACAAGCTTGCTTGTTGATCTTCTATTCGCTCAATACCTAGGTAGCCGTTACGTCCAGCTAGTACCGCTGATGGCTTGTGGGTGAATGATGTGATCATTACCTACTACTGGCGTATTAACGAGTGTTTACAGTCCCACACAGAGATTTCCAGGCTCAAGAGAAACGAAGTTGGGCACATATGGTGATATGTGCGGGAGATTGATTAAATACGAGTATGTGATACCGTATTCTAATCTAGCGATATTTGATATCAGTAAGGTTCCACAAGGCATCAACCATGCCAAACAAAAATTTTCTGGTGCCGAGAAACCCTAAACTAGATCGTTAACTAGAGATTAGGCGAAACTACAAACATGCAAACAACTTTGCTAACAAGTGAAATGGATTACAACCTTTGTAGATCCGGTTCACCATTTCTTTAGCTCCGTGTTGACGTCCCTCCGCTGCGATCATCGGATCCCAGACTCTAGAAATGGTTTCGTCGGAGAAATGATCTGGCTAGGTCATTGACTTCGAGGCCGAAGATGATCTACGTCGGGGAGACTCAAACTCAAGCTATTCCTTCACTTGGTCGAAAACTTTGTGAAGAGAACACCCTATACTACATGGCAAGTGGTAGAGGATGAAGAAATAGGAAGTGGGTTCACTTTAGAATTGGATTTCTCACTCTTTTTACCATGGCACCATTGGAGCTCTCAAGCTTTTGTGAGCTTGATGAAGATGAATAAGAAGAAAGAATCATTTCAATTAAAAGAATAATATCAATACTTATCCTTTTAATCATGGCACCATGGTTGAGTTAAGCCCTTATGCTTAACTCATGTAGAGATTTAACCAAACCATTAGGTTAAAAGTTGGGTTAACTAATATCTTTAAACATATGACAAAAGAGTTGACTTTGTCAATATTTATCAAGCTTCATGAAGCTTGATAACTTTGACCAAAGTCACACTCTTTTGTTATATGCTTAGGAAAATAGAAAACCCTAATCTAACCTTGACTTGGTTCAAATCTCATATACACAACTTGTTTGTATCATCAAGCATGATACAAACATGTACACTTGCATATATCACATATAAACAATGTGCACATTCAAGTGAGAAAATCAATCTTAAGTGAACCAATACTAGTTAATGTAAAGTAATATATCAAATATATAATTATACATTAAATCATTAAATCAACACTTGATTTAATGATCCGGTCATATCGCATATAACCGACTAATATCAATAGTAACAACTTATCGAATCAACACTTGATCCGATAACCCGGCTATATCGCATACAACCGATCAATGTCACAAATCGCGAGAATAGAATACAGTATTGCCTACTAGTATTATTCTCGGTCCCGGACATATCTCATATGAGCTCCTATTTCGTTTCGCTTGAGCCAGGAAAACCCTGTGTAGGACTCTAAAGACTCGTCAATACGCCGGCAGTAGGTGATGATCATATCAAACACCCACAAGCCGCAAGCGTTCTGCTAAACATAACGGCCACCCGGGTATTGAGCGATTAGAAGATCAACGAGCAAGCCCGCTCACACTCCTGTGAATCCAACGAGTAACACTACCATACAGTCCGGTCTGTTCGTCTGATATGTCACATATCTCGTCTAGGGGTGGTAAACGTCAGACCCCAATAACTCGATAAGTCGTGTCGATATGAGGCTCATAACGGGTCGAGATACTACTGGTAACACTTACCAGTAAATCCCTATAGCAGCCTTGGCCAAGGACTTCCTGTTATAGCCAATCGAGCACTGCGCAACATCAACTCCCTATACCGGGAGAGACGAAACCCCTCCTATCGCTTATTGCCTCCATGTGATTCGGGACTGTACCCAAAATCCACCTTTTTGCACACCCTCTTGGACGTGGTATGATAGAAATCAAAGCACAGTGGGAATCACACAAGACTCTATGACGATCTCAGGTCTACAGACTAACCTGTACCAGTGTCACCAGAGAACTGCCATCTGACGTAAGGTATAATACCATCTGGGAGTTCTCGGCGAGTCCGTCCGGTGTACCCAGTCTCCACTGAGCACCCTTATATCATCTCTAATGTCAAACACCAATGGATATGGGATCATCCATCGCCCATCTGTATGGGTCGAGAAGGGATACGCTAGTCTACTCTGGTATATCGATGCCCCGTCTCGATACACCCATGACTAGGGACTTTGAAGGATGTACTTATGGACTACCACGCCCCCACTAGTATGATTCGCGTCATAGTCCAGGTAGTCAAGTACACATCCTAAGGGCTTTACCAACATGTAACAGAGAGACAATCAGTGTACACGTTAAGGTAAAGAGTAACCAGATAGCATACTATCATATCGAGCAAGAAAGTCATCCCTATATATGTCCAAGCATCCACTACAATATACATCCTATGTATAGTAATGGCCTCTAGGGCATACATATAACTAACAATCTCCCACTTGCACTAGGGCCATCTGATAGCAGTGGTTGTAGTATCTCATACTCAACAATCCCATAAAAGTCTCTCTCTGGAAAAAGGCCTTTGTGAGTGGATCCGCCGTGTTGTCCTCTGAGACTACTCTCCTAACCTCGATCCCCTGGAGATCAACCATCTCCACGATCAGGTGATACTGCCTAAGAATACGTCTGGATCACTGATGGGACGGGCGTTCCTCGGCATAAGCCATAACTCCATTGTCACACAATGGGAGGAACGAAGTTCATCTCATGAACTAATATACACCCAGACTTAC
Source organism: Agapanthus africanus (assembly GCA_030015575.1). Classification (NCBI taxonomy): domain Eukaryota; kingdom Viridiplantae; phylum Streptophyta; class Magnoliopsida; order Asparagales; family Amaryllidaceae; genus Agapanthus; species Agapanthus africanus. The sequence goes on along the minus strand of CM057347.1, from coordinate 205,453,668 downwards.
TCTTTGGTAGCATTTTAAGCAGCGATGTATCTTGCCTTTAATCGTCTAGTATGTCACGGTATCTAGCTTGGAACTCTTCCAACATACCGTCCCTCCACTGAGGGTAAAGACAATGCCTGTGACTGACATTCAGTCGTCCTTATCACCCTGGAACCTTTCCAGTGATTCTCTCCAGGATCCATTGATACCTTCTCACTACAACTAGTGAGTATCCTAAGATCCAATTAGATCTATCTCATAGATCCAAAACCCAGGATTTAGTAGGTATCACTTTGATCCTATATGGAGAATCCTTGTGATAAGCGGAGATTGACCGAGCGTAGTATAGGAAACTCCTTCCCTATCATGAGTATGTCATCCACGTACTCTATGAGGATCACCATCATACTCCCTACTACCTTTTTGTATATACAAGGTTCATCTACCATTTTGATGAAGTTAAACTCTTTGACTACCACATCAAAATAGACGTTCCAACTCCGCGATGCCTGCTTTATCACATAAAACATCTTGCACACGTTTCCGCTGCTCTCACTGTCTACGAAGCCCTCTGACTGTGTACTTATAGACTCTGTCTTCTAAATCATTATTTAGAAAAGCAGTCATGACACCCAACCGCCAGATATCGTAGTCATGGTATGTAGCCGTGGCAAGTAGGATCTGGATGGACTTAAGCATAGGCCTCAGAAAAGGTTTCATCATTAGCCACAACTGGTCTATGATGCAAACCTTTAACGAGTCTAGCTTTGAAAGTCTCAACTTTTCCGTGTACACCAAGTAATCTTCTCAAGATATACTTGCTCCTGATGGGGATTTAACCCTTCAGATAAAGCAACCAAAGTCCATACTTTGTTGGTGTATAAGGATTCCATCTCAGATCGCTAAGCATCCAGCCATTCTTACAGAGTTCTACTCCTGATGGCCAGCCCGAAACTAGTTGGGTCATCATCACATGATGCAATCCTTGCTCCCACTGTCATAGAGACACCGGAGTATCTTTCAGGTGGGTGAGGAAACCTACTAGATCGGCGGAGAGGCTGAGGTTCGTTGGTTGCTATTGAATCCTTTGGTTCTACCAAATCATCCGCTGCAGTTTGTATAGCTGGAACTGTTTCCAGTTCTACCTCATAACCAATAATTTTTTCACAAGAAATTCCCTTTCACAAAGGTGGCATGCTGAGAAACAAAACATTTTTGTTCCTCGGTTAGGTAGAAGATATTCCCTTACGTATGCTTGGGATATCCAACAAACTTCCACAGATCTGACTTTGCCTCGAGCTTGTCCGAATTTTGCTCTTTTAGACATAGGCCGGACAACCCTAAATCTTAACTGACTTAAGAGATGGGCTCTTCCCTTTCCATATCTCATATGAAATGGTAGGCATCTGATTTGATCGGAACCCTATTCAATAGGTATGCAACTTCATAAGTGCATAACTCCCTAAAAGAAAATAGGAAACTCAGTAGTACTCATCATAGAGCACACCATATCATATAGGGTGTTATTGCTCCGCCCCGATATACCATCGTGCTATGGTGTATACGGAGGAGTAATGCTGAGAGAGAATCTCATTCTCCTTTAGAATAATCCAGGAATTCCGTGCTCAAGTATTCTCCTCCTTGATCACATCAAAGGACATAATACTTATACCCGTTTTGGTTCTCTACTTCTAACTTATATTCTGTGAATATCTCAAAAGGTTCGGACTTGTGTTTCAACAGGAACATATGTCTGAATCTTGAGAGATTATCAGAGAATGTAATGAAATACAAAGAACCAGTCTTAGCATGTGTAGACAGGGGACCTACATACATCAACATGTATCATCCCAAGAGTTCACTAACTCTTTCTCTGTTTCCAATAAACAGAGCTGAGGTCATTATATCTTTGTGACATGACTCGCAAGTTTCATAAGATGTAAATTCAAACTGATTTAAATATGCATCCACTATGTAACTTAAGCTAGTCGGGTCACATTGATATGTCCTAGTCTACAAGACCTCAACAAGGATCCGTTCATTTCTGACCTCTTCTTCTTTTGTGTGTTCCGTATACTAAGAACTGTAGTTTGATTTAGAACATTAATGCTTTTAGATAACGTGCCTGAACCGATCAACTCTTGATATAGGAAATGTTCAAAACATTATCCAACAATACAAAATTTTATCATTTCTTTACTAATAAAGAGACTGATATGATTTTTTATATCAGGTTCGGTATCTAATAACATTCGTTCAGAATCAATGTATTTGGGATACAGGGTGACAGTGACCAACAGACTTGGCTGCAACACTTGCACTGTTTTCTGTCTCATGAAATTTATCACCCGTTCTCAGTTCTCTACCTTTCTGTAGCCCTATGTAACAGATTACATATCTGAGATCCTGATCCGGTATCAAATACCCAGGACGCAGAGGATACTGAGAAACAGTTCTTTGTAATGAACATACCCGAAGATGATGCATCAACATGCACTTTCTTCGTTTAGGCGGCACGGGAAATCTGGTATTTCCCTATTTCCTGCTCTGTCTTATAACAATTATAAGTTGGAGCGGGACCAACGTTCCCCAGCTCAGTACAACAAGCGGGTTCGGTCAATATATCCGTTTTATTATCTTGATTAAGGTGTGATATGGTCGCTACCTGGAGAGAGAGAGAGAAGAAAACACTCAGCGTGCGCTCTTGCAAGAATAGATTGGTTATTATTTTATCTAATCAGGATGGCTCCCACTGTTTTTATCAAATCTTCCTTCAAACCCTAAAAGGAAAGACTAGCCGGGATTAATTACACGCTACAAGTTCGCTAATCTTTCAGCCAGGCCAGTGTCGGTACTTTGAGGCAGGTCCCCCGTGCTTTCGCATGAACCTAATTAATGTAAACCTCGTTTTCCCAGAAGCGTAACCCCATTGACACCTTTCTAGACACCGACTTGATCGGCTAATTGTAATGTGTAAAACTCTCCCAGGAGTAATAATTACTCGCAGTGGGTATCGGGATCCAACTATCTCATAGATGGTATGCAATCTCATTGCAAATTTCAACACTTGAAATTCCCGATAATATTTTGCCCCTAGCGTCCTATGACCTTGACAGAGGTCAACAAACCATAGGCTGCTAGTCAAGTTCAACCCGTCATTTCCTGATTGAAGTAAACCCACCCGCACGACCCTTGACAGAGGTCAATAAGGTCGCACGACTACCCTAAATCAATCACATCATATGCTTATACAGATAAGCACTAATCAGTTACCGCACACTACGCCTTGACAGAGGTCAACAAACGCAGCACGAATACTAACCAGTACATATCTAAAATGACGGAGGGCTACGACAGGTTTTTCTGAAAACCTATTGCGTAATGAACTTGATATCGTTGTAGAATCAAATGATTTTAAAATGGAGTGCTTTTGAGGCTTTTCTAGTTTTGCTAAAGGGGTCACTCCCGGTGAAGGGATCGTCGGCCTTTTCCTCATCGAATAAGGTGCAGGATATATCATATATACCGCTGTGCAAAGCAAGAACTATAGGAGCAATCAAAAGACAAACCGAGGGTTGTAGCATCTGCCAGTTATTGCTAAACGAGTCACTCCCGGTGAAGGGATCTCGGTCCTTTCCTTATCGAATAAGGTGCAGGATGTTCTACAAGGAACACCGCGATGCAAAGCAAGAACTGTAGCTACCTGTTTTTGAAAATTCGATTCCACAACATCTTAGGTTTATTTTCTTTCATTAATCACATTAATGAAGTCCCATCGTTTAAATCACCTAAACATCATAGATAAATACGACGTACACTTATGCCATCCGCATTCGCCTCGATGTCCCCTCGTGCACCGTTAGGTTAGGTAACTAACGGCAGAGCGGGGCAGGGCTAGCGCGAGCGCAAAACATAAGTAACGTCTATATAATATATCATATATATCATATACAGTATCTATCATTACATATCAAATGATCACATCACAGATATCGCAGCAGAAGAAACATATGAAACATTGGATATACTAGGACGTCCATGTTTTAAATACGAGCCTGTATAAAACACGGATTCCACGGTCGCGATGAATAGCCAAACCCACACCCCTAAACCCCTACGAAAGCGGCAAGCAACCCTACCAATTCTAGAGTTAGGAGACCCGGATTCGACTCCTCGAGTTGGTCTTCCACTGGACTCCAGAACCCGGTTACTTGTGCCCTCCTCCTTAGGTCTATCCTAGTGCGGAAAAGTAAATAATATACATCAACGGTGACATCTTCCATTACCTGGAAGTGCCCCAATAAAAGAATATTATATACAACAAATTTTACATGAATGAAAATAAAAACTCTCATCTCACATAAAACCCCCGGCTATTCAAAACGCGACGATCCAATATAACATATCCAGCAACACATAACATCACATGCCATCAACGTAAGTAAATGTGCGCATCCCAATTGTCGTTGACATAAAGCAACGAAACCGGCGATATCACATATTACACTTACGGTCGCAGAAAAGAAAGTGTAAAACTACAACAGTTGGAATCTGTAATCTCCTTAGACATCGCATGCCTAACCAATGAATTCCTTAGACATCACATGCCTAACAATTATAAACCCCGCATTTTAGTCTCTATATCGAAAACACTTTTCAATATCAAGTCAGGCAATTCAACAAGATTCCCGGCATTTTGATCGAATGCTCGTCGCAAACTTTAGTAGACGGCCGCACCCCCGATACCGTCGACGAAGTGCACTAAGGCGGAACACCACTGCCGCGAGCACCCGAATGGATGCTTTTGGCGACGGGGTTCTCCTACAGTCACTTGGTCGGGGCTATGGGGCATGGTTGTCTATTAAGTTTACCCGGCGAGTATCCGCGTACGCTACATGATTGCGATGGACTTTTGATCACAACAAAATTCCATGGCAACCGATCAAGTGAGACTAAAGTGCTATGTTTATTGTAAGTCCACGTTGCGACCCCCGGTTCTTACGGGGAGGCGGAAACGGTATAAAAATCAAATTATTAGCGCAAGGGGCAACATGGACTAAGCAAAGTCGGGATCTTTGACTAAACTAAAACTAGCATACTTAGCTAAAGAGAGTTAGCTACTCGGATAGAGATGGTTATACCTAAACTTGTCTTGAACTCCTTCGTCTTCAAAGCTCCGATGGTGGTCCGATGGCTTCTTCTCGTCGTCTCCGTACGCCGAAGATAGATCCACCTGAAAGCTCCAACCTTTAGCTCCTTCTTCGTTCTTTGAAGAAACTAGTTCACTTGGTTTGCTAAACCTAGTGAACTAGAATGAGTAGAGAGGAAATAGAATGGGATTTTATCTATGGTTCTTGATTCTCAACTCATGAGACAAGAGAACCATAGATCAAGAGAGGGAGCAAGAGGTTAAGGGTGAGAGCAAGAGGAGAGCTCAAGAACAAGAGAGAGAATGAGCAAGAAAGAATGAGGCTCTCTTTTGTCTCTCACCCTCTCATAATCCAATGTAATCATAACTCATCATATCAATAAAAGTCTTATGTGATGGTTGAAGCAACCATAACCTTATCATGTCATGCACTCATTTTACTCAAAAGAACAAGCAAGTAAAAGTCTTTGGCATGAAATGATAACCATGGTTATCATGATGGTCAACTAGTCAAGCCTAGTCAACCGGTCAACAAAGTCAACAAGTCAACAAAAGTCAACAAGTCAACAAAGTCAACAAAAGTCAACAACCAAGTCACCATAATACTTAATTAATATAATAGTTAATCACATATCATATTCTCATTAGGGTTGAGCAAAAAGTCAAAAAGTCAACGGTCAACTGTCAACAACCCTAATGAGAATCCGCTGCCTCTGCCTCCCTGTCAACTGTGCATACACACCCGCATCCGCGTTCCGAGGAACACGAATGCAAACTGGATAAATCCAATCCCATAAGGTACACTAGGATCTGGCTTAAACCAAAGCCCGCTAGTGTAAACTGTCCGGACACTGTACGTGCACAAGTGCACGGATGTGACCGAACCCTGTCGCAAAACCATGCGACCTGTCGCAATACCATGCGACCTCTACTCTTTTGCCTAAAGGCGAAAAGCTTTCTGTGTGGGACTCTAGAGACTCGACACTACGCTAGCAGTGGGTTTAACCACAGACCGCAAGCGGCACTAGCTGTGCGTAACGGTCCCCAGGTAATGCCGACAAGAAGACCGACGAGGCGAAACCCATCTGAACTCCTACTGAGCCTGAGTGTGACATTCTCCGTACAGTCCGGTCTGTTCGTCTGATACATCGCATGGCGGGCCTAGGGGGTGGTAAACGTCAGTCCCCCAATAGCGGTACAAGTCGTGCCGGAGCGAAGCCCAAAACACCCTGAGATAACACTGGAAACCTACCAGTATATCTCGTTTGCCCTGGCCAGGGACTACTCGTGTAATGGCTCTCCTAAACACAGCGCGATGTCAACCCCCAATACCGGGAGAGACGAATCCTGTCTAACCGTCACTGCCTCCAAGTGCTTCGGGACTGCACCCAACCACCACCTGTTTGCACGACTCCTTTGAGCCGTGGTAGGGTAGTGATCAAAGTACAGTGGGAACACACCCGAGGCGAAGTGACAGTGTCAAGTCAGCGGACTAAGCTGTACTCATGTCACCTGGGAACTGATAACTGACGATAGGTATAATACCAACTAGTCAGTTCCCGACGAGTCCTGTCCAGTGTACCCGTAACCTAACGAGCACCCACATACTATCTCAAGTACGACGTACTGACGGCTGTGGGACAGACCGTCTCCCACACTGGGATGAGAAGCGCATGCGCTGGTCTATTCCGGAGTATCGATGCCCTGTCTCGATAGTCCTGCGACCAGGGACCTGCATAAGGATGTGCTTATAGATTACCCAGCCCCACTAGTGTGACGGCCATCACATCGCTGGTAATCAAGCAAAGATCCTAAGGGCTCTACTAATGTGTATAGGCGATATACAAAAATAAACACATGTACACATTGAAGTAGAAACAAACCAAGTAGCATACTACTATTTTGAGCAAGATTGTATATACAAGGTGAATATCCCAAGCATCCATTAAGTAATATACAAACTAGTATGATACAGTAATGGCCTCTAGGGCATATACACTAACAATCTCCCACTTGCACTAAGGCCATGTACTGGCGTATCGAAGACCTATCATCTCGATCAGCCGCTCGAACTGAGTCTGGGGCAAGGCCTTGGTGAATGGATCAGCAGTGTTATCTTCTGAAGCGACTCTCCGAACCTCGATCTCCTGGCGATCTACGATCTCCCTGATCAGGTGATACCGCCTCAAGATGTGCCTGGATCTCTGATGGGACCTGGGTTCCTTCGCTAAAGCTATAGCCCCGTTGTTGTCGCAATACAGAGGTATTGGATCAACAATGGACGGAACCACCTGAAGTTCTTTCAAGAACTTCCTCATCCAGACAGCTTCTTTTGCGGCATCAGATGCAGCGATGTATTCCGCTTCCATCGTCGAGTCTGCAACGGTTTCCTGTTTGGAACTCTTCCAACACACCGCCCCTCCATTGAGGGTAAAGACAAAACCCGACATGGACTTGGAATCATCCTTGTCACTCTGGAAGCTGGAGTCAGCAAAGGCCTCGATCTGGAGGTCTTTTCCGCCATACACCATGAACATCTCCTTAGTCCTTCTCAGGTACTTGAGAATGTTCTTTACCGCTATCCAGTGTTTCTCCCCAGGGTTAGACTGATACCGGCTTACCACACTCAGTGCATAAGCTACATCCGGTCTGGTACACAACATCGCATACATTATAGAGCCTACCGCAGAAGCGTAGGGTATAATAGACATGCGATCCCTCTCCAAATCAGTCTTGGGAGACATCTCTTTAGAGAGGGTGATCCCGTGACAAGCCGGTAGGTTACCGCGCTTGGAATCTTCCATACTGAACCTCTTCAGTATGGTGTCGATGTACCTGGACTGTGAAAGTCCTAATATCCTCTTGGATCTGTCACGGTAGATCCGGATACCCAGAATGTATGAGGCATCACCCAGGTCTTTCATGGAGAACCTGTGTGACAAGAACCCCTTGACAGATTGTAGCATAGGAATGTCATTTCCTATTAAGAGAATGTCATCCACGTATAAAACGAGGAATACTACAGTTCTCGCTACAAATCTACTATAGATGCATGGTTCATCTGGATTTTTGATAAAGCCAAATTCTTTGACCGTCTCATCAAAGCAGATGTTCCAACTCCGCGATGCCTGCTTTAGTCCATAGATGGACTTAAGCAACTTGCACACCTTTCCGCTGCTCCCACTCTGAATGAAACCCTCTGGTTGGTCCATATAGACACACTCCTCTAAATTTCCATTTAGAAAAGCTGTCTTTACGTCCATTTGCCAGATCTCATAATCGTGGAAGGCAGCAATGGCAAGAAGGATCCGAATGGATTTCAGCATGGCTACTGGAGAAAAGGTTTCGTCATAGTCCAAGCCAGGTCTTTGACGAAAACCCTTTGCTACCAGCCTAGCTTTATAGGTCTCAACCTGTCCATCTACACCAATCTTCCTTTTGAAGATCCACTTGCTTCCTACGGGTTTTACCTCGTCTGGAGCAATGTCCAACGTCCATACCTTGTTGGTGTACATGGACTCCATTTCGGTCCGCATTGCATCCAGCCATTTCACTGAGTCAACGCTCTGAACGGCCTGCTGGAAGCTAGTAGGCTCATCATAATCTATGATGCAATCCTCTCTATCCCCGTCTATGAGAAAACCGTAGTATCTCTCGGGCGGATGAGACTGCCTACTACTCCTGCGGAGTGGCGCAGGAATGTCCTGTTCTGTTGAACCCTCTGGTTCCACTAAGCTTTCAGTAACAGTCTGTGGTTCTGGAACTTCTTCCAGTTCTATTGTGTTCCCACTTATCTGGGTTTCTAAAAACTCAGTTTCCAAGAAGCGGGCATGCTGAGAAACAAAGACCTTTTGCTCCTCAGCGGAATAGAAAAGATACCCCCTGGAGTTCCTTGGGTATCCCACAAACTTACACTGTACTGAACGTGCCTCAAGTTTGTCCGCATGCTGCTTTTTTACAAAAGCTGGACATCCCCATACCTTAAGATACTTAAGACAGGGTTTCTTCCCAGTCCACATCTCATATGGGGTGGTAGGCACAGTCTTGGTAGGAGCCTTGTTCAAGAGATACGCAGCTGCTTCTAGTGCATATCCCCAGAATGATCGCGGTAACTCAGCGTTACTCATCATGGACCGAACCATATCCAATAGGGTTCGGTTTCGTCTCTCCGATACACCGTTATGTTGCGGAGTGTATGGAGGAGTAAGCTGAGAGAGAATACCATTCTCTTTTAAGTAATTCAGGAATTCGGCACTTAAGTATTCTCCACCTCGATCCGATCTTAGAATCTTAATACTTTTGCCGGTCTGTTTCTCTACTTCATTTTTATACTCCTGGAATTTTCCAAAGGCCTCGGACTTATGTTTCATTAAGAAGACATAACCGTACCTTGAGAAGTCATCCGTAAAAGTAATGAAGTAAGAATGTCCGCTTCGGGCATGTGTAGACATTGGACCGCACACGTCACTGTGTACGAGTCCCAAGAGCTCGCTCGCTCTTACTCCATGTCCAGTAAACGGAGTCTTTGTCATCTTTCCTTTGAGACAGGATTGACAAGTGGCATACGACTGATATTCGAACGCATTCAAATACCCTTCTGTATGTAACTTAGTCAACCTTCTCTCATTGATGTGACCCAATCTACAATGCCATAAGAAAGTCTGATTCATTTCCGGAGACTTTCTTTTGTGTGTATTCTGGACGTTGAAAATCTGTGGTTGGTTTAACACGTATATACCATTACTCAATGTACCTGACCCAATCAAAACTTGATTAAGGTGAATGTTTACAACATTACTTACAAACGCAAATTCATAACCTTCTTTAGAAACTAAAGATACAGAAATGATATTACAAGTTGCGTTGGGTACAAAAAAGCAATTACGCAAAACCAAAACATGTCCATCTGACATTCCCAGGTGATAGTCCCCCACGGCTTTAGCATCCATGCTAGCTCCGTTCGCAACTTTGAGGGTCATGTCACCTGCCTTCAAAACCCTACGGTTTCTCAACGCCTGCAAAGAATTACAGATATGGGATCCTGATCCGGTATCCAATACCCAGGAAGTAGAGTTTATTGAAAGACAGTTTTCAATAACATACACACCTGAAGCTGAAGCTGCAACCTGCTTCAATTCCTGTGTTCTGGCCTTCCAGGCCCTGCAATCATTCTTCCAGTGTCCTTTCTTATGACAATAGAAGCATTCTTCCTTATCCACAAGCTTCCCCGCTATCTTTGTTGCTTTACCTTTTCCCTTCGTATCCACTTTACTAACACCGCCCCTTGGTTTGGCGGGGGCCTTCTTCTTCTTTCCCTTGGCTTTCGCCTTGGACCTAGAAGAAGATGATCCTCCTACAAACAAAGTGGATGTATCCCTACCTTTCTGTAGGGTGCCCTCTGCGCTCCTCAGCATGTTGAGGAGCTCTGAAAGTTCAACCTCTTTTTCTTGTAAGTTGAAGTTCAGTATAAACTGGGCGTAAGTGGAAGGAAGGGACTGGAGAACTATATCCGTATATAGCTCACTCTCCAATGTGATCCCTAGGTCAGCGAGCTCCTCAATGTAGCCGATCATCTTTAGTACGTGCTCGGCTACTGATGATCCGACGGCCATTCTTGTCGAAAATAACTTCTTCGACGCTTCGTATCTTGCGATACGAGATTGCTCTCCATACAGTTCTTTTGTATGAAGCAATATGGATTCCATGTCCATATTCTCATGCCTCCTCTGATGTTCGTTGTCCATCGAGGCAAGCAGGAGGCATTTGGCCTTCGCGCTATCAATCTCCCAAGTCTTGCGGATTTCCTTATCCGCGACACTGGAAGTTGGACCAGGGACAGGGGGAGCTTTGGTGGTAAGAAGATACCCCAGCTTGTCATAAGTGATTGCTATCTTGACATTCCTGAGCCAATCTTTGTAGTTTGGCCCTGTCAGTTTGTTTTTATCTAGGAGTAACTTAAGTCCAGTCATGTTGATTGGTCGCTGCAATTAGGAGAGAGAAGAAGAAACACTCAGCATGATGCTCTTGCAAGTTTAGAGTGGTTTTTAGTTTGTCTAAACAGGATGGCTCCCACTGTTTCTCGAATCCCTCCTCAAACCATAAAGGAAGAATTAGTCAGGATCAATCCCACCGTACAATACTTGCTTAACCGTTCAGCCAGGCCGGTGTCGGTACTTCGAGGGAGGTTTTCCAACGCTTTCGCGAAGTTCCTTAATTAGAGAACCTCTTTTCCCTGGGGGCGTAGCCCCGCTAACACCTTTCTAGTTACCTACTAGGTTTATAGCATTGATCGTTAAGTGAGAAATTTCCCGAGGAGTAGCATATACTCACAGTAGGATCGGGATCCAAATATCATCGCGTGACGAAACTGAAGGAATCCTACCAGAATCATCACACTCCAAATGGTATGCAAATCTAGCAAGTTTCAGTACTTATGAAACTCCCGATGTGGATTTTTGCCCCATGCTCTTATGACCTTGACGAAGGTCAACAAATCATAAGTCACATGTCAAGTTCTGCCCGACATTATCCAGGTTAATTTGAATCCACCTGTATATACCCTTGACGAAGGTCAACAAGGTAATGCGAATGTCCCAAACCAACGCATCTATCTATGCTACATATGAATACCCAATAGCTACCAATCACTATGCCTTGACGAAGGTCAACAAACACAGCTTGAATACTATTGAATATTCATACGAAACGACGGAGGGCTACGAATGGTTTTGGCAAAAACCGTGAACGTAGTGAACTTGATTTGGTCGATGGAACGAGATAGCTTTTAAAAAGAGTGGCTCAAGCTCCGCATTTAAAAGTTGTTTTTGAAAAGAACCGAGTGGTTTTTCGAAAGTGTTCCAACGACTTTAACTTGGTTTATTATCTTGCATTAGTTCTTTTAATGCGTGATATTCTTGCATTAGTTCTTTTAATGCGTCCCATCATTTAATCCTACCATTGCAGAAAACAACCAAAATATGACGTACGCTTATGCCATTCGCATTCGCCACTGGGCCCCGTCATTACCCGTTAGGTTACTTAACTAACGACAGAGCGGGGGCTGGGCTAGCGCGTCTGTAAAACATAAGCAACGCCTAAATAATATCATATATAGATATACTGCAATGATAAACATTTCAGATCACAGATAAATACATTGGATATACTAGCAATCTGTAATTTGTACGAGCCTGTAACAAAAAACAGATAACACGGTCGCGGTGAATAGCCAAAACCCCACCCAAGACCCCTACGGGTGCGGCAAACTACCCGCCAAGTACCCGAAGCGTAGCAACCTCCCTCATCTCCATGAGTAGGCCACTCGACACTTCGGCATACCCGGTAGTTTGTGCACCCCCTCCATGGGTCTATCCTAGGAGCAAAAACAGTAAAAAGAAATTATACAATGACGGCTACAACCCCGACCCGGTTGTGCGGCCATACAAATAATTATTACATCAATTTACAAATTTACATGAATTGCAAGAAAAGAAAACTCTCGTCTCACAACCCCCGGCTATTCACCCGCGACAATCCAACATATTTATATACACATTTCAGCACATTACAGATCATGTATAATCCCGACCAATCGACTTATAGCGATTAGCCGACGTTCAATACATGCAAACATCACAGATATAACCATCATAGTCAAAGTGCAGTGAAGTTCGGAAAAAATACGGAATTATAGGACCCCAAAAGGAAATTTCTTTTCTGGAAAATCTGGGCACATATAATATATTCCAAAAATCCCAAAACCAACACAGACACACACTGCACGAAAAACGATGCAGAGAAGACGACAAACCGCGGCGCTTCCGCGGCACATGCCTACCTCGTGCGGCGGAAGCGCGGCGGTTTGAACGAAACAATGGACCGTTTTTCATGGGTGTTCACACAAAACCCTGAGCCGAATTTAGGAGTATAAAGTTTTTTGATTTTGACCAGAAAAAATTTCAACAGAAACTCAGGTTTTGTAAAAGTTAGGTTTTTGGATTTTTTCCGGTTCCGAACTTCGTTACACTTTACTACCAAGCTAGTTTAAGTTTAGTTAGGCTCTGATACCACTGTAAGTCCACGTTGCGACCCCCGGTTCTTATGGGGAGGCGGAAACGGTATAAAAATCAAATTATTAGCGCAAGGGGCAACATGGACTAAGCAAAGTCGGGATCTTTGACTAAACTAAAACTAGCATACTTAGCTAAAGAGAGTTAGCTACTCGGATAGAGATGGTTATACCTAAACTTGTCTTGAACTCCTTCGTCTTCAAAGCTCCGATGGTGGTCCGATGGCTTCTTCTCGTCGTCTCCGTACGCCGAAGATAGATCCACCTGAAAGCTCCAACCTTTAGCTCCTTCTTCGTTCTTTGAAGAAACTAGTTCACTTGGTTTGCTAAACCTAGTGAACTAGAATGAGTAGAGAGGAAATAGAATGGGATTTTATCTATGGTTCTTGATTCTCAACTCATGAGACAAGAGAACCATAGATCAAGAGAGGGAGCAAGAGGTTGAGGGTGAGAGCAAGAGGAGAGCTCAAGAACAAGAGAGAGAATGAGCAAGAAAGAATGAGGCTCTCTTTTGTCTCTCACCCTCTCATAATCCAATGTAATCATAACTCATCATATCAATAAAAGTCTTATGTGATGGTTGAAGCAACCATAACCTTATCATGTCATGCACTCATTTTACTCAAAAGAACAAGCAAGTAAAAGTCTTTGGCATGAAATGATAACCATGGTTATCATGATGGTCAACTAGTCAAGCCTAGTCAACCGGTCAACAAAGTCAACAAGTCAACAAAAGTCAACAAGTCAACAAAGTCAACAAAAGTCAACAACCAAGTCACCATAATACTTAATTAATATAATAGTTAATCACATATCATATTCTCATTAGGGTTGAGCAAAAAGTCAAAAAGTCAACGGTCAACTGTCAACAACCCTAATGAGAATCCGCTGCCTCTGCCTCCCTGTCAACTGTGCATACACACCCGCATCCGCGTTCCGAGGAACACGAATGCAAACTGGATAAATCCAATCCCATAAGGTACACTAGGATCTGGCTTAAACCAAAGCCCGCTAGTGTAAACTGTCCGGACACTGTACGTGCACAAGTGCACGGATGTGACCGAACCCTGTCGCAAAACCATGCGACCTGTCGCAATACCATGCGACCTCTACTCTTTTGCCTAAAGGCGAAAAGCTTTCTGTGTGGGACTCTAGAGACTCGACACTACGCTGGCAGTGGGTTTAACCACAGACCGCAAGCGGCACTAGCTGTGCGTAACGGTCCCCAGGTAATGCCGACAAGAAGACCGACGAGGCGAAACCCATCTGAACTCCTACTGAGCCTGAGTGTGACATTCTCCGTACAGTCCGGTCTGTTCGTCTGATACATCGCATGGCGGGCCTAGGGGGTGGTAAACGTCAGTCCCCCAATAGCGGTACAAGTCGTGCCGGAGCGAAGCCCAAAACACCCTGAGATAACACTGGAAACCTACCAGTATATCTCGTTTGCCCTGGCCAGGGACTACTCGTGTAATGGCTCTCCTAGACACAGCGCGATGTCAACCCCCAATACCGGGAGAGACGAATCCTGTCTAACCGTCACTGCCTCCAAGTGCTTCGGGACTGCACCCAACCACCACCTGTTTGCACGACTCCTTTGAGCCGTGGTAGGGTAGTGATCAAAGTACAGTGGGAACACACCCGAGGCGAAGTGACAGTGTCAAGTCAGCGGACTAAGCTGTACTCATGTCACCTGGGAACTGATAACTGACGATAGGTATAATACCAACTAGTCAGTTCCCGACGAGTCCTGTCCAGTGTACCCGTAACCTAACGAGCACCCACATACTATCTCAAGTACGACGTACTGACGGCTGTGGGACAGACCGTCTCCCACACTGGGATGAGAAGCGCATGCGCTGGTCTACTCCGGAGTATCGATGCCCTGTCTCGATAGTCCTGTGACCAGGGACCTGCATAAGGATGTGCTTATAGATTACCCAGCCCCACTAGTGTGACGGCCATCACATCGCTGGTAATCAAGCAAAGATCCTAAGGGCTCTACTAATGTGTATAGGCGATATACAAAAATAAACACATGTACACATTGAAGTAGAAACAAACCAAGTAGCATACTACTATTTTGAGTAAGATTGTATATACAAGGTGAATATCCCAAGCATCCATTAAGTAATATACAAACTAGTATGATACAGTAATGGCCTCTAGGGCATATACACTAACATTTATAACATCCAAATCAGTTATCTCATAACTCCTTGTGGATTCCAAATATTGTATCACATTCCAGATAAATAGAAAATGTTAAACTTTCCAATCGAACAGTCAAACACCCAAGTTTTCCCGAATGGTTTTCAACACTTGAAATAAGTTTAAAAACATCCATTTCATGCCACAGTACCAACGGTCCAGCCGTAGAAGGGTCAAGCCAACGCCTCACATGTGGTACGCCGTACTGCCCCAAACCCTAAGGTTCAAAGGGCAGTTCAAGACGGTCACATAATCGAGTTAAGGTTTGTTGTCTTCTAGAGGGTCCATCGCGTTACTTGCACTACTTAGAACATTCTTAAACTACAGAAAAATCCAACATCTAGAAATTTCCCGGCAGGGGAAAAAGTGGGTATTTATATCCGGTCGAACTTTTTAACAGTTTCTAAAATATCCGGAAAAACATAAACGAAGTTAAATTATCCGATCAAATTAACGAGTCCCCAATAAAACCCTAGAAAACTCAACACTTGAGTGGAATTAAAAAATTCCCATAAAAAATTGCCAAGAAAGGACCTCTGAATAAATATATGAAATTTCAGGGACTAAGTCCAAATTTTGGCCGCGGAACCGCCGCCAAACCCATGGTTTCGCCGCGGTTCCGTGGTCAAATTATTGATTTAGAGGACCGTACTTCACAGTAATTCTTAGTTTTTCCAGATTGTTTTTCTGAGAATTTTTAATTCACAAAAATCCACTGTTTTGAAAAATGTACAGAGAAGGGTTTTGTCGGGGTTTACGGGTTCGATCGGACTTCTAATTTCGTCTACACTTCGCCTAAAACTCTAGCTAGGATCTGATACCACTGTAGGGTTCATAGGCACAATCAAGAGGTTCCACAAGGCATCAACCATGCCAAACAAAAATTTTCCGGTGCCGAGAAACCTTAAACTAGATCGTTAACTAGAGATTAGGCGAAACTACAAACATGCAAACAACTTTGCTAATAAGTGAAAGGGATTACAACCTTTGTAGATCCGGTTCACCACTTCTTTAGCTCCGTGTTGACGTCCCTCCGCTGCGATCATCAGATCCCGGACTCTAGAAATGGTTTTGTCGGAGAAATGATAGGGCTAGGTTATTGACTTCGAGGCCGAAGATGATCTACGTCGGGGAGACTCAAACTCAAGCTATTCCTTCACTTGGTCGAAAACTTTATGAAGATAACACCCTATACTATATGGCAAGTGGTAGAGGATGAAGAAATAGGAAGTGGGTTCACTTTAGAATTGGATTTCTCACTCTTTTTACCATGGCACCATTGGAGCTCTCAAGCTTTTGTGAGCTTGATGAAGATGAAGAAGAAGAAAGAATCATTTCAATTAAAAGAATAATATCAATACTTATCCTTTTAATCATGGAACCATGGTTGAGTTAAGCCCTCATGCTTAACTCATATAGAGATTTAACCAAACCATTAGGTTAAAGGTTGGGTTAACTAATATCTTTAAACTTATGACAAAAGAGTTGACTTTATCAAAGTTTATCAAGCTTCATGAAGCTTGATAACTTTGACCAAAGTCACACTCTTTTGTTATATGCTTAGGAAAATAGTAAACCCTAATCTAACCTTGACTTGGTTCAAATCTCATACACACAACTTGTTTGTATCATCAAGCATGATACAAACATGTACACTTACATATATCACATATAAACAATATGCACATTCAAGTGAGAAAATCAATCTTAAGTGAACCAATACTAGTTAATGTAAAGTAATATATCAAATATATAATTATACATTAAATTATTAAATCAACACTTGATTTAACGATCCGGTCATATCGCATATAACCGACAAATATCAATAGTAACAACTTATCGAATCAACACTTGATCCGATAACCCGGCTATATCGCATACAACCGATCAATGTCACAAATCGCGAGAATAGAATACAGTATCGCATACTGGTATTATTCTCGGTCCCGCACATATCTCATATGCGCTCCTATTTCGTTTCGCTTGAGCCAGGAAACCCCTGTGTAAGACTCTAAAGACTCGTCAATACGCCGGCAGTAGGTGATGATCATATCAAACACCCACAAACCTCAAGCGGTCTGCTAAACGTAACGGCCACCCGGGTATTGAGCGATCAGAAGATCAACGAGCAAGCCCGCTCACACTCCTGTGAATCCAACGAGTAACACTACCGTACAGTCCGGTCTGTTCGTCTGATATGTCGCATATCTCGTCTAGGGGTGGTAAACGTCAGACCCCAATAACTCGATAAGTCGTGTCGATATGAGGCTCATAACGGGTCGAGAAACTACTGGTAACCCTTACCAGTAAATCCCTATAGCAGCCTTGGCCAAGGACTTCCTGTTATAGCCAATCGAGCACTGCGCAACATCAACTCCCTATACCGGGAGAGACGAAACCCCTCCTATCGCTCATTGCCTCCATGTGATTCGGAACTGTACCCAAAAGCCACCTTTTTGCACGCCCTCTTGGACGTGGTATGATGGAAATCAAAGCACAGTGGGAATCACACAAGACTCTATGACGATCTCGGGTCTACAGACTAACCTATACCAGTGTCACCAGAGAACTGCCATCTGACGTAAAGTATAATACCATCTGGGAGTTCTCGGCGAGTCCGTCCAGTGTACCCAGTCTCCACTGAGCACCCGTATATCATCTCTGATGTCAAACACCAATGGATATAGGATCATCCATCGCCCATCTGTATGGGTCGAGAAGGGATACGCTAGTCTACTCTGGTATATCGATGCCCCGTCTCGATACACCCACGACTAGGGACTTTGAAGGATGTACTTATGGACTACCACGTCCCCACTAGTATGATCCGCATCATAGTCCAAGTAGTCAAGTACACATCCTAAGGGCTTTACCAACATGGAACAGAGAGACAATCAGTGTACACGTTAAGGTAAAGAGTAACCAGATAGCATATTATCATATCGAGGAAGAAAGTCATCCCTATATATGTCCAAGCATCCACTACAATATACATCCTATGTATAGTAATGGCCTCTAGGGCATACATATAACTAACAGCATCAACCATGCCAAAATTAAAATTTTCAAGTGCCAAACAACCTAAGCAAGGATCTTTACTAGAGAATTAGGGTTAACAATGAACAAGTAAACTACTTTACTTCTAAGAGTTAGGGATTACAACCTTTGTAGTCCGTTCCTTCGCTTCATAAGCTCTGAGTTGAGTACCCTTCGCTGCGATCATCAAGTTCCCATACTCTAGAGAGGCTCCATGAAGTGAATGATGCATGCTTGCCAGTAATCTTCACAATCAAAGATGATCTACCTTGAGGAATCTCAAACTCAAGCCCTCACTTTACTAATGAGATATTAGTGAAGTGAACACCCTAATCAAAGTGGCTAGAATAGATGAGGATGATGAAGTAGGAATTTTGCTCTCTTTTGTTTTCTATTTATCACTTTTATTCATCACAAAACTAAAAGCTAGAAAGCATTTTTCAAGAGGAGGAAGAAGATGAAGTTGTGATGAATGAAATATTGTTGAGGTTAGAATTGCAACCAAGGGTTAAGCATGCCATGCTTAACCCTTGTAGAGAATAAACCATAGGTTAGGGTTAGGGTAAGTTTAACAAATAACTTGATAAATATCTAAAGAGGGTGGACTAAGTCAACCTTCATGAAGCTTCTTCAAAGCTTATCCAAGACTTAATCCAATCATTAAGAATTAACCAAAATAATTAACCTAATCTCAACCCTAATCATGGTTTAACTCATAAACCCTAGTTGCATTTGTAACCCTAACATGTTATAATATTATATATCACATATATAATATATAATGTAACAAAAGAAAATAATACAATTAACATATATCACATATATATCAATGTATCATCAAGTGAGAAAAAGATTCATTTTAGTGAGCTTATACTAGTTAATGTAATGTAATATATCACATATATAATTATACATTAAATTATTAAATCAACACTTGATTTAATAACCCGGCTATATTTCATATAAACGACTAATATTATATGCATCTTTTTATCGGATCAACACTTGATCCGATAACCCGTCTATATCACATATACCCAGCCGATATCACATATAGCGAGAATCGAATACGGTATCACATACACGTATTATTCTCGGTGCCGCACATATCACATATGTGCTCCTACTCTTTTTTCCTGAGCTAGGAAACCCTTGTGTATGACTCTAAAGAATCGTCAATACGCCGGCAGTAGGTGATGATCATATCAAACACCCACAAGTTGCAACCGATCAGCTAAACGTTACAGCCATCCAGGTATTGAGCGATCAGAAGATCAACAACCAAGCCTGTACACACTCCTGTGAATCGAATCAATAACACTAACGTACAGTCCAGTCTCTTCGTCTGATATGTCGCATATCTAGTCTAGGGGTGGTAAACGTCAGACCCCAGTAACCGATAAGTCGTGTAGATGTGAGGCTCATAACGGGTTGAGAAACTACTGATAACACTTACCAGTAAATCTCCATATCAGCCCTGGCCAGGGACTTCCGGTTATAGCCAATCGAACACAGCGCAACATCAACCCCCAATACCGGGAGAGATGAAACCCCTCTTATCGTTCATTGCCTCCATGTGATTCGGGACTGTACCCAAAAGCCACCGTTTTGCACGTCCTCATGAACGTGGTAAGGTGGAAATCAAAGAACAGTGGGAATCACACAAGACTCTATGACGATCTCGGGTCTACAGACTAACCTGTACCAGTGTCACCGGAGAACTGCTATCTGACGATAGCTATAATACCATCTAGGAGTTCTCGTCGCGTATGTTCTGAAAGGTTCCTAGGCACTCTAGTAAGGTCTCACAAGGCATCGAACATGCCAATTTAAAAAAAATGGTGCCGAGAAACCCTAGACAACGGATAGCAGTTCTCTGGCGAAATAAAAACTTAGTTAACACTTAACTACTAGGATACGGAAATTACAACCTTTGTAGATCCGGATATCCACCTCCACGGCTCCGCAACGAAGTCTTCTCGCTGTACATCATGAATCCTAGACTCCTCCGTCGGCTTAATCGGGAAAACAAGCGGAATAGGTCGTCGGCTTTGTGTCAAAGACGATCTACGTCGAGGTTGCACAAACTCAAGCTCCGACTTCACAAACTTGTGAAACTTGTGAAGTAAACACCCAAAACAACTTGGCAAGAGGTAGAGGGTGAAGAAATAGGAGGTGGGTTCACTTTAGAATTGGATTTATTTCACTAGATCTCAAGTTGCCATTGTTGTAGCAAGCTTGAAGAAGAAGAAGAAGATGAGCTCAAGAAAAGAATATGATAAGTCTTGTGATAAAAATAAATTTAAATCAAATACTTATCATAACTTGAACTAGGGTTAAGTGTAGAGAATTAACCATGGTCACTTGGATGGGTTAGGGTTAAGCATGAAGATAAGGATGGTTAGCAAAGTCAAAGCTTCATGAAGCTTCAATATAAAACAAATAAAGCCACCATTCTTATCTTAATCCATTTCAAATAAATAAATAAACAAACAAATAAATAAATGAATATGCAAAACCCTAATTATCAAATTAACCATGGATTAATTCTATAAACTTAACTATATGATCAAGTATCATCAAACATGATACAAAGTAGTGCACTAAAGCATATCACATATACAATGTGCATCAAGTGAGAAAAATCCGTTTAAAGTGAACCAATACTAGTTAATGCAATGCAATATATCAAATATATAATTATGCATTAAATCATTAAATCAACATTTGATTCAATGATCCGGTCATGTCACACATAACGGACTAGAATCCAATGTATCGATTTATCGAATCAATGATTCGATAACTAGGTCATATCGAATATGACCAATCGAAACATATATCGCGAGAATGAAATGCGGTATCACATACACGCATTATTCTCGGTCCCGCACATATCTCATATGCGCTCCTATTTCGTTTCGCTTGAGCCAGGAAACCTCTGTGTAGGACTCTAAAGACTCGTCAATACGCCGGTAGCAGATGATGATCATATCAAGCACCCACAAGCCGCAAGCGGTCTGCTAAACGTAACGGCCACCCGGGTATTGAGCGATCAGAAGATCGACGAGCTAGCCCGCTCACACTCCTGCGAATCCGACCAGTAACACTTACCATACAGTCCGGTCTCTTCGTCTGATATGTCGCATATCAAGTCTAGGGGTGGTATACGTCAGACCCCAATAACCCGATAGGTCGTGCTGATGTGAGGCTCGTAATGGGTCGAGAAACTACTGGTAACACTTACCAGTAAATCTCTGATCAGCCCTGGCCAGGGACTTCCCTGTTACGGCCAATCGAGCACAGCGCAACATCAACCCCCAATACCGGGAGAGACGAAACCCCTCCTATCGCTCATTGCCTCCATGTGACTCGGGACTGTGCCCAAAGACCACCGTTTTGCACGCCCTCATGGACGTGGTAAGGTGGAGATCAAAGCACAGTGGGAATCACACAAGACTCTATGACGATCTCGGGTCTACAGACTAACCTGTACAAGTGTCACCTGAGAACTGCCATCTGACGTGAGGTATAATACCATCTGGGAGTTCTCGGCGAGTCCGTCCAGTGTACTCAGTCTCCACTGAGCACCCGTATACCATCTCTGATGTCAAACACCAATGGATATGGGATCATCCATCGCCCATCACATGGGTCGAGAAGCGTATACGCTAGTCTACTCTGGTATATCGATGCCCCGTCTCGATACACCCACGACTAGGGACCTTGAAGGATGTACTTATGGACTACCATGTCCCCACTAGTATGATCTGCATCATAGTCCAGGTAGTCAAGTACAAATCCTAAGGGCTTTACCAACATGTAACTATAAGACAGTATAAAGAGACTAGTGTACATGTTAAGATAAATAGCAACCAGATAGCATACTATCATGTCGAGCAAGAAAGTCATCTCTATATATGTCCAAGCATCCAATATAATATACATAATCTGTACAATACTGGCCTCTAGGGCATACATACAACTAACAATCTCCCACTTGCACTAGGGCCAGCTGCTGTAGTATCTCATACCGAGCATCCCGAAGAGTCTCTCAAACTGTATCTGGGGAATGGCCTTTGTGAGTGGATCCGCCGTGTTGTTCTTCGTGTCAACCCTCCTGACCTCGATCTCCCGGCGATCAACTATCTCCCGGATCAGGTGATACCGCCTCAGAATATGTCTGGACCGCTGATGGGACCTGGGTTCCTTGGCCAAAGCCACCGCTCCATTGTTATCGCAATACAAAGGTATTGGACGCTCAATGGATGGAACCACTCCAAGTTCAGTAATGAACTTCTTGATCCAGACAGCTTCTTTAGCAGCATCGTTGGCAGCGATGTATTCAGCCTCCATCGTCGAGTCTGCCACGGTTTCCTGCTTGGAACTCTTCCAGCTAACCGCCCCTCCGTAAAGGGTAAAGACAAAACCCGACTGCGACTTAGAGTCGTCCTTATCACTCTGGAAGCTCGAATCGGTAAAGGACTCCACTTGGAGTTCTCCGTTACCATACACCAAGAACATATCTCTAGTCCTTCGCAAGTACTTGAGAATGCTCTTCACAGCTGTCCAGTGATTCTCTCCAGGATCAGCTTGATACCTGCTCACTACACTTAGTGAGTATGCTACATCGGGTCTGGTACATAGCATCGCATACATGATAGAGCTTACTGCCGAAGCATAGGGTATCCCTTGCATACGAGCTCTCTCCAAATCAGTCTTGGGAGACATCTCTTTGGAGAGAGTGACTCCAGAGATCGTGGGCATGTTCCCACGCTTGGACTCTTCCATACTAAACCTCTTTAGTATGGTGTCAATGTACCTGGATTGGGACAATCCCAAAATCCGTTTGGATCTATCTCTATAGATCCTGATTCCCAATATGCAGGAGGCATCACCAAGATCTTTCATTGAGAATCTTTGTGATAAGAAGAGCTTGACCGATTGCAGCATAGGAATATCATTTCCTATCAAGAGTATGTCGTCCACGTACAATACGAGGAAGACAACCTTACTCTCTGCCACCTTCTTGTAGATACAAGGTTCATCTGGATTTTTGACGAAATCAAACTCTTTGATAACGACGTCAAAGCAGATGTTCCAACTCCGCGATGCTTGCTTTAATCCATAAATGGATTTAAGCAGTTTGCACACCTTCCCGCTGCTCCCACTGTCTACGAAGCCCTCTGGCTGAGTCATGTACACGCACTCTTCTAAATCACCATTTAGAAAGGCGGTCTTAACATCCATTTGCCAGATTTCGTAGTCATGAAAGGCAGCAATGGCAAGCATGATTCGGATGGATTTAAGCATAGCCACTGGAGAAAAGGTCTCGTCATAGTCCACACCTGGTCTTTGACGAAAACCCTTTGCTACAAGTCTAGCTTTGAAAGTCTCCACTTTCCCATCTACACCAAGTTTCTTCTTGAAGATCCACTTGCTCCCAATGGGTTTTACCCCTTCAGGAGCAACTTCCAAAGTCCATACTTTGTTGGTGTACATGGATTCCATCTCGGACCGCATAGCATCCAGCCATTTCACTGAGTCCCTACTCGTGATGGCCTGCTCGAAGCTAGTTGGGTCATCATCCTCCATGATGCAATCCTCGCTCCCACCGTCCATGAGAAAACCGTAGTATCTCTCAGGTTGGCGAGGAACCCTACTAGATCGGCGGAGAGGCTGAGGTTCATTGGGAGCTACTGAATCTTCTGGTTCCACTAAATCTTCAGTTACTGTTTGTGTATCTGGAACCTCTTCCAGCTCTACCACTTTGCCACTAATTTCTTTTTCAAGAAATTCCTTTTCTAAAAAGGTGGCATATTGAGAAACAAACACTTTTTGTTCTTCAGCATGGTAGAATAAATATCCTTGGGAATTCTTAGGATATCCCACAAACTTGCAAAGAACTGACCGTGCCTCGAGTTTGTCTGGATTTTGTCTTTTGACATAGGCCGGACAACCCCATATTTTAACTAGTTTAAAATATGGTCTCTTCCCACTCCATATCTCATATGGTGTGGTAGGTACAGATTTAGATGGAACTTGATTCAATAGGTATGCTGCTGTCTCCAGCGCATATCCCCAGAAGGAAATAGGTAACTCAGCTGTGCTCATCATAGAGCGCACCATATCTAATAGGGTGCGGTTCCTCCGTTCAGATACACCGTTGTGCTGTGGTGTATATGGAGGAGTCAGCTGAGAGAGAATCCCATTCTCTTTTAGGAAGTCCAGGAATTCATTGCTCAAGTATTCACCTCCTCGATCAGATCGAAGGATTTTAATACTTTTTTCGGTTTGGTTCTCGACTTCTTGTTTATATTCTCTAAATTTCTCAAAAGCTTCTGATTTGTGTTTCATTAGGAACACATATCCGAATCTAGAGAGATCGTCAGTGAATGTAATGAAGTACGAAGAACCATCCCTGGCATGTGTAGACATGGGACCACATACATCACTATGTATCAGTCCTAAGAGTTCGGTAACTCTTTCTCCGTGTCCCGTAAACGGAGTCTTGGTCATCTTGCCTTTGAGACATGACTGGCAAGTGTCATAAGATGAAAATTCGAAAGGTTTCAAATATCCATCTTTATGCAACTTAGCCAGTCGTGTCACATTGATGTGACCCAGTCTACAATGCCACAAGAAGGATTCGTTGAGTTCAGAACTCTTCCTCTTGTGTGTGTTTGTTATGTTTAGAACTGTTGATTGATTTAGAACATAAATGCCATTGCATAACGTGCCTGATCCAACCAATTTTTGGTTATGGAAAATGTTCACAACATTGTCCTGTAATACAAAATTATATCCTTCTTTACTTAGCAAAGAAACCGATATAATGTTGCATATCAGGTTCGGCATGTAATAGCATTCGTTCAGAACCAATGTATTACCAGTTGGTAATACAAGGTGATATTCCCCGACAGTCTTAGCTGCAACAATTGCACCATTTCCAACCCTAATGTCTTTATCACCTTCTCCAAGTTCTCTACCTTTCCTAAGCCCATGTAACTGATTACATATATGGGATCCTGACCCGGTATCCAATACCCAGGACGTAGAGCAAATGGAGAAACAGTTCTCAGTAACGAACACACCCGAAGAAAATGCATCATCATGTACTTTCTTCATTCGGGTGGCATGGGAATCCTGGTATTCCCCTATATCCTGTTCAGTCCTATAACTCTTATAGGAAAGAACGGAACCAACGTTCCCCAGCACAGTATAACATGCGGGTTCGGTCAATACATCCATTTTATTATCTTTATTAAGGCATGAAATGGTCGCTACCTGGAGAGAGAGAGAAGAAAACACTTTAGCGTAAGCTCGTGCAAGATCAGATTGGTTATTATCTTATCTAATCAGGATGGCTCCCACTGCTTTTTATCAAATCTTCCTCCAAACCCTAAAAGGAAAGACTAGCCGGGATTAATTACACACTACAAGTTCGCCAATCTTTCAGCCAGGCCAGTGTCGGTACTTTGAGGGAGGTCCCCCGTGCTTTCGCACGAACCTAATTACTGTAAACCTCGTTTTCCCAGAGGCGTAACCTCGTTAACACCTTTCTAGACACCTACTTGATCGGCTAATTGTAATGTATAAAACTCTCCCAGGAGTAACTCTTACTCGCAGTGGGTATCGGGATCCAACTATCTCATAGAAGGTATGCAATCTCATTGCAAATTTCAACACTTGAAATTCCCGATAATCTTTTGCCCCTAGCAGCAATATGACCTTAACATAGTCAACAAATCATAAGTGCTAGTCAAGTTCAACCCGTCATTTCCCGATTGAATTAAACCCACCCGCACGACCCTTAACATAGTCAACAAAGTCGCACGACTACCCTAATCCAATCGCATCATATGCTTATACAGATAAGCACTAATTAGCTACCGCACACTACGCCTTAACATAGTCAGCAAACGTAGCACGAATACTAACTAGTACTTATCTGAAATGACGGAGGGCTACGACAGGTTTTTCTGAAAACCTATTGCGTAATGAACTTGATATCGTTGTAGAATCAAATGAAGTTTTAAAATGGAGTGATTTTGAGGCTTTTCTGGTTTTGCTAAAGGAGTCACTCCCGTTGAAGGGATCTCGGTCCTTTCCTCGTCGAATGAGGTGCGGGATATATCATATATATCACTGTGCAAAGCAAAAACCCAAAAGCAGTCAAAAGCAAACCGAGTGTGTAGCATCTGCCAGTTATTGCTAAAGGAGTCACTCCCGGTGAAGGGATCTCGGTCCTTTCCTCATCGAATAAGGTACGGGGTATATCATATATACCGCTATGCAAAGCAAGAACTGTAGCTACCTGTTTTATTTAAAATCTGATTCTACAACATCTTAGGTTTCTTTTCTTTCATTAATCACATTAATGAAGTCCCATCATTTAAATACCTAAACATCACAGATAGATATGACGTACACTTATGCCATCCGCATTTGCCTCGATGTCCCCTCGTGCACCGTTAGGTTAGGTAACTAACGACAGAGCAGGGCAGGGCTAGCGCGGGTGTAAAACATAAGTAACATCTGTATAATATATCATATATACTATATACTATATCCATCACAGAAACATCACATGATCTCATCACTGATATCGCAGCAGAATAAACATATGAAATATTGGATATACTAGGACGTCCGTGTTTTCAATACGAGCCAGTATAAAACACGGATTCCACGGTCGTGATGAATAGCCAATCCCACACCCTTAGACCCTTACGAGAGCGGCAAGCAACCCTGCCAATTCTAGGGTTAGGAGACCCGGACTCGACTCCTCGAGTTGGTCTCTTACTGGACCCCAGAACCCGGTTACTTGTGCTCCCCTCCTTGGGTCTATCCTAATGCGGAAAAGTAAATAATATACAAAGGGTGACAGCTTCCGCTACCTGGAAGTGCCCCAAATAAAAGAATATTACATACAAGTTTTTACATGAATGAAAAAGAAAAACACTCATCTCACATAAAAACCCCCGGCTATCCGAACACGACGATCCAATATAACATATCCAGCAACACATAACATCACATGTCATCAACGTAAGTAAGTATGCATACCCCAATTGTCGTTGACGTATAGCAACGAAACCGGCGATATGAACATACTACACTTACGGTCACAGAAAAGAAAGTGTAAAACTACAACAATTGGAATCCGCAACGGTTTTAGACATCACATGCCTAATCAGATATAAATCCCGCATTTTAGTCTCATTATCGAAAACTCTTTTCAATATCATATGGGACTAAATTGCTAGATTTATAACATTCATTCAGTTATCTCATAATTACTTGTGAATTCCAATTATTGTATCACATTCCAGATAAACAGAAAATGTTAAACTTTCCGATCGAACAATCGAACACCCAAGTTTTCCCAATACAGATCAACACATGAAATAAGTCTAACAACATTCAGTTCGTACCTCAGTACCAACGGTCCAGCCGTAGAAGGGTCAAGCCAACGCCTCACATGTGGCACGCCGTACTGCCCCAAACCCGAAGGTTCAAAGGGCAGTTCAAGACGGTCACATAATCGAGTTAAGGTTTGTTGTCTTCTAGAGGGACCATCGAGTTACTTGCACTACTTAGAACGTCGTTAAACTACGGAAAAATCCAACACTTGGAAATTTCCCGACAGGGGAAAAATTGGGTATTTATATCCGGTCGAACTTTTTAACATATTCTAAAATTTATCCGGAAAGCCAAATAGACAAAATTTGATACCCCGATCGAAACACCGAATCCCCAAAACAATTGCAGAAAATTCAACTCTTGAATCAATATTAAAAATTCCCAGAAAACTCAGCAGAATTTATCAGGAGTTACTGTGCAAACAAAGTGGGCTGACGTCACCAATTGGCCGCTGATCAGCCGCAGAAGCCATGCTTCTGCCGCTGATCCGCCGCGAAAAACACTGTTCACCAGAAACTTTTTGCACCGTAATTCTTATTTTTTCCTGCTGAATTTTTTAGCAATTTTTAATTTGGAAAAATCCACTATTTTCAAAAAAGTACAGAGAGCATATTTTGGGTTTCGGTTTTGGGTCGTTCGGACTTCAAATTCCGTCTACGCTTCGCCTAAGGCTCTAGCTAGGCTCTGATACCAGTGAAAGGTTCCTATGCACTCTAGTAAGGTCTCACAAGGCATCGAACATGCCAATTTAAAAAAAATGGTGCCGAGAAACCCTAGACAACGGATCTTAGACTAGAAGTTTAGGCGAAATAAAAACTTAGTTAACACTTAACTACTAGGATACGGAAATTACAACCTTTGTAGATCCGGATATCCACCTCCACGGCTCCGCAACGAAGTCTTCTCGCTGTACATCATGAATCCTAGACTCCTCCGTCGGCTTCATCGGGAAAACAAGCGGAATAGGTCGTCGGCTTTGTGTCAAAGACGATCTACGTCGAGGTTGCACAAACTCAAGCTCCGACTTCACAAACTTGTGAAACTTGTGAAGTAAACACCCAAAACAACTTGGCAAGAGGTAGAGGGTGAAGAAATAAGAGGTGGGTTCACTTTAGAATTGGATTTATCTCACTAGATCTCAAGTTGTCATTGTTGTAGCAAGCTTGAAGAAGAAGAAGAAGATGAGCTCAAGAAAAGAATATGATAAGTCTTGTGATAAAAATAAATTTAAATCAAATACTTATCATAACTTGAACTAGGGTTAAGTGTAGAGAATTAACCATGGTCACTTGGATGGGTTAGGGTTAAGCATGAAGATAAGGATGGTTAGCAAAGTCAAAGCTTCATGAAGCTTCAATATAAAACAAATAAAGCCACCATTCTTATCTTAATCCATTTCAAATAAATAAACAAACAAATAAATAAATAAATGAATATGCAAAACCCTAATTATCAAATTAACCATGGATTAATTCTATAAACTTAACTATATGATCAAGTATCATCAAACATGATACAAAGTAGTGCACTAAAGCATATCACATATACAATGTGCATCAAGTGAGAAAAATCCGTTTAAAGTGAACCAATACTAGTTAATGCAATGCAATATATCAAATATATAATTATGCATTAAATCATTAAATCAACATTTGATTCAATGATCCGGTCATGTCACACATAACCGACTAGAATCCAATGTATCGATTTATCGAATCAATGATTCGATAACTAGGTCATATCGAATATGACCAATCGAAACATATATCGCGAGAATGAAATGCGGTATCACATACACGCATTATTCTCGGTCCCGCACATATCTCATATGCGCTCCTATTTCGTTTCTCTTGAGCCAGGAAACCTCTGTGTAGGACTCTAAAGACTCGTCAATACGCCGGTAGCAGATGATGATCATATCAAGCACCCACAAGCCGCAAGCGGTCTGCTAAACGTAACGGCCACCCGGGTATTGAGCGATCAGAAGATCGACGAGCTAGCCCGCTCACACTCCTGCGAATCCGACCAGTAACACTTACCATACAGTCCGGTCTCTTCGTCTGATATGTCGCATATCAAGTCTAGGGGTGGTATACGTCAGACCCCAATAACCCGATAGGTCGTGCTGATGTGAGGCTCGTAACGGGTCGAGAAACTACTGGTAACACTTACCAGTAAATCTCTGATCAGCCCTGGCCAGGGACTTCCCTGTTACGGCCAATCGAGCACAGCGCAACATCAACCCCCAATACCGGGAGAGACGAAACCCCTCCTATCGCTCATTGCCTCCATGTGACTCGGGACTGTGCCCAAAGACCACCGTTTTGCACGCCCTCATGGACGTGGTAAGGTGGAGATCAAAGCACAGTGGGAATCACACAAGACTCTATGACGATCTCGGGTCTACAGACTAACCTGTACAAGTGTCACCTGAGAACTGCCATCTGACGTGAGGTATAATACCATCTGGGAGTTCTCGGCGAGTCCGTCCAGTGTACTCAGTCTCCACTGAGCACCCGTATACCATCTCTGATGTCAAACACCAATGGATATGGGATCATCCATCGCCCATCACATGGGTCGAGAAGCGTATACGCTAGTCTACTCTGGTATATCGATGCCCCGTCTCGATACACCCACGACTAGGGACCTTGAAGGATGTACTTATGGACTACCATGTCCCCACTAGTATGATCTGCATCATAGTCCAGGTAGTCAAGTACAAATCCTAAAGGCTTTACCAACATGTAACTATAAGACAGTATAAAGAGACTAGTGTACATGTTAAGATAAATAGCAACCAGATAGCATACTATCATGTCGAGCAAGAAAGTCATCTCTATATATGTCCAAGCATCCAATATAATATACATAATCTGTACAATACTGGCCTCTAGGGCATACATACAACTAACATGTTCATTGTACCCAGTCTCCACTGAGCACCCGTACACCATCTTTGATGTCAAACACCAATGGATATGGGATCATCCAACGCCCATCAAATTGGTCAAGATGCGTATACGCTAGTCTACTTTGGTGTATCGATGCCCTGTCTCGATACACCCTCGACTAGGAACTGTTATATGATGTACTCTTAGACTACCCTGACCCCACTAGTATGATCTGCATCATAGTCCAAGTAGTCGAGTACATATCCTAAAGGCTTTATCAACATGTGAGAGCAAGACATTAAATCAGTACAAGTCAACATGTTAAGACAAAGTGAAACCAGATAGCATACTATCATGTCGAGCAAGAAAGTCCTCTCTATATATATCCAAGCATCCATTATAATGTACATCATATATACAACAATGG
Organism: Agapanthus africanus; assembly: GCA_030015575.1. Taxonomy (NCBI): domain Eukaryota; kingdom Viridiplantae; phylum Streptophyta; class Magnoliopsida; order Asparagales; family Amaryllidaceae; genus Agapanthus; species Agapanthus africanus. Next base: position 205,422,475 of record CM057347.1, on the reverse strand, counting down.
CCTCTAAGGCATATACACAACTAACAATCTCCCACTTGCACTAAGGCCAGCTGTTGTAGTATCTCATACCCAACAACCCGAAGAGTCTCTCAAAATGTATCTGGGGTATGGCCTTCGTGAGTGGATCCGCTGTGTTGTCCTTCGTGTCAACTCTCCTGACCACGATCTCGCGGCAATCAATTATCTCCCGGATCAAGTGATACCGCCTCAGAATATGCCTGGATCTCTGATGGGATCTGGGTTCCATGGCCAAAGCCACAGCTCCATTTTTATCACAATACACAGGTATTGGATGCTCAATGGATGGAACCACACCAAGTTCAGTGATGAACTTCTTCATCCAGACAGCTTCTTTTGCATCATCGTTGGCAGCGATGTATTCAGCCTCCATCGTCGAGTCTGCCAAGGTTTCCTCTTTGGAACTCTTCCAACTCACCGCCCCTCCATTGAGGGAAAAGACAAATCCCGATTGCGACTTAGAGTCGTCCTTATCACTTTGAAAGCTCGAATCAGTAAAAGACTCCACCTGGAGTTCTCCGTTACCATACACCAAGAACATCTCTTTAGTCCTTCTCAAGTACTTGAGACTGTTCTTCACAGCTGTCCAGTGACTCTCTCCTGGATCTTCTTGATACCTACTCACTACACTTAGTGAGTATGCTACATTAGGTCTGGTACATAGCATCGCGTATATGATAAAGCCTACTGCCGAAGCATAGGGTATCCCTTGCATGCGAGTTCTCTCCAAATGAGTCTTGGGAGACATCTCTTTAGAGAGAGTGAGTCCAGAGATCGTTGGTAAATTCCCACGCTTGGATTATTCCATACTAAACCTCTTTAGTATGGTGTCAATGTGTAAGTCTACGGTAGCGCCCCGGCCGTCTGTCCGAGGCTAAAATGCGGAAACGAAAACTTTTCTTAAACTAGAAACCGGCGTTATCGTATGCTTAAATCCCGGATCGAACCATTAACCTACAACTAGCAACTAGAGAAAGGGTTGGAAAGCTATACCGATCGATACGTGTCCTTCGGTCTTTGGCCACCATCCCAAGCTCCTCGTGGCATCTCCGGTCTCGATCTCCTCGTCGGAAAGGGCACCACATCATCGATTCCTTTTACGGGCTCCCGGTTCATTCGAAGCAACTCGGGTACGAGGTGTGCTAGCCGACGTGTCTAAGGTGACGTAGAGAATGTTTGTGGTCACTTTGCCTCTTGCATCCATGAAATGGATGGAGGTTGAAGGTGTTGCCATTGATGGAGATTATGAGCTAGAGAAGAAAGAGGAAGAAGAAGAAGTTTCTCTCTTTCTTTTCTTTTTGTGATGGAATGATAAAATGAGAGTAAGAATGAGAGAATACAAGAGCTCGCCCACAACCTAATGGCTGCCCTTTCTCTTTCTTCCTCTCATATCAACTCACAAATCAATCTCAAATGTGACACATGCACAATAAAAGAGACCATGAGTCACTAGGTTGCATGTGCTACATTTAATGCATCAAATGATGAATTCTAGCTCATAATTTCCACCATCCAAACATTAATCCAAATGTTTGGTCCAACAAAAAAAGTTCTGGCAACATCTAAAGTAAACTCGTGATGGATCACAAGGATACCCCTCACCTGTATATACATACCTGCATCCGCATTCCGACCGAATGCGAATGCGATGAGACTAAAATAATCCAACAAATCTAATACTAGGATCCGGCTTAAACCAAAGCCCACTAGTATGATCCGCCCGATCATGATCCGTGCACTACTGCACGTATATGATCGGACCCTGCCATATGTCATACGGCCTCTACATCGTTTCGCCCGAAACTTGAGAAACTGTCTGTAGGGGACTCTAAAGACTCGTCAAACTTTGGCTGTAGATTTAACCACTAGCACGTCAGAGGTGTTAGCCATACGTAACGGGATACCAGGTATTGACCAAAAGGGAGGTCGATGTCCTGACACCCTACTGAGCCTGTCAGTGACAATATCCGTATAGTCCGGTCCGTTCGTCTATGAATATCGCATGTCGGGCCTAGGGGATTGGTAAAAGTCAGACCCCCAAAAGCGGTACAAGTCGTGTCGGAGTGTAGCCCAGAACACCCTGAGATACTACTGGAATACCTTCCAGTAAATCTCCTGCCTTGGCCAAGGACTTCGTGTAATGGCTCTCCTTGACACAGCGCGATCTCACACGCAATACCGGGAGAGACGAACCCCTACCGATCCGCTCACTGCCTCCATGTGTCTCGGGACTGTAGCCAACTAAAACCTGTTTGCACGACTCCTTTGAGCCGTGGTAAGGTAGTAATCGAAGCACAGTGGGAACTCACACGAGACAAATGATGATCTCATGTCGATGAACTAACATGTACACATGTCACCAGGGAACTGCTATCTGACGTCAGGTATAATACCAACTAGCATGTTCCCGGCGAGTCCTGTTCGGTGTACTCATAACCCATTGAGAACCTGTATACATCTTTGGTGAACCAACTGAAGACCGGCCACCGCCCCTCGTCGGGGTCTCGACTGTATACACTAGTCTACTAACGGAGTATCGATTCCCAGTCTCGAAACTCCCACGACTAGGGACCACTTTAAGGATGTGCTTATAGACTACCCAACTCTCACGTATATGATCGCCATCAAACTGCTGGTGGTCAAGCAAGAATCCTAAAGGCTCTATCAACGTGTAATAGCGACCTGTAAGGTCACCTAAAGCAGTACACGATGATAAAGATAAACCATGGTAGCATACTATTCTCCATCAACGTTTAATAGTGAACCATAATGTCACCTAAAGCATGTACATGATGATAAAGACAAACCAGATAGTATACAATCATCCTGAGTGAGATTGTCCTACCGGCATAGGTCCTCCCTCAATCATTGCAATCACGTGCCTGCAATCCAATAAATGACTCTGAGGGCACTATATCCAACAATCTCCCACTTGCACTCAAGGCTAATTATTGCGATGTCGCATACTCACAGCCCGTGTGATACCGAACACCCAACTCCTTTACTGATCAGTCTCACAAAGCCCGTTTGTGAAACTATTGCGTTCGAGGAATAGCCTTAGTTAGTGGATCCGCTCTGATGTTTCTTTCTATGTCTCTCTTTATCTCAAGTTCGCGGAGAAAGCCATCTCCCGAAATGAGCAGTACATGTCTTAGAATATGTCTGGATATCTGATGGGACCTAGCTCATAAATGAACTTCAAATCCAAACTTCTTAGACTGTATCGTCAACTGAACTTAATCAGTATCCTGCGCCATGCCTCCCTCATTATCCGCTTGGACCACCTGTCCAAAATACTGCCCCTCGTCAGAGGGAAAACTATAACTCTGACAGTCACTCTGTCATCCAGGTCACCTTGGAAGCCTGGAATGATAACTGTCTCTCGAAAGAGGATGCCGTTATCATATCCCTAGAACATCAACTTATGTTCCAAAACTGCTTTCGATCGCTTCTCCAGGATTGGATTAATATCAACTTATTGCATCTAGTGCAAAAGCAACATCTGGTGTGGTACTTGACATCTCATGATTGACTCAATTGCCTAAGCAAGTGATCTGCCAATCATGCGCATCCCTCTCCCCTTTAGTCTGTAAGACACCTTTAGAGAGGGTGACTCTATCACCTGCAGGTATACTACCATGCCAGGAGTCGTCCATTCTAAATACTTTTAGAATGCGGTCTAAATACCCAGATTGGGAAACCACCCAAATCTAGATCTAAAACCATAGATCTAGTGACCAGAATATCTGATATAATATCCATGTCCTCTGTGGAGAAACCACTGTGTGACAACCAAACTATAACCGATCGTAGTATAGGAATTTCGCTTCCTACTCTGTGTATGTCATTCAAATACCAGGACATCACACCCTACTACCTTCTTAACAGATCCATCCCCTATTCTAATGAAGTCAAACTTATGACTGTCACATCAGAAATAGATGATCTATCTCCGCTATATCTTCTTTAGTCTATAAATAGACATAAGCCATTTGTCCACTATGCTTCCGCTGCTCCCACTGACTACGACAACCCTCTGGCAGAGTCATATACACGTACACTTCTAAAACTAGTTTAGAACGACGCTATACTCATCCTCCTGCCGGGTCTCACAGTCTGGAACAACAGCAATGGCAAGTCAGGATAAACAAGAACCTCCCTGTCACCGTCCGTGAGGCTACCGGATTACCTCTCGGGTGCCTGAGGTTACCCACCATATCTGCGGAGTGGCTAATGGAATGTCAATCCAGATTGAATCTTTAGGTCCTATTAAATTTTCAGTAATCGTTTGCGGTTCTGGAATCACTTCCAGTTCTACCATACTCCTACTACTGTTTTCTGAAAAGAAACCATTTTTATCAAAACTGTGGCGAGTCAAGAACAATATCACTATTGATCTTCCAGATGGTAGAAAGTTAACCCTCGTCATAGCCCGGGTCAACCCACAAACTGCCATTACAGAAACGTGCCTTGAGTTATCCAGAGTCTGCTTTTAAGCATAAGCTGGACAACTCCCCGTACCTTAACATTGTTAAGTTATGAACTATTCTATATCTAATATAGAAATAGAGGCACAGATTTAATTGGAACCAGATTCAAATCATGCAGCTGTCTCCAGTGCATGTCAACTAAATGGAAAGAGGTCGATCAACATTACTCAACTTAGGAATACATCCAGATATGAGTAACCTGAAAGAGAAGCAAGTTTCTCAAAACCATTACTATCAACTGAATACCATACACAAGTATCTACATCTTCGATCATCTTGAAGAATCCCGATACTTGCAATACCTGGTTCTCTACTCTTACACCTATAACTTCTCAAAACTTGGACCTTGTATTTCTACGAAACACATGTCTAAGAACTAGCGAAGTCACAAGTAAACAAAAAATAGTATGTGTACCAATCCCTCTATCCTCATGGACACTGGACAACATACAATACTCTGTATAAGTCCCCTGAATCTAATAACTCATTCGCTGTGTGTCGTAAGTTGAAAACTGTACTTATGGTTAAGAAGAATTACACCACTGTTTAATGCTCCTTACCTAACCATCCACTGATATAGGTAAATGTCACAGACATAATTTCAAAAGGTTATATCTCACTTTATAAAAATAAACGTACAGATATATCAATTTGAAATTGGTGCATAACAACGGATATTCAAAACCAAATATTTGCCATCCGACAAACCACCTAGGCGATTTCCTCAAATATCACCAATTACAATGAATCCCAATATAATGAGGATGATCATCCAATTCCCAATAACTTACTCCCACTCATCATCTGTAAAATCATACAGATGTGAGAATCAAACCTGGTAAATATATACCCTGGAGCAAGGGCTAATTGGGAAGTCAGTTTTCTTTCAACAATACATAGTAAAACTGAAACATGTAAATATTTCGAAGGAGTATCCGGGTATTCCTAGTAATGCCTCTTCCATTATCAGATTCACAACTGTAACCGTATATTTCTTTGCCATCTCTCCAAATCCCTTTATATGTCTTTAGTCGCTACCTTCTGCACACCATTGTTAGGCTAAATGGTTTTCTTCCTTCCCTACCGTTCGGCACCAGCCTATGGTTTAGAAGAAGACTATCCATTAAGCGTAATAGGTGTACTGTCCTAATCGTAGGAGCACTCGCAACCCAAGAGAAGGTAAAGATAAAAGACAACTGAATAAAACCTTATTCCTATTTCTTCTGAACTAGAATCCATCCCCGAACTGGAACAAGTTCCTTCGAGTTCGTATATAACCATACGATGGAGTATCCAAATAACTGTGGATCTTCGTAGTGATACGGAGTGTTATGGAGAAATACATGGGTGAAGTAGGAGTGGTAATGAAATACTTGGTTTGGTCGTGAATAGCAGTCGCAATTTACTTTGCCCTCTTTCTAATCCCTTTATTTGTCTTAACTTATTACCTTCTGTACACCATCGTTAGGCTAATTGGTTTTCTTCATTCCCCATCGTTCGGCACCTGCCTATGGTTTGGAAGAAGACTATCCAATTAGCGTAATAGGTGTACCGTCCTAATCCAAGGAGCACTCGCAACCTGAGAGAAGGTAAAAGGAAAAGACAACTGAATAGTCCTATTCGTTTTCTCCAGAACCGGAAACCATCCTCGAATAAGTTCCTTCGAGTTCGTATATAACCATACGATGGTTTTATCCAATGGAAGTGGATGTTCGTAGTAATACGGGGTGTTCTGGAGAAAAGGGGTAAAAGTAGGAGTGGAAATGAGGTATGCAACTCTGACAATCCAAAAGCCAGTGTTTAAGAAGGTTCGGTTAACTTGGTCACTGAGTAATAGTCAAGGGTCAGGTCATGGTCGCTGCCAAAAAGAGAGAGAAAAGAAACACTCAGAGTCACTCTAACCAAGTCAAGAATGGTTATCAATTTATCTAATCAGGAAACCTCCCACTGTAACCTCAAATTCTCCTCCAAACCTGAAAGAAGAATTAATCGGGATCACCCGAGGAGTAAACCAACTCATCAGTGGAAATCGGGATCCAACTATCACCGCATGATAACGTGATGGAATTCACTCACGTTATCACACTCCAGAAGGTATGCGCATGCCTGACAAGTTTCAGTTTCTTTAGAAACTCCCGATGTGTGTTTTTACCCCTAGGACCCAAGTGACATTGACACAGTCAACAAATCAAAGAGTCCTAGTCAAGTTCAACCCGTCATTATCCTGGATTGCATTAAACCCACCCGTACGAGCCCTTGAAACCAATCCCATTAATATGCCACAAACAAACACTACTTAGCAACCGCACACTACGCCTTGACACAGTCAACAAACGCAGCACGAATACTAAGTAATACTTGTAAGAAATGACGGAGGGCTACGTATAGTTTTTGGCGAAAAACATTTAACGTAATGAACTTGATATCGTTGAAAGAACTGCATAACTTTTTATAAAAATATAGTGGCGAAAACCTTTGCTAAAGAGGTCACTCCCGGTGAAGGGATCTCGGCTCTTTCCCCATAGAATGAGGTGCAGGATATTCCAACTGAATACCACGATGCAAAGCAAAAGGCAATCGGCTATAGTGAAGTTATTACCCTGACGCAAACTTCTATCCAAGGGGTCACTCCCGGTGAAGGGATCTCGGCCCTTGCCTCGTCGACTGAGGTGCAGAATATTCATACCCGAATACCACTTTGCAATAACAGCTTTTTGAAAAATGTTCCAACAACATCAGAATTGGTTTGTTTAGCTTGCATTGATCTGAATCAACGCAGTCCCATCAATTAATCAAACTACAAAAGAACGAAAATATGATGTACGTATATGCCATCCGCATTCATCACTGGTTCCCGTCATCATACGTTAGGTTACTTAACTAACGGCAGAGCGGGGACTGGACTAGCGCGGGTGTAAAACATATACAACATCTACTAGTATATATATCAATATATAATATTCGCTCAAGGCGTGATAAAATGCAACATCACAGAAATGTAATAAGCATCACAGAACAATACAGATAATCTGGGATCCCCGGGTTTCATAGAGCCGCTACTGAAACCCGACGTTCCCCTGGTCGTGTGGATAGCCTGTGCAATGAAATCTTAGACCCCTATGGGCGCGGCAAGTTACCCGCCAAAACCTGAAGCGAGGCAGCCCCTTTCAACAAAGTGGATGGACCACCTAGCACTTCACGGAATCCGGTAACTTGAGCGCCCCTCCTTGGGTCAACCTATACCCCCTACGAGTGCGGCGAATAGCCCGCTAATTCTAGAGTGAAGCCCCCTCCGTCTCAAAGCCATAAGATGCGGGCCCGTTGCCCTCTAGAACCCGGCTATCCGTGCACCCCACCGTGGGGTAATCCTAGTACAGAAAGTAAAATATACAACGGGTATATCGACCTCAGCTCGGTCGTGCCCCAAAAGAATAATATACAAACAGGCAGTGACGGCAATCCACATGTCGGACGCTTGCCCCACAATATCAAATGTACAAATAATACCAAACTGTACTACCATTACCCCAGGCTATCCACCACGACAAATCCGCAACATCACAGCACAATACAGAACATCAACGTGAATGTCACGTTCGCAAATCCGTCTAAAAGAACTATAGCAATTAGACAAGATTTACCGATCAAATGACATTCACGGTCACAGATATAATGTAAAGCACTGTAAACTAACATATTTAAATTTTTGATCGACAAAATTTCCCGAAGTGGGCCCTAAGCACAATTCCCAGTACTCAAAATAATCTGGGCCAAAACAAAAATTACCAGAAACCCCAATTCCAAGTCAGAGAACACTGTACAAAATTTGGTGCAGTGAAGAGATAGAATGGCGGCGGAACCGCGACCAAAACATGGGTAAGGCCGCGGTTCCGCGGCGCAATAGTAAAAACAGTCTACCAAATTTTCACAGATCTCTTAGAAAACCCTGCCTGTTTTTCTGCAGCATACAAAATAATTTTTTGACCACAGGAAAAATTCGACAGAAACTGATGACTTGGAAATGCAGTTTTGGAAAGTTTTGTTCGATCGAAGTTCTAAACACGTTAGAGCAAGCTTGAAAAGGTTAATGGCGTGGCTCTGATACCATGTAAGTCTACGGTAGCGCCCCGGCCGTCTGTCCGAGGCTAAAATGCGGAAACGAAAACTTTTCTTAAACTAGAAACCGGCGCTATCGTATGCTTAAATCCCGGATCGAACCATTAACCTTCAACTAGCAACTAGAGAAAGGGTTGGAAAGCTATACCGATCGATACGTGTCCTTCGGTCTTTGGCGACCATCCCAAGCTCCTCGTGGCATCTCCGGTCTCGATCTCCTCGTCGGAAAGGGCACCACATCATCGATTCCTTTTACGGGCTCCCGCTTCATTCGAAGCAACTCGGGTACGAAGTGTGCTAGCCGACGTGTCTAAGGTGACGTAGAGAATGTTTGTGGTCACTTTTCCTCTTGCATCCATGAGATGGATGGAGGTTGAAGGTGTTGCCATTGATGGAGATTATGAGCTAGAGAAGAAAGAGGAGGAAGAAGAAGTTTCTCTCTTTTTTTTCTTTTTGTGATGGAATGATAAAATGAGAGTAAGAATGAAAGAATACAAGAGCTCACCCACAACCTAATGGCTGCCCTTTCTCTTTCTTCCTCTCATATCAACTCACAAATCAATCTCAAATGTGACACATGCACAATAAAAGAGACCATGAGTCACTAGGTTGCATGTGCTACATTTAATGCATCAAATGATGAATTCTAGCTCATAATTTCCACCATCCAAACATTAATCTAAATGTTTGGTCCAACAAAAAAAGATCTGGCAACATCTAAAGTAAACTCGTGATGGATCACAAGGATACCCCTCACCTGTATATACATACCTGCATCCGCATTCCGACCGAATGCGAATGCGATGAGACTAAAATAATCCAACAAATCTAATACTAGGATCCGGCTTAAACCAAAGCCCACTAGTATGATCCGCCCGATCATGATCCGTGCACTACTGCACGTATATGATCGGACCCTGCCATATGTCATACGGCCTCTACATCGTTTCGCCCGAAACTTGAGAAACTGTCTGTGGGGGACTCTAAAGACTCGTCAATACTTTGGTTATGGATTTAACCACTAGCATGTCAGAGGTACTAGCCGTACGTAACGGGCTACCCGGTATTGACTAAAAGGGAGGTCGATGAGCGAACTCATCCTGGCACCCTGCTGAGCATGTCAGTGACAATATCCGTACAGTCCGGTCCGTTCGCCTATGTGCATCGCATGGCGGGCCTAGGGGGTTGGTAAAAGTCAGACCCCCCAAAGCGGTACAAGTCGTGTCGGAGTGTAGCCCAGAACACCCTGAGATACTACTGGAATACCTACCAGTAAATCTCCTGCCTTGGCCAAGGACTTCGTGTAATGGCTCTCCTTGACACAGCGCGATCTCACTCCTAATATCGGGAGAGACGAACCCCTGCCGAACCGCTCACTGCCTCCATGTGGCTCGGGACTGTACCCAATTAAAACCTGTTTGCACGACTCCTTTGAGCCGTGGTAGGGTAGTAATCAAAACACAGTGGGAACTCACACGAGACAAATGACGATCTCAGATCGATGAACTAACCTGTACACATGTCACCAGGGAACTGCTATCTGACGTTAGGTATAATACCAACTAGCATGTTCCCGGCGAGTCCTGTCCGGTGTACTCATAACCCAATGAGCACCTGTATACATCTTAAGTGAAACAACTGACACCAATGGCTTGTGAGACCGGCCACTGCCCCTCGTCGGGGTCTCGACTGTATATACTAGTCTACTAACGGAGTATCGATGCCCAGTCTCGAAACTCCCACGACTAGGGACCACTTTAAGGATGTGCTTATAGACTTCCCAACCCTCACGTATATGATCGCCATCATACTGCTGGTAGTAATGCAAGAATCCTAAGGGCTCTATCAACGTGTAATAGCGACCTGTAAGGTCACCTAAAGTAGTACACGATGATAAAGATAAACCATGGTAGCATACTATTCTCCATCAACGTGTAATAGTGAACCACAATGTCACCTAAAGCATGTACACGATGATAAAGACAAACCAGATAGTATACAATCATCCTGAGTAAGATTATCCTACCGGCATAGGTCATCCCTCAATCTTTGCAATCACGTGCCTGCGATCCAATAATTGACTCTGAGGGCACTATATCCAACACAATGTACCTAGATTGGGACAATCCCAGTATCCTCTTAGATCTATCTCTATAGATCCTAATCCCTAAAATGCAGGAGGCATCACCTAGATCTTTCATTGAGAATCTATGTGATAAGAAGAGCTTGACCGAGTGCAGCATAGGAACATCATTTCCAATCAAGAGTATGTCATCCACGTATAATACGAGGAAGACAACCTTACTCTCTGCAACCTTCTTGTAAATACAAGGTTCATTGACGTTTTTGATGAAGTCAAACTCTTTGACTACAACATCAAAACAAATGTTTCAACTCTGCGATGCCTACTTTAACCCGTAGATGGATTTAAGTAGCCTGCACACCTTTCCGCTGCTCCCACTGTCTACGAAGCCCTTTTGCTGAGTCAAGTACACTCACTCCTCTAAATCACCATTTAGAAAGGCGGTCTTAACATCCATTAGCCAGATTTCGTAGTCATGGTATGCAGCAATGGCAAGTAGGATCCGGATGGACTTAAGCATAGCCATTAGAGAAAAAGTTTCGTCATAATTCACACCTGGTTGTTGACGAAAACCTCTTGCAACAAGTCTAGCTTTGAAAGTCTCAACTTTTCCATCTACACCAAGTTTCTTCTTAAAAATCCATTTCCTCCCAGTGGGTTTTACCCCTTCAGGCGTAATTTCCAAAGTCCTTACTTTGTTGGTGTACATGGATTCCATCTCAGATCACATTGCATCCAGCCATTTCACAGAGTCTCCACTCGTGATGGCCTGCTCGAAACTAGTCGGGTCATCATCTTCCATGATGCAATCCTCGCTCTCACCATCTATGAGAAAACCATAGTATCTCTCAGGTGGATGAGGAACCCTACTAGATCGGCGGAGCGGCTGGGGTTCGTTGGGAACTACTGAATCGTGTTGTTCCACTAAATCTTCAGTTGCAGCTTGTGCTGCTGGAACTTCTTCCAGCTCTACCGCTTCGCCACTAATTTCTTTTGCAAGAAATTCCTTTTCTAAAAAGGTGGCATGTTGAGCAACAAACACATTTTGCTCCTCAGTGTGGTAGAAAAAATATCCATAAGAATTCTTTGGATATCCCACAAACTTGCAGAGAACTGATCGTGCCTCGAGTTTGTCCGGATTTTGCCTTTTGACATAGGCCGGACAACCCCATATCTTAACTCGTTTAAGATACGGTCTCTTCCCACTCCATATCTCATATGGTGTGTTAGGTATAGATTTAGATGGAACTTGATTCAATAGGTATGCTGTTGTCTCAAGCGCATAACCTCAAAATGAAATAGGTAACTCAGCGGCGCTCATCATAGAGCACACCATATCTAATAGGGTGCGATTCCTCCGCTCCGATACACCGTTGTGCTGTGGTGTATAAGGAGGAGTAAGCTGAGAGAGAATCCCATTCTCTTTTAAATAGTCCATGTAACATTGAAAAAAAATAAAATGTTATTTTTGGGAATTTTTATAATTAAATAATAAATTTAATGTATATTTTAATAAGGCGGTATAATTAAATACCGATAAATTGGGAAAATTTGAAAAATTATGAAAATTATTAAAAAGAGAGTGCTTTATGTGATTTAAGCGAATTATGAAAGTTTATGATTTATTTGACACTATTTTAGTGCTAATCGCGATTAAAAATTGCTAATCGCGGATTAAGCGTGTTTTGTGTACATAGCATGCACAAAGTCTTTTTTTCACACTTGTGCATTTTTCTACCATGGTTTCATTTGGGTTTCCTATTCCAATTTTAAAAGAATGAGAAGAGAAATGAAAAAGAAAAGAAAAGAAAAATAATAAAGAATGAGGGATGGGCATGAAAGAGAAGAGAGGGTGAGGGGTGTGTTGACTTGGTCATTGGTTTCCCTTCATTTGTTTTTCCTCTTCATCTCCCCTCTTCACTTCACTATGGAAGCACCTCCTCCCTCCACCACTACAACCCCCACTTCATCATCTAATCTTCATCAAAACTCCATCCCCATTCCACAAAGTTGTGCACAAGCTCACAAGCTACACTTTGGACAAAGAAAAATCACATTTTGGTGCTGTAGGGTATTCTTGGGTCCCAAATGAGGTAATCCCGTCACACTTAAGGTAGTTTTTCATTCACTTTAAACCATTTATGTGTTTAGTTTTGATTTGGTGCGATTTGGTGAACTTTGGACATTACTAGTTAGGGTTAGGGTTTGAATTGATTTGAGATAGTGTAATTGAGACTTAATATCGACCTTAAACCCCTGTGGTGATTGATTGGAGACCTAAACCAGAGACTAGAACCCCAATTAGCGAACTTAGAAATCCCCGACATCGTATTTTGTGAATTCTGTGAGGGTATATTGACATCCGCTATCACTCGGGGACCTGGAAAATTATTTAGCATACACAGTGATACATGCAGGCACCCAGGAAGCTAACCCCAAGACCCCAGCACCTGAATCTACCCTTTGGCCGTAGATTTAATCATTCTGGCTGCAATTTATGGCCAGGGTATGTTGGAACTGGTTCGTGTTTGGTCTGTAGCTCCATCTCCTGTAAATTAGACCCTCCATATATGCAAAATTGGCTAATTTGACTTAGAGTATAATCTGGAGCATGTTTTCTAAGTTTCTGAATTCGTTTTGGGGCTTTTTATGAATTTGGTTTTGGTATTTGATATTGTGTTTCCGTCGTGTGGCGTTTGAACGTCAATGACTAGGGTTACTGATCATGTTTTGCATGCAAGGCTATAGGTTTTGGACCTATGAGCGAAACGTGTGCCGTTTTGGTTTTCTTGCTTGATTTCTATTTACGATGTCATGTGATATCCTTATATGTACCCTCGAGTGGGCTCGGAGCAACAAGGAGGGGCGTGGAGACATCGACTTCGGGAAGCGAAGGGCAATGTGAGAAGATTATATCTAAGGGGGAAGTCGGGTGAATGGCGTATAGCACCCCCGCAGTTCGTAGTATATATTATATGGATATATTTATATGTTATTGTGAGGTTATGATTATCTAGATAGACTTTGGGAAGTCATGGACGATTTTAGTATATTTGGATGATTGCGTCATTAGTTACTTTTGTCGCGAACCTTAGAATAAGGTTTACACCCGCACGCACACACATGCTTACCTTGTTTTACTTGTGCGTGTATGCGGATATGTATATATATACATGCACACTTAGGTATGAGACTATATTTATATATATACGTTTACCTACACATGGATGATGAGGATTGTATATGGTATTTGGAGATGAGTCGATGAGATTGGACATGATGCCATGAGATCGGTGATATGTTTTGATTCGTATTGGGAGATACGACATGAGATTATAGCGGGCCTTTAGGCGTGTGTTTTCATGCACGCATATATTTATGCAGATGGTATCAGTTTGTACTAGACTGTAGATCGGTACCCCTAATTCATGATGTGATGATAAGGATACTTGATAAATGATGAGATAGATGTGATAGTTGACCCATACCCCGATTTGGGATGCCGTACGACGGATTTACCGTACGAGATAACTATGATGATAGATCCGCACTCTTGACTCGAGGATGTCATATGATATATTGTATCGTACGTGGTACTATTGAGGCGGGATCACCGACTATTATATATATGTATATATATCGACTCAGATTTAGGTGGTTTCCGTACCCTTTTCGATTGGCTTGTTAGTTAGACATGTAGTTTGCCTAATAGATGCTAGACTGGACCCGTGTCATACCTATTTCCAAAACTAACGAATCGTGAGAATTTTAAAGACATATCAAGGGACACTACGGATATTTCAAAAGACATACATTTTCTTAAAAACACCGTAGCCCCTATTTTTCTAAACACCACGATTCGTGTTATTTCAAAACGCCAAAACTGTTTGACTCATATATTTAATGCATATTTCCTGTTGCTGCGTTATCTATTTATTTTCCGCATATCCTTACTATTCGTATCGCATTGCATGCTATTTGTGTTCTGTGCAGTTATTATGAAACCCATGCTATTAGGACACCAGCACCATTATCGATGATGCGTATACTTCACGCACACTTACTTGTCGGCTCACACACTTCATCATCGATAATTGCCATGTCACTACACAGTAGGATTGTTGCATCAGGATATGACTCCTTGCATGACATACTTGCGTACATACATATTGTACACCCATACTTGCGTACATAAATATTGTACACTCATACTTGCGTATATATCCAATTGCACATCCATAACTACATACATGCATATTTCACATACATGGATGATATTTCTACAAAAATGGGGACCACATGAGATATTTTCAAAACTTGATCCATTTAAACGAGCGGTTTTCCTTTTTTTTTAACTCTTAGTACGATTTTATGTGGCATACGACCAGTTGCATGGATTTACGCATTTAGCTTTGGATTTCCTCTGATTTCTGAATTTGAGAACCGTGGTATTAGTTTAAGAAAGTATGCACTGTTTTGAAAACCCAGTTTCTCTTGATATGATATTTCAGTGCGTGTACCATGCGTTTTCTCGGTTCTGAGACGTGTGACATGTGAAACCCGACTCGAGGAGCTGGATGGGGCCGATTGCGGGTACATGGTGGACCCGGTATGGTATCCCCGGGCGAGAACGGATCGCTGTGCAGTAGACGGTGAGCCTGGCAGAGGGACTACTACCTACCGGTGATAGTATTTGAGCTCGGCGGATATCCGGTGGATACCGACCGGAGTAGAGAGATGATACGGGCCGATCCGGACTGATGGAGCCCGATATATGAGGATTTACGTGCCGATGCTGGGCACAGGTTTCATGATGTTTTCGAATGTCGATGCTGGACACTCAGGTTCCATGATTTTGATGTTTCGCGAGGGACACATGTTGATTTATATCATCATACTTTCATGCATATGCTTTATGATGTTTACATGCATGATGTTTTTGGTGTCATTGGTTGACACGTGGACGAGATCCACATGCATACAGGCATTGATTTCATAGTTGGATGATATCCACATACTTATAGACTGCAAGATATAGTTGACACTGATTCATGCTGATTTCATTGATGATACCTCATATTTATGATATGTTGCTACCTAAGGCACTGACACGAGCACTTGGTATAAATGTTTACCCTTGCCACCTTTTCATGCTTCAGACATTACCATATTGAGGATATATATATATATTACTGATCGTATTGACCTAGGATTGAGTCATACATGCGATTTCTGCTCTGTGATGTTTTCTACTCATGAGTTGGTAACTCACCCCTGTTGTGCCACAGTTCTTGCAGGTTTTGCCGTACAGGTTTCATTGCGGCTTTCTGGCACACTGCTTCCTTTCTGGGTGATTGCTTTGGTGGGTGGGTTCACTCGCATCGTGACCACCATTGTACTTATTTATTTTCGTTGTTGTATCTAGAAATTCCATCAACCAAACTTGTACATTTTTTCGACCTTAGAGTCGCGTGTTGTAGTATTATGGCTTTCATGATGATTTTGAGTTTTCTTTTGAGTTTTGATCCTCGCCCTTCGGCGTTGTATATTATATTGCTTGCGTAGTTGTGACCGTCGATTGACGAAGAGCTAGCTCCCGCTTGGGGAGGCCTTTTATCATTATGCATTTATTATTCTTGTTGTACCTCGTTTGGGGCCAGTATTTACAAAGGAAACTCTGCCGAAATTTTCAGAAAAGACTTGAGGATTTAAAAATGCATATTCGGCTTACTTGTTTAAAAACCTTGTTTTAAAAACATGTTTTCTTCACTTCTTTAAAACTAGTTTTCCTTCATTATTATTTAAAATAGTTTTAGATTTCTGGGTTTTTGGCTTACTTGAATTAGATGAGGTCCTATAGACTTCATATGATTGAAGGGCTAGTCACGTGCTATTTCGGGTCGTGACAAAGTTGGTATCAGAGCGCTAGGTTAACCTTGGTCCGAGTCTAAATTTGACTATGCGGAGCCTAGAGCGTTTGTATATATATTCAGAACTTAGGCTTGACCTTACGGAACTTAGACTTAGTCGAGGGGGTATTAGACCCGAACTTTCATCGCATAAGTTGACCTTGGTTGATGGAGTAGGTGACTTAAGGAGAGTGGCGTACCGTGTGTATGTTCCGCGGCATATTTACGATACGATACTCCGCTTAAGAAGCCTTAGGATGTACATTTCCTTGCACAGTATTATATTCATTCTTATGATCTATCCTCATCGATATTTGGTTATGATTTTGCTGCCACGATTACACGGGCAGAGAGAGCTACGGCTAGAGTTGCGTCAGCATAAGCTCGTCGCGGACGAGGACTGACTAGGGCGTGATTCCAGGGGCATACGATTGCATAGAGGCGTCGTCTTATTGTGTTTTCGTGTCATGAGCGTTTGATGGATCGCTTTTACGAGATTTCTCGGACTTGCAGATCAGCACCAGAGGATCAGGCTACTGCTAGAGGCCAGCCAGAATGTGATGACCGTCGATGCACCAATTATTTGATGATTGAGGCACTGTTCAGCGTACGGACGAATGAGCCAGTTGTTGCTACGAACGACGAGATATCGCCCAGATGTTAAAGCTACTGCAGCATGAGTATATACTTAGAGACATGATAGAAGGTCGCTAGTCACCGAGGATGAATTACTAGGACATGTGGTTCGTTCGCTTACCCCGATGCGAGGTCATCAGATAGATTGATTCCAGCTAGAGACGACTTCACGCAGGTACGATGAAGTCGATGGAGACGATCGAATGTCAGGAGCCCATTTTCCAAGTTTAAAGTATTCAGAGACAAATGCAAGTAATGCTATGGACCCTCTAGAAGAATAAAACCCTAACTCGACGTAATGACCATTGAACGCCTTTGAACCTTAGGGTTTGCGGCAGTTCAGCGGTGCCATTTGTGAGGCTTGGGTTTGCCCTTCTACGGTTGGTCCACAGGTGCTGTGGCATGTACTGGAGTACTATTAAACTGTACCCAAGATGTTTAGCTCTTGGGGGATTATGAGGTTTTGACGAATCGATCGAATGATTCGACATCTTTAGGATATCATGTGATGGGATGCATTGTTTGGGAGACTCCAAATACGAGTATAGCCGTTGGAGCACAGTCCATGTAGCCACGAAGAGACAAGTCCGAAGCAGTCGACATTAGAGAAAAGTGGAGTAAGAGCTTCGTACGAGATCTTGATGAGATGACGTTTCACTCCGCCGGCATCAGAGATGTGATACGCATATAGAGGCGTTATATATGGATATATCTTCAAGAAGGAGTCGTGATGAGTATGCAGCCGTTCCGGAACAAGGAAATTGATTAGCAAAAGACGATGGCTTCCGGACAGTTCGGCAGAAACGAGATTTGAGAGAGAGCTCGACAGGACCTTTCTGGAGAATTACATGAGAAGACTTGGACCCAGGAGCGGTCATATTACGCACACCCCGCAGGCTAGAGTTCGGTATCGTCGACGAGACATGTTATGAGTGACCATGATAGTTGGCCAGAGATCTTTAGAGGATGTGCCAGAGCGGGCCTATTTCCGTCGTCATTCCTCTAGGGTTCCTTAGCACTCTTGTGAGGGTTCATAAGGCATCAACCATACCCGAATAAAATTTTAGACGTGCCGAACAACCCAAAGCCGGGATCTTTGCTAGATTATTAGGGTTTAACATGCAAGTTAACATCTTTATTACTAAGTGTGAGGGATTACAACCTTTGTAGTCCGCTCCTTCGCTTCATAAGCTCCGAGTAGAAGTCCCTTTGCCGCGATCCACGATCTCCCGGACTCAAGAGAGGCTCCACGACTCGAACGATCCATGCTAGCTTGTAGTGTTCCGTTTCTCCGATGATCTACGTCGAAGTTGCTATAACTCAAGCTCTCTCACTCTAATGAGGTGAACACCCTAATCTAATGGGCTAGATTAGATGAGGATGATGGAGTAGTATTTATGCTTTCTTTTTATATCATATTCTCACATGAAATCATCACAAAAGGAAAATCTAGTAAGCTTTTTCAAAACTCAAGAGAGAAGAAGATGATGAATATTGAGATAATCCTTTTGTGATGAATAATAGAAATGAATATATGATTAATCATGGAACCAAGGTCAAGGATGTCTAGGATAACCTTTGTAGAGAATAAACTAGGGCTAGGCTTTGGTTAGGTTAAAGAATGAGTCATAGATAAATATCAACCATAATATCTAACTCATGACAAAAGGAAAGCTTCTAGATGGTGCAAGAAGGAGCTAACCCTAATCAAGCCCGAACCTTGTTTAATCTCCACTAAACATGTTCCATTATTAATCATATCATGTCACAATAATATATATCACATATATATTATATATTTGCAACAAAAGAAAATAATACAATTAACATATATCGCATAGTTGTCAATGTATTATTGTTCAGACCATAATATTGCATTTTTCATTCCCCTATTCTTATCCGTTTTATAAATAAACAGGGACTCTTGACGCACGTTTGTTGCATGTTACAGGATACAGGCTCTTAGAGCAAATACAGTGAAAAAGACGAAAGTTGATACAGAAAAGGGACTTTTGACCAACAAGTAGACGGATCTTACTCAAGCTGAGACGAAGAACAGTGCAAGATCCAAAAAGACGAAAGTGAAACGGTCAAAAGATCCTTACAAGTTTTCACTGAAGATCTGTAGAAGACCCAGAAGTCAAACAGAGAAAAGTGGTGAAGGAACAAGAAGCCCAAATGCCCATAATACAGCTCAAGAATTTTGGTGAGCTGAGCTCACCAAAGGGCCGCGGAACCGCGGCCCAAGCATCCTATTGCCGCGGTTCCGCAGCCGTCTAATGCCCGTGTCGGCGCAAACTTTCTGAGTTGGTGCGTCGGTGCGGGTGTTGGGATTTTCCGTGGGCAAATCTGTAATTGCACATGTGCGAGAGTCTGTAACCCTAGTTTCCTTATTTGCTTATAAATTGTAATCAAAAATTGTAAAACCCTATGCCTCTTTCCAATAAATAAAATTCAGATCTGTTCTGTTTTCTTGCTTGGAGGGAGCCATCAAATTAGTAAGTAATTTTATTTTTTGTGCTTTTAATTCTCTTTTAATTAGTATGTTTTATCATCCCCTAATGAGCGAGTAATCTCCTCGCTTGTTAGGGTTAGCCTTAGGGAAAGGTTTGAGAGATTAGATCTCTCACCCCTTTCATGCCATCCACACCTAAGAGTTAGAACTCCATGCATGCACGCACAACCGCTCCCTACGGCATCCTACCCCTCGAGGTAACGATGAACCGTAGTATAAAGGGCCGGTTGCGCGCGTTTTCCATGGAGGTTAGGGTAATTATCGATAAAAGAAGGATACGAATCTAGAGGAAGAAATATCTTCCCAAAAGATTCTTATCCACTTTATGGATAATTACTGTAACATCTAATAGATCAATAATAAGGCATTGAAAGCGGTGAGGAAACCTTTAATCTCCAAACTTCCCCTAAACCTAACCCTAGCGAGACTTTAAATTAGATTAACTTAGTTTATTAATAGATCTAGGTTTTAGATTTAATCAGTCCAAACAACATTTGGAATCAACTCGTAAAAACACAAATAAGAAAATTACCCATCTCTGTGGATCGACCCGTACTCACCGGCTAGCTGCAAAGCGACGCCGTTTCTGATTGCGGTTAACACAAATTTTTATACTAATCAAATGGCGCCGTTGCCGGGGATGGCGTAAATTTCTTTTTGTGTAATTTCGGGTTGATATAAATTTTAAAAATTATAAAAATCTGAAAATAAAAAAAAGAGAAATAAAAAAATTATCAATTTTGATCTGTTTGAAAGGTTATCTTTTGAATTTTGCAGGAATAGCTAAGATTCTCGGATCTGGAATTTTACAGAGGGCAAATCAGAAAAGTGAACATTAAAACAGAGGAGAAATAGCACAAAAGAGGCATAGAAATTTTTTGGAGCCACGATCCCACCACCTGACCGCGAAACCGCGGCAAAAGTAGGCCCCAGACCGCGGAACCGCGGCGGTTTAGCCTCCTCTCTGCGCGAAATTTGCTCGGTTTGTTTCCTCCTTCTCCCCTCTGTACCCTACACTATATCCACCGTAAAAACTTTCTGCAGGAATTCTTTGCGCTAAAAATCTTCTCTCCCCTTCTAAATAACAGATTTTCTGCAGGTTTCTTTGCGCCGCGCTAAAAATTGATTGCAAGTGAATTTTATTGTTTTGCATAATTTAATCGGATTTTAAGGGGCTAATTGACCAAACTCAGATTGGGTGGGGATTTCATCACCCTTCCCAGGACCCCAGAAATCACTTTAAAGCATTTTGCATCGACCACAATTAATTAAAAAATACTAGACTCAGCCCTAAGGACATCGAGCTCAATAGAAAAAGGACTAGTATAGGCATCGACCGTTTATCCTAACTGACTTTGCGGTGTCTAGGGTAGTGGTTTTTAATTAGGCCCACTACTGTGGTTCCTTCCCACTTACCTGGCCGTACTTGTCGGTGAAGAGGCGGTTTGAGGTCCTATTTCTAGCCCTAGTTAGGAGCTGTCTAGCAGACCTAGGCGACCCTAGATCTAGGCCTGATTGTGCATGTGTAGTTGATACATTTGTGTCACGAGTCTCTTTTCAAAACTTCTTTGCAAAACTCTCACATAAAAAAAAATCTTTTCAAAACTTGCAACTTGTCGCTAAGAAAACTTGCAACTCACTTCCACCACTTCCCTCCATTTACGTTATCTTACCCCCACATTCTGTTTTTCTATTTTTCTGACTACACTACTCCTTTAGTGTATGTCACTTTGGACTAGGGATACTAACGCCCGATTAGTCCGTGTTTCGTTGGTACCGACCGACGAACCCTTCGACGAACCCTTCGTCGACATTCCGTCCATTTCCTTACCTCCACCTTCAAATTCTTCTTTCGAACGTATGTCGGGACACGACCCCAACGATACCTTACCGACGGGAATGATTCCACCTCCGTTAGGTGCGAATAACCCGAATCTTCCGCCTGTTGTAGCGCCCGCACGAGTCGCGCTCCAGGATCTCTTCTACCCCGTCCGCACTTTTTTACCTACATGTCTTTCACCCCCACCGGCAAATGGGGACAACTTTGAAATAAAACCACATTTCATCAATATGCTGCCAAAATTTCATGGTTTGGAATCCGAAGATGCATATATCTTTATCAATAAATTCCAAAACGTTTGCGCTATGATGAAAACGACCTAATTAAGTGATGACGCTATAAGGCTAAGGGTCATTCCTTTCACCTTATGTGACCTAGCCGAGAAGTGGCTATATAGCACCGCATCACATTCCATTAGAAATTGGGACGAGTTTGTGAGAGCTTTTCTGAAAAAATTCTATCCTCATCACAAAACTGCTAGAATCCGTAACGAGATTATACAATTTTCACAGCTTCCTTCCGAACCATTTTGGAAGTGCTTCGAGAGATTTAAAGACCTACTTGTTCAATGCCCTCATCATGGGATCGAAAGTTGGCAACTTTGCCAAACATTATACGAGGTATTGAACTCGGCAACGAAGCAGTTGCTAGAAACTATATGTCAAGGTCATTTTCTTTTCAAGTCTAGCGACGAAGCGTGGCAGTTTCTTGAGGATCTTAGTGAGCAAACAATTCAGTGGGAGAGTACCAAGACCACATCATCTTCTAGTGGTCAATCTAGGGCAGGCATACATCAAATAGATATGTCGATTGCTATGAAGGCCGAGATGGCCGCACTTATGAAAAAGCTAGAAGTCATTGAGACAAAAATCTCATCGTCTTCTCCTGCCCCTACTTTACCCACACGAACTGTTTGTGCTTGTTGTTCGAATCCATCGTATCTAACCAAAGAGTGTCCTTATAATGCACCTATTCAAGGACAAGATCAAGTCAATGCTGCATTTCAGCAACGACAACGAAACGATCCATACTCTTCGACATACAATCAGGGGTGGAGGAGTCACCCAAATTTCGCTTGGAACCAAAATCAACAAGTCCAAGGAAATAACAATTTTCAAAGACCTCCTCCACAACAACAACAAGCCCCTTCACAAACTCAAAACCAGCAACCTTTCCAACAACAACCTTATACAAATCAAACGAACAATTTGATTCAACCAAATGATGATAAGGTTATCTCGCTCGAAAAAAGTCTAGATGCATTTCTTAAGCAATCTACAGAATCCGCAGCAAGATTTTAAAATTATGTTCAGTCTTTGATGCATAACAATGCCTCACACGATCAAAGTATCAAATCTATTGAGGCACAAACTGCACAATTAACTGCTGCGTTGAGCGAGAGAGAAAAGGGAAAGCTTCCATCTTAACCATTGCCAAATCCCGGTCACACACAAAACGCATATCACAATCACAATGTAAATGCGGTGAGCACGTTGAGATCCGGAAGAGTGTTGCAGAATAATGTGGAAACTAGTGATGACATCCCCGCCGGTGGTTCTTCTTCTTCTTTTTCTTCTTCTTCTTCTCCATCGTCACCTTCCCCTTCGTCATTTTCTTCACCCTCTTCTTCACCTTTTTCTTTAGAGCCTATTCTCCACCCTTCACATGGCTCTACTTCTTCTAGCTCGAACGGGCCCATTTCTCACAACATGAACACATCTACACCGGGATCCGTTCCTACTCCACATTCTACTCCACAGACATTTGACTCAACGAATTTTCAAAATGCTCCATTCCCAAACAGGTTGAGTCCTAATAAACCAACTGCACAAGTGGAGAAGATTGTGGAGATATTTAAGCAGGTTAGCATAAATTTACCTCTCTTGGATGCAATCCAACAAGTCCCTTCATACGCGAAAATCTTAAAGGGCTTATGCACCTCGAAGAGAAAGGCATCTCAAGTACCCAAGAAAGTGCTGGTGGCTGGTGCAGTGAGCAATGCTATTAACCACCATCAAACCTTACCCTAAAAACGAAAGGACCACGGCTGTCCTACGATTTCAATCACAATTGGGGATAAGAAAATTAATCGAGCACTTTTAGATCTTAGGTCTAGTGTTAACCTGATTCCCTACTCCGTGTACGAACAATTAGGGGTTGGAGAGTTGAAACCCACACGTTGTACTCTCCAAATGGCTGATCGATCAATCACCCATCCAAGGGGTCAGTTAAAGGATGTGTTGATCAAAGTGGGGGAGTTCATATTCCCCGTTGATTTTATTGTTATGGATACACAACCTGTTGCTAACCCAAGAAACCAAATTCCGGTGATCCTAGGTCGACCATTTTTTGCCACTTCCAATGCTGTAATAAACTGTCGCAATGGCTCCATGACTCTATCCTTTGGGAAGATGTCTAGTGAGTTCAATATTTATAAGATGGGAAGTCTGCCCCCCATGCCTAAAACTAGTACACGAGATGTTTGCTCTATTCACGAAATCACGCAGGAGGACTGCGAGCTTGAAAGATTTCTATTTGATAAAAACAGTTTTGACGCCACTAGTGCGTCCCTCCTTGAGCCTACCACAGTTGACACAACCGATATGGATTATGAATGTTTCACTTTTTCGGATGATGACAACTCACAGCCCGAATATGAGTCTTTTGAATTTGTGGATGAGTTAGTTGAACCATCCGAATCGGTTGTTTGCAGTGATTTCGAACCTGTGTTGGAGTCCTTTGAGTTCGTGTTAGATTCCGCAATGATTCTTTCGCCTCCGAAACTTGAACTCATGTCCTTACCGCCTCACCTTAAATATGCTTACATAGGTGAAAATGAGACCTTTCCCATTATAATATCAGCTTCTCTAGCCTTGAGCAAGAGAACGCCCTTTTGATGGTCTTACAAGATAAGCGGTAAGTTTTCGGTTGGACTGTGGCGGACATCGAGAAGATCAGTTCCCTTATAATTGAATATCATATGAAATTGATGGATGATGCCAAGTCAATAGAGGACCCACAGGAACATTTTGGGGATATTGTGGTTAGTCAACCTCCTCTTTTAGAAGTTGAACCACCCCCATTTCTTTTAATAAGCTACGAGAATGCCAATATTCCACTGATTGCTGATCATTCGCATTCTCGTTTTGATTCATCACCACCTCCTGTCTATTCACCTCCATACTTTCCATACCACCACTTCTATCTTCCCCAATTCTTTTTGGACCGCCACAACTTATTCTTCCACCAACCAATACTCCTTACTGATAAATTTTTCAGCTGGTTAGTGTTGACTTTTCATCTATGCAAAGTTTGGCAGTAATATCTAACATAGTTTAAATGAAGTTTGGGGGAGGGCCTTTTTGTATATATTTTTTGTTTTTCTTAACAATAAAAAAATTATAAATAAATAAGCAGGGAAGTGCCAGTATTTTAACCCTCTTGGTTTAGCATGACAGTGAGGACACTGTCAAGTTCAAGTTTGGGGGTATGCTCGGTACGTCTTCTTCCTTCGCATTCATTTGTACATATTTTTGCATTTGCATACTTATTTGAAAACCCATAAAAATTGAAAAATTTTGAAAAATTATAAAAATAATTGTATTCAATTTTGGCCTTATTTGACTAGAGTTTGACATATAGGTTAACTAGCTAGGAACAATTAGATCTTAGACTTAGTGAATTAAAAACCCTAAAAATAACATTCCTTAAAGTTTAACGGTAGAAAGTATATGCCTTGTAGTTTATTTAGAAATAGGCAAATTTTGGGTTCACTTCTTGGACTAAGTTGAAACAAGGGAAGAGTATTGATGTTCTTATTAGAATATAAGTTTGAAAAATAGTTCCTAGCTTAAGTCTAGATTCTGAAAATGTATACCCTACAACTTGCACAATCACGCACCTTGAAACTTGGAATAGTAGAAGAGATCTTGAATTGCTTTTGTCTAAAGTCCTTAGTACAATGAAAATAAAGAAAAAAAAAGTGAATAAAAAAAATGGACACTGGTTTTTGTGATTACTTAAGGCTGTAAAAATAGAAAAATCTTTAGCGAGGGTGCTTCATCACCTAGTGCCTTAGACCAACTGGTTTGGGAGTTACCGCTAAAAGCCTTGGGTATTGCAAAAACTAGGAAGTACGCTTTAAAGTGCTAACGCATCTTGTAATCGGTTGTTGGTACCTCAAGAAGTATTAACAGTCGCATGAAGGATGTGTAAGCGAAATTCAAAATTAACGAATTAATAAGTGCTTTTGACAATGGACGAGAGTACGATTGCTTGATTTGAATTTCCAAGTGTAGGGGTGATATTTACACACACGTGGGGATATGTGATTAGAGATTAGATGAGAGAAAGGAATGAAAGATAGAACTTGTATCTTTAGTAGAGTTGATAGAAATTCCTAAGTAGAGATGAAACCATAGAAGGAAGACTTAAGAGATGCCAAAAGCTAAATAGGTCTACATAACATATATAATCTTAAGTTAGATGATTAGGAAGCGTGAAGAATGTGGGTGGATAATTTGCGAGTCAAAAGATAATAGAATTTCTTGTTAGAAGACTTAATTGGAAAACAAAAGTAAATGGGCTGAATTGATAGGATTTTGTGGGTAGTATCCGCTGAAAACCCTCAGGAGACAACACTCCTCCTACTAGGGACACCTAGAGGTTTAACGGCTTGTTGCACGTGCTCAGTGCAATCGCGTTTCCCTGCGAAAGTGCGGTTAGGATTTTTTTTTTAGTGAATAAAAATAATAATAAGTTTGCTCGAGGACGAGCAAAAGATAAGTTTGGGGGTATTTGTTCAGACCATAATATTGCATTTTTCATTCCCCTATTCTTATCCGTTTTATAAATAAACAGGTACTCTTGACGCACGTTTGTTGCATGTTACAGGATACAGGCTCTTGGAGCAAATACAGAGAAAAAGACGAAAGTTGATACAGAAAAGGGACTTTTGACCAACAAGTAGACGGATCTTACTCAAGCTGAGACGAAGAACAGTGCAAGGTCCAAAAAGACGAAAGTGAAACGGTCAAAAGATCCTTACAAGTTTTCACTGAAGATCTGTAGAAGACCCAGAAGTCAAACAGAGAAAGTGGTGAAGGAACAAGAAGCCCAAATGCCCATAATACAGCTCAAGAATTTTGATGACCTGAGCTCACCAAAGTGCCGCGGAACCGCGGCCCAAGCGTCCTATTGCCACGGTTCCGCGGCCGTCTAATGCCCGTGTCGGCGCAAACTTTCTGAGTTGGTGCGTCGGTGCGGGTGTTGGGATTTTCCGTGGGCAAATCTGTAATTGCACATGTGCGAGAGTCTGTAACCCTAGTTTCCTTGTTTGCTTATAAATTGTAATCAAAAATTATAAAACCCTATGCCTCTTTTCAATAAATAAAATTCAGATCTGTTCTGTTTTCTTGCTTGGAGGGAGCCATCAAATTAGTAAGTAATTTTATTTTTTATGCTTTTAATTCTCTTTTAATTAGTATGTTTTATCATCCCCTAATGAGCGAGTAATCTCCTCGCTTGTTAGGGTTAGCCTTAGGGAAAGGTTTGAGAGATTAGATCTCTCACCCCTTTCATGCCATCCACACCTAAGAGTTAGAACTCCATGCATGCACGCACAACCGCTCCCTACGGCATCCTACCCCTCGAGGTAACGATGAACCGTAGTATAAAGGGCCGGTTGCACGCGTTTTTCATGGAGGTTAGGGTAATTATCGATAAAGGAAGGATACGAATCTAGAGGAAGAAACATCTTCCCAAAAGATTCTTATCCACTTTATGGATAATTACTGTAACATCTAATAGATCAAAAATAAGGCATTGAAAGCGGTGAGGAAACTTTTAATCTCCAAACTTCCCCTAAACCTAACCCTAGCGAGACATTAAATTATATTAACTTAGTTTATTAATAGATCTAGGTTTTAGATTTAATCAATCCAAACAACATTTGGAATCAACTCGTAAAAACACAAATAAGAAAATTACCCATCTCTGTGGATCGACCCGTACTCACCGGCTAGCTGCAAAGCGACGCCGTTTCTGATTGCGGTTAACACAAATTTTCATACTAATCAATTATCCGGTGAGAAAATGAAACAATAAAGCAAGCCAATATTAGATAATGTAATACAATATATCATATATATTATTATACATTAAATCATCGAATCAACACTTGATCCGACAATCCGGCTATATCGAATATAACCGACTAATATATCATGTACCGATTCATCGAATCAACACTTGATCCGATGTCCCGGTTCATATCTAAATATTGCGAGAATATAATACAGTATCTCATATCGTATTATCCTCGGTCCTGCACATATCACATATGTGCCTCTACTCCGTTTTGCCTGAGCCAAGAAACCTCTGTGTAGGACTCTAAAGAATCGTCAATACGCCGGTAGCAAGTAATGATCATATCAAACACCCACAAGCTGCAAGCGGTCAGCTAAACGTAACAGCCACCCAGGTATTGAGCGATCAGAAGATCAACAAGCTAGCCTGTACGTTCTCCTGTGAATCCAATCAGTGACACTCCCGTACAGTCCAGTCTCTTCATCTGATATGTCGCATATCAAGTCTAGGGGTGGTATACGTCAGACCCCAGTAACCGATAAGTCGTGTCGATGTGTAGCTCATAACGGGTCGAGAAACTACTGGTAACACTTACCACTTAATCTCTATATCAGCTCTGGCCAAGGACTTCCAGTTATAGCCAATCGAACACAGCACAACATCAACTCCCTATACCGGGAGAGACGAATCCCCTCCTATCGCTCATTGCCTCCTTGTGATTCGGGACTGTCCACAAAAGCCACCGTTTTGCACGCCCTCTTGGACGTGGTAAGGTGGAAATCAAAGCACAGTGGAAATCACACAAGACTCTATGACGATCTCGGGTCTACAGACTACCCTGTACCAGTGTCACCGGAGAACTGCCATCTGACATGTGGTATAACACCATCTGGGAGTTCTCGGCGAGTCCGTCCAATGTACCCAGTCTCCACTGAGCATCCGTACACCATCCTTGATGTCCAACACCGATGGATATGGGATCATCCATCACCCATCATATGGGTCAAGATGCGTATACGCCAGTCTACTCTGGTGTATCGATGCCCTGTCTAGATATACCCTCGACTAGGAACAGTTATAGGATGTACTCATCGACTACTATGGCCCCACTGGTATGATCTAATCATAGTCCCCGTAGTCGAGTAAAGATCCTAAGGGCTTTATCAACATGTGAGAGTAAGACAATAAACCAGTACAAGTCAACATGTTAAGATAAAGTGAAACCAAATAGCATACTATCATGACGAGCAAAAAAGTCCTTTTTATATATATCCAAGCATCCATCATAATATACATCACATGTACAACAATGGCCTCTAGGGCATATACATAACTAACAATCTCCCACTTGTACTAAGGCCAGCTGCTGTAGTATCTCATACCTAGCATCCCGAATAATCTCTCAAACTGTATCTGGGGAATAGCCTTCGTGAGTGGATCCACAGTGTTGTCCTTCGTATCTACTCTCCTGACCTCGATCTCCCGGCGATTAACTAACTCCCTGATCAAGTGATACCGCCTCAGAATATGTCTGGACTTTTGATGGGACCTCGGTTCCTTGGCAAACGCCACAGCTCCATTGTTATCGCAATACATAGGTATTGGATGTTCATGTCACGACCCGAAAGTACGGAACATGACTGGCACTTAGATTACGAAGCGTCTAGAGGCGCAACGTAACCTAAGTAAGCCGAAACCTAGAAATCTAAACCATAAAAAGAAGAAGAAGTAAAAGAAAATATGAAGAAAACAAGTTTAAAAGCATCATCCAATTTTCTCAAAAATTTCGGCAGAGTCTCCTTTGTAAGAACTGGCCCCAAACGGGTACAAACAAGTATAAATACATATAAACAATAAAAAGGCATCCCCAAGCGGGAGCTAGCTCTACGCCAACAGGCGGAAACAACCACACCAATGCACAATAGTATACAACGCCAAAGGGCGAGGCTCAAAACTTAAAAGGAAACAAAACCACCAGATATCATAATATTA
Organism: Agapanthus africanus; assembly: GCA_030015575.1. Classification (NCBI taxonomy): domain Eukaryota; kingdom Viridiplantae; phylum Streptophyta; class Magnoliopsida; order Asparagales; family Amaryllidaceae; genus Agapanthus; species Agapanthus africanus. The sequence continues at coordinate 205,392,789 of CM057347.1, read as the reverse complement.
CAGGCGCGACTCTAAGGTCGAATCAAATAAATGGTCCAGTAAACTATCAAGTAATACAAGTTTGGTTGATGGAGCTTTCTAGATACAAATGAAATAATAAAAGTACAATGGCGGTCCATATACAAATGAACCAACCTACCGTGCAAATCACCCTGAATGGATAGATGTGCCAGCAAGCTGCCAGGGAAACCTGTACATCGAACCTGTAATAAAATTTGGCACAACGGGGGTGAGTTGCCAACTCGTGAGTAGAAGATATCTGCGAAAAGAAATCGAAATGCACGACGCTATCCTAGGTCATAATAATATAATAATATACTACTAGTCATCAAGTAAAGGCAGGATAATAATTAAGCTACGTGTAAGTGCAAATGCTCTGTGCTCGTGTCAGTACCTCATATAGTACTAAGCCATGTGAATGAGTATGCATGCACCATGAATGTAAAATAACCAATCCTGAAATCTAGATATATCTGCATAAGAAATCTTTAGCTTTTATCATAGTAAAATGTGTATAGAAATCTGAAATATCAACGATGAAATCCATGGAAATCCGTGTCAAGCATCGACACAAAACATGTAAATCTCAAGTCTCAATACCTCATAATCTCAATGTCTTATAGTCTCAATATCTCGGGCTCCGTCAGTCCGGATCGGCCCATATCATCAAATCTCACGACAACGGTCGGTATCCTCCGGATATCCGCCGCGCCAGACATCACCGGTAGGTAGTCTTCCCCTGCCAGGCTCATCGTCTACAACTCGATCTTCTTGCCCCGGGGTACCATACCGGGCCCACCATGTACCCGAGACGGTTCATCCACTCCTCGAATCGGGTCTCGAAATCCAACAGAAAACATGAAATCTCATGGTGTACGACACATACATCACGAGAAAACCGCATCTTATGTTTTAAAAAGAGAGGAGGAGAGAGAGAGAAGTTTTTATATATTCTTACGGTTTTCCCCAAAAATCCAGAAATCTCATAGAAATCGAAAATCCCAAAATCATAAGTATATGATAAGTGTCGGTATATGCCCCATAATACTGCATGATAACATGAAAATGCGAATGCATGAAATGTCTAAGTAATAAATACCATGTCTATACTAACACCAGAGAGTAATCACGATGTAATATCGATCTAGCTGTTAGCTGATTCTATCACTAAAAGATAATATGATCTAAAATGTACGTGACATAGCAATTACCGATGATGTGTGTGAGCCGGCAAATAAGTGTGCGTGGAATATGCGCATCATCGGTAATGGTGCTGGTGTCCTAATAGGCAGAGTTTTATACTGATATAGAAACATATGTATGAACATGCAACATTATGATTATGGTATGAATGTAAAGACGGATGTGTAATAACCACTCATCTGCGATATACAAGTACAACTACCACTATATGACTCGAACCTAAACTAGTGTCCATCTAACCTCCTAAGGAACTAAACCTAAGAAACCAGTCGATAAGAAATAGGAGTACACCTAAAGTCTGAATCCATATCTCTAATAGTCGGCGATCCAGCCTCAATAGCATCACGTACGTAATACGGCTTTCTCGAATCAAGAGTGCGGATCAATCATCATATCTATGCCTCGTACGGTAAAGTCCATCGTACGGCATCCCAATATCGGGGTACGGGTCAAGTAACACCTACGTGTCTCATCATTCGTATAATATTATTGTCACGACCCGAAAGAGCACGTGACTGGCCCTTGAACCATATGAAGTCTATATGACCCCATCTGATCCAAGTAAGCCAAAAGCCCAGAAATCTAAAACCATTTAAAGAGTAAATAAGGAAAACTGGTTTTTAAGAAGAAAAGAAATCGTCTTTTAAAAATCCAAGTTTTTAAATAACTAAGCCGAATATGTATTTTTAAAATGTGTAACCTTTCCTGAAAATTTCGGCAGAGTTTCCTTTGTAAAAACTAGCCCCGAACGGGGTACAACAAGAATAATATATATGAAATGATAAAAGGCATCCCCAAGCGGGAGCTAGCTCTTCGTCAAACGACGGTCACAACCACGCAAGCAATAATAATATATAACGCCAAAGGGCGAGGATCAAAACCCAAAAAGAAACTCAAAACAGCCAGAAAACCGTAATACTACAAACGCGACTCTAAGGTCGAAATAATACAACACTGTTTTCTAAGTCTAAAGCAATATACAAGTTTTGGTTGATGGAATTCTAGATACAATAAACAATACGGGAACAATGCGGTGCTGATACAAAAGAACCCACCTACCAACGCAAGTCACCCATATGGAAGCAGTGTGCCAGAAATGCCGCTATGGAATCTGTACGGCAAAAACCTGCAAGGACTGTGGCACAACGGGGGTGAGTTGCCAACTCGTGAATAGAAAATATCTACAAGCAGAGATCGAATGCATGACCCAACCTGGGTCAATACGATCAGATATAAATAAACCTCAATATGAATAAAGCTGAAGCATGCTAAACTGGCAATGTAATCTCTATACATGAGTGTAGTGCCAAGTGCTCGTGCTAGTGCCTCAGGTAATAGCATATCATGAATGTGAGGTATGATCAATATAATCAAATCTGCATGTACGTGGATCCCGTCCACTCGTCACCCAATGACAAAACTATCATGCATGTAAATATCATCAGCATATGCATGGAAATATGAGGATATAAACCACCTGTGTCCCTCGCGACACGTCAAAATCATGGAACCGGAGTGCCCAGCATCGGCACTCGAAAACATCATGAAAACTGTGCCCAGCATCGGCATGTAAATCCTCATATATCGGGCTCCGTCGGTCCGGATCGGCCCACAGGCTCTGTCTGCGGTATCGGCCCTCGGCCCCGGTAGTACGCCATATCCATCTATCGACTCCGGTCGGTATCCTCCGGATAACCGCCAGGTCCAACAAAATCACCGGTAGGTACTCGCTACCCTGCCAGGCTCATCGTCTACTCCACGAAAAACATTTCTTGCCCCGGGGAACCATACCGGGTCCACCATGTACCCGCAATCGGCCTCATCCGCCTCCTCGAATCGGGTTTCACATGTCGCTCTCAGCACCGAGAAAACACATGGTGGACGCACTGAAATATCATATCAAGGGTAACCGGGTTTTAAAACAATTCCATATTCTCTTTTTAAAACACCCACGGTTCCCAAAACCAGAAATATCATGGAAATAACATATCTCAATGCGTATAATCAGAAAGCATGACGTATGCGACATGTGCAGAAATGTAAGCAACATACACTGAATGCAACAGTACTACAGTGTAGTGACATGGCAATTATCGATGATGAAGTGTGTGAGCCGGCAAACAAGTGTACGTGGAACATACGCATCATCGATAATTGTGCTGGTGTCCTAGCAGCATGACTGAAATGTATCAACAATATAAGCGATGCAATGCAACAACATGAATATGCGGAATCGAGTAATCACGCAACAGTAAAGAACCTGCCTCAATAATTATATCATGCAACCTTGCCTTTTGAAATAAGACGAATCAGGGCTTTTGGTAAAATAAGGGCTACGGTGTTTTAAGAAAAGACGCGTCGTTTGAAAATATCCGTATAAACCCTTTTTGCTCTATCTTTAAAATATCCCCGATTCATTAGTTTTGAAATAGGTATGACTCGGGTCTAGCCTAACGCCTACTAGGCGAACTACGAACCCAACAATCAAGCCAATCGAGAGGGGTATGAAAACCACCTAAATCTGAGTCGATATCACACTATCTCATCGCATGACGGGTATCACTACCATCATATCGCATCTCCAATACGAGCTCTGTCATGTCGCCAAATCTCACGGTCTCAATCGCATCTCATCGACTCATCTCAATCTCACGTATCATCCTCAAAACTCGTATATGAACACATAGTCCCATACCCATGTGTAGATATACACACCATCATAAGCGCACAGATAAATGAAAGAATGCATGCAAGTATATGTGTATGTGTGCAACCCCTACTCTAGGGTTTCGCACTATACTAAACCAATACATTCTTATCACCAATAGTACCATTATCACCATCAATAATCCCAACAACACATAATAAATATATGTGTGTATACGTATTCGTATACATCACCACGGACTGCGGGGGTGCTATACGCCATCCACCCGACTTCTCCCCGTAGATATAAATCTACTCACCTTGCTTCTCATGTGTCGGTGCCGATGTCGCCATCTTCATCTTCTTTGCCTCACATCTCGTAGGGTACCTACAAGGATATCACAAACGCTAAAGCACATGAAAATCACATCGGAAACCAAAACGGCACACGCTACGCCTATAGGTAAAAACCTATAACCTCGCATGCAAACACGATCAATATCCACTTGTCGTTGACGTCCAAACGCCACCCGACAGGAACGAAACACCAAATACCAAAATCCATACTAACACAAGTTGTAAACCATGCACCAACATAGGAAAAATCAACCCAGATTTCACCCTAGATGGAATCAGTCAAAACTAGACATACCCAGGGTCAAGAATATAGGAAATGGGGCCATGCACAAAAATCGAGGCAATTCCCTCCTGCTCTGGCCGCAATTTGCGGCCAGAAGGAATTAATTGGCGGCCTCAGTTTTGAGTTGGGGGCTAGGGTTTGGTGTGGTGGTTCCATAGTGCCTGCACATCTCACTGTCAACTCAGTTTCATTTTTGGGGTCTCGGGGTGATAGCAGATTATACAAAACACTCCCAGATTTACAGTTTTCCCCGATATCGATTCCGTAATTCCGTATTCTGTTTTCAATTTCAGGTTTGGGTCTAAACTAACATCACACCAGGGTTTCTAAGGTCACCACCATCCTCAAATTCATCTTTGATTTCAGTTTTACCCTAAACCCTAACTTGAATTCTCCAAAGTCCACAAACGACACAATATCGATATGAAACTAGAATTGATGCACAAGGAAATTGAAATACTACAAGAGGGTGCAGAAATTACCTCCTTTGGCAACTCAAGAAAATTCTTGAGTTGCTCAAAGTCCTCCAAATCCAATCTTGCTAGGTTCAATGTGTAGCTAGTGAGCTCGGGAACACTTTTTGTGAAGTGGGAATAGGGTTTTGGCTTTGTTTTCATGGTGGATCTAGGGTTTTAGTGAAGAGGGTGAGAGAGGGAGAGAGAGCAGCAGCAGCTCCAACAAGGGGAGGGAGAGAAAATGAGAAGGGAAATGATGGGGGGGGCATGGGTCAAAAGAGGTGAAGGTTGACTTGGTCCCTTTCTCTCTCTCATCATACTACTTTTTCTTTTCTTTTCTTCACTAAACTCTTCTCACTTGAATAGTAGACCCAAAAGAAAAGCCATAGTAGAAATGCACAAGCAACACAAGTGTAGAAAATGATATGTGCATATTTTTGCACAAAAATGCTAAAAATCCAATTAGCGATTCTTAATCGCGATTAGCACTAAATTAGCATATAACTAATCTTAAAAACTTTAAAATGGCATAATTCCATAAAATACCTTATTTTAGAATTTTCCATAATTTTTCCTTATTTATTTGTATTTAATTATACCAGAATATTAAAATATTCATTAAAATAATATTAAATTATAAAATTTCCCAAAAATCATATTTTATTATTTTGGAAACGTTACAATTATCATCAACTCATGTCAAGATCAAGGTGCTATACTGTAATCGCTTACATCAATCAAATATCATTGCCAGCATAAATATACATCGTTAATTTATCCTCATAAATATCATGTATATGCATCATATTGTGATTAAGTCACACTTAAATCATATCGTAATCATGTCACACCTATATGATATCGTAATCAAGTTACACATATATATCATATCAAAATCAAGTCACACCTATATGATGTCGTAATCAGGTCACACATATATCATATCAGAATTTCATGCACAGTTTATGGTCCGGGTTCTATTTAGAGTCCCATATACTTCAATATCATCACCATCCTTTATTATTGTTCATGTATACAAATCCATTATCTCATTTTCTAATGATCCGCTAATATCATAACACGACTGTATAGCCAAGAATCACGGCATCAGCCCAGTTATATTGTTTCATCCCCGTGTATCATATCACATCCTTGTATCACATATACGTATTGTGTATATATATATCTTCACCTAGTCCTATATATATATATACACACACACATACACGTATACACCACGTCGAGTCTCAGTGTGTGCATGTGTATGTATCTACCTGAAACCTACGAATCTCTTCCAAGGTATTCATCCTCTGGTATGGTCTTTCTAATCAGTCTAGTCCAACCTAGGGTCATTACTAGGGTCCTACTCATCAAGAATCTAAGGTCAGGTCTGGCTTCCTAATGAAAATAAGTACTATCCCTATTCTACGTTTGCGGGGGTGCTAAACGCCATCCACCCGACTTCCCCCCGTAGATATACATCTACTCACCTGGTCCTTGTCTGCCGAAGACGGTGTCGCCATCCTCTTCTTCATCGCCCGCAGTCCATGTGAGGGGTACCTATACACAAACATATGTAGTATTGTAAGCTGAATCACGGACAACATCAAAACGACGCACGAAACGCGCATAGGTTAAAACCTATGACCCGCTCATGCAAAAGAACCAAATATCGCTCGATATCGGCGTACAAACTCCGATTAATCGAGATAAATATCAACAAACAACTCATAGTTTTAAAACTCATTACTTATAATATAAAACATGATTTAATTCATCGAAACCCTAAAAATCGATCAAATCGTCCGATTTCGTAAAACCTGAAAATGCCAATTTACCGTTTTACTTCAAAACTTACTGTTTAAATGAAACTAATGGTCATAATACTCATTAAATAGCATAACTAGATTATACAAGCCATTACTATATTTTTAACGCCCCAATTGTATTAATTGGAAAATTCTAGTTTGCAAATAAACCAATTTTAAAACCTTGCAATCAAAATGTCACAATATCACATCTAAACTGGATTTTGCATGAATTAATGCATTAAAATACAATTCATGATGATTATGATATAATGAAACCATAAATTATATTTTAAATTTCATTTGTTTAAGAATTTCCAAAATCTAGTTAGCAAAATATCATTTTTCTCACAATTTCTCAATTATCAATAAAAACTAGTAACCAAATTAAGTCTTTCATTCCATTAACAAGTTAATATCCTCATTAAAACCACAATCTAGTATTACAAATATTAATTGGAATTTTATCTCACCGATATATACAATATATAGAAATCTAGTTTGCGAAATTGTTTAAATTAAACAATTTTGGATTAACAATTTACAATATATCAACCATGCATGATTTTCCATTTCTAAAAGTATTAAACTAGTTATTATAACCCTAATTAATTAATAAAACCATAACTTGATTTACAAACCCTAACTTGAATTTTAAAACTTGTAGATAGAATTTATTTATTAAATCTAATTATGCTTAAATGAAACATCTAATAACAATAAATCAAAAGAAGAAGATTTATACCTACACAACATGAAATCCAAACATGAAAATAAGCCTCCAAAATGAATGCTTTCCATCTCCAAAATCCATGTAAAGATGAGCAAAGAATAGAGGGTAGGAATTAATTAGGATTTTGTGGATTTTTATTTGGATTTTTGTAGGATTTTTGATGATTTTTGGAGTTAATTTAAATTTGGAAGATGAGGGGGCTGCCATGGGGGTTGAGGCCGGCCACAATTAGGAGGTGAGGGAGAGAAAGAAAAGAGTCAAGAGTTGTGTAGAATCTTCACCCATTAACTACATATACTTATGTCTTTTCAACCTTTTATTTAATTTTAAACATTTCTTTTCTAAAGCAACTAAAGAAAATTCTAGAATCATGGAAAAATTTGTAAATAAAATTTTCATGATACACACTAGATTCTAATATGCAATGGTTCATTTTTGCAATTTAAACCCATTCAAATTTGTAATTTACACTAATTTAGTGTATAAATAAAGCTTATGTAAATATTTAAAATAATTAATTTAGGAAAAATATTTAATTAAACTAAAAATTTATAAGTGACTAAATAAACACCATTTACTAGTAATAACATAACTAAAATAGGTATTTTTAAATTTATAGTGAAATCTAATTACGGTTTAGTTTTACGAAAAATACGTTTTACTTTACCGAAAAACATAAAATTCACTTAAACGATTTTATTTATTTAATTATTTATTTATTTATTTTTAAAACGTTACAGTTCAATGGATGGAACCACACCAAGTTCACTAATGAACTTCTTTATCCAGACAGCCTCTTTGGCAGCATCGTTGGCAGCGATGTATTCAGCCTCCATCGTCGAGTCTGCAACGGTATCCTGTTTGGAACTCTTCCAACATACCGCCCCTCCATTGAGGGTAAAGACAAATCCCGAGTGCGACTTAGAGTCGTCCTTATCACTTTGGATGCTGGAATCGGTAAAGGACTACATTCGGAGTTCTCTATTACCATACACCAAGAACATCTCTTTAGTCCTTCATAAGTACTTGAGAATGTTCTTCACAGCTGTCCAGTGACTCTCTTCAGGATCTTCTTGATACCGACTCACTACACTTAGTGAGTATGCTACATCGGGTCTGGTACATAGCATCGCATACATGATAATGCCTACTGCCGAAGCATAGAGTATCCCTTGCATGCGAGCTCTCTCCAAATCAGTCTTGGGAGACATCTCTTTAGAGAGAGTGAGTCCAGAGATCGTGGGTTGGTTCCCACGCTTGGATTCTTCCATACTAAAACTTTTTAGTATGGTGTCAATATACCTGGATTAGGACAATCCAAATATCCGTTTAGATCTATCTCTATAGATCATAATTTCCAATATGCAGGAGGCATGTTACGCCCCGCTTCCCAGAGTACGCAAGATTGGGCACGTGACATAGCCAACCATGCTACCTGTGGGTAGGAAGTATCCATCCACAGTCACATTACGGCTGTAGAGATATCAAGAACAAGATAAATAAACTATCTAACACATGTCCAAATCCATAATAATAAGAGTCAATGAAAAATAAGTGCGGAAGCAAATGATCCAATACAATAATAGAAAGGTACGTCCCATAATGCGGGATCGCACCTGGAAATAAAATGCAATAAATGAACTAACCACTACAGAACTCACAAATCAGCCTGCTGGCTGAGGTACTCCTGCTCGGTCGGCGATAGTGGTAAGGAATCTGGGCCATGCAAAACCCAGACGTCAGCGCGTCATGTCAACCAATAATATAATATGAACATAGTAATAAGCAATGCAAGGATAAACATGAATAAAGCAATAATATGAAACAACAGTGCAGGGTAATGTGCAGTGGGTAACTAAACAAATCTATCAGGTTTTCTATTCTAAAGTCTTTGAAATCAATTGATGACTCGTCGATGTAACTCAATAGTATCCCGTGCATGCCCGGGACCACGGTCAAGACCCTCGGGGCTGAATCCGAGACGTGCCGCTAGGCAGTAATAGGTAGCAGGATGGACGAGTGATGTCAGCATCATCACTCCCGGACTGGCCAAGCCCGTAAGACTGATCAGAACAGGTATCGAACTGTTGAGTTACAAGTCGGTTTCACCTTTGATTTCCCCATACCCCCAAGTTATGTATGTCAGGTCAGGTATTCAGTAATCAAGAACTAATGCCAACACAGGATCAGGTAAAAGCAGGTTTGTATGGATAGACAACAGGAATGGTCCATGAGGACCCCAAGTCAGGTTTGTTGGCATTAGGCATGAGATCAGGTAACAGGTCGGGTCATGGTACAACAGGTTGAGTTGGTAGTAAAGGGTACCATGTCCGGTGCATCGGTAAGTGTAAATGTCATGTGTATCAAGGTCAGGTCAATATGTGACGCAATCGAGGGTGTGCTCACAACAGGTATATAATCGAATAAGGAATCACAGCAGGAAATAAAGTAAACAACAATAACAGTTCATTTAATCACGATGGTGCATTACTATAGTGCAATTGTATTATCATATTAACAGGTTCGAGCACCCTTGGGGTGCAATAATCACAAGGTAGTGCAATAGCAATGACAGAAAGTACAAGAGCTACATGGGTATGACTATCGTCCTTTCAATAGTAAAAGAATGATTAACTGGTAATATTGTTATAATAATATTAATATGGATAGCATATTCAAAGCGATTAATAACTATAAAAGTGGTATTGATTAACCACGCACAAGAAGGTTCCGTTCAGAAATTCAGCGTCACCCTAATTTGTAAAATAGCTTAAAAATAACAAATGTTCTCCAAAAGAGACGTATCTTATACCAAAACAAAGATAATTCAATAAGGTTTTTAGTTTTATAAGTATAAGCATCTCAGGTTATCCCTACAAAAAGTTATGAATATTCGAAGTTGAAAGTTTGCTGCTGGAATTTCCCTGGGCAGCAGTTTAAAGGCATTTTCATTTGCATTTTACGTTATTTAAACAATTTATTTTGCAAGTAAATATTTCATAGAGTTATAGCATTCTGAATTAGCTTCGTAACAAACTAAAGAACGAATACTAATGATTTTTCTATGATTTATAATGAATTTTATAAGATAAGGTGTACAGTAAATTTCAGATTTGTCATATCCGATTTTTCAACGACGTTTCATGTGTAAACTATAAGATTTTCAAATGTATAACATTATAAAATGAAGATTATAAAAGTATATAGCATGTAGCAAGATTAACTTGCCTCGATGGGTCGCGAATCGGGAAAACGGAACGTTAACCGTCGGCGGGGAAAACTCGCAACGGGCGCACGGTTCACGGAATGAACCCAAACGACGAACAAAGGAACCACACGGGTCGGGGTACCTCACTGGAACGTCGAGAAGCGTCACCGGCACGACGGAATTCCGGCAACAAAAGAACAGTTAAAAAAATGAAAAACGGAACATGAAGCAAGAAGAGAAAGAATGATAAAGAGAAGTACGAGAGAATATATGAGGGAGAGGGAGAGAGAGAAAAAAGTGGAGAGAGAGAGAGAAAGTGGGGCCCACAGGGTTAAAGGGGAGGTTGCGATTGGCTGAGAGAATAAATTAAGAAGGATATAAAGATTGTAAAAATATTATATGGTTAACTTAAAGATTTAAAAGATAGGTAATGAACAGTAAGATATCAGGTTAGTTAGAAAAAATATATGCGATGGTTTTAATAATATTAAAATTTGGGATTTTGGCGCCAAATAAAACATTTCCAAATTGCGCCCGGGTTGGGTCTAAAAATTCGAAATTCAAATAATAGGATTTTAAGCGGGTTCCAAATTTTAAAATGAAATGTTTTATGATTAAAAAGCATACTCCCAAAACGGACACACGCACGTGCACGTAGCCATCCAAACTCGCCCGTTTCACTGAACGGGACGAGAATACAATGCACGGACGCTACCACGAGGCTAAGGGTGTCAAGTAGGCCAAGAAGAATATTTTCAATTTTATTTTAGGTGCTAAACTTTGTTATATGCAGAAAGACTTAGCCGGTTAAAATTTTGCAATAAGAACCAAACAAGCAAGATAAATGAAATAAGCAATGCCAAACACTCAACCAGTAACAGAAATAGTATTATTGGGCTCGGGTGTTACATCATACCCAACTACAAAAAGAATTTCGTCCTCGAAATTCCAAGAATTCAAGATAGATAACTACAGGAAAAGGTGAGGAAACTTCTGCCGGATCTCGTCTTCTCGCTCCCAAGTGGATTCTCCATGCGATCGATTACCCCAAGAGACTAGCACAAGGGGGATAACCTTGTTCCTAAGAACCTTTTCCCTTCGATCCCCGATTTCAATCGGTCGCTCCTCAAAAGTCAAGTCTTCTCGTACTGTTAGCTCCGAATGATCCAAAACGTGTGTTTCATCTCGAATATACTTACGGAGTTGAGATACGTGAAACATATCGTGCACATTTGCCAAGGACTGCGGTAACGCCAAACGATATGCTACCTCACCAACACGCTCCACGATCTCAAGGGTCCAACGAATCGAGGACTAAGCTTTCCTCGACTTCCAAAACGAATCACCCCTCTAGTCGGTGATATCTTCAAGAACACCAAATCACCCACGGTGAATTCTAGAGGTCTTCTCGACGTGTCAGCCCAACTCTTCTGTCTGTCTTGTGCTGCCTTCATATGATTTCTGATAGTGTTAACCTTCTCAACTGTCTGCATCACCAAATCTGGTCCCAACAATTTTCGTTCACCGACATCATCCCAACAAATAGGTGAACGACATTTACGACCATACAAAGCTTCAAACGGAGCCATCTGGATAGTTGCCTGAAAACTGTTGTTGTAAGAAAACTCCACCAAGTGTAGATGATCCTCCCACGAACCCTTGAAGTCCAACATGCATGCTCTCAACATATCATCAAGAGTTTGGATCGTTCTCTCCGACTGACCATCAGTTTGAGGATGATAAGCTGTGCTAAACTTCAATCGAGTCCCCAAACTTTCCTGTAAACTCCTCCAGAAGTGTGATAAGAACCGAGTGTCCCGATCGGACACGATGCTCACCGGTACGCCATGCAATCTTACAATCTCCTGCATGTACCGCTCTGCCAAAGTCTCCGTTGATTGACCAACCCGGAAAGGAATAAAGTGAGCTGCCTTGGTCAATCGATCGACAATCACCCATACTGCATTGTTGCCCTTTGGACTTCGCGGTAAAGCCGTCACGAAATCCATGGTTATATGTTCCCAGTTCCACTGAGGAATCGGAAGTGGTTGCAACAAACCAGCAACCCTTTGGTGTTCAGCCTTGACTTGCTGACATACCAAGCACTTAGCCACGAAGCGAGCAATCTCCCGTTTCATGCCTTCCCACCAGAAATGCTGTCGAATATCTCGGTACATCTTTGTACCTCCTGGATGTATAGAATAAGCTGAACTGTGTGCCTCCTTCATAAGCTCTTCACGAACATCCCCCTTTGGCACACACAAACGGCTACCATACCTCAACGAACCATCTTCGTAGACCAGTAAATCTGTTCATAGTCCAGCCTCAACCTGCTCTCGAAACCTCTGCAGTCTAGGATCCTGCGATTGTGCCGCTTTAATCTTCTCAACCAAGGACAACTGTACTTGCAACTGCATCAACTGTCCCGTAGAATGTGGTAGCACAACTTCCAAGTCAAATCTTCGAAAATCTGCAATGATCTCCCTCTGTGTAGTTAACACCTGAATTGCTGGTAACCGACTAAGCGCATCTGGCACAACATTAACCTTCTCCGGATGGTACTTAAGATCAAGATCGTAGTCAGCCATCAACTCCAACCATCTACGCTGCCTCATGTTAAGCTCCTTCTGTGTAAACACATACTTCAAGCTCTTATGATCTGTAAAAACTTTGACTCTTTCCCCCAAAAGGTAGTGTCTCCAAATCTTCAAAGCGAAAATCACAGCCGCAAGCTCCAAGTCATGAGTTGGATAATTCTTCTCATAGGTCTTTAACTGTTTCGATGCGTATGCTACAACCTTCCCATGCTGCATCAAAACACATCCCAATCCTTTCCCAGATGCGTCGCTATGAATCACTAGTCCTCCGGAATTGTCTGGTACGGTCAGGATAGGGGCGGTTATCAACTTCTGCTTCAACGTCTCAAAAGCCAACGCACACTTATCCGTCCATACAAAAGGTACCTCCTTGCGCGTAAGCTTGGTCAACGGTTCTGCCAAACGAGCGAAGTTCTCCACAAATCTCCTGTAGTATCCGGCTAATCCAAGGAAACTTCTTATCTCAGCTACATTCCTTGGAATAGGCCAATCTCGAACTGCTGCAATCTTTTCGGGATCGACGGCGATTCCATCGCCCGACACAACATGCCCCAGAAACTTTATTTCTTCCAGCCAAAATTCTCACTTACTCATCTTCGCATACAATTTCTCCTGTCTCAATGTCTGCAGTGCGATCTTCAAATGCTCAGCATGCTCCTCCAAACTCTTCGAGTAAACCAGAATATCGTCAATGAATACCACAATAAACTGGTCTAAGAATGGTGAAAAGATTCGGTTCATCAAGTCCATGAATACTGCCGGCGCATTCGTTACTCCGAAGGGCATCACTAGATACTCGTAATGTCCATACCGAGTTCAAAACGCCGTCTTGCAAATATCCTCTGCTTTCACTCGGACCTGATGATATCCGGATCGCAAATCCAGTTTCGAGAATACTCTCGCGCCACTAAGTTGCTCAAAAAGTTCTCCAATGCGAGGGATCGGGTACTTGTTCTTAATAGTTACCCGGTTTAATTCTCGATAATCGATGCACATCCTCCTCGTGCCATCCTTCTTCTTTACTAGAAGAACTGGAGCTCCCCAAGGCGAGTTGCTGCTTCGAATCCAACCCTTCTCAAGCAATTCAATAACTTGTTTCTTAACTTCTTCCAATTCTACTGGTGCCATTGGATAATACGCTTTAGATACTGGCGCTGCACCGGGAATAAGGTCAATTGCGAACTCCATGTCTCGCTTCGGCGGCAAGCCCGATATATCTTCAAACACATCCATAAAATCGTGAACAACCGCCGGCTCTTCACTATTATCAACTTCCATTACTGCAAGAACATTGTTAGTCGGCCTAGCCCTAAACTCGACTGGCCCGATAGAACTACTTCCTTAACGCAACTGCTGTCTGCTGCAAACTCCCTTTCATCCCAGATAAACTCTGCCGCTCTTGGCTGCTGCAAGTATTTATGAGAAAGTGGTCAAACCCAGAGAGACATTCTGCCTCTGGATGTCCACGTCCAACCTGCGCATGAACCTCCGTGCCCTGTTTGCATCGTTGGCAACTAAAGGTCCAGCGAAACTACTGAGTCTCGTCCATTCTGCTACATGCACATCTACGGGTGCTCCCTTCTGCTTTAGTCCGGTGAACTTCTCTTCCATTTCCTCCCGTGCAGTCCGCGGGAAGAACTTCTCCAGGAAACTCTTAGAAAAATCCGCCCACTTGATCGGCTTGAGCAAGCGGATCTCCTCAACAAGCCACCATTCTCGGGCGTAGTCCACTAGCTGAATGTGTACCACAACAACTTTTTGTCATCTGGAATCTGTGCCGCAAAAAGCAAGTTCTCTGTGTCAACTAGCCACTACTCCACTGGCAATGGCTCCTTTAAACCAGTAAATGTAGACGGACCCAACCGCCTGAAATCTGCTACGGTCCCTACTCGGTCAACTGGTCTAGCTCCAATATTGTTCACAGACTACTGAACGATCTGCAAACCTTCCCGAAACGAGTCCGCTTGCTGCTGGATCAGCTCGGTCTGTTTCTTTGATTCTCCAGCATTCCTCTTATCACTCCAAGCATGATGGCTTCATCCACACGCCTCTGGTACGTCTTCACATTCTTACTTGCCATAATCCTGAACTCAAAATACCCAACATTAGCATGATGATAGATTCTGAATATAGATCAAGGCTAGAACTCCATGATACTTAAATAGAGTACCGCATTGTAACTATGCCGCGGTATCATAGCCACAATTACTTAACTCCACCCAAGTCGCCTAAGTCCTAGGGATAACAAGAAATCAGGTTTTCGAGTCGACATGCAAAGTAAGTTTGCACGTCGTAAAAGATATAATCAGGAAGAATGTGATTCAAGAATGGTAAAACGGTCAAGGTGGCAGGACATGTTTCCTAAACACGGGTATTCTGATTAGTGTATTGGGTACAATACCCAACTACAAAAGAATTAACCCGACTAACCTATGGCTCTGATACCAAAAGAACCATGTCACGCCCCGCTTCCCAGAGTACGCAAGATTGGGCACGTGACATAGCCAACCATGCTACCTGTGGGTAGGAAGTATCCATCCACAGTCACATTACGGCTGTAGAGATATCAAGAACAAGATAAATAAACTATCTAACACATGTCCAAATCCATAATAATAAGAGTCAATGAAAAATAAGTGCGGAAGCAAATGATCCAATACAATAATAGAAAGGTACGTCCCATAATGCGGGATCGCACCTGGAAATAAAATGCAATAAATGAACTAACCACTACAGAACTCACAAATCAGCCTGCTGGCTGAGGTACTCCTGCTCGGTCGGCGACAGTGGTAAGGAATCTGGGCCATGCAAAACCCAGACGTCAGCGCGTCATGTCAACCAATAATATAATATGAACATGGTAATAAGCAATGCAAGGATAAACATGAATAAAGCAATAATATGAAACAACAGTGCAGGGTAATGTGCAGTGGGTAACTAAACAAATCTATCAGGTTTTCTATTCTAAAGTCTTTGAAATCAATTGATGACTCGTCGATGTAACTCAATAGTATCCCGTGCATGCCCGGGACTACGGTCAAGACCCTCGGGGCTGAATCCGAGACGTGCCGCTAGGCAGTAATAGGTAGCAGGACGGACGAGTGATGTCAGCATCATCACTCCCGGACTGGCCAAGCCCGTAAGACTGATCAGAACAGGTATCGAACTGTTGAGTTACAAGTCGGTTTCACCTTTGATTTCCCCATACCCCCAAGTTATGTATGTCAGGTCAGGTATTCAGTAATCAAGAACTAATGCCAACACAGGATCAGGTAAAAGCAGGTTTGTCTGGATAGACAACAGGAATGGTCCATGAGGACCCCAAGTCAGGTTTGTTGGCATTAGGCATGAGATCAGGTAACAGGTCGGGTCATGGTACAACAGGTTGAGTTGGTAGTAAAGGGTACCATGTCCGGTGCATCGGTAGGTGTAAATGTCATGTGTATCAAGGTCAGGTCAATATGTGACGCAATCGAGGGTGTGCTCACAACAGGTATATAATCGAATAAGGAATCACAGCAGGAAATAAAGTAAACAACAATAACAGTTCATTTAATCACGATGGTGCATTACTATAGTGCAATTGTATTATCATATTAACAGGTTCGAGCACCCTTGGGGTGCAATAATCACAAGGTAGTGCAATAGCAATGACAGAAAGTACAAGAGCTACATGGGTATGACTATCGTCCTTTCAATAGTAAAAGAATGATTAACTGGTAATATTGTTATAATAATATTAATATGGATAGCATATTCAAAGCGATTAATAACTATAAAAGTGGTATTGATTAACCACGCACAAGAAGGTTCCGTTCAGAAATTCAGCGTCATCCTAATTTGTAAAATAGCTTAAAAATAACAAATGTTCTCCAAAAGAGACATATCTTATACCAAAACAAAGACAATTCAATAAGGTTTTCAGTTTTATAAGTATAAGCATCTCAGGTTATCCCTACAAAAAGTTATGAATATTCGAAGTTGAAAGTTTGCTGCTGGAATTTCCCTGGGCAGCAGTTTAAAGGCATTTTCATTTGGATTTTACGTTATTTAAACAATTTATTTTGCAAGTAAATATTTCATAGAGTTATAGTATTCTGAATTAGCTTCGTAACGAACTAAAGAACGTATACTAATGATTTTTCTATGATTTATAATGAATTTTATAAGATAAGGTGTACAGTAAATTTCAGATTTGTCATATCCGATTTTTCAACGACGTTTCATGTGTAAACTATAAGATTTTCAAATGTATAACATTATAAAATGAAGATTATAAAAGTATATAGCATGTAGCAAGATTAACTTGCCTCGATGGGTCGTGAATCGGGAAAACGGAACGTTAACCGTCGGCGGGGAAAACTCGCAACGGGCGCACGGTTCACGGAATGAACCCAAACGACGAACAAAGGAACCACACGGGTCGGGGTACCTCACTGGAACGTCGAGAAGCGTCACCGGCACGATGGAATTCCGGCAACAAAAGAACAGTTAAAAAAATGAAAAACGGAACATGAAGCAAGAAGAGAAAGAATGATAAAGAGAAGTACGAGAGAATATATGAGGGAGAGGGAGAGAGAGAAAAAAGTGGAGAGAGAGAGAGAAAGTGGGGCCCACAGGGTTAAAGGGGAGGTTGCGATTGGCTGAGAGAATAAATTAAGAAGGATATAAAGATTGTAAAAATATTATATGGTTAACTTAAAGATTTAAAAGATAGGTAATGAACAGTAAGATATCAGGTTAGTTAGAAAAAATATATGCGATGGTTTTAATAATATTAAAATTTGGGATTTTGGCGCCAAATAAAACATTTCCAAATTGCGCCCGGGTTGGGTCTAAAAATTCGAAATTCAAATAATAGGATTTTAAGCGGGTTCCAAATTTTAAAATGAAATGTTTTATGATTAAAAAGCATACTCCCAAAACGGACACACGCACGTGCACGTAGCCATCCAAACTCGCCCGTTTCACTGAACGGGACGAGAATACAATGCACGGACGCTACCACGAGGCTAAGGGTATCAAGTAGGCCAAGAAGAATATTTTCAATTTTATTTTAGGTGCTAAAATTTGTTATATGCAGAAAGACTTAGCCGGTTAAAATTTTGCAATAAGAACCAAACAAGCAAGATAAATGAAATAAGCAATGCCAAACACTCAACCAGTAACAGAAATAGTATTATTGGGCTCGGGTGTTACAAAGCATCACCTAGATCTTTCATTAAGAATCTTTGTGCTAAGAAGAGCTTGACTGATTGCAGCATAGGAATATCATTTCCTATCAAGAGTATGTCATCCATGTACAATACGAGGAAGACAACCTTACTCTCTGCTACCTTTTTATAGATACAAGGTTCATCTATATTTTTGTTGAAGTCAAACTCTTTGACTACAACATCAAAACAAATGTTCCAACTCCATGATGCTTGCTTTAACCCATAAATGGATTTAAGCAGCTTGCACACCTTTCCGCTGCTCCCACTATCTACAAAGCCCTCTGGCTGAGTCATGTACACGCACTCTTCTAAATCACCGTTTAGAAAGGCGGTCTTAACATCCATTTGCCAGATTTCGTAGTCATGGTATGCAACAATGGCAAGTAAGATCCGGATGGACTTAAGCATAGCCACTGGTGAAAAGGTTTCGTCATAATCCACACCAGGTCGTTGGCGAAAACCCTTTGCAACAAGTCTAGCTTTGAAAGTCTTAACTTTTCCATCTACACCAAATTTCTTTTTAAAGATCCACTTGCTCCCAATGGGTTTTACCCCTTCAGAAGCATTTTCCAAAGTCCATACTTTGTTGGTGTACATGGATTCCATCTCAGATCGCATTGCATCCAGCCATTTCATAGAGTCACCACTCGTGATGGCCTGCTCGAAACTAGTCGGGTCATCATCTTCCATGATGCAATCCTCGCTTCCACCATCAATGAGAAAACCGTAGTATCTCTCAGGTGGATGAGAAACCCTGCTAGATCGGCGGAGAGGCTGGGGTTCGTCGGGTACTACTGAATCCTCTGGTTCTACCAAGTCTTCTGCTATAGTTTGTGTCGCTGGAACCTCTTCCAGTTCTACCTCCTTGCCACAAATTTCTTTTTCAAGAAATTCCTTTTCTAAAAAGTTGGCATGTCGAGAAACAAACACCTTTTGTTCCTCAGTGTGGTAGAAGATATACCCTTGTGAGTTCTTGGAATATCCTACAAACTTACATATGACAGATCTTGCCTCGAGTTTGTCCGGATTTTGTCTTTTGACATAGGCTGGACAACCCCATATCTTAACATACTTAAGAGATAGTCTCTTCCCTTTCCATATCTCATATGGAGTGGTAGGCAATGATTTGGTAAGAACCATATTCAATAGGTGTATGGCTGTCTCAAGCGCATACCCCCAGAAGGAAATAGGCAACTCAGCCTCGCTCATCATAAAGCGCACCATATCTAATAGGGTGCGATTCCTCCGTTCCGATACACCGTTGTGCTGTGGTGTATAAGGAGGAGTAAGCTGAGAGAGAATCCCATTCTCTTTTAGATAATCTAAGAACTCATTGCTTAAGTATTCTCCTTTTCGATCAGATCGAAGAATCTTAATACTTTTGCCCGTTTGGTTCTCTACTTCGTGCTTATATTCTCTGAATTTCTCAAAAGCTTCAGACTTGTGTTTCATCAGGAACACATGTCCGTATCTAGAGAGATCGTCAGTGAATGTAATGAAGTAGGAAGAACCGTTCCTGGCATGCGTAGACATGGGACCGCATACATCACTATGTACCAGTCCTAAGAGTTCTGTAACTCTTTCTTCGTGTCCACTAAACGGAGCTTTGGTCATTTTACCTTTGAGACATGAATGGCATGTATCATAAGATGATAATTCGAATGGATTCAAATATCCATCCATATGTAACTTAGCCAGTCGTGTCGCATTGATATGACCAAGTCTACAATGCCACAAGAAGGATTCGTTCATTTCTGAACTTTTCCTCTTGTGTGTGTTTTGTATATTGAGAACTGTATTTTGATTGAGAATGAATATGCCATTATGTAACAAGCCTGATGCAATCAACTTTTGATTTAGGAAGATGTTCATAACATTATCCTGTACTACAAAATTATATCCTACTTTACTTAATAAAGAAATTGATATAATGTTGCACGTCATGGTCGGTATATAATATCACTCATTCAGAATCAGTGTATTACGACTTGGTAATACTAGGTGATATTCGCCAACTGCTTTGGCTGCAATACTTGCACCATTCCCTACTTGAACGGAATGATCACCTTTTCCCAGTTCTCTACCTTTACGTAGCCCATGTAACAATTTACATATGTGGGATCCTGATCCGGTACTAATACCCAGGACGTAGGGTGAACTGAGAAACAGTTCTCAATAACTAACACACCTGAAGAAGGTGCATCAACATGCATATTCTCTTTTTGGGCGGCGTGAGAATCCAAATATTCTCCTGTTTCCTGTTCAATCTTATAACTCTTATAAGAAAGAACGGGACCAACGTTCCCCTGCTCAGTATAATAAGCGGGTTCAGTCAATACATCCATATTATTATCTTGATTATGGCCTGACATGGTCGCTACCTGGAGAGAGAGAAGAAAATACTTTAGCGTATGCTCTTGCAAGATTAGATTGGTTATTATCTTATCTAATCAGGATGTCTCCCACTGTTTTTATCAAATCTTTCTTCAAACCCTATAAGGTAAGATTAGTCGGGATTATTTACACCCTACAATTTCGTCAATCATTCAGCCAGATCAGTGTCGGTACTTGAGGAAGGTTGCCCGTGCTTTTGCACGGACCTAATTAAAGTAAATCTCATTTTCCCAGAGGCATAACCCCGTTAACACTTTTCTAGACACCTACTTGATCGGCTAATTGTCCTGTGTAAAACTCTCCCAGGAGTAACACTTACTCGCAGTGGGTATCGGGATCCAACTATCTCATAGGAGGTATGCAATCTCATTGCAAATTTCAACACTTGAAATTCCCGATAATATTTTGCCCCTAACGTGCTATGACCTTGACGAATGCCAACAAGCCATAGTCCGCTAGTCAAGTTCAACCCGAACATTTCTTGATTGAATTAAACTCAGCTGTACGTCCCTTGACGAAACCCAACAAAGCCGTACGACTACCCTAACCCAATCTCATCATATGTAGCAGATAAGTAATAGTTAGCTACCATACACTACGCCTTGACGAAGGCCAACAAACGTAGCACGAATACTAAGTATTACCTATCTGAAATGTCGGAGGGCTACGCAGGTTTTTCAGAAAACCCTGAGCGTAATGAACTTGATATCGTCGTAGAATCGAGTGTTTTTGAAAAAAGGAGTGTTTTTGAGGCTTTTCTAGTTTCGCTAAAGAGGTCACTCCCGGTGAAGGGATCTAGGCTCTTTCCCCATCGAATAAGGTGCAGGGTATATCATATATACTGTTGTGCAAAGCAAGAACTATATAAGTTGTCAAAAACTAAACCGTGAGTTTGTAGCATCTGCCAGTTTCGCTAAAGAGGTCACTCCCGGTGAAGGGATCTCGGCTCTTTCCTCATCGAATAAGGTGCAGGGTATATCATATATACCGCTATGCAAAGCAAAACTGTAGCTACCCTTTTTACAAAGTTTTGATTCAACAACATCTTTTAGGTTTCTTTTCTTTTTATTAATCTCATTAATAAATCCCATCAGCTTATGCTTCCTAAGCATCACAGAAGAAACGAAAGCAGTAATATTTATATATCAGCATATATATATAGTATAAGCATTCGTCTCAGGCAGTAATATGATCTCATCACAGAACATTGCAGCAGAAGAACATATATGAAATATTGGATATACTAGGATGTCCGTGTTTTCAATACGAGCCGGTATAAAACATGGATTCCACGGTCGCGATGAATAGCCAAACCCACATCCCTAAACCCCTACGAGAGCGGTAAGTAACACTGCCAATTCTAGGGTTAAGAGACCCGGTCTCGACTCCTCGAGATGGCCTCCCACTGTACCCCAGAACCCGGTTACTTGTGCTCCCCTCCTTGGGTCTACCTAATGCGGAAAAGTAAATAATATACACTGGTGACATCAACCTCATCCCGGAAGTGCCCCAATAAAAGAATATTACATACAAATGAATTTTACATGAATGAAAATAAAAACCCTCATCTCACATAAAACCCCCGGCTATTCAGAACACGACGATCCAATATAACATATCACAGCAACACATAATATCACATATCATCAACGTAAGTAAGTATGCATACACCGATCGTCATTGATCTATAGCAACGAAGACCGGCAATACAACTACATACTACACTTACGGTCACAGAAAAGAAATTGTAAAACTACAACATTTGGAATCCACAATCACTTTAGACATCGTAAATCCGAAATATCACATACTTCGCATTTCACGCCTAACTATATGAATTCCACATATTGTATCACATTCCAGATAAATAGACAGTATTAAACTTTCCAAACAGATAATCAAATACCCAAAATTTGCTAAATAATCAACACTTGAGCGGAGTTCAAATAATCCCAGAATCTGTCACAGTACCGATAATCCAGCCGTAGAAGGGTCAAGCTAACGGCTCACATGTGGCACGCCGTACTGCCCCAAACCCTAAGATTTAGAGACGGTTCAGACGGTCACATAATCGAGTTAAGGTTTGTGTTCTTCTAGAGGGACCGCCGCGTTACTTGTACGTTTATCCGAAAGATTTAAACCCGATAAAAATTCAACACTTGAAAATTTTTCGTGCCGAAAAAAAGTGAGTTAATGATATCCGCTCAAACATTTTAACAGTTTCTAAATATCCGGAAAACAATAACGAATTTAAATTTTCCGATCGAATCAACGATTACAAAATAAACCCCAGAACACTCAACACATGAGTCAGATTAAAAGTACCCAGAAAAATACATAATCACCTACGGATATAACCCAAGAAAAACGAGTCAACAACATGTCTGTACGGCCGCGGATCCGCGGCAGGAGCAAGGTAGTGCCGCGGTTCCGCGGCGGATTGTACGGATCATTAACACGTGTTTCACAGTGGTGCTTATATTTTCCTGCTGGTATTTTAAAGCATTTTTAATTCTGAAAAATCACAGTTTTTAAAAAATATCCAGAGAGGGGTTTAAAATGTCCTTTCGGGGTTCGTTGGGAGTTTTAACTTCGTATACACGTCGCCTAATGCTCTAGATAGGCTCTGATACCACTTTAGGGTTCCTAGGCATTCTTGTGAGGGTTCATAAGGTATCAACCATGCCCGAATAAAATTTTAGAGGTGCCGAACAACCCAAAACCGGGATCTTTGTTAGATTATTAGGGTTTAACATGCAAGTAAACATCTTTACTATTAAGTGTGAGGGATTACAACCTTTGTAGTCCGCTCCTTCGCTTCATAAGCTCCGAGTAGAAGTCCCTTCGCCGCGATCCACGATCTCCCGAACTCAAGAGAGGCTCCACGACTCGAACGATCCATGCTAGCTTGTCGTGTTCCGTTTCTCCGATGATCTACGTCGAAGTTGCTATAACTCAAGCTCTCTCACTCTAATGAGGTGAACACCCTAATCTAATGGGCTAGATTAGATGAGGATGATGGAGTAGTATTTATGCTTTCTTTTTATATCATATTCTCACATGAAATCATCACAAAAGGAAAATCTAGTAAGCTTTTTCAAAACTCAAGAGAGAAGAAGATGATGAATAATGAGATAATCCTTTTGTGATGAATAATAGAAATGAATATATGATTACTCATGGAACCATGGTCAAGGATGACTAGGATAACCTTTGTAGAGAATAAACTAGGGCTAGGGTTTGGTTAGATTAAAGAATGAGTCATAGATAAATATCAACCATAATATATAACTCATGACAAAAGGAAAGCTTCTAGATGGTGCAAGAAGGAGCTAACCCTAATCAAGCCCTAACCTTCTTTAATCTCCACTAAACATGTTCCATTATTAATCATATCATGTCACAATAATATATATCACATATATATTATATATTTGCAACAAAAGAAAATAATACAATTAACATATATCGCATAGATATCAATGTATTATCCGGTGAGAAAATGAAATAATAAAGCGAGCCAATATTAGATAATGTAATACAATATATCATATATATTATTATACATTAAATCATTGAATCAACACTTGATCCGACAATCCGGCTATATCGAATATAACCGACTAATATATCATGTACCGATTCATCGAATCAACACTTGATCCGATGTCCCGATTCATATCTAAATATCGCAAGAATATAATACGGTATCTCATAGCGTATTATCCTCGGTCCTGCACATATCACATATGTGCCTCTACTCCGTTTTGCCTGAGCCAAGAAACCTCTGTATAGGACTCTAAAGAATCGTCAATACGCCGGTAGCAGGTGATGATCATATCAAACACCCACAAGCTGCAAGCGGTCAGCTAAACGTAACAGCCATCCAGGTATTGAGCGATTAGAAGATCAA
Source organism: Agapanthus africanus (assembly GCA_030015575.1). Lineage (NCBI taxonomy): Eukaryota > Viridiplantae > Streptophyta > Magnoliopsida > Asparagales > Amaryllidaceae > Agapanthus > Agapanthus africanus. The sequence goes on along the minus strand of CM057347.1, from coordinate 205,367,976 downwards.
CAAGCTAGCCTGTACGTTCTCCTGTGAATCCAATCAGTAACACTCCCGTACAGTCCGGTCTCTTCGTCTGATATGTCGCATATCAAGTCTAGGGGTGGTATACGTCAGACCCCAGTAATCGATAAGTCGTGTCGATGTGTGGCTCATAACGGGTCGAGAAACTACTCGTAACACTTTCCAGTAAATCTCTATATCAGCCCTGGCCAGGGACTTCCAGTTATAGCCAATCGAACACAGCACAACATCAACTCCCTATACCGGGAGAGACGAATCCCCTCCTATCGCTCATTGCCTCCATGTGATTAGGGACTGTATCCAAAAGCCACCGTTTTGCACGCCCTTTTGGACGTGGTAAGGTGGAAATCAAAGCACAGTGGGAATCACACAAGACTCTATGACGATCTCGGATCTACAGACTACCCTGTACCAGTGTCACCGGAGAACTGCCATCTGACGTGTGGTATATCACCATCTGGGAGTCCTCGACGAGTCCGTCCAGTGAACCCAGTCTCCATTGAGCACCCATACACCATCCTTGATGTCCAACACCGATGGATATGGGATCATCCATCGCCCGTCATATGGGTCAAGATGCGTATACGCCAGTCTACTCTGGTGTATCGATGCCCTGTCTCGATATACCCTCGACTAGGAACAGTTATAGGATGTACTCATCGACTACCATGGCCTCACTAGTATGATCTCATCATAGTCCCAGTAGTCGAGTACAGATCCTAAAGGCTTTATCAACATGTGAGAGTAAGACAGTAAACCAGTATAAGTCAACATGTTAAGATAAAGTGAAACCAAATAGCATACTGTCATGACGAGCAAGAAAGTGCTCTCTATATATATCCAAGCATCCATCATAATATACATCACATGTACAACAATGGCCTCTAGGGCATATACATAACTAACAATTCCATATTGGGCCGTTGAGCCGAGGAGCTATGTATCAACAATGCACCGTGAGAGATAAGAGCCTAAATGCACCAGACGCCAGACCATGAACAGGAGGCAAGTAGATATCTTGCTCTGCTAGCATTGGATGCACCGACACCTTCTCGACTTTGAAGGAGGAAATATCGACGACGGTATTTATGATTTGTGATTTTGTGATTCGATTATCACGCATCCGTCACCTTGGATTTCGGTATTTTGGGCGATCTATTCGCATGATTTTGTCTTGATGACTGAGTTTCATGATATTTGATTTTGTGCACATGGTATGCACACGATTTGGTTTTTGCACTCGTTATGGCTTATATGTGCTTGTAGTGCATTGATATGTGTTTTGTGCATGCTAATGCACATGGTTGTGAGATTATATACTGCGGTATACCTGATTTGGATTGAGGTTTATTGTATACCGTCGATTTCGATTATGACATTGATGTTGATTTTGTGCACTCTGTGCATTTGATTTGGATTCTTACGCATATTTGGCGCGCTTGGATTGGATTTTGCGCATGTTCGGCGCTTGATATTGGATTTCGTGATTTCGTGCATGTTGGATGCACATGTATTAGATGCGATTTTGGTGCACACCAGATGCACTAAATCGGGATTCTTCGTGCATATCAGATGCACCTGATTTGGCTGTCAGGCACACACGTTGCCTTTGACAAGTGTTTCGTGCACACCCGTTGCACTTAGATGTTGTTTCTGTGCACATGTATGGAACATATATGGATTTTGATTTTCGTACGCACCAGACGCACGTAGCATTCTTATGCACATTTTGGGATTGATTTCTTATGGAGCAGTACGTTTTTATGATATTTGCTATTTGTTTACGTACTGGGCAGGACTAGTCAGAGGACAGTACCTGGATATATTTTGCATGCATTGATAGTTATCGAAGGGATTTCCAAAAAGGGAGATATAGTCTCAGTATTTACCTACGTGTCTGAGATGACACGAAACATTTTATAAAGGAAACCCTTCTAAATTATTTTGAAAAACGACGGGACGTACATATTAAACAAAGGATAAGTATATATATAGTTATTTTCTTACACTAAACGTCCGCCACTGTGCCGCGATCCACGCATCGCACAGCAACATGAAATGTTTGGCATGCATTTCCTTCAGATGTTTACATGTATAGTTTTAATGTATATCACGTTGGGTTTTGTATTGGATTTGACATTGGTGTCTTCACCATGACTCCGATGATTGCGGGATACTTGACGGAGTTTTGATTTTGAGTTATCTGCTCATTGTTTATGCGCATACATTGCGCTATGATGTGTTTTGTGCATTTATGATTTCGGAGCCCCGACGGATTAAGCTTTTACTGAAATGTTTTAGAAATTAGGGGCGTTTAAATTTAAATTCGGGGACCGAATTTCTTTAAGGGAGGAAGATTGTAGCATTTCAGAAAAATAAAAAGTTATTTTTGGAAATTTTTATAATCAAATAATAAATTTAATGAATATTTTAATAAGGCGGTATAATTAAATACCGATAAATAGGGAAAAATTTGAAAATTTTTGGAAATTATTAAAAAGAGAGTGATTTATGTGATTTAAGCGAATTATGAAAGTTTATGATTTATTTGACACTATTTTAGTGCTAATCACGATTAAAAATCGCTAATCGCGGATTAAGCGTGTTTTGTGCACATAGCATGCAGAAAGTCTTTTTTTCACACTTGTGCATTTTTCTACCATGGTTTCATTTGGATTTCCTATTCCAATTTTAAAAGAATGAGAAGAGAAATGAAAAAGAAAAGAAAAGAAAAATAATAAAGAATGAGGGATGGGCATAAGAGAGAAGAGAGGGTGAGGGGTGTGTTGACTTGGTCATTGGTTTCCCTTCATTTGTTTTTCCTCTTCATCTCCCCTCTTCACTTCACCATGGAAGCACCTCCTCCCTCCTCCACTACAACCCCTACTTCATCATCTAATCTTCATCAAAACTCAATCCCCATTTCACAAAAGTTGTGCACAAGCTCATAAGCTACACTTTGGATAAAGAAAAATCACATTTTGGTGCTGTAGGGGATTCTTAGGTCCCAAATGAGGTAATACCTTCACACTTAGGGTACTTTTTCATTCAATTTAAACCATTTATGTGTTTAGTTGTGATTTAGTGCGATTTGGTGAACTTTGGACATTACTAGTTAGGGTTAGGGTTTGAATTGATTTGAGATAGTGTAATTGAGACTTAATATTGACGTTAAACCCCTGTGGTGATTGATTGGAGACCTAAACCAGAGACTAAAACCCTAATTAGTGAACTTAGAAATCCCCGACATCGTATTTTGTGAATTCTGTGAGGGTATATTGACATCTGCTATCACTCGGGGACCTGGAAAATTATTTAGCATACACAGTGATACATGCAGACACCCAGGAAGCTAACCCCAAGGCCCCAGCTCCTGACTCCACCCTTTGGCCATAGATTTAATCATTCTGGCCGCAATTTGGATCCAGGGTAGGTTGAACTGGTTCGTGTTTTGTCTGTAGCTCCATCTCCTGTTAACAAGACCCTCCATATATGCAAAATTGGCTAATTTGAGTTAGGGTAAAATCTGGAGCATGTTTTCTAAGTTTCTGAATTCGTTTTGTGGCTTTTTATGAATTTGGTTTTGGTATTTGATATTGTGTTTCCATCGTGTGGCGTTTGAACGTCAACGACTAGGGTTACTGATCTTGTTTTGCATGCAAGGCTATAGGTTTTGGACCTATGAGCGAAACGTGTGCCGTTTTAGTTTTCGTGCTTGATTTCTATTTACGATGTCATATGATATCCTTTTAGGTACCCTCGAGTGGGCTCGGAGCAACAAGGAGGGGCATGGCGACATCGACTCCGGGAAAGGAAGGGGAATGTGAGTAGATTATATCTACGGGGGAAGTCGGGTGGATGGCGTATAGCACCCCCGCAGTTCGTAGTATATTATATGGATATATTTATATGTTATTGTGAGGTTATGATTATCTAGATAAACTTTGGGAAGTCATGGATGATTTTAGTATATTTGGATGATTGCATCATTAGTTAGTTTAGTCGCAAACCTTAGAATAAGGTTTACACCCGCACGCACACACATGCTTACCTTGTTTTACTTGTACGTGTATGGGGATATGTATATATATACATGCACACTTAGGTATGAGACTATATTTATATATATACGTATACCTACACATGGATGCTGAGGATTGTATATGGTATTTGGAGATGAATCTATGAGATTGGGCATGATGCCACGAGATCGGTGATATGTTTTGATTCGGATTGGGAGATACGACATGAGATTATAGCGGGCCTTTAGGCGTGTGTTTTCATACACGCATATATATATATGCATCAGTTTGTACTAGACTGTAGATCAGTACCCCTAATTCATGATGTGATGATAAGGATACCAGATAAATGATGAGATAGATGTGATAGTTGACCCATACCCCGATTTGGGATGCCGTACGATGGATTTACCGTACGAGATAACTATGTTGATAGATCTGCACTCTTGACTTGAGGATGTCATATGATATATTATATCGTACGTGGTACTATTGAGGCTGGATCACCGACTATTATATATATGTATATATATCGACTCAGATTTAGGTGGTCCATATCCCTTTCGATTGGCTTGTTAGTTAGACATGTAGTTTACCTAATAGATACTAGACTGGACCCGAGTCATCCCTATTTCCAAAACTAACGAATCGTGAGAATTTTAAAGCCATATCAAGGGATACTATGGATATTTCAAAAGACGTACCTTTTCTTAAAAACACCGTAGCCCATATTTTTCTAAACACCACGATTCGTGTTATTTCAAAACGCCAAAACTGTGTGACTCATATATTTAATGAATATTTCCTGTTGCTGCGTTATCTATTTATTTTTCCGCATATTCTTACTATTCGTATCGCATTGCATGCTATTTGTGTTCTCTGCAGTTATTATGAAACCCATGCTATCAGGACACCAGCACCATTATCGATGATGCGTATGCTTCACGCACACTTACTTGCCGGCTCACACACTTCATCATCGATAATTGCCATTTCACTACACAGTAGGATTGTTGCATCAAGATATGACTCCTTGCATGACATATTTGCGTACATACATATTGTACACCCATACTTGCGTACATACATATTGTACACTCATACTTGCGTATATATCCACTTGCACATCCATACCTACATACATGTATATTTTACATAGATGATGATTCTGGCTTTGATTTCTACAAAAAAGGGGACCGCATGAGATATTTTCAAAACTGGATCCATTTAAAAGAGCGGTTTTCCTTTTTTTACTCCTAGTACGATTTTATGTGGCATACGACCAGTTGCATGGATTTACGCATTGAGCTTTGGATTTCCTCTGATTTCTGGATTTGAGAACCGTGGTATTAGTTTAAGAAAGTATGCACTGTTTTGAAAACCTGGTTTCTCTTGATATGATATTTCAGTGCGTCCACCATGCGTTTTCTCGGTTCTGAGACGTGTGACATATGAAACCCGACTCGAGGAGCTGGATGAGGCTGATTGCGGGTACATGGTAGACCCGGTATGGTACCCTGGGGCGAGAACGGATCGCTGTGCATTAGACGATGAGCCTGGCAAAGGGACTACTACCTACCGGTGATAGTATTTGAGCTCGGCGGATATCCGGAGGATACCGACCGTAGTAGAGAGATGATACGGGCCGATCCGGACTGACGGAGCCCGATATATGAGGATTTACGTGCCGATGCTGGGCACAGGTTTCATGATGTTTTCGAGTGTCGATGCTGGACACTCAGGTTCCATGATTTTGTTGTGTCGCGAGGGACACACGTTGATTTATATCCTCATTCTTTGATGCATATGCTTTATGATGTTTACATGCATGATGTTTTTGGTGTCATTGGTTGACACGTGGACGAGATCCACATGCATACAGGCATTGATTTCATAGTTGGATGATATCCACATACTTATAGACTGCATGATATAGTTGACACTGATTCATGCTGATTTCATTGATGATACCTCATATTTATGATATGTTGCTACCTGAGGCACTGACACGAGCACTTGGTATTGCACTTGGTATAGATGTTTACCCTTGCCACCTTTTCATGCTTCAGACTTTACCATATTGAGGATATATATATATTACTGATCGTATTGACCTAGGATTGAGTCATACATGCGATTTCTGCTCTGTGATGTTTTCTACTCACGAGTTGGCAACTCACCCCCGTTGTGCCACAGTTCTTGTAGGTTTTGCCGTACAGGTTTCATTGTTGCTTTCTGGCACACTGCTTTCTTTCTGGGTGATTGTTTTGGTAGGTGGGTTCACTCGTATCGTGACCACCATTGTACTTATTTATTTTCGTTGTTGTATCTAGAAATTCCATCAACCAAACTTGTATATTTTTTCGAACTTAGAGTCGCGCGTTGTAGTATTATGGCTTTCAGGATGATTTTGAGTTTTGATCCTCTCCCTTCGGCGTTGTATATTATATTGCTTGCGTGGTTGTGACCATCGATTGACGAAGAGCTAGCTCCCGCTTGGGGATGCCTTTTATCACTATGCATATATTATTCTTATTGTACCCCGTTTGGGGCCTGTATTTACGAAGGAAACTCTGCCGAAATTTTCAGAAAAGACTTGAGGATTTAAAAATGCATATTCGGCTTATTTATTTAAAAACCTTGTTTTTAAAACATGTTTTCTCCACTTCTTTAAAACTAGTTTTCCTTCATTATTATTTAAAATGGTTTTAGATTTCTGGGCTTTTGGCCTACTTGATTTAGATGAGGTCCTATAGACTTCATATGATTCAAGGGCCAGTCACATGCTATTTCGGGTCGTTATAGTCCAGGAACTCATTGCTCAAGTATTCTCCTCCTCGATCAGATCGAAGAATCTTAATACTTTTACCCGTTTGGTTCTCTACTTCATGCTTATATTCTTTGAATTTCTCAAAAGCTTCAGACTTGTGTTTCAACAGGAACACATGTCCGTATCTTTAGAGATCGTCAGTGAATGTAATGAAGTATGAAGAACCATTCCTGGCATGTGTAGACATGGGACCACATACATAACTATGTATCAGTCCCAAGTGTTCCGAAACTCTTTCTCCGTATCCACTAAACGGAGTTTTGGTCATTTTGCCTTTGAGACATGACTGGCAAGTGTCATAAGATGAAAATTCGAACGGATTCAAATATCCATCCTTATGCAACTTAGCTAGTCGTGTCGCATTGATATGACCTAGTATACAATGCCACAAGAAGAATTCGTTCATTTCCGAACTCTTCTTCTTGTGTGTGTTTTGTACATTAAGAACTGTAGTTTGGTTTAGAACGTATATGCCATTATTTAAGGAGCCTAATCCAATCAGCTTTTGATTCAGGAAGATGTTCATAATATTATCCTGTACTACAAAATTATATCCTTCCTTACTCAATAAAGAAGCTGATATAAGATTGCATATCAGGGTCGGAATGTAATAGCATTCGTTCAGAATCAATGTATTACCATTTGGTAACACAAGGTGATATTCGCCAACGGTTTTGGCTGCAACATTTGCACCATTCCCTACACTTACGGAATGATCACCCATTCCCAGTTCTTTACCTTTCCTTAGCCCATGTAACATATTACATATGTGGGATCCTGATCCGGTATCTAATATCCAGGACGTAGAGTGAACTGAGAAACAGTTCTCGATAACAAACACACCCGAAGAAGATGCATCATCATGCTTATTCTTCGATTGGGCGGCGTAAGAATCCAGATATTCTCCTAATTTCTGCTCTGTCTTATAACGTTTATAAGAAAGAACGGGACCAACGTTCCCCTGCTCAGTATAATAAGCGGGTTCGGTCAATACATCCATATTATTATCTTGATTAAGGCCTGTCATGGTCGCTATCTGTTGAGAGAGAGAAAAAAACACTTTAGAGTATGCTCTTGCAAGATTAGATTGGTTATTATCTTATCTAATCAGGATGGCTCCCACTGTTTTCATCAAATCTTCTTTCAAACCCTAAAAGGTAAGACTAGCCGGGATTAATTACACTTTACAAGTTCGCCAATCTTTCGGCCAGGCCAGTGTTGGTACTTTGAGGGAGGTTCCCCGTGCTTTCGCACGGACCTAATTAAAAAAAATCTCGTTTTCCCAGAGGCATAACCCCGTTAACACCTTTTTAGACACCAACTTGATCGGCTAATTGTCATGTGTAAAACTTTCCCACGAGTAACTCTTACTCACAGTGGGTATCGGGATCCAACCATTTCATAGAAGGTATGCAATCTCATTGCAAATTTCAACACTTGAAATTCCCGATAATTCTTTTGCCCCTAGCGATCTATGACCTTGACAAGGTCAACAAACCATAAATCGCAAGTCATGTTCAACCCGTCATTTCCCGATTGAATTAAACCCACCCGCATGACCTTTGACAACGTCAACAAGGCGGTACAACTACCCTAATCCAATCACATCTCATGCTTTAGCAGATAAACACTAATTAGGTACCGTACACTACGCCTTGACAAGGTCAACAAACACAGCATGAATACCAGGTAGGACTTATCTGAAATGACAGATGGCTACGACAGGTTTTTCAGAAAACCTATTGCGTAATGAAGTTGATATCGTTGTAGAAACAAGTGATTTTGAAAAAGAATGTTTTTGAGGCTTTTACTAGTTTCGCTAAAGAGGTCACTCCCGGTGAAGGGATCTCGGCTCTTTCCTTATCGAATAAGGTGCAGGATATTTCATAAATACTGCTATGCAAAGCAAGATCTATAGAAGCAGTCAAAAACAAAACCGAGTGAGTTGTAGCATCTGCTAGTTTCGCTAAAGAGGTCACTCCCGGTGAAGGAATCTCGGCTCTTTCCTTATCGAATAAGGTGCTGGATATTCTACAAGGAATACCGCTATCCAAAGCAAGAACTAGAGCTACCCTTTTTGAAAATTTGATTCTACAACATTTTTTAGGTTTCTTTTTCTTTCATTAATCTCATTAATGGATCCCATCATTTATGTGCTTCCTAAGCATCACAGAAGAAACGAAAATACAACGTACGCTTATACCATCCGCATTCGCCACAATGTCCCGTTATGCACCATTAGGTTACTTAACTAACGACATACCGGGACGGGACTAGCGTGGATGTAAAACATAAGCAACGTTTATTATATACCATATATACAATAATAAAGCATTCATCTCACGCATATAAAATGATCACATCACAGTATATCAGCAGCAGAAGATAACATATGAAATATTGGATATACTAGGAGGTCCGTGTTTTATTTTAAGCCTGTATAAAACACGGATTCCACGATCGCAATGAATAGCCAAACACACATCTCTAGACCCTTACGAGAGCGGCAAGCAACCCTCCCAATTCTAGGGTTAGGAGACCCGATCTTGACTCCTCGAGATGGCCTCCCACTGGACCCTAGAACCCGGTTACTTGTGCTCCCCGTTTTGGGTCTATCCTAATGCGAAAAAGTAAATAATATACAATGGTGACATCATCCTCAACCCGGAAGTGCCCCAATAAAAGAATATTACATCATTGATTTTTACATGAATGGAAATAAAAACCCTCATCTCACATAAAACCCCCGGCTATTCAAAACACGACGATCCAATATAACATATCACAGCAACACATAACATCGCATGTCATCAACATAAGTAAATATGCATATCTCAATTGTCGTTGATGTATAGCAACGAAACCGGTGATACACCACATATAACACTTACGGTCGCAGAAAAGAAAATGTAAAACTACAACATTTGGAATCCACAATCACTTTAGACGTCGTAAACCTGAAATATCACATATTGCGGATTTCATGCCTAACAATATGAATTCCACATATTGTATCACATTACAGAAAGCTAAATAATGTTAAATAATTCGATCGAATCAATGAATTCCCAAAACTCCCAGAAAGCTCAACATTTAAGCATAATTAAAAATTCCCAGAAGCATGCCCTAGTATCTATGGAACTACAGCTGAAGGGCCCGACCCAAGCCTCTTAAGTGGCGCCGCGGATTCGCCGCCAAAACCAGGTTTTAGCCGTGGATCCGCGGTCACGTAGACGAGTTAGGGCTTCGTTCTTCAGGTGTGTCCATAGAATTCTCTGCATGATTTTCTGAATATTTTTAACATGGAAAAATCCAACTTTTTGAAAAATTTCCAGAGAGGGGGTATTTCTTGGGTTTTTGGGGTTCGATCGGACTTTTAACTTCGCCTACGCAATGCTTAATGCTCTAGCTAGGCTCTGATACCACTGTATGGTTCTTAGGCACTAGAACAAGGTTCTGCAAGGCATCAACCATGCCAAAATTAAATTTTTCATGTGCCAAACAACCTAAGCAAGGATCTTTACTAGAGAATTAGGGTTAACAATGAACAAGTAAACTACTTTACTTCTAAGAGTTAGGGATTACAACCTTTGTAGTCCGTTCCTTTACTTCATAAGCTCCGAATTGAGGTCCCTTCGCTGCGATCATCAAGTTCCCATACTCTTGAGAGGCTCCATGAAGTGAATGATGCATGCTTGCTAGTAATCTTCACAATCAAAAATGATCTACCTTGAGAAATCTCAAACTCAAGCTCTCACTTTACTAATGAGATATTAGTGAAGTGAACACCCTAATCTAAGTGGTTAGAATAGATGAGGATGATGAAGTAGTAATTCTGCTCCCTTTTGTTTTCTATTTCTCACTTTTATTCATCACAAAACTAAAAGCTAGAAAGCTTTTTTCAAGAGGAGGAAGAAGACGAAGTTGTGATGAATGAAATATTGTTGAGGTTAGAATTGCAACCAAGGGTTAAGCATGTCATGCTTAACCCTTGTAGAGAATAAACCATAGGTTAGGGTTAGGGTAAAGTTAATAAATATCTTGATAAATATCTAAAGAGGGTGGACTAAGTCAAGCTTCATGAAGCTTCTTCAAAGCTTATCCAAGACTTAATCCATCATTAAGAATTAACCAAAATAATTAACCTAATCCCAACCCTAATCATGGTTTAACTCATAAACCCTAGTTGCATTTGTAACCCTAACATGTTACAATATAATATATCACATATATAATATATAATGTAACAAAAGAAAATAATACAATCAACATCTATCACATATATATCAATATATCATCAAGTGAGAAAAAGAATCATTTTAGTGAGCTTATTTTAGTTAACGTAATGTAATATATCACATATATAATTATACATTAAATTATTAAATCAACACATGATTTAATAACCCGGCTATATTTCATATAACCAACTAATATTATATGCATCTTTTTATCGAATCAACACTTGATCCGATAACCCGGCTATATCATATATACCCGGCCGATATCACATATCGCGAGAATCGAATACGGTATCACATACATGTATTATTCTCGGTGCCGCACATATCACATATGCGCTCCTGCTCTTTTTTCCTGAGCCAGGAAACCTCTGTGTAGGACCCTAAAGAATCGTCAATATGCCGGCAGTAGGTGATTATCATATCAAACACCCACAAGCTGCAAGCAGTCAGTTAAACGTAACAACCACCCAGATATTGAGCGATCAGAAGATCAATAACCAAGCCTGTACACACTCCTGTGCATCCAATCAGTAACACTATCGTACAGTCCGATCTCTTCGTCTGATATGTTGCATATCTAGTCTAGGGGTGGTAAACGTCAGACCCCAGTAACCGATAAGTCGTGTCGATGTGAGGCTCATAACGGGTCGAGAAACTACTGATAACACTTACCAGTAAATCTCCATATCAGCCCTAGCCAGGGATATCCAGTTATAGCCAATCGAACACAGCGCAACATCAACCCCAATACCGGGAGAGACGAAACCCCTCCTATCGCTCATGGCCTCCATGTGATTCGGGACTGTACCCAAAAGGCACCATTTTGCACGTCCTCATGAACGTGGTAAGATGGAAATCAAAGCACAGTGGGAATCACACAAGACTCTATGACGATCTCGGGTCTACAGACTAACCTGTACCAGTGTCACCGGAGAACTGCTATCCGACGATAGGTATAATACCATCTAGGAGTTCTCGGCGAGTCCGTTCAATGTACCCAGTCTCCACTGAGCACCCGTACACCATCTTTGATGTCAAACACCAATGGATATGGGATCATCCATCGCCCATCAAATGGGTCAAGATGCGTATATGCTAGTCTACTCTGGAGTATCGATGCCCTGTCTCAATACACTCTCGACTAAGAACAGTTATAGGATGTACTCTTAGACTACCCTGGCCCTACTAGTATGATCTGCATCATAGTCCAAGTAGTCGAGTACATATCTTAAGGGCTTTATCAACATGTGAGAGCAAGACAGTAAATTAATACAAGTCAACATGTTAAGACAAAGTGAAACCAGATAACATACTATCATGTCGAGCAAGAAAGTCCTCTTTATATATATCCAAGCATCCATTATAATATACATCATATGTACAACAATGTCCTCTAGGGCATATACACAACTAACACTAACCGGATTATTGAATCAAGTGTTGATTTAGTAATTTAATATATATATATATATTAACTAATATTAGCCACTAAAGATTTTCTTCTCTACAAATACATTTAAATATATATGAGATATATATTAATATATGTATTTACTATTGTGTCATGGTAGATGATACATAGAACATGGGTGTATGAGACTTACACTAAAGCTAAAGATAATTGTGGTAATTATTTATTAAGAGTAAAATAAAATGAGTGAAAATGAGTATGCCTTAAGATGCTTGTAGAAGCATGTAGAAGCCATGACTCATCTCACTAATTTTGTTTTACTCTAGATATTTTATAAACCAACCATTTATCTTTAGACCATGGTTAACTCTCTTATTATATTTTGAGATATTTTTTCTCTCACACAAGTTTTTCTTCTTCCTCTCTAGTTTTCTTGAATTGGAAAAACAAAAGGAGAGAAGGATTTCTAAAGTGAGAAAAATTCCAACTTCATCAACCAACTCTCGTCTAGCCGATTAGATTAGGTTGTTTGCTTCACTAATTCTTTGATTTGTAAAGAGGTAGCTTGAGTCAGAGTAACTTGAAGGTAGATCATCTTTTGTCTCGAAGACGACAAAGCAAGTCTGTTCCTTTCTTCAAGTGGAGCTAAGAAGAGTTTTAGGGACTACCACTTGGAGCTTAGGGACTACTACTTGGAGCTATTGAAGTGAAGGACTTGATCTACAAAGGTTGTAATCCTCTTCACTTAGTTATAGAACTATTTTGCTTGCATAAAACCTTTATTCTCTAGTTCGATTCTAGGTTGGTGTCGCTTAGACCTCTAGATTATTTAAAATTGCATATTTGATGCAAGTGAAAACCTAGTAGAGGTGCTAAGGCACACTTTCATGATTGTACTAGTTACCCGGATTTTCGATCGGACGGTTTATAATACTAGCCGCCTTAGGATTGAGCCGGATTATTAAATCAGGTATTGATTTAATAATTTACGTATATATATTTTGATATGTATATTCTAGTATTATGTTCGTTGTGTTATTCTATCTCTTTGGGTATTCGTAATTTGATAAGAATACGGGTATGTATATACAGTTGAGTGTATTCCGTATTTATACGGAAAACATTCTAAAAGGTGGACACCTCATTTTGGTTTATACATTTATTAATTTAAATGGAAATGAGGTGTAAAGGTAGTGAGGTGAGAATGGTGAGAACCATGCTTGAATAGTGTTGACAAATGAATTGTAAATTCATTTGTGCAAACTATTCAAGTATGGTTTCTTTATTTTTATTTTGAAAATGTTTTATACACAACAAGGCATCATATTATTCTCACACTTGAATGAACACATGGTGGAATGAAAATCATTCTCACATTTTGCTCATCTGTCCTCACTAGCCTTTCTTGAGCTCCTCCTCCTTCTTCTTGATCTTCCACCCTACCATCTCATTTGTTGAGAACCAAGGATGGAAGAGAGATAGATATACACTAAGAACAACTCACTACATCACTAGACACTCTAGATTACCAATCTAGAGTGCCTAGTTGTTTTACTAGATTTTTAGTGTGGAGCAAGAGCCATGAACTACATCCCTCGGGTGGATCATCTTCGACGGAGGAAGACCGGCGGTCAAGGTCGATCAAGGAGACCTCAAGGAGCTATGGAAGACGGTAGAAGACTGAAGGACATGGATCTTTTGGTAAAACATTCTATCACAGTTGCTAGAATCTCTTTTAGCTTGCTAGTTTCATGTTTGGTTTCGATTCTTGGTAGTTGTTTCTAACGCCAAGTTTTTTAAACCCAAAATTTTTCGTTCCGCAATGGCCGCTGTCGACGGCCAGGGCGTTAGGAACCCCAACATGGTATCAGAGCCACCCAAACATTAGAAACTAGTAATAGAAGATGTTTTAGTTTCAAAATCGAAAAATTCCGATTTCAAAACCCACTCTCTGTTCTGAAAAAAATTTGGTCTCTGAAATTTTTTTAAACAAGTGCAGAGACTTACTCTAGACATGTATATGACACACGATAAAAAAGAGGCGGATCTACCCTACTTTGGCCGGCCAAAACCCCCAAATTCCCATTCCTGGCAGTTTACTGTTCACCAATTACCTCATTTTCATCCACTGTCTGGGGCTTTGTAAATTGGTATTTTTAGTCTTGTTTGATTTGCCCCAGATTTCACTTAGTGTTGTCTTTGCTTCAGGGCAACTTGGAAAGTTTCAAAACTTGAAATTTTGCATCGTTGATATCTATGATGTGGTGTATGTTTTTTTCAAACGTCGTCTATTTGCTATATGTCATTTAGACGGGGTTGCATATACTTTCTTATACTGCTGTGATGTTGATATCTGTGATGGCATGTTCGGATTGTCGTGTTGGATAGCCCCTAGTACAATGATAGTTGTATAAATTAGATTCATTTGTATATTCATTTTTGTGGGGCGAGCGTCCGACATGTGGACTGTCGTTACCGCTAGTTTGTTTATTCATTTGTTGGGGCACGACCGGGTTGAGGTCAATGTCACATTTGTATATATGTTTTTCTTTTCTGTAGTATGATTATCCCGTGGTGGAGTGCTCGAGTAGCCGGGTTCTAGAGGGCAACGGGCCCACATCTCATGGCGTTGAGATGGAGGGAGCCTTACTCTAGAATTAGCAGGCTATTCGCCGTACTCGTAGGGGGTATAGGATGACCCACGGAGGGGTGCTCGAGTTAACGGATTACGAGAAGTGATAGGCGGCTCATCCATTTTGTTGATTGGGGTTAGCTCACCTCTGGGAATGGCGGGTAACTTGCCGCACTCATAGAGGTCTTGGTTTTTCATTGCACGGGCTATCCATATAACCGGTGAATGTCGGGTTTCATTTGCGGCTCAAATGAAACCCGGGACTCCTATATTATCCGTTATTCCGTGTTGCTTATCGCTTTTCTGTGATGTTGCTTATATCATGCCTGGGACGAATGTTATATATATATATTTATATACACTAGCAGATGTTGTATATGTTATGCATTCGCGCTAGTCCAGCCCCCGCTCTGTCGTTAGTTAAGTAACCTAACGGTGCATGATGGGGCCCCATGACGAATGCGGATGGCATATACGTACATTGTATTTTCGTTCTTTTCAGTTGTGATAGGGATTTATTGATGGGATTGCGTTAATTTTGATTAATGCAAGGAAAAATCAACCTAAAAGATGTTGTCGGAACAAATTTTGAAAAACTATAGTTTTATTCTTTTTCTTTGCATAGTGGTATTCGTTCAGGAATATCCTGCACCTCATTCGAGGAGGTAAGAGCCTAGATCCCTTCTTGGGGAGTGACATCTTGAGCAAAAGTTTATGATACCGTAGATTACTAGGTTTTCTTCAAAACCACAAGTTTTCAAATGCGGAGCCTAAACCACTCCTTTTCAAAACTACTCGGTTCCTTCAACAATATCAAGTTCATTACGTTAAAGGTTTTTCGCCAAAAACCAGCCGTAGCCCTCCGTCATTTCCTACGAGTAGCTCAGTATTCATACTGCGTATGTTGGCATTGTCAAGGCGTAGTATGCGGTAGCTGAGTATTACTTGTTTGTAGTATTATATGTGATTGGTTAGGATAGTCATACGGTCATGTTGGCACTTTCAAGGAGATGTACGGGTGGGTTTAACGCGATCAAGATAATGATGGGTTGAACTAGACTATGACCCTTTGATATGTTGGCATTTTCAAGGTCACTAGGGTCCTAGCGGTAAAAACCACATCGGAAGATTCAAATATACAGGAAACTTGCTATCATTGCATACCTTCTGGAGTGTGGTGACTAGAGTGGCTTCCATCTAGTTTATCACGCAATGATAGTTGGATTCCGATCCCACTGATGAGTAGGATTACTCTTGGGAAATATTTTTCACTTCACAATTAGCTGAACTATTAGGTGTCTAGAAAGGTGTTAATGGGGCTATGCCTCTGCGGAAATGAGGTTTATTTTAATTAGGTCCGTGCGAGAGCACGGGGAACCTCCCTCGGAGTACCAACACCGACCTGGCTGAACGGTTAGCGAGCTTGTAAGGTGTTAACGATCCTGACTAGTTCTTCTTTTAATGTTTGAAGGAAAATTCGAGGAAACGATTGGAGCCATCCTGATTGGATAAAGTGATTAACCAATCTAATCTAAGTTAGAGTGTACGCTGAGTGTTTCTTTTCTCTCTCTCTCTCTTTGGCAGCGACCATGACCTGACCTTAAACTAAAACTCATAAACAAAGTTAACCGAACCTTCTTAAACACTATGGCTTTTAGATTGTCATGATTCACGAAAAAGTCACATATATCCCTGCCACTCCTACTTCCCTTTTACATCTTTCCAGAACACTCTGTATTACTACGAAGATCCATATTGCTTGGGTATGCCATCGTATAGTTACATACGAACTCGAAGAAACTTGTTTCAGTTCGACGATGGTTTCTGGTTCTGGAGAAATTGAATATGATTATTCGGTTGTCTTTTCTCTTTACCTTCTCTCAGGTTGCGAAGGCTCCTAGTATTACGAGAGTACACCTATTACGGTTATTGGATAGTCTTCTTCTAAACCTTAGGCGGTGTCAAAAGGTAGGGAAAGTAGAAAACCAATTATCCTAAGTGTGGTGTACAAAAGGTAAGAAGAAAAGACATATAAAAGGATTGGAGTGAGGGCAAGGAAAATTGCGACTAATATCATGAATCTGGATAGTGGAAGAGGCATTACTAGGAATACCCGGCCACCCATTCGAAACATTTTCATGTTTCGGTTTTATAGTACGGTGTTAATTGAAAACTGTTTTCCTAATTAGATTCTGACTCCAGGGTATGTATTTACCAGGCTTTATTCTCACATCTGTATGGCATTACAGATGCTGAGTGGGAGTAGAACATCGGGAATTGGGTGATTAGATCCTCAATATCAGAATTCTTTGTGATTGGTGATATTTGAGGAAATCGCTTCGGTTTTTCCTAACGACAAATATTTGGTTTTGAATATACGTTGTTATGCACCAATTTCAAACTGATATATCTGTACGTTTATTTTATAAAGTGAGATATAATTTTTTGAAATTATGTTTATGGCGTTTACCTATATCAGTTGATAGTTAGGTAAGGTGCATTCAAAAACGAAGTAATTCATCTTAACCATAACACAGTTTTCAACCTACGACGCACAGGGTTTGAGTTATTAAACTCAGAGGACTTATACAAAGTATCGTATGTTTTCTAATGTCCATTACGACAAAGGGTTTGGTACTCGTACTATATTCCGTTTACTTATGACTTCTCTGGTTTTAGACAAGCATTTTTTTGGAAAACAAGGTCCAAATTTTGAGAAGTTATAGGTATAAGAATAAAGTAGAGAACCATACGTTGCAAGTATCGGTATTCTTCGGGGTGATCGAAGGTGTAGATACTTATGCTAGGTATTTCGTTGTAAGTAATATATTTAAGAACTTGCTTCTCTCTCAGGTTACTCATCCGTGGGTATGCTCCTTGATGAGTAATACGGCTTGGCCTTCTTTCATTTAGTCGATATGCACTGGAAACAACTGCATGTTTTTCGAATCTGGTTCAAATTAAATTAGTGCCTTTGTTTGTATATTGGATATAGATTGGATTCATATCTTAACGATTTTAAGGTATATGCAGTAGTCTGGCTTATGCTTAAAAGCATAATCTGGATAAACTCAAGGCACGTTTTAGTAATGGCAGTTTGTGGGTTATCCCGGGCTTTGTTGAGGGTTAACATTCTACCATTTGGAGGATCAATAGGTATATTATTCTTGACTCGCCACCTATTTAGTAAAATGAATTCTTTTCAGAAAACACAAGTGGGAGTATGGTTGAACTGGAAGTGATTCCAGAACCACAAACGATTACTGAAAATTTAGTAGAACCAAAAGATTCAATTGGATTCAACAATCCATTAGCCAATCCGCAGATTTGGTGAGTAACCTCAGCCACCCGAGAGGTACTTCGGTCTCCTCAAAGACGGTGACATGGAGGTTTTGATGACCCAAGCTTTCTACTACTGCTATCCTAGACTATGAGATCTGCAGGTGGATGAATATAACGTCATTCTAAATTAGCTTTAGAAGTGCACGTGTATATGACTCTGCCAGATGGTTGTTGTAGTCAGTGGGAGCAGCGGAAGCGTGGTATGACAGCAGCTTATGTCTATTTATAAACTAAAGCATGTATAGCGAAGATAGTTCGTCTATTTTTGATGTGACAGTCATAGAGTTTGACTTTATCAGAACAATTGGTAAGAAGATAGTAGGGAGTGATGTCCTGGTATTTGGATGACGTACTCCTTATAGGAAGTGATGTTCCTATACTACAATCGGTTATACTGTGGTTGTCACAAGATGTTTCTCCACATAGGATCTGGATAAAATGTCAGGGATTTTGGTCACTAGATCTATGGTTTTAGATCTAGATTTGGGAAGTGTCCCAATTTGGGTACTTTGACCCTATTCTAAAGTGTTTTAGAATGGATGACTCCTGGCGTGGTGATATACCCGCAAGTGATGGAGTGTGTAACATTTCAGGAAAATAAAATATTATTTTCTGAATTTAAATAATTAAATAATAAATATTATGGATATTTTAAAAGTATGGAGATTGGTTTTAATGAAATGGTATAATTATATATGTATAGTTTGGAAAATATTTGGAAAATTAATATGAATTATTGTTTTTGAAAGAATTTATGTGTATTGGACATTTTATAAATTATTATACAATTAATTGTATACAAGTTTAATACTAAACTTGATTAATATTGTGCTAATTATGCATTAACCTTATGCATGCAACATGACAAGTTGCAACACTTGTTACATTTTTATTTTTGAACCATGGCTTCTTTGTTCTTTTAAAATAGTTTTGGTTTTAAGAAAAAAGAAAAAGAAAAAGGAGGGATATTTTGGGGAGAGAGGGACCATGAGACAAGGAGGTATGGGTAAAGAGAGAGGGAGGGGAGGAGGGGGTTGTTGGCCATGGCTCATTCTTGCCTCTTCATCTCTCATCTTCATCTTCTTCATTCTTCTTCTCCACTTCCTCCACCTCCTCTACCACCACAATCCACCCCAAATCCCCACCAAAATGCCATGCCGCTTTCACAAAAATTGATCCCAACCTCACTACAAACACCATGGACCAATCAAGTCAAGGTTTTGAGCATTTTGGGCAACCCAAGAATTTTCTTCAGTTGCTATATGAGGTATATCCTACACCTTTAGTTATGTATTTAGCTTCTCTACCCTCCTATCGTAGTTTAGAGTCAAACTAATGTCGTTTAGTGATGTAGGAAAATTCTAAGATGAGGGTTAGGGGATATTATGAAGTGTAAAGATGTATTTGAGGTTTAGTTGTGACTACAACCCCTCTAGTGTCAAAACCTAGACCAAACCAAGTATAGAAACCCCAAGACCTGAACTTTGAAATTTGCCGATATCGGAATTTGTGGAATTTGTGATAATATTATAGGACATGCTGCAACTACGGAAACCTGAAAAATATTTAGCGACCACAGTGAGACGTGCAGGTGACCTAGAAGCTACCCTAGAGACCCGAGACCATAACTTGATACTTTGGACGCAAATAAATTGCTTTTGGCCGCAAATTGCGGCCTAGGGATGTTGGATGGAGTTCGTGCTTGGTCCATGGATTCATTATCAGTTAAATAGACCTATCCTATGTGCAAAATTGACTAATTTCACCTGAGGCAAAATCTGGAAGTGTTTTTCAAAGATTTTGATTTCGGTTTTGCGAGTTTTGTTAACTTGAATTGTGATATTTGGGTTTTGAATCAGTCGTTTGATGTTTGTACGTCGACGTCGAGAGTTGTTGGTTATTCTTGCATGGGTAGAAAATAGGTTCTAACCTATGTATGTCTCGTGTGCCGTATCGGTTTTTGGTATTCGATTCTTGTTTACATACGATGTGCTTGAAACTATCGGTACCTCCACATGGACTTCGGGACGACAAGGAGAGGAGGGCGTCATCGATTTTAGTAAGCGAGGATCGAAGGTGAGTAGATGTATATTTAGGGGGGAAGTCGGGTGGATGGCGTATAGCACCCCCGCAACAGTAGAATAAGATATCTATATATACTATATATATATATATGTGTGTGTGTGTGTGTGTTAATGCGAGATGGATATTTAGCAAGTAGGGCTCTAGGTGACTCTAGGTTAGAATAGGCGTACTTGTAGGAAGGTTTATCCATAGTCTATATTCCTTAGTCGTGAGTCGTTAGTTTTATTTCGTTGCACACACACACACTTGGTATGATATGTGTGTATATGTATGATGGGGATATGATATGTTATGTGGTTTTGAGTCAATACGATCGAACCATATGTCAAGAGATTCTGATATATATAATTTGAGATGAGATATCGTTTATGATGCGATATATTAAAGGATCGTTGGGCGTTATATACATAACATGCGATAACATGTGACTTGATGATATAATAGAATGTACGTGACCTTAGATCCATACCCTTGATTATGTTATAGTACGTTGGATGATTCCGTACGAATTATGAATTATATATGATATTTGACCCGTACCCTCGTGATTTGAGGATGCCGTACGATGGACTATACCGTATGAGATATATTTATATGAAGATTTATCCGCACTCTTGACTCAAGGATGCCGTACGATGGATTATACCGTAAATGATGCTATGAGGCTGGATCGCCGACTATGTAACGCCTTGAAAATTCGTTTAGGTAAATTTCGTGTTAATTAGCGATAAAGCGTGTTTTTCATAAAACCTCGTTAATTGCTATTTCCATACCGAATGGAATAAATCTATTTTTAATTGTGAATATATATAATTATATATATAATTGTGTTTTATTAATTAGCATTTAATTTATTGTTCACATATGTAAGTCGATGTACAACACCCCACGACTTGCGGGGAGGCGGAAATATGAAAAACGATCTTGTTCTTTGCTTAAACATCGACTGACCGCATGAATCGAAGCTAAACGATAACTAATATCAAACATAGAAGTTCTAAATTACTATGTAAAGGGATTATACCTAAAGAACCGTGTCCTTCGTCTTTACGAACTCCACCTCCTCCTCGGCCTTCTCCAAGTAGTAGACGATCCACCATGAGAGCTAAACTCCAAGCTTTGCCTCTAAACTTGAGGCAACTAGGTATCTTTAAGTGCTAATCAAAGTACCTAGATGAAATAGAGTATGGTTATGGATTAAGTAGTCTTACTAATCCTTATACTCAACACATGAGAGGGGAGGATTAGGGTTTGAAGAGAGAGAGCTTGAGGAGAGAGAAGATGAACATAATAATGAGAAGAGAAAATGAGTTATCATAATATATATCAAGCATTTTATTTTATCAAGAAAAGAAAAGAAAATGATTTACAACCATGCTTGATAAATATCTTGTGGTGATTCATCTCCATGAGTCATTAAGCAATTATGAAGCATTAATGACATGGATGAATCATCCATATGACTCACTAATCTCATTCAATGTATATGCCACCTAAACCCCCTTAGTCACTATCTTCTAGAAGCTTCTCGCACAATTACGAGAACGCCCCTCCTATCCGCGAAAACACGGAAAAACTTTAGACTGTATAAATCCAATAACCGGATAGTAGTAACTGGCTTAAACCAAAGCCGACTAGTAAAAACTGTCCGAAAGTCGTACGTACGTAAACACACGTATGCGTCCGAACCCTTGTCGTAAAACCATACGACCTCTATATCGTTTCGCCTGGAGTAGGGAAACTCTCTGCGTGGGACTCTAGAGACTCGACTACTACACTGGCAGTGGGTTTAACCCCAGACCGCAAGCGGCACTAGCTGTACGTAACGGTCCCCAGGTAGATGTCGATAAGAAGGTGTTAGTTGTATGTATGCCTTAGAGGCCAGTATTGTACAGATGATGTATATTATATTGGATGCTTGGACATATATAGAGATGAATTTCTTGCTCGATATGATAGTATGCTATCTGGTTGCTCTTTATCTTAACATGTACACTAGTCTCTTTAAACTGTCTTATAGTTACATGTTGATAAAGCCCTTAGGATCTGTACTTGACTGCCTGGACTATGATTCAGATCATACTAGTGGGGACATGGTAGTCCATAGGTACATCCTTCAAGGTCCATAGTCGTGGGTGTATCGAGACGGGGCATCGATATACCAGTGTAGACTAGCGTATACGCTTCTCGACCCATGAGATAGGCGATGGATGATCCCATATCCATTGGTGTTTGACATCAGAGATGGTGTACGGGTGCTCAGTGGAGACTGGGTACACTGGACGGACTCGCCGAGAACTCTCAGATGGTATTATACCTCACGTCAGATGGCAGTTCTCAGGTGACACTTGTGCAGGTTAGTCTGTAGACCCGAGATCGTCATAGAGTCTTGTGTGATTCCCACTGTGCTTTGATCTCCACCTTACCACGTCCATGAGGGCGTGCAAAACGGTGGTCTTTAGGTACAGTCCCGAGTCACATGGAGGCAATGAGCGATAGGAGGGGTTTCGTCTCTCCCGGTATTGGGGGTTGATGTTGCGCAGTGCTCGATTGGCCGTAACAGGGAAGTCCCTGGCCAGGGCTGATCAGAGATTTGATGGTAAGTGTTACCAGTAGTTTCTCGACCCGTTATGAGCCTCACATCGGCACGACTTATCGGTTATTGGGGTCTGACGTTTACCACCCCTAGACTTGATATGCGACATATCAGACGAACAGACCGGACTGTACGGTAAGTGTTACTGGTTGGATTCACAGGAGTGTGAGCGGGCTAGCTCGTCGATCTTCTGATCGCTTAATACCAGGGTGGCCGTTACGTTTAGCAGACCGCTTGCGGCTTGTGGGTGCTTGATATGATCATCATCTGCTACCGGCGTATTGACGAGTCTTTAAAGTCCTACACAGAGGTTTCCCGGCTCAAGCGAAATGAAATAGGAGCGCATATGAGATATGTGCGGGACCGAGAATAATGCGTGTATGTGATACCGCATTTCATTCTCGCGATGAATGTTTCGATTGGTTGTATGCGATATGACCTAGTTATCGAATCATTGATTCGATAAATCGATACATTGGATACTAGTCGGTTATGTGCGACATGACCGGATCATTGAATCAAATGTTAATTTAATGATTTAATGTATAATTATATATTTGATATATTACTTTGCATTAACTAGTATTGGTTCACTTTAAATGGATTTTCTCACTTGAAGTTCACAAGTTGTATATGTGATATACTTTTGTGCACTTGATTGTATCATGTTTGATGGTGCATGAATTTTGGCTTTGTGTAAAGAATTGTACCATGGTTATGATAATGGTTAGGGTTTTGATTTATTCACTCATTTATTTATTCATTATTTATTTATTTAAATAGATAAAAGAAAACAAAATGGTTTCTTTTTATCATGAAGCTTGTTGAAGCTTCATGAAGCTTTGACTAAAGAGACCATTTTGTCTTCATGCTTAACCCTAACCATTCCCACTTACCATGGTCTATTCTCTACACTTGACCTTAGTTAGGATATGATAAGTATTGATTTCTTTTCTATTATGAAAATACTTTTTCATATTCTATCTTCATCTTCTCCTTCTTCTTCAAGAAAGAAAACTAGAGCCCATCAATGGCAACTTGAGCAAAAGTGTGAGAAATCCAATTCTAAAGTGAACCCACCTCCTATTTCTTCATTCTCTACCTCTTGCCAAGTGGTTTTGGGTGTTTTCTTCACAAGTTTCACAACTAGGTGAAGTCGGAGCTTGATCCAGTGTAGCCTCGACGTAGATCATCTTCGGCATCGAAGCCGACCACTAGTCCGCTCATTTCTCCGATGAAGCCGATGAGAGAGTTTGGGATTCGAGATGGACAGTGAGGGAACGACTACATGGAGCTAAGGAAGTGGATAACCGGATCTACAAAGGTTGTAGGTTTCTTCTTTTAGTTAAGATGTTAACTAGTTTATTGTTTCGCCTAAAATTCTAGTCGACGATCCGTATTAGGGTTTCAAGGCACTCATAAAATTTAAAATTGGCATGGTTGATGCCTTGTGAGACTACATTAGCGTGCCTAGGAACCCTACAGAAGGCCGATGAGGAAACCCATCCGAACTCCTACTGAGTCTGATGTGACAATCTCCGTACAGTCCGGTCCGTTCGCCTAAGACTATCGCATATCGGGCCTAGGGGGCGGCAAGCGTCAGTCCCCTAATAGTGGTATAAGTCGTGTCGGAGCGAAGCCCATTACACCCTGAGAAACTACTGGAACCTACCAGCAAATCTCGCTTGCCCTGGCCAGGGACTTTGCGTAATGGCTCTCTGACACAGCGCGATATCAACCCCCAATACCGAGAGAGACGAATCCTGTCTAACCGCCACTGCCTCCAAGTGCTCGGGACTGCACCCAACTGCTACCTGTTTGCACGACTCCTTTGAGCCGTGGTAGGATAGCAATCTAAGAACAGTGGGACACATTCGAGGCGAAGCAGCAGAGTCAAGTCTGCGGATTATGCTGTACTCATGTCACCTGGGAACTGTTCACTGACGACTGGTATAAAACCATCCAACAGTTCCCTGTGGGTCCTGTCCGGTGTACCCGTAACCCAACGAGCACCTGCATACTATCTCTAGTACGACGTACTAACGGCTGTGGGACAGACCATCTCCCCAACTGGGATGAGAAGCGTACACACTAGTCTACTCCGGAGTATCGATGCCCTGTCTCGACAATCCAACGACTAGGGACCTAAATAAGGATGTGCTTGTAGACTACCCAGCCCCCACTAGTGTGACTGCCATCACAACGCTGGTAGTCAAGTAAGATCCTAAGAGCTCTATCAATACGTATACTCACATATTAAGATAGAAAAACCAAGTAGCAAACTACCATGTTTAGCAAGACTGTTATATACATGTGAATATCCCAAGCTTCCATTAAGTAATATACAAACTAGTATGATACAATAATGGCCCCTAGGGCATATACACTAATAATCTCCCACTTGCACTAGGGCCATGTACTGGCATATCGAAGACCAATGATCTCGAGTAGCCTCTCGAACTGAATCTGAGGTAGGGCCTTTGTGAATGGATCAGCAATGTTCTCTTCAGAAGCAACTCTCCGAACCTCGATCTCCCGACGATCAATGATCTCCCTGATCAGGTGATACCGCCTCAAGATGTGTCTGGACTTCTGATGGGACCTTGGTTCCTTCGCTAAAGCTATAGCTCCGTTGTTGTCGCAATACAGAGTTATTGGATCAACAATGGTAGGAACCACCTGAAGTTCTGTTAGGAACTTCTTCATCCAGACTGCTTCTTTTGCGGCATCGCAAGCAGCTATATACTCCGCTTCCATCGTCGAGTCAGCAACGGTGTCCTGCTTGGAGCTCTTCCAGCACACCGCCCCTCCATTGAGGGTAAAGACATAACCCGACATGGACTTGGAATCGTCCTTATCACTCTGGAAGCCGGAATCAGCAAAGGCCTCCAACCTGAGGTCTTTTCCGCCATAAACCAAGAACATCTTCTTAGTCCTTCTCAGGTACTTGAGAATGTTCTTTACTGCTATCCAGTGTTTCTCCCCTGGGTCTGACTGATACCTGCTTACCACACTCAGTGCATAAGCTACATCTGGTCTGGTGCACAACATCGCATACATTATAGAGCCTACCGCAGAAGTGTAGGGTATAATAGACATGCGATCCCTTTCCAAATCAGTCTTGGGAGACATCTCTTTGGAGAGGGTGATTCCGTGACAAGCCGGTAGATTACCGCGCTTAGAATCTTCCATACTGAATCTTTTCAGTACAGTGTCGATATACCTGGACTGCGAAAGTCCAACATCCTCTTGGATCTATCACGATAGATCCGGATCCCCAGAATGTAAGAGGCATCACCCAGGTCTTTCATGGAGAACCTGTGTGACAAGAATCCTTTGACAGATTGTAGCATAGGAATGTCATTTCCTATCAATAAAATGTCATCCACGTACAAGACGAGGAATACGACACTTCTGGCTACAATTTTACTATATATGCACGGTTCATCTGGATTTTTGATAAAGTCATATTCTTTGACTGTCTCATCAAAACAGATGTTCCAACTCCGCGATGCCTGCTTTAGTCCATAAATGGACTTAAGCAGCTTGCATACTTTCTCGCTGCTCCCACTCTGATTGAAACCCTCTGGCTGATCCATATAGACGCACTCTTCTAAATTTCCATTCAAAAAAGCCGTCTTTACGTCCATCTGCCAGATTTCATAATCATGGAAGGCAGCAATAGCAAGAAGGACCCGAATGGATTTGAGCATAGCCACTGGAGAAAAAGTTTCGTCATAGTCCAAACCAGGTCTTTGACGAAAACCCTTTGCAACAAGTCTAGCCTTATTGGTTTCCACCTGTCCATCTACACCAATCTTTTTCTTGAAGATCCATTTGCATCCTATGGGTTTTACCCCATCTGGAGCAAAGTCCAAAGTCCATACTTTGTTGGTGTACATGGACTCCATTTCGGTCCGCATTGCATCTAGCCATCGTACCGAGTCGCCGCTCTGGATGGCCTGCTGGAAGTCAGTAGGTTCATCATCATCTATGATGCAATCCTCTCTATCCCCATCTATGAGAAAAACGTAGTATCTCTCAGGCGGATGAGATGGCCTACTACTCCTGCGGAGGGGTGCGGGAATGTCCTGTTCTTCTTGAACTACTGGTTCTACCAAACTTTCAGTATTAGTTTATGGTTCTGGAATTTCTTCCAGTTCTATTTCGCTCCCACTTATTTCCTTTTCTAAAAACTGATGTTCCAGAAAATGGGCATTACGAGAAACAAAAACCTTTTGTTCCTCTGCGTAATAGAAATAATATCCCTTGGAGTTCTTTGGATATCCCACAAACTTACATTTTACTGATCGTGCCTCGAGCTTGTCCACATGCTGCTTTTTAACAAAAGTTGGACATCCCCAAATCTTCATATGCTGAAGATGGGGTTTCTTCCCAGTCCACATCTGATATGGAGTGGTAGGCACAGTCTTGGTAGGAGCCCTATTCAGAAGATATGCTGCTGATTCTAGCGCATAACCCCAAAAAGATCGCGGTAACTCAGCATTACTCATCATGGATCGTACTATATCCAATAGGGTTCGATTCCGTCTCTCCGATACACCGTTGTGCTGTGGACTGTGTGGAGGAGTAAGCTGAGAGAGAATTCCTTTCTCTTTTAGGTAACCTAGGAACTCGGCACTCGGCACTCAAGTATTCACCACCTCGATCAGATCTAAGTGTCTTGATACTTTTGCCGGTTTGGTTTTCTACTTCATTCTTATACTCTTGGAATTTCTCAAAAGCCTCGGATTTATGTTTCATCAGATAAATGAATCCGTATCTTGAGTAATCATCCGTGAAAGTAATGAAATAGGAAAAACCACCTCTTGCATGCGTAGACATTGGACCACATACATCACTGTGTATGAGTCCTAAGAGCTCGCTTGCTCTTACTCCTTGTCCAGTAAATGGAGTCTTTGTCATCTTTCCTTTGAGACAAGATTGACAAGTGCCATAAGTTTGATATTCGAACGAGTCCAAATATCCTTCTCTATGCAACTTAGTCAACCTTCTCTCATTGATATGACCCAGTCTACAATGCCATAAGAAAGCTTTATTTAAATCTGGAGACTTTCTTTTAAGTGTGTTCTGGACATTGAAAATTTGGAGTTGGTTTAAAACATATATACCGTTATTTAGTGTACCGGACCCAATCAAACCATGATTAAGGTGGATATTAACAACATCTCTTACAAACGTGAAATCATAACCTTTATTTGATAACAAGAAAACTGATATGATATTACACGTTAAGCTTGGTACAAAAAAACAGTTATATAAAACCAAAATGTGTCCACTTGTCAATCCTAGGTGATAATCCCCGACGGACGTAGCTCCTACACTAGCTCCGTTAGTAACCTTTAGGGTCATATCACCTTCCTTCAGCACTCTACGGTTTCTCAGTGCCTGCAATGAATTGCAAATATGAGATCCTGATCCGGTATCCAATACCCAGGAAGTAGAGTTAATTGACAGACAATTCTCAATTAGAAACACACCTGAAGTCGAAGCCACAGCTTTCTTCGGTTCCTGGTTCTTGGCGTTCCACGCCTTGCAATCTTTCTTCCAGTGCCCTTTCCTGTGACAATGGAAGCACTCATCCTGGCCAACTACCGGTACCGCAAACTTTTTCTTTCCCTTCCCTCCCACCTTACTAACACCTCCTCTAGGTTTGGTGGCGGCCTTCTTCTTCCTTCCTTTGGCCCTAGCCTTGGACCCGGAAGAAGATGCACCGCCAACAAACATAGCGGGTGTTTCCCTTGTCTTCTGCAAGGTGCCCTCTGCACTCCTTAACATGTTCAGGAGTTCCGGAAGTTCAACTTCTTTTCTTTGAATGTTGAAGTTTAGGATAAACTGGGCGTAGGTGTGAGGAAGGGACTGGAGAATAAGGTCTGTATAGAGCTCATTATCCAAAGTCGTCCCAAGGTCTGCGAGCTCTTCAATATAGCCGATCATCTTTAGGACATGTTCTCCTACCAATGACCCGACAGCCAACCTCGCTCGAAACAAGTTCTTAGAGGTCTCGTATCTTGCTATACGAGATTGCTCTCCATAAAGTTCCTTTGTATGGAGAAATATGCCATCTAGTTCCATATACTCGTGCCTCCTCTGATGTTCATTGTTCATCGAGGCAAGCACGATGCACTTGGCTTTCGCGCAATCTAAATCCCAGGTTTTGCGGATTTCCTTATCCGCATTACTGGATTTGGGACCAGGGACAGCAGGTGCCGTAACGGTGAGGACGTACCCCAATTTGTCATAGGTCAAAGCCATTTTGACATTCCGCAGCCAATCTTTATAGTTTGGCCCTGTCAGTATATTTTTCTCTAAAAGTAACTTAAGTCCAGTCATTTTCAGGGTCGCTGCAATTAGGAGAGAGAGAAGAAAACTCTTTAGCATGATACTCTTGCAAGTTTAGAGTGGTTTTTAGTTTATCTAAACTGGATGGCTCCCACTGTTTCTCGAATCCTTCCTCAAACCATAAAAGAAGAATTAGCCAGGACTATTCTTACCGTACAATACTTGCTTAACCGTTCAGCCAGGCTAGTGTCGATACTTCGAGGGAGGTTTTCCAACGCTTTCGCGAAGTTCCTTAATTAAATAACCTCTTTTCTCTGGGGGCGTAACCCCGCTGACACCTTTCTTGACACCTACTTGGTTTATAGCATTGATCGTTAAGTGACGAATATCCTGATAAGTAGCATATACTCACAGTAGGATCGGGATCCAAATATCATCGTATGATAATGTTGAAGGAATGCTACCAACATTCATCAAACTCCAAATGGTATGCATCACTTTGCAAATTTCAGTTTCTTTGGAAATACCCGATATAAGTTTTGCCCCATGCTCTTATGACCTTGGCTTTGGTCAAAATGTCATAAGTCACATGTCAAGTTCTACCCGTCATTATCTTGTCAATTTGAACCCATCCGTATATACCCCTGACTTTGGTCAAATGATAATACGACTGTCCCAAACTAACTCATCTATCTTATGCAACAAATGAAAACCCAGCAGCTACCAAACACTATGCCTTGACTTTGGCCAAAAAGCATAGCTTGAATACTACTGAATACCCAAATGAAATGACGGAGGGCTACGAATGGTTTTGGCGAAACCGTGAACGTAGTGAACTTGATATGACCGAAGGAACCTGATAGCTTTTAAAAGGAGTGGTTAAAGCTCCGCATTTAAAAATATCTGTTTTTAAAATTAACCGAGTGGTTTCTTTTAAATTGTTCCAACGATTAACTTTTGGTTTATTTTCTTTGCATTATAAATAATGTGTCCCATCATTAACCTATCATTGCAGAAAACAACGAAAATACAACGTCCTCTTATGCCATCTGCATTCGCCACGGGGTCCCGTCATCACCTGTTAGGTTACTTAACTAACGACAGAGCGGGGGCTGGGCTAGCGTGGGTGTAAAGCATAAGTGACATCTAAATAGCTATCATATATAGATATTGTACATTCGTCAGACGCAATAATAGGCATTCCAGATCATAGATGAACTTTATTGGATTTGCAAGTAATCCGTGTTTGTTTTGAGCCTGCAACAAAAGACGGATTACACAGTTGTGATGAATAACCATTACCCCACCCAAGACCCCAACGGGAACGGCAAACTACCCGCCCGGCAGTTTGTGCACCCCACCTTGGGTCTGTCCTAGGAGCAAAAACAGTAAAATGAAATAATACAACGGTGGCTACAACTGCAACCTGGATGTGCCCCGCAAAATAATATTACAACAAATTACATTTACATCAAATGAATTAAATAATAACCCATCACATAACCCCGGCTATACATCACAACAGTCCAACACAGTTCATATCCACAAACAGTAAAATCCATTACAGAAATGTGCAACCCCCTGCCAACCGACATACTAGCAGTTAGGGGAGGTTTACGAACACATTATACAAACACAGATATAATCCAACTAGCAAATACCGTATAATTTCGATCGATTAAACACATTTAATTTTGCTCCAATACTTCTCTGTAAATCTGAAACCTGAGAAAAAATTAAAAAATTCCAGAAAATACCAAATATCACAGAGAACCAGCACAGGAAAATTGGGCTTGTGAATCGGCAACTCGGCGGCGGAATCGCGGCGGATCGGGGGAATTCGCCGCGGTTACGCGGCGGTTTAGTCGATTCGTGAGCCCAGTTTTCTTGGGTGTTCTAATACTATCATTTTGGGCTTTCTGAACCTGCCTGAAAAATTTTTGGACTTCATTTAAAAATCGACAGAAACCATCATATCGGGGTTTTCCGGTTTTGGTTTTTTCCGTTCGAAATTCATACAATTTTGTAAGTGAGTTATTTATTGTTTAGCGAGGCTTTGATACCACTGTAAGTCGATGTACAACACCCCACGACTTGCGGGGAGGCGAAAATATGAAAAACGATCTTGTTCTTTACTTAAACATCGACTAACCGCATGAATCGAAGCTAAACGATAACTAACATCAAACATAGAAGTTCTAAACTACTATGTAAAGGGATTATACCTAAAGAACCGTGTCCTTCGTCTTTACGAACTCCACCTCCTCCTCGGCCTTCTCCAAGTAGTAGACGATCCACTACGAGAGCTAAACTCCAAGCTTTGCCTCTAAACTTGAGGCAACTAGGTATCTTTAAGTGCTAATCAAAGTACCTAGATGAAATAGAGTATGGTTATGGATTAAGTAGTCTAACTAATCCTTGTACTCAACACATGAGAGGGGAGGATTAGGGTTTGAAGAGAGAGAGAGAGCTTGAGGAGAGAGAAGATGAACATAATAATGAGAAGAGAAAATGAGTTATCATAATATATATCAAGCATTTTATTTTATCAAGAAAAGAAAAGAAAATGATTTACAACCATGCTTGATAAATATCTTGTGGTGATTCATCTCCATGAGTCATTAAGCAATTATGAAGCATTAATGACATGGATGAATCATCCATATGACTCACTAATCTCATTCAATGTATATGCCACCTAAACCTCCTTAGTCACCATCTTCTAGAAGCTTCTCGCGCAATTACGAGAACGCCCCTCCTATCCGTGAAAACACGGAAAAACTTTAGACTGTATAAATCCAATAACCGGATAGTAGTAACTGGCTTAAACCAAAGCTGACTAGTAAAAACAGTCCGAAAGTCGTACGTGCGTAAACACACGTATGCGTCCGAACCCTTGTCGTAAAACCATACGACCTCTATATCGTTTCGCCTGGAGTAGGGAAACTCTCTGCGTGGGACTCTAGAGACTCGACTACTACGCTGGCAGTGGGTTTAACCACAGACCGCAAGCGGCACTAGCTGTACGTAACGGTCCCCAGGTAGATGTCGATAAGAAGGCCGATGAGGAAACCCATCCGAACTCTTACTGAGCCTGATGTGACAATCTCCGTACAGTCTGGTCCGTTCGTCTAAGACTATCGCATATCAGGCCTAGGGGGGCAGCAAGCGTCAGTCCCCTAATAGCGGTATAAGTCGTGTCGGAGCGAAACCCATTACACCCTGAGAAACTACTGGAACCTACCAGCAAATCTCGCTTGCCCTGGCCAGGGACTTTGCGTAATGGCTCTCTGACACAGCGCGATATCAACCCCCAATACCGAGATAGACGAATCCTGTCTAACCGCCACTGCCTCCAAGTGCTCGGGACTGCACCCAACTGCTACCTGTTTGCACGACTCCTTTGAGCCGTGGTAGGTGTTAGTGTTTATGCCCTAGAAGGCCATTACTGTATCATACTAGTTTGTATATTACTTAATGGAAGCTTGGGATATTCACATGTATATAACAGTCTTGCTAAACATGGTAGTATGCTACTTGGTTTTTCTATCTTAATATGTGAGTATACGTATTGATAGAGCTCTTAGGATCTTTCTTGTCTACCAGCGTTGTGATGGCAGTCACACTAGTGGGGGCTGGGTAGTCTACAAGCACATCCTTATTCTGGTCCCTGGTCGTTGGATTATCGAGACAGAGCATCGATACTCCGGAGTAGACTAGTGTGTACGCTTCTCATCCCAGTTGGGGAGATAGTCTGTCCCACAGCCGTCAGTACGTCGTACTGGAGATAGTATGCAGGTGCTCGTTGGGTTACGGGTACACCGGACAGGACTCACAGGGAACTGTTGGTTGGTTTTATACCAGTCGTCAGTGAACAGTTCCCAGGTGACATGAGTACAGCATAGTCCGCAGACTTGACACTGCTACTTCGCCTCGAGTGTGTCCCACTGTTCTTAGATTGCTACCCTACCATGCCTCAAAGGAGTCGTGCAAACAGGTAGCAGTTGGGTGCAGTCCCGAGCACTTGGAGGCAGTGGCGGTTAGACAGGATTCGTCTCTCCCGGTATTGGGAGTTGATATCGCGCTGTGTCAGAGAGCCATTACGCAAAGTCCCTGGCCAGGGCAAGCGAGATTTGCTGGTAGGTTCCAGTAGTTTCTCAGGGTGTAATGGGCTTCGCTCCGACACGACTTATACCGCTATTAGGGGACTGACGCTTGCCGCCCCCTAGGCCCGATATGCGATAGTCTAAGACGAACGGACCGGACTGTATGGAGATTGTCACAGCAGGCTCAGTAGGAGTTCGGATGGGTTTCCTCATCGGCCTTCTTATCGACATCTACCTGGGGACCGTTACGTACAGCCAGTGCCGCTTGCGGTCTGTGGTTAATCCCACTGCCAGCGTAGTAGTCGAGTCTCTAGAGTCCCACACAGAGAGTTTCCCTACTCCAGGCGAAACGATATAGAGGTCGTATGGTTTTACGACAAGGGTTCGAACGCATACGTGTGTTTACGCACGTACGACTTTCGGACAGTTTTTACCAGTCGGCTTTGGTTTAAGCCAGTTACTGGTATCCGGTTATTGGATTTATACAGTCTAAAGTTTTTCCGTATTTTTGCGGAAAGGAGGGGCGTTCTCGTAATTGCGCGAGAAGCTTCTAGAAGATGGTGACTAAGGAGGTTTAGGTGGCATATACATTGAATGAGATTAGTGAGTCATATGGATGATTCATCCATGTCATTAATGCTTCATAATTGCTTAATGACTCATGGAGATGAATCACCACAAGATATTTATCAAGCATGGTTGTAAAATGATTTCTTTTCTTTTCTTGAAAAATAGAAATGCTTGATATATATTATGATAACTCATTCTTCTCACTTCACTATTATCCTCACCTTCTCTCTCCTCAAGCTCTCCCTCTTCAAACGCTAATCCTCCCCTCTCATGTGTTGTGTACAAGGATTAGTTAGACTACTTAATCCATAACCCTCTCTATATTTCACCTAGCTTCTTTGATTAGCACTTAGAGAAGTTTAGTTGCCTCAAGTTTAGAGGCTAAGCTTGGAGTAAAGCTCTCGGGTGGATCGTCTACTACTTCGAGAAGGCCGAGGAGGAGGTGGAGTTCGCAAAGACGAAGGACACGATTCGTTTGGTATAATCCCTAAACATAGTAGCATAGAAACTCTATGTTTTAAGTTAGTTATCGTTTAGCTTCGATTCAAGCGGTTAGTCGATATTTGTTCACTAAACAAGTTCGTTTTTGGAAAATTCCGCCTCCCCACAAGTATTGGGGTGTTGTACATCGACTTACAGTGGTATCAGAGCCTCGCTAAACAATAAATAACTTTTTTGCAAATTTGTATGAATTTCGAACGGAAAAAACGAAACCGGAAAACCCTAAAATATCAAGTTTCTGTCGATTTATAAATGAAGTCCAAAAATTTTTCAGGGAGGTTCAGAAAGCTTAAAATGACAGTAGAAGAACACACAAAAAATTTGGTCCCCTGAATCGCCTACGGCGCCGCGGAACCGCGGCGGATAGCACCGATCCGCCGCGCTTCCGCCGCCGAGTTGACGATTCAGGGACCCATTTTTCTTGTGATGGTTCTCTGTGATGTTTGGGATTTTCTGGTATTTTTTAATTTTGCTCAGGTTTCAAGTTTACAGAGAAGTATTGGAGCAATATTAAATGTGTTTAATCGATCGAAATTATACAGTATTTGCTTATTGGATTATATCTGTGTTTGTATAATGTGTTCGTAAACCTCCCCTAACTGCTAGTATGTCGGTTGGCAGGGGGTTGCACATTTCTGTAATGGTTTTTACTGTTTGTGGATATGAACTGTGTTGGACTGTTGTGATGTATAGCCGGGGTTATGTGATGGGTTTTTATTTAATTCATTTGATGTAAATGTAATTTGTTGTAATATTATTTTGCGGGGCACATCTAGGTTGCGGTTGTAGCCACCGTTGTATTATTTCATTTTTACTGTATTTGCTCCTAGGACAGACCCAAGGTGGGGTGCACAAACTGCCGGGCGGGTAGTTTACCGTACCCGTTGGGGTCTTGGGTGGGGTAATGGCTATTCATCACAACTGTGTAATCCGTCGTTTGTTGCAGGCTCAAAACAAACACGGATTACTTGCAAATCCAATAAAGTTCATCTATGATCTGGAATGCCTATTATTGCGTCTGACGAATGTACAATATCTATATATGATAGCTATTTAGACGTCACTTATGTTTTACACCCGCGCTAGCCCAACCCCCGCTCTGTCGTTAGTTAAGTAACCTAACGGGTGATGACGGGACCCCGTGGCAAACGCGGATGGCATAAGAGGACGTTGTATTTTCGTTGTTTTCTGCAATGATAGGTTAATGATGGGACGCATTATCTATAATGCAAAGAAAAAAAACCAAAAGTTTAAATCGTTGGAACAATTTAAAAGAAACCACTCGGTTAATTTTAAAAACAGATATTTTTAAATGCGGAGCTTTAACCACTCCTTTTAAAAGCTATCAGGTTCCTTCGGTTATATCAAGTTCACTACGTTCACGGTTTCGCCAAAACCATTCGTAGCCCTCCGTCATTTCATCTGGGTATTCAGTAGTATTCAAGCTATGTATTTTGACCTAACGCCAAGGCATAGTGTTTGGTAGCTACTGGGTATTCATATGTTGCATAGATAGATGAGTTAGTTTGGGACAGTCATATTATCATTTTGGCCGAACGTCAAGGATATATACGGATGGGTTCAAATTGACAAGATAATGATGGGTAGAACTTGACATGTGACTTATGACATTTTGACCTAACGCCAAGGTCATAAGAGCATGGGGCAGAAATATATATCGGGAATTTCTAAAGAAACTGAAATTTGCAAAGAGTTGCATACCATTTGGAGTTTGATGAATGCTGGTAGGATTCCTTCAACATTATCATACAATGATATTTGGATCCCGATCCTACTGTG
The DNA here is from genome assembly GCA_030015575.1 of Agapanthus africanus. NCBI lineage: Eukaryota > Viridiplantae > Streptophyta > Magnoliopsida > Asparagales > Amaryllidaceae > Agapanthus > Agapanthus africanus. Next base: position 205,331,519 of record CM057347.1, on the reverse strand, counting down.
AGTATATGCTACTTATCAGAAGATTCGTCACTTAACGATCAATGCTATAAACCAAGTAGGTGTCCAGAAAGGTGTCAGCGGGGTTACGCCCCCAGAGAAGAGCGGTTATTTAATTAAGGAACTTCGCGAAAGCGTTGGAAAACCTCCCTCGAAGTATCGACACTAGCTTGGCTGAACGGTTAAGCAAGAATTGTACAGTGAGAATAGTCCTGGCTAATTCTTCTTTTATGGTTTGAGGAAGGATTCGAGAAACAGTGGGAGCCATCCAGTTTAAATAAACTAAAAACCACTCTAAACTTGCAAGAGCATCATGCTAAAGAGTTTTCTTCTCTCTCTCCTAATTGCAGCGACCCTGAAAATGACTGGACTTAAGTTACTTTTAGAGAAAAATATACTGACAGGGCCAAACTATAAAGATTGACTGCGGAATGTCAAAATGGCTTTGACCTATGACAAACTGGGGTACGTCCTCACCGCTACGGCACCTGCTGTCCCTGGTCCCAAATCCAGCAACGCGGATAAGGAAATCCGCAAAACCTGGGATTTAGATTGCGCGAAAGCCAAGTGCATCGTGCTTGCCTTAATGAACAATGAACATCAGAGGAGGCACGAGGATATGGGCCTTGATGGCATATTTCTCCATACAAAGGAACTTTATGGAGAGCAATCTCGTATAGCAAGATACGAGAGCTCTAAGAACTTGTTTCGAGCGAGGTTGGCTGTCGGGTCATCGGTAGGAGAACATGTCCTAAAGATGATTGACTATATTGAAGAGCTCGCAGACCTTGGGACGACTTTGGATAATGAGCTCTATACAGACCTTATTCTCCAGTCCCTTCCTCCCACCTACGCCCAGTTTATCCTGAACTTCAACCTTCAAAGAAAAGAAGTTGAACTTCCGGAACTCCTGAACATGTTAAGGAGTGCAGAGGGCACCTTGCAGAAGGCAAGGGAAACACCCGCTATGTTTGTTGGCGGTGCATCTTCTTCCGGGTCCAAGGCTAGAGCCAAAGGAAGGAAGAAGAAGGCCGTCCCCAGACCTCGAGGAGGTGTTAGTAAGGTGGGAGGGAAGGGAAAGAAAAAGTTTGTGGTACCGGTAGTGGGCCAGGATGAGTGCTTCCATTGTCACAGGAAAGGGCACTGGAAGAAGGATTGCAAGGCGTGGAACGCCAAGAACCAGGAACCGAAGCAAGCTGTGGCTTCGACTTCAGGCGTGTTTGTAATTGAGAATTGTCTGTCGATCAACTCTACTTCCTGGGTATTGGATACCGGATCAGGATCTCATATTTGCAATTCATTGCAGGCACTGAGAAACCGTAGAGTGCTGAAGGAAGGTGATATGACCCTAAAGGTTGCTAACGGAGCTAGCGTGGGAGCTGCGTCCGTCGGGGATTATCACCTAGGATTGACGAGTGGACACATTTTGGTTTTACTTAACTGTTATTTTGTACCAAGCTTAACGTGTAATATCATATCAGTTTCCTTGTTATCAAATAAAGGTTATGATTTCACGTTTGTAAGAGATGTTGTCAACATCCACCTTAATCATGGTTTGATTGGGTCCGGTACCCTAAATAACGATATATATGTTTTAAACCAACTCCAAATTTTCAATGTCCAGAACACACTAAAAAGAAAGTCTCCAGATTTAAATAAAGCTTTCTTATGGCATTGTAGACTGGGTCACATCAATGAGAGAAGGTTGACTAAGTTGCATAGAGAAGGATATTTGGACTCGTTCGAATATCAAACTTATGACACTTGTCAATCTTGTCTCAAAGGAAAGATGACAAAGACTCCATTTACTGGACAAGGAGTAAGAGCTAGCGAGCTCTTAGGACTCATACACAGCGATGTATGCGGTCCGATGTCTACACATGCAAGAGGTGGTTTTTCCTATTTCATTACTTTCACGGATGATTACTCAAGATACGGATTCATTTATCTGATGAAACATAAATCCGAGGCTTTTGAGAAATTCCGAGAGTATAAGAATGAAGTAGAAAACCAAACCGGCAAAAGTATCAAGACACTTAGATCTGATCGAGGTGGTGAATACTTGAGTGCCGAGTTCCTTGGTTACCTAAAAGAGAAAGGAATTCTCTCTCAGCTTACTCCTCCATACACTCCACAGCATAACGGTGTATCGGAGAGACGGAATCGAACCCTATTAGATATGGTACGATCCATGATGAGTAATGCTGAGTTACCGCGATCTTTCTGGGGTTATGCGCTAGAATCAGCGGCATATCTTTTGAACATGGTTCCTACCAAGACTGTACCTACCACTCCATATCAGATGTGGAGCGGGAAGAAACCCCATCTACAGTATATAAAGATTTGGGGATGTCCAGCTTTTGTTAAAAAGCAGCATGTAGACAAGCTCGAGGCACGATCAGTAAAGTGTAAGTTTGTGGGATATCCAAAGAACTCCAGGGGATATCTATTCTATTACGCAGAGGAACAAAAGGTATTTGTTTCTCGTAATGCCCATTTTCTAGAACATCGGTTTTTAGAAAAGGAATCAAGTGGGAGCGAAATAGAACTGGAAGAAATTCCAGAACCACAAACTAATACTGAAAGTTTGGTAGAACCGGTAGTTCAAGAAGAACAGGACATTCCCGCACCCCTCCGCAGGAGTAGTAGGCCGTCTCATCCGCCTGAGAGATACTACGGTTTTCTCATAGATGGGGATAGAGAGGATTGCATCATAGATGATGATGAACCTACTGACTTCCAGCAGGCCATCCAGAGCGGCGACTCGGTACGATGGCTAGATGCAATGCGGACCGAAATGGAGTCCATGTACACCAACAAAGTATGGACTTTGGACTTTGCTCCAGATGGGGTAAAACCCATAGGATACAAATGGATCTTCAAGAAAAAGATTGGTGTAGATGGACAGGTGGAAACCTATAAGGCTAGACTTGTTGCAAAGGGTTTTCGTCAAAGTCCTGGTTTGGACTATGACGAAACTTTTTCTCCAGTGGCTATGCTCAAATCCATTCGGGTCCTTCTTGCTATTGCTGCCTTCCATGATTATGAAATCTGGCAGATGGACGTAAAGACGGCTTTTCTGAATGGAAATTTAGAAGAGTGCGTCTATATGGATCAGCCAGAGGGTTTCAATCAGAGTGGGAGCAGCGGGAAAGTACGCAAGCTGCTTAAATCCATTTATGGACTAAAGAAGGCATCGCGGAGTTGGAACATCTGCTTTGATGAGAAAGTCAAAGAATATGACTTTATCAAAAATCCAGATGAACCGTGTATATATAGTAAAGTTGTAGCCAGAAGTGTCGTATTCCTCGTCTTGTACGTGGATGACATTCTATTGATAGGAAATGACATTCCTATGCTACAATCTGTCAAAGGATTCTTGTCACACAGGTTCTCCATGAAAGACCTGGGGGATGCCTCTTACATTCTGGGGATCCAGATCTATCGTGATAGATCCAAGAGAATGTTGGGACTTTCGCAGTCCAGGTATATCGACACTGTACTGAAAAGATTCAGTATGGAAGATTCTAAGCGCGGTAATCTACCGGCTTGTCACGGAATCACCCTCTCCAAAGAGATGTCTCCCAAGACTGATTTGGAAAGGGAACGCATGTCTATTATACCCTACGCTTCTGCGGTAGGCTCTATAATGTATGCGATGTTGTGCACCTGACCAGATGTAGCTTACGCACTGAGCGTGGTAAGCCGGTATCAGTCAGACCCAGGGGAGAAGCACTGGATAGCAGTAAAGAACATTCTTAAGTACTTGAGAAGGACTAAGGAGATGTTCTTGGTTTACGGCGGAAAAGACCTCAGGTTGGAGGCCTTTGCTGATTCCGGCTTCCAGAGTGATAAGGACGATTCCAAGTCCATGTCGGGTTATGTCTTTACCCTCAATGGAGGGGCGGCGTGCTGGAAGAGCTCCAAGCAGGACACCGTTGCTGACTCGACGATGGAAGCGGAGTATATAGCTTCTTGCGATGCCGCAAAAGAAGCAGTCTGGATGAAGAAGTTCCTAACAGAACTTCAGGTGGTTCCTACCATAGTTGATCCAATACCTCTGTATTGCGACAACAACGGAGCTATAGCTTTAGCGAAGGAACCAAGGTCCCATCAGAAGTCCAGACACATCTTAAGGCGGTATCACCTGATCAGGGAGATCATTGATCGTCAGGAGATCGAGGTTCGGAGAGTTGCTTCTGAAGAGAACATTGCTGATCCATTCACGAAGGCCCTACCTCAGATTCAGTTCGAGAGGCTACTCGAGATCATCGGTCTTCGATACGCCAGTACATGGCCCTAGTGCAAGTGGGAGATTGTTAGTGTTTATGCCCTAGAAGGCCATTACTGTATCATACTAGTTTGTATATTACTTAATGGAAGCTTGGGATATTCACATGTATATAACAGTCTTGCTAAACATGGTAGTATGCTACTTGGTTTTTCTATCTTAATATGTGAGTATACGTATTGATAGAGCTCTTAGGATCTTGCTTGACTACCAGCGTTGTGATGGCAGTCACACTAGTGGGGGCTGGGTAGTCTACAAGCACATCCTTATTCAGGTCCCTGGTCGTTGGATTATCGAGACAAAGCATCGATACTCCGGAGTAGACTAGTGTGTACACTTCTCATCCCAGTTGGGGAGATAGCCTGTCCCACAGCCGTCAGTACGTCGTACTGGAGATAGTATGCAGGTGCTCGTTGGGTTACGGGTACACCGGACAGGACTCACAGGGAACTGTTGGTTGGTTTTATACCAGTCGTCAGTGAACAGTTCCCAGGTGACATGAGTACAGCATAGTCCGCTGACTTGACACTGCTACTTCGCCTCGAGTGTGTCCCACTGTTCTTAGATTGCTACCCTACCACGGCTCAAAGGAGTCATGCAAACAGGTAGCAGTTGGGTGCAGTCCCGAGCACTTGGAGGCAGTGGCGGTTAGACAGGATTCGTCTCTCCCGGTATTGGGAGTTGATATCGCGCTGTGTCAGAGAGCCATTACGCAAAGTCCCTGGCCAGGGCAAGCGAGATTTGCTGGTAGGTTCCAGTAGTTTCTCAGGGTGTAATGGGCTTCGCTCCGACACGACTTATACCGCTATTAGGGGACTGACGCTTGCCGCCCCCTAGGCCCGATATGCGATAGTCTAAGACGAACGGACCGGACTGTATGGAGATTGTCACAGCAGGCTCAGTAGGAGTTCGGATGGGTTTCCTCATCGGCCTTCTTATCGACATCTACCTGGGGACCGTTACGTACAGCTAGTGCCGCTTGCGGTCTGTGGTTAATCCCACTGCCAGCGTAGTAGTCGAGTCTCTAGAGTCCCACACAGAGAGTTTCCCTACTCCAGGCGAAACGATATAGAGGTCGTATGGTTTTACGACAAGGGTTCGAACGCATACGTGTGTTTACGCACGTACGACTTTCGGACAGTTTTTACCAGTCGGCTTTGGTTTAAGCCAGTTACTGGTATCCGGTTATTGGATTTATACAGTCTAAAGTTTTTCCGTATTTTTGCGGAAAGGAGGGGCGTTCTCGTAATTGCGCGAGAAGCTTCTAGAAGATGGTGACTAAGGAGGTTTAGGTGGCATATACATTGAATGAGATTAGTGAGTCATATGGATGATTCATCCATGTCATTAATGCTTCATAATTGCTTAATGACTCATGGAGATGAATCACCACAAGATATTTATCAAGCATGGTTGTAAAATGATTTCTTTTCTTTTCTTGAAAAATAGAAATGCTTGATATATATTATGATAACTCATTCTTCTCACTTCACTATTATCCTCACCTTCTCTCTCCTCAAGCTCTCCCTCTTCAAACCCTAATCCTCCCCTCTCATGTGTTGAGTACAAGGATTAGTTAGACTACTTAATTCATAACCCTCTCTATATTTCACCTAGCTTCTTTGATTAGCACTTAGAGAAGTTTAGTTGCCTCAAGTTTAGAGGCTAAGCTTGGAGTAAAGCTCTCGGGTGGATCGTCTACTACTTCGAGAAGGCCGAGGAGGAGGTGGAGTTCGCAAAGACGAAGGACACGATTCGTTAGGTATAATCCCTAAACATAGTAGCATAGAAACTCTATGTTTTAAGTTAGTTATCGTTTAGCTTCGATTCAAGCGGTTAGTCGATGTTTGTTCACTAAACAAGTTCGTTTTTGGAAAATTCCGCCTCCCCACAAGTATTGGGGTGTTGTACATCGACTTACAGTAGGGTAGCAATCTAAGAACAGTGGGACACACTCGAGGCGAAGCAGCAGTGTCAAGTCTGCGGACTATGCTGTACTCATGTCACCTGGGAACTGTTCACTGACGACTGGTATAAAACCATCCAACAGTTCCCTGTGAGTCCTGTTCGGTGTACCCATAACCCAACGAGCACCTGCATACTATCTCTAGTACGATGTACCGACGGCTGTGGGACAGACCATCTCCCCAACTGGGATGAGAAGCGTACACACTAGTCTACTCCGAAGTATCGATGCCCTGTCTCGACAATCCAACGACTAGGGACCTAAATAAGGATGTGCTTGTAGACTACCCAGCCCCCACTAGTGTGACTGCCATCACAACGCTGGTAGTCAAGTAAGATCCTAAGAGCTCTATCAATACGTATACTCACATATTAAGATAGAAAAACCAAGTAGCATACTACCATGTTTAGCAAGACTGTTATATACATGTGAATATCCCAAGCTTCCATTAAGTAATATACAAACTAGTATGATACAATAATGGCCCCTAGGGCATATACACTAACAACATATTTATCTAATTTTCTTAACTTTTATTTTCTAAGAAAAATTTTAGTTAGCATGCACAACCCTATATTTACCCTAGGTTAATAATGTAACATGTCTTTCATTTTTATTCCTTCTTCATTCTCTATTTCTTTTTTTAAAAACAAAAACAAATAAGAAATTAGAAAAGAAATGAAAAAGGAGAGGCATGGGGCTTTAAATGGGCATGGGAAACCTTGACTTTGTCACTCTCTCTTTCTCTCTCTCTCTCTCTCTTCCCTCCTTTCTCAGCAGCAGCCCCAGCTCCAGCAGCAGCCCTCTCCCTCACTTCTTCTTTTTCTTCTTCTTCTCTTCATCCTAAGCCTCATCTCCATTAAAAATCACTCATTTCTTCACAAAAACCTCTTGTTAAACACTTCCTTGTTGGCTCTTGAGGCATGTCTTTGCCTTTGAAAGCAAGGTTAGCAAGTTTGAGCCATCACTAAACCAACTTGAGGTATAAAGCTTACCCTAATTACCATTTTTGCTAAACTTGTAGTTATTTAGCTAAATGTAGTGTTTAAGAGAGTTTTAGTGCTAATTTTGTGGTTTAAGTGGAGATTAGGCCAAGTTAAGGTTTTTATGGCTTGATTAGCTTAACTAAGTGCTGTTAGTGTCGCTTAATCCAAGTCTTTTCACCTGGTGTCATGACCCGAAATAGCACGTGACTGGCCCTTGAATCATATGAAGTCTATAGGACCCCATCTAATTCAAGTAAGCCAAAATCCCAGAAATCTAAACCATTTTTTAAGAAAGTGTTTTGTTAAAATAAGCCGAATATGCGTTTTTAAAATCACAAATATTTTCTGAAAATTTTGGCAGAGTTTCCTTTGTAAATACTGGCCCCAAATGGGTACAACATGCATAATATAAAAAAAGGCATCCCCAAGCGGGAGCTAGCTCTTCGTCAATTGACGGTCACAACCACGCAAGCAATATAGTATACAACGTCAAAGGGCGAGGATCAAAACTCAAAAAGGAAACTCAAATCAACATGAAAACCATAATAATACAACGCGCGACTCTATGGTCGAAATAATATACACTGGTCTCTAAGTCGAATAAATAATACAATCTGGTTGATGGAGTTTCTATATACAACTTAATATAAATAAAGGGTACAATGGTGGTCACGATGCAAGTGAACCCACCTACCAAAGCAATCACCCGGAATGGAAGTAGTGTACCAGAAAGCCGCAACGAACCTGTATGGCAAAACCTGCAAGAACCGTGGCACAACGGGGGTGAGTTGCCAACTCGTGAGTAGAAAACATCACAGAGCAGAAATCGTATGTATGACTCAATCCTAGGTCAATACGATCAGTAACATATATATCCTCAATATGATAGGGTCTGAAGCATGATAAGGTGGCAAAGGTAAGTATCTATCCATAAGTGTAATACCAAGTGCTCGTGTCAGTGCTCCAAGTAGCAACGTATCATAAATATGAGGTATGAATAAAATATAATGAAAACAGAATGCATCATGAATGTGACAGCTATTTTCTTTATTTAGTGAGATTTCTGTATATAAAATCAAGATATCATCAATGAAATCAATATAAAACTGTGTCTAGCATCGACACAAAAATATATATCCCGCTGTCTCAATATCTGGGGCTCCGGCTATCCGGACTGGCCCCCGGTGTACGGTAGCCCCCCGGCCGTCTGTTCGAGGCCAAAATGCGGAAACAGAAACTTTTCTTTAACTAGAAACCGGCACTACCGCGGACTATAAACCCGGATCGGACCATTAACCAACTACTAGCTAACTAGAGAAAGGGGTAGAGAGCTATACCGAGCGATCCGTGCTTCGGTCTTCGGCCACCATCCCAATCTCCTCGCGGCATCTCCGGTCTCGATTTCCTCGTTGGAAGGGCACCACATCACCGAGTCTTTTTACGGGCTCCCACCTCTGAAACGAGGCAACTCGGACACGAAGTTGACAAGCCGACGTGTCCAAGATTGCTGTAGACTGAGTGTAGAACGATTTGTCTCAAGGGGTTAATGAAGTTGCCATTTGTAGTGGAGAAGGAGATGAGCTTTGAAATGGAGCTATATGATTTTGTGCAAGCAAATGAGATAAAAATCCCACACCAAAAAAATTTGGATAGCCCCCTCTCAATTTGTGGCCGGCCATGCTCAAGAGGAGAAAGAGAAAGGAATAATGCAAGGAGAGAAAAATGATGAATCATCATGAAGAATGTCACACCAAAGTCCAACTCAATCCCATCTCTATAAAGCAAGTAATGATGAACAAAATAATCATAACATGCTAGAACAATCATGAAGCAACCATGTGCCACAAAAAAAAATTCTCCATTACTAATTTCCACTTTTGCAAATAAGCCCCTCCCATCAAAGGAATTTCAGCCAAGAAGGAACAAAGAAAAATGGCCAAAACGGAATGCAAACTGACAACTTCAAAAAGTGATCCGGTAATAAATTACAGGAAACCCCCGCGACTGTATATACATACCCGCATTTGTATTCCGACCGAACACAAATGCAATGAGACAAAATCTACACTGTATAATACTAGGATCCGGCTTAAACCAAAGCCCGCTAGTATCATCCGTCCGAACCATAACACGTGCACAAGTGCACGCGTACGTTCGAACCCTGCCATAAATCCATACGGCCTCTACAGCGTTTCACCTGAAACTTGAGAAATTGTCTGTGGGGGACTCTAAAGACTCGTCAATACTTTGGCTGTGGATTTAACCACTAGCACGTCAGAGGTATAAGCCGTACGTAACGGGCTACCAAGTATTGACCAAAAGGGAGGTTGATGAGCGAACTCATCCTGACACCCTACTGAGCCTGTCAGTGACAATATACGTACAGTCCGGTCCGTTCGTCTATGAGCATCGCATGTCGGGCCTAGGGGGTTGGTAAAAGTCAGACCCCCAAAAGCGGTACAAGTCGTGTCGGAGTGTAGCCTAGAACACCCTGAGATACTACTGGAATACCTACTAATAAATCTCCTGCCTTGGCCAAGGACTTCATGTAATGGCTCTCCTAGACACAGCGCGACCTCACCCCCAATACCGGGAGAGACGAACCCCTGCAGATCCGCTCACTGCCTCCATGTGGCTCGGGACTGTACCCAACTGAAACCTGTTTGCACGACTCCTTTGAGCCGTGGTAGGGTAGTAATCAAAGTACAGTGGGAACTCACACGAGACAAATGATGATCTCAGGTCGATGAACTAACCTGTACACATGTCACCAGGGAACTGCTATCTGACGTCAGGTATAAAACCAACTAGCATGTTCCCGGCGAGTCCTGTCCGGTGACTCATAACCCAATGAGCACCTGTATACATCTTAGGTGAACCAACTGACACCAGTGGCTTGTGAGACCGGCCACCGCCCCTCGTCGGGGTCTCGACTGTATACACGGTCTACTCTGGAGTATCGATGCCCTGTCTCGAAAACTCCTACGACTAGGGACCTTTTTAAGGATGTGCTTATAGACCCCAGCTCCCACGTATATGATCGCCATCATACTGCTGGCCGTCAAGCAAGAATCCTAAGGGCTCTATCAACGCGCAATAGTGACCTGTAAGGTCACCTAAAGCAGTACACAATGATAAAGATAAACCCGATAGCATACTATCATCTTGAGTAAGACTGTTCTACCGGCATAGGTCCTCACTCAATCATTGCAATCATGTGCCTGTGATCCAATAATTGACTCTGAGGGCACTATATCCAACAATCTCCCACTTGCACTCAAGGCTAATTATTGCGATGTCGAATACTCACAGCCCGTGTGATACCGAACACCCAACTCCTCTACTAGTCTGTCTCACAAAACCCGTTTGCGAAACTAATGCGTTTGAGGAATAGCCTCAGTGAGTGGATCCGCTCTGATGTTTCTTTCTATGTCTCTCTTTATCTAAAGTTCACGGAGAAAGCCATCTCCCGAAATAAGCGATACCTATTTTAGAATATGTCTAGATATCTGATGGGACCTAGTTCTTAAATGAACTCCAAATCCAAACTTCTTAGACTTTATCGTCGACTGAACTTAATCAATATCCTGCGCCAGGCCTCCCTCAGTATCCGCTTGGACCACCTGTCCAAACTACTGCCCCTCGTCAGAGGGAAAACTATAACTCTGACAGTCACTCTGTCATCCAGGTCACCTTGGAAGCCTGGAATGATAACTTTCTCCCGAATGAGACTGTCGTTATCATATCCCTAGAACATCCACTTATGTTCTAAAACTGCTTCCGATCGTTTCTCCAGGACTGGATTAATATCAACTTTTTGCATCTACTGCCAAAACAACATCTGGTGTGGTACTTGACATCTCATGATTGACTCAATTGCCTAAGCAAGTGATCTGCCAATCATGCACATCCCTCTCCCCTTTAGTCTGTAAGACACCTTTAGAGAGGGTGACTCCATCGCCTGCAGGTACACTACCGTGCCAGGAGTCGTCCATTCTAAAACACCTGTAGAATGCTGTCTAAGTACCCAGATTGGGAAACTACCCAAATCTAGATCTAAAACCATAGATCTAGTAACCAGAATGTCTGATATAATATCCAACTCCTATGTGGAGAAACGACTGTGTGACGACCAAAGTATAACCGATCGTAGTATAGGAATTTCACTTCCTACTCTGTGTATGTCATCCAAATACCAGGATATCACACCCTACTACCTTCTTAACAGATCCATCCTCTATTCTGATGAAGTCAAACCTATGACTGTCACATCAGAAATAGACGATCTATCTCCGCTATATCTGCTTTAGTCTATAAATAGACATAAGCTACCTGTCCCCTATACTTCCGCTGCTCCCACTGACTACGACAACCCTCTGGTAGAATAATCTACACGTACACTTCTAAAGCTAGTTTAGAAAGACGCTATACTCACCCTCCTGCCGGGGCTCATAGCCTGGAACAACAGTAGTGTCAAGTCCCCACTTAGCTTCCGCTGCACCCACTGACCACGATAACCCTCTGGCAGAGTCATATAGACGTACACTTCTAAAGCTCGTTTAGAATGACGCTATACTCATCCTCCTGCCGGGTCTCACAGTCTGGAATCAATAGCAATGGCAAGTATGGGTAAACAAGAACCTCCCTGTCACCGTCCTTGAGGCTACCAGAGTACCTCTCGGGTGCCTGAAGTTACCCACCATATCTACGGAGTGGCTAATGGAATGTCAAGTCAGATTGAATCTTTAGGTTCTTATCAAATTTTCAGTAATCGTTTGCGGTTCTGGAACCACTTCCAGTTCTACCATACTCCCACTACTGTTTTCTGAAAAAACCATTTTACTAAAACCGTGGCGAGTCAAGAACAATATCACTATTGATCTTCCAGATGGTAGAAAGTCAACCCTCGTCATAACACGGGTCAACCCATAAATAGCCATTACAGAAACGTGCCTTGAGTTTTCCGGAGTCTGGTTTTAAGCATAAGCCGGACAACTCACCGTACCTTAACATCATTAAGATACGAACTATTCTATATCCAATATAGAAACAGAGGCACTGATTTAATTGGAACCAGATTCAAATCATGCAGGTGTCTCCAGTGCATGTCAACTAAATGGAGAGAGGCCGTTCAGCACTACTCAACTTAGGAGTGCTTCAAATTATGAGTAACCTGAAAGAGAAGTAAGTTCTCTCAAAACCATTACTATCAACTGAATACCATACACAAGTATCTACATCTTCGATCACCTTGAAGAATCCTGATATTTGCAACATCTGGTTCTCTACTTTACTCTTATACCTATAACTTCTCAAAACTTAGACCTTGTGTTTCTACAAAACACATGTCTAAAAACTAGAGAAGTCACGAGTAAACAGAATATAGTACGAGGACCAACCCCTCTGTCCTAATGGACACTGGACAACATACTATACTCTGTATAAGTCCCCTGAGTGGAATAACTCAAACCCTGTGCGTCGTAGGTTAAAAACTGTACTATAGTTATGAAGAATTACACCGTTGTTTAATGCTCCTTACCTAACCATCCACTGATATAGGTAAATGTCATAGACATAATTTCAAAAAGTTATATCTCACTTTATGAAAATAAATGTACAGATATATCAATTGAAATTGGTGCATAACAACGGATATTCAAAACCAAAAATTTTTCGTCCGGCAAACAACCCAGGCGATTTCCTCAATTATCACCAATTACAACGAATCCCGATATAATGAGGATGATCACCTAATTCCCAATAACTTACTCCCACTCATCATCTGTAAAATCACACAGATGTGAGAATCAAATCTGGTAAATACATACCCTGGAGCAAGGGCTAATTGGGAAATCAGTTTTCTTTTAACAGTACACAGTGAAACTGAAACATGAAAATGTTTCGTAGGGTTATCCGGGTATTCCTAGTAATGCCTCTTCCATTATCCAGATTCACAACTATAACCGTATATTTCATTGCCATCTCTCCAAACCCCTTTATTTGTCTTTAGTCGTTACCTTCTGTACACCTTCGTTAGACTAAATGGTTTTCTTCCTTCCCTACCGTTCGGCACCAGCCTATGCTTTGGAAGAAGACTATCCAATAAGCGTAACAGGTGTACTGTCCTAATCCTAGGAGCACTCGCAATGCGAGAGAAGGTGAACATAAAAGACAACCGAATAAACCTTATTCCTATTTCTCCTGAACCGGAATCCATCCCCGAACTGGATCAAGTTCCTTTCGAGTTCGTATATAACCATACGATGGAATATCCAAACAACTGTGGATCTTCGTAGTGATACAGAGTGTTCTGGAGAAATACAAAGGTGAAGTAGGACTGGCGATGAAATACTTGGTTTGGTCGTGAATAGCAGTCGCATTTTACTTTGCCCTCTTTCTAATCCCTTTAATTGTCTTTACTTAATACCTTCTGTACACCATACTTAGGCTAATCGGCTTTCTTCATTCCCTACCGTTTGGCACCAGCTTAAGGTTTGGAAGAAGACTATCCAATAAGCGTAACAGGTGTACTATCCCCTAATCCAAGGAGCACTCGCAACCTGAGAGAAGGTAAAGGGAAAAGACAGCTGAATAGTCCTATTCGTTTTCTCCATAACCGGAAACCATCCTCGAATCTGGAAGAAGTTCCTTTGAGTTCGTATAGAACTATACGATGGTTTTATCCAATGGAAGTGGATGTTCATTGTAATACGAGGTGTTCTGGAGAAAAGGGTAAAGGAAGAAGTGGCAATGAGGTATGCAACTCTGACAATCCAAAAGCTAGTGTTATAAGAAGGTTCAGTCAACTTGGTCACTGAGTCATAGTCTAGGGTCAGGCCATGGTCGCTGCCAAAGAGAGAGAGAAAAGAAACACTCAACGTGCACTCTAACCTAGATCAGAATAGTTTCCAATTTATCTAATCAGGAAACCTCCCACTGTATACTCAAATTCTCCTCCAAATCAATGCAGTCCCATCAATTGATCACACCAATAAAGAACGAAAATAATGATGTACGTATATGCCATCCGCATTCGCCACTGGGTCCCGTCATCACCCGTTAGGTTACTTAACTAATGACAGAGCAGGGACTGGACTAGCGCGGATGCAAAACATATACAACATCTACGAGTATATATATCAATATATAATAATCGCTCAAGGCGTGATAAAATGCAACATCACAGAAATGTAATAATCATCACATAACAATACAGATATCAAGGATCCCCGGGTTTCATAGAGCCGCTACTGAAACCCGACGTTCCCCTAGTCGTGTGGATAGCCTGTGCAATGAAATCCTAGACCCCTATGGGCGCGGCAAGTTACCCGCCAAAACCTGAAGCGAGGCAGCCCCCTTCAACAACATGAATGGACCACCCAGCACTTCACGGAATCCGGTAACTTGAGCACCCCTCCTTGGGTCAACCTATACCCCCCACGAGTGCGGCGAGTAGCCCGCCAATTCTAGAGTGAAGCCTCCTCCGTCTCAACGCCATGAGATGCAGGCCCGTTGCCCTCTAGAACCCGGCTATCCGTGCACCCCACTGCGGGGTAATCCTAGTACAGAAAGTAAAATATAGAACGGGTACATTGACCTCAGCTCGGTCGTGCCCCAAAAGAATAATATACAAACAGACAGTGATGGCAGTCCACATGTCGGACGCTCGCCCCGCAATATCAAATGTACAAATATAACCAAACTGTACTACCATTGCATCCAGGCTATCCACCACGACAAATCTGCAACATCACAGCAATACACAGAACATCAACGTGAATGTCACGTTCGCAAATCCGTCTAAAAGAACTATAGCAATTAGACAGGATTTACCGATCAAATGACATTCACGGTCGCAGATATAATGTAAATACTGTGAGCTAACTTGTTTAAAATTTTCGATCGACAAAAATTCCTGAAGTTGGCCCTAAGTACAGTACTCAGTACACAAAATAAATCTGGGCCCAAACAGAATATACCAATTCCAACACAGATACCTACTGAAGAAATTTGGTACACTGTGGCTACAGTACGGCGGCGGATCCGCGGCCAAAATGTGGTTTAGGCCGCTGATCCGCCGCTCTACAGTAAAATCAGCCCATCAAATTTTCTCAGTTTTCTTAGAAAAGCCTGCACATATTTCTGCAATATACCAAATAATTTTTTGACAACAAAACAGAATCGACAGAAACTGATGCTTTTGAAATTGTTGTTTTTGGAAATTTCGTTCGATCGAGTTCTAAATACGTTAGAGCAAGCTAGAAAAGGTTAATTGCGTGGCTCTGATACCATGTAAGTCTACGGTAGCACCCCGGCCGTATGTCCGAGCCCAAAATGCGGAAACAAAACTTTTCTTTAACTAGAAACCGGCGCTACCGCGGACTATAAACCCGGATCGGACCATTAACCAACTACTAGCTAACTAGAGAAAGGGGTAGAGAGGTATACTGAGCGATCTGTGTCCTTTGGTCTTCGGCCACCATCCCGATCTCCTCGCGGCATCTCCGGTCTCGATCTCTTCGTCGGAAGGGCACCACATCACCGAGTCTTTTTATGGGCTCCCACCTCTGAACCGAGGCAACTCGGACACGAAATTGGCAAGCCGACGTGTCCAAGATTGCTGTAGACTGAGTGTAGAACGGTTTGTCTCAAGGGGTTAATGAAGTTGCCATTTGTAGTGGAGAAGGAGATGAGCTTTGAAATGGAGCTATATGATTTTGTGCAAACAAATGAGATAAAAATCCCACACACAAAAAATTTGGATAGCCCCCTCTCAATTTGTGGTCGGCCATGCTCAAGAGGAGAGAGAGAAAGGAATAATGCAAGGGGAGAAAAATGATGAATCATCATGAAGAATGTCACACCAAAGTCCAACTCAATTCCATCTCCATAAAGCAAGTAATGATGAACAAAATAATCATAACATGCTAGAACAATCATGAAGCAACCATGTGCCACAAAAAAAAACTTCTCCATTACTAATTTCCACTTTTGCAAATAAGCCCATCCTATCAAAGGAATTTCAGCCAAGAAGGAACAAAGAAAAATGGCCGAAACGGAATGCAAACTGGCAACTTCAAAAAGTGATCCGGTCATAATTACAGGAAAACCCTGCGACTGTATATACATACCCGCATTTGTATTCCGACCGAACACAAATGCAATGAGACAAAATCTACACTGTATAATACTAGGATCCGGCTTAAACCAAAGCCCGCTAGTATCATCCGTCCGAACCATAACACGTGCACAAGTGCACGCGTACGTTCGAACCCTGCCATAAATCCATACGGCCTCTACAGCGTTTCGCCCGAAACTTGAGAAACTGTCTGTGGGGGACTCTAAAGACTCGTCAATACTTTGGCTGTGGATTTAACCACTAGCATGTCAGAGGTATAAGCCGTACGTAACGGGATACCAATTATTGACCAAAAGGGAGGTCGATGAGCGAACTCATCCTGACAACCTACTGAGCCTGTCAGTGACAATATCCGTATAGTCCGGTCCGTTCATCTATGAGCATCGCATGTCGGGCCTAGGGGGTTGGTAAAAGTCAGACCCCCAAAAGCGGTACAAGTCGTGTCGGAGTGTAGCCTAGAACACCCTGAGATACTACTGGAATACCTGCCAGTAAATCTCCTGCCTTGGCCAAGGACTTCGTGTAATGGCTCTCCTAGACACAGCGCGACCTCACCCCCAATACCGAGAGAGACGAACCCTTGCAGATCCGCTTACTGCCTCCATGTGGCTCGGGACTGTACCCAACTAAAACCTGTTTGCACGACTCCTTTGAGCCATGCTAGGGTAGTAATCAAAGTACAGTGGGAACTCACACGAGACAAATGATGATCTCAGGTCGATGAACTAACCTGTACACATGTCACCAAGGAACTGCTATCTGACGTCAGGTATAAAACCAACTAGCATGTTCCCGGAGAGTCCTGTCCGGTGTACTCATAACCCAATGAGCACCTGTATCCATCTTAGGTGAACCAACTGACACCAGTGGCTTGTGAGACCGGCCACCGCCCCTCGTCGGGGTCTCGACTGTATACACTAGTCTACTCTGGAGTATCGATGCCCTGTCTCGAAAACACCCACGACTAGGGACCTTTTAAGGATGTGCTTATAGATCCCAGCTCCCACGTATATGATCGCTATCATACTGCTGGCCGTCAAGCAAGAATCCTAAGGGCTCTATCAACGCGCAATAGTGACCTGTAAGGTCATCTAAAGCAGTACACGATGATAAAGATAAACCAGATAGCATACTATCATCTTGAGTAAGACTGTTCTACCATCATAGGTCCTCCCTCAATCATTACAATCACATGCCTGTGATCCAATAAATGACTCTGAGGGAACTATATCCAACACTCCGGCTATCCGGACTGGCCCAAACTCCAATCGGTATCCTCCGGATATCCGACGAGTCACAATGAAGTCACCGGTCGGTAGTGTTCCCATGCCGGGCTCAACGCCATCATCTGCGACCTTCTCGCCCCGGGGTACCGCACCGGGTCCACAATGCACCCACAGACGGTTCCTCCTCCTCCTCGAATCGGGTGTATGATATCGCTCAAGAGCCGAGATAACTCATGGTGGACACCTCTCAAATCATATCATGAGAAAACTGAAACTTTCATTTTTAAAATGATAATAAGTTTATAAAATCCTTGTGGTTTCTCCAAATCCACAAATCTCATGGAAATCCGAAATCCCAATCTCAAGTATAAATAAACAATGAATTCTAAAATATTGGGCTCCAGCAATCCGGACTGGCCCTAATAATAATGTATGAAAATGAACGTATAATTATGCATGGCAATAACAGAAATAAATGCAATGTCTATGCTATTACAATAACAATATATCGGAACTATCAGCTAACAATCGATATCAATGAATTAATATTCTCAACAGTGTACGTAGCATGGCAATTACCGATGATGATGTGTGTGCCGGCAAGCAGGTGTACGTGGAACATACGCATCATCGATAATGGTGCTGGAGTCCTGACAGCATGATTTCAATAATAGCATATGAAAACACGATATAAGCATGTGATGCGATGCGAACAGCAAGAATATGCGGGAGCTGAATAATAAACACAACAATAAATAATCTACATTAATATATATGGGTCATACAGTTTTCCGTTTGAAATAACATGAATCGTGGTGTTTAGAAAATAGGGCTACGGTGTTTTTAAGAAAAGGTACATCCTTTGAAATATCCGTAGAATTCCTAGGCCTGTCTTAAAAATACTCATGATTCGTTAGTTTTGAAATAGATATGACCCGAGTCTAGTCTAACATCTACAAATAAACTACTGGACTAAACTAACAGACAGATCAAAAGGGTAAGGAAAACCACCTAAGTCTGAGTCGATATATATATATACATATAATAGTAGGTGATCCCGCCTTAATAGTATCACATACGATACCCTATATAATATGACATCCTCGAGTCAAGTGTGTGGATCTATCATCAATATAGCTCGTACGACATCCCAAATCTGGGTACGGGTCAAATATCACATTTATCTCATTATTCATCTGGTATCCTTATCATCACATATCGTGAACTGGGTACTAATCTAAGTCTAGTACAATACTGATACCATAAACATATATATACGCGTGTGTATGAAACACATCGCCCAAGGACTCTCTATAATATCGTGTCGTATCTCATAATACGAACCACGTCATATCACCGATCTTATGGCACCATGCCCAATCTCATCAACTCATCTCCAAATACCATATACTATCCTCATCATCCTTGTATACGTATATATATATATACATACATAGTCCCATACCTATTTGTTTTTATATTTATGTACATATCCCCATATACGCACAACTAAATAAATGAATGCAAGTGTGTGCGCACGTGTATGTAAACCTTATTCTAGGGTTCGCAACTAGGAAATTAACTAACGACACTATCATTCAAAATCTTCTAAAGCAATTAGCTAAGTATACACATCCTAATAATATCATTTAAGTATATATCCAATATATAACATAACGCATTTGCGTTCTATACTACGAACTGCGGGGGTGCTATACGCCATCCACCCGACTTCCCCCGTAGATATATATCTACTCACCTATTCTTTGCTTGCCGATGCTGATGTCGCCACGCGCTTGCTTGTTATCTCGAGGTCCTCGTGGGGGTACCTACAACCAATAACGTATCGTGCTGTAATAAAATCCAATTCAAAACCAAAACGACACACGAATCTCACATAGGTCAAAACCTATGGTCTACTCACACAAAAGAGCCTAAAAACACCCGATATCGACGTACAAACGTCAAGTGACCGATACTAAACACAAATACCAAAACTTGAATTCATAATCATTGAGGAATTCAAAGCAGCAACCCAATAAAATGGTTCCAGATTTTTGTTAAGGTGAAAACAAGATGCAAAAACAGTACTGGGGTGATATATAGGGTGTATATGACCTACAGAAGAAACCTAGGCACCCAAATCCACCAAGTGGCCGGCCACTACCCCCTAAAATCTGGCCTGCTCAGTTTTGGGAGAGAATTAGGGCCTCGTACTTGCAGGGGGGTCTCCTAGGGCCTTAATTTGGTTACTAGAGTTGTTTGCTTCTCTCATAAAATCCCCGGGTCACACCAGATTTCCCTGCACCCTCACATTACACACAAAACCGACATGAAAAGTTTCAGAATTGGGTTTCAGGTTTCATTTCGTGATTGGTCTGGGTTTTAGACATTAGGGAGGGCTTTAAGGTTACCAATAAAGCTCAAGACTTCCTCAACCTTCTTCTAGAAATTCCCAAACACCTCTAAACTATACAATATCACCTTTAAACCAACATGGATGCTAAAGTGAATGTAATAATATGCTAGGGGTGAAGGAAATAATTCATTTGGAAACTCAAGAAAATTCTTGAGTTGCCCCAAGTGCTCAAAATCTATCATTTCTTGGTCCAAAATGCTTTAGGGGAGCTTGTGCATGTTTTTAATGAAGTGGGGATGATGTTTTGGTGTGTTTTTGATGGTGTTTTGAGGATGAAGAGGAGGGGGAGAGTGAGAGGCAGCCATAGGAGATGAGGAGAGTGAAAAGATGAAGAAATAATGAAGGGGGAAACAATGGCCAAGTCAATTGAGACCCCTCACCTCTCTCTCTCATGCCCATGCTTCATTTTTTTATTCTTTTCCCTTTTTTCTTTTCTTTTACTTTTCTATTCTTTTCTCTTCTCAATTTCAAAAACCAAATGAATGAGGAAAAGAAAATCCATGGTAGAAAAATGTATCAAATGTGAAAAATGACTTGATGCATGTCATGTGCACAAATCAGGCTTAATGCACGATTAGCGATATTTAATCGCGATTAGCACTAAAATTGCATATAATTAATTATAAAAATTCATAATTTGTCTAAATCACATAAAGCACCATCATTTCAGTAATTTCTATAATTTCCCAAATTTTTCCCAATTTATCGGTATTTAATTATACCGCCATATTAAAATATTCATAATAATTATTACTAAATCATAAAAATTCCCAAAAATAATATTTTATTTTTCTGAAATGTTACAATCTTCCCCCTAAAATAAATTCGGTCCCCGAATTTAAATTTAAACACCTCAAATACTAAAACATTTCAGTAAAAAGTCCAAATCGTCGGGTTCCGAAATCACAAATACATAAAACACATCATAGCGCAAAGCGTGCGCATTAAAAACAAGTATATAAACCAAAATCGAAACTCCGTCAAGCATCCCGCAATCATCGGAGTTATGGTGAAGACACCAATGTCTAAATCCAATACGAAACTAACATGATATACATCAAACTATACATGTAAACATCATTAAAACATCTGAAAGAAATGCATGCTAAACTCTTTTCCAATCACTGTGCAATGCGCGTATCACGGCACAGGGGCGGACGTTTATTGTAAGAAAATAACTATATATATATATATATATCATTTGTTTAACATACACGTCCCGCCGTTTTGAAAATAATTTAGAAGGGTTTCCTTTGTTAAACGTTTCGTGTCATCTCAGACACGTAGGTAAATACTGAGACTATAGCTCCTTTTTGGAAATCCCTTCGATAACTATCAATGCATGCAAAATATATCCCGGTACTGTCCTCGGACTAGGCCTGCTCAGCTACTATACCAAATAGTAAATATCATAAAAACATACTGCTCAAAATAAATCCCAAAATGTATATAAGAATGCCATGTGCATCTGGTGCGCACGGAAATCGAAATCCATTAATGTGACATACATGTGCACAGAAACCAAAATCTAAGTGCAACGAGTGTGCACGAAACACCTGACAAGGGCAACGGGTGTGCCTGACAGCAATATCAGGTGCATCTGATATGCACGAAGAATCTCAATTTGGTGCATCTGGTGTGCACCGAAATCGCCTCAAGCGCCCAAGTATGCGCAAGAATCCAAATCAAGTGCACAAGGTGCACGGAAACAAATATCGAATATCACCATCGAAATCGACGGTATACAACATATATCAATCCAAATACAAATCATGTATATCGTGGTATATAATCTCCCAATCATGTGCATCAGCGTACACAACATCGAATCAAAATACTAAAGTGCATGAAAACTATACCGAAAGCATAAGTTAAATCACATGCATACCATAGGTATGAAATCAAAATCAACATCTCGACTGACATCAAATCGAAATCAACTGCAACTATGGTGCACAAAATCTTAATCATGCAAATAAATCGTCCAAAATACCGAAATCAAAGGTGGCGGAAATAATCCTGCTCTGGCACATCCTCTAAAGATCTCTGGCCAACTGTCATGGTCACTCATTGTTAGTGTATATGCCCTAGGAGCCATTATTGTATCATACTAGTTTGTATATTACTTAATGGAAGCTTGGGATATTCACATGTATATAACAGTCTTGCTAAATATGGTAGTATGCTACTTGGTTTTTCTATCTTAATATGTGAGTATACGTATTGATAGAGCTCTTAGGATCTTGCTTGACTACCAGCGTTGTGATGGCAGTCACACTAGTGGGGGCTGGGTAGTCTACAAGCACATCGTTTTTCAGGTCCCTAGTCGTAGGATTATCGAGACAGGGCATCGATACTCCGGAGTAGACTAGTGTGTACGCTTCTCATCCCATTTGGGGAGATGGTCTGTCCCACAGCCATTAGTACGTCGTACTGGGGATAGTATACAGGTGCTCGTTGGGTTACGGGTACACCGGACAGGACTCGCAGGGAACTGTTGGTTGGGTTTTATACCAGTCGTCAGTTAACAGTTCCCAGGTGATATGAGTACAGCATAGTCCGCAGACTTGACGCTGCTACTTCGCCTCGAGTGTGTCCCACTGTTCTTAGATTGCTACCCTACCACGGCTCAAAGGAGTCGTGCAAACATGTAGCAGTTGGGTGCAGTCCCGAGCACTTGGAGGCAGTGGCGGTTAGACAGGATTCGTCTTTCCCGGTATTGGGAGTTGATATCGCGCTGTGTCAGAGAGCCATTACGCAAAGTCCCTGGCCAGGGCAAGCGAGATTTACTGGTAGGTTCCAGTAGTTTCTCATGGTGTAATGGGCTTCACTCCGACACGACTTATACCGCTATTAGGGGACTGACGCTTGCCGCCCCTAGGCCCGATATACGATAGTCTTAGACGAATAGACCGGACTGTACGGAAATTGTCACATCAGGCTCAGTAAAAGTTCGGATGGGTTTCCTCATCGGCCTTCTTATCGACATCTACCTGGGGACCGTTACGTACAGCTAGTGCCGCTTGCGGTCTTTGGTTAAACCTACTGCCAGCGTAGTAGTCGAGTCATTAGAGTCCCACACAGAGAGTTTCCCTGCTCCTGGCGAAACGATATAGAGGTCGTATGGTTTTACGACTAGGGTTCGGACGCATACGTGTGTTTACGCACGTATGACTTTCGGACAGATTTTACTAGTCGGCTTTGGTTTAAGCCAGATTCTAGTATCGGGATATTGGATTTATACAGTCTAAAGTTTTTCCGTGTATTCACAGATAGGAGGGGCGTTCTCATAATTTCACGATAAGCATCTAGAAGATGGTGACTTGGGGGTTTAGGTGGCATATGCATTAAATGAGATTAGTGACTTATTTGTGTGATTCATCCACGTCATTAATGCATCATAAATGCTTAATGACTCATGGAGATGAATCACCCATTTGTATTTATGAAGCATGGTTGTTAAATCCTATTTTCTATTTATTTGATAAAGATTAATGCTTCATATATATCATGATAGATCACAATCTCATTCTCATTCTCATGCTCACCTTCTCTCTCCTCAAGCTCTCTCTCTTGAAACCCTAATCCTACCACTCATGTGTTGAGACCAAGGATTAGTATAGACTAATTAATCCATAATCCAACTCTATATCACCTAAGTTACTTAGATTAGCACTTTAAGAAACCTAGTTACCTCTAGTTTGAGGTGAAGCTTGAAGTATAGCTCTCGGGTGGATCGTCTACTACTTGGAGAAGGCCGAGGAGGAGGTGGAGAACGAAAAGACGAAGGACACGGTTCATTAGGTATAATCACTTCACATAGTAGTTTAGAACTCCTATGCTTTTGTTAGTTATTGTTTAGCAACGATTCTTGCGGTTAGTCGATGTTATAGCAAAGAACAAGATCGTTTTTCATATTTCCGCCTCCCCGCAAGTCGTGGGGTGTTGTACATCAACTTACAGTGGTATCAGAGCCTCGCTAAACAATAATTAACTCATTAGCAAAGTCGTATGAATTTTGAACGCAAAACGAACCGGAAAACAAATCGATATCACCATGTTTCTGTCGATTTTTAAAAAGGCTCTAAAAATTTTTCAGGCTGCTTCAGAATAACAAGCATAGAAAGATAAAAACACTGGAGAAAAATGGGTTAGTGAATTGGCCATGCAGCCGCGGAACCGCGGCCGATCCCACCGATCCGCCGCGGATCCACGGCCGAGTTGGGGCCGATTCGACCCAGTTTGCTCCAGTAACTCTTTTGTGATATTTTTGTATTTTCTGGAATGTTTATTTTCTGCTCAAAGTCTCAGGTGCACAGAGAAGTTTTGGGAGTAGAATCTGATATGTTTGCTCGATCGAAATTATACGATGTTTGCTAATTTGATTATATCTGTGATTGTATAATGTGTTCGTAAACCTCCCCTAACTGCTAGCATATCGGTTGGCAGGGGGTTGCACATTTCTGTAATGGATTTAACTGTTTGTGATTATGAACTATATTGGACTGTTGTGATGATTAGCCGGGGTTTTGTGATGGGTTATTATTTTAATTCATTCAATGTAATTGTAATATGTTGTAATATTATTTTGCGGGGCACATCCAGGTTGCGGTTGTAGCCACCGTTGTATTATTTCATTTTACTGTTTTTGCTCCTAGGACAGACCCAAGGTGGGGTGCACAAACTACCGGGTACTTTGAAGTGTTTAGTGGCCTACTCACTTTGTTGAGGGAGACCGCTTCACTTCGGGTACTTGGCGGGTAGTTTGCCGTACCCGTAGGGGTCTAGGGTGGGGTAATGGCTATTCATCACAACTGTGTAATCCGTCTTTTGTTGCAGGCTCAAAGCAAACACAGATTGCTTGCATATCCAATAATGTTCATCTGAGATCTGGAATGCCTATTATTGCGTCTGACGAATGTACAATATCTATATATGATAGCTATTTAGATGTCACTTATGTTTTACACCCGCGCTAGCCCTGCCCCCGCTCTGTCGTTAGTTAAGTAACCTAACGGGTGATGACGGGACCCAGAGGCGAATGCGAATGGCATAAGAGGACGTTGTATTTTCATTGTTTTCTGCAATGATAGGTTAATGATGGGGCGCATTATTATTAATGCAAAGAAAATAAACCAAAGTTTAATCGTTGGAACAATTTAAAAGAAACCACTCGGTTATTTTTAAAACAGAAGATATTTTTTAATTGCGGAGCTTTAACCACTCCTTTTAAAAGCTATCAGGTTCCTTCGGTTATATCAAGTTCACTACGTTCACGGTTTTGCCAAAACCATTCGTAGCCCTCCGTCATTTCATTTGAGTATTCAGTAGTATTCAAGCTATGTATTTTGACCTAACGCCAAGGCATAGTGTTTGGTAGCTGCTGGGTATTCATTTGTTGCATAGATAGATGAGTTAGTTTGGGACAGTCGTATTATCATTTTGGCCGAACGTCAAGGATATATACGGATGGGTTCAAATTAACAAGATAATGATGGGTAGAACTTGACATGTGACTTATGACATTTTGACCTAACGCCAAGGTCATAAGAGCATGGGGCAAAAATTTATATCGGGAATTTATAAAGGAACTGAAATTTGCAAAGAGATGCATACCATTTGGAGTTTGATGAATGTTGGTAGGATTCTTTCAGCATTATCAGACGATGATATTTGGATCCCGATCCTACTGTGAGTATATGGTACTTATCAGGATATTCGTCACTTAACGATCAATGCTATAAACCAAGTAGGTGTCGAGAAAGGTGTCAGCGGGGCTACACCCCTAGAGAAAAGAGGTTATTTAATTAAGGAACTTCGCGAAAGCGTTGGAAAACCTCCCTCGAAGTATCGACACTGGCCTGGCTGAACGGTTAAGCAAGTATTGTACTGTGAGAATAATCCTGGCTAGTTCTTCCTTTTTGGTTTGAGGAGGGATTCGAAAAACAGTGGGAGCCATCCAGTTTAGATAAACTAAAAACCACTCTAAACTTGCAAGAGCATCATGCTAAAGTGTTTTCTTCTCTCTCTCTCCTAATTGCAGTGACCCTGAAAATGACTGGACTTAAGTTACTTTTAGAGAAAAATATACTGACAGGGCCAAACTATAAAGATTGGCTGCGGAATGTCAAAATGGCTTTGATCTATGACAAATTGGGGTACGTCCTCACCGCTAAGGCACCTGCTGTCCCTGGTCCCAAATCCAGTAATGCGGATAAGGAAATCTGCAAAACCTGGGATTTCGATTGCGTGAAGGCCAAGTGCATCGTGCTTGCCTCGATGAACAATGAACATCAGAGGAGGCACGAGGATATGGAACTAGATGCCATATTTCTCCATACAAAGGAATTTTATGGAGAGCAATCTCATATAGCAAGATACGAGACCTCAAAGAACTTGTTTCGAGCGAGGTTGGCCGTCGGATCATCGGTAGGAGAACATGTCCTAAAGATGATAGGCTATATAGAAGAGCTCGCAGTCCTTGGGACGACTTTGGATAATGAGCTGTATACAGACCTTATTCTCCAGTCCTTTCCTTCCACCTACGCCCAGTTTATTCTGAATTTCAACATTCAAAGAAAAGATGTTGAACTTCCAGAACTCTTTAATATGTTGAGGAGTGCAGAGGGCACCTTGCAGAAGGCAAGGGAAACACCCACTATGTTTGATAGCAGTGGTTCTTCTTCCGGGTCCAAGGCCAGGGCAAAGGAAGGAAGAAGAAGGCCGCCGCCAAACCTAGAGGAAGTGTTAGTAAGGTGGGAGGGAAGGGAAAGAAAAAGATTGCAGTGCCAGTAGTGGCCCAGGATGAGTGCTTCCATTGTCGCAGGAAAGGGCACTAGAAGAAAGATTGCAAGGCTTGGAACGCCAAGAACCAGGGACCGAAGCAAGCTGTGCCTTCGACTTCAGGTGTGTTTGTAATTGAAAATTGTCTGTCAATCAACTCTACTTCCTGGGTATTGGATACCGGATCAGGATCTCATATATGCAATTCATTGCATGCACTGAGAAACCGTAGGGTGCTGAAGGAAGGTGATATGACCCTAAAGGTTGCTAACGGAGCTAGCGTGGGAGCTGTGTCCGTCGGGGATTATCACCTGGGATTGACGAGTGGACATATTTTGGTTTTACATAACTGTTTTTATGTACCTAGTTTAACGTGTAATATCATATCAGTTTCCTTGTTATCAAATAAAGGTTATGATTTCACGTTTATAAGCGATGTTGTTAACATCCACCTTAATCATAGTTTGATTGGGTCCGGTACACTGAATAACGGTATATATGTCTTAAACCAACTCCAGATTTTCAATGTCCAGAACACACTAAAAAGAAAGTCTCCAGATTTAAATAAGGCTTTCTTACGGCATTGTAGACTAGGTCACATCAATGAGACAAGGTTAACTAAGTTAAATAGAGAAGGATATTTGGACTCGTTCGAATATCAAACTTATGTCACTTGTGAATCATGTCTCAAAGGAAAGATGACAAAGACTCCATTCACTGGACATGGAGTAAGAGCGAGCGAGCTCTTAGGACTCGTACACAGCGATGTATGTGGTCTAATGTCTACACATGCAAGAGGTGGTTTTTCCTATTTCATTACTTTTACGGATGGTTATTCAAGGTACGGATTCATTTATCTGATGAAACATAAATCCGAGGCTTTTGAAAAATTCCAGGAGTATAAGAATGAAGTAGAAAACCAAACCGGCAAAAGTATTAAGACACTAAGATCTGATCGAGGTGGTGAATACTTCTGTGCCGAGTTCCTAGGTTACCTAAAAGAGAAAGGAATTCTCTCTCAGCTTACTCCTCCATACACTCCACAGCATAATGGTATATCGGAGAGACGGAATCGAACCTTATTGGATATGGTACGATCCATGATAAGTAATGCTGAGTTACCGCGATCTTTCTGGGGTTATGCACTAGAATCAGCGGCATATCTTTTAAACATGGTTCCTACCAAGACTGTGCCTACCACGCCATATCAGATGTGGAGTGGGAAGAAACCCCATCTTCAGTATGTAAAGATATGGGGATGTCCAGCTTTTGTTAAAAAGCAGTATGTGGACAAGCTCGAGGCACGATCAGTAAAATGTCAGTTTGTGGGATATCCAAAGAACTCCAGGGGATATCTATTCTATTACGCAGAGGAACAAAAGGTTTTTGTTTCTCGTAATGCCCATTTTCTAGAACATCAGTTTTTAGAAAAGGAATCAAGTGGGAGCGAAATAGAACAGGAAGAAATTCCAGAACCATAAACTACTACTGAAAGTTTGGTAGAACCAGTAGTTCAGAAGAGCAGGACATTCCCGCACCCCTCCGCAGCAGTAGTAGGCCGTCTCATCCGCCTGAGAGATACTACGGTTTTCTCATAGATGGGGATAGAGAGGATTGCATCATTGATGATGATGAACCTACTAGCTTCCAGCAGGCCATCCAGAGCGGCGACTCGGTACGATGGCTAGATGCAATGCGGACCGAGATGGAGTCCATGTACACCAACAAAGTATGGACTTTGGACGTTGCTCCAGATGGGGTAAAACCCATAGGATGCAAATGGATCTTCAAGAAAAAGATTGGTGTAGATGGACAGGTGGAAACCTATAAGACTAGACTTGTTGCAAAGGGTTTTCTTCAAAGACTTGGTTTGGACTATGACGAAACTTTTTCTCCAGTGGCTATGCTCAAATCCATTCGGGTCCTTCTTGCTATTGCTGCCTTCCATGATTATGAAATCTGGCAGATGGACGTAAAGACGGCTTTTCTGAATGGTAATTTAGAAAAGTGCGTCTATATGGATCAGCCAAAAGGTTTCAATCAGAGTGGGAGCAGCGGTAAAGTATGCAAGTTGCTTAAGTCCATTTATGGACTAAAGCAAGCATCGCAGAGTTGGAACATCTGTTTTGATGAAACAGTCAAAGAATATGACTTTATCAAAAATCTAGATGAACCATGTATATATAGTAAAGTTGTAGCCAGAAGTGTCGTATTCCTCGTCTTGTATGTGGATGGCATTCTATTGATAGGAAATGACATTCCTATGCTACAATCTGTCAAAGGATTCTTGTCACACAGGTTCTCTATGAAAGGCCTGGGTGATGCCTCTTACATTCTGGGGATCCGGATCTATCGTGATAGATCCAAGAGGATGTTGGGACTTTCGCAGTCTAGGTATATCAACACTATACTGAAAAGATTCAGTATGGAAGATTCTAAGCGCGGTAATCTACCGGCTTGTCACGGAATCACCCTCTCCAAAAAGATGTCTCCCAAGACTGATTTGGAAAGGGAACGCATGTCTATTATACCCTACGCTTCTACAGTAGGCTCTATAATGTATGCGATGTTATGCACCAGACCAGATGTAGCTTACGCACTCAGCGTGGTAAGCCGGTATCAGTCAGACCCAGGGGAGAATCACTGGATAGCAGTAAAGAACATTCTCAAGTACCTGAGAAGGACTAAGGAGATGTTCTTGGTTTACGGCGGAAAAGACCTCAAGTTAGAGGCCTTTGCTGATTCAGGCTTCCAGAGTGGACGATTCCAAGTCCATGTCGGGTTATGTCTTTACCCTCAATGGAGGGGCGGTGTGCTGGAAGAGTTCTAAGCAGGACACCGTTGCTGACTCGACGATGGAAGCGGAGTATATTGCTGCTTGCGATGCCGAAAAAGAAGCAGTCTGGATGAAGAAGTTCCTAATAGAACTTCAGGTGGTTCCTACCATAGTTGATCCAATACCTCTGTATTGCGACAACAACGGAGCTATAGCTTTAGCGAAGGAACCAAGGTCGCATCAGAAGTCTAGACACATCTTAAGGCGGTATCACCTGATCAGGGAGATCATTGATCATCGGGAGATCGAGGTTCGGAGAGTTGCTACTGAAGAGAACATTGCTGATCCATTCATGAAGGCCCTACCTCAGATTCAGTTCAAGAGGCTACTCGAGATCATCGGTCTTCGATACGCCAGTACATAGCCCTAGTGCAAGTGGGAGATTGTTAGTGTATATGCCCTAGGGGCCATTATTGTATCATACTAGTTTGTATATTACTTAATGGAAGCTTGGGATATTCACATTTATATAACAGTCTTGCTAAACATGGTAGTATGCTACTTGGTTTTTCTATCTTAATATGTGAGTATACGTATTGATAGAGCTCTTAGGATCTTGCTTGACTACCAACGTTGTGATGGCAGTCACACTGGTGGGGGCTGGGTAGTCTACAAGCACATCCTTTTTCAGGTCCTTAGTCGTAGGATTATCGAGACAGGGCATCGATACTCCGGAGTAGACTAGTGTGTACGCTTCTCATCCCAGTTGGGGAGATGGTCTGTCCCACAGCCATCAGTACGTCGTACTGGAGATAGTATACAGGTGCTCGTTGGGTTACGGGTACACCGGACAGAACTCGCAGGGAAATGTTGGTTGGGTTTTATACCAGTCTCAGTTAACAGTTCCCAGGTGACATGAGTACAGCATAGTCCTCAGACTTGACACTGCTACTTCGCCTCGAGTGTGTCCCACTGTTCTTAGATTGCTACCCTACCACGGCTCAAAGGAGTCGTGCAAATAGGTAGCAGTTGGGTGCAGTCCCGAGCACTTGGAGGCAGTGGCGGTTAGAAAGGATTCGTCTCTCCCGGTATTGGGAGTTGATATCGCGCTGTGTCAGAGAGCCATTACGCAAAGTCCCTGGCTAGGGCAAGCGAGATTTACTGGTAGGTTCCAGTAGTTTCTCATGGTGTAATGGGCTTCACTCTGACACGACTTATACCGCTATTAGGGGACTGACGCTTGCCGCCCCCTAGGCCCGATATGCGATAGTCTTAGACGAGCAGACCGGACTGTACGGAGATTGTCACATCAGGCTCAGTAGGAGTTCATATGGGTTTCCTCATCGGCCTTCTTATCGACATCTACCTGTGGACCGTTACGTACAGCTAGTGCCGCTTGCGGTCTGTGGTTAAACCCTCTACCAGCATAGTAGTTGAGTCATTAGAGTCCCACACAGAGAGTTTCCTTGCACCAGGCGAAACGATATAGAGGTCATATGGTTTTACGACAAGGGTTCGGACGCATACGTATGTTTACGCACGTACGACTTTCGGACAGTTTTTACTAGTCGGCTTTGGTTTAAGCCAGATTCTAGTATCGGGATATTGGATTTATACAATCTAAAGTTTTTCCGTGTTTTCACGGATTGGAGGGGCGTTCTCGTAATTTCACGAGAAGCTTCTAGAAGATGGTGACTTGGGGGTTTAGGTGGCATATGCATTAAATGAGATTAGTTACTCATTTGTGTGATTCATCCATGTCATTAATGCATCATAAATGCTTAATGACTCATGGAGATGAATCATCCATTTGTATTTATGAAGCATGGTTGTTAAATCCTATTTTCTATTTATTTGATAAAGATTAATGCTTCATATATATCATGATAGATCACAATCTCATTCTCATTCTCATGCTCACCTTCTCTCTCCTCAAGCTCTCTCTCTTGAAACCTTAATCCTACCACTCATGTGTTGAGACCAAGGATTAGTATAGACTAATTAATCCATAATCCAACTCTATATCACCTAGGTTACTTAGATTAGCACTTTAAGAAACCTAGTTACCTCTAGTATGAGGTGAAGCTTGATGTATAGCTCTCGGGTGGATCGTCTACTACTTGGAGAAGGCCGAGGAGGAGGTGGAGAACGAAAAGACGAAGGATACGGTTCATTAGGTATAATCACTTCACATAGTAGTTTAGAACTCCTATGCTTTTGTTAGTTATCGTTTAGCAACGATTCTTGCGGTTAGTCGATGTTATAGCAAAGAACAAGATCGTTTTTCATATTTCCGCCTCTCCGCAAGTCGTGGGGTGTTGTACATCGACTTACACTCATAACATGTCTCGTCGACGTGCCGAACTCTGGCCTACTAGGTGTGCGTAATATGACCGATCCTCGGTCCATGCCTTCTCGTGTAGTATTCCAGAAAAGTTCTGTCGAAGTCTCTCCCAAATCTCGTTTCTGCCGAACTGCCCGGAAGTTATCACCCTTTACTAAACCTATTTCTGGTTCCGGAACTGCTGCATACTCATCGCGACTCCTTCTAGAAGATATATCCTTATACAACGCCTCTGCATGCGTATCACATCTCTGATGTCAGCGGAGTGGAACGTCATCTCATTAAGATCTCGTACGAACCTCTTACTCCACTTTTCTCTAGTGTCGACTGCTTCGTACTCGTCTCTTCGTGTCTGCATGGACTGCGCTCCAACACCTATACTCGTATCTGGAGTCTCCCAAGTAATGTATCCCATCATATGATATCCGAACGACGTCGAACTTTTCGATCGATTCGTCAAAGTTCCATAATCCCCCAAGAGCAAAACCTCTTGGGTACAATTTAATAGTATTCTAGTACATGCCACAGTACCTATGGACCAGCCGTAGAAGGGCAAACCCAAGCCTCATTACTGGCATCGCTGAACTGCTGCAAACCCTAAGGTTTCATAGCATTCTCATAGTCATTATATCGAGTTAAGGTTTCATTCTTCTAGAGGGTCTACGGAATTACTTGCATGTTTCTCCGAATACTTTAAACTTGGAAAAATGGGTTTCTGACATTCGATCGTCTTCTATCGACTCTCAACATACCTGCGTGAAGTCGTTTCTAGCTAGAATCAATCAATCTGATGACCTCGCATCGGGATAGGCAACGAATCATATGTCTTAGTCATTCCTCCTTGAGTGACTAACGATCTTCTATCATATCTCTAAGTACAACTCATGCAGCAATAGCTCCAAACATCTGGGGCGATATCTCATCATTCGCAGCAACAACTGGCTCATTCGTCCGCACGCTGAACAGTGCCTCAATCATCACGAATAGTCGGTGCATTGACGATCATCACATTCTGGCTGGCCTCTAGCAGTGGCCCAATTCTCTGGTGCTGATCTGCACGTCCGAGAAATCTCGTAAAAGCGATCCATCAAACGCTCATGGCGCGAAAACACAATAAAACGACGCTTCTATTCAATCGTATGTCCCTGGAAACATCCTGGTCAGTCCTCGTCCAAGACGAGCTCATGCTGACGCAACTCTAGCCGTAACTCTCTCTGCCCGTGTAATCGTGGCAGCAACACCACAAACCAATATCGATGAAGATAGAACATAGGAATGAATTTAATGTTGTGCAAGAAAATGTACATCCTAAGGCTTCTTAAGCGGAGTAGCGTATCGTAAGTATACTGCGGAACATACACACGGTACGTCACTCTCTTTAAGTTACCTACTCTATCAACCAAGGTCAACCTACGCGACGAAAGTTCGGGTATAATACCCCCTCGACTAAGTCTATGTTCCGTAAGTTCAAGCCTAGATTCCGTATATATACAAACGCCCTAGGCTCAACATAGTCAAACATAGACTCGAACTAAAGTTAACCTAGTGCTCTGATACCAACTTTGTCACGACCCGAAATAGCACGTGACTGGCCTTTGAATCATATGAAGTCTATATGACTCTATCTAATTCAAGTAAGCCAAAATCCCAAAAATCTAAACCATTTTTTAAGAAAGTTTTTGTTAAAATAAGTCGAATATTCGTTTTTAAAATCACAAATCTTTTCTGAAAATTTAGACAAAGTATCCGTTGTAAATATTGGCCCCAAACGGGTACAACATGCATAATATAAAAAAGGCATCCCAAAGCGGGAGCTAGCTCTTCGTCAATTGACGGTCACAACCACGCAAGCAAAATAATATACAAAGCCAAAGGGCGAGGATCAAATCTCAAAAAGGAAACTCAAATCATCATGAAAACCATAATAATACAACACGCGACTCTAAGGTCGAAATAATATACACTGGTCTCTAAGTCGAATAAATAATACAATCTGGTTGATGGAGTTTCTAGATACAACAGAATATAAATAAAGGGTACAATGGTGGTCACGATGCAAGTGAACCCACCTACCAAAGCAATCATCCGGAATGGATGCAGTGTACCAGAAAGCCACAACGAACCTGTACGGCAAAACCTGCAAGAACTGTGGCACAACGGGGGTGAGTTGCCAACTCGTGAGTAGAAAATATCACGGAGCAGAAATCGTATGTATGACTCAATCCTAGGTCAATAGGATCAGTAATATATATATCCTCAATATGATAGAGTCTGAAGCATGATAAGGTGGCAAGGGTAAGCATCTATACATAAGTGTAATACCAATTGCTCGTGTCAGTGCTCCAGATAGCAACGTATCATAAATATGAGGTATGAATGCAATATAATAAAAACAGAATGCATCATGAATGTGACAACTGTTTTCTTTTTTTAGTGAGATTTCTGTATATAAAATCGAGATATCATCAATGAAATCAACATAAAACAGTGTCTAGCATCGGCACAAAAATATATATCCCGCTGTCTCAATATCTGGGGCTCCGGCTATCCGGACTGGCCCCTGCGCTCCAGCCATACGGACTGGCCCAAACTCCGATCGGTATCCTCCGGATATCCGACGAGTCACAATGAAGTCACCGGTCGGTAGTGTTTCCCTGCCGGGCTCAACGCCATCATCTGTGACCTTCTCATCCCGGGGCACCGCACCGGGTCCACCATGCACCCACAGACGGTTCCTCATCTTCCTCGAATTGGGTGTATGATATCGCTCAAGAGCCGAGAAAACTCATGGTAGACACCTCTCAAATCATATCATGAGAAAACCGCAACTTTCAATTTTAAAATGTTAATAAGTTTATAAAATCCTTGCGGTTTCTCCAAATGCATGAAAATGAACGTATAATTATGCATGACAATCACAGAAATAAATGCAATGTCTAGGCTATCACAATAATAATATATCGAAAGTATCAGCTAACAAGCGATATCAATGAATTAATCTTCTCTACAGTGTACGTGGCATGGCAATTAGCGATGATGATGTGTATGTGCCGGCAAGCAGGTGTACGTGGAACTTACGCATCATCGGTAATGGCGCTGGTGTCCCGACAGCATAATTTCAATAATAGCATATGAAAACACGATATAAGCATGCAATGCAATGCGAACAGCAAGAACATGCGGGAGCTGAATAATAAACACAATAATAAATAATCTACATTAATATATATGGGTCATACAGTTTGCCGTTTGAAATAACACGAATCGTGGTGTTTAGAAAAATAGGGCTATGGTGTTTTTAAGAAAATGTACATTCTTTGAAATATCCGTAGAATCCCTAGGCCTGTCTTAAAAATATTCACAATTCGTTAGTTTTGAAATAGGTATGACCCGAGTCTAGTCTAACATCTATAAATAAACTACTGGACTAAACTAACAGACTGATCAAAAGGTTAAGGAAAACCACCTAAGTCTGAGTCGATATATATATATATATATATATATATATATATATATATATATAGACACACACACACACACACACACACATATAATAGTAGGTGATCCTGCCTCAAACGTATCACATACGATACACTATATAATATGACATCCTCGAGTCAAGAGTGCGGATCTATCATCAATATAGTTCGTACGGTAAATCATCGTACGCGTCCCAAATCTAGGTACGGGTCAAATATCACATTTATCTCATTATTCATCTGGTATCCTTATCATCAGATATCTTGAACTGGGTACTGATCTAAGTCTAGTACAATACTGATACCATCTACATATATATATGCGTGTGTATGAAACACATCGCCCAAGGATCCGCTATAATATCGTGTCGTATCTCATAATACGAACCACGTCATATCACCGATCTCATGGCACCATGCCCAATCTCATCAACTCATCTCTAAATACCATATACTATCCTCATCATCCATGTATATATATATATATATATATATATATATATATATATATATATACATATACATAGTCCCATACCTCTGTGTTTTTATATATATGTACATATCTCCATATACGCACAAGTAAATAAATGAATGCAAGTGTGTGTGCACGTGTATGTAAACCTTATTCTAGGGTTCGCGACTAGGAAATTAACTAACGACGCTATCATTCAAAATCTTCTAAAGCAATTAGCTAAGTATAAACATCCAAATAATATCATTTAAGTATATATCCAATATATAACATAACGCATTTGCGTTCTATACTACGAACTGCGGGGGTGCTATACGCCATCCACCCGACTTCCCCCGTAGATATATATCTACTCACATGTTCTTCGCTTGTCGATGCAGATGTCGCCACGCGCTTGCTTGTCATCTTGAGGTCCTCCTCGGGGGTACCTATAACCAATAACGTATCGTGCCGCATTAAAATCCAATTCAAAACCAAAACGACATACGAATCTCATATAGGTCAAAACGTATGGTCTACTCACACAAAAGAGCCCAAAACACCCGACATCGACTTACAAACGTCAAGTGACCGATACTAAACACAAATACCAAAACTTGAATTCATAATCATTGAGGAATTCAAAGCAGCAACCCAATAAAATGGTCCCAGATTTTTGTTAAGGTGAAAACAAGGTGCACAAACAGTACTGGGGTGATATATAGGGTGTATATGACCTACAGAAGAAACCTGGGCACCCAAATCCACCAAGTGGCCGTCCACTACCCCCTAAAATCCGGCCTGCTCGGTTTTGGGAGAGAATTGAGGCCTCGTACTTGCAGGGGGGTCTCCTAGGGTCTTAATTTGGTCACTAGAGTAGTTTGCTTCTCTCATAAAATCCCCGGGTCACTCCAGATTTCCTGGCACCCTCACATTACACACAAAACCGACATGAAATGTTTCAGAATTGGGTTTCAGGTTTCAGTTCGTGATTGGTATGGGTTTTAGACATTAGGGAGGGCTTTAAGGTCACCAATAAAGCTCAAGTTCACCAACACAACTCAAGACTTCCTCAACCCTCTTCAAGAAATTCCCAAACACCTCTAAACTACACAATATCACTTTTAAACCAACATGGATGCTAAAGTGAATGCAATACTATGCTAGGGGTGAAGGAAATACCTCATTTGGCAACTCAAGAAAATTCTTGAGTTGCCCCAAGTGCTCAAAATCTATCCTTTCTTTGTCCAAAGTGCTTTAGAGGAGCTTGTGCATGTTTTTATTGAAGTGGGGATGATGTTTTGGTGTGTTTTTTTATGGTGTTTTGAGGATGAAGAGGAGGGGGAGAGTGAGAGGTAGCCATGGGAGATGAGGAGAGTGAAAAGATGAAGAAATAATGAAGGGGGAAACAATGGCCAAGTCAAAGGAGACCCATCACCTCTCTCTCTCATGCCCATGCTTCATTTTTTTATTCTTTTCCCTTTTTTCTTTTCTTTTTCTTTTCTATTCTTTTCTCTTCTCAATTTTAAAAACCAAATGCTTGAGGAAAAGAAAAGCCATGGTAGAAAAATGTATCAAATGTGAAAAATGACTTGGTGCATGTCATGTGCACAAATCAAGCTTAATGCACGATTAGCGATATTTAATCGCGATTAGCACTAAAATTCCATATAATTAATTATAAAATTTCATAATTTGTCTAAATCACATAAAGCACCCTCATTTCAGTAATTTCTATAATTTCCCAAATTTTTCCCAATTTATCGGTATTTAATTATACCGCCATATTAAAATATTCATAAAAATTCCCAAAAATAATATTTTATTTTTCTGAAATGTTACTCCTGATTACACTAAAACACCATAATGTATTTAAATTAGTGTTAATTACTGTTTTAGTTAGGATTTGTGTTGGTTTTGTATTCTACTTTGAAACCAGATGCTTCAGGCAAAAGTTGCAATTACTGGAGCTTAGTTACCGGGTTAGGACCACACACACGAGACACGAGACCCCAATTCCCCTCCATGGCCGCAAATTTAATGGTTCTGGCCACAATTTGCGGCCAGATGGTGGACCTGGGTGTCGGAGGTTCTTGTGTAGGTGTCTGCTATATATTGTAGGTCTTTGTTACATGCAACATTTCCTATCTCCACTCTATCAAAATCTGGGACCATTTACCTTGTTTTTAGTACTTTTAGACATGCCCGACTCGTACGTTATGAGTTTGGGTTTGGTGTTTGTTGTGTATCACAGCATGTCGGGGTGGTCTCAGACATTAGCACACACGTTTTGGTGTTTCGATTGCACACGCGTTAGCTTGCGACGCTAGTTTTCTCGTAAGGTCTTGATATCGCGTGTTTGCAGGATATTAGCCTTATGTGTATTGCTTTGTGTAATTCTAGGATCGGTCGCGGAGACATCGGACGCGGCGCGGAAAGAAAAGGCGGTGATTGGATCAGACTAGCAGAGGCGTTCCGGTGAGTAGATGTACACATCTACGGGGGAAATCGTTTGGATGGCGCAAGACGCCCGATAGTTAGAATTTCGTTTAGTACTTATACTTATACGTAGTCCCTAGTTGATCATCCCGTTGCACTGCATCATTTATCATATATATATACTGTGATAGTACCTCATAGGACACTCGCACTATTACCATTGGTTTATGCTGCACAAGCACTATTCATGGGGACACACGCCTTGGTAATTGCTATGTCACGAACACTTTACAACTTGTGCCTATTACGATTAATAAACCTGCATTTAATATGTTTAATTCATCAGGATGGATACGTAGGATTATTAGTGATATGCGCATATCTTATTGCATCATTGTTCATGCATAGTTTTCTAGTTCCGCATCACATTGCATATTTTTGATAGTATAGACATTCATAAATTCTTACATGTTCATGTATTATGATTCTTCTCGAGAATTTATGTATTTATGAGATTTATGGATTTGGAGAAACCGCAAGAATTTAAGAACGTATTACCATTTTAAAAATGTAAGTTGCAGTTTTCTCATGATATGATGTATATATATCGTCAACCATGAGATTTCTCGGTGCTTGAGCGGTATCATACACCCGATTCGAGGAGGAGAAGGAACCGTCTGTGGGTGCATGGTGGACCCGGTGCGGTACCCCAGGGCAAGATGGTCGCAGATGATGACGTTGAGCCCGGCAGGGGAGAACTACCGACCGGTTATTTGTGACGCGGCGGATATATGGAGGATACCGATGTAGTCTTGAGTTATGATGATTTGGGCCTGTCCGGATTGCCGGAGCCCCGGGATCAGATTTACGGGCCTGTCCGGATTGCCGGAGCCCGGGATAAATGAGATATTTATATTTGGTGTCGATGCTTGACACAGATTTATATTGATTTCATTAATGAACTAAAACTAAATTACAGATGTTCAACTCAGATAAGAATACAGATTTCCCATGTTAATTATATTTAAATCTTGTGTTGATTATTGCATTCATGTTGCATACATATTATTACATCGCATCATATTAGTATTTGTAGGCTGTGACGAAATTGTGTGCATGGTTATGATAGCCTTATTAGATGTTGCTTATTACTCACGAGTTGGCAACTCACCCCCGTCGTGCCACAGTGTTTTGCAGGTCCGATCCATCAGTATAGTAGCAGCGGGCGCACCTCCACTTTTGCTCCTTTTGCTTTGACCCGCAGCATTGTTCATAGGTGGGTTGCGGGGTTATTTTGTTTCCACCTTGTATCAGTATTGTATCTTGTGTACTCCATCTACCGTATCTACTACTTGTATGGTTGTATTTGTGACCTAGAGACGAGACAATGAGATTTGTGTACATATATGTTGTTTCTCTGGGGTCGAGCTCACATGAGCCGACATGATGCTTTATTACTTGTGCCTTTTTGTTAGTGTACATGCCCTAGAGGCCATTACTGTATCAGACTAGTTTGTATATTACTTAATGGAAGCTTGGGATATTCACCTTGTATATACAATCTTGCTCAAAATAGTAGTATGCTACTTGGTTTGTTTCTGCTTCAATGTGTACATGTGTTTATTTTTATATATCGCCTATACACATTAGTAGAGCCCTTAGGATCTTTGCTTGATTACCAGCGATGTGATGGCCGTCACACTAGTGGGGCTGGGTAATCTATAAGCACATCCTTATGCAGGTCCCTGGTCGCAGGACTATCGAGACAGGGCATCGATACTCCGGAGTAGACCAGCGCATGCGCTTCTCATCCCAGTGTGGGAGACGGTCTGTCCCACAGCCGTCAGTACGTCGTACTTGAGATAGTATGCGGGTGCTCGTTAGGTTACGGGTACACTGGACAGGACTCGTCGGGAACTGACTAGTTGGTATTATGCCTATCGTCAGTTATCAGTTCCCAGGTGACATGAGTACAGCTTAGTCCGCTGACTTGACACTGTCACTCCGCCTCGAGTGTGTTCCCACTGTACTTTGATTACTACCCTACCACGGCTCAAAGGAGTCGTGCAAACAGGTAGTGGTTGGGTGCAGTCCCGAAGCACTTGGAGGCAGTGACGGTTAGACAGGATTCGTCTCTCCCGGTATTAGGGGTTGACATCGCGCTGTGTCTAGGAGAGCCATTACACGAGTAGTCCCTGGCCAGGGCAAACGAGATATACTGGTAGGTTTCCAGTGTTATCTCAAGGTGTTTTGGGCTTCGCTCCGGCACGACTTGTACCGCTATTGGGGGACTGACGTTTACCGCCCCCTAGGCCCGCCATGCGATGTATCAGACGAACAGACCGGACTGTATGGAGAATGTCACACTCAGGCTCAGTAGGAGTTCAGATGGGTTTCGCCTCGTCGGTCTTCTTGTCGGCACTACCTGGGGACCGTTACGCACAGCTAGTGCCGCTTGCGGTCTGTGGTTAAACCCACTGCCTGCGTAGTGTCGAGTCTTTAGAGTCCCACACAGAAAGCTTTTCGCCTTTAGGCAAAAGAGTAGAGGTCGCATGGTATTGCGACAGGTCGCATGGTTTTGCGACAGGGTTCGGTCACATCCGTGCACTTGTGCACGTACAGTGTCCGGACAGTTTACACTAGCGGGCTTTGGTATAAGCCAGATCCTAGTGTACCTTTTGGGATTGGATTTATCCAGTGTGCATTCGTGTTCCTCGGAACGCGGATGCGGGTGCGTATGCACAGTTGATAGGGAGACAGAGGCAGCGGATTCTCATTAGGGTTGTTGACAGTTGACCTTGACTATTTGACTTTTTGTTCAACCCTAATGAGAATATGATATGTGATTAACTATTATATTAACTAAGTATTATGGTGATATGGTTGTTGACTTTGTTGACTTGTTGACTTTTGTTGACTTGTTGACTTTGTTGACCTGTTGACTTTTGTTGACTTGTTGACTTTGTTGACCTGTTGACTTTTGTTGACTTGTTGACTTTGTTGACCGGTTGACTAGGCTTGACTACTTGACCATCATGATAACCATAGCCATCATTTCATGGCAAAGACTTTTACTTGCTTGCTCATTTGTGTAAAATGAGTGCATGAAATGATATGGTTATGGTTGCTTCAACCATCACATAAGACTTTTGTTAGTATGATGAGTTATGATTGCTTTGGATTATGAGAGGGTGAAAGACAAAAGAGAGCCTCATTCTTTCTTGCTCATTCTCTCTCTTGTTCTTGAGCTCTCCTTTTGCTCTCACCCTCTTGCTCTTTTTCCCTCTCTTTAATCTATGGTTCTCTTGTCTCATGAGTTGAGAATCAAGAACCATAGATAAAATCCCACACAAAGTATTCTCTACTCATTCTAGTTCACTAGGTTTAGCAAACCAAGTGAACTAGTTTCTTCAAAGAACGAAGAAGGAGCTAAAGGTTGGAGCTTTCAGGTGGATCTATCTTCGGCGTACGGAGACGACGAGAAGAAGCCAATCGGACCACCATCGGAGCTTAAAGACGAAGGAGTTCAAGACAAGCAAGGTATAACCCCCTAACCGAGTAGCTAGAAACTCATAGTTAGGTTGTTAGATAGATGTTTAACCAAGATCCGGGTTTTAGGTCCATGTTACCACCTCCGTAAAAATTGTTTTTTACCAAATTCCGCATTCCCGAAAGTACCGGGAGAGGTAGCATGGACTTACAGTGGTATCAGAGCCAGGTTAAACTCTATCTAACATGTTAGCAAGTAACTAGAAGATCGATCAACGAAAAAGTCCCGAAACGAACCCCGGAATTTTAAACTTTCTGTCGATTTTAAAAGTGCTGGAAAACTTTTTTGAAATACACCTAAAATCGACTCAGGCTTTTTTAAAGAAACTGCAAAAATTTGGGCCCCTGACTCGATCAAAGCACCGCGTTTCCGCGGCGGGAGCACGATCCCGCCGCGGAAACGCGGCCGAGTTGACTCGGTCAAGGGTTTTCTTTTTTGCAGTTTACTCATTGGGGTATTTTGGGATTTTTGGAATATATATTTTCTGCCCAGATTTTCCAGAACGAAAATTTTATTTTGGGGTCCTGAAAATCCGTATTTTTGATCGAACTTCTAAAAGACTTAAGCTAACGGGTTTTTCTGTAATGTGATATTTGTATTGAACGTCTACTAATCGCTATATGTCGATTAGTGGGGGTTATACAAATCTGTGATCTGTAATGTTGCTGGAATGTGTATATGAATATGTTGGATTGTCGCGGGTGAATAGCCGGGGGTTATGAGACGAGAGTTTTCTTTTCTTTCAATTCATGTAAATTTGTAAATTGATATAATAATTATTTGTATGGCCGCACAACCGGGTCGGGGTTGTAGCCGTCATTGTATAATTTCTTTTTACTGTTTTTGCTCCTAGGATAGACCCATGGAGGGGGTGCACAAACTACCGGGTATGCCGAAGTGTCGAGTGGCCTACTCATGGAGATGAGGGAGGTTACTACGCTTCGGGTACTTGGCGGGTAGTTTGCCGCACCCGTAGGGGTCTTGGGTGGGATTTTGGCTATTCACCGCGACCGTGTAATCTGTTTGTCGTTACAGGCTCGTGCGAATTACAGATTCCTAGTATATCCAATGTATTCATCTGTGATCTGAAATGTTTATCATTGCAGTATATCTATATATGATATTATTTAGGCGTTGCTTATGTTTTACAGACGCGCTAGCCCAGCCCCCGCTCTGTCGTTAGTTAAGTAACCTAACGGGTAATGACGGGGCCCCGTGGTGAATGCGAATGGCATAAGCGTACGTCATATTTTGGTTGTTTTCTGCAATGGTAGGATTAAATGATGGGACGCATTAAAAGAACTAATGCAAGAATATCACGCATTAAAAGAACTAATGCAAGATAATAAACCAAGTTAAAGTCGTTGGAACACTTTCGAAAAACCACTCGGTTCTTTTCAAAACCAACTTTTAAATGCGGAGCTTGAGCCACTCCTTTTAAAAGCTATCTCGTTCCATCGACCAAATCAAGTTCACTACGTTCACGGTTTTGCCAAAACCATTCGTAGCCCTCCGTCGTTTCGTATGAATATTCAATAGTATTCAAGCTGTGTTTGTTGACCTTCGTCAAGGCATAGTGATTGGTAGCTATTGGGTATTCATATGTAGCATAGATAGATGCGTTGGTTTGGGACATTCGCATTACCTTGTTGACCTTCGTCAAGGGTATATACGGGTGGATTCAAATTAACCTGGATAATGACGGGCAAAACTTGACATGTGACTTATGATTTGTTGACCTTCGTCAAGGTCATAAGAGCATGGGGCAAAAATCCACATCGGGAGTTTCATAAGTACTGAAACTTGCTAGATTTGCATACCATTTAGAGTGTGATGATTCTGGTAGGATTCCTTCAGTTTCGTCACGCAATGATATTTGGATCCCGATCCTACTGTGAGTATATGCTACTCCTCGGGAAATTTCTCACTAATCGATCAATGCTATAAACTTAGTAGGTGCCTAGAAAGGTGTTAGCGGGGCTACGCCCCGAGGGAAAAGAGGTTCTTTAATTAAGAAACTTCGCGAAAGCGTTGGAAAACCTCCCTCGAAGTACCGACACCGGCCTGGCTGAACGGTTAAGCAAGTATTGTGCGGTGGGATTGATCCCGACTAATTCTTCCTTTATGGTTTGAGGAGGGATTCGAGAAACAGTGGGAGCCATCCTGTTTAGACAAACTAAAAACCACTCTAAACTTGCAAGAGCATCATGCTGAGTGTTTCTTCTTCTCTCTCCTAATTGCAGCGACCTAATCGACATGACTGGACTTAAGTTACTCCTAGATAAAAACAAACTGACAGGGCCAAACTACAAAGATTGGCTCAGGAATGTCAAGATAGCAATCACTTACGACAAGCTGGGGTATCTTCTTACCACCAAAGCTCCCCCTGTCCCTGGTCCCACTTCCAGCGTCGCGGATAAGGAAATCCGCAAGACTTGGGAGATTGATAGCGCTAAGGCCAAATGCCTCCTGCTTGCCTCGATGGACAACGAACATCAGAGGAGGCACGAGAATATGGACTTGGAATCCATATTGCTTCATACAAAAGAACTGTATGGAGAGCAATCTCGTATCGCAAGATACGAAGCGTCGAAAAAGTTATTTTCGACAAGAATGGCCGTCGGATCATCAGTAGCCGAGCACGTGCTAAAGATGATCGGCTACATTGAGGAGCTCGCGGACCTAGGGATCACATTAGAGAGTGAGCTATATACGGATATAGTTCTCCAGTCCCTTCCTTCCACTTACGCCCAGTTTATACTGAACTTCAACTTACAAGAAAAAGAGGTTGAACTTTCAGAGCTCCTCAACATGCTGAGGAGCGCAGAGGGCACCCTACAGAAAGGTAGGGATACATCCACTTTGTTTGTAGGAGGATCATCTTCTTCTAGGTCCAAGGCGAAAGCCAAGGGAAAGAAGAAGAAGGCCCCCGCCA
The DNA here is from genome assembly GCA_030015575.1 of Agapanthus africanus. Taxonomy (NCBI): domain Eukaryota; kingdom Viridiplantae; phylum Streptophyta; class Magnoliopsida; order Asparagales; family Amaryllidaceae; genus Agapanthus; species Agapanthus africanus. The sequence goes on along the minus strand of CM057347.1, from coordinate 205,286,738 downwards.
AACCAAGGGGCGGTGTTAGTAAAGTGGATACGAAGGGAAAAGGTAAAGCAACAAAGATAGCGGGGAAGCTTGTGGATAAGGAAGAATGCTTCTATTGTCATAAGAAAGGACACTGGAAGAATGATTGCAGGGCCTGGAAGGCCAGAACACAGGAATTGAAGCAGGTTGCAGCTTCAGCTTCAGGTGTGTATGTTATTGAAAACTGTCTTTCAATAAACTCTACTTCCTGGGTATTGGATACCGGATCAGGATCTCATATCTGTAATTCTTTGCAGGCGTTGAGAAACCGTAGGGTTTTGAAGGCAGGTGACATGACCCTCAGAGTTGCGAACGGAGCTAGCATGGATGCTAAAGCCGTGGGGGACTATCACCTGGGAATGTCAGATGGACATGTTTTGGTTTTGCGTAATTGCTTTTTTGTACCCAACGCAACTTGTAATATCATTTCTGTATCTTTAGTTTCTAAAGAAGGTTATGAATTTGCGTTTGTAAGTAATGTTGTAAACATTCACCTTAATCAAGTTTTGATTGGGTCAGGTACATTGAGTAATGGTATATACGTATTGAACCAACCACAGATTTTAAATGTCCAGAATACACACAAAAGAAAGTCTCCAGAAATAAATCAGACTTTCTTGTGGCATTGTAGACTGGGTCACATCAATAAGAGAAGGTTGACTAAGTTACATACAGAGGGATATTTGAATGCGTTCGAATATCAATCGTATGCCACTTGTCAATCTTGTCTCAAAGGAAAGATGACAAAGACTCCGTTTACTGGACATGGAGTAAGAGCGAGCGAGCTCTTGGGACTCGTACACAGTGACGTGTGCGGTCCAATGTCTACACATGCGCGAAGCGGCCATTCTTACTTCATTACTTTTACGGATGACTTCTCAAGGTACGGTTATGTCTTCTTAATGAAACATAAGTCCGAAGCCTTTGGAAAATTCCAGGAGTATAAGAATGAAGTAGAGAAACAGACCGGCAAAAGTATTAAGATTCTAAGATCGGATCGAGGTGGAGAATACTTAAGTGCCGAATTCCTGAATTACTTAAAAGAGAATGGTATTCTCTCTCAGCTTACTCCTCCATACACTCCGCAACATAACGGTGTATCGGAGAGAAGGAACCGAACCCTATTGGATATGGTTCGGTCCATGATGAGTAACGCTGAGTTACCGCGATCATTCTGGGGATATGAACTAGAAGCAGCTGCATATCTCTTGAACAAGGCTCCCACCAAGACTGTGCCTACCACCCCATATGAGATGTGGACTGGGAAGAAACCCTGTTTTAAGTATCTTAAGGTATGGGGATGTCCAGCTTTTATAAAAAAGCAGCATGCGGACAAGCTTGAGGCACGTTCAGTACAGTGTAAGTTTGTGGGATACCCAAGGAACTCCAGGGGGTATCTTTTCTATTCCGCTGAGGAACAAAAGGTTTTTGTTTCTCAGCATGCCCGCTTCTTGGAAACTGAGTTTTTGGAAACCCAGATAAGTGGGAGCACAATAGAACTGGAAGAAGTTCCAGAACCACAAACTGTTACTGAAAGCTTAGTGGAACCAGAGGGTTCAACAGAACAGGACATTCCTACGCCGCTCCGCAGGAGTAGTAGGCAGACTCATCCGCCCGAGAGATACTACGGTTTTCTCATAGACGGGGATAGAGAGGATTGCATCATAGATTATGATGAGCCTACTAGCTTCCGGCAGGCCGTTCAGAGCGTTGACTCAGTGAAATGGCTGGATGCAATGCGGACCGAAATGGAGTCCATGTACACCAACAAGGTATGGACGTTGGACATTGCTCCAGACGGGGTAAAACCCGTAGGATGCAAGTGGATCTTCAAAAGGAAGATTGGTGTAGATGGACAGGTTGAGACCTATAAAGCTAGGCTGGTAGCAAAAGGTTTCCGTCAAAGACCTGGGTTGGACTATGACGAAACCTTTTCTCCAGTAGCCATGCTGAAATCCATTCGGATCCTTCTTGCCATTGCTGCCTTCCACGATTATGAGATCTGGCAAATGGACGTAAAGACAGCTTTTCTAAATGGAAATTTAGAGGAGTGTGTCTATATGGACCAGCCAGAGGGTTTCATTCAGAGTGGGAGCAGCGGAAAGGTGTGCAAGTTGCTTAAGTCCATCTATAGACTAAAGCAGGCATCGCGGAGTTGGAACATCTGCTTTGATGAGACGGTCAAAGAATTTGGCTTTATCAAAAATCCAGATGAACCATGCATCTATAGTAGATTTGTAGCGAGAACTGTAGTATTCCTCGTTTTATACGTGGATGACATTCTTTTAATAGGAAATGACATTCCTATGCTACAATCTGTCAAGGGGTTCTTGTCACACAGGTTCTCCATGAAAGACCTGGGTGATGCCTCATACATTCTGGGTATCCGGATCTACCGTGACAGATCCAAGAGGATATTAGGACTTTCTCAGTCCAGGTACATCGACACCGTGCTGAAAAGATTCAGTATGGAAGATTCCAAGCGCGGTAACCTACCGGCTTGTCACGGGATCACCCTCTCTAAAGAGATGTCTCCCAAGACTGATTTGGAGAGGGATCGCATGTCTATTATACCCTACGCTTCTGCGGTAGGCTCTATAATGTATGCGATGTTGTGTACCAGACCGGATGTAGCTTATGCACTGAGTGTGGTAAGCCGGTATCAGTCAAACCCTGGGGAGAAACACTGGATAGCGGTAAAGAACATTCTCAAGTACCTGAGAAGGACTAAGGAGATGTTCTTGGTGTATGGCGGAAAAGACCTCCAGATCGAGGCCTTTGCTGACTCCAGCTTCCAGAGTGACAAGGATGATTCCAAGTCCATGTCGGGTTTTGTCTTTACCCTCAATGGAGGGGCGGTGTGTTGGAAGAGTTCCAAACAAGAAACCGTTGCAGACTCGACGATGGAAGCGGAATACATCGCTGCATCTGATGCCGCAAAAGAAGCTGTCTGGATGAGGAAGTTCTTGAAAGAACTTCAGGTGGTTCCGTCCATTGTTGATCCAATACCTCTGTATTGCGACAACAACGGGGCTATAGCTTTAGCGAAGGAACCTAGGTCCCATCAGAGATCCAGGCACATCTTAAGGCGGTATCACCTGATCAGGGAGATCGTAGATCGCCAGGAGATCGAGGTTCGGAGAGTCGCTTCAGAAGATAACACTGCAGATCCATTCACCAAGGCCCTGCCCCAGACTCAGTTCGAGCGGCTGATCGAGATGATAGGTCTTCGATATGCCAATACATGGCCTTAGTGCAAGTGGGAGATTGTTAGTGTATATGCCCTAGAGGCCATTACTGTATCATACTAGTTTGTATATTACTTAATGGAAGCTTGGGATATTCACCTTGTATATACAATCTTGCTCAAAATAGTAGTATGCTACTTGGTTTGTTTCTGCTTCAATGTGTACATGTGTTTATTTTTATATATCGCCTATACACATTAGTAGAGCCCTTAGGATCTTTGCTTGATTACCAGCGATGTGATGGCCGTCACACTAGTGGGGCTGGGTAATCTATAAGCACATCCTTATGCAGGTCCCTGGTCGCAGGACTATCGAGACAGGGCATCGATACTCCGGAGTAGACCAGCGCATGCGCTTCTCATCCCAGTGTGGGAGACGGTCTGTCCCACAGCCGTCAGTACGTCGTACTTGAGATAGTATGCGGGTGCTCGTTAGGTTACGGGTACACTGGACAGGACTCGTCGGGAACTGACTAGTTGGTATTATGCCTATCGTCAGTTATCAGTTCCCAGGTGACATGAGTACAGCTTAGTCCGCTGACTTGACACTGTCACTCCGCCTCGAGTGTGTTCCCACTGTACTTTGATCACTACCCTACCACGGTTCAAAGGAGTCGTGCAAACAGGTAGTGGTTGGGTGCAGTCCCGAAGCACTTGGAGGCAGTGACGGTTAGACAGGATTCGTCTCTCCCGGTATTGGGGGTTGACATCGCGCTGTGTCTAGGAGAGCCATTACACGAGTAGTCCCTGGCCAGGGCAAACGAGATATACTGGTAGGTTTCCAGTGTTATCTCAGGGTGTTTTGGGCTTCGCTCCGGCACGACTTGTACCGCTATTGGGGGACTGACGTTTACCGCCCCCTAGGCCCGCCATGCGATGTATCAGACGAACAGACCGGACTGTACGGAGAATGTCACACTCAGGCTCAGTAGGAGTTCATATGGGTTTCGCCTCGTCGGTCTTCTTGTCGGCACTACCTGGGGACCGTTATGCACAGCTAGTGCCGCTTGCGGTCTGTGGTTAAACCCACTGCCAGCGTAGTGTCGAGTCTTTAGAGTCCCACACAGAAAGCTTTTCTCCTTTAGGCAAAAGAGTAGAGGTCGCATGGTATTGTGACAGGTCGCATGGTTTTGCGACAGGGTTCGGTCACATCCGTGCACTTGTGCACGTACAGTGTCCGGACAGTTTACACTAGCGGGCTTTGGTATAAGCCAGATCCTAGTGTACCTTTTGGGATTGGATTTATCCAGTGTGCATTCGTGTTCCTCGGAACGCGGATGCGGGTGCGTATGCACAGTTGACAGGGAGACAGAGGCAGCGGATTCTCATTAGGGTTGTTGACAGTTGACCGTTGACTATTTGACTTTTTGTTCAACCCTAATGAGAATATGATATGTGATTAACTATTATATTAACTAAGTATTATGGTGATATGGTTGTTGACTTTGTTGACTTGTTGACTTTTGTTGACTTGTTGACTTTGTTGACCTGTTGACTTTTGTTGACTTGTTGACTTTGTTGACCGGTTGACTAAGCTTGACTAGTTGACCATCATGATAACCATAGCCATCATTTCATGGCAAAGACTTTTACTTGCTTGCTCATTTGTGTAAAATGAGTGTATGAAATGATATGGTTATGGTTGCTTCAACCATCACATAAGACTTTTGTTAGTATGATGAGTTATGATTGCTTTGGATTATGAGAGGGTGAAAGACAAAAGAGAGCCTCATTCTTTCTTGCTCATTCTCTCTCTTGTTCTTGAGCTCTCCTTTTGCTCTCACCCTCTTGCTCTTTTTCCCTCTCTTTAATCTATGGTTCTCTTGTCTCATGAGTTGAGAATCAAGAACCATAGATAAAATCCCACACAAAGTATTCTCTACTCATTCTAGTTCACTAGGTTTAGCAAACCAAGTGAACTAGTTTCTTCAAAGAACGAAGAAGGAGCTAAAGGTTGGAGCTTTCAGGTGGATCTATCTTCGGCGTACGGAGACGACGAGAAGAAGCCAATCGGACCACCATCGGAGCTTAAAGACGAAGGAGTTCAAGACAAGCAAGGTATACCCCCCTAACCGAGTAGCTAGAAACTCATAGTTAGGTTGTTAGATAGATGTTTAACCAAGATCCGGGTTTTAGGTCCATGTTACCACCTCCGTAAAAATTGTTTTTTACCAAATTCCGCATTCCCGAAAGTACCGGGAGAGGTAGCATGGACTTACACTGTTATGCTTATTTTGCACAGTGATGATTTATATTGCGTGTGATTTTAAGTCCGCCTTGGGCGAAGAGCTAGCTCCCGCTTGTGGATGCCTTATTTCATATTGTACATATATTCTTGTTTTGCACCTGTTTTGGGGCCAGTATTTACGAAGGAGACTCTGCCGAAATTTTTGGAAAATGATGTTGCTTTTAAAAAGCTTGATGTGACGTATTTGATTTAAATCGCTTTCAACAAAATCTTGGTTTTTCCTGTAAGTCTACGGTAGCGCCCCGGCCGTCTTTCTGAGGCCAAAATGCGGAAACGAAACTTTTTCAAAACTAGAAACCGGCGCTATCGTATGCTTAAAACCCGGATCGAACCATTAACCTATAAACTAGCATCTAGAGAAGGGATAGAAAGCTATACCGATCGATCCGTGTCCTTCGGTCTTTGGCCACCATCCCAAGCTCCTCGCGGCATCTCCGGTCTCGATCTCCTCGTCGGAAAGGGCACCACATCATCGATTCTTTTTACGGGCTCTCGCTTTGTCCGTAGCAACTCGGGCACAAAGTGTGCTAGCCGACGTGTCCAAGGTGATGTAGAGAATGTTTGTGATCACTTTGTCTCTTGCATCCATTAATTTGGATGGAGGTTAGAGGTGTTGCCATTGATGGAGATAATGAGCTAGAGGAAGAAGAAGAAGCTTTCTTTTCTTTTGTTGTATGTGTGATAAAATGAGAGAGTGAGAAGAATCAAAAATACAAGAGCTCACCCAATCTCATATGGCTGCCCTTCTCTCTCCTCTTATCATTTCATCACACAAAACTATCACATAATGTGACACATGCACAAGAAAAGTGACCATGAGTCACCACTTGTGCATGTGTCACAATAAATGCTCCAAATCATGATATCTAGCTCATATTATCCATATGTAAACATTAACCCAAATGTTTACAACAATAAAAAGATACGGAAACATCTAAAGTAAACTCGTGACAGATCACAAGGATACCCCTCACCTGTATATACATACCTGCACACGCATTCCGATTGAATGCGAATGCGATGAGACTAAAGTAATCTAAAAAATCTAATACTAGGATCCGGCTTAAACCAAAGCCCACTAGTATAATCCGTCCGATCATGATCCGTGCAATACCGCATGTATATGATCGAACCCTGCCATATATCATACGGCCTCTACAACGTTTCGCCCGAAACTTGAGAAACTGTCTGTGGGGGACTCTAAAGACTCGTAAATACTTTGGCTGTGGATTTAACCACTAGCACGTCAGAGGTACTAGCCGTACGTAACGGGCTACCAGGTATTGACCAAAAGGGAGGTCGATGAGCGAACTCATCCTGACACCCTACTGAGCTCGTCAGTGACAATATACGTACAGTCCGGTCCGTTCGTCTATGAGCATCGCATGTCGGGCGTAGGTGGTTGGTAAAAGTCAGACCCCCAAAAGCGGTACAAGTCGTGTCGGAGTGTAGCCCAGAACACCCTGAGATACTACTGAATACCTACCAGTAAATCTCCTGCCTTGGCCAAGGACTTCGTGTAATGGCTCTCCTAGACACAGCGCGATCTCAGCCCCAATACCGAGAGAGACGAAACCCCTGCCGATCCGCTCACTGCCTCCATGTGGCTCGGGACTGTACCCGACTAAAACCTGTTTGCACGACTCCTTTGAGCCGTGGTAGGGTAGTAATCAAAGCACAGTGGGAACTCACACGAGATAAATGATGATCTCAGATCGATAAACTAACCTGTACACATGTCACCAGGGAACTGCTATCTGACGTCAGGTATAATACCAACCAGCATGTTCCCGGCTAGTCATGTCCGGTGTACTCATAACCCAATGAGCACCTGTATACATCTTAGGTGAACCAACTGACACCAATGGCATGTGAGACCGACCACCGCCCCTCGTCGGGGTCTTGACTGTATACACTAGTCTACTAACGGGGTATCGAAGCCCATTCTCGAAACTCCCACGACTAGGGACCACTTTAAGGATGTGCTTATAGACTACCTAACTCTCACGTATATGATCGCCATCATACTACTGGTAGTCAAGCAAGAATCCTAAGGGCTCTATCAACGTGTAATAGCGACCGGTAAGGTCATCTAACGCAGTACACGATGATAAAGATAAACCATGGTAGGATACTATTCTCCATCAACGTGTAATAGTGAACTACAATGTCACCTAAAGCATGTACACGATGATAAAGACAAACCAGATAGTATACAATCATCCTGAGTAAGATTGTCCTTCCGGCATAGGTTCTCCCTCAATCATTGCAATCACGTGCCTGCGATCCAATAATTGACTCTGAGGGCACAATATCCAACAATCTCCCACTTGCACTCAAGGCTAATTATTGCGATGTCACATACTCACAGCTTGTATGATACCGAACACCCAACTCCTCTACTGATCAGCCTCACAAAGCCCATTTGTGAAACTATTGCATTCGAGGAATAGCCTCAGTTAGTGGATCCGCTCGGATGTTTCTTTCTATGTCTCTCTTTATCTCAAGTTCGCGGAGAAAGCCATCTCCCATAATGAGCAATACCTATCTTAGACTATGTCTGGATATCTGATGGGACCTAGCTCATAAATGAACTTCAAATCCAAACTTCTTAGACTGTATCGTCAACTGATCTTAATCAGTATCCTGCGCCATGCCTCCCTCGGTATCCGCTTGGACCACCTGTCCAAAATACTGCCCCTCGTAAGAGGGAAAACTATAACTCTGACAGTCACTCTGTCATCCAGGTCACCTTGGAAGCCTAGAATGACAACTGTCTCCCGAAGGAGGATGCCGTTATCATATCCCTAGAACATCAACTTATGTTCCAAAACTGCTTCCGATCGTTTCTCCAGGATTGGATTAATATCAACTTATTGCATCTAGTGCAAAAACAACATCTGGTGTGGTACTTGACATCTCATGATTGACTCAATTGCCTAAGCAAGTGATCTGCCAATCATGCGCATCCCTCTCCCCTTTAGTCTGAAAGACACCTTTAGAGAGGGTGACTCCATCACCTGCAGGTATACTACCATGCCAGGAGTCGTCCATTCTAAATACTTTTAGAATGCGGTCTAAGTACCCAGATTGGGAAACCACCCAAATCTAGATCTAAAACCATAGATCTAGTGACCAGAATATCTGATATAATATCCATGTACTCTGTGGAGAAACCACTGTGTGACAACCAAAGTATAACCGATCGTAGTTTATGAATTTCACTTCCTACTCTGTGTATGTCATCCAAATACCAAGACATCACACCCTACTACCTTCTTAACAAATCCATCCCCTATTCTGATGAAGTCAAACCTATGACTGTCACATCAGAAATAGATGATCTATCTCCGCTATGTTTTCTTTAGTTTATAAATAGACATAAGCCACTTGTCCACTATACTTCCGCTGCTCCCACTGACTACGACAACCCTCTGGCAGAGTCATATACACGTGCACTTTTAAAGCTAGTTTAGAATGACGCTATACTCATCCTCATGACTGGTCTCATATCCTGGAACAACAGTAGTGTCAGGTCTGGGTAAACAAGAACCTCCCTGTCACCGTCTTTGAGCATACCGTAGTACCTCTCGAGTGCCTGAGGTTACCCATCATATCTGCGGAGTGGCCAATAGAATGTCAATCCAGATTGAATCTTTAGGTCCTATTAAATTTTCAGTAATCGTTTGTGGTTCTGGAATCGTTTGTGGTTCTGGAATCATTTCTACCATACTCCCACTACTGTTTTCTCAAAAAATCCATTTTACTAAAACTGTGGCGAGTCAAGAACAATATCACTATTGATCTTTCAGATGGTACAAAGTCAACCCTCGTCATAGCCCGGGTCAACCAACAAACAGCCATTACAGAAACGTGCCTTAAGTTATCCAGAGTCTGGTTTTAAGCATAAGCCGGACAATTCCCCATACCTTAACATTGTTAAGATATGAACCGTTCTATATTCAATATAGAAACAGAGGCACTGATTTAATTGGAAGCAGATTCAAATCATGCAGCTGTCTCCAGTGCATGTCAGCTAAATGGAAGGAGGCCGATCAGCGTTACTCAACTTAGGAATGCATCCAGATATGAGTAACCTGAAAGAGAAACAAGTTTCTCATAATCATTACTATCAACAGAATACCATACACAAGTATCCACATCATCGATCACCTTGAAGAATCCTGATACTTGCAATACCTGGTTCTCTACTTTATTCTTATACCGATAACTTCTCAAGTCTTGGACCTCGTGTTTCTACGAAACACTTGTCTAAGAACTAGAGAAGTCATAAGTAAACAGAATATAGTACGAGGACCAACCCTTCTATCCTAATGGACACTGGACGACATACAATACTCTGTATAAGCCTCCTGAGTTGAATAACTCATTCCCTGTGTGTCGTAGGTTGAAAACTGTACTTATGGTTAAGAAGAATTACACCGCTGTTTAATGCTCCTTTAAAACACGGATTCCACGGTCACGATGAATAGCCAAACCCACACCCCTAGACCCCTACGAGAGCGGCAAGCAACCCTACCAATCTAGAGTTAGGAGACCCGGACTCGACTCCTCGAGTTGGTCTCCCACTGGACTCCAGAACCCGGTTACTTGTGCTCCCTTCCTTGGGTCTATCCTAGTGCGGAAAAGTAAATAATATACAAAAGGTGACATCTTCCGCAACCTGGAAGTGCCCCAATAATAGAATATTACATACAAGTTTTTTACATGAATGAAAACGAAAAACACTCATCTCACATAAAAAAAAACCAGCTATTCAAACACGACGATCCAATATAACATAACCAGCAACACATAACATCACATGTCATCAACGTAAGTAAATATGCCCATCCCAATTGTCGTTGACATATAGTAACGAAACCGGCGATATCACATATTACACTTACGGTCGCAGAAAAGAAAGTGTAAAACTACAACAGTTGGAATCCGCAACTTCTTTAGACATCGCATGCCTAACCAAATGAATTCCTTAGACATTGCATGCCTAACAATTATAAACCCCGCATTTTAGTCTCATTATCGAAAACTCTTTTCAATATCAAGTCGGGCAATTCAACAAGATTCCCGACATCCTGATCGAATGCTCGTCGCAAACTTTAGTAGGCGGCCGCACCCCCGACGCCGTCGACGAAGTGCACCAAGGCGGAACACCGCTGCCGCGAGCACCCGAACGGATGCTTTCGGCGACGGGGTTCTCCTACAGTCACTTGGTCGTGGCTATGGGGTGTAGCTGTCTATTAAGTTTACCCGACGAGTATCCGCGTACGCTACGCGATTGCGACGGACTTTTGGTCACATCAAAATTCCGTGGCAACCGATCAAGTGAGACTAAACTGCTATGTTTATAACATTCATTCAGTTATCTCATAACTACTTGTGGATTCCAAATATTGTATCACATTCCGGATAAATAGAATATGTTAAACTTTCCGATCGAACAATCGAACACCCAAGTTTTCCCGAAACAGCTCAACACATGAAATAAGTTTAAAAAACATTCACTTCGTGCTTCAGTACCAACGGTCCAGCCGTAGAAGGGTCAAGCCGTACTGCCCCAACCCTAAGGTTCAAAGGGCAGTTCAAGACGGTCACATAATCGAGTTAAGGTTTGTTGTCTTCTAGAGGGACCGTCGCGTTACTTGCACTACTTAGAACGTCATTAAACTACGGAAAGATCCAACACTTGGAAAATTCCCAACAGGGGAAAAATTGGGTATTTATATCCGGTCGAACTTTTCAAGATTTTCTAAAATTATCCGGAAAAACACAGATGAAGTTAAACTTCCCGATCGAAACACCGAGTCCCCAATACAACCCAGAAAACTCAACTCTTGAGTAGAAGTTAAAAATTCCCAGAAAATACAGCACTAAAAGTTAGGAATTACTGTGCAAATTTCAAATGCTGAAGTGACTATATGGCCGCGGAACAGCCGCATGAGCCATGCTCGTGCCGCGGTTCCGCCGTGCTTTGGTTGAATCAGGAGCACGTGCTTCACAGTAATTCATAAAAAAGCCTGCTGATTTTTCTGCATATTTTTAATTTAGAAAAATCCACTTTTTCAGAAAATGTATAGAGAGTGGTCTCAGGTTAGGGTTTCGGGTTCGATCGGGTTTCTAACTTCGTCTACTCATCGCCTAAGGCTCTAGCTAGGCTCTGATACCACTGTAGGGTTCCTAGGCACGCTAATGAGGTCTCACATGGCATCAACCATGCAAAAATCAAAAAATTTCGGTGCCGAGAAAGCCTAATGCGATCGTTGACTAGAGTTTAAGGCGAAACATGCAACTAGTTAACAACTTAACTAAGAGTGAACGAAAATACAACCTTTGTAGATCCAGTCCTCTACCTCCATAGCTCCGTGTTGACGTCCCTCCGCTGCGATCATCGGATCCCGGACTCTAGTAATGGTTTCTTCGAAGAAATGACCGGGCTAGGTCGTCGACTTTGATGCCGAAGATGATCTACGTCGAGGCAACACAAGATCAAGCTCCAACTTCACCAAGCCATGAAACTTGTGAAGAAAATGTAGGGTTCCTAGGCACACTAATGAAGTCTCACAAGGCATCAACCATGCCCGTTCAAAAAATTACAAGTGCCGAGAAACCCTAGAAAAGATCGTTAACTAGAATTTTAGGCGACAAAAGCAACTAGTTTACAACTAAACTAAAAGAACGGAAATACAACCTTTGTAGATCCGGTTCTCCACCTCCATAGCTCCGTGATGATGTCTCCTCGCTGTCCAAATCGAATCCATGACTCTTGCATCGGCTTCATCGGAGAAAAAGCGGGCTAGGTCATCGACGACGATGCCGAAGATGATCTACGTCGAGGCATCACTAGATCAAGCTCCACCTTCACCAAGCCATGAAAACTTGTGAAGGTAACACACTATACTACTTGGCAAGAGGTAGAGGATAAAGAAATAGGAAGTGGGTAGACTTTAGAATTGGATTTCTCACTCATTTGCTCAAGTTGCCATTGATGGAGCAAGCTTCTTCATGTTGAAGATGAAGAAGAAGAAGAAGAAAATGTTATGATAAGTTAATTCAAAATAGAAAATAAATTGAATACTTATCATAATCCAACCATGGTCAAATGTAGAGAATGAACTAGGGTTAAGTGGAATGGTTAGGGTTAAGCATGAGACAAAATGGTCACTTTGGTCAAAGCTTCATGAAGCTTCAATATAAAACAAAATAAGCAACCATTTTCTCTTTATGCTTTTCATTTTCCAAAAAGAATAAATAAATAAATAAATGAATAAGAAAATGAAAACCCTAACCATTACACAACCATGGTTTAATCTTTACACCGACCCAAGTGAGCATGTATCATCAAACATGATACAATCTTGTGCACAAAAATATATCACATATACAATGTGCACAATTCAAGTGAGAAAATCCATTTAAAGTGAACCAATACTAGTTAATGCAAAGTAATATATCAAATATATAATTATGCATTAAATCATTAAATCAACACTTGATTTAACGATCCGGTCATATCGCATACAACCGACTAATATCCAATGTATCGGCTTATCGAATCAACCCTTGATTCGATAACTAGGTTATATCGCATAAAACCAATCGATACATTCATCGCGAGAATGAAATACGGTATCACATACACGCATTATTCCCGGTCCCGCACATATCTCATATGCGCTCCTATTTCGTTTCGCTTGAGCCAGGAAAGCTCTGTGTAGGACTCTAAAGACTCGTCAATACGCCGGTAGCAGATGATGATCATATCAAGCACCCACAAGCCGCAAGCGGTCTGCTAAACGTAACGGCCACCCGGGTATTGAGCGATCAGAAGATCGACGAGCAAGCCCGCTCACACTCCTGTGAATCCAACCAGTAACACTTACCGTACAGTCCGGTCTCGTCGTCTGATATGTCGCATATCTCGCCTAGGGGTGGTAAACGTCAGACCCCAATAGCTCGATAATTCGTGTCGATATGAGGTCTATAACATTCGAGAAACTACTGGTAACACTTACCAGTAAATCTCAGCAACCCTGGCCAGGGATTTCCGGTTATAGCCAATCGAACACAGCGCAACATCAACTCCCTATACCGGGAGAGACGAATCCCCTCCTATCGCTCATTGCCTCCATGTGATTCGGGACTGTACCCAAAAACCACCGTTTTGCACGCCCTCTTGGACGTGGTAAGGTGGAAATCAAAGCACAGTGGGAACCACACAAGACTCTATGACGATCTCGGGTCAACAGACTACTCTGTACCAGTGTCACCAGAGAACTGCCATCTGACGTAAGGTATAATACCATCTGGGAGTTCTCGGCGAGTCCATCCAGTGTACCCAGTCTCCACTGAGCACCCGTATATCATCTCTGATGTCAAACACCAATGGATATGGGATCATCCATCGCCCATCTGTATGGGTCGAGAAGATATACGCTAGTCTACTCTGGTATATCGATGCCCCATCTCGATACACCCACGACTAGGGACTTTCAAGGATGTACTTATGGACTACCATGTCCCCACTAGTATGATCTGCATCATAGTCCAGGTAGTCAAGTACACATCCTAAGGGCTTTACCAACATGTAATAGAGAGACAATCTGTGTACACGTTAAGGTAAAGAGCAACCAGATAGCATACTATCATGTCGAGCAAGAAAGTCCTCCCTATATATGTCCCAGCATCCACTACAATATACATCCAATGTATTGTAGTGGCCTCTAGGGCATACATATAACTAACAGAAAACACCCTATACTACTTGGCAAGTGGTAGAGGATGAAGAAATAGGAAGTGGGTTCACTTTAGATTTGGATTTCTCACTCTTTTTCTCAAGTCACTATTGAAGCTAGCAAGCTTCTTTCTTCTTCAAGAAGAAGAAGAAGAAGAAAAAGAATATGATAAGAATAATAAATAAAATAGAAAACAAAGTGATTCTTATCATATAGCAACCATGGTTAAGTGTAGAGAATAAACTAGGGTTAGGTTTATTGGTTAGGTTAGACAAAAGAAACAAAAATGGTTGAACTTTTCAAAGCTTCATGAAGCTTCAATGTAAATCCAAAAGAAGCAACCATTTCTTTTTCCTTTTCCAAAAAGAATATAGAAAATTAATAAATAAGTAAACCAAAACCCTAACCATTAACATAACCATGGTTTAATCATACACGCCCAAGTTTGCATGTATCATCAAACATGATAAAAACTAGTGCACAAAACTATATCATATATACAATGTGCACATCAAGTGAGAAAATCCATCTTAAGTGAACCAATACTAGTTAATGCAAAGTAATATATCAAATATATAATTATACATTAAATCATTAAATCAACACTTGATTTAACGATCCGGTCATATCGATATGACCGTCTAATATCCAATGTATCGACTTAGCGAATCAATCCTCGATTCGATAACTAGGTTATATCACATACAACCATTCGATACATTCATCGCGAGAATAGAATACGGTATCACATACACGCATTATTCTCGGTCCCGCACATATCTCATATGCGCTCCTATTTCGTTTCGCTTGAGCCAGGAAACCTCTGTGTAGGACTCTAAAGACTCGTCAATACGCCGGTAGCAGATGATGATCATATCAAACACCCACAAGCGGCAAGCGGTCTGCTAAACGTAACGGCCACCCGGGTATTGAGCGATCAGAAGATCGACGAGCAAGCCCGCTCACACTCCTGTGAATCCAACCAGTAACACTTACCGTACAGTCTGGTCTGTTCGTCTGATATGTCGCATATCTCGCCTAGGGGTGGTAAACGTCAGACCCCAGCAGCTCGATAAGTCGTGTCGATATGAGGTCTATAACAGTTCGAGAAACTACTGGTAACACTTACCAGTAAATCTCAGCAACCCTGGCCAGGGATTTCCGGTTTTAGCCAATCGAACACAGCGTAACATCAACTCCCTATACCGGGAGAGACGAATCCCCTCCTATCGCTCATTGCCTCCATGTGATTCGGGACTGTACCCAAAAACCACCGTTTTGCACTCCCTCTTGGACATGGTAAGGTGGAAATCAAAGCACAGTGGGAATCACACAAGACTCTATGACGATCTCGGGTCAACAGACTACTCTGTACTAGTGTCACCAGAGAACTGCCATCTGACGTAAGGTATAATACCATCTGGGAGTTCTCGGCGAGTCCGTCCAGTGTACCCAGTCTCCACTGAGCACCCGTATATCATCTCTGATGTCAAACACCAATGGATATGGGATCATCCATCGCCCATATGTATGGGTCGAGAAGGTACACGCTAGTCTATTCTGGTATATCGATGCCCCGTCTCGATACACCCACGACTAGGGACTTTGAAGGATGTACTTATGGACTACCACGTCCCCACTAGTATGATCTGCATCATATTCCAGGTAGTCAAGTACACATCCTAAGGGCTTTACCAACATGTAATAGAGAGACAATCAGTGTACACGTTAAGGTAAATTGCAACCAGATAGCATACTATCATGTCGAGCAAGAAATTCCTCCCTATATATGTCCAAGCATCCACTACAATATACATCCTATGTATAGCAATGGCCTCTAGGGCATACATATAACTAACACGGTTATTCCTAGTAATGCCTCTTCCATTATCCAGATTCACAACTGTAACCGTATATTTCTTTTCCACTTCTCCAAATCCCTTTATATGTCTTTATTCATTACCTTCTGTACACCCCTTTAGGCCAAATGGTTTTCTTCCTTCCCTACCGTTCAGCACCAGCCTATGGTTTGGAAGAAGACTATCCAATCAGCATAATGGGTGTACTGTCCTAATCCTAGGAACACTCGCAATGCGAGAGAAGGTGAGGATAAAAGATAACCGAATAAACCTTATTCCTATTTCTCCTGAACCAGAATCCATCCTCGAACTGGAACAAGT
The DNA here is from genome assembly GCA_030015575.1 of Agapanthus africanus. Lineage (NCBI taxonomy): Eukaryota > Viridiplantae > Streptophyta > Magnoliopsida > Asparagales > Amaryllidaceae > Agapanthus > Agapanthus africanus. Next base: position 205,270,292 of record CM057347.1, on the reverse strand, counting down.
TCCTTTCGAGTTTGTATATAACCATACGATGGAGTATCCAATAAACTGTGGATCTTCATAGTGATACAGAGTGTCGTGGAGAAATACAAAGGTGATTTAGGATTGGCGAAGAAATACTTGGTTTGGTCGTGAATAGCAGTCGCAATTTACTTTGCCCTCTTACTAATCCCTTTCTTTGTCTTAACTTAATACCTTCTGTACACCGTTTAGGCTAATTGGTTTTCTTCATTCTCCACCGTTCGGCACCAGCCTAAGGTTTGGAAGAAGACTTATCCAATTTGCGTAATAGGTGTACTATCTCCTAAACCAAGGAGTACTCACAACCTGAGAGAAGGTAAAAGGAAAAGACAACTGAATAGTCCTATTCGTTTTCTCCAGAACCGGAAACCATCCTCGAATAAATTCCTTCGAGTTCGTATATAACCATACGATGGTTTTGTCCAATGGAAGTGGACGTTCGTAGTAATACGGGGTGTCCTGGAGAAAAGGGTAAAAGTAGGAGCGGCAATGAGGTATGCAACTCTGACAATCCAAAAAGCCAGTCTTATAAGAAGATCGGTTAACTTGGTCACTGAGTCATAGTCTAGGGTCGGGTCATGGTCGCTGTTAAAGAGAGAGAGAAAAGAAACACTCAGCGTGCACTCTAACCTAGATCAGAATGGTTATCAATTTATCTAATCTGGAAACCTCCCACTGTAACCTCAAATTCTCCTCCAAACCTGAAAGAAGAATTAGTCGGGATCACCCGAGGAGTAAACCAACTCATCAGTGGGAATCGGGATCCAACTATCGTCGCATGATAACGTGACGGAATCCACTCACGTCACCACACTCCAGAAGGTATGCGCATGCCTGGCAAGTTTCAGTTTCTTTAGAAACTCCCGATGTATGTTTTTACCCCTAGGACCCAAGTGACTTTGACTGAGCCAACATATCAAAGGATCCTACTAAAGTTCAACCCGTCATTATCTTGATTGCATTAGACCCACCCGCACGAGTCCTTGACTGAGCCAAAATGACCGTACGACTGTCCTAACCAATCACATATCCATAAGACAGAAAAGCATTACAGAGCTACCGCACACTACGCCTCGACTGAGCATGACATACGTAGCACGAATACTAAGCAATACCAATCTGAAATGACGGAGGGCTACGGCTGGTTTTTGGCGAAAAACCTTTAACGTAATGAACTTGATATCGCTGAAGGAACCGGATAACTTTTAATAAAATTTATAGTGTCGAAAACCTTTGCTAAAGAGGTCACTCCCGGTGAAGGGATCTCGGCTCTTTCCCCGTAGAATGAGGTGCTGGATATTCCAACTGAATACGACAATGCAAAGCAAAAGTAAACGACTATAGTGAAGTTATTGCCCTGACGCAAAACTTCTGTCCAAGGGGTCACTCCCGGTGAAGGGATCTCGGCCCTTGCCTCGTCGACTGAGGTGCTGGATATTCATAACCGAATACCACTATGCAAAACAAAAGAGAACGTCCTTGCAATAACAGCTTTTTTTTGAAAAATGTTCCAACATCAGAATAGGTTTGTTTAGCTTGCATTGATCCGAATCAACGCAGTCCCATCAATTGATCACACCAATAAAGAACGAAAATAATGACGTACGTATATGCCATCCGCATTCGCCACTGGGTCCCGTCATCACCCGTTAGGTTAACTAACTGACGACAGAGCGGGGACTGAACTAGCGCGGATGCAAAACATATACAACATCTACTAGTATATATAATATATAATATTCGCTCAAGGCGTGATAAAATGCAACATCACAGAAATGTAACTAGCATCACAGAACAATACAGATATCTGGGATCCCCGGATTTCATAGAGCCGCTACTGAAACCCGACGTTCCCCTGGTCGTGTGGATAGCCTGTGCAAAGAGGTCCTAGACCCCTATGAGCATGGCAAGTTACCAGCCAAGACCTGAAGCGAGGCAGCCCCCTTCAGCAACATGAATGGACCACCTAGCACTTCACGGAATCCGGTAACTTGGGCACCCCTCCTGGGTCAACCTATACCCCCTACGAGTACGGCGAATAGCCCGCCAATTCTAGAGTGAAGCCCCCTCCGTCTCAATGCCATGAGATGCGGGCCCGTTGCCCTCTAGAATCCGGCTATCCGTGCACCCCTCCGCGGGGTAATCCTAGTACAGAAAGTAAAATATACATACAACGGGTACATCGACCTCGACCCGGTCGTGCCCCAAAAGAATAATACAAACAGGCAGTGACGGCAGTCTACATGTCGGACGCTCGCCCTGCAATATCAAATGTACATATAAAACAAAACTGTACTACCACTGCATCCAGGCTATCCCCACGACCGATCCGCAACATCACAGCACAACACAGAACATCAACGTGAATGTCACGTTCGCAAATCCGTCTAAAAGGGCTATAGCAGTTAGACTGGATTTACCGATCAAGTGACATTCACGGTCGCATATATAATGTAAATACTGTGAACTAGCATGTTTAAAAATATCCGATCGAACAAATTTATCGAAGTGGGCCCCTAGCAGTACTGTAGCACTTACAGAAAATCTAGGCCTAAAAAGAATGTCCCAAAACCCCTATTTTCTATTCAAAAGCCTACTGGAAAAAATTTAGTACAATGAACAGTACAAAGCGCGGCGGAACCGCGGCCCAAGCATGGTTTTGGCCGCGGTTCCGCGGTGGTATAGTAAGTTCAGGCGACCAAATTTTTACAGAATGCTTAGAATTCCCTGCACGTGTTTCTGAAACAACCTGAAAGATTTTTAGAGCCCAAAAAAATTTCGACAGAAACTGTGCATGTGAAAATACGGTTTTTGGGATTTTTGATCGATCGTGTCTTTAAACATACTAGAGCAAGCTAGACTAGGTTAATGGCGTGGCTCTGATACCATGTTGCGCCACGGCAGCGCCCCGGCCGTCTATCCGAGGCCAAAATGCGGAATCAAAATTTTTCTTAACTTTAAACCGGCGCTACAGCGGACAATAAACCCGGATCGTAACCATTAACTCAATGCTAGCTAACAAGAGATGGGGTGAGAGATATACCAAGCGATCCGTGTCCTTCGGTCTTCATCTCCACTCCGATCTCCCGCGGAATCTCCGTCCGTCACCTCCTCGTCGGAAAGGGCACCACGTAGCCGGATTCTTTTACGGGCTCCCACCTCTGGACCGAGGCAACTCGGGCGCGAAGTTGGCTAGCCGATGTGTCCAAGGTTTGCTGTAGATGTAGTGTAGAAACCATGTCTCATTTGGGGTTGAAGTTGCCATGGTGATGGAGGAAGATAATGAACAAAGGAGATGAACTTTGGTGTATCAAGAATGAGATGATAATTTCCCCTTATCACCAAAAATGAATCACTCTCTCATCCCCCAAAATGGTGGCTGGCCCCTCATCAAGAATTGGTGGAGGAAAAAAGCAAGTAGAGAAAAAGAATGATAATTAGAAAAAAGAAATGTCACACCCATTTCCAATCTCATCACATCCAAATCCAATCTCAAAAAGCAAAGGAAAAGACCAATAAAGAATCTCATGATGAATAACTATCATGAAGCCACACATATACATGAAAACCCCTCCACAATAAGTTATTTGCAAACTTGCAAATAACTTATTGTGGAAAACGGAAAGTCCGGCCGCGAAGGAACAAAAGAAAACTGGCCGGAACGGAATGCAAACTGGCAACCTCAGAAAACTGATCCCGTAATAAATTACAGGAAAACCCCAAGACTGCATATACATGCCCGCATTTGTATTCCCACTAAACACAAATGCAAAGAGACAAAATCTACACTGTCTAATACTAGGATCCGGCTTAAGCCAAAGCCGGCTAGTAAAAACCGTCCGATCACGATCCGTGCAATACCGCACGTATCTGATCGAACCCTGCCATATCTCCATACGGCCTCTACAGCGTTTCGCCCGAAACTTGAGTAACTGTGTGTGGTGGACTCTAAAGACTCGTCAATACTATGGCTGTGGATTTAACCACTAGCACGTCAGAGGTATTAGCCATACGTGACGGGCTACCAGCTATTGACCAAAAGGGACGTCGATGAGCGAACTCATCCTGACACCCTACTGAGCCTGTCAGTGACAATATCCGTACAGTCCGGTCCATTCGTCTATGAGTATCGCATGGCGGGCCTAGGGGGTTGGTAAAAGTCAGACCCCCAAAAGCGGTACAAGTCGTGTCGGAGACACAGCGGGACTCACACGAACACCCTGAGATACTACTGGAATACCTACCAGTAAATCTCCAGCCTCGGCTGAGGGCTTTGTGTAATGGCTCTCCTAGACACAGCGCGACCTCACCCCCAATATCGGGAGAGACGAACCCCTGCAGATCCGCTCACTGCCTCCATGTGGCTCGGGACTGTACCCAACTAAAACCTGTTTGCACGACTCCTTTGAGCCGTGGTAGGGTAGTAATCAAAGCACAGTGGGAACTCACACGAGACAAATGACGATCTCAGGTCGATGAACTAACCTGTACACATGTCACCAGGGAACTGCTATCTGACGTCTGGTATAATCCCAACTAGCAGGTTCCCGGCGAGTCCTGTCCGGTGTACTCATAACCCAATGAGCACCTGTATACATCTTAGGTGAACCAACTGACACCAGTGGCTTGTGAGACCGGCCACCGCCCCTCGTCGGGGTCTCGACTGTATACACTAGTCTACTCTGAAGAATCGATGCCCTGTCTCGAAACTCCCACGACTAGGGACCTTTTAAGGATGTGCTTATAGACTCCAGCTCTCACGTATATGATCGCCCTCATACTGCTGGTAGTCAAGCAAGAATCCTAGGGGCTCTATCAACGTGTAATAGCGACTCGTAAGGTCACCTAAAGCAGTACACGATGATAAAGATAAACTAGATAGCATACTATCATCTCGAGTAAGACTGTCCTACCAGTATAGGTCCTCCCTCAATCATTGCAATCACGTACCTGTGATCCAATAATTGACTCTGAGGGCACTATATCCAACAACCTCAATCTCCGGTCACCTTAAGACGTAGATGATCCACCCGAGAGCTATGGAACAAGCTTCAAACTCTTCTTAAGAGTTAACTAAGAAGTCAAGTTTGCTAGAAGTGACTACTTAGATGATATAGAGATGAACTAATGGATTACTTTTAGCTTTAAGATTTTGATTCACAACTCATGTGAAGGATAAAGCTAAGAGGAGGAAGAAGGAGATAGTTAGGGGAGAGAATGTGAAAAATAGAATGAAGAAATATCAAGCATGCATCAAGAGATATGGCTCATGGAAATAATTAAGTTGTGTATTATTTTATCTCTAAAATAATGCACCATACTTGAATAGTAATCCCAAATGAATAAAATATTCAAAAAGCCATTCCTTGACCCATGCTTTGACAATTCTTCTAATTCCACCTCATATATTTAATTTCATAAAATGAAAATCATATTATGAGGTGTCTCCTTCTAGAAGGTGTTCTTGTACAATTACAAGAATACCCCTCACCGTATACCGTATAAGTATATCCGTATCCGTATTCTGAAAATACGAATACAAATAATCCAATAATATAATACGGGTATCCGGCTTAAACCAAAGCCTGCCAGTATTATCCTTCCGATCATCATTCCTGTAGCCAGTACACGAACATGATCGAAACGATGCCGTAACAACTTACGACCTCTACATCTTCTCCTGAACCAGGAAACCCTCTGTGTGGGACTCTAAAGACTCGACAGTACGTTGGCAGTGTGTTCACAAGCACGTCAGCGGCACTAGCTGTGCGTAACGGCTACCCAGGTACATAACGATTAGGTGGCCGACGAGCGAACTCATCATAACCCTAACGAGCCTGTAAGCAACACTTACCGTGCAGTCTGGTCTCTTCGTCTGATACGTCGCATACGAAGTATAGGGGTGGTAAATGTCAGACCCCAGTAACTTGATAAGTCATGCTGATTTATGGCCCATAACGGTTCGAGAAACTACTGATAACTCTTATCAGTAAATCTCGACAACCCTGGCCAGGGATTTGCTTTTATGGCCGATCAAGCATAGCGCGACATCAACTCCCTATACCGGGATAGACGAAACCCCTCCTATTGCTCACCGCCTCCATGTGATTCGGGACTGTTCCCAAAATCCACCTATTTGCATGACTCAGAAGAGCCGTGGTAGGGAGGAAATCAAAGCACAGTGAGAATCACACAAGACACTATGCCGATCTCGGGTCTACAGACTAATTTGTACAAGTGTCACCAGAGAACTGCTATCTGACAATAGGTATATATACCATCTAGGAGTTCTCGGCGAGTCCTGTTCGGTGTACCCATTCTCTAATGAGTACATGTGTACAATATTTTATGTCAAACACCAATGGTTGTGGGATCAACCATCGCCCCTAGGGTCAAAAACGTACACACTAGTCTACTCTGGTAATATCAATGCCCTGTCTCGATATACCCTCGACTAGGAACAATTAAAGGATATGCTTTTAGACTGCCCAGGCCCCACTAGTATGATCTGCATTATAATCCCAGTAGTCAAGCATAATCCTAAGGGCTTCATCAACATGTATATAAGATATGAAAAACAACACATCATACGTTAAGATGAAGATAAACTAGATAGCATACTATAATTTCGAGCAAAAATTGTTTCTGTACATATACATGCCAAGCATCCTATACAATATAGGCCTCTGGGCATACATATCTAACAGCTACGAATTTTCAAGATGATATTTCTTTTGTCAAAAAAACACCGTAGTCCCTACTTTTCTAAATACAACGATTCGTGCTATTTAAACACGATAAACGGTATGGCTCATATATAGATTTATATACCTTATGGTTGCTTTTACTTATTATTTTCTGCTATGTTTATGTTAATTTTATTTCATATATATACATGTGCTTTCATTAGTTGTTACGATCTCATCTGCTAGGACACATGCACCATTACCGATGATGCGTATGTTGCACGTACACCTATTGGCCGGCTCACACACAACATCATCGGTAATTGCCATGCCACGTACACATTAGAGAACCGTTACTTCACTCGTACTATCTTATAAATCGTAGTTTACTAGTGTTGTTTAGCATTCATGATCTCACATGCTAGTTAGATATTGCATTTCTTACTTAGAGGCCACATGCATTTGTATACCTACATTCTTCTTATGTACTACAGTTGGGCTCTATGCCGATATTAATTGTTCATTATTTAGCTCATGATTATGAGATTTCTGGATTTAGGAAACCGCGTGTGAAATTGAAAAACTTATGTTCCTTTTAAAAGAAAAAATTGCGGTTTTTCCTTGATATGATGTGTGGCGTCCACCATGAGATTTGTCGGTCCTTGAGCATATATGATATATGATTACCTGTCACGAGGAGCGAGGGTGACAACGTCTGCGGGTACATGGTCGACCCGATGCAGTACCCCGGAGCAAGAAGGCCGTATAGAGATTGAGATGATGAGCCCGGCAGGGGAGCACTACTGACCTGTGATAGTTTGGACCGGCGGTTATCCGGAGGATACCAACCGGAGTCGTGAGATGGATTTGAGGGCCGACTTGAGGATGCTGCGCCCGAGATATGAGGATATTGTGTCACAGATGGACACGATTTTTATGATGTTTTCGAGTGTCGATACTGGGTACTCAGGTTTTATCATGATTTAGTATGTCGTTGCTAGACACACATTGATTGATGCATTTACACTCATACATACATTTACATATGTCTTGTAACCACTTTATTACACTGACATGTGTATCTTGGTTTATACTTATGCTTATACTATTACCCTGGTTATTACTCTATGTCTTTATATATTAATATTATACTGTATGACCTAAGAGATCGTCATACATTCGGTTTCTACTCGGTGATGTCTTCTACTCACGAGTTGGCAACCCATCCCCGTTGTGCCGCAGTTTTCTTGCAGGTTTGACCGCACAGATCCAGTAGCGTTTTGCTGGCACACCACTTTCTTCAGGGTGATTGCATTGATAGGTGGGATTCACTTGCATCATGACCAACATTTTGTATTTGTATATTTATTCTATTGTATCTAGTTAAAAGCTCTATCAACCAGACTTTGTATATTAGCAAACATAGAAACCACCGTTGTATATTCTTTCGGACTTAGAGTCACGCTCATGCATTTATTCTTTATGCTGATTTCTTTGATGATGTTTTTATTTTCTTACTTTCTTTCTGTGTTTGATCTTCGCCTCAGGGCGTCGTATATTTATATCTTGCGTGGTTGTTTCCGCCTATTGGCGAAGAGCTAGCTCCCGCTTAGGGTTGTTGGGTTTCGCCGGCGCCCTGGCCATCTACCGTGGCCGATGCGGAACAAAAACCGGCGTTTAAAATTTGGCGCAAACAAAACCCACTCTAAAATCGAAACCATAGACCATACTAGCAAACTAGAGAGTGCAAATCTACAATGATAGAAAAGGTTATACCGAATGAACCAAGTCCTTCGGTCTTCTACCACCTTCATTAGCTCCTAAGGGTCGCGGATCGAATTTGGTTGCCGGTATTCCTTCATCGATGATGATCCACCCAAGGGAAACGACGCAGGCTCCACCCTTGCCAAGCGAGGCAACCGACGCACAAAGGTTGCAAGTAATGGAGAGTAGAGGTGTAGGAATGTCTCACTATATTTTTCTCACATGATAAATGCTCAAATGAGCAAATCAAGAAGAAGAAGGAGGAGGTGAGGAAACTAGTGGCATGAGCAACAAAGGAAATAGCTAAGTCTCCAAGAGAGAGTGAATCAGTTTGTATCATGAATGAATGAATGATCAAGAGGCTAGCATGAAGAATGAATGGCTATAATAATTTTAACCCTGGAAAAATATCTCCTCGTTTTACAATATACAAATCATTGCCATACCTCTCTACGTGCCTCACCATGCTCATGCGAACTCACCCTCCACCTCATTTAGAAAAACAAATGATTTTCTAATAAGAAAATCATCAAAATGAGGTGTCCAACTTCTAGAAGCTATTCCGTATAAATACGGAATACAACCTGGTAAACGTATCGAAATACATATAGGCGTATTCGTAAAAAAATACGAATAGCCAAGAGAGAAAAAGAATAGTGAACAATAATACTAGAATACATATAAAAAAATATATAAAAATTATTGAACCAAAACCAGATTTAATAATCCGGCTTAACCCTAAGCCGCTAGTATTATCAACCGTTCGATTAAAGTCTGTATAGCCTGTACACATATTTAATCGGACACCTCTATGTACCAACATATGTCATCTACACCATATCGCCTGAACCGTGAAAACCCTCTGTGTGGGACTCTAAAGACTCGTCAATACGCTGGAAGGGGGTTTAACCACAAGCACGTCAGCGGCACAAGTTGTACGTAACGGCTACCCAGGTATTGAACGAAAAGAAGGCCGACAAGCAAACTCATCCAAACCCCTACTGAGCCTGTCCATGATAATCTCCATACACTCCAGTCTGTTCGTCTAAGAGTATCGCATATCGAGTCTATAGGGTGGATAAAGTCAGACCCCTAATAACGCGACATTTCATGTCGTTATGAAACCCATCACCACCTAAGAAACTACTGATCCTAGATCAGTAATTCTCGACTACCTTGGCCAAGGATTTCCGGTGATGGCCACTCGTGCACAACGCGACATCAAACCCCAATACCGGGAGAGACGAATCCCCGACGATCCGCTCACTGCTTCCATGTGGCTCGGGATTGTACCCAACTAAAACCTGTTTGCACGACTCCTTTGAGCCGTGGTAGGGTAGTAGTCAAAGTACAGTAGGAACTTACACGAGACAAATGTCGATCTCAGGTCGACAGAGTAAACTGTACTCATGTCACCTGGGAACTGCAATCTGACAATAGGTATAATACCATCTAGCAGGTTCTCGGCGAGTCCGTCCAGTGTACTCATAACCCAATAAGAACCTGTATACTATCTTAGGTGACTAACTGAGACCAATGGACTGTGAAACCGGTCACCGCTCCTCGTCGGGGTCTCGATAAGTATACACTAGTCTACTCCGGAGTATCGATGCCCAGTCTCGATACTGCCACGACTAGGGACATTTAAGGATGTGCTTATAGGCCACCCAGCTCCTACTAATATGATCGCCATTATAATGCTGGTAGTCAAGTAAGAATCCTAAGGGCTCTATCAACATGTAATAGTGATCTGTAATGCCACCTAATGCTTTATATCATGATAAAGACAAACCAGATAGCATACTATCATCTCGAGTAAGACTGTTCTACCAGTATAGGTCCTCCCTTAATCATCACAATCGTGTGCCTGCGATTCAATAATTGACTTGAGGGCACTATATCCAACAATCTTCCACTTGCACTTAAGGCTAATTATTGCGGTGTCGCATACTCACAGCCTGTGTGATACCGAACACCGAACTTCTCTACTAATCAGTCTCGCAAAGCTCGTTTGCGAAACTATTGCGTTCGGGAATTAACCTCAGTGAGTGGATCCGCTCCATTGTTTCTATCTTTATCTCTCTATATCTCAACTTTGCAGAGAAAGACAATCTCCCGAAATGAGCAATACATGTCTTAGAATTTGTCTGGATATCTGATGGGACCCAGTTCACAAATGAACTCCAAATCCAACAAACTTCTTAGATTGTATCATCCACTGAATTTAATCAGTATCCTGCGCCATGGCTTCCTCGGTATCTGGTTGGACCACCTGTCCAACATACTGCCCCTCAAAAGAGGGAAAACTATAACTCTGATAGCCACTCTGTCATCCAGGTCACCGTGGTGTTGGATATAGTGCCCTCAAAGTCAATTATTGGATCGCAGGCACGTGATTGCAATGATTGAGGGGGGACCTATGCCGGTAGGAAAGTCTTACTCAAGATGATTGTATGCTATCTGGTTTATCTTTATCATCGTCTACATGCTTTAGGTGACCTTACAGATCACTATTACACATTGATCGAGCCCTTAGGATTCTTGCTTGACTACCAGCAGTATGATAGCGATCATATACATGAGAGTTGGGTAGTCTATAATAAGCACATCCTTAAAGTGTCCCTAGTCGTGGGAGTTTCGAGACTGGGCATCGATACTCCGATAGTAGACTAGTGTATACGATCGAGACCCTGACGAGGGGCGGTGGCTTGTCTCACGAACCATTGGTGTCAGTTGGTTCACCTAAGACGTATACAGATGCTCATTGGGTTATGAGTACACCTGACGGACTCGCCGGGAACATGCTAGTTGGTAATATACCTACGTCAGATATCAGTTCCCTGGTGACATGTGTACATGTTAGTCTATCGACCTGAGATCATCATTTGTCCCGTGAGAGTTCCCACTGTGCTTTGATTACTACTCTACCACGGCTCAAAGGAGTCGTGTAAACAGGTTTTAGTTGGGTACAGTCCCGAGCCACATGGAGGCAGTGAGCAGATCGGCAGGGGTTTCGTCTCTCCCGGTATTAGGGGTGAGATTGCGCTGTGTCTAGGAGAGCCATTACACGAAGTCCTTGGCCAAGGAAAGTGAGATTTACTGGTAGGTATTCCAGTAGTATCACAGGGTGTTCTGGGCTACACTCCGATACGACTTGTACCGCTTTTGGGGGTCTGTCGTTTACCAGCCCCCTAGGCCCGATATGCAATACTCATAGACGAACGGACCGGACTGTACGGATATTGTCACTGACAGGCTCAGTAGGGTTTCAGGATGAGTTCGCTCATCGGTCTCCCTTTTGGTCAATACAAGGGTAGCCGTTACGTACAGCTAGTACCACTGACGTGCTTGTGGTTAAACCCACTGCCAGCGTATTGACGAGTCTTTAGAGTCCCCCACAGATAGTATTCCCAAGTTTCAGGAGAAACGTTGTAGAGGCCATATGGTATTATGGCAGGGTTCGATCATATACGTGCAGTCGTGCACGGATCATGATCGGACGGATCATACTAGTGGGCTTTAGTTTAAGTCGGATCCTAGTATTATATTTGTTGGATTACTTTAGTCTCATTGTATTCACATTCAGTCGGAATGCGGATGCAGGTATGTATATACAGGTAAGGAGTATCCTTGTGTTCCGTCATGAGTTTACTTTAGATGTTGCCATATCTTATTGTTGGACTAAACATTTGGATTAATGTTTAGATGGTGGAAATTGTGAGCTTAAGTCATCATGAGGAGCATTAATTGTGGCATGTGCATGGGTGATGACTCATGGTCTTTTTATCTGTGCAAATGTCACATTTTTGATTGATTATTGTGTTGAAATGAGAGGTGGAGAGAGAGTGGACAGCCACTATGGCTTGGAGTTGGCTCTTGAGATTGACGCTAGTGCTCTCATTTTTCATCTCAACACAATAGAAAAGAAAAGCTCTTCTTCTTCTTCCTCTAGCACACTACTTTCACCATGGCTTCATCTTCAACCTCCATCCATACACTCTCATGTATTGAGAATAAATGGATACTTTAGAAAAAGTTATCATACACATTCTCTACATCACCTTGGACATGTCGGCTAGCAAACTTCATGTCCGAGTTGCTTCGGTTTGAAGCGGGAGCCCGTAAAAGGCTTCTTGACGTGGTGCCCTTCCGACGAGGAGACCGGAGATCGGAGATGCCGCGGGGAGCTAGTGATGGTGGCTAAAGACCGAAGGACACGGATCGATCGGTATAGCCTTTTCTATCATCTTTCTAGTTAGCTAGTTTGTGTTAATGGTACGATCCGGGTTAAAGTCTGCGTTAGCGCCAGTTTCGTAAAAAGTTTTTGTTTCCGTGTTTGGCCTCGGATTGACGGCCGGAGCGCTATCGTAGACTTACATGGTGTCAGAGCCACGCCATTAACCTTTACTAGCTTGTTCTAATTTGTTTAAAATATCGATCGAACGAAATTTCCAAAACCGCGATTCTTCTTTATACAGATTCTGTCGAAATTTTTTTATCGTCGAAAAATTATTTTGAGTATGTCAGAAAATCATGCATGTGTTTTTAAGACTACTGTAGAAATTTGGTCAATTGATACTACAAGAACGCCGCGGAACCGCGGCATCACCCACGTTTTAGCCGCGGTTCCGCCGTTGTTTTGGGGCTTCAGTACGCCATTTTTCTTCAGGTTGTCTTTAATGTGGAATTGTGGTTTCTGGAATATTTATTTTTGGCCTAGATTATTTTGAGTGCTGGATTTGTACTTGGGGCCCACTTCAGGAAATTTTGTCGATCAAAATTTTAAATAAGTTAGTTCGCAGTACTTACATTACTATCTGTGACCATGAATGTCATTCGATCGGTAAATCTTGTCTAATTGCTATAGCTCTTTTAGACGGATTTGCGAACGAGACATTCACGTTGATGTTCTGTGTTGTGCTGTGATGTTGCGGATTTGTCATGGTAGATAGCTTGGTGCAATGTTAGTGCAATTTAGTTTTATTTGTACATTTGATATCGCGGGGCGAGCGTCCGACCTGTGGACTGCCCTCACTGCCTGTTTCTATATTATTCTTTTGGGGCACGACCGGGTTGAGGTCGATGTACCCGTTGTACATGTTTTTTCTTTTCTGTTCTAGGATTACCCCATGGTGGAGTGCACGGATAGCCGGATTCTAGAGGGCAACGGGCCCGCATCTCATGGCTTTGAGACAGAGGGGGCTTCGCGGGCTATTCGCCGCACTCGTAGGGGATATAGGTTGACCAAAGGATGGGTGCTCAAGTTACCGGATTCCTTGAAGTGCTGGGTGGTCCATTCAATTTGCTGAAGGGGGCTGCCTCGCTTCTGGTTTTGGCGGGTAACTTGCCACACCTGTAGGGTCTAGTTTTTCATCGCACAGGCTATCCACATGACCAAGGGAACGTCTGTAATGTTCTGTGATGCTTATTACTTTTCTGTGATGTTGTATTTATCACGCCTAGAGGGATTATTATATATTGATATATATACTAGTAGATGTTGTATATGTTTTACACCCGCGCTAGTCCAGTCCCCGCTCTGTGTTAGTTATATGTATGCCCTAGAGGCCATTACTGTACATAGGATGTATATTGTAGTGGATGCTGGGACATATATAGGTAGGACTTTCTTGCTCGATATGATAATACGTTATCTGGTTGCTCTTTATCTTAACATGTATACTTGCTGTCTCTCTATTACATGTTGATAAAGCCCTTAGAATATGTGCTCGACTTCCAGGACTGTGATGTAGATCATACTAGTGGGGCCTGGGTAGTCCATGAGTACATCTTTCAATGTTCCTAGTCGTGGGAATATCGAGACGGGGCATCGATATTCCAGAGTAGACTAGCGTATATCTTCTCGACCCATGTGATGGGCGATGGATGATCCCATATCCATTGGTGTTTGACATCAGAGATGGTATGCGGGTGCTCAGTGGAGACTGGGTACACTGAACGGACTCACCGAGAACTCCCAGATGGTATTATACCTTACGTCAGATGGCAGTTCTCTGGTGACACTGGTGCAGCTTAGTCTGTTGACCCAAGATCGTCATAGAGTCTTGTGTGTCTCCCATTGTGCTTTGATTTCCATCCTACCACGGCTTTACTGAGTCATGCAAACAGGTGGTTTTTGGGTACAGTCCCGATTCACATGGAGGCAATGAGCGATAGGAGGGGATTCGTCTCTCCCGGTATTAGGGGTTGATGTTGCGCTATGCTCGACTGGCCATAACTGGAAATCCCTGGCCAGGGTTGCAGTGATATATTGGTAAGAGTTATCAGTAGTTTCATGCTTGTTATGGACCTTACATCGGCATGACTTATCAAGCTATTGGGGTCTGACGTTTACCACCCCTAGGCGAAATATGCGACATATCAGACGAACAGACCGGACTGTACGGTAAGTGTTACTGGTTGGATTCACAGGAGTGTGAGCGGGCTTGCTCGTTGATCTTCTGATCGCTCAATACCTGGGTGGCCGTTACGTTTAGCAGACCGCTTGCGGCTTGTGGGTGTTTGATATGATCATCACCTACTGCCGGCGTATTGACGAGTCTTTAGTGTCCTACACAGAGGTTTCCTGGCTCAAGCGAAACGAAATAGGAGCGTATATGAGAAATGTGCGGGACCGAGAATAATGCCAGTATGTGATACTGAATTCTATTCTCGCGATTTGTATCATCGGACGGTTATACAAGATATAGCCGGGTTACCGAATCAAATGTTGATTAGATATATTGATACACTTGATATTAGTCGGTTATATGCAGTATGACCGGATCATTAAATCAACTGTTGATTTAATGATTTAATGTACAAATATATATTTGATATATTACTTTACATTAACTAGTATTGGTTCACTTAAGATTATTTTTCTCACTAGATTGTGCACATTGTATATATGATATATGTTTGTGCACTAGTTTGTATCATGTTTGATGATACATGCAAACTTGGGTGTGTGTATGCTTTAAACCATGTTTAGGTTAATGGTTAGGGTTTTAACTTATTTATTTTATTTTATTTATTTATTTTTGGCAAAAATAAAATGGTGGTTTTCTTTGTTTTATGCTTGAAGCTTCATGAAGCTTTTTAAGCATCTTTGAAAAGTCTAACCATTTTTTTTATGCTTTAACCTAACCATCAACCTAAACCCTAGTTTATTCTCTACATGTGTTAACTCACCCATGGTTGCAATATGATAAACTTCACTTGAATTTTCTTTTTGAATTAATTCATTTTCTTTTCATCTTCTTCTTCTTCATGAAGTGAAGAAAGTTTTCTTAAAAATTTTCAAGTGAGAAAATCAAGTGAGTAATCCAAATCCAAAGTGAACCCACTTCGTATTTCTTCATCCTCTACCACTTGCCATGTTGTATAGGGTGTTATCTTCACAAGTTTCATGACCTAGTGAAGATGGAGCTTGAGTTTGAGTCGCCTCGACGTAGATCATCTTCGGCATCGAAGTCAATGACCTAGCCCGTTTATTTCTCCGACGAAATCATCGCTAGAGTCCGGGATCCCGATGATCGCAGCGGAGGCACGTCAACATGGAGCTTTAAAAGTGGAGGAGCGGATCTACAAAGGTTGTATTCCCATTCACTTAGTAGTAAAATAGTTTACTAGCTTATAGTTTCGCCTTTACCTCTAGTTAACGATCTAAATTAGGGTTTCTCGGCACATGGAAAAAATTGATTTTGGCATGGTTGATCAGTTGTAGAACCTCATGGGTGTGCCTAGGAACCCTACAGTGGTATCAGAGCTTAGCTAGAGCTTTAGGCGAAGTGTAGACGATGATAGAAATCCGATCGAACCCCGAAACCCTAAACTTGACCCCTCTCTGTACATTTTCTGAAATTGTGGATTTTTGTTAATTAAAAATGCTCAGAAAATAAAGCAGGGTTTTCCAGGAATTACTGTGGAGCACGTGACCCTAACTCAACCAATGCGCCGTGGAACCACGGCCCCACCCTGGTTTGTGCGGCGGTTCCGTGGCCATAAAGGTGACTCTGGGCACGTGCTTTGCACAGTAATGCCCATCTGTAATTCCTCTATTTTCTGAGAATTTTTAATCTATACTCAAGAGTTGAGTTTTCTGAGTTGTATTGGGGACTCGATGTTTCGATCGGAAAGTTTAACTTCGTCTATGTGTTTTTCCGGGTATTTTAGAACATGTTAAAAGGTTCGACCGGATATAAATACCCACTTTTTTCCCTGCCGGGAAATTTCCAAGTGTTGGATTTTTCCGTAGTCTAAGAACGTTCTAAGTAGTGCAAGTAACGCGATGGACCCTCTAGAAGACAACAAACCTTAACTCGATTATGTGACCGTCTTGAACTGCTCTTTGAACCTTAGGGTTTGGGGCAGTACGGTGTGCCAGATGTGAGCCATTGGCTTGACCCTTCTACGGCTGGACCGTTGGTACTGTGGCATGAAGTGAATGTTTTTAAACTTATTTCATATGTTGAGCTTTTCGGGAAAACTTGGGTGTTTGATTATTCGATCGGGAAGTTTAACATTGTCTAATTATCTGGAATGTGATACAATATTTGGAATCCACAAGTAGTTATGAGATAACTAATTTGAATGTTATAAATCTAGCAGTTTAGTCTCACTTGATCGGTTGCCACGGGATTTTGATGTGATCAAAAGTCCGTCGCAATCACGTAGCGTACGCGGATACTCGCCGGTAAACTTAATTGATAGCCACGCCCCTTAGCCCCGACCAAGTGACTGTAGGAGAACCCCGTCGCCAAAAGCATCCGTTCGGGTGCTCGCGGCAGCGGTGTTCCGCCCTAGTGCACTTTGTCGACGGTATCGGGGGTGCGGCCGTCTACTAAAGTTTGCGAGGAGCATTCGATCAGGATGTCGGGAATCTTGTTGAATTGCCCGACTTGATATTGAAAAGAGTTTTTGATTTTGAAACAAAAATGCGGGGTTTATAATTGTTAGGCATGCGATGTCTAAGGAATTCATTTGATTAGGCATGCGATGTCTAAAAAGTTTGCGGATTCCAACTGTTGTAGTTTTACACTTTCTTTTCTGTGACCGTAAGTGTAATATGTGATATCGCCGGTTTCGTTGCTATATGTCAACGACAATTGGGATGGGCATATTTACTTACGTTGATGACATGTGATGTTATGTGTTGCTAAATATGTTATATTGGATCGTCGTGTTTGAATAGCCGGGGGTTTTTATGTGAGATGAGTATTTTTTTCTTTTTCATTCATGTAAAAACTTGTATGTAATATTCTTTTGTTGGGGCACTTCCAGGTTGCGGAAGATGTCACTTTTGTATATTATTTCCTTTTCCGCATTAGGATAGACCCAAGGAGGGGAGCACAAGTAACCGGGTTCTAGGGTCCAGTGGGAGACCATCTCGAGGAGTCGAGTCCGGGTCTCCTAACTCTAGAATTGGTAGGGTTGCTTGCCGCTCTCGTAGGGGTCTAGGGGTGTGGGATTGGCTATTCATCACGACCGTGGAATCCGTATTTTATACAGGCTCAAAATAAAACATGGACGTCCTAGTATATCCAATATTTCATATGATATTTTCTGCTGCGTTATCTATGATGTGATCATATGATATGTTCAGATAGATATTGTATATAGTATATATGATATATTATATAGACGTTGCTTATGTTTTACACCCGCACTAGCCCTGCCTCGCTCTGGCGTTAGTTACCTAACCTAACGGTGCAGACGGGACATCGAGGCGAATGCGGATGGCATAAGCGTACGTTATATTTATCTGTGATGTTTAGGTGGACTTAAATGATGGGACATTCATTAATGAGATTAATGAAAGAAAATAAACCTAAAAGATGTTGTGGAATCGAATTTCAAAAATAAAATCAGGTAGCTCTAGTTGTTGCTTTGCATCGCGGTGTTCCTTGTAGAACATCCTGCACCTTATTCGATAAGGAAAGGGCCGACGATCCCTTCACCGAGAGTGACCCTTTTAGCAATAATTGGCAGATGCTACAACCCTCGGTTTGTCTTTTGATTGCTTCTATAGTTTCTGTTTTGCACAGCGGTATATATGATATATCCTGCACCTTATTCGATGAGGAAAGGGCCGACGATCCCTTCACCGGGAGTGACCCCTTTAGCAAAACTAGAAAAGCCTCAAAAACACTCCATTTAAAAACCATTTGATTCCGCAACGAGATCAAGTTCAAAGCGTTAAAGGTTTTCATAAAAACCATCCGCAACCTTCCGTCATTTTAGGAAGTAGAGTACTTAGTATTCGTGCTGTGTTTGTTGACCATAGTCAAGGCACAGTATACGGTAGCTAAGTGATGTTTTCCTACACCGCATATGATGCGATTAGTTAGGACAGTCGCGTGACTTTGTTGACCTTCGTTAAGGGTCATGTGGGTGGGTCTAATTAATCACGAAATGACGGGTAGAACATGACTAGTGCTTATGATTTGTTGACCATAGTTAAGGTCATAAGTGCTAGGGGTAAAAACCTTTATCGGGAGTTTCAAGTGTTGAAATTTGCAATGAGATTGCATACCTTCTATATGATAGTTGGATCCCGATACCCACTGCGAGTAATTGTTACTCCTGGGAGAGTTTTGCACTTTAAAATTAGCCGTTCAAGTAGGTGTCTAGAAAGGTGTCAACGGGGTTACGCCCCTGGGAAAACGAGGTTTACTTTAATTAGGTCTGTGCGAAAGCACGGGGAACCTCCCTCAAAGTACCGGCACTGGCCTGGCTGAAAGATTGGCGAACTTGTAGAGTGTAATTAATCCCGTCTAGTCTTTCCCTTTAGGGTTTGAAGGAGGATTTGATAAAAGCAGTGGGAGCCATCCTGATTAGATAAAATATATAACCAATCTAATCTTGCAAGAGCGCACGCAGAGTGTTTTCTTCTTTCTCTCTCCAGGTAGCGACCATGTCACGCCTTAATCAAGATAATAATATGGATGTATTGACTGAACCCACTTGTTATACTGAGCTGGGGAACGTTGGTCCCGCTCCAACTTATAATTGTTATAAGACAGAGCAGGAATTAGGGGAATACCAGATTTCCCGTGCCGCCCAAACGAAGAAAGTGCATAATGATGCATCTTCTTCGGGTGTGTTCATTACAAAGTACTGTTTCTCTGTATCCTCTACGTCCTGGGTATTTGATACCGGATCAGGATCCCGCATATGTAATTTGTTACATGGGCTACAGAAAGGTAGAGAACTGAGAACGGGTGATAAGTTTCATGAGACAGAAAACGGTGCAAGTGTTGCAGCCAAGTCTGTTGGTCACTGTCACCCCGTATTACCAATACATTGATTCTGAACAAATGCTATTAGATACCGAACCTGATATACAAAATCATATCAGTCTCTTTATTAGTAAAGAAAGGATATAATTTTGTATTGTTGAATATTGTTTTGAACATTTCAAAAGTTGATCGGTTCAGGCACGTTATCTAAAACCATTGACGTTCTAAATCAAACTACAGTTCTTAGTATACTGAACACACACAAGAGGAAGAGTTCAGGGATGAATGAATTCTTTTTGAGGCATTGTAGACTAGGTCATATCAATGCGACCCGACTAGCTAAGTTACACTTAGATGCATATTTAAATCAGTTTAAATTTACATCTTATGAAACTTGCCAGTCATGTCACAATGATAAGATGACCATAGCTCCGTTTATTGGAAACAGAGAAAGAGTTAATGAACTCTTGGGGCTGATACATAGTGATGTATGTAAGGTCCCCTGTCTACACATGCCAGGACCGGTTCTTTGTACTTCATTACATTCTCTGATGATCTCTCAAGATTCAGTCATATGTTCCTGTTGAAACATAAGTCCGAAGCTTTTGAGATATTCACAGAATATAAGTTGGAAGTAGAGAACCAAAATACGGGTATAAGTATTATGTCCTATGATGAGATCAGGGAGGAGAATACTTGTGCATAGAATTCCTGGACTATTCTAAAAGTGAATGAGATTCTCTCTCAGCATTACTCCTCTGAATATACCACAGCACAACGGTGTATCAGGGCGGAGCAATTGCACCCTATGAGATATGGTGTGCTTTATGATGAGTATTACTGAGTTACCTGTTTCTTTTAAGGGGTTATGCACTTGAGAAGCTGCATGCCTATTGAACTGGGTTCGAATCAAATCAGTGCCTACCACTGCATATAAGATATGGTATGGGAAGAGCCTATCTCTTAAGTAAGTTAAGATTTGGGATTGTCTGGCCTATGTAAAAAGAAAAATCCGGACAAGATCAAGGCAAGGTCAGTTCTATACAGCTGGAAGGATTTCCAGCTATACAAACTACAGCTGATGATTTGACAGAACAAAAGGATTCAATAGTCCCCTACGAACCTCAGCCTCTCTGCCGATCTGGTAGGGTTCCTCATCCGCCTGAGAGATACTTCGGTTTCTCGATGACAGTGGGAGCGAGGAATGCATCATGAGATGATGACCCAACTAGTTTCGAGCAGACCATCGAGAGTAGGGACTCTGTAAGAATGGCTGGATGCTTAGCGATCTGAGATGGAATCCATGTACACCAACAAAAGTATGGACTTTGGTTGCTATATCTGAAGGGTTAAATCCCCATCAGAAGCAAGTATATCTTGAGAAGATTACTTGGTGTAGATGGAAAAGTTAAGACTTTCGAAGCTAGACTTGTTAAAGGTTTTCGTCATCTACCCGGCGTGGATAATGATGAAACCTTTTCCAGTGGCTATGCTTAAGTCCATCTGGATCCTACTTGACATTGCTACATACCATGACTACGATATCTGGTGGCTGGGTGTCATGACTATTTTTCTGAATACTGATTTAGAAGAGAACATCTATAAGTACACAACCAGATGGCTTCGTAAACAGTGGGAGCAGCGGAAACGTGTGCAAGTTGTTTTACAGAATAAAGCAGGCATCGCGGAGTTGGAACATCTGTTTCGATGTGGTAGTCAAAGAGTTTGACTTCATCAAAATGGTAGATAAACCTTGTATATACAAAAGGCTAGTAGAGAGTAAGATGGTCATCCTCGTATTGTACGTGGACAAAATACTCTTGATAGGAAAAGAGTTTCCTATACTGCGCACGGTCAATCTCCTCTTATCATAAGAATTCTCCATATAGGATCAAAGTGATACCTCCTAAATCCTGGGTTTTGGATCTATAAGATAGATCTAAATGGATGTTGGGATTCTCACTAGTTGTAGTGAGATGGTATCAGTTGATCCTGGGGAGAATCACTGGAAAGGTTCCAGGGTGATAAGGACGACTGAATGTCAGTCGCAGGCATTGTCTTTACACTCAGTGGAGGGACGGTATGTTGGAAGAGATCCAAGCTAGATATCGTGGCAGACTAGTCGATAAAGGCTGGTGACATCGCTATCAAAGATACTACCAAAGAGGCAGTTTGGGTGTATATTAGTTCATAAGATGAACTAGGTTCCTACCATTGTGTGACAATGGAGGTGTGGCTTTGGCCAAGGAACCCTGGTCCTATCAGTGACCCAGACATATTCTGAGGCAGCATCACCTGATCATGGAGATAGTTGATCTCCAGGGTGATCGAGGTTAGGAGAGTAGACTCAGAGGACAACACGGTGGATCTACTCACAAAGGCCTTTTCCCAAAGAGAGACTTTTATGGGATGGTTGAGTATTAGATACTGCAACCACTGCTACAGATGGCCTTAGTGCAAGTGGGAGATTGTTAGTTATATGTATGCCCTAGAGGCCATTACTGTACATAGGATGTATATTGTAGTGGATGCTGGGACATATATAGGTAGGACTTTCTTGCTCGACATGATAGTACGCTATCTGGTTGCTCTTTATCTTAACATGTATACTTGCTGTCTCTCTATTACATGTTGATAAAGCCCTTAGGATATGTGCTCGACTTCCAGGACTGTGATGTAGATCATACTAGTGGGGCTTGGGTAGTCCATGAGTACATCCTTAAATGTTCCTAGTCATGGGAATATAGAGACGGGGCATCGATATTCCACAGTAGACTAGCGTATATCTTCTCGACCCATGTGATGGGCGATGGATGATCCCATATCCATTGGTGTATGACATCAGAGATGGTATGCGGGTGCTCAGTGGAGACTGGGTACACTGAACGGACTCGCCGAGAACTCCCAGATGGTATTATACCTCACGTCAGATGGCAGTTCTCTGGTGACACTGGTGCAGCTTAGTCTGTTGACCCGAGATCGTCATAGAGACTTGTGTGTCTCCCACTGTGCTTTGATTGCCACCCTACCACGGCTCTACCGAGTCATGCAAACAGGTGGTTTTTGGGTACAGTCCCGATTCACATGGAGGCAATGAGCGATATGAGGGGATTCGTCTCTCCCGGTATTGGGGGTTGATGTTGCGCTATGCTCGACTGGCCATAACTGGAAATCCCTGGCCAGGGTTGCAGTGATATACTGGTAAGAGTTATCAGTAGTTTCACGCTTGTTATAGACCTTACATCGGCATGACTTATCAAGCTATTGGGGTCTGACGTTTACCACCCCTTGGCGAGATATGCGACATATCAGACGAACAGACCGGACTGTACGGTAAGTGTTACTGGTTGGATTCACAGGAGTGTGAGCGGGCTTGCTCGTTGATCTTCTGATCGCTCAATACCTGGGTGGCCGTTACGTTTAGCAGACCGCTTGCGGCTTGTGGGTATTTGATATAATCATCACCTACTGCCGGCGTATTGACGAGTCTTTAGAGTCTTACACAGAAGTTTCTTGGCTCAAGCGAAACGAAATAGGAGCGCATATGAGATATGTGCGGGACCGAGAATAATGCCAGTATGTGATACTGAATTCTATTCTCGCGATTTGTATCATCGGACGGTTATACAAGATATAGCCGGGTTACCGAATCAAATGTTGATTCGATATATTGATACACTTGATATTAGTCGGTTATATGCAGTATGACCGGATCATTAAATCAACTGTTGATTTAATGATTTAATGTACAAATATATATTTGATATATTACTTTACATTAACTAGTATTGGTTCACTTAAGATTATTTTTCTCACTAGATTGTGCACATTGTATATATGATATATGTTTGTGCACTAGTTTGTATCATATTTGATGATATATGCAAACTTGGGTGTGTGTATGCTTTAAACCATGTTTAAGTTAATGGTTAGGGTTTTAACTTATTTATTTTATTTTATTTATTTATTTTTGGCAAAAATAAAATGGTGGTTTTCTTTGTTTTATGCTTGAAGCTTCATGAAGCTTTTTAAGCATCTTTGAAAAGTCTAACCATTTTGTTTTTTGCTTTAACCTAACCATCAACCTAAACCCTAGTTTATTCTCTACATGTGTTAACTCACCCATGGTTGCAATATGATAAATTTCACTTGAATTTTCTTTTTGAATTAATTCATTTTCTTTTCTTCTTCTTATTCTTCTTCATGAAGTGAAGAAAGTTTTCTTAAAAATTTTCATGTGATGAAATCAAGTGAGAAATCCAAATCCAAAGTGAACCCACTTCCTATTTCTTCATCCTCTACCACTTGCCATATTGTATAGGGTGTTATCTTCATAAGTTTCATGACTTAGTGAAGATGGAGCTTGAGTTTGAGTCGCCTCGACGTAGATCATCTTCGGCATCGAAGTCAACGTCCTAGCCCGCTTATTTCTCCGACGAAATCATCGCTAGAGTCCGGGATCCCGATGATCGCAGCGGAGGCACGTCAACATGGAGCTTTAAAAGTGGAGGAGCGGATCTACAAAGGTTGTATTCCCATTCACTTAGTAGTAAAGTAGTTTACTAGCTTATAGTTTCGCCTTTACCTCTAGTTAACGATCTAAATTAGGGTTTCTCGGCACATGGAAAAATTTGATTTTGGCATGGTTGATCAGTTGTAGAACCTCATGGGTGTGCCTAGGAACCCTACACTCTGTCGTTAGTTTAGTAACCTAATGGGTGATGACGGGACCCAGTGGCGAATGAGGATGGCATATACGTACATCATATTTTCGTTCTTTATTGGTGTGATCAATTGATGGGACTACATTGATTCGGATCATTGCAAGCTAAACAAACCTGTTTGACATTGTTGGAACAATTTTCAAAAAGATCTTATTACAAGGACGTTTTCATTTGCTTTGCACAAAGGTATTCGGTTATGAATATCCTGCACTTCATTCGATGATGCAAGGGCCGAGATCCCTTCATCGGGAATGACCCCTTGAGTAAAAGTTTGCGTCAACGTAATAATTTCACTATAGTCGTTTCCTTTTGCTTTGCATCGTGGTATTCAGTTTGGAATATCCTGCACCTCATTCTACGAGGAAAAAGCCGAGATTCCTTCACCGGGAGTGACCTCTTTAGCAAAATTTTTCGCCACTATATATTTTTAAAAACCACTTGGATTCCTTCAATGATATCAAGTTCATTACGTTAAAGGTTTTTCGCCAAAAACCAGCCGTAGCCCTCCGTTATTTCGGATAAGTAGCGCATAGTATTCGTGCGGTGTTTGTTGGCCAAAGTCAAGGCATCGTGTGCGGTAGCTGTGTGTTGCTTGTCCGTTGCATGGATATGCATTGGTTTAGGACAGTCATACCACTTTGTTGGCCAAAATCAAGGGTGTGTGCGGGTGGGTCTAAATCAATCAGGACAATGACGGGTAGAACTTGACTTGCGGGTTTTGATTTGTTGGCCAAAGTCAAGGTCATAAATCGCTTGGGGTAAAAACACACATCGGGAGTTTCAAACATACAGGAAACTTGCCAGATATGCGCATACCTTCTAGAGTGTGATAACGTGAGTGGATTCCAACACGTTATCATACGATGATTGTTGGATCCCGATTACCACTGATGAGTTGGTTTACTCCTCGGGTGATCCCGACTAATTCTTCTTTCAGGTTTGGAGGAGAATTTGAGGATACAGTGGGAGGTTTCCTATTAGATAAAGTGATAACCATTCTGATCTAGGTTAGAGTGCACGCAGAGTTTTTCTTTTCTCTCTCTCTTTAGCAGCGACCATGGCCCGACCCTAGACTATGACTCAGTAACCAAGTTAACCGAACTTTCTTAAAACACTGGCTTTTGGATTGTCTGAGTTGCATACATAATTGCCACCCTTTCTTTTACCCTTTGCATTTCTCCGGAACACCCCGTATTACTACGAACATCCACTTCCATTGGATAAATCCATCGTATGGTTATATATGAACTCGAAGGAACTTGTTCCAAATTCGAGGATGGATTCTGGTTCTGGAGAAAATGAATAGGACTATTCAGTTGTCTTTTCCTTTTACCTTCTCTCAGGATTTGAGGGCTCCTAAGATTAGGAGAGGGTACACCCATTGCGCTTATTGGATAGTCATCTTCCAAACCATAGGCAAGTGCCGAACGATAGGGAATGAAGAAAACCAATTAGCCTATATGTGGTGTACAGGAGGTAACAAGTAAAGAAAAATAAAGGGATTAGAAAGAGGGCAAAGTAAAATGCGACTGCTATCATTCACGACCAAACCAAGTATTTCATCGCTACTCCTATTTCACCTTTGTATTTCTCCAGAACACCCCGTATCACTACGAAGTTCCACAGTTTATTGGATAATCCATCGTATGGTTATATACGAACTCGAAGGAACTTGTTCCAGTTCGAGGATGGATTCTGGTTCAGGAGAAATAAGAATAAGGTTTATTCAGTTGTCTTTCATCGTTACCTTCTCTCGGGTTGCGAGTGCTCCTAGGATTAGGACAGTACACCTATTACGCTTATTGGATAGTCTTCTTCCAAACCATAGGCTGGTGCCGAACGGTAGGGAAGGAAGAAAACCATTTAGCCGAAGGGGGTGTAAAGAAGGTAATGAGTAAAGACAAATAAAGGGATTTGGAGAGATGGAAAATCAGATATACGGTTACAGTCATGAATCTGGATAATGGAAGAGGCATTACTAGGAATACCCGGAAACCCCTTCGAAACATTTTCATGTTTCAGTTTCACTGTGCATTGTTAATAGAAAACCGATTTCCCATTTAGACCTTGCTCCAGGGTATGTATTTACCAGATATAATTCTCACATCTATATGGTTTTACAGATGATGAGTGGGAGTAAGTTATTGAAAATTAGGTGATCATCCTCATTATATCGGGATTCGTTATAATTGGTGATATTTGAGAAAATCGCCTGGGTTTTTGCCGGACAACAAACATTTGGTTTTGAATATCCTTTGTTATGCACCAGTTTCAAGTTGATATATCTGTACGTTTATTTTTTATAAAGTGAGATATAAATTTTTGAAATTATGTCCATGACTTTTACCTATATATGTTGATGGTTAGGTAAGGAGCATTAAACAGCGGTGTAATTCTTCATAACCATAAGTATAGTTTTCAACCTACGACGCACAGGGTATGAGTTATTCAACTCAAGGGACTTATACAAAGTATTGTATGTTGTCCAGTGTCCATAAGAACAGAGGGGTTGGTCCTTATACTATATTCTGTTTACTTGTGACTTCTCTAGTTTTAGACATGTGTTTCGTAGAAATACAAAGTCTAAGTTTTGAGAAGTTAGAGGTACAAGAATAAAGTAGAGAACCATTGTGTTGCAAGTATCAGGATTCTTCAAGGTGATCGAAGATGTAGATACTTGTGTTTGGTATTCAGTTGATAGTAATGGTTTTGAGAAACTTGTTTCTCTTTCAGGTTACTCATAATTGGATGCACTCCTAAGTTGAGTAATGTTGATCGACCTTTTTCCATTTAGTTAACATGCACTGGAGACAGCTGTATGATTTGAATCTGGTTCCAATTAAATCAGTTCCTTTGTTTCTATATTGAATATAGAATGGCTCATATCTTAACGATGTTAAGGTATATGGAGTTGTCCGGCTTATGTTTAAAAACAGACTCTGGATAACTCAAGGCACGTTTCTGTAATGGCTGTTTGTTGGTTGACCCGGGCTATGACGAGGGTTAACTTTCTGCTATCTGGAAGATCAATAGTGATATTGTTCTTGACTCGCCATAGTTTTAGTAAAATGGACTTTTTCAGAAAACAGTAGTGGGAGTATGGTAGGACTGGAAGTGATTCCAGAACCGCAAACGATTACTTAAAGTTTAATAGGACCTAAAGATTCAATTACGTTTGACATTCCATTAGCCACTCCGCAGATATAGTGGGTAACCTCAGGCGCCCGAGCGGTACTTCGGTATCCTCAAGGACGGTGACATGGAGGTTCTTGTTTACCCAAGACTTGCCATTACTGATGTTCCAGACAATGAGACCCGGTAGGAGGATGGGTATAACGTCGTTCTAAAGTTTACTTTAGAAGTGCACGAGTATATGATTCTGCCAGAGGGTTGTTGTAGTCAGTAGGAGCAGCGGAAGCATAGTGGACAAGTAGCTTATGTCTGTTTATAGACTAAAGCAGATATAGCGGGGAAAGATCATCTATTTTTGATGTGATAGTCATAGGTTTTGACTTCATCAGAATAGGAGATGGATCTGTTAAGAAGGTAGTAGGGTGTGATGTCCTGGTATTTGGATGACATACACATAGTACGAAGTGAAATTCCTATACTACGATCGGTTATACTTTGGTTGCCACACAGTGGTTTCTCCACATAGGGCTTGGATATTATATCAGACATTTTGGTTACAAGATCTATGGTTTTAGATCTAAATTTGGGTAGTTTCCTAATCTGGGTACTTAGACAGCATTCTAAAGGTGTTTTAGAATGGACGACTCCTGGCACGGTAATATACCTGCAGGTGATGGAGTTACCCTCTCTAAAGGTGTCTTACAGACTAAAAAGGAGAGAGATGTGTATAATTGGTATATCACTTGCATAGGCAGTTGAGTCAATCATGAGATGTCAAGTACCACACCAGATGTTGTTTTTGCACTAGATGCAATAAGTTGAGATATTAATCCAATCCTGGAGAAACGTTCGGAAGCAGTTTTAGAACATAAGTTGATGTTCTAGGGATATGATAATGACATCTTCCTTTGGGAGACAGTTATCATTCCAGGCTTCCAAGATGACCTGGATGACAGAGTGACTGTCAGAGTTATGGTTTTCCCTCTGATGAGGGGCAGTATTTTGGACAGGTGGTCCATGTGGATACCGCGGGAGGCATGGCGCAGGATACTTATTAAATTCAGTTGACGATACAGTCTAAGAAGTTTTCTGGATTTGGAGTTCATTTGTGAACTATGTCCCATCAGATATCGAGACATATTCTAAGACAGGTATTGCTCATTTCGGGAGATAGCTTTCTCCGCGAACTTGAGATAAAGAGAGACATAGAAAGAAACATCAGGGCGGATCCACTCACGGAGGCTATTCCTCGACCGCAATAGTTTCACAAACGGGCTTTGTGAGATTGATCAGTAGAGGAGTTGGGTGTTCGGTATCACACGGGCTGTGAGTATGCGACATCGCAATAATTAGCCTTGAGTGCAAGTAGGAGATTGTTGGATATAGTGCCTTCAAAGTCAATTATTGGATCGCAGGCAGGTGGTTGCAATTATTGAGGGAAGACCTATGCCAGTAGGACAGTTTTACTCAAGATGATTGTATGCTATCTGGTTTATCTTTATCATCGTGTACATGCTTTAGGTGACCTTATAGATCACTATTACACATTGATAGAGCCCTTAGGATTCTTGCTTGACTACCAGCAGTATGATGGCGATCATATACGTCAGAGTTGGGTAGTCTATAAGCACATCCTTAAAGTGTCCCTAGCCGTAGGAGTTTCGAGACTGGGCATCGATACTCCGATAGTATACTAGTGTATACGATCGAGACCCCGACGAGGGGCGGTGGATGGTCTCACAAGCCATTGGTTTCAGTTGGTTCACCTAATACGTATACAAGTGCTCATTGGGTTATGAGTATACTGGACAGACTCGTCGGGAACATGCTAGTTGGTAATATACCTACGTCAGATAGCAGTTCCCTGATGACATGTGTACAGGTTAGTCTATCGACCTGAGATCGTCATTTGTCTCGTGTGAGCTCCCACTGTGCTTTAATTACTACCCTACCACGGCTCAATGGAGTCTTGCAAACAGGTTTTAGTTGGGTACAGTCCCGAGCCACATGGAGGCAGTGAGTGGATCGGCAGGGGTTTTGTCTCTCCCGGTATTGGGGGTAAGATCGCGCTGTGTCTAGGAGAGCTATTACACGAAGTCCTTGGCCAAGGCAAGTGAGATTTACTGGTAGGTATTCCAGTAGTATTTCAGGGTGTTCTGGGCTACACTCCGACACGACTTGTACCGCTTTTGGGGGTCTGACGTTTACCAGCCCCCTAGGCCCGACATGCGATACTCATAGACGAACGGACTGGACTGTACGTACATTGTCACTGACAGGCTCAGTAGGGTTTCAGGATGAGTTCGCTCATCGGTCTCCCTTTTGGTCAATACAAGGGTAGCCGTTACGTACAGCTAGTACTACTGACGTGCTTGTGGTTAAACCCACTGCCAGCGTATTGACGAGTCTTTAGAGTCCCCCACAGATAGTTTTCCCAAGTTTTGGGCGAAACGTTGTAGAGGCCGTATGGTATTATGGTAGGGTTCAATCATATACGTGCAGTCGCTCATCGGACGGATCATACTAGTGGGTTTGGTTTAAGCCGGATCCTAGTATTAGATTTGTTGGATTACTTTAGTCTCATTGCATTCACATTAAGTCGGAATGCGGATGCAGGTATTTATATACAAGTGAGGGATATCCTTGTGATCCGTCACAAGTTTACTTTAGATGTTGCCATATCTTATTGTTGGACTAAACATTTGGATTAATGTTTAGATGGTGGAAATTGTGAGCTTAAGTCA
This sequence comes from Agapanthus africanus, assembly GCA_030015575.1. Classification (NCBI taxonomy): domain Eukaryota; kingdom Viridiplantae; phylum Streptophyta; class Magnoliopsida; order Asparagales; family Amaryllidaceae; genus Agapanthus; species Agapanthus africanus. The sequence continues at coordinate 205,239,981 of CM057347.1, read as the reverse complement.
ACATGAGGAGCATTAATTATGGCATGTGAATGGGTGATGACTCATGTTCTTTTTATTTGTGCAAATGTCACATTTTTTTATTGATTATTGTGTTGAAATGAGAGGTGGAGAGAGAGTGGACAGCCACTATGGCTTGGGGTTGGCTCTTCAGATTGATGCTAGTGCTCTCATTTTTCATCTCAACACAATAGAAAAGAAAAGATCTTCTTCTTCTTCCTCCTCTTGCTCACTACTTCCACCATGTTATCATCTTCAACCTCCATCCATACACTCTCATGTGTTGAGAATCAATGGATGCTTGAGACAAAATTATCACACACATTCTCTACATCACCTTGGACATGTCGGCTAGCAAAATTCATGTCCGAGTTACTTCGGTTTGAAGCGGGAGCCCGTAAAAGGCTTCTTTATGTGGTACCATTCCGACGAGGAGACCGGAGATTGGAGATGCCGCGAGGAGTTAGGGATTGTGGCTAAAGACCGAAGGACACGGATCGATCGGTATAGCCTTTTCTATCATCTTTCTAGTTAGCTAGTTTGTGTTAATGGTACGATCCGGGTTAAAGTCTGCGTTAGCCCCATTTTCGTAATAAGTTTTTGTTTCTTCGTTTGGCCTCGGATTGACGGCCGGGGCTCTACCGTAAACTTACACTTGGAAGCCTAAAATGATAACCGCCTCCCGAAAGAGGCTGCCGTTACCATATACCAAGAACATCCACTTATGTTCATAACAGCTTCCCTCCATTTCTGTAACGTTTTAAAAATAATTAAATAAATAATTAAATGAATAAAATTGTTTAAGTGAATTTTATGATTTTCGGCAAAGTAAAATGTATTTTTCGTAAAACCTAGCCGTGATTGTTTTTCATTATAATTTCAAAAATACCTATTTTAATTATGCAATTACTAGTAAATGGTGTTTATTTAGCCACTTATAAATTTTTAGTTTAATTAAATATTTTTCCTAAATTAATTATTTTAAATACTAACATAAGCTTTATTTTTTACACTAAATTAGTGTAAATTACAAATTTAAATGGTTTTAATTTGTAAAAATAAACCATGGCATGTTAGAATTTAGTGTGTATCATGCAAAATTTATTTGCAAATTTTTCCTATTTTCTAGAGCTTTCTTGAGTTGCTATAGTAAAGAAATAAAAGAAAAATAAAGAATTGTATGAAAAGACATAATGAAGTGATATTTTGGTGGAGACTTCTACACAACTTTTGTCACTCTTTTCCTTCTCTCCCTCACCTCCAAAAATGGCCGGCCTCACCCCCCATGGTAGCCCCCATTTTCCTCATTTTATTTTGCTCCAAAATTCATCAAATATACATCAAAAATTCAATTAAAATTCCACAAAATCCTAATAAATTCCTACCCTTTGTTCCTTGCTCTTCTTTACATGGATTTTGGAGTGGGAAAGCATGCATTTTGGAGGCTCATTTTCATGTTTGGATTTCATATTTTGAAGGTATAAATTTCCTTCTTTTGTTTTATTTCTATTAGATGTTTCTTTTAAAGCATAATTAGATTTATTAAATTAATTCTAGTTGCAAATTTTAAAATTCAAGTTAGGGTTTGTAAATTCAAGTTGTGGTTTTTATTAATTAAATAAGTTTATAATAGCTAGTTTAACATCTTTTAGAGTGGAAAAATCTTGCATGGTTGTTGTATAATAAATTGTTTATTCAAATTGTTTTAATCAAGCTATTTAGCTAACTAGATTTTTCTAAAATGTGTTTGTGGGTAAAATAAAATTCTTATTAAGGTTGTTATCATTAGATGGTAGTTTTAATGAGAATATTAGCATGTTAATGGAAAGAAAAACTTAGTTTGATTGCTAGTTTTTATGGTTAATTGATAAATTGTGATAAAAATTGCTAATTTTGTAAACTAGATTTTAGAAATTCCTATATAAATGAGATTAAAAATATAATTATGGTTTCATTATATCATTATCATCATGAATTGTGGTTTAAGTCATTAATTTATGCAAAATCATGTTTTGTGGTGGAATTGTGGTATTTTGCTTGAAAAACGTTGAAAATTGTTAAAGGGTGCAAACTAGAAATTTCAAATTTATACAAGTTTGTGTAATAAAAATATAGTAATAGTTTGTATAGTCTAGTTATGCTATTTAATGCGTTTTATGACCATTGGTTTCATTTAAATGTTAAGTTTTGATGAAAAACGGTAAACTGGCATTTTCGGGTTTTGCGAAATTGGACGGTTTGATAGATTTTCGGGTTTCGATGGATTTAATCATGTTTTATAGTATAAGTAATGTGTTTTAAAACTACAAGTTGTTTGTTGATGTTATCTCGATCCATCGGAGTTTGTATGCCGATATCGAGCGGTATTTGGTTCTTTTGCGTGGACGGGACATAGGTTTTAACCTATGCTTGTTCCTTGTATCGTTTGACTTTTGTATGTGATTCGGTTTACGATGCTATTTATATGTTTGCGTTTAGGTACCCCTCACGTGGACTGCGGGCGATGAAGAGGAGGATGGCGACACCGTCTTCGGCAGACATGGACCAGGTGAGTAGATATATATCTACAGGGAGAAGTCGGGTGGATAGCGTTTAGCACCCCCGCAACGTAGAATAGGAATAGTATTTATTGTCATTAGGAAACCAGATGTGACCCTATATTCTTAATGAGTAGGACCCTAGTAATGACCCTAGGCTGGATTAGACTGATTTAGAAAGACATATCAGAAGATGAATACCTTGGAAGAGGTTCGTAGGTTTCAGGTAGAAACATACACACTCACACACTGAAACACGACATGGTGTATACGTGTATGTGTATATATATAGAACTAGGTATAGGTATATACATATATATACAACACGTATATGTGATTCATTGATGTGATATGATATCCGAGGTATGATGAAATAGTGTAACTGGGCTTGATGCCGTGATTCTTGGCTATACAGTCGTATTAAGTGTTAGCGGATCATTAGAGAATGAGATAATGAACATGTATATTTAAATTATAAGGGGTAGTGATGATATTAAGGTACATGGGAATCTAAAATAGTACCCGGACTATAACTTGTGATTGATCACGATATGGGATATGTATGACTTGATTACGATATGATACATATGACATGATATTTCTGAGGATAAACTAATGATGCATATTATGAGGGCAATGATATATGATTGATGTAGGCGATTACAGTTTAGTACCTTGATCATGAGATGTGTTGGGATGACATTATACGAATGATGAGACACCTAGGAGTTACTTGACCCGTACTCCGATATTGGGATGCCGTACGATGGATTTTATCGTACGAGGTATAAATATGATGATTGATCCGCACTCTTGATTCGAGGAAGCCGTACTACGTACGTGACGCTATTGAGGCCGGATCGCCGACTATTCGAGATATTGATTCAGACCTTAGGCAGACTCTTGTTTCTTATTGACTAGTTTCTTAGGTCAAGTTCTTTAGGAGGTTAGATGGACACTAGTTTAGGTTCGATTCATATAGTGGTAGTGATAATTGTATATCAAATGAGTCGATAATGCACATCTGTCTTTACATTCATACTGTAATCATCATGCTGCATGTTCTTTCATATGTTCCTATAATCAGTATAAACTTTACCTGTTAGGACACCAGCCCCATTACCGATGATGCGAATATTCCACGCACACTTATTGGCCGGCTCACACACATCATCATCGGTAATTGCTATGTCACGTACACTTTAGATTATATTATCTTTTATAGATAGAATCAGTTAACAACTAGACCGATATAATATCGTGATCACTCTCTGATGTTAGTATAGACATGATATCTATTACTTGACATTCATGCATTCATATTTTCATGTTATCCTGTAGTATCATGGGCATATGCCGACACTTATCATATACTTACTCATGATTTTAAGATTTGGATTTCTATGAGATTTCTGGATTTTTGGGGAAAACCGCAAGAAATTATAAAACCTTCTCTCTCTCTCCTCCTCTCTTTTTAAAATAAGATGCGGTTTTCTCGTGATGTATGTGTCGTCCACCATGAGATTTCATGTTTTCTGTTGGATTTCGAGACCCGATTCGAGGAGTGGATGAACCGTCTCGGGTACATGGTGGGCCCGGTATGGTACCCTGGGGTAAGAAGATCGAGTTGTAGACGATGAGCCTGGCAGGGGAAGACTACCTACCGGTGATGTCTGGCGCGGCGGATATCCGGAGGATACCGACCGTTGTCGTGAGATTTGATGATATGGGCCGATCCGGACTGACGGAGCCCGACATATTGAGACTTGAGATTACATGTGTTGTGTCGATGCTTGACACGGATTTCCATGGATTTCATTGTTGAGATTTCATATGCTTATACACACTTTACTATGATAACAGCTAAAGAGTTCTTATACATATATATCTGGATTTCAGGATTTGTTACTTTACATTCATGGTGCATGCATTTCATTTCATATGACATAGTATTATATGAGGCACTGACACGAACACGGAGTATCTGCACTTACACGTAGTATTACCCTGCTATTACTAGATGTTTGGGATATAGTAGTATATTATTATGACCTAGGATAGCGTCGTGCATTCGATTTCTTTTCGTAGATGTCTTCTACTCACGAGTTGGCAACTCACCCCCGTTGTGCCAAATTTTATTACAGGTTCGATGTACAGGTTTCCCTGGCAGCTTGTTGGCACATCTTTTTTTCAGTGTGATTTGCACGGTAGGTTGGTTCACTTGTATCTGAACAACCATTGTATTTTTATTCTTTCATTTGTATCTAGTAAGCTCCATCAACCATATTTGTATTACTTGATAAGTTTATTGGACCAGACTTTTATTTCGACCTTAGAGTCGCGCATGTATTATTCTGATCTGGTGGTTTTGTTTTCTTTTGAGTTTTGAGCCTCGCCCTTTGGCGTTGTATATTATTGCGCCTGTTGTGGTTGTTTCCACCTATTGGCGTTGATGCTAGCTCCCGTTTGGGGATGCTTTTTATTGTTTATGTATATTATACTTGTTGTACCCGTTTGGGGGCCAGTTTTTATAGAGGAGACTCTGCCGAAATTTTTGGTAAAATTTGCTGATGTTTTTATACTTGTTTTCTTTTCTTTTCTTCTTTTTCTTCTTTTATGGTTTAGATTTCTGGGCTTCGGCTTACTTAGGTCACGTGGCGCCTCTAGACGCTTCGTAATCTAAGTGCCGGTCACGTTCCGTACTTTCGGGTCGTGACAAAGTTGGTATCAGAGCGCTAGGTTTAACCTTGTATAAGTCTAGGTGACCCTTGGTTGATGGAGTAGGCGATTTAGGTAGAGTAACGTACCGTGGGTATGGTCCACGGCATACTTACGATACGCTACTCTGCTTAAGGAGCCTTAGGAGATACATTTGTTTGCACCGTATTTCTTTCTTTCCTTTGATCTATCTTCGTCGATGTCGGAGGGTGGTTCTGTTACCACGGGCGCACGGGCAGAGGGAGCTGCGGCTCGAATGCGATAACCATTAGAGTATTGGTTATTCTTGAGGATTGAAGCATTGCTTAGCGTGCGGACGAAAAGTATTCACATGCCGTCCGGATGAAGTTAAAGGGTTCGAACGATTATCAGAAAACCATTTTCCCAAGTTTAGAGTATTCGGAAGAACATGCAGGTATTTCGATAGACCCTCTAGAAGAATGAAACCCTAACTCGACATAATGAACACGAGAACGCCCTTGAACCTTAGGGTTTACGGCAGTTCCGCGGTGCCATTAGTGAGGCTTGGGTTTGCCCTTCTACGGCTGGATCATCGATGCTGGGGTATGTACCGGATATTTTTAAACTGTACTTGAGTGTTGAGCTCTCGGGGAATTATGGGATTTTGATGGATCGATCGAAAAGTTTAATGTAGTCCGGATATCAAGTGAAGGGATCGACTATGTGGGAGACTCTAAATATGAGTATTGCCTTGGGTAGCACTGTCAGCACAGCTACGAAGAGACGAGTTCAAAGCAATCGACATCAGAGGAAAGAGGCAGATATTGACGATAGTGTTTACGATTGTGATTTAGTGATTTGAATTTCATATTTTCGTTGATTGGATTTTGGTATTTTGAGGACTTTGTTCTACGATTGGTATTTCTTATGTATACCTTCATTACATTCTATTTGTGTTTCATATATCAGTTGTATGGATGTTGTTTGGTACACACCCAGTACACTCGATTTGGTTTTATACATTTTGAGATTTTTGATTCGATTTCGTGCATATGGGTTACATATGATTTTGACATATGCTTCGACCTAGTTTTCATGCATTTCGTACTGTGATTCCGATTTTGATATTCGGCGTATGTTTTCGTGCACCATGTGCACCTGATTGAGATTCTTGCGCACACTTGGCGCACTTGATGCGATTTTGTGTACATCAGATGCACTAAATCGGAGTTTTGTGCAGATTAGATGCACCTGATATTGAGTCGTGCACGCCCGTTGCACTTGACAGATGTTTTTAGTGCACACCTGTTGCACTTAGTTTTGTTTTTGTGTGTATTCATGGTATCTTTAGTTGGTTTCGATTTCAGTGCGCACCGGACGCACATGATATTTTTATGATGTGATTGGGATTGATTTCAGTTTGAGCAGTATGTTTTCATAATCATTATTATTTGATTTAGTAACCAGGCGGGGCGTGTATGTTAAATAAAAGATATATATATAGCTATTTTTTTAAATTAAACGTCCGCTACTTATACCGTGACACGTGCATTGCACGGCGATTTTCAAGAGGGTTTTTGTATGCTTCTTTATTATGAGGTTTAGGCGATTTTACAAGGATGCGAACTATAAATAAGTTATAGATTGATGTATAGTATGATGGTTTTCACATTGGGTTATGATATTTTATTCTCGCCATAACTCCGATGATTGCGTTATGCTTGACGGAGTTGATTTTAGTTATGTATTGATGATTTCGGAGCCCCGACGATTTGAGTGTTTGCTAAATATTTTAATATTTGGAGGGAGAGTTTTAATTTAAATTCGGGGACCGAATTTCTTAAAGGGGAGAAGATTGTAACGTTTTAAAAATAATTAAATAAATAATTAAATGAATAAAATTGTTTAAGTGAATTTTATGATTTTCGGCAAAGTAAAATGTATTTTTCGTGAAACCTAGACGTGATTGTTTTTCATTATAATTTCAAAAATACCTATTTTAATTATGTAATTACTAGTAAATGGTGTTTATTTATCCACTTATAAATTTTTAGTTTAATTAAATATTTTTCATAAATTAATTATTTTAAATACTAACATAAGCTTTATTTTTTACACTAAATTAGTGTAAATTATAAATTTAAATGGTTTTAATTTGTAAAAATGAACCATGGCATATTAGAATTTAGTGTGTATCATGCAAAATTTATTTGCAAATTTTTCCTATTTTCTAGAGCTTTCTTGAGTTGCTATAGTAAAGAAATAAAAGAAAAATAAAGAATTGCATGAAAAGACATAATGAAGTGATATTTTGGTGGAGACTTCTACACAACTTTTGTCACTCTCTTTCTTCTCTCCCTCACCTCCAAAAATGGCCGGCCTCACCCCCCATGGTAGCCCCCATTTTCCTCATTTTATTTTGCTCCAAAATTCATCAAAAATACATCAAAAATTCAATTAAAATTCCACAAAATCCTAATAAATTCCTACCCTTTGTTCTTTGCTCTTCTTTACATGGATTTTGGAGTGGGAAAGCATGCATTTTGGAGGCTCATTTTCATGTTTGGATTTCATATTTTGAAGGTATAAATTTCCTTCTTTTGTTTTATTTCTATTAGATGTTTCTTTTAAAGCATAATTAGATTTATTAAATTAATTCTAGTTGCAAATTTTAAAATTCAAGTTAGGGTTTGTAAATTCAAGTTGTGGTTTTTATTAATTAAATAAGGTTATAATAGCTAGTTTAACATATTTTAGAGTGGAAAAATCTTGCATGGTTGTTGTATAATAAATTGTTTATTTAAATTGTTTTAATCAAGCTATTTAGCTAACTAGATTTTTCTAAAATGTGTTTGTGGGTAAAATAAAATTCTTATTAAGGTTGTTATCATTAGATGGTAGTTTTAATGAGAATATTAGCATGTTAATGGAAAGAAAAACTTAGTTTGATTGCTAGTTTCTATGGTTAATTGATAAATTGTGATAAAAATTGCTAATTTTGTAAACTAGATTTTAGAAATTCCTATATAAATGAGATTAAAAATATAATTATGGTTTCATTATATCATTATCATCATGAATTGTGGTTTAAGTCATTAATTTATGCAAAATCATGTTTTGTGGTGGAATTGTGGTATTTTGCTTGAAAAATGTTGAAAATTGTTAAAGGGTGCAAACTAGAAATTTCAAATTTATACAAGTTTGTGTAATAAAAATATAGTAATAGTTTGTATAGTCTAGTTATGCTATTTAATGAGTTTTATGACCATTGGTTTCATTTAAATGTTAAGTTTTGATGAAAAACGGTAAACTGGCATTTTCGGGTTTTGCGAAATTGGACGGTTTGATAGATTTTCGGGTTTCGATGGATTTAATCATGTTTTATAGTATAAGTAATGTGTTTTAAAACTACAAGTTGTTTGTTGATGTTATCTCGATCCATCGGAGTTTGTATGCCGATATCGAGCGGTATTTGGTTCTTTAGCGTGGACGGGACATAGGTTTTAACCTATGCTTGTTCCTTGTATCGTTTGACTTTTGTATGTGATTCGGTTTACGATGCTATTTATATGTTTGCGTTTAGGTACCCCTCACGTGGACTGTGGGCGATGAAGAGGAGGATGGCGACACCGTCTTCGGCAGACATGGACCAGGTGAGTAGATGTATATCTACGGGGGGAAGTCGGGTGGATGGCGTTTAGCACTCCCGCAACGTAGAATAGGAATAGTATTTATTGTCATTAGGAAACCAGATGTGACCCTATATTCTTAATGAGTAGGACCCTAGTAATGACCCTAGGCTGGATTAGACTGATTTAGAAAGACATATCAGAAGATGAATACCTTGGAAGAGGTTCGTAGGTTTCAGGTAGAAACATACACACTCACACACTGAAACACGACATGGTGTATACGTGTATGTGTATATATATAGAACTAGGTATAGGTATATACATATATATAAAACACGTATATGTGATTCATTGATGTGATATGATATCCGATGTATGATGAAATAGTGTAACTGGGCTTGATGCCGTGATTCTTGGCTATACAGTCGTATTAAGTGTTAGCGGATCATTAGAGAATGAGATAATGAACATGTATATTTAAATTATAAGGGGTAGTGATGATATTGAGGTACATGGGAATCTAAAATAGTACCCGGACTATAACTTGTGATTGATCACGATATGGGATATGTATGACTTGATTACGATATGATACATATGACATGATATTTCTGAGGATAAACTAATGATGCATATTATGAGGGCAATGATATATGATTGATGTAGGCGATTACAGTTTAGTACCTTGATCATGAGATGTGTTGGGATGACATTATACGAATGATGAGACACCTAGGAGATACTTGACCCGTACTCCGATATTGGGATGCCGTACGATGGATTTTATCGTACGAGGCATAAATATGATGATTGATCCGCACTCTTGATTCGAGGAAGCCGTACTACGTACGTGACGCTATTGAGGCCGGATCGCCGACTATTCGAGATATTGATTCAGACCTTAGGCAGACTCTTGTTTCTTATTGACTAGTTTCTTAGGTCAAGTTCTTTAGGAGGTTAGATGGACACTAGTTTAGGTTCGATTCATATAGTGGTAGTGATAATTGTATATCAAATGAGTGGATAATGCACATCTGTCTTTGCATTCATACTGTAATCATCATGGTGCATGTTCTTTCATATGTTGCTATAATCAGTATAAACTTTACCTGTTCGGACACCAGCACCATTACCGATGATGCGCATATTCCACGCACACTTATTGGCCGGCTCACACACATCATCATCGGTAATTGCTATGTCACGTATACTTTAGATTATATTATCTTTTATTGATAGAATCAGTTAACAACTAGACCGATATAATATCGTGATCACTCTCTGATGTTAGTATAGACATGATATCTATTACTTGACATTCATGCATTCATATTTTCATGTTATCCTGTAGTATCATGGGCATATGCCGACACTTATCATATACTTACTCATGATTTTAAGATTTGGATTTCTATGAGATTTCTGGATTTTTGGGGAAAACCTCAAGAAATTATAAAACCTTCTCTCTCTCTCCTCCTCTCTTTTTAAAATAAGATGCGGTTTTCTCGTGATGTATGTGTCGTCCACCATGAGATTTCATGTTTTCTGTTGGATTTCGAGACCCGATTCGAGGAGTGGATGAACCGTCTCGGGTGCATGGTGGGCCCGGTATGGTACCCCGGGGTAAGAAGATCGAGTTGTAGACGATGAACCTGGCAGGGGAAGACTACCTACCGGTGATGTCTGGCGCGGCGGATATCCGGAGGATACCGACCATTGTCGTGAGATTTGATGATATGGGCCGATCCGGACTGACGGAGCCCGACATATTGAGACTTGAGATTACATGTGTTGTGTCGATGCTTGACACGGATTTCCATGGATTTCATTGTTGAGATTTCATATGCTTATACACACTTTACTATGATAACAGCTAAAGAGTTCTTATACATATATATCTGGATTTCAGGATTTGTTACTTTACATTCATGGTGCATGCATTTCATTTCATATGACATAGTATTATATGAGGCACTGACACGAACACGGAGTATCTGCACTTACACGTAGTATTACCCTGCTATTACTAGATGTTTGGGATATAGTAGTGTATTATTATGACCTAGGATAGCGTCGTGCATTCGATTTCTTTTCGTAGATGTCTTCTACTCACGAGTTGGCAACTCACCCCCGTTGTGCCAAATTTTATTACAGGTTCGATGTACAGGTTTCCCTGGCAGCTTGTTGGCACATCTTTTTTTCAGGGTGATTTGCACGGTAGGTTGGTTCACTTGTATCTGAACAACCATTGTATTTTTATTCTTTCATTTGTATCTAGTAAGCTCCATCAACCATATTTGTATTACTTGATAAGTTTATTGGACCAGACTTTTATTTCGACCTTAGAGTCGCGCATGTATTATTCTGATCTGGTGGTTTTGTTTTCTTTTGAGTTTTGAGCCTCGCCCTTTGGCGTTGTATATTATTGCGCCTGTTGTGGTTGTTTCCGCCTATTGGCGTTGATGCTAGCTCCCGTTTGGGGATGCTTTTTATTGTTTATGTATATTATACTTGTTGTACCCGTTTGGGGGCCAGTTTTTACAGAGGAGACTCTGCCGAAATTTTTGGTAAAATTTGCTGATGTTTTTATACTTGTTTTCTTTTCTTTTCTTCTTTTTCTTCTTTTATGGTTTAGATTTCTGGGCTTCGGCTTACTTAGGTCACGTGGCGCCTCTAGACGCTTCGTAATCTAAGTGCCGGTCACGTTCCGTACTTTCGGGTCGTGACAATTTCTCTAGGATTGGATTAATATATACGCTTATTGCAGCCAGTGCAAAAGCAATATCTGGTGTGGTACTTGACATTTCATGATTAACTCAATTGCCTAAGCAAGTGATATGCTAATCATGCAGATCTCTCTCCTCTTCAGTCTGAAAGACGTCTCTTCAGAGAGGGTGACTCCATAACCCGCGGGTACACCACCAAGCCAGGAGTCGTCCATTCTAAACACTTTTAGAACAGTGTCAAGTACCCAAATTGGGTCACTTTCCAAATCTAGATCTAAAACCATAGATCCAGTGACTAGAAACCCTGATATTTTATCCATATCCTATGTGGAGAAACAACCTTGTGACAACTACTGTATAACCGATCGTAGTACAGGAAGATCTCTTCCTTTTAAGTGCATGTCATCCAAATACCAAGACATCTCCTTACTACCTTCTTACCAGATCCATCTGTTATTCTGATGAAGTCAAACTCTATGACTGTCATATAAAAAATAGACGATCTATGTCCGCTATATATGCTTTAGTCTATAAATAGACATAAGCTACTTGCCCACTACGCTTCCGCTGCTCCCACTGACTACAACAACCCTCTGGCAGAGTCATATACACGTGCACTTCTAAAGCTAATTTAGAACGACGTTATACTCATCCTCCTTCCAGATCTCATAGTCTAGAACAGCAGTTGTGGCAAGTTTGGGTCGTCAAAAACCTCCCTGTCACCGTTTTTTAGGAGACCGAAGTACCTCTCGGGTGCCTGAGGTTACCCACCAAAATCTGCGGAGTGGATAATGGAATATCGAGTCCAATTGAATTTTTAGGTTCTACTAAATTTTCAGTAATCGTTTGTGGTTGTGGAATAACTTCCAGTTCTACTATACTCCCACTAATGTTTTCTGAAAAGAATCCATTTTTACAAAAACTGGTGGCGAGTCAAGAACAATATAACTATTGATCATCCAGATGGTAGAATGTTAACCCTCGTCAATGCCCGGGATAACCCATAAACTGCCATTACTGAAACGTGCCTAGTGTTTATCCGGATTCTGGTTTCAAGCATAAGCCGGACAACTCCATATACCTTAACATCGATAAGATATGAATCTATTCTATATATCAAATATAGAAACAAAGGCACTAATTTAATTGGAACCAGATTCAAAATCATGCAGCTTTCTCCAGTGCATATCAACTAAATGGAAGAAGGCCAAGCAACATTACTCATCAAGGAATGCACCAACGTATGAGTAATCTGAAAGAGAAGCTAGTTCTCAAAAACTATTACTTACAACGGAATATCTAACACAAGTATCTACATCTTCGATCACCTTGAAGAATCTTGATACTTGCAACATATGGTTCTCCACTTTATTCTTATACTTATATCTTCTCAAAATCTGGACCTTGTATTTCAACGAAATACTTGTCTAAAACTAGAGAAGGTATGAGTAAACAGAATATAGTACGAGTACCAACCTCTTTGTCCTAATGGACACCGGACAATATACAATACTCTGTATAGGTCCATTGAGTTTAATAACTCGAATCCTGTGCGTCGTAGGTTGAAAACTGTACTATGGTTAAGAAGTATTACACCGTTGTTTAATGCTCCTTACCTAACCATCAACTGATATAGGTAAATATCATAGACATAATTTCAAAAAGTTATATCTCACTTTATAAAATAAACGTACAGATATATCAGCTTGAAATTGGTGCATAACAATGGATATTCAAAACCAAATATTTGCCGTCAAGCAAAACCCATGCGATTTCCTCAAATTTCACCAATTACAAAGAATTCCGATATGTTGAGGATATAATCACTTAATTTCCAATATCTTACTCCTACTCAGTATCTGTAACGCCATACAGATGTGAGAATCAAATCTGGTAAATACATATCCTGGAGTCAAAATCCAATTGGGAAACAGTTTTCAATTAACATTGGACAGTAAAACTGAGACATGAAAATGTTTTGAAGGGGTAACCGAGTATTCCTAGTATTGCCTCTTCCACTATCCAGATTCATGGCAGTAACCATATACCTCCTTGCCCTCACTGCATTCCCTTTATATGTCTTTACTTATTACCTTCTGTACACCATACTTAGGCTAATTGGTTTTCTTCCTTCCCTACCCTTCGGCATCAGCCTAAGGTTTGGAAGAAGACTATCCAATAAGCGTAATAGGTGTACTCTCCTAATACCAGGAGCCCTCGCAACCTGAGAGAAAGTAAAGAGAAAAGACAACTGAATAATCCTTATTCTATTTCTCCAGAACCAGAAACCATCCTCGAATTAGAACAAGTTCCTTCGAGTTCGTATGTAAATATACGATGGAAATATCCAAGCAATATGTGGATCTTCGTAGTGATACGGAATGTTCTGGAGAAAAGCAAAGGTGAAAGTAGGAGTGGCGATGTTTACACGGTTTCGTCGTGAATGATAGTAGTCGCAACTTCCTTTGCTCTCACTCTAATCCCTTTATATGTCTTTAATTATTATCTTCTGTACACCACATTTAGGCTAATTGGTTTTCTTCCTTCCCCACCCTTCGGCACCTGCCTATGGTTTGGAAGAAGACTATCCAATATGCGCAATAGGTGTACTCTCTTAATACCAGGAGCTCTCACAACCTGAGAGAAGGTAAAGGGAAAAGACAACCAAATAATCCTATTCAATTTCCCCTGAACCAGAATCCATCTTTGAATAGGAACAAGTTCCTTCGAGTTCATATGTAAATATACGATGGAAATATCCAAGCAATATGTGGATCTTCATAGTGATACGGAACGTTATGGAGAAATGCAAAGGTGATATAGGAGAGGCAATGATATATGCGACTAAATGACAATCCAAAAGCCAAAGTGTTTTAAGAAGGTTCAGTTAACTTGGTTCATGAGTTTTAGTTTAGGGTCATGGTCGCTGCTAAAGAGAGAGAGAAAAGAAACACCCAGCATGCACTCTAACCTAGATCAAAATGGTTAATCAAGATGTCTCCCACTGTTTCCTCGAATTCTCCTCTAAACCCAAAAGGAGAATTAGTCGGGATCATTTAAAATCACCTGAAGAGTAGCACTTACTCATCAGTGGGAATCGGGATCCAACTATCATTGCATGATAACTTGATGGAATCCACTCAAGTCACCACACTCCAGAAGGTATGCCCATGCCTGGCAAGTTTCCTGTATGTTTGAAGTTCTCGATGTGGTTTTTACCCCTAGGACCCAAGTGACCTTGATTGAGCCAACATATCAAAGGATCCCAGTCAAGTTCAACCCGTCGTTGTCTTGATTGCATTAGACCCACCCGCACGAGTTCTTGACTGAGCCAAAATGACCGTACAACTGTCCTAACCAATCGCATATCCATGCAACAGAAAAGCACTACATAGCTACCGAACACTACGCCTCGGCTAAGCATGACATACGTAACACGAATACTAAGAAATACTAATCTGAAATGACGAAGGGCTACGGCTGCTTTTTGGCGAAAAACCTTTAACGTAATGAACTTGATATCGTTGAAAGAACCCGAGCAGTTTTAAAAATATATAATGGCGCAAACTTTTGCTAAAGAGGTCACTTCTTATTAAGGGATCTCGGCACTTTCCTCGTCGAATGAGGTGCAAGATATTCCAAACTGAATACCACGATGCAAAGCAAAAGAATCGACTATAGTGAAGTTATTACGATGACGTAAACTTTTTCTCAATAGGTCACTCCCTGTGAAGGGATCTCGGCTCTTGCCTCGTCGAATGAGGTGCTGGATATTGATAATCAAATATCACTATGCAAAGCAAAAGAGAACGTCTGTAATGTCAGTTTTTAAAAATTTGGTTCCAACAACATCAAATAGGTTTGTTTTATCCTTGCATTGATCAGAATCAACGCAGTTCTATCAATTAATCCATATCACACCACAGAAAAGGAATGAAAATATAATGTATGTATATGCCATCCGCATTCGCCACTGGGCCCGCCATCACCCGTTAGGTTACTTAACTAACGACAGAGCGGGGGCTGGACTAGCGCGGGTGCAAAACATATACAACATCTACTAGTATATATAAATATATATAACATTCGTCCCAGGCATGATATAAGCAACATCACAGAATCTCAGTAAGCAATACAGAGTAGTGGATAATCTTGGAGCCTCGGGTTTTACATGAGCCGCAAATGAGACCCGACATTCCTTATCGTGTGGATAGCCTGTGCAATGAAAACCCTGGACCCCTACGAGTGTGGCAAGTTACCCGCCAATCCCAGAAGTGAGGCAACCCCAATCAACAAAGTGAATGGGCCACCCAGCACTTCACGGAATCCGGTAACTTGTGCACCCTTCCGTGGGTCATCTTATACCCCCTACGAGTGCGGCGAATATCCCGCCAATTCTAAGGTAAGGTCCACTCCATCTCAATACCATGAGATGCGGACCCGTTGCCCTCTAGAACCCGGCTATTCGTGCACTCCACCGCGGGGTAATCCTATTACAGAAAAGAAAATAATATGTACAAGGGTGACATCGACCTCAACCCGGTCGTGCCCCAAACAAATAATATACAAACTGGCAAAGACGGTAGTCCACATGTCGGATGCTCTCCCCGCAATACTGAATATACAAATGAATCTGAAATGTACTAACTATCATTGCACCACTGGCTATCCACCACGACAATCCAACCACAATATCAACACAAACTCAGAACATCAATGTGAATGTCATGTTCGCAAACTCGTCTAAAAGAACATATACCAGTTAGAAGGGTTATACCGCTCTAATTACATTCACAGTCGCAGATATATCACATGCACTGATAAACACAAACTTAAAATTTTGATCGACTAAACTTTTCCAAATTGGCCCCAAATGCAAATCAAGCACTCAAATGAATCTGGACCAAAACCATGTGTACCAAAAATCATATTTCTAAGTACTAGAGTGCCAGAAGAAGTTTGACCCACACTTGCCACAATACGACCGTGGAACCGCCGCCAATAGGCCAATATTGCTGCGGTTCCGTGGCCAATTTATTGGTTCATGCAATCAAATTTCTCATGGTCCTCTAAAAATGCATGCACGTACTTTTAAGATGCTCTGAAAGATTTTTTGAACACAGTTTAAAATAGGCAGCAAGCATAAAAAATCGGAATTACGATTTCAAAAATTTGGTCTATCGATATTTTAACCTTGTGCAAACTAGCTAGTAATGGTTTATAGGTAGCTCTGATACCATTGTTGGGTTTCGCCGACGACCTGGCCATCTACCGTGGACGATGCGGAACAAAACCAGCGTTTAAAATTAGGCGCAAACAAAACCCGCTCTAAGATCGAAACCATAAACCATACTAGCAAACTAGAGAGTGCAAATCTACTGTAATAGAAAAGGTTATACCAAATGAACCAAGTCCTTCGGTCCTCTACCACTTTCATTAGCTCCTAGGAGTCATGGATCGAATTTGGTTGCCGGTCTTCCTTCATCGATGATGATCCATCCGAGGGAAACGACGCAAGCTCCAGCCTTGCCAAGCGAGGCAAACGAAGCTCCAAGGTTGCTAGCAATGGAGAGTGGAGGTGTAGGAATATCTCACTATATTTTTCTCTCTTGATAAATGCTAAAATGAGCAACTCAAGAAGAAGAAGGAGGAGGTGACGAAACTATTGGCATGAGAAACCAAGGAAATGGCTAAGTCTCCAAGAGAGAGTGAATCAATGTGTATCATGTATGAATGAATGATTAAGAGGCTAGCATGAAGAATGAATTGCTACAATAATTTTAACCATGGAAAAATATCTCCTCATTTTACAATAAATAAATCATAGCCATACCTCTCTACATGCCTCACCATGCTCATGCCAACTCACCCTCCACATCATTTGTAAAAACAAATGATTTTCTAAAAAGAAAATCATCTAAATGAGGTGTCCAACTTCTAGAAGCTATTCTGTATAAATACGGAATACAACCTGATATACGTATCGAAATACATATACGCGTATTCGTACAAAAATACGAATAGCCAAGAGAGAAAAAGAATAGTGAACAATAATACTAGAATACATATAAAAAAATATATATAAATTATTAAATCAAAACCTGATTTAATAATCCGGCTTAACCCTAAGCCGCTAGTATTATCAACCGTCCGATTAAAGTCTGTGTAGCCTATACACATATTTAATCGAACACCTGTATGTACCAACATACGTCATCTACACCATATCGCCTGAACCGTGAAAACCCTCTGTGTAGGACTCTAAAGACTCGTTAATACGCTGGCAGTGGGTTTAACCACAAGCACGTCAGCGACACTAGTTGTACGTAACGACTTCCCAGGTATTGAGCAAAAGGAAGGCCGACGAGCAAACTCATCCAAACCCCTACTGAGCCTGTCCATGACAATCTCCATACAGTCCGGTCTGTTCATTTAAGAATATCGCATATCGAGTCTAGGGGGTGGATAAAGTCAGACCCCTAAAAACGCGACATTTCGTGTCGGTATAAAACCCTTCACCACCTGAGAAACTACTGATCCTAGATCAGTAATTCTTGACTACCTTGGCCAAGGATTTTCGGTGATGGCCACCCGTGCACAACGCGAAATCAACCACCAATACCGGGAGAGATGAATCCCCGACGATCCGCTCACTGCCTCCATGTGGCTCGGGTCTGTACCCAACTAAAACCTTTTTGCACGACTCCTTTGAGCCATGGTAGGGTAGTAATCAAAGTACAGTAGGAACTCACACGAGACAAATGACGATCTCAGGTCGACAGACTAACCTGTACTCATGTCACCTGGGAACTGCAATCTGACAATAGGTATAATACCATCTAGCAGGTTCCCGGCTAGTCCGTCCAATGTACCGATAACCTAATGAGCACCTGTATACTATCTTAGGTGACTAACTGACACTAATGGCTTATGAGACCGGCCACCGCCCCTCGTCAGGGTCTCGATAAGTATACACTAGTATACTCTGGAGTATCGATGCCCAGTCTCGATACTCCTACGACTAGGGACATTTAAGGATGTGCTTATAGGCCACCCAGTTCCCACTAATATGATCGCCATTATAATGCTGGTAGTTAAGAAAGAATCCTATAAGCTCTATCAATATGTAATAGTGATCTGTAATGCCACCTAATGCTGTACATGATGATAAAGACAAACCAGATAGTATACTATCATCTCGAGTAAGGTTGTTCTACCGTTATAGGTCCTCCCTCAATCATCACATTCGCATGCCTGCATTTCAATAATTGACTTGAGGGCACTATAGCCAACAGGGGATGCCTATTATTATTACTTGTTTGTATTGTTTTCGGGTTAAAAATTACAAAGGAGGTGCTGCCGAAATTTATAATGACGAAAATATTTTCAAGATAGATATAAAACTTTGCATTTTTATAGAATATAAATTATGTTTTAAAGAAAGAACCCAATTCATTAAACCTTTATTTCAAAACTTCACCTCCACTATTTTTCCAAAAAATGTTTAGATTTCTGGGCTTTTGGCTTACTTGAATTAGGTGTGGTCTTATAGACTTCACATGATTCAAGTGTCATCACGTGCCTTTTCCGGGCCGTGACAGAGTCACCCTCTCTAAAGAGATGTCTTCTAGACTGATGAGAGGGGGATTTGCATGATTGACATATCACTTGTTAGGCAATTGAGTCAATTATTAGATGTCAAGTACCACACAAGATATTTCTTTTTCCACTAGCTGCAATAAGCATATATTAATCCAACCCTGGAGAAATATAAGGAAGAAGTTGTGAATATAAGAGAATGTTCTTGGTATATGGTAACGACAGCCTCCTTCACGAGGCGGCTTTTATTTCAGGCTTCCAAGGTGACCTGGATGACATAGTAGCTGTCAGAGTTAATAGTTTTCTCGCTTTTGTGGTGCAGTATGTTGGACAGGTGGTCCAAGCGGATACTGAAGAAGGCATGGTGCGGGATACTGATTAAATTCAGTGGAAGAAACGGTCTAAGAAGTTTGTTGGATTTGGAGTTCATTTGTGAACTTGGTCCCATCAGATATCCAGACAAATTCTAAGACATGTTTCACTCATTTCAGGAGACGGTCTTTCTCCGCGAAGTTGAGATATAGAGAGATAAATATAGAAATATTGGAGCGGATCCACTCACTGAGGCTATTTCTCGAACGTGATAGTTTCACAAACGTGGTTTGTGAGACTGATAGTAGAGAAGTTGGGTGTTCGGTATCACACGGATTGTGAGTATGCGACACCGTAATAATTAGCCTTAAGTGCAAGTAGGAGATTGTTGGATATAGTCCCTTCAAGTTAATTATTGTAATCGCATGCAGGCGATTGTGATGATTGAAGGAGGACCTATACGGCTAAAACAGTTTTACCCGAGATGATAGTATGCTATCTGGTTTGCTTTATCATCATATGCATGCATTATGTTGTATTACAGATCAATATTATATATTGCTAAAGCCCGTAGGATTATTGCTTGACTACCAGCGTTATGATGGCGATCATACATGTGGGGGCTGGGTAGTCCATAAGCACATCCTTAAATATCCTTGGTCATAGGAGTATCGAGACTGGGCATCGATATTCCGGAGTAGACTGGTGTATACGTTTCTAGACCCCGATGAGGGGTGATGGTTGGTCCCACAGCAATTGGTCTTTCGCACCTAAGATCGTATACATGTGCTCACTGGGGGTGAGTACACTGCACGGACTCGCCGGGAACATTCTAGATGGTATTATACCTATTGTCATATAGTAGTTCTCAGGTGACATGACTACAGGTTAGTCCTTCGACCCGAGATCGTCATTTGTCTCGTGTGAGTTCTCACTGTGCTTTGATTACTACCCTACCACGGCCCAAAGGAGTTGTGCAAACAGGTTTTAGTTGGGTACAGTCCCGAACTACATGGAGGCAGTGAGCGGATCGTCGGGGATTCGTCTCTCCCGGTATCGTGGGTTGATGTCGCGCTGTGCACGGGTGGCCATCACTAGAAATCCTTGGCCAAGGTGGACAGGAATTACTGTTTTGGATCAGTAGTTTCTCAGTGGGTGATGGGCTTCACACCGACACAAAATATAGCGTTATTTGGGGTTTGATTTTATCCACCCCCTGGACCCGATATGCGATACTCTTAGACGAACAGACCGAACTGTACGGAGATTGTCACAAATAGGCTCAGTAAGGATCCGGATGAGTTTGCTCGTCGGTCTTCCTTTTTGACAGGTACCAAGGTAGCCGTTACGTACAGCTAGTGCCGCTGACGTGCTTGTGGTTATGGATTTATCCAGTAACTCACTGCCGGCATACTATCGAGTCTTTAAAGTCCAACACAAAAGGTTTCCCTGGTTCAGACAAAATGATGTAGTAGCCGTATTTTGATACATGCAGGGTTCTGGTCGAACGATTATACTAGTTACCTGGACTTTCGATCGGACGGTTTATAATACCAGCCGGCTTAGGATTGATCTAGATTATTAAATCAGGTATTGATTCAATAATTTACGTATATATATTTCGATATGTATATTCTAGTATTATGTTCTTTGTGTTATTCTATCTCTTTGGGTATTTGTATTTTGATACGAATACGGGTATGTATATACAATTGAGTGTATTCCTTATTTATACGGAAAATATTCTAGAAGGTGGACACCTCATTGGTTTATCCATTTATTAATTTAAATGGAAATGAGGTGTAATGGTGGTGAGGTGAGAATGGTGAGAATCATGCTTGAATAGTGTTGACAAATGAATTGTAAATTCATTTGTGCAAACTATTCAAGTATGGTTGCTTTATTTTTATTTGGAAAATGTTGTATACAAAACAAGGCTTCATATTATTCTCACACTTGAATGAACACATGGTGGGAAGAAAATCATTCTCACATTTTGCTCATCTCTCCTCACTAGCCTTACTTGAGCTCCTCCTCCTTCTTCTTGATCTTCCACCCTACCATCTTATGTGTTAAGAACCAAGGGTGGAAGAGATAGATATACACTAAGAAAAACTCACTACATCACTAGACACTCTAGATTAGCAACCTAGAGTCCCTAGTTGCTCCACTAGATTTTTAGTGTGGATCCAGAGCCAAGAACCACAACCCTCGGGTGGATCATCTTCGACGGAGGAAGACCAGCGGTCAAGCTCGATCAAGGAGACCTTAAGGAGCTTCGGAAGACGGTAGAAGACGGAAAGACATGGATCTTTTGGTAAAACATTCAATCACAGTAGCTAGAACCTCTTTTAGCTTGCTAGTTTCATGTTTGGTTTCGATTCTAGGTAGTTGTTTCTAGCGCCAAGTTTTCTAAACCCAAAATTTTTCGTTCCGCAACGGCTGCGGTCGACGGCCAGGGTGCTAGGAACCCTAACAAGGAGAATCCCATGGGAAAAAGCATCCACTCGGATGCTCGCGGCCAGGGTGTTCCGCCCATGTGCACTTCGTTGACGGCCTCGGGGGTGCGGCCATCTAATAAAGTTCCCGACGAGCCTTCGAATCATTAATCGCGAATCTTGTTGAATTGCCCGGCTTAATTTTTGAAAAGTGTTTTCAATTCGAGACTTAAATGTAAGTTTTATAGGGTTAGGCATGAAATTCGGAATATGTAATAATCCAGGTTTATGATGTCTATAGATGCGGATTCTAATTATTGTAGTTTTCATTTCTTTTCTGCGATCATAAGTGTAATATGTGGTAGTATTGTAACACCTTAAAATGCGATTAGAGTTAATTAAGCGATATAATATGGGTTTTTGATAAGCTTAACTAATAATTATTTTTCACATATTTTATTTAATTATTTATGTACTTGTGGTATTTATGCATACACATGTGCATGCTAATTTAGCATTAAGAATATACTAAACATGTTTTGCTAGCCATGACACATTTACAATATTGTTATGATATATATATATATATATATATATATATATATATATATATATATATATATAAAGTAAATAAAAGGTTTTATTTTTAATAGAAAAAGAAAAGAAAGGAATTGAAGGCATGGGGGTGACAAGAAGGTAAGGGGGACATTTAATGAACAGAGGAAGAGAGAGCATGGCTATCTAGAGCCATCCCTCTCCCCTCATCTCTCTCTTAACCCTCAACTCTCTCTCTCTCTCTCTCTCTCTCTCTCTCTCTCTCTCTCTCACATTTCTCTTCTTCTTCTTCTTCTTGCAAATTCTCCTCTTACAAAATTTCCCACCTCAACCTTAAGCTTAGATCACGACTAAACCTCACTTAAGCCCTCAATTAAGAATGTTTAGTCTCTCTTGGAGTCTTGGAGCTTGCATGGCTAGGGTTTCTTTCAAGCCTTGGTGAGGTAATGATCTAAAACTCTTAATTAGGCACTAAGGAAAGTTTTTATGTTAACAAGTTTCACTAAACTACCTTAATGTTTTGGGTTTAGTGCTAAATATCCTATTTGTTTAAGATTAGGGTTTCTGTTCGGATCTGCTATCAACCTAGAGACCTTTTTGAGAAGTTGCCTTTACTGAGAACTAGTCTAGAGGCCACGAACAAAACCCCAAAACCTGAGCCCTCCTCTCTTTTTCTTGGCCGCAGATTTAAACGATCTGGCCGCAATTTGCGGCCAGTCTCATGAGTTGGAGTGTGGGTCTTGGTCGAGTGTTCTCTGGAACTACATGTAGGCTTATGGCATGTGCAACTTTCCCTAATTGCCTGTATAGGAAATTTTGGGACTGTTTTACCATATTTCAAGTGTTCTGTTAACGTGTGAAGGGTCAAGCCAACGCCTCACATGTGGCACGCCGTACTGCCCCAAACCCTAAGGTTCAAAGGGCAGTTCAAGACGGTCACATAATCGAGTTAAGGTTTGTTGTCTTCTAGAGGGTCCATCGCGTTACTTGCACTACTTAGAACATTCTTAAACTACGGAAAAATCCAACACTTAGAAATTTCCCGGCAGGGGAAAAAGTGGGTATTTATATCCGGTCGAACTTTTTAACAGTTTCTAAAATATCCGGAAAAACATAAACGAAGTTAAATTATCCGATCAAATTAACGAGTCCCCAATAAAATCCTAGAAAACTCAACACATGAGTGGAATTAAAATAATTCCCATAAAAAATTGCCAAGAAAGGACCTAAGAATAAATATATGAAATTTCAGGGACTAAGTCCAAATTTTGGCCGCGGAACCGCCGCCAAACCCATGGTTTCGCCGCGGTTCCGTGGTCAAATTATTGACTTAGAGGACCGTACTTCACAGTAATTCTTAGTTTTTCCTGCTTGTTTATCTGAGAATTTTTAATTCACAAAAATCCACTGTTTTGAAAAATGTACAGAGAAGGGTTTTGTCGGGGTTTACGGGTTCGATCGGACTTCTAACTTCGTCTACACTTCGCCTAAAGCTCTATCTAGGCTCTGATACCATTGTAGGGTTCCTAGGCACGCTAATGTGGTCTCACAAGGCATCAACCATGCCAAATTCAAATTTTTCATGTGCCAAAGAAAACCTATACTAGATCGTTAACTAGAGTTTAGGCGAAACCAAATGCTACTAAACTACTTTAGTGCTAAGTGAACGGAAATACAACCTTTGTAGATCCGGTCCTCCACCTCCATAGCTCCGCGTTGACGTCCCTCCGCTGCGATCATCGGATCCCGGACTCTAGTAATGGTTTCGTCGAAGAAATGATCGGGCTAGGTCGTCGACTTTGATGCCGAAGATGATCTACGTCGAGGCAACACAAGATCAAGCTCCAACTTCACCAAGCCATGAAACTTGTGAAGAAAACACCCTATACTACTTGGCAAGTGGTAGAGGATGAAGAAATAGGAAGTGGGTTCACTTTAGAATTGGA
Organism: Agapanthus africanus; assembly: GCA_030015575.1. NCBI lineage: Eukaryota > Viridiplantae > Streptophyta > Magnoliopsida > Asparagales > Amaryllidaceae > Agapanthus > Agapanthus africanus. Next base: position 205,215,560 of record CM057347.1, on the reverse strand, counting down.
TTTCTCACTCTTTTTCTCAAGTCACCATTGAAGCTAGCAAAGCTTCTTTCTTCTTGAAGAAGAAGAAGAAGAAAAAGAATATGATGAGAATAATGAATAAATGGAAAATAATGTGATTCTTATCATAATGCAACCTTGGGTTAGTTTAACAAGTGTAGAGAATAAACTAGGGTTTAGTTGAATGGTTAGGGTTAAGGAAAAAACAAAATGGTCAAAGCTTTCAAAGCTTCATGAAGTTTCAAGAATGAAACAAATTAAGCCACCATTTTATTCTTGCCAAAATAAACAAATAAATAAATAAAATGAATAAGTGAATAATTCAAAACCCTAACCATTCACTTAACTATGGTTTAAAGTAAATATACACCCAAGCTTGCATGTATCATCAAACATGATACAATCTAGTGCACAAAAATATATCACATATACTACTTGTCCACATCAAGTGAGAAAATCCATCTTAAGTGAACAAATACTAGTTAATGTAAAGTAATATATCAAATATATAATTATACATCAAATCATTAAATCAACACTTGATTTAATGATCCGGTCATATCGCATATAACCGACTAATATCAAGTGTATCAATGTATCGAATCAACACTTTATTCGGTAACCCGGCTATATCACATATAACCTGCCGATGATACAAATCGCGAGAATAGAATCCAGTATCACATACTGGTATTATTCTCGGTCCCGCACATATCTCATATGCGCTCCTATTTCGTTTCGCTTGAGCCAGGAAACCTCTGTGTAGGACTCTAAAGACTCGTCAATACGCCGGCAGCAGGTGATGATCATATCAAACACCCACAAGCCGCAAGCGGTCTGCTAAACGTAACGGCCACCCGTGTATTGAGTGATCAGAAGATCGACGAGCAAGCCCGCTCATACTCCTGTGAATCCAACCAGTAACACTTACCGTACAGTCCGGTCTCGTCGTCTGATATGTCGCATATCTCGCCTAGGGGTGGTAAATGTCAGACCCCAATAGCTCGATAAGTCATGTCATATGAGGTCTATAACAGTTCGAGAAACTACAGGTAACACTTACCAGTAAATCTCAGCAACCCTGGCCAGGGATTTCCGGTTATAGCCAATCGAACATAGCGCAACATCAACTCCCTATACCGGGAGAGATGAATCCCCTCCTATCGCTCATTGCCTCCATGTGATTCGGGACTGTACCCAAAAACCACCGTTTTGCACGCCCTCTTGGACGTGGTAAGGTAGAAATCAAAGTACAGTGGGAATCACACAAGACTCTATGACGATCTCAGGTCAACAGACTACTCTGTACCAGTGTCACCAGAGAACTGCCATCTGACGTAAGGTATAATACCATCTGGGAGTTCTCGGCGAGTCCGTCCAGTGTACCCAGTCTCCACTGAGCACCCGTATATCATCTCTGATGTCAAACACCAATGGATATGGGATCATCCATCGCCCATCTGTATGGGTCGAGAAGGTATACGCTAGTCTACTCTGGTATATCGATGCCCCGTCTCGATACACCCACGACTAGGGACCTTGAAGGATGTACTTATAGACTACCATGTCCCCACTAGTATGATCCACATCATAGTCCAGGTAGTCAAGTACACATCCTAAGGGCTTTACCAACATGTAACAGAGAGACAATCAGTGTACACGTTAAGGTAAAGAGCAACCAGATAGCATACTATCATGTCAAGCAAGAAAGTCCACCCTGTATATGTCCAAGCTTCCACTACAATATACATCCTATGCATAGCAATGGCCTCTAGGGCATACATATAACTAACAATCTCCCACTTGCACTAGGGCCATCTGTTAGCAGTGGTTGCAGTATCTCATACTCAACCATCCCATAAAAGTTTCTCTCTGGGAAAAGGCCTTCGTGAGTGGATCCGCCGTGTTGTCCTCTGAGTCTACTCTCCTAACCTCGATCCCCTGGAGATCAACCATCTCCATGATCGGGTGATACTTCCTTAGAATATGTCTGGATCACTGATGGGACGGACGTTCCTAGGCATAAGCCATAACTCCATTGTCACACAATGGGAGGAACTAAGTTCATCTCATGAACCAATATACACCCAGACTGCCTCTTTGGTAGCATCTTAAATAGCGATGTATCCAGCCTTTATCGTCTAGTATGCCACGGTATCTAGCTTGGAACTCTTCCAACATACCTTCTCTTTACTGAGGGTAAAGACAATGCCTGTGACTGACTTTCAGTCGTTCTTATCATGCTGGAACCCTTTCAGTGATTGCCCCCAGGATCGATTGATACCATCTCACTACATCTAGTGAGTATCCTAACATCCAATTAGATCTATCTCATAGATCCAAAACATAGGATTTCGGATGTATCAATTTGATCCTATATGGAGAATCATTGTGATAAGCGGAGATTGACCGAGTGTAGCATAGGAAACTCCTTTCTTATCAAGAGTATGTCATCCACGTACTCTACGAGGATCTTCACCATACTCCCACTACCCTTTTGTTTATACAAGGTTCATCTACCATTTTGATGATGTCAAACTCTTTGACTAACACATCAAAACAGACGTTCCAACTCCGCGGTGCCTGCTTTATCACATAAAACATCTTGCACACGTTTCCGCTGCTCCCACTGTCTACGAAGCCGTCTGACTGTGTACTTATAGACGCACTTTTCTAAAACATCATTTAGAAAAGCAGTCATGGCACCCAACCGCCAGATGTCGTAGTCATGGTATGTAGCCGTGGCAAGTAGGATCTGGATGGACTTAAGCATAGCCACTGGAAAAAGGTTTCATCATTATCCACGCCTGGTCGATGACGAAAACCTTTAACAAGTCTAGCTTTGAAAGTCTCAACTTTTCCATCTACACCAAGTAATCTTCTCAAGATATACTTGCTCCTGATGGGGATTTAACCCTTCAGATATAGCAACTAAAGTCCATACTTTGTTGGTGTACATGGATTCCATCTCAGATCACTAAGCATCCAGCCATTCTTACAGAGTCTCACTCCTGATGGCCAGCTCGAAACTAGTTGGGTCATCATCTCATGATGCAATCCTCGCTCCCACTGTCATAGAGAAACCGATGTAACTCTCAGGTGGGTGAGGAACCCTACTAGATCGGCGGAGAGGCTGAGGTTCGTTGGAATCTACTGAATCCTTTGGTTCTATCAAATCATCTGCTGTAGTTTGTATAGCTGGAACATTTCCGGTTCTACATTACAGACCTTGCCTCGAGCTTGTCCGGATTTTGCTTTTAGACATAGGCCGGTCAACCCCAAATCTTAACTAGCTTAAGACATGGGCTCTTCCCATACCATATCTTATATGGAGTGGTAGGCTGTAATCTGATTCGAACCTAATTTCAATAGGTATGCAGCTTCTCAAGTGTATAACCCCCAAAAGGAAACAGGTAATTCAGTAGTACTCATCATAGAGCGCACCATATCGAATAGGGTGCAATTGCTCCGCCCCGATATACCATCGTGCTATGGTGTATACGGAGGAGTAATACTGAGAGAGAATCTCATTCTCCTTTAGAATAGTCCAGGAATTCTATGCACAAGTATTCTCCTCCCTGATCTCATCATAGGACATAATACTTATACCCGTATTTTGGTTCTCTACTTCTAACTTATATTCTGTGAATATCTCAAAAGATTCAGACTTGTGTTTCAACAGGAACATATGTCTGAATCTAAAGAGATCATTAGAGAATGTAATGAAGTACAAAGAACCGGTCTTGGCATGTGTAGACAGGGGACCTACATACATCAACATGTATCATCCCAAGAGTTCACTAACTCTTTCTCTGTTTCCAGTAAACAGATCTTTGGTCATCTAATCTTTGTGACATGACTGGCAATTCATAAGATGTAAATTCAAACTGGTTTAAATATGCATCTAAATGTAACTTCAGCTAGTCGGGTCGCATTGATATGACCTAGTCTACAATACCTCAAGAAGGATCCGTTCATTTCTGAACTCTTCCTCTTGTGTGTGTTCTGTATACTAAGAACTGTAGTTTGATTTAGAACATCAATGCTTTTAGATAACGTGCCTGAATCGATCAACTTTTGATATAGAAAATGTTCAAAACATTATCCAACAATACAAAATTATATCCTTCTTTATTAATAAAGAGACTGATATGATTTTGTATATCAGGTTCGGTATCTAATAACATTCATTCAGAATCAATGTATTGGTAATACAGGGTGACAGTGACCAATAGACTTGGCTGCAACACTTGCCCCGTTTTCTGTCTCATGAAACTTATCACCCGTTCTCAGTTCTCTACCTTTCTGTAGCCCTATGTAACAGATTACATATCTGGGATCCTGATCCGATATCAGATACCCAGGACGCAGAGAATACTGAGAAACAGTTCTGTATAATGAACACACCCGAAGATGATGCATCAGCATGCACTCTCTTCGTTTGGGCGGCACGGGAATATTGGTAATCCCCAATTTCCTGCTCTGTCTTATGACAATTATAAGTTGGAGCGGGACCAACGTTCCCCAGCTCAGTATAACAAGCGGGTTCGGTCAATATTCCGTATTATTATCTTGATTAAGGCGTGATATGGTCGCTACCTGGAGAGAGAGAGAAGAAAACACTCAGCGTGCGCTCTTGCAAGAATAGATTGGTTATTATTTTATCTAATCAGGATGGCTCCCACTGTTTTTATCAAATCTTCTTTCAAACCCTAAAAGGAAAGACTAGCCGGAATTAATTACACGCTACAAGTTCACCAATCTTTCAGCCAGGCCAGTGTCGGTACTTTGAGGGAGGTCCCCCGTGCTTTCGCACGAACATAATTAATGTAAACCTCGTTTTCCCAGAGGCGTAACCTCGTTAACACCTTTCTAGACACCTACTTGATCGGCTAATTATAATGTGTAAAACTCTCCCAGGAGTAACAATTACTCGCAGTGGGTATCGGGAACCAACTATTTCATAGAAGGTATGCAATCTCATTGCAAATTTCAACACTTGAAATTCCCGATAATATTTTGCCCCTAGCGTGCTCTGACCTTGACGCATGCCAAACAACCCATGGTCCGCTAGTCAAGTTTAACCCGTACATTTCTTGATTGAATTAAACCCACCCGCACGACCCTTGACGCATGCCAAACAACGCCGTACGAATACCCTAATCCAATCGCATCGTATGCTAGCAGATAAGCACTAGTTAGCTACCGTACATTACGCCTTGACGCATTCCAAACTACCGCTGCACGAATACTAACTAGTACTTATCTGAAATGACGGAGGGCTACGATAGGTTTTTCTGAAAACCTATTGCGTAATGAACTTGATATCGTTGTAGGATCGAATGAATTTTGAAATGGAGTGTTTTTTAGGCTTTTCTAGTTTTGCTAAAGGGGTCACTCCCGGTGAAGGGATCGACGGCCCTTTCCTCGTCGAATGAGGTGCGGGATATATCATATATATCACTGTGCAAAGCAGAAACTATAGAAGCTATCAAAAGACAATATGAGTGTGTAGCATCTGCCAGTTATTGCTAAAGGGGTCACTCCCGGTGAAGGGATCGTGGGCCCTTTCCTCGTCGAATAAGGTGCAGGATATATCATATATACCGCTGTGCAAAGCAAGAACTGTAGCTACCTGTTTTATTTTTGAAATTCGATTCCACAACATCTTTTAGGTTTCTTTTTCTTTCATTAATCATATTAATGAAGTCCCATCATTTAAGTGACCTAAACATCATAGATAAATACGACGTACACTTATGCCATCCGCATTCGCCTCGATGTCCCCTCGTGCACCGTTAGGTTAGGTAACTAACTACAGAGCGGGGCAGGGTTAGCGCGGGTGCAAAACATAAGTAACGTCTATATAATATATCATATATACTATATACAGTATCTATCACAGAACATATCACATGATCACATCACAGATAACGCAGCAGAAAATATCATATGAAATATTGGATATACTAGGACGTCCGTATTTTTAATACGAGCCAGTATAAAACACGGATTCCACGGTCGCGATGAATAGCCAAACCCACACCCCTAGACCCCTACGACAGCGGCAAGCAACCCTACCAATTCTAGAGTTTGGCGACCCGGACTCGACTCCTCGAGTTGGTCTCCCACTGGACTCTAGAACCCGGTTACTTGTGCTCCCCTCCTTGGGTCTATCCTAGTGCGGAAAAGTAAATAATATACAATGGGTGACATCTTCCGCAACCTGGAAGTGCCCCAATAAAAGAATATTACATACAAGTTTTTACATGAATGAAAAAGAAAAACACTCATCTCACATAAAACCCCCTCGGCTATTCAAACACGACGATCCAATATAACATATCCAGCAACACATAACATCACATGTCATCAACGTAAGTAAACATGCGTATCCCAATTGTCGTTGACATATAGCAACGAAACCGGCGATATCACATATTACACTTACGGTCGCAGAAAAGAAAGTGTAAAACTACAACAGTTGGAATCCACAACGTCCTGAGACATCGCATGCCTGACCAAATGAATTCCTTAGACATCACATGCCTAACAATTATAAACCCCGCATTTTAGTCTCAAAATCGAAAACACTTTTCAATATCAAGTCGGGCAATTCAACAAGATTCCCGACATCCTGATCGAATGCTCGTCGCAAACTTTTGTAGACGGCCGCACCCCCGATACCGTCGACGAAGTGCACTAAGGCGGAACACCGCTGCCGCGTGCACCCGAACGGATGCTTTCGGCGACGGAGTTCTCCTACAGTCACTTGGTCGGGGCTATGGGGCGTGGCTGTCTATTAAGTTTACCGGCGAGTATCCGCGTACGCTACGTGATTGCGACGGACTTTTGATCATATCAAAATTCTGTGGCAACCGATCAAGTGAGACTAAACTGTTATGTTTATAACATTCATTCAGTTATCTCATAACTACTTGTGAATTCCAAATGTTGTATCACATTCCAGATAAATAGAAAATGTTAAACTTTCCGATCGAACAATCAAACACACAAGTTTTCCCGGAACAGCTCAACACTTGAAATAAGTTTAAAAACCATTCACTTCATGCCACAGTACCAACGGTCCAGCCGTAGAAGGGTCAAGCGAACGCCTCACATGTGGCACGCCGTACTGCCCCAAACCCTAAGGTTCAAAGGGCAGTTCAAGACGGTCACATAATCGAGTTAAGGTTTGTTGTCTTCTAGAGGGTCCATCGCGTTACTTGCACTACTTAGAACATTCTTAAACTACGGAAAAAACCAACACTTAGAAATTTCCCGGCAGGGGAAAAAGTGGGTATTTATATCCGGTCGAACTTTTTAACAGTTTCTAAAATATCCGGAAAAACATAAACGAAATTAAATTATCCGATCAAATTAACGAGTCCCCAATAAAATCCTAGAAAACTCAACACTTGAGTGGAATTAAAATAATTCCCATAAAAAATTGCCAATAAAGGACCTAAGAATAAATATATGAAATTTCAGGGACTAAGTCCAAATTTTGGCCGCGGAACCGCCGCCAAACCCATGGTTTCGCCGCGGTTCCGCGGTCAAATTATTGACTTAGAGGACCGTACTTCACAGTAATTCTTAGTTTTTCCTGCATGTTTTTCTGAGAATTTTTAATTCACAAAAATCCACTGTTTTGAAAAATGTACAGAGAAGGGTTTTGTCGGGGTTTACGGGTTCGATCGGACTTCTAACTTCGTCTACACTTCGCCTAAAGCTCTATCTAGGCTCTGATACCACTGTAGGGTTCCTAGGCATGCTAATGTGGTCTCACAAGGCATCAACCATGCCAAATTCAAATTTTTCATGTGCCAAAGAAAACCTATACTAGATCGTTAACTAGAGTTTAGGCGAAACGAAATGCTACTAAACTACTTTAGTGCTAAGTGAACGGAAATACAACCTTTGTAGATCCGGTCCTCCACCTCCATAGCTCCGCGTTGGCGTCCCTCCGCTGCGATCATCGGATCCCGGACTCTAGTAATGGTTTCGTCGAAGAAATGATCGGGCTAGGTCGTCGACTTTGATGCCGAAGATGATCTACGTCGAGGCAACACAAGATCAAGCTCCAACTTCACCAAGCCATGAAACTTGTGAATAAAACACCCTATACTACTTGGAAAGTGGTAGAGGATGAAGAAATAGGAAGTGGGTTCACTTTAGAATTGGATTTCTCACTCTTTTTCTCAAGTCACCATTGAAGCTAGCAAGCTTCTTTCTTCTTGAAGAAGAAGAAGAAGAAAAAGAATATGATGAGAATAATGAATAAATGGAAAATAATGTGATTCTTATCATAATGCAACCTTGGGTTAGTTTAACAAGTGTAGAGAATAAACTAGGGTTTAGTTGAATGGTTAGGGTTAAGGAAAAAACAAAATGGTCAAAGCTTTCAAAGCTTCATGAAGTTTCAAGAATGAAACAAATTAAGCCACCATTTTATTCTTGCCAAAATAAACAAATAAATAAATAAAATGAATAAGTGAATAATTCAAAACCCTAACCATTCACTTAACCATGGTTTAAAGTAAACATACACCCAAGCTTGCATGTATCATCAAACATGATACAATCTAGTGCACAAAAATACATCACATATACTACTTGTGCACATCAAGTGAGAAAATCCATCTTAACTGAACAAATACTAGTTAATGTAAAGTAATATATCAAATATATAATTATACATCAAATCATTAAATCAACACTTGATTTAATGATCCGGTCATATCGCATATAACCGACTAATACCAAGTGTATCAGTGTATCGAACCAACACTTCATTCGGTAACCCGGTTATATCACATATAACCTGCCGATGATACAAATCGCGAGAATAGAATCCAGTATCACATACTGGTATTATTCTCGGTTCCACACATATCTCATATGCGCTCCTATTTCATTTCGCTTGAGCCAGGAAACCTCAGTGTAGGACTCTAAAGACTCATCAATACGCCGGCAGCAGGTGATGATCATATCAAACACCCACAAGCCGCAAGCGGTCTGCTAAACGTAACGGCCACCCGTGTATTGAGCGATCAGAAGATCGACGAGCAAGCCCGCTCATACTCCTGTGAATCCAACCAGTAACACTTACTGTACAGTCCGGTCTCGTCGTCTGATATGTCGCATATCTCGCCTAGGGGTGGTAAACGTTAGACCCCAATAGCTCGATAAGTCGTGTCGATATAGTTCGAGAAACTATAGGTAACACTTACCAGTAAATCTCAGCAACCCTGGCCAGGGATTTCCGGTTATAGCCAATCGAACACAGCGCAACATCAACCCCCTATACCGGGAGAGACGAATCCCCTCCTATCGCTCATTGCCTCCATGTGATTCGGGACTGTACCCAAAAACCACCGTTTTGCACGCCCTCTTGGACGTGGTAAGGTGGAAATCAAAGCACAGTGGGAATCACACAAGACTCTATGATGATCTCGGGTCAACAGACTACTCTGTACCAGTGTCACCAGAGAACTGCCATCTGACGTAAGGTATAATACCATCTGGGAGTTCTCGGCGAGTCCGTCCAGTGTACCCAGTCTCCACTGAGCACCCGTATATCATCTCTGATGTCAAACACCAATGGATATGGGATCATCCATCGCCCATCTGTATGGGTCGAGAAGGTATACGCTAGTCTACTCTGGTATATCGATGCCCCGTCTCGATACACCCACGACTAGGGACCTTGAAGGATGTACTTATGGACTACCATGTCCCCACTAGTTGATCCGCATCATAGTCCAGGTAGTCAAGTACACATCCTAAGGGCTTTACCAACATGTAACAGAGAGACAATCAGTGTACACGTTAAGGTAAAGAGCAACCAGATAGCATACTATCATGTCGAGCAAGAAAGTCCTCCCTATATATGTCCAAGCATCCACTACAATATACATCATATGTATAGCAATGGCCTCTACGGCATACATATAACTAACAGTGATTGTATGGAAACTCGTAGCTTACCGATCGGAGTTATATGATGAGATGAATATGAGGGACGATCAGAGTGACGGCGCCTGAGATATTGGGATTTGAGTGTCGTTGATTGACACCAGTTTTTATGATGATTTATTGATGGTATCGCTGTTTTATTTCACATTCAGGACTTATTATGACATGCTCTGTTCATATAGTTGTTGCATCCTGATGTTGTACCTTGCTCAAGATTATGTTACATTCACACTATTATACATATTCCATCATAACCTTGTTAGTTATATGTATGCCCTAGAGGCCATTACTGTACATTGGATGTATATTGTAGTGGATGCTGGGACATATATATGTAGGACTTTCTTGCTCGACATGATAGTAAACTATCTGGTTGCTCTTTATCTTAACATGTATACTTTCTGTCTCTCTGTTACATGTTGATAAAGCCCTTAGGATGTGTACTCGACTTCCAGGACTATGATGCAGATCACACTAGTGGGGCCTGGGTAGTCCATGAGTAAATCCTTCAATGTTCCTAGTCATGGGAATATCGAGACGGGGCTTCGATATTCCAGAGTAGACTAGCGTATATCTTCTCGACCCATGAGATGGGCGATGGATGATCCCATATCCATTGGTGTTTGACAACAGAGATGGTATGCGGGTGCTCAGTGGAGACTGGGTACACTGAACGGACTCACCGAGAACTCCCAGATGGTATTATACCTCACGTCAGATGGCAGTTCTCTGGTGACACTGGTACAGCTTAGTCTGTTGACCCGAGATCGTCATAGAGTCTTGTGTGTCTCCCACTGTGCTTTGATTTCCACCCTACCACGGCTCTACTGAGTCGTGCAAACAGGTGGTTTTTTGGGTACAGTCCCGATTCACATGGAGGCAATGAGCGATAGGAGGGGATTCGTCTCTCCCGGTATTAGGGGTTGATATTGCGCTATGCACGACTGGCCATAACAGGAAATCCATGGCCAGGGTTGCAGTGATATATTGGTAAGAGTTATCAGTAGTTTCACGAATGTTATGGACCTTACGTCGGCATAACTTATCAAGCTAGTGGGGTCTGACGTTTACCACCCCTAGGCGAGATATGCGACATATCAGACGAACAGACCGGACTGTACGGTAAGTGTTACTGGTTGGATTCACAGGAGTGTGAGCGGGCTTGCTCGTCGATCTTCTGATCGCTCAATACCCAGGTGGCCGTTACGTTTAGCAGACCGCTTGCGGCTTGTGGGTGTTTGATATGATCATCATCTACTGCCGGCGTATTGACGAGTCTTTAGAGTCCTACATAGAGGTTTCCTGGCTCAAGCGAAACGAAATAGGAGCGCATATGAGATATGTGCGGGACCGAGAATAATGCGTGTATGTGATACCGTATTCTATTCTCGCGATGAATGTATCGAATGGATGTATGTGATATAACCTAGTTATCGAATCGAGGATTGATTCGATAAGCCGATATATTGGATATTAGTCGGTTATATGCGATATGACCGGATCGTTAAATCAAGTTTTGATTTAATGATTTAATGCATAATTATATATTTGATATATTAGTTTGCATTAACTAGTATTTGTTCACTTTAAATGGATTTTCTCACTTGTAATACACAAGTTGTATATGTGATATACTTTTGTGCACTTGTTTGTATCATGTTTGATGATACATGCAAACTTGGGTTTGTGTAAAGAATTAAACCATGGTTATGTTAATGGTTAGGGTTTTGATTTACTTATCTTTTCATTTATTTATTTATTCATTTTTGAAAGATAAATAAATCATGGTGGCTTTCTTTGTTTGCTAGTTGAAGCTTCATAAAGCTTTGAATAAGTCTACCTTTTTTGTTTCATGCTTAACCCTAACAATTTAACCTAACCCTAGTTTATTCTCTACACTTAACCATGGTTGCTATATGATAAGAATCAACTTATTTTCTATTTTCAAGAATTCTTATCATATTCTTTTTCTTCTTCTTCTTCTTCTTGAACAAAGAAGAAAACCTTGCTTCCATCAATAGCAACTTGAGAAAAAGAGTGAGAAATCCAATTCTAAAGTGAACCCACGTCCTATTTCTTCATCCTCTACCACTTGCCAAGTAGTATAGGGTGTTTTCTTCATAAGTTTCATGACTTGGTGAAGTTGGAGTTTGATCTTGAGTTGCCTCGACGTAGATCATCTTCGGCATCGAAGTCGACGACCTAGCCCGATCATTTCTCCGATAAAACCTGCGCCAGAGTCCGGATTTCGATAGGTACAGCGGGGGGGCGTCATCACGGAGCCAAGAAGGTGGAGGACCGGATCTAAAAAGGTTGTAGCCTCTTTCCTTTAGCAATAAAATTGTTTACTTGCTTGCATCGCCTATACATCTTGTTAACGATCCGTATTAGGGATTGTAGGCACATAAAAAATTTGAATTGGCCATGTTTGATCACTTGTAGAACCTCATGGGTGTGCTTAGGAACCTTACAGTGGTATCAGAGCCTAGCTAGAGCATTAGGCGATGCGTAGACGGAGTTAGAAGTTCGATCGAACCGAAACCCTAATTCAAAATTGCTCTCTGTACATTTTTTGAAATCGGGGATTTTTGAGAATTAAAAATATGCAGAAAAATCAGCAGGACTTTCTAAGAATTACTGGGAAACACGAGCACCCGATTCGATCAAAGCACGGCGGAACCGCGGCATTAGCATGGCTAATACGGCGGTTCCGCGGCCACTTAGTGTCTTCAGCCAGTCGTTTTTGCACAGTAACTTCTTTCATTCATTGCTGAGTTTTCTGGGAATTTTTAAAGTTTACTCAAGAGTTGAGTTTTCTGGGTTGTATTCGGAGTTCGGAGATTCGACCGGATTGTCTAATTTTGTCTATGTATTTTTCCGGATAATTTTAGAATATGTTAAAAAGTTCGACCGGATATAAATACCCACTTTTTCTCCTGCCGGGAAATTTCCAAATGTTGGATTTTTCCGTAGTTTAATCACGTTCTAAGTAGTGCAAGTAACGCGATGGTCCCTCTAGAAGACAACAAACCTTAACTCGATTATGTGACCGTCTTGAACTGCCCTTTGAACCTTAGGGTTTAGGGCAGTACGGCGTGCCACATGTGAGGCGTTGGCTTGACCCTTCTACGGCTGGACCGTTGGTACTGAGGCACGAAGTGAATGTTTTTAAACTTATTTCATGTGTTGAGCTGTTTTGGGAAAACTTGGGTGTTCGATTGTTCGATCGGAAAGTTTAACATTTTCTATTTACCCGGAATGTGATACAACATTTGGAATTCACAAGTAGTTATGAGATAACTGAATGAATGTTATAAACATAGCAGTTTAGTCTCACTTGATCGGTTGCTACGGAATTTTGATGTAATCAAAAGTCCGTCGCAATCTTGATGTGATCAAAAGTCCGTCGCAATCACGTAGCGTATGCGGATACTCGCCGGGTAAACTTAATAGACAGCCTCGCCCCATAGCCCCGACCAAGTGACTGTAGGAGAACCCCGTCGCCGAAAGCATCCGTTCGGGTGCTCGCGGCAGCGGTGTTCCGCCTTAGTGCATTTCGTCGACAGTATTGGGGGTGCGGCCGTCTACTAAAGTTTGCAACGAGCATTCGATTAGAATGTCGGGAATCTTGTTGAATTGCCCGACTTGATATTGAAAAGAGTTTTCGATAATGAGACTAAAATACGGGGTTTATAATTGTTAGGCATGTGATGTCTAAGGAATTCATTGGTTTAGGCATGCGATGTCTAAGGAGGTTGCGGATTCCAACTGTTGTAGTTTTACACTTTCTTTTCTGTGACCGTAAGTGTAATATGTGATATCCCCGGTTTCGTTGCTATATGTCAACGACAATTGGGATACGCATGTTTACTTTCGTTGATGACATGTGATGTTATGTGTTGCTGGATATGTTATATTGGATCGTCGTGTTTGAATAGCCGGGGGGTTTTATGTGAGATGAGTGTTTTTCATTTTCATTCATGTAAAAAACTTGTATGTAATATTCTTTTATTGGGGCACTTCCAGGTTGCGGATGATGTCACCATTTGTATATTATTTACTTTTCTGCATTAGGATAGACCCAAGGAGGGGAGCACAAGTAACCGGGTTCTAGGGTCCAGTGGGAGACCATCTCGAGGAGTCGAGTCCGGGTCTCCTAACCCTAGAATTGGTAGGGTTGCTTGCCGCTCTCGTAGGGGTCTAGGGGTGTGGGATTGGCTATTCATCATGACCGTGGAATCCGTGTTTTATACTGGCTCGTATTAAAAACACGGACGTCCTAGTATATCCAATATTTCATATGATATTTTCTGCTGCGTTATCTGTGATGTGATCATGTGATTTGTTCAGATAGATATGGTATAGTATATATGATATATTATATAGACGTTGCTTATGTTTTACACCCGCGCTAGCCCTGCCTCGCTCTGGCGTTAGTTACCTAAGCTAACGGTGCAGACAGAACATCGAGGTGAATGCGGATGGCATAAGCGTACGTTATATTTATCTGTGATGTTTAGGTGGACTTAAATGATGGGATATTCATTAATGAGATTAATGAAAGAAAATAAACCTAAAAGATGTTGTGGAATCGAATTTCAAAATAAAACAGGTAGCTACAGTTCTTGCTTTGCATCGCGGTGTTCCTTATAGAACATCCTGCACCTTATTCGATGAGGAAAGGACCGCGATCCCTTCATCGGGAGTGACTCCTTTAGCAATAACTAGCAGATGCTACAACCCTCGGTTTGTCTTTTGATCGCTTCTATAGTTTCCGCTTTGCACAGTGATATATATGATATATCTCGCACCTCATTCGACGAGGAAAGGGCCGACGATCCCTTCACCGGGAGTGACCCCTTTAGCAAAACTAGAAAAGCCTCAAAAACATTTCATTTAAAAATCATTTGATTCCGCAACGAGATCAAGTTCAAAGCGTTAAAGGTTTTCTTAAAAACCATTCGCAACCCTCCGTCATTTTAGGAAGTAGAGTACTTAGTATTCGTGCTACGTTTGTCGACCATAGCCGAGGCGTAGTGTGCGGTAGCGAAGTGATGTCTTCCGACACCGCATATGATGCGATTAGTTAGGACAGTCATGTGGCTTTGTTGACCTTAGCCAAGGGTCATGTGGGTGGGTCTAATTAATCACGAAATGACGGGTAGAACTTGACTAGTACCTATGATTTGTTGACCTTAGCCAAGGTCATAGGTGCTGGGGGTAAAAACCATTATCGGGAGTTTCAAGTGTTGAAATTTGCAAAGAGATTGCATACCTTCTATATGAAAGTTGGATCCCGATACCCACTGCGAGTAATTGTTACTCCTGGGAGAGTTTTGCACTTTACAATTAGCCGATCAAGTAGGTGTCTAGAAAGGTGTCAACGGGGTTACGCCTCTGGGAAAACGAGGTTTATTGTAATTAGGTCCGTGCGAAAGCACGGGGAACCTCCCTCAAAGTACCGACACTGGCCTGGCTGAATGATTGGCGAACTTATAGAGTGTAATTATTCCCGGCTAGTCTTTCCTTTTAAGGTTTGAAGGAAGATTCTGTAAGTCCATGCTACCTCTCCCGGTACTTTCAGGCATGCGAAATTTGATGAAAAACAATTTTCTAGAGGCGGTAACATGGACACAAAACCGGATCTTTGTTAAACATCTAACTAACAACATAACTAGGAGTTGTTAACTACTCGGTGAGGGGGTTATACCTTTCTTTCTTGAACTCCTTCGTCTTCAAACCTCGATGGTTTTCCGGATCGGCTTCACCCCGTCGTCTCTTTGCGCCGAAGATCGATCCACCTGAAAGCTTCTACCTTTGGCTTCTTCTTCGAGCTTTGAAGAAACTAGTTCACTCGGTTTGCTAAACCTTGTGAACTAGAGTGAGTAGAGGAGAGTGTGTTAGGATTTTTCTCTATGGTTCTTGGTTCTCAACACATGAGACAAGTGAACCATAGACTAAAGAGAGGGAGAGCAAGAGGAAGAAGATGAGAGCTCAAGAACACAAGAGAGAGAAAGGAAATGAAAGAATGAGCAAGACTTTTCTCTCTTGGCTCTCATAATCCAAAACCATCATAACCAATAATAGCAATCAAGTATTAGTGATGGTTTAAGCTAAAATAGCCATATCATTTCATGCACTCATTTTACACAAGAGAACAAGCAAGCAAAAGTCTTTGCCATGAAATGATAGCCATTGTCATCATGATGGTCAACTAGTCCAACCTAGTCAACCGGTCAACAAAGTCAACAAGTCAACAAAGTCAACCCCTCAACAACCATGTCACTATAATACTTAATTAATATTATTGTTAATTACATATCATATTCTCATTAGGGTTGAGCAAAAAGTCAATAGTCAACAGTCAACGGTCAACAACCCTAATGAGAATCCTCTGCCTCTGTCTCTCCGTCAACTGTGCATACACACCGGCATCCGCGTTCCGAGGAACACGAATACATACTGGATAAAACCAATCCCAAAACGTACACTAGGATCTGGCTTAAACCAAACCCCGCTAGTGTTAACTGTCCGGACACTGTATGTGCATAAGTGCACGGATGTGACCGAACCCTGTCGCAAAACCGTGCGACCTGTCGCAAAACCATGCGACCTCTACTCTTTTGCCTAAAGGCGAATAGCTTTCTGTGTAGGACTCTAAAAACTCGACACTACGCAGGCAGTGTGTTTAACCACAGACCGCAAGCGACACTAGCTGTGCGTAACGGTCCCCAGGTAGATGCCGACAAGAAGACTGACGAGGTGAAACCCATCTGAACTCCTACTGAGCCTGAATGTGACAATCTCCGTACAGTCCGGTTTGTTCGTCTGATACATCGCATGGCGGGCCTAGGGGGCGATAAACGTCAGTCCCCTAATAGCGGTACAAGTCGTGTCGGAGTGAAGCCCAAAACACCCTGAGATAGCACTGGAAGCCTACCAGTATATCTCGCTTGCCCTGGCCAGGGACTACTCGTGTAATGGCTCTCCTAGACACAGCGCGATGTCAAACCCCAATACCGGGAGAGACGAATCCTGTCTAACCGTCACTGCCTCCAAGTGCTTTGGGACTGCACCCAACTACTACCTGTTTGCATGACTCTTTTGAGCCGTGGTAGGGTAGTAATCAAAGTACAGTGGGAACACACTCGAGGCGAAGTGACAGTGTCAAGTCAGCGGACTAAGCTGTACTCATGTCACCTGGGAACTGATAACTGACGATAGGTATAATACCAACCGGTCAGTTCCCGACGAGTCCTGTCCAGTGTACTCGTAACCTAACGAGCACCCACATACTATCTCCAGTACGACGTACTGATGGCTGTGGGACAGACCATCTCCCACTCTGGGATGAGAAGCGCATACGCTAGTCTACTCTGGAGTATCGATGCCCTGTCTCGATAGTCCTGCGACTAGGGACCTGCATAAGGATGTGCTTATAGATTACCCAGCCCCTACTAGTGTGACTGCCTTCACAACGCTGGTAATCAAGCAAAGATCCTAAGGGCTCCACTAATGTTTATCGGTGATATACTAAAATAAACACATGTACACATTGAAGTAGAAACAAACCAAGTAGCATACTACTATTTTGAGCAAGATTGTATATACAAGGTGAATATCCCAAGCTTCCATTAAGTAATATACAAACTAGTATGATACAGTAATGGCCTCTAGGGCATATACACTAACAATCTCCCACTTGCACTAAGGCCATGTACTGGTATATCGAAGACCTATCATCTCGATCAGCCGCTTGAACTGAGTCTGGGGTAAGGCCTTGGTGAATGGATCTGCAGTGTTATCTTCTGAAGCAACCCTCCGAACCTCGATCTCCTGGCGATCCATGATCTCCCTGATCAGGTGATACCGCCTCAAGATGTGTCTGGATCTCTGATGGGACCTGGGTTCCTTCGCTAAAGCTATAGTCCCGTTGTTGTCGCAATACAGAGGTATTGGATCAACAATGGACGCAACCACCTGAAGTTCTTTCATGAACTTTCTCATCCAGACAGCTTCTTTTGCGGCATCAGAAGCAGCGATGTATTCCGCTTCCATCGTCGAGTCTGCAACGGTTTCCTGTTTCGAACTCTTCCAACACACCGCCCCTCCATTGAAGGTAAAGACAAAACCCGACATGGACTTGGAATCATCCTTGTCACTCTGGTAGTTGGAGTCAGCAAAGGCCTCGATCTGGAGGTCTTTTCCGCCATACACCAAGAACATCTCCTTAGTCCTTCTCAGGTACTTGAGAATGTTCTTTACCGCTATCCAG
The DNA here is from genome assembly GCA_030015575.1 of Agapanthus africanus. NCBI lineage: Eukaryota > Viridiplantae > Streptophyta > Magnoliopsida > Asparagales > Amaryllidaceae > Agapanthus > Agapanthus africanus. Next base: position 205,197,310 of record CM057347.1, on the reverse strand, counting down.
TGTTTCTCCTCAGGGTTTGACTGATACCGGCTTACCACACTCAGTGCATAAGCTACATCCGGTCTGGTACACAACATCGCATACATTATAGAGCCTACCGCAGAAGCATAGGGTATAATAGACATGCGATCCCTCTCCAAATCAGTCTTGGGAGACATCTCTTTAGAGAGGGTGATCCCGTGACAAGCCGGTAGGTTACCGCGCTTGGAATCTTCCATACTGAATCTTTTCAGTATGGTGTCGATGTACCTGGACTGTGAAAGTCCTAATATCCTCTTGGATCTATCACGATGGATCCGGATCCCCAGGATGTATGAGGCATCACCCATGTCTTTCATGGAGAACCTGTGTGACAAGAACCCCTTGACAGATTGTAGCATAGGAATGTCATTTCCTATTAAGAGAATGTCATCCACGTATAAAACGAGGAATACTACAGTTCTCGCTACAAATCTACTATAGATGCATGGTTCATCTGGATTTTTGATAAAGCCAAATTCCTTGACCGTCTCATCAAAACAGATGTTCCAACTCCGCGATGCCTGCTTTAGTCCATAGATGGACTTAAGCAACTTGCACACCTTTCCGCTGCTCCCACTCTGAATGAAACCCTCTGGCTGGTCCATATAGACACACTCCTCTAAATTTCCATTTAGAAAAGCGGTCTTTACGTCCATCTGCCAAATCTCATAATCGTGGAAGGCGGCAATGGCAAGAAGGATCCGAATGGATTTCAGCATAGCTACGGGAGAAAAGGTCTTGTCATAGTCCAAACCACGTCTTTGACGAAAACCCTTTGCAACTAGTTTAGCTTTATAGGTCTCAACCTGTCCATCTACACCAATCTTCCTTTTGAAGATCCACTTGCATCCTACGGGTTTTACCCCGTCTGGAGCAATGTCCAACGTCCATACTTTGTTGGTGTACATGGACTCCATTTCGGTCCGCATTGCATCCAGCCATTTTACCGAGTCAACGCTCTGAACGGCCTGCTGGAAGCTAGTAGGCTCATCATAATCTATGATGCAATCCTCTCTATCCCCGTCTATGAGAAAACCGTAGTATCTCTTGGGCGGATGAGACTGCCTACTACTCCTGCGGAGCGGCGTAGGAATGTCCTGTTCTTTTGAACCCTCTGGTTCCACTAAGCTTTCAGTAATAGTCTGTGGTTCTGGAATTTCTTCCAGTTCTACTGCGCTCCCACTAATTTCCTTTTCTAAGAACTGGTGTTCTAGAAAGTGGGCATGACGAGAAACAAAAACCTTTTGTTCCTCTTCGCAGTAGAAGAAATATCCCTTGGAGTTCTTTGGATATCCCACAAACTTGCACTCTACTGAGCGTGCCTCGAGCTTGTCCGCATGCTGCTTTTTGACAAAAGCTGGACTTCCCCATGTCTTAATGTGATTGAGATGGGGCCTCTTCCCACACCACATTTCATATGGTGTGGTAGGTACAGTCTTAATGGGAACTCGGTTCAAAAGGTATGCAGCTGATTCTAGCGCATACCCCCAGAATGATCGCGGTAACTCAGCGTTACTTATCATGGACCGTACCATATCCAATAGGGATCGGTTCCGTCTCTCCGATACACCGTTATGTTGCGGAGTGTATGGAGGAGTAAGCTGAGAGAGAATTCCGTTCTCTTTTAAATAGTCCAGGAACTCGGCACTCAAGTATTCACCACCTCGATCCGATCTTAGAATCTTGATACTTTTGCCGGTTTGTTTTTCTACTTCATTCTTATATTCCTGGAATTTTCCAAAGGCTTCGGACTTATGTTTCATTAAGAAGACATAACCGTACCTTGAAAAGTCATCCGTAAAAGTAATGAAGTAAGAATAACCGCTTCGCGCATGTGTAGACATTGGACCGCACACGTCGCTGTGTACGAGTCCTAAGAGCTCGCTCGCTCTTACTCCGTGTCCAGTGAACGGAGTCTTTGTCATCTTTCCTTTGAGACAGGATTGACAAGTGGCATACGATTGATATTCGAACGGATTCAAATATCCTTCTGTATGTAACTTCGTCAACCTTCTCTCATTGATGTGACCCAGTCTACAATGCCATAAGAAAGACTGATTTATTTCAGGAGACTTTCTTTTGTGTGTATTCTGGACATTGAAAATCTGTGGTTGGTTTAATACGTATATACCATTGCTCAATGTACCTGACCCAATCAGAACTTGATTAAGGTGAATGTTTACAACATTGCTTACAAATGAAAATTCATAACCTTCTTTAGAAACCAAAGATACAAAAATGATATTATAAGTTGCGTTGGGTACAAAAAAGCAATTACGCAAAACCAAAACATGTCCATCTGACATTCCCAGGTGATAGTCCCCCACGGCCTTAGCATCCATGCTAGCTCCGTTTGCAACTTTGAGGGTCATGTCACCTGCCTTCAAAACCCTACGGTTTCTCAACGCCTGCAAAGAATTACAGATATGAGATCCTGATCCGGTATCCAATACCCAGGAAGTAGAGTTTATTGAAAGACAGTTTTGAATAACATACACACCTAAAGCTGAAGCCGCAACCTGCTTCAGATCCTGTGTTCTGGCCTTCCAAGCCCTGCTATTATTCTTCCAGTGTCCCTTCTTATGACAATAGAAGCATTCTTCCTTATCCACAAGCTTTCCCACTTTCTTTGTTGCTTTTGCCTTTCCCTTCGTATCCACTTTACTAACACCGCCCCTTGGTTTGGCAGGGGCTTTCTTCTTCTTTCCCTTGGCTTTCGCCTTGGACCAAGAAGAGGAAGATCCTCCTACAAACAAAGTAGATGTTTCCCTACCTTTCTGTAGGGTGCCCTCTACGCTCCTCAGCATGTTGAGGAGTTCTGAAAGTTCAACTTCCTTTTCTTGTAAGTTGAAGTTCAGGATAAACTGGGCGTAAGTGGAAGGAAGGGACTGGAGAATCAAGTCCGTATAGAGCTCATTCTCCAACGTGGCCCCAAGGTCCACGAGCTCTTCTATGTAGCCAATCATCTTAAGCACGTGTTCCGCTACCGATGATCCGACAGCCAACCTTGCCGAAAATAGCTTCTTCGACACTTCGTATCTTGCGATACGAGATTGCTCTCCATACAGTTCTTTTGTATGGAGAAATATGGATTCGAGGTCCATATTCTCGTGCCTCCTCTAATGTTCATTGTCCATAGAGGCAAGCACGAGGCACTTGGCCTTCACGCGGTCTAGTTTCCAGGTCTTACGGATTTCCTTATCCGCGATGCTGGTTTTGGGACCTGGGACAGGGGGAGCTTTAGTGGTAAGAAGATACCCCAGCTTGTCGTAAGTGATTGCCATCTTGACATTCCTGAGCCAATCTTTGTAGTTTGGCCCTGTCAGTATGTTTTTATCTAGAAGTAACTTAAGTCCAGTCATGTCGATTGGTCGCTGCAATTAGGAGAGAGAGAAGAAACACTCAGCATGATACTCTTGCAAGTTTAGAGTGATTTTTAGTTTGTCTAAACAGGATGGCTCCCACTGTTTCTCGAATCCCTCCTCAAACCAAAAAGGAAGAATTAGTCAGGATCAATCTCATCGTATAATACTTGCTTAACCGTTCAGCCAGGCTAGTGTCGGTAGTTCGAGGGAGGTTTTCCAACGCTTTCGCGAAGTTCCTTAATTTAAGAACCTCTTTTCCCTGGGGCGTAGCCCCGCTAACACCTTTCTAGACACCTACTAGGTTTATAGCATTGATCGTTAAGTGAGAAATTTCCCGAGGAGTAGCATATACTCACAGTAGGATCGGGATCCAAATATCATCGCATGACGAAACTGAAGGAATCCTACCAGAATCATCACACTCCAAATGGTATGCAACACTAGCAAGTTTCAGTTCTTTTGAAACTCCCGATGTGGATTTTTGCCCCATGCTCTTATGACCTTGACTTTGGCCAAAATATCATAAGTCACATGTCAAGTTCTACCCGTCATTCTCTAGGTTAATTTGGACCCACCCGTACCTACCCTTGACTTTGGCCAAAATGGCAGTACGACTGTCCCAAACCAACGCATCTATCTATGCTACACATGAATACCCAATAGCTACCAATCACTATGCCTTGACTTTGGCCAACATACATAGCTTGAATACTATTGACTATCTATGTGAAACGACGGAGGGCTACGAATGGTTTTGGAAAAACCATGAACGTAGTGAACTTGATATAATCGATGGAACGAGATAGCTTTTAAAAGGAGTGGCTCAAGCTCCGCATTTTAAAGTTGGTTTTGAAAAGAACCGAGTGGTTTTTCGAAAGTGTTCCAACGACTTTTACTTGGTTTATTTTCTTGCATTAGTTCTTTTAATGCGTGATATTCTTGCATTAGTTCTTTTAATGCGTCCCATCATTTAATCCTACCATTGCAGAAAACAACCAAAATATGACGTACGCTTATGCCATTCGCATTCGCCACGGGGCTCCGTCATTACCCGTTAGGTTACTTAACTAACGACAGAGCGGGGGCTGGGCTAGCGCGGCTGTAAAACATAAGCAACGCCTAAATAATATCATATATAGATATATTGCAATGATAGCGATTTCAGATCACAGATGAACACTTTGGATATACTAGGAACCCGCAATTCGTACGAGCCTGTAACGAAAAGCAGATTACACGGTCGCGGTGAATAGCCGATACCCCACCCAAGACCCCTACGGATGCGGCAAACTACCCGCCAAGTACCCGAAGCGAAGCAACCTCCCTCAACTCTGTGAGTAGGACACTCGGCACTTCGGGATACCTGGTAGTTTGTGCACCCCCTCCATGGGTCTATCCTAGGAGCAAAAACAGTAAAAAGAAATTATACAATGACGGCTACAACCCCGACCCGGTTGTGCGTCCATACAAATAATTATTACATCAATTTACAAATTTACATGAATTGAAAGAAAAGAAAACTCTTGTCTCACAACCCCCGGCTATTCACCCGTGACAATCCAATGAATTCATCTACACATTCCAATGACATTACAGATCACAGATTTGTATAACCCCCACTAATCGACATATAGCGATTAGCAGACGTTCAATAATAATATCACATCACAGATAAAAAACCCGTCAGCTTAAGTCTTTAGAAACTCGATCAAAATACGGTTTTTAAAGCCCCAAAAATAAAATTTTCTTTCTGGAAAATCTGGGCTGAAAAACATATACCAAAATTCCCAAAAAACTCCACTGAACAAACTGCAGTGAAGACGATCCAGAGAGGAGCTCAATCGGCCGCGGAACCGCGGCAATAGCAAGCTATTTCCGCGTTTCCGCGGTGGTTTGGTGAGATCTCTGGACCGTTTTTCTACAGTAGACTATAAAAACCCTGAGTCGATTTTTAAAGCATGATTAATAACTTTTACTGTACTTTGAAAATCGACAGCAAGCATGAATTCCGGGTTCATTTCGGGACTTTTTCTCCGATCGAATTTCTAGCTACTATGCTAACATGTTAGATAGAGTTTAACTAGGCTCTGATACCACTGTAAGTCCATGCTACCTCTCCCGGTACTTTCGGGCATGCGGAATTTGATGAAAAACAATTTTCTAGAGGCGGTAACATGGACACAAAACCGGATCTTTGTTAAACATCTAACTAACAACCTAACTAGGAGTTGTTAACTACTCGGTTAGGGGGTTATACCTTTCTTTCTTGAACTCCTTCGTCTTCAAACCTCGATGGTTGTCCGGATCGGCTTCACCCCGTCGTCTCCTTGCGCTGAAGATCGATCCACCTGAAAGCTTATACCTTTGGCTTCTTCTTCGAGCTTTGAAGAAACTAGTTCACTCGGTTTGCTAAACCTTGTGAACTAGAGTGAGTAGAGGAGAGTGTGTTGGGATTTTTCTCTATGGTTCTTGGATTTCAATATATGAGACAAGTGAACCATAGACTAAAGAGAGGGAGAGCAAGAGGAAGAAGATGAGACCTCAAGAACACAAGAGAGAGAAAGGAAATGAAAGAATGAGCAAGACTTTTCTCTCTTGGCTCTCATAATCCAAAACCATTATAACCAATAATAGCAATCAAGTATTAGTGATGGTTTAAGCTATAATAGCCATATCATTTCATGCACTCATTTTGCACAAGAGAACAAGCAAGCAAAAGTCTTTGCCATGAAATGATAGCCGTTGTCATCATGATGGTCAACTAGTCCAACCTAGTCAACCGGTCAACAAGTCAACAAAGTCAACCCCTCAACAACCATGTCACTATAATATTTAATTAATATTATTGTTAATTACATATCATATTCTCATTAGGGTTGAGCAAAAAGTCAATAGTCAACAGTCAACAGTCAACAACCCTAATGAGAATCCTCTGCCCCTGTCTTTCCGTCAACTGTGCATACACACCCGCATCCGCGTTCCGAGGAACACGAATACATACTGGATAAAACCAATCCCAAAACGTACACTAGGATCTGGCTTAAACCAAATCCCGCTAGTGTTAACTGTCCGGACACTGTACGTGCATAAGTGCACGGATGTGACCGAACCCTGTCGCAAAACTATGCGACCTGTCATAAAACCATGAGACCTCTACTCTTTTGCCTAAAGGCGAATAGCTTTCTGTGTGGGACTCTAAAAACTCGACACTACGCTGGCAGTGGGTTTAACCACAGACAGCAAGCCGCACTAGCTGTGCGTAACAGTCCCCAGGTAGATGCCGACAAGAAGACTGACGAGGTGAAACCCATCTGAACTCCTACTGAGCCTGAATGTGACAATCTCCGTACAGTCCGGTTTGTTCGTCTGATACATCGCATGGCGGGCCTAGGGGCAGTAAACGTCAGTCCCCTAATAGCGGTACAAGTCGTGTCGGAGTGAAGCCCAAAACACCCTGAGATAGCACTGGAAGCCTACCAGTATATCTCGCTTGCCCTGGCCAGGGACTACTCGTGTAATGGCTCTCCTAGACACAGCGCGATGTCAACCCCCAATACCGGGAGAGACGAATCCTGTCTAACCGTCACTGCCTCCAAGTGCTTCGGGACTGCACCCAACTACTACCTGTTTGCATGACTCCTTTGAGCCGTGGTAGGGTAGTAATCAAAGTACAGTGGGAACACACTCGAGGCGAAGTGACAATGTCAAGTCAGCGGACTAAGCTGTACTCATGTCACCTGGGAACTGATAACTGACGATAGGTATAATACCAACCGGTCAGTTCCCGACGAGTCCTGTCCAGTGTACTCGTAACCTAACGAGCACCCGCATACTATCTCCAGTACGACGTACTGATGGCTGTGGGACAGACCATCTCCCACTCTGGGATGAGAAGCGCATACGCTAGTCTACTCCGGAGTATCGATGCCCTGTCTCGATAGTCCTGCGACTAGGGACCTGCATAAGGATGTGCTTATAGATTACCCAGCCCCCACTAGTGTGACTGCCATCACAACGCTGGTAATCAAGCAAAGATCCTAAGGGCTCCACTAATGTGTATTGGTGATATACTAAAATAAACACATGTACACATTGAAGTAGAAACAAACCAAGTAGCATACTACTATTTTGAGCAAGATTGTATATACAAGGTGAATATCCCAAGCTTCCATTAAGTAATATACAAACTAGTATGATACAGTACTGGCCTCTAGGGCATATACACTAACAGATTTAATAAAAACAGTGGGAGCCATCCTGATTAGATAAAATATATAACCAATCTGATCTTGCAAGAGCGCACGCAGAGTGTTTTCTTCTCTCTCTCTCCAGGTAGCGACCATATCACGCCTTAATCAAGATAATAATATGGATGTATTGACCGAACCCGCTTGTTATACTGAGCTGGGGAACGTTGGTCCCGCTCCAACTTATAATTGTTATAAGACAGAGCAGGAAATAGGGAAATACCAGAATTCCCATGCCGCCCAAACGAAGAAAGTGCATGAGATGCATCTCCTTCGGGTGTGTTCATTACAAAGAACCGTTTCTCAGTATCCTCTGCATTCTGGGTATTTGATACTGGATCAGGATCCCAGATATATAATCTGTTACAAAGGGCTACAAAAAGGTAGAAAACTGAGAATGGGTGATAAGTTTTATGAGACAGAAAACGGGGCAAGTGTTGCAGCCAAGTCTGTTGGTCACTGTCACCCTGTATTACCAGTACATTGATTCTGAACAAATGCTATTAGATACCGAACCTGATATACAAAATCATATCAGTCTCTTTATTAGTAAAGAAATGATAAAATTTTGTATTGTTGGATAATGTTTTAAACATTTCCTATATCAATAGTTGATCGGTTCAGGCACGTTATCTAAAAGCATTGAAGTTCTAAATCAAACTACAGTTCTTAGTATACGGAACACACATAAGAGGAAGAATTCAGAAATGAACAAATCCTTCTTGAGGTATTGTAGATTGGGTCATATCAATGCGACCCGACTAGCTGAAATTACATAAAGATGTATATTTAAATCAGTTTGAATTTACATCTTATGAAACTTGCCAGTCATGTCACAAAGATAAGATGACCATAGCTCCGTTTACTGAAAACAGAGAAAGAGTTAATGAACTCTTGGGACTGATACATGATGATGTATGTAAGGTCTCCTGTCTACACATGCCAGGACTGGTTCTTTATACTTCATTACGTTCTCTGATAATCTCTCAAGATTCAGTCATATGTTCCTGTTGAAACATAAGTCCGAACCTTTTGAGATATTCACAGAATATAAGTTAGAAGTAGAGAACCAATACGGGTATAAGTATTATGTCCTTTGATGCGATCAGGGAGGAGAATACTTGTGCATGGAATTCCTGAACTATTCTAAAGGAGAATGAGATTCTCTCTCAGCATTACTCCTCCGAATACACCACAGCACAACGTTGTATCGGGGCGGAGCAATCGCACCCTATTCGATATGGTGCGCTCTATGATGAGTAATACTGAGTTACCTGTTTCCTTTTTGGGAGTTATGCGCTTGAGAAGTTGCATACCTATTGAATAGGGTTTGAATCAGATCACAACCTACCACTCCATATGAGATATGGTATGGGAAGAGCCCATGTCTTAAGCTAGTTAAGATTTGGGGTTGTGTCTAAAAGCAAAATCCGGACAAGCTCGAAGCAAGGTCAGTTATGTAGAACTGGAAAGGTTCCAGCTATGCAAACTACAGCAGATGATTTGGTACAACCAAAGGATTCAGTAAATACCAACGAACCTCAGCCTCTCCGCCGATCTAGTAGGGTTTCTCACCCACCTGAGAGATACTTCAGTTTCTCTATGACAGTGGGAGCGAGGATTGCATCATGAGATGATGACCCAACTAGTTTCGAGCTGGCCATCAGGAGTAAGACTCTGTAAGAATGGCTGGATGCTTAGTGATCTGAGATGGAATCCTTATACACCAACAAAGTATGGACTTTGGTTGCTTTATCTGAAGGGTTAAATCCCCATCACGAGCAAGTATATCTTGAGAAGATTACTTGGTGTAGATGAAAAAGTTGAGACTTTCAAAACTAGACTTGTTAAAGGTTTTCATCATTGACCAGGCGTGGATAATGATGAAACCTTTTTCCAGTGGCTATGCTTAAGTCCATCCAGATCCTACTTGCCACGGCTACATACCATGACTACGATATCTGGTGGTTGGGTGTCATGACTGCTTTTCTAAATGATGTTTTAGAAGAGAGCGTATATAAGTACACAGCCAGAGGGCCACATAGATAGTGGGAGCAGCGGAAACATGTGCAAGATGTTTCATGTGATAAAACAGGCATCGCGGAGATGGAACATCTATTTTGATGAGCTAGTCAAATAGTTTGACTTCATCAAAATGGTAGATGAACCTTGTATATACAAAAAGGTAGTAGGGAGTATGGTGGCGATCCTCGTAGAGTACGTGGATGACATACTCTTGATAGGGAAGGAGTTTCCTATAGTACGCTCGGTCAATCTCCTCTTATCACAAGGATTCTCCAATAGGATAAAGGTGATACCTCCTCGATCCTGGGGAGAATCATTGGAAAAGTTCCAGGGTGATAAGGACGACTGAATGTCAGTCGCAGGCATTGTCTTTACCCTCAGTGGAGGGTCGATATGTTGAAAGTGTTCCAAGCTAGATACCGTGGCAAACTAGACGATAAAGGCTGGTAACATCGCTATTAAAGATACTACCAAAAAGGCAGCTTGGGTGTATATTGGTTCATAAGATGAACTAGGTTCCTACCATTGTATGACAATGGAAGTGTGGCTTCGGCCCAGGAACCCTGGTCCCATCAGTGACCCAGACATATTCTGAGGCAGCATCACCGGATCGTGGAGATAGATGATCTCAAGGATGATCGAGGTTAGGAGAGTAGACTCAGAGGACAACACGGCGGATCCACTCACAAAGGCTTTTTCCCAGAGAGAGACTTATAAGGGATGGTTGAGTATGTGATACTGCAACCACTGCTACAGATGACCCTAGTGCAAGTGGGAGATTGTTAGTTATATGTATGCCCTAGAGGCCATTACTGTACATTGGATGTATATTGTAGTGGATGCTGGGACATATATAGGTAGGACTTTCTTGCTCGACATGATAGTAAGCTATCTGGTTGCTCTTTATCTTAACATGTATACTTTCTGTCTCTCTGTTACATGTTGATAAAGCCCTTAGGATGTGTACTCGACTTCCAGGACTATGATGCAGATCACACTAGTGGGGCCTGGGTAGTCCATGAGTACATCCTTCAATGTTCCTAGTCGTGGGAATATCGAGACGGGGCATCGATATTCCAGAGTAGACTAGCGTATATCTTCTCGACCCATGTGATGGGCGATGGATGATCCCATATCCATTGGTGTTTGAGATCAGAGATGGTATGCGGGTGCTCAGTGGAGACCTGGTACACTGAACGGACTCGCCGAGAACTCCCAGATGGTATTATACCTCACGTCAGATGGCAGTTCTCTGGTGACACTGGTACAGCTTAGTCTGTTGACCCGAGATCGTCATAGAGTCTTGTTTGTCTCCCACTGTGCTTTGATTTCCACCCTACCACGGCTCTACTGATTCGTGCAAACAGGTGGTTTTTTGGGTACAGTCCCGATTCACATGGTGGCAATGAGCGATAGGAGGGGATGCGTCTCTTCCGGTATTGGGGGTTGATGTTGCGCTATGTACGACTGGCCATAACAGGAAATCCCTGGCTAGGGTTGCAGTAATATACTGGTAAGAGTTATCAGTAGTTTCACGAATGGTATGGACCTTACGTCGGCATGACTTATCAAGCTACTGGGTCTGACGTTTACCATCCCTAGGCGAGATATGCGACATATCAGACGAACAGACCGGACTGTACGGTAAGTGTTACTGGTTGGATTCACAGGAGTGTGAGCGGGCTTGCTCGTCGATCTTCTGATCGCTCAATACCCGGGTGGCCGTTATGTTAGTGTATATGCCCTAGAGGCCATTACTGTATCATACTAGTTTGTATATTACTTGATGGAAGCTTGGGATATTCACAGTTGTATATACAATCTTGCTCGAAATGGTAGTATGCTACTTGGTTTGTCTCTGCTTTAATATGTGCATGTGTTTCTTTTAGCATATTGCTGGTATACATATTAGTAGAGCCCTTAGGATCTTTGCTTGATTACCAGCGTTGTGATGGCGCTCGCACTCGTGGGAGCTGGGTAATCTATAAGCACATCCTTATACAGGTCCCTGGTCGTTGGACTATCGAGACAGGGCATCGATACTCCGGAGTAGACTAGCGTATGCGCTTCTCATCCCAGTGTGGGAGACGGTCTGTCCCACAGCCGTTAGTACGTCGTAGTTGGGATAGTATGCGGGTGCTCGTTAGGTTACGAGTACACTGGACAGGACTCGTCGGGAACTGTTGGTTGGTATTATACCTATCGTCAGTTATCAGTTCCCAGGTGACATGAGTACAGCTTAGTCCGCTGACTTGACACTGTCACTTCGCCTCGAGTGTGTTCCCACTGCACTTTGATTACTACCCTACCACGACTCAAAGGAGTCGTGCAAACAGGTAGTTTTTGGGTGCAGTCCCGAAGCACTTGGAGGCAGTGACGGTTAGACAGGATTCGTCTCTCCCGGTATTGGGGGTTGACATCGCGCTGTGTCAAGGAGAGCCATTACACGAGTAGTCCCTGGCCAGGGCAAGCGAGATATACTGGTAGGTTTCCAGTGTTATCTCAGGGTGTTCTGGGCTACACTCCGACACGACTTGTACCGCTATTAGGGGACTGACGTTCACCGCCCCTCTAGGCCCGCCATGCGATGTATCAGACGAACAGACCACACTGTACGGAGACTGTCACATACAGGCTCAGTAGGAGTGCAGATGGGGTTCACCTCGTCAGTCTTCTTATCGACATCTACCTGGGGACCGTTACGTACAGCTAGTGCCGCTTGCGGTCTGTGGTTAAACCCACTGCCAGCGTAGTGTCGAGTCTTTAGACTCCCACACAGAGAGCTATTCGCCTTTAGGCAAAATGAGTAGAGGTCGCATGGTTTTACGACAGGGTTCGTTCGCATCCGCGCACTTGTGCACGTTTGCTGTCCGGACAGTTTATACTAGCGGGCTTTGGTTTAAGCCGGATCCTAGTATATGATTTGAGATTGGTTTTTCTCAGTGTATTCGTGTTCCTCGGATCACGAATGCGGGTGCGTATGCACAGTTGCTTGAGATTGGGGGAGAGGACCTTGTTTAGGGTTAATGGCTATTGTCATTTTATTAACCCTATTGCTTATGTGTGTATTATAGTTAATTGATAATTAGCTTAATAATTGTGCATGGTTGTTGTTGTTGACCTTTTGATTTCATTGACTTGTTGACCTAGGTTGACACTTTGACCATCATCATTTCTTTTGGAAGATGCTCTTTGATCTCTGCAAAATTGAAATGATAATGGTCATGTCATGATTTACCATGACAATTTTCAAGCTAATTATTCAATTAAAATTATTCACACATATTAGTGAGAATGGCTCACTAATAATTGATTGTCTCATATCATTTCTCTCTCTTGCTCATCCTCTCCCTCAAGCTCTCTCCCTCTCATGTGTTGAGAAACAAAAAGCTTGAGAAAAACCCTCACTTGATCTTCTCTACTCTCTTCTAGGGTTCAAGTCTTAGCATTTCTTGCACTCTAGTTACTCCTAGCTTGGAGTTGAAGCTAAAGGTCGAGGCTTTCGGGTGGATCCTTCTTTGACGGGAGAAGACAAGCAAGGTGACCTCTTTCTACCATTCCAAGGAGCAAGGAGAGAAGGACTTTGAGCTCAAGGTATAACCTTTCCATCACTTAGCTACTTTGTAGTTAGCTTTAGCAAGTTTATGTTTAGCAAAGATCCTTAAAGCTTGGTCCATGTTGCCTATAGATGATAAAAAATCCAATTTTTATTATGTTTTCCGCCTCCCCGTAAGCACCGGGGTGGGCAACGTGGACTTACAGTGGTATCAGAGCCTAACTAAACATAAACTAGCTAAGTAGTTAAGTGTAACGAAGTTTCGAAACCGGAAAATCGAAAAACCAAACTCGCAAAACCCTAAGTTTCTGTTAATTTTTTTTCTGGTCAAAATAAAATTTGTTATATACCAAAAATTATCTCAGGGTTTTGTTAAGAACACCACCAAAAACGAGACAGAGAGTCGACCAAATGGCCGCGGATCCGCGGCAATAGGAAGCTATTGCGCCGCGCATCCGCGGCCGTCTTGTCTCCTCTCTGCCTCGATTTTGGTGCAGTGTATTTCTGTGTTGGTTTTGTGATTTTTAGGATATGTTATATGTGCCCAGATTTTCCAGAACTAAAATTTACTTTTGGGGGCCTATAAATCCGTATTTTTCCGGAACTTCACTACACTTTAACTATATCGGTTATATCTGTGATGCTTGCATGTATTGAACGTCGGCTAATCGCTATAAGTCGATTAGTCGGGGTTATACATCTCTGTGATCTGTGATTGTTGTTGGTTTATGGATATGAATGGATTGGATTGTCGCGGGTGAATAGCCGAGGTGGATGTGAGATGAGCGTTATTTTTCTTTCATTCATTTGTAACATGTAAATTGATGTAATAATATTATTTGTATGGCCGCACAACCGGGTCGGGGTTGTAGCCGTCATTGTATAATTCTTTTTACTGTTTTTGCTCCTAGGATAGACCCATGGAGGGGGTGCACAAACTACCGGGTATCTCGAAGTGCCGAGTGGCCTACTCACGGTGGTGAGGGAGGTTGCTTCGCTTCGGGTGCTTGGCGGGTAGTTTGCCGCACCCGTAGGGGTCTTGGGTGGGGTATTGGCTATTCACCGCGACCGTGTAATCCGCTTTACGTTGCAGGCTCGAACGCATTGCGGATTCCTAGTATATCCAATGTATTCATCTGTGATCTGTAATGTCTATCATTGCTATATATTTATATATAATAACTATTTAGGCGTTGCTTATGTTTTACAGCCGCGCTAGCCCAGCCCCCGCTCTGTCGTTAGTTAAGTAACCTAACGGGTGATGACGGGGCCCCATGGCGAATGCGAATGGCATAAGCGTACGTCATATTTTGGTTGTTTTCTGCAATGGTAGGATTAAATGATGGGATGCATTAAAAGAGCTAATGCAAGAAAATAAACCAAGTAAAAGTCGATTGGAACACTTTGAAAACCACTCGGTTCTTTTCAAAACTAAAACTTTTAAACGCGGAGCTTGAACCACTCCTTTTAAAAGCTATCTCGTTCCATCGATTATATCAAGTTCACTACGTTCACGGTTTCGCCAAAACCATCCGTAGCCCTCCATCATTTCAGTTAAATATACGGTAGTATTCAAGCTATGTATTTTGACCTCACGCCAAGGCATAGTGATTGGTAGCTGCCGGATATTTATCTGTTGCATAGATAGAATGCGTTGCTTTGAGACAATCGTACTGCCATTTTGGCCTACGTCAAGGGTAGGTACGGGTGGGTTCAAATTAACCGGGATAATGATGGGAAGAACTTGACATGTGACTGACCTCACGCCAAGGTCATAAGAGCATGGGGCAAAAATTCACATCGGGAGTTTCATAAGTACTGAAACTTGCTAGCTTTGCATACCATTTGGAGTGTGATGATTCTGGTAGGATTCCTTCGGTTTTATCACGCGATGATATTTGGATCCCGATCCTACTGTGAGTATGTGCTGCTCCTCGGGAAAACTCTCACTTAACGATCAATGCTATAAACCTAGTAGGTGCCTAGAAAGGTGTTAGCGGGGCTACGCCCACAGGGAAAAGAGGTTACTTAATTAAGGAACTTCGCGAAAGCGTTGGAAAACCTCCCTCGAAGTACCGACACTGGCCTGGCTGAACGGTTAAGCAAGTATTGTACGGTGAGAGTAATCCTGACTAATCCTTTCTTTACGGTTTGAGAAGGGATTCGAGAGACAGTGGGAGCCATCCAGTTTAGACAAATTAAAA
Source organism: Agapanthus africanus (assembly GCA_030015575.1). NCBI lineage: Eukaryota > Viridiplantae > Streptophyta > Magnoliopsida > Asparagales > Amaryllidaceae > Agapanthus > Agapanthus africanus. The sequence continues at coordinate 205,181,892 of CM057347.1, read as the reverse complement.
ACCACTCTAAACTTGCAAGAGCATCATGCTAAAGTGTTTCTTTTCTCTCTCCTAATTGCAGCGACCATTCAAGATGACCGGACTTAAGTTATTATTAGATAAAAATAAATTGACAGGGCCAAACTACAAAGATTGGCTCAGGAATGTCAAGATGGCTATCACTTATGACAAGCTGGGGTATATACTTACCACCAAAGCTCCCCCTGTCCCAGGTCCCACCTCCAGCGTCGCGGATGTAGAAATCCGTAAGACATGGGAGATAGATTGTGCGAGGGCCAGATGCCTCGTACTAGCCTCGATGGACAACGAATATCAGAGGAGGCACGAGAATATGGACCTAGAGTCCATATTTCTCCATACAAAAGAACTGTATGGAGAGCAGTCTCGTATCGCTAGATACGAAGTGTCGAAGAAGCTTTTTTCGGCAAGGTTGGCCGTCGGATCATCGGTAGCGGACCACGTGCTTAAGATGATCGGCTACATAGAGGAGCTCGCGGACCTTGGGACCACGTTGGAGAATGAACTCTATACTGATTTGATTCTCCAGTCCCTTCCTTCCACTTACGCTCAGTTCATTCTTAACTTCAACATGCAAGGAAATGAGGTTGAACTTGCCGAACTTCTGAACATGTTGAGGACTGCTGAGGGCACCCTACAGAAGGGTAGGGAGACATCCACTTTGTTTGTAGGAGGATCTTCCTCTTCTAGTTCCAGGGCAAAAGCCAAGGGCAAGAAGAAGAAAGCCCCCGCCAAACCAAGAGGCGGTGTCGGTAAAGTGGATACGAAGGGAAAGGGTAAAGCAACAAAAGTAGCGGGGAAGCTGGTGGGGAAGGAAGAATGCTTCTATTGTCACAAAAGTGGTCACTGGAAACAGGATTGCAAGGCTTGGAAAGCCAGAACACAGGATTTGAAGCGAGTTGCAGCTTCAGCTTCATGTGTGTATGTTATTGAAAACTGTCTATCAATAAACTCTACATCCTGGGTATTGGATATCGGATCAGGATCTCATATCTGTAATTCTTTGCAGGTGTTGAGAAAGCGTAGAGTTTTGAAGGCAGGTGACATGACCCTCAGAGTTGCGAACGGTGCTAGCATGGATGCTGAGGCCGTGGGGGACTATCACCTGGGATTATCAGATGGACACTTTTTGGTTTTGCGTAGTTGTTATTATGTACCAAATGCAACCTGTAATTTCATTTCTGTATCTTTATTATCTAAAGAAGGTTATGAATTTGCATTTGTAAGTAATGTAGTGAACATTCACCTTAATCAAGTTTTGATTGGGTCAGGTACATTGAACAACGGTATATACGTTTTAAACCAACCACAGGTTTTCAATATCCAGAATACACACAAAAGAAAGTCTCCAGAAATTAATAAAACTTTCTTATGGCATTGTAGACTGGGTCACATCAATGAGAGAAGATTGACTAAGTTACATACTGAAGGATATTTAGATCCGTTCGAATATCAATCGTATGCAACTTGTCAATCCTGTCTCAAAGGAAAGATGACAAAGGCTCCGTTTTCTGGACACGGAGAAAGAGCGAGTGAGCTCTTGGGACTCGTACACAGCGACGTGTGCGGTCCAATGTCTACACATGCGCGAAGCGGTTCTTCTTACTTCATTACTTTTACGGATGATTTCTCAAGATTCGGACATGTCTTCTTAATGAAGCATAAATCCGAAGCTTTTGATAAGTTCCAGGAATATAAGAATGAAGTAGAAAAACAAACAGGCAAAAGTATCAAGATCCTAAGATCGGATCGAGGAGGAGAATACTTAAGTGCCGAATTCCTGAATTACTTAAAAGAGAATGGAATTCTCTCTCAGCTTACTCCTCCATACACTCCGCAACATAACGGTGTATCGGAGAGACGGAACCGAACCCTATTGGATATGGTACGGTCCATGATGAGTAACGCTGAGTTACCGCGATCGTTCTGGGGATATGCGCTAGAAACGGCTGCATATCTTTTGAACCGTGTTCCCACTAAGACTGTGCCTACCACACCATATGAGTTATGGAGTGGGAAGAAACCCTATCTTCAATACTTGAAGATTTGGGGATGTCCAGCTTATGTCAAAAAGCAGCATACAGACAAGCTCGAGGCACGCTCAGTACTGTGCAAGTTTGTGGGATACCCAAAGAACTCCAGGGGGTATCTTTTCTATTACACAGAGGAACAAAAAGTCCTTGTTTCTCGTAATGCCCATTTTCTGGAACATCAGTTTTTAGAAAAAGAAATAAGTGGGAGCGCAATAGAACTGGAAGAAATTCCAGAACCACAAACTATTACTGAAAGCTTAGTGGAACCAGAAAGTTCAAAAGAACAGGACATTCCTACGCCACTCCGCAGGAGTAGTAGGCAGTCTCATCCGCCCGAGAGGTACTACGGTTTTCTCATTGACGGGGATAGAGAGGACTGCATCATAGATTGTGATGAGCCTACTAGCTTCCAGCAAGCCATTCAGAGCGTCGACTCGGTAAAATGGCTGGATGCAATGCGGACCGAGATGGAGTCCATGTACACCAACAAAGTATGGACGTTGGACATTGCTCCAGACGGGGTAAAACCCGTAGGATGCAAGTGGATCTTCAAAAGGAAGATTGGTGTAGATGGACAGGTTGAGACCTATAAAGCTAGACTGGTAGCAAAAGGTTTTCGTCAGCGACCTGGTTTGGACTATGACGAAACCTTTTCTCCAGTAGCTATGCTGAAATCCATTCGGATCCTTCTTGCCATCGCTGCTTTCTACGATTATGAGATTTGGCAGATGGACGTAAAGACAGCTTTTCTAAATGGTCATTTAGAGGAGTGTGTCTATATGGACCAGCCAGAAGGTTTCATTCAGGGTGGGAGCAGCGGAAAGGTGTGCAAGTTGCTCAAGTCCATTTATGGACTCAAGCAGGCATCGCGGAGTTGGAACATCTGTTTTGATGAGACGGTCAAAGAATTTGGCTTTATCAAAAATCCAGATGAACCATGCATCTATTGTAGATTTGTAGCGAGAACTGTAGTATTCCTCATTTTATACGTGGATGACATTCTCTTAATAGGAAATGACATTCCTATGCTACAATCTGTCAAGGGGTTCTTGTCACACAGGTTCTCCATGAAAGACCTGGGTGATGCCTCATACATTCTGGGTATCCGGATCTACCGTGACAGATCCAAGAGGATATTAGGACTCTCGCAGTCCAGGTACATCGACACCATACTGAAGAGATTCAGTATGGAAGATTCCAAGCGCGGTAATCTACCGGCTTGTCACGGGATCACCCTCTCCAAAGAGATGTCTCCCAAGACTGATTTGGAGAGGGATCGCATGTCTATTATACCCTACGCTTCTGCGGTAGGCTCTATAATGTATGCGATGTTGTGTACCAGACCGGATGTGGCTTATGCACTGAGTGTGGTAAGCAGGTATCAGTCAAACCCTGGGGAGAAACATTGGATAGCAGTAAAGAACATTCTCAAGTACCTGAGAAGGACTAAGGAGATGTTCTTGGTGTATGGCGGAAAAGACCTGCAGATTGAGGCCTTTGCTGACTCCAGCTTCCAGAGTGACAAGGATGATTCCAAGTCCATGTCGGGTTTTGTCTTTACCCTCAATGGAGGGGCGGTGTGTTGGAAGAGCTCCAAACAGGAAACCGTTGCAGACTCGACGATGGAAGCGGAATACATCGCTGCATCTGATGCCGCAAAAGAAGCTGTCTGGATGAGGAAGTTCTTGAGAGAACTTCAGGTGGTTCCGTCCATTGTTGACCCAATACCTTTGTATTGCGACAACAACGGGGCTATAGCTTTAGCGAAGGAACCCAGGTCCCATCAGAAATCCAGACACATCTTAAGGCGGTATCACCTGATCAGGGAGATCGTGGATCGCCAGGAGATCGAGGTCCGGAGAGTTGCATCAGAGGATAACACAGCAGATCCATTCACCAAGGCCTTGCCCCAGACTCAGTTTGAGCGGTTGATCGAGATGATAGGTCTTCGATACGCCAGTACATGGCCTTAGTGCAAGTGGGAGATTGTTAGTGTATATGCCCTAGAGGCCATTACTGTATCATACTAGTTTGTATATTACTTGATGGAAGCTTGGGATATTCACAGTTGTATATACAATCTTGCTCGAAATGGTAGTATGCTACTTGGTTTGTCTCTGCTTTAATATGTGCATGTGTTTCTTTTAGCATATTGCTGGTATACATATTAGTAGAGCCCTTAGGATCTTTGCTTGATTACCAGCGTTGTGATGGCGCTCGCACTCGTGGGAGCTGGGTAATCTATAAGCACATCCTTATACAGGTCCCTGGTCGTTGGACTATCGAGACAGGGCATCGATACTCCGGAGTAGACTAGCGTATGCGCTTCTCATCCCAGTGTGGGAGACGGTCTGTCCCACAGCCGTTAGTACGTCGTACTTGGGATAGTATGCGGGTGCTCGTTAGGTTACGAGTACACTGGACATGACTCGTCGGAAACTGTTGGTTGGTATTATACCTATCGTCAGTTATCAGTTCCCAGGTGACATGAGTACAGCTTAGTCCGCTGACTTGACACTGTCACTTCGCCTCGAGTGTGTTCCCACTGCACTTTGATTACTACCCTACCACGACTCAAAGGAGTCGTGCAAACAGGTAGTTTTTGGGTGCAGTCCCGAAGCACTTGGAAGCAGTGACGGTTAGACAGGATTCGTCTCTCCCGGTATTGGGGGTTGACATCGCGCTGTGTCAAGGAGAGCCATTATACGAGTAGTCCCTGGCCAGGGCAAGCGAGATATAATGGTAGGTTTCCAGTGTTATCTCAGGGTGTTCTGGGCTACACTCCGACACGACTTGTACCGCTATTAGGGGACTGACGTTCACCGCCCCCTAGGCCCGCCATGCGATGTATCAGACGAACAGACCGGACTGTACGGAGACTGTCACATACAGGCTCAGTAGGAGTGCAGATGGGGTTCACCTCGTCAGTCTTCTTATCGACATCTACCTGGGGACCATTACGTACAGCTAGTGCCGCTTCCGGTCTGTGGTTAAACCCACTGCCAGCGTAGTGTCGAGTCTTTAGAGTCCCACACAGAGAGCTATTCGCCTTTAGGCAAAATGAGTAGAGGTCGCATGGTTTTGCGACAGGGTTCGTTCGCATCCGCGCACTTGTGCACGTTTGCTGTCCGGACAGTTTATACTAGCGGGCTTTGGTTTAAGCCGGATCCTAGTATATGATTTGAGATTGGTTTTTCTCAGTGTATTCGTGTTCCTCGGATCACGAATGCGGGTGCATATGCACAGTTGCTTGAGATTGGGGGAGAGGACCTTGTTTAGGGTTAATGGCTGTTGTCATTTTATTAACCCTATTGCTTATGTGTGTATTACAGTTAATTGATAATTAGCTTAATAATTGTGCATGGTTGTTGTTGTTGACCTTTTGACTTCATTGACTTGTTGACCTAGGTTGACACTTTGACCATCATCATTTCTTTTGGAAGATGCTCTTTGATCTTTGCAAAATTTAAATGATAATGGTCATGTCATGATTTACCATGACAATTTTCAAGCTAATTATTCAATTAAAATTATTCACACATATTAGTGAGAATGGCTCACTAATAATTGATTGTCTCATATCATTTCTCTCTCTTGCTCATCCTCTCCCTCAAGCTCTCTCCCTCTCATGTGTTGAGAAACAAAAAGCTTGAGAAAAACCCTCACTTGATCTTCTCTACTCTCTTCTAGGGTTCAAGTCTTAGCATTTCTTGCACTCTAGTTACTCCTAGCTTGGAGTTGAAGCTAAAGGTCGAGGCTTTCGGGTGGATCCTTCTTTGACGGGAGAAGACAAGCAAGGTGACCTCTTTCTACCATTCCAAGGAGCAAGGAGAGGAGGACTTTGAGCTCAAGGTATAACCTTTCCATCACTTAGCTACTTTGTAGTTAGCTTTAGCAAGTTTATGTTTAGCAAAGATCCTTAAAGCTTGGTCCATGTTGCCTATAGATGATAAAAAATCCAATTTTTATTATGTTTTCCGCCTCCCCGTAAGCACCGGGGTGGGCAACGTGGACTTACACGTTACGTTTAGCAGACCGCTTGCGGCTTGTGGGTGTTTGATATGATCATCACCTGCTACCGGCGTATTGACGAGTCTTTAGAGTCCTACACAGAGGTTTCCTGGCTCAAGCGAAACGAAATAGGAGCGCATATGAGATATGTGCGGGACCGAGAATAATGCGTGTATGTGATACCGTATTCTATTCTCGCGATGAATGTATCGAATGGTTGTATGTGATATAACCTAGTTATCGAATCGAGGATTGATTCGATAAGCCGATACATTGGATATTAGTCGGTTATATGTGATATGACCGGATCGTTAATTCAAGTATTGATTTAATGATTTAATGCATAATTATATATTTGATATATTAGTTTGCATTAACTAGTATTTGTTCACTTTAAATGGATTTTCTCACTTGAAATACACAAGTTGTATATGTGATATACTTTTGTGCACTTGTTTGTATCATGTTTGATGATACATGCAAACTTAGGTTTGTGTAAAGAATTAAACCATGGTTATGTTAATGGTTAGGGTTTTGATTTACTTATCTTTTCATTTATTTATTTATTCATTTTTGAAAGATAAATAAATCATGGTGGCTTTCTTTGTTTGCTAGTTGAAGCTTCATGAAGCTTTGAATAAGTCTACCTTTTTTGTTTCATGCTTAACCTTAACCATTCAACCTAACCCTAGTTTATTCTCTACACTTAACCATGGTTGCTATATGATAAGAATCAACTTATTTTCTATTTTCAAGAATTCTTATCATATTCTTTTTCTTCTTCTTCTTCTTCTTGAACAAAGAAGAAAACCTTGCTTCCATCAATGGCAACTTGAGAAAAAGAGTGAGAAATCCAATTCTAAAGTGAACCCACTTCCTATTTCTTCATCCTCTACCACTTGCCAAGTAGTATAGGGTGTTTTCTTCACAAGTTTCATGACTTGGTGAAGTTGGAGTTTGATCTTGAGTTGCCTCGACGTAGATCATCTTCGGCATCGAAGTCGACGACCTAGCCTGATCATTCTCCGATGAAACCTTCGCCAGAGTCCGGATTCCGATAGGTACAGCGGAGGGGCGTCATCACGGAGCCAAGGAGGTGGAGGACCGGATCTACATAGGTTGTAGCCTCTTTCCTTTAGCAATAAAATTGTTTACTTGCTTGCATCGCCTATACATCTAGTTAACGATCCGTATTAGGGTTTGTAGGCACATAAAAAATTTGAATTGGCCATGTTTGATTACTTGTAGAACCTCATGGGTGTGCCTAGGAACCCTACAAACCTCACATTAGGAATTATCGCTATTTCGTCCATGCTTGCGATTATACGAGCTGGCAACTTACCCCTGTTGTGCCACATTGTCTTCCAGGACTGATCCTCAGTGTAGTCATGGCGGGGAACTCTACTTCTTCTATTTTTGCGGATACCACTACTTTTGGGCTTGATATATTTTGTAGGTGGGTGGAGAGTATTCATGTGCTTTCTTTCTGTATTCTTATCCTTGTATCTAGTATACTCCATCTACCATATTTATGTATTGACTTAGAGGCGGGACTGAGAGACTTGATATCTGTATTATATGTGACCATGGGTGTCGGGCTCGTGTGAGCCGACTTTTGTGCTATGTTGCAAAGTTGTTACATTTCTTATTTGCTTATTTGTTAAACTTTGGCGTCGTATATCTGTTGTGGTTGTGTTCCACATTTAGGCGTGAGATTGCTCCCAAGTGGGAATGCTTTTGTATCCCGTTTTGGATCAGTTTTTACAAAGGAAAAGATGCCGAAATTTTTAGTACCAACTTGAGATTTTAAAAAGGCTGATATTTTGAAACGAATTTTTTACCACTCTACTTCATTTCACGGTTTAGATTTCTGGGTTATGGCTTCCTTGAATTATGTTACGCCTTTAAATGTTCCGTGATTTTAGTGCCGGTTGCTGTAACGTTTTGAAAATCGTTTAGGTGAAATTTCGGATAATCGGTAAAATAACTGAAGTTTTCCGTAAAAACCAAGATATAATTATTTTTCGACATAGACTTAAATATACCTATTCTAGCTATGTAATTGCTAGTATTTGATAATTAATGGGTTACTTGTAAATTTCTAGTTTACTGAAATATTTTCCGAAATTAATTATTTTAAATATTATTTTAAGCTTTCACTAATACATTTAATTAGTGGTAATTACAAATTGGAATGGGTTAATCATACAATAATAAACCATGATAACTTAAAAACAAGTTGTAACATGTTTTTTTTAGTAGAGATACGTCTCCATAATTCTAGAGGTTTCTAGGATTTATTTAGAAAAGAAAATAAAATTTAACTAATATTGAAGTATGGTGCAATTAAGAGGTAATGTGTGCATGTTTTCTTGTTCCCACTCATTCACCCACACACTCACCTCCGCTCTCAAGGTCCTGGCCGAGCCCAGACTTTTGCAGCCCTCTTTGGGGTTCATCTCATTTGTGTGTGTGTTAGAATTCTTATTGTAATGCAAATGAAATTAAAATATAGAATGAAAGAGGTATGGCTTCTTGTTGACTTGGTATTTTTATTCAACACCTCACTCTCTCCCCTCAACTTCTTTTGGCCGAGCCCCCCTCCCCCATTCCTGCAGCAGCCCTCCCCAAAATCCCCAATTCTTTTTCCATAAAAAATTCACCAATTTTCCTCAAAAATCCACACAAATTTCTATTTAACTCATAATAAAACCTTTAACCCTTTTTCCTTGGCCATTCAAGCATAGATTTTGGAAGCAAGAGAGCATTTGGGATGGCAATGTTGCAAGCTAGATCTATAGTTGTGAGGTATAAATCCTAACCAAATTGTTTAATTGTTGCTATAATACTTCAGTATAAGCTAATTAGATGCTTAATTAGGATTTAATTTAAGACTTGGAAATTCAAGAATGGGTTTTGAATTCAAGTTAGGGTTTTGAGTATTTGGATTGTGGTTGTGAGATGTAGTTTAACACATCAAAGCATGTAAAATCTAATCTAGTTGCTAGTTTGCTAATTGTTAATCTAAAATTTCTCTAATTAAGCTATTTTGCCAGCTAGGTTTTTTGAATTAAATTAATTATGTGAGATTAAAATCTAATTAACGGTTGGGTGACTTAATTAAGATAATTAATGAGCATTGTGGACACTAGATTGGTTAAAACATCAAGTTTGGAACTAAAATGGGAATTTATGCTTACTAGGTTTTTGAAAGAAATCGATTTAAATTTAGTTTGAGGTTTTGTTGGCTAACCACCTATTTCATATAATATTTTGAGTTTTGTGAATTTCGTAATTGGAACGAATGGGTACTAGTTTTGGTGGTTTTCACGTTTAGTGACAATAGTTATTGTTGGAGATAGTGCCCTGAGAGTCAATTATTGGATCACAGGCAAGTGATTGCAATGATTGAGAGAGGACCTATACCGTTAGAACAGTTTTACTCAAGATGATAGTATGCTATCTGGTTTATCTTTATCATCGTGTACTTTCAGGTGACCTTACAGGTCACTATTGCACGTTGATAGAGCCCTTAGGATTCTTACTTGACGGCCAGCAGTATGATGGCAATCATACACGTAGGAGCTGGGTTCTATATGCACATCCTTAAAAGGTCCCTAGTCGAGGGAGTTTCGAGAAAGGGCATCGATACTCCAGAGTAGACTAGTGTATACAGTCGAGACCCCGACGAGGGGTGGTGGCCGGTCTCACAAGCCACTGGTGTCAGTTGGTTCACCTAAGATGTATACAGGTGCTCATTGGGTTATGAGTACACCGGACAGGACTCGCCGGGAACATGCTAGTTGGTCTTATACCTGACGTCAGATAGCAGTTCCCTGGTGACATGTGTACAGGTTAGTTCATTGACCTGAAATCGTCATTTGTCTCGTGTGAGTTCCCACTGTACTTTGATTACTACCCTACCACGGCTCAAAGGAGTCATGCAAACAAGTTTTAGTTGGGTATAGTCCCGAGCCACATGGAGGCAGTGAGCGGATCTGCAGTGGTTCGTCTCTCCCGGTATTGGGGGTGAGGTCGTACTGTATCTAGGAGAGCCATTACACAAAGGCCCCGACCGAGGCAGGAGATTTACTGGTAAGTATTCCAGTAGTATCTCAGGGTGTTCTGGGCTACACTCCGACACGACTTGTACCGCTTTTGGGGGTCTGACTTTTACCAACCCCCTAGGCCCGCCATGCGATACTCATAGACGAACGGACCGGACTGTACGGATATTGTCACTGACAGGCTCAGTAGGGTGTCAGGATGAGTTCGCTCATCGACGTCCCTTTTGGTCAATACCGGGTAGCCCGTTACGTATGGCTAATATCTCTGACGTGCTAGTGGTTAAATCCACAGCCAAAATATTGACGAGTCTTTAGAGTCCCCCACAGACCGTTTCTCAAGTTTCGGGCAAAACGCTGTAGAGGCCGTATGGAGATATGGCAGGGTTCGTTCTTATACGTGCCGTATTGCACGGATCGTGATCGGACGGATTGTACTAGCGGGCTTTGGTTTAAGCCGGATCCTAGTGTTGTACAGTGTAGATTTTATCTCTTTGCATTTGTATTCGGACGGAATACAAATGCGGGTATGTATATACGGTCGCGGGGTTTTCCTGTAATTTATTACGGGATCAGTTTTTTGAAGTCGCCAGTTTGCATTCCGTTTCGGCCAGTTTTCCTTTGTTCCTTCATGGCCGGATTTTTCCGATGGAGAGGGTTATTTGCAAGTGTGCAAATTAGTTATGTGGAGGGGGTTTATTTGTAAATGGAAAGATTATGATAGCATCTTTCCTTTTTCTTCACATGGTGTGCATTTATGAGAGAGGATTTTTGAAAGGATTGGATTAGAATTTGATGTGATATATTTTCCTTGTTATCATCCATTTCTTTATGGTTACCTTCCCATTCTCTTGTTCTCACCCCCTTTTGATTATTTCTCCCATTTTAGATAAAGGGGCCGGCCACATTAAGGGGGTGAAGGAGAGGCAATTTCATTTTGGTGTTGTTCTCATTTTTGGCTTGCTAAAAAATTACATCGCTCATCTCCAAAAGTTCATTCTCTACTCCACATCAAAACATGGCAACTTCAACCCCAATAGAGACAAAGCATTCTACACTTAGCCTACAGCATCCTTGGGCACGTCGACTCGCCAACTTCGTGCTCGAGTTGTCTCGGTCCAGAGGTGGGAGCCCGTAAAAGAACCCAGCGATGTGGTGCCCGTTCCGACGAGGAGATGAAGACCGGAGATTCTGCGAGGAGCTCGGAGTGGAGGCCGAAGACCGAAGGACACGGATCGCTCGGTATAGCTTTCTATCCCTTCTCTAGTTTGCTAGCATTGGGTTAATGGTTACGATCCGGGTTTTTAGGATGCGGTAGTGCCGGTTTTCTAGTTGTGAAAATTTTTGATTTTCGCATTTTGGCCTCGGAAAGACGGCCGGGGCGCTACCGTAGTCCTACATGGTATCAGAGCCAAGCCATTAACCTAGTCTAGCTTGCTCTAACATGTTTACAAGTTCGATCGAACGGATTTTCCAAAAACCGCATTTTCATGCATCAGTTTTCTGTCGAATTTTTGCAGTGCTCAAAAAATTATTTGGTACATGTCAAAAAATCGTGCAGGGTTTTTTTATGCATTCTGTGAAAATTTGGTAGATTGATTCCTTAGGACCGCCGCGGAACCGTGGCCAAACCCTAGTTTTAGCCGCGGTTCCGCGGCCATTATTGCTCTTCATTGGACCAAATTTTCACAGTGGGCTTATGACATGGAAATAGGGTTTTGGTATATTCTGTTTAGGCCCAGATTTATTTTGAGTACTGGGTATTGTGCTTAGGGCCCACTTCGGAAAATTTAGTCGATCGAAAATTTTAAACTTGTTAGTTCACATTATTTACATTATATCTGCGACCGTGAATGTCATTTGATCGGTAAATCCTGTCTAACTGCTATATCCCTTTTAGACGGATTTGCGAACATGACATTCACGTTGATGTTCTGTGTTGTGCTGTGATGTTGCGGATTTGTCGTGGTGGATAGCCTGGATGCAATGGTAGTACAGTTTGGTTTTATTATGTACATTTGATATTGTGGGGCGAGCATCCGACATGTGGACTGCCGTCACTTCCTGTTTGTATATTATTCTTTTAGGGCATGACCGGGCTGAGGTCGATGTACCCGTTGTATATATTTTACTTTCTGTACTAGGATTACCCCGCGGTGGGGTGCACGGATAGTCGGCTTCTCGAGGGCAACGGTCCCGCATCTCATGGCGTTGAGACGGAGGGGGCTTCACTCTAGAATTGGCGGGCTATTCGCCGCGCTCGTAGGGGGTGCAGGTTGACCCAGGAGGGGTGCCCAAGTTACCGGATTCCTTTTTGCTTTGCATCGTGGTATTCAGTTGGAATATCCTGCACCTCATTCTACGGGGAAAGAGCCGAGATCCCTTCACTGGGAGTGACCTCTTTAGCAAAGGGTTTTCATCACTATATTTTTATAAAAACTATGCAGTTCCTTCAACGATATCAAGTTCATTACGTTAAAGGTTTTTCACCAAAAACCAGCCGTAGCCCTCCGTCATTTCATATTAGTATTGCTTAGTATTCGTGCTACGTATGTCGTGCATTGCCGAGGCGTAGTGTTCGGTAGCTCTGTAATGCTTTTCTGTCGCATTGATAAGTGGATTGGTTAGCACAGTCGTACGGTTATGTTGGCATTGTCAAGGACTCGTACGGGTGGGTTTAACGCAATCAATATAATGACAGGTTGAACTTGACTAGGACTCTTTGATATGTTGGTATTGTCAAGGTCACTTGGGTCCTAGGGGTAAAAACCTACATCGGGAGTTTCTAAAGAAACTGAAACTTGCCAGGCATGCGCATACCTTCTGGAGTGTGATAACGTGAGTGGATTCCGTCACGTTGTCATGCAATGATAGTTGGATCCCGATTCCCACTGATGAGTTGGTTTACTCCTCGGGTGATCCCGACTAATTCTTCTTTCAGGTTTGGAGGAGAATTTGACGTTTCAGTGGGAGGTTTCCTGATTGGATAAAATGATAACCATTCTGATCTAGGTTTGAGTGCACGCTGAGTGTTTCTTTTCTTTCTCTCTCTTAGGCAGCGACCATGACCCGACCCTAGATTATGACTCAGTGACCAAGTTGACCGAACCTTCTTATAACACTGGCTTTTGGATTGTCTGAGTTGCATACCTCATTGCCACTCCTACTTTTACCCTTTTCTCCAGGACACCCCGTATTACTACGAACGTCCACTTCCATTGGATAAAACCATCGTATGGTTATATACGAACTCGAAGAATTTATTCGAGGATGGTTTCCGGTTCTGGAGAAAACGAATAGGACTATTCAGTTGTCTTTTCCTTTTACCTTCTCTCAGCTTGCGAGTGCTCCTTGGATTAGGACAGTACACCCATTATGCAAATTGGATAGTCTTCTTCCAAACCTTAGGCTGGTGCCGAACGGTAGGGAATGAGGAAAACCAATTAGCCTAACAAAGGTGTACAGAATGTATTAAGTTAAGACAAATAAAGGGATTAGAAGGAGGGCAAAGTAAATTGTGACTGCTATTCACGACCAATCCAAGTATTTCGTTACCACTCCTACTTCATCTTTGTATTTCTCCAGAACACTCCGTATCACTACGAAGATCCACAGTTATTTGGATACTCCATCGTATGGTTATATACGAACTCGAAAGGAACTTGTTCCAGTTCGGGGATGGATTCTGGATCAGGAGAAATAGGAATAAGGTTTATTCAGGTGTCTTTTATCTTTACCTTCTCTCGTGTTGCAAGTTCTCTTAGGATTAGGACAGTACACCCATTATTCTTATTGGATAGTCTTCTTCCAAACCATAGGCTGGTGCCGAACGGTAGGGAAGGAAGAAAACCATTTGGCCTAAAGGGGTGTGCAGAAGGTAACGACTTAAGACATATAAAGGGATTTGGAGAGGTGGCAAAGAAATATACGGTTACAGTTGTGAATCTGGATAATGGAAGAGGCATTACTAGGAATACCCGGATACCCCTACGAAACATTTCAATGTTTCAGTTTCACTGTGTACTGTTAAAAGAAAACTGATTTCCCAATTAGCACTTGCTCCAGGGTATGTATTTACCAGGTTTGATTCTCACATCTGTATGGTTTTACAGATGATGAGTGCGAATAAGTTATTGGGAATTAGGTGATCATCCTCATTATATCGGAATTCGTTGTAATTGGTGATATTTGAGGAAATCACCTGGGCTGTTTGCCGGACGACAAATATTTGGTTTTGAATATCCGTTGTTGTGCACCAATTTCAAATTGATATATCCGTACGTTCATTTTTATGAAGTGAGATATAACTTTTTCAAATTATGTCTATGATATTTACCTATATCAGTGGATGGTTAGGTAAGGAGCATTAAACAGCGGTGTAATTCTTCTTAACCATGAGTACAGTTTTCAACCTACGACACACAGGGAGTGAGTTATTAGACTCAAGGGACTTATACAGAGTATTGTATGTTGTCCTGTGTCCATTAGGACAGAAAGGTTGGTCCTCGTACTATATTCTGTTTACTTATGACTTCTCTAGTTCTTAGACAAGTGTTTCGTACAAACACAAGGTCCAAGTTTTGAGAAGTTATAGGTATATGCATAAAGTAGAGAACCAGGTATTGCAAGTATCGGGATTCTTCAAGATGATCGAAGATGTAGATACTTGTGAATGGTATTCAGTTAATAGTAATGATTAAAAGAACATGCTTCTCTTTCAGGTTACTCATAATTGGAAGCATTCCTAAGTTGAGTAATGCTGATCGGCCTCTCTCCATTTAGTTGACATGCACTGGAGATAGCTGCATGATTTGAATCTGGTTCAATTAAATCAGTGCTTCTGTTTCTATATTGGATATAGAACAGTTCATATCTTAACGATGTTAAGGTACGGGGAGTTGTCCGGCTTATGCTTAAAACCAGACTCCGGATAACTCAAGGCACGTTTCTGTAATGGCTATTTATGGGTTGACCCGGGCTATGACTGTAAGTCCATGCTACCTCTCCCGGTACTTTCGGGCAAGCGGAATTTGATAAAAAACGATTTTCTTAGAGGTGGTAACATGGACTTAAAGACCCGGATCTTTGTTAAACATCTAACTAACAACCTAACTACGAGTTGCTAACTACTCGGTTAGGGGGTTATACCTTTCTTTTTCTCGAACTCCTTCGTCTTCAAGCTTCGATGGTCGTCCAAATCGGCTTCTCCCCGTCGTCTCTTTGCGCCGAAGATAGATCCACCTGAAAGC
Source organism: Agapanthus africanus (assembly GCA_030015575.1). NCBI lineage: Eukaryota > Viridiplantae > Streptophyta > Magnoliopsida > Asparagales > Amaryllidaceae > Agapanthus > Agapanthus africanus. The sequence goes on along the minus strand of CM057347.1, from coordinate 205,166,517 downwards.
TTCAACCTTTGGCTCCTTCTTCGAACTTTGAAGAAACTAGTTCACTCGGTTTGCTAAACCTTGTGAACTAGAGTGAGTAGAGAAGAGTTTGTATGGGATTTTATCTATGGTTCTTGGTTCTCAACTCATGAGACAAGTGAACCATAGAGTCAAGAGAGGGAGAGCAAGAGGAGGAGATGAGAGCTCAAGAACAAGAGAGAGAATGAGCATGAAAAAAATGAGAGAAGACTTTTCTCATTTGGCTCTCATAATCCAAAACAATCATAACACCTCATATCAATCAAGTATTATGTGATGGTTTAAGCAACCATAGCCATATCATTTCATGCACTCATTTTGCACAAAAGAGCAAGCAAGCAAAAGTCTTTGCCATGAAATGATAGCTATAGTTATCATAATGGTCAACTAGTCAAGCCTAGTCAACCGGTCAACAAAGTCAACAAAAGTCAACAAGTCAACAAATCAATCCCTCAACAACCATGTCACCATAATACTTGATTAATATAATTGTTAATCACATATCATATTCTTATTAGGGTTGAGCAAAAAGTCAATAGTCAACTGTCAACGGTCAACAACCCTAATGAGAATCCTTTGCCTCTGTCTCCCCGTCAACTGTGCATACACACCCGCATCCGCGTTCCGAAGAACACGAATGCATACTGGATAAAACCAATCCCAAAAGGTACACTAGGATCTGGCTTAAAACAAAGCCCGCTAGTGTGAACTGTCCGGACACTGTACGTGCACAAGTGCACGGATGTGACCGAACCCTGTCGCAAAACCATGCGACCTCTACTCTTTTGCCTAAAGGCGAATAGCTTTCTGTGTGGGACTCTAAAGACTCGACACTACGCTGGCAGTGGGTTTAACCACAGACCGCAAGCGGCACTAGCTGTGCGTAACGGTCCCCAGGTAGATGCCGACAAGAAGACTGACGAGGCGAAACCCATCTGAACTCCTACTGAGCCTGAATATGACATTCTCCGTACAGTTCGGTCTGTTCGTCTGGTACATCGCATGGCGGGCCTAGGGGGCGGTAAACGTCAGTCCCCCAATAGCGGTACAAGTCGTGTCGGAGTGAAGCCCAAAACACCCTGAGATAACACTGGAAGCCTACCAGTATATCTCGTTTGCCCTGGCCAGGGACTACTCGTGTAATGGCTCTCCTAGACACAGCGCGATGTCAACCCCCAATACCGGGAGAGACGAATCCTGTCTAACCGTCACTGCCTCCAAGTGCTTCGGGACTGCACCCAACTACCACCTGTTTGCACGACTCCTTTGAGCCGTGGTAGGGTAGTAATCAAAGTACAGTGGGAACACACTCGAGACGAAGTGACAGTGTCAAGTCAGCGGACTAAGCTGTACTCATGTCACCTGGGAACTGATAACTGACGATAGGCATAATACCAACTAGTCAGTTCCCGACGAGTCCTGTCCAGTGTACTCGTAACCCAACGAGCACCCGCATACTATCTCAAGTACGACGTACCGACGGCTGTGGGACAGACCGTCTCCCACACTGGGATGAGAAGCGCATGCGCTAGTCTACTCTGGAGTATCGATGCCCTGTCTCGATAGTGCTGCGACCAGGGACCTGCATAAGGATGTGCTTATAGATTACCCAGCCCCACTTGTGTGACTGCCATCACAACGCTGGTAATCAAGCAAAGATCCTAAGGGCTCCACTAATGTGTATAGGCGATATACTAAAATAAACACATGTACACATTGAAGTAGAAACAAACCAAGTAGCATACTACTATTTTGAGCAAGATTGTATATACAAGGTGAATATCCCAAGCTTCCATTAAGTAATATACAAACTAGTATGATACAGTAATGGCCTCTAGGGCATATACACTAACAATCTCTCACTTGCACTAAGGCCATGTACCGGCGTATCGAAGACCTATCATCTCGATCAGCCGCTCGAACTAAGTCTGGGGCAAGGCCTTGGTGAATGGATCTGCAGTGTTATCTTCTGAAGCGACTCTCCGAACCTCGATCTCCAGGCGATCCACGATCTCCCTGATCAGGTGATACCGCCTCAAGATGTGTTTGGATCTCTAATGGGACCTGGGTTCCTTCGCTAAAGCTATAGCCCCGTTGTTGTCGCAATACAGCGGTATTGGATCAACAATGGACGGAACCACCTGAAGCTCTTTCAAGAACTTCCTCATCCAGACAGCTTCTTTTGCGGCATCAGATGCAGCGATGTATTCCGCTTCCATCGTCGAGTCTGCAACGGTTTCCTGTTTGGAACTCTTCCAACACACCGCCCCTCCATTGAGGGTAAAGACAAAACCCGACATGGACTTGGAATCATCCTTGTCACTCTGGAAGCTGGAGTCAGCAAAGGCCTCGATCTGGAGGTCTTTTCCGCCATACACCAAGAACATCTCCTTAGTCCTTCTGAGGTACTTGAGAATGTTCTTTACTGCTATCCAGTGTTTCTCCCCAGGGTTTGACTGATACCGGCTTACCACACTCAGTGCATAAGCTACATCCGGTCTGGTACACAACATCGCATACATTATAGAGCCTACCGCAGAAGCGTAGGGTATAATAGACATGCGATCCCTCTCCAAATCAGTCTTGGGAGACATCTCTTTAGAGAGGGTGATCCCGTGACAAGCCGGTAGGTTACCGCGCTTGGAATCTTCCATACTGAATCTTTTCAGTATGGTGTTGATGTACCTGGACTGTGAAAGTCCTAATATCCTCTTGGATCTATCACGATGGATTCGGATCCCCAGGATGTATGAGGCATCACCCAGGTCTTTCATGGAGAACCTGTGTGACAAGAACCCCTTGACAGATTGTAGCATAGGAATGTCATTTCCTATTAAGAGAATGCCATCCACGTACAAAACGAGAAATACTACAGTTCTCGCTACAAATCTAAAATAGATGCATGGTTCATCTGGATTTTTGATAAAGCCAAATTCCTTGACCGTCTCATCAAAACAGATGTTCCAACTCCGCGATGCCTGCTTTAGTCCATAGATGGACTTAAGCAACTTGCACACCTTTCCGCTGCTCCCACTCTGAATGAAACCCTCTGGTTGGTCCATATAGACACACTCCTCTAAATTTCCATTTAGAAAAGCGGTCTTTACGTCCATTTTCCAGATCTCATAATCGTGGAAGGCAGCAATGGCAAGAAGGATCCGAATGGATTTCAGCATAGCCACCGGAGAAAAGGTTTCGTCATAGTCCAAGCTAGGTCTTTGACGGAAACCCTTTGCAACAAGTCTAGCTTTATAGGTCTTAACCTGTCCATCTACACCAATCTTCCTTTTGAAGATCCACTTGCATCCTACGGGTTTTACCCCGTCTGGAGCAATGTCCAACGTCCATACTTTGTTGGTGTACATGGACTCCATTTCGGTCCGCATTGCATCCAGCCATTTTACCGAGTCAACGCTCTGAACGGCCTGCTGGAAGCTAGTAGGCTCATCATAATCTATGATGCAATCCTCTCTATCCCCGTCTATGAGAAAACCGTAGTATCTCTCGGGCGGATGAGACTGCCTACTACTCCTGCGGAGCGGCGTAGGAATGTCCTGTTCTTTTGAACCCTCTGGTTCCACTAAGCTTTCAGTAATAGCTCGTGGTTCTGGAATTTCTTCCAGTTCTACTGCGCTCCCACTAATTTCCTTTTCTAAGAACTGGTGTTCTAGAAAGTGGGCATTACGAGAAACAAGGACTTTTTGTTCCTCTGCGTGGTAGAAAAGATACCCCCTGGTGTTCTTTGGGTATCCCACAAACTTGCACAGTACTGAGCGTGCCTCGAGTTTGTCCGCATGCTGCTTTTTGATAAAAGCTGGACATCCCCAGATCTTCAGATATTGAAGATAGGGTTTCTTCCCACTCCATAACTCATAAGGTGTGGTAGGCACAGTCTTAGTGGGAACTCGGTTCAAAAGGTATGCAGCTGATTCTAGCGCATACCCCCAGAATGATCGCGGTAACTCAGCGTTACTCATCATGGACCGTACCATATCCAATAGGGTTCGGTTCCGTCTCTCCGATACACCATTATGTTGTGGAGTGTATGGAGGAGTAAGCTGAGAGAGAATTCCGTTCTCTTTTAAATAGTCCAGGAACTCGGCACTCAAGTATTCACCTCCTCGATCCGATCTTAGAATCTTGATACTTTTGCCGGTTTGTTTTTCTACTTCATTCTTATATTCCTGGAATTTTCCAAAGGCTTCGGACTTATGTTTTATTAAGAAGACATAACCGTACCTTGAAAAGTCATCCGTAAAAGTAATGAAGTAAGAAAAACCGCTTCGCGCATGTGTAGACATTGGACCACACACGTCGCTGTGTACGAGTCCCAAGAGCTCGCTCGCTCTTACTCCGTGTCCAGTGAACGGAGACTTTGTCATCTTTCCTTTGAGACAGGATTGACAAGTGGCATACGATTGATATTCGAACGGATTCAAATATCCTTCTGTATGTAACTTTGTCAACCTTCTCTCATTGATGTGACCCAGTCTACAATGCCATAAGAAAGTCTGATTTATTTCCGGAGACTTTCTTTTGTGTGTATTCTGGACATTGAAAATCTGTGGTTGGTTTAGTACGTATATACCATTGCTCAATGTACCTGACCCAATCAGAACTTGATTAAGGTGAATGTTTACAACATTGCTTACAAACGCAAATTCATAACGTTCTTTAGAAACCAAAGATACAGAAATGATATTACAAGTTGCGTTGGGTACAAAAAAGCAATTACGCAAAACCAAAACATGTCCATCTGACATGTAAGTCTACGCTAGCGCCCCGGCCGTCTACAGACGCCAAATGCGGAACAAAAAACTTTTAACTGGCGCTATCGTATACTTTAACCCGGATCTGCCATTATTGCTAAACTAACAAACTGTAAAGAGTGTAGAAAGGTTATACTGAACGATCCGAGTCCTTCGTTCTTTAACCATCATCCCACGCTCCGTTGCGGCTGCTCCGATCTCGTCGATCTCCGATCTGCTCGTCCAGGTGGCACCACATCACTGATTCTTTAAACGGGCTCCCGCCTCTGACTCGAGGCAACTCGGTCGTCAAGTTTGCTAAAAGAGACGACCAAGATTGATGTAGAGAATGAGTAGATGACTTTGTCTCATTTCGTCCAAAGCCGTGGACGATTGGTTAATGAAGTTGTCGATGGAAATGAAATGGAACAAGAAATGAACTATGAAATTTCCATGCATCCAAAACTTTGGTCTTTTCTTTTTAACAACCATAATCTTTTCAAGTGAGAGAGTGAGGAAGGAGAGAGAGGGCCGGCCACTATATAGCAAAGAGGGAGGTGAGTGTAGGAGAGTTGAGAGTAACCTTAAGCAAATATCATATGTGAACACAAAATAAAATATCTTAAGGAAAACAAGAATTATTAGAAATCAAAGCATGAGTCATAATCCTTGTCACCTCATTCTAGAAACTTCTAGAACCTTCTAGAAGCATGACTCACCCTCATCCAAGAAAAGATAAATCCGTCTTTAACCGAATGTTAAAAGACGGCTGATAGAAAACTGGAAACTGGCAACTTCCAAAAGTGATCCTGAAACGACTTTCAGGATAACCCCGTAACTGTATAAATATACCCGCATTTGTATTACGACCGAATACAAATGCAACTGAGACAAAGATATTATATCTACTCAATACAATACTCGGATCCGGCTTAAACCAAAGCCGACCAGTATCATCTGCCCGAAAAATAACACGTGCGTACACGCACGTGCATTTTCCGAACCCTGCCATAAAACCATACGGCCTCTACAACGTTTCGCCCGAACTTGGGAAACTGTCTGTGGGGGACTCTAATGACTCGTCAGTACCCTGGCAGTGGGTTTAACCACAAACCGTCAGCGGCACTAGCTATGCGTAACGGCTGCCCATGGACTGACCTCAAGGGAGGCCGATGAGCGAACTCATCCGGAAACCCTACTGAGCCTAACAGTGACAATGTATATACAGTCCGGTCCGTTCGTCTATGAGTATCGCATATCTGCCTAGGGGGCTAGAAACGTCAGACCCCCAATAGCAGTATAAGTCGTGTCGGAGTGTAGCCCAATAACACCCTGAGATACTACTGGAGTACCTACCAGTAAATCTCCTGCCATGGCCATGGACTTTGTGTAATGGCTCTCCTAGACACAGCACGATCTCGCCCCCAATACCGGGAGAGACGAATCCCCTGCCGATCCGCTCACGTGCCTCCATATGGCTCGGGACTGTACCCAAAAGCTACCTGTTTGCACGACTCCTTTGAGCCGTGGTAGGGTAGAAATCAAAGCACAGTGGGAACTCACACGAGACAAATGACGACCTCAGGTCGATGAACTAACCTGTACACATGTCACCAGGGAACTGCTATCTGACGATAGATATAATACCAACTAGCAGATTCCCGACGAGTCCTGTCCGGTGTACTCATAACCCAATGAGCACCTGTATACATCTTAGGTGATCCAACTGACACCAGTGGCTTGTGAGACCGGCCACCGCCCCTCGTCGGGGTCTCGACTGTATACACTAGTCTACTCCGGAGTATCGATGCTCTGTCTCGAAACTCCCACGACTAGGGACCATAATTAAGGATATGCATATAAACCACCCAACTCTCACGTATATGATCGCCATTATACTGTTGGTGGTAAAGCAAGATCCTAAGGGCTCTATCAAAGTGTAACATGTAATCAGTTACCTGAACATGTACACGACTGATAAAGGCAAACCAGATAGCATACTATCATCTCGAGTAAGACTGTCCTACCGGTATAGGTCCTCCGCAATCATTGCAATCCCGTACCTGCGATCCAATAATTGACTATGAGGGCACTATCTCCAACAATCTCCCACTTGCACTCAAGGCTAATTATTGCAATGTCGACTACTCACAGCCCGTGTGAAACCGAACATCCAACTCCTCTACTAATCAGTTTCACAAAGCCCGTTTGTAAAACTATTGTGTTCGAGAAATAGCCTCAGTGAGTGGATCCGCCTAGATGTTTCTTTCTATATCTCTCTTAATCTCAAGTTCGCGGAGAAAGCCATCTTCCGAATTGAGTAATACCTGTCCTAGAATATGTCTGGATATCTGATGGGACCTAGTTCATAAATGAACTCCAAATCCAAACTTCTTAGACTGTATCGATCACTGAACCTAATCAGTATCCGGCACCATGCCTCCCACAGTATTCTCTTGGACCACCTGTCCATAATACTGTCCCTCTTCGTCAGAGGGAAAAACTATAACTCTGACAATCACTCTGTCAACCATGTCACCTTTGAAGCTTGGAATGATAACCGTCCCCCGAAGGAGGCTGCCGTCATCAAATCCGTAGAACAAGTACTTATGTTCTCAAACTGCTTCCTTATGTTTCTCCAGGATTGGATTAATACAAACTTATTGCATCTAGTGCAAAAACAATATTTGGTGTGGTACTTGACATCTCATGATTGACTCAATTGCCTAAGCAAGTGATCTGCCAATCATGCACATCCCTCTCCCCTTCAGTTTGTAAGACACCTTTAGAGAGGGTGACTCCATCACTTGCAGGTACACCACCATGCCAGGAGTCAACTATTCTAAAAACTATTAGAATACTGTCAAAGTACCTACATTGGGAAACTACCCAAATCCAGATCTAAAACCATAGATCTAGAAACCATAATGTCTGATATTATATCCATATCCTGTCTGGAGAAACAACTGTGTGACGACCACAGTACAACCGATCGTAGTATAGGAATTTTACTTCCTACTCTGTGTATGTCATCCAAATACCATGATATCACACCCTACTACCTTCTTAACAGATCCATCCCCTATTCTGATTGAAGTCAAACCCATGACTGTTATATCAAAACTAGATGATCTATCTCCGCTATAACTGCTCTAGTCTATAAATAGACATAAGCTACTTGCCCACCATGCTTCCGCTGCTCCCACTGAATACGACAACCCTCCTACCGGGTCTCATAACCTGGAACAATAGTAGTGTCAAGTCTGGGTAGATAAGAACCTCCCTGTCACCGTCCTTGAGGCTACCGAAGTACCTCTCAGGTGTCTGAGGTTACCCACCATATCTGCGGAGTGGCTATTGGAATGTCAAACCTGATTGAATATATAGGTCCTATTAAATTTTCCGTAATCGTTCGCGGTTCTGGAATCACTTCCAGTTCTACTATACTCCCACTACTGTTTTTTGAAAAAGATCCATTTTACTAAAACTGTGGCGAGTCAAGAACAATATCACTATTGATCTTCCAAATGGTAGAATATCAACCCTCGTCATAGCCAGAGTCAACCCACAAACAGCCATTACAGAAACGTGCCCTGAGTTATCCAGTGTCTGGTTTTAAGCATAAGCTGGACAACTTCCCTTACCTTAACATCTTTTAAGGTACGAACTATTCTATATCCAATATAGAAACTTTGGCACTTATTTAATTGGAACCAGATTCAAATCATGCAGCTGTCTCCAGTGCATATCAACTTAATGGAAAGAGGCTAATCAGCATTACTCAACTTAGGAATCCTTCCAATTATGAGTAACCTGAAAGAGAAACAAGTTTCTCAAAATCATTACTATTATCTGAATACCAATCACAAGAATCTACATCTTCGATCTCTTTGAAGAATCCCGATGCTTGTGATACCTGGTTCTCTACTTTATTCTTATACCCACAACTTCTCAAAACTTAGACCATATATTTCTATGAAACACTTGTCTAAAAACTAGAGAAGTTATAAGTAAACAGAATATAGTACGAGGACCTACCCCTTTGTCCTGATGGACATTTGGACAACATACAATACTCTGTATAAGTCCGCTGAGTTTAACAACTCAAAACCTGTGCGTCGTAGGTTGAAAACTGTACCCTGGCGATTTCCTCAAATATTACCAATTACAACGAATTCCGACATAATGAGGATAATCACCTAATTCCCGATAACTTACTCCCACTCATCATCTGTAAAACCATACAGATATGAGAATGAAACCTGGTAAATACATACCCTTGGAGTAAGCATCTAATCGGGAAAACAGTTTTTCTTTAACAATGCACTAAAACATGAAAATGTTTCGTAGGGGTATCCTGGTATTCATTGCAATGCCTCTTCCATTATCCAATTCATGACTTCAACCGTATATTTTATTGCCATCTCTCCAAATCCCTTTATTTGTCTTTAGTCGTTACCTTCTGTACACCATCGTTAGGCTAAATGGTTTTCTTCCTTCCCTACCGTTCGGCACCAGCCTATGGTTTGGAAGAAGACTATCCAGTAAACATAATAGGTATACCCTCCTAAACCAAGGAGTACTCGCATCTCGAGAGAAGGTGATGATAAAAGACAACTGAATAATACCTTATTCTTTTAAAGGTGAAATAAGAGTGGCGATGAAGTACGCGGTTTTGGTCGTGAATGATAACAGTCGCAATTTACTTTGCCCTCTTTCTAATCCCTTTATTTTGTCTTTACATATTACCTTCTGTATACCCTACTTAGGCTAATTGGTTTTCTTCATTCCCTACCTTTCGGCACCAGCCTATGGTTTGGAATATGACTATCCAATAAGCGTAATAGGTGTACTCTCCTAAACCAAGGAGCCCTCGCAACCTGAGAGAAGGTGATAATAAAAGACAACTGAATAAACCAATTCTATTTCTCCTGAGCCTTGATCCATCCTCGAAGAAGTCCTTTCGAGTTCGTATATAACCATACGATGGATCTATCCAATGGAAGTGGATGTCCGTAGTAATACGGGTGTTCTGAGAAATTCAAAGGGTAGAAGAAGGAGTGGCAATGACTTATGCAACATAGACAATCCAAAAGCCAGTATTTTAAGAAGGTTCGGTCAACTTGGTCACTGAGTCATAATCTAGGGTCGGTCAAAGGTCGCTGCCAAAGAGAGAGAGAAAAGAAACACTCTGCGTGCACTCTAACCTAGATCAGAATGGTCATCACTTTATCTAATCCGGAAACCTCCCACTGTCCTGTCAAATTCTCCTCCAAACCTAAAGAAGAATCAATCGGGATCACCCGAAGAGTAAACCAACTCATCAGTGGGAATCGGGATCCAACTCTCATCGCATGATAACGTGATGGAATGCATCCACGTTACTCATACTCCAGAAGGTATGCGCATACTTGGGAAGTTTCAGTTTCTTTAGAAACTCCCGATCAGATTTTTGCCCCATGCTCTTATAACCTTGGCTTTGGTCAAAATGTCATAAGTCACATGCCAAGTTCTACCCGTCACTATCTTGTCAATTTGAACCCACCCGCACATGCCCCTGACTTTGGCCAATCGGCAGAACGACTGTCCCAAACTAACTCATCTATCTATGCAACAATTGAATACCCAGCAGCTACCAAACACTATGCCTTAACTTTGGCTAAAATACATAGCTTGAATACTACTGAATACTCAAAAGAAGTGACGGAGGGCTACGGCTGGTTTTTGGCGAAAAACCTTTAACGTAGTGAACTTGATATCGCTGAAGGAACCTGATAGCTTTTTTAAAATATAGTGGCGAAAACCTTTTGCTAAAGAGGTCACTCCCGGTGAAGGGATCTCGGCTCTTTCCTCGTGGAATGAGGTGCAGGATATTCCACTGAATACCGCGGTGCAAAGCAACTTGTAATCGACTATAGTGAAGTTATTACCCTGACGCAAACTTCTGCCCAAGGGGTCAGTCCCGGTGAAGGGATATCGGCCCTTGCCCCGTCGAATGAGGTGCAGGATATTCCACTGAATACCGCTATGCATAACAAAAGGAAACGTCTTTGCAATAACACCTTTTAAATTTGTTCCAACAACTATAAACAGGTTTGTTTAACTTTGCATTGATCAGAATCAACGCAGTCCCATCAATAATCACACCAGAAAAGAACGAAAATAAAATGTACGTATATGCCATCCGCATTCGTCACTGGGTCCCGTCATCACCCGTTAGGTTACTTAACTAACGACAGAGCGAGAACTGGACTAGCGCGGGTGTAAAACATATACAACATCTAATAGTATATAAACCAATATACAATAATCGCTCCAGGCGTGATAATATGCAACATTACAGAAAAGTAATAAGCATCACAGAACAATACAGATAATCTGGGATCGCCGGGTTTCACAGAGCCGCTGCTGAAACCCGACGTTCCCCTGTCGTGTGGATAGCCTGTGCAATGAAACCTAGACCCCTACGGGTGCGGCAAGTTACCCGCCAAAAACCTGAAGCGAGGCAGCCCCCTACAGCATAGTGAATGGACCACCCAGCACTTCACGGAATCCGGTAATCTTGGGCACCCCTCCTTGGGTCAACCTGTACCCCCTACGAGTGCGGCGAATAGTCTGGCAATTTTAGAGTGGGGCCCCTCTGCCTCTCAAAGCCATGAGATGCGGACCCGTTGCCCTCCAGAACCCGGCTATCCGTGCACTCCGTCTAGGGGCAAAACCTAGTACAGTAATGAAAAATAGTACAATAGGTACATCGACCGCAACCTGGTCGTGCCCCAAAAGAATATTATACAACAGGCAGTGACGGCAGTCCACAAGTTGGACGCTCGCCCCGCAATATCAAATGTACAAATAAATTCAAACTGCACTATCATTGCACACTGCTATCCACCACGACAAATCCGCAACATAACAGCACAACACAGAACATCAACGCGAATGTCACGTTCGCAAACCCGTCTAAAAGAACTATAGCAATCAGACGCGGTTTACCGATCAAATGACATTCCCGGTCGGAGATATAATGTAAGCACTGTTAACTAACATGTTTAAATTTCGATCGACAAAATATCACAAAGTGGGCCCCACGCAAATCTGCTGAACAGTAACAAAATCTGGGCCCAAAAGATATATACCAAAAACCCCGATTTCCAGAGGAGAACACACTATACAAATTTGGGAGCATGATCTTACCAAATGGCCGCGGATGCGCGGCCAAACCATGGGTTTGGCCGCGTTTCCGCGGCTGTTTGGTGGAATCACGTGCCCAAATTTTGTCGGTGCTCTTATAAAACCCTGCACAGATTTCTGTGATATGTGGAATATTTTTAGGACACCATTTAAAATCAACAGAAACTGTCAAATTGGAAAAATGCGGTTTTTGATTTCCGGTTCGATCGATGTTTTAAACGCGTTAGCACAAGTTAGTATAGCAAAATGGTTAGGCTCTGATACCACTGTAAGTCTACGCTAGCGTCCCGGCCGTCTACAGACGCCAAATGCGGAACAAAAAACTTTTAACTGGCGCTATCGTATACTTTAACCCGGATCTGCCATTATTGCTAAACTAACAAACTGTAAAGAGTGTAGAAAGGTTATACCGAACGATCCGAGTCCTTCGTTCTTTAACCATCATCCCACGCTCCGTTGCGGCTGCTCCGATCTCGTCGATCTCCGATCTGCTCGTCCAGGTGGCACCACATCACTGATTCTTTAAACGGGCTCCCGCCTCTGACTCGAGGCAACTCGGTCGTCAAGTTTGCTAAAAGAGACGACCAAGATTGATGTAGAGAATGAGTAGATTACTTTGTCTCACTTCGTCCAAAGCCGTGGACGATTGGTTAATGAAGTTGTCGATGGAAATGAAATGGAACAAGAAATGAACTATGAAATTTCCATGCATCCAAAACTTTGGTCTTTTCTTTTTAACAACCATAATCTTTTCAAGTGAGAGAGTGAGGGAGGAGAGAGAGGGCCGGCCACTATATAGCAAAGAGGGAGGTGAGTGTAGGAGAGGGGAGAGTAACCTTAAGCAAATATCATATGTGAACACAAAATAAAATATCTTAAGGAAAACAAGAATTATTAGAAATCAAAGCATGAGTCATAATCCTTGTCACCTCATTCTAGAAACTTCTAGAACCTTCTAGAAGCATGACTCACCCTCATCCAAGAAAAGATAAATCCGTCTTTAACCGAATGTTAAAAGACGGCTGATAGAAAACTGGAAACTGGCAACTTCCAAAAGTGATCCTGAAACGACTTTCAGGATAACCCAGTAACTGTATAAATATACCCGCATTTGTATTACGACCGAATACAAATGCAACTGAGACAAAGATATTATATCTACTCAATACAATACTCGGATCCGGCTTAAACCAAAGCCGACCAGTATCATCTGCCCGAAAAATAACACGTGCGTAAACGCACGTGCATTTTCCGAACCCTGCCATAAAACCATACGGCCTCTACAACGTTTCGCCCGAACTTGGGAAACTGTCTGTGGGGGACTCTAATGACTCGTCAGTACCCTGGCAGTGGGTTTAACCACAAACCGTCAGCGGCACTAGCTATGCGTAACGGCTGCCCATGGACTGACCTCAAGGGAGGCCGATGAGCGAACTCATCCGGAAACCCTACTGAGCCTAACAGTGACAATGTATATACAGTCTGGTCCGTTCGTCTATGAGTATCGCATATCTGCCTAGGGGGCTAGAAACGTCAGACCCCCAATAGCAGTATAAGTCGTGTCGGAGTGTAGCCCAATAACACCCTGAGATACTACTGGAGTACCTACCAGTAAATCTCCTGCCATGGCCATGGACTTTGTGTAATGGCTCTCCTAGACACAGCACGATCTCGCCCCCAATACCGGGAGAGACGAATCCCCTGCCGATCCGCTCATGTGTCTCCATATGGCTCGGGACTGTACCCAAAAGCTACCTGTTTGCACGACTCCTTTGAGCCGTGGTAGGGTAGAAATCAAAGCACAGTGGGAACTCACACGAGACAAATGACGACCTCAGGTCGATGAACTAACCTGTACACATGTCACCAGGGAATTGCTATCTGACGATAGATATAATACCAACTAGCAGATTCCCGGTGAGTCCTGTCCTGTGTACTCATAACCCAATGAGCACCTGTATACATCTTAGGTGATCCAACTGACACCAGTGACTTGTGAGACCGGCCACCGCCCCTCGTCGGGGTCTCGACTGTATACACTAGTCTACTCCGGAGTATCGATGCCCTGTCTCGAAACTCCCACGACTAGGGACCACAATTAAGGATATGCATATAAACCACCCAACTCTCACGTATATGATCGCCATCATACTGTTGGTGGTAAAGCAAGATCCTAAGGGCTCTATCAAAGTGTAACATGTAATCAGTCACCTGAACATGTACACGACTGATAAAGGCAAACCAGATAGCATACTATCATCTCGAGTAAGACTGTCCTACCGGTATAGGTCCTCCGCAATCATTGCAATCACGTACCTGCGATCCAATAATTGACTATGAGGGCACTATCTCCAACATGACATTCCTAGGTGATAGTCCCCCACGGCTTTAGCATCCATGCTAGCCCCGTTCGCAACTCTGAGGGTCATGTCACCTGCTTTAAAAACACTACGGTTTCTCAACGCCTGCAAAGAATTACAGATATGAGATCCTGATCCGGTATCCAATACCCAGGAAGTAGAGTTTATTGAAAGACAGTTTTCAATAACATACACACCTGAAGCTGAAGCTGCAACCTGCTTCAATTCCTGTGTTCTGGCCTTCCAGGCCCTGCAATCATTCTTCCAGTGTCCTTTCTTATGACAATAGAAGCATTCTTCCTTATCCACAAGCTTCCCCGCTTTCTTTGTTGCTTTAGCTTTTCCCTTCGTATCCACTTTACTAACACCGCCTCTTGGTTTGGCGGGGCTTTCTTCTTCTTTCCCTTGGCTTTCGCCTTGGGCCTAAAAGAAGATGATCCTCCTACAAACAAAGTGGATGTTTCCCTACCTTTCTGTAGGGTGCCCTCTGCGCTCCTCAGCATGTTGAGGAGCTCTGAAAGTTCAACTTCTTTTTCTTGTAAGTTAAAGTTCAGTATAAACTGGGCGTAAGTGGAAGGAAGGGACTGGAGAACTAAGTCCGTATAGAGCTCACTCTCCAATGTGGTCCCTAGGTCCGCGAGCTCCTCAATGTAGCCGATCATCTTAAGCACGTGTTCTGCAACTGATGATCCGACGGCCATCCTTGCCGAAAATAACTTTTTCGACGCTTCGTATCTTGTGATACGAGATTGCTCTCCATACAGTTCTTTTGTATGAATAAATATGGATTCCAAGTCCATATTCTCGTACCTCCTCTGATATTCATTGTCCATAGAGGCAAGTACGAGGCACTTGGCCTTCGCGCTATCAATCTCCTAAGTCTTACGGATTTCCTTATCCGCGACGCTGGAAGTGGGACCAGGGACAGGGGGAGCTTTGGTGGTAAGAAGATACCCCAGCTTGTCGTAAGTGATTGCCATCTTGACATTCCTGAGCCAATCTTTGTAGTTTGGCCCTGTCAGTATGTTTTTATCTAGAAGTAACTTAAGTCCAGTCATGTCGATTGGTCGCTGCAATTAGGAGAGAGAAGAAACACTCAGCTTGATGCTCTTGCAAGTTTTAGAATGGTTTTTAATTTGTCTAAACAGGATGGCTCCCACTATTTCTCGAATCCCTCCTCAAACCAAAAAGGAAGAATTAGTCAGGATCAATCTCACAGTACAATACTTGCTTAGCCGTTCAGCCAGGCCAGTGTCGGTACTTCGAGGGAGGTTTTCCAACGCTTTCGCGAAGTTCCTTAATTAAATAACCTCTTTTCCCTGGGGGTTAAATAACCTCTTTTCCCTGGTGGCGTAGCCCCGCTAACACCTTTCTAGACACCTACTATAGCATTGATCGTTTAGTGAGAAATTTCCCGAGGAGTAGCATATACTCACAATAGGATCGGGATCCAAATATCATCGCGTGACGAAACTGAAGAAATCCTACCAGAATCATCACACTCCAAATGGTATGCAACACTAGCAAGTTTCAGTTCTTTTGAAACTCCCGATGTGGATTTTTGCCCCATGCTCTTATGACCTTGGCGTGAGGTCAAAATGTCATAAGTCACATGTCAAGTTCTTTCCATCATTATCCAGGTTAATTTGAATCCACCCGTACCTACCCTTGACGTAGGCCAAAATGGTAGTACGGCTGTCCCAAACCAACGCATTCTATCTATGCAACAGATAAATATCCGGCAGCTACCAATCACTATGCCTTGGCGTGAGGTCAAAATACATAGCTTGAATACTACCGAATATTTAACTGAAATGATGGAGGGCTACGAATGGTTTTGGCAAAACCGTGAACGTAGTGAACTTGATATAATCGATGGAACGAGATAGCTTTTAAAAGGAGTGGCTCAAGCTCCACATTTAAAAGTTAGTTTTGAAAAGAACCGAGTGGTTTTCCGAAAGTGTTCCAACGATTTTAACTTGGTTTATTTTCTTGCATTAGTTCTTTTAATGCGTGATATTCTTGCATTAGTTCTTTTCATGCGTCCCATCATTTAATCCTACCATTGCAGAAAACAACCAAAATATGACGTACGCTTATGCCATTCGCATTCGCCACGGGGCCCCATCATTACCCGTTAGGTTACTTAACTAACGACAGAGCGGGGGCTGGGCTAGCGCGGCTGTAAAACATAAGCAACGCCTAAATAATATCATATATAGATATATTGCAATGATAGCCATTTCAGATCACAGATGAACACATTGGATATACTAGGAATCCGCAATTCGTACGAGCCTGTAACGAAAAGCAGATTACACGGTCGCGGTGAATAGCCAATACCCCACCCAAGACCCCTACGGGTGCGGCAAACTACCCGTCAAGTACCCGAAGCGAAGCAACCTCCCTCAACTCCGTGAGTAGGCCACTCGGCACTTCGGCATACCCGGTAGTTTGTGCACCCCCTCCATGGGTCTATCCTAGGAGCAAAAACAGTAAAAAGAAATTATACAATGACGGCTACAACCCCGACCCGGTTGTGCGGCCATACAAATAATTATTACATCAATTTACAAATTTACATGAATTGAAAGAAAAGAAAACTCTCGTCTCACAACCCCCGGCTATTCACCCGCGACAATCCAATGAATTCATATACACATTCCAATAACATTACAGATCACAGATTTGTATAACCCCCACTAATCGACATATAGCGATAAGCAGACGTTCAATACAAATATCACATTAGAGAAAAACCCGTCAGCTAAAGTCTTTTAGAAGTTCGATCAAAAATACGGATTTTTAGGACCCCAAAAATAAAATTTTTGTTCTGGAAAATCTGGGATGAAAATACATATACCAAAATTCCCAAAATAACCCCATAAGCACACTGTAGCAAAGAACAACCAGAGAGGAGCCAGGACGGCCGCGGAACCGCGGCAACAGCAAGCTATTGCCGCGTTTCCGCGGCGCAATGAAGAGATCAGGTGATCATTTTACTACAGTATATTTTAAAAACCCTGAGTCGATTTTTGATGCATGATTTATCATTTTTACAGGACATAAAAAATCGACAGCAAGTTTGAAAACGGGGTTCATTTCGGGAATTTTTATTTGATCGATCTTCTAGCTACTTTGCTAACATGTTAGATAGAGTTTAACTAGGCTCTGATACCACTGTAAGTCCATGCTACCTCTCCCGGTACTTTCGGGCAAGCGGAATTTGATAAAAACCGATTTTCTTAGAGGTGGTAACATGGACTTAAAGACCCGGATCTTTGTTAAACATCTAACTAACAACCTAACTACGAGTTACTAACTACTCAGTTAGGGGGTTATACCTTTCTTTTTCTCGAACTCCTTCGTCTTCAAGCTTCGATGGTCGTCCGAATCGGCTTCTTCCCGTCGTCTCCTTGCGCCGAAGGTAGATCCACCTGAAAGCTTCAACCTTTGGCTCCTTCTTCGAACTTTGAAGAAACTAGTTCACTCGGTTTGCTAAACCTTGTGAACTAGAGTGAGTAGAGAAGAGTTTGTATGGGATTTTATCTATGGTTCTTGGTTCTAAACTCATGAGACAAGTGAACCATAGAGTCAAGAGAGGGAGAGCAAGAGGAGGAGATGAGAGCTCAAGAACAAGAGAGAGAATGAGCATGAAAAAAATGAGAGAAGACTTTTCTCATTTGGCTCTCATAATCCAAAACAATCATAACACCTCATATCAATCAAGTATTATGTGATGGTTTAAGCAACCATAGCCATATCATTTCATGCACTCATTTTGCACAAAAGAGCAAGCAAGCAAAAGTCTTTGCCATGAAATGATAGCTATAGTTATCATGATGGTCAACTAGTCAAGCCTAGTTAACCGGTCAACAAAGTCAACAAGTCAACAAAAGTCAACAAGTCAACAAAGTCAATCCCTCAACAACCATGTTACCATAATACTTAATTAATATAATTGTTAATCACATATCATATTCTCATTAGGGTTGAGCAAAAAGTCAATAGTCAACTGTCAACGGTCAACAACCCTAATGAGAATCCTCTGCCTCTGTCTCTCCGTCAACTGTGCATACACACCCGCATCCGCGTTCCGAGGAACACGAATGCATACTGGATAAAACCAATCCCAAAAGGTACACTAGGATCTGGCTTAAAACAAAGCCCGCTAGTGTGAACTGTCCGGACACTGTACGTGCACAAGTGCACGGATGTGACCGAACCCTGTCGCAAAACCATGCGACCTGTCGCAAAACCATGCGACCTCTACTCTTTTGCCTAAAGGCGAATAGCTTTCTGTGTGGGACTCTAAAGACTCGACACTAAGCTGGCAGTGGGTTTAACCACAGACCGCAAGCGGCACTAGCTGTGCATAACGGTCCCCAGGTAGATGCCGACAAGAAGACTGACGAGGCGAAACCCATCTGAACTCCTACTGAGCCTGAATGTGACATTCTCCGTACAGTCCGGTCGGTTCGTCTGATACATCGCATGGCGGGCCTAGGGGCGGTAAACGTCAGTCCCCCAATAGCGGTACAAGTCGTGTCGGAGTGAAGCCCGAAACACCCTGAGATAATACTGGAAGCCTACCAGTATATCTCGTTTGCCCTGGCCAGGGACTACTCGTGTAATGGCTCTCCTAGACACAGCGCGATGTCAACCCCCAATACCGGGAGAGACGAATCCTGTCTAACCGCCACTGCCTCCAAGTGCTTCGGGACTGCACCCAACTACCACCTGTTTGCACGACTCCTTTGAGCCGTGGTAGGGTAGTAACCAAAGTACAGTGGGAACACACTCGAGGCGAAGTGATAGTGTCAAGTCAGCGGACTAAGCTGTACTCATGTCACCTGGGAACTGATAACTGATGATAGGCATAATACCAACTAGTCAGTTCCCGACGAGTCTTGTCCAGTGTACTCGTAACCCAACGAGCACCCGCATACTATCTCAAGTACGACGTACCGACGGCTGTGGGACAGACCGTCTCCCACACTGGGATGAGAAGCGCATGCGCTAGTCTACTCCGGAGTATCGATGCCCTGTCTCGATAGTCCCGCGATAAGGGACCTGCATAAGGATGTGCTTATAGATTACCCAGCCCCACTAGTGTGACTGCCATCACAACGCTGGTAATCAAGCAAAGATCCTAAGGGCTCCACTAATGTGTATAGGCGATATACTAAAATAAACACATGTACACATTGAAGTAGAAACAAACCAAGTAGCATACTACTATTTTGAGCAAGATTGTATATACAAGGTGAATATCCCAAGCTTCCATTAAGTAATATACAAACTAGTATGATACAGTAATGGCCTCTAGGGCATATACACTAACAATGACGAGGGTTGATTTTCTACCATCTGGAAGATCAATAGTGATATTGTTGTTGACTCGCCACAGTTTTAATAAAGATGGATTTTTTCAGAAAACAGTAGTGGGAGTATGGTAGAACTGGAAGTGATTCCAGAACCGTAAACGATTACTAAAAATTTGATAAGAACCTATAGATTCAATTTGGTTTGACATTCCATTGGCCACTCCGCAGATATGTGGGTAACCTCAAGCACCCGAGAGGTACTTCGGTAGCCTCAAGGACGGTGACAGGGAGGTTCTTGTTTACCCAGACTTGCCATTGCTGTTGTTCCAGACTGTGAGACCCGGCAGGAGGATGAGTATAGCGTCGTTCTGAACTGGCTTTAGAAGTGCACGTGTATATGACTCTGCCAGAGGGTTGTCGTAGTCAGTGGGAGCAGCGAAAGTATAGTGGACAAGTGGCTTTTGTCTATTTATAGGCTAAAGCAGATATAGCGGAGATAGATCATCTATTTCTGATGTGACAGTCATAGGTTTGACTTCATCAGAATAGGGGATGGATTTGTTAAGAAGGTAGTAGGGTATGATGTCTTGGTATTAGGATGACATACACAGAGTAGGAAGTGAAATTCCTATACTACGATCGGTTGTACTTTGGTTGTCAGACAGTGGTTTCTCCATATAGGATATGGATTTTATATCAGACATTCTGGTTACTGGATCAATGATTTTAGATCTAGATTTGGGTAGTTTCCCAATCAGGGTACTTTGACAGCATTCTAAAGGTGCTTTAGAATGGACGACTCCTGGCACGGTAGTGTACCTGCAGGAGATGGTGTCACCCTCTCTAAAGGTGTCTTACAGACTAAAGGGGAGAGGATGTACATGATTAGCAGATCACTTGCTTAGGCAATTGAGTTGATCATGAGATGTCAAGTACCACACCAGATGTTGTTTTTGCAGGAGATGCAATAAGTTGATATTAATCCAATCCTGGAGAAACGATCGGAAGCAGTTTTAGAACATAAGTGGATGTTCTAGGGATTTGATAACGACAGCCTTCTTCGGGAAACAGTTATCATTCCAGCCTTCCAAGGTGACCAGGATGACAGAGTGACTGTCAGAGTTATAGTTTTCCCTCTGACGAGGGGCAGTATTTTGGACAGGTGGTCCAAGCGGATACTGAGGGAGGCATGGCGCAGGATACTGATTAAGTTCAGTTGATGATACAGTCTGAGAAGTTTGGATTTGGAGTTCATTTATGAACTAGGTCCCATCAGATATCCAGACATCCTCTAAGACAGGTATTGCTCATTTCGGGAGATGTCTTTCTCCGCGAACTTGAGATAAAGAGAGACATAGAAAGAAACATTAGGGCAGATCCACTCACTGAAGCTATTCCCCGAACGCATTAGTTTCGCAAGCGGGTTTTGTGAGACTGATTAGTAGAGGAGTTGGGTGTTCGATATCACACGGGCTGTGAGTATGCGACATCGCAATAATTAGCCTTGAGTGCAAGTGGGAGATTGTTGGAGGTAGTGCCCTCAGAGTCAATTATTGGATCACAAGCAAGTGATTGCAATGATTGAGAGAGGACCTATACCGTTAGAACAGTCTTACTCAAGATGATAGCATGCTATCTAGTTTATCTTTATCATCGTGTACTGTTTCAGGTGACCTTACAGGTCACTATTGCACGTTGATAGAGACCTTAGGATTCTTACTTGACGGCCAGCAGTATGATGGCGATCATATACGTAGGAGCTGGGGTCTATATGCACATCCTTAAAAGGTCCCTAGTCGAGAGAGTTTTGAGATAGGGCATCGATACTCCAGAGTAGACTAGTGTATACAGTCGAGACCCCGACGAGGGGCGGTGGCCGGTCTCACAAGCCACTGGTGTCAGTTGGTTCACCTAAGATGTATACAGGTGCTCATTGGGTTATGAGTACACCGGACAGGACTCGCCGGGAACATGCTACTTGGTCTTATACCTGACGTCAGATAGCAGTTCCCTGGTGACATGTGTAAAGGTTAGTTCATCGACCTAAGATCGTCATTTGTCTCGTGTGAGTTCCCACTGTACTTTGATTACTGCCCTACCACGGCTCAAAGGAGTCGTGCAAACAGGTTTTAGTTGGGTACAGTCCCGAGCCACATGGAGGCAGTGAGTGGATCTGCAGGGGTTCGTCTCTCCCGGTATTGGGGGTGAGGTCGTGCTGTGTCTAGGAGAGCCATTACACAAAGCCCTCGGCCGAGGCAGGAGATTTACTAGTAAGTATTCCAGTAGTATCTCAGGGTGTTCTGGGCTACACTCCGACACGACTTGTACCGCTTTTGGGGGTCAGACTTTTACCAACCCCCTAGGCCCGCCATGCGATACTCATAGACGAACGGACCGGACTGTACGGATATTGTCACTGACAGGCTCAGTAGGGTGTCAGGATGAGTTCGCTCATCGACGTCCCTTTTGGTCAATATCTCGTAGCCCGTTACGTATGGCTAATATCTCTGACGTGCTAGTGGTTAAATCCACAGCCAAAGTATTAACGAGTCTTTAGAGTCCCCCACAGACCATTTCTCAAGTTTCGGGCGAAACGCTGTAGAGGCCGTATGGAGATATGGCAGGGTTCGACTTATACGTGCGGTATTGCATGGATCGTGATTGGACGGATTGTACTAGCGGGCTTTGGTTTAAGCTGGATCCTAGTATTGTACAGTATAGATTTTGTCTCTTTGCATTTGTATTCGGTTGGAATACAAATGCGGGTATGTATATACGATCGCGGGGTTTTCCTGTAATTTATTACGGGATCAGTTTTTTTAAGTTGCCAGTTTGCATTCCGTTTCGGCCAGTTTTCCTTTGTTCCTTCATGGCCGGATTTTTCCGATGGAGGGGGTTATTTGCAAGTGTGCAAATTAGTTATATGGAGGGGGTTTATTTGTAAATGGAAAGATTATGATAGCATCTTTCCTTTTTCTTCACATGGTGTGCATTTATGAGAAAGGATTTGTGAAAGGATTGGATTAGAATTTGATGTGATATATTTTCCTTGTTATCATCCATTTCTTTATGGTTACCTTCCCTTTCTCTTGTGCTCACCCCCATTTGATTATCTCTCCCATTTTAGATAAAGGGGCCGGCCACATTAAGGGGGTGAGGGCGAGGCAATTTCATTTTGGTGTTGTTCTCATTTTTGGCTTGCTAAAAAATTACATTGCTCATCTCCAAAAGTTCGTTCTCTACTCCACATCAAAACATGGCAACTTCAACCCCAATAGAGACAAAACATTCTACACTTTGCCTACAGCATCCTTGGGCACGTCGACTCGCCAACTTCGTGCTCGAGTTGCCTCGGTCCAGAGGTGGGAGCCCGTAAAAGAACCCGGCGATGTGGTGCCCGTTCCGACGAGGAGATGAAGACCGGAGATTCCGTGAGAAAATCGGAGTGGAGGCCGAAGACCGAAGGACACGGATCGCTTGGTATAGCTTTCTATCCTATCTCTAGTTTGCTAGCATTGTGTTAATGGTTACGATCCGGGTTTTTAGGATGCGGCAGTACCGGTTTTCTAGTTGTGAAAATTTTTCGTTTCCGCATTTTGGCCTCGGAAAGACGGCCGGGGAGCTACCGTAGTCCTACAGTTATAGTTTGTGGAATTGTCGTGGCGCGTTCCGTGTACCGAGTGTGCGCGCGTCAAGTTAATGCGCGTGGTTGATTGGTATTGTTTGTGTTCGCGACTATTTATATTTATTCTCTTGTTTTCCTTGTGTACATTCCTAGGATCGGGTGCAGAGGCGTCGGATGTGGCACGGAGATGGCGGAGATGGAGTCGGATCAGAGTAGCCGAGGCGTCCAGGAGAGTAGATATATATCTACGGGGGAAGTCGGGTGGATGGCGTATAGCACCCCCTCAGTTCTGTAGCATAGAACGCGAATGCGTTATAATACACACACACACACACACACACACTTATATGTTTATGAGATGTGCATACTTAGTAAGAAATGCTTATGTTACTTTGGGTTAGTTTAGAGTAGTTGTAGGAAAACGCATGTGTAGTTTCCTAGTCGCGAACCCTAGAGTAGTGAATTGCACACACACACACACACACTGATGTATGCATTTTATTTTCTTATGCGTATATGGGGATATGTATATATATATATACATAGGTATGGGACTATATATATACACACACACACACACATACGTATGCATATACATGGATAATGAGGATAGTATATGGTGTTTGGAGATGAGTCGATGAGATTTGGGCATGATGCCACGAGATCGGTGATGTGATTTGGTTCGTATTATGAGATACAGCATGATATTATTGCAGGTCTTTAGGCGGTGTGTTTTCATAAACATGAACATATATATGTAGATGGTATCAGTATGTACTAGACTTAGATCAGTACCCCTAATACAGGATATGATGATAAGGATACCAGATGTATAATGAGATAAATGTGATATTCGACCCGTACCCAGATTGGGATGCCGTACGAGGTATATATTGATGATAGATCCGCACTCTTGACTCGAGAATGTCATATTAATTATTGTATCGTATGTGATACTATTGAGGCGGGATCACCGACTATTATATTTATATATATATCAACTCATATTTAGGTGGTTTTCCTTACCTTTTCGATTAGGCTGTTAGTTTAGTCCTGTAGTTTACTTGTAGATGTTAGACTAGACTCGAGTCATACTTATTTCAAAACTAACGAATCGTGAGTATTTTAAAGACAGGACAAGAGATTCTACGGACATTTCAAAGGACGTACCTTTTCTTAAAAACACCGTAGTCCCTATTTACTAAACATCACGATTCATGTTATTTCAAATGTCAAAACTGTTTGACTCATATATAGTAATGTTTATTCTTTATTGCTGCGTTTACCATTCATTTTCCGCATATTCTATTATTCGCATCGCATTGCATGCTTATTTGTGCTTTAGTAATTATTGTGAAACCCATGCTGTCAGGACACCAGCACCATTACCGATTATGCGTATGCTCCACGTGCACCTGCTTGCCGGCTCACACACATCATCATCGGTAATTGCCATGTCGTGTACACATTAGAAAATACTACTTCATTAGTATAAAATGTTAGCTGATAGTTTCGACTTGGTACTAGTGAGCTTGCTTTTATATGATAGCTTAGACAATGCATTTATTACTGTGATTTTCATCTTTATTTATATATTCATTTGCCATGACATTATGGGCCAGTCCGGATTGCCGTAGCCCAATATTATGAAATTTATTGTTTATTTACTTTTGAGATTTGGATTTCAGATTTCCATGAGATTTCTGGATTTGGAGAAACCGCAAGGATTTTATAAACTGATTATCATTTTAAAATGAAAGTTGCGGTTTTCTCATTATATGATATGAGATAGGTCCACCATGAGTTTTCTCGGCTCTTGAGCGATATCATACACCTGATTCGAGGAGGAGGAGGAACCATCTATGGGTGCATGGTGGACCCGGTGCGGTACCCCGGGGTAAGATGGTCGCAGATGATGGCGTTGAGCCTGGCAGGGGAGTACTATCGGCCGGTGATTTTATTGTGACTCGACGGATATCAGGAGGATACCGAACGGAGTATAGGTCTGTCCGGATAGCAGGAGCCTGAGGTTTTGAGATTTGAGGATATGGGCCAGTCCGGATAGCCGGAGCCCTAGATATTGAGATTCGAGATTACAGGCTAGTCCTGATTGCCGGAGCCTGAGATATTGAGATATTGGGATTTATGTTTTGTGTCGATGCTTGACACTGATTTCATGTTGATTTCATTGATGATGCCTCGATTTATATATATACAGAAATCTCTCTAAAGAAAGAAAACAGTTTTCACATTCATGATGTATTCTGTTTTCATTTTATTGCATTCATACCTCATATTTATGATATGTTGCTACCTGAGGCACTGACACGAGCACTTGGTATTACACTTATGTATAGATGTTTACCCTTGCCACCTTATCATGCTTCAGACTTTATCATTTTGAGGTTATATATTACTGATCATATTGACCTAGGATTGAGTCATACATACGATTTCTGCTCGGTGATGTGTTCTACTCACGAGTTGGCAACTCACCCCCATTGTGCCATAGTTTCTTGCAGGTTTTGTCGTACAGGTTCGTTGCGGCTTTGCTGGTACACTGCTCCTTTTCGGGTGATTGCTTTGGTAGGTGGGTTCACTCGCATCGTGACCACCATTGTACTTTATTTATTTTAGTTGTATCTAGAAACTCCATCAACCAGACTTGTATATCTTATAACCTTAGAAGACCAGTTGTATATTCTTTCGACCTTAGAGTCGCACGTTGTATTATTATGGGTTTTCTTGATGTTTTGAGTTTTCTTTTGAGTTTTGATCCTTGCCCTTGGCGTTGTATATTATATTGCTTGCATGGTTGTGACCGTCAATTGGCGAAGAGCTAGCTCCCGCTTAGGGATGCCTTTATTCATATTATTCATGGTGTACCCCTTTTGGGGCCATTATTTACAAAGGAGACTCTGTCGAAATTTTCGGAAAAGATATGATGTTTTAAAATTGTTTACAACGACTTTTCAAAGTGATTATATGCAACTTTAAAACAAGTTTTCATTCACCTTCTTCTTTTAAATGGTTTAGATTTCTGGGTTTTAGCTTACTTGAATTAGATGGGGTCCTATAGACTTCATATGTTTCAAGTGCCAGTCACGTGCTATTTCGTGTCATGACAAAGTTGGTATCAGACCGCTAGGTTTAACCTTAGCTCGAGTCTATGTTTGACTATGCGGAGCCTAGGGCGTTTGTATATATACGGAATCTAGGCTTGACCTTACGGAACTTAGACTTAGTCGAGGGGGTATTAGACCCGAACTTTCGTCGCGTAGGTTGACCTTGGTTGATGGAGTAGGTGACTTAAGGAGAGTGACGTACCGTGTTTATGTTCTGCGGCATACTTACGATACGCTACTCCGCTTAAGAAGCCTTAGGATGTACATTTCCTTGCACAACATTATATTCATTCATATGATCTATCCTCATCGATATTGGTCTATGGTTTTGCTGCCACGATTACACGGGCAAAGAGAGCTACGGCTAGAGTTGCGTCAGCATGAGCTCATCACGGACGAGGACTGACCACGGCATCATTCCAGGGACATACGATTTGCATAGATGCGCCGTTTTATTTTCTTTTCGCTCCATGAGCGTTTGATGGATCGCTTTTATAAATTTCTTGGACGTTCAGATCAGCACCAGAGGATTGGGCCACTGCTAGAGGCCAGCCAGAATGAGATGACCGTCAATGCACCGATTATACTTGATGATTGAGGCACTATTCAGCATGCGGACGAATAATTCAGTTGTTGCTGCGACTGACGAGATGTCACCCAGATGTTTGAAGCTAACGCCGCATGAGTTGTACTTAGAGATATGATAGAAGATCACTAGCCACCCAAGGAGGAATGACTAGGATATGTGATTCGTTCCCTACCCCGATGCGAGGTCATCAGATTGATCGATTGTAGTTAGAGACGACTTCATGCAGGTACGTTGGGAGCCGAAGGAAAACGATCGAATGTCAGAAACCCATTTTCCAAGTTTAAAGTATTCGAAAAAACATGCAAGTAATTCCGTGGACCACTAGAAGAATGAAACCCTAACTCGATATAATGACCATGAGAACGCTTTGAAACCTTAGGGTTTGCAGCAGTTCAGCGGTGCCATTAATGAGGCTTGGGTTTGCCCTTTACGGCTGGTCTATAGGTACTGTGGCATATACTGGAATACTATTAAACCGTACTCAAGATGTTGAGCTCTTGGGGGATTATGGAACTTTGATGAATCGATCGAAAAGTTCGACGTCGTTCGGATATCATGTGATGGGATACATTTCTTGGGAGACTCCAGATACGAGTATAGCCGTTGGAGCACAGTCCATGCAGCCACGAAGAGACGAGTCCGAATCAACCGACATTAAAGAAAAGTGGAGCAAGAGGTTCGTACGAGATCTTGATGAAACGACGTTCCACACCGCTGACATCAGAGATGTGATATGCATGCAGAGGCGTTGTATATGGATATATCTTCCAGAAGGAGTCGCGATGAGTATGCAGCCGTTCCGGAACAAGAAACAGATTTAGTAAAGGATGATGACTTCCGGGCAGTTCGGCAGAAACGAGATTTGGGGAGACTTCGACAGAATCTTTCTGGAATACTATACGAGAAGATTTGGACCAGGATCGGTCGTATTACGCACACCCAGTAGGCCAGAGTCCGGCACCATCGACGAGACATGTTGTGAGTGACCATGATAGTTGGCCAGAGATCTTTAGAGTATGTGCCAGAGTGGGACTGTTCCCGTCGTCATTCCATATTGGGCTATTGAACCGAGGAGCTATATAACTAGCAATTCGCAGTGAGAGACGAGAGCCTAAAGGCACCAGGCGCCAGACCGTGAACAGGAGGCAAGAAGATATCTTGCTCTGCTAGCTTTGGATACACCGACACCTTCTCGACTGCGAAGGAAGGACATATCGACGACAGTGTTTACGATTTGGGATTTAGTGATTCGTATATCACGTATCCGTCATTTTGGATTTCGATATTATGGACGATTTATTTGCATGATTGAGATTTGTGCACCATAGTTGCACTCGGTTTCGATTTGATATCATTCAAGATGTTGATGTTGATTTCATGCCTATGGTATACATGTGATTTGATTTGTGCTTTCGGTGTAGTTTTCATGTACTTTTAGTACTTCGATATGATTTTGTGGATGCAGATGCACGCGTTTATGAGTTTGTATACCACGGTATACCTAATTTGGATTGAGGTTTGTCGTATACCGTCGATCTCAATTATGATATTCGATATTGTTTTCGTGCACCTTATGCACTTGAGTTGGATTTTGCGCATACTTGGCGCGTTTGATGCGATTTTGGTGCACAGCAGATGCACTAAATCCGGATTTCTTCGTGCATATCAGATGCACCTAATTTTGTTATCAGGCACACTCGTTGGCCTTGACAGGTGTTTTCGTGCACACCCGTTGCACTTAGATTTTGTTTCTGTGCACATGTTTGGCACATTCATTGATTCCGATTTCGGTGCGCACCAGACGCACGTGGCTTTGTTACATGTACTATTGAGTACGATTTCTTTTGAGAAGTACGTTTTTATGATATTTACCATTTGGTATACTAGCTGAGCAGGACTAGTCCGAGGACAATACCTGAATATGTTTTTGCTTGCATCGATAGTTTTCGAAGGGATTTCCAAAAAGGAGCTATAGTCTCAGTATTTTCCTATGTGTCCGAGATGATACGAAACTTGTTACAAAGGAAACCCTTCTAAATCATTCTCAAAATGGCGGGACGTGTATGTTAAACAAAGGATATATATATGTATACATAGTTATATCTTACAATAAACGTCCTCTACTTGTGCCGTGATATGCGCATCGCACGGCGACTTGAAAAAGGGTTTGGCATGCATTTCTTTCAGATATTTTGACGAGTTCACAACGATGCGTGCTATGTACATGTTATAGTTTTGATGTATATCTTGTTGGTTTTCGTATTGGACTTTGACATTGGTTCTTCACCACAACTCCGATGATTGCGTGATGCTTGACGGAGTTTTTATTTTTGGTTTACATACTCTTTTTTCATGCGCATGCATTGCGCTACGATGTGTTTTATGTATTTATGATTTCGGAGACCCGACGACTTGATCATCTTACTCAAATGTTTTAGTATTTGAGGGGTTTTAATTTAAATTCGGGGACTGAATTTCTTTAAGGGGAGAAGATTGTAACGTTTTGAAAATAACTGGTGTTTTCAGTAAAAACCAAGATATAATTATTTTTCGACATAGACTTAAATATACCTATTCTAGCTATGTAATTACTAGTATTTGATATTTAATGGGTCACTTGTAAATTTCTAGTTTACTGAAATATTTTCCGTAATTAATTATTTTAAATATTATTTTAAGCCTTCACTAATACATTTAATTAGTGGTAATTACAAATTGAAATGGGTTAATCATACAATAATAAACCATGATAACTTAAAAACAAGTTGTAACATGATTTTTTTAGTAGATATACGTCTCCATAATTCTAGAGGTTTCTAGGATTTATTTAGAAAAGAAAATAAAATTTAACTAATATTGAAGTATGGTGCAATTAAGACGTAATGTGTGCATGTTTTTTTGTTCCCACTCACTCACCCACACACTCACCTCCCCTCTCAAGGTCCTGGCTGAGCCCAGCTTTTTGCAGCCCTCTTTGGGGTTCATCTCATTTGTGTGTGTGTTAGAATTCTTATTGTAATGCAAATGAAATTAAAATATAGAATGAAAGAGATATGGCTTCTTGTTGACTTGGTATTTTTCTTCAACACCTCACTCTCTCCCCTCATCTTCTTTTAGCCGAGCCCCCCTCCCCCATTCCTGCAGCAGCCCTCCCCAAAATCCCCAATTCTTTTTCCATCAAAAATTCACCAATTTTCCTCAAAAATCCACACAAATTTCTATTTAACTCATAATAAAACCTTTAACCCTTTTTCCTTGGTCATTCAAGCATGGATTTTTGGAGCAAGAGAGCATTTGGGATGGCAATGTTGCAAGCTAGATCTATGGTTGTTAGGTATAAATCCTAACCAAATTGTTTAATTGCTGCGATAATACTTCAATATAAGCTAATTAGATACTTAATTAGGTTTTAATTTAAGACTTGGAAATTCAAGAATGGGGTTTGAATTCAAGTTAGGGTTTTGAGTATTTGGATTGTGGTTGTGAGATGTAGTTTAACACATCAAAGCATGTAAAACCTAATCTAGTTGCTAGTTTGCTAATTGTTAATTTAAAATTTCACTAATTAAGCTATTTTGCCAACTAGGTTTTTTGAATTAAATTAATTATGTGAGATTAAAATCTAATTAATGGTTGGGTGACTTAATTAAGATAATTAGTGAGTATTGTGGCCACTTGATTGGTTAAAACATCAAGTTTGGAACTAAAATGGGAATTTATGCTTACTAGGTTTTTGAAAGAAATCGATTTAAATTTAGTTTGAGGTTTTGTTGGATAACCACATATTTCATATAATATTTTGAGTTTTGTGAATTGCGCAATTGGTATGAATGGGTACTAGTTTTGGTGGTTTTCACGTTTAGTAACCATAGTTGAAGTTTATGGAACTGTCACGGCGTGTTTCATGCACCGAGTGTGTGCGTGTCAAGTTAATGCGCGTGGTTGACTGGTATTGTTTGTGTCCACGACTATTTATATTTATTCTCTTGTTTTCCTTGTGTACATTCCTAGGATCGGGTGCAGAGGCGTCGGATGTGGCTCGGAGATGGCGGAGCTGGAGTCGGATCAGAGTACCCGAGGCGTCCAGGTGAGTAGATATATATCTACGGGGGAAGTCGGGTAGATGGCGTATAGCACCCCCGCAATTCCGTAGTATAGAACGCGAATGCGTTATGATATATATATATATATATATATATATATATATATATATATATATACTTATATGTTTATGAAATGTGCATACTTAGTAAGAAATGCTTATGTGACTTTGGGTTAGTTTAGCGTAGTTGTAGGAAAACGCTTATAGTGTAGTTTCCTAGTCGCGAACCCTAGAGTAGTGAATTGCACACACGCACACACTCATGTATGCATTTTATTTTCTTATGCGTATATGGGGATATGTATATATATATATATATTCACATAGGTATAGGACTATATATATATATATATATGTATGCATATACATGGATAATGAGGATAGTATATGGTATTTGGAGATGAGTCGATGAGATTTGGGCATGATGCCATGAGATCGGTGATGTGATTTGGTTCGTATTATGAGATACGACATGATATTATAGCGGGTCATTAGACGGTGTGTTTTCATACACACGAACATATATATGTAGATGGTATCAGTATATACTAGACTTAGATCAGTACTCCTAATACAGGATATGATGATAAGGATACCAGATGTATAATGAGATAAATGTGATTTCGACCCGTACCCAGATTGGGATGTCATACGATGGATTTACCGTACGAGGTATATATTGATGATATATCCGCACTCTTGACTCGAGGATGTCATATTAATTATTGTATCGTATGTGATACTATTGAGGCGAGATCACCGACTATTATATTTATATATATATCGACTTAGATTTAGGTGGTTTTCCTTACCTTTTCGATTAGCCTGTTAGTTTAGTCCATTAGTTTACTTGTAAATGTTAAACTAGACTCGAGTCATACCTATTTTAAAACTAACGAATCGTGAGTATTTTAAAGACAGGACAAGGGATTCTACGGACATTTCAAAGGACGTACATTTTCTTAAAAACACTGTAGTCCCTATTTCCTAAACACCACGATCCGTGTTATTTCAAATGTCAAAACTGTATGACTCATATATAGTAATGTTTATTCTTTATTGCTGCGTTTACCATTCATTTTCCGCATATTCTATTATTCGCATCGCATCGCATGCTTATTTGTGCTTTAGTAATTATTGTGAAACTCATGCTGTTAGGACACCAGCACCATTACAGATGATGCGTATGCTCCATGTGCACCTGCTTGCCGGCTCACATACATCATCATAGGTAATTGCCATGTCACGTACACATTAGAAAATACTACTTCATTAGTACAAAATGTTAGCCGATAGTTTCGACATGGTACTAGTGAGCTTGCTTTTATATGATAGCTTAGACATTGCATTTATTACTGTGATTTTCATCTTTATTTATATATTCATTTTCCATGACATTATGGGCCAGCCCGGATTGCCAGAACCCAATATTACGAAATTCATTGTTTATTTACCCTTGAGATTTGGATTTCGGATTTCCATGAGATTTCTGGATTTGGAGAAACCGCAAGGATTTTATAAACTGATTATCATTTTAAAATGAAAGTTGCGGTTTTCTCATGATATGATATGAGATAGGTCCACCATGAGTTTTCTCGGCTCTTGAGCGATATCATACACCCGATTCGAGGAGGAGGAGGAACTGTCTGTGGGTGCATGGTGGACCGGTGCGGTACCCCGGGGCAAGAGGTCACAGGTGATGGCGTTATGCCTGGCAGGGGAGCACTACCGGCCGGTGATTTTATTGTGACTCAACGGATATCCGGAGGATACCGATCGGAGTACAGGCCAGTCCGGATAGCCGGAGCCTGAGGTTTTGAGATTTGAGGATATGGGCCGGTCCGGATAGCCGAAGCCCTAGATATTGAGATTCGAGGTTACAGGCTAGTCCGAATTGCCGGAGCCTAAGATATTGAGATATTGGGATTTATGTTTTGTGTCGATGCTTGACACTGATTTCATGTTGATTTCATTGATGATGCCTCGATTTATATATATACAGAAATCTCACTAAAGAAAGAAAATAGTTTTCACATTCATGATGTATTCTGTTTTCATTTTATTGCATTCATACCTCATATTTATGATATGTTGCTACCTGAGGCACTGACACGAGCACTTGGTATTACACTTATGTATAGATATTTACCCATGCCACCTTATCATGTTTCAGACTTTATCATTTTGAGGTTATATATTACTGATCATATTGACCTAGGATTGAGTCATACATACGATTTCTGCTCGGTGATGTGTTCTACTCACGAGTTGGCAACTCACCCCCGTTGTGCCACAGTTTCTTGCAGGTTTTGCCGTACAGGTTCGTTGCGACTTTGCTGGTACACTGCTCCTTTTCGGGTGATTGCTTTGGTAGGTGGGTTCACTCGTATCGTGACCACCATTGTACATTATTTATTTCAGTTGTATCTAGAAACTCCATCAACCAGACTTGTAGATTTTATAACCTTAGAAGACCAGTTGTATATTCTTTCGACCTTAGAGTCGCGCGTTGTATTATTATGGGTTTTCTTGATGTTTTGAGTTTCCTTTTGAGTTTTGATCCTCGCCCTTGGCGTTGTATATTATATTGCTTGCATGGTTGTAACCGTCAATTGACGAAGAGCTAGCTCCCGCTTGGGGATGCCTTTATTCATATTATTCATGTTGTACCTCTTTTGGGGCCAGTATTTACAAAGGAGACTCTGTCGAAATTTTCGGAAAAGATATGATGTTTTAAAAATATTTACAACGAATTTTCAAAGTGATTATATGCAACTTTAAAATAAGTTTTCATTCACCTTCTTCTTTTAAATGGTTTAGATTTCTGGGTTTTTGCTTACTTGAATTAGATGGGGTCCTATATACTTCATATGATTCAAGTGCCAGTCACGTGCCATTTTGGGTCGTGACAGTTGCGTTCCTAAATTAGGTCGTGACAAAGTTGGTATCAGAGCGTTAGGTTTTACCTTTCAGAGTGTAGGATGGCCCTTGGTATGATGGAGTAGGTGACTTAAGCAGAGTGATGTAGCGTGTGTATGTTCCGCGGCATGCTTACGACACGATACTCCGTCTAAATGACCTTAGGACATATTTTCTTGTAATTTCTTCCTTGATTCCATGTATCCTTTTGTTTCGATTGCAATGTTCTTATCGAATCCTGTTTCTTGTTCCTGTCACTATGCCGCCAATGACTACGAGGGCCCAAAGGGCTACCGCTAAAGATGAGGTCAGGGCGGGCTCGTCTGAGATGAGGGCCGACCAGGGCGGTATGCCTACCCTCGAGAGCAGGTTGATCCACATTCTCCAGACCGGATTGCTAGGATAGAGGCGAGTATTCAGGAGTTGCGTTAGATGGTTGGATCTTTGGTTGAGACCAGCCGAGCACAGAGATCAGAAGATGTTCCACCTACTACAGGGACCGTGATAGTACATACAGCTCATACAGTTGTACCTGCCGCTACCGAGACTATTGCCATATCATTAACGGAGTTTATGAGGTTGAAGCCTCCGGTTTTCACTGGCACTAATGCAGCAGAGGGTCCACAGTCGTTCCTCGACCGAATGGCCCGGATTTGTCGTTCCCTGAGATGTTCCAATGCGAGATCGGTCGAGCTTACTAGTTTTTGTCTGGAAGGTCTTGTCTAGACTTGGTGCGAGTCTATTGAAATAGACCGAGCCGCAGGTCATCCTCCTATTACCTAGGATGAGTTCGCGGCAGTTTTTCTTGCTCGTTTCCTTCTGCAGAGCGTCTGGGATGCCCGAGCTCGCAGTTTGGAGTGTTTGCACCAGACTTCCGGTATGATAATGGCCAAGTATGATATCCAGTTCACCCAGCTATCCATATATGCTTCTTATTTGGTGGACACCGAAGAGAAGCGTGTCAAGAGGTTTGTTCGAGGTCTTGATACACAGTTGTTCCTCACTATTGGTGCCCGGCACTTTGATACGATGCAGCAGCGATGGACGCAGCCCTGCTAGTAGAGGAGAGTATTGCCGAGACTACAGCTGTTCCGGGACCGAAGCAGATTCATACTGGTGTATTAGCTCCCGGGAAGTTTGGCAGTGGCCGCGACGGATTCTTTCTAGGCCGTGGTGGTAGCAGAGGCTTGAGACGGGGCCAGTTTATAGCTCTCACTCACAGGGTTAGCAGCCGTCATCAGGATGTTTTCGGTGCGGGAGTCTGTATCACCGCATTAAGGATTGTACTGAGAGACGTCAGGATGAGGCAGCAGTTCCACAGGTTACCTTCACCTCCTCCGAGAGCATTGCCTCCTACGCCCGTCGTTACTTCACGCTAAACTGATGCTCAGAGAGGCCATGTTCGTGGTGGTCTTGTTCAGAGGGGACGAGGTGGCAGAGGTAGAGGACAGGCCCGAGTTTTTTCTTTGACTACTCAGGATGCGTAGGCATCGAATGCAGTTGTGACATGTACTCTTTCAGTGTGTACTTTCGATGTGCGCATATTGTTCTACCTTAGTTCTATGTACTCTTATGTATCTACGCACTTCGTACCGAGGTTGAGCTGAGATTCGTCTTTGTTAGATCAGCCACTCATTGTGATTACTCCCGTTGGAGAGTCTTTTGTTGCTCGACTTGTGTTCCGGTCGTGTACCGTTCGTATTGGAGTTATAGATTCTTCAGTCGATTTGATCCTTCTTGATATGTTGGACTTTTACATTTTCATCAGCATTGACTGGTTAGCCACTTGCTATGCGTCCGTAGACTATAGTAAGAAGGCGGTCAGGTTTTTTTCGGGAGAGTCGGTTCTTGTTGTGCAGGGGACCGCAGTGTCGCCCTTCACAGTTTGATTTCTGCCCTTTGCGCTAGTCGACTTTTAAGGAAAGGATGTCGGGGATTCTTAGCTTATATTCGTGATACTTGAGCCACAGCGGATCCGTTGGATCAGGTTCCGATTGTGAGAGAGTTTCCCAATGTATTTCCTGATGAGTTACCTGGATTGCTGCCGAAACGCAATGTTGAGTTTTGTATCGACTTGATTCCCAGCACGGGGCCTATTTCTATACCGCCTTATCGGATGGCCCCGGCGGAGCTAAAAGTGGTTAAGATTTTCTTGACAGGGGACTTATTCGTCTGAGTGTGTCGCCTTGGGGAGCTCCTGTCCTGTTCGTCAAGAAGAAGGATAACAGTATGAGATTGTGTATCGACTATTATCAATTGAACCGAGTTACAGTGTGGAATAGGTATCCTTTACCTCGTATTGACGATTTGTTCAATCGGCTCCAAAGAGCGGGATACTTTTCAAAAATTGATTTGCGGTCAGGTTATCATCAGTTGCGGGTCTGGAATGATGATATTCCGAAGATTGATTTTCGGATGCGCTACGGGCATTACGAGTTCTTGGTGATGTCGTTCAGGCTCACCAATGCCCCGGTAGCATTCATGGATTTTATGAACTGGATCTTCAGGACGTTTCTCGACCAGTTTATTATCTTATTCATTGACGACATTCTGGTCTACTCCAGGAGTCGAGAGGACCATGAGCAACACTTAGGGATTACTTTGCAGATATTGAGAGAGCACCAGCTGTTCGCTAAATTCTTGAAGTGTGCTTTTTGGTTTGACAGTGTTGATTTCTTGGGTCATTTGATTTTCAGAGACGGTATACGTGTGGACCCGAAGAAGATCGAGGCCATAGAACATTGGCTCAGACCTGTTTCTGTGATAGAGGTCCGCAGCTTCTTGGGCTTAGCCGGTTATTACCGCCGTTTCATGCAGGATTTCTCTAGTATCGCTGCACCGCTGACCGGAATGACCCAGAAGGGAGTTTCATTTCTTTGGACTGAGGCATATGAGAAGAGTTTTTAGCAGTTGAATAATCGTTTGACGACTGCACCAATTCTATCTTTGCTTTCAGGATCAGGCGGCTATGTTGTTTATTGTAATGCTTCTCGAGTGGTTCTAGGTTGTTTATTGATGCAGTACGGCAGAGTTATCGCTTATGCTTCTCGGCAGTTAAAGAAGCACAAGCAGAACTATCCCACTCAGGATCAAGAGATAGCTGCGGTGGTCTTTGCGCTCAAGATTTGGAGACATTACTTGTAGGGCGAGTCGTGTCAGATCTTCACGGACCATAAAAGCTTAAAGTACATCTTCCAGCAGCAGGATCGGAATTTGAGGCAATGCCGTTGGATAGAGCTTGTAAAGGATTATGATTGTGAAATCCTTTGTCACCCGGGAAAGGCGAATGTGGTAGCTGATGCTTTGAGTCGTGGGCCCGGAGTTAACTTGTTCCATTTGAGCGCGATTCAGAGACAGTTTTCTATAGATTGGCAGATCTTATGCGACAGCAGAGTACTGTTCGAGTTCATATCCACCGGAGGGCAGCTTGCTCATGTCCGCGCCCATCCACTTCTACTCGATCGCATCCGAGGGGCACAGTCCGACGATGCTTATTTGTTTTAGATTATGGAGCATGTTCGGCAGGGAAGAGATTTGGAGTTTGTGATTGATGGACATGGAGTGTTACGATTTGGGACTCGTCTATATGTACCAGATTCTGAGGGGCTGAGACGTGAGATCCTTGAGGAGGCTCATCAGTCAGCACACAGCATTCGTCCGGGTTCCACTAAGATGTATCGTGATTTGAGAGATATCTACTGGTGGGAAGGGATGAAGAGTGATGTTTTGGATTTCGTTTCGAGATGCCTGACTTGCCAGCTAGTCAAGGCCGAGCACCAGAGGCCGGCAGGAGAGTTACAGCCTTTGCCCATTCCGGAGTGGAAATGGGAGCAGATCTCCATGGATTTCGTTGTGGGTCTACCGAGGTCCAGTCGAGGGTATGACTCTATTGGGATGATTGTAGACCGGTTGACGAAACTGGCTCACTTCCTCCCAGTGAAGACCACTTTCGGATTTGCTCAGTATGATCAGCTGTATATTGATGAGATTGGGCGGTTGCACGGCGTTCCGACATGCATTGTATCCGACAGAGGCACCCATTTTACCAGCCATATTTGGCAGAAACTTCAGGAAGCTTTGGGTACCCGTTTGAGTTTCAGCACTGCTTTCCATGCGCAGACCGATGGTCAGTCAGAGCGGACTATACAGACTCTTAAGGATATGCTCCGAGTGTGCATACATGATTTTGTTGGCAAACGGGATCGTCACTTTCCCTTTATAGAGTTCTCCTACAATAACAGTTTTCAGGAGACGATTCAGATGGCACCTTTCAAGGCCTTGTATGGGAGAAAGTGTCGATCGCCAGTCTGTTGGACCGAACTTAGCGAGAGCATGATTTTGGGACCGCAGCTAGTTCTGGAGACTACGGAAAAGATCCAGTTGATCCAGGATAGGATGAGAGCAGCCCAGTGGAGGCAGATGTCTTATCCCGACCGTCGTCGTCGCAGACTTGAGTTCGCAGTGGGTGATCATGTTTTCTTACGGATCTCTCCGATGAAGAGGGTGATGAGGTTCGGAAAGAAAGGGAAGCTTATGTCGGAATGCCTAGCACGACAGCAAGGGTTCGGGAGGCATCGTCCATGCCATTTTCAAAATTTTGCCATGCAAAACAATCCTAACCATAGAATCTTAACTAGAGATTTAGACAATACAAAGTGTAAACAACTTTACAACTAAGTGAACTAGGAATACAACCTTTGTAGAATGGTCCTTCACTTCAATAGCTCCGTGTAGTAGTCCCTTCGCTCCAGGTAGTGATCTTCCGGACTCTAAAGTGGCTCCACAAGATGAAAGGAACAAACTTGCTCGAAGTCTTCGAGGCCGAAGATGATCTACGTCGAGGAGACACTAACCCAAGCTACCTCTTCACTAATTAGGGATTAGTGAAGCTAACACCCTAAACTAAATGGCTAATCTAGTAGAGGATGATGAAGTAGGATTTTTGCTCACTTTGGAATTAATTTTCTCACTCTATTTCTTCAAGAAAGCTAGAGAGCTCAATGAGGAAGATGAAGCAAAATATGGATGAGAGAGTGAATGCAACCATGGGTGAGAAATATCTTATATAACTCATGTAGAGACTTAACCATGGGTTTAGATAATGGTTGGGTTAATAAATATCTAGTGTAAGACAAAACTAGTAGACTAAGTCAATGGTTCTACAAGCTTCCACTATGCTAACCCATGTGACTAATTTTCAGCTAATATTTGATTTACTCTAAATAAATAAACCCTACATTATCATGAGCATGGTGTAAGTCTCATACGCCCATGTAGGATGTATCATCAAGCATGACACAAAAAGAAATACAATTAATATATATCACATATATATTAAATACATAAGTGAGAAAAGAAATGCTTAAGTGAGCTAATATTAGTTAATGTAAATCAATATATCAAATATATAATTATACATTAAATCAACACTTGATTTAATAATCCGGCTATATCTCATATGACCGACTAATATTATTTGTATCAACTTATCGAATCAACACTTGATTCGATAACCCGGCTATATCTCATATAACCGACCAATATCATATATCGCGAGAATAGAATATGGTATCTCATACTTGTATTAATCTCGGTCCCGCACATATCACATATGTGTTCCTGCTTCGTTTTTCCTGAGCCAGTAAACCTCTATGTAGGACTCTAAAGACTCATCAATACGCCGGCTGTAGGTGATGATTATATCAGGTACCCACAAGCCGTCAGCGGTACTAGATGGACGTAACGGCTACCCGCGTATTGAGTGATCAGAAAATCAACAAGCAAGACCGCTCTAACTCCTGTAAACCCTGTCAGTAACACTACCGTACAGTCCGGTCATTTCGTCTGATATATCGCATATCTAGTCTAGGGGTGGTAAACGTCATACCCCAGTAACCGATAAGTCATGCCGATTTGATGCTCATAACGGGTCGAGAAACTACTGATAACACTTACCAGTAGATCTTCGTATCAGCTGTAGGGTTCCTAGACACTCTTGTGAAGGTTCAAAAGGCATCAAACATGCCCGGATAAAAATTTAGACGTGCCGAACAACCCAAAGCCGGGATCTTTGCTAGATTATTAGGGTTTAACATGCAAGATGATAACTTTTATCTAAGTGTGAGGGATTACAACCTTTGTAGTCCGCTCCTTCGCTTCACAAGCTCCGAGTAGAAGTCCCTTTGCCGCGATCCACGATCTCCCGGACTCATGAGAGGCTCCACGACTCGAACGATCTATGCTAGCTTGAAGTATTCCAAATCTCCGATGATCTACCTCGAAGTTGCAAAGACTCAAGCTTTCTCACTCTAAAGAGATGAACACACTAATCTCATGGGCTAGATGAGATGAGGATGAGAG
Organism: Agapanthus africanus; assembly: GCA_030015575.1. Taxonomy (NCBI): domain Eukaryota; kingdom Viridiplantae; phylum Streptophyta; class Magnoliopsida; order Asparagales; family Amaryllidaceae; genus Agapanthus; species Agapanthus africanus. The sequence goes on along the minus strand of CM057347.1, from coordinate 205,126,153 downwards.
AGTAGTAATTTTGCTTTCTTTGTAAATCATTTTCTCATATTTATTCATCACATAAAGAAAATCAAGCAAGCTTTCTTCAAGAGAGAAGAAGATGATAATGGAAATGATAATAAGATTAATCCTTTTGTGATGAATAGAAAACCAAGCTATATGATTGATATATTAACCATGGTCAAGGATGAGTGGATAAGAATGAGTAGAGAATAAACTAGAGTTAGGGTTTGGTTGGGTTAAAAATGTGTCATCCATAAATATCTTTACAATGACAAAAGAAAAATGCTTCTAGAAGGTGCATGAAGCATCTAACCCTAATCAAACCCTAACCTCAATTAATCATCCTTAAACATGTTTAACAATTAATCATATCATGTCACAATAATATATATCACATATATATTATATATTTGCAACAAAAGAAAATAATACAATTAACATATATCGCATATATATCAATGTATCATCCAGTGAGAAAATGAAATAATAAAGCGAGCCAATATTAGATAATGTAATACAATATATCATATATATTATTATACATTAAATCATCGAATCAACACTTGATCCGACGATCCGGCTATATCGAATATTGCCGACTAATATATCATGTACCGATTCATCGAATCAACACTTGATCCGATGACCCGGTTCATATCTGAATATCGCGAGAATATAATACGGTATCTCATATCGCATTATTCTCGGTCCTGCACATATCACATATGTGCCTCTACTCTGTTTCGCCTGAGCCAAGAAACCTCTGTGTAGGACTCTAAAGAATCGTCAATACGCCGGTAGCAGGTGATGATCATATCAAACACCCACAAGCTGCAAGCGGTCAGCTAAATGTAACAGCCACCCAGGTATTGAGCGATCAGAAGATCAACAAGCTAGCCTGTGCGTTCTCCTGTGAATCCAACCAGTAACACTCCCGTACAGTCCGGTCTGTTCGTCTGATATGTCGCATATCAAGTCTAGGGGTGGTATACGTCAGACCCCAGTAACCGATAAGTCGTGTCGATGTATGGCTCATAACGGGTCGAGAAACTACTGGTAACACTTACCAGTAAATCTCCATATCAGCCCTGGCCAGGGACTTCCAGTTATAGCCAATCGAACACAGCACAACATCAACTCCCTATACCGGGAGAGACGAATCCCCTCCTATCGCTCATTGCCTCCATGTGATTCGGGACTGTACCCAAAAGCCACCGTTTTGCACGCCCTCTTGGACGTGGTAAGATGGAAATCAAAGCACAGTGGGAATCACACAAGACTCTATGACGATCTCGGGTCTACAGACTACCCTGTACCAGTGTTACCGGAGAACTGCCATCTGACGTGTGGTATATCACCATCTGGGAGTTCTCGGCGAGTCCGTCCAGTGTACCCAGTCTCCACTGAGCACCCGTACACCATCTCTGATGTCAAACATCGATGGATATGGGATCATCCATCGCCCATCATATGGGTCAAGATGCGTATACGCTAGTCTACTCTGGTGTATCGATGCCCTGTCTCGATATACCCTCGACTAGGAACGGTTATAGGATGTACTCATCGACTACCGCGGCCCCACTAGTATGATCTCATCATAGTCCCAGTAGTCGAGTACAGATCCTAAGGGCTTTATCAACATGTGAGAGAAAAACAGTAAACCAATACAAGTCAACATGTTAAGATAAAGTGAAACCAAATAGCATACTATCATGACGAGCAAGAAAGTCATCTCTATATATATCCAAGCATCCATTATAATATACATCATATGTACAACAATGGCCTCTAGGGCATATACATAACTAACAATCTCCCACTTGCACTAAGGCCAGCTGCTGTAGTATCTCATACCTAGCATCCCGAATAATCTCTCAAACTGTATCTGGGGAATAGCCTTCGTGAATGGATCCGCAGTGTTGTCCTTCGTATCTACTCTCCTGACCTCGATCTCCCGGCGATCAACTATCTCCCTGATCAGGTGATACCGCCTCAAAACATGTCTGGACTTTTGATGGGACCTGGGTTCCTTGGCTAAAGCCACAGCTCCATTGTTATCGCAATACAGAGGTATTGGATGCTCAATGGATGGAACCACACCAAGTTCACTAATGAACTTCTTTATCCAGACAGCCTCCTTGGCAGCATCGTTGGCAGCGATGTATTCAGCCTCCATCGTTGAGTCTGCAACGGTATCCTGTTTGGAACTCTTCTAACATACCGCCCCTCCATTGAGGGTAAAGACAAAACCCGAATGCGACTTAGAGTCGTCCTTATCACTTTGGAAGCTGGAATCGGTAAAGGACTCCACCTGGAGTTCTCCATTACCATACACCAAGAACATCTCTTTAGTCCTTCGTAAGTACTTGAGAATGTTCTTCACAGCTGTCCAATGACTCTCTCCAGGATCTGCTTGATACCGACTCACTACACTTAGTGAGTATGCTACATCGGGTCTGGTACATAGCATCGCATACATGATAGAGCCTACTGCCGAAGCATAGAGTATCCCTTGCATGCGAGCTCTCTCCAAATCAGTCTTGGGAGACATCTCTTTGGAGAGAGTGAGTCCAGAGATCGTGGGTTGGTTCCCACGCTTGGATTCTTCCATACTAAACCTCTTTAGTATGGTGTCAATGTACCTGGATTGGGACAATCCCAGTATCCGTTTAGATCTATCTCTATAGTTCATGATTCCCAATATGCAGGAGGCATCACCTAGATCTTTCATTGAGAATCTCTGTGATAAGAAGAGCTTGACTGATAGCAGCATAGGAATATCATTTCCTATCAAGAGTATGTCATCCACGTACAATACGAGGAAGACAACCTTACCCTCTACTACCTTCTTATAGATACAAGGTTCATCTATATTTTTGATGAAGTCAAACTCTTTGACTACAACATCAAAACAGATGTTCCAACTCCGCGATGCTTGCTTTAACCCATAAATGGATTTAAGCAGCTTGCACACCTTTCCGCTGCTCCCACTATCTGCGAAGCCCTCTGGCTGAGTCATGTACACGCACTCTTCTAAATCACCGTTTAGAAAGGCGGTCTTAACATCCATTTGCCAGATTTCGTAGTCATGGTATGCAGCAATGGCAAGTAAGATCCGGATGGACTTAAGCATAGCCACTGGAGAAAAGGTTTCGTCATAGTCCACACCTGGTCTTTGACGAAAACCTTTTGCTACAAGTCTAGCTTTGAAAGTCTCAACTTTTCCATCTACACCAAATTTCTTTTTAAAGATCCACTTGCTCCCAATGGGTTTTACCCCTTCAGGAGCATTTTCCAAAGTCCATACTTTGTTGGTGTACATGGATTCCATCTCAGATCGCATAGCATCCAGCCATTTCACAGAGTCACTACTCGTGATGGCCTGCTCGAAATTAGTCGGGTCATCATCATCCATGATGCAATCCTCGCTTCCGCCGTCAATGAGAAAACCGTAGTATCTCTCAGGTGGACGAGAAACCCTACTAGATCGGCGGAGAGGCTGGGGTTCGTCGGGTACTATTGAATCCTCTGGTTCCAATAAATCATCAGTTGTAGTCTGTGGTGCTGGAACCTCTTCCAGCTCTACCTCTTTGCCACTAATTTCTTTTGTAAGAAATTCCTTTTCTAAAAAGGTGGCATATTGAGAAACAAACACTTTTTGTTCCTCAGCGTGATAGAATATATATCCATAAGAATCTTTTGGATATCCTACAAACTTACAAATACCTGATCTTGCCTCGAGTTTGTCCGGATTTTGCTTTTTAACATAGGCCGGACAACCCCATATCTTAACTCGTTTAAGAGATGGTCTCTTCCCATTCCATATCTCATATGGAGTGGTAGGCACCGATTTAGTTGGAACTCTATTCAATAGATATGTGGCTGTTTCCAGCGCATAACCCCAAAAGGAGATAGGTAACTCAGCAGTGCTCATCATAGAGCGCACCATATCTAATAGGGTGCGATTCCTCCGCTCAGATACACCGTTGTGCTGTGGTGTATAAGGAGGAGTAAGCTGAGAGAGAATCCCATTCTCTTTTAGATAATCCCGAAACTCATTACTTAAGTATTCACCTCCTCGATCAGATCGAAGAATCTTAATACTTTTGCCCGTTTGATTCTCTACTTCGTGCTTATATTCTCTGAATTTCTCAAAAGCTTCAGACTTGTGTTTCATCAGGAACACATGTCCGAATCTAGAAAGATCGTCAGTGAATGTAATGAAGTAGGAAGAACCGTTCCTGGCATGCGTAGACATGGGACCACAAACATCACTATGTATTAGTCCTAAGAGTTCAGTAACTCTTTCTCCGTGTCCACTAAACGGAGCTTTGGTCATTTTTCCTTTGAGACATGAATGGCAAGTATCATAAGATGATAATTCGAACGGATTTAAATAACCATCCTTATGTAACTTAGCTAGTCGTGTCGCGTTGATATGACCAAGTCTACAATGCCACAAGTAGGATTCGTTCATATCCGAACTTTTCCTCTTGTGTGTGTTTTGTATATTCAGGACTGTATTCTGATTTAGAATGAATATGCCATTATGTAACGAGCCTGATGCAATCAACTTTTGATCTAGGAATATGTTCATAACATTATCCTGTACTACAAAATTATATCCCTCTTTACTCAATAAAGAAACTGATATAATGTTGCACATCATGTTCGGTATATAATAACACTCATTCAGAATCAGTGTATTATGACTTGGTAATACAAGGTGATATTCGCCAACTGCTTTGGCTACAATACTTGCACCGTTCCCTACTTGAACGGAATGATCACCTTTTCCCAGTTCTCTACCTTTACGTAGCCCATGTAACTGTTTACATATGTGGGATCCTGATCCGGTATCTAATACCCAGGACGTAGGGTGAACTGAGAAACAGTTCTCAATAACTAACACACCCGAAAATGCATCAACATGCATGTTCTTTTGGGCGGCGTGAGAATCCAGATATTCTCCTGTTTCCTGTTCAATCTTATAACTCTTATAAGAAAGAACGGGTCTAACGTTCCCTTGCTCAGTACAATAATTAGGTTCAGTCAATACATCCATATTATTATCTTGATTATGGCATGACATGGTCGCTACCTGGAGAGAGAGAGAAGAAAACACTTTAGCGTATGCTCTTGCAAGATTAGATTGGTTATTATCTTATCTAATCAGGATGTCTCCCACTGTTTTTATCAAATCTACCTTTAAACCTAAAAAGGTAAGATTAGCCGGGATTAATTACACCCTACAACTTCGTCAATCTTTCAGCCAGATCAGTGTCGGTACTTTGAGGGAGGTTCCCCGTGCTATCGCACGGACCTAATTAAAGTAAACCTCGTTTTTCCAGAGGCGTAACCCCGTTAACACTTTTCTAGACACCTACTTGAATGACTAATTGTCCTGTGTAAAACTCTCCCAGGAGTAACACTTACTCGCAGTGGGCATCGGGATCCAACTATCTCATAGGAGGTATGCAATCTCATTGCAAATTTCAACTTTTGAAATTCCCGATAATGCTTTTACCCCTAGTGTCTTATGACCTTAACTATGGTCAACAAATCATAAGCACTAGTCAAGTTCTACCCGTCATTTCTTGATTAATTTAGACCCACCCACATGACCCTTAACTATGGTCAACAAAGTCATATGACTGTCCTAATTTATCATATCTTATGTTATATAGAAAAACATCACTTAGCTACCGTACACTGCGCCTTAACTATGGTCAACAAACGCAGCACGAATACTAAGTACTCTATTTTCCTAAAATGACGGAGAGTTACGCAGGTTTTTCAGAAAACCATGAGCGTAATGAACTTGATATCGTCGTAGAATCGAATAGTTTTTGAAAAGGAGTGTTTTTGAGGCTTTTCTTAGTTTCGCTAAAGGGGTCACTCCCGGTGAAGGGATCGTCGGCCCTTTCCTCATCGAATAAGGTGCAGGATATATCATATATACCGCTGTGCAAAGCAAAACACTAAAAGCATTCAAAAGACAAACAGCGTTTTGTAGCATCTGCCAGTTTCGCTAAAGGAGTCACTCCCGGTGAAGGGATCTCGGTCCTTTCCTCATCGAATAAGGTGCAGGATATATCATATATATCGCTGTGCAAAGCAAAACTGTAGCTACCCTTTTTATAAAGTTTTTGATTCTACAACATCTTTAGGTTTCTTTTCTTTTTATTAATCTCATTAATAAATATCCCATCAGCTTATGCTTCCTAAGCATCACAGAAGAAACGAAAGTAGTAAAATTTATATATCAGCATATATATATAGTATAGGCATTCGTCTCAGGCAGTAATATGATCTCATCACAGAATATTGCAGCAGAAGAACATATATGAAATATTGGATATACTAGGACGTCCGTGTTTTCAATATGAGCCTGTACAAAACACGGATTCCACAGTCGCGACGAATAGCCAAACCCACATCCCAAGACCCCTGCGAGAGCGGCAAGTAACACTGCCAATTCTAGGGTTAGAAGACCCGGTCTCGACTCCTCGAGATGGCCTCCCACTGGACCCTAGAACCCGGTTACTTGTGCTCCCCTCCTTGGGTCTACCTAATGCGGAAAAGTAAATAATATACACTGGTGATATCAACCGCAACCTGGAAGTGCCCCAAATAAAAGAATATTACATTACAAATGAATTTTACATGAATGAAAATAAAAACCCTCATCTCACATAAAACCCCCGGCTATTCAGAACGCGACGATCCAATATAACATATCACAGCAACACATAATATCACATATCATCAACGTAAGTAAATATGCGCATCCCAATTGTCGTTGACATATAGCAACGAAACCGGCGATATCACATATTACACTTACGGTCACAGAAAAGAAAGTGTAAAACTACAACATTTGGAATCCACAATCACTTTAGACATCGTAAATCCGAAATATCACATACTTCGCATTTCATGCCTAACTCTATGAATTCCACATATTGTATCACATTCCATATAAATAGACAGTATTAAACTTTTCGAACAGATAATCAAACACCCAAAACTTCCCAAAGTGCTCAACTCTTGAGCGGAGTTCAAATAATCCCAGAATATGTCACAGTACCGGTGATCCAGCCGTAGAAGGGTCAAGCCAACGCCTCACATGTGGCACGCCGTACTGCCCCAAACCCGAAGGTTCAAAAGGCAGTTCAAGACGGTCACATAATCGAGTTAAGGTTTGTTGTCTTCTAGAGGGTCCACCGCTTAACTTGTACAATTTTTTCCGAAAGATTTAAACCCGAAGAAATTTCAACACTTGAAAGTTTGCCGTACCGGGAAACAGTGAGTTAATGATATCCGTTCAAATAGTTTAACAGTTTCTAAATATCCGGAAAGAAATACGAATTTAAAATTTCCGATCGAGTCTACTATTACAAAACAAACCCCAGAATTTTCAACACCTGAAACAGATTAAAAATACCCAGAAGCATCAACAAGCACCTACGGACATTACCATAAAATCCACGTGTCACAATCCTATCAATCCGCCGCGGAACCGCCGCGCAAGCCATGCTTGCGCCGCGGTTCCGCCGCCGTTTAATCGAATTGGGGGCTCGGGTTTTATGGTAATTCTTAGAATTCCCTGCTGATTTTTTTACATATTTTTAATTCAGAAAAATCCCAAAATTTAGAAAATTTCCAGAGAGGGGTCTAGTTTCGTCGTTTCGGGTTCGATCGGAGTTTTAATTTCGTAAACACATCGCCTAATGCTCTAGCTAGGCTCTGATACCACTGTAGGGTTCCTAGACACTCTTGTGAAGGTTCAAAAGGCATCAAACATGCCCGGATAAAAATTTAGACGTGCCGAACAACCCAAAGCCGGGATCTTTGATAGATTATTAGGGTTTAACATGCAAGATGATAACTTTTATCTAAGTGTGAGGGATTACAACCTTTGTAGTCCGCTCCTTCGCTTCACAAGCTCCGAGTAGAAGTCCCTTTGCCGCGATCCACGATCTCCCGGACTCATGAGAGGCTCCACGACTCGAACGATCCATGCTAGCTTGAAGTATTCCAAATCTCCGATGATCTACCTCGAAGTTGCAAAGACTCAAGCTTTCTCACTCTAAAGAGATGAACACACTAATCTCATGGGCTAGATGAGATGAGGATGAGAGAGTAGTAATTTTGCTTTCTTTTTAAATCATTTTCTCATATTTATTCATCACATAAAGAAAATCAAGCAAGCTTTCTTCAAGAGAGAAGAAGATGATAATAAGATTAATCCTTTTGTGATGAATAGAAAACCAAGCTATATGATTGATATATTAACCATGGTCAAGGATGAGTGGATAAGAATGAGTAGAGAATAAACTAGAGTTAGGGTTTGGTTGGGTTAAAAATGTGTCATCCATAAATATCTTTACAATGACAAAAGAAAAATGCTTCTAGAAGGTGCATGAAGCATCTAACCCTAATCAAACCCTAACCTCAATTAATCATCCTTAAACATGTTTAACAATTAATCATATCATGTCACAATAATATATATCACATATATATTATATATTTGCAACAAAAGAAAATAATACAATTAACATATATCGCATATATATCAATGTATCATCCAGTGAGAAAATGAAATAATAAAGCGAGCCAATATTAGATAATGTAATACAATATATCATATATATTATTATACATTAAATCATCGAATCAACACTTGATCCAACGATCCGGCTATATCGAATATTGCCGACTAATATATCATGTACCGATTCATCGAATCAACACTTGATCCGATGACCCGGTTCATATCTGAATATCGCGAGAATATAATACGGTATCTCATATCACATTATTCTCGGTCCTGCACATATCACATATGTGCCTCTACTCTGTTTCTCCTGAGCCAAGAAACCTCTGTGTAGGACTCTAAAGAATCGTCAATACGCCGGTAGCAGGTGATGATCATATCAAACACCCACAAGCTGCAAGCGGTCAGCTAAACGTAACAGCCACCCAGGTATTGAGCGATCAGAAGATCAACAAGCTAGCCTGTGCGTTCTCCTGTGAATCCAACCAGTAACACTCCCGTACAGTCCGGTCTGTTCGTCTGATATGTCGCATATCAAGTCTAGGGGTGGTATACGTCAGACCCCAGTAACCGATAAGTCGTGTCGATGTATGGCTCATAACGGGTCGAGAAACTACTGGTAACACTTACCAGTAAATCTCCATATCAGCCCTGGCCAGGGACTTCCAGTTATAGCCAATCGAACACTGCACAACATCAACTCCATATACCGGGAGAGACGAATCCCCTCCTATCGCTCATTGCCTCCATGTGATTCGGGACTGTACCCAAAAGCCACCGTTTTGCACGCCCTCTTGGACGTGGTAAGATGGAAATCAAAGCACAGTGGGAATCACATAAGACTCTATGACGATCTCGGGTCTACAGACTACCCTGTACCAGTGTCACCGGAGAACTGCCATCTGACGTGTGGTATATCACCATCTGGGAGTTCTCGACGAGTCCGTCCAGTGTACCCAGTCTCCACTGAGCACCCGTACACCATCTCTGATGTCTAACACCGATGGATATGGGATCATCCATCGCCCATCATATGGGTCAAGATGCGTATACGCTAGTCTACTCTGGTGTATCGATGCCCTGTCTCGATATACCCTCGACTAGGAACAGTTATAGGATGTACTCATCGACTACCGCGGCCCCACTAGTAATGTCTCATCATAGTCCCAGTAGTCGAGTACAGATCCTAAGGGCTTTATCAACATGTGAGAGAAAAACAGTAAACCAATACAAGTCAACATGTTAAGATAAAGTGAAACCAAATAGCATACTATCATGACGAGCAAGAAAGTCATCTCTATATATATCCAAGCATCCATTATAATATACATCATATGTACAACAATGGCCTCTAGGGCATATACATAACTAACATCAGCCCTGGCCAGGGACTTCCTGTTATAGCCAATCGACCACAGCGCAACGTCAACCCCCAATACCGGAAGAGACGAATCCCCTCCTATCGCTCATTGCCTCCATGTTGTTAGTTATATGCATGCCCAAGAGGCCATTACTGTATATACGATATATATTGTAATGGATGCTTGGACATATATAGGGAGGACTTTCTTGCTCGATATGATAGTATGCTATCTGGTTGTACTTTATCTTAACATGTACTCTGATTGTCCCTATGTTACATGTTGATAAAGCCCTTAGGATATGTACTCGACTGTAACGTTTTGAAAATCGTTTCGGTGAAATTTCGAAAAAATCGGTAATATAAGGGGGTTTTCTGTAAAAAGTCAAAATACAAATATCTTATTATAAAAATTAAATATATATATTCTAGCTATATAATTGCTATTATTTGGTGTTTATTGAGCCGCTGGTGAAATTTCAAATTTTTTGAAAAAAATATTATTTTATTATTATTTAAGCCGTCACTAATACATTTAATTAGGGAAAATTACAAATTGGAATGAGTTGAAACAAATTTTGTGCATTATAAAACATTAAATAAAATTTTATCATGTGGTTTTTGGAACGAAATCATTTGCCAAAATGGTTTAGAAATTATTGAAGAAAAAAGGCTTTTTTTAGCGTAAATGGATGTTTGGGGTATTATATTTATCATTTTTCATCACCCCACACCCGTACCCACATCCACACACTCCCATTTACTTCTCCCCTTGAAGAATTCAGCAGCCCCCATTTTTTTTCCCCACTTGAATTTCAAAGGAAAGAAATGAAAGAAAAGAAAAGAAAATGGAGAAATGAGGTGGACCTTTGACCTTGAATTGACTTTGACTTCTCCCCCCACTTTCTCTACCTCCCTCTCTCTCCTCTCCCACTCCCATTCCAGCCGACCCCCCTTCCTACAGCAGCAGCAGTCCCCCCCCATTTCCCTTCTCTTTTCTCTTCAAACTTCATCAAAAATTGCCTCAAATCCATCAAAAAAAATCCCAAAACCCAAATCCGACTCCTACCAATTTTAGCTTAGCCCGTATAGCATGGATCTTTGTGAAAAGAGAGCATTTTGGGAGGCCATGGATGCTTGTGGATCTTCAAATGTTTTTGGGTATAATTCTAAAACATTTTTGCTTAATTTGTTACTAATTTCTTTAAGCTAAACTACTTAAGTGTTAATTAGGCTTAAGTTGCAAGTTTTGGAATTCAAGTTATGAATTTGAATGCAAGTTAGGGTTTTATAAAATTGGTGTATGGTTGTGTGTTATATTTAGGCTTTTTGTCATGTTAATACAAGAGTAGTAGCTTGTGCTAATGGTTAGTTTAAAAATTGTGTTAATTTGCTAATTTGCTTACTATGTTTTTGAAATTGGTTAAATACTTGGGATTAAAAATGTGTTTAGGTTTTTCATGACTTCATTAACTTTATTAAGTGTGGTTTAATACTTTAGATCATGCAAATCTAAACTAGATTGTAGTTTGTGCATTTTTGTTTTGAAATTGTTAAATTTTAGGTATTTTGTAAACTAGAATATTATGGTTTTTGGAATTTAATGAGATTAAATTCCGGGAATTGTTTATATGACTTATTTAAGATATTTAATAAATATGTTGGCCGCTACATTCATTTAAACATCCTGTTTTGTACAAAAACGGCGAATTGTGCTTGCTAGATTTTCGGAAAAATGACTTTTTAAGTAAAATTGGGGTTTTTGTGAGTTTTAACTGTAGGGTTCCTAGGCACTCTTGTGAAGGTTCATAAGGCATCAAACATGCCCGGATTAAAATTTAGACGTGCCGAACAACCCAAAGCCGGGATCTTTGCTAGATTATTAGGGTTTAACATGCAAGATGATAACTTTTATCTAAGTGTGAGGAATTACAACCTTTGTAGTCCGCTCCTTCGCTTCACAAGCTCCGAGTAGAAGTCCCTTTGCCGCGATCCACGATCTCCCGGACTCATGAGAGGCTCCACGACTCGAACGATCCATGCTAGCTCGAAGTATTCCAAATCTCCGATGATCTACCTTGAAGTTGCAAAGACTCAAGCTTTCTCACTCTAAAGAGATGAACACACTAATCTCATGGGCTAGATGAGATGAGGATGAGAGAGTAGTATTTTTGCTTTCTTTTTAAATCATTTTCTCATATTATTTCATCACATAAAGAAAAACTAGCAAGCTTTCTTCAAGAGAGAAGAAGATGATAATGGAAAAGATTGTGAATCATTTTCTTTTGTGATGAATAGAATAAAAGCTATATGATTGAATTGTAAACCATGGTCAAGGATGAGTGGCTAGGATTTAGTAGAGAAATAACTAGAGTTAGGGTTTGGTTGGATTAAGAATGTGTCATCCTAAAATATCCTAAGAATGACAAAAGAATAAAGCTTCTAGAAGGTGCATGAAGTATCCAACCCTAATCAAACCCTAACCTCAATTAATCATCCTTAAACATGTTTAACAATTAATCATATCATGTCACAATAATATATATCACATATATATCATATATTTGCAACAAAGGAAAATAATACAATTAACATATATCGCATATATATCAATGTATCATCCACTGAGAAAATGAAATAATAAAGCGAGCTAATATTAGATAATGTAATACAATATATCATATATATTATTATACATTAAATCATCGAATCAACACTTGATCCGACGATCCGGCTATATCGAATATTACCGACTAATATATCATGTACCGATTCATCGAATCAACACTTGATCCGATGACCCGGTTCATAACTTAATATCGCGAGAATATAATACGGTATCCCATATCGCATTATTCTCGGTCCTGCACATATCACATATGTGCCTCTACTCCGTTTCGCCTGAGCCAAGAAACCTCTGTGTAGGACTCTAAAGAATCGTCAATACGCCGGTAGCAGGTGATGATCATATCAAACACCCACAAGCTGCAAGCGGTCAGCTAAACGTAACAGCCACCCAGGTATTGAGCGATCAGAAGATCAACAAGCTAGCCTGTGCATTCTCCTGTGAATCCAATCAGTAACACTCCCGTACAGTCCGGTCTGTTCGTCTGATATGTCGCATATCAAGTCTAGGGGTGGTATACGTCAGACCCCAGTAACCGATAAGTCGTGTCGATGTGTGGCTCATAACGGGTCAAGAAACTACTAGTAACACTTACCAGTAAATCTCCATATCAGCCCTGGCCAGGGACTTCCAGTTATAGCCAATCGAACACAGCACAACATCAACTCCCTATACCGGGAGAAACGAATCCCCTCCTATCGCTCATTGCCTCCATGTGATTCGGGACTGTACCCAAAAGCCACCGTTTTGCACGCCCTCTTGGACGTGGTAAGGTGGAAATCAAAGCACAGTGGGAATCACACAAGACTCTATGACGATCTCGGGTCTACAGACTACCCTGTACCAGTGTCACCGGAGAACTGCCATCTGACGTGTGGTATATCACCATCTGGGAGTTCTCGGCGAGTCCGTCCAGTGTACCCAGTCTCCACTGAGCACCCGTACACCATCTCTGATGTCTAACACCGATGGATATGGGATCATCCATCGCCCATCATATGGGTCAAGATGCGTATACGCTAGTCTACTCTGGTGTATCGATGCCCTGTCTCGATATACCCTCGACTAGGAACAGTTATAGGATGTACTCATCGACTACCGCGGCCCCACTAGTATGATCTCATCATAGTCCCAGTAGTCGAGTACAGATCCTAAGGGCTTTATCAACATGTGAGAGAAAAACAGTAAACCAATACAAGTCAACATGTTAAGATAAAGTGAAACCAAATAGCATACTATCATGACGAGCAAGAAAGTCATCTCTATATATAACCAAGCATCCATTATAATATACATCATATGTACAACAATGGCCTCTAGGGCATATACATAACTAACATTAACCTAGTTTATATTAAAATTAGTGTTCGTGAATGTGCAAATGAGTGTGATTGGATTTTTCTCGATGGTTTGACGTTTGTACATCGACATCGAGGGTTGGTTTGACTATTCTTGCATGCGTAGACGATAGGTTTGGACCTATGCGTGATACGCATGCCGATTTGATTTTCGTATGCCGTTTCGATTTCGAATTTAGTTTTAATGCGATATGGTGCGTTATGATATGTAGGTACCCCCATGTGGACTTCGAGACGACAAGCAAGCGCGTGGCGACGTCGGCACCGGCTAGCGAGGACCAGGTGAGTAGATTTATATCTACGGGGAGAAGTCGGGTGGATGGCGTATAGCACCCCCGCAGTCCGTGGTGGTGTATACGGATGCGTATACACACCAACAATTATTATATGTTATTTGGGATTAATAACGATGCTTAGCATGGATATTGGTGTGTTGGATTACTTTAGTGTTGCGAACCCTAGGGTAGTGTTGCACTATACATACACACATACATACTTGCATACATTCCTATTGATATGTGCTCATGGGATTCTTTATAGTTATGGGTTCACATGGGTATGGGACTATGTGTTCACATACGGATTTGAGGATGATACTTGGGATTGAGCTGAGTCGATGAGATTTGATTTGAGGCCGTGAGATCGGTGATATAGCAGGGTTCGTATTTGAGATACGACATGACGTTGTAGCGGGTCCTTGACGTAGTGTTTCACACACGTCCATGCATACGTAGGCGGTATCAGTATGGTACTAGACGTAGATCAGTACCCCGATCATGATATTTTATAAAGAGGATACCAGGTGAATAGTATGATGAATGTGATATTGACCCGTACCCAGATTGGGATGCCGTACGACGGATTTACGTACGAGCTATATTGATGATTGATCCGCACTCTTGACTTGGGATGCCTGATTATAGATATGGTATCGGATATGATATTATTGAGGCGGGATCACCGACTAATATATATACAGGTATGTATATGTATCGACTCAGATGTTAGGCGGTTTCCTTACCTGTAGTTCAGCTTGTTAGTTCAGCCGTATAGTTTAGTGTAGTTGTTAGATTAGATTAGACTTCTTACCTATTTCAAAAACTAACGAATCGCGGGCATTTTAAAAGACAGCCCAAGGGATCCTACGGATATTTCAAAAGACGTATCTTTTCATAAAAACACCGTAGCCCCTATTTTCAAAACCCCATGATTCGTGTTATTTCAAAAGGCACCATTTGTAGGACTGATATTAGATTAATGCAGATTAGTTATAGTTGCATCTAGTGTTCAGCTCCCGCTCATTTTTGTGGTCCGCTTCGCATCGCATGCTTATTTTATGTTTCATACTCCATTATTGATATCATGCTGTTAGGACACCAGCACCATTACCGATGATGCGTATGTACCACGTACACTTAATTGCCGGCTCACACACATCTTCATCGGTAATTGCCATGTCACGTACACCTTAGAAAATATTATTGCTTGACATAGCCTGTTAGCTAATAGTTAGACATGATATTAGTGTACTTGCCTTATATGTTAGTTTAGATATTATAGTTATTACCTGCTACTTCATGCATACGGTTATTCATTGTTATGCCGCATTCATGGATTTTCATGCATATATTCACTATTTTACGTGTTATTGAGGTTTTGGATTCGGATTTCCATGAGATTTTCTGGATTTGGAGGAAAACCGCAAAAAAAAAACTTATATGAACTGATTTCTCTCTTTTTAAAATAAAAAGTGCGGTTTTCCCATGATGTATGATTTGTCCACCATGAGTTTGCTGATGGATTTCGAGACCCGATTCGAGGAGACGGATGAACCGTTTCGGGTACATGGTGGACCCAGTAAGGTACCCCGGGGCAAGAAGCGCGTGATGATGACGATGTGAGCCTAGCAGGGGAGCACTACCTACCGGTGATATTACCTGACGCGTCGGATATCCGGAGGATACCGTCGTGGTCTTGAGATGGATGGTAGGGGCCGGTCTGGACTGACGGCGCCTTAGATATTGAGATTGAGACATTGAGATTGAGACTTGAGGTACATAGATAGTGACACAGAGATATCGAGGTATTTGGACACTTGTTTTGTGTCGATGCTGGGCACTGTTTTATGCTGATTTCATATATGGTACCTCATTTCTTTTAAAATACAGAAATCTCACTGATTTATGAAACCAGTTTTATTCAGTACATGCATTCTGTTTTATGCATTCATACATCATCCATATGATATATTGCTACCTGAGGCACTGACACGGGCACATGAGATTACACTCGGGTTAGATATTTACCCTAGCCTTGTTATAGGCTACGTGTTATTCATATATTTGAGGATATATTATGATCATTGACCTAGGTTGCGTTATTTATGCGATTTCTGTGCGTAGATATTTTTCTATTCACGAGTTGGCAACTCACCCCCGTTGTGCCCCAGTTTCTTGCAGGTTTGCCGTACAGGTTTCATTACGGCTTTGCGGGCTCAGTTTCATTCGGGTGACTTGCTAGTAGGTGGGTTTTTCTTGTATCGTACCCATCATATTACCTTGTATAATATTATGCCGTTGTATTTAGTAAATTCCATCAACCAAACATGTATTTATTGAGATAGAGACCAGTGTTGTTTATTCTTTCGACCTTAGAGTCGCTCGTTATATTTCTGGTGGTTTTGAGTTTCCTTTTGAGTTTTGATCCTCGCCGTTGGCGTTGTATATTATATTGTTTGTGTGGTTGTGACCGTCGATTGACGAAGAGCTAGCTCCCGCTTGGGGATGCCCTTTTCTTGTTTTCGTATACTTTTCATGTTGTATCCCGTTTGGGGGCCAGTATTTACAAAGGAGACTCTGCCGAAATTTTCAGTAAATTTTTGATGTTTTAAAAACCGCATAATTCGGCTTATGCTATTGAAATTACTTGCTTTAAGTTGGTTTTTTTCCTGCACTCTACTACTTTTCTTGGTTTGGATTTCTGGGTTTTCGGTTTACTTAGATTACGTACGTCTCGAGACGTTCGTAGTTTAAGTGCCGGTCATGTTCCGTACTTTCGGGTCGTAACAAAGTTGGTATCAGAGCGTTAGGTTTTAACCTTCGGAGCGTAGGATGACCCTTGGTTGATGGAATAGGTGACTAAAGTAGAGTGACGTACCGTTGATATGTTCCGCGGCATATTTACGACACGCCACTCCACTTATGAAGCCTTAGGATGTACATTTCCTTGTTCAGTATTATATTCCTTCCGATCTAGCCTCATCAGTACCAGTTATGGTTTTGCTGCCATGATTACGGGCGGGAGAGCTACGGCTAGAGTTGCGGTCAGCACGAGCTCGTCACGAACGAGGACTGACCAGGGCGAAATTCCGGCGACACTCGATTGCGGAGATGTGTCTTTTTACTGTGTTTCCGCGCCACGAGCGTTTGGCGGATCGCCTTTATGAGATTTCTCGGACGTGCCGATCAGTATCAGAGGATTGGGCCACTGACAGAGGCCAGCCAGATTTTGATGACCGTTGGCGTGTTGCTTATTCATGATGGTTGAGGCACTGTTCAGCGTGCAGACGAGCGAGCCAGTTATTGCTGCGAACGACGAGATATTGCCCCAGATGCTGGCGTTAGTGCAGAACGAGTTGTACTAAGAGATGATAGAAGGTCGCTAGTCATCGAGGATGAATGACTAGGACATATAGATCGTTCGCCTACCCCGATGCGAGGTCATTAGATAGATTGATTCCAGCTAGAGACGACTTCACGCGGAGACGTTGGGAGTCGACAGAGACGATCGAATGTCAGAAACCTATTATTCCAAGTTTAAAGTAGTCGGAAAGACATGCAGGAAATTCTATGGTCCCTCTAGAAGAATGAAACCCTAACTCGACTTAATGACCGTGTGAAAGCCTTTGAACCTTCGGGTTTGCGGCAGTTCTACGGCGCCATTAGTGAGGCTTGGGTTTGCCCTTCTACGGCTGGACCACCGATGCTGTGGTATGTACTCGATACTATTAAACTGTACCAAGATGTTGAGCTCTTGGGGGATTATGAGGTTTCGACGAATCGATCGAATGGTTCGACTTCAATCGGATGCTAGGTGGTGAGATGCATTCTTGGGAGACTCTAGATACGAGGATAGCCGTTGGAGCTCAGTCCATGCAGCCACGACGAGACGAGTCCGAAGCGGTCGACATTAGAGAAAAGTGGAGTAAGAGGTTCGCACCAGATCTAGATGAGATGACGTTCCACTCCGCCGACATCAGAGAGGCGATGCGCATGCCGAGGCATGGTACTTGGACTTACCTTCCAGAAGGAGTCGCGATGAGTATGCAGTCGTTCCAGGGCAAAATGCAGATATAGGAAAGGACAATGACTTCCGGACAGTTGGCAGAGACGAGACATGGAAGAGACCGTGAGCAGGATTCCTTCCAGGACACTGCTGCAATGATACTTGCACCCAGGATCAGATGTGTCACGTACATTCAGAGAGCCAGAGGCCGACGCCAGTAATATGTTGTCTTACGAGTGGTCGCGATGATTGACCAAGAGATGACCAGAGAAGTACCAGAACGGAATCGTCCCCGTTAGCACACCTGACAGGGCCGATGAGCCGATGGACCGAAAGATTGGTAATTCACAGTGAAGACCTTGACCCAGGAGTGGTCATGGTTACGCATGCCAGCAGGACAGAGTTCATGATCATCGACGAGACGTCCCACTAGTGACCGCGACAGTTGGCCGAGATTCTTAGAGGATGCGCTTGAGCAGTACTATTCTGTTGGAGATAGTGCCCTCAGAGTCAATTATTAGGTCACAGGTACGTGATTGTAATGATTGAGGGAGGACCTATCCCGGTAGGACAGTCTTACTCGAGATGATAGTATGCTATCTGGTTTACCTTTATCATCGTGTACTGCTTTAGGTGACATGACACGTCGCTATTACACGTTGATAGAGCCCCTAGGATTCTTGCTTGACCACCAGCAGTATGAGGGCGATCATATAAGTGGGAGCTGGGGGTCCACAAGCATATCCTTAGAAGGTCCCTAGTCGTGGGAGTTTCGAGACCGGGCATCGATACTCCATTAGTAGACTAGTGTATACAGTCGAGACCCCGACGAGGGGCGGTGGCCGGTCTCACAAGCCACTGGTGTCAGTTGGATCACCTAAGATGTATACAGGTGCTCATTGGGTTATGAGTACACCGGACAGGACTCGCCGGGAACATGCTAGTTGGTCATATACCAGACGTCAGATGGCAGTTCCCTGGTGACATGTGTGCAGGTTAGTTCATCGACCTGGGGATCGTCATTTGTCTCGTGTGAGTTCCCACTGTACTTTGATTACTACCCTACCACGGCTCAAAGGAGTCGTGCAAACAGGTTTTAGTTGGGTACAGTCCCGAGCCACATGGAGGCAGTGAGCGTATCTTCAGGGGTTCGTCTCTCCCGGTATTGGGGGTGAGGTCGTGCTGTGTCTAGGAGAGCCATTACACAAAGTCCTTGGCCAAGGCAAGGAGATTTACTGGTAGGTATTCCAGTAGTATCTCAGGGTGTTCTGGGCTACACTCCGACACGACTTGTACCGCTTTTGGGGGTCTGACTTTTACCAACCCCCTAGGCCCGCCATGCGATACTCATAGACGAACGGACCGGACTGCACGGATATTGTCACTGACAGGCTCAGTAGGGTGTCAGGATGAGTTCGCTCATCGACGTCCCTTTTAGTCAATAGCTGGTTGCCCGTTACGTATTGGCTTATACCTCTGACGGGCTAGTGGTTAAATCCACAGCCATAGTATTGACGAGTCTTTAGAGTCCACCACACTTTCAGTTACTCAGCTTTCGGGCGAAACGCTGTAGAGGCCGTATGGAGATATGGCAAGGTCCGATCAGATACGTGCGGTATTGCACGGATCAGGATCGGACAGTTTTGTACTAGTGGCCGTATAGTTATATGGCAGGGTTTGATCTGATACGTGCGGTATTGCACGGATCAGGATCGAACGGTTTTAACTAGCCGGCTTTGGCTTAAGCTGGTCTTAGTTTAGTACAGTGTAGATTTTGTCTCATTGCATTTGTATCCGGACGGAATACAGATGCGGGTGTGTATGCACAGTATCGGGGTTTTCCTGTAATTTATTACGGGACCAGTTTTCTGGAGTTGCCAGTTTGCATTCCGTTCCGGCCGGTTTTCCTTTGTTCTTTCCCGGCCGGACTTTTTCGATGGAGGGGGTTATTTGCAGTTTTGCAAATAACAATTTGTGGGGGGGTTTCTTGCAATTGTATTGATTATGATGGCTTTCATATCTTGCACCATTGACTTGCTTTTTATTGTGATTGAAAGGGTATGGGTTGAATAGTAGTTTAAGCATGGTGTATGTTTCTTTGACCATGGATATGGTCACCTTTCTTATGCTCCTACACTCACCTCCCTTTGCATTATGTGTTGATTCCTCCACCATTCTCATTCTCACTACAAGAGAGTTTTATTCATGGTTGAGAGAAAGAAAAGAGAAGAAGAGGGTTTCATCTTCATCCTTGAGAGTGTTTCATTTTCTTGATCTCATTTCATGATAAGAAAAATGCAAGCACCATTTTTCTTGTCTTGTATCCTCCATCATCCTCAAATGGCAACAAACCCCAAAAGAGACACTACACTAGATAACCTACAGCATATCTTGAGCATGTCGAGTTGCCGGCTTCATGCTCGAGTTGCCTCGGTATTGAGGCGGGAGCCCGTAAAAGACGAAGGCGATGTGGTGCCCTTTCCGGCGAGGAGGCGACGAGGAGGAGAAGGACGGAGATCCCGCGAGGAGATCGGAGTGGAGATGAAGACCGGAGGACTTGGATCGTCGGTATACATCTCTTCCCTTTCTTTTTAGTAGCGTAGACTAGTTAATGGTTCGATCCGGAGTTTAGTGCGCGGTGGTGCCGGTTTGCAAAGTCCGCAAAAATTTAAGTTTATCACCGTTTCCGCATTCCGGCGTCGGATTGACGGCCGGGGCGCCGCCGTGCACTTACAGTGGTATCAGAGCCTCGCCATTAACTTAGTCTAGCTTTGTGTAATGTGTTTGCATTTCCGATCGATCAAAAAGTTCCAAAACTGCATTTTAGTTCGCATCAGTTTCTGTTGAAAATTTTTGGTCTCGAAAAATTTTTCAGGTTGTAAAATATTGATGTACTAGATAATCTAAGAGTTCTGTAAAAATTTGATGAAGTAACTCCACAGTTGGAGCGCGGAACCGCCGCGAAAACCCCCTTTGTGCGGCCCTTCCGCCGCGCACTATTCACATCACTTCACCATTTTTTTACAGAGGCCTTCTGGGCTTAAAATATGGGCTTTGGAATATTAAAGTTGGGCCAATTGTTTCTGTGAGTGCTACAGTTTTCTTTGGGGCCCACTTGTTAATTGTTTGATCAATCGGAAATTTTTTTAAACACATTTTCACAGTATTTACATTATATCTGCGACCGTGAATGTCACTCGATCGGTAAATCCGGTCTAACTGCTATAGCCCGGTTAGACGGATTTGCGAACGTGACTTTCACGTTGATGTTCTATGTATTTGCTGTGATGTTGCGGATCGGTCGTGGGGGATAGCCTGGATGCAATGCTAGTACTGTTTTGTTGTATTATGTACATTTGATATTGCGGGGCGAGCGTCCGACATGTGGACTGCCGTCACTGCCTGATTGTATTATTCTTTTGGGGCACGACCTGGTTGCGGTCGATGTACCCGGTGTATGTATATTTTACTTTCTGTACTAGGATTGCCCCGCGGAGGGGTGCACGGATAGCCGGGTTCTGGAGGGCAACAAGCCCGCATCTCATGGCATTGAGACGGAGGGGGCTTCACTCTAGGATTGGCGGGCTATTCGCCGCACTCGTAGGGGGTACAGGTTGACCCAGGAGGGGTGCCCAAGTTGCCGGATTCCGTGAAGTGCTGGGTGGTCCATTCACGGCGATGAAGGGGGCTGCCTCGCTTCAGGTTTTGGCGGGTGACTTGCCGCGCCCGTAGGGGTCTAGGATTTCTTTGCACAGGCTATCCACACGACCAGGGGAACGTCGGGTTTCAGTAGTGGCTCTGTGAAACCCGGGGATCCCAGATATCTGTATTGTTCTGTGATGTTGCATTTTATTCACGCCTTGAGCGAAATACTATATATTGGTATATATATTAGTAGATGTTGTATATGTTTTGCATCCGCGCTAGTCCAGTCCCCGCTCTGTCGTTAGTAAGCTAACCTAACGGGTAATGACGGGACCCAGTGGCGAATGCGGATGGCATATACGTACATCAGTATATTTTCGTTCTTTTTGGTGTGATCAATTGATGGGACTGCGTTGATTCGGATCAATGCAAGTTAAAAACAAACCTAATCTGATGTTGTTGGAACACTTTTCAAAAAGCTGTTATTGCAAGGACATTCACTTTTGTTTTGCATCGTGGTATTCATTTGGAATATCCTGCTCCTCAGTCGACGAGGCAAGGGCCGAGATCCCTTCACCGGGAGTGACCCCTTGGACAGAAGTTTGCGTCAGGGCATTAACTTCACTATAGCCGATTACTTTTGCTTTGCATCGCGGTATTCGTTTGGAATATCCTGCACCCCATTCTACGGGGAAAGAGCCGAGATCCCTTCACCGGGAGTGACCTCTTTAGTAAAGGTTTTCGTCACTATATTTTCTAAAAAGCTATCCGTTCCTTCAACGATATCAAGTTCATTACGTTAAAGGTTTTCGCCAGAAACCATTCGTAGCCCTCCGTCATTTCAGACGGGTAGCACGTAGTATTCATGCTATGTTTGTTGACCTTCGTCAAGGCATAGTGTATGGTAGCTGCTTGTTACCTTTCTGTTGCATAGATAGATGCGTTGGTTTGGGACAGTCGTACAGCCTTGTTGACCTTCGTCAAGGGCTTGTACGGGTGGGTTCAAATTAACCTGGACAATGACGGGTGGAACTTGACATGTGACTTATGATTTGTTGACCTTCGTCAAGGTCATAAGAGCATGGGGCAGAAATCACATCGGGAGTTTCAAAAGAACTGAAACTTGCCAGATATGCGCATACCTTCTGGAGTGTGATACCGTGAGCGGATTCCGTCACGTTATCATGCGATGAGAGTTGGATCCCGATTCCCACTGATGAGTTAGTTTACTCCTCGGGTGACCCCGACTAATTCTTCTTTCTGGTTTGGAGGAGAATTTGAGGTACAGTGGGAGGATTCCAGATTAGATAAATTGGTAACCATTCTGATCTAGGTTAGAGTGCACGCTGAGTGTTTCTTTTCTCTCTCTCTCTGGCAGCGACCATTTGACCCGACCCTAAGACTTTGACTCAGTGACCAAGTTGACCGAACCTTCTTAAACACTGGCTTTTTGGATTGTCAGAGTTGCAGACCTCATTGCCACTCCTACTTTTACCCTTTTCTCCAGGACACCCCGTATTACTACGAACGTCCACTTCCATTGGACAAAACCATCGTATGGTTAGATACGAACTTGAAAGAATTTATTCGAGGATGGTTTCCGGTTCTGGAGAAAACGGATAGGATTATTCAGTTGTCTTTTCCTTTTACCCTCTCTCTCAGGTTACGAGTACTCCTTGGTTTAGGGGTAGTACACCTATTACGCAAATTGGATTGTCTTCTTCCAAACCTTAGGCTGGTGCCGACCGGTAGGGAATGAAGAAAACCAATTAGCATAACGATGGTGTGCAGAAGGTATTAAGTTCAGACAAAGCAAGGGATTAGTAGGAGGGCAAAGTAAATTGCAACAGATATTCACGACCAAACCAAATATTTCGTTACCACTCCCACATCACCTTTGTATTTCTCCAGGACACTCCGTATCACTACGAAGATCCACAGTTTATTTGGATATTCCATCGTATGGTTATATACGAACTCGAAAGGAACTTGTTCCAGTTCGGGGATGGATCCTGGTTCAGGAGAAATAGGAATAAAGTACATTCAGGTGTCTTTTATCTTCACCTTCTCTCGTGTTGCGAGTGTTCCTAGGATTAGGACAGTACACCCTTTATGCTTATTGGATAGTCTTCTTCCAAACCATAGGCTGGTGCCGAACGGTAGGGAAGGAAGAAAACCATTTGGCCTAAAGGGGTGTGCAGAAGGTAAAGACTAAAGACATATGAAGGGATTTGGAGAGGTGGCAAAGAATTATACGGTTATAGTTGTGAATTTGGATAATGGAAGAGGCATTACTAAGAATACCGGGATACCCCACCGAAACATTTCAATGTTTCAGTTTCACTGTGTACTGTTAAAGAAAAACTGATTTCCCGATTAGATACTTACTCCAGGGTATGTATTTACCAGGTACGATTCTCACATCTTTATGGTTTTACAGATGATGAGTGGGAGTAAGTTATTGGGAATTGGGTGATCATCCTCATTATATCGGGATTCGTTGTAATCGGTGATATTTGAGGAAATCACCTGGGCTGTTTGCCGGTCGGCAAATATTTGGTTTTGAATATCCGCTGTTATGCACCAATTTCAAATTGATATATCTGTACGTCTATTTTCATAGAGTGAGATATACCTTTCTGAAATTATGTCTACGACATTTACCTATATCAGTGGATGGTTAGGTAAGGAGCATTAAACAGCGGTGTAATTCTTCTTAACCATAAGTACAGTTTTCAACCTACGACACACCGTGAATGAGTTATCAGACTCAAGGGACTTATACAGAGTATTGTATGTTGTCCAGGGTCCATCAGGACAGAGGGGTTGGTCCTCGTACTACATTCAGTTTACTTATGACTTCTCTAATTTTTAGACAGGTGTTTCGTGGAAACACAGGGTCCGAATTTGGAGAAGTTATAGGTATTTGAATAGAGTAGAGAACCAGGTATAGCAAGTATCGGGATTCTTCAAAGAGATCGAAGATGTAGATACTTGTGTATGGTATTCAGTTGATAGTAATGATAAAGAGATCTTGCTTCTCTTTCAGGTTACTCATAATTGGAAGTATTCCTAAGTTGAGTAACGCTGATCGGCCTCCTTCCATTTAGTTGACATGCGCTGGGGACAGCTGCATGATTTGAATCTGGTTCAATTAAATCAGTGCCTCTGTTTCTATATTGGATATAGAACAGTTGATATCTTAACGATGTTAAGGTACGGGGAGTTGTCCGGTTTATGATTAAAACCAGACACTAGACAACTCAAGGCACGTTTCTGTAATGGCTGTTTGTGGGTTGACCCAGGCTATGACGAGGGTTGACTTTCTACCATCTGGATGAACAATAGCGATATTGTTCTAGACTCGCCACAGTTTTATTAAAAATGGATTTTTTCAGAAAACAGTAGTGGGAGTATGGTAGAACTGGAAGTGATTCCAGAACCACAAACGATTACTGAAGATTTGATAAGGAACCTAAAGATTCAATCCGGTTTGACATTCCATTGGCCACTCCGCAGATAAGGTGGGTAACTTCAGGCACCCGAGAGGTACTCCGGTAGCCTCAAGGACGGTGACAGGGAAGTTCTTGTTTTCCCACAATTGCCATTGCTGTTGTTCCAGGTTACGAGACCCGGCGGGAGGATGAGTATAGCGTCGTTCTAAACCAGTTTTAGAAGTGTACGTCTATATGACTCTGCCAGAGGGTTGTCGTAGTCAGTGGGAGCAGCGGAAGCATTGGTGGACAGGTAGCTTATGTCTATTTATAGACTAAAGCAGATGTAGCGGAGATAGATCATCTATTTCTGACGTGACAGTCATGGGTTTGACTTCATCAGAATAAGGGATGGATCTGTTAAGAAGGTAGTAGGGTGTGATGTCATGGTATCTGGATGACATACACAGAATAGGAAAAGAAACTCCTATACTACAATCGGTTATACTTTGGTCGTCACACAGTTGTTTCTCCACAAAGGAAATGGATTTTATATCAGACATACTGGTTACTGGATCTATGGTTTTAGATCTAGATTTGGATGGTTTCCCAATCAGGGTACTTGACAGCATTCTAAGAGTATTTAGGATGGTCGACTCCTGGCACGGTAGTGTACCTGCAGGTAATGGAGTCACCCTCTCCAAAGGTGTCTTACAGACTAAAGGGGAGAGGGACGGGCATGATTGGCAGATCACTTGCTCAGGCAATTGAGTCAATCGTGAGATGTCAAGTACCACACCAGATGTTATTCTTGCACTAGATGCAATAAGTTGACATTAATCCAATCCTGGAGAAACAGTCGGAAGCAGTTTGAGAACATAAGTGGATGTTCTAGAGAGATGATAACGACAGCCTCATTCGGGAGACAGTTGTCATTCCAGGCTTCCAAGGTGACATGGACGACAAGGAGGTTGTCAGAGTTATAGTTTTTCCTTCTGATGAGGGGCAGTATTTTGGACAGGTGGTCCAAGGCAATACTGAGGGAGGCATGGCGCAGGATACTGATTAAGTTCAGTTGACGATACAGTCTAAGAAGTTTGGATTTGGAGTTCATTTATGAGCTATGTCCCATCAGACATCCAGACACATTCTAAGACAGGTATTGCTCTTTTCGGGAGATGGTTTTCTTCGCGAACTTGAGATATAGAGAGACATAGAAAGAAACTACTAAGCGGATCCACTCACTGAGGCTATTCCTCGAACGCAATAGTTCCGCAAACGAGCTTTGTGAGACTGACTAGTAGAGGAGTTGGATGTTCGGTATCACACGAGCTGTGAGTATGCGACATCGCAATAATTAGCCTTGAGTGCAAGTGGGAGATTGTTGGAGATAGTGCCCTCAGAGTCAATTATTAGGTCACAGGTACGTGATTGTAATGATTGAGGGAGGACCTATCCCGGTAGGACAGTCTTACTCGAGATGATAGTATGCTATCTGGTTTACCTTTATCATCGTGTACTGCTTTAGGTGACATGACACGTCGCTATTACACGTTGATAGAGCCCCTAGGATTCTTGCTTGACCACCAGCAGTATGAGGGCGATCATATAAGTGGGAGCTGGGGGTCCACAAGCATATCCTTAGAAGGTCCCTAGTCGTGGGAGTTTCGAGACCGGGCATCGATACTCCATTAGTAGACTAGTGTATACAGTCGAGACCCCGACGAGGGGCGGTGGCCGGTCTCACAAGCCACTGGTGTCAGTTGGATCACCTAAGATGTATACAGGTGCTCATTGGGTTATGAGTACACCGGACAGGACTCGCCGGGAACATGCTAGTTGGTCATATACCAGACGTCAGATGGCAGTTCCCTGGTGACATGTGTGCAGGTTAGTTCATCGACCTGGGGATCGTCATTTGTCTCGTGTGAGTTCCCACTGTACTTTGATTACTACCCTACCACGGCTCAAAGGAGTCGTGCAAACAGGTTTTAGTTGGGTACAGTCCCGAGCCACATGGAGGCAGTGAGCGTATCTTCAGGGGTTCGTCTCTCCCGGTATTGGGGGTGAGGTCGTGCTGTGTCTAGGAGAGCCATTACACAAAGTCCTTGGCCAAGGCAAGGAGATTTACTGGTAGGTATTCCAGTAGTATCTCAGGGTGTTCTGGGCTACACTCCGACACGACTTGTACCGCTTTTGGGGGTCTGACTTTTACCAACCCCCTAGGCCCGCCATGCGATACTCATAGACGAACGGACCGGACTGCACGGATATTGTCACTGACAGGCTCAGTAGGGTGTCAGGATGAGTTCGCTCATCGACGTCCCTTTTAGTCAATAGCTGGTTGCCCGTTACGTATTGGCTTATACCTCTGACGGGCTAGTGGTTAAATCCACAGCCATAGTATTGACGAGTCTTTAGAGTCCACCACACTTTCAGTTACTCAGCTTTCGGGCGAAACGCTGTAGAGGCCGTATGGAGATATGGCAAGGTCCGATCAGATACGTGCGGTATTGCACGGATCAGGATCGGACAGTTTTGTACTAGTGGCCGTATAGTTATATGGCAGGGTTTGATCTGATACGTGCGGTATTGCACGGATCAGGATCGAACGGTTTTAACTAGCCGGCTTTGGCTTAAGCTGGTCTTAGTTTAGTACAGTGTAGATTTTGTCTCATTGCATTTGTATCCGGACGGAATACAGATGCGGGTGTGTATGCACAGTATCGGGGTTTTCCTGTAATTTATTACGGGACCAGTTTTCTGGAGTTGCCAGTTTGCATTCCGTTCCGGCCGGTTTTCCTTTGTTCTTTCCCGGCCGGACTTTTTCGATGGAGGGGGTTATTTGCAGTTTTGCAAATAACAATTTGTGGGGGGGTTTCTTGCAATTGTATTGATTATGATGGCTTTCATATCTTGCACCATTGACTTGCTTTTTATTGTGATTGAAAGGGTATGGGTTGAATAGTAGTTTAAGCATGGTGTATGTTTCTTTGACCATGGATATGGTCACCTTTCTTATGCTCCTACACTCACCTCCCTTTGCATTATGTGTTGATTCCTCCACCATTCTCATTCTCACTACAAGAGAGTTTTATTCATGGTTGAGAGAAAGAAAAGAGAAGAAGAGGGTTTCATCTTCATCCTTGAGAGTGTTTCATTTTCTTGATCTCATTTCATGATAAGAAAAATGCAAGCACCATTTTTCTTGTCTTGTATCCTCCATCATCCTCAAATGGCAACAAACCCCAAAAGAGACACTACACTAGATAACCTACAGCATATCTTGAGCATGTCGAGTTGCCGGCTTCATGCTCGAGTTGCCTCGGTATTGAGGCGGGAGCCCGTAAAAGACGAAGGCGATGTGGTGCCCTTTCCGGCGAGGAGGCGACGAGGAGGAGAAGGACGGAGATCCCGCGAGGAGATCGGAGTGGAGATGAAGACCGGAGGACTTGGATCGTCGGTATACATCTCTTCCCTTTCTTTTTAGTAGCGTAGACTAGTTAATGGTTCGATCCGGAGTTTAGTGCGCGGTGGTGCCGGTTTGCAAAGTCCGCAAAAATTTAAGTTTATCACCGTTTCCGCATTCCGGCGTCGGATTGACGGCCGGGGCGCCGCCGTGCACTTACATATTCCGCCATTATTGATTACGATGTTTTGGATGATTTATTCGTATGATTTGATTTTGATGAATGAGGATTTACGATCTTTGCACAGTGTTGCACTTGATATTGTTTTCGTGCTTCAGTTTCACATGTTTGTGATTTTACGATTTTAAACAGTTGAGTTGGTTTTGTGCGTATGCATGCACACGATTTCGTTCCTGCACTCGGTATAGTTTATATATGCTTGCAGTGCAGTGATACGCCTTTTGTGCACTTAGATGCACTGGACTTCGATTTCGATTGTGATACCCGATATTTGTTTTGTGCACCTTGTGCACCTGATTGATTTTGCGCACATTCGGCGCTTGATATTGGATTTCATGATTTCGTGCACGATAGATGCACCTGATTTTGCTGTCAGGCACACATGTTGCCTACGACAGATGTTTCGTGCACACCCGATGCACTTAGATGTTGTTTCTGTGCGCATGTATGGAACATTCATGGATTTTGATTTCCGTGCGCACCAGACGCACGTAGCATTCATGTGCATATTTTGGGATTGATTTCGTATAGAG
Source organism: Agapanthus africanus (assembly GCA_030015575.1). Classification (NCBI taxonomy): domain Eukaryota; kingdom Viridiplantae; phylum Streptophyta; class Magnoliopsida; order Asparagales; family Amaryllidaceae; genus Agapanthus; species Agapanthus africanus. Next base: position 205,096,706 of record CM057347.1, on the reverse strand, counting down.
TAGTACGTTTTTATGATATTGCTATGTATTTTCGTACTGAGCAGGACTAGTCAAAGGACAGTACCTGAATATATTTTGCATGCATTGATAGTTATTGAAGGGATTTCCAAAAAGCGAGCTATAGCCTCAGTATTTACCTACGTGTCTGATATGACACGAAATGTTTAAAACAAGGAGACCCTTCTAAATTGTTTCCAAAACGGCGGAACGTACATTTCAAACAAAGGTATATATGTATATAGTTATTTTCTTATGATAGACGTCCGCCACTGTGCAGTGTTATACGCGTTGCACAGCGACTTAAAGAGATTTGGCATGCATTTCCTTCAGATACTTACAGATATAGATTCGATGTTTACATGTATAGTTTCGAGTTATATCATATTGGTTTGATTTAGATTTGGCATTGATGTCTTCTCCATGACTCCGATGATTGCGGGATGCTTGACGGAGTTTTGATTTGAGTTATATACTCATTTTTCAAGCGCATGCGCTGCGCTACGAATTGTTTTATGTAGTTACAATTTCGGAGCCCCGACGACTTGATGGTTTTTCTTAGATGTTTTAGTATTTGGGGGAGTTTGAATTTAAATTCGGGGACCGAATTTCTTTAAGGGGGAAGATTGTAACGTTTTGAAAATCGTTTCGGTGAAATTTCGAAAAAATCGGTAAAATAAGGGGGTTTTCTGTAAAAAATCAAAATACAAATATCTTATTATAAAAATTAAATATACATATTCTAGCTATGTAATTGCTATTATTTGGTGTTTATTGAGCCGCTGGTGAAATTTCAAATTTACTGAAAAAATATTATTTTATTATTATTTAAGCCGTCACTAATACATTTAATTAGGGAAAATTACAAATTGGAATGAGTTGAAAAAAATTTTGTGCATCATAAAACATTAAATAAAATTTTATCATGTGGTTTTTGGAACGAAATCATTTTCCAAAACGGTTTAGAAATTATTGAAGAAAAAAGGCTTTTTTTTAGCGTAAATGGATGTTTGGGGTATTATATTTATCATTTTTCATCACCCCACACCCGTACCCACATCCACACACTCCCATTTACTTCTCCCCTTGAAGAATTCAGCAGCCCCCATTTTTTTTCCCCACTTGAATTTCAAAGGAAAGAAATGAAAGAAAAGAAAAGAAAATGGAGAAATGAGGTGGACCTTTGACATTGAATTGACTTTGACTTCTCCCCCCACTTTCTCTACCTCCCTCTCTCTCCTCTCCCACTCCCATTCCAGCCGACCCCCCCTCCTACAGCAGCAGCAGCCCCCCCATTTCTTTTCTCTTTTCTCTTCAAACTTCATCAAAAATTGCCTCAAATCCATCAAAAAAAATCCCAAAACCCAAATCCGACTCCTACCAATTTTAGCTTAGCCCGTATAGCATGGATCTTTGTGAAAAGAGAGCATTTTGGGAGGCCATGGATGCTTGTGGATCTTCAAATGTTTTTGGGTATAATTCTAAAACATTTTTGCTTAATTTGTTACTAATTTCTTAAAGTAAACTACTTAAGTGTTAATTAGGCTTAAGTTGCAAGTTTTGGAATTCAAGTTATGAATTTGAATGCAAGTTAGGGTTTTATAAAATTGGTGTATGGTTGTGTGTTATATTTAGGCTTTTTATCATGTTAATACAAGATTAGTAGCTTGTGCTAATGGTTAGTTTAAAAATTATGTTAATTTGCTAATTTGCTTACTAGGTTTTTGAAATTGGTTAAATACTTGGGATTAAAAATGTGTTTAGGTTTTTCATGACTTCATTAACTTTATTAAATGTGGTTTAATGTTTTAGATCATGCAAATCTAAGCTAGATTGTAGTTTGTGCATTTTTGCTTTGAAATCGGTAAATTTTAGGTATTTTGTAAACTAGAATATTAGGGTTTTTGGAATTTAACGAGATTAAATTCCGGGAATTGTTTATATGACTTATTTAAGATATTTAATAAATATATTGGCCGCTACATTCATTTAAACATTCTGTTTTGTACAAAAACGGCGAATTGTGCTTGCTAGATTTTCGGAAAAATGACTTTTTAAGTAAAATTGGGGTTTTTGTGAGTTTTAACCTAGTTTATATTAAAATTAGTGTTCATGAATGTGCAAATGAGTGTGATTGGATTTTTCTCGATGGTTTGACGTTTGTACATCGACATCGAGGGTTGGTTTGACTATTCTTGCATGCGTAGGCGATAGGTTTGGACCTATGCGTGATACGCGTGCCGATTTGATTTTCGTATGCCGTTTCGATTTCGAATTTAGTTTTAATGCGATATGGTGCGTTATGATATGTAGGTACCCCCATGTGGACTTCGAGACGACAAGCAAGCGCGTGGCGACGTCGGCACCGGCTAGCGAGGACCAGGTGAGTAGATTTATATCTACGGGGAGAAGTCGGGTGGATGGCGTATAGCACCCCCGCAGTCCGTGGTGGTGTATACGGATGCGTATACACACCAACAATTATTATATGTTATTTGGGATTAATAACGATGCTTAGGATGGATATTGGTGTGTTGGATTACTTTAGTGTTGCGAACCCTAGGGTAGTGTTGCACTACACATACACACATACATACTTGCATACATTCCTATTGATATGTGCTCATGGGATTCTTTATAGTTATGGGTTCACATGGGTATGGGACTATGTGTTCACATACGGATTTGAGGATGATACTTGGGATTGAGCTGAGTCGATGAGATTTGATTTGAGGCCGTGAGATCGATGATATAGCAGGGTTCGTATTTGAGATACGACATTACGTTGTAGCGGGTCCTTGACGTAGTGTTTCACACACGTCCATGCATACGTAGGCGGTATCAGTATGGTACTAGACGTAGATCAGTACCCCGATCATGATATTTTATAAAGAGGATACCAGGTGAATAGTATGATGAATGTGATATTGACCCGTACCCAGATTGGGATGCCGTACGACGGATTTACGTACGAGCTATATTGATGATTGATCCACACTCTTGACTTGGGATGCCTGATTATAGATATGGTATCGGATATGATATTATTGAGGCGAGATCACCGACTAATATATATACAGGTATGTATATGTATCGACTCAGATGTTAGGCGGTTTCCTTACATGTAGTTCAGCTTGTTAGTTCAGCCGTATAGTTTAGTGTAGTTGTTAGATTAGATTAGACTTCTTACCTATTTCAAAAACTAACGAATCGTGGGCATTTTTAAAGACAGCCCAAGGGATCCTACGGATATTTCAAAAGACGTATCTTTTCATAAAAACACCGTAGCCCCTATTTTCAAAACCCCATGATTCGTGTTATTTCAAAAGGCACCATTTGTAGGACTGATATTAGATTAATGCAGATTAGTTATAGTTGCGTCTAGTTTTCAGCTCCCGCTCATTTTTGTGGTCCGCTTCGCATCGCATGCTTATTTTATGTTTCATACTCCATTATTGATATCATGCTGTTAGGACACCAGCACCATTACTGATGATGCGTATGTACCACGTACACTTAATTGCCGGCTCACACACATCTTCATCGGTAATTGCCATGTCACGTACACCTTAGAAAATATTATTGCTTGACATAGCCTGTTAGCTAATAGTTAGACATGATATTAGTGTACTTGCCTTATATGTTAGTTTAGACATTGTAGTTATTACCTGCCAGTTCATGCATACGGTTATTCATTGTTATGCCGCATTCATGGATTCTCATGCATATATTCACTATTTTACGTGTTATTGAGGTTTTGGATTCGGATTTCCATGAGATTTTCTGGATTTGGAGGAAAACCGCAAAAAAAAAACTTATATGAACTGATTTCTCTCTTTTTAAAATAAAAAGTGCGGTTTTCCTATGATGTATGATTCGTCCACCATGAGTTTGCTGATGGATTTCGAGACCCGATTCGAGGAGACGGATGAACCGTTTCGGGTACATAGTGGACCCGGTAAGGTATCCCGGGGCAAGAAGCGCGTGATGATGACGATGTGAGCCTGGCAGGGGAGCACTACCTACCGGTGATATTACCTGACGCGTCGAATATCCGGAGGATACCGTCGTGGTCTTGAGATGGATGGTAGGGGCCGGTCTGGACTGACGGCGTCCTAGATATTGAGATTGAGACATTGAGATTGAGACTTGAGGTACATAGATTGTGACACAGAGATATCGAGGTATTTGGACACTTGTTTTGTGTCGATGCTGGGCACTGTTTTATGCTGATTTCATATATGGTACCTTATTTCTTTTAAAATACAGAAATCTCACTGATTTATGAAACCAGTTTTATTCAGTACATGCATTCTGTTTTATGCATTCATACATCATCCATATGATATATTGCTACCTGAGGCACTGACACGGGCACATGAGATTACACTCGGGTTAGATATTTACTCTAGCCTTGTTATAGGCTACGTGTTATTCATATATTTGAGGATATATTATGATCATTGACCTAGGTTGCGTTATTTATGCGATTTCTGTGCGTAGATATTTTTCTATTCACGAGTTGGCAACTCACCCCCGTTGTGCCCCAGTTTCTTGCAGGTTTGCCGTACAGGTTTCATTACGGCTTTGCGGGCTCAGTTTCATTCGGGTGACTTGCTAGTAGGTGGGTTTTTCTTGTATCGTACCCATCATATTACCTTGTGTTAGTTGATGTACTACACCCCAATACTTGTGGGGAGGCGGAATTTTCAAAAACGAACTTGTTTAGTGAACGAACATCGACTAACCGCTTGAATCGAAGCTAAACTATAAATAACCAAACACAAAGTATTTCTAAACTACTGTGTTTAGGGATTATACCTAATGAACCAACTCCTTCGTCTTTACGATCTCCTTATCCTCCTCGGCCTTCTCTAGGTAGTAGACGATCCACCCGAGAGCAAAACTCCAAGCTAAACCTCTAAACTTGAGGCAACTAACCTTCTTGGATTGCTAATCAAAGAAGCTAGGTGTAATATAGAGATGGCTATGGATTAATTAGTCTTACTAACCCTTGTACTCAACTCATGAGAGGGGAGGATTAGTCTTTTGAAGAGGGAGAGCTTGAGGAGAGAGAGTGTGAGAATGATGATTGAATAAAGTTATGAGTATCATAATATATATGAAGCATTTTCTAATAAGAAGAAAAGAATAAAGAGTGATGAATAATCATGCTTCATAAAATATCAAGTGGTGATTCATTAGCATAAGTCATTAAGCAATAAATGTGCATTAATGAGATGAATGAATCACCCTCATGACTCATATAACTCATTCAATGTATATGACACATAACCCTCCTTAGTCGCCATCTTCTAGAAGCTTCTCGTACAATTACGAGAACGCCCCTCCAATCCGCAAAAATACGGAAAAACTTTAGACTGTAAAAATCCAATAACCGGATACCAGTAACTGGCTTAAGCCAAAGCCGACTGGTAAAAACTGTCCGAAAGTCGTACGCGCGTAAACGCATGTATGCGTCCGAACCCTTGTCGTAAAACCATACGACCTCTATATCGTTTCGCCTGGAATAGGAAACTCTCTGTGTGGGACTCTAGAGACTCGACTACTACGCTGGCAGTGGGTTTAACCACAGACCGCAAGCGGCACTAGCTGTACGTAACGGTCCCCAGGTAGTTGTCGATAAGAAGGCCGATGAGGAAACCCATCCGAACTCCTACTGAGTCTGATGTGACAATCTCCATACAGTCCGGCCCGTTCGTCCAAGACTATCGCATATCGGGCCTAGGGGGGCGGCAAGCATCAGTCCCCTAATAGCGGTATAAGTCGTGTCGGAGCGAAGCCCATTACACCCTGAGAAACTACTGGAACCTACCAGCAAATCTCGCTTGCCCTGGCCAGGAACTTTGCGTAATGGCTCTCTGACACAGCGCGATATCTACTCCCAATACCGGGAGGGACGAATCCTGTCTAACCGCCAGTGTCTCCAAGTGCTCGGGACTGCACCCAACTGCTACCTGTTTGCACGACTCATTTGAGCCGTGGTAGGGTAGCAATCTAAGAACAGTGGGACACACTCGAGGCGAAGTAGCAGTGTCAAGTCTGCGGACTATGCTGTACTCATGTCACCTGGGAACTGCTCACTGACGACTGGTATCAAACCAACCAACAGTTCCCTGTGAGTCCTGTCCGGTGTACCCGTAACCTAACGAGCACCTGCATACTATCTCCAGTACGACGTACTGACGGCTGTGGGACAGACCATCTCCCCAACTGGGATGAGAAGCGTACACACTAGTCTACTCCGGAGTATCGATGCTCTGTCTCGATAATCCAACGACCAGGGACCTGAATAAGGATGTGCTTGTAGACTACCCAGCCCCCACTAGTGTGACTGCCATCACAACGCTGGTAGACAAGCAAGATCCTAAGAGCTCTATCAATACGTACACTCACATATTAAGATAGAAAAACCAAGTAGCATACTACCATGTTTAGCAAGACTGTTATATACATGTGAATATCCCAAGCTTCCATTAAGTAATATACAAACTAGTATGATACAGTAATGGCCTTCTAGGGCATAAACACTAACACCTTGTATAATATTATTCCGTTGTATCTAGTAAATTCCATCAACCAAACATGTATTTATTGAGATAGAGACCAGTGTTGTTTATTCTTTCGACCTTAGAGTCGCTCGTTATATTTCTGGTGGTTTTGAGTTTCCTTTTGAGTTTTGATCCTCGCCGTTGGCGTTGTATATTATATTGTTTGTGTGGTTTGTGTGCTTTGGCTGCAACATTTGCACCATTCCCTACTAGTACGGAATGATCACATTTTCCCAGCTCTCTACCTTTCCTTAGCCCATGTAACAAATTACATATGTGGGATCCCGATCTGGTATCTAATACCCAGGACGTAGAGTGTATTGAGAAACGGTTCTCGGTAACTAACACACCCGAAGAAGATGCATCAACATGCTCATTCTTCGTTTGGGTGGCGTGGAAATCCGGATATTTTCCTATTTCCTACTCAGACTTATAACAATTATAAGTCAGAGCGGAACCAACGTTCCCCAACTCAGCATAATAAGCGGGTTCGGTAAATACATCCATATTATTATCTTGATTAAGGCCTGACATGGTCGCTACCTAGAGAGAGAGAGAGAGAGAGAGAAACACTTAGCGTATGCTCTTGCAAGATTAGATTGGTTATTATCTTATCTGATCAGGATGACTCTCACTGTTTTTATCAAATCTTCCTTCAAACCCTAAAAGGTAAGACTAGCCGGGATTAATTACACCTTACAAGTTCGCCAATCTTTCAGCAAGGTCAGTATCGGTACTTTGAGGGAGGTCCCCCGTGCTTTCGCACAGACCTAATTAAAATAAACCTCGTTTACCCAGGGGCATAACCCCGTTAACACCTTTGTAGACACCTACTTGATCGGCTAATTGTCATGTGTTAAACTCTCCCAGGAGTAACTCTTACTCACAGTGGGTATCGGGATCCAACTATCTCATAGAAGGTATGCAATCTCATTGCAAATTTCAACACTTGAAATTCCCGATAATAGTTTTTACCCCTAGCGTCCTATGACCTTGATGGAGGCCAAACTACCCATAGGGCGCTAGTCAAGTTCAACCCGTTCATTTCTTGATTGAATTAGACCGACCCGCACGACCCTTGACGAAGGCCAAACAACGCCGTACGAATACCCTAATCCAATCGCATCACATCCTGCAGATAAGTACTAATCAGCTACCGTACACTACACCTTGACAGAGGCCAAACTACCGTAGCACGAATATTAAAATAGCACTTATCTGAATGACGGAGGGCTACGCAGGTTTTTAACAAAACCATGAGCGTAATGAACTTGATATCGTTGTAGAATCAAGTGATTTTTGAAAAGGAGTGTTTTTAGGCTTTTACTAGTTTTGCTAAAAAGGTCACTCCCGGTGATGGGATCTCGCTCTTTCCTTATCCAATAAGGTGCATGATATTTCACAAATACCACTGTCTAAAGCAAGAACTATAGAAGCAATCAAAAGACAAAACTGAGTGGGTTGTAGTATCTGCTAGCTTTTGCTAAATAGGTCACTGTTGGGTGTTTTTCGTCACCCCATTAAGATGGGAATACGCGCGCGCTTGTCAGGCGTACTACAGATTCCCCCTGCCGAGGATAGGCGGGGGTTTATTAATTGTGTGGATCCGAATCTCCGCAGCCGTGGACTAAGCTGTCGTTAATTACCCCTCGCCTTTGGAGCGAAGGAACCTCAGATTGACAGGTTAAACTGGTCATGCGGACTCAATGTGCAGTGTTTTGTTTTGAAGTAGTTTGGATATATCGGGGGCCCCGCAGAGTTTTTACGGGGGTCCCGCTACCCGGATAGCGGGCTGGAGGTCAAGGGGGCTAGCAGCCCCCATGCGGGGTGCAGGGCAGCGCCCCGTTACAAAAAATTTCCCAACGAGGGACGTGTTTTGATGTGGAGTGGATAAAAAAATGGGGGAGAGGAGCGTCTTAAAGACGCATGAGTGGCACGTGGGCGCTGGGCGCCTACGGGTCATGCCGGCGCGTAGGCGCTTGGCGCCCACGGGTCACGTACCCGGTGCATGGGCGCCCGCAGGTGACGTGCCAGGCGCGTGGGCGCCGGGCGCCCGCGGATCACGTACGCGGCACATGCACACGCTGGGCGCCCGCTGGTCACATGCACGGCATGCGCATGTGCTGGGCGCCCGCAGGTCACGTGCGAGGCGCGTGCGCTCGCTGGGCGCCAGCGGGTGACGTGCGCGGCCTGCGACCGATGGGCGCCAGCGGGTCACATGCGCGGCACATGACCGTTGGGCTCCAGCGGGTCACGTGCGCGGCACACGACGGCTGGAAACACCAGCGGGAAAGGGCTTAGCCCTTAGGTTGGGGTGTTGAACTCCCAATGGGTTTTGGAGTTGAACTCCTAGCAGAAATTTAACTTATGGAGTTAAACTCTAACAGATCTAGAAAGAAATTAAACTCCTAGGAATCTTTGGCTCTTCTTTTGAGCCTTGGATCCTCCCACCATAGGATTTTCGGAGATGGGTCTACTTCTTCTTCCTCTCGGTTGGCTGGATCTTGGGGGAAAAGGGAAGTGAAATTCAAAATCTCCCCTTTCGAAGATTGATGGGAGATCCGAGCTCCCCTTTGTAGGTTTTGTGGTGAAAAACTAATTCTTTTTTAGAAAGGAAGAGTTAAATTCTTGATTTAATTCAAAAAGAGGAAGAGTGTTTTAGACCCTTGAGAAAGGGGAAGGACGCACACAAACCCTAGAATTAGAGAGAATGAATTGTTCTTTTTATATTTCTTCATCATGTTGCCTTATATAGCTTACAAAATTTACATATACCCCCCTAGGCTTTACAAAATGGCATTTTACCCATCCCATGCCTGATGTGCTCATTTCTTTTGCACATGAGCCATGGGCTTTACAAAAATTTGGCTTTATGCCCATAAAAAATTACATCAAAATTATTTATTACATGATTTTTTATTTCAGCATGGGGGAGGCCGGCCGCTTCATGTTCGGGCTTGATTCGGGCATGAGCCCACTTGATCTGGGCTTGGGCCCACCTGGCTTGGGGATGACCTTGACTTTGAATTGGTCAATCGGGGTGCGATTTTCGACCCAAACAGTCACTCCTGGTGAAGGGATCTCGGCTCATTCCTTATCGAATAAGGTGCTGGATATTCTATAAGGAATACCGCTATGCAAAGCAAAAACTAGAGCTACCCTTTTTGAAAATTTGATTCTACAACATCTTTTAGGTTTCTTTTCTTTCATTAATCTCATTAATGAAGTCCCATCATTTATGCTTCCTAAGAAACACAGAAGAAACGAAAATACAGCGTACGCTTATGCCATCTGCATTCCCCACAGTGTCCCGTTATGCACCGTTAGGTTACTTAACTAACGGCATAGCAGGGCGGGACTAGCACGGGTGCAAAACGTAAGCAACGTTTATTATATATCATATATACAATAATAAAGCATTCGTCTCAGACATATATAAAGTGATCACATCACAGAATATCAGCAGCAGAAGATAACATATGAAATATTAGATATACTAGAAATTCCGTGTTTTAAATTAAGTCACTATAAAACACGGATTCCACGGTCATAATGAATAGCCAAAACCACATCCCTAGACCCCTACGAGAGCGGCAAGCAACCCTACCAATTCTAGAGTTAGGAGACCCGGACTCGACTCCTGGAGATGGTCTCCCACAGGACTCTAGAACCCGGTTACTTATGCTCCCCTCCTTAGGTCTATCCTAATGCGGAAAAGTAAATAATATACAACAATGGTGACATCATCCTCAACCCGGAAGTGCCTCAATAAAAGAATATTACATAAAAGTTTTTACATGAATGAAAATGAAAAACTCTTATCTCACATAAAAAAAACCCGGCTATTCAAAACACGACGATCCAATATAACATATCCCAGCAACACATAATATCACATGTCATCAACGTAAGTAAATATGCGTATCCCAATTATCATTGACATATAGCAACGAAACCATCGATACACCACATATTACACTTACGGTCGCAGAAAAGAAAATGTCAAACTACAACATTTGGAATCCACAATCACCTTAGACATCATAAACCCGAAATATCACATACTTTAGATTTCATGCCTGACTATATGAATTCCAAATATTGTATCATATTTCACAAATAGCTTGACGATGTTAAATATTCCGATTGAATAAACAAACACCAGAAATTTCCCAAAAAGCTCAACACTTGAGCGTAGTTTTTAAAAATACTCAGAACATGCCACAGTACCTATGGACCAACCGTAGAAGGGTCAACCCTTGCCTCACCTATGACGCCGTGGAACTATCGCAAACCCTAGGGTTTGGCGGTGGATCTTACGGTCATAGAATCGAGTTAGGGTTTCGTTCTTCTAAAGGGTCCATCGCATTACTTGCATGATTTTTGAATGTTCTTTAACTTGGAAAAATCCAACTCGTGGAAAATTTCCAGCGAGAGTTAAAGTGGGTATTTGATATCCGTTCGAACATTTTAACGCCGTCTAAATAACCCGAAATAATTTTAGAATTACGACTACGAAACATTCTGAATTTCCTTTATAGAAAATTAACATCTCATGCAATTTTTGAAAAAACAAGCAACACCTGAAACACCAAAATCCAGAGACCAGAACACAGAACAAAAACGAACACCAGAATCATCAAACATGCCGGCCGACTCGGAATTGTTGACTATCTCGCCGGGTCAAATCCGGTGGAATGGGTTCGTATTTGTTCAGTATTCATGTTACATCTCATATAACATTCTGCAGTTGCTTAAAAAAAATTTCGACCACTTAAAAAATTTGACAGAATCTAGGTTTTCGTTTCGAGTGTCTCGGAGTTGTTTCGGTTTCGTAATTCTACAAATATCATCTAATTCTCTAGCTTGGCTCTGATACCATTGTGGGAATGCCTAGCACGACAAGAAGGGTTCGGGAGGCATCGTCCATGCCATTTTCAAAATTCTGCCATGCTAAACAATTCTAACCCTATAATCTTAACTAGAGATTTAGACAATACAAAGTGTAAACAACTTTACAACTAAGTGAACTAGGAATATAACCTTTGTAGACCGATCATTCACTTCAATAGCTCCGTGTAGTAGTTCTTTCGCTCCAAGTAGTGATCATCCGGACTTTAAAGTGGCTCCACAAGATGAAAGGAACAAGCTTGCACGAAGTCATCGAGGCCGAAGATGATCTACGTCAAGGAGACACTAACCCAAGTGTAACATTTCAGAAAATATAAAATATTATTTTTGGAATTTAATATTAAAATAATATATTTTGCGAAAACTACCCGATTTGCGAAATTCGGGTTTTCGTAAAATGGTATAAATATATACCAATAATTATGAAATAATTGGAGATTAATATGATTTATTCATTTAAAAATATATTAATCGGATTTGGCATTTTTATAATTTATTATATGCAGTTTAAACAAAAATTGATTAGTGCACTACTAACGCGATTAGGCCAAATCCGTGTTTCTACATTTTTGCATGGTTGGTGCACCATAACATGTTGCATTTTTGTTGCATGTTGTTTCATTGCATTTTGTTGATATTTGGTTTCAAAAAGAGAAAAGGAAAAAGGAAAAAGGAAAAGAGAATTATTGGAGAGAGAGTGTGACATGTGAAGTTTGAGAGAGGGTGAGAATAAGAGAGAGAAAGAAAGAGGGAAGCCATCATTCTTCCTCCCCCATTATTTTCTTCACCTCCTCCTTCATCTTCAAGCTCCACCTCCTCTACCCTCATGACCCATCTCAAAATCTTCACCAAAACCCTATACGCCCTTCATTAAAGTTGATCTCCACCTCCTCCTCAACACATTGGACCAATCAAACTTGGATTTTGAAGACTTTAAGCAACTCAAGAAAATTCTTGAGTTGCCAAATGAGGTATAATTCTAAACCTTAGTTAAGTTATTATCTGTAGTATACCCTATTGTTAGTTTAGAGTTAAATCGGTGTTAATTAGTGATGTTTGGAAAATTCAAGAGAGGGTTTGGGTATTTGTATGGGATCATGATCTGTAGTGAGTGTCTACAAGACCCTAGTGGTGTTTTTATTGGCCTAGACCCGGGATTAGAACCAAAACACGAACTTAGAACTTTCCAACATCGGTTAATTGACAGTTTGTGAATGTATATGGGAATCTGGGATGACCCGAGACCACTATAAAATAAATTGTCATTACAGAGATACGTGCAGGCACTGAGGAACCTACCCTAGAAACCTGAGACCTCCACCCCATTTTCTGGCCGCAAATAAATTCAATATGGCCGCAAATTGCAGCCTGGGTATGTTGGAAATGGCTCGTGCTTGGTCCATAGCTCCTATATCTTCTATTTAGATCTCCCCTATATGCAAAATTGGCTAATTGTACCTGTGGCAAAATCTGGAGGTGTTTTCTTGAGTTGCTGATTTATGGTTTCCGATTTCTGAAACTTGGTTTTTAGTATTTGATATTGTATTTGGTCGTTGGATGTTTTTATGTCAACACGAGGGATAATTGGTTGTTTTGCATGCGTAGGCTATAGGTTCTAACCTATGAGCGCACCGTGTGCCGTATTGGTTTTCCGAACTTGATTGTAATAGCATTGCGACTGTGTATTTATTGTAGGTACCTTCGCGTGGATTCCGAGACGACGAAGCACATCGACTACGGCTGAACAAAGAGTTCCGCAGGTGAGTAGATTTATATCTATGGGGGAAGTCGTGTGGATGGCGTATAGCACCTCCGCAAATTATGAATGGAAACCGATCTATAGGATACACTCGTAAAAACCTATATTAGAAAACTATGGATATGGTGAAAAAGATAGTTAGAGATGATATGAATGATTGAATATATATATCGAGATATGAGATGAAAGCTACAGGGATATGACTCTTTGACATGATATGATAGAAATGATGTCTCGAATTGATATATAAGGATATGAAAAGTGAATGTGAATCCCGATATATATATATATATATATATATATATATATATATATATATATATATATATATATATATATATATATATATAGTCGCACGAGATTTAAGTATGAGATTTAGAGTAGCATGACATGAGATTTATAAGATAGAATGTATATGCAAGATGACTTGATGTGGGATATTAATGTGATGAAAAGAGTATACGATGTGATATGATGACTTGGTGTGATATGTCGTTATATGGATGCGAGTTGATATGGGATAGTTGATACTTTCGTCGGTCCCATGATATGAGATTGATACGGATGTGACCTGGGACATAGGTATATAAATATATATAATGTTGTGAATCATGAGTGATATGCAGTACGAAACGTTAGGTCCGTACCCTCAATGTCATATAGGTTGGTAGGATCCCTGATGGTTTAATGCCGCCGTACGATGGATACCATACGTGATGAGTTTACTTGATGATTGATCCATACCCTTGACTAGAGGATGTCGTACGATGGATTATACCGTACGTGATGTTGTGAGGCTGGATGCCGATTGATAGATTCACCGACTCGGTTATGTTATAGATACGTATACCTTATATCGTTTCGCTTACGATGTACTTTATGCTACATTCTTGTTATTCTCATTGCATTACATATAACCGTGCTAGTACACCCACACAATTATCGATGATGCGTATGTTACACTTACACAGATTGCCGGCTCACACACTTTCATCATCGATAATTGTTATGTCACTTACACAGTAGAATTGCCACATCATTATGCTATGTTGCATGATATACTTGCTATGCTCACATCACTGTTCCATGTAGCATGATATACGGATATGCTCACATTTCTATTATATGTTGCATACATCATGATTTACGATTATATGCATTGAGATGCTGTTTTCATGAGATCTTGGATTTGAGAACCGTGGTTATATTTCAAAAGAAAGTATGTATTGTTTTAAAAACCCGGTTTCTCTTGATATGATATTTCAGTGCGTCCATCATGCGTTTTCTCGGTTCCGAGACGTGTGATAGAAACCCGATTCGAGGAGCTGGATGATCCAATTGCGGGTTCATGGTGGACCCGGTATGGTACCCCGGGGCAAGAAAGGGATGTCGCGCAGTAGACGATGAGCCTGGCAGAGGGACTACTACCTACTGGTGATTGGTTGGACCTGGCGGTTATCCGAAGGATACAGACCGGAGTCGAGAGATGGATATGGGCGGATCTGTTAGTTGTATGTATGCCCTAGAGGCCAGTATTGTACAGATGATGTATATTATATTGGATGCTTGGACATATATAGAGATGACTTTCTTGCTCGACATGATAGTATGCTATCTGGTTGCTCTTTATCTTAACATGTACACTTGTCTCTTTAAACTGTCTTATGGTTACATGTTGGTAAAGCCCTTAGGATGTGTACTTGACTACCTGGACTATGATGCAGATCATACTAGTGGGGACATGGTAGTCCATAAGTACATCCTTCAAGGTCCCTAGTCGTGGGTGTATCGAGACGGGGCATCGATATACCAGAGTAGACTAGCGTATACGCTTCTCGACCCATGAGATGGGCGATGGATGATCCCATATTCATTGGTGTTTGATATCAGAGATGATATACGGGTGCTCAATGGAGACTGGGTACACTGGACGGACTCGCCGAGAACTCCCAGATGGTATTATACCTCACGTCAGATAGCAGTTCTCAGGTGACACTTGTACAGGTTAGTCTGTACACCCGAGATCGTCATAGAGTCTTGTGTGATTCCCACTGTGCTTTGATCTCCACCTTACCACGTCCATGAGGGCGTGCAAAACGGTGGTCTTTGGGTACAGTCCCGAGTCACATGGAGGCAATGAGCGATAGGAGGGGTTTCGTCTCTCCCGGTATTGGGAGTTGATGTTGCGCTGTGCTCGATTGGCCGTAACAGGGAAGTCCCTGGCCAGGGCTGATCAGAGATTTGCTGGTAAGTGTTACCAGTAGTTTCTCGACCCGTTATGAGCCTCACATCGGCACGACTTATCGGTTATTGGGGTCTGACGTTTACCACCCCTAGACTTGATATGCGACGTATCAGACGAACAGACCGGACTGTACGGTAAGTGTTACTGGTTGGATTCACAGGAGTGTGAGCGGGCTAGCTCGTCGATCTTCTGATCGTTCAATACCCGGATGGTCGTTACGTTTAGCAGACCGCTTGCGGCTTGTAGGTGCTTGATATGATCATCATCTGCTACCGGCGTATTGACGAGTTTTTAGAGTCCTACACAGAGGTTTCCTGGCTCAAGCGAAACGAAATAGGAGCGCATATGAGATATGTGCGGGACCGAGAATAATGCGTGTATGTGATACCGCATTTCATTCTCGTGATGAATGTTTCGATTGGTTATATGCGATATAACCTAGTTATCGAATCGTAGATTGATTCGATAAGTCGATACATTGGATACTAGTCGGTTATGTGTGACATGACCGGATCATTGAATCAAGTGTTGATTTAATGATTTAATGTATAATTATATATATTTGATATATTACTTTGCATTAACTAGTATTGGTTCACTTTAAATGGATTTTCTCACTTGATGTACATGTTGTATATGTGACATACTTTTGTGCACATCTTTGTATCATGTTTGATGATACTTGCTCATTTGGTTAAGTGTGAAGAATTAAACCATGGTTAAGAGATGATTAGGGTTTTGCCTTTTTATTTATTTGTTTGTTTATTTATTTAGAAAAGGTTTAGATGAGAATGGTGGCTTTCTTTGTCTCTTATTGAAGCTTCATGAAGCTTTGACTTATGCAACCATTCTTGTCTTCATGCTTAACCCTAACTCATCCAAGTAACCATGGTATATTCTCTACACTTAACCTTAGTTAGGATATGATAAGTATTGTTTTCTTTTTCATTTTAAATCACTTATCATATTCTTTCTTCTTCTAGATCATCTTCTTCTTCAAGAAAAGCTTAAGCCCATCAATGGCAACTTGAGAAAAAGTGAGTGAAATCCAATTCTAAAGTGAACCCACCTCCTATTTCTTCACCCTCTACCTCTTGCCAAGTTGTTTTGGGTGTTTTCTTCACAAGTTTCACAACTTGGTGAAGCTGGAGCTTGAACTTGTGCAACATCGACGTAGATCATCTTCGGCATGAAGCCGACGACCTATTCCGCCCATTTCTCCGATGAAGCCGACGATTGAGTTCGGGATTCGAGATGGACAGCGAGAGGACACCTACGTGGAGCTAAGGAAGTGGAGAATCAGATTTACAAAGGTTGTAGTCTCTCTCCTTTAGTTAAAGTGTTAACTAGTTTCGTATTTCGCCTAAATTTCTAGTCGACGATCCGTATTAGGGTTTCTCGGCACCCATAAAATTTGAAAATGGCATGGTTGATGCCTTGTGAAACCTCTTGAGAGTGCCTAGGAACCCTACAGTGGTATCAGAGCCTAGCTAGAGCCTTAGACGAAGTCTAGACGACGTTTGAAGTCCGATCGAACCAAAACCCTAACCCGAAAACGGCTCTCTGTACATTTTTTAAAAAATGGGTTTTTTCCAAATTAAAAATATGCAGAAAACTCAGCAGGGAATTCTAAGAATTACGGCGCAAAATTTATTTCATGATCCCTCACATGCGCGGCGGAACCGCGGCATAAGCCTAGCTTATGCGGCGGTTCCGCGGCTAAAGTATGACGTCAGCCCTACCAATTTGCACAGTAATTCCTATTTAACAGTGCTGAGTTCTCTGGGTATTTTTAAATTTTATTCAAGAGTTGAATTTTCTGGGGTTGTTTTGGGGATTCGGTGTTTCGATCGGAGTATCAGATTTTGTCTTTGTGGCTTTCCGGATAATTTTTTGAATATATTAAAAAGTTCGACCGGATATAAATACCCAATTTTTCTCCTGTCGGGAAATTTCCAAGAGTTGGATTTTTCCATGGTTTAACGACGTTCTAAGTAGTGCAAGTAGCGCAATGGACCCTCTAGAAGACAACAAACCTTAACTCGATTATGTGACCGTCTTGAACTGCCCTTTGAACCTTCGGGTTTGGGGCAGTACGGCGTGCCACATGTGAGGCGTTGGCTTTACCCTTCTACGGCTGGACCATTGGTACTGAGGCACGAACTGAATGTTGTTAGACTTATTTCATGTGTTGAGCTGTATCGGGAAAACTTGGGTGTTCGACTGTTCGATCGGAAAGTTTAACATTTTCAGTTTATCTGGAATGTGATACAATAATTGGAATTCACAAACAGTTATGAGATAACTGAATGAATGTTATAAATCTAGCGGTTTAGTTTCACTTGATATTGAAAAGAGTTTTCGATAATGAGACTAAAATGTGGGGTTTATAACTGTTAGGCATGTGATGTCTAAGTATTTCATTTGATTAGGCATGCGATGTCTAAAGAGGTTGCGGATTCCAACTGTTGTAGTTTTACACTTTCTTTTCTGTGACCGTAAGTGTAATATGTGATATCGCCGGTTTCGTTGCTATATGTCAACGACAATTGGGATGGACATATTTACTTACGTTGATGACATGTGATGTTATGTGTTGCTGGATATGTTATATTGGATTGTCGTGTTTGAATAGCCAGGGGTTTTTATGTGAGATGAGTGTTTTTCATTTTCATTCATGTAAAAACTTGTACGTAATATTCTTTTATTTGGGGCACTTCCAGGTTGCGGAAGCTGTCACCTTTTGTATATTATTTTCTTTTCCGCATTAGGATAGACCCAAGGAGGGGAGCACAAGTAACCGGGTTCTGGAGTCCAGTTGGAGACCAACTCGAGGAGTCGAGTCCGGGTCTCCTAACCCTAGAATTGGCAGGGTTGCTTGACGCTCTCGTAGGGGTCTAGGGGTGTGGGATTGGCTATTCATCACGACCGTGGAATCCGTGTTTTATACTGGCTCGTATTGAAAACACGGACGTCCTAGTATATCCAATATTTCATATGTTTCTTCTGTTGCGATATCTGTGATGTGATCATGTGATGTTCTGTGATGGATACAGTATATAGTATATATGATATATTATATAGACGTTACTTATGTTTTGCATCCGCACTAGCCCTGCCCTGCTCTGCCGTTAGTTACCTAACCTAACGGTGCACGAGGGGACATCGAGGCAAATGCGGATGGCATAAGTGTACGTCATATCTATCTGTGATGTTTAGGTACTTAAATGATGGGACTTCATTAATGTGATTAATGAAAGAAAAGAAACCTAAGATGTTGTCGAATCAAATTTTAAACAGAAAAGGGGTAGCTACAGTTCTTGCTTTGCATAGCGGTATATGCGATATATCCCGCACCTTATTCGATGAGGAAAGGACCGAGATCCCTTCACCGGGAGTGACTCCTTTAGCAATGACTGGCAGATGCTACACACTCGGTTTGACTTTTGATTGCTTCTATAGTTTCTGCTTTGCACAGTGATATATATGATATATCCCGCACCTCGTTCGACGAGGAAAGGGCCGACGATCCTTTCACCGGGAGTGACCCCTTTAGCAAAACTAGAAAAGCCTCAAAATCACTCCATTTCAAAACTTCATTTGATTCTACAACGATATCATGTTCATTACGCTCATGGTTTTTATGAAAAACCTGCGTAGCCCTCCGTCATTTCAGATAAGTACTAGTTAGTATTCGTGCTGCGGTAGTTTGGCCTCCGTCAAGGCGTAGTGTACGGTAGCTAACTAGTGCTTATCTGCTAGCATATGATGCGATTGGATTAGGGTATTCGTACGGCGTTGTTTGGCCTCCGTCAAGGGTCGTGCGGGTGGGTTTAATTCAATCAGGAAATGACGGGTTGAACTTGACTAGAGGACTATCGGTTGTTTGGCCTCTGTCAAGGTCATAGGACGCTAGGGACGAAATATTATCGGGAATTTCAAGTGTTGAAATTTGCAATGAGATTGCATACCTTTTATGAGATTGTTGGATCCCGATACTCGCTGCGAGTAAGAGTTACTCCTGGGAGAGTTTTACACATTACAATTAGCCGATCAAGTAGGTGTCTAGAAAGGTGTTAACGAGGTTATGCCTCTGGGAAAACGAGATTTACATTAATTAAGTTCGTGCGAAAGCACGGGGGACCTCCCTCAAAGTACCGACACTGGCCTGGCTGAAAGATTAGCGAACTTATAGTGTGTAATTAATCCCGGCTAGTCTTTCCCTTTAGGGTTTGAAGGAAGATTTGATAAAAAGCAGTGGGAGCCATCCTGATTAGATAAGATAATAACCAATCTGATCTTGCAAGAGCATACGCTAAAGTGTTTTCTTCTCTCTCTCTCCAGGTAGCGACCATTTCATGCCTTAATAAAGATAATAATATGGATGTATTGACCGAACCCGCATGTTATACTGTGCTGGGGAACGTTGGTTCCGTTCTTACCTATAAGAGTTATAGGACTGAACAGGATATAGGGGAATACCAGGATTCCCATGCCACCCGAATGAAGAAAGTACATGTTGATGCATTTTCTTCGGGTGTGTTCGTTACAGAGAACTGTTTCTCCATTTGCTCCACGTCCTGGGTATTAGATACCGGATCAGGATCCCATATATGTAATCAGTTACATGGGCTTAGGAAAGGTAGAGAACTTGGAGAAGGTGATAAAGACATTAGAGTTGGAAATGGTGCAATTGTTGCAGCTAAGACTGCCGGGGAATATCAGCTTGAATTACCAACTGGTATTACATTGGTTCTGAACGAATGCTATTACATGCCGAACCTGATATGCAACATTATATCGGTTTCTTTATTGAGTAAAGAGGGATATAATTTTGTATTACAGGATAATGTTATGAACATTTTCCGTAACCAAAAGTTGGTTGGATCAGGCACGTTGTGCAATGGCATTTATGTTCTAAACCAAACAACAGTTCTGAGTATAACAAACACACACAAGAGGAAGAGTTCAGAACTGAACGAATCCTTCTTGTGGCATTGTAGACTGGGTCACATCAATACGACACGACTAGCTAAGTTGCATAAAGATGGATATTTAAATCCGTTTGAATTTTCATCTTATGACACTTGCCAGTCATGTCTCAAAGGCAAGATGACCAAAACTCCGTTTACGGGACACGGAGAAAGAGTTACCGAACTCTTGGGACTAATACATAGTGATGTATGTGGTCCCATGTCTACACATGCCAGGGATGGTTCTTTGTACTTCATTACATTCACTGACGATCTCTCTAGATTCGGATATGTGTTCCTGATGAAACACAAATCAGAAGCTTTTGAGAAATTTAGAGAATATAAACAAGAAGTAGAGAACCAAACGGGCAAAAGTATTAAGATCCTTCGATCTGATCGAGGAGGAGAATACTTAAGTAACGAATTCAGAGATTATCTAAAAGAGAATGGGATTCTCTCTCAGCTTACTCCTCCTTATACACCACAGCACAACGGTGTATCGGAGCGGAGAAATCGCACCCTATTAGATATGGTGCGCTCTATGATGAGAGCAGCTGAGTTACCTATTTCCTTCTGGGGATATGCACTGGAGACTGCTGCATATCTATTGAATAGAGTTCCAACCAAATCTGTGCCTACCACTCCATATGAGATATGGAATGGTAAGAGACCATGTCTTAATTTTATTCAGATATGGGGTTGTCCGGCCTATGTTAAGACACAAAATCCGGACAAACTCGAGGCAAGGTCTGTTCTATGTAAGTTTGTTGGATATCCCAAACATTCGCGAGGGTATATCTTCTACCACTCCGAGGAACAAAAAGTGTTTGTTTCTCGACATGCCACTTTCTTAGAAAAGAGTTTTCTTATGAAACAGACAAGTAGCATTCAGGTAGAACTGGAAGAGGTTCCAGCAATACAAACTGAAACAGAAGACTTGGTAGAACCAGAGGATTCAGTAGAACTCGACGAACCCCAGCCTCTCCGCCGATCAAGTAGGGTTTCTCGTCCACCTGAGAGATACTACGGTTTTCTCATTGACGGTGGAAGCGAGGATTGCATCATGGAGGATGATGACCCAACTAGCTTCGAGCAGGCCATCACGAGTAGGGACTCAGTGAAATGGCTGGATGCTATGCGGTCCGAGATGGAATCCATGTACACCAACAAAGTATGGACTTTGGATGTTGCTCCTGAAGGGGTAAAACCCATCGGGAGCAAGTGGATCTTTAAGAAGAAACTTGGTGTAGATGGGAAAGTGGAGACTTTCAAAGCTAGACTTGTTGCAAAAGGTTTTCATCAAAGACCAGGTGTGGACTATGACGAAACCTTTTCTCCAGTGGCTATGCTTAAATCCATCCGAATCATGCTTGCCATCGCTGCATATCATGACTACGAAATCTGGCAAATGGATGTTAAGACCGCCTTTCTAAATGGTGATTTAGAAGAGTGCGTGTACATGACTCAGCCAGAGGGCTTCGTAGACAGTGGGAGCAGCGGGAAGGTGTGCAAGCTGCTTAAATCCATTTATGGATTAAAGCAAGCATCGCGGAGTTGGAACATCTGCTTTGACGTCGTTATCAAAGAGTTTGATTTCGTCAAAAACCCAGATGAACCTTGTATTTACAAGAAGGTGGCAGGGAGTAAAGTTGTCTTCCTCGTATTGTACGTGGACGACATACTCTTGATAGGAAATGATATTCCTATGCTGCAATCGGTCAAGCTCTTCTTATCACAAAGATTCTCAATGAAAGATCTTGGTGATGCCTCCTGCATATTGGGGATCAGGATCTATAGAGATAGATCCAAACGGATACTGGGATTGTCCCAATCCAGGTACATTGACACCATACTAAAGAGGTTTAGTATGGAAGAATCCAAGCGTGGGAACTTGCCCACGATCTCTGGAGTCACTCTCTCTAAAGAGATGTCTCCTAAGACTGATTTGGAGAGAGCTCGTATGCAAGGGATACCCTATGCTTCGGCTGTAGGCTCTATCATGTATGCGATGCTATGTACCAGACCCGATGTAGCATACTCACTAAGTGTAGTGAGCAGGTATCAAGCTGATCCTGGAGAGAATCACTGGACAGCTGTGAAGAGCATTCTCAAGTACTTGCGAAGGACTAAAGAGATGCTCTTGGTGTATGGTAACGGAGAACTCCAAGTGGAGTCTTTTACCGATTCGAGCTTCCAGAGTGATAAGGACGACTCTAAGTCGCAGTCGGGATTTGTCTTTACCCTTTACGGAGGGGCGGTTAGCTGGAAGAGTTCCAAGCAGGAAACCGTGGCAGACTCGACGACGGAGGCTGAATACATCGCTGCCAACGATGCTGCTAAATAAGCTGTCTGGATCAAGAAGTTCATTACTGAACTTGGAGTGGTTCCATCCATTGAGCATCCAATACCTTTGTATTGCGATAACAATGGAGCGGTGGCTTTGGCCAAGGAACCCAGGTCCCATCAGCGATCCAGGCATATTCTGAGGCGGTATCACCTGATCCGGAAGATAGTTGATCGCCGGGAGATCGAGGTCAGGAGGGTTGACACGAAGAACAACACGGCGGATCCACTCACGAAGGCCATTCCCCAGATACAGTTTGAGAGACTCTTCGGGATGCTCGGTATGCGATACTACAGCAGCTGGCCCTAGTGCAAGTGGGAGATTGTCAGTTGTATGTATGCCCTAGAGGCCAGTATTGTACAGATGATGTATATTATATTGGATGCTTGGACATATATAGATATGACTTTCTTGCTCGATATGATAGTATGCTATCTGGTTGCTCTTTATCTTAACATGTACACTTGTCTCTTTAAACTGTCTTATGGTTACATGTTGGTAAAGCCCTTAGGATGTGTACTTGACTACCTGGACTATGATGCAGATCATACTAGTGGGGACATGGTAGTCCATAAGTACATCCTTCAAGGTCCCTAGTCGTGGGTGTATCGAGACGGGGCATCGATATACCAGAGTAGACTAGCGTATACGCTTCTCGACCCATGAGATGGGCGATGGATGATCCCATATCCATTGGTGTTTGACATCAGAGATGATATACGGGTGCTCAGTGGAGACTGGGTACACTGGACAGACTCGCCGAGAACTCCCAGATGGTATTATACCTCACGTCAGATGGCAGTTCTCAGGTGACACTTGTACATGTTAGTCTGTAGACCCGAGATCGTCATAGAGTCTTGTGTGATTCCCACTGTGCTTTGATCTCCACCTTACCACGTCCATGAGGGCGTGCAAAACGGTGGTCTTTGGGTACAGTCCCGAGTCACATGGAGGCAATGAGCGATAGGAGGGGTTTCGTCTCTCCCGGTATTGGGAGTTGATGTTGCGATGTGCTCGATTGGCCGTAACAGGGAAGTCCCTGGCCAGGGCTGATCAGAGATTTGCTGGTAAGTGTTACCAGTAGTTTCTCGACCCGTTATGAGCCTCACATCGGCACGACTTATCGGTTATTGGGGTCTGACGTTTACCACCCCTAGACTTGATATGCGACGTATCAGACGAACAGACCGGACTGTACGGTAAGTGTTACTGGTTGGATTCACAGGAGTGTGAGCGGGCTAGCTCGTCGATCTTCTGATCGCTCAATACCCGGATGGCCGTTACGTTTAGCAGACCGCTTGCGGCTTGTAGGTGCTTGATATGATCATCATCTGCTACCGGCGTATTGACGAGTCTTTAGAGTCCTACACAGAGGTTTCCTGGCTCAAGCGAAACGAAATAGGAGCGCATATGAGATATGTGCGGGACCGAGAATAATGCGTGTATGTTATACCGCATTTCATTCTCGCGATGAATGTTTCGATTGGTTATATGCGATATAACCTAGTTATCGAATCGTAGATTGATTCGATAAGTCGATACATTGGATACTAGTCGGTTATGTGCGACATGACCGGATCATTGAATCAAGTGTTGATTTAATGATTTAATATATAATTATATATATTTGATATATTACTTTGCATTAACTAGTATTGGTTCACTTTAAATGGATTTTCTCACTTGATGTACATGTTGTATATGTGACATACTTTTGTGCACATCTTTGTATCATGTTTGATGATACTTGCTCATTTGGTTAAGTGTGAAGAATTAAACCATGGTTAAGAGATGATTAGGGTTTTGCCTTTTTATTTATTTATTTGTTTATTTATTTAGAAAAGGTTTAGATGAGAATGGTGGCTTTCTTTGTCTCTTATTGAAGCTCCATGAAGCTTTGACTTATGCAACCATTCTTGTCTTCATGCTTAACCCTAACTCATCCAAGTAACCATGGTATATTCTCTACACTTAACCTTAGTTAGGATATGATAAGTATTGTTTTCTTTTTCATTTTAAATCACTTATCATATTCTTTCTTCTTCTAGATCATCTTCTTCTTCAAGAAAAGCTTAAGCCCATCAATGGCAACTTGAGCAAAAGTGAGTGAAATCCAATTCTAAAGTGAACCCACCTCCTATTTCTTCACCCTCTACTTCTTGCCAAGTTGTTTTGGGTGTTTTCTTCACAAGTTTCATAACTTGGTGAAGTTGGATCTTGAACTTGTGCAACCTCGACGTAGATCATCTTCGGCACGAAGCCGACGATCTATTCCGCCCATTTCTCCGATGAAGCCAACGATTGAGTTCGGAATTCGAGATGGACAGCGAGAGGACACCTACGTGGAGCTAAGGAAGTGGAGAACCGGATCTACAAAGGTTGTAGTCTCTCTCCTTTAGTTAAAGTGTTAACTAGTTTCGTATTTCGCCTAAACATCTAGTCCACGATCCGTATTAGGGTTTCTCGGCACCCATAAAATTTGAAATTGGCATGGTTGATGCCTTGTGAGACCTCTATAGTGTGCCTAGGAACCCTACAGGATCCGTACTGCCGGAGCCCGAGGGTCGATCCAGACAGACGGAGCCTATGGGCCGATCCGGACAGACGGAGCCCGTGGGCCGATCCGGACTGACGGAGCCCGAGATATGAGTATTTACGTGTCGATGTTGGACACGGGTTTCATGATGTTTCGAGTGTCGATGTTGGACACTCAGGTTCCATGATTTTGATGTGTCGTTGATAGACACACAGATTGATATCCTCATATTTACATACATATGCTTTCATAATTTTTACATGCATGATGTTGTTGTGTCATTGGTGGACACGTAGATGTTATCCACATGCTGATAGGCATCGATTATATAGTTAGCACATATGCAGATATGGTCACCCTAAATATCATAGTATTACCTTTATGATATAGTTGACCTAGGAATCGTTGTTTATTTCGATTTCTACCTGATGATGTTTTCTACTCACGAGTTGGCAACTCACTCCCGTTGTGCCACAGTTCTTGCAGGTTGACCGCATGGATCAGTAGCGGCATCGCTGGCACACAGCTTGTATTCGGGTGATTTGCTTTGGTAGGTGGCACATGTTGGATCGTACCACTCTCGTATTTACTATTCCGTTGTATCTAGCTAACTCCATTAATCAGAAACTAGTATTTGTATATGTAGTAAGACTTAGCAAGACTTGTAGTTGTGAGACTTAGAGCGATGGGTTATATGTTCGCTTGTTGGGCTGATGTCTTTCTTTATTCATTATTCTTTGTGTTGATCTTCGCCGTTGGGCGTCGTATACATATATTCTGTCTTGCATGGTTGTGATTCCGCCGTTTGACGAAGAGCTAGCTCCCGCTTGGGGATACCTTTTATATTATCATGTGTATGTGATTTTGGATCAAAATATACAAAGGAGGTGCTGCCTAAATTTTTAAAAGACGAAACATGTTTTCAACTAGTAACATCCACTTGCATTTTTCATGTTCCACTATTTATGCATTTAAGAAACTTTTGATTTCATCATATCTTTGTTTCAAAACATCACCTCTTTTATTTTCCTTAAAAAGGTTTATATTTCTGGGCTTCGGCTTATTTGAATTACGTTACGCCTGTAGACGTGGTGTGATTTAAGTGCCGGTCGCGAGCTAATATTTTTGGGTCGTGACACCAAGCTACCTCTTCACTAATTAGGGATTAGTGAAGCTAACACCCTAAACTAAATGGCTAATCTAATAGGGGATGATAAAGTAGGATTTTTGCTCAATTTGGAATTAACTTTCTCACTCAATTTCTTCACCTTGAGAAAGCTAGAGAGCTCAATGAGGAAGATGAAGCAAAAAATGGATGAGAGAGTGAATGGCAACCATGGGTGAGAAATATCTCATATAACTCATGTAGAGACTTAACCATGGGTTTAGATAATGGTTGGATTAATAAATATCTAGTGTAAGACAAAACTATTGGACTAAGTCAATGGTTCTACAAGCTTCCACTAAGCTAACCCATTTGACTAATTTCCAACTAATATTTGATTTACACTAAATAAATAAACCTTACATTATCATCAGCATGGTGTAAGTCTCATACACCCATGTAGGATGTATCACCAAGTATGACACAAAAATAAATACAATTAATATATATCACATATATATTAAATGCATAAGTGAGAAAAGAAATGCTTAAGTAAGCTAATATTAGTTAATGTAAATCAATATATAAAATATATAATTATACATTAAATCATTAAATCAACACTTGATCTAATAATCCGGCCATATCTCATATGACTGACTAATATTATTTGTATCAACTTGTCGAATCAACACTTGATTCGATAACCCGGCTATATCTCATATAACCGACCGATATCATATATCGCGAGAATAAAATACGGTATCTCATACTCGTATTAATCTCGGTCCCGCACATATCACATATGTGCTCCTACTTCGTTTTTCCTGAGCCAATAAACCTCTGTGTAGGACTCTAAAGACTGGTTAATACGTCAGCAGTAGGTGATGATCAAATCAAGCACTCACAAGCCGTCAGCGGTACTAACTGGACGTAACGGCTACCCGGGTATTGAGCGATCAGAAGATCAACAAGCAACTCCGCTCTAACTCCTGTAAAGCCTGTTAGTAACACTACCGTACAGTTCGGTCTTTTCGTCTGATATGTCGCATATCTAGTTTAGGGGTGGTAAACATCAGACCCCAGTAACCGATAAGTCGTGCCGATTTGAGGCTCATAACGGGTCGAGAAACTACTAATAACACTTACCAATAGATTTCCTGTAACATTTTAGAAAAATAAAACATTATTTTTGGGAAGTTAAACAATTAAAGTAATAAATATTATGAATATTTTAAAGTAAGGAGATTAGCTTTAATGACGTGGTATAATTATATACCGATAATTCGGGAGATATTTGAAAAATTTCTACATGATTATTGATTTTGAGTGTATTAATTCGATTTGGATATATTATAATTAATTTCATACAAGTTTACGGCTAAGCTTAATTAATAATCTCTAATCATGCATTAAGCTTGATTATGCACATGACATGCACCATATCATATTGTAAAAATACTTGTTACTTTTTTCAATTTGTTTGAAAAACCATGCTTCATTTCTTTTATTACTTGGGTTTTTGTTTTTGTTTGAAATTAAAAGGAAAAAAAGAAATTGGAGATATTTTGAGAGTGGGGACAAGGAAGTATGGGAAAGGGGAGAGGGAGAGAGGGAGAGAGAGAGAGCGGGTGAGTGATCTTTTGACCATGGCTCATTTTCCTTCACTTCATCTTCATCATTCTTTTTCTCCTTCTCCCCTTCAATGCCTGCCCTCTCCCTCTACCTTCTCTACCTCCTCACATCACCCCTATATCCACAACAAAACCTTATATCCCCTTCATTAAAATTGTGCACAATCTCACTACAAGCATGGTGGATCAAGCAAGTTAAGATTTTTAGCACCAGGGGCAACTCAAGAAAATTCTTAAGTTGCCAAATGTGGTATTTCTTTCACCATTAGTATAGTAATTGAGTTCCTTTAGCTTCTATTTTAGTTTAGAATTGATTAAGTGAGGTTTAGTGATCTTGGAAAATTCCAAGACGAAGTTTAGGGGATTCTTAAGTTTTGATGGTGCAAGTGAGTGTAAATTGGTGACTACAACCCCCTTTAGTGTTAAAAACCTAGATCAAAACAGAGCCTAGACCATGAAACTTGAGTTAGATATTTCAAATGTCGGTTTTGTGAATATTTTATGGGCTACAGGAAATCTGGAGTGACCTGGGACCTTTACAAGAAAAACAAGCAACTCTATTGACCTGTACTGAGCACTAGAAGACCACCCTGCGAAGACGAACCCAAACCGGCCAGGCCGGAATTTCTATTGATCTCGCCGGGTCATCTGTGGGTATTGGTGTTAGGATTGGTTCTGTAGGTCATATACCCCATATACTACCCCACTGTACTGCTTGTTTATCCCCTATTCACCTGACCAAAAATCTGGAGCAAGTTTTCTAAGTTTGTGTTTTGGTTTCATGATTGTTCAAGACTTAAGTTCTGATATGGGTGTTTTATCTCGATCGATTGGCGTTTGTACGTCGATGTCGAGGGTTAATTGGTTCTTTTGCATGCGTAAACCATAGGTTTTAACCTATGTGTGTGAAAGGTTACGCTAGTGCCCCGGCCAACTACCGTGACGAAATGCGGAACAAATTTTTTTCTAACGATTAGAATATGGCACTAGAATAACTTTTAACCCGGATCTTTCCATAAACCTATCTAGCAAAACTAAAGTAGTGCTATCTGCTATGGAAAGAATTCTCACCAAGCGACCCAAGTCCTTCGGTCTTCTTTCCTCATCATGTGCTCCAAGTGGCCACCTTGAACTTGTTTGATCTCCATTTTCGGCTCCATCGGTCCTCCGGGATCAAGCTTGTTCTCCGGTCCTCCTTTGTCATACAACCCGAGGGATGTGATTCATGGCTCTAGCTCCTAAGTAACAAAAGGAGCAACTAGAGAACTTGGGATGCTAATCCAATTTTTCTAGGATGTAGTATGAAGATCTATGTGTTCTACTATCTCAACCTTGCCTCTTTACTTGTTTCTTAACTCATGAGAGGGTAGTGAAAGAGGAAGATGATAAAGGTGGGGAAAACTCAAGAGGAGGGAGGAGATGAAGAGAAATGTGAGCTCAAGATAATAATGAAGCAACCATGAGAGAGAAAATACACACAAAGGTTTTGTGTATGAATTTCTTGAATAAACAATCAACAACCATACTTCAATAGTAACTCCAAATGAATTAAAAATTCATTTGTTAAATATTGAAGCATGGTTATCTCCATTCCTCCCATACCTCACACTTTACACCTCATTTTCAATTTATCAAATAAATAGAAAAAGCATAATGAGGTGACCACCTTCTAGAAGGTAATCTGTAATAAATACAGACTACAGTCTGCTGTATATACATACCTGCATTCGAATAAAAACACGAATGCCCAAAGAGATAGAATAACAAGAAGAACGTAATACAATATACATATCGAAATACATATATGTAAACTATTAAATCAATACCTGATTTAATAATCCGGCTCAAACCCGAGCTGGCCAGTATTACCAACTGTCCGATCGAAAGTCCGAGTACAAAGTACAGCAATCGATCGAGACCCTGCACGTATCCAATACGGCTATTACATCATTTCGCCTGAACCAGGGAAACTCTCTGTGTGGGACTCTAAAGACTCGACAGTACATCGGCAATGAGTTACTGGATAAATCCATAACCACAAGCATGTCAGGGCACTAGCTGTACGTAACGGCTACCCGGGTACCTGTCGAAAAGGAAGGCCGACGAGAAAACTCATCCGGATCCTTACTGAGCTATCTGTGACAATCTTCGTACAGTCCGGTCTCTTCGTCTGAGAGTATCGCATACCGGGTCTAGGGGGTGGTAAACGTCAAACCCTAATAACCCGATAAGTCGTGCTGATGTGGCTCAGTACCAATCCGGGAAACTACTGATCAGTCTATCAGTAAATCCCAACTGCCTTGGCCAAGGTCTTATGGTCCTGACCAATCGAACACAGTGCGATATCGACTCCCAATACCGGGAGAGACGAATCCCCGATAATCACTCACTGCCTCCATGTGACTCGGGATTGTACCCAACCAAAACCTGTTTGCAGGACTCAGTAAAGCCGTGGTAGGGTAGTGATCAAAGCACAGTGGGAACACACACGAGACAAATGACGATCTCAGGTTTAAGGACTAACCGGTACTCATGTCACCTAAGAACTTCCTTCTGACGCTAGGAATAGTACCATTTGGAAGTTCTCGGCGAGTCCGTCCGGTGTACTCACCTTTAGTGAGCACCTGTATACGATCTTAGGTCTAAAGACCAATGGTTATGGGACTAAACCATCGCCCCTCCTCGGGGTCTAGAAACGTATACACTAGTCTACTCTGGAATATCGATGCCCAGTCTCGATACTCCCACGACAAGGGACCATTTAAGGATGTGCGTACCGACTACCCAGCTCCCACAAGTATGATCGCCATCACAACGCAGATAGTCTAGCATTGATCCTACGGGCTTTATCAACATGTATAAAAGATATGTAATAGCAAGTAAAACATACGCATGTTAAGATAAAGTCAAACCAAATAGCATACTATCATATCGAGCAAGACTGTCTTATACATATATATGTCCAAGCATCCATATGTATACATATACAATAATGGCCTCTAGGGCATACATATAAAACAATCTCCCACTTGCACTAAGGCCATATATATTGGCATACCGAGTATCCAATGTCTACTCTAGGGCCAGCTGTTGGCGTACCGCATACCCAACATCTCAAAAAGTCTCTCAAACCGTGCTTGAGGAAGGGCCTTGGTGAATGGTTCCGCAGTGTTGTGTTTGGTATCCACTCTCCGGACCTCGATCTCCTGGCGATCTACGATCTCCCTGATCAGGTGATACCGCCTTAAGATGTGCCTGGATTTCTGATGGGACCGTGGTTCCGTCTCTAACGCTATAGCCCTATTTTTATCGCAATACAAAGGTATTGGGTCAACAATGAACGGAACGACCTGAAGTTCATTAATGAACTTCTTCATCCAGACCGCCTCTTTTACGGCATCGCTTGCAGCAATGTATTCAGCCTCCATCGTCGAGTCTGCAACGGTATCCTGTTTGGAGCTCTTCCAACACACCACCTCTCCGTTGATGGTAAATACAAAACCCGAGACAGACTTGCTATCATCCTTGTCACTCTGGAAGCTTGAATCGGTAAAGGACTCGACTTTTAGGTCTCCATTTTCGTAAACCAAGAACATCTCCTTAGTCCTTCTCAGGTATTTGAGAATGTTCTTTACCGCTGTCCAGTGTTCCTCACCTTGGTTCGACTGATACCGGCTCACCATGCTTAGCGCATAAGCTACATCTGTCCTTGTACATAGCATCACATACATTATAGATCCTACCGCTGAAGCATAGGGTATAGTGCTCATGCGAACCCTCTCCTCGTCAGTCTTGGGAGACATCTCATTGGAGAGGGTGATTCCGTGCAATGCGGGTATGTTACCGCGCTTGGAATCTTCCATACTAAATCTCTTTAGTACGGTCTCTATGTACCTGAACTGTGAAAGTCCCAGTAATCTTTTAGATCTATCTCTGTAGATCTTGATCCCCAGAATGTACGAGGCATCACCCATGTCCTTCATGGAGAACCTTTGTGACAAGAATAGCTTGACCGATTGTAGCATAGGAATGTCATTTATAATCAAAAGAGTGTCGTCCATGTACAAGACTAGGAATACGATAGTTCTGTTAGGTCCACGTTACCCACCCCGGTTCTTTTGGCGAGGCGGAATAGGTAAAAATCAAAATTTTCTCACAAGGTAACATGGACCAATCATGAAGGATCTTTGCTAAACAAAACTAACATACTAACAACAAGTTCTAGCTACTATGTTGAATGGTTATACCTAGATCATGAACTCCTTCTCTTCTTGTTGTGGTCCTCTTTCTTGCTTGCTCCTTGGAGTGGCGTAGACGGCTCCTCCGCGTCTTCTTCTCTTTGCCGAAGATAGATCCACCCGAAAGCCTCTATCTTGAGCTCCTACCTCAACCAGAGGTAATTAGAGTGCTTGGCTTGCTAGACAAGGAACCCTAGAAAGAGTAGAGAGATGTTTTGATGGTTTAGTCTCAAAAGCTTATGATTTTCAACACATGAAACACTTAAGCTTTGAGAGAGGAAGAGGGAGAGCTTTTTCAAGAGAGAGAAAGAGCATGAAAGAATGAGCAAGAATAATACAACCATTCTTATCTATGAGAATAATAATAATTATAATAATTAAGGAAAATGTGATGGTTAGTTTTGAATGACCATTATCATTTCAACATTAAATGCATTTTGCAAGAAACAAGAAGCATCTTGCAAATGAAATGATGATGGTCAAAAGGTCAACAAAAGTCAACCGGTCAACCAAAGTCAAAAGGTCAACAAAAGTCAAATGGTCAACCTAACCATGGCACAATTATCCTTAATTAATATCATTAATCATATTTCTCATTCTCATTAGGGTTAAGAAAAAGTCAACGGTCCTCTGCCTCTGTCAACTGTGCATACACACCCGCATCCGTGTTCCGAGGAACACGGATAAAATGAGACAAAACCAATCCCAAAACAAATACTAGGATCTGGCTTAAACCAAAACCCGCTAGTAATAACTGCCCGGTCACCAAAACGTGCAGAAGTGCACGTATGTGAACGAACCGTGTCGCAAAACCATGCGACCTCTACTCTGTTTTGCCCAAAGGTGAACAACCCTCTGTGTGGGACTCTAAAGACTCGACACTACACTGGCAGTGGGTTTAACCACAGGCTGCTGTTGGGGTAAAAATTTACACCCCGGTTGACCAAGTCAAAATCAAAGTCAACCCCAAGCCAAGTGGGCCCAAGCCCAGATCCAGTGGGCCCATGCCCGGGTCGAGCCCGAACATGAAGCGGCCGGCCTCCCCCCATGCCAAGATAAAATTTTGTAATAAATAATTTTGTTGCATTCTATAGGCATAAAGCCAAATTTTTGTAAAGCCCATGGCTTATGTGTAAAAATAAATGGCACATGAGCCATGGGATAGGCAAAATGCCATTTTGTAAAGCCCAAGGGGCTATGTGCAAAGTGTATAGCCTATAAAGGCAAAGATAATGAAATATCTAAACAACTTTTTCTCTCTCTAAAATTTTTTCCAGATCTGAGATCTTTCCTTCTTCTTCAAGGTTCCAAAACCTTCTTCTTTCTCTTGAATTAAATCAAGAGTTTTACTCTTCTTTTTATAAAACAAATTAGTTTTCACCACAAAACCCACAAAGGAGAGCTTGGATCTATCATTAGATCTCAAAAAGAAGAGATTTTTAGATCTCACATCTCTTGAGCCAGCCAACAGAGGAGGAAGAAGAAGAACCCATTTCCCCAACCAAAACATTCTTCTTTTTTTCAGGAGTTTAACTCCACTAATTTCTCTTTCGAGAGTTTTTGGGGCTAAAAGCCCTCTTTTCCTCTCCAGCGCACTGCGCCCGAGCGCAAAGCGTCCACGAGCCGACACGTGGCGCGCGCGCTTGCGCTCCAGCGCACTGCGCCCGAGCGCAAAGCGCCCACGTGCCGACACGTGGCGCGCGTGCTTGCGCTCCAGCGCGCTTGCGCTCCAGCACGCAGCACTCATGCGCAAAGCGCCCACGTGCCGACACGTGGCGCGCGCGCTTGCGCTCCAGTGCACTTGCGCTCCAGCGCGCAGCGTTCATGCGCAAGGCGCCCACGTGCCGACACGTGGCGCGCGCGCTTGCGCTCCAGCGCGCAGCGCTAATGCGCAAGGCGCCCACGTGCCGACACATGGCGCGCGTGCTTACGCTTCAGCGTGCAGCGCTAATGCGCAAGGCGCCCACGTGCCGACACGTGGCGCGCGCGCTTGCGCTCCTGCGCGCAGCGCTCATGCGCAAGGCGCCCACGTGCCGACACGTGGCGCGCTTACGCCTGAGCGCACAGCACCTAAGCGCACAGCGCCCAAGGTGCTGCCCCACGCATCCTTTGGATGCCCTTTTCCCTTTTTTTTTATATATAACATATGTATACAAATGTACACATACACATATTCCACGACACTGTCTCTGTTAGAAAAAAATTTCCTAGTCTCGGACCCCCGTAAAAACTCTGCGTGGCTCCCGATATATCCAAAACCCCCTTTTAAAACAAAACACACGCACACTGCACATCGAGTTCGCATGACCAGTTTAACTCGTCAATCGGAGGTTCCCTCGCCTCAAAGGCAGGGGATAATTAACGGCAGCTTAGTCCGCGGCTGCCGGAGATTCGGATCCCCACAATCAATAAACCCCGGCCTACCCTAGGCAGGGGGAATCTGTAGTACGCCTGATGCGTGCGCGTATTCCCATCTCAATGGGGTGACAAAAAACACCCTACAGATTCTGGCACGCCCGGTGGGACCAATCTCTCCTCCCATATTTCGGGTTAAACGTTCATGCGAACTCAATCAATATACATATCGATTGCCTATACTGAAATGATGTTCTTTTTTCCATGCAGCAATCAACCTTCGACGACAATGTCTCCCCAGACGAATTCAGCTTCCAACGTGACCCCGATTCCGTACGTGGTCAAGATCAACGCTCGTGTGGTTCTCCCCGCGAGCCTCAGTCGACAGTGGGAGGAACCGCCCCGCCAGTTTGGCTCCGTCATCATCTTCCTTGCCGGAAGCGCTCATCTGGCGGAGATCCCGACGGAACAGGTGGCCAAGCCGGTCTCAAGGGGTAAGAGGCCGAATGTCGTGATCGCCAAGGCACCACAACCGAAACTTAAGACGGTATCTGAGCGATTCTCTGGTGCTCCAGTGGGGTGCAAGAACTTCGGTACAAAGGGCAAAATCAAATGTTGCGGACGAGCTCAGGCGATGACTCCAACAAATGCACAATCGAGCGTATCTCCAAGGCCCTCCATTGCCCGGTCTGCGGCGTCTTCCCAAAGAGCTGAAGTCTGCCAGGTGCTTAGAACAGAAAAGTTAAGGCAGAAGCGGCTCAGGTATCGAGCCAACAAGAGGGCCAAGGCTTCGGCCAAATGGAATCATGTGAAGTTCCAAGTGCAGGGTTGCCCCGCGACGACAGCTGAGTCGGACGTAAGAATCAGCAATTCCTTCGAGCCTCTGAAGTGGGTTCAGAAAAATGCCATGACCGCCAGAATCAAGAAGACAGCGGTCCGAACAGTGCCACAAAGAGACGTGTCCCGGCCCCAACAGAAAAGGTATGACACTGTCTCTTCAAGAGTCTATCAAGCACTCTGTGCCGCACGAAAGCAGTGGGGCAAACCCAGAAAAGAAGCGCCAGCACCATTCAAGAACCTGGTTAGGCCAGCCGCCTTCAATCGACTACCAGCTACCGAAGCAAGGGGGTCAAGACAGCGATCCGTGAAATCAGCTTCCAATGATAGAAAGACGGCCGGATACATCATCCATACGGTCTATATGGCGGGCGGATGCCCCAGCGACAACCTTCGCAGCAAAAGCAAGGATGGGGCCACCACATCCTAAGCCCAATCTAGCCTGAATGTGGTCGCCGCTGCCCAAGAACAGCCGCCCCCGCTGGATGAAGAAAACCCTCTCGATGAGGATGATAGGCAGAAAGACCCCTCGGTCTATGCAGAGTCAAGCTCGGACAGCGAGGAAGAGCCGACTTTCCGCCCCAGGACTGCGGAGCAAGAGCTACTTCAAGAGCTTCGAAAACAGCTCAGGAGCAAAGACAAAGAGATGGCCAAGCTCTATTCGAAGATTGATGATTTAACAAACGTGGTGATGCAGCTTACGGCTCAAATTGCTCGAGCGCCTCCCAATCAAGCACAAGCCACTGCTAATCAGCCGGGTGATGACAATCCGAGGCAGCCAATGCCTGTTCTTTCGGGTCCCAGACTGGTCGAGCCACATGAAAGCCGGCCACATTCCGCTTCTGGGGACGCCTTGGCCCCAGATAGCACCATCCCTCTAACACAGGATTGGATAATGGATTTGGTCACCAGCAAGGTTAAAACATTGGTGGCCGAAGCTGAAGTTCAGAAAGAAATCGGCAGTAGTGGGCGGCCATATCCCACGCAGTACGATCTGATTGAGTTCCCAAGCGGCTATGTCATTCCTAAGTTCGGAAGATTTGATGGAACAGGGAATGCAAATCAGCACGTCGCCCACTTCAAAGCATCATGCGGAAATACAGGAGGCAATGACGCGCTCCTTCTTCATCAGTTTGTCAACAGCCTGACCGGCGTCGCCTTCGACTGGTATGCGAGTATACCGGACGGGTCCGTCATTACCTTTGCCCAAATGGAGTCCCTGTTTCGGCAAAGGTTCATGAGTGTCAGCGATAAAATCTCCATTGCCGACCTTGTGAGGACCAAGCCGGGGAAGAATGAAAGCAACACCGACTTTATCGCTCGATGGCGTAATCTCACAGTCAAGTGCGAACCGCCGCTGGAGCAGGACCAGTCCGTCAGCCTTCTCATTGGGAACCTCAGCAATTGGATGGTCCCATTTTTGTGTACGGCGGGCCTCAAGACATTTCAGGAGCTAACCAAGAAAGTCCAAATGCTGGAACGCTCGAAGCAAGAGTCCCCGCCGGATTCTCAGAGAGACAAAACTTGGAAAAGCAAGCGGGACGACAACCGTAGAAGCGGGAGTTCCAGCAGTACCGATGTCTTCAATGCGTCCGACGGTGAAGAAAAGTGAAGGGCGGGCGAATCCAAAACCAACCGGTCTCGAAAGCCATTGCTGGGAGGAGATGGGCCTTCCCTAGAGGAGAAAAAGAACAAGGTTTACTCTTTCAGAAGGGACAAGGTCCGCAAGATATTTAAAGATGCCTTGAACAACGGCCTACAATTGCCGGAGTCGAAAAGACCCCAAGAAGCAAAAATGACCGACAATCCTCTGTATTGCCCGTACCACCGAGTAGTGAGCCATGCGATCGAGGATTGCTATATCTTCAAAGACTGGGTCGAGAAGCAGTACAAGGCTGGAGAGATCGAGCTGTCCAAAAGTGTGTTGGTGAATAATCATGTTGCAACCACCAACTTTATACAGACATAAACTGAAGCCTTCTGGGAGCAGACAGCCGAACCCGCTGCCCTGAGAAATGAAACGGACTCATCGCGGCCTCCGTGGAGTACGCACATGTTGGAGATAGTGCCCTCAGAGTCAATTATTGGATCACAGGCACGTGATTGCAATGATTGAGGGAGGACCTATCCCGGGACGACAGTCTTACTCGAGATGATAGTATGCTATCTGGTTTACCTTTACCATCGTGTACTGCTTTAGGTGACCTGACAGGTCGCTATTACACGTTGATAGAGCCCCTAGGATTCTTGCTTGACTGCCAGCAGTATGAGGTCGATCATATAAGTGAGAGCTGGAGTCTATAAGCACATCCTTAAAAGGTCCCTAGTCGTGGGAGTTTCGAGACAGGGCATCGATTCTCCAGAGTAGACTAGTGTATACAGTCGAGACCCCGACGAGGGGTGGTGGCCGGTCTCACAAGCCACTGGTGTCAGTTGGTTCACCTAAGATGTATACAGGTGCTCATTGGGTTATGAGTACACCGGACAGGACTCGCCGGGAACATGCTAGTTGGTCTTATACCTGACGTCAGATAGCAGTTCCCAGGTGACATGTGTACAGATTAGTTCATCGACCTGGGGATCGTCATTTGTCTCGTGTGAGTTCCCACTGTGCTTTGATTACTACCCTACCACGGCTCAAAGGAGTCGTGCAAACAGGTTTTAGTTGGGTACAGTCCCGAGCCACATGGAGGCAGTGAGCGGATCTTCGGGGGTTTCGTCTCTCCCGGT
This sequence comes from Agapanthus africanus, assembly GCA_030015575.1. Lineage (NCBI taxonomy): Eukaryota > Viridiplantae > Streptophyta > Magnoliopsida > Asparagales > Amaryllidaceae > Agapanthus > Agapanthus africanus. The sequence continues at coordinate 205,058,470 of CM057347.1, read as the reverse complement.
ATTGGGGGTGAGGTCGCGCTGTGTCTAGGAGAGCCATTACACAAAGTCCTTGGCCAAGGCAGGAGATTTACTGGTAGGTATTCCAGTAGTATCTCAGGGTGTTCTGGGCTACACTCCGACACGACTTGTACTGCTTTTGGGGGTCTGACTTTTACCAAACCCCTAGGCCCGACATGCGATGCTCATAGACGAACGGACCGGACTGTACGGATATTGTCACTGACAGGCTCAATAGGGTGTCAGGATGAGTTCACTCATCGACGTCCCTTTTAGTCAATAGCTGGTGGCCCGTTACGTATTGGCTTATACCTCTGACGTGCTAGTGGTTAAATCCACAGCCATAGTATTGACGAGTCTTTAGAGTCCACCACACTTTCAGTTACTCAAGCTTTCGGGCGAAACGCTGTAGAGGCCGTATAGAGATATGGCAGGGTCCGATCAGATACGTGCGGTATTGCACGGATCAGGATCGGACGGTTAGTACTAAAGGCCGTATAGATATATGGCAAGGTTCGATCGGATACGTGCGGTATTGCACGGATCGGGATCGAACGGATATTACTAGCCGGCTTTGGTTTAAGCCGGATCCTAGTTTAGTACAGTGTAGATTTTGTCTCATTGCATCTGTATCCGGTCGGAATACAGATGCGGGTGTGTATGCACAGTATCGGGGTTTTCCTGTAATTTATTACGGGACCAGTTTTCTGGAGTTGCCAGTTTGCATTCCGTTCCGGCCGGTTTTCGTTTGTTCTTTCCCGGCCGGACTTTTCCGATGGAAGGGGTTATTTGCAATTGTGCAAATAACATTTGTGGAGGGGGTTTCTTGCTATTGTGTTGATTATGATAGGATTAGAATCCTTCATCCATACTTTTGCATTAATGAGGTTAAGGTGTGAATAGAAGTGGAGTATGGTTGATGTTTTCTTGTCTTTGGATGTGGTCACCTCTTCCATTCTCCTACACTCACCTCCCTTGGTATTATGTTCCATTCCCTCCACCATTTCCCTTGATGAATTTGGCCGGCCACATTCTTGAGTGAGGAGAGAAAAATGAGGGAATTTCATTTGTGAGCTTGTGGCATTCTTGATCTCATTTTTGATGCTAGAAAAATGCAAGCACCATTTTTCTTCTTGATTCCTCCATCATCTTTCAAAGGCAACAAACCCCAAAGTGAGACATGCACTCTACACTACACTTCCTACAGCAAATCTTGGACGCGTCGATTCGCCAGCTTCACGCCCGAGTTGCCTCGGTATTGAGGTGGGAGCCCGTAAAAGCAACAGGCGATGTGGTGCCCTTTCCGACGAGGAGGAGACGGACGGAGATCCCGCGAGGAGATCGGAGTGGAGATGAAGACCGGAGGACTCGGATCAGTCGGTACATCTCTTCCCTTTCTTGTTAGTAGCTTAGACTTGTTAATGGTTACGATCCGGGTGTTTTGTGCGCGGTGGTGCCGGTTTGCTAAGTCCGCAAAATTAAAGTTTATCACCGCTTCCGCATTCCGGCGTCGGATTGACGGCCGGGGCGCCGCCGTGCACTTACAGTGGTATCAGAGCCTCGCCTTTAACTTCGTCTAGCTTCGTTTGATGTGTTTTTCAGTTCCGATCGACCAAAATTCCAAAAACCGTATTTTTTCCTTCACATCAGTTTCTGTTGAAATTTTTTGAAGTCTAAAAATTTTTCAGGTGATCTCAGAATGATGTGCAGGGAGTTCTAAGAACTCTGGGAAAATTCGACACACTGATCTCTCATACAGAGCGCGGAACCGCGGCCATACCCTTCTATTGGGCCGCGTTTCCGCCGCAGTCTAGAGGGTTCAGTGGGCCAACTTTTTCCAGTGGGCTTCAGGGGATTAATTAAGGGTTTTGGAATATTAAAATTGGGCCAATTATTTCTGTGAGTGCTACAGTATTGCTTGGGGGCCCACTTGTTAATTTTTTGGTCAATCGGAAAATTTTAAACACATTTTTCACAGTATTTACATTATATCTGCGACCGTGAATGTCACTCGATCGGTAAATCCGGTCTAACTGCTATAGCCCGGTTGGACGGATTTGCGAACGTGAATTTCACGTTGATGTTCTGTGTTTTGCTGTGATGTTGCGGATCGGTCGTGGGGGATAGCCTGGATGCAATGCTAGTACAGTTTTGTTGTATTATGTACATTTGTTGTTGCGGGGCGAGCGTCCGACATGTGGACTGCCGTCACTGCCTGTTTGTATTATTCTTTTGGGACACGACCAGGTTGCGGTCGATGTACCCGGTGTATGTATATTTTACTTTCTGTACTAGAATTACCCCGCGGAGGGGTGCACGGATAGCCGGGTTCTAGAGGGCAACGGGCCCGCATCTCAGGGCATTGAGACGGAGGGGGCTTCAGTCTGGAATTGGCGGGCTATTCGCCGCACTCGTAGGGGGTACAGGTTGACCCAGGAGGGGTGCCCAAGTTACCGGATTCCGTGAAGTGCTGGGTGGTCCATTCACGGTGCTGAAGGGGGCTGCCTCGCTTCAGGTTTTAGCGGGTGACTTGCCGCGCCCGTAGGGGTCTAGGATTTCATTGCACAGGCTATCCACACGACCAGGGGAACGTCGGGTTTCAGTAGTGGCTCTGTGAAACCCGGGGATCCCAGATATCTGATTTGTTCTGTGATGCTGTACATTTCTGTGATGTTGCATTTTATTCACGCCTTGAGCGAAATACTATATATTGGTATATATATTAGTAGATGTTGTATATGTTTTTCATCCGAGCTAGTCCAGTCCCCGCTCTGCCGTTAGTTAGCTAACCTAACGGGTGATGACGGGACCCAGTGGCGAATGCGGATGGCATATACGTACGTCAGTATATTTTCGTTCTTTGTGGTGTGATCAATTGATGGGACTGCGTTGATTCGGATCAATGCAAGTTAAACAAACCTAATCTGATGTTGTTGGAACACTTTTCAAAAAGCTGTTATTGCAAGGACGTTCACTTTTGTTTTGCATCGTGGTATTCATTTAGAATATCCTGCTCCTCAGTCGACGAGGCAAGGGCCGAGATCCCTTCACCGGGAGTGACCCCTTGGACAGAAGTTTGCGTCAGGGCATTAATTTCACTATAGCCGATTACTTTTGCTTTGCACAGTGATATTCGGTTATGAATATCCAGCACCCCATTCGACGGGGAAAGAGCCGAGATCCCTTCACCGGGAGTGACCTCTTTAGTAAAGGTTTTCGTCACTATATTTTCTAAAAAGCTATCCGTTCCTTCAACGATATCAAGTTCACTACGTTAAAGGTTTTCGCCAGAAACCATTCGTAGCCCTCCGTCGTTTCATATGGGTAGTCAATAGTATTCAAGCTGTGTTTGTTGGCCTTAGTCAAGGCACAGTGTTTGGTAGCTATTGGGTATTCATATGCTGCATAGATAGATGCGTTGGTTTGGGACAGTCGTATAGACTTGTTGGCCTTAGTCAAGGGCTTGTACGGGTGGGTTCAAATCAACCTGGACAATGACGGGTAGAACTTGACATGTGACTTATGATTTGTTGGCCTTAGTCAAGGTTATAAGAGCATGGGGTAAAAATCACATCGGGAGTTTCAAAAGAACTGAAACTTGCCAGATATGCGCATACCTTCTGGAGTGTTATACCGTGAGCGGATTCCGTCATGTTATCATGCGATGATAGTTGGATCCCGATTCCCACTGATGAGTTGGTTTACTCCTCGGGTGACCCCGACTAATTCTTCTTTCAGGTTTGGAGGAGAATTTGAGGTACAGTGGGAGGTTTCCAGATTAGATAAATTGGTAACCATTCTGATCTTGGTTAGAGTGCACGCTGAGTGTTTCTTTTCTCTCTCTCTTTGACAGCGACCATTGACCCGACCCTAGACTATGACTCAGTGACCAAGTTGACCGAACCTTCTTAAACACTGGCTTTTGGATTGTCAGAGTTGCAGACCTCATTGCCACTTCTACTTTTACCCTTTTTCTCCAGGACACCCCGTATCACTACGAACGTCCACTTCGATTGGACAAAACCATCGTATGGTTAGATACGAACTCGAAGGAATTCGAGGATGGTTTCCGGTTCTGGAGAAAACGGATAGGATTATTCAGTTGTCTTTTCTTTTCACCCTCTCTCAAGTTGCGAGTACTCCTTGGTTTAGGAGTAGTACACCTATTGTGCAAATTGGATAGTCTTCTTCCAAACCTTAGGCTGGTGCCGACCGGTAGGGAATGAAGAAAACCAATTAGCATAACGATGGTGTGCAGAAGGTATTAAGATTAAGACAAAACAAGGGATTAGTAAGAGGGCAAAGTGAATTGCGACTGATATTCACGACCAAACCAAGTATTTCTTCGCCAATCCTAAATCACCTTTGTATTTCTCCAGGACACTCCGTATCACTACGAAGATCCACAGTTTATTGGATACTCCATCGTATGGTTATATACGAACTCGAAAGGAACTTGTTCCAGTTCGGTGATGGATTCTGGTCCAGGAGAAATAGGAATAAGGTTTATTCGGTTGTCTTTTGTTTTCACCTTCTCTCGCATTGCGAGTGCTCCTAGGACTAGGACAGTACACCTATTATGCTTATTGGATAGTCTTCTTCCAAACCATAGGCTGGTGCCGAAGGTAGGGAAGGAAGAAAACCATTTGGCCTAAAGGGTGTGCAGAAGGTAATGACTAAAGACATATAAAGGGATTTGGAGAGGTGGCAAAGAATTATACGGTTATAGTTGTGAATCTGGATAATGGAAGAGGCATTACTAGGAATACCGGAATACCCCATCGAAACATTTCAATGTTTCAGTTTCAACTGTGTACTATTAAAAGAAAACTGATTTCCCAATTAACACTTGCTTCAGGGTATGTATTTACCAGGTATGATTCTCACATCTGTATGGTTTTACAGATGATGAGTGGGAGTAAGTCATTGGGAATTGGGTGATCATCCTCATTATATCGGGATTCGTTGTAATCGGTGATATTTGAGGAGATCACCTGGGCTGTTTGCCGGTCGGCAAATATTTGGTTTTGAATATCCGCTGTTGTGCACCAATTTCAAATTGATATATCTGTACGTCTATTTTCATAGAGTGAGATATACCTTTTTGATATTATGTCGATGACATTTACCTATATCAGTGGATGGTTAGGTAAGGAGCATTAAACAGCGGTGTAATTCTTCTTAACCATAAGTACAGTTTTCAACCTACGACACACAGTGAAAGAGTTGTTAGACTCAGCGGACTTATACAGAGTATTGTATGTTGTCCAGTGTCCATTGGGACAGAGGGGTTGGTCCTCGTACTATATTCTGTTTACTTTTAACTTCTCCAGTTCTTAGACATGTGTTTCGTAGAAACACAGGGTCTAAGTTTTGAGGAGTTATAGGTATTTGAATAGAGTAGAGAACCAGGTATAGCAAGTATCGGGATTCTTCAAAGTGATCGAAGATGTAGATACTTGTGTATGGTATTCAGTTGATAGTAGTGATAAAGAGAACTTACTTCTCTTTCAGATTACTCATAATTGGAAGCATTCCTAAGTTGAGTAACGCTGATCGGCCTCCTTCCATTTAGTTGACATGCACTGGAGATAGATGCATGATTTGAATCTGGTTCAATTAAATCAGTGCCTCTGGTTCTATATTGGATATAGTACAGTTCATATCTTAACATTGTTAAGGTACGGGGAGTTGTCCGGCTTATGATTAAAACCAGACTCTGGATAACTCAAGGCACGTTTCTGTAATGGCTGTTTGTGGGTTGACCCAGGCTATGACGAGGGTTGACTTTCTACCATCTGGCAGATCAATAGAAATATTGTTCTAGACTCGCCACAGTTTTATTAAAAATGGATTTTTTAAAAAACAGTAGTGGGAGTATGGTAGAACTGGAAGTGATTCCAGAACCGCAAACGATTACTGAAGATTTGATAAGGAACCTAAAGATTCAATCTGATTTGACATTCCGTTGGCCACTCCGCAGATAAGGTGGGTAACTTCAGGCACCCGAGAAGTACTCCGGTAGCCTCAAGGACGGTGACAGGGAAGTTCTTGTTTACCCACACTTGCCATTGTTGTTGTTCCAGGCTGCGAGACCCGGCATGAGAATGAGTATAGCGTCGTTCTAAACTAGCTTTAGAAGTGCACGTCTATATGACTCTGCCAGAGGGTTTTCGTAGTCAGTGGGAGCAGCGGAAGCATTGGTGGACATCAGGTTTATGTCTATTTATAGACTAAAGCAGATATAGCGGAGATAGATCATCTGTTTCTGATGTGACAGTCATAGGTTTGACGTCATCAGAATAGGGGATGGATCTGTTGAGAAGGTAGTAGGAAGTGATATTCCTATACTACGATCGGTTATATTCTTTGGTCGTCACACAGTGGTTTCTCCACAAGGGACTTGGACGTTATATAAGACATACTGGTTACTAGATCTATGGTTTTAGATCTAGATTTGGGTGGTTTCCCAATCAGGGTACTTTGACAGCATTCTAAGAGTATTTAGAATGGTTGACTCCTGGCATGGTAGTGTACCTGCAGGTAATGGAGTCACCCTCTCTAAAGGTGTCTTATAGACTAAAGTAGAGAGGGATATGCATGATTGGCAGATCACTTGCTTAGGCAATTGAGTCAATCATGAGATGTCAAGTACCACACCAGATGTTGTTCTTGCACTAGATGCAATAAGTTGATATTGATCCAATCCTGGAGAAACAGTCGGAAGCAGTTTTAGAACATAAGTGAATGTTCTAGGGATATGATAACGACAGCCTTATTTGGGAGACAGTTATCATTCCAGGCTTCCAAGGTGACATGGACGACAAGGAGGTTGTCAGAGTTATAGTTTTCCTTCTGACGAGGGGCAGTATTTTGGACAGGTGGTCCAAGGCAATACTGAGGGTGGCATGGCGCAGGATACTGATTAAGTTCAGTTGACGATACAGTCTAAGAAGTTTGGATTTGGAGTTCATTTATGAGCTAAGTCCCATCAGACATCCTGACATTCTAAGACAGGTATTGCTCATTTCGGGACATAGTTTTCTCCGCGAACTTGAGATATAGAGAGACATAGAAAGGAACATCTGAGCGGATCCACTCGCTGAGGCTATTCCTCGAACGCAATAGTCTCGCAAACGAGCTTTGTGAGACTGACTTGTAGAGGAGTTGGGTGTTCGGTATCACACGGGCTGTGAGTATGCGACATCGCAATAATTAGCCTTGAGTGCAAGTGGGAGATTGTTGGAGATAGTGCCCTCAGAGTCAATTATTGGATCACAGGCACGTGATTGCAAAGATTGAGGGAGGACCTATCCCGGGACGACAGTCTTACTCGAGATGATAGTATGCTATCTGGTTTACCTTTATCATCGTGTACTGCTTTAGGTGACCTGACAGGTCGCTATTACACGTTGATAGAGCCCCTAGGATTCTTGCTTGACTGCCAGCAGTATGAAGGCGATCATATAAGTGAGAGCTGGAGTCTATAAGCACATCCTTAAAAGGTCCCTAGTCGTGGGAGTTTCGAGACAGGGCATCGATTCTCCAGAGTAGACTAGTGTATACAGTCGAGACCCCGACGAGGGACGGTGGCCGGTCTCACAAGCCACTGGTGTCAGTTGGTTCACCTAAGATGTATACAGGTGCTCATTGGGTTATGAGTACACCGGACAGGACTCGCCGGGAACATGCTAGTTGGTCTTATACCTGACGTCAGATAGCAGTTCCCAGGTGACATGTGTACAGGTTAGTTCATCGACCTGGGGATCGTCATTTGTCTCGTGTGAGTTCCCACTGTGCTTTGATTACTACCCTACCACGGCTCAAAGGAGTCGTGCAAACAGGTTTTAGTTGGGTATAGTCCCGAGCCACATGGAGGCAGTGAGCGGATCTTCGGGGGTTTCGTCTCTCCCGGTATTGGGGGTGAGGTCGCGCTGTGTCTAGGAGAGCCATTACACAAAGTCCTTGGCCAAGGCAGGAGATTTACTGGTAGGTATTCCAGTAGTATCTCAGGGTGTTCTGGGCTACACTCCGACACGACTTGTACCGCTTTTGGGGGTCTGACTTTTACCAACCCCCTAGGCCCGACATGCGATGCTCATAGACGAACGGACCGGACTGTACGGATATTGTCACTGACAGGCTCAGTAGGGTGTCAGGATGAGTTCACTCATCGACGTCCCTTTTAGTCAATAGCTGGTGGCCCGTTACGTATTGGCTTATACCTCTGACGTGCTAGTGGTTAAATCCACAGCCATAGTATTGACGAGTCTTTAGAGTCCACCACACTTTCAGTTACTCAAGCTTTCGGGCGAAACGCTGTAGAGGCCGTATAGAGATATAGCAGGGTCCGATCAGATACGTGCGGTATTGCACGGATCAGGATCGGACGGTTAGTACTAAAGGCCGTATAGATATATGGCAAGGTTCGATCGGATACGTGCGGTATTGCACGGATCGGGATCGAACGGATATTACTAGCCGGCTTTGGTTTAAGCCGGATCCTAGTTTAGTACAGTGTAGATTTTGCCTCATTGCATTTGTATCCGGTCGGAATACAGATGCGGGTGTGTATGCACAGTATCGGGGTTTTCCTGTAATTTATTACGGGACCAGTTTTCTGGAGTTGCCAGTTTGCATTCCGTTCCGGCCGGTTTTCGTTTGTTCTTTCCCGGCCGGACTTTTCCGATGGAAGGGGTTATTTGCAATTGTGCAAATAACATTTGTGGAGGGGGGTTCTTGCTATTGTGTTGATTATGATAGGATTAGAATCCTTCATCCATACTTTTGCATTAATGAGGTTAAGGTGTGAATAGAAGTGGAGTATGGTTGATGTTTTCTTGTCTTTGGATGTGGTCACCTCTTCCATTCTCCTACACTCACCTCCCTTGGTATTATGTTCCATTCCCTCCACCATTTCCCTTGATGAATTTGGCCGGCCACATTCTTGAGTGAGGAGAGAAAAATGAGGGAATTTCATTTGTGAGCTTGTGGCATTCTTGATCTCATTTTTGATGCTAGAAAAATGCAAGCACCATTTTTCTTCTTGATTCCTCCATCATCTTTCAAAGGCAACAAACCCCAAAGTGAGACATGCACTCTACACTACACTTCCTACAGCAAATCTTGGACGCGTCGATTCGCCAGCTTCGCGCCCGAGTTGCCTCGGTATTGAGGTGGGAGCCCGTAAAAGCTACAGGCGATGTGGTGCCCTTTCCGACGAGGAGGAGACGGACGGAGATCCCGCGAGGAGATCGAAGTGGAGATGAAGACCGGAGGACTCGGATCAGTCGGTACATCTCTTCCCTTTCTTGTTAGTAGCTTAGACTTGTTAATGGTTACGATCCGGGTGTTTTGTGCGCGGTGGTGCCGGTTTGCTAAGTCCGCAAAATTAAAGTTTATCACCGCTTCCGCATTCCAGCGTCGGATTGACGGCCGGGGCGTCGCCGTGCACTTACAGCACATATCTAATAAGACGAAGAAGATGATAAAGCTACTCCGGAAGGAACCCAGGACGGAATGGGAAGGGCAGAAGATGCCTACCAGTCCAGCTGCCAATGCGGCTCCATCAGGCTCAAAATCCAAGAAGCTCAAGAAGAAGAAAAGTGCAGCTCGGCGCGAAAAAGAGGCTGCAGGGAGATCGACCATTCAAAAATATATCGATTCCCTCGAAGAATATGAACAAAGGGAAAGAACATTGATTCAATTGTAGGAGTTCTTCCCTATACAAGCGGCTGAAATTCTGGAGGAATTAGAAGAAGACTCCAATGAAGAGATCCCAGTAGTGACCTGCTACGCCATCCATCTTGGCAGCGACTCCGAGGATGAGCTCTGTTTTCCCGAAGAGGACGAGGAGCTCACCACAAAGGCCAATCAAATCCAGCTCAGAAGTGGCAGGGCTCTACCGCCAAATCAGGGCAACGCCCCAAAAGGGAAGGAAAAACAAGTCGCTAATAAAGAAGATGGCAGAGAACCGGCTGATGAAAACATAAGTCCTTCCTCGGTGGACTATAATGTCTTGGCACATCTCCGGAAGCTTCTGTCTCTCCTGAGCATCTACGACGCCTTGGTCCTATCTAAGGAGCTTAGAGATGTTCTCATTCATGCTCTACAAAACCCCGAGCGGTATCAGGCTCAATTTGCGGAAATTAATATGAAAGAAGCCCAGCACGCTTTGCATGCCGCCGCAGTCACATTTAAGGATGAAGACTTGCTACTGGGAACGGCTGAGCATAATCGGCCGCTTTACGTGACTGGGTACAGTGACGGAGATCGAATTAATCGCATATTGATTGATCCGGGGTCCTCAGTGAACATCATGAACTTGCGAACTCTGAAGAGTTTGTCAATGGACGTCCGACACCTGTCAAGGGAAAGGATTGTCATTCAAGGCTTCAACCAAAATTGCCAGCAAGTTCTGGGGTCTATAGCTTTGCCAATCAAATTCGGAGATCTGCAAACTGAAGCTAAGATATACGTGATCGACGCTGACACGTCTTATAAGATTCTCTTGGGGCGGCCGTGGCTCCACGATTACGGCATCATTCCGTCAACTCTCCATCAATGCATGAAGTATACTAAAAATGGCGAAGAAAGACGCATTGACGGAGACATCCAACTGTTCGGTGTGCATGAAGTCCGATATGAAGATTCTCGGTACTTTATGAACCACCAAAATGCTAAGCCACAACTGACTGAGGATAGACCAGCCCCAAGGCTCAAAAGCAAATCTGCGCCGGCTGTCACTTTCAAAAGCAAAAATGCCCAAGTGCGCCCGCATTTCGGTAGCGACACTGATGAGTCCGACGCTGGAAGCCCGTACTTCCATAAAACTCGCCCTCGTTTCGGCAGCGATGCGGATGAATCCGTCACTGAAGCCCCATCTAGCAGTAAAGTCCGCCCTCATCTCGGCAGCGACACTGAAGAGTCAGAGGAGGAGGACCTGTCGTGCAATAGTGGTGCAGATTGGACCCCCACGCAACAAGCGAAACTACGAGAGACCTTCGAAGTTGCAGAAGGGTCCCTAGCCGTTACAAGGGTACCAGAGCAAATATACAAAGAGCTCGATGCATTATCAATCTCCACCGTGGACCAGCTGAAAACTTTCTACGTTCCCGGGGGGAAAAGTGGACAGAAGGGCATCTTGTTTTATGGGTCAAACCCCGTTGCGCACCCGGACGATTTGTCTGTCGCGTGCCTTCCATATGAGAGAGGCATAAGAGCCGTCCTCAATCTCAGATACTATGCGCCCGAGATGCGGGAATACTTTAAGAAGTACGGATGCCGGTTATATCAAACGGAGTCCGAAGCAAAGTTTTACGAAGGGCTATGGCATCCACCCCAGGTCCGAGCACTCATCGATGGACGAATTCCAGATAGACGGGGCATAGGCTACATTCAACCTGATTCCAAAGCGTGCTACATGATCCATGTTGGTGAGGCCAGCGAAAGATCAAATGATGACGACGAGATAGCCGAGCCAGAAGAAGCTCCTCAAGAGCTCGAAGATGGCGGACAAGCAACCTTTGACGAGCTAACCGAGATTGACTTAGGAACGCCCGATAATCCAAGGCCGACCTACATCAGCTCGCTCTTGTCAGAGGAAATGAAAGCGCAGATAATTACCCTGCTGCATGAGTTCGTCGACTGCTTCGCGTGGACATACAAAGAAATGCCTGGCCTTTCCCCTGAAGTGGTCGTACATAAGTTGGCTATATCTCCCGATGCTAAGCCAGTCAAACAAGCTCCTCGAAGAATGAGAAAGGAGTTGGAAGAAAAGGTCATCGAGGAAACCAAGAAACTCATCGATGCCGGCTTCATCAGGGAAGAGAAATATGCGGCCTGGATCGCATGCATAGTCCCAGTGAAGAAGAAAAATGGGCAGATCCGAGTTTGTGTCGATTTCAGGGACCTCAACAAGGCATGTCCAAAGGACGACTTTCCGCTACCGGTCATGGAAATGATGGTCGATGACACCTCAAATTACGAGTTGTTCACCTTTATGGATGGCTCGTCTGGATATAATCAGATCAAGATGTCGCCTGAGGATGAGAAGCACACAGCATTTCGAACTCCGATCGGAATATATTGCTACAGGGTGATGCCGTTCGGACTGAAGAACGCAGGTGCTACGTATCAAAGGGCAATGACCAGTATCTTCGATGACCTAATTCATAAAGTCGTCGAATGTTACGTTGATGATCTGGTCGTTAAGACTGAAACCAAGGCCGATCATATCCAGGATCTTAGGACCGTTCTCACCAGAATGAGGGAATACGATCTGAAGATGAATCCTCTGAAGTGCGCTTTTGGCGTGTCATCGGGAAAATTCCTGGGCTTCATAGTCCGGCATCGAGGGATCGAAGTTGACCCATCAAAGATAAAGGCCATCATGGAGATGCCCCCTCCGAAGAGTCTGACGCAGCTAAGATCTTTTCAAGGCAAGCTTGCTTATATACGGAGGTTTATCTCAAATTTATCGGGGAGATGTAGGCCCTTCTCAAAGTTCATGAAGAAAGGAGCTCCTTTTATCTGGGATGCCGAATGTCAAGCAGCGTTCGAAAGCATCAAACAATACTTGTTGCACCCTCCAGTGCTGGCCGCTCCTATTCCAAAGAAACCGCTGATTCTCTACACTGCCGCGCTGGACGAGTCACTCGGTGCGCTCCTTGCCCAGAATAACGAGGATGGAAAAGAAAATGCCCTCTACTACCTCAGTCGAACTCTAGTCGGGGCGGAACACAACTACTCCCCAATCGAAAAGCAATGCCTGGCTCTAATATTTGCTGTGAAGAAGCTGAGGCACTATTTGTTCGCTCATCGGGTTATGCTGATCTCCAAGGTCGACCCGCTCAAACAATTGATGACCAAAGCAAGCCTAGCCGGCAGGATGGCAAGATGGGCTGTCATGCTACTTGAGTTTGACATAGTTTATACTCCTCAGAAAGCAGTAAAAGGGCAAGCTCTTGCAGACTTTCTCGCTGCTCATCCCATACCAGAAGGGTCGCCGCTAAATTGTGAGTTACCCGATGAACAAGTGCTGCACCTCGATGAAGATGAGCCATGTTGGGAGCTCTACTTCGATGGAGCCTCGTCAATAAGGACCTCCAGTAAATCAAGCGTCCCGGAGATAAAAGCAGGGATAGGATTGGTATTCATCACGCCATCAATGGGAACCCTACGGCGTTCTTTCGCTCTCACCGAGCCTCGAACGAACAACGAAGCTGAGTATGAAGCTCTGATAGCTGGTTTGGAGCTCGCCATAGAAATGGAAATTCTTCGGCTACGGGTTTACGGTGACTCCCAGCTTGTCGTCAACCAAGTAAGCGGCAATTATAAGATATACAAACCCGAGTTGGCTCGGTACAGAAGCCGAGCGGTGGAACTCATGAAACGGTTCACTCACATTGAACTGATGAGAGTCCCTAGAGCGTTGAATGGAAAGGCTGACGTACTCGCTCGCTTAGCCAAGGAGCTGGCCGATCCTGACATGGACGAAATTCTGATCACAGTCAGGAGCCGGCAAATTCTACCCCCAGTCTCTCTACGAGAAGAGGAAAGCGCGGAACAGAAGAGCAGTCCCGCGGAAGAAGCTTCGATCATCCAAGACGAGCCCGATTGGAGAGAACCCTTCATAGAGTACCTCCGATACGACAAGCTGCCCGAAGAAAAACCTGCGAGGATTCAGCTGAAGAAGAGAGCTCTCCGATACGTGTTTGTAAATGACACGCTATACCGCAGGTCATACGACCAACTCTGGCTCAGGTGCCTGTCATCGGCCGAAGCCCAAAAAGTCATGAAAGAAGTTCACTCAGGCGTTTGCGGTGCTCACCAATCTGGCCCCAAGATGCGACTGCAAATTAAACGGCTTGGGTATTATTGGCCCACCATGATACGGGACTGTGGAGAGCATGCAAAGAAATGTTATATCTGCCAAATTCACGGTGATTTCATTCACAAGCATCCCAATCCGTTGCATCCTACGGTGGCGTCGTGGCCCTTCGAAGTCTGGGGCACCGACATTGTTGGCCCAATTGATCCTCCGTCATCCAAAGGCCACCGGTTCATACTGGCCGCAACTGATTACTTCTCCAGATGGGCTGAAGCTGTCCCGCTAAAAGAAGTCAAGACAAAAGATATTCTGACATTCTTCCAACACAATATTCTATACCGCTTTGGTACACCAAGAAGAATCATTTCTGACAACGGGCCTTCTTTCAAGAGCTTCAATGTCTCAAGGTTCGCTACTCAGCACAACATAGACTGGAGATATTCCTCCATCTACAATCCAAGAGCCAATGGGCTAGCCGAAGCCTTCAATAAGACTCTATGCAAGCTCCTGAGGAAAAATGCTTCAGCCAACAAGAAAGACTGGAATCTCAAACTTCATGAGGCATTGTGGGCATATCGTACCACGCATCGTACTCCAACTCAGTCCACTCCATACTCATTGCTCTTCGGAGTGGAGGCGGTCCTCCCCCTCGAAGTCGAAGTTCCAAGCTTAAGCCGTTCAGCATGAGTTGACGGAGGAGGAAAACGTGCTCCTTCGACTTGAAGAACTCGATGCCCTCGAAGAAAAGAGGCTCGCGGTGCAGCAAAATCTGGAGCTATACCGAGCCCAAATGTCACGGGCCTATGACAAGATAACCCGTCTCCGCGCTTTCAAGAAAGGTGAATTGGTGTTGGTCCTCAAAAGACCGATTATCCCCAATCGACATGCCAAGGGAAAATTCGAGCCAAATTGGGAAGGACCATACGTCATCGAGAAAGTGTTCGACGGAGGATCCTACCAACTAATAAGTGCCAAGGGAGAAAGGCCCATGCCACCCATCAATGGCCGATATCTTAAGAAATACTACACGTAAATGCTCCAAGTCGCAGGCGAATTGAGCACATCGGCCCTACGGTCTGGATCAGACATCCTGCAAAACCGTATACAATCCACGGGCGTAAATGACCCCTATCTCTCCCAAATCCTGCCAGTGAGACTACTTTTAAAGTCCCACCAGCGGTAAAAAAAAAAACAAAACGATATGACCACAAGTAAAATGGGCACGGATGAAAACCCGAAAGGGCTCCGTGAGTAAAAACAGCAGGACTGCCGGCGAGTTTGTGAAAACCCGAAAGGGCGCAAACTCGTGAAAAAGAGATGAAATGCACTCTCAAAGTCCTCTCGACTTTGTGAGGAGAAAATTCCCGCGTGAGATCCTTACAACTCACAAAGGAGCGACACACTTGGGAGTCCCCACGACTCCCAAGGAGAAAATACACTTACGGGATCCTTACGACCCGTAGGGAGAAAATGCTTTGTGAGACCCTTACGGCTCACAAAATTGAAAAACCTTAGGTGATAGGGACCCAAACCTGTCTCCTAAGCCATCGTTCCCCAACGGGCAATAGCAAATGATGAGTCGCTCCTGGCATTTTGCTTCAGTGTTAGCGGTGCTGATGCCGACCAAACACCCAAATCCCAAGTCCTCCCAAGGCAAATGATGAGTTGCTCCTGGCATTATTCCAGTGCAGCAATGCTGATGCCAAACAAGATCCAAATTCCAAGTCCCCAAACGGCGAATGATGAGTCGCTCCTGGTACCACATTCCAGTACAGCGATGCAGACGCCAACCAAAATCCGATTTCTTAAAATTCTCCTGGCCCTACGGCGGGTCCCCAAATTGACCATTGTATACAATCCACGGGCTCAAATAATTCTCATCATACCCATGCCCCACCGTAATCACCAGTTACGCGGCCGGTCTCCGCTTTGGGAATGATGCTCCATTGATAAGACCCACTCATGTGTCCTCACGATATATGAGGAGAACAAACCTTTGCGGGATCCTTACGACTCATAAAGGAAAAACACACTTAGGAGTCCTCACGACTCCTAAGGAGAAAATACACCTGCGGGATCCTTACGACTCGTAGGGAGAAAATGCTTTTATGGGACCCTCACGGCCCATAAAATTGAAAAGTCTTAGGCGATAGGGATCTAAACCTGTCTCCTAAGCCATCGCTTCCCAATCCCCAAATGGCGAATGATGAGTCGCTCCTAGTACCATATTCCAGTACAGCGATGCAGACGCCAACCAAATTCCAAATCCCATACCCCAACGGCGAATGATGAGCCGCTCCTGGTACCATATTCCAGTGCAGCGATGCAGACGCCGACAAAATCCCGAAATTTTTTCCGGCCCTACGGTCTGGATCATACATCCTGCAAAACCGTATACAATCCACGGGCGTAAAACAATCCCAAAATCCTCTCAATGACAGATGATTCGCTCCTGTTACCATATTCCAGTATAGCGATGCTGATGTCAACCCAAATCAAAATCAACGAGTCAACATCCACTCCGACACCGCAGAAAGCGAAGCAAGTCAGAATCCAATCTCGACACCGCAAGAAGCGGAGCAAGTCAAGTTTACCCCTGACACTGCAAGAAGCAGAGCAAGTCAAATCAAGAACCGACCGTCAACGTCGCTAAAAGGGCAGCACCGACCGTCCAAGTCGCAAAAAGGGCAGAACCGACCGTCCACATCGCTAAAAGGGCAGCACCGACCTTCCAAGTCGCGAAAAGGGCAGAACCAACCGTCCACGTCGCTAAAAGGGCAGCACCGACCGTCCAAGTCGCAAAAAGGGCAGAACCGACCGTCCAAGTCGCAAAAAGAGCAGAATCGACCGTCCAAGTCGCAAAAAGGGCAGCATCGACCGTCCACGTCGCAAAAAGGGCAGAATCGACCGTCCAAGTCGCAAAAAGGGCAGCATCGACCGTCCAAGTCTCAAAAAGGGCCGCATCGGCCGTCCATGTAGTAAAAAGGGCAGTGCCAGTTTCCCAAAAGGTGGGAACCGAATCAAGTCGCCTCCACGTGAAAGAAGATCCATCAATTTCATGCACACGACCCACATATGTGGTGTGCATTTATTGATGGGGGGCAATTTGTTGGGGTAAAAATTTACACCCCGGTTGACCAAGTCAAAATCAAAGTCAACCCCAAGCCAAGTGGGCCCAAGCCCAGATCCAGTGGGCCCATGCCCGAGTTGAGCCCGAACATGAAGCGGCCGGCCTCCTCCCATGCCAAGATAAAATTTTGTAATAAATAATTTTGTTGCATTCTATAGGCATAAAGCCAAATTTTTGTAAAGCTCATGGCTTATGTGTAAAAAGAAATGGCACATGAGCCATGGGATAGGCAAAATGCCATTTTGTAAAGCCCAAGGGGCTATGTGTAAAGTGTATAGCCTATAAAGGCAAAGATAATGAAATATCTAAACAACTTTTTCTCTCTCTAAAAATTTTTCCAGATCTGAGATCTTTCCTTTTTCTTCAAGGTTCCAAAACCTTCTTCTTTCTCTTGAATTAAATCAAGAGTTTTACTCTTCTTTTTATAAAACAAATTAGTTTTCACCACAAAACCCACAAAGGGGAGCTTGGATCTATCATTAGATCTCAAAAAGAAGAGATTTTTAGATCTCACATCTCTTGAGCCAGCCAACAGAGGAGGAAGAAGAAGAACCCATTTCCCCAACCAAAACATTCTTCTTTTTTTCAGGAGTTTAACTCCACTAATTTCTCTTTCGAGAGTTTTTGGGGCTAAAAGCCCTCTTTTCCTCTCCAGCGCACTGCGCCCGAGCGCAAAGCGTCCACGAGCCGACACGTGGCGCGCGCGCTTGCGCTCCGGCGCACTGCGCCCGAGCGCAAAGCGCCCACGTGCCGACACGTGGCGCGCGTGCTTGCGCTCCAGCGAGCTTGCGCTCCAGCACGCAGCACTCATGCGCAAAGTGCCCACGTGCCGACACGTGGCGCGCGCGGTTGCGCTCCAGCACGCAGCGTTCATGCGCAGCGCTAATGCGCAAGGTGCCCACGTGCCGACACGTGGCGCGCGCGCTTGCGCTCCAGCGCCCAGCACTAATGCGCAAGGCGCCCACGTGCCGACACGTGGCGCGCTTGCGCCTGAGCGCACAGCACCTAAGCGCACAGCGCCCAAGGTGCTGCCCCACGCATCCTTTGGATGCCCTTTTCCCTTTTTTTTATATATAACATATGTATACAAATGTACACATACACATATTCCACGACACTGTCTCTGTTAGAAAAAAAATTCCTAGTCTCGGACCCCCGTAAAAACTCTGCGTGGCTCCCGATATATCCAAAACCCCCTTTTAAAACAAAACACACGCACATTGCACATCGAGTTCGCATGACCAGTTTAACTCGTCAATCGGAGGTTCCCTCGCCCCAAAGGCAGGGGGTAATTAACGGCAGCTTAGTCCGCGGCTGCCGGAGATTCGGTCCCCACAATCAATAAACCCCGGCCTACCCTAGGCAGGGAGAATCTGTAGTACGCCTGACGCGTGCGCGTATTCCCATCTCAATGGGGTGACAAAAAACACCCTACAGCTGCAAGCGGTACTAGCTGTACATAACGGTCCCCAGGTAGATGCCGATAAGAAGACCGATGAGGTGAACCCATCCGAAATCCTACTGAGCCTGAATGTGACAATCTCCCTACAGTCCGGTCTGTTCGTCTGAGAGTATCGCATTGCGGGCCTAGGGGGCGGTAAACGTCAGTCCCTAATAGCGGTACAAGTCGTGTCGGAGTATAGCCCAGAACATGTTGCGCTACGGCAGCTCCCCGGCCTACTACTCGAGGCCAAAATGCGGAATCAAAATTTTTTCTTAACTTTAACCGGCACTACCGCGGACAATATGGTATCAGAGCCACGCCATTAACCTAGTCTAGCTTGCTCTAACGTGTTTACAAGTTCGATCGAACGGATTTTCCGAAAACCTATTTTCATTTGCACGGTTTTCTGTCGAATTTTTTTTGGCTCCAAAAATTTTTCAGTACATTACAGTGACATGTGCAGGGAATTCTAAGCATTCTGTGAAAATTTGGTCGTGTGATCTCACTATTACACCGCGGAACCGCGGCCAAACCCACGTATTTGCCGCGGTTCCGCGGCCATTTTTACTATTCATTGGACCAAATTTTTGCAGTGAGCTCCTGGGTTGAAAATGGGGTTTTTGTTATATTCTTTTTGGGCCTAGACTCTCTTTAAGTGCTACAGTAATGCTTGGGGCCCACTTCGGTAAATTTGATCGATCGAAAAGTTTAAACACATTAGTTCACAGTATTTACATTATATCTGCGACCGTGAATGTCACTTGATCGGTAAATCCTGTCTAACTGCTATAGCCCGGTTAGACGGATTTGCGAACGTGACATTCACGTTGATGTTCTGTGATTGTGCTGTGTTGTTGCGGATCGGTCGTGGGGGATAGCCTGGTCGCAGTATTAGTACAGTTTTGTTCTATTATGTACATTTGATATTACGGGGCGAGCGTCCGACATGTGGACTGCCGTCACTGCCTGTTTGTATTATTCTTTTAGGGCACGACCAGGTTGCGGTCGATGTACCCGTTGTATGTATATTTTACTTTCTGTACTAGGATTACCCCGCAGAGGGGTGCACGGATAGCCGGGTTCTAGAGGGCAACGGGCCCGTATCTCATGGCATTGAGACGGAGGGTGCTTCACTCTAGAATTGGCGGGCTATTCGCCGCAATCGTAGGGGGTATAGGATTGACCCAGGAGGGGTGCCCAAGTTACCGGATTCCGTGAAGTGCTGGGTGGTCCATTCACGTTGCTGAAGGGGGATGCCTCGCTTCAGGTTTTGGTGGGTAACTTGCCGCGCCCGTAGGGGTCTAGGATTTCATTGCACGGGCTATCCACGCGACCAGGGGAACGTCGGGTTTCAGCAGCGGCTCTGTGAAACCCGGGGATCCCAGATATCTGTATTGTTCTGTGATGCTCTACATTTCTGTGATGTTCCATTTTATCACGCCTTGAGCGAAATATTATATATTGATATATATATATACTAGTAGATGTTGTATATGTTTTGCATCCGCGCTAGTCCAGTTCCCGCTCTGTCGTTAGTTAAGTAACCTAACGGGTGATGACGGGACCCAGTGGCGAATGCGGATGTCATATACGTACATCATTATTTTCGTTCTTTTGTGGTGTGATCATTTGATGGGACTGCGTTGATTCGGATCAATGCAAGATAAACAAACCTATTCTGATGTTGTTGGAACATTTTTCAAAAAGCTGTTTTTGCAAGGGCGTTCTCTTTTGTTTTGCACAGTGGTATTCGGTTATGAATATCCAGCACCTCAGTCGACGAGGCAAGGGCCGAGATCCCTTCACCGGGAGTGACCCCTTGGACAGAAGTTTGCGTCAGGGCAATAACTTCACTATAGTCGATTGCCTTTTGCTTTGCATCGTGGTATTCAGTTGGAATATCCCGCACCTCATTCTACGGGGAAAGAGCCGAGATCCCTTCACCGGGAGTGACCTCTTTAGCAAAAGGTTTTCGTCACTATATTTTTTTAAAAAGCTATGCAGTTCCTTCAACGATATCAAGTTCATTACGTTAAAGGTTTTTTCGCCAAAAACCAGCCGTAGCCCTCTGTCATTTCTTACGGGTATTGTTTAGTATTCGTGCGGCGTTTGTTGACTCCGTCAAGGCGTAGTGTACGGTAGCTAAGTGGTGCTTGTTTGTTGCATAAATGGGATTGGTTAGGACAGTCGTGCGGCCTTGTTGACTCCGTCAAGGGCACGCACGGGTGGGTTTAATGCAATCCAGATAATGACGGGTTGAACTTGACTAGGACTCTTTGATTTGTAGACTCCGTCAAGGTCACTTGAGTTCTAGGGGTAAAAATCACATCGGGGGTTTCTAAAGAAACTGAAACTTGCCAGGAATGCGCATACCTTCTGGAGTGTGGTGATGTGAGTGGATTCCGTCATGTTATCATGCGATGATAGTTGGATCCCGATTCCCACTGATGAGTTGGTTTACTCCTCGGGTGATCCCGACTAATTCTTCTTTTAGGTTTGGAGAAGAATTTGAGGTTACAGTGGGAGGTTTCCTGATTAGATAAAGTGATAACCATTCTGATCTAGGTTAGAGTGCACTCTGAGTGTTTCTTTTCTCTCTCTCTTTGGCAGCGACCATTGACCCGACCCTAGACTATGACTCAGTGACCAAGTTGACCGAACCATCTTATAAGACTGGCTTTTGGATTGTCAGAGTTGCAAACCTCATTGCCACTCCTACTTTTACCCTTTTCTCCAGGACACCCCGTATTACTGCGAACGTCCACTTCCATTGGACAAAACCATCGTATGGTTATATACGAACTCGAAGGAATTCGAGGATGGTTTCCGGTTCTGGAGAAAACGAATAGGTCTATTCAGTTGTCTTTTCCTTTCACCTTCTCTCATTGCGAGTACTCCTTGGTTTAGGAGATAGTACACCTATTACGCAAATTGGATAGTCTTCTTCCAAACTTTAGGATGATCCCGAACGGTGGGGAATGAAGAAAACCAATTAGCCTAAACGGTGTACAGAAGGTATTAAGTTAAGACAAAGAAAGGGATTAGTAAGAGGGCAAAGTAAATTGCGACTGCTATTCACGACCAAACCAAGTATTTCTTCGCCAATCCTAAATCACCTTTGTATTTCTCCAGGACACTCCGTATCACTACGAAGATGTAAGCCCGCGGGGGCGCCCCGGCCGTCGACCCGACGCCGGAAACGCGGAAAACAAAAACTTTGCGAACTTTGCAAAACGGTACCACCGCGGACTTTTCACCCGGATCGGGCCATTAACCCAGCTAGCTAGCAAAAAAAAAAAAAAAAGAGTAGAGATGCTATACCAAACGATCCGTGTCCTTCGGTCTTCGTCTCCGCTCCGATCTCCCGCGGAATCTCCGTCACCTCCTCGCTCGTCGGAAAGGGCACCACGTAGCCGGAATCTTTTACGGGCTCCCGCCTCTTGACCGAGGCAACTCGGGCGCGAAGTTGGCTAGCCGACGCGTCCAAGGCTTGCTATAGAAATAGTGTAGAAGCTTGTCTCTTTTGGGGTTTATGAGATTGCCATGGTTGGAGGAATTTTACACAAAGAAATTTCATGGATGGATGCTAAGAAAATTAAGCATGCAATCAAAGAAATGAGCATCTCCTTGAAAAGGAGCTCGGCCAAGAAGGATTTGTGCTCTGTGGAAATTTGTGTGTGGAGTTGCATTAATAAAAAAAACCATGCAAAAGAAAAATCTCCACTGCACACACACACAAAGAAGAGGGGGCCCACGAAATGAAACTTGCAACAAGGAATAAAACTCCACTACACAAATTAATCCTCTCCCCTCTCTCAATAACAGTGGCCGGCCCCACTCAAAACTCACTCAGTGGTCGGCCTCTCCAAGTGAATGGAGAAGGAAAAAACAAATGAAGAAAAGGAAAATGAGAGATAAGCATGTAAAAAGGGTCACACTTCATTCTCATCAAAGTCCACTCACAAGATAAGCAAGTGAAATGACCAAAAGGGAATCTCATGATTATGAAGCCACATATACAAAGAAACCCCTCACAAAATGTTAATTGCAAACTTGCAATTAACACCCTCCAACGAAAAGTCCGACCGGGAAGAAAAAAGAGAAAACCGGCCGGAACAGAATGCAAACTGGCAAACCCAAAAAAACCGATCCCGTAATAAATTACAGGAAAACCCCGCTACTGCAAATACATGCCCGCATTTGTATTCCCACTGAACACAAATGCAAAGAGACAAAACTACACTATCTTATACTAGTATCCGGCTTAAGCCAAAGCCGGCTAGTAAAAACCGTCCGATCACGATCCGTGCAATACCGCACGTATCTGATCGAACCCTGCCATATCTCCATACGGCCTCTACAGCGTTTCGCCCGAAACTTGAGTAACTGTCTGTGTGGTGGACTCTAAAGACTCGTCAATACTATGGCTGTGGATTTAACCACTAGCACGTCAGAGGTATTAGCCATACGTGACGGGCCACCAGCTATTGACCAAAAGGGACGTCGATGAGCGAACTCATCCTGACACCCTACTGAGCCTGTCAGTGACAATATCCGTACAGTCCGGTCCGTTCGTCTATGAGCATCGCATGGCGGGCCTAGGGGGTTGGTAAAAGTCAGACCCCCAAAAGCGGTACAAGTCGTGTCGGAGTGTAGCCCAGAACACCCTGAGATACTACTGGAATACCTACCAGCAAATCTCCTGCCTTGGCCAAGGACTTTTCATGTTCTGGCTCTCCTAGACACAGCACGACCTCACCCCCAATACCGGGAGAGACGAACCCCTGCAGATCCGCTCACTGCCTCCATGTGGCTCGGGACTGTACCCAACTAAAACCTGTTTGCACGACTCCTTTGAGCCGTGGTAGGGTAGTAATCAAAGTACAGTGGGAACTCACACGAGACAAATGACGATCTCAGGTCGATGAACTAACCTGTACACATGTCACCTGGGAACTGCTATCTGACGTCTGGTATATCCCAACTAGCAGGTTCCCGGCGAGTCCTGTCCGGTGTACTCATAACCCAATGAGCACCTGTATACATCTTAGGTGAACCAACTGACACCAGTGGCTTGTGAGACCGGCCACCGCCCCTCGTCGGGGTCTCGACTGTATACACTAGTCTACTGTGGAGAATCGATGCCCTGTCTCGAAACTCCTTCGACTAGGGACCATTTAAGGATGTGCTTATAGACCCCAGCTCTCACTTATATGATCGCCCTCATACTGCTGGAAGTCAAGCAAGAATCCTAGGGGCTTTATCAACGTGTAATAGCGATTCGTAAGGTCACCTAAAGCAGTACACGATGATAAAGATAAACCAGATAGCATACTATCATCTCGAGTAAGACTGTCCTACTGGGACAGGTCCTCCCCTCAATCATTGCAATCACGTGCCTGTGATCCAATAATTGACTCTGAGGGCACTATCTCCAACAATCTCCCACTTGCACTCGAGGCTAATTATTGCGATGTCGCATACTCACAGCCCGTGTGATACCGAACACCCAACTCCTCTACTAGTCAGTCTCACAAAGCTCGTTTGCGAAACTATTGCGTTCGAGGAATAGCCTCAGTGAGTGGATCCGCTTTGATGTTTCTTTCTATATCTCTCTATATCTCATGTTCGTAGAGAAAACTATCTCCCGAAATGAGCAATACCTGTCTTAGAATGTCTGGATGTCTAATGGGACCTAGCTCATAAGTGAACTCCAAATCCAAACTTCTTAGACTGTATCGACAACTGAACTTAATCAGTGTCCTGCGCCATGCCTTCCCTCTGTTTCCACCTGGACCACCTGTCCAAAATACTGCCCCTCGTTAGAGGGAAAACTATAACTCTGACAGCCACTCTGCCATCCAGGTCACCTTGGAAGCCTGGAATGATAACCGTCTCCTAAAGGAGGCTGCCGTTATCAATTCCTTAGAACATCAACTTATGTTCTAAAACTGCTTCCGATTGTTTCTCCAAGATTGGATTAATTTCAACTTATTGCACCTACTGCAAGAACAATATCTGGTGTGGTACTTGACATCTCATGATTGACTCAGTTGCCTAAGCAAGTGATCTGTCAATCATGCGTGTCCCTCTCCCCTTTAGTCTGTAAGACACCTTTAGAGAGGGTGACTCCATTACCTGCAGGTACACTACCATGCCAGGAGTCGTCCATTCTAAATACTCATAGAATGCGGTCAAAGTACCCAGATTGGGAAACCACCCAAATCTAGATCTAAAATCATAGATCTAGTAACCAGAATGTCTGATATAATATCCAAGTCCTATGTGGAGAAACCACTGTGTGACGACCAAAGTATAACCGATCGTAGTATAGGAATATCACTTCCTACTCTGTGTATGTCATCAAACACCAGGACATCACACCCTACTACCTTCTTAACAGATCCATCCCCTATTCTGATGAAGTCAAACCTATGACTGTCACATCAGAAATAGATGATCTATCTCCGCTATATCTGCTTTAGTCTATAAATAGACATAAGCTTGATGTCCACCAATGCTTCCGCTGCTCCCACTGACTACGACAACCCTCTGGCAGAGTCATATATACGTACGCTTCTAAAACCAGTTTAGAACGACGCTATACTCATTCTCCTCCCGGGTCTCACAGTCTGGAACAAAAGCAATGGCAAGTCTGGGTAAACAAGAACCTCCCTGCCACCGTCCTTGAGCATACCGAAGTACCTCTCGAGTGCCTGAGGTTACCCACCATATCTGCGGAGTGGCCAATGGAATGTCAAACCAGATTGAATCTTTAGGTTCTTTATCAAATCTTCAGTAATCGTTTGTGGTTCTGGAATCACTTCCAGTCCTACCATACTCCCACTACTGTTTTCTGAAAAATCCATTTCTTTAAAAAATGTGGCGAGTCAAGAACAATATCACTATTGATCTTCCAGATGGTAGAAAGTCAACCCTCGTCATAGCCCGGGTCAACCCACAAACAGCCATTACAGAAACGTGCCTTGAGTTATCCGGAGTCTGGTTTTAAGCATAAGCCGGACAACTCCCCGTATCTTAACAATGTCAAGATATGAACTGTTCTATATCCAAGAAACAGAGGCACTGATTTAATTGAACCGGATTCAAATCATGCAGCTGTCTCCAGTGCATGTCAACATAATGGAAGGAGGCCGATCAGCGTTACTCAACTTAGGAATGCTTCCAATTATGAGTAACCTGAAAGAGAAGCAAGTTCTCTTAATCATTACTATCAACTGAATACCATTCACAAGTATCTACATCCTCGATCACCTTGAAGAATCCCGATACTTGCAATACCTGGTTCTCTCCTTTATTCATATACCCATAACTTCTCAAAACTTAGACCCTGTGTTTCAACGAAACACATGTCTAAGAACTAGAGAAGTTAAAAGTAAACAGAATATAGTATGAGGACCAACCCCTCTGTCCTAATGGACACTGGACAATATACAATACTCTGTATAAGTCCCCTGAGTCTAGTGACCCATTCACTGTGTGTCGTAGGTTGAAAACTGTACTTTTGGTTAAGAAGAATTACACCGTTGTTCAATGCTCCTTACCTAACCATCCACTGGTATAGGTAAATGTCATAGACATAATTTCAAAAAGATATGTCTCACTCTATAAAAATAGACGTACAGATATATCAATTTAAAATTGGTGCACAACAACGGATATTCAAAACCAAATATTTGCCGACCGGCAAACAACCCAGGTGGCTTCCTCAAATATCACCAATTCCAACGAATCCCGATATAAAGAGGATAGTCACCTAATTCCCAATAACTTACTCCCCTTCATCATCTGTAAAACCATACAGATATGAGACTCATACCTGGTAAATACATACCCTGGAGTAAGTATCTAATCGGGAAATCAGTTTTCTTTTAACAGCACACAGTGAAACTGAAACATTAAGATGTTTCGATGGGGTATGCTGGTATTCCTAGTAATGCCTCTTCCATTAACCAGATTCACAACTATAACTGTATAATTCTTTGCCACCTCTCCAAATCCCTTTATATGTCTTTAGTCATTACCTTCTGTACACCCCTTTAGGCCAAATGGTTTTCTTCCTTCCCTACCGTTCGGCACCAGCCTATGGTTTGGAAGAAGACTATCCAAAAAGCATAATGGGTGTACTGTCCTAATCCGAGGAGCACTCGCAATGCGAGAGAAGGTGAGGATAAAAGACAACCGAATGTACTTAATTCATAGGTGATTTAGGATTGACAAAGAAGTACATGGTTTGGTCGTGAATAGCAGTCGCAATTTACTTTGCCCTCTTACTAATCCCTTGCTTTGTCTGAACTTAATACCTTCTGTACATCGTTTAGGCTAATTGGCTTTCTTCATTTCCTACCGGTCGGCACCAGCCTAGGGTCTGGAAGAAGACTATCCAATTTGCGTAATAGGTGTACTACTCCTAAACCAAGGAGTACTCGCAACCTGAGAGAAGGTGAAAAGAAAAGACAACTGAATGTACTTTATTCCTTTTTCTCCAGAACCAGAAACCATCCTCGAAGTCCTTCGAGTTCGTATATAACCATACGATGGTTTTGTCCAATGGAAGTGGACGTTCGTAGTAATACGGGGTGTCCCGAAGAAAAGGGTAAAAGTAGGAGTGGCAAAGAGGTTTGCAACTCTGACAATCCAAAAGCCAGTGTTAAGAAGGTTCGGTCAACTTGGTCACTGAGTCATAGTCTAGGGTCGGGTCAATGGTCGCTGCCAGAGAGAGAGAGAAAAGAAACACTCAGCGTGCACTCTAACCTAGATCAGAATGGTTGTCACTTTATCTAATCTGGAAACCTCCCACTGTAACGTCAAATTCTTCCCCAAACCTGAAAGAAGAATTAGCCGGGAATACCCGAGGAGTAAACCAACTCATCAGTGGGAATCGGGATCCAACTCTCATCGCATGATAACGTGACGGAATCCGCTCACGTTATCACACTCCAGAAGGTATGCGCATATCTGGCAAGTTTCAGTTCTTTTGAAACTCCCGATGTGGATTTTTACCCCATGCTCTTATGACCTTGGCGTGAGGTCAAAATATCATAAGTCACATGTCAAGTTCTACCCGTCATTATCCTGGTTAATTTGAACCCACCCGTACATACCCTTGACGTAGGCCAAAATAGTAGTACGACTGTCCCAAACTAACGCATCTATCTATGCAACAGATAAATACCCGGCAGCTACCAAACACTATGCCTTGGCGTGAGGTCAAAATACATAGCTTGAATACTACCGAATATTTAACTGAAATGACGGAGGGCTACGAATGGTTTCTGGCGAAAACCTTTAACGTAATGAACTTGATATCGTTGAAAGAACTGATAGCTTTTAGAAAAATATAGTGACGAAAACCTTTGCTAAAGAGGTCACTCCCGGTGAAGGGATCTCGGCTCTTTCCCCATAGAATGAGGTGCAGGATATTCCGAATGAATACCACGGTGCAAAGCAAAAGTAATCGGCTATAGTGAAGTTACTGCCCTGACGCAAACTTTTGTCCAAGGGGTCACTCCCGGTGAAGGGATCTCGGCCCTTGCCTCGTCGACTGAGGAGCAGGATATTCCAACTGAATACCACTGTGCAAAACAAAAGAGAACGCCCTTGCAATAACAGCTTTTTGAAAAAATGTTCCAACAACATCAGGTTAGGTTTGTTTAACTTGCATTGATCCGAATCAATGCAGTCCCATCAATTGATCACACCACTAAAGAACGAAAATATACTGACGTACGTATATGCCATCCGCATTCGCCACTGGGTCCCGTCATCACCCGTTAGGTTAGCTAACTAACGACAGAGCGGGGACTGGACTAGCGCGGATGAAAAACATATACAACATCTACTAATATATATACCAATATATAGTATTCGCTCAAGGCGTGATAAAAGCAACACAGAAATGTATAGCAACACAGATCAATACAGATATCTGGGATCCCCAGGTTTCACAGAGCCGCTGAAACCCGACGTTCCCCTGGTCGTGGGGATAGCCTGTGCAATGAAATCCTAGACCCCTACGGGCGCGGCAAGTCACCCGCCAAAACCTGAAGCGAGGCAGCCCCCTTCAACGACGTGAATGGACCACCCAGCACTTCACGGAATCCGGTAACTTGGGCACCCCTCTTGGGTCAACCTGTACCCCCTACGAGTGCGGCGAATAGCCCGCCAATTCTAGAGTGAAACCCCCTCCGTCTCAACGCCATGAGATGCGGGCTTGTTGCCCTCTAGAACCCGGCTATCCGTGCATCCCTCCGCGGGGTAATCCTAGTACAGAAAGTAAAATATACATACAACGGGTACATCGACCGCAACCAGGTCGTGCCCCAAAATAATAATACAAACTGGCAGTGACGGCAGTCCACATGTCGGACGCTCGCCCCGCAATATCAAATGTACATATAAAACAGAAATGTACTACCACTGCAACCAGGCTATCCCCACGACCGATCCGCAACAACACAGTACAATCACAGAACATCAACGTGAAAATCACGTTCGCAAATCCGTCTAACCGGACTATAGCAGTTAGACGGGATTTACCGATCAAGTGACATTCACGGTCGCAGATATAATGTAAAAACTGTGAACTAGCATGTTTAAAATATCCGATCGGACAAATTTATCAAGTGGGCCCCATACACTACTGTAGCACTTACAGAAAAACTGGGCCCAAAGAAAATATCCCAAAAGCCCTATTTCCAACTCATAAGCTTACTTGGAAAATATGGTGCCACGATTCCTCTTTTCCGCCGCGGAAGCGCGGCCAAACCAGGGGTTTGGCCGCTCTTCCGCGGTCGAAGTGAGGAATCAGTGGATCGTATTTTCCCAGAATTCTTATAATTTCTTGTACATGTCTCTGCAATCACCAGAAAAATTTTAGGAGCTAAAAAAATTTTAACAGAGAACACATGTGCACAAAAAATACGGTTTTTGGGGATTTTGTTCGATCGGGTTCTAAACGCGCTAGAGCAAGCTAGGCATGGTTAATGGCGTGGCTCTGATACCATTGTAAGCCCGCGGGGGCGCCCCGGCCGTCGACCCGACGCCGGAAACGCGGAAAACAAAAACTTTGCGAACTTTGCAAAACGGCACCACCGCGGACTTTTCACCCGGATCGGGCCATTAACCCAGCTAGCTAGCAAAAAAAAAAAAAAAAAGAGTAGAGATGCTATACCAAACGATCCGTGTCCTTCGGTCTTCGTCTCCGCTCCGATCTCCCGCGGAATCTCCGTCACCTCCTCGCTCGTCGGAAAGGGCACCACGTAGCCGGAATCTTTTACGGGCTCCCGCCTCTTGACCGAGGCAACTCGGGCGCGAAGTTGGCTAGCCGACGCGTCCAAGGCTTGCTATAGAAATAGTGTAGAAGCTTGTCTCTTTTGGGGTTTATGAGATTGCCATGGTTGGAGGAATTTTACACAAAGAAATTTCATGGATGGATGCTAAGAAAATTAAGCATGCAATCAAAGAAATGAGCATCTCCTTGAAAAGGAGCTCGGCCAAGAAGGATTTGTGCTCTGTGGAAATTTGTGTGTGGAGTTGCATTAATAAAAAAAACCATGCAAAAGAAAAATCTCCACTGCACACACACACAAAGAAGAGGGGGCCCACGAAATGAAACTTGCAACAAGGAATAAAACTCCACTACACAAATTAATCCTCTCCCCTCTCTCAATAACAGTGGCCGGCCCCACTCAAAACTCACTCAGTGGTCGGCCTCTCCAAGTGAATGGAGAAGGAAAAAACAAATGAAGAAAAGGAAAATGAGAGATAAGCATGTAAAAAGGGTCACACTTCATTCTCATCAAAGTCCACTCACAAGATAAGCAAGTGAAATGACCAAAAGGGAATCTCATGATTATGAAGCCACATATACAAAGAAACCCCTCACAAAATGTTAATTGCAAACTTGCAATTAACACCCTCCAACGAAAAGTCCGACCGGGAAGAAAAAAGAGAAAACCGGCCGGAACAGAATGCAAACTGGCAAACCCAAAAAAACCGATCCCGTAATAAATTACAGGAAAACCCCGCTACTGCAAATACATGCCCGCATTTGTATTCCCACTGAACACAAATGCAAAGAGACAAAACTACACTATCTTATACTAGTATCCGGCTTAAGCCAAAGCCGGCTAGTAAAAACCGTCCGATCACGATCCGTGCAATACCGCACGTATCTGATCGAACCCTGCCATATCTCCATACGGCCTCTACAGCGTTTCGCCCGAAACTTGAGTAACTGTCTGTGTGGTGGACTCTAAAGACTCGTCAATACTATGGCTGTGGATTTAACCACTAGCACGTCAGAGGTATTAGCCATACGTGACGGGCCACCAGCTATTGACCAAAAGGGACGTCGATGAGCGAACTCATCCTGACACCCTACTGAGCCTGTCAGTGACAATATCCGTACAGTCCGGTCCGTTCGTCTATGAGCATCGCATGGCGGGCCTAGGGGGTTGGTAAAAGTCAGACCCCCAAAAGCGGTACAAGTCGTGTCGGAGTGTAGCCCAGAACACCCTGAGATACTACTGGAATACCTACCAGCAAATCTCCTGCCTTGGCCAAGGACTTTTCATGTTCTGGCTCTCCTAGACACAGCACGACCTCACCCCCAATACCGGGAGAGACGAACCCCTGCAGATCCGCTCACTGCCTCCATGTGGCTCGGGACTGTACCCAACTAAAACCTGTTTGCACGACTCCTTTGAGCCATGGTAGGGTAGTAATCAAAGTACAGTGGGAACTCACACGAGACAAATGACGATCTCAGGTCGATGAACTAACCTGTACACATATCACCTGGGAACTGCTATCTGACGTCTGGTATATCCCAACTAGCAGGTTCCCGGCGAGTCCTGTCCGGTGTACTCATAACCCAATGAGCACCTGTATACATCTTAGGTGAACCAACTGACACCAGTGGCTTGTGAGACCGGCCACCGCCCCTCGTCGGGGTCTCGACTGTATACACTAGTCTACTGTGGAGAATCGATGCCCTGTCTCGAAACTCCTTCGACTAGGGACCATTTAAGGATGTGCTTATAGACCCCAGCTCTCACTTATATGATCGCCCTCATACTGCTGGAAGTCAAGCAAGAATCCTAGGGGCTTTATCAACGTGTAATAGCGATTCGTAAGGTCACCTAAAGCAGTACACGATGATAAAGATAAACCAGATAGCATACTATCATCTCGAGTAAGACTGTCCTACTGGGACAGGTCCTCCCCTCAATCATTGCAATCACGTGCCTGTGATCCAATAATTGACTCTGAGGGCACTATCTCCAACAGAAGATCCCAAGTTTATTGGATAATCCATCGTATGGTTATATACGAACTCGAAAGGAACTTGTTCCAGTTCGGGGATGGATCCTGGTTCAGGAGAAATATGAATAAGGTTTATTCGGTTGTCTTTTATCTTCACCTTCTCTCGTATTGCGAGTGCTCCTAGGATTAGGACAATACACCCATTACGCTTATTGGATAGTCTTCTTCCAAACCATAGGCTGGTGCCGAACGGTAGGGAAGGAAGAAAACCATTTGGCCTAAAGGGGTGTGCAGAAGGTAATGACTAAAGACATATAAAGGGATTTGGAGAGGTGGCAAAGAGATATACGGTTACAGTTGTGAATCTGGATAATGGAAGAGGCATTACGAGGAATACCCGGATACCCTATCGAAACATTTTTTAATGTTTCAGTTTCACTGTGTACTGTTAAAAGAAAACTGATTTCCCAATTAGACACTTGCTCCAGGGTATGTATTTACCAGGTTTGATTCTCACATCTGTATGGTTTTACAGATGTTGAGTGGGAGTGAGTTATTGGGAATTAGGTGATCATCCTCATTATATCGGAATTCGTTGTAATTGGTGATATTTGAGGAAGTCACCTTGGTTGTTTGCCGGACGGTAAATATTTGGTTTTGAATATCCGTTGTTATGCACCAATTTCAAATTGATATATCTGTACGTCTATTTTTATAGAGTGAGATATACCTTTTTGAAATTATGTCTATGACATTTACCTATATCAGTGGATGGTTAGATAAGGAGCATTGAACAGCGGTGTAATTCTTCTTAACCATAGTACAGTTTTCAACCTACGACACACAGTGAATGAGTTATTAGACTCAAGGGACTTGTACAAAGTATTGTATATTGTCCAGTGTCCATTAGGATAGAGGGGTTGGTCCTCGTACTATATTCGGCTTACTTATGACTTCTCTAGTTTTTAGACAAGTGTTTTGTAGAAACACAAGGTCCGAATTTTGAGAAGTTATAGGTATAAGAGTAAAGTAGAGAACCAGGTATTGCAAGTATCGGGATTCTTCAAGGTGATCGAAGATGTAGATACTTGTGAATGGTGTTCAGTTGATAGTAATGATTAAGAGAACTAGCTTCTCTTTCAGGTTACTCATAATTGGTACTACTCCTAAGTTGAGTAACGCTGATCGGCCTCCTTCCATTTAGTCGACATGCACTGGAGACAGATGCATGATTTGAATCTGGTTCAATTAAATCAGTGCCTCTGTTTCTATATTGGATATAGAACAGTTCATAGCTTGACATTGTTAAGGTACGGGGAGTTGTCCGGCTTATGCTTAAAACCAGACTCTGGATAACTCAAGGCACGTTTCTGTAATAGCTGTTTGTGGGTTGACCCGGGCTATGACGAGGGTTGACTTTCTACAATCTGGAAGATCAATAGTGATATTGTTCTTGACTCGCCACATTTTAAAAGAAATGGATTTTTCAGAAAACAGTAGTGGGAGTATGGTAGAACTGGAAGTGATTCCAGAACCGCAACAATTACTGAAGATTTGATAAGAATCTAAAGATTCAATCTGATTTGACATTCCAGTGGCCACTTGTAGCGCCTTGAAAATTCGTTTTGGTGTTTTCCCGAAAATCGGTGAAAATTCGGTATTTTTCCGTAAACCGTCTTTTTGTTATTTTGCAGTTTAGGACTAATTATACCTAATTTGGATAGGTAATTGCTTGTTTTTAGTAGCAAATGAGTTACTTATGAAATTCTGGTCGTTTAAAAATTTTCCCTAATTTTTCAATTTTTAATATTATTTTAAGCCGATAAGAAAATACATTAAATTA
The DNA here is from genome assembly GCA_030015575.1 of Agapanthus africanus. Classification (NCBI taxonomy): domain Eukaryota; kingdom Viridiplantae; phylum Streptophyta; class Magnoliopsida; order Asparagales; family Amaryllidaceae; genus Agapanthus; species Agapanthus africanus. The sequence continues at coordinate 205,024,935 of CM057347.1, read as the reverse complement.
GCGATAAATACAAATTTAAATGGGCTAAATTTAAGCTTTAAAATCATGTTAATTAAAATCTAGTTGTAACATAAATTTTTAGTAATTTATTTTAAGTTGTAACTAATTTTTATTATGGAAAACGAAATTTATTGAATTTAAGCTTAAACTTGCAATTTTGGACTTGTAGGGGGTCTTTTTGCATAAAATTTCTTTTGTAAAACCCCTCTCTCTCTTCCCTCACCCCTAGGCTGGCCCATTTCTAGCAACCCAAGAAAAAAAAATGCTTGCCTCTTTGACTTTTATTCTTGTGTAGAAAAGAGGTGTTTTTTTAAAGGGTTTTGAATTTTTTAATTGGGTATGGGTCTTTACTTGTTTGGTATGGGTTGACCTTGACTTTCCCACACCCCACACCTTTCCCCTCCTCCCTCCTCTGGCCGAAATCTGCAGCCCCTCCCCTCTTCATCATTTTTCTTTTCATCTTGTTCAAAAATTCATCAAGTTGCTCCAAAATTTCCAAATTTAAATCTCACAAAATAACCCCATCCATCATCCCATTCTCCTTGGCCCTTCTTGCTTGGATCATGGTGCTATGAAGCCATCTTTAGAGGCCTCTTGTTCTCGCTAGATCCATAGATCTTGAGGTATAATTTCCATCAAGTTAATTTCTTTTGGTTAAATTTCTTTAGTTAAATGGTTTTAGTGTTAAAAGCTTAGCAAAATCCTAATCTAGTTTTTTCTAGTTCATGGTTGAAATTAAACTAGGGTTTTAGAAACCATTATTTAGTTAATTAAAGCTATTTTGTTATCTAGTTATTTTGTTAGCTTAATCTAAGTGGTTAACTTGCTAATTGGGCTAAAATCTAGTGTTAATTTAGGGTTTTACATGTATAGTTGGATTAAGATTGCTAATTACCAAAATTCAAGAAAGGGTTGTGTTTGGATAATGGGTTTTGTAGCATGGTAAATGAGTTAAAAGTTTGTTATTGTGGCTAACTAGTTGTGTGGTTGGATGTTTGTGTTGGATTGTGATAACTTTGTCGCTAATTGTCGATGTTTGCACCAAATTGCAAATTTCTAGCTTACAAGTTTTGTTATAAAATATTGTGATGAATTAATTGCGATATCTTGATGATATTTTTGGCATATCCTATGAAATTTAGGATGTGTGAGTGCGGATTTTTGGGTGTTCGGGTTTTAGTTTTTCCGGGCGACCAAATCGATATTTTAGTTAGTTTTTGCGATTTTCGCGTGTGTTCCGCGCACTTTGTGCACGTTGTACCTAGCTTGTGAACGTTAGTATTTTCGTTTGGGTTTTGCGTCGTTCTCGATACGTAACCTTATGTTTGGTATTGATGTAAATTCCAGGTTCGGTCGCGGAGACGTCAGACGCGGCACGAAAGGGGAAAGCGGTGATTGGACGTGACTAGCTAGGGATTCCGGTGAGTAGATGTAACATCTACGGGAGACTATCGTTGGATGACGCAAGTCGCCCGATAGTTTTAGTAACTTAAAAGATTCTTAGTAATGTTAGTAATTAGGGGTGTAATACTTGTATGATTATTTGCTACATTCATGCCTTATATTGACATACATATGCGAACCCATTTTATAGGACACCTGCACCATTGCCAGGGTTTTTATATGCAGCACGAGCACTATTCATGCTTACACCCACGCCCTGGTGATTGCCATGCCATCACACTAGATAACCTTTAAATTGAAACCTTTTACTATAATTGATACTTAAACTTGTGCTATTGCCTTTAATTCCTTAAAATGAAATCGTAGGATTGCTATTCAGGTGCATGTACCTCATCATATTATTTGTTCATGCTTAGTCTATTAATCACACATAGCAACTTGATTATTGATACCATATGCATTCATTATCATTGACATATGCACTTATGAGGGTTTCTTGAGATTTTATGATATTTCTGGATTTCGGGGGAACGCCGCAAAATTTCTAAACTTATTATATTTTTAAAATATGTAAATTGCGGTTTTCTAGTGATGTAAGTGTCGTCCACCATGAGTTTGCTGTGGTTTTCGAGACCCGTTTCGAGGAGTTGGATGAACTGTCTCGGGTACATGGTGGGCCCGGTAAGGTACCCCGGGGCAAGAAGCTCGTGGTGCTGACGATGAGCCTGGCAGGGGGTGGATTACCTAACGGTGACTGTTTGGGACGGCGGATATCCAGAGGATACCGACCGTGGCCGCGAGTTGATGAGATATTGATATTGAGATGGCTCAGCCGGATGGCTGAGGCCAGAGATACTATGACATGGATATATGAGATTTGTGATAGTTTTGAGTTGTCGTTGCTGGACACCGATTCTTGTTGATTCTATTGGTATTGTGCTGGTATTTCAAAAGAGATTCCTAAAGGAAAAACATGATTCTTATACTTACACATTCAGATCATGAGTTGATTCGCATTGCATTCATACCTGCTAGTATATTCATATTGCATACATATCTGCTATTATGTCCTGCCTTACCTGTATTTTAGATGCTAGGATGCTTGTGTGCATGCATTCGATAGCCTGTGTAGATGTTATTTATTACTCACGAGTTGGCAACTCACCCCCGTTGTGCCACAGCCTTTTGCAGGTCCGCTCCGTCAGTACAGTAGCGGCGGGTGCACTTGCTTCTTTTGCCTCTTTTGCCTGGACTCGAGGTTTTGCTCTTAGGTGGGTTATATTATTATTTTTGTACCACCTTGTATATTCTTTGTATCTAGTGTACTCCATCTACTGTACCTACCAGTATTGTTGTATATTGACCTAGAGATGAGACTGTGAGATTTGTGGACTTTTTGCTGTATTTTGGGGTCGAGCTCACTTGAGTCGACATGTTGTTTTTCTCATGCTTCTTTATGATTATTTCGCATGTTGTTGTTTTATATTGCGTGGGATTTGTGACCGCCTTGTGGCGAAGAGCTAGCTCCCGCTTGGGGATGCCATATTTGTTGGATTCATATATATTCTTGTTGTACCCATTTTGGGGGCCAGTATTTACAAAGGAGACTCTGCCGAAATTTTCGGAAAAATTGATATTGTTTTAAAAAAAAGGGTTTTATATGACTTATTTGATAAACTCGCTTTCAATTGATTGGGTTTTCTTCACTCTTTTGCTTATTTGGTTTTGGTTTCTGGGCTTTGGCTTACTTATTTTACGGACGTCTTGAGACGTTTCGTAAACTTAAGTGCCAGTCACGTTCCGTACCCTGCGGGTCGTGATAAAGTTGGTATCAAAGCGATAGGTTTTACCTTTTTGAGTGTAGGATGACCCTTGGTAGATGGAGTAAGTGACTTAAGTAGGGTAACGTAGCGTGTGTATGTCCGCGGCATATTTGCGATACGGTACTCCGCCTAAGTGACTTTAGGATATACTTGCTTGAAAATTCCTTCTTCAATTCCGTGTATCCTATGATTCTATTGCACTGTTCTTATTATCCTTTTTCCTGTACCAGCTACTATGCCCCCGAAGGCTACGAGGGCACAGAGGGCTGCCGCCCGAGACGAGATTCGAGCTGGCTCGTCCGAGACTGGGACTGAGCAGGGTGGTATGCCTACGCCGCAGGGACAGACCGATCCACCTTCCCCAGGCCGTATGGATAGGCTCGAGACTGGTATGGAGGAGTTGCGACAGATGATGGGGGGCATGCAGGAGCTACGTCAGATGGTAGGATCCTTAGTTGCAGCCAGTCGTACACCGAGGCCGGATGACATACCTACTACATTACAGACGACCATGATACCTGCTCCTACTACTACCACCGTGGCCATTCCGGTTTCGCTACAGGATTTCATGAGGCTGAGACCTCCGGTATTCAACGGCACCGAGGCAGCGGAGGACCCACAGACGTTCCTTGACAGTTTAGCCAGGATCTGCCGTTCGCTGAGATGTTCGGATGATCGATGGGTAGAGCTTACGAGTTTCCGACTAGAGGGTCTCGCGCAGACATGGTGGGAGTCAGTCTTGAGAGGTCGAGCTGCAGGTCTACCGCCTATGACTTGGGCCGAGTTTACAGCGGTCTTTCTAGCTCGTTTCCTCCCAGAGAGCGTTCGTGACGCCAGAGCTCGTAGCTTCGAGGCCTTAGTCAAGACACCTGGGATGACGGTGTCTGAGTATGACATCCAGTTTACACAGTTATCCCGATATGCTCCGTATTTGGTGGATACCGAAGAGAAGATGGTGAAGAGGTTCGTACAGGGACTTGATGCCCAGCTATATCTTGCCATTGGCGCCCAGCACTACGACACTTATTAGCTGCTATGGATACGGCATTGCGGATGGAGGCACGCATATCATAGACTTCGGCCGTTTTTGGGCCGAAGAGGATTCGCACCGATGTACCGTCTCAGAGGCAGCGCGCCAGATTCTTTCCGAGAGATAGGCCTGGCAGAGGATTTGGACGGGGACAGTTATATGGTTCATATCCCCAGGGACAGCAGCCGTCGCCAGGGTGTTTTGGGTGCGGGAGTCCGCACCATCTTGTCAGAGACTGTCCGGCGCGACGACAGGGAGCGACGACAGGGAGCAGCGACAGTTCCGCATGTGACCCTACCACCATCACCACCCCCTCCTCAAAGAGCCCTACTTCCTACCACAGGCGATGCTCCACGCCAGTTAGGTGCACCCAGAGGCCGTGGACGCGGCGGTCCTGTTCAGAGAGGACGAGGAGGTAGAGGCCGAGGTCGAGGTCAGCCCGCTATCGGTGGAGGACAGGCCCGAGTTTTTGCTTTGACACCGCAGGATGCGCAGGCATCCAATGCCGTTGTGACAGGTACCTTGCCAGTTTGTTCTTTCGACGCACGGGTATTATTCGACCCAGGTTCCACACATTCGTACGTCTCTACACACTTTGCACCGATGTTGGGCCGTGAGTCGTCGTCGTTAGATCATCCGCTTGTTGTTGTTACTCCGGTAGCCGAGTCGTTTGTCGCTCGTTTTGTTTTTCGATTGTGTTCCGTACGTATCGGGGAGAGGGATTCATCGGTTGATTTGATTCTCCTCGATATGTTGGACTTTGATGTGCTTCTGGGCATAGATTGGCTAGCCACTTGTTATGCTTCGGTGGACTGCCGTGAGAAGGCAGTCATATTTAGCTTTCCGGGAGAGCCAGTCCTTGTTATTCAGGGAGACCGCAGCGTCACCCTTCCCAGCTTGATTTCGTCTCTTCGCGCTGGTCAGCTCTTGCGGAAGGGATGTCAGGGATTCTTAGCGTATATTTGTGATACTCGAGCTGCAGAGGTTCCGTTGGACCGGGTCCCGGTTGTTTGTGAGTTCCCTGATGTTTTCCCTGATGAGCTACCTGGGCTACCACCTGAGCGCGACGTTGAGTTCTGCATCGATTTGATTCCCGGCTCGGGGCCTATTTCTATACCGCCTTATCGGATGGCCCCGGCAGAGCTTCGAGAGCTGAAGGATCAGTTGCAGGATTTGTTAGAGAAGGGGCTTATTCGACCTAGTGTTTCTCCGTGGGGTGCTTCGGTCCTGTTTGTCAAGAAGAAGGATGGAAGTTTGCGCTTATGTATCGACTACCGCCTGCTGAACAAAGTTACCATTCGGAACAGATATCCGTTGCCACGCATTGATGATTTGTTCGACCAGCTCCAGGGCGCGGGTTATTTTTTGAGGACCGACTTACGATCAGGATACCACCAGCTGCGAATCCGACAGGAGGATATACCAAAGACAGCCTTCCGTACACGCTATGGCCACTATGATTTTTTGGTGATGTCGTTCGGACTCACCAACGCCCCAGCAAGATTCATGGATTTGATGAACCGTACATTCAGGCCGTACCTTGACTTGTTCATCATCGTGTTTATCGACGATATCTTGGTGTACTCCCGGAGCAGAGAGGAGCACGAGCAGCACTTGCAGATTACGTTACAGACTCTGAGGGAGCACCAGCTGTTCGCAAAGTTCTCCAAGTGTGCATTCTGGCTGGACAGCGTCGGATTCTTGGGTCACGTGGTTACGAGAGACGGCATATGTGTGGACCAGAAGAAGATTGAGGCTGTTCAGCAGTGGCCCCGACCTACATCGGTTACTGAGATCCGTAGTTTTCTAGGCCTGGCGGGCTACTATAGGCGCTTTGTTCAGGACTTCTCCCGTATAGCTGCACCTTTGACCGGTTTGACCCGGAAGGGAGTTCCTTTCGTTTGGACAGAGGAGTGTGAGCGCAGTTTTCAGCAGCTACGGACTTGTTTGACTACGACGCCGGTATTATCTTTGCCTTCGGGATCAGGCGGATTTGTGGTCTACTATGATGCTTCGCGAGTGGGGTTAGGGTGCGTATTGATGCAGCATGGCCGGGTGATCGCTTATGCTTCTCGGCAGTTGAAGAAGCATGAACAGAACTACCCCACTCACGATTTGGAGATGGCTGCAGTGGTCTTTGCATTGAAGATTTGGCGACATTTCCTATATGGCGAGTCGTGCCAAATATTCACAGACCACAAGAGCTTAAAATACATATTTCAGCAGCGAGACCTGAACCTCAGACAGCGTCGTTGGATGGAGTTGGTGAAAGACTACGACTGCGAGATCTTATATCTGTAGGGTTGCTAGGCACGCGCACAAGGGTCTACGAGGCATCAACCATCCCCGATTAAAAATTTAGCTGTGCCGAACAACCCGAATACGGAACTTTAAACTAGAGATTAGGCGAAAACAAGTATGCTAAACACTTTAACACTAAGTGAGAGGGATTACAACCTTTGTAGATCCGGTCCTTCACTTCATATGCTCCGTGTTGTGGTCCCTTCGCTGCGATCATCGGGATCCGGACTCTCGAGAGGTTCCACGAAGAGAAAGACGCAACCTTTGCTTCCGATCTTCGATACTAAGATGATCTACCTTGAAGTTTCTTTAACACAAGCTAACACACATGAAATGATGTGAACACCCTCATCTAAATGGCAAGGGAAGATGAGGATGATGAAGTACGATTTTTGCTCTCTTTATTTATCTTTTTCTCATATTTATCCATCACAAAAATCAAAGCAAGAAACCATTTCAAGCAAAGAAGAAGAAGGAAGAAAATGATGAATAATATTAGAATCCTTTTGTGATGAATAGGAAAAGAATAATATGATAGAATTATGCAACCATGGTCAAGTGAACCTTTGTAGAGAATTAACTAGGGTTAGGGTTTTGGTTGGGTTAAAGCATGACTCACTTGAAAATATTTTTATCATGACAAAAAGAAAAGATTCTAGAAACATCTAGAAAGATTAACCCTAATCCAAACCCTAATCATGTTTAAACTCCACTAAACAAGTTGCATTAGTTATCATATCTTGTTACAATATTATATATCACATATATAATATTTATCGTAACAAAATAAAATAATACAATTAACATATATCGCATATATATCAATGTATTACCCGAGTGAGAAAAAGAATCTTTTAGTGAGCTAATATTAGTTAATGTAATTTAATATATCATATATATTATTATACATTAAATTATCGAATCAACACTTGATCCGACAATCCGGTTATATCGCATATAACCGACTAATATTTATCCGTACCGATTCATCGAATCAACACTTGATCCGATGACCCGGCTGATATCAAATATCGCGAGAATATAATACGGTATCACATATCGCATTATCCTCGGTCCCGCACATATCACATATGTGCTCCTACTCCGTTTTGCCTGAGTCAAGAAACCTCTGTGTAGGACTCTAAAGAATCGTCAATACGCCGGCAGTAGGTGATGATCATATCAAACACCCACAAGCTGCAAGCGGTCAGCTAAACGTAACAGCTACCCAGGTATTGAGCGCTCAGAAGATCAACAAGCAAGCCTGTACATTCTCCTGTGAATCCAAACAGTAACACTCCCGTACAGTCTGGTCTCGTCGTCTGATATGTTGCATATCTCGCCTAGGGGTGGTAAACGTCAGACCCCAGTAGCTTGATAAGTCGTGTCGATATGAGGTCTATAACAGTTCGAGAAACTACTGATAACACTTACCAGTAAATCTCAGCAACCCTGGCCAGGGATTTCCGGTTATAGCCAATCGAACACAGCACAACATCAACTCCCTATACCGGGAGAGACGAATCCCCTCCTATCGCTCATTGCCTCCATGTGATTCGGGACTGTACCTAAAAGCCACCTTTTTGCACGCCCTCTTGGACGTGGTATGATGGAAATCAAAGCACAGTGGGAACCACACAAGACTCTATGACGATCTCGGGTCAACAGACTACTCTGTACCAGTGTCACCGGAGAACTGCCATCTGACGTATGGTATAATACCATCTGGGAGTTCTCGGCGAGTCCGTCCAGTGTACCCAGTCTCTACTGAGCACCCGTACACCATCCTTGATGTCAAACACCGATGGATATGGGATCATCCATCGCCCATCATATGGGTCAAGATGCGTATACGCTAGTCTACTCTGGTGTATCGATGCCCTGTCTCGATACACCCTCGACTAGGAACAGTTATAGGATGTACTCGTCGACTACTGTGGCCCCACTAGTATGATCTCATCATAGTCCCAGTAGTCGAGTACATATCCTAAGGGCTTTATCAACATGTAATATAGAGACAATCAGAGTACATGTTAAGATAAAGTACAACCAGATAGCATACTATCATGTCGAGCAAGAAAGTCCTCCCTATATATGTCTTAGTATCCACTACAATATACATCGTATGTACAGTAATGGCCTCTAGGGCATACATATAACTAACAATCTCCCACTTGCACTAGGGCCATCTGTTGTGGTATCGCATACCCAACAATTAGCTGCGGTTGAAGTATCTCATACTCAACCATCCCATAAAAGTCTCTACTGGGAAAAAGGCCTTTGTGAGTGGATCCGTGCTGTTGTCCTCTGTGTCTACTCTCCTAACCTCGATCACATTGGAGATCATCCATCTCCATGATCAGGTGATACTGCCTAAGAATTATATCTGGGTTTCTGATGGGACGGTAGTTCCTTAGCTGAAGCCACAATTCCATTGTCACACAATGGTAGGAACGAAGTTCATCTTATGAACTTATAAATATCCAGACTGCCTCTTTTGGTAGCATCCTTGGTAACGATGTATCTTGCCTTTAATCGTCTAGTATGTCACGGTATCTAGCTTGGAACTCTTCCAACATACCGTCCCTCCACTGAGGGTGAAGACAATGCCTTCGACTGACATTCAGTCGTCCTTATCAGTCTGGAACCTTTCCAGTGATTCTCCCCAGGATCGATTGATACCATCTCACTACAACTAGTGAGTATCCTAACATCCAATTAGATCTATCTCATAGATCCAAAAACCCAGGATTTAGGAGGTATCACATTGATCCTATATGGAGAATCCTTGTGATAAGAGGAGATTGACCGTGCGTAGCATAGGAAACTTCTTCCCTATCAAGAGTATGTCATCCACGTACTCTACGAGGATCTCCACCATACTCTCTACTACCTTTTTGTATATACAAGGTTCATCTACCATTTTGATGAAGTCAAACTCTTTGACTACCACATCAAAACAGATGTTCCAACTCCGCGATGCCTGTTTTATTATATAAAACATCTTGCACACGTTTCCGCTGCTCCCACTGTCTACAAAGCCCTCTGGCTGTGTACTTATAGACGTTCTCTTCTAAAACATCACTTAGAAAAGCAGTCATGACACCCAACCACCAGATATCGTAGTCATGGTATGTAGCCATGGCAAGTAGGATCTGGATGGACTTAAGCATAGATCCTTAGAAAAGGTTTCAACATAATCCTTACCTGGTCTATGATGCAAACCTTTAACAAGTCTAGCTTTGAAAGTCTCAACTTTTCCATGTACACCAAGTAATCTTCTCAAGATATACTTGCTCCTGATGGGGATTTAACCCTTCAGATAAGGCAACCAAAGTCCATACTTTGTTGGTGTATAAGGATTCCATCTCAGATCGATAAGCATCCAGCCATTCTTACAGAGTCCCACTCCTGATGGCCAGCTCGAAACTTGTTGGGTCATTATCTTATGATGCAATCCTCGTTCCCACTGTCATAGAGAAACCGAAGTATCTCTCAGGTGGGTGAGGAACCCTACTAGATCGGCAGAGAGGCTGAGGTTCGTTGGAAACTATTGAATCCTTATTCAATAGGTATGCAGCTTCTCAAGTGCATAACTCCCAAAAGGAAATAGGAAACTCAGTAGTACTCATCATAGAACACACCATATCACATAGGGTGCTATTGCTCCACCCCGATATACCATCGTGCTATGGTGTATAGGAGGAGTAATGCTGAGAGAGAATCTCATTCTCCTTTAGAATAGTCCAGGAATTCCGTGCTCAAATATTCTCCTCCTTGATCACATCAAAGGACATAATACTTTTACCCGTATTTGTTGGTTCTCTACTTCTAACTTATATTCTGTGAATATCTCAAAAGCTTCGGACGTGTGTTTCAACAGGAACATATGTCTGAATCTTGAGAGATTATCAGAGAATGTAATGAAGTACAAAGAACCGGTCTTGGCATGTGTAGACAGGGGACCTTTAATACATCAACATGTATCAATCCCAAAAGTTCACTAACTCTTTCTCTGTTTCCAATAAACAGAGCTGTGGTCATTTTATCTTTGTGACATGACCGGCAAGTTTCACAAGATGTAAATTCAAACTAATTTAAATATGCATCTAAATGTAACTTTAGCCAGTCGGGTCGCATTGATATGACCTAGTCTACAATGCCTCAAGAAGGATTTGTTCATTTCTGAACTCTTCCTCTTGTGTGTGTTCTGTATACTAAGAACTGTAGTTTGATTTAGAACGTCAATGCTTTTAGATAACGTGCCTGAACCGATCAACTCTTGATATAGGAAATGTTCAAAACATTATCCAACAATACAAAATTATATCCTTTCTTTACTAATAAAGAGACTGATATGATTTTGTATATCAGGTTCGGTATCTAATAACATTTGTTCAGAATCAATGTATTCCGGTAATACAGGGTGACAGTGACCAACAGACTTGGCTGCAACACTTGCACCGTTTTCTGTCTCATGAAACTTATCATCCGTTCTCAGTTCTCTACCTTTCTGTAGCCCATGTAACAGATTACATATGCGGGATCCTGATCCGGTATTACATACCCAGGACGTAAAGGATACTGAGAAACAGTTCTCTGTAATGAACACACCCGAAGATGATGCATCAGCATGCACTTTCTTCCTTTGGGCGGCACGGGAAATCTGGTATTCCCCAATTTCCTGCTCTGTCTTATAACAATTATAAGTTGGAGCGGGACCAACGTTCCCAGCTCAGTATAACAAGCAGGTTCGGTCAATATATCCGTTTTATTATCTTGATTAAGGCGTGATATGGTCGCTACCTGGAGAGAGAGAGAAGAAAACACTTAGCGTACGCTCTTGCAAGATTAGATTGGTTATATAATATATCTAATCAGGATGTCTCCCACTATTTTTGTCAAATCTTCCTTCAAACCCTAAAAGGAAAGACTAGCCGGGATTAATTACACGTTACAAGTTCGCCAATCTTTCAGCCAGGCCAGTGTCGGTACTTTGAGGGAGGTCCCCCGTGCTTTCGCACGAACCTAATTAATGTAAACCTCGTTTTCCCAGGGGCGTAACCCCGTTAACACCTTTCTAGACACCTACTTGATCGGCTAATTGTAATGTGTAAAACTCTCCCAGGAGTAACAATTACTCACAGCCGGTATCGGGATCCAACTATCTTATAGAAGGTATGCAATCTCATTGCAAATTTCAACACTTGAAATTCCCAATAGTATTTTGCCCCTAGCAGCTATATGACCTTAACATAGTCAACAAATCATAAGTGCTAGTCAAGTTCAACCCGTCATTTCCCGATTGAATTAAACCCACCCGCACGACCCTTAACATAGTCAACAAAGTCGCACGACTACCCTAATCCAATCGCATCATATGCTTATACAGATAAGCACTAATCAGCTACTGCACACTACGCCTTAACATAGTCAACAAACGTAGCACGAATACTAACTAGTACTTATCTGAAATGACGGAGGGCTACGACAGGTTTTTAAGAAAACCCTTTGTGTAATGAACTTGATATCGTTGTAGAATCGAGTGATTTTAAATGGAATGTTTTGGAGGCTTTTCTAGTTTTGCTAAAGGGGTCACTCCCGGTGAAGGGATCGTCGGCCCTTTCCTCATCGAGTAAGGTGCAGGATATTTCACAAATACCACTATGCAAAGCAAAACTCTAAAAGCAATCAAAAGACAAACCGAGTTTGTAGCATCTGCCAGTTATCGCTAAAGGAGTCACTCCCGGTGAAGGGATCTCGGTCCTTTCCCTATCGAATAAGGTGCTGGATGTTCTACAAGGAACACCGCTATGCAAAGCAACAACTAGAGCTACCAGTTTTTATAAACAAGTTTCTACAACATCTTAGGTTTCTTTTATTTCATTAATCTCATTAATGAAGTCCCATTTTATTATGCTTCACAAGCATCTCTTTTGAAACGAAATCTGCAATATAACATATATCTCATATATATAATATAAACATTCGTCACAGGCAGTAATATGATCTCATCACAGAACATTACAGCAGAAGAACATATATGAAATATTGGATATACTAGGACGTCCGTGTTTTCAATACGAGCCTGTATAAAACACGGATTCCACGGTCGCGATGAATAGCCAAACCCACATCCCTAGACCCCTACGAGAGCGGCAAGTAACACTGCCAATTCTAGGGTTAGGAGACCCGGTCTCGACTCCTCGAGATGGTCTCCCACTGGACCCTAGAACCCGGTTACTTGTGCTCCCCGCCTTGGGTCTACCTAATGCGGAAAAGTAAATAATATACAACGGTGACATCTTCCGCTACCTGGAAGTGCCCCAATAAAAGAATATTACATACAAATGAATTTTACATGAATGAAAAAGAAAAACTCTCATCTCACATAAAACCCCCGGCTATTCAAACGCGACGATCCAATACAACATATCACAGCAACACATAATATCTCATATCATCAACGTAAGCAAGTATGCGTATCCCGATTGTCGTTGATGTATAGCAACGAATCCGGCGTTACACCACATACTACGCTTACGGTCGCAGAAAAGAAAGTGTAAAACTACAACAGTTGGAATCCGCAACTTCCTCAGACATCGCATGCCTGACCAAATGAATTCCTTAGACATCACATGTCTAACAATTATAAACCCCGCATTTTAGTCTCATTATCGAAAACTCTTTTCAATATCAAGTCGGGCAATTCAACAAGATTCCCGACGTCCTGATCAAATGCTCGTCGCAAACTTTAGTAGACGGCCGCACCCCCAGATGCCGTCGACGAAGTGCACCAAGGCGGAACACCGCTACCGCGAGCACCCGAACGGATGCTTTCGGCGACGGGGTTCTCCTACAGTCACTTGGTCGGGGCTATGGGGCGTGGCTGTCTATTAAGTTTACCCGGTGAGTATCCGCGTACGCTACGTGATTGCGACGGACTTTTGATCACATCAAAATTCCGTGGCAACCGATCACCTGAGACTAAACTGCTATGTTTATAATATTCAAATTAGTTATCTCATAACTGCCTGTGGATTCCAAATATTGTATCACATTCCAGATAAATAGAAAAAGTTAAACTTTCCGAACGAATCATCAAGCACCCAAGATTTCCCCAATATATCTCAACACTTGAAATCAGTTTAAAAACATTCATTACATGCCACAGTACCAATGGTCCAGCCGTAGCAGGGTCAAGCCAACGCCTCACATGTGGCACGCCGTACTGCCCCAAACCCCAAGGTTCAAAGGGCAGTTCAAGACGGTCACATAATCGAGTTAAGGTTTGTTGTCTTCTAGAGGGTCCACTGCGTTACTTGCACGACTTAGAACGTTCTTAAACACGAGGAAAAAATCCAACTTTTGAAAAAAATTTCCGACAGGGGAAAAAGTGAGTTATTGATATCCGTTCGAACTTTTTAACAGTTTCTAAAAATTATCCGGAAAACACACATAGACAAAATCTGATAATCCGATCGAATCATCGAATCCCTAAACAACCCCAGAAAACTCAACAGGAGAATAAATATTAAAAATTCCCAGAAAATCCAGAATATTAAAATAGGAGTTACTGTGCAAACAGGAGATGCTGACGTCATCATTTCGCCGCGGAACCGCCGCATAAGGCATGATTCTGCCGCGGTTCCGCCGCGATTTATACTGTTCATCAAAAACTTTTTGCACCGTAATTCTTATAATTCCCTGCTGAATTTTTTAAGCATTTTTAATGTGGAAAAATCCCAGTTTTTAGAAAAAGTCCAGAGAGCGGGTTTTATCGGGGTTTCGGGTTTCGATCGGACTTTAAATTTCGTCTAGACTTCGCCTAAAGCTCTAGCATGGCTCTGATACCACTGTAGGGTTGCTAGGCACGCGCACAAGGGTCTACGAGGCATCAACCATGCCCGATTAAAAATTTAGCCGTGCCGAACAACCCGAATACGGAACTTTAAACTAGAGATTAGGCGAAAACAAGTATGCTAAACACTTTAACACTAAGTGAGAGGGATTACAACTTTTGTAGATCCGGTCCTTCACTTCATATGCTCCGTGTTGTGGTCCCTTCGCTGCGATCATCGGGATCCGGACTCTCGAGAGGTTCCACGAAGAGAAAGACGCAACCTTTGCTTCCGATCTTCGATACTAAGATGATCTACCTTGAAGTTTCTTTAACACAAGCTAACACTCATGAAATGATGTGAACACCCTCATCTAAATGGCAAGGGAAGATGAGAATGATGAAGTAGGATTTTTGCTCTCTTTATTTATCTTTTTCTCATATTTATCCATCACAAATATCAAAGCAAGAAACAATTTCAAGCAAAGAAGAAGAAGGAAGAAGATGATGAATAATATTAGAATCCTTTTGTGATGAATAGGAAAAGAATAATATGATAGAATTATGCAACCATGGTCAAGTGAACCTTTGTAGAGAATTAACTAGGGTTAGGGTTTGGGTTGGGTTAAAGCATGACTCACTTGAAAATATCTTTATCATGACAAAAAGAAAAGCTTCTAGAAACATCTAGAAAGATTAACCATAATCCAAACCCTAATCATGTTTAAACTCCACTAAACAAGTTGCATTAGTTATCATATCATGTTACAATATTATATATCACATATATAATATTTATCGTAACAAAATAAAATAATACAATTAACATATATCGCATATATATCAATGTATTACCCGAGTGAGAAAAAGAATCTTTTAGTGAGCTAATATTAGTTAATGTAATTTAATATATCATATATATTATTATACATTAAATTATCGAATCAACACTTGATCCGACAATCCGGTTATATCGCATATAACCGACTAATATTTATCCGTACCGATTCATCGAATCAACACTTGATCCGATGACCCGGCTGATATCAAATATCGCGAGAATATAATACGGTATCACATATCGCATTATCCTCGGTCCCGCACATATCACATATGTGCTCCTACTCCGTTTTGCCTGAGTCAAGAAACCTCTGTGTAGGACTCTAAAGAATCGTCAATACGCCGGCAGTAGGTGATGATCATATCAAACACCCACAAGCTGCAAGCGGTCAGCTAAACGTAACAGCTACCCAGGTATTGAGCGCTCAGAAGATCAACAAGCAAGCCTGTACATTCTCCTGTGAATCCAAACAGTAACACTCCCGTACAGTCCGGTCTCGTCGTCTGATATGTTGCATATCTCGCCTAGGGGTGGTAAACGTCAGACCCCAGTAGCTTGATAAGTCGTGTCGATATGAGGTCTATAACAGTTCAAGAAACTACTGATAACACTTACCAGTAAATCTCAGCAACCCTGGCCAGGGATTTCCGGTTATAGCCAATCGAACACAGCACAACATCAACTCCCTATACCGGGAGAGACGAATCCCCTCCTATCGCTCATTGCCTCCATGTGATTCGGGACTGTACCCAAAAGCCACCTTTTTGCACGCCCTCTTGGACGTGGTATGATGGAAATCAAAGCACAGTGGGAACCACACAAGACTCTATGACGATCTCGGGTCAACAGACTACTCTGTACCAGTGTCACCGGAGAACTGCCATCTGACGTATGGTATAATACCATCTGGGAGTTCTCGGCGAGTCCGTCCAGTGTACCCAGTCTCTACTGAGCACCCGTACACCATCCTTGATGTCAAACACCGATGGATATGGGATCATCCATCGCCCATCATATGGGTCAAGATGCGTATACGCTAGTCTACTCTGGTGTATCGATGCCCTGTCTCGATACACCCTCGACTAGGAACAGTTATAGGATGTACTCGTCGACTACCGTGGCCCCACTAGTATGATCTCATCATAGTCCCAGTAGTCGAGTACATATCCTAAGGGCTTTATCAACATGTAATATAGAGACAATCAGAGTACATGTTAAGATAAAGTACAACCAGATAGCATACTATCATGTCGAGCAAGAAAGTCCTCCCTATATATGTCCTAGTATCCACTACAATATACATCGTATGTACAGTAATGGCCTCTAGGGCATACATATAACTAACAATATCACCCAGGCAAGGCGAATGTGGTGGCAGATGCTTTGAGCAGGAGGCCCGGGGGTAGTCTATCGTGTTTGCGCGCAGTGCAGAGGCAGTCGTCAGCAGATTGGCAGATGTTATGTGACAGCCGAGTTGAGTTCGAGTTCACTCAGACAGGGGGACAGCTCGCGCATATTCGTGCACGCCCACAGTTGCTTGACCGTATATTTGAGGCACAGCGCAGTGATGACCGTTGCTCAGAGATCATGGCACAGATGGGACAGGGCAGATTTTCCGAGTTCGTGATTGACGATCAGGGGATTTTACGCTATGAATCTAGACTGTGCGTACCAGATGCTGATGGATTGCGGCGCGACATTCTTGAGGAGGCACATCGATCAGTGTATAGTGTCCACCCCGGTTCCACCAAGATGTACCATGATATGAGAGAGACCTACTGGTGGGACGGGATGAAGAGGGACATTGCGGAGTTTGTATCGAGATGCCTGACTTGTCAGCAAGTCAAGGCCGAGCACCAGAGGCCCGCAGGAGAGCTACAGCCGTTACCCATTCCGGAGTGGAAATGGGAGCAGATTTCGATGGATTTCGTTGTGGGTCTACCCAGGACCAGTCGAGGGTATGACTCCATCTGGGTGATCGTAGATCGATTGACGAAAGCGGCTCACTTCCTGCCAGTGAAGACCACTTTTAGCTTCGCTCAGTATGCCCAGCTTTACATCGACGAGATCGTGCGGTTGCATGGCGTATCGACTTGTATCGTGTCAGATCGAGGCACCCAGTTCACCAGCCGACTTTGGCAGAGACTTCAGGAGGCTTTGGGCACTCGTTTGAGCTTCAGCACAGCGTTTCATCCGCAGACCGACGGACAGTCAGAGCGGACCATTCAGACTCTCGAGGACATGCTCAGAGCATGCGTTTTAGACTTCGGCGGTAGCTGGGATCGTCATTTACCTCTAGTGGAGTTCTCCTACAACAACAGCTTCCAGGATACTATTCAGATGGCACCTTTCGAGGCATTGTATAGGAGGAGATGCAGATCGCCCGTCTGTTGGACAGAGCTCAGCGAGAGCAGTATTTTGGGGCCGCAGCTTGTTGAGGAGACGACAGCGAAGATACAGTTGATCCGAGACCGGATGAGAGCGGCTCAGAGCAGGCAGAAATCGTATGCGGACAGGCGCCGTCGCAGATTAGAGTTCGCAGTTGGCGATCATGTTTTTCTGAGGGTCTCTCCGATGAAGGGCGTGATGCGTTTTGGGCGAAAGGGGAAGCTTAGCCCTAGATTCGTAGGTCCCTTCGAGATCCTCGAGCGTGTCGGCGCTGTTGCATATCGTTTGGCTCTTCCACCCAGCTTTCCCGATGTTCACCCCGTCTTCCATGTTTCGATGCTCCGCAAGTACCTTCACGACCCTTCGCATGCGATTCAGCACCCGACAGTCCTGCTAGAGCGTGACCTTTCTTTTGCAGAGCAGCCGGTGGCCATCCTGGATCGGCAGGTGAAGAAGTTGAGATCGAAAGTTATACCGACCGTCAAGGTCCTTTGGCGTGGCCCGAGCAGTGAGGAGGTTACCTGGGAGACCGAGGGCGAGATGAGGAAGAAATATCCCCATCTCTTTGAAGGTATGCGTAGTTATATTTTTTTAATTCGGGGACCAAATTTCTTTAAGGGGGGAATATTGTAGCGCCTTGAAAATTCGTTTTGGTGTTTTCCCGAAAATCGGTGAAAATTCGGTATTTTTCCGTAAACCGTCTTTTTGTTATTTTGCAGTTTAGGACTAATTATACCTAATTTGGATAGGTAATTGCTTGTTTTTAGTAGCAAATGAGTTACTTATGAAATTCTGGTCGTTTAAAAATTTTCCCTAATTTTTCAATTTTTAATATTATTTTAAGCCGGTAAGAAAATACATTAAATTAGCGATAAATACAAATTTAAATGGGCTAAATTTAAGCTTTAAAATCATGTTAATTAAAATCTAGTTGTAACATAAATTTTTAGTAATTTATTTTAAGTTTTAACTAATTTTTATTATGGAAAACGAAATTTATTGAATTTAAGCTTAAACTTGCAATTTTGGACTTGTAGGGGGTCTTTTTGCATAAAATTTCTTTTGTAAAACCCCTCTCTCTCTTCCCTCACCCCTAGGCCGGCCCATTTCCAGCAACCCAAGAAAAAAAAAATGCTTGCCACTTTGACTTTTATTCTTGTGTAGAAAAGAGGTGTTTTTTTAAAGGGTTTTGAATTTTTTAATTGGGTATGGGTCTTTACTTGTTTGGTATGGGTTGACCTTGACTTTCCCACACCCCACACCTTTCCCCTCCTCCCTCCTCTGGCCGAAATCTGTAGCCCCTCCCCTCTTCATCATTTTTCTTTTCATCTTGTTCAAAAATTCATCAAGTTGCTCCAAAATTTCCAAATTTAAACCTCACAAAATAACCCCATCCTTCATCCCATTCTCCTTGGCCCTTCTTGCTTGGATCATGGTGCTATGAAGCCATCTTTAGAGGCCTCTTGTTCTTGCTAGATCCATAGATCTTGAGGTATAATTTCCATCAAGTTAATTTCTTTTGGTTAAATTCCTTTAGTTAAATGGTTTTAGTGTTAAAAGCTTAGCAAAATCCTAATCTAGTTTTTTCTAGTTCATGGTTGAAATTAAACTAGGGTTTTAGAAACCATTATTTAGTTAATTAAAGCTATTTTGTTATCTAGTTATTTTGTTAGCTTAATCTAAGTGGTTAACTTGCTAATTGGGCTAAAATCTAGTGTTAATTTAGGGTTTTACATGTATAGTTGGATTAAGATTGCTAATTACCAAAATTCAAGAAAGGGTTGTGTTTGGATAATGGGTTTTGTAGCATGGTAAATGAGTTAAAAGTTTGTTATTGTGGCTAACTAGTTGTGTGGTTGGATGTTTGTGTTGGATTGTGATAACTTTGTCGCTAATTGTCGATGTTTGCACCAAATTGCAAATTTCTAGCTTACTAGTTTTGTTATAAAATATTGTGATGAATTAATTGCGATATCTTGATGATATTTTTGGCATATCCTATGAAATTTAGGATGTGTGAGTGCGGATTTTTGGGAGTTCGGGTTTTAGTTTTTCCGGGCGACCAAATCGATGTTTTAGTTAGTTTTTGCGATTTTCGCGTGTGTTCCGCGCACCTTGTGCACGTTGTACCTAGCTTGTGAACGTTAGTATTTTCGTTTGGGTTTTGCGTCGTTCTCGATACGTAACCTTATGTTTGGTATTGATATAAATTCCAGGTTCGGTCGCGGAGACGTCAGACGCTGCACGAAAGGGGAAGCGGTGATTGGACGTGACTAGCTAGGGATTCCGGTGAGTAGATGTAACATCTACGGGAGACTATCGTTGGATGGCGCAAGTCGCCCGATAGTTTTAGTAACTTAAAAGATTCTTAGTAATGTTAGTAATTAGGGGTGTAATACTTGTATGATTATTTGCTACATTCATGCCTTATATTGACATACATATGCGAACCCATTTTATAGGACACCTGCACCATTGCCAGGGTTTTTATATGCAGCACGAGCACTATTCATGCTTACACCCACGCCCTGGTGATTGCCATGCCATCACACTAGATAACCTTTAAATTGAAACCTTTTACTATAATTGATACTTAAACTTATGCTATTGCCTTTAATTCCTTAAAATGAAATCGTAGGATTGCTATTCAGGTGCATGTACCTCATCATATTATTTGTTCATGCTTAGTCTATTAATCACACATCGCAACTTGATTATTGATACCATATGCATTCATTATCATTGACATATGCACTTATGAGGGTTTCTTGAGATTTTATGATATTTCTGGATTTCGTGGGAAAGCCGCAAAATTTCTAAACTTATTATATTTTTAAAATATGTAAATTGCAGTTTTCTAGTGATGTAAGTGTCGTCCACCATGAGTTTGCTGTGGTTTTCGAGACCCGTTTCGAGGAGTTGGATGAACCGTCTCGGGTACATGGTGGGCCCGGTAAGGTACCCCGGAGCAAGAAGCTCGTGGTGCTGACGATGAGCCTGGCAGGGGGTGGATTACCTACCGGTGACTGTTTGGGACGGCGGATA
Source organism: Agapanthus africanus (assembly GCA_030015575.1). Lineage (NCBI taxonomy): Eukaryota > Viridiplantae > Streptophyta > Magnoliopsida > Asparagales > Amaryllidaceae > Agapanthus > Agapanthus africanus. The sequence continues at coordinate 205,004,263 of CM057347.1, read as the reverse complement.
TCCAGAGGATACCGACCGTGGCCGCGAGTTGATGAGATATTGATATTGAGATAGGTCAGCCGGATGGCTGAGGCCAGAGATACTATGACATGGATATATGAGATTTGTGATAGTTTTGAGGTGTCGTTGCTGGACACCGATTCTTGTTGATTCTATTGGTATTGTGCTGGTATTTCAAAAGAGATTCCTAAAGGAAAAACATGATTCTTATACTTACACATTCAGATCATGAGTTGATTCGCATTGCATTCATACCTGCTAGTATATTCATATTGCATACATATCTGCTATTATGTCCTGCCTTACCTGTATTTTAGATGCTAGGATGCTTGTGTGCATGCATTCGATAGCCTGTGTAGATGTTATTTATTACTCACGAGTTGGCAACTCACCCCCGTTGTGCCACAGCCTTTTGCAGGTCCGCTCCGTCAGTACAGTAGCGGCGGGTGCACTTGCTTCTTTTGCCTCTTTTGCCTGGACTCGAGGTTTTGCTCTTAGGTGGGTTATATTATTATTTTTGTACCACCTTGTATATTCTTTGTATCTGGTGTACTCCATCTACTGTACCTACCAGTAATGTTGTATATTGACCTAGAGATGAGACTGTGAGATTTGTGGACTTTTTGCTGTATTTTGGGGTCGAGCTCACTTGAGTCGACATGCTGTTTTTCTCATGCTTCTTTATGATTATTTCGCATGTTGTTGTTTTATATTGCGTGGGATTTATGACCGTCTTGTGGCGAAGAGCTAGCTCCCGCTTGGGGATGCCTTATTTGTTGGATTCATATATATTCTTGTTGTACCCATTTTGGGGGCCAGTATTTACAAAGGAGACTCTGCCGAAATTTTCGGAAAAATTGATATTGTTTTAAAAAAAAGGGTTTTATATGACTTATTTGATAAACTCGCTTTCAATTGATTGGGTTTTCTTCACTCTTTTGCTTATTTGGTTTTGGTTTCTGGGCTTTGGCTTACTTATTTTACGGACGTCTTGAGACGTTTCGTAAACTTAAGTGCCAGTCACGTTCCGTACCCTGCGGGTCGTGACACCACTCCGCAGATATGGTGGGTAACCTCAGGCACTCGAGAGATACTCCGGTAGCCTCATGGACGTGACAGAGAGGTTCTTGTTTACCCAGACTTGCCATTGCTGTTGCTCCAGACTGTGAGACCCGGCAGGAGGATGAGTATAGCGTCGTTCTAAACTAGTTTTAGAAGTGTACGTCTATATGACTCTGCCAGAGGGTTGTCATAGTCAGTGGGAGCAGCGGAAGCATTGGTGGACAAGTGGCTTATGTCTATTTATAGACTAAAGCAGATATAGCGGAGATAGATCATCTATTTCTGATGTGACAGTCATAGGTTTGACTTCATCAGAATAGGGGATGGATCTGTTAATAAGGTAGTAGGGTGTGATGTCCTGGTATTTGGATGACATACACAGAGTAGGAAGTGATATTCCTATACTACGATCGGTTATACTTTGGTTGTGACACAGTGGTTTCTCCACATAGGACTTGGATATTATATCAGACATTCTGGTTACTGGATCTATGGTTTTAGATCTAGATTTGGGTGGTTTCCCAATCTGGGTACTTTGACAGCATTCTATGAGTATTTAGAATGGACGACTCCTGGCACGGTAGTGTACCTGCAGGTGATGGAGTCACCCTCTCTAAAGGTGTCTTACAGACTAAAAGGGAGAGGGATACGCATGATTGGCAGATCACTTGCTTAGGCAATTGAGTCAATCATAAGATGTCAAGTACCACACCAGATGTTGTTCTTGCAGTAGATGCAATATGGTTATATTAATCCAATCCTGGAGAAACGATCAGAAGCAGCTTTAGAACATGAGTGCATGTTCTAAGGATTTGATAACAGCAGCCTCCTTTAGGAGACGGTTATCATTCCAGGCTTCCTAGGTGACATGGACGACAGGGCGGTCGTCAGAGTCATGATTTTCCCTCTGACGAGGGGCAGTATTTTGGACAGGTGGTCCAAGGGGATACTGAGGGAGGCATGGCGCAGGATACTGATTAAGTTCAGTTGACGATACAGTCTAAGAAGTTTAGATTTGGAGTTCATTTATGAGCTAGATCCCATCAGACATTCAGACACATTCTAAGACAGGTATTGCTCATTTCGGGAGATGGCTTTCTCCGCGAACTTGAGATATAGAGAGACATAGAAAGAAACACCCCAGCGGATCCACTCACTGAGGCTATTCCTCGAACGCAATAGTTTCGTAAACGAGCTTTGTGAGATTGACTAGTAGAGGAGTTGGGTGTTCGGTATCACACGAGCTGTAAGTATGCGACATCGCAATAATTAGCCTTGAGTGCAAGTGGGAGATTGTTGGAGATAGTGCCCTCAGAGTCAATTATTGGATCACAGGCACATGATTGCAATGATTGAGGGAGGACCTGTCCCAGTTGGACAGTCTTACTCAAGATGATAGTATGCTATCTGGTTTATCTTTATCATTGTGTACTGTTTTAGGTGACCTTACGAGTCGCTATTACACGTTGATAGAGCCCCTAGGATTCTTGCTTGACTACCAGCAGTATGAGGGCGATCATATACGTGAGAGCTGGAGTCTATGAGCACATCCTTAAAAGGTCCCTAGTCGTGGGAGTTTCGAGACTGGGCATCGATACTCCATTAGTAGACTAGTGTATACAGTCGAGACCCCGACGAGGGGCGGTGGCCGGTCTCACAAGCCATTGGTGTCAGTTGGTTCACCTAAGATGTATACAGGTGCTCATTGGGTTATGAGTACACCGGACAGGACTCGCCGGGAACCTGCTAGTTGGGATTATACCAGACGTCAGATAGCAGTTCCCTGGTGACATGTGTGCAGGTTAGTTCATCGACTTAAGATCGTTATTTGTCTCGTATGAGTTCCCACTGTGCTTTGATTACTACCCTACCACGGCTCAAAGGAGTCGTGCAAACAGGTTTTAGTTGGGTACAGTCCCGAGCCACATGGAGGCAGTGAGCTGATCTGCAGGGTTCGTCTCTCCCGGTATTGGGGGTGAGGTCGCGCTGTGTCTAGGAGAGACATTACACAAAGCCCTCGGCCGAGGCAGGAGATTTACTGGTAGGTATTCCAGTAGTATCTCAGGGTGTTCTGGGCTACACTCCGACACGACTTGTACCGCTATTGGGGTCTGACTTTTACCAACCCCTTAGGCCCGCAATGCGATGCTCATAGACGAACGGACCGGACTGTACGGATATTGTCACTGACAGGCTCAGTAGGGTGTCAGGATGAGTGCGCTCATCGACGTCCCTTTTGGCCAATAGCTGGTGGCCCGTCACGTATGGCTAATACCTCTGACGTGCTAGTGGTTAAATCCACAGCCATAGTATTGACGAGTCTTTAGAGTCCACCACACACTCAGTTACTCAAGTTTCGGGCGAAACGCTGTAGAGGACGTATGGAGATATGGCAGGGTTCGATCAGATACATGCGGTATTGCACGAATCGTGATCGGACGGATTTTACTAGCCGGCTTTGGTTTAAGCCGGATCCTAGTATTAGACAGTGTAGATTTTGTCTCTTTGCATTTGTGTTCAGTGGGAATACAAATGCGGGCATGTATATGCAGTCGCGGGGTTTCCCTGTAATTTATTACGGGATCAGTTTTTCTGAAGTTGCCAGTTTGCATTCCGTTCCGGCCGGTTTTTCTTTGTTCCTTTGCGGCCGGACTTTCTGATGGAGGGGGTTATTTGCAAGTTTGCAAATAACTCTTTGTGGAGGTGTTATTTGTAAAATGGGAGATTATGAAAGCATCTTTTGATACCATTCTTTTCTATCATCATTTCTTGCTTTATTGTGATTAGAATTTGATTTGATATGGTTATCATTTCCTTTTGATGTGGTCACCTCTTTGAGTTTCTTACACTCACCTCCCTTGTTGGATTATTGTTTTTTTTCCCACCTCTGGACCGAGGCAACTCGGGCGCGAAGTTGGCTAGCCGCGCGAAGTTGGATTATTGTTTTTTATCTCCTTGCAATGTGGCCGGCCATAATGAGAGGGAAATAGCAACAAGGGAGGTGAGTGTAGGAAACTCAAAGAGGTGACCACATCAAAAGGAAATGATAACCATATCAAATCAAATTCTAATCACAATAAAGCAAGAAATGATGATAGAAAAGAATGGTATCAAAAGATGCTTTCATAATCTCCCATTTTACAAATAACACCTCCATAAAGAGTTATTTGCAAACTTGCAAATAACCCCCTCCATCAGAAAGTCCGGCCGCAAAGGAACAAAGGAAAACCGGCCGGAACGGAATGCAAACTGGCAACTTCAGAAAAACTGATCCCGTAATAAATTACAGGGAAACCCCACGACTGCATATACATGCCCGCATTTGTATTCCCACTGAACACAAATGCAAAGAGACAAAATCTACACTGTCTAATACTAGGATCCGGCTTAAGCCAAAGCCGGCTAGTAAAATCCGTCCGATCACGATTCGTGCAATACCGCACGTATCTCATCGAACCCTGCCATATCTCCATACGGCCTCTACAGCGTTTCGCCCGAAACTTGAGTAACTGAGTGTGTGGTGGACTCTAAAGACTCGTAAATACTATGGCTGTGGATTTAACCATTAGCACGTCAGAGGTATTAGCCATACGTGACGGGCCACCAGCTATTGACAAAAAGGGACGTCGATGAGCGCACTCATCCTGACACCCTACTGAGCCTGTCAGTGACAATATCCGTACAGTCCGGTCCGTTCGTCTATGAGCATCGCATGGAGGTCCTAGGGGGTTGGTAAAAGTTAGACCCCCAATAGCGGTACAAGTCGTGTCAGAGTGTAGCCCAGAACACCCTGAGATACTACTGGAATACCTACCAGTAAATCTCCTTCCTCGGCCGAGGGCTTTGTGTAATGGCTCTCCTAGACACAACGCGACCTCACCCCCAATACCGGGAGAGACGAACCCTGCAGATCCGCTCACTGCCTCCATGTGGCTCGGGACTGTACCCAACTAAAACCTGTTTGCACGACTCCTTTGAGCCGTGGTAGGGTAGTAATCAAAGCACAGTGGGAACTCACACGAGGCAAATGACGATCTTAGGTCGATGAACTAACCTGTACACATGTCACCAGGGAACTGCTATCTGACGTCTGGTATAATCCCAACTAGCAGGTTCCCGGCGAGTCCTGTCCGGTGTACTCATAACCCAATGAGCACATGTATACATCTTAGGTGAACCAACTGACACCAATGGCTTGTGAGACCGGCCACCGCCCCTCGTCGGGGTCTTGACTGTATACACTAGTCTACTAATGGAGTATCGATGCCCAGTCTCGAAACTCCCACGACTAGGGACCTTTTAAGGATGTGCTCATAGACTCCAGCTCTCACGTATATGATCGCCCTCATACTGCTGGTAGTCAAGCAAGAATCCTAGGGGCTCTATCAACGTGTAATAGCGACTCGTAAGGTCACCTAAAGCAGTACACGATGATAAAGATAAACCAAATAGCATACTATCATCTTGAGTAAGACTGTCCAACTGGGACAGGTCCTCCCTCAATCATTGCAATCACGTGCCTGTGATCCAATAATTGACTCTGAGGGCACTATCTCCAATAGAACACCCTGAGATAACACTGGAAATGCTACCAGTATATCTCGCTTGCCCTGGCCAGGGACGACTATGTGTAATGGCTCTCCTAGACACAGCTGTTAGTTATATGTATGCCCTAGAGGCCATTACTGTACATACGATGTATATTGTAGTGGATGCTTGGACATATATAGGGAGGACTTTCTTGCTCGACATGATAGTACGCTATCTGGTTGTACTTTATCTTAACATGTACTATGATTGTCTCTATGTTACATGTTGATAAAGCCCTTAGGATATGTACTCAACTGCTGGGACTATGCTGAGATTATACTAGTGGGGCCACGGTAGTCGACGAGTACATCCTATAACTCTTCCTAGTCGAGGGTGTATCGAGACAGGGCATCGATGCACCAGAGTAGACTAGCATATAGGCATCTTGACCCATATGATGGACGATGGATGATCCCATATCCATCGGTGTTTGACATCAAGGATGGTGTACGGGTGCTCAGTAGTACACTGGACGGACTCGCCGAGAACTCCCAGATGGTATTATACCTCACGTCAGATGGAAGTTCTCCGGTGACACTGGTACAGGGTAGTCTGTTGACCCGAGATGTCATCGAGTCTTGTATGATTCCCACTGTGCTTTGATTTCCATCATACCACGTCCAAGAGGGCGTGTAAAAAGGTAGCTTTTGGGTACAGTCCCAAATCACATGGAGGCAATGAGCGATAGGAGGGGATTTGTCTCTCTCGGTATAGGGAGTTGATGTTGTGCTGTGTACGGTTGGCTATAACTGGAAATCTCTGGCCAGGGTTGCTGAGATTTACTGGTAAGTGTTATCAGTAGTTTCTCTAACTGTTATAGACCTCATATCGACACGACTTATCAAGCTACTGGGGTTTGACGTTTTCCACCCCTAGGCGAGATATGCGACATATCAGACGACGAGACCGGACTGTACGGGAGTGTTACTGATTGGATTCACAGGAGAATGTACAGGCTTGCTTGTTGATCTTCTGAGCGCTCAATACCTGGGTGGCTGTTACGTTTAGCTGACCGCTTGCAGCTTGTGGGTGTTTGATATGATCATCACCTACTGCCGGCGTATTGATGATTCTTTAGAGTCTTACAAAGAGGTTTCTTGGTTCAGGCAAAACGGAGTAGGAGCACATATGTGATATGTGCAGGATCGAGGATAATGCGATATGAGATACCGTATTCTATTTTCGCGATATTTGATATCAGCCGGGTCATCGGATCAAGTATTGATTCGATGAATTGGTAAATGCGATATTAGTCGGTTATATGCGATATCGCCGGATTGTCGGATCAAGTGTTGATTCGATAATTTAATGTATAATAATATATAAGATATATTAAATTACATTAACTAATATAAGCTCACTAAAAGATTTTTTTTCTCACTCGGGTAATACATTGATATATATGCGTTATATGTTAATTGTATTATTTTATTTTGTTACAATAAATATTATATATGTGATACATAATATTGTAACATGATATGATTATTAATGCAACATGTTTAGTGGAGATTAAACATGGTTAGGGTTTGATTTGGGTTAAGCTTTTCTGGAAGTTTCTAGAAGCTTTCATTTTTTGTTTTGGAAAAGATATTTTGTGAAGATATTTTCTTAACCCAACCCAACCCTTTAACCTTGGTTAATTCTCTACAATTGTTACTTGAACCATGGTTGCATTTCTAACCTTATCATAACTATCATTATTCATCACAAAAGGATTAAGGCTTCTTCTTCTTCCTTTTTTTCTTTTAATGGAAAAGCTTTCTAGTTTTTTCATTAGTGATGAAAATGAGTGAGTTAAAGAAAACAAATGAGAGCAAAAATCCTACTTCATCATCCTCATCTACCCTTGCCATTTAGATGAGGGTGTTCACTTCATTTAGTGAGTGAGATCTTGTGTTAATGAAACTTCAAGGTAGATCATCTTTGTTATCGAAGATCGGAAGCAAGCTTGCATCTTTCTCTTCGTGGAGCCTCTCGAGAGTCCAGAACACGATGATCGCAGCGAAGGGACCTCAACACGGAGCTTAAGAAGTGAAGGACCGGATCTACAAAGGTTGTAATCCCTCTCACTTAGTGTTAAAGTGCTTAACATGCTTGTTTTCGCCTAATCTCAAGTCTAAGATCTTGGTTTAGGGTCGTTCGGCACGGCTAAATTTTAAATCGGGCATGGTTGATGCCTCGTTGACCCTTGTGCGTATGCCTATTAACCCTACAGTGGTATCAAAGCCAAGCTAGAGTTTTAGGCGAAGTCTAGACGAAGTTTAAAGTCCAATCGAACCCGGAAACCCCGATATATAACCTTCTCTGGATATTTTTAAAAATGTGATTTTTTCTGTATTAAAAATGCTCAGAAAATTGAGCAGGGAAATCTAATGATAACTGTAAAATATGACTCCCTAACTCCACTGTAACGCCGCGGAACCGCGGCAATACCTTGCTTTTAGCGGCTGTTCCGCAGCCGTATATAAAGATCTGGGACTCATTTTTATACAGTAACGTCCGTAGGTGTTTCCTGTTTCTTCTGGGAATTTTTAATTCTTACTCAAGTGTTGAGTTTTCTGGGTTGTATTGGGGACTCGTTGATTCGATCGGATAATTTAACTTTGTTTAGTTTGTCCGGGTAATTTATAGAACGTGTTAAAAAGTTCGGATGGATATCAATAACTCACTTTTTCCCTTGCCGGAAAATTTCCAAGTGTTGGATTTTTCCGTAGTTTAAGAACGTTCTAAGTCGTGCAAGGAACGCGGTGGACCCTCTAGAAGACAACAAACCTTAACTCGATTATGTGACCGTCTTGAACTGCCTCTAAACGTTAAGGTTTGGGGCAGTACGGCGTGCCACATGTGAGGCGTTGGCTTGACCCTTCTACGGTTGGACCATTGGTACTGTGGCATGTGATGGATATTTTTAAACTAAATTCAAGTGTTGAGAACTATTTGGGATAACTTGGGTGTTTGATTATTCGATCGGAAAGTTTAACATTGTCTATTTATCTGGAATATGATACAATATTTGGAGTCCACAAGTAGTTATGAGATAACTAATTTGAATGTTATAAATCTAGCAGTTCAGTCTCAATTGATTGGTTGCCACGGAATTTTGATGTGATCAAAAGTCCGTCGCAATCACGTAGCGTACGCGGATACTCGCCGGGTAAACTTAATAGACAGCCACGCCCCATAGCCCCGGCCAAGTGACTGTAGGAGAAACTCGTCGCCAAAAGCATCCGTTCGGGGGCTCGCGGCAGCGGTGTTCCGCCTTAGTGCACTTCGTCGACAGCATCGGGGGTGCAGCTGTCTACTAAAGTTTGCGACGAGCATTCGATCAGGATGTCGGGAATCTTGTTGAATTGCCCGACTTGATATTGAAAAGTGTTTTCGATAATGAGACTAAAATGCGGGGTTTATAATTGTTAGGCATGCCATATCTAAGGAATTCATTTGGTTAGGCATGCGATGTCTAAAGAGGTTGCAGATTCCAACTGTTGTAGTTTTACACTTTCTTTTCTGCGACCGTAAATGTAGTATGTAGTTGTATCGCCGATTTTCGTTGCTATACATCGAAGACAATTGGCGTATGCATACTTACTTACGTTGATGATATGAGATATTATGTGTTGCTGTGATATGTTATATTGGATCGTCGTATTACGCAGAGGAACAAAAGGTTTTTGTTTCTCGTCATGCCCGCTTCTTGGAAACTGAGTTTTTGGAAAATCAGATAAGTGGGAGTGCAATAGAACTGGAAGAAATTCCAGAACCACAAGCTATTACTGAAAGCTTGGTAGAACCAGAGGGTTCGAAAGAACAGGACATCCCAGCGCCACTCCGCAGGAGTAGTAGGCAGTCTCATCCGCCCGAGAGATACTACGGTTTTCTCATTGACGGGGATAGAGAGGATTGCACTATGGATTATGGTGAGCCTACTAGCTTCCAGCAAGCCATTCAGAGCGGTGACTCGGTAAAATGGCTGGATGCAATGCGGGCCGAGATGGAGTCTACGTACACCAACAAAGTTTGGACTTTGGACTTTGCTCCAGAAGGGGTAAAACCCGTAGGCTGCAAATGGATCTTCAGAAAGAAGATTGGTGTAGATGGGCAGGTTGAGACCTATAAAGCTAGACTTGTTGCAAAGGGTTTTCGTCAAAGACCTGGTTTGGACCATGACGAGACCTTTTCTCCAGTGGCTATGCTGAAATCCATTCGGATCCTTCTTGCCATTGCTGCCTCCCACGATTATGAAATCAGGCAGATGGACGTAAAGACGGCTTTCCTAAATGGAAATTTGGAAGAGTGCGTCTATATGGATCAACCGGAGGGATTCAATCAGAGTGGGAGCAGCGGTAGAGTGTGCAAGTTGCTCAAGTCCATTTATGGACTTAAGCAGGCATCGCGGAGTTGGAACATCTGCTTTGATGATACTGTCAAAGAATTCGACTTTATCAAAAATCCAGATGAACCATGCATTTACAGTAAGATTGTAGGGAGAACTGTGGTATTCCTCGTCTTGTACGTGGATGACATTCTCCTAATAGGAAATGATATTCCTATGCTACAGTCAGTCAAAGGATTCTTATCGCAGAGGTTCTCCATGAAGGACCTGGGCGATGCCAACTACATTCTGGGGATCCAGATCTATCGTGATAGATCTAAGAGGATGTTGGGACTTTCACAGTCAAGGTACATTGACACCATACTGAAAAGGTTCAGTATGGAAGATTCCAAGCGCGGTAATTTACCGGCTTGTCACGGGATCACCCTCTCCAAAGAGATGTCTCCCAAGACTGATTTGGAAAGGGATTGCATGTCTATCATACCCTACGCTTCTGCGGTAGGCTCTATAATGTATGCGATGTTGTGTACCAGACCAGATGTAGCATACGCATTGAGCGTTGTAAGCCGGTATCAGTCGAACCCAGGGGAGAAACACTGGATAGCGGTAAAGAACAATCTCAAGTACCTGAGAAGGACTAAGGAGATGTTCTTGGTGTATGGCGCAAAAGACCTCCAGCTCGAGGCCTTTGCTGACTCCAGCTTCCAGAGAGACAAGGATGACTCCAAGTCCATGTCGGGTTATGTCTTTACCCTCAATGGAGGGGCGGTTTGCTGGAAGAGTTCCAAGCAGGAGACCGTTGCTGACTCAACTATGGAAGCGGAGTGCATAGCTGCTTGCGATGCCGCAAAGGAAGCTGTCTGGATGAAGAAGTTCCTCACGGAGCTTCAGGTGGTTCCTACCATTGTTGATCCAATACCGCTGTATTGCGACAACAACGGCGCTATAGCTTTAGCGAAGGAACCCAGGTCCCATCAGAAGTCCAGGCACATTTTGAGGCGGTACCACCTGATCAGGGAGATCGTAGATCGCCGGGAGATCGAGGTGAAGAGAGTAAATACGGAGAACAACACTGCAGATCCACTCACGAAGGCCCTACCCCAGACTCAGTTCGAGCGGCTGATCGAGATGATAGGTCTTCGATACGCCAGTACATGGCCTTAGTGCAAGTGGGAGATTGTTAGTGTATATGCCCTAGAGGCCATTACTGTATCATACTAGACTTAATGGAAGCTTGGGATATTCACAGTTGTATAGACAATCTTGCTCAAAATGGTAGTATGCTACTTGGTTTGTCTCTACTTCAATATGTGCATGTGTTTCTTTTAGCATATCGCTAGTATACATATTAGTAGAGCCCTTAGGATCTTTCCTTGATTACCAGCGTTGTGATGGCGCTCACACTTGTGGGGCTGGGTAATCCATAAGCACATCCTTATACAGGTCCCTAGTCGTTGGACAATCGAGACAGGGCATCGATACTCCGGAGTAGACTAGCGTATGCGCTTCTCATCCCAGCGGGGGAGACGGTCTGTCCCACAGCCGTCAGTGCGTCGTACTTGAGATAGTATGCGGGTGCTCGTTAGGTTACGAGTACACTGGACAGGACTCGTCGGGAACTGTTGGTTAGTATTATACCTATCGTCAGTTATCAGTTCCCAGGTGACATGAGTACAGCTTAGTCCGCTGACTTGACACTGTCACTTCGCCTCGAGTGTGTTCCCACTGTACTTAGATTACTACCCTACCACGGCTCAAAGGAGTCGTGCAAATAGGTAGTAGTTGGGTGCAGTCCCGAAGCACTTGGAGGCAGTGACGGTTAGACAGGATTCGTCTCTCCCGGTATTGGGGGTTGATATCGCGCTGTGTCTAGGAGAGCCATTACACAAGTAGTCCCTGGCCAGGGCAAGCGAGATATACTGGTAGGTTTCCAGTGTTATCTCAGGGTGTTCTGGGCTACACTCCGACACGACTTGTACTGCTATTAGGGGACTGACTTTCACCGCCCCCTAGGCCCGCCATGCGATGTATCAGACGAACAGACCGGATTGTACGGAGATTGTCACATACAGGCTCAGTAGGAGTTCGGATGGGTTTATCTCATCGGCCTTCTTATCGACATCTACCTGGGGACCGTTACGTACAGCTAGTGCCGCTTGCGGTCTGTGGTTAAACCCACTGCCAGCGTAGTGTCGAGTCTTTAGAGTCCCACACAGAGAGTTTCCCTGCACTGAGCGAAACGTGTAGAGGCCGTATGGTTTTACGGCAGGGCTACGATCACTTACGTGCACTTATGTGCGTATGCTGTTCGGGCAGGCAATACTAGTGGGCTTTGGTTTAAGCCAGATCCTAGTATTGCACAGATGGATTTGATTTGTCTTCTGTGCATTCGCATTCTACGGAATGCGGATGCAGGTGTGCATGCACAGTTTTGAGGGAGGAGGTGCCCCATTAGGGTTTTGGCAGTTGGTTCGGCCAAAACCATAATGTGGCACACTCATTAGGGTTTTGACAGTTCGTTTGGTCAAAACCGTTATGAGCCGGAGGCATTGTTTACTAATCCTTTTAGTGATAGATTAGTGATGGCTAATTGCATTGACCATTTGACCACTTAGATCTCTCTTGACCATGTTGACCATGTTGACCATTGACCTTCAAGAGAGATCCACACTCTTCTTTTATTTTCCTTTTATTTCTTGTGTTATGATAATGGTCAATTCAATGTGCCATCAAGTCTTTCATGATAGGATTAGTAATGATGATTATTATGTATTATTGCAACCATGGTTCATTTCATTTTGGTTTTAATCTTTTCATTATTCTCTTCTCATTCTCTCTCATGAAGTGAGAAGAAAAGAAAAGCTCCATGGTTGCAAACTTTCTCCTTCTTCTTCCTCCTCTTGATCTCTTGTTTTGATCTCATGTGTTGAGAGAAAAAGAATCCACAAAGACAAATACATCCATACATCTCCTCTACACATTCTAAGGCATTTAGATTAGCAATCTCCTTGCCCTAGTTGCCTTGGCTTGAGGCGAAGCTTAGTGTACAACTCTTGGGTGGATCGTCTTCGACTCAAGAAGGCCGCGGAGGTGCCCAAGGTCCGGATCGACGTTTGGAGCTTGGATGGAAGAGTGGGACAGCGGGATGAAGACCCGAAGGACCGGTTCCGTGAGGTATACTTCCTACAGCATAGTAGCTAAACCTCTAAGTGTTTACTAGTTTCTAGTTTAGCAAAGATCCGACTTTTAGTCCATGTTGCCTTGTGCTAAAATCATTGTTTTTCGCCGTTTCCGCCTCCCCGTAAGAACCGGGGTGAGCAACGTGGACTTACACACAAGTAACCGGGTTCTAGGGTCCAGTGGGAGACCATCTCGAGGTGTCGAGACCGGGTCTCCTAACCCTAGAATTGGCAGTGTTGCTTGCCACTCTTGTAGGGGTCTAGGGATGTGGGTTTGGCTATTCATCGCAACCGTGGAGTCCGTGTTTTATACAGGCTCGTATTGAAAACACGGACATCCTAGTATATCCAATATTTCATATATGTTCTTCTACTGCAATGTTCTGTGATGAGATCATATTACTGCCTGAGACGAATGTTTATATTATATATATGAGATATATGTTATATTGCAGATTTCGTTTCAAATGTGATGCTTGTGAAACATAATAATATGGGACTTCATTAATGAGATTAATGACATAAAAGAAACCTAAGATGTTGTAGAAACTTGTTTAAAAACTGGTAGCTCTAGTTCTTGCTTTGCATAGCGGTGTTCCTTGTAGAACATCCAGCACCTTATTCGATAAGGAAAGAGCCGAGATCCCTTCACCGGGAGTGACCTCTTTAGTGAAACTAGCAGATGCTACAAACTCGGTTTGTATTTTGATTGCATGTATAGTTATTGTTTTGCATAGTGATATTTGTGAAATATCCTGCACCTTATTCGATGAGGAAAGAGCCGACGACCCCTTCACCAGGTGTGACCTCTTTAGCAAAACTAGAAAAGCCTCAAATACACTCCATTTAAAAAATCACTCGATTCTACAACGATATCAAGTTCATTACGCAAAGGGTTTTCTTAAAAACCTGTCGTAGCCCTCCGTCATTTCAGATAAGTACTACTTAGTATTCATGCTGCGGTAGTTTGGCATTCGTCAAGGTGTAGTGTGCTGTAGCTAACTAGTATTTATCTGCTTATGCATATGATGCAGATTGGATTAGGGTATTCGTACGGCGTTGTTTAGCATTCGTCAGTGGTCGTGCGGGTGGGTTTAATTCAATCAAGAAATGTACGGGTTGAACATGACTAATGGACTATGGGTTGTTTGGCATTCGTCAAGGTCATAGAACGCTAGGGGTAAAATATTATTGGGAATTTCAAGTGTTGAAATTTGCAATGAGATTGCATACCTTCTATAAGATAGTTGGATCCCGATACCCGCTGCGAGTAAGAGTTACTCCTAAGAGAGTTTTACACATTACAATTAGCTGATCAAGTAGGTGTCTAGAAAGGTGTCAACGGGGTTATGCCCTTGGGAAAACGAGGTTTACTTTAATTAGGTTCGTGTGAAAGCACGAGAAACCTCCCTCAAAGTACCGGCACTGGCCTGGCTGAAAGATTGGAGAAATTGTAGAATGTAATTAATTCTGGCTAGTCTTTCCTTTTAGGGTTTGAAGGAAGATTTAACTAAAACAGTGGGAGACATCCTGATTAGATAAATTGATAACCAATCTAATCTTGTAAAAGCGCACGCTGAGTGTTTTCTTCTCTCTCTCCTGGTTACGACTATGTCACGCCTTAATCAAGATAATAATACGGATGTATTGACTGAACCAGCTTGTTATACTGAGCTGGGGAACGTTGGTCTCACTCCAACTTATAATTGTTATAAGACAGAGCAGGAAATTGGGGATTACCAGAATTCCCGTGCAGCCCAAACGAAGAAAGTGCATGCTGATGCATCATCTTCGGGTGTGTTCATTACCGAGAACTGTTTCTCAGTATCCTTTACGTCCTGGGTATGTGATACCGGATCAGGATCCCACATATATAATCTGTTACATGGGCTACAGATAGGTAGAGAACTGAGAACGGGTGATAAGTTTCATGAGATAGAAACGGTGCAAGTGTTGCAGCCAAGTCTGTTGGTAACTATCACCCTGTATTATCAGAATACAATAATTCTGAACGAATGTTATTAGATACCGAACCTGATATACAACATCATATTAGTCTCTTTATTAGTAAAGAAGGATATAATTTTGTATTGTTGGATAATGTTTTGAACATTTCCTATATCAAGAGTTGATCGGTTCAGGCACGTTATCTAAAAGCATAGACGTTCTAAATCAAACCACAGTTCTTAGTATACAGAATACACACAAGAGGAAGAGTTCAGAAATGAACGAATCCATCTTGAGGTATTGTAGACTAGGTCATATCAATGCGACCCGACTAGCTGAAGTTACATAAAGATGCATATTTACATTAGTTTGGATTTACATCTTGTAAAAACTTTCCAGTCATGTCACAAAGATAAGATGACCACAGCTCCTTTTATTAGAAATAGAGAAAGAGTTGGTGAACTTTTGGGATTGATACATGCTGATATATGAAGGTCCCCTGTCTACCTATGCCAAGACCGGTTCTTTGTACTTCATTACATTCACTGATTATCTCTCAAGATCCGGACATATGTTCTAGTTGAAACACAAGTCTGGAACTTTTGAGAAATTTAATGAACATAAGTCAGAAGTAGAGAACAAAAAAAAACGGGTATAAGTATTATGTCCTTTGATGAGATCAAGGAGGAGAATACTTGAGCACGGAATTCCTGGACTATTCTAAAGGAGAATGAGATTCTCTCTCAGCATTACTCCTCCGAATACACCACAGCACCTCGGTGTATCGGGGCGGAGCAATAGCACCCTATGTGATATGGTGTGCTCTATGATGAGTACTACTGAGTTTCCTATTTTCTTTTGGGAGTTATGCACTTGTGAAGCTGCATACCTATTGAATAGGGTTCAAATCAAATCAGTTGCCTACCACTTCATATGTGATATGGAATGGGAAGAGCCCATATCTTAAGTATGTTAAGATTTGGGGTTGTCCAGCCTATGTCTAAAAGTATAATCCGGACAAGCTCGAGGCAAAGTCAGATCTGTGGAAGTTTGTTGGATATCCCAAGCATATGGAAGGGAATATCTTCTACCTAACAGAGGAACAAAAATGTTTTGTTTCTCAACATGCCACCTTTGTGAAAGGGAATTTCTTGTGAAGAAATTAGTGGTCATGAGGTAGAACTGGAAAGTGTTAGTGTATATGCCCTATGGGCCATTATTGTATCATACTAGTTTGTATATTACTTAATGGAAGCTTGGGATATTCACATGTATATAACAGTCTTGCTAAATATGGTAGTATGCTACTTGGTTTTTTCTATCTTAATATGTGAGTATACGTATTGATAGACCTCTAAGGATCTTGCTTGACTACCAGCGTTGTGATGGCAGTCACACTCGTGGGGGCTGGGTAGTCTACAAGCACATCCTTATTCAGGTCCCTAGTCGTAGGATTATCGAGACAGGGCATCGATACTCCGGCGTAGACTAGTGCGTACGCTTCTCATCCCAGTTGGGGAGATGGTCTGTCCCACAGCCATCAGTACGTCGTACTGGAGATAGTATACAGGTGCTCGTTGGGTTACGGGTACACCGGACAGGACTCGCAGGGAACTGTTGGTTGGGTTTTATACCAGTCGTCAGTTAACAGTTCCCAGGTGACATGAGTACAGCATAGTCCGCAAACTTGACACTGCTGCTTCTCCTCGAGTGTGTCCCACTGTTCTTAGATTGCTACCCTACCACGGCTCAAATGAGTCGTGCAAACAGGTAGCAGTTGGGTGCAGTCCCGAGCACTTCGAGGCAGTGGCGGTTAGACAGGATTCGTCTCTCCCGGTATTGGGAGTTGATATCGCGCTGTGTCAGAGAGCCATTACGCAAAGTCCCTGGCCAGGGCAAGTGAGATTTGCTTGTAGGTTCCAGTAGTTTCTCAGGGTGTAATGGGCTTCGCTCCGACACGACTTATACCGCTATTTGGGGACTGACGCTTACCGCCCCCTAGGCTCGATATGCGATAGTCTTAGACGAATAGACCGGACTGTACGGAGATTGTCACATCAGGCTCAGTAGGAGTTCGGATGGGTTTCCTCATCGGCCTTCTTATCGACATCTACCTGGGGACCGTTACGTACAGTTAGTGCCGCTTGCGGTCTGTGGTTAAACCCACTGCCAGCGTAGTAGTCGAGTCATTAGAGTCCCACACAGAGAGTTTCCCTGCTCCAGGCGAAACGATATAGAGGTCTTATGGTTTTACGACAAGGGTTCGGACGCATACATGTGTTTACGCACGTACGACATCCGGACAATTTTTACTAGCCGGCTTTAGTTTAAGCCAGTTTCTAGTATCCGGTTATTGGATGTATACAGTCTAAAGTTTTTCCGTGTTTTCACGGATAGGAGGGGCGTTCTCGTAATTACGCGAGAAGCTTCTAGAAGATGATGACTTGGGGGTTAAGGTGGCATATGCATTAAATGAGATTAGTGAGTCATATGAGTGATTCATCCATGTCATTAATGCATCATAAATGCTTAATGACTCATGGAGATGAATCACCCTTAGATATTTATCAAGCATGGTTGTAAATCCTTTATTTTCGTTTATTGGATAAATGATAATCCTTGATATATATTATGATACATCATTATCTCATCTCATTCTCATGCTCACATTCTCTCTCCTCACGCTCTCTCTCTTCAAACTCTAATCCTCCCCTCTCATGTGTTGAGTACAAGGATTAGATTAGACTACTTAATCCATAACCTAACTCTATATCACCTAGGTTACTTGGATTAGCACTTTAAGAAATCTAGCTACCTCTAGTTTGAGGTGAAGTTTGTAGTAAAGCTCTCGGGTGGATCTTCTACTACATTGAGAAGGCCGAAGAGGACGTGGAGAACGACAAGACGAAGGACTCGGTTCTTTAGGTATAATCACTTAACATAGTAGTTTAGAACTTCTATGGTTTCTTGTTAGTTATAGTTTAGCTTCGATTCTTGCGGTTAGTTGATGTTTAAGCAAAGAACAAGATCGTTTTTCATATTTCCACCTCCCCGCAAGTCGTGGGGTGTTGCACATCGACTTACAGTGGTATCAGAGCCTCGCTAAACAATAATTAACTCATTAGCAAAGTCGTAAGTATTTCGAACGCAAAAAGAACCGGAAAGATCATCGTATTAACACAATTTCTGTCGTTTTTAAAACAGGCCCCTAAAAATTTTTCAGGAACCTTCAGAATAACAAGCATGAAATTATAGGGCTACTGAAGAAATTTAGACTTCCAACTCGACTAACTCACCGCGGAACCACGGCGGATCCATGCGATCCGCCGCGGATCCGCGGCCGAGTTAGGGACGAGTCGGCCCAAATTTTTCCAGTAACCCCTTTGTGTTTTCAGTGATATTTCTGGATATTTTATTTTCTTCTAAGATCTCAGGTGCACAGGGATGTTTTGCAGTAGAATCTAAAGTGTTTTGCTCGATCGAAATTTTACGATGTTTGCTAATATGATTATATCTGTGATTATATAATGTGTTCGTAAATCTCCCCTAACTGCTAGTATGTCGGTTGGCAGGGGGTTGCACATTTCTGTAATGGTTTTTACTGTTTGTGGATGTGAACTGTATTGGACTGTTGTGATGATTAGCCGTGGTTTGAGATGGGTTGTTATATTCATTCATTCAATGTAATTGTAATATGTTGTAATATTATTTTGCGGGGCACATCCAGGTTGCGGTTGTAGCCACCGTTGTATTATTTCATTTTACTGTTTTTGCTCCTAGGACAGACCCAAGGTGGGGTGCACAAACTACCGGGTACTTTGAAGTGTTTAGTGGCTTACTCACTTTGTTGAGGGAGACCGCTTCACTTCGGGTACTTGGCGAGTAGTTTGCCGTAACCGTAGGGGTCTAGGGTGGGGTAATGGCTATTCATCACAACTGTGTAATCCGTCTTTTGTTGCAGGCTCTAAACAAACGCGGATTGCTTGCAAATCCAATAAAGTTCATATGAGATCTGGAATGCCTATTATTGCGTCTGACGAATGTACAATATCTATATATGATAGCTATTTAGACGTCACTTATGTTTTACACCTGCGCTAGCCCAGCCCCCGCTCTGTCGCTAGTTAAGTAACCTAACGGGTGATGACGGGACCCAGAGGCGAATGCGGATGGCATAAGAGGACGTTGTATTTTCGTTGTTTTCTGCAATGATAGGTTAATGATGGGACGCATTATTATTAATGCAAAGAAAATAAACCAAAAGTTGAATCGTTGGAACAATTTAAAAGAAACCACTCGGTTATTTCAAAACAGATGATATTTTTAAATTGCGGAGCATTAACCACTCCTTTTAAAAGCTATCAGGTTCCTTCAGTCATATCAAGTTCACTACGTTCTTGGTTTCGCCAAAACTATTTGTAGCCTTCCGTCATTTCATTTGGGTATTCAGTAGTATTCAAGCTATGTATTTTGACCTAACGCCAAGGCATAGTGTTTGGTAGCTGCTGGGTATTCATTTGTTGCATAGATAGATGAGTTAGTTTGGGACAGTCGTATTATCATTTTGGCCGAACGTCATGGATATATACGGATGGGTTCAAATTAACAAGATAATGATGGGTAGAACTTGACATGTGACTTATGACATTTTGACCTAACGCCAAGATCATAAGAGCATGGGGAAAAAATATATATCGGGAATTTCTAAAGAAACTGAAATTTGCAAAGAAATTCATACCATTTGGAGTTTGATGAATGTTGGTAGGATTCCTTCAACATTATCATACGATGATATTTGTATCCCGATCCTACTGTGAGTATATGCTACTTATCAGGAGATTCGTCACTTAACGATCAATGCTATAAACCAAGTAGGTGTAAAGAAAGGTGTCAGCGGGGTTACATCCCCAGAGAAAAGAGGTTATTTAATTAAGGAACTTCGCAAAAGCGTTGGAAAACCTCCCTCGAAGTATCGACACTAGTCTGGCTGAACGGTTAAGCAAGTATTGTACGGTGAGAATAGTCCTGGCTAATTCTTCTTTTATGGTTTGGGGTAGCATTCGAGAAATAGTGGGAGCCATCTAGTTTAGATAAACTAAAACCACTCTAAACTTGCAAGAGCTGTAGGGTTCCTAGGCACACAAGTGAAGGTTCATAAAGCATCAAATATGCACGAATAAAATTTTACATGTGCTGAACAACCCAAAGACAGGATCATTGCTAGATAATTAAGGTTTAGCATGCAAGATAACATCTTTTTATCTAAGTGTGAGGGATTACAACCTTTGTAGTCCGCTCCTTCGCTTCACAAGCTCCGAGTAGAAGTCCCTTTGCCATGATCCATGATCTCCCGGACTCAAAAGAGGCTCCACGACTCGAACGATCCATGCAAGCTTGAAGTGTTCCGAATCTCCGATGATCTACGTCGAAATTGCAATAACCCAAGCTTTCTCACTCTAAAAAGATGAACACCCTAATCTAATGGGCTAGATAAGATGAGGATGAGGGAGTAGTATTTATGCTTTCTTTTTATTTCACTTTCTCACAATTTATCATCACAAATGGAATTTCTAGTGAGCTCAAAATCAAGAGAGAAGAAGATGATAATGTAAAGATAATTCCTTTTGTGATGAATAGAAAAGAAATGTATATGATTTATTATGGAACCAAGGTCAAGGATGATAGGCTAAGAGTTTGTAGAGAATAAACTAGAGTTAGGATTTGGTTAGGTTAGAAATGAGTCATGGAAAAATATCAACCATAATATCTTAACCAAGACAAAAGGAAAAGCTTCTAGAATGTGCAAGGAGAAGCTAACCCTAATCAAACCCTAATCCCATTTAATCATCCTTAAACATGTTTAATAATAAATCATATCATGTCACAATAATATATATCACATATATATTATATATTTGCAACAAAAGAAAATAATACAATTAACATATATCGCATATATATCAATGTATCATCCAGTGAGAAAATGAAATAATAAAGCGAGCCAATATTAGATAATGTAATACAATATATCATATATATCATTATACATTAAATCATCGAATCAACACTTGATCCGACGATCCGGCTATATCGAATATAACCGACTAATATATCATGTTCCGATTCATCGAATCAACACTTGATCCGATGTCCCGGTTCATATCAAAATATCGCGAGAATATAATACGGTATCTCATATCGCATTATTCTCGGTCCTGCACATATCACATATGTGCCTCTACTCCGTTTCGCCTGAGCCAAGAAACCTCTGTGTAGGACTCTAAAGAATCGTCAATACGCCGGTAGGAGGTGATGATCATATCAAACACCCACAAGCTGCAAGCGGTCAGCTAAACGTAACAGCCACCCAGGTATTGAGCGATCAGAAGATCGACAAGCTAGCCTGTGCGTTCTCCTGTGAATCCAATCAGTAACACTCCCGTACAGTCCGGTCTGTTCGTCTGATATGTCGCATATCAAGTCTAGGGGTGGTAAACGTCAGACCCCAGTAACCGATAAGTCGTGTCGATGTGTGGCTCATAACGGGTCAAGAAACTACTAGTAATACTTACCAGTAAATCTCTATATCCGCCCTAGCCAGGGACTTCTAGTTATAGCCAATCGAACACAGCACAACATCAACTCCCTATACCGGGAGAGACGAATCCCCTCCTATCGCTCATTGCCTCCATGTGATTCGGGACTGTACCCAAAAGCCACCGTTTTGCACGCCCTCTTGGACGTGGTAAGGTGGAAATCAAAGCACAGTGGGAATCACACAAGACTCTATGACGATCTCGGGTCTACAGACTACCCTGTACCAGTGTCACCGGAGAACTGTCATCTGACGTGTGGTATATCACCAACTGGGAGTTTTCGGCGAGTCCGTCCAGTGTACCCAGTCTCCACTGAGCACCTGTACACCATCCTTGATGTTAAACACCGATGGATATGGGATCATCCATCGCCCATCATATGGGTCAAGATGCGTATACGCTAGTCTACTCTGGTGTATCGATGCCCTGTCTCGATATACCCTCGACTAGGAATAGTTATAGGATGTACTCATCAACTACTATGGCCCCACTAGTATGATCTCATCATAATCCCAGTAGTCGAGTACAGATCCTAAGGGCTTTATCAACATGTGAGAGAAAGACAGTAAACCAATACAAGTCAACATGTTAAGATAAAGTGAAACCAAATAGCATACTATCATGACGAGCAAGAAAGTCCTCTCTGTATATATCCAAGCATCCATTATAATATACATCAAATGTACAACAATGGCCTCTAGGGCATATACATAACTAACAAGAGCATCATGCTAAAGAGTTTTCTTCTCTCTCTCCTAATTGCAGCGACCCTGAAAATGACTGGACTTAAGTTACTTTTAGAGAAAAATATACTGACTGGGCCAAACTATAAAGATTGGCTGCGGAATGTCAAAATGGCTTTGACCTATGACAAACTGGGGTACGTCTTCACCGCTAAGGCACCTGCAGTCCCATGTCCCAAATCCAGTAATGCGGATAAGGAAATCCGCAAAACCTGGGAGTATGATTGCGCGAAGGCCAAGTGCATCGTGCTTGCCTCGATGAACAATGAACATCAGAGGAGGCACGAGGATATGGAACTAGATGCCATATTTCTCCATACAAAGGAACTTTATGGAGAGCAATCTCGTATAGCAAGATACGAGACCTCAAAGAACTTGTTTCGAGCGAGGTTGTCCATCGGATCATCGGTAGGAGAACATGTCCTAAAGATGATAGGCTATATAGAAGAGCTCACAGACCTTGGGACGACTTTGGATAATGAGCTCTATACAGACCTTATTCTCCAGTCCCTTCCTTCCACCTACGCCCAGTTTATTCTGAACTTCAACATTCAAAGAAAAGAAGTTGAACTTCCGGAACTCCTTAACATGTTGAGGAGTGCAGAGGGCACCTTGCAGAAGGCAAGGGAAACACCCGCTATGTTTGTTAGCGGTGCATCTTCTTCCGGGTCCAAGGCAAGGGCGAAAGGAAGGAAGAAGAAGGCCGCCACCAAACCTAGAGGAGGTGTTAGTAAGGTGGGAGGGAAGGAAAAGAAATAGATTGCAATGCTAGTAGTGGCACAGGATGAGTGCTTCCATTGTCACAGGAAAGGGCACTGGAAGAAGGATTGCAAGGCATGGAACGCCAAGAACTAAGGACCGAAGCAAGCTGTGGCTTCGACTTCAGGTGTGTTTGTAATTGAGAATTGTTTGTCAATCAACTCTACTTCCTGGGTATTGGATACCGGATCAGGATCTCATATATGTAATTCATTGCAGGCACTGAGAAACCATAGAGTGCTGAAGGAAGGTGATATGACCCTAAAGGTTGCTAACGGAGCTAGCGTGGGAGCTGTGTCCGTCGGGGATTATCACCTGGGATTGACGAGTGGACATATTTTGGTTTTACATAACTGTTTTTGTGTACCTAGTTTAACGTGTAATATCATATCAGTTTCTTTGTTATCAAATAAAGGTTATGGTTTCACGTTTGTAAGCGATGTTGTTAACACCCACCTTAATCATGGTTTGATTGGGTCCGGTACACTTAATAACGGTATATATGTCTTAAACCAACTCCAGATTTTCAATGTCCAGAACACACTAAAAAGAAAGTCTCCAGATTTAAACAAGGCTTTCTTATGGCATTGTAGAGTAGGTCATATCAATGAGACAATGTTAACTAAGTTACATAGAGAAGGATATTTGGACTCGTTCGAATATCAAACTTATGCCACTTGTGAATCATGTCTCAAAGGAAAGATGACAAAGACTCCATTCACTGGACATGGAGTAAGAGCGAGCGAGCTCTTAGGACTCCTACACAGCGATGTATGTGGTCCAATGTCTACACATGCAAGTGGTGGTTTTTTCCTATTTCATTACTTTTACGGATGATTATTCAAGGTACGGATTCATTTATCTGATGAAACATAAATCCGAGGCTTTTGAAAAATTCCAGGAGTATAAGAATGAAGTAGAAAACCAAACCGGCAAAAGTATCAAGACACTAAGATCTGATCGAGGTGGTGAATACTTGAGTGCCGAGTTCCTAGGTTACCTAAAAGAGAAAGGAATTCTCTCTCAGCTTACTCCTCCATACACTCCACAACATAACGGTGTATCGGAGAGACGGAATCGAACCCTATTGGATATGGTACGATCCATGATGAGTAATGCTGAGTTACCGCGATCTTTCTGGGGTTATGCGCTAGAATCAGCGACATATCTTTTGAACATGGTTCCTACCAAGACTGTGCCTACCACTCCATATCAGATGTGGAGTGGGAAGAAACCCCATCTTCAGTATATAAAGATTTGGGGATGTCCCGCTTTTGTTAAAGGGCAGCATGTGGACAAGCTCGAGGCACGATCAGTAAAGTGTAAGTTTGTGGGATATCCAAAGAACTCCAGGGGATATCTATTCTATTACGCAGAGGATCAAAAGGTATTTGTTTCTCTTAATGCCCATTTTCTAGAACATCTGTTTTTAGAAAAGGAAACAAGTAGGAGAGAAATAGAACCGGAAGAAATTCCAGAACCACAAACTAATACCGAAAGTTTGGTAGAACAAGTAGTTCAAAAAGAACAGGACATTCCCGCACCTATCCGCAGGAGTAGTAGGCCATCTCATCCGCCTGAGATGGGGATAGAGAGGATTGCATCATAGATGATGATGAACCTACTAGCTTCCAGCAGGCCATCCAGAGCGGTGACTCGGTATGATGGCTAGATGCAATGCGGACCGAAATGGAGTCCATATACACCAACAAAGTATGGACTTTGGACTTTGCTCCAGATGGGGTAAAACCCATAGGATGCAAATGGATCTTCAGGAAAAAGATTGGTGTAGATGGAAAGGTGGAAACCTATAAGGCTAGACTTGTTGCAAAGGGTTTTCGTCAAAGACCTGGTTTGGACTATGACGAAACTTTTTCTCCAGTGGCTATGCTCTAATCCATTCGGGTCCTTCTTGCTATTGCTGCCTTCCATGATTATGAAATCTGGCAGATGGACATAAAGACGGCCTTTCTGAATGGTAATTTAGAAGAGTGCGTCTATATGGATCAGCCAGAGGGTTTCAATTAGAGTGGGAGCAGCGGGAAAGTATACAAGTTGCTTAAGTCCATTTATGGACTAAAGCAAGCATCGCGGAGTTGGAACATCTGTTTTGATGAAACAGTCAAAGAATATGACTTTATCAAAAATCCAGATGAACCATGTATATATAGTAAAGTTGTGGCCAGAAGTGTCGTATTCCTCGTCTTGTACGTGGATGACATTCTATTGATAGGAAATGACATTCCTATGCTACAATCTGTCAAAGGATTCTTGTCACACAGGTTCTCCATGAAAGACCTGGGTGATGCCTCTTAAATTCTGGGGATCCGGATCTATCGTGATAGATCCAAGAGGATGTTGGGACTTTCACAGTCCAGGTATATCAACACCATACTGAAAAGATTCAGTATGGAAGATTCTAAGCGCGGTAATCTACCGGCTTGTCACGGAATCACCCTCTCCAAAGAGATGTCTCCCAAGACTGATTTGGAAAGGGAACACATGTCTATTATACCCTACGCTTCTGCGGTAGGCTCTATAATATATGCGATGTTGTGCACCAGACCAGATGTAGCTTACGCACTGAGCGTGGTAAGCCGGTATTAGTCAGACCCAGGAGAGAATCACTGGATACCAGTGAAGAACAATCTCAAGTACTTGAGAAGGACTAAGGAGATGTTCTTGGTTTACGGCGGAAAAGACCTCAAGTTAGAGGCCTTTGCTGATTCTGGCTTCCAGAGTGATAAGGACGATTCCAAGTCCATGTCGGGATATGTCTTTACCCTCAATGGAGGGGCGGTGTGCTGGAAGAGCTCCAAGCAGGACACCGTTGCTGACTCGACGATGGAAGCGGAGTATATTGCTGCTTGCGATGCCGCAAAAGAAGCAGTCTGGATGAAGAAGTTCCTAACAGAACTTCAGGTGGTTCCTACCATAGTTGATCCAATACCTCTGTATTGCGACAACAACGGAGCTATAGCTTTAGCGAAGGAACCAAGGTCCCATCAGAAGTCCAGACACATCTTGAGGCGGTATCACCTGATCAGGGAGATTATTGATCGTCGGGAGATCGAGGTTCGGAGAGTTTCTTCTGAAGAGAACATTGCTGATCCATTCACGGAGGCCCTACCTCAGATTCAGTTCGAGAGGCTACTCGAGATCATCGGTCTTCGATACGCCAGTACATGGCCCTAGTGCAAGTGGGAGATTGTTAGTGTATATGCCCTAGGGGCCATTATTGTATCATACTAGTTTGTATATTACTTAACGGAAGCTTGGGATATTCACATGTATATAACAGTCTTGCTAAACATGGTAGTATGCTACTTGGTCTTTTCTATCTTAATATGTGAGTATACGTATTGATAGAGCTCTTAGGATCTTGCTTGACTACCAGCGTTGTGATGGCAGTCACACTCGTGGGGGCTGGGTAGTCTACAAGCACATCCTTATTCAGGTCCCTAGTCGTAGGATTATCGAGACAGGGCATCGATACTCCGGCGTAGACTAGTGCGTACGCTTCTCATCCCAGTTGGGGAGATGGTCTGTCCCACAGCCATCAGTACGTCGTACTGGAGATAGTATACAGGTGCTCGTTGGGTTACGGGTACACCGGACAGGACTCGCAGGGAACTGTTGGTTGGGTTTTATACCAGTCGTCAGTTAACAGTTCCCAGGTGACATGAGTACAGCATAGTCCGCAAACTTGACACTGCTGCTTCTCCTCGAGTGTGTCCCACTGTTCTTAGATTGCTACCCTACCACGGCTCAAATGAGTCGTGCAAACAGGTAGCAGTTGGGTGCAGTCCCGAGCACTTCGAGGCAGTGGCGGTTAGACAGGATTCGTCTCTCCCGGTATTGGGAGTTGATATCGCGCTGTGTCAGAGAGCCATTACGCAAAGTCCCTGGCCAGGGCAAGTGAGATTTGCTTGTAGGTTCCAGTAGTTTCTCAGGGTGTAATGGGCTTCGCTCCGACACGACTTATACCGCTATTTGGGGACTGACGCTTACCGCCCCCTAGGCTCGATATGCGATAGTCTTAGACGAATAGACCGGACTGTACGGAGATTGTCACATCAGGCTCAGTAGGAGTTCGGATGGGTTTCCTCATCGGCCTTCTTATCGACATCTACCTGGGGACCGTTACGTACAGTTAGTGCCGCTTGCGGTCTGTGGTTAAACCCACTGCCAGCGTAGTAGTCGAGTCATTAGAGTCCCACACAGAGAGTTTCCCTGCTCCAGGCGAAACGATATAGAGGTCTTATGGTTTTACGACAAGGGTTCGGACGCATACATGTGTTTACGCACGTACGACATCCGGACAATTTTTACTAGCCGGCTTTAGTTTAAGCCAGTTTCTAGTATCCGGTTATTGGATGTATACAGTCTAAAGTTTTTCCGTGTTTTCACGGATAGGAGGGGCGTTCTCGTAATTACGCGAGAAGCTTCTAGAAGATGATGACTTGGGGGTTAAGGTGGCATATGCATTAAATGAGATTAGTGAGTCATATGAGTGATTCATCCATGTCATTAATGCATCATAAATGCTTAATGACTCATGGAGATGAATCACCCTTAGATATTTATCAAGCATGGTTGTAAATCCTTTATTTTCGTTTATTGGATAAATGATAATCCTTGATATATATTATGATACATCATTATCTCATCTCATTCTCATGCTCACATTCTCTCTCCTCACGCTCTCTCTCTTCAAACTCTAATCCTCCCCTCTCATGTGTTGAGTACAAGGATTAGATTAGACTACTTAATCCATAACCTAACTCTATATCACCTAGGTTACTTGGATTAGCACTTTAAGAAATCTAGCTACCTCTAGTTTGAGGTGAAGTTTGTAGTAAAGCTCTCGGGTGGATCTTCTACTACATTGAGAAGGCCGAAGAGGACGTGGAGAACGACAAGACGAAGGACTCGGTTCTTTAGGTATAATCACTTAACATAGTAGTTTAGAACTTCTATGGTTTCTTGTTAGTTATAGTTTAGCTTCGATTCTTGCGGTTAGTTGATGTTTAAGCAAAGAACAAGATCGTTTTTCATATTTCCACCTCCCCGCAAGTCGTGGGGTGTTGCACATCGACTTACAGTGGTATCAGAGCCTCGCTAAACAATAATTAACTCATTAGCAAAGTCGTAAGTATTTCGAACGCAAAAAGAACCGGAAAGATCATCGTATTAACACAATTTCTGTCGTTTTTAAAACAGGCCCCTAAAAATTTTTCAGGAACCTTCAGAATAACAAGCATGAAATTATAGGGCTACTGAAGAAATTTAGACTTCCAACTCGACTAACACACCGCGGAACCACGGCGGATCCATGCGATCCGCCGCGGATCCGCGGCCGAGTTAGGGACGAGTCGGCCCAAATTTTTCCAGTAACCCCTTTGTGTTTTCAGTGATATTTCTGGATATTTTATTTTCTTCTAAGATCTCAGGTGCACAGGGAAGTTTTGCAGTAGAATCTAAAGTGTTTTGCTCGATCGAAATTTTACGATGTTTGCTAATATGATTATATCTGTGATTATATAATGTGTTCGTAAATCTCCCCTAACTGCTAGTATGTCGGTTGGCAGGGGGTTGCACATTTCTGTAATGGTTTTTACTGTTTGTGGATGTGAACTGTATTGGACTGTTGTGATGATTAGCCGTGGTTTGAGATGGGTTGTTATATTCATTCATTCAATGTAATTGTAATATGTTGTAATATTATTTTGCGGGGCACATCCAGGTTGCGGTTGTAGCCACCGTTGTATTATTTCATTTTACTGTTTTTGCTCCTAGGACAGACCCAAGGTGGGGTGCACAAACTACCGGGTACTTTGAAGTGTTTAGTGGCTTACTCACTTTGTTGAGGGAGACCGCTTCACTTCGGGTACTTGGCGAGTAGTTTGCCGTAACCGTAGGGGTCTAGGGTGGGGTAATGGCTATTCATCACAACTGTGTAATCCGTCTTTTGTTGCAGGCTCTAAACAAACGCGGATTGCTTGCAAATCCAATAAAGTTCATATGAGATCTGGAATGCCTATTATTGCGTCTGACGAATGTACAATATCTATATATGATAGCTATTTAGACGTCACTTATGTTTTACACCTGCGCTAGCCCAGCCCCCGCTCTGTCGCTAGTTAAGTAACCTAACGGGTGATGACGGGACCCAGAGGCGAATGCGGATGGCATAAGAGGACGTTGTATTTTCGTTGTTTTCTGCAATGATAGGTTAATGATGGGACGCATTATTATTAATGCAAAGAAAATAAACCAAAAGTTGAATCGTTGGAACAATTTAAAAGAAACCACTCGGTTATTTCAAAACAGATGATATTTTTAAATTGCGGAGCATTAACCACTCCTTTTAAAAGCTATCAGGTTCCTTCAGTCATATCAAGTTCACTACGTTCATGGTTTCGCCAAAACTATTTGTAGCCTTCCGTCATTTCATTTGGGTATTCAGTAGTATTCAAGCTATGTATTTTGACCTAACGCCAAGGCATAGTGTTTGGTAGCTGCTGGGTATTCATTTGTTGCATAGATAGATGAGTTAGTTTGGGACAGTCGTATTATCATTTTGGCCGAACGTCATGGATATATACGGATGGGTTCAAATTAACAAGATAATGATGGGTAGAACTTGACATGTGACTTATGACATTTTGACCTAACGCCAAGATCATAAGAGCATGGGGCAAAAATATATATCGGGAATTTCTAAAGAAACTGAAATTTGCAAAGAAATTCATACCATTTGGAGTTTGATGAATGTTGGTAGGATTCCTTCAACATTATCATACGATGATATTTGTATCCCGATCCTACTGTGAGTATATGCTACTTATCAGGAGATTCGTCACTTAACGATCAATGCTATAAACCAAGTAGGTGTAAAGAAAGGTGTCAGCGGGGTTACATCCCCAGAGAAAAGAGGTTATTTAATTAAGGAACTTCGCAAAAGCGTTGGAAAACCTCCCTCGAAGTATCGACACTAGTCTGGCTGAACGGTTAAGCAAGTATTGTACGGTGAGAATAGTCCTGGCTAATTCTTCTTTTATGGTTTGGGGTAGCATTCGAGA
Organism: Agapanthus africanus; assembly: GCA_030015575.1. Classification (NCBI taxonomy): domain Eukaryota; kingdom Viridiplantae; phylum Streptophyta; class Magnoliopsida; order Asparagales; family Amaryllidaceae; genus Agapanthus; species Agapanthus africanus. Next base: position 204,973,966 of record CM057347.1, on the reverse strand, counting down.
AATAGTGGGAGCCATCTAGTTTAGATAAACTAAAACCACTCTAAACTTGCAAGAGCTGTAGGGTTCCTAGGCACACAAGTGAAGGTTCATAAAGCATCAAATATGCACGAATAAAATTTTACATGTGCTGAACAACCCAAAGACAGGATCATTGCTAGATAATTAAGGTTTAGCATGCAAGATAACATCTTTTTATCTAAGTGTGAGGGATTACAACCTTTGTAGTCCGCTCCTTCGCTTCACAAGCTCCGAGTAGAAGTCCCTTTGCCATGATCCATGATCTCCCGGACTCAAAAGAGGCTCCACGACTCGAACGATCCATGCAAGCTTGAAGTGTTCCGAATCTCCGATGATCTACGTCGAAATTGCAATAACCCAAGCTTTCTCACTCTAAAAAGATGAACACCCTAATCTAATGGGCTAGATAAGATGAGGATGAGGGAGTAGTATTTATGCTTTCTTTTTATTTCACTTTCTCACAATTTATCATCACAAATGGAATTTCTAGTGAGCTCAAAATCAAGAGAGAAGAAGATGATAATGTAAAGATAATTCCTTTTGTGATGAATAGAAAAGAAATGTATATGATTTATTATGGAACCAAGGTCAAGGATGATAGGCTAAGAGTTTGTAGAGAATAAACTAGAGTTAGGATTTGGTTAGGTTAGAAATGAGTCATGGAAAAATATCAACCATAATATCTTAACCAAGACAAAAGGAAAAGCTTCTAGAATGTGCAAGGAGAAGCTAACCCTAATCAAACCCTAATCCCATTTAATCATCCTTAAACATGTTTAATAATAAATCATATCATGTCACAATAATATATATCACATATATATTATATATTTGCAACAAAAGAAAATAATACAATTAACATATATCGCATATATATCAATGTATCATCCAGTGAGAAAATGAAATAATAAAGCGAGCCAATATTAGATAATGTAATACAATATATCATATATATCATTATACATTAAATCATCGAATCAACACTTGATCCGACGATCCGGCTATATCGAATATAACCGACTAATATATCATGTTCCGATTCATCGAATCAACACTTGATCCGATGTCCCGGTTCATATCAAAATATCGCGAGAATATAATACGGTATCTCATATCGCATTATTCTCGGTCCTGCACATATCACATATGTGCCTCTACTCCGTTTCGCCTGAGCCAAGAAACCTCTGTGTAGGACTCTAAAGAATCGTCAATACGCCGGTAGGAGGTGATGATCATATCAAACACCCACAAGCTGCAAGCGGTCAGCTAAACGTAACAGCCACCCAGGTATTGAGCGATCAGAAGATCGACAAGCTAGCCTGTGCGTTCTCCTGTGAATCCAATCAGTAACACTCCCGTACAGTCCGGTCTGTTCGTCTGATATGTCGCATATCAAGTCTAGGGGTGGTAAACGTCAGACCCCAGTAACCGATAAGTCGTGTCGATGTGTGGCTCATAACGGGTCAAGAAACTACTAGTAATACTTACCAGTAAATCTCTATATCCGCCCTAGCCAGGGACTTCTAGTTATAGCCAATCGAACACAGCACAACATCAACTCCCTATACCGGGAGAGACGAATCCCCTCCTATCGCTCATTGCCTCCATGTGATTCGGGACTGTACCCAAAAGCCACCGTTTTGCACGCCCTCTTGGACGTGGTAAGGTGGAAATCAAAGCACAGTGGGAATCACACAAGACTCTATGACGATCTCGGGTCTACAGACTACCCTGTACCAGTGTCACCGGAGAACTGTCATCTGACGTGTGGTATATCACCAACTGGGAGTTTTCGGCGAGTCCGTCCAGTGTACCCAGTCTCCACTGAGCACCTGTACACCATCCTTGATGTTAAACACCGATGGATATGGGATCATCCATCGCCCATCATATGGGTCAAGATGCGTATACGCTAGTCTACTCTGGTGTATCGATGCCCTGTCTCGATATACCCTCGACTAGGAATAGTTATAGGATGTACTCATCAACTACTATGGCCCCACTAGTATGATCTCATCATAATCCCAGTAGTCGAGTACAGATCCTAAGGGCTTTATCAACATGTGAGAGAAAGACAGTAAACCAATACAAGTCAACATGTTAAGATAAAGTGAAACCAAATAGCATACTATCATGACGAGCAAGAAAGTCCTCTCTGTATATATCCAAGCATCCATTATAATATACATCAAATGTACAACAATGGCCTCTAGGGCATATACATAACTAACAAGAGCATCATGCTAAAGAGTTTTCTTCTCTCTCTCCTAATTGCAGCGACCCTGAAAATGACTGGACTTAAGTTACTTTTAGAGAAAAATATACTGACTGGGCCAAACTATAAAGATTGGCTGCGGAATGTCAAAATGGCTTTGACCTATGACAAACTGGGGTACGTCTTCACCGCTAAGGCACCTGCAGTCCCATGTCCCAAATCCAGTAATGCGGATAAGGAAATCCGCAAAACCTGGGAGTATGATTGCGCGAAGGCCAAGTGCATCGTGCTTGCCTCGATGAACAATGAACATCAGAGGAGGCACGAGGATATGGAACTAGATGCCATATTTCTCCATACAAAGGAACTTTATGGAGAGCAATCTCGTATAGCAAGATACGAGACCTCAAAGAACTTGTTTCGAGCGAGGTTGTCCATCGGATCATCGGTAGGAGAACATGTCCTAAAGATGATAGGCTATATAGAAGAGCTCACAGACCTTGGGACGACTTTGGATAATGAGCTCTATACAGACCTTATTCTCCAGTCCCTTCCTTCCACCTACGCCCAGTTTATTCTGAACTTCAACATTCAAAGAAAAGAAGTTGAACTTCCGGAACTCCTTAACATGTTGAGGAGTGCAGAGGGCACCTTGCAGAAGGCAAGGGAAACACCCGCTATGTTTGTTAGCGGTGCATCTTCTTCCGGGTCCAAGGCAAGGGCGAAAGGAAGGAAGAAGAAGGCCGCCACCAAACCTAGAGGAGGTGTTAGTAAGGTGGGAGGGAAGGAAAAGAAATAGATTGCAATGCTAGTAGTGGCACAGGATGAGTGCTTCCATTGTCACAGGAAAGGGCACTGGAAGAAGGATTGCAAGGCATGGAACGCCAAGAACTAAGGACCGAAGCAAGCTGTGGCTTCGACTTCAGGTGTGTTTGTAATTGAGAATTGTTTGTCAATCAACTCTACTTCCTGGGTATTGGATACCGGATCAGGATCTCATATATGTAATTCATTGCAGGCACTGAGAAACCATAGAGTGCTGAAGGAAGGTGATATGACCCTAAAGGTTGCTAACGGAGCTAGCGTGGGAGCTGTGTCCGTCGGGGATTATCACCTGGGATTGACGAGTGGACATATTTTGGTTTTACATAACTGTTTTTGTGTACCTAGTTTAACGTGTAATATCATATCAGTTTCTTTGTTATCAAATAAAGGTTATGGTTTCACGTTTGTAAGCGATGTTGTTAACACCCACCTTAATCATGGTTTGATTGGGTCCGGTACACTTAATAACGGTATATATGTCTTAAACCAACTCCAGATTTTCAATGTCCAGAACACACTAAAAAGAAAGTCTCCAGATTTAAACAAGGCTTTCTTATGGCATTGTAGAGTAGGTCATATCAATGAGACAATGTTAACTAAGTTACATAGAGAAGGATATTTGGACTCGTTCGAATATCAAACTTATGCCACTTGTGAATCATGTCTCAAAGGAAAGATGACAAAGACTCCATTCACTGGACATGGAGTAAGAGCGAGCGAGCTCTTAGGACTCCTACACAGCGATGTATGTGGTCCAATGTCTACACATGCAAGTGGTGGTTTTTTCCTATTTCATTACTTTTACGGATGATTATTCAAGGTACGGATTCATTTATCTGATGAAACATAAATCCGAGGCTTTTGAAAAATTCCAGGAGTATAAGAATGAAGTAGAAAACCAAACCGGCAAAAGTATCAAGACACTAAGATCTGATCGAGGTGGTGAATACTTGAGTGCCGAGTTCCTAGGTTACCTAAAAGAGAAAGGAATTCTCTCTCAGCTTACTCCTCCATACACTCCACAACATAACGGTGTATCGGAGAGACGGAATCGAACCCTATTGGATATGGTACGATCCATGATGAGTAATGCTGAGTTACCGCGATCTTTCTGGGGTTATGCGCTAGAATCAGCGACATATCTTTTGAACATGGTTCCTACCAAGACTGTGCCTACCACTCCATATCAGATGTGGAGTGGGAAGAAACCCCATCTTCAGTATATAAAGATTTGGGGATGTCCCGCTTTTGTTAAAGGGCAGCATGTGGACAAGCTCGAGGCACGATCAGTAAAGTGTAAGTTTGTGGGATATCCAAAGAACTCCAGGGGATATCTATTCTATTACGCAGAGGATCAAAAGGTATTTGTTTCTCTTAATGCCCATTTTCTAGAACATCTGTTTTTAGAAAAGGAAACAAGTAGGAGAGAAATAGAACCGGAAGAAATTCCAGAACCACAAACTAATACCGAAAGTTTGGTAGAACAAGTAGTTCAAAAAGAACAGGACATTCCCGCACCTATCCGCAGGAGTAGTAGGCCATCTCATCCGCCTGAGATGGGGATAGAGAGGATTGCATCATAGATGATGATGAACCTACTAGCTTCCAGCAGGCCATCCAGAGCGGTGACTCGGTATGATGGCTAGATGCAATGCGGACCGAAATGGAGTCCATATACACCAACAAAGTATGGACTTTGGACTTTGCTCCAGATGGGGTAAAACCCATAGGATGCAAATGGATCTTCAGGAAAAAGATTGGTGTAGATGGAAAGGTGGAAACCTATAAGGCTAGACTTGTTGCAAAGGGTTTTCGTCAAAGACCTGGTTTGGACTATGACGAAACTTTTTCTCCAGTGGCTATGCTCTAATCCATTCGGGTCCTTCTTGCTATTGCTGCCTTCCATGATTATGAAATCTGGCAGATGGACATAAAGACGGCCTTTCTGAATGGTAATTTAGAAGAGTGCGTCTATATGGATCAGCCAGAGGGTTTCAATTAGAGTGGGAGCAGCGGGAAAGTATACAAGTTGCTTAAGTCCATTTATGGACTAAAGCAAGCATCGCGGAGTTGGAACATCTGTTTTGATGAAACAGTCAAAGAATATGACTTTATCAAAAATCCAGATGAACCATGTATATATAGTAAAGTTGTGGCCAGAAGTGTCGTATTCCTCGTCTTGTACGTGGATGACATTCTATTGATAGGAAATGACATTCCTATGCTACAATCTGTCAAAGGATTCTTGTCACACAGGTTCTCCATGAAAGACCTGGGTGATGCCTCTTAAATTCTGGGGATCCGGATCTATCGTGATAGATCCAAGAGGATGTTGGGACTTTCACAGTCCAGGTATATCAACACCATACTGAAAAGATTCAGTATGGAAGATTCTAAGCGCGGTAATCTACCGGCTTGTCACGGAATCACCCTCTCCAAAGAGATGTCTCCCAAGACTGATTTGGAAAGGGAACACATGTCTATTATACCCTACGCTTCTGCGGTAGGCTCTATAATATATGCGATGTTGTGCACCAGACCAGATGTAGCTTACGCACTGAGCGTGGTAAGCCGGTATTAGTCAGACCCAGGAGAGAATCACTGGATACCAGTGAAGAACAATCTCAAGTACTTGAGAAGGACTAAGGAGATGTTCTTGGTTTACGGCGGAAAAGACCTCAAGTTAGAGGCCTTTGCTGATTCTGGCTTCCAGAGTGATAAGGACGATTCCAAGTCCATGTCGGGATATGTCTTTACCCTCAATGGAGGGGCGGTGTGCTGGAAGAGCTCCAAGCAGGACACCGTTGCTGACTCGACGATGGAAGCGGAGTATATTGCTGCTTGCGATGCCGCAAAAGAAGCAGTCTGGATGAAGAAGTTCCTAACAGAACTTCAGGTGGTTCCTACCATAGTTGATCCAATACCTCTGTATTGCGACAACAACGGAGCTATAGCTTTAGCGAAGGAACCAAGGTCCCATCAGAAGTCCAGACACATCTTGAGGCGGTATCACCTGATCAGGGAGATTATTGATCGTCGGGAGATCGAGGTTCGGAGAGTTTCTTCTGAAGAGAACATTGCTGATCCATTCACGGAGGCCCTACCTCAGATTCAGTTCGAGAGGCTACTCGAGATCATCGGTCTTCGATACGCCAGTACATGGCCCTAGTGCAAGTGGGAGATTGTTAGTGTATATGCCCTAGGGGCCATTATTGTATCATACTAGTTTGTATATTACTTAACGGAAGCTTGGGATATTCACATGTATATAACAGTCTTGCTAAACATGGTAGTATGCTACTTGGTCTTTTCTATCTTAATATGTGAGTATACGTATTGATAGAGCTCTTAGGATCTTGCTTGACTACCAGCGTTGTGATGGCAGTCACACTCGTAGGGGCTGGGTAGTCTACAAGCACATCCTTATTCAGGTCCCTAGTCATAGGATTATCGAGACAGGGCATCGATACTCCGGAGTAGACTAGTGTGTACGCTTCTCATCCCAGTTGGGGAGATGGTCTGTCCCATAGCCATCAGTACGTCGTCCTGGAGATAGTATACAGGTGCTCGTTGGGTTACGGGTACACCGGATAGGACTCGCAGGGAACTGTTGGTTGGATTTTATACCAGTCGTCAGTTAATAGTTCCCAGATGACATGAGTACAGCATAGTCCGCAGACTTGACACTGCTACTTCGCCTCGAGTGTGTCCTACTGTTCTTAGATTGCTACCCTACCACGGCTCAAAGGAGTCGTGCAAACAGGTAGCAGTTGGGTGCAGTCCCGAGCACTTGGAGGCAGTGGCGGTTAGACAGGATTCATCTCTCCCGGTATTAGGAGTTGATATCGCGCTGTGTCAGAGAGCCATTACGCAAAGTCCCTGGCCAGGGCAAGTGAGATTTGCTGGTAGGTTCCAGTAGTTTCTCAGGGTGTAATGGGCTTCGCTCCGACACGACTTATACCGCTATTTGGGGACTGACGCTTGCCGCCCCCTAGGCCCGATATGCGATAGTCTTAGATGAACAGACCGGACTGTACGGAGATTGTCACATCAGGCTCAGTAGGAGTTCGGATGGGTTTCCTCATCGGCCTTCTTATCGACATCTACCTGGGGACCGTTACGTACAGCTAGTGCCGCTTGCGGTCTGTGGTTAAACCCACTGCCAACGTAGTAGTCGAGTCATTAGAGTCCCACACAGAGAGTTTCCCTGCTCCAGGCGAAACGATATAGAGGTCGTATGGTTTTACGACAAGGGTTCGGACGCATACGTGTGTTTACGCACGTACGACATCCGGACAGTTTTTACTAGTCGGCTTTAGTTTAAGCCAGTTTCTAGTATCCGGTTATTGGATTTATACAGTCTAAAGTTTTTCCGTGTTTTCACGGATAGGAGGGGCGTTCTAGTAATTACGCGAGAAGCTTCTAGAAGATGGTGACTTGGGGGTTAAGGTGGCATATGCATTAAATGAGATTAGTGAGTCATATGAGTGATTCATCCATGTCATTAATGCATCATAAATGCTTAATGACTCATGGAGATGAATCACCCTTAGATATTTATCAAGCATGGTTGTAAATCCTTTATTTTCTTTTATTGGATAAATGATAATGCTTGATATATATTATGATACATCATTATCTCATCTCATTCTCATGCTCACATTCTCTCTCCTCAAGCTCTCTCTCTTCAAACCCTAATCCTCCCCTCTCATGTGTTGAGTACAAGGATTAGATTAGACTACTTAATCTATAACCCAACTCTATATCACCTAGGTTACTTGGATTAGCACTTTAAGAAACCTAGTTACCTCTAGTTTGAGGTGAATCTTGTAGTAAAGCTCTCGGGTGGATCTTCTACTACATAGAGAAGGCCGGAGAGGACGTGGAGAACGACAAGACGAAGGACTCGGTTCTTTAGGTATAATCACTTAACATAGTAGTTTAGAACTTATATGGTTTCTTGTTAGTTATAGTTTAGCTTCGATTCTTGTGGTTAGTCGATGTTTAAGTAAAGAACAAGATCGTTTTTCATATTTCCGCCTCCCCGCAAGTCGTGGGGCGTTGCACATCGACTTACAGAAAGAGTTCCAGCTATACAAACTGCAGCAGATGATTTGGTAGAACCAAAGGATTCAATAGTTTCCAATGAACCTCAGCCTCTCCGCCGATCTAGTAGGGTTTCTCACCCACCTGAGAGATACTTCGGTTTCTCTATGACAGTGGGAGCGAGGATTGCATCATGAGATGATGACCCAACTTATTTTGAGCTGGCCATCAGGAGTGAGACTCTATAAGAATCGCTGGATGCTTAGCGATCTGATATGGAATCCTTATACACCAACAAAGTATGGACTTTGGTTGCTTTATCTGAAGGGTTAAATCCCCATCAGGAGCAAGTATATCTTGAGAAGATTACTTGGTGTACATGGAAAAGTTGAGACTTTCAAAGCTATGCTTAAGTCCATCCAGATCCTACTTGCCACTGCTACATACCATGACTACGATATCTGGTGGTTGGGTGTCATGACAGCTTTTCTAAATATTGATTTGGAAGAGAGCGTCTATAAGTACACAGCCAGAGGGCTTCGTAGACAGTGGGAGCAGCGGAAACGTGTGCAAGATGTTTTATGTGATAAAACAGGCATCGCGGAGTTGGAACATCTGTTTTGATGTAGCAGTCAAAAAGTTTGACTTCATCAAAATGGTAGATGAACCTTGTATATACAAAAAGGTAGTAGATAGTATGGTGGTGATCCTCGTAGAATACGTGGATGACATACTCTTGATAGGGAAGGAGTTTCCTATGCTACGCTCGGTCAATCTCCGCTTATCATAAGGATTCTCCATATAGGATCAAAGTGATACCTCATAAATCCTGGGTTTGGATCTATGAGATAGATCTAATTGGATGTTAGGATACTCACTAGTTGTAGTGAGATGGTATCAATCGATCCTGGGGAGAATCACTGGAAAGGTTCCAGGGTGATAAGGACGACTGAAAGTCAGTCGCTGACATTGTCTTTACCCTCAGTGGAGGGACGGTATGTTGGAAGAGTTCCAAGCTAGATACCGTGACTTACTAGACGATTAAAGGCAAGATACATCGTTACCAAGGATGCTACCAAAGAGGCGGTCTGGATAGATATAAGTTCATGAGATAAACTTCGTTCCTACCATTGTGTGACAATGGAGTTGTGGCTTTAGCTAAAGAACTACCGTCCCATCAGAAATCCAGATATAATTCTTAGACAGTATCACATGATCATGGAGATGGTTGATCTTTAGGGAGATCGAGGTTACGAGAGTAGACACAGAGGACAACAGCACGGATCCACTCACAAAGGCCTTTTTCCCAGTAGAGACTTTTATGGGATGGTTGAGTATGAGATGCTTCAACCACAGCTAATTGTTGGGTATGTGATACCACAACAAATGGCCCTAGTGCAAGTGGAGATTGGTAGTTATATGAATGCCCTAGAGGTCATTACTGTACATACGATGTATATTGTAGTGGATGCTTGGACATATATAGGGAGGACTTTCTTGCTCGACATGATAGTACGCTATCTGGTTGTACTTTATCTTAACATGTACTCTGATTGTCTCTATGTTACATGTTGATAAAGCCCTTAGGATATGTACTTGACTACTGGGACTATGATGAGATCATACTAGTGGGGCCACGGTAGTCGACGAGTACATCCTATAACTGTTCCTAGTAAAGGGTGTATCAAGACAGGGCATCGATGCACCAGAGTAGACTAGCATATACACATCTTGACCCATATGATGGGCGATGGATGATCCTATATCCATCGGTGTTTGACATCAAGGATGGTGTACGGGTGCTCAGTAGAGACCGGGTACACTAGACGGACTCTCCAAGAACTCCCAGATGGTATTATACCTTACGTCAGATGGCAGTTCTCCGGTGACACTAGTACAGGGTAGTCTGTTGACCCGAGATCGTCATAGATACTTGTATGATTCCCACTGTGCTTTGATTTCCATCATACCACGTCCAAGAGGGCGTGCAAAAAGGTGGCTTTTGGGTACAGTCCCGAATCACATGGAGGCAATGAGCGATAGGAAGGGATTCGTTTCTCCCGGTATAGGAAGTTGATGTTGTGCTGTGTACGATTGGCTATAACTGGAAATCCCTGGCCAAGGTTGCTGAGATTTACTGGTAAGTTTATCAGTAGTTTCTTGAACTGTTATAGACCTCATATCGACACGACTTATCAAGCTACTGGGGTCTGACGTTTTCCACCCCTAGACGAGATATGCGACATATCAGACGACGAGACCGGACTGTACAGGAGTGTTACTGATTGGATTCACAGGAGAATGTACAGGCTTGCTTGTTGATCTTCTGAGCACTCAATACCTGGGTGGCTGTTACGTTTAGCTGACCGCTTGCAGCTTGTGGGTGTTTGATATGATCATCACTTACTGCCGGCGTATTGACGATTCTTTAGAGTCTTACACAGAGGTTTCTTGGTTCAGGCAAAACGGAGTAGGAGCACTTATGTGATATGTGCAGGACCGAGGATAATGCGATATGAGATACCGTATTCTATTCTCGCGATATTTGATATCAGTCGGGTCATCGGATCAAGTGTTGATTCGATGAATTGGTAAATGCGATATTAGTCGGTTATATGCGATATAGCCGGATTGTTGGATCAAGTGTTGATTCGATAATTTAATGTATAATAATATATATGATATATTAAATTACATTAACTAATATAAGCTCACTAAAAGATTCTTTTTCTCACTCGGGTAATACATTGATATATATGCGATATATGTTAATTGTATTATTTTATTTTGTTACAATAAATATTATATATGTGATATATAATATTGTAACATGATATGATTATTAATGCAACATGTTTAGTGGAGATTAAACATGGTTAGGGTTTGATTTGGGTTAAGCTTTTCTAGAAGTTTCTAGAAGCTTTCATTTTTTGTTTTGGAAAAGATATTTTGTGAAGATATTTCCTTAACCCAACCCAACCCTTTAACCTTGGTTAATTCTCTACAATGGTTACTTGAACCATGGTTGCAATTCTAACCTTATCATAACTATCATTATTCATCACAAAAGGATTAAGGCTTCTTCTTCTTCCTTTTTTTCTTTTAATGGAAAAGCTTTCTAGTTTTTTCATTAGTGATGAAAATGAGTGAGTTAAAGAAAACAAATGAGAGCGAAAATCCTACTTCATCATCCTCATCTACCCTTGCCATTTAGATGAGGGTGTTCACTTCATTTAGTGAGTGAGAGCTTGTGTTAATGAAACTTCAAGGTAGATCATCTTTGTTATCGAAGATCGGAAGCAAGCTTGCATCTTTCTCGTCGTGGAGCCTCTCGAGAGTCCGTAACACGATGATCGCAGCGAAAGGACCTCAACACGGAGCTTAAGAAGTGAAGGACCGGATCTACAAAGGTTGTAATCCCTCTCACTTAGTGTTAAAGTGTTTAACATGCTTGTTTTCGCCTAATCTCTAGTCTAAGATCTTGGTTTACGGTCGTTCGGCATGGCTAAATTTTAAATCGGGCATGGTTGATCCCTCGTTGACCCTTGTGCGTGTGCCTAGTAACCCTACAACAGCGCGATATCAACTCCCAATACCGGGAGAGACGAATCCTGCCTAACCTTCACTGCCTCCAAGTGCTTCGGGACTGCACCTAAGTACTACCTGTTTGCACGACTAAATAGAGCCGTGGTAGGGTAGTAATCTAAGAACAGTGGAAACACACTCGAGGTGAAGTGACAGTGTCTAGTCAACGGACTAAGCTGAACTCATGTCACCTGGAAACTGTTAACTGACGATAGGTATAGTACCAACCAACAGTTCTTGACGAGTCAGGTCCAGTGTACTCGTAACCTAACGAGCACCTGCATACTATCTCCAGTACGACGTACTGATGGCTGTAGGACAGACCATCTCCCCTCCTGGGATGAGAAGCGTATACACTAGTCTACTCTGGAGTATCGATGCCCTGTCTCGATAATCCTACGACTAGGGACCTGTACAAGGATGTGCTTGTAGATTACCCAGCCCCCACTAGTGTGACTGCCATCACAACGCTGGTAATCAAGCAAGGATCCTAAGGGCTCCATCAATATGCATTAGCAATATGTTAAAAGAAACATATACACATATTAAGATAGAAACAAACCAAGTAGCATACTACTATATTGAGCAAGACTGTCGCAAACCCGTGTATATATCCCAAGCTTCCAAAATGTATTATACAAACTAGTACTATACAATAATGGCTTCTAGGGCATACATATCCAACAATCTCCCACTTGCACTAAAGGCCAGTAATTGGTGTACCGCATACCCAACGTCTGCTCTATGGCCAGCTGCTGGCGTACCGCATACCCAATAGCTCAAAAAGTCGCTCGAACTGTGTTTGAGGAAGGGCCTTTGTGAATGGATCTGCCGTGTTGTCTTTTGTGTCCACTCTCCATACCTCGATCTCCTGGCGATCAATGATCTTCCTGATCAGGTGATACCGCCTTAAGATGTGTCTGGACTTCTGATGGGACCTTGGTTCCTTCACTAAAGCTATAGCCCTATTGTTATCGCAATACAAAGGTATTGGGTCAACAATGTACGGAACCACCTGAAGTTCACTAATGAACTTCTTCATTCAGACCGCCTCTTTTGCGGCATCGCTTGCAGCAATGTATTCAGCCTCCATCGTCGAGTCTGCGACGGTATCCTGTTTGGAACTCCTCCAACACACCGCCCCTCCGTTGAGGGTAAACACAAAACCCGAGACAGACTTGCTGTCATCCTTATCACTCTGGAAGCTTGAATCGGTAAAGGACTCGACCCTGAGGTCTCCATTACCGTAAACCAGGAACATCTCCTTAGTCCTTCTCAGGTACTTGAGAATGTTCTTCACTGCCGTCCAGTGGTTCTCACCTGGGTCTGACTGATACCGGCTCACCACGCTCAGCTCGTAAGCTACATCTGGTCTTGTACATAGTATCGCATACATTATAAATCCTACCGCCGAAGCGTAGGGTATAGTGCTCATGCGAACCCTCTCCTTGTCAGTCTTAGGAGACATCTTCTTGGAGAGAGTGATTCCGTGCAATGCGGGTATATTACCGCACTTGGAATCTTCCATACTAAATCTCTTTAGTACGGTCTCTATGTACCTGGACTGCGAAAGTCCCAGTAATCTCTTGGATCTATCTCTGTAGATCTTGATTCCCAGAATGTATGAGGCATCACCCAGGTCTTTCATGGAGAACCGTTGTGACAAAAATAGCTTGACCGATTGTAGCATAGGAATGTCATTTCCTATCAAAAGAATGTCATCCACGTACAAGACTAGGAATACGACAGTTCGTCCTACAATCTTCTTATAGATACAAGGTTCATCTTCGTTCTTGATGAAATCAAATTACTTGATTGCCTCATCAAAACAGATGTTCCAGCTCCATAATACCTGCTTTAATCCATAAATGGATTTAAGCAATTTGCACACCTTCCCGCTGCTCCCACTGTCTACAAAACCTTCATCCATGTAAACGCACTCTTCCAAACTGCCGTTTAGAAAAGCCGTTTTTACTTCCATCTGCCAGATTTCATAGTCATGGAAGGCAGCAATGGAAAGTAGGATCCGAATGGATTTGAGCATAGCCACTGGAGAAAAAGTTTCGTCATAGTCCACACCAGGTCTTTGATGAAAACATTTTGCAACTAGTCTAGCCTTATAGGTTTCCACCTGCCCATCTACACCAAGTTTCCTTTTGTAGATCCATTTGCATCCAACGGGTTTTACCCCAGGTGGAGCAATATCCAAGGTCCACACTTTATTGGTGTACATGGACTCCATTTCGGATCGCATAGCATCCAGCCACTTATCAGAGTCCTTACTGATAATGGCCTGCCTGAAACTGGTAGGGTCATCTTCTTCCAAGATGCAATCCTCTCGATCCCCGTCTATGAGAAAACCGTAGTATCTCTCGGGCGGATTAGGAATCCTTCCAGATCTGCGGAGTGGCAGAGGTTCATCTGGGACTATTGAATTTTCTGGTTCTACTAAATCCTCAATTTGAGTTTCTGGATCAGATATTTCATCCAGTTCTACCGTGCTCCCACTTATTTCTTTTACAAGAAATTGCCACTCTAAAAAAGTGGCGCGACGAGCAACGAACACCTTCTGTTCCTCAGTGTGGTAGAACAGATATCACAGAGAATTTCTAGGATATTCGACAAACTTGCACAAAACTGATTGTACTTTAAGCTTGTCCGGATTTTGTACTTTTACATAGGCCGGACAACCCCATATCTTAATACGTTCAAGATACGGTCTTTTACCACTCCATATTTCATATGGAGTCTTAGGCACAGATTTAGACGGAACCTGATTCAGTAAGTATGCTGCTGTTTCTAGCGCAAGTCCCCAGAATGAAAGAGGTAACTCAGCATTACTCATCATGGAGCAAACCATGTCCAATAGGGTACGGTTCCTCCGCTCCGATACGTCGTTGTGCTGTGGTGTGTACGGAGGAGTAAGCTGAGAGAGAATTCCATTCTCTTTTAAGTAATCTAGAAATTCCGTGTTTAAGTACTCCCCTTCTCTATCAGACCGGAGGATCTTGATACTTTTGCCAGTCTGGTTCTCTACTTCGTTTCTGAATTCTTTGAATTTCTCAAAAGTTTCAGATTTGTGTTTCATGAGATACACATATCCGAACCTAGAGAGATCGTCAGTGAATGTGATGAAGTACGAGAACCCTCCCCTTGCATGTATAGACATTGGACCACACACATCACTGTGTATGAGTCCCAAGAGCTCTGCTGCCCTTTCCCTATGTCCGGTGAACGGAGATTTGGTCATCTTTCCTTTGAGACAAGACTGACAAGTTTCATAAGTTGAAAATTCGAACGTATTCAAGAGTCCATCTTTATGCAACTTACTTTGTCTTTTCTCTCCGATATGACTAAGTCTACAATGCCACAAGTAGGATTCATTCGTATCTGAATTCTTCCACTTGCGTATGTTTTGTACATTGAGAACTGTATTCTGATTTAGAACATAGATACCATTACACTGTGTACCTTCTGTAACTAGTACCTTATCAAGGTAAATGTTCATGATATTTCTATCAAGAACAAAGTTATATCCATCTTTATCGAGTAAAGAAACAGATATGATGTTGCAAACCATGGAAGGTACATAGTAGCAATTGTTCAAAATCATAGTATTTCCATTTGGCAACACTAAGTGATATTCACCGACGGCTGCAGCATTAACTTGTGCTCCGTTCCCTACCGTGAGGGACATATCACCAGGTGCAACTTTCCTACTTTTTCTCAGTCCCTACAATAAATTACAGATATGAGATCCTGATCCGGTATCAAGTACCCAGGAGGTAGGGCTGACCGAAAAGCAGTTCTCAATTACAAGAACACCTGAAGTAGATGCAAAACTATGCTTCTTCTTCAACTGGGTCTCTTTGGAATCCATACAATCCTCTTTCTCTTGCTCATACTTATGATTGCCATCATAAGTTAGAGCTAAACCGATGTTCCCCAGCCCCGAATAAGAATTCGGATCGGTCAAGCGATACATTTTATTATCTTGATTAGGGCATGAAATGGCTGCTACCTGGAGAGAGAGAGAAGAAACACTCAGCGTGCGCTCTTGCAAGATTAGATTGGTTTATTAATTTATCTGACCAGGATGGGTCCCACTGTTTCCTCAAATTCTTCTTCAAACCTTTAAAAGAAGAACTAGTCAGGATTAATCGCACGTCACAATACTTGCTTAACCTTTCAGCCAGGCTAGTGTTGGTACTTCGAGGGAGGTTTTCCAACGCTTTCGCGAAGTTCCTTAATTATATAACCTCTTTTCCCTGGAGGCGTAGCCTCGCTAACACTGTTCTAGACACCTACTTGGTTTATAGGATTGATTGTTAAGTGAAATAATCTCCCGAGAGTAATCCAACTCATCAGTGGGATCGGGATCCAACTATCATTGTGTGATGACCTAGATAGAATCCACTCTAGTCACCAAACTCCAGAAGGTATGCTAAATCTGCAAGTTTCCTGTATATTTGAAACTCCCGATGTGGTTTTTGCCCCTAACGGTTTGTGACCTTGACAATGCCAACATATCATAAACCGCTAGTCAAGTTCGGCCCGTCATTATCTTGATTAACTTAGATCCACCCGCATATCCCTTGACAATGCCAACATAGCTATGCGATTGTCCTAAATAATCTGAAAATAAAGCTGCAAACAAGAAATACTTAGCTACCGATCACTATGCCTTGACAATGCCAAAATACGCAGCTCGAATACTAAGTAGTACTTGTAGGAAATGACGGAGGGCTACGGCTGGGTTTTTGGCGAAAAACCCGTTAACGTAATGAACTTGATATCGTTGAAGGAACCTGATAACCCTTTTTAAAATATAGTGGCGAAAACTTTTGCTAAAAAGGATACTCCCTGTGATGGGATCTCGGCTCTTTCCTCGTCGAATGAGATCTAGGATATTCCAAACTGAAAACCTCAATGCGAAGCAAGAATAATCGACTATAGTGACGTTATTACCCTGACGCAAACTTTTGTCCAAGGGGTCACTCCCGATGAACGGATCTCGGCCCTTGCCTCGTCGAATGAGGTGCTGAGCATTTATAACCGAATACCTCTGTGCAAAACAAAAGAGAACGTCTTTGCAATAACAGCTTTTTGAAAATTGTTTCAACAACATCTTTTAGGTTTGTTTTTCTTTGCATTAATATAATGCGTCCCATTAATTAATCCTACCATTGCAGAAAACAACGAAAATATGGCGTACGCTTATGCCATCCGCATTCGCCACGGGGCCCCGTCATCACCTGTTAGGTTACTTAAATAATGACAGAGCGGGGGCTGGATTAGCGCGGATGCAAAACATAAGCAACGCCTACTAGATATCATATATAGATATATACATTCGTCAGATGCGATTATAGCCATTCCAGATCACAGATGAACACATTGGATATGCTAGGAATCCGCGTTTCATTCGAGCCTGCAACGAAAGACGGATTACACGGTCGCGATGAATAGCAAAACACCACCCTAGACACCTACGGGTGCGGCAAACTACCCGCCAAGTACCCGAAGTGAAGCAACATCCCTCAACAACGTGAGTAGGCCACTCGGCACTTCAAAGTACCCGGTAGTTTGTGCACCCCACCTTGGGTCTATCCTAGGAGCAAAAACAGTAAAAGAAATAATATACAATGGCGGCTAAAACCTCATCCCGGATGTGTGGCCATAAAAATAATATTACATCAATTTACAATTTACATCAAATGAAAGATAAAGAAACTCTCATCTCACAACCTCGGCTATTCATCCGTGACAATCCAACAAGTTCATATACACAATCCAACATTACAGATCACAGATATGCACAACCCCCACTAATCGACGTATAGCGATTAGTCGACGTTAAGTGTATATATCACACTACAGATATAACCATATAGCTAAAGTTTATAGAACTTCGATCAATATACCAATTTGTAACTACCCCAAACACAACATTGTTCTCAGGAGAATCTGGGCAGAAACAAATCATCTTAAAAATCACAAAACAACAAACTGAGAACACTGCAGGAAAAACGAGTCGCGCCCGAGTCAACTCGGCCGCGGATCAACGGCGAGACGATTGGTTTCGCCGCGCTTCCACGGCGGTTTGATCGACTTAGGGGCGCGATTTTCTTGGTTGTTCCTAAAATACCCTGCACGGATTTCTAAGGTGTGTGGAAATATTTTTAGGGGTGTTTTAAAAATCGGCATAAAGTATGAGATTTCGACGTGTTTTGCGATTTTTTCTTGGATCGAAGTTCTAAACACTTCGCTAACATGCTAGTTGTTGTTTAGCTAGGCTCTGATACCACTATTAGGTCCAGGTTACCCACCCCGGTTCTTTCGGGGAGGCGGAATAGGTAAAAATCAAAATTTTCTCACAAGGTAACATGGACCAACCATGAAGGATCTTTGCTAAACAAAACTAACATACTAACAACAAGTTCTAGCTACTATGTTGAATGGTTATACCTAGATCTTGAACTCCTTGTCTTCTTGTTGTGCTCCTCCTTCTTGCTTGCTCCTTAGAGTGGCGTAGACAGCTCCTCCTCGTCTTCTTCTCTTTGCCGAAGATAGATCCATCCGAAAGCCTCTACCTTGAGCTTCTACCTCAACCAAGAGGTAACTAGAGTGCTTGGCTTGCTAGACAAAGAACCCTAGAAAGAGTAGAGAGATGTTTTGATGGTTTAGTCTCAAAACCTTATGATTTTCAACACATGAAACACTTAAGCTTTGAGAGAGGAAGAGGGAAAGCTTTTTCAAGAGAGAGAAAGAGCATGAGAGAATGAGCAAGAATAATACAACCATTCTCATCTATGAGAATAATAATAATAATAATAATAATAATAATAATAATAATTAAGGAAAATGTGATGGTTAGTTTTGAATGACCATTATCATTTCAACATTAAATGCATTTTGCAAGAAACAAGAAGTATCTTGCAAATGAAATGATGATGGTCAAAAGGTCAACAAAAGTCAACCGGTCAACCAAAATCAAAAGGTCAACAACAGTCAAATGGTCAACCTAACCATGGCACAATCATCCTTAATTAATATCATTAATCATATTTCTCATTCTCATTAGGGTTAAGAAAAAGTCAACGGTCAATAACCCTAATGAGATTCCTCTGCCTCTGTCAACTGTGCATACACACCCGGATCCGTGTTCCGAAGAACACGAATACAATGAGACAAAACCAATCCCAAAACAAATACTAGGATCTGGCTTAAACCAAAGCCCGCTAGTAATAACTGCCCGGACACCAAAACGTGCAGAAGTGCGTGTATGTGAACGAACCGTGTCGCAAAACCATGCGACCTCTACTCTGTTTTGCCCAAAGGCGAACAACCCTCTGTGTGGGACTCTAAAGACTCGACACTACGCTGGCAGTAGGTTTCACCACAGGCCGCAAGCGGTACTAGCTGTACGTAACGGTCCCCAGGTAGATGCCGATAAGAAGACCGATGAGGTGAACCCATCCGAACTCCTACTGAGCCTGAATGTGACAATCTCCGTACAGTCCAGTCTGTTCGTCTGAGAGTATCGCATAGCGGGCCTAGGGGACGGTAAACGTCAGTCCCCTAATAGCGGTACAAGTCATGTCGGAGTGTAGCCCAGAACACCCTGAGATAACACTGGAAACGCTACCAGTATATCTCGCTTGCCCGGGCCAGAGACTGTAAGTCGATGTACAACACCCAAATACTTGTGGGGAGGCGGAATTTTCAAAAACGAACTTGTTTAGTGAACAAACATCGACTAACCGCTTGAATCGAAGCTAAACGATAACTAACTTAAAACATAGAGTTTCTATGCTACTATGTTTAGGGATTATACCTAACGAATCGTGTCCTTCGTCTTTGCGAACTCCACCTCCTCCTCGGCCTTCTCGAAGTAGTAGACGATCCACCTGAGAGCTTTACTCCAAGCTTAGCCTCTAAACTTGAGGCAACTAAACTTCTCTAAGTGCTAATCAAAGAAGCTAGGTGAAATATAGAGAGGGTTATGGATTAAGTAGTCTAACTAATCCTTGTACTCAACACATGAGAGGGGAGGATTAGGGTTTGAAGAGGGAGAGCTTGAGGAGAGAGAAGGTGAGGATAATAGTGAAGTGAGAAGAATGAGTTATCATAATATATATCAAGCATTTCTTTTTATCAAGATAAGAAAAGAAATCATTTTACAACCATGCTTGATAAATATCTTGTGGTGATTCATCTCCATGAGTACTGCCCCTTGTCATATGGAAAACTATAATTTTGACAGTCACTCTGTCATCCAGGTCACCTTGGAAGCCTGAAATGATAACCATCTGCAGAAGGAGGCTACCGTTATCAAATCCCTAGAACATCCACTTATGTTCATAAACTGCTTCCCAACGTTTCTCCAGGATTGGATTAATATCTCAACTTATTGCATCTAGTGCAAAAACAACATCTGGTGTGGTACTTGACATCTCATGATTGACTCAATTGCCTAAACAAGTGATATGCCAATCATGCACACCCCTCTCCCCTTTAGTCTATAAGACACCTTTAGAGAGGGTGACTCTATCACCTGCAGGTATACCACCATGCCAGGAGTCGTCCATTCTAAATATCTTTAGAATACTGTCTAAGTACCCAGATTGGGACACTTCCCAAATCTAGATCTAGTAACCAGAATGTTTGATATAATATCCATAACCTATGTGGAGAAACTACTGTGTGACAACCAAAGTATAACCGATCGTAGTATAGTAATTCCATTTCCTACAAAGAGAATGTCATCCTAAATACCAGGACATCACACCCTACTACCTTCTTAACAGATCTATCCCCTATTCTGATGAAGTCAAAGAACTTATGACTGTCATATCAAAAATTAGATGATCTATCTCCGCTATATCCGCTTTAGTCTATAAATAGACATAAGCTACTTGTCCACTACGCTTCCGCTGCTCCCACTGATTACGACAACCCTCTGGCAGAGTCATATATACGTGCACTTCTAAAGCTAATTTAGAATGACGCTGTACTCATCCTCCTGCCGGGTCTCATAGTCTGGAATAACAGTAGTGTCAAGTCAGGGTAAAAAAAAAACCTCCCTGTCACCGTCCTTGAGGCTATCGAAGTACCTCTCGGGTGCCTGAGGTAACCCTCCATATCTGCGGAGTGGCTAATGGAATGTCAATCATGATTGAATCTTTAGGTCCTAATAAATTTTCCGTAATCGTTTGTGGTTCTGGAATCACTTCTAGTTCTACCATACTCCCACTCATGTTTTCTGAAAAAGTCCATTTTGCTAAAACTGTGGCGATTCAAGAACAATATCACTATTGATCTTCAAGATGGTAGAAAGTTAACCCTCGTCAAAGCCTGGGATAACCCACAAACAGCCATTACTGAAACGTGCCCTGAGTTTATCCGGATTCTGGTTTTAAGCATCAGCCGGACGACTCTCTATACCTTAACATCGTTAAGATATAAATTGATTATATATATATATCTAATATAGAAACAAAAGCACTAATTTAATTGGAACCAGATTCAAATCATGCAGCTGTCTCCAGTGCATGTCAACTAAATGGAGAGAGGCCAATCAGCATTACTCAACTTAGGAGTGCGTCCAATTATGAGTAACCTGAAAGAGAAATAAGTTTCTCAAAACCATTACTATCAACTGAATACCTCATACAAGTATCTATATCTTCGATCACCTTGAAGAATCCCGATACTTGCGACACCTGGTTCTCTACTTTATTCTTGTACCTATAACTTCTCAAACTTGGACCTTGTATTTCTACAAAACACTTGTCCAAAACTTAAGAAATCACAAGTAAACAGAATATAGTACGAGGACCAACCCCTTTGTCCTAATGGACACTGGACAACATACAATACTTTGTATAAGTCCCCTGAGTTTAATCTTTCAAACCCTGTGCGTCGTAGGTTGAAAACTGTACCCAGGTGATTTCCTCAAATATCACCAATTACAATGAATTCCGATATAATGAGGATAATCACCTAATTCCCAATAATTTACTCCCACTCATCATCTGTAAAACCATACAGATGTGAGAATCATACCTGGTAAATACATACCCTGGAGCAAGAGTCTAATTGGGAAATTAGTTTTCTATTAACAATACACAGTGAAACTGAAACATGAATATGTTTCGAAGGGGTATCCGGGTATTCTTAGTAATGCCTCTTCCATTATCAGATTCATGATTGTAACCGTATACTTCCTTACCATCTCTCTAATTCCCTTTATTTGTTTTTACTTATTACCTTCTGTAGACCATCGTTGGGCTAAGTGGTTTTCTTCCTTCTCTACCGTTCGGCACCAGCCTATGGTTTGGAAGAAGACTATCCAATAAGCATAATAGATGTACTCTCCTAATCCTAGGAGCACTCGCAACCTGAGAGAAGGTAAGGATAAAAGTCAACTGAATAAACCTTATTCCTACTTCTCCTGAACCAGACGATGGATTTATCCAATGGAATTGGATGTTCGTAGTGATACAGGGTGTTCTGGAGAAATACAAAGGTGAAGTAGGAGTGGCGATGAAATACGTGGTTTGGTCATGAATCATAGCAGTCGCATTTTACTTTGCCCTCTTTCTAATCCATTTATTTGTCTTTACTTATTACCTTCTGCACACCACACTTAGGCTAATTGGTTTTCTTCATTCCCTACCGTTCGGCACCTGCCTATGGTTTGGAAGAAGACTATCCAATAAGCGTAATGGGTGTACCGTCTCCCAATCCTAGGAGCCCTCACAACCTGAGAGGAGGTAAAAGGAAAAGACAACTGAACAGTCCTATTCTTTTTCTCTAGAACCAGAATCCATCCTCGAAAAGGTTCCTTCGAGTTCGTATATAACCATACGATGGATTTATCCAATGGAAGTGGATACATGTAGTGATACGAGATGTTCTAGAGAAAAGCAAAGGGTAAAAGAAGGAGTGGCAATGATGTATGCAACTTGGACAATCCAAAAAGTCAGTGTTTTTAAGAATGTTCGGTTAACTTGGTTACTGAGTCATAGTCTAGGGTCAGGGCATGGTCGATGCCAAAGAGAGAGAGAGAGAAAAGAAACACTCAGCGTGCACTCTAACCTAGATCAGAAAGGATAATCACTTTATCTAATCTGGATGGCTCCCACTGTTTTCTCAAATTCTCCTCCAAACCTAAAAGGAGAATTAGTCGGAATCACCCGAAGAGTAATCCTACTCATCAGTGGGAATCGGGATCCAACTATCATCGCATGATAACTTGATGGAAGCCACTCAAATCATCACACTCCAGAAGGTATGCACATGCCTGGCAAGTTTCCTGTATGTTTGAAACTCCCAATATGATTTTTACCCCAAGCTGCTTATGACCTTGACGGATGCCAACAAATCATAAGTTGCAAGTCAAGTTCTACCCGTCATTGTCCTGATTAATCTAGACCCACCCGTACTCGCCCTTGACGGATGCCAACAAGGCTGCACGACTGTCCTAGATTAATGGATATCCATGCTACAGAAAAGTAACACAAAGCTACCGCACACTATGCCTTGACGGAAGCCAACAAACATAGCACGAATACTAGGCGCTGCTTTTCTGAAATGACAGAGGGCTACGGCTGGTTTTTGGCGAAAAACCTTTAACGTAATGAACTTGATATCGTTGAAGGAATCCAAGTGGTTTTTATAAAAGTATAGTGGCGAAAACTTTTGCTAAAGAGGTCACTCCCGGTGAAAGGATCTCGGCTCTTTCCCCGTCGAATGAGGTGCAGGATATTCCAAACTGAATACCACTGTGCAAAGCAAAAAGTAAACGACTATAATGAAGTTATTACGTTGACGCAAACTTCTGCCCAAGGGGTCACTCCCGATGAAGGGATCTCGGCCCTTGCCTCGTCGAATGAGGTGCAGGATATTCCAAACTGAATACCACTGTGCAAAGCAAAAGCGTACGTCTGTAATGTCAGTTTTTAAAATCTTGGTTCCAACAACATCATATATATATAGGTTTTTTTTCCTTGCATTGATAAGAATCAACACAGTCCCATCAATTAATCACACTAGAAAAGAAGGAAAATAAAATGTACGTATATGCCATCCGCATTCGCCACTGGGTCCCGTCATCACCCGTTAGGTTACTTAACTAACGACAGAGCGGGGACTGGACTAGCGCGGGTGCAAAACATATACAACATCTACTAGTATATATAAATATATATAACAATCGTCCCAGGCATGATAAATGCAACATCACAGAAAAGTAATAAGCATCACAGAACAATACAGATAATCTGGAAGCCCCGAGTTTCATAGAGCCACAACAGAAACCCGACGTTCCCCTGGTCGTATGGATAGCCTGTGCAATGAACTCCTAGACCTCTACGAGCGCGGCAAGTTACCCGCAAAAACCTAAAGCGAGGCAGCCCCCTTCAGCAAAGTGAATGGACCACCCAGCACTTCACGGAATCCGGTAACTTGAGCACCCCTCCTTGGGTCAACCTGTACCCCCCTACGAGTGCGGCGAATAGCCCGCCAATTCTAGAGTGAACCCCCCTCCGTCTCAACGCCATGAGATGCGGGCCTGTTGCCCTCTAGAACCTGGCTATCCGTGCACCCCACCTTGGGGTAATCCTAGTACAGAAAAGAAATTAATATACAAGGGTGACATCGACCTCAGCCCGGTCGTGCCCCAAAAGAATAATATACAAACAGGCAGTGACGGCAGTCCACATGTCGAACGCTCGCCCCGCAATATCAAATGTACAAATAAATCCAAACTGCACTACCATTGCACACAAGCTATCCACCACGACAATCCGCAACATCACAGTACAACACAGAACATCAACGTGAATGTCACGTTCGCAAACCCGTCTAAAAGGACTATAGCGATTAGACAAGGTTTGCCGATCAAATGACATTCACGGTCATAGATAGAAATGTAAAGTACTGAAAAATTACACAGTTAAAATTTCGATCGACTAAATTTATCCGCAAAGGCCCCAAAAGCAAATCCAGTACCCAAAAAATTCTGGGCCAAAACTAAACATCACAAAAAATCACAATTCAATGTTCTAAGCTACAGGAAAAATTTCATGGCCCGTCGCTACTAAACGGTCGCCGAACCGCCGCCAATAGGGGGTAAGTGCGGCGGTTCCGTAGCGCTTTAGAGGATTTAGGAGCCCAAATTTTTTCTGCATTCACGAAATCGCCTGCACGGAATTTTAAGCTACTGGAAATAATTTTTGGAGCACTTTCAGAAATCGACAGAAACTTTGCAAAACGGAAAAGTGATTCGGAAATATTGATCGATCGAGATTTTAAGCTTGTGCAAACTAGCTAGTAGGGGTTAATGGATGGCTCTGATACCATTGTTCTGTAAGTCGATGTACTACACCCCACGACTTGCGGGGAGGCGGAAATATGAAAAACGATCTTGTTCTTTGCAATAACATCAACTAACCGCAAGAATCGTTGCTAAACGATAATTAACAATAAACATAGGTGTTCTAAACTACTATGTGAAGTGATTATACCTAATGAACCGTGTCCTTCGTCTTTTCGTTCTCCACCTCCTCCTCGGCCTTCTCCAAGTAGTAGACGATCCACCCGAAAGCTTTACTTCAAGCTTCACCTCAAACTTGAGGTAACTAGGTTTCTTAAAGTGCTAATCTAACTAACCTAGGTGATATAGAGTTGGATTATGGAGTGGTTAGTCTATTCTAATCCTTGATCTCAACACATGAGAGGGGAGGATTAGGGTTTGAAGAGAGAGAGCTTGAGGAGAGAGAATGTGAGCATGAGAATATGAATGAGATAATAATCTATCATAATATATATGAAGCATAATTATTTATCCAAAAAAGAAAATAAAGGATTTAACAACCATGCTTCATAAATACAAATGGGTGATTCATCTCCATGAGTCATTAAGCATTTATGATGCATTAATGACATGGATGAATCACACAAATGAGTCACTAATCTCATTTAATGCATATGCCACCTACACCCCCAAGTCACCAACCATCCAGAAGCCTCTCGTGAAATTACGAGAACGCCCCTCCTATCCGTGAAAACACGGAAAAACTTTAGACTGTATAAATCCAATATCCCGATACTAGAATCTGGCTTAAACAAAAGCCGGCTAGTAAAAACTGTCCGAAAGTCGTACGTGTGTAAACACACGTATGCGTCCGAACCCTTGTCGTAAAACCATACGACCTCTATATCGTTTCGCCTGGAGCAGGGAAACTCTCTGTGTGGGACTCTAATGACTCGACTACTACGCTGGCAGTGGGTTTAACCACAGACCGCAAGCGGCACTAGCTGTACGTAACGGTCCCCAGGTAGATGTCGATAAGAAGGCCGATGAGGAAACCCATCCGAACTCCTACTGAGCCTGATGTGACAATCTCCGTACAGTCCGGTCTGTTCGTCTAAGACTATCGCATATCAGGCCTAGGGGGCGGCAAGCGTCAGTCCCCTAATAGCGGTATAAGTCGTGTCGGAGTGAAGCCCATTACACCCTGAGAAACTACTGGAACCTACCAGCAAATCTCGCTTGCCCTGGCCAGGGACTTTACGTAATGGCTCTCTGACACAGCGCAATATCAACTCCCAATACCGGGAGAGACGAATCCTGTCTAACTGCCACTGCCTCCAAATGTTCGGGACTGCACCCAACTGCTACCTGTTTGCACGACTCCTTTGAGCCGTGGTAGGGTAGCAATCTAAGAACAGTGGGACACACTCGAGGCAAAGTAGCAGTGTCAAGTCTGCGGGCTATGCAGTACTCATGTCACCTGGGAACTGTTAACTGACGACTGGTATAAAACCAACCAACAGTTCCCTGCGAGTCCTGTCCGGTGTACCCGTAACCTAACGAGCACCTGTATACTATCTCCAGTACGACGTACTGACGGCTGTGGGACAGACCATCTCCCCAACTGGGATGAGAAGCGTACACACTAGTCTACTGTAACGTTTTAAAAATAATTGAATAAATAATTAAATGAATAAAATTGTTTAAGTGAATTTTATGATTTTCGGTAAAGTAAATGTATTTTTCGTAAAACCAAACCGTGATTGTTTTTCATTATAATTTCAAAAATACCTATTTTAATTATGTAAGTACTAGTAAATGGTGTTTATTTAGACACTTATAAATTTTTAGTTCAATTAAATATTTTTCCTAAATTAATTATTTTAAACATTAACATAAGCTTTATTTTTACACTAAATTAGTGTAAATTACAAATTTTAATGGTTTTAATTTGTAAAAATGAACCATGGAATATTATAATTTAGTGTCTATCATGCAAAATTCATTTGCAAATTTTTCCAATTTTCTAGAGTTTTCTTGAGTTGATATAGTAAAGAAATAAAAGAAAATAAATAAATTCATGAAAAGACAATATGAAGTGATATTTTGGGGGAAAGTTCTACACAACTCCTCACTCATTTCTTTCTCTCCCTCACCTCCCTCTCATGGCCGGCCATCACCCCATGGCAGCCCCCCCCATTTCCACTTCATTTTTGTACAAAAATCCATCAAATTACATCAAAAATTCAACAAAAAATGCACAAAATCCTATTTATTTCCTACCCTTTATTATTTGCTCTTCTTTAAATGGATTTTGGAGATGGATAACATGCATTTTTGGAGGCTTATTTCATGTTTGGATTTCATAGTTTGGAGGTATACATCTTCTCCTTTTTATTTATTGTTATTAGATGTTTCTTTTAAACATAATTAGATTTAATATATTAATTCTAGTTGCAAATTTTAAAATTAAAGTTAGGGTTTGTAAATTCAAGTTGTGGTTTTTAATAATTAATTAGGGTTATAATAACTAGTTTACCATTTCTATAAGTGGAAAAATCTTGCATGATTGTTGTATAATAAATTGTTTATTCAAATTGATTTAATTAAGCTATTTAGCTAACTAGGTTTTTACAATATATATATATGGGTGAGATAAAATTCTAATTAATGTTTTTAAAATTATATTATGTTTTTAATAGGGATATTAACATGTTAGTGGAATGCACAACCTAATCTAGTTATTAGTTTCAATTGTTAGTTAATAAAGTGTGATAAATATGCTAATTATGCTCGTTTTTGCAAACTAGATTTTGGAAATTCCTAAATAAATGAGATTAAAAATATAATTATGGTTTCATTATATCATTATCATCATGAATTTTAGTTTAATATATTAATTCATGCACAATCAAGTTTTGTTGTGAAATTGTGGTATTTTGCTTGAAAGATGTTAAAAATTACTAAAGGTTGCAAACTAGAAATTTCAAATTAATACAAATTTGTGTAATAAAAATATAGTAATGGTTTGTATAGTCTAGTAATGCTATTTAATGAGTTTTATGACCATTGGTTTCTTTTAAATGTCATGTTTTGTAGAAAAACGGGAAATTGGCATTTTCGGGTTTTAAGAAATCGGGCGATTTGATGGATTTTAGGGTTTCGATGGATTTAATCATGTTTTATAATATAAGTAATGAGTTTTAAAACTATGAGTTATTTGTTGATGTTTATCTCGATCCATCGGAGTTTGTACGCCGATATCGAGCGATATTTGGTTCTTTTGCGTGAACGGGACATAGGTTTTAACCTATGCTGGTCCCTTGCGTCGTTTTGACTTTGTAAGTGATTCAGTTTACGATACTATTTATATGTTTGCGTTTAGGTACCCTCACGTGGACTGCGGGCGATGAAGAGGAGGATGGCGATACCGTCTTCGGCAGACATGGACCAGGTGAGTAGATGCATATCTACGGGGGGAAGTCGGGTGGATGGCGTTTAGCACCCCCGCAACGTAGAATAGGAATAGTACTTATTGTCATTAGGAGGCCAGATGTGACCCTAGATTCTTAGTGAGTAGGACCCTAGTAATGACCCTAGGCTGGACTAGACTGATTTAGGTAAACCATACCAGAGGATGAATACCTTGGAAGAGGTTCGTAGGTTTCAGATAGAAACGCACACACGCACACACTGAAACTCGACATGGTGTATACGTGTATGTGTATATATATATATATATATATATATATATAGGACTAGGTATAGGTATATATATATATAAAACACGTATATGGGATTCATTGATGTGATATGATATCCGAGGTATGATGAAACAGTATAACTGGGCTTGATGCCGTGATTCTTGGCTATACAGTCGTATTAAGTGTTAGCGGATCATTAGAGAATGAGATAATGAACATGTATACATAAATTATAATGGGTGGTGATGATATTGAGGTACATGGGACTCCAAAATAGTACCCGGGCTGTAACTTGTGACTGATCACGATATGATATATGTATGACTTGATTACGACATCATATAGGTGTGACCTGACGTCGATATCATATAGGTGTGACTTGATGACGATATGATATTAGTATGACTTAACCACAATATGATACATATGACATGATATTTCTGAGGATAAACTAATGATGCATATTATGATGGCAATGATATATGATTGATGTATGCGATTACAGTTTGGCACCTTGATCTTGAGATGTGTTGATGATGACATTATACGAATGATGAGACACCTAGGAGATACTTGACCCGTACCCCGATATTGCGATGCTGTATGATGGATTTTACCGTACGAGGCATAGATATGATGATTGATCCGCACTCTTGATTCGAGGAAGCCGTACTACGTACGTGACGCTATTGAGGCTGGATCGCCGACTATTAGAGATATTGATTCAGACCTTAGGTAGACTCTTGTTTCTTATTGACTAGTTTCTTAGGTTTAGTTCCTTAGGAGGTTAGATGGACACTAGTTTAGGTTCGATTCATATAGTGGTAGTTGTACTCGTATATCGCAGAGGAGTGGATAATGCACATCTGTCTTCACATTCATACTGCAATCATCATGGTGCATGTTCTTACATATGTTGCTATAATTAGTATAAACCTTACCTGTTAGGACACCAGCACCATTACCGATGATGTACATAT
This sequence comes from Agapanthus africanus, assembly GCA_030015575.1. Taxonomy (NCBI): domain Eukaryota; kingdom Viridiplantae; phylum Streptophyta; class Magnoliopsida; order Asparagales; family Amaryllidaceae; genus Agapanthus; species Agapanthus africanus. Next base: position 204,944,272 of record CM057347.1, on the reverse strand, counting down.
TCCACGCACACTTATTTGCCGGCTCACACACATCATCATCGGTAATTGCTATGTCACGTACACTTTAGATCTTATTATCTTTTATTGATAGAATCAGCTAGCAACTAGATCGATATATAATATTGTGATTACTCTCAGATGCTAGTATAGACATGGCGTTTATTACTTAGACATTCATGCATTCATATTCTCATGTTATCATGCAGTATTATGGGGCATATGCCGACACTTATCATTTACTTACTCATGATTTTGAGATTTGGATTTCTATGAGATTTCTGGATTTTGGGGAAAACCGCAAGAATATATAAAAAAAAACTTCTCTCTCCTCCTCTCTTTTTAAAATATAAGATGCGGTTTTCTCGTGATGTATATGTCGTCCACCATGAGATTTCATGTTTTCTGATGGATTTCGAGACCCGATTCGAGGAGTGGATGAACCGTCTCGGGTACATGGTCGGCCCGGTATGGTACCCCGGGGCAAGAAGATCGAGTTGAGACGATGAGCCTGGCAGGGGAAGGCTACCTACCGGTGATGTCTGGCGCGGCGGATATCCGGAGGATACCGACCGTTGTCGTGAGATTTGATGATATGGGCCGATCTGGACTGACGGAGCCCGAGGTATTGAGACTATGAGACTTGAGATTTACATGTTTGTGTCGATGCTTGACACGGATTTCCATGGATTTCATTGTTGAGATTTCAGATTCCTATACACATTTTACTATGGTAACAGCTAAAGATTTCTTATACAGATATATCTGGATTTCAGGATTGATTATTTTATATTCATGGTGCATGCATATCCATTCATATGACATAGTATTATATGAGGCACTGACACGAGCACGGTGTATCTGCATTTACACGTAGTTTTACCCTGCTATTACTGGATGATTGGGATATAATAGTGTATTATTATGACCTAGGATAGCGTCGTGCATTCGATTTCTTTTCGTAGATGTCTTCTACTCACGAGTTGGCAACTCACCCCCGTTGTGCCAAATTTTATTACAGGTTCGATGTACAGCTTTCCCTTGCAGCTTGCTGGCACATCTTTTCTTTCAGGGTGATTTGCACGGTAGGTTGGTTCACTTGTATCTGAACCACTATTGTACTTTTATTCTTTTATTTGTATCTAGTAAGCTCCATCAACCATACTTGTATTACTTGATAAGTTTATTGGACCAGTCTTTTATTTCGACCTTAGAGTCGCGCATGTATTATTCTAATCTGGTGGTTTTGTTTTCTTTTGAGTTTTGAGCCTCGCCCTTTTGGCGTTGTATACTATTGTGTATTGTTGTGGTTGTTTCCGCCTGTTGGTGTTGAGCTAGCTCCCGTTTGGTGATGCTTTTTATTGTTTATGTATATTATACTTGTTGTACCCGTTTGGGGCCAGTTTTTACAGAGGATACTCTGCCGAAATTTTTGGGAAAATTTTGCTGATGCTTTTAAACTTGTTTTCTTTTTCTTCTTCTTCTTCTATGGTTTAGATTTCTGGGCTTCGGCTTACTTAGGTTATGTGGCGCCTCTAGACGCTTCGTAATCTAAGTGCCGGTCACGTTCCGTACTTTCGGGTCGTGACAAAGTTGGTATCAGAGCGCTAGGTTTAACCTTGTATAAGTCTACGTGACCCTTGGTTGATGGAGTAAGCGATTTAGGTAGAGTAACGTACCGTGGGTATGGTCCGCGGCATACTTACGATATGCTACCCTGCTTAAGGAGCCTTAGGATGTACATTGTTTGCACCGTATTTCATTCGTTCCTTTGATCTATCTTCGTCGATATCGGATGGTAGTTTCTGTTACCACGGGCACACTGGCAGAGGGAGCTACGGCTCGAATGCGATAACCATTAGAGTATTGGTTATTCTTGAGGATTGAAGCATTGTTTAGCGTGCGGATGAAGGGTATTCACATGCCGTCCGGATGAAGTTAAAGGGTTCGAACGATTATCAGAAAACCATTTTTCCAAGTTTAAGGTATTCGGAAGAACATGCAGGTATTTCGATGGACCCTCTAGAAGAATGAAACCCTAACTCGACATAATAACCACGAGAACGCCCTTGAACCTTAGGGTTTACGGAAGTTCCGCGATGCCATTAGTGAGGCTTGTGTTTTCCCTTCTACGGCTGGATCATCGATGCTGGGGTATGTACCAGATATTTTTAAACTGTACTTGAGTGTTGAGCTCTTGGGGAATTATGGGATTTTGATGGATCATTCGAAAAGTTTAATGTAGTCCGGATATCAGGTGAAGGGATCGACTACGTGGGAGACTCTAGATATGAGTATTACCGCTAATAGCGCAGTCAGCACAGCTACGAAGAGACGAGTTCGAAGCAATCGACATCAGAGGAAAGAGGCGCACATTGACGATAGTGTTTATGATTGTGATTTGGTGATTTGAATTTCATATTTCTGTTATTGGATTTTGGTATTTTGAGGATTTTGTTCCACGATTGGTATTTCTTATGTGTACCTTCATTATATTCTATTTGTGTTTCATATATCAGTTGTATTGATGTTGTTCAGTACATACCCAGTGCACTTGATTTGGTTTTAATACCTTTTGTGATGTTGATTTGATTTCGTGCATAGGGGTTACACATGATTTTGACATATGTTTCGACCTAGGTTTCATGCATTTTTGTACTGCGATTTTGATTTTGATATTCGATGTATGTTTTCGTGCACCATGTGCACCTGATTAGGATTCTTGCGCATACTTGGCGCACTTGATGCGATTTTGTGCACACCAGATGCACTAAATCGGGGTTTTGTGCAGATTAGATGCACCTGATTTTGAGTCGTGCATGCCCGTTGCACTTGACAGATGTTTTTGGTGCACACCTGTTGCACTTAGTTTTGTTGTTGTGTGTATTCGTGGTATCTGTAGTTGGTTTCGATTTCAGTGCGCACCGGACGCACATGATATTTTTATGATGTGATTGGGATTGATTTCAGTTTGAGCAGTATGTTTTCATAGTCATTATTATTTGATTTAGTAACCAGGCGGAACGTGTATGTTAAATAAAAGATATAAATATATAAATATAGTTATTTTTTTAAATAAACGTCCGCTACTTATGCCGTGACACGTGCATCACACGGCGATTTTCAAAAAGGGGTGTTTGCATATTTCCTTATCCAGATATTTGGACGGTTTTACTATGATGCGCACTATATATAAGTTATAGATTGATGTATATTATGATGGTTTTCATATTGGGTTTTGATATTTTATTCTCGCCATAACTCCGATGATTGCGTTATGCTTGACGGAGTTGAGTTTTGTTATGTATTGATGATTTCGGAGCCCCGACGATTTGAGTGTTTTGCTAAATGTTTTAGTATTTGGAGGGGGAGTTTTAATTTAAATTCGGGAACCGAATTTCTTAAAGGGGGGAAGATTGTAACGTTTTAAAAATAATTGAATAAATAATTAAATGAATAAAATTGTTTAAGTGAATTTTATGATTTTCGGTAAAGTAAAATGTATTTTTCGTAAAACCAAACCGTGATTGTTTTTCATTATAATTTCAAAAGTACCTATTTTAATTATGTAATTACTAGTAAATGGTGTTTATTTAGCCACTTATAAATTTTTAGTTCAATTAAATATTTTTCCTAAATTAATTATTTTAAATATTAACATAAGCTTTATTTTTACACTAAATTAGTGTAAATTACAAATTTGAATGGTTTTAATTTGTAAAAATGAACCATGGCATATTATAATTTAGTGTGTATCATGCAAAATTTATTTGCAAATTTTTCCAATTTTCTAGAGTTTTCTTGAGTTGATATAGTAAAGAAATAAAAGAAAATAAATAAATTCATGAAAAGACAATATGAAGTGATATTTTGGGGGAAAGTTCTACACAACTCCTCACTCATTTCTTTCTCTCCCTCACCTCCCTCTCATGGCCGGCCATCACCTCATGGCAGCCCCGCCCATTTCCACTTCATTTTTGTACAAAAATCCATCAAATTACATAAAAAATTCAACAAAAAATGCACAAAATCCTATTTATTTCCTACCCTTTATTCTTTGCTCTTCTTTACATGGATTTTTGGAGATGGATAACATGCATTTTTGGAGGCTTATTTCATGTTTGGATTTCATAGTTTGGAGGTATACATCTTCTCCTTTTTATTTTTTGTTATTAGATGTTTCTTTTAAACATAATTAGATTTAATATATTAATTCTAGTTGCAAATTTTAAAATTAAAGTTAGGGTTTGTAAATTCAAGTTGTGGTTTTTAATAATTAATTAGGGTTATAATAACTAGTTTACCATTTTTAGAAGTGCAAAAATCTTGCATGATTGTTGTATAATAAATTGTTTATTCAAATTGATTTAATTAAGCTATTTAGCTAACTAGGTTTTTAAAATATATATATATGGGTGAGATAAAATTCTAATTAATGTTTTTATCATTATATTATGTTTTTAATAGGGATATTAACATGTTAGTGGAATGCAAAACCTAATCTAGTTATTAGTTTCAATTGTTAGTTAATAAAGTGTGATAAATATGCTAATTATGCTAGTTTTTGCAAACTAGATTTTGGAAATTCCTAAATAAATGAGATTAAAAATATAATTATGGTTTCATTATATCATTATCATCATGAATTGTAGTTTAATACATTAATTCATGCACAATCAAGTTTTGTTGTGGAATTGTGGTATTTTGCTTGAAAGATGTTAAAAATTACTAAAGGTTGCAGACTAGAAATTTCAAATTAATACAAATTTGTGTAATAAAAATATAGTAATGGTTTATATAGTCTAGTTATGCTATTTAATGGGTTTTATGACCATTTGTTTCATTTAAATGTCAAGTTTTGTAGAAAAACGGTAAATTGGCATTTTCGGGTTTTAAGAAATCGGGCGATTTGATGGATTTTAGGGTTTCGATGGATTTAATCATGTTTTATAATATAAGTAATGAGTTTTAAAACTACAAGTTATTTGTTGATGTTTATCTCGATCCATCGGAGTTTGTACACCGATATCGAGCGATATTTGGTTCTTTTGCGTGAACGGGACAAAGGTTTTAACCTATGCTGGTTCCTTGCGTCGTTTTGACTTTTATATGTGATTCAGTTTACGATACTATTTATATGTTTGTGTTTAGGTACCCTCACGTGGACTGCGGGCGATGAAGAGGAGGATGGCGACACCGTCTTCGGCAGACATGGACCAGATGAGTAGATGCATATCTACGGGGGGAAGTCGGGTGGATGGCGTTTAGCACCCCCGCAACGTAGAATAGGAATAGTACTTATTGTCATTAGGAGACCAGATGTGACCCTAGATTCTTAGTGAGTAGGATCCTAATAATGACCCTAGGCTGGACTAGACTGATTTAGGTAAACCATACCAGAGGATGAATACCTTGGAAGAGGTTCGTAGGTTTCAGATAGAAACACACATACGCACACACTGAAACTCGACATGGTGTATACGTGTATGTGTATATATATATATATATATATATATATATATATATATATATATATATATATATATATATATATATATATATATATATATATATATATATATATACAACACGTATATGGGATTCATTGATGTGATATGATATCCGAGGTATGATGAAACAGTATAACTGGGCTTGATGCCGTGATTCTTGGCTATACAGTCGTATTAAGTGTTAGCGGATCATTAGAGAGTGAGATAATGAACATGTATACAAAAATTATAATGGGTGGTGATGATATTGAGGTACATGGGACTCTAAAATAGTACCCGGACTGTAACTTGTGACTGATCACGATATGATATATGTATGACTTGATTACGACATCATATAGGTGTGACCTGACGTCGATATCATATAGGTGTGACTTGATGACGATATGATATCAGTATGACTTAATCATAATATGATACATATGACATGATATTTCTGAGGATAAACTAATGATGCATATTATGATGGCAATGATATATGATTGATGTATGCGATTACCGTTTAGCAGCTTGATCATGAGATGTGTTGATGGTGACATTATACGAATGATGAGACACCTAGGAGATACTTGACCCGTATCCCGATATTGGGATGCCGTACGATGGATTTTACCGTACGAGGCATAGATATGATGATTGATCCGCACTCTTGATTCGAGGAAGCCGTACTACGTACGTGACACTATTGAGGCTGGATCGCCGACTATTAGAGATATTGATTCAGACCTTAGGTAGACTCTTGTTTCTTATTGACTAGTTTCTTAGGTTTAGTTTCTTAGGGGGTTAGATGGACACTAGTTTAGGTTCGATTCATATAGTGGTAGTTGTGCTCGTATATCACAGAGGAGTGGATAATGCACATCTGTCTTCATATTCATACTGCAATCATCATGGTGCATGTTCTTACATATGTTGCTATAATCAGTATAAACCTTACTTGTTAGGACACCAGCACCATTACCGATGATGCACATATTCCACGCGCACTTATTTGCCGGCTCACACACATCATCATCGGTAATTGCTATGTCACGTACACTTTAGATCTTATTATCTTTTATTGATAGAATCAGCTAGCAACTAGATCGATATATAATATTGTGATTACTCTCAGATGCTAGTATAGACATGGCATTTATTACTTAGACATTCATGCATTTATATTTTCATGTTATCATGCATTATTATGGGGCATATGCCGACACTTATCATTTACTTACTCATGATTTTGAGATTTGGATTTTTATGAGATTTCTGGATTTTGGGGAAAACCGCAAGAATATATAAAAAAAAAAAATTCTCTCTCTCCTCCTCTCTTTTTAAAATATAAGATGCGGTTTTCTCGTGATGTATGTGTCGTCCACCATGAGATTTCATGTTTTCTGATGGATTTCGAGACCCGATTCGAGGAGTGGATGAATCGTCTCGGGTACATGGTGGGCCCGATATGGTACCCCGGGGCAAGAAGAACGAGTTGTAGACGATGAGCCGGGCAGGGGAAGGCAACCTACCGGTGATGTCTGGCGCGGCGGATATCCGGAGGATACCGACCGTTGTCGTGAGATTTGATGATATGGGCCGATCCGGACTGACGGAGCCCGAGGTATTGAGACTATGAGACTTGAGATTTACATGTTTGTGTTGATGCTTGACACGTATTTCCATGGATTTCATTATTGAGATTTCAGATTCCTATACACATTTTACTATGATAACAGCTAAAGATTTCTTATACAGATATATCTGGATTTCAGGATTGATTATTTTATATTCATGGTGCATGCATATCCATTCATATGACATAGTATTATATGAGGCACTGACACGAGCACGGTGTATCTGCATTTACACGTAGTTTTACCCTGCTATTACTGGATGATTGGGATATAATAGTGTATTATTATGACCTAGGATAGCGTCGTGCATTCGATTTCTTTTCGTAGATGTCTTCTACTAACGAGTTGGCAACTCACCCCCGTTGTGCCAAATTTTATTACGGTTCGATGTACAGCTTTCCCTGGCAGCTTGCTGGCACATCTTTTCTTTCACGGTGATTTGCACGGTAGGTTGGTTCACTTGTATCTGAACCACCATTGTACTTTTATTCTTTCATTTGTATCTAGTAAGCTCCATCAACCGTACTTGTATTACTTGATAAGTTTATTGGACCAGTCTTTTATTTCGACCTTAGAGTCGCGCATGTATTATTCTGATCTGGTGGTTTTGTTTTCTTTTGAGTTTTGAGCCTCGCCCTTTTGGCGTTGTATACTATTGTGTATTGTTGTGGTTGTTTCCGCCTGTTGGCGTTGAGCTAGCTTCCGTTTGGGGATGCTTTTTATTTTTTATGTATATTATACTTGTTGTACCCGTTTGGGGCCAGTTTTTACAGAGGAGACTCTGTCGAAATTTTTGGGAAAATTTTGCTGATGCTTTTAAACTTGTTTTCTTTTTCTTCTTCTTCTTCTATGGTTTAGATTTCTGGGCTTCGGCTTACTTAGGTTACGTGGCGCCTCTAGATGCTTCGTAATCTAAGTGTCGGTCGCGTTCCGTACTTTCGGGTCGTGACATCTACTTCAGAGTATCGATGCCCTGTCTCGATAATCCTACGACTAGGGACCTGAAAAAGGATGTGCTTATAGACTACCCAGCCCCCACTAGTGTGACTGCCATCACAACGCTGGTAGTCAAGCAAGATCCTAAGAGCTCTATCAATACGTATACTCACATATTAAGATAGAAAAACCAAGTAGCATACTACCATGTTTAGCAAGACTGTTATATACATGTGAATATCCCAAGCTTCCATTAAGTAATATACAAACAAGTATGATACAATAATGGCCCCTAGGGCATATACACTAACAATCTCCCACTTGCACTAGGGCCATGTACTGGCATATCGAAGACCGATGATCTCGAGTAGCCTCTCGAATTGAATCTGAGGTAGGGCCTTTGTGAATGGATCAGCAATGTTATCCTCTGTATTTACTCTCTTTACCTCGATCTCCCGGCGATCTATGATCTCCCTGATCAGGTGATACCGCCTTAAGATGTGTCTGGACTTCTGATGGGACCTGGGTTCCTTCGCTAAAGCTATAGCGCCGTTGTTGTCGCAATACAGAGGTATTGGACCAACACTGGTAGGAACCGCCTGAAGTTCTGTGAGGAACTTCTTCATCCAGACAGCTTCTTTTGCGGCATCGCAAGCAGCTATGTACTCCGCTTCCATCGTTGAGTCAGCAACGGTCTCCTGCTTGGAACTCTTCCAACAGACCACCCCTCCATTGAGGGTAAAGACATAACCCGACATGGACTTGGAGTCATCCTTGTCACTCTGGAAGCCGGAGTCAGCAAAGGCCTCGATCTGGAGGTCTTTTCCGCCATACACCAAGAACATCTCCTTAGTCCTCCTCAGGTACTTGAGAATGTTCTTTACTACTATCCAGTGTTTCTCCCCTGGGTTTGCCTGATACCGGCTTACAACGCTCAATGCGTATGCTACATCTGGTCTGGTACATAACATCGCATACATTATAGAGCCTAAAGCAGAAGCGTAGGGTATAATTGACATGCGATCTCTTTCCAAATCAGTCTTGGGAGACATCTCTTTGGAGAAGGTGATTCCATGACAAGCCGGTAGGTTACCGCGCTTAGAATCTTCCATACTGAATCTTTTCAATATGGTGTCTATGTACCTGGACTGCGAGAGTCCCAACATCCTCTTTGATCTATCACGATAGATCTAGATCCCCAGAATGTAGGTGGCATGACCCAGGTCCTTCATGGAGAACTTCTGTGACAAGAATCTTTTGACGGACTGTAGCATAGGAATATCATTTCCTATTAGAAGAATGTCATCCACATACAAGACGAGGAATACTACAACTCTCCCTACAATCTTACTGTATATGCATGGTTCATCTGGATTCTTGATAAAGTCGAATTCTTTGACAGTATCATCAAAACAGATGTTCCAACTCCGCGATACTTGCTTTAGTCCATAAATGGACTTAAGCAACTTGCACACTTTACCGCTGCTCCCACTCTGAATGAATCCCTCTGGCTGATCCATATAGACGCACTCTTCAAAATTACCATTTAGAAAAGCCGTCTTTACGTCCATCTGCCAGATCTCATAATCGTGGAAGGCAGCAAAGGCAAGAAGGACCCGAATGGATTTGAGCATAGCCACTGGAGAAAAGATTTCGTCATAGTCCAAACCAGGTCTTTGACGGAAACCCTTTGCAACAAGTCTAGCCTTATAGGTTTCAACTTGTCCATCTACACCAATCTTTTTTCTGAAGATCCACTTGCATCCTATGGGTTTTACCCCATCTGGAGCAATGTCCAAAGTCCATACTTTGTTAGTGTACATGGACTCCATTTCGGTCCGCATTGCATCCAGCCATTTTACCGAGTCGCCGCTCTGAATGGCTTGCTGGAAGCTAGTAGGGTCATCATTATCAATGATGCAATCTTCTCGATCCCCGTCTATGAAAAAACCGTAGTATCTCTCGGGCGGATGAGACTGCTTACTACTTCTGCGGATAGGCGCTGGTACGTCCCTTTCTTCTGAAACTTATGGTTCTACCAAACTTTCAGTAATAGCTTGTGGTTCTGGAATTTCTTCCAGTTCTACTGCGCTCCCACTCTTCTGATTTTCTAAAAATTCAGTTTCTAAGAAGCGGGCATGACGAGAAACAAAAACCTTTTGTTCCTCTGCGTAATAGAAACAATATCCCATGGAGTTCTTTGGATATCCCACAAACTTACACTGTACTGAGCGTGCCTCAAGCTTGTCCGGATGCTGCTTTTTTACAAAAGCTAGACATCCCCATGTCTTCAGGTACTGAAGACAGGGTTTCTTCCCACTCCACATCTGATATGGTGTGGTAGGCACAGTTTTGGTTGGAACCTTATTCAAAAGATATGCAGCTGATTCTAGTGCATAACCCCAGAAAGATCGCGGTAACTCAGCCTTACTCATCATGGAACGAACCATATGTAATAGGGTTCGATTCTACCTTTCCGATACACCGTTGTGTTATGGTGTGTATGAAGGAGTAAGCTGAGAGAGAATTCCATTCTCTTTTAAGTAACCCAGGAACTCGGCACTTAAGTATTCACCACTTCGATCAGATCTCAGTGTCTTGATACTTTTGCCTGTTTGGTTTTCCACTTCATTCTTGTATTCCTGGAATTTCTCAAAGGCCTCGGATTTATGCTTCATCAAGAAGATATGTCCATACCTAGAGAAATCATCCGTAAAAGTAATGAAGTAGGAATAACCACCTCGCGCATGTGTAGACATTGGACCGCATACGTCACTGTGTACGAGTCCCAAGAGCTCGCTCGCTCTTACTCCGTGTCCAGTAAACAGAGTCTTTGTCATCATTCCCATGAGACAAGATTCACAAGTAGCATAAGATTGATATTCGAACGGATTCAAATATCCTTCTCTATGTAACTTAGTTAATCGTGTTTCATTGATGTGACCTAGTCTACAATGCCATAAGAATGCCTGATTTATTTCTGGAGACTTTCTTTTAAGTGTGTTCTGGACATTGAAAACCTGAGCTTGACTCAATACGTATATACCGTCATCTAATGTACCAGACCCAATCAGAACTTGATTTAGGTGGATGTGAACTACATCGCTTACGAATGTAAAATCATATCCCTCTTTCGAAAGTAAGGACACTGATATGGTATTACAAGTCAAACTAGGTACATACAAACAGTTACGCAGAATCAATATCTGCCCGCTTGTCAAACCTAGGTGATATTCTCCCACGGATTCAGCGTCCACGCTCATTTCGTTTGCAACTCTGAGAGACAAATCACCTACCCTTATAACTCTATGGTTTCTCAAAGCATGTAATGAATTACAGATATGAGATCCTGCTCCGGTATCTAGTACCCAAGAAGTAGAATTAATTGACAAGCAGTTCTCAATTACAAACACACTTGAGGCCGAAGCCACAACATGCTTCGTATCCTGGCTACTGGCTTCCAAAGCCCTGCAATCCTTCTGTGAATGCCCGTTCCCATAACAATAGGAACATCCCTCCTTAGCTATACCAAGTCCCGAAACTTTTGCTTTTCCCTTTCCTTCTACTTTACTGACACCGTATATCGGCTTTGTAGAGGTTTTCTTCTTTTCACCCTTTGCTTTCGTCCTGGATGTAGAAGAAGAAGATCCGCCATTAAGCAGAGCTTGTGTCTCCCTGGTTTCTTTCAGGGTGTAAGTAGAGGGTAGGGACTGTGGAAATAAGTCAGCGCATGATCTGTTTCCCAACGTGGTCTCCAGGTCCTTGAGCTCATCAATATAGCTAGTCATTGTAAGGACGTCGTCCCCTACAGATGACCCGACAGCCAACCTTGCTTGAATTAATTCGTTCGAGGTCTCATATCTTGCGATATGAGCTTGCTCTCCATATAAATCTTTGTTATGGAGAAAGATGGAAACTGAGTCCATCTTCTCGTGCTGCTTCTGGTATACACCATCAACTGAAGCCAACACGAGGCACTTGGCTTTCGCTTTATCCTTTTCCCTTGTCTGACGGATATCCATATTCGCGATGGTGGAAACTGGACCTGGGACGGCGGGATTTTGAGTAGTAATAGGGTGTTCCAGCTTGTCATAGGCAATGGATATCTGGACAGACCTTTGCCAGTCATATAAGTCAGATTCAGTCAAATTATTATCTAGATGTAACCTAGTCATGGTCACAAGGTCGCTGCAATGAGAGAAAGAGAAGAAAACACTTTAGCATGATGCTCTTGCAAGTTTAGATTGGTTTTTAATTTATCTAAACTGGATAGCTCCCACTGTTTCTCGAATCCTTCCTCAAACCATAAAAGAAGAATTAGCCAGGACTATTCTCACCGTACAATACTTACTTAACCGTTCAGCCAGGCCAGTGCCGATACTTCGAGGGAGGTTTTCCAACGCTTTCGCAAAGTACCTTAATTAAATAACCTCTTTTCTCTGGGGGCGTAGCCCCGCTGACACCTTTCTAGGCACCTACTTGGTTTATAGCATTAATCGTTAAGTGACGAATCTCCTGATGAGTAGCATATACTCACAGTAGGATCGGGATCCAAATATCATCTTATGATAATATTGAAGGAATCCTACCAACATTCATCAAACTCCAAATGGTATGCAACACTAGCAAGTTTCAGTTTCTTTAGAAACTCCCGATGTGGATTTTTGCCCCATGTTCTTATGATCTTGACGAAAGCCAACAAATCATAAGTCACATGTCAAGTTCTGCCCATCATTATCTTGTTAATTTGAACCCACCCGGACATACCCTTGACGAAAGCCAACAAGGTAATACGACTGTCCCAAACCAACTCATCTATCTATGCAACAAATGAATACCCCAGCAGCTACTAAACACTATGCCTTGACGAAAGCCAACAAACATAACTTGAATACTACTAACCATCCATAAGAAATGACGGAGGGCTACGACTGGTTTTGGCGAAACCGTGAACGTAGTGAACTTGATATAATCGAAGGAACCTGATAGCATTTTTAAAAGGAGTGGTTAAAGCTCCGCAATTAAAAAATTCTGCTCTTTTTAAAAAAACCGAGTGGTTTCTTTTAAACCGTTCCAACGATTCAACTATGGTTTATTTTCTTTGCATTAATAATAATGCGTCCCATCATTAACCTATCATTGCAGAAAACAATGAAAATACAACGTCCTCTTATGCCATCTGCATTCGCCACTGGGTCCCGTCATCGTCCGTTAGGTTACTTAACTAACGGCAGAGCGGGGGCTAGGCTAGCGCGGGTGTAAAACATAAGTGACGTCTAAATAGCTATCATATATAGATATTGTTCATTCGTCTGACGCATTAATAGGCATTCCAGATCACAGATGAACATTATTGGATATGCAAGCAATCCGTGTTTCTTTTTGAGCCTGCAACGAAAGACGGATTACACAGTTGTGATGAATAGCTATTACCCCACCCTAGACCCCTACGGGTACGGCAAACTACCCACCAAGTACCCGAAGTGAAGCGGTCTCCCTCAACAACGTGAGTAGGCCACAAAACACTTCAATGTACCTGGTAGTTTGCGCACCCCACCTTGGGTCTATCCTAGAAGCAAAAACAGTAAAATGAAATAATACAACGGTGGCAACAACCGCAACCTGGATGTGCCACGCAAAATAATATTACAACATATTACAATTACATTGAATGAATTAAAATAATAACCCATCTCAAAACCCGGCTAATCATCACAACAATCCAATACAGTTCATAATCACAAACAGTTAAAATCCATTACAGAAATGTGCAACCCCCTGCCAACCGACATACTAGCAGTTAGGGGAGGTTTACGAACACATTATACAATCACAGATATAATCAAATTAGCAAACATCGTATAATTTCGATCGAGCAAACACATCAGATTCTACTCCCAAAACTTCTCTGTGCACCTGAGACTTGAGCAGAAAATAAAATATCCCAGAAAATACAAAAATATCACAGAAGAGTTACTGGAGCAAACTGGGTTGAATCGGCCCCAACTCGGCCGCGGATCCGCGGCGGATCGGTGGGATCGGCCGCGGTTCCGTAGCTGTATGGCCGATTCAGGAACCCATTTTTCTCCAGTGATCTTATATTTTTTTGCTTGTTATTCTGCAGCTCCCTGAAAAATTTTTAGAGCCTATTTTAAATTCGACAGAAACATGGTGATATCGATGTGTTTTCCGGTTCGTTTTGCGTTCGAAATTCATACGACTTTGCTAATGAGTTAATTATTGTTTAGCGAGGCTCTGATACCACTGTAAGTCGATGTACTACACCCCACAACTTGCGGGGAGGCTGAAATATGAAAAACGATCTTGTTCTTTGCAATAACATCGACTAACCGCAAGAATAGTTGCTAAACGATAACTAACAATAAACATAGGAGTTCTAAACTACTATGTGAAGTGATTATACCTAATGAACCTTGTCCTTCGTCTTTTCGTTCTCCACCTCCTCCTCGGCCTTCTCCAAGTAGTAGACGATCCACCAGAGAGCTTTGCTTCAAGCTTCACCTCAAACTTGAGGTAACTAGGTTTCTTAAAGTGCTAATCTAAGTAACCTAGGTAATATAGAGTTGGATTATAGAGTGATTAGTCTATTCTAATCCTTGATCTCAACACATGAGAGGGAAGGATTATGGTTTGAAGAGAGAGAGAGCTTGAGGAGAGAGAAGGTGAGCATGAGAATAAGAATGAGATAATGATCTATCATAAAATATATGAAGCATTATTATTTATCCAAAAAAGAAAATAAAGGATTTAACAACCATGCTTCATAAATACAAATGGGTGATTCATCTCCATGAGTCATTAAGCATTTATGATGCATTAATGACATGGATGAATCACACAAATGAGTCACTAATCTCATTTAATGCATATGCCACCTACACCCCCAAGTCACCAACCTTCTAGAACCTTCTCGTGAAATTACGAGAACGCCCCTCCTATCCGTGAAAACACGGAAAAACTTTAGACTGTATAAATCCAATATCCCGATACTAGAATCTGGCTTAAACCAAAGCCGGCTAGTAAAAACTGTCCGAAAGTCGTACGTGTGTAAACACACGTATACGTCCGAACCCTTGTCGTAAAACCATATGACCTCTATATCGTTTCGCCTGGAGCAGGGAAACTCTCTGTGTAGGACTTTAATGACTCGACTACTACGCTGGCAGTGGGTTTAACCACAGACCGCAAGCGGCACTAGCTGTACGTAACGGTCCCCAGGTAGATGTCGATAAGAAGGCCGATGAGGAAACCCATCCGAACTCCTACTAAGCCTGATGTGACAATCTCCGTACAGTCCGGTCTGTTCGTCTAAGACTATCGCATATCGGGCCTAGGGGGGCGGCAAGCGTCAGTCCCCTAATAGCGGTATAAGTCGTGTCGGAGTGAAGCCCATTACACCCTGAGAAACTACTGGAACCTACCAGCAAATCTCGCTTGCCCTGACACAGCGCGATATCAACTCCCAATACCAGGAGAGACGAATCCTGTTTAACTGCCACTGCCTCTAAATGCTCGGGATTGCACCCAACTGCTACCTGTTTGCATGACTCCTTTGAGCCATGGTAGGGTAGCAATCTAAGAACCGTAGGACACACTCGAGGCGAAGAAGCAGTGTCATGTCTGCGGACTATGCTGTACTCATGTCACTTGGGAACTGTTACCTGACGACTGGTATAAAACCAACCAACAGTTCCCTGTGAGTCCTGTCCGGTGTACCCGTAACCTAACGAGCACCTGTATACTATCTCCAGCACGACGTACTGGCGGCTGTGGGACAGACCATCTCCCCAACTGGGATGAGAAGCGTACACACTAGTCTACTCCGAAGTATCGATGCCCTGTCTCGATAATCCTACTACTAGGGACCTGAAAAAGGATGTGCTTGTAGACTACCCAGCCCCTACTAGTGTGACTGCCATCACAACTCTGGTAGTCAAGCAAGATCCTAAGAGCTCTATCAATACGTATACTCACATATTAAGATAGAAAAGCCAAGTAGCATACTACCATGTTTAGCAAGACTGTTATATACATGTGAATATCCCAAGCTTCCATTAAGTAATATACAAACTAGTATGATACAATAATGGCCCCTAGGGCATATACACTAACATGTTGGGTAGTGGAAGCGCCCCGGCCATCGAACCGTGGCCAAATGCGGAACAAAAATTTTCTAAAACCCGGCGCTACCATTACTCGATTTGCAAGATCGAAACCATTAACCCTAAAATTAGCAATATCACAAAAGGAGATAGAATGGTTATACCTAATGAACCAAGTCCTTCGGGTCTTCAACCATTTCCAAGCTCCTAACGATGCGGATCGACTTTGGTCGCCGTTCTTCTTTCATCTCCGATGATCCACCCGAGGGAAACGGCGCAAGCTCCAGGTTCGCCAAGCGAACCAACCGACTCTTCAAAATTGCTAGTAGTGGAGAGTGGAGAGTGTAGGATAGTGTCACTATATTTTTCTCTCATCCACAAAAACCATGGAGCAACCATAGAAGATGATGAGGTGATGATGAAAGGAGATGGCATGGAAAATTGCTAAGTATTTTTGTGTGAGCATGAGAGTGAGAGAGCACCAAAAATTGAACCAACCAAAAAATGAAAAAGCCCCGAAGAAGTGGCCGGCCCCCCTCTCATGCCCACTCAAAAATAATGTCATTTCCAATTTGCATTAAACAAATACCACCATACCAATCACTACATGAAAAAGCCATGCTTAGACCCAAATGACCATGCCTTTCCATGTCATCATTTCCACCTCATTTAAACATGTGATTTTATAAATAAAATCACTAATGAGGTGGCATCTTCTAGAAGTCATTCCGCACAAATACGGAATACTTCCCGGTACATGTATCGAAATAGACATACGCGTATTCGTACGAAAATACGAATAGCCAAGAGAGAAAATGAATAGTGAACAATAATACTAGAATACATATATATAAATACATATGTAATTTATTAAATCAAAATTTGATTTAACAATCTGGCTTAATCCTAAGCCGCTAGTATTATCAACCGTCCGATTAAAATCTGTGCAGTCCGTGCACATATTTAATCGGACACCTGTATGTATCAACATACGTCACCTACACTATATCGCCTGAACCGAGAAAACCCTCTGTGTGGGACTCTAAAGACTCGTCAATACGCTGGCAGTGGGTTTAACCACAAGCACGTCAGCGGCACTAGCTGTACGTAACGGCTACCCAGGTATTGAGCGAAAGGAAGGCCGACGAGCAAACTCATCCGAACCCCTACTGAGCCTATCAGTGACAATATCCGTACAGTCCGGTCTGTTCGTCTAAGAGTATCGCATATCGAGTCTAAGGGGGTGGATAAAGTCAGACCCCTAACAACGCGATAATTCTTGTCGGTATGAAACCCATCACTACCTGAGAAACTATCGATCCTGGATCGGTAATTCTCACATACCCCGGCCCAGGATTTCTAGTGATGGCCACCCGTGCACTACGCGACATCAACCCCCAATACCGGGATAGACGAATCCCCGACGATCCGCTCACTGCCTCCATGTGGCTCGGGACTGTACCCAACTAAAACCTGTTTGCACGACTTCTTGGAGCCGTGGTAGGGTAGTAATCAAAGCACAGTGGGAACTCACACGAGACAAATGACGATATTAGGTCGACAGACTAACCTGTACACATGTCACCAGGGAACTGCTATATGACTATAGGTATAATACCAACTAGCATGTTCCCGGCGAGTCCGTCCAGTGTACTCATAACCCAATGAGCATCTGTATACTATCTTAGGTGAACAACTGACACCAATGGCTTGTGAGACCGGCCACCGCCCCTCGTCAGGGTCTAGATAAGTATACACCAGCCTACATTTGAGTATCGATGCACAGTCTCAATACTCCCATGACTAGGGACATTTAAGGATGTGCTTATAGACCCCCAGCTCCCACGTATGTGATCGCCATCACAATGCTGGTAGTCAAGCAAGATCCTAAGGGCTTTATCAACATATACATTATGATAAAGACAAACCAGATAACATACTATCATCTCGAGTAAGACTGTTTTATTGGTATAAGTCCTCCCTCAATCATTATGATCACATGCCTGCGACTATGATAATTGCCTTGAGGGCACTATAGCCAACAAGACGACCGAAGGACTTGGTTCGTTTGGTGAGGTTTCTATCATAGTAGATAGCTCATCTTCTTTAGGTAGTTAGTTTTATGGAAAAGATCCGGTTAAGTTTTATTCTAGTGCCAAGTTTTTGTTCGCAAGAAAAATTTTGTTCGGCATTTGGCCACGGAAGTTGGCCGGGGCACTAGGGTAACCCTTCATGGTATCAGAGCCACCTATAAAACCTATACTAGCTTGTTAAATCGTGTTTAGAATAACGATCGACTGGATTTTTCAAAAACTGTATTTCCTCACATGATGTTTCTGTCGATTTTTAAAGTGCTCGAAAAATCAATATTTTGCTCTCAGAAAATCATGAAGTCTTTTCTAAGACCACAGAAGAAAATTGGGCACGCGATCCCTCTAAACCGCCGCGGATCCGCCACGCAAACCCTCTATTGGCGGCGGATCCGCGGCCATTTTGGGGGTCCATGTGATCAAATTTTTTATGGGCCTCTTATTTTTAGAATTGTGGTTTCTGGAATATTTTCTTTTTGGGCCCAGTTTTGTTACAGTGTTGGTTTAATACTTGGGGCCCACTTGGAAAGTTTAGTCGATCGTAATTTTAATATACGTATTTTATTTTCAGTACATTCACTTTTATCTGCGACCGGGAATGTCACTCGATCGGTAAAACTCGTCTGATTGCTATATGTTCCTTTAGACGGGTTTTGCGAACATGACATTCGCGTTGATGTTGTATGCTTATGCTGTGATTGTGGTTGGATTGTCGTGGTGGATAGCATGTGGTGCAATGTTAGAATACAGTTTAAATTCAGTTGTACATTTGTTGTTGCGAGGCGAGCGTCCGACATGTGGACTGCCGTCTTTGCTGGTTTGTATATTATTTTGGGGCACGACCGAGCTGAGATCGATGTCACCGGTTGTATATATTTTTTTTCATTTTCTATATTAGGATTACCCCGCGGTGGGGTACATGAAAAGCCGTATTCTAGAAGGCAACAAGCCCGCATCTCATAGCGTAAAGACTGAGGGGGTTTCATTCTCATGGCGTCGAGACGGAGGGGGCTTCATTCTAGAATTGGCAGGGCTATTCGCCGCATTTGTAGGGTGTACAGGTTTACATTGCACAGTCTATCCACACGACAGGGAACGTTGGGTTTTATTTGCGGCTCAAATGAAACCCGGGGCTCCAAGAATCCACCATTCTATATTGTTATCCGTGATGTTGTTTATTATCATGCATGGGACGAATGTTATATATACTTATATATATATACTAGTAGATGTTGTATATGTTTTGCACCCGCACTAGTCCAGCCCCCGCTCTGTCTTTAGTTAAGTAACCTAACGGGTGATGACGGGGCCCCGTAGCGAATGCGGATGGCATATACGTACATTTTATTTTCGTTCTTTTCTGGTGTGATAGGTTACAAATTTGATGGGACAGCATTAAATTTGATTAATGCAAGATAATAAACCTAAAAGATGTTGTTGGAACCAAACTTTAAAAACTGACATTACAGACGTTCTCTTTTACTTTGCACAGTGGTATTCAGTTTAGAATATCCAGCACCTCATTCGACGAGGCAAGGGCCGTGATCCCTTCACCGTGAGTGACCCCTTGAGTAAAATTTTACGTCAGGGTAATAACTTCACTATAGTCGATTATTTCTGCTTTGCATCATGGTATTCATTTTGGAATATCCTGCACCTCATTCGACGAGGAAAGAGCCGAGATCCCTTCACAGGGAGTGACCTCTTTAGCAAAGGTTTTCGCCACTATATATTTATAAAACTACTCAGGTTTCTTCAACGATATCAAGTTCATTACGTTACTGGGTTTTTCGCCAAAAACCCAGTCGTAGCCCTCCGTCATTTCTTACAAGTGTTGCTTAGTATTCGTGCTGCGTATTTTGACCTAGTCAAGGCGTAGTGTTCGGTAGCTAAGTAATGCTTGTTTGTTGCATGTATTGCGATTATTTAGGACAGCCGTATGACCATTTTGACCTAGTCAAGGGTATATACGGATGGGTCTAAGTTAATCCAGGATAATGATGGGTTGAACTTGACTAGCTGCTTATGATATGTTGACCTAGTCAAGGTCATAAACCACTAGGGGAAAAAACCTCATCGGGAGCTTCAAATATACAGGAAACTTGCAGATTTAGCATACCATCTGGAGTGTAGTGGCTAGAGTGGATTCCATCTAGTGCATCACACAATGCTAGTTGGATCCCGATCTCACTGATGAGTAGGATTACTCTCGGGAGATTATCACACTTAACAATCAATGCTATAAACCAAGTAGGTGTCTAGAAAGGTGTTAGCGGGGCTACGCCTCCAGGGAAAAGAGGTTATTTTATTAAGGAACTTCACGAAAACGTTGGAAAACCTCCCTCGAAGTACCAACACCGGCCTGGCTGAAAGGTTAAGCTAGTATTGTGACGTGTGATTAATCCTAACTAGTTCTTCTTTTAGGGTTTAAAGAAGAATTTGAGGAAACAGTGGGAGCCATCCTGATTAGATAAATCAATAACCAATCTAATCTTGCAAGAGCGCACGCTGAGTGTTTTCCCTCTCTCTCTCCAGGTAGCAACCATTTCACGCCCTAATCAAGATAATAAAATGTATCGCTTGACCGATCCGAATTCTTATTCGGGGCTGGGGAACGTCGGTTCGGCTCTAACTTACGACAACTGTCATAAGTATGAGCAAGGGAAAGAGGAAAGTTTGAATTCCCTGATAACCCCATCGAAGAAGATGTAGAGTTCCTAGGCACACCCATGAGGTTCTACAAGTGATCAAACATGGCCAATTCAAAAATTTTCTATATGCCAAGTGACCCTAAGCAAGATCGTAACTAGAGGTAAGGCGATACTATAACAAGTTAACAACTTTAACTAAAAGGAAAGTGACTACAACCTTTGTAGATCCGGTCCTCCACTTCCTTGGCTCCGTGATGACGTCCCTCCGCTGTACCCATCGGAATCCTAGACTCTCGCAGTGGTTTCATCGGAGAAAAGATCGGGCTAGGTCGTCGACTTCGATGCCGAAGATGATCTACGTCGAGGCAACTCAAGAGCAAGCTCCAACTTCACCATGTCATGAAACTTGTGAAGAAAACACCCTATACTACTTGGCAAGTGGTAGAGGATGAAGAAATAGAAAGTGGGTTCACTTTAGAATTGGATTTCTCACTCTTTTTCTCATGTTTCCATTGAAGCTAGCAAGCTTTCATAAAGCTTGATGAAGATGAAGATGATGATAGAATAAAAAGGATTGTTTTTATAAAAAGAAAAAAGAAAATCCTATTCATTCTTATCATAATGCAACCTTGGTTAAGTGTAGAGAATAAACTAGGGTTAGTTGAATGGTTAGGTTTAGGAGATGAAGACAAAATGGTCACCTAGTCAAAGATGCATGAAGCATCAAGAAACTTCTTGTATGAAAGCAACCATTTAGTTTTCCTTTTTCTTTTAACCAAAATAAATAGATAAATAAATAAAGCAATGGAAACCCTAACCATTAACTAAACATAGTGTATAGCATACACACACCCAAGGTTGCATGTATCATCAAACATGATACAAACAAGTGTACAAAAATATATCACATATACAATGTGCACTTCAAGTGAGAAAATCCATTTTAAGTGAACAAATACTAGTTAATGCAAAGTAATATATCAAATATATAATTATACATTAAATTATTAAATCAACACTTGATTTAACGATCCGGTCATATCGCATATGACCGACTAATATCCGATGTATCGACTTATCGAATCAATCCTCGATTCGATAACTAGGTTATATCGCATACAACCAATCGATACATTCATCGCGAGAATAGAATACGGTATCACATACACGCATTACTCTCGGTCCCGCACATATCTCATATGCGCTCCTATTTCATTTCGCTTGAGCTAGGAAACCTCTGTGTAGGACTCTAAAGACTCATCAATATGCCGGCAGCAGGTGATGATCATATCAAACACCCACAAGCCGTAAGCGGTCTGCTAAACTTAACGGCCACCCGGGTATTGAGCAATCAGAAGATCGACGAGCAAGCCCGCTCACACTCCTGTGAATCCAACCAGTAACACTTACCGTATAGTCCGGTCTGTTCGTCTGATATGTCGCATATCTCGCCTAGGGGTAGTAAACGTTAGACCGCAATAGCTTGATAAGTCATGCTGACGTGAGGTCCATAACATGTGTGAAACTACTGATAACACTTACCAGTAGATCACTGCAACCTTGGCCAGGGATTTCCTGTTATGGCCAGTCGAGCATAGCGCAACATCAACCCCCAATACCGGGAGAGACGAATCCCCTCCTATCGCTCATTGCCTCCATGTGAATCGGGACTGTACCCAAAAACCACCTGTTTGCACGACTCAGTAGAGCCGTGGTAGGGTGGAAATCAAAGCACAGTGGGAGACACACAAGACTCTATGACGATCTCGGGTCAACAGACTAAGCGTACCAGTGTCACCAGAGAACTGCCATCTGACGTGAGGTATAATACCATCTGGGAGTTCTCGGCGAGTCCGTTCAGTGTACCCAGTCTCCACTGAGCACCCGCATACGATCTCTGATGTCAAACACCAATGGATATGGGATCATCCATCGCCAATCATATGGGTCGAGAAGATATACGCTAGTCTACTCTGGAATATCGATGCCCCGTCTCGATATTCCGACGACTAGGAACATTAAAGGATGTACTCATGGACTACCCAGGCCCCACTAGTATGATCTGCATCATAGTCCTGGAAGTCGAGTACACATCCTAAGGGCTTTATCAACATGTAACAGAGAGACAGAAAGTTTACATGTTAAGATAAAGAGCAACCAGATAGCGTACTATCATGTCGAGCAAGAAAGTCCTACCTATATATGTCCCAGCATCCACTACAATATACATCCAATGTACAGTAATGGCCTCTAGGGCATACGTATAACTAACAATCTCCCACTTGCACTAGGACCATCTGTAGCAGTGGTTGCAGTATCATATACTCAACCATCCCATATAAGTCTCTCTCTGGGAAAAAGCCTTTGTGAGTGGATCCGCCGTGTTGTCCTCTGAGTCTACTCTCCTAACCTCGATCACCCTGGAGATCATCTATCTCCATGATCAGGTGATGCGGCCTCAGAATATGTCTAGGTCACTGATGGGACTAGGGTTCCTGGGCCAAAGTCGCACTTCCATTGTCATACAATGGTAGGAACCTAGTTCATCTCATGAACTAATATACACCCAAACTGCCTCTTTGGTAGTATCTTTAATAGCGATGTTACCAGCCTTTATCGTCTAGTTTGCCACGGTATCTAGCTTGGAACACTTCCAACATACCGTCCCTCCACTGAGGGTAAAGACAATGCCTGCGACTGACATTCAGTCGTCCTTATCACCCTGGAACCTTTCCAGTGATTCTCCCCAGGATCAACTGATACCATCTCACTACAGCTAGTGAGAATCCTAGCATCCATTTAGATCTATCTCATAGATCCAAAACCCAGGATTTAGGAGGTATCATCTTGATCCTATATGGAGAATCCATGTGATAAGCGGAGATTGACCGTGCGTAGCATAGGAAACTCTTTTCCTATCAAGAGTATGTTGTCCACGTACAATACGAGGATGACCACCTTACTCTCTACTACCGTTTTGTATATACAAGGTTCATCTACCATTTTGATGAAGTCAAACACTTTGACTACCACATCAAAACAGACGTTCCAACTCCGCGAAGCCTGCTTTAATGTGTAAAGCAACTTGCATACGTTTCCGCTGCTCCCACTGTTTATGAAGCCCTCTGGCTGTGTTCTTATAGACGTTCTCTTCTAAATCATTATTTAGAAAATTAGTCATGGCACCCAACCACCAGATAACGTAGTCATGGTATGTAGCTATGGCAAGTAGGATCCGGATGGAATTAAGCATAGCTACTGGAAAAGGTTTCATCATTATCCATGCCTTGTCGATGACGAAAACCTTTAACAAGTCTAGCTTTGAAAGTCTCAACCTTTCCATCTACACCAAGTAATCTTCTCAAGATATACTTGCTCCTGATGGGGATTTAACCCTTCAGATATAGCAACCAAAGTCCATACTTTGTTGGTGTATATGGATTCCATCTCAGATCGCTAAGCATCCAGCCATTCTTACAGAGTCCCTACTTTCGATGGCCTGCTCGAAACTAGTTAGGTCATCATCTCATGATGCAATATTCGCTCCTACTGTCATCGAGAAACCGAAGTATCTCTCAGGCGGATGAGGAACCCTGCTAGATCGGCGGAGAGGCTGAGGTTCGTTGGTAACTATTGAATCCTTTGGTTCTACCAAATCATTAGCTGCAGTTTGTATAGCTGAAACATTTCCAGTTTTACATAACAGATCTTGCCTCGAGCTTGTCCGGATTTTGCTTTTAGACATAGGCCGGACAACCCCAAATCTTAACTAACTTAAGATATGGGCTCTTCCCTTTCCATATCATATATGAAGTGGTAGGCAACTGATTTGATTTGAACCCTATTCAATAGGTATGCAGCTCTTTAAGTGAATAACTCCCAAAAGGAAATAGGAAAATCAGTAGTACTCATTATAGAGCGCACCATATCATATTGGGTGTGATTGCTCCGTCCCGATATACCATCGTGCTATGGTGTATACGGAGGAGTAATGCTGAGAGAGAATCTCATTCTCCTTTAAAATAGTCCAGGAATTTCATGCACAAGTATTCTCCTCCCTGATCTCATCATAGGACATAATACTTATACCCGTATTTTGGTTCTCTACTTCTAACTTATATTCTGTGAATATCTCAAAAGGTTTGGACTTGTGTTTCAACAGGAACATATGTCTGAATCTAAAGAGATCATCAGAGAATATAATGAAGTACAAAGAACCGGTGTTGGCATGTGTAGACAGGGGACCTACATACATCAACATGTATCATCCCAAGAGTTCACTAACTCTTTCTCTGTTTTCAGTAAACAGAGCTATGGTCATCTTATCTCTGTGAGATGACTGGAAAGTTTCACAAGATGTAAATTCAAACAGATTTAAATATGCATCTATGTGTAACTTAGCTAGTCAGGTCGCATTGATATGACCTAGTCTACAATACCTCAAGAAGGATCCGTTCATTTCTGAACTCTTCCTCTTTTGTGTGTTCCGTATACTAAGAACTGTAGTTTGATTTAGAACGTCAATGCTTTTAGATAACTTGCCTGAACCGATCAACTTTTGATATAGGAAATGTTCAAAACATTATCCAATCAATACAAAATTTTATCATTTCTTTAATAGATAAAGAGATTGATATGATTTTGTATATCAGGTTCGGTATCTAATAGCATTTGTTCAGAATCAATGTATTGGTAATAATGGGTGACAGTGACCAACAGACTTGGCTGCAACACTTGCCCCATTTTCTGTCTCATGAAACTTATCACCCGTTCTCAGTTCTCTGCCTTTCTGTAGCCCCATGTAACAGATTACATATCTGGGATCCTGATCCGGTATCAAATACCCAGGACGCAGAGGATACTGAGAAACAGTTCTGTGTAACGAACACACCCGAAGGAGATGCATCATATGCACTTTCTTCGTTTGGGCGGCATGGGAATCTTGGTATTCCCCAATTTCCTGCTCTGTCTTATAACAATTATAAGTAGGAGCGGGACCAACGTTCCCCAGCTCAGTATAACAAGCGGGTTCGGTCAAATATCCATATTATTATCTTGATTAAGGCGTGATATGGTCGCTACCTGGAGAGAGAGAGAAGAAAACACTCTGCGTGCGCTCTTGCAAGATTAGATTGGTTATATATTTTATCTAATCAGGATGGCTCCCACCGTTTTTATCAAATCTTCCTTCAAACCATAAAAGGAAAGACTAGCCGGGATTAATTACACTCTACAAGTTCACCAATCTTTCAGCCAGGCCAGTGTCGGTACTTTGAGGGTGGTTCCCCGTGCTTTCGCACGGACCGAATTACAGTAAACCTCGTTTTCCCAGAGGCGTAACCCCGTTGACACCTTTCTAGACACCTACTTGATCGGCTAATTGCAAAGTGCAAAACTCTCCCAGGAGTAACAATTACTCGCAGTGGGTCTCGGGATCCAACTATCACATAGAAGGTATGCAATCTCATTGCAAATTTAAACACTTGAAACTCCCGATAATGGTTTTTACCCCTAGCACCTATGACCTTGGCTAAGGTCAACAAATCATAAGCACTAGTCAAGTTCTACCGGTCATTTCGTGATTAATTAGACCCACCCATAAGACCCTTGGCTAAGGTCAACAAAGCCACATGACTGTCCTAACTAATCACATCATATGCGGTGTAGGAAGACATCACTTAGCTACCGTACACTGTGCCTTGACTATGGTCAACAAACACAGCACGAATACTAAGTACTCTACTTCCTAAAATGACGGAGGGTTGCGAATGGTTTTTATGAAAACCTTTAACGCTTTGAACTTGATCTCGTTGCGGAATCAAATGGTTTTTAAATGGAATGTTTATGAGGATTTTCTAGTTTTGCTAAAGGGATCACTCCCGGTGAAGGGATCGTCGGCCCTTTCCTCATCGAATAAGGTGCAGGATATATCATATACACCACTGTGCAAAGCAGAAACTATAGAAGCAATCAAAAGACAAACCGAGGGTTGTAGCATCTGCCAGTTATTGCTAAAGGAGTGACTCCCAGTGAAGGGATCTCAGTCCTTTCCTTATCGAATAAGGTGCAGGATGTTCTACAATAAACACAGCGATGCAAAGCAAGAACTGTAGCTACCTGTTTTATTTTGAAATTTGATTCCACAACATCTTTTAGGTTTATTTTATTTCATTAATATCATTAATGAATGTCCCATCATTTAAGTCCACCTAAACATCACAGATAAATATAACGTACATTTATGCCATCCGCATTCGCCTCGATGTCTCGTCTGCACCGTTAGGTTAGGTAACTAACGGCAGAGCGGGGCAGGGCTAGCGCGGGTGTAAAACATAAGCAACGTTTATATAATATATCATATATACTATATATAATATCTATCTGAACAAATCACATGATCACATCACAGATAACGCAGCAGAAAATATCATATGAAATATTGGATATACTAGGACGTCCGTGTTTTCAATACGAGCCAGTATAAAACACGGATTCCATGGTCGCGATGAATAGCCAAACCCACACCCCTAGACCCCTACGAGAGCGGCAAGCAACCCTACCAATTCTAAAGTTAGGAGACCCGGACTAGACTCCTCGAGTTGGTCTCCCACTGGACTCCAGAACTCGGTTGCTTGTGCCCTCCTCCTTGGGTCTATCCTAGTGCGGAAAAGTAAATAATATACAAATGGTGACATTATCCGCAACCTGGAAGTTCCCCAATAAAAGAATATTACATACAAGTTTTTACATGAATGAAAATGAAAAACACTCGTCTCACATAAAAAAAACCCGGCTATTCAAACACGACGATCCAATATAACATATCCAGCAACACATAACATCACATGTCATCAACGTAAGTAAATATGCGCATCCCAATTATCGTTGACATATAGCAACGAAACCGGCGATATCACATATTACACTTACGGTCACAAAAAAGAAAGTGTAAAACTACAACAGTTGGAATCCGCAACCTGCATAGACATCGCATGCCTAATCAAATGAATTCCTTAGACATCGCATGCCTAACAATTATAAACCCCGCATTTTAGTCTCATTATCGAAAACACTTTTCAATATCAAGTCGGGTAATTCAACAAGATTCCCGACATCCTGATCGAATGCTCGTCGCAAACTTTAGTAGACGGCCGCACCCCCGATACCGTCGACGAAGTGCACCAAGGCGGAACACCGCTGCCGCGAGCACCCGAACGGATGCTTTCGGCGACGGGGTTCTCCTACAGTCACTTGGTCGGGGCTATGGGGTGAGGCTGTCTATTAAGTTTACCCGGCGAGTATCCGCGTACGCTACGTGATTGCGACGGACTTTTGATCACATCAAAATTCCGTGGCAACCGATCAAGTGAGACTAAACCGCTAGATTTATAACATTCATTCAGTTATCTCATAACTACTTGTGAATTCCAAATATTGTATCACATTCCAGATAAATAGAAAATGTTAAACTTTCCGATCGAACAATCAAACACCCAAGTTTTCCCGAAACAGCTCAACACATGAAATAAGTTTAAAAACATCCACTTCATGCCTCTGTACCAACGGTCCAGCCGTAGAAGGGTCAAGCCAACGCCTCACATGTGGCATGCCGTACTGCCCCAAACCCTAAGGTTCAAAGGGCAGTTCAAGACGGTCACATAATCGAGTTAAGGTTTGTTGTCTTCTAGAGGGACCATCGCGTTACTTGCACTACTTAGAACGTCGTTAAACTACGGAAAAATCCAACAATTGGAAATTTCCCGGCAGGGGAAAAAGTGGGTATTTCCATCCGGTCGAACTTTTTAACATATTCTAAAATTATCCGGAAAAACACATATACAAAGTTTGATAATCCGATCGAATCTTCGAGTCCCAATACAACCCCAGAACACTCAACTCTTGAGTAAACATTAAAATATCCCAGAAAATACAGCACTAAAATATAGGAATTACTGTGCAAATTTTATTGGAAGAACCGACCGTACGGCTGCGGAACCGCCGCACTAGGCAGGCTCCTGCCGCGGTTCAGCGGCGGTTTAATTGATTCAGGAGCTCGTTTTCCACAGTTTTTCTTAGAAAACCCTGCTGAATTTTCTGCATATTTTTAATTTGGAAAAATGCACAGTTTAAAAAAATGTACAGAGAAGGGGTCGGATTAGGGTTTCGTGTTTCGATCGGACTTCTAACATCGTCTACGCATCGCCTAAGGCTCTAGCTAGGCTCTGATACTACTGTAGGGTTCCTAGGCACACCCATGAGGTTCTACAAGTGATCAAACATGGCCAATTCAAAATTTTTCTATGTGCCAAGTGACCCTAAGCAAGATCGTAACTAGAGGTAAGGCGATACTATAACAAGTTAACAACTTTAACTAAAAGGAAAGTGACTACAACCTTTGTAGATCTGGTCCTCCACTTCCTTGGCTCCGTGATGACGTCCCTCCGCTGTACCCATCGGAATCCTAGACTCTCACGGTGGTTTCATCGGAGAAAAGATCGGGCTAGGTCGTCGACTTCGATGCCGAAGATGATCTACGTCGAGGCAACTCAAGATCAAGCTCCAACTTCACCAAGTCATGAAACTTGTGAAGAAAACACCCTATACTACTTGGCAAATGGTAGAGGATGAAGAAATAGGAAGTGGGTTCACTTTAGAATTGGATTTCTCACTCTTTTTCTCATGTTGCCATTGAAGCTAGCAAGCTTTCATAAAGCTTGATGAAGATGAAGATGATGATAGAATAAAAAGGATTGTTTTTATAAAAAAAAAGGAAAATCCCATTCATTCTTATCATAATGCAACCTTGGTTAAGTGTAAAGAATAAACTAGGGTTAGTTGAATGGTTAGGTTTAGGAGATGAAGACAAAATGGTCACTTAGTCAAAGATGCATGAAGCATCAAGAAACTTCTTGTATGAAAGCAACCATTTAGTTTTTCTTTTTTCTTTTAACCAAAATAAATAGATAAATAAATAAAGCAATGGAAACCCTAACCATTAACTAAACATGGTATATAGCATACACACACCCAAGGTTGCATGTATCATCAAACATGATACAAACAAGTGTACAAAAATATATCACATATACAATGTGCACTTCAAGTGAGAAAATCCATTTTAAGTGAACAAATACTAGTTAATGCAAAGTAATATATCAAATATATAATTATACATTAAATCATTAAATCAACACTTGATTTAATGATCCTGTCATATCGCATATGACCGACTAATATCCGATGTATGGACTTGTCGAATCAATCCTCGATTCGATAACTAGGTTATATCGCATACAACCAATCGATACATTCATCGCGAGAATAGAATACGGTATCACATACAAGCATTATTCTTGGTCCCGCACATATCACATATGCGCTCCTATTTCATTTCGCTTGAGCTAGGAAACCTCTGTGTAGGACTTTAAAGACTCGTCAATACGCCGGCAGCAGGTGATGATCATATCAAACACCCACAAGCCGCAAGCGGTCTGCTAAACGTAACGGCCACCCGGGTATTGAGCGATCAGAAGATCGACGAGCAAGCCCGCTCACACTCTTGTGAATCCAACCAGTAACACTTACCGTACAGTCCGGTCTGTTCGTCTGATATGTCGCATATCTCGCCTAGGGGTGGTAAACGTCAGACCCCAATAGCTTGATAAGTCATGCTGACGTGAGGTCCATAACATGTGTGAAACTACTGATAACACTTACCAGTAGATCACTGCGACCCTGGCCAGGGATTTCCTGTTATGGCCAGTCGAGCATAGCGCAACATCAACCCCCAATACCGGGAGAGACGAATCCCCTCCTATCGCTCATTGCCTCCATGTGAATCGGGACTGTACCCAAAAACCACCTGTTTGCACGACTCAGTAGAGCCGTGGTAGGGTGGAAATCAAAGCACAGTGGGAGACACACAAGACTCTATGACGATCTCGGGTCAACAGACTAAGCTGTACCAGTGTCACCAGAGAACTGCCATCTGACGTGAGGTATAATACCATCTGGGAGTTCTCGGCGAGTCCGTTCAGTGTACCCAGTCTCCACTGAGCACCCGCATACGATCTCTGATGTCAAACACCAATGGATATGGGATCATCCATCGCCAATCATATGGGTCGAGAAGATATACGCTAGTCTACTCTGGAATATCGATGCCCCGTCTCGATATTCCGACGACTAGGAACATTAAAGGATGTACTCATGGACTACCCAGGCCCCACTAGTATGATCTGCATCATGGTCCTGGAAGTCGAGTACACATCATAAGGGCTTTATCAACATGTAACAGAGAGACAGAAAGTTTACATGTTAAGATAAAGAGCAACCAGATAGCGTACTATCATGTCGAGCAAGAAAGTCCTACCTATATATGTCCCAGTATCCACTACAATATACATCCAATGTACAGTAATGGCCTCTAGGGCATACGTATAACTAACAGAAGAAACATACTGTTGCGTCTTCTTCAGGCGTTCTTGTTATTGAGAACTGTTTTTCGGTCAGTCTTACCTCCTGGGTACTTGATACCGGATCAGGATCTCATATCTGTAATTTATTACAGGGACTGAGAAAAAGTAGGATAGTTAGACCTGGTGATATGTCCCTCAGAGTAGGGAACGGAGCACAAGTTAATGCTGCAGCCGTTGGTGAATATCACCTATTGTTGCCAAATGGCAATGTTATGATTTTGAACAATTACTACTATGTACCTTCCATGCTTTGCAACATCATATCGGTTTCATTACTTGATAAAGATGGATATAACTTTGTTCTTGATAGAAATATCATGAACATTTACCTTGATAAGGTACTGGTTGCAGAAGGTACACTGTGTAATGGTATCTATGTTCTAAATTAGAATACAGTGCTCAATATACAAAACACATGCAAGAGGAAGAGTTCAGACACGAACGAATCCTACTTGTGGCATTGTAGACTTGGTCATATCGGAGAGAAAAGACTGAGTAAGTTACATAAAGATGGACTCTTGAATACGTTCAAATTTTCATATTATGAAACTTGTCAGTCTTGTCTCAAAGGAAAGATGACCAAATCTTCGTTCATCGGGCATGGAGAAGAGCAACAGAGCTCTTAGGACTCATACACAGTGATGCATGTGGTCCGATGTCTATACATGCAAGGGGTGGGTTCTCGTACTTCATCACATTCACTGACGATCTCTTTAGATTCGGATATGTGTATCTTATGAAACACAAATCTGAAGCTTTTGAGAAATTCAAAGAATATAGAAACGAAGTAGAGAACCAGACTGGCAAGAGTATTAAGATCCTCCGATCTGACAGAGGAGGGGAGTACTTAAGCACGGAATTCCTAGATTACCTAAAAGAGAATGGAATTCTCTCTTAGCTTACTCCTCCGTTTACACTACAGCACAACGGTGTATCAGAGCGGAGGAATCGTACCCTATTGGATATGGTTCGCTCTATGATGAGTAGTGCTGAGTTGCCTCATTCATTTTGGGGACATGCGCTTTTAACAGTGGCATATCTGTTGAATGATGTTCCATCCAAATCCGTGCCTAAGACACCATTCGAGATGTGGAATGGAAAAAGGCCGTATCTTAAAAGATTTAAGATATGGGGTTGTCCGGCTTATGTTAAAAAGCACAATCCGGATAAACTGGAGGCACGGTCAGTTTTGTGTAAGTTTGTAGGATATCCTAAGAACAGTTATGGATATCAGTTCTACCACACCGAGGAACAGAAGGTGTTTGTTGCTCAGCACGCCACTTTTTTAGAATGGCAATTTCTTGGAAAAGAAATTAATGGGAGCACAGTAGAACTGAAAGAAATTCCAGAGGAACAAACTGCAACTGAAGATTTGGTGGAACCTCAGAGTTCAATAACCCCGGATGAACCTCAGCCACTCCGAAGATCTAGTATGATTTCTCATCCGTCCGAGAGATACTACGGTTTTCTCATAGATGGGGATCGAGAGGATTGCATCTTAGAAGAAGATGATCCTACTAGTTTCAGACAGGCCATTATCAGTAGGGACTCTGATAAGTGGCTGGATGCTATGCAATCTGAAATGGAGTCCATGTACACCAATAAAGTGTGGACCCTGGAAGTTGCTCCACCTGGGGTAAAACCCGTTGGATGCAAATGGATCTACAAGAAGAAACTTGGTGTGGATGGGCAGGTGGAAACCTATAAGGCTACACTCATTGCAAAAGGTTTTCGTCAAAGACCAGGAGTGGACTATGACAAAACTTTTTCTCCAGTGGCTATGCTCAAATCCATTAGGATCCTTTTTGCCATTGCTGCCTTCCATGACTACGAGATCTGGCAGATGGACGTAAAAACGGCTTTTCTAAACGGATGTTTAGAAGAGTGCGTTTCTATGGATCAGCCGGAAGGTTTTGTAGACAGTGGGAGCAGCGGAAATGTGTGCAAATTGCTCAAATCCATTTATGGATTGAAGCAAGCATAGCGGAGCTGAAACGTCTGTTTTGATGAGACAGTCAAGGAATTTGACTTCATCAAAAACGAAGATGAGCCTTGTATTTATAAGAAGATTGTAGGAAGAACTGTCGTGTTTCTAGTCTTGTATGTGGACGACATTCTTTTGATAGGAAATGACATTCCTATGCTACAATCGGTCAAGCTATTCTTATCACAAAGGTTCTCTATGAAAGACCTAGGTGATGCCTCGTACATTCTGGGGATCAAGATCTACAGAGATAGATCCAAGAGATTACTGGAACTTTCGCAGTCCAGGTACATAGAGACCGTACTAAAAAGATTTAGTATGGAAGATTCCAAGCGCGGTAATATACCCGCATTGCACGGAATCATCCTCTCCAAGGAGATGTCTCCCAAGACTGACGAGGAGAGGGTTCGCATGAGCACTATACCTTACGCTTCGGCGGTAGGATCCATAATGTATGCG
Source organism: Agapanthus africanus (assembly GCA_030015575.1). Taxonomy (NCBI): domain Eukaryota; kingdom Viridiplantae; phylum Streptophyta; class Magnoliopsida; order Asparagales; family Amaryllidaceae; genus Agapanthus; species Agapanthus africanus. Next base: position 204,910,428 of record CM057347.1, on the reverse strand, counting down.
ATGCTATGTACAAGACCAGATGTAGCTTACGCGCTAAGCGTGGTGAGTCGGTATCAGTCAGACCCATGTGAGGACCACTGGACAGCAGTAAAGAAGATTCTCAAGTACCTGAGAAGGACTAAGGAGATGTTCCTGGTTTACGGAGATGGAGACCTCAGGGTCGAGTCCTTTACCGATTCAAGCTTCCAGAGTGACAAAGATAACAGCAAGTCTGTCTCGGGTTTTGTATTTACCCTCAACGGAAGGGCGGTATGTTGGAAGAGCTCCAAACAGGATACCGTTGCAGACTCAACGATGGAGGCTGAATACATTGCTGCAAGCGATGCGGCAAAAGAAGCAGTCTGGATGAAGAAGTTCATAGCTGAACTTCAGGTAGTTCCGTCCATTGTTGATCCAATACCTGTGTATTGCGATAACAATGGGGCTATAGCTTTAGCGAAGGAACCACGGTCCCATCAGAAATCCAGGCACATCTTAAGGCGGTATCACCTGATCAGGGAGATCGTAGATCGCCAGGAGATCGAGGTCCGGAGAGTGGATACGAAAGACAACACGGCGGATCCATTTACAAAGGCCCTCCCTCAAGCACAGTTCGAGCGACTTTTTGGGATGTTGGGTATGCGGTACGCCAGCAGCTGGCCTTAAAGCAGACGTTGGGTATTCGGTACGCCAATCACTGGCCTTTAGTGCAAGTGGGAGATTGTTGGATGTATATGCCCTAGAAGCTAGTATTGTATATGTATACATATGGATACTAGGGATATGTATGTACAGAATAATCTTGCTCAGTTTTATAGTATATTATTTGACTTATCTTTATCGGGATATGTGTATTTATTGTTATTATATCTGGTTTGCACATATTGATAAAGACTCGATACGGTAGTATACTATTGTGGTTTGTCTTTATCTTAACATGTCATATGTTATACTCGTTATTACATATTGCGGTTACATGTTGATAAAACCCCTAGGATCCTGCTTGACTACCTATGTTGTGATGGCGATCATACTTGTGGGAGCAGGGTAGTCCATAAGCACATCCTTAAATGGTCCCTAGTCGCGTGAGTATCGAGACCGGGCATTGATACTCCAGAGTAGACTTGTGTGTACGTTTCTAGCCCTGTCGGGGGATGGTTGGTCCCGCAGCCATTGGTCTGATGCACCTAAGATCGTATACAGGTGCTCACTGGGTGTGAGTACACTGGACGGACACGCTGAGGACTTCCATATGGTACTATACCTATCGTCAGATAGAAGTTCTCAAGTGACATGTGTACAGGTTAGTCTTTGGACTCGAGATCGGCATTTGTCTCGTGTGAGTTCCCACTGAACTTTGACCACTACCCTACCACGGCTCTACTGAGTCGTGCAAACAGGTTTTGGTTGGGTTCAGTCCCGAGCCACATGGAGGCAGTGAGCGATTGTCGGGGATTCGTCTCTCCCGGTATAGGGAGTCGATATCGCACTGTGATTCGATTGGTCAGGACCATAAGACCTTGGCCAAGGCACTTGGGATTTACTGAAAGGTTGATCAGTAGTTTCCCGGTATGCGATACTCTTTGAAAAAGAGACCGGACTGTACGGATATTGTCACGGATAGGCTCAGTAGGAGATCCGGATGAGTTTGCTCGTCGGCCTTCCTTTTCGACAGGTACCTGGGCAGCCGTTACGTACAGCTAGTGCCGCTAACGTGCTTGTGGTTAAACCCATTGCCAGAGTACTGTCGAGTCTTTAGAGTGCCACACAGAGGGTTTCCCTGATCCAAGCAAAACGATGTAGTAGCCGTATTGGATACGTGCAGGGTTCGATCGATTGATGTACTTGGTACTCGGATTTTCGATTGGACAGTTTGTAATACTAGCCGGCTCGGGTTTGAGCCGGATTATTAAATCAGGTATTGATTTAATAATTTACACATATGTATTTCGATATATATATTCTAGTATTATGTTCTTCCTGTTATTCTATCTCTTTTGGGCGTTCGGTTTTTTATCTGATTGCCGGTATATTTGTACAGTAGTTGGAACTCCGTATTTATTACAGTTTTCCTTCTAGAAGGTGGCCACCTCATTATGGATTTTCCTTTTATTTGATAATTGGAAATGAGGTGTAAAGTAAAAGGTATGGGAGGAATGGTGATGACCATGCTTTAATAATTCACAAATGAATTTATAATTCATTTGGAGTTACTATTGAAGTATGGTTGTTAATTGTTTATTGAAAGAATTCACACACAAAACTAAGGTGTGTGATTTTCTCTCACTTCATGCTTCATTTCTCTTTGAGCTCTCATCTTTCTTGAGTTCCTCCCTCCTCTTGCTTTCTTCCATCTTCATCTTCTTCCTCTTCACTAACATTCTCATGTGTTGAGAAACAAGTGAAGAGGTTAGAAAAGAGATAGCAAACACTTAGACACCCTCCACTACATCCTAAATTACTTGGACTAGCATCCTAAGTTCTCTAGTTGCTTTTTTGATATATTGCAAAGAGCTAGAGCCATGGATCATATTCCCCGGGTGGATCATCAAGGACCAAGGATGGCCGGAGAACAAGCTCGATCCCGGAGGACCGACGGAGCAAGGAAAGAAGTTCAAGCATGTTCAAGGCGCTTGCTAAGAGCTAAGGATGAAGAAAGAAGACTGAAGGACTTGGTTCGTTTGGTGAGATTTCTATCATAGTAGATAGCTCTTCTTCTTTAGCTAGTTAGTTTTATGGAAAAGATCCGGTTAAGTTTTATTCTAGTGCCAAGTTTTTGTTCGCAAGAAAATTTTTGTTCTGCATTTGGCCACGGAAGTTGGCCGCGGCACTAGGGTAACCCTTCAATTTGTGTTTGGTATTGGTCACTTGGCGTTTGTACGTCGATATCGGGTGTTTTTGGGCTCTTTGGTGTGAGTGAACCATAGGTTTTGACCTATGGGTGATTCGTACGACATTTTGGTTTTCGTGCATGATTTCGTTTACGATCCTATATATGATATGTAGGTACCCCACATGGACTTCGAGACGACGAGGATGAGCGTGGCGTCATCGACTCCAGAAAGCGAAGATCAAGGTGAGTAGATATATATTTACGGGGGAAGTCGGGTAGATGGCGTATAGCATCCCCGCTTTTTCGTAAAATATGATGTAATGTGATATAGTTATACATTTTTGTGTTATGACAAGATATGAATTCTTAGCAAGAAAAGCTTTAGAAGATCATGGCTTAGTGTTAGCGAGATTTGAGGAAAGTGATTTAGTTGGTTTCATAGTCGCGAACCCTAGAGTAAGGTTGTTACACATGCACATACACACACGGGATATGGGTTCGAGTGTATATGTTATATGTATATAGATAGATGTGGATGTGTGGGTTTATATATATATACATATACGTATGCACGGGTGTTTGTGGATAGTATATGGTATTTGGAGATGAGTCGATGAGATTGGGCATGGTGCTATGAGATCGGTGATGCGATGTGGTTCGTGTTATGAGATACGACACGATGTTATAGTGGGTCCTTGGGCGTTGGGTTTCAAACACACGCATATGTATATATAGATAGTATCAGTATTGTACTAGACGTAGATCAGTACCCAGTTCACGATAGGTGATGATGAGGATACCAGATGAATAATGTGATAAATGTGATATTTGACCCGTACCCTGATTTGGGATGCCGTACGATGGATTTACCGTACAAGCTATATTGATGATAGATCCGCACTCTTGACTCGAGGATGTCATATTAAACAGTGTATAATGTGAGATACTATTGAGGCGGGATCACCGACTATTATATATATATATATATATATATATATATATATATATATATCGACTCAGACTTAGGTGGTTTTCCTTACCCTTTTCTATTAACCTATTAGCTCAGTCCTGTAGTTTATTTGTAGAGGTTAGACTAGATTCGATTCATACCTATTTCAAAACTAATGAATCGTGTGTATTTTAAAGACAGGACAAAGGATTCTACGGATATTTCAAAGGACGTACCTTTTCTTAAAAACACCGTAGCCCTCATTTCAAAACACCATGATTCGTGTTATTTCAAATGGCAAAAAAGTATGACACATATATAGTAATGTAGGTTCCTTATTGTTACGTTATTATTCATGTTCCGCATATTATTGCTGCATTTACTTTTGACTTGCCATTATTATGTTGTTATCGTTTCATTGCATGTTTATTGTGTACTTAGTGATTATGACACCATGCTGTCAGGACACCAGCACCATTACCGATGATGCGTAAGCTTCACATACACTTTCTTGCCAGCTCACACACATCATCATCGGTAATTGCCATGTCACGTACACTTTAGAGAATACTATTTCATTGACATAGCTTGCTAGCTGATAGTTGCAATAGGTTATAGCTTTCATATGCTTGTTTTACTATTGCATTCATTGCATGATATCAGATGCATTTATATATTCATTGGTTATGCAGTATTATGGAGATTTATGCTGGTTTTCACTATTTATTGACATGGTGATTTGATGATTTCGGATCCTTCACAAGATTTTCTGGATTTGGAAACCGCATTTGAAAGTTTTATAAACTGATGATTTATTTTAAAGAGAAAATGCGGTTTTCCTGGATATGATGAGTCTTGTCCACCATGATATTTTCTCGGTTCTGAGATGGTTTTCGAGACCCGATTCGAGGAGTTGGATGAACCGTCTGCGGGTACATGGTGGACCCGATATGGTACCCCGGGAAAAGAAGATCGAATTGTAGTCGATGAGCCTGGTAGGGGCAGACTGCCTACCGGTGATTGTCTAGCGCGGCGGATATCCGGAGGTTACCGTTCATGGTCGTGTGATTGATGATATGGGATGATTCGGACTGACAGAGCCCGAGGTATTGAGATATTAGGATGTTGAGATTTGAGACACTGAGATATTGAGATTTGATGATACAGGCCAGTCCGGATAGCCGAAGCCTGAGATATTGAGATATCGAGATTTATGTTTTGTGTCGATGCTTGACACGGATTTCTCTGTTGATTTCATTGATGATACTCAATTTATATACAGAAATCTCATTAAATAAAGAAAATAGTTGTCTCATTCATGATGTATTCTGTTTTCATTTGTAATGCATCCATAGATCATATATCTGATATGTTGCTATCTGAGGCATGCACGTGGTATTGCACTTATATGTAGATGGATCAGGATATTATTTGAGGATATTACTTGATATGACCTAGGATTGCGTTATACATGCGATTTCTGCTCGGTGATGTTTTCTACTCACCCCGTTGTGCCACAGTTCCTTGCAGGTTTTGCCGTACAGGTTTCGTTGCGGCTTTGCTGGCACACTGTTCCTTCCGGGTGATTGCTTTGTTAGGTGGTTTCATATTGCTTCGTGACCACCAATGTATTTATATTTAAATTCAGTTGTATCTAGTAAAACTCCATCAACCATATTTGTATATTTGATAGAGATAGATGACCAGTGTTTATTCTTTCGACCTTAGAGTCGCGCGTTGTATTATTATGGATTTCATGTTGATTGAGTTTCCTTTACAGTTTTGATACTCGCCTTTCGGCGTTGTATATTATATTGATTTGCATGGTTTTGTCCGCCGGTTGGCGAAGAGCTAGCTCCCGCTTAGGATGCCTTTATTCATTATATAGGCTTTATTCATGTTGTACCCCGTTTGGGGTCAGTTTTTACAATGGAAACTCTGCTGAAATTTTCAGAAAAGACTTAAGATTTTAAAATGCATACTTCGGCTTATGTTGTTAAAATTCTTGCTTTAAAATTGGTTTTTCCTTCACTCTACTGCTTTAATTGGTTTTGATTTCTGGGTTTTGGCTAACTTAGATTGCGTACACCTCGAGAAGTTTCGTAATTTAAGTGCCGGTCATGTTCCGTACTTTTCGGGTCGTGACAAAGATGGTATCAGAGCGTTAGGTTTTACCTTCTGAGTGTAGGATGATCCTTGGTTGATGGAGTAGGTGACTTAAGAAGAGTAACGTACAGTGTGTATGTTCCGCGGAATACTTACGATACGATACTCCGCTTAAGAAGCCTTAGGATGTATATTTCATTGCACAATATTATCTTCATTCTAATGATCTATCCTCTTCAGTATCGGTTTATGGTTTTACTGCCACGATTAGACGGGAAGAGAGAGCTACGGCTAGAGTTGCGTCAGCACGAGCTCGTCATGGACGAGGACTGACCAGGGCGTGATTCTAGGGACATACGATTGCATAGAGGCGTCGTTTTATTGTGCTTTCGTGCCATGAGCGCTTGATGGGTCCCTTTTACGAGATTACTCAGACGTGCAGATCAGCACCAGAGGATTGAGCCACTGATAGAGGCCCGCCAGAATGTGATGACCATTGATGTATCGCCTATTCATGATGATTGAGGCATTGTTCAGCGTGCAGAAGAATGAGCCAGTAGTTGCTGCGAATGACGAGATATCGCCCCAGATGTTAGAGCTATTGCAGTACGATTTGTACTTAGAGATATGACAGAATATCGCTAGTCACCCGAGGATGAATGACTAGGATATGTGGTTCATTCGCTTACCCCGATGTGAGGTCATCAGATTGATTGATTCCAGCTAAGGACGACTTCACGCTGGTACGTTGAGTGTCGATAGAAGCGATTGAATGTCAGAAACCCATATTCCAAGTTTAAAGTATTCGAAAACACATGCAAGCAATTCTATGGACCCTCTAGAAGAATGAAAACCCTAACTCGACATAATGACCATGTATAAGCCTTTGAACCTTAGGGTTTGCGGCAGTTCCGCGGTGCCATTAGTGAGGCTTGGGTTTGCCCTTCTACGGCTGGTCCACCGGTGCTGTGGTATGTACTCGATAATATTAAATTGTACTCAAGATGTTGAGCTCTTGTGGGATTATGGGACTTTGACGAATCGATCGAAAGGTTTGACTTCATTCGGATATCATGTGATGGGATGCATTGCTTGGGAGACTCCAGATACGAGTATAGCCGTTGGAGCGCAGTCTAGGCAGCCACGAAGAATCGAGTCCGAAACAGTCGACATTAGAGAAAGGTAGAGTAAGAAGTTCGTACGAGATCTTGATGAGATGGCGTTCCACTCCGCCGACATCAGAGATGTGATACGCATGCAGAGGCGTTGTATATGGATATATCTTCCGGAAGGAGTCGCGATGAATATGCAGCGTTTCGGAACCAGAAACAGATATAGTAAAGGGTGATAACCTTCGGACAGTTCAGCAGAGACAAGATTTGGGAGAGACCTCGACAGGACCTTTCTGGAATAATTTACGTGAAGACTTGGACCCAGGAGCTATCCTATTACGCATACCCAGCAGGCCAGAGTTCGGCATCATCGACAAGACATGTTATGAGTGACCACGATAGTTAGCCAGAGACTCTTAGAGGATGTGCTTGAGCGGGACTATTCCGCCATATTTAATTTTGGTATTCTGGGCGATCTATTCACATGATTGAGTTTTGATGACTGAGTTTCATGATATTTGTTTTCATGCACCATGGATGCACTTACTGAGTATTTACGTTTTGTGCATAGTTATTGCCCTTGAGATATGCTTTATACACCGTTGTGTTGATTTATGATTTATGCAGGTTTATTGCACTTGATTCAGTTTTGTGCCTTGGCTGCACATGTTTATGATTTCATGGATTGCATACAGCTGATTTGATTTTTGTGCAGGTGGTATGCACTCGATTTGGTTTTTGCACTCGGTATAGCTTACATGTGCTTGCAGTGCGTAGATACGTGTTTTGTGCATGCAGTTGCACGCGTTTATGATTTTATACATCTTGGCACACTCGGTGTTTCTTTTTATACGCATTTGAGTTATTGATGCATTTCCGTGCACTTGTTGCACCCGATTTGTATTTTGTTCAGTTGTTGCACTAGGTTTTTACGCTGTGCATTGTTGCACCATATTGTATTTCGTGCACTGGACGCACTGTATTCGGCATTTCGTGCACTGGATGCACTGTATTTGATATTTCGTGCACTGGATGCACTGGAGTTGGTATTTTGTGCACTTGGTGCACCATATTTGTATTTTTGTGCGATTGTTGCACTGTATTGTATTTCATGCACTAGATGCACCGGATTCATATTTTGAGCATTTGTTGCACCAGCTAGGTATTTTGTGTATTGGTTGCACCGGAATTACACTCCGTACCTTGGTTGTACCCGATTTATGTCTTTGAGCATTTGTGTTACCAGATTTGTGTTTTGTGCGCGTCTGCACTTGATGTTCGTTTTCATGCATGTTACTGCACTAGATACTTTTCACGGACTGACGCGCTTGGGTTGGATTTTTGCGCATATTAGGCGCTTAATATTGGATTTTGTATGCATCGGATGCACTTGATTTAGATTTTATTCGTGTATGTTGGATGCACTTGATTTAGATTTATTTGTGCATGTTGGATGCACTTGATTTAGATTTATTCATGAATGTTGGATGCACTTGATTTAGATTTTATTCATGCATGTTCGATGCCCTTGATTTAGCCTTCATTCGTGCATGATGGATGTACTTGATTTGGATTTTAGCGCATGTTGAGCGCATGATATGAGATATGGTTTTGTGCACACCGGACGCACTCGATTGGGATTTCCATTCGTGCATGTTAGTTGCACTGGATTGAGATTTTGTGCACTACAGTTGCACTCGACTTCGATTGATGACATTCGAAATGTTGATTTTGATTCCATGCCTGATATTTTGAGCGATTTATTTGCATGATTGAGATTTTGTGCACCACAGTAGCACTTGACTTTGATTAGATATAATTCGAGATGTTGATTTTGATTTCATGCCTACGGTATGCATGTGATTTGACTTATGCTTTCGGCATAGTTTTCATACACTTTTAGTATTTTGTTTCGATTTTGTGCACGCTGATGCATATGGTTGTGAGATTATATACCACGGTATACCTGATTTGGATTTCGATTGAGATGTGTTGTATACCGTCGATTTCGATTGCGATATTCGATATTGTTTTCGTGCACCTTGTGCACTGGATTTGGATTCTTGCGCAAATTTGGGCGCTTGATGCGATTTTGATGCACACCAGATGCACTCAATCGAGATTCTTCGTGCATATCAGATGCACCTGGTTTTGGCTGTCAGGCACACTAGTTGCCCTTGACAGGTGTTCGTGCACACCCGTTGCACTTAGATTTTGTTTCTGTGCACATGTATGGCACATTTCATTGATTTCGATTTCCGTGCGCACCAGACGCATGTGGCATTCATGTACATATTTTGTATTTGATTTCCGTTTGAGTTGATGTTTATGATATTTACTATTTGTTTTCGTACTGAGCAGGACTAGTAAGAGGACAGTACCTAGATATATTTTGCATGCATTGATAGTTATCGAAGGGATTTCCAAAAAGGGAGCTATAGTCTCAGTATTTACCTACGTGTCTGATATGACACGAAACGTTTAAAACAAAGAAACCCTTCTAAATTGTTTCGAAACGGAGGGACGTGCTTATTAAACAAAGGATATATATACATATATGGTTATTTTCTTACAATAGACGTCCGCCACTGTGCAGTGTTATGCGCATCGCACAGCAACATGAAAGGTTTGGCATGCATTTCCTTCATATGTTTACATGTATAGATTTGATGTTTACATGTATAGTTTTGATGTATATCATATTGGTTTCGTTTTGGATTTGACATTTGTGTCTTCACCATGACTCCGATGATTGCAGGATGTTTGACAGAGTTTTGTTTTTGAGTTATCTGCTCATTGTTCATACGCATGCATTGCGCTACGATGCGTTTTATGTATTGATGAGTTCGGAGCCCCGACGACTTAGACTTTTACTGAAATGTTTTAGTATTTGAGGGGTTTAAATTTAAATTTGGGGACCGAATTTCTTTAAGGGGGAAGACTGTAACATTTCAGAAAAAATAAAATATTATTTTTGGGGATTTTTATAGTTAAATAATAATATATTGAATATTTTAATAAGGCGGTATAATTAAATACAGATAAATTGAGAAAAAATTGGAAAATTATGGAAATTACTGAAATGATGGTGCTTTATGTGAATTATGCAAATTATAAGTTTTTTTGATTAATTATACACTATTTAGTGCTAATCGTGATTAAATATCTCTAATCGCGCATTAAGCGTGTTTTGTGCACATGACATGCACAGTCATTCCTGGCATTTTTACATTTTTCCTAGCATGGCTTTTCTTCATTTTCAAGCATGATTTGGTTTAAATGAAATGACAAGAAAAGATAAAGAAAAGAAAAGAAAAGAAAAGAAAAGGGAAATGAATAAAGAATGAGGGATGGGCATGAGAGAGAGAGAGGGTGAGGGGTCAAAGCATGGTCTTGGGTTCTTGTTTCTTTCCTCATCTTCATCTTCTCCATCTTTTCTCTTCAGCCCATGGCAGCACCTCACACCCCCTCCACTACAAACCATCAAAACTGTAGGGTTCCTAGGCACGCTAATGAGGTCTCACAAGACATCAACCATGCCAAATTCAAATTTTTTCTTGTGCCTACAAACCCTAATACGGATCGTTAACTAGAATTTAGGCGAAACTACAAGTAGTAAACAACTTTACTGCTAAAAGGGAAGTGACTACAACCTTTGTAGATCAGGTCCTCCACTTCCTAAGCTCCGTGAAGATGTCCCCTCGCTGCGATCATTGGATCCCGGACTCTAGCGATGGTTTCGTCGAAGAAATGATCGGGCTAGGTCGTCGACTTCGATGCCGAAGATGATATACGTCAGGGCAACTCAAGATCAAGCTCCAACTTTACCAAGTCATGAAACTTGTGAAGAAAACACCCTATACTACTTGGCAAGTGGTAGAGGATGAAGAAATAGGAAGTGGGTTCACTTTAGAATTGGATTTCCCACTCCTTTTCTCATGTTGCCATTAATGGTAGCAAGCTTTCTTCTTGAAGAAGAAGAAGAAGAAGAAGATAAAGAATATGATAAGAATTATTGATAATAGAAAATAAAATGATTCTTATCATATTAGCAACCATGGTTAAGTGTAGAGAATGAACTAGGGTTTAGTTAAAGCGTTAGGGTGGAAAGAAACAAAATGGTTTGACTTTCAAAGCTTCATGAAGCTTCAAGTGAAACAAATTAAGCCACCATTTTATTCTTGCCAAAATAAACAAATAAATAAATAAAATAAATGATATGAAACCCTAACCATTTACTAAACATGGTTCAATTCAAATATACACCCAAGTTTGCATGTATCATCAAACATGATACAAACAAGTGCACAAAACTATATCACATATACAATGTGCACATCAAGTGAGAAAATCCATTTTAAGTGAACCAATACTAGTTAAAGCAAAGTAATATATCAAATATATAATTATGCATTAAATCATTAAATCAACGCTTGATTTAACGATCCGGTCATATCGCATATGACCGACTAATATCTAATATATCGACTTATAGAATCAATCCTTGATTCGATAACTAGGTTATATCGCATACAACCAATCGATACATTCATCGTGAGAATAGAATACGGTATCACATACACGCATTATTCTCGGTCCCGCACATATCTCATATGTGCTCCTATTTCGTTTCGCTTGAGCCAGGAAACCTCTGTGTAGGACTCTAAAGACACGACAATACGCCGGCAGTAGGTGATGATCATATCAAACACCCACAAGCCGCAAGCGGTCTGCTAAACGTAACGGCCACCTGGGTATTGAGCGATCAGAAGATCGACGAGCAAGCCCGCTCACAATACTGTGAATCCAACCAGTAACACTTACCGTACAGTCTGGTCTCGTCGTCTGATATGTCGCATATCTCGCCTAGGGGTGGTAAACGTCAGACCCCAATAGCTTGATAAGTCGTGTCGATATGAGGTCTATAACAGTTCGAGAAACTACTGGTAACACTTACCAGTAAATCTCAGCAACCCTGGCCAGGGATTTCCGGTTATAGCCAATCGAACACAGCGCAACATCAACTCCCTATACCGGGAGAGACGAATCCCCTCTTATCGCTCATTGCCTCCATGTGATTCGGGACTGTACCCAAAAACCACCATTTTGCACGCCCTCTTAGACGTGGTAAGGTGGAAATCAAAGCACAGTGGGAATCACACAAGACTCTATGACGATCTCGGGTCAACAGACTACTCTGTACCAGTGTCACCAGAGAACTGCCATCTGACGTAAGGTATAATACCATCTGGGAGTTCTCGGCGAGTCCGTCCAGTGTACCCAGTCTCCACTGAGCACCTGTATATCATCTCTGATGTCAAACACCAATGGATATGGGATCATCCATCGCCCATCTGTATGGGTCGAGAAGGTATACGCTAGTCTACACTGGTATATCGATGCCCTGTCTCGATACACCCACGACTAGGGACCTTGAAGGATGTACTTATGGACTACCATGTCCCCACTAGTATGATCCACATCATAGTCCAGGTAGTCAAGTACACATCCTAAGGGCTTTACCAACATGTAACAGAGAGACAATCAGTGTACACGTTAAGGTAAAGATCAACCAGATAGCATACTATCATGTCGAGCAAGAAAGTCCTCCCTATATATATCTAAGCATCCACTACAATATACATCCTATGTATAGTAATGGCCTCTAGGGCATACATATAACTAACAATCTCCTACTTGCATAGGGCCATCTGATAGCAGTGGTTGCAGTATCTCATACTCAACCATCCCATAAAAGTCTCTCTCTGGGAAAAGACCTTCGTGAGTGGATCCACCGTGTTGTCTTCTGAGTCTACTCTCCTAACCTTGATCCCCTGGAGATCAACCATCTCCATGATCAGGTGATACTGCCTTAGAATATGTCTGGATCACTGATGGGGCGGACGTTCCTTGGCATAAGCCACAACTCCATTGTCACACAATGGGAGGAACTAAGTTCATCTCATGAAATAATATACACCCAGACTGCCTCTTTGGTAGCATCTTAAGTAGCGATGTATCCTGCCTTTATCGTCTAGTTAGCCACAGTATCTAGCTTGGAACTCTTCCAACATACCGTCCCTTTACTGAGGGTAAAGACAATGCCCGTGACTGACTTTCAGTCGTCCTTATCACCCTGGAACCCTTCCAGTGATTCTCTCCAGGATCGATTGATACCATCTCACTACAACTAGTGAGAATCCTAACATCCAATTAGATCTATCTCATAGATCCAAAACCCAGGATTTAGGAGGTATCACTTTGATCCTATATGGAGAATCATTGTGATAAGCGGAGATTGACCGAGCGTAGCATAGGAAACTCCTTCCCTATCAAGAGTATGTCATCCACGTACTCTACGAGGATCATCACCATACTCCCTACTACCTTTTTGTATATACAAGGTTCATCTACCATTTTGATGATGTCAAACTGTTTGACTACTACATCAAAATAGATGTTCCAACTCCGCGATACCTGCTTTATCCTATAAAGCATCTTGTACACGTTTCCGCTGTAAGGTTAGTCTAGCACCCTCTAATGAGTTTTGAAGCATCACATGTCCCAAAGTTTAAATTTTTATGGTGCTAAACGAACATGCAAAGGAAACGATCCTAGAAAATTAGGGTTTCGAAATATAAAGCGAACTAATCTAGGGTTTCGAGACTACAACCTTTGTAGCTCCCTTTCGCTGGACTCCTTGGTCTCTAGGGTGTTGAATGGAGGTCCTCTTGAAGTCCTCTTGTGTCCACGATGATCCACCACGGAGTTCTCCGTCCAAGCTCGCAACTTCGTAAAACCGAAGAGAACACTCTAAACAAGACGGCTAAGCTTGTGTAGAATGAAGTTGTGGTTAAGGTTCTCACTTCAAAAACCTTTCTTTAAGTGGTATTTACTCACTAGAAAAAACTAGAGAGCAAATGAGAAAGAGGAAGAAGATGGTGGCAATATTTTCACAAGAGGTAATGAGATAAAAGATAACTCACAGGAAGAAAAAGAAATATATCAATATATATTTTATTTCTTCTTACTATGAACCATGGTTAAAGTGATGGAGACATTATTTAACTTGAGTTTTAAATGATAAAGAGAAGGATAACTCAAGTTAAGAGGTAGGTGAGCTAGGTTAGGTTAAAAGAAGAATGTAGAAACTAGTAAGAATTATCCTTTCTTTTTCAATTTGTTTTAAATTCAAAATCAAATAATAATCCATCACTTAGACCATGGTGTGAGTCTTATATTGCCACCATTTCCATATGTTAACAACCATGATAGATGGGTGTATGTATGTGTGTATGTATGCACATCCATATGTGCATGAAACTAGCATGAAAGAAAGAAAGAAAAGCACACATGCATGCACACATCCATCATCCAAGAAAAGGTTTTAAGTGAGAAAACTAATGGTTAAATGATAAATCAACACTTGATTTATCAATCCGGTCATATCTCATATGACCCCACCAAAAGCAGTTCACCCGATCAATGTTCGGTATCATATACACATATTTTAATCGGGTGCTTGCGCATATCGCATACGCGCACCACAACGTTTCGCCTGGACTGGGTAACTCCTTTGTGGGACTCTAAGACTCGTCAATACGCCGGCAGAGGGTGATGATCATATCAGGTACCCCCAAGCCGCAAGCGGTCAGCTAAACGTAACGGCCACCCGGGTATTGAGCCATCAGAAGAAAAACAAGCGAACCTGCTACAACTCCCGTCGAGCCATCCGGCAACACTATCGTACAGTCCGGTCTCTTCGTCAGATATGTTGCATATCGAGCCTAGGGATGGTCACGTCGACCCTAATAACTCAATAAGTCGTGTCGGTGAATGGTCTATAACAGATCGAGAAACTACCGATAACACTTATCAGCAAATCTCAGCAGCTCTAGCCAGGGACTTACTGATATAACCAGTCGGGCACAGCACAGCATCAACCCCCAATACCGGGAGAGACGAAACCCCTCCTATCGCTCATTGCCTTCGTGTGTCTCGGGACTGTACCCAACGGCCACCTGTTTGCACGACTCAGTAGAGCCGTGGTAGGGTGGCAATCAAAGTACAGTGGGAGAACACACAAGACTCTATGACGATCTCGGGTCTACAGACTAACCTGTACCAGTGTCACCTGAGAACTGCTATCCGACGATAGATATAATTCCATATAGGAGTTCTCGGTGAGTCCGTCCAGTGTACCCAGTCACCACTGAGCACCCGTATATGATCTTGATGTCAAACACCAATGGATATGGGATCATCCATCGCCCATCACATGGGTCTATTATCATATACGCTAGTCTACTCTGGTATATCAATGCCCCGTCTCGATATACCTACGACTAGGGACTTTCCAGGATATGCTTATAGACTACAGATGTCCCACTAGTATGATCTCCATCATAATCAGAGTAGTCAAGCCAATATCCTCAGGGCTTTATCAGCATGTATGAGTGAATAACAAGCATGATCAAATCAACATGTCAGATAAAGAAGAACCAGATAGCATACTATCATGTCGAGCAAGAATGCATACTGAATATATATATATATATATATATATATATATATATATACATGTATAGATACATCCATTATCACATAATGGCCTCTAGGGCATACATATATCCAACAATCTCCCACTTGCACTAAGGCCAGTTATTGGCGTATCTCATACCCAACTTCTCAAAAAGTCGCTCATGCTGCGGCTGAGGGAGGGCCTTGGTGAATGGATCCGCGGCGTTATTCTTTGTGTCTACCCTCCTAATCTCGATCTCGCGGCGATCTACAATCTCCCGGATCAAATGAAAACTCCTCAGGATGTGTCTGGACCGTTGATGGGATCTGGGCTCCTTGGCTAACGCCACAGCCCCATTATTGCCACAATACAAAGGTATTGGATCAATAATGGTTGGAACTACTCCTAGCTCCGAGACGAACTTCTTCATCCAGACGGCTTCCTTGGCGGCATCATTTGCAGCAATGTACTCAGCTTCCATCGTAGAGTCTGCAACGGTATCTTGTTTAGAACTCTTCCAACTCACGGCCCCTCCATTGAGGGTAAATACAAACCCAGAGATAGATTTGCTGTCGTCCTTATCGCTCTGGAAGCTCGAATCGGTAAAGGCCTCCATTTGTAGATCTCCATTACCATACACCAAGAACAATTTTTTAGTCCTTCGCAAGTACTTAAGAATGTTCTTCACTGCTGTCCAGTGATTCTTCCCTGGGTTGGATTGATACCTGCTTACAACACTAAGTGCATAAGCTACATCTGGGCGTGTACATAACATCGCATACATTATAGATCCTACTGCCGAAGCATAGGGTATAATACTCATGCGAGCTCTCTCTTCATCGGTCTTTGGACAAGAATCCTTGGAGAGAGTGACCCCATGGAAAGCGGGTAAGGCACCCCGTTTGGAGTCTTCCATACTAAACCTTTTTAGGATGGTGTCAATGTACCTGGTTTGGGACAATCCCAATAACCTTTTGGATCTATCCCTATAGATCCTTATGCCCAGAATGTACGTGGCATCACCCAGGTCCTTCATGGAGAACCTCAGTGATAAGAAAGATTTGACCGACTGTAGCATAGGAATATCATTTCCTATCAGAAGAATGTCGTCCACGTACAATACGAGGAATGTGACAGCTCTCCCTACAGCCTTCTTATAAACACAAGGTTCATCTGGATTTTTGATGAAATCAAACTCTTTGATGACATCATCGAAACAAATGTTCCAACTCCGTGATGCCTGCTTTAACCCATATATGGATTTAAGCAATTTACATGCTTTCCCGCTGCTCCCACTGTCAATGAAACCCTCTGGCTGATCCATATAAACACATTCTTCTAAATTTCCATTTAGAAATGCGGTTTTAACGTCCATCTGCCAGATTTCATAGTCGTAGTGAGCAGCAATAGCAAGTAGGATCCGAATGGATTTAAGCATGGCTACGGGAGAAAAAGTCTCGTCATAGTTCAAACCTGGTCTTTGACGAAAACCCTTCGCCACAAGTCTTGCCTTATAGGTCTCCACCTACCCATCTACACCAATTTTTCTTTTAAAGATCCATTTGCACCCTACAGGTTTTACCCCAGGGGGTACAACGTCCAAAGTCTACACTTTGTTGGTGTACATAGACTCCATTTCGGATCTCATGGCATCCAGCCACTTCACAGAGTCTTTACTCGTGATAGCTTGCTGAAAACTGGTAGGATCATCATCATCCATGATGCAATCTTCTCCGTTACCATCAATGAGGAAACCGTAGTACCTCTCCGGTGGACGAGAAGTCCTACCAGACCTACGGAGTGGCTGAGGTTCTTCAGTTTCTGCTGCAACAGCCGGTTCAACCAAATCGTCATTTGTAGTTTGTGTCTCTAGAACCTCTTCTAGATCCACCACCTTGCCATCATCTTTGTCTGTGAAAAACTCTTTTTCCAAGAATGTGGTATGTTGAGAAACGAACACTTTTTGTTCCTCTTTGTGGTAGAATAGATATCCATAAGAATTCTTTGGATATCCCACAAAGTTACACATGACCGACCGTGTCTCGAGTTTGTCCGGATTCTGCTTTTTAACATAGGCCGGGCAACCCCAAATCTTAATTCTCTTAAGAGATGGTCTCTTCCCATGCCATATCTCATATGGTGTGGTGGACACGGCTTTGGTTGGAACCCTGTTCAGTAGAAACGCTGCAGTCTCTAATGCATGCACCCAAAACGAGACGGGTAACTCAGCGTCACTCATCATGGACCGGACCATATCTAATAGGGTCCTATTCCTTCGTTATGACACACCGTTGTGCTGTGGTGTGTAAGGAGGAGTGAGCTGAGAGAGAATCCCATTCTCTTTCAAGAAGTTTGCAAATTCTGCACTGAGATACTCACCACCTCAATCTGATCGAAGCATCTTGATACTCAAGCCGGTTTGTTTTTCTACTTCTTGTTTATATTCAATGAATTTCTCAAAAGCTTCGGACTTGTGTTTTAATAAAAATACATGACCGAATCTTGAGAAATCATCAGTGAATGTAATGAAGTATGAAAAACCGCCTCTAGCTTGTGTAGACATAGGCCCACATACATCACTATGTATGAAGCCCAGGAGCTGAGTAGCTCTTTCTCCGTGTCCGGTAAACGGAGTTTTGGTCATTTTACCCTTGATACAAGACTGGCAAGTCGCATAAGATTTATATTCAAAAGAATTTAAATATCCATCTTTGTGTAACTTGTTTAGTCTTGTTTCGTTAATATGGCCAAGTCTACAGTGCCAAAGAAAAGCTTCATTTAATTCTGAAAGTTTTCTTTTATTAGTGTGTTGTATACTGAAAACTGTGTGTTGATTTAGGACATATATTCCGTTGTTAAGCGTACCATACCCAACCAACATTTGATTCAGGTTAATGTTCATAACATTGTTCTGCAATACAAAATTATACCCTTCATTGTCCAACAAAGAAACGGATATTATATTACATAGCATACTTGGTACAAAATAACATGGATTTAAAACCAAAATACATCCAGATGGCAACCCCAAGTGATACTCTCCCACTGCGACTGTATGTACATTGGAACCATTTCCAACGCGGAGAGTATGGTCACCAGTCCTCAAAACCTTGCTATTTCTCAGCCCCTGCATAGAATTGCAAATGTGAGAACCTGAACCGGTATCCAATACCCAGGAAGCAGAGTTTATAGAAAAACAGTTTTCAGTCACAAACGCACCTGAAGCAGAAGCATCACCATGCTTCTTCTTGAGACTTAAGTACTCCGTGCAATTGCGCTTCCAATGTCCTGTCTTGTGGCAGTGAAAACATTCGCCCTTCCCCGAGTCTCCAACCTTGGACTTTCCCTTTCCCTTCACCTTTTTAACTCCGCCCTTAGGATTAGTGGGTTTCTTCTTTTTCTTTCCCTTGGCCTTGGCTTTCGGGCGAGAAGAGGAAGACTGTCCAATAGTCATAACGGGAGTTTTTGCTAACTTCATAGTGCTCTCTGCACTCCTTAACATATTAAGGAGTTCAGGGAGGTCCTTCTCCATGCCATGCATGTTGAAGTTCACTATGAACTGAGCAAAGGTTGAGGGGAGGGACTGCAGAATAATATCTATATATTGTTCATTATCCATTGTCCATCTAAGGTCCTCAAGCTCTTCTATAAGAGCTATCATCTTCAGAACATGGTCTCCTACTGGTGTGCCAGGGGCCATTCGCATCTGAAACAATTTCTTTGATGCTTCGTATCGTAATACGCGGGATTGCTCCCCATACAACTCCTTTGTATGGAGCAATATACCGTGAATGTCCATGTCCTCGTGCTGCTTTTGATGTGTGTTATCCATCGATGCAAGCGCGAGGCATGTGGTCGTGGCACAGTCAGCGTCCCATGTCTTGCGGACTTCAATGTCCGCAACTGAGGATTTTGGACCAGGGACGGGCGGAGCTGAAGCCGTGAGGACATATGATACTTTATCATAAGTCAAGGCGATTTTCAGATTCCTCAGCCAGTCTTTATAGTTGGTCCCATTCAGTTTGTTTTTATCTAGTAAAAGCTTGAGTCCAGTCATAGGTATCTGCCATTAAGAGAGAGAAAAGAATACACTCAGCGAAAGCTCTTGCATAGATTAGATTGATTTATTATCTTGTCTAATCGATGTTTCCCACTGCTTTTATCGAGTTTTTCTTTCAAACCTTAAAAAGAAAAACTAGCCAGGATTAATTACAGTCTACAACTTCGCTAACCGTTCAGCCAGGCCAGTGTCGGTACTTGAGGGAGGTTCCCCGTGCTTTCGCACGGACCTAATTAGAGTAAACCTCATTTTCCCAGAGGCGGAGCCCCGTTAACACCTTTCTAGACACCTAATGAGTTAGCTAATTGTAAACTGTAAAACTCTCCTAGGAGCAACTATTGCCCACAGTGGGATCGGGATCCAACCATCATATGGAAGGTATGCAATCTCATTACAAATTTCAACTATTGAAATTCCCGTTGTGGTTTTTACCCCTAATACTCGTGACCTTGGCTAAGGTCAACAAATCACGAGCACTAGTCAAGCTCAACCCGTCATTTCTTGATTAATTAGACCCGTTCACACGACCCTTGGCTAAGGTCAACAAAGTCATATGTCCGTCCTAATTAATCTGCATCATATGCGTTTGTAGGAAGACATCACTTAGCTACCGTACACTACGCCTTGGCTAAGGTCAACAAACGTAGCACGAATACTAAGTACTCTACTTCTTAAAATGACGGAGGGTTGCGGATGATTTTTAAGAAAATCTTTAACGCTTTGAACTTGATATCGTTGTAGAATCAAACGGTTTCCAAAAGGAGTGGCTTAAGCTCCGCAGTTTTGAAATATAGCTTTTTCATAAATAGCCGAGTAGTTTTCAAATCCGATTCTACAACATCTTTTTAGGTTTATTTTCTTTACATTAATCACATTAATGTAATCCCATCATTTAAGTCCTTAAGCCAATCACAGAAAAGAAACGAAAATAACACATACGCTTATGCCATCCGCATTCGCCGCAATGTTCCGTTATGCACCGTTAGGTTACTTAACTAACGGCATACCGGGACGGGACTAGCGCGGGTGTAAAACATAAGCAACGTCTACTATATATCATATATATAATATGTCATTCGTCTCAGATATCACAGAACACAGGCAGCAGAAATATAGATATAACGTGGGATATACTAGGACGTCCGTATTTAGTATTTAGCCAGAATAGAAAATACGGATTCCACAGTCGCGATGAATAGCCAAGCCCACACCCTGGACCCCTACGAGAGCGGCAAGTGACCCTGCCAATTCTGGAGTTTAGGAGACCCGGTCTCGACTCCTCGAGATGGCCTCCCACTGAACCCCAGAACCCGGTCACCTGTGCTCCCCTCCTTGGGTCCATCCTAATGCGGAAAAGTAAATAATATACAACACTGGTAACACAACCTCAACCCGGAAGTGCTCCAAATAAAAGAATATTACATTACATTTGAATTTACATGAATGAAAATATAAAACTCTCATCTCACATAAAACCCCCCGGCTATTCAATCGCGACAATCCTGCACATCATATCACAGCAACACATAATATCTCATATCATCAACGTAAGTAAGTATGCATACCCCAATTGTCGTTGATGTATAGCAACGAAACCGGCGATATCGTACATACTACACTTACGGTCACAGAAAAGAAAGTGTAAAACTGCAATATCTGGAATCCACATTCTCTTTAGACATCGCAAATGCAAAATATCACATATTCCGTATTTCATGTCTAGTAATATGAATTCCACACATTGCATCACATTCCGGATAAACAGACAGTATCGAAGTTTTCGAACGAACGATCAAATACCCAGGATTCACTAAAGCCCAACACTTGAGCAGAGTTCAAACACCTGGAGTGTGACATAGTAGTAGCGGTCCAGCCGTAGAAGGGTCAAGCTAACGCCTCACATGTGGCACGCCGTACTGCCCCAAACCCTAAGGTTCAAAGGGCAGTTCAAGACGGTCACATAATCGAGTTAAGGTTTGTTGTCTTCTAGAGGGACCACCACAAAAAGACTTGCACGTATTTCCAAAGTATTTAAACCCCGTGAATAGTGAGCAAATGATACTCGTTCAAACACTTCAATACTTTCTTATTTACCCGGAAAAGCTACGAAATGAAAATACCGATCAAAATAACGCGTCCAAAACCATCTCCAGATAAAACAGTACAACATTCAGATTAAACATACCTAAAACACTATACAAGCAGAAATATGAATTACAGTGAAATTCCCATGCAATAATACTACAGTACGGCCGCGGAACCGCGGCCTAAGCAAGGATTTGCCGCGGTTCAGCGGCCAAATTAACTGTTCATGTCTTCGTATTTCACCATAATTTTTATATTTTCCTGCTGTATTTTTTAAGTATTTTTAATTCTGAAAAAGGTCAGATTTTAGAATTTGTCCAGAGAGGGTCCAAGAAAACCGTATTTTTGTCCGATCGGGATTTTTACTTCGTAAAAGCGACGCCTAATGTTCTAGGTCGGCTCTGATACCAATGTAAGGTTAGTCTAGCACCCTATAATGAGTTTTGAAGCATCACATGTCCCAAAGTTTAAATTTTTATGGTGCTAAACGAACATGCAAAGGAATCGATCCTAGAAAATTAGGGTTTCGAAATATAAAGCGAACTAATCTAGGGTTTCGAGACTACAACCTTTGTAGCTCCCTTTCGCTGGACTCCTTGGTCTCTAGGGTGTTGAATGGAGGTCCTCTTGAAGTCCTCTTGTGTCCACGACGATCCACCACGGAGTTCTCCGTCCAAGCTCGCAACTTCGTAAAACCGAAGAGAACACTCTAAACAAGACGGCTAAGCTTGTGTAGAATGAAGTTGTGGTTAAGGTTCTCACTTCAAAAACCTTTCTTTAAGTGGTATTTACTCACTAGAAAAAACTAGAGAGCAAATGAGAAAGAGGAAGAAGATGGTGGCAATATTTTCACAAGAGGTAATGAGATAAAAGATAACTCACAAGAAGAAAAAGAAATATATCAATATATATTTTATTTCTTCTTACTATGAACCATGGTTAAAGTGATGGAGACATTATTTAACTTGAGTTTTAAATGATAAAGAGAAGGATAACTCAAGTTAAGAGGTAGGTGAGCTAGGTTAGGTTAAAAGAAGAATGTAGAAACTAGTAAGAATTATCCTTTCTTTTTCAATTTGTTTTAAATTCAAAATCAAATAATAATCCATCACTTAGACCATGGTGTGAGTCTTATATTGCCACCATTTCCATATGTTAACAACCATGATAGATGGGTGTATGTATGTGTGTATGTATGCACATCCATATGTGCATGAAACTAGCATGAAAGAAAGAAAGAAAAGCACACATGCATGCACACATCCATCATCCAAGAAAAGGTTTTATGTAACGTCTTCAAAATAATAAAATATGATTTTTGGGAAATTTTATAATTTAATATTATTTTAATGAATATTTTAATATTCTGGTATAATTAAATACAGATAAATGGGGAAAAAATTATGGAAAATTCTATAATAAGGTATTTTAAGGAATTGCCTCGTTTTCTGTGCATGCCCCCATTTCCTCTAGTTTTGACCCTGAGTATGTCTAGTTTTGACTGATTCCATCTAGGGTGAAATTTGGGTTGATTTTCCTATGTTGGTGTATAATTTGGGACTTGTTTTAGTATGGATTTTGGTATTTGGTGATTCATTCATGTCGGGTGGCGTTTGGACGTCAACGACAAGTGGATTTTGATTGTGTTTTCATGCGAGTCGATAGGTTTTTACCTATGCTGGTAGCGTGTGCTATTTTGGTTTCCGATGTGATTTTCATGTGCTTTAGCATTGTGATATACTTGTAGGTACCCCGCGTGATGTTGAGGCAAAGGAGGTGAAGATAGCGACATCGGCTTTGGCACACGAGAAGCAAGGTGAGTAGATTTATATCTACGGGGAGAAGTCGGGTGGATGGCGTATAGCACCCCCGCAGTCCGTGGTGATGTATACGAATACGTATACACACGAATATTTATTATGTGTTGTTTAGGGTTATTGATGGTAATAATGATATTTTGATGATAAGAATATATTGGTTTAGTATAGTGCGAACCCTAGAGTAGTGGTTGCACTCACACATACATTTACACACATACTTGCATTCATTCTTTCATTTATTAGAGTGCATATGATGGTGCGTATATCTACACATGGGTATGGGACTATGTGTTTATATACGGGATTGGAGGATGATACGTGGTTTGAGATGATACTTGATGTGAGGCCGTGAGATCGGCGATGTGACATAGTTTGCCTTTGAGGTGCGATATGATAGTTTTAGCGGGCCTTTGGACATGTGCTTTACCCGCATTCATATTTTATAGATGGTGTCGATTTGTACTAGACTTACAGTAGTACCCCAGATTGTGTGATCTGATGATAAGTGATACCTGATATGTGATGAGATAGTGTGATATTGACCCCTACCCAGCTATTGGGATGCCGTACGACGATTTACCGTACGAGCCGATATTGATGATAGATCCGCACTCATGACTCGAGGATATCATACGATATGTTATTGAGGCGAGATCACCGACTATCATATCTATATTTATATATTGACTCAGATTAGGTGGTTTCATACCCCTCCTGTCTAGATTATTTAGTAGACATTAGACTAGACCGAGTCGTACCTATTTCAAAACTAACGAATCGGGGATATTTTAAAGATAAGCAGAAGGGTTATACGGATATTTTCAAATGATGCATCTTTTCTTAAAACACCGTAGCCCTTACTTTACCAAAAGCCCTGATTCGTCTTATTTCAAAAGGCAAGGTTGCATGACATATCTATTGGGGCAGGTTCTGTACTTTTGCGTTGATCATTCGTTTCCGCATATTCCTGCTATTTGCATTGCATCGCTTGTATTGTTGTGACATTCAGTCATGCTGCTAGGACACCAGCACCATTATCGATGATGTATATGTTCCACGTACACTTGTTGCCGGCTCACACACTCATCATCGATAATTGCCATGTCACTACACTATAGTACTATTGCATTCATGATATGATTCTGGCATGGCATATTGTACACTTATACCTGTACACATATATAGATGATTCTAGCTTGATTGGGGATTTGGGAACCGCAAGATACTCTTTAAAAACAGATTCCTTTTAAAAGAGCGGTCTCCCTCGACATGTGCACATTATTATTCCATGTTGCATGACTTACTGATATGCTTGCATTACTGTTACATGCCGCATACATCATGCTTTGACTGTACGCATTGAGATATGTTGTTTCTATGATATTTCTGGATTTGGGAACCGAGGGTATTTCAAAAGAGAATATGTCATTTCTTTAAAAACCCGGTTACCCTTGATATGATATTTCAGTGCGTCCACCATGTGTTTTCTCGGTGCTGAGAGCGATATGTGTAACCCGAATCGAGGCGTGGATGAGCCGATTGCGGGTACATGGTGGACCCGGTATGGTTCCCCTCGGCAAGATGATCGATGAGCTTTGCCGATTGAGCCTGGAGGCGGGCGAGTACCTACCGGTGATTGGTTGGACCTGGCGGTTATCCGGAGGATACCGACCAGAGTCGATAGATGTTTTGGGCATACTGCCGGGGCCGAGGGCCGATACCGCAGACAGAGCCCGCGGGCCGATCCGGACTGACGGAGCCCGATATATGAGGATTTACGTGCCGATGCTGGGCACAGTTTTCATGATGTTTTCGGGTGTCGATGCTGGGCACCCTGGTTCCATGATTTTGATGTGTCGCGAGGGACACGGGTGGTTATATCCTCATATTATTTCCCATGCACATGATTCATGATATTTACATGCATGGTGGTTATTGTCAGTGGGTGACGAGTGGACGGGATCCACGAGTGTGCAGATTTGATTACATTGGTTATACCTCATATTCATGACATGCTATTACCTGAGGCACTAGCACGAGCACTTGGCACTACACTCATGTATAGAGATTACATTGCCAGTTTAGCATGCTTCAGCTTTATTCATATTGAGGTTTATTTATTATCTGATCGTATTGACCTAGGATAGGTCATGCATTCGATCTCTGCTTGTAGATATTTTCTATTCACGAGTTGGCAACTCACCCCCGTTGTGCCCCAGTTCTTGCAGGTTTTTGCCGTACAGATTCCATAGCGGCATTTCTGGCACACTGCTTCCTATGGGTGACTTGCTTGGTTAGGTGGGTTCTTTGTATCAGAACCGCCATTGTTCATGTATTTTTATTGTATCTAGAATTGTCCATCAACCAAAACTTGTAGTTTGTTTCAGACTTAGAAATCAGTGTTGTATTGTTTCGACCTTAGAGTCGCGCTTGTAGTATTGCGGTTTTCTGGCTGTTTTTGAGTTTCTTTTTAGTTTTGATCCTCGCCCCTTGGCGTTGTATATTATTATTGCTTGCGTGGTTGTGACCGTCGATTGACGAAGAGCTAGCTCCCGCTTGGGGATGCCTTTTATCATGTCATATATATTATTCTTGTTGTATCCCGTTCGGGGCCAGTTTTTACAAAGGAAACTCTGCCGAAATTTTCAGGAAAAATTACACATTTTAAAAATTCATATTCGGCTTAGTTATTTAAAAACTTGATTTTCAAACATGTTTTCTTTACCTCTTAAAACTAATTTTCCCTATTTACTCCTTAAATGGTTTTAGATTTCTGGGCTTTTGGCTTACTTGGATCAGATGGAGTCCTATAGACTTCATATGGTTCGAGGGCCAGTCACGTGCTCTTTCGGGGCGTGACAAAGTTGGTATCAGAGCGCTAGGTTGACCTTGGTTCGAGTCTAAGTTTGACTATGTGGAGCCTAGGGCGTTATCTATATAAGGAACTTAGGCTTGACCTTACGGAACTTAGACTTGGTCGAGGGGGTATTAGACCCGAACTTTCTTCGCGTAGGATGACCCTTGGTTGATGGAATAGGTGACTAAAGTAGAGTGACGTACCGTTGGTATGTTCCGCGGCATACTTACGACACGCCACTCCGCTTAAGAAACCTTAGGTTGTACATTTCCTTGCATTGTGTCATATTCCTTCCTATGATCTATCTTCATCGATACTGGTTGTGGTTTTGCTGCCGCGATTGCACGGGCAGAGTGAGCTACGGCTCGAGTTGTCAGCATGAGCTCGTCGCGGACGAGGACTGACCGGGGCGTGATTCCAGAGACATACGGTTGCATTGAGGCTTCGTATTTTGTGTTTCCGCACTATGGGCGTTTGACAGATCGCTGCTGTGAGATTTCTAGGATGTACCGGACGGTACCAGAGGATTGAGCCACTGATAGAGGCCAGCCAGGATGTGATGACTGCTGATATATCGCTTATTCATGATGGTAGAGGCGCTGCTTAGCGTACCGACGAATGAGCCAGTTGTTGCTGCGAGTGATGAGATATCGCCCAGATGATTGGAGCTACTGCAGCATGAGCATATTCTTAGAGATATGGTAGTGAGTCGCTAGTCACCGAGGATGAATGACTAGGACATGTGGTTCGTTCGCTTACCCCGATGCGAGGTCATCAGATAGATTGATTCCAGCTAGAGGCGACTTCACGCAGATTCGTTGAGAGTCGATTGAGACGATCGAAGGTCAGGAACCCATTTTCCAAGTTTAAAGTATACGGAAAGACATGCAGGTGATTCTATGGACCCTCTAGAAGAATGAAACCCTAACTCGACTTAATGACCGTGTGAAAGCCTTTGAACCTTAGGGTTTGCGGCAGTTCCTCGGCGCCATTAGTGAGGCTTGGGTTTGCCCTTCTACGGCTGGACCACCGACGCTGTGGCATGTACTCGATACTATTAAACTGTACCCGAGATGTTGAGCTCTTGGGGGATTGTGAGGTTCTGACGAGTCGATCGGATGATTCGACATCATTCGGATATCATGTGATGGGACACTGCTTGGGAGACTCCAGATACGAGCATAGCCATCGGAGCGCAGTCTGTGTAGCCATGATGAGATGAGTCCGAATCAGTCGATAGTGGAGCAAGGTGGAGTAAAGAGTTTGCACGAGATTTCGACGAGATGACGTTCCACTCCGCTGACATCAGAGATGCGATATGCACGCTGAGGATGTGTTCGGCTAGATATCTTCTACTGAGTGATGAAGATACTGAGTTCGTGATTTCGAGTCCGTGTTAGAGACTTCGGGTGGACCGTAGCCGAGGACATTGCAGTGTGCAGATAAAGACGCGACGTCGAATGGTCGATGATACAGAAAAGCGGGACAAGAAGTTCGTGCGAGAGGCAGACGAGCTGTTACTACACCCCGTTAAGATTAAAGGCCGGACATGCATACAGAGGCGCAGAGATGCGACCAGCTTCCGAGGAGATGTTGTACTAAGGACGCAGAGGTCCAGAGAGCGAGAAAAGATTACGCCAGAGTACCAGCCTCCTTACAGTTTGGCTTAGGCAAGATCAGAAGAGACCTTGAGTAGGATTCCTTCCAGTACACTGCTGCAATAAGAGTTGCACCCAGGATCGGATGTGTGATATGCATTCAGAGGACCCGAGGTCGGCGCCAGAGATGTGCTGCTTTACGAGCGGTCGTGAGGATTGACCGAGAGATGACCAGGGAAGTGCAAGAACGGAATCGTTCCTGTCAGCACACCTGACCGGGCCGATGAGCCGATGGATTGCGAGTTGGTAATCTACAGGAAAGATCAGGAACCAGAGGCAGAGGACGCCAGCCGCGAGTAAGAGGCAAGTAGATATCTTGCGCCGCTAGCATCGGATGTATCGGTACCTTCTCGACCCTGAAGAAGGATATACCGACGACGGTAATTATGATTTGTGATTTTGTGA
Organism: Agapanthus africanus; assembly: GCA_030015575.1. Taxonomy (NCBI): domain Eukaryota; kingdom Viridiplantae; phylum Streptophyta; class Magnoliopsida; order Asparagales; family Amaryllidaceae; genus Agapanthus; species Agapanthus africanus. The sequence goes on along the minus strand of CM057347.1, from coordinate 204,882,043 downwards.
TTTGATTATCACGTATCCGTTGCTTTGGATTTCGGTATTTTGGGCGATCTATTCGCATGATTTAGTCTTGATGACTGAGTTTCATGATATTTGATTTTGTGCACCATGGTTGCACCTACTGGGTATTTATACCTTGTACATAGTTATTACTCTTGAGCTGTTGATTGCGATTTCATGCCTATTTTATGCTGGTGATTTGATTTACGCTTCCAGCAGAGTTTCATGTAATTTTAGTGTTTTGATTTTGCACTTGGTATAGCTTATATGTGCTTGTAGTGCATCGATATGTGTTTTGTGCCCGCAGCTGCACACGTTTATGATTTTCTTCATATCTGGATACACTTGGTGTTGCTGCTTACGTATTTGAGTTATTGCTTGGTATTTGTGCATGGGATGCACCAGTTCTATACTTCGTGCATTTCTCGCACCAGTTTTATGTTTCTTGCGTTTATCGCATCAGATTTATATTTTGTGCCTTTGTTGCACCGGATTTATATTTTGTGCATTACGATTGCACCTGACTTCGATTTGATGCCTTTCGGTATGTCGATTTTGATTGTGATATTGATGTGGATTCTCGCACTCCGTGCTTTTGACTGGACTTACGCATATTCGACGTTGCTATTGGATTTTGTGATTCCGTGCATATTGAGTGCGCAGGGTCTAGATTTTCATTCGTGCATGAGGGATGCACCGATTTGGATTTTCGCGCATGTTGGGCGCATGTTTTGAGATACGATTTTGGGGCACACCAGATGCACTAAATCGAGATTCTTCGTGCATGTCAGATGCACCTGTTTTGGCTGTCAGGCACACATGTTGCCTATGACAGATGCTTCGTGCACACCCGTTGCACCTAGATGTTGTTTTGTGCACATGTTTAGCGCATATATGGATTTTGATTTCCGTGCGCGTCAGACGCACAGGGTGGTGTTATGTGCATTTTTGGAATTTATTCCTTTTGGAGCAGTACATTTTTATGATGTGGGATATTTGCTTTCATACTGAGCAGGACTAGTCAGTGGACAGTGCCTGGATATATTTTGCATGCATCGATAGTTATCGAAGGGATTTCCGAAAAGCGAGCTATAGTCTCAGTATATACCTACGTGTCCGATATGACACAAAACGTTTTTAAAACAAGGAAACCCTTCTGATTATTTTCAAAATGGTGGAACGTGCTTATTAAACAAAGGATATATATACACATATATAGTTATTTTCTTATGAGAAACGTCCGCCACTGTGCAGTGTTACGCGCATCGCACAGCGACTTAAAACGATTTGGCATACAGTTGCATCAGCTATTCACATGTATAGATTGGATGTCTGCATGTGTAGTTCTGATCCATATCATATCGGTTTTGTATTGGATTTGACATTGTGTCCTTACCTTGACTCCGATGATTGCGGGATGCTTGATGGAGCGTTGTTTTTGAGTTATCTGCTCAGTACTCATGCGCATGCATTGCGCTGTGACGTTTTATGTGTTGATGATTTCGGAGCCCCGACGACTTGGAATTCGTATCGAAATGTTTTAGAATTTGGGGTTTTAAATTTAAATTCGGGGACCGAATTTCTTTAAGGGGGGTAGATTGTAACGTCTTCAAAATAATAAAATATGATTTTTGGGAAATTTTATAATTTAATATTATTTTAATGAATATTTTAATATTCTGGTATAATTAAATACAGATAAATGGGGAAAAAATTATGGAAAATTCTAAAATAAGGTATTTTAAGGAATTGCCTCGTTTTCTGTGCATGCCCCCATTTCCTCTAGTTTTGACCCTGAGTATGTCTAGTTTTGACTGATTCCATCTAGGGTGAAATCTGGGTTGATTTTCCTATGTTGGTGTATAATTTGGGACTTGTTTTAGTATGGATTTTGGTATTTGGTGATTCATTCATGTTGGGTGGCGTTTGGACGTCAACGACAAGTGGATTTTGATTGTGTTTTCATGCGAGTCGATAGGTTTTTACCTATGCTGGTAGCGTGTGCTATTTTGGTTTCCGATGTGATTTTCATGTGCTTTAGCATTGTGATATACTTGTAGGTACCCCGCGTGATGTTGAGGCAAAGGAGGTGAAGATAGCGACATCGGCTTTGGCACACGAGAAGCAAGGTGAGTAGATTTATATCTACGGGGAGAAGTCGGGTGGATGGCGTATAGCACCCCCGCAGTCCGTGGTGATGTATACGAATACGTATACACACGAATATTTATTATGTGTTGTTTAGGGTTATTGATGGTAATAATGATATTTTGATGATAAGAATATATTGGTTTAGTATAGTGCGAACCCTAGAGTAGTGGTTGCACTCACACATACATTTACACACATACTTGCATTCATTCTTTCATTTATTAGAGTGCATATGATGGTGCGTATATCTACATATGGGTATGGGACTATGTGTTTATATACGGGATTGGAGGATGATACGTGGTTTGAGATGATTAGCGGGCCTTTGGACATGTGCTTTACCCGCATTCATATTTTATAGATGGTGTCGATTTGTACTAGACTTACAGTAGTACCCCAGATTGTGTGATCTGATGATAAGTGATACCTGATATGTGATGAGATAGTGTGATATTGACCCCTACCCAGCTATTGGGATGCCGTACGACGATTTACCGTACGAGCCGATATTGATGATAGATCCGCACTCATGACTCGAGGATATCATACGATATGTTATTGAGGCGAGATCACCGACTATCATATCTATATTTATATATTGACTCAGATTAGGTGGTTTCATACCCCTCCTGTCTAGATTATTTAGTAGACATTAGACTAGACCGAGTCGTACCTATTTCAAAACTAACGAATCGGGGATATTTTAAAGATAAGCAGAAGGGTTATACGGATATTTTCAAATGATGCATCTTTTCTTAAAACACCGTAGCCCTTACTTTACCAAAAGCCCTGATTCGTCTTATTTCAAAAGGCAAGGTTGCATGACATATCTATTGGGGCAGGTTCTGTACTTTTGCGTTGATCATTCGTTTCCGCATATTCCTGCTATTTGCATTGCATCGCTTGTATTGTTGTGATATTCAGTCATGCTGCTAGGACACCAGCACCATTATCGATGATGTATATGTTCCACGTACACTTGTTGCCGGCTCACACACTCATCATCGATAATTGCCATGTCACTACACTATAGTACTATTGCATTCATGATATGATTCTGGCATGGCATATTGTACACTTATACCTGTACACATATATAGATGATTCTAGCTTGATTGGGGATTTGGGAACCGCAAGATACTCTTTAAAAACAGATTCCTTTTAAAAGAGCGGTCTCCCTCGACATGTGCACATTATTATTCCATGTTGCATGACTTACTGATATGCTTGCATTACTGTTACATGCCGCATACATCATGCTTTGACTGTACGCATTGAGATATGTTGTTTCTATGATATTTCTGGATTTGGGAACCGAGGGTATTTCAAAAGAGAATATGTCATTTCTTTAAAAACCCGGTTACCCTTGATATGATATTTCAGTGCGTCCACCATGTGTTTTCTCGGTGCTGAGAGCGATATGTGTAACCCGAATCGAGGCGTGGATGAGCCGATTGCGGGTACATGGTGGACCCGGTATGGTTCCCCTCGGCAAGATGATCGATGAGCTTTGCCGATTGAGCCTGGAGGCGGGCGAGTACCTACCGGTGATTGGTTGGACCTGGCGGTTATCCGGAGGATACCGACCAGAGTCGATAGATGTTTTAGGCATACTGCCGGGGCCGAGGGCCGATACCGCAGACAGAGCCCGCGGGCCGATCCGGACTGACGGAGCCCGATATATGAGGATTTACGTGCCGATGCTGGGCACAGTTTTCATGATGTTTTCGGGTGTCGATGCTGGGCACCCTGGTTCCATGATTTTGATGTGTCGCGAGGGACACGGGTGGTTATATCCTCATATTATTTCCCATGCACATGATTCATGATATTTACATGCATGGTGGTTATTGTCAGTGGGTGACGAGTGGACGGGATCCACGAGTGTGCAGATTTGATTACATTGGTTATACCTCATATTCATGACATGCTATTACCTGAGGCACTAGCACGAGCACTTGGCACTACACTCATGTATAGAGATTACATTGCCAGTTTAGCATGCTTCAGCTTTATTCATATTGAGGTTTATTTATTATCTGATCGTATTGACCTAGGATAGGTCATGCATTCGATCTCTGCTTGTAGATATTTTCTATTCACGAGTTGGCAACTCACCCCCGTTGTGCCCCAGTTCTTGCAGGTTTTTGCCGTACAGATTCCATAGCGGCATTTCTGGCACACTGCTTCCTATGGGTGACTTGCTTGGTTAGGTGGGTTCTTTGTATCAGAACCGCCATTGTTCATGTATTTTTATTGTATCTAGAATTGTCCATCAACCAAAACTTGTAGTTTGTTTCAGACTTAGAAATCAGTGTTGTATTGTTTCGACCTTAGAGTCGCGCTTGTAGTATTGCGGTTTTCTGGCTGTTTTTGAGTTTCTTTTTAGTTTTGATTCTCGCCCCTTGGCGTTGTATATTATTATTGCTTGCGTGGTTGTGACCGTCGATTGACGAAGAGCTAGCTCCCGCTTGGGGATGCCTTTTATCATGTCATATATATTATTCTTGTTGTACCCCGTTCGGGGCCAGTTTTTACAAAGGAAACTCTGCCGAAATTTTCAGGAAAAATTACACATTTTAAAAATTCATATTCGGCTTAGTTATTTAAAAACTTGATTTTCAAACATGTTTTCTTTACCTCTTAAAACTAATTTTCCCTATTTACTCCTTAAATGGTTTTAGATTTCTGGGCTTTTGGCTTACTTGGATCAGATGGAGTCCAATAGACTTCATATGGTTCGAGGGCCAGTCACGTGCTCTTTCGGGTCGTGACATTTTAAGTGAGAAAACTAATGGTTAAATGATAAATCAACACTTGATTTATCAATCCGGTCATATCTCATATGACCCCAACAAAAGCAGTTCACCCGATCAATGTTCGGTATCATATACGCACATTTTAATCGGGTGCTTGCGCATATCGCATACGCGCACCACAACGTTTCGCCTGGACTGGGTAACTCCTTTGTGGGACTCTAAGACTCTTCAATACGCCGGCAGAGGGTGATGATCATATCAGGTACCCCCAAGCCGCAAGCGGTCAGCTAAACGTAACGGCCACCCGGGTATTGAGCCATCAGAAGAAAAACAAGCGAACCTGCTACAACTCCCGTCGAGCCATCCGGCAACACTACCGTACAGTCCGGTCTCTTCGTCAGATATGCTGCATATCGAGCCTAGGGATGGTCACGTCGACCCTAATAACTCAATAAGTCGTGCCGGTGAATGGTCTATAACAGATCGAGAAACTACCGATAACATTTATCAGCAAATCTCAGCAGTCCTGGCCAGGGACTTACTGATATAACCAGTCGGGCACAGCACAGCATCAACCCCCAATACCGGGAGAGACGAAACCCCTCCTATCGCTCATTGCCTTCGTGTGTCTCGGGACTGTACCCAACGGCCACCTGTTTGCACGACTCAGTAGAGCCGTGGTAGGGTGGCAATCAAAGTACAGTGGGAGAACACACAAGACTCTATGACGATCTCGGGTCTACCGACTAACCTGTACCAGTGTCACCTGAGAACTGCTATCCGACGATAGATATAATTCCATATAGGAGTTCTCGGTGAGTCCGTCCAGTGTACCCAGTCACCACTGAGCACCCGTATATGATCTTGATGTCAAACACCAATGGATATGGGATCATCCATCGCCCATCACATGGGTCTAGTATCATATACGCTAGTCTACTCTGGTATATCAATGCCCCGTCTCGATATACCTACGACTAGGGACTTTCCAGGATATGCTTATAGACTACAGATGTCCCACTAGTATGATCTCCATCATAATCAGAGTAGTCAAGCCAATATCCTCAGGGCTTTATCAGCATGTATGAGTGAATAACAAGCATGATCAAATCAACATGTCAGATAAAGAAGAACCAGATAGCATACTATCATGTCGAGCAAGAATGCATACTGAATATATATATATATATATACATGTATAGATACATCCACTATCACATAATGGCCTCTAGGGCATACATATATCCAACATCCGCTGCTCCCACTGTTTACGAAGCCCTCTGACTGTGTTCTTATAGACTCTCTCTTCTAAAACATCATTTAGAAAAGCAGTCATGACACCCAACCGCCAGATATCGTAGTCATGGTATGTAGCCGTGGCAAGTAGGATCCGGATGGACTTAAGCATAGCCACTGGAAAAGGTTTCATCATTATCCACGCCTGGTCGATGATGAAAACCTTTAACAAGTCTAGCTTTGAAAGTCTCAACTTTTCCATCTACACCAAGTGATCTTCTCAAGATATACTTGCTCCTGATAGGGATTTAACCCTTCAGATATAGCAACCAAAGTCCATACTTTGTTGGTGTACATGGATTCCATCTCAGATCGCTAAGCATCCAGCCATTCTTACAGAGTCCCTACTCTCGATGGCCTGCTCGAAACTAGTTGGCTCATCATCTCATGATGCAATCCTCGCTCCCACTGTCATAGAGAAACAGAAGTATCTCTCAGGTGGGTGAGGAACCGTACTAGATCGGCGGAGAGGCTGAGGTTCGTCGGTGTCTATTGAATCCTTTGGTTCTACCAAAACATCTGCTGCAGTTTGTATAGCTGGAACATTTCCAGTTCTACATAACAGACCTTGCTTCGAGCTTGTCCGGATTTTGCTTTTAGATATAGGTCGGACATCCCCAAATCTTAACAAACTTAAGATATGGGCTCTTCCCTTTCCATATCTCATATGAAGTGTAGGCAACTGATTTGATTGGAACCCTATTCAATAGGTATGCAACTTCTCAAGTTCATAACACCCAATAGGAAATAGGTAACTCAGTAGTACTTATCATAGAGCACACCTTATCATATAGGGTGTGATTGCTCCGTCCCGATATACCATCGTGCTATGGTGTATACGGAGGAGTAATGCTGAGAGAGAATCTCATTCTCCTTTAGAATAGTCCAGGATTTCCGTGCTTAAGTATTCTCCTCTCTGATCACATCAAAGGACATAATACTTATACCCGTATTTTGGTTCTCTATTTCTAACTTATATTCTGTGAATATCTCAAAAGGTTCGGACTTGTATTCCAACAGGAACATATGTCTGAATCTTGAGAGATCATCAAAGAATGTAATGAAGTACAAAGAATCGGTCCTGGCATGTGTAGACAGGGGACCTTACATACATCAACATGTATCATCCCAAGAGTTCACTAACTCTTTCTCTGTTTCTAATAAACAGAGCTGGTGTCATTATATCTTTGTGACATGACTGGGAAGTTTCACAAGATGTAAATTCAAACTGATTTAAATATGCATCTACATGTAACTTCAGCTAGTCGGGTCGCATTGATATGACCTAGTCTACAATGCCTCAAGAAGGATTCGTTTATTTCTGAACTCTTCCTCTTGTGTGTGTTCTGTATACTAAAAACTGCAGTTTGATTTAGAACATCAATGCTTTTAGATAACGTGCCTGAACCGATCAACTTTTGATATAGGAAATGTTCAAAACATTATCCAACAATACAAAATTTTATCATTTCTTTACTAATAAAGAGAGTGATATGATTTTGTATATCAGGTTCGGTATCTAATAACATTCATTCAGAATCAATGTATTGGTAATACAGGGTGACAGTGACCAACAGACTTGGCTGCAACACTTGCCCCGTTTTCTGTCTCATGAAACTTATCACCCGTTCTCAGTTCTTTACCTATCTGTAGCCCATGTAACAAATTACATATGCGGGATCCTGATCCGGTATCTCATAGCCAGGACGTAAAGAATACTGAGAAACAGTTCTGTATAATGAACACACCCGAAGATGATGCATCAGTATGCATTTTCTTCGTTTGGGCGGTACGGGAATTCTGGTAATCCCCAATTTCCTGCTCTGTCTTAAAACAATTATAAGATGTAGCGGGACCAACGTTTCCCAGCTCAGTATAACAAGCGGGTTCGATCAAATATCCGTATTATTATCTTGATTAAGGCGTGATATGGCCGCTACCTGGAGAGAGAGAGAAGAAAACACTCAGCGTGCGCTCTTGCAAGATCAGATTGGTTATTATTTTATCTAATCAGGATGGCTCCCACTGTTTTTATCAAATCTTCCTTCAAATCCTAAAAGGAAAGACTAGCCGGGATTAATTACACACTACAAGTTCACCAATCTTTCATCCAGGCCAGTGTCGGTACTTTGAGGGAGGTCCTCCGTGCTTTCGCACGAACCTGATTAATGTAAACCTCATTTTCCCAGAGGCGTAACCTCGTTAACACCTTTCTAGACACCTACTTGATCGGCTAATTGTAATGTGTAAAACTCTCCCAGGAGTAACTCTTACTCGCAGCGGGTATCGGGATCCAACTATCTCATAGCAGGCATGCAATCTCATTGCAAATTTCAACACTTGAAATTCCCGATAATTTTGCCCCTAGCGTCCTATGACCTTGACGCAGGCCAACAAACCATAGTGCGCTAGTCAAGATCAACCCGTCATTTCCTGATTGAATTAAACCCACCCGCACGACCCTTGACGCAGGCCAACAAAGTCGCACGACTACCCTAATCCATTCTACATCATATGCATAAGCAGATAAATACTAGTTAGCTACCGCACACTACGCCTTGACGCAGGCCAACAAACGTAGCACGAATACTAACTACTACTTATCTGAAATGACGAAGGGCTATGACAGGTTTTTTCTGAAAACCTATTGCGTAATGAACTTGATATCGTTGTAGAATCAAATGATTTTGAAATGGAGTGTTTTTGAGGCTTTTCTAGTTTTGCTAAAGGGGTCACTCCCGGTGAAGGGATCGTCGGCCCTTTCCTCATCGAATGAGGTGCGGGATATATCATATATATCACTGTGCAAAGCAGAAACTATAGAAGCATTCAAAAGACAAACCGAGTGTGTAGCATCTGCCAGTTATTGCTAAAGGGGTCACTCCCGGTGAAGGGATCGTCGGCCCTTTCCTCATCGAATAAGGTGCAAGATATATTATATATACCGCTGTGCAAAGCAAGAACTGTAGCTACCTGTTTTATTTTGAAATTCGATTCTACAACATCTTTAGGTTTCTTTTACTTTCATTAATCATATTAATGAAGTCCCATCATTTAAGTACCTAAACATCACAGATAAATACGACGTACACTTATGCCATCCGCATTCGCCTCGATGTCCCCTCGTGCACCGTTAGGTTAGGTAACTAACGACAGAGGGGGCAGGGTTAGCGCGGGTGTAAAACATTGTAAGTCCATGCTACCTCTCCCGGTACTTTCGGGGATGCGGAATTTGGTAAAAAACGATTTTCTTAAAGATGGTAACAAGGACCTAAAACCCGGATCTTGGTTAAACATCTATCTAACAACCTAACTACGAGTTTCTAGCTACTCGGTTAGGGGGTTATACCTTGCTTGTCTTGAACTCCTTCGTCTTCAAGCTCCGATGGTGGTCCGGAATGGCTTCTTCTCGTCGTCTCCGTACGCCGAAGATAGATCCACCTGAAAGCTCCAACCTTTAGCTCCTTCTTCGTTCTTTGAAGAAACTAGTTCACTTGGTTTGCTAAACCTAGTGAACTAGAATGAGTAGAGAAGAGTTTGTATGGGATTTTATCTATGGTTCTTGATTCTCAACTCATGAGACAAGAGAACCATAGAATCAAGAGAGGGAGGAAGAGGTTGAGGGTGAGAGCAAAGCAAGAGAGCTCAAGAACAAGAGAGAGAATGAGCAAGAAAGAATGAGCAACTCTTTTGTCTCTCACCCTCTCATAATCCAAAGTCATGATAACTCATCATACTAAAAAAGTCTTATGTGATGGTTGAAGCAACCATAACCATATCATTTCATGCACTTATTTTACACAAATGAGCAAGCAAACAAAAGTCTTTGCCATGAAATGATGGCTATGGTTATCATGATGGTCAACTAGTCAAGCCTAGTCAACCGGTCAACAAAGTCAACAAGTCAACAAAAGTCAACAAGTCAACAAAGTCAACAAGTCAACAACCATGTCACCATAATACTTAATTAATATAATAGTTAATCACATATCATATTCTCATTAGGGTTGAGCAAAAAGTCAAATAGTCAACGGTCAACTGTCAACAACCCTAATGAGAATCCGCTGCCTCTGCCTCCCTGTCAACTGTGCATACACACCCGCATCCGCGTTCCGAGGAACACGAATGCACACTGGATAAATCCAATCCCAAAAGGTACACTAGGATCTGGCTTAAACCAAAGCCCGCTAGTGTAAACTGTCCGGACACTGTACGTGCACAAGTGCACGGATGTGACCGAACCCTGTCGGAAAACCATGCGACCTGTCGCAATACCATGCGACCTCTACTCTTTTGCCTAAAGGCGAAAAGCTTTCTGTGTGGGACTCTAAAGACTCGACACTACGCTGGCAGTGGGTTTAACCACAGACCGCAAGCGGCACTAGCTGTGCGTAACGGTCCCCAGGTAGTGCCGACAAGAAGACCGACGAGGCGAAACCCATCTGAACTCCTACTGAGCCTGAGTGTGACATTCTCCGTACAGTCCCGTCTGTTCGTCTGATACATCGCATGGCGGGCCTAGAGGGCGGTAAACGTCAGTCCCCCAATAGCGGTACAAGTCGTGCCGGAGCGAAGCCCAAAACACCCTGAGATAACACTGGAAACCTACCAGTATATCTCGTTTGCCCTGGCCAGGGACTACTCGTGTAATGGCTCTCCTAGACACAGCGCGATGTCAACCCCCAATACCGGGAGAGACGAATCCTGTCTAACCGTCACTGCCTCCAAGTGCTTCGGGACTGCACCCAACCACTACCTGTTTGCACGACTCCTTTGAGCCGTGGTAGGGTAGTGATCAAAGTACAGTGGGAACACACTCGAGGCGAAGTGACAGTGTCAAGTCAGCGGACTAAGCTGTACTCATGTCACCTGGGAACTGATAACTGACGATAGGCATAATACCAACTAATCAGTTCCCGACGAGTCCTGTCCAGTGTACCCGTAACCTAACGAGCACCCGCATACTATCTCAAGTACGACGTACTGACGGCTGTGGGACAGACCGTCTCCCACACTGGGATGAGAAGCGCATGCGCTGGTCTACTCCGGAGTATCGATGCCCTGTCTCGATAGTCCTGCGACCAGGGACCTGCATAAGGATGTGCTTATAGATTACCCAGCCCCACTAGTGTGACGGCCATCACATCGCTGGTAATCAAGCAAAGATCCTAAGGGCTCCACTAATGTGTATAGACGATATACAAAAATAAACACATGTACACATTGAAGTAGAAACAAACCAAGTAGCATACTACTATTTTGAGCATGATTGTATATACAAGGTGAATATCCCAAGCTTCCATTAAGTAATATACAAACTAGTATGATACAGTAATGGCCTCTAGGGCATATACACTAACAATCTCCCACTTGCACTAAGGCCATGTACTGGCGTATCGAAGACCTATCATCTCGATCAGCCGCTCGAACTGAGTCTGGGGCAGGGCCTTGGTGAATGGATCTGCAGTGTTATCTTCTGAAGCGACTCTCCGAACCTCGATCTCCTGGCGATCCACGATCTCCCTGATCAGGTGATACCGCTTCAAGATGTGCCTGGATCTCTGATGGGACCTGGGTTCCTTCACTAAAGCTATAGCCCCGTTGTTGTCGCAATACAGAGGTATTGGATCAACAATGGACGGAACCACCTGAAGTTCTTTCAAGAACTTCCACATCCAGACAGCTTCTTTTGCGGCATCAGATGCAGCGATGTATTCCGCTTCCATCGTCGAGTCTGCAACGGTTTCTTGTTTGGAACTCTTCCAACACACCGCCCCTCCATTGAGGGTAAAGACAAAACCCGACATGGACTTGGAATCATCGTTGTCACTCTGGACGCTGGAGTCAGCAAAGGCCTCGATCTGGAGGTCTTTTCCGCCATACACCAAGAACATCTCCTTAGTCCTTCTCAGGTACTTGAGAATGTTCTTTACCGCTATCCAGTGTTTCTCCCCAGGGTTTGACTGATACCGGCTTACCACACTCAGTGCATAAGCTACATCCGGTCTGGTACACAACATCGCATACATTATAGAGCCTACCGCAGAAGCGTAGGGTATAATAGACATGTGATCCCTCTCCAAATCAGTCTTGGGAGACATCTCTTTAGAGAGGGTGATCCCGTGACAAGCCGGTAGGTTACCGCGCTTGGAATCTTCCATACTGAATCTTTTCAGTATGGTGTCGATGTACCTGGACTGAGAAAGTCCTAATATCCTCTTGGATCTGTCACGGTAGATCCGGATACCCAGAATGTATGAGGCATCACCCAGGTCTTTCATGGAGAACCTGTGTGACAAGAACCCCTTGACAGATTGTAGCATAGGAATGTCATTTCCTATTAAGAGAATATCATCCACGTATAAAACGAGGAATACTACAGTTCTCGCTACAAATCTACTATAGATGCATGGTTCATCTGGATTTTTGATAAAGCTAAATTCTTTGACCGTCTCATCAAAGCAGATGTTCCAACTCCGCGATGCCTGCTTTAGTCCATAGATGGACTTAAGCAACTTGCACACCTTTCCGCTGCTCCCACTCTGAATGAAACCCTCTGGCTGGTCCATATAGACACACTCCTCTAAATTTCCATTTAGAAAAGCTGTCTTTACGTCCATCTGCCAAATCTCATAATCGTGGAAGGCAGCAATGGCAAGAAGGATCCGAATGGATTTCAGCATGGCTACTGGAGAAAAGGTTTCGTCATAGTCCAAGCCAGGTCTTTGACGAAAACCCTTTGCTACCAGCCTAGCTTTATAGGTCTCAACCTGCCCATCTACACCAATCTTCCTTTTGAAGATCCACTTGCATCCTACGGGTTTTACCCCGTCTGGAGCAATGTCCAACGTCCATACTTTGTTGGTGTACATGGACTCCATTTCGGTCCGCATTGCATCCAGCCATTTCACCGAGTCAACGCTCTGAACGGCCTGCTGGAAGCTAGTAGGCTCATCATAATCTATGATGCAATCCTCTCTATCCCCGTCTATGAGAAAACCGTAGTATCTCTCGGGCGGATGAGTCTGCCTACTACTCCTGCGGAGCGGCGTAGGAATGTCTTGTTCTTTTGAACCCTCTGGTTCCATTAAACTTTCAGTAATAGTCCGTGGTTCTGGAATTTCTTCCAGTTCTACTGCGCTCCCACTAATTTCCTTTTCTAAGAACTGGTGTTCTAGAAAGTAGGCATTACGAGAAACAAGGACTTTTTGTTCCTCTGCGTAGTAGAAAAGATACCCCCTGGTGTTCTTTGGGTATCCCACAAACTTGCACAGTACTGAGCGTGCCTCGAGTTTGTCCGCATGCTGCTTTTTGACAAAAGCCGGACATCCCCAGATCTTCAGATATTGAAGATAGGGTTTCTTCCCACTCCATAACTCATACGGTGTGGTAGGCACAGTCTTAGTGGGAACTCGGTTCAAAAGGTATGCGGCTGATTCTAGCGCATATCCCCAGAATGATCGCGGTAACTCAGCGTTACTCATCATGGACCGCACCATATCCAATAGGGTGCGGTTCCGTCTCTCCGATACACCGTTATGTTGCGGAGTGTATGGAGGAGTAAGCTGAGAGAGAATTCTGTTCTCTTTTAAATAGTCCAGGAACTCGGCACTTAAGTATTCTCCACCTCGATCCGATCTTAGAATCTTAATACTTTTGCCGGTCTGTTTTTCTACTTCATTCTTATACTCCTGGAATTTTCCAAAGGTTTCGGACTTATGTTTCATTAAGAAGACATGACCGTACCTTGAGAAGTCATCCGTAAAAGTAACGAAGTAAGAATAACCGCTTCGCGCATGTGTAGACATTGGACCGCACACGTCACTGTGTACGAGTCCCAAGAGCTCGCTCGCTCTTACTCCACGTCCAGTAAACGGAGTCTTTGTCATCTTTCCTTTGAGACAGGATTGACAAGTGGCATACGACTGATATTCGAACGCATTCAAATACCCTTCTGTATGTAACTTCGTCAACCTTCTCTCATTGATGTGACCCAGTCTACAATGCCACAAGAAAGTCTGATTTATTTCTGGAGACTTTCTTTTGTGTGTATTCTGGACATTGAAAATCTGTGGTTGGTTTAATACGTATATACCATTACTCAATGTACCTGACCCAATCAAAACTTGATTAAGGTGAATGTTTACAACATTACTTACAAACGCAAATTCATAACCTTCTTTAGAAACTAAAGATACAGAAATGATATTACAAGTTGCGTTGGGTACAAAAAAGCAATTACGCAAAACCAAAACATGTCCATCTGACATTCCCAGGTGATAGTCCCCCACGGCTTTAGCATCCATGCTAGCTCCGTTCGCAACTCTAAGGGTCATGTCACCTGCTTTCAAAACACTACGGTTTCTCAACGCCTGCAAAGAATGAGATCCTGATCCGGTATCCAATACCCAGGAAGTAGAGTTTATTGAAAGACAGTTTTCAATAACATACACACCTAAAGCTGAAGCTGCAACCTGCTTCAATTCCTGTGTCCTGGCTTTCCAAGCCCTGCAATCATTCTTCCAATGACCTTTCTTATGACAATAGAAGCATTCTTCCTTATCCACAAGCTTCCCCGCTTTCTTTGTTGCTTTAGCTTTTCCCTTCGTATCCACTTTACTAACACCGCCCCTTGGTTTGGCGGGGGCTTTCTTCTTCTTTCCCTTGGCTTTCGCCTTGGACCTAGAAGAAGATGATCCTCCTACAAACAAAGTGGATGTTTCCCTATCTTTCTGTAGGGTGCCCTCTGCGCTCCTCAGCATGTTGAGGAGCTCTGAAAGTTCAACCTCTTTTTCTTGTAAGTTGAAGTTCAGTATAAACTGGGCGTAAGTGGAAGGAAGGGACTGGAGAACTATATCCGTATATAGTTCACTCTCCAATGTGAGCCCTAGGTCCGCGAGCTCCTCAATGTAGCCGATCATCTTTAGCACGTGCTCGGCTACTGATGATCCGACGGCCATTCTTGCCGAAAATAACTTTCTCGACGCTTCGTATCTTGCGATACGAGATTGCTCTCCATACAGTTCTTTTGTATGGAGAAATATGGATTCAAGGTCCATATTCTCGTGCCTCCTCTGATGTTCGTTGTCCATCGAGGCAAGTACGAGGCACTTGGCCTTCGCGCTATCAATCTCCCAAGTCTTGCGGATTTCCTTATCCGCGACGCTGGAAGTGGGACCAGGGGCAGGGGGAGCTTTGGTGGTAAGAAGATACCCCAGCTTGTCGTAAGTGATTGCTATCTTGACATTCCTGAGCCAATCTTTGTAGTTTGGCCCTGTCAGTTTGTTTTTATCTAGGAGTAACTTAAGTCCAGTCATGTCGATTTGGTCGCTGCAATTAGGAGAGAGAAGAAGAAACACTCAGCATGATGCTCTTGCAAGTTTAGAGTGGTGTTTAGTTTGTCTAAACAGGATGGCTCCCACTGTTTCTCGAATCCCTCCTCAAACCATAAAGGAAGAATTAGTCGGGATCAATCCCACCGCACAATACTTGCTTAACCGTTCAGCCAGGCCGGTGTCGGTACTTCGAGGGAGGTTTTCCAACGCTTTCGCGAAGTTCCTTAATTAGAGAACCTCTTTTCCCTAGGGGCGTAGCCCCGCTAACACCTTTCTAGGCACCTACTAGGTTTATAGCATTGATCGATTAGTGAGAAATTTCCCGAGGAGTAGCATATACTCACAGTAGGATCGGGATCCAAATATCATCGCGTGACGAAACTGAAGGAATCCTACCAGAATCATCACACTCCAAATGGTATGCAAATCTAGCAAGTTTCAGTGCTTATGAAACTCCCGATGTGGATTTTTGCCCCATGCTCTTATGACCTTGGCGTGAGGTCAAAATGTCATAAGTCACATGTCAAGTTCTTCCCATCATTATCCAGGTTAATTTGAATCCACCCGTACCTACCCTTGACGTAGGCCAAAATGGTAGTACGACTGTCCCAAACCAACGCATTCTATCTATGCAACAGATAAATATCCGGCAGCTACCAATCACTATGCCTTGGCGTGAGGTCAAAATACATAGCTTGAATACTACCGAATATTTAACTGAAATGATGGAGGGCTACGAATGGTTTTGGCTAAACCGTGAACGTAGTGAACTTGATATAGTCGATGGAACGAGATAGCTTTTAAAAGGAGTGGCTCAAGCTCCGCATTTAAAAGTTGTTTTGAAAAGAACCGAGTGGTTTTTCGAAAGTGTTCCAACAACTTTAACTTGGTTTATTATCTTGCATTAGTTCTTTTAATGCGTGATATTCTTGCATTAGCTCTTTTAATGCGTCCCATCATTTAATCCTACCATTGCAGAAAACAACCAAAATATGACGTCGCTTATGCCATTCGCATTCGCCACGGGGCCCCGTCATTACCCGTTAGGTTACTTAACTAACGACAGAGCGGGGGCTGGGCTAGCGCGGCTGTAAAACATAAGCAACGCCTAAATAATATCATATATAGATATACTGCAATGATAAACATTTCAGATCACAGATGAATACATTGGATATACTAGGAATCTGTAATTCGTACGAGCCTGTAACGAAAGACAAATTACACGGTCGCGGTGAATAGCCAAATACCCCACCCAAGACTCCTACGGGTGCGGCAAACTACCCGCCAAGTACCCGAAGCGTAGTAACCTCCCTCATCTCCATGAGTAGGCCACTCGACACTTCGGCATACCCGGTAGTTTGTGCACCCCCTCCATGGGTCTATCCTAGGAGCAAAAACAGTAAAAAGAAATTATACAATGACGGCTACAACCCCGACCCGGTTGTGCGGCCATACAAATAATTATTACATCAATTTACAAAATTACATGAATTGAAAGAAAAGAAAACTCTCGTCTCACAACCCCCGGCTATTCACCCGCGACAATCCAACATATTCATATCCACATTCCAGCAACATTACAGATCACAGATTTGTATAACCCCCACTAATCGACATATAGCGATTATAGACGTTCAATACAAAAATCACATTACAGAAAAACCCGTTAGCTTAAGTCTTTTAGAAGTTCGATCAAAAATACGGATTTTCAGGACCCCAAAATAAATTTTTCGTTCTGGAAAATCTTGGTTGAAAATATATATTCCAAAAATCCCAAAATACCCCTGCAAGTACACTGTAGCAAAGAACCACCAGAGGGGGGCCAAGGAGGCCGCGGAACCGCGGCAATAGCAGGCTATTGCTGCGTTTCCGCGGTCGTTTAGGGGGATCGCTTGGTGATTTTTCTACAGTGGCTTTTAAAAACCCTGAGCCGATTTTAGGTGTGAAAATAATCAACTTTTGAACAGTATAAAAATCGACAGAAACTCGAATTTTTTTTTTTTGGGGTTTTGTTTTCGGGACTTTTTCTTTGATCGATTTTCTAGTTACTTGCTAACATGTTAGATAGAGTTTAACTAGGCTCTGATACCACTGTAAGTCCATGCTACCTCTCCCGGTACTTTCGAGGATGCGGAATTTGGTAAAAAACGATTTTCTTAAAGATGGTAACATGGACCTAAAATCCGGATCTTGGTTAAACATCTATCTAACAACCTAACTACGAGTTTCTAGCTACTCGGTTAGGGGGTTATACCTTGCTTGTCTTGAACTCCTTCGTCTTCAAGCTCCGATGGTGGTCCGGAATGGCTTCTTCTCGTCGTCTCCGTACGCCGAAGCTAGATCCACCTGAAAGCTCCAACCTTTAGCTCCTTCTTCGTTCTTTGAAGAAACTAGTTCACTTGGTTTGCTAAACCTAGTGAACTAGAATGAGTAAAGAAGAGTTTGTATGGGATTTTATCTATGGTTCTTGATTCTCAACTCATGAGACAAGAGAACCATAGAATCAAGAGAGGGAGGAAGAGGTTGAGGGTGAGAGCAAAGCAAGAGAGCTCAAGAACAAGAGAGAGAATGACCAAGAAAGAATGAGCAACTCTTTTGTCTCTCACCCTCTCATAATCCAAAGTCATGATAACTCATCATACTAAAAAAGTCTTATGTGATGGTTGAAGCAACCATAACCATATCATTTCATGCACTCATTTTACACAAATGAGCAAGCAAACAAAAGTCTTTGCCATGAAATGATGGCTATGGTTATCATGATGGTCAACTAGTCAAGCCTAGTCAACCGGTCAACAAAGTCAACAAGTCAACAAAAGTCAACAAGTCAACAAAGTCAACAAGTCAACAACCATGTCACCATAATACTTAATTAATATAATAGTTAATCACATATCATATTCTCATTAGGGTTGAGCAAAAAGTCAAATAGTCAACGGTCAACTGTCAACAACCCTAATGAGAATTCGCTGCCTCTGCCTCCCTGTCAACTGTGCATACACACCCGCATCCGCGTTCCGAGGAACACGAATGCACACTGGATAAATCCAATCCCAAAAGGTACACTAGGATCTGGCTTAAACCAAAGCCCGCTAGTGTAAACTGTCCGGACACTGTACGTGCACAAGTGCACGGATGTGACCGAACCCTGTCGCAAAACCATGCGACCTGTCGCAATACCATGCGACCTCTACTCTTTTGCCTAAAGGCGAAAAGCTTTCTGTGTGGGACTCTAAAGACTCGACACTACGCTGGCAGTGGGTTTAACCACAGACCGCAAGCGGCACTAGCTGTGCGTAACGGTCCCCAGGTAGTGCCGACAAGAAGACCGACGAGGCGAAACCCATCTGAACTCCTACTGAGCCTGAGTGTGACATTCTCCGTACAGTCCCATCTGTTCGTCTGATACATCGCATGGCGGGCCTAGGGGGCGGTAAACGTCAGTCCCCCAATAGCGGTACAAGTCGTGCCGGAGCGAAGCCCAAAACACCCTGAGATAACACTGGAAGCCTACCAGTATATCTCATTTGCCCTGGCCTGGGACTACTCGTGTAATGGCTCTCCTAGACACAGCGCGATGTCAACCCCCAATACCGGGAGAGACGAATCCTGTCTAACCGTCACTGCCTCCAAGTGCTTCGGGACTGCACCCAACCACTACCTGTTTGCACGACTCCTTTGAGCCGTGGTAGGGTAGTGATCAAAGTACAGTGGGAACACACTCGAGGCGAAGTGACAGTGTCAAGTCAGCGGACTAAGCTGTACTCATGTCACCTGGGAACTGATAACTGACGATAGGCATAATACCAACTAATCAGTTCCCGACGAGTCCTGTCCAGTGTACCCGTAACCTAACGAGCACCCGCATACTATCTCAAGTACGACGTACTGACGGCTGTGGGACAGACCGTCTCCCACACTGGGATGAGAAGCGCATGCGCTGGTCTACTCCGGAGTATCGATGCCCTGTCTCGATAGTCCTGCGACCAGGGACCTGCATAAGGATGTGCTTATAGATTACCCAGCCCCACTAGTGTGACGGCCATCACATCGCTGGTAATCAAGTAAAGATCCTAAGGGTTCCACTAATGTGTATAGGCGATATACAAAAATAAACACATGTACACATTGAAGTAGAAACAAACCAAGTAGCATACTACTATTTTGAGCAAGATTGTAAATACAAGGTGAATATCCCAAGCTTCCATTAAGTAATATACAAACTAGTATGATACAGTAATGGCCTCTAGGGCATATACACTAACAAACATAAGTAACGTCTATATAATATATCATATATACTATATACAGTATTCATCACAGAACATATCACATGATCACATCACAGATATCGCAGCAGAAGAATCATATGAAATATTAGATATGCTAGGACGTCCGTGTTTTTAATACGAGCCGGTATAAAACACGGATTCCATGGTCGCGATGAATAGCCAAACCCACACCCCTAGACCCCTACAAGAGCGGCAAGCAACCCTACCAATTCTAGAGTTAGGAGACCAAGACTTGACTCCTAGAGTTGGTCTCCCACTGGACTCCAGAACCCAGTTACTTGTGCTCTCCTCCTTGGGTCTATCCTAGTGCGGAAAAGTAAATAATATACAAAGGGTGACATCTTCCGCAACCTGGAAGTGCCCCAATAAAAGAATATTACATACAAGTTTTTACATGAATGAAAATGAAAAACACTCATCTCAGATAAAAAAAAACCCGGCTATTCAAACACGACGATCCAATATAACATATCCAGCAACACATAACATCACATGTCATCAACGTAAGTAAATATGCGCATCACAATTGTCATTGACATATAGCAACGAAACCGGCGATATCACATATTACACTTACGGTCACAGAAAAGAAAGTGTAAAACTACGACAGTTGGAATCCGCAAGCTCTTTAGACATCGCATGCCTAATCAAATGAATTACTTAGACATCGCATGCCTAACAATTATAAACCCTGCATTTTAGTCTCATTATCGAAAACACTTTTCAATATCATGTTGGGCAATTCAACAAGATCCCCGGCATCCTAATCGAATACTCGTCGCAAACTTTAGTAGGCGGCCGCACCCCCGATACTGTCGACGAAGTGCACTAAGGCGGAACACCGCTGCCGCGAGCACCCGATCGGATGCTTTTGGCGACGGGGTTCTCTTACAGTCACTTGGTCGGGGCTATGGGGTGTAGCTGTCTATTAAGTTTATCCGGCGAGTATCCGCGTACGCTACGTGATTGCGACGGACTTTTGATCACATCAAAATTCCGTGGCAACCAATCAAGTGAGACTAAAGTGCTATGTTTATAACATTCATATCAGTTATCTCATAACTACTTGTGAATTCCAATTATTGTATCACATTCCAGATAAACAGAAAATGTTAAACTTTCCGATCGAACAGTCAAACACCCAAGTTTTCCCCAAACAGCTCAACACATGAAGTAAGTTTTAAAACATCCAGTTCATGCCTCAGTACCAACGGTCGAGCCGTAGAAGGGTCAAGCCAACGTCTCACATGTGGCACGCCGTACTGCCCTAAACCCGAAGGTTCGAAGGGCAGTTCAAGACGGTCACATAATCGAGTTAAGGTTTGTTGTCTTCTAGAGGGACCATCGCGTTACTTGCACTACTTAGAACGTTTACAAACTACGGAAAAATCCAACACTTGGAAATTTCCTGGCAGGGGAAAAAGTGGGTATCTATATCCGGTCGAACTTTTTAACATATTCAAAAATATCCGGAAAACAAATAGACGAAGTTAAATGAACCGATCGAATCATAGAATCCCCTAAACAACCCAGAAAACTCAACAGTGGAGTGTAAGTTAAAAATTCCCAGAAAATACAGCACTTAAATATAGAAATTACTGTGCAAGACACGTGGAAAGATTCATCAATTTGGCCGCGGAACCGTCGCCCAAGCCAGGGTGGCGCCGCGGTTCCGCGGCGCTTTAGACGATTTAGGGGTCCCGTTTTGTACAGTAATTCTTGTAAAACCCTGCTGAATTTTTTGGATATTTTTAATGTGGAAAAATCCACTTTTTCAGAAAAAGTCCAGAGAGTGGTATTCTTTTAGGGTTTCGGATTCGAACGGATTTCTAACATCGTCTACGCATCGCCTAAGGCTCTAGCTAGGCTCTGATACCACTGTAGGGTTCCTAGGCATGCTAATGAGGTCTCACAAGGCATCAACCATGCCAAATTCAATTTTTTTCTTGTGCCTACAAACCCTAATACGGATCGTTAACTAGAATTTAGTCGAAACTACAAGTAGTAAACAACTTTACTGCTAAAAGGAAAGTGACTACAACCTTTGTAGATCCGGTCCTCTACTTCCTAAGCTCCGTGAAGATGTCCCCTCGCTGCGATCATTGGATCCCGGACTCTAGCGATGGTTTCGTCGAAGAAATGATCGGGCTAGGTCGTCGACTTCGATGCCGAAGATGATCTACGTCGAGGCAACTCAAGATCAAGCTCCAACTTCACCAAGTGATGAAACTTGTGAAGAAAACACCCTATACTACTTGGCAAGTGGTAGAGGATGAAGAAATAGGAAGTGGGTTCACTTTAGAATTGGATTTCTCACTCTTTTTCTCATGTTGCCATTAATGGTAGCAAGCTTTCTCCTTGAAGAAGAAGAAGAAGATAAAGAATATGATAAGAATTATTGATAATAGAAAATAAAATGATTCTTATCATATTAGAAACCATGGTTAAGTGTAGAGAATGAACTAGGGTTTAGTTAAAGGGTTAGGGTTTAGGAAAGAAACAAAATGGTTTGACTTTCAAAGCTTCATGAAGCTTCAAGTGAAACAAATTAAGCCACCATTTTATTCTTGCCAAAATAAAAAAATAAGTAAATAAAATAAATGATATGAAACCCTAACCATTTACTAAACATGGTTCAATTCAAACATACACCCAAGTTTGCATGTATCATCAAACATGATACAAACAAGTGCACAAAACTATATCACATATACAATGTGCACATCAAGTGAGAAAATCCATTTTAAGTGAACCAATACTAGTTAATGCAAAGTAATATATCAAATATATAATTATGCATTAAATCATTAAATCAACGTTTGATTTAACGATCCGGTCATATCGCATATGACCGACTAATATCCAATGTATCGACTTATCGAATCAATCCTTGATTCGATAACTAGGTTATATCGCATACAACCAATTGATACATTCATCGCGAGAATAGAATACGGTATCACATACACGCATTATTCTCGGTCCCGCACATATCTCATATGTGCTCCTATTTCGTTTCGCTTGAGCCAGGAAACATCTGTGTAGGACTCTAAAGACTCGTCAATACGCCGGCAGCAGGTGATGATCATATCAAACACCCACAAGCCGCAAGCGGTCTGCTAAACGTAACGGCCACCCGGGTATTGAGCGATCAGAAGATCGACGAGCAAGCCCGCTCAAACTCCTGTGAATCCAACCAGTAACACTTACCGTACAGTCCGGTCTCGTCGTCTGATATGTCGCATATCTCGCCTAGGGGTGGTAAACGTCAGACCCCAATAGCTTGATAAGTCGTGTCGATATGAGGTCTATAATAGTTCGAGAAACTACTGGTAACACTTACCAGTAAATCTCAGCAACCCTGGCCAGGGATTTCCGGTTATAGCCAATCGAACATAGTGCAACATCAACTCCCTATACCAGGAGAGACGAATCCCCTCCTATCGCTCATTGCCTCCATGTGATTCGGGACTGTACCCAAAAACCACCGTTTTGCATGCCCTCTTGGTCGTGGTAAGGTGGAAATCAAAGCACAGTGGGAATCACACAAGACTCTATGACGATCTCGGGTCAACAGACTACTCTGTACCAGTGTCACCAGAGAACTGCCATCTGACGTAAGGTATAATACCATCTGGGAGTTCTCGGCGAGTCCGTCCAGTGTACCCAGTCTCCACTGAGCACCTGTATATCATCTCTGATGTCAAACACCAATGGATATGGGATCATCCATCGCCCATCTGTATGGGTCGAGAAGGTATACGCTAGTCTACACTGGTATATCGATGCCCTGTCTCGATACACCCACGACTAGGGACCTTAAAGGATGTACTTATGGACTACAATGTCCCCACTAGTATCATCTGTTGGAGATAGTGCCCTCATAGTCAATTATTGGATCGCAGGTACGTGATTGCAATGATTGCGGAGGCCCTATACCAGTAGGACAGTCTTACTCGAGATGATAGTATGCTATCTGGTTTGCCTTTATCAGTCGTGTACATGTTCAGGTGGCTGATTACATGTTACACTTTGACAGAGCCCTTAGGATCTTGCTTTACTACCAACAGTATGATGGCGATCATATACGTGAGAGTTGGGTAGTTTATATGCATATCCTTAATTGTGGTCCCTAGTCGTGGGAGTTTCGAGACAGGGCATCGATACTCCGGAGTAGACTAGTGTCTACAGTCGAGACCCCAACGAGGGGCGGTGGTCGGTCTCACAAGCCACTGGTGTCAGTTGGATCACCTAAGATGTATACAGGTGCTCATTGGGTTATGAGTACACCGGACAGGACTCGCCGGGAATCTGCTAGTTAGTACTATACCTATCGTCAAATAGCAGTTCCCTGGTGACATGTGTACAGGTTAGTTCATCGACCTGAGGTCGTCATTTGTCTCGTGTGAGTTCCCACTGTGCTTTGATTTCTACCCTACCACGGCTCAAAGGAGTCGTGCAAACAGGTAGTTTTTGGGTACAATCCCGAGCCATATGGAGGCACGTGAGCGGATCGGCAGGGGATTCGTCTCTTCCGGTATTGGGGGCGAGGTCATGCTGTGTCTAGGAGAGCCATTACACAAAGCCCACGGCCGTGGCAGGAGATTTACTGGTAGGTACTCCAGTAGTATCTCAGGGTGTTATTGGGCTTCACTCCGACACGACTTATACTGCTAATGGGGGTCTGACATTACTAGCCCCCTAGGCAGATATGCGATACTCATAGACGAACGGACCGGACTGTTTATACATTGTCACTGTTAGGCTCAGTAGGGTTTCCGGATGAGTTCGCTCATCGGCCTCCCTTGAGGTCAGTCCATGGGCAGCCGTTACGCATTGCTAATGCCGCTGACGGTTTGTGGTTAAACCCACTGCCAGGGTACTGACGAGTCATTAGAGTTCCCCACAGACAGTTTCCCAAGTTCGGGCGAAACGTTGTAGAGGCCGTATGGTTTTATGGCAGGGTTCGAAAAATGCACGTGCGTTTACGCACGTGTTATTTTTCGGGCAGATGATACTGGTCGGCTTTGGTTTAAGCCGGATCCGAGTATTGTATTGAGTAGGTATAATATCTTTGTCTCAGTTGCATTTGTATTCGGTCGTAATACAAATGCGGGTATATTTATACAGTTACGGGGTTATCCTGAAAGTCGTTTAAGGATCACTTTTGGAAGTTGCCAGTTTCCAGTTTTCTATCAGCCGTCTTTTAACATTCGGTTAAAGACGGGTTTATCTTTTCTTGAGATGAGTGTGGATACTTCTAGAAGATTCTAGAAGGTGGTGACAAGGCTCATGACTCACTTGTTCCTTATTGGTTGCTTTTGGTGTGTTCACACTTTGTGTTCAGACTTGAGATATTTTCTTGTGTTCACACTTGAGATATTTATTTGTGTTCACACTCTTGTGGTCACTCTCCTCTCTCCTACACTCACCCCCCATTCCTATAGGATGGCCGGCCCCTTCCCCCTCTCTCACTAGAGTTTTTCACTTTGTAGAAAAAGATTATGATAGTTTTCGGTGTATGGAATTTCACAGCTCATTTCATTCCATCACCCGATTCCCACGGCAACTTCATTAACCGTTCGTCCATAGCTTTGGACGGAACGAGACAAAGTCTTCTACTCATTCTCTACATCCATCTTGGTCGTCTCTTTTAGCAAACTTGACGAACGAGTTGCCTCGAGTCAGAGGCGGGAGCCCGTTTAAAGAATCGTTGACGTGGTGCCACCTGGACGAGCAGATCGGAGATCGACGAGATCGGAGCAGCCGCAACGGAGCGTGGGATGATGGTTAAAGAAGGAAGGACTCGGATCGTTCGGTATAACCTTTCTACTCACTTTACAGTTTGTTAGTTTAGCAATAATGGCAGATCTGGGTTAAAGTATACGATAGCGCCAGTTAAAAAGTTTTTGTTCCGCATTTAGCGTCTGTAGACGGCCGGGGCGCTACCGTAGACTTACAGTGGTATCAGAGCCTCACCATTTTGCTATACTAACTTGTGCTAACGCATTTAAAACATCGATCGAACCGGATATCGAAAAACACAATTTTCTTGCTTCACAGTTTCTGTCGATTTTAAAAGGGTTCCAAAATTAATTTTACATATCTCAGAAATCTGTGCAGGGTTTTATTAGAACACCGTCCAAATTTGAGATCATGATTCGACAATACTGCCGCGTAAACGCGGCCAAACCCATGGTTTGGCCGCGGATCCGCGGCCATTCTGTGTCATCATGCCCCCAAATTTGGTCAGTGGGTTCTTCTCTGGAATTTGTGGTTTTTGGTATATATCTTTTGGGCCCAGATTTTGTTACTGTTCAACAGATGTTCGAGGGGCCCACTTTGTGATATTTGGTCGATCGAAATTTAAACATGTTAGTTTACAGTGCTTACATTATATCTCCGACCGGGAATGTCATTTGATCGGTAAACCGCGTCTGATTGCTATAGTTCTTTTAGACGGGTTTGCGAACGTGACATTCACGTTGATGTTCTGTGTTGTGCTGTGATGTTGCGGATTTGTCGTGATGGATAGCAGTGTGCAATGGTGGTGCAGTTTGAGTTTATTTGTACATTTGATATTGCGGGGCGAGCGTCCAACATGTGGACTGCCGTCACTGCCTGTTGTATAATATTCTTTTGGGGCACGACCAGGTTGCGGTCGATGTACCTGTTGTACTATTTTTCATTACTGTACTAGGTTTTACCCCGCGACGGAGTGCACGGATAGCCGGGTTCTGGGGGGCAACGGGTCGGCATCTCATGGCTTTGAGAGGCAGAGGGGCCTCACTCTAGAATTGGCAGATTATTCGCCGCACTCGTAGGGGGTACAGGTTGACCCAAGGAGGGGTGCTCAAGCTACCGGATTCCGTGAAGTGCAGGGTGGTCCATTCACTTTGCTGTAGGGGGCTGCCTCGCTTCAGGTTTTGGCGGGTAACTTGCCGCACCCGTAGGGGTCTAGGTTTCATTGCACAGGCTATCCACACGACAGGGGAACGTCGGGTTTCTGCAGCGGCTCTGTGAAACCCGGGGATCCCAGATTATCTGTATTGTTCTGTGATGCTTATTACTTTTCTGTAATGTTGCATATTATCACGCCTGGAGCGATTATTGTATATTGGTTTATATACTATTAGATGTTGTATATGTTTTACACCCGCGCTAGTCCAGTCCCCGCTCTGTCGTTAGTTAAGTAACCTAACGGGTGATGACGGGACCCAGTGACGAATGTGGATGGCATATACGTACATTTTATTTTTCGTTCTTTTCTGGTGTGATTGATTGATGGGACTGCGTTGATTCTGATCGATGCAAAGTAAAGCAAACCTGTATACAGTTGTTGGAACAATTTAAAAAGTGTTATTGCAAAGACGTTTCCTTTTGTTATGCATAGCGGTATTCAGTGGAATATCCTGCACCTCATTTGACGGGGCAAGGGCCGATATCCCTTCACCGGGACTGACCCCTTGGGCAGAAGTTTGCGTCAGGGTAATAACTTCACTATAGTCGATTACAAGTTGCTTTGCATAGCGGTATTTAGTGGAATATCCTGCACCTCATTCCACGAGGAAAGAGCCAAGATCCCTTCATCGGGAATGACCTCTTTAGCAAAAGGTTTTCGCCACTATATTTTAAAAAAGGCTATCAGGTTCCTTCAGCGATATCAAGTTCACTACGTTAAAGGTTTTTCGCCAAAAACCAGCCGTAGCCCTCCGTCGTTTCTTATGGATGGTCAGTAGTATTCAAGCTATGTTTGTTGGCTTACGTCAAGGCATAGTGTTTGGTAGCTGCTGGGTATTCATTTGTTGCATAGATAGATGAGTTGGTTTGGGACAGTCGTATTACCTTGTTGGCTTACGTCAAGGGTATGTACGGGTGGGTTCAAATTAACAAGATAATGACGGGCAGAACTTGACATGTGACTTATGATTTGTTGACTTACGCCAAGGTCATAAGAGCATGGGGCATAAATCATATCGGGAGTTTCTAAAGAAACTGAAACTTGCCAAGTATGCGCATACCTTCTGGAGTATGAGTAACGTGGATGCATTCCATCACGTTATCATGCGATGAGAGTTGGATCCCGATTCCCACTGATGAGTTGGTTTACTCTTCGGGTGATCCCGATTGATTCTTCTTTCTGGTTTGGAGGAGAATTTGACAGGACAGTGGGAGGTTTCCGGATTAGATAAAGTGATAACCATTCTGATCTAGGTTAGAGTGCACGCAGAGTGTTTCTTTTCTCTCTCTCTTTGGCAGCGACCTTTGACCGACCCTAGACTATGACTCAGTGACCAAGTTGACCGAACCTTCTTAAAATACTGGCTTTTGGATTGTCTATGTTGCATAAGTCATTGCCACTCCTTCTTTTACCCTTTGAATTTCTCAGAACACCCGTATTACTACGGATATCCACTTCCATTGGATAGATCCATCGTATGGTTATATACGAACTCGAAGGGACTTCTTCGAGGATGGATCCAGGTTCAGGAGATATAGAATTGGTTTATTCAGTTGTCTTTTATTATCACCTTCTCTCAGGTTGCAAGAGCTCCTTGGTTTAGGAGAGTACACCTATTACGCTTATTGGATAGTCTTATTCCAAACCATAGGCTGGTGCCGAAAGGTAGGGAATGAAGAAAACCAATTAGCCTAAGTAGGGTGTACAGAAGGTAATATGTAAAGACAAAATAAAGGGATTAGAAAGAGGGCAAAGTAAATTGCGACTGTTATCATTCACGACCAAACCTCGTACTTCATCGCCACTCCTATTTCACCTTTAAAAGAATGAGGTATTATTCGGTTGACTTTTATCATCACCTTCTCTCAAGATATGAGTACTCCTTGGTTTAGGAGGGTACACCTATTATGCTTACTGGATAGTTTTCTTCCAAACTATAGGCTGGTGCCGAACGGTAGGGAAGGAAGAAAACCATTTAGCCTAACGATGGTATACAGAAGGTAACGACTAAAGACAAATAAAGGGATTTGGAGAGATGGCAAAGAGATATACGGTTGAAGTCATGAATTGGATTATGGAAGAGGCATTGCTATGAATACCAGGATACCCCAACGAAACATTTTCATGTTTCAGTGCATTGTTAAAAGAAAACTGTTTTCCCGATTGGGTACTTACTCCAAGGGTATGTATTTACCAGGTTTCATTCTCATATCTGTATGGTTTTACAGATGATGAGTGGGAATAAGTTATTGGGAATTAGGTAATTATCCTCATTATATCGAAATTCGTTGTAATTGGTGATATTTGAGGAAATCGCCAGGGTACAGTTTTTAACCTACGAAGCACAAGTTTTGAGTTGTTCAACTCAGCGGACTTATACAGAGTATTGTATGTTGTCCAGTGTCCATCCGGACAAAGGGGTAGGTCCTCGTACTATATTCTGTTTACTTATAACTTCTCTAGTATTTAGACAAGTGTTTCGTAGAAATACAAGGTCTAGGTTTTGAGAAGTTGTGGGTATAAGAATAAAGTAGAGAACCAGGTGTCACAAGTATCGGGATTCTTCAAAGAGATCGAAGATGTAGATTCTTGTGATTGGTATTCAGATGATAGTGATGGTTTTGAGAAACGTGTTTCTCTTTCAGGTTACTCATAATTGGATGGATTCCTAAGTTGAGTAATGCTGATTAGCCTCTTTCCATTAAGATGATATGCACTGGAGACAGCTGCATGGTTTGAATATGGTTCCAATTAAATAAGTGCCAAAGTTTCTATATTAGATATAGAATAATTTGTACCTTAAAAGATATTAAGGTACGGGGAGTTGTCCAGCTTATGCTTAAAACCAGACTCTGGATAACTCAGGGCACGTTTCTGTAATGGCTGTTTGTGGGTTGACCCTGGCTATGACGAGGGTTGATATTCTACCATTTGGAAGATCAATAGTGATATTGTTCTTGACTCGCCACAGTTTTAGTAAAAATGGATTTTTTCAGAAAACAGTAATGGGAGTATGGTAGAACTGGAAGTGATTCCAGAACCACGAACGATTACGGAAAATTTAATAGGACCTATATATTCAATCAGGTTTGACATTCCATTAGCCACTCCGCAGATATGATGGGTAACCTCAGACACCCGAGAGGTACTCCGGTAACCTCAAGGACGGTGACAGGGAGGTTCTTATCTACCCAGACTTGACACTACTGTTTTTCCAGGCTATGAGACCCGGTAGGAGGGTTGTCATAGTCAGTGGGAGCAGCAGAAGCATAGTGGGCAAGATGCTTATGTCTATTTATAGACTTAGGAAGTTATAGCGGAGATAGATCATCTAATTCTGATGTGACAGTCATGGGTTTGACTTCAATCAGAATAGGGGATGGATCTGTTAAGAAGCTAGTAGGGTGTGATGTCATGGTATCTGAATGACATACACAGAGTGGGAAGTAAAATTCCTATACTACGATCGGTTGTACTGTGGTCGTCACACAGTTGTTTCTCCAGACAGGATATAGATATAATATCAGACATTCTGGTTTCTGGATCTATGGTTTTAGATCTGGATTTGGGTAGTTTCCCAATGTAGGTGCTTTGACAGATATTCTAATGGTTTTTAGAATAGTTGACTCCTAGCATGGTGGTGTACCTGCAGGTGATGGAGTCACCCTCTCTAAAGGTGTCGTATAGACTAAAGGGGAGAGGGATGTGCATGATTGGCAGATCACTTGCTTAGGCAATTGAGTCAATCGTGAGATGTCAAGTACCACACCAGATGTTGTTTTTGCACTAGATGCAATAAATTTGTATTAATCCAATCCTGGAGAAACATAAGGAAGCAGTTTTAGAACATAAGTACATGTTCTACGGATTTGATGACGGCAGCCTCCTTCGGGAGACGATTATCATTCCAGGCTTCAAAGGTGACATGGTTGACAGAGTGATTGTCAGAGTTATAGTTTTTCCCTCTGACGAAGAGGGACAGTATTATGGACAGGTGGTCCAAGAGGATACTGTGGGAGGCATGGTGCCGGATACTGATTAGGTTCAGTGATCGATACAGTCTAAGAAGTTTGGATTAGGAGTTCATTTATGAACTAGGTCCCATCAGATATCCAGACATATTCTAAGACAGGTATTACTCAATTCGGGAGATGGCTTTCTCCGCGAACTTGAGATTTAGAGAGATATAGAAAGAAACATCTAGGCGGATCCACTCACTGAGGCTATTTCTCGAACACAATAGTTTTACAAACGGGCTTTGTGAAACTGATTAGTAGAGGAGTTGAATGTTCGGTTTCACACGGGCTGTGAGTAGTCGACATGGCAATAATTAGCCTTGAGTGCAAGTGGGAGATTGTTGGAGATAGTGCCCTCATAGTCAATTATTGGATCGCAGGTACGTGATTGCAATGATTGCGGAGGCCCTATACCAGTAGGACAGTCTTACTCAAGATGATAGTATGCTATCTGGTTTGCCTTTATCAGTCGTGTACATGTTCAGGTGACTGATTACATGTTACACTTTGATAGAGCCCTTAGGATCTTGCTTTACTACCAACAGTATGATGGCGATCATATACGTGAGAGTTGGGTAGTTTATATGCATATCCTTAATTGTGGTCCCTAGTCGTGGGAGTTTCGAGACAGGGCATCGATACTCCGGAGTAGACTAGTGTATACAGTCGAGACCCCGACGAGGGGCGGTGACCGGTCTCACAAGCCACTGGTGTCAGTTGGATCACCTAAGATGTATACAGGTGCTCATTGGGTTATGAGTACACCGGACAGGACTCGCCGGGAATCTGCTAGTTAGTACTATACCTATCGTCAGATAGCAGTTCCCTGGTGACATGTGTACAGGTTAGTTCATCGACCTGAGGTCGTCATTTGTCTCGTGTGAGTTCCCACTGTGCTTTGATTTCTACCCTACCACGGCTCAAAGGAGTCGTGCAAACAGGTAGTTTTTGGGTACAGTCCCGAGCCATATGGAGGCACGTGAGCGGATCGGCAGGGGATTCGTCTCTCCCGGTATTGGGGGCGAGGTCGTGCTGTGTCTAGGAGAGCCATTACACAAAGCCCACGGCCGTGGCAGGAGATTTACTGGTAGGTACTCCAGTAGTATCTCAGGGTGTTATTAGGCTTCACTCCGACACGACTTATACTGCTAATGGGGGTCTGACGTTACTAGCCCCCTAGGCAGATATGCGATACTCATAAACGAACGGACCGGACTGTATATACATTGTCACTGTTAGGCTCAGTAGGGTTTCCGGATGAGTTCGCTCATCGGCCTCCCTTGAGGTCAGTCCATGGGCAGCCGTTACGCATTGCTAATGCCGCTGACGGTTTGTGGTTAAACCCACTGCCAGGGTACTGACGAGTCATTAGAGTTCCCCACAGACAGTTTCCCAAGTTCGGGCGAAACGTTGTAGAGGCCGTATGGTTTTATGGCAGGGTTCGAAAAATGCACGTGCGTTTACGCACGTGTTATTTTTCGGGCAGATGATACTGGTCGGCTTTGGTTTAAGCCGGATCCGAGTATTGTATTGAGTAGGTATAATATCTTTGTCTCAGTTGCATTTGTATTCGGTCGTAATACAAATGCGGGTATATTTATACAGTTACGGGGTTATCCTGAAAGTCGTTTCAGGATCACTTTTGGAAGTTGCCAGTTTCCAGTTTTCTATCAGCCGTCTTTTAACATTCGGTTAAAGACGGGTTTATCTTTTCTTAAGATGAGTGTGGATACTTCTAGAAGGTTCTAGAAGGTGGTGACAAGGCTCATGACTCACTTGTTCCTTATTGGTTGCTTTTGGTGTGTTCACACTTTGTGTTCACACTTGAGATATTTTCTTGTGTTCACACTTGAGATATTTATTTGTGTTCACACTCTTGTGGTCACTCTCCTCTCTCCTACACTCACCCCCCCATTCCTATAAGATGGCCGGCCCCTTCCCCCTCTCTCACTAGAGTTTTTCACTTTGTAGAAAAAGATTATGATAGTTTTCGGTGTATGGAATTTCACAGCTCATTTCATTCCATCACCCGATTCCCACGGCAACTTCATTAACCGTTCGTCCATAGCTTTGGACGGAACGAGACAAAGTCTTCTACTCATTCTCTACATCAATCTTGGTCGTCTCTTTTAGCAAACTTGACGACCGAGTTGCCTCGAGTCAGAGGCGGGAGCCCGTTTAAAGAATCGTTGACGTGGTGCCACCTGGACGAGCAGATCGGAGATCGACGAGATCGGAGCAGCCGCAACGGAGCGTGGGATGATGGTTAAAGGACGAAGGACTCGGATCGTTCGGTATAACCTTTCTTCTCACTTTACAGTTTGTTAGTTTAGCAATAATGGCAGATCTGGGTTAAAGTATACGATAGCGCCAGTTAAAAAGTTTTTGTTCCGCATTTGGCGTCTGTAGACGGCCGGGGCGCTACCGTAGACTTACATGATCCACATCATAGTCCAGGTAGTCAAGTACACATCCTAAGGGCTTTACCAACATGTAACAGAGAGACAATCAGTGTACATGTTAAGGTAATGATCAACCAGATAGCATACTATCATGTCGAGCAAGAAAGTCCTCCCTATATATGTCCAAGCATCCACTACAATATACATCCTATGTATAGTAATGGTTTCTAGGGCATACATATAACTAACAAAAACATCATCAAAACAAACTCCAAAGCTCATCCCCACTTCACAAAAAACTTGCACAAGCCTCCTAGCTACACTTTGGACAAAGAAAAGTGGGATTTTGATGCTCTAGGGGGATTCATGAGTGCCAAATGAGGTAATCTCTTCACCATTTGTGTATTTTTTCATTCACTTTAGCTTAGATACATGTTTAGAAGTGATTAGGCGATGTTTAGCGAACTTCGAAAATCTTAAGTTAGGGTTTGAGGGATTTTTGAGTTGTGGTTGTGTTTACGGACCTTAGTGGTGACCTTAAACCCCCCTTGGTGTTAGAAATCAGACCTAACACGAAACAAACACCTGAAACCCAAAAACAGAAACTGTCCATGTCGGTTTTGTGTGTTATGTGAGGGTGCAAGGAAATCTGGAGCAATCTGGGGCATTTTTGAGTTGAGCAAACAAGACCAAAGACTTAATAGGACCAATATGAGGCCACCCTACCAATACGAACCCCAACCAAGCCTATAAAACAGAGGAGGCCGGATTTTAAGGGGTAGGGGCCTGCCACATTGATGAATTTAGTGCCCAGGTTCCTTCAGTAGGTCATATACACAACCCTATACATCACTCCGGTACTGTTTGCGCACTTAGTTTTGACCTGAAATAAAATCTGTGGCCACTTTTATGGGTTGCTGTCTTATATTTAATGAAGTTTATGAATTTAAGTTTTGATATTTGTGTTTGGTATCGGTCACTTGACGTTTGTACGTCGATATCGGGTGTTTTTGGGCTCTTTGGTGTGAGTAGACCATAAGTTTTGACCTATGAGTGATTCGTGCGACATTTTGGTTTTCGTGCGTGATTTCGTTTACGATGCTATATATGATATATAGGTACCCCAAATGGACTTCAAGACGACGAGGATGAGCGTAGCGTCATTGACTCCAGAAAGCGAAGATCAAGGTGAGTAGATATATATCTACGGGGGAAATCGGGTAGATGGCGTATAGCACCCCCGCTTTTTCATAAAATATGATGTGATGTGATATAGTTATACATTTTTTTGTTATGAAGAGATATGAATTCTCAGCAATAAAAGCTTTAGAAAATCATGGCTTAGTGTTAGCGAGATTTGAGGAAAGTGATTTATTTGGTTTCATAGTTGCGAACCCTAGAGTAAGGTTGTTACACATAGACATACACACACGGGATATAGGTTTGAGTGTATATGTTATATGTATATAGATAGATGTGGATGTATAGGTTTATATATATATATATATATATATATACATATACGTATGCACGGGTGTTTGTGGATAGTATATGGTATTTGGAGATGAGTCGATGAGATTGGGCATGGTGCTATGAGATCGGTGATGTGACGTGCTTCGTGTTATGAGATAAGACACGATGTTATAGTGGGTCCTTGGGCGTTGTGTTTCATACACACGCATATGTATATATAGATGGTATCAGTATTGTACTAGTGTGGTGTACAGAAGGTATTAAGTTGAGACAAATAAAGGGATTAAAAGGAGGGAAAAATAAATTGCGACTGCTATTCATGACCAAACCAAGTATTTCATTACCACTCCCACTTCACCTTTGTATTTCTCCAGGACACTCCGTATCACTACGAGGATCCACAGTTATTTGGATACTCCATCGTTGTAACGTTTTGAAAATCGTTTCGGTGAAATTTCGAAAAAACAGTAAAATAAGGGGGTTTTCTGTAAAAAGTCAAAATACAAATATCTTATTATAAAAATTAAATATACATATTCTAGCTATGTAATTGCTATTATTTGGTGTTTATTGAGCCGCTGGTGAAATTTCAAATTTTCTGAAAAAAATATTATTTTATTATTATTTTAAACCGTCACTAATACATTTAATTAGGGAAAATTACAAATTGGAATGAGTCGAAACAAATTTTGTGCATCATAAAACATTAAATAAAATTTTATTTAATGTTTTATGATGCACAAAATTTGTTTCGACTCATTCCAATTTGTAATTTTCCCTAATTAAATGTATTAGTGACGGCTTAAAATAATAATAAAATAATATTTTTTTCAGAAAATTTGAAATTTCACCAGCGGCTCAATAAACACCAAATAATAGCAATTACTTAGCTAGAATATGTATATTTAATTTTTATAATAAGATATTTGTATTTTGACTTTTTACAGAAAACCCCCTTATTTTACCGTTTTTTCGAAATTTCACCGAAACGATTTTCAAAACGTTACAATCTTCCCCCCTTAAAGAAATTCGGTCCCCGAATTTAAATTAAAACTCTCCCCAAACACTAAAACATCTAAGAAAACCATCAAGTCGTCAGGGCTCCGAAATTGTAAATACATAGAACAAATCGTAGCGCAGCGCATGCGCTTGAAAAATGAGTATATAACTCAAATCAAAACTCCGTCAAGCATCCCGCAATCATCGGAGTCATGGAGAAGACATCAATGCCAAATCCAAATCAAAACCAATATGATATAACTCGAAACTATACATGTAAATATCGAATCTATATCTGTAAGTATCCGAAGGAAATGCATGCCAAATCTCCTTAAGTCGCTGTGCAACGCGTATAACACTGCACAGTGGCGGACGTCTATCATAAGAAAATAACTATATACATATATACCTTGTTTGAAATGTACGTTCCGCCGTTTTGGAAACAATTTAGAAGGGTCTCCTTGTTTTAAACATTTCGTGTCATATCAGACACGTAGGTAAATACTGAGGCTATAGCTCGCTTTTTGGAAATCCCTTCAATAACTATCAATGCATGCAAAATATATTCAGGCACTGTCCTTTGACTAGTCCTGCTCAGTACAAAAACACATAGCAATATCATAAAAACGTACTACTCTATAAGAAATCAATCCCAAAATATGCACATGAATACTACGTGAGTCTGGTGCGCACGGAAATCAAAATCCATGAATGTGCCATACATGCGCACAGAAACAACATCTAAGTGCATCGGGTGTGCACGAAACATCTGTCGTAGGCAACAGGTGTGCCTGACAGCAAAATCAGGTGCATCTGACATGCACAAAAAAAAATCTCGATTTAGTGCATCTGGTGTGCACCACATCGCATCTCGTAACAGGCGCCCAACAGGCGCTAAAAATCCAATCCGGTGCATAAAATGCACAAAACAAATGTCGAGCATCACCCTCGAAATCGAAATCCAGTGTATCCAAGTGCACAAAATATATGTCACTGCACTGCCAGCATATATAAACTATACAGAGTGTAGGAACCAAATCGCGTGCGTGCATACGCACAAAATCAACTCAACTGTTTAAAACCGTAAAATCACAAACATGTGAAACTAAAGCACGAAAACGATATCAAGTGCATCACTGTGCAAAGATCGTAAATCCTCAATCATCAAAATCAAATCATACGAATAAATCACCCAAAACATCGAAATCAATAATGGCGGAATAGTATCGCTCAAGTGCATCCTCTAAGAATCTCGGGCCAACTGTCGCGGTCACTAATGGGACGTCTCGTCGATGATCATGAACTCTGGCCTGCTGGTGTGCGTAACCATGACCACTCCTGGGTCAAGGTCTTCACTGTGAATTACCAATCTTTCGGTCCATCGGCTCATCGGCCCTGTCAGGTGTGCTAACGGGGACGATTCCGTTCTGGCACTTCTCTAGTCATCTCTTGGTCAATCATCGCGACCACTCGTAAGACAGCATATCACTGGCGTCGGCCTCTGGCTCTCTGAATGTACGTGACACATCTGACCCTGGGTGAAAGTATCATTGCAGCAGTGTCCTGGAAGAAATCCTGCTCACGGTCTCTTCCATGTCTCGTCTCTGCCAACTGTCCGGAAGTCATCGTCCTTTCCTATATCTGCATCTTGCTCCGGAATGGCTGCATACCCATCACGACCTCTTCTGGAAGGTAAGTCCAAGTACCATGCCTCGGCATGCGCATCGCCTCTCTGATGTCGGCGGAGTGGAACGTCATCTCATCTAGATCTGGTGCGAACCTCTTACTCCACTTTTCTCTAATGTCGTCTGCTTTGGACTCGTCTCGTCGCGGCTGCATGGACTGAGCTCCAACGACTATCCTCGTATCTGGAGTCTCCCAAGAATGCATCTCACCACCTAGCATCCGAATTAAGTCGAGCCATCCGATCGAGTCGTCAAAACCTCATAATCCCCCAAGAGCTCAACCTCTTGGACACAGTTTAATAGTATCGAGTACATACCACAGCATCGGTGGTCCAGCCGTAGAAGGGCAAACCCAAGCCTCACTAATGGCGCCGTAGAACTGCCGCAAACCCGAAGGTTCAAAGGCTTTCACACGGTCATTAAGTCGAGTTAGGGTTTCATTCTTCTAGAGGGACCATAGAATTGTCTGCATGTCTTTCCGACTACTTTAAACTTGGAATAATAGGTTTCTGACATTCGATCGTCTCTGTCGACTCCCAACGTCTCCGCGTGAAGTCGTCTTTAGCTGGAATCAATCTACCTGATGACCTCGCATCGGGGTAGGCGAATGATTCACATGTCCTAGTCATTCATCCACGATGACTAGCGACCTTCTATCATCTCTTAGTACAACTCGTTCTGCACTAACTCCAGCATCTGGGGCAATACCTCGTCGTTCGCGGCAATATCTGGCTCGCTTGTCTGCACGCTGAACAGTGCCTCGATCATCAGGAGTAAGCAACACACCAACGGTCATCAAAATCTGGCTGGCCTCCATCATCGGCTCAATTCTCTAGTGTCGACCAGCACCTCCAAGTAACCTCATAAGGGCGATCCGCCAAATGCTCGTGGCGCGGAAACACAGTAAGAAGACACATCTCTGCAATCGTGTGTCGCCGGAATTTCGCCCTGGTCAGTCCTCGTTCGTGACGAGCTTGTGCTGACCGCAACTCTAGCCGTAGCTCTCCCTGCCGTAACCGTAGCAGCAAAACCAAACTGGTACCGATGAGGCTAGATCGGAATGAATATAATACTGAGCAAAGAAATGTACATCCTAAGGCTTCTTAAGTGGAGTAGCGTATCGTAAATATGCCGCGGAACATACCTACGGTACGTCACTCTACTTTAGTCACCTATTCCATCAACCAAGGGTCATCCTACGCTCCGAAGGTAAAACCTAACGCTCTGATACCAACTTTGTCACGACCCGAAAGTACGGAACATGACCGGCACTTAAACTACGAACGTCTCGAGGCGTAAGTAATCTAAGTAAACCGAAAACCCAGAAATCCAAACCAAGAAAAGTAGTAGAGTACAGGAAAACCAATTTAAAACAAGTAGTTTTAATAGCATAAGCCGAATTATGCGGTTTTTAAGAACATCAAAATTTACTGAAAATTTCGGCAGAGTCTCCTTTGTAAAACCTGGCTCCCAAACGGGATACAACATGAATAGTATACGAAATCAATAAAAAGACATCCCCAAGCGGGAGCTAGCTCTTCGTCAATCGACGGTCACAACCACACAAGCAATATAATATACAACGCCAACGGCGAGGATCAAAACTCAAAAGGAACTCAAAACCACCAGAAATATAACGAGCGACTCTAAGGTCTAAAGAATAAACAACACAGGTCTCT
The DNA here is from genome assembly GCA_030015575.1 of Agapanthus africanus. Lineage (NCBI taxonomy): Eukaryota > Viridiplantae > Streptophyta > Magnoliopsida > Asparagales > Amaryllidaceae > Agapanthus > Agapanthus africanus. The sequence goes on along the minus strand of CM057347.1, from coordinate 204,842,995 downwards.
ATCTCAATAAATACATGTTTGGTTGATGGAATTTACTAGATACAACGGAATAATATTATACAAGGTAATATGATGGGTAAGATACAAGAAAAACCCACCTACTAGCAAGTCACCCGAATGAAACTGAGCCCGCAAAGCCGTAATGAAACCTGTACGGCAAACCTGCAAGAAACTGGGGCACAACGGGGGTGAGTTGCCAACTCGTGAATAGAAAAATATCTACGCACAGAAATCGCATAAATAACGCAATCTAGGTCAATGATCATAATATATCCTCAAAAATATACATAACAAGCAGCCTATAACAATGGCTAGGGTAATATCTAACCGAGTGAAATCTCATATGCCCGTGTCAGTGCCTCAGGTAGCAATATATCATATGAATGAGGTATGAATGCATGAAAACAGAATACATGTAAATGAAGAAACTGTTTTCATAAATTAGTGAGATTTCCTTCGTATTTTTAAACTGAGGTATCATAATGAAATCAGTATCAACAGTGTCTAGCATCGACACGAAACATAAATCTCACTGTCTCGAAATATCAATGTCTCAATCTCAATATCTAGGGCGCCGTCAGTCCAGACCGGCCCCTACCATCCATCTCAAGACCACGACGGTATCCTCCGGATATCCGACGCGTCGGGTAATATCACCGGTAGGTAATCTGTCCCCTGCCAGGCTCAACGTCAACACCACATTCATCTTGCCCCAGGGTACCATACCGGGCCCACCATGTACCCGTGACGGTTCCTCCACTCCTCGACACGGATCTCGAAAACCACAGCAAACTCATGGTGGACGACACTTACATCACTAGAAAACCGCAATTTACATATTTTAAAAGGTTAATAAGTTTAGAAATTTTGCGGCTTTCCCCCGAAATCCAGAAATATCATAAATCTCAAGAAGTCATCATAAGTGCATATGTCAATGCTAATGAATGTATATGGTATCAATAACCAAGTTGCAATGTATGATTAATAACTAGGCAGGAACAATGGAATAACAGTATGCATGAAGTGACAAGTAATAACTACAATGTCTAAACTGGCATATAACCCAGGTACACTAATATCGTATCAACTACTAACTAACAAGCTAAGCCAAGCAATAGTATTTTCTAAGTGTACGTGACATGGCAATTACCGATGAAGATGTGTGTGAGCCGGCAAGTAAGTGTATGTGGTACATACGCATCATCGGTAATGGTGCTGGTGTCCTAACAGCATGATATCAATAATGGAGTATGCAGCAAAATAAGTATACGGGGCAGAGCGAACAGCAATAATGTGCGGAAGCAGAATACTAGACACAACGATAACTAATCAGTATTAAACTAATATAAGTCCTACAAATGGTGCCTTTTGAAATAACACGAATCATGGGGTTTTGAAAATAGGGGCTACGGTGTTTTTATGAAAAGATACGTCTTTTGAAATATTCGTAGGATCCCTTGGGCTGTCTTTTAAAATACCCACGATTCGTTAGTTTTTGAAATAGGTAAGAAGTCTAATCTAATCTAACAACTACACTAAATTATACGGCTGAACTACAGGTAAGGGAACCGCCTATCATCTGAGTCGATACATATACATACTTGTATATGTATAGTCGGTGATCCCGCCTCAATAATATCATATCCGATACCATATCTATAATCAGGCATCCCAAGTCAAGAGTGTGGATCAATCATCAATATAGCTCGTACGTAAATCCGTCGTACGGCATCCCAATCTAGGTACGGGTCAATATCACATTCATCATACTATTCACCTGGTATCCTCTTTATCAATTATCATGATCGGGGTACTGATCTACGTCTAGTACCATACTGATACCGCCTACGTATGTATGGACGTGTGTGAAACACTACGTCAAGGACCCGCTACAACGTCATGTCGTATCTAAGATACGAACCCTGCTATATCACCGATCTCACGGCCTCAAATCAAATCTACTCGACTCAGCTCAATCCCAAGTATCATCCTCAAATCCGTATGTGAACACATAGTCCCATACCCATGTGAACACATAACTATAAAGAATCCCATGAGCACATATCAATAGGAAAGTATCCAAGTATGTGTGTGTGTATGTGTAGTGCAACACTACCCTAGGGTTCGCAACACTAAGGTAATCCAACACACCAATATCTATCCTAAGCATCGTTATTAATCCCAAATAACATATAATAATTGTTGGTGTGTATACGCATCCGTATACACCACCACGGACTGCGGGGGTGCTATACGCCATCCACCCGACTTCTCCCCGTAGATATAAATCTACTCACCTGGTCCTCGCTCGCCGGTGCCGACGCCGCCAGGCGCTTGCTTGTCGTCCCGAAGTTCACATGGGGTACCTACATATCATAACACACCATATCGCATTAAAACTAAATTCGAAATCGAAACGGCATACGAAAATCAAATCGGCACGCGTATCACGCATAGATCCAAACCTATCGCCTACGCATGCAAGAATAGTCAAACCAACCCCCGATGTCGATGTACAAACGTCAAACCATCGAGAAAACCCAAACACACCAATCGTGATTTCAAAACTCACTAATTATATAAGAAATAGGGTTTAGTTCATCAAAACAATAAAATTAAACAATTCGTTTTATTTTCCAAAAACCTAGTTAGCACAAATTCCCATTTCGGTTCAAAACTTGATGTTTTACCCAAACTAAATATTTTGACGATTCTAATGGCCAAAATGCTCACTTAATATCATAATTTGGTCATACAAATCACCTCCATATTTTTAATCTCACGAATTAGCATTAACTCAAAATTCAAGTTTGCAACAAATATCGATTTTAACACTTTTCAAAGTAAAATTCACAATTTATCAATTAAGCATGGTTTTGCATGATCAAAGTCGCTAAACAACAAATTAAAATGCTAATAAAGTCATCAAAACCTTAATTACATTTTAAATCACAATTTATATGTATTTCACTAAAACCTAGTTTGCAAATTACATAATTAATACAAATTTAAATTTAACAAAGATATAAACTACCAACTAGATTAGTTTTAGCATAACAACATGTTAAACTACACAATTTTCCCATGATCAATTATAAGAACCCCAACTTAAATTCACAACCCTAATCTAGAATTTCTTAATCATACAATTGAACCCACATAAAACCAAATAAACACTTAATTAAGCTAACTACAAGCAATTAACAACGATTTAAGCAAAAAGGGTTAGAATTTACCCAAACAAATTGAAGATCCCACAAGCACACATAGCCCTCCAAAATGCTCCCTTGTCACCAAAATCCATGCGATAAGGGCTAAGCAAAAATGTGTAGGAGTCGGATTTGGGTTTTGGGATTTTTTTTGATGGATTTTGGGGCAATTTTTGAAGAAGTTTTGAAGAGAAAAGAGAAGGGGAAAAGGGGGGGCTGTTGTTGCTGTAGGAGAGGGAGGGGTCGGCCAGAAATTGAGGGGGGGAGGAGAGAGAGGGAGGTAGAGAAAGTGGGGGTGAAGTCAAAGTCAAAGTAAGGTCAAAAGTCCACCTAATTCACCCATTTTCTTTTCTTTTCTTTCATATCTTTTCCTTTGAAAATCAAGTGGGGAAAACTATGGTGGCTGCTGAATTCAGCCATGGGGAGGAGTAAGTGGGGGTGTGTGGGTGTGGGTACAGGTGTGGGGTGATGAAAAATGATAAATACAATACCCCAAACATCCATTTACGCTAAAAAAAAGCCTTTTTTCTTCAATAATTTCTAAACCGTTTTGCCAAATGATTTCGTTCCAAAAACCACATGATAAAATTTTATTTAATGTTTTATGATACAAAAAATTTGTTTCGACTCATTCCAATTTGTAATTTTCCCTAATTAAATGTATTAGTGACGGCTTAAAATAATAATAAAATAATATTTTTTTCAGAAAATTTGAAATTTCACCAGCGGCTCAATAAACACCAAATAATAGCAATTACATAGCTAGAATATGTATATTTAATTTTTATAATAAGATATTTGTATTTTGACTTTTTACAGAAAACCCCCTTATTTTACCGTTTTTTCGAAATTTCACCGAAACGATATGTGGGTTCAATTGTATGATTAAGAAATTCTAGACTAGGGTTGTGAATTTAAGTTGGGGTTCTTATAATTGATCATGGGAAAATTGTGGTTATGTGTTCACATGGGTATGGGACTATGTGTTCACATACGGATTTGAGGATGATACTTGGGATTGAGCTGAGTCGAGTAGATTTGATTTGAGGCCGTGAGATCGGTGATATAGCAGGGTTCGTATCTTAGATACGACATGACGTTGTAGCGGGTCCTTGACGTAGTGTTTCACACACGTCCATACATACGTAGGCGGTATCAGTATGGTACTAGACGTAGATCAGTACCCCGATCATGATAATTGATAAAGAGGATACCAGGTGAATAGTATGATGAATGTGATATTGACCCGTACCCAGATTGGGATGCCGTACGACGGATTTACGTACGAGCTATATTGATGATTGATCCGCACTCTTGACTTGGGATGCCTGATTATAGATATGGTATCGGATATGATATTATTGAGGCGGGATCACCGACTATACATATACAAGTATGTATATGTATCGACTCAGATGATAGGCGGTTCCCTTACCTGTAGTTCAGCCGTATAGTTTAGTGTAGTTGTTAGATTAGATTAGACTTCTTACCTATTTCAAAAACTAACGAATCGTGGGTATTTTAAAAGACAGCCCAAGGGATCCTACGAATATTTCAAAAGACGTATCTTTTCATAAAAACACCGTAGCCCCTATTTTCAAAACCCCATGATTCGTGTTATTTCAAAAGGCACCATTTGTAGGACTTATATTAGATTAATACTGATTAGTTATCGTTGTGTCTAGTATTCTGCTTCCGCACATTATTGCTGTTCGCTCTGCCCCGTATACTTATTTTGCTGCATACTCCATTATTGATATCATGCTGTTAGGACACCAGCACCATTACCGATGATGCGTATGTACCACATACACTTACTTGCCGGCTCACACACATCTTCATCGGTAATTGCCATGTCACGTACACTTAGAAAATACTATTGCTTGGCTTAGCTTGTTAGTTAGTAGTTGATACGATATTAGTGTACCTGGGTTATATGCCAGTTTAGACATTGTAGTTATTACTTGTCACTTCATGCATACTGTTATTCCATTGTTCTTGCCTAGTTATTAATCATACATTGTAAGTTGGTTATTGATACCATATACATTCATTAGCATTGACATATGCACTTATGATGACTTCTTGAGATTTATGATATTTCTGGATTTCGGGGGAAAGCCGCAAAATTTCTAAACTTATTAACCTTTTACAATATGTAAATTGCGGTTTTCTAGTGATGTAAGTGTCGTCCACCATGAGTTTGCTGTGGTTTTCGAGATCCGTGTCGAGGAGTGGAGGAACCGTCACGGGTACATGGTGGGCCCGGTATGGTACCCCGGGGCAAGATGAATGTGGTGTTGACGTTGAGCCTGGCAGGGGACAGATTACCTACCGGTGATATTACCCGACGCGTCGGATATCCGGAGGATACCGTCATGGTCTTGAGATGGATGGTAGGGGCCGGTCTGGACTGACGGCGCCCTAGATATTGAGATTGAAACATTGATATTTCGAGACAGTGAGATTTATGTTTCGTGTCGATGCTAGACACTGTTGATACTGATTTCATTATGATACCTCAGTTTAAAAATACGAAGGAAATCTCACTAATTTATGAAAACAGTTTCTTCATTTACATGTATTCTGTTTTCATGCATTCATACCTCATTCATATGATATATTGCTACCTGAGGCACTGACACCGGCATATGAGATTTCACTCGGTTAGATATTACCCTAGCCATTGTTATAGGCTGCTTGTTATGTATATTTTTGAGGATATATTATGATCATTGACCTAGGTTGCGTTATTTATGCGATTTCTGTGCGTAGATATTTTTCTATTCACGAGTTGGCAACTCACCCCCGTTGTGCCCCAGTTTCTTGCAGGTTTGCCGTACAGGTTTCATTACGGCTTTGCGGGCTCAGTTTCATTCGGGTGACTTGCTAGTAGGTGGGTTTTTCTTGTATCGTACCCATCATATTACCTTGTATAGTATTATTCCGTTGTATCTAGTAAATTCCATCAACCAAACATGTATTTATTGAGATAGAGACCAGTGTTGTTTATTCTTTAGACCTTAGAGTCGCTCGTTATATTTCTGGTGGTTTTGAGTTCCTTTTGAGTTTTGATTCTCGCCGTTGGCGTTGTATATTATATTGCTTGTGTGGTTGTGACCGTCGATTGACGAAGAGCTAGCTCCCGCTTGGGGATGCCTTTTTATTGATTTCGTATACTATTCATGTTGTATCCCGTTTGGGAGCCAGTTTTTACAAAGGAGACTCTGCCGAAATTTTCAGTAAATTTTGATGTTCTTAAAAACCGCATAATTCGGCTTATGCTATTAAAACTACTTGTTTTAAATTGGTTTTCCTGTACTCTACTACTTTTCTTGGTTTGGATTTCTGGGTTTTCGGTTTACATAGATTACTTACGCCTCGAGACGTTCGTAGTTTAAGTGCCGGTCATGTTCCGTACTTTCGGGTCGTGACAATCGTATGGTTATATACGAACTCGAAAGGAACTTGTTCAAGTTCGGGGATGGATTCTGGTTCAGGAGAAATAGGAATAAGGTTTATTCGGTTGTCTTTTATCTTCACCTTCTCTCGCATTGCGAGTGCTCCTAGGATTAGGACAGTACACCTGTTACGCTTATTGGATAGTCTTCTTCCAAACCATAGGCTGGTGCCGAACGGTAGGGAAGGAAGAAAACCATTTGGCCTAAAGAGGTGTGCAGAAGGTAATGACTAAAGACATATGAAGGGATGTGGAGAGATGACATAGAAATATACGGTTACAGTTGTGAATCTGGATAATGGAAGAGGCATTACTAGGAATACCAGGATACCCCTATGAAACATTTCAATGTTTCAGTTTCACTGTGTACTGTTAAAAGAAAACTGATTTCCCAATTGGTCCTTGCTCCAGGGTTTGTATTTACCAGGTATGATTCTCACATCTGTATGGTTTTTACAGATGATGAGTGGGAGTACGTCATTGGGAATTAGGTGATCATCCTCATTATATCGGAATTCGTTGTAATTGGTGATATTTGAGGAAATCGCCTGGGCAGTTTGCCGGACGGCAGATATTTGGTTTTGAATATCCGTTGTTATGCCCCAATTTCAAATTGATATATCTGTACGTCTATTTTTATTGAGTGAGATATAACTTTTTGAAATTATGTCTATGACATTTACCTATATCAGTGGATGGTTAGGTAAGGAGCATTGAACAACGGTGTAATTCTTCTTAACCATAAGTACAGTTTTCAACCTACGACACACAGGGAATGAGTTATTGGACTCAGGGGACTTATACAGAGTATTGTATGTTGTCCAGTGTCCATGAGGACAGAGGGGTTGGTACTCGTACTATATTCTGTTTACTTGTAACTTCTCTAGATCTTAGACATGTGTTTCGTAGAAATACAAGGTCCAAGTATTGAGAAGTTACAGGTATATGAATAAAGTAGAGAATCAGGTGTTGCAAGTATCGGGATTCTTCAAGGTGATCGAAGATGTAGATACTTGTGTATGGTATTCAGTTGATAGTAATGATTAAGAGAACATGCTTCTCTTTCAGGTTATTCATAATTGGATGCATTCCTAAGTTGAGTAAAGCTGATCGGCCTCTCTCCATTTAGTTGACATGCACTGGAGACAGCTGCATGATTTGAATCTGGTTCAATTAAATCAGTGCCTCTATTTCTGTATTGGATATAGAACAGTTCATATCTTGACATTATTAAGGTACGGGGAGTTATCCGGCTTATGCTTAAAACCAGACTCTGGATAACTCAAGGCACGTTTCTGTAATGGCTGTTTGTGGGTTGACCCAGGCTATGATGAGGGTTGACTTTCTACCATCTGGAAGATCAATAGTGATATTGTTCTAGACTCGCCACAGTTTTAAGTAAAATGGATTTTTTTCAGAAAAACAGTAGTGGGAGTATGGTAGAACTGGAAGTGATTCCATAACCGCAAACGATTACTGAAAATTTGATAAGAACCTAAAGATTCAATCTGGTTGGACATTCCATTGGCCACTCCGCAGATATGGTGGGTAACCTCAGGCACCCGAGAGGTACTCCGGTAGCCTCAAGGACGGTGGCAGGGAGGTTCTTGATTACCCAGACTTTCCATTGCTGTTGTTCCAGACTGTGAGACCCGGCAGGAGGATAAGTATAGCGTCGTTCTAAACTAGCTTTAGAAGTGTACGTCTATATGACTCTGCCAGAGGGTTGTCGTAGTCAGTGGGAGCAGCAGAAGCTTTGGTGGACAAGTAGCTTATGTCCATGGACTAAAGCAGATATAGCGGAGATAGATCATCTATTTCTGATGTGACAGTCATAGGTTTGACTTCATCAAAATAGGGGATGGATCTGTTAAGAAGGTAGTAGGGTGTGATGTCCTGGTATTTGGATGACATACACAGAGTAGGAAGTGATATTCCTATACTACGATCGGTTATATTTTGGTTGTCACACAGTAGTTTCTCCACATGGGATTTGGATATTATATCAAGACATTCTGGTTACTGGATCTATGGTTTTAGATCTAGATTTGGGTAGTTTCCTAATCTGGGTATTTAGACAGCATTCTAAAGGTGTTTTAAAATGGACGACTCCTGGCACGGTAGTGTACCTGCAGGTGATGGAGTCACCCTCTCTAAAGGTGTCTTACTGACTAAAGGGGAGAGGGATGTGCATGATTGGCAGATCACTTGCTTAGGCAATTGAGTCAATCATGAGATGTCAAGTACCACACCAGATGTTGTTTTTACAGTAGATGCAATAAGTTGATATTAATCCAATCCTGGAGAACGATCGGAAGCAGTTTTAGAACATAAGAGAATGTTCTAGGGATATGATAACGACAGCCTCATTCGGGAGACAGTTATCATTCCAGGCTTCCAAGGTGACCTGGATGACAGAGTGACTGTCAGAGTTATAGTTTTCCCTTTGACAAGGGGTAGTAGTTTGGACAGGAGGTCCAAGCGGATACTGAGGGAGGCATGGCGCAGGATACTGATTAAGTTCAGTTGACGATACAGTCTAAGAAGTTTGGATTTGGAGTTCATTTATGAACTAGGTCCCATCAGATATCCAGACATATTCTAAGACAGGTATTGCTCATTTCAGGAGATGGCTTTCTCCGCGAACCTAAGATATAGAGAGACATAGAAAAAAACATCAAGGCGGATCCACTCACTGAGGCTATTCCTCGAACGCAATAGTTTCGCAAACGGGTTTTATGAGACTGATTAGTAGAGGAATTGGGTGTTCGGTATCACACGGGCTGTGAGTATGCGACATCGCAATAATTAGCCTTGAGTGCAAGTGGGAGATTGTTCGATATAGTGCCCTCAGAGTCAATTATTGGATCACAGGCACGTGATTGCAATGATTGAGGGAGGACCTATACCGGTAGGACAGTTTTATTCGAGATGATAGTATGCTATCTGGTTTATCTTTATCATCGTGTACTGCTTTAGGTGACTTTACAGGTCACTATTGCGCGTTGATAGAGCCCTTAGGATTCTTGCTTGACGGCCAGCAGTATGATGGCAATCATATACGTGGGAGCTGGGGTCTATAAGCACATCCTTAAAAGGTCCCTAGTCATGGGAGTTTCGAGACAAGGCATCGATACTCCAGAGTAGACTAGTGTATACAGTCGAGACCCCGATGAGGGGCGATGGCCGGTCTCACAAGCCACTGGTGTCAGTTGGTTCACCTAAGATGTATACAGGTGCTCATTGGGTTATGAGTACACTGGACAGGACTCGCCAGGAACATGCTAGTTGGTCTTATACCTGACGTCAGATAGCAGTTCCCTGGTGACATGTGTACAGGTTAGTTCATCGACCTGAGATCGTCATTTGTCTCGTGTGAGTTCCCATTGTACTTTGATTACTACCCTACCACGACTCAAAGGAGTCGTGCAAACAGGTTTTAGTTGGGTACAGTCCCGAGCCACATGGAGGCAGTAAGCGGATCTGCAGGGGTTCGTCTCTCCCGGTATTGGCGGTGAGGTCGCGCTGTGTCTAGGAGAGCCATTACACAAAGCCCTCGGCCGAGGCAGGAGATTTACTGGTAGGTATTCGAGTAGTATCTCAGGGTATTCTGGGCTACACTCCGACACGACTTGTACCGCTTTTGGGGGTCTGACTTTCACCAACCACCTAGGCCCGCCATGCGATGCTCATAGACGAACGGACCGGACTGTACGGATATTGTCACTGACAGGCTCAGTAGGGTGTCAGGATGAGTTCGCTCATCGACGTCCCTTTTGGTCAATACCTGGTAGCCTGTTACGTATAGCTAATACCTCTGACGTGCTAGTGGTTAAATCCACAACCAAAGTATTGACGAGTCTTTAGAGTCCCCCACAGACCGTTTTCTCAAGTTTCGGGCGAAACGCTGTAGAGGCCGTATGGAGATATGGCAGGGTTCGATCATGTACATGCGGTATTGCACGGATCATGATCGGACGGATAATACTAGCGGGCTTTGGTTTAAGCCGGATCCTAGTATTGTACATTGTAGATTTTGTCTCATTGCATTTGTATTCGGTCGGAATACAAATGTGGGTATGTATATACAGCCGCGGGGTTTTGCTGTAATTTATTACGGGATCAGTTTTCTGAAGTTGCCAGTCTGCTTTCCGTTTCGGCCATTTTTCTTTGTATCTTTCATTGGCTGAAATTTAGTGGAGGGGGTTATTTGCAATTGTGCAATTAACAATTGAGAAGACTTTTGCATCATGATGGTTTCATGATGGTGCACCATCCATTGACTTCATTTGTCTTCTTCATGGCTTGACTTTTGTTCATCATGGTTGTTGATGATGGGAGTTGATTTTGGATTTGATTGTGATCATTGCTTATTATCATCACCCTTTCTCTATCTTGCATGATGTTGGGGCTCACTCCATTTTTCATTGTGATTCACTCCAGTCTCTCATCCCTCAAGCAAGGGGCCGGCCATTCCTCATGTGAGGGATGCCAAAATTTTGGAAGGGGATTTTTGGTTCTGTTCATGCTTGCAAAAATCCCCAAGTTCATCACAAAATCCCATAGTTCATTTCCTCCACCAAAAGGGTAACTTCATACAACCCCAAGAGACAAATAGTTCTACACTTCATCTACAGCACTTCTTGGGCACGTCGGCTTGCCAACATCGTGCCCGGGTTGCCTCGGTCCAGAGGTGTGAGCCCGTAAAAGAACCCGGCAATGTGGTGCCCTTCCGACGAGGAGATGAAGACCGGAGATTCCGCGGGGAGATCGGGACGACGACGAGAAGACCGAAGGACACGGATCGCTCGGTATATCTCTCTACCCCTTTCTTCATTTAGCTAGTAGTAGGTTAATGGCCCGATCCGGGTTTATGGTCCGCGGTAGCGCCGGTTTAAAGTTAAGAAAATTTTTGATTCCGTATTTTGGCCTCGGACAGATGGCCGGGGCGCCGCCGTGCACCAACAATTCTCTCCAGAATCTGCTTGATACCTACTCACTACACTTAGTGAGTTTGCTATATCGGGTCTGGTACATAAAATCGCGTACATGATAGAGCCTACTGCCGAAGCATAGGGTATCTCTTGCATATGAGCTCTTTCCAAATCAGTCTTGGGAGACATCTCTTTGGAGAGAGTGAGTCCAAAGATCGTGGGTTGGTTCCCACGCTTGGATTCTTCAATACTAAACCTCTTTAGTATGGTGTCAATGTACCTGGATTGGGACAATCCCAGTATCCACTTTGATCTATCTCTGTAGATCTTAATTCCCAAAATGCAGGAGGCATCACCTAGATCTTGTTAGTTATATGTATGCCCTAGAGGCCATTACTGTACATACGATATATATTGAAATGGATGCTGGGACGTATATAGGGAGGACATTCTTGCTCGACATGATAGTTTGCTATCTGGTTGTACTTTATCTTAACATGTACTCTGATTGTCTCTAATACATGTTGATCAAGCCCTTAGGATATGTACTCGACTACTGGGACTATGATGAGATCATACTAGTGGGGCCACAGTAGTCGACGAGAACATCCTATAACTGTTCCTAGTCGAGGGTGTTTCGAAACAGGGCATCGATGCACCAGAGTAGACTAGCGTATACGCATCTTGACCCATATGATGGGCGATGGATGATCCCATATCCATCGGTGTTTGACATCAAGGATGGTGTACGGGTGCTCAGTGGAGACTGGGTACATTGGACGGACTCGTCGAGAACTCCCAGATGGTATTATACCTCACGTCAGATGGCAGTTCTCCGGTGACACTGGTACAGAGTAGTCTGTTGACCCGAGATCGTCATAGTGTCTTGTGTGATTCCCACTGTGCTTTGATTTCCACCTTACCATGTCCAAGAGGGCGTGCAAAACGGTGGTTTTTGGGTACAGTCCCGAATCACATGGAGGCAATGAGCGATAAGAGGGGATTCGTCTCTCCCGGTATAGGGAGTTGATGTTGTACTGTGTTCGATTGGCTATAACCGGAAATCCCTGGCCAGGGTTGCTGAGATTTACTGGTAAGTGTTACCAGTAGTTTCTCGAACTGTTATAGACCTCATATCGACATGACTTATTGAGCTACTGGGGTTTGACGTTTACCACCCCTAAGAGAGATATACGACATATTAGACGAAGAGACCGGACTGTACGGGAGTGTTACTGATTTGATTCACAGGAGTATTAGCAGGCTTGCTTGTTGATCTTCTGATCGCTCAATACCCGGGTGGCCGTTACGTTTAGCAGACCGCTTGCGGCTTGTGCGTGTTTGATATGATCATCACCTACTGCCGGCGTATTGACGAGTCTTTAGAGTCCTACACAGGGGTTTCCTGGCTCAAGAGAAACGGAGTAGGAGCGCATATGAGATATGTGCGGGACCGAGAATGATACGATATGAGATACCGTATTCTATTCTCGCGATTTGTGACATTGATCGGTTGTATGCGATAATAGCCGGGTTATCGGATCAAGTGCTGATTCGATAAGTTGTTACTTTTGATATTAGTCGGTTATAGCCGGATTATTAAATCAAGAGTTGATTTAATAATTTAATGTATAATTATATGTTTGATATATTACATTACATTAACTAGTATTAGCTCACTTAAGATTTATTTTCTCACAAGTTTGTGCATAAGTGTATATGTGATATATATTTGTGTACATATGATTGTATCATGCTTGATGATACATCAAAGATGGGTGTATGAGACTTATACCAAGATTAGGGTTTTGTTTTTGTCTTAAGAATAACAAAAGAGAATGACTTTGTCAAAGTTCTCAAGCTTTCATGAAGCTTGTGGAAACATTGACAAAGTCAACTCTTTTGTCATTCTTTTGATATTTAGTTAACCTAACCCTTAACCTAATGCCTTGGTTAATTCTCTACATGAGTTAAGCATGATAGCTTAACTCACCCATGGTTACATTATTGAGGATAATAATTCATATGTTGAAAATTATTCATTCTCTCTTCTTCTTCTTCTTCATCAAGCTCCATGAAAAGCTTGCTAGTTCCAATGGTGCCATGAGGAAAAATGTGAGAAAAACAATTCTAAAGTGAGCCCACTTCCTACTTCTTCATCCTCTACCACTTGCCATGTAGTAGAGTGTGTTCTCTTCACAAAGTTTATGACCTAGTGAAGGAATAGCTTGAGTTAGTGTCTTCCCGACGTAGATCATCTTCGGCCTCGAAGTCATCGAAGCAAGCACGTTCGTTCTTCTTGTGAAGCTTTTCTAGAGTCCGGAGTTCACGATCGCAGCGATGGGGACATCTACACGGAGCTAATGAAGTGAAGGACCAGATCTACAAAGGTTGTAATCCCTTTCACTTAGTGTTAAACAGTTTAACATGCTTGTTTTCGCCTAAACCCTAGTTTAAAGATCCGGCTTCGGGTTGTTCGGCACGGCTAAAATTTTAATCGGGTATGGTTGATGCCTCGTAGACCCTTGTGCGCATGCCTAGCAAACCTACAGTGGTATCAGAGCCTAGCTAGAGCTTTAGGCGAAGTCTAGACAAAGTTTAAACTCCGATCGAACCCGAAAACCCCGATGTAAACCCTTCTCTGTACATTTTTTGAAAATGTGATTTTTTATGAATTAAAAATGCTCAGAAAAATAAGCAAGAAAAACTAAGAATTACTGTGAAGTACGGTCCACTAAGTCAATTATTTGACCGCGGAACCGCGGCCAAACCAAGGGTTTCGCGGCGGTTCCTCGGCCAAAATTTCGATCTAGTCCCTCATATTTCATATATTTATTTTTAGGTCCTTTCTTGTCAATTTTTCCTGGGAATTATTTTATTCCACTCAAGTGTTGAGTTTTCTAGGGTTGTATTGGGGACTCGTTGATTCGATCGGATAATTTAACTTTGTTTAGTTTGTTCCGGATATTTTTAGAAACTGTTAAAAATTTCGACCGGATATCAATAACTCACTTTTTCCCGACCCGGGAAATTTCCAAGTGTTGGATTTTTCCGTAGTTTAAAAACGTCTAAATAGTGCAAGTAACGCGATGGACCCTCTAGAAGACAACAAACCTTAACTCGATTATGTGACCGTCTTGAATTGCCTTTTGAACCTTAGGGTTTGGGGCAGTATGGCGTGCCACATGTGAGGCGTTGGCTTGACCCTTCTACGGCTGGACCGTTGGTACTGTGGCATGAAATGGATGTTTTTAAACTCCCCTCAAGTGTTGAGCTATTGGGAAAACTTGGGTGTTTGATTATTCGATCGGAAAGTTTAACATTGTCTATTTATCTGGAATGTGATACAATAATTGGAATCCACATCTAGTTATGAGATAACTAATTTGAATGTTATAGACATAGCAGTTTAGTCTCACATGATCGGTTGCCACGGAATTTTGATGTGATCAAAAATCCATCGCAATCACATAGCGTACGCGGATACTCGCCGGGTAAACTTAATAGACAGCTATGCCCAATAGCTATGACCAAGTGACTGTAGGAGAACCCCGTCGCCAAAAAGCATCCGTTCGTGTGCTCACGGCAGCGGTGTTCCGCCTTAGTGCACTTCATCGACGGCATCGGGGGTGCGGCCGTCTACTAAAGTTTGCGACGAGCATTCGATCAGATTGTCGAGAATCTTGTTGAATTACCCGACTTGATATTGAAAAAAGTTTTCGATAAAGAGACTAAAATGCGGGGTTTATAATTGTTAGGCATGCGATGTCTAAGGAATTCATTTGATTAGGCATGCGATGTCTAAGAAAATTGCGGATTCCAACTGTTATAGTTTTACACTTTCTTTTCTGTGACCGTAAGTGTAATATGTGATATCGCCGATTTCGTTGCTATATGTCAACGACAATTGGGATACGCATGTTTACTTACGTTGATGACATGTGATGTTATGTGTTGCTGGATATGTTATATTGGATCGTCGCGTTTTGAATAGCCGGGGGTTTTTATATGAGACGAGTGTTTTTCATTTTCATTCATGTAAAAACTTGTATGTAATATTCTTTTATTGGGGCACTTCCGGGATGAGGTTGATGTCACCATTTGTATATTATTTAGTTTTCCGCACTAGGATAGACCCAAGGAGGAGAGCACAAGTATCTGGGTTCTGGAGTCTAGTGGGAGACCAACTCGAGGAGTCGAGTCCGGGTCTCCTAACTCTAGAATTGGTAGGGTTGCTTGACGCTGTCGTAGGGGTCTAGGGGTGTGGGTTTAGCTATTCATCGCGATCGTGGAATCCGTGTTTTATAAGAGCTCAAAATAAAACACGGACGTCCTAGTATATCCAATATTTCATATGATATTTTCTGCTGCGTTATCTGTGATGTGATCATGTGATATGTTCAGATAGATATTGTATATAGTATATATGATATATTATATAGACGTTGCTTATGTTTTACACCCGTGCTAGCCCTGCCTCGCTCTGCCGTTAGTTACCTAACCTAATGATGCAGACGGGACATCGAGGCGAATGCGGATGGCATAAGCGTACGTTATATTTATCTGTGATGTTTAGGTGACTTAAATGATGGGACTTCATTAATGTGATTAATGAAAGAAAAAGAAACCTAAAAGATGTTGTGGAATCGAATTTTCAAAAACAGGTAGCTACAGTTCTTGCTTTGCATCGCGGTGTTCCTTGTAGATCATCCTGCACCTTATTCGATAAGGAAAGGGCCGAGATCCCTTCACCGGGAGTGACCCCTTTAGCAATAACTGGCAGATGCTACAACCCTCGGTTTGTCTTTTGATTGCTTTTATAGTTCTTGCTTTACATAGTGGTATATATGATATACCCTACACCTTATTCGATGAGGAAAGGGCCGACGATCCCTTCACCGGGAGTGGCCCTTTTAGCAAAACTAGAAAAGCCTAAAAAACACTCCATTTTAAAATTATTTGATTATGCAACGATATCAAGTTCATTACGCAATAGGTTTTCAGAAAAACCTGCCGTAGCCCTCCGTCATTTCAGATAAGTTGTATATAGTATTCGTGCTGCATTTGTTGGCTTTCGTCAAGATGCAGTATGCGGTAGCTATATGCTGCTTATCTGCTGCGTATGATGCGATTGGATTAGGGTAGTCGTACGGCTTTGTTGGCTTTCGTCAAGGGTCGTGCGGGTGGGTTTAATTCAGTCAAGAAATGTACGGGTTGAACTTGACTAGCGGGCTATGGTTTGTTGCCTTTCGTCAAGGTCATAGCACGTTAGGGGCAAAATATTATCGGGAATTTCAAGTGTTGAAATTTGCAATGAGATTGCATACCTTCTATGAGATAGTTGGATCCCGATACCTGCTGCGAGTAAGAGTTACTCCTGGGAGAGTTTTACACATTAAAATTAGCCGATCAAGTAGGTGTCTAGAAAGGTGTTAACGGGGTTATGCCTCTGGGAAAACGAGATTTACATTAATTAGGTCCGTGCGAAAGCACGGGGCACCTCCCTCAAAGTACCAACACTGGCCTGGTTGAAAGATTGGCGAACTTGTAGCGTGTAATTAATCCCAGCTAGTCTTTCCTTTTAGGGTTTGAAGGAAGATTTGATTAAAACAGTGGGAGACATCCTGATTAGATAAAATAATAACCAATCTAATTTTGCAAGAGCATACGCTGAGTGTTTTCTTTTCTCTCTCTCCAGGTAGCGACCATATCACGCCTTAATCAAGATAATAATACGGATATATTGACCGAACCCGTTTGTTATACTGAGCTGGGGAACGTTGGTCCCGCTCCAACTTATAGTTGTTATAAGACAGAGCAGGAAATTGGGGAATACCAGATTTCCCATGCCGCCCAAACGAAGAAAGTGCATGCTGATGCATCATCTTCGGGTGTGTTCATTACAGAGAACTGTTTCTCAGTATCCTTTATGTCCTGGGTAAGAGATACCAGATAGGATCCCAAATATATAATCTGTTACATGGGCTACAGAAAGGTAGAGAACTGAAAACGGGTGATAAGTTTCATGAGGCAGAAAACGGTGCAAGTGTTGCAGCCAAGTCTGTTGGTCACTATCACCCTGTATTACAAGAATACATTGATTCTGAACAAATGTTATTAGATACCGAACCTGATATACAACATCATATCAGTCTCTTTATTAGTAAAGAAAGGATATAATTTTGTATTGTTGGATAATGTTTTGAACATTTCCTATATCAAAAGTTGATCGGTTCAGGTACGTCATCTAAAAGTATTGACGTTCTAAATCAAACTACAGTTCTTAGTATACAGAACACACACAAGAGGAAGAGTTCAGAAATGAACGAATCCTTCTTGAGGCATTGTAGACTAGGTCATATCAATGCGACACGACTAGCTGAAGTTACATTTAGATGCATATTTAAATTAGTTTGAATTTACATCTTATGAAACTTGCCGGTTATGTCACAAAGATAAAATGACCACAGCTCTGTTTATTTGAAACAGAGAAAGAGTTGGTGAACTTTTGGGATTAATACATGCTGATGTGTGAAGGTCCCCTGTCTACATAAGCTAAGACCAGTTCTTTGTACTTCATTACATTCACTGATGATCTCTCAAGATTCAGATATATGTTCCTGTTGAAACACAAGTCCGAAACTTTTGAGATAATCACAGAATATAAGTTAGAAGTAAAGAACCAAAACGGGTATAAGTATTATGTCCTTTGATGTGATCAGGGAGGAGAATACTTGAGCACGGAATTCCTGGATTATTCTAAAGGAGAATGAGATTCTCTCTCAGCATTACTCCTCCGTATACACCATAGCACGATGGTATATCGGGGTGGAGCAATAGCACCCTATATGATATGGTGCGCACTATGATGAGTACTACTGAGTTTCCTATTTCCTTTTGGGAGTTATGCACTTGAGAAGCTGCATACCTATTGAATAGGGTTCAAATCAAATCAGTTGCCTACCACTTCATATGTGATATGGAATGGGAAGAGCCCATATCTTAAGTATCTTAAGATTTGGGGTTGTCCAGCCTATGTCTAAAAGCATAATCCGAATAAGCTCGAGGCAAAGTCAGGTCTGTGGAAGTTTGTAGGATATCCCAAGCATAAGCAAGGGAATATCTTCTACAAAAACCGAGGAACAAAAATGTTTTGTTTCTCAACATACCACCTTTATGAAAGGGAATTTCTTGAGAAGAAATTAGTGGTCATGAGGTAGAACTGGAAGAACCAAAAGATTCAGTAGATTCCAACGAACCTCAGACTCTCCGCCGATCTAGTAGGGTTCCTCACCCACCTGAGAGTTACTTCGGTTTCTCTATGACAGTGGGAGCGAGAATTGCATCATGAGATGATGACCCAACTAGTTTCGAGCTGGCCATCAGGAGTGGGACTCTGTAAGAATGGCTGGATGCTTAGCGATCTGAGATGGAATCCTTATACACCAACAAAGTATGGACTTTGGTTGCTTTATCTGAAGGGTTAAATCCCCATCAGGAGCAAGTATATCTTGAGAAGATTACTTGGTGTACATGGAAAAGTTGAGACTTTCATAGCTAGACTTGTTAAAAGTTTGCATCATAGACCAATTGTGGATAAAGATGAAACCTTTTTCTGGGGCCTATGCTTAAGTCCATCCAGATCCTACTTGCCACGGCTACATACCATGACTAAGATATCTGGTGGTTGGGTGTCATGACTGCTTTTCTAAATGATGTTTTGGATGAGAGCGTCTATAAGTACACAGCCAGAGAGCTTCGTAGACAGTGGGAGCAGCGGGAACGTGTGCAAGATGTTTTATGTGATAAAACAGGCATCGCGGAGTTGGAACATCTGTTTTGATGTGGTAGTCAAAGAGTTTGACTTTATCTAAATGGTAGATGAACCTTGTATATACAAAAAGGTAGTAGGGAGTATGGTGGTGATCCTCATAGAGTACGTGGATGACATACTCTTGATAGGGAAGGAGTTTCCTATGCTACGATCGGTCAATCTCCGCTTATCACAAGGATTCTCCATATAAGATCAAGGTAATACCTCCTAAATCCTGGGTTTTGGATCTATGAGATAGATCTAATTGGATGTTAGGATACACACTAGTTGTAGTGAGATGGTATCAATTGATCCTGGGGAGAATCACTGGAAAGGTTCCAGGGTGATAAGGACGACTGAATGTCAGTCGCAGGCATTGTCTTTACCCTCAATGGAGGGACGGTATGTTGGAAGAGTTCCAAGCTAGATACCGTGACATACTAGACGATTAAAGGCAAGATACATCGTTACCAAGGATGCTACCAAAGAGGCAGTCTGGATATATATATAAGTTCATGAGATGAACTTCGTTCCTACCATTGTATGACAATGGAGTTGTGGCTTTAGCCAAGGAACTGCCGTCTCATCAGAAATCCAGATATAATTCTTAGGCAGTATCACCTGATCATGTAGATGGTTGATCTCCAGGGAGATCGAGGTTAGGAGAGCAGACACAGAGGACAACAGCGCTGTTCCACTCACAAAGACCTTTTCCCCAGTAGAGACTTTTATGGGATGGTTGAGTATGAGATACTTCAACCACAGCTAATTATTGGGTATGTGATACCACAACAGATGGCCCTAGTGCAAGTGGGAGATTGTTAGTTATATGTATGCCCTAGAGGCCATTACTGTACATACGATGTATATTGTAGTGGATGCTGGGACGTATATAGGGAGGACATTCTTGCTCGACATGATAGTATGCTATCTGGTTGTACTTTATCTTAACATGTACTCTGATTGTCTCTAATACATGTTGTTAAAGCCCTTAGGATATGTACTCGACTACTGGGACTATGATGAGATCATACTACTGGGGCCAGGGTAGTCGACGAGTACATCCTATAACTGTTCCTAGTCGAGGGTGTATCGAAACAGGGCATCGATGCACCAGAGTAGACTAGCGTATACGCATCTTGACCCATATGATGGGCGATGGATGATCCCATATCCATCGGTGTTTGACATCAAGGA
The DNA here is from genome assembly GCA_030015575.1 of Agapanthus africanus. Lineage (NCBI taxonomy): Eukaryota > Viridiplantae > Streptophyta > Magnoliopsida > Asparagales > Amaryllidaceae > Agapanthus > Agapanthus africanus. The sequence continues at coordinate 204,822,382 of CM057347.1, read as the reverse complement.
TGGTGTACGGGTGCTCAGTGGAGACTGGGTACACTGGACGGACTCGCCGAGAACTCCCAGATGGTATTATACCTCACGTCAGATGGCAGTTCTCCGGTGACACTGGTACAGAGTAGTCTGTTGACCCGAGATCGTCATAGAGTCTTGTGTGATTCCCACTGTGCTTTGATTTCCACTTTACCATGTCCAAGAGGGCGTGCAAGAGGGTGGTTTTTGGGTACAGTCCCGAATCACATGGAGGCAATGAGCGATAAGAGGGGATTCGTCTCTCCCGGTATAGGGAGTTGATGTTGTGCTGTGTTCGATTGGCTATAACTGGAAATCCCTTGCCAGGGATGCTGAGATTTACTGGTAAGTATTACCAGTAGTTTCTCGAACTGTTATAGACCTCATATCGACACGACTTATCGAGCTACTGGGGTCTGACGTTTACCACCCCTAGGCGAGATATACGACATATTAGACGACAAGATCGAACTGTACGGGAGTGTTACTTATTGGATTCACAGGAGTACTAGCAGGCTTGCTTGCTGATCTTCTGATCGCTCAATACTCGGGTGGCAGTTACGTTTAGCAGACCGCTTGGGGCTTGTGGGTGCTTGATATGATCATCACCTACTGCCGGCGTATTGACGAGTCTTTAGAGTCCTACACAGGGGTTTCCTTGCTCAAGCGAAACGGAGTAGGAGCGCATATGAGATATGTGCGGGACCGAGAATGATACGATATGAGATACCGTATTCTATTCTCTCAATTTGTGACATTGATCGGTTGTATGCGATAATAGCCGGGTTATCGGATCAAGTGTTGATTCGATAAGTTGTTACTTTTGATATTAGTCGGTTATAGCCGGATTATTAAATCAAGAGTTGATTTAATAATTTAATGTATAATTATTTATTTGATATATTACATTAAATTAACTAGTATTAGCTCACTTAAGATTTATTTTCTCACAAGTTTGTGCATAAGTGTATATGTGATATATATTTGTGTACATATGATTGCATCATGCTTGATGATACATCAAAGAGGGTGTATGAGACTTATACCAAGATTAGGGTAAAGATTAGGGTTTTGTTTTTGTCTTAAGAATAAAAAAAGAGAAAGACTTTGTCAAAGTTCTCAAGCTTTCATGAAGCTTGTGGAAACATTGACAAAGTCAACTCTTTTGTCATTCTTTTGATATTTAGTTAACCTAACCCTTAACCTAATGCCTTGGTTAATTCTCTACATGAGTTAAGCATGATAGCTTAACTCACCCATGGTTACATTATTGAGGATAATAATTCATATGATGAAAATTATCCATTCTCTCATCTTCTTCTTTTTCATCAAGCTCCATGAAAAGCTTGCTAGCTCCAATGGTGCCATGAGGAAAAATGTGAGAAAAACAATTCTAAAGTGAGCCCACTTCCTACTTCTTCATCCTCTACCACTTGCCATGTAGTAGAGTGTGTTCTCTTCACAAAGTTTATGACTTAGTGAAGGAATAGCTTGAGTTAGTGTCTCCCCGACGTAGATCATCTTCGGCCTCGAAGTCATCGAAGCAAGCACGTTCGTTCTTCTTGTGAAGCTTTTCTAGAGTCCGGAGTTCACGATCGCAGCGATGGGGACATGTACACGGAGCTAATGAAGTGAAGGATCAGATCTACAAAGGTTGTAATCCCTTTCACTTAGTGTTAAATAGTTTAACATGCTTGTTTTCGCCTAAACCCTAGTTTAAAGATCCGGCTTCGGGTTGTTCGGCACGGCTAAAATTTTAATCGGGCATGGTTGATGCCTCGTAGACCCTTGTGCGCGTATCTAGCAACCCTACAGATCTTTCATTCAAAATCTATGCGATAAGAAGAGCTTGGCCGAGTGCAGCATTGGAACATCATTTCCTATCAAGAGTATGTCATCCACGTATAATATGAGGAAGACAACCTTACTCTCTGCAACCTTCTTGTAGATACAAGGTTCATCTACGTTCTTGATGAAGTCTAACTCTTTGACTACCACATCAAAACAGGTGTTCCAACCCCGCGATACCTGTTTTAACCCGTAGATGCATTTAAGCAGCTTGCACACCTTTCCGCTGCTCCCACTGTTGACGAAGCCTTCTGGCTGAGTCATGTACACGCACTCCTCTAAATCACCATTTAGAAAGGCGGTCTTAACATCCATTTGCCAGATTTTGTAGTCATGGTATGAAGCAATGGCAAGTAGGATCCCGATGGACCTAAGCATATCCACTGGAGAAAAGGTTTCGTCATAATCCACACCTGGTCGTTGACGAAAACCCTTTGCAACAAGTCTAGCTTTGAAAGTCTCAACTTTTCCATCTACACCAAGTTTCTTTTTAAAGATCCATTTGCTCCCAATGGGTTTTTACCCATTCAGGAGCAACTTCCAAAGTCCATACTTTGTTGGTGTACATGGATTCCATCTCAAATCGCATTGCATCCAGCCATTTCACGGAGTCCCCACTCGTGATGGCCTGCTCGAAGCTAGTCGGGTCATCATCTTCCATGATGCAGTCCTCGCTTCCACCGTCAATGAGAAAACCGTAGTATCTCTCAGGTGGATAAGGAACCCTACTAGATCGGCGGAGAGGCTGGGGTTTGTCGGGAACTACTATATCCTCTGGTTCTACCAAATCCTCTGTCGTAGTTTGTATTGCTAGAACTTCTTCCAGTTCTACCTCCTCGCCACTAATTTCTTTATCAAGAAATTCCTTTTCTAAAAAGGTGGCATTTTGAGAAACAAACACCTTTTGTTCCTCGGAACGGTAGAATATATACTCACGTGAATTTTTGGGATATCCTACAAGCTTGCACAGGACAGACCTTGCCTCGAGTTTGTCCGGATTGTGCCTTTTGACATAGGTCGGACAACACCATATCTTAATATAATTAAGATATGGTCTCTTCCCCTTCCATATCTCATATGGAGTTGTAGGCACTGATTTAGTATGATCCATATTTAATAGGTGTATGGCTGTTTCAAGCGCATACCCCCAGAAGGAAATAGGCAACTCAGCAATGCTCATCATAGAGCGCACCATATCTAATAGGGTGCGATTCCTCCATTTCGATACACCGTTGTGCTGTGGTGTATACGGTGGAGTAAGCTGAGAGAGAATCCCATTCTCTTTTAGATAATCCAGGAACTCATTGCTCAAGTATTCTCCTCCTCGATCAGATCGAAGGATTTTAATACTTTTACCCATTTGGTTCTCGACTTCGTTCTTATATTCTCTGAATTTCTCAAAAGCTTCAGACTTGTGTTTCAACAGGAACACATGTCCGTATCTTGAGAGATCGTCAGTGAATGTAATGAAGTACGAGGAACCATCCCTGGCATGTGTAGATATGGAACCACATACATCACTATGTATCAGCCCCAAGAGTTCAGTAACTCTTTCTTCGTGTTCACTAAACGGAGTTTTGGTCATCTTTCCTTTGAGACATGACTGGCAAGTATCATAAGATGATAATTTGAATGAATTCAAATAACCATCCTTATGTAACTTAGCTAGTCGTGTCGTATTGATATGACCTAGTCTACAATGCCACAAGAAGGATTCGTTCATTTCTGAACTCTTCCTCTTGTGTGTGTTCTGTACATGAAGAACCGTAGTTTGATTCAGAACGTATATGCCATTATTTAACGAGCTTGATCCAATCAACTTTTGATTCAGGAAGATGTTCATAACATTATCCTGTACTACAAAATTATATGCTTCTTTACTCAATAAAGAAACTGATATAAGATTGCATATCAGGGTCGGAATGTAATAGCATTCGTTCAGAATCATTGTATTACCATTTGGCAACACAAGATGATATTCGCCAACAGCATTGGCTGCAACATTGCACCATTCCCTACTTTTACGGAATGATCACCCTCTCCCAGTTCCCTACCTTTCCTTAGCCTATGTAACATATTACATATGTGGGATCCCGATTCAGTATCTAATACCCAGGATGTAGAGTGAACTAAGAAACAGTTCTCGATAACTAACACATCTGAAGAAGATGCATCAGCATACTTATTCTTCGTTTGGGCGGCATGAGAATCTGGATATTCTCCTATTTCCAGATCAGTCTTATAACAATTATAAGAAAGAACTGGACCAACGTTCCCCTTCTCAATATAATAAGCGGGTTCGGTCAATACATCCATATTATTATCTTGATTATGGCCTGACATGGTCGCTACCTGGAGAGAGAGAGAAGAAAACAATTTAGCGTATGCTCTTATAATATTTAGATTGGTTATTATCTTATCTAATCAGGATGGCTCCCAATGGTTTTTATCAAATCTTCCTTAAAACCCTAAAAAGTAAGACTAGCCGGGATTAATTACACTTTACAAGTTCGCCAATCTTTCAGCCAGGCCAGTGTTGGTACTTTGAGGGAGGTTCCCCGTGCTTTCGCACGGACCTAATTAGAATAAACCTCGTTTTCCCAGAGGCTTAACCCCGTTAACACCTTTCTAGACTCCTACATGATCGGCTAATTGTCATGTGTAAAACTCTCCCAAGAGTAACTCTTACTCGCTGTGGGTATCGGAATCCAACTATCTCATAGAAGGTATGCAATCTCATTGCAAATCTCAACACTTGAAATTCCCGATAATTCTTTTACCCCTAGCAACCTATGACCTTGATGAAGGCCAGCAAACCATAGGCCACTAGTCAAGTTCAACCCATACATTTCTTGATTGAATTAAACCCACCCGCACGACCCTTGACGAAGGCCAATAAAGTCGCACGACTACCCTAATCCAATCGCATCACATGCAATAAGCAGATAAGTACTAATCAGCTACCGCACACTACGCCTTGACGAAGGCCAACAAACGCAACACGAATACTATATAGTCTTTATCTGAAATGACGGAGGGCTACACAGGTTTATAAGAAAATCATGAGCGTAATGAACTTGATATCGTTGTAGAAACAAGTGATTTTGAAAAGGAGTGTTTTTGAGGCTTTTTCTAGTTTCGCTAAAGAGGTCACTCCCGGTGAAGGGATCTCGGCTCTTTCCTTATAGAATAAGGTGCAAGATATTTCACAAATACCACTATGCAAAACAAGAACTATATAAGCAATCAAAAACTAAACCGCGAGTTTGTAGCATCTGCTAGTTTTGCTAAAGAGGTCACTCCCGGTGAAGGGATCTCGGCTCTTTCCTTATCGAATAAGGTGCTGGATATTCTACAAGGAATACCGCTATGCAAAGCAAAACTAGAGCTATCCTTTTTTTTAAATAAATTTGATTCTACAACATCTTTTAGGTTTCTTTTTCTTTCATTAAGCTCATTAATGAATCCCATCATTTAAGCTTCCTAAGCATCACAGAAGAAACGAAAATACAATGTATGCTTATACCATCCGCATTCGCTAAAGTGTCCCGTTATGCACCGTTAGATTACTTAACTAACGGCATACCGGAACGGGACTAGTGCGGGTGTAAAACATAAGCAACGTTTATTATATATCATATATATACAATAATAAAGCATTCGTCTCATACATATAAAATGATCACATCACAGTATATCAGCAGCAGAAGAAACATATGAAATATTGGATATACTAGGAGGTCCGTGTTTTATTTTGAGCCTGTATAAAACACGGATTCCACGGTCACGATGAATAGCCAAACCCACATCCTTAGACCCCCTACGAGTGCGGCAAGTAACCCTGCCAATTCTAGGGTTAGGAGACCCGGTCTTGACTCCTCGAGATGGCCTCCCACTGGACCCTAGAACCTGGTTACTTGTGCTCCCCTCCTTGGGTCTATACTAATGCTGAAAAGTAAATAATATACAATGGTGACATCATCCTCAACCCAGAAGTCCCCCAATAAAAGAATATTACATACAATGAATTTTACATGAATGAAAATAAAAACCTCATCTCACATAAAACCCCCGGCTATTCAAAACACGACGATCCAATATAACATATCATAGCAACACATAACATCACATGTCATCAACGTAAGTAAATATGTCTATCACAATTGTCGTTGACATATAGCAACGAAAACGGCGATATACCACATATTACACTTACGGTCGCATAAAAGAAAATAAAAAGCTACAGCATTTGGAATCCACAATCATCTTAGACATCGTAAACCCGAAATATCACATATTACGGATTTCATGCCTAACTATATGAATTCCACATATTGTATCACATTCTAGAAAAACCTAGACAATGTTAAACATTCCGATCGAATCAACAAACATCCAAAATTTCCCAAAATGCTTAACACTTGAGCGTAGTTTATAAGTATCCATCACATGCCACAGTACCAATGAACCAGCTGTAGAAGGGTCAAACCAACGCCTCACATGTGGCACCGCTAAACTACCAGAAACCCTAGGATTTAGTGGAGGTTTTGACGGTAACATAATCAAGTTAAGGTTTTGTTCTTCTAGAGGGTCCACCGAATCACTTGCACAACATTTGAATATTCTTTAACTATGAAAAAGATCCAACTCTTGAAAAAATTTCAGCTAGGGAAAAACTGGGTATTTGATATCCGATCGAATTTTTTAACACGTCTAAAAATAACCGAAAAAAATTAGAATTACGAATACGAAACACTCCGAACTGCCTTTGCTAAAAGATAACATCACATGCAAAATTGGCAAAAGAAAACAACACCTAAAGTATCAAAACCCAGAGACTTAAACACTGTACAAAATTCAGCCTTATGGGGTCCGATCTGGCCGGTTTTGTGGGGGGGGTCAACTCGGCCAAAAGTTTTTAGAATGGGATGAAATTTGTACAGTGTTCATTATGTATCATATACATTATTCTGCAACTGTTTAAAAAAAATTGACATCTAGAAAAAATTGACATAAATTAGGGTTTCGATTCGGATGTTTCGGAGTTGTTTCGGTTTCGTAATCCTATGCTTATCCGTCTAATTCTCTAGCTAGGCTGTGATACAACTGTTGGGTTACCTACAACAGCAGCAAGGTTTCGGGAGGCATCATCTATGCCAAGTTAAAAAATTTTGCCATTTTAGATAACCCAAACCCTAGATCTTTAACTAGTGAATCAAACAAAACTAACATGTTAACAACTTAACATCTAAGAGTTAGGGATTACAACCTTTATAGTCCGTTCCTTCGTTTCATAAGCTCCGGGTTAAAGTCCCTCCGCTGCGATCATCATGCTCCCGAACTCTAGAGAGGCTCCATGAAGAGAATGATGCATCCTTGCTAGTAATCTTCAAAATCCAAGATGATCTACATCGAGGAATCACAAACCCAAACTCTCTTTTCACTAATGAGGTATTAGTGAAGTGAATACCCTAATCTAAGTGGCTAGAATAGATGAGGATGATGAAGTAGGAATTTTGCTCTCTTTTGTTTTCTATTTCTCACATTCATTTATCACAAAAGAAAAATCAAGCAAGCTTTTTTCAAGACCAAGAAGAAGATGAAGTGTTGTGATGAAAATAAATTATTGTTGAGGTTAGAAATGCAACCTAGGGTTAATCATGACATGCTTAACCCTTGTAGAGACTTTACCATGGGTTAAGGCTAGGGTTGGGTTAACAAAATATCTAACAAATATCAAAGAGGGAGGACTAAGTCAAAGTGTGAGGAAGCTTCCTCAAAGCTCATCCATAACAAAATCCATTCGAATAATAATAAATCAAAAAGAAAATGTTAACCCAAGCATAAACCCTAGCATGGTTTAATCCTCTAAACCCTAGTTACATTTGTAACCCTAACATGTTACAATATTATATATCACATATATAATATATAATGTAACAAAAGAAAATAATACAATTAACATATATCACATATATATTAATGTATAATCATGTGAGAAAAAGAATCTTTAAGTGAGCTTATATTAGTTAATGTAATGTAATATATCAAATATATAATTATACATTCAATTATCGAATCAACACTTGATCCGATAATCCGGCTATTTTGCAAATAACCGACTAATATAACATGTCTCAGTTCATCGAATCAACACTTGATCCGATGACCCCGCTATATCACATATACCCGGCCGATATCACATATCGCGAGAATCGAATACGGTATCAAATACACGTATATTCTCGGTCCCGCACATATCACATATGTGCTCCTACTCCGTTTTGCCTGAGCCAGAAAACCTCTGTGTAGGACTCTAAAGAATCGTTAATACGCCGGCAGTAGGTGATGATCATATCAAACACCCACAAGCTGCAAGCGCTCAGCTAAACGTAACAGTCACCCGGGTATTGAGCGATTAGAAGATCAACAAGCAAGCCTGTACATTCTCCTATGAATCCAATCAGTAACACACCCGTACAGTCCGGTCTCTTCGTCTGATATGTCATATATCTAGTTTAGGGGTGGTAAACGTCAGACCCCAATAATCGATAAGTCATGTCGATGTGAGGCTCATAACGGGTCGAGAAACTACTGATAACACTTACCTGTAGATCTTTAGATCAGCCCTGGCCAGGGACTTCCAGTTATAGCCAATCAAACACAGCGCAACATCAACTCCCAATACCGGGAGAGACGAAACCCCTCCTATCGCTCATTGCCTCCATGTGATTCGGGGCTGTACCCAAAAGCCACCGTTTTGCACGTTCTCGTGAACGTGGTAAGGTGGAAATCAAAGCACAGTGGGAATCACACAAGACTCTATGACGATCTCGGGTCTACAGACTAACTTGTACCAGTGTCACCAGAGAACTGCTATCCGACGATAGGTATAATACCATCTAGGAGTTCTCGGGGAGTCCGTTCAGTGTACCCAGTCTCCACTGAGCACCCATACACCATCTTTGATGTTAAACACCAATGGATATGGGATCATCCATCGCCCACCAAATGGGTCAAGATGCGTATACGCTAGTCTACTCTGAATTATCGATGCCCTGTCTTGATACACCCTCGACTAGGAACAGTTATAGTATGTACTCTTGGACTACCCAGGCCCCACTAGTATGATCTACATCATAGTCCCAGTAGTCGAGTACATATCCTAAGGTCTTTATCAACATGTGAGAGCTAGACAGTAAACCAATACAAGTCAACATGTTAAGACAAAGTGAAACCGAATAGCATACTATCATGTCGAGCAAGAAAGTCCTCTCTATATATATCCAAGCATCCATTATAATATACTTCAAATGTACAACAATGGCCTCTAGGGCATATACATAACTAACACAAAGTCCATACTTTGTTGGTGTATACGGATTCCATCTCAGATCGCTTAGCATCCAGCCATTCTCACAGGGTCCCCACTCCTGATGGCCTGCTCAAAACTAGTTGGGTCATCATCTTATGATGCAATCCTCATTCCCACTGTCATAGAGAAAACCGAAGTATCTCTCAGGTGGGTGAGGAACCCTACCAAATCGGCGGAGATGCTGAGGTTTGTCGGGAACTATTGAATGCTCCGGTTCTACAAAATCTTCAGCTGTAGTTTGTATAGCTGGAACTCCTTCCAGTTCTACCTCATGACCACTAATTTCTTCACAAGAAATTCCCTTTCTAAAAGATGGCAGGCTGAGAAACAAAACACTTTTTGTTCCTCGGTGTGGTAGAAGATATTCCCTTGCGAATGCTTAGGATATCCAACAAACTTCCACAGAACTGACCTTGCCTCGAGCTTGTCCGGATTTTGCTTTTAGACATAGGCCGGACAACCCCAAATTTTAACTTTCTTAAGAGATGGGCTCTTCCCGTACCATATCTCAAATGGAGTGGTAAGCTCCTGATTTGGTTGGAACCCAATTCAATAGGTATGCAGCTTCTCAAGTGCATAACCTCCAAAAGGAAATAGGTAACTCAGTAGTACTCATCATAGAGCACACCTTATCACATAGGGTGTGATTGCTCCGCCCCGATACACCGACGTGTTGTGGTGCATACGGAGGAGTAATTGTAACATTTCGGAAAATATAAAATATTATTTTTGGAATTTAATATTAAAATAATATATTTCGCAAAAAAAACTATCGATTTGCGAATTTGGGGTTTTTGTAAAATGTTATAAATATAAATTATGGAATTTGTGAGTATATTTTTGGCCGATTCCTTTGCTAAATTTCGTCACCTTTTTCTATTTGGGGGCTGCCTTATTCGAAAGCATTAATTGGGCATGGCTAATTTTGTGCATTGAATTGTTATGTGCTGGCATTTTCAGTAAGGATATTTGTGGGCAGCATGGGCTTGAAGGGTAAGGTGTCATTTGAGCATTAAATGTTCTTTGTCAAGTATTGATATTTTGTGTGCTGGGGTTTTGATTGTGGAAGGATTTTTTTTTCCTTTGTTGCTAATATATTAATACACACCACCACTTCATTTTTGCAAGACAGAGAACAAATTCTTATTCCATTTGGCCGAGCCCACTGGAAACTTCCACACAAGCATTTTTCATAGCCTCTCATCTTCTTCTCACCAAGTGGCAACTTCAATTCACCTCCACCCAAACCCTTGGGTGTCTTGTGACAAAGTATTCACACACTATCTCTACTTCTTCTTGGGAATCTAGGCAAGCAAACTGGATGTCCGAGTTGCCTCGGTTTTGAGGCGGGAGCCCGTATAAAGAATTCTCGACGTGTGTCCTCTTCGACGAGCGTAACCGGAGAGCGAACTTCGTCGAGGCAGCCGCAACATACTAAGGACTGAGATTGAAGACCGAAGGACACGGATCGATCGGTATAATTTCCTAAACCATTTTACAATTTACTAGTATAGGGTTATTGGTACGATTGGGAGTTTTAGGCTTGGTGGTGTTCATGGATAGCGACTATAGTTTTGGTTTTGGCTATGTTTTCCGGTATTGGGATTTCTTGGTTTTGAGATTTGATATTGTATTTGGTCACTGGATGTTTGTACGTCAACGACAAGGGTGTTTGATTGTTTTCCATGCGTAGGCTATAAGTTCTAACCTATGAGCGCACCGCGTGCCGTATTGGATTTTGGAACTTGATTTTAATGGTATTGCGATATGTGTTGATATTATAGGTACCTTCGCATGGATTCCGAGACGACGAAACGCATCGACTACGGCTAAGAGAGGAGTTTAGCAGGTGAGTAGATTTATATCTACGGGGGAAGTAGGATGGATGTCGTATAGCACCCCCGCAAACATTGATATGGAATATCGTTTGGTTATTATATCCTGATAAATGATATGCGACGGACATGATTGTAGGATTTACAAACGATAATATGATAGAAGTTGACACTAATGAAAATATTGGCATATGAGAATATGAAATGATAAGTAAATCATGATAGGTGCGAATTGAAAGAGAACAAGTGTGGCATTTATATAATAAGATGCGAGATATTAATGTGATGAACGAGTATATGATGTGATATGATGACGTGGTTGATATGTCGTTATATGGATTCGAGTCGATATGAGATTGTTGATACCTTCGTCGGTCCCCTGATACGAGATTGACATGGATGTGACCTGAGAGATAGGTACATATATATGGAAAATGTTTTGCATATTGAGTGATACGCCGTACGAGACTTAGGTCTGTACCCCCGATGTTGCATAGGTTGATAGAATCCCTGTTTGTTTAATGCCGCCGTACGTTAGATTACCGTACGCGATGAGTTTTACTTGTTGATTTATCCAAACCCTTGATTAGAGGATGCCGTACGATGGTTTGTACCGTACGTGATGTTGTGAGGCTGGATGCCGATTGATAGATTCACCGACTCGGATATATTGTAGATACGTATACCTGATAGCATTTAGCTGACGTTGTACTTTATGCTACGTTCATGTTATTCGCATTGCATTCCATATACTTGTGCTAGTACACCTACACCATTATCGATGATGCGTATGTTACACTTACACCGATTGCCGGCTCACACACTTTCATCATCGATGATTGCTATGTCACTATACAGTAGAATTGCTACATCATGCCATGATATACTTGCTATGCTCACATCACAATGCTATGTTGCATGATATACTTGCTATGCTCACATCACTGTTCCATGTTGCATAGTATACTGATATTGTCACATCATTGTTCCATGTTGCATGATATACGGATATGCTTACATTCTGTTATATGTCTCATACACCATGCTTTATGATTATACGCATTGAGATATGCTGTTTTCATGAGATTTCGGGATTTGAGAACCGTGGTTATTTCAAAAGAATGTTTGTATTGTTTTAAAACCCGGTTTCTCTTGATATGATATTCAGTGCGTCCACCATGTGTTTTCTCGGTTCTGAGATTGATATGTGATACCCGATTCGAGGAGCGGGAGGCACCGTCTATGGGTACATGGTGGACCCGGTATGGTACCCCGGGGCGAGAGTTGATTTCGTGGTGTAAACGATGAGCCTGGCAGAGGGACCACTACCTACCGGTGATAGTATTTGGACTCGGCGGTTATGTGGAGGATACCGACCGGAGTCATGAGATGGATATGGGCCGACCCGTTCCGCCGGAGCTCGAGGGCCGATCCCGCAGATTGACGGAGCCCGAGATATGAGGATTTATGTGTCGATGCTGGACACGGATTTCATGATGTTTCGAGTGCTGATGTGAGACACTCCGGTTCCATGATTTTGATGTGTCGCGGGGGACACACATTGATTTATATCCTCATTTTTACATGCATATGTTTTCATGATATTTACATGCATAATGTTATTGTGTCATTAGTTGACATGTAGATGAGATCCATATGCATACATGCACTGATTATGGTTGGATGAGATCCACTTGCTGATAGGCATTGATTATGTTGTTGGCACATATGCAGATACGGTCACCCTAGATATCATAGTATTACCTTTATGATATAGTTGACCTAGGAATCGTTGTTTATTTCGATTTCTACCTGATGATGTTTTTCTACTCACGAGTTGGCAACTCACCCCGTTGTGCCACAGTTCTTGCAGATTGACCGCATGGATCAGTAGCGGCATTGCTGGCATACAGCTGCTTTCGGGTGATTTGCATTTGGTAAGTGGTACATGTTGGATCGTGCCACTCTTGTATTATTATTCCTGTTGTATCTAGTCAACTCCATAAAATCAGAAACTAGTAATTGTATATGTTGAAGACTTATAAGACTTGTAGTTGCGAGACTTGAGCGATGGGTTTTATGTTCGCTTTTGGGGTTGATGTCTTGCTTTACTTTATTTCCTTGTGTGGATCTTCGCCGTTGGGCGTCGTATATATATTTAAACTTATGGTTGTTGTTTTCGCCGTTGGGCGTGTTTTGCTCCTGTTTGGGGATGCTTTCTTTTTATTCTTTGTTCTACCCGTTTTGGGGCTAGTTTTTACCAAGGAGGTGCTGCCGAATTTTTTATGAAAACCAAAGAAAAGAAAAGAAAAATAAGTTTATGGCTTTGTACTTAAGGTTTCCAAGTGTTGTATAAATGTTTTCATTACTTACTTCTGTTGGAAGGTTTAGATTTCTGGGTTTCGGCTTACTTAGGTTACGTTACGGCTGTAGACGTTGCGCAATTTAAGTGCTGGTCATGAGCTAATATTTTGGGTCGTGATAGTAATGCTGAGAGAGAATCTCATTCTCTTTTAGAATAGTCCAGGAATTCCGTGCTCAAGTATTCTCCTCCTCAATCAGATCAAAAGATATAATACTTATACTCGTTGTGGTTCTCTACTTCTAACTTATATTCTTTGAATTTCTCAAAAGCTTCAGACTTGTGTTTCAACAGGAACATATGTCCGAATCTTGAGAGATCATCAGTGAATGTAATGAAGTACAAAGAACCAGTCCTGGCATGTGTAGAAAGGGGACCTACATATATCATCATGTATCAATCCCAAGAGTTCACTAACTCTTTCTCTGTTTCTAATAAATGGAGCTATGGTCATCTTATCTTTGTGACATGACTGGTAAGTTTCACAAGATGTAAATTAAAACTAATTTAAATATGCATCTTAATGTAACTTAGCTAGTCGGGTCGCACTGATATGACCTAGTCTACAATGCCTCAAGAAGGATTCGTTCATTTCTGAACTCTTCCTCTTGTGTGTGTTCTGTACGTTAAGAACAGTGGTTTGATTTAGAACGTATATGCTTTTAGATAACGTGCCTGAACCGATCAACTCTTGATATAGGAAAATGTTCAAAACATTATCCAACAATACAAAATTATATCCTTCTTCACTAAATAAAGATACAGATATGATGTTGTATATCAGGTTCGATATCTAATAACATTCGTTCAGAATCAATGTATTTGGTAGTACAAGGTGATAACTGCCAACATCTTGGCTACAACAATTGCACCGTTTCTAACTCTTAAAACTTATCACCCATTCTCAGTTCTCTACCTATCTGTAGCCCATGTAACAGATTACATTTGTGGGATGCTGATCCGGTATCTCATACACAGGACATAAAGGATACTGAGAAACAGTTCTCGGTAATGAGCACACCCGAAGAAGATGCATCATCATGCACTTTCTTCGTTTGGGCAGCACGGGAATTCTGGTAATCCCCTATTTCCTGCTCGGTCTTATAACAATTATAAGTTGGAGCGGGACCAACGTTCCTTAGCTTAGTATAACAAGCGGGTTTGGTCAATACATCTGTATTATTATCTTGATTAAGGCGTGACATGGTCTCTACCTGGAGAGAGAGATATGAAAACACTCTGTGTGCGCTCTTGCAAGATTAGATTGGTTATTTTTTATCTAATCAGGATGGCTCCCACTGTTTTAGTCAAATCTTCCTTCAAACCCTAAAAGGAAAGACTAGCCGGGATTAATTACACCTTACAAGTTCGCCAATCTTTCGTCCAGGCCAGTGTCGATACATTTAGGGAGGTTCCTCGTGCTTTCGCATGGAACTAATTAAAATATACCTCGTTTTCCCAGGGGCGTAACCCCGTTGACACCTACTTGATCGGCTAATTGTAATGTGTAAAACTCTCCCAGGAGCAACTCTTACTCGCAGTGGGTATCGGGATCCAACTATCTCATAGGAGATATGCAATCTCATTGCAAATTTCAACATTTGAAATTCCCGATAATATTTTACCCCTAGCGTGCTATGACCTTAACGAATGCCAAACAACCCATAGTCCGCTAGTCAAGTTCAACCCGTGCATTTCCAGATTGAATTAAACCCACCCGTACGACCCTTGACGCATGCCAAACAACGCCGTACGAATACCCAAACTCAATCGCATCATATGCTTTAGCAGATAAGCACTAGTTAGCTACCGTACAATACGCCTTGACGCATGCCAAACTACCGTAGCACGAATACTAAATAATACTTATCTGAAATGACGGAGGGCTACACAAGTTTTTATGAAAACCATGAGCGTAATGAACTTGATCTCGTTGTAGAATCGAGTGAATTTTAAAATGGAGTGTTTTTTAGGCTTTTACTAGTTTTGCGAAAGAGGTCACTCCCAGTGAAGGGATCTCGGCTCTTTCCTTATCGAATAAGGTGCTGGATATTTCACAAATACCACTATGAAAAGCAAGAACTAGAAAAGCAATCAAAAGACAAAACCGAAGGTAGTAGCATCTGCCAGTTATTGCTAAAGAGGTCACTCCCGGTGAAGAGATCTCGGTTCTTTCCTTATCGAATAAGGTGCTGGATATTCTATAAGGAATACTGCTATGCAAAGCAAGAACTAGAGCTATCTGTTTTTGAAAATTCGATTCCACAACATCTTTAGGTTTCTTTTATTTCATTAATCTCATTAATGATGTCCCATCATTTTAAGTTACCTAAATATCATAGATAAATACAACGTACGCTTATGCCATCCGCATTCGCCTCGATGTCCCCTCGTGCACCGTTAGGTTAGGTAACTAACGGCAGAGCGGGTGTAAAACATAAGCAACGTCTATATAATATACCACATATATTATATCCAGTATCTATCTCAACATATATCAAATGATCACATCACAGATATCGCAGCAGAAAACAACATATGAAATATTGGATATACTAGGATTTCTGTGTTTACTTTTAAGCCTGTAAAAAACACGGATTCCACGGTCGTGATGAATAGCCAATCCCACACCCCTAGACCCCTATGAGAGCGGCAAGCTACCCTACCAATTCTAGAGTTAGGAGACCCGGTCTCGATTCCTCAAGATGGTCTCCCACTGGACCCTAGAACCTGGTTACTTGTGCTCCCCTCCTTAGGTCTATCCTAATGCGGAGAAGTAAATAATATACAATGATGACATCATCCTCAACCCGGAAGTTCCCCAATAAAAGAATATTACATACAATGAATTTTACATGAATGAAAATGAAAAAACTCTTATCTCACATAAAACCCCCGGCTATTCGAAACACGATAATCCAATATAACATATCACAGCAACATATAACATCACATGTCATCAACGTAAGTAAATATGCGTATCCCAATTGTCGTTGACATATAGCACCGAAACCGGCGATACACCACATATTACACTTACGGTCCCAGAAAAGAAAATGAAAAACTATAACAGTTGGAATCCGCAACCACCTTAGACATCACATGCCTAATCAAATGAAATCCTTAGACATCACATGCCTAACAATTATAAACCCCGCATTTTAGTCTCGATCTCGAAAACACTTCTCAATATCAAGTCAGCAATTCAGCAAGATTCCCGACTTCCTGATCGAATGCTCGTCGGAAACATTAGTAGACGGCCGCACCCCCCGATGCCGTCGACGAAGTGCACTAAGGCGGAACACCGCTGCTGCGAGCACCCAAACTGATGCTTTTGGCGACGGGGTTCTCCTATAGTCACTTGGTCGGGTCTATGGGGTGTGGCTATCTAGTAAGGTTACCCGACGAGTATCCGCGTACGCTAAGTGATTGCGACGGACTTTTGATCTCATCAAAATCCCGTGGCAACCGATCAAATGAGACTAAACTGCTTGATTTATAAAATTCAAACTAGTTATCTCATAACTACATGTGGATTCCAAATATTGTATCCCATCACATAATATCCGGAAGACGTTAAACTTTTCGATCGATTCATCAAAGTCCAACAATTTCCCGACAGCTCAACACTTGAGCATAGTTCAATAATACCCAGAAGATGCTACAGTACCTATGAACCAGCCGTAGAAGGGCCAAACCAACGCCTTACATGTGACAACGCTAAACTACCACAAACCCTAGGGTTTTGTGGCGGTTCTGACAGCTACATAATCGAGTTAAGGTTTCGTTCTTCTAGAGGGTCCGCAGAATCACTTGCATATTTTTCCGAATACGTTAAACTTGGAAAAATGGTTTTTGACATTCGATCGAACTTTTTAATTTTGTCTAGACAACATGCGAGTAACCCGAAACAATGTTAAAACTAAGAATACGAAATACTCTGAATTGCTTATAGTGTAAAATTACATCACATACAAAATTAACAAAAATAAACAACACCTAAAACATCAAAACCAAGTCACTGGAACACTGGTAAAATTTCAAGGGGTTGTGCTCGGATTTGGCCGAGATCACCTATGATGCGGCTGGACAAAAAATTACAAAATTGCCTCAAATTTTGTCAGTGTTCATGTTATATCACATATAGCACTCTGTACTTGTTTAAAAAAAATTTGACAATTATTTAAAAACGACAGAAACATCATTTTCCCGTTTTAAGTTTCGGAGTATTTCGGTTTCGTAATCTTAACAAAATTCGTTTAAATTTCTAGCATGGCTCTGATACCACTGCAGGGTTTCCTAGCACGGTATCAAGGTTTTAGGAGGCATCGACCATACCAAATTCAAAAATTTTCCGTTCTAGCTAACCCTAACCCTAGAATCGTATACTAAAAATCGACGGAAAATTTAATGCAAACACTTTGCAAGTAAAGAGAGCAAGGAATACAACCTTTGTAGACCGGTCCTTCACTTCAATAGCTCCGTGTAGCAGTCCCTTGCTGCGATCGTGAACTCCGGACTCTAGAGAGGCTCCTATGAAGAAACGATCATGCTTGCTTCGAAGTCTTCAAGGCCGAAGATGATCTACGTCGAGGAGACACTAACCCAAGCTATCTCTTCACTAATTATGGAATTAGTGAAGGAAACACCCTATACTAAATGGAAAGTAGTAGAGGATAATGAAGTAGAAAGTGGGCTCACTTTAGATTTATTTTTCTCACAATTTTTCATCACCTCTCAAAACCCTAGAAAACAATTTTCTTGAGCTCATGAAAAAGAAGAAGAGAGATGAATGAGAGTTGTGAATCAATAATTCATGAGGTTAGAAATGCAACTATGGTGAGTTATCCTCTCATACCTAACTCATGTAGAGAATAAACCAAGGTCAAGAGTTAAGGTTGGGTTAACAAATATCTTAAGCAATGACAAACAAATGGACTTGGTCAATGGTTATCAAGTGTGCACAAGAAATCAACCATGAAAAATTCCAAATGTTTATTAATTACTTAATAAAAAATATTAACCATAGCATAAACCCTAGCATGGTTCTAGTCTCATACAAATATGTTGCATTTGTAACCTAGCATGACACAAACATATACACAAATATGCATATCACATATATAGAATGTGCACATCAAGTGAGAAAAGAAATCACAAGTGAGCTTAATATTAGTTAATGTAATGTAATATATCAAATATATAATTATACATTAAATTATTAAATCAACTCTTGATTTAATAATCCGTCTATATCACATATAACCGACTAATATCATATGTAACAACTTATCGAATCAACACTTGATCCGATAACTCGGCTATATCACATATAACCGATCGATGTCACAAGTCGCGAGAATAGTGTACGGTATCACATATCGTAATAATCTCGGTCCCGCACATATCACATATGTGTTCCTAATTCGTTTCACTTGAGCCAGTAAACTCCTATGTAGGACTCTAAAGACTCGTCAATACGCCGGCAGCAAGTGATGATCATATCAAACACCCATAAGCCGCAAGCGGTCTGCTAAACATAACAGCCACCCGGGTATTGAGCGATCAGAAGGTCAACAAGCAAGCCTGTTCGTACTCCTGCGAATCCAATCAGTATCACTACCGTACAGTCCGGTATTTTCGTCTGATATGTCGCATAGCTCGTCTAGGGGTGGTAAACTTCAGACCCCAGTAACTCGATAAGTCATTCTGATATGAGGCTTATAACGGGTTGAGAAACTACTAATAACACTTACCAGTAAATCTCTGAAGCAGCCCTGGCCAGGGACTTCCTGTTATAGCCAATCGAGCATAGCGCAACATCAACTCCCAATACCGGGAGAGACGAAACCCCTCCTATCGCTCATTGCCTCCATGTGATTCGGGACTGTACCCAAAAGCCACCATTTTGCACGTTCTATTGAACGTGGTAAGGTGGAAATCAAAGCACAGTGGGAATCACACAAGACTCTATGACGATCTCGGGTCTACAGACTAACCTGTACCAGTGTCATCAGAGAACTGCTATCTGACGATAGCTATAATACCATCTAGAAGTTCTCGGCGAGTCCATCCAGTGTACCCAGTCTCCACTGAGCACCCGTATACTATCTCTGATGTCAAACACCAATGGACATGGGATCATCCATCGCCCATCTATATGGGTTGAGAAGCTATACGCTTGTCTACTCTAGTATATCGATGCCCTGTCTCGATACACCCTCGACTAGGAACATTTGAAGGATGTACTTAGCGACTACACTGTCCCAACTAGTATGATCTGCATCATAGTGCTAGTAGTCAAGTAATCATCTTATGGGCTTTATCAACATGTAACTGTAGGGTTCCTAGGTACTCTTACTGTAAGTCCATGTCACGCACCCCATGAGCTTGCGGGGAGGCGGAATATATGAAAAACAATTATCAAAGCTTCGTAACACGGACTTGAGCACACGGATCGTGTCTAAACCATTACTAGCAAACTGCGAAAGGTTTAACTACTCAGATTCGAAGTTATACCTCACGTTACTTGTCCTTCGAGTCCTCATCGCTGTCCTCCACACCTCGTAGGCTCTATAGAACGTCGGCACCTCAACGGCCTCCTCGAGTCAAAGACGATCCACCCGAGAGCTTCTACTCCAAGCTTGACCTCTAACTTGAGGTAACTAGGTTACTAAAAGTGCTAATCAAAGCAACCTAGGGGATATAGAATAGGATTAGGGATTAATAAGTCTTGCTAACCCTTGATCTCAACATATGAGAGGTTAGGGTTAAGGTTTGAAGAGAGAGAGCTTGAGGAGAGAGAAGGTGAAAAATGAGAATCCTTTTGGAATAATGATATCATTGTGAATATATGAAGCATAACACATTAATAAATGAAAAACAAATAATAATGTGTCATCATGCTTCATTAATACACATAGTGATTCATCTCATCAGTCATTTAAATCATAAATGAATCATTAACTCCATGGATGAATCAAACCATGACTCATTAATCCAATAAATGCAAATGCCACCTTAGCCTCCATGTCATCGTCCTTCTAGAAGCTTCTCGACAAATTACGAGAACGCCCCTCCTATCCATGAAAACAAGGAAAATTTTTAGACTGTATAAATCCAATAATCCGTTACTAGAATTTGGCTTAAACCAAAGCCCGCTAGTAAAAACTGTCCGAACATCGTGCGTGCGTAAAAACACGTATGCGTCTGAACCCTGTCGTAAAACCATACGACCTCTATATCGCTTCGCCCGAAGCAGGGAAACTCTCTGTGTGGGACTCTAAAGACTCGGCACTACGCTGGCAGTGGGTTTAACCACAGACCGCAAGCAGCACTAGCTGTACGTAACGGTCCCCACGTAGATGTCGATAAGAAGGACAATGAGGAAACCCATCCGAACTCCTACTGAGCCTGATATGACAATCTCCGTACAGTCCGGTCTGTTCGTCTAGGACTATCGCATATCGGGCCTAGGGGGCGGTAAACGTCAGACCCCTAATAGCAGTATAAGTCGTGTCGGAGTGCAGCCCATTACACCTTGAGAAACTACTGGAAGCCACCAGTAAATCTCGCTTGCCCTGGCCAGGGACTTTGCGTAATGGCTCTCAATACACAGCGCGATATCAACCCCCGATACCGGGAGAGATGAATCCTTTCTAACCGCCACTGCCTCCAAGTGCTTCGGGACTGCACCCAACTACTACCTGTTTGCACGACTCCTTTGAGCTGTGGTAGGGTAGTAATCTAAGTACAGTGGGAACACACCCGAGGCGAAGTAGCAGTATCAAGTCGACGGACTAAGCTATACTCATGTCACCTGGGAACTGCTATCTGACGATGGGTATAAATCCAACCTGCAGTTCCCGGGGAATCCTGTCCGGTGTACCCGTAACCTAACGAGCACCTGCATACTATCTCCAGTACGACGTACTGATGGCTGTGGGACAGACCATCTCCCTATGCTGGGATGAGAAGCGTATACACCAGTCTACTTCGGAGTATCGATGCCCTCTCTCGATAATCCTATGACCAGGGACCTGTATAGGATGTTGCTTATAGACTACCCAGCCCCAACTAGTGTGACTGCCATCACAACGCTGGTAATCAAGCAAAGATCCTAAAGGCTCTACTAATATGTATAAGCGATACGTTACAAGAAACATATGCACATATTAAAGTAGACACAAACCAAGTAGCATACTACCATTTTTAGCAAGACTGTCAATACAACTGTGAATATCCCAAGCTTCCATTAAGTAATATACAAACTAGTATGATACAGTAGTGGCCTCTAGGGCATAAACACTAACAATCTCCCACTTGCACTAGGGCCATGTACTGGCATATCGCAGACCTATGATCTCGAATAGCCTCTCGAACTGCGTCTGAGGAATGGCCTTCGTGAATGGATCAGCTGTAGGGTTCCTAGGCACTCTCAAGAGGTCACACAAGGCATCAACCATGCCAATTTAACAATTTTACATGTGCCGAGAAACCCTAATACGGATCGTTAACTAGAATTTTAGGCGACAAATGAAACTAGTTAACAACTTAACTACAAGAACGGAAATACAACCTTTGTAGATCCGGTTCTCCACCTCCATAGCTCCGCAATGAAGTCTCCTCGCTGTCCAAATCGAATCCCGGGCTCTAGCGTCGGCTTCATCGGAAAAATGGGCGGGCTAGGTCGTCGACTTCGATGCCGAAGATGATCTACGTCGAGGCATCACAAGATCAAGCTCCCACTTCACCAAGTCATGAAACTTGTGAAGAGAACACCCTATACTTCTTGGCAAGAGGTAGAGGATGAAGAAATAGGAGGTGGGTTCACTTTAGAATTGGATTTCTCACTCATTTTCACAAGTTGCCATTGTTGATAGCAAGCTTTTTCTTCAAGTCAAGAAGAAGAAGAAGAAGCAAGAATATGATAAGTGTTAATTAAAATGGAAAAGAAAAATGAATACTTATCATATTCAAACCATGGTTAAGTGTAGAGAATGAATCATGGTTAAGTAAAATGGTTAGGGTTAAGCATGAAGACAAAATGGTTACTTTGGTCAAACCTTCATGAAGCTTCAACAAGCTTCATCTTTGAAAGTAACCATTTTGTTTTCATTTCTCTTTTTCTTTTGTCAAAACAAAATAAATAAAGGCATAAATAAATCAAATGAAACCCTAACCATTAACTAACCATGGTTTAACCATACACTTAACCAAGTCATCATGTATCATCAAACATGATACAAACAAGTGCACAAAAGTATATCACATATACAAGTTGTGTACTTCAAGTGAGAAAATCCTTTTAAAGTGAACCAATACTAGTTAATGCAAAGTAATATATCAAATATATAATTATGCATTAAATCATCAAATCAACACTTGATTTAACGATCCGGTCATATCTCATATGACCGACTAATATCCAATGTATCGATTTATCGAATCAATACTTGATTCGATAACTAGGTTTTATCGTATACAACTAGATCGATACATTCATTGTGAGAATAGAATACGGTATCACATACACGCATTATTCTCGGTCCCGCACATATCTCATATGCGCTCCTATTTCGTTTCGCTTGAGCCAGGAAACCTCTGTGTAGGACTCTAAAGACTCGTCAATACGCCGGCAGCAGATGATGATCATATCAATCACCCACAAGCCGCAAGCGGTCTGCTAAACGTAACGGCCACCCGGGTATTGAGCGATCAGAAGATCGACAAGCAAGCCCGCTCACACTCCTGTGAATCCAACCAGTAACACTTACCGTACAGTCCGGTCTGATCGTCTGATATGTCGCATATCTCGCCTAGGGGTGGTAAACGTCAGACCCCAATAGCTCGATAAGTCGTGTCGATATGAGGTCTATAACAATTTGAGAATCTACTGGTAACACTTACCAGTAAATCTTAGCAACCCTGGCCAGGAATTTCCTGTTATAGCCAATCGAACACAGCGCAACATCAACTCCCTATACCGGGAGAGACGAATCCCTTCCTATCGCTCATTGCCTCCATGTGACTCGGGACTGTACCCAAAAACCACCGTTTTGCACGCCCTCTTGGACGTGGTAAGATGGAAATCAAAGCACAGTGGGAACCACACAAGACTCTATGACGATCTCGGGTCAACAGACTACTCTGTACCAGTGTCACCAGAGAACTGCCATCTGACGTAAGGTATAATACCATCTGGGAGTTCTCGGCGAGTCCGTCCAGTGTACCCAGTCTCCACTGAGCACCCGTATATCATCTCTCATGTCAAACACCAATGGATATGGGATCATCCATCGCCCATCTGTATGGGTCGAGAAGGTATACGCTAGTCTACTCCGGTATATCGATGCCCCGTCTCGATATACCCACGACTAGGGACTTTGAAGGATGTACTTATAGACTACCATGTCCCCACTAGTATGATCCGCATCATAGTCCAGGTAGTCAAGTACACATCCCAAGGGCTTTACCAACATGTAACAGAGAGACAATCAGTGTACACGTTAAGGTAAAGATCAACCAGATAGCATACTATCATGTCGAGCAAGAAAGTCCTCCCTATATATGTCCAAGCATCCACTACAATATACATCCTATGTATAGCAATGGCCTCTAGGGCATACATATAACTAACAATCTCCCACTTGCACTAGGGCCATCTGATAGCAGTGGTTGTAGTATCTCATACTCAACCATCCCATAAAAGTCTCTCTCTGGGAAAAGGCCTTCGTGAGTGGATCCGCTGTGTTGTCCTCTGAGTCTACTCTCCTAACCTCGATCACCCTGGAGATCAACCATCTCCATGATCAGGTGATACTGCCTTAGAATATGTCTGGATCACTGATGGGACCTACGTTCCTTGGCATAAGCCATAACTCCATTGTCACACAATGGGAGGAACAAAGTTCATCTCATGAACTAATATACACCCAGACTTGCTCTTTGGTAGCATCTTAAGTAGCGATTTATCCAGCTTTTATCGTCTAGTATGCCACGGTATCTAACTTGGAACTCTTCCAACATACCGTCCCTATACTGAGGGTAAAGACAATGCCTGTGACTGACATTCAGTCATCTTATCACCCTGGAACCTTTCCAGTGATTCTCCCCAGGATCGATTGATACCTTCTCACTACAACTAGTGAGTATTCTAACATCCAATTAGATCTATCTCATTGTAATGACCCCAAAATCTTTATACATTTGTATTATCCCTCTTCAAAAATATACCGTATTTATTTGTACTTGGTATTTTCCTCTTTCTATTAAATTTATTATTATTTTATTCCTCAATCTATTATGTATTTTTTTCTAGGTACAATTTCTTTTTCTTATATTTAAGTTTTAACTTCTCATTCTTATTTTTCCTTTCATAAATATTTAACCCAAATCCATTATTCTTATTCTATACAGCCCATCTAAAAAGCCCATTTTCTTTTTAAGCAACATCATATATTTAATTCTAATTAAATATGTGCATGAACAACCTTATAGCTCATTGGTTAAGTCCTTGCATTGTTATTCCATAAGTCACATGTTCAAATCCCCATTCTTGCAATTATTTTTTTATCATTTTTTATTCTTCCCATAACCTACAAATGAGACCTTTCATTTCCAAAATGAATGGTGACCTTTCATTTCTCTTTTAATTCTCATGTTAAATGCATATATTATTATTCACCATTACAACATCTTTATTTGTCCTCCTCCATCTTTTCCTTCCTCATATTTTTCTATCTCTCACTTCTTCCTCTTCACCAAGATGACAAGAAGAAGAACATGAAGAAGTATTCAAGAAGGTCTCGCTACTAACGCGAGGCTATCGGCGGATAGACAAGCCCGGTGACAATACCGGCTTATGCATGTAAGTCCCTTCTCTCTCCTTTCCCCCCACCTCTTATTTTCCTCTTGTCATGCATCGTGAATCCCCTATTCTTTTCATATCATGATCCATAAGAGAAGATACACATAAACATATACATATACATATACATAAGTTTAGATATATATGATTCTATATGGTTTAATAATATCTTATTATCTCTTGTTCAAATTAAAGTATTTTTTAATTCTTTCTTCATGATTATGAATGTTTATTACAAGTTGTGAGAACATAGATTTCAATCCATAATATATCTACGATATCTCATGGAATCGGTTTGGTTATTAAAAGAAAGGATGAAGCCTGCATAAAATACGAGTTAATCTTTCTGCCGATTTTAGTATACACATCAATACCTTTAGTTTTAAAATAATTTTTATAAATTAATTTTTAACTCTGAAAATTTCAGGAAATTTACATATGATAGAATATATTATTTTGTACACACTGTAAAAATTTTAGATCGATCCGCATAACGGTTTATGAATTACATCGTATTTATTCACTGATCGTAAAACAGAAAACTGCAGTTATCGGTCAATTTCTACGACATATAACATTGTATACCGGTATCCAAATTGAGCAAACTCATGTGTTTTTGATATCTACATCGAATGAACTAGATTTTATTAGTTTTTATATTTTTACTGAAAACCGACGTAAAATATAGAAAACTGTGTTACAATATTAAGTGACGGATCTGGACAGAATCTGTTCCGATTCGCACACTGTTTTTAAATTGGACATAACTCGAACACCCGATGTCCGTTTGTGACAAAATTTAGATGTGTAGATGCACCATTGATAGAACTATAATTTTCTGTATATTATATTACTTAGGAATGCATGAAACAACCTGATATAGGCTTTGCAATAGAATATATAGTTGCTGTCCAGAAATCTGAATTTCTGTTTTAAATGCTGATATTAAAATGATCATAACTAGAGCTTCAGAAATCCAAATCATGTGAATCTTGGTGTTTTCGATAAGTACATCGAAATACCTAAAATTTTCTAATAATTTTTGTAACCTGAAACCTGATACAAATTAACTCAAACTGCGTTTTAAAAATATGTGACGGTGCCGAATAGATTCTGATCTGTTTTGCGCGACGATACGAAAACATATATATCTCTCAAACCGGTAGTCATATTTAGGTAAAACTGGAACTCACGCATGCAAAACATTTAGAGCCATATTTCTGTTTATATTTCGCATTCGTTCAACTTGATTAATTAGTGGTACATAATATTTCTTTACAGCATTGTTTATGGTAGTTACTCGTATAATATACTTGACTCATTTCATGTTATTCGAACATGTATACATATTTAGCTTGATCATTAAATTGTTGTATGTACATAAAGACGATAATTAAATACTTGAGTTGTATTTTGAAAAATATTCAATAGTATTTTTATAATAAACCCCCTCAAGTTTTATAAATTACAATAAGGCCCCTAACAATTATTGAACATCAAATTACCTTCTTGTAGTCTGACTCGGGTTAGAGTATGACTATTTCTGACTTGAATGTGATTCAAGTCAATCTATATTCTTTTATATTCCAACTCAAGATGAATACATGAATCCCAGATTCCAGTTAACAATCTATATAACTTGACCGAACCGAACCATGGATATTCCTTTTACATGATTCCCAGTATTCCATTTACATGACTCTACGGTTATAACCGTTTCCTGATATCATGGTTTCGGTCAGTCAATCAAGTCAATCAAGCAATCAATACAATTTTATAAGATAACAATACAAACAAGACATCGCGGGGTTTAAGGGGTAGATTGGTACGGAAGGTGTTAAAAGTGGCATGAGGTGGTCAGATTAAGACACCTAACCTATATTCAGTTGCTGTTGTACCGTGGCATAAACGGTTCCTTGTACTATACGTGCCCTTAGTCTCTGGCATATAGAGACTCCCCTCGTATACACTGGAATCTTTCTGTACCAAGCTACAAACAACATCGTTAAACAATATTCCACAATTTACTACAATACAATACTTTAGAAAATACCATACTCTGCCACTCTCATTCTTCATTCTTCTTTGGGACTTACCGAGCGACCTGTTCGCTGACGACATTCTATTTCTCTCTTCTTTGAATGTCGTCAGGTGCGTTGGACCAAGTTGAGACCGAGCCTACAAGTGAAGATTTGGAGGAATTCCAGGAAGACCCAGAGCTCTAGACTTTGTACTTGTTCTTCCCAGTACTTCCTTTTATTATTATTATGCCACTGTTTAGGCATTGCTTTTCATTCCAGTTGTATTTTCATTTCATGCATTGTACAAAGAATGTTATTAATAAAAGTTGCTGTTATTTCAATTTCATTTGTCTCTTGTGATTATTTTATATTGCTTAGTTACGCTTAGCGTATATACTTTTGAGTACATACGTAGCGGGCCTCGTCACGTCCACTTCGCCGTACACTGGGAAGCGGGGCGTGACAGGTTTTGTTGGTGGCCCATGCAGGTCAGAGCTGTGTGAATCCCTGTCATGCAGTTCTGGTCTGCGTGAACAACCTAAGCAATATAACACAAGACGCAGCAACTAAAACATTCTTTACAATCATGTTCCTTGAATCTTACCATTTCATATTCCTTGAATCTTATCATCCGTTGAATCTATCCTAACCCTATTCTTTCACTCACAATCACCAAATTGTTTTGAAACTGTTACACTTTCCTTTTACAAATTTCGAGGACGAAATTATTTTTAAGGAGGGTAGAATGTAATGACCCCAAAATCTTTATACATTTGTATTATCCCTCTTCAAAAATATACCGTATTTATTTGTACTTGGTATTTTCCTCTTTCTATTAAATTTATTATTATTTTATTCCTCAATCTATTATGTATTTTTTTTCTAGGTACAATTTCTTTTTCTTATATTTAAGTTTTAACTTCTCATTCTTATTTTTCCTTTCATAAATATTTAACCCAAATCCATTATTCTTATTCTATACAGCCCATCTAAAAAGCCCATTTTCTTTTTAAGCAACATCATATATTTAATTCTAATTAAATATGTGCATGAACAACCTTATAGCTCATTGGTTAAGTCCTTGCATTGTTATTCCATAAGTCACATGTTCAAATCCCCATTCTTGCAATTATTTTTTTATCATTTTTTATTCTTCCCATAACCTACAAATGAGACCTTTCATTTCCAAAATGAATGGTGACCTTTCATTTCTCTTTTAATTCTCATGTTAAATGCATATATTATTATTCACCATTACAACATCTTTATTTGTCCTCCTCCATCTTTTCCTTCCTCATATTTTTCTATCTCTCACTTCTTCCTCTTCACCAAGATGACAAGAAGAAGAACATGAAGAAGTATTCAAGAAGGTCTCGCTACTAACGCGAGGCTATCGGCGGATAGACAAGCCCGGTGACAATACCGGCTTATGCATGCAAGTCCCTTCTCTCTCCTTTCCCCCCACCTCTTATTTTCCTCTTGTCATGCATCGTGAATCCCCTATTCTTTTCATATCATGATCCATAAGAGAAGATACACATAAACATATACATATACATATACATAAGTTTAGATATATATGATTCTATATGGTTTAATAATATCTTATTATCTCTTGTTCAAATTAAAGTATTTTTTAATTCTTTATTCATGATTATGAATGTTTATT
Source organism: Agapanthus africanus (assembly GCA_030015575.1). NCBI lineage: Eukaryota > Viridiplantae > Streptophyta > Magnoliopsida > Asparagales > Amaryllidaceae > Agapanthus > Agapanthus africanus. The sequence continues at coordinate 204,793,397 of CM057347.1, read as the reverse complement.
ACAAGTTGTGAGAACATAGATTTCAATCCATAATATATCTACGATATCTCATGGAATCGGTTTGGTTATTAAAAGAAAGGATGAAGCCTGCATAAAATACGAGTTAATCTTTCTGCCGATTTTAGTATACACATCAATACCTTTAGTTTTAAAATAATTTTTATAAATTAATTTTTAACTCTGAAAATTTCAGGAAATTTACATATGATAGAATATATTATTTTGTACACACTGTAAAAATTTTAGATCGATCCGCATAACGGTTTATGAATTACATCGTATTTATTCACTGATCGTAAAACAGAAAACTGCAGTTATCGGTCAATTTCTACGACATATAACATTGTATACCGGTATCCAAATTGAGCAAACTCATGTGTTTTTGATATCTACATCGAATGAACTAGATTTTATTAGTTTTATATTTTTACTGAAAACCGACGTAAAATATAGAAAACTGTGTTACAATATTAAGTGACGGATCTGGACAGAATCTGTTCCGATTCGCACACTGTTTTTAAATTGGACATAACTCGAACACCCGATGTCCGTTTGTGACAAAATTTAGATGTGTAGATGCACCATTGATAGAACTATAATTTTCTGTATATTATATTACTTAGGAATGCATGAAACAACCTGATATAGGCTTTGCAATAGAATATATAGTTGCTGTCCAGAAATCTGAATTTCTGTTTGAAATGCTGATATTAAAATGATCATAACTAGAGCTTCAGAAATCCAAATCATGTGAATCTTGGTGTTTTCGATAAGTACATCGAAATACCTAAAATTTTCTAATAATTTTTGTAACCTGAAACCTGATACAAATTAACTCAAACTGCGTTTTAAAAATATGTGACGGTGCCGAATAGATTCTGATCTGTTTTGCGCGACGATACGAAAACATATATATCTCTCAAACCGGTAGTCATATTTAGGTAAAACTGGAACTCACGCATGCAAAACATTTAGAGCCATATTTCTGTTTATATTTCGTATTCGTTCAACTTGATTAATTAGTGGTACATAATATTTCTTTACAGCATTGTTTATGGTAGTTACTCGTATAATATACTTGACTCATTTCATGTTATTCGAACATGTATACATATTTAGCTTGATCATTAAATTGTTGTATGTACATAAAGACGATAATTAAATACTTGAGTTGTATTTTGAAAAATATTCAATAGTATTTTTATAATAAACCCCCTCAAGTTTTATAAATTACAATAAGGCCCCTAACAATTATTGAACATCAAATTACCTTCTTGTAGTCTGACTCGGGTTAGAGTATGACTATTTCTGACTTGAATGTGATTCAAGTCAATCTATATTCTTTTATATTCCAACTCAAGATGAATACATGAATCCCAGATTCCAGTTAACAATCTATATAACTTGACCGAACCGAACCATGGATATTCCTTTTACATGATTCCCAGTATTCCATTTACATGACTCTACGGTTATAACCGTTTCCTGATATCATGGTTTCGGTCAGTCAATCAAGTCAATCAAGCAATCAATACAATTTTATAAGATAACAATACAAACAAGACATCGCGGGGTTTAAGGGGTAGATTGGTACGGAAGGTGTTAAAAGTGGCATGAGGTGGTCAGATTAAGACACCTAACCTATATTCAGTTGCTGTTGTACCGTGGCATAAATGGTTCCTTGTACTATACGTGCCCTTAGTCTCTGGCATATAGAGACTCCCCTCGTATACACTGGAATCTTTCTGTACCAAGCTACAAACAACATCGTTAAACAATATTCCACAATTTACTACAATACAATACTTTAGAAAATACCATACTCTGCCACTCTCATTCTTCATTCTTCTTTGGGACTTACCGAGCGACCTGTTCGCTGACGACATTCTATTTCTCTCTTCTTTGAATGTCGTCAGGTGCGTTGGACCAAGTTGAGACCGAGCCTACAAGTGAAGATTTGGAGGAATTCCAGGAAGACCCAGAGCTCTAGACTTTGTACTTGTTCTTCCCAGTACTTCCTTTTATTATTATTATGCCACTGTTTAGGCATTGCTTTTCATTCCAGTTGTATTTTCATTTCATGCATTGTACAAAGAATGTTATTAATAAAAGTTGCTGTTATTTCAATTTCATTTGTCTCTTGTGATTATTTTATATTGCTTAGTTACGCTTAGCGTATATACTTTTGAGTACATACGTAGCGGGCCTCGTCACGTCCACTTCGCCGTACACTGGGAAGCGGGGCGTGACACTCATAGATCCAAAACCCAGGATTTAGGAGGTATCACTTTGATCCTATGTGGAGAATCCTTGTGATAAGCGGAGATTGACTGAGCGTAGCATAGGAAACTCCTTCCCTATCAAGAGTATGTCATCCACGTACTCTACGAGGATCGTCACCATACTCCCTACTACCATTTTGTTTATACAAGGTTCATCTACCATTTTGATGATGTCAAACTCTTTGACTATTTCATCAAAATAGATGTTCCAACTCCGCGATGCCTGCTTTATCCTATAAAGCATCTTGCACACGTTTTCGCTGCTCCCACTGTCTACGAGGCCCTCTGGCTGTGTACTTATAGACGTTCTCTTCTAAAACATCATTTAGAAAAGCAGTCATGGCACCCAACCGCCAGATATCGTAGTCATGGTACGTAGCCGTGGCAAGTAGGATCTGGATGGACTTAAGCATAGCTACTTGAAAAGGTTTCATCATCATCCATACCTGGTCAATGATGTAGACCTTTAACAAGTCTAGCTTTGAAAATCTCAACTCTTCCATGTACACCAAGTAATCTTCTCAAGATATACTTGCTCCTGATGGGGATTTAACCCTTCAGATATAGCAACCAAAGTCCATACTTTGTTGGTGTACATGGATTCCATCTCAGATCACTAAGCATCCAGCCATTCTTACAGAGTCCCACTCCTGATGGCCAGCTCGAAACTAGTTGGGTCATCATCTCATGATGCAATCCTCGCTCCCACTGTCATAGAGAAACCGAAGTATCTCTCAGGTGGGTGAGGAACCCTACTAGATCGGCGGAGAGGCTGAGGTTCGTTGGTATCTACTGAATCCTTTGGTTGTACCAAATCATCTGCTGTAGTTTGTATAGCTGGAACCTTTCGAGTTCTACATTACAGACCTTGCCTCGAGCTTGTCCGGATTTTGCTTTTCAGACATAGGCCGGACAACCCCAAATCTTAACTAGCTTAAGACATGGGCTCTTCCCTTTCCATATCACATATGAAGTGGTAGGCACTGATTTGATTCGAACCCAATTCAATAGGTATGCAGCTTCTCAAGTGCATAACTTCCAAAAGAAAAATAGGAAACTCAGTAGCACTCATCATAGAGCGCGCCATATCGAATAGGGTGCAATTGCTCCGCCCCGATATACTATCGTGCTATGGTGTATACGGAGGAGTAATACTGAGAAAGAATCTCATTCTCCTTTAGAATAGTCCAGGAATTCCATGCACAAGTATTCTCCTCCCTGATCTCATCATAGGACATAATACTTATACCCGTATTTTGGTTCTCTACTTCTAACTTATATTCTGTGAATATCTCAAAAGGTTCAGACTTGTGTTTCAACAAGAACATATGTCTGAATCTTGAGAGATTATCAGAGAACGTAATGAAGTATAAAGAACCGGTCCTGGCATGTGTAGACAGGGGACTTACATACATCAACATGTATCATCCCAAGAGTTCACTAACTCTTTCTCTGTTTCCTATAAACAGAGCTGTGGTCATCTTATCTCTGTGACATGACTGGCAAGTTTCACAAGATGTAAATTCAAACTCATTTAAATATGCATCTTTATGTAACTTCAGCTAGTCGGGTCGCATTGATATGACCTAGTCTACATTGCCTCAAGAAGGATTCGTTCATTTCTGAACTCTTCCTCTTGTGTGTGTTCCATACACTAAGAACTGTAGTTTGATTTAGAACATCAACGCTTTTAGATAATGTGCCTGATCCGATCAACTTTTGATTTAGGAAATGTTCAAAACATTATCCAACAATACAAAATTATATCCTTTCTTTACTAATAAAGAGACTGATATGATTTTGCATATCAGGTTCGGTATCTAATAACATTTGTTCAGAATCAATGTATTGATAATACAGGGTGACAGTGACCGACAGACTTGGCTGCAACTCTTGCCCCGTTTTCTGCCTCATGAAACTTATCACCCGTTCTCAGTTTTTCTACCCATTTATAGCCCTATGTAACAGATTACATATCTGGGATACTGATCCGGTATCATATACCAAGGATGCGGCGGATACTGAGAAACAGTTCTGTATAATGAACACACCCGAAGATGATGCATCAGCATGCACTCTCTGTTAGTTATATGTATGCCCTAGAGGCCATTACTATACATAGGATGTATATTGTAGTGGATGCTGGGACATATATAGGGAGGACTTTCTTGCTCGACATGATAGTATGCTATCTGGTTGCTCTTTACCTTAACGTGTACACTGATTGTCTCCCTGTTACATGTTGGTAAAGCCCTTAGGATGTGTACTTGACTACCTGGACTATGATGCGGATCATACTAGTGGGGACATGGTAGTCCATAAGTACATCCTTCAAAGTCCCTAGTCGTGGGTATATCGAGACGGGGCATCGATATACCAGAGTAGACTAGCGTATACCTTCTCGACCCATACAGATGGGCGATGGATGATCCCATATCCATTGGTGTTTGACATCAGAGATGATATACGGGTGCTCAGTAGAGACTGGGTACACTGGACGGACTCGCCGAGAACTCCCAGATGGTATTATACCTCACGTCAGATGGCAGTTCTCTGGTGACACTGGTACAGAGTAATCTGTTGACCCGAGATCGTCATAGAGTCTTGTGTGGTTCCCACTGTGCTTTGATTTCCATCTTACCACGTCCAAGAGGGCGTGCAAAATGGTGGTTTTTGGGTACAGTCCCGAGTCACATGGAGGCAATGAGCGATAGGAGGGGATTCGTCTCTCCCGGTATAGGGAGTTGATGTTGCGCTGTGTTCGATTGGCTATAACAGGAAATCCCTGGCCAGGGTTGCTGAGATATACTGGTAAGTGTTACCAGTAGTTTCTCGAATTGTTATAGACCTCATATCGACACGACTTATCGAGCTATTGGGGTCTGACGTTTACCACCCCTAGGCGAGATATGCGACAGATCAGACGAACAGACCGGACTGTACGGTAGTGTTACTGGTTGGATTCACTGGAGTGTGAGCGGGCTTGCTCGTCGATCTTCTGATCGCTCAATACCCGGGTGGCCGTTACGTTTAGCAGACCGCTTGCGGCTTGTGGGTGTTTGATATGATCATCATCTGCTGCCAGCGTATTGACGAGTCTTTAGAGTCCTACACAGAGGTTTCCTGGCTCAAGCGAAACGAAATAGGAGCGCATATGAGATATGTACGGGATTGAGAATAATGCGTGTATGTGATACCGTATTTCATTCTCGCGATGAATGTGTCGTATGGTTATATGCGATATAACCTAGTTATCGAATCGAGGGTTGATTCGATAAGCCGATACATTGGATACTAGTCGGTTATATGCGATATGACCGGATCGTTAAATCAAGTGTTGATTTAATGATTTAATGCATAATTATATATATTTGATATATTACTTTGCGTTAACTAGTATTGGTTCACTTTAAATGGATTTTCTCACTCGGATTGTACACATTGTATATGTGATATACTTTTGTGCACTTGATTGTATCATGTTTGATGATACATGTTTTGCTAGGGTTTTTGTGTAAAGATCAAACCATGGTTACATGATTATGGTTAGGGTTTTGTTTTATTCACTTATTTATTTATCCATTTCATTTTGGAAAATAAATGATAAAGAGAAAAGAATGGTGGCTAATTTTGTTTCATGTTGAAGCTTCTTGAAGCTTTGATCAAGTCAACCATTCTTATCTCATCCTTAACCCTAACCATTCCCACTAACCCTAGTTTAATCTCTACACTTGACCATGGTTTACATTATGATAAGTTTTCATTTTCTTTTCCTTTTTAAAAAAAACTTATCATAATATCTTTCTTCTTCTTCTTCCTTTCTTCAATTGAAGAAAGCAAGCTCCATCAATGGTGATTGATGGAAATGAGTGAGAAATCCAATTCTAAAGTCTACCCACTTCCTATTTCTTCATCCTCTACCTCTTGCCAAGTAGTAGAGTGTGTTTTCTTCACAAGTTTCTTGACTTGGTGAAGTCGGAGCTTGATTTAGCGATGCCTCGACGTAGATCATCTTCGGCATGGACATCGACGACCTAGCTCGCCATTTCTCCGACGAAGCCGACGCTAGAGCCCGGGAATTCTTTTGGACAGCGAGGGGACTTCGTTGCGGAGCTATGGAGGTGGAGCACCGGATCTACAAAGGTTGTATTTCCGTTAAACTTTTAGTTAAGTGTTAACTAGATTTCTTTTTCGCCTAGATTTCTAGCCAATGATCCGTAGTCGGGTTTCTCGGCACCTAGAATTTTTGAAATTGGCATGGTTGATGCCTTGTGAGACCTCTAGAGAGTGCCTAGGAACCCTACAGTGGTATCGATCCTTTAGCTCCCAAGCTTTGCCGGCTTATCCGGAACAACGTCGGAAAAACTCTCGCACGAAAGGAACCCGGTCCAACAATCCCACTGTGGCTCCGGTATCACGAATGAACGCCAAGAATCCACAACATCTCCTCAGTAGCCGACTAGCGAAAAAAGCTGAATTCAAGCTGTGAGAGGCGGCACAACTATCCACCTACACAACAAGAACTGACTTGCCGGGAAACAAACTTGACTGTTTCCTCATGGTAGTGTTAGTTGTATGTATGCCCTAGAGGCCAGTATTGTACAGATGATGTATATTATATTGGATGCTTCGACATATATAAAGATGACTTTCTTGCTCGATATGATAGTATGCTATCTGGTTTCTCTTTATCTTAACATGTACACTAGTCTCTTTAGACTGTCTTATAGTTACATGTTGGTAAAGCCCTTAGGATGTGTACTTGACTGTCTGGACTATGATGCAGATCATACTAGTGGGGACATGGTAGTCCATAAGTACATCCTTCAAGGTCCCTAGTCGTAGGTGTATCGAGACGGGGTATCGATATACCAGAGTAGACTAGCGTATACGCTTCTCGACCCATGAGATGGGTGATGGATGATCCCATATCCATTAGTGTTTGACATCAGAGATGATATACGGGTGCTCAGTGGAGACTGGGTACACTGGACAGACTCGCCGAGAACTCCCAGATGGTATTATACCTCACGTCAGATGGCAGTTCTCAGGTGACACTTGTGCAGGTTAGTCTGTAGACCCGAGATCGTCATAGAGTCTTGTGTGATTCCCACTGTGCATTGATCTCCACCTTACCACGTCCATTAGGGCGTGCAAAACGGTGGTCTTTGGGCACAGTCCCGAGTCACATGGAGGCAATGAGTGATAGGAGGGGTTTCGTCTCTCCCGGTATTGGGGGTTGATGTTGCGCTGTGCTCGATTGGCCATAACAGGGAAGTCCCTGGCCAGGGCTGATCAGAGATTTGCTGGTAAGTGTTACCAGTAGTTTCTCGACCCGTTATGAGCCTCACATCGGCACGACTTATCGGTTATTGGGGTCTGACGTTTACCACCCCTAGACTTGATATGCGACATATCAGACGAACAGACCGGACTGTACGGTAAGTGTTACTGGTTGGATTCACAGGAGTGTGAGCGGGCTAGCTCGTCGATCTTCTGATCGCTCAATACCCGGATGGCCGTTACGTTTAGCAGACCGCTTGCGGCTTGTGGGTGCTTGATATGATCATCATCTGCTACCGGCGTATTGACGAGTCTTTAGAGTCCTACACAGAGGTTTCCTGGCTCAAGCGAAACGAAATAGGAGCGCATATGAGATATGTGCAGGACCGAGAATAATGCGTGTATGTGATACCATATTTCATTCTCGCGATGGTTGTATCGATTGGTTATATTCGATATAACCTAGATATCGAATCAAGGATTGATTCGATAAGCCGATACATAGGATACTAGTCGGTTATATGCGATATGACCGGATCGTTAAATCAAGTGTTGATTTAATGATTTAATGTATAATTATATATTTGATATATTACTTTGCATTAACTAGTATTGGTTCACTTTAAATGGATTTTCTTACTTGATGTGCAAGTTGTATATGTGATATACTTTTGTGCACATGTTTGTATCATGTTTGATGATACTTGCTCATTTGGTTAAGTGTATAGAATTAAACCATGGTTAAGTTAAGATTAGGGTTTTTGCTTATTCATTTATTCATTTATTTGTTTATTCATTTATTTGGACAAGATTAAGATGAGAATGGTGGCTTTATTTGTTTCTAGTTGAAGCTTCATGAAGCTTTGACTTCTTAACCATTCTTGTCTTCATGCTTAACCCTAACCCATCCAAGTAACCATGGTCTATTCTCTACACTCTACCCTAGTTAGTATATGATAAGTATACATTTTTCTTTTCTTTTTGGATTAACACTTATCATATTCTAGCTTCATCTTCTTCTTCATCTTAAAAAGAAAAAGCTTGATGCCATCAATGGCAACTTGAGCAAAAGTGTGAGAAATCCAATTCTAAAGTGAACCCACCTCCTATTTCTTCATCCTCTACTTCTTGCCAAGTTGTTTTGGTTGTTTTCTTCACAAGTTTCACAACTTGGTGAAGTTGGAGCTTGAACTTGTGATGCCTCGACGTAGATCATCTTCGGCACGAAGCCGACGACCTAGTCCGCCCTTTTCTCCGATGAAGCCGACGATTGAGTTCGGGATTCGAGACGGACAGCGAGAGGACGTCTACGTGGAGCTAAGGAAGTGGATATCCGGATCTACAAAGGTTGTAGCTTCTTATCTTTAGTTAAGTTGTTAACTAGATTCGTTTTTCGCCTAAATTTCTAGTCAACGATCCGGATTAGGGTTTCTCGGCACCCGTAAAATTTGAATTTGGCATGGTTGATGCCTTGTGAGACCTCTATAGTGTGCCTAGGAACCCTACAGTGGTATCAGAGTCTAGCTAGAGCCTTAGGCGAAGTCCAGACGGAGTTTGAAGTCCGATCGAACCGAAACCCTAATATCAAAGTTGCTCTCTGTACATTTTTTTAAAAATGGGTTTTTTCCAAATTAAAAATATGCAGAAAATTCAGCAGGACTTTCTAAGAATTACTGTGAAACACGATTACCCAATTCCTCCAAAGTGCGGCGGAACCGCGGCAGAAGCCTGGCTTCTACGGCGGTTCCGCGGCCGTATGATGACTTCACCCACCCAATTTTGCACAGTAACTTCTTTTATTCAGTGCTGAGTTCTCTGGGAATTTTTAATATTTATTCAAGAGTTGAGTATTCTGGGTTGTATTGGGGACTCGGTATTTCGATCGGATTATCGAATTTTGTCTAAGTGCTTTCCGGATAATTTTTTGAATATGTTAAAAAGTCCGACCGGATATAAATACCCAACTTTTCCCCTGCCGGAAAATATCCAAGTGTTGGATTTTTGTGTGGTTTAAGGACGTTCTGAGTAGTGCAAGTAACGCGATGGTCCCTCTAGAAGACAACAAACCTTAACTCGATTATGTGACCGTCTTGAACTGCCCTTTGAACCTTCGGGTTTGGGGCAGTACGGCGTGCCACATGTGAGGTGTTGGCTTGACCCTTCTACAGCTGGACCATTGGTACTGAGGCATGAAGTGAATGTCTTTGAACCTATTTCATGTGTTGGACGGTTTCGGGAAAACTTGGGTGTTCGAATGTTCGATCGGAAAGTTTAATATTTTCTATTTATCCGGAATGAGATACAATAATTGGAATTCACAAACAGTTATGAGATAACTGAATGAATGATATAAATCTAGCGGTTTAGTTTCATTTGATATTGAAAAGAGTTTTCGATAATGAGACTAAAATGCGGGGTTTATAACTGTTAGGCATGTGATGTCTAAGTATTTCATTTTGATTAGGCATGCGATGTCTAAAGAAGTTGCGGATTCCAATTGTTGTAGTTTTACACTTTCTTTTCTGTGACCGTAAGTGTAATATGTGATATCGCCGGTTTCGTTGCTATATGTCAACGACAATTGGGATGCGCATATTTACTTACGTTGATGACATGTGATGTTATGTGTTGCTGGATATGTCATATTGGATCGTCGTGTTTGAATAGCCGGGGGTTTTTATGTGAGATGAGTGTTTTTCATTTTCTTTCATTTAAAAACTTGTATGTAATATTCTTTTATTTTGGGGCACTTCCAGGTTGCGGAAGATGTCACCTTTTGTATATTATTTACTTTTCCGCATTAGGATAGACCCAAGGAGGGGAGCACAAGTAACCGGGTTCTGGGGTCCAGTGGGAGACCAACTCGAGGAGTCGAGTCCGGGTCTCATAACCCTAGAATTGGCAGGGTTGCTTGCCGCTCTCGTAGGGGTCTAGGGGTGTGGGATTGGCTATTCATCATGACCGTGGAATCCGTGTTTTATACTGGCTCGTATTGAAAACACGGACGTCCTAGTATATCCAATGTTTCATATATTTCTTCTGCTGCGATATCTGTGATGTGATCATGTGATGTTCTGTGATAGATACAGTATATAGTATGTATGATATATTATATAGACGTTACTTATGTTTTGCACCCGCACTAGCCCTGCCCTGCTCTGTCGTTAGTTACCTAACCTAACGGTGCATGAGGGGACATCGAGGCGAATGCGGATGGCATAAGTGTACGTCATATCTATCTGTGATGTTTAGGTATTTAAATGATGGGACTTCATTAATGTGATTAATGAAAGAAAAGAAACCTAAGATGTTGTAGAATCAAATTTTAAATAAAAAAGGGTAGCTACAGTTCTTGCTTTGCACAGCGGTATATGTGATATATCCTGCACCTTATTCGATGAGGAAAGGACCGAGATCCCTTCACCGGGAGTGACTCCTTTAGCAATAACTGGCAGATGCTACACACTCGGTTTGACTTTTGATTGCTTCTATAGTTTCTGCTTTGCACAGTGATATATATGATATATCCCGCACCTTATTCGACGAGGAAAGGGCCGACGATCCCTTCACCGGGAGTGACCCCTTTAGCAAAACTAGAAAAGCCTCAAAATCACTCCATTTTCAAAACTTCATTTGATTCTACAACGATATCAAGTTCATTACGCTCATGGTTTTCAGAAAAACCTGCGTAGCCCTCCGTCATTTCAGATAAGTAGTAGTTAGTATTCGTGCTACGTTTGTTGGCCTGCTTCAAGGCGTAGTGTGCGGTAGCTAACTAGTATTTACCTGCTTATGCATATGATGCAGATTGGATTAGGGTAGTCGTGCGACTTTGTTGGCCTGCGTCAAGGGTCGTACGGGTGGGTTTAATTCAATCAGGAAATGATGGGTTGAACTTGACTAGCGCACTATGGTTTGTTGGCCTGCGTCAATGTCATAGGACGCTAGGGGCAAAATATTATCGGGAATTTCAAGTGTTGAAATTTGCAATGAGATTGCATACCTTCTATGAGATAGTTGGATCCCGATACCCGCTGCGAGTAAGAGTTACTCCTGGGAGAGTTTTACACATTACAATTAGCCGATCAAGTAGGTGTCTAGAAAGGTGTTAACGAGGTTACGCCTCTGGGAAAACGAGGTTTACATTAATTAGGTTCATGCGAAAGCACAGGGGACCTCCCTCAAAGTACCGACACCGGCCTGGCTGAAAGATTGGCGAACTTGTAGTGTGTAATTAATCCCGGCTAATCTTTCCTTTTAGGGTTTGAAGGAAGATTTGATAAAAAGCAGTGGGAGCCATCCTGATTAGATAAATAACCAATCTGATCTTGCACGAGCATACGCTAAAGTGTTTTCTTCTCTCTCTCTCCAGGTAGCGACCATTTCATGCCCTAATAAAAATCATAATATGGATGTATTGACCGAACCCGCATGTTATACTGTGCTGGGGAACGTTGGTTCCGTTCTTACCTATAAGAGTTATAGGAATGAACAAGATATAGGGGAATACCAGGATTCCCATGCCACCCGATTGAAGAAAGTACATGATGATGCATTTTCTTCGGGTGTGTTCGTTACAGAGAACTGTTTCTCCATTTTCCCTACGTCCTGGGTATTAGATACCGGGTCAGGATCCCATATATGTAATCAGTTACATGGGCTTAGAAAAGGTAGAGAACTTGGAGAAGGTGATAAAGACATAAGAGTTAGAAATGGTGCAATTGTTGCAGCTAAGACTGTCGGGGAATATCACCTTGTATTACCAACTGGTAATACATTGGTTCTGAACGAATGCTATTACATGCCGAACCTGATATGCAACATTATATCGGTTTCTTTGTTGAGTAAAGAGGGATATAATTTTGTATTACAGGACAATGTTATGAACATTTTCCGTAACCAAAAGTTGGTTGGATCAGGCACGTTGTGCAATGGCATTTATGTTCTAAATCAATCAACAGTTCTGAGCATAACAAACACATACAAGAGGAAGAGTTCAGAACTGAACGAATCCTTCTTGTGGCATTGTAGACTGGGTCACATCAATGCGACACGATTAGCTAAGTTGCATAAGGATGGATATTTAAATCCGTTTGAATTTTCATCTTATGACACTTGCCAATCATGTCTCAAAGGCAAGATGACCAAAACTCCGTTTACGGGACACGGAGAAAGAGTTACCGAACTCTTGGGACTGATACATAGTGATGTATGCGGTCCCATGTCTACACATGCCAGGGATGGTTCTTCGTACTTCATTACATTCACTGACGATCTCTCTAGATTCGGATATGTGTTCCTGATGAAACACAAATCAGAAGCTTTTGAGAAATTTAGAGAATATAAACAAGAAGTCGAGAACCAAACAGGAAAAAGTCTTAAAATCCTTCGATCTGATCGAGGAGGAGAATACTTAAGCAATGAATTCCTGGACTTCCTAAAAGAGAATGGGATTCTCTCTCAGTTGACTCCTCCATATACACCACAGCACAACGGTGTATCAGAACGGAGGAACCGCACCCGATTGGATATGGTGCGCTCTATGATGAGCACAGCTGAGTTACCTATTTCCTTCTGGGGATATGCACTGGAAACAGCTGCAGATCTATTAAATATGGTTCCCACCAAAACCGTGCCAACCACTCCATATGAGATATGGAAAGGAAAGAGACCATGTCTTAATTATGTTAAGATATGGGGTTGTCCGGCATATGTAAAAACGCAAAATCCGGACAAACTCGCAGCAAGGTCCATTCTGTGTAAGTTTATTGGATATCCCAAACATTCGCGCGGGTATATCTTCTACCACACCGAGGAACAAAAGGTGTTTGTTTCTCGACATGCCACCTTTTTAGAAAAGGAATTTCTTGAAAAAGAGATTAGTGGCAAGGAGGTAGAACTGGAAGAGGTTCCAGCAATACAGACTACAACAGAAGATTTGGTTGAACCAGAGGATTCAATAGTTCCCAATGAACCTCAGCCTCTCCGCCGATCTAGTAGGGTTCCTCGCCTACCTGAGAGATACTACGGTTTTCTCATGGATGGTGGGAGCGAGGATTGCATCATGGAGGATGATGACCCAACTAGCTTCGGGCAGGCCATCACGAGTAGGGACTCAGTGAAATGGCTGGATGCTATGCGGTCCGAGATGGAATCCATGTACACCAACAAAGTCTGGACTTTGGAAGTTGCTCCTGAAGGGGTAAAACCCATCGGGAGCAAGTGGATCTTCAAGAAGAAACTTGGTGTAGATGGGAAAGTGGAGACTTTCAAAGCTAGACTTGTTGCAAAGGGTTTTCGTCAAAGACCAGGTGTGGACTATGACGAAACCTTTTCTCCAGTGGCTATGCTTAAATCCATCCGGATCATGCTTGCCATCGCTGCATATCATGACTACGAAATCTGGCAAATGGATGTTAAGACCGCCTTTCTAAATGGTGATTTAGAAGAGTGCGTGTACATGACTCAGCCAGAGGGCTTCGTAGACAGTGGGAGCAGCGGGAAGGTGTGCAAGCTGCTTAAATCCATTTATGGATTAAAGCAACCATCGCGGAGTTGGAACATCTGCTTTGACGTCGTTATCAAAGAGTTTGATTTCGTCAAAAACCCAGATGAACCTTTTATTTACAAGAAGGTGGCAGAGAGTAAGGTTGTCTTCCTCGTATTGTACGTGGACGACATACTCTTGATAGGAAATGATATTCCTATGCTGCAATCGGTCAAGCTCTTCTTATCACAAAGATTCTCAATGAAAGATCTTGGTGATACCTCCTGCATATTGGGGATCAGGACCTATAGAGATAGATCCAAACGGATATTGGGATTGTCCCAATCCAGGTACATTGACACCATACTAAAGTGGTTTAGTATGGAAGAATCCAAGCGTGGGAACTTGCCCACGATCTCTGGAGTCACTCTCTCCAAAGAGATGTCTCCCAAGACTGATTTGGAGAGAGCTTGAATGCAAGGGATATCCTATGCTTCGGCTGTAGGCTCTATCATGTACGCGATGCTATGTACCAGACCCGATGTAGCATACTCACTAAGTGTAGTGAGCAGGTATCAAGCTGATCCTGGAGAGAGTCACTGGAAAGCTGTGAAGAGCATTCTCAAGTACTTGCGAAGGACTAAAGAGATGCTCTTGGTGTATGGTAACGGAGAACTCCAAGTGGAGTCCTTTACCGATTCGAGCTTCCAGAGTGATAAGGACGACTCTAAGTCGCAGTCGGGATTTGTCTTTACCCTTTATGGAGGGACGGTTAGCTGGAAGAGTTCCAAGCAGGAAACCGTGGCAGACTCGACGATGGAGGCTGAATACATCGCTGCCAACGATGCTGCCAAAGAGGCTGTCTGGATCAAGAAGTTCATTACTGAACTTGGAGTGGTTCCATCCATTGAGCATCCAATACCTTTGTATTGCGATAACAATGGAGCGGTGGCTTTGGCCAAGGAACCCAGGTCCCATCAGCGATCCAGGCATATTCTGAGGCGGTATCACCTGATCCGGGAGATAGTTAATCGCCGGGAGATCGAGGTCAGGAGAGTTGACACGAAGAACAAGACGGAGGATCCACTCACGAAGGCCATTCCCCAGATACAGTTTGAGAGACTCTTCGGGATGCTCGGTATGCGATACTACAGCAGCTGGCCCTAGTGCAAGTGGGAGATTGTTAGTTGTATGTATGCCCTAGAAGCCAGTATTGTACAGATGATGTATATTATATTGGATGCTTCGACATATATAGAGATGACTTTCTTGCTCGACATGATAGTATGCTATCTAGTTTCTCTTTATCTTAACATGTACACTAGTCTCTTTAAACTGTCTTATAGTTACATGTTGGTAAAGCCCTTAGGATGTGTACTTGACTGCCTGGACTATGATGCAGATCATACTAGTGGGGACATGGTAGTCCATAAGTACATCCTTCAAGGTCCCTAGTCGTAGGTGTATCGAGACGGGGTATCGATATACCAGAATAGACTAGCGTATACACTTCTCGACCCATGAGATGGGCGATGGATGATCCCATATCCATTGGTGTTTGACATCAGAGATGATATACGGGTTCTCAGTGGAGACTGGGTACACTGGACGGACTCGCCGAGAACTCCCAGATGGTATTATACCTCACGTCAGATGGCAGTTCTCAGGTGACACTTGTGCAGGTTAGTCTGTAGACCCGAGATCGTCATAGAGTCTTGTGTGATTCCCACTGTGCTTTGATCTCCACCTTACCACGTCCATGAGGGCGTGCAAAACGGTGGTCTTTGGGCACAGTCCCGAGTCACATGGAGGCAATGAGCGATAGGAGGGGTTTCGTCTCTCCCGGTATTGGGGGTTGATGTTGCGCTGTGCTCGATTGGCCGTAACAGGGAAGTCCCTGGCCAGGGCTGATCAGAGATTTGCTGGTAAGTGTTACCAGTAGTTTCTTGACCCGTTATGAGCCTCACATCGGCATGACTTATCGGTTATTGGGGTCTGAAGTTTACCACCCCTAGACTTGATATGCGACATATCAGACGAACAGACCGGACTGTACGGTAAGTGTTACTGGTTGGATTCACAGGAGTGTGAGCAGGCTAGCTCGTCGATCTTCTGATCGCTCAATACCCGGATGGCCGTTACGTTTAGCAGACCGCTTGCGGCTTGTGGGTGCTTGATATGATCATCATCTGCTACCGGCGTATTGACGAGTCCTTAGAGTCCTACACAGAGGTTTCCTGGCTCAAGCGAAACGAAATAGGAGCGCATATGAGATATGTGCAGGACCGAGAATAATGCGTGTATGTGATACCGTATTTCATTCTCGCGATGGTTGTATCGATTGGTTATATTCGATATAACCTAGATATCGAATCAAGGATTGATTCGATAAGCCGATACATAGGATACTAGTCGGTTATATGCGATATGACCAGATCGTTAAATCAAATGTTGATTTAATGATTTAATGTATAATTATATATTTGATATATTACTTTGCATTAACTAGTATTGGTTCACTTTAAATGGATTTTCTCACTTGATGTGCAAGTTGTATATGTGATATACTTTTGTGCACATGTTTGTATCATGTTTGATGATACTTGCTCATTTGGTTAAGTGTATAGAATTAAACCATGGTTAAGTTGAGATTAGGGTTTTTGCTTATTCATTTATTAATTTATTTGTTTATTCATTTATTTGGATAAGATTAAGATGAGAATGGTGGCTTTATTTGTTTCTAGTTGAAGCTTCATGAAGCTTTGACTTCTTAACCATTCTTGTCTTCATGCTTAACCCTAACCCATCCAAGTAACCATGGTCTATTCTCTACACTCTACCCTAGTTAGTATATGATAAGTATTCATTTTTCTTTTCTTTTTGGATTAACACTTATCATATTCTAGCTTCATCTTCTTTTCATCTTAAAAAGAAAAAGCTTGATGCCATCAATGGCAACTTGAGCAAAAGTGTGAGAAATCCAATTCTAAAGTGAACCCACCTCCTATTTCTTCATCCTCTACTTCTTGCCAAGTTGTTTTGGGTGTTTTCTTCACAAGTTTCACAACTTGGTGAAGTTGGAGCTTGAACTTGTGATGCCTCGACATAGATCATCTTCGGCACGAAGCCGACGACCTAGTCCGCCCTTTTCTCCGATGAAGCCGACGATTGAGTTCGGGATTCGAGATGGACAGCGAGAGGACATCTAGGTGGAGCTAAGGAAGTGGATATCCGGATTTACAAAGGTTGTAGCTTCTTATCTTTAGTTAAGTTGTTAACTAGATTCGTTTTTCGCCTAAATTTCTAGTCAACGATCCGAATTAGGGTTTCTCGGCTCCCGTAAAATTTGAATTTGGCATGGTTGATGCCTTGTGAGACCTCTATAGTGTGCCTAGGAACCCTACAGGTAGTCCACAGACGCCTAGCACGTAGTTAACCAGTCCGTGTCTAGGAGAACGTCGAACCCAACATCTCTAGAAGGATCGGGACGATGGACGAATCTCTATCTCCTATTCGATTGGCACACAACTGAATACGTATCGCGCAACAAAAGAATCGCTGACAGAAGTTAAAACAACTACGACTAATCTACCCGACCACGGTACAAGCAAGAAAACAAACGAATACATGAAAAGAACATATAAATCAAGGGTACGTGAAAACTCCACATTGGACGTCTGCGCGTCCCGATGAGTAGAAGCAAACTCCTGTGTCTGCCCTCTACTCGCAGCTGGATGAACTCCTCTGGTAGACTGAGCCCTCTGAGCGAATCTTCCACGTCCACGGCCTCTCTGAGTACGATCCTGACGAGGTGCTAAGGAACAATCCCTGACGAAGTGCTGAAGGCTTCCGCATCGAAAACATCCACGCGCTGACTGCTGACCATCCTGGGGATGAGAGCTGAACGACTGCCCTCATCCTAAGCCTCTGCTACTCCCGCGACGGCCACGAAATCTTTCTCGATGACCAAACCTCTGCCTCTGGGCTGGTACGCTGGTATGAGTCCTCCACTTTCCTGGAACTCTCTGAGCCTCTGGAATATGCGCCTCATCAACTGGAGCTGCAACCACTGGTGCCATGTAGGTGACGGACTGCTGCATGCTGATCGCAAGTGATAACTGAGTAACAGGGGTGACAACCTCCTGTCGTAGCTCCCGAACGACCTCAACCAATGAACTCATAGTCTGCCGGAAGTCCTGCTTCTCTGCCAAAAGTCTATCAATAGTATATGTCATAGGCTGATCCGTCTGCACCTGTGCAACTAGAGTGCCATCCGGGTCAGTACTCGTCTCACCCGAGCCAACTCTGACCTCGGCCCTCGCTGCATCACTCTGAGTCCCCATAGTCATCAGCGGTAAGGCTATAAATAGATATAAGATTCGATGAGAATAAGGAATCGAATCTTAAGGATATAAATCATCAAGGAAGGAATTTCAAGCAAAATTGTACTCAGGTCACTTAATGCAAAGTACTGCACCGTGGGTATGCTGCAGACATACACACACTACGTTACTCTGTTTAAGCTACCTACTCCATCATACTAAGGTCATCCTACACTCCGAAAGGTAAAACCTAGCGCTCGTATACCAACTTTGTCACGATCCAAAATTGGCCCGTGACGGCCCTAATACTACGCAATGCCTAAAGACGTAACGCGGTAAAAGAACGCCAAAACCCAGAAATCTAAACCAAGAAAATAAGGAAAAGATAATATAAGTTTTTGAAACATTTGAAATCACAACCCAAATTCTTTAAAAGCCCCACTTTCATTCTTTAAAATTTTGGCAACACCCCTTTTTGTAAAAACTAGCTCAAGACGGAAAACAATAACATCATAAATATACGACGCCGTAGCGAAGAAATAAGAGATAATAGGAAGAAACTGTATATAAACAGGCGACAAATCCACAAATAATACACAATAACGTCCTCACCAAGTCTCTAAGTCAACGATACAATAGTAGATGGAGAGTACAAAAAACAACGAATGTACAATATGAAATATAGATAATCATCCAACACACCTAAGCAAAATGGTATACTGTGAGCTGATGCGATATCTGTAGCAAAGGATGATAGATGAGAAGCTGAATAGCTGAATAGCCTGCCTCGACTACTCTGGGGAAAAACCTGAAACACATGTGGCACAACGGGGATAAGTTGCCAACTGGTGAATAGTAGATAACATATGCAGGTAATCGCAGGAATGTACGTACAGCATGAATCTAAGATATGCGATTACAGTAATAACATGTCATGTGAATGCAAGGTAATGGAAAGCACACTAGCAGTACAATCAATATGTGAAGCGATGATGACATGATAATAGTATGCAATAACTATGCAATAGGGATATGAGAAAGTAGATATGCAACTATCATAAGGGTACACTAACAGGCACTACCAATATATGAAACTGTGCATAAAATAGGTGAGTGTGAGGTATGGGGTGGAATATGTCATTTCCACGGAAACCTGATATCGTGGCAGGGTCACAATCCATCAAGACACTCAAATCCCAAATCCTCAAATCAGCCCCCAAGTTGGGCTCTCATATCATATAAGTCTCGCATCTCCTCAATGTACAATATCGAATAGATCTCCTATATCCCGAATGTACAAATCAGCAATCTCATTCATATCCAATATCCAATATCAATAAATCACCTATATCCGAAGTCGAATCTCAAGTAAGTTTCTAACATCCTAAAGGTATATATATTTGCAGAAATAAATATGATGGGGGCAATACATATATATTAGCGTCCCATTCCACTAATATTGGTGTAAGGGTACATATAACAACGGCTAAATCCCCTGTTATATATACAAAGGTATTAAAATAAATATCATGAAAACCAATGTGCCAAGCATCGGCACAAAAATCCTGATCACGTATCATACGCTATCCCGAAAGCACGAGTGCCTAGCTCTGACCCTCGCCTTTCGACGTATGCATACGTACATGACTCCCAGCGGTGTCTCCGTGATCCCCCACCGAGTCATGGGTACTGTCACCGATAGGTACTCGCCCGCCTCCAGGCTCAATCGGCAAAGTCCATCGATCTTCTTGCCGAGGGGAACCATACCGGGCCCTACCATGTACCCTCATACGGCAACCACACCTCGTATGGAGTATATAATCAGAACCGATAAATCTCAGGGTGGCTGCGCAAATATCATATCAAGGAAACCGGGTTTTTCAATGTATGCATAATTTCATGAACTCCCGCGGTTCCCAAATCCAGAAAACATCATGTAAAATCCAAATAAACAATGCGCGAATCCAGGAGTAAATATATGCGATATATCTGAAATGCGAGCATATAAATGAAAATATGTAGCTGAAACCAGATGTATGCGAAATCAATAAGGTACAGCTAAGTATAGGTATCTACCTATAAGTAAAAGATGTCGTATACCCCCTGGGTATAAGTAAAATATGTGCATGGTATACCTGTAGCTGTATCGCAAGGTGTATATGTACCTATCACTAATGGTAAAATACACTACAGGTATACCGATAAGATAGATGTCATGTATGATAAGCAATATAGTATCACTAAGGGATTGTGTGTGACATGACAATTATTGACGGTGTGTGTGTAGCATACAATCCGTGCTCGTGCAACATGAACCGTCAATAATATGTGCAGTGTCCTACGGCTGCTAGTCACAGTACAACTATATCAAGGAAAAACAGTAAAGGCGCAATTCTAACAATGACGTAGAATATGCGACAGGTTTTTGAATCGTAGCCCAGACGCATAACGCCATGCGGGCGATTCCCCTGTAGATGTTAAATCTACTCACCTACGCTCCACGCTAGGTGAATCCTACCATCTGCTCCTCCCGGTAGCAGTGTCTGTAGTCCCCGCCTGCAGACCTGCAAATAAGACATGGAAATCATATATAAGCCAAATATTCCGCGGAACGCGATATCGAACCAAAACGAGAAACTCGCGCCGCGAACTAAACGCGCGCGTGCACGATACGCTAAAACGTGTGTATACGCATCTGAAACCATCGCGACACGCCGCGATACACTGGATCACAGAACCCACTCACGTATCGCGCGTATCGCGCAACACAACGGACATGCAAAACGATATATTGTCCCAGATTTTCCTACAGGTCAAATCATACAAAACTAAATATGCCAAAACACTAGACAACACAGAAGAGTACCCTACCCAAAACCCCATGACCCCACCCCTCTTCCTGGCTGCAAATTGCGGCCAGATTGATTAAATATGCGGCCACAATAGGGAGTGGAGGGTTCGTATTCTGGTGGTGTGTTTTATACCTAATCAGCATGCTCCAGTATTCTCAAATTTAACCTGAAGGCCCCGGGTCAATAGCAGATCTCAGATAGCCAATATAACGCTTAAAAATGCTAATTTAGCACGAAACACAAACCCTATGGTATTTTAGTGTAATCTGGGTAAAATCTCAGTTCAAGTGACCCTATTAACACTAAAATAGGTAGGGTTATCTAACACAATCATCAAATAGCCACAACATCTCACAAAACACCATAATTAGCCCTAAACTAGCTAATTAACACTAATTGATACTAAACTACACACAACTTAAGCAAACATGAAATGGGGTTTAGAAATATACCCTAATGAACCCTAAGAAGCAGGAGAATGAGTGTATGGGGGAGACGAGGGGTTGCTACTGCTGCTGGGGTTCCTGTTGCTGCTGCTACTACAGTTGCTGCTGCTGCTGCTTGCTTCTGGTGTTGCTGCTGTTGTTGTAGTTGTTGCTGATGCTGATGTTGCTATTGTTTGCTTCAGGTGCAACTGCTACTTGCTTCTCTTGTTGCTGCTGAAGCTCCTGCTGCTGCTGCTCTTGCTATGTTGTTGTTGATGCTGTGGCTGTTGCTTGCTGTTGCTGCTGTTGCATGAGCTGCTGATGGAGCTGCTGCTGTTGCTAATGAGGCTGCTGTTGCTGCTGCCTTGGCTGCTGCTGGGTGAGTGTGTGAGTGTGTGTTGTGAAAGAATGAGAGGGTGAGTGAAAAGAGAAGTGATAATGAGAGACAAAGTCAAAACCCCTCCTCTCTCTCTTCATTTAATGAAGCATGGCAAAGCCATCATGCCTCATTCTCACTCTCTCTCTCTCACCAAGGTCAACATTCAAACCATTTAAAAACCCATTTTAAATTCATTTCATTTTAAAAATAACCATATACAAATAAAAACCCAAAAGCACCTAATACAATATTAAACTAGATTAGGGAATGGTTAGTTCACCATGTTGCTAATCATGGTTAAACCCCCAAAACAACCCTAGTTATCATGCACAAGTGTGTGCAAGTCTAGGAAAACTCTAATAAAATATTCAATAAATAGGATAAAATAATTAAAACCCAATTTGGTAAATTTTTTATTAAAAACAATATATATAAAATATAATTAACCACAAAACACATTCTAAGGTGTTACAAAATAGGAGCGCATATGAGAAATGTGCGGGACCGAGAATAATGCGTGTATGTGATACCGTATTCTATTCTCGCGATGAATGTATCGATTGGTTGTATGCGATATAACCTAGTTATCGAATCGAGGATTGATTCGATAAGTCGACACATCGGATATTAGTCGGTCATATGCGAAATGACCGGATCGTTAAATCAAGTGTTGATTTAATGATTTAATGTATAATTATATATTTGATATATTACTTTGCATTAACTAGTATTTGTTCACTTAAAATGGATTTTCTCACTTGATGTGCACATTGTATATGTGATATATTTTTGTACACTTGTTTGTATCATGTTTGATGATACATGCAACCTTGGGTGTGTGTATGCTATACACTATGTTTAGTTAATGGTTAGGGTTTCCATTGCTTTATTTATCTATCTATTTATTTTGGTTAAAAGAAAAAAGAAAACTAAATGGTTGCTTTCATACAAGAAGTTTCTTGATGCTTCATGCATCTTTGACTAAGTGACCATATTGTCTTCATCTCCTAAACCTAACCATTCAACTAACCCTAGTTTATTCTCTACACTTAACCAAGGTTGCATTATGATAAGAATGAATGGGATTTTCTTTTTAAAAAACAATCTTTTTTATTCTATCATCATCTTCATCTTCATCAAGCTTTATGAAAGCTTGCTAGCTTCAATGGCAACATGAGAAAAAGAGTGAGAAATCCTATTCTAAAGTGAACCCACTTCCTATTTCTTCATCCTCTACCACTTGCCAAGTAGTATGGGTGTTATCTTCACAAGTTTCATGACTTGGTGAAGTTGGAGCTTGATCTTGTGTTGCCTCGACGTAGATCATCTTCGGCATCAAAGTCGACGACCTAGCCCGATCATTTCTTCGACGAAACCATTACTAGAGTCCGGGATCCGATGATCGCAGCGGAGGGACGTCAATGCGGAGCTATGGAGGTGGAGGACCGGATCTACAAAGGTTGTATTTCCGTTCACTTAGCACTAAAGTAGTTTAGTAGCATTTCGTTTCGCCTAAACTCTAGTTAACGATCGCATTAGGGTTTCTCGGCACATGAAAAAATTTGAATTTGGCATGGTTGATGCCTTGTGAGACCACTTGAGCATGCCTAGGAACCCTACAGTGGTATAAGAGCCTAGATAGAGCCTTTGGCGATGAGTAGACGGAGTTAGAAGTCCAATCGAACCGAAACCCTAATGCAAAATCCACTCTCTGTACTTTTTTGAAAATTGTGGATTTTTATGAATTAAAAATATGCAGAAAAATCAGCAGGAGTTTTTAGGAGTTACTGTGAAATTCGAGTGGCTAAATTCGACTAAGGCGCGGCGGAACCGCGGCAAGAGCCTGGCTCGTGCGGCGGTTCCGCGGCCAAGTAGTCACATCAGGTTTTGAAAATTGCACAGTAATTCCTATATTTTAATGCTGTATTTTCTGGGAATTTTTAACTTCTACTCAAGAGTTGAGTTTTCTTGGTTGTATTGGGGATTCGATGATTCGATCGGTTTATTTAACTTCGTCTATGTGTTTTCCGGATAATTTTTGAATATGTTAAAAAGTTCGACCGGATATAAATACCCAATTTTTCCCCTGCCGGAAAATTTCCAAGTGTTGGATTTTTCCGTAGTTTGAAAACGTTCTAAGTAGTGCAAGTAACGCGATGGACCCTCGAGAAGACAACAAAGCTTAACTCGATTATGTGACCGTCTTGAACTGCCCTTTTTAGAGTTTGGGGCAGTACGGCGTGCCACATGTGAGGCGTTGGCTTGACCCTTCTACGGCTGGACCGTTGGTACTGTGGCACGAAGTGAATGTTCTTAAACTTATTTCATGTGCTGAGCCGTTTCGATTAAACTTGGGTGTTTGACTGTTCGATCGGAAAGTTTAACATTTTCTGTTTATCTGGAATGTGATACAATATTTGGAATCCACAAATAGTTATGAGATAACTGAATGAATGTTATAAACATAGCACTTTAGTCTCACTTGATCGGTTGCCAGGGAATTTTGATCCGATCAAAAGTCCGTCGCAATCACGTAGCGTACGCGGATACTTGCCGGGTAAACTTAATAGACAGCCTCACCCCATATCCCCGACCAAGTGACTGTAGGAGAACCCCGTCGCCGAAAGCATCCGTTCGGGTGCTCGCGGCAGCGGTGTTCCGCCTTGGTGCACTTCGTCGACGGCGCCGGGGGTGCGGCCGCCTACTAAAGTTTGCGACGAGCATTCGATCATGATGTCGGAAATCTTGTTGAATTGCCCGACTTGATATTGAAAAGAGTTTTCGATAATGAGACTAAAATGCGGGGTTTATAATTGCCAGGCATGCGATGTCTAAGTATTTCATGAGATTAGGCATGCGATGTCTAAACAGGTTGCGGATTCCAACTGTTGTAGTTTTACACTTTCTTTTCTGTGACCGTAAGTGTAATATGTGATATCGCCGGTTTCATTGCTATTTGTCAACGACAATTGGGATACGCATTTTTACTTACGTTGATGACATGTGATGTTATGTATTGCTGGATATGTTATATTGGATCGTCGTGTTTGAATAGTCGGGTTTTTTTTATGTGAGATGAGTGTTTTTCATTTTCATTCATGTAAAAACTTGTATATAATATTCTTTTATTGGGGCACTTCCAGGTTGCGGAAGATGTCACCTTTTGTATATTATTTACTTTTCCGCACTAGGATAGACCCAAGGAGGGGAGCACAAGTAACCGAGTTCTGGAGTCCAGTGGGAGACCAACTCGAGGAGTCGAGTCCGGGTCTCCTAACTCTAGAATTGGTAGGGTTGCTTGCCCCTCTCGTAGGGGTCTAGGGGTGTGGGTTTGGTTATTCATCACGACCGTGGAATCCGTGTTTTATACTGGCTCGTATTGAAAACACGGACGTCCTAGTATATCCAATGTTTCATATGTTTCTTCTGCTGCGATATCTGTGATGTGATCATGTGATGTTCTGTGATAGATACAGTATACAGTATATATGATATATTATACAGACGTTACTTATGTTTTACACCCACGCTAACCCTGCCCCGCTCTGCCGTTAGTCACCTAACCTAACGGTGCACGAGGGGACATCGAGGCGAACACGGATGGCATAAGTGTACGTCATATTTATCTGTGATGTTTAGGTGACTTAAATGATGGGACTTCATTAATATGATTAATGAGAGAAAAAGAAACCTAAGATGTTGTGGAATCGAATTTCAAAAATAAAACAGGTAGCTACAGTTCTTGCTTTGCATAGCGATATATATGATATATCCTGCACCTTATTCGATGAGGAAAGGGCCGACGATCCCTTCACCGGGAGTGACCCCTTTAGCAATAACTGCCAGATGCTACAACCCTCGGTTTGTCTTTTGATTGCTTCTATAGTTTCTGCTTTGCACAGCGATATTTATGATATATCCCGCACCTCATTCAATGAGGAAAGGGCCGACGATCCCTTCACCGGGAGTGACCCATTTAGCAAAACTAGAAAAGCCTAAAAAACACTCCATTTTAAAATCATTTGATTCTACAACGATATCAAGTTCATTACGCAATACGTTTCCAGAAAAACCTGTCGTAGCCCTCCGTCATTTCAGATAAGTAGTAGTTAGTATTCGTGCTACGTTTGTTGGCCTGCGTCAAGGCGTAGTGTGCAGTAGCTAACTAGTATTTATCTGCTTATGCATATGATGCAGATTGGATTAGGATAGTCGTACGACTTTGTTGGCCTGCGTCAAGGGTCGTGCGGGTGGGTTTAATTCAATCAAGAAATGACGGGTTGAACTTGACTAGCGGACTATGGTTTGTTGGCCTGTGTCAAGGTCATAGGACGCTAGGAGTAAAATATTATCGGGAATTTCAAGTGTTGAAATTTGCAATGAGATTGCATACCTTCTATGAGATAGTTGGATCCCGATACCCGCTGCGAGTAAGAGTTACTCCTGGGAGTGTTTTACACGTTACAATTAGCCGATCAAGTAGGTGTCTAGAAAGGTGTTAACGAGGTTACGCCTCTGGGAAAACGAGGTTTACATTAAATAGGTTCGTACGAAAGCACGGGGGACCTCCCTCAAAGTACCGACACTAGCCTGGCTGAAAGATTGGCGAACTTGTAGCGTGTAATTAATCCCGTCTAGTCTTTCTTTTTAGGGTTTGAAGGAAGATTTGATAAAAAACAGTAGGAGCCATCCTGATTAGATAAAATAATAACCAATCTATTCTTGCAAGGGCGCACGCTGAGTGTTTTCTTCTCTCTCTCTCTCCAGGTAGCGACCATATCACGCCTTAATCAAGATAATAATATGGATATTGACCGAACCCGCTTGTTATACTGAGCTGGGAAACGTTGGTCCCGCTCCAACTTATAATTGTTATAAGACAGACCAGGAAATTAGGGATTACCAGAATTCCCGTGCCGCCCAAACGAAGAAAGTGCATACTGATGCATCATCTTCGGGTGTGTTCATTATACAGAACTGTTTATCAGTATTCTTTACGTCCTGGATATGAGATACCGGATCAGGATCCCGCATATGTAATTTGTTACATTGGCTACAGATAGGTAAAGAACCGAGAACGGGTGATAAGTTTCATAAGACAGAAAACGGGGCAAGTGTTGCAGCCAAGTCTGTTGGTCACTGTCACCCTGTATTACCAATACATTGATTCTGAACGAATGTTATTAGATACCGAACCTGATATACAAAATCATATCAGTCTCTTTATTAGTAAAGAAAGGATATAATTTTGTATTGTTGGATAATGTTTTGAACATTTCCTATATCAAGGGTTGATCGATTCAGGCACGTTATCTAAAAGCATTGATGTTCTAAATCAAACTACAGTTCTTAGTATAGGAACACACACAAGAGGAAGAGTTCAGAAATGAACCGATCCTTCTTGAGGTATTGTAGACTAGGTCATATCAATGCGACCCGACTAGCTGAAGTTACATATAGATGCATATTTAAATCTGTTTGAATTTACATCTTGTGAAAACTTGCCAGTCATGTCACAAAGATAAGATGACCACAGCTCTGTTTACTGAAAACAGAGAAAGAGTTAATGAACACATGGGATGATACATGTTGATGTATGTAAGGTCCCCCGTCTACACATGCCAGGACCGGTTCTTTGTACTTCATTACATTCTCTGATGATCTCTCAAGATTCAGTCATATGTTCCTGTTGAAACAAAAATCCGAACCTTTTGAGATATTCACAGAATATAAGTTAGAAGTAGAGAACCAAAATACAGGTATAAGTATTATGTCCTTTGATGTGATCAGGGAGGAGAATACTTGAGCATCGAAATCCTGGACTATTCTAAAGGAGAATGAGATTCTCTCTCAGCATTACTCCTCCGTATACACCATAGCACGATGGTATATCGGGGCGGAGCAATTGCACCCTATTCGATATGGTGCGCTCTATGATGTGTACTACTGAGTTACCTGTTTCCTTTGGGGGGTTATACACTTGAGAAGCTGCATACCTATTGAATTAGGTTCGAATTAGATCACAGCCTACCACTCCATATAAGATATGATAAGGGAAGAGCCCATCTCTTAAGTCAGTTAAGATTTGGGGTTGACCGGCCTATATCTAAAAGCAAAATCCAGACAAGCTCGAGGCAAGATCTGTTATGTAGAACTGGAAATGTTTTAGCTATACAAACTGCCGCTGATGACTTGGTAGAACCAAAGGATTCAATAGTTACCAACGAACCTCAGCCTCTCCGCCGATCTAGTAGGGTTCCTCACCCACCTGAGAGATACTTCGGTTTCTCTATGACAGTGGGAGCGAAGATTGCTTCATGAGATGATGACCCAACTAGTTTCGAGCTGGCCATCAGGAGTAAGACTCTGTAAGAATGGCTGGATGCTTAGTGATCTGAGATGGAATCCTTATACACCAACAAAGTATGGACTTTGGTTGCTTTATCTGAAGGGCTAAATCCCCATCAGGAGCAAGTATATCTTGAGAAGATTACTTGGTGTAGATGGAAAAGTTGAGACTTTCAAAGCTAGACTTGTTAAAGGTTTTCGTCATTGACCAGGCGTGGATAATGATGAAACCTTTTTCCAGTGGCTATGCTTAAGTCCATCCAGATCCTACTTGCCACGGCTACATACCATGACTACGATATCTGCTGGTTGGGTGTCATGACAGCTTTTCTAAATGTTGTTTTAGAAGAGAGCGTCTATAAGTACACAGCCAGAGGGACTCGTAGACAGTGGGAGCAGCGGAAACGTGTGCAAGATGTTTTATGTGATAAAACTGGCATCGCGGAGTTGGAACATCTGTTTTGATGAGTTAGTCAAAGAGTTTGACATCATCAAAATGGTAGATGAACCTTGTATAAACAAAAAGGTAGTAGAGAGTATGGTGACGATCCTCGTAGAGTACGTGGATGATATACTCTTGATAAGAAAGGAGTTTCCTATGCTACGCTCGGTCAGTCTCCGATTATCACAATGATTCTCCATATAGGATCAAAGTGATACCTCCTAAATCCTATGTTTTGGGTCTATAAGATAGATCTAAATGGATGTTAGGATACTCACTAGATGTAGTGAGATGGTATCAATCGATCCTGGGGAGAATCATTGGAAGTGTTCCAGGGTGATAAGGACAACTGAATGTCAGTCACAGGCATTGTCTTCACCCTCAGTGGAGGGAATGTATGTTGGAAGAGTTCCAAGCTGAATACCGTGGCTAACTAGACGATAAAGGCAGGATACATCGCTACTTAAGATGCTACCAAAGAGGCTGTTTGGGTGTATATTGGTTCATGAGATGAACTAGGTTCCTACCATTGTGTGACAATGAAAGTGTGGCTTTAGCCCGGGAACCACGGTCCCATCAGTGACCTAGACATAATCTTAGGCAGTATCACCTGATCATGGAGATGGTTGATCTCCAGGGTGATCGAGGTTAGGAGAACAGACTCAGAGGACAACACGGTGGATCCACTCACAAAGGCCTTTTCCCAGAGAGAGACTTTTATGGAATGGTTGAATATGAGATACTACAACCACTGCTATCAGATGGCCCTAGTGCAAGTGGGAGATTGTTAGTTATATGTATGCCCTAGAGGCCATTACTATACATAGGATGTATATTGTAGTGGATGCTTGGACATATATTGGGAGGACTTTCTTGCTCGACATGATAGTATGCTATCTGGTTGCTCTTTACCTTAACGTGTACACTGATTGTCTCTCTGTTACATGTTGGTAGAGCCCTTAGGATGTGTACTTGACTACCTGGACTATGATGCGGATCATACTAGTGGGGACATGGTAGTCCATAAGTACATCCTTCAAAGTCCCTAGTCATGGGTGTATCGAGATGAGGCATCGATATACCAGAGTAGACTAGCATGTTCCTTCTCGACCCATACAGATGGGCGATGGATGATCCCATATTCATTGGTGTTTGACATCAGAGATGGTATACGGGTGCTCAGTGGAGACTGGGTACACTGGATGGACTCGCCGAGAACTCCCAAATGGTATTATACCTCACGTCAGATGGCAGTTCTCTGGTGACACTGGTACAGAGTAGTCTGTTGATCAGAGATCGTCATAGAGTCTTGTATGATTCCCACTGTGCTTTGATTTCCACCTTACCACGTCCAAGAGGGCGTGCAAAATGGTGGTTTTTGGGTATAGTCCCGAATCACATTGAGGCAATGAGCGATAGGAGGGGATTCGTCTCTCCCGGTATAGGGAGTTGATGTTGCGCTGTGTTCGATTGGTTATAACCGGAAATCCCTGGCCAGGGTTGCTGAGATTTACTGGTAAGTGTTACCAGTAGTTTCTCGAACTGTTATAGACCTCATATCGACATGACTTCTTGAGCTTCTGGGGTCTGATGTTTACCACCCCTAGGCGAGATATGCGACATATCAGACGAACAGACCGGACTGTACGGTAAGTGTTACTGGTTGGATTCACAGGAGTGTGAGCGGGCTTGCTCGTCGATCTTCTGATCGCTCAATACCCGGGTGGCCGTTATGTTTAGCAGACCGCTTGCGGCTTGTGGGTGTTTGATATGATCATCACCTGCTGCCGGCGTATTGATGAGTCTTTAGAGTCCTACACAGAGGTTTCCTGGCTCAAGCGAAATGAAATAGGAGCGCATATGAGATATGTGCGGGACCGAGAATAATGCGTGTATGTGATACCGTATTCTATTCTCGCGATGAATGTATCGATTGGTTGTATGCAATATAACCTAGTTATCGAATCGAGGATTGATTCGATAAGTCGATACATCGGATATTAGTCGGTCATATGCGATATGACCGGATCGTTAAATCAAGTGTTGATTTAATGATTTAATGTATAATTATATATTTGATATATTACTTTGCATTAACTAGTATTTGTTCACTTAAAATGGATTTTCTCACTCGAAGTGCACATTGTATATGTGATATATTTTTGTACACTCGTTTGTATCATGTTTGATGATACATGCAACCTTGGGTGTGTGTATGCTATACACTATGTTTAGTTAATGGTTAGGGTTTCCATTGCTTTATTTATTTATCTATTTATTTTGGTTAAAAGAAAAAGGAAAACTAAATGGTTGCTTTCATACAAGAAGTTTCTTGATGCTTCATGCATCTTTGACTAATTGACCATTTTGTCTTCATCTCCTAAACCTAACCATTCAACTAACCCTAGTTTATTCTCTACACTTAACCAAGGTTGCATTATGATAAGAATGAATGGGATTTTCTTTTTCAAAAACAATCCTTTTTATTCTATCATCATCTTCATCTTCATCAAGCTTTATGAAAGCTTGCTAGCTTCAATGGCAACATGAGAAAAAGAGTGAGAAATCCAATTCTAAAGTGAACCCACTTCCTATTTCTTCATCCTCTACCACTTGCCAAGAAGTTGGGGTGTTATCTTCACAAGTTTCATGACTTGGTGAAGTTGGAGCTTGATCTTGTGTTGCCTCGACGTAGATCATCTTCGGCATCAAAGTCGACGACCTAGCCCGATCATTTCTTCGACGAAACCATTACAAGAGTCCGGGATCCGATGATCGCAGCGGAGGGACGTCAACGCGGAGCTATGGAGGTGGAGGACCGGATCTACAAAGGTTGTATTTCCGTTCACTTAGCACTAAAGTAGTTTAGTAGCATTTCGTTTCGCCTAAACTCTAGTTAACGATCGCATTAGGGTTTCTCGGCACATGAAAAAATTTGAATTTGGCAAGGTTGATGCTTTGTGAGACCTCTTGAGCGTGCCTAGGAACCCTACAATGACGAGGGTCGACTTTCTACCATCTGGATGATCAATAGTGATATTGTTCTAGACTCGCCACAGTTTTAATAAAAAATGGATTTTTTTTCAGAAAACAGTAGTGGGAGTATGGTAGAACTGGAAGTGATTCCAGAATCGCAAACGATTACTGAAGATTTGATAAGAACCTAAAGATTCAATCTGGTTTGACATTCCATTGGCCACTCCACAGATATGGTGGGTAACCTCAGGCACTCGAGAGGTACTTCGGTATGCTCAAGGACGGTGGCAGGGAGGTTCTTGTTTACCCAGACTTGCCATTGCTGTTGTTCCAGACTGTGAGACCCGGCATGAGGATGAGTATAGCGTCGTTCTAAACTAGCTTTAGGAGTGTACATCTATATGACTCTGCCAGAGGGTTGTCGTGGTCAGTAGGAGCAGCAGAAGCATAGTGGACAAGTGGCTTATGTCTATTTATAGACTAAAGCAGATATAGCGGAGATAGATCATCTATTTCTGACGTGACAGTCATAGGTTTGACTTCATCAGAATAGGGGATGGATCTGTTAAGAAGGTAGTAGGGTGTGATGTCCTGGTATTTGGATGATATACACAGAGTAGGAAGTGAAATTCCTATACTACGGTCGGTTATATTTTGGTTGTCACACAGTAGTTTCTCCACATGGGACTTCGATATTATATCAGACATTCTGGTTACTGGATCTATGGTTTTAGATCTAGATTTGGGTGGTTTCCCAATCTGGGTACTTAGACAGCATTCTATGAGTATTTAAAATGGACGACTCCTGGCACGGCAGTATACCTGAAGGTGATGGTGTCACCCTCTCTAAAGGTGTCTTACAGACTAAAGGGGAGAGGGATACACATGATTGGCAGATCACTTGCTTAGGCAATTGAGTTGATCATGAGATGTCAAGTACCACACCAGATGTTGTTCTTGCAGTAGATGCAATAAGTTGACATTGATCCAATCCTGGAGAAACATTCGGAAGCAGTTTTAGAACATAAGTGGATGTTCTATGGATATGATAACGACAGCCTCGTTCTGGAGACGGTTATCATTCCAGGCTTCCAAGGTGACATGGACGACAGGGTGGTCGTCAGAGTTATAGTTTTCCTCTGACGAGGGGCAGTATTTTGGATAGGTGGTCCTGGCGGATACTAAGGGAAGGATGGCTCAGGATACTGATTAAGTTCAGTTGACGATACAGTCTAAGAAGTTTGGATTTGGAGTTCATTTATGAGCTAGGTCCCATCAGACATCCAGACATTCTAAGACAGGTATTGCTCATTTTGGGAGATGGCTTTCTCCGCGAACATGGGATATAGAGAGACATAGAAAGAAACATCACAGCGGATCCACTCACTGAGGCTATTCCTCGAACGCAATAGTTTTGCAAACGAGCTTTGTGAGACCAACTAGTAGAGGAGTTGGGTGTTCGGTATCACACGGGCTGTGAGTATGCGACATCGCAATAATTAGCCTTAAGTGCAAGTGGGAGATTGTTGGATATAGTGCCCTCAGAGTCAATTATTGGATCACAGGCACGTGATTGCAATGATTGAGGAGGACCTATGCCGGTAGGACAGTCTTACTCGAGATGATAGTATGCTATCTGGTTTATCTTTATCATCGTGTACTGCTTTAGGTGACCTTACGAGTCGCTATTACACATTGATAGATCCCCTAGGATTCTTGCTTGACTATCAGCAGTATGAGGGCGATCATATACGTGAGAGCTGGAGTCTATAAGCACATCCTTAAAAGGTCCCTAGTCGTGGGAGTTTCGAGACAGGGCATCGATTCTCTAGAGTAGACTAGTGTATACAGTCAAGACCCCGACGAGGGGCGGTGGTCGGTCTCACAAGCCACTGGTGTCAGTTGGTTCACCTAAGATGTATATAGGTGCTCATTGGGTTATGAGTACACTGGACAGGACTCGCCGGGAACCTGCTAGTTGGTATTATACCTGACGTCAGATAGCAGTTCCCTGGTGACATGTGTACAGGTTAGTTCATCGACTTGAGATCGTCATTTGTCTCGTGTGAGTTCCCACTGTACTTAGATTACTACCCTACCACGCTCAAAGGAGACGTGCAAACAGGTTTTAGTTGGGTACAGTCCCGAGCCACATGGAGGCAGTGAGCGGATCTGCAGGGGTTCGTCTCTCCCGGTATTGGGGGTGAGGTCGCGCTGTGTCTAGGAGAGCCAATACATGAAAAGTCCTTGGCCAAGGCAGGAGATTTACTGGTAGGTATTCCAGTAGTATCTCAAGGTGTTCTGGGCTACACTCCGACACGACTTGTACCGCTATTGGGGGTCTGACTTTTACCAACCCCCTAGGCCCGCCATGCGATGCTCATTGACGAACGGACCGGACTGTACAGATATTGTCACTGACAGGCTCGGTAGGGTGTCAGGATGAGTTCGCTCATCGACGTCCCTTTTGGTCAATAGCTGGTGGCCCGTCACGTATGGCTGATACCTCTGACGTGCTAGTGGTTAAATCCACAGCCATAGTATTGACGAGTCTTTAGAGTCCACCACACACACAGTTACTCAGGTTTCGGGCGAAACGCTGTAGAGGCCGTATGGAGATATGGCAGGGTTCGATCAGATACGTGCGGTATTGCACGGATCGTGATTGGACAGATTTTACTAGCCGGTTTTGGCTTAAGCCGGATCCTAGTATTAGACAGTGTAGATTTTGTCTCTTTGCATTTGTATTCAGTGGGAATACAAATGCGGGCATGTATATGCAGTCGCGGGGTTTTCCTGTAATTTATTACGGGATCAGTTTTCTGAAGTTGCCAGTTTGCATTCCGTTCCGGCCGGTTTTCCTTTGTTCCTTCACGGCCGGACCTTTGTAGTGGAGGGGTTATTTGCAAGTTTGCAAATAACTTTTTGTGGAAGGGGTTCTTTGCATATTGAGGGCTTCATGATGGTTCTTTCATCATTAGATGCCTTTTGTATCACTCGACTTGCATTTATTATGATGGGGCTTGATTAAGTTTTTTTGAGGTGAGATTATTTGATCATTTATCTACACATTTTCTTTCTTGCATTATTCATTCTTTTTCCCACCCACCATAAGAGGGGCCGGCCACTTTTAAGAAGGGGAGGATGAGAGAGGTTTCATTATGTGTAGGAATTGCTCATCTCATTTCATTCTTGGCTTGCCAAAAATTCCAAACCTCTCTCCATTGTTCATTCTCTTTCTCCACCTCCAAAACAACAAGGCATCTTCAAACCCCAAAAGAGACAACCATTCTATACTTGTCTACAGCAAATCTTGGACGCGTCGGCTAGCCAAGTTCGCGCCCGAGTTGCCTCGGTCCAGAGGTGGGAGCCTGTAAAAGAACTCGGCTACATGGTGCCCTTTCCGACGAGGAGGTGACGGACGGAGATTCCGCGGGAGATCGGGAGTGGAGACGAAGACCGAAGGACACAGATCGCTTGGTATACTTCTCTACCCATCTTGTATTTTGCTAGTAGCTAGGTTAATGGCCCGATCCGGGATTAAAGTGCGCGGTGGTGCCGGTTTGCAAGTTTCGCAAAGTTTTTCGTTTCCGTGTTTCCGGCGTCGGATCGACGGCCGGGGCGCCGCCGCGGACTTACAGTATCTGTATATGTGCCAACAATATAATCAATGTCTATATGTATGTGGATATCATCCAACCATGTAATCAATGCCAGTTTGCATGTGGATCTCGTCCACGTGTCAACCAATGACACAACAACATGCATGTAAATATCATGAAAACATATGCATGTAAATATGGGGATATAAATCAACGTATGCCCCTCGCGACACATCAAAATCATGGAACCTGAGTGTCCAGCATCTACACTTGAAACATCATGAATCCCGTGTCAAACATCGACACGTAAATCTTCATATCTCGACTCCGTCTGCGGGATCGGCCCACGGGCTCAGGCAGAACGGGTCGGCCCATATCCATTTCATAACTCCGGTCGGTATCCTTCGGATAACCGCCGAGTTCAAATACTATCACCGGTAGGTACTACTCCCTCTGCCGGGCTCATCGTCTACACCACGATAATCATCTCTTGCCCCGGGGAACCATACCGGGTCCACCATGTACCAGCAGACGGTGCCTCCCACTCCTCGAATCGGGTTTCACATGCCAATCTCAGAACCGAGAAAACACATGGTGGATGCACTGAAATATCATATCAAGAGAAACTAGGTTTTTAAAACAACACATAATTTCATTTGAAATTTGACCACGGTTCTCAAATCCAGAAATCTCATGAAAACAGCATATCCCAATGCGTATAGTCATAAAGCATGATATATGCGGCATATGACAGAAATGTAAGCATATCCGTATCTCATGCAATATGAAACAGTGATGTGAACATATCAATGAAAACCACTCTTTTAAATGAATCCAGTTTTTAAATATATCCCACAGTTCCCGATTTCTCCAAAGTCAAATGCAACATCGTATAAAGGTGTATATGTAACTATAGCAAGTAAATCATGCAAGGAGCATATCATGATGCAGCAATTCTACTGTGTGGTGACATAGCAATTATCGATGATGAAGTGTGTGAGCCGACCAATCTGTGTAAGTGTAACATACGCATCATCGATAATGGTGTAGGTGTATTAGTACAGGTATATGGAATGCAATGAGAATGACATGAACGTAGCATAAGTAAATCGTCAGCTAAATGCTATAAGGCATACGTATCTAATATGACCGAGTCGGTGAATCTATTAATCGGCATCCATCCTCACAACATTACGTACGGTATAATCCATCGTACAGCATTCTCTAGTCAAGGGTACGGATCAATCATCATAAAACTCATCACGTACGGCAAATCATCGTACGGCGGCATTAAACCATTAGGGATCCTATCAACCTATTTGACTATGAGGGTACGGACCTAACGTCACGTATAACCAATCATTCAAGGTTCACAATATTATATATATCTATATACCTATATCCCAAGTCATATCCATAACAATCTCATATCAGGGGACCGGCAAAGGTATAAATCATCTTAATCGACTCGCATCCGTATACCGACATATCAATTAATTCATCATATCACGTCGTATATTCTTTTCATCACATTAAGTCATTTTACATACATTCTAGCTTATTAATCTCAAAAAGTCATCTTATTAGTCTAAAGTCGTATTTATCAACCACATAATATGCCACTATATACTCCTATTGATTCTCTTTACAACTACTTATCTATATCTAGTTATTCGCTTCCTTAAAGATCAATTCGGGACTACTTTCCTATCATACTATATCACCTAAACCATAAGCTATAACTTTAAGTCAAGGTATTTCTTATCTCTTAAAAATTCTTTAACCATATTTATGGGTTTCTAACACGGTTACCTTAGCCATACTCTATATATATCGGTTTCCATCAAAGTTTGCGGGGGTGCTATACGCCATCCACACGACTTCTCCCATAGATATAGATCTATTCATCTTGATCCTTGCTTATCGAAGTCGATGACTCCGTGCTCCGTCGCCTCGGAATCCCCGTGAAGGTACCTACAAT
Organism: Agapanthus africanus; assembly: GCA_030015575.1. NCBI lineage: Eukaryota > Viridiplantae > Streptophyta > Magnoliopsida > Asparagales > Amaryllidaceae > Agapanthus > Agapanthus africanus. The sequence continues at coordinate 204,756,018 of CM057347.1, read as the reverse complement.
AATACACAATCACAATTGCTATTAAAATCGAATCCGGAAAACCAGTACGGCACACGGTGCGCTCATAGGTTAGAACCTATAGCCTACGCATGCAAAACAACCAAACAACCCTTGTTGTTGACGTACAAACGCCCAACAACCAAACACAATAACAAATACAAAAACGAAGCATTTCAAAATATGGAAAACATAGCCAAAAACACTCCAATGTGCTCCCAGATTTTGACTCAGATAAAATGGGGATAAACAAACAGTACTATGGGGTAGTATTTGTTAGTAATATGTATGCCCTAGATGCCATTACTGTACATACGATTTATATTTTAGTGGATGCTTGGACATATATAGGGAGCGCTTTCTTGCTCGACATGATAGTATGCTATCTGGTTGCTCTTTATCTTAACATGTACACTGATTGTCTCTATAATACATATTGATAAAGCCCTTAAGATGAGTACTTGACTACCAGGACTATAATGCAGATCATACTAGTGGGGACAGAGTAGTCGTTAAGAACATCCTTCAAATGTTCCTAGTCGAGGGTGTATCGAGACAGGGCATCGATATACCAGAGTAGACTAGCGTATACGCTTCTCGACCCATATGATGGGCGATGGATGATCCTATATCCATTGGTGTTTGACATCAGAGAAGGTATGCGGGTGCTCAGTGGATACTGGGTACACTGGACGGACTCGCCGAGAACTCCCAGATGGTATTAAACCTATCGTCGGATAGCAGTTCTCTAGTGACACCGGTACAGCTTAGTCTGTAGACCCGAGATCGTCATAGAGTCTTGTGTGGTTCCCACTGTGCTTTGATTTCCACCTTACTACGTTCAAGAGAACGTAGAAAACGGTGGCTTTTGGGTACAGTCCCGAGTCACATGGAGGCAATGAGCGATAGGAGGGGTTTCGTCACTCCCGGTATAGGGAGTTGATGTTGCTCTATGCTCGATTGGCCATAACAGGAAATCTCTGGACAGGGTTGCTGAGATCTACTTGTAAGTGTTATCAGTAGTTTCTCGAACCGTTATGGACCTTATATCGGAATGACTTATCAGGCTATTTGGGTCTGATGTTACACTACCCCCAGGCTGTGATATGCGACATATCAGACGAAGAGACCGGACTGTACGGTAGTGTTACTGATTGGATTTGCAGGAGTACAACCATGCTTGCTTGTTGATCTTCTGATCGCTCAATACCCGGGTGGCCGTTACGTTTAGCAGACCGCTTGCGGTTTGTGGGTGTTTGATATAATCATCACCTACTCCTCGCGTATTGAAGAGTCTTTATAGTCCTACACAGAGCTTTCCTGGCTCAAGCGAAACAGAGTAGGAGCGCATATGTGATATGTGCGAGACCGAGATTAATACGATATGAGATACCGCATTCTATTCTCGCGATATATGTATCGATTGGTTATATGTGATATAGCCAGGTTATCGGATCAAGTGTTGATTCGATAAAAGGATACATTTGATATTAGGCGGTTATATGTGATATGACCGGATTATTAGATCAAGTGTTGATTTAATAATTTAATGTATAATTATATATTTGATATATTACATTACATTAACTAATATTAGCTCACTTAAGTATTCATTTTTCTCACTTGATGATACATTGATATATATGTGATATATGTTAAATGTATTGTTTTCTTTTTGCACACTTATTATATATGTGATATATATTAGTGTGTCATGTTAGGTTACAAATGCAACATGTATGTATGAGACTTATACCATGCTAGGGTTTTATTTGTTTTAAGCTAATTCAAACATTTGGTTTAGTCATGGTAGATATTTTGTGCAAACAAGATAACTATTGACCAAGTCAACTTGTTTGTATAGCTTAGGATATTTATTGACCCAACCCTTAACCATAGGGTATGGTTTATTCTCTACAATGGTTAGGCATGATATTTTGTGACCATGGTTGCATTTGTAACCTTATGAGTTCATTCTTTCTTTTCATCACAACTTCATCTTCTTCTTCCTCATTCTTGAGCTCTCTTGATTTTGACAAGGTGATGAAACCTTGTGAGAAAATGATTTCTAACGTAACCAAAATTCCTACTTTATCATCTTCTACTATTTGCCATTTAGTATAGGGTGTTTGCTGCACTAATTCCATGATTAGTGAAGAGATAGCTTGTGTTAGTGTTGTTAGTTATATGTATGCCCTAGAGGCCATTACTATACATAGGATGTATATTGTAGTGGATGCTTGGACATATATAGGGAGGACTTTCTTGCTCGACATGATAGTATGCTATCTGGTTGCTCTTTACCTTAACGTGTACACTGATTGTCTCTCTGTTTCATGTTGGTAAAGCCCTTAGGATGTGTACTTGACTACCTGAACTATGATGCGGATCATACTAGTGGGGACATGGTAGTCCATAAGTATATCCTTCAAGGTCCCTAGTCGTGGGTATATCGAGACGGGGCATCGATATACCAGAGTAGACTAGTGTATACCTTCTCGACCCATACAGATGGGCGATGGATGATCCCATATCCATTGGTGTTTGACATCAGAGATGATATACGGGTGCTCAGTGGAGACTGGGTACACTGGACGGACTCGCCGAGAACTCCCAGATGGTATTATAGCTTACGTCAGATGGCAGTTCTCTGGTGACACTGGTACAGGTTAGTCTGTAGACCCGAGATCGTCATAGAGTCTTGTGTGATTCCCACTATGCTTTGATTTCCACCTTACCACGTCCAAGAGAGCGTGCAAAACGGTGTTTTTGGTTACAGTCCCGAATCACATGGAGGCAATGAGCGATAGGAGGGGATTCGTCTTTCCCGGTATAGGGAGTTGATGTTGCACTGTGTTCGATTGGCTATAACCGGAAATCCCTGGCCAGGGCTGCTGAGATTTACTGGTAAGTGTTACCAGTAGTTTCTCGAACTGTTATAGACCTTATATCGACACGACTTATCGAGCTATTGGGGTCTGACATTTACCACCCCGAGGCAAGATATGCGATATATCAGACGACGAGACCGGACTGTACAGTAAGTGTTACTGGTTGGATTCACAGGAGTGTGATCGGGCTTGCTCGTCAATCTTCTGATCGCTCAATACCCGGGTGGCCGTTACGTTTAGCAGACCGCTTGCGGCTTGTGGGTGTTTGATATGATCATCACCTGCTGCTGGCGTATTGACGAGTCTTTAGAGTCCTACACAGAGGTTTCCTGGCTCAAGCGAAACGAAATAGGAGCGCATATGAGATATGTGCGGGACCGAGAATAATGCCAGTATGTGATACTGTATTCTATTCTCGCGTTTTGTATCATCGGCAGATTATATGTGATATAGTCGGGTTACCGAATCAAGTGTTGATTCGATAAGTCGATACATTGGATATTAGTCGGTCATATGCGATATGACCGGATCGTTAAATCAAGTGTTGATTTAATGATTTAATGTATAATTATATATTAGATATAGTACTTTACATTAACTAGTATTTGTTCACTTAAAGATGGATTTTCTCACTTGATGTGCACATTGTATATATGATATAGTTTTGTGCACTAGATTGTATCATGTTTGATGATACATGCAAACTTGGATGTGTGTTTACTTTAAACTATGATTAGGTTAATGGTTAGGGTTTGTTTTACTCATTTATTTACTTTATTCTTTTTTGGCAAAAGAAAATAAAATGGTGGCTTTTTGTTTTACACTTGAAGCTTCATGAAGCTTTGAAAAGTCATGACCATTTTGGTTTTTTCCTTAACCCTAACCATTTACCTAACCCTAGTTTATTCTCTACATGAGTTAGCCTCACCCATGGTTGCAATATGATAAGGGTCACTTGATTTTCTATTTTAATTAATTCATTATTCCATTTCTTTCTTCTTCTTCTTCTTAAAGAAGAAAGAAAACCCTTGCTAGAAATAATCAGGTGATGATTTCAAGTGAGAAATCCAAATCCAAAGTGAACCCACTTCCTATTTCTTCATCCTCTACCACTTTCCATGTAGTATATGGTGTTTTCTTCACAAGTTTCATGACTTGGTGAAGGTGTAGCTTGAGTTTGAGTTGCCTCGACGTAGATTATCTTCGGCATCGAAGTCGACGACCTAGCCCGATCATTTCTACGACGAAACCATCGCTAGAGTCCGGGATCCGATGATCGCAGCGGAGGGACATCATTACGGAGCTAAGGAAGTGGAGGACCGGATCTACAAAGGTTGTAGCCCCTTTCACTTTAGAGTAAAGTTGTTTATTCGCATATGTTTTCGCCTAAACTCTAGTTAACGATCGCATTAGGGTTTCTCGGCACCGGAAAAATTTGAATTTGGCATGGTTGATGCCTTGTGAGACCTCTATAGTGTGCCTAGGAACCCTACAGTGGTATCAGAGCCTAGCTAGAGGTTTAGGCGAAGTGTATACGAAGTTAGAAGTCCGATCGAACCCGTAAACCCCGACAAAACCCTTCTCTGTACATTTTTCAAAACAGTGGATTTTTGTGAATTAAAAATTCTCAGAAAAACAAGAAGGAAAAATTAAGAATTACCGTGAAGTACGGTCCACTAAGTCAATAATTTGACCACGGAACCGCTGCGAAACCATAGGTTTGGCGGCGGTTCCGCGGCCAAAATTTGACTTAGTCCCTGAAATTTCATATATTTATTCTTAGGTCCTTTCTTGGCAATTTTTTATGGGAATTTCTTAATTCCACTCAAGTGTTGAGTTTTCTAGGGTTTTATTGGGGACTCGTTAATTTGATCGGATAATTTAACTTCGTTTATGTTTTTCCGGATATTTTAGAAACTGTTAAAAAGTTCGACCGGATATAAATACCCACTTTTTCCCCTGCCGGGAAATTTCCAAGTGTTGGATTTTTCCGTAGTTTAAGAATGTTCTAAGTAGTGCAAGTAACGCGATGGACCCTCTAGAAGACAACAAACCTTAACTCGATTATGTGACCGTCTTGAACTGCCCTTTGAACCTTAGGGTTTGGGCCAGTACGGCGTGCCACATGTGAGGCTTTGGCTTGACCCTTCTACGGCTGGACCGTTGGTACTGAGGCATGAAGTGAATGCTTTTAAACTTGTTTCATGTGTTGAGCTGTTTCAGGAAAACTTGGGTGTTCGATTGTTCGATCGGAAAGTTTGACATTTTCTATTTATCCGGAATGTGATATAATATTTGGAATCCACAAGTAGTTATGAGATAACTGATTTGGATGTTATAAACATAGCACTTTAGTCTCACTTGATCGGTTGCCACGGAATTTTGATGTGATCAAAAGTCCGTCGCAATCACGTAGCGTACACGGATACTCGCCGGGTAAACTTAATAGACAGCCATGCCCCATAGCCCCGACCAAGTGAATGTAGGAGAACCCCGTCGCCGAAAGCATCCTTCCGGGTGCTCGCGGCAGCGGTGTTCCGCCTTAGTGCACTTCGTCGACGGCATCCGGGGGTGCGGTCGTCTACTAAAGTTTGCGACGAGCATTCGATTAGTTTATCGGGAATCTTGTTGAATTGCCCGACTAGATATTGAAATGTGTTTTCGATATTGAGACTAAAATGCAGGGTTTATAATTGTTAGGCATGCGATGTCTAAGTAATTCATTTGATTAGGCATGCGATGTCTAAAGAGGTTGCGGATTCCAACTGTTGTAGTTTTACACTTTCTTTTCTGTGACCGTAAGTGTAATATGTGACATCGCCGGTTTCGTTGCTATATGTCAACGACATTTGGGATACGCTTGTTTACTTATGTTGATGACATGTGATGTTTGTGTTGCTGGATATGTTATATTGGATCGTCATGTTTGAATAGCCGGGTTTTTTTTATGTGAGACGAGTGTTTTTCATTTTCATTCATGTAAAAACCTTATATGTAATATTCTTTTATTAGGGCACTTCCAGGTTGCGGAAGATGTCAGCTTTGTATATTATTTACTTTTCCGCATTAGGATAGACCCCAGGAGGGGAGCACAAGTAACCGGGTTCTAGGGTCCAGTGGGAGACCATCTCGAGGAGTCGAGTCCGGGTCTCCTAACCCTAAAATTGGTAGGGTTGCTTGCCGCTCTCGTAGGGGTCTAGGGGTGTGGGATTGGCTATTCATCACGACAGTGGAATCCATGTTTTATACTGGCTCGTATTGAAAACACGGACGTCCTAGTATATCCAATATTTCATATGATATTTTCTGCTGCGTTATCTGTGATGTGTTCATGTGATGTTCTGTGATAAATACTGTATATAGTATATACGATATATTATATAGACATTACTTATGTTTTACACCCGCGCTAGCCCTGCCCTGCTCTGCCTTTAGTTACCTAACCTAACGGTGCACGAGGGGACATCGAGGCGAATGCGGATGGCATAAGTGTACGTCGTATTTATCTGTGATGTTTAGGTACTTAAATGATGGGACTTCATTAATGAGATTAATGAAATAAAAGAAACCTAATGATGTTGTGGAATCGAATTTTCAAAAATAAAACAGGTAGCTACAGTTCTTGCTTTGCATAGTGGTATATATGATATATCCTGCACCATATTCGATGAGGGAAGGGCTGAGATCCCTTCACCGGGAGTGACCCCTTTAGTAATAACTTGCAGATGCTACACACTCGGTTTGTCTTTTGATAGCTTCTATAGTTTCTGCTTTGCACAGTGATATATATGATATATCCCACACCTCATTCGACGAGGAAAGGGCCGACGATCCCTTCACCGGGAGTGACCCCTTTAGCAAAACTAGAAAAGCCTCAAAAACACACCATTTTAAAATCATTTGATTCTACAACGATATCATGTTCATTACGCAATAGGTTTTCAGAAAAACCTGTCGTAGCCCTCCGTCATTTCAGATAAGTCCTAGTTAGTATTCGTGCTACGTTTGTTGACTATGTTAAGGCGTAGTGTGCGGTAGCTGATTAGTGCTTATCTGTATAAACATATGATGCGATTGGATTAAGGTAGTCGTGCGACTTTGTTGATTATGTTAAGGGTCGTGCGGGTAGGTTTAATTCAATCGGGAAATGACGGGTTGAACTTGACTAGCACTTATGATTTGTTGACTATGTTAAGGTCATATAGCTGCTAGGGGCAAAATATTATCGGGAATTTCAAGTGTTGAAATTTGCAATGAGATTGCGTACCTTCTATGAGATAGTTGGATCCCGATACCCGCTGCGAATAAGAGTTACTCCTGGGAGAGTTTTACACATTACAATTAGCCGATCAAGTAGGTATCTAGAAAGGTGTCAACGGGGTTACGCCTCTAGGAAAACGAGGTTTACATTAATTAGGTCCGTGCGAAAGCACGGGGAACCTCCCTCAAAGTACCGACACTAGCCTGGATGAAAGATTGGCGAACTTGTAGCGTGTAATTAATCCCGGCTAGTCTTTCCTTTTAGGGTTTGAAGGAAGATTTGATAAAAACAGTGGGAGCCATCCTGATTAGATAAAATAATAACCAATCTGATCTTGCAAGAGCATACGCTGAGTTTTTTCTTCTCTCTCTCTCCAGGTAGGGACCATATCACGCCTTAATCAAGATAATAATACGGAATATTGACCGAACCTGCTTGTTATACTGAGCTGGGGAACGTTGGTCCCGCTCCAACTTATAATTGTTATAAGACAGAGCAGGAAATAGGGGAATACCAGATTTCCCGTGCCGCCCAAACGAAGAAAGTGCATGCTGATGCATCATCTTCGGGTGTGTTCATTACAAAGAACTGTTTCTCTGTATCCTCTACGTCCTGGGTATTAGATACCGGATCAGGATCCCAGATATGTAATCTGATACATTGGGCTACAGAAAGGTTAAGAACTGAGAACGGGTGATAAGTTTCATGAGACAGAAAACGGGGCAAGTGTTGTAGCCAAGTCTATTGGTCACTGTCACCCTGTATTACCAATACATTGATTCTGAACGAATGTTATTAGATACCGAACCTGATATACAAAATCATATCAGTCTCTTTATTAGTAAAGAAAGGATATAATTTTATATTGTTGGATAATCTTTTGAACATTTCCTATATCAAAAGTTCATCCGTTCAGGCACGTTATCTAAAAGTATTGATGTTCTAAATCAAACTACAGTTCTTAGTATACGGAATACACACAAGAGGAAGAGTTCAAAAATGAACGAATCCTTCTTGAGGCATTGTAGACTAGGTCATATCAATGTGACCCGACTGGCTGAAGTTACATTTAGATGCATATTTAAATTAGTTTGAATTTACATCTTGTGAAACTTGCCAGTCATGTCACATAGATAAGATGACCATAGCTCTGTTTATTGGAAACAGAGAAAAAGTTAGTGAACTTTTGGGATAATACATGTTGATGTATGAAGATCCCCTGTCTACACATACCAAGACCGGTTCTTTGTACTTCATTACATTCTCTGATGATCTCTCAAGATTCAGACATATGTTCCTGTTGAAACACAAGTCCGAACCTTTTGAGATATTCACAGAATATAAGTTAGAAGTAGAGAACCAAAACGGGTATAAGTATTATGTCCTTTGATGCGATCAAGGAGGAGAATACTTGAGCACGGAATTCCTGGATTATTCTAAAGGAGAATGAGATTCTCTCTCAGCATTACTCCTCCGTATACACCATAGCACGATGGTATATCGGGGCGGAGCAATAGCACCCTATGTGATATGGTGTGCTCTATCATGAGTACTACTGAGTTACCTATTTCCTTTTGGGAGTTATGCACTTGAGAACCTGCATAACTATTGAATAGGGTTGAAATCAAATCAGTTGCCTACCACTTCATATTTGATATGATAAGGGAAGAGACCATCTCTTAAGTCAGTTAAAATTTGGGGTAGTCCGGGTTATGTCTAAAAGCATAATCCGGACAAGCTCGAGGCAAGGTCTGTAATGTAGAACTGGAAAGGTTCCAGCTATACAAACTACAGCAGATGATTTGATAGAACCAAAGGATTCAATAGTTACCAACGAACCTCAGCCTCTCCCCCGATCTAGTAGGGTTCCTCACCCACCTGAGAGATTCTTCGGTTTCTCTATGACAGTGGGAGTGAGGATTGCATCATGAGATGATGACCAAACTAGTTTCGAGCTGGCCATCAGGAGTGGGACTCTGTAAGAATGGCTGGATGCTTAGCGATCTGAGATGGAATCCTTATACACCAACAAAGTATGCACTTTGGTTGCTATATCTGAAGGGTTAAATCCCCATCAGGAGTAAGTATATCTTGAGAAGATTACTTGGTGTACATGGAAAAGTTGAGACTTTCAAAGCTAGACTTGTTAAAGCTTTTCGTCATCGACCAGGCGTGGATAATGATGAAACGTTTTTCAGTACCTATGCTTAAGTCCATCCGGATCCTACTTGCCATGGCTACATACCATGACTACGATATCTGGCGGTTGGGTGTCATGACTGCTTTTCTAAAATGATGTTTTAGAAAAGAGACAGTCTATAAGTACACAGTCAGAGGGCTTCGTAGACAGTGGGAGCAGCGGAAACGTGTGCAAGATATTTTATGTCATAAAGCAGGCATCGCGGAGTTGGAATATCTGTTTTGATGTATTAGTCAAAGAGTTTGACATCATCAAAATGGTAGATGAACCTTGTATAAACAAAAAGGTAGTAGGGAGTATGGTGACAATCCTCGTAGAGTACGTAGATGACATACTCTTGATAGGGAAGGAGTTTCCTATGCTACACTCGATCAATCTCCGCTTATCATAATGATTCTCCACAAAGGATCAAAGTGATACCTCCTAAATCCTGGGTTTTGGATCTATGAGATAGATCTAATTGGATGTTAGGATACTCACTAGTTGTAGTGAGATGGTATCAATTGATCCTGGGGAGAATCACTGGAAAGGTTCCAGGGTAATAAGGACGACTGAATGTCAGTCGTAGGCATTGTCTTTACCCTCTATGGAGGGACGGTATGTTGGAAGAGTTCCAAGCTAGATACCGTGGCAAACTAGACGATAAAGGCTGGATACATCGCTACTTAAGATGCTACCAAAGAGGCAGTCTGGATGTATATTAGTTCATGAAATGAACTTCGTTCCTCCCATTGTGAGACAATGAAGTTGTGGTTTATGCCTAGGAACGCCTGTCCCATCAGTGATCCAGACATATTCTAAGGCAGTATCACCTGATCATGGAGATGGTTGATCTCCAAGAAGATCGAGGTTAGGAGAGTAGACTCAGAGGACAACAAGACGGATCCACTCACAAAGGCCTTTTCCTAGAGAGAGACTTTTATGGGATGGTTGGGTATGAGATACTACACCCACTGCTATCGGATGGCCCTAGTGCAAGTGGGAGATTGTTAGTAATATGTATGCCCTAGAGGCCATTACTATACATAGGATGTATATTGTAGTGGATGCTTGGACATATATAGGGAGGACTTTCTTGCTCGACATGTTAGTATGCTATCTGGTTGCTCTTTACCTTAACGTGTACATTGATTGTCTCTCTGTTACATGTTGGTAAAGCCCTTAGGATGTGTACTTGACTACCTGAACTTTGATGCGGATCATACTAGTGGGGACATGGTAGTCCATAAGTACATACTTCAAGGTCCCTAGTCGTGGGTATATCGAGACGGGGCATCGATATACCAGAGTAGACTAGTGTATACCTTCTCGACCCATACAGATGGGCGATGGATGATCCCATATCCATTGGTGTTTGACATCAGAGATGATATACGGGTTCTCAGTGGAGACTGGGTACACTGGACGGACTCACCGAGAACTCCCAGATGGTATTATACCTTACGTCAGATGGCAGTTCTCTGGTGACACTGGTACAGGTTAGTCTGTAGACCCGAGATCGTCATAGAGTCTTGTGTGATTCCCACTATGCTTTGATTTCCACCTTACCACGTCCAAGAGGGCGTGCAAAACGGTGGTTTTTGGTTACAGTCCCGAATCACGTGGAGGCAATGAGCGATAGGAGGGGATTCGTCTCTCCCGGTATAGGGAGTTGATGTTGCACTGTGTTCGATTGGCTATAACCAGAAATCCCTGGCCAGGGTAGCTGAGATTTACTGGTAAGTGTTACCAGTAGTTTCTCGAACTGTTATAGGACTCATATCGACACGACTTATCGAGCTATTGGGGTCTGACGTTTACCACCCCTAGGCAAGATATGCGACATATCAGACTACGAGACCGGACTGTACGGTAAGTGTTACTGGTTGGATTCACAGGAGTGTGATCGGGCTTGCTCGTCGATCTTCTGGTCGCTCAATACCCGGGTGGCCATTATGTTTAGCAGACCGCTTGCGGCTTGTGGGTGTTTGATATGATCATCACCTGCTGCCAGCGTATTGACGAGTCTTTATAGTCCTATACAGAGGTTTCCTGGCTCAAGCGAAACGAAATAGGAGCGCATATGAGATATGTGCGGGACCGAGAATAATGCCAGTATGTGATACTGTATTCTATTCTCGCTTTTTGTATCATCGGCAGGTTATATGTGATATAGCCGGGTTACCGAATCAAGTGTTGATTCGATAAGTCGACACATTGGATATTAGTCGGTCATATGCGATATGACCGGATCGTTAAATCAAGTGTTGATTTAATGATTTAATGTATAATTATATATTAGATATATTACTTTACATTAACTAGTATTTGTTCACTTAAAGATGGATTTTCTCACTTGATGTGCACATTGTATATATGATACAGTTTTGTGCACTAGATTGTATCATGTTTGATGATACATGCAAACTTGGGTGTGAGTTTACTTTAAACTATGATTAGGTTAATGGTTAGGGTTTGTTTTACTCATTTATTTACTTTATTCTTCTTTGGCAAAAGAAAATAAAATGGTGGCTTTTTGTTTTACACTTGAAGCTTCATGATGCTTTGAAAAGTCATGACCATTTTGTTTTTTTCCTTAACCCTAACCATTTACTTAACCCTAGTTTATTCTCTACATGAGTTAGCCTCACCCATGGTTGCATTATGATAAGGGTCACTTGATTTTCTATTTTAATTAATTCATTATTCCATTTCTTTCTTCTTCTTCTTCTTGAAGAAGAAAGAAAACCCTTGCTAGAAATAATCAAGTGAAGTGAGAAATCCAAATCCAAAGTGAACCCACTTCCTATTTCTTCATCCTCTACCACTTGCCATGTAGTATAGGATGTTTTCTTCACAAGTTTTATGATTTGGTGAAGGTGTAGCTTGAGTTTGAGTTGCCTCGACGTAGATTATCTTCGGCATTGAAGTCGACGACCTAGCCCGATCATTTCTTCGACGAAACCATCGCTATAGTCTGGGATCCGATGATTGCAGCGGAGGGACATCATCACGGAGCTAAGGAAGTGGAGGACCGGATTTACAAAGGTTGTAGCCCCTTTCACTTTAGAGTAAAGTTGTTTATTCGCATATGTTTTCGCCTAAACTCTAGCTAACGATCGCATTAGGGTTTCTCGGCACCGGAAAAATTTGAATTTGGCATGGTTGATGCCTTGTGAAACCTCTATAGTGTGCCTAGGAACCCTACAAGTGTCTCCTCGACGTAGATCATCTTCGGCCTCGAAGTCTTCGAAGCAAGCATGTTCGTTTCTTCAATGGAGCCTCTCTAGAGTCCGGAGTTCACGATCGCAGCGTAGGGGACTACTACACGGAGCTTTTGAAGTGAAGGACCGGTCAACAAAGGTTATATTCCTTGTTCACTTTTAGTTGCAAAGTGTTTGCATATGTATTCCGTGCGATTTCTAGTAAACGATTCTATGTTTAGGGTTAGCTAGAACGGCAAAAATTTTAATTTGGCATGGACGATGCCTCCCGAAACCTCGCTGCCGTGCTAGGAAACCCTACAGTATATGGAGTGTGTGAGCTACTGGACCAATTCCAGCACCAGACACCCACACTTGGCCGGCCACATGGCCCCCAAATCCGGCGAGCTCGGCCAAACGGTGAGGGAATGGGCTCGTACTTGCAGGGTGGCTTTCTATTGGTCCCACTAGGTCTCTGGTATTGTTTATCTTTCTCAGAATTACCCTGGATCATCCCAGATTTCCTGTAGTCCCTAATTTGCACAAAAAACCGACATGGGACAAATCTTAAGTTTGTATTCTCTGTTCTACGCCATACAACCCACACTAAGGTCTAGTAACAGCCACTACACAACTCAAACCCTAATCCTTCTCTTCAAATTCCCAACATCACTAATCACCACTAAACCAATTCTAAACTAACATAGAAACTAAAACAACTAAATTACTAAGCTAATGGTGTAGGAAATACCTCATTTAGGCAACTCAAGAAAAATCCTAGCTCTTCAAAGTCTCCAAAATCCAAACTTGCAAGGTCCAATGTGTAGAGGATGAAGTGGGGATCATTTTTAATGAATGGGGTTTAGGGTTTTGATAAGGATTTTGAAATGATTTCATGGGGTAGAGGTGGAAGGAAGCTTGAGGATGAAGGAGGTGAAGAAAAAAATGGGGTGAGGAAATGGGGCTGCTCTCTCTCTCTCCCCTTTATTCTCACTCTCTTACCCTCACTCTCTCTCTTATGCTCACCTCTCAATTACATCCTTTTCTCTTTTCTTTTCTTTTTCCCTAAATCAAAAATCAACAAACACAAATGAACAACATGCAACCAAATGCAACATGCCATGGTGCACTAACCATGGAAAAATGTAGAAACACGGATTTGGCTTAATCGCGATTGGTAGTGCACTAATCGGGTTAAACTTTAAACTTCATATAATTTATTATAAAAATGCCAAATCCAATAAATATATTTTTAAATGAATAAATCATTTTAATTTCCAATTATTGGTATATATTTATACCACTTTACGAAAACCCCAATTTCGCAAATCGGGTAGTTTTCGCAAAAATATATTATTTTAATATTAAATTCCAAAAATAATATTTTCTATTTTCTGAAATGTTACACTTGGATATATGTAGGGTGGAATTTCTTACTAGACATGATATTATGCTATCTGGTTGCACTTTATCTTAACATGTACACTTATTGTCTCTCTATTACATGTTGATAAAGCCCTTAGGATAAGTACTTGACTACCAGGACTATGATGCAGATCATACTAGTGGGTCACAGATAGTCGGCAAGTACATCCTTCAAATGTTCCTAGTCGTGGGAGTATCGAGACAGGGCATCGATACTATACACTTCTCGACCCATATGATGGGCGATGGATGATCCCATATCCATTGGTGTTTGACATCAGAGAAGGTATACGGGTGCTCAGTGGAGACTAGGTACACTGGAAGGACTCGCCGAGAATTCCTAGATGGTATTATACCTATCGTCAGATAGCAGTTCTCTGGTGACACTGGTACAGGTTAGTCTGTCGACCCGAGATCATCATAGAGTCTTGTATGATTTCCACTGTGTTTTGATTTCCACCATACCACGGTCAAGAGATCGTGCAAAAAGGTGGTTTTGGGGTACAGTCCTGAGTCACATGGAGGCAATGAGCGATAGGAGGGGATTCGTCTCTCCCGGTATTGGGAGTTGATGTTGCGCTATGCTCGATTGGCCATAACAGGAAATCCCTGCCCACGGTTGCTGAGATCTACTGGTAAGTGTTATCAGTAGTTTCTCGAACCGTTATGGGCCATGCATCGGAATAACTTATCAGGCTATTGGGGTCTGACGTTATACCACCCCAAGGCTATGATATGTGACATATCTGATGAAGAGACCAGACTGTACGGTAGAGTTACTTATTGAATTCGCAGGAGTATGAGCAGGCTTGCTTGTTGATCTTCTGATTGCTCAATACCCGGGTGGCCGTTACGTTTAGTAGACCGCTTGCGGCTTGTGGGTGTTTGATATGATCATCACCTACTGCCGATGTATTGACGAGTCTTTGGAGTCCTACACAGAGGTTTCCTGGTTCATGCGAAACAGAGTAGGAGCACCATATGTGATATGTGCGGGACCGAGATTAATGCGCGTATGTGATACCGCATTCTATTCTCGCGATATGTGATATCGATCGGTTATATGTGATATAGCCGGGTTATCGGATCAAGTGTTGATTCGATAAGTTGATTTATATGATATTAGTCGGTTGTATGTGATATAACCGGATTATTAAATCAAGTGTTGATTTAATAATTTAATGTATAATTATATATTTGATATATTAAATTATATTAACTAATATTAGCTCACTTAAGCATTTCTTTTTCTCACTTATGATACACTTAACATATATGTGATATATGTTAATTGTATTGTTTTCCTTGCACACAAAATATATATGTGATATATATTGTCGTGTCATGCTAGGTTACACATGCAACATGTATGTATGAGACTTACACCATGCTAGATTAATGTTAGGGTTTTATTTGTTTTAAGTAATTCAAATAACTGGGAAATTAGTCATGGTTAAGCTTGGATGGAAGCTAGTAGAACCATTGACTAAGTCCACCCTTTTTGTTTTGCTTAAGATTTTTATTAACCTAACCATTACCCTACACCATGGTTTAGTCTCTACAAGGGTTAGTGTATGTCATATACTCACCATGGTTGCATTTCTAACCTCATCTCTTTAGTTCATCACTTCATCTTCTTCTTTCTATTGAAGCTCTCTAGCTTTTGACAAAGTGATGAAATATTGTGAGAAAAATAAATCTAAAGTGAGCCCAATCCCTACTTCATCATCCTCTATTATTAGCTATTTAGTTTAGGGTGTTTGCTTCACTAAACACTAATTTAGTGAAGAGGTAGCATGAGCTTGAGTCTCCTTAACGTAGATCATCTTCGGCTTCGAAGACTTCAAGCAAGTTTGCATCTTTCACCTTATGGAGCCTCTCAAGAGTTCGGGAGATCATTACACGCAGTGAAAGGACATCTACATTGAGAATTTGAAGTGAAGGACCGGTCTACAAAGGTTGTATTCCGCATTCACTTAGTTGTAAAGTTGTTTACATATCGTTTCGTCTAAATCTCTAGTTAAGATTCTAGGGTTAGGGTTGTTTAGAACAGCAAATTTTTGAAAACGGTATGGACGATACCTCCCGAAACCTTGCTGCCGCGCTAAGTAACCTTACGGTGGTATAAGAGCCAAGCTAGAGAATTACACGATTTGTGTTAGATTACAAAACCGAAATGAATCCGAAACTTGAAACCCTTTAACCTAGTTTCTGTCGAATTTGAAAAGTGCTCTAAATTATTTTTAAACAACTGCAGAATGTTATATGTGATATAACATGAACACCATGAAAATTTGAGGCAATTTGAGCTCATAGTGGTCGGCCACAATGGTGGAAAAACCGGTGTGCTCGGGTCTTTTATGGAGTTATGGCTTCATATTTTCAAGGTGTTCCAGTCTCTGGGTTTTAGTGTTTCAGGTGTTGTAACACCTAAGTTCATTTATACCAATTCCAGTTCTTGTATTTCTTTATTCGTGATACTCTTGCTTTGACGTATTGAGGGTGCGAATGGTATTTTTACACTCTACATTGCATTTGACCCGACCCGCTTGCTTGAACCTGTTTGATTCTTATTTATAGATTACCGTGACTTGTTGCATGGGAACGTGCATCTCATGATTAGTACATACTGGTATTTTATCTAGTATTGCATCTTTTATCATATAACATTTTAAGTCATGTAAAATAATTTAAAATTGCATTTCATGGCCTGCTTGATACCCCTAACCCCGTGGTAGCATCCGTGCATCTTGTTCTCGTCCCGTTCGGTGAAACGGACGTGTTTGGATGGCTAGCGCACGTACGTGTATCCGTTCTTGGGGGTATGCGTTTTCTTTGACTGAGCATTCATTTTGAAATTTGGAAGTCGCATATATTTTTCATATTTTAAAACCGGATTTTTGGACCCGACCCGGGCGTGTTTTGGAGTAAGATTGTATTTGCCAAAATCTCAAAACGGACTAATATTATAATATTATATTCTTTAAATTTCTTTAACTGTTAATATAAGTTTACGTTTAACTAAAAAATATATATATTATTTTTCCCTCACTGCAAATCTCTCTCTCTCTCTCTAAAAATATATATTCTATATTTTCTAAATCTAAATTTTAACAAACCTCTCTCTCTCTCTCTCACTGCACACATACATATCCTCATTAATTAACACGTCTCTCTCTCTCCTCCCTCTTCGTCTTCATCTTTATATTTTCTTTTCCCGCCTTCTTTCTTAGCCCGCGCCGCGCCCGTCTCCCGCGCCCGTCGCCTCGCCGTCGTCACCACCACAACCAATGCCTCCACCTCCTCATTTTCATCACCACCACCACCTCATCACCACCACCACCTTCATTACCTCCCTCTTCCACTCCCAACGACTCCAACCTCAACTTCACCAACCCTGCACACCCATGTACCCACTACGATCCTTCACCTGCACCCTTCAACGCCGGCGACCCCCACTTCCTCGTCGGCCTCCACTCTTCTTCCTCACCTCTCTCCAGCCCCGACGAACCCATCACCCCAGAACCCACAGATAACCCATCTCCTCCAACTTCACCTCGCCGTCGCCCTCGCCGCCGGCGATCCCTCGTACTTGCGGCCATCCACTTCTCTCTCTTTCGTCGACCTCTCTTCTCCTCTGTGCAACCGCTGCAACCTAACCTCACCTCGCCTGCAACCTTAGAACCCGACCGTGCACGGACCCCGCCTGCACACCCCATCTCGCCGGAGCTCCGACCCCGTCGCCTCCTCGTTCTCGCAGCCACCTTCTTCTCCTCTCTCATCTCTTATTTTCCAAAACCAGAGCAAGAACCTTGCACATACCCGATCCCGACTTCAAGAAACCCACAGCCGCCTTGCCGTGAAATCTCGTCGGAAAACCCACGCCTCTCGTAGTCACCCCCTCGCACCCTTCTCTGACCCCAGAGCCAAACCCCCGAGAACAGCCTACTTCTTCTTCTTCTTCTTTTTCTTCTTTTTCTTCTTTTCTCCTTCGTCTTCTTTTTGTGATTTCTTGGATTCACGTGTTTCCGATCACCACCGGAGCCATGCTCGCCGCCGCTGATCCGGGCGACCCAGTGGACGTTCCCTACCTATGCGGTTACATTCTTGCATTGCCTGGTTCTGTCCTGTATTTTTGTGTGCGCAAAGTGTTCGACGTAATGCCCCAATGGAGTTTTCCGTCGTTTTCTCGCATTCTTTCCGCGTGCCGTGCATCTGTGGATTCTCGAGGCAAGTGAAACTTGCTACATGCTACTATATTATTTATAGATATTTATTTCATGATTAAACCTGTAAATTGCACCTAAGGCTATTAGTTTTTCATTATTGCATTTCGATGTCAGATTATATCATTGTAGACTCGGATCTTAAATTATAATTTGTTGCATGTTAGAGTACAATATCGTGTACCCATATCCGTGGTTAGATTACTGACTAATTAACTGCATAACCTATAGCACGTTTAAATAGTTTCTACCCGAATACCTGGTTGCGTCGTTTGAACGTATTTTATATATCATTGCATCTCTAGATTACTTAGTACATATTAACATGATTTTAACATCCTTATGTGTTATACCGTATTCATGTAATGTTGAAACTATCCCTTAAACCCAAACTGATAACTGTGCATCTACATACCTTACTCTGTACCTGATTGAAATTCACGTTACAAGTTCCAGCTTGTTGATTCTATTAGTACACATGCTTATTCTGTATGCCCATGATTATGCTAGTTTGATTATAAGTACCCACATGATATCTTGTACACCCTGACATGACTTGCTACGCCTATTATTTGACCCGACATGGTACCGTACAACTCTTGACATGACATGACACCTATATACATTATTTGACTTGACCTGATGTACCATGGCTTTACCTGTTACCTGATATTTTGTCTAATTCCAACAAACCTGACCAGTTGTCCTTACGGACCGTTCTTGTTGTCTATCCAGACAAACCTGTACCTACCTGATCCTGTGTTGGCATTAGCTCTAGATTATCTAATACCTGACTTGAATACATATATCCTGGGGGTATGGGGAAATCAATGATGAAACCTGACTTGTAACTCGACAGTTCAATACCTGTTTTGATCAGTCTTACGGGCTAGGCCAGCCCGGGGGTGATGATGTTGACATCACTCATCTTTAAATACTACCCTTTAGTGCCTAGCGGCAAGTCTCGGTTTCAGCCCGAGAGTCTTAGACCGTGGTCCCGGACATGCACGGGATACTATTGAGTTACATCGATGGTTCATCAAATTGATTTCAAATTCTTGATAGTAGTTAACCCAATAGACCAGTCTAGATAACTCACTACACATTACCTCACTGTCCTTACTTATATCACTGCTATGCTTGTTTTACTATTTATACTCATACTTGCATGTATTGCTACCCCTGTTTTAGTATTGCTTGATGTTATGACGCGCTGACGTCTGGGTTTTGCATGGCCCAGATCCTTCTACCTTTGTTGCAGACTGATCAGGAGTATTGCCGCTGCTAGACCGAGCGGTGAAGATCCTGTTGGTATGCAGTTTTTCTTTCTATGTGTTTCATTTATTGTATCCTTTGCTTCCGCATATTATCATTATTTCTTGACTCATTCATTCTGGCTCATGGACATGTACTAGATAGTTTAGCTTACTTTCCTATTCTTGATATCTCTACAGCCGTAATGTGACTGTGGAGGGATTTTTCCTATCTACAGGTAGCATGGTTAGTTATGTCACATGCCCATTTTAGCGTACTCTGGGAAGCGGGGCGTGATAGGTGTTGCTAGTTTTTGCTAAAATTGCATGTGATGTTTATTTTCTGCAAAGGCAACTCGGACTATTTCACATTCGTAATTCTAATCTTTGTTTCGGTTTATTTAGACGACGTTAAAAAGTTCGAACGGATATCGATAACCTATATTTTCCCTCGCTGGAAATTTTCAAGAGTTGGATTTTTTCCTAGTTTAAAATTATCAGAAAATCATGCAAGCGATTCTGTGGACCCTTTAGAAGAACGATACCCAAACTCGACTTTTGGATCGCGGAACCGCGGTAATACCCTAGGGTTTGCGGCAGTTCCGTGGCGACATGAGTAAGGCATGGGTCGGCCCTTTTACGGATGGTTCATAGGAGCTGTGGCGTGTTCTGGGTACTTTTTGAACTCCGCTCAAGTGTTGAGCTTGTTGGGAAATTTTGGGTGCTTGATTATTCGATCAAAAAGTTAACTTCGTCTAGCTATCTGTGATTATGATACAATATTTGGAATCCACATAATTATTTATGAGATAACTAATTTGAATTTTATAAATTTAGCAGCTTAGTCTCAATTGATCGGTTGCCACGGAATTTTGATGTGGATCAAAAGTCCGTCGCAATTATGTAGTGTACGCGGATACTCGCCGGGTAACCATACTGGATAGCCATGCCCCATAGCCTCGACCGAGTGACTGCAGGAGAACCCCGTCGCCAAAAGTATCCGTTCAGGTGCTTGCGGCCGCGGTGTTCCTCCTTAGTGCACTTCGTCGACGGCATCGAGGGTGCGGCCATCTACTAAAGTTTCCGACGAGCATTTGATCAGGCTATTGGGAATCTTGTTGAATTACCCGACCGGTTATTAGAAAGTGTTTTCAATATCGAGACTAAAATGCGGGGTTTATAATTGTTAGGCATGTGATGTCTAAGGAATTCATCTGGTTAGGCATGAAATCCAAAGTATGAGATACATTGGGTTTATGATGTCTAAGGTGGTTGCGGATTCCAATTGTTGTAGTCTTTCACTTTCTTTTCTGCGACCGTAAATGTAATATGTGGTGTATCGCCGGTTTCGTTGCTATAAGTCAACGACAATTAGGATACGCATATTTACTTACGTTGATGACATGTGATGTTATATGTTGCTATGATATGTTATATTGGATCGTCGTATTTGGAATAGCCGGGGGTTTTCATGTGAGATGAGAGTTTTTCATTTTTATTCATTTAAAAGTTTGTATGTAATAGTCTTTTATTGGGGCACTTCCGGGTTGAGGATGATGTCACCATTGATGTATATTATTTACTTTTCCGTATTAGGATAGACCCAAGGAGGAAAGCACAAGTAACCGGGTTCTAGGGTCCAGTCGTAGACTATCTCAAAGAGTTGATGTCACGAGCCGGAATGGCACGCAACTGGCACTTAAATCATGTAAAGTCTATATCACCCCACCTAATTCAAGTAAGCCAAAAGCCCAGAAATCTAAACAATTTAAAAGAAGGAGTGAAGGAATACTTGTTTAAAAGTTAACATATAAAATCACTTTGAAAGTCGTAATAAACATTTTTAAAAGCAACATCATATTTTCCCGAAAATTTCGGCAGAGTCTCTTTTGTAAATACTGGCCCCCAAACGGGTACAACACATGGTATACATAAATAGTGAATACTGGCCCCCAAGCGGGAGCTAGCTCTTCGCCAATTGGCGGAAACAACCACGCAAGCAATATAATATACAACGCCAAAGGGCGAGGATCAAAACTCAGAAGAAAACCAAACATCCTCAAGAAAACTAGAGAAGAACCATAATATACAAGCGCGCGACTCTAAGGTCGAAAGAATAAACAACTGGTTTTCTAAGTCTATCAAATATACAAGTCTGGTTGATGGAGTTTACTAGATACAACTGAATAAATAAAAGTACCATGGTGGTCACGATATAAGTGAACACACCTACCCAAGCAATCACCCGAAAGGAAGCAGTGTGCCAGCAAAGCCGCCGTGGAACCTCTACGGCTAAACCTGCAAGAAACTGTGGCACAACGGGGGTGAGTTTCCAACTCGTGAGTAGAAAACATCACCGAGAAGAAATCGCATGTATGACTCTCTCCTAGGTCATACAATAATATCGTCATAAAAAAACCTGAAACATCTAATAATGGCAAGGGTACTCATCTAAACATAAGTATGATACCAGGTGCTCGTGTCAGTGCCTCAGGTAGCAACATGTCACATATATGATGTACGAATATATTAAGAATGAAACTAAAATACATCTTGTACGAGAAAACCGTTTTCTTATCTCAGTGAGATTTTTGTAATAAAACCGAAGTATCATCAATAAAATCAACAGAGAATCCGTGTCAAGTATCGACACTAAACATATATCTCAATATCTCAATGTCTTAATATCTCGGGCTCCGGCAATCCGGACTGGCCCACATCATCTAATCTCAATATCTCTGGCTCCGGCAATCCGGACTGGCCCATATCATCAAATCTCACGACTATATTGGTATCCTCCGGATATCCGCCGCATCACAAATAACCGGTCGGTAATGCTCCCCTGCCGGGCTCAACGCCATCATCTGCGATCTTCTTGCCCCGAGGTACTGCACTGGGTCCACCATGTACCCTCTGTAGGGTTACTAGGCACGCTCACAAGGTTCTACGAGGTATCAACCATGCCCGATTTACAATTTAGCCGTGCCGAACAACCCTAAACGAGATCTTTAAACTAGAGATTAGGCGAAAACAAGCATGTTAAACACTTTAACACTAAGTGAGAGGAATTACAACCTTTGTAGATCCGGTCCTTCACTTCTTAAGCTCCGTGTTGAGGTCCCTTCGCTGCGATCATCATGCATTCGGACTATAGAGAAGCACCACGAAGAGAATGATGCAAACTTGCTTCCGATCTTCGATAACATAGATGATCTACCTTGAAGTTTCATTAACACAAGCTCTCACTCACTAAATGAAGTGAACACCCTCATCTAAATCGCAAGGATAGATGAGGATGATGATGTAGGAATTTAGCTCTCTTTTGTTTTCAATTACTCACTCATAATCATCACTTAGCAAAAAGCTAGAAAGATTTTTCCAAGGAAGAAGAAGAAGAAGAATAGTCCATTCCATTTGTGATGAATAATGAAAATATAACAATGATTAATCATGCAACCATGGTCAAGGATGACTCATGTAGGGATTTAACTAGGGCTAAGGTTTGGGTTGGGTTAAGAATGAGTCACACAAAAATATCAAGCATAATATCTCTTTCATGACAAAAGAAAAACCTTCTAGAATTTTCATAAATGAACTAACCCAATTCAAACCCTAACCTTGTTTAATCTCCACTAAACATGTTGTATTAGTAATCATATCATGTTACAATATTATATATCACATATATAATATTTATTGTAACATAATAAAATAATATAATTAACATATATCACATATATATCAATGTATTACCCGAGTGAGAAAAAAGAATCTTTTAGTGAGCTTATATTAGTTAATGTAATTTAATTATCATATATATTATTATACATTAAATTATCGAATAAACAATTGAGCCAACAATCCGGCTATATCGCATATAACCGACTAATATCTCATTTGCTGATTCATCGAATCAACACTTGATCCGATGACCCGGCTGATATCAAATATCGCGAGAATAGAATACGGTATCTCATATCGCATTATCCTCGGTCCCGCACATATCACATATATGCTCCTACTCCATTTTGCTTGAGTCAAGAAACCTCTGTGTAGGACTCTAAAGAATCGTCAATACGCCGGCAGTAGGTGATGATCATATCAAACACCCACAAGCTGCAAGCGGTCAGCTAAACGTAACAGCCACCCAGGTATTGAGCGCTCAGAAGATCACCAAGCAAGCCTGTACATTCTCCTGTGAATCCAATCAGTAACACTCCCATACAGTCCGGTCTCGTCGTCTGATATGTCGCATATCTCGCCTAGGGGTAGTAAACGTCAGACCCCAGTAGCTTGATAAGTCGTGTGGATTTGAGGTCTATAACAGTTCGAGAAACTACTGATAACACTTACCAGTAAATCTCAGCAACCCTGGCCAGGGATTTCTAGTTATAGCCAATCGAACACAGCGCAACATCAACTCCCTATACCGGGAGAGACGAATCCCCTCCTATCGCTCATTGCATCCATGTGATTCGGGACTGTACCCAAAAGCCACCTTTTTGCACGCCTCTTGGACGTGGTATGATAGAAATCAAAGCACAGTGGGAATCACACAAGACTCTATAACGATCTCGGGTCAACAGACTACTCTGTACCAGTGTCACCGGAGAACTGCCATCTGACGTGAGGTATAATACAATCTGGGAGTTCTCGGCGAGTCCGTCCAGTGTACCCAGTCTCCACTGAGCACCCATACACCATCCTTGATGTCAAACACCGATGGATATGGGATCATCCATCGCCCATCATATAGGTCAAGATGCGTATACGCTAGTCTACTCTGGTGTATCGATGCCCTGTCTCGATACACCCTCGACTAGGAACAGTTATAGGATGTACTCACCGACTATCATAGCCCCACTAGTATGATCTCATCATAGTCCCAGTAGTCGAGTTACCGTTCCGAAGTAGGAATGAAAGCAGATCTCCACGAATTTCGTTGTGGTGTCTACCCAGGTTTAGTAAGGGTGTGACTCCATTCGGGTGTTTGTTGTCCGGTTATTCTCAGTTTGCTTAGTTGTTCTTTGTTATGCTTGAATGTTCGTACTTGTTGTTGTCGGCAGTTGGTATCGTTACTCGCCAGTGTTAGAGTTCTCCTTTGATAGCTGTTATAAGGAGATACTCCAATTGGCAACCTTTATGTTAGTGGTAGGTTGTGTCGATTACCAGTCTGTTTTTCTGACTCTGCGTAATAGGATTTTTTGACCCCAGCTAGTCTAGAGACTTCGGAAATGATCCAGTTGGTTCAGGTCAGGATGATGACAGCCCAGTGCAGACAAAGGTCTTATACGACCATGGTGGTCGCAGACTTGGGTTCGCATTGGGAGATCATGTATTCCTACGGATTTTCCGATGAATGACGTGTTGAGTTTTGGGGAGCTTATCCCAGGATTTTAGGTCCTTTTGAGATCCTCAAGCGAGTTAGTTTCGTTGCCTTTAATTTGGCACTTCCGCCGAGATTATTGACTATTCACCCCATTTTCTTTGTGTTGATACTTCGCAATTACCTTCATGACTTCTCACATGATTCATCACCAGACCATTTAGCTTTGACGCGATCTTTTCGTTCACCGGCAGCCATTGGTGTAAATGGTTCGGCAGGTGGAGAAATTTCGGTCAAGGGTCTTGCCTTCTGTGGAAAGTTTTCTTGGACGTAGCCGTATAGTGAGGTGATCCCTTAGGAGGCTCCGAGCGAGATTTGGGAGTTTTGTACTCTTCTCTTTGAAGGTACGCTTAGTGAGAATTTTAAATTCGGGGACGAATTTTTATAAGGGGGAGATTATAACATTTTAGAAATCGTTATGTGAATGTTTCCGTTTTTGGCTAAAATTGTCGGTATTTTCTGTTTTTAACCGACTGTGATCAAACGGCTATATAAACTTGTCAGCGTCTAGTTTAGCTAAAATAAAGCTAGTGCGCAAGCTTTGGGGTTATATGGGACGTTTTGGTCCAATTTAAAATTTTTCTCAATTTTAATATTATTTTAATGTGGTAATCACTTTTTGGGAGATTTCTCTTTTGTGATCTTTTCTTTCTCTTATTCTTGAGTTAACCAAACCCACAAAATATCTAGATATTTGTTTGGGTTTAAGGATTTAATTTAATAGAAAAGAAAAGAAATAGAAAAGAGATGCATGAATGTGGTGTGAATGCATTTATGAGCTTTAAAGGCAAGGAAATTGCTAGGAAATTCCTCACTAAACCCTCACCCTCTCCTCCTTAGCCGAGCTCTCTCTCTCTCTACTGCCCTTGTGCATTTCTTTCACCCTTTACTTCAATTCTTGCACACTAAATCCCCAAAATCCAAAAGACATCACAAAAATCACATTTTCTTCACTTGTGCCTCTTGGATGCCTTGGAGCTAGGAAAGCTTGGATCCTTGTGTTCTTGAGGATAGGTAATGATCCTTATCTGTTCTTTTTATTGTTTTTATGGTATGTAGTTAGTCAGATTCAATTTTAAGTGCTTAAAGTAAGGATGCGTGCGTAATATCGTATTTTAGTGTCGTTTTGTGATATATGTGGTCTGCTGTGACCCGGAAAGTTTACTAGAAAACTAAACAATACAGCTGTGTTGTGACTAAGACCATAGGACCCCACCTGAGACACGAGGCCTACCCCACTAGACTCGACCGGAGACATCTGAAGCGCGATCCGGCGACCTCGGCATGGTGGGAGAGTTGGGGTTTGGGTTTTTCTGGGTAGGTCTGTGCTGTGGTTTGGGTGTATTTGGTCTTGTTTGTTTGTTTAGTTTTCACCGTATGCAAAATCTGGGATCACTTAGGTAGGTTGTAGTGTTTTGTGTCCGCGCGATATGTTATCCGACACCGATCGTGCACTTTGTGTGGTTTTGCTCTTGGGTTAGTTTCGTCGTGTCGCTACGCACGTTAGCCACAGTACGAACACTTGAGGGTATGTTTTGTGTTGTTGCGTCGGTCTAATGTAGTGTGTACGTGTTTTTGGGTTATTATTAATATATATTTGCGTTATTGTTTTAATGTTGCAGGTTCGCAGGGTGGGACTACGGACACTGCTACAGGGGAAAACAAGTGGTAAGATTCACCTAGCTTGGAGTGTTGGTGGGTAGATTTAATATCTACAGGGGAATCGCCCGCATGGAGTTATGCGTCTGGGCTAGAAATGTTATTTTTGTCGCACATTCTATGTCAGATTTGGAATTGCGCATTTACCCTACTGCCTAGTAAATTGTTGTGCTTGGACTAGTATCCTTAGGACACTGCACTATTATTGACGGCTCATGTTGCACGAGCACTGATTGTATGCCACACACAACGTCAATAATTGCCATGTCACGCCCAACCCACATATAGAAATGATATTGTCTGGTTAGGGATATTATGAC
Organism: Agapanthus africanus; assembly: GCA_030015575.1. Classification (NCBI taxonomy): domain Eukaryota; kingdom Viridiplantae; phylum Streptophyta; class Magnoliopsida; order Asparagales; family Amaryllidaceae; genus Agapanthus; species Agapanthus africanus. The sequence continues at coordinate 204,729,218 of CM057347.1, read as the reverse complement.
ATTGATTCATATTTCTTATCGCATATGACATATAGCATACCTGTATACCTACATGCTTACACCTATGTTTGACATGCTAGTTACCTGTTTACCTATAGGGTATCGTACCATTAGTGTTAGGTACATACACACCTAAGGACATAGCTATAGGTGTGCTTTGCATTTCATACTTTACTTATACCTGGTGGGTATATCACATCATTACAAATAGGTAGATACCTATATTTTCTGCTATACCTTCATGTGTTCACATATATCTGGCTTTAGCTACGTATTTACCATTATTGATGTATTATTAAGAATTGGAGATATTAGGAACCGCATGATATTTAAATCAACTAGTTGCAGTTAATTAGCGACTTTTCCTTTATACGCTTACATTACAGTTTTATGTTGCGTATACTTTATTCAAGGATTTCTCATTGAGATATGGATTTTTCATGATGTTTTCTGGATTTGGAAACCGTGGAAGTTCATGAAATTATGCATTATTTGAAAAACCCGGTTTCCTTGATATGATATTTCAGCAGCCACCATGAGATTTATCGGTTCGGATATATATATACCCCATGCGAGGAAAGGAGGGGTCCGTGTGCGGGTACATGGTGGGGCCCGGAGGTACCCCGGGGCAAGAATGAGGTCGTGGTGCTAGACGATGAGCTAGTGGGGGAACCATACCATCCGGTGACATTACTAATGACTTGGCGGTTATCATGGGGAGACCGACGGGAGTCATGTGCGTATGGATACGTCGAGAGGCGAGGGTCAGAGCTAGGCACTCATGCTTTCGGGATAGCGTATGCTACGTACCTATCAGGGGGCCAGTCATGGAGACAGCACCTGATAGATCAGCATTTCTGTGTCGAAGCTTGACACATTGGTTTCATGATATTCTTTTTACTCCTATGTATATATAACAGGGGATTGAGCCGCTGTTATATATGCCCTTACACCAATATTAGTGGAATGGGACGCTAATATGTGTATTGACATTAATTATATACATCATCATATTTATTCATCCAAATATACCTAGAAAGTAAAGGACTCATTGACATTAGATTTAGGACATTTGAGAATTCTTTTGGTATTGATTACATGAGATATGTGAGATCTACATGATGTTGTACATTCGAGATATGTGAGATATACTTGATAGTGCACATACGGGATATGTGAGATCTACTTGATGTTGTACATTCGAGATATGTGAGATATACTTGATATTGTACATACGGGATATGTGAGATCTACTTGATGTTGTACATTCGAGATATGTGAGATATACTTGTTGCTATACATACTAGATATGTGAGATCTACTGGATAGTGTACATTCAGGAATTGTGAGACTTATAAGATATGAGAGCCAATTTGGGGGCTGATTTGAGGAATTGGGATTTGGATTGTCTTGATGGATTTTGATCCTACCACGATGTCAAGATTCTATGGAAATGACATGTTTTATTCCATACTCTACATTTACTGTTTATGCTCTGCTTCATGCATTAGTGTACCTGTTAGAGTACCATCCATGACTATTGCATTTACATACCTTTATTCATATAATTTCTTCATGTACTTGTAGTACCTGATAAAGTACCTTACATGACTGTTACCTTCATATCGTCATATTATTGCTTCATGTATTAATTGTACCAGCTGGTGTACTTTTCATGATTATTGCATTACATATGACTATTCATTGATATTAAATGCTTATGTTAGATTCACGTTGTACGTGCATACTCGCGATTACCTGCATATGTTATTTACTATTCATGAGTTGGCAACTCACTCCCGTTGTGCTACAGTGTTTGCAGGTGTTCCTCAGGATAGTCAGAGGCAGGCTATTTCCATCCTTCATATCATCTTTTGGCTGCGGATACCACTTTGCCTGACAGTGTGCAGTTTTGCCCAGGTGGGTTTTGTGGTTATCCGATGTTGTATTGTATATTCGTTTTATCCATGTACCCTCCATCTACCAGTATTATGTATGACTTAGAGACTTGGTGTGAGGACGATATTGTATATTATTCTGTGACTTGGAGGTTTCTATGCAGTTTTTTTTTATATCGTCTCTTTCTTCGCTACGGCGTCGTATATCTGTTGTGGTGATTGTTTTCCGCCGTTGGGCGTGGATTTTGCTCCCGTATGAGATGCTTTACTTTATATTTATGTTGTACCCTTTTTGGGGGCTTGTTTAACAAAGGAGGTGCTGCCAAAATTTTAAGGAATAAAAGTGAGACTTTAAAGAATTTGGGTTATGATTTCAAAGGTTTTGAAAATACTATTATCACTTTCTTATTACTTTTGATGGTTTAGATTGCTGGGTTTTGGCTTTCTTTTTCTGCGTTACGCCTGGAGACGTTGCGTTGTATTAGGGCCGTCACGTGCCAATTTCGGGTCGTGATAAAGTTGGTATCAGAGCGCTAGGTTTTACCTTATGGAGTGTAGGATGACCTTGGTATGATGGAGTAGGTAGCTTAAGCAGAGTAACGTAGTGTGTGTATGTCTACAGCATACTCACGATGCAGTACTCTGCCTAAAGTGCCTAAGTAAAAATTGCTTGAAATTCCTTCCTTGATGATACATATTCTTGTGATTCGATTTCCGTATTCTTATCGAATCTTATCTTCATTTATTGCCTTGCCACCGATGACTATGGGGACTCTGAGTGATGCAGCGAGTCCGATGTCAGGATTGACTCGGGTGAGACGAGGACTGACAAGGATGGCACGCTCGTTGCACAGGAGCGGACGGATTTGCCTTCGACAGATTATCACGCTAAGCTTGTGGCAGAGATGCAGGACTTGCACCAGACGATGAGTTCATTGGTTGAGGCCATTCGAGCGCAGCGACAGGAGGTTGTCACCCCTGTTACCCAGTTGTTCCTTGTGATCAACATGCAGCAGTCCGTCACCTACATAGCACCAGTGGATGCAGCCCCTGTTTACGAAACACGTCTTCCCGAGACTTTGAGAGTTCCGGAACCGTGGAGGACTCGTACCGGTGTATTAGCCTATAGACAGAGGCCTAGTCGTCGAGACAGATTTCGTGACCGTCGCGGGAGTAGCTGAGGCTTAGGACGAGGACAGTCGTTCAGCTCTCAACCCCAGGAAGGTCAGCAGCGTTATTCTGGATGCTATCGGTGCGGGAGCCTTCATCACCACATCAGAAGTTGTTCCCTAACACCGCGTCGGGGTCGTATTCAGAGAGGTCGTAGACGCGGAAGTTTCGCTCAGAGGGGTCTGTCTAGCGGAGGAGGAATTCATCCAGTTGCGGGTAGGGGGCAGACAAGAGAGTTTGCTTCCACTCATTAGGACGTGAGGGCGTCCAATGAGGGGTTTTCAGGTATTATAATTAACATGTTCTTTGATGTACTGGTTTGTGTTACACACTTGGTGTCGTGGTTGGGACGAAGATCGTGTTAGCCAGATCATCCGCTTGTTGTGTTAATTTCTGTCAGCGATTCTTTTGTTGCGCGACACGTATTTTAGTCGTTTGCCAATCGGTTAGGAGATTCATCCGTCACTTGATCCTTCTGGAGATGTTGGATTTGACGTTCTCCTGGGCACGGACTGGTTAACTACGTGCTATGCGTCTGTGGACTACCGTGAGAAAACAGTCAGGTTTGTTTTCCTAGCAAGTCAGTTCTTGTTGTGCAGGGGGACAGTGGTGCCGCCTCTCACAGCTTGAATTCAGCTTTTTTCGCTAGTCGTCTTTTGAGGAGAAGATGTCGTGGATTCTTGGCATTCATTCAAGATACCGGAGCCACAGTAGGTTTGTTGGACCGGGTTCTTATCGTGCGAGAGTTATCCGATGTTGTTCTAGATGAGCCGGGGAAGCTTAGGGAGCTTAAGGATCAGCTGCAGATTTGTTTGTAAGGGGGGGCTAGTGCGTATGAGTGTTTCGCATTGAGGGGCTCCTATTTCTGTTCGTCAAGGAGAAAGACGGCAGTTTGAGGTTGTATATTGATTGACCGTCAATTGAACCGGCTTATGTGGCGGTTAGGTATCATTTACCTCACTTTGACGATATCTTCGATCAGCTCCAGAGTGTGAGATTTTTTTTAAAAGTTTGTTGGGGATTAGGTCATCATTGTTGCGGGTTCGGAGTGATGACATTCTGAATACTGTTGTTGTGCATGCTACAGGCTTTGTGTGTTTTGGTGGTGTCATTGGACTCACCAATGCCCTAGCGGCATTCGTAGATATGATGGACCAGTTTTCTTCAGGCCGTTCCTCGACCAGTTTTTTTTTGTTGCGTCATTGACGACATTCTGGTCTATTCTAATGTGTTGTGAGGAACAGGAGCAGCACTTAAGGATTTGGTTTGCAGACATTGGGAGAGCCCCAACTGTTTGCCAGATTCTCTGAGTGTTCCTTCAGGCTTGTTTGTGTTGACTCCTAGGTCTTGTAGTTACGGGAGTCGGTTTCGTATGGTTCCGAGGGAGATCGAGACCGTACAACTTTGGCCCAGACTTGTGTACAGACGGAGGTTCGTTGATTTTTGGGCTTAGCAGGTTTTACCGCCGTTTCGTGTAGGATTGCTAGTGTAGTACTGCACCGTTGACTGAACTGACCTGAAAGGAGGTTCTTTTCTTTGGACTGAGGCATGCGTGCAGAGTTTTCGGCAGTTGAAGATTTTGTTGACAACTGCACCAGTTCTTTCTTGTGTGTTGGTTGAGCATCTGAGACCGGCCGGAGAGTAGCAACCTGTAACCGTTCTCTTCGAGTGATCCCGATTGATTGTTCTTTCAGGTTTGGAGGAGAATTTGACAGTACATTGTAAGGTTTCCTGATTAGATAAAGTGATAACCATTCTGCTCTAGGTTAGAGTGCACACAGAGTGTTTCTTTTCTCTCTCTCTTTGGCAGCGACCTTTGACCGACCGTAGACTATGACTCATTGACCAAGTTGACCAAACCTTCTTAAAATACTGGCTTTTGGATTGTCTGAGTTACATAAGTCATTGCCGCTCCTTCTTTTACCCTTTGCATTTCTCAGAACACCTCGTATCACTACGAACATTCACTTCCATTGGATAGATCCATCGTATGGTTATATACGAACTCGAAGGGACTTCTTCGAGGATGGATCCAGGTTCAGGAGAAATTGAATTGGTTTATTCGGTTGTCTTTTATCATCACCTTCTCTCAGGTTGCGATGGCTCCTTAGTTTAGGAGAGTACACCTATTACGCTTATTTGATAGTCTTCTTCCAAACCATAGGCAGGCGCCGAAAGGCAGGGAATGAAGAAAACCAATTAGCCTAAGTAGGGTGTACAGAAGATAATAACTAAAAACAAAATAAAGGGATTAGAAAGAGGGCAAAGTAAATTGCAACTGCTATCATTCACGACCAAACCGCGTACTTCATCGCCACTCCTATTTCACTTTTGCTTTTTTCCCCAGTTCGGGAGAAATAGAATAAGGTATTATTTAGTTGTATTTTACCATTACCTTCTCTCAGGTTGCGAGTACTCCTTGGTTTAGGAGGGTACACCTATTACGCTTATTGGATAGTCTTCATCCAAACCATAGGCTGTTGCCGAATAGTAGGGAAGTGTAACATTTCAAAAGAATAAAATATTATTTTTGGGAATTTTTATAATTTAATATTAATTTTTAATGAATATTTTAATATTTCGGTATAATTAAATACCGATAAATGGGGAAAATTTTGGAAAAATTATGGAAAATTCTAAAATAGGGTATTTTATGGAATTTTGCCATTTTAAAGTTTTTATGGCTAATTATATGCGAATTTAGTGCTAATCACGATTAAAAATCGCAAATCGGTTTTTTAGCATTTTTGGGCAAAACATGCACATATCATTTTTCCACACTTGTTACATTTTCTTGCATGTTGTGGGTAGATGGTGGTCTAGGGTTACCATTGAGTGAGAAGGAATAAAGAGAAAGGAAAAGAAAAGAAAAAGGTAAGTATGATGATGAGAGAGAGTGTGTGGGTTACTTTTGACTTGTTTGACTCTTCCACCATCATTTTCCTTTTCTCATTCTCTCTCCTCTCCTTCCCCTTGCTGTTGCTGCTGCAGCTTCTCCCGCTTCTTCCTCCTCCCTCTTCAACCTAGATCCACCATGAATACAACCCCAAAACCCTATTCCCATTTCACAAATATTGTTCCTATGCTCACTAGCTACACATTGAAAATAGAAGGAATGGATTTGGAGGACTTTGAGCAACTCAAGAATTTTCTTGTGTTGCCAAAGGAGGTAAATTCTGCACCTCTAGTATAGTATTTCAATTCTTTATGCATCTATACTTGTTTCATGTCGATATTGTGTCGTTTCGTGGACTTTTGAAAATTCAAGTTAGGGTTTAGGGTTTGATTTGAAATCAAAGGTGAATTGAGGTGTAGTTAGAGACTACAACCCCTGTTGTGAAGTTATATTGGACCAAACCTGAGAGTAAAACCCAGAATACGGATTTATGGAAATGATATCGGGGAAAACTGTATTTCTGCAAGTGTTTTTAGAGATCTGCTTTAACCCGAGGCACCTGAAAATAAAATTGACTTGACAGAGAGATGTGCAGGCAACTAGAAACCACCACATAAAGCCCTAGCCCCTAACTCCTTCCCTAGGCCATAGATTAATCCCTTCTGGTCGCAAATTGCGGCCAGACCAGGTTGGAAGCCCCTCGTTTTTGGTTCAGGGCCATGTTTCCAGTAAACTAGACCCTTGGTATATGCAACTTTGGCTGACTCCAATTAGGGTAAAATCTGGGTTAGTTTTCTTGTGTTGGCGCATGATTTACGACTTTTTTTAGCATGGATTTTGGTATTTGGTGATTCGTTTCTGTCGGGATGCGTTTGAACGTCAACGGCAAAGGGTTATTGGTTGTATTGCATGCGAGACTATAGCTTTTTACCTATGGGCATAGCGTATGCCGTTTTGGTTTCCGATGTTATTTTCATGTGCTTTAGCGTTTGTGATATCCTTGTAGGTACCCCATGTGGCGACGAGGCGTTGAAGATAAAGATGGCGACATCGGCATCGGCACACGAGAAGCAATGTGAGTAGATTTATATCTACGGGGAGAAGTCGGGTGGATGGCGTATAGCACCCCCGCAGTTCGTGGTGATGTATATGAATACGTATACACACATATATTGATTATATTTTTTGAGATTTTTGATGATAAAGATGAATTCTAGGTGTGTTTGGATTAGTTTAGTGTTGCGAAACCCTAGAGTAGTGGTTGCACCACACATACACACACACCCATACTTGCATACATTCCTTTTTCATATGTGCATAGATAGGAATATATATGGTTATGTGTTCCCATGGGTATGGGACTATGTGTTCACATACTGGATTTGAGGATAGTACTTGGGATTTGAGGTGAGTCGATGAGATAAGATTTGAGACCGTGAGATCGGTGATATGGCAGAATTCGTATTTGAGATACGTCATGATGTTATAGCGGATTTTTGGAAGACGATACCATGTGAATAGTGATATAAATAAAATGGTTGACATGTGATCGTGATATGAGATATGATATGTTAGGATGTTTATGATAGGCCGTATTGGGCGATGTATACTCCTTTATGATGATATGTGCTGATGATATCAGTTTGTACGAGACTGTCGATCAGTAGTCAGATCATGATTATATTGATGATATTAGTATTGTACTAGACATAGATCAGTACCCGGATTATGATCTTTGATAAAGAGAATACAGATGAATCATATGATGAATGTGATATTGAACCGTACCCCGATTTGGGATGCCGTACGACGGATTTACGTACGAGCTATATTTTGATGTTTGATCCGCACTCCTGACTTGGGAATATCTGATTATAGATATGGTATCGGATGTGATATTATCGAGGCGGGATCACCGACTAATATATATATGTATATATATGTATATATATATGTATCGACTCAGATGTTAGGCGGTTTCCTCACCTTTCTTTTAGCTTGATAGCTCAGCCCTATAGTTTAGTATAGCTGTTAGACCATATTAGTTATCGTTGTGTCTAGTATTTCTGCTCCCGCTCATTATTGTTGTTCGCTCCGCATCGCATATTTATATTGTGATTTCATATTATATTGTTGATATCATGCTGTTAGGACACCAGCACCATTACCGATGATGCGTACGTTCTACGTACACTTACTTGCCGGCTCACACACATCTTCATCGGTAATTGCCATGTCACGAACACTTTAGAATATACTATTTCATTGACATAGGTTGTTAGCTAATAGTCTAGATATGATATTAGTGTACTTGCCTTATATGCTAGTTTAGACATTGTAGTTAGTACTTGCTACTTCATGCATGTTATTATTCATTGATATGTCGCATTCATGGATTTTATGCTTATATTCACTGTTTAAATGCAATTGAGGATTTGGATTCGGATTTCCATGAGATTTCTGGGATTTGGGGGAAAACCGCAAAAACATTTATAAACTTCTTTTCTCTCTCTTTAAATGAAAAGTGCGGTTTCCCCATGATGTATGAGTCGTCCACCATGAATTTTGCTGATGGATTTTGAGACCCGAGTTCGAGGACATGGAGGGACCGTTTTGGGTACATGGTGGACCCGGTGCGGTACCCCGGGGCAAGAAGATCACAATGATGGCGTTGAGCCTGGCAGGGGAGCACTACTGACCGGTGATTTTACCCGACGCGTCGGATATCCGGAGGATACTGTCGTGGTCTTGAGATTGATGGTAGGGGCCAGTCTGGACTGACGGCGCCCTAGATAATGAGATTGAGACATTGAGATTTATGAGATATTAAGGTACTGAGATTTGATGATCCAGGCCAGTCTGGATAGCCGGAGCCTGAGATATTGAGATATTGGGGTTTATGTTTTGTGTCGATGGTAGACACTGTTTATGCTGATTTCATTATGATACCTCGCTTTAAATATACAGATAATCTCACTAATTTATGAAAGCAGTTTTCTTCAGTACATGCATTCTGTTTCATGCATGCATACATCATCCATATGATATATTGCTACCTGAGGCACTGATACGAGCACATGGGATTACCCTTGGGTTAGATATTTACCCTAGCCTTTGTTATAGGCTGCATGTTTATATTTGAGGATATATTATGATTGTATGACCTAGGATTGCGTCATACATGTGATTCCTGTTCGTAGATGTATTCTATTCACGAGTTGGCAACTCACCCCCGTTGTGCCATAGTTTCTTGCAGGTTTTGCCGTACAGGTTTCATTACGGCTTTGCTGGCACTGCTTCTTTCCGGATGATTTGCTAGTAGGTGGGTTTATTTATATCGTACCTATCATTATACCTTGTATATTATTATTCTATTGTATCTAGAAGTTCCATCAATCAAACATGTATTTATTTCAGATAGAGACCAGTGTTGTTTATTCTTTTGACCTTAGAGTCGCGCGTTGTATTTCTATGGATTTCATGCTGTTTTAAGTTTCCTTTTCTGTTGTGATTCTCGCCTTTCGGCATTGTATATTATATTGCTTGCGTGGTTGTGATCATCGATTGATGAAGAGCTAGCTCCCGCTTGGGGATGCATTTTTCATTCTATATGTTTTATCAGGTTTTATACCCGTTTGGGGTCAGTTTTTACAAAGGAAACTTTGCCGAAATTTTTAGAAAAGACTTATGATTTTAAAAATGCATATTTCGGCATATGTTGCAAACTATTTGATTTAAAATGGTTTTTACTTCACTCTACTATTTTCCTTGGTTTGGATTTCTGGGTTTTCGGCTTAGATTACATACGCCTCGAGACATTTCGTAGTCTAAGTGCCGGTCATGTTCCGTACTTACGGGTCATGACAAAATTGGTATCAGAGCATTAGGTTTTACCTTCGGAGCATAAGATGACCCTTGGTTGATGGAATAGGTGACTAAAATAAAGTGACGTACCGTGGGTATGTTCTGCGGCATACTTACGATACGGTACTCCACTTAAGAAGCCTTAGGATGTACATTTCTTTGTTCAGTATTATATTCTTTCCTATGATATAGCCTCATCGGTACCAGTTATGTTTTGTTACCACAAGTACGGGCAGGGAGAGCTACGGCTAGAGTTGCGGTCAGCACGAGCTCGTCACGAACGAGGACTGACCAGGGCGAAATTCCGGCGACACACGATTGTAGAGATGTGTTTTTCTATGGTGTTTTCGCGCTACGAGCGTTTGATAGATCGCTGTATGAGATTTTCCCGGTTGTGCAGATCGGTACCAGAGGATCAAGCCACTGATAGAGGCCAGCCAGATTTTGATGGCCGTTGGTGTATTGCTTATTCATGATGATTGAGGTACTGTTCAGCGTGCAGACGAATGAGCTAGTTGTTGCTGCGAACGATGGGATATCACCCCAGAGGTTGGAGCTATTGCAGTACGAGTTGTACTAAGAGATGATAGAAGGTCACTGGTCACCGAGGATGAATGACTAGGACATGTGGTTCGTTCGCTACCCCGATGCGAGGCCATCAGAGAGATTGATTCCAGCTAGAGACGACTTCACGCGGAGATATTGAGAGTCGACAGAGACGATCGAATGTCAGAAACCTATTATTCCAAATTTAAAGTATTCGGAAAGGCATGCAGGCAATTCTATAGACCCTCTAGAAGAATGAAACCCTAACTAGACATAATGACCGTGTGAAAGCCTTTGAACCTTGGGGTTTGCGGCAGTTCCACGGCGCCATTAGTAAGGCTTGGGTTTGCCCTTCTACGGCTGGACCATCGATGCTATGGTACGTACTCGATACTATTATACTGTACCCAAGATGTTGAGCTCTTGGTGGATTATGAGGTTTTGACGAATCGATCGAATGGTTCGACTTCATTCGGATGCTATATGGTGAGATGCACTTCTTGGGAGACTCCAGATACGAGCATAGCCGTTGGAGCACAGTCCATGCAGCCACGACGAGACGAGTCCGAAGCAGTCGACATTAGAGAAAGGTAGAGTAAGAGGTTCGTACCAGATCTGGATAAGATGATGTTCCACTCCGCCGACATCAAGGATGCGATACGCATGCCGAGGCATTGTGCTTGGATATACCTTCTAGAGGGAGTCACGATGAGTATGCAGCCGTTCCGGAGCCAGAAACAGATATAGTAAAGGACGATGACTTCCGGACAGTTGGCAGGGACGAGACTTGGAAGAGACCTTGAGCAGGATTCCTTCCAGGACACTGCTGCAATGATATTTTCACCCAGGATCAGATGTGTCACGTGCATTCAGAGAGCCATAGGCCGACGCCAGTGACATGCTGCTTTACGAGTGGTCGTGATGATTGACCGAGAGATGACCAGAGAAGTGCCAGAACGGAATCGTCCCTGTTAGCACACCTGACAGGGCTGATGAGCCGATGGATCGTGAGATTGGTAATCCATAGAGAAGATAAGGACCCAGAGACAGAGGATGCCAGACCGTGAGCAAGAGGCAAGTAGATATCTTGCGCTGTTGGTATTGGATGCACCTACACCTTCCCTGCTTTGAAGGAGGATATACCGATGACGGTATTTATGATTTGTGATTTTGTGATTCGATTATCACGTATCCGTCACCTTGGATTTCGGTATTTGGGCGTTCTGTTTGCATGATTTAGTCTTGATGACTGAGTTTCATGAAATTTGTTTTCTTGCGCCTACTGAGTATTTATGATTTTTGCACAGTTGTTGCACTTGATATTGTTTTCGTACCTTGGTTTAACATGATTATGATTTTATGGGTTTCATACAGTTGAGTTGATTTAGATGCACTGGACTTCGATTTCGATGGTGATGCTCGATATTTGTTTTGTGCACCTGATTGGATTTTGCGCATATTCGGAGCTTGATATTGGATTTCATGATTTCGTGCATGATGGATGCACCTGATTTGGATTTTCGCGCTTGTTGAGCGCATGTTTTGAGATGCGATTTTGGTGCACACCAGATGCACTAAATCGAGATTCTTCGTGCATGTCAGATGCACCTGTTTTTACTGTCAGGCACACCTGTTGCCCTTGACAGATGCTTCGTGCACACCCGATGCACTTGGATATTGTTTCTGTGCGCATGTTTGGCACATATATGGGTTTTGATTTCCGTGCGCACCAGACGCGCGTAGTATTCGTATGCATATTTTGGGGATTGATTTATTGTGGAGCAGTACGTTTTTATGACATTTTCGATTTGTTTTCGCACTGAGCACAACTAGTCAGAGGGCAGTACCTGAGTATATTTTGCATGCATTGATAGATTTCAAGGGATTTCCAAAAAGCGAGCTATAGTCTCAGTATTTATCTACGTGTCCGATATGACACGAAACGTTTTAAAACAAGGAAACCCTTCTAAATTGTTTTCTAAACGGCGGAACGTACATATTAAACAAAAAGTATATACGTATATGGTTATTTTCTTATGATAGACATCCGCCACGGTGTAGTGTTATGCGCATTGCACAGCGACCTTAAAGGATTTGGCATGCATTTCCTTCAGGTTATTAACATATATAGACTTGATATTTACATGTATAGTTTCGAGTTATATCATATTGGTTTTGCTTTGGCTTTGGTAATCGTGTCTTTACCTTGACTCCGATGATTGCGGGATGCTTGACGGAGTTTCGATTTTGAGTTATCTGCTCATTACTCGTGCGCATGCATTGCGCTATGGTGCGTTTTATGTATTGATGATTTCGGAGCCCCGACGACTTGGACATTTTATTGAAATGTTTTAGAATTTGGGGGTTTAAATTTAAATTCGGGGACCGAATTTCCTTAAGGGGGAAGGTTGTAACATTTCAAAAGAATAAAATATTATTTTTGGGAATTTTATAATTTAATATTAATTTTTAATGAATATTTTAATATTTCGGTATAATTAAATACCGATAAATGGGGAAAATTATGGAAAAATTATGGAAAATTCTAAATTAGGGTATTTTATGGAATTTTGCTATTTTAAAGTTTTTATGGTTAATTATATGCTAATTTAGTGCTAATCGCGATTAAAAATCGCTAATCGGTTTTTTAGCATTTTTGGGCAAAACATGCACATATCAGTTTTCCACACTTGTTACATTTTCTTGCATGTTGTGGGTAGATGGTGGTCTAGGATTACCATTGAGTGAGAAGGAATAAAGAAAAAGGAAAAGAAATGAAAAAGGTAAGTATGATGATGAGAGGGAGAGATTGGGTTACTTTTGACTTGTTTGACTCTTCCCCAATCATTTTCCTTTTCTCATTCTCTCTCCTCTCCTTCCCCTTCCTGCTGCTGCAGCTTCTCCCACTTCTTCCTCCTCCCTCTTCAACCTAGATCCACTATGAATACAACCCCAAAACCCTATTCCCATTTCACATATATTGTTCCCATGCTCACTAGCTACACATTGAACCTAAAAGGAATGGATTTGGAGGACTTTGAGCAACTCAAGAATTTTCTTTAGTTGCCAAAGGAGGTAAATTCTGCACCTCTAGTATAGTATTTCAAGTCTTTATGCATTTATACTTGTTTCATGTCGATATTGTGTGGTTTCGTGGACTTTTGAAAATTCAAGTTAGGGTTTAGGGTTTGATTAAAAATCAAAGGTGAATTGAGATGTAGTTAGAGACTACAACCCCTGTTGTGAAGTTATATTAGACCAAACCTGAGAGTAAAACCCAGAATACGGATTTATGGAAATGATATCGAGGAAAACTGTATTTCTGCAAGTGTTTTTGGAGATCTGCTTTAACCCGAGGCACCTGAAAATAAAATTGACTTGACAGAGAGATGTGCAGGCAACTAGAAACCACCACACAATGCCCTAGCCCCTAACTCCTTCCCCAGGCAGCAGATTAATCCCTTCTGGCCGCAAATTGCTGCCAGACCAGGTAGGAACCCCCTCGTTTTTGGTTCAGGGCCATATTTCCAGTAAATTTGACCCTTGGTATATGCAAGTTTGGCTGATTCCAGTTAGGGTAAAATCTGGGTTAGTTTTCTTGCATTGGCGCATGATTTACGACTTGTTTTAGCATGGATTTTGGTATTTGGTGATTCGTTTCAGTCGGGTGGTGTTTGAACGTCAACGGCAAAGGGTTATTGGTCGTGTTGCATGCGAGACTATAGGTTTTTACCTATGGGCATAGCGTATGCTGTTTTGGTTTTCGATGTGATTTTCATGTGCTTTAGCGTTTGTGATATCCTTGTAGGTACCCCACGTGGCGACGAGGCGTTGAAGATAAATATGGTGACATCGGCATCGGCACACGAGAAGCATGGTGAGTAGATTTATATCTACGGGGAGAAGTCGGGTGGATGGCATATAGCACCCCCGCAGTTCGTGGTGATGTATACGAATACGTATACACACATATATTGATTATATTGTTTGAGATTTTTGATAATAAAGATGGATTCTAGGTGTGTTTGGATTAGTTTAGTGTTGCGAAACCCTAGAGTATTGGTTGCACCATACATACACACACACATACTTGCATACATTCCTTTTTCATATGTGCGTAGATGGGAATATATATGGTTATGTGTTCACATGGGTATGGGACTATGTGTTCACATACTGGATTTGAGGATAGTACATGGGATTTGAGGTGAGTCGATGAGATAAGATTTGAGACCGTGAGATTGGTGATATGGCAGAATTCGTATTTGAGATACGTCATGATGTTATAGCGGATTTTTGGACGACGATACCATGTGAATAGTGATATAAATAAAATGGTCGACATGTGATCGTGATATGAGATATGTTATGTTAGGATGTTTATGATAGGCCGCATTGGGCGATGTATACTCCTTTATGATGATATGTGCTGATGATATCGGTTTGTACAAGACTGTCGATCAGTAGTCAGATCATGATTATATTGATGATATTAGTATTGTACTAGACATAGATCAGTACCCGGATTATGATCTTTGATAAAGAGAATACCAGATGAATTATATGATGAATGTGATATTGAACCGTACCCAGATTTAGGATGCCGTACGATGGATTTACGTACGAGCTATATATTGATGTTTGATCCGCACTCTTGACTTGGGAATATCTTATTATAGATATGGTATCGGATATGATATTATCGAGGCGGGATCACCGACTAATATATATATATATATATATATAGATATATATATATATATATATATATATATATCGACTCAAATGTTAGGCGGTTTCCTCACCTTTCTTTTAGGTTGATAGCTCAGCCCTATAGTTTAGTATAGCTGTTAGACCATATTAGTTATCATTGTGTCTAGTATTTCTTCTCCCGCTCATTATTGTTGTTCGCTCCGCATCGCATATTTATATTGTGATTTCATATTGTATTGTTGATATCATGCTGTTAGGACACCAGCACCATTACCGATGATGCGTTTGTTCCACGTACACTTACCTGCCGGCTCACACACATCTTCATCGGTAATTGCCATGTCACGAACACTTTAGAATATACTATTTCATTGACATTGGTTGTTAGCTAATAGTCTAGACATGATATTAGTGTACTTGCCTTATATGCTAGTTTAGACATTGTAGTTAGTACTTGCTATTTCATGCATGTTATTATTCATTGATATGCCGCATTCATGGATTTTATGCTTATATTCACTGTTTAAATGCTATTGAGGATTTGGATTCGGATTTCCATGAGATTTCTGGGATTTGGGGGAAAACTGCACAAACATTTATAAACTTCTTTTCTCTCTCTTTAAATGAAAAGTGTGGTTTCCCCATGATGTATGAGTCGTCCACCATGAGTTTTGCTGATGGATTTCGAGACCCGAGTTCGAGGAGATGGAGGGACCGTTTCGGGTACATGGTGGACCCGGTGCAGTACCCCGGGGCAAGAAGATCACAGATGATGGCGTTGAGCTTGTCAAGGGAGCACTACCGACCGGTGATTTTACCCGACGCGTCGGATATCCGGAGGATACCGTCATGGTCTTGAGATTGATGGTAGGGGCTGGTCTGGACTGACGGCGCCCTAGATAGTGAGATTGAGACATTGAGATTTATGAGATATTGAGGTACTGAGATTTGATGATCCAGGCCAGTCCGGATAGCCGGAGCCTGAGATATTAAGATATTGGGGTTTATGTTTTGTGTCGATGCTAGACACTGTTTATGCTGATTTCATTATGATACCTCGCTTTAAATATACAGAAAATCTCACTAATTTATGAAAGCAGTTTTCTTCAGTACATGCATTCTGTTTCATGCATGCATACATCATCCATATGATATATTGCTACCTGAGGCACTGATACGGGCACATGAGATTACACTTGCGTTAAATATTTACCCTAGCCTTTGTTATAGGCTGCATGTTTATATTTGAGGATATATTATGATCGTATGACCTAGGATTGCGTCATACATGCGATTCCTGTTCGTAGATGTATTCTATTCACGAGTTGGCAACTCACCCCCGTTGTGCCACAGTTTCTTGCAGGTTTTGCCGTACAGGTTTCATTACGGCTTTGCCGGCACTGTTTCTTTCCGGGTGATTTGCTAGTAGGTCGGTTTATTTGTATCGTACCCATCATTATACCTTGTATATTATTATTCTATTGTATCTAGAAGTTCCATCAACCAAACATGTATTTATTTCAGATAGAGACCAGTGTTGTTTATTCTTTCGACCTTAGAGTCGCGCGTTGTATTTCTATGGATTTCATGCTGTTTTGAGTTTCCTTTTCTGTTGTGATCCTCGCCTTTCAGCGTTGTATATTATATTGCTTGCGTGGTTGTGACCGTCGATTGACGAAGAGCTAGCTCCCGCTTGGCGATGCATTTTTCATTGTATATGTTTTATCAGGTTTTGTACCCGTTTGGGGCAGTTTTTACAAAAGAAACTCTGCCGAACTTTTTAGAAAAGACTTATGATTTTAAAAATGCATATTTCGGCATATGTTGCAAACTACTTGATTTAAAATGGTTTTTCCTTCACTCTACTACTTTGCTTGGTTTAGATTTCTGGGTTTTCGGGTTACTTAGATTACGTACGCCTCGAGACGTTTCGTAGTCTAAGTGCCGGTCATGTTCCGTACTTTCGGGTCGTGACAGGAAGGAAGAAAACCACTTAGCCTAAAGGGGTGCACAGAAGGTAATGAATAAAGACAAATAAAGGGATTTGGAGAGATGGCAAAGAAATATACGGTTACAGTCATGAAAAGGATTATGGAAGAGGCATTACTAGGAATGCCAGGATACCCCTACGAAACATTTTCATGTTTCAGTTTCACTGTGCATTGTTAAAGGAAAACTGATTTCCCGATTAGATACTTACTCCAGGGTATGTATTTACCAGGTTTCATTCTCATATCTGTATAGTTTTACAGATGATGAGTGGGAGTAGGTTATTGGGAAAATGGTGATCATCCTCATTATATCGGAATTCGTTGTAATTGGTGATATTTGAGGACATCGCCTGAGTTTTTGCCGGACGACTTGTATTTGGTTTTGAGTATCCATTGTTGTGCACCAATTTCAAACTGATATATCTGTACGTTTATTTTTATAAAGTGAGATATAACTTTTTGAAATTATGTCCTTGACATTTACCTATATCAGTTGTCGATTGGGTAAGGAGCATTGAACAGCGGAGTAGTTCTTAACCATAAGTACAGTTTTCAACCTACGATGCACAGGTTTTGAGTTATTCAACTCATCGGACTTATACAGAGTATTGTATGTTGTCCAGTGTCTATCAGAACAAAGGGGTTGGTCCTCGTACAATGTTCTGTTTACTTGTGACTTCTCTAGTTTTTAGACAAGTGTTTCGTAGAAATACAATGTCTAAGTTTTGAGAAGTTATAGGTATAAGAATAAAGTAGAGAACCAGGTGTCGCAAGTATCGGGATTCTTCAAAGAGATCGAAGATGTAGATTCTTGTGATTGGTATTCAGTTGATAGTGATGGTTTTGAGAAACTTGTTTCTCTTTCAGGTTACTCATAATTGGATGGATTCCTAAGTTGAGTAATGCTGATTAGCCTCTTTCCATTTAGTTGATATGCACTGGAGATAGCTGCATGATTAGAATCTGGTTCCAATTAAATAAGTGCCAAAGTTTCTATATTGGATATAGAATGGTTCATATCTTAACGATATTAAGGTATGGGGAGTTGTCCGGCTTATGCTTAAAACCAGACTCTGGATAACTCAGGGCACGTTTCTGTAATGGTAGTTTGCGGGTTGGCCCAGGCTATGACGAGGGTTGACTTTCTACCATTTGGAAGATCAATGGTGATATTGTTGTTGACTCGCTACAGTTTTAGTAAAATGAATTTTTTCAGAAAACAGTAGTGGGAGTAAGGTAGAACTGGAAGTGATTCCAGAACCGCAAATGATTATGGAAAATTTAATAGGACCTATAGATTCAATCAGGTTTGACATTCCATTAGCCACTCCGCAGATATGGTGGGTAACCTTAGACACCCGAGAGGTACTCCGGTAGCCTCAAGGACGGTGACAGAGAGGTTCTTGTTTACCCATACTTGACACTACTGTTGTTCCAGGCTATGAGACCCAGCAGGAGGTTAAGTATAGCGTCGTTCTAAACTAGCTTTAGAAGTGCACGTATATATTATTCTGCCAGAGGGTTGTCGTAGTCAGTGGGAGCAACAGAAGCATAGTGGGCAAGTAGCTTATGTCTATTTATAGACTAGAGCAGATATAGCGGAGATAGATCATCTAATTTTGATGTGACAGTCATGGCTTTGACTTTATCAGAATAGGGGATGGATCAGTTAAGAAGGTAGTAGAGTGTGATATCCTGGTATTTGGATGACATACATAGAGTAGGAAGTAAAATTCCTATACTACAATCGGTTATACTGTGGTTGTCACACAGTTGTTTCTCCACAAAGGATATGGATATAATATCAGACATTCTGGTTATTAGATCTATGGTTTTAGATCTAGATTTGGGTAGTTTCCCAATCTGAGTACTTTGACAGTATTCTAAAGGTATTTAGAATAGATGACTCCTGGCATGGTGGTGTACCTGCAGGTGATAGAGTCACCCACTCTAAAGGTGTCTTAAAGACTAAAGGGGAGAGGGATGTGCATGATTGGCAGATCACTTACTTAGGCAATTGAGTCAATCGTGAGATGTCAAGTACCACACCAGATGTTGTTTTTGCACCAGATGCGATAAGTTTATATTAATCCAATCCTGAAGAAACATAAGGAAGCAGTTTTAGAACATAAGTGAATGTTCTACGGATTTGATGACGGCAGCCTCCTTCGGGGGACGGTTATCATTCCAGGCTTCAAAGGTGACATGGATGACAGAGTGATTGTCAGAGTTATAGTTTTCCCTCTGACGAAGGGGGCAGTATTATGGACAGGTGGTCCAAGAGGATACTGTGGGAGGCATGGTGCTGTACACTGATTAGTTTCAGTGATCGATACAGTCTAAGAAGTTTGGATTTGGAGTTCATTTATGAACTAGGTCCCATCAGATATCCAGACATACTCTAAGACAGGTATTGCTCAATTCAGGAGATGGCTTTCTCCGCGAACTTGAGATTAAGAGAGACATAGAAAGAAACATCAGGGCGGATCCACTCATTGAGGCTATTTCTCGAACACGAGTTTTTACAAACGAGCTTTGTGAAACTGATTAGTAGAGGAGTTGGGTGTTCGGTATCACACGGGCTGTGAGTATGCGACATCGCAATAATTAGCCTTAAGTGCAAGTGGGAGATTATTGGATATAGTGCCCTCAAAGTCAATTATTGGATCGCAGGTACGTGATTGCAATGATTGAGGAGGACTTATACCGGTAGCACAGTCTTACTTGAGATGATAGTATGCTATCTGGTTTGCCTTTATCAGTCGTGTACAGGTTCAGGTGACTGATCACTATTACAAGTTGATAGAGCCCTTAGGATCTTGCTTGACTACCAACAGTATGATGGCGATCATATACGTGAGAGTTGGGTTGTCCAAAAGCACATCCTTAATAGTAGTCCCTAGTCGTGGGAGTTTCGAGACAGGGCATCGATACTCCGGAGTAGACTATTGTATACAGTCGAGACCCCGACGAGGGGAGGTGGCCGGTCTCACAATCCACTGGTGTCAGTTGGATCACCTAAGATGTATACAGGTGCTCATTGGGTTATGAGTACACCGGAAAGGACTCGCCGGGAACCTGCTAGTTGGTATTTATACCTAGCGTCAGATAGCAGTTCCTTGGTGACATGTGTACAGGTTAGTTCATCGACCTGAGGTCGTCATTTGCCTCGTGTGAGTTCCCACCGTGCTTTGATTTCTACCCTACCACGGCTCAAAGGAGTCGTGCAAACAGGTCTTTTTTGGGTACAGTCCCGAGCCACATGGAGGCAAGTGAGCGGATCGGCAGGGGATTCGTCTCTCCCAGTATTGGGGGTGAGATTGTGCTATGTCTAGGAGAGCCATTACACTAAGTCCTTGGCCAAGGCAGGTGAGAATTACTGGTAAGTATTCCAGTAGTTTCTCAGGGTGTTCAGGGCTACTCTCCGACACGACTTATACCGCTATTAGGGGTCTGACATTACCAGCCCCCTAGGCCCGATATGCGATACTCATAGACGAACGGACCGGACAGTATGTATATTGTCACTGTTAGGCTCACTAGGGTTCCAGGATGAGTTCGCTCATCGGCTTCCCTTGAGGTCAGTACATGGGCAGCCGTTACGCACAGCTAGTGCCGCTGACGTGCTTGTGGTTCAACCCACTGCCAGGGTACTGACGAGTCTTTAGATTCCCCCAAAGATAGTTTTCCAAATTCGGGCGAAACGTTGTAGAGGCCGTATGGTTTTATGGCAGGGTTCGGAAAATGCACGTGCATTTATGCACGTGTCATATTTCGGACAGATAATACTGGTGGGCTTTGGTTTAAGACGGATCCATGTATTATATTGAGTCGAAAAATTTTTGTCTCTCGTATTCGTATTCGGTCGGAATACGGATACAGGTATGTATATACAGGTGAGGGGTATTTTTGTAATCCGTTACGAGAATATTTTAGAAGATGCATTTCTTTTTGGATTAATCATTTTGGTTTAAATGATTATTTGGTTTTGGAAATGGTGACTCATTATGGATGACACATTATTCTAGCATGTTCATTAGTGACTCATGCTAATGAGTCAATAAGTGAGTCATGAAGAATTAAATGTGTTTTGTTTTGGGTTTGGATATTTGAGGAGTTATTTTCATTAGATATTTGTTTATGGTTTTGATTATATATCCTCTCATATCTATTCACAAGAGAAGGAAGATAGAACACAAGTTTATGAGCTTAGTTTTCTTTTGGATCACTAGTGTTTCTTGAGTTCACCATTTCCAAACCCTAGCATCTTCTTCAACCTCCACCCTATCCCTCTCATGCGATGAGAACCCTAGGGTGCTTGAGACAAAGTATTCTACTCGTTCTCTACTTCATCTTGGTCATCTCTTTTAGCAGACTTGATGACCGAGTTGCCTCGGTATAGAGGCGGAAGCCCGTTTAAAGATCCGTAGATATGGTGCCACCTCGACGAGGAGCAAAGAGATTGGAGTTGCCGCAAAGGAGCATGGGATGATGGATAAAGACCGAAGGACTCGGATCGATCGGTATTGCCTTTCTACCTCTTTACAGTTTGTTAGTTTAGCGTTAATGGCAAGATCCGGGTTATAGTATGAGATAGCGCCAGTTATAAAAGTTTTTGTTCCGCGTTTGGCATCCGAATGATGGCCGGGATGCTACCGTAGACTTACATCAGTAACACCACCGTACAGTCCGGTCTCTTCGTCTGATATGTCGCATATAATATCTAGGGGTGGTAAACGTCAGACCCCAGTAACGTGATAACTCATGCCGATGTCTGGCCTATAACGGTTCGAGAAACTACTGATAACTCTTATCAGTAAACCTCAGTAGCTGCCTTGGCCAGGGTCTTCCAGTTATAGCCAATCGAGCATAGCGCAACATCAACCCCCAATACAGGGAGAGACGAAACCCCTCCTATCGCTCATTGCCTCCATGTGACTCGGAAATGTACCCAAAATCCACCTGTTTGCACGTCTCTTTTGAGCGTGGTAGGGAGGAAATCAAAGCATAGTGGGAGCTACACAAGACTCTATGACGATCTCGGGACTAAAGACTAACTTGTACCAGTGTCACCAGAGTACTGCTATCTGACAATAGGTATACTACCAACTAGGAGTCCTCGGGGAGTCCGTTCGTTGTACCCATTCTCTAATGAGAACCTATGTACAATTTTTGATGTCACACACCAATGGTTATGGGATCAACCATCGCCCTCTAAGGGAAAAGAAACATACACACTAATCCACTCTGGAATATCGATGCCCTAGTCTCGATATTCCTTCCACTAGGAACTGATTAAGGGATGTACTTTTGGACCACTCTGGCCCCACTAATATGATCTCATCATAATCCTGGTAGTCAAGTACATATCCTAAGGGTTTTATCAACATGTAAGAGACAGACGGTATAAATACCATTTTACATGTTAAGATAAAGGTAACCTGATAGCATACTATCATGTCGAGCAAGAAAGTCCTCTCTCTATATGTCCAAGCATCCACTATATCAATAATAATGTCTTCTAGGGTATACATATTCCTAACACTTAGTTCTTTCTCTGGATCAGAGATCCATAAGACAAGTCTCCCACAAGTTAAGAATTTAATTCTCATCGAGAAAATCTTGTTCTTGAGAATAAAAAATTCATGGAAAAACAAATTTAAAAGAGAAAGAATATGGAGTCCATAATACTCCAGGAACTCAGTTCTTTTGAATCAAGAACTTAGTTCTTAAAAAGAACATGATCCCAGATCCTAAAAATAGTAATCTTGGTGATCGTTAATGGTCAAAATACCATCAATAGAGATTAAATATCTATATAAAAGAAACTAGTGCCTCACGTGCTTCCCACTTGGGCTCCCCCTTTAACAGTGCCCAGCGCCTCACGTGCTTCCCACGTGGGCGCGCCCTTTAACAGTGCCCAGCGCCTCACGTGTTCCTCACGCGGGCGCCACATAAAAGTGCTTACCACTTCACATACGGTAAAAATGGCTAAGTGCTTAGCACTGATTGGGCCGCGCCCCAGCGCCTCACGTGCTCCTCACGTGTGCGCCATCAAAAAAAAAGGAAGAGGGAAAATTCCCAGCATTCCGTAAATAGCCAAAGTGGCAGAGTGCTCAGCGCTCATTGGGCGGCGCCCATAATTAAATAGTTCACAAGATACCCTTGTGAGTGTTAGAGCATCAAATAAATGCTTATCACTTTTGCATAAAATAATAGTGGCTGAACAAACAAAACCCAAATAATTGCTTAGCACTTTTGAATGAAAAAGAAAAAGAGTGGGCAGACTAAGCCAAAATTGGATAGGTCTCTGAAGTTTCTTGCAGCTGAGCACAAATGCTCTTTTGATGGATCTTAGGTAAAAGCGATCTTTAAAACACATTGATGATATCCAAAATGATATTCGTCCCATATCTCCTAAGGTAATCTTAGTCTCAAATATGACTAACGATTCTTAGGACCATCATCATTTTTTCCTCAAATTCGGGATTTGGTTTAAAGGTACATCTCTTCATACCTCTGATACACATCATTGTAATTCTTCAATATCATCATAGAAGTGGCGGGTCTTAACGACCAACAACTTCTTTCGTCCCATATTGATGCACTTCCAAATTGACGTGCAGGCCTCCAATTGGATCGTGCCCTAAATTGGGCACATTATATATCGTCATTGTTCACTTTGTCATGTAACAAATAAACGTGCGCACAAGATGGATAAGGGACCGAAATGTCCCTAAACTAACAGTCGCCTAAAAACGGCGATAATGGACCGAAATGTCCCTAAATTAATATTCGTCCTCAAAATGGGAACGTTGGACCGAAATGTGCTTAAACTAATATTCGTCCTCAAAATGGGAACGTTGGACCGAAATGTGCTTAAACTAATATTTTCCCCAAACAAGGCGATAATGGACCGAAATGTCTTTAAACTAATATTTTCCCCAAACATGGCGTTAAAGGACCGTAACGTTCTCAAACTAAAACAAACTGAGGCCCAAATGCTCATATATATTTAAGTTGATCTTAATCTCAAAATAGATTAACGGACCTTAAATAAAGCTAAGCCTAAATATAAAAATATACGGATTTGGACTGATTCGCGTCCTACGGGAGACGACCCAAACTAGTCTCTATATACAATCCACGGGCAACCAAAACAAACAAAAACACATACGGCACGAAGTGAACTTCCAGAGCAGGAGAAAATGGTTATCACAATGCGGTAACGTAATTAACTGCAGGGGCTTACGCCTGTATGGAAGAGCGTCCCCACAATCAAAACCCCCTCATAAAATGAGGGGGAATATGATAAAGTCTGCTATAACGGTCGCGTCTGTCGAAACCTCCGATATACGGTGCTATAAATCAATTTGGTATCTACGGAGAGGTGGACGGATATATCCAAATAGCATCTTCTCCCAGAATTTAGGCCAGACGTCCCAACGACTCGGTCCGTCTTCCGGCGGTGAACAATGAGTATATGTTTTACTAGTTATTTCATATCACCAATATATGTTGATAATGAAAGTATGTCTTAGTACCTCTACTAGGTTTATACAAGCATCAAGTATGCAATTTTAAAAACCTAGAATCTAACTAGAGAATTAAGGTTTTAGTGTAAGCAAAAAAGTTCTACACTAAGTGAAAATGGAATACAACCTTTGTAGACCGGTTCTTCACTTCTAAAGCTCCATGTAGTAGTCCCTAGAACTCTTCCTTGACTCCACTTAGTGAAATGAACGAGCTTGCTTCATAGTCTTCGAGGCCGAAAATTATCCATCTTGAAGTCCCTCTCACTCAAGCTTACTCTTCACTAATCAAAGTATTAGTGAAGCAAACAACCTAAACTAAAGGGCTTGTAAAGTGTAGGTTGATGAAGTAGGAATTTTGCTCACTTTATTTCTTTCTTTTCTTTTCTTTTCTCACCTCCAGAAAAAACCTAGAGAAGAGTTGAAGAAGAAGATGATGATGAACTTGGATGGAGAGAGAATGAACCTGGATGGAGAGAGAATGAACTATGAAATGATGAGATGGTGGGAAAATATCTATGAATAAAACAAAGAGAATGGGGTGAGTCATGGCTTCTCAAACCATCCACAAGCATCCAAGAATTATGACTCATTTCCATTTTCTTTAATTCATAAATCAATCCATTGTCCACACATCAAAGTCTCATGTGTGATTCTCATACATCATAGTTCTATGTATTATCAATCATGATACAATATATAATACATATAATTATATATATCACATATATATATTAATATGTAAAAGGAGAAGAAAATCTTTAAGTGGGCTAATATTAGTTAATATATATATATATATATATATATATTTATATATATCAAATATATAAATATATATCAAATTATTAAATCAACACTAGATTCAATAATCCGGTTATATCACTTATAACCGACTAATATCATATATATATGTATAAAAAATTATTAAATCAACACTTGATTCAATAATCCGGTTATATCACATATAACCGTCCAATATTCAATACTAGTTAATATATATATAATTATTAAATCAATATTTGATTCAATAATCCGGCTATATCTAATATAATCCGGCTAATATCAAAAATAAGAATATATATCAAATATATATAAACCACATATACATATATCATTGAATCAACACTTGATTCAATAATCTGGTCATATCATATATAACCTGACTGATATCAAATATTGCGTGGTTAGAATACGGTATCACATACTCGTATTTAATCAAGCTTCCGCACATATCACCATATGTGCCCTACTTCGTTTCGCTTGAGCTAGGAAACCTCTGTGTGGGACTTTAAAGACTCGTATGCCAGCAGTGGGTAATGATCATATCAGATACCCACAAGCCGTCAGCGGTACTAGCTGGACATAACGGCTACCCAGGTATTGAACGAATAGAAGATCAACAAGAAAACTTGTCCAAACTCCCGTAGAGCCTATAAGCAACACTTACCGTACAGTCCGGTCTCTTCGTCTGATCGCATATTGAGTCTGGGGGTGGAATCGTCATACCGCAGTAACTTGATAAGTCATGCAGATGTGTGGCTTATAACCGTTCGAGAAACTACTGGTAACACTTACCAGTAAATCTCATCAGCCCTGGCCAGGGACTTGCTGTTATAACCAATCGAGCATAGAGCAACATCAACTTCTAATACTGGAAGAGACGAAACCCCTCTTATCGCTCACTGCCTCCATGTGACTCGGAACTGTACCCAAAATCCACCTATTTGCACGACTCTTTTGAGCCATGGTAGGGAGGAAATCAAAGCACAATAGGAACCACACAAGACACTATGACGATCTCGGGTCTACACACTAACTTGTACAAGTGTCACCAGAGAACTACTATCTAACGATAGGTATGGTACCGTCTAAGAGTTCTCGGAGAGTCCTGTTCGGTGTACCCATTCTCTAATGAGCACCTGTGTACAATCTTTGATGTCAACCACCAATGGTTGTGGGATCAACCATCGCCCTATACACGGTCAAGAAACGTACACACTAGTTTACTCTGGAATATCGATGCCCTGTCTCGATACTCCCTCGACTAGGAACTGTTAAAGGATGTGCTTGTGGACTACACAAGTCCCACAAGTATGATCTGCATCACAGTCCTGGTAGTCAAGCCTACTTCCTAAAGTCTTTATCAACATGTAACAAAGAGACAGTATAACAATACAAGTGTACATGTTAAGATAAAGAGCAACCAGATAGCATACTATCATGTCGAGCAAGAAAGTCCTCTCTATATATGTCCAAGCATCCACTATATCATACAATAATGGCCTCTAGGGCATACATATTCCTAACAATCTCCCACTTGCACTAAGGCCAGTTGTTGTAGTATCTCATACCCAACATCCCAAAAAGACTCCCAAACTGCGTTTGGGGGAGGGGCTTCGTCAGTGGATCCGCAGTGTTGTCCTTCATGTCAACTCTCCTGACCTCGATCTCGTGGCGATTAACTATCTCCCGAATCAGGTGATACCGCCTCAGAATATGTCTGGATCTCTAATGGGACCGGGGTTCCTTGGCCAAAGCCACAGCTCGATTGTTATAACAATACAAGGGTATTGGATCCTCAATGGATGGAACTACACCGAGTTCAGCAATGAACTTCTTCATCCAGACAGCCTTTTTGGCAGCATTGTTGACAGCGATGTATTCAGCCTCCATCGTCGAGTCTGCCACGGTATCTTCCTTGGAACTCTTCCAACATACCGCCCTTCCATTGAGGGTGAAAACGAAACCCTATTAGTGATATATGGCCTAGAGGCCATTATTGTATCATATTGGATTGTATATTACATATTGGAAGCTTGAGATATTCACAGTTATAATAACAGTCTTGCTCAAAATGGTAGTATGCTACCTTGTTTGATTCATCTCAATATGTGCATATGTTTCTTTTAGCATATCGCTTATACATATTAGTAGAGTCCTTAGGATCTTTGCTTGACTACCAGCGTTGTGATGGCAGTCACACTAGTGGGGGCTGGGTAGTCTATAAGAACATCCTTACACAGGTCCCATTTCGCAGGATTATCGAGACAGGGCAGAGATACTCGAGATTAGACTAGTGTATACGCTTCTCATCCTAGCAGGGGAGATGGTCTGTCCCACAACCATTAGTACGTCGTACTAGAGATAGTATATAGGTGCTCATTGTATTATGAGTTACACTGGACATGACTCGTTGGGAACTGTTGGTTGGTATTATACCTATCGTCAGGTAGCAGTTCCTAGGTGACATGAGTACAGCTTAGTCTGTTGACTTGACATCGCTACTTCATCTCGAGTGTGTTCCCACTGTTCTTAGATTACTACCATACCACGGCTCAAAGGAGTCGTGCAAATAGGTAGTAGTTGGGTGCAGTCCCGAAACACTTGGAGGAGTAGCGGTTAGATAGGATTCGTCTCTCTCGGTATTGGGGGTTGATATCTCAATGTGTTCGGAAAGAAATTACACAAAGTCTCTGTCCAGGGCAAGCGAGATTTACTGGTAGGTACTCCAGTAGTTTCTCACGGTGTATTGGGCTCTATCCCGGCATGACTTATTGCGCTGTTAGGGGTCTGATGTTTACCATCCCCTTAGGCCCGATATGCGAGTATCTTAGACGAACATACCGGACTATACGGAGATTGTCACAGATAGACTCAGTAGGAGTTCGGATGAGTTTGCTAATTGGCCTTCTTATCGACAAATACCTGGGTAGCCGTTACGTGGAGCTAGTACCGTTGACTTGCTTATGGTTAAACCCACTGCCAGCGTACTGTCGAGTCTTTAGAGTCCCACACAGAGGGTTTCCCTGCTTCGGGCGAAACGATGTAGAGGCCGTATGGTTTTACGGCAGGGTTTCGATCACATATGTGTACTTGTGCACGGATGATGTTCGGACGGATAATACTAGTGGGCTTTGGTTTAAGCCGGATCCTAGTATTATATTCTTGGATTATTTTCGTCTCTTTGTATTCGTATTTTTTGGAATACGAATACGGGTATGTATGTATGGTGAGGGGTATTCTTGTAATTTTGCAAGAGTGCTTCTAGAAGAAGACACCTTATCTGTGGTTTTATTCATTTACTTAAATAGATAATGAGGTAGAGTTATGAGGTGTTACTTGGCAATAAATGAAGCATGTCTACTTGGGTGACTCATGGTTTTGTGACTATTGAAGCTTGGTTGATTCATTTTAGGTGAATTATTATTTGCTTCATTATCACAACCCTTAGCCATTCTCCATATCATTATCATCACTACACTCTCTCTCCTCCAAGTTCTCTTTTTCTTCCTTAAACCTTAAAAGTCTCAAGTGTTGAGAAACCTAGGTTTATTGAGACAAATTATTCCATAATCATTCTCTACATCTTCTAGGCTATCTAGTTTAGCGAACTAGATACCCTAGTTACCACGGTTTAGAGGTTGGAGCTTGAAGTACATTCTCTCGGGTGGATCATCTTTGACGCGAGGAAACCAACGTTGCAAGCTTGATCCGTACACTTCGAGGATCTAAAGAAGAGGACAAGAAGACCCGAAGAACTACTACACGTAGGTATAAAACTCTTACCGAGTAGTTAAACCTCCATAGAGTTATAGCTAGTTAAGGTTCCGTAAAAATCCTGGAGTTTATTCGGTGTTGTGAGCTTCGTAAAAATCGTTTTTTGTATATTTCGCCTCCCCACAAGTATGTGGGGTGCGCGACATCGACTTACAGTGGTATCAGAGCCTACTAAACCTTAACTAGGTAGTGAGCAGGTAATTAGAACTTCGATCGTCGGAAAATTGCACGAAATCACGATTAATAACCAAGCTTGCTGTCGTTTTTAAAAACTGGTCTAAAATTTATTTCAGTGGCCTTAAAATTACAAATAGGGTTTTCTAAGAATATAGAAAAAACTAGGATGTAACTCCCCAAGACCACCGCGGAAGTGCGGCGAAACAGTGTCTTTTGCCGCGGTTCCGCGACCGAGTCGAGGCCGAGTTACACCGATTTTCTTCTATGGGTCTTACATTTGGAATTGAGATTTTTTGCATATGTGGTTTCTACCCAGATTTGTTTGTGTACTGGATTATGCATGGGGTAGACAACGAATTGGCTTATCGATCGAAATTCTAAGTTACTTGGTTAATCGGGTTTTCTGTGTTTGTATGTGTTGGTAAACGTCTGCTAATCGCTATACGTCGATTAGTGGGGGTTGCATATATCTGTGATCTATTTGTGGTTTATGTATATGGAGTATTGGATTGTCGGGGATGAATAGCTGGGGGAAGTGAGAAGAGTGTTTTCTTTTCTTTCGTTCATGTATATTGGTAAAGTGATGTAATATTATTTTGCGGGGCACATCTGGGTTGAGGTTGTATCCACTATTGTATTATTTCATTTACTTTTTCTTGCACCTAGGATAGACATAAGGTAGGGTGCACAAACTACCGTGTTCTTGAAGTGTCGAGTGGCCTATTCATTTTATTGAGGGTGGTTGCTTCACTTCGGGAATTTGGCGGGTAGTTTGCCGCACCCGTAGGGGTCTAGGGTAAGGTTTGGCTATTCATCACGACCGTGGAATCCGTCTTTCGTTCTGGGCTAAAATGAAACATGGAATTTCTAGTATATCTAATATATTCATCTATGATATGTGATCTGGAATGCCTATTATTGCGAGAGACGAATGGATATATATATATACATATGATATATAATAAACGTTGCTTATGTTTTTCACCCGCGCTAGTCCAACCCCCGCTCTGCCGTTAGTTAAGTAACCTAACGGTGCATGACGGAGCCCCGTGGCGAATGCGGATGGCATAAGAGTATGTTGTATTTTCGTTTCTTTCTGCAGTGATAGGGTTAAATGATGGGACCACATTAATATTGATTAATGCAAAGAAAACAAACCAAATCTTAAATCGTTGGAACAGTTTCAAAACCACTCAGTTTTCATGAAAAACAACTTTTAAATGCGAAGCCTAAACGACTCCATTTAAAAGCTATCAGGGTTCCTTCAACTATATCAAGTTCACTACGTTCACGTTTGTTGGCTATAGTGCCCTCAAGTCAATTATTGAATCGTAGGCAAGCGATTGTGATGATTGAGGGAGGACCTATACGGGGAGAACAGTCTTACTCGAGATGATAGTATGCTATCTGGTTTGTCCTTATCATCGTGTACATGCATTAGATGGTATTGCACATCACTATTACATGTTGATAGAGCCCATAGGATTCTTTCTTGACTACCAGTATTATGATGGTGATCATATACGTGGGAGCTGGGTGATCTATAAGCACATCCTTAAATGTCCCTAGTCAAGGGGGTATCGAGACTGGGCATTGATACTCCAGAGTAGACTAGTGTGTACTTATCGAGACCCCGACGAGGGGCGGTGGCCAGTCTCATAAGCCATTGGTGTTAGTTTTTCACCTAAGATAGTATACAGGTGCTCATTGGGTTATGAGTACACTAGACGGACTCGCCGGGAACATGCTAGTTAGTATTATACCTATTGTCAGATAGCAGTTCCCAGGTGAGATGAGTACAGGTTAGTCTATCGACCTGAGATTGTCATTTGTCTCGTGTGAGTTCCCACTGTGCTTTTATTACTACCCTACCACGGCTCAAAAGAGTCGTGCAAACAGGTTTTAGTTGGGTACAGTCCCGAGCCACATGGAGGCAGTGAGCGGATCGTCGGTGATTTGTCTCTCCCGGTATTGGGGGTTGTTGTCGCGTTGTGCACGGGTGGCCATCACCAGAAATCCTTGGCTAAGGTAGACAAGAATTACTAATTTGGATCAGTAGTTTCTCAGTGGGTGATGGGCTTTCATACCGACACAAAATATCGCGTTATTAGGGGTCTGACTTTATCCACCCCTAGACACGATATGCGATATTCTTAGACGAACAGACCGGACTGTATGGAGATTGTCACAGACTGGCTCAGTAGGGGTTTGGATGAGTTTGCTTATCGGCCTTCCTTTCGCTCAATACCTGAGTAGCCGTTACGTACAGCTAGTGCCGCTGACGTGCTTATGGTTAAACCCACTGCCAGCATATCGACGATTCTTTAGAGTTCCACACAGAGGGTTTTCACGTTTCAGGTGATATGGTGTAGATGACGTATGTTGGTACATACAGGTGTCCGATTAAATATGTGTGCAGGCTACACAGACTTTAATCAGACGGTTGATAATACTAACTGCTTAGGATTAAGCCGGATTATTAAATCAGGTTTTGATTTAATAATTTATATATATATATATATATATATATATATATATATATGTATTCTAGTATTATTGTTCACTATTCATTTTCTCTCTTGGCTATTCGTATTTTTTGTACGAATACGCGTATATGTATATCGATACGTATTCCAGGTTGTATTCCGTATTTATACGGAATAGCTTCTAGAAGTTGGACACCTCATTTAGTTGATTTTCTTTATAGAAAATTATTTGTTTTTCTAAATGAGGTGGAGGGCGAGTTGGCATAAGCATGGTGAGGTATGTAGAGAAGCATGGCTCTTGTTTATTTTATTGGAAAATGAAAGAGATATTTTCGTTGCATGGTTGTAAATGACTTAGCCATATTCTTTACATGCTATGCCAATTATATTTATTCTCTTTGTGATTCATTCATCACTTAAAAAAATAATTGGTTCACTCTCTCTTGGAGAGACTTAGCCATTTTTTCTTGAGTTGCTCATTCCACTAGTTTTCCTCACCTCATTCTTCATCTTCTTGGGTTGCTCATTTGAGCTCATGTGATGAGAGAAAATTATAGCGAAACATTCCTACACCTCCATTCTCATTTGCTAGTAACCTTGGAGCGTCGGTTGCCTCGCTTGGCGAGGCTGGAGCTTGCATCGTTTCCCTCGGGTGGATCATCATCGATGGAGGAAGACCGGAAACCAAGTTCGATCCGCGACCCCTAGGAGCTAATGAATGTGGTAGAAGACCGAAGAACTTGGTGTAGGGTTCCTTAGCACTCTCACTAGGGTTTATAAGGCATCGGGCATGCAATTTCAAAATTTTTAGTGTGCTAAGAAACCCATTACCGAGGATCTAACTAGAGAATAAAGGTTTAACTAAGCAAGTAAACAACTTTACACTAAGTGAACAAGGAATACAACCTTTGTAGACCGGTCCTTCACTTCAAAAGCTCCGTGTAGTAGTCCCTTCACTCCAAGTAGTGGTCTCTCGGACTCTCGTTAGGCTCCACTAGGCGAAAGGAACAAGCTTGCTTGAAGAATTTCGAGGCCGAAGATGATCTACGTCGAGTAATCTCCAACTCAAGCTAACTCTTCACTAATTGAGAATTAGTGAAGCAAACAACCTATACTAAATGGCTAGTTTAGTGTAGATTGATGAAATAGGAATTTTGCTCACTTTAGAATTATTTTTCTCACTCTTTTTCTTCACATCAAGAAAACCTAGAGAGCTCAATGGAGATGAAGAAGAAGATGATGTCTAGAATAGAATGGCAACCATGGGTGAGATAATATCTCATATTATCATTGTGGAGACTTAACCATGGCTAAAGATAATGGTTGGGTTAATAAATATTTAAGGTAAAACAAAATTAGTGGACTAAGTCAATGCTTCCACAAGCTTCTCCAAGCCTCTAAGCCATGACATTTTCCACCTAATTTTGATTTTCCCTTTAATACATAAATACCAAAATTATCTTTACTTTGGTATGAGTCTCATACACCCATGTACAATGTATCATCAAGCAAGACACAAGAAAATAAATACATCAATATATGTCACATATATATTAAATGTACACGTGAGAAAACTAAATTCTTAATTGAGCTTATATTAGTTAATGTATAATAATATATCAAATATATAATCATAAATTAAATTATTAAATCAACGATTGATTTAATAACCCGGCTGTATCGCATACAACCGACTAATATCATATATATCAACTTATCGAATCAACACTTGATTTAATAACCCGGCTATATCACATATAACCGACCGATATCACATATCGCGAGATTAGAATATGGTATCACATACATGTATTAATCTCCGTCCCGCACATATCACATACGTGCCCTACTTCGTTTCGCTTGAGCCAGGAAACCTCTGTGTAGGACTCTAAAGACTCGTCAATACGCCGGCAGTTGGTAATGATCATATCAGTTACCCACAAACCGTCATCGGTACTAGCTAGAAGTAACGACTACCCGGGTATTGAGCGATCAGAAGATCAACAAGCAAGCTTGCTCAAACTCCCATGAATCCAATAAGTAACACTACCGTACAGTCCGGTCTCTTCGTCAGATATGTCACATATCTAGTCTGGGGTGGTTAACGTCAGAC
This sequence comes from Agapanthus africanus, assembly GCA_030015575.1. NCBI lineage: Eukaryota > Viridiplantae > Streptophyta > Magnoliopsida > Asparagales > Amaryllidaceae > Agapanthus > Agapanthus africanus. The sequence continues at coordinate 204,695,275 of CM057347.1, read as the reverse complement.
CCCAATAACTTGATAAGTCATGCCGATGTGAGGCTCATAACGGGTCAAGAAACTACTGATAACACTTACCAGTAAATCTCAGTATCAGCTCTGGCCAGGGACTTCCTGTTATAGCCAATCGAGCACAACGCAACATCAACCCCCAATACCGGGAGAGATGAAACCCCTCCTATCGCTCATTTCCTCCATGTGACTCGGGACTGTACCCAAAAACCACCTGTTTGCACATTCTCTTGAATGTGGTAGGGTGGAAATCAAAGCATAGTGGGAATCACACAAGACTCTATGACGATCTCGGGTCTACAAACTAACTTGTACCAGTGTCACCAGAGAACTTCTATCTGACGATATGTATAATACCATCTAGGAGTTCTCGGCGAGTCTTGTTCGGTGTACCCAGTCTCCAATGAGCACCCGTATACAATCTTTGATGTCAAACACCAATGGATGTGGGATCATCCATCGCCCATCAAATGGGTCAAGAAACGTATACGCTAGTCTACTATGAAATATCGATGCCCTGTCTCGATACACCCACGACTAAGAACAATTAACGGATGAACTTGTGGACTACCCTGGCCCTACTAGTATGATCTGCATCATAATCCTGGTAGTCAAGTATACATCCTAAGGGCTTTATCAAAATGTGAGAGAAAGACAGTATTACAATACAAGTCTACATGTTAAGATAAAGAGCAACCAGACAACATACTATCATGTCGAGAAAGAAAATCCTCTCTATATATGTCCAAGCAACCACTATAATATACAATCATGTACAATAATGGCCTTTAGGGCATACATACAACTAACAATCTGCCACTTGCACTAAGGCCAGTTGTTGTATTATCTCATACCCAACATCCCGAAGAGTCTCTCAAATTGTATCTGGGGTATGGCATGTAAGTCGATGCCACGCACCTCATGTGTTCGCGGGGAGGCGGAGTATGCAAAAATGATTTTTGTTATCTTTGTAACATCGACTAAACTCTAGGATCTATACTAAACCCCAACTAACCGATATGCAATAAGGTTTAACTACAAAGTGGGAAAGTTATACCTCAAGTTATTGTCCTTCTTCTTCATCTCGCTGTCTTTCTTCTCGTCGTGAGCTTCTTGTCGGGAGAATGGATCACGCCTCCTCGTCGGCTTCTCAAAGTCGTAGAAGATCCACCCGAGAGTTCTAACTTTGAGCTTAACCTCCAAGAAGAGGTAACTAGGTCACTAGGTGTGCTAAACTAAGTAGCCTAGAATGAGTAAAGAGTGTTAAAGGATTTAGTTATGTCTCAAACCCTAGGATTCTCAACTCATGAGACAATTAGGGTTTGCTTTGAGGAAGATGAAGAGAGTGAACTTGAGAGGAGAGAGAATATGTTTTTGATTATTATAATAATAATTCAAGCATGGCATCTATTTTAACTCTGATGAAAGATAAAAATATCTCTCACAAATATAACAAAAATATCTAAGTCTTCTACTCTCTCAAGAATTCAAAAGAGTGAACATAATGCCATGCTCAATTTCACTAAAATACCATGAAGTTTCCCTCCTCTCAATTATCCACCTCATTAAGCATTTAACCTAAAATGCTAAAACAAATAATGAGTTATAATCATCTTAAAGCAAATTTGAACAATTAGAAGAATGCCCCTCGCAACCGTATATACATACCCGTATCCGTGTTCCGAGAAACACGAATACAATGTGACATAATTAATCCAATAATCAAATACTAGTATCTGGCTTAAACCAAAACCAACTAGTATTGTCCGTCCGAACATCATATGCGCACAAGTACACGTATGCGATCGAACCCTGTCGTAAAACCATACGACCTCTACATGTTTCGCCCGAACCTGGGAAATCCTCTGTGTGGGACTCTAAAGACTCGACGGTACTCTAGCTGTGGGTTTAACCACAAGCGTGTCAGTGGCACTAGCTGTACGTAACGGCTACCCAGGTATCTGTCGACAAGAAGGTCGATGAGAAAACTCATCCGTACCCCTACTGAGCCTGTCTGTGGCAATCTCCGTACAGTCCGGTCTGTTCGTCTAAGAGTGTCGCATATCGGTCCTAGGGGAGTCGCATGTGTCAGACCCCTAATAGTGTAATAAGTCGTGTAGGAGTGCGGCCAAAAACGCCCTGAGAAACTGTAAGTCTACGGTAGCGCCCCGGCCGTCATTCTGATGCCAAACGCGGAACTAAAACTTTTATAACTGGCGCTATCTCATACTATAACCTGGATCTTGCCATTAACGCTAAACTAACAAACTGTAAAGAGGTAGAAAGGCTATACCGATCGATCCGAGGCCTTTGGTCTTTAGCCATCATCCCACGCTCCTTTGCGGCAACTCTGATCTCTTTGCTCCTCGTCGAGGTGGCACCACATCTACGGATCTTTAAACGGGCTCCTGCCTCTATACCGAGGCAACTCGGTCATCAAGTCTGCCAAAATAGATGACCAAGATGAAGTAGAGAACGAGTAGAATACTTTGTCTCAAACACCCTAGGGTTCTCATCATATGAGAGGGTTAGGGTGGACGTTGAAGAAGATGCTAGGGTTTGGAAATGGTGAACTCAAGAAAATCAAGAGAGCAAAAGAAAAAACCAAGCATAATGAACTTCTCTCCCATTTTCTTCTCATGTGAATAGATATATGAGGTTCTCATCCTTTATCAAAAACCAAAGAGAAATATCTAATGAAAATATCTCCTCAAATATCTCTTCACAAAACAAAACACATTAATTCTTAATGACTCACTAGATGACTCATTACATGAGTCATTAGTGATCATTCTAGAAGTAATGAGTAATAAACATGAGTCACCCTTTCCAAAACCAATAATCATTTAAACCAAAATGATTAATCCAAAAGAAATGCATCGTCTAAAATATTCTCGTAACGGATTACGAAAATACCCCTCACCTGTATATACATACCTGTATCCGTATTCCGACCGAATACGAATACAAGAGACTAAAATATTCCGACTCAATATAATATATGGATCCGGCTTAAACCAAAGCCCACCAGTATTATCTCTCTGAAATTTGACACGTGCGCAAACGCACGTTCATTTTCGAACCCTGCCATAAAACCATACGGCCTCTACAACGTTTCGCCCGAACTTGGGAAACTATCTGTGGAAGACTCTAAAGACTCGTCAGTACCCTGGCAGTGGGTTTAACCACAAGCACGTCAGCGGACTAGCTGTGCGTAACGGCTGCCCATGTACTGACCTCAAGGGAAGCCGATGAGTGAACTCATCCTGGAACCCTACTGAGCCTATCAGTGACAATATACATACAGTCCGGTCCGTTCGTCCATGAGTATTGCATATCAGGCCTAGGGGGCTGGTAACATCAGACCCCCAATAGCGGTATAAGTCGTGTCAGAGTGTAGCCAAGAACACCTTGAGATACTACTGCAGTACCTACCAGTAAATCTCCTGCCTCGGCCGAGAGCTTTGTGTAATGACTCTCCTAGACACAGCGCGATCTCACCCCCAATACCGGGAGAGATGAATCCCCTGCCGATCTTCTCACTTGCCTCTATGTGGCTCGGGACTGTCCCCAAAAAAACCTGTTTGCACGACTCCTTTGAGCCATGGTAGGGTAGAAATCAAAGCACAGTGGGAACTCACACGAGACAAATGACGACCTCGGGACGATGAACTAACCTGTACACATGTCACATGGGAACTGCTATCTGACGCTAGGTATAAATACCAACTAGCAGGTTCCCGGCGAGTCCTGTCCGGTGTACTCATAACCCAATGAGCACCTGTATACATCTTAGGTGATTCAACTGACACCAATGGCTTGTGAGACCGGCCATCGCCCCTCGTCGGGGTCTCGACTGTATACACTTGTCTACTCCGGAGTATAGATGCCCTGTCTCGAAACTCACACGACTAGGGACCACTTTTAAAGATGTGCTTATGGACTACCCAACTCTCACGTATATGATCGCCAACATATTTTTGGTAGTAAAGTAAGATCCTAAGGGCTTTATCAACGTGTAATAGTGATCAGTCACCTGAACCTGTACACGACTGATAAAGGCAAACCAGATAGCATACTATCATCTCGAGTAAGACTGTCCTACCGGTATAGATCCTCCCTCAATCATTGCAATCACGTACCTGTGATTCAATAATTGACTTTGAGGGCACTACATCCAACAATCTCCCACTTGCACTTAAGTCTAATTAGTGCGATGTCGCATACTCACAGCCCGTGTGATACCGAACACCCAACTCCTCTACTAATCAGTTTCAGAAAGCTCGTTTGTAAAACACTTGTGTTCGAGAAATAGCCTCAATAAGTGGATCCGCCCTGATGTTTCATTCTATGTCTCTCTTAATCTCAAGTTCGCGGAGAAAGCCATCTCCCGAATTGAGTAATACCTGTCTTAGAATATGTCTGGATATCTGATGGGACCTAGTTCATAAATGAACTCCAAATCCAAACTTCTTAGACTGTATCGACAACTGAAACTAATCAGTGTCTAGCACCATGCCTCCCACAGTATCCTCTTGGACTACCTGTCCATAATACTGCCCCCCTTCGTCATAGGGAAAACTATAATTCTGACAATCACTCTGTCATCCATGTCAGCTTTGAAGCCTGGAATGATAACCGTCCCCCGAAGGAGGCTGCCATCATCAAATCTGTAGAACATGTACTTATGTTCCAAAACTGCTTCCGAATGTTTCTCTAGGATTGGATTAATATAAACTTATTGCATCTAGTGCAAAAACAACATCTGGGGTGGTACTTGACATCTCATGATTGACTCAATTGCCTAAGCAAGTGATCTGCCAATCATGCACATCCCTCTCCCCTTTAGTCTGTAAGACACCTTTAGAAAGGGTGACTCCATCACCTGCAGGTACAGCACCATGCCAGGAGTCATCAATTCTAAAATACTATTAGAATACTGTCAAAGTACCCATATTGGGAAACTACCCAAATCTAGATCTAAAACCATAGATTTAGAAACCAAAATGTCGGATATTATATCCATATCCTTTATGGAGAAACAACTGTGTGACGACCACAGTATAACCGATCGTAGTATAGGAATTTTACTTCCTACTCTGTGTATGTCATCTAAATACCAGGACATCACACCCTACTACCTTCTTAACAGATCCATCCCCTATTCTGATGAAGTCAAACCCATGACTGTCACATCAAAAATAGATGATCTATCTCCGCTATAACTGCTCAAGTCTGTAAATAGACATAAGCTACTTGCCCACCATGCTTCCGTTGCTCCCACTGACCACAACAACCCTCTGGCAGAATAATATATAAGTGCACTTCTAAAGCTAGTTTAGAACGACGCTATACTTAACCTCCTGCCGGGTCTCATAGTCTGGAATAATAGTAGTGTCAAGTCTGGGTAAACAAGAACCTCCCTGTCACCGTCCTTGAGGCTACCAGAGTATCTCTCGGTTGTCTGAGGTTACCCACCATATCTGCGGAGTGGCTAATGGAATGTCAAACCTGATTGAATCTTTAGGTTCTATTAAATTTTTCGTAATCGTTTGCGGTTCTGGAATCACTTCCAGTTCTACCATACTCCCATTACTGTTTTCTGAAAAAATCCATTTTACTAAAACTGTGGCGAGTCAAGAACAATATCACCATTGATCTTTCAGATGGTAGAAAGTCAACCCTCGTCATACCCTGGGTCAACCCACAAACTGCCATTACAAAAACGTGCCTTGAGTTATCCAGAGTCTGGTTTTAAGCATAAGCCGGACAACTCCCCGTACCTTAACATCGTTAAGATATGAACCATTCAATATCCAATATAGAAACTTTGGCACTTATTTAATTAAAACCAGATTCAAATCATGCAGCTGTCTCCAGTGCATATCATCTTAATTGAGAGAGCTAATCAGCATTACTCAACTTTGGAATACATCCAATTATGAGTAATCTGAAAGAGAAACAAGTTTCTCAAAACCATTACTATCATCTGAATACCAATCACAAGTATCTGCATCTTCGATCTCTTTGAAGAATCCCGATACTTGCGACATCTGGTTCTCTACTTTATTCCTATACCCATAACTTCTCAAAACTTAGACCTTGTATTTCTACGAAACACTTGTCTAAAAGCTAGAGAACTCATAAGTAAAACATAGTACGAGGACCAACCCCTTTGTCCTGATGGACACTAGATAACATACAATACTCTGTATGAGTCCCCTGAGTTGAATAACTCAGAACCTGTGCATCGTAGGTTGAAAACTGTACTTATGGTTAAGAACTACTCCGTTGTTCAATGCTCCATACCCAATCGTCAACTGATATAGGTAAATGTCATGGACATAATTTCAAAAAGTTATATCTCACTTTATAAAAATAAACGTACAAATATATCATTTTGAAATTGGTGCATAACAACGGATACTCAAAACCAAATACTTGCCGTCCGGCAAAAACTCAGGCGATTTTCTCAAATATCACCAATTACAACGAATTCCGATATAATGAGGATGATCACCTTATTCCCAATAACTTACTCCCACTCATCATCTGTAAAACCATACAGATGTGAGAATCATACCTGGTAAATACATACCCTGGAGTAAGTATCTAATCGGGAAATCGGTTTTCCTTCAACAATGCATAGTGAAACTGAAACATGAAAATGTTTCGTAGGGGTATCCTGGATTCCTAGTTATGCCTCTTCCATAATCCAATTCATGACTGTAACCGTATATTTCTTTGCTATCCCTCCAAATCCCTTTATTTGTCTTTAGTCGTTACCTTCTGTACACCATCATTAGGCTAAATGGTTTTCTTCCTTCCCTACCGTTCGGCACCAGCCTATGGTTTGGAAGAAGACTATCCAATAAGCGTAATAGGTGTACCCTCCTAAACCAAGGAGTACTCGCAACCTGAGAGAAGGTGATGATAAAAGACAACTGAATAATACCTTATTCTATCTCTCCCGAACTGGGGAAAAAAGCAAAGGTGAAATAGGAGTGGCGATGAAGTACGCAGTTTGGTTATGAATGATAGCAGTCGCAATTTACTTTGCCCTCTTTCTAATCCCTTTATTTTGTCTTTACTTATTACCTTCTGTACACTCTACTTAGGCTAATTGGTTTTCTTCATTCCCTACCTTTCGGCACCTGCCAATGGTTTGGAAGAAGACTATCCAATAAGCGTAATAGGTGTACTCTCCTAAACTAAGGAGCCCTCGCAACCTGAGAGAAGGTGATGATAAAAGACAACCGAATAAACCAATTCAATTTCTCCTGAACCTGGATCCATCCTCGAAGAAGTCCCTTCGAGTTCGTATATAACCATACGATGGATTTATCAAATGGAAGTGGATGTTCGTAGTAATACGAGGTGTTCTGAGAAATTCAAAGGGTAAAAGAAAGAGCGGCAATGACTTATGCAACTCGGACAATCCAAAAGCCAGTAATTTAAGAAGGTTCGGTCAACTTGGTCACTGAGTCATAGTCAAGGGTCAGTCAAAGGTAGCTTCCAAAGAGAGAGAGAAAAGAAACACTCTGCGTGCACTCTAACCTAGATCAGAATGGTTATCACTTTATCTAATCAGGAAACCTCCCACTGTACTGCCAAATTCTACTCCAAACCTAAAAGAAGAATCAATTGGGATCACCCGAAGAGTAAACCAACTCATCAGTGGGAATCGGGATCCAACTCTCATCGCATGATAACGTGAAGGTATCCACTCATGTTATCACACTCCAGAAGGTATGCGCATGCCTGGCAAGTTTCAGTTTCTTTAGAAACTCCCGATATGATTTTTGCACCATATTCTTATGACCTTGTCGAAGGCCAACAAATCATAAGTCATGTCAAGTTCTACCCGTCATTATCTTGTCAATTCAAACCCATCCGTACATACCCTTGACGAAGGTCAACAAAGTAATACGACTGTCCCAAACCAACTCATCTATCTATGCAACAGAAAAGTAACAAGCAGCTACCATCCACTATGCCTTGACGAAGGCCAACAAACATAGCATGAATACTACATGCTACCGATCATAAACGACGGAGGGCTATGGCTGGTTTTTGGCGAAAAACCTTTAACGTAATGAACTTGATCTCGTTGAAGGAACCTCATAGCTTTTTATAAAAATATAGTGGCGGAAAGCTTTGCTAAAGAGGTCACTCCCAGTGAAGGGATCTCGGCTCTTTCCTCGTGGAATGAGGTGCGGGATATTCCAACTGAATACTGCGATGCAAAGCAATAAGTAATCGACTATAGTGAAGTTATTACGCTAACGCAAATTTCTGCCCAAGGGGTCACTCCCGGTGAAGGGATCTCGGCCTTTGCCTCGTCGAATGAGGTGCGGGATATTCCATCTGAATACCACTATGCAAAACAAAGGAAAACGCCTTTGCAATAACACTTTTTAAAACTGTTCCAACAACGTCTAAGCAGGTTTGTTTTCCTTTGCACTGATCAGAATCAACGCAGTCCCATCAATTAATCACACCAGAAAAGAATGCAAATAAAATGTACGTATATGCCATCCGCATTCGTCACTGGGTCACGTCATCACCCGTTTGGTTACTTAACTAACGACAGAGCGGGGGCTGGACTAGCGCGGGTGTAAAACATATACAACATCTACTAGATAATATACCAATATACAATAATCGCTCCAGGTGTGATAAATGCAACATTACAGAAAAGTAATAGGCATCACAGAACAATACAGATAATCTGGGATCCCCGGGTTTCACAGAGCCGTTGCTGAAACCCGACGTTCCCCTGGTCATATGGATAGCCTAGGCAATGAAACCTAGACCCCTACGGGTGCGGCAAGTCACCTGCCAAAACCTGAAGCGAGGCAGCCCCCTACAGCAAAGTGAATGGACCACCCTGCACTTCAAGGAATCCGGTAACTTGAGCACCCCTCCTTGGGTCAACCTGTACCCCCTACGAGTGCGGCGAATAGTTTGCCAATTCTAGAGTGAGGCCCCTCTGCCTCTCAAAGCCATGAGATGCGGACCCGTTGCCCTCTAGAACCCGGCTATCCGTGCACTCCGTCGCGGGGTAAACCTAGTACAGAAATGAAAAATATGTACAACGGGTACATCGACCTCAGCCCGGTCGTGCCCCAAAAGAATATTTTAAAAACAGGCAGTGACGGCAGTCCACATGTTGGACGCTCGCCCCGCAATATCAAATGTACAAATAAATCCAAACTGCACTACCATTGCACACTGCTATCCACCATGACAAATCCGCAACATCACAGCACAACACAGAACATCAACGAGAATGTCATGTTCACAAACCCGTCTAAAAGAGCTATAGAATTAGACGCAATTTACCGCTCGAATGACATTCACGGTCGTAGATGTAATGTTAGTACTGTAAACTAACAAGTTTAAAATTCCGATCGACAAAACTTCCCGAAGTGGGCCCCACGTACATCTGCAGTACTCAAATAAAATCTGGGCCCAAAAACAAATATTCCAGATGTAAGTGCACGGCGGCGCCCCGGCCTCCATCCCGAGACCAAATGCGGAAGCGATGGTTAACTTTAAATTTTCTTGAACCGGCACCACCGTGCACTAAAACCCGGATCGAACCATTAACTAGTCCTAGCTAACTACAAGATAGGGAAGAGAGATATACCGACTGATCCGTGTCCTCCGGTCTTCTCGTCGTCGTCCCGATCTCCCGCGGAAGCTCCGGTCTCCACCTCGTTGCCGGAAGGGCACCACGTCGCCGGCTTCTTTTACGGGCTCCCACCTCTATACCGAGGCAACTCGGGCACGAAGCCGGCGAGTCGACGTGCCCAAGGTTTGCTGCAAAATGGTGTAGAACCATGTCTCATTTGGGGTTATGGAGTTTGCCATTTGGTGGAGGAATGAACTATACTTTAGAGGTGGAACTATGGGATTTTGTGAAGCTAAAAGACCAAAAATCCCCACATGAAATATTGGGATAGCCCCTACCATATGATGGCCGGCCATGGTGAATGGGGAGAGTGAGAATGAGAGAGGGAGAGAGTGAAAAAGGATAGCCACAAGAATAATCAAGTGAAAGGAAAATGGTTATCATATTCAACCATCATCAAAAGCATGATGACTCTAAAGTCAAACAATGATCACTAACAAATCCACACTCCACCTACTAATCAACAACCATGATTGCTACAAAAAGTCAAGCAATCATGAACCATGGAAGGTCAAAGGATGGGGCTTCATCATGAAACCATCATGATACAAAAGTATGCAAAGAACACCCTCCATATTGCTTATTTGCACAAATGCAAATGAGCCCTCCTCCACCAAACTTCGGCCAATGAACGATACAAAGGAAATTGGATGAAACGGAAAGCAAACTGGCAACTCCAGAAAACTGGTCCCGTAATAAATTAAAGAAAAACCCCGATACTGTGTATACACACCCGCATTTGTATTCCAACCGAAATACAAATGCAATGAGACAAAGTCTACACTGTACTATACTCGGATCCGGCTTAAACCAAAGCCGGCTAGTAATATGCGTTCGATCCTGATCCATGCAATACCGCACGTATCTGATCGAACCCTGCCATATATCCATACGGCCTCTAGTACTAACCGTCCGATCCTGATCCGTGCAATACCGCTCGTATCTGATCGAACCGTGCCATATCTCCATACGACCTCTACAGCTTTTCGCCTGAAAGATTGAGTAACTGAATGTGGGGGACTCCAAAGACTCGCCAACACCTTGGTTATGGATTTAACCACTAGCACGTCAGAGGTATAAGCCAATACGTAACGGGCTACCAGGTATTGACCAAAAGGGATGTCGATGAGCGAACTCATCCTGACACCCAACTGAGCCTGTCAGTGACAATATCCGTACAGTCCGGTCCGTTCGTCTATGAGCATCGCATGGCGGGCCTAAGGGGTTGGTAAAAGTCAGACCCCCAAAAACGGTACAAGTCATGTCGGAGTGTAGCCCAGAAAACCATGAGATACTACTGGAATACCTACCAGTAAATCTCCTGCCTCTGCTGAGGGCTTCGTGTAATGGCTCTCAAAGACACAGCGCGACCTCACCCCCAATACCGGGAGAGACGAACCACTGAAGATCCGCTCACTGCCTCCATGTGGCTCGGGACTGTACCCAACTAAAACCTGTTTGCACGTCTCCTTTGAGCGTGGTAGGGTAGTAATCAAAGTACAGTGGGAACTCACACGAGACAAATGACGATCCCCAGGTCGATGAACTAACCTGTACACATGTCACCAGAGAACTGCTATCTGACGTCAGGTATAAGACCAACTAGCATGTTCCCGGCGAGTCCTGTCCGGTGTACTCATAACCCAATGAGCACCTGTATACATCTTAGGTGAACCAACTGACACAGTGGCTTGTGAGACCGGCCACCGCCCCTCGTCGGGGTCTCGACTGTATACACTAGTCTACTGTGGAGTATCGATGCCCTGTCTCGAAACTCCCACGACTAGGGACCATTTAAGGATGTGCTTATAGACCCCAGCTCCCACTTATATGATCGCCCTCATACTGCTGGTGGTCAAGCAAGAATCCTAGGGCCTCTATCAACGTGTAATAGCGACATCTCAGGTCACCTAAAGCAGTACACGATGATAAAGATAAACCAGATAGCATACTATCATCTCGAGTAAGACTGTCCTACCCGGATAGGTCCTCCCTCAATCATTGCAATCACGTGCCTGTGATCCAATAATTGACTCTGAGGGCACTATCTCCAACAATCTCCCACTTGCACTCAAGGCTAATTATTGCGATGTCGCATACTCACAGCCAGTGTGATACCCAACACTGAACTCCTCTACTATTCAGTCTCACAAAGCTCGTTTGCGCAACTATTGCGTTCGAGGAATATCCTCAGTGAGTGGATCCTCCTTTGATGTTTCTTTCTATGTCTCTCTATATCTCAAGTTCGCGGAGAAACCCATCTCCCGAAATTAGTAATACCTGTCCAAGAATGTGTCTGGATGTCTGATAGGACCTAGCTCATAAATGAACTCCAAATCCAAACTTCTTAGACTGTGTCGTCAACTGAACTTAATCAGTATCCTGCACCATGCCTCCCTCAGTATTGCCTTGGATCACCTGTCCAAAATACTGCCCCTCATCAGAAGGAAAAACTATAACTCTGACAACCTCCTTGTTGTCCAGGTCACCTTGGAAGCCTGGAATGATAACTGTCTCCTGAATGGGGCTGTCGTTATCATATCCCTAGAACACCCACTTATGTTCTAAAACTGCATCCGATTGTTTCTCCAGGATTGGATCAATGTCAAGTTATTGCATCTGGTGCAAGAACAACATCTGGTGTGGTACTTGACATCTCATGATTGACTCAATTGCCTGAGCAAGTGATCTGCCAATCATGCACATCCCTCTCCCCTTTAGTCTATAAGACACCTTCAGAGAGGGTGACTCCATCACCTGCAGGTTCACTACCGTGCCAGGAGTCGTCCATTCTAAATACTCTTAGAATGCTGTCTAAGTACCCTTGATTGGGAAACCACCCAAATCTAGATCTAAAACAATAGATCTAGTAACCAGTATGTCTGATATAATGTCCAAGTCCCATGTGGAGAAACCACTGTGTGACGACCAAAGTATAACTAATCGTAGTATAGGAGTTTCTTTTCCTATTCTGTGTATGTCATCCAAATACCATAACATCACACCCTACTACCTTCTCAACTGATCCATCCCCTATTCTGATGAAGTCAAACCTATGACCGTCACATCAGAAATTGATGATCTATCTCCGCTATATCTGCTTTAGTCTATAAATAGACATAAGCCACCTATCCACCAATGCTTCTACTGCTCCCACTGACTACGACAACCCTCTGGCAGAGTCATATACACGTACACTTCTAAAGCAAGTTTAGAACGACACTATACTCATCCTCCTGCCGGGTCTCACAGTCTGGAACAACAGCAATGGCATGTGTGGGTAAACAAGAACTTCCCTGTCACCATCCTTGAGGCTACCAGAGTACCTCTCGGGTGCCTGAAGTTACCCACCGTATCTGCGGAGTGGCCAATGGAATGTCAAACCAGATTGAATCTTTAGGTTCCTATCAAATCTTCAGTAATCGTTTGTGGTTCTGGAATCACTTCCAGTTCTACCATACTCCCACTACTGTTTTCTGAAAAAAAATTCCATTTTTAATAAAACTGTGGCGAGTTTAGAATAATATCGCTATTGATCTTCCAGATGGTATAAAGTCAACCATCATCATAGCCTGGGTCAACCCACAAACAACCATTATAGAAACGTGCCTTGAGTTGTCCAGTGTCTGGTTTTAATCATAAGCCGGACAACTCCCCGTACCTTAACAATGTTAAGATATGAACTGTTCTATATCCAATATAGAACCAGAGGCACTGATTTAATTGAACCAGATTCAAATCATGCAGCTATCTCCAGGGCATGTCAACTAAATGGAGAGAGGCCGATCAGCGTTACTCAACTTAGGAATGCTTCCAATTATGAGTAACCTGAAAGATAAGCAAGTTCTCTTAACCATTACTATCAACTGAATACCATACACAAGTATCTACATCTTCGATCACTTTTAAGAATCCCGATACTTGCAATACCTAGTTCTCTACTTTATTCAAATACCTATAACTTCTCAAAATTCGGACCCTGTGTTTCCACGAAACACCTGTCTAAAAACTAGAGAAGTCATAAGTAAACCGAATATAGTACGAGGACCAACCCCTCTGTCCTGATAGACCCTGGACAACATACAATACTCTGTATAAGTCCCTTGAGTCTGATAACTCATTCACTGTGTGTCGTAGGTTGAAAACTGTACTTATGGTTAAGAAGAATTACACCGCTGTTTAATGCTCCTTACCTAACCATCCACTGATATAGGTAAATGTCATAGACATAATTTCAAAAGGTATATCTCACTCTATGAAAATAGACGTACAGATATATCAATTTGAAATTGGTGCACAACAGCGGATATTCAAAACCAAATATTTGCCGACCGGCAAACAACCCAGGTGACTTCCTCAAATATCACCGATTACAACGAATCCCGATATAATGAGGATGATCACCCAATTTCCAATAACTTACTCCCACTCATCATCTGTAAAACCATACAGATGTGAGAATCATACCTGGTAAATACATACCCTGGAGTAAGGACTAATTGGGAAATCAGTTTTCCTTTAACAATACACAGTGAAACTGAAACATTGAAATGTTTCGATGGGGTATCCCAGTATTCCTAGTAATGCCTCTTCCAGATTCACGACTGTAACCGTATAATTCTTTGCCACCTCTCCAAATCCCTTCATATGTCTTTAGTCTTTACCTTCTGTACACCCCTTTAGGCCAAACGGCTTTCTTCCTTCCCCACCGTTCGGCACCAGCCTATGGTTTGGAAGAAGACTATCCAATAAGCATAATGGGTGTACTGTCCTAATCCTAGGAGCACTCGCAATGCGAGAGAAGGTGAAGATAAAAGACAACCGAATAAACCTTATTCCTATTTCTCCTGAACCAGAATCCATCCCCGAACTGGAACAAGTTCCTTTCGAGTTCGTATATAACCATACGATGGAGTATCCAATAAACTGTGGATCTTCGTAGTGATACGGAGTGTCCTGGAGAAATACAAAGGTGAAATGGGAGTGGTAATGAAATACTTGGTTTGGTCGTGAATAGCAGTCGCAATTTACTTTGCCCTCTTACTAATCCCTTGCTTTGTCTTAACTTAATACCTTCTGCACACCATCGTTATGCTAATTGGTTTTCTTCATTCCCCACCGTTTGGCACCAGCCTAAGGTTTGGAAGAAGACTATCCAATTTGCGTAATAGGTGTACTACTCCCAAACCAAGGAGTACTCGCAACCTGAGAGAAGGTAAAAGGAAAAGGCAACTGAATAGTTCTATCCGTTTTCTCTCCAGAACCGGAAACTATCATCGAATAAATTCCTTCGAGTTCGTATATAACCATACGATGGTTTTGTCCAATGGAAGTGGACGTTCGTAGTAATACGGGGTGTCCTGGAGAAAAGGGTAAAAGTAGGAGTGGCAATGAGGTTTGCAACTCTGATAATCCAAAAGCCAGTGTTTAAGAAGGTTCGGTTAATATTGGTCACTGAGTCATAGTTTTAGGGTCGGGTCAATGGTCGGTGCCAGAGAGAGAGAGAAAAGAAACACTCAGCGTGCACTCTAACCTAGATCAGAATGGTTACCAATTTATCTAATCTGGAAACCTCCGACTGTAACCTCAAATTCTTCTCCAAACCCGAAAGATGAATTAGTCGGGATCACCCGAGGAGTAAACCAACTCATCAGTGGGAATCGGGGTCCAACTATCATCGCATGATAACGTGACGGAATCCGCTCACGTCATCACACTCCAGAAGGTATGCGCATATCTGGCAAGTTTCAGTTCTTTTGAAACTCCCGATGTGATTTTTGCCCCATGCTCTTAGGACCATGACGAAGGTCAACAAATCATAAGTCACATGTCAAGTTCCACCCGTCATTGTCCATGTTAATTTGAACCCACCCGTACAAGCCCTTGACGAAGGTCAATAAGGCTATACGACTGTCCCAAACTAACGTATTTATCTATGCAACAGAAAGGCAACAAGCAGCTACCATACACTATGCCTTGACGAAGGTCAACAAACATAGCATGAATACTACGTGCTACCCGTCTGAAACGACGGAGGGCTATGAATTGTTTCTGGCGAAAACCTTTAACGTAATGAACTTGATATCGTTGAAGGAACGGATAGCTTTTATAAAAATATAGCGACGAAAACCATTGCTAAAGAGGTCACTCCCGGTGAAGGGATCTCGGCTCTTTCCCCGTAGAATGAGGTGCAGGATATTCCAACTGAGTACCACGGTGCAAAGAAAAAGTAATCGGCTATAGTGAAGTTATTGCCCTGACGCAAACTTTTTGTCCAAGGGGTCACTCCCGGTGAAGGGATCTCGGCCCTTGCCTCGTCGACTGAGGAGCAGGATATTCCAACTGAATACCACGGTGCAAAACAAAAGTGAACGTCCTTGCAATAACAGCTTTTTGAAAAGTGTTCCAACAACATCAAATTAGGTTTGTTTTACTTGCATTGATCCGAATCAATGCAGTCCCATCAATTGATCACACCAAAAAGAACGAAAATATACTGATGTACGTATATGCCATCCACATTCGCCACTGGATCCTGTCATTACCCGTTAGGTTAGCTAACTAACGACAGAGCGGGGAATGGACTAGCGCGGATGCAAAACATATACAACATCTACTAATATATATACCAATATATTAAATTTCGCTCAAGGCGTGATAAAATGCAACATCATATAAATGTACAGCATCACAGAATAATACAGATATCTGGGATCCCCGGGTTTCACAGAGCCACTACTGAAACCCGACGTTCCCCTGGTCGTGTGGATAGCCTGTGCAATGAAATCCAAGACCCCTACGGACGCGGCAAGTTACCCGCCAAAACCTGAAGCGAGGCAGCCCCCTTCAGCGACGTGAATGGACCACCCGGCACTTCACGGAATCCGGCAACTTGGGCACCCCTCCTGGGTCAACCTGTACCCCCTACGAGTGCGACGAATAGCCCGCCAATTCTAGACTGAAGCCCCTTCCGTCTCAATGCCATGAGATGCGGGCCCGTTGCCCTCTAGAACCCGGCTATCCGTGCACCCCTCCTTGGGGTAATCCTAGTACAGAAAGTAAAATATACATACAACGGGTACATCGACCGCAACCTGGCCGTGCCCCAAAATAATAATACAATCAGGCAGTGACGGCAGTCCACATGTCGGACGCTCGCCCCGCAATATCAAATGTACATAATACAACAAAAACTGTACTAGCATTGCATCCAGGCTATCCTCCACGACCGATCCGCAACATCACAACATAACACAGAACATCAACGTGAAAGTCACGTTCGCAAATCCGTCTAACCGGACTATAGCAGTTAGACTGGATTTACCGATCAAGTGACATTCACGGTCGTAGATATAATGTAAATACTGTGAACCAATGTGTTTAAAATATCCGATCGATAAAATTTTAACAAGTGGGCCCCAAGTATTACTGTAGCACATCAAGAAATTCCGGGCCCAAAATTAATATTCCAAAAACCCTATTTTCAACCCAGAAGGCCTCTGGAAAAAATTGGTGTACTGATCTCTCAAAACTGCGGCGGAACCGCGGCCCAAGCATGGGTTTGGCCGCGGTTCCGCGGTCGAGTAATGAGATCTCGTGACCAAATTTTTTCAGTAGGCTTATACTTCCCTGCACAGTATTCTGAGACTACCAGAAAAAATTTTCGAGACAAAAAAATTTCGACAGAAAACTGTTGTTTTGAAAAAAACGGTTTTGGAACATTTGTTCGATCGAAAATGTAAAACACATTAGACAAAACTAGACTATGTTAATGGCGAGGCTCTGATACCACTGTAAGTGCACGGCGGCGCCCCGGCCTCCATCCCGAGACCAAATGCGGAAGCGACGGTTAACTTTAAATTTTCTTGAACCGGCACCACCGCGCACTAAAACCCGGATCGAACCATTAACTAGTCCTAGCTAACTACAAGATGGGGAAGAGAGATATACCGACTGATCCGTGTCCTCCGGTCTTCTCGTCGTCGTCCCGAGATCCCGCGGAAGCTCCGGTCTCCACCTCGTCGCCGGAAAGGCATCACGTCGCCGGCTTCTTTTACGGGCTCCCACCTCTATACCGAGGCAACTCGGGCACGAAGCTGGCGAGTCGACGTGCCCAAGGTTTGCTGCAAAATGGTGTAGAACTATGTCTCATTTGGGGTTATGGAGTTTGCCATTTGGTGGAGGATTGAACTATACTTTGGAGGTGGAACTATGGGATTTGTGAAGCTAAAAGACCAAAAATCCCCACATGAAATATTGGGACAACCCCTACCATATGATGGCCGGCCATAGTGAATGGGGAGAGTGAGAATGAGAGAGGGAGAGAGTGAAAAAGGATAGCCACAAGAATAATCAAGTGAAAGGAAAATGGTTATCATATTCAACCATCATCAAAAGCATGATGACTCCAAAGTCAAGCAATGATCACTAACAAATCCACACTCCACCTACTAATCAACAACCATGATTGCTACAAAAAGTCAAGCAATCATGAACCATGGAAGGTCAAAGGATGGGGCTTCATCATGAAACCATCATGACACAAAAGTATGCAAAGAACACCCTCCATATTGCTTATTTGCACAAATGCAAATAAGCCCTCCTCCACCAAACTTCGGCCAATGAACGATACAAAGGAAATTGGCCGAAACGGAAAGCAAACTGGCAACTCCAGAAAACTGGTCCCGTAATAAATTACAGAAAAACCCCGATACTGTGTATACACACCCGCATTTGTATTCCAACCGAAATACAAATGCAATGAGACAAAGTCTACACTGTACTATACTAGGATCCGGCATAAACCAAAGCCGGCTAGTAATATCCGTTCGATCCTGATCCGTACAATACCGCACGTATCTGATCGAACCCTGCCATATATCCATACGGCCTCTAGTACTAACCGTCCGATCCTGATCCGTACAATACCGCTCGTATCTGATCGAACCGTGCCATATCTCCATACGGCCTCCACGGCTTTTCGCCCGAAAGCTTGAGTAACTGAATGTGGGGGACTCTAAAGACTCGCCAACACCTTGGTTGTGGATTTAACCACTAGCACGTCAGAGGTTTAAGCCAATACGTAACGGGCTACCAGGTATTGACCAAAAGGGATGTCGATGAGCGAACTCATCCTGACACCCTACTGAGCCTGTCAGTGACAATATCCGTACAGTCCGGTCCGTTCGTATATGAGCATCGCATGGCGGGCCTAGGGGGTTGGTAAAAGTCAGACCCCCAAAAGAGGTACAAGTCGTGTCGGAGTGTAGCCCAGAATACCATGAGATACTACTGGAATACCTACCAGTAAATCTCCTGCCTCGGCCGAGGGCTTCGTGTAATGGCTCTCCTAGACACAGCGCAACCTCACCCCCAATACCGGGAGAGACGAACCACTGAAGATCCACTCACTGCCTCCATGTGGCTCGGGACTGTACCCAACTAAAACCTGTTTGCACGTCTCCTTTGAGCGTGGTAGGGTAGCAATCAAAGTACAGTGGGAACTCACACAAGACAAATGACATCCCCAGGTCGATGAACTAACCTGTACACATGTCATCAGGGAACTGCTATCTGACGTCAGGTATAAGACCAACTAGCATGTTCCCGGCGAGTCCTATCCGGTGTACTCATAACCCAATGAGCACCTGTATACATCTTAGGTGAACCAACTGACACCAGTGGCTTGTGAGACCGGCCACCGCCCCCCGTCGGGGTCTCGACTGTATACACTAGTCTACTCTGGAGTATCGATGCCCTGTCTCGAAACTCCCACGACTAGGGACCATTTAAGGATGTGCTTATAGACCCCAGCTCCCACTTATATGATCGCCCTCATACTGCTGGTGGTCAAGCAAGAATCCTAGGGGCTCTATCAACGTGTAATAGCGACATGTCAGGTCACCTAAAGCAGTACACGATGATAAAGATAAACCAGATAGCATACTATCATCTCGAGTAAGACTGTCCTACCGGGATAGGTCCTCCCTCAATCATTGCAATCACGTGCCTGTGATCCAATAATTGACTCTGAGGGCACTATCTCCAACACCAGAAACCACAATTCCCTATGCAGAACAGCCAGATGAAATAGGGTTTACTGTTCCTACAAAATGGCGGTGGAACCGCGGCCAAATCATGGTTTGTACGGCGGTTCCGTGGCAGTACAGTGGTGTCAGTCGACCAAATTACATCAGAATTCTTAAAAAAGCCTGCTCGATTTTCTGAGATGCTCAAAATTATTTTTAGACCTGTTTTTAAAAAACGACAGAAACTTTAGCCTGAAAAATGCAGTTTTGGAAATTTCGTTCGATCGTTATTTTAAACACGTTAGTAAAGGTTAATGACGTGGCTCTAATACCATGTAAGTCTACGGTAGCGCTCCGGCAATCATTCTGACGCCAAACGCGGAACAAAAACTTTTATAACTGGCGCTATCGCATACTATAACCCGGATCTTGCCATTAACGCTAAACTAACAAACTGTAAAGAGGTAGAAAGGCTATACCGATCAATCCGAGTCCTTCAGTCTTTAGCCATCATCCCACGCTCCTTTGCGGCAACTCCGATCTCTTTGCTCCTCGTCGAGGTGGCACCACATCTACGGATCTTTAAACGGGCTCCTGTCTCTATACCGAGGCAACTCGGTCATCAAGTCTGCCAAAAGAGATGACCAAGATGAATTAGAGAACGAGTAGAATACTTTGTCTCAAACACCCTAGGGTTCTCATCACATGAGAGGGTTAGGGTGGAGGTTGAAGAAGATGCTAGGGTTTGGAAATGGTGAACTCAAGAAAATCAAGAGAGAAAAAGAAAAAACAAAGCATAATGAACTTCTCTCCCATTTACTTCTTATGTGAATAGATATATGAGGTTCTCATCCTTTATTACCTCCTTTATCAAAACCCAAAGAGAAATATCTAATGAAAATATCTCCTCAAATATCTCTTCACAAAACAAAACACATTAATTCTTAATGACTTACTAGATGACTCATTATATGAGTCATTAGTGATCATTCTAAAAGTAATGAGTCATAAACATGAGTCACCCTTTCCAAAACCAATAATCATTTAAACCAAAATGATTAATCCAAAAGAAATGCATCTTCTAAAATATTCTCGTAACGGATTACGAAAATACCCTTCACCTGTATATATATACCTGTATCCGTATTCCGACCGAATACGAATACGATAGACTAAAATATTCCGACTCAATATAATACATGGATCCGGCTTAAACCAAAGCCCACCAGTATTATCTGTCTGAAATTTGACATGTGCGCAAACGCACGTGCATTTTCGAACCCTGCCATAAAACCATACGGCCTCTACAACGTTTTGTCCGAACTTGGGAAACTATCTGTGGGGGACTCTAAAGACTCGTCAGTACCCTGGCAGTAGGTTTAACTACAAGCACGTCAGCGGCACTAGCTATGCGTAACGGCTAGCCATGTACTGACCTCAAGGGAAGCCGATGAGTGAACTCCTCCTGGAACCCTACTGAGCCTATCAGTGACAATATACATACAGTCCGGTCCGTTCGTCTATGAGTATCGCATATCGGGCTTAGGGGGCTGGTAACGTCAGACCGCCAATAGCGATATAAGTCGTGTCAGAGTGTAGCCCAGAACACCTTGAGATACTACTGGAGTACCTATCTGTAAATCTCCTGCCTCGGCCGAGGGCTTTGTGCAATGGCTCTCCTATACACAGCGCGATCTCACCCCCAATACCGGGAGAGACGAATCCCCTGCCGATCCGCTCACTTGGCTCCATGTGGCTCGGGACTGTACCCAAAAAAAAACCTGTTTGCACGACTCCTTTGAGCCGTGGTAGGGTAGAAATCAAAGCACAGTGGGAACTCACACGAGACAAATGACGACCTCAGGTCGATGAACTAACATGTACACATGTCTCCAGGGAACTGCCATCTGACGCTAGGTATAAATACCAACTAGCAGGTTCCCGGCGAGTCCTGTCCGGTGTACTCATAACCCAATGAGCACCTGTATACCTCTTAGGTGATCCAACTGACACTAATGGCTTATGAGACCGGTCATCGTCCCTCGTCGGGGTCTCGACTGTATACACTAGTCTACTCCGGAGTATCGATGCCCTGTCTCGAAACTCCCAAGACTAGAGATCACTTTTAAGGATGTGCTTATGGACTACCCAACTCTCACGTATATGATCGCCATCATACTATTGGTAGTCAAGCAAGATCCTAAGGGCTCTATCAACGTGTAATAGTGATCAGTCACCTGAACCTGTACACGACTAATAAAGGCAAACCAGATAGTATATTATCATCGTGAGTAAGACTGTCCTACCGGTATAGGTCCTCCCTCAATCATTGCAATCACGTACCTGCGATCCAATAATTGACTTTTAGGGCACTACATCCAACAGAAACCACTGGAATCCCTACCAGTAAATCTCTCTTGCCCTGGCAAGGGACTTTGTATAATGGCTTTCCGAACACAGCGCGACATCAACCCCCAATACCGGGAGAGACGAATCCTATCTA
Organism: Agapanthus africanus; assembly: GCA_030015575.1. Taxonomy (NCBI): domain Eukaryota; kingdom Viridiplantae; phylum Streptophyta; class Magnoliopsida; order Asparagales; family Amaryllidaceae; genus Agapanthus; species Agapanthus africanus. The sequence continues at coordinate 204,673,044 of CM057347.1, read as the reverse complement.
ACCGCCACTGCCTCAAGCGCTTTAGGACTGCACCCAACTACTACCTATTTGCACGACTCAGCAGAGCCGTGGAAGGGTAGTAATCTAAGAACAATGGGAAGACACTTGAGGCGAAGTAGCAGTGTCAAGTCGACGGACTAAGCTGTACTCATGTCACCTGGGAACTGCTACCTGACGATAGGTATATTACCAACCAGCAGTTCCCTACGAGTCCATCCAGTGTAACTCATAACCAAATGAGCACCTGCATACTATCTCCAGTACGACATACTTATGGCTGTGGGATAGACCATCTCCCCTGCTGGGAAGAGAAGCGTATACACTAGTCTACTCTGGAGTATCGATGCCCTGTCTCGATAATCCTGTGACTAGGGAACGGTGTAAGGATGTGCTTGTAAACTACCCAGCCCCTACTAGTGTGACTGCCATCACAATGCTGGTAGTCAAGCAAAGATTCTAAGGGATCTGTCAATATGTATTAGCGATACGTTAAAAGCAACATATACACATATTAAGATAGATACAAACCAATTAGTATACTACTATATTGAGCAAGACTGTCATAAATCCTTGTTTATATCCCAAGTTTCCAAAATGTAATATACAAACTAGTACTATACAATAATGGCCTCTAGGGCATATCACACTAACAATCTCCCACTTGCACTAAGGCCATTGCTGGTATATCGCAGACCTATCATCTCGAATAGCCTCTCGAACTGCGTCTGAGGGATGACCTTTGTGAATGGTTCTGCAGTGTTGTCCTCTGTAGCAACTTTCCGAACCTTTATCTCCCAGCGATCCACGATCTCCCTGATCAGGTGATACCGCCTCAAGATGTTTCTGGATTTCTGATGGGACCTGGGTTCCTTTGCTAAAGCTATAGACCCGTTGTTGTCACAATACAGAGGTATTAGATCAACAATGGACGGAACCAACTGAAGTTATGTTAAGAACTTCCTCATCCAGACTGCTTCTTTTGCGGCATCTGAAGCTGCGATATACTCTGCTTCCATCGTCGAGTCAGCAACGGTGTTTGGAACTGTTCCAACAGACCACTCCTCTATTGAGGGTAAAGACATAACCTGACATGGATTTAGAGTCATCCTTGTCACTCTGGAAGCTGGAGTCAGCAAAGGCCTCGATCTGCAGGTCCTTTCCGCCGTAAACCAAGAACATTTCCTTAGTCCTTCTCAGGTACTTGAGAATGTTCTTAATTGATATCCGGTGCTTCTCCCCAGGGTTTGTCTGATACCGGCTTACCACGCTTAGTGCATAAGCTACATCTGGTCTGGCACACAACATCGGATATATTATAGAGCCTACCACAGAAGCGTAGGGTATAATAGACATGCGATCCCTTTCCAAATCAGTCTTGGGAGACATCTCTTTGGAGAGGGTGATTCCGTGACAAGCTGGTAAATTACTGGGATTTGAATCTTCCATACTAAATGCTTTCAGAATGGTGTCGATGTACCTGGACTGTGAAAGTCTCAACATCCTCTTAGATCTATCACGATAGATCTAGATCCCCAGAATGTAAGAGGCATCACCCAGGTCTTTCATGGAGAACCTTTGTGACAAGAACCCTTTGACAGATTGTAGCATAGGAATGTTATTTCCTATCAAGAGAATGTCATCCACGTACAAGACGAGGAATACAACTGTTCGTACTACAATCTTACTATAAATGCATGGCTTATCTGGATTTTTGATAAAGTCAAATTCTTTGACCGTCTCATCAAAACAGATATTCCAACTCCGCGATGCCTGGTTTAGTCCATAGATGGACTTAAGCAACTTGCACACTTTTCCTGTCACGACCCGAAATGGAACGTGACTGCCACTTGAATCATATGAAGTCTATAGGACCCCATCTAATTCAAGTAAGCCAAAATCCCAGAAATCTAAACCATTTAAAAGAAGGAAGTGAAGGAAAACTTGTTTAAAATTTTGCGTATAAATCACCTTGAAAGTCGTAGTAAACATTTTTAAAACATCAAGTCTTTTCTGAAAATTTCGGCAGAATTTCCTTTGAAATACTGGCCCCAAACGGGTACAAACATAAATAATATGCATAATGAATAAAGGCATCCGCAAGTGGGAGCTAGCTCTTGGCCAATTGGCTGTCACAACCACGCAAGCAATATAATATACAACGCCGAAGGGCGAGGATAAAAACTCAAAAGGAAACAAATATCATCAAGAAAACAATAATAATACAAGCGCGACTCTAAGGTCGAAAGAATAAACAACCGGTCTTCTAAGTCGAATAAATAGTACAAGTCTGGTTGATGAAGTTACTAGATACAACTGAAATAAATAAAAGTATAATGGTGGTCATGATGCGAGTGAACCCACCTACCAAAGCAATCACCCGAAAGGAAGCAGTGTGCCAGCAAAGCCGCCAAGGAAAGCTGTACGGCAAAACCTGCAAGGAACTGTGGCACAACGGGGGTGAGTTTCCAACTCGTGAGTAGAAAACATGACCGAGCAGAAATCGCATGTATGACTCTATCCTAGGTCATACCATATAATCCATATAAAATATAACCTAAAACATCTGCTAATGGCCAGGGTAAACATCTATACAAGTGTAATACCAAGTGCTCGTGTCAGTACCTCAGGTAGCAACATATCATATATATGATATATGAATGCATGAAAACATAATACATATAAATGAGAATTTTTTTTTCTTTTCTCAATGAGATTTCTGTATAAAAATTGAAGTATCATCAATGAAATCCACAGAAAATCATTGTCTAGCATCGACACAAAATATATATCTCGTTATCTCAATATCTCGGGCTCCGGCAATCCGGACAGGCCCGTAACATCAAATCTCAATACCTCAGGCTCCGACAATCCGGACTGGCCTATACTACGATTGGTATCCTCCGAATATCCATCGAGTCACAATAAAATCACCGGTCGGAAGTGCTCCCCTTCCAGGCTCAACGCCATCATCTGCGACCATCTTTCCCCGGGGTACCGCACCGGGTCCACCATGGACCCACAGACGGTTCCTCCTCCTCCTCGAATCGGGTGTATGATATCGTTCAAGAGCCGAGAAAACTCATGGTGGACACTTCTCAAATCATATCATGAGAAAACCGCAATTTTCTATCTTTAAAATGATAATAAGTTTATAAAAATCTTTGCAGTTTCTCCAAATCCCGAAATCTCATGGAAATCCGAAATCCCAATCTCAAGCGTAAATACAGTGCATTACCGGCATTAAACTCCATAATATTGCATGACATATGAATATATAAATATGCATGAAATGTCACCGTAATAAATGCAATATCTAAATTAGCATATAAAGACATGCGCACTAGTATTATGTGGAAACTATCAGCTAGCAATTTGTACTAATGAAGTAGTATTTTCTAACATGTATGTAACATATCAATTACTGATGATGATGTGTGTGGAGCATACGCATCGTCGGTAATGGTGCTGGTGCCCCGACAGCATGATTGTTTAATAACTAATGAAAACACAAATAAGCATGAAATGCGATGCGAACAGCAAAAATATACGGCAATGAATAGTAAATGCAACAATAAAGAATGTACATAATATAAATGATTCATACAGTTTTGGCATTTGAAACAACACGAATTGTGGTGTTTAGAAAATAAGGGCTACGGTGTTTTAAGAAAATGTATGTCCTTGAAATATCCGTAGTGTCCCTTGGCCTATCTTTAAAATACTCAGGATTTGTTAGTTTTGGAAATATGTATGACTCGAGCCCGGTCTAATATCTACTAAGTAAACTACATGACTAAACTAACAGACTAATCGAAATGGGTAAGGAAAACCACCTAAGTCTGAGTCGATATATATATCTAGTAGTCGGTGATCCCGCCTCAATAGTATCACGTACAATACAATATATAATATGACATTCTCGAGTCAAGAGTGTGGATCAATCATCATAATTAAATCTCGTACGGTAAATCCATCGTACGGCATCCCAAATCTGGGTACGGGTCGAATATCACATTTATCTCATTGTTCATCTGGTTTCCTTATCATCATATCCTGAATTAAGGGTACTGATCTAAAGTCTAGTACATTCCGATACCATCAACATATTTATATGCGTGTGTATGAAACACATCACCTAAAGACCCGCTATAATCTCATGTCGTATCTCATATTACGAACCAAATCACATCACCGATCTCGTGGCATCATGCCCATTCTCATCGTCTCATCTCCAAGTACCACATACTATCCTCATCATCCATGTATATGTGTATATATATATATATATATTTACATACTCACATACATATATGTATATGTATATATATATATCCCCATATACGCACAAGTAAAACAAATGTATGCGTGTATGTGTGCGTGTGTGCAAAACTTTACTCTAGGGTTTCGCGACTAAGAAGCTAAACTAAGTTACTTCTAATTACACTAAAACTAACCCACAACACCTAAAACCTATCTTGATAATCATTATTCTCACAATGCACAACTTATATATATATATATATATATACGTATTCGTATACTACACTACGAAACTGCGGGGTGCTATACGCCACCCACCCGACTTCCCCGTAGATATATATCTACTCACCTTGATTCTCGCTTGCCGAAGTCGATGTCGCCATCCACTTCTTCATTGTCCGAAGTCCACTTGAGGTTACCTACATATATACACATGTAGCATCGTAAACAGAAATCACGCACGTAACCAAAACGGTACATGTATCACACATAGGTTAAAACCTATGGTCTACACATGCAAGAATAATCAAACAACTCCCGATATTGATGTACAAACGTCAACTGATCGAGATAAAACACAAATACCAAAACCCAAGTTAAAACGAAGTCGCAAAACGAAGCAGCAACTTAAGAAAACACCTCCAGATTTTACCCCAGGTGAAATTAGCTAATTTTGCATATGTGGAGGTTCTAGTTTACTGAAGATAAAGATATGGACCAAACACGGATCCCAACACCACTACCCTGGCCGCAAATTGCGGCCAAAAGGAATAAAATTGTGGCTATGGATGGGAGTTAGGGTCTCGGGGCTCTAGGGTAGCCTTTAGGTTGCCTGCACGACTCACTGCGATCGCTATAAAATTTTCAGGTGACTCGGGTCATAGCAGATGCCAATGTCCCATCACAATTTCCATAAAATACGATATCGGGGATTTATTAGTTTGTGAAATGGGTTTTAGTCTCAGGTTTAGTCCAATACACTATCACTAAAGGGGGTTTGAGGTCACTACTACACTCAATTACATTATCTCAATTCAATAATTCCTCAAAACCCTAGCTTGGAATTTTCAAAGTTCACTAAACTAAACTAAAACACTTCTAAACATGTATGGATAATAAAGTAATTGAATTTCTATACTAATGGTGAAGAATATACCTCATTTGGTAACTCGAGAAAATTCTTGAGTTGCTCCAAGTCTCCAAAATCCAATTTTTCTTGGTCCATCAAGCTTGTGGTGAGCTTGTGCACAATTTTAGAGAAGAGGGTGCATGGTTTTGATGTATTTTTTAGGATGTTGTGAGAGGATTGAGGTGGTGGGAAGAGGAGGGCAGCCATGAGAGGAAATGGAGGGGAAAATGATGAAGAAATATTGAAGGGGGACAATGGGAGCCTTGGTCAATGACCCATCACCTCTCTCTCTCTGCTCTCTCTTGCTCATACACATTTGTTTATTCTCTTTCAATTTCATTTCTTTTCTAAAACAAGACCATGCACAAATTAAGGATTTAAGCAAAGTTTTTAAAAATGTAACAAGTGTTAGCAATATGACATGGTGCATGTCGCATGCATAAAACGAAATCAATGCATGATTAGTGAACCTTAATCAAGTTTAGAAATAAACTTGTATATAATAAATTATAAAAATTTATAATTTTCCTAAATCGCATAAATCCCTCCAAAAATGACCATTCAATTTCATTTTCCAATATTTCCCAAATTATCGGTATTTAATTATACCGCATCATTAAAATATTCATAATATTTATTATTTTAATTATTTAAATTCCCAAAAATAATATTTTATTTTTCTGAAATGTTACATTTCCGCTGCTCCCACTCTGAATGAAACCCTCTGGCTGGTCCATACAGACGCACTCTTTCAAATTCCCATTCAAAAAAGCGGTTTTTACGTCCATCTGCCAAATCTCATAATTGTGGAATGCAGCAATGGCAAGAAGGATCCGAATGGATTTAAGCATAACCACTGGAGAAAAGGTTTCATCATAGTCCAAACAAGGTCTTTGAAGAAATCCTTTTGCAACAAGTCTAGCCTTATAGATTTCAACTTGTCCATCTACACCAATCTTATTTCTGAAGATCCATTTGCAGCCTACGGGTTTTACCCCTTCTGGAGCAATGTGTAAAGTCCATACTTTGTTGGTGTACATGGACTCCATCTCGTCCCGTATTGCATCCATCCATTTTACCGAGTCATTGCTCAAAATGACTTGCTAGAAGTTACTCGGCTCATCATTATCAATGATTCAATTCTCTCTATCCCCGTCTACGAGAAAACCGTAGTATCTCTCAGGCGGATGAGATAGCCTACTACTCCTGCGGAGTGGCTCGGGAATGTCCTGTTCTTTTGAACCTTCTGGTTCCGCCAAGCTTTCACTAATAACTTGTGGTTCTGGAATTTCTTCCAGTTCTATTGCGCTCCCACTAGTTTCTTTTTCAAAAAATTGATGTTCCAATAAGTGGGCATGACGAGAAACAAAAACCTTTTGTTCCTCTGCATAATAGAAAAGATACCTCCAGGAGTTCTTTAGGTATCCCATAAACGTACACAGTACTGAGCGTGCCTCGAGCTTGTCCGCATGCTGCTTTTTAACAAAAGATGGACATCCCTATATCTTCAGATACTGAAGATAGGGTTTCTTCCCACTCCACATCTGATATGGTGTGGTAGGCACAGTCTTGCTAGGAATCTTGTTCAAAAGATATGTAGCTGATTCTAGAGTATAGCCCCAGAATGATCGCGGTAACTCAGCGTTACTCATCATAGAACGTACCATATCTAATAGGGTTCGGTTCCGTCTCTCCGATACACCGTTGTGTTGTGGTGTGTATGAAAGAGTAAGCTGAGAGAGAATTCCATTCTCTTTTAGGAAATCCAGGAACTCGGCACTCAAGTATTCACCACCTCGATCAGATCTCAGTGTCTTGATACTTTTGCCGGTTTGTTTTTCCACTACATTCTTATATTCCCGGAATTTCTAAAAGGCCTCGGATTTATGTTTCATTAAGAAAATATTTCCATACCTAAAGAAATCATCCGTAAAAGTAATAAAATAGGAATAACCACTTCTTGCATGCGTAGACATTGGACAACACACATCGCGGTGTATGAGTCCCAAGAGCTCGCTCGCTCTTACTCCGCGTCCAGCGAACGGAGTCTTTGTCATCTTTCCTTTGAGACATGATTGACAAGTTGCATAAGATTGATATTCGAACGGATCCAAATATCCTTCTTTTTGTAACTTGGTCAACCTTGTTTCCTTGATGTGACCTAGTCTACAATGCCATAAGAAAGCATGATTTATTTCTGGAGTCTTTCTTTTATGTGTGTTCTATACATTGAAAACTTGTAGTTGGTTTAATACGTATATACCGTTGTTTAGAGTACCTGACCCAATCAGACCATGATTAAGGTGGATATTTATGACATTGCTTACAAATGTAAAATCATAACCTTCTTTTGATAACAAAGATACAGAAATGATATTACAAGTCAAACTAGGTACACAAAAATAGTTGCGCAAAACCAAAATATGTCCACTCGTCAATCCAAGGTGATATTCCCCTACGGAAACAGCATCCACGCTCGCTCCGTTAGCAACCCTGAGGGTTATATCACCGGTCTTCAGAACCCAACGGCTTCTCAGTGCATGCAAAGAATTACAGATATGAGATCCTGATCCGGTATCCAATACCCAGAAAGTAGAGTTGATTGACAGACAGTTTTCAATTACAAACACACCTGAAGATGAAGCCACAACTTGCTTCGGGTCCTGGTTCTTGGCCTTCCAAGCCCTGCAATCTTTTTTCCAGTGGCCCTTCTAATGATAGTAGAAGCATTCTTCATTTCCTACTGTCGGCCCTGCTACTCTTGCCTTCCCCTTCACTTCCACCTTACTAACACCGCCTCTCGGCTTCTTACGGGCCTTCTTCTTCTTTCCTTTGGCTTTCGCCTTGGATCAAGAAGAGGAACCTCCACCAACAAATAGAGCGGGTGTTTCCCCAGCTTTCTGTAGGGTGCCCTCAGCTCTCCTCAACATATTGAAGAGTTCTGGAAGTTCAACTTCTTTACCTTGAATATTAAAATTCAAGATAAATTGGGCGTAGGTGGGAGGGAGGGACTGCAGAATTAAGTCTGTATACAGCTCATTCTCTAACGTGGTCCCGAGGTCCGCGAGCTCCTCAATGTAGCCAATCATCTTAAGGACGTGTTCCCTTACAGATGATCCGATGGCCAACCTCGCCTGAAAAAGCTTCTTCAAGTTCTTGTATCTTGTGATACGAGATTGCTCTCCATAAATTCCTTGGTATGGAGGAATATGGATTCAAGATCCATATCTCATGTCGCCTCTGGTGCTCATTGTCCATAGAGGCCAGCTTGAGGCACTTGGCCTTCGCGCAGTCAATCTCCTAGGTCTTACGGATTTCTTTATCCGCGACACTGGATTCTGGACCTGGGACGTCGGGGGCTTTAGTAGTGAGGATATAGCCAAATTTTTCATAAGTTATTGCCATCTTGACATTCCTGAACCAATCTTTGTAGTTTGGCCCTGTCAATATATTTTTATCTAATAGTAACTTAAGGCCCGTCATCTTTGGTTGCTGCAATTACGAGAGTGAGAAGAAACACTTTAGAATGATGATCTTGCAAGTTTAGATTGGTTTTTAGTTTATCTAAACAGGATGACTCCCACTGTTTCTCGAATCCTTCCTCAAACCATAAAAGAAGAATTAGTCAGGATTAATCTCACCATACAATTCTTGCTTAACCGTTCAGCCAGGCTAGTGTCGGTACTTCGAGGGAGGTTTTATGACGCTTTCGCGAAGTTCCTTAATTAAATAACTTCTTTTCCCTCGAGGCGTAGCCCCGCTAACACTGTTCTAGACACCTACTTGGTTTATAGCATTGATCGTTAATTGAAAAAATCTCCCGAGGAGTAGCATATGCTCACAGTAGGATCGGGATCCAAATATCATTGTGTGATAAAGTCGAAGGAATCCTACCAAAATTATCACACTCCAAAAGGTATGCAACACTAGGAAGTTTCAGTTTCTTTAGAAACTCCCGATGTGGATTTTTGCCCCATGCTGTTATGACCATGACGAAGGCCAACATATCATAAGTCACATGTCATGTTCTACCCGTCATTATCCAGGTTAATTTGAATCCACTCATACATACCCTTGACGAAGGCTAAAATAGCAGTACGACTGTCCCAAACCAACGCATCTATCTGTTCTACAGATGAATATTCAGCAGCTACCAAACACTATGCCTTGGCGAAGGTCAAAATACATAGCTTGAATACTACTGAATATCCAACTGAAATGATGAAGGGCTACGAATGGTTTTGGAGAAACCGTGAACGTAGTGAACTTGATATAATCGAAGGAACCTGATAGCTTTTAAAAGGAGTGGATTAAGCTCCGCATTTTAAAAGTTTTACTGTTTTGAAAAAACCGAGTGGTTTAAAAAAATTTCCAATGATTCAGCTTTGGTTTGTTTTCTTTGCATTAGTGTAATGCAGTCCTATCATTTAACCTACCATTGCAGAAAAAGACGAAAATACAACGTACGCTTATGTCATCCGCATTCGCCACGGGTTCCCGTCTTACACCGTTAGGTTAGATAACTAACGCCAGAGCTGGGGGCTGGACTAGCGCGGATGCAAAACATAAGAAACGTCTATTATATAATATATATATATATAATAATAATAATATCCATTCGTCAGATGCAATAATAGGCATTCCAGATCACAGATGAACACATTGGATATTTTAGGAATTCCGCATTTCGTTTAAGCCTGTAACGAAAGACGGATTCCACGGTCACGATGAATAGCCAAACCCCACCCCAGACCCCAACGGGTGCGGCAAACTACCCGCCAAATACCTGAAGCGAAGCAACCTCCCTCAATAACGTGAGTAGGTCACTCGGCACATCAAAGTACCCAGTAGTTTATGCACCCCACCTTTGGTCTATCCTAGGAGCAATAAACAGTAAATGAAATAATACAACGGTGGCTACAAGCTCAACCCGGATGTGCCCCACGAAAAAAATATTACAACAATTTACAATTTACATTTGAATGAATGGATATAACACCTCACAGCCCCGGCTATTCATTCACGACAATCCAATAAGTCCATATACACAAACAAATATCACAGAAATGTGCAACCCCCAACTAACCGACATATAGCAATTAGCAGAAGTTTACGAACACATTTATCACATCTTGAAACATTAAACGACGTTAAACCGCGACTTCGAAACACCCCATATTACCACAGTGAAGAATTGACAGTATATTCAAGACTGACAAAAATAAACAACTCCTGAAGCACTAGATCCAAGTCACAAAGCTACATACCAAAACACAAAGGAATCCCCTCAAATCGAACCGGTGAGCTCCGAAAATTCACCAATGTGGCCGGCCATTTTTAGAGGTAATTGTCTCGTTTTTGGTGTGTGTTCATGTTACAGTTGTAGGAGTACTCTGCAGTTGCTAAAAAAATTTTTAGAGCCTCGGAAAAATTCAACAGCAACTAGGATCTACGTTTCGATGTTTATGGGTTATTTCGGTTTCTTAGTTTTAGTTATCGTTTAATCTGTTAGTTATAGTTTAGTCGGATCTGATACTACTGTAAGTTGATACCACACACCCCGCGTGTTCGCGGGGAGGCGGAGTATGCAAAAAAAGAATTTTATTAGCTTCGTAACATCGACTAAACTCCAGGATCTATACTAAACCCAAACTAACCGATATGCAAAGAGGTTTAACTACAAAGTGAGAAAGTTATACCTCAAGTTACTGTCCTTCTTCTTTGTCTCGCTGTCCTTCTTCTCGTCGTGAACTCCTTGTTGGGAGAATGGATCACGCCTCCTCGTCGGCTTCACAAAGTCATAGAAGATCCACCCGAGAGTTCCGACCTTGAGCTTAACCTCCAAGAAAAGGTAACTAGGTCACTAGGTGTGCTAAACTAAGTAGCCTAGAATGAGTAGAGAGTGTTAAAGGATTTAGTTATGTTTCAAACCCTAGAATTCTCAACTCATGAGACAATTAGGGTTTGCTTTGAGGAAGATGAAGAGAGTGAACTTGAGAGGAGAGAGAATATGTTTTTGGTAATTATAATACTAATTCAAGCATGGCATCTATTTTAACTCTAATGAAAGATAAAAATATCTCTCACAAATATCTCACAAATATCACAAAAATATCTAAGTCTTCTACTCTCACAAGAATGCAAAAGAGTCAACATAATGCCATGCTAAATTTCACTAAAATACCATGAAGTTTCCCTCCTCTCAATTATCCACCTCATTAAGCATTTAACCTAAAATGTTAAAACAAATAATGAGGTATAATCATCTTAAAGAAAACTTGAACAATTATAAGAATGCCCCTCGTAACCTTATATACATACCCGTATCCATGTTCCGAGAAACACGAATACAATGCGACATAATTAATCCAATAATCAAATACTAGGATCTGGCTTAAACCAAATTCCACTAGTATTGTCCGCCCGAACATCATATGCGCACAAGTACATGTATGTGATCGAACCCTGTCGTAAAATCATACGACCTCTACACGTTTCACCCAAAGCTGGGAAACCCTCTGTGTGGGACTCTAAAGACTCGACAGTACTCTGGCAGTGGGTTTAACCACAAGCGCGTCAGTGGCACTAGCTGTACATAACGGCTACCCAGCTATCTGTCGACAAGAAGGTCGACGAGGAAGCTCATCCGTACCCCAACTGAACCTGTCTGTGGCAATCTCCGTACAATCCGGTCTGTTCGTCTAAGAGTGTCGCATATCGGTCCTAGGGCGCGGCAAGCGTCAGACCCCTAATAGTGCAATAAGTCATGTCGGAGTTCGGCCAAAAACACTCTGAGAAACTACTGGAATCCCTACCAGAAAATCTCGTTTGTCCTGGCCAGGGACTTTGTGTAATGGCTTTCCGAACACGGCGCGGCATCAACCCCTAATTGCGGGAGAGACGAATCCTATCTAACCGCCACTGCCTCCAAGCGCTTCAGGACTGCACCCAACTACTACTTGTTTGCACGACTCAGCAGAGCCGTGGTAGGGTAGTAATCTAAGAACAGTGGGAACACACTTAAGGCGAAGTAGCAGTGTCAAGTCGAGGGACTAAGCTGTACCCATGTCACCTGGGAACTGCTACCTGACGATAGGTATATTACCAACCAGTAGTTCCCTACGAGTCGGTCCAGTGTAATTCATAATCCAATGAGCACCTGCATACTATCTCCAGTACGACATACTTATGTCTGTGGTACAGACCATCTCCCCTACTTGGAAGAGAAGCGTATGCACTAGTCTACTCTGGAGTATCGATGCCCTGTCTCGATAATCCTGCGACTAGGGACCTGTGTAAGGATGTGCTTATAGACTACCGAGCCCCCACTAGTGTGACTGCCATCACAACGCTGGTAGTCAACCAAAGATCCTAAGGGCTCTATCAATATGTATTAGCGATACGTTAAAAGAAACATATACACATATTAAGATAGATACAAACCAAGTAGCATACTACCATATCGAGCAAGACTGTCATAAATCCGTGTATATATCCCAAGCTTCCAAAATGTAATATACAAACTAGTACTATACAATAATGGCCTCTAGGGCATATCACACTCACATGGCCTTCGTGAGTAGATCCGCTGTGTTATTCCTCGTGTCAACTCTCCTGACCTTGATCTCCCGGCGATCAACTATCTCCCGGATCAGGTAATACCGCCTTAGAATATGCCTGGATCGCTTATGGGACCAAGGTTCTTTGGCCAAAGCCACTGCTCCATTGTTATCACAATACAAAGGTATTGGATGCTCAATGGACGGAACCACACCAAGTTCAGTTATGAACTTCTTCATCCAGATAGCCTCTTTGGCGGCATCGTTGGCAGCGATGTATTCAGCCTCCATCGTCGAGTCTGCCAAGGTTTCTTGCATGGAACTCTTCCAACAAACCGCCCCTCCATTGAAGGTGAAGACAAAACCCGAGACTGACTTAGAGTCGTCCTTATCACTCTAGAAGCTTGAATCGGTAAATGACTCCATTTAGAGTGCACCGTTACCATACATCAAGATTATTTCTTTAGTCCTTCTCAAGTACTTAAGAATGTTCTTCACAACTGTCCAATGATTCTCTCCAGTATTTGTTTGATACCTACTCACTACACCTAGTGAGTATGCTACATCGGGTCTGGTACACAACATCATGTACATGATAGAGCCTACTACCGAAGTATAGGGTATCCCTTGTGTGCGAGCCCTCTCTAAATCAGTCTTGGGAGACATCTCTTTGGAGAGAGTGATTCCTGAGATCATGGGTAAATTCCCACGCTTGGAATTTTCCATACTAAACCTCTTTAGTATGGTGTCAATGTATCTGGATTGAGACAATCCTAATATCCGTTTAGATCTATCTCTAAAGATCATAATTCCTAAGATCTAGGAGGCATCACCTAGATCTTTCATTGAGAATGTTTGGGATAAAAAGAGCTTGACCGAGTGCAGCATAGGAACATCATTTCCTATCAAGAGTATGTCATCCACGTACAATATGTGGAAGACGACCTTACTCTCTGCAACCTTCTTGTATACACAAGGTTCATCTACGTTTTTGATGAAGTCAAACTCTTTGACTGCCACATCAAAACAGAAGTTCCAACTCCGCGATGCTTGCTTTAACCCGTAGATTGATTTAAGCAACTTGCACCTTTCCGCTGCTCTCACTGTCCACGAAGCCCTCTGGCTGTGTCATGTACACGCTCTTTTCTAAATCACCAATTAGAAAAGCGGTCTTGACATCCATCTCTCAGATTTCATAGTCATGGTATGCAGCGATGGCATGTAAGATCCGAATGGACTTAAGCATAGCCACTGGAGAAAAGGTTTCATCATAATCCACACCTGGTCGTTGACAAAAACCTTTTGCTACAAGTCTAGCTTTGAATATCTCAACTTTTCCATCTACACCAAGTTTTTTCTTGAAGATCCACTTTCTCTCGATGGGTTATACCCCTTCAGGAGCATCTTCCAAAGTCCATACTTTGTTGGTGTACAGGGATTCCATCTCAGATCGCATTGCATCCAACCATTTCACAGAGTCCCCACTCATGATGGCCTGCTCGAAGCTAGTTGGGTCATCATCTTCCATGATGCAATCCTCACTCCCACCATCAATAAGAAAACTGTAGTATCTCTCAGGTGGATAAGGAACCCTACTAGCTCGGCGGAGAGGCTGAGGTTCGTCGGGGACTACTGAATCTTCCGGTTTTACCAAATCATCAGCCGTAGCTTGTGTATCTAGAACTTCTTCTAGTTCTACCTCTTGGCCACTAATTGTAACATTTCAGAAAAATAAAATATTATTTTTGTGAATTTTTATAATTAAATAATAATATATTGAATATTTTAATAAGGCGGTATAATTAAATACCGATAAATTAAGAAAAAAATTGGAAAATTATAGAAATTACTGAAATGAGGGTGCTTTATGTGATTTATGCAAATTATGAAATTTTATGATTTATTTGACACTATTTTAGTGCTAATCGCGATTAAAAATCGTTAATCGTGTATTAAACCGGATTTGTGCACTTGACATGTACTATGTCATTTTTACACTTGTTACATTTTTATCATGGCTTTTCTTCATATTTTATATCATGGTTGTTGCTTTATTTGAGAGGGGAAAAGAAAAGAAAATGGAAAACATTAGAATAATGGGTATGGGCATGAAAGAGAGAGGGTGAGGGGTCAACTAAGTCATGGCTCATCTGTCCCACTTCTTCATCTTCATCTTTTCTTCTTCATTCTTCAGCCCATGGCAGCACCCTCCTCCACCTCCACTTCAAACCCCCACTTCATCATCAAAGTTACACCAAAAGTCCATCCCCACTTCACAAAAAATGTGCACAAGCCTTCTAGCTATGCTTTGGACCAAGAAAGGGTGGATCTTGAGCACTTTGGGCAACTCATGAAAATTCTTGAGTTGCCAAATGAGGTATTCTCTTAACCATTAGCACAGTATTTCCATTGCTTTTACATCCGTTAGTGTATATGCCCTAGAGGCCATTACTGTATCATACTAGTTTGTATATTACTTAATGGAAGTTTGGGATATTCACAGTTGTATAGACAATCTTGCTCGAAATGGTAGTATGCTACTTGGTTTGTTTCTACTTTAATGTATACATGTGTTACTTTCAATATATCGCCTATACACATTAGTGGAGCCCTTTGGATCTTTGCTTGATTACCAGTGTTGTGATGGCAGTCACACTCGTGGGGGCTGGGTAATCCACAAGCACATCCTTATACAGGTCCCTAGTCGTAGGACTATCGAGACAGGGTATCGATACTCCGGAGTAGACTAGCGTATGCGCTTCTTATCCCAGCAGGGGAGACGGTCTGTCCCACAGCCGTCAGTACGTCGTACTTGAGATAGTATGCGGGTGCTCGTTAGGTTACGAGTACACTGGACAGGACTCGTCGAGAACTGTTGGTTGGTACTATACCTATCGTCAGTTATCAGTTCCAAGGTGACATGAGTACAGCTTAGTCCGCTGACTTGACACTGTCACTTCGCCTCGAGTGTGTTCCCACTGTACTTTGATTACTACCCTACCACGGCTCAAAGGAGTCGTGCAAACAGGTAGTAGTTGGGTGCAGTCCCGAAGCACTTGGAGGTAGTGACCGTTAGATAGGATTCATCTCTCCCGGTATTGGGAGTTGATATCGCGCTGTGTCAAGGTGAGCCTTTACTCATAGTCATCCCTGGCCAGGGCAAGCGAGATATACTGGTAGGTTTTCAGTGTTATCTCAGGGTGTTCTGGGCTACACTCCGACATGACTTGTACCGCTATTAGGGGACTGATGTTTACCGCCACCTAGGCCCGCCATGCGATATTCTCAGACGAACAGACCGGACTGTACGGAGAATGTCACATTCAGGCTCAGTAGGAGTTCAGATGGGTTTCACCTCGTCGGTCTTCTTATCGGCATCTACCTGGGGGCCGTTACGCATAGCTAGTGCCGCTTGCGATCTGTGGTTAAACCCACTGCCAGCGTAGTGTCGAGTACTTAGAGTCCCACACAGAGAGCTATTCGCCTTTGGGCAAAAAGAGTAGAGGTCGCATGGTTTTGCGACAGGGTTCGGTCACATCCGCGCACTTGTGCACGTTTGGTGTCCGGGCAGTTATTACTAGCGGGCTTTGGTTTAAGCCAGATCCTAGTAAACGTTTTGGGATTGGTTTTATCTCGTTTGTATCCGTGTTCCTCGGAACGCGGATGCGGGTGTGTATGCACAGTTGACAGAGACAGAGGCAGAGGATCTCTTTGTATTCGTATTCCTAGGAACACAGATGCGGGTGTGTATGCACAGTTGACAGAGATAGAGGCAGAGGATCTCTTTGTATTCGTGTTCCTTGAAACACGGATGCGGGTGTGTATGCACAGTCGACAGAGACAGAGGCAGAGAATTCTCATTAGGGTCGTTGACTGTTGACTTTTTCTAAACCCAAATGAGAATAGGAAATATGATTAATAATAATATTAATTAAGTATTATTGTGCCATGGTTGGGTTGAAAGTTTGACTTTGTTGACTTGTTGACTTTGTCGACCGGTTGACTAGTTTGGACTTGTTGACCATCATCATTGCATGGCTATCATTTCATGGCTATGACTTTTGGCTTGCTTGTTGTTCTTTACAACATGAGTGCATGAAATGATAATGCCATTGACATGAACCATCACAAAATACTTAATTATTATTATGATGATGATTATTTTCCTTTTGAGAGCATGGTTGTAAAAGGCTTGCTCATTCTATCATATTGATTCTCTCATCCTCAAGCTCTCCCTCTTCCTCTTACTCTCTCTAGCTCATGGTTCTATTATCTCATGAGTTGAGAAACAAGAACCATAGAGATAAAACCCAAAACACTTCTCTACTTATCCTAGTGTACATGGTCTAGCAAGCCAAGTATTCTAGTTTCCTCTAGATTGAGGTTGGAGCCAAAGGTAGAAGCTTTCGGGTGGATCCATCTTCGGCAAAAGGAGACGACGAGGTGAGGCCGATCCGACCACCACAAGGAGTCGAAGAGAAGGAGTTCAAGTTAAGGTATAACCCCTAACATAGTAGCAAACCTCTAAGTTAGTTTGTTAGATAATTTGTTTAGCAAAGATCCGGTTTAGAGTCCATGTTACTCTCCACCTAAAAATCGTTTTTCACAATTTCCGCAACCCCGAAAGAACCGGGGACGGGTAACGTGGACTTACAGTGGTATCAGAGCCTAGCTAAACACTATCTAACATGTTAGCAAAGTAACTAGAAGTTCGATCGGAGAAAAAATCACAAAACATGCCCCAAATGTTAACTTTCTGCCGAGTTTTATTTCTGTTCAAAAAATAATTAATCATGTACTAAAAATCGGCTCAGGGTTTTTAAAGAACACACAAGAAAAATGGTCCTCTAACTCGGTCAAAGCGCTGGGGAACCGAGGAGGGAGCGTGCTCCCGCCGCGGATCCGCGGCCAAGTTGACTCGGCTGTGGGTCAATTTTCCTACACTGTTCTTATAAGGGTATTTTAGGAATTTTACAATATGTTTTTTCTGCCCAGATTTTCCAGAAAGCAAATTTGTGTTTTGGGGTGGTTACAAATCCGTATTTTGATCGAACTTCTATAGACTTTAGCTAACGGGTTATATCTGTGATGTGATATATGTATTGAACGTCTGCTAATCGCTATACGTCGATTAGTGGGGGTTATACATATCTGTGATATGTAATGTTGATGGTTTGCGTATATGAATTCGTTGGATTGTCACGGATGAATAGACGGGGGGTTGTGAAATGAGAGTTATCTTTATCTTTCAATTCACGTAATTTGTAATTGATGTAATATTATTTATATGGTCGCACATCCGGGATGAGGTTGTAGCCTCCATTGTATAATTTCTTTTGCTGTTTTTGCTCCTAGGATAGACCCAAGGAGGGGGTGCACAAACTACCGGGTACCTCGAAGTGCCGAGTGGCCTACTCACGTTGTTGACGGAGGTTGCTTCACTTTGGGTATTTGGCGGGTAGTTTGCCGCACCCGTAGGGGTCTAGGGTGGGGTCTTGGCTATTCATCACGACCGTGTAATCCGCTTTTCGTTGCAGGTTCGAACGAATCGCAGATTCCTAGTATATCCAAAGTATTCATCTGTGATCTGGAATGGCTATCATTGCATGTGACGAATGTATATATCTATATATGATATCTATTTAGGCATTGCTTATGTTTTGCATCCGCACTAGTCCAGCCCCCGCTCTGTCGTTAGTTAAGTAACCTAACGGGTAATGACAGGGCCCCGTGGCGAATGCGGATGGCATAAGCGTACGTCATATTTTCGTTGTTTTCTGCAATGGTAGGATTAAATGATGGGACGCATTAAAATTAATGCAAGAAAATAAATCAAGTAAAATCGTTGGAACACTTTCAAAACCACTAGGTTTCTTTTCAAAAACAACTTTTAAACGCGGAGCTTAAGCCACTTCTTTTAAAAGCTATCAAGGTTCCTTCGATTATATCAAGTTCACTACGTTCACGGTTTCGCCAAAACCATTCGTAGCCCTCCGTCATTTCATATGAATATTCAATAGTATTCAAGCTATGTTTGTTGACCTTCGTCAAGGCATAGTGATTGGTAGCTGTTGGGTGTTCATATGTAGCATAGATAGATGCGTTGGTTTGGGACAGTCGTATTACCTTGTTGACCTTCGTCAAGGGTATATACGGGCGGGTTCAAATTAACCTGGACAATAACGGGTAGAACTTGACATGTGACTTATGATTTGTTGACCTTCGTCAAGGTCATAAGAGCATGGGGCAAAAATCCACATCGGGAGTTTCTAAAGAAACTGAAACTTGCTAGCACTGCATACCATTTGGAGTATGATGATTCTGGTAGGATTCCTTCAGTTTTATTACACGATGATATTTCGATCCCGATCATACTGTGAGTATATGCTACTCCTCGGGAACTTTCCCACTTAACGATCAATGCTATAAACCAAGTAGGTGTCTAGATAGGTGTTAGCGGGGCTACGCCCCCAGGGAAAAGAGGTTATTTAATTAAGGAACTTCGCGAAAGTGTTGGAAAACCTCCTGTTCCCAGATTAAAAATCAGGAAGAGCTTCAGAAGAGGCATCACGTGCTCACACGTGACCAGTAGTCACGTGTTGGCACGTGATGGCTAAGCAGCGGCCAGAAAACAGAGCGCAGAAGAAGAGAAGCCCACTCAAGGGGTCACGTGCTTACACGTGACAAGGGGTCACGTGCTCACACGTGACCAACGGTCACGTAGCCACACGTGACCGGCTTTAAGAGCCTGATTCTTTAACAGAATTAAATTCTAAGGACAAGTCTTTCAAATCTTTCCAAAATGAAGAAGGATTATCTGAAACCGTTGGATCAAGAATCTAAAGGTGATTAAATATCACCAATTTATGGAAAAATCTTGGACTTGGAAAGATTTCCCCCTAAATCTAACCAAAATAACAAGGAGATATCTTTGGATTTAAAATCCAATGGCGAATAAAATTCACCTAATAATCTAAAGGCCCAGATTAATGATGAAGATAAATCAAATCACTCAATGAACAAATCAAATCTCTCAATGAGAGATTTACAAAACAGATTGATTCTTTTCCTTCTCCTATAAATAGGAGCCAGGAAAAGAAGAGAAAAAACTTTCGGAAAACCTTTGGACCTTTGCTTTTGATACACAGAGAGAGAGAGATATAGAGCCTTTAATTCTCTACAAAAGGAAAACCTTAGGTAAGAAAAGGAAAGGGAGGCTTCAAAGAGAATTTAATTCTCAAAAGAGTTTAACTCTTATATAAAGAAAAGATCTTAGTTCTTTCTCTGGTGGAGGATCTGCAAAGCGCACATCGCCCCATGAATTGAGAATTTAATTCTCATTGGGTTGAGATCCTGCCATGCAGATCTAAAACACAGATAAGGAATTGAGTTTTGAGAATTTAATTCTCACAGAATGATAGAAATTCAATTCCTTTGAGATAAAATTAGGGTTTAACCCTATATTATGGGAATTTAATTCCTTCAAAATGAACAGAACTAGAGTTTAACCCTTATTGAGAACTTAATTCTCTAAAAATCACAGGAATTTAATTCCCTTAAAAAAGAAGAAATTAGGGTTTCACCCTATACCGGAATTTAATTCCTACAGAAAAGAAATTTGGGTTTAACCCTATCTAAGAATATAATTCTTCAGAAGAAAATAGGAATTTAATTCCTCTAAAGTTTACTGCTAGGGTTTAATCCTATGAAGAATTTAATTCTTAAAAGATGAACAGATCTTTAAAATATGCACAAAACCAGAGTCACGTGCTACCACGTGACCCCTGCAAAGATCCACAGAAAAGAACATTGAGGCAATGCCTCACGTGCCCCCACGTAACCCCTGAGGCATATAAAGAAAAAGCAAAATAAACAGAGACTCTGGGGCGCCCTCACATGTCAACACGTGACCCCTAATGAGCATTCTAACAGATTAAAGCGTGAGCCCCCATCACGTGCTGACACGTGATGGCTGTCAGAATAAAAAGTGTCAAACACTTATCTGTATAACAAAATGAGGGGGATCTGGTCCTACCTTTTGGATGCCATCACGTACTCCCACGTGATCTCCTCTTTACTAATGTTTAACACCAAACTGATAACTTGGTTGCCAGTGTTTAACACTGTTATTTATTAGTGTTTAACACTGATTCGAGAATCACAATTTTTAGTGTTTAACACTAATCTGATAATCTTATTTCCCAGTGTTCAACACTGTTAGTCTCTAGTGTTTAACACTAGCTTTAGCCCAATTGGCTAAGTTTCTAGAGGCAAAGCCTTTCCTTCAATAAACCAACAGAGGGCCAATATCCCAAACATGATTGGACTTAGCCCAAGCTGGCCATAAGTCCTCAATTCAAACTTAACTGGGCCAATGGGCTCATAATATAATAATTGATCTTAGTTTCCAAATTGGACTACGGATCACTTAATCTACCTTGGTTTAAGGGTACATCTCTTCACTCCTTTGATACTTTGCGTTGTAATTCTCAACGTCTTCAAAGAGGTGGCGGGTCCCGATGACCACACATTGATATGAACTGTGGGGTTCTTAAGCCCATAGACTATGAGGTCCTTAACCTTGACCGTAATGTCTTAAAACTAACGCCGGACTGTGGGGTCCTTAAACCCTCGGGCTATGAAGTCCTTAACCTTGACCGTGATGTCTTAAAACTAACAACGTACTATGAAGTCCTTAACCTTGACCGTGATGTCTTAAAACTAACACCGGACTGTGGAGTCCTTAAATCCTCGGACTATGACGTCCCTAACCTTGACCGCAACGTCTTAAAACTAATATTGGACCGCAATGTCCTTAAACTACTATTGACCGCAATGTCACTAAACTAAACAATGGGGCTCCTTTAATTGCTCTCTTGTTGGATCTAAACGATCCCGTTAAGTTGTTCTTAGTCTAAAAACTAGACTAACGTATCCTTAACAAACGTTTAAGTTAATCTTAGTCTCAAATGAGGCTAACATATCCTTAAACCCAAACCGCCAAACCCAAATCTAAGATAATACGGATTTGGACTAGTCCACGCCCTACGGGCGACGACATAACTCAGTCTCCGTATACAATCCACGGGCAACCAAACATAAAACAAACAAACACGACGCGAAGTGACCACATGGAGAAGGAGAAAGTTGTTACCGCAATGCGGTAGCGTAATTAACTGCAGGGGCTTACGCCTGCAGGGAAGAGCGTTGATTGAATACGATTTCCGATTGAGTAGTGTGAAAATTGTAAAAAATCACAACCAAAAATATTTTGACCGCAATCAATAACGGTGTCGGATGTAGCGCGTTAGTAAGTGCGAATCGTCCACAGGAAAAGTGTAATCGTTCGTGTTTCGAATTAGATGAGTTAAAATTTTAAGGAAAAGAAAAGAAAACCAATCATGATTTATAAAATTGCATTTCAAGAAAGAGAAAATATCTAGATCTAAGAAAGCATTAAAAATCAAGAAGTGATAATTTGGGATGATTTCCAACCAACAATCAAGATTCGAAGTGTAGTTCGTAGGAGTAGATCGGATCTATAGATGTGATGAGATCTAATGATTTCATGTTCTTATCCTTTAACGAATTGATACTAGATCGATGATAATTCTTCATGGTTAAGGATTTTTGCGAAGAAGCTAGGGTTTCCTCGTCTTATCTTTTATCCTTTCGATGAATCTCATTCAAA
Source organism: Agapanthus africanus (assembly GCA_030015575.1). Taxonomy (NCBI): domain Eukaryota; kingdom Viridiplantae; phylum Streptophyta; class Magnoliopsida; order Asparagales; family Amaryllidaceae; genus Agapanthus; species Agapanthus africanus. Next base: position 204,650,405 of record CM057347.1, on the reverse strand, counting down.
TTCTAGCTTCTAGTTAATCCAATGATCAATCGTTGTTCCCTAGTTTCAAGTGAACACAATCAAGAAAGGATCATCCCGAAACTAGGTCATCGATCATTTGATTCACAAGAATTTACAATCGTTATAAGATTTAAGAATTGTAAAAAGATCTAAATCATCATCATTCTATCGATCGTCTCAACTTCTATACGTGCGGAGTTTACTCAAACATCGTAATAAAAACCGCAATCACAAATTGAGATCGAATCATAATGTTGAATCAAAAGATAAGCAAGATATAGAAATTTCACCTTTATTTATCGACAAATTTCGTTACAACTCTCTTGAATTTACAAAAGAAAGTAACTAGATCGTCAATTTCGGCTTCGCTCGGCTCCTTGAGTCGCGGATGGGCTTGGATCTCTTGCTCCGATGGAATCCGGCGTCGCTTTCTAAAGGTTGAAGGCTCTCTTGCTTGAATGGTACTCGGGATCTTGATCTTGATTTTGAATTGGAATTAGGGTTAGGGTTTGAGGCACAAGTTGTGTCACTCAACTTGTGTTAGAAATGGGGGAGATGAGAGATTAGCCATTAACCATAGATCTAGGCTCCTTTTTATAAACCATTAAAACCCTAGATCTAGGATTTCAAATTTGAATTTTCCCTCCAAAAGTTTGTTAAGAGAGCTTTCTAGAAATAGTTTGTTAAGCCGAGCCTTCTAGATGAGACATGTGGCATTTCTACAATATTCTGGAAGCTTGGGCCGTTAGAATTAGCCACGTGAGGAAATTTGAGCTTCTAATGACGTCACGCAGCCGCGGTTCCGCGGCTTAAGCCAGCTCCCGCCGCGGAACCGCGGCGGTTTGGAAGCCTTAGGGCTTGGAAATTCTGGGCTTTTCTGATGCTGATATTTGGGCCTTTTTATGATATATTGATTTTCCAATTGAGTCCCTGATCTCTGCCAGATCTCCAGCCTTTGAGTTGGCGTATTTTATCAGCACTGTTTCACAATTTTAGCTCGGTTTCTGGAATTTCCTGCACAATTTCTCGGGACAAGAGTTGCGCAATACAAGGATGATGCGATGCCGTGATAAACACACAATTTCCCTAAAAGTGCCGGTTTTAAAGTCTAACACATGCAATCTGGTATTTCAGAGATGTTTTGCCAATATGTGCAATATGAATAGCGAACACTTCTATATGAGTGCAAATGATAGGGAAATTGCCGTGTTAAAACTGCAGTATTTTCCACTGATCCAATTCCCCCAAACTTATTTTCGATCGTCTCGATCGAATGATTTTATTAAAATGAGAAGGAGAAAATAAAGAAAGAGAAAAACTAACTAGCACACTTTAGTAGGCAACACGATTGCACTGAGCACGTGCAACAAGCCTTTAAACCTCTAGGTGTCCCTAGTAGGAGGAGTGTTGTCTCCTGAGGGTTTTCAGCGGATTGCACCCACAAAATCCAATAATAAAAGAAAGATCATGAATATTATATTTAAAGACAAAAATTGTAAAAGAAAAGCCTTGAAAATTAGGGTTTCCAACTAAGCTAGCTTTTCGGTTGTCATGAGCCCTATCTTAATAGTCATGAAAAGATGTCAGAAATCACGTCCTCCCTCAATAAAACATCGTCTTATTCTTCATTCCTATCTGTATTCCAAACATCGATCATATAACCCTGCGTGTGTGTAAAGGACATCCCTACACCTGGAGAATTCAATTCAAGCTATTATACTCTTGCCCATCAGCCTCAGTACTTTTTAATTAATGAATATTTTGCCGAATTTGCTCACACACTTTCATGCGACCGTTAATACTTCTTGAGGTACTAACCGACCGATTACTCTTGTGCTTGCTTATTTTGTGTATTTTCCTCGTCTTGCACCACCTAAGGCTTAGCAGTGACTCCCAGACCAGTTGGCCTTAGGGCACTAGGTGAAGAGGCACTCTCGCTATATATTTTTTTATTGCCCTTGGTGATAACAAAACCAGTGTCCATTTTTCTCACCACTTAATATTTTCTTCATTTTTTTTATTTCCATCATACATCGGCTTTAAGACAAGAGCATTTCAAGGTATCCTCTACTATCCCGGGCTTCAAGACGTGTGTAAGTGCGAATAGCTGGGTATCAACGTTCAAAATGTTTGGCTTCCAGAATAGGAACTATTTTTCAGACTTAGTTTTATCCTCAGATTAGTGACTTCTTTCATCTTACTAACCCTTGGGACAACGGCTCATAACTACTTATTACTAGTTCGTATAAGAAAACTTCTAATTTTCTTAGTTTTCTTAAATTTTTCTAATCTCATGGATGTAATTTTTCAATATCTAATCTTTTATTATCTTATTTATGTACAAAAATATTTTTATTTTTTTGAAAATTTTTAAAATTTTTATAGGTTTTCAAAAATGTTTTGTGCTTATGCAAAGTATGATGCAACTGATGCGCAAATAAGCACAAACCTCCCCCAAACTTGTTTTCAACAGTGTCCTCACTGTTGCCATCTGCTAAATCTACAAAAACCTGTAAGCCCGGGAGGAATTTATTAGTGGGGGCAAAATATATATGTGAAGATCCTCCCCCAAACTTATTTTTGGCTCATCCTTTTATGTAAAATTTTTCTTTTCAAGAGCCCGAAAAATGTACCCCCCCCCCAAACTTGAGTTATGCAATGTTAAGCTTTGAAAATCACATGAGGGGGTCAAAAATCAGTGGTCGATGCCAAGCTTTGCAAAGACCAAAAATTAACACCAACCATTCAAAAATTTTATCAATGCGGTGCTCTGGTTGGTGGAAGAAGAAGTGGGGAAAGGGTAAGGGGTGGAAAAGAATGTGTGTGCGTCTCATTTTGGAGAGACGATGCAGTGTATGTGATGGATTACTCGCATTATTTTTACAGTTCGGAAGAAGGGGTGGAGGTTCAATTTCATTGATTGGGGGATTATTCATCTCAACACCCGTGTCATTCAAAAATGCGAGTTCATCAGCGAAGATCTCCTCAAAAGTTCCATCAATACCCCGATGAATAATATCATCACAAAGTGCGGGGTGATCTTCAGACTCCAGAAACGGTTCATAATCGGTGTTAGTTGTTGACCCGGACATCTCGGTGGAAGAGTCCGTATATGTATGATACATAGTTGGGTCAAACAATAACGTATGAAAAGAGTCAAGATCGGTATCATGAGGATCATTAAATTCGCTGCTGTCGACATCCATTAAGTCGGCAGAACAGACCTGAGCAGTAGGTTCAGAGGGTACACTTCCCAACTTGTAAATATTTAGCTCAATTGACCTATTCCCGAAAGATAGGGTCATAGAACCGTTACGACAATTGATGATAGCATTGGAAGTGGCTAAAAAGGGGCGACCTAAAATCACCGGAATTTGATTCTGTGGGTTCGCTACAGGCTGTGTATCAAGTACAATAAAGTCTACAGGGAATACGAATTCCCCGATTTTTATTAACATATCCTCCAGTTCACCCCTAGGTTTGGTGATTGATCGGTCGGCCATCTGGAGAGTGCAAGGAGTTGGCTTCAACTCTCCGATCCCTAACTGCTCATAGACTGAGTAAGGAAGCAAGTTAACACTAGCGCCAAGGTCTAGTAGAGCACGGTTGATGTGTTTCTCCCAGATAGAAATGGAAATCGTAGGATATCCAGGATCCTTACGTTTCCTCGGTAATTGCTGAGGAAAGGCTGTGTCTACTGTTTTTGCCATGAATATCTTCTTGGGCACTTGAGTCTTCCTCTTCCTAGTGCACAAGTTCTTAAGAGTTTTCGCATAGGACGGAACTTTTTGGATAGCATCTAGGAGAGGGATGTTGATATTAACTTGCTTAAAAATGTCCATAATCTTCTCAATATATGGACTCGATGTGTTAGCCCTTAACCGATTAGGATAAGGTGCTTTAGCAATAAGCGCCGGGTCCATCATAGGAGAAGGAAGTATGTGTGGACCTGATCCCAGAATAGAAGTAGGGATCGTCTGCGGAGGAGTAGAAGAGGTGGGCTGAGGTGGTGAGCCTTGTGGGAAACGAAGAATAGGCTCGCAAGAAGATGGTGGGGTAGAAGAACTGGGGTTAGAATTAGAAGTAGAAGTGGAAGGAAAGGTCTCGGCCGGGGTGTCATTGATAGATTTTTCAGTGTCATCAATCTCTTCCCTAACGTGATTTCATTCACATGATGTGAATAGCCAGGATTGGGTAAAGGTTGAGCTGAAAGTTTCCCTTTCTCTCTTGCACTCATTTCGGATTTTAGTTGTGCAATTTGTTCTTCCATCGATTTAATATTCTCATTTTGAGAGACAATGATCTTCATCACATTCTCGACGGAAGATTGCAAACTTGTCGTCCCTTGGATGGATTGTTTCATGAAAGTATCCAAGGTTTGTGCTAGTGCAGAGGTATTATCTGTACCGGTCAATTGCAAAGAGTTTTCATGTGGTGCAAAAGTGTTGGCCGGATTTTGGAAGTTTTGTGATTGGTAGGGGTGCTGACTCAATGGAAGTGGTTGCTGTTGTGGTGGAGGGACCCTTTGGAAATTATTTTTGGTTGGAACCGTGTTTTGAGTTTGTGATTGGTTCCAAGTAAAGTTCGGGTGATTCCTCCAACCTTGATTATAAATGGAAGAAAATGGATCGTTCCTAGGTCTTTGAAATGCTGCATTGGTATGCTCATGACCTTAAAACAGAGAATTTCGTGGACATTATTCTGTCAAATGAGAAGGATCAGAACAACATCCACATACAGTTTTGGAGAGTGACATTTGATTGAGGGCGGGAGCTAAAAATTTGTTTTCCATAGTCTCGAGTTTCTTTTGCATAGCTGAAATGTCGGCTCTAACTCCTATGGAAATATTATTGTCATCCCTAGACGATTGACTCACACCCTCCCACTGTAAATATTTTTCAGCAAAATCTTCTAGAAATTTCCAGGCTTCCCCATCATCTTTGGTCATGAAGTTGCCTTGACACATGGATTCAAGGGTCTGTCTTGTGTTAGGATTAATGCCCTCATAAATGATTCAGCACAGATCCCATCTAGGGATTCCGTGATGAGGACATTGGACTAACAAATCCTTGAAGCGTTCAAGACATTGTGAAAATGTTTCATTTGGAAGCTGGGTGAATTGATTGATTTCACTGCGGACTCGAGCTGTTTTATGATGTGGGTAGAATTTCTTAAGGAATGCTTTGACGAATTCTTCCCAATTTGAGATGGAATGTGCGGTAGTGTTATACAGCCACTTCTTGGCTATATCGCACAAGGTGAATGGGAGAAGACGTAGACGCATAGCATCCATAGAAAGCTGTGAGGTACCTATCATTGCGCATACATTTTCAAATTTGGTAATAAAGACATATGCGTCTTCAGACTCGAGACCGTGAAATTTTGGTAGAAGGTTGATGTATTGGGGTTTTATTTGAAAATTGTCCCCATTGGCTGGTGGAATGGAAAGACAGGTGGAAAGGGGACCTCGTGTAGGATAGCACCTCTCTTGGAGAGAGTTGCGGGGTGGATTCTGCGCACCAACGGACGGCGGCAGAGTAGTGGTAAAGAAATTCGATGGAGACGGATCTATCGATGTGGGTGTAGTCGTGGGTAAAGAAGAGGTAAATGTAGAAATACCGACTTTTAGGTCGATCGGGGAAACGCGGACTAAACGGGCACTAGAATCCCGTGTCCAGCCTATCTTGCACTAAAAAGGGTTAGTACAAGTGGCAGCGTGACTTATAATTAAGGGAAAAAATGAATGTGATTGGTGTTTGTTTTGAAAATTTTACAGATTTTTGAAAATATGATGCGATCACAACAAATGCAACAAGCAAAACCCTAATTCTATGGTCGCCTAGGTCAAAGCTCTAGACCGCTCCTAACTGCCAAAAGACAAGTCGCAGGATTAAATCCTCCACTGCCTCTTTGTCTCTCCAGTGGCCAGGTAAGTGCCAGGTAAGTGGGAAGGTACTCCACTACGTAAGTAGTAGGCCTAATTAATAACCACTAGCCTTCGACACACTTGCCTTAGACACCACAAAAGAAACGCGGATAAGCAATGAATTACCCACGGCCTTCTCTTGTCCTAAGTGAGCGCGACGGTCCTTAGAGTCGTCTCTAGATCTTTTTTAGTTAATGAGGGTAAATGCGGATGCAAGTTTGTGATTTTTGGGGCTTAGGAAGGGTAATGAACTCCCCACCTAATCTGGATTTGGTCTTTGCCCCTTAATGTCCGTATTAATTATGCAAACAACCACAAAAATCAAAACACGCACAATTTAATTTTTTCTTTTTGCGGCGCTGCGATTTTTGCAAAGAAACCTGCACAAAATGTTAATTAGAGCAGATTTGGAGAGAGATAAGAAAGTTGGGAAGTTACAGAGAAATTTTCGCACTGCGATGACGTCAGCATGCCGCGGAATCGCCGCAGTTGCAAGCTATTGCCACGGAATCGCGGTCTTTTCAAGGGATCACTGCACTGAAATTTTTGGCACTGTTCCTGTTCACCTCAACAGCTCTCTGGACTTCTTTGAAAAAAATTTCTCAAGCTCCAAAATTACCAGATTACCTCGCAACAAATCACAACAACTCGTATTAGGGTTTGTGCGAGTTTAGATCTAAAAAATATAGATGGAATAAAATTTTCAACTCAAATTTCAAAATATGAACAATTAGCGCACTATCCTCGGCAACGGCGCCATTTGATTGAATACGATTTCTGATTGTGTAGTGTTTGAGACAATCGTTGTAGTATAGTGGTGAGTATTCCCGCCTGTCACGCTGGTGACCCGGGTTCGATCCCCGGCAACAGCGCCATTTGATTGAATACGATTTCCGATTGTGTAGTGTGAAAATTGTAAAGAAATCACAACCAAAAATATTTTGACCGCAATCAATAACGGTGTCGGATATAGCGCGTTAGTAAGTGCGGATCGTCCACAGGGAAAGTGTAATCGTTCGTGTTTCGAATTAGATGAGTCGAAACTTTAAGGAAAAGAAAAGAAAACCATTCATGATTTATAAAATTGCATTTCAAGAAAGAGAAAATATCTAGATCTAAGAAAGCATTAAAAATCAAGAAGTGATAATTTGGGATGATTTCCAACCAACAATCAAGATTCAAAGTGTAGTTCGTAGGATTAGATCGGATCTATAGATGTGATGAGATCTAATGATTTCATGTTCTTATTCTTTAACGAATTGATACTAGATCGATGATAATTCATCGAGGTTAAGGATTTTTGCGAAGAAGCTAGGGTTTCCTCGTCTTATCCTTTATCTTTTCGATGAATCTCATTCAAATTCTAGTTTCTAGTTAATCAAATGATCAATCGTTGTTCCCTAGTTTCAAGTGAACACAATCAAGAAAGGATCATCCCGAAACTAGGTCATCGATCATTTGATTCACAAGAATTTACAATCGTTATAAGATTTAAGAATTGTAAAAAGATCTAAATCATCATCATTCTATCGATCGTCTCAACTTCTATACGTGCGGAGTTTACTCAAACATCGTAATAACAACCGCAATCACAAATTGAGATCGAATCATAATGTTGAATCAAAAGATAAGCAAGATATAGAAATTTCACCTTTATTTATCGACAAATTTCATTACAACTCTCTTGAATTTACAAAAGGAAGGAACTAGATCGTCGATTTCGGCTTCGCTCGGCTCCTTGAGTCGCAGATCGGCTTGGATCTCTTGCTCCGATGGAATCCGGCGTCGCTTTCTAAAGGTTGAAGGGTCTCTTGCTTGAATGGTACTCGGGATCTTGATCTTTATTTTGAATTGGAATTAGGGTTAGGGTTTGAGGCACAAATAGTGCCACTCAACTTGTGTTAGAAATGGGGGAGATGAGAGATTAGCCATTAACCCTAGATCTAGGCTCCTTTTTATAAACCATCAAAACCCTAGATCTAGGATTTCAAATTTGAATTTTCCCTCCAAAAGTTTGTTAAGAGAGCCTTCTAGAAATAGTTTGTTAAGCCGAGCCTTCTAGATGAGACATGTAGCATTTCTACAATGTTCTGGAAGCTTGGGCCGTAAGAATTAGCTACATGAGGAAATTTGAGCTTCTGATGACGTCACGCAGCCGTGGTTCCACGGCTTAAGCCAGCTCCCGCCGCGGAACCGCAGCGGTTTGGAAGCCTTAGGGCTTGGAAATTCTGGGCTTTTCTGATGCTGATATTTAGGCCTTTTTGTGATATGTTGATTTTCCAATTGAGTCCCTGATCTCTGCCAGATCTCCAGCCTTTGAGTTGGCGTATTTTACCAGCACTGTTTCACAATTTTAGCTCGGTTTCTGGAATTTCCTGCACAATTTCTCGGGACAAGAGTTGCGCAATACAAGGATGATGCGTTGCCGTGATAAACACACAATTTCCCTAAAAGTGTCGGTTTTAAAGTCTAACACATGCAATCTGGTATTTCAGAGATGTTTTGCCAATATGTACAATATGAATACCGAACACTTCTATATGAGTGCAAATGATAGGGAAATTTCCGTGTTAAAAATACAGTATTTTCGACTGATCAAGCGTCCCCACAATCAAAAACCCCTCAAGTGAGGGGGAATTTGACGAAGTCTGCTACATCGGCCGCATCCGTCTAAACCTTCGATACACGGTGCCATAAATCAACTTGGCATCTTCGGAGAGGTAGACAGATAACACTAATTAGCATCTGCCCTGAATTTCAGGCAAGACGTCCGTCGCGCCGTCCTTCGAAGGGGAACAGATTCTGGCACGCCCGGTGGGACCTTTTCCTCTTTCCACTCCACACTTCGTGTGTCGTGATTCGTGAACCAATCGCGGTTCGCTAATGGTTGCCCTTAGGTTGCGAAGTACTAAGATTTTGCATTTCGTTTGCTGCAGAAAGCGAAAGGATCAATGGCTGGCAACTGCTCGAACTGCTCCAACTGCAAATGCAACCGACGCTCCGCCTCACCTGGAGGTGTAGCATATGGACCGCAGGCTGCTTCCCTATTAACTATGCCTGTGGAGCAAGTGACTCAAGCTACCACCGGTCTATTCTTTGGGACCATGCTCCCGCCGGTAAAAATTAACATCCTAATGCCCGTACCGGAAGCGTCAAAGAAATCGGTGTTTGATCGACTTGCTACTCCTACGGCCTCTCTCAACGGGTCATCCAACTCCTCGGTCTTCACTAGACTGAGCCTGAACTCCAAAGGGCTCGCCAAGAAGCCCGTGATACCTGAGAAGGCCATCCCAAAGAGGACAGCTGCTCCCAGAGTCGTCAAGGCGGCTTCTCCTCCCAGAAGGTCAGTGTTCGCAAGATTGACTACCCCCGTTCCCGCTCTCGCTCAGAGATCTGTAGCTTCTCAATGAACGTCAGTCTTCGAAAGGCTGACACCAGCAGCAACCCCTCCCCAGAACAGGGGGCAAGACGAAGCCGTCGCTGAATCAATCCCGACAACCCGCCATGCCTGACGTCGCCATTGGCGCCGGATAAGGAAGACTGGGGGAAACTCCCCCTCCGGACTAACTCCAACAGCTCCAACGGTGGAAATTGAGGCTGCTGTTCCAACCGGGAACAGTTTCGAGCTGCTGAACAGGGTACGCAGAAATTCGCCAACTGCGGTTCTCAAAAGATCCCCTCCACCTGCGGAGAATGTTATAGAAACAAAGCCGGAGCAGCCCCCTCAACGACTGTCCTCCAAAATTTATAAGGTATGGCGACGGGTTCAGGAAGCAAGGTCTTGCTCTGCCTCCTATTATTTTGCCTCGGTAATCATTCAAGATCACTCTCGCCGGAAGAAAAGGACGAAAGTGCAGGAAGAAAAAAACCGTCACGTCAAACAACAAAGGACGACAACCGCTTGGGTGCCCGCTGCAACGGCTCCCTCCATGTCGACTACACAAAAGAGAAGAAGGCCGGATAGAGTCCCCACTCCTACACCAAATGTCAGGGACAATAAGCCTAAACGCCCTAAGTCTGGGGACATGACGGTCCATACGGTATACATGGCGCTGGGAATAGAGAACAGCCGCGCATCCACGGGTCATAGGCCGCTTACACGGTCAGTGACCAAAGCTCAGGAGCAACAGCAGAAGCTCCAGGAAATGATGAACGCGATGGCCGCACTCACTGGGCCGAAAGAAAGCCCCGAAGCGTCATCTGATCAACGCCAGGAGCAAGAAACTGATGCTGAATTCCTTCGTAGGATATTGGAGAAGAAGGATAAAGAGGCTGTGGAACAAGCAGCCAATATACAATGAATGGCCCTGCTATTCCAGGACATGGTGGGGATGATGATCCAACAAGAGTCTCCTGCTGAAGACCCTCCAATCGTTCTTGAAGACGACAGGGGAGAAACGTCAAATCCTCCACCCGCTCTGTCAACAGCCAAGGAGGAAACAATCTCCAAGGCTGACCTGGACGAATACATAGCCCAACATATACGAGTTCACCAGGCGACTGAGGCAGCGGTTCAAGTTGTCAGAACAAGGCGACCATATCCGAGCTGGTATGATTAGATCAAGTACCCGCCGGGCTATACAATACCGAAATTTCATGTCTATAAGGAGACGGGCAATCCCCACCAGCACGTTGCCCAGTTTAGGGTGCTTTGCGGCAACACCGGCAGTGATGATAAATTGTTGCTTCGTCAGTTTATCGGTAGCTTGTCGGAGACGGCGTTCGAATGGTACTCTGAACTCCCGAACGATTCCGTCAAGACGTTCGCTGAAATGGAGTTGCTATTCACTCAGCGATTCGCGAGCGCCAGTGAACGCACCCCGATAACGGCGTTGATTAGTGCCAGGGTGAAACCAGGCGAGACGTGGGTCCAGTACGCTATATGCTGGTGAAACTTGTGGTCGAAATGCGAACAACGCATTGAGGAGGCGCCCGCGGTGGGCATGTTCGTGGGTACCCTAGACCCTCATGCAACTATCTCATAGTTCATGATGTTTTTTAAGCCAACCACATTCCAGGCTTTGATCGAAAAGTTGGCCCAGATGGACCAGATGGGTCATAGACCGTCTCCCCCGAAGCCAGAACCTCGGAATGACAAGGGTAAAGGGAAGGCCACCTTCATGGAGAACGCTCAGCAGCAACCCAGTGCCCCAAAGCTGGCGGATCAACTGGAAGAAAGACGTCGGTATTACAATGAGAAAATGAAGCGCCCCTACTCATTCCCGCGGGATAAGATGAAGAGGCTATTCGAGCTGGCAATACGCAACAGGCTTATCAACTTGCCAAACCCAAGGCGACCGCCGCAACCCAGTGAGGTGAATAACCCCAACTACTGCTCTTACCATCAAACAGTAAGCCATCCGATTAAGGATTGCTTCATCTTCAAAGATGGATTGAGGATTAATACCTACAGGGTAAGTTTGCGCTGTCCGAGAAGTGGAAGGTGAACCCGCCACAACCTCACACTGCTAAGAAGACGGACACACCGGGGGCAACTTGTTCTTTCATTGAAGAAGCTCCATGGGAAATCGTGCTTTCAGAAAAAACCAAGAGGATGCTGAACGATCTTAAAATATGCCCGGCGATCAGGTAGAAGAACCCACTGGAACCTCAAATCATTGAAGGGATGCTGAAGCCGCGCCCAACTCCAAAGATCGGTGGTGACGACCCGAGCACTCACGACCAGCCGTCGAAATCTTCAAAGAAAAAGAAGAAGAAATCTAAGAAGCCCGTGAAGCCTGGCAACAAGCGTACGGACTTGCAGAAACAGATTGACGCGCTAGAGGAGTACAATCAGAAGGCACGAACTCCCATTACACTCCAAGAGTTCCTCAACCACTTCTTTTAGGAGGAAGATAACAGGGAGAGCTCGTCGGATGAATCCGAGGGATATGTGGTGAGTTGTCATGTGATCTCCCACTCGTTTACGGGCGATGAAAAAACTCCTGGCACTGAGAAACTGGGGGCACAGCCTGAACCAGAACTGGTGTGGCCGATAGACGAAATGATCGACGCCTTTCTAGACGAGATTCGTCTGAAAAGTAAAGCCGATCGGGAGCGTGAGATGGCCGCATCAGAAGGAGCCAAACGCCGGCGACTAAACGAAAGAATCGAAGCACTCCCGCCAGATCGAAAGGCACCCGACGCGGATAAAAACGTATTCAAGACGAGGAAAAGGTTTGCCAAAGCCATGTCAATGGGAATGAAACTACCACCCTCGGAAGAAAACACGCTCGATGGGGCGGAAAGGCACCCTAATTACTGCTCATATCATCGGAAGATTTCACACCCCACTGAGGAGTGCGACGCTTTTAAAACATGGTGGCAGGGATATGTTGCTCATCGGCAACATTTTAAGCGAATGAAACGCAGAACTCGTTGGGAGCAGAGAAGTGCGCCCGAAGGACACAAAAGAACTACCGGCAACTGTTACATGGTCAACGCCGGAAGATCACAAGTTCTCACCTTTGGGAGCGACTCCGATGAGGAAATGGCTCTTGGCCCACTCTTTGAAGAATCCGTCTTAGGGAAAGAAGAGGAACCAGAGGCCTGCGAAAACATTCAGTTGCGCAATCGCACGCTTCCGGAAAAGAATCTCGGACCCGCAACTAGAAAAGATAAGGGAAAGGAAAAGGTCGCTGAGGATATCACCTTAGATGACCAAGTTATGAAAGAGCTGACTGCCAAGGACCCGCCTAAGAAGAGTAAAGTGGACTACAACATCCTAGCGCACCTGAGAAAGCTACCCTCTCGGCTCAGCATTCTTGACGCCCTCCTGTTATCAAAGGAAGTGAGAGATTCATTAATCAAGGCGCTACAGGAGCCGGAACAATTCCAAACTTTTCTGGCCGAAGAAAAGATGAAGGATGAATTGGAGGAAGTGCACATGGCCGATATCACTTTCGGTAACGAAGACCTTCTCCTTGGGATGTGCGAATACAATCGCCCCCTTTATGTCTCTGGATATTGCCACGATATAAAAATAGGCAAAATCTTGGTTGACAACGGGTCTTCCGTTAATCTCCTCAATGTGCGGGTGTTAAAGGAAATTTGCATGAACGTCCAGCACCTTGCTAGGGACAAGATCACCATCTCCGGGTTTGACTCCCAATCATCGAGAACTCTTGGGTCTGTGATATTGACGCTACGCTTTGGGCTACTCGTCACAGACATTAAGTTTCACGTCATTGACGCCAAGACCTGCTACAACGCCTTGCTCGGTCGTCCTTGGCTACACGAGTACAACATCATCCCTTCTACGCAACATCAGTGTATGAAGTATTTCAAGGATGGTCTCGAGTATACCGTAACAGGTGAGCTAAACCCGTTCTCCGTAAACGAGGTCCGCAGGTACGAAGATGCAAAGTACTTTTTGCCAGATTTCGAGAATACAGAGAGGTGTCGAAAACCGGAGAGCGAAGCCGCCGCCACCATTCCTGTTTTCGGGAGTGATACCGAAGAAGAAGAAGAAGAGATAGTTTACATTGGGCCGTCTCGACGCAACAACCCGGGACCGTCCGCACCCATATTGATCTTCGGAAGTGACTCGGAAGATGAGGTTAATGCTATGTTCTCCAGTCGGCCGTCAATACAAGCATCCCCTGGCGATGATCAGAGTTTGCAAATCACCATGACTCCACGGGAGCACTACAAAGATCTTGACGCGCTTGAAGCTCACAACGTGCAAGACCTGCAGACGTTTTACGTCCCTCCCAAGCGAAAAGGCGAAAAGGCGATCCTATTCTATCGATCCTCGGAAATAAGAGTAGAGAAAGAGATCTGGCATGGCGCGGATTCTACACTTGATAATCTTCAACCAATCCGTTTGCCCAGATATTACACAAACGGATTGAAAAGGCTATTGAAGCGCCAAAGGGTACCCTTAAAACAGACTACTCGACAAGCTCGATTCTATAACTGGATTTAGGATGTCCCTGGGACTCAGCCCAAATTGCCCAATGGGAAAATGGAAACACTTGGGCTTGGATACGTGAGAGCCGGGAAACAGGAACGAGTCCACGATAGCTACGCCATATACAACTTCGATGAAGAAGGGGACGCCCTATCAGGAAATGCTAACCCCTCATCAGGACTAGATCCCGCAATCAAAGTGCCGAGTCCGTCATTTGAAGAGCGAATGGACAAGCTTATCAGGAAAGCGGGTCAAAAAGCTCGGGACGACCATGGTCACGAGATGGCCATCTACGAGAAAGCCAGGATGCAACGTCTTCTTCAACAGACTGCCAAAGACGAAAATACGCCTCCCTGTCAACCTCTTGTGCAAAAGGCCTGACGTAGAGGTAGAAACAAGTCAAAGAGCAGAAAAAACGTTCGACGGCGACAAAGCGGGACTGAGAAGTCACGCGATCAGAAATCGAGCGGTCCAGAATTGTCCTTTATGAAAAAGATGAGTCAGGCATACTCTTTTCCTCAGAATAAAACACGGAAGATACTTGACCTCGCTTTAAAACATCGAATGATTACACTTCCAGAGTCTAAACACCCTGGGCAAGCTAACGAGGTCTCTCATCCGGGCTATTGCTCTTATCACCGAGCTATAGGACACCTTATCGAAGACTGCTTCACCTTCAAGAACTGGGTCGAAAACCAATACCAGCAAGGCAGATTTGCTCTATCCGACAACTGGAGGGTGACGCCGTCACAAAAGCACGAACCAAAAGCCGAGCATGCAGCGAGGATAGAACCAGACCTACATCGGTCCTAGAAGCATACTCGTACTTATGATGTGATAATGATATCAAAAGAAGAGCCCGAGGATATGGATGACCTTCCTTGGTGCTTCGAAAAAAATAATGACGAGATGATTGCGGAGTTTCCGCCGGCACCAAAAGAGCTGGAAGATGGAATACATACTACTGCAGATAACCTCAGGAAAATTGAGCTGGGAACGACGAACGACCCGCGACCGACATTTGTCAGCGAGTTGCTATCTGAAGAAAGGGTGGCCACGTTAAAAGACGTGCTTATGCAGCATAGAGATTGCTTTGCATGGAACTATTCCGAAATGCCGGGACTAGATCCATAAATTGCTGTGCACAGATTGGCGATATCTCCGGACGTTAAACCGGTCAAGCAGGCACCGAGAAGAATGCGGCTTGAGCTTGAGATGAGCATTAACGCCGAAGTCAAGAAGCTGATCGATTCAGCGTTTATCCAAGAAGTTCAATATCCTGATTGGATCGCCAACATCGTCCCGGTAATGAAGAAAAATGGGACAGTGCGCATATGCGTGGACTTCCGGGATCTCAATAAAGCTTGCCCGGAGGACGATTTCCTAGTACCGGTAACCGAGCTGATGATAGATAACAAGTCCACTCATGTGGTTTTCTCTTTCATGGACGGCTCATCAGGGTATAATCAGATAAAGATGCATCCCGAAGACCAGAGGCATACCGCTTTTCGGACTCCTTTGGGTATATTCTGCTACAAGGTGATGCCCTTCGGTCTAAAGAACGCCGGTGCCACCTATCAGAGGGCCATGACGAAGATCTTCGATGACCTCATACATGAAATCGTCGAATGCTATATCGACGACCTCGTCGTGAAAAGCAAATCATACGAGGAACATCTCGAGCATCTGAAGACCGTATTTCAACGCCTTCGGCAATACAACTTGAAGATGAACCCTCTCAAATGCGCATTCGGGGTGTCCTCAGGCAAATTCCTAGGATTCATTTTCCGGCACCGAGGCATTGAGATAGATCCGTCGAAGATCAAGGCGATCATGGAAATGCCACCGCCAAGGACTCTCAAACAATTGCGGTCTCTCTAGGGGAAGCTCGCGTACATCCGGTGATTTATAGCCAACCATTCAGGCAAATGCGGCCCCTACAGTCACCTGATGAAGAAGGGAACCCCGTTCGTTTGGGACCAAAAATGCCAAAGCGCGCTAGACGAGATCAAGCAATACCTGCAGAACCCGCCAGTGTTGGCTGCTCCGGTCAAGGGAAAGCCCCTCATTCTTTATACAACCGCCCTCGAAGGTTCCTTAGGTGCATTATGGGCGCAAGAGAACGATCAAGGGAAAGATAGAGCACTCTACTACTTAAGTCGAGTTCTACTGGGGGCAGAAAGCAACTACTCCCCCATTGAAAAACACTGCCTGGCGTTGATCTTTGCGATAACCAAGCTCAGGCACTATGCGTTGACGCATGAAGTCCGTCTCATTTCGAAGGTGGACCCCCTTAAGTATTTAATGTCGAAGGCCATACTGACTGGTCGACTCGCTAAATGGGCCCTGCTCTTGATGGAGTTCTCAATAACATATCAGCCTCTCAGGGCAGTGAAAGGCCAGGCCATCGCCGACTTCCTCGCTGAGCATCCGATACCAGCTGATTCTCCTTTGAATTGTGAGCTGCCAGACAAACATGCGTTTGACGCAATCGACGGCGGTGATACCCGATGGGAACTTTATTTCGATGGAGCATCCTCCATGAAGAAGCGCAAACAAAACACACCTATAATCAAATCTGGGGTAGGTCTCATCTTCGTAACTCCACAAGGGGGGATAATGCGCTTTGCGTTCTCCTTGACAGAGCCGAGGGCGAACAACGAAGCCGAATACGAAGCTTTGATAGCAGGCCTCAAGATCGCCATCGACATGAGAATTGAAAACCTCCTCATATACGGAGACTCCCAGCTGGTCGTCGGTCAAGTAAATGGTGACTACCAAACATGCAAACCGGAGTTGGTGAAGTATGGTGAGAGAGTACAGCAACTACTAACTCAAATCCCCTCCTACACCTTGGAAAGTATACCGCGTGCCGAAAATAGCAAGGCGGATGCTTTAGCCAAGCTCGCTAAGGAA
Organism: Agapanthus africanus; assembly: GCA_030015575.1. Taxonomy (NCBI): domain Eukaryota; kingdom Viridiplantae; phylum Streptophyta; class Magnoliopsida; order Asparagales; family Amaryllidaceae; genus Agapanthus; species Agapanthus africanus. The sequence goes on along the minus strand of CM057347.1, from coordinate 204,633,651 downwards.
CTGGCTGATGAGAACCTCGATGACGTCAGAATTGTGGTACAAAGCCGTCGGGTGCTCGCCCCAGCGGAAATATCTCCGGAATCATCCGAAGAAGAGGGAGCGACTGAGCAGACGACCCTGCAAATAAAAGATCGGGAAAATACCGAGGATTGGAGAGAAGTCTTTATAGACTACTTCAAATCCCGTCGAACACCTGAAGATGCGTCCTCAAGACATCAACTCATGAAACGAGCTATGTCTTTCGCCTTCGTCAACGATACTTTGTACAAGAGGTCATTCGATTCTCTGTGGTTGAGATGCCTGGGACCTGACGAAGCGAAAAGAGTCGTTCAAGAAGTCCACGACGGACTCTGCGGTTCTCACCAAGCAGGCCCGAAGATGAAGTTGAAGATTAAACGGATGGGCTACTATTGGCCCACGATGATCCAGGACTGCCTCGAATATGCGAAGCAATGCCACTCGTGCCAGATCCATGGAGACTTCATCCACTAGCATCCAAATCCTCTACATCCAACGTTGGCTAGCTGGCCGTTCGAAATGTGGGGGACTGACATAATCGGCCCCATCGAACCAGCATCATCCAGGGGACATTATTTCATCCTAGCGACGACTGATTACTTCTCCAAATGTGCAGAAGCAGTACCGTTAAGGGAAGTGAAGACGGAGAATATTCTTCATTTCTTCAAGACGCACGTCATTTATCGGTTTGGAACTCCGCGATGGATCATCTCCGATAACGGTCCAGCCTACAGAAGCCACAAGGTTAGTCGCTTCGCGCAACGACACAACATAGACTGGAGATACTCCTCAGTTTATAATCCGCAAGCTAACGGTCTAGCTGAGGCTTTTAACAAAACCTTGACAAAGATTGTGAAGAAGACGGTGTCCCGAAGCAAAAAGGACTGGCACGAGAGACTGCAAGAAGCTCTCTGGGCATATCGAACTACGTTCAAGACGGCCACGAACACAACGCCGAACGCGTCGGTATTCGGTACAGAAGCAGTACCCCCCTCGAGATAGAGTTACCCTCTCTACGAGTGGCAGTCCACTACGAGCTGATGGACGAAGAAAATGCCCACCTTCGGCTTGAGGAGCTTGATGCCCTTGATGAAACCCGTCTCATAGCGCAAAAAAATCTGGAAGCTTACAAAGTAAAGATGACGCGCTCATATGAAAGATTGACCAGGCCGAGGACATTCCGCCAAGGCGAACTCATTCTAGTGGTCAAAAGGCCTATGATCCCCAATCGCGCCAAGCGGGGAAAATTCGAGCCAAACTATGAAGGCCCGTACATCATAGACAAGGTCTACCAGGGTGGAGCCTATTTACACATGGATATACACGGTGAGAGACCTTTCAGACCAATAAACGGTCGCTTCCTGAAGAAATACTACGCTTGACGGGTTAAGGCCTAGGTCAATGATAGATGACGACGGCTATGTCCACTCGCTATCTTCCCAAGCCCGAACTCTATAAGTAGTAACCGGCCTTCTTCAGCAACGGACCAAAACGTCCTTAAACTAATAACGGACCGAAATGTCCTGTAAGTCCATGCTACCTCTCCCGGTACTTTCGGGCATGCGGAATTTGATGAAAAACAATTTTCTAGAGGCAGTAACATGGACTCAAAACCGGGTCTTTGTTAAACATCTAACTAACAACCTAACTAGGAGTTGTTAACTACTCGGTTAGGGGTTATACCTTTCTTTCTTGAACTCTTTCGTCTTCAAACATCGATGGTTGTCCGGATCAGCTTCACCCCGTCGTCTCCTTGCGCCGAAGATCGATCCACCTGAAAGCTTCTATCTTTGGCTTCTTCTTCGAACTTTGAAGAAACTAGTTCACTCGGTTTGCTAAACCTTGTGAACTAGAGTGAGTAGAGGAGAGTGTGTTGGGATTTTTCTCTATGGTTCTTGGTTCTCAACTCATGAGACAAGTGAACCATAGACTAGAGAGAGAGAGAGCAAGAGGAAGAAGATGAGAGCTCAAGAACACAAGAGAGAGAAAGGAAATGAAAAAATGAGCAAGACTTTTCTCTCTTGGCTCTCATAATCCAAAAACATCATAACCAATAATAGCAATCAAGTATTAGTGATGGTTTAAGCTACAATAGCCATATCATTTCATGCACTCATTTTGCATAAGAGAACAAGTAAGCAAAAGTCTTTGCGATGAAATGATAGCCATTGTCATCATGATGGTCAACTAGTCCATCCTAGTCAACCGGTCAACAAAATCAACAAGTCAACAAAGTCAACCCCTCAACAACCATGTCCCTATAATACTTAATTAATATTATTGTTAAATACATATCATATTCTCATTAGGGTTGAGCAAAAAGTCAATAGTCAACAATCAACGGTCAACAACCGTAATGAGAATCCTCTGGCTCTGTCTCTCCGTCAACTGTGCATACACACCCGCATCCGCGTTCCGAGGAACCCGAATACATAATGGATAAAACCAATCCCAAAACGTACACTAGGATCTGGCTAAAACCAAAGCCCGCTAGTGTTAACTGTTCGGACACTAAACGTGCACAAGTGCATGGATGTGACCGAACCCTGTCGCAAAACCATGCGACCTGTCGCAAAACCATGCGACCTCTACTCTTTTGCCTAAAGGTGAATAGCTTTCTGTGTGGGACTCTAAAGACTCGACACTACGCTAGCAGTGGGTTTAACCACAGACCGCAAGCGGCATTAGCTGTGCGTAACGGTCCCTAGGTAGATGCCGACAAGAAGACTGACGAGGTGAAACCCATCTGAACTCCTACTGAGCCTGAATGTGACAGTCTCCGTACAGTCCGGTCTGTTCGTCTGATACATTGCATGGCGGGCCTAGGGGGCGGTAAACGTCAGTCCCCAAATAGCGGTACAAGTCGTGTCGGAGTGAAGCCCAAAACACCCTGATTTAACACTGGAAGCCTACTAGTATATCTCGTTTGCCCTGGCCAGGGACTACTTGTGTAATGGCTCTCCTAGACACAGCGCGATGTCAACCCCCAATACCGGGAGAGACGAATCCTGTCTAACCGTCACTGCCTCCAAGTGCTTCGGGACTGCACCCAACTACTACCTGTTTGCACGACTCCTGTGAGCCGTGGTAGGGTAGTAATCAAAGTACAGTGGGAACACACTCGAGGCGAAGTGACAGTGTCAAATCAGCGGACTAAGCTGTACTCATGTCACCTGGGAACTGATGACTGACGATAGGTATAATACCAACTAGTCAGTTCCCGACGAGTCCTGTCCAGTATATTCATAACCCAACGAGCACCCGCATACTATCTCCAGTACGACGTACTGATGGTTGTGGGACAGACCATCTCCCACTCTGGGATGAGAAGCGCATGCACTAGTCTACTCCGGAGTATCGATGCCCTGTCTCGATAGTCCTGCGACTAGGGACCCGCATAAGGATGTGCTTATAGATTACCCAGCCCCCACTAGTGTGACTGCCATCACAATGCTGGTAATCAAGCAAAGATCCTAAGGGCTCCACTAATGTGTATAGGTGATATACTAAAGTACACACATGTACACATTGAAGTAGAAACAAACCAAGTAGCATACTACTATTTTGAGCAAGATTGTATATACAAGGTGAATATCCCAAGCTTCCATTAAGTAATATACAAACTAGTATGATACAGTAATGGCCTCTAGGGCATATACACTAACAATCTCCCACTTGCACTAAGGCCATGTACTGGCGTATCGAAGACCTATCATCTCGATCAGCCGCTCGAACTGAGTCTGGGGCAAGGCCTTGGTGAATGGATCTGCAGTGTTATCTTCTGAAGCAACCCTCCAAACCTCGATCTCCTGGCGATCCACGATCTCCCTGATCTGGTGATACCGCCTCAAGATGTGTCTGGATCTCTGATGGGACCTGGGTTCCTTCGCTAAAGCTATAGCCCCGTTGTTGTCGCAATATAGTGGTATTGGATCAACAATGGACGGAACCACCTGAAGTTCTTTCAAGAACTTCCTCATCCAGACAGCTTCTTTTGCGGCATTAGATGCAGCGATGTATTCCGCTTCCATCGTCGAGTCTGCAACGGTTTCCTGTTTGGAACTCTTCCAACACACCGCCCCTCCATTGAGGGTAAAGACAAAACCCGACATGGACTTGGAATCGTCCTTGTCACTCTGGAAGCTGGAGTCAGCAAAGGCCTCGATCTGGAGGTCTTTTCCGCCATACACCAAGAACATCTCCTTAGTCTTTCTCAGGTACTTGAGAATGTTCTTTACCACTATCCAGTGTTTCACCCCAGGGTTTGACTGATACCGGCTTACCACACTCAGTGCATAAGCTACATCTGGTCTGGTACACAACATCGCATACATTATAGAGCCTACCGCAGAAGTGTAGGGTATAATAGACATGCGATCTCTCTCCAAATCAGTCTTGGGAGACATCTCTTTAGAGAGGGTGATCCCGTGACAAGCCGGTAGGTTACTGCGCTTGGAATCTTCCATACTGAATCTCTTCAGTATGGTGTCGATGTGCCTGGACTGTGAAAGTCCTAATAACCTCTTGGATCTATCACGATGGATCCGGATCCCCAGGTTGTATGAGACATCACCCAGGTCTTTCATGGAGAACCTGTGTGACAAGAACTCCTTGACAGATTGTAGCATAGGAAAGTCATTTCCTATTAAGAGAATGTCATCCACTTATAAAACGAGGAATACTACAGTTCTCGCTACAAATCTACTATAGATGCATGGTTCATCTGGATTTTTGATAAAGCCAAATTTCTTGAACGTCTCATCAAAACAGATGTTCCAACTCCGTGATGCCTGCTTTAGTCCATAGATGGACTTAAGCAACTTGCACACCTTTCCGCTGCTCCCACTCTGAATGAAACCCTCTGGCTGGTCCATATAGACGCACTTCTCTAAATTTCCATTTAGAAAAGCGGTCTTTACGTCCATCTGCCAAATCTCATAATCGTGGAAGGCAACAATGGCAAGAAGGATCCGAATGGATTTCAGCATAGCCACTGGAGAAAAGGTTTCGTCATAGTCCAAACCAGGTCTTTGACGAAAACCCTTTGCAACAAGTCTAGCTTTATAGGTCTTAACCTGTCCATCTACACCAATCTTCCTTTTGAAGATCCACTTGCATCCTACGGGTTTTACCCCGTCTGGAGCAATGTCCAACGTCCATACTTTGTTGGTGTACATGGACTCCATTTCGGTCCGCATTGCATCCAGCCATTTTACCGAGTCAACGCTCTGAACGGCCTGCTGGAAGCTAGTAGGCTCATTATGTAAGTCCACGTTGCGACCCCCGGTTCTTACGGGGAGGCGGAAACGGTATAAAAAACGAATTTTTATCGCAAGAGGCAACATGGACTAAACTATGGTCGGGATCGTTGTCTAAACTAAAACTAGCAAACTAAGCTAAAGATATTTAGCTACTCGGATGAAGATGGTTATACCTAAACTTGAACTCCTTCTCTTCAAGCTCCGATGGTGGTTCGATGGCTCCTTCTCGTTGTCTCCGTACGCCGAAGATAGATCCACTTGAAAGCTCCAACCTTTAGCTCCTTCTTCGTTCTTTGAAGAAACTAGTTCACTTGGTTTGCTAAACCTAGTGAACTAGAATGAGTAGAGATGATTTAGAATGGGATTTTATCTATGGTTCTTGATTCTCAACTCATGAGACAAGAGAACCATAGATCAAGAGAGGGAGGAAGAGGTTGAGGGTGAGAGCAAGAGGAGAGCTCAAGAACAAGAGAGAGAATGAGCAAGAAAGAATGAGGCTCTCTTTTCTCTCTCACCCTCTCATAATCCAAAGCAATGATAACTCATCATATCAACAAAAGTCTTATGTGATGGTTGAAGTAACCATAACCTTATCATGTCATGCACTCATTTTACTCAAATGAACAAGCAAGAAAAAGTCTTTGGCATGAAATGATAACCATGGTTATCATGATGGTCAACTAGTCAAGCCTAGTCAACCGGTCAACAAGTCAACAAAAGTCAACAAGTCACCAAAGTCAACAAGTCAACAAAAGTCAACAAGTCAACAACCATATCACCATAATACTTAATTAATATAATAGTTAATCACATATCATATTCTCATTAGGGTTGAGCAAAAAGTCAAAAAGTCAACGGTCAACTGTCAACAACCCTAATGAGAATCCGCTGTCTGTGCCTCCCTGTCAACTGTGCATACACACCCGCATCCGCGTTCCGAGGAACACGAATGCAAACTGGATAAATCCAATCCCATAAGGTACACTAGGATCTGGCTTAAACCAAAGCCCGCTAGTGTAAACTGTCCGGACACTGTACGTGCACAAGTGCACGGATGTGACCGAACCCTGTCGCAAAACCATGCGACCTGTCGCAATACCATGCGACCTCTACTCTTTTGCCTAAAGGCGAAAAGCTTTCTGTGTGGGACTCTAAAGACTCGACACTACGCTGGCAGTGGGTTTAACCACAGACCGCAAGCGGCACTAGCTGTGCGTAACGGTCCCCAGGTAATGCCGACAAGAAGACCGACGAGGCGAAACCCATCTGAACTCCTACTGAGCCTGAGTGTGACATTCTCCGTACAGTCCGGTCTGTTCGTCTGATACATCGCATGGCGGGCCTAAGGGGCGGTAAACGTCAGTCCCCCAATAGCGGTACAAGTCGTGCCGGAGTGAAGCCCAATACACCCTGAGATAACACTGGAAACCTACCAGTATATCTCGTTTGCCCTGGCCAGGGACTACTCGTGTAATGGCTCTCCTAGACACAGCGCGATGTCAACCCCCAATACCGGGAGAGACGAATCCTGTCTAACCGTCACTGCCTCCAAGTGCTTCGGGACTGCACCCAACCACCGCCTGTTTGCACGACTCCTTTGAGCCGTGGTAGGGTAGTGATCAAAGTACAGTGGGAACACACCCGAGGCGAAGTGACAGTGTCAAGTCAGCGGACTAAGCTGTACTCATGTCACCTGGGAACTGATAACTGACGATAGGTATAATACCAACTAGTCAGTTCCCGACGAGTCCTGTCCAGTGTACCCTTAACCTAACGAGCACCCGCATACTATCTCAAGTACGACGTACTGACGGCTGTGGGACAGACCGTCTCCCACACTGGGATGAGAAGCGCATGCGCTGGTCTACTCCGGAGTATCGATGCCCTGTCTCGATAGTCCTGCGACCAGGGACCTGCATAAGGATGTGCTTATAGATTACCCAGCCCCACTAGTGTGACGGCCTTCACATCGCTGGTAATCAAGCAAAGATCCTAAGGGCTCTACTAATGTGTATAGGCGATATACAAAAATAAACACATGTACACATTGAAGTAGAAACAAACCAAGTAGCATACTACTATTTTGAGCAAGATTGTATATACAAGGTGAATATCCCAAGCATCCATTAAGTAATATACAAACCAGTATGATACAGTAATGGCCTCTAGGGCATATACACTAACAATCTCCCACTTGCACTAAGGCCATGTACTGGCGTATCGAAGACCTATCATCTCGATCAGCCGCTCGAACTGAGTCTGGGGCAGGGCCTTGGTGAATGGATCAGCAGTGTTATCTTCTGAAGCGACTCTCCGAACCTCGATCTCCTGGCGATCTACGATCTCCCTGATCAAGTGATACCGCCTTAAGATGTGCCTGGATCTCTGATGGGACCTGGGTTCCTTCGCTAAAGCTATAGCCCCGTTGTTGTCGCAATACAGAGGTATTGGATCAACAATGGACGGAACCACCTGAAGTTCTTTCAAGAACTTCCTTATCCAGACAGCTTCTTTTGCGGCATCAGATGCAGCGATGTATTCCGCTTCCATCGTCGAGTCTGCAACGGTTTCCTGTTTGGAACTCTTCCAACACACCGCCCCTCCATTGAGGGTAAAGACAAAACCCGACATGGACTTGGAATCATCCTTGTCACTCTGGAAGCTGGAGTCAGCAAAGGCCTCGATCTGGAGGTCTTTTCCGCCATACACCAAGAACATCTCCTTAGTCCTTCTCAGGTACTTGAGAATGTTCTTTACCGCTATCCAGTGTTTCTCCCCAGGGTTAGACTGATACCGGCTTACCACACTCAGTGCATAAGCTACATCCGGCCTGGTACACAACATCGCATACATTATAGAGCCTACCGCAGAAGCGTAGGGTATAATAGACATGCGATCCCTCTCCAAATCAGTCTTGGGAGACATCTCTTTAAAGAGGGTGATCCCGTGACAAGCCGGTAGGTTACCGCGCTTGGAATCTTCCATACTGAATCTCTTCAGTATGGTGTCGATGTACCTGGACTGTGAAAGTCCTAATATCCTCTTGGATCTGTCACGGTAGATCCGGATACCCAGAATGTATGAGGCATCACCCAGGTCTTTCATGGAGAACCTGTGTGACAAGAACCCCTTGACAGATTGTAGCATAGGAATGTCATTTCCTATTAAGAGAATGTCATCCACGTATAAAACGAGGAATACTACAGTTCTCGCTACAAATCTACTATAGATGCATGGTTCATCTGGATTTTTGATAAAGCCAAATTCTTTGACCGTCTCATCAAAGCAGATGTTCCAACTCCGCGATGCCTGCTTTAGTCCATAGATGGACTTAAGCAACTTGCACACCTTTCCGCTGCTCCCACTCTGAATGAAACCCTCTGGCTGGTCCATATAGACACACTCCTCTAAATTTCCATTTAGAAAAGCTGTCTTTACGTCCATTTGCCAGATCTCATAATCGTGGAAGGCAGCAATGGCAAGAAGGATCCGAATGGATTTCAGCATGGCTACTGGAGAAAAGGTTTCGTCGTAGTCCAAGCCAGGTCTTTGACGAAAACCCTTTGCTACCAGCCTAGCTTTATAGGTCTCAACCTGTCCATCTACACCAATCTTCCTTTTGAAGATCCACTTGCATCCTACGGGTTTTACCCCGTCTGGAGCAATGTCCAACGTCCATACCTTGTTGGTGTACATGGACTCCATTTCGGTCCGCATTGCATCCAGCCATTTCACTGAGTCAACGCTCTGAACGGCCTGCTGGAAGCTAGTAGGCTTATCATAATCTATGATGCAATCCTCTCTATCCCCGTCTATGAGAAAACCGTAGTATCTCTCGGGCGGATGAGACTGCCTACTACTCCTGCGGAGCGGCGTAGGAATGTCCTGTTCTGTTGAACCCTCTGGTTCCATCAAGCTTTCAGTAACAGTCTGTGGTTCTGGAATTTCTTCCAGTTCTACTGCGCTCTCACTTATTTCTTTTTCTATGAACTGGTGTTCTAGAAAGTGGGCATGTCGAGAAACAAGAACTTTTTGTTCCTCTTCACAGTAGAAGAAATATCCCTTGGAATTCTTTGGATATCCCACAAACTTGCACAGTACTGAGCGTGCCTCGAGCTTGTCCGTATGCTGCTTTTTGACAAAAGCTGGACTTCCCCATATCTTAATGTGATTAAGATGGGGTCTCTTCCCACACCACATCTCAAATGGCGTGGTAGGCACAGTCTTAGTGGGAACTCGGTTCAAAAGGTATGCGGCTGATTCTAGCGCATACCCCCAGAATGATCGCGGTAACTCAGCGTTACTCATCATGGACCGCACCATATCCAATAGGGTGCGGTTCCGTCTCTCCGATACACCGTTATGTTGCGGGGTGTATGGAGGAGTAAGCTGAGAGAGAATTCCGTTCTCTTTTAAATAGTCCAGGAACTCGGCACTTAAGTATTCTCCACCTCGATCCGATCTTAGAATCTTAATACTTTTGCCGGTCTGTTTCTCTACTTCATTCTTATACTCCTGGAATTTTCCAAAGGCCTCGGACTTATGTTTCATTAAGAAGACATAACCGTACCTTGAGAAGTCATCCGTAAAAGTAATGAAGTAAGAATGTCCGCTTCGGGCATGTGTAGACATTGGACCGCACACGTCACTGTGTACGAGTCCCAAGAGCTCGCTCGCTCTTACTCCTTGTCCAGTAAACGGAGTCTTTGTCATCTTTCCTTTGAGACAAGATTGACAAGTGGCATACGATTGATATTCGAACGCATTCAAATATCCTTCTGTATGTAACTTAGTCAACCTTCTCTCATTGATGTGACCCAATCTACAATGCCATAAGAAAGTCTGATTTATTTCTGGAGACTTTCTTTTGTGTGTATTCTGGACGTTGAAAATCTGTGGTTGGTTTAACACGTATATACCATTACTCAATGTACCTGACCCAATCAAAACTTGATTAAGGTGAATGTTTACAACATTACTTACAAACGCAAATTCATAACCTTCTTTAGAAACTAAAGATACAGAAATGATATTACAAGTTGCGTTGGGTACAAAAAAGCAATTACGCAAAACCAAAACATGTCCATCTGACATTCCCAGGTGATAGTCCCCTACGGCTTTAGCATCCATGCTAGCTCCGTTCGCAACTCTGAGGGTCATGTCACCTGCTTTCAAAACACTACGGTTTCTCAACGCCTGCAAAGAATTACAGATATGAGATCCTGATCCGGTATCCAATACCCAGGAAGTAGAGTTTATTGAAAGACAGTTTTCAATAACATACACACCTGAAGCTGAAGCTGCAACCTGCTTCAATTCCTGTGTTCTGGCCTTCCAGGCCCTGCAATCATTCTTCCAGTGTCCTTTCTTATGACAATAGAAGCATTCTTCCTTATCCACAAGCTTCCCCGCTATCTTTGTTGCTTTGCCTTTTCCCTTCGTATCCACTTTACCAACACCGCCCCTTGGTTTGGCGGGGGCCTTCTTCTTCTTTCCCTTGGCTTTCGTCTTGGACCTAGAAGAAGATGATCCTCCTACAAACAAAGTGGATGTTTCCCTACCTTTCTGTAGGGTGCCCTCTGCGCTCCTCAGCATGTTGAGGAGCTCTGATAGTTCAACCTCTTTTTCTTGTAGGTTGAAGTTCAGTATAAACTGGGCGTAAGCGGAAGGAAGGGACTGGAGAACTATATCCGTATATAGCTCACTCTCCAATGTGATCCCTAGGTCAGCGAGCTCCTCAATGAAGCCGATCATCTTTAGCACATGCTCGGCTACTGATGATCCGACGGCCATTCTTGTCGAAAATAACTTTTTCGACGCTTCGTATCTTGCGATACGTGATTGCTCTCCATACAGTTCTTTTGTATGGAGCAATATGGACTCCATGTCCATATTCTCATGCCTCCTCTGATGTTCGTTGTCCATCGAGGCAAGCAGGAGGCACTTGGCCTTCGCGCTATCAATCTCCCAAGTCTTGCGGATTTCCTTATCCGCGACGCTGGAAGTTGGACCAGGGACAGGGGGAGCTTTGGTGGTAAGAAGATACCCCAGCTTGTCATAAGTGATTGCTATCTTGACATTCCTGAGCCAATCTTTGTAGTTTGGCCCTGTCAGTTTGTTTTTATCTAGGAGTAACTTAAGTCCAGTCATGTTGATTGGTCGCTGCAATTAGGAGAGAGAAGAAGAAACACTCAGCATGATGCTCTTGCAAGTTTAGAGTGGTTTTTAGTTTGTCTAAACAGGATGGCTCCCACTGTTTCTCGAATCCCTCCTCAAACCATAAAGGAAGAATTAGTCAGGATCAATCCCACCGTACAATACTTGCTTAACCGTTCAGCCAGGCCGGTGTCGGTACTTCGAGGGAGGTTTTCCAACGCTTTCGCGAAGTTCCTTAATTAGAGAACCTCTTTTCCCTGGGGGCGTAGCCCCGCTAACACCTTTCTAGGCACCTACTAGGTTTATAGCATTGATCGTTAAGTGAGAAATTTCCCGAGGAGTAGCATATACTCACAGTAGGATCGGGATCCAAATATCATTGCGTGACGAAACTGAAGGAATCCTACCAGAATCATCACACTCCAAATGGTATGCAAATCTAGCAAGTTTCAGTACTTATGAAACTCCCGATGTGGATTTTTGCCCCATGCTCTTATGACCTTGACTTTGGCCAAAATATCATAAGTCACATGTCAAGTTCTACCCGTCATTATCCAGGTTAATTTGGATCCATCCGTACCTACCCTTGACTTTGGCCAAAATGGCAGTACGACTGTCCCAAACCAACGCATCTATCTATGCTACACATGAACACCCAATAGCTACCAATCACTGTGCCTTGACTTTGGCCAACATACACAGCTTGAATACTATTGACTATTCATGTGAAACGACGGAGGGCTACGGATGGTTTTGGCAAAACCGTGAACGTAGTGAACTTGATATGGTCGATGGAACGAGATAGATTTTAAATGGAGTGGCTCAAACTCCGTATTTTAAAAGTTTGTTTTGAAAAGAACCGAGTGGTTTTTCGAAAGTGTTCCAACGACTTTAACTAGGTTTATTATCTTGCATTAGTTCTTTTAATGCGTGATATTCTTGCATTAGTTCTTTTAATGCGTCCCATCATTTAACCCTACCATTGCAGAAAACAACCAAAATATGACGTACGCTTATGCCATTCGCATTCGCCACTGGGCCCCGTCATTACCCGTTAGGTTACTTAACTAACGACAGAGCGGGGGCTGGGCTAGCGCGTCTGTAAAACATAAGCAACGCCTAAATAATAAGCAATGATAGACATTACAGATCACAGATGAATGCATTGGATATACTAGCAATCCGCAATCCTTTCGAGCCTGAAACGAAAAGCGGATAACACGGTCGCGGTGAATAGCCAAATACCCCACCCAAGACCCCTACGGGTGCGGCAAACTACCCGCCAAGTACTCGGTAGTTTGTGCACCCCTCCATGGGTCTATCCTAGGAGCAAAAACAGTAAAAAGAATTATACAATGACGGCTACAACCCCGACCCGGTTGTGCGGTCAAACAAATAATAATTATTACATCAATTTACATTTACAATGAATGAAAGAAAAACAAAAGCTCATCTCACATCCACCCCGGCTATTCACCCGCGACAGTCCAACACATTCATATACACATTCCAGCACATTACAGATCATGTATAACCCCGACTAATCGACTTATAGCGATTAGCCGACGTTCAATACATGCAAGCATCACAGATATAACCATCATAGTCAAAGTGCAGTGAAGTTCGGAAAAAATACGGAATTATAGGACCCCAAAAGGAAATTTCTTTTCTGGAAAATCTGGGCACATATAATATATTTTAAAAATCCCAAAACCAACACACAAACACACTGCACGAAAAACGATGCAGAGAAGACACCAAGTCGCGGCGGTTCCGCGGCGTCTAAGAAGGATCACGCGGCGGAAGCGCGGCACTTTAGGCGAATCACTGTATCGTTTTTCTTGGGTGTTCACAAAAAACCCTGAGCCGAATTTAGGAGTATAAAGTTTTTCATTTTGAGCAGAAAAAATTTCAACAGAAACTCAGTTTTTGTGATTATCCGGTTTTGTGATTTTTTTTTCGGTTCCGAACTTCGTTACACTTCACTACCAAGCTAGTTTAAGTTTAGTTAGGCTCTGATACCACTGTAAGTCCACGTTGCGACCCCCGGTTCTTACGGGGAGGCGGAAACGGTATAAAAAACGAATTTTTATCGCAAGAGGCAACATGGACTAAACTATGGTCGGGATCGTTGTCTAAACTAAAACTAGCAAACTAAGCTAAAGATATTTAGCTACTCGGATGAAGATGGTTATACCTAAACTTGAACTCCTTCTCTTCAAGCTCCGATGGTGGTTCGATGGCTCCTTCTCGTTGTCTCCGTACGCCGAAGATAGATCCACTTGAAAGCTCCAACCTTTAGCTCCTTCTTCGTTCTTTGAAGAAACTAGTTCACTTGGTTTGCTAAACCTAGTGAACTAGAATGAGTAGAGATGATTTAGAATGGGATTTTATCTATGGTTCTTGATTCTCAACTCATGAGACAAGAGAACCATAGATCAAGAGAGGGAGGAAGAGGTTGAGGGTGAGAGCAAGAGGAGAGCTCAAGAACAAGAGAGAGAATGAGCAAGAAAGAATGAGGCTCTCTTTTCTCTCTCACCCTCTCATAATCCAAAGCAATGATAACTCATCATATCAACAAAAGTCTTATGTGATGGTTGAAGTAACCATAACCTTATCATGTCATGCACTCATTTTACTCAAATGAACAAGCAAGAAAAAGTCTTTGGCATGAAATGAAAACCATGGTTATCATGATGGTCAACTAGTCAAGCCTAGTCAACCGGTCAACAAGTCAACAAAAGTCAACAAGTCACCAAAGTCAACAAGTCAACAAAAGTCAACAAGTCAACAACCATATCACCATAATACTTAATTAATATAATAGTTAATCACATATCATATTCTCATTAGGGTTGAGCAAAAAGTCAAAAAGTCAACGGTCAACTGTCAACAACCCTAATGAGAATCCGCTGTCTGTGCCTCCCTGTCAACTGTGCATACACACCCGCATCCGCGTTCCGAGGAACACGAATGCAAACTGGATAAATCCAATCCCATAAGGTACACTAGGATCTGGCTTAAACCAAAGCCCGCTAGTGTAAACTGTCCGGACACTGTACGTGCACAAGTGCACGGATGTGACCGAACCCTGTCGCAAAACCATGCGACCTGTCGCAATACCATGCGACCTCTACTCTTTTGCCTAAAGGCGAAAAGCTTTCTGTGTGGGACTCTAAAGACTCGACACTACGCTGGCAGTGGGTTTAACCACAGACCGCAAGCGGCACTAGCTGTGCGTAACGGTCCCCAGGTAATGCCGACAAGAAGACCGACGAGGCGAAACCCATCTGAACTCCTACTGAGCCTGAGTGTGACATTCTCCGTACAGTCCGGTCTGTTCGTCTGATACATCGCATGGCGGGCCTAAGGGGCGGTAAACGTCAGTCCCCCAATAGCGGTACAAGTCGTGCCGGAGTGAAGCCCAATACACCCTGAGATAACACTGGAAACCTACCAGTATATCTCGTTTGCCCTGGCCAGGGACTACTCGTGTAATGGCTCTCCTAGACACAGCGCGATGTCAACCCCCAATACCGGGAGAGACGAATCCTGTCTAACCGTCACTGCCTCCAAGTGCTTCGGGACTGCACCCAACCACCGCCTGTTTGCACGACTCCTTTGAGCCGTGGTAGGGTAGTGATCAAAGTACAGTGGGAACACACCCGAGGCGAAGTGACAGTGTCAAGTCAGCGGACTAAGCTGTACTCATGTCACCTGGGAACTGATAACTGACGATAGGTATAATACCAACTAGTCAGTTCCCGACGAGTCCTGTCCAGTGTACCCTTAACCTAACGAGCACCCGCATACTATCTCAAGTACGACGTACTGGCGGCTGTGGGACAGACCGTCTCCCACACTGGGATGAGAAGCGCATGCGCTGGTCTACTCCGGAGTATCGATGCCCTGTCTCGATAGTCCTGCGACCAGGGACCTGCATAAGGATGTGCTTATAGATTACCCAGCCCCACTAGTGTGACGGCCATCACATCGCTGGTAATCAAGCAAAGATCCTAAGGGCTCTACTAATGTGTATAGGCGATATACAAAAATAAACACATGTACACATTGAAGTAGAAACAAACCAAGTAGCATACTACTATTTTGAGCAAGATTGTATATACAAGGTGAATATCCCAAGCATCCATTAAGTAATATACAAACCAGTATGATACAGTAATGGCCTCTAGGGCATATACACTAACACATTATAATCTACGATGCAATCCTCTCTATCCCAATCTATGAGAAAACCGTAGTATCTCTCGGGCGGATGAGACTGCCTACTACTCCTGCGGAGCGGCGTAGGAATGTCCTGTTCTTTTGAACCCTCTGGTTCCACTAAGATTTCAGTAATAGTCTGTGGTTCTGGAATTTCTTCCAGTTCTACTGCGCTAACACTAATTTCCTTTTCGAAGAACAGGTGTTCTAGAAAGTGGGCATTATGAGAAACAAGGACTTTTTGTTCCTCTGCGTGGTAGAAAAGATACCCCCTGGTGTTCTTTGGGTATCCTACAGACTTGCACAGTACTGAGCGTGCCTCGAGTTTGTCCGCATGCTGCTTTTTGACAAAAGCTGGACATCCCCAGATCTTCAGATATTGAAGATAGGGTTTCTTCCCACTCCATAACTCATATGGTGTGGTAGGCACAGTCTTAGTGGGAACTCGGTTCAAAAGGTATGCGGCTGATTCTAGCGCATATCCCCAGAATGATCGCGGTAACTCAGTGTTACTCATCATAGACCGTACCAAATCCAATAGGGTTCGGTTCCGTCTCTCCGATACACCGTTATGTTGCGGAGTGTATGGAGGAGTAAGCTGAGAGAGAATTCCATTCTCTTTTAAATAGTCCAGGAACTCGGCACTCAAGTATTCACCACCTCAATCCGATCTTAGAATCTTGATACTTTTGCCGGTTTGTTTTTCTACCTCATTCTTGTTAGTGTATATGCCCTAGAGGCCATTACTGTATCATACTAGTTTGTATATTACTTAATGGATGCTTGGGATATTCACCTTGTATATACAATCTTGCTCAAAATAGTAGTATGCTACTTGGTTTGTTTCTACTTCAATGTGTACATGTGTTTATTTTTGTATATCGCCTATACACATTAGTGGAGCCCTTAGGATCTTTGCTTGATTACCAGCGATGTGATGGCCGTCACACTAGTGGGGCTGGGTAATCTATAAGCACATCCTTATGCTGGTCCCTGGTCGCAGGACTATCGAGACAGGGCATCGATACTCCGGAGTAGACCAGCGCATGCGCTTCTCATCCCAGTGTGGGAGACGGTCTGTCCCACAGCCGTCAGTACGTCGTACTTGAGATAGTATGCGGGTGCTCGTTAGGTTACGGGTACACTGGACAGGACTCGTCGGGAACTGACTAGTTGGTATTATACCTATCGTCAGTTATCAGTTCCCAGGTGACATGAGTACAGCTTAGTCCGCTGACTTGACACTGTCACTTCGCCTCGGGTGTGTTCCCACTGTACTTTGATCACTACCCTACCACGGCTCAAAGGAGTCGTGCAAACAGGTGGTGGTTGGGTGCAGTCCCGAAGCACTTGGAGGCAGTGACGGTTAGACAGGATTCGTCTCTCCCGGTATTGGGGGTTGACATCGCGCTGTGTCTAGGAGAGCCATTACACGAGTAGTCCCTGGCCAGGGCAAACGAGATATACTGGTAGGTTTCCAGTGTTATCTCAGGGTGTTTTGGGCTTCGCTCCGGCACGACTTGTACCGCTATTGGGGGACTGACGTTTACCGCCCCCCTAGGCCCGCCATGCGATGTATCAGACGAACAGACCGGACTGTACGGAGAATGTCACACTCAGGCTCAGTAGGAGTTCAGATGGGTTTCGCCTCGTCGGTCTTCTTGTCGGCATTACCTGGGGACCGTTACGCACAGCTAGTGCCGCTTGCGGTCTGTGGTTAAACCCACTGCCAGCGTAGTGTCGAGTCTTTAGAGTCCCACACAGAAAGCTTTTCGCCTTTAGGCAAAAGAGTAGAGGTCGCATGGTATTGCGACAGGTCGCATGGTTTTGCGACAGGGTTCGGTCACATCCGTGCACTTGTGCACGTACAGTGTCCGGACAGTTTACACTAGCGGGCTTTGGTTTAAGCCAGATCCTAGTGTATCTTATGGGATTGGATTTATCCAGTTTGCATTCGTGTTCCTCGGAACGCGGATGCGGGTGTGTATGCACAGTTGACAGGGATGCAGAGGCAGCGGATTCTCATTAGGGTTGTTGACAGTTGACCGTTGACTTTTTGACTTTATGCTCAACCCTAATGAGAATATGATATGTGATTAACTATTATATTAATTAAGTATTATGGTGATATGGTTGTTGACTTGTTGACTTGTTGACTTTTGTTGACTTGTTGACTTTGGTGACTTGTTGACTTTTGTTGACTTGTTGACCGGTTGACTAGGCTTGACTAGTTGACCATCATGATGACCATAGCCATCATTTCATGGCAAAGACTTTTGTTTACTTGCTCATTTGTGTAAAATGAGTGCATGAAATGATATGGCTGTGGTTGCTTCTAACCATCACATAAGACTTTTGTTAATATGATGAGTTATCATTGCTTTGGATTATGAGAGGGTGAGAGACAAAATACTTGCTCATTCTTTCTTGCTCATTCTCTCTCTTGTTCTTGAGCTCTCCTCTTGCTCTCACCCTCAACCTCTTGCTCCCTCTCTTGATCTATGGTTCTCTTGTCTCATGAGTTGAGAATCAAGAACCATAGATAAAATCCCATTCTATTTCTTCTCTACTCATTCTAGTTCACTAGGTTTAGCAAACCAAGTGAACTAGTTTCTTCAAAGAACGAAGAAGGAGCTAAAGGTTGGAGCTTTCAAGTGGATCTATCTTCGGCGTACGGAGACGACGAGAAGGAGCCATCGGACCACCACCGGAGCTTGAAGACGAAGGAGTTCAAGACAAGCTAGGTATAACCATCTCTATCCGAGTAGCTAACTCTCTTTAGCTAAGTATGCTAGTTTTAGTTTAGTCAAAGATCCCGACTTTGCTTAGTCCATGTTGCCCCTTGCGCTAAAAATTTGATTTTTATACCGTTTCCGTCTCCCCGTAAGAACCGGGGGTCGCAACGTGGACTTACAGTGGTATTAGAGCCTAACTAAACTTAAACTAGCTTGGTAGTAAAGTGTAACGAAGTTCGGAACCGGAAAAAATCCAAAAACCTAACTTTTACAAAACCTGAGTTTCTGTTGAAATTTTTTCTCGTCAAATTGAAAAACTTTATACTCCTAAATTCGGCTCAGGGTTTTGTGTGAACACCCAAGAAAAACGTTGCCCTAATTCGTTCAAACCGCCGCGCTTCCGCCGCACGAGGTAGGCATGTGCCGCGGAAGCGCCGCGGTTTGTCGTCTTCTCTGCATCGTTTTTTCGTGCAGTGTGTGTCTGTGTTGGTTTTGGGATTTTTGGAATATATTATATGTGCCCAGATTTTCCAGAAAAGAAATTTCCTTTTGGGGTCCTATAATTCCGTATTTTTTTCGAACTTCACTGCACTTTGACTATGATGGTTATATCTGTGATGCTTGCATGTATTGAACGTCGGCTAATCGCTATAAGTCGATTGGTAGGGGTTATACATGATCTGTGTTTGATATTGGAATGTGTATATAAATATGTTGGATTGTCGCGGGTGAATAGCCGGGGGTTGTGAGACGAGAGTTTTCTTTTCTTGCAATTCATGTAAATTTGTAAATTGATGTAATAATTATTTGTATGGCCGCACAACCGGGTCGGGGTTGTAGCCGTCATTGTATAATTTCTTTTTACTGTTTTTGCTCCTAGGATAGACCCATGGAGGGGGTGCACAAACTACCGGGTATGCCGAAGTGTCGAGTGGCCTACTCATGGAGATGAGGGAGGTTGCTACGCTTCGGGTACTTGGCGGGTAGTTTGCCGCACCCGTAGGGGTCTTGGGTGGGGTTTTGGCTATTCACCGCGACCGTGTTATCTGTTTTTGTTACAGGCTCGTACAAATTACAGATTGCTAGTATATCCAATGTATTTATCTGTGATCTGAAATGTTTATCATTGCAGTATATCTATATATGATATTATTTAGGCGTTGCTTATGTTTTACAGACGCGCTAGCCCAGCCCCCGCTCTGTCGTTAGTTAAGTAACCTAACGGGTAATGACGGGGCCCCGTGGCGAATGCGAATGGCATAAGCGTACGTCATATTTTGGTTGTTTTCTGCAATGGTAGGATTAAATGATGGGACGCATTAAAAGAACTAATGCAAGAATATCACGCATTAAAAGAACTAATGCAAGATAATAAACCAAGTTAAAGTCGTTGGAACACTTTCGAAAAACCACTCGGTTCTTTTCAAAACCAACTTTTAAATGCGGAGCTTGAGCCACTCCTTTTAAAAGCTATCTCGTTCCATCGACCAAATCAAGTTCACTACGTTCACGGTTTTGCCAAAACCATCCGTAGCCCTCCGTCGTTTCACATGAATAGTCAATAGTATTCAAGCTGTGTTTGTTGGCCAAAGTCAAGGCACAGTGATTGGTAGCTATTGGGTATTCATGTGCAGCATAGATAGATGCGTTGGTTTGGAACAGTCGTACTGCCTTGTTGGCCAAAGTCAAGGGTAGGTGCGGGTGGATTCAAATTAACCTGGAGAACGACGGGCAGAACTTGACATGTGACTTATGATTTGTTGGCCAAAGTCAAGGTCATAAGAGCATGGGGCAAAAATCCACATCGGGAGTTTCATAAGTACTGAAACTTGCTAGATTTGCATGTAAGTGCACGGCGGCGCCCCGGCCGTCAATCCGACGCCGGAATGCGGAAACGGTGATAAACTTAAATTTTGCGGACTTTGCAAACCGGCACCACCGCGCACTAAACTCCGGATCGTAACCATTAACAAGTCTACGCTGCTAATAAGAAAGGGAAGAGATGTATACCGACGATCCAAGTCCTCCGGTCTTCATCTCCACTCCGATCTCCTTGTCGGGATCTCCGTCTGTCTCCTCCTCGTCGGAAAGGGGCACCACATCGCCTGCGTCTTTTACGGGCTCCCGCCTCAATACCGAGGCAACTCGAGCATGAAGCCGGCAACTCGACATGCTCAAGATGTGCTGTAGGAAGTGTAGTGCTTTGTCTCTTTGGGGTAGTGTTGCCATGATGGAGGAAACAAGATGATATGAAGAGAGGTGGTGAACTTTGATACAAAAAGAGAAATGAGAATAATTTCCATACAACAAAAGAAACACATCTCTCATTTTTTTTTCTCATCTTCAAGTGTGGCCGGCCAATCTTCAAATGGTGAAGAGAATAACAATATGTATCATATGAGGGAGGTGAGTGTAGGAGAAGAAGGAGGTGACCACATCCAAGAGACAAGAAAACAAACACCATGCTTCATATCAAATCCAACCATACCCTTTCATGTCACAATAAAGCAAAAGCATGGTGGAAAAAAATATGAAAGCTATCATATCAATCTTTTACAAGAAAACCCCTCCACAATTGTAATTTGCAAAACTGCAAATTACCCCCTCCATCGGAAAAGTCCGGCCGGGAAAGAACAAAGGAAAACCGGCCGGAACGGAATGCAAACTGGCAACTCCAGAAAACTGGGCCCGTAATAAATTACAGGAAAACCCCAATACTGTGCATACACACCCGCATCTGTATTCCGTCCGGATACAAATGCAAAGAGACAAAATCTACACTGTACTAAAACTAGGACCGGCTTAAACCAAAGCCGGCTAGTAATATCCGTTCGATCCTGATCCGTGCAATACCGCACGTATCTGATCGAACCCTGCCATATACCTATACGGCTACTAGTACAAACCGTCCGATCCTGATCCGTGCAATACCGCACGTATCTGATCGGACCCTGCCATATCTCCATACGGCCTCTACAGCGTTTCGCCCGAAAGCTGAGTAACTGAAAGTGTGGGGGACTCTAAAGACTCGTCAACACCTTGGTTGTGGATTTAACCACTAGCACGTCAGAGGTATAAGCCAATACGTGACGGGCTACCAGGTACTGACCAAATGGGACGTCGATGAGGAAGCTCACCCCGACACCCAACTGAGCCTGTCAGTGACAATATCCGTGCAGTCCGGTCCGTTCGTCTATGAGTATCGCATGGCGGGCCTAGGGGGTTGGTAAAAGTCAGACCCCCAAAAGCGGTACAAGTCGTGTCGGAGTGTAGCCCAGAACACTCTGAGATACTACTGGAATACCTACCAGTAAATCTCCTTGCCTTGGCCAAGGACTTTGTGTAATGGCTCTCCTAGACACAGCACGACCTCACCCCCAATACCGGGAGAGACGAACCCCTGAAGATACGCTCACTGCCTCCATGTGGCTCGGGACTGTACCCAACTAAAACCTGTTTGCACGACTCCTTTGAGCCGTGGTAGGGTAGTAATCAAAGTACAGTGGGAACTCACACGAGACAAATGACGATCCCCAGGTCGATGAACTAACCTGCACACATGTCACCAGGGAACTGCCATCTGACGTCTGGTATATGACCAACTAGCATGTTCCCAGCGAGTCCTGTCCGGTGTACTCATAACCCAATGAGCACCTGTATACATCTTAGGTGATCCAACTGACACCAGTGGCTTGTGAGACCGGCCACCGCCCCTCGTCGGGGTCTCGACTGTATACACTAGTCTACTAATGGAGTATCGATGCCCGGTCTCGAAACTCCCACGACTAGGGACCTTTTAAGGATATGCTTGTAGACCCCCAGCTCCCACTTATATGATCGCCCTCATACTGCTGGTGGTCAAGCAAGAATCCTAGGGGCTCTATCAACGTGTAATAGCGACGTGTCAGGTCACCTAAAGCAGTACACGATGATAAAGGTAAACCAGATAGCATACTATCATCTCGAGTAAGACTGTCCTACCGGGATAGGTCCTCCCTCAATCATTACAATCACGTACCTGTGACCTAATAATTGACTCTGAGGGCACTATCTCCAACAATCTCCCACTTGCACTCAAGGCTAATTATTGCGATGTCGCATACTCACAGCCCGTGTGATACCGAACATCCAACTCCTCTACTAGTCAGTCTCACAAAGCTCGTTTGCGGAACTATTGCGTTCGAGGAATAGCCTCAGTGAGTGGATCCGCTTAGTTGTTTCTTTCTATGTCTCTCTATATCTCATGTTCGCGGAGAAAACCCATCTCCCGAAATGAGCAATACCTGTCTTAGAATGTGTCTGGATGTCTGATGGGACATAGCTCATAAATGAACTCCAAATCCAAACTTCTTAGACTGTATCGTCAACTGAACTTAATCAGTATCCTGCGCGCCATGTCTCCCTCAGTATTGCCTTGGACCACCCGTCCAAAATACTGCCCCTCATCAGAAGGAAAAACTATAGCTCTGACAACCTTCTTGTCGTCCATGTCACCTTGGAAGTCTGGAATGATAACTGTCTCCCGAATAAGGCTGTCGTTATCATATCCCTAGAACATCCACTTATGTTCTAAAACTGCTTCCGACTGTTCCTCCAGGATTGGATCAATATCAACTTATTGCATCTAGTGCAAGAACAACATCTGGTGTGGTACTTGACATCTCATGATTGACTCAATTGCCTAAACAAGTGATCTGCCAATCATGCGCATCCCTCTCTACTTTAGTCTATAAGACACCTTTAGAGAGGGTGACTCCATTACCTGCAGGTACACTACCGTGCCAGGAGTCGTCCATTCTAAATACTCTTAGAATGCTGTCAAAGTACCCTGATTGGGAAACCACCCAAATCTAGATCCAAAACCATAGATCTAGTAACCAGTATGTCTGATATTGTGTCCAAGTTCCTTGTGGAGAAACCACTGTGTGACGACCAAAGAATAACCGATTGTAGTATAGGAGTTTCTTTTCCTACTTTGTGTATGTCATCCAAAACCCGGATATCACACCCTACTACCTTCTCAACAGATCCATCCCCTATTCTGATGACGTCAAACCCATGACTGTCACATCAGAAATAGATGATCTATCTCCGCTACATCTGCTTTGGTCTATAAATAGAAATAAGCCTGATGTCCACCAATGCTTCCGCTGCTCCCACTGACTACGACAACCCTCTGGCAGAGTCATATACACGTACACTTCTGAAACTAGTTCAGAACGACGCTATACTCATCCCCTTGCCGGGTCTCGCAGCCTGGAACAACAGCAATGGCAAGTGTGGGTAATCAAGAACTTCCCTGTCACCGTCCTTGAGGCTACCGGAGTACCTCTCGGGTGCCTGAAGTTACCCACCTTATCTGCGGAGTGGCCAATGGAATGTCAAATCAGATTGAATCTTTAGGTTCCTTATCAAATCTCCAGTAATCGTTTGCGGTTCTGGAATCGCTTCCAGTTCTACCATACTCCCACTACTGTTTTCTGAAAAAATCCATTTTTATTAAAACTGTGGCGAGTCCAGAACAATATTTCTATTGATCTGCCAGATGGTAGAAAATCAACCCTCGTCATAGCCTGGGTCAACCCACAAACAGCCATTACAGAAACGTGCCTAGAGCTGTCCAGAGTCTGGTTTTAATCATAAGCCGGACAACTCCCCGTACCTTAACAACGTTAAGATATGAACTGTTCTATATCCAATATAGAACCAGAGGCACTGATTTAATTGAACCAGATTCAAATCATGCAGCTGTCTCCAGTGCATGTCAACAAAATGGAGAGAGGCTAATCAGCGTTACTTAACTTAGGAATGCTTCCAATTATGAGTAACCTGAAAGAGAAGCAATTTCTCTTTATCATTACTATCAACTGAACACCATACACAAGTATCTACATCTTCGATCTCTTTGAAGAATCCCGATACTTGCTATACCTGGTTCTCTACTCTATTCAAATACATATAACTTCTCCAAATTCGGACCCTGTGTTTCCACGAAACACCTGTCCAAAAAAATAGAGGAGTCATAAGTAAACCGAATATAGTACGAGGACCATCCCCTCTGTCCTGATGGACTCTGGACAACATACAATACTCTGTAAAAGTCCCTTGAGTCTGATTACTCATTCACTGTGTGTCGTAGGTTGAAAACTGTACTTATGGTTAAGAAGAATTACACCGCTGTTTAATGCTCCTTACCTAACCATCCACTGATATAGGTAAATGTCGTAGACATAATTTCAGAAAGGTATATCTCACTCTATGAAAATAGACGTACAGATATATCAATTTGAAATTGGTGCATAACAGCGGATATTCAAAACCAAATATTTGCCGACCGGCAAACAACCCAGGTGATTTCCTCAAATATCACCGATTACAACGAATCCCGATATAATGAGGATGATCACCCAATTCCCAATAACTTACTCCCACTCATCATCTGTAAAACTATACAGATGTGAGAATCGTACCTGGTAAATACATACCCTGGAGTAAGTATCTAATCGGGAAATCAGTTTTCCTTTAACATTACACAGTGAAACTGAAACATCGAAATGTTCCGATGGGGTATTCTGGTATTCCTAGTAATGCCTCTTCCAGATTCACGACTGTAACCGTATAGTTCTTTGCCACCTCTCCAAATCCCTTCATATGTCTTTAGTCATTACCTTCTGCACACCCTTTTAGGCCAAATGGTTTTCTTCCTTCCCTACCGTTCGGCACCAGCCTATGGTTTGGAAGAGGACTATCCAATAAGCATAAAGGGTGTACTGTCCTAATCCTAGGAGCACTCGCAACGCGAGAGAAGGTGAAGATAAAAGACACCTGAATGTACTTTATTCCTATTTCTCCTGAACCAGGATCCATCCCCGAACTGGAACAAGTTCTTTCGAGTTCGTATATAACCATACGATGGATTATCCAATAAAATGGGATCTTCGTAGTGATACGGAGTGTCCTGGAGAAATACAAAGGTGATTTAGGATTGGCGAAGAAATACTTGGTTTGGTCGTGAATAGCAGTCGCAATTTACTTTGCCCTCTTACTAATCCCTTGCTTTGTCTGAACTTAATACCTTCTGTACACCGTTTAAGCTAACTGGTTTTCTTTATTCCCTACCAGTCGGCACCAGCCTATGGTTTGGAAGAAGACTATCCAATTTGCATAATAGGTGTACTACTCCTAAACTAAGGAGTACTCGCAACCTGAGAGAGGGTGAAAAGAAAAGACAACTGAATGATCCTATCCGTTTTCTCCAGAACCGGAAACCATCCTCGAATCCCTTCGAGTTCGTATCTAACCATACGATGGTTTTGTCCAATGGAAGTGGACGTTCGTAGTAAAACGGGGTGTCCTGGAGAAAAGGGTAAAAGTAGGAGTGGCAATGAGGTTTGCAACTCTGACAATCCAAAGGTCGGTGTTTAAGAAGGTTCGGTCAACTTGGTCACTGAGTCAAAGTCTTAGGGTCGGGTCAATGGTCGCTGCCAAAGAGAGAGAGAAAAGAAACACTCAGCGTGCACTCTAACCTAGATCAGAATGGTTACCAATTTATCTAATCTGGAAACCTCCCACTGTACCTCAAATTCTTCTCCAAACCTAAAAGAAGAATTAGTCGGGGTCACCCGAGGAGTAAACTAACTCATCAGTGGGAATCGGGATCCAACTATCATCGCATGATAACGTGACGGAATCCGCTCACGGTATCACACTCCAGAAGGTATGCGCATATCTGGCAAGTTTCAGTACTTTTGAAACTCCCGATGTGATTTCTGCCCCATGCTCTTATGACCTTGACTAAGGCCAACAAATCATAAGTCACATGTCAAGTTCTACCCGTCATTGTCCAGGTTGATTTGAACCCACCCGTACAAGCCCTTGACTAAGGCCAACAAGGCTATACGACTGTCCCAAACCAACGCATCTATCTATGCAGCATATGAATACCCAATAGCTACCAAACACTGTGCCTTGACTAAGGCCAACAAACACAGCTTGAATACTATTGACTACCCATATGAAACGACGGAGGGCTACGAATGGTTTCTGGCGAAAACCTTTAACGTAAAGAACTTGATATCGTCGAAGGAACGGATAGCTTTTTGAAAATATAGTGACGAAAACCGTTGCTAAAGAGGTCACTCCCGGTGAAGGGATCTCGGCTCTTTCCCCGTAGAATGGGGTGCAGGATATTCTAAATGAATACCGCGATGCAAAGCAAAAGCAATCGGCTATAGTGAAGTTAATGCCCTGACGCAAACTTTTTGTCCAAGGGGTCACTCCCGGTGAAGGGATCTCGGCCCTTGCCTCGTCGACTGAGGAGCAGGATATTCTAAATGAATACCGCGATGCAAAACAAAAGTGAACGTCCTTGCAATAACAGCTTTTTGAAAAGTGTTCCAACAACATCAGAATAGGTTTGTTTAACTTGCATTGATCCGAATCAATGCAGTCCCATCAATTGATCACACCACAAAGAACGAAAATATACTGACGTACGTATATGCCATCCGCATTCGCCACTGGGTCCCGTCATCACCCGTTAGGTTAGCTAACTAACGGCAGAGCGGGGACTGGACTAGCGCGGATGAAAAACATATACAACATCTACTAATATATATACCAATATATAGTATTTCGCTCAAGGCGTGAATAAAATGCAACATCATAGAAATGTACAGCATCACAGAACAATACAGATATCTGGGATCCCCGGGTTTCACAGAGCCGCTGAAACCCGACGTTCCCCTGGTCGTGTGGATAGCCTGTGCAATGAAAACCTAGACCCCTACGGGCGCGGCAAGTCACCCGCCAAAACCTGAAGCGAGGCAGCCCCCTTCAGCGCCGTGAATGGACCACCCAGCACTTCACGGAATCCGGCAACTTGGGCACCCCTCCTGGGTCAACCTGTACCCCCTACGAGTGCGGCGAATAGCCCGCCAATCCTAGAGTGAAGCCCCCTCCGTCTCAATGCCATGAGATGCGGGCTTGTTGCCCTCCAGAACCCGGCTATCCGTGCACCCCTCCGCGGGGCAATCCTAGTACAGAAAGTAAAATATACATACAACGGGTACATCGACCGCAACCAGGTCGTGCCCCAAAAAAATAATACAAACAGGCAGTGACGGCAGTCCACATGTCGGACGCTCGCCCCGCAAAATCAAATGTACATGATACAACAAAAACAGTACTAGCATTGCATCCAGGCTATCCCCACGACCGATCCGCAACAACACAGCAAATACATAGAACATCAACGTGAAAATCACGTTCGCAAATCCGTCTAACCGGGCTATAGCAGTTAGACCGGATTTACCGATCGAGTGACATTCACGGTCGCAGATATAATGTAAATACTGTGAAAAATGTGTTTAAAAAATTTCCGATTGATCAAACAATTAACAAGTGGGCCCCAAAGAAAACTGTAGCACTCACAGAAATAATTGGCCCAACTTTAATATTCCAAAGCCCATATTTAAAGCCCAGAAGGCCTCTGTAAAAAAATGGTGAAGTGATGTGAATAGTGCGCGGCGGAAGGGCCGCACAAATGGGGTTTTCGCGGCGGTTCCGCGCTCCAACTGTGGAGTTACTTCGTCAAATTTTTACAGAACTCTTAGATTTTCCAGTACATCAATATTTTATAACATGAAAAATTTTTCGAGACCAAAAATTTTCAACAGAAACTGATGCGAACTAAAATGCAGTTTTGGAACTTTTTGATCGATCGGAAATGCAAACACATTACACAAAGCTAGACTAAGTTAATGGCGAGGCTCTGATACCACTGTAAGTGCACGGCGGCGCCCCGGCCGTCAATCCGACGCCGGAATGCGGAAACGGTGATAAACTTAAATTTTGCGGACTTTGCAAACCGGCACCACCGCGCACTAAACTCCGGATCGTAACCATTAACAAGTCTACGCTGCTAATAAGAAAGGGAAGAGATGTATACCGACGATCCAAGTCCTCCGGTCTTCATCTCCACTCCGATCTCCTTGTCGGGATCTCCGTCTGTCTCCTCCTCGTCGGAAAGGGGCACCACATCGCCTGCGTCTTTTATGGGCTCCCGCCTCAATACCGAGGCAACTCGAGCATGAAGCCGGCAACTCGACATGCTCAAGATGTGCTGTAGGAAGTGTAGTGCTTTGTCTCTTTGGGGTAGTGTTGCCATGATGGAGGAAACAAGATGATATGAAGAGAGGTGGTGAACTTTGATACAAAAAGAGAAATGAGAATAATTTCCATACAACAAAAGAAACACATCTCTCATTTTTTTTTCTCATCTTCAAGTGTGGCCGGCCAATCTTCAAATGGTGAAGAGAATAACAATATGTATCATATGAGGGAGGTGAGTGTAGGAGAAGAAGGAGGTGACCACATCCAAGAGACAAGAAAACAAACACCATGCTTCATATCAAATCCAACCATACCCTTTCATGTCACAATAAAGCAAAAGCATGGTGGAAAAAAATATGAAAGCTATCATATCAATCTTTTACAAGAAAACCCCTCCACAATTGTAATTTGCAAAACTGCAAATTACCCCCTCCATCGGAAAAGTCCGGCCGGGAAAGAACAAAGGAAAACCGGCCGGAACGGAATGCAAACTGGCAACTCCAGAAAACTGGGCCCGTAATAAATTACAGGAAAACCCCAATACTGTGCATACACACCCGCATCTGTATTCCGTCCGGATACAAATGCAAAGAGACAAAATCTACACTGTACTAAAACTAGGACCGGCTTAAACCAAAGCCGGCTAGTAATATCCGTTCGATCCTGATCCGTGCAATACCGCACGTATCTGATCGAACCCTGCCATATACCTATACGGCTACTAGTACAAACCGTCCGATCCTGATCCGTGCAATACTGCACGTATCTGATCGGACCCTGCCATATCTCCATACGGCCTCTACAGCGTTTCGCCCGAAAGCTGAGTAACTGAAAGTGTGGGGGACTCTAAAGACTCGTCAACACCTTGGTTGTGGATTTAACCACTAGCACGTCAGAGGTATAAGCCAATACGTGACGGGCTACCAGGTACTGACCAAATGGGACGTCGATGAGGAAGCTCACCCCGACACCCAACTGAGCCTGTCAGTGACAATATCCGTGCAGTCCGGTCCGTTCGTCTATGAGTATCGCATGGCGGGCCTAGGGGGTTGGTAAAAGTCAGACCCCCAAAAGCGGTACAAGTCGTGTCGGAGTGTAGCCCAGAACACTCTGAGATACTACTGGAATACCTACCAGTAAATCTCCTTGCCTTGGCCAAGGACTTTGTGTAATGGCTCTCCTAGACACAGCACGACCTCACCCCCAATACCGGGAGAGACGAACCCCTGAAGATACGCTCACTGCCTCCATGTGGCTCGGGACTGTACCCAACTAAAACCTGTTTGCACGACTCCTTTGAGCCGTGGTAGGGTAGTAATCAAAGTACAGTGGGAACTCACACGAGACAAATGACGATCCCCAGGTCGATGAACTAACCTGCACACATGTCACCAGGGAACTGCCATCTGACGTCTGGTATATGACCAACTAGCATGTTCCCAGCGAGTCCTGTCCGGTGTACTCATAACCCAATGAGCACCTGTATACATCTTAGGTGATCCAACTGACACCAGTGGCTTGTGAGACCGGCCACCGCCCCTCGTCGGGGTCTCGACTGTATACACTAGTCTACTAATGGAGTATCGATGCCCGGTCTCGAAACTCCCACGACTAGGGACCTTTTAAGGATATGCTTGTAGACCCCCAGCTCCCACTTATATGATCGCCCTCATACTGCTGGTGGTCAAGCAAGAATCCTAGGGGCTCTATCAACGTGTAATAGCGACGTGTCAGGTCACCTAAAGCAGTACACGATGATAAAGGTAAACCAGATAGCATACTATCATCTCGAGTAAGACTGTCCTACCGGGATAGGTCCTCCCTCAATCATTACAATCACGTACCTGTGACCTAATAATTGACTCTGAGGGCACTATCTCCAACATTGCATACCATTTGGAGTGTGATGATTCTGGTAGGATTCCTTCAGTTTCGTCACGCGATGATATTTGGATCCCGATCCTACTGTGAGTATATGCTACTCCTCGGGAAATTTCTTACTAATCGATCAATGCTATAAACCTAGTAGGTGCCTAGAAAGGTGTTAGCGGGGCTACGCCCCCAGGGAAAAGAGGTTCTCTAATTAAGGAACTTCGCGAAAGCGTTGGAAAACCTCCCTCGAAGTACCGACACCGGCCTGGCTAAACGGTTAAGCAAGTATTGTACGGTGGGATTGATCCTGACTAATTCTTCCTTTATGGTTTGAGGAGGGATTCGAGAAACAGTGGGAGCCATCCTGTTTAGACAAACTAAAAACCACTCTAAACTTGCAAGAGCATCATGCTGAGTGTTTCTTCTTCTCTCTCCTAATTGCAGCGACCAATCAACATGACTGGACTTAAGTTACTCCTAGATAAAAACAAACTGACAGGGCCAAACTACAAAGATTGGCTCAGGAATGTCAAGATAGCAATCACTTATGACAAGCTGGGGTATCTTCTTACCACCAAAGCTCCCCCTGTCCCTGGTCCAACTTCCAGTGTCGCGGATAAGGAAATCCGCAAGACTTGGGAGATTGATAGCGCGAAGGCCAAGTGCCTCCTGCTTGCCTCGATGGACAACGAACATCAGAGGAGGCATGAGAATATGGACATGGAGTCCATATTGCTCCATACAAAAGAACTGTATGGAGAGCAATCACGTATCGCAAGATACGAAGCGTCGAAAAAGTTATTTTCGACAAGGATGGCCGTTGGATCATCAGTAGCCGAGCACGTGCTAAAGATGATCGGCTTCATTGAGGAGCTCGCTGACCTAGGGATCACATTGGAGAGTGAGCTATATACGGATATAGTTCTCCAGTCCCTTCCTTCCACTTACGCCCAGTTTATACTGAACTTCAACTTACAAGAAAAAGAGGTTGAACTTTCAGAGCTCCTCAACATGCTGAGGAGCGCAGAGGGCACCCTACAGAAAGGTAGGGATACATCCACTTTGTTTGTAGGAGGATCATCTTCTTCTAGGTCCAAGGCGAAAGCCAAGGGAAAGAAGAAGAAGGCCCCCGCCAAACCAAGGGGCGGTGTTAGTAAAGTGGATACGAAGGGAAAAGGTAAAGCAACAAAGATAGCAGGGAAGCTTGTGGATAAGGAAGAATGCTTCTATTGTCATAAGAAAGGACACTGGAAGAATGATTGCAGGGCCTGGAAGGCCAGAACACAGGAATTGAAGCAGGTTGCAGCTTCAGCTTCAGGTGTGTATGTTATTGAAAATTGTCTTTCAATAAACTCTACTTCCTGGGTATTGGATACCGGATCAGGATCTCATATCTGTAATTCTTTGCAGGCGTTGAGAAACCGTAGGGTTTTGAAGGCAGGTGACATGACCCTCAAAGTTGCGAACGGAGCTAGCATGGATGCTAAAGCCGTGGGGGACTATCACCTGGGAATGCCAGATGGACATGTTTTGGTTTTGCGTAATTGCTTTTTTGTACCCAACGCAACTTGTAATATCATTTCTGTATCTTTAGTTTCTAAAGAAGGTTATGAATTTGCGTTTGTAAGTAATGTTGTAAACATTCACCTTAATCAAGTTTTGATTGGGTCAGGTACATTGAGTAATGGTATATACGTGTTAAACCAACCACAAATTTTCAACGTCCAGAATACACACAAAAGAAAGTCTCCAGAAATAAATCAGACTTTCTTATGGCATTGCAGATTGGGTCACATCAATGAGAGAAGGTTGACTAAGTTACATACAGAAGGATATTTGAATGCGTTTGAATATCAATCGTATGCCACTTGTCAATCTTGTCTCAAAGGAAAGATGACAAAGACTCCGTTTACTGGACAAGGAGTAAGAGCGAGCGAGCTCTTGGGACTCGTACACAGTGACGTGTGCGGTCCAATGTCTACACATGCCCGAAGCGGACATTCTTACTTCATTACTTTTACGGATGACTTCTCAAGGTACGGTTATGTCTTCTTGATGAAACATAAGTCCGAGGCCTTTGGAAAATTCCAGGAGTATAAGAATGAAGTAGAGAAACAGACCGGCAAAAGTATTAAGATTCTAAGATCGGATCGAGGTGGAGAATACTTAAGTGCCGAGTTCCTGGACTATTTAAAAGAGAACGGAATTCTCTCTCAGCTTACTCCTCCATACACCCCGCAACATAACGGTGTATCGGAGAGACGGAACCGCACCCTATTGGATATGGTGCGGTCCATGATGAGTAACGCTGAGTTACCGCGATCATTCTGGGGATATGCGCTAGAATCAGCAGCATACCTTTTGAACCGAGTTCCTACTAAGACCGTGCCTACTACACCATATGAGATATGGTGTGGGAAGAGACCCTATCTTAAGCATATTAAGACATGGGGATGTCCAGCTTTTGTCAAAAAGCAGCATGCGGACAAGCTCGAGGCACGCTCAGTACAGTGCAAGTTTGTGGGATATCCAAAGAATTCCAAAGGATATTTCTTCTACTGTGAAGAGGAACAAAAAGTCCTTGTTTCTCGTCATGCCTACTTCTTGGAAACTGAGTTTTTGGAAAACCAGATAAGTGGGAGCACAATAGAACTGGAAGAAGTTCCAGAACCACAGACTGTTACTGAAAGCTTAGTGGAACCAGAGGGTTCAACAGAACAGGACATTCCTACGCCGCTCCGCAGGAGTAGTAGGCAGACTCATCCGCCCGAGAGATACTACGGTTTTCTCATAGACGGGGATAGAGAGGATTGCATCATAGATTATGATGAGCCTACTAGCTTCCAGCAGGCCGTTCAGAGCGTTGACTCAGTGAAATGGCTGGATGCAATGCGGACCGAAATGGAGTCCATGTACACCAACAAGGTATGGACGTTGGACATTGCTCCAGACGGGGTAAAACCCGTAGGATGCAAGTGGATCTTCAAAAGGAAGATTGGTGTAGATGGACAGGTTGAGACCTATAAAGCTAGGCTGGTAGCAAAGGGTTTTCGTCAAAGACCTGGCTTGGACTATGACGAAACCTTTTCTCCAGTAGCCATGCTGAAATCCATTCGGATCCTTCTTGCCATTGCTGCCTTCCACGATTATGAGATCTGGCAAATGGACGTAAAGACAGCTTTTCTAAATGGAAATTTAGAGGAGTGTGTCTATATGGACCAGCCGGAGGGTTTCAATCAGAGTGGGAGCAGCGGAAAGGTGTGCAAGTTGCTTAAGTCCATCTATGGACTAAAGCAGGCGTCGCGGAGTTGGAACATCTGCTTTGATGAGACGGTCAAAGAATTTGGCTTTATCAAAAATCCAGATGAACCATGCATCTATAGTAGATTTGTAGCGAGAACTGTAGTATTCCTCGTTTTATACGTGGATGACATTCTCTTAATAGGAAATGACATTCCTATGCTACAATCTGTCAAGGGGTTCTTGTCACACAGGTTCTCCATGAAAGACCTGGGTGATGCCTCGTACATTCTGGGTATCCGGATCTACCGTGACAGATCCAAGAGGATATTAGGACTTTCTCAGTCCAGGTACATCGACACCATACTGAAGAGATTCAGTATGGAAGATTCCAAGCGCGGTAACCTACCGGCTTGTCACGGGATCACCCTCTCTAAAGAGATGTCTCCCAAGACTGATTTGGAGAGGGATCGCATGTCTATTATACCCTACGCTTCTGCGGTAGGCTCTATAATGTATGCGATGTTGTGTACCAGACCGGATGTAGCTTATGCACTGAGTGTGGTAAGCCGGTATCAGTCAAACCCAGGGGAGAAACACTGGATAGCGGTAAAGAACATTCTCAAGTACCTGAGAAGGACTAAGGAGATGTTCTTGGTGTATGGCGGAAAAGACCTCCAGATCGAGGCCTTTGCTGACTCCAGCTTCCAGAGTGACAAGGATGATTCCAAGTCCATGTCGGGTTTTGTCTTTACCCTCAATGGAGGGGCGGTGTGTTGGAAGAGTTCCAAACAGGAAACCGTTGCAGACTCGACGATGGAAGCGGAATACATCGCTGCATCTGATGCCGCAAAAGAAGCTGTCTGGATGAGAAAGTTCTTGAAAGAACTTCAGGTGGTTCCGTCCATTGTTGATCCAATACCTCTGTATTGCGACAACAACGGGGCTATAGCTTTAGCGAAGGAACCCAGGTCCCATCAGAGATCCAGGCACATCTTGAGGCGGTATCACCTGATCAGGGAGATCGTAGATCGACAGGAGATCGAGGTTCGGAGAGTCGCTTCAGAAGATAACACTGCAGATCCATTCACCAAGGCCCTGCCCCAGACTCAGTTCGAGCGGCTGATCGAGATGATAGGTCTTCGATACGCCAGTACATGGCCTTAGTGCAAGTGGGAGATTGTTAGTGTATATGCCCTAGAGGCCATTACTGTATCATACTAGTTTGTATATTACTTAATGGATGCTTGGGATATTCACCTTGTATATACAATCTTGCTCAAAATAGTAGTATGCTACTTGGTTTGTTTCTACTTCAATGTGTACATGTGTTTATTTTTGTATATCGCCTATACACATTAGTGGAGCCCTTAGGATCTTTGCTTGATTACCAGCGATGTGATGGCCGTCACACTAGTGGGGCTGGGTAATCTATAAGCACATCCTTATGCTGGTCCCTGGTCGCAGGACTATCGAGACAGGGCATCGATACTCCGGAGTAGACCAGCGCATGCGCTTCTCATCCCAGTGTGGGAGACGGTCTGTCCCACAGCCGTCAGTACGTCGTACTTGAGATAGTATGCGGGTGCTCGTTAGGTTACGGGTACACTGGACAGGACTCGTCGGGAACTGACTAGTTGGTATTATACCTATCGTCAGTTATCAGTTCCCAGGTGACATGAGTACAGCTTAGTCCGCTGACTTGACACTGTCACTTCGCCTCGGGTGTGTTCCCACTGTACTTTGATCACTACCCTACCACGGCTCAAAGGAGTCGTGCAAACAGGTGGTGGTTGGGTGCAGTCCCGAAGCACTTGGAGGCAGTGACGGTTAGACAGGATTCGTCTCTCCCGGTATTGGGGGTTGACATCGCGCTGTGTCTAGGAGAGCCATTACACGAGTAGTCCCTGGCCAGGGCAAACGAGATATACTGGTAGGTTTCCAGTGTTATCTCAGGGTGTTTTGGGCTTCGCTCCGGCACGACTTGTACCGCTATTGGGGGACTAACGTTTACCGCCCCCTAGGCCCGCCATGCGATGTATCAGACGAACAGACCGGACTGTACGGAGAATGTCACACTCAGGCTCAGTAGGAGTTCAGATGGGTTTCGCCTCGTCGGTCTTCTTGTCGGCATTACCTGGGGACCGTTACGCACAGCTAGTGCCGCTTGCGGTCTGTGGTTAAACCCACTGCCAGCGTAGTGTCGAGTCTTTAGAGTCCCACACAGAAAGCTTTTCGCCTTTAGGCAAAAGAGTAGAGGTCGCATGGTATTGCGACAGGTCGCATGGTTTTGCGACAGGGTTCGGTCACATCCGTGCACTTGTGCACGTACAGTGTCCGGACAGTTTACACTAGCGGGCTTTGGTTTAAGCCAGATCCTAGTGTATCTTATGGGATTGGATTTATCCAGTTTGCATTCGTGTTCCTCGGAACGCGGATGCGGGTGTGTATGCACAGTTGACAGGGAGGCAGAGGCAGCGGATTCTCATTAGGGTTGTTGACAGTTGACCGTTGACTTTTTGACTTTATGCTCAACCCTAATGAGAATATGATATGTGATTAACTATTATATTAATTAAGTATTATGGTGATATGGTTGTTGACTTGTTGACTTTTGTTGACTTGTTGACTTTGGTGACTTGTTGACTTTTGTTGACTTGTTGACCGGTTGACTAGGCTTGACTAGTTGACCATCATGATGACCATAGCCATCATTTCATGGCAAAGACTTTTGTTTACTTGCTCATTTGTGTAAAATGAGTGCATGAAATGATATGGTTGTGGTTGCTTCTAACCATCACATAAGACTTTTGTTAATATGATGAGTTATCATTGCTTTGGATTATGAGAGGGTGAGAGACAAAATACTTGCTCATTCTTTCTTGCTCATTCTCTCTCTTGTTCTTGAGCTCTCCTCTTGCTCTCACCCTCAACCTCTTGCTCCCTCTCTTGATCTATGGTTCTCTTGTCTCATGAGTTGAGAATCAAGAACCATAGATAAAATCCCATTCTATTTCTTCTCTACTCATTCTAGTTCACTAGGTTTAGCAAACCAAGTGAACTAGTTTCTTCAAAGAACGAAGAAGGAGCTAAAGGTTGGAGCTTTCAAGTGGATCTATCTTCGGCGTACGGAGACGACGAGAAGGAGCCATCGGACCACCACCGGAGCTTGAAGACGAAGGAGTTCAAGACAAGCTAGGTATAACCATCTCTATCCGAGTAGCTAACTCTCTTTAGCTAAGTATGCTAGTTTTAGTTTAGTCAAAGATCCCGACTTTGCTTAGTCCATGTTGCCCCTTGCGCTAAAAATTTGATTTTTATACCGTTTCCGCCTCCCCGTAAGAACCGGGGGTCGCAACGTGGACTTACAATTCTTATATTCCTGGAATTTTCCAAAGGCTTCGGACTTATGTTTCATTAAGAAGACATGGCCGAATCTTGAAAAATCATCCGTAAAAGTAATGAAGTAAGAAAAACCGCTTCGCGCATGTGTAGACATTGGACCGCACACGTCGCTGTGTACGAGTCCCAAGAGCTCGCTCGCTCTTACTCCGTGTCCAGTGAACGGAGTTTTTGTCATCTTTCCTTTGAGACAGGATTGACAAGTGGCATACGATTTATATTCGAACGGATTCAAATATCCTTCTGCATGTAACTTCGTCAACCTTCTCTCATTGATGTGACCCAGTCTACAATGCCATAAGAAAGTCTGATTTATTTCCGGAGACTTTCTTTTGTGTGTATTCTGGACGTTGAAAATCTGTGGTTGGTTTAATACGTATATACCATTGCTTAATGTACCTGACCCAATTAGAACTTGATTAAGGTGAATGTTTACAACATTACTTACAAACGCAAATTCATAACCTTCTTTAGAAGTAAAAGATACAGAAATGATATTACAAGTTGCGTTGTGTACAAAAAAGAAATTACGCAAAACCAAAACGTGTCCATCTGACAATCCCATGTGATAGTCCCCCACGGCCTTAGCATCCATGCTAGCTCCGTTTGCTACTTTGAGGGTCATGTCACCTGAATTCAAAACCCTACGGTTTCTCAACGCCTGCAAAGAATTACAGATATGAGATCCTGATCCGGTATCCAATACCCAGGAAGTAGAGTTTATTGAAAGACAGTTTTCAGTAACATACACACCTGAAGCTGAAGCCGCAACCTGCTTCAGTTCCTGTATTCTGGCCTTCCAAGCCCTGCAATCATTTTTCCAGTGTCCCTTCTTATGACAATAGAAGCATTCTTCCTTATCCACAAGCTTTCCCACTTTCTTTGTTGCTTTTGCCTTTCCCTTCGTATCCACTTTACTAACACCGCCCCTTGGTTTGGCGGGGGCTTTCTTCTTCTTTCCCTTGGCTTTCGCCTTGGACCTAGAAGAGGAAGATCCTCCTACAAACAAAGTGGATGTTTCCCTACCTTTCTGTAGGGTGCCCTCTGCGCTCCTCTGCATGTTGAGGAGTTCTGAAAGTTCAACTTCCTTTTCTTGTAAGTTGAAGTTCAGGATAAACTGGGCGTAAGTGGAAGGAAGGGACTGGAGAATAAAGTCCGTATAGAGCTCATTCTCCAACGTGGTCCCAAGGTCCGCGAGCTCTTCTATGTAGCCAATCATATTAAGCACGTGTTCCGCTACCGATGATCCGACGGCCAACCTTGCCGAAAATAACTTCTTCGACACTTCGTATCTTGCGATACGAGACTGCTCTCCATACAGTTTTTTTGTATGGAGAAATATGGATTCGAGGTCCATATTCTCATGCCTCCTCTGATGTTCGTTGTCCATGGAGGCAAGCACGAGGCACTTGGCCTTCGCGCAATCGATTTCCCAGGTCTTACGGATTTCCTTATTCACGACGTTGGTTTTGGGACCTGGGACAGGGGGAGCTTTGGTGGTAAGAAGATACCCCAGCTTGTCGTAAGTGATTTCCATCTTGACATTCCTGAGCTAATCTTTGTAGTTTGGCCATGTCAGTATGCTTTTATCTAGAAGTAACTTAAGTCCAGTCATGTCGATTGGTCGCTGCAATTAGGAGAGAGAGAAGAAACACTCAGCATGATGCTCTTGCAAGTTTAGAATGGTTTTTAGTTTGTCTAAACAGGATGGCTCCCACTGTTTCTCGAATCCCTCCTCAAACCAAAAAGGAAGAATTAGTCAGGATCAATCTCACCGTACAATTCTTGCTTAACCGTTCAGTCAGGCCAGTGTCGGTACTTCAAGGGAGGTTTTCCAACGTTTTCGCGAAGTTCCTTAATTAAATAACCTCTTTTCCTTGTGGGCGTAGCCCCGCTAACACCTTTCTAGACACCTACTTGGTTTATAGCATTGATCGTTAAGTGAGAATTTTCCGAGGAGTAGCATATACTCACAGTAGGATCGGGATCCAAATATCATCGCGTGACGAAACTGAAGGAATCCTACCAGAATCATCACACTCCAAATGGTATGCAACTCTAGCAAGTTTCAGTACTTATGAAACTCCCGATGTGGATTTTTGCCCCATGCTCTTATGACCTTGGCGTGAGGTCAAAATGTCATAAGTCACATGTCAAGTTCTTCTCATCATTATCCAGGTTAATTTGAACCCACCCGTACCTACCCTTGACGTAGGCCAAAATGGCAGTACGGCTGTCCCAAACCAACGCATTCTATCTATGCAACAGATAAATATCCGACAGCTACCAATCACTATACCTTGGCGTGAGGTCAGAATACATAGCTTGAATACTACCGAATATTTAACTGAAATGATGGAGGGCTACGAATGGTTTTGGCTAAACCGTGAACGTAGTGAATTTGATATAATCGATGGAACGAGATAGCTTTTAAAAGGAGTGGCTCAAGCTCCGCATTTAAAAGTTGTTTTTGAAAAGAACCGAGTGGTTTTTCAAAAGTGTTCCAACGACTTTTACTTGGTTTATTTTCTTGCATTAGTTCTTTTAATGCGTGATATTCTTGCATTAGTTCTTTTAATGCGTCCCATCATTTAATCCTACCATTGCAGAAAACAACCAAAATATGACGTACGCTTATGCCATTCGCATTCGCCACGGGGCCCCGTCATTACCCGTTAGGTTACTTAACTAACGACAGAGCGGGGGCTGGGCTAGCGCGGCTGTAAAACATAAGCAACGCCTAAATAATATCATATATAGATATATTGCAATGATAGCCATTTCAGATCACAGATGAACGCATTGGATATACTAGGAATCGGCAATTCGTACGAGCCTGTAACGAAAAGCAGATTACACGGTCGCGGTGAATAGCCAATACCCCACCCAAGACCCCTACGGGTGCGGCAAACTACCCGCCAAGTACCCGAAGCGAAGCAACCTCCCTCAACTCCGTGAGTAGGCCACTCGGCACTTCGGGATACCCGGTAGTTTGTGCACCCCCTCCATGGGTCTATCCTAGGAGCAAAAACAGTAAAAAGAAATTATACCATGACGGCTACAACCCCGACCCGGTTGTGCGGCCATACAAATAATTATTACATCAATTACAAATTTACATGAATTGAAAGAAAAGAAAACTCTCGTCTCACAACCCCCGGCTATTCACCCGCGACAATCCAATGAATTCATATACACATTCCAATGACATTACAGATCACAGATTTGTATAACCCCCACTAATCGACATATAGAGATTAGCAAACGTTCAATACAAATATCACATCACAGATAAAAACCCGTCAGCTTAAGTCTTTAGAAGTTCGATCAAAAATATGGATTTTTAGGCCCCAAACACAAAATTTTCATTCCGGAAAATCTGGGCTGAAAAGACATATTTCAAATATCCCAAAACAACCCCAGAAATACACTGCACAAAGTTTGGACCTTGGCCGAGTCAACTCGGCCGCGGAACCGCGGCGGGAGCGTGTTCCCGCCGCGTTTCCGCGGCGCTTTGATCGGTTCGTGGGACCAAATTTTGTGGTTATTTAATAAAAAGCCTGAGCCAATTTTTAAGATGAAATTTATCAATTTTTGAACAGAAAAAAATCGGCAGAAACTTGACATATCGGGCTCGTTTCGTGACGTTTTCTTTGATCGATCTTCTAGTTACTTTGCTAATATGTTAGATAGAGTTTAACCTGGCTCTGATACCACTGTAAGTCCATGCTACCTCTCCTGGTACTTTCGGGCATGCGGAATTTGATGAAAAACAATTTTCTAGAGGCGGTAACATGGACTCAAAACCGGATCTTTGTTAAACATCTAACTAACAACCTAACTAGGAGTTGTTAACTACTCGGTTAGGGGGTTATACCTTTATTTCTTGAACTCCTTCGTCTTCAAACCTCGATGGTTGTCCGGATCGGCTTCACCCCGTCGTCTCCTTGCGCCGAAGATCGATCCACCTGAAAGCTTCTACCTTTGGCTTCTTCTTCGAACTTTAAAGAAACTAGTTCACTCGGTTTGCTAAACCTTGTGAACTAGAGTGAGTAGAGGAGAGTGTGTTGGGATTTTTCTCTATGGTTCTTGGTTCTCAACTCATGAGACAAGTGAACCATAGACTAGAGAGAGGGAGAGCAAGAGGAACAAGATGAGAGCTCAAGAACACAAGAGAGAGAAAGAAAATGAAAGAATGAGCAAGACTTTTCTCTCTTGGCTCTCATAATCCAAAAACATCATAACCAATAATAGCAATCAAGTATTAGTGATGGTTTAAGCTACAATAGCCATATCATTTCATGCACTCATTTTGCACAAGAGAACAAGTAAGCAAAAGTCTTTGCCATGAAATGATAGCCATTGTCATCATGATGGTCAACTAGTCCAACCTAGTCAACCGGTCAACAAAGTCAACCCCTCAACAACCATGTCACTATAATACTTAATTAATATTATTGTTAAATACATATCATATTCTCATTAGGGTTGAGCAAAAAGTCAATAGTCAACAGTCAACGGTCAACAACCCTAATGAGAATCTTCTGCCTCTATCTCTCCGTCAACTGTGCATACACACCCGCATCCGCGTTCCGAGGAACACGAATACATACTGGATAAAACCAATCCTAAAACGTACACTAGGATCTGGCTTAAACCAAAGCCCGCTAGTGTTAACTGTTCGGACACTAAACGTGCACAAGTGCACGGATGTGACCGAACCCTGTCACAAAACCATGCGACCTGTCGCAAAACCATGCGACCTCTACTCTTTTGCCTAAAGGCGAATAGCTTTCTGTGTGGGACTCTAAAGACTCGACACTACGCTGGAAGTGGGTTTAACCACAGACCGCAAGGGGCACTAGCTGTGCGTAACGGTCCCCAGGTAGATGCCGACAAGAAGACTGACGAGGTGAAACCCATCTGAACTCCTACTGAGCCTGAATGTGACAGTCTCCGTACAGTCTGGTCTGGTCGTCTGATATATCGCATGGCGGGCCTAGGGGGCGGTAAACGTCAGTCCCCTAATAGCGGTACAAGTCATGTCGGAGTGAAGCCCAAAACACCCTGAGATAACACTGGAAGCCTACCAGTATATCTCGCTTGCCCTGGCCAGGGACTACTCATGTAATTGCTCTCCTAGACACAGCGCGATGTCAACCCCTAATACCGGGAGAGACGAATCCTGTCTAACCGTCACTGCCTCCGAGTGCTTTGGGACTGCACCCAACTACTACCTGTTTGCACGACTCCTTTGAGCCGTGGTAGGGTAGTAATCAAAGTACAGTGGGAACACACTCGAGGCGAGGTGACAGTGTCAAGTCAGCGAACTAAGCTGTACTCATGTCACCTGGGAACTGATGACTGACGATAGGTATAATACCAACCAGTCAGTTCCCGACGAGTCCTGTCCAGTGTACTCGTAACCCAACGAGCACCCGCATACTATCTCCAGTACGACGTACTGATGGTTGTGGGACAGACCATCTCCCACTCTGGGATGAGAAGCGCATGCACTAGTCTACTCCGGAGTATCGATGCCCTGTCTCGATAGTCCTGCGACTAGGGACCTGCATAAGGATGTGCTTATAGATTACCCAGCCCCCACTAGTGTGACTGCCATCACAACCCTGGTAATCAAGCAAAGATCCTAAGGGCTCCACTAATGTGTATAGGTGATATACTAAAATAAACACATGTACACATTGAAGTAGAAACAAACCAAGTAGCATACTACTATTTTGAGCAAGATTGTATATACAAGGTGAATATCCCAAGCTTCCATTAAGTAATATACAAACTAGTATGATACAGTAATGGCCTTTAGGGCATATACACTAACACGTCCTTAAACTAACGACGGACCGAAACGTCCTTAAACTAACGACGGACCGAAACGTCCTTAAACTAACAATGGACCACTATGTCCTAAAACTGGTTGTTGACCGAGATGTCGATAAACTACGGTGGATTGCAGCATCTCAAAGCCGATAAAAAAAATTAAAAAAAATATAATAAAAATAAAAACGGTATGTCCATAAGCGAAATGGGCACGAATGAAAACCCGAAAGGGCTCCGTGAGTAAAAACAGCAGGCCTACCGGCGAGTGTTTGTGAAAACCTGAAAGGGCGCAACCTCGTTAAAGGACACTAGCAGGGTCCTCACGACCTTGTAAGGAGAAACCACCTGCGTGAGATCCTTACGACTCACAAGGAAGCAACACACTTAGGAATCCTCACGATTCCTAAGGAGAAATTACACTTGCGAGATCCTCACGACTCGTAAGGAGAACTCTCTTATGGGACCCTCATGGCTCATAAGATTTGAAAGTCTTAAGTTACAGAGACCTGAACCTGTTCTTAAGCAAACCCCCTCACAACCTTCGATCTTGCCCTACAAGCGGCTCAATTCTGACCCTTTTATACAATCCACGGGCGCGAATAAACTTTTCCCTAACAAAGTCCCACCAGCGACTAGAGATATGCTCACACGGTAAACAACCCTTGTGAATCCTCTCGACTTATAAGGAGAAAACCCTTTTGTAAGAACCTTACGACTTACGGGGGAACATTCACTTAGGAATCCCCACGATTCCCAAAGAGAAAACACACCTACAAGATCCTGACGACTTGTAGGGAGAAATACCTTTGTGAGACCCTTACGGCTCATGAAGTCAAAAGTCTTAGTCGACAGGACCCTTAACCCTGTTTACTAAGCCACCTATGTTCAACATCGACAGAGACAAATGATGATTCGCTCCTGGCAATATCCCAGTTGTAGCGGTGCTGATGCCAAAATCGGTGTCTAAATCCAAGCTTTCAGCAAAAAGCCAGCAAGCCACACATGCATACGAAATAGCCGAAATGATAGAGCTTGCAATAAAAAGCAGCAAAAAAATGTATGCATGAAACATAGCCGAAATGATTGGGCAACTCGCAATAAAAAGCAGCGAGTAAAGATAAAAAAATATAGCCGAAATGATTGGGCACCGCGAAAAATAGCCGAAATGATGGGGCAATCGCGACCTTCGCGATATAAAAGCTGAAATGATAGAGCATCGCGGGAAAAGAAATAAAATAAAAGTGAAAGTTTTGCCCTACAGGTGATGCCACATCAATCCCTGTATACAATCCAGGGGCGCAAACGAAGAAGAAATCACACTCCTCATCCCCTGGTTTCATCAGAAGAAGAAGCCAAATCTCGATGGATCACAGACAGCCTAGAGATCTTCTCAACACTCGTCTCATTACAGCGGACACAACATCAAGCAAAGCGGAACAACGGCAACTCCCAGTTCCATGACTCGGCAATATACTCCCACTGAGAGTCAAATCCCAACTCCGTGAAATACGGATATAATCAACAAAATTCCTGGTCACGTGGAACGCGGATAACGTCACTCTTTGACCCCGCGGAAAACGCCCAGAGCGGAGCTTGGTCCTCGCAGAGCACGTCAGTGAACCCGTGTGAAGCATCCAGAGCAAAATTCCTGGTCACGTGGAACGCGGATAACGTCACTCTTTGACCCCGTAGAAAACGTCCAGAGCGGATCCAGGTCCTCGCAGAGCACGTCAGTGAACCCGTGTGAAGCATCCAGAGCGGAGCCTAGTCCTCGCCGAACGCGGCAGTGAACCCGTGTGAAGCATCTAGCGCAAAATTCCTGGTCACGTAGAACGCGGATAACGTCACTCTTTGACCCCGTGGAAAACGTCCAGAGTGGATCCTGGTCCTCGCAGAGCATGGCAGTGAACCCGTGTGAAGAATCTAGAGCGAAGCCTAGTCCTCGCCGAACACGGCAGTGAACCCGTGTGAAGCATCTAGCGCAAAATTCCTGGTCACGTGGAACACGGATAACGTCACCCTTTGACCTCGTGAAAAATGTCC
Organism: Agapanthus africanus; assembly: GCA_030015575.1. Lineage (NCBI taxonomy): Eukaryota > Viridiplantae > Streptophyta > Magnoliopsida > Asparagales > Amaryllidaceae > Agapanthus > Agapanthus africanus. The sequence continues at coordinate 204,588,746 of CM057347.1, read as the reverse complement.
AGAGCGGAGCCTGGTCCTCGCTGAACACGGCAGTGAACCCGTGGGAAGCATTCAGAGCAAAATTCCTGGCCACATGGAACGCGGATAACGTCACTCTTTGACCCCGTGAAAAACGTCCAGAGCGGATCTTGGTCTTCGCAGAGCACGGCAGTGAACCCGTGTGAAGCATCCAGAGCGGAGCCTAGTCCTCGCCGAACACGGCAGTGAACCCGTGTGAAGCATCTAGCATAAAATTCCTGATCACGTAGAACGCGGATAACGTCACTCTTTGAACCCGTGGAAAACGTCCAGAGCGGATCTTGGTCCTCACAGAGCACGGCAGTGAACCCATGTGAAGCATCCAGAGCGGAGCCTAGTCCTCGCCAAACGCGGCAGTGAATACGTGTGAAGCATCTAGTGCAAAATTCCTGGTCACGTGGAACGCGGATAACGTCACTCTTTGACCCCGCGGAAAACGTCCAGAGCGGAGCCTGGTCCTCGCCGAACACGGCAGTGAACCCGTGTGAAGCATCAAGAGAAAACATCGGACTGTGGAGTCCTTAAAATTCACGGACTATGATGTCCATAAACTCAACCGTAATGTCTTAAAACTAACGATCAACCATTATGATTCTAGACTGATTTTACCTTGGTTAAAGGGTACATCTCTTCACTCCTTTGATATTTGGCGTTGTAATTCCTCAACGTCTTCAAAGAGGTGACGGGTCCCGGTAACCACACATTTCATGGACTGTGGAGTCCTTAAATCCACAGACTATGAGGTCCTTAATCTTGACCGTGATGTCTTAAAACTAACATTGGACTGTGGAGTCCTTAAACCCACGGACTATGAGGTCCTTAACCTTGACCGTGATGTCTTAAAACTAACATTGGACTGCGGAGTCCTTAAACCCACGGACTATGAGGTCCTTAACCTCGACCGTGATGTCTTAAAACTAACATTGGACTATGGAGTCCTTAAATCCACGGACTATGAGGTCCTTAACCTTGACCGTGATGTCTTAAAACAAATATCGGACTGTGGATTCCTTAAATCCACGGACTATGAAGTCCTTAACCTTGACCGTGATGTCTTAAACTAACATCGGACTGTGGAGTCCTTAAATCCACGGACTATGAGGTCCTTAACCTTGACCATGATGTCTTAAAACTAATATCGGACTGTGGAGTCTTTAAATCCACGGACTATGACGTCCTTAACCTTGACCGTGATGTCTTAAAACTAACGTTGGACTGTGGAATCCTTAAACCCATGGACTATGATGTCCTTAACCTTGACCGCGATATGTTTAAACTACTCTACCTTGGCAACCCCTGACCCCGTGAAATACGGATAAGGGCGACCGCACCCAGCACTTGCGGGCCCTCACGACCTGCAAGGAAGAAAACTCTCTTGTGAGATCCTTACGACTCCCAAGGAAAAACCCGCTTAAGAATCCTCACAATTCTTAAGAAGAAATTACACCTACGGGATCCTCTCGACCTGTAGGGAGAAAAACTCTTTATGTGACCCTCGTGGCTCATAAAACTTAAAAGTCTTAGGAAGCGGATCTTAACCCTGAATCCTAAGCCATCGCTGCCCTGCAAGGAGACCTAGATAAATTGTCCGCAGAACACATTCAATAAAAAGAGACACACCATTGAGAAGAGAAAAATATGTCTTTATTCATAAACTAAAATGAATACAAAGTACAATTCATAAAAGAACAAAAAGGGAGATACTCTCATTCAGGAGTGTGTACAAAAAGAAAGGAAAAGATACAAGTTTTTCAAGCCGGCAGGCAATTTAGCAATTTTGCTAGCTCATCCTGCTTTTGCTGGGCCATAGCTTCGTGATTCAGGATCGCCAGAAGACGAGCCTCCGCCTGAGCCTGCTGGGCCTGATACGAGGCGAGCCGGCCTTCGAGCTCTTTCTCGGTGACCTTGTGAGCCTCGACCCTTTCGCGAGCAAGCACGGCAGCAAGAATCATCCGAAACCAAAGGGACCCCATTGGGATAGGGGACCCCCTGCGGATCAAGAGATCATATATCGCCGAATCACATTCGTCGTCTGTAAGAAGGGGATCCACCAGTCGTGCAGCAAAGCGAGGAATCATCTCCTCGATAGGTACTTCCCATGGCTGTCGACGAACATGGGGGCTGTTGCAGGCCATGGCACTCAGTTGTTTTTTCAGGATAAATCACACTAAAGTGAGAATAAATTTCTCTGTGAAGAGAAAAAGAAGGCCATGGCCTCAGGTTATAAAGAGGGGCATTAAATGCCGCGGACGGGGAATATTGCATGATGGGACTATTTCCGAGGCCTATAAAGGGAAAGAATTGGAAATCAAGGAGATGGGATTATTTCCAAGGCTCCTTTTCAGCACTAATGCTGTGCACAAAAAAATATGGCATGAAAAATTAAACAGCCCCATCAAGAAGTGTGGAGCACGTGAGCACCACGCTTGATGTGTACTGAAAGTGAAATAGTGCCTTACACACTAAACACATCAGCAGCAACAATAGCAAAAATGACAAAATCCCACAAAAAAAGGGGGCATGCAAACACAGAAGGGCATGATAAAACTTATCATTCATACTTAAAAAAGTTCATACAAAATAAAAAAGGGGAAAAATGATTACAACGGCAGGACCTCAGACGCGGGGCACGAATTGAGAAACTCAAATTTGGCTTTGTCCAAGATCCTCCAAGAATTTCGAACCATCCGAGCATGTTTTCTCTCGCGGTCACAAGCGTCGAGGTCCTCACGAATGTCTTCTACCCTCCGATAGGCAGCAAGTATGGCCGACTGCCGAAAAGCCTGGTGCAAGAGATCAACGAGGTTGTTTCGCCTCCTCTTCGAGATTAGGATCATCAGATACACTGAATGCACTTTATCCTCGGCGGCATCCAATGCCCCGAGCGGTACGCCGGTGCAAAAGAGAGGGAGCGCCTCCCAGATCGCCAGCACGATGAGTTTCAAAAGAGAAGAGCGACGAGGGAGTAACTGACCGTTGTACTCGTCGAAGCGGCTCATGACCTCAGCACACTGAGCGTTGGTGAACTCCTGATTCTGGCTGTGGCCCATAGAACAAATATTTCCGTAAGAAATGATTTCGTCAAGATCATACAAATGAGCATCCATAATACTTGAAATAACGATCATGAAGATTCATTACAAGCTTCTTCTTCATTGATTACAGAAGGACAACCCAGGGCAAGAAAACCCTAAGAAGCCTCCGTGGGAAGAACTTAGTTCTTCGTAGGAATTAAATTCCTTTTGAAAAGGGGAATTAAATTCCCAGAAAATTTTGTTCCAGAGCCAGAGCTCCTTGGGATGGAATTAAATTCCATAGAAAACAACCGACATTATCGTCTCCCTTAAAGATTAGAAAAGCCAAATGAGATCTACAGTTTGAGGATTGGATAGTTTTCTGTTCTTGTGGAAGAAATTGAACAAAAAATGGGTTCATGTTAAAAGGGTGAAACCCTTGATCTGGATTTAAAATCCAGAGAATGCTATGTATGAAAGTTCTTCGTTCGCTCAAGATGATTACCTGAGGAAAAGAAATCGGTCAACAGAGTTAAACTCTGGAAAATTTTTGGAACAGAGAACTAAGCTCTGGAAAGGAGAATTAAATTCTCAGAATGAAAAGTATGCAAGGGGGAAAATGAGCAAAGTGGAGGCACTTCTGAAAAGAGATGGGCATTTATAGGATGGGATGGAAAACGCTTCATCTACCGTACTCTCAAAACAGATCCGACGGTCACAAAAGTGACAGCGTTGCACTCACGTGCAGACATGCGAGAACAACGCTGTGGGGGCATTTGTTCCCTGATTAAAAATCAGGAAGAGCTTCAGAAGAGGCATCACGTGCTCACACGTGACCAGTAGTCACGTGTTGGCATGTGATGGCTAAGCAGCGGCCAGAAAATAGAGCGCAGAAGAAGAGAAGCCCACTCAAGGCGTCACGTGCTTACACGTGACCAGGGGTCACGTGCTCACACGTGACCAACGGTCACGTGGCCACACACGACCAGCTTTAAGAGCCTGATTCTTTAACAGTATTAAATTCTGAGGACAAGTCTTTCAAATCTTTCCAAAATGAAGAAGGATTATCTGAAACCGTTGTTTCAAGAATCTAAAGGTGATTAAATATCACCAATTTATGGAAAAATCTTGGACTTGGAAAGATTTCCCCCTAAATCTAACTGAAATAACAAAGAGATATCTTTGGATTTAAAATCCAATGGTGAATAAAATTCACCTAATAATCTAAAGGCCCAGATTAATGATGAAGATAAATCAAATCTCTCAATGAACAAATCAAATCTCTCAATGAGAGATTTACAAAACAGATTGATTCTTTTCCTTCTCCTATAAATAAGAGCCAGGAAAAGAAGAGAAAAAACTTTCGGAAAACCTTTGGACCTTTTCTTTTGATACACAGAGAGAGAGATATAGAGCCTTTAATTCTCTGCAAAAGGAAAACCTTAGGTAAGAAAAGGAAAGGGAGGCTTCAAAGAGAATTTAATTCTCAAAAGAGTTTAACTCTTATATAAAGAAAAGAACTTAGTTCTTTCTCTGGTGGAGGATCTGCAAAGCGCACATCTCACCATGAATTGAGAATTTAATTCTCATTGGGTTGAGATCCTGCCATGCAGATCTAAAACACAGAGGAGGAATTGAGTTTTGAGAATTTAATTCTCACAGAATGATAGGAATTCAATTCCTTTGAGATAAAATTAGGGTATAACCCTATCTTTTGGGAATTTAATTCCTTCAAAATGAACAGAACTAGGGTTTAACCCTAATTGAGAACTTAATTCTCTAAAAATCACAGGAATTTAATTCCCTTAAAAAAGAAGAAATTAGGGTTTCACCTTTTACCGGAATTTAATTCCTACAGAAAAGAAATTAGGGTTTAACCCTATCTAAGAATATATTTCTTCAGAAGAAAATAGGAATTTAATTCCTTTAAAGTTTACTGCTAGGGTTTAATCCTATGAAGAATTTAATTCTTAAAAGATGAACAGATCTTTAAAATATGCACAGAACCAAAGTCACGTGCTACCACGTGACCCCTGCAAAAATCCACAGAAAAGAACTTTGAGGCAACGCCTCACGTGCCCCACGTGACCCCTGAGGCATATAAAGAAAAAGCAAAATAAACAAAGACTCTGGGGTGCCCTCACGTGTCAACACGTGACCCCTAATGAGCATTCTAACAGATCAAAGCGTGAGCCCCCATCACGTGCTGACACGTGATGGCTGTCAGAATAAAAACTGTCAAACACTTATCTGTATAACAAAATGAGGGGGATCTGGTCCCACCTTTTGGATGCCATCATGTGCTCCCACGTGATCTCCTCTTTGCTAATGTTTAACACCAAACTGATAACTTGGTTGCCAGTGTTTAACACTGTTATTTATTAATGTTTAACACAGATTCGAGAATCACAATTTTTAATGTTTAACACTAATCTGATAATCTTATTTCCCAGTGTTCAACACTGTTAGTCTCTAGTGTTTAACACTAGTTTTAGCCCAATTGGCTAAGTTTCTAGAGACAAAGCCTCTCCTTCAATAAACCAATATAGGGCCAATATCCCAAACATGATTGGACTTAGCCCAAGCTGGCCATAAGTCCTCAATTCAAACTTAACTGGGCCAATGGGCTCATAATATAATAATTGATCTTAGTTTCCAAATTGGACTACAGATCACTTAATCTACCTTGGTTTAAGGGTACATCTCTTCACTCCTTTGATACTTGGCGTTGTAATTCCTCAACATCTTCAAAGAGGTGACGGGTCCCGATGACCACACATTGATACGGCCTGTGGGGTCCTTAAGCCCATAGACTATGAGGTCCTTAACCATGACCGTAATGTCTTAAAACTAACGCCGGACTGTGGGGTCCTTAAACCCTCGGACTATGACGTCCTTAACCTTGACCGTGATGTCTTAAAACTAACAACGGACTATGACGTCCTTAACCTTGACTGTGATGTCTTAAAACTAACACCGGACTGTGGAGTCCTTAAATCCTCGGACTATGACGTCCCTAACCTTGACCGCAATGTCTTAAAACTAACATTGGACCGCATTGTCCTTAAACTACCTATTGACCGCAATGTAACTGAACTAAACAATAGGGCTCCCTTAATTGCTCTCTTGTTGGATCTAAACGATCCCGTTAAGTTGATCTTAGTCTAAAAACTAGACTAACGTATCCTTAACAAACGTTTAAGTTGATCTTAGTCCTAAATGAGGCTAACGTATCCTTAAACCCAAACCCCCAAACCCAAATCTAAGATAATACGGATTTGGACTAGTCCACGCCCTACGGGCGACGACATAACTCAGTCTCCGTATACAATCCACGGGCAACCAAATATAAAACTAACACACACGACGCGAAGTGACCACATAGAGAAGAAGAAAGTTGTTACCGCGATGCGGTAGCGTAATTAACTGCAGGGGCTTGCGCCTGCAGGGAAGAGCGTCCCCACAATCAAAAACCCCTCAAGTGAGGGGGAATCTGACGAAGTCTGCTACATCGGCTGCATCCATCTAAACCTTCAATACACGGTGCCATAAATCAACTTGGCATCTTCGGAGAGGTAGACGGATAGCACCAATTAGCATCTGCCCCGAATTTCAGGCAAGACGTCCGTCGCGCCGTCCTTCAGAGGGGAACACCTCCCTCGAAGTACCAACACTGGCCTGGCTGAACGGTTAAGCAAGTATTGTACGGTGAGACTGATCCCGAATAATTCTTCCTTTTTGGTTTGAGGTGGGATTCGAGAAACAGTGGGAGTCATCCTGTTTAGATAAATTAAAAACCAATCTAAACTTGCAAGAGCATCATGCTGAGTGTTTTCTTCTCTCTCTCTTAATTGCAGCGACCCAGTGACCACACTTAGGTTACATCTAGATAATAAAATTACTGAATCTGACTGTTATGATTGGCAAAGGTCTGTCCAGATGTCCATTACCCATGACAAGCTGGGACACCTCTTAACTAATCAAACCCCTACCGTCTCAGGACCAGTTTTCCCTGTCTCGGATATTGATATCTGTAAGACATCGGAAAAAGACTGTGCGGAAGCCAAGTGCCTCGTGTTAGCCTCAGTTGATGGTGGATACCAGAGGCAGCACGAGAAGATGGACTTAGTTTCTATCTTTCTCCATAACAAGGATTTATATGGAGAGCAATCTCGTATCGCAAGATATGAGACCTCGAACGAATTGCTACAAGCGAGGTTGGCTATCGGGTCATCTGTAGGGGGCAACGTCCTTACAGAGACCAGCTATTTTGAGCTCACGGACCTGAAGACCACGTTGAAGAAATGGTCAAATACTGACTTGATTCTACAGTCTCTGCCCTCTGCTTATACCCTAAAGGAAACCAGGAAAGTAGATGGAAGGGGAAGGGCAAAAGTTTCGAGAGTGGATGTAGTAAAGGAGGGACGTTCCTATTGTTACAGGAATGAACATTGGCAGAAGGATTGCAGGGCTAGTAAAGCCAGTAGCCAGGATTCGAAGCATGTTGTGGCTTCGGCTTCGGGTGTGTTTGTAGTAGAGAACTGTATGTCAGTTAACCCTACTTCCTGGGTATTGGATAGCAGATCAGGATCTCACATCTGTAATTCCTTACAGGCTCTGAGAAACCGTAGGGTTATCAGGAAAGGTGATATGACTCTCAGGGTTGCTAACGGAATGAGCATGGACGCTGAATCCGTAGGGGAATATCAACTTGGACTGACAACTAGGCAGATATTGATTCTACGTAACTGTTTGTATGTACCAGGTGCGACTTGTAATATCATATCTGTATCCTTACTTTCTAAGGAAGGATATGATTTTACTTTTGTAAGCGATGTGGTCCACATCCACCTAAATCAAGTTCTGATTGGGTCAGGTACATTAGAAAACGGGATATACGTATTAAATCAAGCTCAGATTTTCAGTGTCCAGAAAACACTTAAAAGAAAGTCTCCGGAAACAAATCAAGCTTTCTTATGGCATTGTAGACTGGGTCACATTAATGAGACACGGTTAACAAAGTTACATAAAGAGGGATACTTGAATCCATTCGAGTATCAGTCTTATGCTACTTGTGAATCTTGTCTCATGGGAAAGATGACAAAGACTCCGTTCACTGGACACGGAGAAAGAACAAGCGAGCTGTTGGGACTCATACACAGTGACGTGTGTGGTCCAATGTCTACACATGCGCGAAGTGGTTATTCATACTTCATTACTTTTACAAATGATTTCTCTAGGTATGGACATGTCTTCCTGATGAAGCATAAATCCGAAGCCTTTGAGAAATTTCAGGAATACAAGAATGAAGTTGAAAAACAAACAGGCAAAAGTATAAAGACACTGAGATCTGATCGAGGTGGTGAATACTTAAGTGCCGAGTTTCTGGACTACTTAAAAGAGAATGGAATTCTCTCTCAGCGTACTCCTCCATACACATCACAACACAACAGTGTATCTGAAAGGAAGAATCGAACCCTATTGGATATGGTTCGTTCCATGATGAGTAAGGCTGAGTTAACGCGATCTTTCTGGGGTTATGCACTAGAAACAGCTGCATATCTCTTGAACAAGGCTCCAACCAAGACTGTGCCTACCACCCCATATCAGATGTGGAGTGGGAAGAAACCCTGTCTTAAGTATCTTAAGACATGGGGATGTCTATCTTTTGTAAAGAAGCAGCATGCGGACAAGCTCGAGGCACGCTCAGTACTGTGTAAGTTTGTGGGATACCCCAAGAACTCCAGGGGGTATCTTTTCTATTCTGCAGAGGAACAAAAGGTTTTTGTTTCTCAGCATGCCCACTTCTTGGAAACTGAATTTTTAGAAAGTTAGATAAGTGGGAGCGCAATAGAACTAGAAGAAATTCCAGAAGCACAAGCTATTACTGAAATCTTGGAAGAACCAGAAGTTTCAGGAGAACCGGACATTCCTGCGCCGCTCCGCAGGAGTAGTAAGCAGTCTCATCCGCCCGAGAGATACTACGGTTTTCTCATAGACGAGGATAGAGAGGATTGCACCATTGATTATGATGAGCCTACTAGCTTCCAGCAAGCCATTCAGAGCGGTGACTCAGTAAAATGGCTGGATGCAATGCGGACCGAGATGGAGTCCATGTACACTAACAAAGTTTGGACTTTGGACTTTGCTCCAGAAGGGGTAAAACCCGTAGGCTGCAAATGGATCTTCAGAAAGAAGATTGGTGTAGATGTGCAGGTTGAAACCTATAAAGCTAGACTTGTTGCAAAGGGTTTTCGTCAAAGACCTGCTTTGGACTATGACGAGACCTTTTCTCCAGTGGCTATGCTCAAATCCATTCGGATCCTTCTTGCCATTGCTGCCTTCCACGATTATGAGATCTAGCAGATGGACGTAAAGATGGCTTTCCTAAATGGAAATTTAGAAGAGTGCGTCTATATGGATTAGCCGGAGGGATTCAATCAGAGTGGGAGCAGCGGTAAAGTGTGCAAGTTGCTCAAGTCCATCTATGCACTGAAGCAGGCATCACGGAGTTGGAACATCTGCTTTGATGATACTGTCAAAGAATTCGACTTTATCAAAAACCCAGATGAACCATGCATTTACAGTAAGATTGTAGGGAGAACTGTGGTATTCCTCGTCTTGTACGTGGATGACATTCTCCTAATAGGAAATGATATTCCTATGCTACAGTCAGTCAAAGGATTCTTGTCACAGAGGTTCTCCATAAAGGACCTGGGCGATGCCAACTACATTCTGGGGATCGAGATCTATCATGATAGATCTAAGAGAATGTTAGGACTTTCACAGTCCAGGTACATTGACACCATACTGAAAAGACTCAGTATGGAAGATTCCAAGCGCGGTAACCTACCGGCTTGTCACAGAATCACCCTCTCCAAAGAGATGTCTCCTAAGAATGATTTGGAAAGGGCTCGCAGGTCATCTATACCCTACGCATCTGCGGTAAGCTCTATAATGTATGCAATGTTATGTACCAGACTAGATGTAGCATACGCATTAAGCGTTGTAAGCCGGTATCAGTCGGACCCAGGGGAGAAACACTGGATAGCAGTAAAGAACATTCTCAAGTACCTGAGAAGGACTAAAGAGATGTTCTTGGTGTATGGTGGAAAAGACCTCCAGATCGAGGCCTTTGCTGACTCCAGCTTCCAGAGTGACAAGGATGACTCCAAGTCCATGTCGGGTTATGTCTTTACCCTCAATGGAGGGGTGGTTTGCTGGAAGAGTTCCAAGCGGGAGACCGTTGCTGACTCAACTATGGAAGCGGAGTACATAGCTGCTTGCGATGCCGCAAAGGAAGCTGTCTGGATGAAGAAGTTCCTCACGGAGCTTCAGGTGGTTCCTACCATTATTGATCTACCGCTGTATTGTGACAACAGCGGCGCTATAGCTTTAACGAAGGAACCCATGTCCCATCAGAAGTCCAGGCACATTTTGAGGCGGTACCACCCGATCAGGGAGATCGTTGATCGCCGGGAGATCGAGGTGAAGAGAGTAAATTCGGAGAATAACACTGCAGATCCACTCACGAAGGCCTTACCCCAGACTCAGTTCGAGCGGCTGATCGTGATGATAGATCTTCGATACGCCAGTACATGGACTTAGTGCAAGTAGGAGATTGTTAGTGTATATGCCCTAGAGGCCATTACTGTATCATACTAGTTTGTATATTACTTAATGGAAGCTTGGGATATTCACAGTTGTATAGACAATCTTGCTCGAAATGGTAGTATGCTACTTGGTTTGTTTCTACTTTAATGTGTACATGTGTTTCTTTCAGTATATCGCCTACACACATTAGTGGAGCCCTTAGGATCTTTGCTTGATTACCAGCGTTGTGATGGCAGTCACACTCGTGGGGGCTGGGTAATCCACAAGCACATCCTTATACAGGTCCTTAGTAGTAGGACTATCGAGACAGGGCATCGATATTCCGGAGTAGACTAGCGTATGTGCTTCTCATCCCAGCAGGGGAGACGGTCTGTCCCACAGCCGTCGGTACGTCATACTTGAGATAGTATGCGGGTGCTCATTAGGTTACGAGTACACCGGACAGGACTCGTCTGGAAATGTTGGTTGGTACTATACCTATCGTCAGTTATCAATTCCCAGGTGACATGAGTACAGCTTAGTCCGCTGACTTGACACTGTCACTTCGCCTCGAGTGTGTTTCCACTGTACTTTGATTACTACCCTACCACGGCTCAAAGGAGTCGTGCAAACAGATAGTAGTTGGGTGCAGTCCCGAAGCACTTGGAAGCAGTGACGGTTAGACAGGATTCGTCTTTCCCAGTATTGGGAGTTGATATCGCGTTGTGTCAAGGAGAGCCATTATACATAGTCATCCCTGGCCAGGGAAAGCGAGATATACTTGTAGGTTTCCAGTGTTATCTCAGGGTGTTCTGGGCTACACTCTGACACGACTTGTACCGCTATTAGGGGACTGACGTTTACCGCCCCCTGGGCCCGCCATGCGATATTCTCAGACGAACTGACCGGACTGTACGGAGATTGTCACATTCAGGCTCAGTAGAAGTTCAGATGGGTTTCACATCGTCAGTCTTCTTATCGGCATCTACTTGGGGGCCGTTACGCACAGCTAGTGCCGCTTGCGGTCTGTGGTTAAACCCACTGCCAACGTAGTGTCGAGTCTTTAGAGTCCCACACAGAGAGCTATTCCCCTTTTGGCAAAAAGAGTAGAGGTCGCATGGTTTTGCGTTAGGGTTCGGTCACATCTGCGCACTTGTGCACGTTTGGTGTCCGGGCAATTATTATTAGCGGGCTTTGGTTTAAGCCAAATCCTAGTATACGTTTTGGGATTGGTTTTATCTCGTTTGTATCTGTGTTCCTCGGAACGCGGATGCGGGGGTGTATGCACAGTTGACAGAGACAGAGGAAGAGGATCTCTTTGTATTCGTGTTCCTCGGAACACGGATGCGGGTGTGTATGCACAGTTGATAGAGACAGAGGCAGAGGATCTCTTTGTATCCGTGTTCCTCGGAACACGGATGCGGGTGTTTATGCACAGTTGACAGAGACAGAGGCAGAGGATTCTCATTAGGGTTGTTGACTGTTGACTTTTTCTAAACCCTAATGAGAATAGGAAATATGATTAATAATAATATTAATTAAGTATTATTGTGCCATGGTTGGGTTGAAAGTTTGACTTTGTTGACTGGTTGACTAATTTGGACTTGTTGACCATCATCATTGCATGGCTATCATTTCATGGCTATGACTTTTCTCTTGCTTGTTGTTCTTTACAACATGAGTGCATGAAATGATAATGCCATTGACATGAACCATCACAAAATACTTAATTATTGTTATTATGATGATTATTTTCCTTTTGAGAGCATGGTTGTAAAAGGCTTGCTCATTCTATCATATTGATTCTCTCTCATCCTCAAGCTCTCCTTCTTCCTCTTGCTCTCTCTAGCTCATGGTTCTATTGTCTCATGAGTTGAGAAACAAGAACCATAGAGATAAAACCCAAAACACTTATCTACTCATCCTAGTGTACATGGTCTAGCAAGTCAAGTGTTCTAGTTTCCTCTAGATTGAGGTTAGAGCCAAAAGTAGAAGCTTTCGGGTGGATCCATCTTCGGCACAAGGAGACGACGGGGTGAGGCCGATCCGACCACCACAAGGAGTCGAAGAGAAGAAGTTCAAGTTAAGGTATAACCCCTAACATAATAGCTAACCTCTAAGTTACTTTGTTAGATAATTTGTTTAGCAAAGATCCGGTTTAGAGTCCATGTTACCCTCCACCTAAAAATCGTTTTTCACAATTTCCGCAACCCCGAAAGAACCGGGGACGGGTAACGTGGACTTACAGTGGTATCAGAGCCTAGCTAAAACTATCTAACATGTTAGCAAAGTAACTAGAAGTTCGATCGGAGAAAAAATCATAAAACATGCCCGAAATGTTAACTTTCTGCCGAGTTTTATTTCTGTTCAAAAAATAATTAATCATGTACTAAAAATCGGCTCAGGGTTTTTAAAGAACACACAAGAAAAATGGTCTTCTAACTCGGTCAAAGCGCCGTGGAACCACGGCAGGAGCGTGGTCCCGCCGCGGATCCGCGGCCGATTTGACTCGGCTGTGGGTCAATTTTCCTGCAGAGTTCTTATAGGGGTATTTTGGGATTTTTACAATATGTTTTTTCTGCCCAGATTTTCCAGAAAGCAAATTTGTGTTTTGGGGTGGTTACAAATCCGTATTTTGATCGAACTTCTATAGACTTTAGCTAACGGGTTATATCTGTGATGTGATATATGTATTGAACGTCTGCTAATCGCTATAGGTCGATTAGTGGGGGTTATACATATCTGTGATCTGTAATGTTGATGGTTTGTGTATATGAATTCGTTGGATTGTCGTGGATGAATAGCCGGGGGGTTGTAGCCGCCATCCGGGATGAGGTTGTAGCCGCCATTGTATAATTTCTTTTACTGTTTTTGCTCCTAGGATAGACCCAAGGAGGGGGTTCACAAACTACCGGGTACCTCGAAGTGCCGAGTGGCCTACTCACGTTGTTGAGGGAGATTGCTTCACTTCGGGTACTTGGCGGGTAGTTTGCCGCACCCGTAGGGGTCTAGGGTGTGGTCTTGGCTATTCATCGCGACCGTGTAATCCGCTTTTCGTTGCAGGCTCAAACGAATCGCAGATTCCTAGTATATCCAAAGTATTCATCTGTGATCTGGAATGGCTATCATTGCTTGTGACGAATGTATATATCTATATATGATATCTATTTAGGCGTTGCTTATGTTTTGCATCCTCTTTCCGTTGCTTTTACATCCATGTTAGTTTAGAACCGATTCAGTGTCGTTTAGATAGGTTTGGAAATTCCAAGTAGGGGTTTTGTGAATTCTTGAGTTGTGATGTGTAATTGAGCTTAGTAGAGGCCACACAAACCCCCTAGTGCTAGACTTCAGACCAAAACCATAGACTAGAACCCCAGAATACGAACTTAGAAAACCTGATATCGGAGAATTGTGGATTCTGTAAGGGTATATTGAAATCTGCTAACACTCGGGGACCTGGAAAATTATTTAGCGAAGACAGTGATACATGCAGGCACCCTAGGAGCTACCACTGAAACCTGAGACCTCATGGACTTTCTTTGGCCGCAATTTTATTCCCTTTGGCCGCAATTTGCGGCCTGGGTAGGTTGGAACTGGTTCGTGTTTGTTCTGTGGCTCCGGTATCTTTGACCCTCCCACATATGCAAAATTAGCTAATTTGATCTAGGGTAAAATCTGGGACCATTTTCCTAAGTTGCTGCATTGTTTTACGACTTCGTTTTAACATGGATTTTGGTATTTGGTTTTCCGTTCCCGTCGTGTGGTGTTTGAATGTCAACGACTAGAGTTACTGATCGTGTTTTGCATGCTTAGGCCATAGGTTTTGACCTATGAACGATACGCGTGCCGATTTGGTTCTCGTGCGCTATTTCCATTTATGTTGACTTGTGGTATACATGTAGGTACCCTCAAGTGAGTTTGGAGCAACAATGAAGGGCATGGAGACATTGACATCGGCAAACAAGAGCAGGTGAGTAGATATATATCTACGGAGGAAGTCGGTTGGATGGCGTATAGCACCCCCGCAGTTCGATGTATAGTATGCTATATATATACTGTATATATATGATATCTTTTATGTATGACATGGATATTCAAGATTTCGTTATGTGTTTATGGTTTAGCTTAGGGTAGTTAGAAGTAACTTAGTTTAGCTTCATAGTCGTGAACCGTAGAATAGTTGTTATACCCACACGCACACACACATATGCATACATTTATTTTACTTGTGCATATATGGGGATATGTGTGTATATATATATAGACACACACACATGGGTATGAGACTATGTATATATATAGATATACATATACTGGTTGATGAGGATAGTACTTGGGATTGGAGATGAGTCGATGAGATTGGGCTTGAGGCCGTGAGATCGGTGATGTGACATGGTTCGTATTTGAGATACGACATGATGTTTTAGCGGGTCCTTTCGACGTGATGTTTTCATACACACGCATGCATATACATATATGGTATCAGTATTGTACTAGACGTAGATCAGTACCCCCGATCATGATATTTGATTAAGAGGATACCAGACGAATAATGTGATAGATGTGACATTTGACCCATACCCAGATTTGGGAGCCCGTACGACGGATTTACCGTACGAGCTATATTTTGATGATAGATCCGCACTCTTGACTCGAGGATGTCATATTATATTAGGGTATCGTATGGGATACTATTGAGGCGGGATCACTGACTATTATATATATATATATATATATATGTATGTATCAACTCAGATGTTAGTCGGTTTCCTTACCTTTCGATCAGCCTGTTTAGTTTAGTCCGGTTGTTTACTTGTAAATGATAGATTAGACTCGAATCATACCTATTTCAAAACTAACGAATCGTGAGTATTTTAAAGACAGGCCAAGGGATTCAAAGGACGTACATTTTCTTAAAAACACCGTAGCCCTTTTTTTCAAAACACCACGATTCGTGTTATTTCAAATGACAAAACTGTACGACTCATTTAGACATATGCATATTCGTTATCATTGTATTTGATATTCAACCCCCGCATATTATTGCAGTCCGCATCGCATCGCAGGCTTATATTGTGTTTTCATATGCCATTATTGAGATAACGCTGTCAGGACACCAGCACCATTACCGATGATGCGTATGTTCCACATGCACTTACTTGCCGGCTCACAGACATCATCATCGGTGATTGCCAAGTCACGTACACTTTAGAGAATATTACTTTTTGACATAGCTTGTTAACTGATAGTTCGACTTGGTATTAGCGTACTCGTCTTTATATGCTAGTTTAGACATTGCAGTTATTACTTGCTACTTCATGCATATTATTATTCACTATTATGCAGTATTATGGAGTTTTATGCCGATATTCACTGTTTACTTGCTATTGATGATTGGATTTCGGATTTTCATGAGATTTCCTGAATTTGGGAAACCGAAAGAATATATATAAACTTCTCTCTTTCTCCCTCTTTTTAAAAATGAAAAGTGCGGTTTTCTCGTGATGTATGAGTCGTCCACCATGATGTTTTCTCGGTTATGAGATGGGTTTTGAGAATCAATTCGAGGATTCATATGAACCGTCTCAGGTACATGGTGGACCCGGTATGGCACCCTGGGGCGAGGGTGATTTCATAGAGGGTGATGAGCCGGGCAGGGGTAGACTGCCTACCCGTGATTGTTTGGCGCGTCGGATATCCGGAGGATACCGTTCGTGGTCGTGTGATTTATGATACGGGCCGATCCGGACTGACGGAGCCCAAGGTATTGAGACATTGAGATTTAAGATTTGAGGCACTGAGATTTGAGATTTGATGATACAGGCCGATACGGGTAGCCAGAGCCTGAGATATTGAGATATTGGGATTTATGTTTTGTGTCGATACTTGACACAGATTTCTCTGTTGATTTCATTGATGATACTCGATTCATACGTACAGAAATCTCATCAAATAAAGAAAACAGTTTTCTCACTCATTTCATTACATTACGTTCATACCTCATACATATGATATATTGCTATCTGAGGCACTGACACGAGCACATGTGATTACACATATTTATAGATGTTTACCCTTGCCACCTTTTCTTGCTTCAGACTTATCATTTGAGGTTATATATGTATATTTGATCGTATTGACCTAGGATTGTGTCATACATACGATTTCTGCTCAGTGATGTTTTCTACTCACGAGTTGGCAACTCACCCCCGTTATGCAACAGTTTCTTGCAGGTTTTGCCGTACAGATTTCGTTACGGCTTTGCTGGCACACCGCTTCCTTTCCGGGTGATTGCTTTGGTAGGTAGGTTCACTTGTATCGTGACCACCATTGTATTTATTTATATTCAGTTGTATCTAGTAAACTCCATCAACCAGACATGTATATTTTTTACAGACTTAGATGACCAGTGATGTTATTCTTTCGACCTTAGAGTCGCGCGTTGTTTTATTATGGATTTCATATTGTTTTGAATTTCCTTTTCAGTTTTGATCCTCGCCCTTTGGCGTTGTATATTTTATTGCCTGCGTGGTTATGACCGTCGATTGACGAAGAGCTAGCTCCCGCTTGGGGATGCCTTTTATCATTCATGTATATATTTATCATGTTGTACCCCGTTCGGGGCCAGTATTTACAAAGGAAACACTGCCGAAATTTTCAGAAAAGACTTGTGATTTTAAAATGCTTATTCGGCTTATTTTACTAAAACATTTCTCTAAAATGGTTTTAGATTTCTGGGCTTTTAGCTTACTTGAATTAGATGGGGTCCTATAGACTTCATATGATTCAAAGGCCAGTCACGTGCTATTTCGGGTCGTGACAAAGTTGGTATCAGAGCGCTAGGTTAACCTTGGTTCGAGTCTAGGTTTGACTATGCGGAGCCTAGGGCGTTTGTATATATACGGAATCTAGGCTTGACCTTACGGAACTTAGACTTAGTCGAGGGGGTATTAGACCCGAACTTTCGTCACATAAGTTGACCTTGGTTGATGGAGTATGTGACTTAAGGAGAGTGATGTACCGTGTGTATGTTCCGCGGTATACTTACGATACGCTACTCCGCTTAAGGAGCCTTAGGATTTACATTTTCTTGCACAGCGTTATATTCATTCATGATCTATCCTCATCGACATCGGTATGTGATTTTGCTACCACGAGTACACGGGCAGAGAGAGCTACGGCTAGAGTTGCGGTCAGCATGAGCTCGTCACGGACGAGGACTGACCAGGGCGTGATTCCCGGGACATACGATTGCATAGTGACGCGTTGTTTTATTGTGTTTTCGCACCATGAGCGTTTGATGGATTGCTTTTATGAGATTACTCGGACGTGCAGATCAGCACCAGAGGATTGAGCCACTTATAGAGGCCAGTCAGGATGTGATGACCATTAATGTATCGCTTATTCATGATGATCGAGGCACTGTTCAGCGTGCAGAAGAATAAGCCAGTAGTTGCTGCAAACGACGAGATATCGCCCCTGATGTTGGAGCTATTGCAGTACGAGTTGCACTCAGAGATATGATAGACGGTCGCTAGTCATCCGAGGATGAATGACTAGGACATATGGTTCGTTCGCTTACCCCGATGCGAGGTCATCAGATTGATTGCGTCCAGCTTGAGGAGACTTCACACAGATACGTTGGGATTCGATAGAGACGATCGAATGTCAGAAACCTATTTTTCAAGTTTAAAGTATTTGAAGAAAACATGCAAGTAACCCTACGGACCCTCTAGAAGAATGAAACCCTAACTCGACATAATGACAATGTGAAAGCCTTTGAACCTTAGGGTTTGCGGCAGTTCCGCGGTGCTATTAATGATGCTTAGGTTTTCCCTTCTACGGTTGGTCCATAGGTGTTGTGGCATGTACTCAATATTATTAAACTGTACCCAAGATGTTGATCTCTTGGGGGATTATGAGGTTTTGACGAGTCGATCGGATGGTTCAACATCTTTCGGATGTCATGTGATGGGATGCATTGCTTGGGAAACTCCAGATACGAGTATAGCTGTTGGAGCACAGTCCATGCAGCCACGAAGAGACGAGTCCGAAGCTGTCGACAGTAGAGAAAAGTAGAGAAAAAGGTTCGTATGAGATCTAGATGAGATGACGTTCCACTCCGCCGACATCAGAGATGTGATACGCATGTTGAGGCATTGTATATGGATATATCTTCCAGAAGGATTCATGATGAGTATGCAGCCGTTCCGGAACCAGAAATTGATATGGTAAAGGGTGATAACCTCCGGGCAGTTCGGCAGAAACGAGATTTGGGAGAGACCTCGACAGGACCTTTCTGGAACAATTTACAAGAAGACTTGGACCAAGAGCGGTCATTTTACGCACACCCAGCAGGCCAGAGTTCGGCACCATCGACGAGATATGTTATAAGTGACCACGACAGTTGGCCAGAGATTATTAGAGGATGTGCTTGAGCGGACTATTTCCGTCATCTCTGATTTCAGTATTTTGGCGATCTATTCGCATGATTGAGTTTTGATGACTGAGTTTAATGATATTTGTTTTCGTGCACCATGGTTGCACCTACTGGGTATTTATATTTCGTGCATAGTTATTGCACTTGAGACATGCTTTATACACCATTGTGTTGATTTATGATTTGTGCACAGTTATTACACTTGATGTCGTTTTTGTGCCTTGGCTGCATATGTTTGTGATTTCATGGATTTCATATAGTTGGTTTGATTTTGTTCATATGGTACGCACACGATTTGGTTTTTGCACTCGGTATAGTTCACATATGCTTGCAGTGCCTTGATACGTATTTTGTGCACGCGGTTGCACATGGTTATGAGATTATATACCACGGTATATCGGGTTTGGATTTGAGATGTGTTGTATACCGTCGATTTCGATTGTGATACTCGATATTTGTTTTGTGCACCTGATTGGATTCTTGCGCATATTTGATGCGCTTGGATTAGATTTTGCGGACGTTCGGCGCTTGATATTGGATTTCGTGATTTCGTGCATATTGGATGCACATGATTTAGATTTTATTCGTGCATGATGGATGAACCTGATTTGGAATTTCGCGCATGTTGGGTGCATGATATGAGATGCGATTTTGGTGCACACCAGATGCACTGAATCAGGATTCTTTATGCATATCCGATGCACCTGATTTTGCTGTCAGGCACACACGTTGCCTCTGACAGGTGTTTCGTGCACACCCGTTGCACTTAGATGTTGTTTCTATGCACATGTATGGCACATTAATGGATTTTGATTTCCGTGCGCACCAGACGCACGTTGCTTACATATGCACATTTTGGGATTGATTTCGTATGGAGTAGTATGATTTTATGATATTTACTATTTATTTTCGTACTGAGCAGGACTAGTCAGAAGACAGTACCTGGATATATTTTGCATGCATTTCCTTCAGATGTTTACATGTATAGTTTTGATGTATATCATATTGGTTTCAATTTGGATTCAACATTTGTGTCTTAACCATGACTCCGATGATTGCGGGATGCTTGACGGAGTTTTGTTTTTGAGTTATCTGCTCATTGTTCGTGCGCATGCATTGCGCTACGATGTGTTTTATGTATTGATGATTTCGGAGCCCCGACGACTTGGACTTTTACTGAAATGTTTTAGTATTTGAGGGGTTTAAATATAAAATTCGGGGATCGAATTTCTTTAATTGGGGAAGACTATAACATTTCAGAGAAATAAAATATTATTTTTGGGAATTTTTATAATTAAATAATAATATATTGAATATTTTAATAAGGCGGTATAATTAAATACCAATAAATTGGGGAAAAATTGGAAAATTATAGAAATTACTGAAATGAGGGTGCTTTACGTGATTTATGAAAATTATGAAATTTTATGATTTATTTGGCACTATTTTAGTGCTAATCGCGATTAAAAATCGCTAATCGTGTGTTAAACCGGATTTGTGCACATGACATGCACCATGTCATTTTTACACTTGTTACATTTTTATCATGGCTTTTCTTCATGTTTTATATAATGGTTGTTGTTTTATTTGAGAGGGGAAAAGAAAAGAAAAGTAAAGAAAATGGAAAACATTAGAATAATGAGTATGGGCATGAGAGAGAGAGGGTGAGGGGTCAACCAAGTCATGGCTCATCGCTCCCACTTCCTCATCTTCATCTTTTCTTCTTCATTCTTCAGCCCATGGCAGCACCCTCCTCCACCTCCACTTCAAGCCCCCACTTCATCATCAAAGTTACACCAAAAGTTCATCCCCACTTCACAAAAAATATGCACAAGCCTTCTAGCTACACTTTGGACCAAGAAAGGGTGGATCTTGAACACTTGGGGCAACTCAAGAAAATTCTTGAGTTGCCAAATGAGGTATTCTCTTAACCATTACCATAGTATTTCCGTTGCTTTTACATCCATGTTAGTTTAGAACCGATTTAGTGTCGTTTAGAGAGGTTTGGAAATTCCAAGTAGTGGTTTTGTGAATTCTTGAGTTGTGATGTGTAATTGAGCTTAGTAGAGGCCACACAAACCCCCTAGTGCTAGACTTCAGACCCAAACCAGAGACTAGAACCCCAGAATACGAACTTAGAAAACCCGATATCTGAGAATTGTGGATTCTGTAAGAGTATATTGAAATCTGCTAACACTCGGGGACCTGGAAAATTATTTAGCGAAGACAGTGATACAAGCAGGCACCCTAGGAGCTACCACTGAAACCTGAGACCCCCTGGACTTTCTTTGGCCGCAATTTTATTCCCTTTGGCCGCAATTTGCGGCCTGGGTAGGTTGGAACTGGTTCGTGTTTGTTCTGTGGCTCCGGTATCTTTAAATTAGACCTTCCACATATGCAAAATTGGCTAATTTGACCTAGGGTAAAATCTGGGACCATTTTCCTATGTTGCTGCATTGTTTTACGACTTCGTTTTAACATGGATTTTGGTATTTAGTTTTGCGTTCCCGTTGTGTGGTGTTTGAACGTCAACGACTAGGGTTACTGATCGTGTTTTGCATGCTTAGGCCATAGGTTTTGACCTATGAACGATACGCATGCCGATTTGGTTCTCGTGCGCTATTTCCATTTACGTTGACTTGTGTTATAAATGTAAGTACCCTCGAGTGAGTTCGGAGCAACAATAAGGGGCATGGCGACATCGACATCGGCAAACAAGAGCAGGTGAGTAGATATATATCTACGGGGGAAGTCGGGTGGATGGCGTATAGCACCCCCGCAGTTCGATGTATAGTATGCTATATATATACTATATATATATATGATATCTTTTATGTGAGACATGGATATTCAAGATTTGGTTATGAGTTTATGGTTTAGCTTAGGGTAGTTAGAAATAACTTAGTTTAGCTTCTTAGTCGCGAACCCTAGAATAGTTGTTACACCTACACGCACACACACATGCATACATTTATTTTACTTGTGCGTATATGGGGATATGTATGTGTGTGTGTGTGTGTGTGTGTCTCTCTCTCTCTCTCTATATATATATATATATATATATATATATATATATATAGAGACACACACACACATGGGTATAAGATTATGTATACACACACACACACACACACACACACACACACACATATATATACATATACATATACTGGTTGATGAGGATAGTACTTGGGATTGGAGATGAGTCGATGAGATTGGGCTTGAGGCCGTGAGATCGGTAATGTGACTTGGTTAGTATTTAAGATACGACATGATGTTTTAGCGGGTCCTTTCGACGTGGTGTTTTCATACACACGCATGCATATAAATATATGGTATCAGTATTGTACTAGACATAGATCAGTACCCCACATCATGATATTTGATAAAGAGGATATCAGACGAATAATGTGATAGATGTGACATTTGACCCGTACCCAGATTTGGGAGGCCGTACGACGGATTTACCGTACGAGCTATATGTTGATAATAGATCCGCACACTTGACTCGAGGATGTAATATTATATTAGGGTATCGTATGGGATACTAATGAGGCGGGATCACCGACTATTATATATATATGTATGTATCAACTCAGATGTTAGGCGGTTTCCTTATCTTTCGATCAGCCTGTTTAGTTTAGTCCGGTTGTTTACTTGTAAATGATAGATTAGACTCGAGTCATACCTATTTCAAAACTAACGAATCGTGAGTATTTTAAATACAGGCCAAGGGATTCTACGGATATTTCAAAGGACGTAGATTTTCTTAAAAACACCGTAGCCCTTATTTTCAAAACACCACGATTCATGTTATTTCAAATGGCAAAACTATACGACTCATTTAGACATATGCAGATTCGTTATCATTGTATTTGATATTCAGCTCCCGCATATTATTGCTGTTCGCATCGCATCGCATGCTTATATTGTGTTTTCATATGCCATTATTGAGATCATGCTATCAGGACACCAGCACCATTACCGATGATACGTATGTTCCATATGCACTTACTTGCCGGCTCACACACATCATCATCGGTAATTGCCATGTCACGTACACTTTAAAGAATATTACTTATTGACATAGCTTGTTAATTGATTGTTCGACATGGTATTAGCGTACTCGTCTTTATATGCTAGTTTAGACATTGCAGTTATTACTTGCTACTTCATACATATTATTATTCACTGTTATGCAGTATTATGGAGTTTTATGCCGATATTCACTGTTTACTTGCTATTGATGATTGGATTTCGGATTTTCATGAGATTTCCTGGATTTGGGGGAAAACTGCAAGAATATATATAAATTCACTCTCTCTCCTTCTTTTTAAAAATGAAAAGTGCGGTTTTCTCGTGATGTATGAGTCGTCCACCTTGATGTTTTCTCGGTTATGAGATGGATTTCGAGACCCGATTCGAGGAGTCGTATGAACCGTCTCGGGTACATGGTGGACCCGGTATGGCACCCCGGGGCGATAGTGATTTCATAGAGGATGATGAGCCCGGTAGGGGCAGACTGCCTACCGGTGATTGTTTAGCGCATCGGATATCCGGAGGATACCGTTCGTGGTCTTGTGATTTATGATACGGGCCGATCCGGACTGACGGAGCCCGAGGTATTGAGACATTGAGATTTGAGATTTGAGGCATTGAGATTTGAGATTTGATGATACAGGCCGATCCGGGTAGCTAGAGCCTAAGATATTGAGATATTGGGATTTATGTTTTGTGTCGATGCTTGACACGGATTTCTCTGTTGATTTCATTGATGATACTCGATTCATACTTACAGAAATCTCATTAAATAAAGAAAACAGTTGTCTTACTCATTTCATTACATTACATTCATACCTCATACATATGATATATTGCTACCTGAGGCACTGACACGAGCACATGGGATTACACATATGTATAGATGTTTACCCTTGCCACCTTTTCATTCTTCAGACTTATCATTTGAGGTTATATATGTATATTTGAAAGTATTGACCTAGGATTGTACCATACATACGATTTCTACTCGGTGATGTTTTCTACTCACGAGTTGGCAACTCACCCCCGTTGTGCCACAGTTTCTTGCAGGTTTTGCCATTCAGGTTTCGTTACGGTTTTGCCCGCACACTGCTTCCTTTCCGGGTGATTGCTTTGGTAGGTGGGTTCACTTGTATCGTGACCACCATTGTATTTATTTATATTCAGTTGTATCTACTAAACTCCATCAACCTGACATGTATATTCTTTACAGACTTAGATGACCAGTGATGTTATTCTTTTGACCATAGAGTCGCGAGTTGTATTATTATGGATTTCATGTTGTTTTGAATTTCCTTTTCAGTTTTGAACCTCGCCCTTTGGCGTTGTATATTTTATTGCCTGCGTGGTTGTGACCGTCGATTGACGAAGAGCTAGCTCCCGCTTGGGGATGCCTTTTATCATTCATGTATATATTTATCATGTTGTACCCCGTTCGGGGCCAGTATTTACAAAGGAAACTCTGCCGAAATTTTCAGAAAATACTTGTGATTTTAAAATGCCTATTCGGCTTAATTTACTAAAACATTTCTCTAAAATGGTTTTAGATTTATGGGCTTTTGGCTTACTTTGATTAGATGGGGTCCTGTAGACTTCATATGATTCAAGGGCCAGTCACGTACTATTTCGGGTCGTGACACTAATTTCTTTCACAAGAAATTCCTTTTCTAAAAAGGTGGCATGTTGAGCTACAAACAACTATTGTTCCTCAGTGTGGTAGAAGATATGCCATCGTGAATGTTTGGGATATGAAATAAACTTACAAAAAATAGACCTTGCCTCGAGTTTGTCCGGATTTTGCCTTTTAATATCGGCCGGACAACCCCATATCTTAATAAAATTAAGGTATGGTCTCTTCCCCTCCCATATCACATATGGAGTGGTAGGCACTGATTTGGTCGGAACCCTATTCAATAGGTATGCATCTGTCTCAAGCGCATAATCCCAAAAGGAAACAGGAAACTCAGCAGTACTCATCATAGAGCACACCATATCTAATAGGCTGCGATTTCTCCGCTCCGATAGTCCGTTGTGCTGTGGTGTATACGGAGGAGTAAGCTGAGAGAAATCCCATTCTCTTTTAGATAATCTAGGAACTCCATGCTCAAATATTCTCCTCCGCAATCAGATCGAAGGATTTTAATTCTTTTACCCGTCTGGTTCTCACCTTCATGCTTTTATTCTTTGAATTTCTCAAAAGCTTCAGACTTGTATTTCAATAGGAACACATGTCCGAATCTTGAGAGATCGTCAGTGAATGTAATTAAGTACGAGGAACCATCTCTGGCATGTGTAGACATGGAACCTCATACATCACTATGTATCAGTCCCAAGTGTTTCTTAGCTCTTTCTCCATGTCCAGTAAACGGAGTTTTGGTCATCTTGCCTTTGAGACATGACTGGCAAGTTTCATAAGATGAAAATTCGAACGGATTCAAATATCTATCCTTATGTAACTTAGCTAGTCGTGTCGCATTGATATGACCCAGTCTACAATGCCACAAGAAGGATTCGTTCATTTCTGAACTCTTCCTCTTGTGCGTGTTTTGTACACTTAGAACCGTGGTTTGATTTAGAACGTATATGCCATTGCACAACATGCCTAATCCAATCAAATTTTGATTTAGGAAAATGTTCATAACATTATCCTGCAATACAAAATTATATCCTTCTTTACTTAATAAAGAAACTGATATAATGTTGCATATCAGGTTCGGCATATAATAACATTCGTTCAGTATTAATGTATTACCACTTGGTAATACAAAGTGATATTCGCCAACTGATTTGGCTGCAACAATTGCACCATTTCCAACCCTTATATTTTTGTCACCCATTCTCCGTTCTCTACCTTTCCTTAGCCCATGTAACAAATTACATATATGGGATTCTGATCCGGTATCCAAAACCCAGGACGTAGAGCACAGTGAGAAACAGTTCTTAGTAACGATCACACCCGAAGAAGATGCATCAACATGCTCTTTTTTCGATCGGGTGCCATGGGAATCCTGGCATTCCCCTATTTCCTTCTCAGACTTATAACAGTTATAAGATAGAGAGGAACCAACGTTTCCCAGCTCAGTATAATAAGCAGGTTCGGTCATTACATCAATATTATTATCTTGATTAAGACGTGTCATGGTCGCTACCTGGAGAGAGAGAGAGAAGAAAAAACTTAGCGTATGCTCTTGCAAGATTAGATTGGTTATTATCTTATCTAATTAGGATGGCTCCCACTGTTTTTATCAAATCTTCCTTCAAACCCTAAAAGGTAAGACTATCCAGGATTAATTACACCCTATAAGTTCTCTAACCGTTCTGCTAGGCCAGTGTCGGTACTTTGAGGGAGCTTCCCCGTGCTTTCGCACGGACCTAATTAAAGTAAACCTCGTTTTCCCAGAGGCTTAACACCGTTAACACCTTTCTAGACACCTAATGGGTTAGCTAATTGTAAAGTGAAAAACTCTCCCAGGAATAACACTTACTCGCAGTGGGTATCGAGATCCAACTATCTCATAGAAGGTATGCAATCTCTTTGCAAATTTCAAAACTTGAAATTCCCAATAATATTTTTCTCCTTACAACTTATGACCTTGACGGAGATCAACAAACCATAGGCCGCTAGTCAAGTTCAACCCGTCATTTCTCGACTGAATTAAACCCACCCACACGACCCTTGACGGAGGTCAACAAGGCCGTACGACTACCCTTATCCAACCACATCATATGCTTTAGCAGATAAGCACTAGTCAGCTACCGTACACTACGGCTTGACGGAGGTCAACAAACGTAGCACGAATACTAAATAGTCCTTCTCTGAAAAGACGGAGGGCTACGTCAAGTTTTTAAGAAAACATTTTGCATAATGAACTTGATATCGTTATAGAATCAAATGATTTGAAAAGGAGTAGTTTAAGATCCGCTTTTAAAATCAAGTTTTTCAAAATAAACCGGATGGGTGTAGCATTTGCTAGCTTCTGCTAAAGAGGTCACTCCCGGTGAAGGGATCTAGGCTCTTTCCTTATCGAATGAGGTGCTGGATATTCTACAAGGAATACCGCTATACAAAATAAGAACTAGAGCTACCAGTTTTGAAAAATGTGATTCTACAACATCATTAGGTTTCTTTCCTTTCATTAATCTTATTAATGAAGTCCCATCATTTATGCTTCCTAAGCATTACAGAAGAAACGAAAATACAACGTACGCTTATGCCATCCGCATTCGCCACGGGGTCCCGACATGCACCGTTAGGTTATATAATTAACGGCAGAGCGGGGCCAGGACTAGCGCGGATGAAAACATAAGAAACATTTATTATATATCATATATATAATATTAAGCATTCGTCTGACACAGTTATATGATCTCATCATAGAACATTGCAGCAGAAATCAATATATGAAATATAGGATATACTAGGAGGTCCGTGTTTTAAATCAAGCCAGTAAAAAACACGGATTCCACGGTTGTGATGAATAGCCAAACACACATCCCTAGAACCCTACGAGAGCGGCAAGCAACCCTACCAATTTTAGAGTTAGGAGACCCGGTCTCGACTCCTCGAGATGGTCGTGATATATATTTTACACACCGTTGTGTTGATTTGCGATTAGTGCATACCTGTTGCACTTGATATCGGTTTTGTGCCTTTGTAGCACGTGTTTATGATTTCATGAATTTCGTACGGTTGATTTGATTTTGTGCATGTGATATGCACTCGATTTGATTTTTGCACTCGGTATAGCTTACATGTGCTTGCAGTGCATTGATACGTGTTTTGTGCACGCAGTTGCACGCGTTTATGATTTTATACACATTGGTACACTCGGTGTTGCTTTTTATACGCATTTGAGTTATTGATGAGTTTCCGTGCATTTGCTGCACTAGATTAGTGTTTCGTGCACTGGATGCACTGTATTTGTATCTCGTGCACTAGATGCACTAGAATTGCATTTCGTGCATTTGTTGCACTAGATTGTTATTTCGTGCATTTGTCGTACTGGATTGTTATTTCGTGCATTTGTTGCACCATCTTTGTATTTCGGGCATTGGTTGCACCAGATTTATACTCCGTATCTTGGTTGCACCCGATTTATATCTTTTAGCATTGGTGTTACCAGATTTGTGTTTTTATGCGCGTTGGCACTTGACGTTCGTTTTCGTGCATGCTACTGCACTAGATGCTTTTTACGGACTTGACGCGTTTTATTTAGATTTCATTTATACTTGACGGATGCACTTGATTTGGATTTTCGCGCATGTTTGGCGCATGATATGAGATGCGATTTTGTGCACACCAGATGCACTCGATTGGGATTTTCCTTCTTGCATGTTAGTTGCACTGGGTTGAGATTTTCGTGCACTCTAGATGCACTTGATATTGCTGTCGTGCACATCCGTTGCACTGGACTGATACTTTCGTGCACACCCGTTGCACTTAGTTTTGCTTTTGTGCATATCGTGGCACTTGTATTGGATTTAGTTTCCGTGCGCACCAGACGCACGTGATTATTGGATACGCCTTTCGAGGCTGATTTTGCTTTTAAGCACTTTGTTTTCATGTTGGGTACTATGTTGTGTAGTATCCGAATAGGACTGATCTGAGGACAGTACCTGGATACTTTGCATGCATTAAAAAGTTTAACAAGAGATTTTCAAAAAGGAGCTATAGTCTCGCTATTTCCTACTTGTCCGCGAGCGACACGAACGTTTAAAAAGGAAAACCTTTTTGGGTATTTCAAAACGGCGGAACGTATATTTGAGCAAAACATATATGAACGTATACGTATTAATTTATAAATAAGCGTCCGTCACTTGTGCCATGAGTTACGCATCACACGGTGATTCAGAAAAGATTTTGCTTGTGTTTTATTCAGTTTTTTAAAGTTTTTCCAAAGATGCGTACTATACACATATTATAATATTTGACTAGTGTATATTGGATTTCAGTAGTGGATTGTAGGGTTCCTAGGCACCCTAGTGAGGTCACACAAGGCATCGAACATGCCAATTTCAAAAAATCTAGGTGCCGAGAGACCCGACTACGGATCGTTAGCTAGATGTCTAGGCGAAAAGTAAACTAGTTAACACTTAACTAATGGGATATCAGAAATACAACCTTTGTAGATCCGGTGCTCCACCTCCATAGCTCCGTAACGAAGTCGTCTCCGCTGTCCAAAAGGAATCCGGGCTCTAGAGTCGGCTTCGTCGGAGAAAAAGCGAGCTAGGTCGTCGATGTCCATGCCGAAGATGATCTACGTCGAGGCATCGCTAAATCAGGCTCCACCTTCATCAAGTCTTGAAAACTTGTGAAGGAAACACACTCTACTACTTGGCAAGAGGTAGAGGATGAAGAAATAGGAAGTGGGTAGACTTTAGTTTTGGATTTCTCACTCTTTTCCAACAATCACCATTGATGGAGCTTGGTTTTCTTCAAAGAAGAATGAAGAAGAAGAAGAGCAAGAAGAAGATATGATTATGATAAGAATAAAAGAATAAATAAAAATCCATTCTTATCATAATTCTCACCATGGTTAGGTGTAGAGAATTAACTTGAGTTAATTGAATTGGTTAGGGTTAAGCATGAGACAAAATGGTGACTAAGTCAAAAGTTCATGAAGCTTCATGAAAGAAAACAAAAGAAGCCACCATTCTATTTTATGCAATTTATTTTCCAAAAAAAAATAAAAACAAATGAATAAATGAATAATCAAATAAAAACCCTAACCATTTCTTTAACCAAGGTTTAATTCTTTACACAAACCCTAATTTGCATGTATCATCAAATATGATACAAACAAGTGCACAAAATCATATCGCATATGCAATGCGCACAACCGAGCGAGAAAATCCATTTAAAGTGAACCGATACTAGTTAATGCAAAGTAATATATCAAATATATAATTATGCATTAAATCATTAAATCAACGCTTGATTTAACGATCCGGTCATGACGCACATAACCGACTGGTATCATCAGTAACATCTTATCGAATCAACACTTGATCCGATAACCCGGCTATATCGCATATAACCGATCAATGTCACATCGCGAGAATCGAATACAGTATCACATACTCGTATTATTCTCGGTCCCGCACATATCTCATATGCGCTCCTATTTCGTTTCGCTTGAGCCAGGAAGCCTCTGTGTAGGACTCTAAAGACTCGTCAATACGCCGGCAGCAGATGATGATCATATCAAACATCCACAAGCCGCAAGCGGTCTGCTAAACGTAACGGCCACCCGGGTATTGAGCGATCTGAAGATCGACGAGCAAGCCCGCTCACACTCCAGTGAATCCAACCAGTAACACTACCGTACAGTCCGGTCTGATCGTCTGATATGTCACATATCTCACCTAGGGGTGGTAAACGTCAGACCCCAATAGCTCAATAAGTCGTGTCGATATGAGGTCTATAACAATTCGAGAAACTACTGGTAACACTTACCAGTAAATCTCAGCAACCCTGGCCAGAGATTTCCTGTTATAGCCAATCGAACACAGCGCAACATCGACCCCCTATACCGGGAGAGACGAATCCCCTCCTATCGCTCATTGCCTCCATGTGACTCGGGACAGTACCCAAAAACCACCGTTTTGCACACCCTCTTGGACGTGGTAAGATGGAAATCAAAGCACAGTGGGAACCACACAAGACTCTATGACGATCTCGGGTCAACAGACTACTCTGTACCAGTGTCACCAGAGAACTGCCATCTGACGTGAGGTATAATACCATCTGGGAGTTCTCGGCGAGTCCGTCCAGTGTACCCAGTCTCTACTGAGCACCCGTATATCATCTCCGATGTCAAACACCAATGGATATGGGATCATCCATCGCCCATCTGTATGGGTCGAGAAGGTATACGCTAGTCTACTCTGGTATATCGATGCCCCGTCTCGATACACCCACGACTAGGGACTTTGAAGGATGTACTTATAGACTACCATGTCCCCACTAGTATGATCCGCATCATACTCCAGGTAGTCAAGTACAGATCCTAAGGGCTTTACCAACATGTAACAGAGAGACAATCAGTATACACGTTAAGGTAAAGTTCAACCAGATAGCATACTATCATGTCGAGCAAGAAAGTCCTCCCTATATATGTCCTAGCATCCACTACAATATACATCCTATGTACAGTAATGGCCTCTAGGGCATACATATAACTAACAATCTCCCACTTGCACTAGGGCCATCTGTAGCAGTGGTTGTAGTATCTCATACTCAACCATCCCATAAAAATCTCTCTCTGGGAACAGGCCTTTGTGAGTGGATCCGCTGTGTTGTCCTCTGAGCCTACTCTCCTTACCTCGATTTCCCTGGAGATCAACCATCTCCATGATCAAGTGATACTTCCATAGAATATGTCTGGATCACTGATGGGACCGGCGTTCCTTGGCATAAGCCACAACTCCATTGTCACACAATGGGAGGAACATAGTTCATCTCATGAACCAATATACACCCAAACAGCCTCTTTGGTAGCATCTTAAGTAGCGATGCATCCTGCCTTTATCTTCTAGTATGTCATGGTATCTAGCTTGGAACTCTTCCAACATACCGTCCCTTTACTGAGGGTAAAGACAATGCCTGTGACTGACATTCAGTCGTCTTTATCACCCTGGAACCCTTCCAGTGATTCTCCCCAGGATCGATTGATACCATCTCACTACAGCTAGTGAGTATTCTAACATCCAATTGGATCTATCTCATAGGTCCAAAACCCAGGATTTAGTAGGTATCACTTTGATCCTATATGGAGAATCATTGTGATAAGCGGACATTGATCGAGCGTAGCATAGGAAACTCTTTTCCTATCAAGAGTATGTCATCCACGTACTCTACGAGGATCATCACCATACTCCCTACTACCTTTTTGTATATACAAGGTTCATCTACCATTTTGATGATGTCAAACTGTTTGACTATTACATCAAAACAGACGTTCCAACTCCGCGATGCCTGCTTTATCCTATAAAACATCTTGCACACGTTTCCGCTGCTCCCACTGTCTACGAAGCCCTCTGGCTGTGTACTTATAGACGCTTTCTTCCAAATCATCATTTAGAAAAGCTGTCATGACACCCAACCACCAGATATCGTAGTCATGGTATGTAGCCGTGGCAAGTAGGATCTGGATGGACTTAAGCATAGCTACTTAGAAAAGGTTTCATCATCATCCATACCTGGTCAATGATGTAGACCTTTAACAAGTCTAGCTTTGAAAGTCTCAACTCTTCCATGTACACCAAGTAATCTTCTCAAGATATACTTGCTCCTGATGGGGATTTAACCCTTCAGATATAGCAACCAAAGTCCATACTTTGCTGGTGTACAAGGATTCCATCTCAGATCACTAAGCATCCAGCCATTCTTACAGAGTCTTACTCCTGATGGCCAGCTCGAAACTAGTTGGGTCATCATCTCATGATGCAATCCTCGCTCCCACTGTCATAGAGAAACCGAAGTATCTCTCAGGTGGGTGAGGAACCCTACTAGATCGGCGGAGAGGCTGAGGTTCGTTGGTTTCTACTGAATCCTCTGGTTGTACCAAATCATCTGCTGCATTTTGTATGGCTGGAACATTTCCAGTTCTACATTACAGACCTTGCCTCGAGCTTGTCCGAATTTTGCTTTTAGACATAGGCCGGACAACCCCAAATCTTAACTAACTTAAGACATGGGCTCTTCCCTTTCCATATCACATATGAAATGGTAGGCAACTGATTTGAGTGGAACCTAATTCAATAGGTATGCAGCTTCTTAAGTGCATCACTCCCAAAAAGGAAATAGGTAACTCAGTAGTACTCATCATATCAGATAGGGTGTATCTGCTCCGCCCCGACATACCATCGTGCAATGGTGTATACGGAGGAGTAATGCTGAGAGAGAATCTCATTCTCCTTTAGAATAATCCAGGAATTCCGTGCTCAAGTATTCTCCTCCTTGATCTCATCAAAGGACATAATACTTATACCCGTATTTTGGTTCTCTACTTCTAGCTTATATTCTGTGAATATCTCAAAAGGTTCGGACTCATGTTTCAGCAGGAACATATGACTGAATCTTGAGAGATTATCAGAGAATGTAATGAAGTATAAAGAACCAGTCCTGGCATGTGTAGATGGGGGACCTACATACATCAACATGTATCATCCCAAGAGTTCACTAACTCTTTCTCTGTTTCCAATAAACAGAGCTGTGGTCATCGTATCTTTGTGACATGACTGGCGAGTTTCACAAGATGTAAATTCAAACTGATTTAAATATGCATCTAAATGTAACTCAGCCAGTCGGGTCGCATTGATATGACCTAGTCTACAATACCTCAAGAAGAATCCGTTCATTTCTGAACTCTTCCTCTTGTGTGTGTTCCGTATACAAAGAACTGTAATTTGATTTAGAACATCAATGCTTTTAGATAACGTGCCTGAACCGATCAACTTTTGATATAGGAAATGTTCAAAACATTGTCCAACAATACAAAATTATATCCTTTCTTTACTACTAAAGAGACTGATATGATTTTGTATATCAGGTTCGGTATCTAATAACATTCGTTCAGAATCAATGTATTGGTAATACAGGGTGACAGTGACCAACAGACTTGGCTGCAACACTTGCCCCGTTTTCTGCCTCATGAAACTTATCACCCGTTCTCAGTTCTCTACCTTTCTGTAGCCCTATGTAACAGATTACATATCTGGGATCCTGATCTGGTATCACATACCCAGGACGTAAAGGACACTGAGAAACAGTTCTATATAATGAACACACCTGAAGATGATGCATCAGCATGCACTCTCTTCGTTTGGGCGGCATGGGAATTCTGGTAATCCCCTATTTCCTGCTCTGTCTTATAACATTTATAAGTTGGAGCGGGACCAACGTTCCCCAGCTCAGTATAACAAGCGGGTTCGGTCAATTTTCCGTTTTATTATCTTGATTAAGGCGTGATATGGTCGCTACCTGGAGAGAGAGAGAAGAAAACACTCAGCGTGCGCTCTTGCAAGAATAGATTGGTTTTATTTTATCTAATCAGGATGGCTCCCACTGCTTTTTATCAAATCTTCCTTCAAACCCTAAAAGGAAAGACTAGCCGGGATTAATTACACACTACAAGTTCGCCAATCTTTCAGCCAGGCCAGTGTCGGTACTTTGAGGGAGGTCCCCCGTGCTTTCGCACGAACCTAATTACAGTAAACCTCGTTTTCCCAGAGGCGTAACCCCGTTGACACCTTTCTAGACACCTACTTGATCGGCTAATTGTAATGTATAAAACTCTCCCAGGAGTAACTCTTACTCGCAGCGGGTAAGAGTTACAACTATCTCATAGAAGGTATGCAATCTCATTGCAAATTTCAACACTTGAAATTCCCGATAATATTTTGCCCCTAGCGTCCTATGACCTTGACAGAGGTCAACAAATCATAGGCTGCTAGTCAAGTTCAACCCGTCATTTCCTGATTGAAGTAAACCCACCCGCACGACCCTTGACAGAGGTCAACAAGGTCGCACGACTACCCTAAATCAATCACATCATATGCTTATGCAGATAAGCACTAATCAGCTACCGCACACTACGCCTTGACAGAGGTCAACAAACGCAGCACGAATACTAACCAGTACATATCTGAAATGACGGAGGGCTACGACAGGTTTTTATGAAAACCTATTGCGTAATGAATTTGATATCGTTGTAGAATCAAATGATTTTAAAATGGAGTGCTTTTGAGGCTTTTCTAGTTTTGCTAAAGGAGTCACTCCCGGTGAAGGGATCGTCGGTCCTTTCCTCGTCGAATGAGGTGCGGGATATATCATATATATCACCGTGCAAAGCAAAAACTCTTAAAAGCAATCAAAAGACAAACCGAGTGTGTAGCATCTGCCAGTTATTGCTAAAGGAGTCACTCCCGGTGAAGGGATCTCGGTCCTTTCCTCATCGAATAAGGTGCAGGATATATCACATATACCGCTGTGCAAAGCAAGAACTGTAGCTACCTGTTTTATTTTGAAATTCGATTCTACAACATCTTAGGTTTCTTTTATTTCATTAATCACATTAATGAAGTCCCATCATTAAAATTACCTAAACATCACAGATAAATACGACGTACACTTATGCCATCCGCATTCGCCTCGATGTCCCCTCGTGCACCGTTAGGTTAGGTAACTAACGACAGAGCGGGGCAGGGCTAGCGCGGGTGTAAAACATAAGTAACGCCTATATAATATATCATATATACTATATACTTTATCTATCACAGAACATCACATGATCACATCACAGATATCGCAGCAGAAGAAACATATGAAATATTGGATATACTAGGACGTCCGTGTTTTCAATACGAGCCAGTATAAAACACGGATTCCACGGTCGTGATGAATAGCCAAACCCACACCCCTAGACCCCTACGAGAGCGGCAAGCAACCCTACCAATTTTGGAGTTAGGAGACCCGGACTCGACTCCTCGAGTTGGTCTCCCACTGGACTCCAGAACCCGGTTACTTGTGCTCCCCTCCTTGGGTCTATCCTAGTGCGGAAAAGTAAATAATATACAAACGGTGACATCTTCCGCAACCTGGAAGTGCCCCAATAAAAGAATATTACATACAAGTTTTTTACATGAATGAAAATGAAAAACACTCATCTCACATAAAACCCCCCGGCTATTCAAACACGACGATCCAATATAACATATCCAGCAACACATAACATCACATGTCATCAACGTAAGTAAACATGCGTATCCCAATTGTCGTTGACATATAGCAACGAAACCGGCGATATCACATATTACACTTACGGTCACAGAAAAGAAAGTGTAAAACTACAACAGTTGGAATCCGCAACCACCTCAGACATCGCATGCCTGACCAAATGAATTACTTAGATATCGCATGCCTAACAATTATAAACCCCGCATTTTAGTCTCATTATCGAAAACACTTTTCAATATCAAGTCGGGTAATTCAACAAGATTCCCGACATCCTGATCGAATGCTCGTCGCAAACTTCAGTAGGCGGCCGCACCCCCGATACCGTCGACGAAGTGCACCAAGGCGGAACACCGCTACCGCGAGCACCCGAACGGATGCTTTCGGCGACGGGGTTCTCCTACAGTCACTTGGTCGGGGCTATGGAGCGAGGCTGTCTATTAAGTTTACCCGGCGAGTATCCGCGTACGCTACGTGATTGCGACGGACTTTTGATCGCATCAAAATTCCGTGGCAACCGATCAAGTGAGACTAAAGTGCTATGTTTATAACATTCATTCAGTTATCTCATAACTTGTTGTGAATTCCAATTATTGTATCACATTCCGGATAAATAGAAAATGTTAAACATTCCGATCGAACAATCGAACACCCAAGTTTTCCCGAAACAGGTCAACACATGAAATAAGTCTAACAACATTCAGTTCGTGCCTCAGTACCAACGGTCCAGCCGTAGAAGGGTCAAGCCAACGCCTCACATGTGGCACGCCGTACTGCCCCAAACCCGAAGGTTCAAAGGGCAGTTCAAGACGGTCACATAATCGAGTTAAGGTTTGTTGTCTTCTAGAGGGACCATCGCGTTACTTGCACTACTTAGAACGTCGTTAAACTACGGAAAAATCCAACACTTGGAAATTTCCCGACAGGGGAAAAATTGGGTATTTATATCCGGTCGAACTTTTTAACATATTCTAAAATTTATCCGGAAAGCCACACAGACAAAATTTGATAATCCGATCGAACATTTGAATCCCCAAAACAACCCCAGAATTATTCAACACTTGAATAAATATTAAAAATACCCAGGAAAACCAGCACTGTTAAATAGGAGTTACTGTGCAAACATCACCACACAAAACGACAAACAGGCCGCGGTTCCGCCGCACGAGCCATGCTCGTGCCGCGGAAGCGCGGCGCTTTAATGGAATTAGGGTTACGAATTGCACAGTTACTCTTATATTTTCCTGCTGATATTTCTACATATTTTTAATACTGAAAAATCCCTGTTTTTGGAAAAAGTACAGAGAGCACATTTGAGTTGGGGTTTCGGGTTCGTTCGGGTTTCAAACTTCGTCTGGACTTCGCCTAAGGCTCTGATACCACTGTAGGGTTCCTAGGCAGCCTAGTGAGGTCACACAAGGCATCGAACATGCCAATTTCAAAAAA
This sequence comes from Agapanthus africanus, assembly GCA_030015575.1. NCBI lineage: Eukaryota > Viridiplantae > Streptophyta > Magnoliopsida > Asparagales > Amaryllidaceae > Agapanthus > Agapanthus africanus. The sequence continues at coordinate 204,551,458 of CM057347.1, read as the reverse complement.
TCTAGGTGCCGAGAGACCCGACTACGGATCGTTAGCTAGATGTCTAGGCGAAAAGTAAACTAGTTAACACTTAACTAATGGGATATCAGAAATACAACCTTTGTAGATCCGGTGCTCCACCTCCATAGCTCCGTAACGAAGTCATCTCCGCTGTCCAAAAGGAATCCGGGCTCTAGAGTCGGCTTCGTCGGAGAAAAAGCGAGCTAGGTCGTCGATGTCCATGCCGAAGATGATCTACGTCGAGGCATCGCTAAATCAGGCTCCACCTTCATCAAGTCTTGAAAACTTGTGAATGAAACACACTCTACTACTTGGCAAGAGGTAGAGGATGAAGAAATAGGAAGTGGGTAGACTTTAGTTTTGGATTTCTCACTCTTTTCCAACAATCACCATTGATGGAGCTTGGTTTTCTTCAAAGAAGAATGAAGAAGAAGAAGAGCAAGAAGAAGATATGATTATGATAAGAATAAAAGAATAAATAAAAATCCATTCTTATCATAATTCTCACCATGGTTAGGAGTAGAGAATTAACTTGAGTTAATTGAATTGGTTAGGGTTAAGCATGAGACAAAATGGTGACTAAGTCAAAAGTTCATGAAGCTTCATGAAAGAAAACAAAAGAAGCCACCATTCTATTTTATGCAATTTATTTTCCAAAAAAAAATAAAAACAAATGAATAAATGAATAATCAAATAAAAACCCTAACCATTTCTTTAACCAAGGTTTAATTCTTTACACAAACCCTAATTTGCATGTATCATCAAATATGATACAAACAAGTGCACAAAATCATATCGCATATGCAATGCGCACAACCGAGCGAGAAAATCCATTTAAAGTGAACCGATACAAGTTAATGCAAAGTAATATATCAAATATATAATTATGCATTAAATCATTAAATCAACGCTTGATTTAACGATCCGGTCATGACGCACATAACCGACTGGTATCATCAGTACCATCTTATCGAATCAACACTTGATCCGATAACCCGGCTATATCGCATATAACCGATCAATGTCACATCGCGAGAATCGAATACAGTATCACATACTCGTATTATTCTCGGTCCCGCACATATCTCATATGCGCTCCTATTTCGTTTCGCTTGAGCCAGGAAGCCTCTGTGTAGGACTCTAAAGACTCGTCAATACGCCGGCAGCAGATGATGATCATATCAAACATCCACAAGCCGCAAGCGGTCTGCTAAACGTAACGGCCACCCGGGTATTGAGCGATCTGAAGATCGACGAGCAAGCCCGCTCACACTCCAGTGAATCCAACCAGTAACACTACCGTACAGTCCGGTCTGATCGTCTGATATGTCGCATATCTCACCTAGGGGTGGTAAACGTCAGACCCCAATAGCTCAATAAGTCGTGTCGATATGAGGTCTATAACAATTCGAGAAACTACTGGTAACACTTACCAGTAAATCTCAGCAACCCTGGCCAGGGATTTCCTGTTATAGCCAATCGAACACAGCGCAACATCGACCCCCTATACCGGGAGAGACGAATCCCCTCCTATCGCTCATTGCCTTCATGTGACTCGGGACTGTGCCCAAAAACCACCGTTTTGCACGCCCTCTTGGACGTGGTAAGATGGAAATCAAAGCACAGTGGGAACCACACAAGACTCTATGACGATCTCGGGTCAACAGACTACTCTGTACCAGTGTCACCAGAGAACTGCCATCTGACGTGAGGTATAATACCATCTGGGAGTTCTCGGCGAGTCCGTCCAGTGTACCCAGTCTCTACTGAGCACCCGTATATCATCTCCGATGTCAAACACCAATGGATATGGGATCATCCATCGCCCATCTGTATGGGTCGAGAAGGTATACGCTAGTCTACTCTGGTATATCGATGCCCCGTCTCGATACACCCACGACTAGGGACTTTGAAGGATGTACTTATAGACTACCATGTCCCCACTAGTATGATCCGCATCATAGTCCAGGTAGTCAAGTACAGATCCTAAGGGCTTTACCAACATGTAACAGAGAGACAATCAGAATACACGTTAAGGTAAAGTTCAACCAGATAGCATACTATCATGTCGAGCAAGAAAGTCCTCCCTATATATGTCCCAGCATCCACTACAATATACATCCTATGTACAGTAATGGCCTCTAGGGCATACATATAACTAACATGGATTTTGAGACCTGTATCTCCATTGCAACTCCTATGATAAGCGTGCAAATCTGATGATTTGCGTGACGCTTGACGGAGTTCGATTTGAGTTTTGTATTCATTTTCAGGCGCACGCGATGCACTGTGGCATTTCTATATCTTCCGTGATTTCGGAACCCCGTTGATTTGAGCTGATTATTGAAATGTTTTTGTATTTGGGGGTTTAAATTTAAATTCGGGGACCTAATTTATTTAAAGGGGGAAGATTGTAACATTTCAGAAAATATAAAATATTATTTTTGGAATTTAATATTAAAATAATATATTTCGCGAAAACTATCCGATTTGCGAAATTGGGGTTTTCGTAAAATGTTATAAATATATACCAATAATTATGAAATAATTGGAGATTAAAATGATTTATTCATTTATAAATATATTTATCGGATTTGGAATTTTTATAATTTATTATATGCAGTTTAAAAATTAAACCCGATTAGTGCACTATTAATCGCGATTAAGCCAAATCCGTGTTTCTACAGTTTTCCAAGGCTAGTGCACCATGACATGTTACATGTTGTTTCATTTGCATTTGTTGATATTTGGTTTCTGAAAAGAAAAGAAAAAGGAAGCTAAGAGACAAAAGGAAAGTGTATAATTGGGAGGTGAGAGAGAGAGAGAGAGAGAGAGAGAGAGAGAGTGAGGGTGAGAGAGAGAGAGAGAGAGAGAGAGAGTGAGGGTGAGAGAGAGAGAGAGAGAGAGGGTTGCCATTTCCTCACACCATTTCTTTTATTCATCTTCTCAAACTCATTTTCCCTCCACCTTCACCCACGCATATCATCTCCAATCTTTCACCAAAACCCTAAACCCCTTTCATTAAAAAAAATGCCCACTTCATCCTCTACACTTTGGACCTTGCAAGTTTGGATTTTGGAGACTTTGAGAAGTTAGGGTTTTTCTTGAGTTACCCAAATGAGGTATATCTTCTTCACTTTAGTTTAGTTTTTAGTTTCTTACATTCTAGTTTAGTTTAGAAGTTGATTAAGTGTGAAATGGTGAAGTTAGAAATTTCAAGAGAAGGGTTTGGGTGATTGTGTGGATTTTTGATGTTTAGGGGCTGTTACAAGACCTTAGTGTGGGTTGTATGGCCTAGAACAGAGAATAGAACCCAAATTACGGATTTAGGAATTCACCCGTGTCAGTTTTGTAAGGTTTTATTGGCCTATAGGGAATCTGGAACAAACTGGGGTAATTCTGAGAAAAACAAACAATACCAGTGACCTAGATACACCACTAGAAACCCACTGTAGAAGTACAAGACCATTCCAACCTGTTTTGGCCGGCCAGCTCGGATCTGGGGTTAGTGTCACCGGTTTTGTAGTGGGGTATGGGGTTTAGTTTTTGACTGTAGCCCCTAATCCCCATATAAAACACCTTATACTAGCTAGTTTAATCCCATTTTACCTGAGAGAGAATCTGGGAGCTGCAATGAGTGGTTTTTGGTTATGTTTTCCATATTTTGGAATGTTTGGTTTTGATGTTTGGATTTGTATTTGGTTTTTGGGCGTTTGTAGATCAACAATAAGGGTTGTTTGATAGTTTTGCAAGCTTAGGCTATAAGTTCTAACCTATGAGCGCACCGTGTGCCGTATTGATTTTCCGGACTTGATGTTAATAGTAATTGCAATTGTGTATTTATTGTAGGCACATTCGCATGGATTCCGAGGCGACGGAGCATGTCGTCATCGACTTCGGCAAGCAAGGATCAAGGTGAGTAGATCTATATTTACGGGGGATGTCGGGTGGATGGAGTATAGTACCCCCACAAGTTTTGATGGAAACCGATATATAGAATATGGTTAAGGGAACCTAGATTAGAAAACTATGGATAGGGTTAAAGAGATAGTTAGAGATGATAAGTGAACGTGAATCATGACACATAGATAGGTAGTGCACGAGAATAAGTGGAGATTTAGAGTAGCATGAAACGAGATTAATAAGGTAGAATGTATATATAAAATTGACTTGATGTAAGATGACTTAATGTGATGAAAAAAATATACGATGTGATCTGATGACTTGATTGATATGTCAGTATACGGATGCGAGTCGATAAGAGATGATTGAAACCTTTGTCGGTCCCCTGATATGAGATTGTTATGGATGTGACCTAGGATATAGGCATATAGATATATATAAAATGTTGTGAATCATGAGTGATATGTCGTACGAGACGTTAGGTCCGTACCCTCATTGTCATATAGGTTGATAGAATTCTTAATCGTTTAATGCTGCCGTACGATGGATTACCGTACGTGATGAGTTTGACTTGATGATTGATCCATACCCTTGACTAGAGGATGCCGTACGATGTATTATACCGTACGTGATGTTGTGGGGCTGGTTGCTGATTGATAGATTCTCCGACTCGGATATGTTATAGATATTGATAAACCCTATCTACACGGCTTAGCTCAGCCTTTATACAGATGATAGCATTACGCTTACGATGCATCTTATGCTATGTCCATGATATTATCATTGCATTACATACACCTGCACAATTATCGATGATGCGTATGTTACACTTACACAGATTGCCGGCTCACACACTTTATCATCGATAACTGCTATGTCACTTACACAGTAGAATTGTTACATCATGCTATGCTATGATATACTTGCTATGTTCACATCACCATACCATGTCGCATGATATACTTATTATGCTCACATTTCTGTTATATGTTGCATACATCATGCTTTTTGATTATACACATTGTGATTTGCTGATTTCATGAGATTCTGGATTTGAGAACCGTGGTTAAATTTCAAAGGAAATTATGTACTGTTTTAAAAACCCGGTTTCTCTTGATATGATATTTTGAGACATCCACCATGTGTTTTCTCGGTTCTGAGATTGGCATGTGAAACCCGATTCGAGGAGCGGTAGGCACCGTCTGCGGGTACATGGTTGACCCGCTGAGGTATCCCGGGACAAGAAGACTCGTATAGAAAGGCGGTGAGCCCAGCGGAGGGACTACTATCTACCGGTGATAGTATAGAGCCTGACGGATATCCGGAGGATACCATTTGGGAGTTATGACATGAGATATACTAAGGGCCGATCTGAGGATGCGGCGCCTGAGATATGAGGATTTATGTGTCGATTCTGGACACAGGTTTCATGATGTTTCGAGTGTCGGTGTTGGACACTCAGGTTCCATGATTTAATGTGTCATTGATAGACACACATTCTTTGATATCCTCATATATTTACATGCATATGCTTTTATGATGTTTCGAGTGGACGAGATACACATGCATACAGGCACTGATTATTATATTGTTTGCACATATTTACATATACGGTTACCCTAGATATCATAATATTACCTTCATGATATATTTGACCTAGGAAATCGTTGTTTTATTCGATTTCTACCTGATGATGTTTTCTACTCACGAGTTGGCAACTCACCCCCGTTGTGCCACAGTTCTTGCAGGTTGACCGCATGGATCAGTAGCGGCATCGCTGGCTCATAGCTACATTCAGGTGTTTTGCTTTGGTAAGTGGTACATGTTGGATCGTACACCTCTTATATTTATTATTCCTATTGTATCTAATTAACTCCATCAATCAGAACTAGTATTTGTATAAATAGTAAGACTTAGCAAGACTTGTAGTTATGAAACTTGAGCGATGGGTTTTATGTTCGTTTATTGGGTTGATGTCTTGCTTCATTCATTATCTTTTGTGTTGATCTTCGCCGTTGGGCATCGTATACTTGTTTTATTACTTGCGTGGTTGTGATTCAGCCATTTAGAGAAGAGCTAGCTCCCGCTTGGGGATGCCTTTATTATCATTATGTATTTGTGGTTTTGGATCAAAATATAGAAAGGAGGTGCTGCCTAAATTTTTAAAAAGACGAAACATGTTTTTCAACTAGTAAATCCACTTGCATTTTTCATGTTCCTTTATTTATGCATTTAAGAAAACATTTGATTTCATCATACCTTTATTTCAAAACTTCACCTCTTTTATTATCATAAAAAGGTTTAGATTTCCGGGCATCGGCTAACTTGAATTACGTTACGCCTTTAGACGTGGCGTGATTTAAGTGCCGGTCACGAACTAAATTTCGGTTCGTGACAAAGTTAGTATCAGAGCGCTAGGTTTAACCTTAGTTTGAGTTTAGGTTTGACTATGTGAAGTCTGGGGCGTAAATATTTCGGAACCTTGGCTTGACCTTACGGAACTTAGACTTGAACAGGGGGGTATTAGACCCGAACTTTCATTACATAGGTTGACCTTGATTGATGGAGTAGGTAGCTTGAGTAGAGTGACGTACCGTATGTATGTTCCGCGGCATATTTACGATACGATACTCCACTTAAGAAACCTTAGGATGTACATATCTTGAGACTTGTGATTCTCTTCGTTCCCTTGATTATACATCCATTTGAGATTCTTGATTCTATTCATTTCCATGATCATACTCTTATTGATTCCGTTCCTCCTTATAATCATGTATCCATTTCGGGATCTGTTGATTCCTTTCATTCCTTTGATCTACCTTCATCGATACATGCTTGAGGTTCTTGTCACCATGGTTTGAGCGCAGATTGAGCTGCTGCTTGTGATGCGGTCAGGGAGAGCTCGTCATGGGCGAGGACTGACCATCGTGGTTTTTTTTGACACGGGAACGTCTCGATTTTGTATTGGTGTTGTGACCTTTTGTTTGAGGAGAGTGTTCGGTTTTGCACCTGATGATCGGGCCATTGTTAGAGGTTGCCTGTTGTGGGAAGACTGCTGGTGTACAGCCTGTCTCGGAGATTGTGATGTTGTCTACGTTGCAGATAGATGACCCAGCTGTTGCTGAGATTGATGGGATGCCGCTTCCAGAGCTTACGAGCTGAGATCGCTGGAGCTTCCACGCAGAGATGCGATAGATGATAGCTAGTCTATCTTGAGTTGAGAGACGAAAGCGATTCGTCAGATTGATGCGCCGATGCAGGCCCAGTTGAGTTGAAGATTTCCAGTGTGGAGAGTCTTACTCAGATCTAGAGTAAATCAATCCAGAGATGACGTTGTTCGTTGGATGATCCGATCGGAGATCAGTAAGTGGACCAGCTTCAGATAGAGGACCTCACCCAGATGTGTTCTGAGTTGATCAAGAACGGACGAGTATTGAGAATTCCTCCGATGGTTGGGACGAGCTTCCGAGGACGTGTTCGGCTAAAGATCATCTATAGAGTGATGAAGATACCGAGTTCGTGATTTCGAGTCTGTGTGAGAGATTCCGGATTGAATGTAGCCGAGAATAATTGCAGTACGCAGATAGCATGACGTGACGTCAAGTGGACGATAATAAAGATGAGTGGAACCAGAGGTTCGTGCGAGATGTCAACGAGCTATTGTTACTCATCGTTAAGATTAATGATCTGATATGTATACAGAGGCGCGAGATACGACCAATTCCTAAGGAAATGCTGTGCTGAGAACTTAGATGTCCAGAAAGCGAGAAAAGATTATGTAAGAGTACTAGCCTTCGTATAATTTGGCATAGGCGAGATCGGAAGAGACCCTGAGCAGGTTCCTTCCAGGACACTACTGCGATAAGATTTGCACTTAGGATTAATTATGTCGCGTGTATTCAGAGGGGCCAGAGGCCGACGCTAGTGACTGCTGCTTTACGAGTGGTCATACTAATTGGCCGAAAGTTGACCAGAGAAGTGCCAGAGCGGAATCGTTACCGTTAGCACACCTGACTGAGCCGAGGAGACGATGGATTGCGAGATTGGTAATCCACATAAAAATGAGGACCCAGAGACAGAAGACGCCAGACCGTGAGCAGGGGGCAAGCAGATGTTTTTGCTCTGCCAGTTTTGGGCGCACCGACATTTTTCCGACATTGTAGGAGGTGTACCTCGACGTCATTTATTACGATTTGCGTTTATGATCCAAGTGTCATGCTTATATCGCTTGGATTTGAATTTCATGATATTGTTTTCGTGCACCTTGGCTGCACCTACTGTGTATTTACATTTTGCGCATAGTTATTCCACTTGATATATATTTTTTACACCGTTGTATTGATTTGTGATTTGTGCATACCTGTTGCACTTGATATCGGTTTTGTGCCTTTGTAGCACGTGTTTATGATTTCGTGGATTTCGTACGGTTGATTTGATTTTTTGCATATGATATGCACTCGATTTGATTTTTGCACTCGGTATAGCTTACATGTGCTTGCAGTGCATTGATACGTGTTTTGTGCACGCAGTTGCACGCATTTATGATTTTATACACCTTGGTACACTCGGTGTTGCTTTTTATACGCATTTGAGTTATTGATGAGTTTCCGTGCATTTGCTGCACTAGATTAGTGTTTCGTGCACTGGATGCACTGTATTTGTATCTCGTGCACTCGATGCACTAGAATTGCATTCCGTGCATTTGTTGCGCTAGATTGTTATTTCGTGCATTTGTTGTACTAGATTGTTATTTCGTGCATTTGTTGCATCAGCTTGGTATTTCGTGCATTGGTTGCACCAGATTTATACTCCGTACCTTGGTTGCACCCGATTTATGTCTTTGAGCATTTGTGTTACCAGATTTGTGTCGTTGTGCGCGTTGGCACTTGACGTTCGTTTTCATGCATGCTACTGCACTAGATGCTTTTTACGGACCTGACGTGTTTGATTTAGATTTCATTTGTGCATGACGGATGCACTTGATTTGGATTTTCGCGCATGTTGGGCACATGATATGAGATGTGATTTTGTGCACACCTGATGCACTCGATTGGGATTTTCCTTCGTGCATGTTACTTGCATTGGGTTGAGGTTTTCGTATTGTTAGTTGTATATATGCCTTAGAGGCCATTGTTGTACATATGATGTATATTATAGTGGATACTTGGATATATATATAGAGGACTTTCTTGCTCGGTATGATAGTATGCTATCTGGTTTCACATTGTCTAAACATGTTGACCTGTATTGGTTTACTGTCTTGCTCTCACATGTTGATGAAGCCCTTAGGATATGTACTCGACTAGTAGGACTATGATGCAGATCATACTAGTGGGGCCAGTGTAATCTAAGAGTACATCATATAACAGTTCCTAGTCGAGCGTGTATCGAGACAGGGCATCGATACACAAGAGCAGACTAGCGTATACGCATCTTGACCCATATGATGGGCAATGGATGATCCCATATCTATCGGTGTTTGACATCAAAGATGGTGTACGGGTGCTCAGTGGAGACTGGGTACACTGAACGGACTCGCCGATAACTCCTAGATGGTATTATACCTATCGTTAGATAGCAGTTCTCTGGTGACACTGGTACAGGTTAGTCTGTAGACTCGAGATCGTCATAGAGACTTGTGTGGTTCCCACTGTGCTTTGATTTCCACCTTACCACGTTCAAGAGAACGTGCAAAACGGTGGCTTTTGGGTATAGTCCCGAATCACATGGAGGCAATGAGCGATAGGAGGGGTTTCGTCTCTCCCGGTATTAGGGGTTGATGTTGCGCTTTGTTCGATTGGCTATAACTGGAAGTCCCTGGCCAGGGCTGATATGGAGATTTACTGGTAAGTGTTATCAGTACTTTCTCGATCTGTTATAAGCCTCGCATCGACACGACTTATCGGTTACTGGTGTCTGACATTTACCACCTCTAGACTGGATATGCGACATATGAGACGAAGAGACCGGACTGTACGGTAGGGTTACTGATTGGCTCGACGGGAGTTTTGACAGCTTCGCTGGTTGTCTTCTGATCGTTCAATACCCGGGTGGCCGTTAGTTTAGCTGACCGCTTGCGGCTTGTAGGTGTTTCATATGATCATCACCTACTGCCTACATATTGATGAGTCTTAGAATCCCACACAGGAGTTTCCTAGCTCAGGCGAAATGATGTGGTGTGCATATGAAATATGCGCGGGGGCCCGATTGAATGCGAGTATGTGATACCGTATGTTAATCGGGCGTTTTCTATTGGTCGGGTCGTATGTGATATGACCGGTTTGTTAAATCAAGTGTTGATTTAACATTTGACTTTTAGTTTAATTCTTTATTTAAACCCTTTTCTTTGTTGAAGATGTACGCATACATGTATGCACATGTTGATGTGTATGGACACATACATACATACATAGTATCATGGTTGATGATACACTAAATGGTGGCAATGCAAGACTCACATGGTTCACTAATATATATATATATATATATATATATATATATATATATTGTTTTTGGATTAAAAGGAAATGAAAATTAAATCATGGTTGATAATTATCCAAACTTGACTATTCTTTGACCTAATTCAAACCATGGTTTAAATTTCATTTGGACTTTAACTCAACACAATAATATCTAGATATTAGTTAACCATGGTTGAAGTGAGAAGGATTAATATTGATTATTCATTCTCACTTAATTCATTCATCATTATCTTTATTTCTTAAGCTCAAAGCTTAGCCACCATCATCTTCTTCTTCCTCCAAGCTCTCTTGAGTTTTCTTTAGAGTGAGGTTGATAAAAAGAAAGGGTTTTGATTAGAGAATACAAACCACCTCATCATTCTACACCTCTCTAGCCCATTTGTGTAGGGTGTTTTGCTATACTTCTTTGAAAGACCAAGTAAAGCAAGGAGCTTTGTGCAAAGGGACTTCGGGTGGATCATCGTGGACAAGGAAGGTTCTAGCGATCCGTTCCAAACTCTCAAAGGTCCAAGGAGTCACCAAGGTAAGAATACAAAGGTTGTAATTTCTTCACTTAGTGTTACAAGAGTTCTTTGTATGTGATACAATTTAGTTGTTACCCGAACTATTCTAGTTAAGATTCATGGTTAGTTTGCTTTTCACCTCTCTAAATTTTAAGATGGCATGTGTAATGCTTTCTATACACTAGACTAGGTACAATGGAAACCCAACAGTGGTATCAGAGCCTAGCTAGAATTTTAGACACGGTGTTAATACAATTACTAAAACGAAATCGACTCCGAAATACGATATTTGAATCCCTTGATTTTGCTCTCTGGAAATTTTCTAAAAAGTCGTTTAAAAATTTCTTTTAGCAACTGCAGAAGTTAGTATGAGATGTACTGATAACACTGGAGAAATACGGAGCATTCCCACCTTAAGAAAACCGAGCACATTGGCTATATGGCCGGCCTGCTCGGCCATCCTAGCCCCAAACTGCTCCGTATTTCTACTGTGGTCTGCTCTGTAGGATTTGGGGTTTCAGGTATTGTTTGCTTAGCCCAATTTTTCATGTGATGATTGTTTTGATCAGGGGTTGATTCGTAGTGTTTCGTAGTCTTATATTTTAACACTGTAAAGGTAACCTTGACAATGTTTAGCAGTTCGAACGAACTTCGAACACCACATTTTGTACCCCGCTGAAATTTCCAAGTGTTGTAATTTTCCCAAGTTGATTGTATTCATAAAATCGTGCAAGTATCCCTATAGACCCTCTAGAAGAATATACTAACCTTAACTCGATTCTATGCTCACGGAACCGCGATCGAACCCTAGGGTTTGCTGTAGTTCCATGGTGTCATAGGTGAGGCATTGGTTAACCCCTTCTACGGCTGGTCCATAGACACTGTGGCACGGTTTTTGACTATTTTGACTTTGCTCAAGTGTTGAGCTCACGGGGTAATTTATGAGTGTATGTTGATTCGATCGAAACGTTAAACATCATCTTGATATATATGAATATGATACAATATGTGGAATTCACATTTTTAGGCATGAAATCCGTAATATGTGATATTTCGGGTTTATGATGTCTAAGGTGATTGTAGATTCCAAATGTTGTAGTTTTTCACTTTTCTTTTCTGCAACCGTAAGTGTAGTATGTGGTGTATCGCCGGCTTCGTTGCTATACATCAACGACAATCGGGATACGCATACTTGCTTACGTTGATGATATGAGATATTATGTGTTGCTGTGATATGTTATATTGGATCGTCGTGTTTTGAATAGCCGGGGGTTTTATGTGAGATGAGAGTTTTTATTTTCATTCATGTAAAATTCATTGTTTGTAATATTCTATTATTGGGGCACTTCCAGGTTGAGGATGATGTCACCATTGTATATTATTTACTTTTCCGCATTAGGATAGACCCAAGGAGGAGAGCACAAGTAACCGGGTTCTAGGGTCTAGTGGGAGACCATCTCGAGGAGTCGAGACCGGGTCTCCTAACCATAGAATTGGGATGGTTACTTGATGCTCTCGTAGGGGTCTAGGGATGTGGGTTTGGCTATTCATCGTGACCGTGGAATCCATGTTTTATACAGGCTCAAAATAAAACACGGACCTCCTAGTATATCCAATATTTCATATGTTTCTTCTGCTGCAGATATACTGTGATGTGATCATTTTATTTGCGTGAGACGAATGCTTTATTATTATATATGAGATATATAGTAGACGTTGCTTATGTTTTGCACCCGCGCTAGTCCCGTCCCGCTATGCCGTTAGTTAAGTAACCTAATGGTACATAACGGGACACTGTGGCGAATGCGGATGGTATAAGCGTACGTTGTATTTTCGTTTCTTCTGTGATGCTTAGGAAGCATAACTGATGGGATTTATTAATGAAATTAATGAAAGAAAAGAAACCTAATAGATGTTGTAGAATCAAATTTATAAAAAGGGTAGCTCTAGTTTTGCTTTGCATAGAGGTATTTGAGAAATATCCTGCACCTTATTCGATAAGGAAAGAGCCGAGATCCCTTCACCGGGAGTGACCTCTCTAGCGAAACTAGCAGATGCTAGAACTCACTCGGTTTTGTTTTTGATTGCTTTTATAGTTCTTGCTTTGCACAACGGTATTTTTGAAATATCATGCATCTTATTCGATAAGGAAAGAGCCGAGATCTCTTCACCGGGAGTGTTAGCGAAACTAAAAAAGCCTCAAAAACACTTCTTTTCAAAATCACTTGTTTCTACAACGATATCAAGTTCATTACGCAAAAGGTATTCAGAAAAACCTGTCGTAGTGTTCATATCAGAATTTTGCATTATTATATCGCCCATTCTTAATCATATTACAAATAAATAGGTGCTTTTGAAACATGTCTGCTAAATAGTTGCAGGATACAGGTTCTCAGATCATTTCAGTGAAATTCATGAAAAGATGCCACAAATGTGTGACTACGACCAACAATAGATGAATCAGTATGATACCGCCTACCAGTTCAAGGAACAAATGAAAATCAGTAGAACAGTTCAATGCACAAAAAACAAGGGTAGCACAAGATTCAAGACTTTAATGCGAAGCTCACGGTAAAAGTCCACATAATTCTGCACTGTTGGAAATCTGGAAGAAAATAGAAGAGATTCTGAAGAACCAAGTGAAGAAAACAGAAGATAAAAGCAACACAGAGAAACCCTAAAGAGATGGGCCCAAGAGCCCACCAAATGGCCGCGGATCCGCGACCAAACAGGCCTTTCTGCCACGGTTCCGCGGTCGTGCAATGCACGTGTCGGTGGGGTGTCGGTGCTTTGACTCGGTCTTTTTGGTTGTTTTGTAATTTTATGTATAGATCAGAATGTAACCTAGGGTTTTTCCTATCTATAAATAGGAAGGATGCCTCTCTTTAGTTTTTGTGCCTCTTTTGGATGCCTCTTTTAAGATGCCTCTTTTAAATTTCAAGATTAAATTTTCATTCCCATTGTAATCGTTGAGAGGTCATCAATAAAGGCATTTTTATTTTTTATCGTGCATTCTTTTATCTGAATTTAATTCCTGAATATTTATCTGTCTTTTATTATCTGCTACTTAGATAGTCTTTTAAAATTATAAAAATTAATTCCATTGTTAATACCCTAATGAGTGAGTAGTTCCTCACTTGTTAGGGTTAGGATTGGGAAGGTTTGAGAGAAGTAAATCTCTCTCTCTCCTTTCTTTGCCCATATAATTTTTATAATAGGACTCTATTTAAATTAACCACACACCGCTCACTACGGCACCCTATCCTACAAGATAGCGGTGATTCCCTAATTAGACCGGTTGTGGTTGATTTAAATAAAGATTAGGGCTAAGAGTTAAGAAAGGACGGACAAGGACCAAAACGAAGAAACTAAGTTTCTTCCTAGTCGTGCTAATCCCCTTTGTTGACTATTACCCTAACACCTATATTCTTAACTAGGGTAAAGAAAGCATTGGGTAGAATTCCTTTCCCAAACTAACCTAATCCTAACCCTAGCAAGACTTTTAATCAATTTTAATCTCGTTCTTAGATCTTAAAACAAAACCCGACTTGATCGGATTAACTCGTTAGAACATAAAGAATAAGAATCCATCTCCCTGTGGACCGACCCGTACTCAACCGGCTAGCTACCAAGCGACGCCGTCTTGATTGCGGTATATTCTTAATCTTTGATTCAAAACGCATACGCAAAATCTCTCCCAATCAAATGGTGCCGTTGCCGGGGAGACGGTAGTCTCTTTCTTTGTATAATTTCGGGTTAATAAAAATAAAAAATAAAAAAATTAATTTAAAAATTATAAAAATTGAAAAAAAAATTTAAAACAAAAAAAGATAAAAAATAAAAATAAAAATCATCTTGTTATTTTTGAAGGGTTTTTGTACGAATTGTGCAGGAAAGGAAGACGGACTGATTCAGATATGGAGTAAGCACAGCGAACAAAGAAACAGAAGATCTGAACAGACAGAGAAGAACCACAACAGAAAACATAAAAATTTTGGAGATCTAAACCAATTGTTCCACCGCGGAACCGCGGCACAAGTGCAGGTTTGACCGCGGAACCGCGGTCAACCGCTGACGTCAGCAATCCATTTTGCTCTGTAAGCATTCCATTTCCCCTCTGTAACCCCCTGAACTCCATTGAAAAATTTTCCTACAGGGTTCTTTGCGCAAAATTTCTTCTCCCTCTCAAATAAATTGTTTTTGTGCAGGATACTTTGCGCTACCAAAAAAAAAAATTTGCAAGTGTTTTTGGTGTGTTAACTGCTTTGCATAATTAATACGGACTTTTAAGGGGCTATAACACCAATCAAGATTGGGTGGGGATTTCATTACCCTTCCTAAGACCCCAGAAATCACAAAAAGCATATGCATCACCCTTGAGTTAATTAAAAATATATATATATATATAGACTCAGCTAACTAAGGACTGTCATTCTCATTAGGACAGAGGAAGGTTGTGGGCAATCAATCATTTATCTAAACCTGATTTTTTGGTTCCTAGGCTAGACAAGTGAAAAAGGTAACTTTAAAAGGCCCGTCTCACGGTGATTCGTGAGCGGAACCCTCCTTTCTTCATTTGTGCTTACCTGGCCACAATTGGCGGTGAAGAGGCGACTTGAGGGATATCTCACAACTTGTCGCTTTGGAACAGTTAGGAGCAGTCTAGTTGACTTAGGAGACCCTAGTTCTAGGCTTGATTGTGCATGTTTACATTGTGATTGTTTGAAATTGTGCTGTAGTTCCGTACAAATTTTTGCAAAACTCTTTCTAAAAAAACACTCAAAAATTTCAAAACTCCAAAAACAAACATTTTTATATATAAATATAAAAAAAATTAAAAATTAATAAAAATTAAAAAATTAAAAAAATTCACATTCTTTTCCTTTCTCTCCTCACATCATGGGTACCCCACCTCACAAAACTCTTGCCGAACTTTGGTACTCTCAACCAGACATTACTTCCTACGCTCATTGTTTTGGTCGAATTTCGGACGACCCCTCTATGCCCAAAATTTCTTTGAATGATCGAATAGACGCGTCTAGAACAAACAGTTGGACTCCGCAAACCACCTTATATCAA
The DNA here is from genome assembly GCA_030015575.1 of Agapanthus africanus. Lineage (NCBI taxonomy): Eukaryota > Viridiplantae > Streptophyta > Magnoliopsida > Asparagales > Amaryllidaceae > Agapanthus > Agapanthus africanus. The sequence continues at coordinate 204,535,491 of CM057347.1, read as the reverse complement.
CCATTTCAAGCTTCACCACCTTCTTATGTTGATACTCCTTTTTCGAGTCCTGTTGTAACTCCAAAACCCATGTCTATTGCTGAACACATTGAACAATCTCGCAACCGATCTTTCACTCCTTTCACTACTGCGAATTCTTTAGATCAACAATTCCATTCACCTTCTTATCCAAATGTTGATCATACTCCTGTCCAACCATTCAATTCCTACCAGTCCTACCCGACTTTTTCACCTTCTCTAGGTATTGCTTCTATACAGCCATTTGGGAGTTTCACGTATCCAAACAATTTTGAATCTTTTACTGAAACCCCATCACAAACCATGTCTAGTCTGGAACAGTCGTTGGAAGCTTTTATCGTAGCGACAAACAAACAGATGATGGATTCGAATGCGTCCATGGCCACCCTTATACAACCTAGTGACCCGGTAGCTAGTTTCCAACTAGCTCCAAATTTTCCAATGTATGATGAGGCGGTTGGACAGATCGAGAATTTGAGTGGAGAGAGTGAGCTATATACCCTTCCAAATCAAACCTACCCATACCCATTTGAATCCCACAACTCCGGTTTTGAATGTCTATCAAGTGTTCCAAATGATTCATCAGTTGAAGATAAAACGTTTAATGAGTTGTGCGACTTTGTAGTGTTTGATTTACCTGATTGTGAAGAGCCCCTTTCGAGTGAAACCATCACCAATCCTTTTGACCTACTCTAGAACCTGAATTGATTGATATCCATGCTTTTGATGAGGTGTCTGAGAAAAATAATTTTCACTTGATTGAGGATATTGACGCTGGGAATATTTTGGATGATGAACCCGCTGATTTGACTGAATTTCTCTTTCCAATTCATCAACCCGAGTCATTAACTGTTTTTCCTGAACTTCATATGCATTTTGATTTTGATGAAAATTGCATGGATAAGATAACTTTTGAGGAGAATTATGAGGATAGTATTGAGGACGAACTAATTTTGTTTGATGGGTCGGATTTTCCAATTCATCATGTCCCTTCCACTGACTATGTACGCCCTCCTGAATTTTTAACCGATACCCTTCCTCACTCACTTCCCTCCATCCTCGTTTCGACCTTGCAAGAAACCGTTGCACTTTCATTTTCAATATCTGGTTTATCAAGTTCAACATACCCATGTTTTCTCACGAATCTTGAGGGATTTGACCACATTTCTTAGTAGGTTGATAGATTAGCACAATCGCTTTTTACACATCGGTCATTACAAATTGTGCTAATTTATACACTCCATTTCCACCCTCAAGTTCGTATTCCACTTCTTTCTCTCACTTTCTCTGGTTCTTCTTCTAATCTTCCTTTAATGATCGCGAGTGCTAACGAATCACAATCCGATATTTTGAGTTCGATAATTATAGAAAAACAATTTGATTTAGACTCTTTTGAAAATAAGGTAGATGAGCCTTACAAGTCTCCCACCTCCATAATTTTTGAAAAATCAAGTGTGTTGAATTCTGGCGTGTCACTTATTGACATTGAAACGTTCAATCGGACCATCGATGAAAGTTTCGAAGATATTTTCGCCGACGAACTCGCATTCCTTAACAACACGGATTTTGTGATTAATCAACCTCTACCTGAAGAAGTCGAACCAACACCATTTCTTTTTCCCTTCCGCCATTCTTCTCCTCCACCGAGACTGTATACTGCTTTTATCTCCACACGGTTTCATGTGTTTCTCATTTCTTTTCTCTACACTCCATTTTTTCATCAACCACACCATTATAACGATAAAATCTTTGAATGGTTGGTGCTAACCTTTGGCCTGTGTAAGGCCTCGTATAGCTTGATACTATGTTTTTCTCCACCCTAACTCTGAACTTTAAAGCTTAAACAGTGGAAACACTGTTTCACCTCAGTTCGGGGGGGGTCCTTTTTGTGTATATATATTTTGTTTTCTTTTTCTGTTAATAACAACAACAACAATAATAATAATAATAAACAGGGGAGTGCCGACAATTTTGACCTTCTTGGTGTAGCCTGACAGTGAGGACACTATCAAGTTTAAGTTTGGGGGTGTGCTCGGTAAACTTTCTTCCTTCGCATTCATGTATATATTTTTGCATTTGCATACTTATTTTAAAATCCATAAAAATAAAAAAAATTTATAAATTATAAAAATTGAAAAGTTCAATTTTGGCCATATTTGACTTAAGTTCAACATGACGGTTGAATAGTTAGGAAAAACTAGATCCTAAACTTAGTAAATTAAAAACCCTAAAAATAACCTTTCTTAAAGTTTAACTATAGAAAATATATGTCATTGCAGTTTTTTAGAAATAGGCAAATTTTGTGTTCAATTCTTAGGCTAAGTCAAAATAAGGGAAAAGTATTGAAATTTTTATTTGAAGTGTAAGTCTGAAAAATAAATTCGGAAACTTTAGTCTAAATCCTGAAAATATAAACCCTACTACATGCACTAACACACATCTTGAAACTTGGAATAGTAGAGGATACCTTGAAATGCTCTTGTTTAAAATCCTTAGTATGAATGGAAATAGAATAAAGTATAAAAGGAGAATAAAGAGACATAAAAAAATGAACACTGGTTTTGTAATTACGTAAGGCTGCATATGTAGGGTTAGTATAGCACCTTAGCAAGGTTTTGGCAAGCATCAATCATGCTACTTTAAAATTTTTGGGGTGCTAAACAAACCCTAACCAAGATCTTAACTAAAGACTTAGGGTTAACATAGCAAGTAAACAACTTTACTTCTAAGAGTTTAGGATTACAACCTTTGTAGTCCGTTCCTTCGCTTCATAAGCTCCGTGTTGAGTTCCCTTCGCCGCGATCATCATGTACCCGGACTCTAGAGAGGCACCATGAAGAGAAAGATGCAACCTTGCTTGAAGACTTCACTAATCGAAGATGATCTACCTTGAAGAATCTTAAACCCAAGCTTTTGCTTCACTAATCAAGTATTAGTAAAGCAAACACCCTAATCTAAGTGGCTAGAATAGATGAGGATGATGAAATAGGAATTTAGCTCTCTTTTGTTTTCAAATTCTCACTTTATTTCATCACCAAAGAAAAAGCTAGTGAAGGTTTTCTTCATGAAGAAAGAAGAAGAAGATGAAGCAAAACCTTTTGTGATGAATAATGAAAAATCCTTGTTACGGTTACAAATCAACCATGGGTTAAGAATTAAGGCTTAACCCTTGTAGAGAATCAACTAGGGTGAAGGGTTTGGGTTGGGTTAAGAAATATCTACACAACATATCAAAGGTCAAACTCAAAGCTTCAAGAAGCTTCATGAAAGCTCAACCCTAATCCAAACCCTAACCATGTTTAAACTCCACAAAACATGTTGCATTTGTAACCCTAACTTGTTACAATATTATATATCACATATATAATATATATGGTAACAAAATAAAATAATACAATTAACATATATCACATATATATCAATGTATTATCCATGTGAGAAAAAGAATCTTTAAGTGGGCTTATATTAGTTAATGTAATATAATATATCAAATATATATAATTATACATTAAATTATCGAATCAACACTTGATCCGATAATCTGGCTATTTCACAAATAACCGACTAATATAATCTGTATCAGTTCATCGAATCAACACTTGATCCGATGATCCGGCTATATCACATATACCCGGCCGATATCATATATCGCGACGATATCGCATACACGTATTATTCTCGGTCTCGCACATATCACATATGTTCTCCTACTCCTTTTTGCCTGAGCCAGGAAACCTCTATGTAGGACTCAAAAAAATCGTTAATACGCCGGCAGTAGGTGATGATCATATCAAATACCAATAAGCTGTAAGCGGTCAGGGAAACATAACAGCCATCCAGGTATTGAGCAATCAGAAGATCAATAAGCAAGCCTGTACATTCTCCTGTGAATCCAACCAGTAACACTCCCGTACAGTCCGGTCTCTTCGTCTGATATGTCGCATATCCAGTCTAGGGGTGGTAAACGTCAGACCCCAGTAACCGATAAGTCGTGTCGATATGAGGTCCATAACAGTTCGAGAAACTACTGATAACACTTACCAGTAAATCTCAGCAACCTTGGCCAGGGATTTCCAGTTATAGCCAATCGAACACAGCGCAACATCAACTCCCTATACCGGGAGAGACGAAATCCCTCCTATCGCTCATTGCCTCCATGTGATTCGGGACTGTACCCAAAAGCCACCATTTTGCATGCCCTCTTGGACGTGGTTAGGTGGAAATCAAAGTACAGTGGGAATCACACAAGACTCTATGACGATCTCGGGTCTACAGACTAACCTGCACCAGTATCACCAGAGAACTGCCATCTGACGTGAGGTATAATACCATCTAGGAGTTCTCGGCGAGTCCGTCCAGTGTACCCAGTCTCCACTGAGCACCCGTGTACCTTCTCTGATGTCAAACACCAATGGATATGGGATCATCCATCGCCCATCATATGGGTCAAGAAGCGCATACGCTAGTCTACTCTGGAGCATCGATGCCCTGTCTCGGTACTCCCATGACTAGGAACATTTGAAGGATGTACATAACGACTACTCTGTCCCTACTAGTATGATCTGCATCGTAGTCCTGGTAGTCAAGTAGTCATCCTAAGGGCTTTATCAACATGTAATATAGAGACAATCAGAGTACATGTTAAGATAGAGTGCAACCAGATAGCATACTATCATGTCGCGTAAGAAAGTCCTCACGATATATGTCCATGCATCCACTACTATATATATCGTATGTACAGTAATGGCCTCTAGGGCATACATATAACTAACAATCTCCCACTTGCACTAGGGCCATCTGTTTTGGTATCGCATACCCAACAATCAGCTGTGCTTGAAGTATCTCATACTCAACCATCCCATAAAAGTCTCTACTGGGAAATAGGCCTTTGTGAGTGGATCTGCGCTGTTGTCCTCTATGTCTACTCTCCTAACCTCGATCTCCTTGGAGATCAACCATCTCCATGATCAGGTGATACTGCCTAAGAATATGTCTGGATCTCGGATGGGACGGGGGTTCCTAGGCATAAGCCACAACTCCATTGTCACACAATGGCAGGAACGAAGTTCATCTCATGAAAAAATATATATCCAGACTTCCTCTTTGGTAGCATCCTTGGTAACGATGTATCTATCCTTTAACCGTCTAGTATGTCAAGGTATCTAGCTTGGAACTCATCCAACATACCGTCCCTCAACTGAGGGTAAAGACAATGCCTGTGACTGACATTCAGTCGTCCTTATCACCCTGGAACCTTTCCAGTGATTCTCCTCAGGATCGATTGATACCATCTCACTATAGCTAGTGAGAATCCTAACATCCAATTAGATCTACCCCATAGATCCATAACCCAGGATTTAGGAGGTATTATCTTGATCCTATATGGAGAATTCTTGTGATAAGAGGAGATTAACCGAGCGTAGCATATGAAACTTCTTCCCTATCAAGAGTATGACATCCATGTGCAATACGAGGATCATCACCATACTCCCTACTACCTTTTTTTGTTTATACAAGGTTCATCTACTATTTTGATGAAGTCAAACATTTTGACTACCACATCAAAACAGATGTTCCTACTCCGCGATGCCTGCTTTAACTCATAAAGCAACTTGCACACGTTTCCGCTACTCCCACTGTCTACGAAGCTCTCTGGCTGTGTACTTATAGACGCTCGCTTCTAAATCAATATTTAGAAAAGCAGTCATGACACCCAACCGCCAGAAATCGTAGTCATGGTATGCAGTAATGGCAAGTAGGATCTGGATGGACTTAAGCATAGCTTTGAAATTCTCAACGTTTCTATGTACACCAAGTAATCTTCTCAAGATATACTTGCTTCTGATGGGGATTTAACCCTTCAGATAAAGCAACCAAAGTTCATACTTTGTTGGTGTATAAGGATTCCATCTCAGATCGCTAAGCATCCAGCCATTCTCACAGTGTCCTCACTCCTGATGGCCTGCTCGAAACTAGTTGGGTCATCATCTCATGATGCAATCCTCGCTCCAACTGTCATAAAGAAACCGAAGTATCTCTCAGGTGGATGAAGAACCCTACCAGATCGGCGGAGAGGCTGAGGTTCGTTGGAAACTATTGAATCATCCGGTTCTATCAAATCATCAGCTGCTGTTTGTTTTAGCTGGAACTACTTCCAGTTCTACCTTATGACCGCTAATTTCTTCACAAGAAATTCCCTTTCCCAAAGGTGGCATTTTGAGAAAACAACTTTTGTTACTCAGTTTGGTAGAAGATATACCCTTGCGAATACTTGGGATATCCAACAAACTTCCACAGACCTGACCTTGCCTCGAGCTTGTCCGGATTTTGCTTTTGACATAGGCCGGACCACCTTAAATCTTAACATCTTTAAGAGATGGCTCTTCCCATACCATATGACATATGGAGTGGCAGGCACCTGATTTGATTGGAACCCTATTCAATAGGTTTGCAGCTTCACAAGTGCATAACACCCAAAAGGAAATAGGCAACTCAGTAGTACTCATCATAGAGCATACCATATCATATAGGGTGCGATTGCTCCGTCCCGATATACCAACGTATTGTGGCGTATACGGAGGAGTAATGCTGAGAGAGAATCTCATTCTCCTTTAGAATAGTCCAGGAATCTCGTGCTCAAGTATTCTCCACCCTGATCACATCAAAGGACATAATACTTATACCCGTTTTTGGTTCTCTACTTCTAACTTATATTCTGTGAATATCTCAAAAGCTTCGGACTTGTGTTTCAACAGGAACATATGTCTGAATCTTGAGAGACCATCAGTGAATTTAACGAAGTACAAAGAACCGGTCCTATCATATGTAGACAGGGGACTTCATACATCAGCATGTATCAATCCCAAGAGTTCAGTAACTCTTTCTCTGTTTCCAATAAACAAAGCTATGGTCATCTTATCTTTGTGACATGACCGGCACGTTTCACAAGATGTAAATTCAAACTGATTTAAATATGCATCTTTATGTAACTTTAGCTAGTCGGGTCGCATCGATATGACCTAGTCTACAATGCCTCAAGAAGGATTCGTTCATTTCTGAACTCTTCCTCTTTTGTGTGTTCTGTACGTTAAGAATTGTGGTTTGATTTAGAACGTCTATGCTTTTAGATAACGTGCCTAAACCGATCAACTCTTGATATAGGAAATGTTCAAAACATTATCCAACTATACAAAATTATATCCTTCTTTACTTAATAAAGAGACTGATATAATGTTGTATATCAGGTTCGGTATCTAATAACATTCGTTCAGAATCAATGTATTTTGCAATACAGGGTGATAACTGCCAACAGACTTGGCTTGCAAAAATTGCATTGTTTCTAACTCTTGAAAATTATCACCTGTTCTCAGTTGTTTACCTATCTGTAGCCCATGTAACAGATTACATTTGTGGGATCCTGATCCGGTATCTCATACCCAGGACGTAAAGGGTACTGAGAAACAGTTCTCGGTAATGAACACACCCGAAAAAGATGCATCAGCATGCACTTTTATCGTTTGGGCGGCACAGGAATTCTGGTAATCCTCTCTTTCCTGCTCGGTCTTATAACAATTATAAGTTGGAGCGGGACCAACGTTCCTCAGCTCAGTATAATAAGCGGGTTCGGTCAACACATCCGTATTATTATCTTGATTAAGGCGTGACATGGTCGCTACCTGGAGAGAGAGAGAAGAAAACACTCAGCGTATGCTCTTACAAGATTTAGATTGGTTATTAATATATCTAATCAGGATGTCTCCCACTGTTTTAGTCAAATCTTCCTTTAAACCCTAAAAGGAAAAACTAGCCGGGATTAATTACACGCTACGAGTTCGCCAATCTTTCAGCCATGCCAGTGTCGGTACTTTGAGGGAGGTTCCCCGTTCTTTCGCACGGACCTAATTAACTCGTTTTCCCAGGGGCGTAACCCCGTTAACACCTTTCTAGACACCTACTCGATCGGCTAATTGTAATGTGTAAAACTCTCCCAGGAGTAACTCTTACTCGCAGTGGGTATCGGGATCTAACTATCTCATAGAAGGTATGCAATCTCATTGCAAATTTCAACACTTGAAATTCCCGATAATATTTTGCCCCTAGTACTTATACCTTAACTATGGTCAACATATCATAAGCGCTAGTCAAGTTCTACCCGTCATTTCATGATTAATTAGACCCACCCATATGACCCTCGACTATGGTCGACATAATCACATGACTGTCCTTATTAATCGCATTATATGCTGTGTAGGAAGACATCACTTAGCTACCGTACACTACGCCTCAACTATAGTCGACATACACAGCACGAATACTAAGTACTCTACTTCCTAAAAATGATGGAGGGTTACGACAGGTTTTTTTAAGAAAACCTTTTGCGTAATGAACTTGATATCGTTGTAGAATCGAGTGATTTTTGAAAAGGAGTGGTTTTGAGGCTTTTACTAGTTTTGCTAAAGAGGTCACTCCCGGTGAAGGGATCTCGGCTCTTTCCTTATCGAATAACGTGCTGGATATTCTTCAAGGAATACCGCTGTGCAAAGCAAGAACTATAAAAAGCAATCAAAAGACAAACCGAGTGTGTAGCATCTGCTAGTTTCGCTAAAGAGGTCACTCCCGGTGAAGGGATCTCGGCTCTTTCCTTATCGAATAAGGTGCTGGATATTCTACAAGGAATACCGCTATGCAAAGCAACAACTAAAGCTACCTGTTTTCAAGACAAGTTTCTACAAATCTTTAGCTTTCTTTTAGTTTCATTAATCTCATTAATGAAGTTCCATTTTATTATGCTTCACAAGCATCAGATAAGAAACGAAATCAATAATATATAATATATATCTCATATATATAATATAAACATTCGTCTCAGGCAGTAATATGGTCTCATCACAAAACATTGCAGCAGAAGAACATATATGAAATATTGGATATACTAGGAGGTCCGTGTTTTTAATACGAGCCTGTATAAAACATGGATTCCACGGTCGCGATGAATAGCCATTCCCACACCCCTAGACCCCTACAAGAGCAGCAAGCAACCCTACCAATTCTAGAGTTAGGAGACCCGGTCTCGACTGCTCAAGATGGTCTCCCACTGGACCCCAGAACTCAGTTACTTGTGCTCCCCGCCTTGGGTCTATCCTAATGCGGAAAAGTAAATAATATACAATAGTGACATCATCTTCATCCTGGAAGTGCCCCAATTTAAGAATATTACATACAATGAATTTTACATAAATGAAAAAGAAAAACTCTCATCTCACATAAAAAAACCCGGATATTCAAAACACGACGATCCAATATAACATATTGTTAGACCACGGTAGCGCCCCGGCCGTCTGTCCGAGGCCAAAATGCGGAAACAAAAACTTTTCTAAAACTAGAAACCGGCGGTACCGCGGACTATAAACCCGGATTAGACCATTAACCTACTACTAGAAAACTAGATAAAGGGTAGAGAGCTATACCGAGCGATCCGTGTCCTTCGGTCTTCGGCCACCATCCCGATCTCCCCGCGGCATCTCCAATCTCCGGTCTCCTCGTCGGAAAGGGCACCACATCACCGAGTCTTTTTACAGGCTCCCACATCTGAACCGAGGCAACTCGGACACAAAGTTGGCAAGCCGACGTGTCCAAGATTGCTGTAGACTGAGTGTAGAACGCTATGTCTTGAGGGTTAATGAAGTTGCCATTTTTGGATGGAGGAATGAGATATGAAGTTTTGTGATGGCTAAGAAATTTTGTTGCAAGCCAAGAAGAGATGAATAATTTCCCACACCAAAAAAAATCCACTCCCCAATCCTATGTGGTCGTCCATATATGAGAGGAGGAAAAAACAAGAGGGTGAGCACACTCAAGTGTGTGCGGTGAGCATAAGAAAAAGGTGGGTGATCATGAGGAATAATGATCACAACAAAGTCAATCAAGCACCCATCTCACCAAGTAAGTAATCATGAACCATCATGAAGGAACCATGTGCCACAAAACGTCACCCTCCATTTTTACAAATAAGCCCCTCCCATCAATTTTCAGCCAAAGAAAAAAAGAAAGGAAAATGGCCGAAACGGAATGCAAACTGGCAACTTCAAAAAAGTGATCCGGTAATAAATTACAGGAAAACCCCGCGACTGTATATACATACCCGCATTTGTATTGCGACCGAATACAAATGCAATGAGACAAAATCTACACTGTACAATACAAGGATCCGGCTTAAACCAAAGCCCGCTAGTATTATCCATCCGATCATGATCCGTGCAATACCGCACGTACATGATCGAACCCTGCCATAGATCCATACGGCCTCTACAGCGTTTCGTCCGAAACTTGAGAAACTATCAGTGGGGGACTCTAAAGACTCGTCAATACTTTGGCTGTGGATTTAACCACCAGCATGTCAGATGTATTAGCCGTACGTAACGGGCTACCAAGTATTGACCAAAAGAGAGGTCGATGAGCGAACTCACCCTGACACCCTACTGAGCCTGTCAGTGACAATATCCGTACAGCCTGGTCCGTTCGTCTATGAGCATTGCATGGCGGGCCTAGGGGGTTGGTAAAAGTCAGACCCCCAAAAGCGGTACAAGTCGTGTCGGAGTGTAGCCCAGAACACCCTGAGATATTACTGGAATACCAACCAGTAAATCTCCTGCCTTGGCCAAGGCCTTCGTGTAATGGCTCTCCTAGACAAAGCGCGACCTCACCCCAAATACCGGGAGAGAAGAACCCCTGCAGATCCGCTCATTGCCTCCATATGGCTCGGGACTGTACCCAACTAAAACTTGTTTGCACGACTCCTTTGAGCCGTGGTAGGGTAGTAATCAAAGTACAGTGGGAACTCACACGAGACAAATGAAGATCTCAGGTCGATGAACTAACCTGTACATATGTCACCAGGGAACTGCTATCTGACGTCAGGTATAAGTCCAACTAGCATGTTCCCGGCGAGTCCTGTCCGGCGTACTCATAACCCAATGAGCACCTGTATACATCTTAGGTGAACAAACTGACCCCAGTGGCTTGTGAGACCGGCCACCGCCCCTCGTCGGGGACTCGACTGTATACACTAGTCTACTCTGGAGTATCGATGCCCTGTCTCGAAAACTCCCACGACTAGGGACCTTTTAAGGATGTGCTTATAGACCCCAGCTCCTACGTATATGATCGCCATCATACTGCTGGCCGTCAAGCAAGAATCCTAAGTGCGCTATCAACGCGCAGTAGTGACCTGTACGGCCACCTAAAGCAGTACACGATGATAAAGATAAACCAGATAGCATACTATCATCTTGAGTAAGACTGTCCTACCGGCATAGGTCCTCCCTCAATCATTGCAATCACGTGCCTGTGATCCAATAATTGACTCTGAGGGCACTATATCCAACAATCTCCCACTTGCACTCAAGGCTAATTATTGCGATGTCGCATACTCATAGCCCGTGTGATACCGAATCACCCAGCTCCTCTACTAATCAGTCTCACAAAACCCGTTTGCGAAACTAATGCGTTCAAGGAATAGCCTCAGTGAGTGGATCCACTCTGATGTTTCTTTCTATTTCTCTCTTCATCTCAAGTTCGCGGAGAAAACCATCTCCCGAAATGAGCAATACCTGTTTTAGAATATGTCTGGATATCTGATGGGACCTAGTTCATAAATGAACTCCAAATCCAAACTTCTTAGACTGTATCGTCAACTGAACTTAATCAGTATCCTGCGTAATGCCTCCCTCAGTATCCGCTTAGACCACCTGTCCAAAATACTGCCCCTCGTCAGAGGGAAAACTATAACTCTGACAGTCACTCTGTCATCCTGGTCACCTTGGAAGCCTGGAATGATAACTGTCTCCCGAATGAGGCTGTCGTTATCATATCCCTAGAACATCCACTTATGTTCTAAAACTGCTTCTGAATGTTCCTCCAGGATTGGATCAATATCAACTTATTACATCTACTGCAAAAACAACATCTGGTGTGGTACTTGACATATCATGATCAACTCAATTGCCTAAGCAAGTGATCTGCCAATCATGTACATCCCTCTCCTTTTTAGTCTGTTAGATACCTTTAGAGAGGGTGACTCTATCACCTGCAGGTACACTACCGTGCCAGGAGTCGTCCATTCGAAATACCTTTGGAATGCTGTCTAAGTACCCTGATTGGGACACTTCCCAAATCTAGATCTAAAACCATAGATCCAGTAACCAGAATGCCCGATATTATATCTATATCCTTATATGGAGAAACCACTGTGTGACAACCAAAGCATAACCGATTGTAGTATAGGAATTTCACTTCCTAGTCTGTGTATGTCATCCAAATACCAGGACATCACACCCTACTACCTTCTTAACAGATCCATTCCCTATTCTGATGAAGTCAAACCTATGACTTTCACATCAGAAATAGATGATCTTTCTCCGCTATATCCGCTTTAGTGTATAAATAGACATAAGCCACTTGTCCACCAATGCTTCCGCTGCTCCCACTGACTACGACAACCCTCTGGCAGAATCATATACACGTGCACTTCTAAAGCTTGTTTAGAACGATGCTATACTCATCCTCCTGCCGGGTCTCATAGCCTGGAACAACAGTAATGTCAAGTCTGGGTAAACAAGAACCTCCCTGTCACCGTCTCTGAGCATACCGAAGTACCTCACGAGTGCCTGAGGTTACCCACCATATCTGCGGAGTGGCCAACGGAATGTCAATCAGATCGAATCTTTAGGTTCTTATCAAATTTTCAGTAATCGTTTGCGGTTCTGGAATCACTTCCAGTTCTACCATACTCCCACTACTGTTTTCTGAAAAAATCCATTTTCCTAAAACTGTAGCGAGTCTAGAACAATATCATTACTGTTCTTCCAGATGGTAGAAAGTCAACCCTCATCATAGCCCGGGTCAACCCACAAATTGCTATTACAGAAACGTGCCTTGAGTTATCCAGAGTCAGGTTTTAAGCATAAGCTGAACAACTCCCCGTATCTTAACATCGTTAAGATATGAACCGTTCTATATCCAATATAGAAAGAGAGGCACTGATTTAATTGGAACCAGATTCAAATCATGCAGCTATCTCCAGTGCATGTCAACTAAATGGAAGGAGGCCGATTAGCGTTACGCAACTTAGTAGTGTTTCCAATTATGAGTAACCTGAAAGAGAAGCAAGTTCTCTTAATCATTACTATCAACTGAATACCATACACAAGTATCTATATCTTCGATCACCTTGAAAAATCCTGGTACTTGCAATTTCTGGTTCTCTACTTTATTCATATACCTATAACTTCTCAAAACTTGGACCTTGTGTCTCTACGAAACACTTGTCTAAGAGCTAGAGAAGTCACAAGTAAACCAAATATAGTACGAGGACCAACCCATCTGTCTTAATGGACACTGGACAATATACAATACTCTGTATAAGTCCCCTGAGTGTAATAACTCAAACCCTGTGCGTCGTAGGTTGAAAACTGTACTTATGGTTAAGAAGAATTACACCGCTGTTTAATGCTCCTTAGCTAACCATCCATTGATATAGGTAAATGTCATAGACATAATTTCAAAAAGTTATATCTCAATTTATAAAAATTAACATACAGATATATTAATTTGAAATTGGTGCATAACGACGGATATTCAAAACCAAATATTTGCTGTACGGCAAACAACCCAGGCCATTTCCTCAAATATCACCAATTACAACGAATTCCTATATAATGAGGATGATCACCTAATTCCCAATAACTTACTCCCACTAATCATCAGTAAAACCATACAGATGTGAGAATCATACCTGGTAAATACATACCCTGGAGCAAGTGTCTAATTGGGAAATCAGTTTTCTATTATTAATATACAGTGAAACTGAAACATGGATATGTTTCGAAGGGGTATCCGGGTATTCCTACTAATGCCTCTTCCATTATCCAGATTCACAACTGTAACCGTATATTACTTCGCCATCTCTCCAAATCCCTTTATATGTATTTAGTCATTACCTTTTGTACACCCTCTTAGGCTAAATGGTTTTCTTCCTTCCCTACCGTTCGGCACCAGCCTATGGTTTGGAATAAGACTATCTAATAAGCGTAACAGGTGTACTGTCCTAATCCTAAGAGCACTCGCAATGCGAGAGAAGGTGAAGATAAAAGACAACCGAATAAACCTTATTCCTATTTCTCCTGAACCAGAATCCATCTTCGAACTGGAACAAGTTCCTTTCGAGTTCGTATATAACCATAGATGGAGTATCCAAATAACTGTGGATCTTCGTAGTGATACGGAGTGTTCTGGAGAAATAAAAAGGTGATGTAGGATTGGCGAAGAAATACTTGGTTTGGTCGTGAATAGCAGTCGCAATTTACTTTACCCTCTTACTAATCCCTTTATTCGTCTTTACTTAATACCTTCTGTATACCACACTTAGGCTAGTCGGCTTTCTTCATTCCCTATCGTTCGGCACCAGCCTAAGCTTTGGAATAAGACTATCCAATAAGCGTAACGGGTGTACTATCCCCTAATCCAAGGAGCACTCGCAACCTGAGAGAAGGTAAAAGGAAAAGACAACTGAATAGTCCTATTCGTTTTCTCCAGAACCTGAAACCATCCTCGAATCTGGAACAAGTTCCTTCGAGTTCGTATATTACCATACGATGGTTTTATCCAATGGAAGTGGACATTCGCAGTAATACGGGGTGTTCTGGAGAAAAGGGTAAAAGTAGGAGTGGCAATGAGGTATGCAACTCTGACAATCTAAAAGCCAGTGTTTTAAGAAGGTTCGGTCAACTTGGTCACTGAGTCATAGTCTAGGGTCAGGCCATGGTCGCTGCCAAAGAGAAAGAGAAAAGAAACACTCAGCGTACACTCTAACCTATATCAGAATGGTTACCAATTTATCTAATCAGGAAACCTCCCACTGTATTCTCAAATTCTCCTCCAAACCTAAAAGAAGAATTAGTCGGGATTACCCGAGGAGTAAACTAAATCATCAGTGGGAATCGGGATCCAACTATCATCGCATGATAACGTGACGGAATCCACTCACGTTATCACACTCCAGAAGGTATGCGCATGCTTGGCAAGTTTCAGTTTCTTTAGAAACTCCAGATGTATGTTTTTACCCCTAGGACCCAAGTGACCTTGACGAATAATCAACAAATCAAAAGGTCCTAGTCAAGTTCAACCCGTCATTATCTTGATTGCGTTAAACCCACCCGCACAACCCTTGACGAATAATCAACAAAGTCGTACGACCGTCCTAACCAATCCACTTATCCATGCGACAGAAAGCATTACAGAGCTACTGCACACTACGTCTCGGCGAATAGCAACGACAAACGTAGCGCGAATACTAAGCAATACTAATCTGAAATGACGGAGGGCTACGTCTAGTTTTTGGCGAAAAACGTTTAACGTAATGAACTTGATATCGTTGAAGGAACTGCATAGCTTTTATAAAAATATAGTGGCGAAAACCCTTTGCTAAAAAGGTCACTACTGGTGAAGGGATCTCGGCTCTTTCCCCGTAGAATAAGGTGCAGGATATTCCAACTGAATACCACGATGCAAAGCAGAAGGCAATCGGCTATAGTGAAGTTATTACCCTGACGCAAACTTCTGTCCAAGGGGTCACTCCCGGTGAAAGGATCTCGGCCCTTGCCTCGTCGACTGAGATGCTGGATATTCATAACCGAATACCACTGTGCAAAACAAAAGAGAACGTCCTTACAATAACAGCTTTTTGAAAAATGTTCCAACAACATCAAACAGGTTTGTTGTTTAGCTTGCATCGATCCGAATCAACGCAGTCCAATTAATTGATCACACCAATAAAGAACGAAAATACGATGTACGTATATGCCATCCGTATTCGCCACTGGGTCCCGTCATCACCCGTTAGGTTACTTAACTAACGACAGAGCGGGGACTGGACTAGCGCTGGTGTAAAACATATACAACATCTACTAGTATATATATCAATATATAATATTCGCTCAAGGCGTGATAAAATGCAACATCACAGAAATGTAATCAGCATCACAGAACAATACAGATATCTGGGATCCCCGGGTTTCATAGAGCTGCTACTGAAACCCGACGTTCCCCTGGTCGTGTGGATAGCCTGTGCAATGAAATCCTAGACCCCTACGGGCGCGGAAAGTTACCCGCCAAAACCTGAAGCGAGGCAGCCCCCTTCAGCAAGGTGAATGGACCACCCAACACTTCACGGAATCCGGTAACTTGAGCACCCTTGGGTCAACCTGTAGCCCCTACGAGTGCGGCGAAAAGCCCGCCAATTCTAGAGTGAAGCCTCCTCTATCTCAAAGCCATGAGATGCGGGCCCGTTGCCCTCTAGAACCCGGCTATCCGTGCACCCCACCGCGGGGTAATCCTAGTACAGAAAGTAAAATATACAACGGGTACATCGACCTCAGCCCAGTCGTGCCTCAAAAGAATAATATACAAACAGGCAGTGACGGCAGTCCACATGTCGGATGCTCGCCCCGCAATATCAAATGTACATATACAACCAAACTATACTACCATTGCATCCAGGCTATCCACCACGACAAATCTGCAACATCACAGCACAGCATAGAACATCAACGTGAATGTCACGTTCGCAAATCCGTTTAAAAGTGCTATAGCAGTTAGACAGGATATACCGATCAAGTGACATTCACGGTCGCAGATATAATGTAAATACTGTCAACTAACATGTTTAAAAGTTTCGATCGACTAAATTTCCCGAAGTGGGCCCCAAGCACAACTATAGCACTCAAAATAAATCTGGGCCCAAACAGAATATTCTAGAAACCTCTTTTTCATGTCAGAGACCCACTGTAAAAATATGGTGCAGTGAAGCTACTGTTAAGCGGCGGAACCGCGGCCAAAATGGGGTTACGGCCGCAGTTCCGTGGCAACACAGTAAGCTCACTGTACCAAATTTTTGCAGTGTTCTTTGAAAACCCTGCACGTATTTCTGCAACATACCAAATATTTTTTTGACAACAAAACAGAATCGACAGAAACTGATGCTTTTGAAAACGCAGTTTCGGAATTTTTGTTCGATCAAAGTTCTAAACACGTTAGAGCAAGCTAGTAAAGGTTAATGGCGTGGCTCTGATACCATGTTAGACCACGGTATCGCCCCGGCCGTCTACCCGAGGCCAAAATGCGGAAACAAAAACTTTTCTAAAACTAGAAACCGGCGCTACCGCGGACTATAAACCCGGATCGGACCATTAACCTACTACTAGCAAACTAGAGAAAGGGTAGAGAGCTATACCGAGCGATCCGTGTCCTTCGGTCTTCGGCCACCATCCCGATCTCCCCGCGGCATCTCCGATCTCCGGTCTCCTCATCGGAAAGGGCACCACATCACCGAGTCTTTTTACGGGCTCCCACCTCCGAACCGAGGCAACTCGGACACGAAGTTGGCAAGCCGACGTGTCCAAGATTGCTGTAGACTGAGTGTAGAATGCTATGTCTCGAGGGTTAATGAAGTTGCCATTTTTGGATGGAGGAATGAGATATGAAGTTTTGTGATGGCTAAGAAATTTTGTTGCAAGCCAAGAAGAGATGAATAATTTCCCACACAAAAAAAAATCCACTCCCCAATCCTATGTGGTCGGCCATATATGAGAGGAGGAAAAAACAAGGGGGTGAGCACACTCAAGTGTGTGTGGTGAGCATAAGAAAAAGGTAGGTGATCATGAGTAATAATGATCACAACAAAGTCAATCAAAGACCCATCTCATCAAGCAAGTAATCATGAAACATCATGAAAGAACCATGTGCCACAAAAAGTCACCCTCCATTTTGTAAAAGCCACTTTTACAAATAAGCCCCTCCCATCAATTTTCAGCCAAAGAAAGAAAGAAAGGAAAATGGCCGAAACGGAATGCAAACTGGCAACTTCAAAAAGGTGATCCGGTAATAAATTACAGGAAAACCCCGCGACTGTATATACATACCCGCATTTGTATTGCGACCGAATACAAATGCAATGAGACAAAATCTACACTGTACAATACTAGGATCCGGCTTAAACCAAAGCCCGCTAGTATTATCCGTCCGATCATGATCCGTGCAATACCGCACGTACATGATCGAACCCTGCCATATATCCATACGGCCTATACAGCGTTTCACCCGAAACTTGAGAAACTGTCAGTGGGGGACTCCAAAGACTCGTCAATAGTTTGGCTGTGGATTTAACCACCAGCACGTCGGAGGTATTAGCCGTACGTAACGGGCTACCAAGTATTGACCAAAAGGGAGGTCGATGAGCGAACTCACCCTGACACCCTACTGAGCCTGTCAGTGACAATATCCGTACAGCCTGGTCCGTTCGTCTATGAGCATCGCATGGCGGGCCTAGGGGGTTGGTAAAAGTCAGTCCCCTAAAAGCGGTACAAGTCGTGTCGGAGTGTAGCCCAGAACACCCTGAGATATTACTGGAATACCTACCGGTAAATCTCCTAGCATGGCCAAGGACTTCGTGTAATGGCTCTCCTAGACACAGCGCGACCTCACCCCGAATACCGGGAGAGACGAACCCCTGCAGATCCGCTCACTGCCTCCATGTGGCTCGGGACTGTACCCAACTAAAACCTGTTTGCACGACTCTTTTGAGCCGTGGTAGGGTAGTAATCAAAGTACAGTGGCAACTCACACGAGACAAATGATGATCTCAGGTCGATGAACTAACCTGTACACATGTCACCAGCGAACTGCTATCTGACGTCAGGTATAAGACCAAATAGCATATTCCCGGCGAGTCCTGTCCGGTGTACTCATAACCCAATGAGCACCTGTATACATCTTAGGTGAACCAACTGACACCAGTGGCTTGTGAGACCGGCCACCGCCCCTCGTCGGGGTCTCGACTATATACAGTAGTCTACTCTGGAGTATCGATGCCCTGTCTCGAAAACTCCCACGACTAGGGACCTTTTAAGGATGTGCTTATAGACCCCAGCTCCCATGTATATGATCGCCATCATACTGCTGTCCGTCAAGCAAGAATCCTAAGGGCTCTATCAACGCACAATAGTGACCTGTAAGGTCACTTAAAGCAGTACACGATGATAAAGATAAACCAGATAGCATACTATCATCTTGAGTAAGACTGTCCGACCGGCACAGGTCCTCCCTCAATCATTGCAATCACGTGCCTGTGATCCAATAATTGACTCTGAGGGCGCTATATCCAACACATATTACAGCAACACATAACATCACATGTCATCAACGTAAGTAATTATGCGTATCCCAGTTGTCGTTGATGTATAGCAACGCAACCGGCGATACACCACATATTACACTTACGGTCACAGAAAAGAAAGTGAAAAACTACAACAGTTGGAATTCGCAACCATCTTAGACATCATAAACCCAACGTATCTCATACTTTGGATTTCATTCCTAACCAAATGAATTCCTTAGACATCGCATGCCTAACAATTATAAACCCTCCATTTTAGTCTCAATCTTGAAAACACTTTTCAACATCTAGTCGGGCAATTCAACAAGATTCCCGATATTCTGATCGAATGCTCGTCGGAAACTTTAGTAGACGGCCGCACCCCCCCGATACCGTCGACGAAGTGCACTAAGGCGGAACACCGCTGCCGCGAGCACCCGAACGGATGCTTTTGGCGACGGGGTTCTCCTACAGTCACTTTGTCAGGGCTATGGGGCTTCGCTATCTATTAAGTTTACCCGGCGAATATCCGCGTAGGCTACGTGATTGCGACGGACTTTTGATCGCATCAAAATCCTATGGCAACCGATCAAATGAGACTAAACTGCTAGATTTATAATATTCAAATTAGTTATCTCATAACTACTTGTGGATTCCAAATATTGTATTACATTCCAGATAAATAGACAATGTTAAACTTTCCGATCGAATAAACAAACTCCCAAGATTTCCCAAATAGCTCAACACTTGAGCGGAGTTTAAAAAGTCCCAGAACATGTCACAGCCGCTATGAACCAACCGTAGAAGGGTCAAACCAATACCTCACATGTGGCAACGCTAAACTACAACAAACCATATGGTTCAGTGGCGGTTTTGACGGTCACATAATCGAGTTAAGGTTTCGTTCTTCTAGAGGGTCCACAAATTCGCTTGCATGATTTTCTGAAAGTTTTAAACTCAGGAAAAATCCAACACTTGAAAGTTTTCCGACTGGGGAAAAAGTGAGTTATTGATATCCGTTCGAACTTTTTAACACGTTCTAAATTACCCGGAAAAACATAAACGAAGTTTAAACTTTCCGATCGAATCAACGAGTTCCCAATAATTCCCAGAATGTTCAACACTTGAGTAGAATTAAAAATTCCCAGAAGCATGAAAAAGTACCAAAGAGTAAACCCCTGAAGTATTTGCCACTAACTCCCAAAGTTGGCTGCGGAACTGCCGCCAATCGCATGGTTTGGCCGCGGTTCCGCGGTCTCTTGAGCGAGTTATGGCTTCGTACTTCACAGTAATCCTTAGAATTCCCTGCATGATTTTCTGAGTATTTTTAATATGAAAATTTTCAACTTTTGAAATTTTTTTCCAGAAAGTGGGATTTACCGGGATTTCGGAGTTCGATCGGACTTCAAACTTCGTCTAGACAACGCCTAATGCTCTAGCTTGGCTCTGATACCACTGTAGGGTTAGTATAGCACCTTAGCAAGGTTTTGGCAAGCATCAATCATGCTACTTTAAAATTTTTGGGGTGCTAAACAAACCCTAACCAAGATCTTAACTAGAGACATAGGGTTAACATAGCAAGTAAACAACTTTACCTCTAAGAGTTTGGGATTACAACCTTTTTCGTCTGTTCATTCGCTTCATAAGCTCCGTGTTGAGGTCCCTTCGCTGCGGTCATCATGTACCCGGATTCTAGAGACGCTCCATGAAGAGAAAGATGCAACCTTGCTTGAAGACTTCACTAATCGAAGATGATCTACCTTGAAGAATCTCAAACCCAAGCTTTTGCTTCACTAATCAAGTATTAGTAAAGTAAACACCCTAATCTAAGTGGCTAAAATAGATGAGGTTGATGAAATAGGAATTTTGCGCTCTTTTGATTTCAATTTCTCATTTTATTTCATCACCAAAGAAAAAGCTAGTGAAGGTTTTCTTCATGAAGAAAGAAGAAGAAGATGAAGCAAAACCTTTTGTGATGAATAATGAAAAATCCTTGTTATGGTTAAAAATCAACCATGGTTATAAATAAAGGCTTAACCCTTGTAGAGAATCAACTAGGTTAAAGGGTTTGGGTTGCGTTAAGAAATATCTACACAAAATATCAAAGGTCAAAGTCAAAGATTTAAGAAGATTCATGAAAGCTTAACCCTAATCCAAAACCTAACCATGTTTAAACTCCACAAAACATGTTGCATTTGTAACCCTAACTTATTACAATATTATATATCACATATATAATATATATGGTCACAAAATAAAATAATACAATTAACATATATCATATATATATCAATGTATTATCCATGTGAGAAAAAGAATCTTTAAGTGAGCTTATATTAGTTAATGTAACATAATATATCAAATATATATAATTATACATTAAATTATCGAATCAACACTTGATCCGATAATCCGGCTATTTCACAAATAACCGACTAATATAATCTGTATCAGTTCATCGAATCAACATTTGATCCGATTATCCGGCTATATCACATATACCCGGCCGATATCATATATCGCGAGAATCTAATACGGTATCCCATACACGTATTATTCTCGGTCCCGCACATATCACATATGTGCTCCTACTCCTTTTTGCCTGAGCCAGGAAACCACTGTGTAGGACTCTAAAGAATCGTCAATACGCCGGCAGTAGGTGATGATCATATCAAACACCCACAACCTGCAAGCGGTCAGCTAAACGTAACAGCCATCCAGGTATTGAGCAATTAGAAGATCAACAAGCAAGCCTTTACATTCTCCTGTGAATCCAACCAGTAACACTCCCGTACATTCCGGTCTCTTCGTCTGATATGTCACATATCCAGTCTAGGGGTGGTAAACGTCAGACCACAGTAACCGATAAGTCGTGTCGATATGAGGTCCATAACCGTTCGAGAAACTACTGATAACACTTACCAGTAAATCTCAGCAACCCTGGCCATGGATTTCCAGTTATAGCCAATCGAACACAGCGCAACATCAACTCCCTATACCCGGAGAGACGAAACCCCTCCTATCGCTCATTGCCTCTATGTGATTCAGGACTGTACCCAAAAGCCACCGTTTTGCACGCCCTCTTGGACGTGGTTAGGTGGAAATCAAAGTACTGTGGGAATCACACAAGACTCTATGACGATCTCGGGTGTACAGACTAACCGGTACCAGTGTCACCAGAGAACCGCCATGTGACGTGAGGTATAATACCATCTAGGAGTTCTCAGCGAGTCCGTCCAGTGTACCAAGTCTCCACTGAGCACCCGTATACCTTCTCTGATGTCAAACACCAATGTATATGGGATCATCCATCGCCCATCATATGGGTCAAGAAGCGCATACGTTAGTCTACTCTGGAGTATCGATGCCCTGTCCCGGTACTCCCACAATTAGGAACATTTGAAGGATGTACTTAACGACTACTCTATCCCCACTAGTATGATCTGCATCATAGTCCTGGTAGTCAAGTACTCATCCTAAGGGCTTTATCGACATGTTACATAAAGACAATCAGAGTACATGTTAAGATACAGTGCAACCAGATAGCATACTATTATGTCGAGTAAGAAAGTCCTCACTATATATGTCCAAGCATCCACTACTATATACATCGTATGTACCGTAATGGCCTCTAGGGCATACATATAACTTACAGCATAAATACAAAAAATATATATAGCAAGGGTGCTTTCTCACCTAGTGCCTTAGACCAACTTGTTTGGGA
Organism: Agapanthus africanus; assembly: GCA_030015575.1. Classification (NCBI taxonomy): domain Eukaryota; kingdom Viridiplantae; phylum Streptophyta; class Magnoliopsida; order Asparagales; family Amaryllidaceae; genus Agapanthus; species Agapanthus africanus. The sequence goes on along the minus strand of CM057347.1, from coordinate 204,512,542 downwards.
GTCACTGCTAAGCCTTAGGTATTGCAAGACGATGATTTACGCCTAAAAGCGTAAACACATTTTGTAATCGGTCGTTCAGTACTTTAAGAAGTATTAACGGTTGCATGAAGGATGTACGAGCAATTTCATCTAAAATTCACCAACTAAAAGTATTTTTGACGATGGACAAGAGTATGATAGCTTGAATTGAATTTCCAAGTGTAGGGGTGATACATACACACACGTAGGGGTATATGATTAGGGTTTGGATGAGAGATAGGAATGAAAGATAGGGCTTACACCTTCAGCAGAGATGATAAAAATTCCTAAGTTGAGATGGAACCTAAGAAGGAAAATTCAAATGATACTGAAAGCTTAATAAATTTGCAAAACATATACGATCTTAAGTTAAATGAAGAGGGAGTGTGAAAAATATGGGTTGATGATTGATAAGTTGAAGATAATAGATTTTCTTGCTATAATACCAAATTGAAGAATGGAAGTCAACAGGCCAAATTGATCGGATTTTGTGGGTAGTATCCGCTGAAAACCCTCACGTGACAACACTCCTCCTACTAGGGACACCTAGAGGGTTAACGGCTTGTTGCACGAGCTCAGTACAATCGCGATTCCCTGCGAAAGTGAGGTTAGGATTTTGTTGAGAATAAAATTGGCTTTGCTCGGGACGAGCAAAAGATAAGTTTGGGGGTATTTGTTCATATCAGAATTTTGCATTATTATATCGCCCATTATTAATCATATTACAAATAAACAGGTGCTTTTGATCCATGTCTGCTAAATAGTTGCAGGATACAGGTTCTCAGATCATTTCAGTGAAATTTATGAAAAGACGCCACAAATGTGAGACTAAGACCAACAATAGATGAATCGGTAAGATGCCGCCTACCAGTTCAAGGAACAAATGAAAATCAGTAGAACAGTTCAATGCACAAAGTACAAGGGTAGCACAAGATTCAAGACTTCAACGCGAAACTCACGGTAAAAGTCCACATAATTCTGCACTGTTGGAAATCTGGAAGAAAATAGAAGAGATTCTGAGGAACCAAGTGAAGAAAACAGAAAATAAAAGCAACACAGAGAAACCCTAAAGAGATGGGTCCAAGAGCCCACCAAATGGCCGCAGATCCGCGGCCAAACAGGCTTTTCTGCCGCGGTTCCGCGACCGTGCAATGCACGTGTCGGTGGGGTGTCGGTGCTTTGACTCGGTCTTTTTGGTTGTTTTGTAATTTTATGTATAGATCAGAATGTAACCTAGGGTTTTTCCTATCTATAAATAGGAAGGATGCCTCTCTTTAGTTTTTGTGCCTCTTTTGGGTGCCTCATTTGAGATGCCTCTTTTTAATTTCTAGATTAAATTTTCATTCCCATTGTAATTGTTGAGAGGTCATCAATAAAGGTATTTTTATTTTTTATCGTGCATTCTTTTATCTGAATTTAATTCCTGAATTTTTATCTGTCTTTTATTATCTGCAACTTAGATAGTCTTTTAAAATTATAAAAATGAATTCCATTGTTAATACCCTAATGAGTGAGTAGTTCCTCACTTGTTAGGGTTAGGATTGGGAAGGTTTGAGAGAAGTAAATCTCTCTCTCTCTCCTTTCTTTGCCCATATAATTTTTATAATAGGACTCTATTTAAATTAACCACACACCGCTCACTACGGCACCCTATCCAACAAGATAGCGGCGATTCCCTAATTAGACCGGTTGTGGTTGATTTAAATAAAGATTATGGCTAAGAGTTAAGAAAGGACGGACAAGGACCAAAGGGAAGAAACTAAGTTTCTTCTCAGTCGTGCTAATCCCCTTTGTTGACTATTACCCTAACACCTATATTCTTAACTAGGGCAAAGAAAGCATTGGGTAGAATTTCTTTTCCAAACTAACCTAATCCTAACCCTAGCAAAACTTTTAATCAATTTTAATCTCATTCTTAGATCTTAAAACAAAACCCGACTTGATCGGATTAACTCGTTAGAACATAAAGAATAGGAATCCATCTCCCTGTGGACCGACCCGTACTCAACCGGCTAGCTACCAATCGACACCGTCTTGATTGCGGTATATTCTTAATCTTTGATTCAAAACGCATACGCAAAATCTCTCCCAATCACGTAGCCCTCCGTCATTTCAGATAAAGATTATTTAGTATTCGTGCTGTGTTTGTTGAGCTCTGTCAAGGCATAGTGTGCGGTAACTGATTAGTACTTATCTGTAAACCATGTGATGAGATTGGATTAGGGTAGTCGTACGACCTTGTTGACCTCTGTCAAGGGTCGTGCTGGTGGGTTTGATTCAATCAAGAAATGACGGGTTGAACTTGACTAGTGCACTATGGTTTGTTGACCTCTGTCAAGGTCATAGCACACTAGGGGCAAAAGCATTATCAGGAATTTCAAGAGTTGAAATTTGCAATGAGATTGCATACCTTCTATCAGATAGTTGGATTCTGATACCTACTGCGAGTAAGAGTTACTCGTGGGAGAGTTTTACACATGACAATTAGCCGATCAAGCAGATGTCTAGAAAGGTGTTTAGGGGGTTATGCCTCTGGGAAAATGAGGTTTATTTTAATTAGGTCCGTGTGAAAGCACGGGGAACCTTCCTCAAAGTACCAACACTGGCCTAGCTGAAAGATTGGCGAACTTGTAAGGTGTAATTAACCCCGGCTAATCTTACCTTTATGGTTTGAAGGAAGATTTGATGAAAACAGTGGGAACCATCATGATTAGATAAGATAATAACCAATCTAATCTCGTAAGAGCATACGCTAAAGTGTTTTCTTCTCTCTCTCTCTCCAGGTAGCGACCATGTCAGGCCTTAATCAAGATAATAATATAGATGTATTGACTGAACTCGCTTATTATACTAAGCAGGGGAACGTTGGTCCCGCTCCAACTTATAATTGTTATAAGTCCGAGCAGGAAATAGGAGAATATCCAGATTCTCACGCCGCCCAAATGAAGAATAAGCATGCTGATGCATCTTCTTCGGGTGTGTTAGTTATCGAGAACTGTTACTCAGTTCACTCTACGTCCTGGGTATTAGATACCGGATCAGGATTCCACATATGTAATATGTTACATGGGCTACGGAAAGGTAGGGAACTGGGAGAGGGTGATCATTCCGTAAGAGTAGGGAATGGTGCAAATGTTGCAGCCAAAGAAGTTGGCGAATATCACCTTGTATTACCAAATGGTAATATATTGATTCTAAATGAATGCTATTATATTCCGACCCTGATATGCAATCTTATATCAGTTTCTTTATTGAGTAAAGAGGGATATAATTTTGTAGTACAGGATAATGTTATGAACATCTTCCCGAATCAAAAGTTGATTGGATCAGGCTCGTTAAATAATGGCATATACGTTCTCAATCAAACTACAGTACTTAATATGCAAAACACACACAAAAGGAAGAGTTCAGAAATGAACGAATCCTTCTTGTGGCATTGTAGACTAGGTCATATCAATGCGACACGACTAGCTAAGTTGCATAAAGATGGATATTTGAATCCGTTCGAATTTTCATCTTATGATACTTGCCAGTCATGTCTCAAAGGCAAGATGATCAAAACTCCGTTTAGTAGACACGGAGAAAGAGCTACGGAACTCTTGGGACTGATACATAGTGATGTATGTGGTCCCATGTCTACACATACCAGGGATGGTTCCTCGTATTTCATTACATTCACTGACGATCTCTCAAGATACGGACATCTGTTCCTGTTGAAACACAAGTCTGAAGCTTTTGAGAAATTCAGAGAATATAAGAACGAAGTAGAGAACCAAAAGGGTAAAAGTATTAAAATCCTTCGATCTGATCGAGCAGGAGAATACTTGAGCAATGTGTTCCGGGACTATCTCAAAGAGAATAGGATTCTCTCTCAGCTTACTCCACCGTATACACCACAACACAACGGTGTATTGGAACGGAGGAATTGCACCCTATTAGATATGGTGCGCTCTACGATGAGCACCGCTGAGTTACCTATTTCGTTTTGGGGTTATGCACTTAAAGTAGCAGTATAACTATTTAATCAGGTTCCATCAAAATCTATACCTACCACACCATATGAGATATGGAGTGGTAAGAGACCATGTCTTAAACGAGTTAAGATATAGGGTTGTCCGGCCTATGTCAAAAGGCAAAATCCGGACAAACTCGAGGCACTATCAGTTCTTTGTAAGTTTGTTGGATATCCTAAACATTCGAATGGATATCTTTTCTACCATGGTGAACAACAAAAGGTGTTTGTTGCTCAACATGCCACCTTTTTAGAAAAGGAATTTCTTACCAAAGAAATTAGTGGCGAAGAGGTAGAGCTGGAAGAAGTTCCAGTAGCATAAACTGCAACTGAAGATTTAGTGGAACTAGAGGATTCAGTAGTTCCCAAGGAACCCCAGCCTCACCGCCGATCTAGTAGGGTTCCTCATCCACTTGAGAGATACTACGGTTTTCTTATTGATGGTGGAAGCGAGGATTGCATCATGGAAGATGATGACCCGACTAGCTTCGAGCAGGCCATCACGAGCGGTGACTCTGTGAAATGGCTGGATGCAATGCGATCTGAGATGGAATACATGTACACCAACAATATAAAGACTTTGGAAGTTGCTCCTGAAGGAGTAAAACCCATTGGGAGCAAATGGATTTTTAAGAAGAAACTTGATGTAGATGGAAAAGTTGAGACTTTCAAAGCTAGACTTGTTGCAAAGGGTTTTCGTCAACCACCAGGTGTGGATTATGACGAAACCTTTTCTCCAGTGGCTATGCTTAAGTCCATCCGGATCCTGCTTGCCATTGCTGCATACCATGACTACGAAATCTGGCAGATGGATGTTAAGACCGCCTTTCTAAATGGTGATTTAGAGGAGTGCGTGTACATGACTCAGCCAGGGGGCTTCGTAGATAGTGGGAGCAGCGGAAAGGTGTGCAAGCTGCTTAAATCCATCTATAGGTTAAAGCAGGCATCGCGGAGTTGGAACATCTTTTTTGATGTAGTAGTCAAAGAGTTTGACTTCATCAAGAACGTTGATGAACCTTGTATCTACAAGAAGGTTGCAGAGAGTAAGGTTGTCTTTCTCGTATTGTACGTGGATGACATACTCTTGATAGGAAATGATGTTCCTATGCTGCACCCGGTCAAGCTCTTCTTATCACATAGATTCTCAATGAATGATCTTGGTGATGCCTCCTGCATTTTGGGGATTAAGATCTATATAGATAGATCTAAACGGATACTGGGATTGTCCTAATCCAGGTACATTGACACCATACTAAAGAGATTTAGTATGGAAGAATCCAAGTGTGGGAACCAACTCACGATCTCTGGACTCACTCTCTCTAAAGAGATGTCTCCTAAGACTGATTTGGAGAGAGCTCGCATGCAAGAGATACCCTATGCTTTGGCAGTAGGCTCTATCATGTACGCGATGCCATGTACCAGACCCGATGTTGCATACTCACTAAGTGTTGTGAGTAGGTATCAAGCAGATCTAGGAGAGAGTCACTGGACAGCTGTGAAGAACATTCTTAAGTACTTGAGAAGGACTATGGAGATGTTCTTGGTGTATGGTAACGGAAAACTCCAGGTGGAGTCCTTTACCGATTCGAGCTTCCAAAGTTATAAGGACGACTCTAAGTCGCACCCGGGATTTGTCTTTACCCTAAATGGAGGGGCAGTTTGTTGGAAGAGTTCCAAGCAAGAAACCGTGGCAGACTCGACGATGGAGGCTGAATACATCGCTGCTAACGATGCTGCCAAAGAGGCTGTCTGGATGAAGAAGTTCATCACTAAACTTGGTGTGGTTCCGTCCATTGAGCATCAAATACCTTTGTTTTGTGATAACAATGGAGCTGTAGCTTTGGCCAAGGAACCCAGGTTCCATCAGAAGTCCAGACATATTCTGAGGCGGTATCACCTGATCCGGGAGATAGTTGATCGCCGCGAGATTGAGGTCAGGAGAGTTGACACGAAGGACAACACTGCGGATCCACTCATGAAGGACATACCCCAGATACAATTTGAGAGACTTTTCGGGATGTTGGGTATTATGGCCTTAGTGCATGTGGGAGATTGTTAGTTGTATATATGCCCTAGAGGCCGTTGTTGTATATATGATGTATATTATAGTGGATGCTTGGATATATATAGAGAGGACTTTCTTGCTCGATATGATAGTATGCTATCTGGTTTCATTTTGTCTAAACATGTTGACTTGTATTGGTTTACTGTTTTGCTCTCACATGTTGATAAAGCCCTTAGGATATGTACTCGAATACTAGGACTATGATGCAGATCATACTAGTGGGGCCAGGGTAGTCCAAGAGTACATCCTATAACTATTCCTAGCCGAGGGTGTATCGAGACATGGTATCGATACACCAGAGTAGACTAGCGTATACGCATCTTGACCCATATGATGGGCGATGGATGATCCTATATCCATCGGTGTTTGACATCAAAGATGGTGTACGGGTGCTCAGTGGAGACTGGGTACACTGAACGGACTCGCCGAGAACTCCTAGATGGTATTATATCACTCGTCAGATAGAAGTTCTCTGGTGACACTGGTACAGGTTAGTCTGTAGACCCGAGATCGTCATAGAGTCTTGTGTGATTCCCACTGTGCTTTGATTTCCACCTTACCACGTTCAAGAGAACGTGCAAAACGGTGGCTTTTGGGTACAGTCCCGAATCACAGGGAGGCAATGAGCGATAGGAGGGGTTTCGTCTCTCCCGGTATTGGGGGTTGATGTTGCGCTGTGTTCGATTGGCTATAACTGGAAGTCCCTGGCCAGGGCTGATATGGAGATCTACAGGTAAGTGTTATCAGTAGTTTCTCGACCTGTTATGAGCCTCAAATCAACACGACTTATCGGTTACTGGGGTCTGACGTTTACCACCCTTAGAATGGATATGCGACATATGAGACGAAGAGACCGGACTGTACGGTAGTGTTACTGATTGGCTCGACGGGTATTTTGATAGCTTCGCCGGTTTTCTTCTGATCGTTCAATACCCGGGTGGCCGTTACGTTTAGCTGACCGCTTGCGGCTTGTAGGTGTTTGATATGATCATCTCCAACTGCCGGCGTATTGACAAGTCTTAGAGTCCGACCCAGGAGTTTCCTAGCTCAGGCGAAACGATGTGGTGTGCATATGAGATATGCGCGGAGACCCGATTGAATGCGAGTATGTGATACCGTATGTTAATCGGGCGTTTTTCAATTGGTCAGGACGTATGTGATTTGACCGGTTTGTTAAATCAAGTGTTGATTTAACATTTGACTTTTAGTTTAATTCTTTATTTAAACCCTTTTCTTTGTTGAAGATGTGTGCATGCATGTATGCACATGTTGATGTGTACGGACACATACATACATACATAGTATCATGGTTGATGATACACTAAATAGTGGCAATACAAGACTCACATGGTTCACTAATATATATATATATATATATATATATATATATATATTTTTTTTTTTTTGTTTTTGGATTAAAAGGAAATGAAAATTAAATCATGGTCGATAATTATCCAAACTTGACTATTTTTTGACCTAATTCAAACCATGGTTTAAATTTCATTTGGACTTTAACTCAACACAATAATATCTAGATATTAGTTAACCATGGTTGAAGTGAGAAGGATTAATATTGATTATTCATTCTCACTTAATTCATTCATCATTATCTTTATCTCTTGAGCTCAAAGCTTAGCCACCATCATCTTCTTCTTCCTCCAAGCTCTCTTGAGTTTTCTTTAGAGTGAGGTTGATAAAAAGAAAGGGTTTTGATTAGAGAATACAAACCACCTCATCATTCTACACCTCTCTAGCCCATTTGTGTAGGGTGTTTTGCTATACTTCTTTGAAAGACCAAGTAAGGCAAGGAGTTTTGGGCAAAGGGACTTCGGGTGGATCATCGTGGAAAAGAAAGGTTGCTAGCGATCCGTTCCAAACTCTCAAAAGTCCAAGGAGTCACCAAGAAAAGACTACAATGGTTGTAATTTCTTCACTTGGGGTTACAAGAGTTCTTTGTATGTGATACAATTTAGTTGTTACCCTAACTATTCTAGTTAAGATTCATGGTTAGTTTGCTTTGCACCACTCTAAATTTTAAGATAGCCTGTGTGATGCTTTTATACACTAGACTAGGTGAAATGGAAACCCAACACGTGCACTCTAGATACACTTGATATTGTTGTCATGCATATCCGTTGCACTGGACAGATACTTTCGTGCACACCCGTTGCAGTTAGTTTTTCTTTTGTGGATATCGTGGCACATGTATTGGATTTGGTTTCCGTGCGCATGAGACGCACGTGATTATTGGATACGTCTTTCGAGGCTGATTTTGGTTTTGAGCATTATGTTTTCATGTTCGGCACTATATTGTGTAGTAGCCGAACATGACTGATCTGAGGACAGTACCTGGATACTTTGCATGCATTAAAAAGTTTAACAAGAGGTTTTCAAAAAGGAGCTACAGCCTCTCTATTTCCTATGTGTCCGTGAGCGACACGAACGTTTACAAAGGAAAACCTTTTGGGATATTTCAAAATGGCGGAACGTATATTTAAGCAAAACATAAATGAACGTATACGTATTACTTTATAAATGAGCGTCCGTAACTTGTGCCGTGAGTTACGCATCACACGGCGATTCAGAAAAGATTTTGCATGTATTTTATTCAGTTTTTGAAAGTTTTTCCAAAGATGCGTACTATACACATATTGTAATATTTGACTAGTGCATATTGGATTTCAGTAGTGGATTTTGAGACCTGTATCTCCATTGTAACTCCTATGATATGCATGCAAATCTGTTGATTTGCGTGACGCTTGACGGAGTTCGATTTGAGTTTTCTATTCATTTTCTGGTGTACGCGATGCGCTGTGGAATTTATATATCTTTCGTGGTTTCAGAACCCCGTTGATTTGAGTTGATTATTAAAATGTTTTAGTATTTGGGGGTTTAAATTTAAATTCGGGGACCAAATTTATTTAAGGGGGGAAGATTGTAACATTTCAGAAAATATAAAATATTATTTTTGGAATTTAATATTAAAATAATATATTTCGCGAAAACTACCCGATTTGCGAAATTGGGGTTTTCGTAAAATGGTATAAATATATACCAATAATTGTGAAATAATTGGAGATTAAAATTATTTATACATTTTGAAATATATTTATCGGATTTGGCATTTTTATAATTTATTATATGCTGTTTAAAAATTAAACCCGATTAGTGTACTGCTAATTGCGATTAAGCAAAATCCGTGTTTCTATAGTTTTGTATAGCTAGTGCACCATGACATGTTACATGTTGTTTCATTTGCATTTGTTGATATTTGGTTTTTGAAAAGAAAAGAAAAAGGAAGCTAAAAGACAAAAGGAAAGTGTATAATTGGGAGGTGAGCATAAGAGAGAGCGAGAGAGTGAGGGTAAGAGAGAAAGAGAGAGAGAGGGCTCCCATTTCCACACCCCATTTCTTTTCTTCATCTTCTCCAACTCATTTTCCCTCCACCTTCATCCCCACATATCATCTCCAATCTTTCACAGAAACCCTAAACCGCTTTCATTAAAAATGATCCCCACTTCATCCTCTACACTTTGGACCGTGCAAGTTTTGATTTTGGAGACTTTAAGAAGCTAGGGTTTTTCTTGAGTTTCCCAAATGAGGTATATCTTCTTCCCTTTAGTTTAGTTTTTAGTTTCTTGCATTCTAGTTTAGTTTAGAAGTTGATTAAGTGTGAAATGGTGAAGTTAGAAATTTCAAGAGAAGTGTTTGGGTGATTGTGTGGATTTGTGATGTTTAGGGTCTGTTACAAGACCTTAGTGTTGGTTGTATGGCCTAGAACATAGAATAGAACCCAAATTACGGACTTAGGAATTCACCCGTGTCGGTTTTGTGAGGTTATATTGTAAGGCTACGCCAGCGCCCCGGCCGTCAATCCGAGGCCAAACGCGGAACAAAAACTTTTCAAACTGGCGCTAACGTAACCCTAAAACCCGGATCGTTCCATTAACCCTATACTAGTAAACTGTAAAGTGGTTAATGAGATTATACTGATCGATCCGTGTCCTTTGGTCTTCAATCTCTGTCCCTTGCTAGTTGCGGCTGCCCCAAAGAAGTTCGCTCTCCGATCTTGCTCGTCGAAGTGGCTCCATGTCGAGGATTCTTTATACGGGCTCCCGCTTCAAAACCGAAGCAACTCGGACATCAAGTTTGCCAGCCGAGATGTCCAAGGTGAAGTAGAGATAGTGTGTGATCATTTTGTCTCAAGGCACCAAATGATTTGGGTGGAGGTAAATGAAGTTGCCATGGATAGGAAAAGTTATGAGCACAAGAACTTTGCCAAGTGAGAAAATGGGCTCAGCCAAATCAAGAAAAATGTTCTCTGTGTGTTTTTTAAGTGTAGTGGTGAGGATGTTAATTAAAGCAACCCAAGAAATCTTTCTCACTCCAGAAAACAGCCACCTCACCATACACCAAAAGATCAACCAAAATATCCTACACAAAACAAAGAACATTAATGCCCAAGGGGACACCTCACCAAAGCCCATGCTGCCCACGAAATTTGCTTGCTGGAAAATGCCAGCACAACAAAAATTTGGCCAAAATTAATGACTCACAAATTAATAAATTGAACATTAAACCAAATGTTTAATCAAAAAGAAAGTAGCAACTTCAAAAGTAAACTCGTAACGAATTACAAGAATACCCTGCATCCGTATGTACATACATGCATCCGTATTTCGACTGAATACGAATACTACGAGACAAAAATAATCCAACAATCTAATACAAGGATCCGGCTTAATCCAAAGCCCACTAGTAGGATCCGTCCGATCATGATCCATGCACAAGCGCACGTATATGATCGAACCCTACCATAAAACCATACGGCCTCTACAATGTTTTGCCCGATCTTCTGAAACTCTCTATGTAGGACTCTAAAGACTCGTCAATACGCTGGCAGTGGGTTTAACCACAAGCACGTCAGTGGCACTAGCTGTACGTAATGGCTGCCCAGGTATTGAGCGAAAAGGAGGCCAACGAGCGAAATCATCCTGAAACCCTACAGATCCTGACAGTGAAAATATCCGTACAGTCCGGTCCGTTCATCTTTGAGTATCGCATATCGGGCCTTAGGGGATGGTAAACGTCAAACCCCCAATAGCAGTATAAGTCGTGTCGGAGTGTAGCCCAGAACACCCTAAGAAACTACTGGAATACCTACCAGTAAATCTCACTTGCCTTAGCCAAGAACTTTGTGTAATGGCTCTCCAGACACAGCGCGATATCACCCCCAATACCGAGAGAGACGAATCCCCTGCCGATCCTCTCACTGCCTCCATGTGGCTCGGGACTGTACCCAACTAAAACCTATTTGCACGAATCCTTTGAGCCTTGGTAGGGTAGTAATAAAAGCACAGTGGGAGCTCACACGAGACAAATGACGATCTCAGGTCGATAGACCAACCTGTACATATGTCACCAGGGAACTGCTATCTGACGATAGGTATAATACCAACTAGCATGTTTCGGGCGAGTCCGTCCGATGTACTCATAACCCAATGAGCACCTGCATACTATCTTAGGTGAACCAACTGACACCAATGGCTTGTGAGACCGGCCATCGCCACTCGTCGGGGTCTCGATCCGTATACACTAGTCTACTCTCGGAGTATCGATGCCCAGTCTTAAAACTCCCACGACAAGGGACACTTTAAGGATGTGCTTATAGACTACCCAACTCTTACGTATATGATCGCCATCTTACTGCTGGTAGTCAAGCAAGAATCCTATGGGCTCTATCAACATGTAATAGTGATCTGTAATGTCACCAGAATCATGTACTTGATAATAATGACAAACCAGATAGCATACTATCATCTCGAGTAAGACTGTTCTACCGGTATAGGTCCTCCCTCAATCATTTCAATCACGTGCCGGCGATCCAATAATTGACTTGAGGGCAATATAGCCAACAATCTCGCACTTGCACTTAAGGCTAATTATTGCGGTGTCGCATACTTACAACCCTTATGATACCGAATACCCAACTTCTCTACTAATCAGCATTACAAAGCTCGTTTGTAAAACTATTGCTTTCGAGAAATAGCCTCAGTGAGTGGATCCGCTCTGATGTTTCTTTCTATGTATCTCTTTGTCTCAAGTTCGCGGAGAAATCCATCTCCCGAAATGAGCAATACCTGTCTTAGAATATGTCTGGATATCTGATGAGACCCAGTTCATAAATGAACGCCAAATCTAGCAAACTTCTTAGACTGTATCGTCAAATGAATTAAATCAGTATCCTGCGCCATGCTACCCTCAGTATCCGCTTGGACCACCTGTCCAAACTACTGCCTCTCGTCAGAGGGAAAACTATAACTCTGACAGTCACCCTGTCAGCCAGGTCGCCTTGGAAGCCTGGAATGATAACCGTCTCCCAAAGGAGGCTGCCGTTATCAAATCCCTAGAACATCTACTTGTGTTCAAAGACTGCTTCCGAATGTTTCTCCAGGATTAGATTAATTAAAAATTATTGCATCTAGTGCAAAACCAACATCTGTTGTGTTACATGACATCTCATGATTGACTCAATTGCTTAAGCAAGTGATATACCAATCATGCACATCCCACTTCCCTTTAGTCTGTAAGACACCTTTAGAGAGGGTGGCTCCATCATCTGCAGGTACACCACCTTGCCAGGAGTCGTCTATTCTAAAACACCTTTAGAATACTGTCTAAGTACCCGAATTGGGAAACTACCTAAATCTAGATCTAAAACCATAGATTTAGTAACCAGAATGCCTGATATAATATCCAAATCCTATGTGGAGAAACCACTGTGTGACAACCATAGTATAACCGATCGTAGTATAGGAATTTCACTTCCTACAAAGTGTATGTCATATAAATACTAGGACATACCACCCTACTACCTTCTTAACAGATCCATCTCCTATTCTGATGAAGTCAAAGCCTATGACTACCACATCAAAAATAGATGATCTATCTCTGCTATATCTGCTTTAGTCTATAAATAGACACAAGCAACTTATCCACTACGCTTCTACTGCTCCCACTGACTATAACAACCCTCTGGCAGAGTCATATACACGTGCGCTTCTAAACATAGTTTAGAACGACGCTATACTCATCCTCCTGCCGGGTCTCATTGTCTGGAATAACATTAATGGCATTTCTGCGTAAACAAGAACCTCCCTGTCACCGTCCTTGAGGATACCGAAGTACCTTTCGGGTTCCTGAGGTTACCCACCATATCTACGGAGTGGCTAATGGAATGTCAAACCCGATTGAATTTTTAAGTCCTATTAAATTTTCAGTAATCGTTTGTGGTTCTGGAATCACTTCCAGTTCTACCATACTCACACTACTGTTTTATGAAAAAGTCCATTTTACTAAAACTGTGGCGAGTCAAGAACAATATCACTATTGATCTTTCAGATGGTAGAAAGTTAACCCTCCTGTCATAGCCCCGGTTAACCCACAAACTGCCATTACAGAAACGTGCCTTGAGTTATCCAGAGTCTGGTTTTAAGCATAAGCCGGACAACTCCAAATACCTTAACATCGTTAAGATATGAACCATTCTATATACAATATAGAGACAGAGGCACTGATTTAATTGGAACCAGATTCAAATCATGCAGCCATCTTCAGTGCATGTCAACTGAATGGAGAGAGGCCGATCAGCATTACTCAACTTAGGAGTGCATCAATTACGAGTAACCTGAAAGAGAAACAAGTTTGTCAAAACCATTACTATCTACTGAATACCTAATACAAGTATCTATATCTTCGATCATCTTGAAGAATCATGATACTTGCAACAAATGGTTCTCTACTTTATTCTTGTACCTATAACTTCTCAAAACTTGGACCTTGTATTTCTACGAAACACATGTTTAAAACTGGAGAAGTCACAAGTAAACAGAATATAGTATGAGGACCAACCCCTCTGTCCAAATGGACACTGGACAATATACAATACTTTGTATAAGTCCCCTGAGTTGAATAACTCAAACCCTGTGCGTCGTAAGTTGAAAACTGTACTATGGTTATGAAGAATTACACCGCTGATGAATGCTCCTTACCTAACCATCAACTGATATAAGTAAATGTCATGGACATAATTTCAAAAAGTTATATCTTACTTTATAAAATAAATGTACAGATATATCAGTTTGAAATTGGTGCATAACAACGGATATTCAAAACCAAATATTTGCTGTCCAGCAAAAAACCCAGGCGATTTCCTCAAATATCACCAATTACAACGAATTCCAATATAATGAGGATGATCACCTAATTCCCAATAACTTACTCCCACTCATCATCTGTAAAACCATACAGACGTGAGAATCTAACCTGGTAAATACATACCCTAGAGTAAGGATCTAATTGGGAAATCAGTTTTTAATTAACAACGCATAGTGAAACTGAAACATGAAAATGTTTTGAAGGGGCATTCAGGTATTCCTACTAATGCCTCTTCCACTATCAGATTCATGACTGTAACCGTATATTTCTTTGCCTCTCTCCAAATCCCTTTATATGTCTTTAGTCATTACCTTCTGTACACGCCTTTTAGGCTAAGTGGTTTTCTTCCTTCCCTACTGTTCGGCACCAGCCTATGGTTTGGAAGAAGACTATCCAATAAGCGTAATAGGTGTACTCTCCTAATCCTACGAGTACTCGCAACCTGAGAGAAGGTGAAGATTAAAGACAACTGAATAAACTTTATTCTATTTCTCCTGAACCAGAATCCATCATCAAACTGGAACAAGTTCCTTCAAATTCGTATATAACCAGACGATGGATTATCTAATAAACTGTGGATCTTCGTAGTGATACGGGGTGTTCTTGTCACGACCCGAAATAGTACGTGACTGACACTTGAATCATATGAAGTCTATAGGACCCCATCTAATTCAAGTAAGCCAAAAACCCAGAAATCTAAAACCATTTTTAGGAGTAAATAAGAAAACTAGTTTTTAAGAAGTAAGGAAAACATGTTTTAAAAACAAGGTTTTTAAATAAGTAAGCCGAATATGCATTTTTAAAATCTATATTCTTTTCTAAAAATTTCGGCAGAGTTTCCTTTGTAAATAATGGCCCCGAACGGGGTACACCAAGAATAATATATACACAATGATAAAAGGCATCCCCAAGCGGGAGGTAGCACTTTGTCAATCGACGGTCACAACCACGCAAGCAATATAATATACAACGCCAAAGGGGGAGGATGAAAACTCAAAAAGAACTCAAAATCAGCATGAAAACCATAAAACTACAACGCGCGACTCTAAGATCGAAATAATACATAATTGGTTTTCTAAGTCTGAAACAATATACAATTTTGGTTGATGGAATTTCTAGATACAACTGACTAAAATAAATACAAGGGTGGTCATGATGCGAGTGAACCCACCTACCAATGTATTCACCCAGAAAGGAAGCAGTGTGCCAGAAAAGTCGCAAAGAACCTGTACGGCAAAACCTGCAAGAACTGTGGCACAACGGGGGTGAGTTGCCAACTCATGAATAGAAAACATCGCAGAGTAGAAATCGTATGCATGACATAATCCTAGGTCAATACGATCAATATATATAAACCTCAATGAATAAGTCTGCAGCATGATAAGGTGGCAATATAACATCTATACATGAGTGTAGTGTCAAGTGCTTATGCAAGTGCCTCAGGTAATAACATATCATAAATATGAGGTATGACCAATGTCGACTATATCATGAAGTCTAGGAATATGTGGATATCATGTGATCAATATCGTCAATGTCAATATATGTATGTGGAAATCATCCACGTGTCACCCAATGACCATAAGCATCATGCATGTAAATAGCATAAACATATGCATGGAAGTATGAGGATGTAAATCAACATGTGTCGCTCGCGACAAATCAAAATCATGGAACCTGAGTGTCAAGCATCGACACTCGAAAACATCATGAAACCTGTGCCTAGCATCGGCACGTAAATCCTCAGATATCGGGCTCCGTCAGTCTGGATCGGCCCATATCATCTCTCAACTCCGGTCGGTATACTCCGGATATCTACCGAGCACAAATACAATCACCGGTAGGTAGCAGTCCCTCTTCCAGGCTCACCGTCTGTATACACAGGATCCCTTTCTTTCCCCAATGTACCATACCGGGTCCACCATGTACCCGCAATCGGCCTCATCCGCCTCCTTGAATCGGGTTTCACATGTCGCTCTCAGCATCGAGAAAACACATGGTGGACGCACTGAAATATCATATCAAGGGTAACCGGGTTTTTAAAACAATTACATACTCTATTTTGAAATATCCACGGTTCTTAAATCCAGAAATATCATGGAAACAACATATCTCAATGCGTATAATCAAAAGCATGATGTATGCGACATGTAAAAGAAATGTAAGCATATCAGTATATCATGCAATATGGAATAGTAATATGCTCAAATTAAGGGAAACCGCTCTTTTAAAATGAATCAGTTTTAAAGAGTATCTTGCGGTTCCCAAATCTCCAAATCCAGCGAGAATCATCTATGTATATGCGAATACGTATGTATGCATGTATGGGTGTGCAATAGGTATGTACACAAGTATGCCATGCAAGGGATCATATCCTGAATGCAACAATACTATAGTATAGTGACATGGCAATTATCGATGATGAAGTGTGTGAGCCGCCAAGAAGGTGTACGTGGAGCATATGCATCATCGATAATGGTGTTGTTGACCTAACAGTATGGTTTTGATATAACAATAAACATATTTATCATGCAATGCGATGCAAACAGTAAGCATATGCAGCAAATGAATAATAAACACAACAGTGTAGAAGCTACATCAATGCATCCATATCATACTGTTTTGCCATTTGAAAGAAGACGAATCGGGGTTTTTAGGAAAATAAGGGCTACGGTGTTTTTAAGAAAAGATGCGTCTTTTGAAAATATCCGTAGAATCCCTTGACTGTCTTTAAAATACTCCCGATTCGTTAGTTTTTGAAATAGGTATGACATCGGCCTAGCCTAACATCTACTAAGAAATCTAAAGCTCTAACTAGCAAGTCAATCAGGAGGGGTATGGAAACCACCTAAATCTGAGTCGATATATATATATATATATATATATATATATATAATTGTCGGAGATCCCGCCTCAAAGGTACCACGTAGGATAAAATATCATATGACCTCCTCGAGTCATGAGTGTGGATCTATCATCAATATAAAGCTCGTACGATAAATCATCATACGGCATCACAAAAGCTGGGTATGGGTCAATACTGTTAGTTATATGTATGCCCTAGAGGCCATTACTATACATAGGATGTATATTGTAGTGGATGCCGGGACATATATAGGGAGGACTTTCTTGCTCGACATGATAGTATGCTATCTGGTTACCATTTACCTTAACGTGTATGCTGATTGTCTCTCTGTTACATGTTGGTAAAGCCCTTAGGATCTGTACTTGACTACCTGGACTATGATGCGGATCATACTAGTGGGGACATGGTTGTCCATAAGTACATCCTTCAAAGTCCCTAGTCGTGGGTGTATCGAGACGGGGCATCGATATACCAGAGTAGACTAGCGTATACCTTCTCGACCCATATAGATGGGCGATGGATGATCCCATATCCATCGGTGTTTGACATCAGAGATGATATACGGGTGCTCAGTAGAGACTGGGTACACTGGACGGACTCGCCGAGAACTCCCAGATGGTATTATACCTCACGTCAGATGGCAGTTCTCTGGTGACACTGGTACAGAGTAGTCTGTTGACCCGAGATCGTCATAGAGTCTTGTGTGGTTCCCACTGTGCTTTGATTTCCATCTTACCACGTCCAAGAGGGCGTGCAAAACGGTGGTTTTTGGGTACAGTCCCGAGTCACATGGAGGCAATGAGCGATAAGAGGGGATTCGTCTCTCCCGGTATAGGGAGTTGATGTTGCGCTGTGTTCGATTGGCTATAACAGGAAATCCCTGGCCAGGGTTGCTGAGATTTACTGGTAAGTGTTACCAGTAGTTTCTCGAACAGTTATAGACCTCATATCGACACGACTTATTGAGCTATTGGGGTCTGACGTTTACCACCCCTAGGCAAGATATGCGACATATCAGACGATCAGACCGGACTGTACGGTAGTGTTACTGGTCGGATTCACTGGAGTGTGAGCGGGCTTGCTCGTCGATCTTCAGATCGCTCAATACTCGGGTGGCCGTTACGTTTAGCAGACCGCTTGCGGCTTGTGGGTGTTTGATATGATCATCACCTGCTGCCGGCGTATTGACGAGTCTTTAGAGTCCTACACAGAGGTTTCCTGGCTCAAGCGAAACGAAATAGGAGCGCATATGAGATATGTGCGGGACCGAGAATAATACGAGTATGTGATACTGTATTCAATTCTCGCGATGTGACATTGATCGGTTATATGCGATATAGCCGGGTTATCGGATCAAGTGTTGATTCGATAAGATGTTACTAATGATACCAGTCGGTTATGTGCGCATGACCGGATCATTGAATCAAGTGTTGATTTAATGATTTAATGTATAATTATATATTTGATATATTACTTTGCATTAACTAGTATCGGTTCACTTTAGACGGATTTTCTCACTTGGTTCGTGCGCATTGCATATGCGATATGTTTTTGTGCACTTGTATGTATCATGTTTGATGATGCATGCTAACTTGAGTTTGTGTAAAGATTAAACCATGGTTATTCAAATGGTTAGGGTTTTGTTTTTCATATCTATTTATTTATTTATTTATTTATTTTCTTTTTGGAAAATGAAATGAGAAGAATGGTGGCTTTATTTGTTTTGTAGTTGAAGATTCTTGAACCTTTGACTTTGTCCACCATTCTTATCTCATGCTTAACCTAACCATTTGTTTTAACCCTAGTTCACTCTCTACAACTAACCATGGTCATGTTATGATAAGAATGAGTTTCTTTTCTAATTAAACTAATTCTTTTCATAAGCTTCTTCTTCTTCTTCCTTGACTTCAAGAAGAAAAGCTTCACCTCCATCAATGGTGATTGATGCATATGAGTGAGAAATCCAATTCTAAAGTATACCCACTTCCTATTTCTTCATCCTCTACCTCTTGCCAAGTAGTAGAGTGTGTTTACTTCACAAGTTTCTTGACTTGGTGAAGTTGTGAGCTTGATCTAGCGATGCTTCGACGTAGATCATCTTCGGCATGGACATTGACGACCTAGCTTGCCCATTCTCCGACGAAGCCGATCCTAGAGCCCGGATTTGATTTGGACAGCGGAGACGACCTCGTTGCGGAGCCGTGGAGGTGGAGGACCGGATCTACAAAGGTTGTATTTCCGTATTCCCTTAGTTAATTGTTAACTAGTTCTTTGTTCGCCTAGACATCTAGTTATCGATCCGTAGTTTAGGGTTTGTAGGCACCATAATTTTTGAAATTGCCATGGTTGATGGCTTGGGAGATCTCACTAGCGTGCCTAGGAACCCTACAGTGGTATCAGAGCCTAGCTAGAGCCTTAGGCGAAGTCTAGACGGAAATTGAAGTCCGAACGAACCCGAAACCCCGATTCAAACATGCTCTCTGTCCATTTTTAAAAATCTGGTCTTTTTCCAAATTAAAAATATCCAGAATATCAAGCAGGGTTCACTGTGAAATACTGTGCAAAACGGAGATGTAACGCCGTCATCACGGCGCGGAACCGCGGCCTAAAGCCACGTGGCGCGGCGCTTCCGCGGTGAGACTGTACATTTGTTGACTTTTCTTTGCACAGTAATTCCTATTTTCTAGAGCTGGATTTTCTGGGAATTTTTAATATTTATTACAGAATTGAATTTTCTGTGTTGTTTTGGGGATTCGGTGTTTCGATCGGGGTATCAAATTTTGTCTGTGTGGCTTTCCGGATAAATTTTAGAATATGTTAAAAAGTTTGACCGGATATAAATACCCAATTTTTCCCCTGTCGGGAAATTTCCAAGTGTTGGATTTTTCCGTAGTTTAACGACGTTCTAAGTAGTGCAAGTAACGCGATGGTCCCTCTAGAAGACACAAACCTTAACTCGATTATGTGACCGTCTTGAACTGCCCTTTGAACCTTCGGGTTTGGGGCAGTACGGCGTGCCACATGTGAGGCGTTGGCTTGACCCTTCTACGGCTGGACCGTTGGTACTGAGGCACGAACGGAATATTGTTAGACTTATTTCATGAGTTGATCTGTATCGGGAAAACTTGGGTGTTAGAATGTTCGATCGGAAAGTTTAACATTTTCTATTTATCTGGAATGGGATACAATAATTGGAATTCACAATAAGTTATATGATAACTGAATGAATATTATAAACGTAGCAGTTTAGTCTCACTTGATCGGTTGCCACGGAATTTTGATGTGATCAAAAGTCCGTCGCAATCACGTAGCGTACGCGGATACTCGCCGGGTAAACTTAATAGACAGCTTCACTCCATAGCCCCGACCAAGTGACTGTAGGAGAACCCCGTCGCCGAAAGCATCCGTCCGGGTGCTCGCGGTAGCGGTGTTCCGCCTTGGTGCACTTCGTCGACGGTATCGGGGGTGCAGCCGTCTACTGAAGTTTGCGACGAGCATTCGATCAGGATGTCGGGAATCTTGTTGAATTGCCCGACTTGATATTGAAAAGAGTTTTCGATTTTGAGACTAAAATGCGGGGTTTATAATTGTTAGGCATGCGATGTCTAAAGAATTCATTTGGTCAGGCATGCGTTGTCTGAAGAGATTGCGGATTCCAACTGTTGTAGTTTTACACTTTCTTTTCTGTGACCGTAAGTGTAATATGTGATATCGCCGGTTTCGTTGCTATATGTCAACGACAATTGGGATGCGCATATTTACTTACGTTGATGACATGTGATGTTATGTGTTGCTGGATATGTTATATTGGATCGTCGTGTTTGAATAGCCGGGGGTTTTTATGTGAGATGAGTGTTTTTCATTTTCATTCATGTAAAAACTTGTATGTAATATTCTTTTATTGGGGCGCTTCCAGGTTGCGGAAGTTGTCACCTGTTGTATATTATTTACTTTTCCGCACTAGGATAGACCCAAGGAGGAGGGCACAAGTAACCGGGTTCTGGAGTCCAGTGGGAGACCAACTCGAGGAGTCGGGTCCGGATCTCCTAACTCTAGAATTGGTAGGGTTGCTTGCCGCTCTCGTAGGGGTCTAAGGGTGTGGGTTTGGCTATTCATCACGACCGTGGAATCCGTGTTTTATACTGGCTCGTATTAAAAACACGGACGTCCTAG
This sequence comes from Agapanthus africanus, assembly GCA_030015575.1. Taxonomy (NCBI): domain Eukaryota; kingdom Viridiplantae; phylum Streptophyta; class Magnoliopsida; order Asparagales; family Amaryllidaceae; genus Agapanthus; species Agapanthus africanus. The sequence continues at coordinate 204,491,191 of CM057347.1, read as the reverse complement.
TATATCCAATATTTCATATGATATTCTTCTGCTGCGATATCTGTGATGTGATCATGTGATGTTCTGTGATAGATACAGTATATAGTATATATGATATATTATATAGGCGTTACTTATGTTTTACACCCGCGCTAGCCCTGCCCTGCTCTGTCGTTAGTTACCTAACCTAACGGTGCATGAGGGGACATCGAGGCGAATGCGGATGGCATAAGTGTACGTCATATCTATCTGTGATGTTTAGGTACTTAAATGATGGGACTTCATTAATGTGATTAATGAAATAAAAGAAACCTAAGATGTTGTAGAATCGAATTTCAAAATAAAACAGGTAGCTACAGTTCTTGCTTTGCATAGCGGTATATGTGATATATCCTGCACCTTATTCGATGAGGAAAGGACCGAGATCCCTTCACCGGGAGTGACTCCTTTAGCAATAACTGGCAGATGCTACACACTCGGTTTGTCTTTTGATTGCTTTTAAGAGTTTTTGCTTTGCACAGCGATATATGTGATATATCCCGCACCTCATTCGACGAGGAAAGGACCGACGATCCCTTCACCGGGAGTGACTCCTTTAGCAAAACTGGAAAAGCCTCAAAAACACTCCATTTTTAAAATCATTCGATCCTACAACGATATCAAGTTCATTACGCAATAGGTTTTCAGAAAAACCTGTCGTAGCCCTCCGTCATTTCAGATAAGTGCTGTTTAGTATTCGTGCTGCGTTTGTTGGCCTCCGTCAAGGCGCAGTGTGCGGTAGCTAACCAGTATTTATCTGCTTATGCATATGATGCAGATTGAGTTAGGGTAGTCGTGCGACCTTGTTGACCTCCGTCAAGGGTCGTGCGGGTGGGTTTAATTCGATCAAGAAATGACGGGTTGAACTTGACTAGTAGCCTATGGTTTGTTGACCTCCGTCAAGGTCATAGGACGCTAGGGGCAAAAGATTATCGGGAATTTCAAGTGTTGAAATTTGCAATGAGATTGCATACCTTCTATGAGATAGTTGGATCCCGATACCCGCTGCGAGTAAGTGTTACTCTTGGGAGAGTTTTATACATTACAATTAGCCGATCAAGTAGGTGTCTAGAAAGGTGTCAACGGGGTTACGCCTCTGGGAAAACGAGGTTTACATTAATTAGGTTCGTGCGAAAGCACGGGGGACCTCCCTCAAAGTACCGACACTGGCCTGGCTGAAAGATTGGCGAACTTGTAGTGTGTAATTAATCCCGGCTAGTCTTTCCTTTTAAGGTTTGAAGGAAGATTTGATAAAAAGCAGTGGGAGCCATCCTGATTAGATAAAATAATAACCAATCTATTCTTGACAGAGCGCACGCTGAGTGTTTTCTTCTCTCTCTCTCCAGGTAGCGACCATATCACGCCTTAATCAAGATAATAATACGGATTATTGACCGAACCCGCTTGTTATACTGAGCTGGGGAACGTTGGTCCCGCTCCAACTTATAATTGTTATAAGACAGAGCAGGAAATTGGGGAATACCAGATTTCCCGTGCCGCCCAAACGAAGAGAGTGCATGCTGATGCATCATCTTCGGGTGTGTTCATTATACAGAACTGTTTCTCAGTATCCTCCGCGTCCTGGGTATGTGATACCGGATCAGGATCCCAGATATGTAATCTGTTACATAGGGCTACAGATAGGTAGAGAACTGAGAACGGGTGATAAGTTTCATGAGGCAGAAAACGGGGCAAGAGTTGCAGCCAAGTCTGTCGGTCACTGTCACCCTGTATTACCAATACATTGATTCTGAACGAATGTTATTAGATACCGAACCTGATATACAAAATCATATCAGTCTCTTTATTTGTAAAGAAATGATAAAATTTTGTATAGATGGATAATGTTTTGAACATTTCCTATATCAAAAGTTGATCGGTTCAGGCACGTTATCTAAAAGCGTTGATGTTCTAAATCAAACTACAGTTCTTAGTATACGGAACACACACAAGAGAAAGAGTTTAGATATGAACGAATTCTTCTTGAGGCATTGTAGACTAGGTCAGATCAATGTGACCCGACTAGCTAGAGTTACATATAGATGCATATTTAAATCAGTTTGAATTTACATCTTGTGAAACTCGCCAGTCATGTCACAAAGATAAGATGACCATAGCTCCGTTTATTGGAAACAGAGAAAGAGTTAATAAACTCTTGGGATGATACATGTTGATGTATGTAAGGTCCCCTGTCTACATATGCCAGGACTGGTTCTTTATACTTCATTACGTTCTCTGATGATCTCTTTAGATTCAGACATATGTTCTTGTTGAAACACAAGTCCGAACCTTTTGAGATATTCACAGAATATAAGTTAGAAGTAGAAAACCAAAATAAGGGTATAAGTATTATGTCCTTTGATGTGATCAAGGAGGAGAATACTTGAGCACGGAATTCCAGGACTATTCTAAAGGAGAATGAGATTCTCTCTCAGCATTACTCCTCTGAATACACCATAGCACGATGGTATGTCAGGGCGGAGCAGATACACCCTATTTGATATGGTGTGCTCTATGATGAGTACTACTGAGTTACCTATTTCCTTTAGGGAGTTATGCACTTGAGAAGCTGCATACCTATTGAATAGGGTTCGAATCAAATTAGTTGCCTACCATTTCATATGAGATATGGAAAGGGAAGAGCTCATATCTTAAGTTAGTTAAGATTTGGGGTTGTCCGGCCTATGTCTAAAAGCAAAATCCGGACAAGCTCGAGGCAAGGTTAGTTATGTAGAACTGGAAAGGTTCCAGCTATGCAAACTACACAAGATGATTTGATGGAACCAAAGGATTCAATAGTTACCAACGAACCTCAGCCTCTCCGCCGATCTAGTAGGGTTCCTCACCCACCTGAGAGATACTTCGGTTTCTCTATGACAGTGGGAGCGAGGATTGCATCATGAGATGATGGCCCAACTAGCTTCGAGCTGGCCATCAGGAGTGAGACTCTGTAAGAATGGCTGGATGTTTAGCGATCTGAGATGGAATCCTTATACACCAACAAAGTATGGACTTTGGTTGCTATATCTGAAGGGTTAAATCCCCATCAGGAGCAAGTATATCTTGAGAAGATTACTTGGTGTACATGGAAAAGTTGAGACTTTCAAAGCTAGAATTGTTAAAGGTTTTTGTCATCGACCAGGCGTGGATAATGATGAAACCTTTTCCAGTAGCTATGCCCTACAGTGGTATCAGAGCCTAGCTATAGCCTTAGGCGAAGTGTAGACGATGTTAGAAGTCCGATCGAACCCCGAAACCCTAAACGGAACCCTTCTCTGTACATTTTTTGAATTTGTGGATTTTTCTGAATTAAAAATACTCAAAAAAATTCAGCAGGGTTTTATAAGAATTACTGTGCAAAACGTGGTCCTAACTCCATCAATGAGCCGCGGAACCACGGCGGTACCCCACGTGGCGCGGCGGTTCCGCGGCCATACTATTGCTTCGTTGACCACACTTTGCACAGTAATGTTTCTATTTGACTCCTGTGTTTTCTGGGTAATTTTAATCTTTACTCAAGTGTTGAGTTTTCTGGGTTGTATTGGGGACTCAGTGTTTCGATCGGGAAGTTTAACTTCGTCTGTATGTTTTTCCGGGTATTTTAGAACATGTTAAAAAGTTTGACCGGATATAAATACCCACTTTTTCCCCTGTCGGGAAATTTCGAAGTGTTGGATCTTTCCGAAGTTTAAGAACGTTCGAAGTAGTGCAAGTAACGCGATGGGCCCTCTAGAAGACAACAAACCTTAACTCGATTATGTGACCGTCTTGAACTGCCATTTGAACCTTAGGGTTTGGGACAGTGCGGCGTGCCACATGTGAGGCGTTGGCTTGACCCTTCTACGGCTGGACCGTCGGTACTGAGGCATGAAGTGAATGTTTTTAAACTTATTTCATGTGTAGAGCTGTTTCGGGAAAACTTGGGTGTTTGATTGTTCGATCGGAAAGTTTAACATTTTCTGTTTATCTGGAATGTGATACAATATTTGGAATTCACAAGCAGTTATGAGATAACTAATATGAATGTTATAAACATAGCACTTTAGTCTCACTTGATCGATTGCCATGGAATTTTGATGCGATCAAAAGTCCGTCGCAATCGCGTAGCATACGCAGATAGTCGCCGGTAAACGTAATAGACAGCTACACCCCATAGCCCCGACCAAGTGACTGTAGGAGAACCCCGTCGCCAAAAGCATCCGTTCGGGTGCTCGCGGCAGCGGTGTTCCGCCTTGGTGCACTTCGTCGACGGCATCGGGGGTGCGGCCGTCTACTAAAGTTTGCAACGAGCATTCGTTCAGGACGGGAATCCTGTTGAATTGCCCGACTTGATATTGAAAAGAGTTTTCGATAATAAGACTAAAATGCGGGGTTTATAATTGTTAGGCATGCGATGTCTAAGGAATTCATTTGATTAGGCATGCGATGTCTATGAAGTTTGCGGATTCCAACTGTTGTAGTTTTACACTTTCTTTTCTGCGACCGTAAGTGTAATATGTGATATCCCCGGTTTCGTTGCTATATGTCAACGACAATTGGGATGGGCATATTTACTTACGTTGATGACATGTGATGTTATGTGTTGCTGGATATGTTATATTGGATCGTCGTGTTTTGAGTAGCCGGGTTTTTTTTATGTGAGATGAGTGTTTTTCACTTTCATTCATGTAAAAACTTGTATGTAATATTCTTTTATTGGGTCACTTCCAGGTTGCGGAAGTTGTCACCGTTGATGTATATTATTTACTTTTCCGCATTAGGATAGACCCAAAGAGGGGAGCACAAGTAACCGGGTTCTAGGGTCCAGTGGGAGACCATCTCGAGGAGTCGAGTCCGGGTCTCCTAACCCTAGAATTGGTAAGGTTGCTTGCCGCTCTCGTAGGGGTCTAGGGGTGTGGGATTGGCTATTCATCACGACCGTGGAATATGTGTTTTATTCAGGCTCAAAATAAAACACGGACGTCCTAGTATATCCAATATTTCATATGATATTTTCTGTTGCGTTATCTGTGATGTGATCATGTGATTTGTTCAGATAGATATTATATATAGTATATATGATATATTATATAGACGTTGCTTATGTTTTACACCCGCGCTAGCCCTGCCTCGCTCTGGCGTTAGTTACCTAACCTAACGGTGCAGACGGGACATCGAGGCGAATGCGGATGGCATAAGCGTACGTTATATTTATCTATGATGTTTAGGTGGACTTAAATGATGGGATATTCATTAATGAGATTAATGAAAGAAAATAAACCTAAAAGATGTTGTGGAATCGAATTTCAAAAATAAAACAGGTAGCTACAGTTCTTGCTTTGCATCGCGGTGTTCCTTGTAGAACATCCTGCACCTTATTCGATGAGGAAAGGGCCGACGATCCCTTCACCGGGAGTGACCCCTTTAGCAATAACTGGCAGATGCTACAACCCTCGGTTTGTCTTTTGATTGCTACTATAGTTTTTGCTTTGCACAGCGGTATATATGATATATCCTGCACCTTATTCGATGAGGAAAGGGCCGACGATCCCTTCACCGGGAGTGACCCCTTTAGCAAAACTAGAAAAAGCCTCAAAAACACTCCATTTAAAACCCATTTGATTCCGCAACGAGATCAAGTTCAAAGCGTTAAAGGATTTTCTTAAAAACCATCCGCAACCCTCCGTCATTTTAGGAAGTAGAGTACTTAGTATTCGTGCTGTGTTTGTTGACCATAGTCAAGGCACAGTGTACGGTAGCTAAGTGATGTCTTCCTACACCGCATATGATGCGATTAGTTAGGATAGTCGCGTGGCTTTGTTGACCTTAGTTAAGGGTCATGCGGGTGGGTCTAATTAATCACGAAATGACGGGTACAACTTGACTAGTGCTTATGATTTGTTGACCATAGTTAAGGTCATAAGTGCTAGGGGTAAAAACCTTTATCGGGAGTTTCAAGTGTTGAAATTTTCAATGAGATTGCATACCTTCTATATGATAGTTGGATCCCGATACCCACTGCGAGTAATTGTTACTCCTGGGAGAGTTTTGCACTTTACAATTAGCCGATCAAGTAGGTGTCTAGAAAGGTGTCAACGGGGTTACGCCTCTGGGAAAACGAGGTTTACTTTAATTAGGTCCGTGCGAAAGCATGGGGAACCTCCCTCAAAGTACCGACACTGGCCTGGCTGAAAGATTGGCGAACTTGTAGAGTGTAATTAATCCCGGCTAGTCTTTCCTTTTAGGGTTTGAAGGAAGATTTGATTAAAACAGTGGGAGCCATCCCGATTAGATAAAATAAATAACCAATCTAATCTTGCAAGAGCGCACGCAGAGTGTTTTCTTCTCTCTCTCTCCAGGTAGCGACCATATCACGCCTTAATCAAGATAATAATATGGATGAATTGACCGAACCCGCTTGTTATACTGAGCTAGGGAATGTTGGTCCCGCTCCAACTTATAATTGTTATAAGACAGAGCAGGAAATAGGGGAATACCAGGATTCCCATGCCGCCCAAACGAAGAAAGTGCATATGATGCATCTCCTTCAGGTGTGTTCATTATAAAGAACTGTTTCTCAGTATCCTCTACATCCTGGATATTTGATACCGGATCAGGATCCCACATATGTAATCTGTTACATGGGCTACAGAAAGGTAGAGAACTGAGAACGGGTGATATGTTTCATGAGACAGAAAACGGTGCAAGTGTTGCAGCCAAGTCTGTTGGTCACTGTCACCCTGTATTACCAGTACATTGATTCTGAACGAATGTTATTAGATACCGAACCTGATATACAAAATCATATCAATCTCTTTATTTATTAAAGAAGGATATAATTTTGTATTATTATTGTTTTGAACATTTCAAAAGTTGATCGGTTCGGGCACGTTATCTAAAAGCATTGACATTCTAAATCAAACTACAGTTCTTAGTATATAGAACACACACGAGAGGAAGAGTTCAGAAATGAACGAATTCTTCTTGAGGCATTGTAGACTAGGTCATATCAATGCGACCCGACTAGCTAAGTAACATTTAGATGCATATTTAAAACAGTTTGAATTTACATCTTGTGAAACTTGCCAGTCATGTCACAAAGATAAGATGACCATAGCTCTGTTTACTGGAAACAGAGAAAGAGTTAGAAAACTCTTGGGACTGATACATGATGATGTATGTAAGGTCCCCTGTCTACACATGCCAGGACCGGTTCTTTGTACTTCATTACATTCTCTGATGATCTCTCAAGATTCAGCCATATGTTCCTGTTAAAACATAAGTCCGAAACTTTTGAGATATTCACAGAATATAAGTTAGAAGTAGAGAACCAATAACCGGGTATAAGTATTATGTCCTATGATAAGATCAGGGAGGAGAATACTTGTGCATATATATATATATATATATATATATACAGATGATTTTCTCGCTCGACATGATAGTATGCTATCTTGTTTAGTTTATCTTGACATGTTCATTTGATCATGCATCTTATTCATTAGGTACATGTTGATAAAGCCCATAGGATATTTGCTTGACTACTGCGAGTATGATGCAGATCATACTTGTGGGACACGTGTAGTTTATGAGCATATCCTTGAACTGTTTCTAGTCGAGAGTGTATCGAGACAGGGCATCGATATTCCAGAGTAGACTAGCGTATACCATTCTTGTCCCATATTATGGGCGATGGATGATCCCATATCCATCTGGTGTGGTGATACCAAAGATTGTATACAGGTGCTCAGTGGAGACTGGGTACGCTGAACGGACTCGCCAAGAACTCCTATGTGGTATTATATCTATCGTCGGATAGCAGTTCTCAGGTGACACTGGTACATGTTAGTCTGTAGACCCAAGATCGTCATAGAGTCTTGTGTGTCCTCCCACTGTACTTTGATCTCCACCCTACCACGGCTCTACTGAGTCATGCAAACAGGTGGATTTTGGGTACAGTCCCGAGGCACATGAAGGCAATGAGCGATAGGAGGGGTTTCGTCTCTCCCGGTATTGGGGGTTGATGTTGTACTATGCTCGATTGGCTATAACAGGAAGTCCCTGGCCAGGGCTACTGTGATTTACTGATAAGTGTTATCAGTAGTTTCTCGATCTGAAATGAGCCATACACCGGAATGACTTATTGAGTTATTGGGGTCGACGATTCCATCCCTAAACTCGAGATGCAGCATATCCGACGAAGATACCGGACTGTATGTTGGGTTACCCTTGCACCTAGTCTAGGGTTTGGTAGCATCACTCATGCCATTTTAAAAATTAGAGAGATGCAAAACCAACTAACTATGAATCTTGCTAGAATTCTAGGGTAACAAGAATTGTATCACATACAAAGAAGTAAAGAGATAGGGATTACAAGCTTTGTAGTCCGTTCCTTCGCTTCATAAGCTTCGTGTTGAGGTCCCTTCGCTGCGATCAACATGAACTCCAACTCTCGAGTGGCTCCATGAGGTAAATGAGACACCTTGCTTGTAGTCTTCATGATCTAAGATGATCTACCTTGAAGAACCTCTAACCCAAGCTTACACTTCACTAAACAACTTATTAGAGAAGTGAACACCCTAATCTAAGTGGCTAGAATAGATGAGGATGATGAAGTAGGAATTTTGCTCTGTTTTGTTTTCAATTTCTCACTCAATATCATCACAAATGCAAAAGCTAGTGAAGCTTTTTCAAGAGCTCAAGGAAGAAGAAGAAGAATATGAAACTAAATCCTTTTGTGATGAATAATGAATTATTGTTATGGTTACTTATTTTAACCATGAGTTAAGCATGAAGGGTTTTAACTCATGTAGAGAATAAACTAGAGTTAATGGTTTGGATTGGGTTAACAAATATCTACACAAGAAAACAAAGCAAAAGACCAAGTCAATGCTTCATGAAGATTCATGGAAGCTTCATGCAAAAGCTAACCCTAATCCAAACCTTAACTAAGTTTAAATCCTAAATCATGGTTGGATTTGTAACCTTAACTTGTTACAATAATATATATCACATATATATTATGTTTTGTAACAAAAGAAAATAATACAATTAACATATATCGCATATATATCAATATATTATCTCGTGAGAAAATGAATCAATAAAGAGAGCTTATATTAGTTAACGTAATCTAATATATCACATATATAATTATACATTAAATTATCGAATCAACACTTGATCAGATAATCCGGCTATATACATATAACCGACTAATATAACACGTACCAATTCATCGAATCAACACTTGATCCGATGGCCTGGCTATATCACATATACCTGGCCGATATCTCATATCGTGAGAATAGAATATGGTATCTCATATCGTATTATTCTTGCTCGACATGATAGTATGCTATCTTGTTTAGTTTATCTTGACATGTTCATTTGATCATGCATCTTATTCATTAGGTACATGTTGATAAAGCCCATAGGATATTTGCTTGACTACTGCGAGTATGATGCGGATCATACTTGTGGGACACGTGTAGTTTATGAGCATATCCTTGAACTGTTTCTAGTCGAGGGTGTATCGAGACAGGGCATCGATATTCCAGAGTAGACTAGCGTATACCATTCTTGTCCCATATTATGGGCGATGGATGATCTCATATCCATCTGGTGTGGTGATACCAAAGATTGTATACAGGTGCTCAGTGGAGACTGGGTACGCTGAACGGACTCGCCAAGAACTCCTATGTGGTATTATATCTATCGTCGGATAGCAGTTCTCAGGTGACACTGGTACATGTTAGTCTGTAGACCCAAGATCGTCATAGAGTCTTGTGTGTCCTCCCACTGTACTTTGATCTCCACCCTACCACGGCTCTACTGAGTCATGCAAACAGGTGGATTTTGGGTACAGTCCCGAGGCACATGAAGGCAATGAGCGATAGGAGGGGTTTCGTCTCTCCCGGTATTGGGGGTTGATGTTGTACTATGCTCGATTGGCTATAACAGGAAGTCCCTGGCCAGGGCTACTGTGATTTACTGATAAGTGTTATCAGTAATTTCTCGATCTGAAATGAGCCATACACCGGAATGACTTATTGAGTTATTGGGGTCGACGATTCCATCCCTAAACTCGAGATGCAGCATATCCGACGAAGATACCGGACTGTATGTTGGGTTACCCTTGCACCTAGTCTAGGGTTTGGTAGAATCACTCATGCCATTTTAAAAATTAGAGAGATGCAAAACCAACTAACCATGAATCTTGCTAGAATTTCTAGGGTAACAAGAACTGTATCACATACAAAGAAGTAAAGAGATAGGGATTACAAGCTTTGTAGTCCGTTCCTTCGCTTCATAAGCTTCGTGTTGAGGTCCCTTCGCTGCGATCAACATGAACTCCAACTCTCGAGTGGCTCCATGAGGTAAATGAGACACCTTGCTTGTAGTCTTCATGATCTAAGATGATCTACCTTGAAGAACCTCTAACCCAAGCTTACACTTCACTAAACAACTTATTAGAGAAGTGAACACCCTAATCTAAGTGGCTAGAATAGATGAGGATGATGAAGTAGGAATTTTGCTCTGTTTTGTTTTCAATTTCTCACTCAATATCATCACAAATGCAAAAGCTAGTGAAGCTTTTTCAAGAGCTCAAGGAAGAAGAAGAAGAATATGAAACTAAATCCTTTTGTGATGAATAATGAATTATTGTTATGGTTACTTATTTTAACCATGAGTTAAGCATGAAGGGTTTTAACTCATGTAGAGAATAAACTAGAGTTAATGGTTTGGATTGGGTTAACAAATATCTACACAAGAAAACAAAGCAAAAGACCAAGTCAATGCTTCATGAAGATTCATGGAAGCTTCATGCAAAAGCTAACCCTAATCCAAACCTTAACTAAGTTTAAATCCTAAATCATGGTTGGATTTGTAACCTTAACTTGTTACAATAATATATATCACATATATATTATGTTTTGTAACAAAAGAAAATAATACAATTAACATATATCGTATATATATCAATATATTATCTCGTGAGAAAATGAATCAATAAAGAGAGCTTATATTAGTTAACGTAATATAATATATCACATATATAATTATACATTAAATTATCGAATCAACACTTGATCAGATAATCCGGCTATATACATATAACCGACTAATATAACATGTACCAATTCATCGAATCAACACTTGATCCGATGGCCTGGCTATATCACATATACCTGGCCGATATCTCATATCGTGAGAATAGAATATGGTATCTCATATCGTATTATTCTCGGTGCCGCACATATCACATATGTGCTCCTACTCCGTTTTCCCTGAGCCAGGAAACCACTGTGTAGGACTCTAAAGAATCGCCAATGCGCCGGCAGTAGGTGATGATCATATCAAACACCCACAAGCTGCAAGCAGTCAGCTAAACATAACAGCCACCCAGGTATTGAGCGATCAGAAGATCAACAAGCAAGCCTGTACATTCTCCCGTGAATCCAATCAGTAACACTCCCGTACAGTCCGGTCTCTTCGTCTGATATGTTGCATATCAAGTCTAGGGGTGGTAAACGTCAGACCTCAGTAACCGATAAGTCGTGTCAATATGAGGCTCATAACGGGTCGAGAAACTACTGATAACTCTTACCAGCAGCACTCTATATCAGCCCTGGCCAGGGACTTCCAGTTATAGCCAATCGAACACAGCACAACATCAACTCCTTATACCGGGAGAGACGAAACCCCTCCTATCGCTCATTGCCTCCATATGATTCGGGACTGTACCCAAAAGCCACCGTTTTGCACGCCCTCTTGGACGTGGTAAGGTGGAAATCAAAGCACAGTGGGAATCACACAAGACTCTATGACGATCTCGGGTCTACAGACTAACCTGTACCAATGTCACCGGAGAACTACTATCTGACGATAGGTATAATACCATCTAGGAGTTCTCGGCGAGTTCGTTCAGTGTACCCAGTCTCCACTGAGCACCCGTACACCATCTTTGATGTCCACCGATGGATATGGGATCATCCATCGCCCATCATATAGGTCAAGATGCGTATACACTAGTCTACTCTGGTGTATCGATGCCCTGTCTCGATACACTCTCGACTAGGAACAGTTATAGGATGTACTCGTTGACTCCCCTGGCTCCACTAGTATGATCTGTATCATAGTCCTAGTAGTCGAGTACATATCCTAAGGGCTTTATCAACATGTGAGAGTAAGACAGTAAATTAATACAAGTCAACATGTTAAGACAAAGTGAAACCAAATAGCATACTATCATGTCGAGCAAGAAAGTCCTCACTATATATATCCAAGCATCCACTATAATATACATCATATGTAAAACAATGGCCTCTAGGGCATATATACAACTAACACTGTACGGTAAATGTTTCCAGTTGGCTCGACTGGAGTTTTTACAGTTTCGCTGGTTTTCTTCTGATCGCTCAATACCCGGGTAGTCGTTACGTTTAGCTGACCGCTTGCGGCTTGTGGGTGTTTGATATGATCATCACCTACTGCCGGCGTATTGATGAGTCTTAGAGTCCCACACAGGAGTTTCCTAACTCAGGCGAAACGATGTGGTGTGCATATGAGATATGTGCGGGGACCCGATTAAATGCGCATATGTGATACCGTATATTAATCGGGCATTTTTCTATTGGTCGGGTCGTATGTGATATGACCGGTTTGTTAAATCAAGTGTTGATTTAACATTTGACTTTTAGTTCAATTCTTTATTAAACCCATATTCTATATTGATGTATGCATGCATATACGCACATGATGATGTGTATGGACACATACATGCATACATGGTATCATGGTTGTTGATACATATATGGTGGCAATGCAAGACTCACATGGGACTATATATGTGTGTGTGTGTGTGTTTATTTTGAGTAAAAGAAAAGATAATTCATTCATGGTTAATTCTCTTCACTTGACCACACTTCACCTAACAATTAACCATGGATTAATTTTCTTTTGGTTTCTTAACTCAATAATAAATATCTAAATATTTATTAACCCATGGTTACAAGTGAGAATGATTTAATATATATTATTCATTCTCATTTTATATTATTCATCACAATATTGAGCTCTTGAGTTGCCATCTTCTTCTTCCTCAATTCTCTTGCTCTCTTGAGATTTCCAAAGAGTGAAGTAGTAAAAAAAGAAAGGGTTTGGAATAGAGAAAAGAAACCACATCATCATTCTACACTTCTTTAGCCTATTTGTGTAGGGTGTTTGCTACACTTCTTTCAAAGATCAAGTAAAGCAAGGAGCTTTGGGCAAAGGGACTTCGAGTGGATCATCGTGGACAAGAAAGGTTACTAGCAAGCCGTTTCAAACTCTTAACGATCCAAGGAGTCAACACAAGAGGACTACAAAGGTTGTATTCTTTTCACTTAGTGATAAAAAAAAGTTCTTTGTATATGATACTTATATTGTTACCCTAAACATTCTAGTTAAAGATTCATGGTTAGTTTTCTTAGCACCTCTCTAAAATTTTAAAGTGGCATGTATGATGCTTCCATACCCTAGATTAGATGCTAGGGAAACCCAACAACTAACACACCTGAAGAAGATGCATCAACATGCTTATTCTTCGTTTGGGTGGCGTGGAAATCCGGATATTTTCCTACTTCCTGCTCGGACTTATAACAATTATAGGTTAGAGCGGAACTAACGTTCCCTTGCTCAGCATAAAAAGCGGGTTCGGTCAATACATCCATATTATTATCTTGATGAAGACCGGACATGGTCGCTACCTGGAGAGAGAGAAGAAAACACTTAGCGTATGCTCTTGCAAAGATCAGATTGGTTATTATTCTTATCTAATCAATGTCTCCCACCGCTATTATCAAATTTTCCTTCAAACCTTAAAAAAAAAATTTAGCCAGGATTAATTGCATTCTACAACTTCGCTAACCGTTCAGCCAGGCCAGTGCCGGTACTTCTGAGGGAGGTTCCTCGTGCTTTCGTATGGACCTAATTAAAATAAACCCCATTTTCCCAGAGGCGTAGCCCTGCTGACACCTTTCTAGACACCTAATGAGTTAGCTAATTGTAAAGTACAAAACTCTCCCAGGAGCAACTTTTGCTCACAGTGGGATCGGGATCCAACCATCTCATAGAAGGTATGCAATCTCATTGCAAATTTCAACACTTGAAATTCCTGATAATACTTTTACCCCTAGCGTCCTATGACCTTGACAGAGGTCAACATACCATAGTGCACTAGTCAAGTTCAACCCGGCATTTCATGATTGAATTAAACCCACCCGCACGATCCTTGACAGAGGTCAACAAGGTCGTACGACTACCCTAATCCAATCGCATCACATGCTTTGCAGATAAACACCAATCAGCTACCGCATACTACGCCTTGACAGAGGTCAACAAACATAGCACGAATACTAAGTGGTACTTATCTGAAATGTCGGAGGGCTACGCAGGTTTTTAAGAAAACCATGAGCGTAATGAACTTGATATAGTTGTAGAAACAAGTGATTTTTGACAAGGAGTGTTTTTTAGACTTTTTACTAGTTTTGCTAAAGAGGTCACCCGGTGAAGGGATCTCGGCTCTTTCCTTATCGAATAAGATGCAGGATATTTCATAAATACCGCTATGCAAAGCAAAAACTTAAAGAAGCAATCAAAAACCAAAACCGAGTGGGTTGTAGCATCTTCTAGTTTCGCTAAAGAGGTCACTCCCGGTGAAGGGATCTCGGCTCTTTCCTCATCGAATGAGGTGCTGGATATTCTACAAGGAATACCGCTATGCAAAGCAAAAACTAGAGCTACCCTTTTTGAAAATATGATTCCACAACATCTTTTAGGTTTCTTTTCTTTTCATTAATCTCATTAATGAATTCCCATCATTTATGCTTCCCAAGCATCACAAAAGAAACGAAAATACAACGTACGCTTATGCCATCCGTATTCGCCACAGTGTCCCGTTATGCACCGTTAGGTTACTTAACTAACGGCATAGCGGGGCTGGACTAGCGCGGGTGCAAAACATAAGCAACGTTTATTATATATCATATATACAATAATAAAGCATTCGTTTCATGCATATAAAGTGATCACATCACAGAATATCAGCAGCAGAAGATAACGTATGAAATATTGGATATACTAGGAATTCCGTGTTTTATTTTAAGCCAGTATAAAACACGGGTTCCACGGTCACGATGAATAGCCAAACCCACATCTTTAGACCCCTACGAGAGCGGCAAGCAACCCTACCAATTCTAGAGTTAAGAGATCCGGACTCAACTCCTCAAGATGGTCTCCCACTTTACTCTAGAACCTGGTTACTTGTGCTCCCCTCCTTGGGTCTATTCTAATGCAGAAAAGTAAATAATATACAACAATGGTGACATCCTCCTCAACCCGGAAGTGCCCCAATAAAAGAATATTACATACAATGAATTTTACATGAATGAAAATAAAAACTCTCATCTCACATAAAACCCCCGGCTATTCCAAACACGATGATCCAATATCACATATCACAGCAACACATAACATCACATGTCATCAACGTAAGTAAATATGCATATCACAATTGTCGTTGACATATAGCAACGAATACGGTGATACCCCATATATTACATTTACGGTCGCAGAAAAGAAAATGTCAAACTACAACATTTGGAATCCACAATCATCTTAGACATCATAAACCCAAAATATCACATACTTTGGCTTTCATGCCTAACTATATGAATTCCACACACATTCCAGAAAAAGCTAGACGACGTTAAACATTCCGATCGAATCAACAAACACCCAAAATTTCCCAAAAAGCACAACACTTGAGCGCAGTTTAAAAATACTCAACACATGCCACAGTACCAATGGACCAACCGTAGAAGAGTCAACCCTTGCCTCACCTATGGCGCCGCGGAACTACCGCAAACCCTAGGGTTTGGCGGCGGTTCTTACGTCATAGAATCGAGTTAGGGTTTTGTTCTTCTAGAGGGTCCACCGCATTACTTGCATGATATTTGAACGTTCTTTAACTCCGAAAAAATCCAACTCTTGGAAAAATTTCCGTCGAGGGTTAAGGTGGGTATTTGATATCCGTTTGAACTTTTTAACACCGTCTAAAACAACCCGAAAACATGTTAGAATTATGACTACGAAACACTCCGAGTTGCCTTTGTAGAAAGTTAACATCACATGCAAAATTAGCAAAAACAAACAACACCTGAAACACCAAAACCCAGAGCCTGGAACACAGTACAAATTTCAACCCTGGACTCCACCAAAAAACCGAGCAGGCCGGTTTTCTAAGTTCTGTGGCTGGCCAAAATCTGAGGTCTGGGGTTAAATTTTGTACCGTGTTCATGTTGCATCTCATACAACATTCTGCAGTTGTTTAAAAAAAATTTCAACGACTTTAAAATTTCGACAGAAACTAGATTTGTGTATCTAGTGTTTCGGAGTTGTTACGCTTTCGTAATTCTACATACATCGTCTAAATCTCTAGCTTGGCTCTGATACCACTGTAGGAATGTTTGGCACGACAGCAAGGTTTTGGGAGGCATCGTCCCTGCCATTTTCAAAAATTTGCCGTACAGAACAATCATAACCCTAGAATCTTAACTAAAGATTTAGACAATACAATGTGTAAACTACTTTACAACTAAGTGAGTAGGGATTACAACCTTTGTAGTCCGGTCCTTCACTTCTATAGCTCCTTGTCGTGGTCCCTTTGCTGCGATCTTTGAACTCCCGGACTCTTGAACTACTCCACAAGAAGAAAGTAACGAGCTTGCACGAAGTCTTCGATGCCGAAGATGATCTACGTCGAGGAGTCACTAAACCAAGCTACCTCTTCACTAATGTCGGATTAGTGAAGCTAACACCTTATACTAAAGTGCTAATCTAGTAGAGGATGATGAAGTGAGATTTTTGCTCACTTTAGAATTAATTTTCTCACTCTTTTTCTTCTTCTTTAAAAAACCTAGAGAGCTCTCTCTTGCTCTTGATTGAGATGAAGCAAATAATAGATGAGAGAGTGAATGGCAATCATGGGTGAGTTTGTATCATATACTGACTCATGTAGAGACATAGCCATGGCTATGTGATAATGGTTAGGTTAATAAATATCTTAGGTAAAATAAAATTAGTGGACCAAGTCAAAGCATCTACAAGCTTCCACAAACTTCATGCATGTGACTAATTTCCATCTAATTTGGATTTACTTAAAATAAATAATTCTCACAATTATCATAAGCATGGTGTAAGTCTCATACACCCATGTAGTGTGTATCATCAAGCATGACACAAAAATGTACATTAATATATATCACATATATACTTTATGCACACAAGTGAGAAAAAGAAATGTTTAAGTGAGCTAATATTAGTTAATGTAAGTTAATATATCAAATATATAATTATACATTAAATCATTAAATCAACACTTGATTTAATAATCCGGTTATATCTCATATGACCGACTAATATTATTTGTATCAACTTATCGAAACAACACTTGATTCGATAAACCGGCTATATCTCATATAACCGACCGATACTGTATCGACTTATCGAATCAATACTTGATTCGATAACCCGGCTATATCTCATATAACCGATCGATATCTTATATCGCGAGAATAGAATACGGTATCATATACTCGTATTAATCTCGGTCCCGCACATAACACATATGTGCTCCTACTTTGTTTTGCCTGAGCCAGTGAAACCTCTGTATAGGACTCTAAAGACTCGTCAATACGCCGGCAGTAGGTGATGATCACATCAAGCACCCACAAGCCGTCAGCGGTACTAGCTGGATGTAATGGCTACCCGGGTATTGAACGATCAGAAGATCAGCAAGCAAGCCCGCTCTAACTCCTGCAAAAGCCTGTCAGTAACATTACTGTACAGTCCGGTCTCTTCGTCTGATATGTCGCATATCTAGTATAGGGGTGGTAAACGTCAGACCTCAATAACCGATAAGTCGTGCCGATGTGAGGCTCATAAAAGGTCGAGAAACTACTCATAATACTTATCGGTAAATCTCCATAGCAGCCTTGGCCAGGGACTTATCGTTATGGCTAATCGAGCACAGCGCAACATCAACCCCCAATACCGGGAGAGACGAATCCCCTCCATCGCTCATTGACTCCATGTGATTCGGGACTGTACCCAAAAGCCACCGTTTTGCACGTTCTGTTGAACGTGGTACGGTGGAAATCAAAGCACAGTGGGAATCACACAAGACTCTATGACGATCTTGGGTCTACAGTCTAACCTGTACCATTATCACCAGAGAACTGCTATCTGACGATAGGTATAATACCAACTAGGAGTTCTCGGCAAGTCCATTCAGTGTACCCAGTCTCCACTGAGCACCCGTACACCATCTTTGATGTCAAACACCAATGGATGTGGGATCATCCATCGCCCATCATATGGGTCAAGATGCGTTTACGCTAGTCTACTCGGGAATATCGATGCCCTGTCTCGATACACCCTCGACTAGGAACAATTTTTAGGGTGTACTTGTGGACTACCTTTGGCCCCACTAGTATGATCTCCATCATAGTCCTGGTAGTCAAGTACACAACCTAATGGATTTATCAACATGTCAGAGCAAGACAGCATCACATATACAAGTTAACATGTTAAGATAAAGAGCAACCAGATACCATACTATCATGTCGAGCAAGAAAGTCCTCTCTATATATATCCAAGCATCCACTATAATATACATCACATGTACAATAATGGCCTCTAGGGCATACATTTAACTAACAGCTTGTTTCCTCTTGTGCTGCTTGCTGAGCTGACTCAATCCTGTCCAACTGTTCCTGCATCTTTTGTTGTTTTTTAAGTATGTGGCGGATGCTCCGAAACGTCAAGCGCTGCAAGGCTTTCTCGTTCTCTGGTTCAGGTTCATTTAGAAGTGCCTCCGTCGAGATTTCGGGACCTGGATGCTCTCTCGGGTCCTCTCTTGTCCAGTTCTTCTGTTCATAATGGCTGCCGATGTAGGGTTCCTAGGCACTCTTACAAGGGTTCAAAAGGCATCAAACCATGCCCGAATAAAAATTTAGACGTGCCGAACAACCCAAAGCCGGGATCTTTGCTAGATTATTAGGGTTTAACATGCAAGTAAACATCTTTACAACTAAGTGTGAGGGATTACAACCTTTGTAGTCCGCTCCTTCGCTTCATAAGCTTCGAGTAGAAGTCCCTTCACCGCGATCCACGATCTCCCAGACTCAAGAGAGGCTCCACGACTCGAACGATCCATGCTAGCTTGTAGTGTTCCTTTTCTCCGATGATCTACGTCGAAGTTTCTATAACTCAAGCTCTCTCACTCTAATGAGGTGAACGCCCTAATCTAATTGGCTAGATTAGATGAGGATGATGGAGTAGTATTTATGCTTTCTTTTTATATCAAATTCTCACATGAAATCATCACAAAATGAAAAACTAGTAAGCTTTCTCAAAACTCAAGAGAGAAGAAGATGATGAAAAATGAATTTAACCTCTTGTGATGAATAATGAAATGAATATATGAATAATAATGCAACCATTGTTTAGGATGACAAGGATAACCCTTGTAGAGAATTAACTAAGGCTAGGGTTTGGTTGGGTTAAAGAATGAGTCATAAAAAAATATCAACCATAATATCTTACTCATGACAAAAGAAATCCTTCTTGAAGGTGCAAGAAGGAACTAACCAAATCAAACCCTAATCTTATTTAATCTCCACTAAACATGTTTCATTATTAATCATATCATGTTACAATAATATATATCACATATATATTATATATTTGTAACAAAAGAAAATAATACAATTAACATATATCGCATATATATCAATGTATTATCCGGTGAGAAAATGAAATAATAAAGCGAGCCAATATTAGATAATGTAATGCAATATATCATATATATTATTATACATTAAATTATTGAATCAACACTTGATCCGACAATCTGGCTATATCGAATATAACCGACTAATATATCATGTGCCGATTCATCGAATCAACACTTGATCCGATAACCCGGTTCATATCTAAATATCGCGAGAATATAATACGGTATCATATATCGCATTATCCTCGGTCCTGCACATATCACATATGTGCCCCTACTCCGTTTTTCCTGAGTCAAGAAACCACTGTGTAGGACTATAAAGAATCGTCAATACATCGGTAGCAGGTGATGATCATATCAAACACCCACAAGCTGCAAGCGGTCAGATAAACGTAACAGCCACCCAGGTATTGAGCTATCAGAAGATCAACAAGCTAGCATGTACATTCTCCTGTGAATCCAATCAATAACACTCCCGTACAGTCCGGTCTCTTCGTCTGATATGTCGCATATCAAGTCTAGGGGTGGTATACGTCAGACCCCAGTAACCAATAAGTCGTGTCGATGTGAGGCTCATAATGGGTCGAGAAACTACTAGTAACACTTACCAGTAAATCTCTATATCAGCCCTGGCCAGGGACTTCCAGTTATAGCCAATCGAACACAGCACAACATCAACTCCCTATACCGGGAGAGACGAATCCCCTCCTATCGCTCATCGCCTCCATGTGATTCGGGACTGCACCCGAAAGCCACCGTTTTGCACGCCCTCTTGGACGTGGTAAGGTGGAAATCAAAGCACAGTGGGAATCACACAAGACTCTATGACGATCTCGGGTCTACAGACTACCCTGTACCAGTGTCACCGGAGAACTGCCATCTGACGTGTGGTATATCACCATCTGGGAGTTCTCGACGAGTCCGTCCAGTGTACCCAGTCTCCACTGAGCACCCGTACACCATCCTTGATGTCAAAACACCGATGGATATGGGATCATCCATCGCCCATCATATGGGTCAAGATGCGTATACGCTAGTCTAGTTTGGTGTATCGATGCCCTGTCTCGATATACCCTCGACTAGGAACAGTTATAGGATGTACTCATCGACTACCGTGGCCCCACTAGTATGATCTCATCATAGTCCCAGCAGTCGAGTACAGATCCTAAAGGCTTTATCAACATGTGAGAGTAAGACAGTAAACCAATACAAGTCAACATGTTAAGATAAAGTGAAACCAAATAGCATACTATCATGACGAGCAAGAAAGCCCTCTCTATATATATCCAAGCATCCATTATAATATACATCATATGTACAACAATGGCCTCTAGGGCATATACATAATTAACAATCTCCCACTTGCACTAAGGCCAGCTGCTGTAGTATCTCATACCTAGCATCCCGAATAATCTCTCAAACTGTATCTGGGGAATGGCCTTCGTGAGTGGATCCACAGTGTTATCCTTCTTATCTACTCTCCTGACCTCGATCTCCAGGCGATCAACTATCTCCCTGATCAGGTGATACCGCCTTAGAATATGTCTGGACTTTTGATGGGACCTGGGTTCCTTGGCTAAAGCCACAGCTCCATTGTTATCACAATACAGAGGTATTGGATGCTCAATGGATGGAACCACACCAAGTTCACTAATGAACTTCTTTATCCAGACAGCCTCTTTGGCAGCATCGTTGTGTAGGGTTCCTAGGCACCCTAATGAGGTCTCACAAGGCATCAACCATGCCAATTTCAAAAATTCTAGGTGCCGAGAAACCCGACTACGGACCGTTTGCTAGAAATCTAGGCGAAACAACAAACTAGTTTACAACTAAACTATAAGATAACGGAAATACAACCTTTGTAGATCCGGTGCTCCACCTCCATGGCTCCGCAATGAAGTCCTCTCGCTGTCCAAAATAAATCCCGGGCTCTAGCGTCGGCTTCATCGGAGAATAGGCGAGCTAGGTCGTCGATGTCCATGCCGAAGATGATCTACGTCGAGGCATCGCTAGATCAAGCTCCAACTTCACCAAGTCTAGAAAACTTGTGAAGGAAACACACTCTACTACTTGGCAAGAGGTAGAGGATGAAGAAATAGGAAGTGGGTAGACTTTAGAATTGGATTTCTCACTCATTTCATCAATCCACCATTGATGAAGTCAAGGTTTTCTTCTTGAGTTCAAGGAAGAAGAAGAAGAATGTTATGATAAGTTGATTAAAAAAAAGAAAAGAATAATCCATTCTTATCATAATAGAACCATGGTTAGGTGTAGAGAGTGAATCATGGTTTAGTGGAATGGTTAGGTTTAAGCATGAGACAAAAATGGTTACTTTATGAAAGCTTCAAGAAGCTTCAAGTGCAAACAAATAAAAGCTACCATTTCTTCTCATATCTTTTCCTTTTTCCAAAAAGAAAAAGATTAATAAATGAATGAAATGAATAAGGAAAAAGTAAACCCTAACCATTTCATTAACTAAGATTTAATTCTTTACACTTAACCAGAAGGCATGTATCATCAAACATGATACAAGCAAGTGCACAAAATCATATCGCATATGCAATGCGCACATCCGAGTGAGAAAATCCATTCAAAGTGAACCGATACTAGTTAATGCAAAGTAATATATCAAATATATAATTATGCATTAAATCACTAAATCAACACTTGATTCAATGATCCGGTCATGTCGCACATAACCGACTGGTATCATCAGTAACAACTTATCGAATCAACACTTGATCCGATAACCCGGCTATATCGCATATAACCGATCAATGTCACATCGCGAGAATGAAATACGGTATCACATACACGCATCATTCTCGGTCCCGCACATATCTCATATGCGCTCCTATTTCGTTTCGCTTGAGCCAGGAAACCTCTGTGTAGGACTCTAAAGACTCGTCAATACGCCGGCAGCGGATGATGATCATATCAAACATCCACAAGCCTCAAGCGGTCTGCTAAACGTAACGGCCACCCGGGTATTGAGCGATCTGAAGATCGACGAGCAAGCCCGCTCACACTCCAGTGAATCCAACCAGTAACACTACCGTACAGTCCGGTCTGATCGTCTGATATGTCGCATATCTTGCCTAGGGGTGGTAAACGTCAGACCCCAATAGCTCGATAAGTCGTGTCGATATGAGGTCTATAACTGTTCGAGAAACTACTGGTAACACTTACCAGTAAATCTCAGCAACCCTGGCCAGGGATTTCCTGTTATAGCCAATCGAACACAGCGCAACATCAACTCCCTATACCGGGAGAGACGAATCCCCTCCTATCGCTCATTGCCTCCATGTGACTCGGGACTGTATCCAAAAACCACCGTTTTGCACGCCCTCTTGGACGTGGTAAGATGGAAATCAAAGCACAGTAGGAACCACACAAGACTCTATGACGATCTCGGGTCAACAGACTACTCTGTACCAGTGTCACCAGAGAACTGCCATCTGACGTGAGGTATAATACCATCTGGGAGTTCTCGGCGAGTCCGTCCAGTGTATCCAGTCTCTACTGAGCACCCGTATATGATCTCTGATATCAAACACCAATGGATATGGGATCATCCATCGCCCATCTGTATGGGTTGAGAAGGTATACGCTAGTCTACTCTGGTATATCGATGCCCCGTCTCGATATACCCACGACTAGGGACTGTGAAGGATGTACTTATGGACTACCATGTCCCCACTAGTATGATCCGCATCATAGTCCAGGTAGTCAAGTACACATCCTAAGGGCTTTACCAACATGTAACAGAGAGGCAATCAGCATACACGTTAAGGTAAAGGGTAACCAGATAGCACACTATCATGTCGAGCAAGAAAGTCCTCCCTATGTATGTCCCAGCATCCACTACAATATACATCCTATGTACAGTAATGGCCTCTAGGGCATACATATAACTAACAATCTCCCACTTGCACTAGGGCCATCTGTAGCAGTGGTTGCAGTATCTCATACTCAACCATCCCATAAAAGTCTCTCTCTGGGAACAGGCCTTTGTGAGTGGATCCGCTGTGTTGTTCTCTGAGTCTACTCTCCTAACCTCGATCTCCCTGGAGATCAACCATCTCCATGATCAAGTGATACTGCCTTAGAATATGTCTGGATCACTGATGGGACCGGCGTTCCTTGGCATAAGCCACAACTCCATTGTCACACAATGGGAGGAACAAAGTTCATCTTATGAACTAATATACACCCAGACAGCCTCTTTGGTAGCATCTTAAGTAGCGATGTATCCTGCCTTTATCGTCTAGTATGTCACGGTATCTAGCTTGGAACTCTTCCAACATACCGTCCCTTTACTGAGGGTAAAGACAATGCCTGTGACTGACATTCAGTCATCTTTATCACCCTGGAACACTTCCAGTGATTCTCCCCAGGATCGATTGATACCATCTCACTGCAACTAGTGAGTATCCTAACATCTATTTAGATCTATCTCATAGATCCAAAACCCAGGATTTAGGAGGTATCACTTTGATCCTATATGGAGAATCATGGTGATAAGCGGAGATTGATCGAGCGTAGCATAGGAAACTCCTTCCCTATCAAGAGTATGTCATCCACGTACTCTACGAGGATCGTCACCATACTCCCTACTACCTTTTTGTATATACAAGGTTCATCTACCATTTTGATGATGTCAAACTCTTTGACCGCTTCATCAAAACAGATGTTCCAACTCCGCGATGCCTGCTTTATCCTATAAAGCATCTTGTACACGTTTCCGCTGCTCCCACTGTCTACGAAGCACTCTGGCTGTGTACTTACAGACGTTCTCTTCTAAAACATCATTTAGAAAAGGAGTCATGACACCCAACCGCCAGATATCGTAGTCATGGTATGTAGCCGTGGCAAGTAGGATCTGGATGGACTTAAGCATAGCCACTTGAAAAGGTTTCATCATTATCCACGCCTGGTCGATGACGAAAACCTTTACCAAGTCTAGCTTTGAAAGTCTCAACTTTTCCATCTACACCAAGTAATCTTCTCAAGATTTACTTGCTCCTGATGGGGATTTAACCCTTCAGATATTGCAACTAAAGTCCATACTTTGTTGGTGTATAAGGATTCCATCTCAGATCACTAAGCATCCAGCCATTCTTATAGAGTCTTACTCCTGATGGCCAGCTCGAAACTAGTTGGGTCATCATCTCATGATGCAATCCTCGCTCCCACTGTCATAGAGAAACCAAAATATCTCTCAGGTGGGTGAGAAACCCTACTAGATCGGCGGAGAGGCTAAGGTTCGTTGGTAACTATTGAATCCTTTGGTTCTGTCAAATCATCAGCTGCAGTTTTGTATAGCTGGAACTCTTCCAGTTCTACATAACAGACCTTGTCTCGAGCTTGTCTGGATTTTGCTTTTCAGACATAGCCCGGACAACCCCAAATCTTAACTAACTTAAGATATGGGCTCTTCCCTTATCATATCAAATATGAAGTGGTAGGCAACTGATTTGATTTGAACCCTATTCAATAGGTATGCAACTACTCAAGTGCATAACTCCCATAAAGGAAACAGGTAACTCAGTAGTACTCATCATAGAGCACACCTTATCATATAGGGTGTGATTGCTCCGCCCCGATATACCATCGTGCTATGGTGCATTCGGAGGAGTAATGCTGAGAGAGAATCTCATTCTCCTTTAGAATTGTCCAGGAATTCCATGCACAAGTATTCTCCTCCTTGATCTCATCATAGGACATAATACTTATACCCGTGTTTTGGTTCTCTACTTCTAACTTATATTCTGTGAATGTCTCAAAAGGTTCGGACTTGTGTTTCAACAGGAACATAGGTCTGAAACTCGAAAGATCATCAGAGAATGTAATGAAGTACAAAGAACCAGACTTGGCATGTGTAGTCAGGGGACCTGCATACATCAACATGTATCATCCCAAGAGTTTACTAACTCTTTCTCTGTTTCCAATAAACAGAGCTGTGGTCATCTTATCTTTGTGACATGACTGGCGAGTTTCACAAGATGTAAATTCAAACTAATTTAAATATGCATCTTTATGTAACTCTAGCTAGTCGGGTCACATTGATATGACCTAGTCTACAATACCTTAAGAAGGATCCGTTCATTTCTGAACTCTTCCTCTTATGTGTGTTCCATATACTAAGAACTGTAGTTTGATTTAGAACATCAATGCTTTTAGATAACGTGCCTGAACCGATCAACTTTTGATATAGGAAATGTTCAAAACATTATCCAACAATACAAAATTTTATCATTTCTTTACTTATAAAGAGACTGATATGATTTTGTATATCAGGTTCGGTATCTAACAACATTCGTTCAGAATCAATGTATTGGTAATACAGGGTGACAGTGACCGACAGACTTGGCTGCAACACTTGCCCCGTTTTCTGCCTCATGAAACTTATCACCCGTTCTCAGTTCTCTACCTTTCTGTAGCCCTATGTAACAGATTACATATCTGGGATCCTGATCTGGTATCACATACCCAGGATGTAAAGGATACTAAGAAACAGTTCTGTATAATGAACACACCCGAAGATGATGCATCAGCATGTACTCTCTTCGTTTGGGCGGCACGGGAATTCTGGTAATCCCCAATTTCCTGCTCTGTCTTATAACAATTATAAGGTGGAGCGGGACCAACGTTCCCCAGCTCAGTATAACAAGCGGGTTCGGTCAATAATCCGTATTATTATCTTGATTAAGGCGTGATATGGTCGCTACCTGGAGAGAGAGAGAAGAAAACACTCAGCGTGCGCTCTTGCAAGAATAGATTGGTTATATATTTTATCTAATCAGGATGGCTCCCACTGCTTTTTATCAAATCTTCCTTCAAACCCTAAAAGGAAAGACTAGCCAGGATTAATTACACACTACAAGTTCGCCAATCTTTCAGCCAGGCCAGTGTCGGTACTTTGAGGGAGGTCCCCCGTGCTTTCGCACGAACCTAATTACTGTAAACCTCGTTTTCCCAGAGGCGTAACCCCGTTGACACCTTTCTAGACACCTACTTGATCGGCTAGTTGTAATGTATAAAACTTTCCCAGGAGTAACTCTTACTCGCAGCGGGTATCGGGATCCAACTATCTCATAGAAGGTATGCAATCTCATTGCAAATTTCAACACTTGAAATTCCCGATAATATTTTGCCCCTAACCTCCTATGACCTTGACAAAGGCCAACAAACCATAGGATGCTAGTCAAGTTCAACCCGTCATTTCCTGATTGAATTAAACCCACCCGCACGGCCCTTGACAAAGGCCAACAAGGTCGCACGACTACCCTAACTCAATCTGCATCATATGCATAAGCAGATAAGCACCAGCCAGCTACCGCACACTACGCCTTGACAAAGGCCAACAAACGCAGCACGAATACTAACTACTACTTATCTGAAATGACGGAGGGCTACGACAGGTTTTTCTGAAAACCTATTGCGTAATGAACTTGATATCGTTGTAGAATCAAATGATTTTATAATGGAGTGCTTCTGAGGCTTTTCTAGTTTTGCTAAAGGAGTCACTCCCGGTGAAGGGATCGTCAGTCCTTTCCTCGTCGAATGAGGTGCGGGATATATCACATATATCACTGTGCAAAGCAAAAACACTTAAAAGCAATCAAAAGACAAACCGAAGGTTGTAGCATCTGCCAGTTATTGCTAAAGGAGTCACTCCCGGTGAAGGGATCTCGGTCCTTTCCTCATCGAATAAGGTGCAGGATATATCGCATATACCTCTGTGCAAAGCAAGAACTGTAGCTACCTGTTTTATTTTGAAATTCGATTCTACAACATCTTAGGTTTCTTTTTATTTCATTAATCGTATTAATGAAGTCTCATCATTTAAGTACCTAAACATCACAGATAAATACGACGTACACTTATGCCATCCACATTCGTCTCGATGTCCCCTCGTGCACCGTTAGGTTAGGTAACTAACGACAGAGCGGGGCAGGGCTAGCTCGGGTGTAAAACATAAGTAACGTCTATATAATATATCATATATACTATATAATGTATCTATCACAAAACATCACATGATCACATCACAGATATCGCAGCAGAAGAATCATATGAAATATTGGATATACTAGGACGTCCATGTTTTCAATACGAGCCAGTATAAAACAGGGATTCCACGGTCGCGATGAATAGCCAAACCCACACCCCTAGACCCCTACGAGAGCGGCAAGCAACCCTGCCAATTCTAGAGTTAGGAGACCCGGACTCGACTCCTCGAGTTGGTCTCCCACTGGACTCCAGAACCCGGTTACTTGTGCTCCCCTCCTTGGGTCTATCCTAGTGCGGAAAAGTAAATAATATACAAAGGGTGACATCTTCCGCAACCTGGAAGCGCCCCAATAAAAGAATATTACATACAAGTTTTTACATGAATGAAAATGAAAAACACTCATCTCACATAAAAACCCCCGGCTATTCAAACACGACGATCCAATATAACATATCCAGCAACACATAACATCACATGTCATCAACGTAAGTAAATATGTCCATCCCAATTGTCGTTGACATATAGCAACGAAACCGGCGATATCACATATTACACTTACGGTCACAGAAAAGAAAACGTAAAACTACAACAGTTGGAATCCGCAACCATCTCAGACATCGCATGCCTGACCAAATGAATTACTTAGACATCGCATGCCTAACAATTATAAACCCCGCATTTTAGTCTCATTATCGAAAACTCTTTTCAATATCAAGTCGGGCAATTCAACAGGATTCCCGACATTCTGATCGAATGCTCGTCGTAAACTTTAGTAGACGGCTGCACCCCCGATGCCGTCGACGAAGTGCACCAAGGCGGAACACCGCTACCGGGAGCACCCGAACAGATGCTTTCGGCGACGGGGTTCTCCTACAGTCACTTGGTCGGGGCTATGGAGTGAGGCTGTCTATTAAGTTTACCCGGCGAGTATCCGCGTACACTACGTGATTGCGACGGACTTTTGATCACATCAAAATTCCATGGCAACCGATCAAGTGAGACTAAACTGCTATGTTTATAACATTCATTTAGTTATCTCATAACTCATTGTGAATTCCAATTATTGTATCCCATTCCAGATAAACAGAAAATGTTAAACTTTTCGATCGAACAGTCAAACACCCAAGTTTTCCCGATACAGCTCAACACATGAAATAAGTCTAACAACATTCAGTTCGTGCCTCAGTACCAACGGTCCAGCCGTAGAAAGGTCAAGCCAACGCCTCACATGTGGCACGCCGTACTGCCCCAAACCCGAAGGTTCAAAGGGCGGTTCAAGACGGTCACATAATCGAGTTAAGGTTTGTTGTCTTCTAGAGGGTCCATCGCGTTACTTGCACTACTTAGAACGTCGTTAAACTACGGAAAAATCCAACACTTGGAAATTTCCCGACAGGGAAAAAATTGGGTATTTATATCCGGTCGAACTCTTTAACATATTCAAAAATCATCCGGAAAGACACATAGACAGAGTTTGACAATCCGATCGAATAAACGAACTCCCAATACAACCCAAAATACTCAACTCTTTATTTCAGATCAAAAATTCCCAGGAAAACCAGCACTGCAAAATAGGAATTACTGTGCAAAATTGAGTGCCTAATAAGACAAAACGGCCGCGGAACCGCTGCATTAGCATGCTAATGCCGCGGTTCCGCCGCACTTTTGAGGGATCATTAGTTACTTTTTGTACCGTAATTCTTAGAATTTCCTGCTGATTTTTCTGCATATTTTTAATTTGGAAAAATCTACGTTTTCAGAAAAAGGACAGAGAGCATTTTTGAGTTGGGTTTCGGGTTCGTTCGGGTTTCAAATTCCGTCTAGACTTCGCCTAAGGCTCTAGCTAGGCTCTGATACCACTGTAGGGTTCCTAGGCACCCTAATGAGGTCTCACAAGGCATCAACCATGCCAATTTCAAAAATTCTAGGTGCCGAGAAACCCGACTACGGACCGTTTGCTAGAAATCTAGGCGAAACAACAAACTAGTTTACAACTAAACTATAAGATAACGGAAATACAACCTTTGTAGATCCGGTGCTCCACCTCCATGGCTCCGCAATGAAGTCCTCTCGCTGTCCAAAATAAATCCCGGGCTCTAGCGTCGGCTTCATCGGAGAATAGGCGAGCTAGGTCGTCGATGTCCATGCCGAAGATGATCTACGTCGAGGCATCGCTAGATCAAGCTCCAACTTCACCAAGTCT
The DNA here is from genome assembly GCA_030015575.1 of Agapanthus africanus. Classification (NCBI taxonomy): domain Eukaryota; kingdom Viridiplantae; phylum Streptophyta; class Magnoliopsida; order Asparagales; family Amaryllidaceae; genus Agapanthus; species Agapanthus africanus. The sequence continues at coordinate 204,461,134 of CM057347.1, read as the reverse complement.
AGAAAACTTGTGAAGGAAACACACTCTACTACTTGGCAAGAGGTAGAGGATGAAGAAATAGGAAGTGGGTAGACTTTAGAATTGGATTTCTCACTCATTTCATCAATCCACCATTGATGAAGTCAAGATTTTCTTCTTGAGTTCAAGGAAGAAGAAGAAGAATGTTATGATAAGTTGATTAAAAAAAAGAAAAGAATAATCCATTCTTATCATAATAGAACCATGGTTAGGTGTAGAGAGTGAATCATGGTTTAGTGGAATGGTTAGGTTTAAGCATGAGACAAAAATGGTTACTTTATGAAAGCTTCAAGAAGCTTCAAGTGTAAACAAATAAAAGCCACCATTTCTTCTCATATCTTTTCCTTTTTCCAAAAAGAAAAAGATTAATAAATGAATGAAATGAATAAGGAAAAAGTAAACCCTAACCATTTCATTAACCAAGGTTTAATTCTTTACACTTAACCAGAAGGCATGTATCATCAAACATGATACAAGCAAGTGCACAAAATCATATCGCATATGCAATGCGCACATCCGAGTGAGAAAATCCATTCAAAGTGAACCGATACTAGTTAATGCAAAGTAATATATCAAATATATAATTATGCATTAAATCACTAAATCAACACTTGATTCAATGATCCGGTCATGTCGCACATAACCGACTGGTATCATCAGTAACAACTTATCGAATCAACACTTGATCCGATAACCCGGCTATATCGCATATAACCGATCAATGTCACATCGCGAGAATGAAATACGGTATCACATACACGCATCATTCTCGGTCCCGCACATATCTCATATGCGCTCCTATTTCGTTTCGCTTGAGCCAGGAAACCTCTGTGTAGGACTCTAAAGACTCGTCAATACGCCGGCAGCGGATGATGATCATATCAAACATCCACAAGCCTCAAGCGGTCTGCTAAACGTAACGGCCACCCGGGTATTGAGCGATCTGAAGATCGACGAGCAAGCCCGCTCACACTCCAGTGAATCCAACCAGTAACACTACCGTACAGTCCGGTCTGATCGTCTGATATGTCGCATATCTTGCCTAGGGATGGTAAACGTCAGACCCCAATAGCTCGATAAGTCGTGTCGATATGAGGTCTATAACTGTTCGAAAAACTACTGGTAACACTTACCAGTAAATCTCAGCAACCCTGGCCAGGGATTTCCTGTTATAGCCAATCGAACACAGCGCAACATCAACTCCCTATACCGGGAGAGACGAATCCCCTCCTATCGCTCATTGCCTCCATGTGACTCGGGACTGTACCCAAAAACCACCGTTTTGCACGCCCTCTTGGACGTGGTAAGATGGAAATCAAAGCACAGTGGGAACCACACAAGACTCTATGACGATCTCGGGTCAACAGACTACTCTGTACCAGTGTCACCAGAGAACTGCCATCTGACGTGAGGTATAATACCATCTGGGAGTTCTCGGCGAGTCCGTCCAGTGTACCCAGTCTCTACTGAGCACCCGTATATGATCTCTGATGTCAAACACCAATGGATATGGGATCATCCATCGCCCATCTGTATGGGTTGAGAAGGTATACGCTAGTCTACTCTGGTATATCGATGCCCTGTCTCGATATACCCACGACTAGGGACTGTGAAGGATGTACTTATGGACTACCATGTCCCCACTAGTATGATCCGCATCATAGTCCAGGTAGTCAAGTACACATCCTAAGGGCTTTACCAACATGTAACAGAGAGGCAATCAGCATACACGTTAAGGTAAAGGGTAACCAGATAGCACACTATCATGTCGAGCAAGAAAGTCCTCCCTATGTATGTCCCAGCATCCACTACAATATACATCCTATGTACATTAATGGCCTCTAGGGCATACATATAACTAACACGTTGGCAGCGATGTATTCTGCCTCCATCGTCGAGTCTGCAACGGTATCCTGTTTGGAACTCTTCCAACATATCGCCCCTCCATTGAGGGTAAAGACAAATCCCGAGTGCGACTTAGAGTCGTCCTTATCACTTTGGAAGCTGGAATCGGTAAAGGACTCCACCTGGAGTACTCCGTTACCATACACCAAGAACATCTCCTTAGTCCTTCGCAAGTACTTGAGAATGTTCTTCACAGCTGTCCAGTGACTCTCTCCAGGATCTGCTTGATACCGACTCACTACACTTAATGAGTATGCTAGATCGGGTCTGGTACATAGCATCGCATATATGATAGAGCCTACTGCCAAAGCATAGGGTATCCCTTTCATGCGAGCTCTCTCCAAATCAATCTTGGGAGACATCTCTTTGGAGAGAGTGAGTCCAGAGATCGTGGGTTGGTTCCCACGCTTGGATTCTTCCATACTAAACCTTTTTAGTATGGTGTCAATGTATCTGGATTGGGACAATCCCAGTATCCGTTTAGATCTATCTCTATAGATCATAATTCCCAATATGCAGGAGGCATCATCTAGATCTTTTATTGAGAATCTTTGTGATAAGAAGAGCTTGACTGATTGCAGCATAGGAACATCATTTCCTATCAAGAGTATGTCATCCACGTACAATACGAGGAATACAACCTTACTCTTTTCAACCTTCTTATAAATACAAGGTTCATCTATATTTTTGATGAAGTCAAACTCTTTGACTACAACATCAAAATAGATGTTCCAACTCTGCGATGCTTGCTTTAACCCATAAATGGATTTAAGCAGCTTGCACACCTTTCCGCTGCTCCCACTATCTACGAAGCCCTCTGTCTGAGTCATGTACACGCACTCTTCTAAATCACCGTTTAGAAAGGCGGTCTTAACATCCATTTGCCAGATTTCGTAGTCATGGTATGCAGCAATGGCAAGTAAGATCCGGATGGACTTAAGCATAGCCACTGGTGAAAAGGTTTCGTCATAATCCACACCTAGTCGTTGACGAAAACCCTTTGCAATAAGTCTAGCTTTGAAAGTCTCAACTTTTCCATCTACACCAATTTTCTTTTTAAAGATCCACTTGCTCCCAATGGGTTTTACCCCTTCAAGAGCATTTTCCAAAGTCCATACTTTGTAGGTGTACATGGATTCCATCTCAGATCACATTGCATCCAGCCATTTCACAGAGTCACCACTCGTGATGGCCTGCTCGAAACTAGTCGGTTTATCATCTTCCATGATGCAATCCTCGCTTCCACCATCAATGAGAAAACCGTAGTATCTCTCAGGTGGATGAGAAACCCTGCTAGATCGGCGAAGAGGCTGGGGTTCGTCGGGTACTACTGAATCCTCTGGTTCCACTAAATCTTCAGTTGCAATTTGTGTTGCTGGAACTTCTTCCAGTTCTACCTCAAAGCCACTCATCTCTTTTGCAAGAAATTCCTTTTCTAAAAAGGTGGCATGTCGAGAAACAAACACTTTTTGTTCCTCGCGATGGTAGAAAAGATATCCATGTGAATGTTTGAGATATCCCACAAACTTACATAGAACTGACCGTGCCTCGAGTTTGTCTGGATTTTGCCTTTTGACATAGGCCAGATAACCCCATATCTTAACTCGTTTAAGACATGGTCTCTTCCCATTCCATATCTCATACGGTGTGGTAGGTACAGATTTAGTTGGAACTTGATTCAGTAGGCATGCTGTTGTCTCCAGCGCATACCCCCAGAAGGAAATAGGTAACTCAGCTGTACTCATCATCGAGCGCACCATATCTAATAGGGTGCGATTCCTTCGTTCCGATACACCGTTGTGCTGTGGTGTATAAGGAGGAGTAAGCTGAGAGAGAATCCCATTCTCTTTTACATAATCTAGGAACTCATTGCTTAGGTATTCACCTCCTCGATCAGATCGAAGAATCTTAATACTTTTGCCCATTTGGTTCTCTACTTCATGCTTATATTCTCTGAATTTCTCAAAAGCTTCAGACTTGTGTTTCATCAGGAACACATATCCGAATCTTGAGAGATCGTCAGTGAATGTAATAAAGTAGGAAGAACTGTTCCTGGCATGTGTAGACATGGGACCGCATACATCACTATGTACCAGCCCTAAGAGTTCGGTAACTCTTTCTCCGTGTTCACTAAACGGAGCTTTGGTCATTTTGCCTTTGAGACATGAATGGCAAGTTTCATAAGATGATAATTCGAAGGAGTTCAAATATCCATCCTTATGTAACTTAGCTAGTCGTGTTGCATTGATTTGACCAAGTCTACAATACCACAAGAAGGAATCATTCATTTCTGAACTCTTCCTCTTGTGTGTGTTTTGTATATTAAGGACTGTATTTTGATTGAGAATGAATATAACATTATGTAACGAGCCTGATGCAATCAACTTTTGATCTAGGAATATGTTCATAACATTATCCTTTACTACAAAATTATATCCTTCTTTACTTAATAAAGAAACTGATATAATGTTGCACATCATGTTCGGTATATAATAGCACTCATTCAGAATCAGTGTATTACTACTTGGTAATACTAGGTGATATTCGCCGACTGCTTTGGCTGCAATACTTGTACCATTCCCTACTTGAATGGAATGATCACCTTTTCCCAGTTCCCTACCTTTACGTAGCCCATGTAACATTTTACATATATGGGATCCCGATCTGATATCTAATACCCAGGACGTAGGGTGAACTGAGAAACAGTTCTCAATAACTAACACACCCGAAGAAGATGCATCATCATACATGTTTTTTGTTTGGGCGGCGTGAGAATCAAGATATTCTCCTGTTTCCTATTCAGTCTTATAACTCTTATAAGAAAGAACGGGACCAACGATCTCCTGCTCAGTATAATAAGCGGGTTCAGTCAATACATCCATATTATTATCTTGATTAAGTCCTGACTTGGTCGCTACCTGGAGAGATAGAGAGAAGGAAACACTTTAGCGTATGCTCTTGCAAGATTTAGATTGGTTATTATCTTATCTAATCAGGATGTCTCCCACTGTTTTTATCAAATCTTCCTTCAAACCCTAAAAGGTAAGATTAGCCAGGATTAATTACACCCTACAATTTCGTCAATCTTTCAGCCAGATTAGTGTCGGTACTTGAGGGAGGTTCCCCGTGCTTTCGTACGGACCTAATTAAAATAAACCTCGTTTTTCCAAAGGCTTAACCCCGTTAACACCTTTCTAGACACCTACTTGATCGACTAATTGTCCTGTGTAAAATTCTCCCAGGAGTAACTATTACTCGTAGTGGGTATCGGGATCCGACTATCTCATAGGAGGTATGCAATCTCATTGCAAATTTCAACACTTGAAATTCTCGATAATATTTTTGCCCTTAACCCCTATGACCTTGACAAAGGCCAACAAACCATAGGAAGCTAGTCAAGTTCAACCCGTCATTTCTTGATTGAAATAAACCCATCCGCACGACCCTTGACAAAGGCCAACAAGGTCGTACGAATACCCTAATCCAATCACATCACATGTTTAAACAGATAAGTACCAGCCAGCTACCGCACACTACGCCTTGACAAAGGCCAACAAACGCAGCACGAATACTGAATAGTCTTTATCTGAAATGACGAAGGGCTACACAGGTTTTTCAGAAAACCATGAGCGTAATGAACTTGATATCATCGTGGAATCAAGTGATTTTTGAAAAGGAGTGTTTTTGAGGCTTTTCTAGTTTTGCTAAAGAGGTCACTCCCGGTGAAGGGATCTCGGCTCTTGTCCCATCGAATAAGGTGCAGGATATACGCATATACCGCTGTGCAAAGTAAGAACTATATAAGCTGTCAAAAACTTAAACCGTGAGTTTGTAGCATCTGCCAATTTCGCTAAAGAGGTCACTCCCGGTGAAGGGATCTCGGCTCTTTCCTCATCGAATAAGGTGCAGGATATATCATATATACCGCTGTGCAAAGCAAAACTGTAGCTACCCTTTTTATAAAGTTTTGATTCTACAACATCTTTTAGGTTTCTTTCCTTTTATTAATCTTATTAATAAATCCCATCAGCTTATACTTTCTAAGCATCACAGAAGAAACGAAAGCAGTAATATTTATATATCAGCATATATATATATAGTATAAGCATTCGTCTTAGGCAGTAATATGATCTCATCACAGAACATTGCAGCAGAAGAACATATATGAAATATTGGATATACTAGTATGTCCGTGTTTTAATACGAGCCGGTATAAAACACGGATTCCACGGCGTGATGAATAGCCAAACCCACATCCCTAGACCCCTACGAGAGCGGCCAGTAACACTGCCAATTCTAAGGTTAGGAGACCCGGTCTCGACTCCTCGAGATGGTCTCCCGCTGGACCCTAGAACCCGGTTACTTGTGCTCCCCTCCTTGGGTCCACCTAATGCGGAAAAGTAAATAATATACACTGGTGACATCAACCTCATCCCGGAAGTGCCCCAATAAAAGAATATTACATACAAATGAATTTTACATGAATGAAAATAAAAACCCTCATCTCACATAAAACCCCCGGCTATTCAGAACACGACGATCCAATATAACATATCACAGCAACACATGATATCTCATATCATCAACGTAAGTAAGTATGCATACACCGATCGTCGTTAATGTATAGCAACGAAAACCAGCAATACAACTATATACTACACTTACAGTCACAGAAAAGAAATTGTAAAACTACAACATTTGGAATCCACAATCACTTTAGACATCGTAAATCTGAAATATCACATACTTCGCATTTCATGCCTAACGATATGAATTCCACATATTGTATCACATTCTAGATAAATAGACAGTATTAAACTTTCCGATCGGATAATCAAATACCCAAGATTTCCTAAATAGCTCAACACTTGGGCGGAGTTCAAATAATCCCAGAATATGTCACAGTACCAATGGTCCAGCCGTAGAAGGGTCAAGCCAACGCCTCACATGTGGCACGCCGTACTGCCCCAAACCCTAAGGTTTAGAGGCGGTTCAGACGGTCACATAATCGAGTTAAGGTTTGTGTTCTTCTAGAGGGACCACCGCGTTACTTGCACGTTTTTTCCGAAATATTTAAACCCAGTAAAAATTCAACACTTGAAAGTTTTTCGTGCCGGGAAAAAATGAGTTAATGATATCCGTTCGAACATTTTAACAGTTTCTAAATATCCGGAAAACAAAACGAAATTAAATTTTCCGATCGAATCAACGAATACAAAATAATCCCCAGAACACTCAACACTTGAGTCAGATTAAAATTACCCAGAAAAATGCAGGAATAGTTACGGACATTACTGTACAAAATACTAACCCTAATTCTACTGTTCCGCCGCGGAACCGCCGCGCAAGCAGTATTGCCGCGGTTCCGCGGCGCTATAGTGGAATTGGGATGTCGTATGTTACAATAACTCTTAGAATTCCCTGCTGATTTTTTTGAGTATTTTTAATGCAGAAAAAATCACATTTTTACAAAATTTCCAGAGAGGGGTCTATTTTGACGTTCCGGGGTTCGATCGGAGTTTTAACTTCGTATACACGTCGCCTAATGCTCTAGCTAGGCTCTGATACCACTGTAGGGTTCCTAGGCACTCTTACAAGGGTTCAAAAGGCATCAAACCACGCCCGAATAAAAATTTAGACGTGCCGAACAACCCAAAGCCGGGATCTTTGCTAGATTATTAGGGTTTAACATGCAAGTAAACATCTTTACAACTAATTGTGAGGGATTACAACCTTTGTAGTCTGCTCCGTCGCTTCATAAGCTCCGAGTAGAACTCCCTTCGCCGCAATCCACGATCTCCCGGACTCAAGAGAGGCTCCACGACTCGAACGATCCATGCTAGCTTGTAGTGTTCCTTTTCTTCGATGATCTACGTCGAAGTTTTTATAACTCAAGCTCTCTCACTCTAATGAGGTGAATGCCCTAATCTAATTGGCTAGATTAGATGAGGATGATGGAGTAGTATTTATGCTTTCTTTTTATATCAAATTCTCACATGAAATCATCACAAAATGAAAAACTAGTAAGCTTTCTCAAAGCTCAAGAGAGAAGAAGATGATGAAAAATGAATTTAACCTCTTGTGATGAATAATGAAATGAATATATGAATAATAATGCAACCATGGTTTAGGACGACAAGGAAAACCCTTGTAGAGAATTAACTAGGGCTAGGGTTTGGTTGGGTTAAAGAATGAGTCATAAGAAAATATCAACCATAATATCTTCCTCATGACAAAAGAAATCTTTCTAGAAGGTGCAAGAAGGAACTAACCCAAATCAAACCTTAATCTTGTTTAATCTCAACTAAACATGTTTCATTATTAATCATATCATGTTACAATAATATATATCACATATATATTATATATTTGTAACAAAAGAAAATGATACAATTAACATATATCGCATATATATCAATGTATTATCCGGTGAGAAAATGAAATAATAAAGCGAGCCAATATTAGATAATGTAATGCAATATATCATATATATTATTAAATTATTGAATCAACACTTGATCCGACAATCCGGCTATATCGAATATAACCGACTAATATATCATGTACCGATTCATCGAATCAACACTTGATCCGATGACCCGGTTCATATCTAAATATCGCGAGAATATAATACGTTATCGTATATCGCATTATTCTTGGTCCTGCACATATCATATATCGCATTATCCTCGGCCCCTACTCCGTTTTGCCTGAGTCAAGAAACCTCTGTGTAGGACTCTAAAGAATCGTCAATACACCGGTAGCAGGTGATGATCATATCAAACACCCACAAGCTGCAAGCGGTCAGCTAAACGTAACAGCCACCCAGGTATTGAGCGATCAGAAGATCAACAAGCTAGCCTGTACATTCTCCTGTGAATCCAATCAGTAAAACTCCCATACAGTCCGGTCTCTTCGTCTGATATGTCGCATATCAAGTCTAGGGGTGGTATACGTCAGACCCCAGTAACCGATAAGTCGTGTCGATGTGAGCTCATAACGGGTCGAGAAACTACTAGTAACACTTACCAGTAAATCTCTATATCAGCCCTGGCCAGGGACTTCCAGTTATAGCCAATCGAACACAGCACAACATCAACTCCCTATACCGGGAGAGACGAATCCCCTCCTATCGCTCATTGCCTCTATGTGATTCGGGACTGCACCCAAAAGCCACCGTTTTGCACGCCCTCTTGAACGTGGTAAGGTGGAAATCAAAGCACAGTGGGAATCACACAAGACTCTATGATGATCTCGGGTCTACAGACTACCCTGTACCAGTGTCACCGGAGAACTGCCATCTGACGTGTGGTATATCACCATCTGGGAGTTCTCGGCGAGTCCGTACAGTGTACCCAGTCTCCACTGAGCACCCGTACACCATCCTTGATGTCAAAACACCGATGGATATGGGATCATCCATCGCCCATCATATGGGTCAAGATGCGTGTACGCTAGTCTACTCTGGTGTATCGATGCCCTGTCTCGATATACCCTCGACTAGGAACAGTTATAGGATGTACTCATCGACTACCGTGGCCCTACTAGTATGATCTCATCATAGTCCCAGTAGTCGAGTACAGATCCTAAGGGCTTTATCAACATGTGAGAGTAAGACAGTAAACCAATACAAGTCAACATGTTAAGATAAAGTGAAACCAAATATCATACTATCATGACGAGCAAGAAAGTCCTCTCTATATATATCCAAGCATTCATTATAATATACATCATATGTACATCAATGGCCTCTAGGGTATATACATAACTAACAGCCGGTGTATCCGTGTGAAATCCGCTCCAGCTCAACCGGCCAATTTGCGTATGCGGCCGCATAACCATCAAACTCTACCCTCTCCATATAGTATTTTGAAAGGAGGGTCACTAGAACTGGCAGCAGGGGTTTCTTTTGGGCGACCCCCTCCATAATCGTGTTGAACAACTGTGTTAGCACACGGAAATGGTGATCCTTTTCCATCAAACTGTGCACGATGTGTCCCACACCAGCCGAAAAAGAAGAGACACGGCCTTTCCCCTGATGTTGCGGTTTTCCCACCGGCAGACCGCAAGTACGTTCATGTACATTTGTGCGGGGTTCAGTCCCTTATCCTTTAATTCCACAAAATCCCCAATAAGGATCGATAAACCGCCAATTCATGCGGTTGCTGATTTCCCGGCAGCATTAGGATGTTGGTAACCCTCGAGATTGTTTCGGGTTGGAAAATTCTACGTCTCCCTCGAAAGAAAAACTCCACATACCCCGATCCGGGCTCACCATTTCTTAATGCCTCATAAAAATCTTCCACTAACTCTCGTATAGCGAATAGATCTTCGCTGTTGTAGATCAAAAAATCCCACCCTCTTTGACAGATTTCTTCGTAGAAATACTGTCCGTAAGTTTCATCGGAAAATATTTCGAAGAAATTCATCTCACATTCAAATGTCACCATTTTCAGATCTAAAAAATGAATTTTGCACAAAAATTAACCAAGAAGAGAAGAAAGTCTTACAGAGAAAGAAAAATCGTTGACGTCGGGGTTGATCAGGCCGCAAATTGCGGCCAGATGTGGTGTTTCGGCGGCCTGATCGGGGTGTTTGGGGCGGATCTTTGGTGCTAGGTTTTTTTTTGAGGAGAGAGATGTAAAGTTTTGGGAAAATCTGAAGATGAGGCTCGGGTTTGTTGGAGATAGTGCCCTCATAGTCAATTATTGGATCGCAGGTAGGTGATTGCAATGATTGCGGAGGACCTATACCGGTAGGACAGTCTTACTCGAGATGATAGTATGCTATCTGGTTTGCCTTTATCAGTCGTGTACATGTTCAGGTGACTGATTACATGTTACACTTTGATAGAGCCCTTAGGATCTTGCTTTACTACCAACTGTATGATGGCGATTGTATACGTGAGAGTTGGGTAGTTTATACGCATATCCTTAATTGTGGTCCCTAGTCGTGGGAGTTTCGAGACAGGGCATCGATACTCCGGAGTAGACTAGTGTGTACAGTCGAGACCCCGACGAGGGGCGGTGGCCGGTCTCACAAGCCACTGGTGTCAGTTGGATCACCTAAGATGTATACAGGTGCTCATTGGGTTATGAGTACACCGGACAGGACTCGCCGGGAATCTGCTAGTTAGTACTATACCTATCGTCAGATAGCAGTTCCCTGGTGACATGTGTACAGGTTAGTTCATCGACCTGAGGTCGTCATTTGTCTCGTGTGAGTTCCCACTGTGCTTTGATTTCTACCCTACCACGGCTCAAAGGAGTCGTGCAAACAGGTAGCTTTTGGGTACAATCCCGAGCCATATGGAGGCACGTGAGCGGATCGGCAGGGGATTCGTCTCTCCCGGTATTGGGGGCGAGGTCGTGCTGTGTCTAGGAGAGCCATTACACATAGTCCATGGCCATGGCAGGAGATTTACTGGTAGGTACTCCAGTAGTATCTCAGGGTGTTATTGGGCTACACTCCGACACGACTTATACTGCTATTGGGGGTCTGACGTTATTAGCCCCCTAGGCAGATATGCGATACTCATAGACGAACGGACCGGACTGTATATACATTGTCACTGTTAGGCTCAGTAGGGTTTCTGGATGAGATCGCTCATCAGCCTCCCTTGAGGTCAGTCCATGGGCAGCCGTTACGCATAGCTAGTGCCGCTGACGGTTTGTGGTTAAACCAACTGCCAGGGTACTGACGAGTCATTAGAGTCCCCCACAGACCGTTTCCCAAGTTCGGGCGAAACGTTGTAGAGGCCGTATGGTTTTATGGCAGGATTCGGAAAATGCACGTGCGTTTACGCACGTGTTATTTTTCGGGCAGATGATACTGGTCGGTTTTGGTTTAAGCCGGTTCCGAGTATTATATTGAGTAGGTATAATATCTTTGTCTCAGATGCATTTGTATTCGGTCGTAATACAAATGCGGGTATATTTATACAGTTACGGGGTTATCCTGAAAGTCGTTTCAGGATCGCTTTTGGAAGTTGCCAGTTTCCAGTTTTCTATCAGCCGTCTTTTAACATTCGGTTAAAGACGGATTTGTCTTTTTTTGGATGAGAGTGAGTCATGCTTCTAGAAGGTTCTAGAGAGGGTGACTTGACATGGTGAGTCATTAGTGCTTTAATGGAGCCATTAATGCAATGGTGACTAGGTTAATGAATCACCATTTGCATTAATGATGTTTTGTTTGCATGAAGGATATTTGTGGTTGATCTTTGTTCTTATGGTCACTCTCCCCTCTCCTACACTCACCCTCCTCCTCCATTTAAGTGGCCGGCCCCTTCTCCTCCTCCACTCACTCATGAGAGAAAATTATGGTTGCTAAAAAGAAAAGACTAAAGTATTGGATGCATGGAAATTTCATAGTTCATTTGACTAAAGTATTATGGACAGGTGGTCCAAGAGGATACTGTGGGTGGCATGGTGCCGGATACTGATTAGGTTCAGTGATCGATACAGTCTAAGAAGTTTGGATTTGGAGTTCATTTATGAACTAGGTCCCATCTGATATCCAGACATATTCTAAGACAGGTATTACTCAATTCGGGAGATGGCTTTCTCCGCGAACTTGAGATTAAGAGAGATATTGAAAGAAACATCTAGGCGGATCCACTCACTGAGGCTATTTCTCGAACACAATAGTTTTACAAACGGGCTTTGTGAAACTGATTAGTAGAGGAGTTGGATGTTCGGTTTCACACGGGCTGTGAGTAGTCGACATCGCAATAATTAGCCTTGAGTGCAAGTGGGAGATTGTTGGAGATAGTGCCCTCATAGTCAATTATTGGATCACAGGTACGTGATTGCAATGATTGCGGAGGACCTATACCAGTAGGACAGTCTTACTCGAGATGATAGTATGCTATCTGGTTTGCCTTTATCAGTCGTGTACATGTTCAGGTGACTGATTACATGTTACACTTTGATAGAGCTTTTAGGATCTTGCTTTACTACCAACTGTATGATGGCGATCGTATACGTGAGAGTTGGGTAGTTTATACGCATATCCTTAATTGTGGTCCCTAGTCGTGGAAGTTTCGAGACAGGGCATCGATACTCCGGAGTAGACTAGTGTGTACAGTCGAGACCCCGACGAGGGGCGGTGGCCGGTCTCACAAGCCACTGGTGTCAGTTGGATCACCTAAGATGTATACAGGTGCTCATTGGGTTATGAGTACACCGGACAGGACTCGCCGGGAATCTGCTAGTTAGTACTATACCTATCGTCAGATAGCAGTTCCCTGGTGACATGTGTACAGGTTAGTTCATCGACCTGAGGTCGTCATTTGTCTCGTGTGAGTTCCCACTGTGCTTTGATTTCTACCCTACCACGGCTCAAAGGAGTCGTGCAAACAGGTAGCTTTTGGGTACAGTCCCGAGCCATATGGAGGCACGTGAGCGGATCGACAGGGGATTCGTCTCTCCCGGTATTGGGGGCGAGGTCGTGCTGTGTCTAGGAGAGCCATTACACATAGTCCATGGCCATGGCAGGAGATTTACTGGTAGGTACTCCAGTAGTATCTCAAGGTGTTATTGGGCTACACTCCGACACGACTTATACTGTTATTGGGGGTCTGACGTTACTAGCCCCCTAGGCAGATATGCGATACTCATAGACGAACGGACCGGACTGTATATACATTGTCACTGTTAGGCTCAGTAGGGTTTCTGGATGAGATCGCTCATCAGCCTCCCTTGAGGTCAGTCCATGGGCAGCCGTTACGCATAGCTAGTGCCGCTGACGGTTTGTGGTTAAACCCACTTCCAGGGTACTGACGAGTCATTAGAGTCCCCCACGGACCGTTTCCCAAGTTCGGGCGAAACGTTGTAGAGGCCGTATGGTTTTATGGCAGCATTCGGAAAATGCACGTGCGTTTACGCACGTGTTATTTTTCGGGCAGATGATACTGGTCGGTTTTGGTTTAAGCCGGTTCCGAGTATTATATTGAGTAGGTATAATATCTTTGTCTCAGATGCATTTGTATTCGGTCGTAATACAAATGCGGGTATATTTATACAGTTACGGGGTTATCCTGAAAGTCGTTTCAGGATCGCTTTTGGAAGTTGCCAGTTTCCAGTTTTCTATCAGCCGTCTTTTAACATTCGGTTAAAGACGGATTTGTCTTTTCTTGGATGAGAGTGAGTCATGCTTCTAGAAGGTTCTAGAGAGGGTGACTTGTCATGGTGAGTCATTAGTGCTTTAATGGAGCCATTAATGCAATGGTGACTAGGTTAATGAATCACCATTTGCATTAATGATGTTTTGTTTGCATGAAGGATATTTGTGGTTGATCTTTGTTCTTATGGTCACTCTCCCCTCTCCTACACTCACCCTCTTCCTCCATTTAAGTGGCCGGCCCCTTCTCCTCCTCCACTCACTCATGAGAGAAAATTATGGTTGCTAAAAAGAAAAGACTAAAGTATTGGATGCATGGAAATTTCATAGTTCATTTCTTGTTCCATTTCATTTCCATCGGCAACTTCATTAACCGATCGTCCACGGACTTGGACGAAGTGAGACAAAGTCATCTACTCATTCTCTACATCATTCTTGGTCGTCTCTTTTGGCAAACTTGACGACCGAGTTGCCTCAAGTCAGAGGCGGGAGCCCGTTTAAAGAATCAGTGATGTGGTGCCACCTGGACGAGCAGATCAGAGATCGACGAGATCGGAGCAGCCGCAACGGAGCGTGGGATGATGGTTAAAGAACGAAGGACTCGGATCGTTCGGTATAACCTTTCTACACTCTTTACAGTTTGTTAGTTTAGCAATAATGGCAGATCCGGGTTAAAGTATACGATAGCGCTAGTTAAAAGTTTTTTGTTCCGCATTTGGCGTCTGTAGACGGCCGGGGCGCTAACGTAGACTTACAGGGTTGGGCTGAGGGTGTATTTAAAGGCAATTTTGCAAAAACAGACCCCTTCAAAAAGAAATAATAAAAAGCGCAAATAATTACAAAAGACTCAAAAAATATATACAGGAAAGACAACATGGGGATGTGATTTAATCAAGATAACGTGGCTCATGTAAAAACATGAGCTCCCCCGTTTCCGCAGGCAATTCTAAGAATGGCTTCAGACGTTGGCCATTGACTTTGAAATTGTTGCCTGAGTGCTGATCTTCAATGTTGACTGCACCGTGCGGAAAGACTGTGCACACAATAAACGGACATGTCCAACGTGACTTCAGTTTCCCAGGAAACAGATGAAGCCTGGAGTCGTAAAGCAGAACCTTTTGTCCCACAGTGAAAGTTTTTCTGAGAATCGCCTTGTCGTGAATTTTTTTTTCTTTGTACAGTTTGGCGTTCGTACACGCGTCATTGTGTATCTCTTCGATCTCATTTAATTGAAGTTTTCGAGTCTCGACGGCCTTTTCTAGGTCGACATTGAGCTGTTTGATTGCCCAGAACGCACGGTGTTCCAATTCAACATGCAAATGACACGCTTTTCCAAAGATGACTCGGTATGGGGACATACCAAGATTTGTTTTGAAGGCGGTGCGAAATGCCCAAAGCGCGTCATTTAACTTCAATGACCAATCCTTGCGGTGGCGGCTGACAGTCTTTTCCAGAATCTGTTTAATCTGTCTATTGGAGACTTCGACCTGACCGCAAGTCTGTGGATGGTAGGGTGTTGACAGTTTGTGGTTGATGGAGTACTTCTTCATCAGTGCTTCGAAATATCGGTTGCAAAAATGTGTTCCATTATCACTGATGATGGTGCGAGGCGTACCGAACCGAGAAAAGATATTCTCTTTTAAAAATTTTACGACAACCTTGTTATCATTGGTTCGACAAGAGACAGCCTCCACCCATTTGGACACATAATCCACAGCCAGCAAAATGTATAAATTCCCAAAAGAGTTTGGGAATGGCCCCATGAAATCGGTACCCCAGACGTTGAAAATTTCCACAATTAGGATGGATTGTAGGGGCATCAGATTCCGTTTTCCAATCTTTCCCATATGCTGGCAGTTGCTACAGGTTTTGCAATATTCAAAAGCATCCTTAAAAAGCGTCATCCGGTAAAAGCCGCTTTGCAAAACCTTTTCAGCCGTCTTTCTGGGTCCAAAATGGCCCCCACAAGCTTGATCATGACAGAAGGACAAAACACTTCTCGTTTCAGACTTAGAGATGCACCTTCTAATAATCTGATCAGGACAGTACTTGAACAAGTATGGTTCATCCCAATAAAAGAATTTGACTTGTGAGAGAAATTTTGACTTGTCCTGATTAGACCAAAAGGAAGGTGTTTCTCCGGTAACAAGAAAGTTGACAATATCAGCGAACCAAGGTTCGATTAATACAGAGAGAAGTTGTTCGTCAGGGAACTGCTCATTGATTGGAGTTTCCTCGATTGGTGCATTTGGTAAGCGAGACAAATGATCGGCAACAACATTGTCGGTTCCCTTCTTATCCTTGATGGTTAAGTCAAATTCTTGAAGAAGGAGAATCCAACGTATCAATCTGGCCTTGGCATCCTTTTTTTGCAAAGAGGTGCTTAAGCGCAGAATGATCAGTGTAAATCGTGACGTGGGTTCCGATCAAGTAAGGACAGAATTTCTCAAGCGCGTACACAACAGCTAAGAATTCTTTTTCTGTGGTGGTGTAATTCAGCTGTGTGTCATTCAACGTCCTGCTCGCATAATGGATAACATGCAGCTTCTTTTCAAACCGCTGTCCTAAGACAGCACCTATCGCAAAGTCACAAGCATCACACATTAGCTCAAAAGGTTCACTCCAGTCTGGTGCACTTAAAATCGGAGCAGAAGTGAGTTCCGATTTTAGAAGCTTGAACGCATGAAGGCACTCAGAATTGAAATCAAAGGGAGTCTCTTTAGCCAACAAAGAAGTCAAGGTTCTAGCCATTTTGCTAAAATCCTTGATGAAACGCCTGTAAAAACAGGCGTGGCCTAAGAACGCCCTAATGTCACGGACAGTCCATGGAGGTGGGAGGCTTGAAATGACGTCGATTTTCTCCTTATCGACTTCAATACCTTTTTCAGAAATGATATGGCCTAACACGATGCCGTGTTTGACCATGAAATGACACTTCTCCCAGTTGAGTGTGAGGTGTTTTTCTTTGCATCGTAACATGACTAACTCATGATGCCTCAAACACTCAGGAAATGAATCTCCAAAGACGGAGAAATAATCCATGAAAACTTCTAAGAATCGCTCTACCATATCAAAAAAGATGCTCATCATGCACCGCTGAAATGTTGCAGGTGCATTGCGTAGCCCAAAGGGCATGCGACGGTAGGCGAAGGTATCAAAAGGACAAGTGAAGGTTGTTTTGTCCTGATCTTCTGGATCAATCGGGATTTTATTATAGCCGGAATACCCATCTAAGAAATAATAGTAGGCATGTACGGCTAGGTGTTCAAGCATTTGATCAATGAAGGGCAGTGGGAAATGATCCTTGCAAGTGGCTGCGTTGAGCTTTCTGTAATCAATACAGACTCTCCATCTCGTTTGTGTGTGGGTTGGGATTAGCTCGTTTGCTTCATTCGTGATTACATTGAGTCCCGATTTCTTTGGTACCACATGAATAGGGCTTACCCATTTGCTATCAGATATGGGATAGATGATCACATTGTCCAGACACTTCAGCATTTCATTCCTTACCGCTTCTTTCATCACCAGGTTAAGCCGGCGTTGAGGATCTTTGAAGGGTTTAGAATCATCAGTCATATGGATTCTGTGCTGGCAGACAGCAGGACCGATTCCTTTGATATCAGCCATTGACCACCCAATCGCTTCCATGTTCTTTCTCAGAACATCCATGCGGGCCAACTCTTGCTCAGGCGCAAGGTCGGTTGCGATTATAACTGGAAGCGTTTCGTTATTTCCCAAGTACGCATACTTGAGGTGTTCAGGAAGAACTTTGAGGTCGAGTTTTGGTGGCTCCTCCACAGATGGTCGCACTTCAGGGGCCGGTTTGTTACGAAGTGGTTCAAATTGGGGCCCCAGTGTGCGTAGGAAGCCTGTTCAGGACTTAGCTTCTCAAGGAAAAGAAGCTCCTCAGAAAACAGTTCTTCAAACGTTTCTTCAAGACACTCATTTTTGATGTCAAATGTCCCCTCCTCAGACATATCGTATACAACGTTGACTTCAAAAGTGTCGTCGTGTTTCTCGCTCGCTCGGTTTCCTAGCGTGAAGATGTTGAGGTCAACTGTCATGTTTCCAAATGAGAGTTTCATGGATCCATTACAAAAATTTATCAACACGTTGGATGTGGCTAGGAAAGGCCGTCCCAGTATGACTGGAATTTAACCGCTGGGATTGGTGACGGGTTCAGTCTCCAACACAATGAAATCTCCGGGGAACATTAATTCCCCGACCTTGATTAGAACATCATCGATATCTCCCCTCGGTACTTTCGTTGATCGATCTGCCAGTTGCAGAGTCACTCTGGTCGGCTTGAGTTCTCCCAATCCCAGTTGTTTGTAAACTGAGTAGGGTAGGAGATTTACGCTTGCTCCTAAGTCTAACAAGGCACGATTGATTTGCTTGTCCCCGATAGTGCAAGAAATAGTCAGACAGCCAGGGTCCTTATATTTCACCGGAATGGATTTGGACAAGACATCACTTAGTGTGGCGGCCAAGAAGACTGTTTTCGGCACATTTGTGCGTCGTTTTTGCGTGCACAGGTCCTTCAGAAATTTCGCATATGCCGGAACTTGTTGGACCACGTCCAATAAAAGAATGTTGACTTCACAGCGTTTGAAAACTTCTAACACCTTTTCCATATTTGCAGAAGGCTTCTTCGATTTCAACCTACTAGGATAGGGAGCCTTGGGCCCAAACATTATGTTTGGAGAAGCTGGAGATGGAACAGGTGCAGAAGGCGGGATTGTTCTTGCTGGATCATCAGGGTGGTCTTGCGGCGAATTCTCAAGCTGCTTTGAAGGAGGTGTAGCAGACAACGACGAAGAAGAAGATGAAGAAGAAGCTGATGAAGATAACGACGGATCACAATGAGGAACAGAAGATGAGATACGTGCTGGTAAACTGACAACCGCACGTTTGGATGAGTAATTGGGGTTGACAACCTTGTTCTCAATCGTCTGTCTTGATCTGAAGACGGTGACGGCGTTCGCATTTTCAATATTGTTCTGCAGAACAATATGAGCGTTGTTGTTTCTCTGCTCTCTAGGATTCATCACGGGTTGAGAGGGAAATGTTCCCTTTTCACGTTCGTTAACTGCAGCAGTCAGTTGACTGATTTGGATTTCTAGTCTTGCTATCGCTTGAGTGTTAGCACTATGCAACTGACCGGATGTTTGCATAAAAGTAGCCAAACTAGACGAAGTCTGCGCAGAAGTTTTAATCAAAGCTTCCAACCCTTTTTCAATGGATGGCACCCTCTTGTCATCTCGGGCGAACCCAGGGGGTGTAAAGGTTGGGTTGTGCTGATTCGGCTGTTGGGGGTGTTGAGGCTGTTGGGGCTGGTTGGTTGAGTATCCCAATTTCTAGTTTTGAAAATTTGAATTTTGAAATTGTTGGAAAGGCGGGTTTGAATTGTTGTTTTGGAAAGGTGCCTGATTCCAAGAAAAATTGGGATGATTCTTCCAACCAGGGTTGTACGTCTGTGCGAAGGGATCGTCCCTGGGACACTGGTTTTGATACAGCGCATTAACGTTTTCGGGTTCCTCGGACCCAACGAGAAACGGACATTCTTCCGTTATGTGGCTAGGATGCTGATAGTTAGCGCACAAAGTCGGAGAAATTTGATTTACCGATAGCGGTGAATTTTTTCCCTTTAAAGCTTCCATTCGCAGTATAAGAGCGGCGATTTTTGCTTCGGCAGTTATAGAGGTGTCAACTATGTGTGCACCGCCCTAGTCACAGATGGTTTCTCACTCACACTCTCCCACTGAATGGTCTTTTCAGCCAATTCCTCTAAAAAGTTCCATGCGTCCTTAGCACCATAGCTCAGAAATTTTCACTGAAACATGGACCCTAACATCATGCGTGAACTGGAGTCTGTACCTTTATAGACAATCTGACACAATCTCCACTGTTCTAACCCGTGATGGGGACATTTGATTAAAATGTCTTTGAATCCTTCTAAGCATTTCCAAAAAATTTCACCCTCTTTTTGTTTGAAATTGTGGAGTTCATTTCGAATTCACACAGTTTTATGAATAGGGTAAACAAATTTAGAAAAACTTTCACAAAGTCGTCCCATGTCGTGATTGATCTAGCAGGCAAACTATTTAACCAACTCTTCGAATTGTCCTTAAGCGCAAAGGGAATGAATTTGAGCTTAACGACATCCTCACCCACTTCATGAATTTTCATCATAGCACACACTCCTTCAAACTCACTGATTAGAAGGTAAGCATCCACGGACTCGAGTCCGTGGAATTTCGGGAGTAGTGGTATGAATTGCGGCTTGATTTCATAGTTGTTTGCCGCAATGGTGGGCAAAACTATGCATAAAGGAAGGGATGAATGGTGTGGGTAGCATCTGTCCTGTAAATCCGCCTCCTGTTGCTCAACGATCGTTTGCTCCGTCATTGTCGGTGGTGTAGGAGAAGAAGGTGAGGGTGAAAGAAGTGTAGGATCGGACGGCTCCGATGAGGAAGAAGGTAAGAAGGTCTCGGAAGGTTCCGAGAAATCAGAAGGTGTAGAAGAGTCGAATGATACAGTCACAAACCGGACTAATCGAGATTGTGAATCTCTACTCCAAGCTGACATGCACTATCTGGAAGTGGTAGGGAAAGACTGAGGAAATGGAGGAAAAAGGTGTTGTTTACCAAAATATTCACAACAACAAATATCACAAAAAAAAAGTATAACAAGAACACAAACAAGACACACTGCACACACTTAAACAGTCTAGGGTTACCTAGGTCTACTAGACCTGCTCAAAAAAACTTGCTTTGTGAAGTAAAAATGTACTGCGAAACGGGCCCAAGATAGACTGATCGAGAAGCCAGGTAAGTGCAGAGAAGAAGAGAGGTTGCCCCTCGCTTTCACGAGGCTCCTTAATTAGAATAACCTTCTTTCTTTCGGCTGTTGCGCCTTCCACACTTTCCAAGACACTTCTTGAACAATGTACCGATGGGCGGTGTTCGAAATACACTTAACTTTCCCTAGTGAGCGCGAAGTCCTTAGAGGCTGAAAGTCTAATTTCTTTTAATGTTAATGGGGATGTGAAAAATATGATCGTTCTTTGTGGTTTGTGGGCCACGAAGAAGGGTGATGAAATCCCTTACCATATCTTGTTGGGGTTCTTTTCCCTTAAGTCCGTATTAAATTTATGCAATGCGCAAACAATAAAATTTGTTCAAATCATCAATCAGTCGTTTTTTATGTTATAAGCGGCGTGCTGCAAAAAATACGGTTAGTTTTCTTTGGCACTTGTGCATCGGATTTTGCAAAAGAAATCATGCAGAAAATTGAAATATTGGAGCGTCGGACTTGAGGAGAAGGTGTTAGGAAATATGCGTACCTTAAATTCTTGAGTTTAGAAACTCCCGTTGACTTGATCCATGATTGCTTGAGTGTTCTCTTGCACGGGTCGATCTACCCGGATCTTTGGCACTGATAACTTCTTAACACCTTGTTCCAGAATTCTGCTCCTAGCTCCACACGATCGTAGTTCGTATTTTCGTCGAAATCTGGAATTGTTGAAAAAAATACGATATTTAGTGCACCATACGATATCTATGGCCAAAGTTCTGTAGATACATAATTATAAAATTTTGCATATAAAAATGGATTAATAACAGAAATATAATGAAGTAACAGAAGAATTGGGGCAAAATACCACAGTGAGCAAATTGCGGCATAAATGGTTAAATTTGCGGCCAAGATGTGGTATTTTTGCTCCAATTTCTTGGTGTCTTCTTCTAGTTATTTCTAGTTATTTTAGTATCCCTTTTCTATATGCATAATATTTTTATAATAATCATATGAACAGAAGAACAAAAACACAGGGAGCAAAAAGTCAAATTATTTGTGGTGTTTTATTTTTTATTTTTATATTTTTGTTTGTTTAAATTTTTTTTCTTTTCTTTAAAAAGTATATACAGAGATAACTAAAAATAACTTTGTGGTGTTGCCACTCCCCGGCAACAGCGCCAAAAACTTGTTCAAAACTCACGGTGTCATGCTTTTGTCGAGTTTAGTTTAATGAAGATATGTCGGTTTTGTTGGTGAAAATAGTGCACGATGTGAATCTCGAGTTTTAAATATACCGCAAGTGCACGGTGCGTTGAAGCAAGCCGGCAAGCACGGGTCGAACCACAAGGAATGGATATCACGGCATCAATTTGAGTTATGAAACAATGGGTTGGAAAATGGGTGTTTGTCACATTTTTACAATAATTAAAAAAAGAAAGGTTTTGTTTTAAGGAAAACTTAGGCTAAGGTTTAATATGAGTGAAATACGACATTTACCCCCAACTCTCTGTTTTGATTCAAGGTTCATTTTTTTAGTTTCCATTTGAATTGCGAAAGCATGCCGCATCCATCCGAAACATGCATCGGGTTAGAATACGATATCAAGGTTAAGTAAAACGGAAACTAAAAAGAATGAGATTGAGAATGAAATGAATATGGAATTAGTTAAGTGAAGTTAGCAAGTATAGAATATATGCATGTATGCTATATATCCTATCTAGCTAGTTGCGACACTTAACAAAATTCCTTATTCATTTCAACTTCAAATCATAATATAGCAACAATAAAATGTAAAGAAGGAATATGATATATGTTAAAGGTTGATTTGCAACCATTCAAAACGATATATTTTATCAAGCAAAACATAATAAAATTGCACAATTAAGAAAAGAAGTGAAAAATGCAGGAATCAAAAGGGAGGGGTTGGAAGTAAAGTCATTCCACAACCTACCTCACCATAGCCCAAGAATAACTACTCACACATCATCATAAAAATTGCACAACTGAATAATAAAAAGAAATAACAATGAAATAGAGAAGAGACGTAAGAATCAAACTTGAATGTAATGAAGATTTTATTGCAATGGTTCAAATACAAGTAAATGAATTCAACTACCAAAATCTAATTTTGCAAGCTCAAAGATAGAGATTGCAAGACCAGAGGAAGGCAAAGAACTCAGTCTAATTCCAAGAGCTACAAGAAATTTATCAAAATAGTTACAAGTAATGCAAAAGTTCCCCCCTTTCCTCATGTACTGATCTGTTATTTATAGAGAATCCAATTTGTACTGAAAAGACAATAGACTGAAAAGACCGAAAAGACCACCAGGGACCCACCATATTTGAACGACCCAATTTGGCACCAACTTGGCCTCAATTTGTGGCCAAAATGAGTTTATTTGCGGCCAAAATTTGGAGAGCGGGGCCCATCTCTTAGGCATCTCTCTATAGTTACAATTTGTTGTAATTTGCACATGGGTGAAATTTGCACCACTCATCATTGCTGTGTGCCAAAGCAGCCCCCTAGGTTCATACATCACAAGGGTGTTCACATTTGTATGTGTTGGACCATTTCACAAATTCTTTTTGTACACACACTTTATTTGTTGCAAACTCTTTTAAATCTTGATCTGTATTCTGTCCCGTTTGCAGTTCCAGCTAAAAACCCGTCTTCTTGTGCATGTTGTGTACAAATTTCAGTGTTTCTGTCTGCGTACCTGTAATCTGTATAAATGAGCAGAAAAAGATTAAATAGCACTGTTTATTGACAAAATGATAAAAATGGGCGGTGTTATAATGTAAAAATTGTGCCGAACAATTACATATTGGAAGCTTAGGATATACACGGATATAGTAACAGTCTTGCTCGAAATGGTAGTATGATACCTGATTTGTTTCTACCTCAATATATGCATGTGTTTCTTTTAGCATATCGTTTATACATATTGGTAGAGCCCTTAGGATCTTTGCTTGATTACCAACATTGTGATGGCAGTCACACTAGTGGGGGCTGGGTAATCTATAAGCACATCCTATACAGGTCCCTAGTCGTAGGATTATCGAGACGGGGCATCGATACTCCACAGTAGACTAGTGTATACGTTTCTCATCCCAACAGGGGAAATGGTATGTCCCACAGCCATTAGTACGTCGTACTGGAGATAGTATGCAGGTGCTCATTGGATTATGAGTACACTGGACAGGACTCATGGGGAACTGCTGGTTGGTACTATATCTATCGTCAGGTAGCAGTTCCTAGGTGACATGAGTACAGCATAGTCCGTTGACTTGACATCGCTATTTCGCCTCGAGCGTGTTCCCACTGAACTTAGATCACTACCCTACCACGGCTCAAATGAGTCGTGCAAACAGGTAGTGGTTGGGTGCAGTCCCGAAGCACTGGGAGGCAGTAGTGGTTAGATAGGATTCGTCTCTCCCGGTATGGGGGTTGATATCGCGCTGTGTTCGGAAAGCCATTACACAAAGTCCCTAGCCAGGGCAAGCGAGATTTACTGGTAGGTACTCCAGTTGTTTCTAAGGGTGTTTTGGGTTACACTCCGACATAACTTATTGCGCTATTAGGTGTCTGACGGTTACCGCCCCTAGGCTCGATATCCGATACTCTTAGATGAACAGACCGGACCGTACGGAGATTGTCATAGATAGGCTCAGTAGGAGTTCGGATGAGTTTGCGCATCGGCCTTCTTATCGACAAATACCTGGGTACCCGTTACGTGCAGCTAGTACCGCTGGCGGATTATGGTTAAACCCACTACCAGCATAGTGTCGAGTCTTTAGCGTCCCACACAGAGGTTTTCCCTGCATCGGGAAAAAGTTGTAGAGGCCGTATGGTTTTATTGCAGGGCTTCGATCACATACGTGTACTTGTGCACGGATGATGTTCGGGCGGATAATACTAGTGGGCTTTGGTTTAAGCCGGATCCTAGTATTATATTGATGGATTATTTTCGTCTCTTTGTATTCGTATTTTTCGGAATACGGATACAGGTATGTATATACAGTGAGGGGTATTCTTGTAATTTGCTCAAGTATACTTCTAGAAGAAGACACCTCATTTTGTATTTAGTCTTTTGATTAAAAGATAAATGAGGTGGAGGTATGAGATGGAGATTTACATTAAATGAAGTATGGCTCTTAGGTGACTCGTGGGGTGACTCATGAGGGTGACTCACTATGTAACTATTCAGGTATGCTTGATATTTTGCATTTGCATTATTGGATGCTTGATATTATCACTACTCTAGAGCCATCTTCATTCTCTAATGTTCATTCTAGACTCTCACTTCCTCAAGCTCCCCTTCTTATTCCTCTAACCTTCAATGTCTCATGTTTTGAGAAACCTAGGGTATTTAGAGACAAACTAATCCATCTTCACTCTCTACATCATCTAGGACATCTAATTTAACGAACTAGGTGCCTTAGTTACCTCGGATTTGAGGTTGGAGCTTGGACTATAGACTCTCGGGTGGATCGTCTTTGACTTGAGGAGACCGATGAGGAGGCCCGATCCATATACGATCCGAGGAGCTTATGACGAGGAGGAGGACAATAAAAAGTCCCAAAGGACATGATACTGTGAGGTATAACATTCTTTCCGTGTAGTTAACCTCATATAGTTTAGCTAGTTAGGGTTTAGTTTCGATCCTGGAGTTTAGTCGGTGTTGCGAAGCATAGAAAAATCGTTTTTTGCATATTCCGCCTCCCCACAAGTGCGTAGGGTGCGCGACATCGACTTACAATATTTATAGCCATACCTATTTTCAAAATTAGCGAATTCTTTCCGAGTAGTTAACCTTATACAGTTTAGCTAGTTATGGTTTAGTATCGATCATAGAGTTTAGTCGGTGTTGCGAAGCATAGAAAAATCGTTTTTTGCATATTCCGTTTCCCCACAAGTGCATGGGGTGCGCGACATCGACTTACAATATTTAGAGCCATACTTATTTTCAAAATTAGCGAATCGTCACGCACTTTTAAATGATAACTTCAAGGGACGCTGCGACTTTTGAAATAGTATCTTATTTTCAAAAACATCATAGCCTCCTATTTTCAAAAACGATGATTTGTACTATTTTAAACTATAACTGTATAGCTCATACGTATTTGCGTATTGTTATACTGTTCACGTTACGATTTCTTATTTCTGCATACGCTCGCATTTATTTCATTTACGACATAAATACTATGTTTCATATTCTTATCTTTATATGACTTCGTTTGCTAGGACACACGCGCCATTACCCGATGATGCACATGTTGCACGTATACATACTTGCCGGCTCACACACACATCATCGGTAATTGCCATGCCACGTACATAATAAAAATCGCTATGTCACCGTATCACCTTATAATCTATTAGCATTTTAGTTACTGATTAGTACACAGTACTTCATATTATTGTAGATATTGCACTTTCTTTACTTTACTACACGACACGCTCATATGAACACACTTTCTATGCATTACAATGTTGTTCTGTGCATGTACATATTATTTCATTACTGCCATATTTTCATGAGATTTCTGGATTTGAGAAACTGTAGATATTATTTAAAGACTTGTGATTGTTTTAAAAATGCGATTTCTCTTGATATGATATTTTGACGTCCACCATGAGATTTCTCGGTGCTGAGCTATGATGATTACCCGATTCGAGGAGTGAGGAGTCACCGTCTGCGGGTACATGGTGGATCTGGTGCGGTACCCCGGGGCAAGAAGATCGTACAGTAAGACGTTGAGCCTGGCAGGGGAACACTACCTACCGGTCACAGTGTTGGACTCGGCGGATATCCAAAGGATACCGACCAAAATGATATGATACTAGATGGATATGAGGACTAATCTGATGAGACAGTGCCTGAGATATGAGGGTCGATCCGATGAGACGGCGCCTGAGATATGAGGATTTACATGTCAATGCTTGACACGAGTTTTATGATGATTTCGAGTGTCGATGCTGGACACTCAGGATTTTACGATGATTTTGATGTGTCATTGATGGACGCATGTTGGATGACATATACATATATATAACACAGATGATATGGTACCACATATTGATACATGCACGATATTATATTTTTATACACATATGTATACACGATCACCTTCTATTCCATACGATATGATATTATATTACAGTATGACCTAGGAGATCGTTATACATTCGATTTCTACCTGATGATGTCTTCTACTCATGAGTTGGCAATTCACCCCATTGTTCCATAGTTTTCTTGCAGGATCGACCGCTCGGATTCACTAACGGCTTGCTGGCATATTGCTCCTTTCTGGGTGATTTGCATTGTGAGGTGGGTTACAGTTTAGAGCGTAACCACCATTGTTTACTTTTATATTCATTGTATCTAGTTAAAAGCTCCATCAACCAGACTATGTATATTTGGTAGACTTAGAAACCAGAGACTTGTATATTCTTTCAGACTTAGAGCGAGATGTGTATATTATTCTTATATTGGATTTGATAATGTTTTAGTTTTCTTTACTTTCTTTCTGTGATTAATCTACGCCTTGGACGTCGTATATTTTACTTGCGTGGTTGTGTTTCCGCCAATTAGCGAAGAGCTAGCTCCCGCTTGGGGATGCCGATATTATTCTTGTTATGTACTGGTTTTGGATTAAAATTTACAAACGAAGTGCTGCCCAAATTTTAAATGACGGAAATGTTTTCAAACTTTTGTATACATCCACTTGCATTTCTATAAAAAATTACTTATACTTTAAAAGAAACACTTGATTTCATTTATACCCTTCTTTCTAAACTTCACCTCCACTATTTTCCTAAAAAGGTTTAGATTTCTAGGTTTTTGGCTTAGTTGGGTTACGGTGGGTCCTATAGACTTCACGTGATCTAAGTGCCGGTCACGTGCCATTTCCAGGCTCACGTGCCATTTCCGGGTCGTGGCTGTATACACACACACACACACGTATGTATGTATGTATGTATGTATGTATGTATGTATACATGAAGTGGCCTCTATTCTTTTCTCATCTACATGAAGTGGCCTCTTTTCTTTTCTCATCTCTTCATGATCTTAATAGAATGGTGTGGACTTGTGACCACACTTGTGAGTCACAATTCCACTCATTCATTTATTAAAAAGATATGAAGAGAAAAGAAAAGGAGAAGATTATGTTTGGAGCCATGCTTGCTTTTTCTTCATCCTCTCTAGTTTTTTCCAAGTTAAGGTGAGAAAAAGAAAAGGAGAGAAAACAAAAGGATAATCACTATTACATCCCTTATGACCAATTCCTAGCAAGTATTGTTCACAAGTTGCTTCACTTTGTATTCTTGTGTGAAGCTAGAGCTTAAGCTAGGGTTCGTTTGGGTGGATCATCTTTGACAAAGAAGATCGACTTCCAAGCTTGTTCCCGGTGGACCTAGGAGCTTAAGAAGTGGAAAAGAAGACGAAGGACACGACTACTAGTTAACGGTAACCGAGTAGTTAAACTCCTTCTATGTATGCTAGTTTAGTGTTTGGTAACGATCGCTAGGTCGTAGAAGCATGTGCTCTAGTTTAAATTTTTTTTTTACATTCCACCTTGGCTGCAAGTTTGCGGCACGAGCATGAGCATCGATTTACACTAAAGAGCTAAAGGAGTGAAATTGAAGACGAAGGACACGACTACAAAGGTTGTAATATATAACCGAGTAGTTAAGTCTGTTTTAGTTTGCTAGTTTAGTGTTTGGTATAGATCGCTAGGTCGTAGAAGCTTGTGCTCTAGTTTAAAATTTTCGTTTTGCATTCCGCCTTAGCCACAAGTTTGCGGTACGAGTATGAGTGTCTACTTACAATGTAATTTATCCAATGAGCACCTGTATACAATCATTAGTGTCAAACACTAATGGCTATGAGATCGGCCATCGCCTTGTACAGGGTCATGAAACGTATACACTAGTCTAAACTGGAATATTGATGCACTGTCACGACCTAAATGTGGCACGTGACCGGCACACAAATCACGTGACATCTAAAGACGTCGACGCGGTTCAAGTAAGCCGAAACCTGGAATCTAAACCCTTTTGATAATATTGGAGGTGAAGTTTAAAATAGTCATCGGATGGAATCAGTTTAAAATAACATTTAAGCTTAACTAAGTATGTTTGAAAAACATCTATGACGTTTTCCAATTCGACAGCACCTCCTTTGCATTTTTGTATAAAACCCGCTACAACATAAGATATATATAGCGTCCCAACGGGAGTTAGCTTCCACGCCCAAACGGCGGAGCAACCAAGCAAACAATATACGACGCACAATGGCGAAGAAAAGAAAAACGAAACGAAATCAACAATATAAAATGGTCGACTCCACTGAGTGCGACGTCACAACACACAATTTCTAAGTCTCGTTTCTAGGTCCACAATATACCCTTTCTAAGTTGATGGAGTTTTCACTAGATACAAGAATATATGAATAATCAAGAATGAGTACGATACAATAGTAACCCACTTACCAATCAATCACCGAAAGGAATGTGTGTCCAAGCCGCTGATAATCCAACGGTAAAACCTGCAAGAAACTGTGGCACAACGGGGATGAGTTGCCAACTCAGTGAATAAAAGTACATCTAAAGGTAGAAATCGAAATGCACGATGATACCTAAGTCATAAGTATAGTACTATCATAACCTGTACTAATATACTATATGATATACATATGTATTGTAATGCAACACTAACTATCATGCAATCCCAAGTAGAATATATCAATGCACATGACCTGTATCTAGGTATGAGCCCAATGTAACCGAATATATATATATATATATATATATATATATATATATATATATATATATATATATATATATATATATATATATATATATATATATATATATATATATATATATATATATATATATATAAACCTCTTCTTTAAAATAGCCGCGGAATATATATGTCCCGGCATAAAGCAGACATGATAGTATGAAATATAATAAGTATCTTTACTTAAGATATATGTCCTGCTATTTTTTTGATGGAAAGTGTTAAGAGGTTTACAATTTAAAGATCCCAGTGTCATATCAGACGTTTCAAAATAATGAGTCTATATCTTGTGTTTGAATTCCTTTTCATGTATGAATGCTCATACAAATATATATACAGGTACTGTCCCCCGGATCAGTCCTGCTCAGCTACAATAATTATAATCTAACTGTGTACCTCAAGATAACAACATTTAAATATATATATATGGATGTCCATCATCAACACCCGAAATCAGAAATCTCTCGTGTCCATCACCGACACGTAAATGCAGATATCGCCAACACCATCTCAACAGATGATCGCCACCCGATATCCCTGGCCCCGGTCGGTATCCCCTGGATATCCGCCGTGCCCATGTCTATCTCCGGTATCGAGTATCCTCACTAGGCTCCCCGCCTATAATGCGGCTTTCCTGCCCCTCGGTCTCGAACCGGGTCCACCATGTATCCGACTGTATATCTCCCCCACTTAGTCCGGATAAGTAACAAGTCCAAAACCGTATAGCCCCTCCACTCGGTTCGGAACAAAACCATCATAAAACATCAAACTCATGGTGGACGTCAACTCATCATATCCATAAATATCAAATAAAAAATGAGAATACTTACATAGATCATTCTGATGATATATTATATATATACATATATAACAGCGTCCCATACCACTGATATATATCATCAGGAGTAAAATATCCAGAAAATCCATAAGAAGCAAATATAACATCTATAGTACTGATACTTGCAAATGCGCAATAGGAATTAAAGGAAGAATGCGTAAATAAATCATACAGGTATAAAGATATCAACTCTACTGTGTCATAGCACAACTAATGATGTGTGGTGTAACATACGCGTCTGTGATCGTGCAGCATGGCAATCATTAGTATTTGTGCAAGTGTTCTAAATGTGTGATAGCCTACTTATATCAACGCCTATATACGTATTACATAACATGACGGTTCTACAGTGACATGGCAGTACAAATGAGGTGTGGTGTAACATATACGTACGTGCTCGTGCAACATAGTACTCATTATTAATTGTGTAGTGTTCTATCAGAGTGTTCGTATCGCGGAAACGTATAACATCGATAATATAACGCTAACATGTAAAGTAATCTAAGCGTAACTATTGTAATTGATTTCTATGAGCTATAGAATTATCTTTGGAAATGAAACGAAACGTTGGTTTTGAAATAAGGAAGCTGCTTTAGGTTAAAATATTTGTTGTGGAAATTGGCATCGCATCCTTGTCTTTTATCACTTAAAAAGGGAAACGAATCGTTAGTTTTTAAAAGAATATAGCTCATTCAAGTATTACATGCTAACACGGAATAAAATATAACGCTACGAGTCTAAAGGAAACTTGACCGTTATTCGGCATACAAATCTAGTCATTTCAAGTACGGTACGATTCTTCATAAAAAACCCACATTATCTCAAACATGGTATGATCCCTCACACGACTATACCAACCTATGAATATACTATATGCACATGGAAAACTTACAAGGTGCAACATCATTCTAATATCATAAACTAAATTAACACCTAGGAACTAACTATATATTATAGTATCATATATATAAGGTTGCGGGGGTGCTATACGCCATCCACCCGACTTCCCCCATAGATGTAAATCTACTCACCAACTTGATAAGCTTGCTGAAATCCACGTTGCTATGTCCGCCAACTCCGTCTCGGAAATCTTCGAAATCGTACCTATAATCGTATTTATATCATATCGACGGGAAAATCATCTCAAAACTCAAAACAATGAGATAGGCGTCCATAGGTTAGAACCTACAACATACTTAACCCAAAACGACAATATATATATCTGTCGCTAACGTATAAACGTTAACGGTTCAGTTGCAGTTCAAAATACGAAATATCCGTTTCGTAAATATCTGAAATTTGATAAAACCTTTTCTAAAACATCCCCAGATTTTACTATGTAATTATTGGGACAAAGCAAACAATACTACAGATCATAAAATAGCCAAAAGAAGCCACAGAAGAAAAACCAACACCAACAGACTAGGGGGGACGGCGAGCTCGGAAATTAGGCGATTGTTGCCGGGTCATTTGAGGAGTTTGGGGTTTGGGCTTTACATGAAGTTTCCTATTGGTCTTATGACACTTCTGGTGATGCTAGATTTTCTAGTAGTTACAGATAGTGGTTCCAGATTCTATATCTGTAGGTTAAATATCACAAAACTACTGTTTTTATATTACTGCGCATTAAAACAAGGGACAGAAATGATTAAGTGAAGAGAGAGGAAGATATACCTATGGAAGTGCTTGTAGAATCATCAAGGGTTTGTATTGGATCAAGCTTAATGATGTGCACAACTTTGAAGAGAGGGTTAAGGTTTCACTCTTTGGATATGATGAACACTTAGAATTATTTTTGGTTTGGGGCTAAAGAAGTGTGTTGTTCAGTTGAGATAACTAAAAGAATTTCCTAGGTGTGGTGATAAGATAGGGTGGAGGTATTATGATTTGTGTGTAGAGAATTCATGAGGTGGAGGTTGAGAGGTGGAGATAGAATGAAGGAAGGAGGAGGTGTAAAGAGAAGAAGGAGGAGGTCGAGGGATATGAAAAAGGGTGAGGTGTGTTGTATATGAGGGTTTAGATTTAGGTTAAGATATAACAACCATGATTTAAAAGAATGCAACAAATAAGAAAAACTTTCATATTGTAAACCTAAATCCATATAACATAAAAGATATGAAATGATAACTCTATCACTTAATTTTCATTATTTTAATGTAAAATACTATGTCATATTGAAATAATAAAATATCATATTTTTATGATATCACACACTTTATTCATATTTATCGAAATAATTACAATTTTACGGATATAATTCCGATACCAAAAGTGGTATGTGATTTCACTTTTATAAACTCCTTCTTTTATATTTCAAATTATAAATTAATATTTATAATTTTCCAAAATGTTACATGCACATTCTCAATACTCATACGACTATGGACATTTAAGGATGTGCTTATAAACTACCAGGCCCCACTAGTATGATCCCTATCATCAATCCTGGTAGTCAAGCAAATATCGTATGGGCTTTATCTCATGTATTTGCTATACATGATAATGAGTAAAACGTATACACATGACAGATAAATATAAACTAGATAGCATACTATCATCAAGAGTAAGACTGTTCTCTGTATAGGTCCTCTTGAATTCAGTAATTGCATTCCTACAATTATGACAATTTCCTTGAGAGCACCTATATCCAACAGTTAGTATACCAATATCCGAGATTTGGATTTCTTTGATATAGATATACTATTTCCTATTCATATTTTGCCATCATCAAAAATGGGGAGATTGATAGCTTATGGATTTTGATGATCTTTTTATTTAGTTTTAATGATAGCCAAAATATGATAGGTGTTTAGTGTCACATGCTTATCTTGCGCTTTACCTTATCGACACTAAACTTATATACACTTGATGTTTAGCTTGCATATCCTATATCTTGTGTATATCAAGTAATATATCAATATCGGCATGCTTTACTTGTGTTATATTCTTTGATATCGATATATTACTCTCATTCATTGTTTTGATGTTTCACAATATGAAATACACATGCACAAACATGTGTGTGCTCATTTATCTTGGTTTTCATATATCATTTATATATATAGTATATCAATATCTCTTGCTTTGAGTTTGATTTATATCTTGATATTGATATGTTAGGGGATGTCGCACACTCTACTGGGTCTGTAGAGAGGCGGAATTTTCAAAAACGATTTTTAAGACTTGCAACACCGACTAATCCCAAGATCTACCGTAAGCCTTACATAACAAAAACTTGCAAATGTATTAATCTACTATGAAGTGATTATACCTATATGAACCAAGTCTTTCGGATCTTCTTTTCCTCTTCTTGAGCTCCTTGTCCGTTGGGATCGAGCTTGGTCATCGGCCTCCCCGTGTCACAGATGATCCACCCGAGAGTCTATAGTTCAAGTTCCAACCTCAAACTTAAGGTAACTAAAGTACCTAGTTTGCTAATTTAGGTAACTTAGAAGATGTAGAGTGTTAATTGGATTGGATTATCTCACAAAACCATGGATTCTCAACACATGAGTGGGTTATGGTTTTGGGAAGAAGAAGAGAGAGCAAATGAGGAAAGAAAAAGCCCAGTGTATAATGAAACTAGCTTTTTGAAGAATGGCTAAGTCTTGGAAAATATCAAGAATGCAATATTTCATATAGAATATTGCAACCATGCTTGAATAGTTAGAACAAATGAATAAAAGAAATCAAGTAGCCATGCTTCAACCATGCTTGAATACACCTCATCCTTCCACCTCAATATCTATTTAGAAAAATAGATTTAAAACAAAATGAGGTGTCTTCTTCTAGAAGCATTCTAGTGAAGAATACCCCCACCGTATATACATACCCATATTTGTACTGCAAAAATATGAATACTAAGAGATAAAATAATCCAATAGTATAATACTAGAATGCGGCTTAATCCTAAGCCCGCTAGTATTATCCGTCCGAACAAAATACGTATAGCATGTACACGTATATGATCGAAACCTCCAATGGTATAATACTAGAATGCGGCTTAATCCTAAGCCCGCTAGTATTATCCATCCGAACAAAATACATGTAGCTTGTACACGTATATAATCGAAACCTTGCACGTAAAACCATACGGCCTCTACATTGATTTACCTGAACTAGGGAAACCTTCTGTGTAGGACTCTAAAGACTCGACAGTACGCTGGCAGTAGGTTTAACCACAAGCACGTCAGCGGCACTAGCTGTACGTAACGGCTACCTAGGTACCTGTTGAAAAGAAGGCCGCCGAGAAAACTCATCCGAACTCTTACTGAGCCTATCCGTGACAATCTCCGTACAGTCCAGTCGGTTTGTCTGAGAGTATCTCATGCCGAGTCTAGGGCGTGGAAAACGTCAGACCCCTAATAACCTGACAAGTCGTGCCAATGTGGCTTAAGACCATCCAAGAATCTACTGATATACATATCAGTAATTCTCAATTCGCCCTGACCAAAGACTTATGGTGTTGGCCAATCGAACACAGCGCGACATTGACTTCCTATACCGGGAGAGATGAATCCCCAACAATCGCTCACTGCCTCCATGTGGCTCGGGACTGTACCCAACTAAAACCTGTTTGCATAACTCAGTAGAGCCGTGATAGGGTAGTAATCAAAGCACAGTGGGAACTCACACGAGACAAATGACGACCTCAGGTCGACAGACTATCTGCACTCATGTCACCAGAGAACTGCTATCTGACGATTGGTATAATACCATCTAGCCAGTTCTCGGCGAGTCCGTCTAGTGTACTCATCCCCAGTGAGTACCTGTATACGATCAATGGTTGCGGGACTAACCATCGCCCCTCGTCGGGGTCTCGAAACGTATACACCTTTCTACTCCGAAGTATCGATGGCTTGTCTTGATACTCCCACGACTAGGGACATTTAAGGATGTACTTATCGACTACCCAACTCCCATAAGTATGATTTCCATCACAACGCTGGTAGTCAAGCAATGAACCTACGGGCTTTATCAACATGTATAAATGATACGTAATAACAAGTAAAACATATACACATGTTAAGGTAAAGACAAACCAAACAGCATACTATCATATCGAGCATGATTGTCCTGTATACACATATGTCCAAGCATCCACATGTATATATATACAATAATGGCCTCTAGGGCATACATATCCAACATGATATACTATTCATAGTTTGTGATATCGAAATAATGAATGTTCATATACTTAAGTTTATTATCTTGTGTATTTCATAACACTGTATATGATGTGCTTGTTCGTTTTGAGATTGCATTTCAGGATATCTCATGGCACAAGCGTATAGAGAAGGATGGAGGAAATCGAGCTTAAACGGCATATCTAATGGAGGTTGGATAATACGGACGAGTGCTTCTCAAATTGCCAATTTCAATCTACGAATAGCTATAAAAGCCAAAGTCCAAGTTTGAAGCGTCAAGAATCGTAGTTGAATATTTGAAGATCAAATATCGAATTCAAGACGCTAATGAGTGGAATGCCGTGTTCCGAAGTTCAAACTCCGAAGTTGAAGAGTTCGAGACTTCAAAGATTCAAGAATTGAAGATTTGCGATATATACATAGGAATCTTTTTAAGTACTCTTCGAATTATGGCATATATTATTTAGAGCTCTTGAACACTCACACACGCATGCATAAGCGTTTTACATTGCATAAACATTGGGGTTTCGAGTTTAAAGTTTTCGTTTTTATAAAACCCTAAAATAGCTGATTTTGTGCTTGCTATGACGTATGCCTATTTGCACTGCAGACGTCTCTGGATTTTTTCAAATGTTTGAAATATCAGAAAACCAAAGAAAGACAGATGTCTACAATTCAATAGGACAAACGTCTGGCGAAGGATTTGAAAAATGGATTTTTAATACCTTTAGACGTCTGCCAATTGAACTTCAGACGTCTACCCAAAAGTCTCGGGTTGAAAAGTTTTTATTCACCAAACGTTTGATGCCTTGTTTTGCAAACGTCTGATGTTAAATGATTTGAAAAATATAGCCGTTAGAACTTTTCTGGCAAAACGTCCGACATTTGCCCAACTCTACTGTAGACGTCTGCCGATGAAGTTTTCAACTGAATTCTTTTAAAAATGGCTTGTTTTCTTGTGGGGCTATAAATAGGTTTTGAGTTGGATTTTTCATGATCAATCACTTGGGCACTTTCAATTACCAATTCCTAAAGTGATCAAAACGAAAAATCTCATCTCTTGTTAAAGAAAATTTGTTTTCATTTGTTTATCATCTCTCACACATACAAAATATCAAAAGCTTCATTTTGATTATATTCATACTTCTTAGAGTATTAGTTTGAGCTTGACAGAAGCTCTTTTTAGAGTGTTGTGCTTAATTGTTTCCTCTTCTTATCTTTGTGTGAGAACTCATAAGTGCAAGAGTTCCTTTGTAAAAGAGAAGTTTCTTTCTTTGTGTGAGGACTCTTGAGTGAAAGGGTGCCTTTGTAAGGGAGAAGAACTTGTAGAGAGAAGAGTTGCTCGTATGTCGATCAACGTGTAGTCTCGGAGGAGACATGTTGAGAATTACCAATTGGAACAGGCTTGAGGGCCTAAAGAAAGTGGACTAAGGACCGAGACGTTATCGGGGTGCCGAACTATTATAAAAGACTTTGTGTTTGCGTTTGCAATTTTTTACTCTTGCTTTATATTCGTAGATAGAAATTGCATGCTTGTTCTCTTTATTGCTCTATATGCTCATTGCTTGCTTGATATTATATTCTTGATCTCTTGCTATATGCCTATATTTCACAATTGTATGTGTGCTTAGCTATATCTCTTTTGGTTTATCTTTGTCTAAGTTTGTGATATCTTATTCGCAAGTAGTTGATATAATTTTTAATTTGATCATATCGGTAGCTTAGTCCTATTCACACCCCCACTCTAGGACTATTTTGTGATCAGGTTCCTAGCTTTTTCATCTTAATTTTAACATATGCATATATTTTACTTGCTATTATGTATCGCTAATACATGTTGATAAAGCCCATAGGATCCTTACTTGACTACCGGGATTATGATGTGGATCATATTTATGGGGCCTGGGTAGTCTATAAGCACATCCTTAAATGTTCCTAGTCGTGGGAGTATCGAGACTGGGTATCGATATTCTAGAGTAGATTATACGTTTCTTGACCCCGACCGAGGCGATGGCTGTAAAAGTTCCTAGTGCCTTCGCCGCTAACCCGCGGCCAATGCGGAATCCAAAAACGAAAATTTTAGATGGCACTGGAAACTTAACCCTAGAATCTACACCAAACACCAAACTAGAAAACAACAGAAGAAGGATTTAACTACTCGGTTAGGGTTACAACCTTTGTAGTCGTGTCCTTCGTCTTCAATCCTCTTCTTGAGCTCCTCGAGACTCCTAGATCGAGCTTGTCCGCCGGACTTCCTTCGCCGGAGATGATGTGCTCGAGGGAACCAAGTTCAAGCTTCAACTTCATCAATGAAGTAACTAAAGATCCTAGGATGCTTAGTGATATAGTGTGAGTGTTTTGGTGATTTTTCTTTCTCTTAATCCTCTTGAATCTCAACACATGAGAGGGTAGAGAAAGAAGGAGGAGGAGCCATAAGAGGAGAGAGAAGCTAAATGTTCGAATGAAAAACTCACTATTTTAAAATTACAACCATGCTTGAATAGTATAAGCAAATGAATTAATAATTCATTTTCCTATACCCTCCACCATTTCTTTCATCCACCTCATTTCACAATTTCTTTAAAAAGAAAATCCTAGAAATGAAGTGTCCTCCTTTTAAAAGTATTCTTGTATGAATACAAGAATACATCTCCGCAAATACATGCCCGTATTCGTATTCAAACACGAATACCCAAGAGATAGAAAAAATACAATGAACATAATACTGGAATATACATATCGAAATATATATGTAAATTATTAAATCAAAACTTGATTTAATAATCCCGCTTAATCCTAAGCCGTCTAGTATTATCCTCCGCCCGATTAAAATTCGTGTGGGTAGCACACATACCTAATCGGAACCTTGCACGTATCAATGTACGGCCATCATTTTGCCTAAATCAGGAAAACTCTCTATGTGGGACTCCAAAGACTCGTTAATACGCTGGCAGTGGGTTTAACCATAAGCACGTCAGCGGCACTAGCTGTACGTAACGGCTACCCATGTATTGAGTGAAAGGAAAGCCGACGAGCAAACTCATCCGTACCCCTACAGAGTCTGTCTGTGACAATCTTTGTACAGTCCGGTCTCTTCGTTTTGAGATAATCGCATACCGGTTCTAGGGGTGGATAACGCCGGACCTCTACTAACCCGATAAGTCATGCCGGTCTGAAGCTCATTACCCGCTGAGATGAAAGTGTTTGCTAGCACCGCGACGTGGTTTAAACGGACATCACACATGCAATTTCAAAAATTCGTGGTGCTAACGAACACTTACCAAGATCTAGCTAGAATATTAGGGTTAACTATGACGATATCACAGAAACTAGTTAAGAGAAGAATGCTACAACCTTTGTAGACCGTGTCCTTCTCTTCTAAAGCTCCGGGTTGAAGTCCATGCGACTCCACTAGGCTCCACTTGAAGGTTGAACGAACTTCCTCCGATGACCTTCGTGCCGAAGATGATCCACCTGAAGTCCGCCGATCCAAACTACCTCTTCACTGAACTTTTTAGTGAAGGAAACACACCATACCAAAGTGCCAATCTAATGTGGGATGGTGAAGGAGGGGTGTTTTATGCTCACTAGGGTTCTCACAAGCTCAAGGATTCACAACTCATGTAAGGGTTTGAGCTTGGAGGTGGAGGTGAAGAATGAGGAGAGAGCTAGAAAGCATATGAAATCAACTCAAGAAAACACAAGTCTTAGAATGAGCAAGCATGAATGGCTCTCACTTGGCCTCACTTATTCAAGCATGGAATAAAATGCAATAATAAATTGCAACCATGCTTGAATAGTAAGTCAAGACTAATAAACAAAGGAAAAAAACCCATGCCTTGCCATTCCACAAATATCTCCACATATTACACCTCATTTTCTATTTTCTAAAAATAGAACATCCATGCCATGCTTCATATAATATATATATATATATATATATATATATATATATATATATATATATATATATCACATATATATTAATATAAAGATATATAAAGACAAGCATATTATTTGTGAGCAATAATATTAGTCAATATATAATTATATCAAATATAATATATATCAAATTATTAAATCAACACTTGATTTAATAATCCGGTTATATCACATATAACCGACTAATATCATTTATCAGTATATCACATTATCAAATCAATGCTTGATTCGATAATCCGGTTATTGTCACGACCCGAAAATTATGGAGCGTGACTGGCACTTAAATTACGAAAACGTCTAGAGGCGTACGTAATCTAAATAAGCCAAAACCCAGAAATCAAAACCAATTAAAGCGGTAGAGTGAAGGAAAACTAATTTATTGAAAGTGATTTTAATCAAATAAGTCGCATCAAGCTTTTTAAAAGCAACATCCATTTTTCCGAAAATTTCGGCAGAGTCTCCTTTGTAAATACTGGCCCCAGACGGGTACAAAACGAGTGTAGGGTTGCTATGCACTGCCACAAGGGTCTACGAGGCATCAACCATACCCGATTTAAATTTTAGCGGTGCCGAACAACCCAAAGCCGGATCTTTAAACTAGAGTTTAAGCGAAAACAAGCATATTAAAAACTTTAACACTAAGTGAGAGAGATTACAACCTTTGTAGATCCGGTCTTTCACTTCTTAAGCTCCGTGTTGAGCTCCCTTCGCTGCGATCATCGTGCATCCGGACTCTAGAGAGGCTCCACGAAGAGAAAGGTGCAAGCTTGCTTCCGATCTTCGATAACAAAGATGATCTACCTTGAAGTTTCATTAACACAAGCTCTCACTCACAAAATGAAGTGAACACGCTCATCTAAATGGCAAGGGTAGATGAGGATGATGAAGTAGGATTTTTGCTCTCATTTGTTTTCTTATTCTCACTCACTTTCATCACAAAAGGCAAAGCAAGAAAGCTTTGCATCAAGGAAGAAGAAGAAGAAGAATAGTGATCCTTTTGTGATAAATAATGAAAAGATAATAATGATGAATAATGCAACCATGGTTAAACAAACCTTTGTAGAGAATTAACCAAGGTTAAAGGGTTGGGTTGGGTTAAGGAATTATCTTCATAAAATATCTTTTCCAAAACAAAAATGAAAGCTTCTAGAAACTTCTAGAATAGCTTAACCCAAATCAAACCCTAACCATGTTTAATCTCCACTAAACATGTTGCATTAATAACCATATCATGTTACAATATTATATATCACATATATATAATAATTATTGCAACAAAATAAAATAATACAATTAACATATATCGCATATATATCAATGTATTACCCGAGTGAGAAAAAGAATCTTTTAGTGAGCTAATATTAGTTAATGTAATTCAATATATCATATATATTATTATACATTAAATTATTGAATCAACACTTGATCCGACAATCCGGTTATATCGCATATAACCGACCAATATCATATTTACCGATTCATCGAATCAACACTTGATCCGATGACCCGACTGATATCAAATATCGCGAGAATAGAATACGGTATCTCATATCACATTATCCTCGGTCCTGCACATATCACATATGTGCCCCTACTCCATTTTTCCTGAGTCAAGAAACCTCTGTGTAGGACTCTAAAGAATCGTCAATACGCCGACAGTAGGTGATGATCATATCAAATACCCACAAGCTGCAAGCGGTCAGCTAAACATAACAGC
Source organism: Agapanthus africanus (assembly GCA_030015575.1). NCBI lineage: Eukaryota > Viridiplantae > Streptophyta > Magnoliopsida > Asparagales > Amaryllidaceae > Agapanthus > Agapanthus africanus. The sequence continues at coordinate 204,419,834 of CM057347.1, read as the reverse complement.
CACCCAGGTATTGAGTGATCAGAAGATCAACAAGCAAGCCTGTACATTCTCCTGCGAATCCAATCAGTAACACTCCCGTACAGTCCGGTCTCGTCGTCTGATATGTCGCATATCTCGCCTAGGGGTGGTAAACGTCAGACCCCAGTAACTCGATAAGTCGTGTCGATATGAGGTCTATAACAGTTCGAGAAACTACTGATAACACTTACCAGTAAATCTCAGCAACCCTGGCCAGGGATTTCCAGTTATAGCCAATCGAGCACATCACAACATCAACTATACCGGGAGAGACGAATCCCCTCATATCGCTCATTGCCTCCATGTGATTCGGAACTGTACCCAAAAGCCACCTTTTTGCACGCCCTCTTGGACGTGGTATGATGGAAATCAAAGCACAGTAGGAATCACACAAGACTCTATGACGATCTCGGGTCAACAGACTACTCTGTACCAGTGTCACCGGAGAACTGCTATCTGACGTGAGGTATAATACCATCTGGGAGTTCTCGGCGAGTCCGTCCAGTGTACCCAGTCTCCACTGAGCACCCGTACACCATCCTTGATGTAAAACACCGATGGATATGGGATCATCCATCGCCCATCATATGGGTCAAGATGCGTATACGCTAGTCTACTCTGGTGTATCGATGCCCTGTCTCGATACACCCTCGACTAGGAACAGTTATAGGATGTACTCGTCGACTACCGTGGCCCCACTAGTATGATCTCATCATAGTCCCAGTTGTCGAGTACATATCCTAAGGGCTTTATCAACATGTAACATAGAGACAATCAGAGTACATGTTAAGATAAAGTACAACCAGATAGCATACTATCATATCGAGCAAGAAAGTCCTCCCTATATATGTCCAACCATCCATTACAATATACATCGTATGTACAGTAATGGCCTTTAGGGCATACATATAACTAACAATCTCCCACTTCCACTAGAGCCATTTGTTGTGGTATCACATACCCAACAATTAGCTGTGGTTGAAGTATTTCATACTCAACCATCCCATAAGAGTTTCTACTGGGAAAAGGCCTTTGTGAGTGGATCCGCGCTGTTGTCCTCTGTGTCTACTCTCCTAACCTCGATCTCCCTGGAGATCAACCATCTCCATGATCAGGTACACTGCCTAAGAATTATATCTGGATTTCTGATGGGACCGGGGGGGTTCCTTGGCATAAGCCACAACTCCATTGTCACACAATGGTAGGAACGAAGTTCATTTCATGAACTTATATATATCCAGACTGCCTCTTTGGTAGCATCCTTGGTAACGATGTATCTTGCCTTTAATCGTCTTGTAAGTCACGGTATCTAGTTTGGAACTCTTCCAACATACCGTCCCTCCACTGAGGGTAAAGACAATGCCTGCGACTGACATTCAGTCGTCCTTATCACCCTGGAACCTTTCCAGTGATTCTCCCCAGGATCGATTGATACCATCTCACTACAACTAGTGAGTATCCTAACATCAGATTAGATCTATCTCATAGATCCATAACCCAGGATTTATGAGGTATCACCTTGATCCTATAGAGAATCTTTGTGATAAGCGGAGATTAACTGAGCGTAGCATAGGAAACTCCTTCCCTATCAAGAGTATGTCATCCACGTACTCTACGAGGATCACCGCCATACTCCCTACTACCTTTTTGTATATACAAGGTTCATCTACCATTTTGATGAAGTCAAACTCTTTGACTACCACATCAAAACAGACATTCCAACTCCGCGATGCCTGCTTTATCCTATAAAGCAACTTGCACACGTTTCCGCTGCTCCCACTGTCTATGAAGCCCTCTGGCTGTGTACTTATAGACGCTCTCTTCCAAAACATCATTTAGAAAAGCAGTCATGACACCCAACTACCAGATATCGTAGTCATGGTATGTAGCAGTGGCAAGTATGATCTGGATGGACTTAAGCATAGCTTTGAAAGTCTTAACTTTTCCATGTACACCAAGTAATCTTCTCAAGATATACTTGCTCCTGATGGGGATTTAACCCTTCAGATAAAGCAACCAAAGTCCATACTTTGTTGGTGTATAAGGATTCCATCTCAGATCGCTAAGCATCCAGCCATTCTTACAGAGTCCCACTCCTGATGGCCTGCTCGAAACTAGTTGGGTCATCATCTCATGATGCAATCCTCGCTCCCACTGTCATAGAGAGACCGAAGTATCTCTCAGGTGGGTGAGGAACCCTACTAGATCGGCGGAGAGGCAGAGGTTCGTTAGAATCTATTGAATCCTTTGGTTCTATCAAATCATCTGCTGTAGTTTATATAGCTGGAACTCCTTCCAATTCTACCTCATGACCATTAATTTATTCACAAGAAATTCTCTTTCACAAAGGTGGCATGCTGAGAAACAAAACATCTTTTGTTCCTCGGTTAGGTAGAGGATATTCCCTTGCGAATGCTTGGGATATCCAACAAACTTCCACAAATCTGACTTTGCCTCGAGCTTGTCCGGATTTTGCTTTTCAGACATAGGCCGGACAACCACAAATCTTAACATACTTAAGATATGGGCTCTTCCCTTTCCATATCACATATGAAGTGGTAGGCAACTGATTTGATTTGAACCCTATTCAATAGGTATGCAGCTTCTCAAGTGCATAACTCCCAAAAGGAAATAGGAAACTCAGTAGTACTCATCATAGAGCACACCATATCACATAGGGTGCTATTGCTCCGCCCCGATATACCATCGTGCTATGGTGTATACGGAGGAGTAATGCTGAGAGAGAATCTTATTCTCCTTTAGAAAAGTCCAGGAATTCCGTGCTCAAGTATTCTCCTCCTTGATCTCATCAAAGGACATAATACTTATAACCGTATTTTGGTTCTCTACTTCTAACTTATATTCTGTGAATATCTTAAAAGGTTCAGACTTGTGTTTCAACAGGAACATATGTCTGAATCTTGAGAGATCATCAGAGAATATAATGAAGTACAAAGAACCGGTCTTGGCATGTGTAGACATGGGACCTTCATACATCAGCATGTATCAATCCCAAGAGTTCATTATCTCTGTTTCCAATAAACAGAGCTATGGTCATCTTATCTTTGTGACATGACCGGCAAGTTTCACAAGATGTAAATTCAAACTAATTTAAATATGCATCTAAATGTAACTTAGCTAGTCGGGTCGCATTGATATGACCTAGTCTACAATGCCTCAAGAAGGATTCGTTCATTTCTGAACTCTCCCACTTATGTGTGTTCTGTATACTAAGAACTGTAGTTTGATTTAGAACGTCGATGCTTTTAGATAACGTGCCTGAACCGATCAACTCTTGATATAGGAAATGTTCAAAACATTATCCAACAATACAAAATTATATCCTTTCTTTACTAATAAAGAGACTGATATGATGTTGTATATCAAGTTCGGTATCTAATAACATTTATTCAGAATCAATGTATTCTGGTAATACAGGGTGATAGCGACCAACAGACTTGGCTGCAACACTTGCACCGTTTCTATCTCATGAAACTTATCACCCGTTCTCAGTTCTCTACCTATCTGTAGCCTATGTAACAAATTACATATGTGGGATCCTGATCCGGTATCTCATACCCAGGACGTAAAGGATACTGAGAAACAATTCTTTTAATGAACACACCCAAAATTGATGCATCAACATGCACTTTCTTCGTTTAGGCGGCACGGGAATTCTGGTAATCCCCTATTTCCTGCTCTGTCTTATAACAATTATAAGTTGGAGTGGGACCAACGTTCCTTAGCGCAGTATAACAAGCGGGTTCGGTCAATACTTCCGTATTATTATCTTGATTAAGGCGTGACAAAGTCGCTACCTGGAGAGAGAGAGAAGAAAACACTCAGCGTACGCTTTTACAAGATTAGATTGGTTATCAATTTATCTAATCAGGATGTCTCCCACTGTTTTAGTCAAATCTTCCTTCAAACCCTAAAAGGAAAGACTAGCCGGGATTAATTACACGCTACAAGTTCGCCAATCTTTCAGCCAGGCCAGTGCCGGTACTTTGAGGGAGGTTCCCCGTGCTTTCGCACGAACCTAATTAAAGTAAACCTCATTTTCCCAAGGGCGTAACCCCGTTGACACCTTTCTAGACACCTACTTGATCGGCTAGATGTAATGTGAAAAACTCTCCCAGGAGTAACTCTTACTCGCAGCGGGTATCGGGATCCAACTATCTCATAGAAGGTATGCAATCTCATTGCAAATTTCAACACTTAAAATTCCCAATAATATTTTACCCCTGGCAGCTATATGACCTTAACATAGTCAAAAAATCATAAGTGCTAGTCAAGTTCAACCCGTCATTTCCCGATTGAATTAAACCCACCCGCACGACCCTTAACATAGTCAACAAAGTCGCACGACTACCCTAATCCAATCGCATCATATGCTTATATAGATAAGCACTAATTAGCTACCGCACACTACGCCTTAACATAGTCAACAAACATAGCACGAATACTAACTAGTACTTATCTGAAATGACGGAGGGCTACGACAGGTTTTTAAGAAAACCTTTTGCGTAATGAACTTGATATCGTCGTAGAATCGAGTGAATTTTAAATGGAGTGTTTTTGAGGCTTTTACTAGTTTTGCTAAAGAGGTCACTCCCGGTGAAGGGATCGTCGGCTCTTTCCTCATCAAATAAGGTGAAGGATATTTCACAAATACCGCTATGCAAAGCAAGAACTATAGAAGCAATCAAAAAACAAACCGAGTTTGTAGCATCTGCCAGTTTCACTAAAGAGGTCACTCCCGGTGAAGAGATCTCGGCTCTTTCCTTATCGAATAAGGTGCTGGATGTTCTACAAGGAACACCGCTATGCAAAACAAGAACTAGAGCTACCAGTTTTTTTAAACAAGTTTCTACAACATCTTAGGTTTCTTTTAATTCATTAATCTCATTAATGAAGTCCCATTTTAATTTTGCTTCACAAGCATCAGATATGAAACGAAATCGACAATATATATATATATATATATATATATATATAATATAAACATTCGTCTCAGGCAGAAATATGATCTCATCACAGAACATTGCAACAGAAGAACATATATGAAATATTGGATATACTAGGACGTCCGTGTTTTAATATGGGCCTGTATAAAACACGGATTCCACGGTCGCGATGAATAGCCAAACCCACATCCCTAGACCCCTACGAGAGCGGCAAGTAACACTGCCAATTCTAGGGTTAGGAGACCCGGTCTCGACTCCTCGAGATGGTCTCCCACTGTACCCTAGAACCCGGTTACTTGTGCTTCCCTCCTTGGGTCTACCTAATGCGGAAAAGTAAATAATATACAACGGTGACATCATCCTCAGCCCGGAAGTTCCCCAATAAAAGAATATTACATACAAATGAATTTTACATGAATGAAAAAGAAAAACTCTCATCTCACATAAAAACCCCGGCTATTCAGAACACGACGATCCAATATAACATATCACAACAACACATAATATCTCATATCATCAACGTAAGTAAGTATGCATACACCGATTGTCGTCGATGTATAGCAACGAAAACCGGCGATACAACTACATATTATACTTACGGTCACAGAAAAGAAAGTGTAAAACTACAACAGTTGGAATCCGCAACCTTCTTAGACATCGCATGCCTAACCAAATGAATTCCTTAGACATCGCATGCCTAACAATTATAAACCCCGTATTTTAGTCTCATTATCGAAAATACTTTTCAATATCTGGTCGGGCAATTCAACAAGATTCCCGATATTCTGATCGAATGCTCGTCGCAAACTTTGATAGACGGCCGCACCCCCGATGCCGTCGACGAAGTGCACTAAGGCGGAACACCGCTGCCGCGAGCACCCGAACGGATGCTTTTTGCGACGGGGTTCTCCTACAATCACTTGGTCTAGGCTATGCGGCGTGGCTGTCTAATAAGTTTACCCGGCGAGTATCCGCGTACGCTATGTGATTGCGACGGACTTTTGATCACATCAAAATTCCGTGGCAACCGATCATCTGAGACTAAACCGCTAGATTTATAACATTCAAATTAGTTATCTCATAACTACTTGTGGATTCCAAATATTGTATCACATTCCAGATAAATTGTAACACCCGAGCCCAATAATACTATTTCTGTTACTGGTTGAGTGTTTGGCATTGCTCATTTCATTTATCTTGCTTGTTTGGTTCTTATTGCACAATTTTAACCGGCTAAGTCATTCTGCATATAACAAATTTTAGCACCTAAAATAAAATTGAAAATATTCTTCTTGGCCTACTTGACACCCTTAGCCTCGTGGTAGCGTCCGTGCATTGTATTCTCGTCCCGTTCAGTGAAACGGGCGAGTTTGGATGGCTACGTGCACGTGCGTGTGTCCGTTTTGGGAGTATGCTTTTTAATCATAAAACATTTCATTTTAAAATTTGGAACCCGCCTAAAATCCTATTATTTGAATTTCGAATTTTTGGACCCAACCCGGGCGCAATTTGGAAATGTTTCATTTGGCGCCAAAATCCTAAATTTTAATATTATTAAAACCATCGCATATATTTTTCTAACTAACCTGATATCTTACTGTTCATTACCTATCTTTTAAATCTTTAAGTTAACCATATAATATTTTTACAATCTTTATATCCTTCTTAATTTATTCTCTCAGCCAATCGCAACCTCCCCTTTAACCCCGTGGGCCCCACTTTCTCTCTCTCTCTCTCTCCACTTTTTCCTCTCTCTCCCTCTCCCTCATATATTCTCTCGTACTTCTCTTTATCATTTTTCTCTTCTTGCTTCATGTCTCGTTTCTTATTTCTTTTAACTGTTCTTTTGTTGCCGGAATTCCGTCGTGCCGGTGACGTTTCTCGACGTTCCAGCGAGATACTCCGACCCGTGTGGTTCATTTGTTCGTCGTTTGGGTTCATTCCGTGAACCGTGCGCCGTCGCGAGTTTTCCCCGCCGACGGTTAACGTTCCGTTTTCCCGATTCGCGACCCATCGAGGCAAGTTAATCTTGCTACATGCTGTATACTTTTATAATCTTCATTTTATAATATTATACATTTGAAAATCTTATAGTTTACATATGAAATGTCGTTGAAAAATCGGATATGACAAATCTGAAATTTACTGTACACCTTATCTTATAAAATTCATTATAAATCATAGAAAAATCATTAGTATACGTTCTTTAGTTCGTTACGAAGCTAATTCAGAATACTATAACTCTATGAAATATTTACTTGCAAAATAAATTGTTTAAATAACGTAAAATGCAAATGAAAATGCCTTTAAACTGCCGTCCAGGGAAATTCCAGCAGCAAACTTTCAAGTTTGAATATTCATAACTTTTTGTAGGGATAACCTGAGATGCTTATACTTATAAAACTGAAAACCTTATTGAATTATCTTTGTTTTGGTATAAGATACGTCTCTTTTGGAGAACGTTTGTTATTTTTAAGCTATTTTACAAATTAGGGTGACGCTGAATTTCTGAACGGAACCTTCTTGTGCATGGTTAATCAATACAGCTTTTATAGTTACTAATCGCTTTGAATATGCTATCCATATTAATATTATTATATAAATATTTATATCACATATTGCTTAGTTGTACATCCCACACTACCATTTTATAGTTTTATAACTCTTCGGATACCCGTTTGCATCCATCGCATTTAAGATAAATATAATTGCATCCAAAGATCACATTACTACATAATAATGTGATATTAATACTCCATGTTTAATAAATTGCATCCTAATTAATATTGGAACTATAAATGTAACCCTAATCGATAACTGTGCATCCATATCCTTGAAATTATATCTATTTGCCTATCATATTACATGTTCCAGTTTATTGTTCTAATAGTACTCATGCTTGTTTATTTATACACATGTTTATGATAGTTTGATTATGAGCACCCACATGACATCTTGTGCTCCTGACATGACCTGTTACACTTCCTACTTGACATGATATGGTACCGTACACTCTTGACATGACATGACACCTTTATACATTACCTGACCTGTTACCTGATCTCATGCCTAATGCCGACAAACCTGACCATTCCTGCTGTCTATCCAGACAGACCTACTCTTACCGGATTTTGTGTTGGCATTAGTCCTTGACTACTGAATACCTGACCTGACATACATAGCTTGGGGGTATGGGGAAATCAAAGATGAACCTGACTTGTAACTCGACAGTTCACTACCGTTCGAGTGTACACATTCCTATTCTGTGCCTAACGGCATGTCTCGGTTTCAGCCGAGAATATTGTGGCCGTGATCCCGGGTATGTACGGGGTAATACCGAGTGTACACTTTCCCATTCTGTGCCTAACGGCATGTCTCGGTTTCAGCCGAGAATATTGTGGCCGTGGTCCCGGGTATGTACGGGATACTAACACTTTCCCATTCTGTGCCTAACGGCATGTCTCTGTTTCAGCCGAGAATATTGTGGCCGTGATTCCGGGTATGTACGGGGTAATACCGAGTGTACACTTTCCCATTCTGTGCCTAACGGCATGTCTCGGTTTCAGCCGAGAATATTGTGGCCGTGGTCCCGGGTATGTACGGGATACTAACACTTTCCCATTCTGTGCCTAACGGCATGTCTCGGTTTCAGCCGAGAATATTGTGGCCGTGGTCCCGGGTATGTACGGGATACTAACACCTTCCTATTCTGTGCCTAACGGCATGTCTCGGCTGCCGCCGAGAATATTGTGGCCGTGGTCCCGGGTATGTACGGGATACTATTGGGTTACATCGACGATTCATCAATTGATTTCAAAGACTTTAGAGTAGAAAACTGATAGAACAGTTTAGTTACCCTTTGCACATTACCCTGCACTGTTGTTTCATAATATTGCTTATTTCATGTTCACACCTGCATTGCTTATTACCATGTTTATACTATATTATTTGGTTGACATGACGCGCTGACGTCTGGGTTTTGCATGGCCCAGATTCCTTACCTCTACCGACGACCGAGCAGGAGTACTTCAGCCAGCAGGCTGATTTGTGAGTTCTGTAGTGGTTAGTTCATTTATTGCATTTTACTTCCAGGTGTGATCCCGCATTACGGGACGTACCTTTCTATTATTGCATTGGATCATTTGCTTCCGCACTTATTGTTTATTGATTCTTGTTATTATGGACTTGGACATGTATTAGATTAGTTTATTATTTTGTTCTTGATATCTCTACAACCGTAATGTGACTGTGGATGGATATTTCCTACCCACAGGTAGCATGGTTGGCTATGTCACGTGCCCAATCTTGCGTACTCTGGGAAGCGGGGCGTGACATGGTTCTTTTGGTATCAGAGACATAGGTTAATTGGGTTAATTCTTTGTAGTTGGGTATTGCACCCGATACACGAATCAGAATGCCCGTGATTAGGAAACATGTCCTGCCACCTTGACCGTTTTACCATTCTTGAATCACATTCTTCCGGATTATATCTTTTACGACGTGCAAACTTACTTTGCATTGTCAACTCGAAAACCTGATTTCTTGTTATCCCTAGGACTTGGGCGACTTGGGTGGAGTTAAGTAATTGCGGCTATGATACCGCGGCATAGCTACAATGCAGTACTCTATTTAAGTATCTTGGAGTTCTAGCCTTGATCCACATTCAGAATCTATCATCATGCTAATGTTGGGTGTTTTGAGTTCAGGATTATGACAGGTAAGAAGTTGAAGACTTACCAGAGGCGTGTGAACGAAGCCGCCATGCTTGGAGTGATAAGAGGAATGCTGGAAATCAAAGAGACAGACTGAGCTGATCCAGCAATAGCAGATTCGTTTCAGGAAGGTTTGCAGATCGTTCAGCAGTCTGTAAACAATGATGGAACTAGACCAGTCGAACGAGTAGGGACTGTAGCAGATTTCAGACTTTTGGGTCCGTCTACTTTCACTGGTCTGGAGGAGCCGTTGCCAGCCGAGCAGTGGCTAGTGACACGGAGAATTTGCTGATTGCGGCACAGATTCCAGAGGACAAAGGAGTTGATGTAGTGCGCATTCAACTAGTGGATTACGCCCGAGAGTGGTGGCTTGTGGAGGAGAACCGCTTGCCCCAGGCCAAGCAGTGGGCGGATTTCTCTAAGAGTTTACTGGAGAAGTCCTTCCGCGGACTGCGCGGAGGAAATGGAAGAGAAGTTCATCGGACTAAGGCAGAATGGAGCAACCGTGGACGTGCATGCAGCAGAATGGACGAGACTCAGTAGTCTTGCTGGACCTTTCGTGGCCAACAATGTAGACAGCAGTTGCGGTAAGGAAGCAGTTCTGTCGGGCCAGTCGAGTTTAGGGCTAGGCCGACAAACAGTGTTCTTGCAGCTATGGAAGTTGATAGTACTGAAGAGCCGGCAGTTGTTCGCGATTTTATGGACGTATTTGAAGATATATCGGGCTTACCGCCGAAGCGAGATGTGGAGTTCGCGATTGACCTTATTCCTGGTGCAGCGCCAGTATCAAAATCTTATTATCCGATGGCACCGGTGGAATTGGAAGAAGTTAAGAAACAAGTTGGTGAATTACTCGAGAAGGGTTAGATTCGAAGTAGCAACTCACCTTGGGGAGCCCCAGTTCTTTTAGTAAAGGAGAAGGACGGCACGAGAAGGATGTGCATTGATTATCGAGAGTTGAACCGGGTGACTATTAAGAACAAGTACCCGATCCCTCGCATTGGAGAACTTGTTGAGCAGCTTAGTGGCGCGAGGGTATTCTCGAAACTGGATTTGTGATCAGGATATCATCAGGTCCGAGTGAGAGCAGAAGACATTTGCAAGACGGCGTTTCGGACTCGATATGGACATTTCGAGTATCTAGTGATGCCCTTCGGAGTGACTAATGCGCCGGCAATATTCATGGATTTGATGAACAAGATCTTTTCACCATTCTTGGACCAGTTTATTGTGGTATTCATTGACGATATTCTGGTATACTCGAAGAGTCCGGAGGAGCCTGCTGAGCATTTAAGGATCGCACTGCAGACGCTGAGGCAAGAGAAGTTATTCGCGAAGATGAGTAAGTGCGAATTCTAGCTGGAAGAAGTGAAGTTTCTGGGGCATGTTGTGTCGGGCGATGGAATCGCCGTCGATCCCGAAAAGATTGCAGCAGTTCGAGATTGGCCTATTCCAAGGAATGTAGCTGAGATAAGAAGTTTCCTTGGATTAGCCGGATACTACAGGAGATTTATGGAGAACTTCGCTCGTTTGGCAGAACCGTTGACCAAGCTTACGCGTAAGGAGGTACATTTTGTATGGACGGATAAGTGTGCGTTGGCTTTTGAGACGTTGAAGCAGAAGTTGATAACCGCCCCTATCCTGACCGTACCAGACAATTCCGGAGGACTAGTGATTCATAGCGACGCATCTGGGAAAGGATTGGGATGTGTTTGGATGCAGCATGGGAAGGTTATAGCATACGCATCGAGACAGTTGAAGACCCATGAGAAGAATTATCCAACTCATGACTTGGAGCGTGCGGCTGTGATTTTCGCTTTGAAGATTTGGAGACACTACCTTTTGGGGGAAAGAGTCGAAGTTTTTACAGATCATAAGAGCTTGAAGTATGTGTTTACACAGAAGGAGCTTAACATGAGGCAGCGTAGATGGTTGGAGCTGATGGCTGACTACGATCTTGATCTTAAGTACCATCCGGAGAAGGTTAATGTTGTGCCGGATGCGCTTAGTCGGTTACCAGCAATTCAGGTGTTAACTACACAGGGGGAGATCATTGCAGATTTTCGAAGATTTGACTTGGAAGTTGTGCTACCACATTCTACGGGACAGTTGATGCAGTTGCAAGTACAGTTGTCCTTGGTTGAGAAGATTAAAGCGGCACAATCGCAGGATCCTAGACTGCAGAAGTTTCGAGAGCGGGTTGAGGCTGGACTACGAACAGATTTACTGGTCTACGAAGATGGTTCGTTGAGGTATGGTAGCCGTTTGTGTGTGCCAAAGGGGGATGTTCGTGAAGAGCTTATGAAGGAGGCACACAGTTCAGCTTATTCTATACATCCAGGAGGTACAAAGATGTACCGAGATATTCGACAGCATTTCTGGTGGGAAGGCATGAAACGGGAGATTGCTCGCTTCGTGGCTAAGTGCTTGGTATGTCAGCAAGTCAAGGCTGAACACCAAAGGGTTGCTAGTTTGTTGCAACCACTTCCGATTCCTCAGTGGAAGTGGGAACATATAACCATGGATTTCGTGACGGCTTTACCGCGAAGTCCAAATGGCAACAATGCAGTATGGGTGATTGTCGATCGATTGACCAAGGCAGCTCACTTTATTCCTTTCCAGGTTGGTCAATCAACGGAGACTTTGGCAGAGCGGTACATGCAGAAGATTGTAAGATTGCATGGCGTACCGGTGAGCATCGTGTCCGATCGGGACACTCGGTTCTTATCACACTTCTGGAGGAGTTTACAGGAAAGTTTGGGGACTCGATTGAAGTTTAGCACAGCTTATCATCCTCAAACTGATAGTCAGTCGGAGAGAACGATCCAAACTCTTGATGATATGTTGAGAGCATGCATGTTGGACTTCAAGGGTTCGTGGGAGGATCATCTACACTTGGTGGAGTTTTCTTACAACAACAGTTTTCAGGCAACTACCCAGATGGCTCCGTTTGAAGCTTTGTATGGTCGTAAATGTCGTTCACCTATTTGTTGGGATGATGTCGGTGAACGAAAATTGTTGGGACCAGATTTGGTGATGCAGACAGTTGAGAAGGTTAACACTATCAGAAATCATATGAAGGCAGCACAAGACAGACAGAAGAGTTAGGCTGACACATCGAGAAGACCTCTAGAATTCATCGTGGGTGATTTGGTGTTCTTGAAGATATCACCGACTAGAGGGGTGATTCGTTTTGGAAGGCGAGGAAAGCTCAGTCCTCGGTTCGTTGGACCCTTGAGATCGTGGAGCGTGTTGGTGAGGTAGCATATCGTTTGGCGTTACCACAGTCCTTGGCAAATGTGCATGATATGTTTCACGTATCTCAACTCCGTAAGTATGTTCGAGATGAAACACACGTTTTGGATCATTCGGAGCTAACAGTACGGGAAGACTTGACTTTTGAGGAGCGACCAGTTGAAATCAAGGATCGAAGAGAAAAGGTTCTTAAGAACAAGGTTATCCCCCTTGTGCTAGTCTCTTGGGGTAATCGATCGCATGGAGAATCCACTTGGGAGCGAGAAGACGAGATCCGGCAGAAGTTTCCTCACCTTTTCCTGTAGTTATCTATCTTGAATTCTTGGAATTTCGAGGACGAAATTCTTTTTGTAGTTGGGTATGATGTAACACCCGAGCCCAATAATACTATTTCTGTTACTGGTTGAGTGTTTGGCATTGCTCATTTCATTTATCTTGCTTGTTTGGTTCTTATTGCACAATTTTAACCGGCTAAGTCATTCTGCATATAACAAATTTTAGCACCTAAAATAAAATTGAAAATATTCTTCTTGGCCTACTTGACACCCTTAGCCTCGTGGTAGCGTCCGTGCATTGTATTCTCGTCCCGTTCAGTGAAACGGGCGAGTTTGGATGGCTACGTGCACGTGCGTGTGTCCGTTTTGGGAGTATGCTTTTTAATCATAAAACATTTCATTTTAAAATTTGGAACCCGCCTAAAATCCTATTATTTGAATTTCGAATTTTTGGACCCAACCCGGGCGCAATTTGGAAATGTTTCATTTGGCGCCAAAATCCTAAATTTTAATATTATTAAAACCATCGCATATATTTTTCTAACTAACCTGATATCTTACTGTTCATTACCTATCTTTTAAATCTTTAAGTTAACCATATAATATTTTTACAATCTTTATATCCTTCTTAATTTATTCTCTCAGCCAATCGCAACCTCCCCTTTAACCCCGTGGGCCCCACTTTCTCTCTCTCTCTCTCTCCACTTTTTCCTCTCTCTCCCTCTCCCTCATATATTCTCTCGTACTTCTCTTTATCATTTTTCTCTTCTTGCTTCATGTCTCGTTTCTTATTTCTTTTAACTGTTCTTTTGTTGCCGGAATTCCGTCGTGCCGGTGACGTTTCTCGACGTTCCAGCGAGATACTCCGACCCGTGTGGTTCATTTGTTCGTCGTTTGGGTTCATTCCGTGAACCGTGCGCCGTCGCGAGTTTTCCCCGCCGACGGTTAACGTTCCGTTTTCCCGATTCGCGACCCATCGAGGCAAGTTAATCTTGCTACATGCTGTATACTTTTATAATCTTCATTTTATAATATTATACATTTGAAAATCTTATAGTTTACATATGAAATGTCGTTGAAAAATCGGATATGACAAATCTGAAATTTACTGTACACCTTATCTTATAAAATTCATTATAAATCATAGAAAAATCATTAGTATACGTTCTTTAGTTCGTTACGAAGCTAATTCAGAATACTATAACTCTATGAAATATTTACTTGCAAAATAAATTGTTTAAATAACGTAAAATGCAAATGAAAATGCCTTTAAACTGCCGTCCAGGGAAATTCCAGCAGCAAACTTTCAAGTTTGAATATTCATAACTTTTTGTAGGGATAACCTGAGATGCTTATACTTATAAAACTGAAAACCTTATTGAATTATCTTTGTTTTGGTATAAGATACGTCTCTTTTGGAGAACGTTTGTTATTTTTAAGCTATTTTACAAATTAGGGTGACGCTGAATTTCTGAACGGAACCTTCTTGTGCATGGTTAATCAATACAGCTTTTATAGTTACTAATCGCTTTGAATATGCTATCCATATTAATATTATTATATAAATATTTATATCACATATTGCTTAGTTGTACATCCCACACTACCATTTTATAGTTTTATAACTCTTCGGATACCCGTTTGCATCCATCGCATTTAAGATAAATATAATTGCATCCAAAGATCACATTACTACATAATAATGTGATATTAATACTCCATGTTTAATAAATTGCATCCTAATTAATATTGGAACTATAAATGTAACCCTAATCGATAACTGTGCATCCATATCCTTGAAATTATATCTATTTGCCTATCATATTACATGTTCCAGTTTATTGTTCTAATAGTACTCATGCTTGTTTATTTATACACATGTTTATGATAGTTTGATTATGAGCACCCACATGACATCTTGTGCTCCTGACATGACCTGTTACACTTCCTACTTGACATGATATGGTACCGTACACTCTTGACATGACATGACACCTTTATACATTACCTGACCTGTTACCTGATCTCATGCCTAATGCCGACAAACCTGACCATTCCTGCTGTCTATCCAGACAGACCTACTCTTACCGGATTTTGTGTTGGCATTAGTCCTTGACTACTGAATACCTGACCTGACATACATAGCTTGGGGGTATGGGGAAATCAAAGATGAACCTGACTTGTAACTCGACAGTTCACTACCGTTCGAGTGTACACATTCCTATTCTGTGCCTAACGGCATGTCTCGGTTTCAGCCGAGAATATTGTGGCCGTGATCCCGGGTATGTACGGGGTAATACCGAGTGTACACTTTCCCATTCTGTGCCTAACGGCATGTCTCGGTTTCAGCCGAGAATATTGTGGCCGTGGTCCCGGGTATGTACGGGATACTAACACTTTCCCATTCTGTGCCTAACGGCATGTCTCTGTTTCAGCCGAGAATATTGTGGCCGTGATTCCGGGTATGTACGGGGTAATACCGAGTGTACACTTTCCCATTCTGTGCCTAACGGCATGTCTCGGTTTCAGCCGAGAATATTGTGGCCGTGGTCCCGGGTATGTACGGGATACTAACACTTTCCCATTCTGTGCCTAACGGCATGTCTCGGTTTCAGCCGAGAATATTGTGGCCGTGGTCCCGGGTATGTACGGGATACTAACACCTTCCTATTCTGTGCCTAACGGCATGTCTCGGCTGCCGCCGAGAATATTGTGGCCGTGGTCCCGGGTATGTACGGGATACTATTGGGTTACATCGACGATTCATCAATTGATTTCAAAGACTTTAGAGTAGAAAACTGATAGAACAGTTTAGTTACCCTTTGCACATTACCCTGCACTGTTGTTTCATAATATTGCTTATTTCATGTTCACACCTGCATTGCTTATTACCATGTTTATACTATATTATTTGGTTGACATGACGCGCTGACGTCTGGGTTTTGCATGGCCCAGATTCCTTACCTCTACCGACGACCGAGCAGGAGTACTTCAGCCAGCAGACTGATTTGTGAGTTCTGTAGTGGTTAGTTCATTTATTGCATTTTACTTCCAGGTGTGATCCCGCATTACGGGACGTACCTTTCTATTATTGCATTGGATCATTTGCTTCCGCACTTATTGTTTATTGATTCTTGTTATTATGGACTTGGACATGTATTAGATTAGTTTATTATTTTGTTCTTGATATCTCTACAACCGTAATGTGACTGTGGATGGATATTTCCTACCCACAGGTAGCATGGTTGGCTATGTCACGTGCCCAATCTTGCGTACTCTGGGAAGCGGGGCGTGACATAAATAGACAATGTTAAACTTTCCGATCGAATAATCAAACACCCAAGTTTTCCCAAATAGTTCTCAACACTTGAAATTAGTTTTAAAACATCCATCACATGCTACAGTACCAATGGTCCAGCCATAGAAGGGTCAAGCCAACGCCTCACATGTGGCACGCCATACTGCCCCAAACCCTAAGGTTCAGAGGCAGTTCAAGACGGTCACATAATCGAGTTAAGGTTTGTTGTCTTCTAGAGGGTCCACCGCGTTACTTGCACGACTTAGAACGTCCTTAAACTACGGAAAAATCCAACGCTTGGAAATTTTCCGGCAGGGGAAAAAGTGAGTTACTGATATCCGTTCGAACTTTTTAACACGTTCTAAAAATTACCCGGACAATCTAAACGAAGTTAAATTATCCGATCGAATCAACGAGTCCCCAATACAACCCAAAAAACTCAACACTTGAGTCAGAATTAAAAATTCCCAGAAGAAACAGGAAACACCTACGGACGTTACTGTAGAAAAGGAGTCCCTGATCTTTACATACGGCCGCGGAACCGCCGCTAAAAGCAGGGTATTGCCGCGGTTCCGCGGCGCTACAGTGGAGTTAGGGAGTCGTATTCTACAGTTATCCTTAGATTTTCCTGCTCAATTTTCTGAGCATTTTTAATGCAGAAAAAATCATATTTTTTAAAAATATCCAGAGAAGGGGATATATCGGGGTTTCCGGGTTCGATCGGACTTTAAACTGTTAGTGTATATGCCCTAGAGGCCATTATTGTATCATACTAGTTTGTATATTACTTAATGGAAGCTTGGGATATTCACCTTGTATATACAATCTTGCTCAAAATAGTAGTATGCTACTTGGTTTGTTTCTACTTCAATGTGTACATGTGTTTATTTTAGTATATCACTTATACACATTAGTGGAGCCCTTAGGATCTTTGCTTGATTACCAGCGTTGTGATGGCAGTCACACTAGTGGGGGCTGGGTAATCTATAAGCACATCCTTATGCAGGTCCCTAGTCGCAGGACTATCGAGACAGGGCATCGATACTCCGGAGTAGACTAGCGTATGCGCTTCTCATCCCAGTGTGGGAGATGGTCTGTCCCACAGCCATCAGTACGTCGTACTGGAGATAGTATGCGGGTGCTCGTTAGGTTACGAGTACACTGGACAGGACTCGTCAGGAACTGTTGGTTGGTACTATACCTATCGTCAGTTATCAGTTCCCAGGTGACATGAGTACAGCTTAGTCCGCTGACTTGACGCTGTCACTTCGCCTCGAGTGTGTTCCCACTGCATTTTGATTACTACCCTACCACGGCTCAAAGGAGTCGTGCAAACAGGTAGTTTTTGGATGCAGTCCCGAAGCACTTGGAGGCAGTGACGGTTAGACAGGATTCGTCTCTCCCGGTATTGGGGGTTGACATCGCGCTGTGTCTAGGAGAGCCATTACACGAGTAGTCCCTGGCCAGGGCAAGCGAGATATACTGGTAGGCTTCCAGTGTTATCTCAGGGTGTATTGGGCTTCACTCCGACACGACTTGTACCGCTATTAGGGGACTGACGTTTACCGCCCCTAGGCCCGCCATGCGATGTATCAGACGAACAGACCGGACTGTACGGAGACTGTCACATTCAGGCTCAGTAGGAGTTTAGATGGGTTCCACCTCGCCAGTCTTCTTGTCGGCATCTACCTGGGGACCGTTACGCACAGCTAGTGCCGCTTGCGGTCTGTGGTTAAACCCATTGCCAACGTAGTGTCGAGTCTTTAGAGTCCCACACAGAAAGCTATTCGCCTTTAGGCAAAAGAGTAGAGGTCGCATGGTTTTGCGACAGGTCGCATGGTTTTGCGACAGGGTTCGGTCACATCCGTGCACTTGTGCACGTTTAGTGTCCGGACAGTTAACACTAGAGGGCTTTAGTTTAAGCCAGATCCTAGTGTACGTTTTGGGATTGGTTTTATCCAGTATGTATTCGTGTTCCTCGGAACGCGGATGCGGGTGTGTATGCACAGTTGACGGAGAGACAGAGGCAGAGGATTCTCATTAGGGTTGTTGATCGTTGACCGTTGACTATTGACTTTTTGCTCAACCCTAATGAGAATATGATATGTAATTAACAATAATATTAATTAAGTATTATAGTGACATGGTTGTTGAGGGGTTGACTTTGTTGACCGGTTGACTAGGTTGGACCGGTTGACTAGGTTGGACTAGTTGATCATCATGATGACAATGGCTATCATTTCATGGCAAAGACTTTTGCTTGCTTGTTCTCTTGTGCAAAATGAGTGCATGAAATGATATGGCTATTGTAGCTTAAACCATCACTAATACTTGATTGCAATTATGGGTTATGATGGTTTTGGATTATGAGAGCCAAGAGAGAAAAGTCTTGCTCATTCTTTCATTTCTTTTCTCTCTCTTGTGTTCTTGAGCTCTCATCTTCTTCCTCTTGCTCTCCCTCTCTCTAGTCTATGGTTCACTTGTCTCATGAGTTGAGAACCAAGAACCATAGAGAAAAATCCCAACACACTCTCCTCTACTCACTCTAGTTCACAAGGTTTAGCAAACCGAGTGAACTAGTTTCTTCAAAGCTCGAAGAAGAAGCCAAAGGTAGAAGCTTTCAGGTGGATCGATCTTCGGCGCAAGGAGACGACGGGGTGAAGCCGATCCGGACAACCATCGAGGCTTGAAGACGAAGGAGTTCAAGAAAGAAAGGTATAACCCCCTAACCGAGTAGTTAACAACTCCAAGTTAGGTTGTTAGTTAGATGTTTAACAAAGATCCGGTTTTGAGTCCATGTTACCGCCTCTAGAAAATTGTTTTTCATCAAATTCCGCATGCCCGAAAGTACTGGGAGAGGTAGCATGGACTTACAGTGGTATCAAAGCCTAGTTAAACTCTATCTAATATATTAGCAAAGTAACTAGAAGATCGATCAAAGAAAAAGTCACAAAACGAACCCGATATGTCAAGTTTCTGCCGATTTTTTTTCTGTTCAAAAATTGATAAATTTCATCTTAAAAATCGGCTTAGGCTTTTTATTAAATAACCACAAAATTTGGTCCCACGAACCGATCAAAGCGCCGCGGAAACGCGGCGGGAGCACGCTCCCGCCGCGGTTCCGCGGCCGAGTTGACTCGGCCGAGGTCCAAACTTTGTGCAGTGTATTTCTGGGGTTGTTTTGGGATTTTTGAAATATGTCTTTTCAGCCCAGATTTTCCAGAACGAAAATTTTGTGTTTGGAGCCTAAAAATCTGTATTTTTGATCGAACTTCTAAAGACTTAAGCTGACGGGTTTTTATCTGTGATGTGGTATTTGTATTGAACGTCTGCTAATCGCTATATATCGATTAGTGGGGGTTATACAAATCTGTGATCTGTAATGTCATTGGAATGTGTATATGAATTCATTGGATTGTCGCGGGTGAATAGCCGGGGGTTGTGAGACGAGAGTTTTCTTTTCTTTCAATTCATGTAAATTTGTAAATTGATGTAATAATTATTTGTATGGCCGCACAACCGGGTCGGGGTTGTAGCCGTCATTGTATAATTTCTTTTTACTGTTTTTGCTCCTAGGATAGACCCATGGAGGGGGTGCACAAACTACCGGGTATCCCGAAGTGCTGAGTGGCCTACTCATGGAGTTGAGGGAGGTTGCTTCGCTTCGGGTACTTGGCGGGTAGTTTGCCGCACCCGTAGGGGTCTTAGGTGGAGTATTGGCTATTCACCGTGACCGTGTAATCTGCTTTTCGTTATAGGCTCGTGCGAATTGCGGATTCCTAGTATATCCAATGTGTTCATCTGTGATCTGAAATGGCTATCATTGCAATATATCTATATATGATATTATTTAGGCGTTGCTTATGTTTTACAGCCGCGCTAGCCCAGCCCCCGCTCTTTCGTTAGTTAAGTAACCTAACGGGTAATGACGGGGCCCCGTGGCGAATGCGAATGGTATAAGCGTACGTCATATTTTGGTTGTTTTCTGCAATGGTAGGATTAAATGATGGGACGCATTAAAAGAACTAATGCAAGAATATCACGCATTAAAAGAACTAATGCAAGAAAATAAACCAAGTAAAAGTCGTTGGAACACTTTGAAAAACCACTCAGTTCTTTTCAAAACCAAACTTTTAAATGCGGAGCATGAACCACTCCTTTTGAAAGCTATCTCGTTCCATCGATTATATCAAGTTCACTACGTTCACGGTTTCGCCAAAACCATTCGTAGCCCTCCGTCGTTTCACATGAATGGTCAATAGTATTCAAGCTATGTTTGTTGGCCAAAGTCAAGGCATAGTGATTGGTAGCTATTGGGTATTCATGTGCAGCATAGATAGATGTGTTGGTTTGGGGCAGTCGTTCTACCTTGTTGGCCAAAGTCAAGGGTATGTGCGGGTGGGCTCAAATTAACCTGGAGAATGACGAGTAGAACTTGACATGTGCCTTATGATTTGTTGGCCAAAGTCAAGGGCATAAGAGCATGGGGCAAAAATCCACATCGGGAGTTTCAAAAGAACTGAAACTTGCTAGTGTTGCATACCATTTGGAGTGTGATGATTCTGGTAGGATTCCTTCAGTTTCGTCACGCGATGATATTTGGATCCCGATCCTACTGTGAGTATATGCTACTCCTCGGGAAATTTCTCACTTAACGATCAATGCTATAAACCAAGTAGGTGTCTAGAAAGGTGTTAGCGGGGCTACGCCCACAGGGAAAAGAGGTTATTTAATTAAGGAACTTCGCGAAAGCGTTGGAAAACCTCCCTCGAAATACCGACACTAGCCTGGCTGAACGGTTAAGCAAGTATTGTACGGTGAGATTGATCCTGACTAATTCTTCTTTTTTGGTTTGAGGAGGGATTCGGGAAACAGTGGGAGCCATTCTGTTTAGACAAACTAAAAACCATTCTAAACTTGCAAGAGTATCGTGCTGAGTGTTTCTTCTCTCTCTCCTAATTGCAGCGACCAATCGACATGACTGGACTTAAGTTACTCCTAGATAAAAACATACTGACAGGGCCAAACTACAAAGATTGACTCAGGAATGTCAAGATGGCAATCACTTACGACAAGCTGGGGTATCTTCTTACCACCAAAGCTCCCCCTGTCCCAGGTCCCAAAACCAGCGTCGCGGATAAGGAAATCCGTAAGACCTGGGAAATCGATTGCGCGAAGGCCAAGTGCCCCGTGCTTGCCTCTATGGACAACGAACATCAGAGGAAGCACGAGAATATGGACCTCGAATCCATATTTCTCCATACAAAAGAACTGTATGGAGAGCAGTCTCGTATCGCAAGATACGAAGTGTCGAAGAAGTTATTTTCGGCAAGGTTGGCCGTCGGATCATCGGTAGCGGAACACGTGCTTAAGATGATTGGCTATATAGAAGAGCTCGCGGACCTTGGGACCACGTTGGAGAATGAGCTCTATACGGACTTGATTCTCCAGTCCCTTCCTTCCACTTACGCCCAGTTTATCCTGAACTTCAACTTACAGGAAAAGGAAGTTGAACTTTCAAAACTCCTCAACATGCTGAGGAGCGCAGAGGGCACCCTACAGAAAGGTAGGGAAACATCCACTTTGTTTGTAGGAGGATCTTCCTCTTCTAGGTCTAAGGCGAAAGCCAAGGGAAAGAAGAAGAAAGCCCCCGCCAAACCAAGGGGCGGTGTTAGTAAAGTGGATACGAAGGGAAAAGCAAAAGCAAAAGCAACAAAGAAAGCAGGGCAGCTTGTGGATAAAGAAGAATGCTTCTATTGTCATAAGAAGGGACACTGGAAGAATGATTGCAGGGCTTGGAAAGCCAGAACATAGGAACTGAAGCAAGTTGCGGCTTCAGCTTCAGGTGTGTATGTTATTGAAAACTGTCTTTCAATAAACTCTACTTCCTGGGTATTGGATACCGGATCAGGATCTCATATCTGTAATTCTTTGCAGACGTTGAGAAACCGTAGGGTTTTGAAGGCAGGTGACATGACCCTCAAAGTTGCAAACGGAGCTAGCATGGATGCTGAGTCCGTGGGGGACTATCACCTGGGAATGTCAGATGGACATGTTTTGGTTTTGCGTAATTGCTTTTTTGTACCCAACGGAACTTGTAATATCATTTCTGTATCTTTGGTTTCTAAAGAAGGTTATGAATTTGCGTTTGTAAGCAATGTTGTAAACATTCACCTTAATCAAGTTCTGATTGGGTCAGGTACATGTCAAGGAATTTGACTTTATCAAAAATCCAGATGAACCATGCATCTATAGTAGATTTGTAGCGAGAACTGTAGTATTCCTCGTTTTATACGTGGATGACATTCTCTTAATAGGAAATGACATTCCTATGCTGCAATCTGTTAAGGGTTTCTTGTCACACAAGTTCTCCATGAAAGACCTGGGTGATGCCTCATACATCCTGGGGATCCGGATCCATCATGATAGATCCAAGAGGATATTAGGACTTTCACAGTCCAGGTACATCGACACCATACTGAAAAGATTCAGTATGGAAGATTCCAAGCGCGGTAATCTACCGGCTTGTCACGGAATCACCCTCTCTAAAGAGATGTCTCCCAAGACTGATTTGGAGAGGGATCGCATGTCTATTATACCCTACGCTTCTGCGGTAGGCTCTGTAATGTATGCGATGTTGTGTACCAGACCGGATGTAGCTTATGCACTGAGTGTGGTAAGCCGGTATCAGTCAAACCCTAGGGAGAAACACTGGATAGCGGTAAAGAACATTCTCAAGTACCTGAGAAGGACTAAGGAGATGTTCTTGGTGTATGGCGGAAAAGACCTCCAGATCGAGGCCTTTGCCGACTCCAGCTTCTAGAGTGACAAGGATGATTCCAAGTCCATGTCGGGTTTTGTCTTTACCCTCAATGGAGGGGCGGTGTGTTGGAAGAGTTACAAACAGGAAACCGTTGCAGACTCGACGATGGAAGCGGAATACATCGCTGCATCTGATGCCGCAAAAGAAGCTGTCTGGATGAGGAAGTTCTTGAAAGAACTTCAGGTGGTTCCGTCCATTGTTGATCCAATACCTACCTCTGTATTGCGACAACAACGGGGCTATAGCTTTAGCGAAGGAACCCAGGTCCCATCAGAGATCCAGACACATCTTGAGGCGGTATCACCTGATCAGGGAGATCGTGGATCGCCAGGAGATCGAGGTTCGGAGGGTTGCTTCAGAAGATAACACTGCAGATCCATTCACCAAGGCCTTACCCCAGACTCAGTTCGAGCGTCTGATTGAGATGATAGGTCTTCGATACGCCAGTACATGGCCTTAGTGCAAGTGGGAGATTGTTAGTGTATATGCCCTAGAGGCCATTACTGTATCATACTAGTTTGTATATTACTTAATGGAAGCTTGGGGTATTCACCTTGTATATACAATCTTGCTCAAAATAGTAGTATGCTACTTGGTTTGTTTCTACTTCAATGTGTACATGTGTTTATTTTAGTATATCACCTATACACATTAGTGGAGCCCTTAGGATCTTTGCTTGATTACCAGCATTGTGATGTCAGTCACACTAGTGGGGGCTGGGTAATCTATAAGCACATCCTTATGCAGGTCCCTAGTCGCAGGACTATCGAGACAGGGCATCGATACTCCGGAGTAGACTAGCGTATGCGCTTCTCATCCCAGTGTGGGAGATGGTCTGTCCCACAGCCATCAGTACGTCGTACTGGAGATAGTATGCGGGTGCTCGTTAGGTTACGAGTACACTGGATAGGACTCGTCGGGAACTGTTGGTTGGTACTATACCTATCGTCAGTTATCAGTTCCCAGGTGACATGAGTACAGCTTAGTCCGCTGACTTGACACTGTCACTTCGCCTCGAGTGTGTTCCCACTGCATTTTGATTACTACCCTACCACGGCTTAAAGGAGTCGTGCAAACAGGTAGTTTTTGGGTGCAGTCCCGAAGCACTTGGAGGCAGTGACGGTTAGACAGGATTCGTCTCTCCCGGTATTGGGGGTTGACATCGCGTTGTGTCTAGGAGAGCCATTACACGAGTAGTCCCTGGCTAGGGCAAGCGAGATATACTGGTAGGCTTCCAGTGTTATCTCAGGGTGTATTGGGCTTCACTCCGACACGACTTGTACCGCTATTAGGGGACTGACGTTTACCCCCCTAGGCCCGCCATGCGATGTATCAGACGAATAGACAGGACTGTACGGAGACTGTCACATTCAGGCTCAGTAGGAGTTCAGATGGGTTTCACCTCGTCACGCACAGCTAGTGCCGGTTGCGGTCTGTGGTTAAACCCATTGCCAGCGTAGTGTCAAGTCTTTAGAGTCCCACACAGAAAGCTATTCGCCTTTAGGCAAAAGAGTAGAGGTCGCATGGTTTTGCGACAGGTCGCATGGTTTTGCGACAGGGTTCGGTCACATTCGTGCACTTGTGCACGTTTAGTGTCCGGACAGTTAACACTAGCGGGCTTTGGTTTAAGCCAGATCCTAGTGTACATTTTGGGATTGGTTTTATCCAGTATGTATTCGTGTTCCTCGGAACGCGGATGCGGGTGTGTATGCACAGTTGACGGAGAGACAGAGGCAGAGGATTCTCATTAGGGTTATTGACCGTTGACCGTTGACTGTTGACTTTTTGCTCAACCCTAATGAGAATATGATATGTAATTAACAATAATATTAATTAAGTATTATAGTGACATGGTTGTTGAGGGTTTGACTTTGTTGACTTGTTGACCGGTTGACTAGGTTGGACTAGTTGACCATCAAGATGACAATGGCTATCATTTCATGGCAAAGACTTTTGCTTGCTTGTTCTCTTGTGCAAAATGAGTGCATGAAATGATATGACTATTGTAGCTTAAACCATCACTAATACTTGATTGCTATTATGGGTTATGATGGTTTTGGATTATGAGAGCCAAGAGAGAAAAGTCTTGCTCATTCTTTCATTTCTTTTCTCTCTCTTGTGTTCTTGAGCTCTCATCTTCTTCCTCTTGCTCTCCCTCTCTCTAGTCTATGGTTCACTTGTCTCATAAGTTGAGACCCAAGAACCATAGAGAAAAATCCCAACACACTCTCCTCTACTCACTCTAATTCACAAGGTTTAGCAAACCGAGTGAACTAGTTTCTTCAAAGCTCGAAGAAGAAGCCAAAGGTAGAAGCTTTCAGGTGGATCGATCTTCGGCGCAAGGAGACGACGGGGTGAAGCCGATCCGGACAACCATCGAGGCTTGAAGACGAAGGAGTTCAAGAAAGAAAGGTATAAACCCCTAACCGAGTAGTTAACAACTCCAAGTTAGGTTGTTAGTTAGATGTTTAACAAAGATCCGGTTTTGAGTCCATGTTACAGCCTCTAGAAAATTGTTTTTCATCAAATTCCGCATGCCCGAAAGTACCGGGAGAGGTAGCATGGACTTACATAAACTTCGCCTAAAGCTCTAGCTTGGCTCTGATACCACTGTAGGGTTGCTGGGCACAGCCACAAGGGTCTACGAGGCATCAACCATGCCCGATTTAAATTTTAACGGTACCGAACAACCCAAAGCCGGATCTTTAAACTAGAGTTTAGGCGAAAACAAGCATGTTGAACACTTTAACACTAAGTGAGATGGATTACAACCTTTGTAGATTCGGTCCTTCACTTTAACACCCAGTAGCTCGATAAGTCATGTCGATATGAGGTCTATAACAGTTTAAGAAACTACTGATAACACTTACCAGTAAATCTCAGCAACCCTGGCCAGGGATTTCCAGTTATAACCAATCGAACACAGCACAACATCAACTCCCTATACCGGGAGAGACAAATCCCCTCCTATCGCTCATTGCCTTCATATGATTCGGGACTGTACCCAAAAGCCACCTTTTTGCATGCCCTCTTGGACGTGGTATGATGGAAATCAAAGCACAGTGGGAATCACACAAGACTCTATGACGATCTCAGGTCAACAGACTACTCTGTACCAGTGTCACCGGAGAACTTCCATCTGACGTGATGTATAATACCATCTGAGAGTTCTCGGCGAGTCCGTCCAGTATACCCAGTCTCCACTGAGCACCCGTACACCATCCTTGATGTCAAACACCGATGGATATGGGATCATCCATCGCTCATCATATGGGTCAAGATGCGTATACGCTAGTCTACTCTGGTGTATCGATGCCCTGTCTCGATACACCCTCGACTAGGAACAGTTATAGGATGTACTCGTCGACTACCGTGGCCCCACTAGTATGATCTCATCATAGTCCCAGTAGTCGAGTACATATCCTAAGGGCTTTATCAACATGTAACATAGAGACAATTAGAGTACATGTTAAGATAAAGTACAACCAGATAGCATACTATCATATCGAGCAAGAAAGTCCTCCCTATATATGTCCAAGCATCCATTACAATATACATCGTATGTACAGTAATGGCCTCTAGGCCATACATATAACTAACAACGAGAATATATATACAACATGAAATAAGGCATCCCCAAGCGGGAGCTAGCTCTTCGCTCAAGGCGGACTCAAAATCACACGCAATAAAAATATCATCACTGTGCAAAATAAGCAAATAAAGGCACAAGTAATAAAGCATCATGTCGGCTCAAGTGAGCTCGACCCCAGAGAAACAACATATATGTACACAAATCTCACTGTCTCGTCTCTAGATCACAAATACAACAGTACAAGTAGTAGATACGGTAGATGGAGTACACTATATACAGCACTGGTATAAGGTGGAAACAAAATAACCCCGCAACCCACCTATGAACAATGCTGCGAGGCAAATAAAAGGAGCAAAAGAGAAGGTCCGCCCGCCGCTACTGTACTGACGGGTCGGACCTGCAAAACACTGTGGCACAACGAGAGTGAGTTGCCAACTCGTGAGTAGTAAGTAACATTTAATAAGGCTATCGTAAGCATGTACACAAGTTCAGCACAACCTACAAATACTAATATGATGCGATGCAATAATATGTATGCAACATGAATGCAATAACAACACGAGATTTGAATATAATTAACATGGGAAATCTGTATTCTTATCTTAGTAAAACATCTGTAATTTAGTTGTAGTTTCATTAATGAAATCAATATAAATCTGTGTCAAGCATCGACACCAAATATGAATATCTCATTTATCCCGGGCTCCGGCAATCCGGACTGGCCCGTAAATCTAATCTCGGGGCTCCGGCAATTCGGACTGCCCAAATCATCATAACTCAAGACTACATCGGTATCCTCCGGATGTCCGCCGCATCACAAATAACCGGTCGGTAGTGCTCCCCTGCCGGGCTCAATGCCATCATCTATGACCATCTTGCCCCGGGGTAGCGCACCGGGTCCACCATGCATCCACAAACGGTTCCTCCTCCTCGAATCGGGTGTATGATACTGCTCAAGCACCGATAAATCTTATGGTGGACGATATATATACATCATATCATAAGAAAACCGCAACTTACATTTTTAAAATGGTAATACGTTCTTAAATTCTTGCGGTTTCTCCGAATCCATAAATCTCATAAATACATAAATTCTTGAGAAGAATCATAATACATGAACATGTAGGAATTGATGAATGTCTATGATATCAACAATATGCAATGCGATGCGGAACTAGAAAACTATACGTAAACAATGATGCAATAAGATATGTGCATATGACTAGCAATCCTATGTATCCATCCTGATGAATTAAACATATTAAATACAGGTTTATTAGTCATAATAGGCGCAATAAGATTCGGATTTAACAAGCTATATAGTGTTTGTCGCATAGCAATTACCAAGGCGTGTATGTCCCCATAAATAGTGCTCGTGCAGCATAAACAAATGATAATGGTGCGAGTGTCCTAGGAGGTACTATCACAGTATATATATATATCACGACCCAAAGTTTGGAAGTGACCGGCACTTAGTATATATATAAAGATATCTACCCAATCTGAGTAAGCCAAAAACAAAGATCAAACCCTTTTTCAGGAATTTTAGGAAAATTTAGTTTTTAAGTAAAAGAATGAAGTACAATGTCAAAAGGATTTTAAATAATCGAAATGTAACAACTGATGTTAAACTTTTGATAGTACCTCTCTTTTAATTATTAATAGAAATCCAATTTAAATTGTGTAATTAAATTGCATCCCTAGTTGGGAGGAAACAAAGCCAAACTGCGGAAATCAATACGCAAAAATAGTACAACA
The DNA here is from genome assembly GCA_030015575.1 of Agapanthus africanus. Classification (NCBI taxonomy): domain Eukaryota; kingdom Viridiplantae; phylum Streptophyta; class Magnoliopsida; order Asparagales; family Amaryllidaceae; genus Agapanthus; species Agapanthus africanus. The sequence continues at coordinate 204,391,136 of CM057347.1, read as the reverse complement.
CTCAAGGTGACGAATTTCATGCAAGATTTAATAAAAACATAAGTTAACATAACTAGCGATATCACTCAGTCTAAATAATATACAACATGTTTCGTTCTAAGTCAAGATACATGGTCTGATGGAGTAATACTAGATCCAAAATATACATATCCAAAATAGGAGGTTACTACATATGTAACCCACCTAGCAAAAAGAGCAGTAAAAACTGACGAATGGATCTGCACTGCTGCTATGCGTCCACACGACTCCTGCAAGGAACTATGGCACAACAGGGATGAGTTGCCAACTCAGTGAATGAAACTAACATATATCGTCTGATAATGTAAGTATGACGAACTAGAGCTACTATCAACAAGTATGAATATAATGCATGATAATGGATTGTAACATGAACATGTACTACTAAGTATATAAGTCAAAACTAAAATCTCATCAATTATTTCCAAATAAGTTTCATTTTCCGTGTCCAACATCGACACAAATCTTCCATTTCCAATCAGGAATCGTTCCCCAAACGATCCTGTCATCCAATAACACCGGTCGGTATCACATAGATATCCGCCGTGTTCATAACTGTCTCCGGTATCGAGTATCCTCGTTAGGCTCCCTGCCTAAAATGCGGCTATCTTGCCCCTCAGTCTCGACCGGGTCACCATGTATCCAACTGTATACCCCCCACTCAGTCTGGATAACGTATAAATCCGCAACCGTATCGCCCCCTCACTCGGTTCGGAATAAATCCAAATCATAATAACAACATCTCATGGTGGACATCTCACATCGGCATGAAAAATATCATTGAATCTTTACAATAGTGTATAAAACTCAAAATCATAAATCCGAAATAATCTATTGCAGTTTATATCAATATTGCTATATTTGAATATGAAATAAGCTAACAACTACGTAAACAATTTATCATTAAGGACGCTTAAGGTATGATATGAACAATATTTAACATACGAGTACCAAGTGCGTATGTGACATTTTAATATCGACGAGGTGTAGTGTAACATGTAGATATGTGCACGTACAGCATGACTTGTCGATAACTTATGCAGTGTTCTAACAATTACTAACATGACGATGTATATATATATATATATATATCATATGTAAAAGAACAATCTAAAATGTAAGCTTAAAACTACGGGCGTATCACGCCATCCACACAAAATCCCCCGGTAGATGTTTATTCTACTCACCGGAATATGTTGTATTCTACTCAGAAATCACCAATCCCATTCCTTTCCTTGCGGCCTCCGAAGTTTTCGTATTCGAATCTAATATTGTAATTAACTTGTATAAGAAACGGCTAACTCCGATACGGCGAAAACATGAAATTACAAGTGCTATGTACTAACTATACTACGTACGGCCATTCTAAACTATCTAACACTTATATTAACTGAATTTAATCCAATCGCTGTTCGTAACAGAAAACAGAATCGCTTTACAAAACGTCCGTGTCGTGTTTTAAACATTTTAACCCCATTTCAGATATTAACTCCCAGATTTCATATACTGTTAAATTAACTTAAATAAACAATACCAAAACTCCTAACACACAAACACAGAGCTACCATAAAAACCACCATACCTAAATCCCTCAAAAGTCCGGCGACACCGGATTTTCCCTATGCTTCGGCGGCCAAAATCCGAGCAACAAGGTTCGTACTCCTAGGGTTTATTCTAGGTCCAATATGTAATATTAAGGCACTGTTTGGTTAAGTTAGTTATTATCTAAGTTATAGCAGATCTTCACAGAGCCTCTAATTCCCTAAAATACCAAATTTCCGATATCCGATTTCTACAATTCAACGTTTACAGAACTAAATTCCTACAGTGTTTAAAGATTATACCTACAGAAGATTGTTGAAAGGTTTCCTCCAAGATGCCCAAGTCCTTAGCTCCTACCTTGATGGTGAAAATCCTTAACACCTAGTTCTTCTTCTCTTCTCTTTTTTTCCTATTTTCTTTTGTGAGTTCTAAATGGTTTCCTTTTCTTTCCTTTGTAAATTTCTGGTTTTAAATTGTTTAGGTGAACTGAACAATTGATATAGGATAAAGGAAAATGAGTGAGGGTTGTAGGAGGAGGTGTCACCAAAGGAGTTGTGGTGTTTTCATGCAAGGGTGAGGTGGGGTTCATGGGGTGTGCATGCAAGAAGGAGGTGTTTGTGCATGGTCACTTCTAAGTTGTGGTGTCTTGAGAAAATTTCTGAACTTAAACATTATCCAACCCTTTTACACATACACCATCACATTTCCAAGTTTTCACAATTACCTAAACTTTACACAAAACCCCTCATTACATATGTTATTATATAAATACCATTTTTATTAAATGAAGCTAAATCTCACACTAAAACCCTTGTAATTTACTAATGTTACAAGAAAATTTTAACTTTAATTAGTTTCACACACAACTTATAAAAATGTCCTATTTTGTTTTAATAACTTTTTTAATTAACATTTTATTATTTAATTAATTAAATTTATTTATTTTCTAAAATTTTCAAAATGTTACAATATTCCCTCTTAAGAAAATTCGGTCCCCGAATTTAAAACCTAACTATACATACCTTCAAAAAGATGTGGAAATTTCTTCCGTATCGCATCTTCGGTCTCCGAAGTGATCTCCTCGCGATTCGTTCCTCGCCAAAGAACCTTTACAGATGGAAGTACCCTTGATCTCAGTTTCTTTGCCTTCCGGTCTAGAATAGCTACTGGCTGCATTGTGTAGGATAAATCCGGCTCAAGCTGTAAGTTCTGATGCTGGATCGCGTGAGAGGGATCGTGAAGATACTTGCGAAGCATAGACACGTGAAACACCGGATGCACATCGGGAAAACTCGGTGGAAGTGCTAAACGATAAGCTACAGCACCCACTCTCTCCAGAATCTCATAGGGTCCGACATATCTGGGGCTGAGCTTCCCCTTTTTCCCGACACGCATCACACCCTTCATCGGAGATACACGAAGGAACACATAATCTCCCACATCAAACTCGAGTCTACGACGGCGTCGATTGGCATATGATTTCTGTCTGCACTGGGCTGCTCTCATTCTGTCCCATATCAACTGGATCTTTTCTGTAGTCTTATGTACTATCTGCGGTCCCAAAATGCTACTCTCGCAGAGTTCTGTCCAGCAAACGGGTGATCGACACTTTCTCCCATACAAAGCTTCAAAGGGTGCCACCTGGATCGTCTCCTGAAAACTGTTGTTATAAGAGAATTCTATCAAAGGTAAGTGACGATCCCAACTGCCACCGAAATCAAGACTGCTGGCTCGTAGCATATCCTCTAGAGTCTGTACGGTCCGCTCTGACTGACCATCTGTCTGCGGGTGAAAAGCTGTACTAAAACTCAGTCGGATACCTAGAGCCTCTTGAAGTTTCTGCCATAGTCGACTGGTAAACTGTGTACCTCTATCGGACACTATGCACGTCGGAACCCCATGCAATCGCACGATCTCATCAATATAAATCTGAGCATACTACGCATAACCAAATGTTGTCTTCACTGGAAGAAAGTGAGCGGCCTTCGTTAATCGATCCACAATCACCCAGATAGAATCATACCCTCTACTAGTCCTGGGTAGACCCACAATGATATCCATGGAGATCCGCTCCCATTTCCACTCCGGAATAGGTAAGGGCTGCAACTCTCCTGCCGGCCTCTGGTGCTCGGCCTTGACTTGCTGACAAGTCAAGCATCTCGAAACAAACTCTGCGACATCTCTCTTCATTCCTTCCCACTAATAGACATCCTTCAAGTCATGATACATCTTGGTGGAACCAGGATGAATACTATATGCTGACCGATGGGCCTCCTTTAAAATCTCACGTCTTAGTCCCTCCGAATCCGGAACACAAAGACGAATCCGGAAACGTAATACTCCACGGTCATCTATCCCAAACTCAGACTCTCTACCCTGTCTAACTTGATCCATGATCTCCGACAAGCGAGCATCCGTGGGCTATGTCTCCCGAATATGATCCAATAACTGAGGACGGGTGCGAATATGAGCCAATTGTCCTCCTGTCGATGTGAACTCAAACTGTATACGGCTATCACACAGAATCTGCCGAAGACGGTCTCTGCATAGTGCAGAAATGAGATAAGCTATCGCCAGGCCTCCAACTCAAAGCATCTGCTACAACATTCGCTTTTCCTGGATGATACAGAATCTCGCAATCGTAATCCTTTACTAGTTCTATACATCGACGTTGCCTCAGATTCAGATCCCGCTGCTGAAAAATATATTTCAAGCTCTTATGGTCTGTGAATATCTGGAACGACTCACCGTACAAGTAATGCCTCCAAATCTTCAGTACGAATACCATAACAGCCATCTCCAAATCAAGCGTGGGGTAGTTCTGCTCGTGCCTCTTCAGCTGTCGAGAAGCATAAGCGACAACCCTGCCGTGCTGCATCAACACACAGCCTAAACTCACTCGAGAGGCGTCATAATAAACAACGAAACTACCTGACCCAGAAGGTAAAGATAATACCGGTGCAGTCGTCAAGCGTGTCTTCAACTGCTGGAAACTCTGCTCACCCGCCTCTGTCCAAAGGAATGGAATCTCCTTTCTGGTCAATCCGGTCAGCGGTGCGGCGATTCGAGAAAAATCCTGCACATAACGTCGATAGTAACCGGCCAGACCCAAGAAACTGTGAACCTCTGTAACTGATACAGGTCTGGGCCAGTGTTGTACTGCTTCGATCTTCTTTCGGTCCACACGTATACCATCTTTCGTGACCACATGACCCAAGAAATCCACACTATCCAGCCAGAAAGCACACTTGGAGAATTTAGCGAACAACTGATGTTCCTTCAAGGTCTGCAATGTGATATGCAAATGCTACTCGTGCTCCTCCCAGCTCCGGGAATAAACAAGAATATCTTCAATGAATACGATAATAAACTGATCAAGGAATGGCCTGAAAATACGGTTCATCATATCCATGAAAGCTGCTAAGGTATTGGTGAGCCTGAACGACATCACCAGAAACTCATAATGCCCATATCGGGTACGAAAAGCAGTCTTCGGAATGTCATCCTTCCGAACTCTCAACTGATGATACCCTGACCGCAAATCAATCTTTGAGAAATAGCCAGCTCCCTGCAGCTGATCGAATAAGTCATTGATGCGAGGTAGTGGATACCTATTTCGCATCGTAACTCGATTCAACTGCCTTTAGTCAATGCACAGTCTCATGCTACCGTCCTTTTTAACAAACAAGACAGGAACTCCCCACGGCGATACACTCGGACGAACAATTTCTCTATCCAATAACTCTTGCAACTGACTTTTGAGTTCCTTCAACTCCGTCGGGGCCATCCAATAAGGTGGTATAGAAATAGGTCCCACACTCGGAATTAAGTCAATGCAAAATTCGATATCGCAATCAGGCGGTAATCCTGGTAATTCAGCAGGAAACACATCCGGAAATTCTCGTGCGATCGGAACCTGGTCCAACGGAACTTCAGCAGTTCCTACGTCCTGAACAAACGCTAAGAACCCTCGACAACCCTTCTTCAAGAGCCGTCCCGCACAAAGAGCAGAAATCATGTTGGCAGGAGTTGCAATACAGTCTCCCTGAACAAAAAAAATTGGTTCGCCTGGAAAACAGAATTTGACCGCTTTCCCCCGACAATCTACATAAGCATGACAAGCGGCCAACCAATCCATACCAAGAAGTATATCAAAATATAGCATATCCAAGAGAATCAAATCAACTAATGAATCCCTATCCCCAATACGTACTGAACAAGACCTGAATACGTGTCGAGCTATATAAGAATCTCCTACCGGAGTAATCACAACTAACGGTGATTCTAGCAACGACGACTCTCTTCCCAGAGAAAGTGCAAAGTCTGCAGATACGTAAGAATGCGTAGAACCGGGATCAAATAAAATATGTACATTTAAGGAACATACTGAAAGAATACCTATTACGACAACGTTCAATGCCTGCGCGTCCTGAGGAGTCAATACAAAAGTTAATACCTGCCCTCTTCCAACAACCAACTGTCGTCTGGCTCTGCCTCCTCGTCCTCTCGTATTACGACCGTCTTGACCACGGCCTCTAAGGACGTTGATCTGACGTGGAACAACTACAGGTGTAGGAGGAAATATGCTCGGAGGAGGTGGTGGAGGTGGTGAAGTCACACGTGAGACTAATGTCTCACCCTGTCGCATCACGGGACAATTCCAGATAAAGTGATACGTACACCCACACCCGAAACATCTTTGCGAGGGCTGTTGATCATATGGGTATAAGTAACATAACTGGTCCATAAGGAATCTGCCACGGCCTCTATGAACATGTCTTGGAGCTGATGTATTATTACGAATTTGCCTTGGTCTCTGAATAACTGTACGTGGAGTAATGGCCGATCTCCGTGCTCGACTACTCTCTATCAAGGATCCGATCATTCGGCGCATCTCCTGAACCCTTGCTTCCATCCTAGCTATACGATCAATAGAGGGTGGATCAATCTGTTCAAGAAAGATAGGCGTACTGCCCTGGTCTATCATCGTCTCAGACGAGCCCGTTCCAATCTCATCTCTAATAGTGGCCCCCTGAGTCCTCGTAGTCATTGGTGACTTAGTGGCTAGAGTAAGAAACGGGATTGATAAGGACATTACAATTGAATCACAGAATACATGGAATCAAGAAAGGAAGTATGAACAAACATATCCTAAGGTCACTTAGGCTGAGTATCATAGAGTAAATATGCCACGGAACATATGTACGGAACCCTACTCATCCTAAATCACCTACTCCATCAAACTAAAGGTCATCCTACGTAAAGAACTTAAGTCTACTTACTCCAAATCACTACTCGGTTCCATAAGGTTAATTCTAGGCTCTGATACCAATTTTGTCACGACCCAAAGTTTGGATGTGACCGACACAGATTGTATAATATCTAAAGATATCTACCCAATCTGAGTAAGCCAAAAACCAAGATCAAACCCTTTTTCAGGAATTTTAGGAAAATTTAGTTCTTAAGTAAGAAAATGAAGCACAATGTCGAAAGGTTTTTAAATAATGGAAATGTAACAACTGATGTTAAACTTTCGACAGTACCTCTCTTTTAATTATTAATAGAAATCCAATTTAAATTGTGTAATTAAATTGCATCCGTAGTTGGGAGCAAACAATGCCAAACAGCGGAAATTAATACGCAAAAATAGTACAACACTCAAGGTGACGAATTTCATGCAAGATTTAATAAAAACATATGTTAACATAACTAGCGGTATCACTCAGTCTAAATAATATACAATAAGTTTCATTCTAAGTCAAGATACATGGTCTGATGGAGTAATACTAGATACAAAATATACATATCCAAAATAGGAGGTTACTACATATGTAACCCACCTAGCAAAAAGAGAGGTAAAAGCTGACGAATCGATCTGCGCTGCTGCTACGCGTCCACACAACTCCAGCAAGGAACTATGGCACAACGGGGGTGAGTTGCCAACTCAGTGAATAAAACCAACATATATCGACTGATAATGTAAGTATGACGAATTAGAGCTAATATCAACAAGGATGAATATAATGCATGATAATGGATTGTAACATGAACATGTACTACCAAGTATATAAGTCAAAACTGAAATCTCATCAATTATTTCCAAATAAGTTTCATTTTCCGTGTCCAACATCAACACAAATCTTCCATTTCCAATCAGGCATCATTCCCCGAATGATCCTGTCATCCAATAACACCGGTCGTTATCACCCAGATATCCGCCGTGTACATAACTGTCTCCGGTATCGAGTATCCTCGTTAGGTTCCTTGCCTAAAATGCGGCTATCCTGCCCCTCGGTCTCGACTAGGTCCACCATGTATCCAACTATATACCCCCTACTCAGTCTGGATAACGTATAAATCCGCAACCATATTGCCCCCCACTCGGTTCGGAATAAATCCAAATCATAAAAACAATATCTCATGGTAGACATATCATATCGGCATGAAAAATATCATTGAATCTTTTCAATAGTGTATAAAACTCAAAATCATAAATCCGAAATAATCTATTGCAGTTTATATCAATATTGCTATATTTGAATATGAAACAAGCTAACAACTACGTAAAGAATTTATCATTAAGGATGCTTAAGGTATGATATGAACAATATTTAACATACGAGTACCAAATGCGTATGTGACATTTTAATATCGACGAGGTGTAGTATAACATGTAGATATGTGCACGTGCAGCATGACTCGTCGATAACTTGTGCAGTGTTCTAACAATTACTAACATGACGATGTATATATATATATATATATATATATATGCATAAACATCATATGTAAAAGAACAATCTAAAATGTAAGCTTAAAACTACGGGCGTATCACGCCATCCACACAAAATCCCCCAGTAGATGTTTAGTCTACTCACCGGAATATAACGTATTCGACTCAGAAATCACCAATCCCTTTCCTTTCCTTACGGCCTCCGAAGTTTCCGTATTCGAATCTAATATTGAAATTAACTTGTATAAGAAACGGCTAACTCCGATATGGCGAAAACATGAAATTACAAGTGCTATGTACTAACTATACTACGTACGACCATTCTAAACTACCTAACACTTATATTAACTGAATTTAATCCAATCACTGTTTGTAACAGAAAACAGAATCGCTTTACGAAACGTCCGTGTCGTGTTTTAAACGTTTTAACCTTATTTCAGATATTAACTCCTAGATTTCATATACTGTTAAATTAACTTAAATAAACAATACCAAAACTCCTAACACACAAACACAGAGCTACCATAAAAACCACCATACCCAAATCCCTCAAAAGTCCGGCGACACCGGATTTTCCCTATGCTTCACCGGCCAAAATCCGGGCAACAAGGTTTGTATTCCTAGGGTTTATTCTAGGTCCAATATGTAATATTAAGGCACTGTTTGGTTAAGTTGGTTATTATCTATGTTATAGCAGATCTTCACAGAGCCTATAATTCCCTATAATACCAAATTTCCGATATCCGATTTCTACAATTCAACGTTTACAGAACTAAAATCCTACAGTGTTTAAAGATTATACTTACAGAAGATTGTTGAAAGGTTTCCTCCAAAATGCCCAAGTCCTTAGCTCCTAGCTTGATGGTGAAAATCCTTAGCACCTAATTCTTCTTCTCTTCTCTTTTTTTTCCTTTTTTCTTTTGTGGGTTCTAAATGGTTTCCTTTTTTTTCCTTTGTAAATTTCTGGTATTAAATTGTTTAGGTGAACTGAACAATTGATATAGGAAAATGAGTGAGGGTTGTACGAGGAGGTGTCACCAAAGGAGTTGTGGTGTTTTTATGCAAGGGTGAGGTGGGGTGCATGAGGTGTGCATGCAAGAAGGAGGTGTTTGTGCATGGTCACTTCTAAGTTATGGTGTCTTGAGGAAATTTCTGGACTTAAACATTATCCAACCTTTTTACACATAAACCCTCAACATTTCCAAGTTTTCACAATTACCTAAACTTTACACAAAACCCTTCATTACATATGTTATTATATAAACACCATTTTTATTAAAATGAAGCTAAATCTCACACTAAAACCCTTGTAATTTACTAATGTTACAAGAAAAATTTAACTTTAATTAGTTTCACACACTACTTATGAAAATGTCCTATTTTGTTTTAATAACCTTTTTTAATTAACATTTTATTATTTAATTAATTAAATTTATTTATTTTCTAAAATTTTCAAAATGTTACAATATATATATGATAAATGATGCAATGCAACGGGATGATTAACTAAGAACTACGCATAAGTGTAAGTACTAAACGAAATTCTAACTATCGGGCGTCTTGCGCCATCCAAACGATTTCCCCCGTAGATGTGTACATCTACTCACCGGAATGCCTCCGCTAGTCTGATTCAATCACCGCCTTTTCTTTCCGCGTCGCGTCCGATGTCTCCGCGACCGATCCTAGAATTACACAAAGCAACAAACATAAGGCTAATATCCTGCAAAACGCGATATCAAGACCATACGAGAAAACTAGCATCGCAAGCTAAACGCGTGTGCACTCGAAGCACCAAAACGTGTGTGCTAACGTCTGAAACCACCCCGACTGGCTGTGATACACAGCAAACACCAAACCCAGACTTGGAATGTACGTGTCGCTCAAGTCTAAAAGTACTAAAAACAAGGTAAATGGTCCCAGATTTTGATACGAGTGAAAATAAGAAAAGTTGCACAGACCAAAGGACTACAATATATAGCAGACACCTACACCAAAAACCCCGACACCAAGCTCCACACTCTGGCCGCAATTTGCGGCCAGAACCCTTAAATTTGAGGCCTTAGAGGGGAAAGGGGGTCTCGTGCTTCGTGTGTGTGATCCTAGTCCAGTAACTATACTCCAGTAATAGCAACTTTTGTCTGCAACTCCTGGTTTAAAAGAAGATCCCATAAAAGGAAGTGATTCTCAATAAAAACTCTAATTAAACACTAATTTAATACAATATGGTGTTTCAGTGTAACCAGGTGAAAAGACTTTGATTTAAACGACACTAACATCACTTAGTTAAGCTACTCAAGTCATAAAAACCCTAACTTAAACTAATCTCCTCTTAAACCACAAAATTAACACTAAACCCCACTTAAACACTACTTTAAGCTAAATAAACTAAATGTTTAGCAAAAAGGTAATTAAGGTTGGCTTAATACCTCGAGTTAGGCTAGGGATGGTTCAATCTAGCTAGCACTCATGAAGACTTGCCAAGAACCATGCTTGATTGCCAAAAAAGGAAGTTAGTGACGATTTTGATAGAATTGTGTTAAGCTTGTGGATTTTTGTGATGGACTTGGGCTTAGAATGAAGAGAATAAGAAGAAATGAAGGGGAGGGGCTGCTGCTGCTGGGGCTGCTGCTGGAGCAAGGAGGGAGTGAGGGAGAGAGAGAGAGAGGGTGTCAAAAGTCAAGCCCCCATGCCTCTTTAATGCCCCATGCCTCTCTTTTTCATTTCTTTTCTTATTTACTTCTTTTGTTTTGTGTAAAAAGGAAAATAGAACCATGAGGGAATTTAAAATGAAGACATGTTACAATATTAACCTAGGGTAATTATAGGATTTGTGCATGCTAAAGTAAAAATTTTGCTTAGAAATTAATAGTTAAGAAAATTAGATAAATATGTGAACAATAAATTAAAGGTTAATTAATAAAACACAATTATATATATAATTACATATTTTCACAATTAAAATAGATTTATTCGAGTCGACAAGGAAAATAATTATTAACGAGGTTTTATGAAAAACACGCATTATCACTAATTAACACGAAATTAACCTAAACGAATTTTCAAAGCGTTACAATCTTCCCCCCTTAAAGAAATTCGGTCCCCGAATTTACAAATCTAGCTACGCGTACTTTCGAAGAGATGGGGATATTTCTTCCTTATCTCTTCCTCGGTCTCCCAGGTGACCTCTTCGCTGCTCAGGTCATGCCAAAGGGCCTTTACGGACGGTATAACCTTTGATCTCAATTTCTTCTCCTGCCGATCCAGAATGACCACCGGCTGCTTGGTAAAAGAAATGTCGCGCTCCAACTGTATCGTCGGGTGCTGAATCGCATGAGAAGGGTCATGAAGGTACTTGCGAAGCATCGATACATGGAATACGGGGTGAACATCAGGAAAACTGGGCGGAAGTACCAAACTATAGGCAACAATACCGACTCGCTCAAGGATCTCAAAAGGACCTACAATTCTGGGACTAAGTTTCCCCTTCTTCCTAAAACTCATCACACCCTTCATCGGAAAAATCCGAAGGAATACATGATCCCCCACAGCGAACTCAAGCCTGCGACGACGACGGTCGGCATAAAACTTCTGTCTGCATTGGGCTATTCTCATCCTGTCCTGAACCAACTGGATCTTCTCCGTAGTCTCTTGAACTAGCTGGGGTCCAAAAATCCTGCTCTCGCTGAGTTCGGTCTAACAGACTGGCGATCGACACCATCTACCATGCAAATCCTAAAAAGGTGTCATCTGAATCGTCTCCTGATAACTGTTATTGTAGGAGAACTCTATCAATAGCAAGTGACGATCCCAACTGCCAACAAAAATTAGTACGCACGCACGAAGCATATCCTCCAGAGTCTGTATAGTCCGCTCTGACTGACCATCGGTCTACGGATGGAAAATGGTGCTAAAGCTCAAACAGGTACCCAGGGCTTCCTGAAGCTTCTGCCAAAGACGGCTAGTAAACTGGGTTCCACTATTGGATACAATGCATGAAGGAACTCCGTGCAAACGCACAAACTCATCAATGTATAACTGAGCATAACCGAAAGCGGTCTCCACTGGAAGGAAGTGAGCCGCTTTCGTTAACCGGACAACAATCACCCAAATGGAGTCATACTCTTGACTAGACCTAGGTAGACCCACAACAAAATTCATGGAGATTTGCTCCCATTCCTACTCCGGAATGGTTAAAAGTTGCAACTCACCTGCCAATCTCAAATGCTCAGCCTTAGCTCGCTGACAAGTCAGGCACCTCGAAACGAAATCCGAAACGCCACCCTTCATCCCTGCCCACCCGTAACTATCTCTCAAGTCGTGTTACACCATGGTGGGATTTAGGTGAACACTAAAAGCTGACTGATGTGCCTGCTCTAGAATCTCACGTCTATACCCATCGGTATCAGGTACAAACAAATGAGCCCCTAAACGCAGCACACCCTGGTCATCAATCAGAACTCCGAATCTTTGCCCTGCCGAACATGCTCAAGAATCTCAGACAAACGGGCATCGGCGGGCTGTGCCTCACGAAAATGATTAAGTAGAAGTGGACGGGCGCGGACATGAGCAAGCTGTCCCTCAGTAGAAGTGAACTTAAACTGTACTCAGCTGTCGCACAAGAACTGCAAATCTGCAGAAGACTGTTTCTGAACTGCGCTCAACTAGGACAAGCTACCCCCGGGCCTACGACTCAAAGCATCAGCTACCACACTCGCCTTGCCCGGGTGATAAAGGATCTCATAATCATAATCCTTAACAAGCTCCATCCAACGGCGCCGTCTCAAAATCAGATCCCGTTGCAGGAAGATGTATATTAAGCTCTGGTGGTCTGTGAAAATCTGACACGACTCTCCATACAAGTAGTGTCTCCAAATTGTCAGCGCAAGACCACGGCGGCCATCTCATGATCATGAGTGGGATAATCCTGCTCGTGCTTCTTCAACTGTCGGGAAGCATAAGCGATAACTCTATCATGCTGCATCAAAACATAATCGAGCCCCACTCATGAAACATCACAGTAAACGACAAAGCCGCCCGATCCAGAAGGCAAAGATATAACTGGTGCAGTCGTCGACCGAGTCTTCAACTGCTGAAAACTCAGCTCGCATGCCTCAGTCTAAAGAAAAGTAACCCCCTTCCTGGTTAGTCCGGTCAGCGGTGCAGCGATACTCGAGAAGTCCTGCACTAAACGGCGATAAAAACCGGCTAAGCCCAAAAAGTTGCGGACCTCTGTCACTAATACAAGTCTGGGCCAAAGCTGTATGGCCTCGATCTTCCTCGGGTCCATACGAATACCGTCTCCCATGACCACATGACCTAGGAAGTCAACACAATCAAGCCAGAAGGAACATTTCGAGAATTTAGCAAACAACTTGTGCCCTCTCAATGTCTGCAAAGCAATCCTCAAGTGCTGCTCATGTTTCTCTCGACTCTTGGAATAAACTAGTATGTCATCAATTACACAATAATAAACTGGTCGAGGAACGGCCTGAAAATCTGGTTTATCAAGTTCATGAATGCTGCTGGGGCATTGGTGAGTACGAACGACAGTACCAAAAACTCATAATGCCCATAGCGCGTACGAAAAGCAGTCTTCGGAATGTCATTCCGAACCCGCAACTGATGATAACCTGATCTCAAATCAAACTTAGAAAAATGTCCCGCACCCTGTAGATGATCAAACAAATCGTCAATGCAAGGTAAAGGATGCCTATTCCGCACCGTAACTCGTTTCAATTAACGAAAATCAATGCACAACCTCAACTGCCGTCCTTCTGCTTGACGAACAGAATAGGAGCCCCCCCAGGCGAAACACTTGGACGTACAAGGCCCCTATCAAGCAACTCTTGTAGATGATCCTTAAGCTCCCTAAGCTCCACCGGGACCATCCAGTAAGGAGGTATAGAAATAGGCCCCGTGTCGGGGATCAAATTAATGCAAAACTCAATCTCACGCTCCGACGGCAGTCCAGGTAACTTATCGGGGAAAAACATCGGGAAACTCCCGCACGATAGTAACCCGGTCCAATGAATCTACTGTGGCTTCGGTATCACGAATGAAAGCTAAGAACCCCCGACATCCTCTCCTCAAAAGCCGACTAGCGTAAGAAGGCAAAAATCAAACTGTGAGGGGCGGCACCACGGTCCCCATGCACAACAAGAACTGACTCGCCGGGAAAACAAAACGTGACTGTCTCCTCGCGGCAGTCCACAGACTCATAGCACGTAGCTAACCAGTCCGTGCCCAGGAGAACGTCAAAGTCCAACATAACTAGAAGGATCAAATCGATGGACGAATCTCTATCTCCTATCCGATTGGCACACGACCGAAACACGTGTCGCGCAATAAGTGACTCGCCAACAGAAGTAGTCACGAAAAGCGACTGATCTAGCAAACACGACTCTCGGCCTAGCTTCGGCACGATGTGTGTAGAAACATACGAGTGCATAGATCCCGGATTAAACAAAACGTGTGCATCAAAAGAACATACAAAAAAAGTACTTGAAAACTCTGCATTGGACGTCTGCGCGTCCTGATGAGTCGAAGCAAATGCTCATGCTTGCCCTCTACCTGCAACTGGCTTTCCTCCTCCTTGGCCACCCTGTCCTCTCTGAACAAACCCTCCGTGCCCACAACCTCTCTAAACATAAGTCTGACGCGGATCAACAACAGGCGCAAGAGGCAACGCTCCCTGAGGTGAAGGTGGTAAGGTAAAATATGGTACGACCGCCTTTCTCTGGCGTACCACGGTACAATTCCTAACGAGGTGATGGAAACTCCCGCACCGGAAACATCCAGATGATGACTGCTGACCCTCTAAGGAATAAGGGCTAAGCAACTGACCTCGTCCTAAGCTCTTGCTACTCCCGCGACATGAATAAAATCTGTCGCGGCGTCTAAACATCTGCCTCTGGGCTGATACACCGGTACGAGCCCTCCTCGGTCCCGGAACGACCGACGTCTCGAGAAGATGTTCCTCATCTAGTAAGGCTGCGTCCACTGCTGCTGTATACGTGACACAATACTGTGTGCTGATAGCGAGGAATAACTAGGTAACAGGGGGAGCAACCTCCTGTCGCTGCGCTCGACTAGCCTCAACCAACGATCCCATCATCTGGCGCAAATCCTGCATATCTGCTTCTAGCTTAGTGATACGATCTATCGAAGGCGGATCAATCTGCTCCTGTACGGCGAGCGTACCATCCTGGTCAGTCCTCGTCTCGGACGAGCCTTCTCGAATCTCATCTCTGGCGGCAGCCCTCTGATCCCTCGTGGCCTTCGGCGGCATAATGGCTGGTACAGGAAACAGGATAATAAGAACAGTGCAATAAAATCATGGGATATACGGAATCGAAGAAGGAATTTCAAGCAAGTATATCCTAAGGTCACTTAGGCGAAGTACTGTATCGTAAGTATGCCGCGGAACATACACACGCTACGTCACTCTGCTTAAGTCACCTACTCCATCTATCAAGGGTCATCCTACACTCAGAAAGGTAAAACCTAATGCTCTGATACCAACTTTGTCACGACCCGAAAAGTACGGAGAGTGACTAGCACTTAAATTACGAAAACGTCTAGAGGCGTACGTAATCTAAGTAAGCCAAAACCCAGAAATCAAAACCAATTAAATCAGTAGAGTGAAGAAAAACCAATTTATTGAAAGCGATTTTAATCAAATAAGTCACATCAAGCTTTTTAAAAGCAACATCCTTTTTCCGAAAATTTCGGCAGAGTCTCCTTTGTAAATACTGGCCCCATACGGGTACAAAACGAGAATATATATACAACATGGAATAAGGCATCCCCAAGCGGGAGCTAGCTCTTCGCTCAAGGCGGACTCAAAATCACACGTAATAAATATCATCACTGTGCAAAATAAGCAAATAAAGGCACAAGTAATAAAGCATCATGTCGACTCAAGTGAGCTCGACCCCAGAGAAACAACATATATATACACAAATCTCACTGTCTCGTCTCTAGGTCATAAATGCAACAGTACAAGTAGTAGATACGGTAGATGGAGTACACTAGATACAACACTAGTACAAGGTGGAAACAAAATAACTCCGCAACCCACCTACATACAATGCTGCGAGGCAAACAAAAGGAACAAAAGAGGAGGTGCGCCCGCCGCTACTGTACTGACGGCTCGGACCTGCAAAACACTGTGGCACGACGGGGGTGAGTTGCTAGCTCGTGAGTAGTAAGTAACATCTAATAAGGCTATCGTAAGCATGTACACAATTTCAGCACAGCCTATAAATACTAATATGATGCGATGCAATAATATATATGCAACATGAATGCAATAACAACACGAGATTTGAATATAATTAACATGGGAAATCTGTATTCTTATCTTCGTAAAACATCTGTAATTTAGTTGTAGTTTCATTAATGAAATCAATATAAATATGTGTCAAGCATCGACACCAAATATGAATAACTCATTTATCCCGGGCTCCGGCAATACGGACTGGCCCGTAAATCTGATCTCGGGGCTCCGGAAATCCGGACTGGCCCAAATCATCATAACTCAAGCTACGTCGGTATCCTCCGGATGTTCGCCGCATCACAAATAACCGGTCGGTAGTGCTCCCCTAGCGGGCTCAACGCCATCATCTGCAACCATCTTGCCCTGGGGTACCGCACTGGGTCCACCATGCACCCACAGACGGTTCCTCCTCTTCCTCAAATCGGGTGTATGATACTGCTCAAGCACCGAGAAATCTCATGGTGGACGATATATATACATCATATCATGAGAAAACCGCAACTTACATTTTTAAAATGGTAATACGTTCTTAAATTCTTGCGGTTTCTCCAAATCCATAAATCTCATAAATACATAAATCCTCGAGAAGAATCATAATATATGAACATGTAGGAATTGATGAATGTCTATGATATCAACAATATGCAATGCGATGCGGATTTATTAATCATAATAGGCGCAATTGATAAGATTCGGATTTAACAAGCTATATAGTGTTCTTGGCATAGCAATTACCAAGGCGTGTGTGTCCCCATGAATAGTGCTCGTGCAGCATAAACCATTGGAAATGGTGTGAGTGTCTAGGAAGTACTATCACAGTATATATATATATATATATATATATATATATATATATATATATGATAAATGATGCAATGCAACGGGATGATTAACTAGGAACTACGCATAAGTGTAAGTACTAAACGAAATTCTAACTATCGGGCGTCTTGCGCCATCCAAATGATTTCCCCCATAGATGTGTACATCTACTCACCGGAACGCCTCCGCTAGTCTGATTCAATCACCGCCTTTCCTTTCCGCGCCGCGTCTGATGTCTCCGTGACCGATCCTAGAATTACACAAAGCAACACACATAAGGCTAATATCCTGCAAAACGCGATATCAAGACCATACGAGAAAACTAGCGTCGCAAGCTAAACGCGTGTGCACTCGAAGCACCAAAACGTGTGTGCTAACGTCTGAAACCATCCCGACTGGCTATGATACATAGCAAACACCAAACCCAGACTCGGAACATACATGTCGCTCAAGTCTAAAAGTACTAAAAACAAGGTAAATGGTCCCAGATTTTGATACGAGTGAAAATAAGAAAAGTTGCACAAACCAAAGGACTACAATATATAGCAGACACCTACACCGAAAACCCCGACACCAAGCTCCACACTCTGGCCACAATTTGCGGCCAGAACCCTTAAATTTGCGGCCTTAGAGGGGAAAGGGGGTCTCGTGCTTCGTGTGTGTGATCCTAGTCCAGTAACTATACTCCAGTAATTGCAACTTTTGTCTGCAACTCCTGGTTTAAAAGAAGATCCCAAAAAGGAAGTGATTCTCAATAAAAACTCTAAACACTAAATTAATACAATATGGTGTTTTAGTGTAACCAGGTGAAAATACTTGGATTTAAACGACACTAACATCACTTAGTTAAGCTACTCAAGTCATAAAAACCCTAACTTAAACTAATCTCCTCTTAAACCACAAAATTAACACTAAACCCCACTTAAACACTACTTTAAGCTAAATAAACTAAATGTTTAGGAAAAAGGTAATTAAGGTTGGCTTAATGTTAGTGTTTATGCCCTAGAAGGCCATTACAGTATCATACTAGTTTGTATATTACTTAATGGAAGCTTGGGATATTCACATGTATATAACAGTCTTGCTAAACATGGTAGTATGCTACTTGGTTTTTCTATCTTAATATGTGAGTGTACGTATTGATAGAGCTCTTAGGATCTTGCTTGTCTACCAGCGTTGTGATGGCAGTCACACTAGTGGGGGCTGGGTAGTCTACAAGCACATCCTTATTCAGGTCCCTGGTCGTTGGATTATCGAGACAGAGCATCGATACTCCGGAGTAGACTAGTGTGTACGCTTCTCATCCCAGTTGGGGAGATGGTCTGTCCCACAGCCGTCAGTACGTCGTACTGGAGATAGTATGCAGGTGCTCGTTAGGTTACGAGTACACCGGACAGGACTCACAGGGAACTGTTGGTTGGTTTGATACCAGTCGTCAGTGAGCAGTTCCCAGGTGACATGAGTACAGCATAGTCCGCAGACTTGACACTGCTACTTCGCCTCGAGTGTGTCCCACTGTTCTTAGATTGCTACCCTACCACGGCTCAAAGGAGTCGTGCAAACAGGTAGCAGTTGGGTGCAGTCCCGAGCACTTGGAGGCAGTGGCGGTTAGACAGGATTCGTCCCTCCCGGTATTGGGAGTAGATATCGCGCTGTGTCAGAGAGCCATTACGCAAAGTCCCTGGCCAGGGCAAGCGAGATTTGCTGGTAGGTTCCAGTAGTTTCTCAGGGTGTAATGGGCTTCCCTCCGACACGACTTATACCGCTATTAGGGGACTGACGCTTGCCGCCTCCCTAGGCCCGATATGCGATAGTCTTGGACGAACGGACCGGACTGTATGGAGATTGTCACATCAGACTCAGTAGGAGTTCGGATGGGTTTCCTCATCGGCCTTCTTATCGACAACTACCTGGGGACCGTTACGTACAGCTAGTGCCGCTTGCGGTCTGTGGTTAAACCCACTGCCAGCGTAGTAGTCGAGTCTCTAGAGTCCTACATAGAGAGTTTCCTACTCCAGGCGAAACGATATAGAGGTCGCATGGTTTTGCGACAAAGGGTTCGGACGCATACGTGCGTTTACGCGCGTATGACTTTCGGACAGTTTTTACCAGTCGGCTTTGGTTTAAGCCAGTTACTGGTATCCGGTTATTGGATTTATACAGTCTAAAGTTTTTCCGTATTTTTGCGGATTGGAGGGGCGTTCTCGTAATTGTACGAGAAGCTTCTAGAAGTGGTGACTAAGGAGGTTTAGGTGTCATTTGCATTAAATGAGTTTAGTGAGTCATGGGGGTGATTCATGCATATCATTAATGCATGATAAATGCTTAGTGAGTCATGACAATGAATCACCATTAGATATTTGTGAAGCATGCTTATTCATTATGTATTATTCTATTTCTCATAAATAAGAATGCTTCATATTTATTATGATAACTTACTATTCTCATCACAATTCATTCTCACCTTCTCTCTCCTCAAGCTCTCCCTCTTCAAAGACTAATCCTCCCCTCTCATGAGTTGAGATCAAGGATTATAAAGACTAATCAATCCATAACCATCACTCTATTTCATTCTATCTTCTTTGATTAGCAATCCAAGAAGGTTAGTTGCCTCAAGTTTAGAGGTTTAGCTTGGAGTTTTGCTCTCGGGTGGATCGTCTACTACCTAGAGAAGGCCGAGGAGGACAAGGAGATCGTAAAGACGAAGGAGTTGGTTCATTAGGTATAATCCCTAAACACAGTAGTTTATAAACACTTTGTGTTTGGTTATTTATAGTTTAGCTTCGATTCAAGCGGTTAGTCGATGTTCGTTCACTAAACAAGTTCGTTTTTGAAATTTCCGCCTCCCCACAAGTATTGGGGTGTAGTACATCGACTTACACTTAATACCTCGAGTTAGGCTAGGGGTGGTTCAATCTAGCTAGCACTCATGAAGACTTGCCAAGAACCATGCTTGATTACCAAAAAATGAAGTTAGTGATGATTTTGATAGAATTGTGTTAAGCTTGTGGATTTTTGTGATGGACTTGAGGCTTAGAATGAAGAGAATAAGAAGAAATGAAGGGGAGGGGCTGCTGCTGCCGGGGCTGCTGCTGGAGCGAGGAAGGAGTGAGGGAGAGAGAGAGAGAGGGGGTGTCAAAAGTCAAACCCCCATGCCTCTTTAATGCCCCATGCCTCTCTTTTTCATTTCTTTTCTTATTTACTTCAAATGTTTTGTGTAAAAAGGAAAATAGAACCATGAGGGAATTTAAAATGAAGACATGTTACAATATTAACCTAGGGTAATTATAGGATTTATGCATGCTAAAGTAAAAATTTTGCTTAGAAATTAATAGTTAAGAAAATTAGATAAATATTGTAGGGTTCCTAGGCACTCTAATGAAGTCTCACAAGGCATCAACCATGCCAATTTACAATTTTACGGGTGCCGAGAAACCCTAATACGGATTGTTGACTAGAGTTTAGGCGAAAAACGAAACAAGTTAACATCTTAACTAAAGGAGAGAGGCTACAACCTTTGTAGATCCGGTTCTCCACTTCCTTAGCTCCACGTAGGCATCCTCTCGTTGTCCATCTCGAATCCCGGACTCAATCGTCGGCTTGATCGGAGAAATGGGCGGGCTAGGTCGTCGGCTTCGTGCCGAAGATGATCTACATCGAGGCATCACAAGTTCAAGCTCCAACTCCATCAAGTTGTGAAACTTGTGAAGAAAACACCCTATACTACTTGGCAAGAGGTAGAGGGTGAAGAAATAGGAGGTGGGTTCACTTTAGAATTGGATTTCTCACACTTTAGCTCAAGTTGCCATTAATGGACTTAAGCTTTTTCTTTGAAGATGAAGAAGAAGATGAAGCTAGAATATGATAAGCCTTAATTAAAAATGAAAAGAAAATAGATACTTATCATATACTAACTATGGTAGAGTGTAGAGAATAGACCATGGTTACTTGGAATGGTTAGGGTTAAGCATGAAGACAAGAATGGTTACAAAGTCAAAGCTTCATGAAGCTTCAACTAGAAACAAAGAAAGCCACCATTCTCTCCAAAATCTTTTCCAAATAAATGAATAAATAAATAAATGAATAAGCAAAACCCTAATCATCTTTTTAACCATGGTTTGATTCTTTACACTTAACCAATTAAACATGCATCATCAAACATGATACAAACATGTGCACAAAAGTATATCACATATACAACTTGCACATCAAGTGAGAAAATCCATTTAAAGTGAACCAATACTAGTTAATGCAAAGTAATATATCAAATATATAATTATACATTAAATCATTAAATCAACACTTGATTTAACGATCCGGTCATATCGCATATAACCGACTAGTATCCTATGTATCGATTTATCGAATCAATGATTCGATAACTAGGTCATATCGTATACAACCATTCGAAACATTCATCGCGAGAATGAAATGCGGTATCGCATACACGCATTATTCTCGGTCCCGCACATATCTCATATGCGCTCCTATTTCGTTTCGCTTGAGCCAGGAAACCTCTGTGTAGGACTCTAAAGACTCGTCAATACGCCGGCAGCAGATGATGATCATATCAATCACCCACAAGCCGCAAGCGGTCTGCTAAACGTAACGGCCACCCGGGTATTGAGCGATCAGAAGATCGACGAGCTAGCCCGCTCACACTCCTGTGAATCCAACCAGTAACACTTACCGTACAGTCCGGTCTGTTCGTCTGATATGTCGCATATCAAGTCTAGGGGTGGTATACGTCAGACCCCAATAACCGATAAGTCGTGCCGATGTGAGGCTCATAACGGGTCGAGAAACTACTGGTAACACTTACCAGCAAATCTCTGATCAGCCCTGGCCAGGGACTTCCCTGTTACGGCCAATCGAGCACAGCGCAACATCAACCCCCAATACCGGGAGAGACGAAACCCCTCCTATCGCTCATTGCCTCAATGTGACTCGGGACTGTGCCCAAAAACCACCGTTTTGCACGCCCTCATGGACGTGGTAAGGTGGAGATCAAAGCACAGTGGGAATCACACAAGACTCTATGACGATCTCGGGTCTACAGACTAACCTGCACAAGTGTCACCTGAGAACTGCCATCTGACGTGAGGTATAATACCATCTGGGAGTTCTCGGCGAGTCCGTCCAGTGTACCCAGTCTACACTGAACACCCGTATACTATCTCTGATGTCAAACACCAATGGATATGGGATCATCCATCGCCCATCTCATGGGTCGAGAAGCGTATACGCCAGTCTACTCTGGTATATCGATGCCCCGTCTCGATACACCCACGACTAGGGACCTTGAAGGATGTACTTATGGACTACCATGTCCCCACTAGTATGATCTGCATCATAATCCAGGTAGTCAAGTACACATCCTAAGGGCTTTACCAACATGTAACTATAAGACAGTTTAAAGAGACAAGTGTACATGTTAAGATAAAGAGTAACCAGATAGCATACTATCATATCGAGCAAGAAAGTCATCTCTATATATGTCCAAGCATCCAATATAATATACATCATCTGTACAATACTGGCCTCTAGGGCATACACACAACTAACAATCTCCCACTTGCACTAGGGCTAGCTGCTGTAGTATCGCATACCGAGCATCCCGAAGAGTCTCTCAAACTGTATCTGGGGAATGGCCTTCGTGAGTGGATCCGCCGTGTTGTTCTTCGTGTCAACTCTCCTGACCTCGATCTCCCGGCGATCAACTATCTCCCGGATCAGGTGATACCGCCTCAGAATATGCCTGGATCGCTGATGGGACCTGGGTTCCTTGGCCAAAGCCACCGCTCCATTGTTATCGCAATACAAAGGTATTGGATGCTCAATGGATGGAACCACTCCAAGTTCAGTAATGAACTTCTTGATCCAGACAGCCTCTTTAGCAGCATCGTTGGCAGCGATGTATTCAGCCTCCATCGTCGAGTCTGCCACGGTTTCCTGCTTGGAACTCTTCCAGCTAACCGCCCCTCCGTAAAGGGTAAAGACAAAGCCCGACTATGACTTAGAGTCGTCCTTATCACTCTGGAAGCTCGAATCGGTAAAGGACTCCACTTGGAGTTCTCTGTTACCATACACCAAGAGCATCACTTTAGTCCTTCGCAAGTACTTGAGAATGCTCTTCACAGCTGTCCAGTGATTCTCTCCAGGATTAGCTTGATACCTGCTCACTACACTTAGTGAGTATGCAACATCGGGTCTGGTACATAGCATCGCGTACATGATAGAGCCTACAGCCGAAGCATAGGGTATCCCTTGCATGCGAGCTCTCTCCAAATCAGTCTTGGGAGACATCTCTTTGGAGAGAGTGACTCCAGAGATCGTGGGCAAGTTCCCACGCTTGGATTCTTCCATACTAAACCTCTTTAGTATGGTGTCAATGTACCTGGATTGGGACAATCCCAATATCCGTTTGGATCTATCTCTATAGATCCTTATTCCCAATATGCAGAAGGCATCACCAAGATCTTTTATTGAGAATCTTTGTGATAAGAAGAGCTTGACCGATTGCAGCATAGGAATATCATTTCCTATCAAGAGTATGTCGTCCACGTACAATACGAGGAAGACTACATTACTCTCTGCTACCTTCTTGTAAATACAAGGTTCATCTGGGTTTTTGACGAAATCAAACTCTTTGATAACGACGTCAAAGCAGATGTTCCAACTCCGCGATGCTTGCTTTAATCCATAAATGGATTTAAGCAGCTTGCACACCTTCCCGCTGCTCCCACTGTCTACGAAGCCCTCTGGCTGAGTCATGTACACGCACTCTTTTAAATCACCATTTAGAAAGGCGGTCTTAACATCCATTTGCCAGATTTCGTAATCATGATATGCAGCGATGGCAAGCATGATCCGGATGGATTTAAACATAGCTACTGGAGAAAAGGTTTCGTTATAGTCCACACCTGGTCTTTGACGAAAACCCTTTGCTACAAGTCTAGCTTTGAAAGTCTCCACTTTTCCATCTACACCAAGTTTTTTCTTGAAGATCCACTTGCTCCCGATGGGTTTTACCCCTTCAGGAGCAACATCCAAAGTCCATACTTTGTTGGTGTACATGGATTCCATCTCGGACCGCATAGCATCCAGCCATTTCACTGAGTCCCTACTCGTGATGGCCTGCTCGAAGCTAGTTGGGTCATCATCCTCCATGATGCAATCCTCGCTCCCACCATCCATGAGAAAACCGTAGTATCTCTCAGGTTGGGGAGGAACCCTACTAGATCGGCGGAGTGGCTGAGGTTCATTGGGAGCTACTGAATCCTCTGGTTCCACTAAATCTTCTGTTGTGTTTTGTTCAGCTGGAACCTCTTCCAGTTCTACCTCAGAGCCACTAATCTTTTTTGCAAGAAATTCCTTTTCTAAAAAGGTGGCATGTTGAGCAACAAATACTCTTTGTTCCTCACTGTGGTAGAAGATATACCCTCGCGAATGTTTGGGATATCCAAAAAATTTACACAAAACAGACCTTGCCTCGAGTTTGTCCGGTTTTATCATCGTGTACTGCTTTAGGTGACCTTACGAGTCGCTATTACACGGTGATAGAGCCCTTAGGATTCTTGCTTGACTACCAGCAGTATGAGGGCGATCATATACGTGAGAGCTGGAGTCTATAAGCACATCCTTAAAAGGTCCCTAGTCGTATGAGTTTCGAGACAGGGCATCGATTCTCCAGAGTAGACTAGTGTATACAGTCGAGACCCCGACGAGGGGCGGTGGCCGGTCTCACAAGCCACTGGTGTCAGTTTGTTCACCTAAGATGTATACAGGTGCTCATTGGGTTATGAGTACACCGGACAGGACTCGCCGGGAACCTGCTAGTTGGTATTATACCTGACGTCAGATAGCAGTTCCCTGGTGACATGTTTACAGGTTAGTTCATCGACCTGAGATCGTCATTTGTCTCGTGTGAATTCCCATTGTGCTTTGATTACTACCCTACCACGCTCAAAGGAGACGTGCAAACAGGTTTTAGTTGGATACAGTCCCGAGCCATATGGAGGCAGTGAGCGGATCTGCAGGGGTTCGTCTCTCCCGGTATTGGGGGTGAGGTCGCGCTGTGTCTAGGAGAGCCAGTACATGAAAAGTCCGTGGCCAAGGCAGGAGATTTACTGGTAGGTATTCCAGTAGTATCTCAGGGTGTTCTGGGCTACACTCCGACACGACTTGTACCGCTATTGGTGGTCTGACTTTTTCCAACCCTTTAGGCCCACCATGCGATGCTCATAGACGAACGGACCGGACTGTATGGATATTGTCACTGACAGGCTCAGTAGGGTGTCAGGATGAGTTCACTCATCGACGTCCCTTTTGGTCAATAGCCGGTGGCCCATCACGTATGGCTGATACCTCTAACGTGCTAGTGGTTAAATCCACAGCCATAGTATTGACGAGTCTTTAGAGTCCACCACACACACAGTTACTCAAGTTTCGGGCGAAACGCTGTAGAGGCCGTATGGAGATATGGCAGGGTTCGATCAGATACGTGCGGTATTGCACGGATCGTGATCGGACGGATTTTACTAGCCGGCTTTGGCTTAAGCCGGATCCTAGTATTAAATAGTGTAGATTTTGTCTCTTTGCATTTGTATTCAGTGGGAATACAAATGCGGGCATGTATATGCAGTCGCGGGGTTTTCTTGTAATTTATTACGGGATCAGTTTTCTGAAGTTGCCAGTTTGCATTCCGTTCCGGCCGGTTTTCCTTTGTTCCTTCGCGGCCTGACTTTCTGGTGGAGGGGGTTATTTGCAAGTTTGCAGATAACTTTTTTTGGAGGGGTTTATTATGATTGTGGCTTCCTTCATCATGAGATTCTTTATTGGTCTTTTCCTTTGCTTTTTGAGATTGGATGAGATTAGAAATGGTGTGACCATTTTTCTTCTCATGTTCATACTAATTCTTTCTTGCCTTATTCCATTTTCTCTCTCCAATGATTCTTGTTCAAGAGGGCCGGCCACTTTGAGGGATGGGGGTGAGAAAAAAATTCATTGATCTCATTTTCTTATTCTTTGCTAAAAATGAGAGCACCATTTTTCTCTTCAAAAAGTTCTTCTTTCTTCTCCAC
Organism: Agapanthus africanus; assembly: GCA_030015575.1. Taxonomy (NCBI): domain Eukaryota; kingdom Viridiplantae; phylum Streptophyta; class Magnoliopsida; order Asparagales; family Amaryllidaceae; genus Agapanthus; species Agapanthus africanus. Next base: position 204,364,663 of record CM057347.1, on the reverse strand, counting down.
ATTATCAAAGGCAACTAAACCCCAAAGAGACATAGACTCTACACTACACCTACAGCAAATCTTGGACGCGTCGGCTAGCCAACTTCGCGCCTGAGTTGCCTCGGTCCAGAGGTGGGAGCCCGTAAACGAACCCGGCTACGTGGTGCCTTTCCGACGAGGAGGTGATGGACGGAGATTCCGCGGGAGATTGGAGTGGAGACGAAGACCGAAGGACACGGATCGCTTGGTATATCTCTTCACCCATCTTCTAGTTTGCTAGTAGCTAGGTTAATGGCTCGATCCGGGATTAAAAGTGCGCGGTGGTGCCGGTTTGCTAGTTTGCAAAGTTTTTCGTTTCCGCGTTTCCGGCGTCGGATCGACGGCCGGGGCGCCGCCGTGCACTTACACTAGGTCCCATCAGATATCCAGACATATTCTAAGACAGATATTGCTCATTTCGGAAGATGGCTTTCTCCGCGAACTTGAGATAAAGAGAGACATAGAAAGAAACATCAGGGCGGATCCACTAGCTGAGGCTATTTCTCGAACGCAATAGTTTCGCAAACGGGCTTTGTGAGACTGATTAGTAGAGGAGTTGGGTGTTCGGTATCACACGGGCTGTGAGTATGCGACATCGCAATAATTTGCCTTGAGTGCAAGTGGGAGATTGTTAGATATAGTGCCTTCAGAGTCAATTATTGGATCACAGGCACGTGATTACAATGATTGAGGGAGGACCTATACCGGTAGCACAGTCTTACTCGAGAGAATTGTATACTATCTGGTTTGTCTTTATCATCATGTACATGCTTTAGGTGACATTGTAGTTCACTATCACACGTTGATAGAAAACAGTATGCTACCATGGTTTATCTTTATCTTCGTGTACTGCTTTAGGTGACCTTATAGGTCACTATTGCACGTTGATAGAGCCTATAGGATTCTTGCATGACTATCAGCAGTATGATGGCGATTATATACGTGAGAGTTGAGTAGTCTATAAGCACATCCTTAAAGTGGTCCCTAGCCATGGGAGTTTCAAGACTAGGTATCGATACTCCATTAGTAGACTAGTGTATACAGTCGAGACCCCGACGATGGGCGGTGGCCGGTCTCACAAGCCATTGGTGTCAGTTGGTTCACCTAAGATGTATACAGGTGCTCATTGGGTTATGAGTACACCGGACAGGACTCGCCGGGAACATGCTAGTTGGTATTATACCTGACGTCAGATAGCAGTTCCCTGGTGACATGTGTAAAGGTTAGTTCATCGACCTGAGATCGTCATTTGTCTCGTGTGAGTTCCCACTGTGCTTTGATTTCTACCCTACCACGGCTCAAAGGAGTCGTGCAAACTGGTTTTAGTTGGGTACAGTCCCGAGCCACATGGAGGCAGTGAGCGGATCGGCAGGGGTTTTGTCTCTCCCGGTATTGGGGGTGAGATCGCGCAGTGTCTAGGAGAGCCATTACACGAAGTCCTTGGCCAAGGCAGGAGATTTACTGGTAGGTATTCCAGTAGTATCTCAGGGTGTTCTGGGCTACACTCCGACACGACTTGTACCTCTTTTGGGGGTCTGACTTTTACCAACCCCCTAGGCCCGACATACGATGCTCATAGACGAACGGACCGGACTGTACGGATATTGTCACTGACAGGCTCAGTAGGGTGTCAGGATGAGTTCGCTCATCGACCTCCTTTTTGGTCAATACTTGGTAGCCCGTTACGTACAGCTAGTACTACTGACGTGCTAGTGGTTAATTCCACAGCCAATGTATTGACGAGTCTTTAGAGTCCCCCACAGACAGTTTCTCAAGTTTCGGGCGAAACGTTGTAGAGGCCGTATGATATATGGCAGGGTCCGAGCATATACGTGCAGTAGTGCATGGATCATGATCGGGCGAATCATACTAGTGGGCTTTGGTTTAAGCCGGATCCTAGTATTAGATTTGTTGGATTACTTTCGTCTCATCGCATTCGCATTCAGTCGGAATGCGGATGCAGGTATGTATATACAGGCGAAGGGTATCCTTGTGATCCGTCACGAGTTTACTTTAGATATTGCCGTATCTTTTTATTGGTGTAAACATTTGGGTTAATGTTTACAAATGGAATTTATGAGCTAGAAATCATCATTTAGAGCATTAATGGTGACACATGCACAAGTGATGACTCATGGTCTCTTTCTTTGTGCATGTGTCACATAATGTGATAGATTTGAGCCTTGAATTGATAAGGAGAGAGAGAGAGGGGCTGCCATGATATGGTTGGGTGAGCTCTTGTATTTTTGATATTACTCATTCTCTCATTTTAACACACATACAACAAAAGAAAAAGAAAGCTTCTTCTTCTTCTTCCTCCTCTAGCTCAAAATCTCCATTAATGGCAACACCTTCAACCTCCATCCATCTAATGGATGCAAGAGACAAAGTGATCACAAACATTCTCTACATCACCTTGGACACGTCGGCTAGCACACTTCGTGCCCGAGTTGCTTCGGATGAAGCGGGAGCCCATAAAAGGAATCGATGATGTGGTGCCCTTTCCGACGAGAAGATCGAGACCAGAGTTGCCGCGAGGAGCTTGGGATGGTGGCCATAGACCGAAGGACACGGATCGGTCGGTATAGCCTTTCTATCCCTTCTCTAGATAGCTAGTTGTAGGTTAATGGTTCGATCCGAGTTTTGAAAAAGTTTCGTTTCCTCATTTTGGCCTCGGAAAGACGGCCGGGGCGCTACCGTAGACTTACAACATCACATGTCATCAACGTAAGTAAATATGCGTATCCCAATTGTCGTTAATGTATAGCAACGAAACCGGCGATACACCACATATTACACTTACGGTCGCAGAGAAGAAAGTGTAAAACTACAACAGTTGGAATCCGCAACCTCTTTTGACATCGCATGCCTAACCAAATGAATTCCTTAGACATCTCATGCCTAACAATTATAAACCCCGCATTTTAGTCTCAATATCGAAAACACTTTTCCATATCAAGTCGGGCAATTCAACAATATTCCCGACATCCTGATCGAATGTTCGTCGCAAACTTTAGTAGACGGCCGCACCCCCGGATGCCGTCGACGAAGTGCACTAAGGCGGAACACCGCTGCCGCGAGCACCCGAACGGATGCTTTTGGCGACGGGGTTCTCCTACAGTCACTTGGTCGGGGCTATGGAGCGTGGCTATCTATCAAGTTTACCCGGCGAGTATCCGCGTACGCTACGTGATTGCGACGGAGTTTTGATCACATCAAAATCCCGTGGCAACCGATCAAATGAGACTAAACTGCTAGATTTATAACATTCAAATTAGTTATCTCATAACTACTTGTGGATTCCAAATATTGTATCACATTCCAGATAAATAGACAATGTTAAACTTTCCGATCGAATAAAAAAACACCCGTACTGCCCCAAATAGCTCAACACTTGAGCGGAGTTCAAAAAGTATCCATCACATGCCACTGTACCAATGGTCCAGCCGTCGAAGGGTCAAACCAACGCCTCACATGTGGCAACGCCGTACTGCCCCAAACCCTAAGGTTTAGAGGCGGTTCAGATGGTCACATAATCGAGTTAAGGTTTGTGTTCTTCTATAGGGTCCACCGCGTTACTTGCACGACTATGAATGTTCTTTAACTAAGGAAAAATCCAACACTTGGAAATTTTCCGACAGGGGAAAAAGTGAGTTATTGATATCCGTTCGAACTTTTTAACACGTTCTAAATTACCCGGAAAAACTTAAACGAAGTTAAATTATCCGATCGAATCAACGAATAGAAAAGATCTCCAAAAAACTCAACACTCGAGTAGAATTAAAAATTCCCAGAAGCATGCAAAAGTACCTACGGATGTTACTGTAGCAAAATCTAACCCTAATTCCCCTGTTTGGCCGCGGAACCGCCGCGCAATGCTGGGTATTGCCGCGGTTCCGTGGCGCTTTAAAGGGATTATGGGCTCGTTTTTCACAGTAATCCTTAGAATTGCCTGATAAATTTTCTGAGTATTTTTAATACAGAAAAAATCAACATTTTAAAAAATTTCCAGAGAGGGGGTATTGTGCGACGTTTCGGGGTTCGATATGATTTTAAACTACGTCTAGACTTCGCCTAAAGCCCTAGCTTGGCTCTGATACCACTGTAGGGTTACTATGCATAGTCACAAGAGTCTACAAGGCATCAACCATACCCGATTTAAATTTTAGACGTGCCGAACAACCCTAACCAAGATCTTAGACTAGAGATTAGGCGAAACAAAGCAAGTAAACAACTTTACTTCTAAGAGTTAGGGATTACAACCTTTGTAGTCCGTTCCTTCACTTCTAAAGCTCCATGTTGAGGTCCCTTCGCTGCGATCATCGAGTACCCAGACTCTAGAGAGGCTCCATGAAGAGAAAGATGCAAGCTTGCTTCCGATCTTCGATAACAAAGATGATCTACCTTGAAGAAACATAAACCCAAGCTCTTGCTTTGCTAATCAAGTATTAGCAAAGCAAACACCAGAATCTAAGCGGCTAGAATAGATGAGGATGATGAAGTAGGAATTTAGCTCTCATTTGTTTTCTTTATCTCACTATAAATGAGGATGATGAAGTAGGAATTTAGCTCTCATTTGTTTTCTTTATCTCACTCAAAATTATCACATATGAAAAGGCTAGTGAAGCTTTTCATCAAGCAAGAAAGAAGAAGAAGATGATCAAATCCTTTTGTGATGAATAATGAATCAAGTGAGGTTAGAAATGCAACCATGGGTTAAGTATGAAGACTTAACCCATGTAGAGAATTAAATATGGTTAAAGGGTTGGGTTGGGTTAAAGAAATATCTTTGCAAAATTTCACAAAATATCAAGGTCAAAGTCAAAGCTTCATGAAAGCTTAACCCTAATCCAAACCCTAACCATATTTAAACTCCACAAATCATGTTGCATTTATAACCATAACATGTTACAATATTATACATCACATATACAATATTTATTGTAACAAAATAAAATAATACAATTAACATATATCACATATATATCAATGTATTACCCAAGTGAGAAAAAGAATCTTTAAGTGAGCTAATATTAGTTAATGTAATATAATATATCAAATATATAATTATACATTAAATTATCGAATCAACACTTGATCCGATAATTCGGCTATTTCGCAAATAACCGACTAATATAATCTGTATCAGTTCATCGAATCAACACTTGATCCGATGATCTGGCTATATCACATATACCCGGCCGATATCTCATATCGCGAGAATCCAATACGGTATCACATACACGTATTATTCCCGTTCCCGCACATATCACATATGTGCTCCTACTCCGTATTGCCTGAGCCAGGAAACCTTTGTGTAGGACTCTAAAGAATCGTCAATACGCCGGCAGTAGGTGATGATCATATCAAACACCCACAAGCTGCAAGCGGTCTGCTAAACATAACAGCCACCCAGGTATTGAGCAATCAGAAGATCAACAAGCGAGCCTGTACATTCTCCCGTGAATCCAACCGGTAACACTCCCGTACTGTCCGGTCTCTTCGTCTGATATGTCGCATATCTTGCCTAGGGATGGTAAACGTCAGACCCCAGTAGCTTGATAAGTCGTGTCGATATGAGGTCTATAACAGTTCGAGAAACTACTGATAACACTTACCAGTAAATCTCAGCAACCCTGGCCAGGGATTTCCAGTTATAGCCAATCGAACACAGTGCAACATCAACTCCCTATACCGGGAGAGACGAAACCCCTCCTATCGCTCATTGCCTCCATGTGATTCGGGACTGTACCCAAAAGCCACTTTTTTGCACGCCCTCTTGGACGTGGTATGATGGAAATCAAAGCACAGTGGGAATCACACAAGACTCTATGACGATCTCGGGTCTACAGACTAACCTGTACCAGTGTCACCAGAGAACTGCCATCTGACGTGAGGTATAATACCATCTGGGAGTTCTCGGCGAGTCCGTCCAGTGTACCCAGTCTCCACTGAGCACCCATATACCTTTTCTGATGTCAAACACCAATGGATATGAGATCATCCATCGCCCATCATATGGGTCAAGAAGCGCATACGCTAGTCTACTCTGGAGTATCGATGCCCTGTCTCGGTACTCCCACGACTAGGAACACTTGAAGGATGTACTTGGCGACTACACTGTCCCCACTAGTATGATCTGCATCATAGTCCTGGTAGTCAAGTACTCATCCTAAGGGCTTTATCAACATGTGACATAGAGACAATCAGAGTACATGTTAAGATAAAGAGTAACCAGATAGCATACTATCTTGTTGAGCAAGAAAGTCCTCCCTATATATGTCCAAGCATCCACTACAATATACAACGTATGTACAGTACTCTAGGGCATACATATAACTAACAGGTTTATTCTTCAGTGTTGCTGTTACTATATCACTTTCTGTATATTCATGATATTTCATCGCATTGCATGCTTATACATATGTTATCTGTAATTATTATGAAACTGTAACGTTTTGAAAATCGTTTCGGTGAAATTTCGAAAAAATCGGTAAAATAAGGGGGTTTTCTGTAAAAAATCAAAATACAAATATCTTATTATAAAAATTAAATATACATATTCTAGCTATGTAATTGCTATTATTTGGTGTTTATTGAGCCGCTGGTGAAATTTCAAATTTTCTGAAAAAAATATTATTTTATTATTATTTTAAGCCGTCACTAATACATTTAATTAAGGAAAATTACAAATTGGAATGAGTTGAAACAAATTTTGTGCATCATAAAACATTAAATAAAATTTTATCATGTGGTTTTTGGAACGAAATTATTTGCCAAAACGGTTTAGAAATTATTGAAGAAAAAAGGCTTTTTTTTAGCGTAAATGGATGTTTGGGGTATTGTATTTATCATTTTTTATCACCCCACATCCGTACCCACACCCACACCCCCCATTCACTTCTCCCCTTGGCTGAATTCAGCAGCCCCCTCTCTTGTCCCCACTTGGTTTGCAAAAGAAAAGAAAAGAAAGAAAACAAAGGAAATGAAAGGAAATTGTAAAATGAGTTGGACATTTGACTTTATGCCTTGACTTGGACAATTTTCCTCACCTCCCTCTCTCTCCTCTCCCCTCCATTTTCAGCCGAGCCCCCCTTTGTGCAGCCCCAATTTTCCCCCTCTCTTTTCCTCATCAAAAAGTCTTCAAAATCCATCAAATTTCCATCAAAAATTAAACCAAAACTCAAATCTAACTCCAACCCATTTTTCATTAGCTATTCTTGCATGGATCTAGGGAGCAAGTTGGCATTTTAGAGGCTTTGAATTTCATGTTTGATCTCTTGATCATGAGGTATAAATTCTAACCTTTTCTTAAATTGTGTTAATTGTTTCATGTTAGCTTAATTAGGTTTTTTTAATTAGCTCTAGGTGCTTGAATTAAAATTCAAGAGAAGGGTTTTGAATTAATGATTAGGTTTTGTGATCAAGTGAGGTTTTTATCAATTGGTTATGGGTGTAATGAGGAGATTAACATGTGGTTGTATGCAAAATCTAAGTTAGTTGCTATTTACTAATTTGTTAATTTTAAATTGTGATAACTTTGCTAATTGCTAACTAGGTTTTTATAATTAGTCTAATAATTAGGTTTAAAAATCTAATTATGGTTTCATAGCATTATTAACATTATAATGAGTGGTTTAATACCTTAGGTTATGCAAATCTAAGCTTAATTCTTAAATCGAGAATTTTTTTGCTTGAAAATTGTTAAAATTGGATAATTTGTAAACTAGGTTTTGGGGGTTTATGGAATTTAATGAGATTAAATTATGGGAATCATTTTTATGACTTATTTAAGATATTTAGTGAATATTGTGGCCTCTAGATTCGTCTATACATCGAGTTTTGTACAAAAACGGTGATTTGTGCTTGCTAGATTTTCGGAAAAATGACTTTTTAAGTGAAATTGGGGTTTTCGTGAATTTTAAGCTATTTTATATTATAATTAGTGCTTGTAATTGTACAAATTAGTGTGTTGGGAGCTTTCTCGATGGTTTGGCGTTTGTACGCCGACATCGAGGGTTTTTGGGTCGATTTGTGAAGCAACCATAGGTTTTGACCTATGTGGGATTCGTGCGTCGTTTTGGTCATGAGTCGGACTTTAATACGATGCGGTGTGTTATGATATGTAGGTACCCTCACGAAGACTTCAAGGAGACAAGAAAGCGCGTGTCGACATCGGCACCGGCAAGCGAGGACCAGGTGAGTAGATTTATATCTACGGGGAGAAGTCGGGTGGATGGCGTATAGCACCCCCGCAGTCCGTGGTGATGTATACGGATGCGTATACACACCAACAATTTATGATATGTCGTTAGGATTTATTATTGATGATTTTAGATGGATATTGGTGTTGGATTGGTGCATGGTTACGAAACCTTAGGTAGTGGGTGCACTACACTTACACATACACACATATACATACTTGCATACATTCCTTATTTCATATGTGCGTGTATGGGAATATATATTTATGTGTTCACATGGGTATGGGACTATGTGTTCATATACTGGATTTGAGGATAGTATTTGGAATTTGAGATGAGTCGATGAGATTGGGCTTGAGGCCAGGAGATCGGTGATGTGTTTTGGTTCGTATTGAGATACGACATGATGTTTTAGCGGGTCTTTTGACGTAGTGATACTTATACATGCATGCATACATAGATGGTATCAATATTGTACTAGACGTAGATCAGTACCCCGATCATGATATTTGATAAAGAGGATATCAGATGAATAGCATAATGAATGTGATATTGACCGTACCCAGATTTGGGGATGCCGTACGACGGATTTACGTACGAGCTATATTTTGATGATTGATCCGCACTCTTGACTTGGGATGTCTGGTTATGGATATGATATTATTGAGGCGGGATCACCGACTGTATATATACAGGTATGTATATGTATCGACTCAGATGATAGGCGGTTTCCTTACCTGTAGTTCAGCTTGTTAGTTCAGCCGTATAGTTTAGTGTAGTTGTTAGATTAGATTAGACTCCTACCTATTTCAAAACTAGCGGATCGTGAGTATTTTAAAAGACAGGTCAAGGGATCTACGGATATTTCAAAAGACGTATCCTTTCTTAAAAACCACCGTAGCCCTATTTTCAAAACCCCGCGGTTCGTGTTGTTTCAAATGGCACCATTTGTAGGACTTATATTAGATTAATGCAGATTAGTTATAGTTGCGTCTAGTTTTCAGCTTCCGCTCATTATTGCTGTTCGCTCTGCCTCGCATACTTATTTTGCTGCATATTCCATTGTTGATATCATGCTGTTAGGACACCAGCACCCTTACCGATGATGCGTATGTACCACGTACACCTACTTGCCGGCTCACACACATCTCCATCGGTAATTGCCATGTCACGTACACTTTAGATGATATATTTGCTTGACTTAGCTTGTTAGCTAGTAGTTTTGACATGATATTAGTGTATTTCCCTTATATGCCATATTAGACATTGTAGTTATTACTTGTCGCTTCATGAATACTGTTATTCATTGTTATGCCGTATTCATGGATTCTCATGCTTATATTCATGGTTCTACATGCTATTGATGATTCGGATTTCCATGATATTTTCTGGATTTGGAGGAAAACCGCAAAACATATATAAACTGATTTCTCTCTTTTTAAATAAAAGTGCGGTTTTTTTCCTATGATGTATGAGTCGTCCACCATGAGTTTGCTGATGGATTTCGAGACCCGATTCGAGGAGATGGATGAACCGTTTCGGGTACATGGTGGACCCGGTAAGGTACCCCGGGGCAAGAAGCGCGTGATGATGACGATGTGAGCCTGGCAGGGGAGCACTACCTACCGGTGATTTTACCCGACGCGTCGGATATCCGGAGGATACCGTCGTGGTCTTGAGATGAATGGTAGGGGCCGGTCTGGACTGACGGCGCCCTAGATATTGTGATTGAGGTACAGAGACTGTGATACCGAGACATCGAGATATTGGGATTACGTTTTGTGCCGATGCTAGGCACTGTTTTATGCTGATTTCATTATGATACCTCATTTTGAAAATATACAAAGGAAATCTCACTAATTTATGAAAACAGTTTCTTTATTTGCATGTATTCTATCTTCATGCATTCATACCTCATTCATATGATATATTGCTACCTGAGGCACTGACACGGGCATATGAGATTACACTCGGGTTAGATATTTACCCTAGCCTTGTTATAGGCTGCTGGTTATATTTGTGGATATATTATGATCATTGACCTAGGTTGCGTTATTTATGCGATTTCTGTGCGTAGATGTTTTTCTATTCACGAGTTGGCAACTCACCCCCGTTGTGCCCCAGTTTCTTGCAGGTTTGCCGTACAGGTTTCATTACGGCTTTGCGGGCTCAGTTTCATTCGGGTGACTTGCTAGTAGGTGGGTTTTTCTTGTATCGTACCCATCATATTACCTTGTATAATATTATTCCGTTGTATCTAGTAAATTCCATCAACCAAACATGTATTTACTGAGATAGAGACCAGTGTTGTTTATTCTTTCGACCTTAGAGTCGCTCGTTTTATTTCTGGTGGTTTTGAGTTTCCTTTTGAGTTTTGATCCTCGCCGTTGGCGTTGTATATTATATTGCTTGTGTGGTTGTGACCGTCGATTGACGAAGAGCTAGCTCCCGCTTGGGGATGCCTTTTTCTTGATTTCGTATACTATTCATGTTGTATCCCGTTTGGGGGCCAGTATTTACAAAGAAGACTCTGCCGAAATTTTCAGTAAATTTTTTGATGTTTTAAAAACCGCATAACTCGGCTTATGCTATTGAAATTACTTGCTTTAAGTTGGTTTTTCCTGCACTCTACTACTTTTCTTGGTTTGGATTTCTGGGTTTTCGGTTTACTTAGATTACGTACGCCTCGAGACGTTCGTAGTTTAAGTGCCGGTCATGTTCCGTACTTTCGGGTCGTGACAGAAACCCTGTTGTCAGGACACCAGCACCATTACCGATGATGCGTATGTTCCACGTACACCTGCTTGCCGACTCACACACATCATCATCGGTAATTGCCATGTCATGTACACTTTAGTGAATATCATTTCATTGACATAGCCTGCTAGCTGATAGTTGCAATATATTACCGCTTTCATATGCTAGTTTAACTATTGCACTCATTGCATGATATCAGATGCATTCATATATTCATTGGTTATGTAGTATTTTAGGGTTTTATGCCGATATTCACTGTTTACTTACTCTTGATTTTGGATTTCGGATTTTCATGGGATTTCGGGATTTGGAGGAAAACCGCAAGAATATATATGAGTCGTCCACCATGAGTTTTCATGATAGCTGTTGGATTTCGAGACCCGTTTCGAGGTGTAGTATGAACCGTCTCGGGTACATGGTGGACCCGGTATGGTACCCCGGGATGAGAGTGATTTCATGGAGGATGATGAGCCTGGCAAGGGCAGACTGCCTACCGGTGATTGTCTGGCGCGGCGGATATCCGGAGGATACAGTTCGTGGTCGTGTGATTGATGATATGGGCCGATCCGGACTGACGGAGCCCGAGGTAGTGAGACACTGAGATATTGATATTTGAGATTTATGTTTTGTGTCGATGCTTGACACGAATCCTATGTTGATTTCATTGATGATATCTCGACTTATATACATACAGAAATCTCATTAAATAAAGAAAAACAGTTCTTCGATTCATGATGTACTCTGTTCTCATTATATGCATTTGCACATCATTTTAGTGACATATTTCTACCTGACATTTGTACATCATATTAGTGACATGTTGTTACCTGAGGCACTGACACGAGTACTTAGTATTACACTTAGGGATAGATGTTTACCCTTACCATTATATTATGCTTCAGGCCATATTATTATTTTGAGGATATTACTGATCGTATGACCTAGGATTGCGTTATACATGCGATTTCTACTCGTAGAAGTTTTCTACTCACGAGTTGGAAACTCACCCCCATTGTGGCACAGTTCCTTGCAGGTTTTGCCGTACAGGTTTCGTTGCGTCTTTGCTGGCATACTGTTCCTTCCGGGTGATTGCTTTGGTAGGTGGGTTCTTTTGCATCAGGACCACCATTATTTATTTGTTATTTCAGTTGTATCTGGTAAAACTCCATCAACCAGACTTGTATATTATTTTCAGACTTAGAAAACCAGTTGTGGTTATTTCGACCTTAGAGTCCCGCGTTGTATTATTATGGTTTTCATGTTGATTTTGAGTTTCTTTTGAGTTTTGATCCTCGCCCTTCGGCGTTGTATATTATATTGCTTGCGTAGTTGTGACCGTCGATTGACGAAGAGCTAGCTCCCGCTTGGGGATGCCTTTTATCTTTCGTATACTATTCATGTTGTACCCCGTTTGGGACTAGTATTTACAAAGGAAACTCAGCCAAAATTTTCAGAAAAGACTTGATATTTTAAAAATGAATACCTCGGCTTATGTTGTTAAACTTCTTGCTTTAAAATTGGTTTTTCCTTCACTCTACTGCTTTACTTGGTTTTGATTCCTGGGTTTTGGCTTACTTAGATTACGTACGCCTCGAGATGTTTCATAGTTTAAGTGCTGGTCATGTTCCGTACTTTTCGGGTTGTGACAGTAACACTACCGTACAGTCCGGTCTCTTCATTTGATATGTCGCATATTAGAGCCTAGGGGTGGTATAAAGTCAGACCCCAATAACCTGATAAGTCATGCCGATACAAGGTTCATAACGGTTCGACAAACTACTGATAACACTTACCAGTAAATCTCAGCAATCCTGGCCAGGGATATCCTGTTATGGCCAATCAAGCATAGAGCAACATCAACCCCCAATACCGGGAGAGACGAACCCCCTCCTATCGCTCATTGCCTCCATGTGACTCGGGACTGTACCTAAAAACCACCATTTTGCACGATCTCTTGAATGTGGTAAGGTGGAAATCAAAGCACGGTGGGAATCACACAAGACTCTATGACGATCTTGGGTCGACAGACTAACCTGTACCAGTGTCACCAGAGAACTGCTATCTGACGATGGGTATAATACCATCTAGGAGTTCTCGGCGAGTCCGTCCAGTGTACCCAGTCTCCACTGAGCACCCGTATACCATCTCTGATGTCAAACACCAATGGATATGGGATCATCCATCGCCCATCACATGGGTCGAGAAGCGTATACGCTAGTCTACTCTGGAGTATCGATGCCCTGTCTCTATACTCCCACGACTATGAACATTTGAAGGATGTACTTACCGACTACCTCTGCCCCACTAGTATGATCCACATCATAATCCTGGTAGTCAAGTACTCATCCTAAGGGCTTTATCAACATGTAATAGAGAGACAATAAGAGTACATGTTAAGATAAAGTGCAACTAGATAGCATACTATCATGTTGAGTAAGAAAGTCCTCCCTATATATGTCCAAGCATCCACTACAATATACATCGTATGTACAGTAATGGCCTCTAGGGCATTTATATAACTAACAATCTCCCACTTGCAGTAAAGTCATTTGTTGTAGTATCTCATACTCAACGTCCTATAGAAGTCTCTCTAGGGAAAGGCCTTTGTGAGTGGATCCGCCGTGTTATCCTTCGTGTTAAACTCTCCTGGCCTCGATCCCTTGGAGATCAACCATCTCTCTGATCAGGTGATACTACCTCAGAATATGTCTGGAACGCTGATGGGACCGGCGTTCCTAGGCCAAAGACACAACTCCATTGTTGTCACAATAACAGTTTTTGGACGCTCAATGGTAGGAACCATGTTCATCTCATAAACAAGAAATGTCCAGACACCCACTTTGGTAGCATTGTTGGTAGCGATGTATTCAGCTTTTATCGTCTAGTCTGCCACGGTATCTAGCTTGGAACTCTTCTAACATACCGTCCCACTACTGAGGGTATAGAAAAAGCCCAAGACTGACTGTCAGTCGACCTTATCACTCTGGAAGCTCGAACTAAGAACATTCTTTTAGTGCTTCTCAAGTACTTAAGAATGTCATCCACAGCTTTCCAGTGATTCTTCCAAGATCCGATTGATTCCTGATCACTACACCTAGTGATTTATCTACATCAAGTCTGGTACATAACATCGCATACATGATAGAGCCTAGTGCATAAGCATAGGGTATCTTTGCACGCGAGCTCTCTCCAAATCAGTCCCGGGAGACATCTTTTTGAAGAGAGTGATTCCTGATTAAGTGGGCGAACCACCACGCTTAGAATCTTCCATACTAAACACCTTTAGTATGGTGTTAATGTACCTGGATTTAGGACACTCCCAACATCCACTTAGATCTATCACCATAGATCATAATCCACAAGATGTTGTAGGTATCATCAAGATCTTCCATGGAGAATCCTCGTGATAAGAGGAGCTTGACCGATTGTAGCATAAGAAACCCTTTCCTATCAAGAGTATGTTATCTACGTACAATACGTGGAAGACAACCTTACTCTCTACAACCTTCTTGTATATACAAGGTTCATCTACCTTTTTGATGAAGTGAAACACTTTGACTGCCACATCAAAACAGATGTTCCAACTTCGCGATGCCTGGTTTAATCCTGATGGACTTAAGCATAAGTTTGAAAGTCTCAACTTTTCCATTTACACCAAGAATCTTCTCAAGATCCACTTGTTGGATGTAGTGCCCTCAAAGTCAATTATTGGATCGCAGGCACGTGATTGCAATGATTGAAAAGGACCTATACCTGTAGGGCAGTCTTACTCAAGATGATAGTATGCTATCTGGTTTGTCTTTATCATATTGTACTGCTTTAGGTGACATTATTGTTCACTATTACACGTTGATAGAGCTCTTAGGATTCTTGTTTGACTACCAACAGTATGATGGCGATCATATACGTGAGAGTTGGGTAGTCTATATAAGCACATCCTTAAAAGTGGTCCCTAATCGTGGGAGTTTCGAGACAGGGCATCGATGTAGGGTTCCTAGGCACACCCATGAGGTTCTACAACTGATCAACCATGCCAAAATCAAACTTTTTTCATGTGCCGAGAAACCCTAAGCAAGATCGTTACTAGAGGTAAGGTGAAACAAAACAAGTTAACAACTTAACTACAAGTGAAAGGGATTACAACCTTTGTAGATCCGGTCCTCCACTTCTAAAGCTCCGTGATGATGTCCCTCCATTGCGATCATCGGGATCCCGGACTCTAGCGATGGTTTCGTCGGAGAAATAAGCGGGCTAGGTCGTTGACTTCGATGCCGAAGATGATCTACGTCGAGGCGACTCAAACTCAAGCTTCACTAGGTCATGAAACATATGAAGATAACACACTCTACTGCATGGCAAGTTGTAGAGGATGAAGAAATAGAAAATGGGTTCATTTGGATTTGGATTTCTCACTTGATTTCAACACTTGAAAATTTTCTAGCAAAGGTTTTCTTTACTTCATGAAGAAGAAGAAGAAGATAGAAAAATGAATTCTTGAAAATAATAAATCAAGTGAAGACTTATCATAATGCAACCATGGGTAAGTAAACCATGTAGAGAGCAAACCATAGTTTAGGTAATGGTTAGGTTTAAGAACAAAACAAAAATGGTTTAGACTTTTCAAAGATGCTTGAAAAACATCATGAAGCTTCTAGCAATAACAAAGAAAGCCACCATTTTGTTTTTACAACATAAATAAAGAAAATAAAACCCTAACCATTAACTAAACATGGTGTAAATCATACACATACCCAAGTTTGCATGTATCATCAATCATGATACAAACTAGTACACAAACATATATCACATATACAACTTGTGCACATCAAGTGAGAAAATCAATCTTTAGTGAACAATACTAGTCAATGTAAAGTAATATATCCAATATATAATTATACATTAAATCATTAAATCAACACTTGATTTAATGATCCGGTCATACTGCATATAACCGACTAATATCAAGTGTATCAATATATCGAATCAACACTTGATTCGGTAACCCGGCAATATCTCATATAACCGTCCAATGATACAAATCGCGAGAATAGAATACAGTATCACATACTGGTATTATACTCGGTCCCGCACATATCTCATATGCGCTCCTATTTCGTTTCGCTTGAGCCAGGAAACCCCTGTGTAGGACTCTAAAGACTCGTCAATACGCCGGCAGTAGGTGATGATCATATCAAACACCCACAAGCCGCAAGCGGTCTTCTAAACGTAACGGCCACCCGGGTATTGAGCGATCAGAAGATCAACGAGCAAGCCCGCTCACACTCCTGTGAATCCAACCAGTAACACTCTGTTCGTCTGATATGTCGCATATCTCGCCTAGGGGTGGTAAACGTCAGACCCCGGTAACTCGATAAGTCATGCCGATGTAAGGTCCATAACAAGCATGAAACTACTGATAACACTTACCAGTAAATCAGTGCAACCCTGGCCAGGGATTTCCAGTTATGGCCAGTCGACCATAGCGCAACACCAACCCCAAATACCGGGAGAGACGAATCCCCTCCTATCGCTCATTGCCTCCATGTGAATCGGGACTGTACCCAAAAACCACCTGTTTGCACGCCTCAGTAGAGCCGTGGTAGGGTGGAAATCAAAGCACAGTGGGAGACACACAAGTCTCTATGGCGATCTCGGGTCAACAGACTAAGCTGTACCAGTGTCACCAGAGAACTGCCATCTGACATGAGGTATAATACCATCTGGGAGTTCTCGGCGAGTCCGTTCAGTGTACCCAGTCTCCACTGAGCACCCGCATACCATCTCTGATGTCAAACACTAATGGATATGGGATCATCCATCGCCCATCATATGGGTCGAGAAAATATACGCTAGTCTACTCTGGAATATCGATGCCCCGTCTCGATATTCCCACGACTAGGAACATTGAAGGATGTACTCATGGACTACCCAGGCCCCACTAGTATGATCTACATCATAGTCCTGGAAGTCGAGTACACATCCTAAGGGCTTTATCAACATGTAACAGAGAGACAGAAAGTATACATGTTAAGATAAAGAGCAACCAGATAGCGTACTATCAGGTCGAGCAAGAAAGTCATACCTATATATGTCCCAGCATCCACTACAACATACATCCTATGTACAGTAATGGCCTCTAGGGCATACATATAACTAACAATCTCCCACTTGCACTAGGGTCATCTGTAGCAGTGGTTGCAGTATCACATACTCAACCATCCCATATAAGTCTCTCTCTGGGAAAATGCCTTTGTGAGTGGATCCGCCATGTTGTCCTCTGAGTCTACTCTCCTAACCTCGATCACCCTGGAGATCAACTATCTCCATGACCAGGTGATGCTGCCTCAGAATATGTCTGGGTCACTGATGGGACCGGGGTTCCTGGGCCAAATCCACACCTCCATTGTCACACAATGGTAGGAACCTAGTTCATCTCATGATAATACACCCAAACTGCCTCTTTGGTAGTATCTTTGATAGCGATGTCACCAGCCTTTATCGTCTAGTCTGCCACGGTATCTAGCTTGGATCTCTTCCAACATACCGTCTCTTCACTGAGGGTAAAGACAATGCCTGCGACTGACATTCAGTCGTCCTTATCACCCTGGAACCTTTCCAGTGATTCTCCCCAGGATCAACTGATACCATCTCACTAAACCTAGTGAGAATCCTAACATCCATTTAGATCTATCTCATAGATCCAAATCCCAGGATTTAGGAGGTATCACCTTTATCCTATTTGGAGAATCCTTATGATAAGAGGAGACTGACCGTGTGTAGTATAGGAAACTCTTTTTCTATCAAGAGTATGTTGTCCACGTACAATACGAGGATCACAACCATACTCCCTACTACCTTTTTGTATATACAAGGTTCATCTACCATTTTGATGAAGTTAAACTCTTTGACTACCACATCAAAACAGACGTTCCAACTTTGCGATGCCTGCTTTATCCTGTAAAGCAACTCACACACGTTTCCGCTGCTCCCACTGTTTACGAAGCCCTCTGGCTGTGTACTTATAGACGTTCTCTTCTAAATCAATATTTAGAAAAATAGTCATGACACCCAAATGCCAGATATCGTATTCATGGTATGTAGCCGTGGCAAGTAGGATCTGGATGGACTTAAGCACAGCCATTGGAAAAGGTTTCATCATTATCCACGCCTGGTCGATGACGAAAACCTTTAACAAGTCTAGCTTTGAAAGTCTTAACTTTTCCATCTACACCAAGTAATCTTCTCAAGATATACTTGCTCCTGATGGGGATTTAACCCTTCAGATATAGCATCCAAAGTCCATACTTTGTTGGTGTACATGGATTCCATCTCAGATTGCTAAGCATCCAGCCATTCTTACAGAGTCCCCACTCTTGATGGCCTGCTCGAAACTAGTTGGGTCATCATTTTATGATGCAATCCTCGCTCCCACTGTCATCGAGAAACCGAAGTATCTCTCAGGAGGATGAGGAACCCTGCTAGATCGGCGGAGAGGCTGAGGTTCGTCGGGGACCATTGAATCCTTTGGTTCTATCAAATCTTCGGTTGTAGTTTGTATAGCTGGAACTCCTTCCAGTTCTACAGAACTGACCTTGCCTCGATCTTGTCCGGATTTTGTTTTTGACATAGGCCGGACAACCCCAAATCTTAACTTGCTTAAGAGATGGGCTCTTCCCATACCATATCTCATATGGAGTGGTAGGCAGTGGTCTGATTCGAACCTAATTCAATAGGTATGCAGCTTCTTAAGTGCATAACTCCCAAAAGGAAACAGGAAACTCAGCAGTACTCATCATAGAGCGCACCATATCATATAGAGTGTGATTGTTCCGCCCCGATACACCGACGTGCTGTGGTGTATACGGAGGAGTAATGCTGATAGAGAATCCCATTCTCCTTTAGAATAGTCCAGGAATCCCATGCCAAGTATTCTCCTCCCTGATCACATCAAAGGACATAATACTTATACCCGTTTTTGGTTCTCTACTTCTAACTTATATTCATTGAATTTCTCAAAAGCTTCAGACATGTGTTTCAACAGAAACATGTGTCCGAATCTTGAGAGATCATCAGTGAATGTAAGGAAGTACAAAGAAACAGTCCTGGCATATGTAGACTGGGGACCTTCATACATCACTATGTATTAGTCCCAAGAGTTCACTAACTCTTTCTCTGTTTCGAGTAAACAGAGCTATGGTCATCTTATCTTTGTGACATGACTGGCAAGTTTCATAAGATATAAATTTAAACTGATTTAAATATGCATCTAAATGTAACTTAGCTAGTCGGGTCGCATTGATATGACCTAATCTACAATGCCTCAAGAAGAATTCGTTCATTTCTGAACTCTTCCACTTGTGTGTGTTCTGTACGTGAGGAACTGTAGTTTGATTTAGAATGTATATGCTTTTAGATAACGTGCCTGAACTGATCAACTATTGATATAGGAAATGTTCAAAACATTATCCAACAATACAAAATTATATCATTTCTTTAATAAATAAAGAGACTGATATGATGTTGTATATCAGGTTCGGTATCTAATAACATTCGTTCAGAATCAATATATTTGGAAACACAGGGTGATAGTGATCAACAGACTTGGCTGCAACACTTGCACCGATTTCTGTCTCATGAAACTTATCACCCGTTCTAAGTTCTCTACCTTTCTGTAGCCCATGTAACAGATTATATATGCGGGATCCTGATCCGGTATCTCATACCCAGGACGTAGAGGATACAGAGAAACAGTTCTTTGTAATGAACACACCCGAAGAAGATGCATCATCATGCACTTTCTTCGTTTGGGCGGCACGGGAAATCTGGTATTCCCCTAATTCCTGCTCTATCTTATAACAATTATATGTTGGAGCGGGACCAATGTTCCCCAGCTCAGTATAACAAGCAGTTCGGTCAATACATCCATATTATTATCCTGATTAAGGCGTGACATGGTCGCCACCTAGAGAGAGAGAGAGAAGAAAACACTCTGTGTCTCTTGCAAGATTAGATTGGTTATATATTTTATCTAATCAGGATGGCTCCCACTGTTTTTATCAAATCTTCCTTCAAACCTTAAAAGGAAAGACTAGCCGGGATTAATTACACTCTACAAGTTCGCCAATCTTTCAGCCAGGCCAGTGCCGGTACTTTGAGGGAGGTTCCCCGTGCTTTCGCATGGACCTAATTAAAATAAACCTCGTTTTCCCAGGGACGTAACCCCGTTGACACCTTTCTAGACACCTATTTGATCGGCTAATTGTAAAGTGCAAAACTCTCCCAGGAGTAACAATTACTCGCAGTGGGTATCGGGATCCAACTATCATATAGAAGGTATGCAATCTCATTGCAAATTTCAACACTTGAAACTCCCGATAAAGGTTTTTACCCCTAGCACTTATGACCTTAACTATGGTCAACAAATCATAAGCACTAGTCAAGTTCTACCCGTCATTTCGTGATTAATTAGACCCACCCACATGACCCTTAACTAAGGTCAACAAAGTCACGCGACTGTCCTAACTAATCGCATCATATGCGGTGTAGGAAGACGTCACTTAGCTACCGTACACTGTGCCTTGACTATGGTCAACAAACACAACACGAATACTAAGTACTCTACTTTCTAAAATGACGGAGAGTTGCGGATGGTTTTTAAGAAAACCTTTAACACTTTGAACTTGATCTCGTTGCGGAATCAAATGGTTTTTAAATGGAGCGTTTTTTAGGCTTTTCTAGTTTTGCTAAAGGGGTCACTCCCGGTGAAGGGATCGTCGGCCCTTTCCTCATCGAATAAGGTGCAGGATATATCATATATACCGCTGTGCAAAGCAGAAACTATAGAAGCAATCAAAAAGACAAACCAAGGGTTGTAGCATCTGCCAGTTATTGCTAAAGGGGTCACTCCCGGTGAAGGGATCGTCGGCCCTTTCCTTATCGAATAAGGTGCAGGATGTTCTTCAAGGAACACCGCGATGCAAAGCAACAACTAGAGCTACCTGATTTTATTTTGAAATTCGATTCCATAACATCTTTTAGGTTTTTTTTCTTTCATTAATCTCATTAATGAATGTCCCATCATTTAAGTCCACTTAAACATCACAGATAAATACAACGTATGCTTATGCCATCCGCATTCGCCTCGATGTCCCGTCTGCACCGTTAGGTTAGGTAACTAACGGCAGAGCGTGTTGGAGATAGTGCCCTCAGAGTCAATTATTAGGTCACAGGTACGTGATTGTAATGATTGAGGGAGGACCTATCCGGTAGGACAGTCTTACTCGAGATGATAGTATGCTATCTGGTTTACCTTTATCATCGTGTACTGTTTTAGGTGACCTGACACGTCGCTATTACACGTTGATAGAGCCCCTAGGATTCTTGCTTGACCACCAGCAGTATGAGGGCGATCATATAAGTGGGAGCTGGGGGTCTACAAGCATATCCTTAAAAGGTCCCTAGTCGTGGGAGTTTCGAGACCGGGCATCGATACTCCATTAGTAGACTAGTGTATACAGTCGAGACCCCGACGAGGGGCGGTGGCCGGTCTCACAAGCCACTGGTGTCAGTTGGATCACCTAAGATGTATACAGGTGCTCATTGGGTTATGAGTACACCGGACAGGACTCGCCGGGAACATGCTAGTTGGTCATATACCAGACGTCAGATGGCAGTTCCCTGGTGACATGTGTGCAGGTTAGTTCATCGACCTGGGGATCGTCATTTGTCTCGTGTGAGTTCCCACTGTACTTTGATTACTACCCTACCACGGCTCAAAGGAGTCGTGCAAACAGGTTTTAGTTGGGTACAGTCCCGAGCCACATGGAGGCAGTGAGCGTATCTTCAGGGGTTCGTCTCTCCCGGTATTGGGGGTGAGGTCGTGCTGTGTCTAGGAGAGCCATTACACAAAGTCCTTGGCCAAGGCAAGGAGATTTACTGGTAGGTATTCCAGTAGTATCTCAGGGTGTTCTGGGCTACACTCCGACACGACTTGTACCGCTTTTGGGGGTCTGACTTTTACCAACCCCCTAGGCCCGCCATGCGATGCTCATAGACGAACGGACCGGACTGCACGGATATTGTCACTGACAGGCTCAGTAGGGTTGTCAGGCTGAGTTCGCTCACAGACATCCCTTTTAGTCAATACCTGGTAGCCCGTTACGTATTGGCTTATACCTCTGACGTGCTAGTGGTTAAATCCACAACCAAGGTGTTGACGAGTCTTTAGAGTCCCCCACATTCAGTTACTCAGCTTTCGGGCGAAAGGTTGTAGAGGCCGTATGGAGATATGGCAAGGTCCGATCAGATACGTGCGGTATTGCACGGATCAGGATCGGACAGTTTGTACTATAGGCCGTATTGGTATATGGCAGGGTTCGATCAGATACGTGCGGTATTGCACGGATCAGGATCGAACAGATATTACTAGCCGGTTTTGGTATAAGCCGGATCCTAGTATAGTACAGTGTAGATTTTGTCTCATTGCATTTGTATTTCGGTCGAAATACAGATGCGGGTGTGTATGCACAGTATCGGGGTTTTCCTGTAATTTATTACGGGACCAGTTTTCTGGAGTTGCCAGTTTTCTTTTCGTTTTGGCCGATTTCCATTGTTCCGTTCATTGGCCGAAGTTTGGTGGAGGAGGGCTTATTTGCATTGTTGCAAATAAGCATTTGTGGAGGGGGTCTTTTGCTTATTGCCATGTCATGATCACTTGACTTTTTGACTTCATCATGGTTGCTCCATACCTTGACTTCTTGTTATGATGGCATGACTTTTGTGGACATGATTGTTGATGATGGTAGTGTTGGAGTGAGGGTTTTCTTGTGATCATTGGTTTTTCTTTCATCATCTCTTGCTTGCATCATTGCTATCCAACCACCCTCTTGACCTTGTTTTTCTCTCTCCAATCAATCTTGAGAAAGGGGGGGCCGGCCAATTTCCAAGAGGGGGAATGGGATTCATTTTCTTGTGGTGGGGGAAAAATTGGGATTCTCATTCTCTTTGTATGCTACATTTTTCCCCACCTCTCTACAAGCTCTCTTCTCCTCCACAAATGGCAACTCCACAACCCCAAAAATGAGACTTCTTCTACTACACATTCTACAGCGAATCTTGGGCACGTCGAGTAGCCGGCTTCGTGCCCGAGTTGCCTCGGCATTGAGGTGGGAGCCCGTAAAAGTACCCGGCTTCGTGGTGCCCTTTCCGACGAGGAGGAGACGGACGGAGATCCCGCGAGGAGATCGGAGTGGAGATGAAGACCGGAGGACTTGGATCGTCGGTATATCTATTCCCTTTCTTGTAGTTAGCTTAGACTAGTTAATGGTAACGATCCCGGGTAGTAGTGCGCGGTGGTGCCGGTTTGCTAAGTCCGCAAAATTTGAGTTTTTCACCGCTTCCGCATTCCGGCGTCGGATCGACGGCCGGGGCGCCGCCGTGCACTTACAGTGGTATCAGAGCCTCCCCATTAACTTAGTCTAGCTTTGTGTAATGTGTTTTTCAGTTCCGATCGATCGAAATGTCCGAAAACCCAAATACACCCACGACAGTTTCTGTTGAAATTTTTCAGTCTCCAAAAATTTTTCAGGTTGTAAAATATTGATGTACGAGAAAATATAAGAGTTCTGTAAAAATTCGACGATGTAACGCTACAGTGTGAGCGCGGAACCGCCGCGGAAACACCATATTTGCCGCCCTTCTGCGGTGCACTGTGCACGTCACATCACCAAATTTTTACAGATGCCTTCTGGGTTTATTTCAGGGGTTTTGGAACATTAAAATTGGGCCCATATTTTCTGTAACTGCTACAGTTTTGTTTTGGGGCCCACTTGTTAATATTCGATCGGTCGGATATTTTAAACACATTTTTCACAGTACTTACATTATATCTGCGACCGTGAATGTCACTCGATCGGTAAATCCGGTCTAACTGCTATAGCCCGGTTAGACGGATTTGCGAACGTGACTTTCACGTTGATGTTCTGTTTTTGCTGTGATGTTGCGGATCGGTCGTGGGGGATAGCCTGGATGCAATGCTAGTACTGTGCTGTTGTATTATGTACATTTGATATTGCGGGGCGAGCGTCCGACATGTGGACTGCCGTCACTGCCTGATTGTATTATTTTTTTGGGGCACGACCTGGTTGCGGTCGATGTACCCGGTGTATGTATATTTTACTTTCTGTACTAGGATTGCCCCGCGGAGGGGTGCACGGATAGCCGGGTTCTGGAGGGCAACAAGCCCGCATCTCATGGCATTGAGACGGAGGGGGCTTCACTCTAGGATTGGCGGGCTATTCGCCGCACTCGTAGGGGGTACAGTTTGACCCAGGAGGGGTGCCCAAGTTGCCGGATTCCGTGAAGTGCTGGGTGGTCCATTCACGGCGCTGAAGGGGGCTGCCTCGCTTCAGGTTTTGGCGGGTGACTTGCCGCGCCCGTAGGGGTCTAGGATTTCATTGCATAGGCTATCCACACGACCAGGGGAACGTCGGGTTTCAGCGGCTCTGTGAAACCCGGGGATCCCAGATATCTGCATTGTTTCTGTGATGCTGTACATTTCTGTGATGTTGCATTTTATTCACGCCTTGAGCGAATATAATATATTGGTATATATATTAGTAGATGTTGTATATGTTTTGCATCCGCGCTAGTCCAGTCCCCGCTCTGTCGTTAGTAAGCTAACCTAACGGGTAATGACGGGACCCAGTGGCGAATGCGGATGGCATATACGTACATCAGTATATTTTCGTTCTTTGTGGTGTGATCAATTGATGGGACTGCATTGATTCGGATCAATGCAAAGTTAAAAACAAACCTAATCTGATGTTGTTGGAACACTTTTTCAAAAAGCTGTTATTGCAAGGACGTTTACTTTTGTTTTGCATCGTGGTATTCATTAGAATATCCTGCTCCTCAGTCGACGAGGCAAGGGCCGAGATCCCTTCACCGGGAGTGACCCCTTGGACAATAAGTTTGCGTCAGGGCATTAACTTCACTATAGCCGATTACTTTTGCTTTGCACCGTGGTATTCATTTGGAATATCCTGCACCCCATTCTACGGGGAAAGAGCCGAGATCCCTTCACCGGGAGTGACCTCTTTAGCAACGGTTTTCGTCACTATATTTTCAAAAAGCTATCCGTTCCTTCAACGATATCAAGTTCATTACGTTAAAGATTTTCGCCAGAAACCATTCGTAGCCCTCCGTCGTTTCAGATGGGTAGCACGTAGTATTCATGCTATGTTTGTTGACCTTCGTTAAGGCATAGTGTATGGTAGCTGCTTGTTATTTTTCTGCTGCATAGATAGATGCGTTGGTTTGGGACAGTCGTATAGCCTTGTTGACCTTCGTCAAGGGCTTGTACGGGTGGATTCAAATTAACCTGGATAATGACGGGTAGAACTTGACATGTGACTTATGATTTGTTGACCTTCGCCAAGGTCATAAGAGCATGGGGCAGAAATCACATCGGGAGTTTCAAAAGAACTGAAACTTGCCAGATATGCGCATACCTTCTGGAGTGTGATACCGTGAGCGGATTCCGTCACGTTGTCATGCGATGATAGTTGGATCCCGATTCCCACTGATGAGTTAGTTTACTCCTCGGGTAACCCCGACTAATTCTTCTTTCAGGTTTGGAGGAGAATTTGAGGTACAGTGGGAGGTTTCCAGATTAGATAAATTGGTGACCATTCTGATCTAGGTTAGAGTGCACGCTGAGTGTTTCTTTTCTCTCTCTCTTTGGCAGCGACCATTGACCCGACCCTAAGACTTTGACTCAGTGACCAAGTTGACCGAACCTTCTTAAACACCGGCTTTTGGATTGTCAGAGTTGCAAACCTCATTGCCACTCCTACTTTTTCCCTTTTCTCCAGGACACCCCGTTTTACTACGAACGTCCACTTCCATTGGACAAAACCATCGTATGGTTAGATACGAACTCGAAAGAATTTATTCGAGGATGGTTTCCGGTTCTGGAGAAAACGGATAGGATTATTCAGTTGTCTTTTCCTTTTACCCTCTCTCAGGTTACGAGTACTCCTTGGTTTAGGGGTAGTACACCTATTACGCAAATTGGATTGTCTTCTTCCAAACCTTAGGCTGGTGCCGACCGGTAGGGAATGAAGAAAACCAATTAGCATAACGATGGTGTGCAGAAGGTATTAAGTTCAGACAAAGCAAGGGATTAGTAAGAGGGCAAAGTAAATTGCAACAGATATTCACGACCAAACCAAATATTTCGTTACCACTCCCACATCACCTTTGTATTTCTCCAGGACACTCCGTATCACTACGAAGATCCGCAGTTTATTTGGATACTCCATCGTATGGTTATATACGAACTCGAATGGAACTTGTTCCAGTTCGGGGATGGATTCTGGTTCAGGAGAAATAGGAATAAGGTTTATTCGGTTGTCTTTTATCTTCACCCTCTCTCATTGCGAGTGTTCCTAGGATTGGGACAGTACACCCATTATGCTTATTGGATAGTCTTCTTCCAAACCATAGGCTGGTGCCGAACGGTAGGGAAGGAAGAAAACCATTTGGCCTAAAAGGGTGTGCAGAAGGTAAAGACTAAAGACATATGAAGGGATTTGGAGAGGTGGCAAAGAACTATACGGTTACAGTCGTGAATCTGGAAGAGGCATTACTAGGAATACCAGAATACCCCATCGGAACATTTCAATGTTTCAGTTTCACTGTGTAATGTTAAAGGAAAACTGATTTCCCGATTAGATACTTACTCCAGGGTATGTATTTACCAGGTACGATTCTCACATCTGTATGGTTTTACAGATGTTGAGTGGGAGTAAGTTATTGGGAATTGGGTGATTATCCTCATTATATCGGGATTCGTTGTAATCGGTGATATTTGAGGAAATCACCTGGGCTGTTTGCCGGTCGGCAAATATTTGGTTTTGAATATCCGCTGTTATGCACCAATTTCAAATTGATATATCTGTACGTCTATTTTCATAGAGTGAGATATACCTTTCTGAAATTATGTCTACGACATTTACCTATATCAGTGGATGGTTAGGTAAGGAGCATTAAACAGCGGTGTAATTCTTCTTGACCATAAGTACAGTTTTCAACCTACGACACACAGTGAATGAGTTATCAGACTCAAGGGACTTATACAGAGCATTGTATGTTGTCCAGGGTCCATCAGGACAGAGGGGTTGGTCCTCGTACTATATTCGGTTTACTTATGACTTCTCTAGTTTTTAGACAAGTGTTTCGTGGAAACACAGGGTCCGAATTTGGAGAAGTTATAGGTATTTGAATAGAGTAAAGAACCAGGTGTAGCAAGTATCGGGATTCTTCAAAGTGATCGAAGATGTAGATACTTGTATATGGTATTCAGTTGATAGTAGTGATTAAGAGAAATTGCTTCTCTTTCAGGTTACTCATAATTGGAAGCATTCCTAAGTTAAGTAACGCTGATCGGCCTCCTTCCATTTAGTTGACATGCACTGGAGACAGTTGCATGATTTGAATCTGGTTCAATTAAATCAGTGCCTCTGGTCCTATATGGGATATAGAACAGTTCATATCTTAACGATGTTAAGGTACGGGGAGTTGTCCGGCTTATGCTTAAAACCAGACACTGGACAACTCAAGGCACGTTTCTGTAATGGCTGTTTGTCGGTTGACCCAGGCTATGACGCGGGTTGATTTTCTACCATCTGGATGAACAATAGCAATAT
Organism: Agapanthus africanus; assembly: GCA_030015575.1. Taxonomy (NCBI): domain Eukaryota; kingdom Viridiplantae; phylum Streptophyta; class Magnoliopsida; order Asparagales; family Amaryllidaceae; genus Agapanthus; species Agapanthus africanus. Next base: position 204,336,975 of record CM057347.1, on the reverse strand, counting down.
TGTTCTAGACTCGCCACAGTTTTAATAAAAATGGATTTTTTCAGAAAACAGTAGTGGGAGTATGGTAGAACTGGAAGTGATTCCAGAACCGCAAACGATTACTGAAGATTTGATAAGGAACCTAAAGATTCAATCTGGATTGACATTCCATTGGCCACTCCGCAGATAAGGTGGGTAACTTCAGGCACCCGAGAGGTACTCCGGTAGCCTCAAGGACGGTGACAGGGAAGTTCTTGTTTACCCACAATTGCCATTGCTGTTGTTCCAGGTTACGAGACCCGGCGGGAGGATGAGTATAGCGTCGTTCTAAACCAGTTTTAGAAGTGTACGTCTATATGACTCTGCCAGAGGGTTGTCGTAGTCAGTGGGAGCAGCGGAAGCATTGGTGGACAGGTTGCTTATGTCTATTTATAGACTAGAGCAGATGTAGCGGAGATAGATCATCTATTTCTGACGTGACAGTTATGGGTTTGACTTCGTCAGAATAGGGGATGGATCTGTTGAGAAGGTAGTAGGGTGTGATATCCTGGTATTTGGATGATATACACAGAGTAGGAAAAGAAACTCCTACACTACGATCGGTTATACTTTGGTCGTCACACAGTTGTTTCTCCACAAAGGAAATGGATTTTATATCAGACATACTGGTTACTAGATCTATGGTCTTAGATCTAGATTTGGGTGGTTTCCCAATCTGGGTACTTGACAGCATTCTAAGAGTATTTAGGATGGACGACTCCTGGCACGGTAGTGTACCTGCAGGTAATGGAGTCACCCTCTCCAAAGGTGTCTTACAGACTAAAGGGGAGAGGGACGGGCATGATTGGCAGATCACTTGCTCAGGCAATTGAGTCAATCGTGAGATGTCAAGTACCACACCAGATGTTGTTCTTGCACTAGATGCAATAAGTTGACATTAATCCAATCCTGGAGAAACAGTCGGAAGCAGTTTTAGAACATAAGTGGATGTTCTAGGGAGATGATAACGACAGCCTCATTTAGGAGACAGTTATCATTCCAGGCTTCCAAGGTGACATGGACGACAAGGAGGTTGTCAGAGTTATAGTTTTTCCTTCTGATGAGGGGCAGTATTTTGGACAGGTGGTCCAAGGCAATACTGAGGGAGGCATGGCGCGCAGGACACTGATTAAGTTCAGTTGTCAATACAGTCTAAGAAGTTTGGATTTGGAGTTCATTTATGAGCTACGTCCCATCAGACATCCAGACATATTCTAAGACTGATATTGCTCATTTCGGGAGATGGCTTTCTCCGTGAACTTGAGATATAGAGAGACATAGAAAGAAACAACTGAGCGGATCCACTCACTGAGGCTATTCCTCGAACGCAATAGTTCCGCAAACGAGCTTTGTGAGACTGACTAGTAGAGGAGTTGGATGTTCGGTATCACACGGGCTGTGAGTATGCGACATCGAAATAATTAGCCTTGAGTGCAAGTGGGAGATTGTTGGAGATAGTGCCCTCAGAGTCAATTATTAGGTCACAGGTACGTGATTGTAATGATTGAGGGAGGACCTATCCGGTAGGACAGTCTTACTCGAGATGATAGTATGCTATCTGGTTTACCTTTATCATCGTGTACTGTTTTAGGTGACCTGACACGTCGCTATTACACGTTGATAGAGCCCCTAGGATTCTTGCTTGACCACCAGCAGTATGAGGGCGATCATATAAGTGGGAGCTGGGGGTCTACAAGCATATCCTTAAAAGGTCCCTAGTCGTGGGAGTTTCGAGACCGGGCATCGATACTCCATTAGTAGACTAGTGTATACAGTCGAGACCCCGACGAGGGGCGGTGGCCGGTCTCACAAGCCACTGGTGTCAGTTGGATCACCTAAGATGTATACAGGTGCTCATTGGGTTATGAGTACACCGAACAGGACTCGCCGGGAACATGCTAGTTGGTCATATACCAGACGTCAGATGGCAGTTCCCTGGTGACATGTGTGCAGGTTAGTTCATCGACCTGGGGATCGTCATTTGTCTCGTGTGAGTTCCCACTGTACTTTGATTACTACCCTACCACGGCTCAAAGGAGTCGTGCAAACAGGTTTTAGTTGGGTACAGTCCCGAGCCACATGGAGGCAGTGAGCGTATCTTCAGGGGTTCGTCTCTCCCGGTATTGGGGGTGAGGTCGTGCTGTGTCTAGGAGAGCCATTACACAAAGTCCTTGGCCAAGGCAAGGAGATTTACTGGTAGGTATTCCAGTAGTATCTCAGGGTGTTCTGGGCTACACTCCGACACGACTTGTACCGCTTTTGGGGGTCTGACTTTTACCAACCCCCTAGGCCCGCCATGCGATGCTCATAGACGAACGGACCGGACTGCACGGATATTGTCACTGACAGGCTCAGTAGGGTTGTCAGGCTGAGTTCGCTCACAGACATCCCTTTTAGTCAATACCTGGTAGCCCGTTACGTATTGGCTTATACCTCTGACGTGCTAGTGGTTAAATCCACAACCAAGGTGTTGACGAGTCTTTAGAGTCCCCCACATTCAGTTACTCAGCTTTCGGGCGAAAGGTTGTAGAGGCCGTATGGAGATATGGCAAGGTCCGATCAGATACGTGCGGTATTGCACGGATCAGGATCGGACAGTTTGTACTATAGGCCGTATTGGTATATGGCAGGGTTCGATCAGATACGTGCGGTATTGCACGGATCAGGATCGAACAGATATTACTAGCCGGTTTTGGTATAAGCCGGATCCTAGTATAGTACAGTGTAGATTTTGTCTCATTGCATTTGTATTTCGGTCGAAATACAGATGCGGGTGTGTATGCACAGTATCGGGGTTTTCCTGTAATTTATTACGGGACCAGTTTTCTGGAGTTGCCAGTTTGCTTTTCGTTTTGGCCGATTTCCATTGTTCCGTTCATTGGCCGAAGTTTGGTGGAGGAGGGCTTATTTGCATTGTTGCAAATAAGCATTTGTGGAGGGGGTCTTTTGCTTATTGCCATGTCATGATCACTTGACTTTTTGACTTCATCATGGTTGCTCCATACCTTGACTTCTTGTTATGATGGCATGACTTTTGTGGACATGATTGTTGATGATGGTAGTGTTGGAGTGAGGGTTTTCTTGTGATCATTGGTTTTTCTTTCATCATCTCTTGCTTGCATCATTGCTATCCAACCACCCTCTTGACCTTGTTTTTCTCTCTCCAATCAATCTTGAGAAAGGGGGGGCCGGCCAATTTCCAAGAGGGGGAATGGGATTCATTTTCTTGTGGTGGGGGAAAAATTGGGATTCTCATTCTCTTTGTATGCTACATTTTTCCCCACCTCTCTACAAGCTCTCTTCTCCTCCACAAATGGCAACTCCACAACCCCAAAAATGAGACTTCTTCTACTACACATTCTACAGCGAATCTTGGGCACGTCGAGTAGCCGGCTTCGTGCCCGAGTTGCCTCGGCATTGAGGTGGGAGCCCGTAAAAGTACCCGGCTTCGTGGTGCCCTTTCCGACGAGGAGGAGACGGACGGAGATCCCGCGAGGAGATCGGAGTGGAGATGAAGACCGGAGGACTTGGATCGTCGGTATATCTATTCCCTTTCTTGTAGTTAGCTTAGACTAGTTAATGGTAACGATCCCGGGTAGTAGTGCGCGGTGGTGCCGGTTTGCTAAGTCCGCAAAATTTGAGTTTTTCACCGCTTCCGCATTCCGGCGTCGGATCGACGGCCGGGGCGCCGCCGTGCACTTACAGAGCGGGGCAGGGCTAGCGCGGGTGTAAAACATAAGCAACGTCTATATAATATATCATATATACTATATACAGTATCTATCTGAACATATCACATAATCACATCACAGATAACGCAGCAGAAAACAACATATGAAATATTGGATATACTAGAACGTCCGTGTTTTATTTTAAGCCCCTATAAAACACGGATTCCACGGTCGTGTTGAATAACCAATCCCACACCCCTAGACCCCTACGAGAGCGGCAAGCAACCCTACCAATTCTAGAGTTAGGAGACCGTATATAGTAAATAATATACGGTTACTTGTGCTCCCCTCCTTGGGTCTATCCTAATACGGAAAAGTAAATAATATACAAAGGTGACATCTTCCGCAACCTGGAAGTGCCCCAACAAAAGAATATTACATACAATTTTTTACATGAATGAAAAAAAAAACACCCATCTCACATAAAAACCCCCGCCTATTCAAACACGACGATCCAATATAACATATTCAGCAACACATAACATCACATGTCATCAACGTAAGTAAATATGCCCATCCCAATTGTCGTTGACATATAGCAACGAAACCGGCGATATCACATATTACACTTACGGTCACAGAAAAGAAAGTGTAAAACTACAACAGTTGGAATCCGCAAACTCTTTAGACATCGCATGCCTAACCAATTATAAACCCAGCATTTTAGTCTCATTATCGAAAACTCTTTTCAATATCAAGTCGGGCAATTCAACAAGATTCCCTGACATCCAGAACGAATGCTCGTCGCAAACTTTAGTAGACGGCCGCACCCCCGATACTGTCGACGAAATGCACCAAGGCGGAACACCGCTGCCGCGAGCACCTGAACGGATGCTTTCGGCGACGGGGTTCTCCTACAGTCACTTAGTCGGGGCTATGGGGTGAGGCTTTCTATTAAGTTTACCCATCGAGTATCCGCGTACGCAACGTGATTGCGACGGACTTTTGATCACATCAAAATCCCGTGGCAACCGATTAAGTGAGACTAAACTGCTAGATTTATAACATTCATTCAGTTATCTCATAACTACTTGTGAATTCCAAATATTGTATCACATTCCAGATAATTAGACAACGTTAAACTTTCCGATCAAATGATCAAACACCCAAGTTTTCCCAAAACAGCTCAACACTTGAAATAAGTTTAAAAACATCCACTTCATACCACAGTACCAATGGTCCAGCCGTAGAAGGGTCAAGCCAACGCCTCACATGTGGCACGCCGTACTGCCCCAAACCTTAAGGTTCAAAGGGCAGTTCAAGACGGTCACATAATCGAGTTAAGGTTTGTGCCCATCGCGTTACTTGCACTACTTAGAACGTTCTTAAACCACGGAAAAATCCAACACTTGGAAATTTCCCGGCAGGGGAAAAAGTGGGTATTTATATCCGGTCGAACTTTTTAACATGTTCTAAAATTACCCGGAAAAAACACTTAGACGAAATTAAACTTTCGATCGAATCAACGAACTCGAAATACAACCCAGAAAGCTCAACTGTTGAGTGCAAATTAAAAATTCCCAGAAGACACAAGAAACACCTATAGAGATAACTGCAGAAAATGTACAGCCTAATCATCACAGACGGCCGCGGAACCGCCGCAAAAAGTAGGTTAACGCCGCGGTTCCGCGGCTCTACTGTAGACTTAGGTTGTCGTTTTCTTCCGTTTTTCTTAGAATTTCCTGCTCTATTTTCTGAGCATTTTTAATTAGGAAAAATCCACAGTTTCAAAAGTTGTACAGAGAGGGGTCAAGTTTAGGGTTTCGGGGTTCGATCGGATTTCTAACATCGTCTACACATCGCCTAAAGCTCTAGCTAGGCTCCGATACCACTATAGGGTTCCTAGGCATACCCATGAGGTTCTACAACTGATCAACCATGCCAAAATGAATTTTTTTTCATGTGCCGAGAAACCCTAAGCAAGATCGTTACTAGAGGTAAGGCGAAACAAAACAAGTTAACAACTTAACTACAAGTGAAAGGGATTACAACCTTTGTAGATCCGGTCCTCCACTTTTAAAGCTCCGTGATGATGTCCCTCCGCTGCGATCATCGGGATCCCGGACTCTAGCGATGGTTTCGTCGGAGAAATAAGCGGGCTAGGTCGTTGACTTCGATGTCGAAGATGATCTACGTCGAGGCGACTCAAACTCAAGCTTCACTAGGTCATGAAACTTGTGAAGATAACGTACTCTACTACATGGCAAGTTGTAGAGGATGAAGAAATAGGAAGTGGGTTCACTTTGGATTTGGATTTCTCACTTGATATCAACACTTGAAAATTTTCTAGAAAAGGTTTTCTTTACTTCATGAAGAAGAAGAAGAAGAAGAAAGAAAAATCAATTCTTGAAAATAATAAATCAAGTGAAGACTTATCATAATGCAACCATGGGTAAGTAAACTCATGTAGAGAGCAAACCATAGTTTAGGTAATGGTTAGGTTTAAGAACAAAACAAAAATGGTTTAGACTTTTCAAAGATGCTTGAAAAACATCATGAAGCTTCTAGCAAATAAAAAAGAAAGCCACCATTTTGTTTTTACAACATAAATAAAGAAAATAAAACCCTAACCATTAACTAAACATGGTGTAAATCATACACATACCGAAGTTTGCATGTATCATCAATCATGATACAAACTAGTGCACAAACATATATCACATATACAACTTGTGCACATCAAGTGAGAAAATCAATCTTAAGTGAACAATACTAGTCAATGTAAAGTAATATATCCAATATATAATTATACATTAAATCATTAAATCAACACTTGATTTAATGATCCGGTCATACTGCATATAACCGACTAATATCAAGTGTATCAATATATCGAATCAACACTTGATTCGGTGACCCGGCTATATCTCATATAACCGTCCAATGATACAAATCGCGAGAATAGAATACAGTATCACATACTGGTATTATACTCGGTCCCTCACATATCTCATATGCGCTCCTATTTCGTTTCGCTTAAGCCAGGAAACCCCTGTGTAGGACTCTAAAGACTCGTCAATACGCCGGCAGTAGGTGATGATCATATCAAACACCCACAAGCCGTAAGCGGTCTGCTAAACGTAATGGCCATCCGAGTATTGAGCGATCAGAAGATCAACGAGCAAGCCCGCTCACACTCCTGTGAATCCAACCAGTAACACTTACCGTACAGTCCGGTCTGTTCGTCTGATATGTCGCATATCTCGCCTAGGGGTGGTAAACGTCAGACCCCAGTAGCTCGATAGGTCATGCCGATGTAAGGTCCATAACAAGTATGAAACTACTGATAACACTTACCAGTAAATCAGTGCAACCCTGGCCAGGGATTTCCAGTTATGGCCAGTCGAGCATAGCGCAACATCAACCCCCAATACCGGGAGAGACGAATCCCCTCCTATGGCTCATTGCCTCCATGTGAATCGGGACTGTACCCAAAAACCACCTACTTGCACGACTCAGTAGAGCCGTGGAAGGATGGAAACCAAAGCACAGTGGGAGACACACAAGACTCTATGACGATCTCGGGTCAACAGACTAAGCTGTACCAGTGTCACCAGAGAACTGCCATCTGACGTGAGGTATAATACCATCTGGGAGTTCTCGGCGAGTCCGTTCAGTGTACCCAGTCTCCACTGAGCACCCGCATACCATCTCTGATGTCAAACACCAATGGATATGGGATCATCCATCGCCCATCACATTGGTCGAGAAGATATACGCTAGTCTACTCTGGAATATCGATACCCTGTCTCGATATTCTCACGACTAGGAACATTGAAGGATGTACTCATGGACTACCCAGGCCCCACTAGTATGATCTACATCATAGTCCTGGAAGTCGAGTACACATCCTAAGGGCTTTATCAACATGTAACAGAGAGACAGAAAGTATACATGTTAAGATAAAGAGCAACCAGATAGCGTACTATCATGTCGAGCAAGAAAGTCATACCTATATATGTCCCAGCATCCACTACAACATACATCCTATGTACAGTAATGGCCTCTAGGGCATACATATAACTAACAATCGATACTCCGGAGTAGACTAGTGTATACAGTAGAGACCCCGACGAGGGGCGGTGGCCGGTCTCACAAGCCATTGGTGTCAGTTGGTTCACCTAAGATGTATACAGGTGCTTATTGGGTTATGAGTGCACCGGACAGGACTCGCCGGGAACCTGCTAGTTGGTATTATACCTAGCGTCAGATAGCAGTTCCCTGGTGACATGTGTACAGGTTAGTTCATCGACCTGAGATCGCCATTTGTCTCGTGTGAGTTCCTACTGTGCTTTGATTACTAACCTACCATGGCTCAAAGGAGTCGTGCAAACAGGTTTTAGTTGGGTACAGTCCCGAGCCATATGGAGGCAGTGAGAGGATCGGCAGGGGATTCGTCTCTCTCGGTATTGGGGGTGAGATTGCGCTGTGTCTAGGAGAGCCATTACACAAAGCCCTAGGTCGAGGCAGGAGATTTACTGGTAGGTACTCCAGTAGTATCTCAGGGTGTTCTGGGCTACACTCTGACACGACTTATACCGCTATTGGGGGTCCGACGTTACCAGTCCCTAAGCCCGATATGCGATGCTCATAGACGAACGGACCGGACTGTACGGATATTGTCGCTGATAGGCTCAGTAGGGTTCCAAGATTAGTTCGCTCGTCAGCTTCCCTTTCGGTCAGTACATGGGTAGCCGTTGCGTACAGCTAGTACCACTGACGGCTTATGATTAAACCCACTGCCAGGGTATTAACGAGTCTTAAGAGTCCCCCACAGATAGTTTCCCAAGTTCGGGCGAAACGTTGTAGAAGCCGTATGGTTTTATGACAGGGTTCGAACATGCACATGCACTTGTGCACGGTCATGGTTCGGACAGATAATACTAGTGGGCTTTGGTTTAAGCCGGATTCTAGTATTATATTGTGTAGGGATATTTTTGTCTCATTGCATTATGTATTCGGTCGGAATACAAATGCGGGTATGTATATACAGTTGTGGGGTAATCGTGTAATTCGTTACAGGATTACTTTTGAAGTTGCCAGTTTTCTATCACCCGTCTTAAACATTCGGTTTAATGTGGAATTATCTTTTCTTCATTTGTTTTGGATGAGGGTGAGTCATGAGGGTGAGTCATATGTGAGCTTCTAGAATTGCATGACTAGGTTTTGTGAGGTGGCTTGGTTCTTTAATGCAAGCATGGGTTTTATGCAAGGTGTCTTTTGCATTAAAGTTGTTTGTAAAAGCTTAAGATTTTTTTGTATGGAAATTTCCTTTATTCTCACCACTTGATTAATCATGAACCACTCCACAATTCCTTTCACAGTGAGCTTTCTGTGAAGTGGCCGAGACTATTCTTTTTTGGCATGGCTGAATTTTTGTGGGGCTGATTTTATCTTCCCGTGCACACAAAATTTCCAAAGTAAAATCCTATAGCTCATTTCCATCACAACTCAAAAGGCAACTTCATTTTCCTTGAGACAAACTATTCTACACACTCTCTACATCAATCTCGGACATGTCGGCTAGCAAACTTCATGTCCGAGTTGCCTCGGTTTATAGGCGGGAGCCCGTATAAAGATCCGTTGACGTGGAGCCAGCTCGACGAGGAGACCGGAGATCGAGCGAGATCGGAGTTGCCGCGAGGAGCGTAGGATGATGGCTAAAGATCGAAGGACGCGGATCGATCGGTATAGCCATTCTATCATTTTACAGTTTGCTGGTTTAGTGTTAATGGCACGATCCGAGTTACAGTCTATGTTAGCGCCAGTTTATGAAAAAGTTTTTATTCCGCGTTTGGCCTCAGATTATTGGCCGGGGCGCTATCGTAGACTTACACCACTTACTCCCGATGAGTTTTACCGCTTCAGGTGCAACATTCAAAGTTATACTTTGTTGGTGTACATGGATTCCATCTTTGATCGCATAGCATCCAGCCTTTTCACAGAGTCCCCACCCGTGATGGCCTGTCTGAACCTGGTTGGGTCATCATCAACCATGATGCAATCCTCGCTCCCACTGTCATCGAGAAGACCGTAGTATCTCTCAAGTGGATAAGAAACCCTACCAGATTCGCGGAGAGGCTGAGGTTCGTTGGAGATTATTGAATCCTTTGGTTCTACCAAATCATCAGCTGTTAGTTTGTCCAGCTGGAACTCCTTCCAGTTCTACCTCATGACCACTAATTTCTTCACAAGAAATTCCTTTTCTAAAAAGGTGGCATGTTGAGAAACAAAACACCTTTTGCTCCTCAGTTAGGTAGAAGATATACCCTCGCAAATGTTTGGGATATCCAAAAAACTTATACAGAACTGACCTTGCCTCGAGCTTGTCCGTATTTTTCTTTTCAACATAGGCCGGACAACCCCATATCTTAACTCGTTTAAGACATGGTCTCTTCCCATACCATATCACATATGGAGTGGTAGGCACTGATTTGGATGGAACCTCATTCAATAGGTATGCAGCTTCTCAAGTGCATAACTCCAAAAGGAAACAGGCAACTCAGCAGTACTCATCAAAGAGCGCGCCATATCTCATAGGGTGCGATAACTCCATCCCGATACACTGTTGTGCTGTGGTGTAATCGAAGGAGTAAGCTGAGAGAGAATCACATTCTCCTTTTAGAAACTCCAGGAACACCATGCCCATGTATTTTCGTCCTCGATCACATTGAAGGATTTTAATACTTCTACCCATCTGGTTTTCAACTTCAAGCTTATATTCCTTGAATTTCTCAAAAGTTTCAGACTCGTGTTTCAACAGGAACATATGTCCGAATTTTGAGAGATCGTCGATGAATGTAATGAAGTACAAAGAACCAACCGTGGCATTAGTAGACATAGGACCGTATACATCATCATGTATATATCCCAAGAGTTCAGCAACTCTATCTCCGTTTCCAGTAAACGGAGTATTGGTCATTTTACCTTTGAGACATGACTGACAAGTATCATAAGATGAAAATTCGAATAGATTCTCATATTCATCCTTATGTAACTTAGCTAGTCGTGTCGTATTGATATGACCTAGTCTACAATGCCACAAGAAGGATTCGTTCATTTCTGAACTATTCCTCTTGTATGTGTTCTACATACCTTGAACTGTGATTTGATTTAGAACGTATATGCCATTACATAACGTGCCTGATCCAATCAACTCTTGATTAAGGAAAATGTTCACAACATTATCCATCAATAAAAATTTATATCCTTCTTTAACTTATTAAAGAAACCGATGTAATATTGTATATCAGGTTCGGTATGTAATAACATTCGTTCAGAATCAATGTATTTATATAAGGTGATATTTGCCAACTGATTTTGACTACAACACTTGCACCATTCTCTACACTTAGAGACATATCACCTATTCTCATTTCCTTACCTTTCTGTAGCCCATGTAACATATTACATATGCGGGATCCTGGTCCGGTATCACATACCCAGGATGTAGAGGATACTGAGAAACAGTTCTCGGTAATGAATACACCCGAAGAAGATGCATCAACATGCACTTTCTTCGATTGGGTGGTATGGGAATCCTGGTATTCCCCTATTTCCTGCTCAGACTCATAACAATTATAAGAAAGAACGGAACCAACGTTCCCCAGCTCAGTATAATAAGCAGGTTCGGTCAAAACTTCCATATTATTAACTTGATTAAGGCGTGACATGGTCGCTAGTTGGAGAGAGAGAGAAGAAAACACTCTGCGTGCGCTCTTGTAAGATTAGATTGGTTTTTATTAGTTTATCTAATCGGTATGGCTCCCACTGTTTTCATCAAATCTTCCTTCAAACCTTAAAAGGTAAGACTAGCCGGGATTAATTACACCCTACAAGTTCACCAATCTTTCGGCCAGTCCAGTATCGGTACTTTGAATGAGGTTCCCCGTGCTTTCGCACGGACCTAATTAAAATAAACCTCGTTTTCCCAGGGACGTAACCCCGTTAACACCTTTCTAGACACCTACTTTGATCGGCTAATTATAATGTGTAAAACTCTCGCAGGAGTAACTCTTACTCGCAGTGGGTATCGGGATCCAACTATCTCATAGAAGGTATGCAATCTCATTGCAAATTTCAACACTTGAAATTCCCGATATTATTCTGCCCCTAGCAACTTATAACCTTGGCTAAGGTCAACAAATCATAAGCGCTAGCCAGGTTCAACCCGTCATTTCTTGATTGAATTAAACCCACCCGTACGACCCTTGGCTAAGGTCAACAAAGTCATACAACTACCCTAACTCAATCGCACAATATGCTTGCAGATAAGCACTAATTAGCTACCGCACACTACGCCTTGGCTAAGGTCAACAAACGCAGCACGAATACTAAATAGGCCTTATCTGAAATGACGGAGGGCTACGACAGGTTTTTAATAAAACCTTTTGCTTAATGAACTTGATATCGTTGTAGAATCGAGTGATTTTGAAAAGAAGTGTTTTTGAGGCTTTTACTAGTTTTGCTAAAGAGGTCACTCCCGGTGAAGGGATCTCGGCTCTTTCCTCATCGAATGAGGTGCTAGATATTTCACAAATACCACTATGTAAAGCATGAACTAAAAAAGCAATCAAAAACAAAACCGGGTGGGTTGTAGCATCTGCTAGTTTCACTAAAGAGGTCACTCCCGGTGAAGGGATCTCGGCTCTTTCCTTATCTAATAAGGTGCTGGATATTCTATAAGGAATACCGCTATGCAAAGCAAGAACTAGAGCTACCAGTTTTAAAACAAGTTTCTACAACATCTTTAGGTTTTTTTTATTTCATTAATCTCATTAATGAAGTCACATCAATTATGCTTCCTAAGCATCACAGAAGAAACGAAAGCAGCAATATTTATTATATACCATATATATAATATAAGCATTCGTCTCAGAATATCAAGTGATCACATCACAGAATATCAGCAGCAGAAGAACACATATGAAATATTGGATATTCTTGGAATTCTGTGTTTTAATTAAGCCAATAAAAACGTGGATTCCACGGTCGCGATGAATAGCCAAACCCACATCCCTAGACCCCTACGAGAGCGGCAAGCAACCCTACCAATTCTAGAGTTAAGAGACCCGGTCTCGACTTCTCGATATGGTCTCCCACTGGACCCTAGAACCCGGTTACTTATGCCTCCCACCTTGGGTCTATCCTAATGCGGAAAAGTAAATAATATACAACAATGGTGACATCATCCTCATCCCGGAAGTGCCCCAATAAAAGAATATTACATACAATGAATTTTACATGAATGAAAATAAAAACTCCCATCTCACGTAAAAAAAAACCTGGCTATTCAAAACACGACAATCCAATATAATGCGTATCCCAATTGTCGTTGACATATATCAACGAAACCGGCGATATACCACATATTACACTTACGGTCGCAGAAAAGAAAGTGAAAAACTACAACAATTGAAATCCGCAAGCACTTTAGACATCATAAACCCAATGTATCACATACTTTGGATTTCATGCCTAACCAAATGAATTCCTTAGACATCACATGCCTAACAATTATAAACCCTGCATTTTAGTCTCGATATTGAAAATACTTTTCAATAACCAGTAGGGTAATTCAACAAGATTCCCGACAACCTGATCGAATGCTCGTCGGAAACTTTAGTAGACGGCCGCACCCCTGATGTCGTCGACGAAGTGCACTTAAGCGGAACACCGCGGCCGCGAGCACCCAAACGGATGCTTTTGGCAACGAGGTTCTCCTACAGTCACTTGGTCTGGGCTATGGGGCGTAGCTATCTAGTAAGGTTACCCGGCGAGTATCCGCATACACTACATAATTGCGACGGACTTTTGATCAACATCAAAATCCCGTGGCAACCGATCAATTGAGACTGAATTGCTAGATTTATAAAATTCAAATTAGTTATCACATAACTAAATATGTGGATTTCAAATATTGTATCACAGTCACAGATAGCTAGATGATATTAAACTTTTCGATCGAATAAACAAACACCCAAAATTTTCCAAAGAGCCCAACACTTGAGCGGAGTTCAAAAAGCACCCAGAACATGCTACAGCACCTATGGACCTACCGTAGAAGGGTCAACCCTTGCCTCACCTGTGACGCCGCGGAACTACCATAAACCCTAGGGTTTGATGGCGGTTCCGACGGTCACAGAATCGAGTTAGGGTTTCGTTCTTCTAGAGGGTCCATAGAAAACACCTGCATGATTTTCTGAAGATTTCAAACACGGAAAAATCCAACTCTTGGAAAATTTCCAGAAAGGGAAAAAATGGGTTATTGATATCCGTTCGAACTTTTTAACGTCGTCTAAATAACCCAAAATGATGTTAGAATTACGATTACGAAACACTCTGAATTGCCTTTACAAAAAGTTAACATCTCATGCAATTTCAGCAAAAACAAGCAACACCTGAAACACCAAAACCCAGAAACTGATCCCACAATCTGGGTTACAGTCTATGTTAGCGCCAGTTTATGAAAAAGTTTTTATTCCGCGTTTGGCCTTAGATTATTGGCCGGGGCGCTACCGTAGACTTACATGGTATCAGAGACACGCCATTAACCTTTACTAGCTTGTTCTAATATGTTTAATACATCGATCGGACAAAATTTCCAAAACTGCAATTCCAAATTTCAAGTTTCTGCCGAATTTTTAAACTGGTCTAAAAATTATTTTGAGTATGTCAGAAAATCGAGCAGGCTTTTCTAAGACTGCAGAAGAAATTTGGTAGACTGATCCCACAAAACCGCCGCGTAACCGCCGCAGAACCCATGGGTTGCCGCGGTTCCGCCGCCGTTTTTGGGCTTCAGTGCATTATTTTTCTTCTAGGTGTCTTTCATGTGGAATTGTGGTTTCTGGAATATTTTATTTGGGCCCAGATTTGTTTGAGTACTGGATTTGTACTTGGAGCCCACTTCGGGAAATTTTGTCGATCGAGATTTTAAATATGTTAGTTTACAGTGCTTACATTATATCTGTGACCGTGAATGTCATTAGATCGGTAAATCTTGTCTAATTGCTATAGTCCTTTTAGACGGGTTTCCGAACGTGACATTCGCGTTGATGTTCTGTGTTGTGCTGTGATGTTGCGGATTTGTCGTGGTGGATAGCTTGGTGCAATGGTAGTGCTGTTTGGATTTATTTGTACATTTGATATCGCTGGGTGAGCATCCGACATGTGGACTGCCATCACTGCCTGTTTGTATATTATTCTTTTGGGGCACGACCGGGCTGAGGTCGATGTACCCGTTGTATATATTTTACTTTCTGTACTAGGATTACCCCGCGGTGGGGTGCACGGATAGCCGGATTCTAGAGGGCAACGAGCCTGCATCTCATGGCTTTGAGACGGAAGGGGCTTCACTCTAGAATTGGCAGGGCTATTCGCTACACTCGTAGGGGGTACAGGTTGACCCAAGGAGGGGTGCTCAAGTTACCGGATTCCGTGAAGTGCTGGGTGGTCCATTCACTTTGTTGAAGGGGGCTGCTTCGCTTCAGGTTTTGGCGGGTAACTTGCCGCACTCGTAGGGGTCTAGATTTCATTGCATAGGCTATCCACACGACCACGGGAACGTCGGGTTTCAGTTGCGGCTCTATGAAACCCGGGATCCCAAATTATTTGTATTGTTCTATGATGCTTATTACTTTTCTGTAATGTTGCATTTATCATGCCTGGAGCAATTATTGTATATTGGTATATATACTAGTAGATGTTGTATATATTTTACACCCGCGCTAGTCCAGTCCCCGCTCTGTCGTTAGTTAAGTAACCTAACGGGTGATGACGGGACCCAGTGACGAATGCGGATGGCATATACGTACATTTTATTTTCGTTCTTTTCTGGTATGATTAATTGATTGGACTGCGTTGATTTTGATCAATGCAAAGGAAAACAAACCTGTTTGACTTTGTTGGAACGGTTTTCAAAAAGTGTTATTACAAGGACGTTTTCTTTTGTTTTGCACAGTGGTATTCAGTTGGAATATCATGCACCTCATTCGACGAAGCAAGGTCCGAGATCCCTTCACCGGGAGTGACCCCTTGGGCAGAGGTTTGCGTCAGGGTAATAACTTCACTATAGTTGATTACTTGTTGCTTTGCATCGCGGTATTCAGTTGGAATATCCTGCACCTCATTCCACGAGGAAAGAGCCGAGATCCCTTCACCGGGAGTGACCTCTTTAGCAAAGCTTTTCGCCACTATATACTTGTAAAAAGCTATCAGGTTCCTTCAACGAGATCAAGTCATTACGTTAAAGGTTTTTCGCCAAAAACCAGCCGTAGCCCTCCGTCGTTTCAGACGGGTAGCACGTAGTATTCATGCTATGTTTGTTGGCCTTCGTCAAGGCATAGTGGATGGTAGCTGCTTGTTACCTTTCTGTTGCATAGATAGATGCGTTGGTTTGGGACAGTCGTATTACCTTGTTGGCCTTCGTCAAGGGTATGTACGGGTGAGTTAAAATTAACGTGGACAATGATGGGTAGAACTTGACATGTGACTTATGATTTGTTGTCCTTCGTCAAGGTCATAAGAGCATGGGGCAAAAATCACATCGGGAGTTTCTAAAGAAACTGAAACTTGCCAGGCATGTGCATACCTTCTGGAGTGTGATAACGTGAGTGGATTCCTTCACGTTATCATGCGATGAGAGTTGGATCCCGATTCCAACTGATGAGTTGGTTTACTCTTCGGGTGATCCCGACTAATTCTTCTTTCAGGTTTAGAGGAGAATTTGACGATACAGTGGGAGGTTTCCTGATTAGATAAAGTGATAACCATTCTGATCTAGGTTAGAGTGCACGCAGAGTGTTTCTTTTCTCTCTCTCTTTGGCAGCGACCATGGACTGACCTAGACTATGACTCAGTAACCAAGTTGACCAAACTTTCTTAAAATAGTGGCTTTTGGATTGTCTGAGTTGCATACATCATTGTCATTCCTTCTTTTACCCTTTGCATTTCTCCAGAACACCTCGTATTACTACGAACATCCACTTCCATTGGATAAATCCATCGTATGGTTATATACGAACTCGAAGTGACTTCTTCGAGGATGGATTCAGGTTCAAGAGAAATTGAATTGGTTTATTCAGTTGTCTTTTATCATCACCTTCTCTCAGGTTGTGAGGGCTCCTTGGTTTAGGAGAGTACACCTATTACGCTTATTGGATAGTCTTCTTCCAAACCATAGGCAGGTGCCGAACGGTAGGAAAGGAGAAAACCAATTAGCCTAAGTAGGGTGTACAGAAGGTAATAAGTAAAGACATATGATGGGATTAGAAAGAGGGCAAAATAAATTGTGACTGCTATCATTCACGACCAAACCGCGTAGTTCATCGCCACTCCTATTTCACCTTTGCTTTTCTCCAGTTGAGGAGGAATAGAATAAGGTTTTATTCAGTTGTCTTTTATCATCACCTTCTCTCAGGTTGCGAGAACTCCTAGGATTAGGAGTATGCACCTATTACGCTTATTGGATAGTCTTCTTCCAAACCATAGGTTGCTGCCGAACGGTAGGGAAGGAAGAAAATCATTTAGCCTAACGATGGTGTACAGAAGGTGACGACTAAAGACAAATAAAGGGATTTGGAGAGATGGCAGCGAAATATACGGTTACAGTCATGAATTGGATTATGGAAGAGGCATTACTAGGAATACCAAGATACCCCTTCGAAACATATTCATGTTTCGGTTTCACTGTGCATTGTTAATTGAAAACTGATTTCCTAATTAGACACTTGCTCCAGGGTATGTATTTATCAGGTTTCATTCTCATATCTGTATGGTTTTACAGATGATGAGTGGAATTAGGTTATTGGGAATATGGTGATCATCCTCATTATATTGGAATTCGTTGTAATTGGTGATATTTGAGGAAATCGCCTAGGTTTTTGCCGGAGGGCAAGTATTTGGTTTTGACTATCCGTTGTTGTGCACCAATTTCAAACTGATATATCTATACGTTTATTTTTATAAAGTGAGATATAACTTTTTGAAATTATGTCCATGGCATTTACCTATATCAGTTGATGGTTAGGTAAGGAGCATTGAACAGCGGTATAATTCTTCATTAGCATAAGTACAGTTTTCAACCTACGACGCACAGGGTTTGAGTTATTCGACTCAGGGGACTCATACAGAGTATTGTATGTTGTCCAGTGTTCATTAGGACAAAGGGGTTAGTCCTCATACTACATTATGTTTACTTGTGACTTCTCTAGTTTTTAGACAATTGTTTCGTAGAAATACAGGGTCTAAGTTTTGAGAAGTTATAGGTACAAGAATTAAGTAGAGAACCAGGTGTCGCAAGTATCGGGATTCTTCAAGGTGATCGAAGATGTAGATACTTGTGATTGGTATTCAGTTGATAGTAATGGTTTTGAGAAACTTATTTCTCTTTCAGGTTACTCATAATTGGATGAACTCCTAAGTTGAGTAATGCTGATCGGCCACTCTCCATTTTGTTGACATGCACTGGAGACAGCTGCATGATTTGAATCTGGTTCCAATTAAATCAGTGCCTATGTTTCTATATTGGATATAGAATGGTTCATATCTTAACGATGTTAAGGTACGGGGAGTTGTCTGGCTTATGCTTAAAACCAGACTCTGGATAACTCAAGGCACGTTTATGTAATGGCAGTTTGTGGGTTGGCCCAAGCTATGATGAGGGTTGACTTTCTATCATCTGGAAGATCAATGGTGATACTGTTCTTGACTCGCCACAATTTTAATAAAATGGATTTTTTTAGAAAACAGTAGTGGGAGTATGGTAGAACTGGAAGAGATTCCAGAACTACAAACGATTACGGAAAATTTAATAGGACCTAAAGATTCAATCAAGTTTAACATTCCATTAGCCGCTCCGCAGATATGGTGGGTAACCTCAGACATCCGAGAGGTACTCTGGTAGCCTTAAGGACGGTGATAGGGAGGTTCTTGTTTACCCAGACTTGACACTACTGTTGTTCCAAGCTATGAGACCCGGTAGGAGGATGAGTATAGCGTCGTTCTAAACTAGATTTAGAAGTGCACGTGTATATGACTCTGGCAGAGGGTTGTCATAGTCAGTGGGAGCAGCAGAAGCATAGTGGGCAAGTAGCTTATGTCTATTTATAGACTAAAGCAGATATAGCGGAGATAGATCATCTATTTTTGATGTGACAGTCATGGGTTTGACTTCATCAGAATAGGGGATGGATCTGTTAAGAAGGTAGTAGGGTGTGATGTCCTGGTATTTGGATGACATGCACTTTGTAGGAAGTGAGATTCATATCCTACGATCGGTTATACTTTGGTTGTTACACAGTAGTTTCTGTACACAGGATATGGATAATATCAGACATTCTGGTTACTAGATCTATTAGATCTAGATTTGGGTAGTTTCCCAATCTGGGTACTTAGACAGTATTCTAAAGGTACTTAGAATAGATGACTCCTGGTATGGTGGTGTACCTGCAGGTGATGGAGTCACCCTCTCTAAAGGTGTCTTACAGACTAAAGAGGAGAGGGATGTGCAAGATTAACATATCACTTGCTTAGATAATTGAGTTGATCATGAGATGTCAAGTACCACACCAGATGTTGTTTTTGCACTAGATGCAATAAGTTATAATATTAATTCAATCCTGGAGAAACATTAGGAAGCAGTTTTAGAACATAAGTGGATGTTCTAGGGATTTGATAACGGCAGCCTCCTTTGGGAGACGGTTATCATTCCAGGCTTCCAAAGTGACATCGGTGACAGAGTGATTGTCAGAGTTATAGTTTTCCCTCTGACGAGGGGCAGTAGTTTGGACAGGTGGTCCAAGAGGATACTGAGGGAGGCATGGTGCAGGATACTGATTAAGTTCAGTTAACGATACAGTCTAAGAAATTAGGATTTGGAGTTTATTTATGAACTTGGTCCCATCAGATATCCAGACATATTCTAAGACAGGTATTACTCAATTTTGGAGATGGCTTTCTACGCGAACTTGAGATTAAGAGAGACATAGAAAGAAACATCAGGGCGGATCCACTCACTGAGGCTATTTCTCGAACACAATAGTTTTACAAACGAGCTTTGTGACACTGATTAGTCGAGGAGTTGGATGTTCGGTATCATACGGGCTGTGAGTATGCGACATCGCAATAATTAGCCTTAAGTGCAAGTGGGAGATTGTTGGATGTAGTGCCCTCAAAGTCAATTATTGGATCGCAGGCACGTGATTGCAATGATTGAGGAGGACCTATACCGGTAGGGCAGTCTTACTCAAGATGATAGTATGCTATCTGGTTTGTCTTTATCATCGTGTACTGCTTTAGGTGACATTATTGTTCACTATTACACGTTGATAGAGCCCTTAGGATTCTTTCTTGACTACCAACAGTATGATGGCGATCATATACGTGAGAGTTGGGTAGTCTATAAGCACATCCTTAAAAGTGGTCCCTAGTCATGGGAGTTTCGAGACAGGGCATCGATACTCCGGAGTAGACTAGTGTATACAGTCAAGACCCCGACGAGGGGCGGTAGCCGGTCTCACAAGCCATTGGTGCCAGTTGGTTCACCTAAGATGTATACAGGTGCTCATTGGGTTATGAGTGCACCGGACAGGACTCGCCGGGAACCTGCTAGTTGGTATTATACCTAGCGTCAGATAGTAGTTATCTGGTGACATGTGTACAGGTTGTCGGGTTACTAGGCACTGTCACAAGGGTCTATAAGGCTAATGACGATCTCGGGTCTACAGACTAACCTGTACCAGTGTCACCGGAGAACTGCCATCTGACGTGAGGTATAATACCATCTGGGAGTTCTCGGCGAGTCCGTTCAGTGTACCCAGTCTCCACTGAGCACCCGTACTCCATCTCTGATGTCAAACACCAATGGATATGGGATCATCCATCGCCCATCATATGGGTCAAGATGCGTATACACTAGTCTAATCCGGTGTATCGATGCCCTGTCTCGATACACCCTCGACTAGGAACAGTTATAGGATGTACTCGTTGACTACCCTGGCCCCACTAGTATGATCTCATCATAGTCCTAGTAGTCGAGTACATATTCTAAGGGCTTTATCAACATGTGAGAGCAAGACAATAAACTAATACAAGTCAACATGTTAAGACAAAGTGAAACCAAATAGCATACTATCATGTCGAGCAAGAAAGTACTCTCTATATATCTCCAAGCATCCACTATAATATACATCATATGTACAATAATGGCCTCTAGGGCATATACATAACTAACAATCTCCCACTTGTACTAAGACCAGCTGTTGTAGTATCTCATACCTAACATCCCGAAGAGTCTCTCAAATTGTATCTGGGGAATGGCCTTTGTGAATGGATCCGCAGTGTTGTCCTTCGTATCAACTCTCCTGACCTCGATCTCCCGGCGATCAACTATCTTCCGGATCAGGTGATGCCGCTTCAGAATATGTCTGGACTTCTAATGGGACCTGGGTTCCTTGGCCAAAGCCACAGCTCCATTGTTATCACAATACAAAGGTATTGGATGCTCAATGGATGGAACCACACCAAGTTCAGTGATGAACATCTTCATCCAGACAGCCTCTTTGGCAGCATCGTTGACAGCGATGTATTCAGCCTCTATCATCGAGTCTGCAACAGTTTCCTGTTTGAACTCTTCCAACACACCGCTCTTCCATTGAGGGTAAAGACAAATCCCAAGTGCGACTTAGAGTCGTCCTTATCACTTTGGAAGCTCGAATCGGTAAAGGACTCCACCTGGAGTTCTCCGTTACCATACACCAAGAACATCTCTTTAGTCCTTCTCATGTACTTGAGAATATTCTTCACAGTTATCCAGTGACTCTCTCCAGGATCTGCTTGATACCTACTCACTACACTTAGTGAGTATGTTACATCGGGTCTGGTACATAGCATCGCGTACATGATAGAGCCTACTGCCGAAGCATAGGGTATCCCTTGCATGCGATCTCTTTCCAAATCAGTCTTGGGAGACATCTCTTTGGAGAGAGTGAGTCCATAGATCGTGGGTTGGTTCCCACGCTTGGATTCTTCCATACTAAACCTCTTTAGTATGGTATCAATGTACCTGGATTGGGACAATCCTAGTATACGTTTAGATCTATCTCTATAGATCATAATTCCCAGTATGCAGGAGGCATCATCTAGATCTTTCATTGAGAATCTTTGTGATAAGAAGAGCTTGACCGATTGCAGCATAGGAACATCATTTCCTATCAAGAGTATGTCATCGACGTACAATACGAGGAAGACAACCTTACTTTATGCAACCTTCTTATATATACAAGGTTCATCTATGTTTTTGATGAAGTCAAACTCTTTGACTACAACATCAAAGCAGATGTTCCAACTCCATGATGCCTGCTTTAACCCGTAGATGGATTTAAGCAGCTTGCACACCTTTCCGCTGCTCCCACTGTCTACGAAACCCTCTGGCTGAGTCATGTACATGCTTTCTTCTAAATCACCATTTAGAAAGGCGGTCTTAACATCCATCTGCCAGATTTCGTAGTCATGGTATGCAGCAATGGCAAGTAGGATCCGGATGGACTTATGCATAGCCACTGGAGAAAAGGTTTCGTCATAATCCACATCTGGTCGTTGACGAAAACCCTTTGCAACAAGTATAGTTTTGAAAGTCTCAACTTTTCCATCTACACCAAGTTTCTTCTTAAAGATCCACTTGCTCCCAATGGGTTTTACCCCTTCAGGAGCAACTTCCAAAGTCCATACTTTGTTGGTGTACATGGATTCCATCTCAGATCGCATTGCATCCAGCCAGTTCACAGAGTCCCCACTCGTGATGACCTGCTCGAAGCTGTTAGTTATATGTATGCCCTAGAGGCCATTACTGTACATTGGATGTATATTGTAGTGGATGCTGGGACATATATAGGGAGGACTTTCTTGCTCGACATGATAGTATGCTATCTGGTTGCTCTTTACCTTAACGTGTACACTGATTGTCTCTCTGTTACATGTTGGTAAAGCCCTTAGGATGTGTACTTGACTACCTGGACTATGATGCGGATCATACTAGTGGGGACAGGGTAGTCCATAAGTACATCCTTCAAGGTCCCTAGTCGAGGGTATATCGAGACGGGGCATCGATATACCAGAGTAGACTAGCGTATACCTTCTCGACCCATACAGATGGGCGATGGATGATCCCATATCCATTGGTGTTTGACATCGGAGATGATATACGGGTGCTCAGTGCAGACTAGGTACACTGGACGGACTCGCCGAGAACTCCCAGATGGTATTATACCTTACGTCAGATGGCAGTTCTCTGGTGACACTGGTACAGAGTAGTCTGTTGACCCGAGATCGTCATAGAGTCTTGTGTGATTCCAACTGTGCTTTGATTTCCACCTTACCACGTCTAAGAGGGCGTGCAAAACGGTGGTTTTTGGGTACAGTCCCGAGTCACATGGAGGCAATGAGCGATAGGACGGGATTCGTCTCTCCCGGTATAGGGAGTTGATGTTGCGCTGTGTTCGATTGGCTATAACCGGAAATCCCTGGCCAGGGTTGCTGAGATTTTCTGGTAAGTGTTATCAGTAGTTTCTCGAACTGTTATAGACCTCATATCGACACGAATTATCGAGCTATTGGGGTCTGACGTTTACCACCCCTAGGCGAGATATGCGACATATTAGACGACGAGACCGGACTGTACGGTAAGTGTTACTGGTTGGATTCACAGGAGTGTGAGCGGGCTTGCTCGTCGATCTTCTGATCGCTCAATACCCGGGTGGCCGTTACGTTTAGCAGACCGCTTGCAGCTTGTGGGTGTTTGATATGATCATCACCTGCTGCCGGCGTATTGACGAGTCTTTAGAGTCCTACACAGAGGTTTCCTGGCTCAAGCAAAATGAAATAGGAGCGCATATGAGATATGTGCGGGACCGAGAATAATGCGTGTATGTGATATCGTATTCTATTCTCGCAATGAATGTATCGATATGGTTGTATACGATATAACCTAGTTATCGAATTAAGGATTGATTCGATAAGCCGATACATTGGATATTAGTCGGTCACATGCGATATGACCGGATCGTTAAATCAAGTGTTGATTTAATGATTTAATGCATAATTATATATTTGATATATTACTTTGCATTAACTAGTATTGGTTCACTTTAAATGGTTTTTCTCACTTGTGTGTGCACATTGTATATGTGATATATTTTTGTGCACAAGTTTGTATCATGTTTGATGATGCAAGCTAACTTAGGTTTGTGTAAAGATTAAACCATGGTTATATGAATGGTTAGGGTTTTGTTTTCTTATTCATTTATTTATTTATTTATTCTTTTTGGAAAATAATAAGCATAAAGAGAAAATGGTGGCTTTCTTTGTTTGTATATTGAAGCTTCATGAATCTTTGAACAAGTCCACCATTTTTGTCTCATGCTTAACCCTAACCATTCCACTTAACCATGATTCATTCTCTACACTTGACCATGGTTGGTTTATGATAAGTATTCATTTATTTTCTATTTGGAAAATACTTATCATAATTATCTTCTTCTTTTTCTTCTTCTTCAAGATGAAGGAGCTTGATTCCATCAATGGTGATTTGATGAAATGAGTGAGAAATCCAATTCTAAAGTGAACCCACCTCCTATTTCTTCATCCTCTACCTCTTGCCAAATAGTATAGGGTGTTTTCTTCACAAGTTTCATGACTTGGTGAAGTGGGAGCTTGATCTTGTGATGCCTCGACGTAGATCATCTTCGGCATCGTAGTCGATGACCTAGCCCGCCTTTTTCTCCGATGAAGCCGACGCTAGAGCCCGAGATTTGATTTAGACAGCAAGGATACTTCATCATGGAGCTATGGAGGTGGAGAACCGGATCTACAAAGGTTGTATTTCCGTTCACTTAGTTAAGTTGTTAACTAGTTGCTTGTTTCGCCTAAAATCTAGTTAACGATCCGTATTAGGGTTTCTCGGCACTTGTAAAATTTGAAATTGGCATGGTTGATGCCTTGTGAGACCTCATTAGTGTGCCTAGGAACCCTACAGTGGTATCAGAGCCTAGCTAGAGCCTTAGGCGAAGCGTAGACGGAGTTTGAAGTCCGATCGAACCAAAACCCTAACCCGAAAACGGCTCTCTGTACATTTTTTAAAAACTGGGTTTTTTCCAAATTAAAAATATGCAGAAAACTCAGCAGGGGATTCTAAGAATTACTGTACAAAACGGGACCCATGATTCGATCATTGAGCGGCGGAACCGCCGCATTACTGCGGCATTAGCATGGCTAATGCGGCGGTTCCGCGGCCAGTTAATCACCTCATTCAAAAATTTTTGCACAGTAACTTCTTTCTTGAAATACTGAGTTTTCTGGGAATTTTTAATATTTACACAAGAGTTGAGTTTTCTGGGTTGTATTGGGGACTCGGTGTTTCGATCGGATCTTCTAATTTTGTCTATGTGCTTTTCCGGATAATTTTAGAATATGTTAAAAAGTTCGACCGGATATAAATACCCAATTTTTCCCCTGCCGGAAAATTTCCAAGTGTTGGATTTTTCCGAGGTTTAAAGACGTTCTAAGTAGTGCAAGTAACGCGATGGTCCCTCTAGAAGACAACAAACCTTAACTCGATTATGTGACCGTCTTGAACTGCCCTTTGAACCTTCGGGTTTGGGGCAGTACGGCGTGCCACATGTGAGGCGTTGGCTTGACCCTTCTACGGCTGGACCGTTGGTACTGAGGCACGGAGTGAATGTCTTTGAACTTATTTCATGAGTTGAGCTGTTTCGGAAAACTTGGGTGTTCGATTGTTCGATCGGAAAGTTTAACATTTTCTAGATTATTCGGAATGTGATACAATAATTGGAATTCACAAGAAGTTATGAGATAACTGAATGAATGTTATAAACATAGCAGTTTAGTCTCACTTGATCGGTTGCCACGGAATTTTGATGTGATCAAAAGTCCGTCGCAATCACGTAGCATACGCGGATACTCGCCGGGTAAACTTAATAGACAGCCTCGCTCCATAGCCCCGACCAAGTGACTGTAGGAGAACCCCGTCGCCGAAAGCATCCGTTCGGGTGCTCGCGGCAGCGGTGTTCCGCCTTGGTGCACTTCGTCGACGGCATCGGGGGTGCGGCCGTCTACTGAAGTTTGCGACGAGCATTCGATCAGGATGTCGGGAATCTTGTTGAATTGCCCGACTTGATATTGATAAGAGTTTTCGATAATGAGACTAAAATGCGGGGTTTATAATTGTTAGGCATGTGATGTCTAAGTAATTCATTTGATTAGGCATGCAATGTCTATGGAGGTTGCGGATTCCAACTATTGTAGTTTTACACTTTCTTTTCTGTGACCGTAAGTGTAATATGTGATATCGCCGGTTTCGTTGTTATATGTCAACGACAATAGGGATGCACATATTTACTTACGTTGATGACATGTGATGTTATGTGTTGCTGGATATGTTATATTGGATCGTCGTGTTTGAATAGCCGGGGTTTTTTTATGTGAGATGAGTGTTTTTCATTTTCATTCATGTAAAAACTTGTATGTAATATTCTTTTATTGGGGCACTTCCAGGTTGCGGAAGATGTCACCCTTTGTATATTATTTTTTTTTCCGCGCCAGGATAGACCCAAGGAGGGGAGCACAAGTAACCGGGTTCTGGAGTCCAGTGGGAGACCAACTCGAGGAGTCGAGTCCGGGTCTCCTAACTCTAGAATTGGTAGGGTTGCTTAACGCTCTCGTAGGGGTCTAGGGGTGTGGGATTGGCTATTCATCACCACCGTGGAATCCGTGTTTTATACTGGCTCGTATTGAAAACACGGACGTCCTACTATATCCAATATTTCATATGATTCTTCTGCTGCGATATCTGTGATGTCATCATGTGATGTTCTGTGATGGATACTGTATATAGTATATATGATATATTATATAGATGTTACTTATGTTTTACACCCGTGCTAGCCCTGCCCCGCTCTGCCGTTAGTCACCTAACCTAACGGTGCACGAGGGGACATCGAGGCGAATGCGGATGGCATAAGTGTACGTCGTATTTATCTGTGATGTTTAGGTAACTTAAATGATGGGACTTCATTAATATGATTAATGAAATAAAAGGAAACCTAAAGATGTTGTAGAATCGAATTTCAAAATAAAACAGGTAGCTACAGTTCTTGCTTTGCACAGAGGTATATGTGATATATCCTGCACCTTATTCGATGAGGAAAGGACCGAGATCCCTTCACCGAGAGTGACTCCTTTAGCAATAACTGACAGATGCTACACACTCGGTTTGTCTTTTGATTGCTTTTAAGAGTTTTTGCTTTGCACGGTGATATATATGATATATCCCGCACCTCATTCGACGAGGAAAGGACCGACGATCCCTTCACCGGTAGTGACTCCTTTAGCAAAACTAGAAAAGCCTCAAAAACACTCCATTTTAAAATCATTTGATTCTACAACGATATCAAGTTCATTACGCAATAGGTTTTCAGAAAAACCTGACGTAGCCCTCCGTCATTTTAGATAAGTTGTATATAGTATTCGTGCTGCATTTGTTGGCTTTCGTCAAGGTGCAGTGTGCGGTAGCTATATGCTGCTTATCTGCTGCATACGTTGCGATTGGATTAGGGTAGTCGTACGGCTTTGTTGGCTTTCGTCAAGGGTCGTGCGGGTGGGTTTAATTCAATCAAGAAATGTACGGGTTGAACATGACTAGCGGGCTATGGTTTGTTGGCTTTCGTCAAGGTCATAGCACGTTAGGGGCAAAATATTATCGGGAATTTCAAGTGTTGAAATTTGCAATGAGATTGCATACCTTCTATGAGATAGTTGGATCCCGATACCCACTGCGAGTAAGAGTTACTCCTGGGAGAGTTTTATACATTACAATTAGCCGATCAAGTAGGTGTCTAGAAAGGTGTTAACGAGGTTACGCCTCTGGGAAAACGAGATTTACATTAATTAGGTTCGTGCGAAAGCACGGGGGACCTCCCTCAAAGTACCGACACTGGCCTGGCTGAAAGATTGGTGAACTTGTAGTGTGTAATTAATCCCGGCTAGTCTTTCCTTTTAGGGTTTGAAGGAAGATTTGATAAAAAGCAGTGGGAGCCATCCTAATTAGATAAAATAATAACCAATCTGATCTTGCAAGAGCATACGCTGAGTGTTTTCTTCTCTCTTTCTCAAGGTAGCGACCATATCACACCTTAATCAAGATAATAATACGGATGTATTGACCGAACCCGCTTGTTATACTGAGCTGGGGAACGTTGGTCCCGCTCCAACTTATAATTGTTATAAGACAGAGCAGGAAATTGGGGATTACCAGAATTCCCGTACCGCCCAAACGAAGAGAGTGCATGCTGATGCATCATCTTCGGGTGTGTTCATTATACAGAACTGTTTCTCAGTATTCTTTACGTCCTGGGTATGTGATACCAGATCAGGATCCCGCATATGTAATTTGTTACATGGGCTACAGATAGGTAAAGAACTGAGAACGGGTGATAAGTTTCATGAGGCAGAAAACGGGGCAAGTGTTGCAGCCAAGTCTGTTGGTCACTGTCACCCTGTATTACCAATACATTGATTTTGAACAAATGCTATTAGATACCGAACCTGATATACAAAATCATATCAGTCTCTTTATTAGTAAAGAAATGATAAAATTCTGTATTGATGGATAATGTTTTGAACATTTTCTATATCAAAAGTTGATCGGTTCAGGCACGTTATCTAAAAGCATTGACGTTCTAAATCAAACTACAGTTCTTAGTATACGGAACACACACAAGAGGAAAAGTTCAGAAATGAACGGATCCTTTTTGAGGCATTATAGACTGGGTCATATCAATGCGACCCGACTAGCTGAAGTTACATAAAGATGCATATTTAAATTAGTTTGAATTTACATCTTGTGAAACTTGCCAGTCATGTCACAAAGATAAGATGACCATAGCTCCGTTTACTGGAAACAGAGAAAGAGTTAGTGAACTCTTGGGATGATACATGTTGATGTATAAAGGTCCCTTGTCTACACATGCCAAGACCGGTTCTTGTACTTCATTACATTCTCTGATGATCTCTTTAGATTCAGACATATGTTCCTGTTGAAACACAAGTCCGAACCTTTTGAGATATTCACAGAATATAAGTTAGAAGTAGGGAACCAATAAGGGTATAAGTATTATGTCCTTTGATGTGATCGAGGAGGAGAATACTTGAGCACGAAAATCCTGGACTATTCTAAAGGAGAATGAGATTCTCTCTCAGCATTACTCCTCCGTATACACCATAGCACGATGGTATATCGGGGCGGAGCAATCACACCCTATATGATAAGGTGTGCTCTATGATGAGTACTACTGAGTTACCTATTTTCCTTTTGGGAGATATGCACTTGAGAAGCTGCATACCTATTGAAAAGGGTTCAAATCAAATCTATGCCTACCGCTTCATATGTGATATGGAAAGGGAAGAGCACATATCTTAAGTTAGTTAAGATTTGGGGTTGTCCGGCCTATGTCTAAAAGCAAAATCCGGACAAGCTCGAGGCAAGATCTGTTATGTAGAACTGGAAAGGTTCCAGCTATACAAACTACAGCAGATGATTTGGTAGAACCAAAGGATTCAGTAGATACCAATGAACCTCAGCCTCTCCGCCGATCTAGTGGGGTTCCTCACCCACCTGAGAGATATTTCGGTTTCTCTATGACAGTGGGAGCGAGGATTGCATCATGAGATGATGACCCAACTATTTTCGAGCTGGCCATCAGGAGTGAGACTCTATAAGAATGGCTGGATGCTTAGCAATCTGAGATGGAATCCATGTACACCAACAAAGTATGGACTTTGGTTGCTATATCTGAAGGGTTAAATCCCCATCAGGAGCCAGTATATCTTGAGAAGATTACTTGGTGTAGATGGAAAAGTTGAGACTTTCAAAGCTAGACTTGTTAAAGCTTTTCGTCATCGACCAGGCGTGGATAATGATGAAACCTTTTCAAGTGGCTATGCTTAAGTCCATCCAGATCCTACTTGCCACGGCTACATACCATGACTACGATATCTGGCGGTTGGGTGTCATGACTGCTTTTCTAAATGATGTTTTAGAAGAGAACGTCTATAAGTACACAGCCAGAAGGCTTCGTAGATAGTGGGAGCAGCGGAAACGTGTACAAGATGCTTTATAGGATAAAGCAGGTATCGCGGAGTTGGAACATCTGTTTTGATGTGTTAGTCAAAGAGTTTGACATCATCAAAATGGTAGATGAACCTTGTATAAGCAAAAAGGTAGTAGGGAGTATAGTGACGTCCTCGTAGAGTACGTGGATAACATACTCTTGATAGGGAAGGGGTTTCCTATGCTACGCTCGGTCAATCTCCGCTTATCACAATGATTCTCCATATAGGATCAAAGTGATACCTCCTAAATCCTGGGTTTTGGATCTATGAGATAGATCTAATTGGATGTTAGGATACTCACTAGTTGTAGTGAAATGGTATCAATCGATCCTGGGGAGAATCACTGGAAGTGTTCCAGGGTGATAAGGACGACTGAATGTCAGTCACAGGCATTGTCTTTACCCTTAGTAAAGGGACGGTATGTTGGAAGAGTTCCAAGCTAGATACCGTGGCTAACTAGACGATAAAGGCAGGATACATCGCTACTTAAGATGCTACCAAAGAGGATGTTTGGGTGTATATTGGTTCATGAGATGAACTACGTTCCAACCATTGCGAGACAATGGAGTTGTGGCTTATGCCAAGTAACGCCGGTCCCATCAGTGATCCAGACATATTCTAAGGCAGTATCACCTGATCATGGAGATGGTTGATCTCCAGGGTGATCGAGGTTAGGAGAGTAGACTCAGAGGACAACACGGCGGATCCACTCACAAAGGCCTTTTCCCAGAGAGAGACTTTTATGGGATGGTTGAGTATGAGATACTACAACCACTGCTATCAGATGGCCCTAGTGCAAGTGGGAGATTGTTAGTTATATGTATGCCCTAGAGGCCATTACTGTACATTGGATGTATATTGTAGTGGATGCTGGGACATATATAGGGAGGACTTTCTTGCTCGACATGATAGTATGCTATCTGGTTGCTCTTTACCTTAACGTGTACACTAATTGTCTCTCTGTTACATGTTGGTAAAGCCCTTAGGATGTGTACTTGACTACCTGGACTATGATGCGGATCATACTAGTGGGGACAGGGTAGTCCATAAGTACATCCTTCAAGGTCCCTAGTCGAGGGTATATCGAGACGGGGCATCGATATACCAGAGTAGACTAGCGTATACCTTCTCGACCCATACAGATGGGCGATGGATGATCCCATATCCATTGGTGTTTGACATCGGAGATGATATACGGGTGCTCAGTGCAGACTGGGTACACTGGACGGACTCGCCGAGAACTCCCAGATGGTATTATACCTTACGTCAGATGGCAGTTCTCTGGTGACACTGGTACAGAGTAGTCTGTTGACCCGAGATCGTCATAGAGTCTTGTGTGATTCCCACTGTGCTTTGATTTCCACCTTACCACGTCCAAGAGGGCATGCAAAACGGTGGTTTTTGGGTACAGTCCCGAGTCACATGGAGGCAATGAGCGATAGGAGGGGATTCGTCTCTCCCGGTATAGGGAGTTGATGTTGCGCAGTGTTCGATTGGCTATAACCGGAAATCCCTGGCCAGGGTTGCTGAGATTTACTGGTAAGTGTTATCAGTAGTTTCTCGAACTGTTATAGACCTCATATCGACACGACTTATCGAGCTATTGGGGTCTGACGTTTACCACCCCTAGGCGAGATATGCGACATATTAGACGGCGAGACCGGACTGTACGGTAAGTGTTAATGGTTGGATTCACAGGAGTGTGAGCGGGCTTTCTCGTCGATCTTCTGATCGCTCAATACCCGGGTGGCCGTTACGTTTAGCAGACCGCTTGTGGCTTGTGGGTGTTTGATATGATCATCACCTGCTGCCGGCGTATTGACGAGTCTTTAGAGTCCTACACAGAGGTTTCCTGGCTCAAGCGAAACGAAATAGGAGCGCATATGAGATATGTGCGGGACCGAGAATAATGCGTGTATGTGATACCGTATTCTATTCTCGCAATGAATGTATCGATATGGTTGTATGCGATATAACCTAGTTATCGAATCAAGGATTGATTCGATAAGCCGATACATTGGATATTAGTCGGCCACATGCGATATGACCGGATCGTTAAATCAAGTGTTGATTTAATGATTTAATGCATAATTATATATTTGATATATTACTTTGCATTAATAGTATTGGTTCACTTTAAATGGTTTTTCTCACTTGTTTGTGCACATTGTATATGTGATATATTTTTGTGCACAAGTTTGTATCATGTTTGATGATGCAAGCTAACTTAGGTTTGTGTAAAGATTAAACCATGGTTATATGAATGGTTAGGGTTTTGTTTTCTTATTCATTTATTTATTTATTTATTCTTTTTGGAAAATAATAAGCATAAAGAGAAAATGGTGGCTTTCTTTGTTTGTATATTGAAGCTTCATGAAGCTTTGAATAAGTCCACCATTTTTGTCTCATGCTTAACCCTAACCATTCCACTTAACCATGATTCATTCTCTACACTTGACCATGGTTGGTTTATGATAAGTATTCATTTATTTTCTATTTGGAAAATACTTATCATAATTATCTTCTTCTTCTTCTTCTTCTTCAAGATGAAGGAGCTTGATTCCATCAATGGTGATTTGATGAAATGAGTGAGAAATCCAATTCTAAAGTGAACCCACCTCCTATTTCTTCATCCTCTACCTCTTGCCAAGTAGTATAGGGTGTTTTCTTCACAAGTTTCATGACTTGGTGAAGTTGGAGCTTGATCTTGTGATGCCTCGACGTAGATCATCTTCGGCATCGTAGTCGATGACCTAGCCCGCCCTTTTCTCCGATGAAGCCGACGGTAGAGCCCGGGATTTGATTTGGACAGCAAGGATACTTCATCATGGAGCTATGGAGGTGGAGAACCGGATCTACAAAGGTTGTATTTCCATTCACTTAGTTAAGTTGTTAACTAGTTGCTTGTTTCGCCTAAAATCTAGTTAACGATCCGTATTAGGGTTTCTCGGCACTTGTAAAATTTGAAATTGGCATGATTGATGCCTTGTAAGACCTCATTAGTGTGCCTAGGAACCCTACAGAAGCTAGTCGGGTCATCATCTTCCATGATGCAATTCTCGCTCCCACCATCAACGAGAAAACCGTAGTATCTCTCAGGTGGATGAGAAACCCTACTAGATCGGCGGAGAGGCTGAGGTTCGTTGTGTAAGTCTACGGTAGCGCCCCGGCCGTCTAACAGACGCCAAATGCAGAACAAAAACTTTTAACTGGCGCTATCGTATACTATAACCCGGATCTGCCATTATTGCTAAACTAACAAACTACAAAGAGGGTAGAAAGGTTATACCGAACGATCCGAGTCCTTCGTTCTTTAACCATCATCCCACGCTCCATTGCGGCTGCTCCGATCTCGTCGATCTCCGATCTGCTCGTCCAGGTGGCACCATGTCAACGGATCTTTAAACGGGCTCCCTCCTCTGACCTAAGGCAACTCGGTCATCAAGTTTGCTAAATGAGATGACCAAGATTGATGTAGAGAATGAGTAGAACACTTTTTCTCGTTACGTCCAAAGCCATGGACGAACGGTTAATGAAGTTTCCTTTTGGATCGATATGAAATGAGAAACTTTTCTATTCTAATTTCCATGAACCAAATAACTATCATAATTTCCAAATGAAAATCCATCTTCTCTCACTCATGAAGGGCCGGCCAATATATGGTGGAGGGGGTGAGTGTAGGAGCAAAGAATGAGGTAACCATAAGCAAAAGATCAAGGAGAAATATCCTAAGCTTTACAAAATGCATTAATGGAAACAATGACTCATCTAAACCTAGTCACCACTTAATTAATGCAACCAAAGATTTATGAACCTAGTCACCAATCTAGAAGCTTCTAGAAGCACGACTCACCCTCATGACTCACCCGAGTGACGGAAAGATAAATCCGCATTTAACCGAATGTCAAATACGGAAACTGGAAACTGGCAACTTCCAAAAGCGATCCCGAAACGAATTTCAGGATAACCCCGTAGTAGTATAAACATACCCGCATTGTATTACGACCGAATACAAATGCAACTGAGATAAAGATATTATATCTACACAGTATAATACTCGGATCCGGCTTAAACCAAAGCCCACCAGTATTATCTGTCCGAAATATGACACGTGCGTAAACGCACGTGCATTTTCCAAACCCTGCCATAAAACCATACGGCCTCTACAATGTTTCGCCCGAACTTGGGAAACTATCTGTGGGGAACTCTAATGTCTCGTCAGTACCCTGGCAGTGGGTTTAACCACAAGCCGTCAACGGCACTAGCTGTGCGTAACGGCTGCCCATGTACTGACCTCAAGGGAGGCCGATGAGCGAACTCATCCGGAAACCCTACTGAGCCTAACAGTGACAATGTATATACAGTCTGGTCCGTTCGTCTATGAGTATCGCATATCGGCCTAGGGGGCTGGTAACGTCAGACCCCCAATAGCAGTATAAGTCATGTCGGAGTGTAGCCTAAAAACACCCTGAGATACTACTGGAATACCTACCGGTAAATCTCCTGCCACGGCCGTGGGCTTTATGTAATGGCTCTCCTAGACACAGCACGATCTCACCCCCAATACCGGGAGAGACGAATCCCCTGCCGATCCGCTCACTTGCCTCCATGTGGCTCGGGACTGTACCCAAAAAATACCTGTTTGCACGACTCCTTTGAGCCGTGGTAGGGTAGAAATCAAAGCACAGTGGGAACTCACACGAGACAAATGACGACCTCAGGTCGATGAACTAACCTGTACACATGTCACCAGGGAACTGCTATCTGACGATAGGTATAATACCAACTAGCAGGTTCCCGGCGAATCCTGTCCGGTGTTCTCATAACCCAATGAGCACCTATATACATCTTAGGTGATCCAACTGACACCAGTGGCTTGTGAGACCGGCCACCACCCCTCATCGGGGTCTCGACTGTATACACTAGTCTACTCCGGAGAATCGATGCCCTGTCTCGAAACTCCCACGACTAGGGACCAAAGCTAAGGATGTGCTTATAGACTACCCAACTCTCACGTATATAATCGCCATCATACTGTTGGTAGTCAAGCAAGATCCTAAGGGCTCTATCAAAGTATAACAGTGATCAGTCACCTGAACCTGTACACGACTGATAAAGGCAAACCAGATAGCATACTATCATCTCGAGTAAGACTGTCCTACCGGTATAGGTCCTCCTTAATTATTGCAATCACGTGCCTACGATCCAATAATTGACTTTGAGGGCACTATATCGAACAATCTCCCACTTGCACTTAAGGCTAATTATTGCGATGTCGCATACTCACAGCCCGTGTGAAACCGAACATCCAACTCCTCTACTAATCAGTTTCACAAAGCCCGTTTGTAAAATTATTGTGTTCGAGAAATAGCCTCAGTGAGTGGATCCGTCTTGATGTTTCTTTCTATGTCTCTCTTCATCTCAAGTTCGTGGAGAAAGCCATCTCCCAAACCGAGTAATACCTGTCTTAGAATATGTCTGGATATCTGATGGGACCTAGTTCATAAATGAACTCCAAATCCAAACTTCTTAGACTGTATCGATAACTGAACCTAATCAGTATCCAACACCATGCCTCTCACAGTATCCTCTTGGACCACCCGTCCATAATACTGTCCCTCGTCAGAGGGAAAACTATAACTCTGACAATCACTCTGTCATCTATGTCACCTTTGAAGCCTGGAATGATAACCGTCTCCCGAAGGAGGCTGCCGTCATCAAATCCGTAGAACATGCACTTATGTTCTAAAACTGCTTCCTTATGTTTATCCAGGATTGGATTAATACAAACTTATTGCATCTAGTGCAAAAACAACATCTGGTGTGGTACTTGACATCTCACGATTGACTCAATTGCCTAAGCAAGTGATCTGCCAATCATTCGCATATCCCTCTCCCCTTTAGTCTGAAAGACACCTTTAGAAAGGGTGACTCCATCATCTGCAGGTACACCACCATGTCAGGAGTCAACTATTCTAAAAACTATCAGAATACTGTCAAAGTACCCATATTGGGAAACTACCCAAATCTAGATCTAAAACCATAGATCTAGAAACCAGAATGTCTGATATTATATCCATATCCTGTCTGGAGAAACAACTGTGTGACGACCACAGTACAACCGATCGTAGTATAGGAATTTTACTTCCTACTCTGTGTATCTCATCCAAATACCAGGACATCACACCCTACTACCTTCTTAACAGATCCATCTCCTATTCTGATGAAGTCAAACTCATGACTGTCATATCAAAAATTAGATGATCTATCTCCGCTATATCTGCTTAAATCTATAAATAGACAGAAGCTACTTGCCCACTATGCTTCCGCTGCTCCCACTGACCACAACCACCCTCTGGCAGAATAATATACACGTGCACTTCTAAAGATAGTTTAGAACGACGCTATACTTAACCTCCTGCCGGTTTCATAGTTTGGAACAACAGTAGTGTCAAGTCTGGGTAAATTAGAATCTCCCTGTCACCGTCCTTGAGGTTACCTAAGTACCTCTCGGGTGTCTGAGGTTACCCACCATATCTACGGAGTGGCTAATGGAATGTCAAACCTGATTGAATCTGTAGGACCTATTAAATTTTCCGTAATCGTTTGCGGTTCTGGAATCACTTCCAGTTCTACCATAGTCCCACTTCTGTTTTCTGAAAAAATCCATTTTACTAAAACTGTGGCGAGTTAAGAACAATATCACTATTGATCTTCCAGATGGTAGAAAGTCAACCCTCGTTATAGCCTGGGCCAACCCACAAACAGCCAATACAGAAACGTGCCCTGAGTTATCCAGAGTCTGGTTTTAAGCATAAACCGGACAACTCCCCGTACCTTAATATCGTTAAGATATGAACCATTCTATATCTAATATAGAAACTTTGGCACTTATTTAATTGGAACCAGATTCTAATCATGCAACTGTCTCCAGTGCATATCAACTTAATGGAGAGAGGCTAATCAGCATCACTGAACTTAGAAATACGTCCAATTATGAGTAACCTGAAAGAGAAACAAGTTTCTCAAAACCATTACTATTATCTGAATACCAATCACAAGAATCTACATCTTCGATCTCTTTGAAGAATCCCGATACTTGCGACACCTGGTTCTCTACTTTATTCTTATACCCACAACTTCTCAAAACTTAGACCTTGTATTTCTACGAAACACTTGTCTAAAAACTAGAGAAGTCAAAAGTAAATAGAACATAGTACGAGGACCAACCCCTTTGTCCTGATGGACACTGGACAACATACAATACTCTGAATAAGTCCGCTAAGTTGAATAACTCAAAACCTGTGCATCGTAGGTTGAAAACTGTACCCAGGCGATTTCCTCAAATATCACCTAATTCCCAATAACTTACTCCCACTCATCATCTGTAAAACCATACAGATATGAGAATGAAACCTGGTAAGTACATACCCTGGAGTAAGTATCTAATCGGGAAAACAGTTTTTCCTTTAACAATGCACTGAAACATGAAAATATTTCGTAGGGGTATCCTGGTATTCCTAGTAATGCCTCTTCCATAATCCAATTCATGACTACAACCGTATATTTCTTTGCCATCTCTCCAAATCCCTTTATTTGTCTTTAGTCGTTACCTTCTGTACACCATCGTTAGGCTAAATGGTTTTCTTCCTTCCCTACCGTTCGGCACTAGCCTATGGTTTGGAAGAAGACTATCCAGTAAGCATAATAGGTGTACTCTCCTAATCCTAGGAGTACTCGCAACTTGAGAGAAGGTGATGATAAAAGACAACTGAATAATATCTTATTCTATTTCTCCTAAACTGGGGGAAAAAAGCAAATGTGAAATATGAGTGGCGATGAAGTACGCGGTTTGGTCGTGAATGATAACAGTCGCAATTTACTTTGCCCTCTTTCTAATCCTTTTATTTTGTCTTTTCATATTACCTTCTGTACACCCTACTTAGGCTAATTGGTTTTCTTCATTCCCTACCTTTCGGCACCTGCCTATGGTTTGGAATAAGACTATCCAATAAGCATAATAGGTGTACTCTCCTAAACTAAGGAGCCCTCGCAACCTGAGAGAAGGTGATAGTAAAAGACAACTGAATAAACCAATTCTATTTCTCCTGAACCTTGATCCATCCTCGAAGAAGTCCTTCGGGTTCGTATATAACCATACGATGGATCTATCCAATGGAAGTGGATGTCCGAAGTAATACGGGGTGTTCTGAGAAATGCAAAAGGTAAAAGAAGGAGTGGCAATGACTTATGCAACTCGGACAATCCAAAAGCCAGTATTTTAAGAAGGTTCGGTCAACTTGGTCACTGAGTCATAGTCTAGGGTCGGTCAATGGTCGCTGCCAGAGAGAGAGAGAGAAAAGAAACACTCTGCGTACACTCTAACCTAGATCAGAATGGTTATCACTTTATCTAATCAGGAAACCTCCCACTGTACTGTCAAATTCTCCTCCAAACCTGAAAGAAGAATCAATCGGGATCACCCGAAGAGTAAACCAACTCATCAGTAGGAATCGGGATCTAACTCTCATCGCATGATAACGTGACGGAATCCACTCACGTTATCACACTCCAGAAGGTATGCGCATACTTGGCAAGTTTCAGTTTCTTTAGAAACTCCCGATATAATTTTTGCCCCATGCTCTTATGACCTTGGCGTTGGTCAAAATGTCATAAGTCACATGCCAAGTTCTACCCGTCACTATCTTGTCAATTTGAACCCACCCGCACATGCCCTTGACGTTGGCCAAAATGGCAGAACGACTGTCCCAAACCAACTCATCTATCTATGCAACAAATGAATACCCAGCAGCTACCAAACACTATGCCTTGGCATTGGTCAAAATACATAGCTTGAATACTACTGAATACCCAAAAGAAATGACGGAGGGCTACGGTTGGTTTTTGGCGAAAAACCTTTAACGTAGGGAACTTGATATCGCTGAAGGAACCTGATAGCTTTTTATAAAAATATAGTGACGAAAACCTTTGCTAAAGAGGTCACTCCCGGTGAAGGGATCTCGGCTCTTTCCCCGTGGAATGAGGTGCAGGATATTCCAACTGAATACCGCGATGCAAAGCAACTTGTAATCGACTATAGTGAAGTTATTACCCTGACGCAAACTTCTACCCAAGGGGTCATTCCCGGTAAAGGGATATCGGCCCTTGCCTCGTCGAATGAGGTGCAGGATATTCACACCGAATACCGCTATGCAAAACAAAAGGAAACGTCTTTGTAATAACACTTTTTAAAACTGTTCCAACAACATCCAAACAGGTTTGTTTTTTTTCTTTGCATTGATCAAAATCAACACAGTCCCATCAATTAATCACACCAGAAAAGAACGAAAATAAAATGTACGTATATGCCATCCGCATTCGTCACTGGGTCCCGTCATCACCGGGTCCCGTCATCACCCGTTAGGTTACTTAACTAACGACAGAGCGAGGACTGGACTAGCGCGGGTGTAAAACATATACAACATCTACTAGTATATATACCAATATACAATAATCGCTCCAGGCGTGATAATATGCAACATTACAGAAAAGTAATAAGTATCACAGAACAATACAGATAATCTGGGATCCCCGGGTTTCACAGAGCCGCTACTGAAACCCGACGTTCCCCTGGTCATGTGGATAGCCTGTGCAATGAAACCTAGACCCCTACGGGTGCGGCAAGTTACCCGCCAAAACCTGAAGCGAGGCATCCCCCTACAGCATAGTGAATGGACCACCCAGCACTTCACGGAATCCGGTAACTTGAGCACCCCTCCTTGGGTCAACCTGTACCCCCTACGAGTGCGGCGAATAGTCTGCCAATTCCAGAGTGAAGCCCCTCTGCCTCTCAAAGCCATGAGATGCGGACCCGTTGCCCTCCAGAATCCGGCTATCCGTGCACCCCGTCATGGGGTAAAACCTAGTACAGAAATGAAAAATATGTACAACAGGTACATCGACCTCAGCCCGGTCGTGCCCCAAAAGAATATTATACAAACAGGCAGTGACGGCAGTCCACATGTTGGACGCTCGCCCCGCAATAT
The DNA here is from genome assembly GCA_030015575.1 of Agapanthus africanus. Lineage (NCBI taxonomy): Eukaryota > Viridiplantae > Streptophyta > Magnoliopsida > Asparagales > Amaryllidaceae > Agapanthus > Agapanthus africanus. Next base: position 204,296,999 of record CM057347.1, on the reverse strand, counting down.
CAAATGTACAAATAAATCCAAACTGCACTACCATTGCACACTGCTATCCACCACGACAAATCTGCAACATCACAGCACAACACAGAACATCAACGCGAATGTCACATTCGCAAACCCGTCTAAAAGAACTATAGCAATCAGACGCGGTTTACCGCTCGAATGACATTCACGGTCGGAGATATAATGTAAGTACTGTAAACTAACACGTTTAAATTTCGATCGACTAAATTTCCCGAAGTGGGCCCCACGTACATCTGCTGTACAGTAACAAAATCTGGGCCCAAATGAAATATACCAAAAACCACAATTTACCAATTCAAGCACACTGAAGCAATTTGGACCACTATTCCTATATACTGGCCGCGGATGCGCGGTCAAACCCTAGGTTTGACCGCGGATCCGCGGCGGTACAGAAAGATCACGTGACCGGATTTTTACAGTGTGCTTAAAAAACCCTGCACAATTTTCTGGGATCATCAAAATAATTTTTAAACCAGATTTAAAATCGACAGAAACATTGAACAGAAAAATTGTAGTTTTTGAAATTTGGTCCGATCGATGTTTTAAACGCGTTAGCACAAGTTAGTAAAGTATAATGGTGAGGCTCTGATACCACTGTAAGTCTACGGTAGCGCCCCGGCCGTCTAACAGACGTCAAATACAGAACAAAAACTTTTAACTGGCGCTATCGTATACTATAACCCGGATCGGCCATTATTGCTAAACTAACAAACTACAAAGAGGGTAGAAAGGTTATACCGAACGATCTGAGTCCTTCGTTCTTTAACCATCATCCCACGCTCCATTGCGGCTGCTCCGATCTCGTCGATCTCCGATCTGCTCGTCCAGGTGGCATCACGTCAACGGATCTTTAAACGGGCTCCCGCCTCTGACCCGAGGCAACTCGGTCATCAAGTTTGCTAAAAGAGATGACCAAGATTGATGTAGAGAATGAGTAGAACACTTTTTCTCGTTACGTCCAAAGCCATGGACGAACGGTTAATGAAGTTGCCTTTTGGATCGATATGAAATGAGAAACTTTTCTATTCTAATTTCCATGAACCAAATAACTATCATAATTTCCAAATGAAAATCCATCTTCTCTCACTCATGAAGGGCCGGCCAATATATGGTGGAGGGGGTGAGTGTAGGAGTAAGGAATGAACCATAAGCAAAAGATCAAAGAGAAATATCCTAAGCTTTACAAAATGCATTAATGGAAATAATGACTCATCTAAACCCAGTCGCCACTTAATTAATGCAACCAAAGATTCATGAACCTAGTCACCAATCTAGAAGTTTCTAGAAGCACGACTCACCCTCATGACTCATCCGAGTGACGGAAAGATAAATCCGCATTTAACCGAATGTCAAATACGGAAACTGGAAACTGGCAACTTCCAAAAGCGATCCTGAAACGAATTTCAGGATAACCCCGTAATAGTATAAACATACCCGCATTTGTATTACAACCGAATACAAATGCAACTGAGACAAAGATATTATATCTACACAGTATAATACTCGAATCCGGCTTAAACCAAAGCCCACCAGTATTATCTGCCCGAAATATGACACACACACGTGCATTTTCCGAACCCTGCCATAAAACCATACGGCCTCTACAACGTTTCGCCCGAACTTGGGAAACTATCTGTGGGGAACTCTAATGACTCGTCAGTACCTTGGCAGTGGGTTTAACCACAAGCCGTCAGCGGCACTAGCTGTGCGTAACGGCTGCCCATGTACTGACCTCAAGGGAGGCAGATGAGCGAACTCATCCGGAAACCCTACTGAGCCTAACAGTGACAATGTATATACAGTCCGATCCGTTCGTCTATGAGTATCGCATATCGGCCTAGGGGCTGGTAACGTCAGACCCCCAATAGCAGTATAAGTCGTGTCGGAGTGTAGCCTAAAAACACCCTGAGATACTACCGGAATACCTACCAGTAAATCTCCTGCCACGGCCGTGGTCTTTGTGTAATGGCTCTCCTAGACACAGCACGATCTCACCCCCAATACCGGGAGAGACGAATCCCCTGCCGATCCGCTCACTTGCCTCTATGTGGCTCGGGACTGTACCCAAAAAATACCTGTTTGCACGACTCCTTTGAGCCATGGTAGGGTAGAAATCAAAGCACAGTGGAAACTCACACGAGACAAATGACGACCTCAGGTCGATGAACTAACCTGTACACATGTCACCAGGGAACTGCTATCTGACGATAGGTATAATACCAACTAGCAAGTTCCCGGCGAGTCCTATCCGGTGTACTCATAACCCAATGAGCACCTGTATACATCTTAGGTGATCCAACTGACACCAGTGGCTTGTGAGACCGGCCACCGCCTCTCGTCGGGGTCTCGACTGTATACACTAGTCTACTCCGGAGAATCGATGCTCTGTCTCGAAACTCCCACGACTAGGGGCCAAAGCTAAGGATGTGCGTATAGACTACCCAACTCTCACGTATATGATCGCCGTCATACTGTTGGTAGTCAAGCAAGATCCTAAGGGCTCTATCAAAGTGTAACAGTGATCAGTCACCTGAACCTGTACACGACTGATAAAGGCAAACCATATAGCATACTATCATCTCGAGTAAGACTGTCCTACCGGTATAGGTCCTCCTTAATTATTGCAATCACGTGCCTGCGATCCAATAATTGACTTTGAAAGCACTATATCCAACACGTTGGGAACTACTGAATCCTCTGGTTCCACTAAATCATCTGTCATAGTTTGTGTTGCTGGAACTCCTTTCAGTTCTACCTTCTCGCCATAAATTTCTTTTGCAAGAAATTCCTTTTCTAAAAAGGTGGCATGTCGAGAAACAAACACTTTTTATTCCTCAGTGTGGTAGAAGATATACCCTTGTGAGTTCTTGGGATATCCTACAAACTTGCATAGGACAGACCTTACCTCGAGTTTGTCCGGATTTTGCCTTTTGACAAAGGCCGGACAACCCCATATCTTAACATACTTAAGAGATGGTCTCTTCCCTTTCTATATCTCATATGGAGTGGTAGGCACTGATTTGGCAGGAACCATATTCAATAGGTGTATGGCTGTCTCAAGCGCATACCCCCAGAAGGAAATAAGCAACTTAGCATTGTCATCATAGAGCGCACCATATCTAATAGGGTGCGATTCCCTCGCTCTGATACACCATTGTGCTGTGGTGTATAGGGAGGAGTAAGCTGAGAGAGAATCCCATTCTCTTTTAGATAATCTAGGAACTCAGTGCTCAAGTATTCTCCTCCTCGATCAGATCGAAGGATCTTAATACTTTTGCCCGTTTGGTTCTTTATTTCGTGCTTATATTCCCTGAATTTCTCAAAAGCTTCAGACTTGTGTTTCATCAGGAACACATGTCCGTATCTTGAGAGATCGTCAGTGAATGTAATGAAGTAGGAATAACCGTTCCTGGCATGTGTAGACATGGGACCACATACATCACTATGTATCAGTCCCAAGAGTTCCGTAACTCTTTCTCCGTGTCCACTAAACAGAGTTTTGGTCATCTTGCCTTTGAGACATGGCTGGCAAGTGTCATAAGATGAAAATTCGAACGGATTCAAATATCCATCCTTATGCAATTTGGCCAGTCGTGTCGCATTGATGTGACCAAGTCTACAATGCTACAAGAAAGATTCGTTCATTTCTGAACTCTTCCTTTTGTGTGTGTTTTAAGTACTGTAGTTTGGTTGAGAACATATATGCCATTAAATAATGAACCTGATCCAATCAACTTTTGATTCAGGAATATGTTCATAACATTATCCTGTACTACAAAATTATATCCTTCTTTATTCAATAAAGAAACTGATATAATATTGCATATCAGGGTCGGAATGTAATAGCACTCGTTCAGGACCAATGTATTACCATTTGGTAATACAAGGTGATATTCGCCAACTGCCTTGGCTGCAACATTTGCACCATTCCCTACTCTTAGGGAAAGATCACCCTCTCCCAATTCCCACTTTTTCGTAGCCCATGTAACATATTACATATATGAGATCCCGATCTGGTATCTAATACCCCGGGCGTAAAGTGAACTGAGAAACAGTTCTCGATAACAAACACACCCGAAGAAGATGCATCAGCATGCTTGTTCTTCGTTTGGGCGGCGTGAGAATCCAGATATTCTCCTATTCCCGGCTCAGTCTCATAACACTTATAAAAAAGAACAGGACCAATGTTCCCCTGCTCAATATAATAAGCGGGTTCAGTCAATACATCCATATTATTATCTTGATTAAGGCCTGACATGGTCGCTACCTGGAGAGAGAGAGAGAAAAAAACACTTTAGCGTATGCTCTTGCAAGATTAGATTGGTTATTATCTTATCTAATCAGGATGTCTCCCATTGTTTTTATCAAATCTTCCTTCAAACCCTAAAAGGTAAGATTAGCCAGGATTAATTACACCTTACAAGTTCGCCAATCATTCAGCCAGATCAGTGTTGGTATTTTGAGGGAGGTTCCCGTGCTTTCGCACGGACCTAATTAAAATAAACCTTGTTTTCCCAGAGGCATAACCCCGTTAACACCTTTCTAGACACCTACTTGATCGGCTAATTGTCCTGTATAAAATTCTCCCAGGAGTAACTCTTACTCGCAGTGGGTATCGGGATCTATCTATCTCATAGAAGGTATGCAATCTCATTGCAAATTTCAACACATGAAATTCCTGATAATGCTTTTACCCCTAACGTGCTATGACCTTGACGAATGCCAACAAACCATAGTGCGTTAGTCAAGTTCAACCCGTACATTTCTTGATTGAATTAAACCCACCCGCACGACCCTTGACGAAAGCCAACAAAGCCGTACGACTACCCTAACCCAATCGCATCATATGCTGTAGGTAAGCAATAGTTAGCTACCGCACACTACGCCTTGATGAAAGCCAACAAACGTAGTACGAATACTAAGTATTACTTATCTGAAATGTCGGAGGGCTATGCAGGTTTTTCAGAAAACCATGAGCGTAAGGAACTTGATATCGTTGTAGAAACAAGTGATTTTGAAAAGGAGTGTTTTTGAGGTTTTTCTAGTTTCGCTAAAGAGGTCACTCCCGGTAAAGCGATCTCGGCTCTTTCCTTATCGAATAAGGTGCAGGATATTTCACAAATACCACGGTGCAAAGCAAGAACTATAGAAGCAATCAAAAACTAAACTGTGAGTTTGTAGCATCTGCCAGTTTTGCTAAAGAGGTCACTCCCGGTGAAGGGATCTCGGCTCTTTCCTTATCGAATAAGGTGCGGGGTATATCACATATACCGCTGTGCAAAGCAAAAAACTGTATCTACCCTTTTTTGAAAATTTGATTCTCCAACATCTTTTAGGTTTCTTTTCTTTTATTAATCTCATTAATAAAACCCATCATTTAATGCTTCCAAAGCACCACAGAAGAAACGAAAACTGTAATATTTATATATCAACATATATATATATATATATAGTATAAGCATTCGTCTCAGGCAGTAATATGATCTCATCACAGAACATTGCAGCAGAAGATAACATATGAAATATTGGATATACTAGGACATCCGTGTTTTATTTCGAGTCTGTATAAAACACGGATTCCACGGTCGCGAAGAATAGCCAAACCCACATCCCTAGACCCCTACGAGAGCGGCAAGCAACTCTGCCAATTCTAGGGTTAGGAGACCCGGTCTCGACTCCTCGAGATGGCCTCCCACTGGACCCTAGAACCCGGTTACTCGTGCTCCCCTCCTTGGGTCTACCTAATGCGGAAAAGTAAATAATATACAATGGTGACATCAACCTCATCCCGGAAGTGCCCCAATAAAAGAATATTACATACAATGAATTTTACATGATTGAAAATAAAAACCCTCATCTCACATAAAACCCCCGGCTATTCAAAACACGACGATCCAATATAACATATCACACTAACACGTAATATCTCATATCATCAACGTAAGCAAGTATGCGTATCCCGATTGTCGTTGATGTATAGCAACGAAGCCGGCGATACACCACATACTACGCTTATGGTCATAGAAAAGAAAGTGTAAAACTACAACATTTGGAATCCACAATCACTTTAGATATCTTAAATCCGAAATATCACATACTTCGCATTTCATGCCTAACTACATGAATTCCACATATTGTACCACATTTCAGATAAATAGACAATGTTAAACTTTCCGATCGAATAATCAAATACCCAATATTTCCCAAATAGCTCAACACTTGAGCGGAGTTCAAAAAATCCCAGAACATGTCACAGTCCCAGTGAACCAGCCGTAGAAGGGTCAAACCAACGCCTCACATGTGGCAACGCCAAACTACCACAAACCCAAAGGTTCAGTAGAAGTTTTGACGGTCACATAATCGAGTTAAGGTTACGTTCTTCTAAAGGGTCCACAGATATGCTTGCATGTTTTTCCGAAAGTTTTACACTCAGGAAAAATTCAACACTTGAAAGTTTTTGTGTCGGAAAAAAGTGAGTTAATGATATCCGTTCGAACATTTCAACACATTCTAAATTATCCGGAAAACAAAACGAAGTTAAACTTTCCGATCGAATCAACGAATACAAAGGATCTCCAGAACACTCAACACTTGAGTAATATTAAAAATTCCCAGAAGTATATACTAATACCTACGGATAAACCCTACAAAAACGACTCCCTAACTCCCAAGTACGGCCGCGGAACCACCGCGCAAAGCATGTTCCTGCCGCGGTTCCGCGGTGACTTGAGGGAGTTAGGGGATCGTATTTTACAGTAATCCTTAGAATTCCCTGATGAATTTTCTGAGTATTTTTAATACGAAAAAATCATATTTTAAAAAAATTTCCAGAGAGGGGTCAAAATACGACGTTTCGGGGTTCGATCGGACTTTTAACTTCGTATACACGTCGCCTAATGCTCTAGCTAGGCTCTGATACCACTGTAGGGTTACTAGGCACTGTCACAAGGGTCTATAAGGCATCAACCATGCCCGATTTAAAATTTAGAAGTGCCGAACAACCCAAAACAAGGATCTTTGCTAGATAATTAGGGTTGACATATCATGTAAACATCTTTACATCTAAGAGGGAAGGATTACAACCTTTGTAGTCCGCTCCTTCGCTTCATAAGCTCCGAGTAGTAGTCCCTTCGCCGCGATCCATGATCTCCAGGACTCAAGAGAGGCTCCACAACCCGAATGATCCATGCTTGCTTGAAGTCTTCCTTTTCGAAGATGATCTACCTTGAAGTTTCTTTAACTCAAGCTCGCACTTCTATAATCAAGTATTAATGAAGTGAACACCCTAATCTAATTGGCTAGGTTAGATGAGGATGATAAAGTAGGAATTATGCTCTCTTTTATTTTCAAATTCTCACACTCATTCATCACAAAATCAAAAGCTAGAAAGCTTTCAAGGAGGAAGAAGAAGGTGAAGTCTTTTGTGATGAACAATGAAAAGTTACTATGCTTACAAATGAACCTTGAGTTAATAATATCAATCATTAACTCATGTAGAGAGTTTACTAGGGTTAAGGGTTTGGGTTGGGTTAGAAATATCTAAGCAAAAAATCTAAACAAAATATCTAAGCAAGAAACAAAACAAAAGCTTCTAGAAACTTCAAGAAAAGACTAACCCAAATCAAACACTAACCATATTTAATCTCCACTAATCTTGTTGCATTTGTAATCATAACTTGTTACAATATTATATATCACATATATAATATATTTTTGTAACAAAAGAAAATAATACAATTAACATATATCGCATATATATCAATGTATTATCCGGTGAGAAAATGAATCAATAAAGCGAGCCAATATTAGATAATGTAATGTAATATATCACATATATAATTATACATTAAATTATCGAATCAACATTTGATCCGACAATTCGGCTATATCGCATATAACCGACTAATATATCATGTACCGATTCATCGAATCAACACTTGATCCGATGACCCGGCTGATATCAAATATCGCGAGAATAGAATACGGTATCTCATAATGTATTATTCTCGGTGTAATACCCAGTTTTTCTCATACGCCTAAATCCGTATTTCTTTTACCTATAAAATTTATTTATAGTTATTTATTTAATTTCAAAATCCTATTAAACCCAGATCTTATCTTTCTTTTCCTCTGGCTCAGCCGTTCTCCTTTTTTATGAATTTAAACCCAAAACAAATGTTATGTATATTTCTCCGTCTAAAGTCAGCCCTGGACCCAAATCCTAGTTCTAGTTATTTATCCTAAACCATAAACCCAAATCCATGATTTAATTACATTTTTCTTTAATCCAAAATTCCCCAACCCATTGCCAATTTTCCAAACTCATTTCCTCAGTTTAAACTCCCTCGGCCCACACAAAAAAAAATTAAAATTTATTTAATAGGAATTTGTTAAGTGCAGCCCATCCCCTTTCTCATTTTTATACTTTGATTTTCTATTCATAGCCTGGCCCGTTTCTATTTTTCCTAATTAATTTCTTTTTCCTTTTCCAGCGTGGCCCGTCCCCATTTTTCCCTTTAATTTGTTTATTTCTCAGGCCCAGCAGCCCACATCCTCTCTGTTAACCCGACCCGGCCCAATACCCCTCACCTTCCTCTAACGGCTATTTTTCATTCCCGCTCGCGACCCATTTTCCCCGCCGCACCCCACGCCCGCGCTCACGTCGCCGCTCGTCACGCGCCCGTTCGCGAACGTTACCACGACGCGCGCCCTTCACCTCTCTCCTCTACCCACTACTCCCTCTTCCCTCTCACACATTTCCTTTCCTCCTTTTCTCTTAACCCACTCCCGCAAGCCACCGCCTCCATCGCCACACTTCCACCGGCAACGAAGACGACTGCCGATCCCTCCTCCTTCATCACTTCACTCTCCTCCCTCACTCACTCCTCTCTCCCACCAACCAAACTCCCCTGCACCATCGCCGTCGTCATCATCGTCGTCGTCGACATCATCACCATCTCCGTCGTCATCATCATCGTCGTCGTCGTCATCCTCCTCACCATCCCTTTCCCTCTACACTCTCTCACTCTCTGTCTGTGCCTACTCTCTCTCTCTCTTTCTCACTCTGCTCTCTCTCTCTCTCTCTCTCTCTCGCTGCAGTCTCTCTCTCTCCCTGCTCCTATCTCTCTGTTTCTCTCCTTCACTCTCTATCTCTCAGTTTTCTCACCCTCTCTCTCTCTCTCTCTAATCTCTGTGCTCCCTCTCTCTAATCTCTGTCTCTCTCTCACTCTACAACTCTCTCTCTCTCCCCCTCTTACTCTCTCTCTAACTCTCTCTAGTTCTCAAAATCCCCCCCTGTTCTCAGAAATTTCTCTCTTCCTCTCGCAAATCAACACCAAAAGCAACTCGGGCGGTGATGATAACGGTCGCACGGAGAGTAACTGGAGTGGATACGATTGTCTGATTCCAAAAGGCTGAACTGTGCTGCGCCGTGCCGCGCGTGTGTCGCGTGTTCGTGACGCCACTGCTGCCGTGCAACCCCGAGACAATTCCAGGCAAGTATTTTACTTGCTTACATGCTATATAACCTAGTTACAATCGTTAATTGCATAGATCATAGTGTTACACTTTTAGATTAATTATGTGTCATACATGTTCGACGTATGTTCCCAATGAAAATATTCTTCTGAATTGACGGAACTGGATTACTTACATTGGCCCTCGCTGTGATGAATACCGTGTGCAAATTTCGTTGGAAAATATGACCATTAATGACTAAAACAACTACCCCCAAGTTTAACCGTAAAACTGGAATTTTCTTGTACCTGAAAACTATTAAAATCGCCATAAATTGTATACACACTGGAACGACGCGCTCGAGGGCTTAAATCGAAGCCGACTCGACAAACTATAACCCTATACTAGTTTCCAGATATTCCTGTACTCAAACTGTGTTAATATTTGGATCGGAGTGCGACTCTGGACTGCAGTCCAGAGCGACTCCAGTTGTTGCTTGCTGTTCCGTAATGGGTACCATAGGATTTCCTGAAATGGTAAATTGCGGAATTCCGCTGTTTATTTTAGATGAATCTGTTAAATAGATAATACAGGTGGTTTCATCCTGTTTCGTCATCTTTTACTATTTTATCTGTAATTTAAAAGATCGGGACGCATAACAGTCCTAACAGAATCAGAATTGACATACTAATAATAAACAGAGTATAACTCCTAAAGTACAGATGCGATCGAAAGTACGTCTATTGCGTTGAAAACCTTACTGAGAAACCTAGATTTCATTCAACTGTAGTGTTGCTAAATTCTGATCCCAACTGGGATTAAAATGCGTTGCGAAACGGACTTCTGATTCTGAAACCGGATTTCCAGCCGCGAGCGCTTAAAATGAAATGGTTATAATTAATGATCCTGGAATCCGATTGGCATGAAACTAAATTCGATGGATGGAAAACTGAACATACTAAGTATTACCTGTTTATCGTTTCGCTAAACTATACACGTACGTTTCATGATAAATCGTGCAAGTGATAAAATACTGTTTCATAACATCCTAATCATGCTTATATACTGTTCACGCATCATATCATACCAATATCATTGTATTGATAACCTAGTGATATCGTGCATTTACCCGTGTTAGATTTTAGTGATGATTGTGGCAAGTACGTCAGTGTTCGTGTACCCGTGAATAAGTGAAAGTGATACGTACTTGTGCACAATCAGTAACCCTATTATTCTATTGCATTGTCGACGTCTGTGGGATGCGTGTACGTGTGACTATAAGTGGTATGGGACACTTATGGAAGCGCTTGCACGGGTGTCACAGATAAGGCACCAGATACTGCCATTTATCTTAGGTATTAGTCGGGACGTGCTTGATGGAGGTCCTGCCTCCAGTTCTCGTGCAGACTTGTCACGGATCGATTAGTATTTAGGGTTATGGTTAGCGTTTGATGTAGACCACGGGGTATGGGGTAGTTTAAGTGTGAGTTCAACAGAATCTCGGAAGTCCCATGCCGGCTTATATATTTAGGGAGTTATATGGAGATTTACAGGATATGTGATATTCACTGTGATATACATGTTGGGCCCGTGGTCCCTTACCCTTGGGTTCTACCCTTGGGTGGAGGACACTCGCGAGTGGTTGACTCTCACACTTGAACTGACGATAGGCTTAGTGACCTGTACAGTGAGACTTAGAGACTGATAGGGATACTGGCATTGATATATTTTATATACTGTGTTGACATACATGGCATGTCGTTCTACTGCTTTTACTGTTCCGCTGCATTGATTACTGCATGTTCATACCTATATCATTCTGATTTACTACTACATATACAGTAAAACCTCTATACAGTAATATCCTTGGGACCGGGGAAAAATATTACTATAGGGGGGTTATTCTTAAGTAGAGTTTTATATATAAAAATTAGATTTTTTTTTGAAAAAATAGTAGTCAAAATTCTTAGACCTTCAAAATTCATATAGACCTTCAAACTTATTAACAAGTCAAAATTCTTAGACCTTCAAAATTCATATAGACCTTCAAACTTATTAACAAGTCAAAGTACTTTATGTCATCTTAAGTTCAATTGTGTAGTTAAGTAATTTATGTCATCTTAAGTTCAATTGTAATAGCCAAGTAATTTTATGTATTTTTTATATATATAAAAAATTATTTAAAATTTAATGCCAATTTATTACTATATAGAGGTAAATTAGTACAGGCGGGACTTGGAAAAAGTATGGAATATCACACTGTGGAGGTTATTCTTATTTATAACTGGTCCCGAGTCGGGACCGGGACTTTTTATCACTATAGGGAGGTTATTCCTATATAGAGTATTCCTATACGGAGGTTTTACTGTATCTGTTATCACTGTTAGAATTGTCATATGATTTTATGTTTTATATTGCTATTGTGTCGCTCTGACGACCTGAGTATGCATGCTCAGTGTGAGGAGAAGACTTAGCCTGGACCAGAACTAGACGTGCATCACAGACTTCTTGACTTGCCATTCCGAGTTACATTCGTTTATTTCCCATCAGGTCAGTTTATATTATTGTTTCTTTCAGTTACTGCATTTCTCATTACCTGCGCATCAATTACTGTTTACCATGAAAAACTAGAAGCCGAAGTGTGACTACGGCAGGACATTTCCTTGACCGTAGGAGCATGGCTGGCCTTATCTACCCCTCGTATTCCGTATTTTGGGAAGCGGGGCGTGACATGGTTTAGTTGGTATCAGAGCCAGGTTTTGCATCGATTGGGATTGCAGTTTTCCGTGTATAGTTTGGCAATCTAAGACATCTCTCGGTCTGGGTTGTAAACTTGTCATTCTTGATCCATATTCACATCGTGTGTTCAGCTATCCATTCGCTATGGTTTCGGGTGACGTGACAAGGTTACGTGGTTGCAATTGCACTACCGTACTCTATTCAAGTGACTTAAAGTCATACAGTTGATTCCCCACTTGTAATAAATTCATCACCTCTGATATTCTTGAATCTTTATCCTATCCATATTATATTTTGATTCGTTTAGCTTGTGACTTATATCATTCTCAAAATTGTTGTCTCAGGATCATGTCTTTCAACGACTCTTCATCTATATCCGCTCCCCAGAATCAGACCATTGAGATTCTGAGTGTACTGCAAGGTCTAAAGGAAGCCCAGGAGCGAACGAACGACTTGTTAGCTGAAGGACTGAGAAGGCAGGTGAATCAGGCACCAGCGGGAATCCCCAATCATAAAGGGATCCCCGTTAGACGAGGAAAAGAGAAGATGATGAAGCGCCAATTTGTTCCCCCGCGACAGAAGCAGCAGAAGACCCCATGTTGTGGGTATTGTAAAAGGCCAGGACATCTTCAGAGGGATTGTCGCCGCGCCCAAGGGAAATGTCTGATATGCGGATCCAACAAACACCTCATCAACGGTTGCCCAGAAAGGAAGGAACTGCAGGGAGGAGACTCGTCCACACTCCCCACTTCTGCCAAGTGAGGATTACTGCGTAGTTCGCATTTCGAGGATAAAGCAGACCCAACGCAGGATCCAACTCGCGTGACGAGAATGCAGCGGTCTAGCAATCAAAGAAGAATTTTATGTTTTCTACTCTCAGTAATAATGTTGTCATCTTTTTATGAATATTTCTTTTAGTTTGAAATCTTGTATCCGCTGAACTTTTGATTGAATGCAATAAAACTTGAATCATAAAATATGTATCATTCTCTTGTTTTCTCCCTATTTATATTATTCGTTATCACAGCATTATTATCCTGGTATTTTTCAATTCCGGCCACCGTATATCTTTCTATACTTCGTACACTTAACTACTTCCTTGATATGTCCCATTGCCTAATCATAACTCTTTCTTTTCAGGCCATGGCCCATCCCGGAGCAGCGCCGCATCTAGACGAGGATGCACAGTCATGCGTTTCCTTAGACCACACGCTGATGAGTTCTGACGATGAGATCAACGGTCCCCAGGTCAATTTCGGAAACGACGATTCAGAGGACGAAGAGGTAGCCGTCCCAGAGTTTGACATGATAGCTGATTCCGACGAAGAGGAAGAAGACCCTGGAGAGAACCCGATAGAGGAAGACCCCGAGGAAGAACCGATAGAAGGAAATCCAGCGGAGGAAAATCCCATAGAAGAGAATCCCATGGAATCAGATCTTGATGAAGAAGATCCAGCAGAGGAAGAAGGACCAGATGGACAAGAGCCTGCTGTGGAAGAACTCCCAATGGCGGCCCCCGCGAGGCGCTATGGAAATGGACGCCCCTACCTGAGTGCGCGAGCCTACCGCAACCTACTGAATCTCCATAACCGCGACTGACGGGATTTCTTTTGATGTTGTCTTTCTGGCCAAATAAAATGTGTATAGTTTAGGGCCACTCTTCGCCTTTGGGAATGCCTTGTTTCAAATTTTCTTGAATGAATTAAATCTTCTGAATTCGTAAAACCTTTTGATTATTGGTTCGCTTGATACTTGTTTATTGTCCATATCCATTTATTTTTCTGCTGAGATTCCTGACTGTCCACCCCTACTCATTGTATAGTTTTCACCCTCGATTCGACTAGAAAGTACCGCACCCTGATCCTTGGAATGAGCCACCATTCATCCTTCATCTGTACCCTGTTTGAGATCCTTCTGGGAGGAGGACCTTTCTTATGAATTACCGAGTTCATTAACTTTTCAAATTCTTGATCCATAGGACTTACCGATCGTTAGTCTCCCCCATACTTTTACCTTGTAGTCCTTTTGTTGCTCACCATTACTTTCTGTGCCGACCCGATCCCAGTCTCTTTGATCTTCGGCCTAAAGCCGCCACACACCGACCTTCTGTATGAGCCACACTTCTTTGTAATCATTACCCTAGCTAGCTCTGTACTCCTTTGTGTTTTTCCTGTTACCCTAACTATATTTAGGGACACTGTTATTCAAAAATTTAGTTTTCAGTATTTTGTGTTTATCAAAGAGTTCGTGTTATTGATTACTCCGTTGTATGTATTTTAAGTATACTATTATTATTCTCACTTTCGGTAGCGCGAGCTTACACCGCGCCTATTTTATCCCTTGTTTCTTATTTTCACGATATGGGTTTTCTAAGTTATTTTAAAACTATTTGATCGATACAATATCCTAAAATGTTTTAAACTACCGACAAATCTTTCACTACTTTATTGTCGTTACTTTATTTTCGAAGTAGTGTGCCTATGATTATTATGTTAGATGGTTGAGCCTTAGACTCATTTTACTGCTCGCTTTTGATAGACTTAGATGTGCACATATGTGGGATTCGACTTTTATCGAACACACTTTGATTATTATTGTTCGTTATTGATACGTATATTCTCGTATACTCGTAGTTGCTATTATAGTTATTCTTGCTTTATACCTAATTAGACCTACCTTTCGTATGTTGTTCTTACTTATATTTCAAATTTCTTCGTCCACGTACTGTTAATAAATCTTTGGTGTTAGTGTGCAATCTAATAACTTTCGCTTACGTTTGTATAACTTATCGCTTATTTTAAATTTCGAGGACGAAATTTTTGTAAGGGTGGTATGATGTAATACCCAGTTTTTCTCATACGCCTAAATCCGTATTTCTTTTACCTATAAAATTTATTTATAGTTATTTATTTAATTTCAAAATCCTATTAAACCCAGATCTTATCTTTCTTTTCCTCTGGCTCAGCCGTTCTCCTTTTTTATTGAATTTAAACCCACAACAAATGTTATGTATATTTCTCCGTCTAAAGTCAGCCCTGGACCCAAATCCTAGTTCTAGTTATTTATCCTAAACCATAAACCCAAATCCATGATTTAATTACATTTTTCTTTAATCCAAAATTCCCCAACTCATTGCCAATTTTCCAAACTCATTTCCTCAGTTTAAACTCCCTCGGCCCACACAAAAAAAACTAAAATTTATTTAATAGGAATTTGTTAAGTGCAGCCCATCCCCTTTCTCATTTTTATTCTTTGATTTTCTATTCATAGCCTGGCCCGTTTCTATTTTTCCTAATTAATTTCTTTTTCCTTTTCCAGCCTGGCCCGTTCTCATTTTTCCCTTTAATTCGTTTATTTCTCAGGCCCAGCAGCCCACATCCCCTCTGTTAACCCGACCCGGCCCAATACCCCTCACCTTCCTCTAACGGCTATTTTTCCTTCCCGCTCGCGACCCATTTCCCCCGCCGCACCCCACGCCTGCGCTCACGTCGCCGCTCGTCACGCGCCCGTTCGCGAACGTTACCACGACGCGCGCCCTTCACCTCTCTCCTCTACCCACTACTCCCTCTTCCCTCTCACACATTTCCTTTCCTCCTTTTCTCTTAACCCACTCCCGCAAGCCACCGCCTCCATCGCCACACTTCCACCGGCAACGAAGACGACTGTCGATCCCTCCTCCTTCATCACTTCACTCTCCTCCCTCACTCACTCCTCTCTCCCACCGACCAAACTCCCCTGCACCATCGCCGTCGTCATCATCGTCGTCGTCGACATCATCACCATCGCCGTCGTCGTCATCATCGTCGTCGTCATCATCCTCCTCACTATCCCTTTCCCTCTACGCTCTCTCACTCTCTGTCTGTGCCTACTCTCTTTCTCTCTTTCTCACTCTGCTCTCTCTCTCTCGCTCGCTGCAGTCTCTCTCTCTCCCTGCTCCTATCTCTCTGTTTCTCTCCTTCACTCTCTATCTCTCAGTTTTCTCACCCCCCCTCTCTCTCTCTCTCTGTGCTCCCTCTCTCTAATCTCTGTCTCTCTCTCACTCTACAACTCTCTCTCTCCCTCTTACTCTCTCTCTAACTCTCTCTAGTTCTCAAAATCCCCCCCTGTTCTCAGAAATTTCTCTCTCTTCCTCTCGCAAATCAACACCAAAAGCAACTCGGGCGGTGATGATAACGGTCGCACGGAGAGTAACTGGAGTGGATACGATTGTCTGATTCCAAAAGGCTGAACTGTGCTGCGCCGTGCCGTGCGTGTGTCGCGTGTTCGTGACGCCACTGCTGCCGTGCAACCCCGAGACAATTCCAGGCAAGTATTTTACTTGCTTACATGCTATATAACCTCGTTACAATCGTTAATTGCATAGATCATAGTGTTACACTTTTAGATTAATTATGTGTCATACATGTTCGACGTATGTTCCCAATGAAAATATTCTTCTGAATTGACGAAACTGGATTACTTACATTGGCCCTCGCTGTGATGAATACCGTGTGCAAATTTCGTTGGAAAATATGACCATTAATGACTAAAACAACTACCCCCAAGTTTAACCGTAAAACTGGAATTTTCTTGTACCTGAAAACTATTAAAATCGCCATAAATTGTATACACACTGGAACGACGCGCTCGAGGGCTTAAATCGAAGCCGAATCGACGAACTATAACCTTATACTAGTTTCAAGATATTCCTGTACTCAAACTGTGTTAATATTTGGATCGGAGTGCGACTCTGGACTGCAGTCCAGAGCGACTCCAGTTGTTGCTTGCTGTTCCGTAATGGGTACCAGGATTTCCTGAAATCATAAATTGCGGAACTCCGCTGTTTATTTTAGATGAATCTGTTATCTAGATAACACAGGTGGTTTCATCCTGTTTCGTCATCTTTTACTATTTTATCTGTAATTTAAAAGATCGGGAACATAACAGTCCTAACAGAATCAGAATTGACATACTAATAATAAACAGAGTATAACTCCTAACGTACAGACGCGATCGAAAGTCTGTCTGTTGCGTTGAAAACCATACTGAGAACCTCAGATTTCATTCAACTGTAGTGTCGCTAAATTCTGATCCCAACTGGGATTAAAATGCGTTGAGAAACGGACTTCTGATTCTGAAACCGGATTTCCAGCCGCGAGCGCTTAAAATGAAATGGTTATAATTAATGATCCTGGAATCCGATTGGCATGAAACTAAATTCGATGGATGGAAAACTGAACATACTAAGTATTACCTGTTTATCGTTTCGCTAAACTATACACGTACGTTTCATGATAAATCGTGCAAGTGATAAAATACTGTTTCATAACATCCTATTCATGCTTATATACTGTTCACGCATCATATCATACCCATATCATTGTATTGATAACCTAGTGATATCGTGCATTTACCCGTGTTAGATTTTAGTGATGATTGTGGCAAGTACGTCAGTGTTCGTGTACCCGTGAATAAATGAAAGTGATACGTACTTGTGCACAATCAGTAACCCTATTATTCTATTGCATTGTCGACGTCTGTGGGATGCATGTACGTGTGACTATAAGTGGTATGAGACACTTATGGAAGCGCTTGCACGGGTGTCACAGATAAGGCACCAGATACTGCCATTTATCTTAGGTATTAGTCGGGACGTGCTTGATGGAGGTCCTGTCTCCAGTTCTCGCGCAGACTTGTCACGGATCGATTAGTATTTAGGGTTATGGTTAGCGTTTGATGTAGACCACGGGGTGTGGGGTAGTTTAAGTGTGAGTTCAACAGAATCTCGGGAGTCCCATGCCGGCTTATATATTTAGGGAGTTATATGGAGATTTACAGGGTATGTGATATTCACCGTGATATACATATTGGGCCCGTGGTCCCTTGCCCTTGGGTTCTACCCTTGGATGGAGGACACTCGCGAGTGGTTGATTCTCACATTTGAACTGACGATAGGCTTAGTGACCTGTACAGTGAGACTTAGAGACTGATAGGGATACTGGCATTGATATATTTTATATACTGTGTTGACATACATGGCATGTCGTTCTACTGCTTTTACTGTTCCGCTGCATTGATTACTGCATGTTCATACCTATATCATTCTGATTTACTGCTACATATATCTGTTATCACTGTTAGAATTGTCATATGATTTTATGTTTTATATTGCTATTGTGTCGCTCTGACGACCTGAGTATGCATGCTCAGTGTGAGGAGAAGACTTAGCCTGGACCAGAACTAGACGTGCATCACAGACTTCTTGACTTGCCATTCCGAGTTACATTCGTTTATTTCCCATCAGGTCAGTTTATATTATTGTTTCTTTCAGTTACTGCATTTCTCATTACCTGCGCATCAATTACTGTTTACCATGAAAAACTAGAAGCCGAAGTGTGACTACGGCAGGATATTTCCTTGACCGTAGGAGCATGGCTGGCCTTGTCTACCCCTCGTATTCCATATTTTGGGAAGCGGGGCATGACATGGTTTAGTTGGTATCAGAGCCAGGTTTTGCATCGATTGGGATTGCAGTTTTCCGTGTATAGTTTGGCAATCTAAGACATCCCTCGGTCTGGGTTGTAAACTTGTCATTCTTGATCCATATTCACATCGTGTGTTCAGCTATCCATTCGCTATGGTTTCGGGTGACGTGACAAGGTTACGTGGTTGCAATTGCACTACCGTACTCTATTCAAGTGACTTAAAGTCATACAGTTGATTCCCCACTTGTAATAAATTCATCACCTCTGATATTCTTGAATCTTTATCCTATCCATATTATATTTTGATTCGTTTAGCTTGTGACTTATATCAGTCTCAAAATTGTTGTCTCAGGATCATGTCTTTCAACGACTCTTCATCTATATCCGCTCCCCAGAATCAGACCATTGAGATTCTGAGTGTACTGCAAGGTCTAAAGGAAGCCCAGGAGCGAACGAACGACTTGTTAGCTGAAGGACTGAGAAGGCAGGTGAATCAGGCACCAGCGGGAATCCCCAATCATAAAGGGATCCCCGTTAGACGAGGAAAAGAGAAGATGATGAAGCGCCAATTTGTTCCCCCGCGACAGAAGCAGCAGAAGACCCCATGTTGTGGGTATTGTAAAAGGCCAGGACATCTTCAGAGGGATTGTCGCCGCGCCCAAGGGAAATGTCTGATATGCGGATCCAACAAACACCTCATCAACGGTTGCCCAGAAAGGAAGGAACTGCAGGAAGGAGACTCGTCCACACTCCCCACTTCTGCCAAGTGAGGATTATTGCGTAGTTCGCATTTCGAGGATAAAGCAGACCCAACGCAGGATCCAACTCGCGTGACGAGAATGCAGCGGTCTAGCAATCAAAGAAGAATTTTATGTTTTCTACTCTCAGTAATAATGTTGTCATCTTCTTATGAATATTTCTTTCTGTTTGAAATCTTGTATCCGCTGAACTTTTGATTGAATGCAATAAAACTTGAATCATAAAATGTGTATCATTCTCTTGTTTTCTCCCTATTTATATTATTCGTTATCACAGCATTATTATCCTGGTATTTTTCAATTCCGGCCACCGTATATCTTTCTATACTTCGTACACTTAACTACTTCCTTGATATGTCCCATTGCCTAATCATAACTCTTTCTTTTCAGGCCATGGCCCACCCCGGAGCAGCGCCGCATCTAGACGAGGATGCACAGTCATGCGTTTCCTTAGACCACACGCTGATGAGTTCTGACGATGAGATCAACGGTCCCCAGGTCAATTTCGGAAACGACGATTCAGAGGACGAAGGGGTAGCCGTCCCAGAGTTTGATATGATAGCTGATTCCGACGAAGAGGAAGAAGACCCTGGAGAGAACCCGATAGAGGAAGACCCCGAGGAAGAACCGATAGAAGGAAATCCAGCGGAGGAAAATCCCATAGAAGAGAATCCCATGGAATCAGATCTTGATGAAGAAGATCCAGCCGAGGAAGAAGGACCAGATGGACAAGAGCCTGCTGTGGAAGAACTCCCAATGGCGGCCCCCGCGAGGCGCTATGGAAATGGACACCCCTACCTGAGTGCGCGAGCCTACCGCAACCTACTGAATCTCCATAACCGCGACTGACGGGATTTCTTTTGATGTTGTCTTTCTGGCCAAATAAAATGTGTATAGTTTAGGGCCACTCTTCGCCTTTGAGAATGCCTTGTTTCAAATTTTCTTGAATGAATTAAATCTTCTGAATTCGTAAAACCTTTTGATTATTGGTTCGCTTGATACTTGTTTATTGTCCATATCCATTTATTTTTCTGCTGAGATTCCTGACTGTCCACCCCTACTCATTGTATAGTTTTCACCCTCGATTCGACTAGAAAGTACCGCACCCTGATCCTTGGAATGAGCCACCATTCATCCTTCATTTGTACCCTGTTTGAGATCCTTCTGGGAGGAGGACCTTTCTTATGAATTACCGAGTTCATTAACTTTTCAAATTCTTGTTCCATAGGACTTACCGATCGTTAGTCTCCCCTATACTTTTACCTTGTAGTCCTTTTGTTGCTCACCATTACTTTCTGTGCCGACCCGATCCCAGTCTCCTTGATCTTCAGCCTAAAGCCGCCACACACCGACCTTCTGTATGAGCCACACTTCTTTGTAATCATTACCCTAGCTAGCTCTGTACTCCTTTGTGTTTTTCCTGTTACCCTAACTATATTTAGGGACACTGTTATTCAAAAATTTAGTTTTCAGTATTTTGTGTTTATCAAAGAGTTCGTGTTATTGATTACTCCGTTGTATGTATTTTAAGTATACTATTATTATTCTCACTTTCGGTAGCGCGAGCTTACACCGCGCCTATTTTATCCCTTGTTTCTTATTTTCACGATATGGGTTTTCTAAGTTATTTTAAAACTATTTGATCGATACAATATCCTAAAATGTTTTAAACTACCGACAAATCTTTCACTACTTTATTGTCGTTACTTTCCTTTCGAAGTAGTGTGCCTATGATTATTATGTTAGATGGTTGAGCCTTAGACTCATTTTACTGCTTGCTTTTGATAGACTTAGATGTGCACATATGTGGGATTCGACTTTTATCGAACACACTTTGATTATTATTGTTCGTTATTGATACCTATATTCTCGTATACTCGTAGTTGCTATTATAGTTATACTTGCTTTATACCTAAATAGACCTACCTTTCGTATGTTGTTCTTACTTATATTTCAAATTTCTTCGTCCACATACTGTTAATAAATCTTTGGTGTTAGTGTGCAATCTAATAACTTTCGCTTATGTTTGTATAACTTATCGCTTATTTTAAATTTCGAGGACGAAATTTTTGTAAGGGTGGTATGATGTAATACCCAGTTTTTCTCATACGCCTAAATCCGTATTTCTTTTACCTATAAAATTTATTTATAGTTATTTATTTAATTTCAAAATCCTATTAAACCCAGATCTTATCTTTCTTTTCCTCTGGCTCAGCCGTTCTCCTTTTTTATTGAATTTAAACCCACAACAAATGTTATGTATATTTCTCCGTCTAAAGTCAGCCCTGGACCCAAATCCTAGTTCTAGTTATTTATCCTAAACCATAAACCCAAATCCATGATTTAATTACATTTTTCTTTAATCCAAAATTCCCCAACCCATTGCCAATTTTCCAAACTCATTTCCTCAGTTTAAACTCCCTCGGCCCACACAAAAAAAAATTAAAATTTATTTAATAGGAATTTGTTAAGTGCAGCCCATCCCCTTTCTCATTTTTATTCTTTGATTTTCTATTCATAGCCTGGCCCGTTTCTATTTTTCCTGATTAATTTCTTTTTCCTTTTCCAGCCTGGCCCGTTCCCATTTTTCCCTTTAATTCGTTTATTTCTCAGGCCCAGCAGCCCACATCCCCTCTGTTAACCCGACCCGGCCCAATACCCCTCACCTTCCTCTAACGGCTATTTTTCCTTCCCGCTCGCGACCCATTTCCCCCGCCGCACCCCACGCCTGCGCTCAAGTCGCCGCTCGTCACGCGCCCGTTCGCGAACGTTACCACGACGCGCGCCCTTCACCTCTCTCCTCTACCCACTACCCCCTCTTCCCTCTCACACATTTCCTTTCCTCCTTTTCTCTTAACCCACTCCCGCAAGCCATCGCCTCCATCGCCACACTTCCACCGGCAACGAAGACGACTGCCGATCCCTCCTCCTTCATCACTTCACTCTCCTCCCTCACTCACTCCTCTCTCCCACCGACCAAACTCCCCTGCACCATCGCCGTCGTCATCATCGTCGTCGTCGACATCATCACCATCGCCGTCGTCATCATCATCGTCGTCGTCGTCATCCTCCTCACCATCCCTTTCCCTCTACACTCTCTCACTCTCTGTCTGTGCCTACTCTCTCTCTCTCTCTTTCTCACTCTGCTCTCTCTCTCTCTCGCTGCAGTCTCTCTCTCTCCCTGCTCCTATCTCTCTGTTTCTCTCCTTCACTCTCTATCTCTCAGTTTTCTCACCCCCTCTCTCTAATCTCTGTGCTCCCTCTCTCTAATCTCTGTCTCTCTCTCACTCTACAACTCTCTCCCTCTTACTCTCTCTCTAACTCTCTCTAGTTCTCAAAATCCCCCCATGTTCTCAGAAATTTCTCTCTCTTCCTTTCGCAAATCAACACCAAAAGCAACTCGGGCGGTGATGATAACGGTCGCACGGAGAGTAACTGGAGTGGATACGATTGTCTGATTCCAAAAGGCTGAACTGTGCTGCGCCGTGCCGTGCGTGTGTCGCGTGTTTGTGACTCCACTGCTGCCGTGCAACCCCGAGACAATTCCAGGCAAGTATTTTACTTGCTTACATGCTATATAACCTAGTTACAATCGTTAATTGCATAGATCATAGTGTTACACTTTTAGATTAATTATGTGTCATACATGTTCGACGTGTGTTCCCAATGAAAATATTCTTCTGAATTGACGGAACTGGATTACTTACATTGGCCCTCGCTGTGATGAATACCGTGTGCAAATTTCGTTGGAAAATATGACCGTTAATGACTAAAACAACTACCCCCAAGTTTAACCGTAAAACTAGAATTTTCTTGTACCTGAAAACTATTAAAATCTCCATAAATTGTATACACACTGGAACGACGCGCTCGAGGGCTTAAATCGAATCCGACTCGACGAACTATAACCCTATACTAGTGTCAAGATATTCCTGTACTCAAACTGTGTTAATATTTGGATCGGAGTGCGACTCTGGACTGCAGTCCAGAGCGACTCCAGTTGTTGCTTGCTGTTCCGTAATGGGTACCATAGGATTTCCTGAAATCATAAATTGCGGAACTCCACTGTTTATTTTAGATGAATCTGTTATCTAGATAATACAGGTGGTTTTATCCTGTTTCGTCATCTTTTACTATTTTATCTGTAATTTAAAAGATCGGGACGTATAACAGTCCTAACAGAATCAGAATTGACATACTAATAATAAACAGAGTATAACTCCTAACGTACAGACGCGATCGAAAGTCCGTCTGTTGCGTTGAAAACCATACTGAGAACCTTAGATTTCATTCAACTGTAGTGTCGCTAAATTCTGATTCCAACTGGGATTAAAATGCGTTGAGAAACGGACTTCTGATTCTGAAACCGGATTTCCAGCCGCGAGCGCTTAAAATGAAATGGTTATAATTAATGATCCTGGAATCCGATTGGCATGAAACTAAATTCGATGGATGGAAAACTGAACATACTAAGTATTACCTGTTTATCGTTTCGCTAAACTATACACGTACGTTTCATGATAAATCGTGCAAGTGATAAAATACTGTTTCATAACATCCTAATCATGCTTATATACTGTTCACGCATCATATCATACCCATATCATTGTATTGATAACCTAGTGATATCATGCATTTACCCGTGTTAGATTTTAGTGATGATTGTGGCAAGTACGTCAGTGTTCGTGTACCCGTGAATAAATGAAAGTGATACGTACTTGTGCACAATCAGTAACCCTATTATTCTATTGTATTGTCGACGTCTGTATGATGCATGTACGTGTGACTATAAGTGGTATGGGACACTTATGGAAGCGCTTGCACGGGTGTCACAGATAAGGCACTAGATACTGCCATTTATCTTTGGTATTAGTCGGGACGTGCTTGATGGAGGTCCTGTCTCCAGTTCTCGCGCAGACTTGTCACGGATCGATTAGTATTTAGGGTTATGGTTAGCGTTTGATGTAGACCACGGGGTGTGGGGTAGTTTAAGTGTGAGTTCAACAGAATCTCGGGAGTCCCATACCGGCTTATATATTTAGGGAGTTATATGGAGATTTACAGGGTATGTGATATTCACTGTGATATACATGTTGGGCCCGTGGTCCCTTACCCTTGGATTCTACCCTTGGGTGGAGGACACTCGCGAGTGGTTGACTCTCACACTTGAACTGACGATAGGCTTAGTGACCTGTACAGTGAGACTTAGAGACTGATAGGGATACTGGCATTGATATATTTTATATACTGTGTTGACATACATGGCATGTCGTTCTACTGCTTTTACTGTTCCGCTGCATTGATTACTGCATGTTCATACCTATATCATTCTGATTTACTGCTACATATATCTGTTATCACTGTTAGAATTGTCATATGATTTTATGTTTTATATTGCTATTGTGTCGCTCTGACGACCTGAGTATGCATGCTCAGTGTGAGGAGAAGACTTAGCCTGGACCAGAACTAGACGTGCATTACAGACTTCTTGACTTGCCATTCCGAGTTACATTCGTTTATTTCCCATCAGGTCAGTTTATATTATGGTTTCTTTCAGTTACTGCATTTCTCATTACCTGCGCATCAATTACTGTTTACCATGAAAAACTAGAAGCCGAAGTGTGACTACGGCAGGACATTTCCTTGACCGTAGGAGCATGGCTGGCCTTGTTTACCCCTCGTATTCCGTATTTTGGGAAGCGGGGCGTGACACTCGGTCCCGCACATATCACATATATGCTCCTACTCCATTTTGCCTGAGTCAAGAAACCTCTGTGTAGGACTCTAAAGAATCGTCAATACGCCGGCAGTAGGTGATGATCATATCAAACACCCACAAGCTGCAAGCGGACAATTAAACGTAACAGCCACCCAGGTATTGAGCGATCAGAAGATCAACAAGCAAGCCTGTACATTCTTCTGTGATCCAATCAGTAACACTCCTGTACAGTCCGGTCTCTTCGTCTGATATGTTGCATATCTAGTCTAGGGGTGGTATACGTTAGACCCCAATAACCGATAAGTCCTGTCGATGTGAGGCTCATAACAGGTCGAGAACCTACTGATAACACTTACCAGTAGTACTCAATATCCGCCCTGGCCAGGGATTTCCAGTTATAGCCAATCGAACAAAGCACAACATCATCTCCCCATACCGGGAGAGACGAATCCCCTCCTATCGCTCATTGCCTCCATGTGATTCGGGACTGCACCCAAAAGCCACCGTTTTGCACGCCCTCTTGGACGTGGTAAGGTGGAAATCAAAGCACAGTAGGAATTGTTGGATATAGTGCCCTCAGAGTCAATTATTGGATCGCATGCACGTGATTGCAATGATTGAGGGAGGACCTATACAGGTAGGACAGTCTTACTTGAGAGCTTTGTAAACTATCTGGTTCCTCTTTATCATCGTGTACATGTTTTAGGTGACATTGTAGTTCACTATTACACGTTGATAGAGAATAGTATGCTAGCATGGTTTGTCTTTATCATCGTATACTGCTTTAGGTGACCTTACAGGTTCGCTATTACACGTTGATAGAGCCCTTAGGATTCTTGCTTGACTACAAGCAGTATGATGGCGATCATATACGTGAGAGTTGGGTAGTCTATAAGCATATCCTTAAAGTGGTCCCTAGTCGTGGGAGTTTCGAGACCGGGCATCGATACTCCATTAGTAGACTAGTGTATACAGTCGAGACCCCGACGAGGGGCGGTGGCTGGTCTCACAAGCCATTGGTGTCAGTTGGTTCACCTAAGATGTATACAGGTGCTCATTGGGTTATGAGTACACCGGACAGGACTCGCCGGGAACATGCTAGTTGGTATTATACCTGACGTCAGATAGCAGTTCCCTGGTGACATGTATACAGGTTAGTTCATCGACCTGAGATCGTCATTTGTCTCGTGTGAGTTCCCACTGTGCTTTGATTACTACCCTACCACGGCTCAAAGGAGTCGTGCAAACAGGTTTTAGTTGGATACAGTCCCGAGCCACATGGAGGCAGTGAGCGGATCGGCAGGGGTTTCGTCTCTCCCGGTATTAGGGGTGAGATCGTGCTGTGTCTAGGAGAGCCATTACACGAAGTCCTTGGCTAAGGCAGGAGATTTACTGGTAGGTATTCCAGTAGTATCTCAGGATGTTCTGGGCTACACTCCGACACGACTTGTACCGCTTTTGGGGGTCTGACTTTTACCAACCCCCTAGGCCCGCCATGCGATGCTCATAGACGAACGGACCAGACTGTACGGATATTGTCACTGACAGGCTCAGTAGGATGTCAGGATAAGTTCGCTCATCGACCTCCCTTTTGGTCAATACCTGGTTTTCCGTTACGTACAGGTAGTACCTCTGACGTGCTAGTGGTTAACTCCACAGCCAAAATATTGACGAGTCTTTAGAGTCCCCCACAGACTGTTTCTCAAGTTTCGGGCGAAACGTTGTAGAGGCCGTATGATATATGGCAGGGTCCGATCATATACGTGCAGTAGTGCACGGATCATGATCAGGCAGATCATACTAGTGGGCTTTGGTTTAAGCCGGATCCTAGTATTAGATTTGTTGGATTACTTTAGTCTCATCGCATTCGCATTCAGTCGGAATGCGGATGCAGGTATGTATATACAGGTGAGGGGTATCCTTATGATCCGTCACGAGTTTACTTTAGATGTTGCCGTATCATTTTATTGTTGTAAACATTTGGATTAATGTTTACTTTGGTGGAAATAGTGAGCTTAATTCATGATGAGATGCATTAATAGTGAGCTTAATTCATGATGAGGTGCATTAATTGAATTGATAAGAGGAGAGAGAGAGGGCAGCCATATGGCAAGTGTTTGCTCTTGTATTTTCTCATTCTCACTCTCATTTTATCAAAGCAACACATAAGAAAAGAAAAGGCACTTCTTCTTC
The DNA here is from genome assembly GCA_030015575.1 of Agapanthus africanus. NCBI lineage: Eukaryota > Viridiplantae > Streptophyta > Magnoliopsida > Asparagales > Amaryllidaceae > Agapanthus > Agapanthus africanus. The sequence continues at coordinate 204,269,649 of CM057347.1, read as the reverse complement.
TTCTTCCTCTTGCTTCTTGAGCTCACCATTTCCACCAATGGCATCACCTTCAGCCTCCATCCATACACTCTCATGTGATGAGAATCAATGGATGCTTGAGATAAAGTTATCACACACTTTCTCTACATCGCCTTGGACACGTCGGCTAGCGAACTTCGTGCCTGAGTTGCTTCGGACGAAGCGGGAGCCCGTAAAAAGACTCGATGATGCGGTGCCCTTCCGACGAGAAGACCGGAGCTCGGAGATGCTGCGAGGAGCTTGGGATGGTGGCCGAAGACCGAAGGACACGGATCGATCGGTATAGCTTTCCAACCCTTTCTCTAGTTGCTAGTTGTAGGTTAATGGTTCGATCCGGGATTTAAGCATACAATAGCGTCGGTTTCTAGTTTAGAAAAAGTTTTCGTTTCCGCATTTTGGCCTCGGAAAGACGGCCGGGGCGTTACCGTAGTCTTACAGGAATCACACAAGACTTTATGACGATCTCGGGTCTACAGACTAACCTGTACCAGTGTCACCGGAGAACTGCCATCTGACGTAAGGTATAATACCATCTGGGAGTTCTCGGCGAGTCCGTTCAGTGTACTCAGTCTCCACTGAGCACCCGTACACCATCTCTGATGTCAAACACCAATAGATATGGGATCATCCATCGCCCATCATATGGGTCAAGATGCGTATACGCTAGTCTAATCTGGTGTATCGATGCCCTGTCTCGATACACCCTCGACTAGGAACATTTATAGGATGTACTCGTTGACTACCCTAGCCCCACTACTATGATCTCATCATAGTCCCAATAGTCGAGTATATATCCTAAGGGTTTTATCAACATGTGAGAGCAAGACAGTAAACTAATACAAGTCAACATGTTAAGACAAAGTGAAACCAAATAGCATACTATCATGTCGAGCAAGAAAGTCCTCTCTCTATATATATCCAAGCATCCACTATAATATACATCATATGTACAATAATGGCCTCTAGGGCATATACATAACTAACACAGGTTAGTTCATCGACCTGAGGTCGTCATTTGTCTCGTGTGAGTTCCCACTGTGCTTTAATTACTACCCTACCACGGCTCAAAGGAGTCGTGCAAACAGATTTTAGTTGGGTACAGTCCCGAGCCACATGGAGGCAGTGAGAGAATCGGCAGGGGATTCGTCTCTCCCGGTATTGGGGGTGAGATCGCGCTGTGTCTAGGAGAGCCATTACACAAAGCTCTCGGCCGAGGCAGGAGATTTACTGGTAGGTATTCCAGTAGTATCTCAGGGTGTTCTGGGCTACACTCTGACACAACTTATACCGCTATTGGGGGTCTGACGTTACCAGCCCCCTAGGCCCGATATGCGATGCTCATAGACGAACGGACCGGACTGTACGAATATTGTCAATGATAGGCTCAGTAGGGTTCCAAGATGAGTTCGCTCATTAGCTTCCCTTTCGGTCAGTACATGGGCAGCCGTTGCGTACAGCTAGTACCACTGACGGTTTATGGTTAAACCCACTGCCAGGGTATTGACGAGACTTTAGAGTCCCCCACAGATAGTTTCCCAAGTTCGGGCGAAACGTTGTAAAGGCCGTATGGTTTTATGGCAGGGTTCGAACATGCACGTGCACTTGTGCACGTGTCATGGTTCGGACAGATAATACTAGTGGGCTTTGGTTTAAGCCGGATTCTAGTATTATATTGTGTAGGGATATTTTTGTCTCATTGCATTATGTATTCGGTCGGAATACAAATGCGGGTATGTATATACAGTTGTGGGGTAATCCTGTAATTCGTTATGGGATTACTTTTGAAGTTGCCAGTTTTCTATCATCCGTCTTAAACATTCGATTTAATGCGGAATTATCTTTTCTTCATTTGTTTTGGATGAGGGTGAGTCATGAGGGTGAGTCATATGTGAGCTTCCAGAATTGCATGATTAGGTTTTGTGAGGTGGCTTGGTTCTTTAATGCAAGCATGGGTTTTATGCATTAAATTTGTTTGTAAAAGCTAAAGATTTTTTTGTATGGAAATTTCCTTTATTCTCACCACTTGATTAATCATGAACCACTCCACAATTCCTTTCACAGTGAGCTTTCTGTGAAGTGGCCGAGACTATTCTTTTTTGGCATGGCTGAATTTTTGTGGGGCTGATTTTATCTTCCCATGCACACAAAATTTTCAAAGTAAAATCCTATAGCTCATTTCCATCACAACTCAAAAGGCAACTTCATTTTCCCTGAGACAAACTATTCTACACACTCTCTACATCAATCTCGGACATGTCGGCTAGCAAACTTCATGTCCAAGTTGCCTCGGTTTAGAGGCGGGAGCCCGTATAAAGATCCGTTGAAGTGGAGCCACCTCGACGAGGAGACCGGAGATCGAGCGAGATCGGAGATGCCGCGAGGAGCGTGGGATGATGGCTAAAGACCGAACAACACGGATCGATCGGTATAACCATTCTATCATTTTACAGTTTGCTGGTTTAGTGTTAATGGCACGATCCGGGTTACAGTCTATGTTAGCGCCAGTTTATGAAAAGTTTTTATTCCGCGTTTGGCCTCAGATTATTGGCCGGGGCGCTACCGTAGACTTACACCACTTGCTCCCGATGGGTTTTACCCCTTCAGGTGCAACATTCAAAGTCATATTTTGTTGGTGTACATGGATTTCATCTTTGATCGCATAGCATCCAGCCTTTTCACAGAGTCCCCACTCTTGATGGCCTGCCTGAACCTGGTTAGGCCATCATCAACCAAGATGCAATCCTCGCTCCCACTGTCATCGAGAAGACCGTAGTATCTCTCAAGTGGATAAGGAACCCTACCAGATTCGCGAAAAGGCTGAGGTTCGTTGGAGACTATTGAATCCTTTGGTTCTACCAAATCATCAGCTGTTAGTTTGTCCAGCTGGAACTCCTTCCAGTTCTACCTCATGACCACTAATTTCTTCACAAGAAATTCCTTTTCTAAAAAGGTGGCATGTTGAGAAACAAAACACCTTTTGCTCCTCAGTTAGGTAGAAGATATACCCTCGCAAATGTTTGGGATATCCAATAAACTTATACAGAACTGACATTGCCTCGAGCTTGTCCATATTTTTCTTTTCAACATAGGCCGGACAACCCCATTACATAACGTGCATGATCCAATCAACTCTTGATTAAGAAAAATGTTCACAACATTATCCATCAATAAAAAATTATATCCTTCTTTAACTTATTAAAGAAACCGATGTAATGTTGTATATCAGGTTCGGTATGTAATAACATTCGTTCAGAATCAATGTATTTATACAAGATGATATTTGCCAACTGATTTGACTACAACACTTGCACCATTCTCTACACTTAGAGACATATCACCCATTCTCAGTTCTCTACCTTTCTGTAGCCCATGTAACATATTACATATGCGGGATCCTGGTCCGGTATCACATACCCAGGACGTAGAGGATACTGAGAAACAGTTCTCGGTAATGAACACACCCGAAGAAGATGTATCAACATGCACTTTCTTCGATTGGGTGGTATGGGAATCCTGGTATTCCCCTATTTCCTGCTCAGACTCATAACAATTATAAGAAAGAACGGAACCAACGTTTCCCAGCTCAGTATAATAAGCAGGTTCGGTCAAAACTTCCATATTATTAACTTGATTAAGGCGTGACATGGTCGCTAGTTGGAGAGAGAGAGAAGAAAACACTCTGCGTGTGCTCTTGTAAGATTAGATTGGTTTTTATTAGTTTATCTAATCGGTATGGATCCCACTGTTTTCATCAAATCTTCCTTCAAACCCTAAAAGGTAAGACTAGTCGGGATTAATTACACCCTATAAGTTCGCCAATCTTTCGGCCAGTCCAGTATCGGTACTTTGAGTGAGGTTCCCCGTGCTTTCGCACGAACCTAATTAAAATAAACCTCGTTTTCCCAGGGGCGTAACCCCATTAACACCTTTCTGGGCACCTACTTTGATCGGCTAATTGTAATGTGTAAAACTCTCTCAGGAGTAACTCTTACTCGCAGTGGGTATCGGGATCCAACTATCTCATAGAAGGTATGCAATCTCATTGCAAATTTCAACACTTGAAATTGCCGATATTATTCTGCCCCTAGCAACTTATGACCTTGGCTAAGGTCAACAAATCATAAGCGCTAGCCAAGTTCAACCCGTCATTTCTTGATTGAACTAAACCCACTCGTACGACCCTTGGCTAAGGTCAACAAAGTCATACGACTACCCTAATTCAGTCGCATCATATGCTTGCAGATAAGCACTAATTAGCTACCGTACTCTACGCCTTGGCTAAGGTCAACAAACGCAGCACGAATACTAAATAGTCCTTATCTGAAATTATGGAGGGCTACGACAGGTTTTTAATAAAACCTTTTGCGTAATGAACTTGATATCGTTGAAGAATCGAGTGATTTTGAAAAGGAGTGTTTTTGAGGTTTTTACTAGTTTTGCTAAAGAGGCCACTCCCGGTGAAGGGATCTCGACTCTTTCCTCATCGAATGAGGTGCTGGATATTTCAAAAATACCACTATGCAAAGCATGAACTAAAAAAGCAATCAAAAACAAAACCGGGTGGGTTGTAGCATCTGCTAGTTTCACTAAAGAGGTCACTCCCGGTGAAGGGATCTCGGCTCTTTCCTTATCGAATAAGGTGCTGGATATTCTACAAGGAATACCGCTATGCAAAGCAAGAACTAGAGCTACCAGTTTTAAAACAAGTTTCTACAGCATCTTTAGGTTTCTTTTATTTCATTAATCTCATTAATGAAGTCACATCAATTATGCTTCCTAAGCATCACAGAAGAAACGAAAGCAGCAATATTTATTATATATCATATATATAATATAAGCATTCATCTCAGAATATCAAGTGATCACATCACAGAATATCAGCAGCAAAAGAACACATATGAAATATTAGATATTCTGGGAATTCTGTGTTTTAATTAAGCCAATAAAAAACTCGGATTCCACGGTCGCGATGAATAGCCAAACCCACATCCCCAGACCCCTACGAGAGCAGCAAGCAACCCTACCAATTCTAGAGTTAGGAGACTGTTAGTGTATATGCCCTAGAGGCCATTACTGTATCATACTAGTATGTATATTACTTAATGGAAGCTTGGGATATTCACCTTGTATTGACAATCTTGCTCAAAATGGTAGTATGCTACTTGGTTTGTTTCTACTTTAATGTGTGCATGTGTTTCTTTAGCATATCGCTTATACATATTGTAGAGCCCTTAGGATCTTTGCTTGATTACCAGCGTTGTGATGGCAGTCACACTCGTGGGGGCTGGGTAATCTATAAGCACATCCTTATGCAGGTCCCTAGTCGCAGGACTATCGAGACAGGGCATCGATACTCCGGAGTAGACTAGTGTATGCGCTTCTCATCCCAGAGTGGGAGACGGTATGTCCCACAGCCGTCAGTACGTCGTACTTGAGATAGTATGCGGGTGCTCGTTAGGTTACGAGTACACTGGACAGGACTCGTCGGGAACTGACCGGTTGGTATTATACCTATCGTCAGTTATCAGTTCCCAGGTGACATGAGTACAGCTTAGTCCGCTGACTTGACACTGTCACTTCGCCTCGAGTGTGTTCCCACTACACTTTGATTACTACCCTACCACGGCTCAAAGGAATCGTGCAAACAGGTAGTTTTTGGGTGCAGTCCCGAAGCACTTGGAGGCAGTGACGGTTAGACAGGATTCGTCTCTCCCGGTATTGGGGGTTGATATCGCGCTGTGTCTAGGAGAGCCATTACACGAGTAGTCCCTGGACAGGGCAAGCGAGATATACTGGTAGGCTTCCAGTGTTATCTCAGGGTGTATTGGGCTTCACTCCGACACGACTTGTACCGCTATTAGGGGACTGACGTTTACCGCCCCCTAGGCCCGCCATGCGATGTATCAGACGAACAGACCGGACTGTACGGAGATTGTCACATTCAGGCTCAGTAGAAGTTCAGATGGGTTTCACCTCGTTAGTCTTCTTGTCGGCATCTACCTGGGGACCGTTACGCACAGCTAGTGCCGCTTGCGGTCTGTGGTTAAACCCACTGCCAGCGTAGTGTCGAGTCTTTAGAGTCCCATACAGAAAGCTATTCGCCTTTTGCCAAAAGAGTAGAGGTCGCATGATTTTGCGACAGGTCGCATGGTTTTGCGACAGGGTCCGGTCACATCCGTGCACTTGTGCACGTACAGTGTCCGGACAGTTAACACTAGCGGGCTTTGGTTTAAGCCAGATCCTAGTGTATGTTTTGGGATTGGTTTTATCCAGTATGTATTCGTGTTCCTCGGAACGCGGATGCGGATGTGTATGCACAGTTGACGGAGAGACAGAGGCAGAGGATTCTCATTAGGGTTGTTGACCGTTGACTGTTGACTATTGACTTTTTGCTCAACCCTAATGAGAATATGATATATATATATAATTAGCAATAATGTTAATTAAGTATTATAGTGACATGGTTGTTGAGGGGTTGACTTTGTTGACTTGTTGACTTTGTTGACCGGTTGACTAGGTTGGACTAGTTGACCATCATCATCACAATGGTTGTCATTTTCATGCAAAGACTTTTGCTTGCTTGTTATGGTTTGCAAAATGAGTGCATGGAAATGATATTGCCTTTGACATGATGTGAACCATCACATAATAATACTTGATTAACATTATGGCTCATGATGCTTTTGGATTATGAGAGGGTGAAAGAGAAAAGAGAGGCTCATTCTTTCATTATCTTTCTCTCTCTTGGTTTTGAGCTCTCTCATTCTCTTGCTCTCACCCTCTTCATCTTGCTCTCTCTCTTGTCAATGGTTCACTTGTCTCATGTGTTGAGAAGCAAGAACCACAAAGAAAATCCCATCACACTCTCCTCTACTCACTCTAGTTCACAAGGTTTAGCAAACCAAGTGAACTAGTTTCTTCAAAGTTCGAAGAAGAAGCCAAAGGTAGAAGCTTTCGGATGGATCGATCTTCGGCGCAAGGAGACGACGGGGTGAAGCCAATCCGTACACCATCAAGAGATGAAGACGAAGGAGTTCAAGAAAGAAAGGTATAACCCCCTAACCGAGTAGTTAACAACTCGTAGTTAGGTTGTTAGGTAGATAGTTTAACAAAGATCCGTTTTGAGTCCATGTTACCGCCTCTAGAAAATCGTTTTTCATCAAATTCCGCAAGCCCGTAAGTACCGGGAGAGGTAGCATGGACTTACAGTGGTATCAGAGCCTAGTTAAACACTACCTAACATGTTAGCATAGTAACTAGAAATTCGATCGGAGAAAAAGTCGCGAAATACACCCGGATTTCATGTTTGCTGTCGATTTTTAAAGTTCTGTAAAAATAATAAATCATGCTTCAAAAATTGACTCAGGGTTTTTATAGTGCACTGAAGAAATACAATCACGAGATCTCATCAAAGAGCCGCGGAAACGCGGCAAGAGCTTGCTCTTGCCGCGGTTCCGCGGCCGATTGAACTCCTCTGTAGATTTTCTTCACTGCAGTATAATTAGTGGGGTATTTTGGGAATTTTGGTATATGTTTTTTCAGCCCAGATTTTCCAGAAAGAAAATTTTGTTTTTGGGGCTTTAAAAACCGTATTTTGATCGAGTTTCTTATGACTTAAGCTGACGGGTTTATTTCTGTGATGTAATATTTGTATTGAACGTCTGCTAATCGCTATATGTCGATTAGTGGGGGTTATACAAATCTGTGATCTGTAATAATGTTGGTATGTGTATATGAATTCATTGGATTGTCGCGGGTGAATAGCCGGGGGTTGTGAGATGAGAGTTTTCTTTTCTTTCAATTCATGTAAATTTGTAAATTGATGTAATAATTATTTGTATGGCCGCACAACCGGGTCGGGGTTGTAGCCGTCATTGTATAATTTCTTTTTACTGTTTTTGCTCCTAGGATAGACCCATGGAGGGGGTGCACAAACTACCGGGTATGCCGAAGTGCCGAGTGGCCTACTCACGGAGTTGAGGGAGGTTGCTTCGCTTCGGGTACTTGGCGGGTAGTTTGCCGCACCCGTAGGGGTCTTGGGTGGGGTATTGGCTATTCACCGCGACCGTGTAATCTGCTTTTCGTTACAGGCTCGTACGAATTGCGGATTCCTAGTATATCCAATGTGTTCATCTGTGATCTGAAATGGCTATCATTGCAATGTATATCTATATATGATATTATTTAGGCGTTGCTTATGTTTTACAGCCGCGCTAGCCCAGCCCCCGCTCTGTCGTTAGTTAAGTAACCTAACGGGTAATGACAGGGCCCCGTGGCAAATGCGAATGGCATAAGCGTACGCCATATTTTGGTTGTTTTCTGCAATGGTAGGATTAAATGATGGGACGCATTAAAAAAACTAATGCAAGAATAACACGCATTAAAAGAACTAATGCAAGAAAATAAACCAAGTAAAAGTCGTTGGAACACTTTCGAAAAACCACTCGGTTCTTTTCAAAACCAACTTTTAAATGCGGAGCTTGAGCCACTCCTTTTAAAAGCTATCTCGTTCCATCGATTATATCAAGTTCACTACGTTCAAGGTTTCACCAAAACCATTCATAGCCCTCCGTCATTTCATATGAATATTCAACAGTATTCAAGCTGTGTTTGTTGGCCTTAGTCAAGGCACAGTGATTGGTAGCTGGTGGATATTCATATGTTGCATAGATAGATGCGTTGGTTTGGGACAGTCGTATTACTTTGTTGTCCATAGTCAAGGGTATATACGGATGGGTTCAAATTAACCTGGACAACGACGGGTAGAACTTGACATGTGACTTATGATTTGTTGGCCTTAGTCAAGGTCATAAGAGCATGGGGCAAAAATCCACATCGGGAGTTTCAAAAGAACTGAAACTTGCTAGTGTTGCATACCATTTGGAGTGTGATGATTCTGGTAAGATTCCTTCAGTTTTGTCATGCGATGATATTTGGATCCCGATCCTACTGTGAGTATATGCTACTCCTTGGGAAATTTCTCACTTAACGATCAATGCTATAAACCAAGTAGGTGTCTAGAAAGGTGTTAGCGGGGCTACGCCCACAGGGAAAAGAGGTTATTTAATTAAGGAACTTCGCGAAAGCGTTGGAAAACCTCCCTCAAAGTACCGACACCAGCCTGGCCGAACAGTTAAGCAAGAATTGTACGGTGAGATTGATCCTGACTAATTCTTCCTTTTTGGTTTGAGGAGGGATTCGAGAGACAGTGGGAGCCATCCTGTTTAGACAAATTAAAAATCACTCTAAACTTGCAAGAGCATCATGCTGAGTGTTTTCTTCTCTCTCTCTTAATTGCAGCGACCAAGTGACCGAACCTAGGTTACATCTAGATAATAAAATGACTGAATCTGACTGTTATGACTGGCAAAGGTCTGTCCAGATGTCCATTGCCCATGACAAGCTGGGACACCTCTTAACTAATCAAACCCCTGCCGTCTCAGGTTCAGTTTCCCCTGTCACGGATTTTTACATCCGCAGGGAAAAGGATTGTGCGAAAGCCAAGTGCCTCGTGTTAGCCTCAGTTGATGGTGCATACCAGAGGCAACACGAGAAGATGGACTCAGTTTCTATCTTCCTCCATAACAAAGATTTATATGGAGAGCAATCTCGTATCGCAAGATATGAGACCTCGAACGAATTGCTTTAAGCGAGGTTGGCTGTCGGGTCATCTGTAGGGGACAACGTCCTTACAGAGACCAGCTATTTTGAGCTCACGGACCTGGAGACCACGTTGAAGAATGGGTCAAGTACTGACTTAATTCTACAGTCCCTGCCCTCTGCTTATACCCTGAAGGAAACCAGGGAAGAAGGAAAAGCAAGGGCAAAAGTTTCAGGACTGGATGTAGTGAAAGAGGGACGTTCCTATTGTAACGGGAATGAACATTGGCAGAAAGATTGCAGGGCTTGCAAAGCCAGTAGCCAGAATTCGAAGCATGTTGTGGCTTCGACTTCGAGTGTGTTAGTAATTGAGAACTGTATGTCAGTTAACCCTACTTCCTGGGTATTGGATACCGGATCAGGATCTCATATCTGTAATTCGTTATAGGGTTTGAGAAACCGTAGGGTTATCAGGAAAGGTGATATGACTCTCAGGGTTGCTAACGGAATGAGCATGTATGCTGAATCCGTAGGGGAATATCATCTAGGACTGACAACTGGGCAGATATTGATTCTGCGTGACTGTTTTTATGTACCAGGTGCGACTTGTAATATCATATCTGTATCCTTACTTTCTATGGAAGGATGTGATTTTACTTTTGTAAGCGATGTAGTAAACATCCACCTAAATCAAGTTTTGATTGGGCCAGGTACATTGAAGAACGGTATATACGTTTTGAATCAAGCTCAGGTCTTCAGTGTCCAGAACACACTTAAAAGAAAGTCTCCGGAATTAAATAAGGCTTTCTTATGGCATTGTAGACTGGGTCACATCAATGAGACACGGTTGACAAAGTTACATAAAGAAGGATACTTGGATCCATTCGAGTACCAGTCATATGCCACTTGTGAATCTTGTCTCTTGGGAAAGATGACAAAGACTCCGTTCACTGGACACGGAGATAGAGCGAGCGAGCTCTTGGGACTCATACACAGTGACGTGTGTGGTCCAATGTCTACACATGCGCGAAGTGGTTATTCATACTTCATTACTTTCACAGATGATTTCTCTAGGTATGGACATGTCTTCTTAATGATGCACAAATCCGAGGCCTTTGAGAAATTTCGGGAATACAAGAATGAAGTTGAAAAACAAACAGGCAAAAGTATCAAGACACTGAGATCTGATCGAGGTGGTGAATACTTGAGTGCCGAGTTTCTGGGCTACTTAAAAGAGAATGGAATTCTCTCTCAGCTTACTCCTCCATACACACCACAACATAACGGTGTATCGGAAAGGAGGAATCGAACCCTATTGGATATGGTTCGTTCCATGATGAGTAAGGCTGAGTTACCGCGATCTTTCTGGGGTTATGCACTAGAAACAGCTGCATATCTCTTGAACCAAGTTCCTACTAAGACAGTGCCTACCATACCATATCAGATGTGGAGTGGGAAGAAACCCTGTCTTAAACCCTTTAAGACATGGGGATGTCCAGCTTTTGTAAAAAAGCAGCATGCGGACAAGCTCGAGGCACGTTCAGTACAGTGCAAGTTTGTGGGATACCTAAAGAACTCCAAGGGGGATCTTTTCTATTACAAAGAGGAGCAAAAAGTCTTTGTTTCTCGTCATGCCCGCTTCTTGGAAACTGAGTTTTTAGAAAATCAGATAAGTGGGAGCGCAATAGAACAGGAAGAAATTCCAGAACCACAAGCTATTACTGAAACCTTAGTAGAACCAGAAGGTTCAGGGGAACCGGACATTCCTGCGCCGCTCCGCAGAAGTAGTAGGCAGTCTCATCCGCCCGAGAGATACTTCGGTTTTCTAATAGACGGGGATAGAGAGGATTGCACAGTTGATTATGATGAGCCTACTAGCTTCCAGCAAGCCATTCAGAGCGGTGACTCAATAAAATGGCTGGATGCAATGCGGACCGAGATGGAGTCCATGTACACCAACAAAGTTTGGACTTTGGACTTTTCTCCAGAAGGGGTAAAACCCGTAGGCTGCGAATGGATCTTCAGAAAGAAGATTGGTGTAGATGGGCAGGTTGAAACCTATAAAGCTAGGCTTGTTGCAAAGGGTTTTCGTCAAAGACCTGGTTTGGACTATGACGAGACCTTTTCTCCGGTTGCCATGCTCAAATCCATTCGGATCCTTCTTGCCATTGCTGCCTTCCACGATTATGAAATCTGGCAGATGGACGTAAAGACGGCTTTTCTAAATGGAAATTTGGAAGATTGCGTCTATATGGATCAGCCAGAGGGATTCATTCAGAGTGGGAGCAGCGGAAAAGTGTGCAAATTGCTCAAGTCCATCTATGGACTCAAGCAGGCATCGCGGAGTTGGAACATCTGCTTTGATGATACTGTCAAAGAATTCGACTTTGTCAAAAACCCAGATGAACCATGCATTTACAGTAAGATTGTAGGGAGAAATGTCGTATTCCTCGTCTTGTACGTCGATGACATTCTCCTAATAGGAAATGATATTCCTATGCTACAGTCAGTCAAAGGATTCTTATCGCAGAAGTTCTCCATGAAGGACCTGGGCGATGCCAACTACATTCTGGGGATCCAGATCTATCGTGATAGATCTAAGAGGATGTTGGGACTTTCACAGTCAAGGTACATCGACACCATACTGAAACGATTCAGTATGGAAGATTCCAAGCGCGGTAATCTACCGGCTTGTCACGGAATCACCCTCTCCAAAGAAATGTCTTCCAAGACTGATTTGGAAAGGGCTCGCATGTCATCAGTACCCTACGCATCTGTGGTAGGCTCTATTATGTATGCGATGTTGTGTACCAGACCAGATGTAGCATACGCATTGAGCGTTGTAAGCCGGTATCAGTCGAACCCAGGGGAGAAACACTGGATAGCAGTAAAGAACATTCTCAAGTACCTGAGAAGGACTAAGGAGATGTTCTTGGTGTATGGCGGAAAAGACCTCCAGATTGAGGCCTTTGCTGACTCCAGCTTCCAGAGTGACAAGGATGACTCCAAGTCCATATCAGGTTATGTCTTTACCCTCAATGGAGGGGCGGTTTGCTGGAAGAGTTTCAAGCAGGAAACCGTTGCTGACTCAACTATGGAAGCGGAGTACATAGCTGCTTGCGATGCCGCAAAGGAAGCTGTCTGGATGAAGAAGTTCCTCACGGAACTTCAGGTGGTTCCTACCAGTGTTGATCCAATACCGCTGTATTGTGACAACAACGGCGCTATAGCTTTAGCGAAGGAACCCAGGTCCCATCAGAAGTCCAGGCATATTTTGAGGTGGTACTGTTAGTGTTTATGCCCTAGAAGGCCATTACTGTATCATACTAGTTTGTATATTACTTAATGGAAGCTTGGGATATTCACATGTATATAACAGTCTTGCTAAACATGGTAGTATGCTACTTGGTTTTTCTATCTTAATATGTGAGTATACGTATTGATAGAGCTCTTAGGATCTTGCTTGTCTACCAGCGTTGTGATGGCAGTCACACTAGTGGGGGCTGGGTAGTCTACAAGCACATCCTTATTCAGGTCCCTGGTCGTTGGATTATCGAGACAGAGCATCGATACTCCGGAGTAGACTAGTGTGTACGCTTCTCATCCCAGTTGGGGAGATGGTCTGTCCCACAGCCGTCAGTACGTCGTACTGGAGATAGTATGCAGGTGCTCGTTGGGTTACGGGTACACCGGACAGGACTCACAGGGAACTGTTGGTTGGTTTTATACCAGTCGTCAGTGAACAGTTCCCAGGTGACATGAGTACAGCATAGTCCGCAGACTTGACACTGCTACTTCGCCTCGAGTGTGTCCCACTGTTCTTAGATTGCTACCCTACCACGGCTCAAAGGAGTCGTGCAAACAGGTAGCAGTTGGGTGCAGTCCCGAGCACTTGGAGGCAGTGGCGGTTAGACAGGATTCGTCTCTCCCGGTATTGGGGGTTGATATCGCGCTGTGTCAGAGAGCCATTACGCAAAGTCCCTGGCCAGGGCAAGCGAGATTTGCTGGTAGGTTCCAGTAGTTTCTCAGGGTGTAATGGGCTTCGCTCCGACACGACTTATACCGCTATTAGGGGACTGACGCTTGCCGCCCCCTAGGCCCGATATGCGATAGTCTAAGACGAACGGACCGGACTGTATGGAGATTGTCACATCAGGCTCAGTAGGAGTTCGGATGGGTTTCCTCATCGGCCTTCTTATCGACATCTACCTGGGGACCGTTACGTACAGCTAGTGCCGCTTGCGGTCTGTGGTTAAACCCACTGCCAGCGTAGTAGTCGAGTCTCTAGAGTCCCACACAGAGAGTTTTCCTACTCCAGGCGAAACGATATAGAGGTCGTATGGTTTTACGACAAGGGTTCGGACGCATACGTGTGTTTACGCACGTACGACTTTCGGACAGTTTTTACCAGTCGGCTTTGGTTTAAGCCAGTTACCGGTATCCGGTTATTGGATTTATACAGTCTAAAGTTTTTCCGTATTTTTGCGGAAAGGAGGGGCGTTCTCGTAATTACGTGAGAAGCTTTTATAAGATGGTGACTAAGGAGGTTTAGGTGGCACATACATTGAATGAGATTAGTGAGTCATATGGATGATTCATCCATGTCATTAATGCTTCATAATTGCTTAATGACTCATGGAGATGAATCACCACAAGATATTTATCAAGCATGGTTGTAAAATGATTTCTTTTCTTTTCTTGATAAAAAGAAATGCTTGATATATATTATGATAACTCATTCTTCTCACTTCACTATTATCCTCACCTTCTCTCTCCTCAAGCTCTCCCTCTTCAAACCATAATCCTCCCCTCTCATGTGTTGAGTACAAGGATTAGTTAGACTACTTAATCCATAACCCTCTCTATATTTCACCTAGCTTCTTTGATTAGCACTTAGAGAAGTTTAGTTGCCTCAAGTTTAGAGGCTAAGCTTGGAGTAAAGCTCTCGGGTGGATCGTCTACTACTTCGAGAAGGCCGAGGAGGAGGTGGAGTTCGCAAAGACGAAGGACACGATTCGTTAGGTATAATCCCTAAACATAGTAGCATAGAAACTCTATGTTTTAAGTTAGTTATCGTTTAGCTTCGATTCAAGCGGTTAGTCGATGTTTGTTCACTAAACAAGTTCGTTTTTGAAAATTCCGCCTCCCCACAAGTATTGGGGTGTTGTACATCGACTTACAGGTACCACCTGATCAGGGAGATCGTTGATCGCCGGAAGATCGAGGTGAAGAGAGTAAATAAGGAAGATAACACTGCTGATCCACTCACGAAGGCCTTACCCCAGACTCAGTTCGAGCGGCTGATCGAGATGATAGGTCTTCGATACGCCAGTACATGGCCTTAGTGCAAGTGGGAGATTGTTAGTGTATATGCCCTAGAGGCCATTACTGTATCATACTAGTATGTATATTACTTAATGGAAGCTTGGGATATTCACCTTGTATTGACAATCTTGCTCAAAATGGTAGTATGCTACTTGGTTTGTTTCTACTTTAATGTGTGCATGTGTTTCTTTTAGCATATCGCTTATACATATTAGTAGAGCCCTTAGGATCTTTGCTTGAACACCAGCGTTGTGATGGCAGTCACACTCGTGGGGGCTGGGTAATCTATAAGCACATCCTTATGCGGGTCTCTAGTCACAGGACTATCGAGACAGGGCATCGATACTCCGGAGTAGACTAGCGTATGCGCTTCTCATCCTAGAGTGGGAGACGGTATGTCCCACAGCCGTCAGTACGTCGTACTTGAGATAGTATGCGGGTGCTCGTTAGGTTACGAGTACACTGGACAAGACTCGTCGGGAACTGACCGGTTGGTATTATACCTATCGTCAGTTATCAGTTCCCAGGTGACATGAGTACAGCTTAGTCCGCTGACTTGACACTGTCACTTCGCCTCGAGTGTGTTCCCACTGCACTTTGATTACTACCCTACCACGGCTCAAAGGAGTCGTGCAAACAGGTAGTTTTTGGGTGCAGTCCCGAAGCACTTGGAGGCAGTGACGGTTAGACAGGATTCGTCTCTCCCGGTATTGGGGGTTGACATCGCGCTGTGTTTAGGAGAGCCATTACACGAGTAGTCCCTGGCCAGAGCAAGCGAGATATACTGGTAGGCTTCCAGTGTTATCTCAGGGTGTATTGGGCTTCACTCCGACACGACTTGTACCGTTATTAGGGGACTGACGTTTACCGCCCCCTAGGCCCGCCATGCGATGTATCAGATGAACAGACCGGACTGTACGGAGATTGTCACATTCAGGCTCAGTAGGAGTTCAGATGGGTTTCACCTCGTCAGTCTTCTTGTCGGCATCTACCTGGGGACCGTTACGCACAGCTAGTGCCGCTTGCGGTATGTGGTTAAACCCACTGCCAGCGTAGTGTCGAGTCTTTAGAGTCCCACACAGAAAGCTATTCGCCTTTAGGCAAAAGAGTAGAGGTCGCATGGTTTTGCGACAGGTCGCATGGTTTTGCGACAGGGTCCGGTCACATCCGTGACTTGTGCACGTACAGTGTCCGGACAGTTAACACTAGCGGGCTTGAGTTTAAGCCAGATCCTAGTGTACGTTTTGGGATTGGTTTTATCCAGTATGTATTCGTGTTCCTCGGAATGCGGATGCGGGTGTGTATGCACAGTTGACGGAGAGACAGAGGCAGAGGATTCTCATTAGGGTTGTTGACCGTTGACTGTTGACTTTTTGTTCAACCCTAATGAGAATATGATATATATATATATATATAAATAGCAATAATGTTAATTAAGTATTATAGTGACATGGTTGTTGAGGGGTTGACTTTGTTGACTTGTTGACTTTGTTGACCGGTTGACTAGGTTGGACTAGTTGACCATCATCATCACAATGGTTGTCATTTTCATGCAAAGACTTTTGCTTGCTTGTTATGGTTTGCAAAATGAGTGCATGGAAATGATATTGCCTTTGACATGATGTGAACCATCACATAATAATACTTGATTAACATTATGGCTCATGATGCTTTTGGATTATGAGAGGGTGAAAGAGAAAAGAGAGGCTCATTCTTTCATTATCTTTCTCTCTCTTGGTTTTGAGCTCTCTCATTCTCTTGCTCTCACCCTCTTCATCTTGCTCTCTCTCGTCTATGGTTCACTTGTCTCATGTGTTGAGAAGCAAGAACCATAAAGAAAATCCCATCACACTCTCCTCTACTCACTCTAGTTCATAAGGTTTAGCAAACCAAGTGAACTAGTTTCTTCAAAGTTCGAAGAAGAAGCCAAAGGTAGAAGCTTTCGGGTGGATCGATCTTCGGCGCAAGGAGACGACGGGGTGAAGCCAATCCGTACACCATCAAGAGATGAAGACGAAGGAGTTCAAGAAAGAAAGGTATAACCCCCTAACCGAGTGGTTAACAACTTGTAGTTAGGTTGTTAGGTAGATAGTTTAACAAAGATCCGTTTTGAGTCCATGTTACCACCTCTAGAAAATCGTTTTTCATCAAATTCCGCAAGCCCGTAAGTACTGGGAGAGGTAGCATGGACTTACAGAGACCCGGTCTCGACTTCTCGAGATGGTCTCCCACTGGACCCTAGAACCCGGTTACTTATGCCTCCCACCTTGGGTCTATCCTAATGCGGAAAAGTAAATAATATACAACAATGGCGACATCATCTTCATCCCGGAAGTGCCCCAATAAAAGAATATTACATACAATGAATTTTACATGAATGAAAATAAAAACTCCCATCTCACGTAAAAGAAACCTGGCTATTCAAAACACGACGATCCAATATAATGCGTATCCCAATTGTCGTTGACATATATCAACGAAACCGGTGATACACCACATATTACAGTTACGGTCGCAGAAAAGAAAGTGAAAAACTACAACAATTGGAATCCGCAAGCACTTTAGACATCATAAACCCAATGTATCACATACTTTGGATTTCATGCCTAACCAAATGAATTCCTTAGACATCACATGCCTAACAATTATAAACCCCGCATTTTAGTCTCGATATTGAAAACACTTTTCAATAACCAGTAGGGTAATTCAACAAGATTCCCGACAACCTGATCGAATGCTCGTCGGAAACTTTAGTAGACGGCCGCACCCCTAATGTCGTCGACGAAGTGCACTTAAGAGGAACACCGCGGCCGCGAGCACCCGAACGGATGCTTTTGGCAATGGGGTTCTCCTACAGTCACTTGGTCTGGGCTATAGGGCATAGCTATCTAGTAAGGTTACCCGGTGAGTATCCGCGTACGCTATGTAATTGCGACGAACTTTTGATCAACATCAAAATCCCGTGGCAACCGATCAATTAAGACTGAATTGCTAGATTTATAAAATTCAAATTAGTTATCACATAACTAAATATGTGGATTCCAAATATTGTATCACAATCACAGATAGCTAGACGATGTTAAACTTTTCGATCGAATAAACAAACACCCAAAATTTTCCAAAGAGCTCAACACTTGAGCGGAGTTCAAAAAGCACCAAGAACATGATACAGCACCTATGGACCTACCGAAGAAGGGTTAACCCTTGCCTCATCTGTGACGCCGCGGAACTACCACAAACCCTAGGGTTTGATGGCGGTTCCGACGGTCACAGAATCGAGTTAGGGTTTCGTTCTTCTAGAGGGTCCATAGAAAACACCTGCATGATTTTCTGAAGATTTCAAACACGGAAAAATTCAACTCATGGAAAATTTCCAGCAAGGGAAAAAATGGGTTATTGATATCCGTTCGAACTTTTTAACGTCATCTAAATAACCCAAAATGATATTAGAATTACGATTACGAAACACTCTGAATTGCCTTTACAAAAAGTTAACATCTCATGCAATTTCAGCAAAAACAAGCAACACCTGAAACACCAAAACCCAGAGACTGGAACACCCTAAAAAATTCAACCCTGAACCAACTTCCAAAACCGGCCAGGCCAGATTTTAATGCTATGTGGCCGGCCATTTTCCGGCGAGAGGGGTCCAATTTTCAACTTTCTTCATGTTACATCTCATATAACATTTTGCAACTGCTTAAAAAATATTTAGACACCTTAAAAAATTCAACAGAAACTAGGTTTTGTATCGGGTGTTTCGGAGTTGTTTCGGTTTCGTAATTCTACAACATCGTCTAATTCTCTAGCATGGCTCTGATACCACTGCAGGGTTCCCTAGGTCGCCGCTGGGTTTCGGGAGGTATCGACCATGCCATTTTATAAAAATTGGCGCGCTAAAGAACCCTAACCCTAGAATCTTAACTAGAGATTTAGACGAATCTAGCATGCAAACAACTTTACAAACAAAGTGAACAAGGAATACAACCTTTGTAGACTGGTCCTTCACTTCAATAGCTCCGTGTAGTAGTCCCTTCGCTCCAAGTAATGATCTTCCGGACTCTAGTGAGGCTCCACAAGGTGAAATGAACAAGCTTGCTTGAAGTCTTCGAGGCCGAAGATGATCTATGTCGAGGAGACTCAAGCTCATGCTACCTCTTCACTAAATTAGGGTTTAGTGAAGCAAACACCCTAAACTAAATGGCTAGTATAGTAGAGGATGATGAAATAGGAATTTTGCTCACTTTAGATTTATTTTTCTCACAATTCACCTTAAGAAAAGCTAGTGAGCTTTCTTGAGATGAAGAAGAAGAAGAATGGTGAATGAATCTCATCTCACGAGAGTGAGAATGGGAACCATGGGTGAGTTAGTATCATATATTAACTCATGTAGAGACTAAACTATGGCTAAGGATAATGGTTAGGTTAATAAATATCTTAAGTAAAACAAATTAGTGGACTAAGTCAATGGACAAAACAAGCTTCTCCAAGCTTCTAACCATGACAAATTTCCAACCAATTTTGATTTACTTTGATAAATAAAAATCCTAGGATTATCATAAGAATGGTGTAAGTCTCATACACCCATGTAGCATGTATCATCTAGCATGACACAAAAAAACGTACATTATTATATATCACATATATACTAAAGCACATGTGAGAAAAAGAAATACTTAGTGAGCGCATATTAGTTAATGTAAGTTAATATATCATATATATAATTATACATTAAATTATCAAATCAACACTTGATTTAATAATCCGGCTATATCACATACTGTTGGCTATAGTGCCCTCAAGTCAATTATTGGATCGCAGGCACGTGATTGCAATGATTTAGGGATGATCTATACCGGTAGAACAGTCTTACTCGAGATGATAGTATACTATCTGGTTTGTCTTTATTATCGTGTACATGCTTCAGGTGACATTACAGATCACAATTATATGTTGATAGAGCCCATAGGATTCTTGCTTGACTACCAGCAGTATGATGGCGATCATATACGTGAGAGTTGGGTGGTCTATAAGCACATCCTTAAAGTGTCCCTAGTCGTGGGAGTTTCGAGACTGGGCATCGATACTCCAAGAGTAGACTAGTGTATACGGATCGAGACCCCGACGAGAGGCGGTGGCCGGTCTCACAAGCCATTGGTGTCAATTGGTTCACCTAAGATGTATACAGGTGCTCATTGGGTTATAAGTACACCGGACGGACTCGCCGGGAATGCTAGTTGGTATTATACCTATTGTCAGATAGCAGTTCCCAGGTGACATATGTACAGGTTAGTCTATCGACCTGAGATCGTCATTTGTCTCGTGTGAGTTCCCACAGTGCTTTGATTACTACCTACCACGGCTCAAAAGAGTCATGCAAACAGGTTTTAGTTGGGTATAGTCCCGAGCCACACGGAGGCAGTGAGCGGATCGTCAGAGGATTCGTCTCTCCCGGTATATTGGGGGTTGATGTTGCGAAGTGCACGGGTGGCCATCACCAGAAATTCTCGGTCGGGGTAGACGAGAATTACTGATTCGGATTAGTAGTTTCTCAGTTGGTGATAGGCTTCATACCGACACTAAATGTCAAGTTATTAGGGGTCTGACTTTATCCATCCCCTAGGCTCGACATGCGATACTTATAGACGAATGGACCGGACTATACGGATATTGTCACTGTCAGGCTTAGTAGGGTTTCAGGATGAGTTCGCTCGTCGGCCTCCCTTTCGCTCAATACCTGGGCAGCCGTTACGTACAGCTAGTGCCACTGACATACTTGTGGTTAAACCCACTGCCAGCGTATTGACGAGTCTTTAGAGTCCCACACAGAGGGTTTCCTTGGTTCGGGCGAAACGTTGTAGAGGCCGTATGGTTTTATGGCAGGGTTCGATCATATACGTGCACTTGTGCACGGATCATGATCGGACGGATAATACTAGTGGGCTTTGGTTTAAGCCTAATCCTAGTATTATATTGTTGGATTACTTTCGTCTCGTTGTATTCATATTCAGTCGGAATACGGATGCGGGTATGTATATATGGATGAGGGGTATTCTTGTAATCCGTTACAGGATTTCTTTAGTTGATGCCATTTCTTTTTGTTGGATTAAACATTTAGTTTAAATGTTTAATTGGTGGAAAATGTGTGTGCAAGTTTTGGCCTTACGCATTTATTTGATGGTGCATGCACTTGGTGACTCATGGTATTGGATCTAGTGATCAATTATTGTGACATAGATTGTTTTTAGGGCTAGAATTATTGTGTGGGATATATGTGGAGGGAGAGGGCTGTTCTTTTGTTGCCAAGGGATTTTTCTTGAGTGGAAAAATGAGCTTTCAAAATATCCCACATAATAACTCAAACCATTTTTTCTTCACTAGTTTCTTTCTTGAGCTCACACTTTCCTCCATGGGCATCTTCTTCAACCTCCACCTATCCCTCTCATGAGTTGAGAATCCAAGGGTGTATTGAGACAAAGTATTCACACTCTCTCTCTACTTCATCTTGTGCATCTAGGCTAGCAAACTGGATGCCCGAGTTAAGCGGGAGCCCGTATTAAGAATCCTCGACGTGGATCGTCTTCGACGAGGGAGACCGGAGAACGAACTTGATCGAGGAAGCCGCAACGAGCCTAGGATAGAGGTTGAAGACCGAAGGACACGGATCGATCGGTATAACCTCTCTAAATACTTTACAGTTAACTAGTATAGGGTTAATGGTTCGATCCAGGAATCGGGTTCCGTTAGCACCGGGTTTTTAAAGTTTTTTGTTCCGCGTTTGGCACAGATTGATGGCCGGGGCACAGGCGTAACCTTACATATACAACCGACTAATATCATATGAATCAACTTATCGGATTAACACTTGATTCGATAACCCGGCTATATCACATATAACCGTCCGATATCACATATCGCAAGAATTGAATGTGGTATCACATACACGCATTAATCTCGGTCCCGCACATATGACATATATGCTCCTACTACGTTTCGCTTGAGCCAGGAAACCTCTATGTAGGACTCTGAAGGCTCGTCAATACGCCGGCAGTAGGTGGTGATCAAATCAGTCACCCACAAGTCGCAAGCGGTGTGCTAAACGTAACGGCTACCCGGGTATTGTTAGTGTATATGCCCTATGGGCCATTATTGTATCATACTAGCTTGTATATTACTTAATGGAAGCTTGGGATATTCACAGTTATATTAACAGTCTTGCTAAACATGGTAGTATGCTACTTGGTTTTATCTATCTTAATATGTGTGTACGTATTGATAGAGCCATTAGGATCTTGCTTGACTACCAGCGTTGTGATGGCAGTTACACTAGTGGGGGCTGGGTAGTCTACAAGCACAACCTTTTTCAGGTCCCTAGTCGTAGGATTATCGAGACAGGGCATCGATACTCCGGAGTAGACTAGTGTGTACGCTTCTCATCCCAGTTGGGGAGATGGTCTGTCCCACAGCCATCAGTACGTCGTACTGGAGATAGTATACAAGTGCTCGTTGGGTTACGGGTACACCGGACAGAACTCGCAGGGAACTGTTGGTTGGTATTATACCCGTCGTCAGTTAACAGTTCCCAGGTGACATGAGTACAGCATAGTCCGCAGACTTGACACTGCTACTTCGCCTCGAGTGTGTCCCACTGTTCTTAGATTGCTACCCTACCACGGCTCAAAGGAGTCGTGCAAACAGGTAGCAGTTGGGTGCAGTCCCGAGCACTTGAAGGCAGTAGCGGTTAGACATGATTCGTCTCTCCCGGTATTGGGAGTTGATATCGCGCTGTGTCTGGAGAGCCATTACGCAAAGTCCCTGGCCAGGGCAAGCGAGATTTACTAGTAGGTTTTCCAGTAGTTTCTCAAGGTGTAATGGGCTTCGCTCTGACACGACTTATACGTCTTTTAGGGGACTGACGTTTGCCGCCCCCTAGGCCCGATATGCAATAGTCCTAGATGAACAGACCGGACTGTACGGAGATTGTCACATCAGGCTCAGTATGAGTTCGAATGGGTTTCCTCATCGGCCTTCTTATCGACATCTACCTAGGGACCGTTACGTACAGCTAGTGCCGCTTGCGGTCTGTGGTTAAACCCACTGCCAGTGTAGTAATCGAGTCTTTAGAGTCCCACACAGAGAGTTTCCCTGCTCTGGGCGAAACGATATAGAGGTCGTTTGGTTTTACGACAAGGGTTCGGACGCATACGTGTTTTTACGCACGTACGATGTTCGGACAGTTTTTACTAGCCGGCTTTGGTTTAAGCCAGATTCTATTATCGGATTATTGGATTTATATAGTCTAAAGTTTTTCCGTGTTTTCACGGATAGGAGGGGCGTTCTCGTAATTTGGCGAGAAGCTTCTAGAAGGATGATGACTTGAGAGCTAAGGTGGCATATGCATTTATTGATTTAGTGACTCATTTGTGTTATGCATCCATGGAGTTAATGATGCATTTAATGGCTAATGACTCATGAGATGAATCACACAAGATGAATGAATGAAGCATGGTTGATAAATCATTTGATTTATTCATTTAATAAATCATCATGCTTCATATATTCAAAATGAATCATTATTTCAATTCATTCTCACTCTCACCTTCTCTCTCCTCAAGCTCTCTCTCTTCAAACCCTAATCCTATCCTCTCATGTGTTGAGATCAAGAATTAGCAAGACTCATTAATCCATAATCATACTCTATATTCTCTCGGTGACTTTGATTAGCAATTAGAGTAACCTAGTTACCTCAAGATTAGAGGCAAAGCTTGGAGTAGAAGCTCTCGGGTGGATCGTCTATTACAAAGAGGAGGCCGACGAGGAGGTGGTTAACGAGAAGAAGAAGGACTTGGTTCATTAGGTATAATCTTCTTTCATAGTAGCTAATTACTCCTATGATAGTGTTAGTTATAGTTTAGCAAAGATAGTTTCGGTTAGTCGATGTTGTTTTAAACAAAATGATTTTTTTACATATTTCCGCCTCCCCGCAACTCTGGCGTGTACAACGTCGACTTACAGTGGTATCAGAGTCTCGCTAAACCATAACTAACTTGTTAGCAAAGTTGTTAGAAATTCGATCGCAAAACGAACTGGAAAAAACATCATTTTTATTAAGTTTCTGTCGATTTTAAAACGTGGTCTAAAAATTTTTCAGGGACCTCTAAAATTACAAGAAGGAAAATATAAGAATACTGGAGAAATTTGGGTTCCTGAATCGGCCACGACGCCGCGGAACCGCGGCCGATCCAAGCGATCGGCTGCGGATCCGCTGCCGAGTTGGGGCCGATTCAACCCAAAATTCCTCAGAACTCTTCTGTGATGATTTTGTTCTTTCAGGAATGTTTATTTTCTGCTTAAGTCTCAGGTGCACAGAGAAGTTTTTGGAGTAGAATCTATTGTGTTTGCTCGATCGAAATTCTACGATGTTTGGCTAATTAGATTATATCTGTGATTTGTATAATGTGTTCATAAACCTCCCCTAACTGCTAGTATGTCGGTTGGCAGGGGGTTGCACATTTCTGTAATGATTTTACTGCTTGTGCTTATGAACTTGATTGGATCGTTGTGGTGATTAGCTGGGGTTTGAGATGGGTTTTTATATTCATTCATTCGATGTAAATTGTAATATGTTGTAATATTATTTTGCGGGGTATATCCAGGTTGCGGTTGTAGCCACCGTTGTATTATTTCATTTACTGATTTTTGCTCCTAGGATAGACCCAAGGTGGGGTGCACAAACTACCGGGTACTTTGAAGTGTTTAGTGGACTACTCACGTTGTTGAGGAAGACCGCTTCACTTTGGGTACTTGGCGGGTAGTTTGCCGTGCCCGTAGGGTTCTAGGGTGGGGTAATGGCTATTCATCACAACTGTACAATCCGTCTTTCGTTGCAGGCTCAAAAGAAACGCGGATTGCTTGTATATCCAATAATGTTCATCTATGATCTGGAATACCTATTATTGCGTCTGACGAATGTTTAATATCTATATATGATAGCTATTTAGACGTCACTTATGTTTTACACCCGCACTAGCCCAGCCCCCGCTCTGTCGTTAGTTAAGTAACCTAGCGGGTGATGACGGGACCCAGTGGCGAATGCAGATGGCATAAGAGGACGTTGTATTTTCGTTGTTTTCTGCAATGATAGGTTAATTGATGGGACGCATTATATTAATGCAAAGAAAATAAACCAAAATTGAATCGTTGGAACAATTTAAAAGAAACCACTCGGTTATTTTAAAACAGAGGATATTGTTTTAAATTGCGGAGCTTTAACCACTCCTTTTAAAAAGTTATCAGGTTCCTTCGATCATATCAAGTTCACTACGTTCACGGTTTCACCAAAACCATTCATAGCCCTCCGTCATTTCATTTGGGTATTCAGTAGTATTCAAGCTATGTATTTTGACCAACACCAAGGCATAGTGTTTGGTAGCTGCTGGGTATTCATTTGTTGCATAGATAGATGAGTTAGTTTGGGACAGTCGTATTATCATATGACCAACGTCAGGGGTATGTACGGATGGGTTCAAATTAACAAGATAATGATGGGTAGAACTTGACATGTGACTTATGACATTTTGACCAACGCCAAGGTCATAAGAGCATGGGGCAGAAATTTATATCGGGAATTTCTAAAGAAACTGAAATTTGCAAAGAGATGCATACCATTAGGAGTTTGATGAATATTAGTAGGATTCCTTCAACATTATCACACGATGATATTTGGATCCCGATCCTACTGTGAGTATATGCTACTCATCAGGAGATTCGTCACTTAACGATCAATGCTATAAACCAAGTAGGTGCCGAGAAAGGTGTCAGCGGGGCTACGCCCCCAGAGAAAAGAGGTTATTTAATTAATGAATTTCGCGAAAGGGTTGGAAAACCTCCCTCGAAGTATCGACACTGGCCTGGCTGAACGGTTAAGCAAGTATTGTACGGTGAGAATAGTCCTGGCTAGTTCTTCCTTTTTGGTTTGAGGAGGGATTCAAGAAACAGTGGGAGCGATCCAGTTTAGATAAACTAAAAACCACTCTAAACTTGCAAGAGCATAATGCTAAAGTGTTCTCTCTCTCTCTCTCCTAATTGCAGCGACCCAAAAACATGACAGGCCTTAAGTTACTTTTAGAGAAAAATATATTGACAGGGCCAAACTATAAAGATTGGCTGCGGAATGTCAAGATGGCTTTGACTTATGACAAATTGGGGTATGTCCTTACCACTAAGGCACCTGCAGTCCCTGGTCCTAAATCCAGTAATGCGGATAAGGAAATCCACAAAACCTGGGAGTTAGATTGTGCAAAGGCCAAGTGCATCGTGCTTGCCTCGATGAATAATGAACATCAGAGGAGGCACAAGGATATGGATCTTGAATCCATATTTCTCCATACAAAGGATCTGTATGGGGAGCAATCTCGTATAGCAAGATACGAGACCTCAAAGAACTTGATTCAGGCAAGGTTGGCCGTCGGATCATCGGTAGGAGAACATGTCCTAAAGATGATTGGCTATATAGAAGAGCTCGCTGACCTTGGGACGACTTTGGAGAACGAGCTCTATACAGACTTGATTCTCCAGTCCCTTCCTTCCACCTACGCCCAGCTTATTCAGAATTTCAACATTCAAAGAAAAGAAGTTGAACTTCCAGAACTCCTTAACATGTTGAAGAGTGCAGAGGGCACCTTGCAGAAGGCAAGGGAAACACCCGCTATGTTTGTTCGCGGTGCTTCTTCTTTCGGGTCCAAGGCTAGGGCCAAAGGAAGGAAGAATAAGGCCGCCACCAAACCTAGGGGATGTGTTAGTAAGGTGGGAGTGAAGGGAAAGAAAAAGATTGCGGTGCCAGCAGTGGCCAAGGATGAGTGCTTCCATTGTCATAGGAAAGGGCACTGGAAGAAAGATTGCAAGGCGTGGAACGCCAAGAACCAGGAACCGAAGCAAGCTGTGGCTTCGACTTCAGGTGTGTTTGTAATTGAGAATTGTCTGTCAATTAACTCTACTTCCTGGGTATTGGATACCGGATCAGGATCTCATATATGCAATTCATTGCAGGCACTGAGAAACCGTAGAGTGCTGAAGGTTGGTGATATGACCCTAAAGGTTGCTAATGGAGCTAGCGTGGGAGCTGTGTCCGTAGGGGATTATCACCTGGGATTGATGAGTGGACATATTTTGGTTTTGCATAACTGTTTTTGTGTACCTAGTTTAACGTGTAATATCATATCAGTTTCCTTGTTATCAAATAAAGGTTATGATTTCACGTTTGTAAGCGATGTTGTTAACATCCACCTTAATCATGGTTTGATTGGGTCCGGTACACTGGATAACGGTATATATGTCTTAAACCAATTACAAATTTTCAATGTCCAGAACACACTAAAAAGAAAATCTCCAGATTTAAATAAGGCTTTCTTATGGCATTGTAGACTAGGTCACATCAATGAGACAAGGTTAACTAAGTTACATAGAGAAGGATATTTGGACTCGTTCGAATATCAAACTTATGCCACTTGTCAATCATGTCTCAAAGGAAAGATGACAAAGACTCCATTCACTGGACATGGAGTAAGAGCGAGCGAGCTCTAAGGACTCATACACAGCGATGTATGTGGTCCAATGTCTACACATGCAAGAGGTGGTTTTTCATATTTCATTACTTTTACGGATGATTACTCTCGGTACGGATTCATTTTCTTGGTGAAATATAAATCCTAGGCTTTTGAGAAATTCCAAGAGTATAAGAATGAAGTAGAAAACCAAACCGGCAAAAGTATCAAGACACTAAGATCTGATCGAGGTGGTGAATACTTAAGTGTCGAGTTCCTAGGTTACCTAAAAGAGAAAGGAATTCTCTCTCAGCTTACTCCTCCATACACTCCACAGCATAACGGTGTATCGGAGAGACGGAATCGAACCCTGTTGGATATGGTACGTTCCATGATGAGTAATGCTGAGTTACCGCGATCTTTCTGGGGTTATGCTCTAGAATCAGCGGCATATCTTTTGAACAGGCTTCCTACCAAGACTGTGCCTACCACGCCATATCAGATGTGGAGTGGGAAGAAACCCTATCTTCAGTATCTGAAGATATGGGGATGTTCAGCTTTTATTAAAAAAGCAACATGTGGACAAACTCGAGGCACGCTCAGTACAATGTATGTTTGTGGGATATCCAATGAACTCCAAAGGGTATTATTTCTATTACGCAGAGGAACAAAAGGTTTTTGTTTCTCGTAATGCCCATTTTCTAGAACAGCAGTTTTTAGAAAAGGAAACAAGTGGGAGCGAAATAGAACTGGAATAAATTCCAGAACCACAAACTACTACTGAAAGTTTGGTAGAACCAGTAGTTCAAGAAGAACAGGACATTCCCGCACCCCTCCGCAAGAGTAGTAGGCCGTCTCATCCGCCTGAGAGATACTGCGGTTTTCTCATAGATGGAGATAGAGAGGATTGCGTCATTGATGATGATGAACCTACTAGCTTCCAGCGGGCCATCCAGAGCGACGACTCGGTATGATGGCTGGATGCAATGCGGACCGAAATGGAGTCCATGTACACCAACAAAGTATAGACTTTGGACTTTGCTCCAGATGGGGTAAAACCCATAGGATGCAAATGGATCTTCAAGAAAAAGATTGGTGTAGATGGGCAGGTGGAAACCTATAAGGCTAGACTTGTTGCAAAGGGTTTTCGTCAAAGACCTGGTTTGGACTATGACGAAACTTTTTCTCCAGTGGCTATGCTCAAATCCATTCAGGTCCTTCTTGCCATTGCTTCCTTCCATGATTATGAGATCTGGCAGATGGACGTAAAGACGTCTTTGCTAAACGGTAATTTAGAAGAGTGCGTCCATATGGATCAGCCAGAAGGCTTCAATCAGAGTGGGAGCAGCGGGAAAGTGTGCAAGTTGCTTAAGTCCATTTATGGACTGAAGCAAGCATCACGGAGTTGGAACATCTGTTTTGATGAAACGGTCAAAGAATATGACTTTATCAAAAATCCAGATGAACCATGTATATATAGTAAAATTGTAGCACGAACTGTCGTATTCCTCATCTTGTACGTGGATGATATTCTATTGATAGGAAATGACATTCCTATGCTACAATCTGTCAAAGGATTCTTGTCACACAGGTTCTCCATGAAAGACCTGGGCGATGCCTCTTACATTCTAGGGATCTGGATCTATCGTGATAGATCCAAGAGGATGTCGGGGCTTTCGCAGTCCAGGTATATCAACACTATACTGAAAAGATTCAGTATGGAAGATTCTAAGCGCGGTAATTTATCGGCTTGTCACGGAATCACCCTCTCCAAAGAGATGTCTCACAAGACTGATTTGGAAAGGGATCGCATGTCGATTATACCCTACGCTTCTGCGGTAGGCTCTATAATGTATGCGATGTTGTGCACCACACCAGATGCAGCTTACGCACTGAGCGTGGTAAGCAGGTATCAGTCAGACCCAGGGGAGAAGCACCGGATTGCAGTAAAGAACATTCTCAAGTACCTGAGAAGGACTAAGGAGATGTTCTTGGTTTACGGCGGAAAAGACCTCAAGATCGAGGCCTTTTCTGATTCCGGCTTCCAAAGTGACAAGGATGACTCTAAGTCCATGTCAGGTTATGTCTTTACCCTCAATGGAGGGGCGGTGTGCTGGAAGAGTTCCAAGCAGGACACCGTTGCTGACTCGACGATGGAAGCGGAGTATATTGCTGCTTGCGATGCCGCAAAAGAAGCGGTTTGGATGAAGAAGTTCCTAACAGAACCTCAGGTGGTTCCTACCATTGTTGATCCAATACCACTGTATTGCGACAACAACGGAGCTATAGCTTTAGCGAAGGAACCCAGGTCCCATCAGAAGTCCAGACACATCTTAAGGCGGTATCACCTGATCAGGGAGATCATAGATCGCCGGGAGATCGAGGTCTGGAGAGTTGCTACAGAGGAGAACATTGATGATCCATTCACAAAGGCCTTACCTCAGATTCAGTTCGAAAGACTACTCGAGATGATCGGTCTTCGATATGCCAGGACATGGCCCTAGTGCAAGTGGGAGATTGTTAGTGTATATGCTCTAGGGGCCATTATTGTATCATACTAGCTTGTATATTAATGGAAGCTTGGGATATTCACAGTTATATTAACAATCTTGCTAAACATGGTAGTATGCTACTTGGTTTTATCTATCTTAATATGTGTGTACGTATGATAGAGCCCTTAGGATCTTGCTTGACTACCAACGTTGTGATGGCAGTCACACTAGTGGGGGCTGGGTAGTCTACAAGCACATCCTTTTTCAGGTCCCTAGTCGTAGGATTATCGAGACAGGGCATCGATACTCCGGAGTAGACTAGTGTGTACGCTTCTCATCCCAGTTGGGGAGATGGTCTGTCCCACAGCCATCAGTACGTCATACTGGAGATAGTATACAGGTGCTTGTTGGGTTACGGGTACACCGGACAGGACTCACAGGGAACTGTTGGTTGGTATTATACCCGTCGTCAGTTAACAGTTCCCAGGTGACATGAGTACAGCATAGTCCGCAGACTTGACACTGCTACTTCGCCTCGAGTGTGTCCCACTGTTCTTAGATTGCTACCCTACCACGGTTCAAAGGAGTCGTGTAAACAGGTAGCAGTTGGGTGCAGTCCCGAGCACTTGGAGGCAGTAGCGGATAGACAGGATTCGTCTCTCCCGGTATTGGGAGTTGATATCGCGCTGTGTCTGGAGAGCCATTACGTAAAGTCCCTGGCCAGGGCAAGCGAGATTTACTGGTAGGTTTTCCAGTAGTTTCTCAAGGTGTTATGGGCTTCGCTCCGACACGACTTATACCGCTTTTTGGGGACTGACGCTTGCCGCCCCCTAGGCCCGATATGCGATAGTCCTAGACGAACAGACCGGACTATACGGAGATTGTCACATCAGGCTTAGTATGAGTTCGGATGGGTTTCCTCATCGGCCTTCTTATCGACATCTACCTGGGAACCATTACGTACAGCTAGTGCCGCTTGCGGTCTGTGGTTAAACCCTCTGCCAGCGTTGTAGTCGAGTCTTTAGAGTCCCACACAGAGAGTTTCCCTGCTCCGGGTGAAACGATATAGAGGTCGTTTGGTTTTACGACAAGGGTTCGGACGCATACGTGTTTTTACGCACGTACGATGTTCGGACAGTTTTTACTAGCCGGCTTTGGTTTAAGCCAGATTCTAGTATCGGATTATTGGATTTATACAGTCTAAAGTTTTTCCGTGTTTTCACGGATAGGAGGGGCATTCTCGTAATTTGGCGAGAAGCTTCTAGAAGGATGATGACTTAGGGCTAAGGTGGCATTTGCATTTATTGATTTAGTGACTCATTTGTGTGATTCATCCATGGAGTTAATGATTCATTTAATGGCTAAATGACTCATGAGATGAATCACACAAGATGAATGAATGAAGCATGGTTGATAAATCATTTGATTTATTTATTTAATAAATCATCATGCTTCATATATTCAAAATGAATCATTATTTCAATTCATTCTCACTCTCACCTTCTCTCTCCTCAAGCTCTCTCTCTTCAAACCCTAATCCTATCCTCTCATGTGTTGAGATCAAGGATTAGCAAGACTCATTAATCCATAATCATACTCTATATTCCTTCGGTGACTTTGATTAGCAATTAGAGTAACCTAGTTACCTCAAGATTAGAGGCAAAGCTTGGAGTAGAGGCTCTCGGGTGGATCGTCTATTACAAAGAGGAGGCCGACGAGGAGGTGGTTAACGAGAAGAAGAAGGACTTGGTTCATTAGGTATAATCTTCTTTCATAGTAGCTAATTACTCCTATGATAGTGTTAGTTATAATTTAGCAAAGATCCTTTCGGTTAGTCGATGTTGTTTTAAACAAAATGATTGTTTTACATATTTCCGCCTCCCCACAACTCATGAGGTGTACAACGTCGACTTACAGGTATTGAGCGATCAGAAGATCAACAAGCAAGCCTGCTCATACTCCTACGAATCCACTCAGTAACACTACCGTACAGTTCGGTCTCTTCATCTGATATGTCGCATATCAGAGCCTGGGGGTGGTATAACATCACACCACAATAGCCTTATAAGTCATGCCGATACAAAGTCTATAACAGTTCAAGAAACTAATGATAACACTTAATAGTAAATCTCAGCAACCCTGGCCGGGGATTTCCTGTTATGGCCAATCGAGCATATCGCAACATCAAACCCCAATACCGGGAGAGACGAATCCCCTCCTGTCGCTCATTGCCTCCATGTGACTCGGGACTGTACCAAAAAACCACCGTTTTGCACGATCTCTTGAACATGGTAAGGTGGAAATCAAAGCACAGTCGGAATCACACAAGACTCTATGTCGATCTCGGGTCGACAGACTAACCTGTACCAGTGTCACTAGAGAACTGCTATCTGACGATAGGTATAATACCATCTAGGAGTTCTCGGCGAGTCCGTCCAGTGTACCCGGTCTCTACTGAGCACTCGTATACCATCTCTGATGTCAAACACCAATGGATATGGGATCATCCATCGCCTATTACATGGGTAGAGAAGCGTATACGCTAGTCTACTCTGGAGTATCGATGCCCCGTCTCGATACTCCCACGGCTAGGAACATTTGAAGTGTTGGTTACAGTGCTCTCAAGTCAATTATTGGATCGCAGGCACGTGATTGCAATGATTGAGGTAGGACCTGTACCTGTAGGACAGTCTTACTCGAGATGATAGTATGCTATCTGGTTTGTCTTTATCATCGTGTACATACTTCAGGTGACATTACAGATCACTATTACATGTTGATAGAGCCCATAGGATTCTTGCTTGACTACCAGCAAAACGATGGCGATCATATACGTGAGAGTTGGGTGGTCTATAAGCACATCCTTAAAGTGTCCCTAGTCGTGGGAGTTTCGAGATTGGGCATCGATACTTCCATAAGTAGACTAGTGTATATAGATCGAGACCCCGACGAGGGGCGATGGCCGATCTCACAAGCCATTGGTGTCAGTTGGATCACCTAAGATGTATACATGTGCTCATTGGGTTATGAGTACACCGGACAGACTCGCCGGGAACATGCTAGTTGGTATTATACCTATTGTCAGATAGAAATTCCCTGGTGACATGTGTACAGGTTAGTCTATCGACCTGAGATCGTCATTTGTCTCGTGTAAGTTCCCACTGTGCTTTGATTACTACCCTACCACGGCTCAAAGGAGTCATGCAAACAGGTTGTAGTTGGGTACAGTCCCGAGCCACATGGAGGCAGTGAGTAGATCGTCAGGGGATTTGTCTCTCCCGGTATTGGGAGTTGAGGTCGCGGAGTGCACGGGTGGCCATCACCAAAAATCCTCGACCGGGGTAGACGAGAATTACTGATTCGGATCAGTAGTTTCTCAGTTGGTGATAGGTCTAAAGGGTCTGACATTATCCACCCCCTAGACTCGATATGCGATACTCATAGACGAACGGACCAGACTGTACGGATATTGTCACTGTCGGGCTTAGTAGGGTTTCAGGATGAGTTCGCTCGTCGGCCTCCCTTTCGCTCAATACCTGGGCAGCCGTTATGTACAGCTAGTGCCACTGACGTGCTTGTGGTTAAACCCACTGCCAGCGTATTAACGAGTCTTTAGAGTCCCACACAGAGGGTTTCCCTAGTTCGGGAGAAATGTTGTAGAGGCCGTATGGTTTTATGGCTGGGTTCGATCATATTTGTGCACTAGTGCACGGATCATGATCGGACGGATAATACTAGCGAGTTTGGTTTAAGACGGATCTTAGTATTATATTGTTGGAATATTTTCGTCTCGTTGTATTTCTATTCAGTCAGACTACGGATGCGGGTATGTATATATGGATGAGGGGTATTCTTGTAATTCGTTACGGATTTACTTTTGAAGTTGCCATTTCTTTTTATTGGATTAAACATTTAGTTTAATGTTTAATTGGTTAAAGTGTGAGTTATGGAATTTTTGTGCGGGGCATATTTCATGAGCATGTCTGTGTATTTGATTTTTGTGAGGAAAAATTTGTGGCTGCCAATTTCGTGACTCATCCTTTGGCATTAATGGATATTGTCAAGCTTAGGATATTTAGTTAGATATTTTGTGGAGTGTGTGGCTGTGGATTCTTGGTGGAGAATATATTTCTTTAGTTGCTATTCATTAATTCAACACACCCACCAAAAATCCATAGAGAACCATTTTGGTTTTGGCCGATCCCAATTTTCCAATAAGCTCATTTTTCCTCCAAGCCAAATTCTATGCTCACATTTTCACCTCTTGGCAATTTCATTCACTTCCACCCAAATCCTTGGGTGCTTTGAGACAAAGTATTCACACACTATTTCTACTTCACTTTGGGTATCTAGGCTAGCAAACTGGATGCCCGAGTTGCTTCGGTTTTGAAGCGGGGGCCCGTATTACTAATTCTCGACATGGATCGTCTTCGACGAGGGAGACCGGAGATCGAACTTGATCGAGGAAGCCGTGAGGAGCTTGGGACAGAGGTTGAAAAATGAAGGACACGGATCGATCGGTATAACCCCTCTAAACCCCTTTTACAGTTAACTAGTATAGGGTTAATGGTTCGATCCGGAAATCGGGTTCCGTTAGCGCCGGGTTTTAAAAGTTTTTGTTCCGCGTTTGGCCACGGTATGATGGCCGGGGCGCTGGCGTAACCTTACATGGTATCAGAGCCAACCCATTAACCGTATACTAGTTGTTTAAACGATGTTAAAATATCAAAACCGAAAAGATATTTTTTATGTGGCAAAAAGGTGTGGCTGATTTTTTGGTGAAGGATAATTAGTGGCTGTTCCTTTTTTTAGTGTAGAAATTTTCGTGGCTAATATTTTAGGTGAGGGGTATTTTGGTGGCTGATGGTTTTTGGTGTTGGAAAAAGTTTTCTTGAGTTGCAAAAACCACAAAAAAAATCCCTCACTACACTTCAGCCACTTCATTCAAAAGCCAATTAAAAACAACAGCCACTTCATCAATTCTTCATTTTCAACAGCCACTTCTTTTCACAGCCACTTCATTCAACAGAGCATTCTTTTGGGGTTGTTTCGGTTTCGATATTTCTAACATTGTTTAAAGTTTACAGTACATGCATTACTATCTGCGACCGTGAATGTCATTAGAGCCGTACAACTTGTCTAATTGCTATAGTTCTTTTAGACGGGTTTGCGAACGTGACATTCACGTTGATGTTTTGTGTTGTGCTGTGTTGTTGCGGATTTGTCGTAGTGGATAGCTTGGATTCAATGATAGTGCAGTTTAGTTTTAATTGTACATTTGATATCGTGGGGCGAGCGTCCGACATGTAGACTGCCGTCACTGCCTATTTGTATATTATTCTTTTGGGGTACGACCGGGTTGAGGTCGATGTCACCGTTGTACATATTTTCTTTTCTGTACTATTACCCCACGGTGGAGTGCACAGATAGCCGGGTTCTAGAGGGTAATAGGCATGCATCTCATGGCGTTGAGACGGAGGGGCTTCACTCTAGAATTGGCGGGCTATTCGCCGCACTCGTAGGGGGTACATGTTGACCCAAGGAGGAGTGCTCAAGTTACCGGATTCCGTGAAGTGCCGGGTGGCCCATTCACTTTGATGAAGGGGGTTGCCTCGCTTCTGGTTTTGGCGGGTAACTTGCCGCACTGGTAGGGGTCTAGGTTTTCATTGCACAGGTTATCCACACGACCAGGGGAACGTCGGGTTTCACTTGCGGCTCAAAGGAAACCCGGGGCTCCTAACTTATCTGTATTGTTCTGTGATGCTTATTACTTATCTGTGATGTTGCATTTATCATGCCTGGAGCGATTATTATATATTTATATATATATATACTAGTAGATGTTGTATATGTTTTACACCCACGCTAGTCCAATCCCCGCTCTGTCGTTAGTTAAGTAACCTAACGGGTGATGACGGGACCCAGTGACGAATGCGGATGGCATACACGTACATTTTATTTTCGTTCTTTTCTGGTGTGATTAATTGATGGGACTGCGTTGATTTTGATCAATGCAAAAGAAAACAAACCTGTTTGACGTTGTTGGAACAATTTTCAAAAAGTGTTATTACAAGGACGTTTTCTTTTGTTTTGCACAGTGGTATTCAGTTGGAATATCCTGCACCTCATTCGACGAGGCAAGGGCCGAGATCCCTTCACCTGGAGTGACCCCTTGGGCAGAGGTTTGCGTCAGGGTAATAACTTCACTATAGTCGATTACTTGTTGCTTTGCATCGCGGTATTCAGTTGGAATATCCTGCACCTCATTCCAAGAGGAAAGAGCCGAGATCCCTTCACCGGGAGTGACCTCTTTAGCAAAGGTTTTCGCCACTATATATTTGTAACGTTCCTTCAACGATATCAAGTTCATTACGTTAAAGGTTTTTCGTCAAAAAACCATTCATAGCCCTCCGTCATTTCAGACGGGTAGCACTTAGTATTCATGCTATGTTTGTTGGCCTTAGTCAAGGCATAGTATATGGTAGCTATTTGTCACTTTTCTGTTACATGGATAGATGCGTTGGTTTGGGACAGTCGTACAGCCTTGTTGGCTTTAGTCAAGGGCGAGTACGGGTGGGTTCAAATTAACCTGGACGATGACGTGTAGAACTTGACATGTGACTTATGATTTGTTGGCCTTAGTCAAGATATTAAGAGCATGGAGTAAAAATCACATCGGGAGTTTCAAAAATACAGGAAACTTGCCAGGCATGCGCATACCTTCTGGAGTGTGATAACTTGAGTGGATTCCATCAGGTTATCATACGATGATAGTTGGATCCCGATACCCACTGATGAGTTAGTTTACTCCTCGGGTGATTTTAGATAATCCCGACTAATTCTTCTTTCAGGTTTGGAGGACAATTTGAGGATACAGTGGGAGATATCCTGATTAGATAAAGTGATTAACCATTCTGATCTAGGTTAGAGTACACGCTGAGTGTTTCTTTTCTCTCTCTCTTTGACAGCGATCATGGCCCAACCCTAGACTATAACTCAATAACCAAGATAATCAGACCTTCTTAAAACATATTGACTTTTGGATTGTCAAAGTTGCATACTTCATTGCCACTCCTACTTTTACCCTTTGCTTTTCTCTGGAACATTCTGTATCACTACAAAGATCCACATTTATTGGATATAACCATCGTATAGTTACATACGAACTCGAAGAAATTTGTTTCAAATTCGAGGATGGTTTCCGGTTCTGGAGAAATTGAATAGGACTATTCAGTTGTCATTTCCTTTTACCTTCTCTCAGCTTGTGAGGGCTCCTAGGATTAGGAGAGGGTACACCTATTCGGCTTATTGGATAGTCTTCTTCCAAACCTTAGGCAGGTGCCGAAAGGTGGGGAGGGAAGAAAACCAATTAGCCTAAGTGTAGTGTACAGAAGGTAATTAGTAAAGAGAAATAAAGGGATTAGAAAGAGGGAAAAGTAAATTGCGACTGCTATCATTCACGACCAAACCGCGTATCTCATCGCCACTCCTACTTCACCTTTGCATTTCTTCATAACACCCCGTATCACTACGAAGATCCACAGTTATTGGATAATCCATCGTATAGTTACATACGAACTCGAAGGAACTTGTTCCAGTTCGAGGATGGATTCGGGTTCAGGAGAAATAGAATAAGGTTTATTCAGTTGTCTTTTATCTTTACCTTCTCTCAGGTTGCGAGTACTCCTAGGATTAGAAGAGTACACCTATTACGCTTATTGGATAGTCTTCTTCCAAACCATAGGCTGGTGCCTAACGGTAGGGAAAGAAGGAAACCATTTAGCCTAAGGATGGTGTACAGAAGGTAATGAGTAAAGACAAATAAATGAATTTGGAGAGATGGAAAAGAAATATACGGTTACAGTAATGAATCTGGATAATGGAAGAGGCATTATTAGGAATACCCGGATACCCCTTTGAAACATCTTCATGTTTCAGTTTCACTATGCGTTGTTAATTGAAAACTGATTTCCCAATTAGATCCTTACTCCAGGGCATGTATTTACCAGTTTTTTATTCTCACATCTATATGGTTTTACAGATGATGAGTGGGAGTATGCTATTGGGAATTAGGTGATCATATCCTCATTATATCGGAATTAGTTGTAATTGGTGATATTTGAGAAAATCACCTGGGGTTTTGCCTGACGGCAGATATTTGGTTTTGAATATCCGTTGTTATGCACCAATTTCAAACTGATATATCTGTACGTTTATTTTATAAAGTGAGATATAACTTTTTGAAATTATGTTCATGACATTTACCTGTATCAGTTGATGATTGGGTAAGGAGCATTAAACAGCGGTGTAATTCTTCATAACCATAGTAGAGTTTTCAACCTACGACACACGGGTTATGAATTATTCAACTCAGGGGACTTATACAAAGTATTGTATGTTGTCTGGTTTCCATTAGGACAGAGGGGTTGATACTCGTACTATATTCTGTTTACTTGTGACTTCTCTAGTTTTAGACAAGTATTTTGTAGAAATACAAGGTCCAAGTTTTGAGAAGTTATAGGTACAAGAATAAAGTGGAGAACCATGTGTTGCAAGTATCAGGATTCCTCAAGGTGATCGAAGATGTAGATACTTGTATTTGGTATTCAGTAGATAGTAATGGTTTTGAGAACTTGCTTCTCTTTCAGGTTACTCATATCTGGATGCACTCCTAAGTTGAGTAATGCTGATCGGCCTCTCTCCATTTAGTTGACATGCACTGGAGACAACTGCATGATTTGAATCTGGTTCTAATTAAATCAGTGCCTCTGTTTCTATATTGTATATAGAATGGTTCATATCTTAACGATGTTAATGTATATGGAGTTGTCCGGCTTATGCTTAAAACCAGACTCTGGACATACTCAAGGAACGCTTCTGTAATGGCAGTTTGTGGGTTAACCCGGGATATGACGAGGGTTAACTTTCTACCATCTGGAAGATCAATAGTGATATTGTTCTTGGCTCGCTATAGTTTTAGTAAAATGGACTTTTTCAGAAAACAGTAGTGGGAGTATGGTAGAACTGGAAGTGATTCCAGAACCACAGACGATTACTGAAAATTTAATAGAGCCTAAAGATTCAATCGGGTTTGAATTCCATTCGCCACTCCGCAGATATGGTAGGTAACCTCAGGCACCCGAGAGGTACTTCGGTATCCTCAAAGACGGTGACAGAAAGGTTCTTGTTTACCCAGACTTGACACTACTGTTGTTCCAGACTATGAGACCCGGCAGGAGGATGAGTATAGAGTCGTTCTAAACTAGCTTTAGAAGTGCACGTGTATATGACTCTGCCAGAGGGTTGTTGTGGTCAGTGGGAGCAGCGGAAGCATAGTGGACAAGTGGCTTGTGTCTATTTATAGACTAAAGAAGATATAGCGGAGATAGATCATCTATTTTTGATGTGACAGTCATAGGCTTTGACTTCATCAGAATAGGAGATGGATCTGTTAAGGAGGCAGTAGGGTGGTATGTCCTGGTATTTGGATGACATGCACATTGTAGGAAGTGAAATTCCTATACTACAATCGGTTATACTGTGGTTGTCACACAGTGGTTTCTCCACATAGGATATGGATATTATATCGGACATTCTGGTAACTGGATCTATAGTTTTAGATCTAGATTTGGGTAGTTTCCCAATCTGGGTACTTAGACAGTATTCTAAAGGTATTTTAGAATGGACGACTCCTGGCATAGTGGTGTACCTGCAGGTGATGGAGTCACCCTCTCTAAAGGTGTCTTACAGACTAAAGGGGAGAGGGATATGCATAATTGACATATCACTTGCTTAGGAAATTAAGTCAATCATGAGATGTTAAGTACCACACCAGATGTTGTTTTTGCACTAGATCCAATAAGTTCATATATTAATCCAATCCTGGAGAAACGTTCGGAAGCAGTTTTTGAACATAAGTGGATGTTCTAGGGATTTGGTAACAGCAGCCTCCTCCGGAAGACGGTTATCATTCCATGCTTCCAAGGTGACCTGGATGACAGAGTGACTGTCAGAGTTATAGTTTTCCCTCTTTTGAGGGGCGGTAGTTTGGACAGGTAGTCCAAGAAAATACTGAGGGAGACATGGTGCAGGATACCGATTAAATTCAGTTGACGATACAGTCTAAGAAGTTAACTGGATTTGGAGTTCATATATGAACTGGGTCCCATCAGATATCCAGGCATATTCTAAGACAGGTATTGCTCATTTCGGAAGATGGCTTTCTCCGCGAACTTGAGATAAAGAGAGATATAGAAATAAACATTAGAGCGGATCCACTCACTGAGGCTATTTCTCGAACGCAATAGTTCTACAAACGAGCTTTGTGAAACTGATTAGTAGAGAAATTGGGTGTTCGGTATCACATGGGCTGTGAGTATGCGACACCGCAATAATTAGCTTTAAGTGCAAGTGGGAGATTGTTGGATATAGTACTCTCAAGTCAATTATTGGATCACAGGCACGTGATTGCAATGATTGAGGGAGGACCTGTACCGGTAGGACAGTCTTACTCAAGATGATAGTATGCTATCTGGTTTGTCTTTATCATCGTGTACATGCTTCAGGTGATATTACAGATCACTATTACATGTTGATAGAGCCCATAGGATTCTTGCTTGACTACCAGCAGTATGATGGCGATCATATACGTGAGAGTTGGATGGTCATATAAGCACATCCTTAAAGTGTCCCTAGTCGTGTGAGTTTCGAGACTGGGCATCGATACTCCATGAGTAGACTAGTGTATACGGGTCGAGACCCTGACAAGGGGCGGTGTCCGGTCTCACAAGCCATTGGTGTCAGTTGGATCACCTAAGATGTATAAAGGTGCTCATTGGGTTATGAGGACACCGGACGGACTCGCCGGGAACATGCTAGTTGGTATTATACCTATTGTCAGATAGCAATTCCCTGGTGACATGTGTACAGGTTAGTCTATCGACCTGAGAACGTTATTTGTCTCGTGTGAGTTCCCACAGTGAGTAGATCGTCAGGGGATTTGTCTCTCCCAGTATTGGGGGTTGAGGTCGTGGAGTGCACGGGTGGCCATCACCAGAAATTCTCGGCCGGGGTAGAGGAGAATTACTGATTCGGATCAGTAGTTTCTCAGTTGGTGATAGGTTTCATGCCGACACTAAATGTCGCGTTATTAGGGGTCTGATTTTATCCACCCCCTAGACTCGATATGCGATACTCATAGAAGAACGGAATGGACTGTACGGATATTGACACTGTCAGGCTGTAAGTCGACGTTGTACACACC
The DNA here is from genome assembly GCA_030015575.1 of Agapanthus africanus. Taxonomy (NCBI): domain Eukaryota; kingdom Viridiplantae; phylum Streptophyta; class Magnoliopsida; order Asparagales; family Amaryllidaceae; genus Agapanthus; species Agapanthus africanus. Next base: position 204,228,409 of record CM057347.1, on the reverse strand, counting down.
ACGAGTTGCGGGGAGGCGGAAATATGAAAAACAATCTTTTTCTTTAAACTAACATCGACTAACCGTAAGGATCTTTGCTAAACTCTAACTAACAATATCATAGGAGGAATTAGCTACTATGAAAGAAGATTATACCTAATGAAACAAGTCCTTCTTCTTCTCGTTAACCACTTCCTCGTCGGCCTTCTCTTTGTAATAGAAGATCCACCCGAAAGCTACTACTCCAAGCTTTGCCTCTAACTTGAGGAAACTAGGTTACTCAAAGTGCTAATCAAAGTAACCTAGGGAATATAGAGTGTGATTAGGGATTAATAAGTCTTGCTAACCCTTGATCTCAACACATGACAGGTTAGGGTTAGGGTTTGAAGAGAGAGAGCTTGAGGAGAGAGAAGGTGAGAGTGAGAATCCTTTTGGAAATAATGATATCATTTGAATATATGAAGCATATGATTTTATTAAAATGAATAAAAATAATAATGTGTCATCATGCTTCATTAACTCTCATAGTGATTCATCTCATGAGTCATTTAAATCATAAATGCAACATTAACTCCATGGATGAATCACTACATGACTCATTAAACCAATTAATGCAAATGCCACCTTAGCCTCCAAGTCATCATCCTTCTAGAAGCATCCCGACAATTTACGAGAATGCCCCTCCTATCCGTGAAAACACGGAAAAACTTTAGACTGTATAAATCCAATAATCCGATACTAAAATTTGGCTTAAACCAAAGCCGGCTAGTAAAAACTGTCCGAACATCGTATGTGCGTAAAAACACGTATGCATCCGAACCCTTGTCGTAAAACCATACGACCTCTATATCGTTTTGCCCGAAGCAGGGAAACTCTCTGTGTGGGACTCTAAAGACTCGACTACTACGCTGGCAGTGGGTTTAACCACAGACCACAAGCGGCACTAGCTGTACGTAACGGTCCCCAGGTAGATGTCGATAAGAAGGCCGATGAGGAAACTCATCCAAACTCCTACTGAGCCTGATGTGACAATCTCCGTACAGTCTGGTCTGTTCGTCTAGGACTATCGCATATCGGGCCTAGAGGGGCGGCAAGCGTCAGTCCCCTAAAAGAGGTATAAGTCGTATCGGAGTGAAGCCCATTACACCTTGAGAAACTACTTGGAAAACCTACCAGAAAATCTCGCTTGCCCTGGCTAGGGACTTTGCGTAATGGCTCTCCAGACACAGCGCGATATCAACTCCCAATACCGGGAGAGACAAATTCTGTCTAACCGCCACTGCCTCCAAGTGCTCGGGACTGCACCCAACTGCTACCTGTTTGCACGACTCCTTTGAGCCGTGGTAGGGTAGTAATCTAAGAACAGTAGGACACACTCGAGACGAAGTAGCAGTGTCAAGTTTGCGGACTATGCTGTACTCATGTCACCTAGGAACTGTTAACTGACGACGGGTATAATACCAACCAACAGTTCTCTGCGAGTCCTGTCCGGTGTACCCGTAACCCAACAAGCACCAGTATACTATCTCCAGAACGACGTACTGATGGCTGTGGGACAGACCATCTCCCCAACTAGGATGAGAAGCGTACACACTAGTCTACTCCGGAGTATCGATGCCCTGTCTCGATAATCCTACGACTAGGGACCTGAAAAAGGATGTGATGTAGACTACCCAGCCCCCACTAGTGTGACTGCCATCACAACGCTGGTAGTCAAGTAAGATCCTAAAGGCTCTATCAATACGTACACACATATTAAGATAGATATAAACCAAGTAGCATACTATTATGTTTAGCAAGACTGTTAATATAACTGTGAATATCGCAAATTTCCATTAAGTAATATACAAACTAGTATGATACAATAATGGCCCCTAGGGCGTATACACTAACAATCTCCTACTTGCACTAGGGCCATGTACTGGCATATCGAAGATCGATCATCTCTAGTAGCCTCTCGAACTGAATCTGAGGTAAAGCCTTTGTGAATGGATCAGCAGTGTTCTCCTCTGTAGCAACTCTCCGGACCTCGATCTCCCGGCGATCTATGATCTCCCTGATCAGGTGATACCGCCTTAAGATGTGTCTGGACTTCTGATGGGACCTGGGTTCCTTCGCTAAAGCTATAGCTCCGTTGTTGTCGCAATACAGTGGTATTGGATCAACAATGGTAGGAACCACCTGAAGTTTTGTTAGGCACTTCTTCATCTAGACCGCTTCTTTTGCGGCATCGCAAGCAGCAATATACTCCGCTTCCATCGTCGAGTCAGCAACGGTGTCCTGCTTGGAACTCTTCCAGCACACCGCCCCTCCATTGAGGGTAAAGACATACCCTGACATGGACTTGGAGTCATCCTTATCACTCTGGAAGCTGGAATCAGCAAAGGCCTGTATCTTGAGGTCTTTTCCGCCGTAAACCAAGAACATCTCCTTAGTTCTTCTCAGGTACTTGAGAATGTTCTTTACTGCTATCCAGTGCTTCTTCCCTGGGTCTGACTGATACCTGCTTACCACGCTCAGTGCGTAAGCTACATCTGGTCTGGTGCACAACATCGCATACATTATAGAGCCTACCGCAGAAGCGTAGGGTATAATAGACATGCGATCCCTTTCCAAATCAGTCTTGGGAGACATCTCTTTGGAGAGGATGATTCCGTGACAAGCCGGTAGATTACCGCGCTTAGAATCTTCCATTATGAATATTTTCAGTATAGTGTTGATATACCTGGACTGCGAAAGTCCCAACATCCTCTTGGATCTATCACGATAGATCCGGATCCCCAGAATGTAAGAGGCATCACCCAGGTCTTTCATGGAGAACCTGTGTGGCAAGAATCCTTTGACAGATTGTAGCATAGGAATGTCATTTCCTATCAATAGAATGTTATCCACGTACAAGACGAGGAATACGACAGTTCGTGCTACAATTTTACTATATATACATGGTTCATCTGGATTTTTGATAAAGTCATATTCTTTGACCGTTTCATCAAAACAGATGTTCCAGCTCCGCGTTGCCTGCTTTAATCCATAAATGGACTTAAGCAACTTGCACACTTTCCCGCTGCTCCCACTCTGATTGAAGCCTTCTGGCTGATCCATATAGACGCACTCTTCTAAATTACCATTTAGAAAAGCCGTCTTTACGTCCATCTGCCAGATCTCATAATCATGGAAGGCGGCAATAGCAAGAAGGACCCGAATGGATTTGAGCATAGCCACTGGAGAAAAAGTTTTGTCATAGTCCAAACCAGGTCTTTGACGAAAACCCTTTGCAACAAGTCTAGCCTTATAGGTTTCCACCTGTCCATCTACACCAATCTTTTTCTTGAAAATCCATTTGCATCCTATGGGTTTTACCCCATCTGGAGCAAAGTCCAAAGTCCATACTTTGTTGGTGTACATGGACTCCATCTCGGTCCGCATTGCATCCAGCCATCGTACCGAGTCGCCGCTCTGGATGGCCAGCTGGAACCTAGTAGGTTCATCATCATCAATGACGCCATCCTCTTCATCCCCATCTATGAGAAAACCGTAGTATCTCTCAGGCGGATGAGAAGGCCTACTACTCCTGCGGAGGGGTGCGGGAATGTCCTGTTCTTCTTGAACTACTGGTTCTACCAAACTTTCAGTAGTAGTTTGTGGTTCTGGAATTTCTTCCAGTTCTATTGCGCTCCCACTTGTTTCCTTTTCTAAAAACTGATGTTCTAGAAAATGGGCATTACGAGAAATAAAAACCTTTTGTTCCTCTGCTTAATAGAAGAAATACACCCTGGAGTTCTTTGGATATCCCACAAACTTACACTGTACTGATCGTGCCTCGAGTTTGTCCGCATGCTGCTTTTTAACAAAAGCTGTACATCCCCATATCTTTAAATACTGAAGATAGGGTTTCTTCCCACTCCACATCTGATATGGCGTGGTAGGCACAGTCTTGGTAGGAGCCCTGTTCAAAAGATATGCCGCTGATTCTAGCGCATAACCCCAGAAAGATCACGGTAACTCAGCATTACTCATCATGGAACGTACCATATCCAATAGGGTTCGATTCCCTCTCTCCGATACACCGTTATGCTGTGGAGTGTATGGAGGAGTAAGCTGAGAGAATTCCTTTCTCTTTTAGGTAACCTAGGAACTCGGCACTTAAGTATTCACCACCTCGATCAGATCTTAGTGTCTTGATACTTTTGCCGGTTTGGTTTTCTACTTCATTCTTATATTCTTGGAATTTCTCAAAAGCCTCGGATTTATGTTTCATCAAGAAAATGAATCCGTACCTAGAGTAATCATCCGTAAAAGTAATGAAATAGGAAAAACTACCTCTTGCATGTGTAGACATTGGACCACATACATCGCTGTGTATGAGTCCTAAGAGCTCGCTCGCTCTTACTCCATGTCTAGTGAATGGAGTCTTTGTCATCTTTCCTTCGAGACATGATTGACAAGTGGCATAAGATTGATATTCGAACGAATCCAAATATCCTTCTCTATGTAACTTAGTTAACCTTGTCTCATTGATGTGACCTAGTCTACAATGCCATAAGAAAGCTTTATTTAAATCTGGAGACTTTCTTTTTAGTGTGTTCTGGACATTGAAAATCTGTAATTGGTTTAAGACATATATACCATTATCTAGTGTACCGGACCCAATCAAACCATGATTAAGGTGGATGTTAACAATATCGCTTACAAACGTGAAATCATAACCTTCTTTTGATAACAACAAAACCGATATGATATTACACGTTAAACTGGGTACACAAAAACAGTTATGTAAAACCAAAATATGTCCACTCATCAATCCATGGTGATAATCCCCTACGGACACAGCTCCCACGCTAGCTCCGTTAGCAACCTGAAGGGTCATATCACCAACCTTCAGCACTCTACGGTTTCTCAGTGCCTGCAATGAATTGCATATATGAGATCCTGATCCGGTATCCAATATCCAGGAAGTAGAGTTGATTGACAGACAATTTTCAATTACAAACACACCTGAAGTCGAAGCCACAGCTTGCTTCGGTTCCTGGTTCTTGGCATTCCAAGCCTTGCAATCTTTCTTCCAGTGCCCTTTCCTATGACAGTGGAAGCACTCATCCTTTGCCACTACTGGCACCGCAATCTTTTTCTTTCCTTTCACTCCCACCTTACTAACACCTCCTTTAGGTTTGGTAGCGGCCTTATTCTTCCTACCTTTGGCCCTAGCCTTGGACCCGGAAGAAGAAGCACCGCGAACAAACATAGCGGGTGTTTCCCTTGCCTTCTGCAAGGTGCCCTCTGCACTCCTCAATATGTTAAGGAGTTCTGGAAGTTCAACTTCTTTTCTTTGAATGTTGAAATTCAGAATAAACTGGGCGTAGGTGGAAGGAAGGGACTGGAGAATCAAGTCTGTATAGAGCTCGTTCTCCAAGTCGTCCCGAGGTCTGCAAACTCTTCTATATAGCCAATCATCTTTAGGACATGTTCTCCTACCGATGATCCGACGGCCAAGCTCGCCTGAAACAAGTTCTTTGAGGTCTCGTATCTTGCTATACGAGATTGCTCCCCATACAGATCCTTTGTATGGAGAAATATGGATTCAAGATCCATATCCTTGTGCCTCCTCTGATGTTCATTATTCATTGAGGCAAGCACGATGCACTTGGCCTTCGCACAATCTAACTCCCAGGTCTTGTGGATTTCCTTATCCGCATTACTGGATTTAGGACCAGGGACAGCAGGTGCCTTAGTGGTAAGGACATACCCCAATTTGTCATAAGTCAAAGCCATCTTGACATTCCGCAGCCAATCTTTATAGTTTGGCCCTGTCAATATATTTCTTCCAGTTCTATTGCGCTCCCACTTGTTTCCTTTTCTAAAAACTGATGTTCTAGAAAATGGGCATTACGAGAAATAAAAACCTTTTGTTCCTCTGCGTAATAGAAGAAATACCCCCTGGAGTTCTTTGGGTATCCCACAAACTTACACTGTACTGATCGTGCCTCGAGTTTGTCCGCATGCTGCTTTTTAACAAAAGCTGGACATCCCCATATCTTTAAATACTGAAGATAGGGTTTCTTCCTACTCCACATCTGATATGGCGTGGTAGGCACAGTCTTGGTAGGAGCCCTGTTCAAAAGATATGCCGCTGATTCTAGCGCATAACCCCAGAAAGATCACGGTAACTCAGCATTACTCATCATGGAACGTACCATATCCAATAGGGTTCGATTCCCTCTCTCCGATACACCGTTATGCTGTGGAGTGTATGGAGGAGTAAGCTGAGAGAATTCCTTTCTCTTTTAGGTAACCTAGGAACTCGGCACTTAAGTATTCACCACCTCGATCAGATCTTAGTGTCTTGATACTTTTGCCGGTTTGGTTTTCTACTTCATTCTTATATTCTTGGAATTTCTCAAAAGCCTCGGATTTATGTTTCATCAAGAAAATGAATCCGTACCTAGAGTAATCATCTGTAAAAGTAATGAAATAGGAAAAACCACCTCTTGCATGTGTAGACATTGGACCACATACATCGCTGTGTATGAGTCCTAAGAGCTCGCTCGCTCTTACTCCATGTCTAGTGAATGGAGTCTTTGTCATCTTTCCTACGAGACATGATTGACAAGTGGCATAAGATTGATATTCGAACGAATCCAAATAACCTTCTCTATGTAACTTAGTTAACCTTGTCTCATTGATGTGACCTAGTCTACAATGCCATAAGAAAGCTTTATTTAAATCTGGTGACTTTCTTTTTAGTGTGTTCTGGACATTGAAAATCTGTAATTGGTTTAAGAAATATATACCATTATCTAGTGTACCGGACCCAATCAAACCATGATTAAGGTGGATGTTAACAATATCGCTTACAAACGTGAAATCATAACCTTCTTTTGATAACAACGAAACCGATATGATATTACACGTTAAACCGGGTACACAAAAACAGTTATGTAAAACCAAAATATGTCCACTCATCAATCCATGGTGATAATCCCCTACGGACACAGCTCCCACGCTAGCTCCGTTAGCAACCTGGAGGGTCATATCACCAACCTTCAGCACTCTACGGTTTCTCAGTGCCTGCAATGAATTGCATATATGAGATCCTGATCCGGTATCCAATATCCAGGAAGTAGAGTTGATTGACAGATAATTTTCAATTACAAACACACCTGAAGTCGAAGCCACAGCTTGCTTCGGTTCCTGGTTCTTGGCATTCCAAGCCTTGCAATCTTTCTTCCAGTGCCCTTTCCTATGACAGTGGAAGCACTCATCCTTTGCCACTACTGGCACCGCAATCTTTTTCTTTCCCTTCACTCCCACCTTACTAACACCTCCTTTAGGTTTGGTAGCGGCCTTATTCTTCCTACCTTTGACCCTAGCCTTGGACCCGGAAGAAGAAGCACCGCGAACAAACATAGCGGGTGTTTCCCTTGCCTTCTGCAACGTGCCCTCTGCACTCCTCAATATGTTAAGGAGTTCTGGAAGTTCAACTTCTTTTCTTTGAATGTTGAAATTCAGAATAAACTGGGCGTAGGTGGAAGGAAGGGACTGGAGAATCAAGTCTGTATAGAGCTCGTTCTCCAAGTCGTCCCGAGGTCTGCGAGCTCTTCTATATAGCCAATCATCTTTAGGACATGTTCTCCTACAGATGATCCGACGGCCAAGCTCGCCTGAAACAAGTTCTTTGAGGTCTCGTATCTTGCTATACGAGATTGCTCCCCATACAGATCCTTTGAATGGAGAAATATGGATTCAAGATCCATATCCTTGTGCCTCCTCTGATGTTCATTATTCATCGAGGCAAGCACGATGCACTTGGCCTTCGCACAATCTAACTCCCAGGTCTTGTGGATTTCCTTATCCGCATTCCTGGATTTAGGACCAGGGACAGCAGGTGCCTTAGTGGTAAGGACATACCCCAATTTGTCATAAGTCAAAGCCATCTTGACATTCCGCAGCCAATCTTTATAGTTTGGCCCTGTCAATATATTTTTTTCTAACAGTAACTTAACGCCTGTCATGTTTTGGGTCGCTGCAATGAGAAAGAGAGGGAACACTTTAGCATGATGCTCTTGCAAGTTTAGAGTGGTTTTTAGTTTATCTAAACTGGATGGCTCCCACTGTTTCTCGAATCCCTCCTCAAACCAAAAAGGAAGAACTAGCCAGGACTATTCTCACCGTACAATACTTGCTTAACCGTTCAGCCAGGCCGGTGTCGGTACATCGAGGGAGGTTTTCCAACGCTTTCGCGAAGTTCCTTAATTAAATAACCTCTTTTCTCTGGGGGCGTAGCCCCGCTGACACCTTTCTCGGCACCTACTTGGTTTATAGCATTGATCGTTAAGTGACGAATCTCCTGATGAGTAACGTATACTCACAGTAGTTTCGGGATCCAAATATCATCGTGTGATAATTCTGAAAGAATCCTACCAACATTCATCAAACTCCAAATGGTATGCATCTCTTTGCAAATTTCAGTTTCTTTAGAAATTCCCGATATAAATTTTTGCCCCATGCTCTTATGACCTTGGCGTTAGGTCAAAATGTCATAAGTCACATGTCAAGTTCTACCCATCATTATCTTGTTAATTTGAACCCATCCGTATATACCCCTGACGTAGACCAAATGATAATACGACTGTCCCAAACTAACTCATCTATCTATGCAACAAATGAATACCCAGCAGCTACCAAACACTTTGCCTTGGCGTTAGGTCAAAATACATAGCTTGAATACTACTGAATACCCAAATGAAATGACGGAGGGCTACGAATGGTTTTGGCGAAACCGTGAACGTAGTGAACTTGATATGATCGAAGGAACCTGATAGCTTTTAAAAGGAGTGGTTAAAGCTCCGCAATTAAAAATATCTTCTGTTTTAAAAATAACCGAGTGGTTTCTTTTAAACTGTTCCAACGATTCAACTTTGGTTTATTTTCTTTGCATTAATATAATGCGTCCCATCAATTAACCTATCATTGCAGAAAACAACGAAAATACAACGTCCTCTTATGCCATCCGCATTTGCCACTGGGTCCCGTCATCGCCCGTTAGGTTACTTAACTAACGACAGAGCGGGGGCTGGGCTAACGCGGGTGTAAAACATAAGTGACGTCTAAATAGCTATCATATATAGATATTGTACATTCGTCAAACGCAATAATAGGCATTCCAGATCACAAATGAACATTATTGGATATACAAGCAATCCGCGTTTCCTTTGAGCCTGCAACGAAAGACGGATTACACAGTTGTGATGAATAGCCATTGCCCCACCCTAGACCCTTACGGGTACGGCAAACTACCCGCCAAGTACCCGAAGTGAAGCGGTCTCCCTCAACAACGTGAGTAGGCCACTAAACACTTCAAAGTACCCGGAAGTTTGTGCACCCCACCTTGGGTCTATCCTATGAGCAAAAATCAGTAAATGAAATAATACAACGGAGGCTACAACCGCAACCTGGATGTACCCCGCAAAAGAATATTACATCATATTACAATTTATATTGAATGAATGAATATAAAAACCCATTTCAAACCCCGGCTAATCATCACGACGATCCAATCAAGTTCATAAACACAAACAGTAAAATCATTACAGAAATGTGCAACCCCCTGCCAACCGACATACTAGCAGTTAGGAGAGGTTTACGAACACATTATACAAATCACAGATATAATCTAATTAGCCAAACATCGTAGAATTTCGATCGAGCAAACACAATTAATTCTACTCCAAAAACTTCTCTGTGCACCTGAGACTTGAGCAGAAACAAAACATTTCAGAAAGAACAAAATTAACACAGAAGAGTTACTGCGGAATTTTGGGGTGAATCGACTTCAACTCGGTCGCGGATCCGCGGCGGATCGCTTGGATCGGCCGCGGTTCCGCGGCTGTTTGGCCGATTCAGGAACCCAAATTTCTCCAGTATTCTTATATTTTCCTGCATGTAATTTTAGAGGTCCCTGAAAAATTTTTAGACCCCGTTTTAAAATCGACAGAAACTTGGTGAATTTGATGTTTTTTCCGGTTCGTTTTGCGATCGAATTTCTAACGACTTTGCCAACAAGTTAGTTATGGTTTAGCGAGGCTCTGATACCATTGTAAGTCGACGTTGTACACCCCACGAGTTGCGGGGAGGCGGAAATATGAAAAACAATCTTTTTCTTTAAACTAATATCGACTAACCGTAAGGATCTTTGCTAAACTCTAACTAACAATATCATAGGAGGAATTAGCTACTATGAAAGAAGATTATACCTAATGAAACAAGTCCTTCTTCTTCTCGTTAACCACTTCCTCGTCGGCCTCCTCTTTGTAATAGAAGATCCACCCGAAAACTACTACTCCAAGCTTTGCCTCTAACTTGAGGAAACTAGGTTACTCAAAGTGCTAATCAAAGTAACCTAGGGAATATAGAGTGTGATTAGGGATTAATAAGTCTTGCTAACCCTTGATCTCAACACATGACAGGTTAGGGTTAGGGTTTGAAGTGAGAGAGCTTGAGGAGAGAGAAGGTGAGAGTGAGAATCCTTTTGGAAATAATGATATCATTTGAATATATGAAGCATATGAATTTATTAAAATGAATAACAAATAATAATGTGTCATCATGCTTCATTAACTCTCATAGCGATTCATCTCATGAGTCATTTAAATCATAAATGCAACATTAACTCCATGGATGAATCACTACATGACTCATTAAACCAATTAATGCAAATGCCACCTTAGCCTCCAAGTCATCATCCTTCTAGAAGCATCCCGACAATTTACGAGAACGCCCCTCCTATCCGTGAAAACACGGAAAACTTTAGACTGTATAAATCCAATAATTCGATACTAGAATCTGGATTAAACCAAAGCCGGCTAGTAAAAACTGTCCGAACATCGTACGTGCGTAAAAACACGTATGCGTCCGAACCTTTGTCGTAAAACCATACGACCTCTATATCGTTTCGCCCGAAGCAGGGAAACTCTCTGTGTGGGACTCTAAAGACTCGACTACTACGCTAGCAGTGGGTATAACCACAGACCGCAAGCGGCACTAGCTCTACGTAATGGTCCCCAGGTAGATGTCGATAAGAAGGCCGATGAGGAAACCAATCCGAACTCCTACTGAGCCTGATGTGACAATCTCCGTACAGTCCGATCTGTTCGTCTAAGACTATCGCATATCGGGCCTAAGGGGCGGCAAGCGTCAGTCCCCTAAAAGCGGTATAAGTCATGTCGGAGTGAAGCCCATTACACCTTGAGAAACTACTGGAAAACCTACCAGTAAATCTCGCTTGCCCTGGCCAGGGACTTTGCGTAATGGCTCTCCAGACACAGCGTGATATCAACTCCCAATACCGGAAGAGACGAATCCTGTCTAACCGCCACTACCTCCAAGTGCTCGGGACTGCACCCAATTGCTACCTGTTTGCACGACTCCTTTGAGCCATGGTAGGGTAGCAATCTAAGAACAGTGGGACACACTCGAGGCGAAGTAGCAGTGTATAGTCTGCGGACTATGCTGTACTCGTGTCACCTGGGAACTGTTAACTGACGACGGATATAATAACAACCAACAGTTCCCTGCAAGTCCTGTCCGATGTACCCGTAACCCAACGAGCACATGTATACTATCTCCAGTACGACGTACTGATGGCTGTGGGACAGACCATCTCCCCAACTGGGATGAGAAGCGTACACACTAGTCTACTCCGGAGTATCGATGCCCTGTCTCGATAATCCTACGACTAGGGACCTGAAAAAGGATGTGCTTGTAGACTACCCAGCCCCCACTAGTGTGACTGCCATCACAACGCTGGTAGTTAAGCAAGATCCTAAGGGCTCCATCATTACGTACACACATATTAAGATAGATATAAACCAAGTAGCATACTACCATGTTTTGCAAGACTGTTAATATAACTGTGAATATCCCAAGCTTCCATTAAGTAATATACAAGCTAGTATGATACAATAATGGCCCCTAGGGCATATACACTAACACAGGCCCAGTAGGGTTTCAGGATGAGTTCGCTCGTCAGCCTCCCTTTCGCTCAATACCTGGGCAGCCGTTACGTACGGTAAGTCAACGTTACACACCCCATAAGATGCGGGGAGGCAGAATAGGAAAAACAATCATTTTGTTCAAATTAACATTGACTATCAAACGGATCTTTTCTAAACCCTAACCAACAAACTATCTAGAAGTGCTAAACTACTATGATAGATGATTATACCTCAAGATACTAGTCCTTCTTGTTCTTGTTGTTCACCTCCTCGTCGGCCTCTTCGATGTAATAGAAGATCCACCCGAGAGTTCCTTCTTCAAGATTTAACCTCCAACTTGAGGTAACTAAGTGGCTAGGACTGCTAATCCAAGTGACCTAGAAGATATAGAGATAGATTAAGAATCTATTAGTCTTGCTAACCCTATAGATCTCAACTCATGAGAGGATTAGGGTTAGGATGAAGAAGATGAGAGCTTGAGGACAGAGAATGTGTATGTAATAATGAATTAAACTTGAGTTAATTATGAAGCATGAAAAATATCTAAACAATAATAAATATAATCAACAACCATGCTTCATTAATTACCTTGAGGTGAATCACCTCACGACTCATGGTGTAATTAATGAAAATTACACATCACCTCTCCACCTCATTTAGTTTAATTCACAAATGAATTAAAACTAAATGAGTCACCTTTCTTCTAGAAACTTCTCGACAAATTACGAGAATGCCCCTCCCATCCGTATTTACGAAAAACACGGATATACATAGACTGCATAAATCCAATAATCCAATACTAGAATCTGGCTTAAACCAAAGCCCGCTAGTATAATCTGTCCGAACATCATACGTGCACAAGTACACATGTATGTCCGAACCCTGTCGTAAAACCATACGACCTCTATATTGTTTCGCCTAAAGCAGGGAAACCCTCTTTGTGGCACTCTAAAGACTCGATACTACGCTGGCAGTGGGTTTAACCACAGGCCGCAAGCAGTACTAGCTGTACGTAACGGTCCCCAGGTAGATGTCGATAAGAAGGTCGATAAGGAAACCCATCCGAACTCCTACTGAGCCTGATGTGACAATCTCCGTACAGTCCGGTCTGTTCGTCTAAGACTATCGCATATCGGGCCTAGGGGGCGGCACGCGTCAGTCCCCTAAAAGCGGTATAAGTCGTGTTGGAGTGAAGCCCATTACACCTTGAGAAGTTACTGGAAAACCTACCAGTAAATCTCGATTGCCCTGGCCAGGGACCTTGCGTAATGGCTCTCCAAACACAGCGCATTATCAACCCCCAACATCGGGAGAGACGAATCCTATCTAACCGCCACTGCCTCCAAGTGCTTCGGAACTGCACCCAGCTGCTACCTGTTGTGGGGTAGCAATCTAAGAACGGTGGGAACACACTCGAGGCGAAACAGCAGTGTCAAGTCTACGAACTATGCTGTACTCATGTCACCTGGGAACTGTTAACTGACGACGGGTATAATACCAACCAACAGTTCCCTACGAGTCATGTCCGGTGTACCCGTAACCCAACGAGCACCTGCATACTATCTCCAGTACAACGTACTAATGGCCGTGGGACAGACCATTTCCCCTGCTGGGACGAAAAGCGTGCACACTAGTCTACTCCGGAGTATCGATGCCCAGTCTCGATAATCCTACGACTAGGGACCTGAAAAAGGATATGCTTGTAGACTACCCAACCCCCACTTGTATGACTGCCATCACAACGCTGGTAGTCAAGCAAGATCCTATGGGCTCTATCAATATTTATTCGCGATATGCTAAAAGAAACATATACGCATATTAAGATAGATATAAACTAAGTAGCATACTACTATGTTGAGCAAGACTGTTAATATAACTGTAAATATCCCAATCTTCCATTAAGTAATATACAAGCTAATATGAAACAATAATGGCCCCTAGGGCATATACACTAACAATCTCCCACTTGCACTAAGGCCATGTACTGGCGTATCGAAGACCTATTATCTCGAATAGCCTCTCGAACTGTGTCTGAGGTAAGGCCTTTGTGAATGGATCTGCACTGTTCTCCTCTGTAGCAACTCTCCGGACCTCGATCTCCCGGTGATCTATGATCTCCCTGATCAGGTGATACCGCCTCAAGATGTGTCTAGACTTTTGATGGGACCTGGGTTCCTTCGCTAAAGCTATATCCCCGTTGTTGTCACAATACAGAGGTATTGGATCAACAATGGATGGAACCACCTGAAGTTCTGTTAAGAACTTCTTTACCCAGACTGCTTCTTTTGCGGCATCCGAAGCTGCGATATACTCCGCTTCCATCGTCGAGTCAGCAACGATGTCCTGCTTGGAACTCTTCAGCACACCGCCCCTCCATTGAGGGTAAAGACATAACCTGACATGGACTTGGAGTCATCCTTGTCACTCTGGAAGCTGGAGTCAGCAAAAACCTCGATCTGGAGGTCTTTTCTGCCATAAACCAAGAACATATCCTTAGTCCTTCTCAGGTACTTGAGAATGTTCTATACTGCTATCCAGTGCTTCTCCCCTGAGTCTGACTGATACCGGCTTACCACGCTTAGTGCGTAAGCTACATCTGGTCTGGTACACAACATCGCATACATTATAGAGCCTACCGCAGAAGCGTAGGGTATAACTGACATGCAATCCCTATCCAAATCAGTCTTGGGAGACATCTCTTTGGATAGGGTGATTCCGTGACAAGCCGGTAAATTACCGCGCTTTGAATCTTCCATACTGAATCTTTTCAGTATAGTGTTGATATACCTGGACTGTGAAAGTCCCAACATCCTCTTAGATCTATCACGATAGATCTGGATCCCCAGAATGTAAGAGGCATCACCCAGGTCTTTCATGGAGAACTTGTGTGACAAGAATCCTTTGACAGATTATAGTATAAGAATGTCATTTCCTATCAAGAGAATATCATCCACGTACAAGACGAGGAATACGACAGTTCGTGCTACAATCTTACTATATATGCATGCTTCATCTGGATTTTTGATAAAGTCATATTCTTTGACTGTTTCATCAAAATAGATGTTCTAACTCCGCGATGCCTACTTTAGTCCATAAATGGACTTAAGAAACTTGCACACTCTCCCGCTGCTCTCACTCTGATTGAAACCTTCTGGCTGATCCATATAGACGTACTCGTCCAAATTTCCATTTAGAAAAGCCGTCTTTACGTCCATCTGCCAGATCTCATAATCGTGGAAGGCAGCAATGGCAAGAAGGATCCGAATGGATTTGAGCATAGCCACTGGAGAAAAAGTTTCGTCGTAGTCCAAGCCAGGCCTTTGACGAAAACCCTTTGCAACAAGTCTAGCCTTATAGGTTTCCACCTGTCCATCTGCACCAATCTTCTTTCTAAAGATCCACTTGCATCTATGGGTTTTACCCCATCTGGAGCAAAGTCTAAAGTCCATACTTTGTTGGTGTACATGGACTCCATCTCGGTCCGCATTGCATCCAGTCATCTTACAGAGTCGTCGCTCTGGATGGCCTGTTTGAAGCTAGTACGTTCATCATTATCAATGACGCAATCCTCTCTATCCCCGTCTACAAGAAAACCGTAGTATCTCTCAGGTGGATGAGACGGACTACTATTCCTGCGGAGGGGTGCGGGAATGTCCTGTTCTTCTGGAACTTCTGGTTCTACCAAGCTTTCAGTAGTAGCTTATGGTTCTGGAATTTCTTCCAGTTCTATTGCCCTCCCACTTGTTTCCTTTTCTAAAAACTGCTGTTCTAGAAAATGGGCATTACGAGAAACAAAAACCTTTTGTTCCTCTGCATAATAGAAAAAATACCCCTTGGAGTTCTTTGGATATCCCACAAACTTACACTGTACTGAGCGTGCCTCGAGTTTGTCCGCATGCTACTTTTTAACAAAAGCTGGACATCCCCATATCTTGAGATACTGAAGATAGGGTTTCTTCCCACTCCACATCTGATATGGTGTGGTAGGCACAGTCTTGGTAGGAACTCTGTTCAAAAGATATGCAGCTGATTCTAATGCATAACCCCAGAAAGATCGCGGTAACTCAGCATTACTCATCATGGAACGTACCATATCCAATAGGGTTCGGTTCCGCCTTTCCGATACACTGTTATGTTGTGGAGTGTATGGAGGAGTAAGCTGAGAGAGAATTCCATTCTCTTTTAGGTAACCCAGGAACTCGGCACTTAAGTATTCACCACTTCGATCAGATCTCAGTGTCTTGATTCTTTTGCCGGTTTGGTTTTCTACTTCATTCTTATATTCTCGGAATTTCTCAAAGGCCTCGGATTTATGTTTCATCAAGAAAATGAATCCATGCCTTGAGTAATCATCCGTAAAAGTAATGAAATATGAAAAACCGCTTCTCGCATGTGTAGACATTGGACCACACACATCGCTGTGTATGAGTCCCAAGAGCGAGCTCGCTCTTACTCCGTGTCCAGTGAACGGAGTCTTTGTCATCTTTCCTTTGAGACATGATTGACAAGTGGCATAAGATCGATATTCGAACGGATCCAAATATCCTTCTTTATGTAACTTAGTTAACCTTGTCTCATTGATGTGACCTAGTCTACAATGCCATAAGAAAGCCTGATTTATATCTGAAGACTTTCTTTTTAGTGTGTTCTGGACATTGAAAATCTGTAATTGGTTTAACACGTATATACCGTTATCTAGTGCACCGGACCCAATCAAACCATGATTAAGGTGGATATTAACATCGCTTACAAACGTGAAATCATAACCTTCTTTTGATAACAACGATGCTGATATGATATTACACGTTAAACTAGGTACACAAAAACAGTTGCGCAAAACCAAAATATGTCCACTCGTCAATCCAAGGTGATAATCCCCTATAGACACAGCATCCACGCTCGCTCCGTTAGCAACCTGGAGGGTCATATCACCAGCCTTCAGTACTCTACGGCTTCTCAGTGCCTGTAATGAATTGCATATATGAGATCCTGATCCGGTATCCAATACCCAGGAAATAGAGTTGATTGACAGACAATTTTCAATTACAAACACACCTGAAGCCGAAGCCACAACTTACCTCGGGTCCTGGTTCTTGGCAATCCAAGCTTTGCAATCCTTCTTCCAATGGCTTTTCCTACGACAGTGGAAGCACTCGTCCTTTGCTACTACCGGCACCGCAACCTTTACCTTTTCTTTGACTCCCACCTTACCAACACCACCTCTTGGTTTGGTAGCGGCCTTCTTCTTCCTTCCTTTGGTCCTTCCCTTGGACCTGGAAGAGGAAGCACCACGAACAAACATAGCGGATGTTTCCCTTGCTTTCTGCAAGGTGCCCTCTGCACTCCTCAACATGTTAAGGAGTTCTGGAAGTTCAACTTCTTTACCTTGAATATTGAAATTCAAGATAAACTGGATGTAGGTGGAAGGAAGGGACTGAAGAACCAAGTCTGTATACAGCTCATTCTCTAATGTTGTTCTGATGTCCGCGAGCTCCTCAATATAGCCAATCATCTTAAGGACATGTTCCCCTACAGATGATCCGATGGCCAGCCTCGACTGAAACAAGTTCTTCGAGGTCTCGTATCTAGCTATACGAGATTGCTCTCCATACAGTTCCTTGGTGTGGATAAATATGGCTTCAAGATCCATATTCTCATGCCTCCTCTGATGTTCATTATCCATAGAGGCAAGCACGACGCATTTAACCTTCGTGCAGTCTAACTCCCAGGTTTTGCGGATTTCCTTATCCGTGACACTGGATTCTGGACCTGGGACGGCAGGGGCCTCAGTAGTAAGGACATACCCCAATTTGTCATAGGTGATTGCCATCTTGACATTCCTGAACCAATTTTTATAGTTTGGCCCTGTCAAAATATTTTTATCTAATAATAACTTAGGGCCTGTCATGTTCTGGGTCGCTGTAATTAGGAGAGAGAGAAGAAAACACTTTAGCATGATGCTCTTGCAAGTTTAGAGTGGTTTTTAGTTTATCTAAACAGGATGGCTCCCATTGTTTCTCGAATCCTTCCTCAAACCAAAAAAGAAGAACTAGGCAGGACTATTCTTACCATACAATAATTGCTTAACCGTTCAGCCAGGCCGGTGTCGGTACTTCGAGGGAGGTTTTACGACGCTTTTGCGAAGTTCCTTAATTAAATAACCTCTTTTCCCTGAGGGAATAGCCCTGCTGACACCTTTCTCGACACCTACTTGGTTTATAGCATTGATCGTTAAGTGAAAGAATCTCCCGATGAGTAGCATATAATCACAGTATGATCGGGATCCAAATATCATCGTTTGATAAAGCTGAAGGAATCCTACCAAAATTATCACACTCCAAATGGTATGCAACACTAGCAAGTTTCAGTTTCTTTAGAAACTCCCGATATGTATTTTTGCCCCATGCTCTTATGACATTGACGTTGGCCAAAATGTCATAAGTCACATGTCAAGTTCTACCCATCATTATCTTGTTAATTTGAACCCACCCGTACATACCCCTGACGTTGGCCAAATGGCAGTACGACTGTCCCAAACTAACTCATCTATCTATGCAACAGATGAATACCCAGCAGCTACCAAACACTATGCCTTGGCGTTGGTCAAAATACATAGCTTGAATACTACTAAATACCCAAATGAAATGATGGAGGGCTACGAATGGTTTTGGCGAAACCGTGAACGTAGTGAACTAGATATGATCGAAGGAACCTGATAGCTTTTTAAAAGGAGTGGTTTAAGCTCTGCAATTAAAAATCTGCTGTTTTAAAATTAACCGAGTGGTTTCTTTTAAATTGTTCCAATGATTCAACTTTGGTTTATTTTCTTAGCATTAATATAATGCGTCCCATCAATTAACCTATCATTGCAGAAAACAACGAAAATACAACGTCCTCTTATACCATCCGCATTCGCCACTGGGCCCCGTCATTCACCCGTTAGGTTACTTAACTAACGACAGAGCGGGGGCTGGGCTAGCGTGGGTGCAAAACATAAGTAACGTCTACTAAATATCATATATAGATATTGTACATTCGTCAGACGCAATAATAGGCATTCCAGGTCACAGATGAACATATTGGATATTCTAGGAATCCGCATTTCCTTTGAGCCTGCAATGAAAGACGGATTACATAGTCGTGATGAGTAGCCAACCCTACCCTAGACCCCTACGGGTACGGCAAACTACCCGGCAAGTATCCGAAGTGAAGCGGTCTCCCTCAACGACGTGAGTAGGCCACTAAGCACTTCAAAGTACCCGGTAGTTTGTGCATCCCACCTTGGGTCTATCCTAGGAGCAAAAAACAGTAAATGAAATAATACAACGGTGGCTACAACCTGAGCCAGGTTGTGCCCCGCAAAAGAATATTACAACAATTTACAATTTACAAATGAATGAAAGAAACTCTCGTCTCACATCCCCAGCTATCCATTCACGACAATCCAACAAGTTCATATTCACAAACATAAAGTAACCGTTACAGAAATGTGCAACCCCCTGCTAACCGACATACTAGCAATTAGGAGAGGTTTACGAACACATTAAACACAACACAGATATAAACCAATTAGCCAAAGTTCTTAGAATTTCGATCAAGCACCACATATGAATCTACTCCAAATTATTCTCTGTGCACATAAAACCTGAGCAGAAACAAAACATCCCAGAAACACAAAATCAACACAGAAGAATAACTGAGCAAATTTGGGTTGACTCGGTGTCAACTCGACCGCGGATACGTGGCAGATCACTTGGATCGGCCGCGGTTCCGCGGCAGTTTGGCCGAGTCACGATCCCAAATTTCTTCACAATTCTTTAAAAACCCTGCTTGTATTTTTAAAGGTCCATGAAAAAATTTTAGACCCCAATTTAAAAACGGCAGAAACTTGGTGAAAATGTTGTTTTTTAGGGATTAAATTGCGATCAAATTTCTAAAGACTTTGCTAACATGTTAGTTATGGTATAGCTAGGCTTTGATACCACTGTAAGTCAACGTTACACACCCCACAAGATGTGGGGAGGCGGAATAGGAAAAACAATCATTTTGTTCAAAGTAACATTGACTATCAAACGGATCTTTGCTAAACCCTAACTAATAAACTATTTAGAAGTGCTAAACTACTATGATAGATGATTATACCTCAAGATACTAGTCCTTCTTGTTCTTGTTGTTCACCTCCTCGTCGGACTCCTCGATGTAATAGAAAATCCACCTGAGAGTTCCTTCTTCAAGCTTTAACCTCCAACTTGAGCTAACTAAGTGGCTAGGACTGCTAATCCAAGTGACCTAGAAGATATAGAGATAGATTAAGGATCTATTAGTCTTGCTAACCCTATGGATCTCAACTCATGAGAGGATTAGGGTTAGGATGAAGAAGATGAGAGCTTGAGGAGAGAGAATGTGTATGTGATAATGAATTAAACTTGAGTCTAGATAATTATGAAGCATGAAAAATATCTAAACAATAATAAATATAATCAACAACCATGCTTCATTAACTACCTTGAGGTGAATCACCTCACGACTCATTGTGTAATTAATGAAAATTACACATCACCTCTCCACCTCATTTAGTTTAATTCACAAATGAATTAAAACTAAATGAGTCACCTATCTTCTAGAAGATTCTCGACAAATTACGAGAATGCCCCTCCCATCCGCATTTACGAAAAACATGGATATACAAAGACTGCATAAATCCAATAATCCAATACTAGAATCTGGCTTAAACCAAAGCCCGCTAGTATAATCTGCCCGAACATCATACGTGCACAAGTACACGTGTATGTCCGAACCCTGTCGTAAAACCATACGACCTCTATATCGTTTCTCCAGAAGCAGGAAAACCCTCTGTGTGGAACTCTAAAGACTCGACACTACGCTGGCAATGGGTTTAACCACAGGCCGCAAGCGGTACTAGTTGTACGTAACGGTCCCCAGGTAGATATCGATAAGAAGGTCGACGAGGAAACCCATCCAAACTCCTACTGAGCCTGATGTGACAATCTCCGTACAGTCCGGTCTGTTCGTCTAAGACTATCGCTTATCGAGCCTAGGGGGCGGCACGCATTAGTCCCCTAAAAGTGGTATAAGTCGTGTTGGAGTGAAGCCCATTATACCTTGAGAAGTTACTGGAAAACCTACTAGTAAATCTCGCTTGCCCTCGCCAGGGACCTTGCATAATGGCTCTTAAACATAGCGCGATATCAACCCCCAACACCGGGAGAGACGAATCCTATCTAACCGCCACTGCCTCCAAGTGCTTCGGGACTGCACCCAACTGTTACCTGTTTGCATGACTCAGTCGAGCCGTGGTAGGGTAGCAATCTAAGAACAGTGGAAACACACTCGAGGCGAAGCAACAGTGTCAAGTCTACGGACTATGTTGTACTCATGTCACCTGGGAACTGTTAACTGACGACGGGTATAATACCAACAACAGTTCCCTGCGAGTCCTGTCCGGTGTACCCGTAACCTAACGAACACCTGCATACTATCTCCAGTACAACGTACTAATGGCTGTGGGACAGACCATTTCCCCTGCTGGGACGAGAAGCGTACACACTAGTCTACTCCGGAGTATCGATGCCCAGTCTCGATAATCCTACGACTAGGGACCTGAAATAGGATGTGCTTGTAGACTACCCAGCCCCCACTAGTGTGACTGCCATCACAACGTCGGTAGTCAAGCAAGATCCTATGGGCTCTATCAATATGTATTCGCGATATGCTAAAAGAAACAGATACACATATTAAGATAAATATAAACCAAGTAGCATACTACTATGTTGAGAAAGACCGCTAATATAACTGTGAATATCTCAAGCTTCCATTAAGTAATATACAAGCTAGTATGATACAATAATGGCCCCTAGGGCATATACACTAACACGAACAGCTAGTTCCACTGACGTGCTTGTGGTTAAACCCACTGGCAGCGTATTGACGAGTCTTTAGAGTCCCACACAGAGGGTTTCCCTAGTTCGGGAGAAACGTTGTAGAGGCCGTATGGTTTTATGGTAGGATTCGATCATATTCGTGCACTAGTGCACGGATCATGATCGGACGGATAATACTAGCAGGTTTTGGTTTAAGCCGGATCTTAGTATTATATTGTTGGAATATTTTTGTCTCATTGTATTTGTATTCAGTCGGAATACGGATGCGGGTATGTATATATGGATGAGGGGTATTCTTGTAATTCGTTACTAGTTTACTTTTGAAGTTGCCATTTCTTTTTATTGGATTAAACATTTAGTTTAATGTTTAATTGGTTAAAGTGTGAGTTATGGAATTTTTGTGTTGGGCGTATTTCGTGAGCATGTGTGTGTGTATTTGATTTTTGTCAGGGAAAATTTGTGGCTGCCAATTTCGTGACTCATCCTTTGGCATTAATGGGTTTTGTCAAGCTTAGGATATTTAGTTAGATATTTTGGTGGAGTGTGTGGCTGTGGATTCTTTATGGAGAATATATTTCTTTAGTTGCTATTCATTAATTCAACACACCCACCAAAAATCCACAAAGAACCATTTGGTTTTGGCCAAGCCCAATTTTCCAGTAAGCTCATTTTTCCTCCAAGCCAAATTCTATGTTCACATTTTCACCTCTTGGCAACTTCATTCATCTCTACCCAAATCCTTGGGTGCATTGAGACAAAGTATTCACACACCATCTCTACTTCACCTTGGGTATCTAGGCTAGCAAACCGGATGCCCGAGTTGCTTTAGTTTTGAAGCGGGAGCCCGTATTACTAATCCTCGACGTGGATCTTCTTCGACGAGGGAAACCGGAGATTGAACTTGATCGAGGAAACCGCAAGGAGGTTGAAGACCGAAGGACACGGATCGATCGGTATAACCCCTCTAAACTCCTTTTACAGTTAATTAGTATAGGGTTAATGGTTCGATCCGGGAATCGGGTTCCGTTAGCGCCGGGTTTTAAAAGTTTTTGTTCCGCGTTTGTCCACGGTATGATGGCCGGGCGCTGGCGTAACCTTACATGAAGGATGTACTTACCGACTACCTCTGTCCCACTAGTATGATCCGCATCATAATCCTGGTAGTCGAGTACTCATCCTAAGGGCTTTATCAACATGTAATAGAGAGACAATAAGAGTACATGTTAAAATAAAGTGCAACCAGATACCATACTATCATGTCGAGAAAGAAAGTCCTCCCTATATATGTCCAAGCATCCACTACTATATACATTGTATGTACAGTAATGGCCTCTAGGGCATACATATAACTAACACTTCGTGTGGATCATCTTCGGCACGAAGGTCATCGGAGGAAGCTCGTCCAAAGCCTCAAGTGGAGCCTAATGGAGTCGCGGTACTACTACACGGAGCATGTGAAGTGAAGGACTTGAAAAACGAGGGTATAGCCATCCTTCATTTCTCATGGTTTACTAGATATCAAAACTAAACCCTGATATTCTAGCAAAGATCTTGTATAGTCTAACTTAGCACCTAATAAAAATTAAAATTTGGCATGCTTGATACTGCTAAAACCTTATGGTGGTGCTAGGGTCGACTTTCATGGTATCAGAGTCAAGCTAGAACATTAGGGTAGCTTGTAGCGACGTTAGAAATCCGCCGTTTTTGTCACGCAAAAACTGCCGATAAAAACAGTTTCCAAAATGATGTTTTGAGTTGTTTGCACACCACGCGGGCTCACGGTTTGAACCGAGAAGCCGCGGGGTGTAGCGTGCGCACCCTGGGGACACCCCGGGGGGACCAGAGGCCGGACCCACACCCCAAGATCACCACAAGGTGGCCTTGGGGTGGGTGACCCTAGAGCACCCCAATTGGGTGATCTCGGGTCTGCCTTCCCCTAGGGGCCACTTCGAGGTGGCCCCCGGGGGTGGGTACCCACCTCCCCCCGTCCCCCTATTCAACAGTTAATTTTTGTATCTTCGCCTCCGTGAAGATTAGGGCAGGTTCGAGTTCGTTTTGACTCACGGATTGGCTTAAAACGATCGTTTTTGGAACTTTAGCTCACTGGATTTTTCATGTCTTGGAAAATTTGGTTTAGTTTGATAATTGCGTACGGAATTCTAATGTCGCGGTTACTTTACAAGCTTTGTGATGTGTGATACAATTATTAGAATCCGGATTAATTAGTTTTATGAAAACTAGTTAGTATATTGTAAACCTAGCCGTTTAGTCTTAATTGATCGATTGCCACGAAGTTTTGATTCGTATCAAAACTCCGTCCCAATTGCCCATTGTATGCGATCACTAAGTCGGGAATCTTGTTGAATTATCTGACAACCAATTGAAAAGGGTTTTCAATTTGAGACTAAAATGCAAGTTTTATAAGTTAGGCATGAAATCCGGAATATGAGATATTCCGGGTTTATGATGTCTAAGGATATTGTGGATTCTAATTATTGTAGTTTTCTGTTTCTTTTCTGCGACCGTAAGTGTAATATGTGGGGTATCCCAATCTCATTGCTATATGTCAACAAGCTTTAGGGATACGCATATTTGCTTGATGATATGTGATATCATGTGTTGCTGTTGATATGATTTATTGGATCGTCGTGAAAGAATAGCCGGGGGGTTTTATGTGAGATGAGAGTTTTTATTTTCATTCATGTAAAATCTGAATGTAATATTCTTTTATTGGGGCACTTCCGGGTTGAGGATGATGTCACCATTGTTGTATATTATTTACTTTTCCACATTAGGACGGACACAAGGCGGGGAGCACAAGTAACCGGGTTCTAGAGTCCAGTGGGAGACCATCACAAGGAGTTGAGACCGGGTCTCCTAACTCTAGAATTGGTAGGGTTACTTGCCACTCTCGTAGGGGTCTAGAGATATGGGTTTGGCTATTCATCACGACCGTGGAATCCGTGTTTTACATTACTGGCAAAATTTAAAACACGGACATCCTAGTATATCCAATATTTCATATATTGCTTCTACTGCTTGATTCTGTTATGTTGATCATATAACTGCGTGAGACGAATGTACTATTATATATATGATATATAATAAACCTTGCTTATATTTTGCACCCGCGCTAGTCCAGCCCCCGCTCTGCCGGTAGATAAGTAACCTAACGGTGCATGACGGGGCCCCGTGGCGAATGCGGAAGGTATAAGCGTACGTTCTATTTTCGTTTCATTTTTCTGTAATGTTTAGGAAACATTAATTGATGGGACTTCATTAATGAGATTAATGAACAGAAATAAACCTAAAGATGCTGTAGAATCAAATTTTCAAAAAGGGTAGCTTTAGTTTTTGCTTTGCACAGTGGTATTCCTTGATGAATATCCATCACCTCATTCGATGAGGAAAGAGCCGAGATCTCTTCACCGGGAGTGACCTCTTTAGCAAAACTAGCAAATGCTACAACCCACTCGGTTTTGTCTTTTGATTGTTTCTCTAGTTCTTGCTTTGCATAGTGGTATTCCTGAATATCCTGCACCTCATTCGATGAGGAAAGAACCAAGATCTCTTCACCGGGAGTGACCTCTTTAGCGAAACTAGCAAAACCCTCAAAAACATTCCTTTTCAAAATCATTAGATTCTACGACGATATCAAGTTCATTACGCTCATAGTTTTTTTAAAAACCTGCATAGCCCTCCGTCATTTCAGATAAGTACTATTTAGTATTCGTGCTGCGTTTGTTGACCTCCGTCAAGGCGTAGTGTGCGGTAGTTAATTAGTGCTTATCTGCCCGCATGTGATGCGATTGGATTAGGGTAGTCGTACAGCCTTGTTGACCTCCGTCAAGGGTCGTGCGAATGGGTTTAATTCAATCAAAAAATGAACGGGTTGAACTTGACTAGCGGCCTATGGTTTTTTGACCTCCATCAAGGTCATAGGAAGCTAGGGGTAAAAACCATTATCGAGAATTTCAAGTGTTGAAATTTGAAATGAGATTACATACCTTCTATATGATAGTTGGATCCCGATACCCACTGCGAGTAAGAGTTACTCCTGGGAGAGTTTTGCACTTTACAATTAGCTAATCAAGTAGGTGTCTAGAAAGGTGTCAATGGGGTTATGCTTCTAGAGAAACGAGGTTTATTTTAATTAGGTCTGTGCGAAAGCACGGGGAACCTCCCTCGGAGTACCGATACCTGCTTGGCCGAACGATTGGCGAACCTGTAGGGTGTAATTAATCCCGGCTAATCTTACGTTTTATGGTTTGAAGGAAGATTTGATAAAAACAGTGGGATCCATCCTGATTAGATAAGATAATAACCAATCTAATCTTGAAAAGAGCACACGCAAAGTGATTACCCATCTCGACCAATGAAATGCCTTAATCAAGATAATAATATGGATGTTTTGACCGAACCTACTTATTATACTGGGCTTGGTTCCGCTCTACCTTAAGATTGTCATAAGTCTGAGCAAGGAATAGGGGAATATCCGGATTCCTACGCCACCCAAACGAAGAATAAGCATGTTGATGCATTGTCTTCGGGTGTGTTCATAACCAAGAACTGTTTCTCAGTTAACTCTACGTTCTGGGTATTGGATATCAGATCAGGATCCCACACATGTAATTTGTTACATGGGCTATAAAAAGGTGGAGAACTGGGAAAGGGTGATATGTCTCTAGTAGTAGAGATGGTGCAATTGTTGTAGCTAAAGCAGTTGGCAAATATCACCTAGTGTTGTCAACTGGTAATACAATGATTCTGAGCGACTGTTATATCATACCAATAAATATTGTGAATATTTTCCTAAATCAAGTGTTGATTGGGTAAGGTATGTTGTATAACAATGTACACGTTCTGAATCAAACTACAGTTCTAAACGTACGGAACACACACAAGAGGAACAGTTCAGAAATGAACGATGTCTTCTTGAGGCATTGTAGACTAGGTCATGTCGATAAGACAAGACTAGCTAAAGTTCCATTAGGATGCATATTTGAATCCGTTCAAATTTATATCTTATGAAACTTGCCAGTCATGTCTCAAAGACTAGGTGACCAAATCTCCGTTTACTGGAAACGGAGAAAGAGCTACTGAACTCTTGGACAGATACATGGTGATGTATGCGGTCCTATGTCTACACATGCTAGGGATGGTTCTACGTACTTTATTACATTCACCGATGTTCTCTCAAGATACGGACATGCGTTCTTGTTGAAATACAAATCTGAATCTTTTGAGAATTTCAAGAAATATAAGTACGAAGAAGAGAACCAGATGGGTAAAGGCATTCAAATCCTTCGATATGATTGGGGAGAAGAATACTGGGGCACGGAATTCCGAGACTATTTAAAAGAGAATGAGATTCTCTCTCAGTTTACTCCTCCGTATACACCATAGCACAACGGCATATCCGGGTGGAGGAATCGCACCCTATGAGATATGGTGCGCTCTATGATGAGTACTGCTGAGTCGCCTATTTCCTTTCAGGGACATGCACTTGAGAAGATGCATACCTATTGAATAGAGTTCCGATCAAATCCGTTGCCTACCACTCCATATGAGATATAGAATGTGAAGAGACCATCTCTTAAACGAGTTAAGATATAGGGTTGTCCGGTCTATGTTGAAAAGAAAAATCCGGACAAGCTTGAGGCAAGGTCAGTTCTGTGCAAGTTTGTAGGATATCCCAACCATTCGCGAGGGTATATCTTCTACCACACCGAGAAACAAAAGATGTTTGTTTCTCGACATGCTACCTTTTTAGAAAAGGAATTTCTTGTGGAAGAAATTAGTGGCGATGGGGTAGAACTGGAAAAGTTCCAACAAAGCAAACTATAACTAACGATTTGGTGGAACCGGAGGATTCAATAGTCCCCAACGAACCGGAGCCACTCCGCAGATCTAGTTGGGTTCCTTGTCCACCTGAGAGATACTACAGTTTTCTCGTAGATGGTGAGAGCGAGGATTGCATCATGTAGATGATGACCCAACTAGTTTCGAGCAGGCCATCACAAGTGGAGACTATGTGAAATGGCTGGATGCTATGCGATCTGAGATGGAATCCATGTACACCAGCAAAGTGTTGAATTTGCATGTTTCTCCTGAAGGGGTAAAACCCATCGGGAACAAGAGGATCTTTGAGAAAGATAATTTGGTGTAGATGGAAAAGTTGAGACTTTCAAAGCTATGCTTAAGTCCATCAGGATCCTACTTGCCATTGCTGCATACCATGACTATGATATCTGGCAGACTGCACGTCAAAACCGCTTTTCTAAATGGTGATTTAGAAGAGGGCGTGTATATGACACTGCCAGAGGACTTCGTAGACAGTGGGAGCAGCGGAAGCATGTGCAAGCTGCTTAAATCCATCTACGGGTTAAAGCAGGTATCGTGGAGATGGAACATCTTTTTTAATGAAGCTGTCAAAGAGTTTGACTTCATCAAAAAGGTAGATAAAACCATGTATAAATAAGAAGGTTGTAAAGAGTATGGTTGTCTTCCTCGTATTGTACGTGAATGACATACTCTTGATAGGAAACGATATTCCTATGCTACACTCGGTCAAGCACCTCTTATCACACAGGTATTCCATGAAAGATCTAACCGATACCTCCTACATCCTGGGGATATAGATCTATAGAAATAGATCAAAATGGATTTGGGATAGTCCCAATCCAGGTACATAGACACTATACTAAAGTGGTTTAGTATGGATGATTCTGTTAGTTTATTGTCTTGTTCATATGATGTATATTATAATGGATGCTTGGATATATATAGAGAGGACTTTCTTGCTCGTCATGATAGTATGCTATTTGGTTTCGCTTTGTCTTAACATGTTGACTTGTATTAGTTTATTGTCTTGTTCTCACATGTTGATAAAGCCCTTAGGATATGTACTCGACTACTGGGACTATGATGAGATCATACTAGTAGGGCCAGTGTAGTCAACGAGTACATCCTATAACTGTTCCTAGTCGAGGGTGTGT
Source organism: Agapanthus africanus (assembly GCA_030015575.1). NCBI lineage: Eukaryota > Viridiplantae > Streptophyta > Magnoliopsida > Asparagales > Amaryllidaceae > Agapanthus > Agapanthus africanus. The sequence continues at coordinate 204,199,540 of CM057347.1, read as the reverse complement.
CGAGACAGGGCATCGATATACCAGAGTAGACTAGCGTATACGCATCTTGACCCATATGATGGGCGATGGATGATCCCATATCCATCGGTGTTTGACATCAAAGATGGTGTACGGGTGCTCAGTGGAGACTGGGTACACTGGACGGACTCGCCGAGAACTCCCAGATGGTATTATACCTCACGTCAGACGGCAGTTCTCTGGTGACACTGGTACTGGTTAGTCTGTAGACCTGAGATCGTCATAGAGTCTTGTGTGATTCCCACTGTGCTTTGATTTCCATCATATCACGTCCAAGAGGGCGTGCAAAACGGTGGCTTTTGGGTACAGTCCCGAATCACTGTAGGGTTCCTAGGCACACTCATGAGGTTCTACAACTGATCAACCATGGCAAAATCAAATTTTCCATATGCCGAGAAACCCTAATGCTAGATCGTTAACTAGAGGTAAGGCGAAACATGCAAGTAAACAACTTTATTGCTAAGTGAAAGGGACTACAACCTTTGTAGATCCGGTCCTCCACTTCCTTAGCTCCATGATGACGTCCCTCCGCTGCGATCAACCGGATCCCGTACTCTAGCGTTGGTTTCATCGGAGAAATGATCGGGCTAGGTCGTTGATTTCGATGCCGAAGATGATCTACGTCGAGACGACTCTAACTCAAGCTCCATCTTCACTTGGTCATGAACCTTGTGGAGAAAACACCCTATACAACATGGCAAGTGGTAGAGGATGAAGAAATAGGAAGTGGGTTCACTTTGGATTTGGATTTCTCACTTGATTTCAACACTTGAAATTTTCTAGCAAGGTTTTCTTTTCTTCATGAAGAAGAAGAAGAAAAGAATGGAAAAAGAATTCCTTTTTTTAAAAGAAAATTCAAGTGAATCTTATCATAATGCAACCATGGGTAAGTTTAACTCATGTAGAGAGCAAACCATAGTTTAGGTAATGGTTAGGTTTAAGAACAAAACAAAATGGCTAGACTTTTCAAAGATGCTAAAAACTTCATGAAGCTTCAAGTATAATACAAGAAAAGCCACCATTTTGTTTAATTAAAATAAATAAAGAAAATAAAACCCTAACCATTAACTAAATATGGTGTACATCAAACGCATACCCAAGTTTGCATGTATCATTCAACATGATACAATCTAGTGCACAAACATATATCAAATATACAATGTGCACAATCAAGTGAGATAATCAATCTTAAGTGAACAATACTAGTCAATGTAAAGTAATATATCTAATATATAACTATACATTAAATCATTAAATCAACACTTGATTTAATGATCCGGTCATACTGCACATAACCGACTAATATCAAGTGTATCATTGTATCGAATCAACACTTGATTCGGTAACCCGGCTATATCACATATAACCGTCCGATGATACAAATCGCGAAAATAGAATACAGTATCACATACTGGTATTATTCTCGGTCCCGCACAAATCTCATATGTGCTCCTATTTCGTTTCGCTTGAGCCAGGAAACCTCTGTGTAGGACTCTAAAGACTCGTCAATACGCTGGCAGTAGGTGATGATCATATCAAACACCGACAAGCCGTAAGCGGTCTGCTAAACGTAACGGCCACCCGGGTATTGAGCGATCAGAAGATCAACGAGCAAGCCCGCTCACACTCCTGTGAATCCAACTAGCAACACTTACCGTACAGTCCGGTCTCGTCGTCTGATATGTCGCATATCTCGCCTAGGGGTGGTAAACGTCAGACCCCAGTAGCTCGATAAGTCGTGTCGATATGAGATCTATAACAGTTCGAGAAACCACTGGTAACACTTACCAGTAAATCTCAGCAACCCTGGCCAGAGATTTCTGGTTATAGCCAATCGAACACAGCGCAACATCAACTCCCTATACCGGGAGAGACGAATCCCCTCCTATCGCTCATTGCCTCCATGTGATTCGGGACTGTACCCAAAAACCACCGTTTTGCACGCCCTCTTGGACGTGGTAAGGTGGAAATCAAAGAACAGTGGGAATCACACAAGACTCTGTGACGATCTCGGGTCTACAGACTAACCTGTACCAGTGTCACCAAAGAACTGCCATCTGACGTAAGGTATAATACCATCTGGGAGTTCTCGGCGAGTCCGTCCAGTGTACCCAGTCTCCACTGAGCACCCGTATATCATCTCTGATGTCAAACACCAATGGATATGGGATCATCCTGTAAGTCCACGTTGCGACCCCCGGTTCTTACGGGGAGGCGGAAACGGTATAAAAAAATCAAATTTTGGCGCATGGGGCAACATGGACTAAGCAAAGTCGGGATCTTTTCTAAACTAAACTAGCAAACTTGCTAAAGAGAGTTAGCTACTCGGAAAAATGGTTATACCTAAACTTGAACTCCTTCTTCTTGAAACCTTGTAGAGGTTGATGGTTCTCTTCTCGTCGCCTTCTTCCGTCGAAGATGGATCCACCTGAGGGTTCAACCTTCGGGCTCTTTCTCGAACTTTGAGTGAACTAGAATCTCCGGCTTGCTAAACCCTTGATCCTAGAGTGAGTAGAGAGTGTCTAAGGGGTGCTTTTCTTTTAAGGAGAGGGATTCTCAACACATGAGAAGGATTCTCCTTTGGCTAGAGGAAGAAGAAGATGAAGTGAGGAGAGAGAATGATTATGATAGAATGAGCTCTCTTTTTCTTTTTGCAACCATATCAAAAAGAAAAAGAATTATCTTAATAATAATAATTCAAAATGAGAATAGTTGATGGTAGTTTTGGAATGACCACTATCATGCTTCATTAAATGAATGTAAGCATGAATCAAGGAGTATCTTTCAAAGCATGATGGTGGTCAACATTCAACCATGGTCAACAAGTCAACCATGGTCAACAAGTCAACAAAACCTACCATAACCTAATTTCATTTAATTACTATTATTAATAGATATCTCACTAATTCATTAGGGTTTGGAAAATGACGACTGTCAACTGTGCAAACGCACCCGTTCCGAAACCCTAATGAAAAACCTCATCCTCCGCCTCAAGCAACTGTGCATACACACCTGCATTCTCGTTCCGAGGAACAAGAATACCGAGATATAAAAGCAAGCCCAAAACATATACCAGTATCTGGCTCAAACCAGAGCCTGCCAGTATAATCCGTCCGGACTCCAAAACGTGCACAAGTGCGCGGATGAGAACGAACCCTGTCGCAAAACCATGCGAACTCTACTCTGTTTTGCCCAGAGGCGAATACCCTCTGTGTGGGACTCTAAAGACTCGACACTACGCTGGCAGTGGGTTTAACCACAGACCGCAAGCGGCACTAGCTGTGCGTAACGGTCCCCTGGTAGATGCCGACAAGAAGGCTGACGAGGTGAACCCCATCTGAACTCCTACTGAGTCTGAATGTGACATTCTCCGTACAGTCCGGTCTGTTCGTCTGATACATCGCATGTCGGGCCTAGGGGACGGTAAAACGTCAGTCCCCCAATAGCGGTACAAGTCGTGTCGGAGTGAAGCCCAAAACACCCTGAGATAACACTGGAAGCCTACCAGTATATCTCGCTTGCCCTGGCCAGGGACTACTTGTGTAATGGCTCTCCTAGACACAGCGCGATGTCAACCCCCAATACCGGGAGAGACGAATCCTGTCTAACCGTCACTGCCTCCAAGTGCTTCGGGACTGCACCCAACCACTACCTGTTTGCACGACTCCTTTGAGCCGTGGTAGGGTAGTGATCAAAGTGCAGTGGGAACACACTCGAGGCGAAGTGCCAGTGTCAAGTCAGCGGACTAAGCTGTACTCATGTCACCTGGGAACTGATAACTGACGATAGGTATAATACCAACCTGTCAGTTCCCGACGAGTCCTGTCCAGTGTACTCGTAACCTAACGAGCACCCGTATACTATCTCCAGTACGACGTACTGATGGCTGTGGGACAGACCATCTCCCACACTGGGATGAGAAGCGCATACGCTAGTCTACTCCGGAGTATCGATGCCCTGTCTCGATAGTCCTGCGACTAGGGACCTGTATAAGGATGTGCTTATAGATTACCCAGCCCCCACTAGTGTGACTGCCATCACAACGCTGGTAATCAAGCAAAGATCCTAAGGGCTCCACTAATGCGTATAGGTGATATCGCAAAATAAACACATGTACACATTGAAGTAGAAACAAACCAAGTAGCATACTACTATATTGAGCAAGATTGTTTATACAAGGTGAATATCCCAAGCTTCCATTAAGTAATATACAAACTAGTATGATACAGTAATGGCCTCTAGGGCATATACACTAACAATCTCCCACTTGCACTAAGGCCATGTACTGGCGTATCGAAGACCTATCATCTCGATCAGCCGCTCGAACTGAGTCTGGTGTAGGGCCTTGGTGAATGGATCTGCAGTGTTTTCTTCTGAAGCAACCCTCCGAACCTCGATCTCCTTGCGATCCACGATCTCCCTGATCAGGTGATACCGCCTCAAGATATGCCTGGATCTCTGATGGGACCTGGGTTCCTTTGCTAAAGCTATAGCCCCGTTGTTGTCGCAATACAGAGGTATTGGGTCAACAATGGACGGAACCACCTGAAGTTCTTTCAAGAACTTCCTCATCCAGACAGCTTCTTTTACGGCATCAGATGCAGCGATGTATTCCGCTTCCATAGTCGAGTCTGCAATGGTTTCCTGTTTGGAACTCTTCCAACACACCGCCCCTCCATTGAGGGTAAAGACAAAACCCGACATGGACTTGGAATCATCCTTGTCACTCTGGAAGCTGGAGTCAGCAAAGGCCTCGATCTGGAGGTCTTTTCCGCCATACACCAAGAACATCTCCTTAGTCCTTCTCAGGTACTTGAGAATGTTCTTTACTGCTATCCAGTGTTTCTCCCCAGGGTTTGACTGATACCTGCTTACCACACTCAGTGCATAAGCTACATCCGGTCTGGTACACAACATCGCATACATTATAGAGCCTACCGCAGAAGCGTAGGGTATAATAGACATGCGATCCCTCTCTAAATCAGTCTTAGGAGACATCTCTTTAGAGAGGGTGATCCCGTGACAAGCCGGTAGGTTACCGCACTTGGAATCTTCCAAACTGAATCTTTTCAGTACGGTGTCGATGTACCTGGACTGTGAAAGTCCTAATATCCTCTTGGATCTATCACGATGGATCCGGATCCCCAGGATGTATGAGGCATCACCCAGGTCTTTCATGGAGAAGCTTTGTGACAAGAAACCCTTGACAGATTGTAGCATAGGAATGTCATTTCCTATTAAGAGAATGTCATCCACGTATAAAACGAGGAATACTACAGTTCTCGCTACAAATCTACTATAGATGCATGGTTCATCTGGATTTTTGATAAAGCCAAATTCCTTGACCGTCTCATCAAAACAGATGTTCCAACTCCGCGATGCCTGCTTTAGTCCATAGATGGACTTAAGCAACTTGCACACCTTTCCGCTGCTCCCACTCTGAATGAAACCCTCTGGCTGATCCATATAGACACACTCCTCTAAATTTCCATTTAGAAAAGCGGTTTTTACGTCCATCTGCCAAATCTCATAATCGTGGAAGGCAGCAATGGCAAGAAGGATCCGAATGGATTTCAGCATAGCCACTGGAGAAAAGGTTTCGTCATAGTCCAAGCCAGGTCTTTGACGGAAACCCTTTGCTACAAGTCTAGCTTTGTAGGTCTCAACCTGTCCATCTACACCAATCTTCCTTTTGAAGATCCACTTGCATCCTACGGGTTTTACCCCGTCTGGAGCAATGTCTAACGTCCAAACTTTGTTGGTGTACATAGACTCCATTTCGGTCCGCATTGCATCCAGCCATTTTACCGAGTCAACGCTCTGAACGGCCTGTTGGAAGCTAGTAGGCTCATCATAATCTATGACGCAATCCTCTCTATCCCCGTCTATGAGAAAACCGTAGTATCTCTCGGGCGGATGAGACTGCCTACTACTTCTGTGGAGCGGCGTAGGAATGTCCTGTTCATTTGAACCCTCTGGTTCCACTAAGCTTTCAGTAATAGCCCGTGGTTCTGGAATTTCTTCAAGTTCTACTGTGCTCCCACTTATCTGGTTTTCCAAAAACTCAGTTTCCAAGAAGTAGGCATGACGAGAAACAAGAACTTTTTGTTCCTTTCACAGTAGAAGAAATATCCCTTGGAGTTCTTTGGATATCCCACGAACTTACACTGTACTGAGCGTGCCTCGAGCTTGTCCGCATGCTGCTTTTTAACAAAAGCTGGACATCCCCAAGTCTTAATATGACTGAGATGGGGCCTCTTCCCACACCACATCTCATATGGTGTAGTAGGCACAGTTTTAGTAGGAACTCGGTTCAATAGGTACGCAGCTGATTCTAGTGCATACCCCCAGAATGATCGCGGTAACTCAGCGTTACTCATCATGGACCGTACCATATCCAATAGGGTTCGGTTCCGTCTCTCCGATACACCGTTGTGCTGCGGAGTGTATGGAGGAGTGAGCTGAGAGAGAATCCAGTTCTCTTTTAAATAATTCAGGAACTCGGCACTTAAGTATTCTCCACCTCGATCCGATCTTAGAATCTTGATACTTTTGCCGGTTTGTTTTTCTACTTCATTCTTAAATTCCTGGAATTTTTCAAAAGCTTCGGGCTTATGTTTCATTAAGAAGACATAACCGTATCTTGAAAAATCATCCGTAAAAGTAATGAAGTAAGAATAACCGCTTCGCGCATGTGTAGACATTGGACCGCACACGTCACTGTGTACGAGTCCCAAGAGCTCGCTCGCTCTTACTCCGTGTCCAGTGAACGGAGTCTTTGTCATCTTTCCTTTGAGACAGGATTGACAAGTGGCATATGATTGATATTCGAACGAATCCAAATATCCTTCTGTATGTAACTTAGTCAACCTTCTCTCATTGATGTGACCCAGTCTACAATGCCATAAGAAAGTCTGATTGATATCTGGAGACTTTCTTTTGTGTGTATTCTGGACATTGAAAATCTGTGGTTGGTTTAATACGTATATACCATTGCTCAGTGTACCTGACCCAATCAGAACTTGATTAAGGTGAATGTTTACAACATTACTTACAAACGCAAATTCATAACCTTCTTTAGAAACCAAAGATACAGAAATGATATTACAAGTTGCGTTGGGTACAAAAAAGCAATTACGCAAAACCAAAACATGCCCATCTGACATTCCCAGGTGATAGTCCCCCACGGCTTTAGCATCCATGCTAGCTCCGTTCGCAACTCTGAGGGTCATGTCACCTGCCTTCAAAACCCTACGGTTTCTCAACGCCTGCAAAGAATTACAGATATGAGATCCTGATCCGGTATCCAATACCCAGGAAGTAGAGTTTATAGAAAGACAGTTTTCAATAACATACACACCTGAAGCTGAAGCCGCAACCTGCTTCAGTTCCTGTGTCCTGGCTTTCCAAGCCCTGCAATCTTTCTTCCAGTGTCCACTCTTATGACAATAGAAGCACTCTTCCTTTCCAACAAGCTTCCCCGCAATCTTTGTTGCCTTTTCCTTTCCCTTCGTACCCACTTTACTAACACCGCCTCTTGGTTTGGCGGGGGCTTTCTTCCTCTTTTCCTTGGCTTTCGCCTTGGACCTAAAGGAAGAAGATCCTCCTACAAACAAAGCGGGTGTTTCCCTACCCTTCTGTAGGGTGCCCTCTGCGCTCCTCAGCAGGTTGAGGAGTTCTGAAAGTTCAACTTCCTTTTCTTGTAAGTTGAAGTTCAGTATAAACTGGGCGTAAGTGGATGGAAGAGACTGGAGAATTAAATCTGTATAGAGTTCACTGTCCAACGTGGTCCCAAGTTCCGCGAGCTCCTCAGTGTAGCCAATCATCTTAAGCACGTGGTCCGCTACCGATGATCCGATGGCCAACTTTGTCGAAAATAACTTCTTCGACACTTCGTATTTTGCGATACGAGACTGCTCTCCATACAGTTCTTTTGTATGGAGAAATATGGACTCGAGGTCCATATTCTCATGCCTCCTCTGATGTTCGTTGTCCATAGAGGCAAGCACGAGACACCTGGCCTTCGCGCAATCAATCTCCCAAGTCTTACGGATTTCCTTATCCGCGACGCTGGAGGTGGGACCTGGGACGGGGGGAGCTTTGGTGGTAAGAAGATACCCCAGCTTGTCGTAAGTGATTGCCAATTTGACATTCCTGAGCCAATCTTTGTAGTTTGGCCCTGTCAGTATGTTTTTATCTAGAAGTAACTTAAGTCCAGTCATTTCGATTTGGTCGCTGCAGGGGGAGAGAAGAAACACTTTGCACGATGCTCTTGCAAGTTTAGAATGGTTTTTAATTTGTCTAAATAGGATGGCTCCCACTGTCTCTCGAATCCCTCCTCAAACCACAAAGGAAGAATTAGTCGGGATCAATCCCACCGTACAATACTTGCTTAACCGTTCAGCCAGGCCAGTGTCGGTACTTCGAGGGAGGTTTTCCAACGCTTTCGCGAAGTTCCTTAATTTAAGAACCTCTTTTCCCTGGGGGCGTAGCCCCGCTAACACCTTTCTAGGCACCTACTAGGTTTATAGCATTGATCGTTTAGTGAGAAATTTCCCGAGGAGTAGCATATACTCACAGTAGGATCGGGATCCAAATATCATCGCGTGACGAAAATGAAGGAATCCTACCATAATCATCACACTCCAAATGGTATGCAAATCTAGCAAGTTTCAGTACTTATGAAACTCCCGATGTGGATTTTTGCCCCATGCTCTTATGATCTTGACTTTGGCCAACAAATCATAAGTCACATGTCAAGTTCTTCCCGTCGTTCTCCAGGTTAATTTGAATCCACCCGTACATACCCTTGACTTTGGCCAACAAGGCAGTACGACTGTTCCAAATCAACGCATCTATCTATGCTGCACATGAATATCCAATAGCTACCAATCACTATGCCTTGACTTTGGCCAACAAACACAGCTTGAATACTATTGACTATTTATGTGAAACGACGGAGGGCTACGAATGGTTTTGGTAAAACCGTGAACGTAGTGAACTTGATATAATCGATGGAACGAGATAGCTTTTAGAAGGAGTGGCTCAAGCTCCGCATTTAAAAGTTAGTTTTGAAAAGAACCGAGTGGTTTTTCGAAAGTGTTCCAACGACTTTAACTTGGTTTATTATCTTGCATTAGTTCTTTTAATGCGTGATATTCTTGCATTAGTTCTTTTAATGCGTCCCATCATTTAATCCTACCATTGCAGAAAACAACCAAAATATGACGTACGCTTATGCCATTCGCATTCGCCGCGGGGTCCCGTCATCACTCGTTAGGTTACTTAACTAACGACAGAGCGGGGGCTGGGCTAGCGCGGCTGTAAAACATAAGCAACGCCTAAATAGAAAGCAATGATAGACATTACAGATCACAGATGAATACATTGGATATACTAGCAATCCGCAATCCTTTCGAGCCTGCAACGAAAAGCGGATTACACGGTCGCGGTGAATAGCCAAATACCCCACCCAAGACCCCTACGGGTGCGGCAAACTACCCGCCAAGTACTTGGCAGTTTGTGCACCCCTCCATGGGTCTATCCTAGGAGCAAAAACAGTAAAAAGAATTATACAATGACGGCTACAACCCCGACCCGGTTGTGCGGCCATACAAATAATAATATTACATCAATTTACATTTACAAATGAATGGAAGAAAAACAAAAAGCTCATCTCACATCCACCCTGGCTATTCACCCGCGACAGTCCAACAGATTCATATACACAATCCAATATCAAACACAGATCATGTATAACCCCGACCAATCGACTTATAGCGATTAGCCGACGTTCAATACATGCAAACATCACAGATATAACCAACATAGTCAAAGTGCAGTGAAGTTCGGAAAAAATACGGAATTATAGGTCCCCAAAAGTAAATTTCTGTTCTGGAAAATATGGGCACATATAATATATCTTAAAAATCCCAAAACCAACACAGAGACACACTGCACGAAAAACGATGACGAGAGGACAACAAACGGCGGCGGTTCCGCGGCAAATACCTACCTCATGCCGCGGAACCGCGGCGGTTTGAATGAATCAGGGGATCGTTTTTCTTGGGTGTTCACACAAAACCCTGAGCCGAATTTAGGTGTATAACAAATCTTGTTTTGACCAGAAAAAATTTTAACAGAAACTTAGGGTTTTGGTTTTTCCGGTTTTGCGATTTTTCGTTTCCGAACTTCGTTACACTTCACTACCAAACTAGTTTAAGTTTAGTTAGGCTCTGATACCACTGTAAGTCCACGTTGCGACCCCCGGTTCTTACGGGGAGGCGGAAACGGTATAAAAAAATCAAATTTTGGCGCATGGGGCAACATGGACTAAGCAAAGTCGGGATCTTTTCTAAACTAAACTAGCAAACTTGCTAAAGAGAGTTAGCTACTCGGAAAAATGGTTATATCTAAACTTGAACTCCTTCTTCTTGAAACCTTGTAGAGGTTGATGGTTCTCTTCTCGTCGCCTTCTTCCGTCGAAGATGGATCCACCTGAGGGTTCAACCTTCGGGCTCTTTCTCGAACTTTGAGTGAACTAGAATCTCCGGCTTGCTAAACCCTTGATCCTAGAGTGAGTAGAGAGTGTCTAAGGGGTGCTTTTCTTTTAAGGAGAGGGATTCTCAACACATGAGAAGGATTCTCCTTTGGCTAGAGGAAGAAGAAGATGAAGTGAGGAGAGAGAATGATTATGATAGAATGAGCTCTCTTTTTCTTTTTGCAACCATATCAAAAAGAAAAAGAATTATCTTAATAATAATAATTCAAAATGAGAATAGTTGATGGTAGTTTTGGAATGACCACTATCATGCTTCATTAAATGAATGTAAGCATGAATCAAGGAGTATCTTTCAAAGCATGATGGTGGTCAACATTCAACCATGGTCAACAAGTCAACCATGGTCAACAAGTCAACAAAACCTACCATAACATAATTTCATTTAATTACTATTATTAATAGATATCTCACTAATTCATTAGGGTTTGGAAAATGACGACTGTCAACTGTGCAAACGCACCCGTTCCGAAACCCTAATGAAAAACCTCATCCTCCGCCTCAAGCAACTGTGCATACACACCTGCATTCTCGTTCCGAGGAACAAGAATACCGAGATATAAAAGCAAGCCCAAAACATATACCGGTATCTGGCTCAAACCAGAGCCTGCCAGTATAATCCGTCCGGACTCCAAAACGTGCACAAGTGCGCGGATGAGAACGAACCCTGTAGCAAAACCATGCGAACTCTACTTTGTTTTGCCCAGAGGCGAATACCCTCTGTGTGGGACTCTAAAGACTCAACACTACGCTGGCAGTGGGTTTAACCACAGACCGCAAGCGGCACTAGCTGTGCGTAACGGTCCCCAGGTAGATGCCGACAAGAAGGCTGACGAGGTGAACCCCATCTGAACTCCTACTGAGTCTGAATGTGACATTCTCCGTACAGTCCGGTCTGTTCGTCTGATACATCGCATGTCGGGCCTAGGGGGTGGTAAAACGTCAGTCCCCCAATAGCGGTACAAGTCGTGTCGGAGTGAAGCCCAAAACACCCTGAGATAACACTGGAAGCCTACCAGTATATCTCGCTTGCCCTGGCCAGGGACTACTTGTGTAATGGCTCTCCTAGACACAGCGTGATGTCAACCCCCAATACCGGGAGAGACGAATCCTGTCTAACCGTCACTGCCTCCAAGTGCTTCGGGACTGCACCCAACCACTACCTGTTTGCACGACTCCTTTGAGCCGTGGTAGGGTAGTGATCAAAGTGCAGTGGGAACACACTCGAGGCGAAGTGCCAGTGTCAAGTCAGCGGACTAAGCTGTACTCATGTCACCTGGGAACTGATAACTGACGATAGGTATAATACCAACCTGTCAGTTCCCGACGAGTCCTGTCCAGTGTACTCGTAACCTAACGAGCACCCGTATACTATCTCCAGTACGACGTACTGATGGCTGTGGGACAGACCATCTCCCACACTGGGATGAGAAGCGCATACGCTAGTCTACTCCGGAGTATCGATGCCCTGTCTCGATAGTCCTGCGACTAGGGACCTGTATAAGGATGTGCTTATAGATTACCCAGCCCCCACTAGTGTGACTGCCATCACAACGCTGGTAATCAAGCAAAGATCCTAAGGGCTCCACTAATGCGTATAGGTGATATCGCAAAATAAACACATGTACACATTGAAGTAGAAACAAACCAAGTAGCATACTACTATATTGAGCAAGATTGTTTATACAAGGTGAATATCCCAAGCTTCCATTAAGTAATATACAAACTAGTATGATACAGTAATGGCCTCTAGGGCATATACACTAACACATCCATCGCCCATCTGTATGGGTCGAGAAGGTATACACTAATCTACTCTGGTATATCGATGCCCCGTCTCGATACACCCACGACTAGGGACCTTGAAGGATGTACTTATGGACTACCATGTCCCCACTAGTATGATCCGCATCATAGTCCAGGTAGTCAAGTACACATCCTAAGGGCTTTACCAATAGGTAACAGAGAGACAATCAGTGTACACGTTAAGGTAAAGAGCAACCAAATAGCATACTATCATGTCGAGCAAGAAAGTCCTCCCTATATATGTCCCAGCATCCACTACAATATACATCCTATGTACAGTACTGGCCTCTAGGGCATACATATAACTAACAATCTCCCACTTGCACTAGGGTCATCTGTATCAGTGGTTGTAGTATCTAATACTCAACCATCCCATATAAGTCTCTCTCCGGGAAAAGGCCTTTGTGAGTGGATCCGCCGTGTTGTCCTCTGAGTCTACTCTCCTAACCTCGATCTCCTTGGAGATTAACCATCTCGATGATCAGGTGATACTGCCTTAGAATATGTCTGGATCACTGATGGGACCAGGGTTCCTGGGCCAAAGCCACACTTCCATTGTTACACAATGGCAGGAACCTAGTTCATCTTATGAACTATTATACACCCAAACTGCCTCTTTGGTAGTATCTTTAATAGTGATGTTACCAGCCTTTATCGTCTAGTATGCCACGGTATCTAGCTTGGAACTCTTTCAACATACCGTCCCTTTACAGAGGGTAAAGACAATGTCTGCGACTGACATTCAGTCGTCCTTATCATCCTGGAACTTTTCCAGTGATTCTCCCCAGGATCCATTGATACCTTCTCACTACAACTAGTGAGTATCCTAACATCCAATTAGATCTATCTCGTAGATCCAAAACCCAGGATTTAGTAGGTATCACTTTGATCCTATATGGAGAATCCTTGTGATAAGCGGAGATTGACCGAGCGTAGCATAGGAAATACCTTCCCTATCAAGAGTATGTCATCCACGTACTCTACGAGGATCATCACCATACTCCCTACTACCTTTTTGTATATACAAGGTTCATCTACCATTTTGATTAAGTCAAACTCTTTTACTACCTCATCAAAACAGATGTTCCAACTCCGCGATGCCTGGTTTATCCTATAAAGCAACTTGTGCACGTTTCCGCTGCTCCCACTATCTACGAAGCCCTCTGGCTGTGTACTTATAAACGCCCTCTTTTAAAACATCATTTAGAAAAGCTGTCATGACACCCAACCACCAGATATCGTAGTCATGGTATGTAGCCGTGGCAAATAGGATCTGGATGGACTTAAGCATAGGCCCCAGAAAAAGGTTTCATCATTATCCATGCCTGGTTGATGACAAAAACCTTTAACAAGTCTATCTTTGAAAGTCTCAACTTTTCCATCTACACCAAGTAATCTTCTCAAGATATACTTGCTCCTGATGGGGATTTAACCCTTCAGATATAGCAACCAAAGTCCATACTTTGTTGGTGTACATGGATTCCATCTCAGATCGCTAAGCATCCAGCTATTCTTACAGAGTCCTTACTCTTGATGGCCTGCTCGAAACTAGTTGGGTCATCATCTCATGATGCAATTCTCGCTCCCACTGTCATAGAGAAACCGAAGTATCTCTCAGGTGGGTGAGGATCCCTACTAGATCGGCGGAGAGGCTGAGGTTCGTTGGTAACTATTGAATCCTTTGGTTCTATCAAATCATCTGTTGTAGTTTGTATAGCTGGAACCTTTCCAGTTCTACATTACAGACCTTGCCTCGAGCTTGTCCGGATTTTGCTTTTAGACATAGGCCGGACAACCCCAAATCTTAACCAACTTAAGATATGGGCTCTTCCCTATCAATATCACATATGAAGTGGTAGGCAACTAATTTGATTGGAACGCCATTCAATAGGTATGCAGCTTCACAAGTGCATAACTCCCAAAAGGAAACAGGAAATTCAGTAGTACTCATCATAGAGCACACCTTATCATATAGGGTGTGATTGCTCCGCCCCGATATACCAATGTGCTGTGGTGTATATGGAGGAGTAATACTGAGAGAGAATCTCATTCTCCTTTCGAATAATCCAGGAATTCCGTGCTCAAGTATTCTCCTCCCTGATCACATCAAATGACATAATACTTATACCCGTTTTGGTTCTCTACTTCTAAAATATATTCTGTGAATATCTCAAAAGGTTCGGACTTGTGTTTCAACAGAAACATATGGCTGAATCTTGAGAGATCATCAGAGAATGTAATGAAGCACAAAGAACTGGTCTTGGCATGTGTAGACAGGGGACCTTCATACATCAACATGTATCATCCCAAGAGTTCACTAACTCTTTCTCTGTTTCCAGTAAACGGAGCTATGGTCATCTTATCTTTGTGACATGACTGGCAAGTTTCACAAGATGTAAATTCAAACTGATTTAAATATGCATCTATATGTAACTTCAGCTAGTCGGGTCACATTGATATGACCTAGTCTACAATACCTCAAGAAGAATTCGTTCATTTCTGAACTCTTCCTCTTGTGTGTGTTCTGTATACTAAAAACTGTAGTTCGATTTAGAACATCAATGCTTTTAGATATCGTGCCTGAACCGATCAACTTTTGATATAGGAAATGTTCAAAACATTATCCAACAATACAAAATTATATCCTTTCTTTACTAATAAAGAGACTGATATGATTTTGTACATCAGGTTCGGTATCTAATAACATTTGTTCAGAATCAATGTATTTTGGTAATACAGGGTGACAGTGACCAACAGACTTGGCTGCAACACTTGCACCGTTTTCTGTCTCATGAAACTTATCACCCGTTCTCAGTTCTTTACCTATCTGTAGCCCATGTAATAGATTACATATGCGGGATCCTGATCCGGTATCACATACTCAGGACGTAAAGGATACTGAGAAACAGTTCTATGTAACGAACACACCTGAAGATGATGCATCAACATGCACTTTCTTCGTTTGGGCGGCACGGGAAATCTGGTATTCCCCAATTTCCTGCTCTGTCTTATAACAATTTATAAGTTGGAGCGGGACCAACGTTCCCCAGCTCAGTATAACAAGCGGGTTCGGTTAATATATCCGTATTATTATCTTGATTAAGGCGTGATATGGTCGCTACCTGGAGAGAGAGAGAAGAAAACACTCAGCGTATGCTCTTGCAAGATCAGATTGGTTATTATTTTATCTAATCAGGATGGCTCCCACTGTTTTTATCAAATCTTCCTTCAAACCCTAAAAGGAAAGACTAGCCGGGATTAATTACACACTACAAGTTCGCCAATCTTTCAGCCAGGCCAGTGTCGGTACTTTGAGGGAGGTCCCCCGTGCTTTCGCACGAACCTAATTAATGTAAACCTCGTTTTCCCAGAGGCATAACCTCGTTAACACCTTTCTAGACACCTACTTGATCGGCTAATTGTAATGTGTAAAACTCTCTCAGGAGTAACTCTTACTCGCAGCGGGTATCGGGATCCAACTATCTCATAGAAGGTATGCAATCTCATTGTAAATTTCAACACTTGAAATTCCCGATAGATTTTGCCCCTAGCGTTCTATGACCTTGACGAATGCCAAACAACCCATAGTCCACTAGTCAAGTTCAACCCGTACATTTCTTGATTGAATTAAACCCACCCGCACGACCCTTGACGAATGCCAAACAACGCCGTACGAATACCCTAATCTAATCTGCATCATATGCATAAACAGATAAATACTAGTTAGCTACCGTACACTACGCCTTGACGAATGACAAACTACCGCAGCACGAATACTAAGTAGTACTTATCTGAAATGACGGAGGGCTACGACAGGTTTTTAAGAAAACCCTTTGCGTAATGAACTTGATATCGTTGTAGAATCAAATGATTTTGAAATGGAGTGTTTTTGAGGCTTTTCTAGTTTTGCTAAAGGGGTCACTCCCGGTGAAGGGATCGTCGGCCCTTTCCTCGTCGAATAAGGTGCGGGATATATCATATATATCACTGTGCAAAGCAGAAACTATAGAAGCAATCAAAGGACAAACCGAGTGTGTAGCATCTGCCAGTTATTGCTAAAGGGGTCACTCCCGGTGAAGGGATCGTCGGCCCTTTCCTCATCGAATAAGGTGCAGGATGTTCTACAAGGAACACCGCGATGCAAAGCAAGAACTGTAGCTACCTGTTTTTGAAAATTCGATTCCACAACATCTTTTAGGTTTCTTTTTCTTTCATTAATCATATTAATGAAGTCCCATCATTTAAGTCACCTAAACATTACAGATAAATACGACGTACACTTATGCCATTCGCATTCGCCTCGATGTCCCCTCGTGCACCGTTAGGTTAGGTAACTAACGGCAGAGCGGGGCAGGGCTAGCGCGGGTGTAAAACATAAGTAACGTCTATATAATATATCATATATACTATATACAATATCTATCTGAACAAATCACATGATCACATCACAGATAACGCAGCAGAAAATATCATATGAAATATTGGATATACTAGGACGTCCGTGTTTTATTTTGAGCCTGTATAAAACACGGATTCTACGGTCGTGATGAATAGCCAAACTCACACCCCTAGACCCCTACGAGAGCGGCAAGCAACCCTACCAATTCTAGGGTTAGTAGACCCGGACTCGACTCCTCGAGATGGTCTCCTACTGGACCCTAGAACCCGGTTACTTGTGCTCCCCTTCTTGGGTCTATCCTAATGCGGAAAAGTAAATAATATACAAATGGTGACATCATCCGCAACCTGGAAGTGCCCCAATAAAAGAATATTACATACAAGTTTTTACATGAATGAAAATGAAAAACACTCATCTCACATAAAAAAAACCCTGGCTATTCAAACACGACGATCCAATATAACATATCCAGCAACACATAACATCACATGCCATCAACGTAAGTAAATATGCCCATCCCAATTGTCGTTGACATATAGCAACGAAACCGGCGATATCACATATTACACTTACGGTCACAGAAAAGAAAGTGTAAAACTACAACAGTTGGAATCCGCAAACTCTTTAGACATCGCATGCCTAACCAAATGAATTCCTCAGACATCGCATGCCTAACAATTATAAACCCAGCATTTTAGTCTCATTATCGAAAACTCTTTTCAATATCAAGTCGGGCAATTCAACAAGATTCCCGACATCCTGATCGAATGCTCGTCGCAAACTTTAGTGGATAGCCGCACCCCCGATACCGTCGACGAAGTGCACTAAGGCGGAACACCGCTGCCGCGAGCACCCGAACGGATACTTTTGGCGACGGGGTTCTCCTACAGTCACTTGGTCGGGGCTATGGGATGTAGCTGTCTATTAAGTTTACCCGGCGAGTATCCGCGTACGCTACGTGATTGCGACGGACTTTTGATCACATCAAAATTCCGTGGCAACCGATCAAGTGAGACTAGACTGCTAGATTTATAATATTCAAATCAGTTATCTCTTGTGGATTCCAAATATTGTATCACATTCCAGATAAATAGACAATGTTAAACTTTCCGATCGAACAATCTAACACCCAAGTTTTCCCGAAAAGCTCAACACAGGAAATAAGTTTAAAAACATTCACTTCATGCCACAGTACCAACGGTCCAGCCGTAGAAGGGTCAAGCCAACGCCTCACATGTGGCACGCCGTACTGCCCCAAACCCTAAGGTTCAAAGGGCAGTTCAAGACGGTCACATAATCGAGTTAAGGTTTGTTTTCTTCTAGAGGGTCCATCGCATTACTTGCACTACTTCTAACGTATTGAAACTATGGAAAAATCCAACACTTGGAAATTTCCCGGCAAGGGAAAAAGTGGTTATTTATATCCGGTCGAACTGTTTAACATGTTCTAAAATACCCGTAAAAACATAAACGAGGTTAGAATATCCGATCGAATTAACGAGTCCCCAATACACCCCAGAAAACTCAACTCTTGAGTATAAATTAAAAAATACCCAGAAAACACAGGAGTCAAATAAGGAGTTACTGTGCAAAATTCATAGGATAAAGTGTCAATTCGGCCGCAGATCCGCCGCACGAGCCATGCTCATGCCGCGGTTCCGCGGTGCTTTTATCGATTTAAGCGCACGTGCTTCACAGTAACTCCTCAAAATCCCTGCTGAATTTTTTGGCTATTTTTAATCTGGAAAAATCCACAATTTCAAAAAATGTACAGAAAGGGGTATCGATTAGGGTTTCGGGGTTCGATCGAGTTTCTAACATCGTCTACACATTGTCTAAAGCTCTAGCTAGGCTCTGATACCACTGTAGGGTTCCTAGGCACACTCATGAGGTTCTACAACTGATCAACCATGGCAAAATCAAATTTTCCATGTGCCGAGAAACCCTAATGCTAGATCGTTAACTAGAGGTAAGGCGAAACATGCAAGTAAACAACTTTATTGCTAAGTGAAAGGGACTACAACCTTTGTAGATCCGGTCCTCCACTTCCTTAGCTCCGTGATGACGTCCCTCCGCTGCGATCAACCGGATTCCGGACTCTAGCGTTGGTTTCATCGGAGAAATGATCGGGCTAGGTCGTTGACTTCGATGCCGAAGATGATCTACGTCGAGGCGACTCTAACTCAAGCTCCATCTTCACTTGGTCATGAACCTTGTGGAGAAAACACCCTATACAACATGGCAAGTGGTAGAGGATGAAGAAATAGGAAGTGGGTTCACTTTGGATTTGGATTTCTCACTTGATTACTTGAAATTTTCTAGCAAGGTTTTCTTTTCTTCATGAAGAAGAAGAAGAAAAGAATGGAAAAAGAATTCCTTTTTTTAAAAGAAAATTCAAGTGAATCTTATCATAATGCAACCATGGGTAAGTTTAACTCATGTAGAGAGCAAACCATAGTTTAGGTAATGGTTAGGTTTAAGAACAAAACAAAATGGCTAGACTTTTCAAAGATGCTAAAAGTTTCATGAAGCTTCAAGTATAATACAAGAAAAGCCACCATTTTGTTTAATCAAAATAAATAAATAAAATAAAACCCTAACCATTAACTAAACATGGTGTACATCAAACACATACCCAAGTTTGCATATATCATTCAACATGATACAATCTAGTGCACAAACATATATCAAATATACAATGTGCACAATCAAATGAGATAATCAATCTTAAGTGAACAATACTAGTCAATGTAAAGTAATATATCTAATATATAATTATACATTAAATCATTTAATCAACACTTGATTTAATGATCCGGTCATACTGCACATAACCGACTAATATCAACTGTATCATTGTATCGAATCAACACTTGATTCGGTAACCCGACTATATCACATATAACCGTCCGATGATACAAATCGCGAGAATAGAATACAGTATCACATACTGGTATTATTCTCGGTCCCGCACATATCTCATATGTGCTCCTATTTCGTTTCGCTTGAGCCAGGAAATCTCTGTGTAGGACTCTTAAGACTCGTCAATACGCCGGCAGTAGGTGATGATCATATCAAACACCCACAAGCCGCAAGCGGTCTGCTAAACGTAACGGCCACCCGGGTATTGAGCGATCAGAAGATCAACGAGCAAGCCCGCTCACACTCCTGTGAATCCAACCAGCAACACTTACCGTACAGTCCGGTCTCGTCGTCTGATATGTCGCATATCTCGCCTAGGGGTGGTAAACGTCAGACCCCAGTAGCTCGATAAGTCGTGTCGATATGAGGTCTATAACAGTTCAAGAAACTACTGGTAACACTTACCAGTAAATCTCAGCAATCCTGGCCAGGGATTTCCGGTTATAGCCAATCGAACACAGCGCAACATCAACTCCCTATACCGGGAGAGACGAATCCCCTCCTATCGCTCATTGCCTCCATGTGATTCGGGACTGTACCCAAAAACCACCGTTTTGCACGCCCTCTTGGACGTGGTAAGGTGGAAATCAAAGCACAGTGGGAATTACACAAGACTCTATGACGATCTCGGTTCTACAGACTAACCTGTACCAGTGTCACCAAAGAACTGCCATCTGACGTAAGGTATAATACCATCTGGGAGTTCTCGGCGAGTCCGTCCAGTGTACCCAGTCTCCACTGAGCACCCATATATCATCTCTGATGTCAAACACCAATGGATATGGGATCATCCATCGCCCATCTGTATGGGTCGAGAAGGTATACGCTAGTCTACTCTGGTATATCGAAACACCCACGACTAGGGACCTTGAAGGATGTACTTATGGACTACCATGTCCCCACTAGTATGATCCGCATCATAGTCCAGGGAGTCAAGTACACATCCTAAGGGCTTTACCAACATGTAACAGAGAGACAATCAGTGTACACGTTAAGGTAAAGAGCAACCAAATAGCATACTATCATGTCGAGCAAGAAAGTCCTCCCTATATATGTCCCAGCATCCACTACAATATACATCCTATGTACAGTAATGGCCTCTAGGGCATACATATAACTAACAATCACATGGAGGCAATGAGCGATAGGAGGGGTTTCGTCTCTCCCGGTATAGGGAGTTGATGTTGTGCTGTGTTCGATTGGCTATAACTGGAAGTCCCTGGCCAGGGCGGATATTGATTACTACTGGTAAGTGTTATCAGTTGGTTCTTGACCTGTTATGAGCCTCACATCAACACGACTTATCGGTTACTCGGGGCTGACGTATACCACCCCTAGACTAGATATGCAACATATCAGACGAAGAGACCGGACTGTACGGTAGTGTTACTGATTGGATTCACAGGAGAATGTACAAGCTTGCTTGTTGATCTTTTGATCACTCAATACCTGGATGGCTATTACGTTTAGCTGACCGCTTGCAACTTGTGGGTGTTTGATATGATCATCACCTACTGCCGGCGTATTGACGATTCTTTAGAGTCCTACACAGAGGTTTCTTGACTCAGGCAAAACGGAGTAGGAGCACATATGCGATATGTGCGGAACCGAGGATAATATGATATGAGATACTGTATTCTATTCTCGCGATATTTGATATCGGCCGGGTATATGTGATATAGCCGGGTCATCGGATCAAGTGTTGATTCGATGAAATGATACAGTTTATATTAGTCGGTTATTTGAGAAATAGCCGGATTGTCGGATCAAGTGTTGATTCGATAATTTAATGTATAAATATATACGTGATATATTACATTACATTATCTAATATTGGCTCGCTTTATTGATTCATTTTCTCACCGGATAATACATTGATATATATGCGATATATATTAATTGTATTATTTTCTTTTGTTACAAAAATATATTATATATGTAATATATAATATTGTAACAAGTTATGATTACAAATGCAACATATTTAATGGAGATTAAACATGGTTAGGGTTTGATTTGGGTTAGCTTATTCATGAAGCTTCTAGAAGCTTTCCTTTTGTTTCTTGTAAGATATTATGTGTTGATATTTTGGATATATTTTCCTAACCCAATCCACACCCTTTAACCCTAGTTAAATCTCTACAATGGTTAAGTCTTTCTTGACTTAACCATGGTTGCAATTGTAATGATAAGAACAATTCATTATTCATCACAAATGATATTCATTCTTCTTCTTCTTCCTTGAGCTCTTGAAAAGCTTTCTAGGTTTTTCTTTTGTGATGGATTAGTGTGAAATTTTGATAATAAAAGAGAGCATAAATCCTACTACATCATCCTCATCTAATCTAGCCAATTAGATTAGGGTGTTCACTTCATTAATACTTGATTAGTGAGTGAGAGCTTGAGTTAAAGAAAGTTCAAGGTAGATCATCTTTGAAAAGGAAGACTTCAAGCAAGCATGGATCATTCGGGTTGTGGAGCTTCTCTTGAGTCCAGGAGATCATGGATCGCAGCAAAGGGACTACTACTCGGAGCTTATGAAGCGAAGGAGCGGACTACAAAGGTTGTAATCCCTCTCTCTTAGTTGTAAAGATGTTTACTTGCATGTTTAATCCTAATAATCTAGCAAAGATCCTCTCTTTGGGTTGTTCGGCACGTCTAAAATTTAAATCGGGCATGGTTGATGCCTTATAGACCCTTGTGACGGTGCCTAGTAACCCTACAGTGGTATCAGAGCCAAGCTAGAGCATTAGGCGACGTGTATACGAAGTTAAAAGTCCAATCGAACGCCGGAACATCATCTTTTGACCCCTCTCTGGAAATTTTTTAAAAATTTGATTTTTTCCGTATTAAAAATACTCAGAAAATTCAGCAGGCAATTTTAAGAATTACTGTAAAATACGAAACCCTAACTCCCTGAAGTCGCCGCGGAACCGCGGCAGGAGCATGCTTTGCGCGGCGGTTCCACGGCCGTACTTGGGAATCAGGGAGTCGTATTTGTAGGGTCAATCCGTAGGTGTAAGTACATACTTCTGGGAATTTTTAATATTACTCAAGTGTTGAGTGTTCTGCAGATCCTTTGTATTCGTTGATTCGATCGGAAAGTTTAACTTCGTTTAAGTGTTTTCCGGATAATTTAGAACGTGTTAAAATGTTCGAACGGATATCAATAACTCACTTTTTCCGGCACGAAAAACTTTCAAGTGTTGAATTTTTCTTGAGTTTAAAACTTTCGGAAAAACATGCAAGCAATATGTGGACCCTCCAGAAGAACGTAACATTAACTCGATTATGTGACCGTCAAAACTTCCACTGAACCGTAGGATTTGTGGTAGTTTGGCGTTGCCACATGTGAGGCGTTGGTTTGACCCTTCTACGGCTGGTTCACTGGGGCGGTGACATGTTCTGGGATTTTTTATGAACTCCGCTCAAGTGTTGAGCTATTTGGGAAATCTTGGGTATTTGATTATTCGATCGGAAAGTTTAATATTGTCTATTTATCTGGAATGTGATACAATATGTGGAATTCATATAGTTAGGCATGAAATACGAAGTATGTGATATTTCGGATTTATGATGTCTAAAGAGATTGTGGATTCCAAATGTTGTAGTTTTACACTTTCATTTTTATGACCGTAAGCGTAGTATGTGGGGTATCGCCGGCTTCGTTGCTATACATCAACGACAATAGGGATACGCATACTTGCTTACGTTGATGATATGAGATATTATGTGTTGCTGTGATATGTTATATTGGATCGTCGTGTTCTGAATAGCCGGGGGTTTTATGTGAGATGAGGGTTTTTATTTTCATTCATGTAAAATTCATTTGTATGTAATATTCTTTTATTGGGGCACTTACGGGATGAGGTTGATGTCACCATTGTATATTATTTACTTTTCCGCATTAGGTAGACCCAAGGAGGGGAGCACAAGTAACCGGGTTCTAGGGTACAGTGGGAGGCCATCTCGAGGAGTGGAGACCGGGTCTCCTAACCCTAGAATTGGCAGTGTTTCTTGCCGCTCTCGTAGGGGTCTAGGGATGTGGGTTTGGCTATTCATCGCGACCGTGGAATCCGTGTTTTATTCATGCTCGAAATAAAACACGGACGTCCTAGAATATCCAATATTTTATATGTTATCTTCTGCTGCAATGTTCTGTGATGAGATCATATTACTGCCTGAGACGAATGCTTATACTATATATATATGTTGATATATTGTCACGACCCGCAGGGTACGGAACGTGACTGACACTTAAGTTTACGAAACGTCTCAAGACGTCCGTAAATTAAGTAAGCCAAAGCCCAGAAAACCAAAACCAAATAAGCAAAAGAGTGAAGAAAACCCAATCAATTGAAAGCGAGTTTATCAAATAAGTCATGTAAAACCCTTTTTAAAAACAACACCAATTTTTCCGAAAATTTCGGCAGAGTCTCCTTTGTAAATACAGGCCCCCAAAATGGGTACAACAAGAATATATATGAATCCAACAAATAAGGCATCCCCAAGCGGGAGCTAGCTCTTCGCCACAAGACGGTCATAAATCCCACGCAATATAAAACAACAATATGCAAAATAATCATAAAGAAGCATGAGAAAACAGCATGTCGACTCAAGTGAGCTCGACCCCAAAATACAGCATAAAAAGTCCACAAATCTCACAGTCTCATCTCTAGGTCAATATACAATAATGCTGGTAGATACAGTAGATGGAGTACACTAGATACAAAGAATATACAAGGTGGTACAAAAATAATGATATAACCCACCTAAGAGCAAAACCTCGAGTCCAGGCAAAAGAAGCAAGTGCGCCCGCCGCTACTGTACTGACGGAGCGGACCTGCAAAAGGCTGTGGCACAACGGGGGTGAGTTGCCAACTCGTGAGTAATAAATAACATCTACACAGGCTATCGAATACATGCACACAAGCATCCTAGCATCTAAAATACAGGTAAGGCAGGACATAATAGCAGGTAGGTATGCAATATGAATATACTAGCAGGTATGAATACAATGCGAATCAACTCATGACCTGAATGTGTAAGTATAAGAATCATGTTTTTCCTTTAGGAATCTCTTTTGAAATACCAGCACAATACCAATAGAATCAACAAGAACCTGTGTCCAGCAACGACACCTCAAACTATCACAAATCTCATATATCCATGTCATAGTATCTCTGGCCTCAGCCATCCGGCTGACCCAGCTCAATATCAAAATCTCATCATCTCGCGGCCACGGTCGGTATCCTCTGGATATCCGCCGTGCCAAACAGTCACCGGTAGGTAATCCGTCCCCTGCCAGGCTCAACGTCAACACCACATTCATCTTGCCCCGGGGTACCATACCGGGCTCACCATGTACCCGTGACGGTTCCTCCACTCCTCGACGCGGATCTCGAAAACCACAGTAAACTCATGGTGGACGACACTTTACATCATTAGAAAACCGCAATTACATATTTTAAAAACATAATAAGTTTAGAAATTTTGCGGCTTTCCCCCGAAATCCAGAAATATCATAAAATCTCAAGAAATCCTCATAAGTGCATATGTCAATGATAATGAATGCATATGGTATCAATGATCAAGTTGCGATGTGTGATTAATAGATTAGGCATGACCAAATAATATGATGAAGCACATGCACATGAATAGCAATCCTACGATTTCACTTTAAGGAATTAAAGCAATAGCGCGAGTTTAAGTATCAATTATAGTAAAAGGTTTCAATTTAAAGGTTATCTAGTGTGGTGGCATGGCAATTACCAGGGTGTGTGTGTAAGCATGAATAGTGCTCGTGCTGCATATAAAAACCCTGGCAATGGTGCAGGTGTCCTATAAAATGGTTTCGCATATGTATGTCAATATAAGGCATGGATGCAGCAAATAATCATATAAGTATTACACCCCTAATTACTAACATCACTAAGAATCCTTTTAAGTTACAAAAACTATCGGGCGGCTTGCGCCATCCAACGATAGTCCCCCGTAGATGTTACATCTACTCACCGGAATCCCTAGCTAGTTACGTCCAATCACCGCTTTCCCCTTTCGTGCCGCGTCTGACGTCTCCGCGACCGAACCTGGAATTTACAGCAATACCAAACATAAGGTTACATATCAAGAACGACGCAAAACCCAAACAAAAAAATACCGACGTTCACAAGTTAGGTACAACGTGTACAAGGTGCGCGGAACACACGCGAAAATCGCAAAAACTGCAAAAATCGCCGATTTGGTCGCCCGGCAAAACTAAAACCCGACTACTCAAAAATCCGCACTCACGTATCCTATATGTCATAGGATATGCCAACAATATAATCTAGATATCGCAATTAATTCGCCACAATAATAAAATAAAAACCTAGTAAGCTAGAAGTTTGCAAATTTGGTGCAAATATCGACAATTAGCGACAAAATTAACACAATCCAATACAACAATCCAAACTAACCCACTAGCTAGCCATTACACTAATTTTAAACCATTAACTATGCTTAAAAACCTAATTTCCATAAACAAAACCTTTCTTGATTTTCATAATTAGCAATTTCAATCCAAAACTAAACATGACAATACCAAATTAACACTAATTTTAAGCCCACACAAATAAAGTAACCTCATTAACCTAGATTAGCAAACAACTAGATAGCTAATTAGCTTTAATTAACTAAATAATGGTTTCAAGAAACCCTAGTTAACTCAACCATTAACTTTAAACAAAACTAGAATGAAAATAGCACTAAATTAACACTAAACAACTAGATTAAAGAATTCTAACCATATTAACTTAAAAGAGTAGAAATTATACCTCAAATCTATGGATCTAGCAAGAAAAAATTTGCTTCAATTGATGGCCTCATAGTATCATGATCCAAGCAAGGGAGGTGAAGGAAAAAGGGATGAAGAATGGGGTTTAATTTGTGAGTTTTTGCTTGAAATTTGGAGCAAACTTTGAAGAATTTTTTGAAGAAAATGTAAAGAACAAAGAGATGAAGGGGGCTGCTGGAATTTCGGCCAGAACAAGGGAAAGGGATGGTGTGGGGTGTGTGGGAAAAGTCTTGGTCAACTCCTACCAACCCACAAAAGACCATACCTAATAAAAAAAATCCAAAATCCTTTAAAAAAACACCTCTTTTCTACACAAAATGAAGTCAAAGAGGCAACCATTTTTTTTTCTTGGGTTGCTGGAAATGGGCCGGCCTAGGGCTGAGGGAAGAGAGGGAGGGGTTTTACAAAAGAAATTTTATGCAAAAAGACCCCCTACAAGTCAAAAATTGCAAGTTTAAGCTTAAATTCAATAAATTTCGTTTTCTATAATAAAAATTAGTTAAAAATCAAAATAAAATACTAAAAATTTATGTTACAACTAGATTTTAATTATCATTATTTTAGAGCTTAAATTAGCCCATTTAAATTTGTATTTATCGCTAATTTAATGTATTTTCTTACCGGCTTAAAATAATATTAAAAATTGAAAAATTAGGGAAAATTTTTAAACGACCAGAATTTCATAAGTAACTCATTTGCTACTAAAAAAAGCAATTACCTATCCATTTTAGGTATAATTAGTCCTAAACTGCAAAATAACAAAAAAGGCTGTTTCGGAAAAATACCGAATTTTCACCGATTTTCAGGAAAACACCAAAACGACTTTTCAAGGCGCTACAATCTTCCCTCCTTAAAGAAATTCGGTCCCCGAATTTAAAAATATAACTACGCGTACCTTCAAAGAGATGGGGATATTTCTTCCTCATCTCGCCCTCGGTCTCCCAGGTAACCTCCTCGCTGCTCGGGCTACGCCAAAGGATCTTGACGGTTGGTATAATCTTCGATCTCAACTTCTTCACCTGCCGATCCAGGATGGCCACCGGCTGCTCTGCAAACGAAAGGTCGCGCTCCAGCTGGACTATCGGGTGCTGAATCGCATGCGAAGGGTCGTGAAAGTACTTGCGGAGCATCGAAACATGGAAGACGGGGTGTGTTGGAGATAGTGCCCTCAGAGTCAATTATTAGGTCACAGGTACGTGATTGTAATGATTGAGCGAGGACCTATCCCGGTAGGACAGTCTTACTCGAGATGATAGTATGCTATCTGGTTTACCTTTATCATCGTGTACTGCTTTAGGTGACATGACAGGTCGCTATTACACGTTGATAGAGCCCCTAGGATTCTTGCTTGACCACCAGCAGTATGAGGGCGATCATATAAGTGGGAGCTGGGGGTCTACAAGCATATCCTTAAAAGGTCCCTAGTCGTGGGAGTTTCGAGACCGGGCATCGATACTCCATTAGTAGACTAGTGTATACAGTCGAGACCCCGACGAGGGGCGGTGGCCGGTCTCACAAGCCACTGGTGTCAGTTGGATCACCTAAGATGTATACAGGTGCTCATTGGGTTATGAGTACACTGGACAGGACTCGCCGGGAACATGCTAGTTGGTCATATACCAGACGTCAGATGGCAGTTCCCTGATGACATGTGTGCAGGTTAGTTCATCGACCTGGGGATCGTCATTTGTCTCGTGTGAGTTCCCCCTGTACTTTGATTACTACCCTACCACGGCTCAAAGGAGTCGTGCAAACAGGTTTTAGTTGGGTACAGTCCCGAGCCACATGGAGGCAGTGAGCGTATCTTCAGGGGTTCGTCTCTCCCGGTATTGGGGGTGAGGTCGTGCTGTGTCTAGGAGAGCCATTACACAAAGTCCTTGGCCAAGGCAAGGAGATTTACTGGTAGGTATTCCAGTAGTATCTCAGGGTGTTCTGGGCTACACTCCGACACGACTTGTACCGCTTTTGGGGGTCTGACTTTTACCAACCCCCTAGGCCCGCCATGCGATACTCATAGACGAACGGACCGGACTGCACGGATATTGTCACTGACAGGCTCAGTAGGGTGTCAGGATGAGTTCGCTCATCGACGTCCCTTTTAGTCAATAGCTGGTGGCCCGTTACGTATTGGCTTATACCTCTGACGTGCTAGTGGTTAAATCCACAGCCATAGTATTGACGAGTCTTTAGAGTCCACCACACTTTCAGTTACTCAGCTTTCGGGCGAAACGCTGCAGAGGCCGTATGGAGATATGGCAAGGTCCGATCAGATACGTGCGGTATTGCACGGATCAGGATCGGACAGTTTTGTACTAGTGGCCGTATAGTTATATGGCAGGGTTTGATCTGATACGTGCGGTATTGCACGGATCAGGATCGAACGGATTTAACTAGCCGGCTTTGGCTTAAGCTGGTCTTAGTTTAGTACAGTGTAGATTTTGTCTCAATGCATTTGTATCCGGACGGAATATAGATGCGGGTGTGTATGCACAGTATCGGGGTTTTCCTGTAATTTATTACGGGACCAGTTTTCTGGAGTTGCTAGTTTGCATTCCGTTCCGGCCGGTTTTCCTTTGTTCTTTCCCGGCCGGACTTTTCCGATGGAGGGGGTTATTTGCAGTTTTGCAAATAACACTTTGTGAGGGGTTTCTTTGCATATTGTTTGATTATGATAGTTTTCATATCTTTGCTCCATGCTTTTGAATTGAGTGATTTGATATAGGTATGGGTTTAAAGTGAAAGCATGGTTGAAGTTTTCATTGACTTTGGATATGGTCACCACATACTTCTCCTACACTTACCTCCCTCATATGATTTGAGTTTGGTTCCCTCCACCTTTCTCATTAAAGAGAAGGCCGGCCACTTTGAGTGAGGATGAGAGAAATTTTTCATTCTTGCATGACACAAATTTCTTCATCTCATTCTTCTTGTTTTTGGAAAATTGAAAGCTCCAATTTCCTTTAACCTTATTCCTCCATCAAGGCAACTCCAATACCCCAAAAAAGAGACTACGATTCTACACACCACTTCCTATAGCGATTCTTGAGCATGTCGAGTTGCCGGCTTCATGCTCGAGTTGCCTCGGTATTGAGGCGGGAGCCCGTAAAAGACGAAGGCGATGTGGTGCCCTTTCCGGCGAGGAGGCGACGATGTCGAGGCAAGACTTTCCGCGGGAGATCGGGGCGATGATGAGAAGACCGGAGGACTTGGATCGTCGGTATATCTCCTAACCCATCTTCTAGTTAGCTTAGACTTGTTAATGGTTACGATCCGGAGTTTAGTGCGCGGTGGTGCCGGTTTGCAAAGTCCGCAAAATTTTAGTTATTCACCGCTTCCGCATTCCGGCGTCGGTTTGACGGCCGGGGCGCCGCCGTGCACTTACAGTGGTATCAGAGCCTCCCCATTAACTTAGTCTAGCTTTGTGTAATGTGTTTGCATTTCCGATCGATCAAAAAGTTCCAAAACTGCATTTTACCCACGACAGTTTCTGTTGAAATTTTTCAGTCTCGAAAATTTTTTCAGGTTGTAAAATATTGATGTACTGGATAATCTAAGAGTTCTGTAAAAATTTGATGAAGTAACTCCACAGTTGGAGCGCGGAACCGCCGCGAAAACCACCTTTGTGCGGCCCTTCCGCCGCGCACTATTCACATCACTTCACCAATTTTTTACAGAGGCCTTCTGGGCTTAAAATATGGGCTTTGGAATATTAAAGTTGGGCCAATTATTTCTGTGAGTGCTACAGTTTTCTTTGGGGCCCACTTGTTAATTGTTTGATCAATCGGAAATTTTTTAAACACATTTTTCACAGTATTTACATTATATCTGCGACCGTGAATGTCACTCGATCGGTAAATCCGGTCTAACTGCTATAGCCCGGTTAGACGGATTTGCGAACGTGACTTTCACGTTGATGTTCTATGTATTTGCTGTGATGTTGCGGATCGGTCGTCGGGATAGCCTGGATGCAATGCTAGTACTGTGTTGTCGTATTATGTACATTTGATATTGCGGGGCGAGCGTCCGACATGTGGACTGCCGTCACTGCCTGTTTGTATTATTATTTTGGGGCACGACCTGGTTGCGGTCGATGTACCCGGTGTATGTATATTTTACTTTCTGTACTAGGATTGCCCCGCGGAGAGGTGCACGGATAGCCGGGTTCTGGAGGGCAACAAGCCCGCATCTCATGGCATTGAGACGGAGGGGGCTTCACTCTAGGATTGGCGGGCTATTCGCCGCACTCATAGGGGGTACAGGTTGACCCAGGAGGGGTGCCCAAGTTGCCGGATTCCGTGAAGTGCTGGGTGGTCCATTCACGGCGCTGAAGGGGGCTGCCTCGCTTCAGGTTTTGGCGGGTGACTTGCCGCGCCCGTAGGGGTCTAGGATTTCATTGCACAGGCTATCCACACGACCAGGGGAACGTCGGGTTTCAGTAGTGGCTCTGTGAAACCCGGGGATCCCAGATATCTGTATTGTTCTGTGATGCTGTACATTTCTGTGATGTTGCATTTCATTCACGCCTTGAGCGAATATAATATATTGGTATATATATTAGTAGATGTTGTATATGTTTTGCATCCGCGCTAGTCCAGTCCCCGCTCTGTCGTTAGTTAGCTAACCTAACGGGTAATGACGGGACCCAGTGGCGAATGCGGATGGCATATACGTACATCAGTATATTTTCGTTCTTTGTGGTGTGATCAATTGATGGGACTGCATTGATTCGAATCAATGCAAAGTTAAAAACAAACCTAATCTGATGTTGTTGGAACACTTTTCAAAAAGCTGTTATTGCAAGGACGTTCACTTTTGTTTTGCATCGCGGTATTCATTTAGAATATCCTGCTCCTCAGTCGACGAGGCAAGGGCCGAGATCCCTTCACCGGGAGTGACCCCTTGGACAATAAGTTTGCGTCAGGGCATTAACTTCACTATAGCCGATTACTTTTGCTTTGTACCGTGGTATTCAGTTGGAATATCCTGCACCCCATTCTACGGGGAAAGAGCCGAGATCCCTTCACCGGGAGTGACCTCTTTAGCGGAAGTTGTCGTCACTATATTTCTAAAAGCTATCCGTTCCTTCAACGATATCAAGTTCATTACGTTAAAGGTTTTCGCCAGAAACCATTCGTAGCCCTCCATCATTTCAGTTAAATATTCGGTAGTATTCAAGCTATGTATTTTGACCTCACGCCAAGGCATAGTGTTTGGTAGCTGCCGGGTATTTATCTGTTGCATAGATAGATGCGTTGGTTTGGGACAGTCGTACTACTATTTTGGCCTACGTCAAGGGTATGTACGGGTGGATTCAAATTAACCTGGATAATGATGGGCAGAACTTGACATGTGACTTATGATATTTTGACCTCACGCCAAGGTCATAAGAGCATGGGGCAGAAATTACATCGGGAGTTTCAAAAGTACTGAAACTTGCCAGATATGCGCATACCTTCTGGAGTGTGATACCGTGAGCAGATTCCGTCACGTTATCATGCGATGAGAGTTGGATCCCGATTCCCACTGATGAGTTAATTTACTCCTCGGGTGACCCCGACTAATTCTTCTTTCAGGTTTGGAGGAGAATTTGAGGTACAGTGGGAGGTTTCCAGATTAGATAAATTGGTAACCATTCTGATCTAGGTTAGAGTGCACGCTGAGTGTTTCTTTTCTCTCTCTCTTTGGCAGCGACCATTGACCCGACCCTAAGACTTTGACTCAGTGACCAAGTTGACCGAAGCTTCTTAACACAGGCTTTTGGATTGTCAGAATTGCAGACCTCATTGCCACTCCTACTTTTACCCTTTTCTCCAGGACACCCCGTATTACTGCGAACGTCCACTTCCATTGGACAAAACCATCGTATGGTTAGATACGAACTCGAAGGAATTCGAGGATGGTTTCTGGTTCTGGAGAAAACGGATAGGATTATTCAGTTGTCTTTTCCTTTTACCCTCTCTCAGGTTACGAGTACTCCTTGGTTTAGGGGTAGTACACCTATTACGCAAATTGGATTGTCTTCTTCCAAACCTTAGGCTGGTGCCGACCGGTAGGGAATGAAGAAAACCAATTAGCATAACGATGGTGTGCAGAAGGTATTAAGTTCAGACAAAGCAAGGGATTAGTAAGAGGGCAAAGTAAATTGCAACAGATATTCACGACCAAACCAAATATTTCGTTACCACTCCCACATCACCTTTGTATTTCTCCAGGACACTCCGTATCACTACGAAGATCCACAGTTTATTTGGATACTCCATCGTATGGTTATATACGAACTCGAATGGAACTTGTTCCAGTTCGGGGATGGATTCTGGTCCAGGAGAAATAGGAATAAAGTACATTCAGGTGTCTTTTTATCTTCACCTTCTCTCGCGTTGCGAGTGCTCCTAGGATTAGGACAGTACACCCTTTATGCTTATTGGATAGTCTTCTTCCAAACCATAGGCTGGTGCCGAACGGTAGGGAAGGAAGAAAACCAATTGGCCTAAAGGGGTGTGCGGAAGGTAATGACTAAAGACATATGAAGGGATTTGGAGAGGTGGCAAAGAATTATACGGTTATAGTTGTGAATCTGGATAATGGAAGAGGCATTACTAAGAATACCGGGATACCCCACCGAAACATTTCAATGTTTCAGTTTCACTGTGTACTGTTAAAAGAAAACTGATTTCCCGATTAGATACTTACTCCAGGGTATGTATTTACCAGGTATGATTCTCACATCTGTATGGTTTTACAGATGATGAGTGGGAGTAGGTTATTGGGAATTGGGTGATCATCCTCATTATATCGGGATTCGTTGTAATCGGTGATATTTGAGGAAATCACCTGGGCTGTTTGCCGGTCGGCAAATATTTGGTTTTGAATATCCGCAGTTATGCACCAATTTCAAATTGATATATCTGTACGTCTATTTTCATAGAGTGAGATATACCTTTCTGAAATTATGTCTACGACATTTACCTATATCAGTGGATGGTTAGGTAAGGAGCATTAAACAGCGGTGTAATTCTTCATAACCATAAGTACAGTTTTCAACCTACGACACACAGTGAAAGAGTTGTTAGACTCAGCGGACTTATACAGAGTATTGTATGTTGTCCAGTGTCCATTAGGACAGAGGGGTTGGTCCTCATACTATATTCTGTTTACTTTTAACTTCTCTAGTTCTTAGACATGTGCTTCGTGGAAACACAGGGTCTAAGTTTTGAGGAGTTATAGGTATTTGAATAGAGTAGAGAACCAGGTATAGCAAGTATCGGGATTCTTCAAAGTGATCGAAGATGTAGATACTTGTGCATGGTATTCAGTTGATAGTAATGATAAAGAGAAATTGCTTCTCTTTCAGGTTACTCATAATTGGAAGCATTCCTAAGTTAAGTAACGCTGATTAGCCTCTCTCCATTTTGTTGACATGCACTGGAGACAGCTGCATGATTTGAATCTGGTTCAACTGGAAGCGATTCCAGAACCGGAAGCGATTAGTGGAGATTTGATAAGGAACCTAAAGATTCAATCTGATTTGACATTCCATTGGCCACTCCGCAGATAAGGTGGGTAACTTCAGGCACCCGAGAGGTGCTCCGGTAGCCTCAAGGACGGTGACAGGGAAGTTCTTGTTTACCCACACTTGCCATTGTTGTTGTTCCAGGCTGCGAGACCCGGCAGGAGGATGAGTATAGAGTCGTTCTAAACTAGCTTTAGAAGTGCACGTCTATATGACTCTGCCAGAGGGTTATTGTAGTCAGTGGGAGCAGCGGAAGCATTGGTGGACATCAGGCTTATGTCTGTTTATAGACTAAAGCAGATATAGCGGAGATAGATCATCTAATTCTGATGTGACAGTCATGGGTTTAACGTCATCAGAATAGGGGATGGATCTGTTGAGAAGGTAGTAGGGTGTGATATCCGGGTTTTGGATGACATACACAAAGTAGGAAAAGAAACTCCTATACTACAATCGGTTATTCTTTGGTCGTCACACAGTGGTTTCTCCACAAAGGACATGGATTTTATATCAGACATACTGGTTACTAGATCTATGGTTTTAGATCTAGATTTGGGTGGTTTCCCAATCAGGGTACTTGACAGCATTCTAAGAGTATTTAGGATGGACGACTCCTGGCACGGTAGTGTACCTGCAGGTAATGGAGTCACCCTCTCTAAAGCTGTCTTACAGACTAAAGGGGAGAGGGACGTGCATGATTGGCAGATCACTTGCTTAGGCAATTGAGTCAATCATGAGATGTCAAGTACCACACCAGATGTTGTTCTTGCACTAGATGCAATAAGTTGACATTAATCCAATCCTGGAGAAACAGTCGGAAGCAGTTTTAGAACATAAGTGGATGTTCTAGGGATATGATAACGACAGCCTCATTCAGGAGACGGTCATCATTCCAGGCTTCCAAGGTGACATGGACGACAAGGAGGTTGTCAGAGTTATAGTTTTCCCTCTGACGAGGGGCAGTATTTTGGACAGGTGGTCCAAGGCAATACTGAGGGAGGCATGGCGCAGGATACTGATTAAGTTCAGTTGACGATACAGTCTAAGAAGTTTGGATTTGGAGTTCATTTATGAGCTGAGTCCCATCAGACATCCAGACACTCTAAGACAGGTATTGCTCATTTCGGGAGATGGCATTCTCCGCGAACTTGAGATATAGAGAGATATAGAAAGAAACTTCAGAGCGGATCCACTCACTGAGGCTATTCCTCGAACGCAATAGTTCCGCAAACGAGCTTTGTGAGACTGACTAGTAGAGGAGTTGGATGTTCGGTATCACACGGGCTGTGAGTATGCGACATCGCAATAATTTGCCTTGAGTGCAAGTGGGAGATTGTTGGAGATAGTGCCCTCAGAGTCAATTATTAGGTCACAGGTACGTGATTGTAATGATTGAGCGAGGACCTATCCCGGTAGGACAGTCTTACTCGAGATGATAGTATGCTATCTGGTTTACCTTTATCATCGTGTACTGCTTTAGGTGACATGACAGGTCGCTATTACACGTTGATAGAGCCCCTAGGATTCTTGCTTGACCACCAGCAGTATGAGGGCGATCATATAAGTGGGAACTGGGGGTCTACAAGCATATCCTTAAAAGGTCCCTAGTCGTGGGAGTTTCGAGACCGGGCATCGATACTCCATTAGTAGACTAGTGTATACAGTCGAGACCCCGACGAGGGGCGGTGGCCGGTCTCACAAGCCACTGGTGTCAGTTGGATCACCTAAGATGTATACAGGTGCTCATTGGGTTATGAGTACACTGGACAGGACTCGCCGGGAACATGCTAGTTGGTCATATACCAGACGTCAGATGGCAGTTCCCTGATGACATGTGTGCAGGTTAGTTCATCGACCTGGGGATCGTCATTTGTCTCGTGTGAGTTCCCACTGTACTTTGATTACTACCCTACCACGGCTCAAAGGAGTCGTGCAAACAGGTTTTAGTTGGGTACAGTCCCGAGCCACATGGAGGCAGTGAGCGTATCTTCAGGGGTTCGTCTCTCCCGGTATTGGGGGTGAGGTCGTGCTGTGTCTAGGAGAGCCATTACACAAAGTCCTTGGCCAAGGCAAGGAGATTTACTGGTAGGTATTCCAGTAGTATCTCAGGGTGTTCTGGGCTACACTCCGACACGACTTGTACCGCTTTTGGGGGTCTGACTTTTACCAACCCCCTAGGCCCGCCATGCGATACTCATAGACGAACGGACCGGACTGCACGGATATTGTCACTGACAGGCTCAGTAGGGTGTCAGGATGAGTTCGCTCATCGACGTCCCTTTTAGTCAATAGCTGGTGGCCCGTTACGTATTGGCTTATACCTCTGACGTGCTAGTGGTTAAATCCACAGCCATAGTATTGACGAGTCTTTAGAGTCCACCACACTTTCAGTTACTCAGCTTTCGGGCGAAACGCTGCAGAGGCCGTATGGAGATATGGAAAGGTCCGATCAGATACGTGCGGTATTGCACGGATCAGGATCGGACAGTTTTGTACTAGTGGCCGTATAGTTATATGGCAGGGTTTGATCTGATACGTGCGGTATTGCACGGATCAGGATCGAACGGATTTAACTAGCCGGCTTTGGCTTAAGCTGGTCTTAGTTTAGTACAGTGTAGATTTTGTCTCAATGCATTTGTATCCGGACGGAATATAGATGCGGGTGTGTATGCACAGTATCGGGGTTTTCCTGTAATTTATTACGGGACCAGTTTTCTGGAGTTGCCAGTTTGCATTCCGTTCCGGCCGGTTTTCCTTTGTTCTTTCCCGGCCGGACTTTTCCGATGGAGGGGGTTATTTGCAGTTTTGCAAATAACACTTTGTGAGGGGTTTCTTTGCATATTGTTTGATTATGATAGTTTTCATATCTTTGCTCCATGCTTTTGAATTGAGTGATTTGATATAGGTATGGGTTTAAAGTGAAAGCATGGTTGAAGTTTTCATTGACTTTGGATATGGTCACCACATACTTCTCCTACACTTACCTCCCTCATATGATTTGAGTTTGGTTCCCTCCACCTTTCTCATTAAAGAGAAGGCCGGCCACTTTGAGTGAGGATGAGAGAAATTTTTCATTCTTGCATGACACAAATTTCTTCATCTCATTCTTCTTGTTTTTGGAAAATTGAAAGCTCCAATTTCCTTTAACCTTATTCCTCCATCAAGGCAACTCCAATACCCCAAAAAAGAGACTACGATTCTACACACCACTTCCTATAGCGATTCTTGAGCATGTCGAGTTGCCGGCTTCATGCTCGAGTTGCCTCGGTATTGAGGCGGGAGCCCGTAAAAGACGAAGGCGATGTGGTGCCCTTTCCGGCGAGGAGGCGACGATGTCGAGGCAAGACTTTCCGCGGGAGATCGGGGCGATGATGAGAAGACCGGAGGACTTGGATCGTCGGTATATCTCCTAACCCATCTTCTAGTTAGCTTAGACTTGTTAATGGTTACGATCCGGAGTTTAGTGCGCGGTGGTGCCGGTTTGCAAAGTCCGCAAAATTTTAGTTATTCACCGCTTCCGCATTCCGGCGTCGGTTTGACGGCCGGGGCGCCGCCGTGCACTTACAGGGTGAACATCGGGAAAGCTGGATGGAAGGGCCAAACGATATGCAACAGCACAGACACGCTCGAGGATCTCGAAGGGACCTACAAATCTAGGGCTAAGCTTCCCCTTTCGCCCAAAACGCATCACGCCCTTCATCGGAGAGACCCTCAGAAAAACATGATCGCCAACTGCGAACTCTAACCTGCGACGGCGCCTGTCTGCATATGATTTCTGCCTGCTCTGAGCCGCTCTCATCCGGTCTCGGATCAACTGTATCTTCGCTGTCGTCTCCTCAACAAGTTGCGGCCCCAGTACTGCTCTCGCTGAGCTCTGTCCAACAAACGGGCGATCTGCATCTCCTCCCATACAATGCCTCGAAAGGTGCCATCTGAATAGTATCCTGGAAGCTGTTGTTGTAGGAGAACTCCACTAGAGGTAAATGACGATCCCAACTACCGCCGAAGTCTAAAACGCACGCTCTGAGCATGTCCTCGAGAGTCTGAATGGTCCGCTCTGACTGTCCGTCGGTCTGCGGATGAAACGCTGTGCTGAAGCTCAAACGAGTGCCCAAAACCTCCTGAAGTCTCTGCCAAAGTCGGCTGGTGAACTGGGTGCCTCGATCTGACACGATACAAGTCGGTACGCCATGTAGTCGCACGATCTCGTCAATGTAGAGCTGAGTATACTGAGCGAAGCTGAAAGTAGTCTTCACTGGTAGGAAGTGAGCCGCTTTCGTCAATCTATCCACGATCACCCAGATGGAGTCATACCCTCGACTGGTCCTGGGTAGACCCACAACGAAATCCATCGAAATCTGCTCCCATTTCCACTCCGGAATGGGTAATGGCTGCAGCTCTCCTGCGGGCCTCTGGTGCTCGGCCTTGACTTGCTGACAAGTCAGGCATCTCGATACAAACTCCGCAATGTCCCTCTTCATCCCGTCCCACCAGTAGGTCTCTCTCATATCATGGTACATCTTGGTGGAACCGGGGTGGACACTATACACTGATCGGTGTGCCTCCTCAAGAATGTCACGCCGCAATCCATCAGCATCTGGTACGCACAGTCTAGATCCATAGCGTAAAATCCCCCGATCGTCAATCACGAACTCGGAAAATCTGCCCTGTCCCATCTGTGCCATGATCTCTGAGCAACGGTCGTCGCTGTGCTGTGCCTCATATATACGGTCAAGCAACTGTGGGTGTGCACGAACATGCGCGAGCTGTCCCCCTGTCTGAGTGAACTCGAACTCAACTCGGCTGTCGCATAACATCTGCCAATCTGCTGACGACTGCCTCTGCACTGCGCGCAAAAAGGATAGACTACCCCCGGGCCTCCTACTCAACGCATCCGCCACTACATTCGCCTTGCTTGGGTGATATAAGATCTCGCAGTCGTAGTCTTTCACCAACTCCATCCAACGACGCTGTCTGAGGTTCAGGTCTCGCTGCTGAAATATGTACTTTAAGCTCTTGTGATCAGGGAATATCTGACACGACTCACCGTATAGGTAATGTCGCCAAATCTTCAGTGCAAAGACCACTGCAGCCATCTCCAAATCATGAGTAGGGTAGTTCTGTTCGTGCTTCTTCAACTGCCGAGAAGCATAAGCGATCACCCGGCCATGTTGCATCAATACGCATCCTAATCCCACACGCGAAGCATCATAGTAGACCACAAATCCGCCTGATCCCGAAGGCAAAGATAATACCGGCGCCGTAGTCAAACATGTCCGCAGCTGCTGAAAACTGCGCTCGCACTCCTCTGTCCAAACGAAAGGAACTCCCTTCCGGGTCAAACCGGTCAAAGGTGCAGCTATACGGGAGAAGTCCCGAACAAAACGCCTGTAGTAGCCCGCCAGGCCTAGAAAACTACGGATCTCAGTAACCGATGTAGGTCGGGGCCACTGCTGAACAGCCTCAATCTTCTTCGGGTCCACACATATGCCGTCTCTCGTAACCACGTGACCCAAGAATCCGACGCTGTCCAGCCAGAATGCACACTTGGAGAACTTTGCGAACAGCTGGTGCTCCCTCAGAGTCTGTAACGTAATCCGCAAGTGCTGCTCGTGCTCCTCTCTGCTCCGGGAGTACACCAAGATATCGTCGATAAACACGA
This sequence comes from Agapanthus africanus, assembly GCA_030015575.1. NCBI lineage: Eukaryota > Viridiplantae > Streptophyta > Magnoliopsida > Asparagales > Amaryllidaceae > Agapanthus > Agapanthus africanus. Next base: position 204,159,830 of record CM057347.1, on the reverse strand, counting down.
TGATGAACAAGTCAAGATACGGCCTGAATGTACGGTTCATCAAATCCATGAATGCTGCTGGGGCGTTGGTGAGTCCGAACGACATCACCAAAAACTCGTAGTGGCCGTAGCGCGTGCGGAAAGCTGTTCTCGGTATATCCTCCTGTCGAACTCGCAGTTGATGGTATCCTGATCGCAAGTCGATCCTCGAAAAATACCCCGCACCCTGAAGCTGGTCGAACAAATCATCAATGCGTGGCAACGGATATCTGTTCCGAACGGTAACTTTGTTCAGCTGGCGGTAGTCGATGCATAAGCGCAAACTTCCATCCTTCTTCTTGACAAACAGGACCGGAGCACCCCACGGAGAAACACTTGGTCGAATAAGCCCCTTATCTAACAAATCCTGCAACTGATCCTTCAGCTCTCGAAGCTCTGCCGGGGCCATCCGATAAGGCGGTATAGAAATAGGCCCCAAGCCGGGAATCAAATCAATGCAGAACTCAACGTCGCGCTCAGGTGGTAGCCCAGGTAGCTCATCAGGGAAAACATCAGGAAACTCACAAACAACCGGGACCCGGTCCAACGGAACCTCTGCAGCTCGAGTATCACAAATATACGCTAAGAATCCCTGACATCCCTTCCGCAAGAGCTGACCAGCGTGAAGAGACGAAATCAAGCTGGGAAGGGTGACGCTGCGGTCTCCCTGAATAACAAGGACTGGCTCTCCCGGAAAGCTAAATCTGACTGCCTTCTCACGGCAGTCCACCGAAGCATAACAAGTGGCTAGCCAATCCATGCCCAGAAGCACATCAAAGTCCAACATATCGAGGAGAATCAAATCAACCAATGACTCCCTCTCCCCGATACGAACGGAACACAATCGAAATACAAAACGAGCGACAAACGACTCGCCTACCGGGGTAATAACAACAAGCGGATGATCTAACGACGACGACTCACGGCCCAACAACGGTGCAAAGTGTGTAGAGACGTACGAATGTGTGGAACCTGGGTCAAATAATACCCGTGCGTCGAAAGAACAAACTGGCAAGGTACCTGTCACAACGGCATTGGATGCCTGCGCATCCTGCGGTGTCAAAGAAAATACTCGGGCCTGTCCTCCACCGATAGCGGGCTGACCTCGACCTCGGCCTCTGCCTCCTCGTCCTCTCTGAACAGGACCGCCGCGTCCACGGCCTCTGGGTGCACCTAACTGGCGTGGAGCATCGCCGGTGGTAGGAAGTAGGGCTCTCTGAGGAGGGGGTGGTGATGGTGGTAGGGTCACATGCGGAACTGTCGCTGCTCCCTGTCGTCTCGCCGGACAGTCTCTGACAAGATGGTGCGGACTCCCGCACCCAAAACACCCTGGCGACGGCTGCTGCCCCTGGGGATAAGAACCATATAACTGTCCCCGCCCAAATCCTCTGCCAGGCCTATCTCCCGGAAAGAATCCGGCGCGCTGCCTCTGAGACGGTACATCGATGCGAATCCTCTTCGGCCCAGAAACGGCCGAAGTCTGTGATATGCGTGCCTCCATCCGCAATGCCGTATCCATAGCAGCTGAATAAGTGTCGTAGTGCTGGGCGCCAATGGCAAGATATAGCTGGGCATCAAGTCCCTGTACAAACCTCTTCACCATCTTCTCTTCGGTATCCACCAAATACTGAGCATATCGGGATAACTGTGTAAACTGGATGTCATACTCAGACACCGTCATCCCAGGTGTCTTGACTAAGGCCTCGAAGCTACGAGCTCTGGCGTCACGAACGCTCTCTGGGAGGAAACGAGCTAGAAAGACCGCTGTAAACTCGGCCCAAGTCAAAGGCGGTAGACCTGCAGCTCGACCTCTCAAGACTGACTCCCACCATGTCTGCGCGAGACCCTCTAGTCGGAAACTCGCAAGCTCTACCCATCGATCATCCGAACATCTCAGCGAACGGCAGATCCTGGCTAAACTGTCAAGGAATGTCTGTGGGTCCTCCGCTGCCTCGGTGCCGGTGAATACTGGAGGTCTCAGCCTCATGAAATCCTGTAGTGAAACCGGAATGGCCACGGTGGTAGTAATAGGAGCAGGTATCATGGTCGTCTGTGATGTAGTAGGAACGTCATCCGGCCTCGGTGTACGACTGGCTGCAACTAGGGATCCTACCATCTGACATAGCTCCTGCATACTCCCCATCATCTGTCGCAACTCCTCCATACCAGTCTCAAGCCTATCCATACAGCCTGGGGAAGGTGGATCGGTCTGTCCCTGCGGCGTAGGCATACCACCCTGCTCAGTCCTAGTCTCGGACGAGCCAGCTCGAATCTCGTCTCGGGCGGCAGCCCTCTGTGCCCTCGTAGCCTTCGGCGGCATAGTGGCTGTTACAGGAAAACGGATAATAAGAACAGTGCTATAGGATCATAGGATACACGGAATTGAAGAAGGAATTTTCAAGCAAGTATATCCTAAAGTCACTTAGGCGAAGTACCGTATCGCAAGTATGCTGCGGACATACGCACGCTACGTTACCCTGCTTAAGTCACTTACTCCATCTACCAAGGGTCATCCTACACTCAAAAAGGTAAAACCTATCGCTCTGATACCAACTTTGTCACGACCCGCAGGGTACGGAACGTGACTGGCACTTAAGTTTACGAAACGTCTCAAGACGTCCGTAAATTAAGTAAGCCAAAGCCCAGAAAACCAAAACCAAATAAGCAAAAGAGTGAAGAAAACCCAATCAATTGAAAGCGAGTTTATAAAATAAGTCATGTAAAACCCTTTTTAAAAACAACACCAATTTTTCCGAAAATTTCGGCAGAGTCTCCTTTGTAAATACTGGCCCCCAAAATGGGTACAACAAGAATATATATGAATCCAACAAATAAGGCATCCCCAAGCGGGAGCTAGCTCTTCGCCACAAGGCCGTCACAAATCCAACGCAATATAAAACAACAACATGCAAAATAATCATAAAGAAGCATGAGAAAACAGCATGTCGACTCAAGTGAGCTCGACCCCAAAATACAGCATAAAAAGTCCACAAATCTCACAGTCTCATCTCTAGGTCAATATACAATAATGCTGGTAGATGCAGTAGATGGAGTACACTAGATACAAAGAATATACAAGGTGGTGCAAAAATAATGATATAACCCACCTAAGAGCAAAACCTCGAGTCCAGGCAAAAGAAGCAAGTGCGCCCGCCGCTACTGTACTGACGGAGCGGACCTGCAAAAGGCTGTGGCACAACGGAGGTGAGTTGCCAACTCGTGAGTAATAAATAACATCTACACAGGCTATCGAATGCATGCACACAAGCATCCTAGCATCTAAAATACAGGTAAGGCAGGACATAATAGCAGGTAGGTATGCAATATGAATATACTAGCAGGTATGAATGCAATGCGAATCAACTCATGACCTGAATGTGTAAGTATAAGAATCATGTATTTCTTTTAGGAATCTCTTTTGAAATACCAGCACAATACCAATAGAATCAACAAGAACCTGTGTCCAGCAACGACACCTCAAACTATCACAAATCTCATATATCCATGTCATAGTATCTCTGGCCTCAGCCATCCGGCTGACCCAGCTCAATATCAAAATCTCATCATCTCGCGGCCACGGTCGGTATCCTCTGGATATCCGCCGTGCCAAACAGTCACCGGTAGGTAATCCGTCCCCTGCCAGGCTCAACGTCAACACCACATTCATCTTGCCCCGGGGTACCATACCGGGCCCACCATGTACCCGTGACGGTTCCTCCACTCCTCGACACGGATCTCGAAAACCACAGCAAACTCATGGTGGACGACACTTTACATCACTAGAAAACCGCAATTACATATTTTAAAAACATAATAAGTTTAGAAATTTTGCGGCTTTCCCCCGAAATCCAGAAATATCATAAAATCTCAAGAAATCCTCATAAGTGCATATGTCAATGATAATGAATGCATATGGTATCAATGATCAAGTTGCGATGTGTGATTAATAGATTAGGCATGAACAAATAATATGATGAAGCACATGCACATGAATAGCAATCCTACGATTTCATTTTAAGGAATTAAAGCAATAGCGCGAGTTTAAGTATCAATTATAGTAAAAGGTTTCAATTTAAAGGTTATCTAGTGTGGTGGCATGGCAATTACCAGGGCGTGTGTGTAAGCATGAATAGTGCTCGTGCTGCATATAAAAACTCTGGCAATGATGCAGGTGTCCTATAAAATGGTTTCGCATATGTATGTCAATATAAGGCATGGATGCAGCAAATAATCATATAAGTATTACACCCCTAATTACTAACATCACTAAGAATCCTTTTAAGTTACAAAAACTATCGGGCGGCTTGCGCCATCCAACGATAGTCCCCCGTAGATGTTACATCTACTCACCGGAATCCCTAGCTAGTCACGTCCAATCACCGCTTTCCCCTTTCGTGCCGCGTCTGACGTCACCGCGACCGAACCTGGAATTTACATCAATACCAAACATAAGGTTACATATCAAGAACGACGCAAAACCCAAACAAAAAAATACCGACGTTCACAAGTTAGGTACAACGTGTACAAGGTGCGCGGAACACACGCGAAAATCGCAAAAACTGCAAAAATCGCCGATTTGGTCGCCCGGCAAAACTAAAACCCGACTACTCAAAAATCCGCACTCACGCATCCTATATGTCATAGGATATGCCAACAATATAATCTAGATATCGCAATTAATTCGCCACAATAATAAAATAAAAACCTAGTAAGCTAGAAGTTTGCAAATTTGGTGCAAATATCGACAATTAGCGACAAAATTAACACAATCCAATACAACAATCCAAACTAACCCACTAGCTAGCCATTACACTAATTTTAAACCATTAACTATGCTTAAAAACCTAATTTCCATAAACAAAACCTTTCTTGATTTTCATAATTAGCAATTTCAATCCAAAACTAAACATGACAATACCAAATTAACACTAATTTTAAGCCCACACAAATAAAGTAACCTCATTAACCTAGATTAGCAAACAACTAGATAGCTAATTAGCTTTAATTAACTAAATAATGGTTTCAAGAAACCCTAGTTAACTCAACCATTAACTTTAAACAAAACTAGAATGAAAATAGCACTAAATTAACACTAAACAACTAGATTAAAGAATTCTAACCATATTAACTTAAAAGAGTAGAAATTATACCTCAAATCTATGGATCTAGCAAGAAGAAATTTGCTTCAATTGATGGCCTCATAGCATCATGATCCAAGCAAGAGAGGTGAAGGAAAAAGGGATGAAGAATGGGGTTTAATTTGTGAGTTTTTGCTTGAAATTTGGAGCAAACTTTGAAGAATTTTTTGAAGAAAATGTAAAGAACAAAGAGATGAAGGGGGCTGCTGGAATTTCGGCCAGAACAAGGGAAGGGGATGGTGTGGGGTGTGTGGGAAAAGTCTTGGTCAACTCCTACCAACCCACAAAAGACCATACCTAATAAAAAAATCCAAAATCCTTAAAAAAACACCTCTTTTCTACACAAAATGAAGTCAAAGAGGCAACCATTTTTTTTTCTTGGGTTGCTGGAAATGGGCCGGCCTAGGGCTGAGGGAAGACAGGGAGGGGTTTTACAAAAGAAATTTTATGCAAAAAGACCCCCTACAAGTCAAAAATTGCAAGTTTAAGCTTAAATTCAATAAATTTCGTTTTCTATAATAAAAATTAGTTAAAAATCAAAATAAAATACTAAAAATTTATGTTACAACTAGATTTTAATTATCATTATTTTAGAGCTTAAATTTAGCCCATTTAAATTTGTATTTATCGCTAATTTAATGTATTTTCTTACCGGCTTAAAATAATATTAAAAATTGAAAAATTAGGGAAAATTTTTAAACGACCAGAATTTCATAAGTAACTCATTTGCTACTAAAAACAAGCAATTACCTATCCATTTTAGGTATAATTAGTCCTAAACTGCAAAATAACAAAAAAGGCGGTTTTCGGAAAAATACCGAATTTTCACCGATTTTCAGGAAAACACCAAAACGACTTTTCAAGGCGCTACATATATAAATATTACTGCTTTCGTTTTTTCTGTGATGCTTAGGAAGCATTAATTGGTGGGATTTTATTAATGAGATTAATAAAAGAAAAGAAACCTAAAAGATGTTGTAGAATCAAAACTTTATAAAAAGGGTAGCTACAGTTTTGCTTTGCATAGCGGTATATATGATATACCCTGCACCTTATTCGATGAGGAAAGAGGCGAGATCTCTTCACCGGGAGTGACCTCTTTAGCAGAACTGGCAGATGCTATAAACTCACGGATTAGTTTTTTGATTGCTTCTGTAGCTTTGCTTTGCACGGCGGTATATATGATATATCCTGGACCTTATTCGATAAGGAAAGAGCCGAGATCTCTTCACTGGGAGTGACCTCTTTAGCAAAACCGGAAAAGCCTCAAAAAAACTCCTTTTACAAAATCACTTGTTTCTACATCGATATCAAGTTCATTACGCTCATGGTTTTTTGAAAAACCTGCGTAGCCCTTCGTCATTTCAGATAGATATTACTTAGTATTCGTGCTACGTTTGTTGGCCTGCGTCAAGACGTAGTGTGCGGTAGCTAACTAGTACTTATCTGCAACATGAGATGTGATTGGATTAGGGTAGTCGTATGACTTTGTTGGCCTGCGTCAAGGGTCGTGCGGGTAGGTTTAATTCAATCAAGAAATGTACGGGTTGAACTTGACTAGCGGACTGTGGTTTGTTGGCCTGCGTCAAGGTCATAGGACGCTAGGGGTAAAAGTATTATCGGGAATTTCAAGTGTTGAAATTTGCAATGAGATTGCATACCTTCTATGAGATAGATGGATCCTGATACCCACTGTGAGTGAAAGTTACTCCCGGGAGAATTTTTACACAGGACAATTAGCCGATCAAGTAGGTGTTTAGAAAGGTGTTAACGGGGTTATGCCTCTGGGAAAACGAGGTTTATTTTAATTAGGTCCGTGCGAAAGCACGGTGAACCTCTCTCAAAGTACCAACACTGATCTGGCTGAAAGATTGACGAAATTGTAGGGTGTAATTAATCCCAGCTAGTCTTTTCTTTTAGGGTTTGAAGGAAGATTTGATAATAACAGTGGGAGACATCCTGATTAGATAAGAAAATAACCAATCTAATCTTGCAAGAGCATACGCTAAAGTGTTTCCTTCTCTCTCTCTCCAGGTAGCGACCATGTCAGGCCTTAATCAAGATAATAATATTGATGTATTGACTGAACCCGCTTATTATACTGAGCAAAGGAACGTTGGTCCCGTTCTTTCTTATAAGTGTTATAAGACTGAACAGAGAATAGGATAATATCTGGATTCTCATACCGCCCAAACGAAGAACAAGTATGTTGATGCATCTTCTTCGGGTGTGTTAGTTATTGAGAACTGTTTCTCAGTTCACCCTACGTCCTGGGTATTAGATACCGGATCGGGATCCCACATATGTAAATTATTACATGGGCTATGTAAAGGTAGAGAACTGGGAAAGGGTGATCATTCCGTACAAGAAGGGAATGGTGCAAGTATTGCAGCCAAAGCAGTTGGAGAATATCACCTTGTATTACCAAGTAGTAATACATTGATTCTGAACGAGTGTTATTATATACCGAACATGATGTGCAACATTATATCAGTTTCTTTATTAAGTAAAGAAGGGTATAATTTTGTAATACAGGATAATATTATGAACATCTTCCTAAATCAAAAGTTGATTGGATCAGGCTCGTTACATAATGGCATATTCATTCTTAATCAAAATACAGTCCTTAATATACAAAACACACACAAGAGGAAGAGTTCAGAAATGAACGGATCCTTCTTGTGGCATTGTAGACTCGGTTATATCAATGCCACACGGCTAGCCAAGTTACATAAGGATGGATATTTGAATCCGTTCGAATTATCATCTTATGATACTTGCCATTCATGTCTCAAAGGTAAAATGACCAAAACTCCGTTTAGTGGACACGGAGAAAGAGTTGAGGAACTCTTAGGACTGGTACATAGTGATGTATGCGGTCCCATGTCTACACATGCCAGGAACGGTTCTTCCTACTTTATTACATTCACTGACGATCTCTCTAGATACGGACATGTGTTCCTGATGAAACACAAGTCTGAAGCTTTTGAGAAATTCAGAGAATATAAGAACGAAGTAGAGAACCAAACGGGCAAAAGTATTAAGATCCTTCGATCTGATCGAGGAGGAGAATACTTGAGCAATGAGTTCCTAGATTATCTAAAAGAGAATGGGATTCTCTCTCAGCTTACTCCTCCTTATACACCACAGCACAACGGTGTATCGGAGCGGAGGAATCGCACCCTATTAGATATGGTGCGCTCTATGATGAGTACAGCTGAGTTACCTATTTCCTTCTGGGGATATGCACTGGAGACAGCTGCAGACCTATTGAATATGGTTCCCACCAAATCTGTGCCAACCACTCCATATGAGATATGGAAAGGAAAGAGACCATATCTTAATTATGTTAGGATATGGGGTTGTCCGGCATATGTGAAAACACAAAATCCGGACAAGCTCGGGGCAAAGTCTATTCTGTGTAAGTTTATTGGATATCCCAAACATTCGCGAGGGTACATCTTCTACCACACCGAGGAACAAAAAGTGTTTGTTTCTCGGCACGCCACCTTTTTAGAAAAGGAATTTCTTGCAAAAAAGATTAGTGGCTCTGAGGTAGAACTGGAAGAAGTTCCAGCAACACAAACTATGACAGAAGATTTAATGGAACCAGAGGATTTAGTAGTTCCCAACGAACCTCAGCCTCTCCGCCGATCTAGTAGGGTTTCTCATCCATCTGAGAGATACTACGGTTTTCTCCTTGATGGTGGGAGCGAGGATTGCATTATGGAAGATGATGACCCGACTAGTTTCGAGCAGGCCATCACGAGTGGTGACTCTGTGAAATGGCTGGATACAATGCGATCTGAGATGGAATCCATGTACACCAACAAAGTATGGACTTTGGAAGTTGCTCCTGAAGGGTAAAACCCATTGGGAGCAAATGGATCTTTAAGAAGAAACTTGGTGTAGATGGAAAAGTTGAGACTTTCAAAGCTAGACTTGTTGCAAAGGGTTTTCGTCAACGACCAGGTGTGGAATATGACGAAACCTTTTCTCCAGTGGCTATGCTTAAGTCCATCCGGATCTTACTTGCCATTGCTGCATACCATGACTACGAAATCTGGCAGATGGATGTTAAGACCGCCTTTTTAAACGGTGATTTAGAAGAGTGCGTGTACATGACTCAGCCAGAGGGCTTCGTAGATAGTGGGAGCAGCAGAAAGGTGTGCAAGCTGCTTAAATCCATTTATGGGTTAAAGCAAGCATCGCGGAGTTGGAACATCTGCTTTGATGTTGTAGTCAAAGAGTTTAACTTCATCAAAAACGTAGATGAACCTTGTATCTATAAGAAGGTTGCGGAGAGTAAGGTTGTCTTCCTCGTATTGTACGTCGATGACATACTCTTGATAGGAAATGATGTTCCTATGCTGCAATCGGTCAAGCTCTTCTTATCACACAGATTCTCAATGAAAGATCTAGGTGATGCCTCCTGCATACTGGGAATTATGATCTATAGAGATAGATCTAAACGGATACTGGGATTGTCCCAATCCAGGTATATTGACACCATACTAAAGAGGTTTAGTATGGAAGAATCCAAGCGTGGGAACCTACCCACGATCTCTGGACTCACTCTCTCCAAAGAGATGTCTCCCAAGACTGATTTGGAAAGAGCTCGCATGCAAGGGATACCTTATGCTTCGGCAGTAGGCTCTATCATGTATGCGATGCTATATACTAAACCCGATGTAGCATACTCACTAAGTGTAGTGAGTAGGTATCAAGCAGATCCTGGAGAGAGTCACTGGATAGCTGTGAAGAATATTCTTAAGTACTTGAGAAGAACTAAGGAGATGTTCTTGGTGTATATGGTAACGGAGAACTCCAGAAGGAGTCCTTTACCAATTCGAGCTTCCAAAGTGATAAGGACGACTCTAAGTCGCACTCGGGATTTGTCTTTACCCTCAATGGAGGGGCGGTGTGTTGGAAGAGTTCCAAACAGGATACCGTTGCAGACTCGACAATGGAGGCTGAATACATCGCTGCCAACGATGTTGCCAAAGAGGTTGTCTGGATGAAGAAGTTCATTACTGAACTTGGTGTGGTTCCGTCCATTGAGCATCCAATACCTTTGTATTGCGATAACAATGGAGCTGTGGCTTTAGCCAAGGAACCCAGGTCCCATCAGAAGTCCAGACATATTTTGAGGCGGTATCACCTGATCAGGGAGATAGTTGATCGCCGGGAGATCGAAGTCAGGAGAGTTAATACGAAGGAAAACATTACGGATCCACTCACAAAGGCCATTCCCCAGATACAGTTTGAGAGATTATTCGGGATGTTAGGTATGAGATACTACAACAGCTGGTCTTAGTGCAAGTGGGAGATTGTTAGTTATATATATGCCCTAGAGGCCATTGTTGTACATATGATGTATATTATAATGGATGCTTGGATATATATAGAGAGGACTTTCTTGCTCGTCATGATAGTATGCTATTTGGTTTCGCTTTGTCTTAACATGTTGACTTATATTAGTTTAATGTCTTGTTCTCACATGTTGATAAAGCCCATAGGATATGTACTCGACTACTGGGACTATAATGAGATCATACTAATGGGGCCAGTGTAGTCAACGAGTACATCCTATAACTGTTCCTAGTCGAGGGTGTGTCGAGACAGGGCATCGATATACCAGAGTAGACTAGCGTATACGCATCTTGACCCATATGATGGGCGATGGATGATCCCATATCCATTGGTGTTTGACATCAAAGATGGTGTACGGGTGCTCAGCGGAGACTGAGTACACTGGACAGACTCGCCGAGAACTCCCAGATGGTATTATACCTCACGTCAGTCGGCAGTTCTCTGGTGACACTGGTACAGGTTAGTCTGTAGACCCGAGATCGTCAAAGAGTCTTGTGTGATTCCCACTGTGCTTTGATTTCCATCATACCACGTCCAAGAGGGCATGCAAAACTGTGGCTTTTGGGTACTGTCCCGAATCACATGGAGGCAATGAGCGATAGGAGGGGTTTTGTCTCTCCGGGAATAGGGAGTTGATGTTGTGCTGTGTTCGATTGGCTATAACTGGAAGTCCCTGGCCAGGGCAGATATTGAGTACTACTGGTAAGTGTTATCAGTAGGTTATCGACCTGTTATGAGCCTCACATCGACATGACTTATCGGTTACTAGGGGCTGACGTATACTACCCATAGACTAGATATGCAACATATCAGACGAAGAGACCGGACTGTACGGTAGTGTTACTGATTGGATTCACAGGAGAATGTACAGGCTTGCTTGTTGATCTTCTGATCGCTCAATACCTGGATGGCTGTTACGTTTAGCTGACCGCTTGCAGCTTGTGGGTTTTTGATATGATCATCACCTACTGCCGGCGTATTGACGATTCTTTAGAGTCCTACACAGAGATTTCTTGACTTAGGCAAAACGGAGTAGGAGCATATATGTGATTTGTGCGGAACCGACGATAATACGATATGAGATACCGTATTCTATTCTCGCGATATTTGATATCGGCCGGGTATATGTGATATAGCCGGGTCATCGGATCAAGTGTTGATTCGATGAAATGATACGGTTTATATTAGTCGATTATTTGAGAAATAGCCGGATTGTCGGATCAAGTGTTGATTCGATAATTTGATGTATAAATATATATGTGATATATTACATTACATTATCTAATATTGGCTCGCTTTATTGATTCATTTTCTCACCGGATAATACATTGATATATATGCGATATATATTAATTGTATTATTTTCTTTTGTTACAAAAATATATTAAATATGTGATATATAATATTGTAACAAGTTATGATTACAAATGCAACATGTTTAGTGGAGATTAAACATGGTTAGGGTTTGATTTGGGTTAGCTTATTCATGAACTTTCTAGAAGCTTTCCTTTTGTTTTTTGTAAGATATTATGTGTTGATATTTTGGAGATATTTTCCTAACCAAACCCACACCCTTTAACCCTAGTTAAATCTCTACAATGGTTAAGTCTTTCTTGACTTAACCATGGTTGCAATTGTAATGATAAGAACAATTCATTTTTCATCACAAATGATATTCATTCTTCTTCTTCTTCTTCCTTGAGCTCTTGAAAAGCTTTCTAGGTTTTTCTTTTGTGATGGATTAGTGTGAGATTTTGATAATAAAAGAGAGCATAAATCCTACTACATCATCCTCATCTAATCTAGCCAATTAGATTAGGGTGTTCACTTCGTTAATACTTGATTAGTGAGTGAGAGCTTGAGTTAAAGAAAGTTCAAGGTAGATCATCTTTGAAAAGGAAGACTTCAAGCAAGCATGGATCATTCGGGTTGTGGAGCTTCTCTTGAGTCCGGGAGATCATGGATCGCGGCAAAGGGACTACTACTCAGAGCTTATGAAGCGAAGGAGCGGACTACAAAGGTTGTAATCCCTCTCTCTTAGTTGTAAAGATGTTTACTTGCATGTTTAACCCTAATAATCTTGCAAAGATCCTCGCTTTGGGTTGTTCGGCACGTCTAAAATTTAAATCGGGCATGGTTGATGCCTTATAGACCCTTGTGACAGTGCCTAGTAACCCTACAGATTCTAAGCGTGGTAATGTACCCGCTTGTTCAGGAATCACTCTCTTCAAAGAGATGTCTCTCAAGACTGATTTGGAGAGGGCTCGCATACAAGGGATATCCTATGCTTTGGCAGACGGGTCAATCATGTATGTGATGTAATGTACCAGACCAGATATAGCTTACTCACTAGGTGTAGGAATAAGTATCGAAAAGATCTTTGGGAAAACCACTGGACAGCTGAAGAACATTCTTAAGTGCTTGAGAAGGACTAAAAAGATGTTCTTGGTGTATGGTAACGGTGAACTCCAGATGGAATCCTTTACCGATTCGAGCTTCCAGAGTAATAAGGATGACTGAAAGTCAGTCTCGGGTTTTGTCTTCACCCTCGGTAGAGGGACGGTATGTTGGAAGGGTTCCAAGCTATATAACGTAGCAGACTCGTTGATAGAGGCTAATTACATCGCTACCAACGATGCTGCCAAAGAGGTTGTCTGGATGAATAGAGTTCATGAGATGAACTAGGTTCCTACCATTGGGCATCCAATACCGTGTATTGTGATGACAATGGAGCTGTGGCTTTGGCCTAAGAACCCCAGTCCTGTCAGCGATCCAGACATATTCTTAGACAGTATCACCTGATCATGGTGAAAGTTGATCTCTGGGAGATCGAGGTCAGGAGAGTTGACACAGAGGATAACACAGCGGATCCACTCAACAAGGCCATCCCTCAGATGCTATTCGAGAGACTTTTGGGACGTTGGGTATGAGATACTACAACAACTGGCCTTAGTGTAAGTGAAAGATTGTTAGGAATATGTATGCCCTGGAGGCCATTATTGATGATATAGTGGATGCTTGGACATATATATAAAGGAATTTCTTGCTCGACATGATAGTATGCTATCAGGTTGCCTTTATCTTAATATGTCGACTGGCATTTATATTGTATGTCTCTTACATGTTGATAAAGCCCTTAGGATATGTACTTGACTACCAGGATTATGATGAGATCATACTAGTGTTGGGCTACGGCAGCGCCCCGGACATTAATCTGTGGCAAAATGCGGAACAAAAACTTTTAAAACCCGGCGCTAACGGAACCCTAATCGACGGATCGTACCATTAACCCTATATTAATTCTTATAAAGGAGTTTATAGAGGTTATACCGATCGATCCGTGTCCTTCGGTCTTCAACCACTGTCCCAAGCTCCTCGCGGCTTCCCCGATCAAGTTTGATCTCCAGTCTCCCTTCGTCGAAGAAGATCCCGTCGAGGATTAGTAATACGGGCTCCCGCCTCAAAACCAAAGGAACTCGGGCATCCAGTTTGCCAGCCTAGATACCCAAGATGAAGTAGAGATAGTGTGTGAATACTTTGTCTCAAAACACCCATGGATTCTCAACTCATGAGAGGGTATGGGTGGAGGTGAAGAAGTTTCCAAAGGTGAAGAAGTGTGAGCTCAAGTTTTAGGCCAAGTGAAGAAAATGTTCTCTGCTCTTTTCTTGAGTGAGTTGTGAGGTCTTTGATTGGAGCAACAAAAGAAAATTCCCAACCTAAAAAATATCTGCCACTTGCCTCTCAAATATCTCACAACACACACCAAGAACCATCAATGCACCATGTATCACACAAGACCCAATACCATGAGTCACAAAATTGCACATGCCACATTCAATGCTCAAGGCCAAAACTTGAACTCACAATTTCCACATAATTAAACATTTAAACCAAAAAGAAATGCAACTTATAAAGTAAACTTATAACGAATTACAAGAATACCCCTCATCCGTATATACATACCCGCATCCGTATTCCGACTGAATACGAATACTACGAGACGAAAGTTATCCAACAATATAATACTAGGATCCGGCTTAAACCAAAGCCCGCTAGTATTATCCGTCTGATCATGATCCGTGCACAAGTGCACGAATATGATCGAACCCTGCCATAAAACCATACGGCCTCTTCAACGTTTCGCCCGAACCAGGGAAACCCTCTGTGTGAGACTCTAAAGACTCGTCAATACGCTGGCAGTGGGTTTAACTATAAGCATGTCAGTGGCACTAGCTGTACGTAACGGCTACCCAGGTATTGAGCGAAAAGGAGGTCGACGAGCAAACTCATCCTGAAACCCTACTAAGCCTGACAGTGACAATATACGTACAGTCCGGTCCGTTCGTCTATGAGTATCGCATATCGAGTCTATGGGGTGGATAAAGTCAGACCACTAATAACTTGACATTCAGTGTCGGTATGAGACCCATCACTGCCTGAGAAACTACCGATCCTAGATCAGTAATTCTCGACTACCTTGGCCAAGGATTTCTGGTGATGGCCACCCATGCACACCGCGACATCAATCCCCAATACTGGGAGAGACGAATCCCCTGATGATCTGCTCACTGTCTCCATGTGGCTCGGGACTGTACCCAACTAAAACCTGTTTGCACGACTCCTTTGAGCCGTGGTAGGGTAGTAATCAAAGCACAGTGGGAACTCACACGAGACAAATGACGATCTCAGGTCGATAGACTAACCTGTACACATGTCACCAGGGAACTGCTATCTGACAATAGGTATAATACCAACTAGCACGTTCCCGGCGAGTCCGTCGGTGTACTCATAACCCAATGAGCACCTGTATACATCTTAGGTGAACCAATTGACACCAATGGCTTGTGATACCGGCCACCGTCCCTCGTCGGGGTCTCAATCCGTATACACTAGTCTACTCTGGAGTATCGATACCCAGTCTCAAAACACTCTCGACTAGGGACACTTTAAGGATGTACTTATAGACCACCCAGCTCCCACGTATATGATCGCCATCATACTGCTGGTAGTCAAGAAAGAATCTTATGGGCTCTATCAACATGTAATAGTGATCTGTAATGTCACCTGAAGCATGTACACGATGATAAAGAAAAACCAGATAGCATACTATCATCTCGAGTAAGACTGTTCTACCGGTATAGGTCCTTCCTCAATCATTGCAATCACGTGCCTGCGATCCAATAATTGACTTGAGGGCACTATAGCCAACAATCTCCCACTTGCACTTAAGGCTAATTATTGCGGTGTCGCATACTCACAGCCCGTGTGATACCGAACACCCAACTTCTCTACTAATTAGTTTCACAAAGCTCGTTTATGAAACTATTGTGTTCGAGAAATAGCCTCATTGAGTGGATCCGCTCCAATGTTTCTTTCTATGTCTCTCTTTATCTCAAGTTCGCGGAGAAAGACATCTTCCGAAATGAGCAATACCTGTCTTAGAATATGTCTGGATATCTGATGGGACCCAGTTCACAAATGAACTCCAAATCCAGCAAACTTCTTAGACTGTATCGTCCACTGAATTTAATCAGTATCCTGCGCCATGCCTCCCTCAGTATCCGCTTGGACCACCTGTCCAAACTACTTCCCCTCGTCAAGAGGGAAAACTATAACTCTAACAGTCACTCGTCATCCAAGTCACCTTGGAAGCCTGGAATGATAACCGTCTCCCGAAGGAGGCTGCTGTTATCAGATCCCTAGAACATCCTCTTATGTTCTAAAACAGCTTCCGAACGTTTCTCCCGGATTGGATTAATATAAACTTATTGCATCTAGTGCAAAAACAACATCTGGTGTGGTACTTGACATCTCATGATTGACTCAATTGCCTAAGCAAGTGATATGCCAATCATGCACTTCCCTCTCCCCTTTAGTCTGTAAGATACCTTTAGAGAGGGTGACTCCATCACCTGCTGGTACACCACCATACCAGGAGTCATCCATTCTAAAACACCTTTAGAATACTGTCAACTACCCAGATTGGGAAACTAACCAAATCTAGATCTAAAACCATAGATCTAGTAACTAGAATGCTTGATATTATATCCAAATCCTATGTGGAGAAACCACTGTGTGACAACCACAGTATAACCGATCGTAGTATAGGAATTTCACTTCCTATAAAGTGCATGTCATCCAAATACCAGGACATCACACCCTACTACCTTCTCAATAGATCCATCTTCTATTCTGATAAAGTCAAAGCCTATGACTGTCACATCAAAAATAGATGATCTATCTCCGCCATACTTGCTTTAAGTCTATAAATAGACATAAGCTACTTGTCCACTATGCTTCCGCTGCTCCCACTGACCACAACAACCCTCTGGCAGAGTCATATACACGTGTACTTCTAAAGCTAGTTTAGAATGACGCTATACTCATCCTCCTGTCGGGTCTCACAGTCTAGAACAACAGTAATGGCAAGTTTAGGTAAACAAGAACCTCCCTGTCACCGTCTTTAAGGATACCGAAGTATCTCTCGGGCGCCTGAGGTTACCCACCATATCTGCGGAGTGGCTAATGGAATGTCAAACCTGATTGAATCTTTAGGTTCTATTAAATTTTCAGTAATCGTTTGTAGTTCTGGAATAACTTCCAGTTCTACCATACTCCCACTACTGTTTTCTGAAAAAGTACATTTTACTAAAATTGTGGCGAGTCAAGAACAATATAACTATTGATCTTCCAGATGGTAGAAAGTTACCCCTCGTCATAGCCCGGGATAACCCACAAACTGCCATTACGGAAACGTGCCTTGAGTTATCCAGAGTCAGGTTTTAAGCATTAGCCGGACAACTCCATATACCTTAACATCGTTAAGATATGAACCACTCTATATACAATATATAAACAGAGGAACTGCTTGTTAGTTATATGTATGCCCTAGAGGCCATTACTGAACATACGATGTATATTGTAGTGGATGCTAGGACATATATAGGGAGGACTTTCTTGCTCGACATGATAGTACGCTATCTGGTTACTCTTTATCTTAATATGTACTCTGATTGTCTCTTTGTTACTTGTTGATAAAGCCCTTAGGATGAGTACTTGACTACCAGGACTATGATGCGGATCATACGAGTGGGGACAGAGTAGTCGCCAAGTACATCCTTCAAATGTTCCTAGTCGAGAGCGTGTCGAGACAGGGCATCGATACACCAGAGTAGACTAGCGTATACGCATCTTGACCCATATGATGGGCGATGGATGATCCCATATCCATCGGTGTTTGATATCAAGGATGGTGTACGGGTGCTCAATAGAGACTGGGTACACTGGACGGACTCACCGAGAACTCCCAGATCGTATTATACCTCACGTCAAATGGTAGTTCTCTGGTGACACTGGTACAGGTTAGTCTGTAGACCCGAGATCGTCATAGAGTCTTGTGTGATTCCCACTGTGCTTTGATTTCCATCATACCACGTCCAAGAGGGCGTGCAAAAAGGTGGCTTTTGGGTACAGTCCCGAATCACATGGAGACAATGAGCGATAGGAGGGGATTCGTCTCTCCCGGTATAGGGAGTTGATGTTGTGCTGTGTTCGATTGGCTATAATTGGAAATCCCTGGCCAGGGTTGCAGAAACTTACTGGTAAGTGTTATCAGTAGTTTCTCGAACTGTTATAGACATCATATCGACATGACTTATCAAGCTACTGGGGTCTGACGTTTACCACCCCTAGGCGAGATATGCGACATATCAGACGAAGAGACTGGACTGTACGGGAGTGTTACTGACTGGATTCACAGGAGAATGTACAGGCTTGCTTGTTGATCTTCTAATTGCTCAATACCTGGGTGGCTGTTACGTTTAGCTGACCGCTTGCAGCTTGTGGGTGTTTGATATGATCATCACCTACTGCTGGCGTATTGACGATTCTTTAGAGTCCTACACAGAGGTTTCCTGGCTTAGGCAAAACGGAGTAAGAGCACATATATGATATGTGCGGGACCGAGAACAATATGTGTATGTGATACCGTATTAGATTCTCTCGATATGAGATATCGGCCAGGTATATTTGATATAGCCGGGTCATCGGATCAAGTGTTGATTCGATGAACTGATACAGATTATATTAGTCGGTTATTTGTGAAATAGCCGGATTATCGGATCAAGTGTTGATTCGATAATTTAATGTATAATTATATATTTGATATATTAAATTACATTAACTAATATAAGCTCACTAAAAGATTCTTTTTCTCACTCGGGTAATACATTAATATATATGCGATATATGTTAATTGTATTATTTTATTTTGTTACAATAAATATTGTATATGTGATATATAATATTGTAACATGATATGATTACTAATGCAACATGTTTAGTGGAGATTAAACAAGGTTAGGATTTGATTTGGGTTAGTTCTTTCTTGATGCTTCTAGAAGGTTTTACTTTGTTTCTAGCAAAGATATTATGTTTGATATTTTTGCTAAATATTTCTAACCCAACCCAAACCCTTCATCCTAAGTTAAGTCTCTACAATGGTTAGCCTCTTCATATTCAACCATGGTTGCATTATTAATCATTATGATATTTTTCATTATTCATCACAAAAGGTTTCCATTCTTCTTCTTCTTCCTTGAGCCTTGAAGAAAAGCTTTCTGGCTTTTTCTTTGGTGATGAAAATGAGTGAGATTAAGATAATAAAAGAGAGCTAAATTCCTACTTCATCATCCTAATCTATCCTAGCCATTTAGATTAGGGTGTTCACTTCATTAGTGAGTGAGAGCTTGTGTTAAAGAAATTTCAAGGTAGATCATCTTAGTTATCGAAGATCGGAAGCAAGTTTGCATCATTCTCTTCGTGGAGCCTCTCTAGAGTCCGGGTATATGATGATCGCAGCGAAGGGAACTCAACACGGAGCTTATGAAGCGAAGGACCGGACTACAAAGGTTGTAATCCCAAACTCTTAGTGTTAAAGTGTTTAGCATGCTTTGTTTCGCCTAATCTCTAGTTTAAAGATCTTGTTTAGGGTTGTTCGGCACATCTAAATTTTAAATCGGGCATGGTTGATACCTTATAGACCCTTGTGAGAGTGCCTAGTAACCCTACAGTGGCATCAGAGCCAAGCTAGAGCTTTAAGCGATGTCTAGACGAAGTTTAAAGTCCGATCGAACTCCGAATACCCGTAAAACCCTAGTTTCTGGAATTTTTTCAAAAAGTTGATGTTTTTCATATTAAAAATGCTCAGAAAATTCAGGAGGTAATTTTATGGAACTGTGTGAAAAACGACATCGTAATTCGCCCAAGACGCCGTGGAACCGCGGCACGAGCATGGGTCGCGCGGCGGTTCCGCGGCCGTACAGTGTAATTATTGTTAGCTTTTCCTACAGTAATTTTCGTAGGTGTTCTTGCATGCTTCTGGGAATTTTTAAATTTACTCAAGTGTTGAGTTTTCTGGGTTGTAATGGGAACTAGTTGATTCGATCGAAAAGTATAACTTCGTTTAGTTTGTCCGGGTAATTTTTAGAACGTGTTAAAAAATTCGAACGGATATCAATAACTCACTTTTTTCCCTGCCGGAAAATTTCCAAGTGTTGGATTTTTCCGTAATTTAAGAACGTTCTAAGTCGTGCAAGTAACACGGTGGACCCTCTAGAAGAACAAAAACCTTAACTCGATTATGTGACCGTCTTGAACTGCCTCTAAACCTTAGGGTTTGGGGCAGTACGGTGTTGCCACATGTGAGGCATTGGCTTGACCCTTCTACGGCTGGACCATTGGTACTGTGGCATGTGATGGATGTTTTAAAACTGATTTCAAGTGTTGAAAACTATTTGGGAAATCTTGGGTGTTTGTTTATTCGATCGGAAAGTTTAACATTGTCTATTTATCTGGAATGTGATACAATATTTGGAATCCACAAGTAGTTATGAGATAACTAATTTGAATGTTATGAATCTAGCAGTTTAGTCTCATTTGATCGGTTGCCACAGGATTTTGATGTGATCAAAAGTCCGTTGCAATCCGTAATGTACGCGGATACTCGCCGGGTAAACTTAACAGACAACCACGCCCCATAGCCCCGACCAAGTGACTGTAGGAGAACCCTGTCGCCAAAAGCATCCGTTCGGGTGCTCGCGGCAGCGGTGTTCCGCCTTAGTGCACTTCGTCGACGGCATCCGGGGGTGCGGCCGTCTACTAAAGTTTGCGACGAGCATTCAATCAGGATGTCGGGAATCTTGTTGAATTGCCCGACTTGATATTGAAAAAAGTTTTCGATAATGAGACTAAAATACGGGGTTTATAACTGTTAGGCATGCGATGTCTAAGGAGGTTGCGGATTCCAACTGTTGTAGTTTTACACTTTCTTTTCTGCAACCGTAAGTGTAATATGTGGTGTATCGCCGGTTTCGTTGCTATACATCAACGACAATTAGGATACACATATTTACTTACATTGATGATATGTGATATTATGTGTTGCTGTGATATGTTATATTGGATCGTCGTATTTTGAATAGCCGGGGGTTTTATGTGAGAAGAGAGCTTTTTCTTTTTCATTCATGTAAAATTCATTTGTATGTAATATTCTTTTATTGGGCCACTTCCGGGCTGAGGATAATATCACCATTGTATATTATTTACATTTCCGCATTAGGTAGACCCAAGGCGGGGAGCACATGTAACCGGGTTCTAGGGTCCAGCGGGAGACCATCTCGAGGAGTCGAGACTGGGTCTCCTAACCCTAGAATTGGCAGTGTTGCTTGCCGCTCTCGTAGGGGTCTAGGGATGTGGGTTTGGCTATTCATCGCGATCGTGGAATCCGTGTTTTATACAGGTTCGTATTAAAACACGGACGTCCTAGTATATCCAATATTTCATATATATTCTTCTGCTGCAATGTTCTGTGATGAGATCATATTACTGCCTGAGACGAATGTTTATATTATATATATGAGATATATGTTATATTGCAGATTTCGTTTCAAATGTGATGCTTGTGAAGCATAATTAAAATGGGACTTCATTAATGAGATTAATGAAATAAAAGAAACCTAAAGATGTTGTACAAACTTGTTTAAAAACTGGTAGCTCTAGTTCTTGCTTTGCATAGCGGTGTTCCTTGCAGAACATCCAGCACCTTATTCGATAAGGAAAGAGCCGAGATCCCTTCACCGGGAGTGACCTCTTTAGCGAAACTAGCAGATGCTACAAAACTCGGTTTGTCTTTTGATTATTTTTATAGTTTTTGCTTTGCATAGCGGTATTTGTGAAATATCCTGCACCTTATTCGATGAGGAAAGAGCCGAGATCCCTTCACCGGGAGTGACCTCTTTAGCAAAACTAGAAAAGACCTCAAAAACATTCCATTCAAAATCACTCGATTCTACAACGATATCAAGTTCATTAAGCAAAAGGGTTTTCTTAAAAACCTGTCGTAGCCCTCCGTAATTTCAGATAAGTACTGGTTAGTATTCGTGCTACGTTTGTTGACTATGTTAAGGCGTAGTGTGCGGTAGCTGATTAATGCTTATCTGTATAAGCATATGATGCGATTGGATTAGGGTAGTCGTGCGACTTTGTTGACTATGTTAAGGGTCGTGCGGGTGGGTTTAATTCAATCGGGAAATGACGGGTTGAACTTGACTAGCATTTATGATTTGTTGACTATGTTAAGGTCATATAGCTGCTAGGGGTAAAATATTATTGGGAATTTCAAGTGTTGAAATTTGCAATGAGATTGCATACCTTCTATGAGATAGTTGGATCCCGATACCCACTGCGAGTAAGAGTTACTCCTGGGAGAGTTTTACACATTATTATTAGCCGATCAAGTAGGTGTCTAGAAAGGTGTTAACGGGGTTACGCCCCTGGGAAAACGAGGTTTATTTTAATTAGGTCCGTGCGAAAGCACGGGGAACCTCCCTAAAAGTACCGGCACTCGCTTGGCTGAAAGATTGGCTAAATAGTAGGGTATAATTAATCCCGGCTAGTCTTTCCTTTTAGGGTTTGAAGGAAGATTTGACTAAAACAGAGGGAGCCATCCTGATTAGATAAATTGATAACCAATCGAATCTTATAAAAGCGCACGCTGAGTGTTTTCTTCTCTCTCTCTCCAGGTAGCGACCATGTCACGCCTTAATCAAGATAATAATACGGATGTATTGACCGAACCCGCTTGTTATACTACGCTAGGGAACGTTGTTCCCGCTCCAACTTATAATTGTTATAAGACAGAGCAGGAAATTGGGGAATACCAGATTTCCCGTACCGCCCAAATGAAGAAAGTGCATGATGATGCATCTTCTTCGGGTGTGTTCATTACCGAGAACTGTTTCTCAGTATCCTAAACGTCCTGGGTATGAGATACCGGATCAGGATCCCGCGAATGTAATTTGTTACATGGGTTACAGATAGGTAGAGAACTGAGAACGGGTGATAAGTTTCATGAGATAGAAATGGTGCAAGTGTTGCAGCCAAGTCTGTTGGTAGTTATCACCCTGTATTATCAGAATACATTGATTCTGAACGAATGTTATTAGATACCGAACCTGATATACAACATCATATCAGTCTCTTTATTAGTAAAGAAGGATATAATTTTGTATTGTTGGATAATATTTTGAACATTTCCTATATCAAGAGTTGATCGGTTCAGGCACGTTATCTAAAATCATAGACGTTCTAAATCAAACCACAGTTCTTAATGTACAGAACACACACAAAAGGAAGAGTTCAGAAATGAACGGATCCTTCTTGAGGCATTGTAGACTAGATCATATCAATGTGACCCGACTAGCTGAAGTTACATAGAGATGCATATTTAAATTTGTTTGAATTTACATCTTGTGAAACTTGCCGGTCATGTCACAAAGATAAGATGACCACAGCTCTGTTTATTGGAAACAGAGAAAGAGTTGGTGAACTCTTAGAATTGATACATGCTGATGTATGAAGGTCCCCTGTCTATACATGCTAGGACCAGTTCTTTGTACTTCATTACATTCACTGATGGTCTCTCAAGATTCGTACATGTGTTCCTGTTGAAACACAAGTCTGGAACTTTTGAGAAATTCAATGAATATGAGTTAGAAGTAGAGAACAAAAAACGGGTATAAGTATTATGTCCTTCGATGAGATCAGGGAAGAGAATACTTGACCACGGAGATTCCTGGAATATTCTAAAGGAGAATGAGATTCTCTCTCAGTATTACTCCTCCGTATACACCATAGCACGATGGTATATCGGGGCGGAGCAATAGCACCCTATGTGATATGGTGTGCTCTATGATGAGTACTACTGAGTTTCCTATTTCCTTTTGGGAGTTATGCACTTGAGAAGTTGCATACCTATTGAATAGGGTTCTAATCAAATCAGTTGCCTACCACTTCATATGTGATATGGAATGGGAAGAGCCCATATCTTAAGTATGTTAAGATTTGGGTTGTCCAGCCTATGTCTAAAAGCATAATCTAGACAAACTCGAGGCAGAGTCAGTTCTGTAGAAGTTTGCAGGATATCCCAAACATTCACAAAGGAATATCTTCTACCTAACCGAGGAACAAAAGATGTTTTGTTTCTCAGCAAGCCACATTTGTGAAAGGGAATTTCTTGTGAAGAAATTAGTGGTCATGAGGTAGAACTGGAAGGAGTTCCAGCTAAAACAGACTGCAGCTGATGATTTGGTAGAACCGGAGGATACAATAGTTTCTAACGAACCTCAGCCTCTCCGCCGATCTAGTAGGGTTCCTCACCCACCTGAGAGATACTTCGGTTTCTCTATGACAGTGGGAGTAAGGATTGCGTCATGAGATGATGACCCAACTTATTTCGAGCAGGCCGTCAGGAGTGGGACTCTGTGAGAATGGCTGGATGCTTAGCGATCTGAGATGGAATCCTTATACACCAACAAAGTATGGACTTTGGTTGCTTTATCTGAAGGATTAAATCCCCATCAGGAGCAAGAATATGCTGAGAAGATTACTTGGTGTACATGGAAAAGTTAAGACTTTCAAAGCTATGCTTAAGTCCATCCAGATCCTACTTGCCACGGCTACATACCATGACTACGATATCTGGCGGTTGGGTGTCATGACTGCTTTTCTAAATGTTGATATGGAAGAGAGCGCCTATAAGTACACAGCCAGAGGGCTTCGTAGACAGTGGGAGCAGCGGAAATGTGTGCAAGATGTTTTATGTGATAAAGCAGGCATCGTGGACTTGGAACGTCTGTTTTGATGTGGTAGTCAAAGAGTTTGACTTCATCAAAATGGTAGATGAACCTTGCATATACAAAAAGGTAGTAGGTAGTATGGTGGGTAGTATGGTGGTGATCCTCGTAGAGTACGTGGATAACATACTTTTGAAAGGGAAGGAGTTTCCTATGCTACGCTCGGTCAATCTCCTCTTATCACAAGGATTCTCCATATAGGATCTAGGTGATACCTCCTAAATCCTGGGTTATGGATCTATGAGATAGATCTAATTGGATGTTAGGATTCTCACTAGTTGTAGTGAGATGGTATCAACCGATCCTGGAGAGAATCACTGGAAAGGTTCCAGAGTGATATGGACGACTGAATGTCAGTCGCAGGCATTATCTTTACCCTCAGTGGAGGGACGATATGTTGGAAGAGTTCCAAGCTAGATACCGTGACTTACTAGACGATTAAAGGCAAGATACATCGTTACCAAGGATGCTACCAAAGAAGCAGTCTGGATATATATGTTAGTGTTTATGCCCTAGAAGGCCATTACTGTATCATACTAGTTTGTATATTACTTAATGGAAGCTTGGGATATTCACATGTATATAACAGTCTTGCTAAACATGGTAGTATGCTACTTGGTTTTTCTATCTTAATATGTGAGTGTACGTATTGATAGAGCTCTTAGGATCTTGCTTGTCTACCAGCGTTGTGATGGCAGTCACACTAGTGGGGGCTGGGTAGTCTACAAGCACATCCTTATTCAGGTCCCTGGTCGTTGGATTATCGAGACAGAGCATCGATACTCCGGAGTAGACTGGTGTGTACGCTTCTCATCCCAGTTGGGGAGATGGTCTGTCCCACAGCCGTCAGTACATCGTACTGGAGATAGTATGCAGGTGCTCGTTAGGTTACGGGTACACCGGACAGGACTCACAGGGAACTGTTGGTTGGTTTGATACCAGTCGTCAGTGAGCAGTTCCCAGGTGACATGAGTACAGCATAGTCCGCAGACTTGACACTGCTACTTCGCCTCGAGTGTGTCCCACTGTTCTTAGATTGCTACCCTACCACGGCTCAAAGGAGTCGTGCAAACAGGTAGCAGTTGGGTGCAGTCCCGAGCACTTGGAGGCAGTAGCGGTTAGACAGGATTCGTCCCTCCCGGTATTGGGAGTAGATATCGTGCTGTGTCAGAGAGCCATTACGCAAAGTCCCTGGCCAGGGCAAGCGAGATTTGCTGGTAGGTTCCAGTAGTTTCTCAGGGTGTAATGGGCTTCCCTCCGACACGACTTATACCGCTATTAGGGGACTGACGCTTGCCGCCCCCCTAGGCCCGATATGCGATAGTCTTGGACGAACGGACCGGACTGTATGGAGATTGTCACATCAGACTCAGTAGGAGTTCGGATGGGTTTCCTCATCGGCCTTCTTATCGACAACTACCTGGGGATCGTTACGTACAGCTAGTGCCGCTTGCGGTCTGTGGTTAAACCCACTGCCAGCGTAGTAGTCGAGTCTCTAGAGTCCCACACAGAGAGTTTCCTATTCCAGGCGAAACGATATAGAGGTTGCATGGTTTTGCGACAAAGGGTTCGGACGCATACGTGCGTTTACGCGCGTACGACTTTCGGACAGTTTTTACCAGTCGGCTTTGGTTTAAGCCAGTTACTGGTATCCGGTTATTGGATTTATACAGTCTAAAGTTTTTCCGTATTTTTACGGATCGGAGGGGCGTTCTCGTAATTACTCGAGAAGCTTCTAGAAGATGGTGACTAAGGAGGGTTATGTGTCATTTGCATTAAATGAGTTTAGTGAGTCATGAGGGTGATTCATGCATATCATTAATGCATGATAAATGCTTAGTGAGTCATGACAATGAATCACCATTAGAAATTTGTGAAGCATGCTTATTCATTATGAATTATTCTTTTTTCATAAATAAGAATGCTTCATATTTATTATGATAGATTTACTATTCTCATTTGATATTCATTCTCACCTTCTCTCTCCTCAAGCTCTCCCTCTTCAAAGACTAATCCTTCCTTCTCATGAGTTGAGTACAAGGGTTAGTAAGACTAATCAATCCATAACCATCACTCTACTTCATCCTAGCTTCTTTGATTAGCAATCCAAGAAGGTTAGTTGCCTCAAGTTTAGAGGCTAAGCTTGGAGTTTTGCTCTCGGGTGGATCGTCTACTACCTAGAGAAGGCCGAGGAGAACAAGGAGATCGTAAAGACGAAGGACTAGTTTCGATAGGTATAATCCCTAAGCATAGTAGTTTAGAACAACTATATGTTTGGTTAGTTATCGTTTAGCTTCGATTCAAGCGGTTAGTCGATGTTCGTTCACTAAACAAGTTCGTTTTTGAAAATTCCGCCTCCCCACAAGTATTGGGGTGTAGTACATCGACTTACAATATAAGTTCATGAGATGAACTTCGTTCCTACCATTGTATGACAATGGAGTTGGGGCTTTTGCCAAGGAACCCCCCATCCCATAAGAAATCCAGATATAATTCTTAGGCAGTATCACCTGATCATGGAGATGGTTGATCTCCAGGGAGCGAGGTTAGGAGAGTAGACACAGAGGACAACAGCGCGGATCCACTCACAAAGGCCTTTTCCCAGTAGAGACTTTTATGGGATGGTTGAGTATGAGATACTTCAACCGCAGCTAATTGTTGGGTATGTGATACCACAACAGATGGCCCTAGTGCAAGTGGGAGATTGGTAGTTATATGTATGCCCTAGAGGCCATTACTGTACATACGATGTATATTGTAGTGGATGCTAGGACATATATAGGGAGGAATTTCTTGCTCGACATGATAGTACGCTATCTGGTTACTCTTTATCTTAACATGTACTCTGATTGTCTCTTTGTTACTTATTGATAAAGCCCTTAGGATGAGTTCTTGACCACCAGGACTATAATGCGGATCATACTAGTGGGGACAGAGTAGTTGCTAAGTACATCCTTCAAATATTCCTAGTCGAGGGTGTATCGAGACAGGGCATCGATACACCAGAGTAGACTAGCGTATACGCATCTTGACCCATATGATGGGCGATGGATGATCCCATATCCATCGGTGTTTGACATCAAGGATGGTGTACGGGTGCTCAGTAGAGACTGGGTACACTGGACGGACTCGTCGAGAACTCCCAGATGGTATTATACCTCACGTCAGATGGCAGTTCTCTAGTGACACTGGTACAGGTTAGTTTGTAGACCCGAGATCGTCATAGAGTCTTGTGTGATTCCCACTATGCTTTGATTTCCATCATACCACGTCCAAGAGGACGTGAAAAAAGGTGGCTTTTGGGTATAGTCCCGAATCACATGGAGGCAATGAGCGATAGGAGGGGATTCGTCTCTCCCGGTATAGGGAGTTGATGTTGTGCTGTGTTCGATTGGTTATAACTGGAAATCCCTGGCCAGGGTTGCTGAGACTTACTGGTAAGTGTTATCAGTAGTTTCTCAAACTATTATAGACCTCATATCAACATGACTTATCAAGCTACTGGGGTCTGACGTTTACCACCCCTAGGCGAGATATGCGACATATCAGACGAAGAGATCGGACTGTACGGGAGTGTTACTGACTGGATTCACAGGAGAATGTACAGGCTTGCTTATTGATCTTATAATTGCTCAATACCTGAGTGGCTGTTACGTTTAGCTGACCGCTTGCAGCTTGTGGGTGTTTGATATGATCACCACCTACTGCCGGCGTATTGACGATTCTTTAGAGTCATACACAGAGGTTTCCTGGCTCAGGCAAAACGGAGTAGGAGCACATATGTGATATGTACGGGACCGTGAACAATACGTGTATGTGATACCGTATTAGATTCTCTCGATATGAGATATCGGCCGGGTATATGTGATATAGCCGGGTCATCGGATCAAGTGTTGATTCGATGAACTGATACAGATTATATTAGTCGGTTATTTGTGAAATAGCCGGATTATCGGATCAAGTGTTGATTCGATAATTTAATGTATAATTATATATTTGATATATTAAATTACATTAACTGATATAAGCTCACTAAAAGATTCTTTTTCTCACTCAGGTAATACATTGATATATATGCGATATATGTTAATTGTATTATTTTATTTTATTACAATAAATATTGTATATGTGATATATAATATTGTAATATGATATGATTACTAATGCAACATGTTTAGTGGAGATTAAACAAGGTTGGGGTTTGATTTGGGTTAGTTCTTTCTTGATGCTTCTAGAAGGTTTTACTTTGTTTCTAGCAAAGATATTATGTTTGATATTTTTGCTAGATATTTCTAACCCAATCCAAACCCTTCATCCTAGGTTAAGTCTCTACAATGGTTAGCCTCTTCATATTCAACCATGGTTGCATTATTAATCATTATGATAATTTTCATTATTCATCACAAAAGGTTTCCATTCTTCTTCTTCTTCCTTGAGCCTTGAAGAAAAGCTTTCTAGCTTTTTCTTTGGTGATGAAAATGAGTAAGATTAAGATAATAAAAGAGAGCTAAATTCCTACTTCATCATCCTAATCTATCCTAGCCATTTAGATTAGGGTGTTCACTTCATTAGTGAGTGAGAGCTTGTGTTAAAGAAACTTCAAGGTAGATCATCTTAGTTATCAAAGATCGGAAGCAAGTTTGCATCATTCTCTTCATGGAGCCTCTCTAGAGTCTGGGTATATGATGTATATGATGATCGCAGCGAAGGGACCTCAACACGGAGCTTATGAAGCAAAGGACCGGACTACAAAAGTTGTAATCCCAAACTCTTAGTGTTAAAGTGTTTAACATACTTTGTTTCGCCTAATCTCTAGTTTAAAGATCTTGGTTAGGATTGTTCGGCACGTCTAAATTTTAAATCAGGCATGGTTGATACCTTATAGACCCTTGTGAGAGTGCCTAGTAACCCTACACTGCTTTAATTGGAACCGGATTCAAATCATGCAGCTGTCTCCAGTGCATGTCAACCAAATAGAAAGAGGCCGATCAGCATTACTCAACTAGGAGTGCATCCAAATATGAGTAACCTGAAAGAGAAGCAAGTTCTCAAAACCATTACTATCAACTGAATACCAACCACAAGTATCTACATCTTCGATCACCTTGAAGAATCCTGATACTTGCAACACATGGTTCTTTACTTTATTCTTGTACCTATAACTTCTCAAAACTCGGACCTTGCATTTCTACGAAATACTTGTTTAAAACTGGAGAAGTCACAAGTAAACAGAATATAGTACGAGCACCAAACCCTTTGTCCTAATGGACACTGGACAACATACAATACTTTGTATAAGTCCCCTGAGTTGAATAACTCAAACTCTGTGCGTCGTAGGTTGAAAACTGTACTATAGTTAAGAAGAATTACACCGCTGTTTAGTGCTCCTTACCCAATCATCAACTGATATAGATAAATGTCATGGACATAATTTTAAAAAGTTATATCTCACTTTATAAAATAAACGTACAGATATATCAGTTTGAAATTGGTGCATAACTACGGATATTCAAAACCAAATATTTGTCGTCAGGCAAAACCCCAGGCGATTTCCTCACATATCACCAATTACAACGTATTCCGATATAATGAGGATATAATCACCTAATTCCCAATAACTTACTCCCACTAATCTCTGTAAAACTATACAGATGTGAGAATCAAGTCTGGTAAATACATACCCTGGAGCAAGGATCTAATTGGGAAATCAGTTTTCAATTAACAACGGACAGTAAAACCGAAACATGAAAATGTTTCAAAAGGGTATTCGGGTATTCCTATTAATGCCTCTTCCATTATCCAGATTCATGACTGTAACCTTATATTTCCTTGCCATCTCTCCAAATCCCTTTATTTGTCTTTACTCATTACCTTATGTACACCACCCTTAGGCTAGATGGTTTTCTTCCTTCCCTACCTTTCGGCACCAGCCTATGGTTTGGAAGAAAACTATCCAATAAGCGCAATAGGTGTACTCTCCTAATCCTAGGAGCCCTCGCAATCTGAGAGAAGGTAATGAGAAAAAACAGCCTGAATAATCCTATTCAATTTCTCCTGAACCGGAGAAATGCAAAGGTGAAGTAGGAGTGACGATGATATATGTGGTTTGGTCGTGAATGATAGTAGTCGCATATTACTTTGTCCTCTTTCTAATCCCTTTATTTGTCTTTACTTGTTATCTTCTGTACACCACATTTAGGCTAATTGGTTTTCTTCCTTCCCCACCTTTCGGCACCTGCCTATGGTTTGGAAGAAGACTATCCAATAAGCGCAATAGGTGTACCCTCTCCTAATCCTAGGAGCCCTCACAACCTGAGAGAAGGTAAAAGAAAAAGACAACTGAATAGTCCTATTCAATTTCTCCAGAATCGGAAACCATCCTCGAATCTGAAACAAGTTTCTTCGAGTTCGTATGTAACTATACGATGGTCATATCCAACAAAAGTGGATCTTCGTAGTGATACGGAATGTTTTGGAGAAAAGTAAAGGGTAAAAGAAGGAGTGGCAATGATGTATGCAACTCTGACAATCCAAAGGCCGGTGTTTTGAGAAGGTTCGGTTAACTTGGTTTATGAGTTCTAGTCTACGGTGGGGGCATTGTCGCTGCCAAAGAGAGAGAGAAAAGAAACACTCGACGTGCACTCTAACCTAGATCAGAATGGTTAATCACTTTATCTAATCAGAATGCCTCCCACTGTATCCTCAAATTCTCCTCTAAACTCGAAAGAAGAATTAATCGGGATCATCTAAAATCACCCGAGGAGTAAACCAACTCAACAGTGGGAATCAGGATCCAACTATCATCGCATGATAACCTGATGGAATCCACTCAAGTTATCACGCTCCAGAAGGTATGTGCATGCCTGGCAAGTTTCCTGTATGTTTGAAACTCCCGATGTGATTTTTACCCCATTCTCTTATGACCTTGACGAAGGCCAACAAATCATAAGTCACATGTCAAGTTCTACCCGTCATTGTCCAGCTTAATTTGAACCCACCTGTACTGCCCTTGACGAAGGCCAACAAGGCTGTACGACTGTCCCAAACCAACGCATCTATCTATACAACAGAAAAGTAACAAGCAGCTATCATACACTATGCCTTGACAAAGGCCAACAAACCTAGCATGAATACTAAGTGCTACCCGTCTGAAATGACAGAGGGCAACGAATGGTTTTTGGCGAAAAACCTTTAACGTAATGAACTTGATATCGTTGAAGGAACCGGATAGCTTTTTACAAATATATAGTGGCGAAAACCTTTGCTAAAGAGGTCACTCCCGGTGAAGGGATCTCGGCTCTTTCCTCGTCGAATGAGGTGCAGGATATTCCAACTGAATACCGCGATGCAAAGTAAAAAGTAATCGACTTAGTTAAATTATTACCCTGACGCAAACTTTGCCCAAGGGGTCACTCCCGATGAAGGGATCTCGGCCTTTGCCTCGTCGAATGAGGTGCTGGATAATCATAACCGAATACTGCTGTGCAAAACAAAAGAAACCGCCCTTGTAATAACAGCTTTTGAAAATTTGTTCCAACAACATCGAATAGGTCTATTTTCCTTGCATTGATCAGAATCAATGTTGTCCCATCAATTAATCACACCAGAAAAGAACGAAAATATGATGTACGTATATGCCATCCGCATTCGCCACTGGGTCCCGTCATCAACCGTTAGGTTACTTAACTAACGACAGAGCGGGGACTGGACTAGCGCAGGTGAAAAACATATACAACATCTACTAGTATATATTTAGCAATATATTATAATCTCTCCAGGCATGATAAATGCAACATCACAGAATAGCGATAAGCATCACAGAACAATACAGATAATCTGGGAGCTCCGGGTTTCCTTTGAGCTGCAACTGAAAACCAGATGTTCCCCTGGTCATGTGGATAGCCTGTACAATGAAAACTTAGACCCTTACGAGTGCGGCAAGTTACCCGCCAAAACCAGAAGCGAGGCAGCCCCCTTCATCAAAGTGAATGGGTCACCCGGCACTTCACGGAATCCGGTAACTTGAGCACCCCACCTTGGGTCAACCTGTACCCCCTACGAGTGCGGGGAATAGCCCGCCAATTCTAAAGTGAGCCCCCCATCTCAACGCCATGAAATGTGGGCCCGTTGCTTTCTAGAACCCGGCTATCTGTGCACTCCACCGCGGGGTAATCCTAGTACAGAAAAGAAAATAAGTACAACGGTGATATCGACCTCAACCCGGTCGTGCCCCAAACAAATAATATACAAGCAGGAAGTGACGGCAGTCCACAAGTCGGACGCTCGCCTCGCCATATCAAATGTACAAATAAAACTAAACTGTACTAACATTGCACCCAAGCTATCCACCACGACGAACCAGACAACAAACACAGTACAACACAGAACATCAACGTGAATGTCACGTTCGCAAACCCGACTAAAAGAACTATAGCAATTAGACAAGTTATACCGCTCTAATGACATTCACGGTCGCAGATAGAAATGTATGTACTGTAAACTTTAAACAATGTTAGAAATATCGACTTCGAAATAACCCCGAATAGCTCCAAACTTGAGAATAAAACCTTATCCAAACTGGGCTAAATAAACAATACCACTGTACCGGTATTCCAGAGACCAGATAACACACCAAAATCCAAGTCTTAAGTCCCCAGTAAAACCGGCCAGGCTGGATTTTAGGCTAGTTTGGCCGGGTCAAATGTGGAATTTTGGGCTCGTGTTTGGTGTGTGTTCTAGTGGTCATATGAGTAGTCTTCTGTAGTTGCTAAAATAATTTTAGAAGACCATATAAAATTTGACGGAGAATGGAATACATCGAGTGATATTTCGGAGTTGTTTCGGTTTCGATACTTTAACATTGTCTAAACCAGTATGCGGTTAATGGGTTGGCTCTGATACCATATTGGGATACGGCAGCGCCCCATCCATCAATCTATGGCCAAATGCGGAACAAAAACTTTTAAAACACGGCACTAACGGAACCCTAATCGACAGATCGTACCATTAACCCTATACTAGTTCTTATAAAGGAGTTTAGAGAGGTTATACCGATTGAACCGTGTCCTTCGGTCTTCAACCTCTATCCCAAGCTCCTCGCGGCATCCCCGATCAAGTTTGATCTCCGGTCTCCCTTCGTCGAAGAAGATCCCGTCGAGGATTAGTAATATGGGCCCCCGCCTCAAAACCGGAGCAACTCGGGCATCCAGCTTGCCAGCCTAGATACCCAAGATGAAGTAGAGATAGTGTGTGAATACTTTGTCTCAAAACATCCATGGATTCTCAACTCATGAGAGGGTATGGGTGGAGGTGAAGAAGTGTGAGCTCATGTTTTAGGCCAAGTGAAGAAAATGTTCTCTGCTCTTTTCTTGAGTGAGTTGTGAGGTCTTTGATAGGAGCAACTAAAGAAAATTCCCAGCCCAAAAAATATCTGCCACTTGCCTCTCAAATATCTCACAACACATACCAAGAACCATCAATGCACCATGAATCACACAAGACCCAATACCATGAGTCACAAAATTGCACATGCCACATTCAATGCTCAAGGCCAAAACTTGAACTCACAATTTCCACATAATTAAACATTTAAACCAAAATGTTTAATCCAAAAAGAAATGCAACTTCTAAAGTAAACTTGTAACGAATTAAAAGAATACCCCTCATCCGTATATACATACCCGCATCCGTATTCCGACTGAATACGAATACTACGAGACGAAAGTAATCCAACAATATAATACTAGGATCCGGCTTAAACCAAAGCCCGCTAGTATTGTCCGTCCGATCATGATCCATGCATTAGTGCACGAATATGATCAAACCCTGCCATAAAACCATACGGCCTCTACAACGTTTCGCCCGAACCAGGGAAACCCTTTGTGTGGGACTCTAAAGACTCATCAATACGCTGGCAGTGGGTTTAAGCACAAGCACGTCAATGGCACTAGCTGTACGTAACGGCTACCCAGGTATTGAGCGAAAGAGAGGCCGACGAGCAAACTCATCCTGAAACCCTACTAAGCCTGACAGTGACAATATCCATACAGTCCGGTCCGTTCGTCTATGAGTATCGCATATCGAGTCTAGGGGGGTGGATAAAGTCAGACCCCTAATAACTTGACATTCAGTGTCGGTATGAGACCCATCACCGCCTGAGAAACTACCAATCCTAGATCAGTAATTCTCGACTACCTTAGCCAAGAATTTCTGGTAATGGTCACCCGTGCACACCGCGACATCAACCCCCAATACCGGGAGAGACGAATCCCCTGACGATCCGCTCACTGCCCCCATGTGACTCAGGACTGTACCCAACTAAAACCTGTTTGCACGACTCATTTGAGCCATGGTAGGTTAGTAATCAAAGCACAGTGGGAACTCATACAAGACAAATGACGATCTCAGGTCGATAGACTAACCTATACACATGTCACCAGGGAACTGCTATCTGACAATAGGTATAATACCAACTAGCATGTTCCCGACGAGTCAGTCCGGTGTAATCATAACCCAATGAGCACCTGTATACATCTTAGGTGAACCAACTGACACCAATGGCTTGTGAGACCGGCCACCGCCCCTCGTCGGTGTTAGTGTTTATACCCTAGAAGCCATTACTGTATCATACTAGTTTGTATATTACTTAATGGAAGCTTGGGATATGCACAGTTGTATTGACAGTCTTGCTAAAAATGGTAGTATGCTACTTGGTTTATTTTTACTTTAATATGTGCATTTTTTTCTTTTAACATATCGCTTATACATATTAGTAGAGCCCTTAGGATCTTTGCTTGATTACTAGCGTTGTGATGGCAGTCACACTAGTTGGGGTTGGGTAGTCTATAAGCAACATCCTATACATATCCCTGGTCGTAGGATTATCAAGACAGGGCATCGATACTCCGGAGTAGACTAGTGTATACGCTTCTCATCCCAGCTGAGGAGATGGTCTGTCCCACAGCCGTCAGTACGTCGTACTGGAGATAGTATGCAGGTGCTCGTTAGATTACGAGTACACCGGACATGACTCGCCGGGAACTGCAGCTTGGTTTTATACCCATCGTCAGATAGCAGTTCCTAGGTGACATGAGTATAGCTTAGTCCGTCGACTTGACACTGCTGCTTCGCCTCGAGTGTGTTCCCATTGTACTTAGATTACTACCCTACCACGGCTCAAAGGAGTCATGCAAACAGGTAGTAGTTGGGTGCATTCCTGAAGCATTTGGAGGCAGTGGCGGTTAGACAGGATTCGTCTCTCCCAGTATTGGGGGTTGATATCGCGCTGTGTATGGAGAGCCATTACGCAAGGTCCTTGTCCAGGGCAAACGAGATTTACTGGTAGGCTTCCGGTAGTTTCTCAAGGTGTAATGGGCTTCACTCCGACACGACTTATACCGCTATTAGGGGTCTGACGTTTACCGCCCCCTGGGCCCGATATGCGATAGTCCTAGACGAACAGACCGGACTTTACGAAGATTGTCACATACAGGCTCAGTAGGAGTTCGGATGGGTTTCCTCATCGTCCTTCTTATCGACATCTACCTGGGGACCGTTACGTACAGCTAGTACCGCTTGCGGCCTGTGCTTAAACCTACTGCCAGCATAGTGCCGAGTCTTTAGAGTCCCACACAGAGAGTTTCCCTGCACCAGGCAAAAGGTGTAGAGGCCCTATGGTTTTACGGCAGGGCCGCGATCAGTTACGTACATTTGTGCACGTACTATCATCGGGCAGATAATACTAGCGGGCTTTGGTTTAAGACAGATTCTAGTATTATACAGATGGATTTATTCAGTCAAAAATTATCTGTGTTTTTCGGAAATTTGGATGGGAGGGGCAGTCTCGTAATTTGTCGGGATGCTTCTTGAAGAAGGTGACTCATTAGTGTTTATTTCCTTTTAAGATTTAAACTAAATGAGGTGGAGGATGAGGTGTATGTTTACGTTAAATGCTTAATGACTCATGAGGTGATTCACCCTTAGAATTAAATGAAGCATACTAGATATTATCTTGATATTATCAAGAGAGATATTATTATGCTTCAGATTATTCTAGCATGAGTATTATTCATTTCATGATCACAAAACACTTCTCTCTTCTCAAGTCTTCATCTTCTTCCTCAAACCCTAATAGCTCTCATGAGTTGAGGATCCTAGGGTTTAAAGTGACTGAGTAATCCATCTAAATACGCTATACCCTCTAGGACTTCTAGATTAGCAAACTAGAAGCCGTAGTTATCTCAGATTCGAGATAGGAGCTCGGACTATAGACTCTCGGATGGATCGTCATTGAATCGAGGAGGCCGTTGAGGTACCCATGTTCCATAGAGCCGACGAGGTGTGGAGGACAGCGATGAAGACCCGAAGGACAAGTAACGTGAGGTATAACTTCGAATCAGAGTAATTAAACCTCTCGTAGTTTGCTAGTAATGGTTTAGGCACGATCCGTGTGCTCAAGTCCGTGTTACGAAGTTTTGATAATTGTTTTTCATATATTCCGCCTCCCCGCGAACACGTGGGGTGCGTGACATGGACTTACAGTGGTATCAGAGCCTACTAAACCTTTACTAGCTTGCTAGCAACTAATTAGAACTTCGATCATTGGAAAAACACGAAAACTTAACCCCGGAACCCTCAAGTTTCTGTCGATTTTAAACCTGTCGAAAAAATTATTTCAGAGGCATGAAAATTCATAGCAGGGAATTCTAAGAATACTGGAGAAATACGAGTTGCTAACTCGGTGAGACGACCGCGGAAGCACGGCGGATTGGTGCAATACGCCGCGGATCCGCGGCCGAGTCGACTCCGAGTTGACTCGTATTTACACAGTTTTTCTTATTTTTGGGTGTTCTGTTTTCCTGTATATTTTGTTTCTGCCCAGGTCTTTTCAGTGCTGGCTTGCATTTGGGGTAGACACGGAAAAAGGTTGTCGATCGAAATTCTAAGTTATTTGCTAATCGGGTTTTATCTGTGATGTTTAATGTGTTCGTAAACCTCCGCTAATTTCTAGTATGTCGGTTAGTTGGGGGTTGCACATTTCTGTGATGGATATTGGTTTGTGGATATGAATTTCATTGGATTGTTGTGGATGAATAGCCGGGGATGTGAGATGAGAGTTTTTATCTTTCATTCGATGTAAATTGTAATATGTTGTAATATTCTTTTGCGGGGCACATCCGGGTTGAGGTTGTAGCCACCGTTGTATTATTTCATTTACTGTTTTATGCTCCTAGGATAGACCGAAGATGGGGTGCACAAACTACCGGGTAGTTTAAAGTGTTTAATGGCCTACTCACATCGTTGAGGGAAACTGTTTCACTTCTGATACTAGGCGGGTAGTTTGCCGCACCCGTAGGGGTCAAGGGTGGGGTTTGGCTATTCATCACGACCGTGTAATCCGTCTTTTGTTGCAGGCTCAAACGAAACACGGATTCCTAGTATATCCAATATGTTCATCTGTGATCTAGAATGCCTATTATTGCGTCTGACGAATGTACAATATCTATATATGATATCTAGTAGGCGTGCTTATGTTTTGCATCCGCGCTAGCCCAGCTCCCGCTCTGTCGTTAGTTAAGTAACCTAACGGGTGAATGACGGGGCCCAGTGGCGAATGTGGATAGCATAAGCGGACGTTGTATTTTCGTTGTTTTCTGCAATGATAGGATAAATGACGAGACGCATTATTTTAATGCAAAGAAAACAAACCAAAGCTGAATCGTTGGAACAAATTTAAAAGAAACCACTCGGCTATTTTAAAAGAGCAGAATTTTTAATTGCGGAGCTTTAACCACTCCTTTTAAAAAGCTATCAGGTTCCTTCGATTATATCAAGTTCACAACGTTCACGGTTTCGCCAAAACCAGTCGTAGCCCTCCGTCATTTCATATGGATGGTCAGTAGTATTCAAGCTATGTTTGTTGTGTAAGTCTACGGTAGCGTCCCGGCCGTCTTTCAGACGCCAAAATGCGGAACAAAAACTTTTATAACTGGCGCTATCGCAAATTATAACCCGGATCTGCCATTAACGCTAAACTAACAATCTACAAAGAGGGAAGTAAGGTTATACCGAACGATCCGAGTCCTTCGTTCTTTAACCATCATCCCACGCTCCGTTGCGGCTGCTCCGATCTCGTCGATCTCCGCTCTCCTCGTCCAGGTGGCACCACATCATCGGATCTTTAAACGGGCTCCCGCCTCTGACTCGAGGCAACTCGGTCATCAAGTTTGCTAGAAGAGATGACCAAGATTGATGTAGAGAATGAGTAGAAGACTTTGTCTCGCTTCGTCCAAAACCATGGACGAACGGTTAATGAAGTTGCCATTTTTAGTTGGGTGATGGAACGAAATGAGATATGAAATTTCCATACACCAAAAACTATCATCTTTTTAAAACAACAACCATCATCTCTCTCCAAGAATGGGCCGGCCATATAAAGAGGTGGGGGGCGTGATTGTAGGAGCAAGAATGGTGACCATAAAGGAAAAGATCAAGAAGAAAATATCCATGGCAAAACAAAACACATTAATGAAATGAATGACTCACTGAACCTAGTCATCCATTCAATTAATGCAAACAAAGGTTCATGAACCAAGTCACCAATTCTAGAAGCTTCTAGAAGCACGACTCACCCTCATGACTCACCCGAGTGGCGGAAAGATAAATCCGCATTTAACCGAATGTTAAATACGGGTGATAGAAAACTGGAAACTGGCAACTTCCAAAAGTGATCCCGAAACGAATTTCAGGATAACCCCGTAACTGTATAAATATACCCGCATTTGTATTACGACCGAATACAAATGCAACTGAGACAAAGATATTATATCTACTCTGTATAATACATGGATCCGGCTTAAACCAAAGCCCACCAGTATTATCTGCCCGAAAAATAACACGTGCGTAAACGCACGTGCATTTTCCGAACCCTGCCATAAAACCATACGGCCTCTACAACGTTTCGTCCGAACTTGGGAAACTATCTGTGGGGGACTCTAATGACTCGTCGGTACCCTGGCAGTGGGTTTAACCACAAGTCATCAGCGGCACTAGCTATGCATAACGGCTGCCCATGGACTGACCTCAAGGGAGGCCGATGAGCGAACTCATCCGGAAACCCTACTGAGCCTAACAGTGACAATGTATATACAGTCCGGTCCGTTCGTCTATGAGTATCGCATATCCGGCCTAGGGGGCTAGTAACGTCAGACCCCCAATTGCTGTATAAGTCGTGTCGGAGACAAGCCCTGAACACCCTGAGATACTACTGGAGTACCTACCAGTAAATCTCACCTGCCTTGGCCAAGGACTTGGTGTAATGGCTTTCCTAGACACAGCGCGACCTCCACCCCCAATACCGGGAGAGACGAAACCCCTGCCGATCCGCTCACGTGCCTCCATGTGGATCGGGACTGTACCCAAAAACTACCTGTTTGCACAACTCTTTTGAGCCGTGGTAGGGTAGAAATCAAAGCACGGTGGGAACTCACACGAGACAAATGACGACCTCAGGTCGATGAACTAACCTGTACACATGTCACCAGGGAACTGCTATCTGACGATATGTATAATACCAACTAGCAGGTTCCCGGCGAGTCCTGTCCGGTGTACTCATAACCCAATGAGCACCTGTATACATCTTAGGTGATCCAACTGACACCAGTGGCTTGTGAGACCGGCCACCGCCCCTCGTCGGGGTCTCGACTGTATACACTAGTCTACTCCGGAGTATCGATGCTCTGTCTCGAAACTCTCACGACTAGGGACCACTATTAAGGAAATGCTTATAGACCACCCAACTCTCACTTATATGATCGCCCTCATACTGTTGGAAGTCAAGCAAGATCCTAAGGGCTCTATCAAAGTGTAATCGTGATCAGTCACCTGAACCTATACACGACTGATAAAGGCAAACCAGATAGCATACTATCATCTCGAGTAAGACTGTCCTACCGGTATAGGTCCTCCTCAATCATTGCAATCACGTATCTGGGATCCAATAATTGACTTTGAGGGCACTATATCCAACAATCTCCCACTTGCACTTAAGGCTAATTATTGCGATGTTGCGTACTCACAGCCCGTGTGAAACCAACACCCAACTCCTCTACTAA
Organism: Agapanthus africanus; assembly: GCA_030015575.1. NCBI lineage: Eukaryota > Viridiplantae > Streptophyta > Magnoliopsida > Asparagales > Amaryllidaceae > Agapanthus > Agapanthus africanus. The sequence goes on along the minus strand of CM057347.1, from coordinate 204,118,997 downwards.
TCAGTTTCACAAGGCCCGTTTGTAAAACTATTGTGTTCGAGAAATAGCCTCAGTGAGTGGATCTGCTAGGATGTTTCTTTCTATGTCTCTCTTAATCTCAAGTTCGCGGAGAAAGCCATCTCCCGAATTGAGTAATACCTGTCTTAGAATATGTCTGGATATCTGATGGGACCTAGTTCATAAATGAACTCCAAATCCAAACTTCTTGGACTGTATCGATAACTGAACCTAATCAGTATCCTGCACCAAGCTCCCACAGTATCCTCTTGGACCACCTGTCCATAATACTGTCCCTCTTTGTCAGGGGGAAAACTATAACTCTGACAATCTCTCTGTCATCTATGTCACCTTTGAAGCCTGGAATGATAACCGTCTCCCAAAGGGGGCTGCCGTTATCAAATCCGTAGAACATCCACTTATGTTCTAAAACTGCTTCCTTATGTTTCTCCAGGATTAGATTAATACAAACTTATCGCATCTAGTGCAAAAACAACATCTGGTGTGGTACTTGACATCTCATGATTGACTCAATTTCCAAAGCAAGTGATCTGCCAATCATGCACATCCCTCTCCCCTTTAGTCTATAAGACACCTTTAGAGAGGGTGACTCCATCACCTGCAGGTACAACACCATGCTAGGAGTCAACTATTCTAAAACCAATTAGAATACTGTCAAAGTACCCACATTGGGAAACTACCCAAATCCAGATCTAAAACCATAGATCTAGAAACCAGAATGTCAAATATTATATCCATATCCTGTCTGGAGAAACAACTGTGTGACGACCACAGTACAACCGATCGTAGTATAGGAATTTTACTTCCTACTCTGTGTATGTCATCCAAATATCAGGACATCACACCCTACTATCTTCTTAACAGATCCATCCCCTATTCTGATGAAGTCAAACCCATGACTGTCACATCAAAATTAGATGATCAATCTCCGCTATAACTGCCCTAGTCTATAAATAGACATAAGCTACTTGCCCACTATGCTTCCGCTGCTCCCACTGACCACAACAACCCTCCTATCGGGTCTCATAGCCTGGAACAACAGAGTGTCAAGTCTGGGTAGATAAGAACCTCCCTGTCACCGTCCTTGAGGCTACCGAGGTACCTCTCAGGTGTCTGAGGTTACCCACCAAATCTGCGGAGTGGCTAATGGAATGTCAAACCTGATTGAATCTTTAGGTCCTATTAAATTTTCCGTAATCGTTTGCGGTTCTGCAATCACTTCCAGTTCTACCATACTCCTACTACTGTTTTCTGAAAAAATCCATTTTACTAAAACTGTGGCGAGTTAAGAACAATATCACTATTGATCTTCCAGATGGTAGAAAGTCAACCCTCGACATAGCCCGGGCCAACCCACAAACTGCCATTACAGAAACGTGCCCCTGAGTTATCCAGAGTCTGGTTTTAAGCATAAGCCGGATAACTCACCTATATCCAATATAGAAACTTTGGCACTTATTTAATTGGAACCAGATTCTAATGATGCAGCTGTCTCCAGTGCATATCAACTTTAATGGAGAGATGCTAATCAGCATTACTCAACTTAGGAATCCATCCAATTATGAGTAACCCGAAAGAGAAAAAAGTTTCTCAAAAACCCATTACTATCAACTGAATACCAATCACAAGTATCTACATCTTCGATCTCTTTGAAGAATCCCGATACCTGCGACATCTGGTTCTCTACTTTATTCTTATACCCACAACTTCTCAAAACTTAGACCTTGTATTTCTACGAAACACTTGTCTAAAAACTAGAGAAGTCATAAGTAAACAGAACACAGTATGAGGACCTACCCCTTTGTCCTGATGGATGCTGGACAACATACAATACTCTGTATAAGTCCGTTGAGTTGAATAACTCAAAACCTGTGCGTCGTAGGTTGAAAACTGTACCCAGGCGATTTCCTCAAATATCACCAATTACAACGAATTCCGATATAATGAGGATGATCATCTAATTCCCAATAACTTATCCCACTCATCATCTGTAAAACCATACAGATATGAGAATGAAACCTGGTGAATACACACCCTGGAGTAAGTATCTAATCGGGAAAACAGTTTTCCTTTAACAATGCACTGAAACATGAAAATGTTTCGTAGGGGTATCCTGGTATTCATAGTAATGCCTCTTCCATAATCCAATTCACGACTTTAACCGTATATTTCTTTGCCATATCTCCAAATCCCTTTATTTGTCTTTAGTCATTATCTTCTGTACACCATCGTTAGGCTAAATGGTTTTCTTCCTTCTCTACCGTTCGGCACCAGCCTATGGTTTGGATGAAGACTATCCAGTAAGCATAATAGGTGTACCCTCCTAAACCAAGGAGTACTCGTAACCTGAGAGAAGGTGATGATAAAAGTCAACTGAATAATACCTTATTCTTTTAAAAGTGAAATAGGAGTGGCAATGAAGTACGCGGTTTGGTCGTGAATGATAACAGTCGCAACTTACTTTGCCCTCTTTCTAATCCCTTTATTTTGTCTTTATATATTACCTTCTGTACACCCTACTTAGGCTAATTGGTTTTCTTCATTCCCTACCGTTCGGCACCTGCCTATGGTTTGGAAGAAGACTATCCAATAAGCGTAATAGGTGTACTCTCCTAAACCAAGGAGCCCTCGCAACCTGAGAGAAGGTGATAATAAAGATAACTAAATAAACCAATTCTATTTCTCCTGAACCTTTATCCATCCTCGAAGAAGTCCCTTCGAGTTCGTATATAACCATACGATGGATCTATCCAATGGAAGTGGATGTCCGTAGTAATACGGGTTGTTCTGAGAAATGCAAAGGGTAAAAGGAGTGGCAATGACTTATGCAACTCAGACAATCCAAAAGCCAGTATTTTAAGAAGGTTCGGTCAACTTGGTCCCTGAGTCATAGTCTAGGGTCGGTCAAAGGTCGCTGCCAAAGAGAGAGAGAGAAAAAAGAAACACTCTGCGTGCACTCTAACCTAGATCAGAATGGTTATCACTTTATCTAATCCGGAAACCTCCCACTGTACTGTCAAATTCTCCTCCAAACCTGAAAGAAGAATCAATCGGGGTCACCCGAAGAGTAAACCAACTCATCAGTGGGAACCGGGATCCAACTCTCATCGCATGATAACGTGACGGAATCCACTCACGTTATCACACTCCAGAAGGTATGCGTATACCTGGCAAGTTTCAGTTTCTTTAGAAACTCCCGATATGATTTTTACCCCATGTTCTTATGACCTTGACGAAAGCCAATAAATCATAAGTCATATGTCAAGTTCTGCCCGTCATTATCTTGTTAATTTGAACCCACCCGTACATACCCTTTGACGAAAGCCAACAAGGAAATACGACTGTCCCAAACCAACACATCTATCTATGCAACAAATGAATACCCCAGCAGCTACTAAACACTATGCCTTGACGAAAGCCAACAAACATAGCTTGAATACTACTGACCATCCATAAGACACGACGGAGGGCTAAGGCTGGTTTTTGGCGAAAAACCATTAACGTAATGAACTTGATCTCGTTGAAGGAACCTGATAGCTTTTTATAAAAATATAGTGGCGAAAACCTTTTGCTAAAGAGGTCACTCCCGGTGAAGGGATCTCGGCTCTTTCCTCGTGGAATGAGGTGCAGGATATTCCACTGAATACCGTGATGCAAAGCAACATGTAATCGACTGTAGTGAAGTTATTACCCTGACGCAAACTTCTGGCCAAGGGGTCTTTCCCGGTGAAAGGATATCGGCCCTTGCCCCGTCGAATGAGGTGCAGGATATTCCACTGAATACCGCTATGCAAAACAAAAGGAAACGTCTTTATAATAACACTTTTTAAATTGTTCCAACAACATCCAAACAGGTTTGTTTTGCTTTGCATTGATCAGAATCAACGCAGTCCCATCAATTAATCACACCAGAAAAGAACGAAAATAAAATGTACGTATATGCCATCCGCATTCGTCACTGGGTCCCATCATCACCCGTTAGGTTACTTAACTAACGACAGAGCAGGGACTGAACTAGCGCGGGTGTAAAACATATACAACATCTAATAGTATATAAACTAATATACAATAATCGCTCCAGGCGTGATAATATGCAACATTACAGAAAAGTAATAAGCATCACAGAACAATACAGATAATCTGGGATCCCCGGGTTTCACAGAGCCGCTGTTGAAACCCGACGTTCCCCTATCGTGTGGATAGCCTGTGCAATGAAACTTAGACCCCTACGGGTGCGGTAAGTAACCCGCCAAAACCTGAAGCGAGGCAGCCCCCCACAGCATAGTGAATGGACCACCCAGCACTTCACGAAATCCGGTAATCTTGGGCACCCCTCCTTGGGTCAACCTGTGCCCCCTACGAGTGCGGCGAATAGTCTGCCAATTCTAGAGTGAGGCCCCTCTGCCTCTCAAAGCCATGAGATGCGGACCCGTTGCCCTCCAGAACCCGGCTATCCGTGCACTCCATCGCGGGGCAAAACCTAGTAAAGAAATGAAAAATATGTACAATGGGTACATCAACCTCAACCTGGTCGTGTCCCAAAAGAATATTATACAAACAGGCAGTGACGGCAGTCCACATGTTGGACGCTCGCCCTACAATATCAAATATACAAATAAATCCAAACTGCACTATCATTGCACACTGCTATCCACCACGACAAATCCGCAACATCACAGCACAACACAGAACATCAACGCGAATGTCACATTCGCAAACCCGTCTAAAAGAACTATAGCAATCAGACGCGGTTTACCGATCAAATGACATTCCCGGTCGGAGATATAATGTAAGCACTGTAAACTAACATGTTTAAATTTCGATCGACTAAATTTCCCGAAGTGGGCCCCACACAAATCTGCTGTACAGTAAAAAACACTGGGCTCAAATAAACAGTTCCAGAAGCCACAATTTTCCTAGTAGAATCCACAGAAGAAAGATGACCCACTGATTCACCTAGACGGCCGCGGTTCCGCGGCCAAAGCATGGCTTTGGCGGCGGTTCCGCGGCCGTACGGTCGGATCAGTGGGTCGAATTTCTTCTGCTTTCTTTAAAAACCCTGCTTGATTTTCTGGTATGGTCAAAATGATTTTTAGACCAGTTTGAAAATTAACAGAAACTTTAGACTTGAAAAATTGTAGTTTTTGAAAATCCGATCGATCGATGTTTTAAAACGTGTTAGCACAAGTTAGTAAAGCTTAATGGCGTGGCTTTGATACCATGTAAGTCTACGGTAGCGCCCCGGCCGTCTTTCAGACGCCAAAATGCGGAACAAAAACTTTTATAACTGGCGCTATCGCATACTATAACCCGGATCTGCCATTAACGCTAAACTAACAATCTACAAAGAGGGAAGTAAGGTTATACCGAACGATCTGAGTCCTTCGTTCTTTAACCATCATCCCACGCTCCGTTGCGGCTGCTCCGATCTCGTCGATCTCCGATCTCTTCGTCCAGGTGGCACCACATCATCGGATCTTTAAACGGGCTCCCGCCTCTGACTCGAGGCAACTCGGTCATCAAGTTTGCTAAAAGAGATGACCAAGATTGATGTAGAGAATGAGTAGAAGACTTTGTCTCGCTTCGTCCAAAACCATGGACGAACGGTTAATGAAGTTGCTATTTTTAGTCGGGTGATGGAATGAAATGAGATATGAAATTTCCATACACCAAAAACTATCATCTTTTTAAAACAACAACCATCATCTCTCTCCAAGAATGGGCCGGCCATATAAAGAGGTGGGGGGGTGATTGTAGGAGCAAGAATGGTGACCATAAAGGAAAAGATCAAGAAGAAAATATCCATGGCAAAACAAAACACATTAATGAAATGAATGACTCACTAAACCTGGTCATCCATTCAATTAATGCAAACAAAGGTTCATGAACCAAGTCACCAATTCTAGAAGCTTCTAGAAGCACGACTCACCCTCATGACTCACCCGAGTGGCGGAAAGATAAATCCGCATTTAACCGAATGTTAAATACGGGTGATAGAAAACTAGAAACTGGCAACTTCCAAAAGTGATCCCGAAACGAATTTCAGGATAACCCCGTAACTGTATAAATATACCCGCATTTGTATTACGACCAAATACAAATGCAACTGAGACAAAGATATTATATCTACTCTGTATAATAAATGGATCCGGCTTAAACCAAAGCCCACCAGTATTATCTGCCCGAAAAATAACACGTGCGTAAACGCACGTGCATTTTCTGAACCCTGCCATAAAACCATACGGCCTCTACAACGTTTCGCCCGAACTTAGGAAACTATCTGTGAGGGACTCGAATGACTCGTCAGTACCCTGGCAGTGGGTTTAACCACAAGTCGTCAGCGGCACTAGCTAGCGTAACGGCTGCCCATGGACTGACCTCAAGGGAGGCCGATAAGCGAACTCATCCGGAAACCCTACTGAGCCTAACAGTGACAATGTATATACAGTCCGGTCCGTTCGTCTATGAGTATCGCATATCCGGCCTAGGGGCTAGTAACGTCAGACCCCCAATAGCTGTATAAGTCATGTCGGAGACAAGCCCTGAACACCCTGAGATACTACTGGAGTACCTACCAGTAAATCTCACCTGCCTTGGCCAAGGACTTGGTGTAATGGCTTTCCTAGACACAGCGCGACCTCCACCCCCAATACCGGGAGAGACGAAACCCCTGCCGATCCGCTCACGTGCCTCCATGTGGATCGGGACTGTACCCAAAAACTACCTGTTTGCACGACTCCTTTGAGCCGTGGTAGGGTAGAAATCAAAGCACGGTGGGAACTCACACGAGACAAATGACGACCTCAGGTCAATGAACTAACCTGTACACATGTCACCAGGGAACTGCTATCTGACGATATGTATAATACCAACTAGCAGGTTCCCGGCGAGTCCTGTCCGGTGTACTCATAACCCAATGAGCACCTGTAGACCCAATGAGCACCTGTATACATCTTAGGTGATCCAACTGACACCAGTGGCTTGTGAGACCGGCCACCGCCCCTCGTCGGGGTCTCGACTGTATACACTAGTCTACTCCGGAGTATCGATGCCCTGTCTCGAAACTCCCACGACTAGGGACCACTATTAAGGAAATGCTTATAGACCACCCAACTCTCACTTATATGATCGCCCTCATACTGTTGGTAGTCAAGCAAGATCCTAAAGGCTCTATCAAAGTGTAATCGTGATCAGTCACCTGAACCTATACACGACTGATAAAGGCAAACCAGATAGCATACTATCATCTCGAGTAAGACTGTCCTACCGGTATAGGTCCTCCTCAATCATTGCAATCACGTACCTGCGATCCAATAATTGACTTTGAGGGCACTATATCCAACATGTTGGCCTTCGTCAAGGCATAGTGTTTGGTAGCTGCTGGGGTATTCATATGTAGCATAGATAGATGCGTTGGTTTGGGACAGTCGTATTACCTTGTTGGCCTTCGTCAAGGGTATGTACGGATGGATTCAAATTAACAAGGATAATGATGGGAAGAACTTGACATGTGACTTATGATTTGTTGGCCTTCGTCAAGGTCAGAAGAGCATGGGGCAAAAATCCACATCGGGAGATTCTAAAGAAACTGAAACTTGCTAGTGTTGCATACCATTTGGAGTTTGATAATGTTGGTAGGATTCCTTCAGCATTATCACACAATGATATCTGGACCCCGATCCTACTGTGAGTATATGCTACTCATCAGGAGATTCGTCACTTAACGATCAATGCTATAAACCAAGTAGGTGTCTAGAACAGTGTTAACGGGGCTACGCCTCCAGGGAAAAGAGGTTATTTAATTAAGGAACTTCGCGAAAGCGTCGTAAAACCTCCCTCGAAGTACCGACACTAGTCTGGCTGAATGGTTAAGCAAGTATTGTACGGTGAGATCAGTCCTGACTAATTATTCTTTTTTGGTTTGAGGAAGGATTCGAGAAACAGTGGGAGCCATCCTGTTTAGATAAACTAAAAACCAATCTAAACTTGCAAGAGTATCATGCTAAAGTGTTTTCTTCTCTTTCTCTCAACTGCAGCGACCATGTGACCATGACTAGGTTATATCTAGATAACAAGTTGACTGAATCTGACTTTTATGACTGGCAAAGGTCTGTCCAGATGTCCATTGCCTATGAAAAACTGGACCACCCTATTACTACTCAAGCCCCCGTCGTCCCTGGTCCAATTTCCACCGTCGCGGATATGAATATCCGTCAGGCAAGGGAAAAGGACAGTGCGAAAGCCAAGTACCTCGTGTCGGCTTCAGTTGATGGTGAATACCAGAAACAGCACGAGAAGATGGACTTAGTTCCCATCTTCCTCCATAACAAAGATTTATATGGAGAGCAATCTCGTATCGCAAGATATGAGACCTCGAACGAATTGCTTCAAGCGAGGTTGGCTGTCGGGTCATCTGTAAGGGACGACGTCCTTATGATGACTAGCTATATTGATGAGCTCACGGACCTGGAGACCACGTTGGGAAACAGGTCATATGCTGACTTATTTCCACAGTCCCTACCCTCTACTTACACCCTGAAGGAAACCAGGGAGACACCCGCTCTGCTTAATGGGGGACCTTCTTCTTCTGCATCCAAGGCGAAAGCAAAGGGTGAAAAGAAGAAGACCTCCACAAAGCCGATATACGGTGTCGGTGAAGTAGAAGGGAAGGGAAGAGAAAAAGTTTCGGGACTTGGTGTAGGGAAGAAGGGATGTTCTTGTTGTTATGGGAAGGGGCATTGGCAGAAGGATTGCAGGGCTTTGGAAGCCAGTAGCCAGGATTCGAAGCATGTTGTGGCTTCGGTCTCGGGTGTGTTTGTAATTGAGAACTGTTTGTCAATTAACTCTACTTCCTGGGTACTAGATACCGGATCAGGATCTCATATATGTAATTCGTTACATACTTTGAGAAACCGTAGAGTTATCAGGGTAGGTGATATGTCTCTCAGAGTTGCGAACGGAATGCGCATGGATGCTGAATCCGTGGGGGAATATCGCCTAGGACTGACAAGTGGGTAGATATTGATTCTACGTAACTGTTTGTATGTACCTAGTTTGACTTGTAATATCATATCAGTATCCTCACTTTCTAGAGAGGGATATGATTTTACATTCGTAAGCGATGTGGTAAACATCCACCTAAATCAAGTTCTGATTTGGTTCGGTACATTAGATAATGGTATATACGTATTAAATCAAGCTCAGGTTTTCAATGTCCAGAACACACTTAAAAGAATGTCTCCGGAAGTAAATCAGGCTTTCTTATGGCATTGTAGACTAGCTCACATCAATGAAACACGGTTGACTAAGTTACATAGAGAAGGATATTTGAATCCGTTTGAATATCAATCTTATGCTACTTGTGAATCTTGTCTCATGGGAAAGATGACAAAGACTCCGTTTACTGGACACGGAGTAAGAGCGAGCGAGCTCTTGGGACTCGTACACAGTGACGTGTGTGGTCCAATGTCTACACATGCAAGAGGTGGTCATTCCTACTTCATTACTTTTACGGATGATTTCTCTAGGTCACATATCTTCTTGATGAAGCATAAATCCGAGGCCTTTGAGAAATTCCGGGAATACAAGAATGAAGTGGAAAATCAAACGGGCAAGAGTATCAAGACACTGAGATCTGATCGAGGTGGTGAATACTTAAGTGTCGAGTTCCTGGGATACTTAAAAGAGAATGGAATTCTCTCTCAGCTTACTCCTCCATACACACCACAACACAATGGTGTATCGAAAAGGAGGAATCGAACCCTATTGGATATGGTTCGTTCAATGATGAGTAAGACTGAGTTACCGTGATCTTTCTGGGGTTATGCACTAGAATCAGCTGCATATCTTTTGAACAAGATTTCAACCAAGACTGTGCCTGCCACACTATATCAAATGTGGAGTGGGAAGAAACCCTATCTTCAGTACTTGAAGACATGGGGATGCCCAGCTTTTGTTAAAAAGCAGCATGCGGACAAGCTCGAGGCACGCTCAGTACAGTGTAAGTTTGTGGGATATCCAAAGAACTCCAAGGGGTATTGTTTCTATTACACAGAGGAACAAAAGGTATTTGTTTCTCGTCATGCCCACTTCTTGGAAGCTGAATTTTTAGAAAATCAGAAGAGTGGGAGCACAATAGAACTGGAAGAAATTCCAGAACCACAAGCTGTTACTGAAAGTATGGTAGAACCAGAAGTTTCAAAAGAAAGGGACATCCCAGCGCCAATCCGCAGAAGTAGTAGGCAGTCTCATCCGCCCGAGAGATACTACGGTTTTCTCATAGACGGGGATTGAGAGGACCGCATCATTGATAATGATGACCCTACTAGCTTCCAGCAAGCCATTCAGAGCGGCGACTCGATAAAATGGCTGGATGCAATGCGGACCGAAATAGAGTCCATGTACACCAACAAAGTATGGACTTTGGACATTGCTCCAGATGTGGTAAAACCCGTAGGATGCAAATGGATCTTCAGAAAGAAGATTGGTGTAGATGGACAGGTTGAAACCTATAAGGCTAGACTTGTTGCAAAGGGTTTTCGTCAAAGACCTAGTTTGGACTATGACGAGACCTTTTCTCCAATGGCTATGCTCAAATCCATTCGTGTCCTTCTTGCCATTGCTGCCTTCCACGATTATGAGATCTGGCAGATGGACGTAAAGACGGCTTTTCTAAATGGTAATTTGGAAGAGTGCGTCTATATGGATCAGTCAGAGGGATTCTTTCAGAGTGGGAGCAGCGGTAAAGTGTGCAAGTTGCTTAAGTCCATTTATGAACTAAAGCAGGCATCGCGGAGTTGGAACATCTGTTTTGATGATACTGTCAAAGAATTCGACTTTATCAAGAATCCATATGAACCATGCATATATAGTAAGAATGTAGGGAGAGCTGTAGTATTCCTCGTCTTGTACGTGGATGACATTCTCCTAATAGGAAATGATATTCCTATGCTACAGTCAGTCAAAGGATTCTTGTCACAGAAGTTCTCCATGAAGGACCTGGGTGATACCTCCTACATTCTGAGGATCTAGATCTATCGTGATAGATCTAAGAGGATGGTAGGACTTTCGCAGTCCAGGTACATAGACACCATATTGAAAAGATTCAGTATGGAAGATTCTAAGCGGGGTAACCTACCGGCTTGTCACGGAATCACCCTCTCCAAAGAGATGTCTCCCAAGACTGATTTGGAAAGGGCTCGCATGTCGATTATACCCTACACTCCTGTGGTAGGCTCTAGAATGTATGTGATGTTATGTACCAGACCAGATGTAGCATACGCATTGAGCGTTGTAAGCCGGTATCAGGCAAACCCAGGGGAGAAGCACTGGATAGCAGTAAAGAACATTCTCAAGTACCTGAGGAGGACTAAGGAGATGTTCTTGGTGTATGGCGGAAAGGACCTCCAGATCGAGGCCTTTGCCGACTCCAGCTTCCAGAGTGACAAGGATGACTCCAAGTCCGTGTCGGGTTATGTCTTTACACTCAATGGAGAGGCGGTCTGTTGGAATAGTTCCAAGCAGGACACCGTTGCGGACTCGACGATAGAAGCGGAGTACATAGCTGCTTGCGATGCCGCAAAAGAAGCTGTCTGGATGAAGAAGTTCCTCACAGAACTTCAGGTGGTTCCTACCAGTGTTGATCCAATATCTCTGTATTGTGACAACAATGGCGCTATAGCTTTAGCGAAGGAACCCAGGTCCCATCAGAAGTCCAGACACATCTTAAGGCGGTATCACCAGATCAGGGAGATCATAGATCGCCGGGAGATCGAGGTGAAGAAAGTAGATACGGAGAATAACACTGCTGATCCATTCACAAAGGCCATTCCTCAGACACAGTTCGAGAGGCTATTCGAGATGATAGGTCTACGATATGCCAGCACATGGCCATAGTGCAAGTGGGAGATTGTTAGTGTTTATGCCCTAAAGGCCATTACTGTATCATACTAGTTTGTATATTACTTAATGGAAGCTTGGGATATTCACAGTTGTATTGACAGTCTTGCTAAAAATGGTAGTATGCTACTTGGTTTGTTTCTACTTTAATATGTGCATATGTTTCTTTTAACATATCGCTTATACATATTAGTAGAGCCCTTAGGATCTTTGCTTGATTACCAGCGTTGTGATGGCAGTCACACTAGTGGGGGATGGGTAGTCTATAAGCAACATCCTATACAGATCCCTGGTCGTAGGATTATCGAGACGGAGCATCGATACTCCGGAGTAGACTAGTGTATACGCTTCTCTTCCCAGCTGGGGAGATGGTCTGTCCCACAGCCATCAGTACGTCGTACTGGAGATAGTATGCAGGTGCTCATTAGATTACGGGTACACCGGACAGGACTCGCCGGGAACTGCAGGCTGGTTTTATACCCATCGTCAGATTGCTTCCCAGGTGACATGAGTACAGTTTAGTCCGTCGACTTGACACTGCTGCTTCGCCTCGAGTGTGTTCCCACTGTACTTAGATTACTACCCTACCACGGCTCAAAGGAGTCATGCAAACAGGTAGTAGTTGGGTGCAGTCCCGAAGCATTTGGAGGCAGTGGTGGTTAGACAGGATTCGTCTCTCCCAATATTGGGGGTTGATATCGCGCTGTGTATGGAGAGCCATTACGCAAGGTCCCTGGGCAGGGCAAGCGAGATTTACTGGTAGGCTTCCAGTAGTTTCTCAAGGTGTAATGGGCTTCACTCCGACACGACTTATACCGCTATTAGGGGTCTGACGTTTACCGTCCCCTAGGCCTGATATGCGATAGTCCTAGACGAACAGACCGGACTGTACAAAGATTGTCACATACAGGCTCAGTAGGAGTTCGAATGGGTTTACTCATCGTCCTTCTTATCGACATCTAACTGGGGACCGTTACGTACAGCTAGTACCGCTTGCGGCCTGTGGTTAAACCCACTTCCAGCGTAGTGTCGAGTCTTTAGAGCCCCACACAGAGAGTTTCCCTGAACCTGGCAAAAGGTGTAGAGGCCGTATGGTTTTACGGCAGGACCGCGATCACTTACGTACATTTGTGCACGTACTATGATCGGGCAGATAATACTAGCGGGCTTTGGTTTAAGCCAGATTCTAGTATTATACAGAAGGATTTATTCAGTCAAAGATTATCCGTGTTTTTCGGAAATACGGATGGGAGGGGCAGTCTCGTAATTTGTCGGGAAGCTTCTAGAAGAAGGTGACTCATTAGTGTTTATTTCCTTTTAGGATTTAAACTAAATGAGGTGGAGGATGAGGTGTATGTTTACATTAAATGCTTAATGACTCATGAGGTGATTCACCCTTAGAATTAAATGAAGCATGCTAGATATTATCTTGATATTATCAAGAGAGATATAATTATGCTTCAGATTATTCTAGCATGAGTATTATTCATTTCATGATCACAAAACACTTCTCTCTCCTCAAGTCTTCATCTTCTTCCTCAAACCCTAATAGCTCTTATGAGTTGAGAATTCTAGGGTTTAAAGTGACTAAATAATCCATCTAAATACTCTACACCCTCTAGGACTTCTAGATTAGCAAACTAGAAGCCGTAGTTATCTCAGATTCGAGATAGGAGCTCGGATTATAGACTCTCGGGTGGATCGTCTTTGACTCGAGGAGGCCGTTGAGGCACCCATGTTCCATAGAGCCGACGAGGTGTGGAGGACAGCGATGAAGACCCAAAAGACAAGTAACGTGAGGTATAACTTCGAATCAGAGTAGTTAAACCTCTCGTAGTTTGCTAGTAATGGTTTAGACACGATCCGTGTGCTCAAGTCCGTGTTACGAAGTTTTGATAATTGTTTTTCATATATTCCGCCTCCCCGTGAACACGTGGGGTGCATGACATGGACTTACAGTCGGGGTCTCGATCCGTATACACTAGTCTACTCTGGAGTATCGATGCCCAGTCTCAAAACTCCCTCGACTAGGGACACTTTAAAGATGTGCTTATAGACCACCCAGCTCCCACGTATATGATCGCCATCATACTGCTGGTAGTCAAGCAAGAATCCTATGGGCTCTATCAACATGTAATAGTGATTTGTAATGTCACCTGAAGCATGTACACGATGATAAAAACAAACCAGATAGCATACTATCATCTCAAGTAAGACTGTTCTACCGGTATAGGTCCCCCCTCAATCATTGCAATCACGTGTCTGCGATCCAATAATTAACTTGAGAGCACTATAGCCAACAACTAGTAGGGCCAGGGTGGTCCAAAAGTACATCTTTTAATCAGTTCCTAGTCGAGGGAATATCGAGACTAGGGCATCGATATACCAGAGTAGACTAGTGTGTACGTTTCTTATCCCTTAGAAGGCGATGGTTGATCCCACAACCATTGGTATGTGACATCAAAGATTGTACACAGGTGCTCATTGGAGAATGGGTACACCGAACGGACTCGTCGAGGACGCCTATGTAGTAGTATACCTATCGTCAGATAGCAGTCCTCTGGTGACACTGGTACAGGTTAGTCTGTAGACCCGAGATCATCACAGAGTCTTGTGCGGCTCCCACTGTGCTTTGATTTCCTCCCTACCACACTCAAAGTAGACATGCAAACAGGTGGATTTTGGGTACAGTCCCGAGTCGCATGGAGGCAATGAGCGATAGGAGGGGTTTCGTCTCTCCCGGTATTGGGGGTTGATATTGCGCTATGCTCGATTGGCTATAACTGGAAGTCCCTGGCCAGGGCTGCTTATGAGATTTACTGATAAGTGTTATTAGTAGTTTCTCAACCTGTTATAGGCCAGACATCGGCATGACTTATCACGTTACTGGGGTCTGACGTTTACCACCCCTAGACATGATATGCGACATATCAGAAGAAGAAACCGGACTGTACGGTAGTGTTACTGATAGGCTTCATGGAGACTATGGACAAGCTTGATTGTTGATCTTCATATCGCTCAATATCCAGGTAGCCGTTACGTCCAGCTAGTACCGCTGACGGCTTGTAGGTGACTGATATGATCATCACCTACTGCTGGCGTATTGTAGAGTCTTTAGAGTCCCACACAGAAGTTCCCTGGTTCAAGCGAAACGAAGTAGGACACATATATGATATGTGTGTGGGCCTGATTAAATACGTGTATATGATACCGTATTGTAATCTGGCAGTTATCTATTATCGGTTCGGTTACATGTGATATAACCAGATTTTCGAATCAAGTGTTGATTTGATAATGTGATATACAGATATATGATATTAGTCGGTCATCTGTGATATAACCGGATTATTAAATCAAGTGCTGATTTAATAATGTGATATATATTATATGTGATATAATTATGTCTTAACTAATATCATTAGCTCACTAAATATTTTCTTATATGTATTAATATATATATATATATATATGATATATATATATATAAATATATATATGTAAGCATGGCATGATTTTTATTTTTGAGAAAAATAGAAATGAGGTGGAAAATGAGAGCATGGTTGCAAGCATGGGAGTTATATTTGTTTATTCATCTTGACTCACTATTCAAGCATGGTTGCAATTTTATACTGCAAAATTTCCATGCTTGAATGAGTGGGGGTCAAAAGTTGTCATTCATTCTAAATTGATTCTCAACACTTAGCCATTTTGCTTGCTTTGCTCCCATGGTTGCTCTCTAGCTTCTTCTTCTTCCTCAATCCCATGGTTCAAGCTTCAACCCTCACATGTGATATGAACCATGAAACTTGAACACAAACTTATGAGCTTTTAACATCCCCTACTTCACCATCCTACACTTGACTAGCGATCGAGTGTAACGTGTTTCCTACGCTAACGAGTTTAGTGTAGAGGCAGCTTGAGTTGGAGGGACTTCGCATGGATCATCTTTGGCACGAAGGTCATCAGAGGAAGCTCATCCAAAGCCTCAAGTAGAGCCTAGTGGAGTCGCGGGACTACTAGACGGAGCATGTGAAGTGATTGACTCGAGATACGAGGGTATAGCCATCCTTCATTTCTCATGGTTTACTAGATATCAAAACTAAACCCTAATATTCTAGCAAAGATCTTGTATAGTCTTACTTGGCACCTAATAAAAATTAAAATTTGGCATGCTTGTTGCTGCTGAAACCTCATGGTGGTGCTTGGGTCGACTTTCACATTTTTGATGAAGTCAAACTCTTTGACAGCTTCATCAAAACAGATGTTCCATCTCCGCGATGCCTGCATTAATCCGTAGATTGATTTAAGCAGCTTGCACTTGCTTCCGCTTCGACTTTCACATTTTTGATTTAAGCCCTCTGGCAGTGTCATGTACACGCTCTCTTCTAAATCACCATTTAGAAAAGCGGTCTTTACGTGCAATCTGCCAGATTTCGTAGTTATGGTATGCAGCAACGGTAAGTAGGATCCTGATGGACTTAAGCATAGTCACTGGAGAAAAAAGTTTCATCATAGTCGATACCTGGTCGTTGATGAAAACCTTTGCTACAAGTCTAGCTTTGAAAGTCTCAACTTTTCCATCTACACCAAATATCTTCACAAGATCCACTTGCTCCCGATGGGTTTTACCCCTTCAGGAGCAACTTCCAAAGTCCATACTTTGATGGTGTTCATAGATTCCATCTCGGATCACATAGCATCCAGCCATTTCACATAGTCTCCACTTGTGATGGCCTGCTCGAAACTAGTTGGGTTATCATCTTCCATAATGCAATCCTCGCTCCCACCGTCTATGAGAAAACTGTAGTATCTCTTACGTGGATGGGGAACCCTACTAGATCTGCGGAGTGGCTAAGGTTCGTCGGGGACTATTGAATCCTCCGGTTCCACTAAATCGCCAGCAATAGTTTGTGTTGCTGGAACTTCTTCCAGTTCTACCTCATTAACACTAATCTCTTTGACAAGAAATTCCTTTTCTAAAAAGGTGATATGTTGAGAAACAAACACATTTTGTTCCTCGGTATGGTAGAAGATATACCGTGGCGAATGTTTGGGATATCCTACAAACTTGCACAGAACTGACCTTGCCTTGAGCTTGTCCGGATTTTGCTTTTTAACATAGGCCGGACAATCCCATATCTTAACTCGCTTAAGAGATGGTCTCTTCCCATTCCATATCTCATATAGAGTGGTAGGCAACGGATTTGGTCGGAACACTATTCAATAAGAATGCAGCTATCTCAAATGCATAACCCCAAAAGAAAATAGGCAACTCAGTATTACTCATCATAGAGCGCACCATATCTAATAGGGTGTGATTCCTCCGCTCTGATACTCCATTGTGCTGTGGTGTATGTGGAGGAGTAAGCTGAGAGAGAATCCCATTCTCTTTTAAGTAGTCTATGAATTCCGTGCTCACGTATTCTCCTCCCCGATTATATCGAAGGATTTTAATACTTTTACCCGTCTGGTTCTCAACTTTGTACTTATATTTCTTGAATTTCTCAAAAAATTCAGATTTGTGTTTCAACAGGAACGCATGTCCGTATCTTGAGAGATCATCGGTGAATCTAATAAAGTATGAGGAACCATTCCTGGCATGTGTAGACATAGGATCGCATACATCACTATGTATCTGTCCTAAGAGTTCAGTAGCTCTTTCTCCATGTCCAGTAAACGGAGATTTAGTCATCTTGCCTTTGAGACATGACTGGCAAGTTTCATAAGATGTAAATTCGAACGGATTCAAATATGCATCTTTATGCAACTTAGCCAGTCGTGTCGTATTGATATGACCTAGTCTATAATGACTCAAGAAAACTTCGTTCATTTCTGAACTGTTCCTCTTGTGTGTGTTCTGTATACTTAGAACTGTATTGTGATTTAGAACGTATATACCGTTATACAACGTACTATACGCAATCAACACTTGATTTAGGAAAACATTCACAATATTTTTGGTACGAAATAACAGTCGCTCAGAATCATTGGGTTACCACTTGGTAATACAAGGTGATATTCGTCAACTGATTTGGCTGCAACAATTGCACCATTTCCTACTACTAGAGTCATATCACCCTTTTCCGGTTCTCTACCTTTCTTTAGCCCATGTAACAAATTACATACATAGGATCCTGATCCGGTATCCAATACCCAGGACGTAGAGTTAACTGAGAAACAGTTCTTGGTAACGAACACACCTGAAGACGATGCAAGAACATGCTTATTCTTCATTTGGGTGGCGTCGGAATCCGGATATTCCCCTATTCCTTGCTCAGACTTATGACAATCATAAGAATAAACGGAACCTAGCCCGGTATAATAAGTAGGTTCGGTTAATACATCCATATTATTATCTTGATTAAGGCGTGTCAATGGTCGCTACCAGGAGAGAGAGAAGGATAATCACTTTGCGTGCGCTCTTTGTAAGATTAGATTAGTTATTATTTTATCTAATCAAGATAGCTCCCACTGTTTTTATCAAATCTTCCTTCAAACCCTAAAAGGTAAGATTAGCCGTGATTAATTACACCTTACTAGTTCGCCAATCGATCAGCCAGGCAGGTATTGGTACTCCGTAGGAGTCTCCCCATACTTTCACATGGAACTAATTAAATAACCTTATTTCTGCAGGGGCATCACCCCGTTAGCACCTTTCTTAGACACCTAATGGATCGGCTAATTGTAAAGTGTAAAACTCTCCCAGGAGTAACTCTTACTCGCAGTGGGTATCGGGATCTAACTATCATATAGAAGGTATGCAATCTCATTGCAAATTTCAACACTTGAAATTCCCAATATTGTTTTTACCCCATGCGATTTATGACCTTGACAAGGTCAACAAACCATAAACCGCAAGTCAAGTTCAACTCGTTCATTTTTGATTGAATTAAACCCACCCGCACGACCCTTGACAAGGTCAACAAGGCCGCACGATTACCCTAATCCAATCGTATCACATGCGGCAGATAAGCACTAATCAGCTATCGCACACTACGCCTTGACAAGGTCAAAAAACGCAAAACGAATACTAAATAGCACTTATCTAAAATGACGGAAGGCTACGTTGGTTTTTAAGAAAACCTTTAACGTAATGAACTTGATATCGTTGTAGAATCTAGTGATTTCGAAAAGGAGTGGTTTAAGCTCCGCTTTTAAAATCGAGAAGTTTTCAAAAACAAACCGAATAGCTTTTACTAGCTTTTGCTAAAGAGGTCACTTCCGGTGAAGGGATCTCGGCTCTTTCCTCATCGAATGATGTGCTAGATATCCATCAAGGAATACCACTATGGAAAGAAAGAACTATAGAAGCTATGATGATATACCGAATGGGTTGTAGCATTTGCTAGTTTTGCTAAAGAGGTCACTCCCGGTGAAGGGATCTCGGCTCTTTCCTCAACGAATGAGGTGCTGGATATTCATCAAGGAATACCACTATGCAAAGCAAGAACTAGAGCTACCTTTTTAAAAAACTTTTGATTCTACATCATCTTTAGGTTTCTTTTCTTTTCATTAATCTCATTAATGAAGTCCCATCATTTAATGTTTCCTAAACATCAAAGAAAAATGAAACGAAAATAGAACGTAGGCTTATGCCATCCGCATTCGCCACGGGGCCCCGTCTTCACCATTAGGTTACTTAACTAACGGCAGAGCGGGGGCTGGACTAGCGCGGGTGCAAAACATAAGCAACGTTTATTATATATATCATATATATATATAGCATTCGTCTCACGCGGTTATATGATCACATCACAGAACCAAGCAGCAGAAGTCAACATATGAAATATTGGATATACTAGGAGATCCATAATTTAAATTCAGCCAATAATGAAAAACACGGATTCCACGGTCATGATGAATAGCCAAACCCACATCCCTAGACCCCTATGAGAGCGGCAAGCAACCCTGCCAATTGTAGAGTTAGGAGACCCGGTCTCGACTCCTCGAGATGGTCTCCCACTGGACTCCAGAACCCGGTTACTTGTGCACCCCGTTTTGGGTCTACCCTAATGCGAAAAAGTAAATAACATAATCAATGGTGACATCATTCTCAACCCAGAAGTGTCTCAATAAAAGAATATTACATACAGATTTTACATGAATGAAAATGAAAAACTCTTATATCACATAAAACCCCCGACTATTCAATCACGACGTTCCAATAAAACATATCACAGCAAACACATAACATCACATGTCATCAACGCAAGTAAATACATGTATGCCAAATTCCGTTGACATATAGCAACGAGATTCGGGATACCCCACATATTACACTTACGGTCGCAGAAAAGAAATGAAAAACTACAATAATTAGAATCCGTATTTCCTCAGACATCATAAACCTGGAATATCTCATATTCCGGATTCCATGTCTAACTTATAAACCTTGCATTTTAGTCTCAAATTGAAAACTCTTTTTAATAAGCTGTCGGATAATTCAACAAGATTCCCGACTAAGTGATCGCATACTATACGCAATTGCGACGGAGTTTTGATCCGAACCAAAACTCCGTGGTAATCGATCGAACGAGACTAAACGGCTAGATTTACAATATACAAACTAGTTTTCACAAAACTAATTATTCCGGATTCTAAAAATTATATCACATATCATCAAGATCTATACAACGTTAAACTTTTCGATTGATTTATCGAATACCCACAAATTCCAGAGACCTCAACAACTTGAGAATCATTAAAAACATCCAGAAAGTGCCAAATGCCCAAATGGAGCAACACAAGAAAAATAACACCACAACCCGACTAACATGCCGTGGAACCGCGGCCAAACATGGTGTTTGGCCGCGCTTCCGCGGCCGTTTGTTGGTGTTGGGTTCTCAAATTTCTTGAGGCTCCATTAAAAAGCCTGCACGATTTTCTGCATATTTTTAATCACCAAATTTCCAACTTTTGAAAAATCGACAGAAACTTGATAAATTGCGGCTTTGAAAAATCGATCGAACAGTTTAACACTGTAAAGACCTACCCGAATGTTCTAGCTTGGCTCTGATACCATGAAAGTGTTTGCTAGCACCGCGACGTAGTTTAAACGGGCATCACACATGCAATTTTCAAAAATTCATGGTGCTAATGAACACTTACCAAGATCTAACTAGAATATTAGGGTTAACTATGATGATATCACAAAAACTAGTTAAGAAAAGAATTCTACAACCTTTGTTGACCGTGTCCTTCTCTTCTAAAGCCCCGGGTTGTAGTCCACGCGACTCCACTAGGCTCTACTTGAAGGTTGAAAGAACTTCCTCCGATGACCTTCGTGCCGAAGATGATCCACCCGAAGTCCGCCAATCATAGCTACCTCTTCACTAAACTCTTTAGTGAAGGAAACACACCACACCAAAGTGCTAATCTAATATGGGATGGTGAAGTAGGGGTGTTGTATGCTCACTGGGGTTCTCGCAAGCTCAAGGATTCACAACTCATGTGAGGGTTTGAGCTTGGAGGTGGAGGTGAAGAATGAGGAGAGAGCAAGAGAGCATATGAGCTCAACTCAAGAAAACACAAGTCTTAGAATAAGCAAGCATGAATGGTTCTCACTTGACCTCACTGTAAGTCCGCGGCAGCGCCCCGGCCGTCGATCCGACACCGAAATGCGGAAAAGAAAAACTTTGCAAACTAGCAAACCGGCACCACCGCGCACTTTTAACCCGGATCGGGCCATTAACCTAGCTACTAGCATACAAAAGGATGGGTGAAGAGATATACCAAGCGATCCGTGTCCTTCGATCTTCGTCTCCACTCCGATCTCCCGCGGAATCTCCGTCCGTCACCTCCTCATCGGAAAGGGCACCACGTAGCCGGGTTCGTTTACGGGCTCCCACCTCTGGACCGAGGCAACTCGGGTGCGAAGTTGCCTAGCCGACGCATCTAAGGAATGCTATAGGCAAGTGTAGAAACCATGTCTCTTTGGGGTTTTGTGTAGTTGCCATGGTGGAGGAAGTGAAGAATGAACTTTGGAGAGGTGAGGGAATTTTGTGGCAAACATAGAATAATGAAATGAATCAATTTTTCTCACACCAAATGAAAACCTCTCTCTTTTTCTCCCTCTAGTGTGGCCGGCCCTCTAGGAAAATGGTGGAGGGAATTTTTCCAAGCAAATCAAGTAGAGAAAAGAATTCATAAACAAGAATAATGATCACAACAATATCAACCTCACCATCCATCTCAATCCTATCATAATAAATGCAAGTGATGAGATTAAAATGGAATCTCATGTTTATGAAGGCACAAATGCAAGAAACCCCTCCACAAATAAGTTATTTGCAAACTGCAAATAACCCCCTCCATCGATAAAGTCCGGCTGCGAAGGAACAAAGGAAAACCGGCCAGAACGGAATGCAAACTGGCAACTACAGAAAACTGATCCCGTAATAAATTACAGGAAAACCCCGCTACTGCATATACATGCCTGCATTTGTATTCCCACTGAACACAAATGCAAAGAGACAAAACTACACTGTCTAATACTAGGATCCGGCTTAAGCCAAAGCCAGCTAGTAAAATCCGTCCGATTACGATCCGTGCAATACCGAACGTATCTGATCGAACCCTGCCATATCTCCATACGGCCTTTACAACGTTTCGCCCGAAACTTGAGTAACCGTGTGTGGTGGACTCTAAAGACTCGTCAATACTATGGCTGTGGATTTAACCACTAGCACGTCAGAGGTATCAGCCATACGTGACGGGCCACCAGCTATTGACCAAAAGGGACGTCGATGAGCGAACTCATCCTGACACCCTACTGAGCCTGTCAGTGACAATATCCGAACAGTCCGGTCCGTTCGTCTATGAGCATCGCATGGCGGGCCTAAGGGGTTGGTAAAAGTCAGACCCCCAATAGCGGTACAAGTCGTGTCGGAGTGTAGCCCAGAACACCCTGAGATACTACTGGAATACCTACCAGCAAATCTCCTGCCTTGGCCAAAGACTTTTCATGTACTGGCTCTCCTAGACACAGCGCGACCTCACCCCCAATACCGGGAGAGACGAACCCCTGCAGATCCGCTCACTGCCTCCATGTGGCTCGGGACTGTACCCAACTAAAACCTGTTTGCATGTCTCCTTTGAGCGTGGTAGGGTAGTAATCAAAGCACAGTGGGAACTCACACGAGACAAATGACGATCTCAGGTCGATGAACTAACCTGTACACATGTCACCAGGGAACTGCTATCTGACGTCAGGTATAATACCAATTAGCAGGTTCCCAGCGAGTCTTGTCCGGTGTACTCATAACCCAATGAGCACATGTATACATCTTAGGTGAACCAACTGACACCAGTGGTTTGTGAGACCGGCCACCGCCCCTCGTCGGGGTCTCAACTGTATACACTAGTCTACTGCGGAGTATCGATGCCCTGTCTCGAAACTCCCATGACTAGGGACCTTTTAAGGATGTGCTTATAGACCCCAGCTCTCACGTATATGATCGCCCTCATACTGCTGGTAGTCAAGCAAAAATCCGAGGGGCTCTATCAACGTGTAATAGCGACTCGTAAGGTCACCTGAAGCAGTACACGATGATAAAGATAAATCAGATAGCATACTATCATCTCAAGTAAGACTGTCCTATCGGTATAGGTCCTCCCTCAATCATTGCAATCACGTGCCTGTGATCCAATAATTGACTCTGAGGGCATTATCTCCAACAATCTCCCACTTGCACTCAAGGCTAATTATTGCGATGTCGAATACTCACAGCCCGTGTGATACCGAACACCCAACTCCTCTACCAGTCAGTCTCACAAAGCTCGTTTGCGAAACTATTGCGTTCGAGGAATAGCCTCAGTGAGTGGATCCGCTCTGATGTTTCTTTCTATGTCTCTCTATATCTCAAGTTCGCGGAGAATGCCATCCCCCGAAATGAGCAATACCTGTCTTAGAATGTCTGGATGTCTAATGGGACCTAGCTCATAAATGAACTCCAAATCCAAACTTCTTAGACTGTATCGTCAACTGAACTTAATCAGTATCCTGCGCCATCCTTCCCTCAGTATCCGCCTGGACCACCTGTCCAAAATACTGCACCTCGTCAGAGGGAAAACTATAACTCTGACGACCACCCTGTCGTCCATGTCACCTTGGAAGCCTGGAATGATAACCGTCTCCTAAAGGAGGCTGTCGTTATCATATCCCTAGAACATCAACTTATGTTCTAAAACTGCTTCCGATTGTTTCTCCAGAATTGGATCAATATCATCTTATTGCATCTACTGCAAGAACAACATCTGGTGTGGTACTTGACATCTCATGATCAACTCAATTGCTTAAGCAAGTGATCTGCCAATCATGCGTATCCCTCTCCCCTTTAGTCTATAAGACACCTTTAGAGAGGGTGACTCCATCACCTGCAGGTACACCACCGTGCCAGGAGTCGTCCATTCTAAATACTCTTAGAATGCTGTCAAAGTACCCAGATTGGGAAACTACCCAAATCTAGATCTAAAACCATAGATCTAGTGACCAGAATGTCTGATATAATATCCAAGTCCTATGTGGAGAAACTACTGTGTGACAACCAAAGTATAACCGATCGTAGTATAAGAATATCACTTCCTACTCTGTGTATGTCATCTAAATACCAGGACATCACACCCTACTACCTTCTTAACAGATCCATCCCCTATTCTGATGAAGTCAAACCTATGACTGTCACATCAGAAATAGATGATCTATCTCCGTTATATCTGCTTTAGTCTATAAATAGACATAAGCCACTTGTCCACCAATGCTTCCGCTGCTCCCACTGACCACGACAACCCTCTGGCAAAGTCATATAGACGTACACTTCTAAAGCTAGTTTAGACCGACGCTATACTCATCTTCCTGCCGGGTGTCACAGTCTGGAACAACAGCAATGGCAAGTCTGGGTAAACAAGAACCTCCCTGCCACCGTCCCTGAGCATACCGAAGTACCTCTCGGGTGCCTGAGGTTACCCACCATATCTGCGGAGTGGCCAATGGAATGTCAAACCAGATTGAATCATTAAGTTCTTATCAAATCTTCAGTAATCGTTTGCGGTTCTGGAATCACTTCCAGTTCTACCATACTCCCACTACTGTTTTCTGAAAAAATCCATTTTTATTAAAACTGTGGCGAGTCAAGAACAATATCACTATTGATCTTCCAGATAATAGAAAGTCAACCCTTGTCATAATCCGGGTCAACCCACAAACAGCCATTACATAAACGTGCCTTGAGTTATCCGGAGTCTGGTTTTAAGCATAAGCCGGACAACTCCCCGTACCTTAACAATGTCAAGATATGAACTGTTCTATATCCAATACAGGAACAGAGGCATTGATTTAATTGAACCAGATTCAAATCATGCAGCTGTCTCCAGTGCATGTCAATTAAATAGAAAGAGGCCGATCAGCGTTACTCAACTTAGGAATGCTTCCAATTATGAGTAACCTGAAAGAGAAACAAGTTCTCATTACTATCAACTGAATACCATACACAAGTATCTACATCTTTGATCACCTTGAAGAATCCCGATACTTGCAATACCTGGTTCTCTATTTTAATCTTATACTTATAACTTCTCAAAACTCTGACCCTGTGTTTCTACGAAACACCTGTCTAAGAATTAGAGAAGTCACAAGTAAACAGAATATATTACGAAGACCAACCCCTCTGTCCTAATGGACACTGGACAATATACAATACTCTGTATAAGTCCCCTGAGTCTAATAACTCATTCACTGTATGTCGTAAGTTGAAAACTGTACTCATGGTTAAGAAGAATTATACCGCTATTCAATGCTCCTTACCCAACCATCCACTGATATAGGTAAATGTCATAGACATAGTTTCAAAAAGGTATATCCCACTCTATAAAAATAGACATACAGATATATCAATTTGAAATTGGTGCATAACCGCGGATATTCAAAACCAAATATTTGCCGTCTGGCAAACAACCCAGGTGACTTCCTCAAATATCACCGATTACAACGATGTTGCGCCACGGCAGCGCCCCGGCCTTCTACCCAAGGCCAAAATGCGGAATCAAAAATTTTCTTAACTTTAAACTGGCGCTAAGGCGGACAATATACCCGGATCGTAACCATTAACCTAATCCGAGCTATCAAGAGAGTGGGTAGAGAGATATAACAAGCGATCCGTGTCCTTCGGTCTTCGTCTCCACTCCGATCTCCTCGCGGAATCTCCGGTCGTCACCTCCTCGTCGGAAAGGGCACCACGTAGCCGAATTCTTTTACGGGCTCCCACCTCTGAACCGAGGAAACTCGGGCGCGAAGTTAGCAAGCCGACGCGTCCAAGATTTGCTGTAGATATAGTGTAAAGTCTATGTCTCTTTGGGGTTATGAGGTTGCCATGGTGATGGAGGAATGAGCATAGGAATTTTGAAGCAAGCAAAGCTAGAAATGAGAATGAATCTTTCTCCCTCATGAAAATAATGAACTCCCTCTCACACCCATGAAGTGGCCGGCCCCTCTTGATCAAATGGTGGAGGAATCAACAAAACAAGAAGGGAGGTGATGGTAGGAAAAGTAGAGGGTGACCACAAACAAAGAGATGATAATGAGGTATATATGTCACAACAACACCAAATCAATTCAAATCTCATTTAATGCACCATGATGAGAACAAGAAAGCAAAGATGCTTAACTTATCATAATCCAACAAATGCAAGAAACCCCCTTCACAAATGTTATTTGCAAACTTGCAAATAACACCCTCCATCGAAAAGTCCGGCCGTGAAGGAACAAAGGAAAATCGGCCGGAACGGAATGCAAACTGGCAACTTCAGAATACTGATCCCGTAATAAATTACAGGAAAACTCCGCTACTGTATATACATGCCTGCATTTGTATTCCCACTGAACACAAATGCAAAGAGACAAAATCTACATTGTCAAATACTAGGATCCGGCTTAAACCAAAGCCCGCTAGTAAAATCCGTCCGATCACGATCCGTGCAATACCGCACGTATCTGATCGAACCCTGCCATATCTCCATACGGCCTCTACAGCGTTTCGCCCGAAACTTGAGTGACTGTGTGTGGTGGACTCTAAAGACTCGTCAATACTATGGCTGTGGATTTAACCACTAGCACGTCAGAGGTATTAGCCATACGTGACGGGCCACCAGCTATTGACCAAAAGGGACGTCGATGAGCGAACTCATCCTGACACCCTACTGAGCCTGTCAGTGACAATATCCGTACAGTCCGGTCCGTTCGTCTATGAGTATCGCATGGCGGGCCTAGGGGGTTGGTAAAAGTCAGACCCCCAAAAGCGGTACAAGTCGTGTCGGAGTGTAGCCCAGAACACCCTGAGATACTACTGGAATACCTACCAGTAAATCTCCTGCCTCGGCCGAGGGCTTTGTGTAATGGCTCTCTTAGACACAGCGCGACCTCACCCACAATACCGGGAGAGACGAACCCCTGAAGATCCGCTCACTGCCTCCATGTGGCTCGGGACTGTACCCAACTAAAACCTGTTTGCACGTCTCCTTTGAGCGTGGTAGGGTAGAAATCAAAGCACAGTGGGAACTCACACGAGACAAATGACGATCTCAGGTCGATGAACTAACCTGTACACATGTCACCTGGGAACTGCTATCTGACGTCTGGTATAATCCCAACTAGCAGGTTCCCAGCGAGTCCTGTCCGGTGTACTCATAACCCAATGAGCACCTGTATACATCTTAGGTGAACCAACTGACACCAGTGGCTTGTGAGACCGGCCACCGCCCCTCGTCGGGGTCTCGACTGTATACACTAGTCTACTCTGGAGAATCAATGCCCTGTCTCGAAACTCCCACGACTAGGGACCTTTTAAGGATGTGCTTATAGACTCCAGCTCTCACGTATATGATCGCCCTCATACTGCTGGTAGTCAAGCAAGAATCCTAGGGGTTCTATCAACGTGTAATAGCGACTCATAAGGTCACCTAAAGCAGTACACGATGATAAAGATAAATCAGATAGCATACTATCATCTCGAGTAAGACTGTCCTACCGGTATAGGTCCTCCCTCAATCATTGCAATCATGTGCCTGTGATCCAATAATTGACTCTGAGGGCACTATATCCAACAATCTCCCACTTGCATTCAAGGCTAATTATTGCGATGTCACATACTCACAGCCCGTGTGATACCGAACACCCAACTCCTCTACTAGTCAGTCTCACAAAGCTCGTTTGCGAAACTATTGCGTTCGAGGAATAGCCTCAGTGAGTGGATCCGCTCTGATGTTTCTTTCTATGTCTCTTTTTATCTCAAGTTCGCGGAGAAAACCATCTCCCGAAATGAGCAATACCTGTCTTAGAATGTGTCTGGATATCTGATGGGACCTAGCTCATAAATGAACTCCAAATCCAAACTTCTTAGACTGTATCGTCAACTGAACTTAATCAGTATCCTGCGCCATGCCTTCCCTCAGTATCCACCTGGACCATCTGTCCAAAATACTGCCCCCCGTCAGAGGGAAAACTATGACTCTGACGACCACCCTGTCGTCCAGGTCACCTTGGAAGCCTGGAATGACAACCGTCTCCTAAAGGAGGCTATCGTTATCATATCCCTAGAACACGCACTTATGTCCTAAAACTGCTTCCGATCGTTTCTCCAGGATTGGATTAATACCAATTTATTGCATCTCCTGCAAGAACAACTTCTGGTGTGGTACTTGACATCTTATGATCA
This sequence comes from Agapanthus africanus, assembly GCA_030015575.1. NCBI lineage: Eukaryota > Viridiplantae > Streptophyta > Magnoliopsida > Asparagales > Amaryllidaceae > Agapanthus > Agapanthus africanus. Next base: position 204,090,375 of record CM057347.1, on the reverse strand, counting down.
ACTCAATTGCCTAAGCAAGTGATCTGCCAATCATGCGTATCCCTCTCCCCTTTAGTCTGTAAGACACCTTTAGAGAAAGTGACTCCATCACTTGCAGGTATACTACCGTGCCAGGAGTCGTCCATTCTAAATACTGTTAGAATGTTGTCTAAGTACCCTGATTGGGAAACCACCCAAATCCAGATCTAAAACCATAGATCTAGTGACCAAAATGTCTGATATAACATCCAAGTCCCATGTGGAGAAACTACTGTGTGACAACCAATGTATAACCGACCGTAGTATAGGAATATTACTTCCTACTCTGTGCATGTCATCCAAATACCAGGACATCACACCCTACTACCTTCTTAACAGATCCATCCCTTATTCTGATGAAGTCAAACCTATGACTGTCATATCAGAAATAGATGATCTATCTCCGCTATATCTGCTTTAGTCTATAAATAGACATAAGCCTCCTGTCCACCAATGCTTCCGCTGTTCCCACTGACTACGACAACCCTCTGGCAAAGTCATATAGACATACACTTCTAAAGCTAGTTTAGAACGACGCTATACTCATCCTTCTGCCGGGTCTCACAGTCTGGAACAACAGCAATGGCAAGTTTGGGTAAACGAGAACCTCTCTGCCACTGTCCTTGAGCATACCGAAGTACCTCTCGAGTGCCTGAGGTTACCCACCATATCTGCGGAGTGGCCAATGGAATGTCAAAACAGATTGAATCTTTAGGTTCTTATCAAATTTTCAGTAATCGTTTCCGGTTCTGGAATCACTTCCAGTTCTACCATACTCCCACTACTGTTTTCTGAAAAAGATCCATTTTTATTAAAACTGTGGCGAGTCAAGAATAATATCACTATTGATCTTCCAGATGGTAGAAAGTCAACCCTCGTCATAGCCTGGGTCAACCCACGAACAACCATTACAGAAACGTGCCTTGAGTTATCTAGAGTCTGGTTTAAAGCATAAACCGGACAACTCCCCGTACCTTAACAATGTCAAGATATGAACTGTTCTATATCCAATACAGAAACAGAAGCACTGATTTAATTGAACCAGATTCAAATCATGCAGCTGTCTCCAGTGCATGTCAACTAAATGGAAAGAGGCCGATCAGCATTACTCAACTTAGGAGTACTTCCAATTATGAGTAACCTGAAAGAGAAGCCAGTTCTCTTAATCATTACTATCAACTGAATACCACGCACAAGTATCTACATCTTCGATCACCTTGAAGAATCCCGATACTTGCAACACCTGGTTCTCTACTTTACTCCTATACCTATAACTTCTCAAAACTTAGACCCTGTGTTTCTACGAAACACTTATCTAAGAACCAGAGAAGTCATAAGTAAACAGAATATAGTACGAGGACCAACCCTTCTATCCTAATGGACACTGGACAACATACAATACTCTGTATAAGTCCCGCGAGTCAAATAACTCATTCACTGTGTGTCGTAGGTTGAAAACTGTACTTATGGTTAAGAAGAATTACACCGTTGTTCAATGCTCCTTACCTAACTATCCACTGATATAGGTAAATGTCATAGACATAATTTCAAAAAGGTATATCTCACTCTATAAAAATAGACGTACAGATATATCAATTTGAAATTGGTGCATAACAACGGATATTCAAAACCAAATATTTGCCGACCGACAAACAACCCAGGTGACTTTCTCAAATATCACCAATTACAACGGATCCCGATATAATGAGGATGGTCACCTAATTCCGAATAACTTACTCCCACTCATCATCTGCAAAACCATACAGATATGAGAATCAAACTTGGTAAATACATACCCTGGAGCAAGTGTCTAATTGGGAAATTAGTTTTCTTTTAACAGTACACAGTGAAACTGAAACATTGAAATGTTTCGATGGGGTATCCTGGTATTCCTAGTAATGCCTCTTCCATTATCCAGATTCACAACTGTAACCGTATATTTCTTTGCCACCTCTCCAAATCCCTTTATATGTCTTTAGTCATTACCTTCTGTACACCCCTTTGGGCCAAATGGTTTTCTTCCTTCCCTACCGTTCAGCACCAGCCTATGGTTTGGAAGAAGACTATCCAATAAGCATAATGGGTGTACTGTCCTAATCCCAGGAGCACTCGCACTGCGAGAGAAGGTGAAGATAAAAGACAACCGAATAAACCTTATTCCTATTTCTCCTGAACCAAAATCCATTCCCGAACTGGAACAAGTTCCTTTCGAGTTCGTATATAACCATACGATGGAGTATCCAAATAAACTGTGGATCTTCGTAGTGATACGGAGTGTTCTGGAGAAATACAAAGAAGATTTAGGATTGGCGAAGAAATATTTGGTTTGGTCGTGAATAGCGGTCGCAATTTACTTTGCCCTCTTACTAATCCCTTGATTTGTCTTTACTTAATACCTTCTGTACACCGTTTAGGCTAATTGGTTTTCTTCTTTCCCTACCGGTCGGAACCAGCCTATGGTTTGGAAGAAGACTATCCAATTTGCGTAATGGGTGTACTGTTCTAATCCAAGGAGCACTCGCAACCTGAGAGAAGGTAAAAGGAAAAGACAACTGAATAGTCCTATTCGTTTTCTCCAGAACCAGAAACCATCCTCGAATAAATTCCTTCGAGTTCGTATATAACCATACGATGGTTTTATCCAATGGAAGTAGACGTTCGTAGTAATACGGGGTGTCCTGGAGAAAAGGGTAAAATTAGGAGTGGCAATGAGGTCTGCAACTTTGACAATCCAAAAGTCAGTGTTTAAAAAGGTTCGGTCAACTTGGTCACTGAGTCATAGTCTAGGGTCGGGTCAATGGTCGCTGCTAAAGAGAGATAGAAAAGAAACACTCAGCGTGCACTCTAACCTAGATCAGAATGGTTATCAATTTATCTAATCTGGAAACCTCCCACTGTAACCTCAAATCCTCCTCCAAACCTGAAAGAAGAATTAGTCGGGATCACCCGAGGAGTAAACCAACTCATCAGTGGGAATCGGGATCCAACTATCATCGCATGATAACGTGACGGAATCCACTCACGTTACCACACTCCAGAAGGTATGCGCAAGCCTGGCAAGTTTCAGTTTCTTTAGAAACTCCCGATGTGAATTTTTACCCCTAGGACCCAAGTGACCTTGACGGAGTCAACAAATCAAAGAGTCCTAGTCAAGTTCAACCCGTCATTATCTGGATTGCATTAAACCCACCCGTACGTGCCCTTGACGAAATCAACAAGGCCGCACGACTGTCCTAACCAATCCCATTTATGCAACAAACAAGCACCACTTAGCTACCGTACACTACGCCTTGACGGAGTCAACAAACGCAGCACGAATACTAAATAATACCCGTAAGAAATGACGGAGGGCTACGAATGGTTTTTGGCGAAAAACCTTTAATGTAATGAACTTGATATCGTTGAAGGAACTGCATAGCTTTTTATAAAAATATAGTGACGAAAACCTTTGCTAAAGAGGTCACTCCCGGTGAAGGGATCTCGGCTCTTTTCCCGTAGAATGAGGTGCAGGATATTCCAACTGAATACCACGATGCAAAGCAAAAAGTAATCGGCTATAGTGAAGTTATTGCCCCGACGCAAACTTCTGTCCAAGGGGTCACTCCCGGTGAAGGGATCTCGGCCCTTGCCTCGTCGACTGAGGAGCAGGATATTCCAACTGAATACCACTGTGCAAAACAAAAGAGAACGCCCTTGCAATAACAACTTTTTGAAAAGCGTTCCAACAACATCAGAATAGGTTTGTTTAGCTTGCATTGATCCGAATCAACGCAGTCCCATCAATTGATCACACCACAAAAGAACGGAAATAATGACGTACGTATATGCCATCCGCATTCGCCACTGGGTCCCGTCATCACCCGTTAGGTTACTTAACTAACGACAGAGCGGGGACTGGACCAGCGCGGATGTAAAACATATACAACATCTACTAGTATATATATCAATATATAATATTCGCTCAAGGTGTGATAAAATACAACATCACAGAAAAGTAATCAGCATCACAGAACAATACAGATATCTGGGATCCCCGGATTTCATAGAGCCGCTACTGAAACCCGACGTTCCCCTGGTCGTGTGGATAGCCTGTGCAATGAAAACCTAGACCCCTACGGGCGCGGCAAGTTACCCGCCAAAACCTGAAGCGAGGCAGCCCCCTTCAGCAACGTGAATGGACCACCCAGCACTTCACGGAATCCGGTAACTTGGGCACCCCTCCTGGGTCAACCTGTACCCCCTACGAGTGCGGCGAATAGCCCGCCAATTCTAGAGTGAAGCCCCCCTCCGTCTCAATGCCATGAGATGCGGGCCCGTTGCCCTCTAGAACCCGGCTATCCGTGCACCCCTCCACGGGGCAATCCTAGTACAGAAAGTAAAATATACATACAACGGGTACATCGACCGCAACCTGGTCGTGCCCCAAAAGAATAATACAAACAGGCAGTGACGGCAGTCCACATGTCGGACGCTCGCCCCGCAATATCAAATGTACATATAAAACAAAACTGTACTAACATTGCATCCAGGCTATCCCCCACGACCGATCCGCAACATCACAGCACAACACAGAACATCAACGTGAATGTCACGTTCGTAAATCCGTCTAAAAGGGCTATAGCAGTTAGACAGGATTTACCGATCAAATGACATTCACGGTCGCAGATATAATGTAAATACCGTGAACTAACATGTTTAAAATATCCGATCGAATAGATTTATCGAAGTGGGCCCCAAGAACTACTGTAGCACTCACAGAAAATCTGGGCCCAAAAAGAATGTCCCAAAACCCATAATTCCATGTCAGAAGCCCACTGGAAAAAATTGGTGAAATGAAGCCTAAATACTGCAGCGGAACTGCGGCCAAAGTGGGGTTATGGCCGCGGTTCCGCGGCCCTTTTGAAGGATCATGTTACCAAATTTTTTCGGTGATCTTACAAAACCATGCACATCATTCTGCAACAACCAGAAAAATTTTTGGAGCCAAAAAAATTTCGACAGAAACTGATATACAAGAAAATGCGGTTTTGGGATTTTTGTTCGATCGAAGCTTTAAACATACTAGTACAAGCTAGACTAGGTTAATGGCGTGGCTCTGATACCATGTTGCGCCACGCCAGCGCCCCGGCCTTCTACCCGAGACCAAAATGCGGAATCAAAAATTTTCTTAACTTTAAACCGGCGCTACCGCGGACAATATACCCGGATCGTAACCATTAACCTAATCCTAGCTATCAAGAGAGTGGGTAGAGAGATATACCAAGCGATCCGTGTCCTTCGGTCTTCGTCTCCACTCCGATCTCCTCGCGGAATCTCCGGTCGTCACCTCCTCGTCGGAAAGGGCACCACGTAGCCGAATTCTTTTACGGGCTCCCACCTCTGAACCGAGGCAACTCGGGCGCGAAGTTGGCAAGCCGTCGCGTCCAAGATTTGCTGTAGATATAGTGTAGAGTCTATGTCTCTTTGGGGTTATGAGGTTGCCATGGTGATGGAGGAATGAGCATAGGAATTTTGAAGCAAGCAAAGCTAGAAATGAGAATGAATCTTTCTCCCTCATGAAAATAATGAACTCCCTCTCACACCCATGAAGTGGCCGGCCCCTCTTGATCAAATGGTGGAGGAATCAACAAAACAAGAAGGGAGGTGATGGTAGGAAAAGTAGAGGGTGACCACAAACAAAGAGATGATAATGAAGTATATATGTCACAACAACAACAAATCAATTCAAATCTCATTTAATGCACCATGATGAGAACAAGAAAGCAAAGATGCTTAACTTATCATAATGCCACAAATGCTCCCCTTCACAAATGTTATTTGCAAACTTGCAAATAACCCCCTCCATCGAAAAGTCCGGCCGTGAAGGAACAAAGGAAAACCGGCCGGAACGGAATGCAAACTGGCAACTTCAGAATATTGATCCCGTAATAAATTACAGGAAAACCCCGCTACTGCATATACATGCCCGCATTTGTATTCCCACTGAACACAAATGCAAAGAGACAAAATCTACACTGTCAAATACTACGATCCGGCTTAAACCAAAGCCGGCTAGTAAAATCCGTCCGATCACGATCCGTGCAATACCGCACGTATCTGATCGAACCCTGCCATATCTCCATACGGCCTCTACAGCGTTTCGCCCGAAACTTGAGTGACTGTGTGTGGTGGACTCTAAAGACTCGTCAATACTATGGCTATGGATTTAACCACTAGCACGTCAGAGGTATTAGCCATACGTGACGGGCCACCAGCTATTGACCAAAAGGGACGTCGATGGGCGAACTCATCCTGACACCCTACTGATCCTGTCAGTGACAATATCCGTACAGTCCGGTCCGTTCGTCTATGAGTATCGCATGGTGGGCCTAGGGGGTTGGTAAAAGTCAGACCCCAAAAGCGGTACAGTCGTGTCGGTGTGTAGCCCAGAACACCCTGAGATACTACTGGAATACCTACCAGTAAATCTCCTGCCTCGGCCGAGGGCTTTGTGTAATGGCTCTCCTAGACACAGCGCGACCTCACCCCCAATACCGGGAGAGACGAACCCCTGAAGATCCGCTCACTGCCTCCATGTGGCTCGGGACTGTACCCAACTAAAACCTGTTTGCACGTCTCCTTTGAGCGTGGTAGGGTAGTAATCAAAGCACAGTGGGAACTCACACGAGACAAATGACTATCTCAGGTCGATGAACTAACCTGTACACATGTCACCTGGGAACTGCTATCTGACGTCTGGTATAATCCCAACTAGCAGGTTCCCGGCGAGTCCTGTCCGGTGTACTCATAACCCAATGAGCACCTGTATACATCTTAGGTGAACCAACTGACACCAGTGGCTTGTGAGACCGGCCACCGCCCCTCGTCGGGGTCTCGACTGTATATACTAGTCTACTCTGGAGAATCGATGCCCTGTCTCGAAACTCCCACGACTAGGGACCTTTTAAGGATGTGCTTATAGACTCCAGCTCTCACGTATATGATCGCCCTCATACTGCTGGTAGTCAAGGAAGAATGTTTTGATGGGGTATCCTGGTATTCCTAGTAATGCCTCTTCCATTATCCAGATTCACAACTGTAACCGTATATTTCTTTGCCACCTCTCCAAATCCCTTTATATGTCTTTAGTCATTACCTTCTGTACACCCCTTTAGGCCAAATGGTTTTCTTCCTTCCCTACCGTTCGGCACCAGCCTATGGTTTGGAAGAAGACTATCCAATAAGCATAACGTGTATACTGTCCTAGTCCTAGGAACATTCGCAATGCGAGAGAAGGTGAAGATAAAAGACAACCGAATGAACCTTATTCCTATTTCTCCTGAACCAGGATCCATCCCTGAACTGGAACAAGTTCCTTTCGAGTTCGTATATAACCATACGATGATTATCCAATAAACTTGGGATCTTCGTAGTGATACAGGGTGTCCTGGAGAAATACAAAGGTGATTTAGGATTGGCGAAGAAATACCTTGTTTGGTCGTGAATAGCAGTCGCAATTTACTTTGCCCTCTTACTAATCCCTTTCTTTGTCTTAACTTAATACCTTCTGTACACCATCGTTATGCTAATTGGTTTTCTTCATTCCCCATCGTTCGGCACCAGCCTAAGGTTTGGAAGAAGACTATCCAATTTGCGTAATAGGTGTACTATCTCCTAAACCAAGGAGTACTCGCAACCTGAGAGAAGGTAAAAGGAAAAGACAACTGAATAGTCCTATCCGTTTTCTCCAGAACCAGAAACCATCCTCAAATAAATTCCTTCGAGTTCGTATATAACCATACGATGGTTTTGTCCAATGGAAGTGGACGTTCGTAGTAATACGGGGTGTCCTGGAGAAAAGGGTAAAAGTAGGAGTGGCAATGAGGTTTGCAACTCTGACAATCCAAAAGCCAGTGTTAAGAAGGTTCGGTCAACTTGGTCAGTGAGTCATAGTCTAGGGTCGGGTCAATGGTCGCTGCCAAAGAGAGAGAGAAAAGAAACACTCAGCGTGCACTCTAACCTAGATCAGAATGGTTATCACTTTATCTAATCTGGAAACCTCCCACTGTAACGTCAAATTCTTCCCCAAACCTGAAAGAAGAATTAGCCGGGATCACCCGAGGAGTAAACCAACACATCAGTGGGAATCGGGATCCAACTATCATCGCATGATAATGTGACGGAATCCGCTCACGTTATCACACTCCAGAAGGTATGCACATATCTGGCAAGTTTCAGTTTCTTTTGAAACTCCCGATGTGATTTTTGCCCCATGCTCTTATGACCTTGATTTTGGCCAACAAATCATAAGTCACATGTCAAGTTCTACCCGTCATTCTCCAGGTTGATTTGAACCCACCCGCACAAGCCCTTGACTTTGGCCAACAAGGCTATACGACTGTCCCAAACCAACGCATCTATCTATGCTGCATATGAATAACCAACAGCTACCAAACACTGTGCCTTGACTTTGGCCAACAAACACAGCTTGAATACTATTGACTATCCATATGAAACGACGGAGGGCTACGAATGGTTTCTGGCGAAAACCTTTAACGTAATGAACTTGATATCGTTGAAGGAACCGGATAGCTTTTAAAAATATAGTGACGAAAACCTTTGCTAAAGAGGTCACTCCCGATGAAGGGATCTCGGCTCTTTCCCCGTAGAATGAGGTGCAGGATATTCCATCTGAATACCACGATGCAAAGCAAAAGTAATCGGCTATAGTGAAGTTACTGCCCTGACGCAAACTTTTGTCCAAGGGGGCACTCCCGGTGAAGGGATCTCGGCCCTTGCCTCGTCGACTGAGGAGCAGGATATTCCAACTGAATACCACTGTGCAAAACAAAAGTGAACGTCCTTGCAATAACAGCTTTTTGAAAAATGTTCCAACAACATCAGAATAGGTTTGTTTATCTTGCATTGATCCGAATCAACGCAGTCCCATCAATTGATCACACCAATAAAGAACGAAAATAATGACATACGTATATGCCATCCGCATTCGCCACTGGGTCCCGTCATCACCCGTTAGGTTAGCTAACTAACGACAGAGCGGGGACTGGACTAGCGCGGATGCAAAACATATACAACATCTACTAGTATATGTATAATATATAATTTTCGCTCAAGGCGTGATAAAAAAGCAACATCACAGAAATGTAATCAGCATCACAGAACAATACAGATATCTGGGATCCCCGGGTTTCATAGAGCCGCTACTGAAACCCGACATTCCCCTGGTCGTGTGGATAGCCTGTGCAATGAAAATCCTAGACCCCTACGGGCGCGGTAAGTAACCCGCCAAAACCTGAAGCGAGGCGGCCCCCTTCAGCAACGTGAATGGACCACCCAGCAGTTCACAGAATCCGGTAACTTGGACACCCCTCCTAGATCAACCTGTACCCCTACGAGTGCGGCAAATAGCCCGCCAATTCTAGAGTGAAGCCCCCTTCATCTCAACGCCATGAGATGCGGGCTCGTTGCCCTCTAGAACCCGGCTATCTGTGCACCCCTCCGCGGGGTAATCCTAGTACAGAAAGTAAAATATACATACAACAGGTACATCGACCTCGACCCGGTCGTGCCCCAAAAGAATAATACAAACAGGCAGTGACGGCAGTCCACATGTCGGACGCTCGCCCCGCAATATCAAATGTACATATAAAACAAAACTGTACTACCATTGCATCCAGGCTATCCTCCACGACCGATCAGCAACATCACAGCGCAACACAGAACATCAACGTGAATGTCACGTTCGCAAATCCGTCTAAAAGGGCTATAGCAGATAGACTGGATTTACCGATCGAATGACATTCACGGTCGCAGATATAATGTAAATACTGTGAACTAACATGTTTAAAATATCCGATCGAACAAATTTATCGAAGTAGGCCCCAAGCAGTACTGTAGCACTCACAGAAAATCTGGGCCCAAAAAGAATATTCCAAATGCCTTATTTTCAAGTCAGGAGTTTTGTGCAAAATTTTGGTTCACTGAACAGTGCAAGTCGCGGCGGAACCGCGGCCCAAGCATGGATTTGGCCGCGGTTCCGCAGTGGTATAGACTGTTCACGAGACCAAATTTTCACAGAATTCTTAAAATTCCATGCACATCATTCTGAAACAACCTGAAAAATTTTTAGAGCCCAAAAAAATTTCGACAGAAACTTGTGCTTTGGAAAATACGGTTTTTGGGATTTTTTGGTTCGATCGAGTTCTAAACACGTTAGAGCAAGCTAGGCATGGTAAATGGCGTGGCTCTGATACCAATATAAGTCCGCGGCGGCGCCCCGGCCGTCGATCCGACGCCGGAATGCGGAAACGAAAAACTTTGCAAACTAGCAAACCGGCACCACCGCGCACTTTTAACCTGGATCGGGCCATTAACCTAGCTACTAGCATAAAAAAGGATGGGTGAAGAGATATACCAAGCGATCCGTGTCCTTCGGTCTTCGTCTCCACTCCGATCTCCCGCGGAATCTCCGTCCGTCACCTCCTCGTCGGAAAGGGCACCACGTAGCCGGGTTCGTTTACGGGCTCCCACCTCTGGACCGAGGCAACTCGGGCGCGAAGTTGGCTAGCCGACGCGTCCAAGGAATGCTGTAGGCAAGTGTAGAAACCATGTCTTTTTGGGGTTCTGTGTAGTTGCCATGGTGGAGGAAGTGAAGAATGAACTTTGGAGAGGCGAGGGAATTTTGTGGCAAACATAGAATAATGTAATGAATCAATTTTCCTCACACCAAATGAAAACCTCTCTCTTTTTCTCCCTCTAGTGTGGCCGGCCCTCTAGGAAAATGGTGGAGGGAATTTTTCCAAGCAAATCAAGTGGAGAAAAGAATTCATAAACAAGAATAATGATCACAACAATATCAACCTCACCATCCATCTCAATCCTATCATAATAAATGCAAGTGATGAGATTAAAATGGAATCTCATGATTATGAAGGCACAAATGCAAGAAACCCCTCCACAACAACTGCAAATAACCCCCTCCATCGATAAAGTCCGGCTGCAATGGAACAAAGGAAAACCAGCCGGAACGGAATGCAAACTGGCAACTACAGAAAACTGATCCCGTAATAAATTACAGGAAAACCCCGCAACTGCATATGCATGCCTGCATTTGTATTCCCACTGAACACAAATGCAAAGAGACAAAACTACACTGTCTAATACTAGGATCCGGCTTAAGCCAAAGCCGGCTAGTAAAATCCGTCCGATCACGATCCGTGCAATACCGCACGTATCTGATCGAACCCTGCCATATCTCCATACGGCCTCTACAGCGTTTCGCCCGAAACTTGAGTAACTGTGTGTGGTGGACTCTAAAGACTCGTCAATACTATGGCTGTGGATTTAACCACTAGCACGTCAGAGGTATCAGCCATACGTGACGGGCCACCAGCTATTGACCAAAAGGGACATCGATGAGCGAACTCATCCTGACACCCTACTGAGCCTGTCAGTGACAATATCCGTACAGTCCGGTCCGTTCGTCTATGAGCATCGCATGGCGGGCCTAGGGGGTTGGTAAAAGTCAGAACCCCAAAAGCGGTACAAGTCGTGTCGGAGTGTAGCCCAGAACACCCTGAGATATTACTGGAATACTTACCAGTAAATCTCCTGCCTTGGCCAAGGACTTCGTGTAATAGCTCTCCTAGACACAGCGCGACCTCACCCCCAATACCGGGAGAGACGAACCCCTGAAGATCCGCTCACTGCCTCCATGTGGCTCGGGACTCTACCCAACTAAAACCTGTTTGCACGTCTCCTTTGAGCGTGGTAGGGTAGTAATCAAAGTACAGTGGGAACTCACACGAGACAAATGACGATCTCAGGTCGATGAACTAACCTGTACACATGTCACCAGGGAACTGCTATCTGACATCTGGTATAAGACCAACTAGCATGTTCCCGGCGAGTCCTGTCTGGTGTACTCATAACCCAATGAGCACCTGTATACATCTTAGGTGAACCAACTGACACCAGTGGCTTGTGAGACCGGCCACCGCCCCTCGTCGGGGTCTCGACTGTATACACTAGTCTACTCCGGAGTATCGATGCCATGTCTCGAAACTCCCACGACTAGGGACCTTTTAAGGATGTGCTTATAGACCCCAGCTCTCACGTATATGATCGCCCTCATACTGCTGGTAGTCAAGCAAGAATCCTAGGGGCTCTATCAACGTGTAATAGCGACTCGTAAGGTCACCTAAAGCAGTACACGATGATAAAGATAAATCAGATAGCATACTATCATCTCGAGTAAGACTGTCCTACCGGTATAGGTCCTCCCTCAATCATTGTAATCACGTGCCTGTGATCCAATAATTGACTCTGAGGGCACTATCTCCAACACTCATTTATTCAAGTATGGAATAAAATGCCATAAGAAATTGCAACAATGCTTGAATAGTGAGGCAAGACTAATAAACAAAGGAAAAAACCCATGCCTTGCCATTCCACAAATATCTCCACATATTACACCTCATTTTCTATTTTCTAAAAATAGAAAATCCATACCATGCTTCATAATATATATATATATATATATATCATATATATATTAATATATATATATATATATATATATATATATATATAAAGATAAGCATATTATTAGTAAGCAATAATATTAGTCAATATATAATTATATCAAATATAATATATATCAAATTATTAAATCAACACTTGATTTAATAATCCGGTTATATCACATATAACCGACTTATATCATTTATCTGTATATTACATTATCAAATCAACACTTGATTCGATAATCCGGTTATATCACATATAACCTAACCGATAACAAATAACTGCCAGATTATAATACGGTATCACATACACGTATCTAATCAGGCCCCCGCACATATCAACATATGTGCCCTATTTCGTTTCGCTTGAACCAGGAAACTTCTGTGTGGGACTCTAAAGACTCGTCAATATGCTAGCAGTAGGTGATGATCACATCAGTCACCTACAAGCCATCAGCGGTACTAGCTGGATGTAACGACTACCCAGGTATTGAGCGATTAGAAGATCAACAAGCAAGCTTTTCCAAACTCACATGAAGCCTATAAGTAACACTTACCGTACAATCCGATCTCTTCGTCTGATATGTCGCATATCGAGTCTGTGAGTGGAATCGTCAGACCCCAATAACTTGATAAATCATGCCGATGTAAGGCTTATAACGGTATGAGAAACTACTGATAACACTTACCAGTAAATCTCATCAACAGCCCTGGCCAGGGACATACAGTTATAGCCAATCGAGCATAGCGCAACATCAACTCCCTATACTGGGAGAGACGAAACCCCTCCTATCGCTCATTTCCTCCATGTGACTCGGGACTGTACCCAAAATCCACCTGTTTGTACGACTCCTTTGAGCCGTGGTAGGGAGGAAATCAAAGCACAGTGGGAACCACACAAGACTCTATGACGATCTCGGGTCTACAGACTAACCTATACCAGTGTCACCAGAGAACTGCTATCTGACGATAGGTAAATTACCATTTAGGAGTTCTCGGCGAGTCCTGTTCGGTGTACCCATTCTCTAATGAGCACATGTATACAATCTTTGATGTCAAACACCAATGGATATGGGACCAACCATCGCCCCATACAGGTTCAAGAAATGTACACACTAGGCTACTCTGGTGTATCGATGCCCTGTCTCGATATACCCTCGACTAGGAACTAGTGAAGGGTGTGCTTATGGACTACCCAAGTCCCAGTAGTATGACCCGCATCATAGTCCTGGTAGTCAAGCCAACATCCTAAGGGTTTTATCAGCATGTATATGAGAGACGGTATAATAATACCAGTGAACATGTTAAGATAAAGAAAACCAGATAGCATACTATCATGTCGCGCAAGAAATTCCTCCATATATATGTCAAAGCATCCACTATATCATACAATAATGGCCTTTAGGGCATACATATCACTAACATGAGAAACTACTGAAATCACATCAGTAAATCTCATCCAGCTTGGCCAAGGATTTTATGGTGACAGCTGACCCAACACAGCACGACATCAACTCCCAATACCGGGAGAGACGAATCCCTGACGATTGTTCACTACCTTCATGTGGCTCGGGACTGTATCCAACTAAAACCGGTTTGCACGACTCCTTTAAGCCAAGATAGGGTAGTAATCTAAGTACAGTGGGAACTCACACGAGACAAATGAAAATCTTAGGTCAAAGAACTAACCTGTACTCATTCTATAAGAGAATATGCATTTGACGATGGGTATAATACTATCTAGAAGTTCTCGGCGAGTCCGTCTGGTGTACTCACCTCCAGTGAGCACCTGTATACTATCTTAGGTAACTCAACATCAATGGCTTGTGAGACCGTCCACCGCCCCTCGTTGGGGTCTCGAAAAGTATAAACTAGTATACTCCGGAGTATCAGTGCCCAGTCTTGATACTCTCTCGACTAGGGACATGTAAGGTTTTGCTTATGGACCACCCAACTCCCCATGTATATGATCGCCATCATAATACTGGTAGTCAAGCAATAATCCTATGGGCTTTATCATTATGTATTAGCGACGCGTAATAACATAATGATAAAGACAAACCAGATAGCATACTAGCATCTCGAGTAAGACTGTTCTACCTGTATAGGTCCTCCTTCAATTATCATAATCGCCTACCTGCAATTACAATAATTGCCTTGAGGGCACTATATCCAACAGGCCGGTTCTACAGCCATTGGTGTATGACACCAAAGATTGTATACAGATGCTCATTGGAGAATGAGTTATACTGAACGGACTCGTCGAGAACTCTTAGATGGTATTATACTTATCATCAGATAGCAGTTCTTTGGTAACTTGATTACATGGTAGTTTGTAGACCTGAAATCGTTATAGTGTCTTGTGTGTATTCCCACTGTACTTTGATTACTACCCTACCACGGTTTTAAAGAGTCGTGTAAACATGTTTTAGTTGGGTACAGACCCGAAGCATATGGAGGCAGTGGGCAATAGAAGGGATTCTTCTCTCCCAGTATAGGGAGTTGATGTCGCGCTGTGCACGGCTGGCCATCACCATAAGTCCCTAGCCAGGGCAGATGAGATTTACTGATATAAGCTTATCGGTAGTTTCTCGGTTGGTCATGAGCCTGACATCAGCATGACTTATCGGGTTATTAGGGGTCTAACGAATTCCACCACCCAGACCCGGTATATGACACTCTCAGACGAAGAGACCGGACTGTACGAAGATTGTCACTTATAAGCTCAGTAAGGGTATAGATGAGTTTACTTGTCGACCTTCCTTTCGACAGATATCTGGGTAGCCGTTACGTATAGTTAGTGCCACTGATGTGCTTGTGGTTATGGATTTGATCCAGTAACTCACTGTCTGCGTATTGTCAAGTCTTTAGAGTCCCACACAGAAGGTTTCCCGGTTCAGGCGAAACGATGTAGAGGCTGTATGATTGATATGTGCATGAGTCCACTAAAATACGTGTATTGGATACATGGACTTTAACCGGACGTTTGATAATACTAACTAGTTTATGTTTAATCCGGGTTATTAAATCATGTTTAAATTTAATAAAATATATTCTAGTATCATATTCATTTTCTATTTCTCTCTCTTTTGCTATTCGAATTTTTATACGAATACGCGTATGTATATATGATATATATACGGGAGTTGTATTTTGTATTCATACAAAATTGTAACATTTCAGAAAATATAAAATATTATTTTTGGAATATAATATTAAAATAATATATTTCGCAGAAACTACTCGATTTGCGAATTTAGGGTTTTCGTAAAATGGTATAAATATATACCAATATTTGTAAAATAATTGGAGATTAAAATGATTTACTCATTTAAAAATATATTTATCGGATTTCGGCATTTTTATACTTAATAATACGCTAGTTTAAGTTAAACTCGATTAGTGTACTACTAATCACGATTATGCCAAATCCGTATTTTTAATTAGTCATGGCTAGTGCACCATGACATGTTGCATTTTGTTGCATGTTTGTTGCATTTTATTTGTGTTATGCGTTTGGTTTTAAATGAGCGAGGGAAAAAGAAAAGAAAAAGGAAAGTGAAGATAAGAGAGAATAATTGAGGAGAGAGAGAAGGGACCCATGATGGCATGGCATGCCATATGAGAGAGTGAGGGAGAGAGAGAGAGACCTTGACCTCATTATTTTTCCCTTCATCATCTTCATCTCCTTCTTCATCTCTTCCTCCACCTTCTCTACTCCATGAAATCATCTCAATTTTTTCACCAAAACCATAGACTCCCTTCATTAAAAAGATACACCACTTCATCCTCAACACTTTGGACCTTTCAAAGATGGATTTTGAAGACTTTGAGCAACTCAAGAAAATTCTTGAGTTGCCAAATGAGGTATAATTCTAGACTTTAGTTAAGTTATTGTGTTTAGTTTATCCTATTGTTAGTTTAGAGTTAAATCGGTGTTGATTAGTGATGTTTGGAATTTTCCAAGAGAGGGTTTGGGTGATTGTATGGACTTGTGTTATGTAGTGGCTGTTTACAAAGACCTTAGTGTTGATTTTATGGGCTTCGGCTTACTTAAGTTACGTTACGCCTTTAGACGTTGCGTGATTTAAGTGCCGGTCATGAACTAAATTTTGGGTCATGACAAAGTTGGTATCAGAGCGCTAGGTTTAACCTTGGTTCGAGTCTAGCTTTGACTATGTGGAGTTTGGGGTGTAATCTATTTCGGAACCTAGGCTTGACCTTACGAAACTTAGACTTGAACAGGGGGTATTAGACCCGAACTTTCGTTATATAGGTTGACCCTGATTGATGGAGTAGGTAACTCAAGTAGAGTGACGTACTGTGCGTATGTTCCGCGGCATACTTATGATACGATACTCCGCTTAAGTGACCTTAGGATGACATATCTTGAGATCTGTGATTCTCTTCATTCCCGTGATTATACGTCCATTTGAGATCCTTGATTCTATTCGTTCTAATGATCATACTCCCATTGATTCCGTTCCTCCTTATGATCATGTATCCATTCTAGATCTGTTGATTCCTTTCATTCCTTTGATCTATCTTCATTGATACATGCTTGAGGTTCCTGTCATCATGGTTTGAGCGAAAATTGAGCTACTGCTAGTGATGCGGCCAAGGAAAGCTCGTCATGGACGAGAACTGACCATCGTGTTTTCTGGTGACATGGGAACGTAACGATTTAGTATTTGTGTTGTGACCTCTCAATTGAGGCGAGTGTTCGGCTTTGCACCGGATGATCGAGCCATTGTTAAAGGATGCCTGTTGTGAGAGGATTGTTGACGTACAACCTATCTCAGAGTTGTGATGTTGTCTACCTTGTAGACAGATAACCCAGTTGTTGCTAAGATTAATGGGATGTCGCTTGCAGAGCTTAGGAGCTGAGATCGCTGGAGCTTTGGGGCAGAGATGCAACAGAAGATAGCTAGTCTATCTTGAGTTGAGTTGAGCGACTGAGATGATTCGTATGATTTGATGCGCCGACGCAGGCTTGGTTGTCATGACCCGAAATTTGGCACGTAACGGCCTTTAAACTACGCAACGTCTACAGGCGTAACGCAATTTAAGTAAGCCGAAAACCCAGCAATCTAAACCATCAAAAGTAGTAAGTGATAAGAACATTGTTAAAACTTTTGAAAATCTCAAGTACAAATTCTTTAAATTCCAATTTAGTTTCTTAAAAATTTTGGCAGCACCTCCTTTGTAAAAACTAACCCCAAAAATGGGTACAACATAAATATATGTAAAGCATCCCCAACGGGAGCAAAATCCACGCTCAAAGGCGGAAACAACCACCACAACAGATATACGACGCCGTAGCGAAGAAATAAAAGACAATATAAATAAAAACTGCATAAAAGACCTCCAAGTCACAAAATAACATACAATATCGTCATCACATCAAGTCTCTAAGTCACACATGAAAGTGGTAGATGAAGAGTACATGGTACAAAGATAAACAACATCGGATAGCCGCAAAACCCACCTATAGCAAAACTGCGCACAGTCAACCGAAGCGGTATCCGCTGCAAAAGATGATATGAAAGATGAAAAGCCTGTCGCAACTGCCCTGAGGGACTACCTGCAAAACACTGTGGCACAACGGGGGTGAGTTGCCAACTCGTGAATAGTAAATAACATATGCAGGTAATCGCAAGTATGCACATACAGCGCGAATCTAATACTTGCAAGCGGATAGCAATAAATGGTCATATGTATGCAACAGTCATGAAAGGTACTCTAGCAGGTACAACTAATATATGAAGAAATAATATGACAATATGTATAAGCAACAGTCATGAAAGGTACTTTATCAAGTACTACTAATACATGAAGCAATGCATATAAAATAAATGCGGAGTATAGGATAAAACATGTCATCCTCACGGAATCTTGACCTCGTGGTAAGACCAAAGTCCATCAAGACAATCTAAATCCCAACTTTTCTCAAATCAGCCCCCAGATTGGCCCTCATATCCTGTAAGTCTTATATATCCTGAGTGTCCAATATCAAGTAAATCTCATATATCCAGTATTCAATATCAAGTAAATCTCATATAACCAGTATCCAATATCAAGTAAATCTTATATAACCAGTATCCAATATCGAGTATATCTCATGAAACCTGAGTGTCCAATATCTACACCCAAAAACATCATGAAAACAAGTGTCTAGCATCGACACAAAATACTCAAATCTGAGGCGCCATCACCTGGGACTGGCCCTCCTGTGTCATGTACGTACATCCTATGAACCTGGGTAAGCACCACCCGAAATCTGCAGGCATGTGCGTACATAACCTCGATCGATATCCCCCAGATATCCGTCGAGTACAAATACTATCACCAGATGGCAAACGCCCCCAGCCGGGCTCAACGGCATGGACCTTCGATCTTCTTGCCCCGGGGAACCAACCGGGTTCCACCATGTACCCGCACACGGCCCACGACACCTCCTCGCATAGGGTATATATAAGCTCAGAACCGAGAAATCTCATGGTGGAAGCTGAAATATCATATCAAGAGAAACCGGGTTTTTCAAATAATGCATAATTTCATGAAACAACCACGGTCCTCAAATCCAGAAAACATCAAGTAATGAATAAGTATAACTGCATGAATCAATACATATATATTAGCGTCCCGTTCCACTAATATATATATATATATATATATATATATATATATATATGTATATGTGTGTGTGTGTGTATACTTATATAACAGCGTCCCATTCCACTGTTATATATACTTAGGAGTAAAAATATCAGAGAACATCATATGGAATCCATGAATCTAATATATGCAACATGAAACAGTAATATGAGCATATAAAGGAAAAACCGCTATTTAACTGCAACAAGTTAATATATATATATATCATACGGTTCCTAATTTCTCCAAGTCCATACAATGTCAAATAAAGGCGAACATATAGCTATAGCCAGGTATGCGTAACCATGTTGGTATAGCAAGATATGTGTATCTACCTATCCATAATGATGTAATACCCTCCAGGTATATGTAAGTATGTATGCAAGATGTACATGTAGCTATATCTCATATGTGTATATCTATCACTAATGGTACAATACCATATAGGTATATGGGTAACTAGCATGTAAGCATGTCAAGGCATATGTGTAAGCATGTAGGTATACAGGTATGCTATATGTCATATGCACAAGGAAAATAAGGATCATATCTCAATGTCCTTAAGCAATACAGTATCACATATGTATAGGTGTTGTGCGTGTCATGGAAATTATCGACAGTGTGTGTGTAGCATACACTTGGTGCTCGTGAAACATGAACCGTCAATAATGGTGTTGTGTCTCATTAATACTAAGTCCATGCACAATAGGAAATGAGACATGCAACAAAAGTATACATGCACAACCAATATCCGTATACATCTAACTAATAGTCATATCATTTAATTTAGCCCAGACGCATAACGCCATGCGGGCGATTCCCCTGTAGATGTTAAATCTACTCACAACAATCCTGGTTAAGTAAAGCCAACCACTCGCTTTCCCCTGTTCGCAGCGCCCGAAGTCCCCGCCTGCGATCCTGAAAGCAAATAACAATATAACAAGTATATATTAGCAATCGACCAATAACACATACCAACTACGTTTAACCGACGCACTAACTCCAAACATATTCTCAAGTGTTCTTCAAGTGGCTAACGCGCGTAGCGACACTACGAAACCAACTCGATAGCAAAAGCTACACAAAGACACGAACGACATCGGCACGACCCTAGCTAGAAGCGCTAAACGACACAACCATCAAGCCTAGACCCTGATCGTACCGATCACGCATTCACAACACACTAATAAATGTGAAATCAAATATAAATAACTTCGCAACGTCAAAAGAAAACCACGCCAAAACTTACCGAAATCTAGTAAGCAACATATATCATTTTAGCTCAAAACTACAAGTTTTTACTAAAACTAGAATTTATAAACATCAACAAATAGCAAGATTAAACCATCCAAACCATAACTATAATTTTAATCTCACTTAATTAGGATTTAGTAAAAGCTTAGTTTGCTAATTAGCTAATTTTTCAATTAGGAAAATATCATTTAACAAACTAGCAACTAGATTTAGTTTTCATTTGTCTAAAATTATTAACTAACCAGTTCACTAATCAAAACCCTAATTTGATTACAAAAAACCTTACTAGGAATTCTAAATATGAAATTAAAAGCTTTAAATTAGCATCTAATTAAGCTAAATAAAATATTAAGCAACAATTAGAGTTTAGGGTTTGGATTTATACCTCCACAAAAGATCAAAATCAAGCAACTAGAAATCCAATTTTGCCTCCAAAATGCTAACTTTAAAGAAGATCCAAGCAAGTTTTGTGAAGAAAAATGAATGGAAATGATTTGTATTTGAGTTTGTATGAATTATTTAGGAATGAAGATCCAAGCAAGCTTTGAAATGAAGAAATGGAGCAAAAGAGAAGAGAGGGCAGCAAGCATGAAGGTTTCGGCCAAGGCTAAGGAAGCTAGGGTTTGTGGAATTTTGTAGAAAAATCTAGAAGAAAAATAGCAATAATAGCATAATAAAACAAAAACCCTTTATGTCATCTTTATTCTTTTCTTTAAAAATTCATTCTAATTACCCAAATATCTAGATATTTTGGTGAAAAAAGTTTAGAACTTAATCTGGTGATTAACTTAGTATAGATCCACATTAGTAGTAATTAACCCAAACCAAAAAGTAATTACCACTTATAAAGTGCACAAATAAAGTATTAAAATAATATTTAATTAGGGAAAAATTCTATGTGCACCAAAACTTCCAATTTACCCCTAAAGCCCGCGCACTAGCTTCATTCTAGCTAAACTAGGTGCCGTCAAGTCTATACAGAAATTTGATCACAATCGGGTTTAAAACGGAAAACACCGACTATTTTACCCTAAAAACGGAAAATTCGCAAAACGATTTCTAAAACGTTACAATCTTCCCCCTTAAAGAAATTCGGTCTCCGAATTTAAAATTCTCACTAAGCGTACCTTCAAAGAGATGAGTACAAACTCCTAAATCTCGCTCGCAGCCTCCCAAGTGATCACCTCACTATACGGCTACGCCAAAGAACCTTCACATATAGCAAGACCCATGACCGAAGTCTCTCCACCTGCCGATCCACTAAAACTATCAGCTGCTGGTGAACGAAAGATCGCGTCCAAAAGAATGGTCTGGTGCTGAATCATGTGAGAAAGATCATGAAGGTATTTGCGAAGTATCGATACAAGGAATACGAGGTGAAAACTCAAAAATCTGGGCGGAAGTGCCAAATTATAGGCAACGGAACTAACTCGCTCGAGGATCTCAAAGGACCAACAATCTGGGACTAAGCTTCCCAAAACTCAACATGCCATTTCATCGGAAAAAATCCGTAAGAATACACGATCTCCCACAGCGAACTCAAGTCTGCGACCACCACGGTCGGCATAAGACTTCTGTCTGCACTGGGCTGCTCTCATCCTGACCTGAATCAACTGGATCTTCTCCGAAGCCTCACGACTAGCTGGGGTCCAAAATCCTACTCTCGCAGAGTCAGAAAAACAGACTGGCGATCGACACGAACTACCAAACAAAACCTAAAGGTTGCCAATTGGAACGTCTCCTGATAACAGCTATCGAAGGAGAACCCTAAAAATGGCAAGTGACGATCCCAACTATCAACAAACACCTAGTACGTACGCACAAGCCTATCCTCCAGAGTCTGTATAGTCCGCTCTCACAAACCATCGGCCTACAGATGGAAATGTGGAGCTAAAGCTCAACCAGTATCCAAGGCATCCTGAAGCATCTGCCTACGACGGCCAGCGAACGGGGTACCTCTATTGGATACAACGCATGAAGGAACTCCGTGCAAACGCACAAACTTAACAAAGAACAACTGAGCAAACTGAGCATAACCGGACAACAAACACCCAAATGGAGTCACACCCTGTCTAGACCTGGGTAGACACCACAACGAAAAACATGGAGATCTGCTCCCATTCCCACTCCAGAACGGTAAAGAGGTTGCAACTCTCCAGCCGGTCTCAAATGCTCAACCTTAGCCCACAACCAGACAGACACCTCGAAACGAAAATCTGAAACTTCACTCTTCATCCCTGCCCACCCGTAACTATCTCACAAGTCACGTCACATCTTGGTGGAACATGGACGAACACAGAAAGCTGACTGATGTGCCTGCTCTAGGATTCCGCGTCTCTACCCATCAGTATCAGGTATACACAACGCGTCCCTAAACGTAGCACACCCTAGTCACAAATCAAGGACTCTGAATCTTTACCCTGCCGAACATGCTCAAGTATCCCAGACAACGAGCATCGGTGGGCTGTGCCTCATGAAAACGATTAAGGAAAAGTGGTCGGGCACGGACATGAGTAAGCTATTCCCCCCTTTAGAAGATGCGAACCAAGCTATACTCCACGATCACACAAGAACTGTAAATCTGCAGAAGACTGTCTCTGAACTGCGCACAACTGGAATAAGCTACCCCCGGGCCTACGACTCAAAGCATCAGCTACCACAATCGCCTTTCCATGGGAAACAAAGGATCTCGCAATCACAATCCTTCACAAGCTCCATCCAACGGCGCTGTCTCAACAATCAAAATCCACTGCAGGAAGATGTACATTATGCTCTGGTGGTCCGTGAAAATCTGACACGACTCTCCGCACAAGTAGTGTCCTCAGATCTTCAACGCACGACCACCGCGGCCATCTCCAGATCATGAGTGGGATATCCTGCTCGTACTTCCTCCAACTGTCGTGAAGCATGAGTGATAACTCTATCGTGCTACATCAGTACACAATCGAGCCCCACTCGCGAAACATCACAGTTAAACAACAAAGTCGCCCGATCCAGAAACAAAGATAGAACTGGTGCAGTCATCAATCGAGTCTTCAACTGCTGAAAACTCTGCACGCATGCCTTAGTCCAAGAAAAGGAACCTCCTTCCCGGTCAGTCCAGTCAACGGTGCAGCGATACACAAACAATCCTGCATGAAACGGCGGTAAAAACCTGCTAAGCCCAAAACTGCGGACAACTGTCCCCGTTGCAAGTCTGGGCCAAGCTGTACGGCCTCGATCTTCATCGGGTCCATACGAATACCGTCTCCCGTAATTACAAGACCTAGGAAGACAACACAATCAAGCCTGAAGGAACACTCCGAGAATTTAGCAAACAGCTGGTACTCTTCCAATGTCTGCAAGCAAATCCTCAAGTGCTGCTCAAGTTCCTCACGACACATTGGAAAAGACCAGAATGTCATCACTAACACAACAATAAACTGGTCGAGGAACAGCCTGAAGAAATCTGGTTCATCACATCCATGAATGCTGCTAGGGCATTGGTGAGTCTAACGACTCCACCAAAACACATACTGCCCGTAGCACGCACAAAAGCAGTCTTCGGAATGTCATCACTCCGAACCCGCAACCAATGATGACCTGATCCCAAACAAACTTAGAAAACGTCTCGCACTCTGGAGCAAGTCGAACAAATCATCAATGAGAGGTAAAGGATACCTATCCGCACCGTAACTCGGTTCAATTGACGATTCATCGATACACAACCTCAAACTGTCGTCATTCTCTTGACGAACAGAATAGGAGCTCCCCAAAGCGAAACACTTAGACGTACAAGTCCCCCAACAAACAACTCTGCAGCTGATCCTTAAGCTCCCTAAGCTCCGCCGGCTCATCTGGACCAACGTCGGAAAAACTTTCGCACGAAGGAAAGCCGGTCCAACAAATCCACTGTGGCTCCAGCATCCCGAATGAAAGCCAAGAATCCTCGACATCCTCTCCTCAAAGGCCGACTAGCGAAAAAGGATGAATGCAAGCTGTGAGGGGCGGCACCACTGTCCTCCTGCACAATAAGAACCGACTCACCGGGAAAACAAAACCTGACTGTTTTCTCGCGGCAGTCCACAGATGCATAGCACGTAGCTAACCAGTCCGTGTCCCGGAGAACGTCAAATCCAACATCTCAAGAAGGATCAAAATGACGGGCGAATCTCTATCTCCTATCCGATTGGCACACGACCGAAATACGTGCCGCGCAACAAAGAATCGCTGCCGGAAGTTAACACCACAAAAGGCTGATCTAGTTAACATGACTCTCCTTGTCCCAAGCCTCTGCTACTCCCACGACGTGCACGAAAGTTGTCACGGTGACTGAACCTTTGTCTCTGGGCTGGTACACCTGCACGAGCCCTCCTCTATCCTCGAACTCCCAAAGTCACATAAAGACGCTCCTCGTCAAATAGGGCTGCGTCCACTGGTGCTGTGTGAGTAACACGATGCTGAGTGATGATCGTAAGGAACAACTGGGTAACAGGGATGGCAACCTCCTGTCGCCGTGCTCTACTGGCCTTAACCAAAGACCTCATCGTCTAGTGCAAGTCCTGCATCTCTGCCTCAACCTAGCGATACGATCTATCGAAGGCGGATCCATCTGCTCCTGTGCAACGAGCGTGCCATCCTGGTCAGTCTTCGTCCTACACGAGTCAACTCCAACCTCGGCTCTCGTTGCATCACTCTGAGTCCTCATGGTCATCGGCGGCAAATGATATAAATGGAAATAGGATTCGATATGAACACGGAAATCGAGTTACAAGGATATGTATCATCAAGGAAGGAATTTCAAGCAATTAGTACTTAGGTCACTTTAGGCGGAGTACCGTGATCGTGAGTATGCCGCGGACATACACACACTATGTTACTCTGCTTAGGCTACCTACTCCATCATACCAAGGTCATCCTACACTCCGAAAGGTAAAAGCTAGCGCTCTGATACCAACTTTATCACGACCCGAAATTTGGCACGTGACGGCCCTTAAACTACACAACGTCTACAGGCGTAACACAATTTAAGTAAGCCGAAAACCCAGCAATCTAAACCATCAAAAGTAGTAAATGATAAGAACATTATTAAAACTTTTGAAAATCTCAAGTACAAATTCTTTAAAGTCCAATTTAGTTTCTTAAAAATTTTGGCAGCACCTCCTTTGTAAAAACTAACCCCAAAAATGGGTACAACATAAATATATGTAAAGCATCCCCAACGGGAGCAAAATCCATGCCCAAAGGCAGAAACAACCACCATAATAGATATACGACGCCGTAGCGAAGAAAAAAAAGACGATATAAATAAAAACTGCATAAAAAACCTCCAAGCAACAAAATAACATACAATATCGTCCTCACATCAAGTTTCTAAGTCATACATGAAAGTGGTAGATGGAGAGTACATGGTATAAAGATAACAATAAACAACATTGGATAGCCGCAAAACCCACCTATAGCAAAACTGCGCACAGTCAACCGAAGCGGTATCCGCTGTAAAAGATGATATGAAAGATGAAAAGCCTGTCGCAACTGCCCTGAGGGACTACCTGCAAAACACTGTGGCACAATGAGGGTGAGTTTCCAACTCGTGAATAGTAAATAACATATGCAGGTAATCGCAAGTATGCACGTACAGCGCGAATCTAATACATGCAAGCGGATAGCAATAAATGGTCATATGTATGCAACAGTCATGAAAGGTACTCTAGCAGGTACAACTAATACATGAAGCAATAATATGATAATATGTATATGCAACAGTCATGAAAGGTACTCTATCAGTTACTACTAATACATGAAGCAAGGCATATAAAATAAATGTGGAGTATGGGATAAAACATGTCATCCTCACGGAATCCTGACCTCGTGGTAAGACCAAAGTCCATCAAGACAATCTAAATCCCAACTTTCCTTAAATTAGCCCCCAAATTGGCCCTCATATCATGTAAGTCTTATATATCCTGAGTGTCCAATATCAAGTAAATCTCATATATCCAGTATCCAATATCAAGTAAATATCATATAACCAGTATCCAATATTAAGTAAATCTTATATAACCAGTATCCAATATCGAGTATATCTCATGAAACCTGAGCGTCCAATATCTACACCCAAAAACATCATGAAAACAAGTGTCTAGCATCGACACAAAATACTCAAATCTGAGGCGCCATCACCTGGGACTGGCCCTCCTGTGTCATGTACGTACATCCTATGAACCTGGGTAAGCACCACCCGAAATCTGCAAGGCATGTGCGTACATTGTAGGGTTACTAGGCACTCTAATAAGGTTCTACAATGCATCAACCATGCCCGTTTAAATTTTTAGCCGTGCCGAATAACCCTAAACAAGATCGTTGCTAGAGAATTAGGGTTTCACATGCTAGTAAACTACGTTTACGACTAAGTGAATACGAAATACAACCTTTGTAGATCGGTCCTTCACTTCTTTAGCTCCTTGTTGAAGTCCCTTCGTTGTGATCGTGGTTCTCGTGGACCCTTGCATGGCTTCACGAAGCTAAAGAGCGTCCTTGCTTGAAGTCTTCGAGGTCGAAGATGATCTACGTCGAGGGGATGCCAACTCAAGCTTCTACTTCACTAACTAGAGAATTAGTGAAGCAAACACCCTAAACTAAAGTGCTAGTCTAATAGAGGATGGAGAAATAGGAAGTGGGTTCGCTTTAGAATTTTATTTCTCACAATGTTTCTCACTTTGGATCAAACCCTAGCTTGCTTTTCTTTTGAACAAAGAAGAAGAAAATGAACAAAAGAAAGAGATGAGGATAATAATCAAGTGAGAAAGTAAACCATGATGAGTGAGTATCATATACTAACTCATGTAGAGACTTAACCCATGGCTAATCCTTATGGTTGGGTTAACAAATATCCATAGTAAAAACAAACTCAAGTGGACTTAGTCAATGCATCCACAAGCTTCCACAAGCTTCATGCATTTTTCTAATCTTTCACTAATTTTGTAATTACTTTAAATATTAAAACCCAAACTAATAAATAGCATGGTGTAAGTCTCATACACCCATGAATGATATATCATCAACCATGATACAAAAAGAAAACACATTTTAATATATATCATATATATATAGAAGTTGTGTACATGTGAGAAAAAACCCTAAATGAACAAGTGTTAGTTAATGTAAATTAGTATATCTAATATACAATTATACACTAAATTATTAAATCAACACTTGACTTAATAATCCGGTCATATCTCATATAACCGACTAACATCCATTGTATCGACTTATCGAATCAACACTTGATTCGATAATCCGGCTATATCACATATAACCTCGCGATACAAAAAGTCGCGAGAATAGAATACGGTATCACATACACGCATTTTTCTCGGTCCCGCACATATCACATATGCGCTCCTATTTCATTTTGCCTGAGCCAGTAAAACCCCTGTGTATGACTCTAAAGACTCGTCAATACGCCGGCAGTAGGTGATGATCACATCAAGCACCCACAAGCCGTCAACGGTACTAGCTGGACGTAACGGCTACCCGGGTATTGAGCGATCAGAAGATCAGCAAGCAAGCCCGCTCCAACTCCTGTAAAAGCCTGCCGGTAACACTTCCCGGACAGTCCGGTCTCCTCGTCTGATATGTCGCATATCAAGTCTAGGGGTGGTAATCGTCAGACCCCAATAACCGATAAGTCGTGCCGATGTAAGGCTCATAACAGGTCGAGAAACTACTGGTAACACTTAACAGTAAATCTCTAAATCAGCCGTGGCCAGGGACTTCCCTGTTATGGCCAATCGAGCACAGCGCAACATCAACCCCCAATACCGGGAGAGACGAAACCCCTCCTATCGCTCATCGTCTCCATGTGACTCGGGACTGTACCCAAAAACCACCGTTTTGCACGCCCTCTTGGACGTGGTAAGATGGAAATCAAAGCACAGTGGGAATCACACAAGACTCTATGACGATCTCGGGTCTACAGACTAACCTGCACAAGTGTCACCAGAGAATTGCCATCTGACGTGAGGTATAATACCATCTGGGAGTTCTCGGCGAGTCCGTCCAGTGTACCCAGTCTCCACTGAGCACCCGTATACCATCTCTGATGTCAAACACCAATGGATATGGGATCATCCATCGTCCATCTCATGGGTCGAGAAGCGTATACGCTAGTCTACTCTGGTATATCGATGCCCTGTCTCGATACACCCATGACTAGGAATATTAAAGGATGTACTTATGGACCACACTGTCCCTACTAGTATGATCTGCATCATAGTCCAGGTAGTCAAGTACACATCCTAAGGGCTTTACCAACATGTAACTATAAGACAGTATCAAGAGACAAGTATACATGTTAAGATAAAGAGCAACCAGATAGCATGCTATCAAATCGAGCAAGAAAGTCCTCTCTATATATGTCCAAGCATCCAATATAATATACATCATCTGTACAATACTGGCCTCTAGGGCATACATACAACTAACAATCTCCCACTTGCACTAGGGCCAGCTGCTGTAGTATCGCATACCTAGCATCCCGAAGAGTCTCTCAAACTGTATCTGGGGAATGGCTTTCGTGAGTGGATCCGCAGTGTTGTTCTTCGTGTCAACCCTCCTGACCTCGATCTCCTAGTGCTCTACTATCTTCCGGATCAGGTGATACCGCCTCAGAATATGCTTGGATCGCTGATGGGACCTGGGTTCCTTGGCCAAAGCCACCGCTCCATTGTTATCACAATACAAAGGTATTGGATGCTCAATGGATGAAACCACTCCAAGTTCAGTAATGAACTTCTTGATCCAGACAGCCTCTTTGGCAGCATCGTTGGCAGCGATGTATTCAGCCTCCATCGTCGAGTCTGCCACGGTTTCCTGCTTGGAACTCTTCCAGCTAACTGCCCCTCCGTAGAGGGTAAAGACAAATCCCGAGTGCGACTTAGAGTCTTCCTTATCACTCTGGAAGCTCGAATCGGTAAAGGACTCCACTTGGAGTTCTCCGTTACCATACACCAAGAGCATCTCCTTAGTCCTTCGTAAGTACTTGAGAATGCTCTTCACAGCTGTCCAGTGACTCTCTCCAGGATCAGCTTGATACCTACTCACTACACTTAGTGAGTATGCTACATCGGGTCTGGTACATAGCATCGCGTACATGATAGAGCCTAGAGCCGAAGCATAGGGTATCCCTTACATGCGAGCTCTCTCCAAATCAGTCTTGGGAGACATCTCTTTGGAGAGAGTGAGTCCAGAGATCGTCGGTAAAAACCCACGTTTGGACTCTTCCATACTAAACCTCTTTAGTATGGTGTCAATGTACCTGGATTGGGACAATCCCAATATCCTTTTAGATCTATCTCTATAGATCATAATTCCCAATATGCAGGAGGCATCACCTAGATCTTTCATTGAGAATCTTTGCGATAAGAAGAGCTTGACCGATTGCAGCATAGGAATGTCATTTCCTATCAAGAGTATGTCGTCCACGTACAATACGAGGAAGACAACCTTACTCTCTGCCACCTTCTTGTAGATACAAGGTTCATCTACGTTTTTGACGAAATCAAACTCTTTGATAACGACGTCAAAGAAGATGTTCCAACTCCGCGATACTTGCTTTAATCCATAAATGGATTTAAGCAGCTTGCTCACCTTCCCGCTGCTCCCACTATCTACGAAGCCCTCTGGCTGAGTCATGTACACGCACTCTTCTAAGAAATCACCGTTTAGAAAGGCGGTCTTAACATCCATTTGCCAGATTTCGTAGTCATGATATGCAGCAATGGCAAGCATGATCCGGATGGATTTAAGCATAGCCACTGGAGAAAAGGTTTCGTCATAGTCCACACCTGGTCTTTGACGAAAACCCTTTGCAACAAGTCTAGCTTTGAAAGTCTCCACTTTCCTATCTACACCAAGTTTTTTCTTGAAAATCCACTTGCTCCCAATGGGTTTTACCCCTTCAGTAGCATCTTCCAAAGTCCACACTTTGTTGGTGTACATGGATTCCATCTCGGACCGCATTGCATCCAGCCATTTCATTGAGTCCCCACTCGTGATGGCCTGCTCGAAGCTAGTTGGGTCATCATCAACCATGATGCAATCCTCGCTCCTACCATCCATGAGAAAACCGTAGTATCTCATAGGTGGGTGAAGAACCTTACTAGATCGGCGGAGAGGCTGAGATTCGTTGGGAACTACCGAATCATCCGGTTCAACCAAATCTTCTGTCGTAGTCTGTATTGCTGGAACCTTTTCCAATTCTACCTCCTTGCCACTAATCTCTTTTTCAAGAAATTCCTTTTCTAAAAAGGTGGCATGTCGAGAAACAAACACCTTTTGTTCCTCGGTGTCGTAGATGTAAGTGCACGGCGGAGCCCCGGCCATCAATCCGACGCCGGAATGCGGAAACGAAACTTTTCTAAAAACAACAAACCGGCACCACCGCGCACTAGAAAACAGGATCGGGCCATTAACCTAACACTAGCAAATACAAGAAAGGGTAGAGAAGCTATACCAAGCGATCTGTGTCCTTCGGTCTTCGCCTCCACTCCGATCTCCTCGCGGAATCTCCGGTCGTCGCCTCCTCGTCGAAACGGGCACCACATCGCCGGGTTCTTGTACGAGCTCCCACCTCTGGAACGAGGCAATTCGGGCGCGAAGTTGGCTAGCCGACGCGTCCAAGGTTGAAGTAGATGAAGCATAGAAAGCTTGTCTCTTTGGGGTTATGAAGTTGCCTTGGTGATGTGGAGGTGAAGAATGAAAGAAGTTTTGAAATAAAAATGGTGCTCTCATTTTTCTAGCAAAGAATGAAAATGAGAATGAATAAATTCCCCCACATAATGAATCCCCCTCTCCTCCCTCTATGTGGTCGGCCTCATAAGAAAATGGGGAGTGGGAAAAAACAAGTAAGGAAGGTGAGTGTAGGAGAGGAAATATGGTAACCCTAAGCCAAATCAAATCCAATCACAATTCCATCACATTAAATGCACACCATGATGGAAAAAGAATCTAATGATGCAATAACCAGTATGAAGCCACCATTTCACATATAAACCCTCCACAATATGCTAATTTGCGAACTTGCAAATTAGCCCCTCCATCACAAAAGTCCGGCCGAGAAGGAACAAAAGAAAACGGTCGAAACCGGAAAACAAACTGGCAACTTCAGAAAACTGATCCCGTAATAAATTACAGGAAAACCCCGCGACTGCATATACATGCCCGCATTTGTATTCCCACTGAACACAAATGCAAAGAGACAAAATCTACACTGTCTAATACTAGGATCCGGCTTAAACCAAAGCCCGCTAGTAAAATCCGTCCGATCACGATCCGTGCAATACCGCACGTATCTGATCGAACCCTGCCATATCTCCATACGGCCTCTACAGCGTTTCGCCCGAAACTTGAGAAACTGGTCTGTGGGGAACTCTAAAGACTCGTCAATACTTTGGCTGTGGATTTAACCACTAGCACACGTCAGAGGTATTAGCCAATACGTGACGGGCTACCAGGTATTGACCAAAAGGGACGTCGATGAGCGAACTCATCCTGACACCCTACTGAGCCTGTCAGTGACAATATCCGTACAGTCCGGTCCGTTCGTCTATGAGCATCGCATGGCGGGCCTAGGGGGTTGGTAAAAGTCAGACCCCCAAAATCGGACAAGTCGTATCGGAGTGTAGCCCAGAACACCCTGAGATACTACTGGAATACCTACCAGTAAATCTCCTGCCTCGGCCGAGGGCTTTGTGTAATGGCTCTCCTAGACACAGCACGACCTCACCCCCAATACCGGGAGAGACGAACCCCTGCAGATCCGCCCACTGCCTCCATGTGGCTCGGGACTGTACCCAACTAAAACCTGTTTGCACGTCTCCTTTGAGCGTGGTAGGGTAGTAATCAAAGCACAGCGGGAACTCACACGAGACAAATGACGATCTCAGGTCGATGAACTAACCTGTACACATGTCACCAGGGAACTGCTATCTGACGTCTGGTATAATCCCAACTAGCAGGTTCCCGGCGAGTCCTGTCCGGTGTACCCATAACCCAATGAGCACCTGTATACATCTTAGGTGAACCAACTGACACCAATGGCTTGTGAGACCGGCCACCGCCCCTCGTCGGGGTCTCGACTGTATACACTAGTCTACTTTAGAGAATCGATGCCCTGTCTCGAAACTCCCACGACTAGGGACCTTTTAAGGATGTGCTTATAGACCCTAGCTCCCACGTATATGATCGCCCTTATACTGCTGGTAGTCAAACAAGAATCCTAGGGGCTCTATCAACGTGCAATAGTGACCTGTAAGGTCACCTAAAACAGTACACGATGATAAAGATAAACCAGATAGCAAATTATCATCTTGAGTAAGACTGTCCTACCGGCATAGGTCCTCCCTCAATCATTGCAATCACGTGCCTGTGATCCAATAATTGACTCTGAGGGCACTATATCCAACAATCTCCCACTTGCACCCAAGGCTAATTATTGCAATGTCGCATACTCACAGCCCGTGTGATACCGAACACCCAACTCCTCTACTAGCCAGTCTCACAAAGCTCGTTTGCGAAATTATTGCGTTCGAGAAATAGCCTCAGTGAGTGGATCCGCTGCGATGTTTCTTACTATGTCTCTCTATATCTCAAGTTCGCGGAGAAAGCCATCTCCCGAAATGACCAATACCTGTCTTAGAATATGTCTGGATATCTGATGGGACCTAGTTCATAAATGAACTCCAAATCCAAACCTCTTAGACTGTATCGTCAACTGAACTTAATCAGTATCCTGCGCCATCCTTCCCTCAGTATCCACCTGGACCACCTGTCCAAAATACTACCCCTCGTTAGAGGGAAAACTATAACTCTGACAGTCACTCTGCCATCCATATCACCTTGGAAGCTTGGAATGATAACCGTCTCCTAAAGGAGGCTGCCGTTATCATTTCCCTAGAACATCAACTTATGTTCTAAAACTGCTTCCG
Organism: Agapanthus africanus; assembly: GCA_030015575.1. NCBI lineage: Eukaryota > Viridiplantae > Streptophyta > Magnoliopsida > Asparagales > Amaryllidaceae > Agapanthus > Agapanthus africanus. The sequence continues at coordinate 204,056,954 of CM057347.1, read as the reverse complement.
ATCGTTTCTCCAGGATTGGATCAATATCAACTTATTGCATCTACTGCAAGAACAACATCTGGTGTGGTACTTGACATCTCATGATTAACTCAATTGCCTAAGCAAGTGATCTGCCAATCATGCACATCCCTCTCTACTTTAGTCTATAAGACACATTTAGAGAGGGTGACTCCATTACCTGCAGGTACGCTACCGTGCCAGGAGTCGTCCATTCTAAAACACCTTTAGAATGCTGTCTAAGTAAGCAGATTGGTAAACTACCCAAATCTAGATCTAATACCATAGATCCAGTAACCAGAATGTCTGATATAATATCCAAGTCCTATGTGGAGAAACCACTGTGTGACAACCAAAGTATAACCGACCGTAGTATAGGAATATCACTTCCTACTCTGTGTATGTCATCCAAATACCAGGACATCACACCCTACTACCTTCTTAACAGATCCATCCCATATTCTGATGAAGTCAAACCTATGACTTGCACATCAGAAATAGATGATCTATCTCCGCTATATCTGCTTTAGTCTATAAATAGACATAAGCCACCTGTCCACCAATGCTTCCGCTGCTCCCACTGACTACGACAACCCTCTGGCAGAGTCATATAGACGTACACTTCTAAAGCTAGTTTAGAACGACGCTATAGTCATCCTCCTGCCGGGTCTCACAGTCTGGAACAACAGCAATGGCAAGTCTGGGTAAACAAGAACCTCCCTGTCACCGTCCTTGAGGCTACCGGAGTACATCTCGGGTGCCTGAGGTTACCCACCATATCTGCGGAGTGGCTAATGGAATGTCAAACCAGATTGAATCTTTAGGTTCTTTATCAAATCTTCAGTAATCGTTTGCGGTTCTGGAATCACTTCCAGTTCTACCATACTCCCACTACTGTTTTCTGAAAAAAATCCATTTTTATTAAAACTGTGGCGAGTTTAGAACAATATCTGTAGGGTTCCTAGGCACACTAATGAGGTCTCACAAGGCATCAACCATGCCAATTTCAAATTTTACAAGTGCCGAGAAACCCTAATACGGATCGTTAACTAGAATTTTAGGCGAAACTAGAAGCTAGTTAACAACTTAACTAAAAGAACGGAAATACAACCTTTGTAGATCCGGTCCTCCACCTCCACGGCTCCGTAATGAAGTCCCCTCGCTGTCCATATCGGATCCCGGACTCTAGCATCGGCTTCATCGGAGAAATGGGCGGGCTAGGTCATCGACTACGATGCCGAAGATGATCTACGTCGAGGCATCACAAGATCAAGCTCCCACTTCAACAAGTCATGAAACTTGTGAAGAAAACACCCTATACTACTTGGCAAGAGGTAGAGGATGAAGAAATAGGAGGTGGGTTCACTTTTGAATTGGATTTCTCACTCATTTCATCAAATCACCATTGATGGAACAAAGTTTTCTTCAAGTGAAGAAGAAGAAGAAGATAAAGATAATCATATGATAAGTGAAAAGAAAATATTACTTATCATATATTTAACCATGGTCAAGTGTAGAGAATTAACTAAGGTTATGTGAATGGTTAGGGTTAAAAGAAGAAGACAAAATGGTCACTTGGTCAAAGCTTCATGAAGCTTCAACAAGCTTCATGAAAGAAAACAAAGAAAGAAACCATTTTGCTTTTCTTTTATCCATTTCTCAAAAAGAATAGATAAATAAATAAATGAATAAGTAAAAACAAAACCCTAACCATTACACAACCATGGTTTAATCTTTACACTTAGCCAATTATGCATGCATCATCAAACATGATACAAACTAGTGCACAAAATTATATCGTATATACAATGTGCACATCCGAGTGAGAAAATCCATCTTAAGTGAACCAATATTAGTTAATGCAAAGTAATATATCAAATATATATTTGTGCATTAAATCATTAAATCAACACTTGATTTAACGATCCGGTCATATCGCATATAACCGACTAATATCCAATGTATCGACTTATCGAATCAATCCTTGATTCGATAACTAGGTTATATCGCATACAACCAATCGATACATTCATCGCGAGAATAGAATACGGTATCACATACACGCATTATTCTCGGTCCCGCACATATCTCATATGCGCTCCTATTTCATTTCGCTTGAGCCAGGAAACCTCTGTGTAGGACTCTAAAGACTCGTCAATACGCCGGCAGTGGATGATGATCATATCAAACACCCACAAGCCGCAAGCGGTCTGCTAAACGTAACGGCCACCCGGGTATTGAGCGATCAGAAGATCGACGAGCAAGCCCGCTCATACTCCTGTGAATCCAACCAGTAACACTTACCGTACAGTCCGGTCTCGTCGTCTGATATGTCGCATATCTCGCCTAGGGGTGGTGAACGTCAGACCCCAATAGCTTGATAAGTCGTGTCGATATGAGGTCTATAACAGTTCGAGAAACTACTGGTAACACTTACCAGTAAATCTCAGCAACCCTGGCCAGGGATTTCCGGTTATAGCCAATCGAACACAGCGCAACATCAACTCCCTATACCGGGAGAGACGAATCCCCTCCTATCGCTCATTGCCTCCATGTGATTCGGGACTGTACCCAAAAACCACCGTTTTGCACGCCCTCTTGGACGTGGTAAGGTGGAAATCAAAGCACAGTGGGAACCACACAAGACTCTATGACGATCTCGGGTCAACAGACTACTCTGTACCAGTGTCACCAGAGAACTGCCATCTGACGTAAGGTATAATACCATCTGAGAGTTCTCGGCGAGTCCGTCCAGTGTACCCAGTCTCCACTGAGCACCCGTACATCATCCCTGATGTCAAACACCAATGGATATGGGATCATCCATCGCCCATCTGTATGGGTCGAGAAGGTATACGCTAGTCTACTCTGGTATATCGATGCCCCGTCTCGATATACCCACGACTAGGGACCTTGAAGGATGTACTTATGGACTACCATGTCCCCACTAGTATGATCCGCATCATAGTCCAGGTAGTCAAGTACACATCCTAAGGGCTTTACCAACATGTAACAGAGAGACAATCAATGTACACGTTAAGGTAAAGAGTAACCAGATAGCATACTATCATGTCGAGCAAGAAAGTCCTCCCTATATATGTCCCAGCATCCACTACAATATACATCCAATGTACAGTAATGGCCTCTAGGGCATACATATAACTAACAATCTCCCATTTGCACTAGGGCCATCTGTAGCAGTGGTTGTAGTATCTCATACTCAACCATCCCATAAAAGTCTCTCTCTGGGAATAGGCCTTCGTGAGTGGATCCGCCGTGTTGTCCTCTGAGTCTACTCTCCTAACCTCGATCCCCTGGAGATCAACCATTTCCATGATCAGGTAATACTGTCTTAGAATATATCTGGATCACTGATGGGACGGTCATTCCTTGGCATAAGCCACAACTCCATTGTCACACAATGGGAGGAACTAAGTTCATCTCATGAACCAATATACACCCAAACAGCCTCTTTGGTAGCATCTTAAGTAGCGATGTATCCTGCCTTTATCGTCTAGTTAGCCACGGTATCTAGCTTGGAACTCTTCCAACATACCGTCCCTCCACTGAGGGTAAAGACAATGCCTGTGACTGACATTCAGTCGTTCTCATCACCCTGGAACACTTCCAGTGATTCTCCCCAGGATCGATTGATACCAACTCACTACAACTAGTGAGAATCCTAACATCCATTTAGATCTATCTCATAGATCCAAAAACCAGTATTTAGTAGGTATCACTTTGATCCTATGTGGAGAATCATTGTGATAAGCGGAGATTGACCGAGCGTAGCATAGGAAACTCCTTCCCTATCAAGAGTATGTCATCCACGTACTCTACGAGGATCATCACCATACTCCCTACTACCTTTTTGTTTATACAAGGTTCATCTACCATTTTGATGATGTCAAACTCTTTGACTACTTCATCAAAACAGATGTTCCAACTCCGCGATGCCTGCTTTATCCTATAAGGCATCTTGTACACGTTTCCGCTGCTCCCACTTTTTACGAAGCTCTCTGGCTGTGTACTTACAGACGCTCTCTTCTAAAACATCATTTTAGAAAAGCAGTCATGACACCCAACCGCCAGATATCGTAGTCATGGTATGTAGCCGTGGCAAGTAGGATCTGGATGGACTTAAGCATAGCCACTGGAAAAAGGTTTCATCATTATCCACGCCTGGTCGATGACGAAAACCTTTAACAAGTCTAGCTTTGAAAGTCTCAACTTTTCCATCTATACTAAGTAATCTTCTCAAGATATACTTGCTCCTGATGGGGATTTAACCCTTCAGATATAGCAACCAAAGTCCATACTTTGTTGGTGTATAAGGATTCCATCTCAGATCGCTAAGCATCCAGCTATACTTACAGAGTCCCACTCCTGATGGCCAGCTCGAAACTAGTTGGGTTATCATCACATGATGCAATCCTCGCTCCCACTGTCATCGAGAAACCGAAGTATCTCTCAGGTGGATGAGGAACCCTACTAGATCGGCGGAGAGGCTGAGGTTCGTTGGTATCTATTGAATCCTTTGGTTGTACCAAATCATTAGCTGCAGTTTGTATATCTGAAACATTTCCAGTTCTACATAACATATCTTGCCTCGAGCTTGTCCGGATTTTGCTTTTAGACATAGGCCGGACAACTCCAAATCTTAACTAGCTTAAGACATGGGCTCTTCCCATACCATATCTCATATGGAGTGGTAGGCAACTGATTTGATTTGAACCCTTTTCAATAGGTATGCAACTTCTCAAGTGCATAACTTCTAAAAGGAAATAGGTAACTCAGTAGTACTCATCATAGAGCACACCTTATCATATAGGGTGTGATTGCTCTTGTTGGAGATAGTGCCCTCAGAGTCAATTATTAGGTCACAGGTACGTGATTGCAATGATTGATGGAGGACCTATCCCGGTAGGACAATCTTACTCGAGATGATAGTTTGCTATCTGGTTTACCTTTATCATCGTGTACTGCTTTAGGTGACCTGACAAGTCGCTATTACACGTTGGTAGAGCCCCTAGGATTCTTGCTTGACCACCAGCAGTGTGAGGGCGATCATATAAGTGGGAGCTGGGGTCTATAAGCACATCCTTAAATGGTCCCTAGTCGTGCGAGTTTCGAGACAGGGCATCGATACTCCAGAGTAGACTAGTGTATACAGTCGAGACCCCGACGAGGGGCGGTGGCCGGTCTCACAAGCCACTGGTGTCAGTTGGTTCACCTAAGATGTATACAGGTGCTCATTGGGTTATGAGTACACCGGACAGGACTCGCCGGGAACATGCTAGTTGGTCATATACCAGACGTCAGATGGCAGTTCCCTGGTGACATGTGTGCAGGTTAGTTCAACGACCTGGGGATCGTCATTTGTCTCGTGTGAGTTCCCACTGTACTTTGATTACTACCCTACCACGGCTCAAAGGAGTCGTGCAAACAGGTTTTAGTTGGGTACAGTCCCGAGCCACATGGAGGCAGTGAGCGTATCTTCAGGGGTTCGTCTCTCCCGGTATTGGGGGTGAGGTCGTGCTGTGTCTAGGAGAGCCATTACACAAAGCCCTCGGCCGAGGCAAGGAGATTTACTGGTAGGTATTCCAGTAGTATCTCAGGGTGTTCTGGGCTACACTCCGACACGACTTGTACCGCTTTTGGGGGTCTGACTTTTATCAACCCCCTAGGCCCGCCATGCGATACTCATAGACGAACGGACCGGACTGTACGGATATTGTCACTGACAGGCTCAGTAGGGAGTCAGGCTGAGTTCGCTCACAGACGTCCCTTTTGGTCAATACCTGGTAGCCCGTTATGTATTGGCTTATATCTCTAACGTGCTAGTGGTTAAATCCACAACCAAGGTGTTGATGAGTCTTTAGAGTCCCCCACATTCAGTTACTCAGCTTTCGGGCGAAAGGTTGTAGAGGCCGTATGGAGATATGGCAGGGTCCGATCAGATACGTGCGGTATTGCACGGATCAGGATCGGACAGTTTGTACTATAGGCCGTATGGTTATATGGCAGGGTTCGATCAGATACGTGCGGTATTGCACGGATCAGGATCGAACGGATAATACTAGCCGGTTTTGGTATAAGCCGGATTCTAGTATAGTACAGTGGAGATTTTGTCTCATTGCATTTGTATTTCGGTCGAAATACAGATGCGGGTGTGTATGCACAGTATCGGGGTTTTCCTGTAATTTATTACGGGACTAGTTTTCTGGAGTTGCCAGTTTGCTTTCCGTTTCGGCCAATTTCCTATCTATCGTTCATTGGCCGAAGATTGGTGGAGGAGGGCTTATTTGCATTGTTGCAAATAAGCTTTTGTGGAAGGGGGTCTTTGCATGTTTCCTTGTATCATGATGGTGCACCATTCTTTTGACCTTGACTTCTATCTTCATGATGGCATGACTTTTGGGAGTGATCATTAGCTTGTTGGAGTGTTGGATTTGGTGCTATCATGGTTATTGGTGAGTAGTTGAGAGTGGGTGTGATTGTGACCATATTCTTTTCATGATTTCTTTTTGCATGATAGTCTTCCCACTCTCTCCTTTTTAGATGGCTCTCTCATTCTTTCCCCTCCCTCACCTCTCATGGCCGGCCCAAGCATTGTGGGGCTGTCCCAAATTATTGGTGGGGATGTTTGGCTCATTTCATGTTGCAAAAATCCCACAAGTTCAATCCAAAAAGCCCCAAGTTCAATTCCTCCACCAAAAGACAATTCCACAAACCCCAAAATGAGACTTGCTCACTAGATATTCTACAGCAAATACGTCGACTAGCCAGCTTCGTGCCCGAGTTGCCTCGGCATTGAGGTGGGAGCCCGTAAAAGAAGTAGGCGATGTGGTGCACTTCCGGCGACGAGGAGGAGACGGGACATTCCGCAGGAGATTGGGACGACGACGAGAAGACCGGAGGACTCGGATCTGTCGGTATATCTCTCTTCCCCATCTTGTAGTTAGCTAGGACTAATTAATGGTTCGATCCGGGTATTAGTGCGCGGCGGTTTGCCAGTTCATGAAAAATTTAAGCTTATCACCGCTTCCGCATTTGGCCGTCGGATTGACGGCCGGGGCGCCGCCGTGCACTTACAGTGGTATCAGAGCCTCGCCATTAACTTAGTCTAGCTTGGTTTAATGTATTTTGGATTTCCGATCGACCAAAATTCCAAAATCTACATTTTTCAAAGCGACAGTTTTCTGTTGAAATTTTTTGGTCTCCAAAAATTTTTCAGGTTGTATAAAATTGATGTACTGGAGATTACAAGGCTACTGTAGAAATTCGACAGGGTGAGTCCACTGTGGGAGCGCGGAACCGCCGCAAATACCCCCTTATCGCCGCGGTTCCGCCGCACACTGTGGAGATCCCTGCACCAAATTTCTACAGTATCTTTGTGGGCTTAAAATATGGGTTTTGGAATATTAAAATTGGGCCCAGAATTTCTGTGAGTGCTACAGTATTGCTTGGGGGCCCACTTGTTAATTTTTGATCGATCGGATATTTTTAACACATTATTTCACAGTATTTACATTATATCTGCGACCGTGAATGTCACTCGATCGGTAAATCCGGTCTAACTGCTATAGCCCGGTTAGACGGATTTGCGAACGTGACTTTCACGTTGATGTTCTGTTTTTGCTGTGATGTTGCGGATCGGTCGTGGGGGATAGCCTGGTTGCAATGCTAGTACAGTTCTGTTGTATTATGTACATTTGATATTGCGGGGCGAGCGTCCGACATGTGGACTGCCGTCACTGCCTGTTTGTATTATTATTTTGGGGCACGACCTGATTGCGGTCGATGTACCCGTTGTATGTATATTTTACTTTCTGTACTAGGATTGCCCCGCGGAGGGGTGCACGGATAGCCGGATTCTAGAGGGCAACAAGCCCGCATCTCATGGCATTGAGACGGAGGGGGCTTCACTCTAGGATTGGCGGGCTATTCGCCGCACTCGTAGGGGGTACAGGTTGACCCAGGAGGGGTGCCCAAGTTGCCGGATTCCGTGAAGTGCCGGGTGGTCCATTCACGGTGCTGAAGGGGGCTGCCTCGCTTCAGGTTTTGGCGGGTGACTTGCCGCGCCCGTAGGGGTCTAGGATTTCATTGCACAGGCTATCCACACGACCAGGGGAACGTCGGGTTTCAGTAGTGGCTCTGTGAAACCCGGGGATCCCAGATATCTGTATTGTTTCTGTGATGCTGTACATTTCTGTGATGTTGCATTTTATTCACGCCTTGAGCGAATATAATATATTGGTATATATATTAGTAGATGTTGTATATGTTTTGCATCCGCGCTAGTCCAGTCCCCGCTCTGTCGTTAGTTAGCTAACCTAACGGGTAATGACGGGACCCAGTGGCGAATGCGGATGGCATATACGTACATCAGTATATTTTCGTTCTTTATGGTGTGATCAATTGATGGGACTGCGTTGATTCGGATCAATGCAAGTTAAAAACAAACCTAATCTGATGTTGTTGGAACACTTTTCGAAAAGCTGTTATTGCAAGGACGTTCATTTTTGTTTTGCATCGTGGTATTCAGTTGGAATATCCTGCTCCTCAGTCGACGAGGCAAGGGCCGAGATCCCTTCACCGGGAGTGACCCCTTGGACAAAAAGTTTGCGTCAGGGCAATAACTTCACTATAGCCGATTACTTTTGCTTTGCACCGTGGTATTCATTTGGAATATCCTGCACCTCATTCTACGGGGAAAGAGCCGAGATCCCTTCACCGGGAGTGACCTCTTTAGCAAAGGTTTTTCGTCACTATATTTTTAAAAAGCTATCCGTTCCTTCAACGATATCAAGTTCATTACGTTAAAGGTTTTCGCCAGAAACCATTCGTAGCCCTCCGTCATTTCAGTTAAATATTCGGTAGTATTCAAGCTATGTATTTTGACCTCACGCCAAGGCATAGTGATTGGTAGCTGCCGGGTATTTATCTGTTGCATAGATAGATGCGTTGGCTTGGGACAGTCGTACTACTATTTTGGCCTACGTCAAGGGTATGTACGGGTGGATTCAAATTAACCTGGATAATGATGGGTAGAACTTGACATGTGACTTATGACATTTTGACCTCACGCCAAGGTCATAAGAGCATGGGGCAAAAATCTCATCGGGAGTTTCAAAAGAACTGAAACTTGCCAGATATGCGCATACCTTCTGGAGTGTGATACCGTGAGCTGATTCCGTCACGTTGTCATGCGATGAGAGTTGGATCCCGATTCCCACTGATTAGTTAGTTTACTCCTCGGGTAATCCCGACTAATTCTTCTTTCAGGTTTGGAGGAGAATTTGACGGTACAGTGGGAGGTTTCCAGATTAGATAAATTGGTAACCATTCTGATCTAGGTTAGAGTGCACGCTGAGTGTTTCTTTTCTCTCTCTCTTTGGCAGCGACCATTGACCCGACCCTAAGACTATGACTCAGTGACCAAGTTGACCGAACCTTCTATAACACTGGCTTTTGGATTGTCAGAGTTGCAAACCTCATTGCCACTCCTACATTTACCCTTTTCTCCAGGACACCCCGTATTACTACGAACGTCCACTTCCATTGGACAAAACCATCGTATGATTAGATACGAACTCGAAAGAATTTATTCGAGGATGGTTTCAGGTTCTGGAGAAAACGGATAGGACTATTCAGTTGTCTTTTCCTTTTACCTTCTCTCAGGTTGCGAGTACTCCTTGGTTTAGGAGATAGTACACCTATTACGCAAATTGGATAGTCTTCTTCCAAACCTTAGGCTGGTGCCGACCGGTAGGGAATGAAGAAAACCAATTAGCCTAACGATGGTGTACAGAAGGTATTAAGTTAAGACAAATCAAGGGATTAGTAAGAGGGCAAAGTAAATTGCAACAGATATTCACGACCAAACCAAGTATTTCTTCGCCAATCCTAAATCACCTTTGTATTTCTCCAGGACACTCCGTATCACTGCGAAGATCCACAGTTTATTGGATACTCTATCGTATGGTTATATACGAACTCGAAAGGAACTTGTTCCAGTTCGGGGATGGATTCTGGTTCAGGAGAAATAGGAATAAGATTTATTCAGGTGTCTTTTATCTTCACCTTCTCTCGCATTGCGAGTGTTCCTAGGATTAGGACAGTACACCCATTATGCTTATTGGGTAGTCTTCTTCCAAACCATAGGCTGGTGCCGAACGGTAGGGAAGGAAGAAAACCATTTGGCCTAAAGGGGTGTGCAGAAGGTAAAGACTAAAGACATATGAAGGGATTTGGAAAGATGGCAAAGAATTACACGGTTACAGTCGTGAATCTGGAAGAGGCATTACTAGAAATACCGGAATACCCCATCGAAACATTTCAATGTTTCAGCCTCACTGTGTACTGTTAAAGGAAAACTGATTTCCCGATTAGATACTTACTCCAGGGTATGTATTTACCAGGTATGATTCTCACATCTGTATGATTTTTCAGATGATGAGTGGGAGTAAGTTATTGGGAATTGGGTGATCATCCTCATTATATCGGGATTCGTTGTAATCGGTGATATTTGAGGAAGTCACCTGGGCTGTTTGCCGGTCGGCAAATATTTGGTTTTGAATATCCTCTGTTATGCACCAATTTCAAATTGATATATCTGTACGTCTATTTTCATAGAGTGAGATGTACCTTTTTGAAATTATGTCTATGATATTTACCTATATCAGTGGATGGTTAGGTAAGGAGCATTAAACAGCAGTGTAATTCTTCATAACCAAAGGTACAGTTTTCAACCTACGACACACAGTGAATGAGTTATCAGACTCAAGGGACTTGTACAGAGTATTGTATGATGTCCAGGGTCCATCAGGACAGAGGGGTTGGTCCTCGTACTATATTCGGTTTACTTATGACTTCTCTAGTTTTTAGACAGGTGTTTCGTGGAAACACAGGGTCCGAATTTGGAGAAGTTATAGGTATTTGAATAGAGTAGAGAACCAGGTGTAGTAAGTATCGGGATTCTTCAAAGTGATCGAAGATGTAGATACTTGTATACGGTATTCAGTTGATAGTAATGATTAAGAGAACTTGCTTCTCTTTCAGGTTACTCATAATTGGAAGCATTCCTAAGTTGAGTAACGCTGATAGGCCTCCTTCCATTTAGTTGACATGCACTGGAGACAGTTGCATGATTTGGATCTGGTTCAATTAAATCAGTGCCTCTGGTTCTATATTGGATATAGAACAGTTCATATCTTAACGATGTTAAGGTACGGGGAGTTGTCCGGTTTATGATTAAAACCAGACACTGGACAACTCAAGGCACGTTTCTGTAATGGCTGTTTGTGGGTTGACCCAGGCTATGACGAGGGTTGACTTTCTACCATCTGGATGAACAATAGCGATATTGTTCTAGACTCGCCACAGTTTTATTAAAAATGGATTTTTTCAGAAAACAGTAGTGGGAGTATGGTAGAACTGGAAGTGATTCCAGAACCACAAACGATTACTGAAGATTTCATAGGAACCTAAAAATTCAATCTGGATTGACATTCCATTGGCCACTCCGCAGATAAGGTGGGTAACTTCAGGCACCTGAGAGGTACTACGGTAGCCTCAAGGACGGTGACAGGGAAGTTCTTGTTTACCCACAATTACCATTGCTGTTGTTCCAGGCTGCGAGACCCGGCGGGAGGATGAGTATAGCGTCGTTCTAAACTAGTTTTAGAAGTGTACATCTATATGACTCTGCCAGAGGGTTGTCGTAGTCAGTGGGAGCAGCGGAAGCATTGGTGGACAGGTAGCTTATGTCTATTTATAGACTAAAGCAGATATAGAGGAGATAGATCATCTATTTCTGACGTGACAGTCATAGGTTTGACTTCATCAGAATAGGGGATGGATCTGTTGAGAAGGTAGTAGGGTGTGATGTCCTGGTATCTGGATGACATACACAGAATAGGAAGTGATATTCCTATACTACGATCGGTTATACTTTGGTCGTCACACAGTGGTTTCTCCACAAAGGAAATGGATTTTATATCAGACATACTGGTTACTAGATCTATGGTTTTAGATCTAGATTTGGGTGGCTTCCCAATCTGGGTACTTAGACAGCATTCTAAGAGTATTTAGAATGGACGACTCCATGCACGGTAGTGTTCCTGCAGAAGATGGAGTCACCCTCTCTAAAGGTGTCTTACAGACTAAAGGGGAGAGGGATGTGCATGATTGGCAGATCACTTGCTCAGGCAATTGAGTCAATCATGAGATGTCAAGTACCACACCAGATGTCGTTCTTGCACTAGATGCAATAAGTTGACATTGATCCAATCCTGGAGAAACGGTCGGAAGCAGTTATAGAACATAAGTGGATGTTCTAGGAATATGATAACGATAGCCTTATGCGGGAGACAGTTATCATTCCAGGCTTCCAAGGTGACCTGGACAACAAGAAGGTTGTCAGAATTATAGTTTTTCCTTCTGATGAGGGGCAGTATTTTGGACAGGTGGTCCAAGGCAATACTGAGGGTGGCATGGCGCAGGATACTGATTAAGTTCAGTTAACGATACAGTCTAAGAAATTTGGATTTGGAGTTCATTTATGAGCTAGGTCCCATCAGACATCCAGACACATTCTAAGACAGGTATTGCTTTTTTCGGGAGATGGGTTTCTCCGCGAACTTGAGATATAGAGAGACATAGAAAGAAACAACTAAGCGGATCCACTCACTGAGGCTATTCCTCAAACGCAATAGTTTCGCAAACGAGCTTTGTGAGATTGACTAGTAGAGGAGTTGGGTGTTCGGTATCACACGGGCTGTGAGTATGCGACATCGCAATAATTAGCCTTGAGTGCAAGTGGGAGATTGTTGGAGATAGTGCCCTCAGAGTCAATTATTAGGTCACAGGTACGTGATTGCAATGATTGATGGAGGACCTATCCCGGTAGGACAATCTTACTCGAGATGATAGTTTGCTATCTGGTTTACCTTTATCATCGTGTACTGCTTTAGGTGACCTGACAAGTCGCTATTACACGTTGGTAGAGCCCCTAGGATTCTTGCTTGACCACCAGCAGTGTGAGGGCGATCATATAAGTGGGAGCTGGGGTCTATAAGCACATCCTTAAATGGTCCCTAGTCGTGCGAGTTTCGAGACAGGGCATCGATACTCCAGAGTAGACTAGTGTATACAGTCGAGACCCCGACGAGGGGCGGTGGCCGGTCTCACAAGCCACTGGTGTCAGTTGGTTCACCTAAGATGTATACAGGTGCTCATTGGGTTATGAGTACACCGGACAGGACTCGCCGGGAACATGCTAGTTGGTCATATACCAGACGTCAGATGGCAGTTCCCTGGTGACATGTGTGCAGGTTAGTTCATCGACCTGGGGATCGTCATTTGTCTCGTGTGAGTTCCCACTGTACTTTGATTACTACCCTACCACGGCTCAAAGGAGTCGTGCAAACAGGTTTTAGTTGGGTACAGTCCCGAGCCACATGGAGGCAGTGAGCGTATCTTCAGGGGTTTGTCTCTCCCGGTATTGGGGGTGAGGTCGTGCTGTGTCTAGGAGAGCCATTACACAAAGCCCTCGGCCGAGGCAAGGAGATTTACTGGTAGGTATTCCAGTAGTATCTCAGGGTGTTCTGGGCTACACTCCGACACGACTTGTACCGCTTTTGGGGGTCTGACTTTTACCAACCCCCTAGGCCCGCCATGCGATACTCATAGACGAACGGACCGGACTGTACGGATATTGTCACTGACAGGCTCAGTAGGGAGTCAGGCTGAGTTCGCTCACAGACGTCCCTTTTGGTCAATACCTGGTAGCCCGTTATGTATTGGCTTATATCTCTAACGTGCTAGTGGTTAAATCCACAACCAAGATGTTGATGAGTCTTTAGAGTCCCCCACATTCAGTTACTCAGCTTTCGGGCGAAAGGTTGTAGAGGCCGTATGGAGATATGGCAGGGTCCGATCAGATACGTGCGGTATTGCACGGATCAGGATCGGACAGTTTGTACTATAGGCCGTATGGTTATATGGCAGGGTTCGATCAGATACGTGCGGTATTGCACGGATCAGGATCGAACGGATAATACTAGCCGGTTTTGGTATAAGCCGGATTCTAGTATAGTACAGTAGAGATTTTGTCTCATTGCATTTGTATTTCGGTCGAAATACAGATGCGGGTGTGTATGCACAGTATCGGGGTTTTCCTGTAATTTATTACGGGACTAGTTTTCTGGAGTTGCCAGTTTGCTTTCCGTTTCGGCCAATTTCCTATCTATCGTTCATTGGCCGAAGATTGGTGGAGGAGGGCTTATTTGCATTGTTGCAAATAAGCTTTTGTGGAAGGGGGTCTTTGCATGTTTCCTTGTATCATGATGGTGCACCATTCTTTTGACCTTGACTTCAATCTTCATGATGGCATGACTTTTGGGAGTGATCATTAGCTTGTTGGAGTGTTGGATTTGGTGCTATCATGGTTGTTGGTGAGTAGTTGAGAGTGGGTGTGATTGTGACCATATTCTTTTCATGATTTCTTTTTGCGTGATAGTCTTCCCACTCTCTCCTTTTTGGATGGCTCTCTCATTCTTTCCCCTCCCTCACCTCTCATGGCCGGCCCTAGCATTGTGGGGCTGTCCCAAATTATTGGTGGGGATGTTTGGCTCATTTCATGTTGCAAAAATCCCACAAGTTCAATCCAAAAAGCCCCAAGTTCAATTCCTCCACCAAAAGACAATTCCACAAACCCCAAAATGAGACTTGCTCACTAGATATTCTACAGCAAATCTTGGGCACGTCGACTAGCCAGCTTCGTGCCCGAGTTGCCTCGGCATTGAGGTGGGAGCCCGTAAAAGAAGTAGGCGATGTGGTGCACTTCCGGCGACGAGGAGGAGACGGGACATTCCGCAGGAGATTGGGACGACGACGAGAAGACCGGAGGACTCGGATCTGTCGGTATATCTCTCTTCCCCATCTTGTAGTTAGCTAGGACTAATTAATGGTTCGATCCGGGTATTAGTGCGCGGCGGTTTGCCAGTTCATGAAAAATTTAAGCTTATCACCGCTTCCGCATTTGGCCGTCGGATTGACGGCTGGGGCGCCGCCGTGCACTTACAGCTCTGCCCCGATATACCATCGTGCTATGGTGTATACGGAGGAGTAATGCTGAGAGAGAATCTCATTCTCCTTTAGAATAATCCAGGATTTCCGTGCTCAAGTATTCTCCTCCTCGATCTCATCAAAGGACATAATACTTATACCCGTGTTTTTGGTTTTCTACTTCTAACTTATATTCCGTGAATATCTCAAAAGGTTCGGACTTGTGTTTCAACAGGAACATATGTCTGAATCTTGAGAGATTATCAGAGAATGTAACGAAGTACAAAGAACCAGTCCTGGCATATGCAGACAGGGGACCTTACATACATCAACATGTATCTTCCCAAGAGTTTACTAACTCTTTCTCTGTTTCCAATAAACAGAGCTGAGGTCATTTTATCTTTGTGACATGACTCGCAAGTTTCATAAGATGTAAATTCAAACTAATTTAAATATGCATCTAAATGTAATTTCAGCCAGTCGGGTCGCATTGATATGACCTAGTCTACAATGCCTCAAGAAGGATCCGTTCATTTCTGAACTCTTCCTCTTTTGTGTGTTCCGTATACTAAAGAACTGTAGTTTGATTTAGAACATCAATGCTTTTAGATAACGTGCCTGATCCGATCAACTTTTGATATAGGAAATGTTCAAAACATTATCCATCAATACAGAATTTTATCATTTCTTTACTAATAAAGAGACTGATATGATTTTGTATATCAGGTTCGGTATCTAATAGCATTTGTTCAAAATCAATGTATTGGTAATACAGGGTGACAGTGACCAACAGACTTGGCTGCAACACTTGCCCCGTTTTCTGCCTCATGAAACTTATCACTCGTTCTCAGTTCTTTACCTGTCTGTAGCCCATGTAACAAATTACATATGCGGGATCCTGATCTGGTATCACATACCCAGGACGTAAAGAATACTGAGAAACAGTTCTGTATAATGAACACACCCGAAGATGATGCATCAGCATGCACTCTCTTCGTTTGGGCGGCACGGGAATTCTGGTAATCCCCAATTTTCTGCTCTGTCTTATAACAATTATAAGTTGGAGCGGGACCAACGTTCCCCAGCTCAGTATAACAAGCGGGTTCGGTCAATATTCCGTATTATTTTCTTGATTAAGGCGTGATATGGTCGCTACCTGGAGAGAGAGAGAAGAAAACACTCAGCGTATGCTCTTGCAAGATCAGATTGGTTATTATTTTATCTAATCAGGACGGCTCCCACTGTTTTTATCAAATCTTCCTTCAAACCCTAAAAGGAAAGACTAGCCGGGATTAATTACACACTACAAGTTCGCCAATCTTTCAGCCAGGCCAGTGTCGGTACTTTGAGGGAGGTCCCCCATGCTTTCGCACGAACCTAATTAATGTAAACCTCGTTTTCCCAGAGGCGTAATCTCTTTAACACCTTTCTAGACACCTACTTGATCGGCTAATTGTAATGTGTAAAACTCTCCCAGGAGTAACAATTACTCGCAGCGGGTATCGGGATCCAACTATCTCATAGAAGGTATGCAATCTCATTGCAAATTTCAACACTTGAAATTCCCGATAATATTTTACCCCTAGCGTCCTATGACCTTGACGCAGGCCAACAAACCATAGTGCGCTAGTCAAGTTCAACCCGTCATTTTCTGATTGAATTAAACCCACCCGCACGACCCTTGACGCAGGCCAACAAAGTCGCACGACTACCCTAATCCAATCTGCATCATATGCATAAGCAGATAAATACTAGTTAGCTACCGCACACTACGCCTTGACGCAGGCCAACAAACGTAGCACGAATACTAAGTAGTACTTATCTGAAATGACGGAGGGTTACACAGGTTTTCAGAAAACCATGAGCGTAATGAACTTGATATCGTTGCAGAATCAAATGATTTTAAAATGGAGTGTCTTTAAGGCTTTTCTAGTTTTGCTAAAGGAGTCACTCCCGGTGAAGGGATCGTCGGTCCTTTCCTCGTCGAATGAGGTGCAGGATATATCATATATATCACTGTGCAAAGCAAAAACTCTTAAAAGCAATCAAAAGACAAACCGAGTGTGTAGCATCTGCCAATTATTGCTAAAGGAGTCACTCCCGGTGAAGGGATCTCGGTCCTTTCCTCATCGAATAAGGTGCAGGATATATCACATATACCACTGTGCAAAGCAAGAACTGTAGCTACCCTTTTTATTTTGAAATTCGATTCTACAACAATATCAAGTTCATTACGATTCTACAACATATATCAGAGCACAGTGGGAACCACACAAGACTCTATGACGATCTCGGGTCAACAGACTACTCTGTACCAGTGTCACCAGAGAACTGCCATCTGACGTAAGGTATAATACCATCTGGGAGTTCTCGGCGAGTCCGTCCAGTGTACCCAGTCTCCACTGAGCACCCGTACATCATCCCTGATATCAAACACCAATGGATATGGAATCATCCATCGCCCATCTGTATGGGTCGAGAAGGTATACGCTAGTCTACTCTGGTATATCGATGCCCCGTCTCGATATACCCACGACTAGGGACCTTGAAGGATGTACTTATGGACTACCATGTCCCCACTAGTATGATCCGCATCATAGTCCAGGTAGTCAAGTACACATCCTAAGGGCTTTACCAACATCTAACAGAGAGACAATCAATGTACACGTTAAGGTAAAGAGTAACCAGATAGCATACTATCATGTCGAGCAAGAAAGTCCTCCCTATATATGTCCCAGCATCCACTACAATATACATCCAATGTACAGTAATGGCCTCTAGGGCATACATATAACTAACAATATCACTATTGATCTTCCAGATGGTAGAAAGTCAGCTCTCGTCATAGCCTGGGTCAACCCACAAACAGCCATTACAGAAACGTGCCGTGAGTTATCCAGAGTCTGGTTTTAAGCATAAGCTGGACAACTTTCCGTACCTTAACATCGTTAAGATATGAACTGTTCTATATCCAATGTAGAACCAGAGGCACTGATTTAATTGAACCAGATTCAAATCATGCAGCTGTCTCCAGTGCATGTCAACTAAATGGAGAAGAGGCCGATCAGCGTTACTCAAGTTAGGAGTGCTTCCAATTATGAGTAACCTGAAAGAGAAGCAAGTTCTCTTAATCATTACTATCAACTGAATACCATACACAAGTATCTACATCTTTGATCACCTTGAAGAATCCCGATACTTGCAATACCTGGTTCTCTACTTTACTCACATACCTATAACTTCTCAAAACTTAGACCCTGTGTTTGTGCGAAACACCTGTCTAAGAACTAGAGAAGTCATAAGTAAACTGAATATAGTACGAGAACCAACCCCTCTGTCCTAATGGACACTGGACAATATACAATACTCTGTATAAGTCCCCTGAGTCTAATAACTCATTCACTGTGTGTCGTAGGTTGAAAGCTGTACTTATGGTTAAAAAGAATTACACCGCTGTTTAATGCTCCTTACCTAAGTTATCCACTGATATAGGTAAATGTCATAGACATAATTTCAAAAAGGTATATCTCACTCTATAAAAATAGATATACAGATATATCAATTTGAAATTGGTGCATAACAACGGATATTCAAAACCAAATATTTGCCGTCCGGCAAACAACCCAGGCAATTTCCTCAAGTATCACCAATTACAAAGAATTCCGATATAATGAGGATGATCACCTAATTCCCAATAACTTACTCTCACTCATCATCTGTAAAATCATACTGATGTGAGAATCATACCTGGTAAATACATACCCTGGAGCAAGTGTCTAATTGGGAAATCAGTTTTCTTTTAACAGTACACAGTGAAACTGAAATATTAAAATGTTTCGATGGGGTATCCTGGTATTCCTAGTAATGCCTCTTCCATTATCCAGATTCACAACTGTAACCGTATAAATCTTTGTCACCTCTCCAAATCCTTTTATATGTCTTTAGTCATTACCTTATGTACACCCCTTTAGGCCAAATGGTTTTCTTCCTTCCCTACCGTTCGGCACCAGCCTATGGTTTGGAAGAAGACTATCCAATAAGCATAATAGGTGTACTGTCCTAATCCCAGAAGCACTCGCAATGCGAGAGAAGGTGAAGATAAAAGACAACCGAATAAACCTTATTCCTATTTCTCCTGAACCAGAATCCATCCCCGAACTGGAACAAGTTCCTTTCGAGTTCGTATATAACCATACGATGGAGTATCCAAATAAACTGTGGATCTTCGTAGTGATACGGAGTGTTCTGGAGAAATACAAAGGTGAAGTGGGAGTGGTAATGAAATACTTGGTTTGGTCGTGAATAGCAGTCGCAGTTTACATTGCCCTCTTATTAATCCCTTGATATGTCTTTACTTAATACTTTCTGTACACCATCGTTAGGCTAATTGGTTTTCTTCATTCCCTACCGGTCGGCACATGCCTATGGTTTGGAAGAAGACTATCCAATTTACGTAATAGGTTTACTATCTCCTAAACCAAGGAGTACTCGCAACCTGAGAGAAGGTAAAAGGAAAAGACAACTGAATAGTCCTATTCGTTTTCTTCAGAACCGGAAACCATCCTCGAATAAATTCCTTCGAGTTCGTATATAACCATACGATGGTTTTATCCAATGGAAGTGGACGTTCGTAGTAATACGGGGTGTCCTGGAGAAAAGGGTAAAAGTAGGAGTGGCAATGAGGTTTGCAACTCTGACAATCCAAAAGCCAGTGTTTAAGAAGGTTCGGTCAACTTGGTCACTAAGTCATAGTCTAGGGTCGGGTCAATGGTCGCTGCCAAAGAGAGAGAGAAAAGAAACACTCGGCGTGCACTCTAACCTAGATCAGAATGGTTATCACTTTATCTAATCTGGAAACCTCCCACTGTAACGTCAAATTCTCCTCCAAACCTGAAAGAAGAATTAGTCGGGATCACCCGAGGAGTAAACCAACTCATCAATGGGAATCGGGATCCAACTATCATCGCATGATAACGTGACGGAATCCGCTTACGTTATCATACTCCAGAAGGTATGCGCATATCTGGCAAGTTTCAGTTCTTTTGAAACTCCTGATGTGATTTTTGCCCCATGCTCTTATGACCTTGACTAAGGCCAACAAATCATAAGTCACATGTCAAGTTCTACCCGTCATTGTCCAGGTTAATTTGAACCCACCCGTACAAGCCCTTGACTAGGGCCAACAAGGCTATACGACTGTCCCAAACCAATGCATCTATCTATGCTGCATATGAACACCCAATAGCTACCAAACACTGTGCCTTGACTATGGCCAACAAACACAGCTTGAATACTATTGACTATCCATATGAAACGACGAAGGGCTATGAATGGTTTCTGGCGAAAACCTTTAACGTAATGAACTTGATATCGTTGAAGGAACCGGATAGCTTTATAAAAATATAGTGACGAAAACCATTGCTAAAGAGGTCACTCCCGGTGAAGGGATCTCGGCTCTTTTCCCATAGAATGAGGTGCAGGATATTCCAACTGAATACCACGATGCAAAGCAAAAGTAAACGGCTATAGTGAAGTTATTGCCCTGACGCAAACTTCTGTCCAAGGGGTCACTCCGGGTGAAGGGATCTCGGCCCTTGCCTCGTCGACTGAGGAGCAGGATATTCCAACTGAATACCACTATGCAAAACAAAAGAGAACGTCCTTGCAATAATAGCTTTTTGAAAAATGTTCCAACAACATCAGAATAGGTTTGTTTATCTTGCATTGATCCGAATCAACGCAGTCCCATCAATTGATCACGCCAATAAAGAACGAAAATAATGATGTACGTATATGCCATCCGCATTCGCCACTGGGTCCCGTCATCACCCGTTAGGTTACTTTACTAACGACAGAGCGGGGACTGGACTAGCGCGGATGCAAAACATATACAACATCTACTAGTATATATATCAATATATAATATTCGCTCAAGGCGTGATAAAATGCAGCATCACAGAAATGTAACCAGCATCACAGAACAATACAGATATCTGGGATCCCCGGGTTTCACAGAGCCGCTACTGAAACCCGACGTTCCCCTGGTCGTGTGGATAGCCTGTGCAATGAAATCCTAGACCCCTACAGGCGCGGCAAGTTACCCGCCAAAACCTGAAACGAGGCAGCACCCTTCAGCAACGTGAATGGACCACCCAGCACTTCACGGAATCCGGTAACTTGGGCACCCCTCCTGGGTCAGCCTGTACCCCCTATGAATGCGGCGAATAGCCCGCCAATTTTAGAGTAAAGCCCCCTCCGTCTCAACGCCATGAGATGCGGGTTTGTTTCCCTCTAGAATCCAGCTATCCGTGCACCCCTCCGCGGGGTAATCCTAGTACAGAAAGTAAAATATACATACAACGGGTACATCGACCTCGACCCGGTCATGCCCCAAAAGAATAATATAAAAACAGGCAGTGCCGGCAGTCCACATGTAGGACGCTCGCCCCGCAATATCAAATGTACATAATAAACCAAACTGCACTAACATTGCAACCAGGCTATCCCCCACGACCAATCCGCAACATCACAGCACAACACAGAACATCAACGTGAATGTCACGTTCGCAAATCCGTCTAAAAGGGCTATAGCAGTTAGACGGGATTTACCGATCAAATGACATTCACGGTTGCAGATATAATGTAAATACTGTGAACTAACATGTTTAAAATTTTCGATCGACTGAATTTTCCGAAGTGTGCCCCAAGCACAACTGTAGCACTCAGAAACATCTGAGCCCAAAAAGAATATACCAGAAACCCTAATTCCATGTCAGTAAACCACTGTAGAAATTTGGTACGGTTTGGCCACAAAATGGCGGCGGTTCCGTGGCCAAAACGTGGTTTTCGCCGCTAAACCGCCGCGCTACAGTAACATCAGCGTACCAAATTTTCACAGAATTCATAAAAAACACTGCACGTAATTTTCCAATGTACCAAATAATTTTTAGAGTAAGGAAAAATTCGACAGAAAGTGCGACATGGAAATGTGGTTTTTGGAAAATCCGATCGATCGAACTTTTAAACACGTTAGAGCAAGCTAGACTAGGTTAATGGCGTGTCTCTGATACCAATGTAAGTGCACGGCAGCGCCCCGGCCGTCAATCCGACGCCGGAATGCGGAAACGAAAAACTTTTCAAACTAGAAAACCGGCACCACCGCGCACTAAAAAACCGGATAGGGCCATTAACCTAACACTAGCAAATACGAGAAAGGGTAGAGAAGCTATACCAAGCGATCCGTGTCCTTCGGTCTTCGCCTCCACTCCGATCTCCTCGCGGAATCTCCGATCGTCGCCTCCTCGTCGAAACGGGCACCACATCGCCGAGTTCTTGTACGGGCTCCCACCTCTGGACCGAGGCAACTCGGACGCGAAGTTGGCTAGCCGACGCGTCCAAGGTTGAAGTAGATGAAGCATAGAAAGCTTGTCTCTTTGGGGTTATGAAGTTGCCTTGGTGATGTGGAGGTGAAGTATGAAAGAAGTTTTGAAAGAAAAATGGTGCTCTCATTTTTTCTAGCAAAGAATGAAAATGAGAATGAATAAATTCCCCCACATAATGAATCCCCCTCTCCTCCCTCTATGTGGCCGGTCTCATAAGAAAATGGGGAGTGGGAAAAAACAAGCAAGGGAGGTGAGTGTAGGAGAGGAAATATGGTAACCCTAAGCCAAATCAAATCCAATCACAATTCCATCACATTAAATGCACACCATGATGGAAAAAGAATCTAATGATGCAATAACCATTATGAAGCCACCATTTCACATATAAACCCTCCACAATATGCTAATTTGCGAACTTGCAAATTAGCCCCTCCATCACAAAAGTCCGGCCGAGAAGGAACAAAGGAAAACGGTCGAAACCGGAAAACAAACTGGCAACTTCAGAAAACTGATCCTGTAATAAATTACAGGAAAACCCCGCGACTGCATATACATGCCCGCATTTGTATTCCCACTGAACACAAATGCAAAGAGACAAAATCTACACTGTCTAATACTAGGATCCGGCTTAAACCAAAGCCCGCTAGTAAAATCCGTCCGATCACGATCCGTGCAATACCGCACGTTTCTGATCGAACCCTACCATATCTCCATACGGCCTCTACAGCGTTTCGCCCGAAACTTGAGAAACTGGTCTGTGGGGAACTCTAAAGACTCGTCAATACTTTGGCTGTGGATTTAACCACTAGCACGTCAGAGGTATTAGCCAATACGTGACGGGCTACCAGGTATTGACCAAAAGGGACGTCGATGAGCGAACTCATCCTGACACCCTACTGAGCCTATCAGTGACAATATCCGTACAGTCCGATCCGTTCATCTATGAGCATCGCATGGCGGGCCTAGGGGGTTGGTAAAAGTCAGACCCCCAAAAGCGGTACAAGTCGTGTCGGAGTGTAGCCCAGAACACCCTAAGATACTACCGGAATACCTACCAGTAAATCTCCTGCCTCGGCCGAGGGCTTTGTGTAATGGCTCTCCTAAACACAGCGCGACCTCACCCCCAATACCGGGAGAGACGAACCCCTGCAGATCTGCTCACTGCCTCCATGTGGCTCGGGACTGTACCCAACTAAAACCTGTTTGCACGTCTCCTTTGAGCGTGGTAGGGTAGTAATCAAAGCACAGTGGGAACTCACACGAGACAAATGACGATCTCAGGTCGATGAACTAACCTGTACACATGTCACCAGGGAACTACTATCTGACGTCTGGTATAATCCTAACTAGCAGGTTCCCGGCGAGTCCTGTCCGGTGTACTCATAACCCAATGAGCACCTGTATACATCTTAGGTGAACCAACTGACACCAGTGGCTTGTGAGACCGGCCACCGCCCCTCGTCGGGGTCTCGACTGTATACACTAGTCTACTCTGCAGAATCGATTACCTGTCTCGAAACTCCCAGGACTAGGGACCTTTTAAGGATGTGCTTATAGACCCTAGCTCCCACGTATATGATCGCCCTCATACTGCTGGTAGTCAAGCAAGAATCCTAGGGGCTCTATCAACGTGCAATAGTGACCTGTAAGGTCACCTAAAGCAGTATACGATGATAAAGATAAACAAGATAGCATACTATCATCTTGAGTAAGACTGTCCTACCGGCATAGGTCCTCCCTCAATCATTGCAATCACGTGCCTGTGATCCAATAATTGACTCTGAGGGCACTATATCCAACAGTAGAAGATATACCCACACGAATTTTTGGGATATCCAATAAACTTACACAGAATGGACCTTGCCACGAGTTTGTCCGGATTTTGCGTTTTTACATATGCTGGACAACCCCATATCTTAACATAATTAAGACATGGTCTCTTTCCTTTCCATATCTCATATGGAGTGGTTGGCACAGATTTGGTGGGAACCATATTCAATAGGTCTGCAGCTGTTTCCAGTGCATACTCCCAGAAGGAAATAGTTAACTCAGCTGTGCTCATCATAGAGCGCACCATATCTAATAGGGTGCGGTTCCTCCGTTCCGATACACCGTTGTGCTGTGGTGTATATGGAGGAGTCAGCTGAGAGAGAATCCCATTCTCTTTTAGGAAGTCCAGGAATTCATTGCTCAAGTATTCACCTCCTCGATCAGATCGAAGGATTTTAATACTTTTCCCGGTTTTGTTCTCGACTTCTTGTTTATATTCTCTAAATTTCTCAAAAGCTTCAGATTTGTGTTTCATCAGGAACACATATCTGAACCTAGAGAGATCGTCTGTGAATGTAATGAAGTACGCAGAACCATTCCTGCTATGTGTAGACATGGGGCCATATACATCACTATGTACCAGTCCCAAGAGTTCCGTAACTCTTTCTCCGTGTCCCGTAAACGGAGTTTTGGTCATCTTGCCTTTGAGACATGACTGGCAACTGTCATAAGATGAAAATTCAAACGGATTTAAATATCCATCCTTATGCAACTTTGCTAGTCGTGTCGTATTGATGTGACCCAGTCTACAATGCCACAAGAAGGATTCGTTCAGTTCTGAACTCTTCCTCTTGTGTGTGTTTGTTATGCTCAGAACTGTTGATTGATTTAGAACATAAATGCCATTGCACATCGTGCCTGATCCAACCAACTTTTGGTTAAGAAAAATGTTCATAACATTATCCTGTAATACAAAATTATATCCCTCTTTACTCAACAAAGAAACCGATATAATGTTGCATATCAGCTTCGGCATGTAATAGCATTCGTTCAGAATCAATGTATTACCAGTTGACAATACAAGGTGATATTTCTCGACGGTTTTAGCTGCAACAATTGCACCATTTCCAACCCTTATGTCTTTATCACCTTCTCCAAGTTCTCTACCTTTTCTAAGCCCATGTAACTGATTACATATATGGGATTCTGACCCGGTATCTAATACCCAGGACGTAGAGCGAATGGAGAAACAGTTCTCTGTAACGAACACACCCGAAGAAAATGCATCAACATGTACTTTCTTCATTCGGGCAGCATGGAAATCCTGGTATTCCCCTATATCTTGTTCAGTCTTATAACTTTTATAAGAAAGAACGGAACCAACGTTCCCCAGCACAGTATAACATGCGGGTTCGGTCAATACATCCATATTATTATCTTTACTAAGGCATGATATGGTCGCTACCTGGAGAGAGAGAGAAGAAAACACTTTAGCGTATGCTCTTGCAAGATCAGATTGGTTATTATTTTATCTAATCAGGATGGCTCCCACTGTTTTTTATCAAATCTTCCTTCAAACCCTAAAAGGAAAGACTAGCCGGGATTAATTACACCCCACAACTTCGCCAATCTTTCAGCTAGGCTAGTGTCGGTACTTTGAGGGAGGTCCCCGTGCTTTCACACGGACCTAATTAAAGTAAACCTCGTTTTCCCAGAGGCGTAACCACGTTGACACCTTTCTAGACACCTACTTGATCAGCTAATTGTCCTGTATAAAACTCTTCCAGGAGTAACAATTATCGCAGTGGGTATCGGGATCCAACTATCTCATAGAAAGTATGCAATCTCATTGCAAATTTCAACACATGAAATTCCCGATAATATTTTGCCCCTAGCGTCCCATGACCTTGACGCAGGCCAACAAACCATAGTGCGCTAGTCAAGTTCAACCCGTCATTTCTTGATTGAATTAAACCCACCCGCACGACCCTTGACACAGGCCAACAAAGTCGCACGACTGCCCTAATCCAATCTGCATCATATGCATAAGCAGATAAATACTAGTTAGCTACCGCACACTACGCCTTGACGCAGGCCAACAAACGTAGCACGAATACTAAGTAGGACTTATCTGAAATGACGGAGGGCTACGACAGGTTTTTCTGAAAACCTATTGCGTAATGAACTTGATATCGTTGTAGAATCTAGTGAATTTTGAAATGGAGTGATTTTAAGGCTTTCGTTAGTTTTGCTAAAGAGGTCACTCCCGGTGAAGGGATCTCGGCTCTTTCCTCATCGAATAAGGTGCAGGATATATCATATATATTGCTATGCAAAGCAAAACTCCAAAAGCAATCAAAAGACAAACCGAGTGTTGTAGCATCTGCCAGTTTTGCTAAAGAGGTCACTCCCGGTGAAGGGATCTCGGCTCTTTCCTCATCGAATAAGGTGCAGGATATATCATATATATCGCTATGCAAAGCAAAAACTGTAGCTACCCTTTTTGAAAATTTGATTCTATAACATCTTTTAGGTTTCTTTTCTTTCATTAATCACATTAATGAAGTCCCATCATTTAATTCACCTAAACATCACAGATAAATACGACGTACACTTATGCCATCCGCATTCGTCTCGATGTCCCCTCGTGCACCGTTAGGTTCGGTAACTAACGGCAGAGCGGGGCAGGGCTAGCGCGGGTGTAAAATATAAGTAACATCTATATAATATATCATATATACTATATACAATATTTATCACATCACATCACATGATCACATCACATGATCACATCACAGATATCGCAACAGAAGAAACATATGAAACATTGGATATACTAGGACGTCCGTGTTTTATTTTGAGCCTCTATAAATCACGGATTCCACGGTCGCGATGAATAGCCAAACCCATACCCCTAGACCCCTACGAGAGCGGCAAGCAACCCTTCCAATTCTAGGGTTAGGAGACCCGGACTCGACTCCTCGAGTTGGTCTCCCACTGGACTCTAGAACCCGGTTACTTGTGCTCTCCTCCTTGGGTCTATTCTAGTGCGGAAAAGTAAATAATATACAAATGGTGACATCAACCTCATCTCGGAAGTGCCCCAATAAAAGAATATTACATACATTTAATTTTACATGAATGAAAATAAAAACTCTCATCTCACATAAAAAAAACCCGGCTATTCAGAACGCGACGATCCAATATAACATATCCAGCAACATATAACATCACATGTCATCAACGTAAGTAAATATGCGCATCCTAATTGTCGTTGACATATAGCAACGAAACCGGCGATATCACATATGACACTTACGGTCGCAGAAAAGAAAGTGTAAAACTACAATATTTGGAATCCACAATCTCTTTAGACATCGTAAATCCGAAATATCACATATTTCGCATTTCATGCCTAACTATATGAATTCCACATATTGTATCACATTCCAGATAAATAGACAGTATTAAACTTTCCGATCGAATAATCAAATATCCAAGATTTCCTAAATAGCTCAACACTTGAGCGGAGTTCAAAAATTCCAGAATACGTCACAGTAGCAATGGTCCAGCCGTAGAAGGGTAAAGCCAACGCCTCATATGTGGCACGCCGTACTGTCCCAAACCCTAAGGTTCAAAAGGCAGTTCAAGACGGTCACATAATCGAGTTAAGGTTTGTTGTCTTTTAGAGGGTCCATCGCGTTACATGCACGTTTTTCCGAAAGATTTAAACTCAAGAAAAATTCAACACTTGAATGTTTTTCTTGCCGGGAAAAATTGAGTTAATGATATCCGTTCGAACATTTTAATACTTTCTAAATTATCCGGAATAACAAAACAAAATTAAATTCTCCGATCGAATCGACGATTACAAAATAAACCCCAAAATACTCAACACTTGAGTCAGAATAAAAATACCCAGAAAGATGCAGGAACGGTATTGCATAGTACTGCATAAAGAACCGTCCCCAATACTCCTTTTCTGCAGCGGAACCGCCGCGAAAGGTGGCTTAGTGCCGCGGTTCCGCGGCCAAGTGGAGGATTTGAGGGCTCGTTTTTCATGGTAACCGTTAGAATTACCTGCTGATTTTTTCAGGTATTTTTAATTCAGAAAAAAACCCAGTTTTTAAAAAATGTACAGAGAGGGGGTTATCTTGACGTTTCCGGGTTCGATCGGGGTTTTAACTTCGTTAACACATCGCCTAATGCTCTAGCTAGGCTCTGATACCACTGTAGGGTTACTAGGCACTCTAATAAGGTTCTACAATGCATCAACCATGCCCGTTTAAATTTTTAGCCGTGCCGAATAACCCTAAACAAGATCGTTGCTAGAGAATTAGGGTTTCACATGCTAGTAAACTACGTTTACGACTAAGTGAATACGAAATACAACTTTTGTAGATCGGTCCTTCACTTCTTTAGCTCCTTGTTGAAGTCCCTTCGCTGCGATCGTGGTTCTCCCGGACTCTTGCATGGCTTCACGAAGCTAATGAGCGTCCTTTCTTGAAGTCTTCGAGGCCGAAGATGATCTACGTCGAGAGGATGCCAACTCAAGCTTCTACTTCACTAACTAGAGAATTAGTGAAACAAACACCGTAAACTAAAGTGCTAGACTAGTAGAGGATGGAGAAATAGAAAGTGGGTTCTCTTTAGAATTTTATTTCTCACAATATTTCTCACTTTGGATCAAACCCTAGCTTGCTTTTCTTTTGAACAAAGAAGAAGAAGATGAACAAAAGAAAGAGATGAGGATAATAATCAAGTGAGAAAGTTAACCATGGTGAGTGAGTATCATATACTAACTCATGTAGAGACTTAACCCATGGCTAATCCTTATGGTTGGGTTAACAAA
This sequence comes from Agapanthus africanus, assembly GCA_030015575.1. Classification (NCBI taxonomy): domain Eukaryota; kingdom Viridiplantae; phylum Streptophyta; class Magnoliopsida; order Asparagales; family Amaryllidaceae; genus Agapanthus; species Agapanthus africanus. Next base: position 204,027,881 of record CM057347.1, on the reverse strand, counting down.
TATCCATAGTAAAAACAAACTCAAGTGGACTTAGTCAATGCATCCACAAGCTTCCACAAGCTTCATGCATTTTTCTAATCCTTCACTAATTTTGTAATTACTTTAAATATTAAAACCCAAACTAATAAATAGCATGGTGTAAGTCTCATACACCCATGAATGATGTATCATCAACCATGATACAAAAATAAAACACATTTTAATATATATCATATATATATAGAAGTTGTGTACATGTGAGAAAAAACCCTAAATGAACAAGTGTTAGTTAATGTAAATTAGTATATCTAATATACAATTATACACTAAATTATTAAATCAACACTTGACTTAATAATCCGGTCATATCTCATATAACCGACTAACATCCATTGTATCGACTTATCGAATCAACACTTGATTCGATAACCCGGCTATATCACATATAACCTCACGATACAAAAAGTCGCGAGAATAGAATACGGTATCACATACACGCATTTTTCTCGGTCCCGCACATATCACATATGCGCTCCTATTTCGTTTTGCCTGAGCCAGTAAAACCTCTGTGTAGGACTCTAAAGACTCGTCAATACGCCGGCAGTAGGTGATGATCACATCAAGCACCCACAAGCCATCAGCGGTACTAGCTGGACGTAACGGCTACCCGGGTATTGAGCGATCAGAAGATCAGCAAGCAAGCCCGTTCCAACTCCTGTAAAAGCCTGCCGGTAACACTTCCCGGACAGTCCGGTCTCCTCGTCTGATATGTCGCATATCAAGTCTAGGGGTGGTAATCGTCAGACCCCAATAACCGATAAGTCGTGCCGATGTAAGGATCATAACGGGTCGAGAAACTACTGGTAACACTTACCAGTAAATCTCTAAATCAGCCATGGCCAGTGACTTCCCTGTTATGGCCAATCGAGCACAGCGCAACATCAACCCCCAATACCGGGAGAGACGAAACCCCTCCTATCGCTCATCGCCTCCATATGACTCGGGACTATACCCAAAAACCACCGTTTTGCATGCCCTCTTGGACGGGGTAAGGTGGAAATCAAAGCACAGTGGGAATCGCACAAGACTCTATGACGATCTCGGATCTACAGACTAACCTGCACAAGTGTCACCAGAGAACTGCCATCTGACGTGAGGTATAATACCATCTGGGAGTTCTCGGCAAGTCCGTCCAGTGTACCCAGTCTCCACTGAGCACCCGTATACCATCTCTGATGTCAAACACCAATGGATATGGGATCATCCATCGCCCATCTCATGGGTCGAGAAGCGTATACGCTAGTCTACTCTGGTATATCGATGCCCTGTCTCGATACACCCACGACTAGGAACATTAAAGGATGTACTTATGGACCATACTGTTCCCACTAGTATGATCTGCATCATAGTCTAGGTAGTCAAGTACACATCCTAAGGGCTTTACCAACATGTAACTATAAGACAGTATCAAGAGACAAGTATACATGTTAAGATAAAGAGCAACCAGATAGCATACTATCATATCGAGCAAGAAAGTCCTCTCTATATATGTCCAAGCACCCAATATAATATACATCATCTGTACAATACTGGCCTCTAGGGCATACATACAACTAACATACATAACCTCGATCGATATCCTCCGGATATCCGTCGAGTACAAATACTATCACCGGATGGCAAACGCCCCCATCCGGGCTCAACGGCATGGACCTTTGATCTTCTTGCTCCGGGGAACCAACCGGGTTCCACCATGTACCCGCACACGGCCCACAACACCTCCTCGCATGGGGTATATATTGTTAGTTATATGTATGCCCTAGAGGCCATTACTATACATAGGATGTATATTGTAGTGGATGCTTGGACATATATAGGGAGGACTTTCTTGCTCGACATGATAGTATGCTATCTGGTTGCTCTTTACCTTAACGTGTACACTGATTGTCTCTCTGCTACATATTGGTAAAGCCCTCAGGATGTGTACTTGACTACCTGGACTATGATGCGGATCATACTAGTGGGGACATGGTAGTCCATAAGTACATCCTTCAAGGTCCCTAGTCGTGGGTGTATCGAGACGGGGCATCGATATACCAGAGTAGACTAGCGTATACTTTCTCGACCCATACAGATGGGCGATGGATGATCCCATATCCATTGGTGTTTGACATCAGAGATGATATACGGGTGCTCAGTGGAGACTGGGTACACTGGACGAACTCGCCGAGAACTCCCAGATGGTATTATACCTTACGTCAGATGGCAGTCCTCTGGTGACATGGTACAGAGTAGTCTGTTGACCCGAGATCGTCATAGAGTCTTGTGTGATTCCCACTGTGCTTTGATTTCCACCTTACCACGTCCAAGAGGGCGTGCAAAACGGTGGTTTTTGGGTACAGTCCCGAATCACATGGAGGCAATGAGCGATAGGAGGGTATTCGTCTCTCCCGGTATAGGGAGTTGATGTTGCGCTGTGTTTGATTGGCTATAACCGGAAATCCCTGGCCAGGGTTGCTGAGATTTACTGGTAAGTGTTACCAGTAGTTTCTCGAACTGTTATAGACCTTATATCGACATGACTTATCGAGCTATTGGGGTCTGACGTTTACTACCCCTAGGCAAGATATGCAACATATCAGACGACGAGACCGGACTGTACGGTAAGTGTTACTGGTTGGATTCACAGGAGTGTGAGCAGGCTTGCTCGTCGATCTTCTGATCGCTCAATACCCGGGTGGCCGTTACGTTTAGCAGACCGCTTGCGGCTTGTGGGTGTTTGATATGATCATCAGCTGCTGCCGGCGTATTGACAAGTCTTTAGAGTCCTACACAGAGGTTTCCTGGCTCAAGCGAAACGAAATAGGAGCGCATATGAGATATGTGCGGGACCGAGAATAATACCAGTATGTGATACTGTATTCTATTCTCGCGATTTGTATCATTGGACGGTTATATATGATATAGCCGGGTTACCGAATCAAGTGTTGATTCGATACATTGATACACTTGATATTAGTCGGTTATATGCGATATGACCGGATCATTAAATCAAGCGTTGATTTAATGATTTAATGCATACTTATATATTTGATATATTACTTTGCATTAACTAGTATTGGTTCACTTAAGATGGATTTTCTCACTTGATGTGCACAAGTTGTATATGTGATATATTTTTGTGCACTTGTTTGTATCATGTTTGATGATACATGCAATCATGGGTGTGTGTAAGACTTAAACTATGTTTAGTTGATGGTTTAGGGTTTTTACTTGCTTATTCATTTATTTATTTATTCATTTTTGGCAAAATGAAATGGTGGCTAATTTTGTATCTTTGCTTTAGCTTCATGAGGCTTCTTTAGATTATCTACCATTTTGTCTTTTGCCTAAACCTAACCATTCACCTAACCCTAGTTTATTCTCTACACTTAACCAAGGTTGCATTATGATAACTTCACTTAATTTATCATTTGATTCATTATTCTCTCATGATATTCTTTCTTCTTCTTCTTCTTCTTCAAGAAGAAGAAACTTTGCTACCATTAATGGTGCCTTGAGAAAAAGAGTGAGAAATCCAAATCCAAAGTGAACCCACTTCCTATTTCTTCATCCTCTACCACTTGCCAAGTAGTATAGGGTGTTTTCTTCACAAGTTTCATGACTTAGTGAAGTTGGAGCTTGATCTTGAGTTGCCTTGACGTAAATCATCTTCGGCATCGAAGTCGACGACCTAGCCCGATCTTTTCTCCGATGAAACCACCGCGAGAGTCTAGGATTCCGATGGGTACAGCGGAGGGACGCCATCACGGAGCCAAGGAAGTGGAGGACCGGATCTACAAAGGTTGTATTTCCGTTCACTTTAGAGTAAAGTTGTTTGTTTGCATTTGTTTTCGCCTAAACTCTAGTTAACGATCGCATTAGGGTTTCTCGGCACCGGAAAAATTAGAATTTGGCATGGTTGATGCCTTGTGGAACCTCATTAGTGTGCCTAGGAACCCTACAGTGGTATCAGAGCCTAGCTAGAGCCTTAGGCGATGTGTAGACGATGTTTTACGTCCGATCGAAACACGAAACCCTAATCCGACCCCTTCTCTGTACAATTTTTAAAACAGTGAGATTTTCTACATTAAAAATATGCAGAAAATTCAGCAGGGTTTTATAAGAAAAACTGTGCAAAACGAGCTCCTGAATCAATTAAACCGCCGCGGAACCGCGGCAGTAGCCTGGATAGTGCGGCGGTTCCACGGCCGTACGGTCGCTTCTTCCATTAATTTTTGCACAGTAATTCCTATTTTTTGGTGCTGTATTTTCTGGGAATTTTTAAATCTTACTCAAGAGTTGAGTATTCTGGGTTGTATTGGGAGTTCGACGATTCGATCGGAATCTTTAACTTTGTCTGTGTTTTTCCGGATAATTTAGAATATGTTAAAAAGTTCGACCGGATATAAATACCCAATTTTTCCCCTGTTGGGAAATTTCCAAGTGTTGGATTTTTCCGTGGTTTAAAGACGTTCTAAGTAGTGCAAGTAACGCGATGGACCCTCTAGAAGACAACAAACCTTAACTCGATTATGTGACCGTCTTGAACTGCCCTTTGAACCTTAGGGTTTGGGGCAGTACGGCGTGCCACATGTGAGGCGTTGGCTTGACCCTTCTACGGCTGGACCGTTGGTACTGAGGCACGAAGTGAATGTTTTTTAAACTTTTTTCATGTGTTGAGATGTTTCGGGAAAACTTGGGTGTTTGATTGTTCGATCGGAAAGTTTAACATTTTCTATTTATCTGGAATGTGATACAATATTTGGAATCCATAAGTAGTTATGAGATAACTAATATGAATGTTATAAACATAGCAGTTTAGTCTCACTTGATCGGTTGCCACGGAATTTTGATGTGATCAAAAGTCCGTCGCAATCACGTAGTGTACGCGGATACTCGCCGGGTAAACTTAATAGACAGCCACACCCTATAGCCCCGACCAAGTGACTGTAGGAGAACCCCATCGCCGAAAGCATCCGTTCGGTGCTCGCAGCAGCGGTGTTCCGCCTTGGTGCACTTCGTCGACGGTATCGGGGGTGCGGCCGCCTACTAAAGTTTGCGACGAGCATTCGATCAGTTTTTCGGGAATCTTGTTGAATTGCCTGACTAGATATTGAAAAGTGTTTTTGATATAGTGATTAAAATGCGGGGTTTATAATTTTAGGCATGTGATGTCTAAGGAATTCATTTGGTCAGGCATGCGATGTCTGAGGAGGTTGCGGATTCCAACTGTTGTAGTTTTACACTTTCTTTTCTATGACCGTAAGTGTAATATGTGATATCGCCGGTTTCGTTGCTATATGTCAACGATAATTGGGATACGCATGTTTACTTACGTTGATGACATGTGATGTTATGTGTTGCTGGATATGTTATATTGGATCGTCGTGTTTGAATAGCGGGGGGTTTTTATGTGAGATAAGTGTTTTTCATTTTCATTCATGTAAAAAACTTGTATGTAATATTCTTTTATTGGGGCACTTCCAGGTTGCGGATGATGTCACCATTTATATATTATTTACTTTTCTGCACTAGGATAGACCCAAGGAGGGGAGCAGAAGTAACCGGGTTCTAGGGTCCAGAGGGAGACCAACTCGAGGAGTCGAGTCCGGGTCTCCTAACCCTAGAATTGGTAGGGTTGCTTGCCGCTCTTGTAGGGGTCTAGGGGTGTGGGTTTGGCTATTCACCGCGACCGTGGAATCCGTGTTTTATACTGGCTCATATTGAAAACACAGACGTCCTAGTATATCCAATGTTTCATATGATTCTTCTGCTGCGATATCTGTGATGTGATCATGTGATATGTTCTGTGATGGATACTGTATATAGTATATATGATATATTATATAGACGTTACTTATGTTTTTCACCCGCGCTAGCCCTGCCCCGCTCTGCCGTTAGTTACCTAACCTAACGGTGCACGAGGGGACATCGAGACGAATGCGGATGGCATAAGTTTACGTCGTATTTATCTGTGATGTTTAGGTGCTTAAATGATGGGACTTCATTAATATGATTAATGAAAGAAAAGAAACCTAAAGATGTTGTGGAATCGAATTTCAAAAATAAAACAGGTAGCTACAGTTCTTGCTTTGCACAGCGGTATATATGATATATCCTACACCTTATTCGATGAGGAAAGGACCGAGATCCCTTCACCGGGAGTGACTCCTTTAGCAATAACTGGCAGATGCTACACCCCTCGGTTTGTCTTTTGATTGCTTCTATAGTTTTTGCTTTGCACAGAGGTATATATGATATATCCTGCACCTCATTCGACGAGGAAAAGGCCGACGATCCTTTCACCGGGAGTGACCCCTTTAGCAAAACTAGAAAAGTCTCAAAAGCACTCCATTTTAAAATCATTTGATTCTACAACGATATCAAGTTCATTACGCAATAGGTTTTCAGAATGTAAGGTTCCTAGGCACACTAATGAGGTCTCACATGTGATCAAACATGGCCAATTCAAATATTTTCATGTGCCTACAAACCCTAATACGGATCGTTAACTAGATGATAAGGCGATGCAAGCAAGTAAACGACTTTATTGCTAAAGGAAAGTGACTACAACCTTTGTAGATCCGGTCCTCCACCTCTCTAGCTCCGTGATGACGTCCCTCCGCTGTACCAATCGGAATCCGGACTCTGGCGAAAGTTTCGTCGAAGAAATGATCGGGCTAGGTCGTCGACTTCGATGCCGAAGATGATCTACGTCGAGGCAACTCAAGATCAAACTCCAACTTCACCAAGTCATGAAACTTGTGAAGAAAACACCCTATACTACTTGGCAAGTGGTAGAGGATGAAGAAATAGGAAGTGGGTTCACTTTAGAATTGGATTTCTCACTCTTTTTCTCATGTTGCCATTGTTGATAGCAAGCTTTTTCTTCATCTTGAAGAAGAAGAAGAAGAAAAGAATATGATAGAATAAAAAGAATTAACTTAAAAAGAAAATCCCATTCATTCTTATCATAATAGCAACTATGGTTAAGTGTAGAGAATGAACCAAGGTTAGGTGAATGGTTAGGTTTAGGAAAAGAACAAGAATGGTCAAAGCTTCTTGAAGTTTCAACAAAACAAACAAAATAAGCAACCATATCTTTTCTTTTCCTAAAATAAAGAATAAATAAATAAACTAAATAATCAAGAGAAGATAATAAAACCCTAACCATTCACTTAAACATGGTTTAAACTAAACATACACCCAAACTTGCATGTATCATCAAACATGATACAATCAAGTGCACAAAAATATATCATATATACAATGTGCACATCAAGTGAGAAAATCCATCTTAAGTGAACCAATACTAGTTAATGCAAGGTAATATATCAAATATATAATTATGCATTAAATCATTAAATCAACACTTGATTTAACGATCCGGTCATATCGCGTATGACCGACTAATATCCAATGTATCGACTTATCGAATCAATCCTCGATTCGATAACTAGGTTATATCGCATACAACCATTCGATACATTCATCGCAAGAATAGAATATGGTATCACATACACGCATTATTCTCGGTCCCGCACATATCTCATATGCGCTCCTATTTCGTTTCGCTTGAGCCAGGAAACCTCTGTGTAGGACTCTAAAGATTCGTCAATACGCCGGCAGCAGGTGATGATCATATCAAATACCCACAAGCCGCAAGCGGTCTGCTAAATGTAACGGCCACCCGGGTATTGAGCGATCAGAAGATCGACGAGCAAGCCCGCTCACACTCCTGTGAATCCAACCAGTAACACTTACCGTACAGTCCGGTCTGTTCGTCTGATATGTCGCATATCTCGCCTAGGGGTGGTAAACGTCAGACCCCAGTAGCTTGATAAGTCATGCCGACGTGAGGTCCATAACAATCGTGAAACTACTGATAACTCTTACCAGTATATCACTGCAACCCTGGCCAGGGATTTCCTGTTATGGCCAGTCGAGCATAGCGCAACATCAACCCTCAATACCGGAAGAGACGAATCCCCTCCTATCGCTCATTGCCTCCATGTGAATCGGGACTGTACCCAAAAACCACCTGTTTGCACGACTCAGTAGAGCCGTGGTAGGGTGGAAATCAAATCAAAGTGGGAGACACACAAGACTCTATGACGATCTCGGGTCAACAGACTAAGCTGTACCAGTGTCACCAGAGAACTGCCATCTGATGTGAGGTATAATACCATCTGGGAGTTCTCGGCGAGTCCGTTCAGTGTACCCAGTCTCTACTGAGCACCCGCATACCAACTCCGATGTCAAACACTAATGGATATAGGATCATCCATCGCCCATCACATGGGTCGAGAAGATATACGCTAGTCTACTCTGGAATATCGATGCCCCGTCTCGATATTCCTATGACTAGGAGCATTGAAGGATGTACTCATGGACTACCCAGGCCCCACTAGTATGATCTACATCATAGTCCTAGAAGTCGAGTACACATCCTAAGGGCTTTATCAACATGTAACAGAGCGACAGAAAGTATACATGTTAAGATAAAGAGCAACCAGATAGCGTACTATCATGTCGAGCAAGAAAGTCCTTCCTATATATGTCCCAGCATCCACTACAATATACATCCAATGTACAGTAATGGCCTCTAGGGCATACATATAACTAACACAGAAAAACCTGTCGTAGCCCTCCGTCATTTCAGATAAGTACTAGTTAGTATTCGTGCTGCGGTAGTTTGGCATGCGTCAAGGCGTAGTGTACGGTAGCTAACTAGTGCTTATTTGCTAGCATATGATGCGATTGGATTAGGGTATTCGTACGGCGTTGTTTGGCATGCGTCAAGGGTCGTACGGGTGGGTTTAATTCAATCAAGAAATATACGGGTTGAACTTAACTAGCGGACTATGGGTTGTTTGGCATGCGTCAAGGTCATAGCACGCTAGGGGCAAAATTATCGGGAATTTCAAGTGTTGAAATTTGCAATGAGATTGCATACCTTCTATGAGATAGTTGGATCCCGATACCCACTGCGAGTAAGAGTTACTCCTGGGAGAGTTTTACATATTACAATTAGCCGATCAAGTAGGTGTCTAGAAAGGTGTTAACGAGGTTACGCCTCTGGGAAAACGAGGTTTACATTAATTAGGTTCGTGCGAAAGCACGGGGGACCTCCCTCAAAGTACCGACACTGGCCTGGCTGAAATATTGGCGAACTTGTAGTGTGTAATTAATCCCGGCTAGTCTTTCCTTTTAGGGTTTGAAGGAAGATTTGATAAAAACAGTGGGAGCCATCTTGATTAGATAAAATAATAACCAATCTGATCTTGCAAGAGCATACGCTGAGTGTTTTCTTCTCTCTCTCTCTCTCTCCAGGTAGCGACCATATCACGCCTTAATCAAGATAATAATACGGATGTATTGACCGAACCCGCTTGTTATACTGAGTTGGGGAACGTTGGTCCCGCTCCAACTTATAATTGTTATAAGACAGAGAAGGAAATTGGGGAATACCAGATTTCCCGTGCCGCCCAAACGAAGAAAGTGCATATGATGCATCTCTTTCGGGTGTGTTCATTACAAAGAACTGCTTCTGTGTATCCTCTACATCTTGGGTATTAGATACCGGATCAGGATCCCAGATATGTAATCTGATACATAGGGCTACAGAAAGGTAGAGAATTGAGAACGGGTGATAAGTTTCATGAGACAGAAAACGGTGCAAGTGTTACAGCCAAGTCTGTTGGTCACTGTCACCCTGTATTACCAATACATTGATTCTGATCAAATGCTATTAGATACCGAACCTGATATACAAAATCATATCAGTCTCTTTATTAGTAAAGAAGGATATAATTTTGTATTGTTGGATAATGTTTTGAACATTTCCTATATCAAAAGTTGATCAGTTCAGGCACGTTATCTAAAAGCATTGATGTTCTAAATCAAACTACAGTTCTTAGTATACGGAACACACAAAAGAGGAAGAGTTCAGAAATGAACAGGATCTTTCTTAAGGTATTGTAGACTAGGTCATATCAATGCGACCCGACTAGCTAAGTTGCACATAGATGCATATTTAAATCTGTTTGAATTTATATCTTGTGAAAACTTGCCGGTCATGTCACAAAGATAAGATGACCACAGCTCTGTTTATTGGAAGTAGAGAAAGAGTTAGTGTACTCTTGGGACAGATACATGATGATGTATGAAGGTCCCCTGTCTACACATGCCAAGACCGGTTCTTTGTACTTCATTACATTCTCTGATCATCTCTTTAGATTCAGACATATGTTCCTGTTGAAACACAAGTCCGAACCTTTTGAGATATTCACAGAATATAAGTTAGAAGTAGAGAACCAAAACGGGTATAAGTATTATGTCCTTTGATGAGATCAAGGAGGAGAATACTTGAGCACGGAAATCCTGGACTATTCTAAAGGAGAATGAGATTATCTCTCAGCATTACTCCTCCGTATACACCATAGCACGATGGTATATCGGGGTGGAGCAATAGCACCCTATGTGATATGGTGTGCTCTATGATGAGTACTACTGAGTGTCCTATTTCCTTTTGGGAGTTATGCACTTGAGAAGCTGCATACCTATTGAATAGGGTTCAAATCAAATCAGTTGCCTACCACTCCATATGAGATATGGTATGGGAAGAGCCCATGTCTTAAACTAGTTAAGATTTGGGGTTGACCGGCCTATGTCTAAAAGCAAAATCCGGACAAGCTCGAGGCAAGGTCTGTAATGTAGAACTGGAAAGGTTCCAGCTATACAAACTACAACAGATGATTTGATAAAACCAAAAGATTCAATAGTTACCAACGAACCTCAGCCTCTCCGCCGATCTAGTAGGGTTCCTCACCCACCTGAGAGATACTTTGGTTTCTCTATGACAGTGGGAGCGAGGATTGCATCATGAGATGATGACCCAACTAGTTTCGAGCTAGCCATCAGGAGTGGGACTCTGTAAGAATGGCTGGATGCTTAGCGATCTCAGATGGAATCCTTATACACCAACAAAGTATGGACTTTGGTTGCTATATCTGAAGGGTTAAATCCCCATCAGGAGCAAGTATATCTTGAGAAGATTACTTGGTGTACATCGAAAAGTTGAGACTTTCAAAGCTAGACTTGTTAAAGGTTTGCATCATTGACCAGGTATGGATTATGATGAAACCTTTTCTAAGGATCTATGCTTAAGTCCATCTGGATCCAACTTGCCACGGCTACATACCATGACTACGATATCTGGCGGTTGGGTGTCATGACAGCTTTTCTAAAATGATATTTTAGAAGAGAGCGTCTGTAAGTACACAGCCAGAGGGCTTCGTAGACAGTGGGAGCAGCGGAAACGTGTACAAGATGCTTTATAGGATAAAGCAGGCATCGCTGAGTTGGAACATCTGTTTTGATGTAGTAGTCAAAGAGTTTGACATCATCAAAATAGTAGATGAACCTTGTATAAACAAAAAGGTAGTAGGGAGTATGGTGACGATCCTCGTAGAGTATATGGATGACATACTCTTGATAGGGAAGGAGTTTCCTATGCTACGCTCGATCAATCTCCGCTTATCACAATGATTCTCCACATAGGATCAAAGTGATACCTACTAAATCCTGGGTTTTGGATCTATGAGATAGATCTAAATGGATGTTAGGATTCTCACTAGATGTAGTGAGATGGTATCAATCGATCCTGGGGAGAATCACTGGAAGTGTTCCAGGGTGATAAGGACGACTGAATGTCAGTCATAGGCATTGTCTTTACCCTCTATGGAGGGACGGTATGTTGGAAGAGTTCCAAGCGAGATAGACGATTAAAGGCAAGATACATCGCTACTTAAGATGCTACCAAAGAGGCTGTTTGGGTGTATATTTGTTCATGAGATGAACTTTGTTCCTCCCATTATGTGACAATGGAGTTGTGGCTTATGCCAAGGAACGTCCGTCCCATCAGTGATCCAGACATATTCTGAGGCAGTGTCACCTGATCATGGAGATGGTTGATCTCCAAGGGATCGAGGTCAGGAGAGTAGACTCAGAGGACAACACGGCGGATCCACTCACAAAGGCCTTTTCCCAGAGAGAGACTTTTATGGGATGGTTGAGTATGAGATACTATAACCACTGCTATCAGATGGCCCTAGTGCAAGTGGGAGATTGTTAGTTATATGTATGCCCTAGAGGCCATTACTATACATAGGATGTATATTGTAGTGGATGCTTGGACATATATAGGGAGGACTTTCTTGCTCGACATGATAGTATGCTATCTGGTTGCTCTTTACCTTAACATGTACACTGATTGTCTCTCTGTTACATGTTGGTAAAGCCCTTAGGATGTGTACTTGACTACCTGGACTATGATGCGGATCATACTAGTGGGGACATGGTAGTCCATAAGTACATCTTTCAAGGTCCCTAGTCGTGGGTGTATCGAGACGGGGCATCGATATACCAGAGTAGACTAGCGTATACCTTCTCGACCTATACAGATGGGCGATGGATGATCCCATATCCATTGGTGTTTGACATCAGAGATGATATACGGGTGCTCAGTGGAGACTGGGTACACTGGACGGACTCGCCGAGAACTCCCAGATGGTATTATACCTTACGTCAGATGGCATTTCTCTGGTGACACTGGTACAGAGTAGTCTGTTGACCCGAGATCGTCAAAGAGTCTTGTGTGATTCCTACTGTGCTTTGATTTCCACCTTACCACGTCCAAGAGGGCGTGCAAAACGGTGGTTTTTGGGTACAGTCCCGAATCACATGGAGGCAATGAGCGATAGGAGGGGATTCGTCTCTCCCGGTATAGGGAGTTGATGTTACGCTGTGTTCGATTGGCTATAACCGGAAATCCCTGGCCAGGGTTGCTGAGATTTACTGGTAAGTGTTACCAGTAGTTTCTCGAACTGTTATAGACCTCATATCGACACGACTTATCGAGCTATTAGGGTCTGACGTTTACCACCCCTAGGCAAGATATGCGACATATCAGACGACGAGACCGGACTGTACGGTAAATGTTACTGGTTGGATTCACAGGAGTGTGAGCGGGCTTGCTCGTCGATCTTCTAATCGCTCAATACCCGGGTGGCCGTTACGTTTAGCAGGCCGCTTGCGGCTTGTGGGTGTTTGATATGATCATCACCTGCTGCTGGCGTATTGACGAGTCTTTAGAGTCCTACACAGAGGTTTCCTGGCTCAAGCGAAATGAAATAGGAGCGCATATGAGATATGTGCGGGACCGAGAATAATACCAGTATGTGATACTGTATTCTATTCTCGCGATTTGTATCATTGGACGGTTATATATGATATAGCCGGGTTACCGAATCAAGTGTTGATTCGATACATTGATACACTTGATATTAGTCGGTTATATACGATATGACCGGATCATTAAATCAAGTGTTGATTTAATGATTTAATGCATAATTATATATTTGATATATTACTTTGCATTAACTAGTATTGGTTCACTTAAGTTGGATTTTCTCACTTGATGTGCACAAGTTGTATATGTGATATATTTTTGTGCACTTGTTTGTATCATGTTTGATGATACATGCAAACATGGGTGTGTGTAAGACTTAAACTATGTTTAGTTGATGGTTTAGGGTTTTTACTTGCTTATTCATTTATTTATTTATTCATTTTTGGCAAAATGAAATGGTGGCTAATTTTGTATCTTTGCTTTAGCTTCATGAAGCTTCTTTAGATTATCTACCATTTTGTCTTTTGCCTAAACCTAACCATTCACCTAACCCTAGTTTATTCTCTACAGTTAACCAAGGTTGCATTATGATAACTTCACTTAATTTATCATTTGATTCATTATTCTCTCATGATATTCTTTCTTCTTCTTCTTCTTCAAGAAGAAGAAACTTTGCTACCATTAATGGTGCCTTGAGAAAAAGAGTGAGAAATCCAAATCCAAAGTGAACCCACTTCCTATTTCTTCATCCTCTACTACTTGCCAAGTAGAATAGGGTGTTTTCTTCACAAGTTTCATGACTTGGTGAAGTTGGAGCTTGATCTTGAGTTGTCTCGACGTAGATCAATTTCGGCATCGAAGTCGACGACCTAGCCCGATCTTTTCTCCGATGAAACCACCGCGAGAGTCTAGGATTCCGATGGGTACAGCGGAGGGACGTCATCACGGAGCCAAGGAAGTGGAGGACCGGATCTACAAAGGTTGTATTTCCGTTCACTTTAGAGTAAAGTTGTTTATTCGCATTTGTTCTCGCCTAAACTCTAGTTAACGATCGCATTAGGATTTCTCGGCACCGGAAAAATTAGAATTTGCCATGGTTGATGCCTTGTGGAACCTCATTAGTGTGCCTAGGAACCCTACATATATAAGCTCAGAACCGAGAAATCTCATGGTGGAAGCTGAAATATCTTATCAAGAGAAACCGGTTTTTTCAAATAATGCATAATTTCATGAAACATCCACGGTCCTCAAATCCAGAAAACATCAAGTAATGAATAAGTATAACTGCATGAATCAATACATATATATTAGCGTCCCGTTCCACTAATATATATATATATATATATGTAAATATATATGCATATATAACAGCGTCCCATTCCACTGTTATATATACTTAGGATTAAAAATATCAGAGAACATCATATGGAATCCATGAATGTAATATATGCAACATGAAACGGTAATATGAGCATATAAAGGAAAAACCGCTATTTAACTGCAACAAGTTAATATATATCATGCGGTTCCTAATTTCTCCAAGTCCATACAATATCAAATAAAGGTGAACATGTAGCTATAGTCAGGTATGCGTAACCATGTTGGTATAGCAAGATATGTGTATCTACATATCCATAATGATGTAATACCCTCCAGGTATATGTAAGTATGTATGCAAGATGTACATGTAGCTATGTCTCATATATGTATATATCTATTACTAATGGTACAATACCATATAGGTATATGGGTAACTAGCATGTAAGCATGTCAAGGCATATGTGTAAGCATGTAGGTATACAGGTATGCTAGATGTCATATGCACAAGGAAAATAAGGATCACGTCTCAATGTCCTTAAGCTATACAGTATCACATATATATAGGTATTGTGCATGTCATGGCAATTATCGACGGTGTGTGTGTAGCATACACTTAGTGCTCGTGAAACCTGAACCGTCAATAATGGTGTTGTGTCTCATTAATACTAAGTCCATGCACAATAGGAAATGAGATATGCAACAAAGGTATACATGCACAATCAATATCTGTATACATCTAACTAATAGTCATATCATTTAATCTAGCCCAGACGCATAACGCCATGCGGGAGATTCCCCTTTAGATGTTAAATCTACTCACAACAATCCTGGTTAAGTAAAGCCAACCACTCGCTTTCCCCTGTTCGCAGCGCCCGAAGTCCCCGCCTGCGATCCTGAAAGCAAATAACAATATAACAAGTATATATTAGCAATCGACCAATAACACATACCAACTACGTTTGACCGACGCACCAACTCCAAACATACTCTCAAGTGTTCGTCAAGTGGCTAACGCGCGTAGTGACACTACGAAACCAACACGATAGCAAAAGCTACACAAAGATACGAACGACATCGGCACGACCCTAGCTAGGAGAGCTAAACGACACAACCATCAAGCCTAGACCCTGATCGTACCGATCATGCATTCACAACACACTAATAAACGTGGAATCAAATATAAATAACGTCGCAACGTCAAAAGAAACACACGCCAAAACTTACCGAAATCTAGTAAGAAACATATATCATTTTAGCTCAAAACTATAAGTTTTTACCAAAACTAGAATTTACAAACATCACAAAATAGCAAGATTAAACCATCCAAACCACAACTATAATTTTAATCTCACTTAATTAGAATTTAGTAAAACCTTAGTTTGCTAATTAGCTAATTTTACAAGTAGGAAAATATCATTTAACAAACTAGCAACTAGGTTTAGTTTTTATTTGTCTAAAATTATTAACTAACCATTTCACTAATCAAAACCCTAATTTGATTGCAAAAAACCTTACTAGGAATTCTAAATATGAAATTAAAAGCTTTAAATTAGCATCTAATTAAGCTAAATAAAGTATTAAGCAACAATTAGAGTTTAGGGTTTGGATTTATACCTCCACAAAAGATCAAAATCAAGCAACTAGAAATCCAATTTTGCCTCCAAAATGCTAACTTTAAAGAAGATCCAAGTAAGTTTTGTGAAGAAGTATAAAGGGAAATGATTTGTATTTGAGTTTGTATGAATTATTTAGGATTTTTGATGAATTTGTGAAGCTTTGAAATGAAGATATGGAGCAAAAGAGAAGAGAGGGCAGCAAGAATGAAGGTTTCGGCCAAGGCTAAGGAAGCTAGGGTTTGTGGAATTTTGTAGAAAAATCTAGAAGAAAAATAGCAATAATAGCATAATAAACAAAAATCCATTATGTCATCTTTATTCTTTTCTTTAAAATTTCATTCTAATTACCCAAATATCTAGATATTTTGGTGAGAAAAGTTTAAAACTTAATCTAGTGATTAACTTAGTATAGATCCACATTAGTAGTAATTAACCCAAACCGAAAAGTAATTACCACTTATAAAGTGCACAAATAAAGCATTAAAATAATATATAATTAGGGAAAAATTCTATGTGAACCAAAACTTCCAATTTACCCCCAAAGCCCGCGCACTAGCTTCATTCTAGCTAAGCTATGTGTCGTCAAGTCTATACAGAAGTTTGATCATAATCGGGTTTAAAACGGAAAACACGGTCTATTTTACCCTAAAAACGGAAAATTCGCAAAACGATTTCTAAAACGTTACATCGGTTGAGTTGAAGATTTCCAGTATGGAGAATCTTATTCAGATCTAGAGTAGATCGATCCAGAGATGACGTTTTTCGTTGGATGATCCGATAGGAGATCAGTAAGTTGACCAGTTTCAGATAGAGAACCTCACCCAGATGCGTTGTGAGTTGATCGAGAGCGGATGAATAAAGTATATTCCTCCGATGATTGGGACGAGTTCCCGAGGACGTGTTCGGCTAGATATCTTCTACAGAGTGATAAAGATACCGAGTTCATAATTTCGAGTCCGTGTGAGAGACTCTGGATTGACTGTAGCCGAGAACAATTACAGTACGCAGATAGCATGACGTGACGTCGAAGTGGACGATAATAAAGACGAGTGGAACAAGAGGTTTGTGCGAGATGTTAACGAGCTGTTGTTACTCCCTATTGAGATTAGAGATCGGATATGTATACAGAGTCGTGGGATACAGCCAGTTCCCTAGGAAAAGCTGTGTTGAGAACACAGATGTCCAGAAAACGAGAAAAGATTATGTAAGAGTACCAGCCTCCGTATAGTTCGGCATAGGCGAGATTGGAAGAGACCTTGAGCAGGTTCCTTCCAGGACAATGCTGCGATAAGATTTGCACCCAGGATCAGTTGTGTCACGTGTATTCAGAAGGCCGGAGGCCGACGCCAGTGACGTGCTACTTTACGAGTAGTCATGCTAATTGGCCGAGAGATGACCAGAGGAGTGTCAGAGCGGAATCGTTTCCGTTAGTAAACCTGACCGGGCCGACGAGCCGATGGATTGCGAGATTGGTAATCCACAGAGAAATGAGGACCCAGAGATAGAGGATGCCAGACCGTGAGCAGGAGGCAAGCGGATTTCTTGCTCTGCCAGTTTTGGGCGCACCGACATATTTTCGACATTGAAGGAGGTGTACCTCAATGTCATTTATTGCGAATTGCGTTTATGATCCGAGTATCACGCTTATATCTCTTGGATTTGAGTTTTGATGATAGAATTTCATGATATTGATTTCGTGCACCATGGCTGCACCTACTGGGTATGTACATTTTGTGCATAGTTATTACACTTGATTTATATTTATACACCGCTACATCGGTTTGCGATTTGTGCATATCTATTGCACTTGTATCGGTTTTGTGCCTTGGCTGCACGTGTTTATGATTTCGTGGATTTCATACGGTTGATTTGATTTTGTGCGTATGGTACGCACTCGATTTGGTGTTTGCACTCGATATAGCTCACATATGCTTGCAGTACATTGATACGTGTTTTATGCACGCAGTTGCAAACGCTTATGATTTTTATACACCTTGTTACACTCGGTGTTGTTTTTATACGCATTTGGGTTATTGATGAGTTTCCGTGCACTTGTTGCACCCGATTTGTATTTTGTGCATTTATTACACTAGATTTATACTCCGTGCATTTGTTGCACCAGATTTTTATTTCGTGCATTTATTGCACTAGATTTATATTTTGTGCATTGGTTACACCAGATTGGTATTTCGTGCATTGGTTGCACTAGATCTATACCCTGTACATTGGTTGTACTAGATCTATACCCCATACATCGGTTGCACCTGATTTATGTCTTGAGCATTTGTTTCACCAGATTTATGTTTTTGTGCGCGTTTGTGCTTGACGTTCGTTTTCGTGCATGCTGCTGCACTAGATGCTTTATACGGACCTGACGCGCTTGGGTTGGATTTTTGCGCATATTAGGCGCTTGGTATTGGATTTTGTGCGCATTGGATGCACTTGATTTAGATTTCATTCGTGCATGACGGATGCACTTGATTTGAATTTTCGCGAATGTTGGGCGCATGATATGAGATGTGATTTTGTGCACACCGGATGCACTCGATTGGGATTTTCATTGTGCATGTTTGTTGCGCTTGATTGAGGTTTTCATGCACTATAGATGCACTTGATATTATTGTCGTGCACATCCGTTGCACTGGACAGATGCTTTCGTGCACACCCGTTATACTTAGTTTGGTTTTGTGCACATTCGTAGCACTTGCATTTGGCTTTGATTTCCGTGCGCACCAGACGCACGTGATTGTTAGATACGCCTTTCGAGGCTGATTTTGCTCTTGAGCACTTTATTTTCATGATGGGCACTATATTATGTAGTAGCCGACAGGACTGATCCGAGGGCAGTACCTGAGTAGTTTGCATGCATAAAAAGTTTAACAAGGGGTTTTCAAAAAGGAGCTATAGTCTTGCTATTTCCTACATTTCCGCAAGCGACACGAACGTTTATAATGGAAAACCTTTGGGATATTTCAAAACGGCGGAACGTATATTTGAACAAAACATATATGAACGTATAATTATTACTTTACAAATGAGTGTCCGTCACTTGTGCCGTAAGTTACGCATCACATGGCGATTCAGAAAAGATTTTGCATGTGTTTTATTCAGTTTTAGAAGATTTTTCCAAGGATGCGTACTATATACGTGTTATAGTATTCGACTAGTGTATATTGGATTTCAGTAGTGCATTTCGAGATTTGTATCTCCGTTATAACTCCAGTGATTGCGTTACGCTTGACGAAGTTCGATTTTGAGTTTCATACTCGTTTTCAGGCGCACACGATGCGCTGTGGTATTTCTGTATCTTCCGTGATTTCGGAACCCCGTTGATTTGAGCTGATTATTGAAATGTTTTAGCATTTGAGGGTTTAAATTTAAATTCGGGGACCGAATTTATTTAAGGGGGGAAGATTGTAACATTTCAGAAAATATAAAATATTATTTTTGGAATATAATATTAAAATAATATATTTCGCGGAAACTACTCGATTTGCGAATTTGGGGTTTTCATAAAATGGTATAAATATATACCAATATTTGTGAAATAATTGGAGATTAAAATGATTTACTCATTTAAAAATATATTTATCGGATTTCGGCATTTTTATAATTAATTATACGCTAGTTTAAGTTAAACTCGATTAGTGCACTACTAATCACGATTAGGCCAAATCCGTATTTTTAATTAGTCATGGCTAGTGCACCATGACATGTTGCATTTCGTTACATGTTTGTTTCATTTTATTTGTGTTATGTGTTTGGTTTTAAATGAGTGAGGGAAAAAGAAAAGAAAAAGAAAAGTGAAGATAAGAGAGAATAATTGGGGAGAGAGAGGGGGGACCCATGATGGCATGGCATGCCTGTTAGTTATATGTATGCCGTAGAGGCCATTACTGTACATGCGATGTATATTGTAGTGGATGCTTGGACATATATAGGGAGGACTTCTTGCTCGACATGATAGTATGCTATCTTGTTGCTCTTTATCTTAACATGTACACATATTGTCTCTCTATTACATGTTGATAAAGCCCTTAGGATGAGTACTTGACTACCAGGATTATGATGCAGATCATACTAGTAGGGACATGGTAGTTGATAAGTACATCCTTCAAATGTTCCTAGTCGTAGGAGTATCGAGAAAGGGCATCGATACTCCACAGTAGACTAGAATATGCGCTTCTCGACCCATATGATGGGCAGTGGATGATCCTATATCCATTGGTGTTTGACATCAGAGATAGTATACTGGTGCTCAGTGGAGACTTGGTACACTGAACGGACTCGCTGAGAACTCCTAAATGGTATTATACATATCGTCGGATAGCAGTTCTCTGGTGACACTGGTATAGGTTAGTCTGTAGACCCGAGATCGTCATAGAGTCTTGTGTGGTTCCCACTATGCTTTGATTTCCACCATACCACGGTCAAGAGATCGTGAAAAAAGGCGGTATTTGGGTACAGTCCCGAGTCACATGGAGGCAATGAGCGATAGGAGGGGTTTCGTCTCTCCCGGTATTGGGAGTTGATGTCGCGCTATGCTCGATTGGCCATAACAGGAAATCCCTGGCCAGAATTGCTGAGATTTACTGGTAAGTGTTACCAGTAGTTTCCCGAACCGTTATGGACCTTGGATCGGCATGACTTATCAGGCTATTGGGGTCTGACGTTATACTACCCCCAGGCTGTTGATATGCGACATATCAGATGAAGAGACCGGATTGTATGGTAGTGTTACTGATTGGATTCGCAGGAGTATGAGCAGGCTTGCTCGTTGTTCTTCTGATCGCTCAATACCCGGATGGCCGTTACGTTTAGCAGACCGCTTGCGGCTTGTGGGTGTTTGATATGATCATCACCTACTGTCACGAGCCAAAATATTAGCTCGTGACCGGCACTTAAATCACGCCGCGTCTAAAGGCGTCACGTAATTCAAGTAAGCCGAAACCCAGAAATCTAAACCTTTTTAAGAAAAATCAAAGAGGTGAAATTTTGAAATAAAGGTATAATGAAATCAAGTTTCCTTAAATGCATAGAAAAGGAACATGAATAAAGCAAGTGAATATTTACTAGTTTGAAAACATGTTTCATCTTTTAAAAATTTGGGCAGCACCTCCTTGTATATTTTGATCCAAAACCACAATACAAGATAATGATAAAGGCATCTCCAAGCGGGAGCTAGCTCTTCGCAAACGGCGGATCACAACCACGCAAGACAGTAAATATAATTATACGACGCCCAACGGTGAAGTTCACCACAAAAGATAAAGAAATAAGAAAGACATCATAACCACAAGTAGCGGAAAACCCCTCGCTCTAAGTCTCGCAACCACAAGTCTCACTAAGTCTCATTACTTATACAATTACTAAATTTGATTGATGGAGTTGACTAGATACAATATAAAATAAGAATGCAATAGTGGTACGATGCAGCATGTACCACCTACCAAAACAAGTCGACCGAATGAAACTGTGTGCCAACGATGTCGCTACTGATCCAAGCGGTCAACCTGCAAGAACTGTGGCACAATGGGGGTGAGTTGACAACTCGTGAGTAGAAAAACATCAACAAGTAGAAATCGAATAAAATAACGATTTCCTAGGTCAACTATATCATAAAGATAATACTATGATATCTAGGGTGACCGTATCTGTATATGTGCCAGCACTATAAGTAAAAGCCTATCAGCATATGGATATCATCCAACAATATGATCAATGTATGTATGCATGTGGATCTCGTCCAACCATATGATCAATGTATGTATGCATGTGGATCTCGTCCAACCATATGATCAATGTATGTATGCAAGTGGATCCCGTCCACGTGTCAACCAATGATACAACATCATGCATGTAAATATCATAAGAGCATATGCATGAAAGTATGAGGATATAAATCAACATGTGTCCCTCCCGACACATCAAAATCATGGAACCTGAATGTCCATCATCGACACTCGAAACATCATGAAACCTGTGTCCAGCATCGACACATAAATCCTCATATCTCGGGCTCCGTCAGTCTGGATCGGCCCTCGGGCTCCGTCTGCGGGATCGGCCCACGGGCTCCGGCCTCAACCCGGTCGGTATCCTCCGGATAACCGCCAGGCCCAACCAATCACCGGTAGGTAGTAGTCTCTCTGCCAGGCTCATCGTCATCCCCACGATCTTCTCGCCCCGGGGTACCGTACCGGGTCTACCATGAACCAGCAAACGGATCATCCGCCTCCTCGAATCGGGTTTCACATATCACACGTCTCAGAACCGAGAAAACGCATGGTGGATGCACTGAAATATCATATCAAGAGAAACCGGGTTTTTAAAACGATACATACTTTCTTTTGAAATAACCACGGTTCTCAAATCCAGAAATCTCATGAAAACAACATGTCTCAATGTGTATAATCGTAAAGCATGATGTATGCGACATATAACAGAAATATAAGTATATCCGTATATAATGCAACATGGAACAGTAATATGCACATGTCGAGGGAAAGCCGCCTTTTTAAATGAATCCAGTTTTAAAATATATCTTGAAGTTCCCAAATTCTCCCAAGCCAAATGCAACATCGTATAAGGTGCATATGTAACTATACCAAGTAAACTATGCAAGGGGGTCATATCATGATGCAGCAATCCTACTGTGCAGTGACATGGCAATTATCGATGATGAAGTGTGTGAGCCGGCCAATCTGTGTAAGTGTAACATACGCATCGTCGATAATGGTGCAGGTGTACTAGCACGGATATATATCATGCAATGAAAGTGACATGAACGTAGCATAAAGTAAATCGCATGCGAATGCTGACAGGTATACGTATCTATCATGACCGAGTCGGTGAATCTATCAATCGACATCCAGCCTCCCAACATCACGTACGGTAAAATCCATCGTACGGCATCCTCTAGTCAAGAGTACGGATCAATCGTCATAAAACTCATCACGTACGGAAAATCATCGTACAGCGGCTCTAAACCATCGGGGATCTATCATCCTATATGACAATGAGGGGTACGGACCTAACGTCTCGTACGTCATATCTCTCAAGATTCACAACATATATATACATATATATACCTATATCCCGGGCCACATCCATAACAATCTCATATCTGGGAACCGGCAAGGTATCAATCATCTCAATCGACTCGCATCCGTATCCGACATATCATCAAGTCATCATGTCACATCATATATTCTTTTCATCGCATTTATATCTCACATCAAGTCAATATATATATATACATTCTACCCTATACATCAAATGTCATGTTACTCTAAAATTCATACGTACTCTAGTGCAACTACATATCTATAAGTCTTGATTCATATACACTTTTCATATCCTATATATGTGTCAATCCAAGACATCATTCCTTTCATATCATGTCACACTAAACCTTTAATCACATCCATAGGTTCCTAGAATAAGTTTCTCTAACCATGTCCTATATCGGTTTCCATCAAATTGCGGGGGTGCTATACGCCATCCACCCGACTTCCCCCGTAGATATAGATCTACTAACCTTGATCTTGCTCGCCGAAGTCGATGTCGCCATCCACTTCTTCATCGTCCAAAGTCTACGTGAGGGTTCATACATATATAACACAATCGAAATGCGTATTAAAATCAAGGCGAAAAACCAAAACGGCGCACGTTTCGCTCATAGGTTAAAACCTATAGTCTAGCATGCGAAACACGACCAATAACTCTGGCCATTGACGTTCAAACGCCACACAACGGAAACACAATATAAAATGCCAATTCCAAACTCATTAAAAAGCCGCAAAACGAATTTAGAAACTTAGAAAACATGCTCCAGATTTTACCTCAAGTGAAATTAGCCAATTTTGCACACATGGAGGGTTTATTTTACTGGAGAATAAGCCCTGGACAAAACACTGAAACATTTCACCCCAACCTGGCCGCAAATTGCGGGCAGGAACAATAAATCTACGGCCATTACAAGGTGGTTGGTGTAGGGTTCCTAGGCACTCTTATGAAGGTTCACAAGGCATCAACCATGCCCGAATAAAAATTTGGACGTGCCGAACAACCCAAAGCCGGGATCTTTGCTTGATAATTAGTGTTTAACATGCAAATAAACATCTTTACTACTAAGTGTGAGGGATTACAAGCTTTGTAGTCCGCTCCTTCGCTTCATAAGCTCCGAGTAGAAGTCCCTTCGCCGCGATCCACGATCTTCCGGACTCAAGAGAGGCTCCACGACTCGAACGATCCATGCTAGCTTGTAGTGTTCCTTTTCTCCGATGATCTACGTCGAAGTTGTTATAACTCAAGCTCTCTCACTCTAATGAGGTGAACACCCTAATCTAATGGGCTAGATTAGATGAAGATGATGGAGTAGTATTTATGCTTTCTTTTTATATCTAATTCTCACACATAAACATCACAAAATGAAAACCTAGTGAGCTTTCTCAAAGCTCAAGGTTGAAGAAGAAGAAGAAAATAATGCATAATCCTTTTGTGATGAATAATGAAATGAATATATGAATAATAATGCAACCATGGTCAAGGATGACAAGGATAACTCTTGTAGAGAATTAACTAAGGCTAGGGTTTGGTTGGGTTAAAGAATGAGTCATAGGAAAATATCAACAATAATATCTTAACCATGACAAAAGAAAATCCTTCTAGAAGCATCAAGAAGAAACTAACCCTAATCAAACCCTAACCTTGTTTAATCTCCACAAAACAAGTTGCATTATTAATCATATCATGTTACAATAATATATATCACATATATATATTATATATTTGTAACAAAAGAAAATAATACAATTAACATATATCGCATATATATCAATGTATTATCCGGTGAGAAAATGAAATAATAAAGCGAGCCAATATTAGATAATGTAATACAATATATCATATATATTATTATATATTAAATCATCGAATCAACACTTGATCCGACAATCCGGCTATATCGAATATAACCGACTAATATATCATGTACCGATTTATCGAATCAACACTTGATCCGATGACCCGGTTCATATCTAAATATCGCGAGAATATAATACGGTATCTCATATCGCATTTGTAGGGTTCCTAGGCACTCTAATGGAGTCTCACAAGTGATCAAACATGCCAATTTCTAAAAATTACGGTGCCGAGAAACCCTAATACGGATCGTTAACTAGATAAATAGGCGAAGCGAGTAAGTAAACGGAAATGTATCTAAAGGAAAGGGGCTACAACCTTTGTAGATCCGGTCCACCACTTCCTAAGCTCCGCGATGATCTCCCTCCGCTGTCCAAATCGAACCCTTGACTCTAGCATTGGCATCATCGAAGAACGGGCGGGCTTGATCGTCGGTTCGATGCCGAAGATGATCTACGTCGAGGCATCACAAGAACAAGCTCCAACTTCACCAAGCCTTGAAAACTTGTGAAGTAAACACCCTATACTACTTGGCAAGAGGTAGAGGATGAAGAAATAGGAATTGGGTAGACTTTAGTTTTGGATTTCCCACACTTTTTCATCAATCACCATTGATGTAGCAAGCTTTTTTCTCATGTTGAAGAAGAAGAAGATGATGAAAAAGAATATGATAAGTATTATGTAAATGATAAATAAATCAATACTTATCATTTACTAACCCTTGGTTAGTTGTAGAGAATGGACCATGGTTAACTTGAATGGTTAGGGTTAAGGATGAGACAAGAATGGTGGACTAATTCAAAGCTTCAAGAATGTTCAACTAGCAAACAAAAATAGCAACCATTCTTTTCTCATCTTTTTCCAAAATAAATAAATGAATAAATAAGAAAAAAGAAAACCCTAATCATAATCTTAACCATGGTCTAATTCTTTACACTAACCCTAGCTTGCATGTATCATCAAACATGATACAATCATGTGCACAAAATATATCACATATGCAATGTGCACAAAACAAGTGAGTAAATCCATTTAAAGTGAACCAATACTAGTTAATGCAAAGTAATATATCAAATATATAATTAGACATTAAATCATTAAATCAACACTTGATTTAACGATCCGGTCATATCGTATATAACCGACTAGTATCCAATGTATCGGCTTATCGAATCAATCCTTGATTCGATAACTAGGTTATATCGCATATAACCAATCGATACATTCATCGCGAGAATATAATGCGGTATCACATACACGCATTATTCTCGGTCCCGCACATATCTCATATGCGCTCCTATTTCGTTTCGCTTGAGCCAGGAAACCTCTGTGTAGGACTCTAAAGACTCGTCAATACGCCGGCAGCAGATGATGATCATATCAAACACCCACAAGCCGCAAGCGGTCTGCTAAACGTAACGGCCACCCGGGTATTGAGCGATCAGAAGATCGACGAGCAAGCCCGCTCACACTCCTGTGAATCCAACCAGTAACACTTACCGTACAGTCCGGTCTGTTCGTCTGATATGTCGCATATCTCGCCTAGGGGTGGTAAACGTCAGACCCCAGTAGCTCGATAAGTCATGCCCACTTGAGGTCCATAACATTCGTGAAACTACTGATAACTCTTACCAGTATATCACTGCAACCCTGGCCAGGGATTTCCTGTTATGGCCAGTCGAGCATAGCACAACATCAACCCCCAATACCGGGAGAGACGAATCCCCTCCTATCGCTCATTGCCTCTATGTGAATCGGGACTGTACCCAAAAACCACCTGTTTGCACGACTCAGTAGAGCCGTGGTAGGGTGGAAATCAAAGCACAGTGGGAGACACACAAGACTCTATGACGATCTCGGGTCAACAGACTAAGCTGTACCAGTGTCACCAGAGAACTGCCATCTGACGTGAGGTATAATACCATCTGGGAGTTCTCGGCGAGTCCGTTCAGTGTACCCAGTCTCCACTGAGCACTCGTATACCATCTCCGATGTCAAACACCAATGGATATGGGATCATCCATCGCCCATCGCATGGGTCGAGAAGATATACGCTAGTCTACTCTGGAATATCGATGCCCCGTCTCGATATTCCCTCGACTAGGAACATTTCAAGGATGTACTCATGGACTACCCAGGCCCCACTAGTATGATCTACATCATAGTCCTGGAATTCGAGTACACATCCTATGGGCTTTATCAACATGTAATCAGAGAGACAGAAAGTATACATGTTAAGATAAAGTGCAACCAGATAGCATACTATCATGTCGAGCAAGAAAGTCCTACCTATATATGTCCCAGCATCCACTACAATATACATCCAATGTACAGTAATGGCCTCTAGGGCATACATATAACTAACAATCTCCCACTTGCACTAGGGCCATCTGTAGCAGTGGTCGCAGTATCTAATACTCAACCATCCCATATGAATCTCTCTCTGGGAAAAGGCCTTCGTGAGTGGATCCGCCGTGTTGTCCTCTGAGTCTACTCTCCTAACCTCAATCACCCCGGAGATCAACTATCTCCATGATCAGGTGATGCTTCCTCAGAATTTGTCTGGGTCACTGATGGGACCAGGGTTCCAGGGCCAAAGCCATACTTCCATTGTCATACAATGGCAGGAACCTAGTTCATCTTATGAACCAATATACACCCAAACTGCCTCTTTGGTAGTATCTTTAATAGCGATGTTACCAGCCTTTATCGTCTAGTTTGCCACGGTATCTAGCTTGGATATCTTCCAACATACCGTCCCTTTACTGAGGGTAAAGACAGTGCCTGTGACTGACATTCAGTCGTCTTTATCACCCTGGAACTCTTCCAGTGATTCTCCCCAGGATCGATTGATACCATCTCACTACATCTAGTGAGAATCCTAGTATCCAATTACATCTATCTCATAGATGAAAACTCAGGATTTAGGAGGTATCACTTTGATCCTATTTGGAGAATCCTTGTGATAAGCGGAGATTGATCGATCGTAGCATTGGAAACTCCTTCCCTAACAAGAGTATGTCATCCACGTACTCTACGAGGATCGTCACCATACTCCCTACTACCCTTTTGTTTATACAAGGTTCATCTACCATTTTGATGATGTCAACCTTTTTGACTAATCCATCAAAACAGATGTTCCAACTCCGCGATGCCTGCTTTATCCTATAAAGCATCTTGCACACGTTTCCGCTGCTCCCACTGTCTACGAGGCCCTCTGGCTGTGTTCTTATAGACGTTCTCTTCTAAATCAATATTTAGAAAAGTAGTCATGGCACCCAACCACCAGATATCGTAGTTATGGTATGTAGCCGTGGCAAGTAGGATCTGGATGGACTTAAGCATATTCTCTGGAAAAAGGTTTCATCATTTTCCGTGCCTGGTCGATGACGAAAACCTTTAACAAGTCTAGCTTTGAAAGTCTCAACTTTTCCATGTATACCAAGCAATCTTCTCAAGATATACTTGCTCCTGATGGGGATTTAACCCTTCAGTTATAGCAACCAAAGTCCATACTTTGTTGGTGTATAAGGATTCCATCTCAGATCACTAAGCATCCAGCCATTCTTACAGAGTCCTTACTCTCGATGGCCTGCTCGAAACTGGTTGGGTCATCATCTCATGATGCAATCCTCGCTCCCACTATCATCGAGAAACCGAGGTATCTCTCAGGTGGGTGAGGAACCCTACCAGATCGGCGGAGAGGCTGAGATTCGTCGGGGACTATAGAATCCTTTGGTTCTGTCAAATCTTCAGCTGTAGTTTCGTATAGCTGGAACCTTTCCAGTTCTACAGAACTGACCTTGCCTTGATCTTGTCCGGATTTTGCTTTTGACATAGGCCGGACAATCGCAAATCTTAACTTACTTAAGAGATGGGTTCTTCCCATACCATATCTCATATGGAGTGGTAGGCATTGATTTGATTCAAACCTAATTCAATAGGTATGCAACTTCTCAAGTGCATAACCCCAAAAGGAAACAGGTAACTCAGTAGTACTCATCATAGAGCACACCTTATCATATAGGGTGTGATTGCCCCGCCCCGATATACCATCGTGCTATGGTGTATACGGAGGAGTAATGCTGAGAGAGAATCTCATTCTCCTTTAGAATAGTCCAGGAATTCTATGCACAAGTATTCTCCTCCCTGATCTCATCATAGGACATAATACTTATACCCGTATTTTGGTTCTCTACTTCTAACTTATATTCTGTGAATACCTCAAAAGGTTCGGACTTATTTTTCAACAGGAACATATGACTGAATCTTGAGAGATTATCAGAGAATATAATGAAGTATAAAGAACCAGTCCTGGCATGTGTAGACAGGAGACCTTACATACATCATCATGTATCAGTCCCAAGAGTTTACCAACTCTTCCTCTGTTTCCAATAAACAGAGCTATGGTCATCTTATCTTTGTGACATGACTGGCAAGTTTCACAAGATGTAAATTCAAACTGATTTAAATATACATCTAAATGTAACTTCAGCCAGTCGGGTCGCATTGATATGACCTAGTCTACAATGCCTCAAGAAGGATTCGTTCATTTCTGAACTCTTCCTCTTGTGTGTGTTCTGTATACTAGGAACTGGAGTTTGATTTAGAACTTCAATGCTTTTAGATAACGTGCCTGAATTGATCAACTTTTGATATAGGAAATGTTCAAAACATTATCCATCAATACAAAATTATATCCTTTCTTTAGTGATAAAGAGACTGATATGATTTTGTATATCAGGTTCGGTATCTAATAGCATTTGTTCAGAATCAATGTATTCGTAATACAGGGTGACAGTGACCAACAGACTTGGCTGCAACACTTGCCCCGTTTTCTGTCTCATGAAACTTATCACCCGTTCTCAGTTTTTCTACCTTTTTGTAGCCCTATGTAACAGATTACATATCTAGGATCTTGATCCGGTATCATATACCCAGGATGCAGAGGATACTGAGAAACAGTTCTTTGTAATGAACACACCCGAAGGAGATGCATCATATGCACTTTCTTCGTTTGGGCGGCATAGGAATTCTGGTATTCCCCAATTTCCTGCTCTGTCTTATAACAATTATAAGTTGGAGCGGGACCAACGTTCCCCAGCTCAGTATAACAAGAGGGTTCGGTCAATACATCCATATTATTATCTTGATTAAGGCGTGATATGGTCGCTACCAGGAGAGAGAGAGAAGAAAACACTCAGCGTGCGCTCTTGCAAGATTAGATTGGTTATATATTTTATCTAATCAGGATGGCTCCCACTGTTTTTATCAAATCTTCCTTCAAACCCTAAAAGGAAAGACTAGCCGGGATTAATTACACTCTACAAGTTCGCCAATCTTTCATCCAGGCCAGTGTCGGTACTTTGAGGGAGGTTCCCCGTGCTTTCGCACGGACCTAATTACAGTAAACCTCGTTTTCCCAGAGGCGTAACCCCGTTGACACCTTTCTAGACACCTACTTGATCGGCTAATTGTAAAGTGCAAAACTCTCCCGGGAGTAACAATTACTCGCAGTGGGTATCGGGATCCAACTATCATATAGAAGGTATGCAATCTCATTGCAAATTTCAACACTTGAAACTCCCGATAAAGGTTTTTTCCCCTAGCACCTATGACCTTAACTATGGTCAACAAATCATAAGTACTAGTCAAGTTCTACCCGTCATTTCGTGATTAATTAGACCCACCCACATGACCCTTAACTAAGGTCAACAAAGTCACGCGACTGTCCTAACTAATCGCATCATATGCGGTGTAGGAAGACATCACTTAGCTACCGTACACTGTGCCTTGACTATGGTCAACAAACACAGCACGAATACTAAGTACTCTACTTCCTAAAATGACGGAGGGTTGCGGCTGGTTTTTGTGAAAACCTTTAACGCTTTGAACTTGATCTCGTTGCGGAATCAAATGGTTTTTAAATGGAATGTTTTTGAGGCTTTTCTAGTTTTGCTAAAGGGGTCACTCCCGGTGAAAGGATCGTCGGCCCTTTCCTCGTCGAATGAGGTGCGGGATATATCATATATATCACTGTGCAAAGCAGAAACTATAGAAGCAATCAAAGGACAAACCGAGTGTGTAGCATCTGCCAGTTATTGCTAAAGGAGTCACTCCCGGTGAAGGGATCTCGGTCCTTTCCTCATCGAATAAGGTGCAGGATGTTCTATAATGAACACCGCGATGCAAAGCAAGAACTGTAGCTACCTGTTTTTATTTTGAAATTCGATTCCACAACATCAATTAGGTTTATTTTCTTTCATTAATCTCATTAATGAATATCCCATCATTTAAGTCCACCTTTACATCACAGATAAATATAACGTACGCTTATGCCATCCGCATTCGCCTCGATGTCCCGTCTGCACTGTTAGGTTAGGTAACTAACGTCAGAGCGGGGCAGGGCTAGCGCGGGTGTAAAACATAAGCAACGTTTATATAATATATCATATATACTATATATAATATCTGTCACAGAACATCACATGATCACAGATAAATCACAGCAGAAGAAACATATGAAATATTGGATATACTAGGACGTCCGTGTTTTCAATACGAGCCAGTATAAAACACGGATTCCACGGTCGTGACGAATAGCCAATCCCACACCCCTAGACCCCTACGAGAGCGGCAAGTAACCCTACCAATTCCAGGGTTAGGAGACCCGGACTCGACTCCTCGAGTTGGTCTCCCATTGGACCCAGAACCCGGTTACTTGTGCTCCCTTCCTTGGGTCTATCCTAATGCGGAAAAGTAAACAATATACATCAACGGTGACAACTTCCGCAACCTGGAAGTGCCCCAATAAAAGAATATTACATACAAGTTTTTACATGAATGAAAATGAAAAAACACTCATCTCACATAAAAAACCCCCGGCTATTCAAACACGACAATCCAATATAACATATCCAGCAACACATAACATCACATGTCATCAACGTAAGTAAATATGCGCATCCCAATTGTCGTTGACATATAGCAACGAAACCGGCGATATCACATATTACACTTACGGTCACAGAAAAGAAAGTGTAAAACTACAACAGTTGGAATCCGCAACCTCCTCAGACATCGCATGCCTGACCAAATGAATTACTTAGACATCGCATGCCTAACAATTATAAACCCCGCATTTTAGTCTCAAAATCGAAAACACTTTTCAATATCAAGTCGGGCAATTCAACAGGATTCCCGACATTCTGATCGAATACTCGTCGCAAACTTTAGTAGGCGGCCGCACCCCTAACGCCGTCGACAAAGTGAACCAAGGCGGAACACCGCTGCCGCGAGCACCCGAACGGATGCTTTCGGCGACGGGGTTCTCCTACAGTCACTTGGTCGGGGCTATGAAGTCAGGCTGTCTATTAAGTTTACCCGGCGAGTATCCGCGTACGCTACGTGATTGCGACGGACTTTTGATCACATCAAAATTCCGTGGCAACCGATCAAGTGAGACTAAACCGCTGTGTTTATAACATTCATTCAGTTATCACATAACTTTTATGAATTCCAATTGTTGTATCACATTCCGGATAAATGGAAAATGTTAAACTTTCCGATCGAACAATCGAACACCCAAGTTTTCCCGAAACAGCTCAACACATGAAATAAGTCTAACAACATTCAGTTCGTGCCTCAGTACCAACGGTCCAGCCGTCGAAGGGTCAAGCCAACGCCTCACATGTGGCACGCCGTACTGCCCCAAACCCGAAGGTTCAAAGGGCAGTTCAAGACGGTCACATAATCGAGTTAAGGTTTGTTGTCTTCTAGAGGGTCCATCGCGTTACTTGCACTACTTAGAACGTCGTTAAACTACGGAAAAATCCAACAATTGGAAATTTCCCGGCAGGGGAAAAAGTGGGTATTTATATCTGGTCGAACTTTTTAACATATTCTAAGATTTATCCGGAAAAACACACCGACAAAATTAGACAATCCGATCGATACACTGAGTTCCCAATACAACCCAGAAATAAAACTCTGGAATAAATATTAAAATATTCCCAGGAAAACCAGCACTTCATACTAAGAATTACTGTGAAAATTTCATCAAATAAAGATACATTATGGCCGTGGATCCGCCGCATAAGCCATGCTTATGCGGCGGAAACGCGGCTCTTTGATGGATACAGGAGCTCGAATTTCACAGTAAGTCTTAGATCTTCCTGCTGATTTTTCTGAATATTTTTAATTCACAAAAAACCACGAATTTCAAAAAAGTCCAGAGAGCATATTAAAATCGGGGTTTCGGGTCGATCGGACTTCTAGCTAGGCTCTGATACCACTGTAGGGTTCCTAGGCACTCTAATGGAGTCTCACAAGTGATCAAACATGCCAATTTCTAAAAATTACGGTGCCGAGAAACCCTAATACGGATCGTTAACTAGATAAATAGGCGAAGCGAGTAAGTAAACGGAAATGTATCTAAAGGAAAGGGGCTACAACCTTTGTAGATCCGGTCCACCACTTCCTAAGCTCCGCGATGATCTCCCTCCGCTGTCCAAATCGAACCCTTGACTCTAGCATTGGCATCATCGAAGAACGGGCGGGCTTGATCGTCGGTTCGATGCCGAAGATGATCTACGTCGAGGCATCACAAGAACAAGCTCCAACTTCACCAAGCCTTGAAAACTTGTGAAGTAAACACCCTATACTACTTGGCAAGAGGTAGAGGATGAAGAAATAGGAATTGGGTAGACTTTAGTTTTGGATTTCCCACACTTTTTCATCAATCACCATTGATGTAGCAAGCTTTTTTCTCATGTTAAAGAAGAAGAAGATGATGAAAAAGAATATGATAAGTATTATGTAAATGATAAATAAATCAATACTTATCATTTACTAACCCTTGGTTAGTTGTAGAGAATGGACCATGGTTAACTTGAATGGTTAGGGTTAAGGATGAGACAAGAATGGTGGACTAATTCAAAGCTTCAAGAATGTTCAACTAGCAAACAAAAATAGCAACCATTCTTTTCTCATCTTTTTCCAAAATAAATAAATGAATAAATAAGAAAAAAGAAAACCCTAATCATAATCTTAACCATGGTCTAATTCTTTACACTAACCCTAGCTTGCATGTATCATCAAACATGATACAATCATGTGCACAAAATATATCACATATGCAATGTGCACAAAACAAGTGAGTAAATCCATTTAAAGTGAACCAATACTAGTTAATGCAAAGTAATATATCAAATATATAATTAGACATTAAATCATTAAATCAACACTTGATTTAACGATCCGGTCATATCGTATATAACCGACTAGTATCCAATGTATCGGCTTATCGAATCAATCCTTGATTCGATAACTAGGTTATATCACATATAACCAATCGATACATTCATCGCGAGAATAGAATGCGGTATCACATACACGCATTATTCTCGGTCCCGCACATATCTCATATGCGCTCCTATTTCGTTTCGCTTGAGCCAGGAAACCTCTGTGTAGGACTCTAAAGACTCGTCAATACGCCGGCAGCAGATGATGATCATATCAAACACCCACAAGCCGCAAGCGGTCTGCTAAACGTAACGGCCACCCGGGTATTGAGCGATCAGAAGATCGACGAGCAAGCCCGCTCACACTCCTGTGAATCCAACCAGTAACACTTACCGTACAGTCCGGTCTGTTCGTCTGATATGTCGCATATCTCGCCTAGGGGTGGTAAACGTCAGACCCCAGTAGCTCGATAAGTCATGCCGACTTGAGGTCCATAACATTCGTGAAACTACTGATAACTCTTACCAGTATATCACTGCAACCCTGGCCAGGGATTTCCTGTTATGGCCAGTCGAGCATAGCACAACATCAACCCCCAATACCGGGAGAGACGAATCCCCTCCTATCGCTCATTGCCTCCATGTGAATCGGGACTGTACCCAAAAACCACCTGTTTGCACGACTCAGTAGAGCCGTGGTGGGGTGGAAATCAAAGCACAGTGGGAGACACACAAGACTCTATGACGATCTCGGGTCAACAGACTAAGCTGTACCAGTGTCACCAGAGAACTGCCATCTGACGTGAGGTATAATACCATCTGGGAGTTCTCGGCGAGTCCGTTCAGTGTACCCAGTCTCCACTGAGCACCCGTATACCATCTCCGATGTCAAACACCAATGGATATGGGATCATCCATCGCCCATCGCATGGGTCGAGAAGATATACGCTAGTCTACTCTGGAATATCGATGACCCGTCTCGATATTCCCTCGACTAGGAACATTTCAAGGATGTACTCATGGACTACCCAGTCCCCACTAGTATGATCTACATCATAGTCCTGGAATTCGAGTACACATCCTATGGGCTTTATCAACATGTAATCAGAGAGACAGAAAGTATACATGTTAAGATAAAGTGCAACCAGATAGCATACTATCATGTCGAGCAAGAAAGTCCTACCTATATATGTCCCAGCATCCACCACAATATACATCCAATGTACAGTAATGGCCTCTAGGGCATACATATAACTAACAGCATTATCCTCGGTTCTACACATATCACATATGTGCCTCTACTCCGTTTTGCCTGAGCCAAGAAACCTCTGTGTAGGACTCTAAAGAATCGTCAATACTCCGGTAGCAGGTGATGATCATATCAAACACCCACAAGCTGCAAGCGGTCAGCTAAACGTAACAGCCACCCAGGTATTGAGCAATCAGAAGATCAACAAGCTAGCCTGTACGTTCTCCTGTGAATCCAATCAGTAACACTCCCGTACAGTCCGGTCTGTTCGTCTGATATGTCGCATATCAAGTCTAGGGGTGGTATACGTCAGACCCCAGTAACCAATAAGTCGTGTCGATGTGAGGCTCATAACGGGTCGAGAAACTACTGGTAACACTTACCAGTAAATCTCTATATCAGCCCCGGCCAGGGACTTTCAGTTATAGCCAATCGAACACAGCACAACATCAACTCCCTATACCGGGAGAGACGAATCCCCTCCTATCGCTCATTGGCTCTATGATTCGGGACTGCACCCAAAAGCCACCGTTTTGCACGCCCTCTTGGACGTGGTAAGGTGGAAATCAAAGCACAGTGGGAATCACACAAGACTCTATGACGATCTCGGGTCTACAGACTACCCTGTACCAGTGTCACCGGAGAACTGCCATCTGACGTGTGGTATATCACCATCTGGGAGTTCTCGGCGAGTCCGTCCAGTGTACCCAGTCTCCACTGAGCACCCGCAAACCATACTTGATTTCCAACACCGATGGATATGGGATCATCCATCGCCCATCATATGGGTCAAGATGCGTATACGCTAGTCTACTCTTGTGTATCGATGCCCTGTCTCGATATACCCTCGACTAGGAACAGTTATAGGATGTACTCATCGACTACCGTGGCCCCACTAGTATGATCTCATCATAGTCCCAGTAGTCGAGTACAGATCCTAAGGGTTTTATCAACATTTGAGAGTAAAACAGTAAACCAATACAAGTCAACATGTTAAGATAAAGTGAAACCAAATAGCATACTATCATGACGAGCAAGAAAGTCCTCTCTATATATATCCAAGCATCCATTATAATATACATCATATGTACAATAATGGCCTCTAGGGCATATACATAACTAACAATCTCCCACTTGCACTAAGGCCAGCTGCTGTAGTATCTCATACCTAGCATCCCGAATAATCTCTCAAACTATATCTGGGGAATGGCCTTCATGAATGGATCCGCAGTGTTGTCCTTCGTATCTACTCTCCTGACCTCGATCTCCCGGCGATCAACTATCTCCCTGATCAGGTGATACCGCCTCAGAATATGTCTGGACTTTTGATGGGACCTGGGTTCCTTGGCCAAAGCCACAGCTCCATTGTTATCGCAATACAGAGGTATTGGATGTTCAATAGATGGAACCACACCAAGTTCACTAATGAACTTCTTTATCCAGACAGCCTCTTTGGCAGCATCGTTGGCAGCGATGAATTCAGCCTCCATCGTCGAGTCTGCAACAGTATCCTGTTTGGAACTCTTCCAACACACCGCTCCTCCATTGAGGGTAAAGACAAATCCCGAGTGCGACTTAGAGTCGTCCTTATCACTTTGGAAGCTCGAATCAGTAAAGGACTCCACCTGGAATTCTCCGTTACCATACACCAAGAACATCTCCTTAGTCCTTCGCAAGTACTTGAGAATGTTCTTCACAGCTGTCCAGTGACTCTCCCGGATCTGCTTGATACCGACTCACTACACTTAGTGAGGATGCTACATCGGGTCTGGTACATAGCATCGCATACATGATAGAGCCTACTGCCGAAGCATAGGGTATCCCTTGCATGCGAGCTCTCTCTAAATCAGTCTTGGGAGACATCTCTTTGGAGAGAGTGAGTCCAGAGATCGTGGGTTGGTTCCCACGCTTGGATTCTTCCATACTAAATCTCTTTAGTATGGTGTCAATATACCTGGATTGGGACAATCCCAGTATCCGTTTAGATCTATCTCTATAGATCATGATTCCCAATATGCAGGAGGCATCACCTAGATCTTTCATTGAGAATCTTTGTGATAAGAAGTGCTTGACTGATTGCAGCATAGGAATATCATTTCCTATCAAGAGTATGTCATCCACGTACAATACGAGAAAGACAACCTTACTCTCTGCTACCTTCTTATAGATACAAGGTTCATCTATATTTTTGATGAAGTCAAACTCTTTGACTACAACATCAAAACAGATGTTCCAACTCCGCGATGGTTGCTTTAACCCATAAATGGATTTAAGCAGCTTGCACACATTTCCGCTGCTCCCACTATCTACGAAGCCCTCTGGCTGAGTCATGTACACGATCTCTTCTAAATCACCGTTTAGAAAGGCGGTCTTAACATCCATTTGCCAGATTTCGTAGTCATGGTATGCAGCAATGGCAAGTAAGATCCGGATGGACTTAAGCATAGCCACTGGAGAAAAGGTTTCGTCATAATCCACACCTGGTCGTTGACGAAAACCCTTTGCAACAAGTCTAGCTTTGAAAGTCTCAACTTTTCCATCTACACCAAATTTCTTTTTAAAGATCCACTTGCTCCCAATGGGTTTTACCTCTTCAGGAGCATTTTCCAAAGTCCATATTTTGTTGGTGTACATGGATTCCATCTCAGATAGCATTGCATCCAGCCATTTCACAGAGTCACCACTCGTGATGGCCTGCTCGAAACTAGTGGGGTCATCATCTTCCATTATGCAATCCTCGCTTCCACCATCAATGAGAAAACCGTAGTATCTCTCAGGTGGATGAGAAACCCTGCTAGATCGGCGGAGAGGCTGGGGTTCGTCAGGAACTACTGAATCCTCTGGTTCCACTAAATATTCAGTTGCAATTTGTGTCACTGGAACCTCTTCCAGCTCTACTTCTTTGCCACTAATTTCTTTTGCAAGAAATTCCTTTTCTAAAAAAGTGGCATATTGAGAAACAAACACTTTTTGTTCCTCAGCGTGGTAGAAAATATATCCTTGAGAATTCTTTGGATATCCTACAACTTGCAAAGAACTGATCGTGCCTCGAGTTTGTCCGGATTTTGCCTTTTGACATAGGCCGGACAACCCCATATCTTAAATCTTTTAAAATATGGTCTCATTCCCCTCCATATCTCATATGGGGTTGAAGGCACTGATTTAGATGGAACTTGATTCAATAGGTATGCCGCTGTCTCAAGCGCATAACCCCAGAAGGAAATAGGTAACTCAGCTGTACTCATCATAGAGCGCACTATATCTAATAGGGTGCGATTCCTCCGCTCCGATACACCGTTGTGCTGTGGCGTATAAGGAGGAGTAAGCTGAGAGAGAATTCCATTCTCTTTTAGATAATCTAGGAACTCATTGCTTAAGAATTCACCTCCTCGATCAAATCAAGAATCTTAATACTTTTGCCCGTTTGATTCTCTACTTCGTGTTTATATTCTCTGAATTTCTCAAAAGCTTCAGACTTGTGTTTTATCAGGAACACATGTCCGTATCTAGAGAGATCGTCAGTGAATGTAATGAAGTAGGAAGAACCGTTCCTCGCATGCGTAGACATAGGACCGCATACATCACTATGTACCAGTCTTAAGAGTTCTGTAACTCTTGCTCCGTGTCCACTAAATGGAGTTTTGGTCATTTTACCTTTGAGACATGAATGGCAAGTATCATAAGATGATAATTCGAACGGATTCAAATATCCATCCTTGTGTAACTTAGCCAGTCGTGTCGCATTGATATGACCAAGTCTACAATGCTACAAGAAGGATTCGTTCATTTCTGAACTTTTCCTCTTGTATTTGTTTTGTATATTGAGGACTGTATTTTGATTGAGAATGAATATGCCATTATGTAACGAGCCTGATCCAATCAACTTTTGATCTAGGAATATGTTCATAACATTATCCTTTACTACAAAATTATATCCTTCTTTACTTAATAAAGAAACTGATATAATGTTGCATATCATGTTCGGTATATAATAGCATTCATTCAGAATCAGTGTATTACTACTTGGTAATACAAGGTGATATTCGCCAACTGCTTTGGCTGCAATATTTGCACCATTCCCTACTTGAACGGAATGATCACCTTTTCCCAGTTCTCTACCTTTACGTAGCCCACGTAACAATTTACATATGTGGGATCCTGATCCGGTATCTAATACCCAGGACGTAGGGTGAACTGAGAAACAGTTCTCAATAACTAACACACCCGAAGAAGATGCATCAGCATGCTTGTTCTTCGTTTGGGCGGCATGAGAATCCAGATTTTCTCCTGTTTCCTGCTCAGTCTTATAACTCTTATAAGAAAGAACGGGACCAACGATCCCCTGCTCAGTATAATAACCAGGTTCAGTCAATACATCCATATTATTATCTTGATTAAGTCCTGACACGGTCGCTACCTAGAGAGAGAGAGAAGGAAACACTTTAGCGTATGCTCTTGCAAGATTAAATTGGTTATTAACTTATCTAATCAGGATATCTCCCACTGTTTTTATCAAATATTCCTTCAAACCCTAAAAGGTAAGATTAGCCGGGATTAATCACACCCTACAATTTCGTCAATCTTTCAACCAGATCAGTGTCGGAACTTGAGGGAGGTTCCCCGTGCTCTCGCACGGACCTAATTAAAATAAACCTCGTTTTCCCAGAGGCATAACCGCGTTAACACCTTTCTAGACATCTACTTGATCGACTAATTGTCCTGTGTAAAATTCTCCAGGAATAACTTTTACTCGCAGTGGATATCAGGATCCATCTATCTCATAGAAGGTATGCAATCTCATTGCAAATTTCAACAATTGAAATTCCCGATAATGCTTTTGCTCCTAGCAACTCATGACCTTAACATGGTCAACAAATCATAAGCGCTAGCCAAGTTCAACCCGTCATTTCCCGATTGAATTAAACCCACTCGTACGACCCTTAACATGGTCAACAAAGTCGTACGACTACCCTAATCCAATCACATCACATATTTTAGCAGATAAGCACTAATTAGCTACCGCGCACTACGCCTTAACATGGTCAACAAACGTAGCACGAATACTAAGTGGTACTTATCTGAAACGACGGAGGGCTACGCAGGTTTTTCAGAAAACCATGAGCGTAATGAACTTGATATCGTCGTAGAATCGAGTGATTTTGAAAAAGGGAGTGTTTTTTAGGCTTTTCTAGTTTTGCTAAAGAGGTCACTCCCGGTGAAGGGATCTCGGCTCTTTCCCCATCGAATAAGGTGCAGGATATATCGCATATACCGCTGCGCAAAGCAAGAACTATATAAGCTGTCAAAAACTAAACCGCGAGTTTGTAGCATCTGTCAGTTTCGCTAAAGAGGTCACTCCCGGTGAAGGGATCTCGGCTCTTTCCTCATCGAATAAAGTGCAGGGTATATCATATATACCGCTATGCAAAGCAAAACTTTAGCTATCTTTTTTATAAAGTTTTGATTCTACAACTTCTTTTAGGTTTCTTTTCTTTTTATTAATCTCATTAATAAATCCCATCAGCTTATGCTTCCTAAGTATCACAGAAGAAACGAAAGCAGTAATATTTATATATCAGCATATATATATATAGCATAAGTATTCGTCTCAGGCAGTAATATGATCTCATCACAGAACATTGCAGCAGAAGAACATATATGAAATATTGGATATACTAGGATGTCCGTGTTTTTAATACGAGCCTGTATAAAACACGGATTCCACGGTCGCGATGAATAGCCAAACCCACATCCCTAGACCACTACGAGAGCGGCAAGTAACACTGCCAGTTCTAGGGTTAGGAGACCCGGTCTCGACTCCTCGAGATGGCCTCCCACTGGACCCTAGAACCGGGTTACTTGTGCTCCCCTCCTTGGGTCTACCTAATGCAGAAAAGTAAATATTATACACTGGTGACATCAACCTCATCCCGGAAGTGCCCCAATAAAAGAATATTACATACAAATGAAGTTTACATGAATGAAAATAAAAAAACCTCATCTCACATAAAACCCCCGGCTATTCAGAACACGACGATCCAATATAACATATCACAGCAACACATAATATCACATATCATCAACGTAAGTAAGTATGCATACACCGATCGTCGTTGATGTATAGCGACGAAGACCGGCAATACAACTACATACTACACTTACGGTCACATAAAAGAAATTGTAAAACTACAATATTTGGAATCCACAATCACTTTAGATATCATAAATCCGAAATATCACATACTTCGCATTTCATGCCTAACTATATGAATTCCACATATTGTATCACATTCCAGATAAATAGACAGTATTAAACTTTCCGATCGGATAATCAAATACCCAAGATTTCCTAAATAGCTCAACACTTGAGCGGAGTTCAAATAATCCCAGAATATGTCACATTACCGATGATACAGCCGTAGAAGGGTCAAGCCAACGCCTCACATGTGGCACACCGTACTGCCCCAAACCCTAAAATTTAGAGGCGGTTCAGACGATCACATAATCGAGTTAAGCTTTGTGTTCTTCTAGAGGGACCACCACGTTACTTGCACATTTTTCCAAAAGATTTAAACCCGAGAAAAACTCAACACTTGAAAGTTTTTCGTGCCGGAAAAAAGTGAGTTAATAATATCCGTTCGAACATTTTAACAGTTTCTAAATATCCGGAAAAATAACGAAATTAAATTTTCCGATCGAATCTACGATTACAAAATAAAACCCCAGAACACTCAACCTTGACCCAGATTAAAAATACCCAGAAATCTAAACAAGCAGCTACGGTCATTACTGTGCTAAAATGAGTGCATAAGGCTTCTGTACTGTCGCGGATCCGCGGTACGGCCGCGGTTCCGCGGTACGGCCGCGGTTCCGCGGCGGTTTGTACGGCTTATGCGCTCGATTTTCTCTGTAATGCTTATATTTCCCTGCTGAATTTTTTAGATATTTTTAATACAGAAAAATCACGGTTTTTAAAAAATGTCCAAAGAGGGGTTCAAATCGTCGTTTCGTGGTTCGTTCGGAGTTTTAACTTCGTATACACGTCGCCTAATGCTCTAGCTAGGCCCTGATACCACTGTAGGGTTCCTAGGCACTCTTATGAAGGTTCACAAGGCATCAACCA
The DNA here is from genome assembly GCA_030015575.1 of Agapanthus africanus. NCBI lineage: Eukaryota > Viridiplantae > Streptophyta > Magnoliopsida > Asparagales > Amaryllidaceae > Agapanthus > Agapanthus africanus. The sequence goes on along the minus strand of CM057347.1, from coordinate 203,985,196 downwards.
TGCCCGAATAAAAATTTAGACGTGCCGAACAACCCAAAGCCGGGATCTTTGCTTGATAATTAGGGTTTAACATGCAAGTAAACATCTTTACTACTAAGTGTGAGGGATTACAACCTTTGTAGTCCGCTCCTTCGCTTCATAAGCTCCGAGTAGAAGTCCCTTCGCCGCGATCCACGATCTTCCGGACTCAAGAGAGGCTCCACGACTCGAACGATCCATGTTAGCTTGTAGTGTTCCTTTTCTCCGATGATCTACGTCGAAGTTGCTATAACTCAAGCTCTCTCACTCTAATGAGGTGAACACCCTAATCTAATGGGCTAGATTAGATGAAGATGATGGAGTAGTATTTATGCTTTCTTTTTATATCTAATTCTCACATATAAACATCACAAAATGAAAACCTAGTGAGCTTTCTCAAAGCTCAAGGTTGAAGAAGAAGAAGAAAATAATGCATAATCCTTTTGTGATGAATAATGAAATGAATATATGAATAATAATGCAACCATGGTCAAGAATGACAAGGATAACTCTTGTAGAGAATTAACTAGGGCTAGGGTTTGGTTGGGTTAAACAATGAGTCATAGGAAAATATCAACAATAATATCTTAACAATGACAAAAGAAAATCCTTCTAGAAGTATCAAGAAGGAACTAACCCTAATCAAATCCTAACCTTGTTTAATCTCCACAAAACAAGTTGCATTAGTAATCATATCATGTTACAATAATATATATCACATATATATTATATATTTGTAACAAAAGAAAATAATACAATTAACATATATCGCATATATATCAATGTATTATCCGGTGAGAAAATGAAATAATAAAGCGAGCCAATATTAGATAATGTAATACAATATATCATATATATTATTATACATTAAATCATCGAATCAACACTTGATCCGACAATCCGGCTATATCGAATATAACCGACTAATATATCATGTACCGATTTATCGAATCAACACTTGATCCGATGACCCGGTTCGTATCTAAATATCGCGAGAATATAATACGGTATCTCATATCGCATTATCCTCGGTCCTGTACATATCACATATGTGCCTCTACTCCGTTTTTCCTGAGCCAAGAAACCTCTGTGTAGGACTCTAAAGAATCGTCAATACGCCGGTAGCAGGTGATGATCATATCAAACACCCACAAGCTGCAAGCGGTCAGCTAAACGTAACAGCCACCCAGGTATTGAGCGATTAGAAGATCAACAAGCTAGCCTGTACGTTCTCCTGTGAATCCAATCAGTAACACTCCCGTACAGTCCGGTCTGTTCGTCTGATATGTCGCATATCAAGTCTAGGGGTGGTATACGTCAGACCCCAGTAACCGATAAGTCGTGTCGATGTGAGGCTGATAACGGGTTGAGAAACTACCGGTAATACTTACCAGTAAATCTCTATATCATCCCTGGACAGGGACTTCCAGTTATAGCCAATCGAACACAGCACAACATCAACTCCCTATACCGGGAGAGACGAATCCCCTCCTATCGCTCATTGCCTCCATGTGATTCGGGACTGCACCCAAAAGACACCGTTTTGCACGCCCTCTTGGACGTTGTAAGGTGGAAATCAAAGCACAGTGGGAATCACACAAGACTCTATGACGATCTCGGGTCTACAGACTACCCTGTACCAGTGTCACCGGAGAACTGCTATCTGACGTGTGGTATATCACCATCTGAGAGTTCTCGGCGAGTCCGTCCAGTGTACCCAGTCTCCATTGAGCACCCGCACACCATCCTTGATGTCCAACACCGATAGATATGGGATCATCCATCGCCCATCATATGGGTCAAGATGCGTATACGCTAGTCTACTCTGGTATATCGATGCCCTGTCTCGATATACCCTCGACTAGGAACAGTTATAGGATGTACTCATCGACTACCGTGGCCCCACTAGTATGATCTCATCATAGTCCCAGCAGTCGAGTACAGATCCTAAGGGCTTTATCAACATGTGAGAGTAAAACAGTAAACCAATACAAGTCAACATGTTAAGATAAAGTGAAACCAAATAGCATACTATCATGACGATATATATCCAAGCATCCTTTATAATATACATCATATGTACAACAATGGCCTCTAGGGCATATACATAACTAACAGTTGGGGCTCGGGTCTTTAGGTTACACTCCAGGTTGCCTGCATGACTCTCTGTGTTTGCTAAATATTTTTCAGATGCCCCGGGTGTTAGCAGATGTCAAAATAACCTCACAATTCTCACAAATTCCGGATGTCGGGGTTTCTAAATTCTGGGGTTTGGGGTTTACTCTATGGTTCCAGTCCAATATACATTCCCTACAGGGGTTTAAGGTCACAACTAACCTCAGTTACACCTTTGGATTCAAATCAAACCCTAGCCCTTTCTAGGAATTTTCAAAGTTCACTAAACCGCATTAAAACACTTCTACACTTGTATGGGTGCTAAAGAAATTGAAATACAATACTAATGGTGCAGAAATTACCTCATTTGGCAACTTAAGAATTTTCTTGAGTTGTCCCAAGTGTCCAAAATCTTTGCTTTCTTGGTCCAAAGTGTTTGTTGTGAGCTTGCGCATGTTTTTAGTGAAGAGGGTTTAGTGTTTTGATGAGTTTTTTGGTGGTGTTTTGAGGGTTGAAGAGGAGGTAGGGGAGTGAGGCAGCCATGGTGAGGGAAAGAGAGGGAAAAATGATGAAGATGATGAATGAAACAAGAGCCATGTCCAAGATTTGACCCCTCAGCCTCTCTCTCACTCATGCCCATAACTCTTATTCTATCATTTTCTTTTCTTTTTTCCTTTATCTTTTCTTCTCACTTACAAAAAGGAACCATGCATGAAAAATCAACATAAGATCATGGTAGGAAAATGTAACAATGTGAAAAAGACTTGGTGCATGTCATGTGCACAATTCAAGCTTAATGCACGATTAGTGATATTTAATCGCGATTAGCATTAAAATTGTATATAATTAATTATAAAAATTCATAATTTGCTTAAATCCAATAAAACATCCTCTTTTCAGTAATTCCTATAATTTTCCAAATATATCACAATTTATCGGTATTTAATTATACCGCATTATTAAAATATTCATAATATTTATTATTAAATTTTAAAAATTCCCAAAAAATAATATTTTATTTTTCTGAAATGTTACAATCTTCCCCCCTTAATTAAATTCGGTCCCCGAATTTAAATTTAAACCCTCTAATACTAAAACATTTCAATAATCAACTTAATCAACGGAGCTCCGAAATCACGGAAGATATAGGAATAACACAGCGCGTTAAGTGCGCATGAAAACGAGTACAACTCAAAATCGAACTCCGTCAAGCGTCACGCAAATCACCGGATTTGCACGTATATCCTTGGAGTTACAATGGAGATACAGATCTCGAAATCCACTACTGAAATTCAATAAGCACTAGTCAAGTACTATAATACATATATAATACGCATCCTTGGAAAAAAATTCTTTAAACTGGATAACACATGCAAAAATCCTTTCCGAATCGCCGTGTGATGCGTAGCTCACGGCATAAGTGACGGACGCTCATTTGTAAAGTAATAAACATATGTTCATATAGGTTTTGCTCAAATATACGTCCCGTCCATTTGAAATATCCCAAAAGGTTTTCCTTTATAAACGTTCGTGTCGCTCACGGACACGTAGGAAATAGCGAGACTATAGCTCCTTTTTAAAAACCTCTTGTTAACTTTTAATACATGCAAGGTACTCAGGTACTGTCCTCTGATCAGTCATGTTCGGCTACTACATAATATAGTACCGATCATGAAAACAAAGTGCCTCAAAGCAAAATCAGCCCTCAAAGGCGTATCCAATAATCACGTGCATCTGGTGCGCACGGGGATCAAATCTAAATACAAGTGCCACAATATGCACAAAGCAAACTAAGTGCAACGGGTGTGCACAAAAGCATCTGTCAACTGCAGCGGGTGTGCACGACAACAACATCCGGCGCATCTACTGTGCACGAAAATCTCAATCTAGTGCAACTAACATGCACGAATGAAAATACAAAATCGAGTGCATCCGGTGTGCACAAAATCCAATATCGAGTGCCGAATATGCACAAAAATTCAATCCAAGTGCGTCAGGTTCGTAAAAAGAATCTAGGGCAGTAGCATGTACAAAAACGCACAGCAAGTGCCAACGCGCACGAAAAACGCAATCTGATAACGCAAATGCTCAAAGACATAAATCGGGTGCAACCAAGGCACGGAGTATAAAGCCGGTGCAACCAATGCACAAAATACCAAGATGGTGCAACAATGCACAAAATATGAATCTGGTGCAACAAATGCACAAAACACGAATCGGGTGCATCCAGTGCACGAAATACAAATCCAGTGCATGCAAATGCACAAAGTACAAATCTGGTGCAATAAATGCACGGAAACTCATCAATAACTCAAATGGGTATAAAAACAACACCGAGTGTACCAAGGTGTATGAAATGATAAACATGTGCAACCGCGTGCACAAAACACGTATCAATGCACGACAAGCATATATGAGCTATACCGAGTGCAAAATCAAATCGAGTGCATACCACATGCACAAAATCAAATCAACCGTATGAAATCCACGAAATCATAACCACGTGCTACCAAGGCACAAAACCGATATCAAGTGCAATAAGTATGCATAAATCATAAACCAACACAACGGTGTATAAAAACATATCTCAAGTGCAGTAACTATACATAAAATATAAATACCCAGTAGGTGCAACCATGGTACACGAAAACAATATCATGAAACTCATCATCAAAACTCAAATCCAAGCGATATAAACGTGATACTCATATCACAACGCAAATTGCAGCAAATGACATTGAGGTACACCTCCTACAATGCTGAAAAAGTCAGTGCACCCAAAACTGGCAGAGCAAGAACATCCGCTTGCCTCCTTCTCTCGGTCCGGCGTCCTCCATCTTTAGGTCCTCATCTTCTCTGTGGATTACCAATCTCGCAATCCATCGGCTCGTCGGCCCGGTCAGGTGTGCTAACGGGAACGATTCCGCTCTGGCACTTCTCTAGTCAACTCTCGGCTAATTATCACGACCACACGTAAAGCAACACGTCACTGGCATCGGCCTCTGGCCCTCTGAATACACGTGACACATCTGATCCTCAGTGCAAATCTCATCGCAGCAGTGTCCTGGAAGGAACCTGCTCTGGGTCTCTTCCGATCTCGCCTATGCCGACCTGTACGGAGGCTGGTACTCGTGCATAATCCTTTCTCGTTTTCTGGACATCTGCGTTCTCAGCACTGCATCTCTTAGGGAACTGGCTGTATCCCAACACCTCTGTATACACATCAGATCTATAATCTCGACGGGGAGTAACAACAGCTCGTCAGCATCTCGCACGAACCTCTCGTTCCACTCGTCTTTATCATCGTCCACTTCGACGTCGCGTCATATTATCTGCATACTGCAATGTCCTCGGCTACAGTCAATCCGGAGTCTCTCACACGGACTCGAAGTCACGACCTCGGTATCTTCACCACTCTTTAGAAGATATCTAGCTGAACACGTCCTCGGGGACTCGTCCCTACCATCGGAGGAATACTCTATACTCGTCCGTTCCTGATCAACTCACAATGCCACTGGGTGAGGTCCTCTATCCGAAACTGGTCAATCCGCTGATCCCCAATCAGATCATCTAACGAACAACGTCATCTCTGGATCGATCTACTCTAGGTCTGAGTAAGATTCTCTACACTGGAAATCTTCAACTCAACAGGGCCCGCGTCGGCACATCAATCTGACGAATCGCCTTCGTCTTCAAACTCGGGATAGACTAGCTATCATCTGTCGCATCTCTGCCTGGAAGCTCCAGCGATCTCAGCTCGTAAGCTCTGGAAGCGACATCTCATCAATCTCAGCAGCAGTTGGCTCATCTGTCTGTAAGGTAGACGACATCACAAACTCTGAGGTAGGTTGTACATCAACAGTCCTCTAGCAACTGGCAGCTCTAACAATGACCCGATCATCCGGTGCAATACCAAACACACGCCTCTACAAGAGGTCACAACACAACACTACATCGAGACGTTCCCATGTCACCAGAAACACAATGGTCAGTCCTCATCCATGACGAGCTCACCCTGACCGCATCACTAGCAGCAGCTCAATCTGCGCTCAAAACATGGTGACTGGAACCTCAATCGTGTATCGATAAAAACATATCAAGGGCATGAAAGGAAAAGACAAATCCAAAATGGATACATGATCATAAGGAGGAACAGAATCAATGAGAGTATGATCATGGAAACGAATATAATCAAGGATCTCAAATGGATCTATACCCATGGGTACGAAGAGAATCACAGATCTCAAAATATGTACATCCTAAGGTTTTTTAAGTGGAGTATCGTATCGTAAATATGCCGCGGAACATACGTACGGTGCGTCACTCTACTCAAGCTACCAACTCTATCAATCAAGTTTAGCCTATGAAACGAAAGTTCGGGTCTAATACCCCCATGTTCAAGTCTAAGTTCCGTAAGGTCAAGCCTAGGTTCCAAAAGACATACGCCCTAGACTCTGTATAGTCAAACATAGACTTGAACCAAAGTTAAACCTAGCGCTCTGATACCAACTTTGTCACGACCAGAAATATTAGCTCGTGACCGGCACTTAAATCACGCCACGTCTAAAGGCGTCACGTAATTCAAGTAAGCCGAAACCCAGAAATCTAAACCTTTTTAAGAAAAATCAAGGAGGTGAAGTTTTGAAATAAGGGTATAATGAAATCAAGTTTCCGTAAATGCATAGAAAAGGAACATGAATAATGCAAGTGAATATTTACTAGTTTGAAAACATGTTTCATCTTTTAAAAGTTTGGGCAGCACCTCCTTTGTATATTTTGATCCAAAACCACAATACAAGATAATGATAAAGTCATCCCCAAGCGGGAGCTAGCTCTTCTCCAAACAGCGGATCACAACCACGCAAGACAGTAAATATAAGTATACGACTCCCAACGGCGAAGTTCACCACAAAAGATAAAGAAATAAGAAAGACATCAGAATCACAAGTAGCGGAAAACCCCTCGCTCTAAGTCTCGCAACCACAAGTCTCACAAAGTCTCATTACTTATACAATTACTAAATTTGATAGAGTTGACTAGATACAATATAAAATAAGAATGCAATAGTGGTACGATCCAGCATGTACCACCTACCAAAACAAGTCGACTGAATGCAACTGTGTGCCAACAATGCCGCTACTGATCCAAGTGGTCAACCTGCAAGAACTGTGGCTCACCGGGGGTGAGTTGCCAACTCGTGAGTAGAAAAATATCAACAAGTAGAAATCGAATAAAATAACGATTTCTTAGGTCAACTATATCATAAAGGTAATATTATGATATCTAGGGTGACCGTATCTGTATATGTGCCAGCACTATAAGTAAAAGCCTATCAGCATGTGGATACCATCCAACAATATGATCAATGCATGTATGCACGTGGATCTCGTCCAACCATATGATCAATGTATGTATGCAAGTGGATCCCGTCCACGTGTCAACCAATGACACAACATCATGCATGTAAATATCATAAGAGCATATGGATGAAAGTATGAGGATATAAATCAACATGTGTCCCTCCCGACACATCAAAATCATGGAACCTGAGTGCCCAGCATCGACACTCGAAACATCATGAAACCCGTGTCCAGCATCGACACGTAAATTCTCATATCTCGGGCTCCGTCAGTCCGGACCGGCCCTCGGGCTCCGTCTGTGGGATCGGCCCGCGGGCTCCGGCAGACGGGTCGGCCCAATATCCATCTCTCGACCCGGTCGGTATCTTCTGGATAACAGCCAGGCCCAACCAATCACTGGTAGGTAGTAGTCCCTCTGCCAGGCTCATCGTCATCCCCACGATCTTCTCGCCCCGGGGTACCGTACCGGGTCCACCATGAACCCGCAAACGGATCATCCGCCTCCTCGAATCGGGTTTCACATATCACACGTCTCAGAATTGAGAAAACGCATGGTGGACGCACAGAAATATCATATAAAGAGAAACCGAGTTTTTAAAACGATACATACTTTCTTTTGAAATAACCACGGTTCTCAAATCCAGAAATCTCATAAAAACGGCATGTCTCAATGCGTATAATCGTAAAGCATGATGTATGAGACATATAATAGAAATGTAAGCATATCCAGATATCATGCAACATGGAACAGTAATATGCACATGTCGAGGGAAAGCCGCCTTTTTAAATGAATCCAGTTTTAAAATATATCTTGCGGTTCCCAAATTCTCCCAAGCCAAATGCAACATCGTATAAGGTGCATATGTAACTATAGCAAGTAGACTATGCAAGGGGGTCATATCATGATGCAGCAATCCTACTGTGCAGTGACATAGCAATTATCGATGATGAAGTGTATGAGCCGGCCAATCTGTGTAAGTGTAACTTATGCATCATCGATAATGGTGCTGGTGTACTAGCACGGATATATGACATGCAATGAAAGTGACATGAACGTAGCATAAAGTAAATCACATGCGAATGCTGATAGGTATACGTATCTATCATGACCGAGTCGGTGAATCTATCAATCGGCATCCAGCCTCCCAACATCACGTACGGTAAAATCCATCGTACGGCATCCTCTAGTCAAGGGTACGGATCAATCGTCATAAAACTCATCACGTACGGAAAATCATCGTACGGCGGCTTTAAACCATCGGCGATCCTATCATCCTATATGACAATGAGGGGTACGGACCTAACGTCTCGTACGGCATATCACTCAAGATTCATAACATATATATACATATATCCCAGGCCACATCCATAACAATCTCATATCTGGGGACCGGCAAGGTATCAATTATCTCAATCGACTCGCATCCGTATACCGACATATCATCAAGTCATCATGTCACATCGTATATTCTTTTCATCGCATTTATATCTCACATTAAGTCAATATATATATGCATTCTACCCTATACATCAAATGTCATGTTACTCTAAAATTCATACGTACTCTAGTGCAACTACATATCTATAAGTCTTGATTCACATTCACTTTTCATATCCTATATATGTGTCAATCCAAGACATCATTCCTTTCATATCATGTCACACTAAACCTTTAATCACATCCATAGGTTCCTAGAATAAGTTTCTCTAACCATGTCCTATATATTGGTTTCCATCAAATTGCGGGGGTGCTATACGCCATCCACCCGACATCCCCGTAGATATAGATCTGCTCACCTTGATCTTGCTCACCGAAGTCGATGTCGCTATCCTCTTCTTCATCGTCCGAAGTCCACGTGAGTGTACCTACATATATAACACAATCGAAATGCGTATTAAAATCAAGGCGGAAAACCAAAACGACATACGTTTCGCTCATAGGTTAAAACCTATAGTCAAGCATGCGAAACTCGACCAATATCCCTGGTCGTTGACGTTCAAACGCCACACGACGGAAACACAATATCAAATGCTAATTCCAAACTCATTAAAAAGCCGCAAAACGAATTCAGAAACTTAGAAAACATGCTCCAAATTTTACCCTAAGTGAAATTAGCCAATTTTGCACACATGGAGGGTCTATTTTACTGGAGAAGAAGCCCTGGACAAAACACTGAAACATTTCACCCCAACCTGGCCGCAAATTGCGGGCAAGAACAATAAATCTGCGGCCATTACAAGGTGGTTGGGGCTCTGGTCTTTAGGGTACACTCCAGGTTGCCTGCATAACTCTCTGTGTTCGCTAAATATTTTTCAGGTGCCCCGGGTGTTAGCAGATGTCAAAATAACCTCACAATTCTCACAAATTCCGGATGTCGGGGTTTCTAAATTCTGGGGTTTGGGGTTTACTCTGTGGTTCCAGTCCAATATACATTCCCTACAGGGGTTTAAGGTCACAACTAACCTCAATTACACCTTTGGATTCAAATCAAACCTTAACCCTTTCTAGGAATTTTCAAAGTTCACTAAACCGCATTAAAACACCTCTACACTTGTATGGGTGCTAAAGAAATTGAAATACAATACTAATGGTGCAGAAATTATCTGATTTGGCAACTCAATAATTTTCTTGAGTTGCCCCAAGTGTCCAAAATCTTTGCTTTCTTGGTCCAAAGTGTGTTGTGAGCTTGTGCATGTTTTTAGTGAAGAGGGTTTAGTGTTTTGATGAGTTTTTTGGTGGTGTTTTGAGGGTTGAAGAGGAGGTGGGGGAGTGAGGCAGCCATGGTGAGGGTAAGAGAGGGAAAAATGATGAAGATGATGAATGAAACAAGAGCCATGCCCAAGGTTTGACCCCTCACCCTCTCTCTCATGCCCATACCTGTTATTCTATCATTTTCTTTTCTTTTGTTTTTTCCTTTATCTTTTCTTCTCACTTACAAAAAGGAACCATGCATGAAAAATCAACATAAGATCATGGTAGGAAAATGTAACAATGTGAAAAAGACCTGGTGCATGTCACGTGCACAATTCAAGCTTAATGTGCGATTAGTGATATTTAATCGCGATTAGTATTAAAATTGTATATAATTAATTATAAAAATTCATAATTTGCTTAAATCCAATAAAACATCCTCTTTTCAGTAATTCCTATAATTTTCCAAATATATCCCAATTTATCGGTATTTAATTATACCGCATTATTAAAATATTCATAATATTTATTATTAAATTTTAAAAATTCCCAAAAAATAATATTTTATTTTTCTAAAATGTTACACCTACTGCCGACGTATTGACGAGTCTTTAGAGTCCTACATAGAGCTTTCCTGGTTCATGCGAAACGGAGTAGGTGCACATATGTGATTTGTGCGGGACCGAGATTAATGCGCGTATGTGATACCGCATTCTATTCTCGCGACTTGTGACATTGGTCGGTTATATGTGAATAACTGGGTTATCGGATCAAGTGTTGATTCGATAAGTTGTTGCATTTGATATTAGTCGGTTATACGGGATATAGCCGGATTATTAAATCAAGTGTTGGTTTAATAATCTAATGTATAATTATATATTTGATATATTAATGTGCATTAACTAATATTAGCTCACTTAAGTATTACTTTTTCTTACTTAATGATATATTAATATATATGTGATATATGTTAATTGTATTATTTTTTTTTGTACACAAAATATATATGTAATATATATTATTGTGTCATGATAGGTTACACTTGCAACATGTATGTAAGAGACTTTTAATTTTGCTCCAATACTTCTCTGTAAATCTGAAAGCTGAGCAAAAATTAAAAATTCCAGAAAATACCAAATATCCCAGAGGACCAACACAGAAAAATTGGGTTCCTGAATCGCCAACTCGGCGGCGGAATCGCGGCGGATCGGGGGTATCCGCCGCGGTTCCGCGGCGCTTTAGGCGATTCAGGGGCCCAATTTTCTTGGGTGTTCTTCTACTGTCTTTTCAAGCTTTCTGAACATCCCTGAAAAATTTTTGGACTTCATTTAAAAATCGACAGAAACTCATGATTTCGGGCTTTTCCGGTTTCGTTTTTTTCCGTTCGAAATTCATACAAATTTGCAAGTAAGTTATTTATTGTTTAGCGAGGCTCTGATACCACTGTAAGTCGATGTACAACACCCCACGACTTGCGGGGAGGCGGAAATATGAAAAACGATCCTGTTCTTTGCTTAAACATCGACTAACCGCAAGAATCGAAGCTAAATGATAACTAACATCAAACATAGAAGTTAACAACTACTATGTAAAGGGATTATACCTAAAAAACCGGGTCCTTCGTCTTTACGAACTCCACCTCCTCCTCGGCCTTCTCCAAGTAGTAGACGATCCACCACGAGAGCTTTACTCCAAGCTTTGCCTCTAAACTTGAGGCAACTAGGTTTCTTTAAGTGCTAATCAAAGTACCTAGATGATATAGAGTGAGGGTTATGGATTAAGTAGTCTAACTAATCCTTGTACTCAACACATGAGAGGGGAGGATTAGGGTTTGAAGAGAGGAAGCTTGAGGAGAGAGAAGGTGAGAAGAATAATTGATATGAGAAAATGAGTTATCATAATATATATGAAGCATTAAGATTTATCAATAAAAGAAAAACAAATGATGAATAATCATGCTTCATAAATATCTAATGGTGATTCATTACCATGAGTCATTAAGCATTTATGATGCATTAATGACATGGATGAATCACTCATATGACTCACTAATCTCATTCAATGTATATGCCACCTTAACCTCCTTAGTCACCATCTTCTAGAAGCTTCTCGCGCAATTACGAGAACGTCCCTCCTATCCGCGAAAACGCGGAAAAACTTTAGACTGTATAAATCCAATAACCGGATACTAGTAACTGGCTTAAACCAAAGCCGACTAGTAAAAACTGTCCGAAAGTCGTACGTGCGTAAACACACGTATGCGTCCGAACCCTTGTCGTAAAACAATACGACCTCTATATCGTTTCGCCTGGAGTAGGGAAACTCTCTGCGTGGGACTCTAGAGACTCGACTACTACGCTGGCAGTGGGTTTAACCACAGACCGCAAGCGGCACTAGCTGTACGTAACGGTCCCCAGGTAGATGTCGATAAGAAGGCCGATGAGGAAACCCATCCGAACTCCTACTGAGTCTGATGTGACAATCTCCATACAGTCCGGTCCGTTCGTCTAAGACTATCGCATATTGGCCTAGGGGGGCGGCAAGCGTTAGTCCCCTAATAGCGGTATAAGTCGTGTCGGAGCGAAGCCCATTACACCCTGAGAAACTACTGGAACCTACCAGCAAATATCGCTTGCCCTGGCCAGGGTCTTTGCGTAATGGCTCTCTGACACAGTGCGATATCAACCCCCAATACCGGGAGAGACGAATCCTGTCTAACCGCCACTGCCTCCAAGTGCTTGGGACTGCACCCAACTGCTACCTGTTTGCACGACTCCTTTGAGCCGTGGTAGGGTAACAATCTAAGAACAGTGGGACACACTCGAGGCGAAGTAGCAGTGTCAAGTCTGCGGACTATGCTGTACTCATGTCATCTGGGAACTGCTTACTGACGACTGGTATAAAACCAACCAACAGTTCCTTGTGAGTCCTGTCCGGTGTACCCGTAACCTAACAAGCACCTGCATACTATCTCCAGTACGACGTACTGACGGCTGTGGGACAGACCATCTCCCCAACTGGGATGAGAAGCGTACACACTAGTCTACTCCGGAGTATCGATGCCCTGTCTCGATAATCCTACGACTAGGGACCTGAATAAGGATGTGCTTGTAGACTACCCAGCCCCCACTAGTGTGACTGCCATCATAATGCCGGTAGTCAAGCAAGATCCTAAGAGCTCTATCAATACGTATACTCACATATTAAGATAGAAAAACCAAGTAGCATACTACCATGTTTAGCAAGACTGTTATATACATGTGAATATCCCAAGCTTCCATTAAGTAGTATGATACAGTAATGGCCTTCTAGGGCATAAACACTAACAATCTCCCACTTGCACTAGGGCCATGTACTGGCGTATCGAAGACCGATGATCTCGAGTAGCCTCTCGAACTGAATCTGAGGTAGGGCCTTAGTGAATGGATCAGCAATGTTATCCTCTGTATTTACTCTCTTTACCTCGATCTCCCGGCGATCTATGATCTCCCTGATCAGGTGATACCGCCTTAAGATGTGTCTGGACTTCTGATGGGACCTGGGTTCCTTCGCTAAAGCTATAGCGCCGTTGTTGTCGCAATAAAGAGGTATTGGACCAACACTGGTAGGAACCACCTGAAGTTCTGTGAGGAACTTCTTCATCCAGACAGCTTCTTTTGCGGCATCGCAAGCAGCTATGTACTCCGCTTCCATCGTTGAGTCAGCAACGGTGTCCTGCTTGGAACTCTTCCAACAGACCGCCCCTCCATTGAGGGTAAAGACATAACCCGACATGGACTTGGAGTCATCCTTGTCACTCTGGAAGCCGGAATCAGCATAGGCCTCCATCTTGAGGTCCTTTCCGTCGTAAACCAAGAATATCTCCTTAGTCCTTCTCAGGTACTTGAGAATGTTCTTTACTGCTATCCAGTGATTCTCCCCTGGGTTTGCCTGATACCGGCTTACAACGCTCAATGCGTATGCTACATCTGGTTTGGTACATAACATCGCATACATTATAGAGCCTACCGCAGAAGCGTAGGGTATAATCGACATGCGTTCCCTTTCCAAATAAGTCTTGGGAGACATCTCTTTGGAGAGGGTGATTCCGTGACAAGCCGGTGCGCGCTTAGAATCTTCCATACAGAATCTTTTCAATATGGTGTCTATGTACCTGGATTGTGAGAGTCCCAACATCCTCTTTGATCTATCACGATAGATCTGGATCCCCAGAATGTAGGTGGCATCACCCAGGTCCTTCATGGAGAATTTCTGTGACAAGAATCTTTTGACTGACTGTAGCATAAAAATATCATTTCCTATTAGGAGAATGTCATCCACGTACAGGACGAGGAATACAACAACTCTCCCTACAATCTTACTGTATATGCATGGTTCATCTGGATTTTTGATAAAGTCGAATTCTTTGACAGTATCATCAAAACAGATGTTCCAACTCCGCGACGCCTGCTTTAGTCCATAAATAGACTTAAGCAGCTTGCATACTTTACCGCTGCTCCCACTCTGAATGAATCCCTCTGGCTGATCCATATAGACGCTCTCTTCTAAATTTCCATTTAGAAAGGCCGTCTTTACCTCCATCTGCCAGATCTCATAATCGTGGAAGGCAGCAATAGCAAGAAGGACCCTAATGGATTTCAGCATAGCCACTGGAGAAAAGGTTTCGTCATAGTCCAAACCAGGTCTTTGACGGAAACCCTTTGCAACAAGTCTAGCTTTATAGGTTTCAACCTGTCCATCTACACCAATCTTCTTTCTGAATATCCACTTGCATCCTACGGGTTTTACCCCATTTGGAGCAGTATCCAAAGTCCATACTTTGTTAGTGTACATGGACTCCATTTCGGTCCGCATTGCATCCAGCCATTTTACCGAGTCGCCGCTCTGAATGGCTTGTTGGAAGCTAGTAGGGTCGTCATTATTAATGACACAATCTTCTCGATCCCCGTCTATGAGAAAACCGTAGTATCTCTTGGGCGGATGAGACTGCCTACTACTTCTACGGATAGGCGCTGGTATGTCCCTTTCTTCTGAAACTTCTTGTTCTACCAAACTTTCAGTAACAGCTTGTGGTTCTGGAATTTCTTCCAGTTCTACTGCGCTCCCACTCTTCTGATTTTCTAAAAATTCAGTTTCTAAGAAGCGGGCATGACGAGAAACAAAAACCTTTTGTTCCTCTGCGTAGTAGAAGCAATATCCCATGGAGTTCTTTGGATATCCCACAAACTTACACTCTACTGAGCGTGCCTCGAGCTTGTCTGGATGCTGCTTTTATACAAAAGCTGGGCATCCCCATGTCTTCAGGTACTGAAGATAGGGTTTCTTCCCACTCCACATCTGATATGGCGTGGTAGGCACAGTCTTGGTTGGAACTTTGTTCAAAAGATATGCCGCTGATTCTAGCGCATAACCCCAGAATGATCGCGGTAACTCAGCCTTACTCATCATGGAACGAACCATATCTAATAGGGTTCGATTCCTCCTTTCCGATACACCGTTGTGTTGTGGTGTGTATGGAGGAGTAAGCAGAGAGAGAATTCCTTTCTCTTTTAAGTAACCCAGGAACTCGGCACTTAAGTATTCACCACCTCGATCAGATCTCAGTGTCTTAATACTTTTGCCTGTTTGGTTTTCCACTTCATTCTTGTATTCTTGGAATTTCTCAAAGGCCTCGGATTTATGCTTCATCAAGAAGATATGTCCATACCTAGAGAAATCATCCGTAAAAGTAATGAAGTAGGAATAACCACCTCGCGCATGTGTAGACATCGGACCGCACACGTCACTGTGTACGAGTCCTAAGAGCTCGCTTGCTCTTACTCCGTGTCCAGTAAACGGAGTCTTTGTCATCTTTCCCATGAGACAAGATTCACAAGTGGCATAAGATTGATATTCAAACGGATTCAAATATCCTTCTCTATGTAACTTTGTTAATCGTGTTTCATTGATGTGACCTAGTCTATAATGCCATAAGAAAGCCTGATTCATTTCTGGAGACTTTCTTTTAAGTGTGTTCTGGACATTGAAAACCTGAGCTTGATTCAATACGTATATACCGTCATCTAATGTACCGGACCCAATCATAACTTGATTTAGGTGGATGTGAACTACATCGCTTACGAATGTAAAGTCATATCCCTCTCTTGAAAGTGAGGACACTGATATGATATTACAAGTCAAACTAGGTACATACAGACAGTTACGCAGAATCAATATCTGCCCACTTGTCAAACCTAGGCGATATTCTCCCACGGATTCAGCGTCCACGCTCATTCCGTTTGCTACTCTGAGAGACAAATCACCTATCCTTATAACTTTACGGTTTCTCAAAGCATGTAACGAATTACAGATATGAGATCCTGCTCCGGTATCTAGTACCCAGGAAGTAGAGTTAATTGATAAACAGTTCTCAATTATAAACACACTTGAGGCTGAAGCCACAACATGGTTCGTATCCTGGCTACTGGCTTCAAAAGCCTTGCAATCTTTCTGCCAATGTCCATTCCCATAACAATAGGAATATCCCTCCTTACCTATACCAAGTCCCGAAACTTTTTCTCTTCTCTTTCCTCCTACTTTGCTGACACCGTATATCGGCTTTGTAGAGGTCTTCTTCCTTTCACCCTTTGCTTTCGCCTTGGATGAAGAAGAAGAAGGTCCCCTATTAAGCAGAGCTTGTGTCTCCCTGGTTTCTTTCAGGGTGTAAGTAGAGGGTAGGGACTGTGGAAATAAGTCAGTATATGACCTGTTTCCCAACGTGGTCTCCAGGTCCTTGAGCTCATTAATATAGCTAGTCATCGCAAGGACGTCGTCCCTTACAGATGACCCATCAGCCGACCTCGCTTGAATTAAATCGTTCGAGGCCTCATATCTTGCGATATGAGATTGCTCTCCATATAAATCTTTGTTATAGAGAAAAATGGAAACAGAGTCCATCTTCCCGTGCTGCTTCTGGTATATACCATCAACTGAAGCCAACACGAGGCACTTGGCTTTCGCTTTATCCTTTTCCTTTGTCTGACGGATATCCATATCCGCGACGGCGGAAACTGGACCTGAGACGGCGGGATCTTGAGTAGTAATAGGGTGGTCCAGCTTGTCATAGGCAATGGTCATCTGGACAGACCTTTGCCAGTCATATAAGTTAGATTCAGTCAACTTGTTATCTAGATGTAACCTAGTCATGGTCACAAGGTCGCAGCAATGAGAGAGAGAGAGAAGAAAACACTTTAGCATGATGCTCTTGCAAGTTTAGATTGGATTTTAATTTATCTAAACTGGATGGCTCCCACTGTTTCTCGAATCCTTCCTCAAACCATAAAAGAAGAATTAGCCAGGACTATTCTCACTGTACAATACTTGCTTAACCGTTCAGCCAGGCTAGTGTCGGTACGTCGAGGGAGGTTTTCCAACGCTTTCGCGAAGTTCCTTAATTAAATAACCTCTTTTCTCTGGGGGCGTAACCCCGCTGACACCTTTCTTGACACCTACTTGGTTTATAGCATTGATCGTTAAGTGACGAATATCCTGATAAGTAGCATATACTCACAGTAGGATCGGGATCCAAATATCATTGTATGATAATGTTGAAGGAATCCTACCAACATTCATCAAACTCCAAATGGTATGCAACTCTTTGCAAATTTCAGTTTCTTTAGAAATTCCCGATATATATTTTTGCCCCATGTTCTTATGACCTTGACGAAAGCCAACAAATCATAAAACACATGTCAAGTTCTGCCCATCATTATCTTGTTAATTTGAACCCACCCGTATATACCCTTGACGAAAGCCAACAAGGTTATACGACTGTCCCAAACCAACTCATCTATCTATGCAACAAATGAATACCCCAGCAGCTACCAAACACTATGCCTTGACGAAAGCCAACAAACATAGCTTGAATACTACTGACCATTCATAAGAAATGACGGAGGGCTACGACTGGTTTTGGCGAAACCGTGAACGTAGTGAACTTGATATAACCGAAGGAACCTGATAGCTTTTAAAAGGAGTGGTTAAAGCTCCGTATTTAAAAATATCTGTTTTTAAAATTAACCGAGTGGTTTCTTTTAAATTGTTCCAACGATTAAACTTTTGGTTTATTTTCTTTGCATTATAAATAATGCGTCCCATCATTAACCTATCATTGCAGAAAACAACGAAAATACAACGTCCTCTTATGCCATCCGCATTCGCCACGGGGTCCCGTCATCACCCGTTAGGTTACTTAACTAACGACAGAGCGGGGGCTGGGCTAGCGCGGGTGTAAAACATAAGTGACGTCTAAATAGCTATCATATATATAGATATTTTACATTCGTCTGACGCAATGATATTCATTCCAGATCACAGATGAACTTAATTGGATTTGCAAGCAATCCGTGTTTGTTTTGAGCCTTCAACAAAAGACGGATTACACAGTTGTGATGAATAGTCATTACCCCACCCAAGACCCCAACGGGTACGGCAAACTACCTACCCGGCAGTTTGTGCACCCCACCTTGGGTCTGTCCTAGGAGCAAAAACAGTAAAATGAAATAATACAACGGTGGCTACAACCGCAACCTGGATGTGCCCCGCAAAATAATATTACAACAAATTACATTTACATCAAATGAATTAAATAATAACCCATCACATAACCCCGGCTATACATCACAACAGTCCAACACAGTTCATATACACAAACAGATAAAATCCATTACAGATATGTGCAACCCCCTGCCAACCGACATACTAGCAGTTAGGGGAGGTTTACGAACACATAATACAAACACAGATATAATCCAACAAGCAAATACTGTATAAATTCGATCGATTAAACACTTTTAATTTTGCTCCAATACTTCTCTGTAAATCTGAAACCTGAGCAAAAATTAAAAATTCCAGAAAATACCAAATATCCCAGAGAACCAACACAGAAAAATTGGGTTCCTGAATCGCCAACTCGGCGGCGGAATCGCGGCGGATCGGTGGTATCCGCCGCGGTTCCGCGGCGCTTTAGGCGATTCAGGGGCCCAATTTTCTTGGGTGTTCTTCTACTGTCTTTTCAAGCTTTCTGAACATCCCTGAAAAATTTTTGGACTTCATTTAAAAATCGACATAAACTCATGATTTCGGGCTTTTCCGGTTTCGTTTTTTTCCGTTCAAAATTCATACAAATTTGCAAGTAAGTTATTTATTGTTTAGCGAGGCTCTGATACCACTGTAAGTCGATGTACAACACCCCACGACTTGCGGGGAGGCGGAAATATGAAAAACGATCCTGTTCTTTGCTTAAACATCGACTAACCGCAAGAATCGAAGCTAAACGATAACTAACATCAAACATAGAAGTTAACAACTACTATGTAAAGGGATTATACCTAAAGAACCGTGTCCTTCGTCTTTACGAACTCCACCTCCTCCTCGGCCTTCTCCAAGTAGTAGACGATCCACCACGAGAGCTTTACTCCAAGCTTTGCCTCTAAACTTGAGGCAACTAGGTTTCTTTAAGTGCTAATCAAAGTACCTAGATGATATAGAGTGAGGGTTATGGATTAAGTAGTCTAACTAATCCTTGTACTCAACACATGAGAGGGGAGGATTAGGGTTTGAAGAGAGGAAGCTTGAGGAGAGAGAAGGTGAGAAGAATAATTGATATGAGAAAATGAGTTATCATAATATATATGAAGCATTAAGATTTATCAATAAAAGAAAAACAAATGATGAATAATCATGCTTCATAAATATCTAATGGTGATTCATTACCATGAGTCATTAAGCATTTATGATACATTAATGACATGGATGAATCACTCATATGACTTACTAATCTCATTCAATGTATATGCCACCTTAACCTCCTTAGTCACCATCTTCTAGAAGCTTCTCGCGCAATTACGAGAACACCCCTCCTATCCGCGAAAACGCGGAAAAACTTTAGACTGTATAAATCCAATAACCGGATACTAGTAACTGGCTTAAACCAAAGCCGACTAGTAAAAACTGTCCGAAAGTCGTACGTGCGTAAACACACGTATGCGTCCGAACCCTTGTCGTAAAACCATACGACCTCTATATCGTTTCGCCTGGAGTAGGGAAACTCTCTGCGTGGGACTCTAGAGACTCGACTACTACGCTGGCAGTGGGTTTAACCACAGACCGCAAGCGGCACTAGCTGTACGTAACGGTCCCCAGATAGATGTCGATAAGAAGGCCGATGAGGAAACCCATCCGAACTCCTACTGAGTCTGATGTGACAATCTCCATACAGTCCGGTCCGTTCGTCTAAGACTATCGCATATCGGACCTAGGGAGGCAGCAAGCGTCAGTCCCCTACTAGCGGTATAAGTCGGAGCGAAGCCCATTACACCCTGAGAAACTACTGGAACCTACCAGCAAATCTCGCTTGCCCTGGCCAGGGACTTTGCGTAATGGCTCTCTGACACAGCGCGATATCAACCCCCAATACCGGGAGAGACGAATCCTGTCTAACCGCCACTGCCTCCAAGTGCTCGGGACTGCACCCAACTGCTACCTGTTTGCACGACTCCTTTGAGCCGTGGTAGGGTAGCAATCTAAGAACAGTGGGACACACTCGAGGCGAAGTAGCAGTGTCAAGTCTGCGGACTATGCTGTACTCATGTCACCTGGGAACTGCTTACTGACGGCTGGTATAAAACCAACCAACAGTTCCCTGTGAGTCCTGTCCGGTGTACCCGTAACCTAACGAGCACCCGCATACTATCTCCAGTACGACCTACTGACGGCTGTGGGACAGACCATCTCCCCAACTGGGATAAGAAGCGTACACACTAGTCTACTCCGGAGTATCGATGCCCTGTCTCGATAATCCTACGACTAGGGACCTGAATAAGGATGTGCTTGTAGACTACCCAGCCCCCACTAGTGTGACTGCCATCACAACGCCGGTAGTCAAGCAAAATCCTAAGAGCTCTATCAATACGTATACTCACATATTAAGATAGAAAAACCAAGTAGCATACTACCATGTTTAGCAAGACTGTTATATACATGTGAATATCCCAAGCTTCCATTAAGTAATATACAAACTAGTATGATACAGTAATGGCCTTCTAGGGCATAAACACTAACAGATAAAAGATATGACATGAGATAGATGTGTTACGAGATCGGTAAAACAAGATATATATATATATATATATATATATATAATCACTTGATGTGAGATATTGATGTGATGAAAAGAGAATGTGATGAAGTAAGGTGACTTGACTTGATATGTTGATATACGGATGCGAGGTGATATGAGAGTATAGTACTGTTTCCAAGACATGATATGAGATTGATACGGATATGACTTGAGATATATGTATGTGTATATATTTATGATAATAATGAGTGATATGCCGTACGAGACTTAGATCCGTACCCTCATTGTTGTATAGGATGATAGAATCCCTAATTGTTTAATGCCGTCGTACGATGGATTACCGTACGCGATGAGTTTTATCTGATGATTGGTCCATACCCTTGACTAGAGGATGTCTTACGATGGATTATACCGTATGTGATTTTATGAGGCTGGATTGCCGATTGATAAATTCATCGACTCGGATGTGTTATAGATATCTTAATCCCTGTCTACACCGCTTAGTTTAGCCTTTACGTACATGTTAGATTAGATACGTATACCCTATAACATTTTGCTTACGATGTACTTTATGGTTCGTTCATGATATTCTCATTGCATTACATATACCTGTGCTAGTACACCTATACAATTATCGATGATGCGTATGTTACACTTACACAGATTGCCGGCTCACACACTTTCATCATCGATAATTACTATATCACTTACACAGTAGAATTGCTACATCATGCTATTACTCTTAATTGTTCTGTACTGTCACATGACTCGTTGGCATGATATACTTGCTATGCTCACATCATTATGCTATGTTGCATGATATACTTGCTATGCTCACATCACTATACTATGTCGCATGATATACTTGATATGCTCACATTTCTGTTCTATGTTTGCATACATCATACTTTATGATTATACGCATTGAGATACCGTTTTCATGATATTCTGGATTTGAGAACCGCGGTTATATTTCAAAAGAAAGTATGTATTGTTTTAAAAACCCGGTTTCTCTTGATATGATATTTCGAGATGTCCACCATGAGTTTTCTCGGTTTTGAGATTGGTATGTGAAACCTGATTCAAGGAGCAGTAGGCACCGTCTGCGGGTATATGGTGGATCCGGTAAGGTACCCCGGGGCAAGAAATGTTTGTCGTGGAGTAGCCGATGAACCTGGTGAAGGGAGCACTACCTACCAGTGATAGCATTTGGACTCGGCGGTTATCCGGAGGATACTGACCGAAGTCGTGAGATGGATATGGGCCGATCCGGATTGACGGAGCCAGTGGGCCGATCCGGATTGACAGAGCCCGAGATATGAGGATTTACGTGTCGATGCTGGACACGGGTTTCATGATATTTCGAGTGTCGATGTTGGACACTCAGGTTCCATGATTTTGATGTGTCGTTGATGGACACACGTTAGTTGATATCCTCATATTTATATGCATACAATTTCATGATGTATCGAGTGTCGATGTTGGACACTCTGGTTCCATGATGTTGTTGTGTCATTGATGGACACGCGGATGATATCCACATGCATACAGGTATTGATTATATTGTTGGCATATATGCAGACACAATCACCCTAGATATCATAGTATTACCTTTATGATATAGTTGACCTAGGAATCGTTATTTTATTCGATTTCTACTTGCTGATGTTTTCTACTCTCGAGTTGGCAACTCACCCCCGTTGTGCCACAGTTCTTACAGGTTGACCGCATGGATCAGTAGCGGTATCACTGGCTTGTTTCGGGTGATTTGCTTTGGTAGGTGGGATATATTGGATCATGCCCGCTCTTGTGTTATTATTCCTGTTGTATCTA
Source organism: Agapanthus africanus (assembly GCA_030015575.1). Classification (NCBI taxonomy): domain Eukaryota; kingdom Viridiplantae; phylum Streptophyta; class Magnoliopsida; order Asparagales; family Amaryllidaceae; genus Agapanthus; species Agapanthus africanus. Next base: position 203,962,059 of record CM057347.1, on the reverse strand, counting down.
GTTAACTACATCAATCAGAAACTAGTATTTGTATAAGTAGTAAAACTTAGCAAGACTTATGGTTGCGAGACTTAGAGCGATGGGTTATATGTTCGCTTTGTGGGTTGATGTCTTGCTTTATTCATTATCCTTTGTGTTGGTCTTCGCCGTTGGGCGTCGTATACTTATATTTCTGACTTGCGTGGTTGTGATTCCGCAGATTGGCGAAGAGCTAGCTCCCGCTTGGGGATGCCTTTTATATTATCATGTATATGTGGTTTTGGATCAAAATATACATGGGAGGTGATGCCCAAATTTTTAAAGACGAAACATGTTTTTTTCCAACTAGTATAATCCACTTGCATTTTCATGTTCCATTATCTATGCATTTAAGAAAACGTTTGATTTCATCATACCTTTATTTCAAAATTTCGCCTCTTTTATTTTCTTTAAAAAGGTTTAGATTTCTGGGCTTCGGCTTACTTAAGTTACGTTACGCCTTTAGACGTTGCGTGATTTAAGTGCCGGTCATGAACTAAATTTTGGGTCGTGACAAAGTTGGTATCAGAGCGCTAGGTTTAACCTTGGTTCGAGTCTAGGTTTGACTATGTGGAGTTTGGGGCGTAATCTATTTCGGAACCTAGGCTTGACCTTACGGAACTTAGACTTGAACATACTCCCATTGATTTCGTTCCTCCTTATGATCATGTATCCATTCTGGATCTGTTGATTCCTTTCGTTCCTTTGATCTATCTTCATTGATACATGCTTGAGGTTCCTGTCACCATGGTTTGAGCGAATATTAGACCCAAACTTTCGTTACATAGGTTGACCCTGATTGATGGAGTAGGTAACTCAAGTAGAGTGACGTACTGTGCGTATGTTCCGCGGCATACTTACGATACGATACTCCGCTTAAGTGACCTTAGGATGTACATATCTTGAGATCTGTGATTCTCTTCGTTCCCGTGATTATACGTCCATTTGAGATCCTTGATTCTACTCGTTCCAATGATCATACTCCCATTGATTTCGTTCCTCCTTATGATCATGTATCCATTCTGGATCTGTTGATTCCTTTCGTTCCTTTGATCTATCTTCATTGATACATGCTTGAGGTTCCTGTCACCATGGTTTGAGCGAATATTGAGCTACTGCTAGTTATGCGGTCAAGGCAAGCTCGTCATGGACGAGGACTGACCACCGTATTTTCTGGTGACATGGGAACGTATCGATTTAGTATTTGTGTTGTGACCTCTTGATTGAGGCGAGTGTTCGGCTTTGCACCGGATGATCGGGCCATTGTTAGAGGCTGCCTGTTGTGAGAGGACTGTTGATGTACAGCCTACCTCAGAGTTGTGATGTTGTCCACTTTGCAGACAGATGACCCAACTGTTGCTGAGATTGATGAGATGTCGCTTCCAGAGCTTACGAGCTGAGATCGCTGGAGCTTTCAGCCAGAGATGCGACAGAAGATAGCTAGTCCATCTTGAGTTGAGTTGAGCGACTGAGATGATTCGTCTGCTTTGATGCGCCGACGTAGGCTCAGTTGAGTTGAATATTTCCAGTGTGGAGAATCTTATTCAGATCTAGAGTAGATCGATCCAGAGACGACGTTGTTCGTTGGATGATCCGATGGGAGATCAGTAAGTTGACCAGCTTCGGATAGAGAACCTCACCCAGATGCGTTGTGAGTTGATCGAGAGCGAATGAATAAAGTATATTCCTCCAATGATTGGGACGAGTTCCTGAGGACGTGTTCGGCTAGATATCTTCTACAGAGTGATGAAGATACCGAGTTCGTAATTTTGAGTCCGTGTGAGAGACTCCGGATTGACTGTAGCCGAGAACAATTGCGGTAAGCAGATAGCATGACGTGACGTCGAAGTGGACGATAATAAAGACGAGTGGAACAAGAAGTTCGTGCGAGATGTTAACGAGCTGTTGTTACTCCCCGTTAAGATTAGAGATCGGATATGTATACAGAAGCGTGGGATACAGCCAGTTCCCTAGGAAAAGCTGTGCTGAGAACACAGATGTCCAGAAAACAAGAAAAGATTACTTAAGAGTACCAACCTCCGTATGGTTCGACATAGGCGAGATTGGAAGAGACCTTGAGCAGGTTCCTTCCAGGACACTGCTGCGATAAGATTTGCACCCAAGATCAGTTGTGTCACGTCTATTCAGAGGGCTGAAGGCCGACGCCAGTGACGTGCTGCTTTACGAGTGGTCATGCTAATTGGCCAAGAGATGACCAGAGGAGTGTCAAAGAGGAATCGTTTCCGTTAGTAAACCTGACCGGGCCGACGAGCCGATGGATTGCGAGATTGCTAATCCACAGAGAAATGATGACCCAGAGACAGAGGATGCCAGACCGTGAGCAGGAGGCAAGCGAATGTTCTTGCTCTGCCAGTTTTAGGCGCACTGACATATTTTCGACATTGAAGGAGGTGTACCTCAATGTCATTTATTGCGAATTGCGTTTGTGATCCGAGTATCACGCTTATATCGCTTGAATTTGAGTTTTGATGATTGAGTTTCATGATATTGATTTCGTGCACCATGGCTGCACCTACTGGGTATGTACATTTTGTGCATAGTTATTGCACTTGATTTTTGTTTATACACCGCTACATCGGTTTGCAATTTGTGCATATCTATTGCACTTGATATCGGTTTTGTGCCTTGGCTGCACGTGTTTATGATTTCGTGGATTTCATACGGTTGATTTGATTTTGTACGTGTGGTACGCACTCGATTTGGTGTTTGCACTCAGTATAGCTCACATATGCTTGTAGTGCATTGATACGTGTTTTGTGCACTCAGTTGCACACGCTTATGATTTTTATACACCTTTTTACACTCGGTGTTGTTTTTATACGCATTTGAGTTATTGATGAGTTTCCGTGCACTTGTTACATCCGATTTGTATTTTGTGCATTTGTTGCACTAGATTTATACTCCGTGCATTTGTTGCACCAGATTTTTATTTCGTGCATTTGTTGAATTAGATTTATATTTTGTGCATTGGTTGCACTAGATCTATACCACGTACATTGGTTGCACTAGATCTATACCACGTACATTGGTTGCACTAGATCTATACCCCGTACATTGGTTGCACCCAATTTATGTCTTGAGCATTTGTTTCACCAGATTTATGTTTTTGTGCGCGTTTGCGCTTGACGTTTGTTTTCGTACATGCTACTGCACTAGATGCTTTATACGGACCTGACGCGCTTGGGTTGGATTTTTGCGCATATTAGGCGCTTGGTATTGGATTTTGTGCGCATTGGATGCACTTGATTTAGATTTCATTCGTGCATGACGGATGCACTTGATTTGGATTTTTGCGCATGTTGGACGCATGATATGAGATGTGATTTTGTGCACACCGGATGCACTCGATTGGGACTTTCATTGTGCATGGTTATTGCGCTTGATTGAGGTTTTCGTGCACTATAGATGCACTTGATATTATTGTCGTGCACATCCGTTGCATTGGACAGATGCTTTCGTGCACACCCGTTGCACTTAGTTTGGTTTTGTGCACATTCGTAGCACTTACATTTGGATTTGATTTCCGTGCGCACCAGACGCACGTGATTGTTGGATACGCCTTTCGAGGCTGATTTTGCTCTTGAGCACTTTGTTTTCATGATGGGCACTATATTATGTAGTAGCCGACAGGACTGATCCGAGGGCAGTACCTGAGTACTTTGTATGCATAAAAAGTTTAACAAGAGATTTTCAAAAAGGAGCTATAGCCTCGCTATTTCCTACGTGTCCGCGAGCGACACGAACGTTTATAAAGGAAAACCTTTGGGATATTTCAAAACGGCGGAACGTATATTTGAGCAAAACATATATGAACGTATAATTATTACTTTACAAATAAGCGTCCGTCACTTGTGCCGTGAGTTACGCATCACACGACGATTCAGAAAAGATTTTGCATGTGTTTTTTCAGTTTTAGGAGATTTTTCCAAGGATGTGTACTATATACGTATTATAGTATTCGACTAGTGTATATTGGATTTCAGTAGTGCGTTTCGAGATTTGTATCTCCATTATAACTCCAGTGATTGCGTTACGCTTGACGGAGTTCGATTTTGAGTTTCATACTCGTTTTCAGGCGCACACGATGCGCTGTGGTATTTTTATATCTTCCGTGATTTCAGAGCCCCGTTGATTTGAGCTGATTATTGAAATATTTTAGCATTTGGGGGTTTAAATTTAAATTCGGGGACCGAATTTATTTAAGGGGGAAGATTGTAACATTTCAGAAAATATAAAATATTATTTTTGGAATATAATATTAAAATAATATATTTCGCGGAAACTACTCGATTTGCGAATTTGGGGTTTTCGTAAAATGGTATAAATATATACCAATATTTGTGAAATAATTGGAGATTAAAATGATTTACTCATTTAAAAATATATTTATCGGATTTCGGCATTTTTATAATTAATTATACGCTAGTTTAAGTTAAACTCGATTAGTGCACTACTAATCACGATTAGGCCAAATCCGTATTTTTAATTAGTGATGGCTAGTGCACTATGACATGTTGCATTTTGTTGCATGTTTGTTTCATTTTATTTGTGTTATGTGTTTGGTTTTAAATGAGTGAGGGAAAAAGAAAAGAAAAAGAAAAGTGAAGATAAGAGAGAATAATTGAGGAGAGAGGGGGGGACCCATGATGGCATGGCATGCCATATGAGAGAGTGAGAGTGAGAGAGAGAGAGAGAGAGACCTTGACCTCATTATTTTTCCCTTCATCATCTTCATCTCCTTCTTCATCTCTTCCTCCACCTTCTCTACCCCATGAAATCATCTCAATTTCTTCACCAAAACCATAGACTCCCTTCATTAAAAAGATGCACCACTTCATCTTCAACACTTTGGACTTTTCAAAGATGGATTTTGAAGACTTTGAGCAACTCAAGAAAATTCTTGAGTTACCAAATGAGGTATAATTCTAGACTTTAGTTAAGTTATTGTGTTTAGTTTATCCTATTGTTAGTTTAGAGTTAAATCGATATTGATTAGTGATGTTTGGAATTTTCCAAGAGAGGGTTTGGGTGATTGTGTGGACTTGTGTTATGTAGTGGCTGTTTACAAAGACCTTAGTGTTGATTTTATGGCCTAGAACACCGAATAGAAACCAAAATACGAACTTAGAAACTTTCCGTGTCGGTTTTGTGACATTTTTGGAGGTCTACAGGGAATCTGGAGCAAACCGGGACCTTCATAGAAAAATCAAACATATACATTAACCTAGTTAGACCAATAGGAGACCACCACAAGAAGACGAGACCCAAACTCCAAGGCGGGGCCGACGGGGCCGGTTACTGTAGCAGTTAGGGCGGTTACTGTAGCAGCTTTGGTGTTGGGGTTTTGGCTATAGCTCACATAGCTTATAACATAGCTGCTGTATTTTTTGTTTTGTCGCAGATTACCTGAGCAAGAATCTGGGAGTGATTCCCTCAATTGCCGTATTATGTTTTCCGGTATTTGAAACTTGGTTTTGATATTTGAATTTGGATTTGGTCGTTGGACGTTTGTACGTAAACGACGAGGGTTGTTTGGTTGTTTTAGCATGCGTAGGCTATAGGTTCTAACCTATAGGCAATTCGTGTGCCGTATCGGTTTTCGGACTTGGTTTTCATAACATTGCGATATGTGTTGATTTGTAGGTACCCTCGTGTGGATTCCGAGATGGCGAAGCACATCGACTATGGCTAAACAAGGAGTTCTGCAGGTGAGTAGATTTATATCTACGGGGGAATTCGGATGGATGGCGTATAGCACCCCAGCAATGATAAAATAGAAACCGATATATAGATTATAGTCGGAGAAACCTGTACTGGGAACCTATGGATGTGATTAAAGGTTTTAGTATGAAATGATATGTTTGATAAGGATGTCTCAAATTGATATATGAGATTTATAGTAGCATGATATAAGATATGACATGAGATAGATGTGTTACGAGATCGGTAAAACAATATATATATATATATATATATATATATATATATATATATATATAATCACTTGATGTGAGGTATTGATGTGATGAAAAGAGGATGTGACGAAGTAAGACGACTTGGCTTGATATGTTGATATACGAATGTGAGGTGATATGAGAGTATATATAATGTTTCCAAGACATGATATGAGATTGATACGGATGTGACTTGATATATATGTGTATATATATATTTATGATAATAATGAGTGATATGTCGTACGACACTTAGATCCGTACCCTCATTGTTGTATAGGATGATAGAATCCCTAATTGTTTAATGCCGCCGTATGATGGATTACCGTACGTGATGAGTTTTATCTGATGATTGGTCCATACCCTTGACTAGAGGATGTCGTACGAAGGATTATACCGTATGTGATGTTATGAGGCAGGATTGCCGATTGATAGATTCATCGACTCGGATGTGTTATAGATATCTTAATCCTTGTCTACACCGCTTAGTTTAGCCTTTACGTTGATGTTAGATTAGATATGTATACCCTATAACATTTTGCGTACGATATACTTTATGGTTCGTTCATGATATTCTCATTGCATTAAATATACCTGTGCTAGTACACCTACACAATTATCGATGATGCGTATGTTACACTTACACAGATTGCCGGCTCACACACTTTCATCATCGATAATTGCTATGTCACTTACACAGTAGAATTGCTACATCATGTTATTACTCTTAATTGTTCAGTACTGTCACATGACTTGTTGGCATGATATACTTGCTATGCTCACATGATTATGCTATGTTGCATGATATATTTGCGATGCTCACATCACTATACTATGTCGCATGATATACTTGATATGCTCACATTTCTGTTCTATGTTTGCATACATCATGCTTTATGATTATACACATTGAGATGCTGTTTTCATGAGATTCTGGATTTGAGAACCGTGGTTATATTTCAAAAGAAAGTATGTATTGTTTTATAAACCTAGTTTCTCTTGATATGATATTTCGAGACGTCCACCATGAGTTTTCTCGGTTCTGAGATTGGGATGTGAAACCCGATTCGAGGAGCGGTAGGCACCGTCTGCGGGTACATGGTAGACCCGGTAAGGTACCCCGGGGCAAGAAATGTTTGTCGTGGAATAGCCGATGAGCCTGGCGGAGGAAGCACTACCTACCGGTAATAGCATTTGGACTCGGTGGTTATCCAGAAGATACCGACCGGAGTTGTGAGAGGGATATGGGCCGATCCGGTCTGACGGAGCCCGTGGGCCGATCTGGACTGACGGAGCCTGAGATATGAGGATTTACGTGTCGATGCTGGACACGGGTTTCATGATGTTTCGAGTGTCGATGTTGGACACTCAGGTTCCATGATTTTGATGTGTCGTTGATGAACACACGTTAGTTTATATCCTCATATTTATATTCATACGCTTTCATGATATTTCGAGTGTCGATGTTGGACACTCAGGTTCCATGATGTTGTTGTGTCATTGATGGACACGCGGATGATATCCACATGCATACAGGCATTGATTATATTGTTGGCATATATGCAGACACGGTCACCCTAGATATCATAGTATGACATTTATGATATAGCTGACCTAGGAATCGTTGTTTTATTCGATTTCTACCTGTTGATGTTTTCTACTCACGAGTTGGCAACTCACCCCCGTTGTGCCACAGTTCTTACAGGTTGACCGCATGGATCAGTAGCGGTATCGCTGGCACACAGCTTGCTTCGGGTGATTTGCTTTGGTAGGTGGGACATATTGGATCGTGCCCCCTCTTGTATTATTATTCCTGTTGTATCTAGTTAACTCTGTTAGTTATATGTATGCCCTAGAGGCCATTACTGTACATACAATGTATATTGTAGTGGATGCTTGGACATATATATGGAGGACTTTCTTGCTCGACATGATAGTATGCTATCTGGTTGCTTTTTATCTTAACATGTACATTGATTGTCTCTATGTTACATGTTGATAAAGCCTTAGGATGAGTACTTGACTACTAGGATTATGATGCAGATCATACTAGTGGGGACAATATAGTCGCTAAGTACATCCTTCAAATGTCCCTAGTCGTGGGTGTATTGAGACAGGGCATCGATATACCAGAGTAGACTAGCGTATAGCTTCTCGACCCATATAGATGGGCGATGGATGATCCCATATCCATTGGTGTTTGAAATCAGAGACAGTATATGGGTGCTCAGTGGAGACTGGGTACACTGAACGGACTCGCCGAGAACTCCCAGATGGTATTATACCTCACGTCAGATGGCAGTTCTCTAATGACACTGGTACAGGTTAGTCTGTAGACCCGAGATCGTCAAAGAGTCTTGTGTGATTCCCACTGTGCTTTGATTTCCACCTTACCACGTTCAAGAGAACGTGCAAAACGGTGGCATTTGGGTACAGTCCCGAATCATATGGAGGCAATGAGCGATAGGAGGGGTTTCATCTCTCCCGGTATTGGGAGTTGATGTTGCGCTGTGCTCGATTGGCTATAACAGGAAGTCCATGGCCAGGGCTGCTTCAGAGATATACTGGTAAGTGTTATCAGTAGTTTCTCGACCCGTTATGATCCTCACATCGACATGACTTATCGAGTTACTGGGGTCTGACGTTTACCACCCCTAGACGAGATATGCGACATATCAGACGAAAAGACCGGACTGTACGGTAGTGTTACTGATTGGATTCGCAGGAGTATGAGCAGGATTTCTTATTGATCTTCTGATCGCTCAATACCCGGGTGGCCATTACGTTTAGCAGACCGCTTGTGGCTTGTGGGTGTTTGATATGATCATCACCTACTGCCGGCGTATTGACGAGTCTTTAGAGTCCTACACAGAGGTTTCCTGGCTCAAGCGAAACGGAGTAGGAGCACATATGTGATATGTGCGGGACCGAGATTAATGCGTGTATGTGATACCGCATTCCATTCTCGCGATATGTGATATCGGTCGGTTATATATGATATAGCCGGGTTATCAGATCAAGTGTTGATTCGATAAGTTGATTCTTATAATATTAGTCGGTTGTATATGTAAGTGCACGGCGACGCCCCGGTCGTCGATCCGACGCCGGAAACGCGGAAACGAAAAAAAACTTTGCGAACTAGCAAACCGGCACCACCGCACACAAAAATCCCGGATCGGGCCATTAACCTAGCTACTAGCAAACTAAAAGATGGATAGAGAAGTATAACAAGCGATCCGTGTCCTTCGGTCTTCGTCTCCACTCCGATCTCCCGCGGAATCTCCGTCCGTCACCTCCTTGTCGGAAAGGGCACCACGTAGCCGAGTTCTTTTACGGGCTCCCACCTCTGGACCGAGGCAACTCGGGCGCGAAGTTGGCGAGCCGACGCGTCCAAGAGATGCTGTAGGTGTAGTGTAGAATCTATTGTCTCTTTTGGGGTTTATGTTGTTGCCATGGTGGAGGTGAAGAGAAGAATGAACTTTGGAGAGGTGAGGGATTTTGTGGAAAACATAGAATGAAATGAGATGAATGAATTTACTCACAAAATGAACTCTCTCTCTTCCCTCTCAAAGTGGCCGGCCATTCAAGAATTGGTGGAGAAAAAATAATGAATCATTATCAAGAGAAGAAAGGGAATAAATATATGAGAAAATGGTCACACCAATTTCAAGCTCACATCCTTTCACCAACCATCATAAAGAAAGCAATGGATGAGATAGAAAAAGAATCTCATGATTATGAAGGCACAAATGCAAGAAACCCCTCCACAAATAAGTTATTTGCAAACTGCAAATAACCCCCTCCATCAGAAACTCCGGCCGTGAAGGAACAAAGGAAAACCGGCCGGAACGGAATGCAAACTGGCAACTTCAGAAAACTGATCCCGTAATAAATTACAGGAAAACCCCACTACTGCATATACATGCCCGCATTTGTATTCCCACTGAACACAAATGCAAAGAGACAAAACTACACTATCTAATACTAGGATCCGGCTTAAGCCAAAGCCGGCTAGTAAAAACCGTCCAATCACGATCCGTGCAATACCGCACGTATCTGATCGAACCCTGCCATATCTCCATACGGCCTCTACAGCGTTTCGCTCGAAACTTGAGTAACTGTGTGTGTGGTGGACTCTAAAGACTTTTCAATACTATGGCTGTGGATTTAACCACTAGCACGTCAGAGGTATCAGCCATACGTGACGGGCCACCAGCTATTGACCAAAAGGGACGTCGATGAGCGAACTCATCCTGACACCTTACTGAGCATGTCAGTGACAATATCCGTACAGTCCGGTCCGTTCGTCTATGAGCATCGCATGGCGGGCCTAAGGGGTTGGTAAAAGTCAGACCCCCAATAGCGGTACAAGTCGTGTCGGAGTGTAGCCCAGAACACCCTGAGATACTACTGGAATACCTACCAGTAAATCTCCTGCCTTGGCCAAGGACTTTTCATGTACGGGCTCTTCTAGACACAGCGCGACCTCACCCCCAATACCGGGAGAGACGAACCCCTGCAGATCCGCTCACTGCCTCCATGTGGCTCGGGACTGTACCCAACTAAAACCTGTTTGCACGTCTCCTTTGAGCGTGGTAGGGTAGTAATCAAAGCACAGTGGGAACTCACACGAGACAAATGACGATCTCAGGTCGATGAACTAACCTGTACACATGTCACCAGGGAACTGCTATCTGACGTCAGGTATAATACCAACTAGCAGGTTCCCGGCGAGTCCTGTCCGGTGTACTCATAACCCAATAAGCACCTGTATACATCTTAGGTGAACCAACTGACACCAGTGTCTTGTGAGACCGGCCACCGCCCCCCGTCGGGGTCTCGACTGTATACACTAGTCTACTCTGGAGTATCGATGCCCTGTCTCGAAACTCCCACGACTAGGGACCTTTTAAGGATGTGCTTATAGACTCCAGCTCTCACGTATATGATCGCCCTCATACTGCTGGTAGTCAAGCAAGAATCCTAGGGGCTCTATCAATGTGTAATAGCGACTCGTAAGGTCACCTAAAGCAGTACACGATGATAGAGATAAACCAGATAACATACTATCATCTCGAGTAAGACTGTCCTACCGGTATAGGTCCTCCCTCAATCATTGCAATCACGTGCCTATGATCCAATAATTGACTCTGAGGGCACTATATCCAACAATCTCCCACTTGCACTCAAGGCTAATTATTGCGATGTCGCATACTCACAGCCCGTGTGATACCGAACACCCAACTCCTCTACTAGTCAGTCTCACAAAGCTCGTTTGCGAAACTATTGCGTTCGGGGAATAGCCTCAGTGAGTGGATCCGCTTTGATGTTTCTTTCTATATCTCTCTATATCCCATGTTCGCGGAGAAAGCCATCTCCCGAAATGAGCAATACCTGTCTTAGAATGTCTGGATGTCGGATGGGACCTAGCTCATAAATGAACTCCAAATCCAAACTTCTTAGACTGTATCGTCAACTGAACTTAATCAGTATCCTGCGCCATGCCTCCCTCAATATCCGCCTGGACCACCTGTCCAAAATACTGCCCCTCGTACAAGGGAAAACTATAACTCTGACGGCCACCCTGTCGTCCAGGTCACCTTGGAAGCCTGGAATGATAATCGTCTCCTAAAGGAGGCTGCCGTTATCATTTCCCTAGAACATCCACTTATGTTCTAAAACTGCTTCCGAATGTTTCTCCAGGATTGGATCAATGTCAACTTATTGCATCTACTGCAAGAACAACATCTGGTGTGGTACTTGACATCTCACGATTGACTCAATTGCCTAAGCAAGTGATCTGCCAATCATGCACATCCCTCTCCCCTTTAGTCTGTAAGACACCTTTAGAGAGGGTGACTCCATCACCTGCAGGTATACTACCATGCCAGGAGTCGTCCATTCTAAATACTCATAGAATGTTGTCAAAGTACCCTGATTGGGAAACCACCCAAATCTAGATCTAGTAACCAGAATGTACAATATAAGATCCAATTCCTATGTGGAGAAACCACTGTGTGACGACCAAAGTATAACCAATCGTAGTATAGGAATATCACTTCTTACTCTGTGTATGTCATCCAAATACCAGGACATCACACCCTACTACCTTCTTAACAGATCCATCCCCTATTCTGATGAAGTAAAATCTATGACTGTCACGTCAGACATAGATGATCTATCTCCGCTATATCTGCTTTAGTCTATAAATAGACATAAGCCACTTGTCCACCAATGCTTTCGCTGCTCCCACTGACCACGACAACCCTCTGGCAGAGTCATATACACGTACACTTCTAAAGCAAGTTTAGAACGACGCTATACTCATCCTCCTGCCGGGTCTCACAGTCTGGAACAACAGCAATGGCAAGTCTGGGTAAACAAGAACCTCCCTGCCACCGTCCCTGAGCATACCGAGGTACCTCTCGAGTGCCTGAGGTTACCCACTTTATCTGCGGAGTGGCCAATGGAATGTCAAACCAGATTGAATCTTTAGGTTCTTTATCAAATCTTCAGTAATCGTTTGCGGTTCTGGAATCACTTCAAGTTCTACCATACTCCCACTACTGTTTTCTGAAAAAATCCATTTTTATTAAAACTGTGGCGAGTCAAGAACAATATCACTATTGATTTTTCAGATGGTAGAAAGTCAACCCTCGTCATAGCCCGGGTCAATCCACAAACAGCCATTACAGAAACGTGCCTTGAGTCATCCTGAGTCTGGTTTTAAGCATAAGCCGGACAACTCCCCGTACCTTAACAATGTCAAGATATGAACTGTTCTATATCCAATACAGGAACAGAGACACTGATTTAATTGAACCAGATTCAAATCATGCAGCTGTCTCCAGTGCATGTCAACTAAATGGAAGGAGGCCGATCAGCGTTACTCAACTTAGGAGTACTTCCAATTATGAGTAACCTGAAAGAGAAGCAAGTTCTCTTAATCATTACTATCAACTGAATACCATACACAAGTATCTACATCTTCGATCACCTTAAAAAATCCCGATACTTGCAATACCTGGTTCTCTACTCTATTCATATACCTATAACTTCTCAAAATTCAGACCCTGTGTTTCTACGAAACACCTGTCTAAAACTAGAGAAGTCATAAGTAAACCGAATATAGTACAAGTACCTACCCCTCTGTCCTAATGGACACTGGACAATATACAATACTCTGTATAAGTCCCCTGAGTCTAGTGACTCATTCACTGTGTGTCGTAGGTTGAAAACTGTAATTATGGTTAAGAAGAATTACACCGCTGTTCAATACTCCTTACCTAACCATCCACTGATATAGGTAAATGTCATAGACATAATTTCAAAAAGGTATATCTCACTCTATAAAAATAGACGTACAGATATATCAATTTGAAATTGGTGCATAACAACGAATATTCAAAACCAAATATTTGCCGACCGGCAAACAACCCAGGTGACTTCCTCAAATATCACCAATTACAACGAATCCCGATATAATGAGGATGATCACCTAATTCCCAATAACTTACTCCCACTCATCATCTGTAAAACCATACAGATGAGAGATCAAACCTGGTAAATACATACCCTGGAGCAAGTGTCTAATTGGGAAATCAGTTTTTTTTAACAATACACAGTGAAACTGAAACATTAAAATGTTTCGTTGAGGTATCCTGGTATTCCTAGCAATGCCTCTTCCATTATCCAGATTCACAACTGTAACCGTATATCTCTTTGCCACCTCTCCAAATCCCTTTATATGTCTTTACTCGTTACCTTCTGTATACCCCTTTAGGCCAAATGGTTTTCTTCTTTCCCTACCGTTCGGCACCAGCCTATGGTTTGGAAGAAGACTATCCAATAAGCATAATGGGTGTACTGTCCTAGTCCTAGGAGCACTCGCAATGCGAGAGAAGGTGAAGATAAAAGACAACCGAATAAACCTTATTCCTATTTCTCCTGAACCAGGATCCATCTCCGAACTGGAACAAGTTCCTTTCCAGTTCGTATATAACCATATGATGGATTATCCAATAAACTTGGGATCTTCGTAGTGATACGGAGTGTCCTGGAGAAATACAAAGGTGATTTAGGATTGGCGAAGAAATACTTGGTTTGGTCGTGAATAGCAGTCGCAATTTACTTTGCCCTCTTACTAATCCCTTTCTTTGTCTTAACTTAATACCTTCTGTACACCGTTGAGGCTAATTGGTTTTCTTCATTCCCTGCCGGTCGGCACCTGCCTATGGTTTGGAAGAAGACTATCCAATTTGCATAATAGGTGTACTATCTCCTAAACAAAGGAGCACTCGCAACCTGAGAGAAGGTAAAAGGAAAAGACAACTGAATAGTCCTATTCGTTTTCTCCAAAACCAGAAACCATTCTCGAATAAATTCCTTCGAGTTCGTATATAACCATACGATGGTTTTGTCCAATGAAAGTGGACGTTCGTAGTAATACGTGGTGTCCTGGAGAAAAGGGTAAAAGTAGGAGTGGCAAAGAGGTTTGCAACTCTGACAATCCAAAAGCCAGTGTTTAAGAAGGTTCGGTCAACTTGGTCACTGAGTCATAGTCTAGGGTCGGGTCAATGGTCGCTGCCAAAGAGAGAGAGAAAAGAAACACTCAGCGTGCACTCTAACCTAGATCAGAATGGTTATCACTTTATCTAATCTGGAAACTTCCGTCTGTAACGTCAAATTCTTCTCCAAACCTGAAAGAAGAATTAGCCGGGATCACCCGAGGAGTAAACCAACTTATCAGTGGGAATCGGGATCCAACTATCATTGCATGATAACGTGACGGAATCCGCTCACGTTATCACACCCAGAAGGTATGCGCATATCTGGCAAGTTTCAGTTTCTTTAGAAACTCCCGATGTGATTTTTGCCCCATGCTCTTATGACCTTGGCGAAGGTCAACAAATCATAAGTCACATGTCAAGTTCTACCCGTCATTGTCCAGGTTAAATTGTGTAAGTGCACGGCGGCGCCCCGGCCGTCAATCCGACGCCGGAATGCGGAAGCGGTGATTTACAATAACTTTTCAAACCGGCACCACCGCGCACTATAAACCCGGATCGAGCCATTAAACAAGTCCTAGCTAACTACAAGATGGGAAGAGAGATATACCGAGTGATCCGTGTCCTCCGGTCTTCTCGTCGTCGTCCCGATCTCCCTCGGAATCTCCGATCTCCACCTCGTCGCCGGAAGGGCACCATGTCGTCGGCTTCTTTTACGGGCTCCCACCTCTATACCGAGGCAACTCGGGCACGAAGTTGGCGAGCCGACGTGCCCAAGGTTTGCTGTAGAATGTGTAGTGCTCATGTCTCATTTCGGGGTAGTAGATGTTGCCTTTTATTGGAGGGATGAACCATGGAGTTTTACTTGGGAATTTTGGTGAATAAATATGATATGAGATCAACCAAGAACCCCCACTCAAAATGGGACAGCCCCCATTAGAAGTGGCCGGCCATGCATTGGAATGGGAGAGGAGAGAATGAATGAGGGAGTGTATCAATCAAAAGAATGAGTGAGCCCACCAATAATCCAAGGGAGAGAGAGAAAAGGCTATCATGAAAAAGGAAATGATCACCCATTAAAACTCACACTCCATCAACCAATCATCAACAACCATGATTGCTCCAAAGTCAAGCCATGATGAAATCAAGAAGTCAAGGTCAAAGAAGAGCTATCATGATACAATAATATGCAATCACCACCCTCCACATAGCTAATTTGCACAAATGCAAATAAGCCCTCCTCCACCAATCATCGGCCAATGAAAGATACAAAGGTAAATGACCGAAACGGAAAGCAAACTGGCAACTCCAGAAAACTGGTCCCGTAATAAATTACAGGAAAACTCCGATACTGTGTATACACACCCGCATTTGTATTCCGACCGAATACAAATGCACTGAGACAAAATCTACACTGTACTATACTAGGATCCGGCTTAAACCAAAGTCGGCTGGTCTTATCCGTCCGATCCTGATCCGTGCAATACCGCACGTATCTGATCGAAGCCTGCCATATCTCCATACGGCCTCTACAGCGTTTCGCCCGAAAACTTGAGCAACTGAATGTTAGGGACTCTAAAGACTCGTCAATACTATGGCTGTGGATTTAACCACTAGCACGTCAGAGGTATTAGCCATACGTGACGGGCTACCAGCTATTGACCAAAAGGGACGTCGATGAGCGAACTCATCCTGACACCCTACTGAGCCTGTCAGTGACAATATCCGTACAGTCCGGTCCGTTCGTCTATGAGCATCGCATGGCGGGCCTGGGGGGTTGGTAAAAGTCAGACCCCCAAAAGCGGTACAAGTCGTGTCAGAGATCAGCCCAGAACACCCTGAGATACTACTGGAATACCTACCAGTAAATCTCCTGCCTTGGCCAAGGACTTTTCATGTTCTAGCTCTCCTAGACACAGCGTGACCTCACCCCCAATACGGGGAGAGACGAACCCCCGAAGATCCGCTCACTGCCTCCATGTGGCTCGGGACTGTACCCAACTAAAACCTGTTTGCACGTCTCCTTTGAGCGTGGTAGGGTAGTAATCAAAGTACAGTGGGAACTCACACGAGACAAATGACGATCCTCAGGTCGATGAACTAACATGTACACATGTCACCAGGGAACTGCTATCTGACGTCAGGTATAAGACCAACTAGCATGTTCCCGGCGAGTCCTGTCCGGTGTACTCATAACCCAATGAGCACCTGTATACATCTTAGGTGAACAAACTGACACCAGTGGCTTGTGAGACCGGCCACCGCCCCTCGTCAGGGTATCGACCGTATACACTAGTCTACTCTGGAGTATCGATGCCCTGTCTCGAAACTCCCACGACTAGGGACCTTTTAAGGATGTGCTTATAGACTACCAGCTCTCACGTATATGACCGCCCTCATACTGCTGGCAGTCAAGCAAGAATCCTAGGGGCTCTATCAACATGTAATAGCGACCTATCAGGTCACCTAAAGCAGTACACGATGATAAAGGTAAACCAGATAGCATACTATCATCTTGAGTAAGACTGTCCTACCGGGATAGGTCCTCCCTCAATCATTGCAATCACGTGCCTGTGATCCAATAATTGACTCTGAAGGCACTATCTCCAACAATCTCCCACTTGCACTCAAGGCTAATTATTGCGATGTCGCATACTCACAGCCCGTGTGATACCGAACACCTAGCTCCTCTACTAGTCAGTACACGATGAAAAACACTCATCTCACATAAAAAAAACCCGGCTATTCAAACACGACGATCCAATATAACATATCCAGCAACACATAACATCACATGTCATCAACGTAAGTAAACATGCGTATCCCAATTGTCGTTGATATATAGCAACGAAACCGACGATATCACATATTACACTTACGGTCACAGAAAAAAAGTGTAAAACTACAACAGTTAGAATCCGCAACCTTTTTAGACATCGCATGCCTAATCAAATGAATTCCTTAGACATCGCATGCCTAACAATTATAAACCCCGCATTTTAGTCTCATTATCGAAAACTCTTTTCAATATCAAGTCGGGCAATTCAACAAGATTCCCGATATCCAGATCGAATGCTCGTCGCAAACTTTAGTAGGCGGCCGCACCCCCGATACCGTCGAGGAAGTGCACCAAGACGGAACACCGCTACCGCGAGCACCCAAACGGATGCTTTCGGCGACGGGGTTCTCCTACAGTCACTTGGTCGAGGCTATGGGGTGAGGCTGTCTATTAAGTTTACCGGCGAGTATCCACGTACACTACGTGATTGCGACGGACTTTTGATCACATCAAGATTGCGACGGACTTTTGATCACATCAAAATTCCGTGGCTACCGATCAAGTGAGACTAAACTGCTATGTTTATAACATTCATTCAGTTATCTCATAACAACTTATGAATTCCAATTATTGTATCACATTCCAGATAAACAGAAAATGTTAAACTTTCCGATCGAATAGTCAAACACCCAAGTTTTCCCGAAACAGCTCAACACATGAAACAAATTTAAAAACATTCACTTCATGCCTCAGTACCAACGGTCCTTCCGTAGAAGGGTCAAGCCAACGCCTCACATGTGGCACGCCGTACTGCCCCAAACCCTAAGGTTCAAAGGGCAGTTCAAGACGGTCACATAATCGAGTTAAGATTTGTTGTCTTCTAAAGGGTCCATCGCGTTACTTGCACTACTTAGAACGTTATTAAACCACGGAAAGATCCAACACTTGGAAATTTCCCGACAGGGGAAAAGGTGGGTATTTATATCCGGGCGAACCTTTTAACATATTCTAAATATCCGGAAAAGCACATAGACAAAGTTTGAAAATCCGATCAAATCTACGAACTCCCAATACAACCCAGAAAACTCAACTCTTGAGTAAATATTAAAAATTCCCAGAAAACTCAGCAATGAAAGATAGAAGTTACTGTGCAAAAATAATTGACTGAGGAGACTAAATGGCCGCGGAACCGCCGCATTAGCCATGCTAATGCCGCGGTTCCGTCGCGCTTTGTTCGAATCTCTTGGTCAATTTTGCACCGTAATTCTTAGAATCTCCTGCTGAATTTTTTAAGAATTTTTAATTCACAAAAATCCACAATTTTCAAAAATGTACAGAGAGCTTTTGAAATCTAGGGTTTCGGGTTCGATCGGGTTTGTAACTTCGTCTACGCATCGCCTAAGACTCTAGCTAGGCTCTGATACCACTGTAGGGTTCCTAGGCACGCTAATGAGGTCTCACAAGGCATCAACCATGCCAATTTCAAAATTTTCCGGTGCCGAGAAACCCTAATGCTAGATCGTTGACTAGAGATTAGGCGAAACATGCAAGTAAACGACTTTACTGCTAAGTGAAAGAAACAACAACCTTTGTAGATCCGGTCCTCCACCTCCATAGCTCCGTGATGAAGTCCCTCCGCTGTACCCATCGGATCTCGGACTCTCGCGGTGGTTTCATCGAAGAAATGATCGGGCTAGGTCGTCGACTTCGATGCCGAAGATGATCTACGTCGAGGCAACACAAGATCAAGCTCCCACTTCACCAAGTCATGAAACTTGTGAAGAAAACACCCTATACTACTTGGCAAGTGGTAGAGGATGAAGAAATAGGAAGTGGGTTCACTTTGGATTTGGTTTTCTCACTTGGATTCATCACTTAAGAATTTGCAAGAAAGGGTTTTCTTTTTCTTCATGAAGAAGATGAAGAAGAAGAAGGAAAAAAAAATTCTTATTAAAAATGAAAATTCAAGTGATGGTTATAATAATCCAACCATGGTTGAGTGTAGAGAATTAACTATGGTTTTGGTGAATGGTTAGGTTAAAGGAAATGAAGACAAAATGGTCACTTGGTCAAAGCTTCATGAAGCTTCAACAAGCTTCATGTTTGAAAGCAACCATTTTGTTTTTCTTTTATCTTTTAACCCAAAAAGAATAGATCAATAAATAAGTGAAATGAAACCCTAACCATTCACTAAACATGGTTTAAGTCTTTACACAAATCCAAGTTTGCATGTATCATCAAACATGATACAAACAAGTGCAGAAAACTATATCATATATACAATGTGCACATGCGAGTAAGAAAATCCATCTTAAGTGAACCGATACTAGTTAATGCAAAGTAATATATCAAATATATAATTATGCATTAAATCATTAAATCAACGCTTGATTTAATGATCCGGTCATACTGCATATAACCGATTAATATCTATAGTAACAACTTATCGAATCAACACTTGATCCGATAACCCGGCTATATCGCATATAACCGATCAATGTCACAAATCACGAGAATCGAATACAGTATCACATACTGGTATCATTCTCGGTCCCGCACATATCTCATATGCGCTCCTATTTCGTTTCGCTTGAGCCAGGAAACCTCTGTGTAGGACTCTAAAGACTCGTCAATACGCCGGCAGCAGGTGATGATCATATCAAACACCCACAAGCCGCAAGCGGTCTGCTAAACGTAACGGCCACTCGGGTATTGAGCGATCAGAAGATCGACGAGCAAGCCCGCTCACACTCCTGTGAATCCAACCAGTAACACTTACCGTATAGTCCGGTCTCGTCGTCTGATATGTCGCATATCTCGCCTAGGGGTGGTAAACGTCAGACCCTAATAGCTCGATAAGTCGTGTCGATATGAGGTCTATAACAGTTCGAGAAACTACTGGTAACACTTACCAGTAAATCTCAGCAACCCTGGCCAAGGATTTCCGGTTATAGCCAATCGAACACAGTGCAACATCAACTCCCTATACCGGGAGAGACGAATCCCCTCCTATCGCCCATTGCCTCCATGTGATTCGGGACTGTACCCAAAAACCACCGTTTTGCACGCCCTCTTGGACGTGGTAAGGTGGAAATCAAAGTACAGTGGGAATCACACAAGACTCTATGACGATCTTGGGTCAACAGACTACTCTGTACCAGTGTCACCAGAGAACTGCCATCTGACGTAAGGTATAATACCATCTGGGAGTTCTCGGCGAGTCCGTCCAGTGTACCCAGTCACCACTGAGCACCCGTATATCATCTCTGATGTCAAACACCAATGGATGTGGGATCATCCATCGCCCATCTATATGAGTCCAGAAGGTATACGCTAGTCTACTCTGGTATATCGATGCCCCGTCTCGATACACCCACGACTAGGGACCTTGAAGGATGTACTTATAGACTACCATGTCCCCACTAGTATGATCCGCATCATAGTCCAGGTAGTCAAGTGCACATCCTAAGGGCTTTACCAACATGTAACAGAGAGACAATCAGTATACACGTTAAGATAAAGAGCAACCAGATAGCAAACTATCATGTCGAGCAAGAAAGTCCTCCCTATATATGTCCCAGCATCCACTATAATATACATCCTATGTACAGTAATGGCCTCTAGGGCATACATATAACTTACAATCTCCCACTTGCACTAGGACCATCTGTAGCAGTGGTTGTAGTATCTCATACTCAACTATCCCATAAAAGTCTCTCTCTGGGAAAAGGCCTTTGTGAGTGGATCCGTCGTGTTGTCCTCTGAGTCTACTCTCCTGACCTCGATCTCCTTGGAGATCAACCATCTCCATGATCAGGTGATACTGCCTTAGAATATGTCTGGATCACTGATGGGACGGACGTTCCTTGGCATAAGCCACAACTCCATTGTCTCACAATGGTAGGAACGAAGTTCATCTTATGAACTAATATACACCCAGACTGCCTCTTTGGTAGCATCTTAAGTAGCGATGTATCTTGCCTTTATCGTCTAGTATGCCATGGTATCTAGCTTGGAACTCTTCCAACATACCGTCCCTTTACTAAGGGTAAAGACAATGCCTGTGACTGACATTCAGTCGTCTTTATCACGCTGGAACCCTTCCAGTGATTCTCCCCAGGATCGATTGATACCATCACACTATTACTAGTGAGAATCCTAGAATCCAATTAAATCTATCTCATAGATCCAAAACTCAGGATTAAGGAGGTATCATTTTGATCCTATGTGGAGAATCATTGTGATAAGCGGAGATTGATCGAGCGTAGCATAGGAAACTCCTTCCCTATCAAGAGTATATCATCCACGTACTCTACGAGGATCGTCACCATACTCCCTACTACCTTTTTGTTTATACAAGGTTCATCTACCATTTTGATGATGTCAAACTCTTTGACTACTACATCAAAACAGAAGTTCCAACTCTGCGATGCCTACTTTATCCTATAAAGCATCTTGTACATGTTTCCGCTGCTCCCACTGTTTACGAAGCCCTCTGACTGTGTACTTATAGACTCTCTCTTCTAAAACATCATTTAGAAAAGCAGTCATGACACCCAACCGCCAGATATCATAGTCATGGTATGTAGCCGTAGCAAGTAGGATCTGGATGGACTTAAGCATAGCTACTTAGAAAAGGTTTCATCATAATCCATACCTGGTCAATGATGCAGACCTTTAACAAGTCTAGCTTTGAAAGTCTCAACTCTTCCATGTACACCAAGTAATCTTCTCAAGATATACTTGCTCCTGATGGGGATTTAACCCTTCAGATAAAGCATCCAAAGTCCATACTTTGTTGGTGTATAAGGATTCCATCTCAGATCACTAAGCATCCAGCCATTCTTACAGAGTCTCACTCCTGGTGGCCAGCTCGAAAATAGTTGGGTCATCATCTCATGATGCAATCCTCGCTCCCACTGTCATAGAGAAACTGAAGTATCTCTCAGGTGGGTGAGAAACCCTACTAGATCGGCGGAGAGGCTGAGGTTCGTTGGTATCTACTGAATCCTTTGGTTGTACCAAATCATCTGCTGTAGTTTGCATAGCTGGAACCTTTCCAGTTCTACATAACTAACCTTGCCTCGAGCTTGTCCGGATTTTGCTTTTAGACATAGGCCGGACAACCCCAAATCTTAACTAGCTTAAGACATGTGCTCTTCCCATACCATATCTCATATGGAGTGGTAGGCTGTGATCTGATTCAAACCCTATTCAATAGGTATGCAGCTTCTCAAGCGCATAATTCCCAAAAGGAAACAGGTAACTCAGTATTACTCATCATAGAGCGCACCATATCGAATGGGGTGCGATTGCTCCGCCCCGATACAACGTTGTGCTGTGGTGTATTCGGAGGAGTAATGCTGAGAGAGAATCTCATTCTCCTTTAGAGTTCAGGAATTCCATGCACAAGTATTCTCCTCCCTGATCGCATCAAAGGACATAATACTTATACCCTCATTTTTGTTCTCTACTTCTAACTTATATTCCGTGAATATCTCAAAAGGTTCGGACTTGTGTTTCAACAGGAACATATGTCTGAATCTTGAGAGATCATCAGAGAATGTAATGAAGTACAAAGAACCAGTCTTGGCATGTGTAGACTGGGGACCTTTCATACATCATCATGTATCAGTCCCAAGAGTTCACTAACTCTTTCTCTTTTTCCAGTAAACGGAGATATGGTCATCTTATCTTTGTGACATGACTGGCAAGTTTCACAAGATGTAAATTCAAACTGATTTAAATATGCATCTTTATGTAACTTCAGCTAGTCGGGTCGTATTGATATGACCTAGTCTACAATACCTCAAGAAGGATTCGTTCATTTCTGAACTCTTCCTCTTGTGTGTGTTCCGTATACTGAAGAACTGTAGTTTGATTTAGAACATCAATGCTTTTAGATAACGTGCCTGAACCGATCAACTTTTGATATAGGAAATGTTCAAAACATTATCCAACAATACAAAATTTTATCATTTCTTTACTAATAAAGAGAGTGATATGATTTTGTATATCAGGTTCGGTATTTAATAACATTCGTTCAGAATCAATGTATTTGTAATACAGGGTGACAGTGACCAACAGACTTGGCTGCAACACTTGCCCCGTTTTCTGCCTCATGAAACTTATCACCCGTTCTCAGTTCTCTACCTATCTGTAGCCCTATGTAACAGATTACATATCTGGGATCCTGATCCGGTATCAAATACCCAGGACGCAGAGGATATTGAGAAACAGTTCTTTGTAATGAACACACCCAAAGAAGATGCATCATATGCACTTTCTTCGTTTGGGCGGCACGGGAAATCTGGTATTCCCCAATTTCCTGCTCTGTCTTATAACAATTATAAGTTGGAGCGGGACCAACGTTCCCCAGCTCAGTATAACAAGCGGGTTCGGTCAAATATCCGTATTATTATCTTGATTAAGGCATGATATGGTCGCTACCTGGAGAGAGAGAGAAGAAAACACTCAGCGTGTGCTCTTGCAAGAATAGATTGGTTATTATTTTATCTAATCAGGATGGCTCCCACTGTTTTCATCAAATCTTCCTTCAAACCCTAAAAGGAAAGACTAGCCGGGATTAATTACACACTACAAGTTCGCCAATCTTTCAGCCAGGCCAGTGTCGGTACTTTGAGGGAGGTCCCCCGTGCTTTCGCACGAACCTAATTAATGTAAACCTCGTTTTCCCAGAGGCGTAACCTCGTTAACACCTTTCTAGACACCTACTTGATCGGCTAATTGTAATGTATAAAACTCTCCCAGGAGTAACTCTTACTCGCAGCGGGTATCGGGATCCAACTATCTCATAGAAGGTATGCAATCTCATTGCAAATTTCAACACTTGAAATTCCCGATAATTTTGCCCCTAACCTCCTATGACCTTGACAAAGGCCAACAAACCATACGATGCTAGTCAAGTTCAACCCGTCATTTCTTGATTGAAATAAACCCACCCGCACCACCCTTGACAAAGGCCAACAAGGTCGCACGACTACCCTAATCCAATCTGCATTATATGCATAAGCAGATAAGCACCAATTAGCTACCGCACACTACGCCTTGACAAAGGCCAACAAACGCAGCACGAATACTAACTACTACTTATCTGAAATGACGGAGGGCTACGTCAGGTTTTTCTGAAAACCTATTGCGTAATGAACTTGATATCGTTGTAGAATCAAATGATTTTAAAATGGAGTGTTTTTTAGGATTTTCTAGTTTTGCTAAAGGAGTCACTCCCGGTGAAGGGATCGTCGGTCCTTTCCTCGTCGAATGAGGTGCAGGATATATCATATATATCATTGTGCAAAGCAAAAACTCTTAAAAGCAATCAAAAGACAAACCGAGTGTGTAGCATCTGCCAGTTATTGCTAAAGGAGTCACTCCCAGTAAAGGGATCTCGGTCCTTTCCTCATCGAATAAGGTGCAGGATATATCACATATACCTCTGTGCAAAGCAAGAACTGTAGCTACCTGTTTTATTTTTTAAATTCGATTCCACAAAATCTTTAGGTTTCTTTTATTTCATTAATCATATTAATGAAGTCCCATCATTAAGTACCTATACATCACAGATAAATACGACGTACACTTATGCCATCCGCATTCGCCTCGATGTCCCCTCGTGCACCGTTAGGTTAGGTAACTAACGACAGAGCGGGGCAGAGCTAGCGCGGGTGTAAAATATAAGTAACGTCTATATAATATATCATATATACTATATACAATATTTATCACAGAACATCACATGATCACATCACAGATATCGCAGCAGAAGAAACATATGAAATATTGGATATACTAGGACTTCCGTGTTTTCAATACGAGCCAGTATAAAACACGGATTCCACGGTCGCGATGAATAGCCAAACCCACACTCCTAGACCCCTACGAGAGCGGCAAGCAACCCTACCAATTCTAGAGTTAGGAGACCCGGACTCGACTCCTCGAGTTGGTCTCCCACTGGACTCCAGAACCCGGTTACTTGTGCTCCCCTCCTTGGGTCTATCCTAGTGCGGAAAAGTAAATAATATACAAAGGGTGACATCTTCCGCAACCTGGAAGTGCCCCAATTAAAGAATATTACATATAAGTTTTTACATGAATGAAAATGAAAAACACTCATCTCACATAAAAAAAACCCGGCTATTCAAACACGACGATCCAATATAACATATCCAGCAACACATAACATCACATGTCATCAACGTAAGTAAACATGCGTATCCCAATTGTCGTTGACATATAGCAACGAAACCGGCGATATCACATATTACACTTACGGTCACAGAAAAGAAAGTGTAAAACTACAAAAGTTGGAATCCGCAACCTTTTTAGACATCGCATGCCTAATCAAATGAATTCCTTAGACATCGCATGCCTAACAATTATAAACCCTGCATTTTAGTCTCATTATCGAAAACTCTTTTCAATATCAAGTCGGGCAATTCAACAAGATTCCCGATATCCAGATCGAATGCTCGTCGCAAACTTTAGTAGGCGGCCGCACCCCCGATACCGTCGAGGAAGTGCACCAAGACGGAACACCGCTACCGCGAGCACCCAAACGGATGCTTCCGGCGACGGGGTTCTCCTACAGTCACTTGGTCGAGGCTATGGGGTGAGGCTGTCTATTAAGTTTACCGGCGAGTATCCACGTACACTACGTGATTGCGACGGACTTTTGATCACATCAAAATTCCGTGGCAACCGATCAAGTGAGACTAAACTGCTATGTTTATAACATTCATTCAGTTATCTCATAACAACTTGTGAATTCCAATTATTGTATCACATTCCAGATAAACAGAAAATGTTAAACTTTCCGATCGAACAGTCAAACACCCAAGTTTTCCCGAAACAGCTCAACACATGAAACAAATTTAAAAACATTCACTTCATGCCTCAGTACCAACGGTCCTTCCGTAGAAGGGTCAAGCCAACGCCTCACATGCGGCATGCCGTAATGGCCCAAACCCTAAGGTTCAAAGGGCAGTTCAAGATGGTCACATAATCGAGTTAAGATTTGTTGTCTTCTAGAGGGTCCATCGCGTTACTTGCACTACTTAGAACGTTATTAAACCACGGAAAGATCCAACACTTGGAAATTTCCCGACAGGGGAAAAGGTGGGTATTTATATCCGGGCGAACCTTTTAACATATTCTAAATATCCGGAAAAGCACATAGACAAAGTTTGAAAATCCGATCAAATCTACGAACTCCCAATACAACCCAGAAAACTCAACTCTTGAGTAAATATTAAAAATTCCCAGAAAACTCAGCAATGAAAGATAGAAGTTACTGTGCAAAAATAATTGACTGAGGAGACTAAATGGCCGCGGAACCGCCGCATTAGCCATGCTAATGCCGCGGTTCCGCCGCGCTTTGTTCGAATCTCTTGGTCAATTTTGCACCGTAATTCTTAGAATCTCCTGCTGAATTTTTTAAGAATTTTTAATTCACAAAAATCCACAATTTTCAAAAATGTACAGAGAGCTTTTGAAATCTAGGGTTTCGGGTTCGATCGGGTTTGTAACTTCGTCTACGCATCGCCTAAGGCTCTAGCTAGGCTCTGATACCACTGTAGGGTTCCTAAGCACGCTAATGAGGTCTCATAAGGCATCAACCATGCCAATTTCAAATTTTTCCGGTGCCGAGAAACCCTAATGCTAGATCGTTGACTAGAGATTAGGCGAAACATGCAAGTAAACGACTTTACTGCTAAGTGAAAGAAACAACAACCTTTGTAGATCCGGTCCTCCACCTCCATAGCTCCGTGATGAAGTCCCTCCACTGTACCCATCGGATCTCGGACTCTCGCGGTGGTTTCATCGAAGAAATGATCGGGCTAGGTCGTCGACTTCGATGCCGAAGATGATCTACGTCGAGGCAACACAAGATCAAGCTCCCACTTCACCAAGTCATGAAACTTGTGAAGAAAACACCCTATACTACTTGGCAAGTGGTAGAGGATGAAGAAATAGGAAGTGGGTTCACTTTGGATTTGGTTTTCTCACTTGGATTCATCACTTAAGAATTTGCAAGAAAGGGTTTTCTTTTTCTTCATGAAGAAGATGAAGAAGAAGAAGGAAAAAAAAATTCTTATTAAAAATGAAAATTCAAGTGATGGTTATCATAATCCAACCATGGTTGAGTGTAGAGAATTAACTATGGTTTTGGTGAATGGTTAGGTTAAAGGAAATGAAGACAAAATGGTCACTTGGTCAAACCTTCATGAAGCTTCAACAAGCTTCATGTTTGAAAGCAACCATTTTGTTTTTCTTTTATCTTTTAACCCAAAAAGAATAGATCAATAAATAAGTGAAATGAAACCCTAACCATTCACTAAACATGGTTTAAGTCTTTACACAAATCCAAGTTTGCATGTATCATCAAACATGATACAAACAAGTGCACAAAACTATATCATATATACAATGTGCACATGCGAGTGAGAAAATCCATCTTAAGTGAACCGATACTAGTTAATGCAAAGTAATATATCAAATATATAATTATGCATTAAATCATTAAATCAACGCTTGATTTAATGATCCGGTCATACTGCATATAACCGATTAATATCTATAGTAACAACTTATCAAATCAACACTTGATCCGATAACCCGGCTATATCGCATATAACCGATCAATGTCACAAATCACGAGAATCGAATACAGTATCACATACTGGTATCATTCTCGGTCCCGCACATATCTCATATGCGCTCCTATTTCGTTTCGCTTGAGCCAGGAAACCTCTGTGTAGGACTCTAAAGACTCGTCAATACGCCGGCAGCAGGTGATGATCATATCAAACACCCACAAGCCGCAAGCGGTCTGCTAAACGTAACGGCCACCCGGGTATTGAGCGATCAGAAGATCGACGAGCAAGCCCGCTCACACTCCTGTGAATCCAACCAGTAACACTTACCGTACAGTCCGGTCTCGTCGTCTGATATGTCGCATATCTCGCCTAGGGGTGGTAAACGTCAGACCCTAATAGCTCGATAAGTCGTGTCGATATGAGGTCTATAACAGTTCGAGAAACTACTGGTAACACTTACCAGTAAATCTCAGCAACCCTGGCCAAGGATTTCCGGTTATAGCCAATCGAACACAGTGCAACATCAACTCCCTATACCGGGAGAGACGAATCCCCTCCTATCGCCCATTGCCTCCATGTGATTCGGGACTGTACCCAAAAACCACCGTTTTGCACGCCCTCTTGGACGTGGTAAGGTGGAAATCAAAGCACAGTGGGAATCACACAAGACTCTATGACGATCTCGGGTCAACAGACTACTCTGTACCAGTGTCACCAGAGAACTGCCATCTGACGTAAGGTATAATACCATCTGGGAGTTCTCGGCGAGTCCGTCCAGTGTACCCAGTCACCACTGAGCACCCGTATATCATCTCTGATGTCAAACACCAATGGATGTGGGATCATCCATCGCCCATCTATATGAGTCCAGAAGGTATACGCTAGTCTACTCTGGTATATCGATGCCCCGTCTCGATACACCCACGACTAGGGACCTTGAAGGATGTACTTATAGACTACCATGTCCCCACTAGTATGATCCGCATCATAGTCCAGGTAGTCAAGTGCACATCCTAAGGGCTTTACCAACATGTAACAGAGAGACAATCAGTATACACGTTAAGATAAAGAGCAACCAGATAGAAAACTATCATGTCGAGCAAGAAAGTCCTCCCTATATATGTCCCAGCATCCACTACAATATACATCCTATGTACAGTAATGGCCTCTAGGGCATACATATAACTAACAAAATAGACGTACAGATATATCGATTTGAAATTGGTGCATAACAGCGGATATTCAAAAC
This sequence comes from Agapanthus africanus, assembly GCA_030015575.1. Classification (NCBI taxonomy): domain Eukaryota; kingdom Viridiplantae; phylum Streptophyta; class Magnoliopsida; order Asparagales; family Amaryllidaceae; genus Agapanthus; species Agapanthus africanus. Next base: position 203,932,915 of record CM057347.1, on the reverse strand, counting down.
CAAATATTTGCCGACCGGCAAACAGCCCAGGTGACTTCCTCAAATATCACCGATTACAACGAATCCCGATATAATGAGGATGATCACCCAATTCCCAATAACTTACTCCCACTCACCATCTGTAAAACCATACAGATGTGAGAATCATACCTGGTAAATACATACCCTGGTGTAAGTATCTAATCGGGAAATCAGTTTTCATTTAGCAGTACACAGTGATACTGAAATATTGAAATGTTTCGATGGGGTATCCCGGTATTCCTAGTAATGCCTCTTCCATTATCCAGATTCACAACTGTAACCGTGTAATTCTTTGCCACCTCTCCAAATCCCTTTATATGTCTTTAGTCATTACCTTCTGCACACCCCTTTAGGCCAAATGGTTTTCTTCCTTCCCTACCGTTCGGCACCAGCCTATGGTTTAGAAGAAGACTGTCCAATAAGCATAATGGGTGTACTGTCCTAATCCTAGGAGCACTCGCAATGCGAGAGAAGGTGAAGATAAAAGACAACCGAATAAACCTTATTCCTATTTCTCCTGAACCAGAATCCATCCCCGAACTGGAACAAGTTCCTTTCGAGTTCGTATATAACCATACGATGGAGTATCCAATAAACTGTGGATCTTCGTAGTGATACGGAGTGTTCTGGAGAAATACAAAGGTGATTTGGGAGTGGTAATGAAATACCTGGTTTGGTCATGAATATCAGTTGCAATTTACTTTGCCCTCTTACTAATCCCTTTCTTTATCTTTACATAATACCTTCTGTACACCATCGTTAGGCTAATTGGTTTTCTTCATTCCCTACCGGTCGGCACCTGCCTATGGTTTGGAAGAAGACTATCCAATTTGCGTAATAGGTGTACTATCTCCTAAACCAAGGAGTACTCACAACTTGAGAGAAGGTAAACGGAAAAGACAACTGAATAATCCTATCCGTTTTCTCCAGAACCGGAAACCATCCTCGAATAAATCCCTTCGAATTCGTATATAACCATAAGATGGTTTTGTCCAATGGAAGTGGACGTTCGTAGTAATACGGGGTGTCCTGGAGAAAAGGGTAAAAGTAGAAGTGGCAATGAGGTCTGCAACTCTGACAATCCAAAAGCCAGTGTTTAAGAAGGTTCGGTTAATTTGGTCTCTGAGTCATAGTCTTAAGGTCAGGTCAATGGTCACTGCCAAAGAGAGAGAGAAAAGAAACACTCAGCGTGCACTCTAACCTAGATCAGAATGGTTACCAATTTATCTAATCTGGAAACCTCCCACTGTACCGTCAAATTCTTCTCCAAACTTGAAAGAAGAATTAGTCGGGATCACCCGAGGAGTAAACCAACTCATCAGTGGGAATCGGGATCCAACTATCACCGCATGATAACGTGACGGAATCCGCTCACGCTATAATACTCCAGAAGGTATGCGCATATCTGGCAAGTTTCAGTTTCTTTTGAAACTCCCGATGTGATTTTTGCCCCATGCTCTTATGACCTTGGCGTGAGGTCAAAATATCATAAGTCACATGTCAAGTTCTACCCATCATTGTCCAGGTTAATTTGAACCCACCCGTACATACCCTTGACGTAGGCCAAAATAGTAGTACGACTGTCCCAAACCAACGCATCTATCTATGCAACAGATAAATACCCGACAGCTACCAAACACTATGTCTTGGCGTGAGGTCAAAATACATAGCTTGAATACTACCGAATATTTAACTGAAATGATGGAGGGCTACGAATGGTTTCTGGCGAAAACCTTTAACGTAATGAACTTGATATCGTTGAAGGAACGGATAGCTTTATAAAAATATAGTGACGAAAACCTTTGCTAAAGAGGTCACTCCCGGTGAAGGGATCTCGGCTCTTTCCCCGTAGAATGAGGTGCAGGATATTCCAACTGAATACCACGATGCAAAGCAAAAGTAATCGGCTATAGTGAAGTTATTGCCCTGACGCAAACTTTTGTCCAAGGGGTCACTCCCGGTGAAGGGATCTCGGCCCTTGCCTCGTCGACTGAGGAGCAGGATATTCCAACTGAATACCACGATGCAAAACAAAAGTGAACGTCCTTGCAATAACAGCTTTTTGAAAAGTGTTCCAACAACATCAGATTAGGTTTGTTTTTAACTTGCATTAATCCGAATCAACGCAGTCCCATCAATTGATCACACCAAAAAGAACAAAAATATACCGATGTACGTATATGCCATCCGCATTCGCCACTGGGTCCCGTCATTACCCGTTAGGTTAGCTAACTAACGACAGAGCGGGGACTGGACTAGCGTGGATGCAAAACATATACAACATCTACTAATATATATCAATATATAATTTTCGCTCAAGGCGTGATAAAATGCAACATCACAGAAATGTACAGCATCACAACAATACAGATATCTGGGATCCCCGGGCTTCACAGAGCCACTACTGAAACCCGACGTTCCCCTGGTCGTGTGGATAGCCTGTGCAATGAAATCCTAGACCCCTACGGGCGCGGCAAGTTACCCGCCAAAACTTGAAGCGAGGCAGCCCCCTTCAGCAACGTGAATGGACCACCCAGCACTTCACGGAATCCGGTAACTTAGGCACCCTTTCTGGGTCAACCTGTACCCCCTACGAGTGCGGCGAATAGCCCGCCAATTCTAGAGTGAAGCCCCCTCCGTCTCAATGCCATGAGATGCGGGCTCGTTGCCCTCTAGAACCTGGCTATCCGTGCACCTCTCCGCGGGGCAATCCTAGTACAGAAAGTAAAATATACATACAACGGGTACATCGACCGCAACCTGGTCGTGCCCCAAAAGAATAATACAAACAGGCAGTGACGGCAGTCCACATGTCGGACGCTCGTCCCCCAATATCAAATGTACATAATACAACAAAACTGTACTACCACTGCAACCAGGCTATCCCTCACGACCGATCCGCAACATCACAGCAATACACAGAACATCAACGTGAAAGTCACGTTCGCAAATCCGTCTAGCCGGGCTATAGCAGCTAGACAGGATTTACCGATCAAGTGACATTCACGGTCACAGATATAATGCAAATACTGTGAACAAATGTGTTTAAAATATCCGATCGATCAAAAATTACCAAGTGGGCCCCAAGCACTACTGTAGCACATAAAGAAATTCTGGGCCCAAACAAAGTATACAAAAACCCATATTTTCAACCCAGAAGGCCTCTGTAAAAAATTGGTGCAAAGATTCCTTCTTATTGCAGCGGAACCGCGGTCGTTCTAGGGAATCAGTGCATCGAATTTTTACAGTATTCTTCAAATTCCATGTACATACTTCAAATTTTTGGAGCCCAAAAAATTTTAACAGAGAACTGATGCAAGGAAAAATACGGGTGTTGGAATTTTGATCGATCGGAAATGTAAAACACATTAGACAAAGCTAGACTATGTTAATGGCGAGGCTCTGATACCACTGTAAGTGCACGGCGGCGCCCCGGCCGTCAATCCGACGCCGGAATGCGGAAGCGGTGATTTACAATAACTTTTCAAACCGGCACCACCGCGCACTATAAACCCGGATCGAGCCATTAAACAAGTCCTAGCTAACTACAAGATGGGAAGAGAGATATACCGAGTGATCCGTGTCCTCCGGTCTTCTCGTCGTCGTCCCGATCTTCCGCGGAATCTCCGATCTCCACCTCGTCGCCGGAAGGGCACCACGTCGCCGGCTTCTTTTACTGGCTCCCACCTCTATACCGAGGCAACTCGGGCACGAAGTTGGCGAGCCGACGTGCCCAAGGTTTGCTGTAGAATGTGTAGTGCTCATGTCTCATTTCGGGGTAGTGGATGTTGCCTTTTGGTGGAGGGATGAACCATGGAGTTTTACTTGGGAATTTTGGTGAAGAAATATGATATGAGATCAGCCAAGAACCCCCACTCAAAATGGGACAGCCCCCATTAGAAGTGGCCGGCCATGCATTGGAATGGGAGAGGAGAGAATGAATGAGGGAGTGTATCAATCAAAAGAATGAGTGAGCCCACCAATAATCCAAGGGAGAGAGAGAAAAGGCTATCATGAAAAAGGAAATGATCACCCATTAAAACTCACACTCCATCAACCAATCATCAACAACCATGATTGCTCCAAAGTCAAGCCATGATGAAATCAAGAAGTCAAGGTCAAAGAAGAGCTATCATGATACAATAATATGCAATCACCACCCTCCACATAGCTAATTTGCACAAATGCAAATAAGCCCTCATCCACCAATCATCGGCCAATGAAAGATACAAAGGTAAATGGCTGAAACGGAAAGCAAACTGGCAACTCCAGAAAACTGGTCCCGTAATAAATTACAGGAAAAGCCCGATACTGTGTATACACACGCGCATTTGTATTCCGACCGAATACAGATGCACTGAGACAAAATCTACACTGTACTATACTAGGATCCAGCTTAAACCAAAACCGGCTAGTATTATCCGTCCGATCCTGATCCGTGCAATACTGCACGTATCTGATCGAACCCTGCCATATTTCCATACGGCCTCTACAGCGTTTCGCCCGAAAACTTGAGCAACTGAATGTGGGGGACTCTAAAGACTCGTCAATACTATGGCTATGGATTTAACCACTAGCACGTCAGAGGTATGAGCCATACGTGACGGGCTACCAGCTATTGACCAAAAGGAACGTCGATGAGCGAACTCATCCTGACACCCTACTGAGCCTGTCAGTGACAATATCCGTACAGTCTGGCCCATTCGTCTATGAGCATTGCATGGCGGGCCTAGGGGGTTGGTAAAAGTCAGACCCCCAAAAGCGGTACAAATCGTGTCAGAGATCAGCCCAGAACACCCTGAGATAATACTGGAATACCTACCAGTAAATCTCCTGCCTTGGCCAAGGACTTTTCATGTTCTAGCTCTCCTAGACACAGCGTGACCTCACCCCCAATTCGGGGAGAGACGAACCCCCGAAGATCCGCTCACTGCCTCCATGTGGCTCGGGACTGTACCCAACTAAAACCTGTTTGCACGTCTCCTTTGAGCGTGGTAAGGTAGTAATCAAAGTACAGTGGGAACTCACACGAGACAAATGACGATCCTCAGGTCGATGAACTAACCTGTACACATGTCACCAGGGAACTGCTATCTGACGTCAGGTATAAGACCAACTAGCATGTTCCCGGCGAGTCCTGTCCGGTGTACTCATAACCCAATGAGCACCTTTATACATCTTAGGTGAACCAACGGACACCAGTGGCTTGTGAGACCGGCCACCGCCCCTCGTTGGGGTCTCGACCGTATACACTAGTCTACTCTGGAGTATTAATGCCCTGTCTCGAAACTCCCACGACTAGGGACCTTTTAAGGATGTGCTTATAGACTACCAGCTCTCACGTATATGATCGCCCTCATACTGCTGGCAGTCAAGCAAGAATCCTAGGGGCTCTATCAACGTGTAATAGCGACCTGTCAGGTCACCTAAAGCAGTACACGATGATAAAGGTAAACCAGATAGCATACTATCATCTTGAGTAAGACTGTCCTACCGGGATAGGTCCTCCCTCAATCATTGCAATCACGTGCCTGTGATCCAATAATTGACTCTGAGGGCACTATCTCCAACAATTTGAACCCACCCGTACAAGCCCTTGACGAAGGCCAACAAGGCTATACGACTGTCCCAAACCAACGCATCTATCTATGCAGCATAAAGGTTACAAGCAGCTACCATACACTATGCCTTGACGAAGGCCAACAAACATAGCATGAATAATACGTGCTACCCGTCTGAAATGACGGTAGGCTACGAATGGTTTCTGGCGAAAACCTTTAACGTAATGAACTTGATATCGTTGAAGGAACTGATAGCTTTATAAAAATATAGTAACGAAAACCTTTGCTAAAGAGGTCACTCCCGGTGAAGGGATCTCGGCTCTTTCCCCGTAGGATGGGGTGCAGGATATTCCAACTGAATACCACGATGCAAAGCAAAAGTAATCAGCTATAGTGAAGTTATTGCCCTGACACAAACTTCTGTCCAAGGGGTCACTCCCGGTGAAGGGATCTCGGCCCTTGCCTCGTCGACTGAAGAGCAGGATATTCCAACTGAATACCACGATGCAAAACAAAAGAGAACGTCTTTGCAATAACAGCATTTTGAAAAATGTTCCAACAACATCAGAATAGGTTTGTTTATCTTGCATTGATCCGAATCAACGCAGTCCCATCAATTGATCACACCAATAAAGAACGAAAATAATGACGTACGTATATGCCATCCGCATTCGCCACTGGGTCCCGTCATCACCCGTTAGGTTAGCTAACTAACAACAGAGCGGGGACTAGACTAGCGTGGATGCAAAACATATACAACATCTACTAGTATATATATAATATATAATTTTCGCTAAAGGCGTGATAAAATGCAACATCACAGAAATGTACAGCATCACAAAACAATACAGATATCTGGGATCCCCGGGTTTCACAGAGCCGCTACTGAAACCCGACGTTCCCCTGGTCGTGTGGATAGCCTGTGCAATGAAAACCTAGACCCCTACGGGCGAGGCAAGTTACCCGCCAAAACCTGAAGCGAGGCAGCCCCCTTCAGCAACATGAATGGACCACCCAGCACTTCACGGAATCCGGGAACTTGGGCACCCCTTCTGGGTCAATCCTATACCCCTACGAGTGCGGCGAATAGCCCGCCAATTCTAGAATAAAGCCCCCTCCGTCTCAACGCCATGAGATACGGGCTCGTTGCCCTCTAGAATCCGGCTATCCGTGCACCCCTCCGCGGGGTAATCCTAGTACAGAAAGTAAAATATACATACAACAGGTATATCGACCTCGACCCAGTCGTGCCCCAAAAGAATAATACAAACAGGCAGTGACGGCAGTCCACATGTCGGACGCTCGCCCCGCAATATCAAATGTACATATAAAACAAAACTGTACTACCATTGCATCCAGGCTATCCCCCACGACCAATCCGCAACATCACAGCACAACACAGAATATCAACGTGAATGTCATGTTCGCAAATCCGTCTAAAAGGGCTATAGCAGTTAGACAGGATTTACCGATCAAATGACATTCACGGTCGCAGATATAATGTAAATACTGTGAACTAGCATGTTTAAAATATCCGATCAAACAAATTTATCAAAGTGGGCCCCAAGCACTGCTGTAGCACTCACAGAAAATCTGGGCCCAAAAAGAATGTTCCAAAACCCCCATTTCACAGACTAGGACCCACTGGAAAAAAAAATGGTGCAATAAGGGGTTATAATGGCCGCGGAACCGCGGCCAATGCATGTGTTTGGCCGCGGTTCCGCGGTGAAAAGGTCGAATCATGCAACCAAATTTTTCCAGAAGTCTTAGAACACCCTGCACATATTTCTGAAACACCGTGAAAAATTTTTGGAGCTAAAAAAAATTCGACAGAAACCTGTGCTTTTGAAAATACGGTTTTTGGGACTTTTTGTTCGATCGAGTCTTTAAACATACTAGAGCAAGGTAGGCAAGGTTAACGGCGTGGCTCTGATACCAATGTAAGTCCGCGGCGGCGCCCCGGCCGTCAATCCGACGCCGGAAACGCGGAAACGAAAAAAAACTTTGCGAACTAGCAAACCGGCACCATCGCGCACAAAAATCCCGGATCAGGCCATTAACCTAGCTACTAGCAAACTAAAAGATGGGTAGAGAAGTATACCAAGCGATCCGTGTCCTTCGGTCTTCGTCTCCACTCCGATCTCCCGCGGAATCTCCGTCCGTCACCTCCTCGTCGGAAAGGGCGCCACGTAGCCGAGTTCTTTTACGGGCTCCCACCTCTGGACCGAGGCAACTCTTGCGTGAAGTTGGCGAGCCGACGCGTCCAAGAGATGCTGTAGATGTAGTATAGAATCTATTGTCTCTTTTGGGGTTTATGTTGTTGCCATGGTGGAGGTGAAGAGAAGAATGAACTTTGGAGAGGTGAGGGATTTTGTCGAAAACATAGAATGAAATGAGATGAATGAATTTACTCACAAAATGAACTCTCTCTCTTCCCTCTCAAAGTGGCCAGCCATTCAAGAATTGGTGGAGAAAAAAGAATGAATCATTATCAAGAGAAGAAAGGGAATAAATATATGAGAAAATGGTCACACCAATTTCAAGCTCACATCCTTTCACCAACCATCATAAAGAAAGCAATGGATGAGATAGAAAAAGAATCTCATGATTATGAACGCACAAATGCAAGAAACCCCTCCACAAATAAGTTATTTGCAAACTGCAAATAACCCCCTCCATTAGAAACTCCGGCCGTGAAGGAACAAAGGAAAACCGGCCGGAACGGAATGCAAACTGGCAACTTCAGAAAACTGATCCCGTAATAAATTACAGGAAAACCCCACTACTGCATATACATGCCCGCATTTGTATTCCCACTGAACACAAATGCAAAGAGACAAAACTACACTATCTAATACTAGGATCCGGCTTAAGCCAAAGCCGGCTAGTAAAAACCGTCCAATCACGATCCGTGCAATACCGCACGTATCTGATCGAACCCTGCCATATCTCCATACGGCCTCTACAGCGTTTCGCCCGAAACATGAGTAACTGTGTGTGTGGTGGACTCTAAAGACTCGTCAATACTATGGCTGTGGATTTAACCACTAGCACGTCAGAGGTATCAGCCATACGTGACGGGCCACCAGCTATTGACCAAAAGGGACGTCGATGAGCGAACTCATCCTGACCCCCTACTGAGCCTGTCAGTGACAATATCCGTACAGTCCGGTCCGTTCGTCTATGAGCATCACATGGCGGGCCTAGGGGTTGGTAAAATTCAGACCCCCAATAGCGGTACAAGTCGTGTCGGAGTGTAGCCCAGAACACCCTGAGATACTACTGGAATACCTACCAGTAAATCTCCTGCCTTGGCCAAGGACTTTTCATGTACTGGCTCTCCTAGACACAACGCGACCTCACCCCCAATACCGGGAGAGACGAACCCCTGCAGATCCGCTCACTGCCTCCATGTGGCTCGGGACTGTACCCAACTAAAACCTATTTGCACATCTCCTTTGAGCGTGGTAGGGTAGTAATCAAAGTACAGTGGGAACTCACACGAGACAAATGACGATCTCAGGTCGATGAACTAACCTGTACACATGTCACCAGGGAACTGCTATCTGACGTCAGGTATAATACCAACTAGCAGGTTCCCGGCGAGTCCTGTCCGGTGTACTCATAACCCAATGAGCACCTGTATACATCTTAGGTGAACCAACTGACACCAGTGGCTTGTGAGACCGGCCACCGCCCCTCGTCGGGATATCGACTGTATACACTAGTCTACTCTGGAGTATCGATGCCCTGTCTCGAAACTCCCACGACTAGGGACCTTTTAAGGATGTGCTTATAGACTCCAGCTCTCACGTATATGATCGCCCTCATACTGCTGGTAGTCAAGCAAGAATCCTAAGGGCTCTATCAACGTGTAATAGCGACTCGTAAGGTCAACTAAAGCAGTACACGATGATAGAGATAAACCAGATAGCATACTATCATCTCGAGTAAGACTGTCCTACCGGTATAGGTCCTCCCTCAATCATTGCAATCACGTGCCTGTGATCCAATAATTAACTCTGAGGGCACTATATCCAACAGTATATGATATAGCCGGATTATTAAATCAAAAGTTGATTTAATAATTTAATGTATAATTATATATTTGATATATTGCATTACATTAACTAGTATTAGCTCACTTAAGATTTCTTTTCTCACATTTGATATACTTTACAGATATGTGATATATGTATTGTTTTCTTTTTGGCACAAAATATATATGAGTGATATATATAAGTGTGTCATGCTAAGTTACACATGCAACATGGATGTATGAGACTCACACCATGCTAGGGTTAAGATTAGAGTTTAATATTTATCATTAAGTTATTTACAAACTATTTGGAATTAGTCAAGGTTGAGCTTAGAAGAAGCTTGGAGAAACATTGACTTTGTCCACTTATTTGTTTTTAGCTTAGGATATTTATTAACTCGGCCTTTAACCCTATGGCATGGTTAAGTCTCTACAAGGGCTAGGCATGATATTATCTAACCATGGTTGCATTTCTAACCTTATCTCATTATTCATCACAACTTTACTTGTTCTTCTTCTTCTTCTCACTTGAAGCTTTCTAGGGTTTGAGTTTGTGATGAAAAATTGTGAGAAGATCATTTCTAATGTGAGCAAAATTCCTACTTCATCATCCTCTACTGCTTATCATTTAGCATAGGGTGTTTGCTTCACTAATTCCGTAATTAGTGAAGAGATAGCTTGGGTTAGTGTCTCCTCGACGTAGATCATCTTCGGCCTCGAAGACTTCGAAGCAAGCATGTTCGTTTCTTCACGGGAGCCTCTCTAGAGTCCGGAGTACACAATCGCAGTGAAGGGACAACTACACGGAGCTATTGAAGTGAAGGACCGGTCTACAAAGGTTGTATTCCTTGCTCTCTTTAATTGCAAAGTGTTTGCATTTACTTTTCCGTCGGATTTCTAGTTAACATTCTTAGTTAGGGTTAGCTAGAACGGCAAATTTTTGAATTTGGCATGGACGATATCTCCCGAAATATTGCTACCGTGCTAGGCAACCCTCTAGTGGTATCAGAGCCATGCTAGAAATTTATACGGATTTTATTAAGATTACGAAACCGAAATACTCCGAAACTTGAAACGCCAAAATGAAGTTTCTGTCGATTTTAAATAGTTGTCAAAAAAAATTAAACAAGTACTGAGTGTTATATGGGATATATCATGAACACAGTCAAAAATTCAGGGGGTCTGCTCGGATTTGGGCCGAGATGAGTGTACATGGGGCCGGCCACATTTTTCCAGATTTGCCTGAAATATTTTTTATCTTCCAGTGACTTGATTTTAGTGTTTCAGGTGTTGTTTGTTTTTGCTAATTTTGCATGAGATGTGAACTTACACTACAAGCAGTTCGGAGTGTTTCGTATTCGTTGTTTTAACATTGTTTCGGGTTATTCACATATTGTCTAGGTGAAGTTTAAAAGTTCGATCGAATGTCAAAAACCCATTTTTCCAAGTTTAATGTATTCGGAAAAACATGCAAGTGATTCTTTGAACCCTCTAGAAGAATATAACCCTAACTCGACTTTTTTGGATCGCGGAACCGCAGTCATACCCTAGGGTTTGCCGTAATTCCGTGGCGACATGAGTGAGGCTTGGGTCTGCCCTTCTACGGCTGGTGCATAGGTACTGTGACATATTCTGCGTATTATTGAACTGTGCTCAAGTGTTGAGCTGTCGGAAAATTGTGGGACTTTGATGAATCGATCGAAAAGTTTAACGTCATCCGGATATTATGTGATGGGATACAATACTTGGAATCAAAACTAATTTGAATGTTATAAATCTAGCAATTTAGTCTCATTTGATCGGTTACCACGGGATTTTGATGCGATCAAAAGTCCATCGCAATCACGTAGCGTACACGGATAATCGCCGGGTAACCTTACTAGAGAGCCACGCCCCATAGCCCCGACCAAGTGACTGTAGGAGAACCCCATCGCCAAAAGCATCCGTTCGGGTGCTCGCGGCAGCGGTGTTCCGCCTTAGTGCACTTCGTCGACGGCATCGGGGGGTGCGACCGTCTACTAAAGTTTCCGACGAGCATTCGATCAGGATGTCGGGAATCTTGTTGAATTGCCCGACTTGTTATTGTAAAGTGTTTTCAATATCGAGACTAAAATATGGGGTTTATAATTGTTAGGCATGTGATGTCTAAGGTATTCATTTTGTTAGGCATGAAATCAAAAGTATGAGATGCGTTGGGTTTATGATGTCTAAGGTGGTTGCGGATTCCAACTGTTGTACTTTTCACTTTATTTCTACGACCGTAAGTGTAATATGTGGTGTATCGCCGGTTTCGTTGCTATATATCAATGACAATTGAGATACGCATATTTACTTACGTTGATGATATGTGATGTTATATGTAGCTGGGATATGTTATATTGGATCGTCGTGTTTGAATAGCCGAGGGTTTTATGTGAGATGAGAGTTTTTCATTTTCATTCATGTAAAATTCATTGTATGTAATATTCTTTTATTGGGGCACTTCCTAGTTGAGGATGATGTCACCATTGTATATTATTTACTTTTCCGCATTAGGGTAAACCCAAGGCGGGGAGCATAAGTAACCGGTTTATAGGGTCCAGTGGAAGACCATCTCGAGGAGTCGAGACCGGGTCTCCTAACTTTAGAATTGGTGGGGTTGCTTGCCACTCTCGTAGGGGTCTAGGGATGTGGATTTGGATATTCATCACGACCGTGGAATCCGTGTTTTATACAGGCTTAAAATAAAACCCGGAAATCCTAGTATATCTAATATTTCATATGTTGTGTCCTGCTGCGTTTTATCTGTGATGTGATCACTGTATAAGTTGAGATAGATACTGGATATAGTATATGTGATATATTATATAGATGTTGCTTATGTTTTACACCCGTGCTAGCCCTGCCCCGCTCTGCCGTTAGTTACCTAACCTAACGGTGCACGAGGGGACATCGAGACGAATGCGGATGGCATAAGCGTACGTTGTATTTATCTGTGATGTTTAGGTAACTTAAATGATGGGACTTCATTAATGAGATTAATGAAATAAAAGAAACCTAAAGTTGTTACAGAATCGAATTTTCAAAAACAGGTAGCTCTAGTTGTTACTTTGCATAGCGGTATTCCTTGTAGAATATCCAGCACCTTATTCGATAAGGAAAGAGCCGAGATCCCTTCACCGGGAGTGACCTCTTTAGCAATAACTGGCAGATGCTACAACCCTCGGTTTGTCTTTTGATTGCTTCTATAGTTTTTGCTTTGCATAGTGGTATTTGTGAAATATCATGCACCTCATTCGACGAGGAAAGAGCCGAGACCCCTTCACCGGGAGTGACCTCTTTAGCAAAACTAGCAAAGGCCTCAAAAACACTCCATTTAAAATCACACGATTCTACGACGATATCAAGTTCATTACGCAAAAGGTTTTCTTAAAAACCTGTCGTAGCCCTCCGTCATTTCAGATAAGTAATAGTTAGTATTCATGCTACGTTTGTTGACCTTGTCAAGACGTAGTGTGCGGTAGCTGATTAGTGTTGATCTGCTAGCATATGATGCGATTGTTTTAGGGTAGTCGTGCGACCTTGTTGACCTTGTCAAGTGTAGCGTTTTGAAAATCGTTTCGGTGAAATTTCGGAAAATCGGTAAAATAAGGGGGTTTTTCTGTAAAAAGTCAAAATGCAAATATCTTATTATAAAAATTAAATATACATATTCTAGCTATGTAATTGTTAGTATTTGGTGTTTATTGAGCCGCTGGTGAAATTTCAAATTTTCTGAAAAAAAATTATTTTATTATTATTTTAAGCCGTCACTAATATATTTAATTAGGGAAAATTACAAATTGGAATGAGTTGAAACAAATTTTGTGCATCATGACACATTAAATAAAATTTTATCATGTGGTTTTTGAAATGAAATCGTTTGCCAAAACGGTTTAGAAAATATCGAAGAAAAAGGCTTTTTTCGGTGAAATTAGTGTTATTGGAAATTGGGGCAAAACCTTTATCTTTTTTCCTAGCCCACACACCCACACCTCACCCTCTCTTTCCCATCCCAAGTGGCCGGCCCCCCTTGATCAGCCCAACATCTTGGGCCTCTTATCTCACTAAAGCAAGGAAATGAAATGAATTAAGGAATTTAAAATGAAATGAGGTGGGTGCCTTATTTCCCTAGTTGACTTGGACTTTTCCCCACTTCAATCTCTCTCCTCCCTCACCCCCCATACCTGGCCGAGCCCCATTCTTCCTGCAACAGCAGCCCCCTCCATTTCCCCTTCTCTTTTCTCTTCAAAATCCATCTAAAATGCCTCCAAATCCACAAAAAAATCAAGCTGAAATCAAAATCTAATCCCTATCAATTTTTACTTGACCATTCTAGTATGGATCTAGGGGACAAGATGGCAAATTGGGGGGCTAGATTTCAAGTTGGATCAATGGGTGGTGAGGTATAAAAATCTTAACCTTTTTGTTAAATTGTTGGTTATTGCTTTAATCTAACTTATTTAGGAAATGAATTATGGTTCTAATTGAAAGATTGGGTTTTCAAGAGAAGGATTAAATTATAGTTAGGGTTTTTGTTGTGTAATCATGGTTGCAAAATGTAGATTATCATCTTAAGGAAATGAAAACCTAATCTAGTTGCTAATATGTAAATTGTTAGATGTAAAATGTCCAAATTTAGCCTTTTTAGCAAACTAGATTTTTAGAAATTATTAAAAATGTGAAATTTAAAATCTAGTTAGGGTTTTTATAAATTGGTTAGGGTTTGAAAGTGTAGTATAATATCTTAGAGTATGCAAAATGAAATCTAGTTGTCAATTTTCTAATTGTTACATTTAAATAGTTCTAATTAAGTTATTTTGCTAACTAGGGTTTTTGGAAAATTGTTAAATGCTTTAGATTAATATTTAATTATGGTTTGTGTGACTTAGTTAAAATATTATGTGGGTAATGTAACCATTATATTGGTTAAAACATCATGTTTTGAAGTAAAACGGTGAATTTTGCTTGCTAGATTTTCGGAAAAATAGCTTTTTAAGCGAGTTTGAGGTTTTTGTGAGTTTTAAAGCTATTTTATATTATAATTAGTTCTTGTAATCGTACAAATGAGTGTGTTTGGGTTTTTCTCGATGGTTTGGCGTTTGTACGCCGACTTCAAGGGTTTTTGGGTTGATTTGTGAAAGCAACCATAGGTTTTGACCTATGTGGGATTCACGTGTCGTTTTGGGTCATGAGTCGGATTTTAATACGACACAGTGCGTTTTGATATGTAGGTACCCCATGTGGACTTCGAGACGACAAGCAAGCGCGTGGCGACGTCGGCACCGGCGAGCGAGGACCAGGTGAGTAGATTTATATCTACGGGGAGAAGTCGGGTGGATGGCGTATAGCACCCCCGCAGTCCGTTGTGGTGTATACGGATGCGTATACACACCAACAATTATTATATGTTATTTGGGATTAACAACGATGTTTAGGATGGATAGTGGTGTGTTGGATTATTTTAGTGTTGCGAACCCTAGGGTAGTGTTGCACTACACATACACACATACATACTTGCATACATTCCTATTTATATGTGCTCTTGGGATCCTTTATAGTTATGTGTTCACATGGGTATGGGACTATGTGTTCACATACGGATTTGAGGATGATACTTAGGATTGACCTGAGTCGATGAGATTTGTTTTGTGGTTGTGATATCGGTGATATGGCAGGATTCGTACTTGAGGTACGTCCTGGTGTTATAGCGGATCTTGGGACGGCGATACGGGTGAATAGTGTTATAAATAAAATGGTCGACATGTGATCGTGATATGAGGCATGATATGCTAGGATATTGATATTAGGCCGTATCGGGCGATATATACCCCTTGATGATGATATGTGCTGATGATATCGGTTTGTACGAGACCGTTGATCAGTAGTCAGATCATGACTATATTGATGATTTTAGTATTGTACTAGACATAGGTCAGTACCCTGGACTATGATCTTGGATAAAGAGGATACCAGATGAATAGTGTGATGAATATGATATTAACCCGTACCCAGATTTGGGGATGCCGTACGACGAATTTACGTACGAGCTATATTTTGATGATTGATCCACACTCTTGACTTGGGATGTCTGATTATAGATATGGTATCGGAGATGATATTATTGAGGCGGGATCACCGACTAATATATATACAGGTATGTATATGTATCGACTCAGATATTAGGCGGTTTCCTTACCTGTAGTCCAGCTTGTTAGCTTAGCCCTTTAGTTTAGTTTAGTTGTTAGATTAGATTCGATTCTTACCTATTTCAAAAACTAACGAATCGTGGGTATTTTAAAAGACAGCCCAAGGGATCCTACGGATATTTCAAAAGACGTATCTTTTCATAAAATCACCGTAGCCCCTATTTTCAAAACCCCATGATTCGTGTTATTTCAAAAGGCACCATTTGTAGGACTTATATTAGATTAATGCAGATTAGTTATAGTTGCGTCTAGTATTCAGCTCCCGCTCATTATTGTGGTTCGTTTCGCATCGCATGCTTATATTATGTTTCATACTCCATTATTGATATCATGCTGTTAGGACACCAGCACCATTACCGATGATGCGTATGTACCACGTACACTTACTTGCCGGCTCACACACATCTTCATCGGTAATTGCCATGTCACGTACACCTTAGAAAATATTATTGCTTGACATAGCCTGTTAGCTAATAGTTTAGACATTGTAGTTATTACCTGCTACTTCATGCATACTGTTATTCGTTGTTATGCCGCATTCATGGATTCTCATGCATATATTCACTATTTTACGTGTTATTGAGGTTTTGGATTCGGATTTCCATGAGATTTTCTGGATTTGGAGGAAAACCGCAAAAACATAAATAAACCTTTTCTCTCTTTTAAAATAAAAAAGTGCGGTTTTTCCATGATGTATGAGTCGTCCACCATGAGTTTGCTGATGGATTTCGAGACCCGATTCGAGGAGTGGAGGAACCGTTTCGGGTACATGGTGGGCCCGGTGCGGTACCCCGGGGCATGAGGAATGTGTTGTTGACGTTGAGCCCGGCAGGGGAGCACTACCGACCAGTGATATTACCCGACGCGTCGGATATCCGGAGGATACCGTCGTGGTCTTGAGATGGATGGTAGGGGCCGGTCTGGATTGACGGCACCCTAGATATTGATTTTGAGATATTGAGGTATAGAGATTGTGATACAGAGATATCGAGATATTTGGACACTTGTTTTGTGTCGATGCTGGGCACTGTTTTATGCTGATTTCATTTATGGCACCTCACTAAAAATACAGAAATCTCACTGATTTATGAAAACAGTTTTCGTCAATACATGCATTCTGTTCCGTGCATTCATACCTCATTCATATGATATATTGCTACCTGAGGCACTGACACGGGCACATGAGATTACACTCGGGTTAGATACTACCCTAGCCATTGTTATAGGCTGCATGTTATACATATATTTGAGGATATATTATGATCATTGACCTAGGTTGCGTTATTTATGCGATTTCTGTGCGTAGATGTTTTTCTATTCACGAGTTGGCAACTCACCCCCGTTGTACCCCAGTTTTCTTGCAGATTTCGCCGTACAGGTTTCTTTACGGCTTTGCGGGTACTGTTTCGTTCGGGTGACTTGCTAGTAGGTCGGTTTAGTTGTATCGTACCCATCATTACAACTTGTATATTATTACTCTGTTGTATCTAGAAGTTCCATCAACCAAACATGTATTTATTTTGAGATAGAGACCAGTGATGTTATTCCTTCGACCTTAGAGTCGCGCGTTATATTTCTGTGGTTTCTTGCGGTTTTGAGTTTCCTTTTGAGTTTTGATCCTCGCCCTTGGCGTTGTATATTATATTGCTTGTGTGGTTGTGACTGACGATTGACGAAGAGCTAGCTCCCGCTTGGGGATGCCTTTTTATTGATTTCGTATACTATTCATGTTGTATCCCGTTTGGGAGCCAGTTTTTACAAAGGAGAGACTCTGCCGAAATTTTCAGGAAATACTTGATGTTTTTAAAACCGCATAACTCGGCTTATGCTATTAAAACTACTTGATTTTAAATTGGTTTTCCTTCACTCAACTACTTTTCTTGGTTTGCATTTCTGGGTTTTCGGCTTACTTGGATTACGTACGCCTTGAGACGTTTCGTAGTTTAAGTGCCGGTCATGTTCCGTACTTTCGGGACGTGACATCAAGGGTCGTGCGGGTGGGTTTAATTCAATCAGGAAATGACGGGTTGAACTTGACTTGCGGTCTATGCTTTGTTGACCTTATCAAGGTCATAGTGTAATACCCCATGTATTATCCGGTATACCCATATATACCAAATAAGCATGGGGACCCACTGTAAAACAATGGGGAATCTTCGGAATACATTCCGAAAGAGGACAGATCTGTATTATAAATGAAATGATACCACTCTTCATTACAGAGGCGCCTTTTAAGTGAACTGGCACTACAGGAGTTTAAGAACTCTGTAGTTAAGCGTGCTCAGGCCAGGGAAGTCCTGGGATGGGTGACCTCCTGGGAAGTGGCCCTTGGTCGGGTCCGGTTCGCTCCGAAGGACAAAACCGTGCGGCTTCGGCCAGAGCGGACAATAACCTCTGTATTGGGGTGGGGCGTGACAGATTGGTATCAGAGCTGGTTCCTCAATAGTAAGTCTGTGGTTCGAGGACGAACCATTATTCTAAGTGGGGGAGAATGTAATACCCCATGTATTATCCAGTATAACCATATATACCAGATAAGCATGGAGACCCCCTGTAAAACAATGGGGAATCTTCGGAATACATTCCGAAAGAGGACAGATATGTACTATAAACGGAATGATACCACTCTTCAATACAGAGGCGCCTTTTAAGTGAACTGGCACTACAGGAGTTTAAGAACTCCGTAGTTAAGCATGCTCGGGCTAGGGAAGTCCTGGAATGGGTGACTTCCTAGGAAGTGGCCCTTGGTCGGGTCCGGTTCGCTCCGACGGACAAAACTGTGCGGCTTCGGCCAGAGCGGACAATAATCTCTGTATTGGGGGTGGGGCGTGACAGATATTTTGTCACGACCCGAAATTGGCACGTGATGGTCCTTAAACTACGCAACGTCTACAGGCGTAACGTAATTTAAGTAAGCCAAAAATCCAGCAATCTAAACCATCAAAAATAGTAAGTGATAAGAACATTGTTAAAACTTTTGAAAATCTCGAGTACAAATTCTTTAAAGTCCAATTTAGTTTCTTAAAAATTTCGGCAGTACCTCCTTTATAAAAACTAACCCCAAAAATGGGTACAATATAAATATAAGTAAAGCATCCCAACGGGAGCAAAATCCACGCCCAAAGGCGGAAACAACCACCACAACCGATATACGACGCCGCAGCGAAGAAATAAAAGACGATATAAATAAAAACTGCATAAAAGACCTCCAAGTCACAAAATAACATACAATATCGTCCTCACATCAAGTCTCTAAGTCATACATGAAAGTGGTATATGCAAAGTACATGGTACAAGGATAACAATAAACAACATCGGATAGCCGCAAAACCCACCTATAGCAAAACTGCGCACAGTCAGCCGAAGCGGTATCCGCTGCAAAAGATGATGCGATAGATAGAAAAGCCTGCCGCGACTGCCCTGAGGGACTACCTGCAAAACACTGTGGCACAACAGGGGTGAGTTGCCAACTCATGAATAGTAAATAACATATGCAGGTAATCGCAAGTATGCACGTACAGAGCGAATCTAATGCATTCAAGCTGATAGCAATAAATGGCCATATGTATGCAGCAGTCATGAAAGGTACTCTATCAGGTACAACTAATACATGAAGCAATAAATGGCAATATGTATGCAACAGTCATGTAAGGTACTCTATCAGGTACTACGAATACATGAACAATAAATGGCAATATGTATGCAACAGTCATGTAAGGTACTCTATCAGGTACTACTAATACATGAACAATAAATGGCAATATGTATGCAACAGTCATGTAAGGTACTCTATCAAGTACTACTAATACATGAAGCAATGCATATAAAATAAATGCGGAGTATGGGATAAAACATGTCATCCTCACGGTATCCTGACCTCGTGATAGGACCAAAGTCCATCAAGACAATCTAAATCCCAAATTTCCACAAATCAGCCCCCTAATTGGCCCTCATATTCTGTAAGTCTCATATATCCTGAATGTACAATATCAAGTAAATCTCATAATCCCGAATGTACAATATCAAGTAAACCTCATATATCCTGAATGTACGGTGTCAAGTAAATCTCATATATCCTGAATATACAATATCAAGTAAATCTCATATATCCAATATCCAGTATCGAGTAAGTTTCATATAAAGTGAGTGTCCAACATCGACACCCAAAAACATCATGAAACAAGTGTCTAGTATCGACACATAAATACTGATCTATCAGGCGCTGTCACCACGACTGGCCCTCCTGATAGGTACGTATCATACGCTATCCCGAAAACTCGAGTGCCTAGCTCTGACACTCGAAATTCGATGTATCCATACGTACATGACACCGGTCGGTATCCCCACAATAACCACCGTGTCAGAAATACTGTCACCGGTAGGTACTTGCCCACCTTCCAAGCTCATCGGCATGTACCGTCGATCATCTTGCCGAGGGAAACCGTACCGGGCTCCACCATGTACCCGCACACGGCCTCGTCTACTCCTCGTATCGGGTAATAATACAAAGCTCAGAACCGAGAAATCTCATGGTGGACGCTGAAATATCACATCAAGAGAAACCGGGTTTTTCAAATAATGCATAATTTCATAAAACTACCACGGTCCTCAAATCCAGAAAACATCAAGTAATGAATAAGTATAACTGCATGAATCAATACATATATATTAACGTCCCATTCCACTAATATATATATATATATATATATATATATATATATATATATATATATATATATAACAGCGTCCCGTTCCACTGTTATATATACTTAGGAGTAAAAATATCAGAGAACATCATATGAAATCCATGAATGTAATATATGCAACATGAAACAGTAATATGAGCATATAAAGGAAAAACCGCTATTTAACTGCAACAAGTTAATATATATATCATGTGGTTCCTAATTTCTCCAAGTCCATACAACATCAAATAAAAGTGAACATGTAGCTATAGCCAGGTATGCGTAACCATGTTGGCATAGTAAGATATGTGTATCTACCTATCAATAATGATGTAATACCCCCCAGGTATATGTATAAGTATGTAAGCAAGATGTACATGTAGCTATGCCTCATATGTGTAAATACCTATCACTAATGGTACAATACCAGATAGGTATATGGGTAACTAGCATGTAAGCATGTCAAGGCATATGTGTAAGCATGTAAATATACAGGTATGCTATTTGTCATATGCACAATGAAAATGAGGATCATGTCTAAATGTCCCTAAACAATACAATATCATATATGTATAGGTGTTGTGCGTGTCATGGCAATTATCGACGGTGTGTGTGTAGCATACAATTAGTTCTCATGAAACATGAACCGTCAATAATGGTGTTGTGTCTCATTAATACTAAGTCCATGCACAATAGGAAATGAGATATGCAACAAAGGTACACATGCACAATCAATATCCGTATACATCTAATTAATAGTCATATCATTTAATCTAGCCCAGAAGTATAACGCCATGCGGGCGATTCCCCTGTAGATGTTAAATCTACTCACTACAATCCTGGCTAAGTAAATCCAACCACTCGCTTTCCCTTCTTCACAGCACCCGAAGTCCCCGTCTGCGATCCTCAAAGCATATAACAATATAACAAGTATATATTAGCAATCAACCAATAACAGGTACAACTACGTTTGACCGACGCACCAACTCCAAGCGTACTCTCAAGTGTTCATCAAGTGGCTAACGCGCGTAGCGACACTACGAAACCAACTCAAGAGCAAAAGCTACACAAAGACACAAAAGATATCGGCACGACCCTAGCTAAGAACGCAAAGTGACACAACTACCAAGCCTAGACCCTATCGTACCGATCGCGCATTCACAACATAATAATAAACGTGGAATCTAATATAAATAACGTCGCAACGTTCAAAGAAACCCACGCCAAAACTTACCGAAATCTAGTAAGCAATATATACCATTTTAGCTCAAAACTACAAGTTTTACCAAAACTAAAATTTACAAATATCACCAAATAGCAAGATTAAACCAATCATACCTTTTCTATAATTTTAATCTCACTTAATTAGGACTTAATAAAAACCTAGTTTGTAATTAAGCTAATTTGCTAATTAGGAAAATAACATTTAACAAACTAGCAAACTAGGTTAAGCTTTCTTCAAGCATAACTTAACAATTAACCTTTTTTACTAATTAAAACCTAACTTGATTACCAAAACCCTTGCTAGAAATTCTAAACATGAAACTAAAAGCTTTAATTAAAGATCTAATAAGCTAATTAAAGTATTAGAACAATAAATAGAGATTAGGATTAGGGTTTTTATACCTTCAAAGATTTACAAATAAAGAAACAAGATCATCAAAATAAGCTCCAAAATGATTCTTGAAAGAAGATCCAAGCTTGATTTGTGAAGAAGAATGATGGGTTTTGATTTGATTTTAAGTTTGTGTGATTATTTCATGATTTTTGATGATTTATTTTGGCTTTGGAATGATGAAATGAGGTGAAGAACTCAAGAGGGCAGCAAGGGGAAGAGGTTCGGCCAAGGGAAGAAAAGAGGGGGGGGGTTGTGATTTGTGTGGAATTTTCTAGCAAAACAAATGTAATAAAAGCTCATTAATGCAATTATGCCACATTTTCTATTCTTTTCTTTTCTAATTAAAATTTCAATTAAATTCCAAAAATATCTAGATATTTTAGGTGAGAAAGCTTAAACTAGTGATTAACTTAGCATAGATTCACATTAGTAGTAATTAAGCCAAACCAAAAAGTAATTTCCACTAATAAAGTGCACAAATAAATTATTAAAATAATATTTAATTAGGGAAAAATTCTATATGAACCAAAACTTCCAATTGACCCCCAAAGCCCGCGCACTAGCTTCATTCTAGCTAAACTAGGTGCCGTCAAGTCTATACAGAAGTTTGATCATAATCGGGTTAAAACGGAAAACACCGACTATTTTACCCTAAAATGGAAAATTCGCAAAACGATTTCTAAAACGTTACAATCTTCCTCCCTTAAAGTAATTCGGTCCCCGAATTTAAAATTCATCTACGCATATCTTCAAAGAGATGAGGGAAAGTTTTCCGCATCTCGCTCGCAGCCACTCAAGTGATCACCTCACTAGACGGCTACGCCAAAGAACCCTCACAGATAGCAAGACCCTTGACCGATGTCCCACCACCTGCCGATCCACTAAAACTGTCGGCTGCTGGTGAACGAAAGATCGCGTCCAAGCTAAATGGTTTGATACTAAATCATGTGAGAAAGGTCATGAAGGTAATTGTGTAGTATCGACACAAGGAATACGGGGTGAATACTCAAAAATCTGGACGGAAGTGCCATATTATAGGCAACGGTACTAACTCGCTTCAAGGATCTCAAAAGGACCTACAATCCTGGAACTAAGCTTCCCAAAACTCAACCCGCCATCTATCGGAAAAATCCGTAGGAATACATGACCTCCCACTGCGAACTCAAGTCTGCGACAACGACGGTCGACGTAAAACTTCTGTCTGCACTGGGCTGCTCTCATCCTGACCTGAATCAACTGGATCTTCTCCGCAGTATCATGACTAGCTAGGGTCCAAAATCCTACTCTCGCAGAGTCAGAAAAATAGACTGGCGATCAACACGACCTACCAAACACAACCTAAAGGTTGCCAATTGTAACGTCTCCAGATAACAGCTATCGAAAGAGAACCCTATCCATGGCAAGTGATGATCCCAACAGCCAACAAACACATAGTACGTAAGCACATGCATATCCTCCAGAGTCTGTATAGTCCGCTCTAACTGACCATCGCCCTACAGATGGGAAGCGGAGCTAAAGCTCAATTAGTACCTAAGGCTTCCTGAAGCTTCTGCCAACGACGGCTAGCGAACGGGGTGCCTCTATTGGATACAACGCATGAAGGAACTCTGTGCAACGCACAAACTTACCGAAGAACAACTAAGCAAACTGAGCATAACCGGACAACAAACACCCAAATAGAGTCACGCCCTGTCTAACCCTGGGTAGACACCATAACGAAATTCATGGAGATCTGCTCCCATTCCCACTCCGGAACGGTTAAAGGTTGCAACTCTCCGGCCGGTCTCAAATGCTCAACCTTAGCCCACAACCTGACAAACACCTCGAAACGAAAATCCGAAACTTCACTCTTCATCCCTGCCCACCCGTAACTATCTCACAAGTCACGTCACATCTTGGTGGAACTTGTACGAACACAGAAAGCTGACAGGTGTGCCTGCTCTAGGATTTCGCGTCTCTACCCATCAGTATCAGGTACACACAACGCGTCCCTAAACGTAGCTCACCCTAGTCATAAATCAAGGACTCCGAATCTTTACCCAGCCGAACATGATCAAGAATCTCAGACAACGAGCATCGGCGGGCTGTGCCACACGAAAATGATTAAGTAAAAGTGGACGGGCACGGACATGTGCAAGCTATTCCCTCCCCCCTTTAGAAGAGGCGAACCAAGCTATACTCTACGATCACACAAGAACTGTAAATCTGCAAAAGACTGTCTTTGTAATGGGCACAACCGGAACAAGCTATCCCCGGGCCTACGCCTCAAAACATCAGCTACCACAATCGCCTTGCCACGGGAAAAAAAGGATCTCACAAACACAATCCTTCACAAGCTCCATCCAACGGCGCTGTCTAAATAATCAAAATCCGCTGCAGGAAGATGTACATTATGCTCTGGTGGTCCGTGAAAATCTGACACGACTCTCCACACAAGTAGTGTCCCAAATCTTCAACGCACGACCACCGCGGCCATCTCCAGATCATGAGTGGGATATCCTGCTCGTACTTCCTCCAACTATTGGGAAGCATGAGCGATAACTCAATGGTGCCACATCAGTACACAATTGAGCCCCACTCGCGAAACATTACAGTAAACAACAAAGTCGCCCGATCCAGAAGCAAAGATAGAACTGGTGCAGTCGTCAACCGAGTCTTCAACTGCTGAAAATTCAACTCGCATGCCTCAGTCCAAGAAAAAGGAACCTCCTTCCCGGTCAGTCCAGTCAATGGTGCAGCGATACCCAATAAATCCTGCATGAAACGGCGGTAAAAACCGGCTAAGCCCAATAATCTGCGGACCTCAGTCCCGGATATAAATATTGGCTAAAGCTGTACGGCCTCGATCTTCCTCGGGCCCATACGAATACCGTCTCCCGTAACCACATGACCTAAGAGTTCAACACAATCAAGCCTGAAGGAACACTCTGAGAATTTAGCAAACAGCTGGTGCTTTCCCAATGTCTACAAAGCAAATCCTCAAGTGTTCCACATGTTCCTCACGAATCATTGGAAAAGACCAGAATGTCATCAATAATACAACAATAAACTGGTAGAGAAACGGTCTGAAGAAGTCTGGTTCATCACATCCACGAATACTGCTAGGGCATTGGTGAGTCCAACGACACCACCAAAACACATACTGCCCGTAGCACGCACAAAAGCAGTCTTCGGAATGTCATCACTCCGAACCCGCAACCAATGATGACCTAATCCCAAACAAACTTAGAAAATGTCTCGCACTTTGGAGCAAGTCGAACAAATCGTCAATGCGAGGTAAAGGATACCTATCCGCACTGTAACTCGGTTCAATTGACGATCAATCAACACACAACCTCAAACTACCGTCTTACTCCCTGATGAACAGAATAGGAGCTCCCAAAGAGAAACACTTGGACGTATAAGTCCCCCTATCTAGCAACTCTGAAGTAGATCCTTAAGCTCCCTAAGCTCCGCCGGCTCGTCTGGAACAAAGTCGGAAACTCCCGCACGATAAGAACCCGGTCCAACGAACCCACAGTGGCTCCGGTATCACTAATGAAAACCAAGAATCCTCGACATCCTCTCCTCAAAAGCCGACTAGCGAAAAAGGCTGAATTCAAGCTGTGATAGGCGGCACCACTGTCCCCCTGCATAACAAGAACTGACTCGCCGAGAAACAAATCCTGACTGTTTCCTCACGGCAGTCTACAGACGCCTAGCACGTAGCTAACCAGTCCGTACCCAGGAGAACGTCGAATCCAACATCTCTAGAAGGATCAAAGCGACGGACGAATCTCTATCTCCTATCCGATTGGCACACGACCGATATACGTGTCGCGCAACAAAAGAATCGCTGACAGAAGTTAACACAACAAACGGCTGATCTAGCTAACACGTCTCTCGTCCCAAGCCTCTGCTACTCCCGCGACGTGCACGAAACCTGTCATGGCGACTGAACCTCTGTCTCTAGGCCGATACACCAGTTGTCACGCCCCGCTTCCCAAAATACGGAAAACGAGGGATGACTAGGCCAGCCATGCTCCTACGGTCAAGGAATCATCCTGCCGTAGTCACACTTCGGCTTCTAGTATTGCATGGTAATCAGTAAATAAAGCGCAGTGGTAAAGGAATCACATTACTAATTTATTACATTAATATTCCATTGTTCACAATTTACAGATGACAAGAACAAATACTAACCGAAGTCAAACTTACGATCACTTTTATGGAAAGCAGAAAAGGAAGGTACACCAGTCTAAATCTCCGCGAACTCGAAGGGTAGGTCCGTCTCCTGTGCTGGTCCTCCCGCGGGATCTGAGCATGCATACTCAGGTCGTCAGAGCGACACAATAACAATACTATTATAATGAGACGAAGCAGGTATATGAGGTAATACTGATGTAGGAACAATGCAAGTAATCACTATGTCGTTATATGAAGCAGAATATGTTATGTGTCCCTATAGGTCTCTAGGTCAAGTTTGAAATCACATAGTGGAAGGAGGATCATGTTTAACAGGAGTCTCGTACATACCCGAGACAACGGCCCACATGCTCGGGACATAACCCTGTCAGCCGGATCGCTAGATCCTATCCTACATGTATCAATATCTCTGTTCGAATGATCATCCTCTAAACACGGTCCCGCTAAATACGATACTCTTTCCACTTTGATTTCACCCCTTTTTCCCCAGGTTCTCACTAGTTATGATCTTGATCTAGTTATGTACAAGTATATCAATGGCACGATTTTTATCACTGTTCACTGTATCAATCACTGTCACGAATATTCACTTTCCATTGATGTACTTGTCACAACTAAACCAACATCTATCACGTACGATAATGCAATGTCCACACGTACTAAAACTGAGTATATGGCAAGGGTATGATATATGTATGTATGCTACCAATGAGTTCTGTATATCATGAATCAACATGCATGTCATGAACTGAAATAAATTGCACAAATTATTATGTTAAGAATTCAGCGAAATGATGTAAGTAAGATATATAGAACACACAGTCAGTAATTCATCAGAATTTGTTTCAGTTCAATCGGGATTCCGGTTCTCCAGATATAGCTATTTCAGTTTAAGTGCTCGCGGCTGGAAATTCAGTTTCAGAACTGAACATCCGTTTCGCGACACGAATTGCACCCAGTTGGGCTCAGAATTTAGCGACGTTGCAGTTACATGAAATCTAGGGTTTTCAATGGAGTATCCAACGCAATAGACGAATCCTCAATCGCATCTGGACGTTGAAAGTTATACACAGTTTAACTTCAATATGTCATTTCTGAATCTGTTCTGGGCAGATATACGTTCTGCCCTTTTAAATACATTTAAAAATAGCAAACGGCGATGAAGTGGAATGGAACCACTTGGTTTGTTTAAATAACAGCAATATCTTTAATCTACAGTAGGATTCCGTAACATACGACTTCAAGAAACACAATGGTGCAGATCTTTGAACAGAGCACAATAATCAGAAACGTTCTGGACTGCAGTCCAGAGTCGTGTTCCGACCCAGATATCATCATGATTACAGAACAGAAATCATTAGGATTTTCCATAGGGTTAAAGTTCGTCATGTCGGCTTCGATTTAAGCCCTAGAACACATCAATCCATTATGCATATGATTTATGGTGATTTTATCCGTTTTCAGGCACGAGAAAATTCTAGTTTTAACGGCATATTTGGGGGTATCAATTTTTGTTACAAACAATCATATCTTCCAGCGAGATTCATACACTATGTTTATCACTATATGGGCCAACATAAAACATCGGGTTCCGTCAAACTAAACAATCATTTTCATGGGAGATTAACATCGAACACATTGATCGTATTATGTATTAGTATTCGACAAATCCGTAAACTGGATATTTTAGGTTCATATCAGTAATAATTTAGCATGAAGCAAGTAAACACTTGCCTGGTAACGTCTCGGGGTCGCGAGGCAGCAACGTCGTCACGAACGCGCGTTGTACGCCGCGGAACGAGTTCGCGCGAGCTTCGATCGAAACACGGGTTTTTGCGTCGGAGTTGTCCCGAGATATCGCGCGATCACCGGAGATGGAGGGGTGCTTTGTAGATCTCTTGGGAGGTTTTGGGATCGACAACGGTCGGCGACGGTGGCTCCGACAATGTGCACAGTGAGTGCAGAGAGTGGGTTCTTTGGAGAGAGAGGGAGAGAGAGAGAGAGAGAGAGAGTGCAGTGGGGCTTGGGTTTGTGGTGATGGTGATGATGCTGAGGAGGTTAGGGAGTCTCAGAGTGGTTCAGGCGAAGTGGAGGAGGCTCGTCGGCGTCGGTCGCAAGGTGGCCCAGCTCGGTAGTGGGGTGTGCAGTTGAGGGGGTGCTCGGTTGAGGCTGGAAAAGGTGAGGGAAACTTGGTGAGGGATGAGCTCTGAAGAGAGGAGAGCGAGGGAAGAGAACGGGGGACGAGGGGATCGTCGTCGTCGGCTCAGCGTTCGCGTAGGCAGTGGGTTCGTGGGGGAGAAAATTTTGAGAGATGGGAGAGGAGTGTGTTGGAGAGATAGAGAGTGTAGGGGAGAGAGGAGTTTGAGGGGTGTGGAGTCGTGGTCGGGGGTCGTGGGCAACGGCGAAGCGACGTGGGGAGCTCGGGGACGTGGGTCGCGACGAGGGAAGGAAGAAAAACGAGCGGGAATGGTTTTGGACGTGAGGAAGAGGAGATAAAGAAACGGGTCGGGTAGTTAGGGAGGCAGGCCGGGGAGAATGGGCCGGGCTCAAATAAAAATCCTTTTAAAAATTTAAAAACAGAAGTGGGCTGACAAATGATAAGTGGGCCGGGGCTAGTATTAAATAAAGGATTTGTTTAAAAAAACAAATGGGCTGGGGTTTTGTAAAAATAATAGGGTTAATTGAAAATTAGTTTTATTTGCTTTAGGTTTTGGGCTGAATGTTTAAAATTTGGTTTTAGTTTAATTGACTTTGGTTTTAACTCTTGGGTTTTAACTTTAGGGTTTGGAAAAATATAAATATTAGGCTTAAACAACAAATTCAATATATGAGGGAAAAGAAAAGAAACCACTGGAATTCAGAGAATTGGGAAACTTCTATTAAAAAATGGAAACGGGGATTTACATCATACCCCCCTTAACAAAATTTCGTCCTCGAAATTTAACAAGGATACAAGAATACAATGTACTAAACAAAAAGATGTGGATAACGATCACGGATGTCTTCCTCCCGCTCCCAGGTGGATTCTCCTGGGGAACGACCGCCCCAAGACACTCGGACTAACGGAATGACCTTATTCTTTAGCACTTTCTCTCTGCGGTCGAGAATGGTAGTAGGCTGCTCCTCGTACGATAAGTCAGTACCCAAAACTAGCTCTGAATGGTCCAGGACATGGCTCTCGTCTCGAACGTAACGCCGCAACTGTGACACGTGGAAGGTATTGTGCACACCAGCTAGCGATGGAGGTAAGGCAAGTCGATAAGCCACCTCTCCTACTCGCTCTAGCACCTCAAAAGGTCCGATAAAGCGGGGACTAAGCTTTCCCCGACCTCCGAACCTGATAACTCCACGAGTAGGGGAAATCTTCAACACATGATCTCCGACTTCGAATTCAAGTGCCCTTCTGCCGGTATCTGCCCAACTCTTCTGTCGATCCTGAGCCGCCTTGATACGCTGTCTGATCATTTGAACTTTGTCGACTGTCTGAATAATGAGTTCGGGGCCCAGTAGTCTTCGTTCTCCCACATCATCCCAACATACTGGTGATCGACATTTCCTCCCGTATAATGCTTCAAAAGGAGCCATCTGAATACTAGCCTGATAACTATTGTTATAAGAGAACTCGACTAGATGCAGATGGTCCTCCCAGAAACCCTGAAAGTCCAGCATGCAGGCTCTCAACATGTCTTCGAGCGTCTGAATAGTACGCTCGGATTGTCCATCCGTCTGTGGGTGATAAGCTGTGCTGAAATTAAGGCGGGTACCCAAGCTCTCCTGTAAGCTCTTCCAAAAGTGCGACAAGAATCTCGTGTCCCGGTCTGACACAATGCTGACTGGAACACCGTGAAGTCGTACAATCTCCTGCATATATCTTTCTGCCAATGATTCTGTCGACTGTCCTACTCGGAAAGGTAGAAAGTGTGCAGCTTTTGTGAGGCGATCGACGATAACCCAAATGGCGTTATTGCCCCTAGGGCTCCGTGGTAAGGCCGTCACGAAATCCATAGTAATGTGCTCCCACTTCCATTCCAGTATCGGCAGGGGTTGTAACAGTCCTGCTGTCCTCTGGTGCTCCGCCTTCACCTGCTGACATACCAAACACCTGGATACGAACCTCGCAATTTCCCGCTTCATTCCGTTCCACCAAAAGTGCTGCTCTCTTCTACCAACCACCATGTGCGGGCCTCGTCTTCTAATTGTATCTTTATCACGTCCACTCTGTCTTCCTCTGGAACCCTGGCGGCAGTCAATAAATTCTCCATGTTCACCAGCCATTGCTCAGCCTCAAGGGGTTCAGCTAGCCCTGTAAACGCAGCTGGGTGTAACCGTCGGAAGTCTGCTACTGTACCAGCCCTAGTATGATAAGCTGGTGGAACAACGCCCTCGGGGGCGGTAATAAGTGCGGAGGGTCCTCCTGTGGCGGTAATCGCCCTGAGTCCCTCAGTGAGCAAGTCGGTCTTCCTCTCCTGAGCTTCCGCGAGAGTGGTCAGTGCGCTGAGTATCCTTTCTGTGCGGTCCTGAGAGCTGGAGTCCGAGGAGGGGTCGTTCGGGGACGTCATATTACTGGAAGATTCAAAAGGATAGGATCAGATTCAAGGATGGAAATCAAGAGTAGTGAAACAAGAATAACGTAATACTGCATAGTTAATGTTATCCCTTGATACTAAACACAGGCTCTGATACCAACTAAACCATGTCACGCCCCGCTTCCTAAAATACGGAAAACGAGGGATGACTAGGCCAGCCATGCTCCTACGGTCAAGGAATCATCCTGCCGTAGTCACACTTCGGCTTCTAGCATTGCATGGTAATCAGTAAATAAAGCGCAGTGGTAAAGGAATCACATTACTAATTTATTACATTAATATTCCATTGTTCACAATTTATAGATGACAAGAACAAATACTAACCGAAGTCAAACTTACGATCACTTTTATGGAAAGCAGAAAAGGAAGGTACACCAGTCTAAATCTCCGCGAACTCGAAGGGTAGGTCCGTCTCCTGTGCTGGTCCTCCCGCGGGATCTGAGCATGCATACTCAGGTCGTCAGAGCGACACAATAACAATACTATTATAATGAGACGAAGCAGGTATATGAGGTAATACTGATGTAGGAACAATGCAAGTAATCACTATGTCGTTATATGATGCAGAATATGTTATGTGTCCCTATAGGTCTCTAGGTCAAGTTTGAAATCACATAGTGGAAGGAGGATCATGTTTAACAGGAGTCTCGTACATACCCGAAACAACGGCCCACATGCTCGGGACATAACCCTGTCAGCCGGATCGCTAGATCCTATCCTACATGTATCAATATCTCTGTTCGAATGATCATCCTCTAAACACGGTCCCGCTAAATACGATACTCTTTCCACTTTGATTTCACCCCTTTTTCCCCAGGTTCTCACTAGTTATGATCTTGATCTAGTTATGTACAAGTATATCAATGGCACGATTTTTATCACTGTTCACTGTATCAATCACTGTCACGAATATTCACTTTCCATTGATGTACTTGTCACAACTAAACCAACATCTATCACGTACGATAATGCAATGTCCACACGTACTAACACTGAGTATATGGCAAGGGTATGATATATGTATGTATGCTACCAATGAGTTCTGTATATCATGAATCAACATGCATGTCATGAACTGAAATAAATTGCACAAATTATTATGTTAAGAATTCAGCGAAATGATGTAAGTAAGATATATAGAACACACAGTCAGTAATTCATCAGAATTTGTTTCAGTTCAATCGGGATTCCGGTTCTCCAGATATAGCTATTTCAGTTTAAGTGCTCGCGGCTGGAAATCCAGTTTCAGAACTGAACATCCGTTTCGCGACACGAATTGCACCCAGTTGGGCTCAGAATTTAGCGACGTTGCAGTTACATGAAATCTAGGGTTTTCAATGGAGTATCCAACGCAATAGACGGATCCTCAATCGCATCTGGACGTTGAAAGTTATACACAGTTTAACTTCAATATGTCATTTCTGAATCTGTTCTGGGCAGATATACGTTCTGCCCTTTTAAATACATTTAAAAATAGAAAACGGCGATGAAGTGGAATGTAACCACTTGGTTTGTTTAAATAACAGAAATATCTTTAATCTACAGTAGGATTCCGTAACATACGACTTCAAGAAACACAATGGTGCAGATCTTTGAACAGAGCACAATAATCAGAAACGTTCTGGACTGCAGTCCAGAGTCGTGTTCCGACCCAGATATCATCATGATTACAGAACAGAAATCATTAGGATATTCCATAGGGTTAAAGTTAGTCATGTAGGCTTCGATTTAAGCCCTAGAACACATCAATCCATTATGCATATGATTTATGGTGATTTTATCTGTTTTCAGGCACGAGAAAATTCTAGTTTTAACGGCATATTTGGGGGTATCAATTTTTGTTACAAACAATCATATCTTCCAGCGAGATTCATACACTATGTTTATCACTATATGGGCCAACATAAAACATCGGGTTCCGTCAAACTAAACAATCATTTTCATGGGAGATTAACATCGAACACATTGATCGTATTATGTATTAGTATTCGACAAATCCGTAAACTGGATATTTTAGGTTCATATCAGTAATAATTTAGCATGAAGCAAGTAAACACTTGCCTGGTAACGTCTCGGGATCGCGAGGCAGCAACGTCGTCACGAACGCGCGTTGTACGCCGCGGAACGAGTTCGCGCGAGCTTCGATCGAAACACGGGTTTTTGCGTCGGAGTTGTCCCGAGATATCGCGCGATCACCGGAGATGGAGGGGTGCTCTGTAGATCTCTTGGGAGGTTTTGGGATCGACAACGGTCGGCGACGGTGGCTCCGACGATGTGCACAGTGAGTGCAGAGAGTGGGTTCTTTGGAGAGAGAGAGGGAGAGAGAGAAAGAGAGTGCAGTGGGGCTTGGGTTTGTGGTGATGGTGATGATGCTGAGGAGGTTAGGGAGTCTCAGAGTGGTTCAGGCGAAGTGGAGGAGGCTCGTCGGCGTCGGTCGCAAGGTGGCCGAGCTCTGTAGTGGGGTGTGCAGTTGAGGGGGTGCTCGGTTGAGGCTGAAAAAGGTGAGGGAAACTTGGTGAGGGATGAGCTCTGAAGAGAGGAGAGCGAGGGAAGAGAATGGGGGACGAGGGGATCGTCGTCGTCGGCTCAGCGTTTGCGTTGGCAGTGGGTTCGTGGGGGAGAAAATTTTGAGAGATGGGAGAGGAGTGTGTTGGAGAGATAGAGAGTGTGGGGGAGAGAGGAGTTTGAGGGGTGTGGAGTCGTGGTCGGGGGTCGTGGGCAACGGCGAGGCGACGTGGGGAGCTCGGGGACGTGGGTCGCGACGAGGGAAGGAAGAAAAACGAGCGGGAATGGTTTTGGACGTGAGGAAGAGGAGATAAAGAAACGGGTCGGGTAGTTAGGGAGGCAGGCCGGGGAGAATGGGCCGGGCTCAAATAAAAATCCTTTTAAAAATTTAAAAACAGAAGTGGGCTGACAAGTGATAAGTGGGCCGGGGCTAGTATTAAATAAAGGATTTGTTTAAAAAAACAAATGGGCTGGGGTTTTGTAAAAATAATAGGGTTAATTGAAAATTAGTTTTATTTGCTTTAGGTTTTGGGCTGAATGTTTAAAATTTGGTTTTAGTTTAATTGACTTTGGTTTTAACTCTTGGGTTTTAACTTTAGGGTTTGGAAAAATATAAATATTAGGCTTAAACAACAAATTCAATATATGAGGGAAAAGAAAAGAAACCACTGGAATTCAGAGAATTGGGAAACTTCTATTAAAAAATGGAAACGGGGATTTACACCAGTACGAGCCCTCCTCTGTCCTCAAACTCCCAAAGTCTCGGAAAGACGCTCCTCGTCAAATAGGGCTGCGTCCACTGGTGCTGTGTAAGTAACACAATGATGTGTGCTGATCGCAAGGAAAATAACCGGGTAACAGGGGTGGCAACCTCCTGTCGCTGCGCTCGATTGGCCTCAACCAAAGACCTCACCGTCTGGCACAAATCCTGCATCTCTGCCTCAAGTCTAGCGATACGATTTATCGAAGGCAGGTCCATCTGCTCCTGCGCAACGAGCGTGCCATCTTGGTCAGTCCTGATCCCACATGAGTCAACTCTGACCTCGGCTCTCGTCGCACCACTCTGAGTCCTCATGGTCATCGGCGGCAAATGCTATAAATGGAAATAGGATTCGATATGAACACGAAAATCGAATCACAAGGATATGTATCATAAAGAAAGGAATTTCAAGCAATTAGTACTTAGGTCACTTTAAGCGGAGTACCGTGTCGTGAGTGTGTCGCGGACATAGACACACTATGTTACTCTGCTTAAGCTACCTACTCCATCATACCAAGGTCGTCCTACACTCCGAAAGGTAAAACCTAGCACTCTGATACCAACTTTGTCACGACCCGAAATTAGCACATGACGACCCTTAAACTACGCAACGTCTACAGGCGTAACGCAATTTAAGTAAGCCAAAAACCCAGCAATCTAAACCATCAAAAGTAGTAAGTGATAAGAACATTGTTAAAACTTTTGAAAATCTCGAGTACAAATTCTTTAAAGTCCAATTTAGTTTCTTAAAAATTTTGGCAGCACCTCCTTTATAAAAACTAACCCCAAAAATGGGTACAACATA
The DNA here is from genome assembly GCA_030015575.1 of Agapanthus africanus. NCBI lineage: Eukaryota > Viridiplantae > Streptophyta > Magnoliopsida > Asparagales > Amaryllidaceae > Agapanthus > Agapanthus africanus. The sequence continues at coordinate 203,897,923 of CM057347.1, read as the reverse complement.
AATATAAGTAAAGCATCCCCAACGGGAGCAAAATCCACGCCCAAAGATGGAAACAACCACCACAACCGATATACGACGCCGTAGCGAAGAAATAAAAGACGATATAAATAAAAACCGCATAAAAGCCTCCAGGTCACAAAATAACATACAATAGCGTCCTCACATCAAGTGTCTAAGTCATACATGAAAGTGGTATATGGAGAGTACATGGTACAAGGATAACAATAAACAACATCGGATAGCCGCAAAACCCACCTATAGCAAAACTGCGCACAGTCAGCCGAAGCGGTATCCGCTGCAAAAGATGATGCGATAGATAGAAAAGCCTGCCGCGACTGCCCTGAGGAACTACCTGCAAAACACTATGTCACAACGGGGGTGAGTAGCCAACTCATGAATAGTAAATAACATATGCAGGTAATCGCAAGTATGCACGTACAACACGAATCTAATGCATGCAAGCTGATAGCAATAAATGGCCATATGTATGCATCAGTCATGAAATGTACTCTATCAGGTACAACTAATACATGAAGCAATAAATGGCAATATGTATGCAACAGTCATATAATGTACTCTATCAGGTACTACGAATACATGAACAATAAATGGCAATATGTATGCAACAGTCATGTAAGGTACTCTATCAGGTACTACTAATACATGAACAATAAATAGCAATATGTGTGCAACAGTCATGTAAGGTACTCTATCAGGTACTACTAATACATGAAACAATGCATATAAAATAAATGCGGATTATGGGATAAAACATGTCATCCTCACGGAATCCTGACCTCGTGATAGGACCAAAGTCCATCAAGACAATCTAAATCCCAAATTTCCACAAATCAGCCCCCAAATTGGCCCTCATATCCTGTAAGTCTCATATATCCTGAATGTACAATATCAAGTAAATCTCATATATCCCGAATGTACAATATTAAGTAAACCTCATATATCCTGAATGTACAGTGTCAAGTAAATCTCATATATCCTGAATGTACAATATCAAGTAATTCTCATATATCCAATATCCAGTATCGAGTAAGTTTCATATAAAATGAGTGTCCAACATCGACACCCAAAAACATCATGAAACAAGTGTCTAGCATCGACACATAAATACTGATCTATCAGGCGCTGTCACCACGACTGGCCCTCCTGATAGGTACGTATCATACGCTATCCCGAAAACTCGAGTGCCTAGCTCTGACACTCGAAATTCGACGTATCCATACGTACATGACACCGGTCGATATCCCCATGATAACCGCCGTGTCAGAAATACTGTCACCGGTAGGTACTTGCCCACCTTCCAGGCTCATCGGCATGTACCGTCGATCATCTTGCCGAGGGGAACCGTACCGGGCTCCACCATGTACCCGCACACGGCCTCGTCTACTCCTCGTATCGGGTAATAATACAAAGCTCAGAACCGAGAAATCTCATGGTGGACGCTGAAATATCACATCAAGAGTGTAAGTCGACGTTAGACACCCCACAAGATGCGGGAAGGCGGAATAGGTAAAACAATCATTTTGTTTAAACTAACATCGACTAACTTTACGGATCTTTGCCAAACCCTAACTAACAACAACATAGACGTGTTTAGCTACTATGAAAGATGATTATACCTAATGAATCAAGTCCTTCTTGTTCTCGTAGACCACCTCCTCGTCGACCTCCTCGATGTGATCGAAGATCCACCCGAAAGCTACTTCTCCAAGCTTTAACCTCGCACTTGAGGTAACTAGGTTGCTATGAGTGCTAATCAAAGTAACCTAGAGGATATAGAATAGGATTAGGGATCTATTAGTCTTGATAACCCTTGGATCTCAACACATGAGAGGTTAGGGTTAGGGTTGAAGAGAGGGAGAGCTTAAGGAGAGAGAATGTGAGAATAATTATCAAATGTAGCTCATTTGTGTATTTATCATGAAGCATAAAATATCTTGCAAAAAATATCTTTACACAAATATCTTCATGCTTCATTTAATACATAATGAATCATCTAATGAGTCATTAAAACCATTAATGCTTCATTAACTCACTTGATGAATCATCTCCATGAGTCACAAAACCATTTAATGCATATAACACCTAAGCTCTCCCCCTCATCAACCTTCTAGAAGCTTCTCGAGTACGAGAATGCCCCACTTATCCGTGAAACACGGAAATACTGAGACTGTATAAATCCAATAATCCAATACTAGAATCTGGCTTAAACCAAAGCCTGCTAGTATAAACTGTCCGAACATCGTACGTGCATAAAAACACGTATGTGTCCGAACCCTGTCGTAAAACCATACGACCTCTATATCGTTTCGCCCGAAGCAGGGAAACTCTCTGTATGGGACTCTAAAGACTCGACTACTACGCTGGCAGTGGGTTTAACCACAGACCGCAAGCGGCACTAGCTGTATGTAACGGTCCCCAGGTAGATGTCGATAAGAAGGCCGATGAGGAAACCCATCCGAACTCCTACTGAGCCTGATGTGACAATCTCCATACAATCCGGTCTGTTCGTCTAGGACTATCGCATATCGGGCCTAGAGGGCGGCAAGCGTCAGTCCCCTAAAAGCGGTATAAGTCGTGTTAGAATGAAGCCCATTACACCCTGAGAAGCTACTGGAAAACCTACCAGTAAATCTCGTCCGCCCTGGCCAGGGACTTTACTTAATGGATCTCCAAACACAGCGCGATATCAACTCCCAATACCGGGAGAGACGAATCCTATCTAACCGCCACTGCCTCCAAGTGCTTCGGGACTGCACCCAACTGCTACCTGTTTCCACGACTCCTTTGAGCCGTAGTAGGGTAGCAATCTAAGAACAGTGGGAACACACTCGAGGCGAAGCAGCAGTGTCAAGTCTGCGGACTATGCTGTACTCATGTCACCTGGGAACTGTTAACTCACGACGGATATAATACCAACCAACAGTTCCCTGTGAGTCCTGTCCAGTGTACCCGTAACCCAACGAGCACCTGTATACTATCTCCAGTACGACGTACTAATGGCTGTGGGACAGACCATTTCCCAACTGGGATGAGAAGCGTACACACTAGTCTACTCCAGAATATCGATGCCCTGTCTCGATAATCCTACGACTGAGGACCTGAATAAGGATGTGCTTGTAGACTACCCAGCCCCCACTAGTGTGACTGTCATCACAACGCTGGTAGTCAAGCAAGATCCTAAGGGCTCTATCAATATGTATTCTCGATATGCTAACATATACACATATTAAAATAGACATAAACCAAGTAGCATACTACCATGTTTAGCAAGACTGTTAATATAACTGTGAATATCCTGAGCTTCCATTAAGTAATATACAAGCTAGTATGATACAATAATGGCCCCTATGGCATATACACTAATAATCTCCCACTTGCACTAGGGCCATGTACTGGCGTATCGAAGACCTATCATCTCGAGTAGCCTCTCGAACTGAATCTGAGGTAAGGCCTTAGTGAATGGATCAGCAGTGTTCTCCTCTGTAGGAACTCTCCGGACCTCGATCTCCTGTCGATCTATGATCTCCCTGATCAGGTGACACCGCCTTAAGATGTGTCTGGACTTCTAATGGGACCTGGGTTCCTTCGCTAAAGGTATAGCTCCGTTTTTGTCACAATACAGCGGTATTGGATCAGCAATGGTAGGAACCACCTGAAGTTCTGTTAGGAACTTCTTCATCCAGACCGCTTCTTTTGCGGCACCGCAAGCAGCGATATACTTCACTTCCATCGTCGAGTCAGCAACGGTGTCCTGCTTGGAACTCTTCCAGCACACCGCCCCTCCATTGAGGGTAAAGACATAACCTGACATGGACTTGGAGTCATCCTTGTCACTCTGGAAGCTGGAATCAGCAAAGGCCTCGATCTTGAGGTCTTTTCCGCCGTAAACCAAGAACATCTCCTTAGTCCTTCTCAGGTACTTGAGAATGTTCTTTACTGCTATCCAGTGCTTCTCCCCTGGGTCTGACTGATACCTTCTTACCACGCTCAGTGAGTAAGCTACATCTGGTCTGGTGAACAACATTGCATACATTATAGAGACTACCGCAGAAGCGTAGGGTATAATAGACATGCGTTCCCTTTCCAAATCAGTCTTGGGAGACATCTCTTTGGGGAGGGTGATTCTGTGACAAGCCGGTAAACTACCGCGCTTAGAATCTTCCATACTGAATCTTTTCAGTATAGTGTTGATATACCTGGACTGTGAAAGTCCCAACATCCTCATGGATCTATCACGATAGATCCGGATCCCCAGAATGTAAGAGGCATCACCCAGGTCTTTCATGGAGAACCTGTGTGACAAGAATCCTTTGACAGATTGTAGTATAGGAATGTCATTTCCTATCAATAGAATGTCATCCACTTACAAGACGAGGAATACGACAATTCGTGCTACAATTTTACTATATATACATGGTTCATCTGGATTTTTGATAAAATCATATTCTTTGACCGTTTCATCAAAACAGATGTTCCAACTCCGCAATACCTGCTTAAGTCCATAAATGGACTTAAGCAACTTGCACACTTTCCCGCTGCTCCCACTCTGATTGAAACCTTCTGGCTGATCCATATAGACGCACTCTTCCAAATTACTATTTAGAAAAGCCGTCTTTACGTCCGACAGCCAGATCTCATAATCATGGAAGGCGGCAATGGCAAGAAGGGTCTGAATGGATTTGAGCATAGCCACTGGAGAAAAAGTTTCGTCATAGTCCAAACCAGGTCTTTGACGAAAACCCTTTGCAACAAGTCTAGCCTTATAGGTTTCCACCTGTCCATCTACACCAATCTTTTTCTTGAAGATCCATTTGTATCCTATGGGTTTTACCCCACCTAGAGCAAAGTCCAAAGTCCATACTTTGTTGGTGTACATGGACTCCATCTCGGTCCGCATTGCATCTAGCCATCGTACCGAGTCGCCGCTCTGGATGGCCTGCTGGAAGCTAGTAGGTTGATCATTATCAATGACGCAATCCTCTCTATCCCCATCTATGAGAAAACCGTAGTATCTCTCAGGCAGATGAGACGGCCTACTACTCCTGCGGAGGGGTGCGGGAATGTCCTGTTCTTCTTGAACTACTGGTTCTACCAAACTTTCAGTAGTAGTTTGTGGTTCTGGAATTTCTTCCAGTTCTATTGCGCTCCCACTTGTTTCCTTTTCTAAAAACTGCTGTTCTAGAAAATAGGCATTACGAGAAACAAAAACATTTTGTTCCTCTGCGTAATAGAAGAAATACCCCTTGGAGTTCTTTGGATATCCTACAAACTTACACTGTACTGATCGTGCCTCGAGTTTGTCCGCATGCTGCTTTTTAACAAAAGCTGGACATCCCCATATCTTTAGATATTGAAGATAGGGTTTCTTCCCACTCCACATCTGATATGGTGTGGTAGGCACAGTCTTGGTAGGAGCCCTATTCAAAAGATATGCTGCTGATTCTAGCGCATAACCCCAGAAAGATCGCGGTAACTCAGCATTACTCATCATGGAACGTACCATATCCAATAGGGTTCGGTTCCGCCTCTCCGTTACACCGTTATGCTGTGGAGTGTATGGAGGAGTAAGCTGAGAGAGAATTCCTTTCTCTTTTAGGTAACGTAAGAACTCAGCACTTAAGTATTCACCACCTCGATCAGATCTCAGTGTCTTGATTGTTTTGCCGGTATAGCTCGATACTAACAACCGTCGTATAGTCTACGCAACGAGAAAATTCAATCGTATGGTAACCGATAGATTTGTCTCGTGTGGACAAGTTAGGAATGTATAAAGAAAACACCTTCATTCACTTGTGTTTTTATCCATTTCGAGATATTTCGTCGGTACCTTTCCGCTGGTTCTCCGTGTACAAAGATAAATTAGATGTTCATTTCAACGTTGTTTCACAGCTTTGAAATGATTATCTATTCTATTACAGTGTACTCGGAGAACAGCGGGGAGGTGCTGCCGAAATTTACTCGAAACGGTTGAAAGCACAAGTGATAGGTGTTCGCTCTATACATTCTTAATGGAATAGAAGCCTTACCCCCGACAGCCGGAACACACACATACAACAAGAATACACAACAAACGCATAATTAGAGAGTGATTCGAGATGTTCAAGTTAAAACCAATATATGATACTCGATGATAATATGAAACCTTCATATTCTCATCGATACTCATATATGAAACTAAAAGCGCCACTTAATCCCCGTCTATCGGTTAACATACGTGCGATGTTCGTCGAGACATAGAATTATACGAAAGTTGTTAAATATCGGACGGTATAGCTCGATACTAACAACCGTCGTATAGTCTACGCGACGAGAAAATTAAATCGTATGGTAACCGATAGATTTGTCCCGTGTGGACAAGTTAGGAATGTATAAAGCAAACACCTTCATTCACTTGTGTTTTCATCCGTTTCGAGATATTTCGTCGGTACCTTTCCGCTGGTTCTCCGTGTACAAAGATAGATTAGATGTTCATTTCAACGTTGTTTCACAGCTTTGAAATGATTATCTATTCTATTACAGTGTACTCGGAGAACAGCGGGGAGGTGCTGCCGAAATTTACTCGAAACGGTTGAAAGCACAAGTGATGGGTGTTCGCTCTATATATTCTTAATGGGATAGAAGCCTTACCCCCGACAGCCGGAACACACACATACAACAAGAATACACAACAAACGCATAATTAGAGAGTGATTCGAGATGTTCAAGTTAAAACCAATATATGATACTCGATGATAATATGAAACCTTCATATTCTCATCGATACTCATATATGAAACTAAAAGCGTCACTTAGTCCCCGTCTATCGATTAACATACGTGCGATGTTCGTTGTGACATAGAACTATACGAAGGTTGTTAAATATCGGACGGTATAGCTCGATACTAACAACCGTCGTATAGTCTACGCGACAAGAAAATTCAATCGTATGATAACCGATAGATTTGTCCTGTGTGGACAAGTTAGGAATCTATAAAGCAAACACCTTCATTCACTTGTGTTTTCATCCGTTTCGAGATATTTCGTCGGTACCTTTCGGCTGGTTCTCCGTGTACAAAGATAGATTAGATGTTCATTTCAACGTTGTTTCACAGCTTTGAAATGATTATCTATTCTATTACAGTGTACTCGGAGAACAGCGGGGAGGTGCTGCCGAAATTTACTCGAAACGGTTGAAAGCACAAGTGATGGGTGTTCGCTCTATACATTCTTAATGGGATAGAAGCCTTACCCCCGACAGCCGAAACACACACATAAAACAAGAATACACAACAAACGCATAATTAGAGAGTGATTCGAGATGTTCAAGTTAAAACCAATATATGATACTCGATGATAATATGAAACCTTCATATTCTCATCGATACTCATATATGAAACTAAAAGCGCCACTTAGTCCCCGTCTATCGGTTAACATACGTGCGATGTTCGTCGAGACATAGAACTATACGAAAGTTGTTAAATATCGGACGGTATAGCTCGATACTAACAACCGTTGTATAGTCTACGCGACGAGAAAATTCAATCGTATGGTAACCGAAAGATTTGTCCCGTATGGAAAAGTTAGGAATGTATAAAGCAAACACCTTCATTCACTTGTGTTTTCATCCGTTTCGAGATATTTCGTCGGTACCTTTCGGCTGGTTCTCTGTGCACAAAGATAGATTAGATGTTCATTTCAACGTTGTTTCACAGCTTTGAAATTGTAGGGTTCCTAGGCACACTCAAGAGGTTCCACAAGGCATCAACCATACCAAATTCAAAAATTATATGCCGAGAAACCCTAATGCTAGATCGTTAACTAGAGGTAAAGGCGAAAAGCAAGCAAACAACTTTATTGCTAGGTGAATGGAAATACAACCTTTGTAGATCCGGTCCTCCACTTCTTTAGCTCCGTGATGACGTCCCTTCGCTGCGATCACCGGGATCCCGGACTCTAGCGATGGTTTCGTCGGAGAAATGAGCGGGCTAGGTCGTTGACTTCGATGCCGAAGATGATCTACGTCGAGGCAACTCTAACTCAAGCTCCATCTTCACTAGCTCATGAAACTTGTGAAGAAAACACCCTATACAACATGGCAATTGGTAGAGGATGAAGAAATAGGAGGTGGGTTCACTTTGGATTTGGATTTCTCACTTGGATTCATCACTTAGAATTTTCTAGTAAGCTTTCTTCAACTCATGAAGAAGATGAAGAAGAATAGAAAAGAATGAATTATCTAATTAGAAAATTCAAGTGATGCTTATCATTTAGCAACCATGGGTGAGGCTAACTCATGTAGAGAATAAACAAGGGTTTAGGCAAATGGTTAGGTTAAGGAAAAAACAAAATGGTTTTAACTTTTCAAAGCTTCATGAAGCTTCAAATAAAAACAAAGAATGCCACCATTTTATTTTTGCCAAAATGAATAAATAAATAAATAAATAAAAACCCTAACCATTTACCTAAACATGCTTTAAATCAAACATACACCCAAGTTTGCATGTATCATCAAATATGATACAATCAAGTGCACAAAAATATATCATATATACAATGTGCACAATCTAGTGAGAAAATAATCTTAAGTGAACCAATACTAGTTAATGTAAAGTAATATATCAAATATATAATTATACATTAAATCATTAAATCAACACTTGATTTAATGATCCGGTCATACTGCATATAACCGACTAATATCAAGTGTATCAATGTATCGAATCAACACTTGATTCGGTAACCCGGCTATATCTCATATAACCGTCCAATGATACAAATCGCGAGAATAGAATACAGTATCACATACTGATATTATTCTCGGTCCCGCACATATCTCATATGCGCTCCTATTTCGTTTCGCTTGAGCTAGAAAACCTCTGTGTAGGACTCTAAAGACTCGTCAATACGCCGGCAGCAGGTGATGATCATATCAAACACCCACAAGCCGCAAGCGGTCTGCTAAACGTAACGGCCACCCGGGTATTGAGCGATCAGAAGATCAACGAGCAAGCCCGCTCACACTCCTGTGAATCCAACCAGTAACACTTACCGTACAGTCCGGTCTCGTCGTCTGATATGTCGCATATCTTGCCTAGGGGTGGTAAACGTCAGACCCCAATAGCTCGATAAGTCGTGTCGATATGAGGTCTATAACAGTTCGAGAAACTACTGGTAACACTTACCAGTAAATCTCAGCAACCCTGGCCAGGGATTTCCGGTTATAGCTAATCGAACACAGCGCAACATCAACTCCCTATACCGGGAGAGACGAATCCTCTCCTATCGCTCATTGCCTCCATGTGATTCGGGACTGTACCCAAAAACCACCGTTTTGCATGCCCTCTTGGACGTGGTAAGGTGGAAATCAAAGCACAGTGGGAATCACACAAGACTCTATAACGATCTCGGGTCTACAGACTAACCTGCACCAGTGTCACCAGAAAACTGCCATCTGACGTAAGCTATAATACCATCTGGGAGTTCTCGGCGAGTCCGTCCAGTGTACCCAGTCTCCACTGAGCACCCGTATATCATCTCTAATGCCAAACACCAATGGATATGGGATCATCCATCGCCCATCTGTATGGGTCGAGAAGGTATACGCTAGTCTACTCTGGTATATCGATGCCCCGTCTCGATACACCCACGACTAGGGACCTTGAAGGATGTACTTATGGACTACCATATCCCCACTAGTATGATCCGCATCATAGTCCAGGTAGTCAAGTACACATCCTAAGGGCTTTACCAACATGTAACAGAGAGACAATCAGTGTACACGTTAAGATAAAGAGCAACCAGATAGCATACTATCATGTCGAGCAAGAAAGTCCTCCCTATATATATCCCAGCATCCACTACAATATACATCCTATGTACAGCAATGGCCTCTAGGGCATACATATAACTAAAAATCTCCCACTTGCACTAGGGCCATCTGTAGCAGTGGTTGCAGTATCTCATACTCAACCATCCCATAAAAGTCTCTCTCTGGGAAAAAGCCTTTGTGAGTGGATCCGCCGTGTTGTCCTCTGAGTCTACTCTCCTTACCTCGATCATCCTGGAGATCAACCATCTCTATGATCAGGTGATACTGCCTTAGAATATGTCTGGATCTCTGATGGGACAGGCGTTCCTAGGCATAAGCCACAACTCCATTGTCTCACAATGGGAGGAACGAAGTTCATCTCATGAACTAATATACACCCAGACTTCCTCTTTGGTAGCATGTTAAGTAGCGATGTATCCAGCCTTTATCGTCTAGTATGCCACGGTATCTAGCTTGGAACTCTTCCAACATACCGTCCCTTTACTTAGGGTAAAGACAATGCATGTGACTGACATTCAGTCGTCCTTATCACCCTGGAACCTTTCCAGTGATTCTCCCAAGGATCGATTGATACCATCTCACTACAACTAGTGAGATTCCTAATATCCAAATAGATCTATCTCATAGATCCATAACCCAGGATTTAAGAGGTATCACCTTGATACTATATGGAGAATCATTATGATAAGCGGAGATTGAACGATCGTAGCATAGGAAACTTCTTCCCTATCAAGAGTATGTCATCCACGTACTCTACAAGGATCACCACCATACTCCCTACTACCTTTTTGTATGTACAAGGTTCATCTACCATTTTGATGAAATCAAACTCTTTGGCTACCACATCAAAACAGACGTTCCAACTCCGCGATGCCTGCTTTATCCTATAAAGCAACTTGTGCACGTTTCCGCTGCTCCCACTGTCTACGAAGCCCTCTGGCTGTGTACTTATAGACGCCCTCTTCTAAAACATTATTTAGAAAAGTTGTCATGGCACCCAACCACCAGATATCGTAGTCATGGTATGTAGCCGTGGCAAGTAGGATCTGGATGGACTTAAGCATAGGCCCCAGAAAAGGTTTCATTATTAGCCACAACTGGTCTACGATGCAAACCTTTAACAAGTCTAGCTTTGAAAGTCTCAACCTTTCCATGTACACCAAGTAATCTTCTCAAGATATACTTGCTCCTGATGGGGATTTAACCCTTCAGATAAAGCAACCAAAGTCCATACTTTGTTGGTATATAAGGATTCCATCTCAGATCACTAAGCATCCAGCCATTCTTATAGAGTCTTACTCCTGATGGCCAGTTCGAAACTAGTTGGGTCATCATCTCATGATGCAATCCTCGCTCCCACTGTCATAGAGAAACCGAAGTATCTCTCTGGCGGGTGAGGAACCCTACTAGATTGGTGGAGAGGCTGAGGTTCGTTGGTAACTATTGAATTCTTTGGTTCTATCAAATCATCTGCTGTAGTTTGTATAGCTGGAACCTTTCCAGTTCTACATTACAGACCTTGCCTTGAGCTTGTTCGGATTATGCTTTTAAACATAGCCCGGACAACCCCAAATCTTAACAAACTTAAGATATGGGCTCTTCCCCTATCATATCAAATATGAAGTGGTAGGCAACTGATTTGATTTGAACCCTATTCAATAGGTATGCAGCTTCTCAAGTGCATAACTCCCAAAAGGAAATAGGTAACTCAGTAGTACTCATCATAGAGCACACCTTATCATATAGGGTGTGATTGCTCCGCCCCGATACACCGACGTGCTATGGTGTATATGGAGGAGTAATGCTGAGAGAGAATCTCATTCTCCTTTAGAATAGTCCAGGAATTCTATGCACAAGTATTCTCCTCCTTGATCTCATCAAAGGACATGATACTTATACCCGTATTGGTTCTCTACTTCTAACTTATATTCTGTGAATATCTCAAAAGGTTCGGACTTGTGTTTCAACAGGAACATATGACTGAATCTTAAGAGATCATCAGAGAATGTAATGAAGTACAAAGAACAGGTCCTGGCATGTGTAGACGGGGGACCTTACATACATCAACATGCATCAATCCCAAGAGTTTACTAACTCTTTCTCTGTTTCCAGTAAACGGAGCTATGGTCATCTTATCTTTGTGACATGACTGGCAAGTTTCACAAGATGTAAATTCAAACTGATTTAAATATGTAACTTCAGCTAGTCGGGTCGCATTGATATGACCTAGTCTACAATACCTCAAGAAGGATCCGTTCATTTCTGAACTCTTCCTCTTGTGTGTGTTCTGTATATTAAGAACTGTAGTTTGATTTAGAACATCAATGCTTTTAGATAACGTGCCTGAACAGATCAACTTTTGATATAGGAAATGTTCAAAACATTTTCCATCAATACAAAATTATATCCTTTCTTTACTAATAAAGAGACTGATATGATTTTGCATATCAGGTTCGGTATCTAATAGCATTTGTTCAGAATAAATGTATTTGTAATACAGGGTGACAGTGGCCAACAGACTTGGCTGCAACACTTGCACCGTTTTCTGTCTCATGAAACTTATCGCCCGTTCTCAGTTCTCTACCTTTCTGTAGCCCATGTAATGGATTACATTTGCGGGATCCTGATCTGGTATCTAATACCTAGGACGTAGAGGATACTGAGAAACAGTTCTCTTTAATGAACACACCCGAAGTTGATGCATCAGCATGCACTTTCTTCGTTTGGGCGGTACGGGAAATCTGGTATTCCTCAATTTCCTGCTCTGTCTTATAACAATTATAAGTTGGAGCGGGACCAACGTTCCCCAGCTCAGTATAACAAGCGGGTTCGGTCAATATATCCGTATTATTATCTTGATTAAGGCGTGATATGGTCGCTGCCTGGAGAGAGAGAGAAGAAAACACTCAGCGTGCGCTCTTGCAAGAATAGATTGGTTATTATTTTATCTAATCAGGATGGCTCTCACTGTTTTTATCAAATCTTCCTTCAAACCCTAAAAGGAAAGACTAGCCGAGATTAATTACACTCTACAAGTTCGCCAATCTTTCAGCCAGGCCAGTGTCGGTACTTTGAGGGAGGTCCCCCGCGCACGAACCTAATTAATGTAAACCTCATTTTCCCAGAGGCGTAACCTCGTTAACACCTTTCTAGACACCTACTTGATCGGCTAATTGTAATGTGTAAAACTCTCCCAGGAGTAACTTTTACTCGCAGCGGGTATCGGGATCCAACTATCTCATAGAAGGTATGCAATCTCATTGCAAATTTCAACACTTGAAATTCCCGATAATATTTTGCCCCTAGCGTCCTATGACCTTGACGCAAGCCAACAAACCATAGTCCGCTAGTCAAGTTCAACCCGTCATTTCTTGATTGAATTAAACCCACCCGCACGACCCTTGACGCAGGCCAACAAAGTCGCACGACTACCCTAATCCAATCTGCATCATATGCATAAACAGAAATACTAGTTAGCTACCGCACACTACGCCTTGACGCAGGCCAACAAACGTAGCACGAATACTAAGTAGGACTTATCTGAAATGACGGAGGGCTACGACAGGTTCTTCTGAAAACCTATTGCGTAATGAACTTGATATCGTTGTAGAATCAAATGATTTTAAAATGGAGTGTTTTTTAGGCTTCTCTAGTTTTGCTAAAGGGGTCACTCCCGGTGAAGGGATCGTCGGCCCTTTCCTCATCGAATAAGGTGCAGGATATATCATATATACTGCTGTGCAAAGCAGAAACTATAGAAGCTATCAAAATACAAACCGAGTGTGTAGCATCTGCCAGTTATTGCTGAAGGGGTCACTCCCGGTGAAGGGATCGTCGGCCCTTTCCTCATCGAATAAGGTGCAGGATGTATCATATATACCGCTGTGCAAAGCAAGAACTGTAGCTACCAGTTTTATTTTTGAAATTCGATTCCACAACAGCTTTAGGTTTCTTTTACTTTCATTAATCATATTAATGAAGTCCCATCATTTAAGTCACCTAAACATCACAGATAAATACGACGTACACTTATGCCATCCGTGTTCGCCTCGATGTCCCCTCGTGCACCGTTAGGTTAGGTGACTAACGGCAGAGCGGGGCAGGGCTAGCGCGGGTGTAAAACATAAGTAACGTCTATATAATATATCATATATACTATATACAGTATCCATCACAGCATATCAAATGATCACATCACAGATATCGCAGCAGAATAAACATATGAAACATTGGATATACTAGGACGTCCGTGTTTTCAATACGAGCCAGTATAAAACACGGATTCCACGGTCGCGATGAATAGCCAAACCCACACCCCTAGACCCCTACGAGAGCGGCAAGCAACCCTACCAATTCTAGAGTTAGGAGACCCGGACTCGACTCCTCGAGTTGGTCTCCTACTGGACTCCAGAACCCGGTTACTTGTGCCCTCCTCCTTGGGTCTATCCTAGTGCGGAAAAGTAAATAATATACAATGGTGACATCTTCCGCAACCTGGAAGTGCCCCAATAAAAGAATATTACATACAAGTTTTTACATGAATGAAAATGAAAAACACTCATCTCACATAAAAAAAACCCGGCTATTCAAACAAGACGATCCAATATAACATATCCAGCAACACATAACATCACATGTCATCAACGTAAGTAAATATGCCCATCCCAATTGTCGTTGACATATAGCAACGAAACCGGCGATATCACATATTACACTTACGGTCGCAGAAAAGAAAGTGTAAAACTACCACAGTTGGAATCCGCAAACTCTTTAGACATCGCATGCCTAATCAAATGAATTCCTTAGACATCACATGCCTAACAATTATAAACCCCGCATTTTAGTCTCATTTATCGAAAACTCTTTTCAATATCTAGTCGGGCAATTCAACAAGATTCCCGGCATCCTGACCGAATGCTCGTCGCAAACTTTAGTAGACGGCCGCACCCCCGATACCGTCGACGAAGTGCACTAAGGCGAAACACCGCTGCCGCGAGCACCCGAACGGATGCTTTCGGCGACGGAGTTCTCCTACAGTCACTTGGTCGGGGCTATGGGGCGTAGCTGTCTATTAAGTTTACCGGTGAGTATCCGCGTACGCTACGCGATTGCGACGGACTTTTGATCGCATCAAAATTCCATGGCAGCCGATCAAGTGAGACTAAACTGCTATGTTTATAACATTCATTCAGTTATCTCATAACTATTTATGGATTCCAAATATTGTATCACATTCCAGATAAACAGAAAATGTTAAACTTTTCGATCGAACAGTCAAACACCCAAGTTTTCCCAAAACAGCTCAACACATTAAATAAGTTTAAGAACATTTACTTCGTGCCACAGTACCAACGGTCCAGCCGTAGAAGGGTCAAGCCAACACCTCACATGTGGCACGCCGTACTGCCCCAAACCCTAAGATTCAAAGGGCAGTTCAAGACGGTCACATAATCGAGTTAAGGTTTATTGTCTTCTAGAGGGTCCATCGCGTTACTTGCACTACTTCGAACGTTCTTAAACTACGGATAGATCCAACACTTGGAAATTTCCCGACAGGGGAAAAAGTGGGTATTTATATCCGGTCTAACTTTTCAACATTTTCTAAAATTATCCGGAAAAACCCATAGACGAAGTTAAACTTCCCGATCGAAACACCGAGTCCCCAATACAACCCAGAAAACTCAACTCTTGAGAAAATATTAAAAACTCCCATAAAACACTGCACTAATAGAAACAAATTACTGTGCAAACCACGTGCACTAATTCAACAAACTGGCCGCGGAACCGCCGCACAAACCAGGGTGGGGCTGCGGTTCCGCGGTGCTTCTGTCGAGTTAAGTGCACGTGCTGCACAGTAACTCCTACATTTCCCTGCTGAATTTTTTGGAAATTTTTAATCTGGAAAAATCCATTGTTTTAAAAATTGTACAGAGAAGGGGTCGGATTAGGGTTTCGTGTTTCGATCGGACTTAAAACATCGACTACACTTTGCCTAAAGCTCTAGCTAGGCTCTGATACCACTGTAGGGTTCCTAGGCACACTCAAGAGGTTCCACAAGGCATCAACCATGCCAAATTCAAAAATTATATCGGCATATAATTTTTGAATTTGGCATGGTTGATGCCTTGTGGAACCTCTTGAGTGTGCCTAGGAACCCTACAGTTAGATCGTTAACTAGAGGTAAAGGCGAAAAGCAAGCAAGTAAACAACTTTATTGCTAAGTGAATGGAAATACAACCTTTGTAGATCCGGTCCTCCACTTCTTTAGCTCCGTGATGACGTCCCTTCGCTGCGATCACCGGGATCCCGGACTCTAGCGATGGTTTCGTCGGAGAAATGAGCGGACTAGGTCGTTGACTTCGATGCCGAAAATGATCTGCGTCGAGGCAACTCTAACTCAAGCTCCATCTTCACTAGCTCATGAAACTTGTGAAGAAAACACCCTATACAACATGGCAAGTGGTAGAGGATGAAGAAATAGGAGGTGGGTTCACTTTGGATTTGGATTTCTCACTTGGATTCATCACTTAGAATTTTCTAGTAAGCTTTCTTCAACTCATGAAGAAGATGAAGAAGAATAGTAAAGAATGAATTATCTAATTAGAAAATTCAAGTGATGCTTATCATTTAGCAACCATGGGTGAGGCTAACTCATGTAGAGAATAAACAAGGGTTTAGGCAAATGGTTAGGTTAAGGAAAAAACAAAATGGTTTTAACTTTTCAAAGCTTCATGAAGCTTCAAATAAAAACAAAGAATGCCACCATTTTATTTTTGCCAAAATGAATAAATAAATACATTAAATCATTAAATCAACACTTGATTTAATGATCCGGTCATACTGCATATAACCGACTAATATCAAGTGTATCAATGTATCGAATCAACACTTGATTCGGTAACCCGGCTATATCTCATATAACCGTCCAATGATACAAATCGCGAGAATAGAATACAATATCACATACTGGTATTATTCTCGGTCCCGCACATTTCTCATATGCGCTCCTATTTCGTTTCGCTTGAGCCAGGAAACCTCTGTGTAGGACTCTAAAGACTCGTCAATACGCCGGCAGCAGGTGATGATCATATCAAACACCCACAAGCCGCAAGCGGTCTGCTAAACGTAACGGCCACCCGGGTATTGAGCGATCATAAGATCAACGAGCAAGCCCGCTCACACTCCTGTGAATCCAACCAGTAACACTTACCGTACAGTCCGGTCTCGTCTTCTGATATGTCGCATATCTTGCCTAGGGGTGGTAAACGTCAGACCCCAATAGCTCGATAAGTCGTGTCGATATGAGGTCTATAACAGTTCGAGAAACTACTGGTAACACTTACCAGTAAATCTCAGCAACCCTGGCCAGGGATTTCCGGTTATAGCCAATCGAACACAGCGCAACATCAACTCCCTATACCGGGAGAGACGAATCCCCTCCTATCGCTCATTGCCTCCATGTGATTCGGAACTGTACCCAAAAACCACCGTTTTGCACGCCCTCTTGGACGTGGTAAGGTGGAAATCAAAGCACAGTAGGAATCACACAAGACTCTATGACGATCTCGGGTCTACAGACTAACCTGTACCAGTGTCACCAGAGAACTGCCATCTGACGTAAGGTATAATACCATCTGGGAGTTCTCGGCGAGTCCGTCCAGTGTACCCAGTCTCCACTGAGCACCCGTATATCATCTCTGATGTCAAACACCAATGGATATGGGATAATCCATCGCCCATCTGTATGGGTCGGAAGGTATACGCTAGTCTACTCTGGTATATCGATGCCCCGTCTCGATACACCCACGACTAGGGACCTTGAAGCATTACTTATGGACTACCATGTCCCCACTAGTATGATCCGCATCATAGTCCAGGTAGTCAAGTACACATCCTAAGGGCTTTACCAACATGTAACAGAGAGACAATCAGTGTACACGTTAAGATAAAGAGCAACCAGATAGCATACGATCATGTCGAGCAAGAAATTCCTCCCTATATATGTCCCAGCATCCACTACAATATACATCCTATGTACAGTAATGGCCTCTAGGGCATACATATAACTAGCATAAATGATTATCTATTCTATTACAGTGTACTCGGAGAACAGCGGGGAGGTGCTGCCGAAATTTACTCGAAACGGTTGAAAGCACAAGTGATGGGTGTTCGCTCTATACATTCTTAATGGGATAGAAGCCTTACCCCCGACAGCCGGAACACACACATACAATAAGAATACACAACAAACGCATAATTAGAGAGTGATTCGAGATGTTCAAGTTAAAACCAATATATGATACTCAATGATAATATGAAACCTTCATATTCTCATCGATACTCATATATGAAACTAAAAGCGCCACTTAGTCCCCGTCTATCGGTTAACATACGTTCGATAATTTATTCTTTTCAATGACAAACGCACACACAAAGCATATACACAGATTTTCTCCTTTGTCAGTAACTATCCCGTTCTTATATTTCTCAATATAGTCACCATAACCTACAATTTATATGTTATACAGTCTAACATGGCCCATGAGTATGTCAGAGTTAAGGACTGGATGTATGTGGATTGGCAACAACGTATGCAACTTAAGTTTGTCGCAGGAGTTGCTGCTTTCATTGAATTTGCACGCGCACATAATAAGATCATAATAGAGAAGATTCTCTGTCCATGCGATAGATGTGGCAATAAGTACTGGCATAAGGTAGAATTGGCAGAGCTTCATATTGTAAAATATGGGTTTACTAGACTTTATACAACTTGGAAATATCACGGGGAAGGAGAAGAATGCAGTAATGCGGCAGAAGAAGAAGGAGAACACGATAATGCGGCAGGAGAAGAAGAAGAATTCGGTATTGCGGCAGAAGGAGAAGATGGTAATTTATTTCCATCAGAAGAAATGGAGGATATGGTAGAGGCTACCTTAGGTGAATCTATTCGTACCGAAGATGACATTCCTTCCGGTCAAGGACCGTGTGCGGATAAATATGAAAATTTCATGAATGATGCTAGAAAACCAATTTATGAGAATGCGAAGTATTCCACCCTCTCATGGTTCGTCCAACTTTTCCAGATTAAGTGCCTAAATGGATGGAGCAACAAGTCATTCACAATACTTCTTTCGTTGTTGAAAGATTCTATGCCCCCGGGAAATAACGTGCCCGACAGCTGGTACGGAGCCCAGAAGATGATGTCTGATTTGGGTCTAAAGTGCGAGAAGATTCAAGCATGTCCTAAAAATTGCGTGTTGTATCGGAAAGAGAATTCAGATTTGAAAGAGTGTCCAACATGCGGAGAGGCCTGGTATAAGCCGAAAGATTCTGATAAGAAGCCTGATATACCTGTCAAGATAGCACGATACTTTCCCATAACACAGAGGCTGCAGAGGCTATTCAGGTGCAAGAAAACAGTCGAGGCAATGATTTGGCATCACCATGCTCCTCCAAGTGAAGATGGAAAAATGAGCCATCCAAGAGATTCACCGGCATGGAAGGATTTCGATAGGAGGCACGCAATATTCAGTAGTGATCCTCGCAATGTCCGGCTCGGACTGGCTATTGATGGCTTCTGCCCATTCAACTATATGGCTGGAAATCACAGCACATGGCCCGTTGTAATGATAATTTATAATCTGTCGCCTTGGTTGGCTATGGACCAATCATACTTTATGATGCATCTTCTTATCGACGGACCAAACTCACCGGGAAACAATATCGACGTCTATCTCCGACCTCTGATCGAGAAGTTAAAATCTTTGTTCATTAATGGTGTAGAGACATATGATGCAAACACAAATACAACCTTCATACTGCATGCAGCTTTAATGTGGACAATTAATGACTTTCCTGCGTATGGAATGCTATCAGGTTGGTCCGTACATGGTCACAAAGCATGTCCTCATTGCCATGAACACACAACATCGAAATTCTTGAATTTTAGCAGGAAGGTTTGTTATTGCGGCTATCGACGTTTCCTGCCTCCAGACTACCCCTATAGGTTAGACACGGTTCACTTTGATGGTCATCAGGAGCTTCTTGAACCTCCATCCCCATTGTCCGGAGAGGACGTGACTTCTCAATGGGATGGTTACAATAATGTGACCTTCGGAATGGATCCGACGAAACAGGTCAAACCACCATTTTGGAACAAGTTAAGCATTTTCTTCGAGCTTCCGTACTGGTCAACAAATTTAGTGCGTCATTGTCTGGACGTCATGCATATAGAGAAGGGAGTATCAGAGCACATACTTAACTTGCTTCTTTGTAAGGACGGGAAATCGAAAGACAACCTGAATGCTCGGATGGATCTACAGAAGTGGGGAATAAGAAGTGAATTGCACCCTAGACCGGTAGTGGGTAAACCGGGCAAGTTTATACTTCCCAATACCGCTTATCATATGTCACAACCGGAGAAGAAAAGATTCCTGCAGGTGTTGCATGATTTGAAAGTTCCCACAGGTTTCTCAGGATCATTCAGCAAGAAAATAAAAATTGTGAAGGGTAAGATCGATGGGCTGAAAAGTCATGATCACCATATTATCGTGGAGCACCTTCTTCCATTAGCCCTCAGGACTTCTCTCCCCGAATCGGTTGGTCTAGTAATCAACGACCTATGTTGTTTTTTCAGGGAGTTGTGTGCTAAAACACTGGAGGTTGTGACGCTGGATAAACTAGAAAATTCTATTGCGTTGATACTTTGCAAGTTTGAGCGTATTTTCCCACCGTCATTCTTCGATATCATAATACATTTGACGGTTCATCTTGCAACTGAGGCTAAGTTAGTCGGACCGGTACAATATCGATGGATGTATCCCGTCGAGAGGTACGTGTAATTTTTCGTTTCGCGCAATTTATAAATTTATTGTTGTCCTGTATGCCCGTATTTATTTATTCAACATATTTTCATTGGGTACCTCTACACTCTTAAAAAGTATATACGCAATAAAAATCGACCAGAGGGTTCTATCATGCAAGGTTATCTTCTTGATGAAGCAACCACATTTTGTTCCCGCTATCTGGACGAGAACATTGAGACAAGACTTAACCGGCCACGAAGAATTCAAGACGGGCCATATGGTAAAGCCGAGTATAAGAGGGTAGACACTATGTTTATCAACAAGATATACCGGTTTATCTTGCTTAATTGCGCATGTCTTGAACAAATTAGAGAGTAAGTTTTTTTGGATTAATTGTTATATTTGTGTTTGTGTGTGTATGAAATGATATAATATTAATGTCACCATTATTTGTCGAAAACAGAATTCATTTTAACGAGGTACGTGAGGGGCATCCTGATTGGAACGAAGAACGATTGGAAAAATATCATCAGGATAATTTTTGTGATTGGGTCACAGATCATGTAAGTTATTCGAATAACATTTTATTGCTATCAGTTTTAATCTAAACTTGTATCGTTATGTATTTTTCGTAAAATTTGTTTTGTTAGATCCACGATCCGGACTTGTCTGCATCATTTGAGAGTGATTCAAGATATTTAGCTCAATTTCTTAGTATGGAGGTTGCATATTACAAAGGATTTAGTGTCCTTGGATACAAATTCGAAGTTAAGGACATAGAAATATCTAGAACCACTCAGAATAGTGGGATTGCGATGGTAGGATCGGACGGTGTGATTTATTATGGGTACTTAAATTGTATACTCGGCATCCACTATCCCGGACGATCAGAACCCTTTTATATATTCCAGTGTACTTGGTACGATACGCGAACCGATACGGACAAGTGGAGAAGCAATCTTGGGACTTGGAAAGATGAATATGGATTGACCAGTGTGAACACACTTCGATTTTACGGTCAGGAAGATCCGTTTATCTTTCCAAACCAAGCGTTCCAAGTATACTACTCACAGTATTTGAAGCATCCGGGATGGAGTATTGTATGCCGATGGAAACCCAGAGATGTCTACGATGTCCCAGAATTCGAGGACAGCGATGAGGATGAAGAAGAGAGAAGGCTTAGAGTGCTCCGACCGTCTGTTTCGAAGGACGGGTTGTCTTCGACCGATCATGAAGTTACGTGGGTTAGAAATGACATCGACGATGAAATCCAAGTAGATATGTATAATGCGCCCACGAAACGAAAAAGGTTATCAGTAATGTTATATTATTACTTCACATTTTACGATCTATACATATGTAGTCAATAGTTTTAATGATTGTCTAATGCGTCAACGAACCGTTTATCTAGATTTGATGACAATGTCGGGAGCAGCGAGGGGCGGCAGAAGCTCCAGCCGCGGCAAAGGCAGAGCGGTTCTGCCGCCCGGAGAGCTCCGTAGGGAGCTTCAGAGGGCCGGTCTTGCACCCAGATCGGAGACCCCTTCGGATGCCTCCTTCCTTGTGGATTTTGCCACACCTCCAGGTATATTGCACGCATATCCATTTTGAATGTAATATTATAAATATTCATGCTTGTTTATATCAAAATTACTTATATTGTCAATGTTTGATTATCTAGTTGTTGGTGATGCGTCCACATCTGGGACAGAGGCCACTCCCGCTCCTCCAGGTATGTTTATATATCATATAGTGCATGTATATTGATTTAGAATGCTATATCATAAATATACACACATTCCTTTTGCTCTTACTTAGATAGTAATTTTTATTATTGTCTAGCTGTAGGTGGTGACACCACTGCACCTGCGGGTATGTTTATATATCCTATAGTGCATGCATATTGATTTAGAACATTATATTATTGATCTACACATTCTTTTTGCAATTACTTATATAATCTATTTTTAATTGTCTAATTATATGTGGTGCGTCCACATCTGACGTAGGGGCCACTCCTGCCACTTCCATACCCTCCGCATCGTCTGCAGGTTAGTATGAATAAATATAAAATATTTATTCATTTTACATATGCTCTATAGAATAAATATGAACTTCATGGAAATTTAGCGTCAATGTTTATTTTCTAGTTGGAGGGGATGCGTCCGCATCCGGGACATCGGCTGTTCCTCACCGGAGGAACTATCGTCCCGCTCGTGTTGCTGCCCGGGCCCAGGCTCGTGCTTTAGTCACCGGAGGTATATATCACACTTCAATTTTCGTTTAACCTTGATTTCTTAATACAACTTCATAATATTGATTGTCTTGATATTTCTTGCAGAAGCAGGGCCTCCCCATCCCCAGAGGGGGACTCGAGACCCGAATCAGTCCCATAGGATGAGGCCTGACAGAGCTAGGGGGAGGCAGCATTCCCCCTCTTTTTTACCCTTGACTATCGCTATACCGGTCCTCATGCCGAGAGGTTCGGCCGGTATATGGTGTTAGTGTATATGCCCTAGGGGCCATTATTGTATCATACTAGTTTGTATATTACTTAATGGAAGCTTGGGATATTCACATGTATATAACAGTCTTGCTAAACATGGTAGTATGCTACTTGGTTATTCTATCTTAATATGTGAGTATACGTATTGATAGAGCTCTTAGGATCTTGCTTGACTACCAGCGTTGTAATGGCAGTCACACTAGTGGGGACTGGGTAGTCTACAAGCACATCATTTTTCAGGTCCCTAGTCGTAGGATTATTGAGACAGGGCATCGATACTCCGGAGTAGACTAGTGTGTACGCTTCTCATCCCAGTTGGGGAGATGGTCTGTCCCACAGCCGTCAGTACGTCGTGCTGGAGATAGTATACAGGTGCTCATTGGGTTACGGGTACACCGGATAGGACTCGCAGGGAACTGTTGGTTGGTTTTATACCAGTCGTCAGTTAACAGTTCCCAGGTGACATGAGTACAGCATAGTCCGCAGACTTGACACTGCTACTTCACCTCGAGTGTGTCCCACTGTTCTTAGATTGCTACCCTACCACGGCTCAAAGGAGTCGTGCAAACAGGTAGCAGTTCGGTGCAGTCCCGAGCACTTGGAGGCAGTGGCGGTCAGACAGGATTCGTCTCTCCCGGTATTGGGAGTTGATATGGCACTGTGTCAGAGAGCCATTACGCAAAGTCCCTGGCCAGGGCAAGCGAGATTTACTGGTAGGTTCCAGTAGTTTCTCAGGGTGTAATGGGCTTCACTCCGACACGACTTATACCGCTATTAGGGGACTGACGCTTGCCGTCCCCCTAGGCCCGATATGCGATAGTCTTAGACGAACAGACCGGACTGTACGAAGATTGTCACATCAGGCTCAGTAGGAGTTCGAATGGGTTTCCTCATCGGCCTTCTTATCGACATCTACCTGGGGGCCGTTACGTACAGCTAGTGCCACTTGCGGTCTGTGGTTAAACCCACTGCCAGCGTAGTAGTCGAGTCATTAGAGTCCCATACAGAGAGTTTCCCTACTCCAGGCGAAACGATATAGAGATCGTATGGTTTTACGACAAGGGTTCGGACGCATACGTGTGTTTACACACGTACGACTTTCGGACAGTTTTTACTAGCCGGCTTTGGTTTAAGCCAGATTCTAGTATCGGGATATTGGATTTATACAGTCTAAAGTTTTTCCGTGTTTTCACGGATAGGAGGGGCGTTCTCGTAATTTCACGAGAAGCTTCTAGAAGGTTGGTGACTTGGGGGTGTAGGTGGCATATGCATTAAATGAGATTAGTGACTCATTTGTGTGATTCATCCATGTCATTAATGCATCATAAATGCTTAATGACTCATGGAGATGAATCACCCATTTGTATTTATGAAGCATGGTTGTTAAATCCTTTATTTTCTTTTTTGGATAAATAATAATGCTTCATATATATTATGATAGATCATTATCTCATTCTCATTCTCACCTTCTCTCTCCTCAAGCTCTCTCTCTTCAAACCCTGATCCTCCCCTCTCATGTGTTGAGATCAAGAATTAGAATAGACTAATCACTCCATAATCCAACTCTATATCACCTAGGTTACTTAGATTAGCACTTTAAGAAACCTAGTTACCTCAAGTTTGAGGTGAAGCTTGAAGTAAAGCTCTCGGGTGGATCGTCTACTACTTGGAGAAGGCCGAGGAGGAGGTGGAGAACGAAAAGACGAAGGTCACGGTTCATTAGGTATAATCACTTCACATAGTAGTTTAGAACTCCTATGTTTATCGTTAGTTATAGTTTAGCAAACATTCTTCGGTTAGTCGATGTTTAAGCAAAGAACAAGATCGTTTTTCATATTTCCGCCTCCCCGCAAGTCGTGGGGTGTTGTACATCGACTTACAGTGGTATCAGAGCCTCGCTAAACAATAATTAACTCATTAGCAAAGTCGTATGAATTTCGAACGCAAAACGAACCGGAAAACACATCGATATCACCATGTTTCTGTCGAATTTAAAACAGGCTCTAAAAATTTTTCAGGGAGCTGCAAAATAACCTACAGAGAATTATAAGAACACTGGAGAAAAATGGGTTTGTGAATCGGTCATACAGCCGCGGAACCGCGGCCGATCCCACCGATCCGCGGTGGATCCGCGGCCGAGTTGGGGCCGATTCGACCCAGTTTGCTCCAGTAACTCTTATGTGATATTTTTGTATTTTCTGGAATGTTTATTTTCTGCTCAAGTCTCAGGTGCACAGAGAAGTTTTGGGAGTAGAATCTGATATGTTTGCTCGATCGAAATTATACGTTGTTTTCTAATTTGATTATATCTGTGATTGTATAATGTGTTCGTAAACCTCCCCTAACTGCTAGTATGTCGGTTGGCAGGGGGTTGCACATTTCTGTAATGGATTTTACTGTTTATGATTATGAACTGTATTGGATTGTTGTGATGATTAGCCGGGGTTTTGTAATGGGTTATTATTTTAATTCATTCAATGTAAATGTAATTTGTTGTAATATTATTTTGAGGGGCACATCCAGGTTGCGGTTGTAGCCACCGTTGTATTATTTCATTTTACTGTTTTTTGCTCCTAGGACAGACCCAAGGTGGGGTGCACAAATTACCGAGTACTTTGAAGTGTTTAGTGGCCTACTCACTTTGTTGAGGGAGACCGCCTCACTTCGGGTACTTGGCGGGTAGTTTGCCCTACCCGTAGGGGTCTAGGGTAGGGTAATGGCTATTCATCACAACTGTGTAATCCGTCTTTTGTTGCAGGCTCAAAGCAAACGCGGATTGCTTGTATATCCAATAATGTTCATCTGAGATCTGGAATGCCTATTATTGCGTCTGATGAATGTACAATATCTATATATGATAGCTATTTAGACGTCACTTATGTTTTACACCCGTGCTAGCCCAGCCCTCGCTCTGCCGTTAGTTAAGTAACCTAACGGGCGATGACGGGACCCAGTGGCGAATGCGGATGGCATAAGAGGACGTTGTATTTTCATTGTTTTCTGCAATGATAGGTTAATGATGGGACGCATTATTATTAATGCAAAGAAAATAAACCAAGGTTGAATCGTTGGAACAGTTTAAAAGAAACCACTCGGTTATTTTAAAAAAGCAGAATTTTTTAATTGCGGAGCTTTAACCACTCCTTTTAAAAAAAGCTATCAGGTTTTTTCGATTATATCAAGTTCACTACGTTCACGGTTTCGCCAAAATCAGTCATAGCCCTCCGTCATTTCTTATGGATGGTCAGTAGTATTCAAGCTATGTTTGTTGGCTTTCGTCAAGGCATAGTGTTTGGTAGCTGCTGGGGTATTCATTTGTTGCATAGATAGATGAGTTGGTTTGGGAAAGTCGTATTACCTTGTTGGCTTTCGTCAAGGGTATGTACGGGTGGGTTCAAATTAGCAAGATAATGATGGGCAGAACTTGACATGTGACTTATGATTTGTTGGCTTTCGTCAAGATCATAAGAACATGGGGCAAAAATCCACATCGGGAGTTTCTAAAGAAACTGAAACTTGCTAGTGTTGCATACCATTTGGAGCTTGATGAATGTTGGTAGGATTCCTTCAACATTATCATACGATGATATTTGGATCCCGATCCTACTGTGAGTATATGCTACTTATCAGGAGATTCGTTACTTAACGATCAATGCTATAAATCAAGTAGGTGCCTAGAAAGGTGTCAGCGGGGCTACGCCCCCAGAAAAAAGAGGTTATTTAATTAAGCAACTTCGCGAAAGCGTTGGAAAACCTCCCTCGAAGTATCGACACTGGCCTGGCCGAACGGTTAAGCAAGTATTGTACGGTGAGAATAGTCCTGGCTAATTCTTCTTTTATGGTTTGAGGAAGGATTCGAGAAACAGTGGGAGCCATCCAGTTTAGATAAATTAAAAATCAATCTAAACTTGCAAGAGCATCATGCTAAAGTGTTTTCTTCTCTTTCTCTCATTGCAGCGACCTTGTGACCATGACTAGGTTACATCTAGATAATAATTTGACTGAATCTGACTTATATGACTGGCAAAGGTCTGTCCAGATGTCCATTGCCTATGACAAGATGGAACACCCTATTACTACTCAAAATCCCGCCGTCCCAGGTCCAGTTTCCACCGTCGCGGATATGGATATCCGTAAGACAAGGGAAAAGGATAAAGCGAAAGCCAAGTGCCTCGTGTTGGCTTCAGTTGATGGTGTATACCAGAAGCAGCACGAGAAGATGGACTCAGTTTCCATCTTTCTCTATAACAAAGATTTATATGGAGAGCAAGCTCATATCGCAAGATATGAGACCTCGAACGAATTAATTCAAGCGAGGTTGGCTGTCGGGTCATCTGTAGGGGACGTCGTCCTTACAATGACTAGCTATATTGATGAGCTCAAGGATCTGGAGACCACGTTGGGAAACAGGTCATACGCTGACTTATTTCCACAGTCCCTACCCTCTACTTACACCCTGAAAGAAACCAGGGAGACACAAGCTCTGCTTAATGGGGGATCTTCTTCTTCTACATCCAGGGCGAAAGCAAAGGGTGAAAAGAAGAAGACCTCTACAAAGCCGATATACGGTGTCAGTAAAGTAGGAGGAAAGGGAAAAGCAAAAGTTTCGGGACTTGGTATAGCTAAGGAGGGATGTTCCTATTGTTATGGGAACGGGCATTGGCAGAAGGATTGCAGGGCTTTGGAAGCCAGTAGCCAGGATACGAAGCATGTTGTGGCTTCGGCCTCAAGTGTGTTTGTAATTGAGAACAATTTGTCAATTAATTCTACTTCCTGGGTACTAGATACCGGAGCAGGATCTCATATCTGTAATTCATTACATGCTTTGAGAAACCGTAGAGTTATAAGGGTAGGTGATTTGTCTCTCAGAGTTGCAAACGGAATGAGCGTGGACGCTGAATCCGTGGGAGAATATCACCTAGGTTTGACAAGTGGACAGATATTGATTCTACGTAACTGTTTGTATGTACCTAGTTTGACTTGAATATCATATCGGTGTCCTTACTTTCGAAAGAAGGATATGATTTTACATTCGTAAGCGATGTAGTTCACATCCACCTAAATCAAGTCCTGATTGGGTCCGGTACATTAGATGGAGGTATATACGTATTGAGTCAAGCTCAGGTTTTCAATATCCAGAACACACTTAAAAGAAAGTCTCTAGAAATAAATCAGGCTTTCTTATGGCATTGTAGACTAGGTCACATCAATGAAACACGATTAACTAAGTTACATAGAGAAGGATATTTGAATCCGTTCGAATATCAATCTTATGCTACTTGTGAATCTTGTCTCATGGGAAAGATGACAAAGACTCCGTTTACTGGACACGGAGTAAGAGCGAGCGAGCTCTTGGGACTCATACACAGTGACAATATGTATGCGGTCCAATGTCTACACATGCGCGAGGTGGTTATTCCTACTTCATTACTTTTACGGATGATTTCTCTAGGTATGGACATATCTTCTTGATGAAGCATAAATCCGAGGCCTTTGAGAAATTCTAGGAATACAAGAATGAAGTGGAAACCCAAACAGGCAAAAGTATCAAGACACTGAGATCTGATCGAGGTGGTGAATACTTAAGTGCCGAGTTCCTGGGTTACTTAAAAGAGAATGGAATTTTCTCTCAGCTTACTCCTCCATACACACCACCACACAACGGTGTATCGGGTAGGAGGAATCGAACCCTATTAGATATGGTTCGTTCCATGATAAGGCTGAGTTACCGCGATCTTTCTGGGGTTATGCACTAGAATCAGCTGCATATCTTTTGAACAAGATTCCAACCAAAACTGTGCCTACCACACCATATCAGATGTGGAGTGGGAAGAAACCCTGTCTTCAGTACCTGAAGACATGTGGATGTCCAGCTTTTGTAAAAAAGCAGCATCCGGACAAGCTCGAGGCACGCTCAGTACAGTGTAAGTTTGTGGGATATCCAAAGAACTCCATGGGATATTGTTTCTATTACGCAGAGGAACAAAAGGTTTTTGTTTCTCGTCATGCCCGCTTCTTAGAAACTGAATTTTTAGAAAATCAGAAGAGTGGGAGCGCAGTAAAACTGGTAGAAATTCCAGAACCACAAGCTATTACTGAAAGTTTGGTAGAACCAGAAGTTTCAGAAGAAAGGGACGTACCAGCGCCTATCCGCAGAAGTAGTAGGCAGTTTCATCCGCCCGAGAGATACTACGGTTTTCTCATAGACGGGGATCGAGAAGATTGCATCATTGATAATGATGACCCTACTAGCTTCCAGCAAGCCATTCAGAGCGACGACTCGGTAAAATGGCTGGATGCAATGCGGACCGAAATGGAGTCCATGTACACTAACAAAGTATGGACTTTGGACATTGCTCCAGATGGGGTAAAACCCGTAGGATGCAAGTGGATCTTCAGAAAGAAGATTGGTGTAGATGGACAGGTTGAAACCTATAAGGCTAGACCTGTTGCAAAGGGTTTTCGTCAAAAACCTGGTTTGGACTATGATGAAACCTTTTCTCCAGTGGTTATGCTCAAATCCATTCGGGTCCTTCTTGCCATTGCTGCCTTCCACGATTATGAGATCTGGCAGATGGACGTAAAGACGGCCTTTCTAAATGGAAATTTGGAGGAGTCTGTCTATATGGATCAGCCAGAGGGATTCAATCAGAGTGGGAGCAGCGGTAAAGTATGCAAGTTGCTTAAGTCCATTTATGGACTAAAGCAGGCATCGCGGAGTTGGAACATCTGTTTTGATGATACTGTCAAAGAATTCGACTTTATCAAGAATCCAGATGAACCATGCATATACAGTAAAATTGTAGGGAGAGTTGCAGTATTCCTCGTCTTGTACGTGGATGACATTCTCCTAATAGGAAATGATATTCCTATGCTACAGTCAGTCAAAAGATTCTTGTCACAGAAGTTCTCCATGAAGGACCTGGGTGATGCCACCTACATTCTGGGGATCCAGATCTATCGTGATAGATCAAAAAGGATGTTGGGACTTTCGCAGTCCAGGTATATCAACACTATACTGAAAAGATTCAGTATGGAAGATTCTAAGCGCGGTAATCTACCGGCTTGTCACGGAATCACCCTATCCAAAATGATGTCTCCCAAGACTGATTTGGAAAGGGATCGCATGTCTATTATACCCTACGCTTCTGCGGTAGGCTCTATAATGTATGCGATGTTGTGCACTAGACCAGATGTAGCTTACGCACTCAGCGTGGTAAGCCGGTATCAGTCAGACCCAAGGGAGAATCACTGGATAGCAGTAAAGAACATTCTCAAGTACCTGAGAAGGACTAAGGAGATGTTCTTGGTTTACGGCGGAAAAGACCTCAAGTTAGAGGCCTTTGCTGATTCCGGCTTCCAGAGTGATAAGGACAATTCCAAGTCCATGTCGGGTTATGTCTTTACCGTCAATGGAGGGGCGGTCTGTTAGAAGAGTTCCAAGCAGGAGACCGTTGCTGACTCAACGATGGAAGCGGAGTACATAGCTGCTTGCGATGTCGCAAAAGAAGCTGTCTAGATGAAGAAGTTCCTCACAGAACTTCAGGTGGTTCCTACCAGTGTTGGTCCAATACCTCTGTATTGCGACAACAATAGCGCTATAGCTTTAGCGAAGGAACCCAGGTCCCATCAGAAGTCCAGACACATTTTAAGGCGGTATCACCTGATCAGGGAGATCGTAGATCGCCGGAAGATCGAGGTAAAGAGAGTAAATACGGAGGATAACATTGCTGATCCATTCACGAAGGCCCTACCTTAGATTCAGTTCGAGAGGCTACTCGAGATCATCGGTCTTCGATATGCCAGTACATGGCCCTAGTGCAAGTAGGAGATTGTTAGTGTATATGCCCTAGGGGCCATTATTGTATCATACTAGTTTGTATATTACTTAATGGAAGCTTGGGATATTCACATGTATATAACAGTCTTGCTAAACATGGTAGTATGCTACTTGGTTATTCTATCTTAATATGTGAGTATACGTATTGATAGAGCTCTTAGGATCTTGCTTGACTACAGCGTTGTGATTGCAGTCACACTAGTTGGGGCTGGGTAGTCTACAAGCACATCCTTTTTCAGGTCCCTAGTTGTAGGATTATCGAGACAGGGTATCGATACTCCGGAGTAGACTAGTGTGTACGCTTCTCATCCCAGTTGGGGAGATGGTCTGTCCCACAGCCGTCAGTAAGTCGTGCTGGAGATAGTATACAGGTGCTCGTTAGGTTACGGGTACACCGGACAGGACTCGCAGGGAACTGTTGGTTGGTTTTATACCAGTCATCAGTTAACAGTTCCCAGGTGACATGAGTACAGCATAGTCCGCAGACTTGACACTGCTACTTCGCCTCGAGTGTGTCCCACTGTTCTTAGATTGCTACCCTACCACGGCTCAAAGGAGTCGTGCAAACAGGTAGCAGTTGGGTGCAGTCCCGAGCACTTGGTGGCAGTGGCGGTTAGACAGGATTCGTCTCTCCCAGTATTGGGAGTTGATATCGCGCTGTGTCAGAGAGCCATTACGCAAAGTCCCTGGCCAGGGCAAGCGAGATTTACTGGTAGGTTCCAGTAGTTTCTCAGGGTGTAATGGGCTTCACTTTGACACGACTTATACCGCTATTAGGGGACTGACGCTTGCCGCCCCCTAGGCCCGATATGCGATAGTCTTAGACGAACAGACCGGACTGTACGAAGATTGTCACATCAGGCTCAGTAGGAGTTCGAATGGGTTTCCTCATCGGCCTTCTTATCGACATCTACCTGGGGACCGTTACGTACAGCTAGTGCCGCTTGCGGTCTGTGGTTAAACCCACTGCCACCGTAGTAGTCGAGTTATTAGAGTCCCACACAGAGAGTTTCCCTGCTCCAGGCGAAACGATATAGAGGTCGTATGGTTTTACGACAAGGGTTCGGACGCATACGTGTGTTTACACACGTACGACTTTCGGACAGTTTTTACTAGCCGGCTTTGGTTTAAGCCAGATTCTAGTATCGGGATATTGGATTTATACAGTCTAAAGTTTTTCCGTGTTTTTACGGATAGGAGGGGCGTTCTCGTAATTTCACGAGAAGCTTCTAGAAGGTTGGTGACTTGGGGGTGTAGGTGGCATAGACATTAAATAAGATTCGTGACTCATTTGTGTGATTCATCCATGTCATTAATGCATCATAAATGCTTAATGACTCATGGAGATGAATCACCCATTTGTATTTATGAAGCATGGTTGTTAAATCCTTTATTTTCTTTTTTGGATAAATAATAATGCTCCATATATATTATGATAGATCATTATCTCATTCTCATTCTCATGCTCACCTTCTCTCTCCTCAAGCTCTCTCTCTTCAAACCCTGATCCTTCCCTCTCATGTGTTGAGATCAAGGATTAGAATAGACTAATCACTCCATAATCCAACTCTATATCACCTAGGTTACTTAGATTAGCACTTTAAGAAACCTAGTTACCTTAAGTTTGAGGTGAAGCTTGAAGTAAAGCTCTCGGGTGGATCGTCTACTACTTGGAGAAGGCCGAGGAGGAGGTGGAGAACGAAAAGACGAAGGACCCGGTTCATTAGGTATAATCACTTCACAAAGTAGTTTAGAACTCCTATGTTTATCGTTAGTTATAGTTTAGCAAAGATTCTTCGGTTAGTCGATGTTTAAGCAAAGAACAAGATCGTTTTTTATATTTCCGCCTCCCCGCAAGTCGTGGGGTGTTGTACATCGACTTACATATACGGGATGAGAGCCGGCTCGTGAAGAACTATCCACTTCACGTTGAGTGGGGCGAGCAGCACCGGCACTCATTCGCCCTCTTCTTTGATCAGGCTCGGGTATTAATATATATTTGCGTTTGATTTATCCAATATATTTATTATTAACACTTGCAATCTAATAACAATGTTTTTTTTGTATTTTCAGTTGGATTACGATTTTCAGCCTATACCCGACCCTGATCACCCTGGGAGGGTGCTCGACCTTCATGCTCTGTACAATGGCCTGATGAAGAACATGCAGACCAAGGTCTGATACAACAGGAATGAGCTGAAGGCCGACTGCTACTCCCTGTGGATGGCGACCCCCGAGGCAGAGAGAGCGGCCCTCCTATCTACTCCGGCGTTTGCGAGAGTCGACGTAGAGACATGGCCTCTATTGTGCGAATATTTCGACTCTCAACGCAAACATGTATGTATTTTAAATGTAATTCATTGTTTAGGATATAATTTTTTTTTGTGTTCCTTAATTAGAAAACTAAATGTGAATGCGTTGTGCAGAAACAGGCCGCTCAAAATACAGAGAATAGGAAGTCGGCGAAGAGGGGTCGCCCCACTTACACAGGTGGCTCGAGAAATATTACTCGAGCCATGGAGTTATCGGTAAATTACAATAGACCGGCCTTTGTGATATAATGCAATATTAAGAGTTATTTTCTAATATATCTAATATTAAGAGTTATTTTCTAATATTGCAGACAGCTCAGACCCTGACGCAAGGTGGTACACCGAGCGTGCTATCCACATATCTTGCCGTCCACGGAACCTCGACAGATCCCGCCATGGGCGAGCTTCGATATCCCGACGTCGCTACCCAGGAGTATTGCGTAAGTGTTAATATTTATTCTACCCATATTTGAAATTTTATTTTTGGAAGGTTCAAATTTAAATTTTATACTTATACTTTACTGCTTAATGTGGGTGTAGGAGCGGGTGGTTGAGCAGGCCGAGGCCTCGGGGATCGATTTTACCGGACAGAGCGATCCGAGGCTGCTGACCCCAGTCCCGGACGCCGCACACGGAGGGCACCACGGAGGTTGGGAAAGAGGCCGGGGACTGGGCCCTAGCAAGGCCCATATGAGGTTGGACTCCACCCCGGCGGTTACTTCCTCCGTCTCCAGTGAGCAACGTGTCCAGCAGGAACTAGAGAGCTTGAAGGCCACCGTTCAGGAGTTGAAGGAGATGCTGGTATGTATACTACTTTATAGTAAAATATCATGTCATATTATAGATATAAACATATCCAATATTAGTACGTAGCCTGAGCTTATTTGGTTGTAGACTTAGGTTTGATTAATCATACATACATATCTAATTAAAATAAACTACGGTTTTCCAAACTAGATATCCAAACGGGGTTTCAAAATAACTTGATAATGATACGAATTCGAATAATACACAGTTCTTACACGCTTATTACACACGTTAGGTCCAGACGCGACAGGGTATATCGGCCGAGCCTCCACATGCATCTCCTTCGGCTGCGGCTCCGCAAGCCACTATATCGACTGCGGTTCCGCAGACAGCTCCTATAGCTCCACCGCCCGCTCAGACTCCCGCAGCCGCGGCTCCGCAAGCCACTATCTCGACGGCGGCTGCGCAGACCACATCGCCAGCTCCACAGCCCGCTCAGACTCCCGCACGTGCTGAATTGCATGATTTATTGACCGAGGAGCAGGCGTGCCAGATTCTAGCGTTTTTCAGAGGTGGAGCTGGACCGAGCTAGGGTAGCTTTTTTATTCTTATTTTTTTGAAACATGTATTTATTTATATGATACATATTGTACTACATTTTGGACGATATTGATATTGGTGGTCCTACGGTTTATATATATATCATATTCTGTTTTTTGGTTTCTTTTGTATATTATATGTGTGAGATGTGATTATGAATACTGCGATATATGTTGTGTGATGATTAATTCTATATTCGATTGATGTATATATTATTGTGCACAGGGCGAGAAAAAAATAGGCAGCCCTTTTTTTTAAAAAAAAATGATAATATGTACCTACGGATTAAACTGTAGGGGCAAAATATCAGAATAACTGATATTTTCCCCTGTGATCTCAGTATCAGGGGGTTGGGATTGCCCCTACGAATATATCCGTAGGGGGCAAACAAATGCCCCTACGGAGTAACCCGTAGGGGCAAAATATCAGGAATCCTGATATTTTGCCCCTACGGATAAATACCTACGCATGTATCCGTAAGGGCTATTACTTGGCCCTACGGATTCATCCGTAGGTACAGGTAATATATTTTTAAAAACCGTAAATAAAGTAAATTTGTTGCCCCTACGGCCTAATCCGTAGGGCAAAAGGGACCTACACAGAACTCCGTAGGGGCAAATATTTGTCTGTAGGGGCAAGTTCAGGGCTTCAACTTGCACCTACGGCGTTTGTACCTATAGGGTATTTTATTGTCCCTACGGATATATCCGTAGGGGCAGTGGTTTGCCCCTACGGGTAAATCCGTAGGGGCAACCCTTATTTGTAGTAGTGGTATAGGTGTTGTGCGTGTCATGGCAATTATCGACGGTGTGTGTATAGCATACAATTAGTGCTCGTGAAACATGAACCGTCAATAATGGTGTTGTGTCTCATTAATACTAAGTCCATGCACAATAGGAAATGAGATATGCAATAAAGGTACACATGCACAATCAATATCCGTATACATCTAACTAATAGTCATATCATTTAATCTAGCCCGGACGCATAATGCCATGCGGGCGATTCCCCTGTA
This sequence comes from Agapanthus africanus, assembly GCA_030015575.1. Lineage (NCBI taxonomy): Eukaryota > Viridiplantae > Streptophyta > Magnoliopsida > Asparagales > Amaryllidaceae > Agapanthus > Agapanthus africanus. Next base: position 203,862,268 of record CM057347.1, on the reverse strand, counting down.
GATGTTAAATCTACTCACTATAATCCTGGCTAAGTAAAGCCAACCACTCGCTTTCCCTTCTCCGCAGCACCCGAAGTCCCTGCCTGCGGTCCTGAAAGCATATAACAATATAACAAGTATATATTAGCAATCGACCAATAACACGTACAACTACGTTTGACCAACGCACCAATTCCAAGCGTACTCTCAAGTGTTCGTCGAGTGGCTAACGCGCGTAGCGACACTACGAAACCAACTCAAGAGTAAAAACTGCACAAAGACACAAACGACATCGGCACGACCCTAGCTAGGAACGCAAAGGGACACAACTACCAAACCTAGACTCTGATCGTACCGATCGCGCATTCACAACATAATAATAAACGTGGAATCTAATATAAATAACGTCGCGGCGTTTAAAGAAACCCACGCCAAAACTTACCGAAATCTAGTAAGCAACATATACCATTTTAGCTCAAAACTACAAGTTTTACCAAAACTATAATTTACAAATATCACCAAATAGCAAGATTAAACCAATCATACCTTTTCTATAATTTTAATCTCACTTAATTAGGACTTAATAAAAGCCTAGTTTGTAATTAAGCTAATTTGCTAATAAGAAAAATAACATTTAACAAACTAGCAAACTAGGTTAAGTTTTCTTCAAGCATAACTTAACAATTAACCCATTTTACTAATTAAAACCTAACTTGATTACCAAAACCCTTGCTAGAAATTCTAAACATGAAACTAAAAGCTTTAATTAAACATCTAATAAGCTAATTAAACTATTAGAACAACAAATAGAGATTAGGGTTAGGGTTTTTTATACCTTCAAAGATTCACAAATAATGAAACAAGATCATCAAAATAAGCTCCAAAATGATGTCTTGAAAGAAGATCCAAGCTTGATTTGTGAAGAAGAATGATGGGTTTTGATTTGATTTTGAGTTTGTGTGATTATTTCATGATTTTTGATGATTTATTTTGGCTTTGGAATGATGAAATGAGGTGAAGAACTCAAGAGGGCAGCAAGGGGAAGAGGTTCGGCCAAGGGAAGAAAAGAGGGGGGTTTTGTGATTTGTGTGGAATTTTCTAGCAAAATAAATGTAATAAAAGCTCATTAATGCAATTATGCCATCTTTTCTATTCTTTTCTTCTCTAATTAAAATTTTAATTAAATTCCACAAATATCTAGATATTTTAGGTGAGAAAGAATTAAGCTTAAACTAGTGATTAACTTAGCATAGATTCACATTAGTAGTAATTAAGCCAAACCAAAAAGTAATTTCCACTAATAAAGTGCACAAATAAAGTATTAAAATAATATTTAATTAGGAAAAAATTCTATGTGAACCAAAACTTCCAATTGACCCCCAAAGCCCGCGCACTAGCTTCATTCTAGCTAAACTAGGTGCCGTCAAGTCTATAAAGAAGTTTGATCACAATCGGGTTTAAATGGAAAACACCGATTATTTTACCCTAAAAACGGAAAATTCGCAAAACGATTTCTAAAACGTTACACATTGATCGCTCGGGGCAAAATATTATCAGGAATTTCAAGTGTTGAAATTTGCAATGAGATTGCATACCTCCTTTGAGATAGTTGGATCCCGATACCCACTGCGAGTAAGAGTTAGTCCTGCGAGAGTTTTACACATTACAATTAGCCGATCAAGTAGGTGTCTAGAAAGGTGTCAACGGGGTTACGCTCCTGGGAAAACTAGGTTTATTTTAATTAGGTCCGTACGAAAGCACGGGGAACCTCCCTCAAACTACCGGCACTGGCCTGGCTGAAAGATTGGCGAACATGTAGGGTGTAATTAATCCCGGCTAGTCTTTCCTTTTAGGGTTTGAAGGAAGATTTGACTAAAACAGTGGGAGCTATTCTGATTAGATAAATTAATAACCAATCTAATCTTGCAAGAGCATACGCTAAGTGTTTTCTTCTCTCTCTCTCTCTCTCTCCACGTAGCAACCATGTCATGCCTTAATCAAGATAATAATATGGATGTATTGACCGAACCCGCTTGTTATAATGAGCTGGGGAACGTTGGTCCCGCTCCAACTTATAACTGTTATAAGACCGAGTGGGAAATAGGGGATTACCTGGATTCCCGTGCCGCCCAAACGAAGAAAGTGCATGTTGATGCATCTTCTTCGAGTGTGTTCATTACCGAGAACTGTTTCTCAGTATCCTTTACGTTCTGGGAATGGTGATACCGGATCAGGATCCCAAATATGTAATCTGTTACGTGGGCTACAGATAGGTAGAGAACGGAGAATGGGTGATAAGTTTCAAGAGGTGGAAGTGGTGCAAGTGTTGCAGCCAAGATATTGGCAGTTATCACCATGTATTACCAAATACATTGATTCTAAACGAATGTTATTAGATACCGAACCTGATATACAATATCACATCAGTCTCTTTATTTAGTAAAGAAGGATATAATTTTGTATTGTTGGATAATGTTTTGAACATTTCCTATATCAAGAGTTGATCGGTTCAGGCACGTTATCTAAAAGCATATATGTTCTAAATCAAACCACAGTTCTTAACGTACAAAACACACACAAAAAGAAGAGTTCAGAAATGAACGAATCTTTCTTGAGGTATTGTAGATTAGGTCATATCAATGCGACCCGACTAGCGAAGTTACATAAAGATGCATATTTAAATCAGTTTGAATTTATATCTTGTGAAACTTGCCAGTCATGTCACAAAGATAAGATGACCATAGCTCCATTTATTGGAAACAGAGAAAGAGTTAGTGAACTCTTAGGATTGATACATGATGATGTATGTAGGTCCCCTGTCTACACATGCCAGGACTGGTTCTTTGTACTTCATTACATTCACTGATGATCTCTCAAGATTCGGACATATGTTCCTATTAAAACACAAGTCTAAAGCTTTTAAGAAATTCAAAGAATATAAGTAAGAAGTAGAGAACCAAAACGAGTATAAGTATTATGTCCTTTGATGTGATCAGGGAGAAGAATACTTGAGCACGGAATTCCTGGACTGTTCTAAAGGAGAATGAGATTCTCTCTCAGCATTACTCCTCTGTATACACCACAACACGTCGGTGTATCGGGGCGGAACAATCACACCCTATGTGATAAGGTGTGCTCTATGATGAGTACTACTGAGTTGCCTATTTCCTTTTGGGGGTGATGCACTTGAGAAGCTGCATACCTATTGAATTGGGTTCCAACCAAATCAGGTGCCTACCACTCCATATGAGATATGGTATGGGAAGAGCGCATCTCTTAAGGATGTTAAGATTTAGGGTTGTCTGGCCTATGTCTAAAAGAAAAATCTGGACAAGCTCGAGCCAAGGTCAGTTCTGTAGAAGTTTGTTGGATATCCCAAGCATTCGCAAGGGAATATCATTTACCCCACTGAGGAACAAAAAGTGTTTTATTTCTCAGTATGCCACCTTTTGGAAAGGGAATTTCTTGTGAAGAAATTTGTGATCATGAGGTAGAACTGGAAGGAGTTCCATCTATACAAACTACAGCTGATGATTTGGTAGAAACGGAGAATTCAATAGTTCCCAATGAACTTTAGCCTCTCCGCCGATCTGGTAGGGTTCCTCACCTACCTGAGAGATACTTCGGTTTTCTCTATGACAGTGGGAGCGAGGATTGCATCATGAGATGATGACCCAACTAGTTTCGAGCAGGCCATCAGGAGTGATGACTCTGTAAGATGGCTGGATGCTAAACGATCTGAGATGGAATCCATATACACCAACAAAGTATGGACTTTGGTTTCTATATCTAAAGGGTTAAATCCCCATCAGGAGCAAGTATATCTTGAGAAGATTACTTGGTGTACATGGAAAAGTTGAGACTTTCAAAGCTAAGACTAGTTGAAAAAGGTTCTCGTCATCGACCAGGTGTGGATTATGATGAGACCTTTTCTCCAATAGCTATGCTTAAGTCCATCCGGATCCTACTTGCCATTGCTACATACCATGACTACGATATCTAGCGGTTGGGTGTCATGACTGCTTTTCTAAATAGTGATTTAGAAGAGAGCATCTATAAGTACACAGCCAGAGGGCTTCGTAGACAGTGGGAGCAGCGGAAACGTGTGCAAGTTACTTTATGGGTTAAAGCAGGCATCGCGGAGTTGGAACATCTGTTTTGATGTGGTAGTCAAAGTGTTTAACTTCATCAAAATGGTAGATGAGCCTTGTATATATAAAAGGGTAGTAGGGAGCATGGTGGCGTTCCTCGTATTGTACGTGGAAGACATACTCGTGATAGGAAAGGTGTTTCCTATGCTACACTCGGTCAATCTCCTCTTATCACAAGGATTCTCCATATAGGATCAAGGAGATACCTCCTAAATCCTGGATTTTGGATCTATGAGATAGATCTAAATGGATGTTAGGATTCTCACTAGGTGTAGTAAGATGGTATCAATCGATCCTGGGGAGAATCACTGGATAGCTATCAGGGAGGTAAAGACGACTGAATGTCAGTCACAGGCAGTGTCTTTACCCTCAGTGGAGGGACGATATGTTGGAAGAGTTCCAAGCTAGATACCGTGAAAAACTAGACGATAAAGGCTGGATACATCGCTACTAAGGATGCTACCAAAGAGGCAGTCTGGGTGTATATTAGTTCATGAGATGAACTTCGTTCCTACCATTGTGTGACAATGGAGTTGTGGCTTATGCCTAGGAACCCCCGTCCCATCAGTGATCCAGACATATTCTTAGGCAGTATCACCTAATCATGGAGATGGATGATCTCCAGGGAGATCGAGGTTAGGAGAGTAAACACAAAGGAAAACGCGACGGATCCACTCACAAAGGCCTTTTCCCAAGAAAGACTTTTATGGGATGGTTGAGTATGAGATACTTCAACCACTGCTGATTGTTAGGTATTGGATACTACAACAGATGGCCCTAGTGCAAGTGGGAGATTGTTAGTTATATATATGCTCTAAAGGCCATATATAGGGAGGATTTTCTTGCTCGACATGATAGTATGCTATCTGGTTGCTCTTTATCTTAATATGTACACTGATTGTCTCTATGTTACATGTTGATAAAGCCCTTAGGATGAGTACTTGACTACCAGGATTATGATGCAGATCATACTAGTGGGGATAGCGTAGTCGCTAAGTACATCCTTCAAATGTCCCTAGTCGTGGGTATATCGAGACAGGGCATCGATATACCAGAATAGACTAGCGTATAGCTTCTCGACCCATATAGATGGGCGATGGATGATCCCATATCCATTGGTGTTTGACATCAGAGACAGTATACGGGTGCTCAATGGAGACTGGGTACACTGAACGGACTCGCCGAGAACTCCCAGATGGTATTATACCCCACGTCAGATGGCAGTTCTCTGGTGACACTGGTACAGGTTAGTCTATAGACCCTAGATCGTCATAGAGTCTTGTGTGATTCCCACTGTGCTTTGATTTCCACCTTACCACGTTCAAGAGAACGTGCAAAATGGTGGCTTTTGGGTACAGTCCCGAATCACATGGAGGCAATGAGCGATAGGAGGGGTTTCGTCTCTCCCGGTATTGGGAGTTGATGTTGCGTTGTGCTCGATTGGCTATAACAGGAAGCCCCTGGCCAGGGCTACTTCAGAGATATACTGGTAAGTGTTATCAGTAGTTTCTCGACCCGTTATGAGCCTCACATCGACACAACTTATCGAGTTACTGGGGTCTGACGTTTACCACTCCTAGACGAGATATGCGACATATCAGACGAAGAGACCGGACTGTACAGTAGTGTTACTGATTGGATTCGCAGGAGTATGAGCAGGCTTGCTTGTTGATCTTCTGATCGCTCAATACCCGGGTGGCCGTTACGTTTAGCAGACCGCTTGCGGCTTGTGGGTGTTTGATATGATCATCACCTACTGCCGGCGTATTGACGAGTCTTTAGAGTTCTACACAGGGGTTTCCTGACTCAAGCGAAACGGAGTAGGAGCATATATGTGATATGTGCAGGACCGAGATTATGCGTGTATGTGATACCGCATTCCATTCTCGCAATATGTAATATCGGTCGGTTATATATGATATAGCCGGGTTATCGGATCAAGTGTTGATTCGATAAGTTAATTCTTATAATATTAGTCGGTTGTATATGATATAGCCGGATTATTAAATCAAGAGTTGATTTAATAATTTAATGTATAATTATATATTTGATATATTACATTACATTAACTAGTATTAACTCACTTAAGATTTCTTTTCTCACATTTGATATACTTTACATATATATGATATATGTATTGTTTTCTTTTTGGCACAAAATATATATGAGTGATATATATAAGTGTGTCATGCTAGGTTACACATGCAACATGGATGTATGAGACTCACATCAAGCTAGGGTTAAGATTAGGGTTTAATATCTATCATTAAGTTATTTACAAACTATTTGGAATTAGTCAAGGTTGAGCTTAGAAGAAGTTTGGAGAAACATTGACTTTGTCCACTTGTTTGTTTTTAGCTTAGGATATTTATTAACTCAACCTTTAACCCTATGGCATGGTTTAGTCTCTACAATGGTTAGGCATGATATTATCTAACCATGGTTGTATTTCTAACCTTATCTCATTATTAATCACAACTTCACTTGTTCTTCTTCTTCCTCTCACTTGAAGCTTTCTAGGATTTGAGTTTGTGATGAAAAATTGTGAGAAGATCATTTCTAATGTGAGCAAAATTCCTACTTCATCACCCTCTACTACTTGCCATTTAGTATAGGGTGTTTGCTTCACTAATTCCGTAATTAGTGAAGAGATAGCTTGGGTTAGTGTCTCCTCGACGCAGATCATCTTCGTCCTCGAATACTTCGAAGCAAGCATGTTCGTTTCTTCACGGGAGCCTCTCTAGAGTCCGGAGTACACGATCGCAGTGAAGTGACTACTACACGGAACTATTGAAGTGAAGGACCGGTCTACAAAGGTTGTATTCCTTACTCTCTTTACTTGCAAAGTGTTTGCATTTACTTTTCCGTCGTATTTCTAGTTAACGATTCTTAGTTAGGGTTAGCTAGAACGACAAATTTTTGAATTTGGTATGGACGATGCCTCCCGAAACCTTGTTGCCGTGCTAGGGAACCCTGCAAACTCCATCAATCAGAAACTAGTATTTGTATAAGTAGTAAGACTTAGCAAGACTTGTGGTAGCGAGACTTAGAGCGATGGGTTATATGTTCGCTTGGTGGGTTGATATCTTGCTTTATTCATTATGCTTTGTGTTGATCTTGTAAGTCTCCGGCAGCGCCCGGGCCGTCAATCCGAGGCCAAACGCGGAACAAAAACTTTTATAAACCGGCGCTAACGCAAACTTTCACCCGGATCGTTCCATTAACCCTATACTAGCAACTACTAAGAAGTTAGAATGGCTATACCGATCGATCCGTGTCCTTCGGTCTTTAGCCACCATCCTTAGCTCCTCGCGGCATCTCCGATCAAGCTCGATCTCCGGTCCCCTCGTTGAAGTAGCACCACGTCAAGGAATCTTTTTACGGGCTCCCGCTTCAAACCAAAGCAACTCGGACATGAAGTTTGCTAGCCGACATGTCCAAGGTGAAGTAGAGAATGTGTGTGATAACTTTGTCTCTAGACATCCATTGATTCTCAACACATGAGATGGTATGGATGGAGGTTGAAGAAGAAGCCATTGATGAGGAAATTGTGAGCACTAGAAAAGCTAGTCAAGAAGAAGGAGCTTGCTTATTGTGTTGGGATGAAAATGTGAGAGCTCTTTTTCATTATCTCAAGACCAAGCCCCACTCTTAAGTGGCTGCCCTCTCTCTCCTCACACATCAATCCCACACAATAATTAACCAAGAGATTAGACATGGCACAAAAAATAACACCATGAATCATCAACAAAACACATGCCACATTTAATGCTCTTGATCATGAAAAGAACTCACAATTTCCATTTAATAAACATTAATCCAAATGTTTATAACAATAAATAGAATGGCATCTTCTAAAGTAAACTCGTGACGGATCACAAGAATACCCCTCATCTGTATATACATACCTGCATCCACATTCCAACTGAATACGAATGCAATGAGACGAAAATAATCCAACAAATCTAATACTAGGATCCGGCTTAAACCAAAGCCTACTAGTATGATCCGTACGATCATGATCCGTGCACAAGTGTACGTATATGATCGAACCCTGCCATAAAACCATACGGCCTCTACAACGTTTCGCCCAAACTTGGGAAACTTTCTGTGGGGGACTCTAAAGACTCGTCAATACGCTGGCAGTGGGTTTAACCATAAGCATGTCAGTGGTACTAGCTGTACGTAACGGCTGCCCATGTATTGAGTGAAAGGGAAGCTGATGAGTGAACTCATCCTGAAACCCTACTGAGCTTGTCAGTGACAATATCCGTACAGTCCGGTCCGTTCGTCTATGAGTATCGCATATCGGGCCTAGAGGGCTGGTAAACGTCAGACCCCCAATAGCGGTATAAGTCATGTCGGAGTGTAGCCCAGAACACCCTGAGAAACTACTGGAATACCTACCAGTAAATCTCGCTTACCCTGGCCAGGGATTTCATGTAATGGCTCTCCTAAACACAGCGCGATCTCACCCCCAATACCGGGAGAGAAGAACCCCCTGCCGATCCGCTCACTGCCTCCATGTGGCTCGGGACTGTACCCAACTAAAACCTGTTTGCACGACTCCTTTGAGCCGTGGTAGGGTAGTAATCAAAGAACAGTAGGAACTCACACGAGACAAATGACGATCTCAGGTCGATGGACTAACCTGTACACATGTCGCCAGGGAACTGCTATCTGACGACAGGTATAATACCAACTAGCATGTTCCCGGCGAGTCTGGTCGGTGTACTCATAACCCAATGAGCACCTGTATACGTCTTAGGTGAACCAACTTACACCAATGGCTTGTAAGACCAGCCACCGCCCTTCGTCGGGGTCTTGATCCATATACATTAGTCTACTCTCGGAGTTTTGATGCCCAATCTCGAAATTTCCACGACTAGGGACACTTTAAGGATGTGCTTATAGACCCCGGCTCCCACGTATATGATCGCCATCATACTGCTGGCAGTCAAGAAAGAATACTAAGGGCTCTACCAACATGTAATAGTGATCTGTAATGTCAGCTGAACCATGTACACGATGATAAAGACAAACCAGATAGCATACTATCATCTTGAGTAAGACTGTCCTACCGGTATAGGTCCTCCCTCAATCATTGCAATCACGTGCCTGTGATCCAATAATTGACTTTGAGGGTACTATATCCAACAATCTCCCACTTGCACTTAAGGCTAATTATTGCGATGTCGCATACTCACAGCCCGTGTGATACCGAACACCCAACTCCTCTACTAATCAGTTTCACAAAGCTCGTTTGTAAAACTATTGTGTTCGAGAAATAGCCTCAGTGAGTGGATCCGCTCTGATGTTTCTTTCTATGTCTCTCTTTATCTCAAGTTCACGGAGAAAGCCATCTCCCGAATTGAGTAATACCTGTCTTAGAATATGTCTGGATATCTGATGGGACCTAGTTCATAAATGAACTCCAAATCCAGCAAACTTCTTAGACTGTATCATCAACTGAACTGAATCAGTATCCTACGCCACGCCTCCCTCAGTATCCGCTTGGACCACTTGTCCAAACTACTGCCCCTCGCAAGAGGGAAAACCATAACTCTGACAGTTACTCTGTCATCCTGGTCACCTTGGAAGCCTGGAAGATAACTGTCTCCCGAAAGAGGATGCTGTTGTCATATCCCTAGAACATTCACTTATGTTCTAAAACTGCTTCCAATCGTTTCTTCAGGATTGGATTAATATCAACTTATTACAGCTAGTACAAAAACAACATCTGGTGTGGTACTTGACATCTCATGATCAACTCAATTGCCTAAGAAAGTGATATGTTAATCATGCACATCCCTCTCCCCTTTAGTCTGTAAGACACCTTTAGAGAGGGTGACTCCATCACCTGCAGGTATACTACCATGCCAGGAGTCGTCCATTCTAAATATCTCTAGAATACTGTCTAAGTACCCAGATTGGGACACTTCCCAAATCTAGATCTAAAACCATAGATCTAGTAACCAAAATGCCTGATAATATATCCATATCCTATGTGGAGAAACCACTGTGTGACAACCACAGTATAACCGATCGTAGTATAGGAATTTTACTTCCTACTATGTGTATGTCATCCAAATATCAGGACATCACACCCTACGACTTTCTTAACAGATACATCCCCTATTCTGATGAAGTCAAAGCCCATGACTGTCATATCAAAAATAGATGATCTTTCTCCGCTATATCTGCTTTAGTCTATAAATAGACACAAGCTACTTGTCTACTATGCTTCCGCTGCTCCCACTGACTACGACAACCCTCTGGCAGAGTGTCACGACCCGCAGGGTACGGAACGTGACTGGCACTTAAGTTTACGAAACGTCTAAAGACGTCCGTAAAATAAGTAAGCCAAAGCCCAGAAAACAAAACCAATTAAGCAAAAGAGTGAAGAAAACCCAATCAATTGAAAGCGAGTTTATCAAATAAGTCATGTAAAACCCATTTTAAAAACAATACCAATTTTTCCGAAAATTTCGGCAGAGTCTCCTTTGTAAATACTGGCCCCCAAAATGGGTACAACAAAATATATATGAATCCAACAAAATAGGGCATCCCCAAGCGGGAGCTAGCACTTCGCCACAAGGCGGTCACAAATCCCACGCAATATAAAATGACAACAAGCAAAATAATCATAATGAAGCATAAGAAAAACAGCATGTCGACTCAAGTGAGTTCGACCCCAAAATACAGCATAAAAGTCCACAAACCTCACAGTCTCATCTCTAGGTCAATATACAATAATACTGGTAGATACAGTAGATGGAGTACACTAGATACAAAAAAATATACAAGGTGGTACAAAATAGTAATATAACCCACCTAAGAGCAAAACCTCGAGTCCAGGCAAAGGAGGCAAAAGAACAAGTGCGCCCGCCGCTACTGAACTGACAGAGCGGACCTGCAAAAGACTGTGGCACAACGGGGGTGAGTTGCCAACTCATGAGTAATAAATAACATCTACAAAGGCTATCGTATGCATGCACACAAGCATCCTAGCATCTAAAATACGGGTATGAATGGATGCACTAGCAGGTGTGTATACAACATCAGTGTACGAATATGTATGCAACATGAATATCGGAGGTCTCAATAGGTATATATAAGAAACATTTATCTCTTTTTGTTTTTGAAACTCTTTTAGAATGCCAGCATAATACTCGAAGAATCGACGAGAACCGGTGTCCAGCAACGACACCCAAAAGCTGTCTCAAATCTCATAAATCCATGTCATAGTGTCTCTGGCCTCAGCCATCCGGCTGACCCATCACAATATCAATATCTCATCCTCTCGCGGCCCCGGTCGGTATCCTCTGGATATCCGCCGTGCCCAATGAAGTCACCGGTAGGTAATCCGTCCCCTGCCAGGCTCAACGTCAACACCACATTTCTCTTGCCCCGGGGTACCTTATCGGGCCCACCATGTACCCATGACGGTTCCTCCACTCCTCGACACGGATCTCGAAAACCACAGCAAACTCATGGTGGACGACACTTACATCACTAGAAAACCGCAATTTACATGTTTTAAAAATATAATAAGTTTAGAAATTTTGCGGCTTTCCCCCGAAATCCAGAAATATCATAAAATCTCAAGAAGTCCTCATAAGTGCATATATCAATGATAATGAATGCATATGGTGTCAATAATCAAGTTGCGATGTGTAATTAATAGATTAGGCATGAACAATTAATATGATGAAGTACATGCACATGAATAGCAGTCCTACGGTTTCATTTTAAGGAATTAAAGGCAATAGCACAAGTTTAAGTATCAATTAGTAAAAGGTTTAAATTTAAAGGTTATCTAGTGTGGTGGCATGGCAATTACCAGGGTGTGTGTGTAAGCATGAATAGTGCTCGTGCTGTATATAAAAATCCTGGCAATGGTGCAGGTGTCCTATAACATGGTTTCGTATAGGTATGTCAATATAGGGTATGAATGTAGCAAATGATCATATACGTATTTCACCCCTAATTACTAACATCACTAAGAATCTTGTAAGTTACTAAAACTATCGGGCGGCTTGCGCCATCCAACGATAGTCCCCCGTAGATGTTACATCTACTCACCGGAATCCCTGGCTAGCTGTGTCCAATCACCGCTTTCCCCTTTCGCGCCGCGTCTGACGTCTCCGCGACCGAACCTGGAATTTACATCAATACCAAACATAAGGTTACTTATCAAGAACGACGCAAAACCCAACGAAACTACTAAAGTTCACTAGCTAGGTACAACGTGCGCAGGGTGCGCGGAACATACGCGAAAATCGTAAAAACTGCCAAAAATCGCCGATTTGGTCGCCCGGCAAAACTAAAACCCGACTACTCAAAACTCCGCGCTCACGCATCCTAAACGTCATAGGAGATGCTAAAAACATCCCCAAGGTATCACAAATAATTCACCAAATAATTTTAATAAAAACCTAGTAAGCACAAACTAGCAATTTTGGTGCAAAAATCGAAAATTAGCGATACGGTTATCACAATCCAACACAATATCCAACCACACAACAAGCAATCTACAAACACTATAATTACAACACATTATCAAAGATTCAAAACCTATTTTCCATAAACAACCATTACTTGAATTATATAACCTAGCAAATCTTAATCCAAACTATATATGAAAACCTTAAATTAACACTAATTTATAACTCAATTAGCAAGTTAACCTTCTAGATTAGGTTAGCAACACAACTAGATAACAAATTAGATTTAATCAACTACATAATGGTTTCTATGTAGGGTTCCTAGGCACTCTAGTGAGGTCTCACAAGGCATCAACCATGCCAATTTCAAAAATTAACGGTGCCGAGAAACCCGACTACGGATCGTTGACTAAAGTCTAGGCGAAAAACAATCTAGTTAACAATTAACTAATGGGATATCGGAAATACAACCTTTGTAGATCCGGTGCTCCACCTCCATAGCTCCGCAACGAAGTCGTCTCCGCTGTCCAAAAGGAATCCGGGCTCTAGAGTCGGCTTCGTCGGAGAAAAAGCAAGCTAGGTCGTCGATGTCCATGCCGAAGATGATCTACGTCGAGGCATCGCTAAATCAAGCTCCACCTTTACCAAGCCCTAAAAACTTGTGAAGGAAACACACTCTACTACTTGGCAAGAGGTAGAGGATGAAGAAATAGGAAGTGGGTAGACTTTAGAATTTGATTTCTCACTCTAATTCTCACTTTGCCATTAAAGCTTGTGAAGCTTTTTCTTGAAGTGAAGAAGAAGAAGATGAAGAATATGATAAGTCATTATAAAATAGAAAAATAAAACAATACTTATCATAATCTTTACCTTAGTTAAGTGTAGAGAATTGACTAAGGTTGGGTTGATGGTTAGGGTTAAGGATGAGAACAAAAAAGTCATCAAGTCAAAGCTTCATGAAGCTTCAACTAAAAACAAATGAAGCCACCATTCATTTATCTTTCAATTTATTCAAAATGAATAAATAAATTGTAAGATAAATGAATAAGTAAAACCCTAATCAACAACTTAACCTTGGTTTAATTCTTTACACTTAACCATAAAGCATGTATCATCAAACATGATACAATCAAGTGCACAAAAGTATATCACATATACAACTTGTGAACTTCAAGTGAGAAAATCCATTTAAAGTGAACCAATACTAGTTAATGCAAAGTAATATATCAAATATATAATTATGCATTAAATCATTAAATCAACACTTGATTTAACGACCCGGTCATATCGCATATAACCGACTAATATTCAATGTATCGAGTTATCGAATCAACGCTTGAATCGATAACTAGGTTATATCGCATACAACAATTCGATACATTCATCGCGAGAATGGAATACGGTATCACATACACGCATTATTCTCGGTCCCGCACATATCTCATATGCGCTCCTATTTCGTTTCGCTTGAGCCAGGAAACCTCTGTGTAGGACTCTAAAGACTCGTCAATACGCCGGCAGCAGGTGATGATCATATCAAACACCCACAAGCCGCAAGCGGTCTGCTAAACGTAACGGCCATCCGGGTATTGAGCGATCTGAAGATCGACGAGCAAGCCCGCTCACACTCCAGTGAATCCAACCAGTAACACTACCGTACAGTCCGGTCTGATCGTCTGATATGTCGCATATCTCGCCTAGGGGTGGTAAACGTCAGACCCCAATAGCTCGATAAGTCGTGTCGATATGAGGTCTATAACATTCGAGAAACTACTGGTAACACTTACCAGTAAATCTCAGCAACCCTGGCCAGGGATTTCCTGTTATAGCCAATCGAACACAGCGCAACATCAACCCCCTATACCGGGAGAGACGAATCCCCTCCTATCGCTCATTGCCTCCATGTGACTCGGGACTGTACCCAAAAACCACCGTTTTGCACGCCCTCTTGGACGTGGTAAGATGGAAATCAAAGCACAGTGGGAACCACACAAGACTCTATGACGATCTCGGGTCAACAGACTACTCTGTACCAGTGTCACCAGAGAACTGCCATCTGACGTGAGGTATAATACCATCTGGGAGTTCTCGGCGAGTCCGTCCAGTGTACCCAGTCTCTACTGAGCACCCGTATATCATCTCTGATGTCAAACACCAATGGATATGGGATCATCCATCGCCCATCTGTATGGGTCGAGAAGGTATACGCTAGTCTACTCTGGTATATCGATGCCCCGTCTCGATACACCCACGACTAGGGACTTTGAAGGATGTACTTATGGACTACCATGTCCCCACTAGTATGATCCGCATCATAGTCCAGGTAGTCAAGTACACATCCTAAGGGCTTTACCAACATGTAACAGAGAGACAAACAGTATACACGTTAAGGTAAAGATCAACCAGATAGCATACTATCATGTCGAGCAAGAAAGTCCTCCCTATATATGTCCCAGCATCCACTACAATATACATCCTATGTACAGTAATGGCCTCTAGGGCATACATATAACTAACAATCTCCCACTTGCACTAGGGCCATCTGTAGCAGTGGTTGTAGTATCTCATACTCAACCATCCCTTAAAAGTCTCTCTCTGGGAACATGCCTTTGTGAGTGGATCCGCTGTGTTGTCCTCTGAGTCTACTCTCCTAACCTCGATCTCCCTGGAGATCAACCATCTCTATGATCAAGTGATACTGCCATAGAATATGTCTGGATCACTGATGGGACCGGCGTTCCTTGGCATAAGTCACAACTCCATTGTCACACAATGGGAGGAACATAGTTCATCTCATGAACCAATATACACCCAAACAGCCTCTTTGGTAGCATCTTAAGTAGCGATGTATCCTGCCTTTATCTTCTAGTATGTCACGGTATCTAGTTTGGAACTCTTCCAACATACCGTCCCTTTACTGAGGGTAAAGACAATGCCTGTGACTGACATTCAGTCGTCTTTATCACCCTGGAACCCTTCCAGTGATTCTCCCCAGGATCGATTGATACCATCTCACTACAGCTAGTGAGTATTCTAACATCCATTTGGATCTATCTCATAGGTCCAAAACCCAGGATTTAGTAGGTATCACTTGTAAGTCCATGCTACCTCTCCCGGTACTTTCGGGAATGCGGAATTTGGTAGAAAACGATTTTCTTAAAGATGGTAACATGGACCTAAAACCCGGATCTTGGTTAAACATCTATCTAACAACCTAACTATGAGTTTTAGCTACTCGGTTAGGGGGTTATACCTTGCTTGTCTTGAACTCCTTCGTCTTCAAAGCTCCGATGGTGGTCCGATGGCTTCTTCTCGTCGTCTCCGTACGCCGAAGATAGATCCACCTGAAAGCTCCAACCTTTAGCTCCTTCTTCGTTCTTTGAAGAAACTAGTTCACTTGGTTTGCTAAACCTAGTGAACTAGAATGAGTAGAGAAGAAATAGAATGGGATTTTATCTATGGTTCTTGATTCTCAACTCATGAGACAAGAGAACCATAGATCAAGAGAGGGAGCAAGAGGTTGAGGGTGAGAGCAAGAGGAGAGCTCAAGAACAAGAGAGAGAATGAGCAAGAAAGAATGAGCAAGTATTTTGTCTCTCACCCTCTCATAATCCAAAGCAATGATAACTCATCATATTAACAAAAGTCTTATGTGATGGTTAGAAGCAACCACAACCATATCATTTCATGCACTCATTTTACACAAATGAGCAAGTAAACAAAAGTCTTTGCCATGAAATGATGGCTATGGTTATCATGATGGTCAACTAGTCAAGCCTAGTCAACCGGTCAACAAGTCAACAAAAGTCAACAAGTCAACAAAAGTCAACAAGTCAACAACCATATCACCATAATACTTAATTAATATAATAGTTAATCACATATCATATTCTCATTAGGGTTGAGCATAAAGTCAAATAGTCAACGGTCAACTGTCAACAACCCTAATGAGAATCCACTGCCTCTGCCTCCCTGTCAACTGTGCATACACACCCGCATCCGCGTTCCGAGGAACACGAATGCAAACTGGATAAATCCAATCCCATATGGTACACTAGGATCTGGCTTAAACCAAAGCCCGCTAGTGTAAACTGTCCGAACACTGTACGTGCACAAGTGCACGGATGTGACCGAACCCTGTCGCAAAACCATGCGACCTGTCGCAATACCATGCGACCTCTACTCTTTTGCCTAAAGGCGAAAAGCTTTCTGTGTGGGACTCTAAAGACTCGACACTACGCTGGCAGTGGGTTTAACCACAGACCGCAAGCGGCACTAGCTGTGCGTAACGGTCCCCAGGTAATGCCGACAAGAAGACGGACGAGGCGAAACCCATCTGAACTCCTACTGAGCCTGAGTGTGACATTCTCCGTACAGTCCGGTCTGTTCGTCTGATACATCGCATGGCGGGCCTAGGGGGCGGTAAACGTCAGTCCCCCAATAGCGGTACAAGTCGTGCCGGAGTGAAGCCCAATACACCCTGAGATAACACTGGAAACCTACCAGTATATCTCGTTTGCCCTGGCCAGGGACTACTCGTGTAATGGCTCTCCTAGACACAGCGCGATGTCAACCCCCAATACCGGGAGAGACGAATCCTGTCTAACCGTCACTGCCTCCAAGTGCTTCGGGACTGCACCCAACCACTACCTGTTTGCACGACTCCTTTGAGCCGTGGTAGGGTAGTGGTCAAAGTACAGTGGGAACACACTCGAGGCGGAGTGACAGTGTCAAGTCAGCAGACTAAGCTGTACTCATGTCACATGGGAACTGAAAACTGACGATAGGTATAATACCAACTAGTCAGTTCCCGACGAGTCCTGTCCAGTGTACCCGTAACCTAACGAGCACCCGCATACTATCTCAAGTACGACGTACTGACGGCTGTGGGACAGACCGTCTCCCACACTGGGATGAGAAGCGCATGCGCTGGTCTACTCCGGAGTATCGATGCCCTGTCTCGATAGTCCTGCGACCAGGGACCTGCATAAGGATGTGCTTATAGATTACCCAGCCCCACTAGCGTGACGGCCATCACATCGCTGGTAATCAAGCAAAGATCCTAAGGGCTCTACTAATGTGTATAGGCGATATACAAAATAAACACATGTACACATTGAAGTAGAAACAAACCAAGTAGCATACTACTATTTTGAGCAAGATTGTTTATACAAGGTGAATATCCCAAGCATCCATTAAGTAATATACAAATTAGTATGATACAGTAATGGCCTCTAGGGCATATACACTAACAATCTCCCACTTGCACTAAGGCCATGTACTGGCGTATCGAAGACCTATCATCTCGATCAGCCGCTCGAACTGAGTCTGGGGCAGGGCCTTGGTGAATGGATCAGCAGTGTTATCTTCTGAAGCGACTCTCCGAACATCGATCTCCTGGCGATCTACGATCTCCTGGCGATCTACGATCTCCCTGATCAGGTGATACCGCCTCAAGATGTGCCTGGATTTCTGATGGGACCTGGGTTCCTTCGCTAAAGCTATAGCCCCGTTGTTGTCGCAATACAAAGGTATTGGATCAACAATGGACGGAACCACCTGAAGTTCTTTCAAGAACTTCCTCATCCAGACAGCTTCTTTTGCGGCATCAGATGCAGCGATGTATTCCGCTTCCATCGTCGAGTCTGCAACGGTTTCTTGTTTGGAACTCTTCCAACACACCGCCCCTCCATTGAGGGTAAAGACAAAACCCGACATGGACTTGGAATCATCCTTGTCACTCTGGAAGCTGGAGTCAGCAAAGGCCTCGATCTGGAGGACTTTTCCGCCATACACCAAGAACATCTCCTTAGTCCTTCTCAGGTACTTGAGAATGTTCTTTACCGCTATCCAGTGTTTCTCCCCAGGGTTTGACTGATACCGGCTTACCACACTCAGTGCATAAGCTACATCCGGTCTGGTACACAACATCGCATACATTATAGAGCCTACCGCAGAAGCGTAGGGTATAATAGACATGCGATCCCTCTCTAAATCAGTCTTGGGAGACATCTCTTTGGAGAGGGTGATCCCGTGACAAGCCGGTAGGTTACCGCGCTTGGAATCTTCCATACTGAACCTCTTCAGTATGGTGTCGATGTACCTGGACTGCGAAAGTCCTAATATCCTCTTGGATCTGTCACGGTAGATCCGGATACCCAGAATGTACGAGGCATCACCCAGGTCTTTCATGGAGAACCTGTGTGACAAGAACCCCTTGACAGATTGTAGCATAGGAATGTCATTTCCTATTAAGAGAATGTCATCCACGTATAAAACGAGGAATACTACAGTTCTCGCTACAAATCTACTATAGATGCATGGTTCATCTGGATTTTTGATAAAGCCAAATTCTTTGACCGTCTCATCAAAGCAGATGTTCCAACTCCGCGATGCCTGCTTTAGACCATAGATGGACTTAAGCAACTTGCACACCTTTCCGCTGCTCCCACTCTGAATGAAACCCTCTGGCTGGTCCATATAGACACACTCCTCTAAATTTCCATTTAGAAAAGCTGTCTTTACGTCCATTTGCCAGATCTCATAATCGTGGAAGGCAGCAATGGCAAGAAGGATCCGAATGGATTTCAGCATGGCTACTGGAGAAAAGGTTTCGTCGTAGTCCAAGCCAGGTCTTTGACGAAAACCCTTTGCTACCAGCCTAGCTTTATAGGTCTCAACCTGTCCATCTACACCAATCTTCCTTCTGAAGATCCACTTGCATCCTACGGGTTTTACCCCGTCTGGAGCAATGTCCAACGTCCATACCTTGTTGGTGTACATGGACTCCATTTCGGTCCGCATTGCATCCAGCCATTTCACTGAGTCAACGCTCTGAACGGCCTGCTGGAAGCTAGTAGGCTCATCATAATCTATGATGCAATCCTCTCTATCCCCGTCTACGAGAAAACCGTAGTATCTCTCGGGCGGATGAGTCTGCCTACTACTCCTGCGGAGCGGCGTAGGAATGTCCTGTTCTTCCGAACCCTCTGGTTCCACTAAACTTTCAGTAATAGTCCGTGGTTCTGGAATTTCTTCCAGTTCTACTGCGCTCCCACTTATTTCTTTTTCTATGAACTGGTGTTCTAGAAAGTGGGCATGACGAGAAACAAGAACTTTTTGTTCCTCTTCACAGTAGAAGAAATATCCCTTGGAATTCTTTGGATATCCCACAAACTTGCACAGTACTGAGCGTGCCTCGAGCTTGTCCGCATGCTGCTTTTTGACAAAAGCTGGACTTCCCCATATCTTAATGTGATTAAGATGGGGTCTCTTCCCACACCACATCTCAAATGGCGTAGTAGGCACAGTCTTAGTGGGAACACGGTTCAAAAGGTATGCGGCTGATTCTAGCGCATATCCCCAGAATGATCGCGGCAACTCAGCGTTACTCATCATGGACCGCACCATATCCAATAGGGTGCGGTTCCGTCTCTCCGATACACCGTTATGTTGCGGGGTGTATGGAGGAGTAAGCTGAGAGAGAATTCCATTCTCTTTTAAATAGTCCAGGAACTCGGCACTTAAGTATTCTCCACCTCGATCCGATCTTAGAATCTTAATACTTTTGCCGGTCTGTTTCTCCACTTCATTCTTATACTCCTGGAATTTTCCAAAGGCCTCGGACTTATGTTTCATTAAGAAGACATAACCGTACCTTGAGAAGTCATCCGTAAAAGTAATGAAGTAAGAATGTCCGCTTCGGGCATGTGTAGACATTGGACCGCACACGTCACTGTGTACGAGTCCTAAGAGCTCGCTCGCTCTTACTCCATGTCCAGTAAACGGAGTCTTTGTCATCTTTCCTTTGAGACAGGATTGACAAGTGGCATACGACTGATATTCGAACGCATTCAAATACCCTTCTGTATGTAACTTCGTCAACCTTCTCTCATTGATGTGACCCAATCTACAATGCCATAAGAAAGTCTGATTTATTTCTGGAGACTTTCTTTTGTGTGTATTCTGGACATTAAAAATCTGTGGTTGGTTTAACACGTATATACCATTACTCAAAGTACCTGACCCAATCAAAACTTGATTAAGGTGAATGTTTACAACATTGCTTACAAACGCAAATTCATAACCTTCTTTAGAAACTAAAGATACAGAAATGATATTACAAGTTGCGTTGGGTACAAAAAAGCAATTACGCAAAACCAAAACATGTCCATCTGACATTCCCAGGTGATAGTCCCCCACGGCTTTAGCATCCATGCTAGCTCCGTTCGCAACTCTGAGGGTCATATCACCTGCCTTCAAAACCCTACGGTTTCTCAATGCCTGCAAAGAATTACAGATATGAGATCCTGATCCGGTATCCAATACCCAGGAAGTAGAGTTTATTGAAAGACAGTCTTCAATAACATACACACCTGAAGCTGAAGCTGCAACCTGCTTCAATTCCTGTGTTCTGGCCTTCCAGGCCCTGCAATCATTCTTCCAGTGTCCTCTCTTATGACAATAGAAGCATTCTTCCTTATCCACAAGCTTCCCCGCTATCTTTGTTGCTTTACCTTTTCCCTTCGTATCCACTTTACTAACACCGCCCCTTGGTTTGGCGGGGGCCTTCTTCTTCTTTACCTTGGCTTTCGCCTTGGACCTAGAAGAAGATGATCCTCCTACAAACAAAGTGGATGTTTCCCTACCTTTCTGTAGGGTGCCCTCTGCGCTCCTCAGCATGTTGAGGAGCTCTGATAGTTCAACCTCTTTTTCTTGTAGGTTGAAGTTCAGTATAAACTGGGCGTAAGTGGAAGGAAGGGACTGGAGAACTATATCCGTATATAGCTCACTCTCCAATGTGATCCCTAGGTCAGCGAGCTCCTCAATGTAGCCGATCATCTTTAGCACGTGCTCGGCTACTGATGATCCGACGGCCATTCTTGTCGAAAATAACTTTTTCGACGCTTCGTATCTTGCGATACGTGATTGCTCTCCATACAGTTCTTTTGTATGGAGCAATATGGACTCCATGTCCATATTCTCATGCCTCCTCTGATGTTCGTTGTCCATCGAGGCAAGCAGGAGGCATTTGGCCTTCGCGCTATCAATCTCCCAAGTCTTACGGATTTCCTTATCCGCGACGCTGGAAGTTGGACCAGGGACAGGGGGAGCTTTGGTGGTAAGAAGATACCCCAGCTTGTCATAAGTGATTGCTATCTTGACATTCCTGAGCCAATCTTTGTAGTTTGGCCCTGTCAGTTTGTTTTTATCTAGGAGTAACTTAAGTCCAGTCATGTTGATTGGTCGCTGCAATTAGGAGAGAGAAGAAGAAACACTCAGCATGATGCTCTTGCAAGTTTAGAGTGGTTTTTAGTTTGTCTAAACAGGATGGCTCCCACTGTTTCTCGAATCCCTCCTCAAACCATAAAGGAAGAATTAGTCAGGATCAATCCCACCGTACAATACTTGCTTAACCGTTCAGCCAGGCCGGTGTCGGTACTTCGAGGGAGGTTTTCCAACGCTTTCGCTAAGTTCCTTAATTAAAGAACCTCTTTTCCCTGGGGGCGTAGCCCCGCTAACACCTTTCTAGGCACCTACTAGGTTTATAGCATTGATCGTTAAGTGAGAAATTTCCCGAGGAGTAGCATATACTCACAGTAGGATCGGGATCCAAATATCATTGCGTGACGAAACTGAAGGAATCCTACCAGAATCATCACACTCCAAATGGTATGCAAATCTAGCAAGTTTCAGTACTTATGAAACTCCCGATGTGGATTTTTGCCCCATGCTCTTATGACCTTGACTTTGGCCAAAATATCATAAGTCACATGTCAAGTTCTACCCGTCATTATCCAGGTTAATTTGGATCCATCCGTACCTACCCTTGACTTTGGCCAAAATGGCAGTACGACTGTCCCAAACCAACGCATCTATCTATGCTACACATGAACACCCAATAGCTACCAATCACTGTGCCTTGACTTTGGCCAACATACACAGCTTGAATACTATTGACTATTCATTCGAAACGACGGAGGGCTACGGATGGTTTTGGCAAAACCGTGAACGTAGTGAACTTGATTTGGTCGATGGAACGAGATAGCTTTTAAAAGGAGTGGCTCAAGCTCCGCATTTAAAAGTTGTTTTTGAAAAGAACCGAGTGGTTTTTCGAAAGTGTTCCAACGACTTTAACTTGGTTTATTATCTTGCATTAGTTCTTTTAATGCGTGATATTCTTGCATTAGTTCTTTTAATGCGTCCCATCATTTAATCCTACCATTGCAGAAAACAACCAAAATATGACGTACGCTTATGCCATTCGCATTCGCCACGGGGCCCCGTCATTACCCGTTAGGTTACTTAACTAACGACAGAGCGGGGGCTGGGCTAGCGCGTCTGTAAAACATAAGCAACGCCTAAATAATATCATATATAGATATACTGCAATGATAAACATTTCAGATCACAGATAAATACATTGGATATACTAGCAATCTGTAATTTGTACGAGCCTGTAACAAAAACAGATAACACGGTCGCGGTGAATAGCCAAAACCCCACCCAAGACCCCTACGGGTGCGGCAAACTACCCGCCAAGTACCCGAAGCGTAGCAACCTCCCTCATCTCCATGAGTAGGCCACTCGACACTTCGGCATACCCGGTAGTTTGTGTACCCCCTCCATGGGTCTATCCTAGGAGCAAAAACAGTAAAAAGAAATTATACAATGACGGCTACAACCCCTTCCCGGTTGTGCGGCCATACAAATAATTATTACATCAATTTACAAATTTACATGAATTGCAAGAAAAGAAAACTCTCGTCTCACAACCCCCGGCTATTCACCCGCGACAATCCAACATATTTATATACACATTCCAGCACATTACAGATCACAGATTTGTATAACCCCCACTAATCGACATATAGCGATTAGTAGACGTTCAATACAAATATCACATTACAGAAAAACCCGTTAGCTCAAGTCTTTTAGAAGTTCGATCAAAAATACGGATTTTCGGGACCCCAAAATAAAATTTTCGTTCTGGAAAATCTGGGTTGAAAATACATATACTAAAAATCCCAAAATACCCCAATTAGCAAACTGCAAAAAATAAAACCCATGACCGAGTCAACTCGGCCGCGGTTCCGCGGCGGGAGCGTGCTCCCGCCGCGGAACCGCGGCGCTTTGATCGAGTCATGGGCCCAAATTTTTGCAGTTTCTTTAAAAAAGCCTGAGTCGATTTTTGGTGTATATTAAAAAAGTTTTCCAGCACTTTTAAAATCGATAGAAAGTTTAAAATTCCGGGGTTCGTTTCGGGACTTTTTCGTTGATCGATCTTCTAGTTACTTGCTAACATGTTAGATAGAGTTTAACTAGGCTCTGATACCACTGTAAGTCCATGCTACCTCTCCCGGTACTTTCGGGAATGCGGAATTTGGTAGAAAACGATTTTCTTAAAGATGGTAACATGGACCTAAAACCCGGATCTTGGTTAAACATCTATCTAACAACCTAACTATGAGTTTTAGCTACTCGGTTAGGGGGTTATACCTTGCTTGTCTTGAACTCCTTCGTCTTCAAAGCTCCGATGGTGGTCCGATGGCTTCTTCTCGTCGTCTCCGTACGCCGAAGATAGATCCACCTGAAAGCTCCAACCTTTAGCTCCTTCTTCGTTCTTTGAAGAAACTAGTTCACTTGGTTTGCTAAACCTAGTGAACTAGAATGAGTAGAGAAGAAATAGAATGGGATTTTATCTATGGTTCTTGATTCTCAACTCATGAGACAAGAGAACCATAGATCAAGAGAGGGAGCAAGAGGTTGAGGGTGAGAGCAAGAGGAGAGCTCAAGAACAAGAGAGAGAATGAGCAAGAAAGAATGAGCAAGTATTTTGTCTCTCACCCTCTCATAATCCAAAGCAATGATAACTCATCATATTAACAAAAGTCTTATGTGATGGTTAGAAGCAACCACAACCATATCATTTCATGCACTCATTTTACACAAATGAGCAAGTAAACAAAAGTCTTTGCCATGAAATGATGGCTATGGTTATCATGATGGTCAACTAGTCAAGCCTAGTCAACCGGTCAACAAGTCAACAAAAGTCAACAAGTCAACAAAAGTCAACAAGTCAACAACCATATCACCATAATACTTAATTAATATAATAGTTAATCACATATCATATTCTCATTAGGGTTGAGCATAAAGTCAAATAGTCAACGGTCAACTGTCAACAACCCTAATGAGAATCCACTGCCTCTGCCTCCCTGTCAACTGTGCATACACACCCGCATCCGCGTTCCGAGGAACACGAATGCAAACTGGATAAATCCAATCCCATATGGTACACTAGGATCTGGCTTAAACCAAAGCCCGCTAGTGTAAACTGTCCGAACACTGTACGTGCACAAGTGCACGGATGTGACCGAACCCTGTCGCAAAACCATGCGACCTGTCGCAAAACCATGCGACCTCTACTCTTTTGCCTAAAGGCGAAAAGCTTTCTGTGTGGGACTCTAAAGACTCGACACTACGCTGGCAGTGGGTTTAACCACAGACCGCAAGCGGCACTAGCTGTGCGTAACGGTCCCCAGGTAATGCCGACAAGAAGACGGACGAGGCGAAACCCATCTGAACTCCTACTGAGCCTGAGTGTGACATTCTCCGTACAGTCCGGTCTGTTCGTCTGATACATCGCATGGCGGGCCTAGGGGGCGGTAAACGTCAGTCCCCCAATAGCGGTACAAGTCGTGCCGGAGTGAAGCCCAATACACCCTGAGATAACACTGGAAACCTACCAGTATATCTCGTTTGCCCTGGCCAGGGACTACTCGTGTAATGGCTCTCCTAGACACAGCGCGATGTCAACCCCCAATACCGGGAGAGACGAATCCTGTCTAACCGTCACTGCCTCCAAGTGCTTCGGGACTGCACCCAACCACTACCTGTTTGCACGACTCCTTTGAGCCGTGGTAGGGTAGTGGTCAAAGTACAGTGGGAACACACTCGAGGCGGAGTGACAGTGTCAAGTCAGCAGACTAAGCTGTACTCATGTCACATGGGAACTGAAAACTGACGATAGGTATAATACCAACTAGTCAGTTCCCGACGAGTCCTGTCCAGTGTACCCGTAACCTAACGAGCACCCGCATACTATCTCAAGTACGACGTACTGACGGCTGTGGGACAGACCGTCTCCCACACTGGGATGAGAAGCGCATGCGCTGGTCTACTCCGGAGTATCGATGCCCTGTCTCGATAGTCCTGCGACCAGGGACCTGCATAAGGATGTGCTTATAGATTACCCAGCCCCACTAGCGTGACGGCCATCACATCGCTGGTAATCAAGCAAAGATCCTAAGGGCTCTACTAATGTGTATAGGCGATATACAAAATAAACACATGTACACATTGAAGTAGAAACAAACCAAGTAGCATACTACTATTTTGAGCAAGATTGTTTATACAAGGTGAATATCCCAAGCATCCATTAAGTAATATACAAACTAGTATGATACAGTAATGGCCTCTAGGGCATATACACTAACATCACTTTGATCCTATATGGAGAATCATTGTGATAAGCGGACATTGATCGAGTGTAGCATAGGAAACTCTTTTCCTATCAAGAGTATGTCATCCACGTACTCTACGAGGATCACCACCATACTCCCTACTACCTTTTTGTATATACAAGGTTCATCTACCATTTTGATGATGTCAAACTGTTTGACTATTACATCAAAACAGACGTTCCAACTCCGCGATGCCTGTTTTATCATATAAAACATCTTGCACACGTTTCCGCTGCTCCCACTGTCTACGAGGCCCTCTGGCTGTGTACTTATAGACGCACTATTCTAAGATATCATCTAGAAAAGCAGTCAAGACACCCAACCACCAGAGATCGTAGTCATGGTATGCAGCCGTGGTAAGTAGGATCTGGATGGACTTAAGGATAGCTGCTTGAAAAGGTTTCATCATAATCCACGCCTGGTCGATGACGAAAACTTTTAACAAGTCTAGCTTTGAAAGTCTCAACTTTTCCATCTACACCAAGTAATCTTCTCAACATATACTTGCTCCTGATGGGGATTTAACCCTTCAGATATAGCAACCAAAGTCCATACTTTGTTGGTGTATAAGGATTCCATCTCAGATCGCTAAACATCCAGCCATTCTTACAGAGTCTTACTCTCGATGGCCTGCTCGAAGCTAGTTGGGTCATCATCTCATGATGCAATCCTCGCTCCCACTGTCATAGAGAAAACGAAGTATCTCTCAGGTGGGTGAGGAAACCTACTAGATCAGCGGAGAGGCTGAGGTTCATTGGTAACTATTGAATCCTTTGGTTCTTTCAAATCATCAGCTGCAGTTTGTATAGCTGGAACCTTTCCAGTTGTACATAACAGACCTTGCCTCGAGCTTGTCCGGATTTTGCTTTTAGACATAGGCCGGACAACCCCAAATCTTAACTAACTTAAGATATGGGCTCTTCCCTTTCCATATCACATATGAAATGGTAGGCAACTGATTTGATTTGAACCCTATTCAATAGGTATGCAGCTTCTCAAGTGCACAACCCTCAAAAGGAAATAGGTAACTCAGTATTACTCATCATAGAGCACACCTTATCACATAGGGTGTAATTGCTCCACCCCGATATACCATCGTGCTATGGTGTATACAGAGGAGTAATGCTGAGAGAGAATCTCATTCTCCTTTAGAATAGTCCAGGAATTCCGTGCTCAAGTATTCTCCTCCTTGATCTCATCAAAGGACATAATACTTATACCCGTACTGGTTCTCTACTTCTAACTTATATTCTGTGAATATCTCAAAAGGTTCGGACTTGTGTTCCAACAGGAACGCAGGTCTGAATCTCGAAAGATCATCATAGAATGTAATGAAGTATAAAGAACCAGTCCTGGCATGTGTAGACAGGGGACCTACATACATCAACATGTATCAATCCCAAGAGTTCATTAACTCTTTCTCTGTTTCCAATAAACAGAGCTGTGGTCATCTTATCTTTGTGACATGACTGGCGAGTTTCACAAGATGTAAATTCAAACTAATTTAAATATGCATCTTTATGTAACTATAGCTAGTCGGGTCACATTGATATGACCTAGTCTACAATACCTTAAGAAGGATCCGTTCATTTCTGAACTCTTCCTCTTGTGTGTGTTCTGTATACTAAGAACTGTAGTTTGATTTAGAACATCAATGCTTTTAGATAACGTGCCTGAACCGACCAACTTTTGATATAGGAAATGTTCAAAACATTATCCATCAATACAAAATTATATCCTTTCTTTTCTAACAAAGAGAGTGATATGATTTGGTATATCAGGTTTGGTATCTAATAACATTCGTTCAGAATCAATGTATTGGTAATATAGGGTGACAGTGACCAACAGACTTGGCTGCAACTCTTGCCCCGTTTTCTGTCTCATGAAACTTATCACCCGTTCTCAGTCTCCTACCTTTCTGTAGCCCTATGTAACAGATTACATATCTGGGATCCTGATCTGGTATCACATACCCAGGACGTAGAGGATACAGAGAAACAGTTCTTTGTAATGAACACACCCGAAGATGATGCATCATATGCACTTTCTTCGTTTGGGCGGCACAGGAATTCTGGTATTCCCCAATTTCCTGCTCTGTCTTATAACAATTATAAGGTGGAGCGGGACCAACGTTCCCCAGCTCAGTATAACAAGCGGGTTCGGTCAATATTCCGTATTATTATCTTGATTAAGGCGTGATATGGTCGCTACCTGGAGAGAGAGAGAAGAAAACACTCAGCGTGCGCTCTTACAAGAATAGATTGGTTTTTATTTTATCTAATCAGGATGGCTCTCACTGCTTTTTATCAAATCTTCCTTCAAACCCTAAAAGGAAAGACTAGCCGGGATTAATTACACACTACAAGTTCGCCAATCTTTCAGCCAGGCCAGTGTCGGTACTTTGAGGGAGGTCCCCCGTGCTTTCGCACGAACCTAATTAATGTAAACCTCGTTTTCCCAGAGGCGTAACCTCGTTAACACCTTTCTAGACACCCACTTGATCGGCTAATTGTAATGTATAAAACTCTCCCAGGAGTAACTCTTACTCGCAGCGGGTATCGGAATCCAACTATCTCATAGAAGGTATGCAATCTCATTGCAAATTTCAACACTTGAAATTCCCGATAATATTTTGCCCCTAACGTGCTATGACCTTGACGAAAGCCAACAAACCATAGCCCACTAGTCAAGTTCAACCCGTCATTTCCTGATTGAATTAAACCCACCCGCACGACCCTTGACGAAAGCCAACAAAGCCGCACGACTACCCTAATCCAATCGCATCGTATGCTAGCAGATAAGCAGCATATAGCTACCGCACACTGCACCTTGACGAAAGCCAACAAATGCAGCACAAATACTATATACAACTTATCTGAAATGACGGAGAGCTACGACAGGTTTTTCTGAAAACCTATTGCGTAATGAACTTGATATCGTTGTAGAATCAAATGATTTTAAAATGGAGTGCTTTTGAGGCTTTTCTAGTTTTGCTAAAGGAGTCACTCCCGGTGAAGGGATCATCGGTCCTTTCCTCGTCGAATGAGGTGCGGGATATATCATATATATCACTGTGCAAAGCAAAAACTCTAAAAGCAATCAAAAGACAAACCGAGTGTGTAGCATCTGCCAGTTATTGCTAAAGGAGTCACTCCCGGTGAAGGGATCTCGGTCCTTTCCTCATCGAATAAGGTGCAGGATATATCACATATACCGCTGTGCAAAGCAAGAACTGTAGCTACCTGTTTTATTTTGAAATTCGATTCTACAACATCTTAGGTTTCTTTATTTCATTAATCACATTAATGAAGTCCCATCATTTAAGTTACCTAAACATCACAGATAAATACGACGTACACTTATGCCATCCGCATTCGCCTCGATGTCCCCTCGTGCACCGTTAGGTTAGGTAACTAACGGCAGAGCGGGGCAGGGCTAGCGCGGGTGTAAAACATAAGTAACGCCTATATAATATATCATATATACTATATATAGTATCTATCACAGAACATCTCATGATCACATCACAGATATCGCGGCAGAAGAAACATATGAAATATTGGATATACTAGGACGTCCGTGTTTTCAATACGAGCCAGTATAAAACACGAATTCCACGGTCGTGATGAATAGCCAAACCCACACCCCTAGACCCCTAAGAGAGCGGCAAGCAACCCTACCAATTCTGGAGTTAGGAGACCCGGACCCGACTCCTCGAGTTGGTCTCCCACTGGACTCCAGAACCCGGTTACTTGTGCCCTCCTCCTTGGGTCTATCCTAGTGCGGAAAAGTAAATAATATACAACGGGTGACAACTTCCGCAACCTGGAAGCGCCCCAATAAAAGAATATTACATACAAGTTTTTACATGAATGAAAATGAAAAACACTCATCTCACATAAAAAACCCCGGCTATTCAAACACGACGATCCAATATAACATATCCAGCAACACATAACATCACATGTCATCAACGTAAGTAAATATGCGCATCCCAATTGTCGTTGACGTATAGCAACGAAACCGGCGATATCACATATTACACTTACGGTCACAGAAAAGAAAGTGTAAAACTACAACAGTTGGAATCCGCAACCACCTCAGACATCGCATGCCTGACCAAATGAATTCCTTAGACATCGCATGCCTAACAATTATAAACCCCGCATTTTAGTCTCATTATCGAAAACTCTTTTCAATATCAAGTCGGGCAATTCAACAAGATTCCCGACATCCTGATCGAATGCTCGTCGCAAACTTCAGTAGACGGCTGCACCCCTGATACCGTCGACGAAGTGCACCAAGGCGGAACACCGCTACCGCGAGCACCCGAACGGATGCTTTCGGCGACGGGGTTCTCCTACAGTCACTTGGTCGGGGCTATGGAGTGAGGCTGTCTATTAAGTTTACCCGGCGAGTATCCGCGTACGCTACGTGATTGCGACGGACTTTTGATCACATCAAAATTCCGTGGCAACCGATCAAGTGAGACTAAACTGCTATGTTTATAACATTCATTTAGTTATCTCATAACTTATTGTGAATTCCAATTATTGTATCCCATTCCAGATAAATAGAAAATGTTAAACTTTCCGATCGAACAATCGAACACCCAAGTTTTCCCGAAACAGCTCAACACATGAAATAAGTCTAACAGCATTCAGTTCGTGCCTCAGTAGCAACGGTCCAGCCGTAGAAGGGTCAAGCCAACGCCTCACATGTGGCACGCCGTACTGCCCCAAACCCGAAGGTTCAAAGGGCAGTTCAAGACGGTCACATAATCGAGTTAAGGTTTGTTGTCTTCTAGAGGGACCATCGCGTTACTTGCACTACTTAGAACGTTGTTAAACTACGGAAAAATCCAACACTTGGAAATTTCCCGACAGGGGAAAAATTGGGTATTTATATCCGGTCGAACTTTTTAACATATTCTAAAATTTATCCGGAAAGCCACACTGACAAAATTTGAAACCCCGATCGAATCTTTGATTCCCAATACAACCCAAAAATGCTCAACTGTTTACTGAATATTAAAAATTCCCAGAAAACTCACCATATTAAAATAGGAATTACTGTGCAAACAGGAGTCAACGAGTCAACAAAACGGCCGCGGAACCGCCGCGCTACGTGGGCTTAGGCCGCGGTTCCGCGGCGTTATGACGGAGTTAAGTCTCCGTTTTTCACAGTATTTCATAAAAAACCCTGCTTGATTTTCTGGATATTTTTAATCTTGAAAAATCCACAATTTTAAAATCTGGACAGAGAGCAATTTTGAATATGGGTTTCTGGTTCGTTCGGATTTCAAACTCCGTCGGGACTTCGCCTAAGGCTCTAGCTAGGCTCTGATACCACTGTAGGGTTCCTAGGCACTCTAGTGAGGTCTCACAAGGCATCAACCATGCCAATTTCAAAAATTAACGGTGCCGAGAAACCCGACTACGGATCGTTGACTAAAGTCTAGGCGAAAAACAATCTAGTTAACAATTAACTAATGGGATATCGGAAATACAACCTTTGTAGATCCGGTGCTCCACCTCCATAGCTCCGCAACGAAGTCGTCTCCGCTGTCCAAAAGGAATCCGGGCTCTAGAGTCGGCTTCGTCGGAGAAAAAGCGAGCTAGGTCGTCGATGTCCATGCCGAAGATGATCTACGTCGAGGCATCGCTAAATCAAGCTCCACCTTCACCAAGCCCTAAAAACTTGTGAAGGAAACACACTCTACTACTTGACAAGAGGTAGAGGATGAAGAAATAGGAAGTGGGTAGACTTTAGAATTTGATTTCTCACTCTAATTCTCACTTTGCCATTAAAGCTTGTGAAGCTTTTTCTTGAAGTGAAGAAGAAGAAGAAGATGAAGAATATGATAAGTCATTATAAAATAGAAAAATAAAACAATACTTATCATAATCTTTACCTTAGTTAAGTGTAGAGAATTGACTAAGGTTGGGTTGATGGTTAGGGTTAAGGATGAGAACAAAAAAGTCATCAAGTCAAAGCTTCATGAAGCTTCAACTAAAAACAAATGAAGCCACCATTCATTTATCTTTCAATTTATTCAAAATGAATAAATAAATTGTAAGATAAATGAATAAGTAAAACCCTAATCAACAACTTAACCTTGGTTTAATTCTTTACACTTAACCATAAAGCATGTATCATCAAACATGATACAATCAAGTGCACAAAAGTATATCACATATACAACTTGTGAACTTCAAGTGAGAAAATCCATTTAAAGTGAACCAATACTAGTTAATGCAAAGTAATATATCAAATATATAATTATACATTAAATCATTAAATCAACACTTGATTTAACGACCCGGTCATATCGCATATAACCGACTAATATTCAATGTATCGAGTTATCGAATCAACGCTTGAATCGATAACTAGGTTATATCGCATACAACAATTCGATACATTCATCGCGAGAATGGAATACGGTATCACATACACGCATTATTCTCGGTCCCGCACATATCTCATATGCGCTCCTATTTCGTTTCGCTTGAGCCAGGAAACCTCTGTGTAGGACTCTAAAGACTCGTCAATACGCCGGCAGCAGGTGATGATCATATCAAACACCCACAAGCCGCAAGCGGTCTGCTAAACGTAACGGCCACCCGGGTATTGAGCGATCTGAAGATCGACGAGCAAGCCCGCTCACACTCCAGTGAATCCAACCAGTAACACTACCGTACAGTCCGGTCTGATCGTCTGATATGTCGCATATCTCGCCTAGGGGTGGTAAACGTCAGACCCCAATAGCTCGATAAGTCGTGTCGATATGAGGTCTATAACATTCGAGAAACTACTGGTAACACTTACCAGTAAATCTCAGCAACCCTGGCCAGGGATTTCCTGTTATAGCCAATCGAACACAGCGCAACATCAACCCCCTATACCGGGAGAGACGAATCTGCTCCTATCGCTCATTGCCTCCATGTGACTCGGGACTGTACCCAAAAACCACCGTTTTGCATGCCCTCTTGGACGTGGTAAGATGGAAATCAAAGCACAGTGGGAACCACACAAGACTCTATGACGATCTCGGGTCAACAGACTACTCTGTACCAGTGTCACCAGAGAACTGCCATCTGACGTGAGGTATAATACCATCTGGGAGTTCTCGGCGAGTCCGTCCAGTGTACCCAGTCTCTACTGAGCACCCGTATATCATCTCTGATGTCAAACACCAATGGATATGGGATCATCCATCGCCCATCTGTATGGGTCGAGAAGGTATACGCTAGTCTACTCTGGTATATCGATGCCCCGTCTCGATACACCCACGACTAGGGACTTTGAAGGATGTACTTATGGACTACCATGTCCCCACTAGTATGATCCGCATCATAGTCCAGGTAGTCAAGTACACATCCTAAGGGCTTTACCAACATGTAACAGAGAGACAAACAGTATACACGTTAAGGTAAAGATCAACCAGATAGCATACTATCATGTCGAGCAAGAAAGTCCTCCCTATATATGTCCCAGCATCCACTACAATATACATCCTATGTACAGTAATGGCCTCTAGGGCATACATATAACTAACATTCTAAACCCTAATTCAATTCAAACCATTCACTTTAAAAAAACAAGATTAGAAATTAGCAATGAAATTTAACACTAAAACAATTTCATTCAAGGAATCAAACCATAAGTATTTAAATGGGTCAAAATTATACCTCAATTTGAGATCTAGCAAGAATAAATTTGCTTCAAATGATGGCCTTAAGCATCAAGATCCAAGCTAGGGAGGTGAAGGAAAAGAAAGATGAAGGATGGGTTTAATTTGTAAGCTTTAAATTGCAATTTTTTTGGAATTAAACTTGAAGAATTTGAAGAAAATGAAAAGAAAAGAGATGAAGTGGAGGGGGAGCAGGTTTCGGCCAGATTAGAGGGAAGGGGAGGGTGTGGGTGTGTGGGAAAAGTCATTAGTCAACTACCCCAAAAGTCAATGCACCATACCTCATCAAACTATATTTAAAATAAATTCATAAACCAACTAATTCAACACAAGAAAGAAAACCAAAATGAGGCCAGAACTTTCTGGACCTGAACAAGGTGGGGCTGTCCTAGGGCTGAGGGAAGAGAGAGAGGGGTTTTACAAAAGAAATTTTATGCAAAAAGACCCCCTACAAGTCAAAAATTGCAAGTTTTAGCTTAAAATTCAATAAATTCGTTTCCTATCATAAAAATTAGTTAAAAATAAAAATAAAATACTAGAAATTTATGTTACAACTAGATTTTAATTAACATAATTTTAAAGATTAAAATTAGCCCAGAAAAATTTGTATTTATCGCTAATTTAATGTATTTTCTTACCGGCTTAAAATAATATTAAAAAATTGAAAAATTAGGGAAAATTTTTAAACGACCAGAATTTCATAAGTAACTCATTAGCTACTAAAAACAAGCAATTACCTATCCATTTTAGGTATAATTAGCCCTAAACTGCAAAATAACGAGAAAGACGGTTTTCGGAAAAATACCGAATTTTCACCGATTTTCAGGAAAACACCAAAACGACTTTTCAAGACGCTACAATCTTCCCCCCTTAAAGAAATTCGGTCCCCGAATTTAAAAATATAACTACGCATACCTTCAAAGAGATGGGGATATTTCTTCCTCATCTCGCCCTCGGTCTCCCAGGTAACCTCCTCGCTGCTCGGGCTACGCCAAAGGACCTTGACGGTTGGTATAATCTTCGAACTCAACTTCTTCACCTGCCGATCCAAGATGGCCACCGGCTGCTCTGCAAAAGAAAGGTCGCGCTCTAGCTGGACTGTCGGGTGCTGAATCGCATGCGAAGGGTCGTGAAGGTACTTGCGGAGCATCGAAACATGGAAGACGGGGTGAACATCGGGAAAGCTGGGTGGAAGGGCCAAACGATATGCAACTGCGCCGACACGCTCGAGGATCTCGAAGGGACCTACGAATCTAGGGCTAAGCTTCCCCTTTCGCCCAAAACGCATCACGCCCTTCATCGGAGAGACTTTCAGAAAAACATGGTCGCCAACTGCGAACTCTAATCTGCGACGGCGCCTGTCTGCATAGGATTTCTGTCTGCTCTGAGCTGCCCTCATCCGGTCTCGAATCAACTGTATCTTCGCTGTCGTCTCCTCAACAAGCTGCGGCCCCAAAATACTGCTCTCGCTGAGCTCTGTCCAACAGACGGGCGATCTGCATCTCCTCCCATACAATGCCTCGAAAGGTGCCATCTGAATAGTATCCTGGAAGCTGTTGTTGTAGGAGAACTCCACTAGAGGTAAATGACGATCCCAGCTACCACCAAAGTCTAAAACGCACGCTCTGAGCATGTCCTCGAGAGTCTGAATGGTCCGCTCTGACTGTCCGTCGGTCTGCGGATGAAATGCTGTGCTGAAGCTCAAACGAGTGCCCAAAGCCTCCTGAAGTCTCTGCCAAAGTCGGCTGGTGAACTGAGTGCCTCGATCTGACACGATACAAGTCGGTTACGCCGTGTAGTCGCACAATCTCGTCAATATAGAGCTGAGCATACTGAGCGAAGCTGAAAGTGGTCTTCACCGGTAGGAAGTGAGCCGCTTTTGTCAATCTATCCACGATCACCCAGATGGAGTCGTACCCTCGACTGGTCCTGGGTAGACCCACAACGAAGTCCATCGAAATCTGTTCCCATTTCCACTCTGGAATGGGTAACGGCTGTAGCTCTCCTGCGGGCCTCTGGTGCTCGGCCTTGACTTGCTGACAAGTCAGGCATCTCGAAACGAACTCCGCAATGTCCCTCTTCATCCCGTCCCACCAGTAGGTCTCTCTCATATCATGGTACATCTTGGTGGAACCGGGGTGGACACTATACACTGATCGGTGTGCCTCCTCAAGAATGTCGCGCCGCAATCCATCAGCATCTGGTACGCACAGTCTAGATCCATATCGTAAAATCCCCTGATCGTCAACCACGAACTCGGAAAATCTGCCCTGTCCCATCTGTGCCATGATCTCTGAGCAACGGTCGTCACTGCGCTGTGCCTCATATATACGGTCAAGCAACTGTGGGCGTGCACGAACATACGCGAGCTGTCCCCCTGTCTGAGTGAACTCGAACTCCACTCGGCTGTCGTATAAAATCTGCCAATCTGCTGACGACTGCCTCTGCACTGCGCGCAAACACGATAGACTACCCCCGGGCCTCCTACTCAACGCATCTGCCACCACATTTGCCTTGCCGGGGTGATATAAGATCTCGCAGTCGTAGTCTTTCACCAACTCCATCCAACGACGCTGTCTGAGATTCAGGTCTCGCTGCTGAAATATGTACTTTAAGCTCTTGTGATCGGTGAATATCTGACACGACTCGCCGTATAGGTAATGTCGCCAAATCTTTAGTGCAAAGACCACTGCAGCCATCTCCAAATCATGAGTGGGGTAGTTCTGTTCATGCTTCTTCAACTGCCGAGAAGCATAAGCGATCACCCGGCCATGCTGCATCAATACGCATCCTAATCCCACTCGCGAATCATCACAGTAGACAACAAATCCGCCTGATCCCGAAGGCAAAGATAATACCGGCGCCGTAGTCAAACAAGTCCGTAGCTGCTGCAAACTGCGCTCGCACTCCTCTGTCCAGACGAAAGGAACTCCCTTCCGGGTCAAACCGGTCAACGGTGCAGCTATACGGGAGAAGTCCTGAACAAAACGCCTGTAGTAGCCCGCCAGGCCTAGAAAACTACGGATCTCAGTAACCGGTGTAGGTCGGGACCACTGCTGAACAGCCTCAATCTTCTTCGGGTCCACACAAATGCCGTCTCTCGTAACCACGTGACCCAAGAATCCGACGCTGTCCAGCCAGAATGCACACTTGGAGAACTTTGCGAACAGCTGGTGCTCCCTCAGAGTCTGTAACGTAATCCGCAAGTGCTGCTCGTGCTCCTCTCTGCTCCGGGAGTACACCAAGATATCGTCGATAAACACGATGATGAACAAGTCAAGATACGGCCTGAATGTACGGTTCATCAAATCCATGAATGCTGCTGGGGCGTTGGTGAGTCCGAACGACATCACCAAAAACTCGTAGTGGCCGTAGCGCGTGCGGAAAGCTGTCCTCGGTATATCCTCCTGTCGAACTCGCAGCTGATGGTATCCTGATCGCAAGTCGATCCTCGAAAAATACCCCGCACCCTGAAGCTGGTCGAACAAATCATCAATGCGCGGCAACGGATATCTGTTCCGAACGGTAACTTTGTTCAGCTGGCGGTAGTCGATACATAAGCGCAAACTTCCATCCTTCTTCTTGACAAACAGGACCGGAGCACCCCACGGAGAAACACTCGGTCGAATAAGCCCCTTATCTAACAAATCCTGCAACTGATCCTTCAGCTCTCGAAGCTCTGCCGGGGCCATCCTATAAGGCGGTATAGAAATAGGCCCCGAGCCGGGAATCAAATCAATGCAGAACTCAACATCGCGCTCAGGCGGTAGCCCAGGTAGCTCATCAGGGAAAACATCAGGGAACTCACAAACTACCGGGACCCGGTCTAACGGAACCTCTGCAGCTCGAGTATCACAAACAAACGCTAAGAATCCCTGACATCCCTTCCGCAAGAGCTGACCAGCGCGAAGAGACGAAATCAAGCTGGGAAGGGTGACGCTGCGGTCTCCCTGAATAACAAGGACTGGCTCTCCCGGAAAGCTAAATCTGACTGCCTTCTCACGGCAGTCCACCGAAGCATAACAAGTGGCCAGCCAGTCCATGCCCAGAAGCACATCAAAGTCCAACATATCGAGGAGAATCAAATCAACTGATGAATCCCTCTCCCCGATACGAACGGAACACAAACGAAATACAAACCGAGCGACAAACGACTCGCCTACCGGAGTAACAATAACAAGCGGATGATCTAACGACGACGACTCACGGCCCAACATCGGTGCAAAGTGTGTAGAGACGTACGAATGTGTGGAACCTGGGTCGAATAATACCCGTGCGTCGAAAGAACAAACTGGCAAGGTACCTGTCACAACGGCATTGGATGCCTGCGCATCCTGCGGTGTCAAAGCAAAAACTCGGGCCTGTCCTCCACCGATAGCGGGCTGACCTCGACCTCGGCCTCTGCCTCCTCGTCCTGTCTGAACAGGACCGCCGCGTCCACGGCCTCTGGGTGCACCTAACTGGCGTGGAGCATCGCCGGTGGTAGGAAGTAGGGCTCTCTGAGGAGGGGGTGGTGATGGTGGTAGGGTCACATGCGGAACTGTCGGTGCTCCCTGTCGTCTCGCCGGACAGTCTCTGACAAGATGGTGCAAACTCCCGCACCCAAAACACCCTGGCGACGGCTGCTGCCCCTGGGGATAAGAACCATATAACTGTCCCCGCCCAAATCCTCTGCCAGGCCTATCTCTCGGAAAGAATCTGGCGCGCTGCCTCTGAGACGGTACCTCGGTGCGAATCCTCTTCGGCCCAGAAACGGCCGAAGTCTGTGATATGCGTGCCTCCATCCGCAATGTCGTATCCATAGCAGCTGAATAAGTGTCGTAGTGCTGGGCGCCAATGGCAAGATATAGCTGGGCATCAAGTCCCTGTACGAATCTCTTCACCATCTTCTCCTCGGTATCCACCAAATACTGAGCATATCGGGATAACTGTGTAAACTGGATGTCATACTCAGACACCGTCATCCCAGGTGTCTTGACTAAGGCCTCGAAGCTACGAGCTCTGGCGTCATGAACGCTCTCTGGAAGGAAACGGGCTAGAAAGACCGCTGTAAACTCGACCCAAGTCATAGACGGTAGACCTGCAGCTCAACCTCTCAAGACTGACTCCCACCATGTCTGCGCGAGACCCTCTAGTCGGAAACTCGTAAGCTCTACCCATCGATCATCCGAACATCTCAACGAACGGCAGATCCTGACTAAACTGTCAAGGAACGTCTGTGGGTCCTCCGCTGCCTCAGTGCCGGTGAATACTGGAGGTCTCAGCCTCATGAAATCCTGTAGTGAAACCGGGATGGCCACGGTGGTAGTAGTAGGAGCAGGTATCATGGTCGTCTGTGATGTAGTAGGTACGTCATCCGGCCTCGGTGTACGACTGGCTGCAACTAGGGATCCTACCATCTGACGTAGCTCCTGCATGCCTCCCATCATCTGTCGCAACTCCTCCATACCGGTCTCGAGCCTATCCATACGGCCTGGGGAAAGTGGATCGGTCTGTCCCTGCGGCGTAGGCATACCACCCTGCTCAGTCCTAGTCTCGGACGAGCCAGCTCGAATCTCGTCTCTGGCGGCAGCCCTCTGTGCCCTCGTAGCCTTCGGCGGCATAGTGGCTGTTACAGGAAAACGGATAGTAAGAACAGTGCAATAGGATCATAGGATACACGGAATTGAAGAAGGAATTTTCAAGCAAGTATATCCTAAAGTCACTTAGGCGGAGTACCGTATCGTAAGTATGCCGCGGACATACACACGCTACGTTACCCTACTTAAGTCACTTACTCCATCTACCAAGGGTCATCCTACACTCAAAAAGGTAAAACCTATCGCTCTGATACCAACTTTGTCACGACCCGCAGGGTACGGAACGTGACTGGCACTTAAGTTTACGAAACGTCTAAAGACGTCCGTAAAATAAGTAAGCCAAAGCCCAGAAAACAAAACCAATTAAGCAAAAGAGTGAAGAAAACCCAATCAATTGAAAGCAAGTTTATCAAATAAGTCATGTAAAACCCTTTTTAAAAACAATACCAATTTTTCCGAAAATTTCGGCAGAGTCTCCTTTGTAAATACTGGCCCCCAAAATGGGTACAACAAAATATATATGAATCCAACAAAATAGGGCATCCCCAAGCGGGAGCTAGCTCTTCGCCACAAGGCGGTCACAAATCCCACGCAATATAAAATGACAACAAGCAAAATAATCATAATGAAGCATAAGAAAAACAGCATGTCGACTCAAGTGAGTTCGACCCCAAAATACAGCATAAAAGTCCACAAACCTCACAGTCTCATCTCTAGGTCAATATACAATAATACTGGTAGATACAGTAGATGGAGTACACTAGATACAAAAAAATATACAAGGTGGTACAAAATAGTAATATAACCCACCTAAGAGCAAAACCTCGAGTCCAGGCAAAGGAGGCAAAAGAACAAGTGCGCCCGCCGCTACTGAACTGACAGAGCGGACCTGCAAAAGACTGTGGCACAACGGGGGTGAGTTGCCAACTCGTGAGTAATAAATAACATCTACAAAGGCTATCGTATGCATGCACACAAGCATCCTAGCATCTAAAATACGGGTATGAATGGATGCACTAGCAGGTGTGTATACAACATCAGTGTACGAATATGTATGCAACATGAATATCGGAGGTCTCAATAGGTATATATAAGAAACATTTATCTCTTTTTGTTTTTGAAACTCTTTTAGAATGCCAGCATAATACTCAAAGAATCGACGAGAACCGGTGTCCAGCAACGACACCCAAAAGCTGTCTCAAATCTCATAAATCCATGTCATAGTGTCTCTGGCCTCAGCCATCCGGCTGACCCATCACAATATCAATATCTCATCCTCTCGCGGCCCCGGTCGGTATCCTCTGGATATCCGCCGTGCCCAATGAAGTCACCGGTAGGTAATCCGTCCCCTGCCAGGCTCAACGTCAACACCACATTCCTCTTGCCCCGGGGTACCTTACCGGGCCCACCATGTACCCGTGACGGTTCCTCCACTCCTCGACACGGATCTCGAAAACCACAGCAAACTCATGGTGGACGACACTTACATCACTAGAAAACCGCAATTTACATGTTTTAAAAATATAATAAGTTTAGAAATTTTGCGGCTTTCCCCCGAAATCCAGAAATATCATAAAATCTCAAGAAGTCCTCATAAGTGCATATATCAATGATAATGAATGCATATGGTGTCAATAATCAAGTTGCGATGTGTAATTAATAGATTAGGCATGAACAATTAATATGATGAAGTACATGCACATGAATAGCAGTCCTACGGTTTCATTTTAAGGAATTAAAGGCAATAGCACAAGTTTAAGTATCAATTAGTAAAAGGTTTAAATTTAAAGGTTATCTAGTGTGGTGGCATGGCAATTACCAGGGTGTGTGTGTAAGCATGAATAGTGTTCGTGCTGCATATAAAAACCCTGGCAATGGTGCAGGTGTCCTATAACATGGTTTCGTATAGGTATGTCAATATAGGGTATGAATGTAGCAAATGATCATATACGTATTTCACCCCTAATTACTAACATCACTAAGAATCTTGTAAGTTACTAAAACTATCGGGCGGCTTGCGCCATCCAACGATAGTCCCCCGTAGATGTTACATCTACTCACCGGAATCCCTGGCTAGCTGTGTCCAATCACCGCTTTCCCCTTTCGCGCCGCGTCTGACGTCTCCGCGACCGAACCTGGAATTTACATCAATACCAAACATAAGGTTACTTATCAAGAACGACGCAAAACCCAACGAAACTACTAAAGTTCACTAGCTAGGTACAACGTGCGCAGGGTGCGCGGAACATACGCGAAAATCGCAAAAACTGCCAAAAATCGCCGATTTGGTCGCCCGGCAAAACTAAAACCCGACTACTCAAAACTCCGCGCTCACGCATCCTAAACGTCATAGGAGATGCTAAAAACATCCCCAAGGTATCACAAATAATTCACCAAATAATTTTAATAAAAACCTAGTAAGCACAAACTAGCAATTTTGGTGCAAAAATCGAAAATTAGCGATACGGTTATCACAATCCAACACAATATCCAACCACACAACAAGCAATCTACAAACACTATAATTACAACACATTAGCAAAGATTCAAAACCTATTTTCCATAAACAACCATTACTTGAATTATATAACCTAGCAAATCTTAATCCAAACTATATATGAAAACCTTAAATTAACACTAATTTATAACTCAATTAGCAAGTTAACCTTCTAGATTAGGTTAGCAACACAACTAGATAACAAATTAGATTTAATCAACTACATAATGGTTTCTAAACCCTAATTCAATTCAAACCATTCACTTTAAAAAAACAAGATTAGAAATTAGCAATGAAATTTAACACTAAAACAATTTCATTCAAGGAATCAAACCATAAGTATTTAAATGGGTCAAAATTATACCTCAATTTGAGATCTAGCAAGAATAAATTTGCTTCAAATGATGGCCTCAAGCATCAAGATCCAAGCTAGGGAGGTGAAGGAAAAGAAAGATGAAGGATGGGTTTAATTTGTAAGCTTTAAATTGCAATTTTTCTGGAATTAAACTTGAAGAATTTGAAGAAAATGAAAAGAAAAGAGATGAAGTGGAGGGGGAGCAGGTTTCGG
Source organism: Agapanthus africanus (assembly GCA_030015575.1). Taxonomy (NCBI): domain Eukaryota; kingdom Viridiplantae; phylum Streptophyta; class Magnoliopsida; order Asparagales; family Amaryllidaceae; genus Agapanthus; species Agapanthus africanus. Next base: position 203,819,825 of record CM057347.1, on the reverse strand, counting down.
CCAGATTAGAGGGAAGGGGAGGGTGTGGGTGTGTGGGAAAAGTCATTAGTCAACTACCCCAAAAGTCAATGCACCATACCTCATCAAACTATATTTAAAATAAATTCATAAACCAACTAATTCAACACTAATTCAACACAAGAAAGTAAACCAAAATGAGGCCAGAAATTTCTGGACCTGAACAAGGTGGGGCTGTCCTAGGGCTGAGGGAAGAGAGAGAGGGGTTTTACAAAAGAAATTTTATGCAAAAAGACCCCCTACAAGTCAAAAATTGCAAGTTTTAGCTTAAAATTCAATAAATTCGTTTCCTATCATAAAAATTAGTTAAAAATCAAAATAAAATACTAGAAATTTATGTTACAACTAGATTTTAATTAACATAATTTTAAAGATTAAAATTAGCCCAGAAAAATTTGTATTTATCGCTAATTTAATGTATTTTCTTACCGGCTTAAAATAATATTAAAAAATTGAAAAATTAGGGAAAATTTTTAAACGACCAGAATTTCATAAGTAACTCATTAGCTACTAAAAACAAGCAATTACCTATCCATTTTAGGTATAATTAGCCCTAAACTGCAAAATAACGAGAAAGACGGTTTTCGGAAAAATACCGAATTTTCACCGATTTTCAGGAAAACACCAAAACGACTTTTCAAGACGCTACACAGAGTCATATAAACGTGCACTTCTAAAGCTAGTTTAGAACGACGCTATACTCACCCTCCTGTCGGGTCTCATAGTCTAGAACAGCAGTAATGGCAAGTTGGGTAAACAAGAACCTCCCTGTCACCGTCTTTGAGGCTACCGGAGTACCTCTCGGATGCTTGAGGTTACCCACTATATATGTGGAGTGGCTAATGGAATGTCAAATATGATTGAATCTTTAGGTCCTATTAAATTTTCAGTAATCGTTTGCGGTTCTGGAATCACTTCCGGTTCTATCATACTCCTACTACTGTTTTCTAAAAAAATCCATTTTACTAAAACTGTGGCGAGTCAAGAACAATGTCACTATTGATCTTCCAGATGGTAGAAAGTTAACCCTCGTCATAACCCGGGTTAACCCACAAACAGCCATTACAGAAACGTGCCTTGAGTTATCCAGAGTCTGGTTTTAAGCATAAGCCGGACAACTCCCCATACCTTAACATTGTTAAGATATGAACCATTCTATATACAATATAGAAATAGAGCACTGATTTAATTGGAACCAGATTCAAATCATGCAGTTGTCTCCAGTGCATGTCAACTAAATGGAGAGAGGTCGATCATCATTACTCAACTTAGGAGTGCATCCAAACATGAGTAACCTGGAAGAGAAGTAAGTTCTCAAAAACCATTACTATCAACTGAATACCAAACACAAGTATCTACATCTTCGATTACCTTGAAGAATCCCGATACTTGCGACACCTGGTTCCCTACTTTATTCTTGTACCTATAACTTCTCAAAAATTAGACTTTGTATTTCTACGAAACACGTGTCTAAAACTGGAGAAGTCACAAGTAAACAGAATATAGTACGAGTACCAACCCCTCTGTTCTAATGGACACTGGACAACATGCAATACTTTGTATAAGTCCCTGAGTTGAATAACTCAAACCCTATGCGTTGTAGGTTGAAAACTGTACTATGGTTATGAAGAATTACACCGCTGTTTAATGCTCCTTACCCAACCATCAACTGATATAGGTAAATGTCATGGACATAATTTCAAAAAGTTATATCTCACTTTATAAAGATAAACGTACAGATATATCAGTTTAAAATTGGTGCATAACAACGGATATTCAAAACCATATATTTTGTTAGTTATATGTATGCCCTAGAGGCCATTACTGTACATACGATGTATATTGTAGTGGATGCTTGGACATATATAGGGAGGACTTTCTTGCTCGACATGATAGTACGCTATCTGGTTGTACTTTATCTTAACATGTATTATGATTGTCTCTATATTACATGTTGATAAAGCCCTTAGGATATGTACTCGACTACTGGGACTATGATGAGATCATACTAGTGAGGCCACGGTAGTCGACGAGTACATCCTATAACTGTTCCTAATCGAGGGTGTATCGAGACAGGGCATCGATACACCAGAGTAGACTAGCGTATACGCATCTTGACCCATATGATGGGCGATGGATGATCCCATATCCATCGGTGTTTGACATCAAGGATGGTGTACGGGTGCTCAGTAGAGACTGAGTACACTGGACGGACTCGCCGGGAACTCCCAGATGGTACTATACTTCATGTCAGATGGCAGTTCTCCGGTGACATTGGTACAGAGTAGTCTGTTGACCCGAGATCGTCATAGAGTCTTGTGTGATTCTCACTGTGCTTTGATTTCCATCATACCACGTCCAAGAGTGTTAGTTATATGTATGCCCTAGAGGCCATTACTGTACATTGGATGTATACTGTAGTGGATGCTGGGACATATATAGGTAGGACTTTCTTGCTCGACATGATAGTACGCTATCTGGTTGCTCTTTATCATAACATGTATACTTTCTGTCTCTCTGTTACATGTTGATAAAGCCCTTAGGATGTGTACTCGACTTCCAGGACTGTGATGCAGATCATACTAGTGAGGCCTGGGTAGTCCATGAGTACATCCTTCAATGTTCCTAGTCGTGGGAATATCGAGACGGGGCATCGATATTCCAGAGTAGACTAGCGTATATCTTCTCGACCCATGTGATGGGCGATGGATGATCCCATATCCATTGGTGTTTGACATCAGAGATGGTATGCGGGTGCTCAATGGAGACTGGGTACACTGAACGGACTCGCCGAGAACTCCCAGATGGTATTATACCTCACGTCGGATGGCAGTTCTCTGGTGATACTGGTACAGCTTAGTCTGTTGACCCGAGATCGTCATAGAGTCTTATGTGTCTCCCACTGTGCTTTGATTTCCACCCTACCACGGCTCTACTGAGTCGTGCAAACAGGTGGTTTTTGGGTACAGTCCCGATTCACATGGAGGCAATGAGCGATAGGAGGGGATTCGTCTCTCCCGGTATTGGGGGTTGATGTTGCGCTATGCTCGACTGGCCATAACAGAAAATCCCTGGCCAGGGTTGCAGTGATATACTGGTAAGAGTTATCAGTAGTTTCACGATTGTTATAGACCTTACGTCGGCATGACTTATCAAGCTACTGGGGTCTGACGTTTACCACCCCTAGGCGAGATATGCGACATATCAGACGAACAGACCGGACTGTACGGTAAGTGTTACTGGTTGGATTCACAGGAGTGTGAGCGGGCTTGCTCGTAGATCTTCTGATCGCTCAATACCCGGACGGCCGTTACGTTTAGCAGGCCGCTTGCGGCTTGTGGGTGTTTGATATGATCATCACCTGCTGCCGGCGTATTAACGAGTGTTTAGAGTCCTACACAGAGGTTTCCTGGCTCAAGCGAAACGAAATAGGAGCGCATATGAGATATGTGCGGGACCGAGAATAATGCGTGTATGTGATACCGTATTCTATTCTCGCGATGAATATATCAATTGGTTGTATGTGATATAACCTAGTTATCGAATCAAGGATTGATTCGATAAGCCGATACATTGGATATTAGTCGGTTATATGCGATATTACCGGATCGTTAAATCAAGTGTTGATTTAATGATTTAATGCATAATTATATATTTGATATATTACTTTACATTAACTAGTATTTGTTCACTTAAATTGGATTTTCTCACTTGATGTGCACATTGTATATGTGATATATTTTTGTGCACTTGATTGTATCATGTTTGATGATACATGCAAACTTGGTTAAGTGTATGATTAAACCATGGTTATGTAATGGTTAGGGTTTTGATTTTATTAACTATTTATTTATTTATTCTTCATTTGGAAAGAAAATGAAATGGTTGCTTCTTTTGTTCTTTTCTTTGAAGCTTCAAGAAGCTTTGACCATTTTGTCTTCATCTCCTAAACCTAACCATTCACCTAACTCTAGTTTATTCTCTACACTTAATCATGGTTGAAAATATGATAAGTATCATATTATTTGTAAGTCTACGTTAGCGCCGCGGCCGTCTACAGACGCCAAATGCGGAACAAAAACTTTTAACCGGCGCTATCGTATACTTTAACCCGGATCTGCCATTATTGCTAAACTAACAAACTGTAAAGAGTGTAGAAAGGTTATACCGAATGATCCGAGTCCTTCGTTCTTTAACCATCATCCCACGCTCCGTTGCGGCTGCTCCGATCTCTTCGATCTCCGATCTGCTCGTCCAGGTGGCACCACGTCACTGATTCTTTAAACGGGCTCCCGCCTCTGACTCGAGGCAACTCGGTCGTCAAGTTTGCTAAAAGAGACGACCAAGATTGATGTAGAGAATGAGTGGAATACTTTGTCTCGCTTCGTCCAAAACCATGGACGAACGGTTAATGAAGTTGCCGTGGGAATCGGGTGATGGAATGAAATGAGCTGTGAAATTCCATACACCCCAAAATCTATCATATCTTTTGTAACCAAATGAAAACATCAAGTGTGTATGAGAGAGAGGAGGGGCCGGCCATATATAGGGAGGGGGGTGAGTGTAGGAGAGAAGAGGGTGACCTTAAGAAAGAAATATCATGTGTGAACACAAGAAAAATATCCTTAAGCAAACAAAACCTCATTAATGCAAATGGTGATTCATTAACCTAGTCACCATTGCATTAATGGCTCCATTAAAGCACCAATGACTCACCATGTCAAGTCACCCTTTCTAGAACCTTCTAGAAGCATGACTCACCCTCATCCAAGAAAAGATAAATCCGTCTTTAACCGAATGTTGAAAGACGGCTGATAGAAAACTGGAAACTGGCAACTTCCAAAAGTGATCCTGAAACGACTTTCAGGATAACCCCGTAACTGTATAAATATACCCGCATTTGTATTACGACCGAATACAAATGCAACTGAGACAAAGATATTATATCTACTCAATATAATACTCGGATCCGGCTTAAACCAAAGCCGACCAGTATCATCTGCCCGAAAAATAACACGTGCGTAAACGCACGTGCATTTTCCGAACCCTGCCATAAAACCATACGGCCTCTACAACGTTTCGCCCGAACTTGGGAAACTGTCTGTAGGGAACTCTAATGACTCGTCAGTACCCTGGCAGTGGGTTTAACCACAAACCGTCAGCGGCACTAGCAATGCGTAACGGCTGCCCATGGACTGACCTCAAGGGAGGCCGATGAGCGAACTCATCCGGAAACCCTACTGAGCCTAACAGTGACAATGTATATACAGTCCGGTCCGTTCGTCGATGAGTATCGCATATCTGCCTAGGGGGCTAGTAACGTCAGACCCCCAATAGCAGTATAAGTCGTGTCGGAGTGTAGCCCAATAACACCCTGAGATACTACTGGAGTACCTACCAGTAAATCTCCTGCCACGGCCATGGGCTATGTGTAATGGCTCTCCTAGACACAGCACGATCTCGTCCCCAATACCGGGAGAGACGAATCCCCTGCCGATCCACTCACGTGCCTCCATATGGCTCGGGACTGTACCCAAAAGCTACCTGTTTGCATGACTCCTTTGAGCCATGGTAGGGTAGAAATCAAAGCACAGTGGGAACTCACACGAGACAAATGACGACCTCAGGTCGATGAACTAACCTGTACACATGTCACCTGGGAACTGCTATCTGACGATAGGTATAGTACTAACTAGCAGATTCCCGGCGAGTCCTGTCCGGTGTACTCATAACCCAATGAGCACCTGTATACATCTTAGGTGATCCAACTGACACCAGTGGCTTGTGAGACCGGCCACCGCCCCTCGTCGGGGTCTCGACTGTATACACTAGTCTACTCCGGAGTATCGATGCCCTGTCTCGAAACTCCCACGACTAGGGACCATAATTAAGGATATGCATATAAACTACCCAACTCTCACGTATATGATCGTCATCATACTGTTGGTAGTAAAGCAAGATCCTAAGGGCTCTATCAAAGTGTAACATGTAATCAGTCACCTGAACATGTACACGACTGATAAAGGCAAACCAGATAGCATACTATCATCTCGAGTAAGACTGTCATACCGGTATAGGTCCTCCGCAATCATTGCAATCACGTACCTGCGATCCAATAATTGACTATGAGGGCACTATCTCCAACATTATTTTCTATTTGAAAATAACTTATAATATTCTTTCTTCTTCTTCTTCTTCTTCTTCAACAAAGAAGAAACCTTGCCTCCATCAATGGCAACATGAGAAAAAGAGTGAGAAATCCAATTCTAAAGTGAACCCACTTCCTATTTCTTCATTCTCTACCACTTGCCAAGTAGTATAGGGTGTTTTCTTCACAAGTTTCATGGCTTGGTGAAGTTAGAGCTTGATCTTGTGTTGCCTCGACGTAGATCATCTTCGGCATCGAAGTCGACGACCTAGCCCGCCCATTTCTCCGATGAAGCCGACGCTAGAGCCCGGGATCCGATGATCGCAGCGAGGGGACTTCATCACGGAGCTATGGAGGTGGAGGATCGGATCTACAAAGGTTGTAGCCCCTTTCCTTTAAGTTAAAGTTGTTTACTTGCATTGCATCGCCTATACATCTAGTTAACGATCCGTATTAGGGTTTGTAGGCATATAAAAAAATTTGAATTGGCCATGTTTGATCACTTGTAGAACCTCATGGGTGTGCCTAGGAACCCTACGGTGGTATCAGAGCCTAGCTAGAGCCTTAGGCGATGCGTAGACGGAGTTAGAAGTCCGATCGACCCGAAACACTAATTCAAAACGGCTCTCTGGACATTTTCTGGATTTGTGGATTTTTATGAATTAAAAATTCTCAGAAAATAGAGCAGGAAATTCTAAGAGTTACTGTTGAAAACGAACCCCTAACTCCACTAAACCGCCGCAGAACCGCGGCATTAGCATGCTATTCGCGGCGGTTCCGCGGCCGTATATACAGATTATAGGTTAATTTTTATACAGAATGCCCGTATCTGTTTCCTCTGTTCTCTGGGAAGTTTTAATCTACACTCAAGAGTTGAGTTTTCTGGGTTTTATTGGGGACTCGGTGTTTCGATCGGATTGTCTAATTTTGTCTGTGTGTTTTTCCGGGTAATTTTAGAATATGTTAAAAAGTTCGACCGGATGTAAATACCCACTTTTTCCCCTGCCGGGAAATTTCCAATTGTTGGACTTTTCCGTAGTTTAATGACGTTCTAAGTAGTGCAAGTAACGCGATGGTCCCTCTAGAAGACAACAAACCTTAACTCGATTATGTGACCGTCTTGAACTGCCCTTTGAACCTTAGGTTTTGGGACAGTACGGCGTGCCACATGTGAGGCGTTGGCTTGACCCTTCTACGGCTGGACCGTTGGTACTGAGGCATGAAGTGAATGTTTTTAAACTTATTTCATGTGTTGAGCTGTTTCGGGAAAACTTGGGTGTTCGATTGTTCGATCGGAAAGTTTAACATTTTCTATTTATCCGGAATGTGATACAATATTTGGAATTCACAAATAGTTATGAGATAACTGAATGAATGTTATAAACATAGCAATTTAGTCTCACTTGATCGGTTGCCACGGAATTTTGATGCGATCAAAAATCCGTCGCAATCACGTAGCGTACGCGGATACTCGCCGGGTAAACTTAATAGACAGCCTCACCCCATAGCCCCGACCAAGTGACTGTAGGAGAACCCCGTCGCCGAAAGCATCCGTTCGGGTGCTCGCGGCAGCGGTATTCCGCCTTGGTGCACTTCGTCGACGGCGTCGGGGGTGCAGCCGCCTACTAAAGTTTGCGACGAGTATTCGATCAGGATGTCGGGAATCTTGTTGAATTGCCCGACTTAATATTGAAAAATGTTTTCGATAATGAGACTAAAATGCGGGGTTTATAATTGTTAGGAATGCGATGTCCAAGTATTTCATTTGATTAGGCATGCGATATCTAAAGAGGTTGCGGATTCCAACTGTTGTAGTTTTACACTTTCTTTTCTGTGACCGTAAGTGTAATATGTGATATCGCTGTTTCGTTGCTATATGTCAACGACAATTGGGATGTGCATATTTACTTACGTTGATGACATGTGATGTTATGTGTTGCTGGATATGTTATATTGGATCGCCGTGTTCGAATAGCCGGGGCGGTTTTTATGTGAGATGAGTGTTTTTCATTTTCATTCATGTAAAAACTTGTATGTAATATTCTTTTATTGGGGCACTTCCAGGTTGCGGATGATGTCACCATTTGTATATTATTTACTTTTCCGCACTAGGATAGACCCAAGGAGGGGAGCACAAGTAACCGGGTTCTGGGGTCCAGTGGGAGGCCATCTCGAGGAGTCGAGTCCGGGTCTCCTAACCCTAGAATTGGTAGGGTTGCTTGCCGCTCTCGTAGGGGTCTAGGGGTTTGGGATTGGCTATTCATCACGACCGTGGAATCCGTGTTTTATACTGGCTCATATTAAAAATACGGACGTCCTGGTATATCCAATATTTCATATGATATTTTCTGCTACGTTATCTGTGATGTGATCATGAGATATGTTCAGATGGATACAATATATAGTATATATGATATATTATATAGACGTTGCTTATGTTTTACACCCGCGCTAGCCCTGCCTCGCTCTGGCGTTAGTTACCTAACCTAACGGTGCAGATGGGACATCGAGGCTAATGCGGATGGCATAAGCGTACGTTATATTTATCTATGATGTTTAGGTGGACTTAAATGATGGGATATTCATTAATGAGATTAATGAAAGAAAATAAACCTAATTGATGTTGTGGAATCGAATTTCAAAATAAAAACTGGTAGCTACAGTTCTTGCTTTGCATCGCGGTGTTCCTTGTAGAACATCCTGCACCTTATTCGATGAAGAAAGGACCGAGATCCCTTCACCGGGAGTGACTCCTTTAGCAATAACTGGCAGATGCTACACACTCGGTTTGTATTTTGATTGCTTCTATAGTTTCTGCTTTGCACAGTGATATATATGATATATCCCGCACCTCATTCGACGAGGAAAGGGTCGACGATCCCTTCACCGGGAGTGACCCCTCTAGCAAAACTAGAAAAGCTTCAAAAACACTCCATTTAAAAACCATTTGATTCCGCAACGAGATCAAGTTCAAAGCGTTAGAGGTTTTCATAAAAACCATTCGCAACCCTCCGTCATTTTAGGAAGTAGAGTACTTAGTATTCGTGCTGTATTTGTTGACCATAGTCAAGGCACAGTGTGCGGTAGCTAAGTGATGTCTTCCTACACCGCATATGATGCGATTAGTTAGGACAGTCGCGTGACTTTGTTGACCTTAGTTAAGGGTCATGTGGGTGGGTCTAATTAATCACGAAATGACGGGTAGAACTTGACTAGTACTTATGATTTGTTGACCATTGTTAAGGTCATAGGTGCTAGGGGTAAAAATCTTTATCGGGAGTTTCAAGTGTTGAAATTTGCAATGAGATTGCATACCTTCTATGTGATAGTTGGATCCCGATACCCACTGCGAGTAATTGTTACTCCTGGGAGAGTTTTGCACTTTGCAATTAGCCGATCAAGTAGGTGTCTAGAAAGGTGTCAACGGGGTTACGCCTCTGGGAAAACGAGGTTTACTGTAATTAGGTCCGTGCGAAAGCACGGGGAACCTCCCTCAAAGTACCGACACTGGCCTGGCTGAAAGATTGGCGAACTTGTAAAGTGTAATTAATCCCGGCTAGTCTTTCCTTTTAGGGTTTAAAGGAAGATTTGATAAAAACAGTGGGAGCCATCCTGATTAGATAAAATATATAACCAATCTAATCTTGCAAGAGCGCACGCAGAGTGTTTTCTTCTCTCTCTCTCTCCAGGTAGCGACCATATCACGCCTTAATCAAGATAATACGGATGTATTGACCAAACCCGCTTGTTATACTGAGCTGGGGAACGTTGGTCCCGCTCCAACTTATAATTGTTATAAGACAGAGCAGGAAATAGGGGAAAACCAGAATTCCTATGCCGCCCAAACGAAGAAAGTGCATATGATGTATCTCCTTCGGGTGTGTTCATTATACAGAACTGTTTCTCAGTATCCTATGCATCCTGGGTATCTGATATCGGATCAGGATCCCAGATATGTAATCTGTTACATAGGGCTACATGAAGGCAGAGAACTGAGAACGGGTGATAAGTTTCATGAGACAGAAAACGGGGCAAGTGTTGCAGCCAAGTCTGTTGGTCACTGTCACCCTGTATTACCAATACATTGATTCTGAACGAATGTTATTAGATACCGAACCTGATATACAAAATCATATCAGTCTCTTTATTAGTAAAGAAAGGATATAATTTTGTATTGTTGGATAATGTTTTGAACATTTCCTATATCAAAAGTTGATCGGTTCAGGCACGTTATCTAAAAGCATTGATGTTCTAAATCAAACTACAGTTTCTAGTATACAGAACACACACAAGAGGAAGAGTTCAGAAATGAACGAATCCTTCTTGAGGCATTGTAGACTAGGTCATATCAATGCGACCCGACTAGCTGAAGTTACATTTTAGATGCATATTTAAATCAGTTTGAATTTACATCTTGTGAAACTTGCCAGTCATGTCACAAAATTAAGATGACCATAGCTCTGTTTATTGGAAACAGAGAAAGAGTTAGTAAACTCTTGGGACTGATACATGATGATGTATGTAAGGTCTCCTGTCTACACATGCCAGGACAGGTTCTTTGTACTTCATTACGTTCTCTGATGATCTCTCAAGATTCAGACATATGTTCCTGTTGAAATATAGGCCCGAAGCTTTTGAGATATTCACAGAATATAAGTTAGAAGTAGAGAACCAATAACCGGGTATAAGTATTATGTCCTATGATGAGATCAGGGAGGAGAATACTTGTGCATGGAATTCCTGGACTATTCTAAAGGAGAATGAGATTCTCTCTCAACATTACTCCTCCGTATACACCATAGCACGATGGTATATCGGGACGGAGCAATCACACCCTATATGATATGGTGCGCTCTATGATGAGTACTACTGAGTTTCCTATTTCCTTTTAGGGAGTTATGCACTTATGAAGTTGCATACCTATTGAATAGGGTTCGATTCAAATCAGTGCCTACCACTCCATATAAGATATGGTATGGGAAGAGCCTATCTCTTAAGTAAGTTAAGATTTGGGATTGTCCGGCCTATGTCAAAAGCAAAATCCGGACAAGATCGAGGCAAGGTCAGTTCTGTAGAACTGGAAAGGTTCCAGTTGTACAAAACTACAGCTAATGATTTGACAGAACCAGAGGATTCAATAGTCCCCGACGAACCTCAGCCTCTTCACCGAACTAGCAGGGTTCCTCATCCGCTTGAGAGATACTTCGATTTCTCGATGACAGTGGGAGTGAGGATTGCATCATGAGATGATGACCCAACTAGATTCGAGCAGGCCATCGAGAGTAGGGACTCTGTAAGAATGGCTGGATGCTTAGCGATCTGAGATGGAATCCATGTACACCAACAAAGTATGGACTTTGGGTGCTATATCTGAAGGGTTAAATCCCCATCAGGAGCAAGTATATCTTGAGAAGATTACTTGGTGTAGATGGAAAAGTTGAGACTTTCAAAGCTAGACTTGTTGAAGTTTTTCGTCATCGACTAGGCGTGGATAGTGATGAAACCTTTTCCAAGTGACTATGCTTAAGTCCATCCGGATCCTACTTAACATTGCTACATACCATGACTGCGATATCTGGTGGTTGGGTGCCATGACTGCTTTTCTAAATACTGATTTAGAAGAGAACGTCTATAAGAACACAGCCAGAGGGCTTCGTAAATAGCGGGAGCAGCGAAAACATGTGCAAGTTGCTTTACAGGATGAAGCAGGCATCGCGGAGTTGGAACATCTGTTTTGATGTGGTAGTCAAAGAGTTTGACTTCATCAAAATGGTAGATGAACCTTGTATATACAAAAAGGTAGTAGAGAGTAAGGTGGTCATCCTCGTATTGTACGTGGACAACATACTCTTGATAAGAAAGAGTTTCCTATGCTACGCTCGGTCAATCTCCGCTTATCACAAGGATTCTCCAATAGGATCAAAGTGATACCTCCTAAATCCTGAGTTTTCATCTATAAGATAGATGTAATTGGATGCTAGGATTCTCACTAGATGTAGTGAGATGGTATCAATCGATCCTGGGGAGAATCACTGGAAGGGTTCCAGGGTGATAAAGACGACTGAATATCAGTCACAGGCATTGTCTTTACCCTCAGTAAAGGGACGGTATGTTGGAAGAGTTCCAAGCTAGATACCGTGGCAAACTAGACGATAAAGTCCGGTAACATCGCTATTAAAGATACTACCAAAGAGGCAGTTTGGGTGTATATTGGTTCATAAGATAAACTAGGTTCCTACCATTGTATGACAATGGAAGTGTGGCTTTGACCAAGGAACCCCGATCCCATCAGTGACCCAGACATATTCTGAGGCAGTATCACCTGATCATGGAGATAGATGATCTCCAGGGTGATCGAGGTTAGGAGAGTAGACTCAGAGGACAACACGGCGGATCCACTCACAAAGGCTTTTTCCCAGAGAGAGACTTATATGGGATGGTTGAGTATGAGATACTGCAACCACTGCTACAGATGGCCCTAGTGCAAGTGGGAGATTGTTAGTTATATGTATGCCCTAGAGGCCATTACTGTACATTGGATGTATACTGTAGTGGATGCTGGGACATATATAGGTAGGACTTTCTTGCTCGACATGATAGTACGCTATCTGGTTGCTCTTTATCTTAACATGTATACTTTCTGTCTCTCTGTTACATGTTGATAAAGCCCTTAGGATGTGTACTCGACTTCCAGGACTGTGATGCAGATCATACTAGTGGGGCCTGGGTAGTCCATGAGTACATCCTTCAATGTTCCTAGTCGTGGGAATATCGAGACGGGGCATCGATATTCCAGAGTAGACTAGCGTATATCTTCTCGACCTATGTGATGGGCGATGGATGATCCCATATCCATTGGTGTTTGACATCAGAGATGGTATGCGGGTGCTCAGTGGAGACTGGGTACACTGAACGGACTCGCCGAGAACTCCCAGATGGTATTATACCTCACGTCAGATGGCAGTTCTCTAGTGACACTGGTACAGCTTAGTCTGTTGACCCGAGATCGTCATAGAGTCGTGTGTGTCTCCCACTGTGCTTTGATTTCCACCCTACCACGGCTCTACTGAGTCGTGCAAACAAGTGGTTTTTGGGTACAGTCACGATTCACATAGAGGCAATGACCGATAGGAAGGGATTCGTCTCTCCCGGTATTGGGGGTTGATGTTGCGCTATGCTCGACTGGCTATAACAGGAAATCCCTAGCCAGGGTTGCAGTGATATACTGGTAAGAGTTATCAGTAGTTTCACGATTGTTATGGAACTTACGTCGGCATGACTTATCAAGCTACTGGGGTCTGACGTTTACCACCCCTAGGCGAGATATGCGACATATCAGACGAACAGACCGGACTGTACGGTAAGTGTTACTGGTTGGATTCACAGGAGTGTGAGCGGGCTTGCTCGTCGATCTTCTGATCGCTCAATACCTGGGTGGCCGTTACGTTTAGCAGGCCGCTTGCGGCTTGTGGGTGTTTGATATGATCATCACCTGCTGCCGGCGTATTGACGAGTCTTTAGAGTCCTACACAAAGGTTTCCTGGCTCAAGCGAAACGAAATAGGAGCGTATATGAGATATGTGCGGGACCGAGAATAATGCGTGTATGTGATACCGTATTCTATTCTCGCGATGAATGTATCAATTGGTTGTATGCGATATAACCTAGTTATCGAATCAAGGATTGATTCGATAAGCCGATACATTGGATATTAGTCGGTTATATGCGATATGACCGGATCGTTAAATCAAGTGTTGATTTAATGATTTAATGCATAATTATATATTTGATATATTCTTTACATTAACTAGTATTTGTTCACTTAAATTGGATTTTCTCACTTGATGTGCACATTGTATATGTGATATATTTTTGTGCACTTGATTGTATCATGTTTGATGATACATGCAAACTTGGTTAAGTGTATGATTAAACCATGGTTATGTAATGGTTAGGGTTTTGATTTTATTAACTATTTATTTATTTATTCTTCATTTGGAAAGAAAATGAAATGGTTGCTTCTTTTGTTCTTTTCTTTGAAGCTTCAAGAAGCTTTGACCATTTTGTCTTCATCTCCTAAACCTAACCATTCACCTAACCCTAGTTTATTCTCTACACTTAATCATGGTTGAAAATATGATAAGTATCATATTATTTTCTATTTGAAAATAACTTATGATATTCTTTCTTCTTCTTCTTCTTCTTCAATAAAGAAGAAACCTTGCATCCATCAATGGCAACATGAGAAAAAGAGTGAGAAATCCAATTCTAAAGTGAACCCACTTCCTATTTCTTCATCCTCTACCACTTGCCAAGTAGTAAAGGGTGTTTTCTTCACAAGTTTCATGGCTTGGTGAAGTTGGAGCTTGATCTTGTGTTGCCTCGACGTAGATCATCTTCGGCATCGAAGTCGACGACCTAGCCCGCCCATTTCTCCGATGAAGCCGACGCTAGAGCCCGGGATCCGATGATCGCAGCGAGGGGACTTCATCACGGAGCTATGGAGGTGGAGGATCGGATCTACAAAGGTTGTAGCCCCTTTCCTTTAAGTTAAAGTTGTTTACTTGCATTGCATCGCCTATACATCTAGTTAACGATCCGTATTAGGGTTTGTAGGCACATAAAAAAATTTGAATTGGCCATGTTTGATCACTTGTAGAACCTCATGGGTGTGCCTAGGAACCCTACAAAGAGGGCGTGCAAAAAGGTGGCTTTTGGGTACAGTCCCGAATCACATGGAGGCAATGAGCGATAGGAGGGGATTCGTCTCTCTCGGTATAGGGAGTTGATGTTGCGCTGTGTTCGATTGGCTATAACCGGAAATCCTTGGCCAGGGTTGCTGAGATCTGCTGGTAAGTGTTATCATTAGTTTCTCGAACTGTTATAGACCTCATATCGACACGACTTATCGAGCTACTGGGGTCTGACGTTTACCACCCTAGGCGAGATATGCGACATATCAGACGACGAGACCGAACTGTACGGGAGTGTTACAGATTGGATTCATAGGAGAATGTACATGCTTGCTTGTTGATCTTCTGAGCGCTCAATACCTGGGTGGCTTTACGTTTAGCTGACCGCTTGCAGCTTGTGGGTGTTTGATATGATCATCACCTACTGCCGGCGTATTGACGATTCTTTAGAGTCCTACACAGAGGTTTCTTGACTCAGGCAAAACGGAGTAGGAGCACATATGTGATATGTGCGGGACCGAGGATAATGCTTATTGTGATACCATATTGGATTCTCGCGATATGAGATATCGGCCGGGTATATTTGATATAGCCGGGTCATCGTATTAGTCGGTTATATGCGATATAGCCGGATTGTCGGATCAAATGTTGATTCGATAATTTAATGTATAATAATATATATGATATATTAAATTACATTAACTAATATTAGCTCACTAAAAGATTCTTTTTCTCACTCGGGTAATACATTGATATATATGTGATATATGTTAATTGTATTATTTTATTTGGTTACAATAAATATTATATATGTGATATATAATATCGTAACATGATATGATAACTAATGCAACATGTTTAGTAGAGATTAAACAAGATTAGGGTTTGATTTGGGTTAATGCTTTCTAGATGATTCTAGAAAGTTTAGTTTTGTTTTGTGAAAGATATTTTGTTATGACTCATGCTTTAACCCAAACCAAAACCCTAACCCTGGTTAATTCTCTACATGGGTTTAGTTGACCATGGTTGCATTATTCATCATATTAATCTTTTCATTGTTCATCACAAAAAAAATTCTATCATCTTCTTCCTTGAGTTTCATCTTGGAAAAAGCTTTCTAGCTTTTTGCTAAGTGATGAAAGTGAGTGAGAATATGAAAACAAATGAGAGCAAAAATCCTACTTCATCATCCTCGTCTATCCTTGCCCTTTAGATAAGGGTGTTCACTTCATTTAGTGAGTGTTAGCTTGTGTTAATGAAACTTCAAGGTAGATCATCTTTGTTATCGAAGATCGGAAGCAAGACTGCATCTTTCTCTTCGTGGAGCCTCTCGAGAGTCTGGGACACGATGATCGCAGCGAAGGGACCTCAATACGGAGCTTAAGAAGTGAAGGACCGGGTCTACAAAGGTTGTAATCCCTCTCACTTAGTGTTAAAGAGTTTAACATGCTTGTTTTCGCCTAATCTCTAGTTTAAAGATCTCGTATCGGGTTGTTCGGCACGGCTAATTTTTAAATCGGGCATGTTAGATGCCTCATAGACCTTTGTGCGTATGCCCAGCAACCCTACAGTGGTATCAGAGCTAAGCTAGAGCTTTAGGCGAAGTCTAGACGAAGTTTAAACTCCGATCGAACCCCGAAACCCTAATTTGAACCCTTCTCTGGACATTTTCTGAAAATGTGATTTTTTATGAATTAAAAATGCTCAGAAAACAGAGCAGGAAAAACTAAGAATTACTGTGAAGTACGGACCACTAATGCTTTCATATGACCGCGGAACTGCGGCCAAACCAAGGGTTTGGCGGCGGTTCCGCGGCCAAAATTATGACTTAGTCCCTCATATTTCATATATTTATTCTCAGGCCCTTTCTTGTCATTTTTTTCTGGGAATTTTTAATTACACTCAAATGTTGAGTTTTTTAGATTGTATTGGGGACTCGTTGATTCGATCGGATAATTTAACTTTGTTTAGTTTGTTCCGGATATTTTTAAAAACTGTTAAAAAGTTCGAACGGATATCAATAACTCACTTTTTCCCCTGTCGGAAAATTTTCAAGAGTTAGATTTTTCCTCGTGTTTGAAACTTTCGTAAAGTCATGCAAGTAACGCGGTGGACCCTCTAGAAGACAACAAACCTTAACTCGATTATGTGACCGTCTTAAACTGCCTATAAACCTTAGGGTTTGGGGCAGTACGACGTGCCACATGTGAGGCGTTGGCTTGACCCTTCTACGGCTGGACCATTGGTACTGTGGCATGTGATGGATGTTTTTAAACTGATTTCAAGTGTTGAGATATATTGGGGAAAACTTGGGTGTTTGATTATTCGATCGGAATGTTTAACACCGTCTATTTATCTGGAATGTGATACAATATTTGGAATCCACATATAGTTATGAGATAACTAATTTGAATATTATAAATCTAGCAGTTTAGTCTCAGATGATCGGTTGCTACGGAATTTTGATGTGATCAAAAGTTCATCGCAATCACGTAGCGTACGCGGATACTCGCCGAGTAAACTTAACAGACAGCCACGCCCCATAGCCCCCGACCAAGTGACTGTAGGAGAACCCCGTCGCCAAAGCATCCGTTCGGGTGCTCGCGGCAGCGGTGTTCCGCCTTAGTGCACTTCGTCGACGGCATCGGGGGTGCGGCCGTCTACTAAATTTTGCGACGAGCATTCGATCAGTATATGGGGAATCTTGTTGAATTGCCCGACTAGATATTGAAAAGTGTTTTCGATAATGAGACTAAAATGCGGGGTTTATAATTGTTAGGCATGCGATGTCTAAGGAATTCATTTGGTTAGGCATGCGATGTCTAAGAAGGTTGCGGATTCCAACTGTTGTAGTTTTACACTTTCTTTTATGTGACCGTAAGCGTAGTATGTGGTGTATCGCCGGCTTCGTTTGTCACGTCCCGAAAGTACGGAATATGACCGGCACTTAAACAACAAACGTCTCGAGGCGTACTTAATCTAAGTAAGCCGAAAAACCCAGAAACCCAAACCAAGAAAAGTAGTAGAGTGAAGGAAAACCAATTTAAAACAAGTAGTTTTAATAGCATAAGCCGAATTATGCGGGGTTTTTTTTAAAAAAAAAAACACATCGAATATTTCCCGAAAATTTCGGCAGAGTCTCCTTTGTAAATACTGGCCCCCAAACGGGATACAACATGAATAGTATACGAAATCAATAAAAAGGCATCCCCAAGCGGGAGCTAGCTCTTCGTCAATCGACGGTCACAACCACACAAGCAATATAATATACAACGCCAATGGCGAGGATCAAAATTCAAAAGAAAACTCAAAACCATAAGAAAACCACAGAGATATAACGCGCGACTCTAAGGTCGAAGGAATAACATCACTGGTCTCTATCTCAAATAAATACATGTTTGGTTGATGGAACTTCTAGATACAACAGAATAATGATATACAAGATATAATGATGGGTGCGATACAAATAAACCCACCTACTAGCAAGTCACCCGGAAATGGAAAGAGTGCCAGCAAGCCGTAATGAAACCTGTACGGCGAAACCTGCAAGAACTGTGGCACAACGGGGGTGAGTTGCCAACTCGTGAGTAGAAAAACATCTACGCACAGAAATCGCATAAATAACGCAATCCTAGGTCAATGATCATAATATATCCTCAAATATGTATATAACATGCAGCCTATAACAATGGCTAGGGTAAATATCTAACCTGAGTGTAATCTCATGTGCCTGTGTCAGTGCCTCAGGTAGCAATATATTATATGAATGAGGTATGAATGCATGAAAACAGAATACATGTAAATGAAGAAACTGTTTTCATAATTTAGTGAGATTTCCTTATATTTTTAAAACGAGGTATCATAATGAAATCAGCATAAAACAGTGCCTAGCATCGGCACAAAACGTAATCCCAAAATCTCGATATCTCTGTATCACAGTCTCTGTACCTCAATATCTCGAAATCTCAATGTCTCAATCACAATATCTAGGGCGCCGTCAGTCCAGACCGGCCCCTACCATCCATCTCAAGACCACGACGGTATCCTCCGGATATCCGACGCGTCGGGTAAAATCACCGGTAGGTAGTGGTCCCCTGCCAGGCTCACATCGTCATCATAACGCGCTTCTTTCCCCGGGGTACCTTACCGGGTCCACCATGTACCCGAAATGGTTCATCCGCCTCCTCGAATCGGGTCTCGAAATCCATCAGCAAACTCATGGTGGACGACTCATACATCATAGGAAAAACCGCACTTTTTATTTGAAAAGAGCGAAATCAGTTTATATAAGTTTTGCGGTTTTTCCCCCCAAATCCAGAAAATTTCATGGAAATCCGAATCCAAATCATCAATAGCATGTAAACCATGAATATAGGCATAACAATGAATAACAGTATGCATGAAGTGATAAGTAATAACTACAATGTTAAGCTGGCATATAAGGCAGGTACACTAATATCATGTCAAATTACTAACTAACAAGCTAAGTCAAGCAATAATATTTTCTAAGGTGTACGTGACATGGCAATTACCGATGAAGATGTGTGTGAGCCGGCAAGTAAGTGTTCGTGGTACATACGCATCATCGGTAATGGTGTTGATGTCCTAACAATATGATATCAACATTGCAATAAGAAATTATAACATAAGTATGCGATGCGAAGCGGACCACAATAATAAGCGGGAGCTGAACACTAGACACAACTGTAACTAACCTGCATTAATCTAATATAAGTCCTACAAATGGTGCATTTTGAAATAACACGAATCATGGGGTTTTGAAAATAGGGGCTACGGTGTTTTTATGAAAAGATACGTCTTTTGAAATATCCGTAGGATCCCTTGGGCTGTCTTTTAAAATACCTACGATTCGTTAGTTTTTGAAATAGGTAAGAAGTCTAATCTAATCTAACAACTACACTAACTATACGGCTGAACTAACAAGCTGAACTATAGGTAAGGAAACCGCCTATCATCTGAGTCGATACATATACATACCTGTATATGTATAGTCGGTGATCCCGCCTCAATAATATCCTATCTATAACCAGACATCCCAAGTCAAGAGTGCGGATCAATCATCAATATATAGCTCGTACGTAAAACCGTCGTACGGCATCCCAAATCTGGGTACGGGTCAAAATCATATTCATCACACTATTCATCCGGTATCCTCTTTATCAAAGATCATAGTCTAAGGCACTGACCTATGTCTAATACAATACTAATATCATCAATATAGTAATGATCTGACTACAGATCGACAATCTCGTACGACCCGATACCGTCAGCACATAGCATCATCAAGGGGTATACATCGCCGAATACAGCCTAGGATCAATATCCTATCATATCATGCCTCATATCACGATCACATGTCGACCATTTTATTTATAACACTATTCACCCGTATCGCCGCCCCAAGATCCGCTATAACACCAGGACGTACCTCAAGTACGAATCCTGCCATATCACCGATATCACAACCACAAAATAAATCTCATCGACTCAGCTCAATCCCAAGTATCATCCGCAAATCCAGTATGTGAACACCTAGTCCCATACCACATAAACACATCTCCCCATATACGCATAGGTAATAACATAGATGTATGCATGTGTGTGTGTGCGTGTGTGGGTCTAAGGACTACTCTAGGGTTTCGCAACTAACACTAAATTAATCCATGAACACCTAGAATCTAGCTTTATCATCAAGTCTCATATCAACATAAAATATATGTGTGTATACGTATTCATATACATCACCATGATCTGCGGGGGTGCTATACGCCATCCACCCGACTTCTCCCCGTAGATATAAATCTACTCACCTGGTCCTCGCTCGCCGGTGCCGACATCGCCACGCGCTTGCTTATCGTCTCGAAGTCCACATAGGATACCTACATATCATAACAGACTATATCGCATTAAAATCCGACTCATGACCAAAACGACATATGAATCCCACATAGGTCAAAACCTATGGTTTGTTTTCACAAATCAACCCAAAACCCTTGACATCGGCGTACAAACACCGAGTGATCGCAAAAAAACTCAAATGCACCAATCGTGGTTTCAAAACTCACTAATCATATAAGAAATAGGTTTTAATTCATTAAAACCATAAAAGTAAACAAATCGTTTTATTTCCCAAAAATCTAATTTGCGGCCGTTAACCGTATTAATACAAATCTTGATGTTTAAACAAAACTAATGACCATAATATTTACTAAATAACTTAAATAAGCCATACAAACCATTTCCACAATTTAATTTCACCAAACTATATACGTTCAAAAAAAACTAGTTTGCAAACTTACCCAAATTTCGACCATTTTAGCAAAAATGCAAATACAACAATCTAGCTTGGATTTGCATGATCTAAAACATTAAACTACATCTTAAAATGCTAACAATGTCATGAATACCCTAATAAGATTTTTATCCCAATTGATTAATTAAATTCCCAAAACCTAGTTAACAAAATTAACACAATTAGCAAATTTAAACTAAAAATTAGCAACTAGTAATTAGCTTTTCCGTGCATGACTTAAGATCTCAAATTACAACACACAAATCATGATCCAAATACCCCAAACTCTAGTTTGATCACAACCCCTTCTCTTGAATTTTTCAATCATGCAATTTGAACCCATATAAAACCTAATTAACACTTAATTAAGCTAACATAAGCATTAACCAACAATTTTAACTACATGGTTAAAATTATACCTCCACAAATTTGTAGATCTCACTAGAAATCTAGCCATCCAAAAAGCTCTCTTTTCACCACAATCCATGCTTGATAGCCTAAACTAAAATGGGTAGGAATTGGATTTGGATGTTGGGATTTTTTTTGATGGGTTTTGAGGCAATTTTGATGAAATTTTTTCAAGAGAAATGAGGGGAGGAAAGGGAGGAGCTGCTGTTGAGAGGGGGAAGGGGTTTCGGCTGGAATGGGGAGTGATTGGAGAGAGAATGAGGTGGGGAAAGTGTTTCCAAGTCAAAGAAGTCGAAGGTCAACACAACCATATCTCTTTTCTTATACATTTCTTTTTGTTTTGTTTTCTTTTCTTTAGCAAAACAAGTGGGGAAAATGAGGGGGCACTAAGGCTGCTGATTTGGAGAGGGGAGAGAGGGTGGGTGAGTGTCGGTGAGGGAAAAAGATAAATGTATTACCCCAATTCCTATTAACACTAATTTCACCGGAAAAAAAGCATTTTTCTTCGATATTTTCTAAACCGTTTTGGCAAACGATTTCATTTCAAAAACCACATGATAAAATTTTATTTAATGTTTTATGATGCACAAAATTTGTTTCAACTCATTCCAATTTGTAATTTTCCCTAATTAAATGTATTAGTGACGGCTTAAAATAATATTAAAATAATATTTTTTTCAGAAAATTTGAAATTTCACCAGTGGCTCAATAAACACCAAATACTAGCAATTACTTAGCTAGAATATGTATATTTAATTTTATAATAAAGATATTTGCATTTTGACTTTTTACAGAAAACCCCCTTATTTTACCGTTTTTTTCGAAATTTCACCGAAACGATTTTCAAAACGTTACAATCTTCCCCCCTTAAAGAAATTCGGTCCCCGAATTTAAATTAAAACTCTCCCCCCCCCCAAATACTAAAATATTTCAGCCAAAACCATCAAATCACCGGGGCTCCGAAATCATAAATACATAAACACATCATAGCGCAATGCATGCGCATGAGTAATGAGTAAATAACTCGAAATCAAAACTCCATCAAGCATCTTGCAATCATCGGAGTCAAGGTGAAGACACGAATGCCAAATCTCAAGCAAGACCGATATGCTATAAATCGGGACTATACATGCAAATATCAGGAGGAAATGCATGCCAAATCCTTTAAGTTGCTGTGCAATGCACATAACACTGCATAGTGGCAGACGTCTATCATAAGAAAATAACTATATACATATATACCTTTGTTTAAAATGTGCGTTCCGCCGTTTTGGGAAACAATTTAGAAGGGTTTTCCTTGTTTTAAACGTTTCGCATCATATCAGACACGTAGGTAAATACTGAGACTATAGCTCGCTTTTTGGAATTCCCTTCAATAGCTATCAATGCATGCAAAATACATTCAGGTACTGTCCTCTGACTAGTCTTGCTTAGTACGAAAACACATCGCAATTATCATAAAAAAAAACGTACTGCTCTATAAGAAATCAATCCCAAAATACGCGTATGAATACTACGTGCGTCTGGTGCGCACGACAATCAAAATCCATATACGTGCCATATAAGTGCACAGAAACAAGATCTAAGTGCATCGGGTGTGCACAAAGTATCTGTCGTAGGCAACGTGTGTGCCTGACAGCAAAATCAGGTGCATCTGACATGCACGAAAAAAATCTCGATTTAGTGCATCTGGTGTGCACCAAAATCGCATCTCAAGACATGCGCTCAACATGCGTGAAAACCCAAAACCAGGGGCATCCATCATGCACGAAATCATGAAATCCAATATCAAGTGCCGAACATGCGCAAAATCAAATCAGGTACACAAGGTGCACAAAACAAATATCGAGTATCACAATCGAAATCGAAGTCCAGTGCATCTAAGTGCACAAAAGGCGTATCACTGCACTGCAAGCATATATAAACTATACAGAGTGCAGGAACCAAATCGTGTGCATGCATACGCACAAAATCAACTCAAATGTCTAAAACCGTAAAATCACAAACATGTGAAACCAAAGCACGAAAACGATATCAAGTGCAACACTGTGCAAAGATCGTAAATCCTCAATCATCAAAATCAAATCATGCGAATAAATCACCCAAAACATCGAAATCAATAATGGCGGAATAGTACCGCTCAAGTGCATCCTCTAAGAATCTCGGGCCAACTGTCCGGAAGTCATCGTCCTTTCCTATATCTACATCTTGCTCTGGAACGACTACATACTCATCGCGACTCCTTCTGGAAGGTAAATCCAAGTACCATGCCTCGGCATGCGCATCGCATCTCTGATGTCGGCGGAGTGGAACGTCATCTCATCTAGATCTGGTACAAACCTCTTACTTCACTTTTCTCTAATGTCGTCTGCTTTGGACTCGTCTCGTCGCGGCTGCATAGACTGAGCTCCAACGGCTATCCTCGTATCGGGAGTCTCCCAAGAAATGCATCTCACCACCTAGCATCCGAATTAAGTCGAGCCATCCGATCGAGTCGTCAAAACCTCATAATCCCCTAAGAGCTCAACATCTTGGGCACAGTTTAATAGTATCGAGTACATACCACGGTATCGGTGGTCCAGCCGTAGAAGGGCAAACCCAAGCCTCACTAATGGCGCCGTAGAACTGCCGCAAACCCGAAGGTTCAAAGGCTTTCACACGGTCATTAAGTCGAGTTAGGGTTTCATTCTTCTAGAGGGACCATAGAATTGCCTGCATGTCTTTCCGACTACTTTACACTTGGAATAATAGGTTTCTGACATTCGATCGTCTCTGTCGACTCTCAACGTCTCCGCGTGAAGTCGTCTCTAGCTGGAATCAATCTATCTGATGACCTCGCATCGGGGTAGGCGAACGATCCACATGTCCTAGTCATTCATCCTCGATGACTAGCGACCTTCTATCATCTCTTAGTACAACTCGTACTGCATTAGCTCCAGCATCTGGGGCAATATCTCGTCGTTCGCAGCAATAACTGGCTCGCTCGTCTGCACGCTGAACAGTGCCTCGACCATCATGAATAAGCAATACACCAACGGTCATCAAAATCTGGCTGGCCTCTGTCAGTGGCCCAATCCTCTAGTGTCGATCAGCACATCCGAGTAACCTCATAAAGGCGATCCGCCAAACGCTCGTGGCGCGGAAACACAGTAAAAAGACACATCTCCCCAATCGTGTGTTGCCGGAATTTCGCCCTGGTCAGTCCTCGTTCGTGACGAGCTCGTGCTGACCGCAACTCTAGCTGTAGCTCTCCCTGCCCGTAATCGTGGCAGCAAAACCATAACTGGTACTGATGAGGCTAGATCGGAATGAATATAATACTGAGCAAAGAAATGTACATCCTAAGGCTCCTTAAGTGGAGTGGCGTGTCGTAAGTATGCCGCGGAACATACCCACGGTACGTCACTCTACTTTAGTCACCTATTCCATCAACCAAGGGTCATCCTACGCTCCGAAAGTAAAACCTAAGGCTCTGATACCAACTTTGTCACGTCCCGAAAGTACGGAATATGACCGGCACTTAAACTATGAACGTCTCGAGGCGTACGTAATCTAAGTAAGCCGAAAAACCCAGAAACCCAAACCAAGAAAAGTAGTAGAGTGAAGGAAAACCAATTTAAAACAAGTAGTTTTAATAGCATAAGCCGAATTATGCGGGTTTTTTTTTTAAAAAAAAAACACATCGAATATTTCCCGAAAATTTCGGCAGAGTCTCCTTTGTAAATACTGGCCCCCAAACGGGATACAACATGAATAGTATATGAAATCAATAAAAAGGCATCCCCAAGCGGGAGCTAGCTCTTCGTCAATCGACGGTCACAACTACACAAGCAATATAATATACAACGCCAACGGCGAGGATCAAAATTCAAAAGGAAACTCGAAACCACAAGAAAACCACAGAGATATAACGCGTGACTCTAAGGTCGAAGGAATAACATCACTGGTCTCTATCTCAAATAAATACATGTTTGGTTGATGGAACTTCTAGATTCAACAGAATAATGATATACAAGATATAATGATGGGTGAGATACAAATAAACCCACCTACTAGCAAGTCACCCGGAAATGGAAAAAGTGCCAGCAAGCCGTAATGAAACCTGTACGGCGAAACCTGCAAGAACTGTGGCACAACGGGGGTGAGTTGCCAACTCGTGAGTAGAAAAACATCTACGCACAGAAATCGCATAAATAACGCAATCCTAGGTCAATGATCATAATATATCCTCAAATATGTATATAACATGCAGCCTATAACAATGGCTAGGGTAAATATCTAACCTGAGTGTAATCTCATGTGCCTGTGTCAGTGCCTCAGGTAGCAATATATTATATGAAAGAGCTATGAATGCATGAAAATAGAATACATGTAAATGAAGAAACTGTTTACATAATTTAGTGAGATTTCCTTGTATTTTTAAAACGAGGTATCATAATGAAATCAGCATAAAACAGTGCCTAGCATCGGCACAAAACGTAATCCCAAAATCTCGATATCTCTGTATCACAGTCTCTGTACCTCAATATCTCGAAATCTCAATGTCTCAATCACAATATTTAGGGCGCCGTCAGTCCAGACCGGCCCCTACCATCCATCTCAAGACCACGACGGTATCCTCCGGATATCCGACGCGTCGGGTAAAATCACCGGTAGGTAGTGGTCCCCTGCCAGGCTCACATCGTCATCATCACGCGCTTCATGCCCCGGGGTACCTTACCGGGTCCACCATGTACCCGAAATGGTTCAACCGCCTCCTCGAATCGGGTCTCGAAATCCATCAGCAAACTCATGGTGGACGACTCATACATCATAGGAAAAACCGCACTTTTTATTTGAAAAGAGCGAAATCAGTTTATATAAGTTTTGCGGTTTTTCCCCCCAAATCCATAAAATTTCATGGAAATCCGAATCCAAATCATCAATAGCATGTAAACCATGAATATAGGCATAATAATGAATAACAGTATGCATGAAGTGACAAGTAATAACTACAATGTTAAGCTGGCATATAAGGCAGGTACACTAATATCATGTCAAATTACTAACTAACAAGCTAAGTCAAGCAATAATATTTTCTAAGCTGTACGTGACATGGCAATTACCGATGAAGATGTGTGTGAGCCGGCAAGTAAGTGTACGTGGTACATACGCATCATCGGTAATGGTGCTGGTGTCCTAACATTATGATATCAACATTGCAATAAGAAATTATAACATAAGTATGCGATGCGAAGCGAACCACAATAATAAGCGGGAGCTGAACACTAGACACAACTGTAACTAACCTGCATTAATCTAATATAAGTCCTACAAATGGTGCCTTTTGAAATAACACGAATCATGGGGTTTTGAAAATAGGGGCTACGGTGTTTTTATGAAAAGATACGTCTTTTGAAATATCCGTAGGATCCCTTGGGCTGTCTTTTAAAATACCTACGATTCGCTAGTTTTTGAAATAGGTAAGAAGTCTAATCTAATCTAACAACTACACTAACTATACGGCTGAACTAACAAGCTGAACTACAGGTAAGGAAACCGCCTATCATCTGAGTCGATACATATACATACCTGTATATGTATAGTCGGTGATCCCGCCTCAATAATATCCTATCTATAACCAGACATCCCAAGTCAAGAGTGCGGATCAATCATCAATATATAGCTCGTACGTAAAACCGTCGTACGGCATCCCAAATCTGGGTACGGGTCAAAATCATATTCATCACACTATTCATCCGGTATCCTCTTTATCAAAGATCATAGTCTAAGGCACTGACCTATGTCTAATACAATACTAATATCATCAATATAGTCATGATCTGACTACAGATTGACAATCTCGTACAACCCGATACCGTCAGCACATAGCATCATCAAGGGGTATACATCGCCGAATACAGCCTAGGATCAATATCCTATCATATCATGCCTCATATCACGATCACATGTCGACCATTTTATTTATAACACTATTCACCCGTATCGCCGCCCCAAGATCCGCTATAACACCAGGACGTACCTCAAGTACGAATCCTGCCATATCACCGATATCACAACCACAAAACAAATCTCATCGACTCAGCTCAATCCCAAGTATCATCCGCAAATCCAGTATGTGAACACCTAGTCCCATACCACATAAACACATCTCCCCATATACGCACAGGTAATAACATAGATGTATGCATGTGTGTGTGTGCGTGTGTGGGTCTAAGGACTACTCTAGGGTTTCGCAACTAACACTAAACTAATCCATGAACACCTAGAATCTAGCTTTATCATCAAGTCTCATATCAACATAAAATATATGTGTGTATACGTATTCATATACATCACCACGAACTGCGGGGGTGCTATACGCCATCCACCCGACTTCTCCCCGTAGATATAAATCTACTCACCTGGTCCTCGCTCGCCGGTGCCGACGTCGCCACGCGCTTGCTTGTCGTCTCGAAGTCCACATAGGATACCTACATATCATAACAGACCATATCGCATTAAAATCCGACTCATGACCAAAACGACATATGAATCCCACATAGGTCAAAACCTATGGTTTGTTTTCACAAATCAACCCAAAACCCTCGACATCGGCGTACAAACGCCGAGTGATCGCAAAAAAACTCAAATGCACCAATCGTGGTTTCAAAACTCACTAATCATATAAGAAATAGGTTTTAATTCATCAAAACCATAAAAGTAAACAAATCGTTTTATTTCCCAAAAATCTAGTTTGCAGTCGTTAACCGTATTAATACAAATCTTGATGTTTAAACAAAACTAATGACCATAATATTTACTAAATAACTTAAATAAGCCATACAAACCATTTCCACAATTTAATTTCACCAAACTATATACGTTCAAAAAAAACTAGTTTGCAAACTTACCCAAATTTCGACCATTTTAGCAAAAATGCAAATACAACAATCTAGCTTGGATTTGCATGATCTAAAACATTAAACTACATCTTAAAATGCTAACAATGTCATGAATACCCTAATAAGATTTTTATCCCAATTGATTAATTAAATTCCCAAAACCTAGTTAACAAAATTAACACAATTAGCAAATTTAAACTAAAAATTAGCAACTAGTAATTAGCTTTTCCTTGCATGACTTAAGATCTCAAATTACAACACACAAATCATGATCCAAATACCCCAAACTCTAGTTTGATCACAACCCCTTCTCTTGAATTTTTCAATCATGCAATTTGAACCCATATAAAACCTAATTAACACTTAATTAAGCTAACATAAGCATTAACCAACAATTTTAACTACATGGTTAAAATTATACCTCCACAAATTTGTAGATCTCACTAGAAATCTAGCCATCCAAAAAGCTCTCTTTTCACCACAATCCATGCTTGATAGCCTAAACTAAAATGGGTGGGAGTTGGATTTGGATGTTGGGATTTTTTTTGATGGGTTTTGAGGCAATTTTGATGAAATTTTTTCAAGAGAAATGAGGGGAGGAAAGGGAGGAGCCGCTGTTGAGAGGGGGAAGGGGTTTCGGCTGGAATGGGGAGTGATTGGAGAGAGAATGAGGTGGGGAAAGTGTTTCCAAGTCAAAGAAGTCAAAGGTCAACACAACCATATCTCTTTTCTTATACATTTCTTTTTGTTTTGTTTTCTTTTCTTTAGCAAAACAAGTGGGGAAAATGAGGGGGCACTAGGGCTGCTGATTTGGAGAGGGGAGAGAGGGTGTGGGTGAGTGTGGATGAGGAAAAAAGATAAATGTATTACCCCAATTCCTATTAACACTAATTTCACCGAAAAAAAGCCTTTTTCTTCGATATTTTCTAAACCGTTTTGGCAAACGATTTCATTTCAAAAACCACATGATAAAATTTTATTTAATGTTTTATGATGCACAAAATTTGTTTCAACTCATTCCAATTTGTAATTTTCCCTAATTAAATGTATTAGTGACGGCTTAAAATAATATTAAAATAATATTTTTTTCAGAAAATTTGAAATTTCACCAGTGGCTCAATAAACACCAAATACTAGCAATTACATAGCTAGAATATGTATATTTAATTTTATAATAAAGATATTTGCATTTTGACTTTTTACAGAAAACCCCCTTATTTTACCGTTTTTTTCGAAATTTCACCGAAACGATTTTCAAAACGTTACATCGTTGCTATACATCAACGACAATCAGAATACGTATACTTGCTTACGTTGATGATATGAGATATTATGTGTTGCTGTGATATGTTATATTGGATCGTCGCATTTTAAATAGCCGGGGGTTTTATGTGAGATGAGAGTTTTTTCTTTTTCATTCATGTAAAATTCATTTTATGTAATATTCTTTTATTGGGGCACTTCCGGGCTGAGGATGATGTCACCATTGTATATTATTTACTTTTCTGCATTAGGTAGACCCAAGACGGGGAGCACAAGTAACCGGGTTCTAGGGTCCAGAGGGAGACCATCTCGAGGAGTCGAGACCGGGTCTCCTAACCCTAGAATTGGCAGTGTTGCTTGTTGGAGATAGTGCCCTCATAGTCAATTATTGGATCGCAGGTACGTGATTGCAATGATTGCGGAGGACCTATACCGGTAGGACAGTCTTACTCGAGATGATAGTATGGTATCTGGTTTGCCTTTATCAGTCGTGTACATGTTCAGGTGACTGATTACATGTTACACTTTGATAGAGCCCTTAGGATCTTGCTTTACCACCAACAGTATGATGGCGATCATATACGTGAGAGTTGGGTGGTTTATACCTTAATTGTGGTCCCTAGTCGTGGGAGTTTCGAGACAGGGCATCGATACTCCGGAGTAGACTAGTGTATACAGTCGAGACCCCGACGAGGGGCGGTGGCCGGTCTCACAAGCCACTGGTGTCAGTTGGATCACCTAAGATGTATACAGGTGCTCATTGGGTTATGAGTACACCGGACAGGACTCGCCGGGAATCTGCTAGTTAGTACTATACCTATCGTCAGATAGCAGTTCCCTGGTGACATGTGTACAGGTTAGTTCATCGACCTGAGGTCGTCATTTGTCTCGTGTGAGTTCCCACTGTGCTTTGATTTCTACCCTACCACGGCTCAAAGGAGGCGTGCAAACAGGTAGCTTTTGGGTACAGTCCCGAGCCATATGGAGGCACGTGAGCGGATCGGCAGGGGATTCGTCTCTCCCGGTATTGGGGGCGAGGTCGTGCTGTGTCTAGGAGAGCCATTACACAAAGTCCATGGCCATGGCAGGAGATTTACTGGTAGGTACTCCAGTAGTATCTCAGGGTGTTATTGGGCTACACTCCGACACGACTTATACTGCTTTTGGGGGTCTGACGTTACTAGCCCCCTAGGCAGATATGCGATACTCATAGACGAACGGACCGGACTGTATATACATTGTCACTGTTAGGCTCAGTAGGGTTTCCGGATGAGTTCGCTCATCGGCCTCCCTTGAGGTCAGTCCATGGGCAACCGTTACGCATTGCTAGTGCCGCTGACGGTTTGTGGTTAAACCCACTGCCAGGGTACTGACGAGTCATTAGAGTCCCCCACAGACAGTTTCCCAAGTTCGGGCGAAACGTTGTAGAGGCCGTATGGTTTTATGGCAGGGTTCGGAAAATGCACGTGCGTTTACGCACGTGTTATTTTTCGGGCAGATGATACTGGTCGGCTTTGGTTTAAGCCGGATCCGAGTATTATATTGAGTAGGTATAATATCTTTGTCTCAGTTGCATTTGTATTCGGTCGTAATACAAATGCGGGTATATTTATACAGTTACGGGGTTATCCTGAAAGTCGTTTCGGATTCACTTTTGGAAGTTGCCAGTTTCCAGTTTTCTATCAGCCGTCTTTTAACATTCGGTTAAAGACGGATTTATCTTTTCTTGGATGAGGTGAGTCATGCTTCTAGAAGTTTCTAGATATGGTGACTAGGTTGATGAGGTGGCTAATGACTCATCTTGACATTAATTGTTGCATTAATGACTTGATGAGGTGTATTAGTGACTCATGCTTTCATTAATGTGTTTTGTTTTGCTTAAGGATATTTGTTGTTGATATTTATCCTTATGCTCACCCTCTTTGCTCCTACACTCACCCTCCTCCTTTCTATATATGGCCGGCCCCCTTCCCCCTCCTCTTAAGTATTCTCACTTGAGTTTTCATTTGCAAAAGATTATGATAGATTTTGGGGTGTATGGAATTTCACAGCTCATTTCATTCCATCACCCGAATCCCACGGCAACTTCATTAACCGATCGTCCACGGATTTGGACGAAGTGAGACAAAGTCATCTACTCATTCTCTTCATCATTCTTGGTCGTCTCTTTTAGCAAACTTGACGACCGAGTTGCCTCAAGTCAGAGGCGGGAGCCCGTTTAAAGAATCGTTGATGTGGTGCCACCTGAACGAGCAGATCGGAGATCGACGAAA
This sequence comes from Agapanthus africanus, assembly GCA_030015575.1. Lineage (NCBI taxonomy): Eukaryota > Viridiplantae > Streptophyta > Magnoliopsida > Asparagales > Amaryllidaceae > Agapanthus > Agapanthus africanus. The sequence continues at coordinate 203,787,825 of CM057347.1, read as the reverse complement.
TCGGAGCAGCCGCAACGGAGCGTGGGATGATGATTAAAGAACGAAGGACTCGGATCGTTCGGTATAACCTTTCTACACTCTTTACAGTTTGTTAGTTTAGCAATAATGGCAGATCCGGGTTAAAGTATACGATAGCGCCAGATAAAAAAATTTTGTTCCGCATTTGGTGTCTGTAGACGGCCGGGACGCTAGCGTAGACTTACAGTGGTATCAGAGCCTCACCATTTTGCTATACTAACTTGTTCTAACGCGTTTAAAATATCGATCGAACCGGAAATCAAAAACCGCATTTTTCATTTTCACAGTTTCTGTCGATTTTAAATGGTGTCCTAAAAATATTCCACATATCACAGAAATCTGTGCAGGGTTTTATAAGAGCACCGACAAAATTTGGGCACGTGATTCCACTAAACCGCCGCGGAAACGCGGCCAAACCCATGGTTTGGCCGCGCATCCGCGGCCACTTGGTGAGATCATGCTCCCAAATTTGTACAGTGTGTTATCCTCTGGAAATTGGGGTTTTTGATATATATCTTTTGGGCCCAGATTTTGTTACTGTTCACCAGTTGTTCGTGGGGCCCACTTTATGATATTTAGTCGATCGAAATTTAAACATGTTAGTTTTCAGTACTTACATTATATCTCCTGCCGGGAATGTCATTTGATCGGTAAACCGCGTCTGATTGCTATAGTTCTTTTAGACGGGTTTGCGAACGTGACATTCGCGTTGATGTTCTGTGTTGTGCTGTGATGTTGCGGATTTGTCGTGGTGGATAGCAGTGTGCAATGATAGTGCAGTTTGAATTTATTTGTACATTTGATATTGCGGGGCGAGCGTCCAACTTGTGGACTGCCGTCACTGCCTGTTGTATAATATTCTTTTGGGGCACGACCAGGTTGCGGTCGATGTACCTGTTGTACTATTTTTTCATTACTGTACTAGGTTTTGCCCCGCGACGGAGTGCACGGATAGCCGGGTTCTGGGGGGCAACGGGTCCGCATCTCATGGCTTTGAGAGGCAGAGGGGTCCCACTCGAGGATTGGCAGACTATTCGCCGCACTCGTAGGGGGTACAGGTTGACCCAAGGAGGGGTGCTCAAGCTACCGGATTCCGTGAAGTGCAGGGTGGTCCATTCACTTTGCTGTAGGGGGCTGCCTCGCTTTAGGTTTTGGCGGGTAACTTGCCGCACCCGTAGGGGTCTAGGTTTCATTGCACAGGCTATCCACACGACAGGGGAACGTCGGGTTTCAGCAGCGGCTCTGTGAAACCCGGGGATCCCAGATTATCTGTATTGTTCTGTGATGCTTATTACTTTTCTGTAATGTTGCATATTATCACGCCTGGAGCGATTATTGTATATTGGTTTATATACTATTAGATGTTGTATATGTTTTACACCCGCGCTAGTCCAGTCCCCGCTCTGTCGTTAGTTAAGTAACCTAACGGGTGATGACGGGACCCAGTGACGAATGCGGATGGCATATACGTACATTTTATCTTCGTTCTTTTCTGGTGTGATTATTGATGGGACTGCGTTGATTCTGATCAATGCAAAGTAAAACAAACATGTTTATAGTTGTTGGAACAAATTTAAAAAATGTTATTGCAAAGACGTTTCCTTTTGTTTTGCATAGCGGTATTCAGTGGAATATCCAGCACCTCATTCGACGGGGCAAGGGCCGATATCCCTTCACCGGGACTGACCCCTTGGGCAGAAGTTTGCGTCAGGGTAATAACTTCACTATAGTCGATTACAAGTTGCTTTGCACCGCGGTATTCAGTGGAATATCCTGCACCTCATTCCATGAGGAAAGAGCCGAGATCCCTTCACCGGGAATGACCTCTTTAGCAAAAGGTTTCGCCACTATATTTTAAAAAGCAATCTGGTTCCTTCAGTGATATCAAGTTCACTACGTTAAAGGTTTTTCGCCAAAAACCAGCCGTAGCCCTCCGTCACTTCTTTTGGGCATTCAGTAGTATTCAAGCTATGTATTTTGACCTAACGCCAAGGCCTAGTGTTTGGTAGCTGCTGGGTATTCAATTGTTGCATAGATAGATGAGTTGGTTTGGGACAGCCGTTCGGCCATTTTGACCTAACGCCAAGGGCATGTGCGGGTGGGTTCAAATTAACAAGATAGTGACGGGTAGAACTTGGCATGTGACTTATGACATTTTGACCTAATGCCAAGGGTATAAGAACATGGGGCAAAAATCGTATCGGGAGTTTCTAAAGAAACTGAAACTTGCCAAGTATGCGCATACCTTCTGGAGTATGAGTAACGTGGATGCATTCTATCACGTTATCATACGATGAGAGTTGGATCCCGATTCCCACTGATGAGTTGGTTTACTCTTCGGGTAATCCCGATTGATTCTTCTTTAGGTTTGGAGGAGAATTTGACAGGACAGTGGGAGGTTTCCGGATTAGATAAAGTGATAACCATTCTGATCTAGGTTAGAGTGCACGCAGAGTGTTTCTTTTCTCTCTCTCTTTGGCAGCGACTTTTGACCGACCCTAGACTATGACTCAGTGACCAAGTTGACCGAACCTTCTTAAAATACTGGCTTTTGGATTGTCTATGTTGCATAAGTCATTGCCACTCCTTCTTTTACCCTTTAAATTTCTCAGAACACCCGTATTACTACGGACATCCACTTCCATTGGATAGATCCATCGTATGGTTATATACGAACTCGAAAGGACTTCTTCGAGGATGGATCCAGGTTCAGGAGAAATAGAATTGGTTTATTCAGTTGTCTTTTATTATCACATTCTCTTAGGTTGCGAGGGCTCCTTGGTTTAGGAGAGTACACCTATTACGCTTATTGGATATTCTTATTCCAAACCATAGGCAGGTGCCGAAGGGTAGGGAATGAAGAAAACCAATTAGCCTAAGTAGGGTGTACAGAAGGTAATATGTAAAGACAAAATAAAGGGATTAGAAAGAGGGCAAAGTAAATTGCGGCTGTTATCATTCACGATCAAACCGCGTACTTCATCGCCACTCTTATTTCACTTTTAAAAGAATAAGGTATTATTCAGTTGTCTTTTATCATCACCTTCTCTCAAGATACGAGTACTCCTTGGTTTAGGAGGGTACACCTATTATGCTTACTGGATAGTCTTCTTCCAAACCATAGGCTGCTACCGAACGGTAGGGAAGAAAGAAAACCATTTAGCCTAACGATGGTGTACAGAAGGTAACGACTAAAAGACAAATAAAGGGATTTGGAGAGATAGCAATAAAATATACGGTTGAAGTCATGAATTGGATTATGGAAGAGGCATTGCTATGAATACCAGGATACCCCTAAGAAACATTTTCATGTTTCAGTGCATTGTTAAAGAAAAACTGTTTTCCCGATTAGACACTTACTCCAAGGATATGTATTTACCAGGTTTCATTCTCATATCTGTATGGTTTTACAGATGATGAGTGGGAGTAAATTATTGGGAATTAGGTGATTATCCTCATTATATCGGAATTCGTTGTAATTGGTGATATTTGAGGAAATCGCCAGGGTACAGTTTTCAACCTACGACGCACAGGTTTTGAGTTGTTTAACTCAGCGGACTTATACAGAGTATTGTATGTTGTCCAAGTGTCCATCAGGACAAAGGGGTAGGTCCTCGTACTATGTTCTATTTACTTATAACTTCTCTAGTATTTGGACAAGTGTTTCGTAGAAATACAAGGTCTAAGTTTTGAGAAGTTGTGGGTATAAGAATAAAGTAGAGAACCAGGTGTCACAAGTATCGGGATTCTTCAAAGAGATCGAAGATGTAGATTCTTGTGATTGGTATTCAGATGATAGTAATGATTTTGAGAAACTTGTTTCTCTTTCGGGTTACTCATAATTGGATGGATTCCTAAGTTGAGTAATGCTGATTAGCCTCTTTCCATTAAGTTGATATGCACTGGAGACAGCTGCATGATTTGAATATGGTTCCAATTAAATAAGTGCCAAAGTTTCTATATTGGATATAGAATAGATCGTACCTTAAAAGATATTAAGGTACGGGGAGTTGTCCAGCTTATACTTAAAACCAGACTCTGGATAACTCAGGGCACGTTTCTGTAATGGCTGTTTGTGGGTTGACCCTGGCTATGACGAGGGTTGATATTCTACCATTTGGAAGATCAATAGTGATATTGTTCTTGACTCGCCACAGTTTTAGTAAAATGGATCTTTTTCAGAAAACAGTAGTAGGAGTATGGTAGAACTGGAAGTGATTCCAGAACCGCGAACGATTACGGAAAATTTAATAGGACCTATATATTCAATCAGGTTTGACATTCCAATAGCCACTCCGCAGATATGGTGGGTGACCTCAGACACCCGAGAGGTACTCCGGTAGCCTCAAGGACGGTGACAGGAAGGTTATTATCTACCCAGACTTGACACTACTGTTGTTCCAGGATATGAGACCCGGTAGGAGGGTTGTCGTAGTCAGTGGGAGCAGCGGAAGTTTAGTGGGCAAGTAGCTTATGTCTATTTATAGATCTGAGCAGTTATAGCGGAGAAAGATCATCTATTTTTGATGTGACAGTCATGGGTTTGACTTCAATCAGAATAGGGGATGGATCTGTTAAGAAGGTAGTAGGGTGTGATGTCATGGTATCTGAATGACATACACAGAGTGGGAAGTAAAATTCCTATACTACGAACGGTTGTACTGTGGTCGTCACACAGTTGTTTCTCCAGACAGGATATGGATATAATATTTGACATTCTGGTTTCTAGATCTATGGTTTTAGATCTGGAATTGGGTAGTTTCCCAATGTGGGTACTTTGACAGATATTCTAATGGTTTTTAGAATAATTGACTCCTAGCATGGTGGTGTACCTGCAGGTGATGGAGTCACCCTCTCTAAAGGTGTCGTATAGACTAAAGGGGAGAGGGAAGTGCATGATTGGCAGATCACTTGCTTAGGCAATTGAGTCAATCATGAGATGTCAAGTACCACACCAGATGTTGTTTTTGCACTAGATACAATAAGTTTGTATTAATCCAATCCTGGAGAAACATAAGGAAGCAGTTTGAGAACAAAAGTACTTGTTCTACGGATTTGATGACGGCAGCCTCCTTCGGGGGACGGTTATCATTCCAAGCTTCAAAGGTGACATGGTTGACAGAGTGATTGTCAGAGTTATAGTTTTTCCCTCTGACGAAGAGGGACAGTATTATGGACAGGTGGTCCAAGAGAATACTGTGGGAGGCATGGTGCCGGATACTGATTAGGTTCAGTGATCGATACAGTCTAAGAAGTTTGGATTTGGAGTTCATTTATGAACTAGGTCCCATCAGATATCCAGACATATTCTAAGACAGGTATTACTCAATTCGGGAGATGGTTTTCTCCGCGAACTTGAGATTAAGAGAGATATAGAAAGAAACATCTAGGCGGATCCACTCACTGAGGCTATTTCTCGAACACAATAGTTTTACAAACGGGCTTTGTGAAACTGATTGGTAGAGGAGTTGGATGTTCGGTTTCACACGGGCTGTGAGTAGTCGACATTGCAATAATTAGCCTTGAGTGCAAGTGGGAGATTGTTGGAGATAGTGCCCTCATAGTCAATTATTGGATCGCAGGTACGTGATTGCAATGATTGCGGAGGACCTATACCGGTAGGACAGTCTTACTCGAGATGATAGTATGCTATCTGGTTTGCCTTTATCAGTCGTGTACATGTTCAGGTGACTGATTACATGTTACACTTTGATAGAGCCCTTAGGATCTTGCTTTACCACCAACAGTATGATGGCGATCATATACGTGAGAGTTGGGTGGTTTATATGCATATCCTTAATTGTGGTCCCTAGTCGTGGGAGTTTCGAGACATGGCATCGATACTCCGGAGTAGACTAGTGTATACAGTCGAGACCCCGACGAGGGGCGGTGGCCGGTCTCACAAGCCACTGGTGTCAGTTGGATCACCTAAGATGTATACAGGTGCTCATTGGGTTATGAGTACACCGGACAGGACTCGCCGGGAATCTGCTAGTTAGTACTATACCTATCGTCAGATAGCAGTTCCCTGGTGACATGTGTACAGGTTAGTTCATCGACCTGAGGTCGTCATTTGTCTCGTGTGAGTTCCCACTGTGCTTTGATTTCTACCCTACCACGGCTCAAAGGAGTCGTGCAAACAGGTAGCTTTTGGGTACAGTCCCGAGCCATATGGAGGCACGTGAGCGGATCGGCAGGGGATTCGTCTCTCCCGGTATTGGGGGCGAGGTCGTACTGTGTCTAGGAGAGCCATTACACAAAGTCCATGGCCATGGCAGGAGATTTACTGGTAGGTACTCCAGTAGTATCTCAGGGTGTTATTGGGCTACACTCCGACACGACTTATACTGCTTTTGGGGGTCTGACGTTACTAGCCCCCTAGGCAGATATGCGATACTCATAGACGAACGGACCGGACTGTATATACATTGTCACTGTTAGGCTCGGTAGGGTTTCCGGATGAGTTCGCTCATCGGCCTCCCTTGAGGTCAGTCCATGGGCAGCCGTTACGCATTGCTAGTGCCGCTGACGGTTTGTAGTTAAACCCACTGCCAGGGTACTGACGAGTCATTAGAGTCCCCCACAGACAGTTTCCCAAGTTCGGGCGAAACGTTGTAGAGGCTGTATGGTTTTATGGCAGGGTTCGGAAAATGCACGTGCGTTTACGCACGTGTTATTTTTCGGGCAGATGATACTGGTCGGCTTTGGTTTAAGCCGGATCCGAGTATTATATTGAGTAGGTATAATATCTTTGTCTCAGTTGCATTTGTATTCGGTCGTAATACAAATGCGGGTATATTTATACAGTTACGGGGTTATCCTGAAAGTCGTTTCGGGATCACTTTTGGAAGTTGCCAGTTTCCAGTTTTCTATCAGCCGTCTTTTAACATTCGGTTAAAGACGGATTTATCTTTTCTTGGATGAGGTGAGTCATGCTTCTAGAAGTTTCTAGATATGGTGACTAGGTTGATGAGGTGGCTAATGACTCATCTTGACATTAATTGTTGCATTAATGACTTGATGAGGTGTATTAGTGACTCATGCTTTCATTAATGTGTTTTGTTTTGCTTAAGGATATTTGTTGTTGATATTTATCCTTATGCTCACCCTCTTTGCTCCTACACTCACCCTCCTCCTTCCTATATATGGCCGGCCCCCTTCCCCCTCCTCTTAAGTATTCTCACTTGAGTTTTCATTTGCAAAAGATTATGATAGATTTTGGGGTGTATGGAATTTCACAGCTCATTTCATTCCATCACCCGAATCCCACGGCAACTTCATTAACTGATCGTCCACGGATTTGGACGAAGTGAGACAAAGTCATCTACTCATTCTCTACATCATTCTTGGTCGTCTCTTTTAGCAAACTTGACGACCGAGTTGCCTCAAGTCAGAGGCGGGAGCCCGTTTAAAGAATCGTTGATGTGGTGCCACCTGGACGAGCAGATCGGAGATCGACGAGATCGGAGCAGCCGCAACGGAGCGTGGGATGATGGTTAAAGAACGAAGGACTCAGATCGTTCGGTATAACCTTTCTACACTCTTTACAGTTTGTTAGTTTAGCAATAATGGCAGATCCGGGTTAAAGTATACGATAGCGCCAGATAAAAAGTTTTTGTTCCGCATTTGGCGTCTGTAGACGGCCGGGACGCTAGCGTAGACTTACATTGCTTGCCACTCTCGTAGGGGTCTAGGGATGTGGGTTTGGCTATTCATCGCGACCGTGGAATCCGTGTTTTATACAGGCTCGTATTGAAAACACGGACGTCCTAGTATATCCAATATTTCATATACGTTCTTCTGCTGCAATGTTCTGTGATGGGATCATGTTACTGCCTGAGACGAATGTTTATATTATATATATGAGATATATGTTATATTGCAGATTTCGTTTCAAATGTGATGCTTGTGAAGCATATTAAAATGGGACTTCATTAATGAGATTAATGAAACTAAAAGAAACCTAAAAATGTTGTAGAAACTTCTTTAAAAACGGGTAGCTCTAGTTCTTGCTTTGCATAGCGGTGTTCCTTGTAGAACATCCAGCACCTTATTCGATAAGGAAAGAGCCGAGATCGCTTCACCGGGAGTGACCTCTTTAGTGAAACTAGCAGATGCTACAAACTCGGTTTGTCTTTTGATCGCTTCTATAGTTCTTGCTTTGCATAGTGGTATATATGATATACCCTGCACCTTATTCGATGAGGAAAGGGCCGACGATCCCTTCACCGGGAGTGACCCCTTTAGCAAAACTAGAAAAGCCTAAAAACACTCCATTTAAAATCACTCGATTCTACAATGATATCAAGTTCATTACGCAAAGGGTTTTCTTAAAAACCTGCGTAGCCCTCCGTCATTTCAGATAAGTACTACTTAGTATTCGTGTTGTGGTAGTTTGGTATGCGTCAAGACGTAGTGTACGGTAGCTAACTAGTGCTTATCTGCTAGCATACGATGCGATTGGATTAGGGTATTCGTACGGCGTTGTTTGGCATGCGTCAAGGGTCGTGCGGGTGGGTTTAATTCAATCAAGAAATGTACGGGTTGAACTTGACTAGCGGACTATGGGTTGTTTGGCATGCGTCAAGGTCATAGCACGCTGGGGGTAAAATATTATTGGGAATTTCAAGTGTTGAAATTTGCAATGAGATTGCATACCTTCTATGAGATAGTTGGATCCCGATACCCGCTGCGAGTAAGAGTTACTCCTGAGAGAGTTGTACACATTACAATTAGCCGATCAAGTAGGTGTCTAGAAGGGTGTCAACGGGGTTACGTCCCTGGAAAAATGAGGTTTACTTTAATTAGGTTCGTGTGAAAGCACGGGGGACCTCCCTCAAAGTACCGACACTGGCCTGGCTGAAAGATTGGCGAACTTGTAGCGTGTAATTAATCCCGGCTAATCTTTCCTTTTAGGGTTTGAAAGAAGATTTGACAAAAACAGTGGGAGACATCCTGATTAGATATATTAGATAACCAATCTAATCTTGCAAGAGCATACGCTGAGTGTTTTCTTCTCTCTCTCTCCAGGTAGCGACAATATCACGCCTTAATCAAGATAATAATACGGATATATTGACCGAACCCGCTTGTTATACTGAACTGGGGAACGTTGGTCCCGCTCCAACCTATAATTGTTATAAGACAGAGCAGAAAATAGGGGATTACCAGAATTCCCGTGCCGCCCAAACGAAGAAAGTGCATGCTGATGCATCTTCTTCGGGTGTGTTCATTACAGAGAACTGTTTCTCAGTATCCTTTACGTCCTGGGTATTTGATACCGGATCAGGATCCCACATATGTAATTTATTACATGGGCTACAGATAGGTAGAGAACTGAGAACGGGTGATAGGTTTCATGAGATAGAAAACGGTGCAAGTGTTGCAGCCAAGTCTGTTGGTCACTATCACCCTGTATTATCAGAATACATTGATTCTGAACGAATGTTATTAGATACCGAACTTGATATACAACATCATATCATTTTCTTTATTAGTAAAGAAGGATATAATTTTGTACTGTTGGATAATGTTTTGAACATTTCCTATATCAAGAGTTGATCGGTTCAGGCACGTTATCTAAAAGCATTGACGTTCTAAATCAAACTACAGTTCTTAGTATATAGAACACACATAAGAGAAAGAGTTCAAAAATGAACGAATCCTTCTTAAGGCATTGTAGACTAGGTCATATCAATACGACCCGACTAGCTGAAGTTACATAAAGATGCATATTTAAATTAGTTTGAATTTACATCTTGTGAAACTTGCTAGTCATGTCACAGAGATAAGATGACCACAGCTCCGTTTATTGGAAACAGAGAAAGAGTTAGTGAACTCTTGGGATTGATACATGCTGATGTATGAAGGTCCCCTGTCTACACATGCCAAGATCGGTCCTTTGTACTTCATTACATTCACTGATTATCTCTCAAGATTCAGACATATGTTCCTGTTGAAACACAAGTCCGAACCTTTTGAGATATTCACAGAATATAAGTTAGAAGTAGAGAACCAAAAACGGGTATAAGTATTATGTCCTTTGATGAGATCAGGGAGGAGAATACTTGAGCACGGAATTCCGGGACTATTCTAAAGGAGAATGAGATTCTCTCTCAGCATTACTCCTCTGTATACACCATAGCACGATGGTATATCGGGGCGGAGCAATAACACCCTATGTGATATGGTGTGCTCTATGATGAGTACTACTGAGCTTCCTATTTCCTTTTGGGAGTTATGCACTTGAGAAGCTGCATACCTATTGAATAGGGTTCAATCAAATCAGTTGCCTACCACTTCATATGTGATATGGAAAGGGAAGAGCCCATATCTTAAGTTTGTTAAGATTTGGGGTTGTCCGGCCTATGTCTAAAAAGCATAATCCGGACAAGCTCGAGGCAAAGTCAGTTCTGTAGAATTGGAAAGAGTTCCAGCTATACAAACTACAGCAGATGATTTGGTAGAACCAAAGGATTCAATAGTTTCCAACGAACCTCAGCCTCTCCGTCGATCTAGTAGGATTCCTCACCCACCTGAGAGATACTTCGGTTTCTCTATGACAGTAGGAGCGAGGATTGCATCATGAGATGATGACCCAACTAGTTTCGAGCTGGCCATCAGGAGTGGGACTCTGTAAGAATGGCTGGATGCTTAGTGATCTAAGATGGAATCCTTATACACCAACAAAGTATGGACTTTGGTTGCTTTATCTGAAGGGTTAAATCCCCATCAGGAGCAAGTATATCTTGAGAAGATTACTTGGTGTACATGGAAAGGTTGAGACTTTCAAAGCTATGCTTAAGTCTATCCAGATCCTACTTGCCACGGTTACATACCATGACTACGATATCTGGTGGTTGGGTGTCATGACAGCTTTTCTAAATGATAATTTGGAAGAGAGGGTCTAAAAGTACACAGCCAGAGGGCTTCGTAGATAGTGGGAGCAGCGGAAACGTGTGCAAGATGCTTTATAGGATAAAGCAGGCATCGCGGAGTTGGAACATCTGTTTTGATGTGGTAGTCAAAGAGTTTGACTTCATCAAAATGGTAGATGAACCTTGTATATACAAAAAGGTAGTAGGGAGTATGGTGGTGATCCTCGTAGAGTACGTGGATGTCATACTCTTGATAGGGAAGGAGTTTCTTATGCAATGTTCGGTCAATCTCCACTTATCACAAGGATTCTCCATATAGAATCAAGATGATACCTCCTAAATCCTGGGTTTTGGATCTATGAGATAGATCTAATTGGATGTTAGGATACTCACTAGTTGTAGTGAGATGGTATCAATCAATCCTGGGGAGAATCACTGGAAAGGTTCCAGGGTAATAAGGATGACTGAATGTCAGTCGCAGGCATTGTCTTTACCCTCAGTGGAGGGACGGTATGTTAGAAGAGTTCCAAGCTAGATACCATGACTTACTAGACGATTAAAGGCAAGATACATCGTTACCAAGGATGCTACCAAAGAGGCAGTCTGGATAGATATAAGTTCATGAGATGAACTTCGTTCCTACCATTGTGTCACAATGGAGTTGTGGCTTGTGCCAAGGAACCCCCGTCCCATCAGTAATCCAGATATAATTCTTAGGCAGTATCACCTGATCATGGAGATGGTTGATCTTCAGGGAGATCGAGTTTAGGAGAGTAGACACAGAGGACAACAGCGAGGATCCACTCACAAAGGCCTTTTTCCCAGTAAAGACTTTTATGGGATGGTTGAGTATGAGAGACTTCAACCACAGCTAATTGTTGGGTATGTGATACCACAACAGATGGCCCTAGTGCAAGTGGGTGATTGTTAGTTATATGTATGCCCTAGAGGCCATTACTGTACATACGATGTATATTGTAGTGGATGCTTGGACATATATAGGGAAGACTTTCTTGCTCGATATGATAGTACATTATCTGGTTGTACTTTATCTTAACATGTATTCTGATTGTCTCTATGTTACATGTTGATAAAGCCCTTAGGATATGTACTCGACTACTGGGACTATGATGAGATCATACTAGTGGGGCCACGGTAGTCGACGAGTACATCCTATAACTGTTCCTAGTCGAGAGTGTATCGAGACAGGGCATCGATACACCAGAGTAGACTAGCGTATACGCATCTTGACCCATATGATGGGCAATGGATGATCCCATATCCATCGGTGTTTGACATCAAGGATGGTGTACGGGTGCTCAGTAGAGACTGGGTACACTGGACGGACTCACCGAGAACTCCCAGATGGTATTATACTTCACGTCAGATGGCAGTTCTCCGGTGACATTGGTACAGAGTAGTCTGTTGACCCGAGATCGTCATAGAGTCTTGTGTGATTCCCACTGTGCTTTGATTTCCATCATAACACGTCCAAGAGGGCGTGCAAAAAGGTGGCTTTTGGGTACAGTCCCGAATCACATGGAGGCAATGAGCGATAAGAGGGGATTCGTCTCTCCCGGTATAGGGAGTTGATGTTGCGCTGTGTTCGATTAGCTATAACCGGAAATCCCTGGCCAGGGTTACTGAGATCTGCTGGTAAGTGTTATCAGTAGTTTCTCGAACTGTTATAGACCTCATATCGACACGACTTATCGAGCTACTGGGGTCTGACGTTTACCACCCCTAGGCGAGATATGCGACATATCAGACGACGAGACCGGACTGTACGGGAGTGTTACTGATTGGATTCATAGGAGAATGTACATGCTTGCTTGTTGATCTTCTGAGCTCTCAATACCTGGGTGGCTGTTACGTTTAGCTGACCGCTTGCAGCTTGTGGGTGTTTGATATGATCAACACCTACTGCCGGCGTATTGACGATTCTTTAGAGTCCTACAGAGGTTTCTTGACTCAGGCAAAACGGAGTAAGGAGCACATATGTGATATGTGCGGGACCGAGGATAATGCGATATGTGATACCGTATTGGATTCTCGCAATATGAGATATCGGCCGGGTATATGTGATATAGCCGGGTCATCGTATTAGTCGGTTATATGCGATATAGCCGGATTGTCGGATCAAGTGTTGATTCGATAATTTAATGTATAATAATATATATGATATATTAAATTACATTAACTAATATTAGCTCACTAAAAGATTCTTTTTCTCACTCGGGTAATACATTGATATATATGCGATATATGTTAATTGTATTATTTTATTTGGTTATAATAAATATTATATATGTGATATATAATATCGTAACATGATATGATAACTAATGCAATATGTTAGTAGAGATTAAACAAGATTAGGGTTTGATTTGGGTTAATGCTTTCTAGATGATTCTAGAAGGTTTAGTTTTGTTTTGTGAAAGATATTTTGTTATGACTCATGCTTTAACCCAAACCAAAACCCTAACCCTAGTTAATTCTCTACATGGGTTTAGTTGACCATGGTTGCATTATTCATCATATTAATCTTTTCATTGTTCGTCACAAAAAAAAAATTCTTTCATCTTCTTCCTTGAGTTTCTTCTTGGAAAAAGCTTTCTAGCTTTTTGCTAAGTGATGAAAGTGAGTTAGAATATGAAAACAAATGAGAGCAAAAATCCTACTTCATCATCCCCATCTATCATTGCCCTTTAGATGAGGGTGTTCACTTCATTTAGTGAGTGTTAGCTTGTGTTAATGAAACTTCAAGGTAGATCATCTTTGTTATCGAAGATCGGAACCAAGACTGCATCTTTCTCTTCGTGGAGCCTCTCGAGAGTCTGGGACATGATGATCGCAGCGAAGGGACCTCAACACGGAGCTTAAGAAGTGAAGGACCGGATCTACAAAGGTTGTAATCCCTCTCACTTAGTGTTAAAGAGTTTAACATGCTTGTTTTCGCCTAATCTCTAGTTTAAAGATCTCGTATCGGGTTGTTCGGCACGGCTAATTTTTAAATCGGGCATGTTAGATGCCTCGTAGACCCTTGTGCGTGTGCCCAGCAACTCTACATATTTGTCGTCCGGCAAAAACCCAGGCGATTTCCTCAAATATCACCAATTACAACGAATCCCAATATAATGAGGATGATCACCTAATTCCCAATAACTTACTCCCACTCATCATCTGTAAAACCATACAGATGTTAGAATCATACCTGGTAAATACATACACTGGAGTAAGCGCTAATTGGGAAATCAGTTTTCTTTTAACAACGCATAGTGAAACTGAAACATGAAAATGTTTCGAAGGGGTATCCGGGTATTCCTAGTAATGCCTCTTCCATTATCAGATTCACGACTGTAACCGTATATTTCTTTGTCATCTCTCCAAATCCCTTTATTTGTCTTTACTCATTACCTTCTGTACACCATCGTTAGGCTAAATGGTTTTCTTCTTTCCTTACCGTTTGGCACCAGCCTATGGTTTGGAAGATGTCACGACCCGAAATATTAGCTCGTGACCAGCACTTAAATCACGCAACGTCTAGAGGGGTAACGCAATTCAAGTAAGCTGAAACCCAGAAATCTAAACCCTTTTAAGAAAAATAAAGGAGGTGAAGTTTTGAAATGAAGGTATAATGAAATCAAGTTTTCTTAATGCATAGGAAAGGAACATGAATGATGCAACACTAAGTCTCATTACTTATACAATTTACTAATTTTGATTGATGGAGTTGACTAGATACAATATGAAATATAAATACATGAGTGGGTACGATACAAATGCCCCACCTACCAATGCAAAACACCCAAATGAAGCTATGTGCCAGCGATGCCGCTACGGATCCATGCGATCAACCTGCAAGAACTGTGGCACAACGGTGGTGAGTTGCCAACTCGTGAGTATAAAAACATCTACAAGTAGAAATCGAATAAACAACGACTCCTATGTCAACTATATCATAAAGGTAATACTATGTCAACTATATCATAAAGGTAATACTATGATATCTAGGGTGACCGGGTCATCATATGTGCCAACAATGTAATCAATACCTATATGTATACGGATATAATCCAACAATATAACCAATGTCTGTATGCATGTGGATCTCGTCCACGTGTTAACCAATGACACAGCAATATCATGCATGTAAATATCATAAAAGCGTATGCATGAAAGTATGAGGATATAAATCAACGGGTGTTCCTCGCGACACATCAAAATCATGGAACCTGAGTGTCCAGCATCGACACTCGAAACATCATGAAAACCGTGTCCAGCATCGACACGTAAATCCTTATATATCGGGCTCCGTCAGCCGAATCGGCCCACGGGTTCCGTCTGCGGAATTGGCCCTCGGCCCCGGCAGTACGGGTCGGCCCGTATCCATCTCTCGTCTCTGGTCAGTATCCTCCAGATAACCGCCAGGTCCAACCAACACCGGTAGATAGTAGTCCCTCTGCCAGGCTCACCGTCTGTATACACAGCATCCCTTTCTTGCCCCGGGATACCATACCGGGTCACCATGTACCCGCAATCGGCCTCATCCAGCTCCTCGAATCGGGTTCACATGTCACACGTCTCAGAACCGAGAAAACGCATGGTGGACGCACTGAAATATCATATCAAGAGAAACCGGGTTTTTAAAGCAGTACATACTTTCTTTTGAAATAGCCACGGTTCTTAAATCCAGAAATCTCATGAAAACAGCATATCTCAATGCGTAATATCGTAAAGCATGATGTATGCGACATATATCAAAAATGTAAGCATATATCATGCAACATGAAACAGTGGTATGACATATTAAGGGAAAACCACCCTTTTAAATGTTTCCAGTTTTTAAAATATAACATGCGGTTCCCAATTTCCCAATAAAGCCAGTTATCTATGTAGGTACAATATGTATATGTGCAAGTATAGATGTATCATATGCATATCATGATGCAGCAACCCTACTGTGTAGTGACATGGCAATTATCGATGATGAAGTGTGTGAGCCGGCAAATCTGTGTACGTGTAAAATACGCATCATCGATAATGGTGCAGGTGTACTAGCACAGATATAAGCAATGCAATGAGAATAATATGAATGCAACATAAGGTAAATCATATGCAAAAACTGACGGGTATACGTATCTAACATGATCAGGTCGGTGAATCAATCAATCGGCATCCAGCCCCACAACGTCCCGTACGGTATACTCCATCGAACGACATCCTCTAGTCAATGATATGGATCAAGCCTCAAGTCAAACTTATCACGTACGGAAAATCATCGTACGGCGGCATTAAGCTATCAGGGATCCTATCATCCTATAAGACGAGGAGGGTACGGACCTAACATCTCGTACGGCTAACACTCACGATTCACAACACATATAAATATCTCTATATACCTATGTCCCAGGTTACATCCGCAATAATCTCATATCAGGGGACCGGCAGGGTATAAATCATCTCAATCGACTCGCATCCGTATACCAACATATCACCAAATCATCATATCGCGTCATATATCCTTTTCATCGCATTTATATCCCTCATCAAGTCACTTTTACAAATACATTCTATCTTTACTATAAGCATAAGTATCTAATCTAACATACACACCCGAACCATACAAACAGCTTTTTGAAAGATGCGAATCGTAGTTTTGAAAGTAGGGCTACGGTGTTTTTAAGGAAAAGATATCATTTGAAAATCCGTAACATCTCTCAAGGTATCTGTTTAAAAGATGCATACGATTCTCCAGTTTGGAAATAGGTATGGTTCAGATGACACATCTACGTCGGCTATCTAGTCCTATAGTACCATAAACGGCAATATCGTCAAACGTCATCCTCAAATCCCGTCATCATATATTATTCGTATCAAAACACTTATAACTATCCTTTAGTTTATAATATGTTTTCACTAACTATCTTTTAACTCTAACCCTAGTTTCCTAATCTAGGTTTCCTTAACCATATTCTATAAATCAGTTTCCATCAAAACTTTGCGGGGGTGCTATACGCCATCCACCCGACTTCTCCCGTAGATATAGATCTACTCACCTTGGTCTTCTCTTGCCGAAGTCGATGACGCCACGCTCCGTCACATCGGAATCCATATGAAGGTACCTACAATAACAACACATATCGCAACGCTATTAAAATCAAGTTCTGAAATCCAAAACGACACGCGCATTACTAATAGATTAGAACCTATAGCTTACGCGTACAAAATCAACCAAACAACCCTTGTTGTTGATGTACGAACATCCAACAACCAAATACAAATCCAAATATCAAGAATTAGAATTTCAAAATACGGAAAACATAGCCAAAAACACCCCAATATGCTCCCAGATTTTACCCTAGGCCAAATTGGTCAATTCTGCACATATGGAGGGTCTAATTTACTGGAGGTAAAGCCCTGGAACCAACATGGACCAAATCCACCCTACTCTGGCCTCAAATTGCAGCCAGAATGATTAAATCTGCGGCCATTTTGTGGAGTTGGGGTCTCGGGTCTCTGTGGTAGCTTCCTGGGTGCCTGCATGTCTCACTGTGTTCGGTAAATTATTTTTAGTGCCCCGGGTTATTCCAGATTTCCATATACCCTCACAAATCAACTCAAAACCGACATAATCAATTCCTAAATTCGTATTTTGGTTTCTATACTCAAGCCCAGGTCTTGTAACAGCCACAAGAGTTCACCAAAACCACTTTTTAAACCTAAACCCTCTCTAGGGATTTCTATCCTCACAACCACCAAACCAATTCAACTTCTAAACTATCTAAAATACTAGAAATCTCAAAACTAACAAAATGGAAAGGATTATACCTCATAGATGAAACTCAAGCAAACCCTAGGAGTCCCAATGTTGTCAAGATCTCACTTTGCTAGGTCCATTTTGTAGAGGATGAAGAGGTGGTCATTTTTTGTAAAAGGGGTTTAGGGTTTTGAGGAGTATTTTGAGATGGATCTAGGGTAGAGGGTGGAGGGAAGTGAGGAGGAAGAAGATGAAGGGAAAATATGAGAAGGGAATAATGGGCACCCCCCCCCCTTCTCTCTCTTTCTTATTCTCACCCTCTCACTCTCATATCTCACTCTCTCTCTCTCTCTCCAATCATTCTCTTTTAACCCCCTTTTTCTTTTCTCATCCAAAAGCCCAACCATAACATAAAACATCACAAATGAAATAACATGTAACATGTCATGGTGCACTAACCATGAAAACTGTAGAAACACAGATTTGGCCTAATCGCGATTAGCAGTGCACTAATCGGGTTTTTATCGAAACTGCATATAAAAAAATTTTAAAATGCCAAATCCTTTAAATATATTATTAAATGAATAAATCATTTTAATTTCCATTTATTTCACAATTATTGGTATATATTTATACCCATTTTCGAAAACCCCAATTTCGCAAATCGGGCAGTTTTCGGGAAA
This sequence comes from Agapanthus africanus, assembly GCA_030015575.1. NCBI lineage: Eukaryota > Viridiplantae > Streptophyta > Magnoliopsida > Asparagales > Amaryllidaceae > Agapanthus > Agapanthus africanus. The sequence goes on along the minus strand of CM057347.1, from coordinate 203,769,487 downwards.
AATATTATTTTAATATTAAATTCCAAAAATAATATTTTATATTTTCTGAAATGTTACAGAAGAAGACTATCCAATAAGCATAATAGGTGTACTATCCTAATCCTAGGAGTACTCGCAACCTGAGAGAAGGTAAAGATAAAAGACAACTGAATAAACTTTATTCCTATTTCTCCCGAACCAGAATCCATTCTCGAACTGGAACAAGTTCCTTCGAGTTCGTATATAACCATACGATGGATTTATCCAATGGAAGTGGATATTCGTAGTGATACGGGGTGTTATGGAGAAATACAAAGGTGAAGTAGGAGTGGCGATGAAATACGTAATTTGGTCGTGAATGATAGCAGTTGCAATTTACTTTGCCCTCTTTCTAATCCCTTTATTTGTCTTTACTTATTATCTCATGCACACCACACTTAGGCTAATTGGTTTTCTTCATTTCCTACCTTTCGACACCTGCCTATGGTTTGGAAGAAGATTATCCAATAAGCGTAATAAGTGTACCCTCTCCTAATCCTTAGAGTCCTCACAAACTGAGAAAAGGTAAAAGAAAAAGACAACTGAATAGTCCTATCCAATCTCTCCAGAACCAAATCCATTCTCGAATCTGGAACAAATTCCTTCGAGTTCTTATGTAACTATACGATGGATTTATCCAATGGAAGTGGATGTTCGTAGTAATACGGGGTGTTCTGGAGAAATGCAAAGGGTAAAAGAAGGAGTGGTAATGATGTATGCAACTCAGACAATCCAAAAGCCAGTGTTTTAAGAAAGTTCGGTTAACTTGGTCACTGAGTCATAGTCTAGGGTCGGGACATGGTCGCTGCCAAAGAGAGAGAGAAAAGAAACACTCTGCGTGCACTCTAACCTAAATCAGAATGGTTAATCACTTTATCTAATCAGGATGTCTCCCACTGTATCCTCAAATTCTCCTCCAAACCTGAAAGAAGAATTAGTCGGGATCACCCGAAAAGTAAACTAACTCATCAGTGGGTATCGGGATCCAACTATCATCGCATGATAACCTGATGGAATCCACTCACGTTATCACACTCCAGAAGGTATGCGCATGCCTGGCAAGTTTCAGTTTCTTTAGAAACTCCCGATGTGATTTTTACCCCATGCTCTTATGACCTTGACGAAGGCCAATATATCATAAGTCACATGTCAAGTTCTACCCGTTATTATCCAGGTTAATTTGAATCCACCTGTACATACCCTTGACGAAGGCCAAAATGGTAGTACGACTGTCCCAAACCAACGCATCTACCTATGCAACAGAAAAGTAACAAATAGCTACCATACACTATGCCTTGACGAAGGCCAACATACATAGCATGAATACTAAGTGCTACCTGTCTGAAATGACGGAGAGCTACGAATGGTTTTTGGCGAAAAACCTTTAACGTAATGAACTTGATATCGTTGAAGGAACCGGATAGCTTTTTACAAATATACAGTGACGAAAACCTTTGCTAAAAAGGTCACTCCCGGTGAAGGGATCTCGGCTCTTTCCCTGTAGAATGAGGTGCAGGATATTCCAAACTGAATACCACGATGCAAAGCAAAAAGTAATCGACTATAGTGAAGTTATTACCCTGACGCAAACTTCTGCCCAAGGGGTCACTCCCGATGAAGAGATCTCGGCCCTTGCCTCGTCGAATGAGGTGCTGGATATTCATTACCGAATACCTCTGTGCAAAACAAAAGAGAACGTCCTTGTAATAACAGCTTTTTGAAAATTGTTCCAACAACATCAAATATGTTTGTTTTCCTTGCATTGATCAGAATCAATGCAGTCCCATCAATTAATCATACCACAAAAGAACGAAAATATAATGTACGTATATGTCATCCGCATTCGCCATTGGGTCCCGTCATCACCCGTTAAGTTACTTAACTAACGACAGAGCGGGGACTGGACTGGCGTGGGTGTAAAACATATACAACATCTACTAGTATATATAACAATATATAATAATCCCTCCAGGCATGATAAATGCAACATCACAGAAAAGTAATAAGCATCACAGAACAATACAGATAATCTGGGAGCCCCGAGTTTCCTTTGAGCCGCAACTGAAACCCGACGTTCCTCTGGTCGTGTGGATAGCCTGTGCAATGAAACCTAGACCTCTACGAGTGCGGCAAGTTACCCGCCAAAACCTGAAGCGAGGCAGCCCCCTTCAGCAAAGTGAATGGACCACCCAGCACTTCACGGAATCCGGTAACTTAAGCACCCTATCTTGGGTCAACCTGTACCCCCTACGAGTGCGGCGAATAGCCCGCCAATTCTAGAGTGAAGCCACCTCCGTCTTAAAGCCATGAGATGCGGGCTCGTTGCCCTCTAGAACCCGGCTATTCATGCACTCCACCACGGGGTAATCCTAGTACAGAAAGGAAAATATGTACAACGGGTACATCGACCTCAACCTGGTCGTGCCCCAAAAGAATAATACACAAACAGGCAGCGACGGCAGTCCACATGTCGGACGCTCGCCCTGCGATATCAAATGTACAAATAAAACTAAACTGTACTAACATTGCACCAAGCTATCCACCACGACAAATCCGCAACATCACAGCACAACACAGAACATCAACGTGAATGTCACGTTCGCAAACTTGTCTAAAAGAACATATAGCAATTAAACAAGTTGTACCACTCAAGTGACATTCACGGTCGCAGATAGTAATGTAAGTACTGTAAACTTTAAACAATGTTAGAAATTATCGAATTCGAAACAACCCCGAAACGCCCCAAACAAGTAGATAAAACTATATCAAAACTGGGCTAAACAAACAATTCCACTGAACCAAGATTCCAGAGACCAGACCAGAGACCAAAACCGAAACCCAAACTCACCAAGATGGCCGAGCAGGCCGGCCAAAACATGAAAGTGCTCGGTTTTTTTCCGAGGGAATTGGGTCGTATTTGGTCTGTGGTCTTTTGGTGATGTCAGTAGTCTTCTGCAGTTGTTTAAATAATTTTAGAAGACACTTTTGAAATCGACAGAACCTAGAATTTTCGGTGCAGTCTATTGTAGTTGTTTCGGTTTTGATACTTTAACATTGTCTAAACCAACTAGTATATGGTTAATAGTTTGGCTCCGATACCATGTAAGTCTACGACAGCGCCCCGGCCGTCAATCCGAGGCCAAACGCGGAACAAAAACTTTTATAAACTGGCGCTAATGCAAACTTTCACCCGGATCGTTCTATTAACCCTATACTAGCAACTACTAAGAAGTTAGAATGGCTATACCGATCGATCCGTGTCTTTCGGTCTTTAGCCACCATCCTTAGCTCCTCGCGGCATCTCCGATCAAGCTCGATCTCCAGTCTCCTCGTCGAAGTGGCACCACGTCAAGGAATCTTTTTATGGGCTCCCGCTTCAAACCGAAGCAACTCGAACATGAAGTTTGCTAGCCGACATGTCCAAGGTGAAGTAAAGAATGTGTGTGATAACTTTGTCTCTAGACATCCATTAATTCTCAATACATGAGATGGTATGGATGGAGGTTGAAGAATAAGCCATTGATGAGGAAATTGTGAGCACTAGAAAAGCTAGTCAAGAAGAAGGGGCTTGCTTATTGTGTTGGGATGAAAATGTGAGAGCTCTTTTTCATTATCTCAAGACCAAGCCCCACTCTTAAGTGGCTGCCCTCTCTCTCCTCACACATCAATCCCACATAATAATTAACTAAGAGATTAGACATGGCACAAAAAATAACACCATGAGTCATCAACAAAACACATGCAACAATTAATGTTCTTGATCATGACAAGCACTCACAATTTCCATTTAATAAACATTAATCCAAATGTTTATAACAATAAATAGAATGGCATCTTCTAAAATAACTCGTGACGGATTACAAGAATACCCCTCATATGTATATACATACCTGCATCCGCATTCCGACTGAATACGAATGCAATGAGACGAAAGTAATCCAACAAATCTAATACTAGGATCCGGTTTAAACCAAAGCTTACTAGTATGATCCGTGCACAAGTGCACGTATATGATCGAACCCTGCCATAAAACCATACGACCTCTACAACGTTTCGCCCGAACTTGGGAAACTTTCTGTGGGGGACTCTAAAGACTCGTCAATACGCTGGCAGTGGGTTTAACCACAAGCACGTCAGTGGTACTAGCTGTACGTAACGGCTGCCCATGTATTGAGTGAAAGGGAAGCTGATGAACGAACTCATCCTGAAACCCTACTGAGCCTGTCAGTGACAATATCCGTACAGTCCGGTTCGTTCGTCTATAAGTATCGCATATCGGGCCTAGGGGGCTGGTAAACGTCAGACCCCCAAGAGCGGTATAAGTCGTGTCGGAGTGTAGCCCAGAACACCCTAAGAAACTACTGGAACACCTACCAGTAAATCTCGCTTACCCTGGCCAGGGATTTCGTGTAATGGCTCTCCTAAACACAGCGCGATCTCACCCCCAATACCGGGAGAGAAGAACCCCCTGCCGATCCGCTCACTGCCTCTATGTGGCTCGGGACTGTACCCAACTAATGTAGGGTTCCTAGGCACTCTTGTGAAGGTTCATAAAGCATCAAACATGCCCGAATAAAATTTTAGATGTGCCGAACAACCCAAAGCCGGGATCTTTGCTAGATTATTAGGGTTTAACATGCAAGATAACATCGTTAAACCTAAGTGTGAGGGATTACAACCTTTGTAGTCCGCTCCTTCGCTTCACAAGCTCCGAGTAGAAGTCCCTTCGCCGCGATCAACGATCTCCCGGACTCAAGAGAGGCTCCACGACTCGAACGATCCATGCTAGCTTGTAGTGTTCCGCTTCTCCGATGATCTACGTCGAAGTTGCTATAACCTCTTACTCTAATGAGGTGAACACCCTAATCTAATGGGCTAGATTAGATGAGGATGATAGAGTAGTATTTATGCTTTCTTTTTATATCATTTTCTCACAAAAACTCATCACAATAGAAATCACAAGTGAGCTCTCTCTCAAACTCAAGAGAGAAGAAGATGAAGAATAATGAGAATCATCCTTTTGTGATGAATAGTAGATAAGAATATATGATTGATATGGAACCATGGTCAAGGATGATAGGTTTAACCTTTGTAGAGAATAAACTAGAGCTAGGGTTTGGTTAGGGTCATAAGATAATATCAACCAAAATATCTTATACTTGACAAAAGAGAATCTTTCTAGAAAGTGCAAGAAAGAGCTAACCCTAATCAAACCCTAATCCCTTTTTATCATCCCTAATCATGTTTCATAATAAATCATATCATGTCACAATAATATATATCACATATATATATTATATATTTGCAACAAAAGAAAATAATACAATTAACATATATCGCATATATATCAATGTATTAATCCGGTGAGAAAATGAAATAATAAAGCGAGCCGACGATCCGACGATCCGACGATAATGTAATACAATATATCATATATATCATTATACATTAAATCATCGAATCAACACTTGATCCGACGATCCGGCTATATCGAATATAACCGACTAATATATCATGTACCGATTCATCGAATCAACACTTGATCTGATGTCCCGGTTCATATCTAAATATCGCGAGAATATAATACGTTATCTCATATCGCATTATCCTCGGTCCTGCACATATCACATATGTGCCTCTACTCCGTTTTGCCTGAGCCAAGAAACCTCTGTATAGGACTCTAAAGAATCGTCAATACGCCGGTAGCAGGTGATGATCATATCAAACACCCACAAGCTGCAAGCGGTCAGCTAAACGTAACAGCCACCCAGGTATTGAGCGATCAGAAGATCAACAAGCTAGCCTGTCCGTTCTCCTGTGAATCCAATCAGTAACACTCCCGTACAGTCCGGTCTGTTCGTCTGATATGTCGCATATCAAGTCTAGGGGTGGTATACGTCAGACCCCAGTAACCGATAAGTCGTGTCGATGTGAGGCTCATAACAGGTCGAGAAACTACTGGTAACACTTACCAGTATATCTCTATATCAGCCCTGGCCAGGGACTTCCAGTTATAGCCAATCGAACACAGCACAACATTAACTCCCTATACCGGGAGAGACGAATCCCCTCCTATCGCTCATTGCCTCCATGTGATTCGGGACTGTACCCAAAAGCCACCGTTTTGCACGCCCTCTTGGACGTGGTAAGGTGGAAATCAAAGCACAGTGGGAGCCACACAAGACTCTATGACGATCTCGGGTCTACAGACTACGCTGTACCAGTGTCACCGGAGAACTGCCATCTGACGTGTGGTATATCACCATCTGGGAGTTCTCGGCGAGTCCGTCCAGTGTACCCAGTCTCTACTGAGCACCCGTACACCATCTCTGATGTCAAACACCGATGGATATGGGATCATCCATCGCCCATCATATGGGTCAAGATGCGTATACGCTAGTCTACTCTGGTGTATCGATGCCCTGTCTCGATATACCCTCGACTAAGAACAGTTATAGGATGTACTCATCGACTACCGTGGCCCCATTAGTATGATCTTATCATAATCCCAGTAGTCGAGTACAGATCCTAAGGGCTTTATCAACATGTTAAAATAAAGTGAAACCAAATAGCATACTATCATGACGAGCAAGAAAGTCCTCTCTGTATATATCCAAGCATCCATCATAATATACATCATATGTACAACAATGGCCTCTAGGGCATATACATAACTAACAATCTCCCACTTGCACTAAGGCCAGCTGCTGTAGTATCTCATACCTAGCATCCCGAATAATCTCTCAAACTGTATCTGGGGAATGGCCTTCGTGAGTGGATCCGCAGTGTTGTCCTTCGTATCTACTCTCCTGACCTCGATCTTCCGGCGATCAACTATCTCCCTGATCAGGTGATACCGCCTCAGAATATGTCTGGACTTCTGATGGGATCTGGGTTCCTTGGCCAAAGCTACAGCTCCATTGTTATCGCAATACAGAGGTATTGGATGCTCAATGGATGGAACCACACCAAGTTCACTAATGAACTTCTTCATCCAGACAGCCTCTTTGGCAGCATCGTTGGCAGCGATGTATTCAGCCTCCATCGTCGAGTCTGCAATGGTATCCCGTTTGGAACTCTTCCAACATACCGCCCCTCCATTGAGGGTAAAGACAAATCCCGAGTGCGACTTAGAGTCGTCCTTATCACTTTGGAAGCTGGAATCGGTAAAGGACTCCACCCGGAGTTCTCCGTTACCATACACCAAGAACATGTCTCTAGTCCTTCGCAAGTACTTGAGAATGTTCTTCACAGCTGTCCAGTGACTCTCTCCAGGATCTGCTTGATACCGACTCACTACACTTAGTGAGTATGCTACATCGGGTCTGGTACATAGCATCGCATACATGAAAGAGCCTACTGCCGAAGCATAGGGTATCCCTTGCATGCGAGCTCTCTCCAAATCAGTCTTAGGAGACATCTCTTTGGAGAGAGTGAGTCCAGAGATCATGGGTTGGTTCCCACGCTTGGATTCTTCCATACTAAACCTCTTTAGTATGGTGTCAATGTACCTGGATTGAGACAATCCCAGTATCCTTTTGGATCTATCTCTATAGATCCTAATCCCCAATATGCATGAGGCATCACCTAGATCTTTCATTGAGAATCTTTGTGATAAGAAGAGCTTGACTGATTGCAGCATAGGAATATCATTCCCTATCAAGAGTATGTCATCCATGTACAATACGAGGAAGACAACCTTACTCTCTGCTACCTTTTTATAGATACAAGGTTCATCTATATTTTTGATGAAGTCAAACTCTTTGACTACAACATCAAAACAGATGTTCCAACTCCGCGATGCTTGCTTTAACCCATAAATGGATTTAATCAGTTTGCACACCTTTCCGCTGCTCCCACTATCTATGAAGCCCTCTGGCTGAGTCATGTACACGCACTCTTCTAAATCACCATTTAGAAAGGCGGTCTTAATATCCATTTGCCAGATTTCGTAGTCATGGTATGCAGCAATGGCAAGAAAGATCCAGATGGACTTAAGCATAGCCACTGGAGAAAAAGTTTCGTCATAATCCACACCTGGTCGTTGACGAAAACCCTTTGCTACAAGTCTAGCTTTGAAAGTCTCAACTTTTCCATCTACACCAAATTTCTTTTTAAAAATCCACTTGCTCCCAATGGGTTTTACCCCTTCAGGAGTATTTTCTAAAGTCCATACTTTATTGGTGTACATGGATTCCATCTCAGATCGCATAGCATCCAGCCATTTCATAGAGTCACCACTCGTGATGGCCTGCTCGAAACTAGTCGGGTCATCATCTTCCATGATGCAATCCTCGCTTCTACCATCAATGAGAAAACTGTAGTATCTCTCAGGTGGACGAGAAAACCTACTAGATCGGCGAAGAGGCTAGGGTTCGTCGGGTACTACCGAATCCTCTGGTTCTATTAAATTTTCAGTTGCAATTTGTATTTCTGGAAGCTCTTCCAGCTCTACCTCTTTGCCACTAATTTCTTTTGCAAGAAATTCCTTTTCCAAAAAGGTGGCATATTGAGAAACATACACTTTTTGTTCTTCAGCGTGGTAGAAAAAATATCCTTGGGAATTCTTAGGATATCCCACAAACTTGCAAAGAACTGACCGTACCTCGAGTTTGTCTGGATTTTGCCTTTTGACATAGGCCGGACAACCCCATATCTTAACTCGTTTAAAATATGGTCTCTTCCCACTCCATATCTCATATAGTGTGGTAGGCACAGATTTAGACGGAACTTGATTCAATAGGTATGCTGCTGTCTCAAGCGCATAACCCCAAGAGGAAATAGGCAACCCAGCCTCGCTCATCATAGAGCGCACCATATCTAATAGGGTGCGATTCCTCCGCTCCGATACACCGTTGTGCTGTGGTGTATAAGGAGGAGTAAGCTGAGAGAGAATCTCATTCTCTTTTAGATAATCTACGAACTCATTGCTTAAGTATTCACCTCCTCGATCAGATCGAAGAATCTTGATACTTTTTCCCGTTTGATTCTCTACTTCGTGCTTATATTCTCTGAATTTCTCAAAAGCTTCAGACTTGTTTCATCAGGAACACATGTCCGAATCTAGAGAGATCGTCAATGAATGTAATGAAGTAGGAAGAACCGTTCCTGGCATGCGTAGACATGGGACCGCATACATCACTATGTACCAGTCCTAAGAGTTCAGTAACTCTTTCTCCGTGTCCACTAAACGGAGCTTTGGTCATTTTTCCTTTGAGACATGAATGGCAAGTACCATAAGATGATAATTCGAACGGATTCAAATAACCATCCTTATGTAACTTAGCCAGTCGTGTCGCATTGATATGACCAAGTCTACAATGCCACAAGAAGGATTCGTTCATTTCTGAACTTTTCCTCTTGTGTGTGTTTTGTATATTGAGGACTGTATTCTGATTTAGAATGAATGTGCCATTATGTAACGAGCCTGATGCAATCAACTTTTGATCTAGGAATATGTTCATAACATTATCCTTTACTACAAAATTATATCATTCTTTACTTAATAAAGAAACTGATATAATGTTGCACATCATGTTCGGTATATAATAACACTCATTTAGAATCAGTGTATTACGACTTGGCAATACAAGGTGATATTCGCCAACTGCTTTGGCTGCAATACTTGCACCGTTCCCTACTTGAACGGAATGATCACCTTTTCCCAGTTCTCTACCTTTACGTAGCCCATATAACAATTTACATATGTGGGATCTTGATCCGGTATCTAATACCCAGGACGTAGGGTGAACTGAGAAACAGTTCTCAATAACTAACACACCTGAAGAAGATGCATCAACATGCATGTTCTTTTGGGCGGCTTGAGAATCCAGATATTCTCCTATTCCCTGTTCAGTCTTATAACTCTTATAAGAAAGAACGGGTCCAACGTTCCCCTACTCAGTATAATAAGCGGGTTCAGTCAATACATCCATATTATTATCTTGATTATGGCCTGACATGGTCGCTACCTGGAGAGAGAGAGAAGAAAATACTTTAGCGTATGCTCTTACAAGATTAGATTGGTTATTATCTTATCTAATCAGGATGTCTCCCACTGTTTTTATCAAATCTACCTTCAAACCCTAAAAGGTAAGATTAGCCGGGATTAATTACACCCTACAATTTCGTCAATTTTTCAGCCAGATCAGTGTCGGTACTTGAGGGAGGTTCCCCGTGCTTTCGCACGAGCCTAATTAAAGTAAACCTCGTTTTCCCAGAGGCGTAACCCCGTTAACACTTTTCTAGACACCTACTTGATCGGCTAATTGTTCTGTGTAAAACTCTCCCAGGAGTAACTCTTACTCGCAGTGGGTATCGAGATCCAACTATCTCATAGGAGGTATGCAATCTCATTGCAAATTTCAACACTTGAAATTCCCGATAATATTTTGCCCCTAGCAATTTATGACCTTAACATAGTCAACAAATCATAATTGCTAGCCAAGTTCAACCTGTCATTTCCCGATTGAATTAAACCCACCTGCACGACCCTTAACATAGTCAACAAAGTCGTACAACTACCCTAATCCAATCACATCTCATGTTTTAGCAGATAAGTACTAATTAGCTACCGCACACTACGCCTTAACATAGTCAACAAACGTAGCACGAATACTAACTAGTCTTTATCTGAAATGACGGAGGGCTACGCAGGTTTTTCAGAAAACCATGAGCGTAATGAACTTGATATCGTCATAGAATCATGTGAAATTTTGAAATGGAGTGTTTTTGAGGCTTTCATTAGTTTTGCTAAAGAGGTCACTCCCGGTGAAGGGATCTCGGCTCTTTCCTCATCGAATAAGGTGCAGGGTATATCATATATACCACTATGCAAAGCAAAACTCTAAAAGCAATCAAAAGACAAACCGAGTTCTGTAGCATCTGCTAATTTCGCTAAAGAGGTCACTCCCGGTGAAGGGATCTCGGCTCTTTCCTCATCGAATAAGGTGCAGGGTATATCATATATACCACTATGCAAAGCAAAACTGTAGCTACCCTTTTTATAAAGTTTTGATTCTACAACATCTTTTAGGTTTCTTTTCTTTTTATTAATCTCATTAATAAAAAATCCCATCAGCTTATGCTTCCTAAGCATCACAGAAGAAACGAAAGCAGTAATATTTATATATCAGCATATATATATATAGTATAAGCATTCGTCTCAGGCAGTAATATGATCTCATCACAGAACATTGCAGCAGAAGAACATATATGAAATATTGGATATACTAGGACGTCCGTGTTTTCAATACGAGCCTGTATAAAACACGGATTCCACGGTTGCGATGAATAGCCAAACCTACATTCCTAGACCCCTACGAGAGCGGCAAGTAACACCGCCTATTCTAGGGTTAGGAGACCCGGTCTCGACTCCTCGAGATGGCCTCCCACTGGACCCTAGAACCCGGCTACTTGTGCTCCCCTCCTTGGGTCTACCTAATGCGGAAAAGTAAATAATATACAATGGTGACATCAACCTCACCCCGGAAGTGCCCCAATAAAAGAATATTACATACAATTGAATTTTACATGAATGAAAATAAAAACCCTCATCTCACATAAAAACCCCGGCTATTCAGAACACGACGATCCAATATAACATATCACAGCAACACATAATATCACATATCATCAACGTAAGTAAGTATGCATACACCGATCGTCGTTGTCGTATAGCAACGAAAACCGGCAATACAACTACATACTACACTTACGGTCACAGAAAAGAAATTGTAAAACTACAATATTTGGAATCCACAATCACTTTAGACATCGTAAATCCGAAATATCACATACTTCGCATTTCATGCCTAACTCAATGAATTCCACATATTGTATCACATTGCAGATAAGTAGACAGTATTAAACTTTTCGAACAGATAATCAAATACCCAAAATTTCCCAAATTGCTCAACACTTTAGCGGAGTTCAAATAATCCGGAATGTGTCACAGTAGTAGCGGTCCAGCCGTAGAAGGGTCAAGCCAACGCCTCACATGTGGCACGCCGTACTGCCCCAAACCCGAAAGTTCAAAAGGCGGTTCAAGACGGTCACATAATCGAGTTAAGGTTTGTTGTCTTCTAGAGGGTCCACCACAAAACTTGCACGCATTTCCGAAAGAATTAAACTCGAGAAAAGATTCAACACCTGAAAAATTTTCGTGTCGGGAAAAAGTGAGTTAATGATATCCGTTCGAACTTTTTAACAGTTTCTAAATATCCGGAAAAAAATAACGAATTTAAACGTTCCGATCGAATCTACGATTACAAAATAAACCCCAAAATACTCAACACTTGAGTACGAATAAAAATACCCATAAAATATAAATCACAGAAATATGAATTACTGTGTGAAAACAAATTCCAATCTCCCCTGTACGGCCGCGGATTCGCGGCCCAAGCACGGTACGGCCGCGGTTCCGCGACGGTTTGGAAGTATTGGGTACTCGTTTTTCACCACAATTCTTATATTTTCCTGCTGAATTTTTCAGGTATTTTTAATTCGGAAAAATCACAGATTTGAAAAAATATCCAGAGAGGGGTTCATTTTTGTCGGTTCGGGTTCGATCGGAGTTTTAACTTCATAAACACGTCGCATAATGCTCTAGCTATGCTCTGATACCACTGTAGGGTTCCTAGGCACTCTTGTGAAGGTTCATAAAGCATCAAACATGCCCGAATAAAATTTTAGATGTGCCGAACAACCCAAAACCGGGATCTTTGCTAGATTATTAGGGTTTAACATGCAAGATAACATCTTTAAACCTAAGTGTGAAGGATTACAACCTTTGTAGTCCGCTCCTTCGCTTCACAAGCTCCGAGTAGAAGTCCCTTCGCCGCGATCAACGATCTCCCGGACTCAAGAGAGGCTCCACGACTCGAACGATCAATGCTAGCTTGTAGTGTTCCGCTTCTCCGATAATCTACGTCGAAGTTGCTATAACCCAAGCTCTCTCACTCTAATGAGGTGAACACCCTAATCTAATGGGCTAGATTAGATGAGAATGATGGAGTAGTATTTATGCTTTCTTTTTATATCATTTTCTCACAAAAACTCATCACAAAAGAAATCACAAGTGAGCTCTCTCTCAAACTCAAGAGAGAAGAAGATGAAGAATAATGAGAATCATCCTTTTGTGATGAATAGTAGATAAGAATATATGATTGTTATGGAACCATGGTCAAGGATGATAGGTTTAACCTTTGTAGAGAATAAACTAGTGCTAGGGTTTGGTCAGGTTAGATAATGAGTCATAAGATAATATCAACCATAATATCTTATACTTGACAAAAGAGAATCTTTCTAGAATGTGCAAGAAAGAGCTAACCCTAATCAAACCCTAATCCCTTTTTATCATCCCTAATCATGTTTCATAATAAATCATATCATGTCACAATAATATATATCACATATATATATTATATATTTGCAACAAAAGAAAATAATACAATTAACATATATCGCATATATATCAATGTATTAATCCGGTGAGAAAATGAAATAATAAAGCGAGCCAATATTAGATAATGTAATACAATATATCATATATATCATTATACATTAAATCATCGAATCAACACTTGATCCGACGATCCGGCTATATCGAATATAACCGACTAATATATCATGTACCGATTCATCGAATCAACACTTGATCTGATGTCCCGGTTCATATCTAAATATCGCGAGAATATAATACGTTATCTCATATCGCATTATCCTCGGTCCTGCACATATCACATATGTGCCTCTACTCCGTTTTGCCTGAGCCAAGAAACCTCTGTGTAGGACTCTAAAGAATCGTCAATACGCCGGTAGCAGGTGATGATCATATCAAACACCCACAAGCTGCAAGCGGTCAGCTAAACGTAACAGCCACCCAGGTATTGAGCGATCAGAAGATCAACAAGCTAGCCTGTCCGTTCTCCTGTGAATCCAATCAGTAACACTCCCGTACAGTCCGGTCTGTTCGTCTGATATGTCGCATATCAAGTCTATGGGTGGTATACGTCAGACCCCGGTAACCGATAAGTCATGTCGATGTGAGGCTCATAACAGGTCGAGAAACTACTGGTAACACTTACCAGTATATCTCTATATCAGCCCTGGCCAGGGACTTCCAGTTATAGCCAATCGAACACAGCACAACATCAACTCCCTATACCGGGAGAGGCGAATCCCCTCCTATCGCTCATTGCCTCCATGTGATTCGGGACTGTACCCAAAAGCCACCGTTTTGCACGCCCTCTTGGACGTGGTAAGGTGGAAATCAAAGCACAATGGGAACTACACAAGACTCTATGACGATCTCGGGTCTACAGACTACGCTGTACCAGTGTCACCGGAGAACTGCCATCTGACGTGTGGTATATCACCATCTGGGAGTTCTCGGCGAGTCCGTCCAGTGTACCCAGTCTCCACTGAGCACCCGTACACCATCTCTGATGTCAAACACCGATGGATATGGGATCATCCATCGCCCATCATATGGGTCAAGATGCGTATACGCTAGTCTACTCTGGTGTATCGATGCCCTGTCTCGATATACCCTCGACTAGGAACAGTTATAGGATGCACTCATCGACTACCATGGCCCCACTAGTATGATCTCATCATAATCCCAGCAGTCGAGTACAGATCCTAAGGGCTTTATCAACATGTGAGAGAAAGACAGTAAACCAATACAAGTCAACATGTTAAGATAAAGTGAAACCAAATAGCATACTATCATGACGAGCAAGAAAGTCCTCTCTGTATATATCCAAGCATCCATCATAATATACATCATATGTACAACAATGGCCTCTAGGGCATATACATAACTAACAACTAAAACCTGGTTGCACGACTCCTTTGAGCCGTGGTAGGATAGTAATCAAAGCACAGTGGGAACTCACACGAGACAAATGACGATCTCAGGTCGATGGACTAACCTGTACACATATCACCAGGGAACTGCTATCTGACGACAGGTATAATACCAACTAGCATGTTCCCGACGAGTCTGTCCGGTGTGCTCATATCCCAATGAGCACCTGTATACGTCTTAGGTGAACCAACTTACACCAATGGCTTATGAGACCAGCCACCGCCCCTCGTCGGGGTCTCGATCCGTATACACTAGTCTACTCTCGGAGTATCGATGCCCAGTCTCGAAACTCCCACGACTAGGGACACTTTAAGAATGTGGTTATAGACCCTAGCTCCCACGTATATGATCGCCATCATACTGCTGGCAGTCAAGCAAGAATCCTAAGGGCTCTACCAACATGTAATAGTGATCTATAATGTCACCTGAAGCATGTACACGATGATAAAGACAAACCAGATAGCATACTATCATCTTGAGTAAGACTGTCCTACCGGTATAGGTCCTCCCTCAATCATTGCAATCACGTGCCTGCGATCCAATAATTGACTTTGAGGGCACTATATCCAACAGATCTTCGCCGTTGGACGTCGTATACTTATATTTCTGACTTGCGTGGTTGTGATTTCTCCTATTGGCGAAGAGCTAGCTCCTGCTTGGGGATTCCTTTTATATTATCATGTATATGTGGTTTTGGATCAAAATATACAAGGGAGGTGCTGCCCAAATTTTTAAAGACGAAACATGTTTTTTTTTCAACTAGTATAATCCACTTGCATTTTCATGTTCCATTATCTATGCATTTAAGAAAACGTTTGATTTCATCATACCTTTATTTCAAAACTTCACCTCTTTTATTTTCTTTAAAAAGTTTTAGATTTCTGGGCTTCGGCTTACTTAGATTACGTTACGCCTTTAGACGTTGCGTGATTTAAGTGCCGGTCATGAACTAAATTTTGGGTCGTGACAAAAATACTTCTAGAAGGAGGACATCTCATATCCTATTTTCTTTTATTAGAAAAGTAAGAAATGAGATGGAAGGTGAGGTGGATGATTGGTATGGTAGAGAGGGATGGACATTTATTATTTTAATGTAAAATTATCTACAAATTGTAAGTCGATGTAGTACACCCCAGTACTTGTGGGGAGGCGGAATTTTCAAAATCGATCAAGTTTAAAGAACGAACATCGACTAACCGCTTAAATCGAAGCTAAACAACTAATAACCGAACACATAGCTATACTAAACTATTGTGTTAAGGGATTATACCTATCGATACTAGTCCTTCGTCTTTACGATCTCCTTGTTCTCCTCGGCCTTCTCTAGGTAGTAGACGATCCACCCGAGAGCAAAACTCCAAGCTAAACCTCTAACTTGAGGTAACTAATCAACTTTGATTGCTAATCAAAGATGAAAGGATGATATAGAGTGATGGTTATGGATTGTTTAGTCTAACTAATCCTTTGATCTCAACTCATGAGGTGTAAGGATTAGGGTTTGAAGATGAGAGCTTGAGGAGAGAGAATGTGAGATATGATAATGATATGAGAGAGAGTCTATCATAATATATTATGAAGCATTTTCTAATAATGAGAAAAGAATAAAGAGTGATGATAAATCATGCTTCATAAAATATCTAGTGGTGATTCATTAGCATGAGTCATTAAGCAATAAATGTGCATTAATGAAATGAATGAATCACCACCATGACTCACAACCTCATTTAATGAATATGACACATAACCCTCCTTAGTCACCATCTTCTAGAAGCTTCTCGAACAATTACGAGAACGCCCTCCGATCCGTAAAAATACGGAAAAACTTTAGACTGTAAAAATCCAATAACCGGATACCAGTAACTGGCTTAAACCAAAGCCGACTGGTAAAAACTGTCCGAAAGTCGTACGCGCGTAAACGCACGTATGCGTCCGAACCCTTTGTCGCAAAACCATGCAACCTCTATATCGTTTCGCCTGAAGTAGGAAACTCTCTGTGTGGGACTCTAGAGACTCGACTACTACGCTGGCAGTGGGTTTAACCACAGACCGCAAGCGGCACTAGCTGTACGTAACGGTCCCCAGGTAGTTGTCGATAAGAAGGCCGATGAGAAAACCCATCCGAACTCCTACTGAGTCTGATGTGACAATCTCCATACAGTCCGGTCCGTTCGTCCAAGACTATCGCATATCGGGCCTAGGGGGGCGGCAAGCGTCAGTCCCCTAATAGCGGTATAAGTCGTGTCGGAGTGAAGCCCATTACACCCTGAGAAACTACTGGAGCCTACCAGCAAATCTCGCTTGCCCTGGCCAGGGACTTTGCGTAATGGCTCTCTGACACAGCACGATATCTACTCCCAATACCGGGAGGGACGAATCCTGTCTAACCGCCACTGCCTCCAAGTGCTCGGGACTGCACCCAACTGCTACCTGTTTGCACGACTCCTTTGAGCCGTGGTAGGGTAGCAATCTAAGAACAGTGGGACACACTCGAGGCAAAGTAGCAGTGTCAAGTCTGCGGACTACGCTGTACTCATGTCACCTGGGAACTGCTCACTGACGACTGGTATCAAACCAACCAACAGTTCCCCGTGAGTCCTGTCCGGTGTACCCGTAACCTAACGAGCACCTGTATACTATCTCCAGTACGACGTACTGACGGCTGTGGGACAGACCATCTCCCCAACTGGGATGAGAAGCGTACACACCAGTCTACTCCGGAGTATCGATGCTCTGTCTCGATAATCCAACGACCAGGGACCTGAATAAGGATGTGCTTGTAGACTACCCAGCCCCCACTAGTGTGACTGCCATCACAACGCTGGTAGACAAGCAAGATCCTAAGAGCTCTATCAATACGTACACTAACATATTAAGATAGAAAAACCAAGTAGCATACTACCATGTTTAGCAAGACTGTTATATACATGTGAATATCCCAAGCTTCCATTAAGTAATATACAAGCTAGTATGATACAGTAATGGCCTTCTAGGGCATAAACACTAACAATCTCCCACTTGCACTAGGGCCATGTACTGGCATATCGTAGACCAATGATCTCGAGCAGCCTCTCGAACTGAATCTGAGGAAGGGCCTTCGTGAATGGATCAGCAATGTTCTCTTCTGAAGCAACTCTCCGAACCTCGATCTCCTGACGATCAATGATCTCCCTAATCAGGTGATACCGCCTCAAGATGTGTCTGGACTTCTGATGGGACCTTGGTTCCTTCGCTAAAGCTATAGCTCCGTTGTTGTCGCAATACAGAGGTATTGGATCAACTATGGTAGGAACAACCTGAAGTTCTGTTAGGAACTTCTTCATCCAGACTGCTTCTTTTGCGGCATCGCAAGCAGCTATATACTCCGCTTCCATCGTCGAGTCAGCAACGGTGTCCTGCTTGGAGCTCTTCCAGCACACCGCCCCTCCATTGAGGGTAAAGACATAACCCGACATGGACTTGGAATCGTCCTTATCACTTTGGAAGCCGGAATCAGCAAAGGCCTCCAACCTGAGGTCTTTTCCGCCGTAAACCAAGAACATCTCCTTAGTCCTCCTCAGGTACTTGAGAATGTTCTTCACTGCTATCCAGTGTTTCTCCCCTGGGTCTGACTGATACCGGCTTACCACACTTAGTGCGTAAGCTACATCTGGTCTGGTACACAACATCGCATACATTATAGAGCCTACCGCAGAAGCGTAGGGTATAATAGACATGCGTTCCCTTTCCAAATCAGTCTTGGGAGACATCTCTTTGGAGAGGGTGATTCCGTGACAAGCCGGTAGATTACCGCGCTTAGAATCTTCCATACTGAATCTTTTCAGTACAGTGTCGATATACCTGGACTGCGAAAGTCCCAACATCCTTTTGGATCTATCACGATAGATCCGGATCCCCAGAATGTAAGAGGCATCACCCAGGTCTTTCATGGAGAACCTGTGTGACAAGAATCCTTTGACAGATTGTAGCATAGGAATGTCATTTCCTATCAATAGAATGTCATCCACGTACAAGACGAGGAATACGACACTTCTGGCCACAACTTTACTATATATGCACGGTTCATCTGGATTTTTGATAAAGTCATATTCTTTGACTGTCTCATCAAAACAGATGTTCCAACTCCGCGATGCCTGCTTTAGTCCATAAATAGACTTAAGCAGCTTGCATACTTTCCCGCTGCTCCCACTCTGATTGAAACCCTCTGGCTGATCCATATAGACGCTCTCTTCTAAATTTCCATTCAGAAAAGCCGTCTTTACGTCCATCTGCCAGATTTCATAATCATGGAAGGCAGCAATAGCAAGAAGGACCCGAATGGATTTGAGCATAGCCACTGGAGAAAAAGTTTCGTCATAGTCCAAACCAGGTCTTTGACGAAAACCCTTTGCAACAAGTCTAGCCTTATAGGTTTCCACCTGTCCATCTACACCAATCTTTTTCTTGAAGATCCATTTGCATCCTATGGGTTTTACCCCATCTGGAGCAAAGTCCAAAGTCCATACTTTGTTGGTGTACATGGACTCCATCTCGGTCCGCATTGCATCTAGCCATCGTACCGAGTCGCCGCTCTGGATGGCCTGCCGGAAGTCAGTAGGTTCATCATCATCTATGATGCAATCCTCTCTATCCCCATCTATGAGAAAACCGTAGTATCTCTCAGGCGGATGAGACGGCCTACTACTCCTGCGGAGGGGTGCGGGAATGTTCTGTTCTTCTTGAACCTCTGGTTCTACCAAACTTTCAGTAGCAGTTTGTGGTTCTGGAATTTCTTCCAGTTCTATTTCGCTCCCACTCTTCTGATTTTCCAAAAATTCAGTTTCTAAGAAGCGGGCATGACGAGAAACAAAAACCTTTTGTTCCTCTGCGTAATAGAAATAATATCCCATAGAGTTCTTTGGATATCCCACAAACTTACACTTTACTGAGCGTGCCTCGAGCTTGTCCACATGCTGCTTTTTAACAAAAGCTGGACATCCCCATGTCTTCAGGTACTGAAGACAGGGTTTCTTCCCACTCCATATTTGATATGGTGTGGTAGGCACAGTTTTGTTTGGAACTTTGTTCAAAAGATATGCCGCCGATTCTAGCGCATAGCCCCAGAAAGATCGCGGTAACTCAGCATTACTCATCATGGATCGTACCATATCCAATAAGGTTCGATTCCGTCTCTCCGATACACCGTTATGCTGTGGAGTGTATGGAGGAGTAAGTTGAGAGAGAATTCCTTTCTCTTTTAGGTAACCTAGGAACTCGGCACTTAAGTATTCTCCACCTCGATCAGATCTTAGTGTCTTAATACTTTTGCATGTTTGGTTTTCCACTTCACTCTTGTATTCCTTGAATTTCTCAAAGGCCTCGGATTTATGCTTCATTAAGAAAACATGTACATACCTAGAGAAATCATCTGTAAAAGTAATGAAGTAGGAATAACCACCTCTTGCATGTGTAGACATTGGACCACATACATCACTGTGTATGAGTCCTAAGAGCTCGCTCGCTCTTACTCCTTGTCCAGTAAATGGAGTCTTTGTCATCTTTCCTCTAAGACAGGATTGACAAGTGTCATAAGATTGATATTCGAACGTGTCTAAATATCCTTCTCTATGCAACTTAGTCAACCTTCTCTCATTGATGTGACCCAGTCTACAATGCCATAAGAAAGCTTTATTTAAATCTGGAGACTTTCTTTTTAGTGTGTTCTGGACATTGAAAATTTGGAGTTGGTTTAGAACATATATGCCGTTATTTAGAGTACCGGACCCAATCAAACCATGATTAAGGTGGATGTTAACAACATCTCTTACAAACGTGAAATCATAACCTTTATTTGACAACAAGGAAACTGATATGATATTACACGTTAAGCTTGGTACAAAATAACAGTTATGCAAAACCAAAATATGTCCACTCGTCAATCCTAGGTGATAATCCCCGACGGACGCAGCTCCCACGCTAGCTCCGTTAGCAACCCTGAGGATCATATCACCTTCCTTCAGCACCCTACGGTTTCTCAGTGCCTGCAATGAATTGCAAATATGAGATCCTGATCCGGTATCCAATACCCAGGAAGTAGAGTTGATTGACAGACAATTCTCAATTACAAACACACCTGAAGTCGAAGCCACAGCTTGCTTCGGTTCCTGGTTCTTGGCGTTCCACGCCTTGCAATCCTTCTTCCAGTGCCCTTTCCTGTGACAGTGGAAGCACTCATCCTGGCCAACTACCGGTGCTGCAAGCTTTTTCTTTCCCTTCTTTCCCACCTTACTAACACCTCCTCTAGGTTTGGGTGCGGCCTTCTTCTTCCTTCCTTTGGCCCTAGCCTTGGACCCTGAAGAAGATGAACCGCCAACAAACATAGCGGGTGTTTCCCTTACCTTCTGTAAGGTGCCCTCTGCACTCCTTAACATGTTCAGGAGTTCCGCAAGTTCAACTTCTTTTCCTTGAAGGTTGAAGTTGAGGATAAACTGGGCGTAGGTGGGAGGAAGGGACTGGAGAATAAGGTCTGTATAGAGCTCATTATCCAAAGTCGTCCCAAGGTCTGCGAGCTCCTCAATATAGCCGATCATCTGTAGGACATGTTCACCTACCGATGACCCGACAGCCAACCTCGCTCGAAATAATTTCTTCGAGGTCTCGTATCTAGCAATACGAGATTGCTCTCCATAAAGTTCCTTTGTATGGAGAAATATGCCATCTAGAGACATATCCTCGTGCCTCCTCTGATGTTCGTTGTTCATAGAGGCAAGCACGATGCACTTGGCTCTCGCGCAATCTAAATCCCAGGTTTTGCGGATTTCCTTATCCGCATTGCTGGATTTGGGACCAAGGACAGCAGGTGCCGTAGCGGTGAGGACGTACCCCAGTTTGTCATAGGTCAAGGCCATTTTGACATTCCGCAGCCAATCTTTATAGTTTGGCCCAGTCAGTATATTCTTTTCTAAAAGTAACTTAAGTCCAGTCATTTTCAGGGTCGCTGCAATTAGGAGAGAGAGAAGAAAACACTTTAGCATGATGCTCTTGCAAGTTTAGAGTGGTTTTTAGTTTATCTAAACTGGATGGCTCCCACTGTTTTTCGAATCCTTCCTCAAACCATAAAAGAAGAATTAGCCAGGACTATTCTCACCGTACAATACTTGCTTAACCGTTCAGCCAGGCCAGTGTCGATACTTCGAGGGAGGTTTTCCAACGCTTTCGCGAAGTTCCTTAATTAAATAACCTCTTTTCTCTGGGGGCGTAACCCCGCTGACACCTTTCTGGACACCTACTAGGTTTATAGCATTGATCGTTAAGTGACGAATATCCTGATAAGTAGCATATACTCACAGTAGGATCGGGATCCAAATATCATCGTATGATAATGTTGAAGGAATCCTACCAACATTCATCAAACTCCAAATGGTATGCATTTCTTTGCAAATTTCAGTTTCTTTAGAAATTCCCGATATAAGTTTTTGCCCCATGCTCTTATGACCTTGACGAAAGCCAACAAATCATAAGTCACATGTCAAGTTCTGCCCATCATTATCTTGTTAATTTGAACCCACCCGTATATACCCTTGACGAAAGCCAACAAGGTAATGCGACTGTCCCAAACCAACACATCTATCTATGTAACAAATGAATACCCCAGCAGCTACCAAACACTATGTCTTGACGAAAGCCAACAAACATAGCTTGAATACTACTGACTATCCATAAGAAATGACGGAGGGCTACGACTGGTTTTGGCGAAACCGTGAACGTAGTGAACTTGATATAATCGAAGGAACCTTATAGCTTTTAAAAGGAGTGGTTAAGTCTCCGCATTTAAAAATATCTGTTTTTAAAAATAACCGAGTGGTTTCTTTTAAATTGTTCCAACGATTTAAACTTGGTTTATTTTCTTTGCATTACAGATAATGCGTCCCATCATTAACCTATCATTGCAGAAAACAACGAAAATACAACGTCCTCTTATGCCATCCGCATTCGCCACGGGGTCCCGTCATCACCCGTTAGGTTACTTAACTAACGACAGAGCGGGGGCTGGGCTAGCGCGGGTGCAAAACATAAGTGACGTCTAAATAGCTACAATATATATAGATATTTTACATTCGTCTGACGCAATGATATTCATTCCAGAACACAGATAAACAATATTGGATTTGCAAGCAATCTGTATTTCTTTTGAGCCTGCAAGAAAAGACAGATTACACAGTTGTGATGAATAGCCGTTACCCCACCCTCGACCCCTACGGGTACGGCAAACTACCCGCCCGGCAGTTTGTGTACCCCACCTTGGGTCAGTCCTAGGAGCAAAAACAGTAAAATGAAATAATACAACGGTGGCTACAACCGCAACCTGGAAGTGCCCCGCAAAAATAATATTACAACAATTTACATTTACAACAAATGAATTAAACAATAACCCATTGCAAACCCCGGCTATACACCACAACAGTCCAATACAGTTTATATGCACAAACAGATATAACCATTTCAGAAATGTGCAACCCCCTGCCAACCGACATACTAGCAGTTAGGGGAGGTTTACGAACACATTAAACAATCACAGATATAATCCATATGCAAATACTGTACAATTTCGATCGAATAAACAACATCAATATTGCTCCAAAATCTGCTATGTTAAACAGTAACCTGAGCAATAATTAAACATTCCAGAAAACCCCAAACGCCAGAGGGGACCCACACATGAAAGATGAGCCCATGAGTCGGACAAAGCGCCGCGGAAGGGCGGCGGATCCCACCGATCCGCCGCGCTTCCGCGGCCGAGTTGCCGAGTCATTGGTTCAAATTTCATGGGTGTTCTCCTGGACTCATTTCATGCTTTCTGAACACACCTGAAAAATTTTTGGACTTCATTTTAAGTTCGACAGAAACTTGAAACTTTTAGGGTTTTCCGGCTTCGTTTTTCCGTTCGAAATTCGTACAAATTTGCAATCAAGTTATTTAGTGTTTAGCGAGGCTCTGATACCACTGTAAGTCGATGTAGTACACCCCAGTACTTGTGGGGAGGCGGAATTTTCAAAATCGATCAAGTTTAAAGAACGAACATCGACTAACCGCTTAAATCGAAGCTAAACAACTAATAACCGAACACATAGCTATACTAAACTATTGTGTTAAGGGATTATACCTATCGATACTAGTCCTTCGTCTTTACGATCTCCTTGTTCTCCTCGGCCTTCTCTAGGTAGTAGACGATCCACCCGAGAGCAAAACTCCAAGCTAAACCTCTAACTTGAGGTAACTAATCAACTTTGATTGCTAATCAAAGATGAAAGGATGATATAGAGTGATGGTTATGGATTGTTTAGTCTAACTAATCCTTTGATCTCAACTCATGAGGTGTAAGGATTAGGGTTTGAAGATGAGAGCTTGAGGAGAGAGAATGTGAGATATGATAATGATATGAGAGAGAGTCTATCATAATATATTATGAAGCATTTTCTAATAATGAGAAAAGAATAAAGAGTGATGATAAATCATGCTTCATAAAATATCTAGTGGTGATTCATTAGCATGAGTCATTAAGCAATAAATGTGCATTAATGAAATGAATGAATCACCACCATGACTCACAACCTCATTTAATGAATATGACACATAACCCTCCTTAGTCACCATCTTCTAGAAGCTTCTCGAACAATTACGAGAACGCCCTCCGATCCGTAAAAATACGGAAAAACTTTAGACTGTAAAAATCCAATAACCGGATACCAGTAACTGGCTTAAACCAAAGCCGACTGGTAAAAACTGTCCGAAAGTCGTACGCGCGTAAACGCACGTATGCGTCCGAACCCTTTGTCGCAAAACCATGCAACCTCTATATCGTTTCGCCTGAAGTAGGAAACTCTCTGTGTGGGACTCTAGAGACTCGACTACTACGCTGGCAGTGGGTTTAACCACAGACCGCAAGCGGCACTAGCTGTACGTAACGGTCCCCAGGTAGTTGTCGATAAGAAGGCCGATGAGAAAACCCATCCGAACTCCTACTGAGTCTGATGTGACAATCTCCATACAGTCCGGTCCGTTCGTCCAAGACTATCGCATATCGGGCCTAGGGGGGCGGCAAGCGTCAGTCCCCTAATAGCGGTATAAGTCGTGTCGGAGTGAAGCCCATTACACCCTGAGAAACTACTGGAACCTACCAGCAAATCTCGCTTGCCCTGGCCAGGGACTTTGCGTAATGGCTCTCTGACACAGCACGATATCTACTCCCAATACCGGGAGGGACGAATCCTGTCTAACCGCCACTGCCTCCAAGTGCTCGGGACTGCACCCAACTGCTACCTGTTTGCACGACTCCTTTGAGCCGTGGTAGGGTAGCAATCTAAGAACAGTGGGACACACTCGAGGCGAAGTAGCAGTGTCAAGTCTGCGGACTACGCTGTACTCATGTCACCTGGGAACTGCTCACTGACGACTGGTATCAAACCAACCAACAGTTCCCCGTGAGTCCTGTCCGGTGTACCCGTAACCTAACGAGCACCTGTATACTATCTCCAGTACGACGTACTGACGGCTGTGGGACAGACCATCTCCCCAACTGGGATGAGAAGCGTACACACCAGTCTACTCCGGAGTATCGATGCTCTGTCTCGATAATCCAACGACCAGGGACCTGAATAAGGATGTGCTTGTAGACTACCCAGCCCCCACTAGTGTGACTGCCATCACAACGCTGGTAGACAAGCAAGATCCTAAGAGCTCTATCAATACGTACACTAACATATTAAGATAGAAAAACCAAGTAGCATACTACCATGTTTAGCAAGACTGTTATATACATGTGAATATCCCAAGCTTCCATTAAGTAATATACAAGCTAGTATGATACAGTAATGGCCTTCTAGGACATAAACACTAACACAAATACTATTGGAGTATGCTTGATTCTCTCGCCACTAATTCATTCTCTCATCTCCACTCTCTCTCCTCTCTTCCTCCTCTTTCATCCCTTGAGCTCTCTTGAGATTTACCAAGAGTGGAAAAGAGAAAGGAAAAAGAAAATGATCACTACTACATCTCTAACTCTCTCTACTTAGCAAGTATTGATTGTTAGTTGTTTCACAAAGGTTCACTTGGGTGGAGCTAAATCTTGAATCGGATTCTTTCACGTATGACGCGACCTGGATCGCGCCAAGATGTTGCCTTCCGTTGATCTGCTGATGGCGGCGATGGATGGCTAAGATTGGATCTGGAGGCAGGCTCCTGAAGCGTGTGGATCTCAATAGGTTTGAGGTTGGTTGTCGCCGAGCTACCTGCAAGGAAGTCCCGGGGTGGTTGTACCACTGAGGACCCTCCGACAATCAAGTTAGAGAGGAAATCTGAGCAGAGTAATGGCTTAGTGGAGTAAAAAATGGCTTATTTGAACCGTCTGAAGAAGGGGTTTAAATAGCGGTGGCAGCAGGCAGGGCAGGCGCGAGAATCACGCCGGCCGTTACGCTCCCGACATCACGCCGGCGTGATGAACGGGATCTCCCATTAATGGCGAGACAGGCTCGTTAATGGGGGATCGTGATGGCGTGGAACGTGGGATGTGGCCGGCGGAAATCTCGCGCATGGCGAGATTCGCGGGATGGCGGTTGCGCCTGTGAGCGGTGTCGTCGGTCGGTCGATGAGACCGAGGAAGATGACCTCGGCGGGAGAGCTCGTGGACGAGCGGAAGAGTTGAGGTATCTTGGTTCTGCGGTATCCCGGAGACGAGCTGTGAGGCCGAGGAGGCCGATTGTGCTGGGGGCTCGGAGGCGAGCCAGCTTTGTTGTAGGACGGGCATAGGAGTGGTCTGGTCAGCCACTGCAGGTCCTTTCTTGCATGCTCTGGGACACGTCATCTGCCACGTGTCATGATCTAAGGAATTACCGTTATTGAGCATCATCATTAGTCCCCCACTCTCGTTCCGATCTATTTGTGGGTCGGGTCGAGAGTAGACTGCCTAGTTCTTTCTGTGCAGCTTGGCGCTGGTAATTTCTCGTGGTGGATTGTTAGGGGACGTCACGGCGTTCTTGTTGCCGCGCATCGAGTATGAGTCGAATGAAGGACGAGCGTGGGAAGGCCGGTATCCTCCCTTTGTCGGAGTTGAGGCGCTGATCGCGCGTTGAGTATGAGTTTATTCGGCGGGCTTTGGATCCGTATCTTTGTAGGGTAGGAAGCTACCCGTTGCGGATGCGCCGAGCAGGAAGCTACTCAGCGACCTCGCGAGGAGGGCTTTGGACCCACCGCGTTAATGGGAAGGAGGATGCCCGCTGGGGATGCGCCCAGCAGGAAGGAACTCGGCGGCCTCGCGATGAGGGCTTCAGATCCTCAGCGTCTGATGGGCAGGAGGATGTCCGTGTTAGTTATATGTATGCCCTAGAGGCCATTACTGTACATTGGATGTATATTGTAGTGGATGCTGGGACATATATAGGGAGGACTTTCTTGCTCGACATGATAGTATGCTATCTGGTTGCTCTTTACCTTAACGTGTATACTGATTGTCTCTCTGTTACATGTTGGTAAAGCCCTTAGGATGTGTACTTGACTATCTGGACTATGATGCGGATCATACTAGTGGGGACATGGTAGTCCATAAGTACATCCTTCAAAGTCCCTAGTCGTGGGTGTATCGAGACGGGGCATCGATATACCAGAGTAGACTAGCGTATACCTTCTCGACCCATACAGATGGGCGATGGATGATCCCATATCCATTAGTGTTTGACATCAGAGATGATATACGGGTGCTCAGTAGAGACTGGGTACACTGGACGGACTCGCCGAGAACTCCCAGATGGTATTATACCTCACGTCAGATGGCAGTTCTCTGGTGACACTGGTACAGAGTAGTCTGTTGACCCGAGATCGTCATAGAGTCTTGTGTGGTTCTCACTGTGCTTTAATTTCCATCTTACCACGTCCAAGAGGGCGTGCAAAACGGTGGTTTTTGGGTACAGTCCCGAGTCACATGGAGGCAATGAGCGATAGGAGGGGATTCGTCTCTCCCGGTATAGGGGGTTGGTGTTGCGCTGTGTTCGATTGGCTATAACAGGAAATCCCTGGCCAGGGTTGCTGAGATTTACTGGTAAGTGTTACCAGTAGTTTCTCGAACAGTTATAGACCTCATATCGACACGACTTATCGAGCTATTGGGGTCTGACGTTTACCACCCCTAGGCGAGATATGCGACATATCAGACGATCAGACCGGACTGTACGGTAGTGTTACTGGTTGGATTCACTGGAGTGTGAGCGGGCTTGCTCGTCGATCTTCTGATCGCTCAATACCCGAGTGGCCGTTACGTTTAGCAGACCGCTTGCGGCTTGTGGGTGTTTGATATGATCATCGCCTGCTGCCGGCGTATTGACGAGTCTTTAGAGTCCTACACAGAGGTTTCCTGGCTCAAGCGAAACGAAATAGGAGCGCATATGAGATATATGCGGGACCGAGAATAATGCGTGTATGTGATACCGTATTCTATTCTCGCGATGAATGTGTCGAACGGTTGTATGCGATATAACCTAGTTATCGAATCAAGGATTGATTCGATAAATCGATACATTGGATATTAGTCGGTTATATGCGATATGGCCGGATCGTTAAATCAAGTGTTGATTTAATGATTTAATGTATAATTATATATTTGATATATTACTTTGCATTAACTAGTATCGGTTCACTTTAAATGGATTTTCTCGCTCGGATGTGCGCATTATATATGTGATATGATTTTGTGCACATGCTTGTATCATGTTTGATGATACATGATAGTTTGGTGTATGGTTTAAACCATGGTTGGTCAATGGTTAGGGTTTCTTATTCTTCATTTACTTATTCTTTTATTTATTCATTGATTTATGAATGAAATAGAATGGTGGCCAATTTTGGATTATCCTTGAAGCTTCATGAAGCTTTGAAATGGTTGACCATTTTGTTTCTTTCTCTAACCCTAACCATACAGCCTAACCTAAGTTAATTCTCTACACCTAACTAGGGTTGGATTATGATAAGTATTCATTCTTTTTTATTTTACAAAAAACTCATCATAATTTTATCATCTTCTTGCTTTCTTCTTCTTCTTCACTTCATGAAGAAAGCTTCACTTCATCAATGGTGGATTGATGAAATGAGTGAGAAATCCAATTCTAAAGTGAACCCACTTCCTATTTCTTCATCCTCTACCTCTTGCCAAGTAGTAGAGTGTGTTTTCTTCACAAGTTTCATCACTTGGTGAAGTTGGAGCTTGATCTAGCGATGTCTCGACGTAGATCATCTTCGGCACGAAGCCGACGACCTTGACCGCTCTTTCTCCGATGAAGCCGACGCTAGAGCCCGGATTTTGATTTGGACAGCGGAGATCACTTCATCACGGAGCCGTGGAGGTGGAGGACCGGATCTACAAAGGTTGTATTTCCGTATTCTTGTAGTTAAGTGTTAACTAGTTTCTTTTTCGCCTAGACATCTAGCCAACGATCCGTAGTTTAGGGTTTCTCGGCACCGTAAATTTTGAAATTGGCATAGTTGATGCCTTGTGAGACCTCTTGGGAGTGCCTAGGAACCCTACAGTGGTATCAGAGCCTAGCTAGAGCCTTAGGCGAAGTCTAGACGGAGTTTGAAGTCCGAACGACCCGAAAACCCAAACCCAAACATGCTCTCTGTCCTTTTTCTAAAATCTGGGATTTTTCAACATTAAAAATATGCAGAAAATTCAGCAGGTCATTTTAAGAGTTTCTGTGAAATTCGTGTTCCTAAATCCATTAAACTGCCGCGGTTCCGCGGCACGAGCATGGCTCGTGCGGCGGTTCCGCGGCCGTACGGCCACCTTATTTAATTTATTTTACACAGTAACTCCTAATTGATAATGCTGGATTTTCTGGAAATTTTTAATTTTTATTCAAGAGTTGATTTTTCAGGGGTTGTTTTGGGGATTCGGTGTTTCGATCGGAGTATCAAATTTTGTCTATGTGGCTTTCTGGATAATTTTTGGATATGTTAAAAAGTTCGACCGGATATAAATACCCAACTTTTCCTCTGTCGGGAAATTTCCAAGTGTTGGATTTTTCCGTAGTTTAACGACGTTCTGAGTAGTGCAAGTAACGCGATGGTCCCTCTAGAAGACAACAAACCTTAACTCGATTATGTGACCGTCTTGAACTGCCCTTTGAACCTTCGGGTTTGGGGCAGTACGGCGTGCCACATGTGAGGCGTTGGCTTGACCCTTCTACGGCTGGACCGTTGGTACTGAGGCACGAACTGAATGTTTTTAGACTTGTTTCATGTGTTGATCTGTATCGGGAAAACTTGGGTATTCGATTGCTCGATCGGAAAGTTTAACATTTTCTATTTTATCTGGAATGTGATACAATAATTGGAATTCACAAGAAGTTATGAGATAACTGAATGAATGTTATAAACATAGCACTTTAGTCTCACTTGATCGGTTGCCACGGAATTTTGATGTGATCAAAAGTCTGTCGCAATCACGTAGCGTACGCGGATACTCGCCGGGTAAACTTAATGGACAGCCTCACTCCATAGCCCCGACCAAGTGACTGTAAGAGAACCCCGTCGCCGAAAGCATCCGTTCGGGTGCTCGCGGCAGCGCTGTTCCGCCTTGGTGCAATTCGTCGACGGCGTCGGGGGTGCGGCCACCTACTAAAGTTTGCGACGAGTATTCGATCAGGATGTCGGGAATCTTGTTGAATTACCCGACTTGATATTGAAAAGTGTTTTCGATTTTGAGACTAAAATGCGGGGTTTATAATTGTTAGGCATGCGATGTCTAAGAAATTCATTTGGTCAGGCATGCGATGTCTGAGGTGGTTGCGGATTCCAACTGTTGTAGTTTTACACTTTCTTTTCTGTGACCGTAAGTGTAATATGTGATATCGCCGGTTTCGTTGCTATATGTCAACGACAATTGGGATGCGCATATTTACTTACGTTGATGACATGTGATGTTATGTGTTGCTGGATATGTTATATTGGATCGTCGTGTTTGAATAGCCGGGGGTTTTTATGTGAGATGAGTGTTTTTCATTTTCATTCATGTAAAAACTTGTATGTAATATTCTTTTATTTGGGACACTTCCAGGTTGCGGAAGTTGTCACCCTTTGTATATTATTTACTTTTCCGCACTAGGATAGACCCAAGGAGGAGGGCACAAGTAACCGGGTTCTGGAGTCCAGTGGGAGACCAACTCGAGGAGTCGAGTCCGGGTCTCCTAACTCTAGAATTGGTAGGGTTGCTTGCCGCTCTCGTAGGGGTCTAGGGGTGTGGGTTTGGCTATTCATCGCGACCGTGGAATCCGTGTTTTATACTGGCTCGTATTGAAAACACGGACGTCCTAGTATATCCAATATTTCATATGATTCTTCTGCTGCGATATCTGTGATGTGATCATGTGATGTTCTGTGATAGATACAGTATATAGTATATATGATATATTATATAGACGTTACTTATGTTTTACACCCGCGCTAGCCCTGCCCCGCTCTGCCGTTAGTTACCTAACCTAACGGTGCACGAGGGGACATCGAGGCGAAGGCGGATGGCATAAGTGTACGTCGTATTTATCTGTGATGTTTAGGTACTTAAATGATGGGACTTCATTAATATGATTAATGAAATAAAAGAAACCTAAGATGTTGTAGAATCGAATTTCAAAATAAAACAGGTAGCTACAGTTCTTGCTTTGCACAGCGGTATATGTGATATATCCTGCACCTTATTCGATGAGGAAAGGACCGAGATCCCTTCACCGGGAGTGACTCCTTTAGCAATAACTGGCAGATGCTACACACTCGGTTTGTCTTTTGATTGCTTTTAAGAGTTTTTGCTTTGCACGGTGATATATATGATATATCCCGCACCTCATTCGACGAGGAAAGGACCGACGATCCCTTCACCGGGAGTGACTCCTTTAGCAAAACTAGAAAAGCCTCAAAAACACTCCATTTTAAAATTCATTCGATCCTACAACGATATCAAGTTCATTACGCAATAGGTTTTCAGAAAAACCTGTCGTAGCCCTCCATCATTTCAGATATGTACTAGTTAGTATTCGTGCTGCGGTAGTTTGGCATTCGTCAAGGCGTAGTGTACGGTAGCTAACTAGTATTTATCTGCTTGAGCATATGATGCGATTGGATTAGGGTATTCGTACGGCGTTGTTTGGCATTCGTCAAGGGTCGTGCGGGTGGGTTTAATTCAATCAAGAAATGTACGGGTTGAACTTGACTAGTGGACTATGGGTTGTTTGGCATTCGTCAAGGTCATAGAACACTAGGGGCAAAATATTATCGGGAATTTCAAGTGTTGAAATTTGCAATGAGATTGCATACCTTCTATGAGATAGTTGGATCCCGATACCCGTGTAAGTCCATATTGCGACCCCCGGTTCTTACGGGGAGGCGGAAACGGTATAAAATCAAAATTTTTATCGCAAGAGGCAACATGGACTAACTTATGGTCGGGATCGTTACCTAAACTAAAACTAGCAAACTAAGCTAAAGATGTTTAGCTACTCGGATGAAGATGGTTATACCTAAACTTGAACTCCTTCTCTTCAAGCTCCGGTGGTGGTCCGATGGCTCCTTCTCGTCGTCTCCGTACGCCGAAGATAGATCCACTTGAAAGCTCCAACCTTTAGCTCCTTCTTCGGTCTTTGAAGAAACTAGTTCACTTGGTTTGCTAAACCTAGTGAACTAGAATGAGTAGAGAGGAAATAGAATGGGATTTTATCTATGGTTCTTGATTCTCAACTCATGAGACAAGAGAACCATAGATCAAGAGAGGGAGCAAGAGGTTGAGGGTGAGAGCAAGGGGAGAGCTCAAGAACAAGAGAGAGAATGAGCAAGAAAGAATGAGGCTCTCTTTTCTCTCTCACCCTCTCATAATCCAAAGTGATCATAACTCATCATATCAAAAAAAGTCTTTTGGTGATGGTTAGAAGCAACCATAAGGTTATCATATCATGCACTCATATTACTCAAAAACAAGCAAGAAAAAAGTCTTTGGCATGAAATGATAACCATGGTTATCATGATGGTCAACTAGTCAAGCCTAGTCAACCGGTCAACAAGTCAACAAAAGTCAACAAGTCACCAAAGTCAACAAGTCAACAAAAGTCAACAAGTCAACAACCATATCACCATAATACTTAATTAATATAATAGTTAATCACATATCATATTCTCATTAGGGTTGAGCAAAAAGTCAAAAGTCAACGGTCAACTGTCAACAACCCTAATGAGAATCCACTGCCTCTGCCTCCCTGTCAACTGTGCATACACACCCGCATCCGCGTTCCGAGGAACACGAATGCAAACTGGATAAATCCAATCCCATAAGGTACACTAGGATCTGGCTTAAACCAAAGCCCGCTAGTGTAAACTGTCCGGACACTGTACGTGCACAAGTGCACGGATGTGACCGAACCCTGTCGCAAAACCATGCGACCTGTCGCAATACCATGCGACCTCTACTCTTTTGCCTAAAGGCGAAAAGCTTTCTGTGTGGGACTCTAAAGACTCGACACTACGCTGGCAGTGGGTTTAACCACAGACCGCAAGCGGCACTAGCTGTGCGTAACGGTCCCCAGGTAATGCCGACAAGAAGACTGACGAGGCGAAACCCATCTGAACTCCTACTGAGCCTGAGCGTGACATTCTCCGTACAGTCCGGTCTGTTCGTCTGATACATCGCATGGCGGGCCTAGGGGGCGGTAAACGTCAGTCCCCCAATAGCGGTACAAGTCGTGCCGGAGTGAAGCCCAATACACCCTGAGATAACACTGGAAACCTACCAGTATATCTCGTTTGCCCTGGCCAGGGACTACTCGTGTAATGGCTCTCCTAGACACAGCGCGATGTCAACCCCCAATACCGGGAGAGACGAATCCTGTCTAGCCGTCACTGCCTCCAAGTGCTTCGGGACTGCACCCAACCACCACCTGTTTGCACGACTCCTTTGAGCCGTGGTAGGGTAGTGATCAAAGTACAGTGGGAACACACTCGAGGCGGAGTGACAGTGTCAAGTCAGCGGACTAAGCTGTACTCATGTCACCTGGGAACTGATAACTGACGATAGGTATAATACCAACTAGTCAGTTCCCGACGAGTCCTGTCCAGTGTACCCGTAACCTAACGAGCACCCGCATACTATCTCAAGTACGACGTACTGACGGCTGTGGGACAGACCGTCTCCCACACTGGGATGAGAAGCGCATGCGCTGGTCTACTCCGGAGTATCGATGCCCTGTCTCGATAGTCCTGCGACCAGGGACCTGAATAAGGATGTGCTTATAGATTACCCAGCCCCCACTAGTGTGACTGCCATCACAACGCTGGTAATCAAGCAAAGATCCTAAGGGCTCCACTAATGCGTATAAGTGATATACTGAAATAAACACAAGTACACATTGAAGTAGAAACAAACCAAGTAGCATACTACTATTTTGAGCAAGATTGTATATACAAGGTGAATATCCCAAGCATCCATTAAGTAATATACAAACTAGTATGATACAGTAATGGCCTCTAGGGCATATACACTAACAATCTCCCACTTGCACTAAGGCCATGTACTGGCGTATCGAAGACCTATCATCTCGATCAGCCGCTCGAACTGAGTCTGGGGTAGGGCCTTGGTGAATGGATCAGCAGTGTTATCTTCTGAAGCGACTCTCCGAACCTCGATCTCCTTGCGATCCACGATCTCCCTGATCAGGTGATACCGCCTTAAGATGTGCCTGGATCTCTGATGGGACCTGGGTTCCTTCGCTAATGCTATAGCCCCGTTGTTGTCGCAATACAGAGGTATTGGATCAACAATGGACGGAACCACCTGAAGTTCTTTCAAGAACTTCCTCATCCAGACAGCTTCTTTTGCGGCATCAGATGCAGCGATGTATTCCGCTTCCATCGTCGAGTCTGCAACGGTTTCTTGTTTGGAACTCTTCCAACACACCGCCCCTCCATTGAGGGTAAAGACAAAACCCGACATGGACTTGGAATCATCCTTGTCACTCTGGAAGCTGGAGTCAGCAAAGGCCTCGATCTGGAGGTCTTTTCCGCCATACACCAAGAACATCTCCTTAGTCCTTCTCAGGTACTTGAGAATGTTCTTTACCGCTATCCAGTGTTTCTCCCCAGGGTTTGACTGATACCGGCTTACCACACTCAGTGCATAAGCTACATCCGGTCTGGTACACAACATCGCATACATTATAGAGCCTACCGCAGAAGCGTAGGGTATAATAGACATGCGATCCCTCTCCAAATCAGTCTTGGGAGACATCTCTTTAGAGAGGGTGATCCCGTGACAAGCTGGTAGGTTACCACGCTTGGAATCTTCCATACTGAATCTTTTCAGTACGGTGTCGATGTACCTGGACTGAGAAAGTCCCAATATCCTCTTGGATCTATCACGATGGATCCGGATCCCCAGGATGTATGAGGCATCACCCAGGTCTTTCATGGAGAACCTTTGTGACAAGAACCCCTTGACAGATTGTAGCATAGGAATATCATTTCCTATTAAGAGAATGTCATCCACGTATAAAACGAGGAATACTACAGTTCTCGCTACAAATCTACTATAGATGCATGGTTCATCTGGATTTTTGATAAAGCCAAATTCTTTGACCGTCTCATCAAAGCAGATGTTCCAACTCCGCGATGCCTGCTTTAGTCCATAGATGGACTTAAGCAACTTGCACACCTTTCCGCTGCTCCCACTCTGAATGAAACCCTCTGGCTGGTCCATATAGACACACTCCTCTAAATTTCCATTTAGAAAAGCTGTCTTTACGTCCATCTGCCAGATCTCATAATCGTGGAAGGCAGCAATGGCAAGAAGGATCCGAATGGATTTCAGCATGGCTACTGGAGAAAAGGTTTCGTCGTAGTCCAAGCCAGGTCTTTGACGAAAACCCTTTGCTACCAGCCTAGCTTTATAGGTCTCAACCTGTCCATCTACACCAATCTTCCTTTTGAAGATCCACTTGCATCCTACGGGTTTTACCCCGTCTGGAGCAATGTCCAACGTCCATACCTTGTTGGTGTACATGGACTCCATTTCGGTCCGCATTGCATCCAGCCATTTCACTGAGTCAATGCTCTGAACGGCCTGCTGGAAGCTAGTAGGCTCATCATAATCTATGATGCAATCCTCTCTATCCCCGTCTATGAGAAAACCGTAGTATCTCTCAGGCGGATGAGACTGCCTACTACTTCTGCGGAGCGGCGTAGGAATGTCCTGTTCTTCCGAACCTTCTGGTTCCACTAAACTTTCAGTAACAGTCCGTGGTTCTGGAATTTCTTCCAGTTCTACTGTGCTCCCACTTATCTGGTTTTCCAAAAACTCAGTTTCCAAGAAGTAGGCATGACGAGAAACAAGAACTTTTTGTTCCTCTTCACAGTAGAAGAAATATCCTTTTGAGTTCTTTGGATACCCCACAAACTTGCACTGTACTGAGCGTGCCTCGAGCTTGTCCGCATGCTGCTTTTTGACAAAAGCCGGACATCCCCATGTCTTAATGTGCTTAAGATAGGGTCTCTTCCCACACCACATTTCATATGGTGTGGAAGGCACAGTCTTAGTCGGAACTCGGTTCAAAAGGTACGCTGCTGATTCTAGCGCATACCCCCAGAATGATCGCGGTAACTCAGCATTACCCATCATGGACCGCACCATATCCAATAGGGTGCGGTTCCGTCTCTCCG
The DNA here is from genome assembly GCA_030015575.1 of Agapanthus africanus. Taxonomy (NCBI): domain Eukaryota; kingdom Viridiplantae; phylum Streptophyta; class Magnoliopsida; order Asparagales; family Amaryllidaceae; genus Agapanthus; species Agapanthus africanus. Next base: position 203,732,886 of record CM057347.1, on the reverse strand, counting down.
ATACACCGTTATGTTGCGGGGTGTATGGAGGAGTAAGCTGAGAGAGAATTCCGTTCTCTTTTAAATAGTCCAGGAACTCGGCACTTAAGTATTCTCCACCTCGATCCGATCTTAGAATCTTAATACTTTTGCCGGTCTGTTTCTCTACTTCATTCTTATACTCCTGGAATTTTCCAAAGGCCTCGGACTTATGTTTCATCAAGAAGACATAACCGTACCTTGAGAAGTCATCCGTAAAAGTAATGAAGTAAGAATGTCCGCTTCGGGCATGTGTAGACATTGGACCGCACACATCACTGTGTACGAGTCCCAAGAGCTCGCTCGCTCTTACTCCATGTCCAGTAAACGGAGTCTTTGTCATCTTTCCTTTGAGACAAGATTGACAAGTGGCATACGATTGATATTCGAACGCATTCAAATATCCTTCTGTATGTAACTTAGTCAACCTTCTCTCATTGATGTGACCCAATCTACAATGCCATAAGAAAGTCTGATTTATTTCCGGAGACTTTCTTTTGTGTGTATTCTGGACGTTGAAAATTTGTGGTTGGTTTAACACGTATATACCATTACTCAATGTACCTGACCCAATCAAAACTTGATTAAGGTGAATGTTTACAACATTACTTACAAACGCAAATTCATAACCTTCTTTAGAAACTAAAGATACAGAAATGATATTACAAGTTGCGTTAGGTACAAAAAAGCAATTACGCAAAACCAAAACATGTCCATCTGACATTCCCAGGTGATAGTCCCCCACGGCTTTAGCATCCATGCTAGCTCCGTTCGCAACTTTGAGGGTCATGTCACCTGCCTTCAAAACCCTACGGTTTCTCAACGCCTGCAAAGAATTACAGATATGAGATCCTGATCCGGTATCCAATACCCAGGAAGTAGAGTTTATTGAAAGACAATTTTCAATAACATACACACCTGAAGCTGAAGCTGCAACCTGCTTCAATTCCTGTGTTCTGGCCTTCCAGGCCCTGCAATCATTCTTCCAGTGTCCTTTCTTATGACAATAGAAGCATTCTTCCTTATCCACAAGCTTCCCCGCTATCTTTGTTGCTTTGCCTTTTCCCTTCGTATCCACTTTACCAACACCGCCCCTTGGTTTGGCGGGGGCCTTCTTCTTCTTTCCCTTGGCTTTCGCCTTGGACCTAGAAGAAGATGATCCTCCTACAAACAAAGTGGATGTTTCCCTACCTTTCTGTAGGGTGCCATCTGCGCTCCTCAGCATGTTGAGGAGCTCTGATAGTTCAACCTCTTTTTCTTGTAGGTTGAAGTTCAGTATAAACTGGGCGTAAGTGGAAGGAAGGGACTGGAGAACTATATCCGTATATAGCTCACTCTCCAATGTGATCCCTAGGTCAGCGAGCTCCTCAATGAAGCCGATCATTTTTAGCACATGCTCGGCTACTGATGATCCGACGGCCATTCTTGTCGAAAACAACTTTTTCGACGCTTCGTATCTTGCGATACGTGATTGCTCTCCATACAGTTCTTTTGTATGGAGCAATATGGACTCCATGTCCATATTCTCATGCCTCCTCTGATGTTCGTTGTCCATCGAGGCAAGCAGGAGGCACTTGGCCTTTGCGCTATCAATCTCCCAAGTCTTGCGGATTTCCTTATCCGCGACGCTGGAAGTTGGACCAGGGACAGGGGGAGCTTTGGTGGTAAGAAGATACCCCAGCTTGTCATAAGTGATTGCTATCGTGACATTCCTGAGCCAATCTTTGTAGTTTGGCCCTGTCAGCTTGTTTTTATCTAGGAGTAACTTAAGTCCAGTCATGTTGATTGGTCGCTGCAATTAGGAGAGAGAAGAAGAAACACTCAGCATGATGCTCTTGCAAGTTTAGAGTGGTTTTTTAGTTTGTCTAAACAGGATGGCTCCCACTGTTTCTCGAATCCCTCCTCAAACCATAAAGGAAGAATTAGCCGGGATCAATCCCACCGTACAATACTTGCTTAACCGTTCAGCCAGGCCGGTGTCGGTACTTCGAGGGAGGTTTTCCAACGCTTTCGCGAAGTTCCTTAATTAGAGAACCTCTTTTCCCTGGGGGCGTAGCCCCGCTAACACCTTTCTAGGCACCTACTAGGTTTATAGCATTGATCGTTAAGTGAGAAATTTCCCGAGGAGTAGCATATACTCACAGTAGGATCGGGATCCAAATATCATCGCGTGACGAAACTGAAGGAATCCTACCAGAATCATCACACTCCAAATGGTATGCAAATCTAGCAAGTTTCAGTACTTATGAAACTCCCGATGTGGATTTTTGCCCCATGCTCTTATGACCTTGACTTTGGCCAACAAATCATAAGTCACATGTCAAGTTCTGCCCGTCGTTCTCCAGGTTAATTTGAATCCACCCGCACCTACCCTTGACTTTGGCCAACAAGGCAGTACGACTGTTCCAAACCAACGCATCTATCTATGCTGCACATGAATACCCAATAGCTACCAATCACTGTGCCTTGACTTTGGCCAACAAACACAGCTTGAATACTATTGACTATTCATGTGAAACGACGGAGGGCTACGGATGGTTTTGGCGAAACCGTGAACGTAGTGAACTTGATTTAATCGATGGAACGAGATAGCTTTTAGAAGGAGTGGCTCAAGCTCCGCATTTAAAAGTTATTTTGAAAAGAACCGAGTGGTTTTTCGAAAGTGTTCCAACGACTTTAACTTGGTTTATTATCTTGCATTAGTTCTTTTAATGCGTGATATTCTTGCATTAGTACTTTTAATGCGTCCCATCATTTAACCCTACCATTGCAGAAAACAACCAAAATATGACGTACGCTTATGCCATTCGCATTCGCCACTGGGCCCCGTCATTACCCGTTAGGTTACTTAACTAACGACAGAGCGGGGGCTGGGCTAGCGCGTCTGTAAAACATAAGCAACGCCTAAATAGTAAGCAATGATAAACATTTCAGATCACAGATAAATACATTGGATATACTAGTAATCTGTAATTTGTACGAGCCTGTAACAAAAACAGATAACACGGTCGCGGTGAATAGCCAAAACCCCACCCAAGACCCCTACGGGTACGGCAAACTACCCGCCAAGTACCCGAAGCGTAGCAACCTCCCTCATCTCCATGAGTAGGCCACTCGACACTTCGGCATACCCGGTAGTTTGTGCACCCCTCCACGGGTCTATCCTAGGAGCAAAAAACAGTAAAAAGAAATTATACAATGACGGCTACAACCCCGACCCGGTTGTGCGGCCAAACAAATAATTATTACATCAATTTACAAATTTACATGAATTGCAAGAAAAGTAAACTCTCGTCTCACAACCCCGGCTATTCACCCGCGACAATCCAACATATTTATATACACATTCCAGCACATTACAGATCATGTATAACCCCGACTAATCGACTTATAGCGATTAGCCGACGTTCAATACATGCAAACATCACAGATATAACCATCATAGTCAAAGTGCAATGAAGTTCGGAAAAATACGGAATTATAGGACCCCAAAAGGAAATTTCTTTTCTGTAAAATCTGGGCACATATAATATATCTCAAAAATCCCAAAACCAACACAGACACACACTGCACGAAAAACGACGCACTAAAGACAACAAACCGCGGCGCTTCCGCGGCGGCCAAGAAGGGTCACGCGGCGGAAGCGCGGCGGTTTAGACGAATTGGTGAATCGTTTTTCATGGGTGTTCTAACAAAACCCTGAGACGAATTTAGGAGTATGAAGTTTTTCATTTTGACCAGAAAAAAATTCAACAGAAACTCAGTTTTTGTAGTTTTCCGGTTTTGTGATTTTTTTTCGGTTCCGAACTTCGTTACACTTTACTACCTAGCTAGTTTAAGTTTAGTTAGGCTCTGATACCACTGTGAGTCCATATTGCGACCCCCGGTTCTTACGGGGAGGCGGAAACGGTATAAAATCAAAATTTTTATCGCAAGAGGCAACATGGACTAACTTATGGTCGGGATCGTTACCTAAACTAAAACTAGCAAACTAAGCTAAAGATGTTTAGCTACTCGGATGAAGATGGTTATACCTAAACTTGAACTCCTTCTCTTCAAGCTCCGGTGGTGGTCCGATGGCTCCTTCTCGTCGTCTCCGTACGCCGAAGATAGATCCACTTGAAAGCTCCAACCTTTAGCTCCTTCTTCGGTCTTTGAAGAAACTAGTTCACTTGGTTTGCTAAACCTAGTGAACTAGAATGAGTAGAGAGGAAATAGAATGGGATTTTATCTATGGTTCTTGATTCTCAACTCATGAGACAAGAGAACCATAGATCAAGAGAGGGAGCAAGAGGTTGAGGGTGAGAGCAAGGGGAGAGCTCAAGAACAAGAGAGAGAATGAGCAAGAAAGAATGAGGCTCTCTTTTCTCTCTCACCCTCTCATAATCCAAAGTGATCATAACTCATCATATCAAAAAAGTCTTTTGGTGATGGTTAGAAGCAACCATAAGGTTATCATATCATGCACTCATATTACTCAAAAACAAGCAAGAAAAAAGTCTTTGGCATGAAATGATAACCATGGTTATCATGATGGTCAACTAGTCAAGCCTAGTCAACCGGTCAACAAGTCAACAAAAGTCAACAAGTCACCAAAGTCAACAAGTCAACAAAAGTCAACAAGTCAACAACCATATCACCATAATACTTAATTAATATAATAGTTAATCACATATCATATTCTCATTAGGGTTGAGCAAAAAGTCAAAAGTCAACGGTCAACTGTCAACAACCCTAATGAGAATCCACTGCCTCTGCCTCCCTGTCAACTGTGCATACACACCCGCATCCGCGTTCCGAGGAACACGAATGCAAACTGGATAAATCCAATCCCATAAGGTACACTAGGATCTGGCTTAAACCAAAGCCCGCTAGTGTAAACTGTCCGGACACTGTACGTGCACAAGTGCACGGATGTGACCGAACCCTGTCGCAAAACCATACGACCTGTCGCAATACCATGCGACCTCTACTCTTTTGCCTAAAGGCGAAAAGCTTTCTGTGTGGGACTCTAAAGACTCGACACTACGCTGGCAGTGGGTTTAACCACAGACCGCAAGCGGCACTAGCTGTGCGTAACGGTCCCCAGGTAATGCCGACAAGAAGACTGACGAGGCGAAACCCATCTGAACTCCTACTGAGCCTGAGCGTGACATTCTCCGTACAGTCCGGTCTGTTCGTCTGATACATCGCATGGCGGGCCTAGGGGGCGGTAAACGTCAGTCCCCCAATAGCGGTACAAGTCGTGCCGGAGTGAAGCCCAATACACCCTGAGATAACACTGGAAACCTACCAGTATATCTCGTTTGCCCTGGCCAGGGACTACTCGTGTAATGGCTCTCCTAGACACAGCGCGATGTCAACCCCCAATACCGGGAGAGACGAATCCTGTCTAGCCGTCACTGCCTCCAAGTGCTTCGGGACTGCACCCAACCACCACCTGTTTGCACGACTCCTTTGAGCCGTGGTAGGGTAGTGATCAAAGTACAGTGGGAACACACTCGAGGCGGAGTGACAGTGTCAAGTCAGCGGACTAAGCTGTACTCATGTCACCTGGGAACTGATAACTGACGATAGGTATAATACCAACTAGTCAGTTCCCGACGAGTCCTGTCCAGTGTACCCGTAACCTAACGAGCACCCGCATACTATCTCAAGTACGACGTACTGACGGCTGTGGGACAGACCGTCTCCCACACTGGGATGAGAAGCGCATGCGCTGGTCTACTCCGGAGTATCGATGCCCTGTCTCGATAGTCCTGCGACCAGGGACCTGAATAAGGATGTGCTTATAGATTACCCAGCCCCCACTAGTGTGACTGCCATCACAACGCTGGTAATCAAGCAAAGATCCTAAGGGCTCCACTAATGCGTATAAGTGATATACTGAAATAAACACAAGTACACATTGAAGTAGAAACAAACCAAGTAGCATACTACTATTTTGAGCAAGATTGTATATACAAGGTGAATATCCCAAGCATCCATTAAGTAATATACAAACTAGTATGATACAGTAATGGCCTCTAGGGCATATACACTAACAACCCGCTGCGAGTAATTGTTACTCCTGGGAGAGTTTTACACATTACAATTAGCCGATCAAGTAGGTGTCTAGAAAGGTGTCAACGGGGTTACGCCTCTGAGAAAACGAGGTTTACAGTAATTAGGTTCGTGCGAAAGCACGGAGGACCTCCCTCAAAGTACCGACACTGGCCTGGCTGAAAGATTGGCGAACTTGTAGTGTGTAATTAATCCCGGCTAGTCTTTCCTTTTAGGGTTTGAAGGAAGATTTGATAAAAAGCAGTGGGAGCCATCCTGATTAGATAAAATAATAACCAATCTATTCTTGCTAGAGCGCACGCTGAGTGTTTTCTTCTCTCTCTCTCCAGGTAGCGACCATATCACGCCTTAATCAAGATAATAATACGGATATTTGACCGAACCCGCTTGTTATACTGAGCTGGGGAACGTTGGTCCCGCTCCAACTTATAATTGTTATAAGACAGAGCAGGAAATTGGGGATTACCAGAATTCCCGTGCCGCCCAAACGAAGAGAGTGCATGCTGATGTATCATCTTCGGGTGTGTTCATTACAGAGAACTGTTTCTCAGTATCCTTTACGTCCTGGGTATGTGATACCAGATCAGGATGCCAGATATGTAATATGTTACATAGGGCTACAGAAAGGTAGAGAACTGAGAACGGGTGATAAGTTTCATGAGGCAGAAAACGGGGCAAGAGTTGCAGCCAGGTCTGTTGGTCACTGTCACCCTGTATTACCAATACATTGATTCTGAACGAATGTTATTAGATACCGAACCTGATATACAAAATCATATCTGTCTCTTTATTAGTAAAGAAACGATAAAATTTTGTATTGTTGGATAATGTTTTGAACATTTCCTATATCAAAAGTTGATCGGTTCAGGCACGTTATCTAAAAGCATTAATGTTCTAAATCAAACTACAGTTCTTAGTATATAGAACACACACAAGAGGAAGAATTCGAAAATGAACGGATCCTTCTTGAGGCATTGTAGACTAGGTCAGATCAATGTGACCCGACTAGCTAGAGTTACATAAAGATGCATATTTAAATCAGTTTGAATTTTCATCTTGTGAAACTCGCCAGTCATGTCACAAAGATAAAATGACCTCAGCTCTGTTTATTGGAAACAGAGAAAGAGTTAGTAAACTCTTGGGATGATACATGTTGATGTATGTAAGGTCTCCTGTCTACATATGCCAGGACTGGTTCTTTGTACTTCATTATATTCTCTGATGATCTTTCGAGATTCAGACCTATGTTCCTGTTGAAACATGAGTCCGAACCTTTTGAGATATTCACAGAATATAAGTTAGAAGTAGAGAACCAAAAATACGGGTATAAGTATTATGTCCTATGATGAGATCAAGGAGGAGAATACTTGAGCACGGAATTTCTGGACTATTCTAAAGGAGAATGAGATTCTCTCTCAGCATTACTCCTCCGTATACACCATAGCACAATGGTATATCGGGACGGAGCAATCACACCCTATATGATAAGGTGTGCTCTATAATGAGTACTACTGAGTTACCTATTTCCTTTTTGGGAGTTATGCACTTGAGAAGCTGCATACCTATTGAATAGGATTCAAATCAAATCAGTTGCCTACCGCTTCATATGTGATATGGAAAGGGAAGAGCCCATATCTTAAGTTAGTTAAGATTTGGGGTTGACCGGCCTATGTCTAAAAGCAAAATCCGGACAAACTCGAGACAAGATCTGTTATGTACAACTGGAAAGGTTCCAGCTATACAAATTACAGCAGATGATTTGACAGAACCAAACCATTCAATAGTTACCAACGAACCTCAGCCTCTCTGCCGATCTAGTAGGGTTCCTCACCCACCTGAGAGATACTTCGGTTTCTCTATGACAGTGGGAGCGAGGATTGCATCATGAGATGGTGACCCAACTAGTTTCGAGCTGGCCATCAGGAGTGGGACTCTGTAAGAATGGCTGGATGCTTAGCGATCTGAGATGGAATCCTTATACACTAACAAAGTATGGACTTTGGTTGCTATATCTGAAGGGTTAAATCCCCATCAGGAGCAAGTATATCTTGAGAAGATTACTTGGTGTAGATGGAAATGTTGAGACTTTCAAAGCTAGACTTGTTAAAGGTTTTCGTCATTGACCAGGCGTGGATAATGATGAAACCTTTTCAAGTGGCTATGCTTAAGTCCATCCAGATCCTACTTGCCACGGCTACATACCATCACTACGATATCTGGCGGTTGAGTGTCATGACTGCTTTTCTAAATGATGTTTTAGAAGAGAGAGTCTATAAGTACACAGCCAGAGGGCTTCGTAAACAGTGGGAGCAGCGGAAACGTGTACAAGATGCTTTATAGGATAAAGCAGGCATCGCGGAGTTGGAACGTCTGTTTTGATGAGTTGTCAAAGAGTTTGACATCATCAAAATGGTAGATGAACCTTGTATAAACAGAAAGGTAGTGGGGAGTATGGTGACGATCCTCGTAGAGTACGTGGATGACATGCTCTTGATAGGGAAGGAGTTTCCTATGCTACGCTCGGTCAATCTCCGCTTATCACAATGATTCTCCATATAGGATCAAAGTTGATACCTCCTAAATCCTGGGTGTTTGGATCTATGAGATAGATCTAAATGGATGTTAGTATTCTCACTCGTTGTAGTGAGATGGTATCAATCGATCCTGGGGAGAATCACTGGAAGGGTTCCAGGGTGATAAAGACGACTGAATGTCAGTCACAGGCATTGTCTTTACCCTCAGTAAAGGGACGGTATGTTGGAAGAGTTCCAAGCTAGATACCGTGACATACTAGACGATAAAGGCAGGATACATCGCTACTAAAGATGCTACCAAAGAGGCTGTTTGGGTGTATATTGGTTCATGAGATGAACTATGTTCTAACCATTGTGAGACAATGGAGTTGTGGCTTATGCCAAGGAACACCAGTCCCATCAGTGATCCAGACATATTCTAAGGCAGTGTCACCTGATCATGGAGATGCTTGATCTCCAAGGGATCGAGGTTAGGAGAGTAGACACAGAGGACAAACACAGCGGATCCACTCACAAAGGCCTGTTCCCAAAGAGAGATTTTTATGGGATGGTTGAGTATGAGATACTGCAACCACTGCTACAGATGGCCCTAGTGCAAGTGGGAGATTGTTAGTTATATGTATGCCCTAGAGGCCATTACTGTACATTGGATGTATATTGTAGTGGATGCCGGGACATATATAGGGAGGACTTTCTTGCTCGACATGATAGTATGCTATCTGGTTGCTCTTTACCTTAACGTGTATACTGATTGTCTCTCTGTTACATGTTGGTAAAGCCCTTAGGATGTGTACTTGACTACCTGGACTATGATGCGGATCATACTAGTGGGGACATGGTAGTCCATAAGTACATCCTTCAAAGTCCCTAGTCGTGGGTGTATCGAGACGGGGCATCGATATACCAGAGTAGACTAGCGTATACCTTCTCGACCCATACAGATGGGCGATGGATGATCCCATATCCATTGGTGTTTGACATCAGAGATGATATACGGGTGCTCAGTAGAGACTGGGTACACTGGACGGACTCGCCGAGAACTCCCAGATGGCATTATACCTCACGTCAGATGGCAGTTCTCTGGTGACACTGGTACAGAGTAGTCTGTTGACCCGAGATCGTCATAGAGTCTTGTGTGGTTCCCACTGTGCTTTGATTTCCATCTTACCACGTCCAAGAGGGCGTGCAAAACGGTGGTTTTTGGGTACAGTCCCGAGTCACATGGAGGCAATGAGCGATAGGAGGGGACTCGTCTCTCCCGGTATAGGGGGTTGGTGCTGCGCTGTGTTCGATTGGCTATAACAGGAAATCCCTGGCCAGGGTTGCTGAGATTTACTGGTAAGTGTTACCAGTAGTTTCTCGAACAGTTATAGACCTCATATCGACACGACTTATCGAGCTATTGGGGTCTGACGTTTACCACCCCCAGGCGAGATATGCGACATATCAGACGATCAGACCGGACTGTACGGTAGTGTTACTGGTTGGATTCACTGGAGTGTGAGCGGGCTTGCTCGTCGATCTTCTGATCGCTCAATACCCGGGTGGCCATTACGTTTAGCAGACCGCTTGCGGCTTGTGGGTGTTTGATATGATCATCGCCTACTGCCGGCGTATTGACGAGTCTTTAGAGTCCTACACAGAGGTTTCCTGGCTCAAGCGAAACGAAATAGGAGCGCATATGAGATATGTGCGGGACCGAGAATAATGCGTGTATGTGATACCGTATTCTATTCTCGCGATGAATGTGTCGAATGGTTGTATGCGATATAACCTAGTTATCGAATCAAGGATTGATTCGATAAATCGATACATTGGATATTAGTCGGTTATATGCGATATGACCGGATCGTTAAATCAAGTGTTGATTTAATAATTTAATGTATAATTATATATTTGATATATTACTTTGCATTAACTAGTATCGGTTCACTTTAAATGGATTTTCTCGCTCGGATGTGCGCATTATATATGTGATATGATTTTGTGCACATGCTTGTATCATGTTTGATGATACATGATAGTTTGGTGTATGGTTTAAACCATGGTTGGTCAATGGTTAGGGTTTCTTATTCTTCATTTACTTTTATTCATTGATTTATGAATGAAATAGAATGGTGGCCAATTTTGGATTATCCTTGAAGCTTCATGAAGCTTTGAAATGGTTGACCATTTTGTTTCTTTCTCTAACCCTAACCATACAACCTAACCTAAGTTAATTCTCTACACCTAACTAGGGTTGGATTATGATAAGTATTCATTCTTTTTTATTTTACAAAAGAACTCATCATAATTTTATCATCTTCTTGCTTTCTTCTTCTTCTTCACTTCATGAAGAAAGCTTCACTTCATCAATGGTGGATTGATGAAATGAGTGAGAAATCCAATTCTAAAGTAAACCCACTTCCTATTTCTTCATCCTCTACCTCTTGCCAAGTAGTAGAGTGTGTTTTCTTCACAAGTTTCATCACTTGGTGAAGTTGGAGCTTGATCTAGCAATGCCTCGACGTAGATCATCTTCGGCACGAAACCGACGACCTTGACCGCTCTTTCTCCGATGAAGCCGACGCTAGAGCCCGGATTTTGATTTGGACAGCGGAGATCACTTCATCAAGGAGCCGTGGAGGTGGAGGACCGGATCTACAAAGGTTGTATTTCCGTATTCTTGTAGTTAAGTGTTAACTAGTTTCTTTTTCGCCTAGACATCTAGCCAACGATCCGTAGTTTAGGGTTTCTCGGCACCGTAAATTTTGAAATTGGCATGGTTGATGCCTTGTGAGACCTCTTGGGAGTGCCTAGGAACCCTACAGCCCGCTGGGGATGCGCCGAGAAGGAAGGAACTCGGCGGCCTCACGATGAGGGCTTCAGGTCCTCAGCGTCTGATGGGCAGGAGGATGCCCGCTGTGGATGCGCTGAGCAGGAAGGAACTCGGCGGCCTCACGATGAAGGCTTGAGATCCTCAGCGTCTGATGGGCAGGAGGATGCCTGCTGGGGATGCGCCGAGCAGGAAGGAACTCGGCGGCCTCACGATGAAGGCTTGAGATCCTCAGCGTCTGATGGGCAGGAGGATGCCTGCTGGGGATGCGCCGAGCAGGAAGGAACTCGGCGGCCTCGCGATGAGGGCTTCAGACCCTCAGCGTCTGATGGACAGAAGGATGCCCGCTGGGGATGCGCCGAGCAAGAAGAAACTCGGCGGCCTTATGATGAGGGCTTCAGGTCCTCGGTATCTGATGGACAGGAGGATGCCCGCTGGGGATGCGCCGAGTAGGAAGGAACTCGGCGGCCTCACGATGAGGGCTTGAGATCCTCAGAGTCTGATGGGCAGGAGGATGCCTGTTGGGGATGCGCCGAGCAGGAAGAAACTCGGCGGCCTCGCGATGAGAGCTTCAGGTCCTCAACGTCTGATGGCCAGGAGGATGCCCGCTGGGGATGCGCCGAGCAGGAAGGTGTAAGTCCGCGGCGGCGCCCCGGCCGTCGATCCGACGCCGGAAACGCAGAAACAAAAACTTTGCAAACTAGCAAACCGGCACCACCGTGCACTTTTCACCCGGATCGGGCCATTAACCTATCAACTAGCAAACAAGAAAAGAGTAGAGAAGCTATACCAAGCGATCCGTGTCCTTCGGTCTTCGTCTCCACTCCGATCTCCCGTGGAATCTCCGTCCGTCACGTCCTCGTCGGAAAGGGCACCACGTAGCCGGAATGTTTTATGGGCTCCCACCTCTGGACCGAGGCAACTCGGGCGCGAAGTTGGCTAGCCGACGCGTCTAAGGTTTGCTGTAGACATAGTGTAGTAGGTTGTCTCCTTGGGGTATGTGAAGTTGCCATGGAAGGATGGAGGTAGGAATGAGGTTAAGGAAAAATGGTGCTTTCATTTTTTTCTTACAAGAAAAATGAGATGAAGCAAATTGCCACACATGAAAAATGAACTTCTCTCTCTCTCCCCTCAAGCAATGGCCGGCCCCTCATCCATGAAATGGTGGTGGGAAAAAGAATGAATCAATTCCAAGTGAGAAATGTGTATGAAGATAATGATCAAGAAAAATAGTCACCACATTTCAAATCCAAGGCCAAATCAATTTCTTTCTCATTAAAGCAAGAAAGAGACCAAAATGGAATCTCATCATGATGCTACCATTTTACAAAGAACCCCTCCACCAATACTAATTTGCACAATTGCAAATTAGCCCCTCCATCGGAAAGTCCGGCGTGAAGGAACAAAAGAAAACCGGCCGGAACGGAATGCAAACTGGCAACTTCAGAAAACTGATCCCGTAATAAATTACGGGAAAACCCCGCTACTGCATATACATGCCGGCATTTGTATTCCCACTGAACACAAATGCAAAGAGACAAAATCTACACTATCTAATACTAGGATCTAGCTTAAACCAAAGCCGGCTAGTAAAAACCGTCCGATCATGATCCGTGCAATACCGCACGTATCTGATCGAACCCTGCCATATCTCCATACGGCCTCTACAGCGTTTCGCCCGAAACCTGAGTAACTGAGTGTGGTGGACTCTAAAGACTCGTCAATACTATGGCTGTGGATTTAACCACTAGCACGTCAGAAGTATCAGCCATACGTGACGGGCTACCAGCTATTGACCAAAAGGGACGTCGATGAGCGAACTCATCCTGACACCCTACTGAGCCTGTCAGTGACAATATCCGTACAGTCCGGTCCGTTCGTCTATGAGCATCGCATGGCGGGCCTAGGGGGTTGGTAAAAGTCAAACCCCCAATAGCGGTACAAGTCGTGTCGGAGTGTAGCCCAGAACACCCTGAGATACTGCTGGAATACCTACCAGCAAATCTCCTGTCTTGGCTAAGGACTTTTCATGTACTGGCTCTCCTAGACACAGCGCGACCTCACCCCCAATACCGGGAGAGACGAACCCCTGCAGATCCGCTCACTGCCTCCATGTGGCTCGGGACTGTACCCAACTAAAACCTGTTTGCACGTCTCCTTTGAGCGTGGTAGGGTAGTAATCTAAGTACAGTGGGAACTCACACGAGACAAATGACGATCTCAGGTCGATGAACTAACCTGTACACATGTCATCAGGGAACTGCTATCTGACGTCAGGTATAATACCAACTAGCAGGCTCCCGGCGAGTCCTGTCCGGTGTACTCATAACCCAATGAGCACCTGTATACATCTTAGGTGAACCAACTGACACCAGTGGCTTGTGAGACCGGCCACCGCCCCTCGTCGGGGTCTCGACTGTATACACTAGTCTACTCTGGAGTATCGATGCCCTGTCTCGAAACTCCCACGACTAGGGACCTTTTAAGGATGTGCTTATAGACTCCAGCTCTCACGTATATGATCACCCTCATACTGCTGGTAGTCAAGCAAGAATCCTAGGGGCTCTATCAACGTGTAATAGCGACTCGTAAGGTCACCTAAAACAGTACACGATGATAACGATAAACCAGATAGCATACTATCTGTTAGTCCATGCTACCTCTCCCGGTACTTACGGGCTTGCGGAATTTGGTGAAAAACGATTTTCTAGAGGCGATAACATGGACTCAAAATCGGATCTTTGTTAAACATCTAACTAACAACCTAACTAGGAGTTGTTAACTACTCGGTTAGGGGGTTATACCTTTCTTTCTTGAACTCCTTCGTCTTCAAACCTCGATGGTTGTCCGGATCGGCTTCACCCTGTCGTCTCCTTGCGCCGAAGATCGATCCACGTGAAAGCTTCTACCTTTGGCTTCTTCTTCAAACTTTGAAGAAACTAGTTCACTCGGTTTGCTAAACCTTGTGAACTAGAGTGAGTAGAAGAGAGTGTGTTGGGATTTTTCTCTATGGTTCTTGCTTCTCAACACATGAGACAAGTGAACCATAGACTAGAGAGAGGGAGAGCAAGAGGAAGAAGATGAGAGCTTAAGAACACAAGAGAGAGAAAGGAAAATGAAAGAATGAGCAAGACTTTTCTCTCTTGGCTCTCATAATCCAAAACCATCATAACCAATAATAGCAATCAAGTATTAGTGATGGTTTAAGCTACAATAGCCATATCATTTCATGCACTCATTTTGCACAAGAGAACAAGCAAGCAAAAGTCTTTGCCATGAAATGATAGCCATTGTCATCATGATGGTCAACTAGTCCAACCTAGTCAACCGGTCAACAAACTCAACAAGTCAACAAAGTCAACCCCTCAACAACCATGTCACTATAATACTTAATTAATATTATTGTTAATTACATATCATATTCTCATTAGGGTTGAGCAAAAAGTCAACAGTCAACAGTCAACGGTCAACAACCCTAATGAGAATCCTCTGCCTCTGTCTTTCCGTCAACTGTGCATACACACCCGCATCCGCGTTCCGAGGAACACGAATACAAACTGGAAAAAACCAATCCCAAAACGTACACTAGGATCTGGCTTAAACCAAAGCCCGCTAGTGTTAATTGTTCGGACACTGTACGTGCATAAGTGCACGAATGTGACCGAACCCTGTCGCAAAACCATGCGACCTGTCGCAAAACCATGCGACCTCTACTCTTTTGCCTAAAGGCGAATAGCTTTCTGTGTGGGACTCTAAAGACTCGACACTACGCTGGCAGTGGGTTTAACCACAGACCGCAAGCGGCACTAGCTGTGCGTAACGGTCCCCAGGTAGATGCCGACAAGAAGACTGACGAGGTGAAACCCATCTGAACTCCTACTGAGCCTGAATGTGACAGTCTCCGTACAGTCCGGTCTGTTCGTCTGATACATCGCATGGAGGGCCTAGGGGGCGGTAAACGTCAGTCCCCTAATAGCGGTACAAGTCGTGTCGGAGTGAAGCCCAAAACACCCTGAGATAACACTGGAAGCCTATCAGTATATCTCGCTTGCCCTGGCCAGGGACTACTCGTGTAATGGCTCTCCTAGACACAGCGCGATGTCAACCCCCAATACCGGGAGAGACGAATCCTGTCTAACCGTCACTGCCTCCAAGTGCTTCGGGACTGCACCCAACTACTACCTGTTTGCACGACTCCTTTGAGCCGTGGTAGGGTAGTAATCTAAGTACAGTGGGAACACACTTGAGGCGAAGTGACAGTGTCAAGTCAGCGGACTAAGCTGTACCCATGTCACCTGGGAACTGATAACTGACGATAGGTATAATACCAACCGGTCAGTTCCCGACGAGTCCTGTCCAGTGTACTCGTAACCCAACGAGCACCCGCATACTATCTCCAGTACGACGTACTGATGGCTGTGGGACAGACCATCTCCCACACTGGGATGAGAAGCGCATACGCTAGTCTACTCCGGAGTATCGATGCCCTGTCTCGATAGTCCTGCGACTAGGAACCTGCATAAGGATGTGCTTATAGATTACCTAGCCCCCACTAGTGTGACTGCCATCACAACGCTGGTAATCAAGCAAAGATCCTAAGGGCTCCACTAATGTGTATAGGTGATATACTAAAATAAACACATGTACACATTGAAGTAGAAACAAACCAAGTAGCATACTACTATTTTGAGCAAGATTGTATATACAAGGTGAATATCCCAAGCTTCCATTAAGTAATATACAAACTAGTATGATACAGTAATGGCCTCTAGGGTATATACACTAACAATCTCCCACTTGCACTAAGGCCATGTACTGGCGTATCGAAGACCTATCATCTCGATCAGCCGCTCGAACTGAGTCTGGGGCAAGGCCTTGGTGAATGGATATGCAGTGTTATCTTCTGAAGCAACCCTCCGAACCTCGATCTCCTGGCGATCCACGATCTCCATGATCAGGTGATACCGCCTCAAGATGTGTCTGGATCTCTGATGGGACCTGGGTTCCTTCGCTAAAGCTATAGCCTCGTTGTTGTCGCAATACAGAGGTATTGGATCAACAATGGACGGAACCACCTGAAGTTCTTTCAAGAACTTCCTCATCCAGACAGCTTCTTTTGCGGCATCAGATGCAGCGATGTATTCCGCTTCCATCGTCGAGTCTGCAACGGTTTCCTGTTTGGAACTCTTCCAACACACCGCCCCTCCATTGAGGGTAAAGACAAAACCCGACATGGACTTGGAATCATCCTTGTCACTCTGGAAGCTGGAGTCAGCAAAGGCCTCGATCTGGAGGTCTTTTCCGCCATACACCAAGAACATCTCCTCAGTCCTTCTCAGGTACTTGAGAATGTTCTTTACCGCTATCCAGTGTTTCTCCCCAGGGTTTGACTGATACCGGCTTACTACACTAAGTGCATAAGCTACATCCGGTCTGGTACACAACATCGCATACATTATAGAGCCTACCGCAGAAGCGTAGGGTATAATAGACATGTGATCCCTCTCCAAATCATTCTTGGGAGACATCTCTTTGGAAAGGGTGATCCCGTGACAAGCCGGTAGATTACCGCGCTTGGAATCTTCCATACTAAATCTTTTCAGTATGGTATCGATGTACCTGGACTGTGAAAGTCCTAATATCCTCTTGGATCTATCACGATGGATCCGGATCCCCAGGATGTATGAGGCATCACCCAGGTCTTTCATGGAGAACCTGTGTGACAAGAACCCCTTGACAGATTGTAGCATAGGAATGTCATTTCCTATCAAGAGAATGTCATCCACGTATAAAACGAGGAATACTACAGTTCTCGCTACAAATCTACTATAGATGCATGGTTCATCTGGATTTTTGATAAAGCCAAATTCCTTGACCGTCTCATCAAAACAGATGTTCCAACTCCGCGATGCCTGCTTTAGTCCATAGATGGACTTAAGCAACTTGCACACCTTTCCGCTGCTCCCACTCTGAATGAAACCCTCTGGTTGGTCCATATAGACACACTCCTCTAAATTTCTATTTAGAAAAGTGGTCTTTACGTCCATTTGCCAGATCTCATAATCGTGGAAGGCAGCAATGGCAAGAAGGATCCGAATGGATTTCAACATAGCCACTGGAGAAAAGGTTTCGTCATAGTCCAAGCCAGGTCTTTGACGGAAACCCTTTGCAACAAGTCTAGCTTTATAGGTCTCAACCTGTCCATCTACACCAATCTTCCTTTTGAAGATCCACTTGCATCCTACGGGTTTTACCCCATCTGGAGCAATGTCCAACGTCCATACTTTGTTGGTGTACATGGACTCCATTTCGGTCCGCATTGCATCCAGCCATTTTACCGAGTCAATGCTCTGAACGGCCTGCTGGAAGCTAGTAGGCTCATCATAATCTATGATGCAATCCTCTCTATCCCCGTCTATGAGAAAACCGTAGTATCTCTCGGGCGGATGAGACTGCCTACTACTCCTGCGGAGCGGCGTAGGAATGTCCTGTTCTTTTGAACCCTCTGGTTCCACTAAGCTTTCAGTAATAGTCTGTGGTTCTGGAATTTCTTCCAGTTCTACTGCGCTCCCACTAATTTCCTTTTCCAAGAACTAGTGTTCTAGAAAGTGGGCATTACGAGAAACAAGGACTTTTTGTTCCTCTGCGTGGTAGAAAAGATACCCCCTGGTGTTCTTTGGGTATCCCACAAACTTGCACAGTACTGAGCGTGCCTCGAGTTTGTCTGCATGCTGCTTTTTGACAAAAGCTGGACATCCCCAGATCTTCAGATATTGAAGATAGGGTTTCTTCCCACTCCATAACTCATATGGTGTGGTAGGCACAGTCTTATAGTGGGAACTCGGTTCAAAAGGTATGCGGCTGATTCTAGCGCATATCCCCAGAATGATCGCGGTAACTCAGTGTTACTCATCATGGACCGTACCATATCCAATAGGGTTCGGTTCCGTCTCTCCGATACACCGTTATGTTGCGGAGTGCATGGAGGAGTAAGCTGAGAGAGAATTCCATTCTCTTTTAAATAGTCCAGGAACTCGACACTCAAGTATTCACCACCTCGATCCGATCTTAGAATCTTGATACTTTTGCCGGTTTGTTTTTCTACCTCATTCTTATATTCCTGGAATTTTCCAAAGGCTTCGGACTTATGTTTCATTAAGAAGACATATCCGAATCTTGAAAAATTATCCGTAAAAGTAATGAAGTAAGAAAAACCGCTTCGCGCATGTGTAGACATTGGACCGCACACGTCGCTGTGTACGAGTCCCAAGAGCTCGCTCGCTCTTACTCCGTGTCCAGTGAACGGAGTCTTTGTCATCTTTCCTTTGAGACAGGATTGACAAGTGGCATACGATTGATATTCGAACGGATTCAAATATCCTTCTGTATGTAACTTCGTCAACCTTCTCTCATTGATGTGACCCAGTCTACAATGCCATAAGAAAGTCTGATTTATTTCCGGAGACTTTCTTTTGTGTGTATTCTGGACATTGAAAATCTGTGGTTGGCTTAATACGTATATACCATTGCTTAATGTACCTGACCCAATCAGAACTTGATTAAGGTGAATGTTTACAACATTGCTTACAAACGCAAATTCATAACCTTCTTTAGAAACCAAAGATACAAAAATGATATTACAAGTTGCGTTGGGTACAAAAAAGCAATTACGCAAAACCAAAACATGTCCATCTGACATTCCCAGGTGATAGTCCCCCACGGCCTTAGCATCCATGCTAGCTCCGTTTGCAACTTTGAGGGTCATGTCACCTGCCTTCAAAACCCTACGGTTTCTCAACGCCTGCAAAGAATTACAGATATGAGATCCTGATCCGGTATCCAATACCCAGGAAGTAGAGTTTATTGAAAGACAGTTTTCAATAACATACACACCTGAAGCTGAAGCCGCAACCTGCTTCAGATCCTGTGTTCTGGCCTTCCAAGCCCCTGCAATCATTCTTCCAGTGTCCCTTCTTATGACAATAGAAGCATTCTTCCTTATCCACAAGATTTCCCACTTTCTTTGTTGCTTTTGCTTTTCCCTTCGTATCCACTTTACTAACACCGCCTCTTGGTTTGGCGGGGGCTTTCTTCTTCTTTCCCTTGGCTTTCGCCTTGGACCTAGAAGAAGAAGATCCTCCTACAAACAAAGTGGATGTTTCCCTACCTTTCTGTAGGGTGCCCTCTGCGCTCCTCAGCATGTTGAGGAGTTCTGAAAGTTCAACTTCCTTTTCTTGTAAGTTGAAGTTCAGGATAAACTGGGCGTAAGTGGAAGGAAGGGACTGGAGAATCAAGTCTGTATAGAGCTCATTCTCCAACGTGGTCCCAAGGTCCGCGAGCTCTTCTATGTAGCCAATCATCTTAAGCATGTGTTCCGCTACCGATAATCCGACGGCCAACCTTGCCGAAAATAACTTCTTCAACACTTCGTATCTTGCGATACGAGACTGCTCTCCATACAGTTCTTTTGTATGGAGAAATATGGATTCGAGATCCATATTCTCGTGCATCCTCTGATGTTCGTTGTCCATAGAGGCAAGCACGAGGCACTTGGCCTTCGCGCAATCGATTTCCCAGGTCTTACGGATTTCCTTATCCGCGACGCTGGTTTTGGGGCCTGGGACAGGGGGAGCTTTGGTGGTAAGAAGATACCCCAGCTTGTCGTAAGTGATTGCCATCTTGACATTCCTGAGCCAATCTTTGTAGTTTGGCCCTGTCAGTATGTTTTTATCTAGAAGTAACTTAAGTCCAGTCATGTCGATTGGTCGCTGCAATTAGGAGAGAGAAGAAACACTCAGCATGATGCTCTTGCAAGTTTAGAATGGTTTTTAGTTTGTCTAAACAGGATGGCTCCCACTGTTTCTCGAATCCTTCCTCAAACCAAAAAGGAAGAATTAGTCAGGATCAATCTCACCATACAATTCTTGCTTAACCGTTCAGCCAGGCCAGTGTCGGTACTTCGAGGGAGGTTTTCCAACGCTTTCGCGAAGTTCCTTAATTAAATAACATCTTTTCCCTGTGGGCGTAGCCCCGCTAACACCTTTCTAGACACCTACTTGGTTTATAGCATTGATCGTTAAGTGAGAATTTTCCCGAGGAGTAGCATATACTCACAGTAGGATCAGGATCCAAATATCATCGCGTGACGAAACTGAAGGAATCCTACCAGAATCATCACACTCCAAATGGTATGCAACTCTAGCAAGTTTCAGTACTTATGAAACTCCCGATGTGGATTTTTGCCCCATGCTCTTATGACCTTGGCGTGAGGTCAAAATGTCATAAGTCACATGTCAAGTTCTTCCCATCATTATCCAGGTTAATTTGAACCCACCCGTACCTACCCTTGACGTAGGCCAAAATGGCAGTACGGCTGTCCCAAACCAACGCATTCTATCTATGCAACAGATAAATATCCGGCAGCTACCAATCACTATGCCTTGGCGTGAGGTCAAAATACATAGCTTGAATACTACCGAATATTTAACTGAAATGATGGAGGGCTACGAATGGTTTTGGCTAAACCGTGAACGTAGTGAACTTAATATAATTGATGGAACGAGATAGCTTTTAAAAGGAGTGGCTCAAGCTCCGCATTTAAAAGTTGTTTTTGAAAAGAACCGAGTGGTTTTTCGAAAGTGTTCCAACGACTTTTACTTGGTTTATTTTCTTGCATTAGTTCTTTTAATGCGTGATATTCTTGCATTAGTTCTTTTAATGCGTCCCATCATTTAATCCTACCATTGCAGAAAACAACCAAAATATGACGTACGCTTATGCCATTCGCATTCGCCACGGGGCCCCGTCATTACCCGTTAGGTTACTTAACTAACGACAGAGCGGGGGCTGGGCTAGCGCGGCTGTAAAACATAAGCAACGCCTAAATAATATCATATATAGATATATTGCAATGATAGCCATTTCAGATCACAGATGAACACATTGGATATACTAGGAACCCGCAATTCGTACGAGCCTGTAACGAAAAGCAGATTACACGGTCGTGGTGAATAGCCAATACCCCACCCAAGACTCCTACGGGTGCGGCAAACTACCCGCCAAGTACCCGAAGCGAAGCAACCTCCCTCAACTCCGTGAGTAGGCCACTCGGCACTTCGGCATACCCGGTAGTTTGTGCACCCCCTCTATGGGTCTATCGTAGGAGCAAAAACAGTAAAAAGAAATTATACAATGACGGCTACAATCCCGACCCGGTTGTGCGGCCATACAAATAATTATTACATCAATTTACAAATTTACATGAATTGAAAGAAAAGAAAACTCTCGTCTCACAACCCCTGGCTATTCACCCGCGACAATCCAATGAATTCATATACACATTCCAATGACATTACAGATCAGAGATTTGTATAACTCCCACTAATCGACATATAACGATTAGCAGACGTTCAATACAAATATCACATCACAGATAAAAACCCGTCAGCTTAAGTCTTTAGAAGTTCGATCAAAAATACGGATTTTTAGGCCCCAAACACAAAATTTTCGTTCTGGAAAATATGGGCTGAAAAGACATATTTCAAAAATCCCAAAACAACCCCAGAAATACACTGCACAAAGTTTGGACCTCGGCCGAGTCAACTCGGCCGCGGAACCGCGGCGCTTTGATCGGTTCGTGGGTCCAAATTTTATGGTTATTCAATAAAAAGCCTGAGCCGATTTTTAAGATGAAATTTATCAATTTTTGAACAGAAAAAAAATCGGCAGAAACTTGACATATCGGGTTCGTTTCGTGACTTTTTCTTTGATCGATCTTCTAGTTACTTTGCTAACATGTTAGATAGAGTTTAACTAGGCTCTGATACCACTGTAAGTCCATGCTACCTCTCCCGGTACTTACGTGCTTGCGGAATTTGGTGAAAAACGATTTTCTAGAGGCGGTAACATGGACTCAAAACCGGATCTTTGTTAAACATCTAACTAACAACCTAACTAGGAGTTGTTAACTACTCGGTTAAGGGGTTATACCTTTCTTTCTTGAACTCCTTCGTCTTCAAACCTCGATGGTTGTCCGGATCGGCTTCACCCCGTCGTCTCCTTGCGCCGAAGATCGATCCACCTGAAAGCTTCTACCTTTGGCTTCTTCTTTGAACTTTGAAGAAACTAGTTCACTCGGTTTGCTAAACCTTGTGAACTAGAGTGAATAGAAGAGAGTGTGTTGGAATTTTTCTCTATGGTTCTTGCTTCTCAACACATGAGACAAGTGAACCATAGACTATAGAGAGGGAGAGCAAGAGGAAGAAGATGAGAGCTCAAGAACACAAGAGAGAGAAAGGAAAATGAAAGAATGAGCAAGACTTTTC
Organism: Agapanthus africanus; assembly: GCA_030015575.1. NCBI lineage: Eukaryota > Viridiplantae > Streptophyta > Magnoliopsida > Asparagales > Amaryllidaceae > Agapanthus > Agapanthus africanus. The sequence goes on along the minus strand of CM057347.1, from coordinate 203,710,132 downwards.
TCTCTTGGCTCTCATAATCCAAAACCATCATAACCAATAATAGCAATCAAGTATTAGTGATGGTTTAAGCTACAATAGCCATATCATTTCATGCACTCATTTTGCACAAGAGAACAAGCAAGCAAAAGTCTTTGCCATGAAATGATAGCCATTGTCATCATGATGGTCAACTAGTCCAACCTAGTCAACCGGTCAACAAAGTCAACAAGTCAACAAAGTCAACCCCTCAACAACCATGTCACTATAATACTTAATTAATATTATTGTTAATTACATATCATATTCTCATTAGGGTTGAGCAAAAAGTCAATAGTCAACGGTCAACAACCCTAATGAGAATCCTCTGCCTCTGTCTTTCCGTCAACTGTGCATACACACCCGTATCCGCGTTCCGAGGAACACGAATACAAACTGGAAAAAACCAATCCCAAAACGTACACTAGGATCTGGTTTAAACCAAAGCCCGCTAGTGTTAACTGTCCGGACACTGTACGTGCATAAGTGCACGGATGTGACCGAACCCTGTCGCAAAACCATGCGACCTCTACTCTTTTGCCTAAAGGCGAATAGCTTTCTGTGTGGGACTCTACAGACTCGACACTACGCTGGCAGTGGGTTTAACCACAGACCGCAAGCGGCACTAGCTGTGCGTAACGGTCCCCAGGTAGATGCCGACAAGAAGACTGACGAGGTGAAACCCATCTGAACTCCTACTGAGCCTGAATGTGACAGTCTCCGTACAGTCCGGTCTGTTCGTCTGATACATCGCATGGCGGGCCTAGGGGGCGGTAAACGTCAGTCCCCTAATAGCGGTACAAGTCGTGTCGGAGTGAAGCCCAAAACACCCTGAGATAACACTGGAAGCCTACCAGTATATCTCGCTTGCCCTGGCCAGGGACTACTCGTGTAATGGCTCTCCTAGACACAGCGCGATGTCAACCCCCAATACCGGGAGAGACGAATCCTGTCTAACCGTCACTGCCTCCAAGTGCTTCGGGACTGCACCCAACTACTACCTGTTTGCATGACTCCTTTGAGCCGTGGTAGGGTAGTAATCTAAGTACAGTGGGAACACACTCGAGGCGAAGTGACAGTGTCAAGTCAGCGGACTAAGCTGTACTCATGTCACCTGGGAACTGATAACTGACGATAGGTATAATACCAACCGGTCAGTTCCCGACGAGTCCTGTCCAGTGTACTCGTAACCCAACGAGCATCCGCATACTATCTCCAGTACGACGTACTGATGGCTGTGGGACAGACCATCTCCCACACTGGGATGAGAAGCGCATACGCTAGTCTACTCCGGAGTATCGATGCCCTGTCTCGATAGTCCTGCGACTAGGGACCTGCATAAGAATGTGCTTATAGATTACCCAGCCCCCACTAGTGTGACTGCCATCACAACGCTGGTAATCAAGCAAAGATCCTAAGGGCTCCACTAATGTGTATAGGTGATATACTAAAATAAACACATGTACACATTGAAGTAGAAACAAACCAAGTAGCATACTACTATTTTGAGCAAGATTGTATATACAAGGTGAATATCCCAAGCATCCATTAAGTAATATACAAACTAGTATGATACAGTAATGGCCTCTAGGGCATATACACTAACACTATCATCTCGAGTAAGACTGTCCTACCGGGATAGGTCCTCCCTCAATCATTGCAATCACGTGCCTGTGATCCAATAATTGACTCTGAGGGCACTATCTCCAACAGAAGGAACTCGGCGGCCTCGCGATGAGAGCTTCAGATCCTTAGCGCGGGAGGGGCCGTACGAGGCCTGCTAAGGACAGACCGAGCAGTGAAGCTGCTCAGTTGCCTCTTGGCGAGGGCTTAGATCCCTGACGTCGTGGGGTAGTGAATTACCAGCCGGGGATAGCTGAGCAGGGTAGCCGCTGGGCTGCCTCTTAGTGAGGGCTTCGATCCCTGGCGTTGCGGGATAGGCAAACACCAGCCAGGGATAGCCAAGCAGGGTAGCTGCTCGGCTGCCTCTTGATGAGGGCTTCGATCCCTGGCGTTGCGGGGTAGGGAACTACCAGCCAGGGATAGCCAAGCAGGGCAGCTGCTCGGCTGCCTTTTGATGAGGTTTTAGATCCCTGGCGTTGCGGGGTAGGAAACTACCAGCCAGGGATAGCCAAGCAGGGTAGCTGCTTGGCTGCCTTTTGATGAGGGCTTCGATCCCTGGCGTTGCGGGGTAGGGAACTACCAACCAAGGATAGCTAAGCAGGGTAGTTGCTCAGCTGCCACTTGATGAGGGCTTCGATCCTTAGCGTTGGAGGGCCCGTAAGGGGCTTGCTAAGGATGGACCGAGCAATGAAGCTGCTCAGTTGCCTCATGGTGAGGGCTTCGATCCTTAGCGCTGGAGGGGTCGTAAGAGGCCTGCTAAGGATGGACCGAGCAGTGAAGCTGCTCAGTACCCCTTGGCGAGGTCGTTTTTGAGCTGATGTGGCGAGTCTCGCGTGCGCGACCTAGTCAAGGGAGGGGGTGCCGGTCATACCTGAGAGCAGGCGAGTTGACCGCCACCGCCTCGGGAGGGACAGGGGCACGACGGGCGAAGCTCTCTGGCGTAAGACCTCGGAGTCAAGATATGCGGTGCCCACCGGGTCATTGAATGTGTCGGCCCGGGGGACCTGCGGCTGTTGGAGACAGCGAGGCGGTGATCGGCAGTGCCGATGCGAGCAGAGTCTCCTTTCCTTCTGTAGGGGTCCCGGTCCCGAGGCGGGGGAGCGACGACCTGGGGAGCTTGCCCCGCCGTCTGGACACGAACGAGCGCATCCACGACGGATGCGAGTCGATCTATCCGGGCGGCTAGGGCATTGATGGCGTTCGGCGGAGGAGGTTCGTCCGCGCCTCCGTTGAGGGGGAGACGGTGGCTAGTGCTTGGATCGTCGCGATGACCGCTCGCTATTAGGTTGAGATCGGAAGATGAACTTTTGTTTTTGTGGAGTCAAGTGTTTCCCACAGACGGCGCCAGCTGACACGACCTGGATCGCGTCAAGATGTTGCTTTCCGTTGATCTGCTGATGGTGGCGATGGATGGCTGAGATTGGATCTGGAGGCAGGCTCCTGAAGCGTGTGGATCTCAATGCGTTTGAGGTTGGTTATCGCCGAGCTACCTACAAGGAAGTCCCGGGGTGGTTGTACCACCGAGGACCCTCCGACGATCAAGTTAGAGAGGAAATCCAAACAGAGTAACGGTTTAGTGGAGTAAAAAATGGCTTACTTGAACCGTCAGAAGAAGGGGTTTAAATAGCGGTGGCAGCAGGCAGGGCAGGCGCGAGAATCACGCCGGCCGTTACGCTCCCGACGTCACGCCCGCATGATGAGCGGGATCTCCCATTAATGGCGAGACATGCTCGTTAATAGGGGATCGTGATGGCGTGGAACGTGGGATGTGGCCGGCGGAAATCTCGCGCATGGCGAGATTCGTGGGATGGCGGTTGCGCCTGTGAGCGGTGCTGTTGGTCGGTCGATGAGACCGAGGAAGATGACCTCGGCGGGAGAGCTCGCGGACGAGCGGGAGAGCCGAGGTATCTTGGTTCTGCGGTAGCCCGGAGATGAGCTGTGAGGCCGAGGAGGCCGATTGTGCTAGGGGCTCGGAGGTGAGCCAGCTTTGTTGTAGGACGGGCATAGGAGTGGTCTGGTCGGCCACTGCAGGTCCTTTCTTGCATGCACTGGGACACGTCATCTGCCACGTGTCATGATCTAAGGAATTACCGTTATTGAGCATCATCAGCGTGGATCATCTTTGACAAGGAGGATCAGTGATCAAGCTCGTTCCCGACATCTTAGGAGTGTAGAAGGGGTCTTCTACAATTGGGTAGACACGCATTAAAGGTTGTATGCTCGTAAACTTGTAGATAGCTTTCTAGTTGTGCTAGTTTTAGTGTTTGGATGATTTTCTTGGGTTATGGGTTCTTGTGCTTGCATAAAATTTATTGTTTTTCATTCCGCCTTGGTCATGAGTATTGCGGCGCGAGCACAAGGAACGTGTATATATATATATATATATATATATATATATATATATATATATATATATATATATATATATATATATATCAAAAGAAAAGAAAAACATCTTTCCCGCCTTTGTTTTTAAATTTCAAGTATATATAAAAATAATAAATCTGTTTATTTCAAAATTCCACATCCCACATGCATTGCATATGCAAAAAATACAGTTTTATAGAGTTCAACAAGGTTTTTCAAAAAGCATTACTCTTTTCATAATGAAAAACCTTGTTGAGCACTTGAACTCTATAAAACTAGTATTTTTATATATTACATGATACAAGATGGGATATAGAATCCAAGTATATAGCTAGTGGATTATATGATCCACTTTATATTCAATATAATACTTAGCAGTTTATATGGAATCCACCGGAGGGATAGAAAAGTCATTTTTCTTATGAAATTATAGAATCTAAAAACAAAGTTTGGATAATGGGACCTTTTGCCAACGCACTGTTATGCCCATGCACCCACTTACTCATCCGTCAACGCAAAAAGGAGAAAATAGCACTGATCATTGAATTTTTGATCTCTACCTCCAAACCCTAAAATTTAAAAATACAAAAAAGAACCCCTTAAATGCAAATTAAAATGCAATAATATTTCGTTTGTTAAAAATTTATTTTACATATCATTTTTGGTGTGGGTGCCAAAAAAATTGGGTGCACAAAAGTATTGCCATTCTCTCTCTCACCCCACTTTCACCTGCCTTTTAATCCCCTTTCCAAAACCTCTATTCTCCTCTCTCTAATTTCCCTCCAAATGCCGTAAAAAATCACCGATTCCCTCTAATTCCCCCGCCCCCGCCCCCCCGCCCCCAAAATTCAAAACCCTAACCCCCCTCAAATTCAAATCAAATCCAATTCATAACCAAATAAATAACCCATGCGCTCCTCAATCGCCACCATGAGATCTCTCTTCTTCCCTTCATTCCCCCTTCATCATCATCATCATCATCATTTTTCTCCTCCCTTTTCTAATCCTTGGTACTTGACGAAACCCCTCTTTAGATCTGCCGTCAAATTGAAATCTTTAGGATCCACCGCCAGATCCAAATTCAGCATGCCAATCAACGGCTCAGATCGATCGGGGGAGGCCCGGTGCTTGTCGGGAGAGATCCACGTGATCGTTGGCCCGATGTTCGCCGGAAAAACCACTGCGCTTCTGCGTCGGATCCAGGGCGAACTCGACAAGGGAAGGTAAATTCCCGTAATTTTTTGGGGCAAAATTAATAGTTTGCAGAAAAAATGTAAATTTTTGGCGCGTTTTGTTCACTTTTGAAGGCTCATGTTTGTAGTCGAATATAGCATATGTTTAATTTTGTTTTTTTAATCTCAATTACGTAATATAAATACATGTTTTTGGAAAATTAGGTTTTTGGTTTTGCCAGTGATCAATTCAACTCTTCTGTGCTTTAATTTGTAATTTGTGAGGTATACTTCACTAAAATATCATTATCTTTTGAATATTTTAAAACTAAAATACCTCAAGTGCTTCTTTTGAGGGTTATTTATTGGGGGAAAAACAAGTAAAAACCATTTTCAAGTAATATTGTGAAAAAACATTATAGTTATGAGTGTTGCAGTGTAATTTACATTGTACCTGTGTTGTTTTTGTTTGCTGCCATTTTTTATTTTATTTTATTTTGTCTAATTAAGTAATGAAACAAGCAGGTCTAATATAACGAAAATATTGCATTGGGTGGCTATCAAAATGCTGAACTGTGTATTGATTTTTTTGTAGTATTTTAATTTTTTTTTTCTGTATGAGGTAATTGGTAATTGGCTGTCCTTGTGGTTTATATTGTAGCTCTATAGGAGGGCACCTTGAATTCAGGTCTGCAAAAGGAGAAATTAATTGATATATTTGGTAATTGTGTTCTATATACAGAAAAGTGGCTATGATAAAATCAGATAAGGACACAAGATATGCAATTGATTCCGTGGTTACACATGATGGCGCCAGAATGCAATGCTTGGCTTTGAACGAGCTTTCTACATTTCGAACAAAGCTTGGAGTTGATGCATATGATAAGGTAGTCAAGCTTCTTTTCTCTTGTTGTCGAGGTTTATCCGTTTCTAGCATTTGACTATTCATCTCTTTCGAATTGTAGGCTTATCTAACTTTTTGACAAATGTATTTTATGTAGCATGAGAGTCTTTATATGATCATCATCATCATCATCTCAGAAACTTACCATGAATTTGCAACATTGAACCTAAAAGACGAAATATTTCCTGCTAAAAAAGGTGTGCAAGTAAATATTTTTTTGGTTAACTGCAAGCCAAGAATAGGATATGTATGCACTTTGAAACAGCTTAGAAACCTGTATGCTTTGAATGGGAATTCATCCCTTGCTTTTGTTGTAAAGAGTTACATACATTATTCAGGAAAAATTCAGGATGAATACCCCAGGCTAAAGTTTGTAAGTTGTTTGTTGAATGTCGGTAACACTTAGGTCCTGTTGGGAATGGAGTTAAGTTTTCTAAACTGTTGTTTCATAAAGTTAGCAAAACCAGACTCCAAAATCCTAACTTTGCCTTGTTTGGCAATCATTTTGGAGTTGAAATAACTGCAACTATCTCAGCCCAAATGTTAAGATAACTGCACTCATTTCAACTCCAATCCGATCTAAGTTCTGTAAACTCCATTTTTGGAGTTTGGGGTTTGCAAACCATAGTTTGCATCCCCTTATCTCCACTTAAAAATAAACTACAGTCAAGATTGTAAATTGTGTATGGTGGTCGGGGGTTTTCATGGCGGATATCGGATAGCGTCCTTTATATATAAATGGCTCTACAAGTGTTGTGGAATGAAGTTCATTATAAAATTAGATTAAATCAATGTTGTAAAACACGTATTCATTTTCTATTTGTTCGGCTAGCAGGTAGCGTATAATCGGATTATACGGTGATTAATCATTTTTCGAGAATTATGCGGTCATAAACAAATATACGCACACAAATATTTATAAGAAAAATTTTGCCTTGTATCCAACTATTAAATATTAAATATGTCCGTGGTTTAATGGTAAGATATCCGAATAAAATTAAATGAGGAACATTGTTGGTCCGAGTCTTACCGGACATACAATATATTCTGTACGATATATATTATATAATTTGCGTACAAATAATCTATGGGGGCATATGCAATATCTTACACACATCATACATTTATAAATTAGTATATAAACACACCACAACAAACCATACAAAGAATATCAAATCAAAATATTGATAGCATGATACGTCTAAACAATAACACCACATAATGTGATATAAAGATAAGTCTTGCAAAGAAGCAATACCATATAGTCTACAAATAACTTTAAAAGTAACAAAATATCATAAACAAATATTCTTCTAATCGTGCTCATCATCATCTTCATAATGCTTTTCTGTATCATCTAACTCCGTTTCATAAATTGACATTTGGCATGCCATTATTAACAAAGATTGAAAAGTAAAGCATGTTTTTTGTTCTCCATAACCAATAATTTCTTGCACGCTACAGTTTATGAGAATAGATAAAAAAAATTTCTTAAAAATCATCAATAAATGGCATGCTACGGGTAAAGAAAAAAATAATTTTTTTGGGGGAAACCGTAAAATTACCTTTGGAGGCTGTGATCGAGGATGAAGATGAAACTGGAGGCTGCGATCAAGGTCGAGGCTGGTGGCTGGGACGTCGAGGATCGAGGCTGGAGGATCGAGGTCGAATCGAGAAAGAAATCTGGGTGAGAAAAAAATGAGAGGTCTCGGTTGCTTCGGTAAATGGATAGAAGCGGGTAAGGTTTTTTTCAAAACGGGTTTATATTTTTTCACAACCGTTTAGACATTAAACGGTCGATTTACCATTTAAAAATCATTATACGGTGTTTAATCGTTTTTGACCGGTTCATGGAGCGATTAATGCAATTTTTATGCGGTTAATCACCGTTTACGATTATACGGCCGATTAATCGGCCGGATAGACCGTTTTTTTCAACACTGGATTAAATAACATTTCACATAAGTTTCCATACACATCAATGTTCAAAATAAAAGGAACACTCATCATCATTATCCAAAACCAAAAAGCAAAAGTGATAGCAAACAACCATAAGTTTCATGCATTATAATTCAAAAAACTAAAATGAAATAAATTTTCAATAGACAATTAAGGATCACAAAAGCAAACTCAATCATTTCCATCAACATCGGAGTCAGAGATAGAATTATCTTTTGCGGGTGTCATGATATGCGCTATACTACAAATATTGCGGGTAGCGGACGCCATGGTGCCCGTTATGTCCTAACCCGCAAAAAAACCATATTGGTGCATCTCATATATCGTCTGAGGGTCAAAAACTTCTATAGCGGCCGCAATGGCGGCAATTTGAAACATTGTCTCGTTAGTTATCCCAGCTCCATATCCTAACATGGCCTAAATCAACTAAGGTTATTTTGGAGCACCTTGAGATACATATCTAATCAGATCCAGATAAGAAGTGTAATAATATCTTTCTTAATTTTGAAATTGGGATGATCCCAAACATGGAGAGAAGATGTGGTAAGTTGAAAAGCGTTTTGATTTCTCAATATTGTGCAAGAGAGTCAAGGGAAGGCTTCTTCTTCTATGGTTATTAAAATCAATAATTTTAGGCGTTGCATTGCCATGGACTACTATAGACTGTTTTAGTGGGTTACATGAGTTAGGAAAGAATCAAGAGGAAGTAGTATTGTGATACAATCAGAAGCAGAAAACTTAACTGAGAAATATGATAAACTTCGGAAGGTTTTATTGATGTCCAAGCCTTCAAGGATTTTCAACACATTTAAATTGTATACATCACTCAGATTATACTTGTATTATATTGTACACATTATACCTGTATTGTACTGTCATTAATGTGGTGTTTGTTAAAAGAAAAATAACTCAAGGAGCACAGAGATTGGAAGTTAGCTGCTAACCAAAAGTATATGCAATTTATATATGATCAAACCTTATTATATTCATTTGAGATGAAATGCTATTTTTCCCAGAATAACTTGTGAGATTTATCCCCATGTAAGTTTGTTCTGATATAAATTCCATAGGCCAGAGATCAAAGTTTTGGCCAATAGGTAATAGCCTGGCCCCTGGGAACTCTAAAGTTATTACTGGATTATGTCTGATGATGTTGGCTTAACATGGTCGAAGAGATCATGATCATTAAACAATACATCCTTATTCCTTAGGAAAATAGACGTGATTCAAAAATGCATCCAGAGGTTCTTCTAGGTGTTTAGGAAACGAGCAATCGGTGGCGGACTAGGTCTAGTTGACAACTTTCTTTTGGGAGTATTTAGTAAACAAAGATAAAAGTGGGAAAACTAAGCTCTCACTAAAAAACTCTCAATGAAGGATGTGTTATCTAAATTCTGAAGGAAAAGGTGGTGATTCCACCATGCGGTCTAAGTTTAGAAGAGAGAATGTACGCAGGTGGCATTCTCGCCACCAAGGAAACATGACTTGGGGGCATGCATTTTAGATTTTCTATCCTTAATTGAAACCATTATTTATGAATTGTTACATGCCAGTTTACTTGCCAGTCTTGTGCAAGCCCTAGGCTGGTGCAAAGATGTGTATCAGAAACATTGAGCGCACACGTAAATTTCTATTTTAAATAGGATCTAAGTTAAATAGATGATGCCTTCATACCATTTGTTGTCTATTTGCCACCCCACTCTCCATCCTGACGCAGTAATGTACTCTTTTTGATATAATTCTTATTAAATTGTCTTCTGGTTTCTCCTAGCATTCAAGGGAATGCTTTATACCCCATTATTGAAACCATTGTTTATTTAGTAATCGGCAGTACCAGATAAGATCATTTTGCTTAGTTTTAATCATACCTGTCCTCAACAATCATGTCGCTAAACATCATATGCTTGCAGCTTGATGTAATAGGAATAGATGAAGCCCAATTCTTTGAAGGTCTCTATGACTTCTGCTGCAGTGCAGCTGACCGTGATGGGAAAACTATTATTGTTGCAGGCTTGGATGGTGATTACTTAAGGTACTCCAAAACATCTCTTAAACAATTTAATTTCCAGCTGTTGGAAATTAACAGGGTATTTATCCCACATTAATAATTTCTGCCCTCACCTTTTGGTAGTTTAATTAATTTTTGTAACTTTTTTACTTTGTAAAGGAGCATTTGGGTAAATTTCAGTTAAATACCTTTAACGATTGGCATTTTTCACTAAAATACGTTTAAGTTTGTAAATTATGGACATATGCCTTAAAGTTTATGTTTACCAAATAGGTCCCTGACGTCGTTAGCAGAGTTTGGAGTTTTACCAGTCTATCCTTAATTTGAAAAAAAGCCCTAACCTAGCTCTCATCATCAATTAAAAAAAACCCTAATCTATGTCCATCATCATCTTCTCCTGCTCATCTTTTCATTCAGAAAACTCACATCTAATACCTTAACTAACTTTAAACCACAACCACTTTCAAGAAAACTCGACAAAGAAGATGCCATACGAAACATCACAAGGAGGAGAAAAGAGATAAATGAAGATGGAAGTAGATGATGGGGATTGAGGGAAAGAAGAGAAATATCATGTAGAAAAAGAAATGGCTGCAAAGGAGGAAAGAAAAGCTGGAAAAAATGAGGGAAAATTCCACATCCACATGAACAATATATTAGTAGGGATATTTTTGTTTTCGAAGAAGTCACATCATCGGCAATCTAATTGACTAAATGGAAAATTGACGGAGGGTATTTTAGTGAAAAAAATGAGGGATGGGTATATATCTGTAATTTACAAACTTTAACGTATTTTGGTGAAAAAGGCCAATAGTTATGGGTATTTAACTGAAATTTACCCGAAGCATTTTTTGTGGCTCATTTCTTAGGTGGTGCCTCCCAAAATAGGTGGTGGTATAGGGGCAATTAGATTTTGAAGTTAATGGCATTTTTGGGTTTTCTTAAAATCCTCCCTCTGCAAGCATGTAGTTTGAAACCGATCAAGTTTATCTCGAAGCAGATATCCAAGTAAAGCAAATTTTAATACATCTAACTTTTGCAGGAGGAGATTTGGTTCGGTGCTTGATATTATTCCCCTCGCCGATTCAGTAACAAAACTTGCCGCACGATGCGAACTCTGTGGGTCCCCTGCTCAATTTACATTGAGGAAGACCGAGCAAACCGAAACTGAACTCATCGGAGGAGCTGATGTCTATATGCCTGTATGCAGACAGCATTATGTAAATGGGCAGGTTGTTATCGAAGCAGCGAGGCTTGTGCTGGAATCTAAGAAGGAATCGCTTGAACTTTACTCTGAGATTGCTGCTCCTTGATTATGATCTTTATAGAACATTTGGTGTCTTAGTGTCATTAATATTGTTATGTCTGTATTTATTGTTTCTGAAGAGGTGTGTTGATGTTTGAATGTTGTATTTGTTTGAGGTGATAATGGAAGTTGTGTATGTAGCAGTATAATCGAATATTTCTTGATGTCGGCCAATGTTTCTACGATTTTTTAGTGGATCAATTTGGGTATTATTGGCCTATTAAGTCTTTTAGGTTTTTGCACTGGCCGTAAGTGTTAAGCTACACCCATGCACTCTCTTCAAGAAGAGAAGGGAAGTGTGCATACCAATTAAGCCATAACTCATTGGTGACCTATCAGAATATAAATGCAAATGAATGTCATACTCTGCTATTTGTATCTTTGCCACATTTATTCAGAGGCAAGGATAGTGTTTTGTGCGGAAAGAAAGTTGGCATAGAAACAGCTTTGTTTTGCCCTTGACATTAGCATCTAGCTATCTAACAAAAGAATAAAACGAAAATTTACTTTAAAGTGATAATATTCTATCATCTTTTAGACATTATCCATATTAACCTTTTGTTTGCACAAAAAAATGGCATCCGGTTGGGCAGGCCAAATAAGGTAGGAAAGAGAAATGATAGTTCGACCCAAACCACTTGGTGCCGAATTGTTTACTTAAGGTACCGGCTCAAGATAGTCAAGGAAGATACGAAAGATCAGTACGGGGTTTTAAGAGAGATTTGCAATCAATCAGAAGCCGGTGATTGTGAAACTTAAGCACTAAGCAACGGTATGATCGGTACTTGAATCAAGAAAAATCTAGGGTTTTTTGAACTACTGCTTAACAAACCCTAGTTCTATAAAAGCCAGAGCTCCAGACGTAAAAATGAATCTCTCTCTCAATCAAACAACCAATTACCAATTTTTCCTAGTTTTATGGCTTCTCAGCCACCTTACCGTAATTAATGTAAAATAAATCTTCAGTGATCAACACATTTCCATCGAGGCCCTATCGAGGCTTGAGACGACCGGCCCTCCTCGATCAGGTATGCATCCACGTTCCTTTAAATCTATAGAAAGCAGAGAATCAAGATGAAGGAACGCCTCCCCCTTGGCCTTCATTTCGGCGCACCGACACTCATATAGCACCGATTGGGGAATGGCCGAGGACGCTGATGGCCGGATCGAGGCTGTTAGCATGTCTATGAGAGGTTCAGACATCCATCCCTACTCTCGTAACAAGATAATAGAATCGATCTCGGTCTTCGGCCGAATCAAGCTTGGTGGTCACAACACAGGTGATTTAGACGTCCATTCTTTCCTTTGCATTGTGATTCCAGGATTGGTCTCGGTCTAGGCGAGACGATCGGCCCTCTGCTCTGTCTGGTAAAAAACGACTGAGCGATTTAGGCGTCCATTCTTGCGCTCGGGTATTGAGAGCAGGTCGAGCGGTGTGGCTGATGAATCATGATTCGGCTTGAGCCTCACGGTGTAAGAGATTTAGATGAACTCGGACTTCAAGACGAGGTCATTGTTAGGAATATGTATGCCTTAGAGGCCATCATTGTACATTGATATATATTATAGCGGATGCTTGGACATATATATAAAGGACTTTTTTGCTCGACATGATAGTATGCTATCTGGTTACTCTTTATCTTAACATGATAACTGGTATTGTTATACTGTCTTTCTCTTACATGTTGATAAAGCCCTTAGGATATGTGCTAGACTACCAGGACTATGATGCGGATCATACTACTGGGACCGGGGTAGTCCAAAAGCACATCCTTCAATTGTTCCTAGTCGAGGGGATATCGAGACAGGGCATTGATATTCCAGAGTAGACTAGTGTGTATGTTTCTTGACCCTGTATGGGGGCGATGGTTGATCCTATAGTCATTGGTGTTTGACATCAAAGATTGTACACATGTGCTTATTAGAGAATGGGTACACCGAACAGGACTCGCCGAGAACTCTTAGATGGTTATATACCTATCGTCAGATAGCAGTTCTCTGGTGACACTGGTACAGTTAGTCTGTAGACCCGAGATCGTCATAGTGTCTTATGTGATTCCCACTGTGCTTTGATTTCCTCCCTACCACGGCTCAAAGGAGTCGTGCAAACAGGTGGATTTTGGGTACAATCCCGAATCATATGGAGGCGGTGAGCGATAGGAGGGGTTTCGTCTCTTCCGGTATAGGGAGTTGATGTTGCGCTATACTCGATTGGCTATAACTGCAAAATCCCTCACCAGGGTTGTTGAGATTTAATGATAAGAGTTATCAGTAGTTTCTCGAACTGTTATGAGCCACACATTGGCATGACTTATCAAGTTACTGGGGTCTGACGTTGACCACCCCTAGACTCGATATGTGACATATCAGATGAAGAGACCGGACTGTACGGTAATGTTACTGATAGGCTTCATGGAAAGTATGGACAAGCTTGCTTGTTGATCTTCATATCGCTCAATACCCGGATAGCCGTTACGTCCAGCTAGTACCGCTGACGGCTTGTAAGTGACTGATGTGATCATCACCTACTGCTGGCATATTGACGAGTATTTAGAGTCCCACACAGAAGTTTTCTGGTTCAAGCGAAAAGGAGTAGGGCACATATGTTGATATGTGCAGGGGCCGGATTAAATACGAGTATGCGATACCGTATTCTAATCTGATGGTTATCTGATATCGGTTAGGTTATATGTGATATAACCGGATTATTGAATCAAGTGTTGATTTGATAATGTGATATACAGATAAATGATATTAGTCGGTCATATGTGATATAACCGGATTATTAAATCAAGTGTTGATTTAATAATTTGATATATTTTTATATTTGATATAATTATATGTTAACTAATATTATTAGCTTACTAATTGCTTTATTAATATATAAATATATATATATATATATATATATATATATATATATATATATATATATATATATTTGATATATAAATATATATTATTAAATGAAGCATGGTTGAAATTTTTATTTTTGGAAAATAGAAAATGAGGTGTAAATTGTGGTATGGTTTAAGGCATGGGTTTTTATCATTTTATATTGGTCTTGACTCACTATTCAAGCATGGTTGCAATTTATTTCCATGCTTGAATAAGTGAGTAGCCATTCATTCATTCTACACACTTGGTGATTTTTTGCCTTTGTCATTTCTTGAGCTCTTGAGTTCTTGCTCTCCTCAATTTTTCTCACCTCATCTCTAAGCTCAAAACCCTCACTGCTAGTTTCGCCGGGTCAAATCCGGTGGTTTGGGCTCGTTTTTCTATGTTGTTCATATTAAACCCAAAAATTCCAACTTTTGGAAAATTTTTCAGAGAACAATCTTGAGGTGGTGTTTGATGTTCGTTCGAACTTTTTAACGTCGTCTATGTAGGTCGAGTTAGGGGTTTGTTTTTCTTCATCTTCTTCTTCATTTCAAGAAAACTCTCTAGGTTTTCAAAAGGTGAAGAAAATTAGTAAGAAAAACGAACCCCTAACTCGACCTACATAGACGACGTTAAAAAGTTCGAACGAACATCAAACACCACCTCAAGATTGCTCTCTGGAAATTTTTCCAAAAGTTGGAATTTTTGGGTTTAAAAATATTCAGAGAATTGTCCATGGTATTGTGTGGACCCCCAAGAAAAACGAACCCCTAACTTGACCTAACGACTGCGGCCAAAAGGTGCTTTTGGCGACGGTTCTGTGACGTCGTTGGTGAGGCTTGGGACGTGCTCTCTTGTGCTGATCCATATGTGCTTGTGGCACTGTCTGAAAAAATCTCATCTCACGCAAAAAACCCCGGCTATTCAAACACGACGATCCAATATAACATATCCCAGTAGCACATAACATCACATGTCATCAACGTAAGTAAATATGCGTATCCCAATTGTCGTTGACATATAACAACAAAACTGGCGATATACCACATATTACACTTACGGTCGTAGAAAAGAAAGTGAAAACTACAGCAATTGGAATCTGCAACCACCATAGACATCATAAACCCGGAATATCACATATTCCGAATTTCATGCCTAACCATATGAATTCCTTAGACATCATAAACCCGGAATATCACATATTCCGAATTTCATGCCTAACATTATAAACCCCGCATTTTAGTCTCAATATTGAAAACACTTTTCAATAACCAGTCGGCTAATTCAACAAGATTCCCGACAACCTGATCGAGTACTTGTCGGAAACTTTAGTAGACGGCCGCACCCCCCGTTGCCGTCGACGAAGTGCACTTAGGCGGAACACCGCAGCCGCGAGCATCCGGGAGGATACTTTTGGCAACGGGGTTCTCCTACAGTCACTTGGTCGGGGCTATGGGGCGTGACTTTGCTGGGTTCCTTAGCATCCTCACTATGTTTTCAAGGGCATCAAGTATGCAATTTTGAGGTGTTCTAGTGAGCTAAAGAACCCTAGCCAAGGATCTAACTAGAGGATTAGAAGTAAGCAAGCATGTAATCAAACATTACACTAAGTGAATGAGGAATACAACCTTTGTAGACCGGTCCTTCACTTCTAAAGCTCTGTGTAGTCCCTTTGCTCCAAGTAGTGATCTCCCAGACTCTAGTAAGGGTTCACAAGGCGAAAGGAACAAGCTTGCTTGAAGTCTTCGAGGCCGAAGACAATCTACGTCGAAGAATCTCCAACTCAAGCTTCCTCTTCACTAATTGGGAATTAGTTTAGCAATCAACCTAAACTAAGGCCGGTTTTTATGCTAGTTTCGCCGGGTCAAATCCGGTGGTTTAGGCTTCGTTTTTGTTTGGTGCTCCAGTCTCTGGGGTTTGGTGTTTCAGGTATTGTTTTTTTTACTAAGATTGCATGTGATGTTATATTTCTGTAAAGGCAATTCGAAGTGTTTCGTATTCGTGATTTTAACATCGTTCTGAGTAGCATAGACGACGTTAAAAAGTTCGAACGAACATCAAACACCACCTCTGTTAGTTATATGTATGCCCTAGAGGCCATTACTGTACATACGATGTATATTGTAATGGATGCTTGGACGTATATAGGGAGGACTTTCTTGCTTGACATGATAGTATGCTATCTGGTTGTACTTTATCTTAACATATACTCTGATTGTCTCTATGTTACATGTTGATGAAGCCCTTAGGATATGTACTCGACTACTGGGACTATGATGAGATCATACTAGTGGGGCCACGGTAGTCGACGAGTACATCCTATAACTGTTCCTAGTCGAGGGTGTATCGAGACTGGGCATCGATACACCAGAGTAGACTAGCGTATACGCATCTTGACCCATATGATGGGCGATGGATGATCCCATATCTATCGGTGTTTGACATCAAGGATGGTGTACGGGTGTTCAGTAGAGACTGGGTACACTGGACGGACTCGCCGAGAACTCCTAGATGGTATTATACCTCACGTCAGATGGCAGTTCTTCGGTGACACTGGTACAGAGTAGTCTGTTGACCCGAGATCGTCATAAAGTCTTATGTGATTCCTACTGTTCTTTGATTTCCATCATACCACGTCCAAGAGGGCATGCAAAAAGATGGCTTTTGGGTACAGTCCCGAATCACATGGAGGCAATGAGCGATAGGAGGGGATTCGTCTCTCCCGGTATAGAGAGTTGATGTTGTGCTGTGTTCGATTGGCTATAACTGGAAATCCTTGGTCAGGGTTGCTGAGATTTACTGGTAAGTGTTATCAGTAGTTTCTCGAACTGTTATAGACCTCATATCGACACGACTTATCGAGTTACTGGGGTCTGACGTTTACCACCCCTAGGCGACATATGCGACATATCAGACGACGAGACCGGACTATACGGGAGTGTTACTGATTGGATTCGCAGGAGAATGTACAGGCTTGCTTGTTGATTGTCACGACCCGAAAGTACGGAACGTGACTGGCACTTAGATTACGAGACGTCTAAAGGCGTACCGTAACCTAAGTGAGCCAAAGCCCAGAAATCTAACCCAAAATCAAAAGAGAGTGAAGGAAAACCTTAAATGAAAACGGTTTTGAAATCAATTAAGTTGCATAGAATCCAAAAAAAGAACATCAAAAATTCCCGAAAATTTCGGCAGAGTCTCCCCTGTATTTTCTATCCCCCAAAATGGGTACAACAAGATAATAAACCTGTAATTATAAAAATGGCATCCCCAAGCGGGAGCTAGCTCTTCGCCCAAGGCGGATCACAACCACATGCAATATAATAGTAATATCAAGAAAAAGAGCATAAAAGAGATGCAAAATACCAGAAAACACACGTCGGCTCAAGTGAGCTCGACCCAAAAGAACCACAAATATACAAGTCTCTCAGTCTCATCACTAGGTCGCATATACAATACAAGTGGTAGATGGAGAATACTAGATACAATGATAAAGCAAAAAGGAAAAAAAGTATACTCGCAACCCACCTACGGGCGATGTCGCGAGTCTGAGCAAAAGAAACTGATGACAAGATAGCCCGCCGCTACGAGACTGACGGGTCCGACCTGCAAGACACTGTGGCACAACGGGGGTGAGTTGCCAGCTCGTGAGTAAATATAACATCTAATAAGGCAATCGTAAGAATGCACGCAATGCACCACAACATGTATGTCCATATGTGATATAATAACTCTAGTATGCATGCACAGGTATGCAATATCTTTTCTAACTCTTTAAGTGTTTAGAATGTTAAAGTTACTGCATTCTTAACTTTTAGAAAATGAATGTCTGTATAATAGCTAAATATCATCAAGAAATCATCTGGAAACCCGTGTCAAGCATCGACACCAAAGGAATCATATCTGTCTCAATATCGGGCTCCGTCAGTCCGGATCGGCCCATATCATAAATCTCACGACAACGGTCGGTATCCTCCGGATATCCGCCGCGCCAGACATCACCGGTAGGTAGTCTTCCCCTGCCAGGCTCATCGTCTACAACTCGATCTTCTTGCCCCGGGGTACCATACCGGGCCCACCATGTACCCGAGACGGTTCATCCACTCCTCGAATCGGGTCTCGAAATCCAACAGAAAACATGAAAACTCATGGTGGACGACACAGACATCACGAGAAAACCGCAACTTTGTTTTGAAAATGATAAATCTAAGGTTTTGTTAAATTCTTGCGGTTTTCCCCAAAAATCCAGAAATCACAGAAAAACTGAAATCATCAAGAAAATCATAGTGTCCACATGTTATATATAATAAATGTCTATGATATCAATGTATATGATGTGAGTTTTAGTAGCAATCTATATAAATATGATGTTAATGCGAGGTATATGCATGCTATGCAATTTCATATATCATGTTTGAATGCAAATAGCGATATTAAGTTAAACAGGTTTTCTAGTGTACGTGGCATGGCAATTACCAAAGGCGTGTGTGTCACATGAATAGTGCGCGTGCAATCGATGCCAATGGTAATGTGTTCGTGTCCTACGAAATGATATCGCGTATGTATATATGAACGTCATATGAATGTCCATGCAATCTAGTATAGGGTTAGCTGTGAGGGTATGCCATGTATATAAATGGATAAGCTAGCTAACAATATAATTAATGCATAAAGTAGGGTAATCCTAACTAGGGGGGGGGCGCCTCACGCCATCCAGACGATTCCCCCGTAGATGAATATATCTACCCACCAGAAATCCCCGCTAATCTGATCCGGCCACCGCTTTGCCTTTTCGCGCCGTATCCGAAGTTTCCCCGACCGATCCTAAATTTGCACAACATCAAGTATAAGATTACATAACCCTAAACGATGCAAGTCACATTATACAAATATCGACACTCACGAGTTAATCATAGCATGCACTCGGTGCGCGGAAAAACGCACGAAAATCGCAATCCTTTAACTAAAATCGTCATTTCGGGGAAATCGATAAAACTACCATCCGTCTAGACGAAACCCCGCGTTCACGCATTCTAATAATCCTATACGAAGCTAATAATATTGCTAACCTAACACAAATCGACCGCATACTATTTTTTGTAAAAATCTAGTAAGCGATTTTCAAACCAAATCGATACAAACATTGAAATTTGTCGTTTTAGCGAGCATACTAATACACAATTAACCACTCCAATCACCTAGATAACCATCCCTAACATAATCCAAGCATTATGCTACAAACCCTAATTTCTAAAATCAAAACCTTCTCTTGATTTTTCCTAATCAAACATTTACTACTAAACTAATATTTAGAATTGAAATTCTAGCACAATTAAACCACAAGTAAGCAAACTAGTTTAGAATTTTACCTCCCCAATTGAATCCTAGCATGATCAAGTCACCAAGAAGCCTCCTTTCATCAAGTTTTTAAACTAATTTGGGTTGAAGAGAGAAGGGATTAGGGTTAGGCTTTGAATGGAGAAAGAAATTGTGGATTTTTCTTGAATTTTTTTGCATGAAAATGATCAAAAAAAAAAAGAAGTGAAGAGGGGGGAAACCTGCAGGAGGAGGGTCGGCCAGCAGCTTGAGGATGAAGTGGGGAAATTTTGGGGAAGTTTCTAGGTGATTAGAACATCATATGTTATCATTTCAAGCTTTCATGTCAACTTTTTCACAAAAAACCCTCATTTTACTTCATTTTCTCATTAAATTTCCAACCCAAAAACTAAAAATGTGAAAGTCATGACACAATTTTATTAACACCATATTTTAGCTTATAAAGACTCCTAATTAAGAAATTTACCTAATTAAATTTGTATTTATCCCTAATTAAATGTATTTAAAAAGGCTTAAAATAATAAAAAAATAATTAATTACCAAAAAATTTTTATTTAACTAGAAAATTATAAATGACATTTTAGTGACAAAATTATAGTAATATCTTATTTAAATTTTGTATAATTAGGTCTACAATGAAAAATATCAATTTTGACTTTTTACGGAAAAAGCCGAAAAATTAGCCGTTTGCCGAAAAACTGCCTAAACGATTTTCGAAGGGTTACAATCTTCCCCCCTTAAAGAAATTCGGTCCCCGAATTAGAATTTAACTACGCGTACCTTCAAAAAGATGGGGATATCTCTTCCTCATCTCGACCTCGGTCTCCCAGGTGACCTCCTCGCTGTTCGGGCCACGCCAAAGGACTTTGACAGACGGTATGACCTTCGACCTCAATTTCTTCACCTGCCGATCCAAGATGACAACCGGCTGCTCGGTGAAAGAAAGGTCACTCTCTAACTGGATCGTCTGGTGCTGAATCGCCTGGGAAGGATCATGAAGGTACTTGCGGAGCATCGAGACATGGAATACGGGGTGAACATCGGGGAAGCTGGGCGGAAGAGCTAACCGATAAGCGACCGGACCAACACGCTCTAGGATCTCGAAAGGACCAACATATCTAGGACTCAGTTTCCCTTTCCGCCCAAATCTCATCACACCCTTCATCGGAGAGACCTTCAGGAAAACATGATCGCCAACAGCGAACTCGAGTCGGCGACGACGCCTGTCAGCATAAGATTTCTTCCTGCTCTGTGCCGCTCTCATCCTGTCCCGAATCAGCTGTATTTTCTCGGTCGTCTCCTGTACGATCTGAGGCCCCAAAATACTGCTCTCCCTGAGCTCTGTCCAACATACAGGCGATCGACATCTCCTCCCATATAAAGCCTCGAAAGGTGCCATCTGTATCGTCTCCTGGAAGCTATTATTGTAGGAAAACTCGATCAAAGGCAAATGACGATCCCAGCTACCACCGAAATCCAAAACACAAGCTCTGAGCATGTCCTCAAGAGTCTGAATAGTACGCTCCGACTGACCGTCAGTCTGCGGATGAAAGGCTGTGCTAAAACTCAATCGGGTGCCCAAAGCTTCCTGGAGTTTCTGCCACAATCGGCTGGTAAACTGGGTGCCACGGTCGGACACGATGCAAGTCGGAACACCATGCAGTCGCACTATCTCATCAATATAAACCTGGGCGTACTGAGAAAATCCAAAAGTGGTCTTTACTGGCAGAAAGTGAGCTGCTTTCGTCAGTCGATCCACAATCACCCAAATAGAGTCATACCCTCGACTGGTCCTGGGTAGACCCACAACGAAGTCCATGGAGACCTGCTCCCACTTCCACTCAGGGATGGGCAAAGGCTGTAACTCGCCGGCTGGCCTCTGGTGCTCAGCCTTGACTTGCTGACAAGTCAGGCATCTCGACACAAAGTCTGTAATATCCTTCTTCATCCCGTCCCACCAGTAAACCTCTCTCAAATCACGGTACATCTTGGTGGAACCTGGGTGAACACTGTATACTGATCTATGTGCCTCCTCGAGAATATCACGCCTCAATCCCTCTGAATCTGGCACGCACAGTCGAGTCCCAAAGCGAAGTATCCCCTGATCATCAATCACGAACTCCGAAACTCTGCCCTGTCGAATCTGCTCAATAATCTCTAATGTACGGGCATCGCCGGACTGTGCCTCGTGGATACGGTCAAGTAACTGTGGGCGTGCTCTGAAATGGGCCAGCTGTCCTCCTGTAGGAGTAAACTCGAACTGCGCTCTGCTATCACATAAAACCTGCCAATCCGCCGTCGACTGCATCTGTGCTGCGCTCAAACAAGATAAGCTACCTCCGGGCCTCCTACTCAAAGCATCTGCCACCACATTCGCCTTGCCCGGATGGTATAAAATCTCGCAGTCATAATCCTTCACCAACTCCATCCAACGGCGCTGTCTCAGGTTCAGGTCTCGCTGCTGGAAGATATACTTCAAACTCTTGTGGTCAGTGAATATCTGGCACGACTCACCGTATAGGTAATGTCTCCAGATCTTAAGTGCAAATACCACTGCAGCCATCTCTAAATCATGGGTGGGGTAGTTCTGCTCGTGTTTCCTCAGCTGCCGAGAAGCATACGCGATAACTCTGTCGTGCTGCATCAATACACAGCCCAGCCCCACTCTAGAAGCATCACAATATACCACGAACCCGCCTGATCCTGAAGGCAATGCTAACACTGGAGCAGTAGTCAGACGAGTTTTCAACTGCTGAAAGCTATCCTCACATGCCTGTGTCCAATCAAAAGGAACCCCCTTCCGGGTCAACCCGGTCAACGGTGCAGCAATGCGGGAGAAATCCTGGACGAAACGTCGATAATAGCCGGCCAGACCTAGAAAGCTGCGAACCTCTGTGACTGATACCGGTCTAGGCCAACGCTGAACTGCCTCGATCTTCTTCGGGTCCACGCAAATACCATCTCTCGTCACCACATGACCCAAGAAGTCGACACTGTCTAGCCAGAATGCGCACTTGGAGAATTTGGCGAACAGCTGATGCTCCCTCAAAGTCTGCAATGTGATACGTAAGTGCTGCTCATGCTCCTCCCGGCTCCGAGAATAAACCAAGATGTCGTCAATGAACACAATAATGAACTGATCGAGATACGGCCTGAATACGCGGTTCATCAAATCCATAAAAGCTGCCGGGGCATTGGTGAGCCCGAACGACATC
Source organism: Agapanthus africanus (assembly GCA_030015575.1). Lineage (NCBI taxonomy): Eukaryota > Viridiplantae > Streptophyta > Magnoliopsida > Asparagales > Amaryllidaceae > Agapanthus > Agapanthus africanus. The sequence continues at coordinate 203,687,346 of CM057347.1, read as the reverse complement.
ACCAAGAACTCGTAATGACCATAACGAGTACGGAAGGCAGTCTTCGGAATATCCTCCTTCCGAACCCGCAACTGGTGATAACCTGATCGTAAATCAACCTTCGAGAAAAACCCTACACCCTGGAGCTGATCAAATAAGTCATCAATGCGGGGTAGGGGATACCTGTTCCGCACAGTAACTCGGTTCAACTGACGATAATCAATGCATAAGCGCATACTTCCGTCCTTCTTCTTAACAAACAAGACGGGAGCGCCCCAAGGTGACACACTCGGTCGGATAAGCCCTTTGTCCAGCAAGTCCTGTAACTGATCCTTTAGCTCTCTCAGCTCCGCCGGGGCCATCCGATAAGGCGGTATAGAGATAGGCCCCGTGCCGGGGATCAAGTCAATACAGAACTCAATCTCGCGCTCTGGTGGCAGACCAGGCAGCTCGTCAGGGAATACATCAGGAAACTCTCTCACAACAGGGACCTGGTCCAACGGAACCTCTGTGGAGCTAGTATCACAAACATAGGCTAAGAATCCCTGACACCCTTTCCTTAAGAGCTGACCAGCGCGAAGAGAAGAAATCAAGCTGGGAAGGGTAGCGCTACGATCTCCCTGAATAATAAGAACCGGCTCACCAGGAAAACTGAATCTGACTGCTTTTTCACGGCAGTCCACGGATGCATAACAGGTGGCTAGCCAGTCCATACCAAGAAGAACGTCAAAGTCTAGCATATCGAGAAGAATCAAATCTACTGAAGAATCTCTCTCCCCGATACGAACGGAACAAGATCGGTATACAAAACGGGCAACAAAAGACTCGCCTACCGGGGTAATAACGACAAGCGGCTGATCTAACGGACAAGACTCTCGGCCCAACCTCGGTGCAAAATACGTGGAAACATAGGAATGTGTGGAGCCTGGATCAAATAATACCCGTGCATTAAAAGAACATACTGGCAGAGTACCTGTCACGACGGCATTGGATGCCTGTGCATCCTGAGGAGTCAACGCGAACACTCGGGCCTGTCCACCACTAATAGCTGGCGGTCCTCTGCCTCTACCTCGGCCTCTGCCTCTGCCTCTGCCTCTGTCGCCTCGTCCTCTCTGAACCGGACCGCCACGCCCACGGCCTCTAGAAGCATCTGGCTGGCGTGAAGCATCATCAGAAGGAGGAAGTAAAGCTCTCTGCGAAGGTGGTGAAGGTGGTAAAGTCACATGCGGGACTGTCGCCGCGCCCGGACGTCCCATGGTACAGTCTCTGACACGGTGATACTGACTCCCACACCGAAAACATCCTGGAGACGACTGCTGGGTCTGTGGATATGAACCAAATAACTGACCTCGTCTCAATCCTCTGCCTCCGCCATCTCCCGGAAATAATCTATCACGATGTCTGCCCATCTGCCGCTGAGCTGGCGTATCAGTACGGATCCTCTTCGGCCCAGAAGCGACCGGAGTCTCAGAAATACGCTCCTCCAAAAGTAAGGCTGCGTCCATCGCGGTTGCGTATGTATCAAAGTGCTGGGTGCCGATGGCAAGGAATAGCTGTGTATCAAGCCCTCGTACAAACCTCTTTATCCTCTTCTCTTCTGTGTCGACTAGGTGCGGAGCATATCGAGACAACTGGGTAAACTGTATATCATACTCCGACACTGTCATCCCCGGAGTCTTGCGCAAAGACTCAAAACTACGGGCTCGAGCATCTCGAACACTCTCCGGAAGAAAACGGGCAAGAAATACAGCTGTAAACTCATCCCAGGTCATAGAAGGCAGACCTGCAGCTCGGCCTCTCTCTACTGAGTCGTACCATGTCTGGGAAAGACCCTCCAGACGAAAACTCGCAAACTCCACCAATCTATCCTCAGAACACCTCAACGAACGGCCAATCCGTGCCATCCTATCGAGAAATGCCTGTGGGTCCTCTGTCGCATCTGTACCGGTAAAAGCTGGAGGTCTCAATCTCATGAACTCCTGTAGTGAAACAGGGATAGTCTCCGTAGTAGCAGCAGGAGTGACCATCTGTGCAGCAGGTACGATCGTGGTCTGTGCGGTGGAAGGAACGTCCTCGGATCTCTGTGCCCGGCTGGACTCAACTAAAGATCCCATCATCTGCCGCAACTCTTGCATGCCGGCCTCTAATCTGGCAATACGGTCTGGATAAGGCGGATCAGTAGGACCCTGAGGGGTAGGAGTATCCTCCCGCTCGATCCTCGCCTCAGACGGGCCCGCCCGAATCTCATCCCTAGCGGCAGCCCGCTGAGCTCTCGTAGTCTTTGGCGGCATCGAAGCTGGAATAAGAAATAGAACTGATAAGGACATTGCAATTGAATCAAGGAATGCAAGGAATCAAGAAAGGAAATACAAGCAATTATGTCCTAAGGTTACTTAGGCGGAGTACCGTATCGTAAGTATGCCGCGGATCATACCCACGCTACGCCACTCTGCTTAAGTCACCTACTCCATCTACCAAGGTCGTCCTACACTCAGAAAGGTAAAACCTACGCTCTGATACCAACTGTGTCACGACCCGAAAGTACGGAACGTGACTGGCACTTAGATTACGAGACGTCTAAAGGCGTACCGTAACCTAAGTGAGCCAAAGCCCAGAAATCTAACCCAAAATCAAAAGAGAGTGAAGGAAAACCTTAAATGAAAACGGTTTTGAAATCAATTAAGTTGCATAGAATCCAAAAAAAGAACATCAAAAATTCCCGAAAATTTCGGCAGAGTCTCCCCTGTATTTTCTATCCCCCAAAATGGGTACAACAAGATAATAAACCTGTAATTATAAAAATGGCATCCCCAAGCGGGAGCTAGCTCTTCGCCCAAGGCGGATCACAACCACATGCAATATAATAGTAATATCAAGAAAAAGAGCATAAAAGAGATGCAAAATACCAGAAAACACACGTCGGCTCAAGTGAGCTCGACCCAAAAGAACCACAAATATACAAGTCTCTCAGTCTCATCACTAGGTCGCATATACAATACAAGTGGTAGATGGAGAATACTAGATACAATGATAAAGCAAAAAGGAAAAAAAGTATACTCGCAACCCACCTACGGGCGATGTCGCGAGTCTGAGCAAAAGAAACTGATGACAAGATAGCCCGCCGCTACGAGACTGACGGGTCCGACCTGCAAGACACTGTGGCACAACGGGGGTGAGTTGCCAGCTCGTGAGTAAATATAACATCTAATAAGGCAATCGTAAGAATGCACGCAATGCACCACAACATGTATGTCCATATGTGATATAATAACTCTAGTATGCATGCACAGGTATGCAATATCTTTTCTAACTCTTTAAGTGTTTAGAATGTTAAAGTTACTGCATTCTTAACTTTTAGAAAATGAATGTCTGTATAATAGCTAAATATCATCAAGAAATCATCTGGAAACCCGTGTCAAGCATCGACACCAAAGGAATCATATCTGTCTCAATATCGGGCTCCGTCAGTCCGGATCGGCCCATATCATAAATCTCACGACAACGGTCGGTATCCTCCGGATATCCGCCGCGCCAGACATCACCGGTAGGTAGTCTTCCCCTGCCAGGCTCATCGTCTACAACTCGATCTTCTTGCCCCGGGGTACCATACCGGGCCCACCATGTACCCGAGACGGTTCATCCACTCCTCGAATCGGGTCTCGAAATCCAACAGAAAACATGAAAACTCATGGTGGACGACACAGACATCACGAGAAAACCGCAACTTTGTTTTGAAAATGATAAATCTAAGGTTTTGTTAAATTCTTGCGGTTTTCCCCAAAAATCCAGAAATCACAGAAAAACTGAAATCATCAAGAAAATCATAGTGTCCACATGTTATATATAATAAATGTCTATGATATCAATGTATATGATGTGAGTTTTAGTAGCAATCTATATAAATATGATGTTAATGCGAGGTATATGCATGCTATGCAATTTCATATATCATGTTTGAATGCAAATAGCGATATTAAGTTAAACAGGTTTTCTAGTGTACGTGGCATGGCAATTACCAAAGGCGTGTGTGTCACATGAATAGTGCGCGTGCAATCGATGCCAATGGTAATGTGTTCGTGTCCTACGAAATGATATCGCGTATGTATATATGAACGTCATATGAATGTCCATGCAATCTAGTATAGGGTTAGCTGTGAGGGTATGCCATGTATATAAATGGATAAGCTAGCTAACAATATAATTAATGCATAAAGTAGGGTAATCCTAACTAGGGGGGGGGCGCCTCACGCCATCCAGACGATTCCCCCGTAGATGAATATATCTACCCACCAGAAATCCCCGCTAATCTGATCCGGCCACCGCTTTGCCTTTTCGCGCCGTATCCGAAGTTTCCCCGACCGATCCTAAATTTGCACAACACCAAGTAACCCTAAACGATGCAAGTCACATTATACAAATATCGACACTCACGAGTTAATCATAGCATGCACTCGGTGCGCGGAAAAACGCACGAAAATCGCAATCCTTTAACTAAAATCGTCATTTCGGGGAAATCGACAAAACTACCATCCGACTAGACGAAACCCCGCGTTCACGCATTCTAATAATCCTATACGAAGCTAATAATATTGCTAACCTAACACAAATCGACCGCATACTATTTTTTGTAAAAATCTAGTAAGCGATTTTCAAACCAAATCGATACAAACATTGAAATTTGTCGTTTTAGCGAGCATACTAATACACAATTAACCACTCCAATCACCTAGATAACCATCCCTAACATAATCCAAGCATTATGCTACAAACCCTAATTTCTAAAATCAAAACCTTCTCTTGATTTTTCCTAATCAAACATTTACTACTAAACTAATATTTAGAATTGAAATTCTAGCACAATTAAACCACAAGTAAGCAAACTAGTTTAGAATTTTACCTCCCCAATTGAATCCTAGCATGATCAAGTCACCAAGAATCCTCCTTTCATCAAGTTTTTAAACTAATTTGGGTTGAAGAGAGAAGGGATTAGGGTTAGGCTTTGAATGGAGAAAGAAATTGTGGATTTTTCTTGAATTTTTTTGCATGAAAATGATCAAAAAAAAAGAAGTGAAGAGGGGGGAAACCTGCAGGAGGAGGGTCGGCCAGCAGCTTGAGGATGAAGTGGGGAAATTTTGGGGAAGTTTCTAGGTGATTAGAACATCATATGTTATCATTTCAAGCTTTCATGTCAACTTTTTCACAAAAAACCCTCATTTTACTTCATTTTCTCATTAAATTTCCAACCCAAAAACTAAAAATGTGAAAGTCATGACACAATTTTATTAACACCATATTTTAGCTTATAAAGACTCCTAATTAAGAAATTTACCTAATTAAATTTGTATTTATCCCTAATTAAATGTATTTAAAAAGGCTTAAAATAATAAAAAAATAATTAATTACCAAATTTTTTTTATTTAACTAGAAAATTATAAATGACATTTTCGTGACAAAATTATAGTAATATCTTATTTAAATTTTGTATAATTAGGTCTACAATGAAAAATATCAATTTTGACTTTTTACGGAAAAAGCCGAAAAATTAGCCGTTTGCCGAAAAACTGCCTAAACGATTTTCGAAGGGTTACATTGATCTTCTGATCGCTCAATACCTGGGTGGCTGTTACGTTTAGCTGACCGCTTGCAGCTTGTGGGTGTTTGATATGATCATCACCTACTGCCGGCGTATTGACGATTATTTAGAGTCCTACACAGAGGTTTCTTGACTCAGGCAAAGAGGAGTAGGGGCACATATATGATATGTGCAGGACCGAGGATAATGCTATATGAGATACCGTATTCTATTCTCACGATATATGATATCAGCCGGGTCATCGGATCAAGTGTTGATTCGATGAATCGGTAAATGAGATATTAGTCGGTTATATGCGATATAGCCGGATTGTCGGATCAAGTGTTGATTCGATAATTTAATGTATAATAATATATATGATATATTAAATTACATTAACTAATATTAGCTCACTAAAAGATTCTTTTTCTCACTCGGGTAATACATTGATATATATGCGATATATGTTAATTGTATTATTTTTATTTTGTTGCAATAAATATTATATATGTGATATATAATATTGTAACATGATATGGTTATTAACGCAACATATTTAGTGGAGATTAAGCATGGTTAGGGTTTGATTTGGGTTAAGCTATTCTAGAAGTTTCTAGAAGTTTTCATTTTTGTTTTGGAAAAGATATTTTATGAAGATATTTCCTTAACCCAACCCAACCCTTTAACCTTGGTTAATTCTCTACAAGGGTTAGTTTGACCATGGTTGCATTTCTAACCTTATCATTACTTTCATTATTCATCACAAAAGGATGATGATTTATTCTTCTTCTTCTTCTTTCTTCTTTTGATGGAAAAGCTTTCTAGGTTATTCCTAAGTGATGAAAATGAGTGAGAATAAAAAAACAAATGAGAGCAAAAATCCTACTTCATCATTCTCATCTACCCTTTCCATTTAGATGAGGGTGTTCACTTCATTTTGTGAGTGAGAGCTTGTGTTAATGAAACTTCAAGGTAGATCATCTTTGTTATCGAAAATCGGAAGCAAGCTTGCACCTTTCTCTTCGTGGAGCCTCTCTAGAGTCCGGATGCACGATGATCGCAGCGAAGGGACCTCAACACGGAGCTTAAGAAGTGAAGGACCGGATCTACAAAGGTTGTAATCTCTCTCGCTTAGTGTTAAAGTGTTTAACATGCTTGTTTTCGCCTAAACTCTAGTATAAAGATCTTGGTTTAGGGTTGTTCGGCACGGCTAAATTTTAAATCGGGCATGGTTGATGCCTCGTAGACCATTGTGCGTGTGCCTAGCAACCCTACAACTTCAAGATTGCTCTCTGGAAATTTTTCCAAAAGTTGGAATTTTTGGGTTTAAAAATATTCAGAAAATTGTACATGGTATTGTGTGGACCTTCAAGAAAAACGAACCCCTAACTCGACCTAACGACCGCGGAACCGCGTCCAAAAGGTGCTTTTGGCGACGGTTCCGCGACGCCGTTGGTGAGGCTTGGGACGTGCTCTCTTGTGCTGGTCCGTATGTGCTTGTGGCACTGTTTGGGAATTTTTGAATCTGACTCAAGAGTTGAGTCCTCTGAGAATTTTGGGTGGTTGATCGATCAATCGAAAAGTTTAACATCGCCTAACTTTTATGAATGTGATACAATATTTGGAATCCACAATAAATAGTTTTGTGAAAACTAGTTTGAATTTTGTAAACCTAGCAATTTAGTCTCATTTGATCGGTTGCCACGGGGTTTTGATGTGGAAACTCTGTCGCAATCACGTAGTGTACGCAGATACTCACGGGTAACATTACTAGATAGCCACGCCCCATAGCCCCGACCAAGTGACTGTAGGAGAACCCCGTTGCCAAAAGTATCCTCCCGGGTGCTCGCGGCCGCGGTGTTCTGCCTAAGTGCACTTCGTCGATGGCAACGGGGGATGCGGCCATCTATTAAAGTTTCCGACGAGCATTCAATCAGGTTATCGGGAATTTTATTGAATTACTCGATTGGTTATTGAAAAGTGTTTTCAATATTGAGACTAAAATGCGGGGTTTATAATGTTAGGCATGAAATTCGGAATATGTGATATTCCGGGTTTATGATGTCTAAGGAATTCATATGGTTAGGCATGAAATCCGAAGTATGTGATATTTCGGATTTATGATGTCTTTGGTGGTTGCGGATTCCAATTGTTGTAGTTTTCACTTTCTTTTCTGCGACCGTAAGTGTAATATGTGGTGTATCGCCGGTTTCATTGCCATATGTCAACGGCAATTGAGATACACATATTTACTTACGTTGATGACATGTGATGTTATGTGTTGCTGGGATATGTTATAGTGGATCGTCGTGTTTGAATAGCCGGGTTTTTTTGAGTGAGATGAGATTTTTTCATTTTCATTCATGTAAAAACTTGTATGTAATATTCTTTTATTGGGGCACTTCCGGGTTGAGGATGATGTCACCATTGATGTATATTATTTACTTTTCCGCATTAGGATAGACCCAAGGTGGGGAGCACAAGTAACCGGGTTCTAGAGTCCAGTGGGAGACCATATCGAGGAGTCGAGACCGGGTCTCCTAACTTTAGAATTGGTAGGGTTTCTTGCCGCTCTCGTAGGGGTCTAGGGATGTGGGTTTGGCTATTCATCACGACCGTGGAATCCGTGTTTTTTACTGGCTTAATTTAAAACACGGAATTCCTAGTATATCCAATATTTCATATGTGGACTTCTGCTGCTGATATTCTGTGATGTGATCACTTTATATGATGAGATGAATTTTGTTATTATATATATGATATATAATAAACGTTGCTTATGTTTTGCACCCGCGCTAGTCCCGCCCCGCTATACCGTTAGTTAAGTAACCTAACAGTGCATAACGGGACACTGTGGTGAATGCGGATGGCATAAGCGTACGTTGTACTTTCGTTTCTTTTGTGATGCTTAGGAAGCATAAATGACTGGACTTCATTAATGAGATTAATGAAAAGGAAAGAAATCTAAAGATGTTGTGGAATCAAATTTTCAAAAATTGGTAGCTCTAGTTCCTGCTTTTGCATAGCGGTATTCCTTGTAGAATATCCAGCACCTCATTTGATGAGGAAAGAGTCGAGATCCTTTCACCGGGAGTGACCTCTTTAGCAGAAGCTAGTAGATGCTACACCCACTCGGTTTATTTTGAAAAACTCGATTTTAAAAGTGGAGCTTAAACCACTCCTTTTCAAAATCACTCGATTCTACAACGATATCAAGTTCATTACGCAAAAGGTTTTCTTAAAAACCTGTCGTAGCCCTCCGTCATTTCAGATAAGGACTATTTAGTATTCGTGCTGCGTTTGTTGACCTTGTCAAGGCATAGTGTACGGTAGCTGATTAGTGCTTATTTGCTAAAGCATGAGATGAGATTGGATTAGGGTAGTCGTGCGGCCTTGTTGACCTTGTCAAGGGTCGTGCGGGTGGGTTTAATTCAATCATGAAATGTACGGGTTGAACTTGACTTGCGATTTATGGTTTGTTGACCTTGTCAAGGTCATAGATCGCTTGGGGTAAAATATTATCGGGAATTTCAAGTGTTAATATTTGCAATGAGATTGCATACCTTCTATGAGATAGTTGGATTCCGATACCCACTGCGAGTAAGAGTTACTCATGGGAGAGTTTTGCACATTACAATTAGCCGATCAAAGTAGGTGTCTAGAAAGGTGTTAACGGGGTTATGCTCCTGGGAAAAAGAGGTTTATTTTAATTAGGTCCGTGCAAAAGCACGGGGAATCTCTCTCTAAGTACCGACACTAGCCTGGCCGAAAGATTGGCGAACTTGTAAGGTGTAATTAATCCCGGCTAGTCTTACTTTTTAGGGTTTGAAGGAAGATTTGATAAAAACAGTGGAAGCCATCCTGATTAGATAAAATAATAACCAATCTGATCTTGCAAGAGCATACGCCGAGTGTTTTCTTCTCTCTATCTCCTGGTAGCGACCGTGACATGCCTTAATCAAGATAATAATATGGATGTATTGACCGAACCTGCTTATTATGCTGAGCTGGGGAACGTTGGTTCCGCTCTTCCTCATAATTGTTATAAGTCTGAGCAGGAAATAGGGGAATATTCGGATTCCCACGCGACCTATACGAAGAATAAGCATGCTGATGCATCTTCTTCGGATGTGTTTGTTACCGAGAACTGTTTCTTAGTACACTCTACATTCTGGGTATGAGATACCGGATCAGGATCCCATATATGTAATATGTTACATAGGCTAAAGAAAGGCAGACAACTGAGAAAAGGTGATCATTTTCTAAAAGTAGGGAATGGTGCAAGTGTTGCAGCCAAAGCAGTTGGTGAACATCACCTTGTATTACCAAGTGGTAAATACATTGATTCTGAACAAATGTTATTACATGCCGAACCTGATATACAACATTACATCAGTTTCTTTATTAAGTTAAAGAAGGATATAATTTTGTATTGCAGGATAATGTTGTGAACATTTTCCTAAATCAAGAGTTGATTGGATCAGACACGTTATGTAATGGCATATACGTTCTAAATCAAACCACAATTCAAAGTATATTGAACACACACAAGAGGAAAAGTTCAGAAATGAACGAATCCTTCTTGTGGTATTGTAGACTAGATCATATCAATACGACACGTCTAGCTAAGTCACATAAGGATGAATATCTGAATCCGTTCGAATTTTCATCTTATGAAACTTGCCAGTCATGTCTCAAAGTTAAAATGACCAAAACTCCGTTTACATGAAACGGAGAAAGAGTTACTGAACTCTTGGACTGATACATGGTGATGTATACGGTCCTATGTCTATACATGCCAGGGTTGATTCTTTGTACTTCATTACATTCATCGATGATCTCTCAAGATTCGGACATGTGTTCCTGTTGAAACACGAGTCTGAAGATTTTGAGAAATTCAAGGAATATAAGTGCGAAGTAGATAACCAAACGGGTAGAACTATTAAAGTCCTTCGATGTGATCGGGGAGGAGAATACTTGAGCACGGAGTTCCTGGATTATTTAAAAGAGAATAGGATTCTCTTTCAGCTTACTCCTCCGTATACACCACAGAACTACGGTGTATCGGAACGGAGGTATCGCGCCCTATGAGATATGGCGCGCTCTATGATGAGTACTGCTGAGTTACTTATTTTCTTTTGGGGGTTATGCGCTTGAGAAGCCGCATACCTATTGAATATAGTTCCATCCAAATCAGTGCCTACCACTCCATATGAGATATGGAATGAGAAGAGACCATCTCTTAAACGAGTTAAGATATAGGGTTGTCCGGCCTATGTTGAAAAGCAAAATCCGGACAAGCTCGAGGCAAGGTCAGTTCTGTATAAGTTTGTTGGATATCCCGAACATTCGCGAGGGTATATCTTCTACCACACTGAGGAGCAAAAGGTGTTTTGTCTCTCAGCATGCCACCTTTTTAGAAAAGGAATTTTTTATGGAAGAAATTAGTGGTCATGAGGTAGAACTGGAAGGAGTTCCATCTAGACAAACTAACAGCTGATGATTTGGTAAAACCGAAGGATTCAATAGTTCCCAATGAACCTCAGCCTCTCCGCAGATCTAGTAGGGTTCCTCATCCGCCTGAGAGATACTACGGTTTTCTCAATGACAGTGGGAGCGGGGATTGCATCATGGATGATGATGACCCAACATGTTTCGAGCAGGCCATCACGAGTGGAGACTCTGTGAAATGGCTGGATGCTATGCGATCTGAGATGGAATCCATGTACACCAACAAAGTATGACTTTGAAAGTTGCACCTGAAGGGGTAAAACCCATCGGGAGCAAATGGATCTTGAGAAGATTCTTGGTGTAGATGGAAAAGTTGAGACTTTCAAAGCCAGACTTGTAGTAAAAGGTTTCCGTCAATAACCAGGTGTGGATTATGATGAAACCTTTTCTCCAGTGGCTATGCTTAAGTCCATCAGGATTAAAGCAGGCATCACGGAGTTGGAGCATCTATTTTTGATGTGGCAATCAAAAAGTTTGACTTCATCAAAAAGGTAGATGAACCTTGTATATACAAGAAGGTAGTAGAGAGTAAGGTTGTTTTCCTCGTATTGTACGTAGATGACACACTCTTGATAGGAAATGATGTTCCTATGCTACACTCGGTCAAGCTCCTCTTATCACAATGTTTCTCCATGTAGGATCTGGGTGATGCCTCCTACATCGAGTGATTAAGATCTATAGAGATAGATCTAAGAGGATGTATCATACTCACTAGGTGTCAATCAGATCCTGGGGAGAAACACTGGAAAACTGTGAAGAACATTCTTAAGTACTTGAGAAGCACTAAAGAAATGTTCTTGGTGTTTGGTAACGGTGAACTCCAGTGGGAGTGCTTTACCGATTCAAGATTCCATAGTGATAAGGTCGACTGAAAGTCAGTCTCAGGCTTTGTCTTTACCCTCAGTGGAGGGACGGTATGTTGGAAGAGTTCCAAGCTAAATACCGTGGCAAACTAGACGATAAAGGCTAAATACATCGCTACCAACGATGCTGCCAAAGTGGCTGTCTGGATATTTCTTGTTTATGAGATGAACATGGTTCCTACCATTGAGCGTCCAATAACTGTTATTGTGACAACAATGGAGTTGTGGCTTTGGCCTAGGAACCCCTGTCCCATCAGCGATCCAGATATATTCTGAGGTAGTATCACCTGATCAGGGAGATGGTTGATCTCCAAGGGATCGAGGTAAGGAGAGTTGACACGAAGGATAACACGGCGGATCCACTCACAAAGGCTTTTTCCAAGAGAGACTTTTATGGGACGTTGAGTATGAGATACTACAACAAATGGCCTTATTGCAAGTGGGAGATTGTTAGTTGTATGTATGCCCTAGAGACCATTATTGTACATATGATGTATATTATAGTGGATGCTTGGACATATATAGGTAGGACTTTCTTGCTCAACATGATAGTATGCTATCTAGTTACTCTTTATCTTAACATGTACACTTATTGTCTCTCTGTTACATGTTGATAAAGCCTTTAGGATGTGTACTTGACTACCAGGATTATGATGTAGATCATACTAGTGGGGCCAGGGTAGTATATAAGTACATCCTTCAATTGTTCCTAGTCGTGGGAGTATCGAGACGGGGCATCGATATTCCAGAGTAGACTAGCGTATACGTTTCTTGATCCATATGATGGGCGATGGATGATCCCACATCCATTGGTGTTTGACATCAAAGATTGTATACGGGTGCTCAGTGGAGACTGGGTACACTGAACAGGACTCGCCGATAACTCCTAGATGGTATTATACCTCACGTCAGATAGCAGTTCTCTGGTGACACTGGTACAGGTTAGTCTGTAGACCCGAGATCGTCATAGAGTCTTGTGTGATTCCTACTGTGCTTTGATTTCCACCTTACCACGTTCAAGAGAACGTGCAAAACAGTGGTTTTTGGGTACAATCCCGAGTCATATGGAGGCAATGAGCGATAGGAGGGGATTTCATCTCTCCCGGTATTAGGGGTTGATGTTGCGCTGTGCTTAATTGGCCATAACAGGAAATCCATGGCCAGGGTTGCTGAGATTTACTGGTAAGTGTTATCAGTAGTTTCTCGAACCGTTATGGGCCTCACATCGGCATGACTTATCAAGCTATTGGGGTCTGGCGTTAACCACGCCCAGGCTGGATATGCGACATATCAGACGAAGAGACCAGACTGTAAGGTAGTTTTACTTATTGGATTCACAGGAGTATGAGCATGCTTGCTTGTTGATCTTCTAATCGCTCAATACTTGGGTAGCCGTTACGTCCAACTAGTACCGCTGACGGCTTGTGGGTGACTGATATGATCATCACTTACTGCCGGCGTATTGATGAGTCTTTAGAGTCCTATACAGAGGTTTCCTGGCTCAGGCGAAAAGAAGTAGGATCACATATGTGATATGTGCGGGACCGATATTAATACGCGTATGTGATACCGTATTCTAATCTCGTGACAAAGGATATTAGTCGGTTATATGTGATATAGCCGGATTGTTAAATCAAGTGTTGATTTAATAATTTAATGTATGATTATATATTTGATACATTAATTTTTCATTAACTAATATTAGCTCACTTAAGCATTTCTTTTTCTCACATTTACACTTAATATATATGTGAAATATATTATTGTGTTTATTTTTGTATCATGCTTGATGATACATTGTTCATGGGTGTATGAGACTCATACCATACTTTAGATAATTAGGGTTTTATTTATTTAAGGTAAATACAAAATTATGTGGAAATTAGTTATGGTTGATGCTTAGTGGAAGCTTGTAGAAACCATTGACTTAGTCCACGAATTTTGTTTTACATTAGATATTTATTAACCCAACCATTATCATAAGCCATTGTTAAGTCTCTACATGAGTTATATATGATATTTTCTCACCCATGGTTGGCTTTGATACCATTGCTGGGTTCCTTAGCATCCTCACTATGTTTTCAAGGGCATCAAGTATGCAATTTTAAGATGTTCTAGTGAGCTAAAGAACCCTAGCCAAGGATCTAACTAGAGGATTAGAAGTAAGCAAGCATGTAACCAAACATTACATTAAGTGAATGAGGAATACAACCTTTGTAGACCGGTCCTTCACTTCTAAAGCTCCGTGTAGTAGTCTCTTCGCTCCAAGTAGTGATCTCCCGGACTCTAGTAAAGGTTCACAAGGCGAAAGGAACAAGCTTGCTTGAAGTCTTCGAGGCCGAAGATGATCAACGTCAAGGAATCTCCAACTCAAGCTACCTCTTCACTAATTGGGAATTAGTGAAGCAAACAACCTAAACTAAATGGCTAATCTAGTGTAGGTTGATGAAGTAGGATTTTTGCTCACTTTAGAATTATTTTTCTCACTAATCTTCTTCATCTCAAGAAAGCTCTCTAGGTTTTCAAGAGGTGAAGAAAATTAGTGAGAAAAATAATTCTAAAGTGAGCAAAAATCCTACTTCATCAACCTACACTAGATTAGCCATTTAGTTTAGGTTGTTTGCTTCACTAATTCCCAATTAGTGAAGAGGTAGCTTGAGTTGGAGATTCCTTGACGTTGATCATCTTCGGCCTCGAAGACTTCAAGCAAGCTTGTTCCTTTCGCCTTGTGAACCTTTACTAGAGTCCGGGAGATCACTACTTGGAGCGAAGAGACTACTACACGAAGCTTTAGAAGTGAAGGACCGGTCTACAAAGGTTGTATTCCTCATTCACTTAGTGTAATGTTTGATTACATGCTTTCTTACCTCTAATCCTCTAGTTAGATCCTTGGCTAGGGTTCTTTAGCTCACTAGAACACCTCAAAATTGCATACTTGATGCCCTTGAAAACATAGTGAGGATGCTAAGGAACCTAGAACTCACATGTGATGTGAATCATTGAGCTTGTGAGAACTCTAGTGAGCCTTAAATCCCCTACTTCACCATCCCACACTAAACTAGCACTTTGGTGTGGCGTGTTTCCTTTCACTAATAGGGGATTAGTGAAGAGGTAGCTTAGAGGGACTTCGGATGGATCGTCTTCGGCGCGAAGATCACAAAGGAGGTTCGTTCAAACTTGAAGTGAAGCCTAGTGAAGTTGCGTGGACGACAATCCGGAGCATTTGAAGAGAAGGACACGGTCTACAAAGGTTGTTACCTCCTTCCCTTCTCTTTGTTTGTGATATCATCATAGTTTAACCCTAATATTCTAGTTAAGATCTTGTTTAGTGTTCGTTAGCACCTGAAATTTTTAAAATTGCATGCGTGATGCCCTTTTAAACCAAGTAGAGGTGCTACCAAACACTTTCATGGTATCAGAGCCAGGCTAGAACATTTGGGTAGGTCTTTACGGTGTTAAAGTGTTCGATCGATTTTTCGAAGCCCGGATTTTTCAAGTTTCTGTCGATTTTCAAAAGTTGGAATTTTTGATATTAAAAATATGCAGAAATACGTGCAGGGTTTTCTATGGAGCCCCAAGAAATTTGAAGCTCCAATTCCCTTAAAGCGCCAAGGAACCGCCGCACAAACCCTGGTTTGGTCACGGTTCCGCCGCCGTTTTGGGGTATTTTGGGGTCATGTTTCTTGTGCTGCTCCATGATTACAATTTGGCACTTTCTTGGTGCTTTTACTGATTCTCAAGTTTTTGAGGTCTCTGGAATTTCTGGGTGTTTGTTAAATTGATCGAAATGTTTAACGTAGTATAGATCTTGATGATATGCGATACAATTGTTAGAATCCGGAATAATTTGTTTTGTGAAAACTAGTTAGCATATTATAAACCTAGCCGTTTAGTCTCGTTTGATTGATTGCCACGGAGTTTTGATTCGGATCAAAACTCTGTCGCAATTGCGTATTGTACGCGATCACTAAGTCGGGAATCTTGTTGAATTACCCGACAACTAATTGAAAAGTGTTTTCAATTTGAGACTAAAATGCAAGTTTTATAAGTTAGGCATGAAATTCGAAATATGAGATATTCCGGGTTTATGATATCTAAGTATATTACAAATTCTAATTATTGTAGTTTTTCATTTTTTTTTCTGCGACCGTAAGTGTAATATGTAGGGTATCCCAAATCTCGTTGTTATATGTCAACGACATTCGGGATACGCGTATTTACTAACGTTGATGGCATGAGATGTTATGTGTTGCTGTGATATGTTTTATTGGATCGTCATGATTGAATAGCCGGGGGGTTTGCGTGGGATGAGAGTTTTTCATTTTTATTCATGTAAAATCTGTATGTAATATTCTTTTATTGGGGCACTTCCAGGTTGAGGATGATGTCACCACTTATGTATATTATTTACTTTTCCGTATTAGGATAGACCCAAGGCGGGGAACACAAGTAACCGGGTTCTAGAGTCTAGTGGGAGACCATCTCGAGGAGTCGAGACCGGGTTTCCTAACTCTAGAATTGGTAGGGTTACTTGCTGCTCTAATAAGGGTCTAGGGATGTGGGTTTGGCTATTCATCACGACTGTGGAATCCGTGTTTTACATTATTAGCTGAATTTAAAATACGGACCTCCTAGTATATCCAATATTTCATATGTTGCTTCTGCTGCTTGGTTCTGTGATGTGATCATATAACTGCATGAGACGAATGTTATATTATATATATGATATATAATAAATGTTTCTTATGTTTTGTACCCGCGCTAGTCCAGCCCCCGCTCTGCCGTTAGTTAAGTAACTTAACGGTGCATGACGGGGCCCAGTGGCGAATGCGGATGGCATAAACGTACGTTCTATTTTCGTTTCATTTTTCTGTGATGTTTAGGAAACATTAAATGATGTGACCTCAATAACGAGATTAATGAAAGAAAAGAAACATAAAGATGTTGTAGAATCAAATTTTTCAAAAAAGGTAGCTCTAGTTTTTTCTTTGCATAGTGGTATTCCTTGATGGATATCCAGCACTTCATTCGATGAGGAAAGAGCCGAGATCCCTTCACCGGGAGTGACCTCTTTAGCAAAACTAGAAAATGCTACAACCCACTTGGTTTATCATCATAGCTTCTGTAGTTCTGTAACATTTCAGAAAATATAAAATATTATTTTTGGAATTTAATATTAAAATAATATATTTCGCGAAAAACTACCCGATTTGCGAAATTGGGGTTTTCGTAAAAAGGTATAAATATATATACCAATAATTGTGAAATAATTGGGGATTAAAATGATTTATTCATTTAAAAATATATTTATTGGATTTGGCATTTTTTATAATTAATTATATGCAATTTAAATAAAAACCCGATTAGTGTACTGCTAATCGTGATTAAGCCAAATCCGTGTTTCTACAGTTCTCCATGGTTAGTGCACCATGTCATGTTACATTTTAGTTATAAGTTGTTTTAATTGTGTTTGGTGTTATTTGTGAAGAAAAGAAAAGAAAAGAAAAGATAAAGAAAATGAATAAAGAAAGAGGTATGGGCAAGAGAGAGAGAGAGAAAGAGAGAGAGAGAGAGGGTGAGTGGTCATTGAACATAGCTCATTATGCCATCTCCATTCTCATCATCATTTTTCCTTCTCCTTTCTCCCATGGCTGCTCTCATCCCTCCACCTCCTCCACCTCTTCACTTCACCGCAAAAACCACATCAAAACCTTGCAACCTCTTCAGAAAAAATGTGCACAAGCTCACTACAAACATGGGAGACAAAGAAAGTTAGGATTTTGAGCTCTAGGGGATTCTTGAGTGCCAAATGAGGTATAATTCTAGACCCTAGTTTAGTTTTTAAGTTTAGTAGCTTCGTAGCTTAGTTTAGAGTCATACAAGTGTGGATTATGATCTTGGATTTTCCCAAGTTGCCGTTGAGGGACAAGTAGAGGTGTAGTGAGTGTTTTAAGACCTTAAGGATTGATTTCAAGACCTGGGTATGAGATTAGAACCCGATACGCAAACTTAGGAAATGTTCCGTGTCGGTTTTGTGACATTTAGCGTGCCTAAAGGAAATTTGGGATGACCTAGAACGTTTATGAGAAAAACAAACAATACCAGAGACCTAGTTAGACCCAAAGGAGACCACCCTGAGAAGACATGCCCCAACGGAGCAGAATGGGCTGAGGTGGCCGGTTTTGGGGGCTATGTGGCCGGCCAGTTTGGGGAATTTGGGGTCTATATTGGTTCTGTAGCTCACTTATCTCATATACAACACCCTATACTTGCTAGTTTAGCTCCATTTTACCTGAAATGAAATCTGGGAGTAATTTCTTGAGTTGCTGTCTTGATTTGGGGTTATGTTTTCCGTATTTTGGAATTCTTAGTTTTAGTATTTGATGTTGTATTGAGTCGTTGGATGTTTGTACGTCAACGACGAGGGTTGTTTGATTGTTTTTGCATGCATAAACTATGGGTTCTAACCTATAAGCAATGTGTGTGCCATATCGGTTTTCGGACTTGGTTTTCATAACGACGTGCTATGTGTTTATATGTGTAGGCACTCTCGCGTGGACTTCGGATGACGAAGAGGAGAGTGGCGATATCGACTTCGGCATGCAAGATCAAGGTGAGTAGATCTATATCTACGGGGGAAGTCGGGTCGATGGCGTATAGCACCCCTGCAAACTTTGATGGAAACCGATATATATAGAGTATGGTTAAGGTAACCGTGTTAGAAACCCAGGAATATGGTTAAAGAATTATTAAGAGATAAGAAATACCTTGACTCAAAGTTATAGCTTATGGTTTAGGTGACATTATATGATATGAAAGATGTCTCGAATTGATGTTTAATGATGCGAATTACTATAGATATAGATAAGTAGTTGCAAAGAGAATCAATAAGAGTTTATAGTGGCATGCTATGAGGTTGATAAATACCACTTTAGACTAATAAGATGACTGATATGAGATTAATAAGCTACAATGTATATGTAAGATGACTTAATGTGATGAAAAGGATATACGAGATGATATGATGACTTGATTTATATGTCGGTATACGGATGCGAGTCGATATGAGATGATTGATACCTTTGTCGGTTCCCAGATATGAGGTTGTTATGGATGTGACCCGGGGATATAGGTATATAGATATATATAATGTGGTGAATCATGAGTGATATGCCGTACGAGACGTTAGGTCCGTACCCTCAGTGTCATATAGGTTGATAGGGTCCCCAATTGTTAATGCCGCCGTACGATGATTTACCATACGTGATGAGTTTTATGATGATTGATCCGTATACTTGACTAGAGGATGCCGTACGATGGATTATACCGTACGTGATGTTTTGAGGCTGGATGCCGATTGTTAGATATACCGACTCGGTCATGTTAGATACGGATACCTTATAGCATTTAGCTGACGATTTACTTATGCTACGTTCATGTCATTCTCATTGCATTACGTATACCTGTGCTAGTACACCTACACCATTATCGATGATGCGTATGTTACACTTACACAGATTGGCCGGCTCACACACTTCATCATCGATAATTGCTATGTCACTACACAGTAGAATTGCTGCATCATGATATGACTCTTTGCATGATTTACTTGCTATGTTCACATCATTACGATATGTCACATGATATACTTATTGTCACATCACTGTCCATGTCGCGTGACATACTGATATTGTCACATCACTGTTCCATGTTGCATGATATACGAATATGCTTACATTTTTGTCATATGTCGCATACATCATGTTTTATGATTATACGCATTGAGATATGCTGTTTTCATGAGATTTCTGAATTTGAGAACCGTGGTCAAATTTCAAAGGAAGTTTATGTGTTGTTTTAAAAACCCGGTTTCTCTTGATATGATATTTTGAGATATCCACCATGTGTTTTCTCGGTTCTGAGATTGGCATGTGAAACCCGATTCGAGGAGCGGTAGGCACCATCTGCGGGTATATGGTGAACCCGGTGAGGTACCCCGGGGCAAGAAGAGTATTGTTAGACGGTGAGCCTGGTAGGGGAGCACTACCTACTGGTGATAGTATTTGGACCTGGCGGTTATCCGGAGAATACCGACCAGAGTCATGAGATGGATATGAGGGCCGACCAGATTATGCGGCGCCTGAGGGCCGATCTGAGGATGCGTCGCCTGAGATATGAGGATTTACGTGTCGATGCTGGACACGGGTTTCATGATGTTTCGAGTGTCGATGCTAGACACTCAGGTTCCATGATTTTGATGTGTCGCGAGGGACACACGTTGATTTATATCCTCATACTTTCATGCATATGCTTTTATGATATCTACATGAATGACGTTGTTGTGTCATTGATGGACACGTGGATGAGATCCACTTGCATACAGTCATTGATTATATTGTTGGATGATATCCACTTGCATATAGAGGCATTGAGTATATTGTTGGTACATATGCAGACACGGTCACCCTAGATATCATAGTATTACCTTTATGATATAGTTGACCTTGGAATCGTTGTTTATTCGATTTCTACCTGATGATGTTTTCTACTCACGAGTTAGCAACTCACCCCCGTTGTGCCACAGTTCTTGCAGGTTGACCGCATGGATCAGTAGCGGCATCGCTGGCATATAGCTGCATTTGGGTGATTTGCTTTGGTTGGTGGTACATGTTGGATTGTACCACTCTTGTATTTATTATTCCTGTTGTATCTAGTTAACTCCATCAAATCAGAAACTAGTATTTGTATAATTAGTAAGACTTAGTGAGACTTGTGGTTGCGAGACTTAGAGCGAGGGTTTATGTTCGCTTGGTGGGTGTAATGTCTTGCTTTACATTATCTTTTTAGTGCCGATCTTCGCCTTTGGGCGTCGTATACTTACTTTATGACTTGCGTGGTTGTGAATCCGCCGGTTGGCGAAGAGCTAGCTCCCGCTTGGGGATGCCTTTATCATTATTATGTAAATGTGGGTTTGGATCAAAATATACAAAGGAGGTGCTACCCAAATTTTTAAAAGACGAAACATATTTTTCAACTAGTAAAATAAACTTGCATTTTTCATGTTCCTTTTTCTATGCATTTAAGAAAACATCTGATTTCATCATACCTTTATTTCAAAACTTCAACTTTTCTATTTTATTTAAAAAGGTTTTAGATTTCTGGGCTTCGGCTTACTTAATTTACGTTACACCTTTAGACGTGGCGTGATTTAAGTGCCGGTCACGAGCTAATGTTTCGGCTCGTGACAAAGTTGGTATCAGAGCGCTAGGTTTAACCTTGGTTCGAGTCTATGTTGGACTATGCGGAGTCTAGGGCGTATATATATTTCGGAACCTAGGCTTGACCTTACGGAACTTAGACTTGAACATAGGGTATTAGACCCGAACTTTCGTTACATAAGTTGACCCTGATTGATGGAGTAGGTAGCTTGAGTAGAGTGACGTACCGTACGTATGTTCCGCGGCATATTTACGATACGATACTCCACTTAAGAAACCTTAGGATGTACATATTTTGAGATCTGTGATTCTCATCGTTCCTTTGATCATACATCCATTTGAGATCCTTGATTCTATTCGTTTCCATGATCATACTCTCACTGATTCCATTTCTCCTTATGATCATGTATCCATTTTGTATCTGTTGATTCTTTTCATCCCTTTGACCTATTTTCGTCGATACTGGATTGAGGTTCCTGTCACCATGGTTCGAGCGCAGATTGAGCTGCTGCTAGTGATGCGGTCAGGGCGAGCTCGTTATGGACGAGGACTGATCATTGTGTTTTCTGGTGACATGGGAACGTCTCGATTTTGTATTTGTGTTATGACCTCTTGTTTGAGGCGAGTGTTCGGTTTTGCACCGGATGATCGGACCACTGATAGAGGCTGCCGGATTGTGAGAGGACTGTTGATGTACAACCTACCTCAGAGTTTGTGATGTCGTCTACCTTGCAGACAGATGACCCAGCTGTTGATGAGATTGATGGGATGTCGCTTCCAGACCTTTACGAGCGGAGATCGCTGGAGCTTTCAGACAGAGGTGCGACAGATGATAGCTAGTCTATCTTGAGTGGAGAGACGAAGGTGATTCGTCAGATTTGATGCGCCGACGCAGGCCTTGTTGAGTTGAAGATTTCCAGTGTGGAGAGTCTTATTCAGATCTAGAGTAGATCGATCCAGAGATGACATCGTTCGTTGGATGAACCGATAGGGGATCAGTAAGTTGATCAGCTTTAGATAGAAGACCTCACCCAGATGCATTGTGAGTTGATCGAGAGCGGACGAATACGGAGTATTCCTCCGATGGTTGGGATGCGGCCAGTTCCCGAGGAAATGTTGTGCGGAGAACGCAGATGTCCAGAAGACGAGAAAAGATTAAGCAAGAGTACCAGCCTCCGTATAGTTCGGCATAGGTGAGATCGGAAGAGACCCCGAGCAGGTTTCTTTTAGGACACCGCTGCAATAAGATTTGCACTAAGGATCAGTTGTGTCACGTGTATTCAAAGGGCCAGAAGCCGACGCCAGTGACGTGCTTCTTTACGAGTGGTCATGCTAATTGGCCGAGAGATGACCATAGGAGTGTCAGAGCGGAATCGTTTCCGTTAGTACACCTGACCGGGCCGATGAGCCAACGGATTGCGAGATTGGTAATCCATAGAGAAATGAGGACCCAGAGACAGAGGACGCCTGTTACGACCCGAAATTGGAATGTGACGGCCCTTAAACTACGCAACTTCTACAGGCGTAACGCAATTTAAGTAAGCCGAAAACCCACCAATCTAAACCATCAAAAGTAGTAAGAAATAAGAACATTGTTAAAACTTTTGAAATCTCTAACCAAATTCTTTAAAAGTCCAACTTTTCTTCCTTTAAAATTTTGGCAGCACCTCCTTTGTAAAAACTAGCCCCAAAAATGGGTACAACAAAAATATAAGTAAAGCATCCCCAAACGGGAGCAAAAACACGCCCAAAGGCGGAAAACAACCACCACAACAGATATACGACGCCGTAGCGAAGAAATAAAAGACGATATAAATAAAACTACATAAAAGACCTCCAAGTCACAAAATAATATACAACATCGTTCTCACATCAAGTCTCTAAGTCATACATGAAAGTGGTAAATGGAGAGTACATGGATACAATGAATATACAATAAGCAATATCGGATAACCGCAAATCCCACCTAAGCAAAACTGCACACTATGAGCCGAAGCGGTATCCGCACCAAAAGATGATATGATAGATGAATAGCCTGTCTCGACTACTCTGGGGAAACCTGCAAAACACTGTGGCACAACGGGGGTGAGTTGCCAACTCGTTAATAGTAAATAACATATGCAGGTAATCGCAAGTATGCACGTACAGCGCGAATCTAACATATGCAAGCTATAGCAATAAATGGTCATATGTATGCAATAGTCATGAAAGGTACTCTAGCAGGTACAACTAATACATGAAGCAATAATATGACAATCTGTATGCAACAATCATGTAAGGTACTCTATCAGGTACTACTAATACATGAAGCAATGCATATAAAATGAAAGTATGTAAATGCAATAGTCATGGATGGTACTCTATCAGGTACAACTAATACATGAAGCAGTGCATAAACAATAAATGCGGAGTATGGGATAAAACATGTCATTCCCACGGAATCCTGATCTCGTGGTAGGACCAAAGTTCATCAAGACAATCCAAATCCCAATTTCCTCAAATCAGCCCCCAAATTGGCTCTCATATCATGTAAGTCTCATAAATCCTGATTGTACAATATCAAGTAAATCTCATATATCCTGAATGTACAAATCAAGTAAATCTCATATATCTAATATCCAATATCAAGTCAATCTCATATATATCCTGTATCCAATATCAAGTCAATCTCATATATATCCTGTATCCAATATCAAGTCAAACTTATATATCCAAAGTATATTTGCATGAATAAGTATGATGATGTATATAAATTGATATGTATACATATATATTAGCGTCCCATTCCATTAATACATATATATATATATATATATATATAACAGCGTCCCATTCCACTGTTATATATACTTAGGAGTAAAATATCATGAAAACCTATGTCAAGCATCGACACATAAAGGCTGATCTATCAGGTGCTGTCACCACGACTGGCACCCTGATAGGTACGTATCATACGCTATCCGAAAACTCGAGTGCCTAGCTTTAACACTCGAAATTCGACGTATCTATACGTACATGACTCCCGTCGGTATCCCCACGATAACTGCCGAGTCATAGGTAATGTCACCAGAAGGTATGGTTCCCCTGTCAGGCCTCATCGGCATGTTACATCGACAACCCTTTCTTGCCCCGCGGTACCTCCGGGTCCCACCATGTACCCTCACATGGCCCACGACGCTCCTCGCATGGGGTATATATATCAGAACTGATAAATCTCATGGTGGCTGCTGAAATATCATATCAAGAGAAACCGGGTTTTTCAAATAATGCATAATTTCATGAAACTACCACGGTCCTCAAATCCAGAAAACATCATGAAAAATCCACATCTCAATGCGAAAATCCATGAATATAATATATGCAACATACAACTGTAATGCGAGCATATAAAAGAAAAACCGCTAATTAACTGCAACAAGTTAATATATGTATATTATGCAGATTCCTAATTTCTCCAAGTCTATATAACATCAAATAAAATTAAACATGCAGCTATAACCAGATATATGTGTAAACATGTAGCTATAGAAAGGTATATGTATCTACCTATCAGTAATGATGTAATATACCCTCCACGTATAAGTGAAGTATGTATGCAAGGTATACATGTAGCTATGTCATTATGTGCGAAATATACCTATCACTAATGGTACAATACCATATAGGTATATGGGTAACTAGCATGTAAGCATGTCAAGGCATATGTGTAAGCATGTAGGTATACAGGTATGCTATATGTCATATGCATAAAGGAATATGAATCAATGTCTCAATGTCCCTAACTAAACAATATCATATAAGTATGTGTGTTGTGCGTATCATGGCAATTATTGACGGTGTGTGTGGCATACAATCAGTGCCCGTGCAACATAAGCCGTCAATAATAGTGCAGTGTCCTAAGGGTACAAGTCCAAGCACAACAAGTAACTAAGCAGTAAGGTGTATGCGCAACTCTATATATGCAATAGAATATGCGACAATATCATAACATCTCTAGCCCAGACGCATAACGCCATGCGGGCAATTCCCCTGTAGATGTTAAATCTACTCACCAACGCTCCTGGCTAAGTAAAGCCTACCACATGTTTTCCCTTCTTCGTAGCGCCCGAAGTCCCCGCCTGCGAACCTAAAACATAACACAACAAAGCAAGTATATACTAGCAATAGACCCAAAACACGTACAAACTACGTTGACCGACGCGACAACACAAAACATACTCTCAAGTGTTCGTATTGTGGCTAACGTGCATAGCGACACAACAAAACCAACTCGGAGCAACAGCAATACAGAACACGAACCGTATCGGATAACGTAACGCGTGAAAACGAAACACAAGAAATACGCAAAGTGGTCCCAGATTTTGCTATACTAACAATCTATAAAAGTTGCAAGTACCATGAGACCACAAACAACCCCAGAGACCCCTACACCAAAACTCAAACCCCAACTCCCTAGTCTGGCCGCAATTTGCGGCCAGAAGCAATTAATTTGCGGCCATCCAAGAAGAGAATGGGCTCGTATTTTGAGGGTAGAGGTCACTACATTAGGTCACTGTGATGGGAACTTTTGTAATAAATACCTGGTTTGATAGCAGATTATCCGAGACCCAAAACAACACTAAAAATACGATATTTTCTCGAAACGAAACTAAACGCGATCTAAACTGAAACTAACAAGCTACGCTACACAATAAACACATAACTAACAGAAAGAGATCATTACCTAACCAAAAGAACTCAAAGATCCTAGCTTCCCAAGCTCCAAGGCATCCAAGAGGCAAAACTAGGCAAAAGATGTGATTTTTGTGAGTTTTTGAAGTTTGTGATGGTTTTGTGAAGGAATGATGAAGTGTTCAGTTGAGGAAATGAGGGAGATGAAGAAAATGAGAAGGGAATAAGTGAGAGAGAAAATGAGAGAGTGTGAGGATAATGAGAAAGGGAGGTGAGCGTAGGGTGAGAGTGAAGTGAGTGCACCCCTTTGCATTAACTTCTCATTAATGCATTCACACAACACCATACCAGCTCTTCTCTCCAAAACAAATATCTAGATGAAAATATCCTTTCTCTCAACAAATATCAAGAGGTTAGGTTAAGGATAAGATTAAAATAAGGATTAGGATAAAGCAAAGGATTAGATTAGGTTAAGTTGTCATGGTCACTAATTTAGATTAGCACAAACAAACCCTCACATAAACATGCACATGTGTGTGCATGCCATAAAAAATAATAATAAATTATTAATTAAATGCTATAAAATGTGAGGAACCCAAATTGGTAAACTTTTTACAGTAAACCCGCATTACCGTCTAAACTAATACTAACCGAAATCTAAGGCGTTACAATCTCCACCTTATAAAAATTCGTCCCCGAATTGAAAATTCTTATTAAGCGTACCTTCAAAGAGATGAGTATAAAACCCCTAAATCTCGCTCGCAGCCTCCCAAGTTATCACCTCACTATACGGCTACGCCCAAGAAAACCCTCACAGATGGCAAGACCTTTGACCGAACTTTCTCCACCTGCCGAACCAGTAACACAATTGGCTGCCGGTGAACGAAAAGATCGCGTTCCAATTAAATGGTCTGGTGCTGAATCATATGAGAAAGGTCATGAAGGTATTTGCAAAGTATCGACACAAGGAATACGGGGTGAATACTCAATAATCTGGGCGGAAGTGCCAAATTAAAGGCAACGAAACTAACTCGCTTGAGGATCTCAAAAGGACCTACAATCCTGGGATAAGCTTCCCAAAACGCAACATGTCATTCATCGGAAAAATCCGTAGGAATACATGATCTTCCACTGCGAACTCAAGTCTGCGACCACCACGATCGGCATAAGACCTCTGTCTGCACTGGGCTACTCTTATCCTGACCTGAATCAACTGGATCATCTCCGAAGTCTCTAAACTAGCTGGGGTCCAAAAATCCTACTCACGTAGAGTCAGAAAAATAGACTGGCGATCGACACACCTACTAAACAAAACCTAAAGGCTGCAAATTGGAATGCCTCCTGATAACTGCTATCGAAGAAGAATCCTAACAATGGAAAGTGACGATCCCAACTACCGACAACAATTAGTACACACGCACAAGCATATCCTCTAGAGTCTATATAGCCCGCTCTCACAAACCGTCGTCCTGTGGATGGAAAGGCGGAGCTAAAGCTCAACCAGTACCCAAGGCTTTCTGAAGCTTCTGCCCAAGACGGCAAGCGAGCATGGTGCCTCCATTGGATACAACGCATGAAGGAACTCCGTGGAAACGCACAAACTTAACAAAGAATAACTGAGCAAACTGAGCATAACCGGACACCAAACACTCAAATGGAGTCACACCTTGTCTAGACCGGGGTAGACACCACGACGAAATTTATGGAGATCTTCTCCCATTCCCACTCCGGAACGGTTAAAGGTTGCAACTCTCCAGCCGGTCTCAAATGCTCAACCTTAGCTCACAACAAGACAGACACCTTGAAACGAAATCCGAAACTTCACTCTTCATCCCTGCCCACCTGTAACTATCTCACAAGTCACGTCACATATTGGTGGAACTTGAATGAATTTCGAAAGCTGATTGATGTGCCTGCTCTAGGATTTCGCGTCTCTACCCAACAGTATCAGGTAAACACTAATGCGTCCCTAAACGTAGCACACCCTGGTCATAAATCAAGGACTCCAAATCTTTACCCTGCTGAACATGCTCAAGAATCTCTGACAACGAGCATCGGCGGGCTGTGCCTCACGAAAACGATTAAGGAAAAGTGGACGGGCGCGGACATGAGCAAGCTGTCCCCTTCGTAGAGGCGAACTTAAGCTGTACTCAACGCTCGCACAATAACTGTAAATCTGCAGAAGACTGTCTCAAAATTGCGCACAACTAGGACAAGCTAACCTCGGGCCTACGACTCCAGCATCAGCTACCACAATCGCCTTGCCACGGGTAATAAAGGATCTCACAAACACAATTCTCTACAAGCTCCATCCAACGGTGCTGTCTCAACAATCAAAACCCGCTGCAGGAAGATATACATTAAGCTCTGGTGGTCCGTGAAAATCCGACACGACTCTCCACACAAGTAGTGTCTCCAAATCTCCAATGCACGACCACCGCGGCCATCTCCAGATCAAGAGTGGGATATCCTGCTCGTACTTCCTCCAACTGTCGGGAAACAAAAGTGATAACTCTATAGTGTCACATCAGTACACAATCGAGCCCACTCGCGAAACATCACAGTTAAACAACAAAGTCGCCCGAACCAGAAAGCAAAGAAAGAACTGGTGCAGTTGTCAACCGAGTCTTCAACTGCCGAAAACTCCACACGCATGCCACAGTCCAAAGAAAAAGAACCTCTTTTCCGGTCAGTTCAGTCAACGGTGCAGCGATACACTAACAATCCTGCCCGAAACGGCGGTAAAAACCTGCTAACCCCAAAAATCTGCGGACCTCTGTCCCGCACACAAGTTTGGGCCAAAGCTGTACGGCTTCGATCTTCCTCGGGACCATACAAAACCGTCTCCCGTAACTACAAGACCTAGGAGTCAACACAATCAAGCCTGAAGGAACACTCCGAGAATTTAGCAAACCGCTGGAGCTCTCCCAATATCTGCAAAGCAAATCCTTAAGTGTTGCTCCTGTTCCTCACGACACATTGGAAAAGACCAGAATGTCATCAATAACACAACAATAAACTAGTCGAGGAACGGCCTGAAGAAATCTGGTTCATCACATCCACGAATGCTGCTAGGGCATTGGTGAGTCCAACGACACCACCAAAACACATACTACCCGTAGCACGCACAAAAGCAGTCTTCGGAATGACCTCACTCCAAACCCGCAACCAATGATGACCTGATCCCAAACAAACTTAGAAAATGTCTTGCACTCTGGAGCTGATCGAAGAAATCGTCAATGCGAGGTAAAGGATACCTATCCGCACCGTAACCCGGTTCAATTAACGATCCATCAATTACACAACCTCAACTGTCGTCCTTCTCTTGATGAACAGAATAGGAGCTCCCAAAAGCGAAACACTTAGACGCACAAGCCCTTCTATCTAGCAACTCTGCAGAGCTCTCTAAGCTTCGCCGGCTCATCTGGAACAACGTCGGAAAACTCTTGCACGATAGAAACCCGGTCCAACAATCCCAC
This sequence comes from Agapanthus africanus, assembly GCA_030015575.1. Taxonomy (NCBI): domain Eukaryota; kingdom Viridiplantae; phylum Streptophyta; class Magnoliopsida; order Asparagales; family Amaryllidaceae; genus Agapanthus; species Agapanthus africanus. The sequence continues at coordinate 203,658,053 of CM057347.1, read as the reverse complement.
TGTGGCTCCGGTATCACGAATGAAAGCCAAGAATCCTCGACATCCTCTCCTCAAAAGCCGACTAGCGAAAAAGGCTGAATTCAAGCTGTGAGAGGCGGCACCACTGGCCCCCTGCACAACAAGAACTGACTCGCCGGGGAAATAAAACTTGACTGTTTCCTCGCGGAAGTCCTCAGACGCTTAGTACGTAGCTAACCAGTCCATGCCCAGGAGAACGTCAAATCCAACATCTCTAGATGGATCAAAACGACGGACGAATCTCTATCTCTTATCCGATTGGCACACGACCGAAACACGTGTCGCGCAACAAAAGAATCGCTGACAGAGGTTAACACAACAAACGGATGATCTAGCTAACACGACTCTCGGCCCAACCACGGCACAAAGTGTGTAAAACAAAAAAGTGCATCAAAAGAACATACGAATTAAGAATAACTGAAAACTCTGCATTGGACGCCCGCGCGTCCCGATGAGTAGAAGCAAACTCTCGTGTCTGCCCCCTACCCGCAACTGGCTGAACTCCTCCTCTGCCAACCTGTCCCCTCTGAGCGAACCCCCCGCGTCCACGACTTCTCTGAATATGACCCGGCGCGGTGTTAGGGAACAACTCCTGATGAGGCGACGAAGGCTCTCGCATCGAAAACATCCACGCGACGACTGCTGACCTTCCTGGGGATGAGAGCTGAACGACTGTCCTTGTCCCAAGCCTCTGCTACTCCCGCGATGGTCACGAAATCTGTCTCGATGACTGAACCTCTGCCTCGGGGCTGACACACCTGTACTTGCCCTCCTCGGTCCTCGAACTCCCAAGGTCTCTAGAATACGTGTCTCATCAACTAGGGCTGCATCCACTGGTGCTGTATACGTAACACTATACTGAGTGCAGATCGCCAGGAACAACTGGGTAACAGGGGTGACAACCTCCTGTTGCTGCGCTCTACTGGCCTCAACCAAAGACCTCATCGTCTGGCGCAAGTCCTGCATCTCTGCCACAAGCCTGGCGATACGATCTGTCGAAAGCGGATCCATCTGCTCCTGTGCAACGAGCATGCCATCCTGGTCAGTTCTCGTCCCACCCAAGTCAACTCCGACCTCGGCCCTCGCTGCATCACTCTGAGTCCCCATAGTCATCGGCGGCAAAGGCTATAAATGGAAATAGGATTCGACAAGAACACGGAAATCGAATCATAAGGATATGTATTATCAAGAAAGGAATTCCAAGCAATTAGTACTTAGGTCACTTTAGGCGGAGTACCGTGTCGTGAGTATGCCGCGGATATACACACATTACGTTACTCTGCTTAAGCTACCCACTCCATCATACCAAGGTCATCTTACACTCCGAAAGGTAAAACCTAGCGCTCTGATACCAACTTTGTCACGACCCGAAATTGGCACGTGACGACCCTTAAACTACGCAACGTCTACAGGCGTAACACAATTTAAGTAAGCCGAAAACCCAGCAATCTAAACCATCAAAAGTAGTAAGAAATAAGAACATTGTTAAAACTTTTGAAATCTGTAACCAAATTCTTTAAAAGTCCAACTTTTCTTCCTTTAAAATTTTGGCAGCACCTCCTTTGTAAAAACCAGCCTCAAAAATGGGTACAACAAAAATATAAGTAAAGCATCCCCAAACGGGAGCAAAAACACATCCAAAGGCGGAAAACAACCACCACAACAGATATACGACGCCGTAGCGAAGAAATAAAAGACGATATAAATAAAACTGCATAAAATACCTCCAAGTCACAAAATAATATACAATATCGTCCTCACATCAAGTCTCTAAGTCATACATGAAAGTGGTAGATGTAGAGTACATGGATACAACGAATATACAATAAGCAATATCGGATAACCGCAAAACCTACCTAAGCAAAACTGCACACTATGAGCCGAAGCGGTATCCGCACTAAAAGATGATGATAGATGAATAGCCTGCCTCGACTACTCTGGGGAAACCTGCAAAACACTGTGGCACAACGGGGGTGAGTTTCCAACTCGTGAATAGTAAATAACATATGCAGGTAATCGTAAGTATGCACGTACAGCGCGAATCTAACATATGCAAGCAATAGCAATAAATGGTCATATGTATGCAATAGTCATGGAAGGTACTCTAGCAGGTACAACTAATACATGAAGCAATAATATGATAATCTGTATGCAATAATCATGTAAGGTACTCTATCAGGTACTACTAATACATGAAGCAATGCATATAAAATGAAAGTATGTAAATGCAACAGTCATGGAAGGTACTCTATCAGGTACAACTAATACATGAAGCAGTGTATAAATAATAAATACGGAGTATGGGATAAAACATGTCATTCCCATGGAATCCTGACCTCATGGTAGGACCAAAGTCCATCAGGACAATCCAAATCCCAATTTCCTCAGATCAGCTCCCAAATTGGCTCTTATATCATGTAAGTCTCATAAATCCTGAATGTACAATATCAAGTAAATCTCATATATCCTGAATGTACAAATCAAGTAAATCTCATATATCCAATATCCAATATCAAATCAATCTCATATATATCCTGTATCCAATATCAAGTTAATCTCATATATATCCTGTATCCAATATCAAGTCAAACTTATATATCCTAAGTATATTTGCATGAATAAGTATGATGATGTATATAAATTGATATGTATACATATATATTAGCGTCCCATTCCACTAATATATATATATATATATATATATATAACAGCGTCCCATTCCACCGTTATATATACTTAGGAGTAAAATATCATAAAAACCTGTATCAAGCATCGACACATAAAGGCTGATCTATCAGGTGCTGTCACCACGACTGGCACCCTGATAGGTACGTATCATACGCTATCCGAAAACTCGAGTGCCTAGCTCTGACACTCGAAATTCGACGTATCCATACGTACTTGACTCCCGTCGGTATCCACACGATAACCGCCGAGTCATAGGTAATGTCACCAGAAGGTATGGTTCCCCTGTCAGGCCTCATCGGCATGTTACATCGACAACCCTTTCTTGCCCCGCGGTACCTCCGGGCCCCACCATATACCCTCACATAGCCCACGACGCTCCTCGCATTGGGTATATATATCAGAACCAATAAATCTCATGGTGGCTGCTGAAATATCATATCAAGAGAAACCGGGTTTTCAAATAATGCATAATTTCATGAAACTACCACTGTCCTCAAATCCAGAAAACATTATGAAAAATCCATATCTCAATGCGAAAATCCATGAATATAATATATGCAACATAAAACTGTAATGCGAGCATATAAAGGAAAAGCCGCTAATTAACCGCAACAAGTTAATATATATATATATATATATATATATATATATATATATCATGCGGATTCCTAATTTCTCCAAGTCTATATAACATCAAATAAAGGTAAACATGCAGCTATAACTAGATATATGTGTAAACATGTAGGTATAGCAAGGTATATGTATCTACCTATCAGTAATGATGTAATATACCCTCTAGGTATAAGTGAAGTATGTATGCAATGCATACATGTAGCTATGTCATTATGTGCGAAATATACCTATCACTAATGGTACAATACCATATAGGTATATGGGTAACTAGCATGTAAGCATGTCAAGGCATATGTGTAAGCATGTAGATATACATGTATGCTATATGTCATATGCATAAAGGAATATGAATCAATATCTTAATGTCCCTAACAAAACAATATCATATAAGTATGTGTATTTTGCGTATCATGGCAATTATTGACGGTGTGTGTGGTATACAATCAGTGCTCGTGCAACATGAGCCGTCAATAATAGTGCAGTGTTCTAAGGGTACAAGTCCAAGCACAACAAGTAACTAAGCAATAAGGTGTATGCAAAACTCTATATATGCAATAAAATATGCGACAATATCATAATATCTCTAGCCCAGACGCATAACGCCATGCGGGCGATTCCCTTGTAGATGTTAAATCTACTCACCAACGTTCCTGGCTAAGTAAAGCCAACCACCTGTTTTCTCTTCTTCGCAGCGTCCGAAGTCCCCGCCTGCGAACCTAAAACATAACACAACAAAGCAAATATATATTAGCAATAGAGCCAAAACACGTACAAACTACGTTGACCGACGCGACAACACAAAACATACTCTCAAGTGTTCGTATTGTGGCTAACATGCATAGCGACACAACGAAACTAACATGGAGCAACAGCAACACAGAACACGAACCGTATCGGATAACGTAACGCGTGAAAACGAAACGCAAGAAATATGCAAAGTGGTCCCAGATTTTGCTATACTAACAATCTGTAAAAGTTGCAAGTACCATGAGACCACAAACAACCCCAGAGACCCCAACTCACTAGTCTGGCCGCAATTTGCGGCCAGAGCAATTAATTTGCAGCCATCCAAGAAGTGGGCTTGTATTTTGATGGTAGGTTCTAGGTCACTACACTAGGTCACTGTGATGGGAACTTTTGCAACAAATACCTGGTTTGATAGTAGATCATCCGAGACCCAAAACAACACTAAAAATACGATATTTACCCGAAACGAAACTAAACGCGATCTAAACTGAAACTAACATGCGACGCTACACAATAAACACTTAACTAACAGAAAGAGATCATTAGCTAACCAAAAGAACTCAAAGATCCTAGCTTCCCAAGCTCCAAGGCATCCAAGAGGCAAAACTAGGTAAAAGATGTGATTTTTGTGAGTTTTTGAAGTTTGTGATGGTTTTGTGAAGGAATGATGAAGTGTTCAGTTGAGGAAATGAGGGAGATGAAGAAAATGAGAAGGGAATAAGTGAGAGAGAAAATGAGATGGTGTGAGGATAATGAGAGAGGGAGGTGAGTGTAGGGTGAGAGTGAAGTGAGTGCATCCCTTTGCATTAACTTCTTATTAATGCATTCACACAACACCATGCCACCTCTTCTCTCCAAAACAAATATCTTAATGAAAATATCCTTTCTCTCAACAAATATCAAGAGGTTAGGTTAAGGATAAGATTAAAACAAGGATTAGGATAAAGCAAAGGATTAGATTAGGTTAAGTTGTCATGGTCACTAATCTAGATTAGCACAAACAAACACTCACATAAACATGCATATGTGTGTGCATGCTATAACAAATAATAACAAATTATTAATTAAAATATGAGGAACCCAAATTGGTAAACTTTTTACAGTAAACCCGCATTACCGTCTAAACTAACACTAACCGAAATCTAAGGCGTTACAACCCTAGACCGTGAGCAGAAGGCAGGCGGATGTTCTTGCTCTGCCAGTTTTGGGCGCACCGATATTTTCGACATTGAAGGAGGTGTACCTCAATGTCATTTATTGCGATTTGTGTTTGTGATCCGAGTATCACGCTTATATCGCTTGTATTTGACTTTTGATGATTGAGTTTCATGATATTGTTTTCATGCACCATGGCTCACCTACTGGGTATTTACAATTTGTGTGTATTTATTGCACTTGAATTATGTTTATACACCGCTACATCGGTTTGCGATTTGTGCATAGTTATTGCACTTGATATATGTTTTATACACCGTTGTGTTGGTTTATGATTTGTGCATATTTATTGCACTTGAGATCGATTTTGTACCTTTGTAGCACGTGTTTATGATTTCGTGGATTTCATTCGGTTGATTTGATTTTGTGCATGTGGTACGCACTCGATTTGATTTTTGCACTCGGTATAGCTCACATGTGCTTGCAATGCATTGATACGTGTTTTGTGCATGCAGTTGACACCTTTATGATTTTATACACCTTGGTACACTCGGTGTTGCTTTTTGTAAGCATTTGAGTTATTGATGAGTTTCGTGCCGGATTTGTATTTCGTGCACTGGATGCACCGAATTTGTATTTCGTGCACTGGATGCACCGGATTTGTATTTCGCGCACTTGTTGCACCCGATTTGTATTTCCTGCATTTGTTGCACTAGATTTATACGCCGTGCATTGGTTGCACCGTATTTTTATTTTATGCACTTGATGCACCAGATTAGTATTTTTGTGCATTGTTGCACTAGATTTGCATTTCGTGCATTTGTTGCACCAGATGGGTATTTCGTGCATTGGTTGCACTAGATTTATACTCCGTACATTATGTATTTGAGCATTTGTTTCGCCAGACTTATGTTTTTGTGCGCGTTGCACTTGACGTTTGTTTTTCGTGCGCTTTACCGCACTGGGCATTTATTTGGACTTGACACGCTTGTGTTGGATTTTTGCGCATATTAGGCGCTTGATATTAGATTTTGTGTGCATCGGATGCACTTGAGTGAGATTTTGCTCGTGCATGTTAGATGCCCTTGATTTAGATTTTTATCCGTGCATATTGGATGCGATTTCATTCGTGCATGTTGGATGCACTTGACTTAGATTTTATTTGTGCATGTCGGATGCACTTGATTTAGATTTCATTTGTGCATGACGGATGCACTTGATTTGGATTTTCGCGCATGTTGGGCGCATGATATGAGATGTAATTTTTTGCACACCGGATGCACTCGATTGGGATTTTCATTCGTGCATGTTAGTTGCACTGGATTGAGATTTTCATGCACTATAGATGCACTAGATGTTGTTGTCGTGCACACCCGTTGCACTGGACAGATGTTGTCGTGCACACCCGTTGCACTGGACAGATGCTTTCGTGCACACCCGTTGCACTTAGTTTTGCTTTCGTGCATATTATGGCACTTGTATTTGGATTTGATTTCCGTGTGCACCAGACGCACGTGATTATTGGATATGCCTTTCGAGGCTGATTTTGCTCTTGAGCACGTTGTTTTCATGATGGGCACTATACTATGTAGTGGCCGAATATGACTGATCCGAGGACAGTACCTGAGTACCTTGCATGCATAAAGAGTTTACCAAGAGGTTTTCGAAAAGGAGCTATAATCTCGCTATTTCCTACGTGTCCGTGAGCGACACGAACGTTTACAAAGGAAAACCCTTGGGATATTTTAAAAGGGAGGAACGCATATTTTAGCAAAACCTATATGGACATATGTTTATTACTTTACAAATGAGCGTCCGTCACTTGTGCCGTGAGTTACGCATCACACGGCGATTCAGGAAGGATTTTGTATGTGTTTTATTCAGTTTTAAGATTTTTCCAAGGATGCGTACTATACACGTATTATAGTATTTGACTAGTGCATATTGGATTTCAGTAGTGGATATAGGAAATGTGCAAAACATTATCCAACAATACAAAATTATATCCTTCTTTAGTAAATAAAGAGACTGATATGATGTTGTATATCAGGTTCGGTATCTAATAATATTCGTTCAGAATCAATGTATTTGGAAATACAGGGTGATAGTGACCAACAGACTTGACTGCAACACTTGCACCGTTTTCTGTCTCATGAAACTTATCACCCGATCTTAGTTCTCTACCTTTCTGTAGCCCATGTAACAAATTACATATGCGGGATCCTGATCCGGTATTTAATACCCAGGACGTAGATGATACAGAAAAACGGTTCTTTGTAATGAACACACCCGAAGAAGATGCATCATCATACACTTTCTTCGTTTGGGTGGCATGGGAATCCTGGTATTCCCTTAATTCCTGCTCGGTCTTATAACAATTATAAGTTGGAGCGGGACCAACGTTCCCTAGCTCAGTATAACAAGCGGGTTCGGTCAATACATCCATATTATTATCTTGATTAAGGCATGATATGGTCGCTACCTGGAGAGAGAGAGAAGAAAACACTCTGCATGCGCTCTTGCAAGATTAGATTGGTTATATATTTTTATCTAATCAGGATGGCTCCCACTGTTTTTGTCAAATCTTCCTTCAAACCCTAAAAGGAAAGACTAGCCGGGATTAATTACACTCTACAAGTTCGCCAATCTTTCAGCCAGGCCAGTACCGGTACTTTGAGGGAGGTTCCCCGTGCTTTCGCACGGACCTAATTAAAATAAACCTCGTTTTCCCAGGGGCGTAACCCCGTTGACACCTTTCTAGACACCTACTTGATCGGCTAATTGTAAAGTGCAAAACTCTCCCAGGAGTAACAATTACTCGCAGTGGGTATCAGGATCCAACTATCATATAGAAGGTATGCAATCTCATTGCAAATTTCAACACTTGAAACTCCCGATAAAAGTTTTTACCCCTAGCACTTATGGCCTTAACTATGGTCAACAAATCATAAGCACTAGTCAAGTTCTACCCGTCATTTCGTGATTAATTAGACCCACCCACATGACCCTTAACTAAGGTCAACAAAGTCACGCGACTGTCCTAACTAATCGCATCATATGCGGTGTAGGAAGACATCACTTAGCTACCGTACACTGTGCCTTGACTATGGTCAACAAACACAGCACGAATACTAAGTACTCTACTTTCTAAAATGACGGAGGGTTGCGGATGGTTTTTATGAAAACCTTTAACGCTTTGAACTTGATCTCGTTGCGGAATCAAATAGTTTTTAAATGGTGTGTTTTTGAGGCTTTTGCTAGTTTCGCTAAAGAGGTCACTCTCGGTGAAGGGATCTCGGCTCTTTCCTCGTCGAATGAGGTATAGGATATTCACAATACCATTATGCAAAGCAAGAACTAGAAAAGCAATCAAAAAACAAACCAAAGGTTGTAGCATCTGCTAGTTATCGCTAAAGAGGTCACTCCCGGTGAAAGGATCGTCGGCTCTTTCCTTATCGAATAAGTGCTGGATGTTCTACAAGGAACACCGCTATGCAAAACAACAACTAGAGCTACCTAATTTTATTTTTGAAATTCGATTCCACAACATCTTTTAGGTTTATTTTCTTTCATTAATCTCATTAATGAATGTCCCATCATTTAAGTCCACCTAAAACATCACAGATAAATACAACGTACACTTATGCCATCCGCATTCGCCTCGATGTCCCATCTGCACCGTTAGGTTAGGTAACTAACGGCAGAGTGGGGCAGGGCTAGCGCGGGTGTAAAACATAAGCAACATCTATATAATATATCATATATACTATATATAATATCTATCTGAACATATCACATGATCACATCACAGATAATGCAGCAGAAAATATCATATGAAATATTGGATATACTAGGACGTCCGTGTTTTATTTTGAGCCTGTATAAAACACGGATTCCACGGTCGTGATGAATAGCCAATCCCACACCCCTAGACCCCTACGAGAGCGGCAAGCAACCCTACCAATTCTAGAGTTAGGAGACCCGGACTCGACTCCTCGAGATGGTCTCCCACTGGACCCTAGAACCCGGTTACTTGTGCTCCCCTCCTTGGGTCTATCCTAATGCGGAAAAGTAAATAATATACAAAGGTGACATCATCCTCAACCCGGAAGTGCCCCAACAAAAGAATATTACATACAATGAATTTTACATGAATGAAAAAGAAAAACACTCATCTCACATAAAAAAAACCCCGGCTATTCAAACACGACGATCCAATATAACATATCCAGCAACACATAACATCATATGTCATCAACGTAAGTAAATATGCCCATCCCAATTGTCGTTGACATATAGCAACGAAACCGGCGATATCACATATTATACTTACGGTCGCAGAAAAGAAAGTGTAAAACTACAACAGTTGGAATCCGCAACCTCCTTAGACATCGCATGCCTAACACATACAAACCCCGCATTTTAGTCTCATTATCGAAAACACTTTTCAATATCAAGTCGGGCAATTCAACAAGATTCCCGGCATCCAGAACGAATGCTCGTCGCAAACTTTAGTAGACGGCCGCACCCCCGATACCGTCGACGAAGTGCACTAAGGCGGAACACTGCTGCCGCGAGCACCCGAACGGATGCTTTTGGCGACGGGGTTCTCCTACAGTCACTTGGTCGAGGCTATGGGGCATGGCTGTCTATTAAGTTTACCGGCGAGTATCCGCGTACACTACGTGATTGCGACGGACTTTTGATCGCATCAAAATTCCGTGGCAACCGATCAAGTGAGACAAACCGCTAGATTTATAACATTTAAATTAGTTATCTCATAACTACTTGTGGATTCCAAATATTGTATCACATTCCAGATAAACAGACAATGTTAAACTTTCCGATCGAATAATCAAACACCCAAGTTTTCCCAATAGTTCAACACTTGAGGGGAGTTTAAAAACATTCATTTCATGCCACAGTACCAACGGTCCAGCCGTAGAAGGGTCAAGCCAACGCCTCACATGTGGCACGCCGTACTGCCCCAAACCCTAAGCTTCAAAGGGAAGTTCAAGACGGTCACATAATCGAGTTAAGGTTTGTTGTCTTCTAGAGGGTCCATCGCGTTACTTGCACTACTTAGACGTTCTTAAACTACGGAAAAATCCAACACTTGGAAATTTCCCGTCAGGGGAAAAAGTGGGTTATTTATATTCGGTCGAACTTTTTAACATGTTCTCAAATTACCCGGAAAAACATAAACAAAGTTAAACAATCCGATCGAAACATCGAGTCCCCAAAACAACCCAGAAAAATCAACTGTTGAGTATAGATTAAAAATTCCCAGAAAACAGAGGAAACTGCTACGGGCATTACAGTAGAAAATGAAGCGCCTAATCCGATCTCGGGTCAACAGACTAAGCTGTACCAGTGTCACCAGAGAACTGCCATCTGACGTGAGGTATAATACCATCTGGGAGTTCTCGGCGAGTCCGTTCAGTGTACCCAGTCACCACTGAGCACCCGCATACCATCTCTGATGTCAAACACCAATGGATATGGGATCATCCATCGCCCATCACATAGGTCGAGAAGATATACGCTAGTCTACTCTGGAATATCGATGCCCCGTCTCGATATTCCCACGATTAGGAACATTGAAGGATGTACTCATTGACTACCCAGGCCCCACTAGTATGATCTACATCACAGTCCTGGAAGTCGAGTACACATCCTAAGGACTTTATCAACACGTAACAGAGAGACAGTAAGTATACATGTTAAGATAAAGAGTAACCAGATAGCGTACTATTATGTCGAGCAAGAAAGTCCTACCTATATATGTCCCAGCATCCACTACAATATACATCTCATGTACAGTAATGGCCTCTAGGGCATACATATAACTAACAGAGTCTGCTACGGTATCTTGCTTGGAACTCTTCCAACATACGCCCCTCCGTTAAGGGTAAAGACAAAATCCGAGACCGACTTACTGTCGTCCTTATCACTATGGAAGCTCGAATCGGTAAAGGACTCCACCTAGAGTTCTCCGTTACCATACACCAAGAACATTTCTTTAGTCCTTCTCAAGTACTTAAGAATGTTCTTCATAGCTGTCCAGTGGTTTTCCCCAGGATCTGATTGATACCTACTCACTACACCTAGTGAGTAAGCTATATCTAGTCTGGTACATAATATCGCATACATGATAGAGCCTACTGCCGAAACATAGGGTATCCCTTGCATGCGAGCCCTCTCGAAATCAGTCTTAGGAGATATCTCTTTGGAGAGAGTGATTCCTGAGCAAGCGGGTAAATTGCCACAATTAGAATCTTCCATACTAAACCTCTTTAGTATGGTGTCTATGTACCTGGATTGGGACAATCCCAATATCCATTTAGATCTATCTCTGTAGATCTTAATCCCCAGAATGCAGGAGGCATCACCAAGATCTTTCATGGAGAACTTGAGTGATAAGAAGTGCTTGACCGAGTGTAGCATAGGAGCATCGTTTCCTATCAAGAGTATGTCATCCACGTACAATACGAGGAAGACAACCTTACTCTTTACAAGCTTCTTGTATATACAAGGTTCATCTATGTTTTTGATGAAGTCAAACTCTTTGATAGCTTCATCAAAACAGATGTTCCAGCTCCGCGATGCCTGCTTTAATCCATAGATGGATTTAAGAAGCTTGCACACGCTTCCGCTGCTCTCACTGTCTACGAAGCCCTCTGGCTGTGTCATGTACACGCTCTCTTCTAAATCACCATTTAGAAAAGGGGTCTTGACGTCCATCTGCCAGATTTCGTAGTCATGCTATGCTGCAATGGCAAGTAAGATCCTGATGGGCTTAAGCATAGCGACAGGAGAAAAGGTTTCATCATAATCGACACCAGGCCGTTGACGAAAACTTTTTGCTACAAGTCTAGCTTTGAAGGTCTCAACCTTTCCATCTACACCAATTTTCTTTTTGAAGATTCACTTGCTCCAGATGGGTTTTACTCCTTCAGGAGCAACTTCCAAAGTCCATATTTTGTTGGTGTACATGGATTCCATCTCAGATCGCATAGCATCCAGCCATTTCACAGAGTCTCCACTTGTGATGGCCTGCTCGAAACTAGTCGGGTCATCATCTTCCATGATGCAATCCTCGCTCCCACCGTCAATGAGAAAACCGTAGTATCTCTTAGGTGGATGAGGAACGCTACTAGATCTGCGGAGTGGCTAGGGTTCATTGGGTACTATTGGATCCTCCGGTTCCACCAAATCATCAGTTCTAGTTTGTATTGCTGGAACCTCTTCCAGTTCTACCTCATTACCACTAATTTCTTTTACAAGAAATTCCTTTTCTAAAAAGGTGGCATATTGAGAAACAAACACCTTTTTTTCCTCAGTATGGTAGAAGATATATCCTTATGAATTCTTTGGATATCCAATAAACTTGCATAGAACTGACTTTTGCCTTGAGTTTGTCCAGATTTTGCTTTTTGACATAGGCCGGACAACCCCATATCTTAACACGTTTAAGACATGGTCTCTTTCCACTCCATATCTCATATGGTGTTGATTTTGATGGAACTTGATTCAATAGGTATGCGGCTGTCTCAACTGCATAACCCCAAAAAGAAATAGGCAACTCAGCGGTACTCATCATAGAACGCACCATATCTAATAGGATGCGATTCCTCCGCTCCGATACACCGTTGTGCTGTGGTATATACGGAGAAGTAAGCTGAGAGAGAATCCCATTCTTTTTTAAATAATCCCGGAATTCCGTGATCAAGTATTCTCCTCCCCGATCAGATTGAAGGATTTTAATACTTCTACCCGTTTGGTTTTCTACTTCGCACTTATATTCCTTGAATTTCTCAAAAGATTCAGACTTGTGTTTCAACAAGAACACATGTCCGAACCTTGAGAGATCATCGGTGAATGTAATGAAGTACGAGAAACCATTTTTAGCGTGTGTAGACATAGGACCGCATACATCACTATGTATGAGTCCTAAGAGTTCAGTAGCTCTTTCTCCGTGTCCAGTAAATGGAGTTTTGGTCATTTTACCTTTGAGACATGACTCGCAAGTTTCATAAGATGTAAATTCGAACGGATTCAAATATTCATCTTTATGCAACTTAGCTAGCCTTGTCGCATTGATATGACCTAGTCTACAGTGCCACAAGAAGCCTTCGTTCATTTCTAAACTCTTCCTCTTGTGTGTGTTATGTATGTTTAGAACTGTAGTTTGATTCAGAACATATATTCCGTTACATAACGTACCAAACCCAATCAACACTTGATTTTGGAAAATGTTCATAACATTATCCTCAAATGTGAAATTATATCCTTCTTTAGTTAGCAAAGAAACTGATATAATGTTACACATCGTCTTTGGTACGTAGTAACAGTCGTTCAGAATCAATATATTACATGTTGGTAACACTAGGTGATATTCGCCAACTGTTTTGGCTGCAACAATTGCACCATTCCCTACTGTTAGAGATTTATCACCTTTTCCCAATTCTCTACCTTTCTTTAGCCCATGTAACAAATTACATACGTGGGATCCTGATACGGTATCCAATACGCAGGACGTATAGCAAACTGAGAAACAGTTCACGGTTACGAACACACCCGAAGACGATACATCAACATGCTTATTCTTCGTACGGGTAGCGTGGGAATCCTGATATTCCCCTATTCCTTACTCAGACTTATGACAGTAATAAGATAAAGCGGAACCTAGCCCAGTATAATAAGTGGGTTCGGTCAATACATCCATATTATTATCTTGATTAAGGCGTGTCATTGGTCGCTACCTGGAGAGAGAGATGGAAACGCATTAGCGTGCACTCTTTGCAAGATTAGATTGGTTATTATCTTATCTAATTAGGATGGCTCACACTGTTTTTATCAAATCTTCCCTCAATCTATAAAAGGTAAGATTAACCGGGATTAATAACATTCTACAAGTTCGCTAACCGGTCAGCCAGGCTAGTGTCGGTACTCCGAGGGAGGTTCCCTATGCTTTCGCACGGACCTAATTAAAGTAAATCTAGTTTTCCTAGAGGCATAACCCCGTTGACACCTTTCTAGACACCTACTGAATCAGCTAATTGTAAAGTGCAAAACTCTCCCTGGAGTAACTCTTACTCGCAGTGGGTATCGGGATCCAACTATCATATTGAAGGTATGCAATCTCATTGCAAATTTCAACACTTGAAATTCCTAATGATTGTTTTTACCCCTAGCCACTTATGACCTTAACATAGTCAACATATCATAAACGCCAGCCAAGTTCAACCCGTCATTTCTTGATTGAATTAAACCCACCCGTACGACCCTTAAAATAGTCAACAAAGCCGTACGACTACCCTGATCTAATCGCATTATATGATTGCAGAAAAGCACTAATTAGCTACCACACACTACGCCTTAACATAGTCAACAAACGTAGCACGAATATCAAATAGCACTTATCTGAAATGACGGAGGGCTACGAATGGTTTTTAAGAAAACCTTTAACGTAATGAACTTGATATCATTGTAGAATCTAGTGATTTTGAAAAGGAGTGGTTTAAACTCCGCTTTTAAATTGAGTATTTTTCAAAAACAAACCGAATAGCTTTTGCTAAAAAGGTCACTCCCGGTGAAGGGATCTCGGCTCTTTCTTCATCGAATGAGGTGTTGGATATCCAACAAGGAATTCCACTATGCAAAGCAAGAACTACAGAAGCTATGATGATAAACCAAGTGGGTTGTAGCATTTGCTAGTTTTGCTAAAGAGGTCACACCCGGTGAAGGGATCTCGGCTCTTTCCTCATCGAATGAGGTGCTAGATATCCATCAAGGAATACCACTGTGCAAAGCAAAAACTAAAGCTACCTTTTTGAAAAATTTGATTCTACAATATCTTTAGTTTTCTTTTCTTTCATTAATCTCATTAATGAAGTCCCATCATTTAATGTTTCCTAAACATCACAGAAAAATGAAACGAAAATAGAACGTACGCTTATGCCATTCGCATTCACCATGGGGCCCCATCTTCACCATTAGGTTACTTAACTAACGGTAGAGCGGGGGCTGGACTAGCGCGGGTGCAAAACATAAGCAACGTTTATTATATATCATATATATAATATAACATTCGTCTCACGCAGTTATATGATCTCATTACAGAACCACGCAGCAGAAGCAACATATGAAATATTGGATATAGTAGGAGGTCTGTGTTTTAAATTCAGCCAGTAATGAAAAACATGGACTCTACGGTCGTGATGAATAGCCAAACCCACATCCCATAGACCCCTACGATAGCGGCAAGTAACCCTGCCAATTCTAGAGTTAGGAGACCCGGTCTCGACTCCTCGAGATGGTCTCCCACTAGACTCTAGAACTTGGTTACTTGTGCTCCCCGCCTTGGGTCTATCCTAATGCGGAAAAGTAAATAATATACATCATTGGTGACATCATCCTCAACCCGGAAGTGCCCCAATAAAAGAATATTACATACAGATTTTACATGAATGAAAATGAAAAAATCTCATGTTACGCAACCCCCCCGGTCTATTCAATCACGATGATCCAATAAAACATATTACAGCAACACATAATATCTCATGTCATCAACGTAAGTAAATACGCGTATCCTGAATGTCGTTAACATATTGCAACGAGATTTGGGATACCCCACATATTACACTTACGGTCGCAGAAAATAAATGAATAACTGCAATAATTAGAAACCGCAATATCCTTAGACATCATAAACCCAGAATATCTCATATTCCGAATTTCATGCCTAACTTATAAAGCCTGCATTTTAGTCTCAAATTGAAAACTCTTTTCAATATGCTGTCGGATAATTCAACAGGATTCCCGACTAAGTGATCGCGTACTATACGCAATTGCGACGGAGTTTTGATCCGAATCGAAACTTCATGGCAATCAATCAAATGAGATTAAACGGCTAGATTTATAATATACGAACTAGTTTTCACAAAACTAATTATTCCGGATTCTCACAATTGTATCACATATCATCAAGATCTAAACAACGTTAAACATTTCGATCGACTTATCGAATACCCACAAATTCCAGAGACCTCAACAACTTCAGTATCATTAAAAACACCCAGAAAGTGCTATATTTAACCATGGAGCAGCACAAGAAAACAGAGACCAAAACAAGTCAAACTTACGGAGGAACTGCGGCCAAACTTGGATTTTGGCCGCGGTTCCACGGCTCTTTGAGTGAGTCAGGTCTTCAATTTTCTTGGTGTTCCATAGAAAACCCTGCACGTTTTTCTGCATATTTTTAAATACGAAAATTCCAACTTTTAAAAATCGACAGAAACATCACTTTTTGCGGGTTTCGAAAATCCGATCGAACACTTTAACACCGTAAATACCTACCCTAATGTTCTAGCTTGGCTCTGATACCATGAAAGTGTTTAGTAGCACCGCGACTTGGTTTAAACGGGCATCACACATGCAATTTTAAAAATTTCGTGTGCTAACGAACACTAACCAAGATCTTAACTAGAATATTAGAAGGGAAGGAGGTAACAACCTTTGTAGACCGTGTCCTTCTCTTCAAATGTTCCGGGTTATGGTCCACGCGACTCCACTAGGCTCCACTTCAAGTTTGAACGAGCTTCTTTTGTGATCTTCGCGCCGAAGACGATCCACCCAAAGTCCCTCTAGCTCAAGCTACCTCTTCACTAATCTCCTATTAGTGAAGGAAACTCGCCACACCAAAGTGCTAGTTTAGTGTGGGATGATGAAGTAGGGGATTTAAGGCTCACTAGAGTTCTCACAAGCTCAATGATTCACATCACATGTGAGGGTTTTTGAGCTTAGAGATGAGGTGAGAAAAATTGAGGAGAGCAAGCGCTCAAGAGCTCAAAAATGACTAAGGCAAAAATCACCAAGTCTGTAGAATGAATGAATGGTTACTCACTTATTTAAGCATGGAAATAAATTGCAATAATAAAATTGCAACGATGCTTTAATAGTGAGTCAAGACCAATATAAAATGATAAAAACCCATGCCTTATAATTTACACCTCATTTTCTATTTTCCAAAAATAGAAATTTCAACCATGCTTCATTTAATAATATATATATTTATATATCAAATATATATATATATATATATATATATATATATATATATATATTAATAAACCAATTAGTGAGCTAATAATATTAGTTAACATATAATTATATCAAATATAAAAATATATCAAATTATTAAATCAACACTTGATTTAATAACCCGATTATATCACATATGACCGACTAATATCATTTATCTATATATCACATTATCAAATCAACACTTGATTCGATAATCCGGTTATATCACATATAACCTAATCGATAACAGATAACCGTCATATTAGAATACGGTATCACATACTTGTATTTAATCTGGCCCCTGCACATATCAGCATATATGCCCTACTCCTTTTTGCTTGAACCAGGAAACTTCTGTGTGGGACTTGAAAGACTCGTCAATACACTAACAGTAAGTTATGATCACATCAGTCACCTAGAAGCCGTTAGCGGTACTAGTTGGACGTAACGGCTACCCGGGTATTGAGCGATATGAAGATCAACAAGCAAGCTTGTCCATACTCTCCATGAAGTCTATCAGTAACACTTACCATGCAGTCCGGTCTCTTCGTCTGATATGTCGCATATGAAGTCTAGAGGTGGTAAATGTCAGACCCCAGTAACTTGATAAGTCATGCCGATGTGTGGCTCATAACAGTTCGAGAAATTACTGATAACTCTTAGCAGTAAATCTTAGCAACCCTGGCCAGGGATTTTGCAGTTATAGCCAATTGAGCATAGCGCAACTATTAGGAATATGTATGCCCTAGAGACCATTATTGTACATGTGATGTATATTATAGTGGATGCTTGCACATATATATAGAGGACTTTCTTGCTCGACATGATAGTATGTTATCAGGTTACCTTTATCTTAACATGTAGACTGGTATTTATAATGTCTGTCTCTTACATGTTGATAAAGCCCTTAGGATATGTACTTGATTACCAGGACTATGATGAGATCATACTAGTGGGGCCAGGGTTGTCCAAAAGTACGTCCTTTAATCAGTTCCTAGTCGAGGGAATATCGAGACTAGGGCATCGATATTTCAGAGTAGACTAGTGTGTACGTTTCTTGTCCCCTAGAGGGTGATGGTTGATCCCACAACCATTGGTGTGTGACATCAAAGATTGTACACAGGTGCTCATTAGAGAATGGGTACACCGAACTAGACTCGCCGAGGATTTCTATGTTGTAGTATACCTATCGTCAGATAGCAGTCCTCTGGTGACACTGGTACAGGTTAGTCTGTAGACCCGAGATCGTCATAGAGTCTTGTGCGGCTCCCACTATGCTTTGATTTCCTCCCTACCACGCTCAAAAGAGACGTGCAAACAGGTGGATTTTGGGTACAGTCCCGAGTCGCATGGAGGCAATGAGCGACAGGAGGGGTTTCGTCTCACCCGGTATTGGGGGTTGATGTTGCGCTATGCTCGATTGGCTATAACTGGAAGTCCCTGGCCAGGGTTGCTGCCGAGATTTACTGGTAAGTGTTATCAGTAGTTTCTCGAACCGTTATAGGCCAGACATCGGCATGACTTATCACGTTACTGGGGTCTGACGTTTACCACCCCTAGACATGATATGCGACATATCAGACGAAGAAACCGAACTGTACGATAGTGTTACTGATAGGCTTCATGGAGACTATGGACAAGCTTGCTTGTTGATCTTCATATCGCTCAATACCCGGATAGCCGTTACGTCCTGCTAGTACCGCTGATGGCTTGTAGGTGACTGATGTGATCATCACCTACTGCTGGGGTATTGACGAGTCTTTAGAGTCCCACACAGAAGTTCCCTGGTTTAAGCGTAACGAAGTAGGACACATATGTGATATATGTGTGGGCCTGATTAAATACGTGTATGTGATACCGAATTGTAATCTGGCAGTTATCTATTATCGGTTCGGTTATATGTGATATAACCAGATTGTCGAATTAAGTGTTGATTTGATAATGTGATATACAGATAAATGATATTAGTCGGTCATATGTGATATAACAGGATTATTAAATCAAGTGTTGATTTAATAATGTGATATACATTATATATGATATAATTATATCTTAACTAATATCATTAGCTCACTAATTATTCTTCATTATATATATATTAATATATATGATATATATATATAATAATGAAGCATGGCTTGATTTTCTATTTTTGAGAAAAATAGAAATGAGGTGTAAATTGAGAGCATGGTTGCAAGCATGGGAGTTATATTTGTTTATTCATCTTAACTCACTATTCAAGCATGGTTGCAATTTTATATCGCAAAATTCCATGCTTGAATGGGTGGGGGTCAAGAGTTCCCCTTCATTCTTTGCTCATTCTCAACACTTAGCCATTTTTCCTTAGTTGCTCCCATGGTTGCTCTCTAGCTTTTTCATCCTCCTCATTGCCATTATTCAAGCTTCAACCCTCACATGAGATGTGAATCATGAAGCTTGAACACAAACATGTTAGCTTTAACATCCCCTACTTCACCATCCTACACTTGACTAGCGATCGAGTGTAGCGTGTTTACTACGCTTAAGAGTTTAGTGTAGAGGTAGCTTGAGGTGGAGGGACTTCGTATGGACCATCTTGGGCACGAAGGTCATCGGAGGAAGCTCGTCCAAAGCCTTAAATGGAGCCTAGTGGAGTCGCGGGACTACTACACGGAGCATGTGAAGTGAAAGACTCGATCTACGTTGGTATAACCTCCTTTCACTTTCTCTAGTTGTTCACATCACAAAGGCAAACCCTAATAATCTAGTAAAGATCTTGTTAGTCTAGCTTAGCACCTAATAAAAATTTGAATTTGGCATGCTTGATACCTCTAAAACCTCATGGTGGTGCTAAGGTCGACTTTCAGCAACATCAACTCCCTATACCGGGAGAGACGAAACCCCTCATATCGCTTACCGCCTCCATGTGATTCGGGACTGTACCCAAAATCCACCTCCTTTGGGCCGTGGTAAGGAGGAAATCAAAGCATAGTGGGAATCACACAAGACTCTATGACGATCTCGGGTCTACAGACTAACATGTACCAGTGTCATCAGAGAACTGCTATCTGACGTTAGGAATATAACCATCTAGGAGTTCTCGGAGAGTCCTGTTCGGTGTACCCATTCTCTAATGAGCACCTGTGTACAATCTTTGATGTCAAACACCAATGGCCATGGGATCAACCATCGCCCCCATACAGGGTCAAGAAACGTACACACTAGTCAAACACCAATGGCCATGGGATCAACCATCCCCTCGACTAGGAACAACTGAAGGATGTGTTTTTGGACTACCATGTTCCCAGTAGTATGATCCTCATCATAGTCCTGGTAGTCAAGCACATATCCTAAGGGCTTTATCAACATGTAAGAAAAAGACAGTATAAGAATACCAGTCAACATGTTAAGATAAAGAGTAACCAGATAGCATACTATCAAGTTGAGCAAGAAAGTCCTCTATATATATGTCCAAGCATCCACTATAATATACATTAATGTACAATAATGGCCTCTAGGGCATACATATTCCTAACAGTTGTAGTATCTCATACCCAACATCTCAAAAAGTCTCTCAAACTGTGTATGGGGGAGGGCCTTCGTGAGTGGATCAGCTACGTTGTCCTTCGTGTCAACTCTCCTGTCCTCGATCTCCCGTCGATCTACTATCTCCCGGATCAGGTGATACCGCCTAAGAATATGTCTGGATCTCTGATAGGATCGGGGTTCCTTGGCCAAAGCCACAACTCCATTGTTATCACAATACACAGGTATTGGATGCTCAGTAGATGGAACCACACCAAGTTCAGTAATGAACTTCTTCATCCAGACAGCCTCTTTGGCAACATCGTTGGTAGCGATGTATTCAGCCTCCATCGTCGAGTCTGCTACGGTATCTTGCTTGGAACTCTTCCAACATACCGCCTCTCCAATGAAGGTGAAGACAAAACCCGAGACCGACTTATTGTCGTCCTTATCACTCTGGAAGCTCGAATCGGTAAAGGACTCCACCTGGAGTTCTCCGTTACCATACACCAAGAACATTTCTTTAGTCCTTCTCAAGTACTTAATAATGTTCTTCACAGTTGTCCAGTGCTTTCCCCTGGATCTGATTTGTAAGTCGATGTACAACACCCCAATACTTGTGGGGAGGCGGAATTTTCAAAAACGAACTTGTTTAGTGAACAAACATCGACTAACCGCTTGAATCGAAGCTAAACGATAACTAACTTAAAACATAGAGTTTCTATGCTACTATGTTTAGGGATTATACCTAACGAATCGTGTCCTTCGTCTTTGCGAACTCCACCTCCTCCTCGGCCTTCTCGAAGTAGTAGACGATCCACCCGAGAGCTTTACTCGAAGCTTAGCCTCTAAACTTGAGGCAACTAAACTTCTCTAAGTGCTAATCAAAGAAGCTAGGTGAAATATAGAGAGGGTTATGGATTAAGTAGTATAACTAATCCTTGTACTCAACACATGAGAAGGGAGGATTAGGGTTTGAAGAGGGAGAGCTTGAGGAGAGAGAAGGTGAGGATAATAGTGAAGTGAGAAGAATGAGTTATCATAATATATATCAAGCATTTCTTTTTATCAAGAAAAGAAAGGAAATCATTTTACAACCATGCTTGATAAATATCTTGTGGTGATTCATCTCCATGAGTCATTAAGCAATTATGAAGCACTAATGACATGGATGAATCATCCATATGACTCACTAATCTCATTCAATGTATATGCCACCTAAACCTCCTTAGTCACCATCTTCTAGAAGCTTCTCGCGCAATTACGAGAACGCCCCTCCTTTCCGCAAAAATACGGAAAAACTTTAGACTGTATAAATCCAATAACCGGATATCAGTAACTGTCTTAAACCAAAGCCGACTGGTAAAAACTGTCCGAAAGTCGTACGTGCGTAAACACACGTATGCGTCCGAACCCTTGTCGTAAAACCATACGACCTCTATATCGTTTCGCCTGGAGTAGGGAAACTCTCTGTGTGGGACTCTAGAGACTCGACTACTACGCTGGCAGTGGGTTTAACCACAGACCGCAAGCGGCACTAGCTGTACGTAACGGACCCCAGGTAGATGTCAATAAGAAGGCCGATGAGGAAACCCATCCGAACTCCTACTGAGCCTGATGTGACAATCTCCATACAGTCCGGTCCGTTCGTCCAAGACTATCGTATATCGGGCCTAGGGGCGGCAAGCGTCAGTCCCCTAATAGCGGTATAAGTCGTGTCGGAGGGAAGCCCATTACACCCTGAGAAACTACTGGAACCTACCAGCAAATCTCGCTTGCCCTGGCCAGGGACTTTGCGTAATGGCTCTCTGACACAGCGCGATATCAACCCCCAATACCGGGAGAGACGAATCCTGTCTAACCGCCACTGCCTCCAAGTGCTCGGGACTGCACCCAACTGCTACCTGTTTGCACGACTCCTTTGAGCCGTGGTAGGGTAGCAATCTAAGAACAGTGGGACACACTCGAGGTGAAGTAGCAGTGTCAAGTCTGCGGACTATGCTGTACTCATGTCACCTGGGAACTGTTCACTGACGACTGGTATAAAACCAACCAACAGTTCCCTGTGAGTCCTGTCCGGTGTACCCGTAACCCAACGAGCACCTGCACACTATCTCCAGTACGACGTACTGACGGCTGTGGGACAGACCATCTCCCGAACTGGGATGAGAAGCGTACACACTAGTCTACTCCGGAGTATCGATGCTCTGTCTCGATAATCCAACGACCAGGGACCTGAATAAGGATGTGCTTGTAGACTACCCAGCCCCCACTAGTGTGACTGCCATCACAACGCTGGTAGTCAAGCAAGATCCTAAGAGCTCTATCAATACGTATACTCACATATTAAGATAGAAAAACCAAGTAGCATACTACCATGTTTAACAAGACTGTTATATACATGTGAATATCCCAAGCTTCCATTAAGTAATATACAAACTAGTATGATACAGTAATGGCCTTCTAGGGCATAAACACTAACAATCTCCCACTTGCACTAGGGCCATGTACTGGCGTATCGAAGACCGATGATCTCGAGTAGCCTCTCGAACTGAATTTGAGGTAGGGCCTTCGTGAATGGATCAGCAATGTTCTCTTCAGAAGCAACTCTCCGAACCTCGATCTCCTGACGATCAATGATCTCCCTGATCAGGTGATACCGCCTCAAGATGTGTCTGGACTTCTGATGGGACCTTGGTTCCTTCGCTAAAGCTATAGCTCCGTTGTTGTCGCAATACAGAGGTATTGGATCAACTATGGTAGGAACCACCTGAAGTTCTGTTAGGAACTTCTTCATCCAGACTGCTTCTTTTGCGGCATCGCAAGCAGCTATATACTCCGCTTCCATCGTCGAGTCAGCAACGGTGTCCTGCTTGGAGCTCTTCCAGCACACCGCCCCTCCATTGAGGGTAAAGACATAACCCGACATGGACTTGGAATCGTCCTTATCACTCTGAAAGCCGGAATCAGCAAAGGCGTCCAACCTGAGGTCTTTTCCGCCGTAAACCAAGAACATCTCCTTAGTCCTTCTCAGGTACTTGAGAATATTCTTTACTGCTATCCAGTGCTTCTCCCCTGGGTCTGACTGATACCGGCTTACCACGCTCAGTGCGTAAGCTACATCTGGTCTGGTGCACAACATCGCATACATTATAGAGCCTACCGCAGAAGCGTAGGGTATAATAGACATGCGTTCCCTTTCCAAATCAGTCTTGGGAGACATCTCTTTGGAGAGGGTGATTCCGTGACAAGCCGGTAGATTACCGCGCTTAGAATCTTCCATACTGAATCTTTTCAGTATAGTGTCGATATACCTGGACTGCGAAAGTCCCAACATCCTCTTGGATCTATCACGATAGATCCGGATCCCCAGAATGTAAGAGGCATCACCCAGGTCTTTCATGGAGAACCTGTGTGACAAGAATCCTTTGACATATTGTAGCATAGGAATGTCATTTCCTATCAATAGAATGTCATCCACGTACAAGACGAGGAATACGACACTTCTAGCTACAACTTTACTATATATGCACGGTTCATCTGGATTTTTGATAAAGTCATATTCTTTGACTGTTTCATCAAAACAGATGTTCCAACTCCGCGATGCCTGCTTTAGTCCATAAATGGACTTAAGCAGCTTGCATACTTTCCCGCTGCTCCCACTCTGATTGAAACCCTCTGGCTGATCCATATAGACGCATTCTTCTAAATTTCCATTCAGAAAAGCCGTCTTTACGTCCATCTGCCAGATTTCATAATCATGGAAGGCAGCAATAGCAAGAAGGACCCGAATGGATTTGAGCATAGCCACTGGAGAAAAAGTTTCGTCATAGTCCAAACCAGGTCTTTGACGAAAACCCTTTGCAACAAGTCTAGCCTTATAGGTTTCCACCTGTCCATCTACACCAATCTTTTTCTTGAAGATCCATTTGCATCCTATGGGTTTTACCCCATCTGGAGCAAAGTCCAAAGTCCATACTTTGTTGGTGTACATGGACTCCATTTCGGTCCGCATTGCATCTAGCCATCGTACCGAGTCGCCGCTCTGGATGGCTTGCTGGAAGTCAGTAGGTTCATCATCATCTATGATGCAATCCTCTCTATCCCCATCTATGAGAAAACCGTAGTATCTCTCAGGCGGATGAGACGGCCTACTACTCCTGCGGAGGGGTGCGGGAATGTCCTGTTCTTCTTGAACTTCTGGTTCTACCAAACTTTCAGTAGCAGCTTGTGGTTCTGGAATTTCTTCCAGTTCTACTGCGCTCCCACTCTTCTGATTTTCTAAAAATTCAGTTTCTAAGAAGTGGGCATGACGAGAAACAAAAACCTTTTGTTCCTCTGCGTAATAGAAATAATATCCCTTGGAGTTCTTTGGATATCCCACAAGCTTACACTGTACTGAGCGTGCCTCGAGCTTGTCCGAATGCTGCTTTTTTACAAAAGCTGGACACCCCCATGTCCTAAAATGTTTTAGACAGGGTTTCTTCCCACTCCACATCTGATATGGTGTGGTAGGCACAGTCTTGGTTGGAACCTGGTTTAAAAGATATGCCGCTGATTCTAGCGCATAACCCCAGAAAGATCGCGGTAACTCAGCATTACTCATCATGGATCGTACCATATCCAATAGGGTTCGATTCCGTCTCTCCGATACACCGTTGTGCTGTGGAGTGTATGGAGGAGTAAGCTGAGAGAGAATTCCTTTCTCCTTTAGGTAACCTAGGAACTCGGCACTTAAGTATTCTCCACCTCGATCAGATCTCAGTGTCTTAATACTTTTGCCTGTTTGGTTTTCCGCTTCACTCTTGTATTCCAGGAATTTCTCAAAGGCCTCGGATTTATGTTTCATTAAGAAAACATGTCCATACCTAGAGAAATCATCTGTAAAAGTAATGAAGTAGGAATAACCACCTCTCGCATGTGTAGACATTGGACCACATACATCGCTGTGTATGAGTCCTAAGAGCTCGCTCGCTCTTACTCCTTGTCCAGTAAATGGAGTCTTTGTCATCTTTCCTTTGAGACAAGATTGACAAGTGTCATAGGTTTGATATTCGAACGAGTCCAAATATCCTTCTCTATGCAACTTAGTCAACCTTCTCTCATTGATGTGACCCAGTCTACAATGCCATAAGAAAGCTTTATTTAAATCTGGAGACTTTCTTTTTAGTGTGTTCTGGACATTGAAAATTTGGAGTTGGTTTAAAACATATATACCGTTATTTAGTGTACCGGACCCAATCAAACCATGATTAAGGTGGATGTTGACAACATCTCTTACAAACGTGAAATCATAACCTTTATTTGATAACAAGGAAACTGATATGATATTACACGTTAAGCTTGGTACAAAATAACAGTTATGTAAAACCAAAATGTGTCCACTCGTCAATCCTAGGTGATAATCCCCGACGGACGCGCTCCCACGCTAGCTCCGTTAGCAACCTTTAGGGTCATATCACCTTCCTTCAGCACTCTACGGTTTCTCAGTGCCTGCAATGAATTGCAAATATGAGATCTTGATCCGGTATCCAATACCCAGGAAATAGAGTTGATCGACAGACAATTCTCAATTACAAACACACCTGAAGTCGAAGCCACAGCTTGCTTCGGTTCCTGGTTCTTGGCGTTCCACGCCTTGCAATCCTTCTTCCAGTGCCCTTTCCTGTGACAATGGAAGCACTCATCCTGGCCCACTACCGGTACCGCAAACTTTTTCTTTCCCTTCCCTCCCACCTTACTAACACCTCCTCTAGGTCTGGGGACGGCCTTCTTCTTCCTTCCTTTGGTTCTAGCCTTGGACCCGGAAGAAGATGCACCACCAACAAACATAGCGGGTGTTTCCCTTGCCTTCTGCAAGGTGCCCTCTGCACTCCTTAACATGTTCAGGAGTTCCGGAAGTTCAACTTCTTTTCTTTGAAGGTTGAAGTTCAGGATAAACTGGGCGTAGGTGGGAGGAAGGGACTGGAGAATAAGGTCTGTATAGAGCTCATTATCCAAAGTCGTCCCAAGGTCTGCGAGCTCTTCAATATAGCCGATTATCTTTAGGACATGTTCTCCAACTGATGACCCGACAGCCAACCTCGCTCGAAACAAGTTCTTAGAGGTCTCGTATCTTGCTATACGAGATTGCTCTCCATAAAGTTCCTTTGTATGGAGAAATATGCCATCAAGGCCCATATCCTCGTGCCTCCTCTGATGTTCAGTGTTCATTGAGGCAAGCACGATGCACTTGGCTTTCGCGCAATCTAAATCCCGGTTTTGCGGATTTCCTTATCCGAATTGCTGGATTTGGGACCAGGGACAGCAGGTGCCGTAGCGGTGAGGACGTACCCTAGTTTGTCATAGGTCAAAGCCATTTTGACATTCCGCAGCCAATCTTATAGTTTGGCCCTGTCAGTATATTTTTCTCTAAAAGTAGCTTAAGTCCAGTCATTTTCAGGGTCGCTGCAATTAGGAGAGAGAGAAGAAAACTCTTTAGCATGATGCACTTGCAAGTTTAGAGTGGTTTTTAGTTTATCTAAACTGGATGGCTCCCACTGTTTCTCGAATCCTTCCTCAAACCATAAAAGAAGAATTAGCCAGGACTATTCTCACCGTACAATACTTGCTTAACCGTTCAACCAGGCCAGTGTCGATACTTCGAGGGAGGTTTTCCAACGCTTTCGCGAAGTTCCTTAATTAAATAACCTCTTTTCTCTGGGGGCGTAACCCCGCTGACACTTTTCTGGACACCTACTTGGTTTATAGCATTGATTGTTAAGTGACGAATATCCTGATCAGTAGCATATACTCACAGTAGGATCAGGATCCAAATATCATCATATGATAATGTTGAAGGAATCCTACCAACATTCATCAAACTCCAAATGGTATGCATCTCTTAGCAAATTTCAGTTTCTTTAGAAATTCCCGATATTGATTTTTTGCCCCATGTTCTTATGATCTTGACTAAGGGCCAACAAATCATAAGTCACATGTCAAGTTCTGCCCATCATTATCCTGTTGATTTGAACCCATCCGTATATACTCTTGACTAAGGGCCAAACAAAGTAATACGAGTGTCCCAAACCAACTCATCTATCTATGCAACAAATGAATACCCCAGCAGCTACCAATCACTATGTCTTGACTAAGGGCCAAACAAACATAGCTTGAATACTACTGACCATTCATAAGAAATGACGGAGGGCTACGACTGGTTTTGGCGAAACCGTGAACGTAGTGAACTTGATATAACCGAAGGAACCTGATAGCTTTTAAAAGGAGTGGTTAAAGCTCCGCATTTAAAAATATCTTTTTTTTAAAAAATTAACCGAGTGGTTTCTTTTAAATTGTTCCAACGATTTAAACTTTGGTTTGTTTTTCTTTGCATTATAGATAATGCGTCCCATCATTAACCTATCATTGCAGAAAACAACGAAAATACAACGTCCTCTTATGCCATCCGCATTCGCCACGGGGTCCCGTCATCACCCGTTAGGTTACTTAACTAACGACAGAGCGGGGGCTGGGCTAGCGCGGGTGTAAAACATAAGTGACGTCTAAATAACTATCATATATAGATATTGTACATTCGTCAGACGCAATAATAGGCATTCCAGATCACAGATGAACTTTATTGGATTTGCAAGTAATCCGTGTTTGTTTTGAGCCTGCAACAAAAGACGGATTACACAGTTGTGATGAATAGCCATTACCCCAGCCAAGACCCCAACGGGTACGGCAAACTACCCGCCCGGCAGTTTGTGCACCCCACCTTGGGTCTGTCCTAGGAGCAAAAACAGTAAAATGAAATAATACAACGGTGGCTACAACCGCAACCTGGATGTGCCCCGCAAAATAATATTACAACAAATTACATTTACATCAAATGAATTAAATAATAACCCATCACATAACCCCGGCTATACATCACAACAGTCCAACACAGTTCATATCCACAAACAGTAAAAACCATTACAGAAATGTGCAACCCCCTGCCAACCGACATACTAGCAGTTAGGGGAGGTTTACGAACACATTACACAAACACAGATATAATCCAATAAGCAAATACTGTATAATTTCGATCGATTAAACACATTTAATATTGCTCCAATACTTCTCTGTAAACTTGAAACCTGAGCAAAATTAAAAAATACCAGAAAATCCCAAATATCACAGAGAACCATCACAAGAAAAATGGGTCCCTGAATCGTCAACTCGGCAGCGGAAGCGCGGCGGGATCTGTGCTATCCGCCGCGGTTCCGCGGCGCCGTAGGCGATTCAGGGGACCAAATTTTTTGTGTGTTCTACTACTGTCATTTTAAGCTTTCTGAACATCCCTGAAAAAATTTTGGGCTTCATTTATAAATCGACAGAAACTTGATATTTTAGGGTTTTCCGGTTTCGTTTTTTTTGTTCGAAATTCATACAAATTTGCAAAAAAGTTATTTATTGTTTAGCGAGGCTCTGATACCACTGCAAGTCGATGTACAACACCCCAATACTTGTGGGGAGGCGGAATTTTCAAAAACGAACTTGTTTAGTGAACAAACATCGACTAACCGCTTGAATCGAAGCTAAACGATAACTAACTTAAAACATAGAGTTTCTATGCTACTATGTTTAGGGATTATACCTAACGAATCGTGTCCTTCGTCTTTGCGAACTCCACCTCCTCCTCGGCCTTCTCGAAGTAGTAGACGATCCACCCGAGAGCTTTACTCCAAGCTTAGCCTCTAAACTTGAGGCAACTAAACTTCTCTAAGTGCTAATCAAAGAAGCTAGGTGAAATATAGAGAGGGTTATGGATTAAGTAGTCTAACTAATCCTTGTACTCAACACATGAGAGGGGAGGATTAGGGTTTGAAGAGGGAGAGCTTGAGGAGAGAGAAGGTGAGGATAATAGTGAAGTGAGAAGAATGAGTTATCATAATATATATCAAGCATTTCTTTTTATCAAGAAAAGAAAAGAAATCATTTTACAACCATGCTTGATAAATATCTTGTGGTGATTCATCTCCATGAGTCATTAAGCAATTATGAAGCATTAATGACATGGATGAATCATCCATATGACTCACTAATCTCATTCAATGTATATGCCACCTAAACCTCCTTAGTCACCATCTTCTAGAAGCTTCTCGCGCAATTACGAGAACGCCCCTCCTTTCCGCAAAAATACGGAAAAACTTTAGACTGTATAAATCCAATAACCGGATACCAGTAACTGGCTTAAACCAAAGCCGACTGGTAAAAACTGTCTGAAAGTCGTACGTGCGTAAACACACGTATGCGTCCGAACCCTTGTCGTAAAACCATACGACCTCTATATCGTTTCGCCTGGAGTAGGGAAACTCTCTGTGTGGGACTCTAGAGACTCGACTACTACGCTGGCAGTGGGTTTAACCACAGACCGCAAGCGGCACTAGCTGTACGTAACGGTCCCCAGGTAGATGTCGATAAGAAGGCCGATGAGGAAACCCATCGGAACTCCTACTGAGCCTGATGTGACAATCTCCATACAGTCCGGTCCGTTCGTCCAAGACTATCGCATATCGGGCCTAGGGGGCGGCAAGCGTCAGTCCCCTAATAGCGGTATAAGTCGTGTCGGAGGGAAGCCCATTACACCCTGAGAAACTACTGGAACCTACCAGCAAATCTCGCTTGCCCTGGCCAGGGACTTTGCGTAATGGCTCTCTGACACGGCGCGATATCAACCCCCAATACCGGGAGAGACGAATCCTGTCTAACCGCCACTGCCTCCAAGTGCTCGGGACTGCACCCAACTGCTACCTGTTTGCACGACTCCTTTGAGCCGTGGTAGGGTAGCAATCTAAGAACAGTGGGACACACTCGAGGCGAAGTAGCAGTGTCAAGTCTGCGGACTATGCTGTACTCATGTCACCTGGGAACTGTTCACTGACGACTGGTATAAAACCAACCAACAGTTCCCTGTGAGTCCTGTCCGGTGTACCCGTAACCCAACGAGCACCTGCACACTATCTCCAGTACGACGTACTGACGGCTGTGGGACAGA
Organism: Agapanthus africanus; assembly: GCA_030015575.1. Taxonomy (NCBI): domain Eukaryota; kingdom Viridiplantae; phylum Streptophyta; class Magnoliopsida; order Asparagales; family Amaryllidaceae; genus Agapanthus; species Agapanthus africanus. The sequence continues at coordinate 203,627,197 of CM057347.1, read as the reverse complement.
CCATCTCCCCAACTGGGATGAGAAGCGTACACACTAGTCTACTCCGGAGTATCGATGCTCTGTCTCGATAATCCAACGACCAGGGACCTGAATAAGGATGTGCTTGTAGACTACCCAGCCCCCACTAGTGTGACTGCCATCACAACGCTGGTAGTCAAGCAAGATCCTAAGAGCTCTATCAATACGTATACTCACATATTAAGATAGAAAAACCAAGTAGCATACTACCATGTTTAGCAAGACTGTTATATACATGTGAATATCCCAAGCTTCCATTAAGTAATATACAAACTAGTATGATACAGTAATGGCCTTCTAGGGCATAAACACTAACATGATTGATACCTACTCACTACACCTAGTGAGTAAGCTACATCCGGTCTGTTACATAACATCTCATACATGATAGACATGACTGCCGAAGCATAAGGTATCCCTTGCATGCGAGCCCTCTCCAAATCAGTCTTGGGAGACATCTCTTTGGAGAGAGTGATTCCTGATCAAGCGGGTAAATTACCACGCTTAGAATCTTCCATAGTAAACCTCTTCAGTATGGTGTCAATGTACCTGGATTGGGACAATCCCAACATCTTTTTAGATCTATCTCTATAGATCTTTATCTCCAGGATGTAGGAGGCATCACCTAGATCTTTCATGGAGAACTTGTGTGATAAGAAGAGCTTGACCGAGTGTAGCATAGGAACATCATTTCCTATCAAGAGTATGTCGTCCACATACAATACAAGGAAGACAACCTTACTCTCTACAACCTTCTTGTATATACATGGTTCATCTACATTTTTGATGAAGTCAAACTCTTTGATAGCTTTATCAAAACAGATGTTCCAGCTCCGCGATGCCTGCTTTAATCCATAGATTGATTTAAGCCGCTTGCACACGCTTCCGCTGCTCCCACTATCTATGAAGCCCTCTGGTTGTGTCATGTACACGCTCTCTTCTAAATCACCATTTAGAAAAGCGGTCTTGACGTCCATCTGCCAGATTTCGTACTCATGGTATGCGGCAATGGTAAGTAGGACCTGATGAACTTAAGCATAGCCACTGGAGAAAATGTTTCATCATAATCGACACCTCGTCGTTGACGGATGCCTTTTGCTCCAAGTCTAGCTTTGAAAGTCTCAACTTTTCCATCTACACCAATTTTCTTCTTAATGATTCACTTACTCCCGATGGGTTTTACCCCTTCAGGAGTAACTTCCAAAGTCCATACTGTTAGTTATATGTATACCCTTGAGGCCATTATTGTACATGATTGTATATTATAGTGGATGCTTGGACATATATAGAGAGGACTTTCTTGCTCGACATGATAGTATGCTATTTGGTTTCTCTTTATCTTAACATGTACACTTGTATCATTATACAGTCTCTCCGTTACACGTTGGTAAAGCCCTTAGGATGTGTACTTGATTACCAAGACTATGATGCAGATCATACTAGTGGGGCTAGGGTAGTCTACAAGTTCATCCTTTAATTGTTCCTAGTCGAGAGAGTATCGAGATAGGGCATCGATATTCCAGAGTAGACTAATGTGTACGTTTCTTGACCTTGTATGAGGCGATGGTTGATTCCACAGCCATTGGTATTTGACATCAAAGATTGTACACAGGTGCTCATTGGAGAATGGGTATACCGAACAGGACTCGCCGAGAACTCCTAGATGGTATTATACCTATCTTTAGATAGCAGTTCTCTGGTGACACAGGTACAGGTTAGTCTGTAGACCCGAGATCGTCATAGAGTCTTGTGTGATTGCCACTGTGCTTTGATTTCCTCCCTACCACGCTCAAGAGAGCGTGCAAACAGGTGGATTTTGGGTTTAGTCCCGAGTCACATGGAGGCATTGAGCGATAGGAGGGGTTTCGTCTCTCCCGGTATTGGGAGTTGATGTTGCGCTATACTCGATTAGCTATAACAAGAAGTCCCTGGCCAGGGCTGATGATGAGATTTGCTGGTAAGTGTTATCAGTAGTTTCTCGACCCGTTATGAGCCTCACATCGGCATGACTTATAAAGTTATTGGGGTCTGATGTTTACCACCCACAGACTCGATATGCGACATATTAGACGAAGAGACCAGACTGTATGGTAGTGTTACATACAGGATTCACGGGAGTTTCGACAAGCTTGCTTGTTGATCTTCTGATCGCTCAATACCTGGGTAGCCATTACGTCCAGCTAGTACCGCTGACAGCTTGTGGATAACTGATATGATCATTACCTACTGCTAGCGTATTGACGAGTCTTTAGAGCCCTACACAGAGGTTTCCTGGCTCAAACGAAACGAAGAAGGGCACATATGTGATATGTGCGGGACCGAGATTAATACGTGTATGTGATACAGTATTCTAATCTCGGGATATAGGTTATATGTGATATAACCGGATTATTGAATCAAGTGTTGATTCAATAATTTGTATATATGTATATTTGATGTACATATAAATGATATTAGTCGGTTTTATGTGATATAGCCGGATTCTTAAATCAAGTGTTGATTTAATAATTTAATATTTAATTATATATTTGATATATTAATATATATTAACTAATATTAGCCCACTTAAGAATTTGTTTTCTACAAATACACACACACATACATACACACACACACACACACACACACACACACACACACATATATATATATATATATGAGATATATATTAATGTGTTTATTTTTGTGTCATGCTAGATGATACATTGGACATGGGTGTATGAGACTCATACCAAACTAAAGATAATTTGGGTGATTAATAATTAAGGGATAAATCAAAATTAGGTGAAAAATGGCATGGCTAATGATGCTTGTGGAAACATGTAGCCTTGACTTAGTCTACTAATTTTGTTTTACTCTAGATATTTATTAACCCAACCATTATGTTTAGCCATGGTTAAGTCTCTACAAATATGATTTGAGATATTTTCTCACCCAAGGGTTCATCACTAGTTCATCTTCCTCTTCATTTCATTTTAGCTCTCTAGCTTTGAGTGAGGAGAAAAAGAATGAGAGAAAAATAATTCTAAACTGAGCAAAATTCCTACTTCATCAATCTATACCAAACCAGCCATTTATATAAGTTGTTTACTTTACTAATTCCTCAATTAGTGAAGAGGTAGCTTGAGTTAGAGATTCCTCAAGGTAGATCATCTTCGGCCTCGAAGATCTTTGAGCAAGCCCATTCTTTTCGCCTAGTGGAGCTTAAGAATAGTTTGGGGACCACTACTTAGAGCTAAGGAACTACTACACGGAGCTTTATAAGTGAAGGACCGGTCTACAAAGGTTGTGTTTCTTGTTCACTTAGTGTAAAGTTTATTTACATGCTTTATAAAACCCTAATTCTCCAGTTCGATTCTTGGATGGTGTTACTTAGCACTCTAGATTTTTTTAAATTGCATACTCGATACTTGCTATAACCTAGTAGTCGTGGTAAGAAACTCCAACAGTGGTATCAGAGCCAAGCTAGAGCATTAGGAGTAGTCTAGGCGAAGTTAAAGTGTTCGATCGACTTTTTGAAACCCTAAATTCCCACTCTTTGGAAATTTTTTCAAAAGTTGGAATTTTTTAATTTAAAAATATGCAGAAAATTGTGCAGGGTTTTATATGTATCCCCAAGAAGAACGAGCGCCCAACTCGACCAAACGGCCGCGCAACTGCGGCATAAACATGGGTTTAGCCGCGGTTCCGTAGCGTCGTTGGTGAGGCATGGACCGTGCTTTCTTGTGCTGATCCGTAGGTATTTGTAGCACATTCTGGGTATTTTTAAGTGTGACTCAAGTATTGAGGTCTCTGGGAATTTTGGTTGTTTGATAAATTGATCGAAATGTTTAACATCGTCTAGATACCTGTGATCTGTGATACAATATTTGGGATAAACAATAATTAGTTTTGTGAAAACTAGTTAATGTTTTATAAATCTAGCAATTGAGTCTCTTTTGATCGGTTGCCGTGGGGTTTTGATTTAGATCAAAACTCCGTCGCAATCTCGTATAGTACGCGAACACTCGTCGGATAACACTAATAGATAGCCATGCCCCCATCGCCCCGACTAAGTGATTGTAGGAAAACCCCGTTGCCAAAAGCATTCGCTCGGGTGCTCACGGCTGCGGTGTTCCGCCTAAGTGCACTTCGTCGACGGTATTGGGGGTGCGGCGGTCTACTAATGTTTCCGACGAACATTCGATCAGTTGTCGGGAATCTTGTTGCATTGCCCGACTGGTTATTGAAAAGTGTTTTCAATTTGAGACTAAAATGCCGGGTTTATAACGTTAGGCATGAAATTCGGAATATGTGATATTCCGGGTTTATGATGTCTAAGGAATTTATATGGTTAGGCATGAAATCCGAAGTACATGATATTTCGGGTTTATGATGTCTAAGGTGGTTGCGGATTCCAATTATTGTAGTTTTCATTTTCTTTTCTGCGACCGTAAGAGTAATATGTGGTATATCGCCGGTTTCGTTGCTATACGTCAACGACAATTGGGATACGCATATTTACTTACGTTGATGGCATGTGATGTTATGTGTTGCTGTGATATGTTATATCGGATCGTCGTATTTGAATAGCCGGGTTTTTTTGCATGAGATGAGAGTTTTTCATTTTCATTCATGTAAAAATTTGTATGTAATATTCTTTTATTGGGACACATTCGGGTTGAGGATGATGTCACCATTGATGTATATTATTTACTTTTCTACATTAGGATAGGCCCAAGGTGAGGAGCACAAGTAACCGGATTCTAGAGTCCAGTGGGAGACCATCTCGAGGAGTCGAAACCGGGTCTCCTAACTCTAGAATTGGCAGGGTTGCTTGCCGCTCTCATAGGGGTCTAGGGATGTGTGTTTGGCTATTCATCACGACCGTGGAATCCGTGTGTTTTACTGGCTTGATTTAAAACATGGGCCTCCTAGTATATCTTATATTTCATATGTTCACTTCTGCTGCAATGTTCTGTGATCAGATCATATAACTGCTTGAGACGAATGCTTTATATTATATATATGATATATAATAAACGTTGCTTATGTTTTGCATCCGCGCTAGTCCTGCCCCCGCTCTGCCATTAGTTAAGTAACCTAACGGTGCATAACGGGACCCCGTGGCGAATGCGGATGGCACAAGCGTACGTTGTATTTTCGTTTCGTTTGTGATTTTTAGGAAACATAAATGACGGGACTTCATTAATGAGATTAATGAAAAGAAAGAAACATAAAGATATTGTAGAATCAAATTTTCAAAAAGGTAGCTCTAGTTATTGCTTTGCATAGTGGTGTTCCTTGATGAATATCTAGCATCTCATTCGATGAGGAAAGAGCTGAGATCCCTTCACCGGGAATGACCTCTTTAGTAAAAGCTAGTAATTGCTACAACCCACTCGGTTTGTTTGAAAACTCTTCGATTTTAAAATGCGGAGCTTAAACCACTCCTTTTCAAATCACTCGATTCTACAACGATATCAAGTTCATTACGCAAAAGGTTTTCTTAAAAACCTGTCGTAGCCCTCCGTCATTTCAGATAAGTACTATTTAGTATTCGTGTTGCGTTTGTTGGCCTCCGTCAAGGCGTAGTGTGCGGTAGCTGATTAGTACTTATCTGCTGCATGTGATGCAATTGGATTAGGGTAGTCGTGCGACTTTTTTGGCCTCCGTCAAGGGTCGTGCGGTTGGGTTTAATTCAATCAAGAAATGAACGGGTTGAACTTGACTATCGGACTATGGTTTGTTGGCCTCCGTCAAGGTCATAGCACGCTAGGGGCAAAACATTATCGGGAATTTCAATTGTTGAAATTTGCAATGAGATTGCATACCTTCTATAAGATAGTTGGATCCCGATACCCACTGCGAGTAAGAGTTACTCCTGAGAGAGTTTTCCACTTTACAATTAGCTGATCAAGTAGGTGTCTAAGAAAGGTGTTAACGGGGTTATGCTCCTACGGAAACGAGGTTATTTAATTAGTTTCCTGCGAAAAAATGGGGAGACTCCCTCGGAGTACCAATACCTTCCTGGCTGAACGATTGGCGAACTTATAAGGTGTAATTAATCCCGGCTAGTCTTACCTTTTAGGGTTTGAAGGAAGATTTGATAAAAACGGTGGGAGCCGTCCTGATTAGAAAAAATAATAACCAATCTAATCTTGCAAGAGCAAACACTAAAGTGTTTTCTTCTCTCTCTCTCCAGGTAGCGACCATGACACACCTTAATCGAGATAATAATATTGATGTATTGACCGAACCCGCTTGTTATTCTGAGCTGGGGAACGTTGGTTCCACTCTATCTTATAACTGTTATAAGCCTGAGCAGGAAATAGGGGAATACCCGTATTTCCATGCGACCCGAGCGAGGAATGAACAAGTTAATGCATCTTCTTCATGTGTGTTCGTTACCGAGAACTGTTTCTCAGTACAATCTACATCCTGGGTATTAGATACCGGATCAGGATCCACATTTGCAATATGTTACATGGGCTAAAGAAAGGTAGAGAACTGGGAAAAGGTGATCATTCTCTAAAAGTAGGGAATGGTGCAAATGTTGCGGCCAAAGCAGTGGTGAATATCACCTAGTATTACCAAATGGGAATTCATTGATCTTGAACGACTGTTATTACGTACTATCTATGATTTGCAATTTAATATCAGTTTCTTTATTAGATAAAGAAGGATATAACTTTGTAGTAGAGAAAAATGTTATGAACATTTTCCTAAATCAAGTGTTGATTGGATTTGGTACGTTATGTAATGGTATATACGTCCTGAATCAAAATACAGTTCTTAACATACAGAACACACACAAGAGGAAAAGTTCATAAATAAATGAATCCTTCTTGTGGCATTGTAGACTAGGTCATATCAATGCGACACGACTAGCTAAGTTACATAAAGATGGATATTTGAATCAGTTTGAATTTACATCTTATGAAACTTGTCAGTCATGTCTCAAAGGCAAAATGACCAAAACTCCATTTACTGGACATGGAGAAAGAGCTACTGAACTTTTGGGACTGATACATAGTGATGTATGCGGTCCTATGTCTACACATGCCAGGAATGGTTCCTCGTACTTTATCACATTCACCGATGATCTCTCAAGATTCGGACATGTGTTCCTGTTGAAACACAAGTCTGAAGTTTTTGAGAAATTCAAAGAATATAAGTACGAAGTAGAGAACCAAACGGGTAAAAGTATTAAAATCCTTCGATCTGATCGGGGAGGAGAATACTTGAGCACGGAGTTCCTGGACTATTTAAAAGAGAATGAGATTCTCTCTCAGCTTACTCCTCCGTATACACCACAGCACAACGGTGTGTCAGAGCGGAGGAATCATACCGTATTAGATATGGTGCGCTCTATGATGAGTACTGCTGAGTTACCTATTTCCTTTTGGGGTTATGCACTTGAGACAGCTGCATACCTATTGAATAGAGTTCCAACCAAATCACTGCTTACCACTCCATATGAGATATGGAATGGGAAGAGACCATCTCTTAAACGAGTTAAGATATGGGGTTATCCGGCCTATATTAAAAAGCAAAATCCGAACAAGCTTGAGGCAAGGTCAGTTCTGTGCAAGTTTGTAGGATATCCCAAGCATTCGCGAGGGTATATCTTCTACCACACTGAGGAACAAAAAGTGTTTGTTTCTCGGCATGCCACCTTTTTAGAAAAAGAAATTAGTGGTCATGAAGTAGAACTGGAAGAAGTTCCAGCTACACAAACTACGACGGATGATTTGGTAGAACCAGAGGGTTCGATAGTCCCTGACGAACCTCAGCCACTCCGCAGATCTAGTAGGATTCCTCATCCGCCTGAGAGATACTACTGTTTTCTCATTGACGGTGGGAGCGAGAATTGCATCATGGAAGATGATGACCCAACTAATTTCGAGCAGGCCATCATGAGTGGGGACTCTGTGAAATGGCTGGATACAATGCGATCTGAGATGGAATCCATGTATACCAACAAAGTATGGACTTTGGAAGTTGCTCCTGAAGGGGTAAAACCCATTAGGAGCAAGTGGATCTTTAAGAAAGAAACTTGGTGTAGATGGAACAGTTAAGAATTTCAAAACTAGACTTATAGCAAAAGGTTTTCGTCAAACGACCAGGTGTCGATTATGATAAAACCTTTTCTCCAGTGGCAATGCTTAAGTCCATCCGGATCCTACTTGCCATCACTGCATACCATGACTACGAAATCTGGCAGATGGACGTCATGACCGCTTTTCTAAATGATGATTTAGAAGAGAGCGTGTGCATGACACTGCCAGAGGGCTTCATAGACAGTGGGAGCAGCAGAATGGTGTGCAAGCTGCTTAAATCAATCTGTGGATTAAAGCAAGCATCGCGGATTTGGAACATCTGTTTTGATGTGGTAGTCAAAGAGTTTGACTTCATCAAAAACGTAGATGAACCTTGTATATACAAGAAGGTTGTAGAGAGTAAGGTTGTCTTCCTCGTATTGTACGTGGATGATATACTCTTGATAGGAAATGATGTTCCTATGCTACACTCGGTCAAGATCTTCTTATCACAAAGGTTCTCCATGAAAGATCTGGGAGATGCCTCTTACATCCTGGGGAGAAACACTGGACAGCTGTGAAGGACATTCTTAAGTACTTTAGAAGGACTAAAGAATTGTTCTTGGTGTATGGTAACGGTGAACTCCATGTCGAGTCCTTTACCGATTCGAGCTTCCAGAGTGATAAGGACGACTGTATGTCGGTCTCGGGTTTTGTCTTTACCCTTAGTGGAGGGACGGTATGTTGGAAGAGTTCCAAGATAGATACCGTAGCAGACTCAAAGATGAATGCTGAATACATCGCTACCAACGATGCTGCCGAAGAGGCTGTCTAGATGAACAAGTTCATGAGATGAACTTGGTAAGGTTCCTACCATTAAGCATCCAATACTTATGTATTATGATAACAATGGAGTTGTGGCTTTGGCCTAGGAACCCAGGTCTCATCAGTGATCCAGACATAGTCTTAGGCGGTATCACCTGATCCAGGAGATAGTTGATCTCCGGGAGATCGAGGTCAGGAAAGTTGACATGAAGAATAACACGGTGGATCCACTCATGAAGGCTATTTGAGAGACTTTTTGGGATGTTGGGTATAAGATACTACAACAACTGGCCTTAGTGCAAGTGGGAGATTGTTAGTTATATGTATGCCCTAGAGGCCATTATTGTACATGAATGTATATTATAGTGGATGCTTAGACATATATAGAGAGGACTTTCTTGCTCGATATGATAGTTTGCTATCTGGTTGCTCTTTATCTTAACATGTACACTTGTATCATTATACAGTCTCTCAGATACATGTTGATAAAGCCCTTAGGATGTGTACTTGATTACCAGGACTATGATGCAGATCATACTAGTGGTTCTCTAGTGCCACTGGTACAGGTTAGTCTGTAGACCCGAGATCGTCATAGAGACTTGTGTGATTCCCACTGTGCTTTGATTTCCTCCCTACCACGCTTAAGAGAGCGTGCAAATAGGTGGATTTTGGGTACAGTCCCGAGTCACATGGAAGCAATGAGCGATAGGAGGTGTTTCGTCACTCCTGGTATTGGGAGTTAATGTTGCGCTATGTTCGATTGGCTATAACAGGAAGTCCCTGGCTAGGGCTGATGATGAGATTTACTGGTAAGTGTTATCAGTAGTTTCTCGACCCGTTATGAGCCTCATATCGGCATGACTTATCATGTTATTAGGGTTTGACGTTTACCTCCCCCAAACTCGATATGCGACATATCAGACGAAAAGACCGGACTGTACGGTAGTGCTACTTACTGGATTCACGGGAGTTTGGACAAGCTTGCTTGTTGATCTTCTGATCGCTTAATACCTGGTTTGCCGTTACATCCCGCTAGTACCGCTACCCGGCTTGTCGGTAACTGATATGATCATTACCTACTGCTGGCGTATTGACAAGTCTTTAGAGTCCTACACAGAGGTTTCCTGGCTCAAGCGAAATGAAGTAAGGCACATATGTGATATGTGCGGGACCGAGATTAATACGTGTATGTGATACAGTATTCTAATCTCGCGATATAGGTTATATGTGATATAACCGGATTATTGAATCAAGTGTTGATTCAATAATTTGTATATATGTATATTTGATGTACATATAAATGATATTAGTCGGTTGTATGTGATATAGCCGGATTATTAAATCAAGTGTTGATTTAATAATTTAATATATAATTATATATTTGATATATTAGTATATATTAACTCACTTAAGAATTTGTTTTCTACAAATACATACATACATATTATATATATATATTTATATATATATATATATATATATATATATATATATTAATGTGTTTATTTTTGTGTCATGCTAGATGATGATATATTGGATATGGGTGTATGAGACTCATACCAAACTAAAGATAATTTGGGTGATTAATAATTAAGGGATAAATCAAAATTAGGTGGAAAATGGCATGGCTAATGATGCTTGTGGAAGCATGTAGAAGTCTTGACTTAGTCCACTAATTTTGTTTTACTCTAGATATTTATTAACCCAACCAATATCTTTAGCCATGATTAAGTCTCTACAAATATGATTTGAGATATTTTCTCACCCAAGGGTTCATCACTAGTTCATCTTCCTCTTCATCTCATTTTAGCTCTCTAGTTTTGAGTGAGGTGAAAAAGAAAGAGAGAAAAATAATTCTAAAGTAAGCAAAATTACTACTTCATCAATCTATACCAAACTAGCCATTTAGTATAGGTTGTTTACTTCACTAAATCCTCAATTAGTGAAGAGGTAGCTTGAGTTAGAGATTTCTCAAGGTAGATCATCTTCGGCCTCGAAGATCTTTGAGCAGGCTTATTCCTTTCTCCTAGTGGAGCCTAAGAAGAGTTCGGGGACCACTACTTGGAGCTAAGGGACTACTACACAGAGCTTTAGAAGTGAAGGACCGGTCTACAAAGGTTGTATTCCTTGTTCACTTAGTGTAAAGTTTGTTTACATGCTTTATAAAACCCTAATTCTCTAGTTCGATTCTTGGATGGTGTTACTTAGCACTCTGGAATTTTTAAAATTGCATACTCGATGCTTGCTATAACCTAGTGGTCGTGCTAAGAAACTCCAACACATACTTTGTTGGTCTACATGGATCCCATCTCAGATCGCATAGCATCCAGCCATTTCACAGAGTCTCCACTTGTGATGGCCTGCTCTAAACTAGTTGGGTAATCATCTTCCATGATGCAATCCTCGCTCCCACTGTCTATGAGAAAACCGTAGTATCTCTCAGGTGGATGAGGAACCCTACTAGATCTGCGGAGCGGCTGAGGTTCATTGGATACTATTGGATCCTCCAGTTCTATCAAATCGTCAGTTGTAGTTTGTGCAGCTGGAACTTTTTCCAGTTCTACCTCATTACCACTAATTTCTTTCACAAGAAATTCCTTTTCTAAAAATGGTGGCATGTTGAGCAACAAACACTTTTTGTTCCACACTATGGTAGAAAAGGTATCCATGCGAATTCTTTAGATACCCCACAAACTTGCAAAGAACTGACCTTGTCTTAAGCTTGTCCGGATTTTGCTTTTTGACATAGGCCAGACAACCCTATATCTTAACTCGTTTAAGATATGGTCTATTTCCACTCCATATCTCATATTGTGTTTTAGGCACAGATTTTGATGGAACTTGATTCAATAGGTGTGCGGCTGTCTCAAGCGCATAACCCTAAAAAGAAATAGGTAACTCGGCAGTACTCATCCTAGAGCGCACCATATCTAATAGGGTGTGATTTCTCCGCTCCGATACACTGTTGTGTTGTGGTGTATACAGAGGAGTAAGCTGAAAGAGAATCCCATTCTCTTTAAAATAGTCATGAAATTCCGTGCTCAAGTATTCTCCTCCCCGATCAGATCGAAGGACTTTAATACTTTTACCCGTCTGGTTCTCAACTTCGTACTTATATTCCTTGAATTTCTCAAAAGCTTCAGACTTGTGTTCCAACAGGAACACATGTCCGAATCTTGAGAGATCATTGGTGAATGTATTGAAATATGAGGAACCATTCCTGGCATGTGTAGACATAGGACCGCATACATCATTATGTATCAGACCCAAGAGTTCAGTAGCTCTTTCTCCATGTCCAGTAAACTGAGTTTTGGTCATCTTCCCTTTGAGACATGACTAGCAAGTTTCATAAGATATAAATTCAAACTGATTTAAATATCCATCTTTATATAACTTAGCTAGTCTTGTCGCATTGATATGACAGTCTACAATGCCACAAGAAGGCTTCGTTCATTTCTGAACTATTCCTCTTGTGTGTGTTCTATACGTTTAGAACTCTAGTTTGATTTAGAACGTATATACCGTTACATAACGTATACCATACCCAATCAACACTTGATTTAGGAAAATGTTCATAACATTACCATCCAATGCAAAGTTATATCCTTCTTTATGCAACAAAGAAACTGATATAATAGTGCACATCATATTTGGTACGTAATAATAGTCGTTCAGAATCATTGTATTACCATTTGGTAATACCAGGTGATATTCGCCAACTGTTTTGGCTGCAACAATTGCTCCATTCCCTACTTTTAGAGACATATCACCCTTTCCCGGTTCTCTACCTCTTCTTAGCCCATGTAACAAATTACAGACGTGGGATCCTGATCCGATATCCAATACCCAGGACGTAGAGCAAACTGAGAAACAGTTCTCGGTAACGAATACACCCGAAGAAGATGCATCGGTATGCCCCTTCTTCATTCGGGTTCCGTGGGAATCCTGATATTCTCCTATTCCTTGATCAGACTTATGACAGTCATAAGATAGAGCGGAACCAACTTACCCTAACCCAGTATAATAAGTGGGTTCAGTCAATACATCTATATTATTATTTTGATTAAGGCGTGTCATTGGTCGCAACCTGGAGAGAGAAAGAAGGAAACGCTTTAGCGTGCGCTCATTACAAGATTAGATTGGTTATTATCTTATCTAATCAAGATGGCTTCCACTGTTTTTATCAAATCTTCCTTCAAACCATAAAAGGTAAGATTAGCCGGGATTAATTACACCCTACAAGTTCGCCAATCGGTCAGCCAGGTAGGTATTGGTACTCCGAAGGAGTCTCCCCATGTTTTCGCATGGAACTAATTAAATAACCTTGTTTCTGCAGGGGCATAACCCCGTTAACACCTTTCTTAGACACCTACTGGATCAGCTAATTGTAAAGTGGAAAACTCTCCCAGGAGTAACTGTTACTCGCAGTGGGTATCGGGAACCAACTATCTCATAGAAATTATGCAATCTCATTGCAAATTTCAACACTTGAAATTCCCAATATCTATTTTTAGTCCTAACGACCTATGGCCTTAACGAAGGCCAACAAACCATAGGTCGCTAGTCAAGTTCAACCCATTCATTTTGTGATTGAATTAAATCCACCCGCATGACCCTTGACGGGGGTCAACAAGGCCATACGACTACCATAATCCAATCGCATCATATGCAGCAGATAAGCAATAATCAGTTACCATACACTACGCCTTGACGGAGGTCAACAAACGCAGCACGAATACTAAATAGCACTTATCTGAAATGACGGAGGGCTACGACTGGTTTTGATGAAAACCTTTAACGTAATGAACTTGATATCGTTGTAGAATCTAGTGATTTGAAAAGGAGTGTTTTTTGTAGCTTTTGCTAGTTTTGCTAAAGAGGTCACTCCCGGTGAAGGGATCTCGGCTCTTTCCTCATCGAATGAGGTGTTGGATATTCATCAAGGAATACCACTATGCAAAGCAAGAACTAGAGAAGCTATTAAAACAAAACCGAGTGGGTTGTAACATTTGCTAGTTTTGCTAAAGAGGTCACTCCCGGTGAAGGGATCTCGGCTTTTTCCTCATTGAATGAGGTGCTGGATATTCATCAAGGAATACCACTGTGCAAAGCAAGAACTAGAGATACCTTTTTAAAATTTCGATTCTACAACATCTTTAAGTTTCTTTTCTTTCAAATAATCTCCTTAATGAAGTCCCATCATTTATGTTTCCCTAAACATCACAGAAAAGATACGAAAATAGAACGTACGCTTATGCCATCCGCATCCGCCAAGGGCCCCGTCATGCACCGTTAGGTTACTTAACTAACGGCAGAGCGGGGGCTGGACTAGCGCGGGTGCAAAACATAAGCAACGTTTATTATATATATCATATATATATAGCATTCGTCTCACGCAGTTATATGACAACATCACAGAACCAAACAGCAGAAGTCAACATATGAAATATTGGATATACTAGGAGGTCTATGTTTTAAATTCATCCAGTAATGAAAAACACGGATTCTACAGTCGTGATGATTAGCCAAACCCACATCCCAAGACCTCTATGAGAGCGACAAGCAACCCTGTCAATTCTAGAGTTAAGAGACCCGGTCTCGACTCCTCAAGATGGTCTCCCATTGGACTCCAGAACCCGGTTACTTGTGCTCCCCGCCTTGGGTCTATCCTAATGCGGAAAAGTAAATAATATACATCAATGGTGACATCATCCTCAACCCAGAAGTGTCCCAATAAAAGAATATTACATACATTTTTTACATGAATGAAAATTAAAAAACTCTCATCTCACGCAAAAAAAACCTGGCTATTCAATCACAACGATCCAATATAACATATCACAGCAACACATAATATCACATGTCATCAACGTAAGTAAAACGCGTATCCCGAATGTCGTTGACATATAGCAACGAGATCTGGGATCGATTTTTCGAACACCCACAAATTCCATAGACCTCAACAACTTGAGTCTTTTTAAAAACATCTAGAAAGTGCCAAATATTAAAATGGAGGAGCACAAGAAAAGAGAATCCCAGAACACCCACGACATGCGACGGAACTGCGGCCAAACTAGGGTTTGGGCCGCGGTTCCGCGGAGCTTTATGGGAGTTAGGGCTCCAAATTTCTTAGGGTTCCATTAAAAAGCCTGGACGATTTTCTGCATATTTTTAATCACTAAAATTTCTACTTTTGAAAAACGGACAGAAACTTGCCAAAACCCGGTCTCGAAAATTCGATCGAACACTTTAACGTCGCAAAGACTTACCCTAATGTTCTAGCCTGGCTCTGATACCATGAAAGTGTTTCTTAACAGCAACATAGGGTTAAAACGGGCATCGATCATGCAATTTTCACAAATTCGGTGTGCTAAGGAACACTAACCTAGAATCTAACTAGATTATTAAGGTTAACTATGATGATATGATAAAACAAAACTAAGAGGAGGCAACAACCTTTGTATACCGTGTCCTTCTCTTCAAAAGCTCCGTGTAGTAGTCCACGCGCTCCACTAGGTTCCACTTGAAGTTGGATCGAGCTTCCTTTGCCATCTTCGTGCCGAAGATGATCCACCCGAAGCTCCGCTAATCCAAGCTACCTCTTCACTAAACTCTTTAGTGAAGGAAACACACTACACTTCAGTACTAATCAAGTGTAGGATAGTGAAGTAGGGGTTCTAAGCTCACTAGGATTTTTCTCAAGACCCTATGATTCACATCTCATGTGAGGGTTAGGGTTTTGTAGAAGAGGAAGAAGAAGATGGAAAAAATGGAGAGAGCTCAAAATGGCCAAGGCATGAACTCATGAAAAACTTAAGTGAAGAAAATGCAAGTGTTGTGAAGAATGGCAACCCCTTTGTGTTCATTTATTGAAGTATAGATATTTCCCAATTATAAAAATTGAGCCATATTTCAATAGTGCACACAAACAAATAAACAATGATCAAAGCCATGCTTCAACCCAAGCTCTAAATATCTCCCATTTTCCACCTCTTTTTCTATTTTCTAAAAATAGAAAATCAACCATGCTTCATAATATATATATATATATATATATATATATATATATATATATATATCTCACATATATATAAATATAAACAAATAATTAGTGAGCAATAATATTAGTTAAAATATAATTATATCAAATATAAATATATATCATATTATTAAATCAACACTTGATTTAATAATCTGGTTATATCACATATACCCGACCAATATCATTTATCTGTATATCACATTATCAAATCAACACTTGATTCAATAATCTGGTTATATCACATATAACCTAACTGATATCAAATAACCGCCAGATTATAATACGGTATCACATACTCGTATTTAATCAGGCCCCTGCATATATCAACATATGTTCCCTTCTTCGTTTCACTTGAACTAGGAAACTTCTGTGTGGGACTCTTAAGACTCGTCAATACGCCAGCAGTAGGTGATAATCACATCAGTCACCCACAAGCCGTTAGCGATACTAGCTGGACGTAACGACTACCCAGGTATTGAGCGAATAGAAGATCAACAAGCAAGCTTGTCCAAACTTCCATGAAGCCTATAAGTATCACTTACCGTATAATCCGGTCTCTTCGTCTGATATGTCGCATATCGAGTCTAGGGGTGGAATCGCCAGACCCCAGTAACTTGATAAGTCATGCCGATGTATGGCTCATAACGGTTCGAGGAACTATTAATAACACTGACCAGTAAATCTCATCAGCCCTGATTAGGGACTTATTGTTATAGCCAATCGAGCATAGCGCAACATCAACTCTCTATACTGGGAGAGACGAAACCCCTCCTATCGATCATTGCCTCCATGTGACTAGGGACTGTACCCAAAACCCACCTGTTTGCACGACTCCTTTGAGCCGTGGTAGGGAGGAAATCAAAGCACGGTGGGAACCACACAAGGCTCTATGACGATCTTGGGTCTACAGACTAACCTGTACCAGTATCACCAGAGAATTGCAATCTGACTATAGGTATAGTACCAACTAGGAGTTCTCGGCGAGTCCTGTTCGGTGTACCCATTCTCTAATGAGCACCTGTGTACAATCTTTGATATCAAACACCAATGGATATGTGTCACGACCAGAAATATTAGCTCGTGACCAGCACTTAAATCACGCAACGTCTAAAGCCATAACGTAATTCAAGTAAGCTGAAACCCATAAATCTAAACCTTTTTAAGAAAATAAAAGAGGTGATGTTTTGAAATAAAGGTATAAGGAAATCATGTTCTCTTAATGCATAGAAAAGGGACATAAAAATGCAAGTGAAAATTTCTAGTTTGAAAACATGTTTCGTCTTTTAAAAATTTGGGCAGCACCTCCTTTGTATTTTTTGATCCAAAACCACAAATACATAATGATAATAAAGGCATCCCCAAGTGGGAGCTAGCTCTTCGCCAAACGGCGGATCACAACCACGCAAGGCAGTATATAAGTATACGACGCCCAACGGTGAAGTTCACCACAAAAGATAAAGAAATAAGCAAGATATCAAAACCACAAGTAGCGGAACACCTCTCGCTCTAAGTCTTGCAACCACAAGTCTTGCTAAGTCTCATTACGTATACAATTACTATATTTGATTGATAGAGTTGACTAGATACAATATGAAATATAAATATAAGAGTGGGTACGATACAATGTCCCACCTACCAAATGTAAAACACCCGAAGTAACTGTGTGCCAGCGATGCCACTACTGATCCGTGCGGTCAACCTGCAAGAACTGTGGCACAACGGGGGTGAGTTGCCAACTCGTGAGTAGAAAAACATCAACAAGTAGAAATCGAATAAACAACGACTCCTAGGTCAACTATATCATAAAGGTAATACTATGATATCTAGGGTGACCGTATCTACATATGTGCCAATAATATACTCAAGGTCTATCTGTATATGGATATCGTCCAACAATATAATCAATGTATGTATGCATGTGGATCTCGTCCACCCATATAATCAATGTATGTATGCATCAAAAAAGCATGTGCATGAAAGTATGAGGATATAAATCAACATGTGTCCCTCGCGACACCTCAGAAATCATGGAACCTGGGTGTCCAGCATCGACACGCAAAAACATCATGAAACCCGTGTCCAGTATCGAAACGTAAATCCTTATATCTCGGGCTCCGTCAGTCCGGATCGGCCCATCTCATCTCTCGACTCCGGTCGGTATCCTCCGGATATCCGCAGAGCCCAAATAACCCTCTGCCAGGCTCACCGTTTACTGCACAGCAATCCGTTCTCGCTCCGGGGTACCATACCGGGTCCACCATGTACCCGCAATTGGCCTCATCCAGCTCCTCGAATCGGGTTTCACATGTCATACGTCTCAGAACCGAGAAAACGCATGGCAGACGCACTGAAATATCATATCAAGAGAAACCGGGTTTTTAAAATAGTACATGCTTTCTTTTGAAATAGCCACGGTTCTCAAATCCAGAAATCTCATGAAAACAATATATCTCAATGCGTGTAATCATAAAGCATGATGTATGCGATATATAACAAAAATGAAAGCATATCCATATATCATGCAACCTGGATCAGTAATATGCACATATCGAGGGAAAACCGCTCTTTTAAATGAATCCAGTTTTTAAAATATATCATGCGGTTCCCAAATCTCCAAAAATCGAATGCAATATCGTATAAAGGTGCATATGTGTATATACGCAAGTATGGACGTACAAATGTGTATGTCCGTAAGTATAGGTGTACAATATGTATGTACGCAGGTATCGTGTACAATATGTATGTACGCAGGTATGGTGTACAATATGTATGTACGCAGGTATGGTGTACAATATGTATGTATGCACGTATGGCATGCAAGAAGTCATATCATGATGCAGCAATCCTACTTTGTAGTGACATGGCAATTATCGATGATGAAGTGTGTGAGTCGGCAAATCTGTGTAAGTGTAACATACGCATCATCGATAATGGTGTAGGTGTACTAGCACAGGTATATGTCATGCAATGAGAATAACATGAATGCAGCATAAAGTAATCGTATGCGCATGCTAACAGGTATACGTATCTAACATGACCGAGTCGATGAATCTATCAATTGGCATCCAGCCTCACAGAATCACGTACGGTATAATCCATCGTACGACATCCTCTAATCAAGGGTATGGATCAACCTCAAGTCAAACTCATAACGTACGGAAAATTATCGTACGGCGGCATTAAGCTATCAGGGACCCTATCAACCTATGCGACAATGAGGAGTACGGACCTAACGTCTCGTACGACATATCACACATGATTCACGACATTCTATATATATCTATATACCTATGTCCCAGGTTGCATCCATAACAATCTCGTATTAGGGGACCGGCAAGGTATCAATCACCTCAGTCGACTCGCATCCGTATACCAACATATCATCATATCACATGTCAAATCGTATTCTCTTTTCATCATAATTATATCTCACATAAGGTCAAGTTTACATATACATTCTACCTTTACTATAAGCATAAGTATCTAATCTAACATACACACCCGAACCATACGATCAGTTTTCAAAAGGTGCGAATCGTAGTTTTGAAAGTAGGGGTTACAGTGTTTTTAAGGAAAAGATATTGTTTGAAAATCCATAACGTCCCTCAAGGTATCTGTTTAAAAGATGCATACGATTCTTCAGTTTGGAAATAGGTATGGTTCGGATGACACATCTACGTCGACCATCTAGTCTTATAGTACCCTAAAAGACAATATCATCAAATATCATCCTCAAATCCCGTCATCTCCTACTAGTTGTATCATATCACTTCTAACGATTCTTAGTTTCTAATATGGTTCTCTAACTACCCTTTTTACTCTATCTATAGTTTTCTAATAAAGGTTTCATTAACCATAATCTATATATAAATCGGTTTCCATCAAAGTGTGTGGGGGTGCTATACGCCATCCACCCGACTTCCCCCGTAGATATAGATCTACTCACCTTGATCCTTGCTTGCCGAAGTCGATGACGCCACGCTCCGTCGCCTCGGAATCCACGCGAAGGTACCTACAATAATAACACATATCGCAACGCTATTAAAATCATGTTATGAAAACCGAAATAGCATACGGATCGCCTATAGGTTAGAACCTATAGCCCACGCATGCAAAACCAACAAATTACTCCTAGTCGTTGATGTACAAACATCCAACAACCAAACACAAATCCAAATACCAAAACCAAGCAATCCAAAATACGGAAAACATATCCCCAAAACACCCCAATGTGATCCCAGATTCTCTCTCAGGTAAAATTGGCCAATTCTGCACATATAGGGGGTCTAATTATCAGATAAGTGAACCATATACCACGAACCAACCCCAAATTCCCTAATGTGGCCGCAATTTGCGGCCACAATGAATAAATCTGCGGCCCAGCAGTTGAATTGGGGTCTCGGGTCTCTAGTGTACACTCACAGTCACCTGCTCATCTCACTGTCTTTGCTAAATAATTTTCCAGGTCCCCGAGTCACTCCAAATTCCTAAATACCATCATAATTCTCACAATTTTCCGATATCGACGAATCTAAAGTTCGTATATTGGTTTCTAACCCGGGTCTTGGCCAGTAAAAACAGCACTAGGATCTTATAACAGCAACTTCCATCACCACAACACAATTCCAACCCTAATCCTTCTCTACGAATTTCTAACTTCACCATTACACACTTAAACCCCTTTTAAACTAAACCAGAATATAAAGAACTAAAAACTACACTAAATGGAAGAAGATATAACTCATGGATGCAACTCAAGAAAAACCCTAGTTTGCCAAGGTCCTCAAAATCCAACATTGATGGGTCCAAAATGTAGAGGGTGAAGAGGGGATCAACTTTAATGAAAGGGGTTTAGGGTTTTAAGGAGTATTTTGAGATGGATCTAGGGTTGAAGGTGGAGGGAAGTGATGAAGAAGAAGGAGAAGAAAAATAATGGGGAGGGGAAAAGAATGGCTGCCCTCTCTCTCTCCTACTCTCACTCTCTTATTCTCACCCTCCTCTCTCTCCAATCATTCTAAACTTTAACCCTTTTCTCTTTTCTTTTCTTTTCTCACCCAAAAACCAACCATAACATAAAACAACACAAATGAAATAACATGTAACATGTCATGGTGCACTAACCATGAAAAACTGTAGAAACACGGATTTGGCTTAATCGCGATTAGTAGTGCACTAATCGGGTTTTTATCTAATTGCATATAATAAATTTTAAAAATGCCAAATCCTTTAAATATATTTTTAAATGAATAAATCATTTTAATTTCCATTTATTTCACAATTATCGGTATATATTTATACCCTTTTTCGAAAACCTCAATTTCGCAAATCGGGCAGTTTTCGGGAAATATATTATTTTAATATTAAATTCCAAAAATAATATTTTATATTTTCTGAAATGTTACAATATGGGATCAACCATCGCCCCATACAGGGTTAAGAAACGTACACACTAGTCTACTCCGGAATATCGATGCCCTGTCTCGAGACTCCCTCGACTAGGAACAATTAAAGGATGTGCTTGTAGACTACACAAGTCCCAGTAGTATGATCCGCGTCATAGTCCGGGTAGTCAAGCAAACATCCTAAGGGCTTTATCAACATGTATCTGAGAGACAGTATAATAATACAAGTGTACATGTTAAGATAAAGAGCAACCAGATAGAATACTATCATGTCGAGCAAGAAAGTCCTCTATATATATGTCCAAGCATCCACTATATCATACAATAATGGCCTTTAGGGCATACATATTCCTAACAACTATCTCATACAAGGTATGCAATCTCATTGCAAATTTCAACACTTGAAAATCCCAATATTTGTTTTTAGCCCAAGCGATTTATGACCTTGACAAGGTCAACAAACAATAAACCGCAAGTCAAGTTCAACCCATTCATTTCGTGATTGAATTAAATACACCCGCATGACCCTTGACAAGGTCAACAAGGTCGTACGACTACCCTAATCCAATCGCATCATATGCGGCAAAAACAATAATCAGCTACCGTACACTATGCCTTGACAAGGTCAACAAACGTAGCACGAATACTAAATAGCACTTATCTAACATGACAGAGCGCTACGACTGGTTTTGTAGAAATCCTTTAACGTAATGAACTTGATATCGTTGTAGAATCTAGTGATTTGAAAATGAGTGGTTTTTGTAGCATTTGCTAGTTTTGCTAAAGAGTTCACTCCCGATGAAGGGATCTCGGCTCTTTTCTCATCGAATGAGGTGCTGGATATTCATCAAGGAATACCACTATGCAAAAAAAGAACTAGAGAAGCTATAAAAAACAAAACCGAGTGGGTTGTAGCATTTGTTAGTTTTGCTAAAGAGGTCACTCTCGGTGAAGGGATCTTGGCTCTTTCCTCATCGAATGAGGTGCTGGATATTCATCAAGGAATACAACTATGCAAAGCAAGAACTAGAGCCACCTTTTTAAAATTTCGATTCTACAACATCTTTATGTTTCTTTTCTTTCTATTAATCTCATTAATGAAGTCCTATCATTTATGTTTCCTAAACATCACAGGAAAAAAACGAAAATAGAACGTACACTTATGCCATCCGCATTCGCCACGAGGCCCCGTCATGCACCGTTAGGTTACTTAACTAACGGTTGAGCGGGGGCTGGACTAGTGCGGGTGCAAAACATAAGCAACGTTTATTATATATATCATATATATATAGCATTCGTCTTACACAGTTATATGATCACATCACAGAACACAAGCAGCATAAGTCAACATATGAAATATTGGATATATTAGGAGGTCCGTGTTTTAAATTCAGCCAGTAATGAAAAACACGGATCCCACGGTCGTGATGAATAGCCAAACCCACATCCCTAGACCCTACGAGAGCGGCAAGCAACCCAGGCAATTATAGAGTTAGGAGACCCGGTCTCGACTTCTTGAAATGGTCTCCCACTGGACTCTAGAACCCGGTTACTTGTGCTCCCTGCTTTGGGTCTATACTAATGCGGAAAAGTAAATAATATACATCAATGGTGACATCATCCTCAACCCGGAAGTGTCCTAATAAAAGAATATTACATACATTTGATTACATGAATGAAAATTAAAAAAAACTCTCATCTCACCGAAAACCCCCCGGCTATTCAATCACGACGATCCAATATAACATATCACAGCAACAAATAACATCACATGTCATCAACATAAGTAAATATGCGTATCCCAAATTCCTTTGACATATAGCAACGAGATCGGGGATACACCACATATTACACTTACGGTCGCAGAAAAGAAATGAAAAACTACAATATTTAGAATCCGCAAATACCTTAGACATCATAAACCCGGAATATCTGATATTCCGAATTTCATGCCTAACCCTATAAACCTTGCATTTTAGTGTCAAATAGAAAACTCTTTTCAATAAGCAGTCGGATAATTCAACAAGATTCCCGACTGTCATTCGCATACTATACGCGATTGTGACGTAGTTTTGATCCGAATCGAAACTCCATGGCAATCGATGAACCGAGACTAAAATGCTAGATTTATAAAATACTAATTAGTTTTCACAAAACTAATTGTTGTGGATTCCAAACATTGTATCATATATCATCATAATCTAGATGGCGTTAAACATTTCGATCGATTTAACAAACACCCACAAATTACAGAGACCTCAAAAACTTGAGCATCACTAAAAACATCCAGATAGTGCCAAATACCAACATGGAGCAGCATAAGAAACACAAGTGCCTAACTCACTGAATATGCGGCGGAACTACGGCAAAACCCTAGGACATGCCGCGGTTCTGTGGCCATATAGTAGAGTTGGCCCCTCGTATTTCTTGGGGGCTCCATTAAATACCCTGCACAATTTTCTGCATATTTTTAATCTCGAAAATTTCAACTTTTAAAAAATGAACATAAACTTGCAAAAATGTGGGTTTCGAAGTTCAATCGAACACTTTAACATCGTCTAGACTTCCCATAATGTTCTAGCTTGGTTCTAATACCATAAAAGTCTACCCTAGCACCACCACAAGGTTTAAACCGGCATCAAGCATGCAATTTTAAAAATTTCTTGGTGCTACGCTACACTAAGGATCAAACTAGATGCTTAGGGTTTAACATGATGATATCAAGAATTTTACACTAAGAGATGAAACTACAACCTTTGTAGATCGTGTCCTTCTCTTCTAAAGCTCCGGATAGTAGTCCCTACGACTCCTCTAGGCTCCACTTGAAGAAGTGCACGAACTTGCTTCGCGATCTACATGTCGAAGATGATCCACCCGAAGTTCCTTTAATCCAATCTAGCTCTTCACTAAACTCTCTTTAGTGAAGGAAACACCAAAAACTCAAGTACTAATCAAGTGTAGGATGGTGAAGTAGGGGTTCTAAGCTCACTAGGTTGATGCAAAGCCGTATGGTTCACATTACATGTGAGGGTTAGGGCTTTGAGGTGGAGAAAGAAGAAGATGGTGAGAGCTAGAGAGTGTATGCAATGAGCTCAAGAGCAAATGAACAAGTGAACAATGGCTCACATAAAAACCTTCACTTATTGAAGCATGGAATAAACCTCAATAATAGAATGGAACCATGCTTCAATAGTGCAAACAAATGAATAAATAAATAATCAAAGCCATGCTTCACCCATTCCTCAAAAGTCTCCCCATTTTCCATCTCGTTTTCTATTTTCCAAAAAATAGAAAATCCAACCATGCTTCATAATATATATATATATATATACACACACACACATATATCATATATATATATATATACACATATATCATATATATATATATATATATATATATATATTAAGAAGAAAATAATTAGTGAGCAATAATATTAGTTAATATACAATTATATCAAATATAAATATATATCAGATTATTAAATCAACACTTGATTGAATAATCCAGTTATATCACATATAACCGACTAATATCATTTATCTGTATATCACATTATCAAATCAACACTTGATTCGATAATCCGGTTATATCACATATAAATTGATCGATATCAAATAACCGCCAGATTAGAATACGGTATCACATACTCGTATTTAATCAAGCCCCTTGCACATATCAACATACATGCCCTACTTCATTTTGCTTGAACTAGGAAACCTCTGTGTGGGACTCTAAAGACTCGTCAATACGCCAACAGTAGGTAATGATCACAATAGTTACCCACAAGCCGTCAGCGGTACTAGCTGGACGTAACGGCTATCCAGGTATTGAGCGAATAGAAGATCAATCAGCAAGCTTGTCCAAACTCCCATGAAGCCTATAAGTAACACTTACCGTACAGTCTGGTCTCTTCGTCTGATATGTCGTATATGTAAGTGCACGGCGGCGCCCCGGCCGTCAATCCGACGCCGGAATGCGGAAACGGTGATAAACTTAAATTTTGCGGACTTTGCAAACCGGCACCACCGCGCACTAAACTCCGGATCGAACCATTAACTAGTCTACGCTACTAAAAAGAAAGGGAAGAGATGTATACCGACGATCCAAGTCCTCCGGTCTTCATCTCCACTCCGATCTCCTCGCGGGATCTCCGTCCTTCTCCTCCTCGTCGCCTCCTCGCCGGAAAGGGCACCACATCGCCTTCGTCTTTTACGGGCTCCCGCCTCAATACCGAGGCAACTCGAGCATGAAGCCGGCAACTCGACATGCTCAAGATATGCTGTAGGTTATCTAGTGTAGTGTCTCTTTTGGGGTTTGTTGCCATTTGAGGATGATGGAGGATACAAGACAAGAAAAATGGTGCTTGCATTTTTCTTATCATGAAATGAGATCAAGAAAGAAAACTCTCATGAATGAAGCTCTCTCTTCTTCTTCTCACAACCATGAAAGACTTATCATCAAGTGAGAATGAGAATGGTGGAGGAATGATAATATGATAGCAAGAGGGAGGTGAGTGTAGGAGCAAGAGAGGGGTGACCACATCCAAGGTCAACAAAACATCAACCATGCTTAAAAACACTATGCCACCATAACCTTTCACTTCACTTTAAAACAAGTCAAAGCAAGTTATGGTGCAAAGAAAAGAAAGCTATCATAATCAATATATATTCAAGAAACCCCCTCCACAAATGTTATTTGCACAATTGCAAATAACCCCCTCCATCGGGAAAGTCCGGCCGGGAAAGAACAAAGGAAAACCGGCCGGAACGGAATGCAAACTGGCAACTCCAGAAAACTGGTCCCGTAATAAATTACAGGAAAACCCCAATACTGTGCATACACACCCGCATCTGTATTCCGTCCGGATACAAATGCAACGAGACAAAATCTACACTGTACTAAACTAGGACCGGCTTAAACCAAAGCCGGCTAGTAAAAACCGTTCGATCCTGATCCGTGCAATACCGCACGTATCTGATCGAACCCTGCCATATAACTATACGGCCACTAGTACAAAACTGTCCGATCCTGATCCGTGCAATACCGCACGTATCTGATCGGACCCTGCCATATCTCCATACGGCCTCTACAGCGTTTCGCCCGAAAGCTGAGTAACTGAAAGTGTGGTGGACTCTAAAGACTCGTCAATACTATGGTTGTGGATTTAACCACTAGCACGTCAGAGGTATAAGCCAATACGTGACGGGCCACCAGCTATTGACTAAAAGGGACGTCGATGAGCGAACTCATCCTGACACCCTACTGAGCCTGTCAGTGACAATATCCGTGCAGTCCGGTCCGTTCGTCTATGAGTATCGCATGGCGGGCCTAGGGGGTTGGTAAAAGTCAGACCCCCAAAAGCGGTACAAGTCGTGTCGGAGTGTAGCCCAGAACACCCTGAGATACTACTGGAATACCTACCAGTAAATCTCCTTGCCTTGGCCAAGGACTTTGTGTAATGGCTCTCCTAGACACAGCACGACCTCACCCCCAATACCGGGAGAGACGAACCCCTGAAGATACGCTCACTGCCTCCATGTGGCTCGGGACTGTACCCAACTAAAACCTGTTTGCACGACTCCTTTGAGCCGTGGTAGGGTAGTAATCAAAGTACAGTGGGAACTCACACGAGACAAATGACGATCCCCAGGTTGATGAACTAACCTGCACACATGTCACCAGGGAACTGCCATCTGACGTCTGGTATATGACCAACTAGCATGTTCCCGGCGAGTCCTGTCCGGTGTACTCATAACCCAATGAGCACCTGTATACATCTTAGGTGATCCAACTGACACCAGTGGCTTGTGAGACCGGCCACCGCCCCTCGTCGGGGTCTCGACTGTATGCACTAGTCTACTAATGGAGTATCGATGCCCGGTCTCGAAACTCCCACGACTAGGGACCTTTTAAGGATATGCTTGTAGACCCCCAGCTCCCACTTATATGATCGCCCTCATACTGCTGGTGGTCAAGCAAGAATCCTAGGGGCTCTATCAACGTGTAATAGCGACATGTCAGGTCACCTAAAACAGTACACGATGATAAAGGTAAACCAGATAGCATACTATCATCTCGAGTAAGACTGTCCTACCGGGATAGGTCCTCCCTCAATCATTACAATCACGTACCTGTGACCTAATAATTGACTCTGAGGGCACTATCTCCAACAATCTCCCACTTGCACTCAAGGCTAATTATTGCGATGTCGCATACTCACAGCCCGTGTGATACCGAACATCCAACTCCTCTACTAGTCAGTCTCACAAAGCTCGTTTGCGGAACTATTGCGTTCGAGGAATAGCCTTAGTGAGTGGATCCGCCTTGACGTTTCTTTCTATGTCTCTCTATATCTCATGTTCGCGGAGAAACCCATCTCCCGAAATGAGCAATACCAGTCTCAGAATAAGTCTGGATGTCTGATGGGACCTAGCTCATAAATGAACTCCAAATCCAAACTTCTTAGACTGTATCGTCAACTGAACTTAATCAGTATCCTGCGCGCCATGCCTCCCTCAGTATTGCCTTGGATCACCTGTCCAAAATACTGCCCCTCGTCAGAGGGAAAACTATAACTCTGACAACCTCCTTGTCGTCCATGTCACCTTGGAAGCCTGGAACGATAACCGTCTCCTGAATGAGGCTGTCGTTATCATATCCCTAGAACATCCACTTATGTTCTAAAACTGCTTCCGACTGTTTCTCCAGGATTGGATTAATGTCAACTTATTGCATCTAGTGCAAGAACAACATCTGGTGTGGTACTTGACATCTCACGATTGACTCAATTGCCTTAGCAAGTGATCTGCCAATCATGCACGTCCCTCTCCCCTTTAGTCTGTAAGACACCTTTGGAGAGGGTGACTCCATTACCTGCAGGTACACTACCGTGCCAGGAGTCGTCCATCCTAAATACTCTTAGAATGCTGTCAAGTACCCTGATTGGGAAACCACCCATATCTAGATCTAAAACCATAGATCTAGTAACCAGTATGTCTGATATAATACCCAATTCCTATGTGGAGAAACAGCTATGTGACGACCAAAGTATAACCGATTGTAGTATAGGAGTTTCTTTTCCTATTCTGTGTATGTCATCCAGATACCAGGACATCACACCCTACTACCTTCTCAACAGATCCACCCCTTTTTCTGATGAAGTCAAACCCATGACTGTCACATCAGAAATAGATGATCTATCTCCGCTACATCTGCTTTAGTCTATAAATAGATATAAGCCTGATGTCCACCAATGCTTCCGCTGCTCCCACTGACTACGACAACCCTCTGCCAGAGTCATATAGACGTGCACTTCTAAAACTAGTTTAGAACGACGCTATACTCATCCTCCTGCCGGGTCTCGCAGCCTGGAACAACAACAATGGCAAGTGTGGGTAAACAAGAACTTCCCTGTCACCGTCCTTGAGGCTACCTGAGTACCTCTCGGGTGCCTGAAGTTACCCACTTTATCTGCGGAGTGGCCAATGGAATGTCAATCCAGATTGAATCTTTAGGTTCCTTATCAAATCTTCAGTAATCGTTTGTGGTTCTGGAATCACTTCCAGTTCTACCATACTCCCACTATTGTTTTCTGAAAAAATCCATTTTTAATAAAACTGTGGCGAGTCTAGAACAATATCGCTATTGTTCATCCAGATGGTAGAAAGTCAACCCTCGTCATAGCCTGGGTCAACCCACAAACAGCCATTACAGAAACGTGCCTTGAGTTGTCTAGTGTCTGGTTTTAATCATAAACCGGACAACTCCCCGTACCTTAACATCGTTAAGATATGAACTGTTCTATATCCAATATAGAAACAGAGACACTGATTTAATTGAACCAGATTCAAATCATGCAGCTGTCCCCAGTGCATGTTAACTAAATGGAAGGAGGCAGATCAGCATTACTCAACATAGGAATGCTTCTAATTATGAGTAACCTGAAAGAGAAGCAATTTCTCTTTATCATTACTATCAACTGAATACCATACACAAGTATCTACATCTTCGATTACCTTGAAGAATCCCGATACTTGCTACACTTGGTTCTCTACTCTATTCAAATACCTATAACTCCTCAAAACTTAGACTCTGTGTTTCAACGAAACACATGTCTAAGAACTAGAGAAGTTAAAAGTAAACAGAATATAGTATGAGGACCAACCCCTCTGTCCTAATGGACACTGGACAACATACAATACCTTGTATAAGTCCCTTGAGTCTGATAACTCTTTCACTGTGTGTCGTAGGTTGAAAACTGTACTTATGGTTAAGAAGAATTACACCGCTGTTTTAATGCTCCTTACCTAACCATCCACTGATATAGGTAAATGTCGTAGACATAATTTCAGAAAGGTATATCTCACTCTATGAAAATAGACGTACAGATATATCAATTTGAAATTGGTGCATAACTGCGGATATTCAAAACCAAATATTTGCCGACTGGCAAACAACCCAGGTGACTTCCTCAAATATCACCGATTACAACGAATCCCGATATAATGAGGACAATCACCTAATTCCCAATAACTTACTCCCACTCATCATCTGTAAAACCATACAGATGTGAGAATCGTATCTGGTAAATACATACCCTGGAGTAAGTATCTAATCGGGAAATCAGTTTTCCTTTAACATTACACAGTGAAACTGAAACATTGAAATGTTCCGATGGGGTATTCTGGTATTCCTAGTAATGCCTCTTCCAGATTCACGACTGTAACCGTATAGTTCTTTGCCACCTCTCCAAATCCCTTCATATGTCTTTAGCCTTTACCTTCTGCACACCCTTTTAGGCCAAATGGTTTTCTTCCTTCCCTACCGTTCGGCACCAGCCTATGGTTTGGAAGAAGACTATCCAATGAGCATAAGGGGTGTACTGTCCCAATCCTAGGAACACTTGCAATGAGAGAGGGTGAAGATAAAAGACAACCGAATAAACCTTATTCCTATTTCTCCTGAACCAGAATCCATCCCCGAACTGGAACAAGTTCCATTCGAGTTCGTATATAACCATACGATGGAGTATCCAAATAAACTGTGGATCTTCGTAGTGATACGGAGTGTCCTGGAGAAATACAAAGGTGATGTGGGAGTGGTAACGAAATATTTGGTTTGGTCGTGAATATCTGTTGCAATTTACTTTGCCCTCTTACTAATCCCTTGCTTTGTCTGAACTTAATACCTTCTGCACACCATCGTTATGCTAATTGGTTTTCTTCATTCCCTACCGGTCGGCACCAGCCTAAGGTTTGGAAGAAGACAATCCAATTTGCGTAATAGGTGTACTACCCCTAAACCAAGGAGTACTCGTAACCTGAGAGAGGGTAAAAGGAAAAGACAACTGAATAGTCCTATCCGTTTTCTCCAGAACCGGAAACCATCCTCGAATTCCTTCGAGTTCGTATCTAACCATACGATGGCTTTGTCCAATGGAAGTGGACGTTCGCAGTAATACGGGGTGTCCTGGAGAAAAGGGTAAAAGTAGGAGTGGCAATGACGTCTGCAACTCTGACAATCCAAAAGCCGGTGTTTAAGAAGGTTCGGTCAACTTGGTCACTGAGTCAAAGTCTTAGGGTCGGGTCAATGGTCGCTGCCAGATAGAGAGAGAAAAGAAACACTCAGCGTGCACTCTAACCTAGATCAGAATGGTCACCAATTTATCTAATCTGGAATCCTCCCACTGAAACTCAAATTCTCCTCCAAACCTAAAAGAAGAATTAGTCGGGGTCACCCGAGGAGTAAACTAACTCATCAGTGGGAATCGGGATCCAACTCTCATCGCATGACAACGTGACGGAATCCGCTCACGGTATCACACTCCAGAAGGTATGCGCATATCTGGCAAGTTTCAGTACTTTTGAAACTCCCGATGTGATTTCTGCCCCATGCTCTTATGACCTTGACTTTGGCCAACATATCATAAGTCACATGTCAAGTTCTACCCGTCATTCTCCAGGTTAATTTGAATCCACCCGTGCATACCCTTGACTTTGGCCAAAATGGCAGCACGACTGTCCCAAACCAACGCATCTATCTATGCTGCATATGAATACCCCAATAGCTACCAATCACTGTGCCTTGACTTTGGCCAACATACACAGCTTGAATACTATTGACCACCCATATGAAACGACGGAGGGCTACGAATGGTTTCTGGCGAAAACCTTTAACGTAATGAACTTGATATCGTCGAAGGAACGGATAGCTTTTAAAAAATATAGTGACGAAAACCGTTGCTAAAGAGGTCACTCCCTGTGAAGGGATCTCGGCTCTTTCCCCGTAGAATGAGGTGCAGGATATTCCAAATGAATACCACGGTGCAAAGCAAAAGTAATCGGCTATAGTGAAGTTAATGCCCTGACGCAAACTTCTGTCCAAGGGGTCACTCCCGGTGAAGGGATCTCGGCCCTTGCCTCGTCGACTGAGGAGCAGGATATTCTAATGAATACCACGATGCAAAACAAAAGTAAACGTCCTTGCAATAACAGCTTTTTGAAAAGTGTTCCAACAACATCAGATTAGGTTTGTTTTTAAACTTGCATTGATCCGAATCAATGGAGTCCCATCAATTGATCACACCAAAAAGAACGAAAATATACTGATGTACGTATATGCCATCCGCATTCGCCACTGGGTCCCGTCATTACCCGTTAGGTTAGCTTACTAACGACAGAGCGGGGACTGGACTAGCGCGGATGCAAAACATATACAACATCTACTAATATATATACCAATATATTATATTTCGCTCAAGGCGTGAATAAAATGCAACATCACAGAGAATGAACAGCATCACAGAAACAATACAGATATCTGGGATCCTCGGGTTTCACAGAGCCACTACTGAAACCCGACGTTCCCCTGGTCGTGTGGATAGCCTGTGCAATGAGAATCCTATACCCCTACGGGCGCGGCAAGTCACCCGCCAAAACCTGAAGCGAGGCAGCCCCCTTCAGCGCCGTGAATGGACCACCCAGCACCTCACGGAATCCGGCAACTTGGGCACCCCTCCTGGGTCAAACCTGTACCCCCTACGAGTGCGGCGAACAGCCCGCCAATCCTAGAGTGAAGCCCCCTCCCTCTCAATGCCATGAGATGCGGACTTGTTGCCCTCTAGAACCCGGCTATCCGTGCACCCCTCCGCGGGGCAATCCTAGTACAGAAAATAAAATATACATACACCGGGTACATCGACCGCAACCAGGTCGTGCCCCAAAAGAATAATACAAACAGGCAGTGACGGCAGTCCACATGTCGGACGCTCGCCCCGCAATATCAAATGTACATAATACAACCACAACTGTACTAGCATTGCATCCAGGCTATCCCCCACGACCGATCCGCAACAACACAGCAAATACATAGAACATCAACGTGAAAGTCACGTTCGCAAATCCGTCTAACCGGGCTATAGCAGTTAGACCGGATTTACCGATCGAGTGACATTCACGGTCGCAGATATAATGTAAATACTGTGAAAAATGTGTTTAAAATTTTCCGATTGATCAAACAATTAACAAGTGGGCCCCAAACAAAACTGTAGCACTCACAGAAAACCTGGGCCCAATTTTAATATCCCAAGACACATATTTTAATCCCAGAAAGCTACTGAAGAAATTTGATGCAGGGATCAGAACAGTCGGCGGCGGAAACGCGGCGCTTAAGGAAGGTGAGGCCGCGCTTCCGCGCTTCCACTGTTGACTTACACTCTCGAATTTTCTCAGTAGCCTTGCAATATCCAGTACATCAATATTTTACAACCTGAAAAAATTTTTGACACCAAAAATTTCCAACAGAAAACTGATGCGACAAAATACGGGTTTTTGGACTTTTTGATCGATCGGAAATGCAAACACATTACACAAAGCTAGACTAAGTTAATGGGGAGGCTCTGATACCACTGTAAGTGCACGGCGGCGCCCCGGCCGTCAATCCGACGCCGGAATGCGGAAACGGTGATAAACTTAAATTTTGCGGACTTTGCAAACCGGCACCACCGCGCACTAAACTCCGGATCGAACCATTAACTAGTCTACGCTACTAAAAAGAAAGGGAAGAGATGTATACCGACGATCCAAGTCCTCCGGTCTTCATCTCCACTCCGATCTCCTCGCGGGATCTCCGTCCTTCTCCTCCTCGTCGCCTCCTCGCCGGAAAGGGCACCACATCGCCTTCGTCTTTTACGGGCTCCCGCCTCAATACCGAGGCAACTCGAGCATGAAGCCGGCAACTCGACATGCTCAAGATATGCTGTAGGTTATCTAGTGTAGTGTCTCTTTTGGGGTTTGTTGCCATTTGAGGATGATGGAGGATACAAGACAAGAAAAATGGTGCTTGCATTTTTCTTATCATGAAATGAGATCAAGAAAGAAAACTCTCATGAATGAAGCTCTCTCTTCTTCTTCTCACAACCATGAAAGACTTATCATCAAGTGAGAATGAGAATGGTGGAGGAATGATAATATGATAGCAAGAGGGAGGTGAGTGTAGGAGCAAGAGAGGGGTGACCACATCCAAGGTCAACAAAACATCAACCATGCTTAAAAACACTATGCCACCATAACCTTTCACTTCACTTTAAAACAAGTCAAAGCAAGTTATGGTGCAAAGAAAAGAAAGCTATCATAATCAATATATATTCAAGAAACCCCCTCCACAAATGTTATTTGCACAATTGCAAATAACCCCCTCCATCGGGAAAGTCCGGCCGGGAAAGAACAAAGGAAAACCGGCCGGAACGGAATGCAAACTGGCAACTCCAGAAAACTGGTCCCGTAATAAATTACAGGAAAACCCCAATACTGTGCATACACACCCGCATCTGTATTCCGTCCGGATACAAATGCAACGAGACAAAATCTACACTGTACTAAACTAGGACCGGCTTAAACCAAAGCCGGCTAGTAAAAACCGTTCGATCCTGATCCGTGCAATACCGCACGTATCTGATCGAACCCTGCCATATAACTATACGGCCACTAGTACAAAACTGTCCGATCCTGATCCGTGCAATACCGCACGTATCTGATCGGACCCTGCCATATCTCCATACGGCCTCTACAGCGTTTCGCCCGAAAGCTGAGTAACTGAAAGTGTGGTGGACTCTAAAGACTCGTCAATACTATGGTTGTGGATTTAACCACTAGCACGTCAGAGGTATAAGCCAATACGTGACGGGCCACCAGCTATTGACTAAAAGGGACGTCGATGAGCGAACTCATCCTGACACCCTACTGAGCCTGTCAGTGACAATATCCGTGCAGTCCGGTCCGTTCGTCTATGAGTATCGCATGGCGGGCCTAGGGGGTTGGTAAAAGTCAGACCCCCAAAAGCGGTACAAGTCGTGTCGGAGTGTAGCCCAGAACACCCTGAGATACTACTGGAATACCTACCAGTAAATCTCCTTGCCTTGGCCAAGGACTTTGTGTAATGGCTCTCCTAGACACAGCACGACCTCACCCCCAATACCGGGAGAGACGAACCCCTGAAGATACGCTCACTGCCTCCATGTGGCTCGGGACTGTACCCAACTAAAACCTGTTTGCACGACTCCTTTGAGCCGTGGTAGGGTAGTAATCAAAGTACAGTGGGAACTCACACGAGACAAATGACGATCCCCAGGTTGATGAACTAACCTGCACACATGTCACCAGGGAACTGCCATCTGACGTCTGGTATATGACCAACTAGCATGTTCCCGGCGAGTCCTGTCCGGTGTACTCATAACCCAATGAGCACCTGTATACATCTTAGGTGATCCAACTGACACCAGTGGCTTGTGAGACCGGCCACCGCCCCTCGTCGGGGTCTCGACTGTATGCACTAGTCTACTAATGGAGTATCGATGCCCGGTCTCGAAACTCCCACGACTAGGGACCTTTTAAGGATATGCTTGTAGACCCCCAGCTCCCACTTATATGATCGCCCTCATACTGCTGGTGGTCAAGCAAGAATCCTAGGGGCTCTATCAACGTGTAATAGCGACATGTCAGGTCACCTAAAACAGTACACGATGATAAAGGTAAACCAGATAGCATACTATCATCTCGAGTAAGACTGTCCTACCGGGATAGGTCCTCCCTCAATCATTACAATCACGTACCTGTGACCTAATAATTGACTCTGAGGGCACTATCTCCAACAGTATATCGAGTCTAGGAGTGGAATCGTCAGACCCCAGTAACTTGATAAGTTATGCCGATGTATAGCTCATAACGGTTTGAGAAACTACTGATAACTCTTACCAGTAAATCTCATCAGCCCTGGCCAGGGTAACGGCTATCCAGGTTTGAGAAACATTTCAATATTTCAGTTTCACTGTGTACTGTTAAAAGAAAACTGATTTCCCAATTAGCCCTTGCTCCAGGGTATGTATTTACCAGGTTTGTTTCTCACATCTGTATGGTTTTACTGATGATGAGTAGGAGTAAGTTATTGGAAATTTGGTGATCATCCTCATTATATCGGAATTCATTGTAATTGGTGATATTTGAGGAAATCACCTGGGTAGTTTGCCGGACGGCAAATATTTGGTTTTGAATACCCGTTGTTATGCACCAATTTCAAACTGATATATTTGTACGTCTATTTTTATAGAGTGAGATATACCTTTTTGAAATTATGTCTATGACGTTTACCTATATCAGTGGATGGTTAGGTAAGGAGCATTAAACAACGGTGTAATTCTTCTTAACCATAAGTACAGTTTTCAACCTACGACACACAATGAATGAGTTATTAAACTCGGGGGACTTATACAGAGTATTGTATGTTGTCCAGTGTCCATTAGGACAGAGGGGTTGGTCCTCGTACTATATTCTGTTTACTTGTGACTTCTCTAGTTCTTAGACATGTGTTTCGTAGAAATACAAGGTCCAAGTTTTGAGAAGTTATAGGTATAAGAGTAAAGTAGAGAACCAGGTGTTGCAAGTAACGGGATTCTTCAAGGTGATCGAAGATGTAAATACTTGTGAATGGTATTGAGTTGATAGTAATGATTAAGTGAACTTGCTTCTCTTTCAGATTACTCATAATTGGAAACGCTCCTAAGTTGAGAAATGCTGATCGGCCTCTCTCCATTTAGTTGACATGCACTGGAGACAGCTGCATGATTTGAATCTGGTTCAATTAAATCAGTGCTTCTGTTTCTGTATTGGATATAGAACAGTTCGTATCTTGACGATGTTAAGGTACGGGGAGTTGTCCGGCTTATGCTTAAAACCAGACTCTGGATAACTCAAGGCACGTTTCTGTAATGGTTGTTTGTGGGTTGACCCAGGCTATGACGAGGGTTGATTTTCTACCATTTGGAAGATCAATAGTGATATTGTTCTTGACTCGCCACAGTTTTAATAAAATAGATTTTTTCAGAAAACAGTAGTGGGAGTATAGTAGAACTGGAAGTGATTCCAGAACTGCAAACGATTACTGAAAATTTGATAAGAACCTAAATATTCAATCTGGTTTGACATTCCATTGGCCACTCCGCAGATATGGTGGGTAACCTCAGGCACCCGAGAGGTACTCCGGTAGCCTCAAGGACGGTGACAGGGAGGTTCTTGTTTACCCAGACTTGCCATTGCTGTTGTTCCAGGCTGTGAGACCCGGCAGGAGGATGAGTATAGCATCGTTCTGAACTAGCTTTAGAAGTGTACGTCTATATGACTCTGCCAGAGGGTTGTCGTAGTCAGTGGGAGTAGCGGAAGCATAGTGGACAAGTGGCTTATGTCTATTCATAAACTTAAGCAGATATAGCGGAGATAGATCATCTATTTTTGATGTGACAGTCATGGGTTTGACTTCATCAGAATAGGGGATGGATCTGTTAAGAAGGTAGTAGGGTGTGATGTCCTGGTATTTGGATGACATACACAGAGTAGGAAGTGAAATTTCTATACTACGATCGGTTATACTTTGGTTGTCACACAGTGGTTTCTCCACATAGGATATAGATGTTGTTTTTGCAGTAGATGCAATAAGGTGATATTAATCCTATCCTGGAGAAACGTTCGGAAGCAGTTTTAGAACATAAGTTGATGTTCTAGGGATTTGATAACGACAGCCTCCTTTTGGAGACGGTTATCATTCCAGGCTTCCAAGGTGACCTGGATGACAGAGTGGCTGTCAGAGTTATAGTTTTCCCTCTGACGAGGGGCAGTATTTTGGACAGGTGGTCCAGGTGGATGCTGAGGGAGGCATGGCGCAGGATACTGATTAAGTTCAGTTGACGATACAGTCTAAGAAGTTTGGATTTGGAGTACATTTATGAACTAGGTCCCATCAGATATCCAGACATATTCTAAGACAGGTATTGCTCATTTTGGGAGATGGATTTCTCCGCGAACTTGAGATAAAGAGAGACATAGAAAGAAACATCAGAGTGGATCCACTCACTGAGGCTATTCCTCGAACGCAATTGTTTCGTAAACAGGCTTTGTGAGACTGATTAGTAGAGGAGTTGGGTGTTCGGTATCACACGGGCTGTGAGTATGCGACATCGCAATAATTAGCCTTGAGTGCAAGTGGGAGATTGTTGGATATAGTGCCCTCAGAGTCAATTATTGGATCACAGGCACGTGATTGCAATGATTGAGGGAGGACCTATGCCTGTAGGACAGTCTTACTCAAGATGATAGTATGCTATCTGGTTTATCTTTATCATCGTGTACTGCTTTAGGTGACATTACTGATCACTATTGCACGTTGATAGAGCTCCTAGGATTCTTGCTTGGCTGCCAGCAGTATGAGGGCGATCATATACGTGGGAGTTGGGGTCTTAAAGTGCATCCTTAAATGGTCCCTAGTCATGGGAGTTTCGAGACAGGGCATCGATACTCCAGAGTAGACTAGTGTATACAGTCGAGACCCGACGAGGGGCGGTGGCCGGTCTCACAAGCCATTGGTGTCAGTTGGTTCACCTAAGATTTATACAGGTGCTCATTGGGTTATGAGTACACCGGACAGGGCTCGCCGGGAACATGCTAGTTGGTATTATACCTGACGTCAGATAGCAGTTCCCTGGTGACATGTATACAGGTTAGTTCATCGACCTGAAATCGTCATTTGTCTCGTGTGAGTTCCCACTGTGCTTTGATTACTACCCTACCACGGCTCAAAGGAGTCATGCAAACAGGTTTTAGTTGGGTACAGTCCCGAGCCACATGGAGGCGGTGAGCGGATCTGCAGGGGTTCGTCTCTCCCGGTATTGGGGGTGAGGTCGCGCTGTGTCTAGGAGAGCCATTACACAAAGCCCTCGGCCGAGGCAGGAGATTTACTGGTAGGTATTCCAGTAGTATCTCAGGGTGTTCTGGGATACACTCCGACACGACTTGTACCGCTTTTGGGGGTCTGACTTTTACCAACCCCCTAGGCCCGCCATGCGATACTCATAGACGAACGGACCGGACTGTACGGATATTGTCACTGACAGGCTCAGTAGGGTGTCAGGATGAGTTCGCTCATCGACGTCCCTTTTGGTCAATACCTGGTAGCCCGTTACGTATGGCTAATACCTCTGACGTGCTAGTGGTTAAATCCACAACCAAAGTATTGACGAGTCTTTAGAGTCCCCCACAGACCGTTTTCTCAAGTTTCGGGCGAAACGCTGTAGAGGCCGTATGGAGATATGGCAGGGTTCGATCATATACGTGCGGTATTGCACGGATCATGATCGAACGGATAATACTAGCGGGCTTTGGTTTAAGCCGGATCCTAATATTGTACAGTGTAGATTTTGTCTCTTTGTATTTGTATTCTGTCGGAATACAAATGCGGGTATGTATTTACAGTCGCGGGGTTTTCCAGTAATTTATTACGGGATCAGTTTTCTGAAGTTGCCAGTTTGCATTCCGTTTCGGTTAGTTTTCCTTTGTTCCTCCATGGCCGGATTTTTGTGAGGAGAGGGGCTAATTTGCAAGTTTGCAAATTAGCAATTGTGGAGGGGGTTTCTTGTATATTGAGGCATTATGATGGGTATAGCATTTTTAGATTCCTTTTGTATCAATTCTTTTGCATTAATGAGATGGGCTTTGTGAAAGGATGGGATGGGAAATTGATGTGATCTTTTTTTCTCATTATCATACACTTTTCCCACTTGCATTATTCTTGCAATTTTCCTCCACCATTTTGGAGTTAGGGCCGGCCACTTCTTGGGGATGAGAGAGGTTCATTTTGTGAGTAGGAAAAATCATTCATCTCTCATTTTTCATGCTACACAAATACTAGTTCACTCCAAAGTTCATTTTCTCCTACACATCAAAAGGCAACTTCACAACCCCAAGAGACAATCCATTCTACACTTTGCCTACAGCATCCTTGGGCACGTCGACTCGCCAACTTCGTGCTCGAGTTGCCTCGGTCCAGAGGTGGGAGCCCGTAAAAGAACCCGGCGATGTGGTGCCCTTTCCGACGAGGAGGTGAAGACCGGAGATTCCGCGAGGAGATCGGGACGGAGGCCGAAGACTGAAGGACACGGATCGCTCGGTATAGCTCTCTACCCTTTCTCTTGTTAGCTAGGTTTGGGTTAATGGTTCGATCCGGGTTTTTAGGATGCGGTAGTGCCGGTTTCAAAGTCAAGAAAAATTTTTGTTTCCGCATTTTGGCCGAGGAAAGACGGCCGGGGCGCTACCGTAGTCCTACAAATACATGTGTACATGTTAAGATAAAGAGCAACCAGATAGCATACTATCATGTCGAGCAAGAAAGTCATCTCTATATATATCCAATCATCCACTATATCATACAATAATGGCCTCTAGGGCATACATATTCTTAACAGTCCCGAGTCACATGGAGGCAGTAAGAGATAGGAGGGGTTTCGTCTCTCCCGGTATAGGAAGTTGATGTTGCGCTATGCTCGATTGACTATAACAGCAAGTCCCTGGCCAGGGCTTATGAGATTTACTGGTAAGTGTTATTAGTAGTTTCTCGAACCGTTATGAGCCACACATTGGCATGACTTATCAAGTTACCGGGGTCTGACGTTTCCACCCCAGACTCGATATGGGACATATCAGACGAAGAGACCGGACTGTACGGTAAGTGTTACTTATAGGATTCACGGGAGTTTGGACAAGCTTGCATGTTGATCTTAGCCGTTACGTCCAGCTAGTACCGCTGACAGCTTGTGGGTAACTGATGTGATCATTACCTACTGCTGGCGTATTGATGAGTCTTTAGAGTCCCACACAGAGGTTTTCTAGTTTAAGCGAAACGAAGTAGGGCACATATGCTGATAGCCTGATTAAATACAAGTATGCGATACCATATTCTAATCTGGCGACATTTGATATTGGTTAGGTTATATGTGATATAACCGGATTATTGAATCAAGTGTTGATTTGATAATATGATATACAGATAAATGATATTAGTCGGTTATATATGATATAACCGGATTATTAAATCAAGTGTTGATTTAATAATTTGATATATATTTATATTTGATATATTTATATATTAACTAATATTAAGCCCACTTAAGTTTTTCTTCTAATATATATATATATATATATATATATATGTATGTATGTATGTATTTTTATTATGTGCCATAGTAAATGGCA
Organism: Agapanthus africanus; assembly: GCA_030015575.1. NCBI lineage: Eukaryota > Viridiplantae > Streptophyta > Magnoliopsida > Asparagales > Amaryllidaceae > Agapanthus > Agapanthus africanus. The sequence continues at coordinate 203,586,318 of CM057347.1, read as the reverse complement.
CATAGAACATGAATTATCTATTTATAGAAATAGATAATTGAGGTGGAAAATGGGAAATATTTTGGGCATGGGTGAAGCATGGCATTTTTCATTTGTTTATTAGTTTGTGAACACTATGAATTATTATTATTGAGAAATATCCATGCTTCAATAAGTGAACACATTTAGATGAGCCATTCTTCACTTGCTTGCATGGTTAGCTCATTCATGCAAGCTCGATCCTTCTTCAAGAGAAGCCAAGAGGGGTCGTAGGGACTACTACTCGGAGCTTGAGAAGAGAAGGACTTAGTCTACAAAGGTTGTAGTCTCCATCACTTAGAGTAAAACTTGTTTTATTCATGCTTAAACCCTAATACTATAGTTAGATCCTAGGATAGTGTAGCTTAGCACCCATGAATTTTTAAAATTGCATGCTTGATGTCGGTAAAAACCTAATGGTGGTGCTAAGACACACTTTCATGGTATCAGAGCCAAGCTAGAATATTACGGTGTAATTAGAATTACGAAACCGAAACAACTCCGAAACATCGAAACCGAAACCCTAGTTTCTGTCGATTTTTGCAGAGCCTTTAAATTTTTTTTAAATAGTTGCAGAGTGCTCTTCTTCATGTATATAGAACACCAGAGAAATTCAAGGACCAAATTCCTAAAAGTGGCCGGCGAAACCTTGTTAAAAACCGGCCTGGCCGGTTTTTGTGTTGAGTTTGGCCTTCGAATTTGTTTGGTGTTCCAGTCTCTTAGGTTTAGGGTTTCAGGTTATGATTGTTTTGCCCAGATTGCATGTGATGTTATCTTTTCTGTTAGGGTAATTCGGAGTGTTTCATAGTCGCAATTTTAATATCGTTTCGGGTTTAATTTTGATATGTGATACAATAGTTGGAATCCACATTAAATTAATTTTGTGAAAACTAGTTTATAATTGGTAAATCTAGCGTTTTTGTCTCGGTTCATCGATTGCCATGGAGTTTCGATTCGGATCAAAACTCCCTCGCAATCTCGTATAGTACGCGAAAACTGGCCGGGAAACACTACTAGATAGCCACGCCCCATAGCCCCGACCAAGTGACTATAGGAGAACCCCGTTGCCAAAAGTATCCACTTGGGTGCTCGCAGCTACGGTGTTCCGCCTAAGTACAGTTCGTCGACGGCATCGGGGGTGCGGCCATCTACTAAAGTTCCCGATGAGCATTCGATCACGTAGTCGGGAATCTTGTTAAATTACCCGACTGGCTATTGAAAAGTGTTTTCAATTCGAGACTTAAATGCAAGGTTTACTGTGTTAGGCATGAAATCCGGAATATGTGGTATTCCGGGTTTATGATGTCTAAGGTAAATGCGAATTCTAATTATTGTAGTTTTTCATTTCTTTTCTGCGACCGTAAGTGTAATATGTGGAGTATCCCCGATCTCGTTGCTATATCACAACGACATTCTGGATATGCATATTTACTTATGTTGATAACATGTGATGTTATGTGTTGCTGTGATATGTTATATTGGATCGTCGTGATTTAATAGCCGGGGGTTTTTGCATGAGATGAGAGTTTTTCAATTTTCATTCATGTAAAAGATGTATGTAATATTCTTTTATTGGGACATTTTTGGGTTGAGGATGATGCCACCATTGATGTATATTATTTACTTTTCCGCATTAGGATAGACCCAAGGCGGGGAGCACAAGCAACCGGGTTCTAGAGTCCAGTGGGAGGCCATCTCAAGGAGTCGAAACCAGGTCTCCTAACTCTAGAATTGGCAGGGTTGCTTGCCTCTCTTGTAGGGGTCTAGGGATGTGGGTTTGTCTATTCATCATGACCGTAGAATCCGTGTTTTTCATTACTGGCTTAAATTAAAACACGGACCTCCTAGAATATCCAATATTTCATATGTTGACTTCTGCTGCTTGAATTCTGAGATGTGATCATATAACTGCGTGAGACGAATGCTATATAGATATGATATATATATAATAAACGTTGGTTATGTTTTGAACTCGTGCTAGTCCAGCCCCCGCTCCGCCGTTAGTTAAGTAACCTAATAGTGCATGGCGGAGCCCCGTGGCGAATGCAGATGGCATAAGTGTATGTTCTATTTTCGTTTCTTCTGTGATGTTTAGGAAACATATATGATGGGATGTCATTAATGAGATTAATGAATAGAAAAGAAACCTAAAGATGTTGTAGAATCAAATTTTTAAAAAAGGTAGCTCTAGTTCATTCTTTGTATAGCGGTATTCCATTATGAATATCCGGCACCACATTCGATGAGGAAAGAGCCTAGATCCCTTCACCGGGAGTGACCTCTTTAGCAAAATTAGCAAATGATACAATCCACTCGATTTGCTTCAAAAAGGTAGCTCTAGTTCTTGCTTTGCATAGTGGTATTCCATTATGAATATCCAGCACCTCATTCTATGAGGAAAGAGCCTAGATCCTTTCACCGGGAGTGACCTCATTAGCAAAACTAGCAAATGCTACAACCCACATGGTTTGTTTTGAAAACTAATTGATTTTTGTTAGTTATATGTATGCCCTAGAGGCCATTACTGTACATTGGATGTATACTGTAGTGGATGCTAGGACATATATAGGTAGGACTTTCTTGCTCGACATAATAGTACGCTATCTGGATGCTCTTTATCTTAACATGTATACTTTCTGTCTCTGTTACATGTTGATAAAGCCCTTAGGATGTGTACTCGACTTCCAGGACTGTGATGCAGATCATACTAGTGGGGCCTGGGTAGTCCAAGAGTACATCCTTCAATGTCCCTAGTCGTGGGAATAACGAGACGGGGCATCGATATTCCAGAGTAGACTAGCATATATCTTCTCGACCCATGTGATGGGCGATGGATGATCCCATATCCATTGGTGTTTGACATCAGAGATGGTATGCGGGTGCTCAGTGGAGACTGGGTACACTGAACGGACTCGCCGAGAACTCCCAGATGGTATTATACCTCACGTCAGATGGCAGTTCTCTGGTGACACTGGTACAGCTTAGTCTGTTGACCCGAGATCGTCATAGAGTCTTGGGTGTCTCCCACTGTGCTTTGATTTCCACCCTACCACGGCTCTACTGAGTCGTGCAAACAGGTGGTTTTTAGGTACAGTCCCGATTCACATGGAGGCAATGAGCGATAGGAGGGGATTCATCTCTCCCGGTATTGGGGGTTGATGTTGCGCTATGCTCGACTGGCCATAACAGGAAATCCCTGGCCAGGGTTGCAGTGATCTACTGGTAAGTGTTATCAGTAGTTTCACACATGTTATGGACCTCACGTCAGCATGACTTATCAAGCTATTAGGGTCTGACGTTTACCACCCCTAGGCGAGATATGCGACATATCAGACGAACAGACCGGACGGTACGGTAAGAGTTACTGGTTGGATTCACAGGAGTGTGAGCGGGCTTGCTCTTCGATCTTCTGATCGCTCAATACCCGGGTGGCCGTTACGTTTAGCAGACCGCTTGCGGCTTGTGGGTGTTTGATATGATCATCACCTGCTGCCGGCGTATTGACGAGTCTTTAGAGTCCTACACAGAGGTTTCCTGGCTCAAGCGAAACGAAATAGGAGCGCATATAAGATATGTGCGGGACCGAGAATAATGCGTGTATGTGATACCGTATTCTATTCTCGCGATGAATGTATCGATTGGTTGTATGCGATATAACCTAGTTATCGAAACAAGGATTGATTCGATAAGCCGATACACTGGATATTAGTCGGTTATATGCGATATGACCGGATCGTTAAATCAAGTGTTGATTTAATGATTTAATGCATAATTATATATTTGATATATTACTTTACATTAACTAGTATTTGTTCACTTAAATTGGATTTTCTCACTTGATGTGCACATTGTATATGTGATATATTTTTGTGCACTTGATTGTATCATGTTTGATGATACATGCAAATTTGGTTAAGTGTATGATTAAACCATGGTTATGTAATGGTTAGGGTTTTGATTTTATTAACTATTTATTTATTTATTCTTCATTTGGAAAGAAAATGAAATGGTTGCTTCTTTTGTTCTTTTCTTTGAAGCTTCAAGAAGCTTTGACCATTTTGTCTTCATCTCCTAAACCTAACCATTCACCTAACCCTAGTTTATTCTCTACACTTAATCATGGTTGAAAATATGATAAGTATCATATTATTTTCTATTTGAAAATAACTTATCATATTCTTTCTTCTTCTTCTTCTTCTTCAATAAAGAAGAAACCTTGCCTCCATTAATGGCAACTTGAGAAAAAGAGTGAGAAAGCCAATTCTAAAGTGAACCCACTTCATATTTCTTCATCCTCTACTACTTGCCAAGTAGTATAGGGTGTTTTCTTCACAAGTTTTATGACTTGGTGAAATTGGAGCTTGATCTTGAGTTGCCTCGACGACGACCTAGCCCGATCATTTCTCCGACGAAACCTTCGCCACAGTCCGGATTCCGATAGGTACAGCGGAGGGACGTCATCACGGAGCCTAGGAAGTGGAGGACCGGATCTACAAAGGTTGTAGTCACTTTCCTTTAGCAATAAAGTTGTTTACTTGCTTGCATCGCCTTATCATCTAGTTAACGATCCGTATTAGGGTTTGTAGGCACATGAAAAAAATTTGAATTGGGCATGTTTGATCTGTTGTAAGACCTCATTAGTGTGCCTAGGAACCTTACAGTTGTATCAGAGCCAGGTTGCGATCCTGGGTCAACAAGATTCCCGACATCCTGATCGAATGCTCGTCGCAAACTTTAGTAGGCGGCTGCACCCCCGACGCCGTCGACAAAGTGCACCAAGGCGGAAACCCGCTGCCGCGAGCACCCGAACGGATGCTTTCGGCGACGGGGTTCTCCTACAGTCACTTGGTCGGGGCTATGGGGTGAGGCTGTCTATTAAGTTTACCCAGCGAGTATCCGCGTACACTACGTGATTGCGACGGACTTTTGATCATATCAAAATTCCGTGGCAACCGATCAAGTGAGACTAAACTGCTATGTTTATAACATTCATATTAGTTATCTCATAACTATTTGTGAATTCCAATTATTGTATCACATTCCGGATAAGATAGAAAATGTTAAACTTTCCGATTGAACAATCGAACACCCAAGTTTTCCCGAAACCACTCAACACATGAAATAGGTTCAAAGACATTCACTTCATGCCTCGGTACCAACGGTCCAGCCGTAGAAGGGTCAAGCCAACGCCTCACATGTGGCACGCCGTACTGCCCCAAACCCTAAGGTTCAAAGGGCAGTTCAAGACGGTCACATAATCGAGTTAAGGTTTGTTGTCTTCTAGAGGGACCATCGCGTTACTTGCACTACTTAGAATTGAAAAGTGTTTTCGATAATGAGACTAAAATGCGGGGTTTATAATTGTTAGGCATGTGATGTCTAAGGAATTCATTTGATTAGGCATGCGATGTCTATGCAGGTTGCGGATTCCAACTGTTGTAGTTTTACACTTTCTTTTCTGTGACCGTAAGTGTAATATGTGATATCGCCGGTTTCGTTGCTATATGTCAACGACAATTGGGATGCGCATATTTACTTACGTTGATGACATGTGATGTAATATGTTGCTGGATATGTTATATTGGATCGTCGTGTTTGAATAGCCGGGGTTTTTTTATGTGAGATGAGTGTTTTTCATTTTCATTCATGTAAAAACTTGTATGTAATATTCTTTTATTGGGGCACTTCCAGGTTGCGGATGATGTCACCATTTGTATATTATTTACTTTTCCGCACTAGGATAGACCCAAGGAGGGGAGCACAAGTAACCGGGTTCTGGGGTCTAGTGGGAGGCCATCTCGAGGAGTCGAGTCCGGGTCTCCTAACCCTAGAATTGGTAGGGTTGCTTGCCCCTCTCGTAGGGGTCTAGGGGTGTGGGATTGGCTATTCATCACGACCGTGGAATCCGTGTTTTATACTGGCTCGTATTAATAATACGGACGTCCTAGTATATCCAATATTTCATATGATATTTTCTGCTGCGTTATCTGTGATGTGATCATGAGATATGTTCAGATGGATACTATATATAGTATATATGATATATTATATAGACGTTGCTTATGTTTTACACCCGTGCTAGCCCTGCCTCGCTCTGGCGTTAGTTACTTAACCTAACGGTGCAGACGGGACATCGAGGCGAATGCGGATGGCATAAGCGTACGTTATATTTATCTATGATGTTTAGGTGGACTTAAATGATGGGACATTCATTAATGAGATTAATGAAAGAAAATAAACCTAATTGATGTTGCGGAATCGAATTTCAAAATAAAACAGGTAGCTACAGTTCTTGCTTTGCATCGCGGTGTTCTTTATAGAACATCCTGCACCTTATTCGATAAGGAAAGGACCGAGATCCCTTCACCGGGAGTGACTCCTTTAGCAATAACTGGCAGATGCTACAACCCTCGGTTTGTCTTTTAATTGCTTCTATAGTTTTTGCTTTGCACAGCGATATATATGATATATCCCGCACCTCATTCGACGAGGAAAGGGCCGACGATCCCTTCACCGGGAGTGACCCCTTTAGCAGAACTAGAAAAGCCTCAAAAACATTCCATTTAAAAACCATTTGATTCCGCAACGAGATCAAGTTCAAAGCGTTAAAGGTTTTCATAAAAACCATCCGCAACCCTCCGTCATTTTAGGAAGTAGAGTACTTAGTATTCGTGCTGTGTTTGATGACCTTAGTTAAGGCACAGTGTACGGTAGCTAAGTGATGTCTTCCTACACTGCATATGATGCGATTAGTTAGGACAGTCATGTGACTTTGTTGACCTTAGTTAAGGGTCATGTGGGTGGGTCTAATTAATCACGAAATGACGGGTAGAACTTGACTAGTGCTTATGATTTGTTGACAATAGTTAAGGTCATAAGCGCTAGGGGTAAAAACCTTTATCGGGAGTTTCAAGTGTTGAAATTTGCAATGAGATTGCATACTTTCTATATGATAGTTGGATCCCAATACCCACTGCGAGTAATTGTTACTCCTGGGAGAGTTTTGTACTTTACAATTAGCCGATCAAGTAGGTGTCTAGAAAGGTGTCAACGGGGTTACGCCTCTGGGAAAACGAGGTTTACTGTAATTAGGTCCGTGCGAAAGCACGGGGAACCTCCCTCAAAGTACCGACACTGGCCTGGCTGAAAGATTGGCGAACTTGTAGAGTGTAATTAATCCCAGCTAGTCTTTCCTTTTAGGCTTTGAAGGAAGATTTGATAAAAACAGTGGGAGCCATCCTGATTAGATAAAATATATAACCAATCTAATCTTGCAAGAGCGCACGCAGAGTGTTTTCTTCTCTCTCTCTCTCCAGGTAGCGACCATATCACGCCTTAATCAAGATAATAATATGGATGTATTGACCGAACCCGCTTGTTATACTGAGCTGGGGAACGTTGGTCCCGCTCCAACTTATAATTGTTATAAGACAGAGCAGGAAATAGGGCAAAACCAGAATTCCTATGCCGCCCAAACGAAGAAAGTGCATATGATGCATCTTCTTCGGGTGTGTTCATTATACAGAATTGTTTCTCAGTATCCTCTGCATCCTGGGTATCTGATACCGGATCAGGATCCCAGATATGTAATCTGTTACATAGGGCAACAGAAAGGCAGAGAACTGAGAACGGGTGATAAGTTTCATGAGACAGAAAACGGGGCAAGTGTTGCAGCCAAGTCTGTTGGTCACTGTCACCCTGTATTACCAGTACATTGATTCTGAACGAATGTTATTAGACACCGAACCTGATATACAAAATCATATCAGTCTCTTTATAAGTAAAGAAATGATAAAATTTTGTATTGTTGGATAATGTTTTGAACATTTCCTATATCAAAAGTTGATCGGTTCAGACACGTTATCTAAAAGCATTGATGTTCTAAATCAAACTACAGTTCCTAGTATACAGAACACACACAAGAGGAAGAGTTTAGAAATGAACGATTCCTTCTTGAGGCATTGTAGACTAGGTCATATCAATGCGACCCGACTGGCTGAAGTTACATTTTAGATGCATATTTAAATCAGTTTGAATTTACATCTTGTGAAACTTACCAGTCATGTCACAAAGATAAGATGACCATAGCTCTGTTTATTGGAAACAGAGAAAGAGTTAGTGAACTCTTGGGACTGATACATGATGATGTATGTAAGGTCTCCTGTCTACACATGCCAGGACCGGTTCTTTATACTTCATTACGTTCTCTGATGATCTCTCAGGATTCAGACATATGTTCCTGTTGAAACACAAGTCCGAACCTTTTGAGCTATTCACAGAATATAAGTTAGAAGTAGAGAACCAAAATACGGGTATAAGTATTATGTCCTATGATAAGATCAGGGAGGAGAATACTTGTGCATAGAATTCCCGGACTATTCTAAAGGAGAATGAGGTTCTCTCTCAGCATTACTCCTCCGTATACACCATAGCACAACGGTGTATCGGGACGGAGCAACCGCACCATATTAGATATATGCTCTATGATGAGTACTACAGAGTTACCTATTTCCTTTTGGGGGTTGTGCACTTGAGAAGTTGCATACCTATTGAATAGGGTTCGATTCAAATCTGTGCTTACCACTCCATATAAGATATGGTATGGGAAGAGCCTATCTCTTAAGTAAGTTAAGATTTGGGATTGTCCGGCCTGTGTCAAAAGCAAAATCCGGACAAGATCGAGGCAAGGTCAGTTCTGTAGAACTGGAAAGGTTCCAGCTATACAAAACTGCAGCTGATGATTTGACAGAACCATAGGATTCAATAGTTCCCGACGAACCTTAGCCTCTCCGCCGATCTGGTAGGGTTCCTCACCTGCCTGAGAGATACTTCGGTTTCTCGATGACAGTGGGAGCGAGGACTGCATCATGAGATGATGACCCAACTAGATTCGGGCAGGTCATCAAGAGTAGGGACTCTGTAAGAATGGCTGGATGCTTAGCGATCTGAGATGGAATCCATGTACACCAGCAAAGTATGGACTTTAGCTGCTATATCTGAAGGGTTAAATCCCCATCAGGAGCAAGTATATCTTGAGAAGATTACTTGGTGTAGATGGAAAAGTTGAGACTTTCAAAGCTAGACTTGTTAAAGGTTTTCGTCATCGACCAGACGTGGATAATGATGATACCTTTTCCAGTGACTATGCTTAAGTCCATCCAGATCCTACTTGCCACGGCTACATACCATGACTACGATATCTGGTGGTTGGGTGCCATGACTACTTTTCTAAATAATGATTTAGAAAAGAATGTCTATAAGTACACAGCCAGAGGGCTTCGTAAACAGTGGGAGCAGCGGAAACATGTGCAAGTTGCTTTACAGGATGAAGCAGGCATCGCGGAGTTGGAACATCTGTTTTGATGTGGTAGTCAAAGAGTTTGACTTCATCAAAATGGTAGATGAACCTTGTATATACAAAAAGGTAGTAGAGAGTAAGGTGATCATCCTCGTATTGTACGTGGACAACATACTCTTGATAAGAAAAGAGTTTCCTATGCTACGCTCGGTCAATCTCCGCTTATCACAAGGATTACCTCCTAAATCCTGAGTTTTCATCTATGAGATAGATGTAATTGGATGCTAGGATTCTCACTAGATATCGATCCTGGGGAGAATCACTGGAAGGGTTCCAGGGTGATAAAGATGACTAAATGTCAGTCACAGGCATTGTCTTTACCCTCAGTAAAGGGACGGTATGTTGGAAGAGTTCCAAGCTAGATACCGTGGCAAACTAGACGATAAAGGCTGGTAACATCGCTATTAAAAATACTACCAAAGAGGCAGTTTGGGTGTATATTGGTTCATAAGATGAACTAGGTTCCTACCATTGTATGACAATGGAAGTGTGGCTTTGGCCAAGGAACCCCGATCCCATCAGTGACCCAGACATATTCTGAGGCAGTATCACCTGATCATGGAGATAGATGATCTCCAGGGTGATCGAGGTTAGGAGAGTAGACTCAGAGGACAACACGGCGGATCCACTCACAAAGGCTTTTTCCCAGAGAGAGACTTATATGAGAATGTTGAGTATGAGATACTGCAACCACTGCTACAGATGGCCCTAGTGCAAGTGGGAGATTGTTAGTTATATGTATGCCCTAGAGGCCATTACTGTACATTGGATGTATACTGTAGTGGATGCTGGGACATATATAGGTAGGACTTTCTTGCTCGACATGATTGTACGCTATCTGGTTGCTCTTTATCTTAACATGTATACTTTCTGTCTCTCTGTTACATGTTGATAAAGCCCTTAGGATGTGTACTCGACTTCCAGGACTATGATGCAGATCATACTAGTGGGGCCTGGGTAGTCCATGAGTACATCCTTCAATGTTCCTAGTCGTGGGAATATCGAGACGGGGCATCGATATTCCAGAGTAGACTAGCGTATATCTTCTCGACCCATGTGATGGGCGATGGATGATCCCATATCCATTGGTGTTTGACATCAGAGATGGTATGCGGGTGCTTAATGGAGACTGGGTACACTGAACGGACTCGCCGAGAACTCCCAGATGGTATTATACCTCACGTCAGATGGCAGTTCTCTGGTGACACTGGTACAGCTTAGTCTGTTGACCCGAGATCGTCATAGAGTCTTGTGTGTCTCCCACTGTGCTTTGATTTCCACCCTACCACGGCTCTACTGAGTCGTGCAAACAGGTGGTTTTTGGGTACAGTCCCGATTCACATGGAGGCAATGAGCGATAGGAGGGGATTCGTCTCTCCCGGTATTGGGGGTTGATGTTGCGCTATGCTTGACTGGCCATAACAGGAAATCCCTGGCCAGGGTTGCAGTGATATACTGGTAAGAGTTATCAGTAGTTTCACGATTGTTATGGACCTTACGTCGCCATGACTTATCAAGCTACTGGGGTCTGACGTTTACCACCCCTAGGCGAGATATGCGACATATCAGACGAACAGACCGGACTGTACGGTAAGTGTTACTGGTTGGATTCACAGGAGTGTGAGCGGGCTTGCTCGTCGATCTTCTGATCGCTCAATACCCGGGTGGCCGTTACGTTTAGCAGACCGCTTGCGGCTTGTGGGTGTTTGATATGATCATCACCTGCTGCCGGCGTATTGACGAGTCTTTAGAGTCCTACACAGAGGTTTCCTGGCTCAAGCGAAACGAAATAGGAGCGCATATGAGATATGTGCGGGACCGAGAATAATGCGTGTATGAGATACCGTATTCTATTCTCGCGATGAATGTATCGATTGGTTGTATGCGATATAACCTAGTTATCGAATCAAGGATTGATTCGATAAGCCGATACATTGGATATTGGTCGGTTATATGCGATATGACCGGATTGTTAAATCAAGTGTTGATTTAATGATTTAATGCATAATTATATATTTGATATATTACTTTACATTAACTAGTATTTGTTCACTTAAATTGGATTTTCTCACTTGATGTGCACATTGTATATGTGATATATTTTTGTGCACTTGATTGTATCATGTTTGATAATACATGCAAACTTGGTTAAGTGTATGATTAAACCATGGTTATGTAATGGTTAGGGTTTTGATTTTATTAACTATTTATTTATTTATTCTTCATTTGGAAAGAAAATGAAATGGTTGCTTCTTTTGTTCTTTTCTTTGAAGCTTCAAGAAGCTTTGACCATTTTGTCTTCATCTCCTAAACCTAACCATTCACCTAACCCTAGTTTATTCTCTACACTTAATCATGGTTGAAAATATGATAAGTATCATATTATTTTCTATTTGAAAATAACTTATCATATTCTTTCTTCTTCTTCTTCTTCAACAAAGAAGAAACCTTGCCTCCATTAATGGCAACTTGAGAAAAAGGGTGAGAAATCCAATTCTAAAGTGAACCCACTTCCTATTTCTTCATCCTCTACCACTTACCAAGTAGTATAGGGTGTTTTCTTCACAAGTTTTATGACTTGGTGAAGTTGGAGCTTGATCTTGAGTTGCCTCGACGTAGATCATCTTCGGCATCGAAGTCGACGACCTAGCCCGATCATTTCTCTGACGAAACCTTCGCCACAGTCCGGATTCTGATAGGTACAGTGGAGGGACGTCATCACGGAGCCTAGGAAGTGGAGGGCCGGATCTACAAAGGTTGTAGTCACTTTCCTTTAGCAATAAAGTTGTTTACTTGCTTGCATCGCCTTATCATCTTGTTAACGATCCGTATTAGGGTTTGTAGGCACATGAAAAAATTTGAATTGGGCATGTTTGATCTGTTGTGAGACCTCATTAGTGTGCCTAGGAACCCTACAATTTTAAAAGCAGAGCTTAAACCACTCCTTTTCAAATCACTTGATTCTACAACGATATCAAGTTCATTACATTAAAAGGTTTTCTTCAAAACCAAACGTAGCCCTCTGTCATTTCAGATAAGGACTATTTTGTATTCGTGCTGCGTTTGTTGACCTTGTCAAGGCGTAGTGTGCGGTAGCTGATTAGTGCTTATCTGCAGCATGTGATGCGATTGGATTAGGGTAGTCGTACGGCCTTGTTGACTTTGTTAAGGATCGTGCGGATGGGTTTAATTCAATCACGAAATGTACGGGCTGAACTTGACTTGCGGTTTATGGTGTGTTGACCTTGTCAAAGTCATAAACCGCTTAGGGTAAAAATAGATATCGGGAATTTCAAAGTGTTGAAATTTGCAATGAGATTGCATACCTTCCATGAGATAGTTGGATCCCGATATGCACTGCGAGTAAGAGTTACTCTTGGGAGAGTTTTCCACTTTACATTTAGTTGATCCAGTAGGTGTCTAAGAAAGCTGTTAACGGGGTTATGCCCCTGCGGAAACAAGGTTATTTAATTAGTTCCATGCGAAAGCATGGGGAGACTCCCTCGGAGTGCCAATACCGGCCTGGCTAACCGATTGGCGAATTTGTAGGGTGAAATTAATCCCGGTTAATCTTACCTTTTAGGGTTTGAAGGAAGATTTGATAAAAACGGTGGGAGCCATCCTGATTAGATGAGATAATAACCAATCTAATCTTGTGAAGAGCGCACGCTAAAGCGTTTCCTTCTCTCTCTCTCTCCAAGTTGTTGGGTTTTCGCCTGCGCCCTGGACATTTACCGTGACCGATGCGGAACAAAAACTGGCATTTAAAAAATTCAGCCCAAACAATACCCTCTCAAGACCGAACCATAAACCTATACTAGCATATACAAAGAGCTAAACTACTAAGTTTAGAAATGTTATACCGAATAAACCAAGTCCTTCGGTCTTCCATCAACTTCCTTAGCTCCTTGAGGCGTGCTTGAACAAGCTTGGCCACCGATCTTCCTCCGCCGAAGATGATCCACCCGATGGATATAGTCGTAGCTCTAGCTCTACATCGAGGAATGCAAGTGAAACAACTAGGGATTCTAGAATGCTAGTCTAGAATACCTAGGATGAAGTGATCTAAGTGTTTATTTATCTCATCTCACCTTCTCTCATGATTCTCAACACATGAGAGGGTTGAGAGGAGGAGGAAGATGAAGGTGGAGGAAACTCAAGAGAACCAAGATGAGAGTGATGCTAATGGTGAGGAGAAGAGAGCTCAAGAAATGAACCATCTCAAAAAATAATGAAGTGTCCATGAGAGAGAAAATCTCATGGCTAGATTTTGTAAAAACATTTTTCCAATTAAAATATACAACCCATACTTGAATAGTATGCATAAATGAATTAATAATTCATTTGTGCACACAATGCAAGCATGGTCCTCACCACACTCCCATCCTATCCATGCCACCTCATTTATCCATTTATAATAAATGGCCAAACCCTAAAATGTGGTGTCCACCTTCTAGAATATTTTCCGTAAAAAATACGGATTACATTCTACTGTATATACATACCTGCATTCGTACCGAAATACGAATACCCAAAGCGATGGAATAACATAAAGAACATAATACTAGAATATACATATCGAAATATATATATATGTAAATTATTAAATCAATACCTGATTTAATAATCCGGCTCAAACCCGAGCCGACTAGTATCATCAACTGTCCGACCGAAAGTCCGGATACAAAGTACAATCGATCGATCGGAATCCTGCACGTATCCAATACGGCTACTACATCATTTCGCCAGAACCAGGGAAACCCTCTGTGTGGGACTCTAAAGACTCGTCAATACGCTAGCAGTGGGTTTAACCACAAGCACGTCAGCGGCACTAGCTGTACGTAACGGCTACCCAGGTATTGAGCGAAAGGAAGGCCGACAAGCAAGCTCATTCAAGCCCCTACTGAGCCTGTCGGTGACAATCTCCATACAGTCCGGTCTGTTGGTCTAAAAGTATCGCATATCAGGTCTAGGGGGTGGATAAAGTCAGACCCCTAATAACGCAATATTTCATGTCGGTATAAAGCCCATCACCCACTGAGAAACTACTGATCCAAATCAGTAATTCTCGTCCACCATGGCCACGGATTTCTAGTGATGGCCACCCGTGCACAACGCGACATCAACCCCAATACCGGGAGAGACGAATCCCCGACGATCCGCCCACTGCCTCCATGTGGCTCGGGACTGTACCCAACTAAAACCTGTTTGCACGACTCCTTTGAGCCATGGTAGGGTAGTAATCAAAGCATAGTGGGAACTCACACGAGAAAAATGACGATCTCAGGTCGACAGACTAACCTGCACTCATGTCTCCTGGGAACTGCTATCTGACAATAGGTATAATACCAACTAGCATGTTCCCGGCTAGTCCGTCCAGTGTAATCATAATCCAATGTGCACCTGTATACTATCTTAGGTGACTAACTGACACCAATGGCTTGTGAGACCGGCCACCGCCCCTCGTCGGGGTCTCGATAAGTATACACTAGTCTACTCCGGAGCATCGATGCCCAGTCTCGATACTCCCACGACTAGGGACATTTAACGATGTGCTTATAGACCACCCAGCTCCCACGTATATGATCGCCATCATAATACTGGTAGTCAAGCAAGAATCCTATAGGCTCTATCAACATGTAATAGCGATCTGTAATGCCACCTAATGCTGTACATGATGATAAAGACAAACCAGATAGCATACTATCATCTCGAGTAAGACTGTTCTCCCCGTATAGGTCCTCCCTCAATCATCACGATCGCGTGCCTGCGATTCAATAATTGACTTGAGGGCACTATAGCCAACACAGGTAGCGACCATGACACGCCTTAATCAAGATAATAATATAGATGTATTGACCGAACCCGCTTATTATACTGAGCCGGGGAACGTTGGTTCCGCTCTATCTTATGATTGTCATAAGTCTGAGCAAGGAATAGGAGAATATCAGGATTCCCACGCAACCCGAACGAAGAAAGAGCATTCTGATGCATCTTCTTCGGGGGGTTCGTTACCGAGAACTGTTTCTCAGTATTCTCTACGTCTTAGGTATTGGATACCGGATCAGGATCCTACGTTTGTAATTTGTTACATGGGTTAAAGAGAGGCAGAGAACTGGGAAAGGGTGATATGTCTCTCAAAGTAGGGAATGGAGCAATTGTTGCAGCCAAAGCAGTTGGAGAATATCACCTAGTATTACCAAATGGTAATACATTGATTCTGAACGACTGTTATTACATACCAAAAATGATGTGCAATATTATATTAGTTTCTTTATTACATAAAGAAGGATATAACTTTGTATTAGTGGATAATGTTATGAACATTTTCCTAAATAAAGTGTTGATTGGGTTTGTTACGTTATGTAATGGTATATACGTTCTAAATCAAATTACAGTTCTAAACATACAGAACATACACAAGAAGAAAAGTTCAGATATGAATGAAGTCTTCTTGTAGCATTGTAGACCAGGTCATATCAATGCGACAAGACTAGCTAAGTTACATAAAGATGGATATTTGAATCAGTTCGAATTTACATCTTAAGAAACTTGTGAGTCAGTCTTAAAGGCAAGATGACCAAAACTCCGTTTACAGGACACGGAGAAAGAGCTGCTGAACTCTTGGGACTGAAACATTATGATGTGTGTGGTCCTATGTCTACATATGCTAGGAATGGTTCCTCGTACTTTATTACATTCACCGATGATCTCTCAAGATACGGACATGTGTTCCTGATGAAACACAAATCTGAATCTTTTGAGAAATTCAAGGAATATAAGTGCGAAGTAGAGAACCAGACAGGTAAATGTATTAAAATCATTCGATATGATCGGGGAGGAGAATACTTAAGCACGGAATTTCGAGATTATTTAAAAGAGAATGGGATTCTCTCTCAGCTTACTCCTTCGTATACACCACAGCACAACGGAGTATCGGAGCGGAATCACACCCTATTAGATATGATGCGCTCTATGATGAGTACTGCTGAGTTACCTATTTCCTTTTGGGGTTATGCACTTGAGACAGCTGCATACCTATTGAATCAAGTTCCATCAAAATCTGTGCCTAAAACACCATATGAGATATGGAGTGGAAAGAGACCATATCTTAAACGAGTTGAGCTATGGGGTTGTCCAGCCTATGTTAAAAAACAGAATTCGGACAAACTCGAGGCACGATCAGTAATTTGTAAGTTTGTGGGATATCCAAAGAATTCACATGGATATCTATTCTACCACAGTGAGGAACAAAAGGGGTTTGTTGCTCAACATGCCACCTTTTTAGAAAAGGAATTTCTTGTAAAAGAAATTAGTGGTAATGAGGTAGAGCTAGAAGAATTTCCAGCCATACAAACTACAACTGATAATTTGGTGGAACCGGAGGATTCGATAGTCCTCGACGAACCTCGGCCACTTCGCAGATCTAGTAGGGTTCCTCATCCACCTGAGAGATACTACGGTTTTCTCATAGACGGTGGGAGCGAGTATTGCATCATGGAAGATGATGACCCAACTAGTTTTGAGCAGGCCATTACAAGTGGAGACTCTGTGAAATGGCTGGATGCTATGCGATCTGAGATGGAATCCATGTACACCAACAACGTATGGACTTTGAAAGTTGCTCCTGAAGGAGTAAAACCCATCTGGAGCAAGTGAATCTTCAAGAAGAAATTTGGTGTAGATGGAAAGGTTGAGACCTTCAAAGCTAGA
This sequence comes from Agapanthus africanus, assembly GCA_030015575.1. Taxonomy (NCBI): domain Eukaryota; kingdom Viridiplantae; phylum Streptophyta; class Magnoliopsida; order Asparagales; family Amaryllidaceae; genus Agapanthus; species Agapanthus africanus. The sequence continues at coordinate 203,569,229 of CM057347.1, read as the reverse complement.
CTTGTAGCAAAAGGTTTTCGTCAACGACCAGGAGTCGATTATGATGAAACATTTTCTCCAATAGCTATGATTAAGTCCATCAGGATCATACTTGCCATTGCTGCATACCGTGACTACGAAATCTGGCAAATGGACGTCAAGACAGCTTTTCTAAATGGTGATTTAGAAGAGAGCGTGTACATGACATAGCCAGAGGGCTTCATAGACAGTGGGAGCAGCAGAAAGGTGTGCAAGCTGCTTAAATCAATTTACGGATTAAAACAGGCATCGCGGAGCTGGATCATCTATTTTGATGTAGCGGTCAAAGAGTTTGACTTCATCAAAAACGAAGATGAACCTTGTATATACAAGAAGGTTGTATAGAGTAAGATTGTCTTCCTTGTATTGTACGTGGATGACATACTTTTGATAGGAAATGAAGTTCTTATGCTACACTCGGTCAAGCTCTTCTTATCACAAAAGTTCTCCATGAAAAATCTAGGTGATGCCTCCTACATCCCGGGGATTAAGATCTATATAGATAAATCTAAACGGATGTTGGGATTGTCCCAATCTAAACAGATGTTGGGATTGTCCCAATCAAGAAATGAACCATCTAAAAAAATAATGAAACATCCATGAGAGAGAAAATCTCATGGCGAGGTTTTGTAAAAATATTTTTCCAATTAAAATATACAACCCATACTTGAATAGTATGCACAAATGAATTAATAATTCATTTGTGCACACTTTGCAAACATGGTCCTCACCATACTCCCATCCTATCCATGCCACCTCATTTATCGATTTATAATAAATGGTCAAACCCTAAAATGAGGTATCCACCTTCTAGAATGTTTTCCGTAAAAAATACGGATTACATTCTACTGTATATACATACCTGCATTCGTACCGAAATACGAATACCCAAAGAGATAGAATAACACAAAGAACATAATACTAGAATATACATATCGAAATATATATATGTAAATTATTAAATCAATACCTGATTTAATAATCCGGCTCAAACCCGAGCCGACTAGTATCATCAACTGTCCGACCGAATGTTCGGATACAAAGTACAATCGATCGATCGGAACCCTGCACGTATCCAATACGGTTACTACATCATTTCTCCAGAACCAGGGAAACTCTCTGTGTGGGACACTAAAGACTCGTCAATACGCTGGCAGTGGGTTTAACCACAAGCATGTCAGCGGCACTAGCTGTACGTAACGGCTACCCAGGTATTGAGCGAAAGGAAAGCCGACGAGCAAGCTCATCCAAGCCCCTACTGAGCCAGTCCGTGACAATCTCCATACAGTGCGGTCTGTTCGTCTAAGAGTATCGCATATCGGGTCTAGGGGGTGGATAAAGTCAGACCCCTAATAACATGATATTTCATGTCAGTATGAAGCCCATCACCCACTGAAAAACTACTGATCTAAATCAGTAATTCTCGTCCACCGTGGGCACGGATTTCTGGTGATGGCCACCCGTGCATGACGCGACATCAACCCCCAATACCGGGAGAGACGAATCCCCGACGATTCGCTCACTGCCTCCATGTGGCTCGGGGCTGTACCCAACTAAAACCTGTTTGCACGACTCCTTTGAGTCGTGGTAGGGTAGTAATCAAAGCACAGTGGGAACTCACACGAGACAAATGACGATCTCAGGTCGACAGACTAACCTGTACTCATGTCACATGGGAATTGCTATCTGACAATTGGTATAATACCAACTAGCATGTTCGCGGCTAGTCCGTCCAGTGTACTAATAACCCAATGAGCACCTGTATACTATCTTAGGTGACTAACTAACACCAATGGCTTGTGAGACCGGCCACCGCCCCTCGTCGAGGTCTCGATAAATATACACTAGTCTACTCCAGAGTATTTATGCCCAGTCTCGATACTCCCACGACTAGGGACATTTAAGAATGTGTTTATAGACCACCCAGCTCCCACATATATGATCTCCATCATAATACTGGTAGTCAAGGAAAAATCCTATGCGCTTTATCTACATGTAATAGTGATTTATAATGCCACCTAATGCTGTACATGATGATAAAGACAAACCGGAAAACATATTATCATCTCGAGTAAGACTTTTCTCCCCGTATAGGTCCTCCCTCAATTATTACAATCGCGTGCCTGCGATTCAATAATTGACTTGAGGGCACTATAGCCAACAATCTCCTACTTGCAGTTAAGGCTAATTATTGCGGTGTCGCATACTCACAGCCCGTGTGATACCGAACACCCAACTTCTCTAGTAATTAGTTTCGCAAAGCCCGTTTGTGAAACTATTGCGTTCGAGAAATAGCCTCAGTGAGTGGATCCGCTCCAGTGTTTCTTTCTTTATCTCTCTATATCTCAACTTCACGGAGAAATGCTATCTCCCGAAATGAGCGATACCTGTCTTAGAATTTGTCTGGATATCTGATGGGACCTAGTTCAAAAATGAACTCCAAATCCAACAAACTTCTTAGACTGTATCATCCACTGAATTTAATCAGTATCCTGCGCCATGCCTTCCTCAGTATCCGTTTGGACCGCCTGTCCAACATACTGCCCCTCAAAACAAGGGAAAACAATAACTCTGACAGTCAATCTGTCATCCAGGTCACCTTGGAAGCCTCAAATAATAACCGCCTCGCGAAGGAGGCTGCCATTACCATATACCAAGAACATCCACTTATGTTCATAACCGCTTCCCAACGTTTCTCCAGGATTGGATTAATATATGCTTATTGCAGCCAGTGCAAAAGCAATATCTGGTGTGGCACTTGACATTTCATGATTGACTCAATTGCCTAAGCAAGAGATATGTCAATCATGCAAATCCCTCTCCTCATCAGTCTAGAAGACATCTCTTTAGAGAGGGTGACTCCGTCACATGCGGGTACACCACCATGCCAGGAGTCGTCCATTCTAAAACACATTAGAATAGTGTCAAAGTACCCAAATTGGGACACTTCCCAAATCTAGATCTAAAACCATAGATCTAGTAACCAGAATCCCTGATATTTTATCCAAAGACTATGTGGAGAAACACCATGTGACAACCACAGTATAACCGATCGTAGTATAGGAATATCACTTCCTATCAAGAGCATATCATCCAAATACCAGGACATCACTTTCTACTACCTTCTTACCAGATCCATCTGTTATCCCGACGAAGTCAAACTCTATGACCGTCACATCAAAAATAGATGATATATTTCCGCTATTCCTCCTTTAGTCTATAAATAGACATAAGCTACTTGCCCACTATGCTTCCGTTGCTCCCACTGACTATAATAATCATCTAACAGAGTCATATACACTTGCACTTCTAAAGCTAATTTAGAACGACGTTATACTCATCCTCCTGCCAGATCTCATAGTCTAGAACATCAGTAGTGGCAAGTATGGGTAATCAAAAACCTCCCTGTCACCGTCTTTGAGGAGACCGAAGTACCTCTTGGGTTCCTGAGGTTACCCACCAAATCTGCAGAGTGACAAATGGATTGTCGAATACAATTTGAATCTTTAGGTTCTATTAAATCTTCAGTAATCGTTTGTGGTTCTGGAATAACTTCCAGTTCTACCAAACTCCCACTAATGTTTTCTGAAAAGAATCCATTTTACTAAAACTAGTGGAGAGTTAAGAACAATATGCAAGGTTCCCTAGGGCTGCCGCTGGGTTTCAGGAGGCATCGTCCATGCCGTTTTCAAAAATTTGGCTTGCTAAAGAACCCTAACGCTAGAATCTTAACTAGAGAATTAAACGAACAAGCATGCAAACATCTTTACATACAAAGTGAACAAGGAATACAACCATTGTAGACCGGTCCTTCACTTCAATAGCTCTGTGTAGTAGTCCCTTCGCTCCAAGTAGTGATCTCCCGGACTCTAGTGAGGCTCCACAAGGTGAAATGAACAAGCTTGCTTGAAGTCTTCGAGACCAAAGATGATCTATGTCGGGGAGACACTAACTCAAGCTACCTCTTCACTAAGTGATAAACTAGTGAAGAAACAACCCAATCTAATTGGCTAGTAGAGAAGAGGTTGATGAAGTAGGAATTTTGCTCACTTTAGAAATAATGTTCTCACTAATTTTCTTCACCTCTCATGAAGCTAGAAAGCTTGAGGAAGGAGATGAAGAAAGCAACCATGGAATGAAGCAAGTGAAGAATGAATCAAGTTGTGAGAATAGCAACCATTGGTGAGTTAATATCATATATTAACTCATGTAGAGACTAAACCATGGCTAAACAATAATGACTGGGTTAATAAATATCTTCAAGTAAAACAAAATTAATGGACTTGGTCAATAGTTCTACAAGCTTCTACAAGCTTCAACCATGTGACATTTTCCAATGAATTTGATTTACTTTAAATAAACAAAACCTTAAATTATTATAAGTATGGTGTGAGTCTCATACACCCATGTAGCATGTGGCATCAAGCATGACACAAAAGATTGTACATATATACTATGTGTACACAAGTGAGAAAAAGAAATCTTAAGTGAGCTAATATTAGTTAATGTAAGTTAATATATCAAATATATAATTATACATTAAATTATTAAATCAACACTTGATTTAATAATCCGGCTATATCACATACAACCGACTAATATCAAATGTATCAACTTGTCGAATCAACACTTGATTCGACATCCCGGCTATATCACATATAACCGACCGATATCACATATCGCGAGAATATAATACGGTATCACATACACATATTAATCTCGGCCCCGCACATATCACATATGTGTTCCTACTTCGTTTCGCTTGAGCTAGGAAACCTCTGTGTAGGACTCTAAAGACCCGTCAATACGCCGGCAGTAGGTGGTGATCATATCAGTCACCCACAAGCCGTAAGCAGTCTGCTAAACGTAACGGCCACCCGGGTATTGAGCGATCAGAAGATTAACAAGTAAGCCTGCTCATACTCCTGCGAATCCAATCAGTAACACTACTGTACAATCCGGTCTCTTTGTCTGATATGTCGCATATCACAGCCTGGGGTGGTATAACGTTAGACCCCAATAGCCTGATAAGTCATGCCGATGTGAGGCTCATAACGGTTCGAGAAACTACTGATAACACTTACAAGGAAATGTCACGCCCGATTCCCGGTATACGGCGAAGGGGACGCGACTGGTCCACTATGTATTTACTTTGAAGTAAATACGCTAAGCGTATCTAAGCAATATAAAAGTTAGCCCAAGAGACAAGAGATATAAACTGAACAACAACTTTATTTATTAACATTCTTTCTGTACAATGCATGGAAAGTAAATACAACTGAAATAAAAAGCAATGGCTAAACAATGGCATAACACAAAAGAAGAGTACTGAAATGGAAAATGTACAATGTACTAGAGCTCGGGATCTTCACTGAACTGGTCCAAGTCTTCAGCGCTGGGCTCGATCTCTGATGGGACCAAATCACCTGACGACATTCAAAGAAGAAAGAAATAGAATGTTGTTAGCGAACAGATCGCTCGGTAAGTCCCAAAGACAAGGGAGAAATAGAATAGACAGAATAAAAAGGTATCTTTTAAAGTTGTATTATATTGTTGTAATGTTGTGTTAACGCTGTTGTTTGTAGCTTGGTACAGAAGGATGCCAGTGTATACGAGAGGAGTCTCGTTAGACCAGAGACTACGATGAACTGAATATAGAGTACAAGGCTCCGTTAGAAGGCCTGGAACAACGGCAATTGGACTCATGTTAAGTGTCTTAAACCTTGCAGTCTCGTGCTACTTTTAACACCTTCCGTACCAGTCTACCCCTTAAACCCCATAGTGTTTTGATTGTATTGTATTGTAAACTGTATAGATTGTATAATTGGATGACTGACCGAAACCATGATATCTGTAACGGATGTAACCGTAGAATCATGTAAATGGATGTAAACTCGAGATCATGTAAATGGAAAGTATATCCATGGTTCGGTTCAGTCAAGTTGTATGGATTGATAATTGGATTCATGGATTCATGTTGAATTGTAATATTGAAGATTGTAGATTGTACTTGAATTATATTCAAGTCAGATTATAACGAGACTCAAACCGAGTCAGACAATTAGAAAAGTAAATTGAAGTCCTGATTGTTTTGATATTATCGGTAACCGCTGCACATGGACGGCAGGATTTGTGTCTTTTTCAAAGACGATTACCGTATTGATAACACCATTATTAAGTTGTCTACCTTAAGTAGGCAAGCACCCATTTCTCCGGCTCTCTGAGGCTCAAGAGATTGGTCCCGCTTAAACCTATATTTACTAGGGTCCTTATGGTAATTTATAGAACTTGAGGGGTTTTTATGTAAAAATACTTTTGTATAGCTTTCAAAATACACCCCAAGTATTTATTAATCGTCTTTAGAGTTGTAATGAATATAGATTTTATATTGTGATATTTCTAGTAAAAATATCCTAATTCAATAAATGGTATTTATTTGTAATATTGATTATATGGAATTCATGGTATTTTAGTGTAAACTGATTCTTGTGACATTTTTAGAGAAAGATAGAATATTTATAATAATTCAAATTAGATATTTTTGAATTACATATACATATATTTATATGAAAATAAATTTTAATATATTTATTATATTCTAGAAATCTCGTTTTTCTTAAGATGTCATATTTAAATCTTTCGAGACCGATTGCTCCTTTCGGAGGTCTGAATCTCGCACTACTAAGCCAGAGGATGTGCGATAATCCGCACCATCCCGAACGGGTTCCCCAAATGGGTTGTAGCGGCTCTTTGCAAAGATTTGTATAAATACTAATCATTAAGGAAAAACGGTTTTATTAATTATGGTATTTATTTGTAAAGATGTCGATTTCCCGTATTCTATGTTCTACGGTCTCCTAAATCAACTAGACTGCTCCTAACTGGTCTAAAGCGACAAGTTGTGAGATATCCCTCAAATCGCCTCTTCACCGCCAATTGTAGCCAGGTAAGTACAAGTGAAGAAAGGAGGGATCCGCTCATGAATCACCGTTAGACGGGCCTTTTATAGTTACATTTCTCACTTGTCTAGCCTAGGCACCACAAAGTCAGGTTTAGATAAAAGACTGAATGCCCACAACCTTCCTGAGCGCGACAGTCCTTAATTGGCTGAGTCTACATATTTTTTATTTGCTCAAATGTTATTTATTTGTAAAGATGTATCAATACTAAATCTTTTAGAAATGGTTTTATTAAGTAAAGGGTATTTAAATGAAAATGTTTGTTTTCCCGTATTCTAAGTTCTCGAGGGTATCGTGTTATGTTGCATATGAGTGTGTGAGGAGATATGTCATTACCTTGTGGTCTACTTAAAGGTATAGCAAGTTTAATGAAGTTAAATGTATAATTGAAACAATGTGGTATTTAAATGAAAAATACGATAAAGTGAAATAGCCATCATTTTATGAAATGAAACTTGATCAATTTGGTTGATTAGTGTTTAATAGTCAACATGAGGGAGTTTAAACATAATTGCATTAACGAGAGGTGAAGTTTTATAAGAAGACCGAATCGGAAATCGGATTTGTTCCGATTCCATCGGGTTTGTAAATCCGTAATTTTAGAGTAGAAAAGAGAGATAGAAAATGGGACTTACGGGTTTCGATCAATGATAAGAGGAAGGTGGATCGGGAGGAGTCGCCGGTGCGTCGTTTCGTCTCCGGGAGTTCCTACGGTTGTTGCCGGAAATTCCGCCGAAGAATTCGCCGGAGCTTCGCCTTTCGCTCAATTCGATTGCACACAAGAGTTCTTGAGAATTTTAGAGAGTTGGCTCAGAGTTTGGGGTGAGAGGGTAGTGTGTAGGGTTGGTATTTATAGGGTTAGGCTAGGGTTAGGGTAGATGAAAAGTTTAAAATAAAAATGTGATAAAATGTAATAAAAATGTATTAAAAGTTGAGTAATTGGGCTTTTAAAAGAGTTCTGAAGCTAAAATTTTGCAGGTGTGTAGGGAATGTGAAAAGACATACTTTTCATGTTGGGGTCGTCGCTGGAATCGGCCGACTCGGCCGTGACTCGGCCGTAACTCGGTCGGAGGACTGAGTCGGCCGAGTCGAGGCCGATATGGCCGATTCCCGGGATCCCCCCCGACGGTTCATCTAACCCCTGGCAATGTTACATTTTTGGGTGTAGTGGGGTTTTTGTGAGATATACACGTGTAAACCCTTGGTATTCTAAAGGTTCAAAATAAAAATATTAAAAATAATATGGGGTATGGGATTTGAACTCTGGTGGCTTGGTTCAGAAGTGCAAGGTATTACCAATGAGCTACAAGCTCTTTCTTGTAATTATGGAGCTAATTAATTACTTAAAGTAATAACAGTAAATGCAAATACCCTAAGTATACATTAATTTTTAAGCAAATTTTGTACACTAAAAATGGAGTTATTATATTATTTTAACTTGTAATTAAAAAGCAAATTAATTACTTATATCTTGTGCTCAGGCTAAAATACCCCTTTCTGGATTTTTGAAAAAAATTGTACAGGAAATTTAGGGTTGTTATATTCTACCCTCCTTATAAAAATTTCGTCCTCGAAATTTGTAAAAGGAAAGTGTAACAAATTCAAGGAAAGTTTGGTGACTGGAGTATAGATAGTTTATAACAAGATGGTGCAAGGGTTTAAAAATGTGAAAAAGACTTACCAGTGTTACCTTGACCTACAGTCTCGGGTTCTACGGCTGCAAATGTGAAGTTGGTGGGGATGTGAGCTGAGTTGCGTCTATAGGGACAGTTTCCAATTCTATGATCGGATGCGCCACAAATTAGGCACAGACCTTTTGTGCGCCTACAGTCCTTCCACAAGTGTCCATTCCTATGGCAGTAGTAGCAAAATCCTGAACTTGACTGGTTAATTGTTTCCTTCTGTCTCTTGGGTTTTGCTGGTTGTGTAGTGTAGGTTCCTTTTGCCATCTAGGGCGGAGCGTTTCCTGACAGTTGCTTCTGCTTCTGGTCGATTCAATAATATAGCAATCTGCTGCTGCAGTCCAACCAGGAGGCTTCGGATTTCCTCAAGCAGAACCGTTTGCTCGTTGAGCGGAGCAGGGACGGCAGGTGTGATTTGTAGTGGTGGTGGAGTGTTGTTGAAGTTGGTGCTGGTGTTGTTTGGGAAATCCATAACTTTGAATGAAAAATTCAGGTTATGACAGATTCAAAGTATATAGAATGATAGGATTCAAGGAACATGAATTTTAAAGAATGTTTTAGTTGCTGATTCTTGTGTTATATTGCTTAGGTTTGTTCACGCAGAACAGAACTGCATAGTATGGTTCTATACAGCTCTGACCTGCATGGGCCACCAACAAAACCTGTCACGCCCCGCTTCCCGGTATACGGCGAAGGGGACGCGACTGGTCCGCTACGTATTTACTTTGAAGTAAATACGCTAAGCGTATCTAAGCAATATAAAAGTAAGCACAAGAGACAAGAGATATAAACTGAACAACAACTTTATTTATTAATATTCTTTCTGTACAATGCATGGAAAGTAAATACAACTGAAATAAAAAGCAATGCCTAAACAATGGCATAACAGAAAAGAAGAGTACTGAAATGGAAAATGTACAATGTACTAGAGCTCGGGGTCTTTACTGAACTGGTCCAAGTCTTCAGCGCTGGGCTCGATCTCTGATGGGTCGAAATCACCTGACGACATTCAAAGAAGAAAGAAATAGAATGTCCTCAGCGAACAGATCGCTCGGTAAGTCCCAAAGACAAGGGAGAAATAGAATAGACAGAATAAAAAGGTATCTTTTAAAGTTGTATTATATTGTTGTAATGTTGTGTTTACGCTGTTGTTTGTAGCTTGGTACAGAAGAATGCCAGTGTATACGAGAGGAGTCTCGTTAGACCAGAGACTACGGTGAACTGAATATAAAGTACAAGGCTCCGTTAGAAGGCCCGGAACAACGGCAATTGGATTCATGTTAGGTGTCTAAAACCCTGCAGTCTCGTGCCACTTTTAACACCTTCCGTACCAGTCTACCCCTTAAACCACGTAGTGTTTTGATTGTATTGTATTGTAAACTGTATAGATTGTATAATTGGATGACTGACCGAAACCATGATATCTGTAACGGATGTAACCGTAGAATCATGTAAATGGATATAAACTGGAGATCATGTAAACGGAAAGTATATCCATGGTTCGGTTCAGTCAAGTTGTATGGATTGATAATTGGATTCATGGATTCATGTTGAATTGTAATATTGAAGATTGTAGATTGTACTTGAATCATATTCAAGTCAGATTGAAGATTGTAGATTGTAGATTGTAGATTGTACTTGTAGATTGATAATTGTGATATTTCTAGTGAAAATATCCTAATTCCATAATAAATTGTATTTATTTGTAATATTGATTATATGGAATTCATGATATTTTAGTGTAAACTGATTCTTGTGACATTTTTAGAGAAAAATAGAATATTTATAATAATTCAAATTAGATATTTTTGAATTACATATACATATTTTTATATGAAAATAAATTTTAATATATTTATTATATTCTAGAAATCTTGTTTTTCTTAAAATGTCGTATTTAAATCTTTCGAGACCGAATGCTCCTTTCGGAGGTCTGAATCTCGCACTACTAAGCCCGAGGATGTGCGATAATCCGCACCATCCCGAACGGGTTCCCCAAATGGGTTGTAGCGGCGCTTTGCAAATATTTGTATAAATACTAATCATTAAGGAAAAACAATTTTATTAATTATGGTATTTATTTGTAAAGATGTCGATTTCCCGTATTCTATGTTCTAGGGTCTCATAAGTCAACTTGACTCCTTCTAACTGGTCTAAAGCGACAAGTTTTGAGATATCCCTCAAATCGTCTCTTCACCGCCAATTGTAGCCAGGTAAGTACAAGTGAAGAAATGAGGGATCCGCTCACGAATCACCGTGAGACAGGCCTTTTAAAGTTACCTTTCTCACTTGTTTAGCCAGGCACCACAAAATCAGGTTTAGATAAAAGACTGAATGCCCACAACCTTCCTGAGCGCGACAGTCCTTAATTGGCTGAGTCTAGATATTTTTTATTTGCTCAAATGTTATTTATTTGTAAAGATGTATCAATACTAAATCTTTTAGAAATGGTTTTATTAAGTAAAGGGTATTTAAATGAAAATGTTTGTTTTTCCGTATTCTAAGTTCTCGAGGGTATCGTGTTATGTTGCATATGAGTGTGTGAGGAGGTAGGTCATTATCTCGTGGTCTACTTAAAGGTAAAGTAAGTTTAATGAAGTTAAATGTATAATTGAAACAATGTGGTATTTAAATGAAAATACGGTAAAATGAAATAGCTATCATTTTATGATATGAAACTTGATCAATTGGGTTGATTAGTGTTTAATAGTCAACATGAGAGAGTTTAAGCATAATTGCATTAACGAGAAGTGAAGTTTTATAAGAAGACCGAATCGGAAATCGGATTTGTTCCGATTCCATCGGGTTTGTAAATCCGTAATTTTAGAGTAGAAAAGAGAGATAGAAAATGGGACTTACGGGTTTCGATCAAAGATAAGAGGAAGGTGGATCGGGAGGAGTCGCCGGTGCGTCGTTTCGTCTCCGGGAGTTCCTGCGGTCGTTGCCGGAAATTCCGCCGAAGAATTCGCCGGAGCTTCGTCTTTCGCTCAATTCGATTGCACACAAGAGTTCTTGAGAATTTTAGAGAGTTGGCTCAGAGTTTGGGGTGAGAGGGTAGTGTGTAGGGTTGGTATTTATAGGGTTAGGCTAGGGTTAGGGTAGATGAAAAGTTTAAAATAAAAAATGTGATAAAATGTAATAAAAATTTATTAAAAGTGGAGTAATTTGGGTTTTAAAAGAGTTCTGGAAATGGTATGAGGCTAAAATTTTGCAGGTGTGTAGGGAATGTGAAAAGACACAATTTTTATATTGGGGTCGTCGCCGGAATCGGCCAACTCGGCCGTGACTCATCCGTAACTCGATCGGAAGACTGAGTCGGCCGAGTCGAGGCCGATTTGGCCGATTCCTGGCCGAGTCAGGCGACCGGAATCCCCCCCGACGGTTCATCTAACCCCTGGCAATGTTACATTTTTGGGTGTAGTGGGGTTTTTATGAGATATGCACGTGTAAACCCTTGGTATTCTAAAGGTTCAAAATAAAAACAATATTAAAAATAATGTGGGGTATGGGATTTGAACTCTGGTGGCTTGGTTCAGTAGTGCAAGGTATTACCAATGAGCTACAAGCTCTTTCTTGTAATTATGGAGCTAATTAATTACTTAAATTAATAACAGTAAATGTAAATACCCCAAGTATATATTAATTTTTAAGCAAATTTTGTACACTAAAAATAGAGTTATTAAATTATTTTAACTTGTAATTAAAAAGCAAATTAATTACTTATATCTTGTGCTCAGGCTAAAATACCCCTTTCTGGATTTTTGAAAAAAATTGTACAGAAAAATGTACAGGAAATTTAGGGTTGTTAGAGTAAATCTCAGCAACCCTGGCGAGAGATTTCCTGTTATGGCCAATCAAGCATAGTACAATATCAACCCCCAATACCGGGAGAGATGAATCCGCTCTTATCACTCATTGCCTCCATGTGACTCGGGACTGTACCCAAAAAACCACCATTTTGCATGATCTCTTGAACGTGGTAAGGTGGAAATCAAAGCACAGTGGGAATCACACAAGACTCTATGACGATCTCGGGTCGACAGACTAACCTGTACCGGTGTCACCAGAGAACTGCTATCTGACGATAGATATAGTACTATCTAGGAGTTCTCGGCGAGTCCGTCCAGTGTACCCAGTCTCCACTGAGAAACTGTATACCTTCTCCGATGTCAAACACCAATGGATGTGGGATCATCCTTCGCCCATCATATGGGTCGAGAAGCGTATACGCTAGTCTACTCTGGAATATCGATGCCCCGTCTCGATACTCCTACGATTAGGAACATATGAAGGATGTACTTACCGACTACCCTGGTCCCCACTAGTATGATCTGTATCATAATCCTGGTAGTCAAGTACTCATCCTAAGGGCTTATCAACATGCAATAGAGAGACAATCATTGTACATGTTAAGATAAAGAGCAATCAGATAGCATACTATCATGTCGACCAAGAAAGTTCTCCCTATATATGTCCAAGCATTCATTACAATATACATTGCATGTACAGTAATGGCCTCTAGGGCATACATATAACTAACACAATATAACTATTGATCTTCCAGATTGTAGAATGTTAACCCTTGTCAATGCCCGGGATAACCCACAAACTGCCATTACTGAAACATGCCTGGAGTTTATCCAGATTCTGTTTTTAAGCATAAGCCGGAAAACTCCGTATACCTTAACATCGTTAAGATACGAATCCATTCTATATCGAAATAAAGACACTAATTTAATTGGAACCAGATTCAAAATACATGCAGCAGTTTCCAGTGAATATCATCGAAATGGAAGGAGGCCAATCAGCATTACTCATCAAGGAATGCATCCACATATGAGTAACCTGAAAGAGAAGAAAGTTCTCAAAACTTTTACTTACGACGGAATACCTATCACAAGTATCTACATCTTCGATCACCTTGAAGAATCCTGATACTTTGCAACATATGGTTCTCTACTTTATTCTTATACCTATAACTTCTCAAAATTAGGACCTTGTATTTCAACGAAATACTTGTCTAAAACTAGAGAAGCCATGAGTAAACAGAATATAGTATGAGTACCAACCCCTTTGTCTTAATGGACACTGGACAACATACAATACTTTGTATAAGTCCTCTGAGTTTAATAACTCAAACCCTGTGCGTCGTAGGTTGAAAACTGCAGTATGGTTAAGAAGAATTACACCGCTGTTGAATGCTCCTTACCTTACCATCAACTGATATAGGTAAATGTCATAGACATAATTTCAAAAAGTTATATCTCACTTTATAAAATAAACGTACATATATATCAGTTTGAAATTGGTGCATAACAACGGATATTCAAAACCAAATATATGCCACTAGGCAAAAACCTAGGTGATTTCCTCAAATATCACCAATTACAAAGAATTCCGATATAATGAGGATATAATCACCGAATTCCCAATATCTTACTCCCACTCAGCATCCGTAACGCCATACAGATGTGAGAATCAAATCTGGTAAATACATACCCTGGAGTCAGAATCTAATTGGAATAACAGTTTTCAATTAACACCGCATAGTAAAACTGAAACATGAAAAATGTTTCGAAGGGGTAGCCGGGTATCCTAAGTAATGCCTCTTCCACTATCCAGATTCATGACAGTAACCGTATATTTTCTTGCCCTCACTCCAATCCCTTTATATGTCTTTACTTATTACCTTCTGTACACCTTACTTAGGCTAAATGGTTTTCTTCCTTCCCTACCTTTCGGCACCTGTCTATGGTTTGGAAGAAGACTATCCAATAAGTGTATTAGGTATACTATCCTAATACTAGGAGCTCTCGCAACCTGAGAGAAGGTAAAGAGAAAAGACAACTGAATAATCATATTCAATTTCTCCAGAACCGGAAACCATCCTCGAAGTGAAGCAAGTTCATTCGAGTTCGTATGTAACTATACGATGGCATATCTAATAAATGTGGATCTTCGAAGTGATACAGAGTGTTCCGGAGAAATGCAAAGGCGAGATAGGAGTGGCAGAGATATACGCGGCTACATCGTGAATGATAGCAGTCGCAATTTCCTTTGCCTTCATTCTAATCTCTTTATTTGTCTTTACTTATTACCTTCTGTACACCACCCTTAGGCTAAATGGTTTTCTTCCTTCCCTACCTTTCGGCACCAGCCTAAGGTTTGGAAGAAGACTATCCAATAAGCGTAATAGGTGTACCCTCCTAATCCTAGGAGCTCTCGTAACCTGAAAGAATGTAAAAATAAAAGACAACTCGAATAATCCTATTCGATTTCTCCAGAACCGGAAACCATCCTCGAACTGGAACAAGTTCCTTCAAGTTCGTATGTAACTATACGATGGCGTATCCAATAAATGTGGATCTTTGTACTGATACAGAATGTTCAGGAGAAATGAAGAGGAAAAGTAGGAGCGGCAATGAGTTATGCGACTCTGACAATCCAAAAGCCAAAGTGTTTTAAGAAGATTCGGTTATCTTGGTTCATGAGTTTTAGTTTAGGTCGGGTTATGATCGCTGCCAAAGAAAGAGAGAAAAGAAACACTCAGCGTGCACTCTAACCTAAATTAGATTGGTTAATCAATTTATCTAATCAGGATGTCTCCACTGTTTCCTCGAATTCTCCTTTAAACCCTAAAAGGAGAATTACTCGGAATCATCTAAAATCACCCGAAGAGTAACACCTACTCATCAGTTGGAATCGGGATCCAACCATCATCGCATGATAACTTGATGGAAGCCACTCAAGTCACCAGACTCCAGAAGGTATGCACATGCCTGGCAAGTTTCCTGTATGTTTGAAACTCCCGATGTGTGCTTTTACCCCAAGCGGTTTATGACCTTGACAAAGGCCAACAAATCATAAAACCACCAGTCAAGTTCAACCCGTCATTATCCAGGATTAATCTAGACCCACCCGTACAAAGCCTTGACAAAGGCCAACAAGGCTATACGACTATCCTAGATAATCGCAACACTATGCAACAGACAAGCAATATCTAGCTACCTTACACTACGCCTTGACTAAGGCCGACAAAGCCAGCACGAATACTAGGTACTACTTATCCGAAATGACGGAGGGCTACGGCTGGTTTTTGGCGAAAAACCTTTAACGTAATGAACTTGATATCGTTGAAGGAACTCGAGTGGTTTTACAAATATATAGTGGGAAAACTTTTGCTAAAGAGGTCACTCCCGGTGAAGGGATCTCGACTTTTTCCTCATCGAATGAGGTGCAGGATATTCCAAACTGAATACCACGATGCAAAGCAAAAGAGTCAACTATAGTCAAGTTATTCTGATGACGCAAGCTTTTGCCCAAGAGGTCACTCCCGATGAAGGGATCTCGGCTCTTGCCTCGTCGAATGAGGTGCGGGATATTCTGAACCGAATACCGCTGTGCAAAGCAAAAGGAATCGTCTTGTAATAAAAGTTTTTGAAAATTTAGTTCCAACAACATCATTTGGGTTTATCTTTGCTTGGATTGATCAGAATCAATGCAGTCCCATCAATTAATCCATATCACACCACAGAAAATGAACGAAAATAAAATGTACATATATGCCATCCGCATTCGCTACTGGGACCCGTCATCACCCGTTAGGTTACTTAACTAACGACGGAGCGGGGGCTGGACTAGCGCGGATGCAAAACATACACAGCATCTACTAGTGTGTGTGTGTGTGTGTGTGTCTCTCTCTCTCTCTCTCTCTATATATATATATAACATTCGTCCCAGGCATGATATAAGCAACATCACAGAATCTCAGCCAGCAACACAGAGTGGTGAATAAACTTAGAGCCCCGGGTTTCCTTTGAGCCGCAAATGAAACCTGACGTTCCCCGGTCATGTGGATAGCCTGTGCAATATAAACATGGACCCTTACTAGTACGGCAAGTTACCCGCCAATCCCAGAAGTGAGGCAACCCCAATCAACAAAGTGAATGGGCCACCTAGAACTTCACGGAATCCGGTAACTTGTACACCCCTCCATGGGTCATCCTATACCCCTTACGAGTGAGGCGGATATCCTGCCAATTCTAGAGTAAGGTTCCCTCCGTCTCAACACCATGAGATGCGGACTCGTTGCCATCTAGAACCCGGCTATTCGTGCACTCCACCGCGGTGTAATCCTAGTACAAAAAAGAAAAAATATATACAATAGCGATATCGACCTCAACCCGGTCATGCCTCAATAAAAGAATATACAATCTGGCAGAGACGGCTGTCCACATGTCGGACGCTCGCCCCGCAATATAGAATATACAATTGAATCTGAACTGTACTACTACCATTGCACTCCAGGCAATCCACCACGACAATCCAACCACAATATCAGCACAACACAGAGCATCAACGTGAATATTATGTTCGCAAACCTGTCTAGTTGAACATATAGCAACTAGTCGGGTTGTTCCGCTCAATAATATTCACGGTTGCAGAGATAATCACATGTACTGATAAATACACAGTTAAAATTTCGGTCGACTAAACTTTTCCAAATTGGCCCTAAATGCAAACCAGCACTTTAATCAAATATGGGCCAAAACTAAATATACCAAAAATCAAAATTCCATGTCAGAGAGTGCCAGAAGAAATTTGGAGCAACGAGGCCATAAATCCACCGCGGAACAGCGGCCAATGAGTGTATAATGCGGCGGTTCCGCGGTCGTTTAGTGGGTTCTCGTGTCCAAATTTCTTTAGGTGTTCTAATAATGCCTGCACGGATTTTTAAGACCCTCAGAAAGATTTTTTGAACAAGTTTGAAAAATGGCAGTGAGCATGGCAAAACATAATTTTGATTCGGAAAAATTGGTCGATCGATATTCTAACTTCGTGCAAACAAGCTAGTATTGGTTTATGGCTGGCTTTGATACCATGTTGGGTTTTCGCTTGCGCCCTGACAATCTACCATGACCGATGCAGAACAAAAACTGGCGTTTAAAAAATTTGGCGCAAACAATACCCTCTCAAGATCGAACCATAAACCTATACTAGCATATACAAAGAGCTAAACTATTAGGTTTAGAAATGTTATACCGAATGAACCAAGTCCTTCGGTCTTCCATCAACATCCTTAGCTCCTTGAGGCGTGCTTGAACAAGCTTGGCCGCCGGTCTTCCTCCGTCGAAGATGATCCACCCGAGGGATGCATTCATGGCTCTAGCTCCACATCGAGGAATGCAAGTAAAGCAACTAGGGATTCTAGGATGCTAGTGTAGAATGCCTAGGATGTATTGATCTAAGTGTTTATCTATCTCATCTTACCTCCTCTCATGATTCTCAACACATGAGAGGATTGAGAGGAGGTGGAAGATGAAGGTGGAGGAAACTCAAGAGAACCAAGATAAGAGTGATGCTAAAGGCGAGGAGAAGAGAGCTCAAGAAATGAACCATCTCAAAAAATAATGAAGCATTCATGAGAGAGAAAATCTCATGGCTAGGTTTTGTTAAAACATTTTTCCAATTAAAATATACAACCCATACTTGAATAGTATGCACAAATGAATTAATAATTCATTTGTGCACACTATGCAAGCATGGTCCTCACCATACTCCCATCATATCCATGCTACCTCATTTATCCATTTATAATAAATGGTCAAACCCTAATATGAGGTGTACACCTTCTAGAATGTTTTCCATAAAAAATACAGATTACATTCTACTACCTGCATTCGTACCGAAATACGAATACCCAAAAAGATAGAATAACACAAAGAACATAATACTAGAATATACATATAGAAATATATATATGTAAATTATTAAATCAATACCTGATTTAATAATCCGGCTCAAACCTGAGACAGCTAGTATCATCAACTGTCCGACCAAAAGTCCGAGTACAAAGTACAATCGATTGATCGATCAGAACCCTGCACGTATCCAATATGGCTACTACATCTTTTCTCCAGAACCAGGGAAACCCTCTGTGTTGGACTCTAAAGACTCGTCAAGACGTTGGCAGTGGGTTTAACCACAAGTATGTCAGCGACACTAGCTGTACGTAACGGCTACCCAGGTATTGAGCGAAAGGAAGGCCGACGAGCAAGCTCATCCAAGCCCGTACTGAGCATGTCTGTGACAATCTCCATACAGTCCGGTCTGTTCGTCTAAGAGTATCGCATATCGGGTCTAGGGGATGGATAAAGTCAGACCCCTAATAATGCGATATTTCATGTCGGTATAAAGCCCATCACCCACTGAGAAACTACTGATCCAAATCAGTAATTCTCGTCCACCGTGGCCACGGATTTCTGGTGATGACCACCCGTGCACAACGCGACATCAACCCCAATACCGGGAGAGACGAATCCCCGACGATCCGCTCACTGCTTCCATGTGACTCAGGACTGTAACCAACTAAAACCTGTTTGCATGACTCCTTTGAGCCGTGGTAGGGTAGTAATCAAAGAATAGTGGGAACTCACACGAGAAAAATGACGATCTCAGGTCGACAGACTAAGCTGTACTCATGTCTCCTGGGAACTGCTATCTGACAATAGGTATAATACCAACTAGCATGTTCCCGGCTAGTCCGTCCAGTGTAATCATAATCCAATGTGCACCTGTATACTATCTTAGGTGACTAACTGACACCAATGGCTTGTGAGACCGGCCACCGCCCCTCGTCGGGGTCTCGATAAGTATACAATAATCTACTCCGGAGTATCGATGCCCAGTCTCGATACTCTCACGACTAGGGACATTTAACGATGTGCTTATAGACCACCCGGCTCCCACGTATATGATCGCCATCATAATGCTGGTAGTCAAGCAAGAATCCTGTAGGCTCTATCAACATGTAATAGTGATCTGTAATGCCACCTAATGCTGTACATGATGATAAAGACAAACAGGATGGCATACTATCATCTCGAGTAAGACTGTTCTCCCTGTATAGGTCTTCTCTCAATCATCACAATCGCGTGCCTGCGATTCAATAATTGACTTGAGGGCACTATAGCCAACACAGGTAGCGACCATGACACGCCTTAATCAAGATAATAATATGGATGTATTGACTGAACCCGCTTATTATACTGAGCTGGGGAACGTTGGTTCCGTTCTATCTTATGACTGTCATAAGTCTGAGCAAGGAATAGGGGAATATCAGGATTCCCACGCAACCCGAACGAAGAAAGAGCATTCTGATGCATCTTCTTCGTGGGTGTTCGTTACCGAGAACTGTTTCTCAGTATGCTCTACGTCCTAGGTATTGGATACCGGATCAGGATCCCACGTTTGTAATTTGTTACATGGGTTAAAGAGAGGTAGAGAACTGGGAAAGGGTGATATGTCTCTCAAAGTAGGGAATGGAGCAATTGTTGCAGCCAAAGCAGTTGGCGAATATCACCTAGTATTACCAAATGGTAATACATTGATTCTGAACGACTGTTATTACATACCAAAAATGATATGCAATATTATATCAGTTTCTTTATTACATAAAGAAGGATATAACTTTGTATTGGAGGATAATGTTATGAATATTTTCCTAAATCAAGTTTTGATTGGGTTTGTTACGTTATGTAATGGTATATACGTTCTAAATCAAACTACAGTTCTAAACATACAGAACACACACAAGAAGAAAAGTTCAGAAATGAATGAAGCCTTCTTGTGGTACTATAGACCAGGTCATATCAATGCGACAAGACTAGCTAAGTTACATAAATATGGATATTTGAATCAGTTCGAATTTACATCTTATGAAACTTGCGAGTCATGTCTCAAAGGCAAGATGACCAAAACTCCGTTTACAGGACACGGAGAAAGAGCAACTGAACTCTTGGGACTGTTACATTATGATGTATGTGGTCTTATGTCTACACATGCCAGGAATGGTTCCTCGTACTTCATTACATTCACCGATGATCTCTCAAGATACAGACATGTGTTCCTGATGAAACACAAATCTGAATTTTTTGAGAAATTCGAGGAATATAAGTGCGAAGTAGAGAACCAGACAGGTAAAAGTATTAAAATCATTCGATATGATCGGGGAGGAGAATACTTAAGCACGGAATTTCGAGATTATTTAAAAGAGAATGGGATTCTCTCTCAGCTTACTCCTTCGTATACACCACAGCACAACGGAGTATCGGAGCGGAATCGCACCCTATTAGATATGATGCGCTCTATGATGAGTACTGCTGAGTTACCTATTTCCTTTTGGGGTTATGCACTTGAGACAGCTGCATACCTATTGAATCAAGTTCCATTAAAATCTGTGCCTAAAACACCATATGAGATATGGAGTGGAAAGAGACCATATCTTCAACGAGTTGAGTTATGGGGTTGTCCGGCCTATGTTAAAAAATAGAATTCGGACAAACTCGAGGCGCGATCAGTTCTTTGCAAGTTTGTGGGATATCCAAAGAATTCATATGGATATCTATTCTACCACAGTGTTTGTTGCTCAACATGCCACCTTTTTAGAAAAGGAATTTCTTGTAAAAGAAATTAGTGGTGATGAGGTAGAGCTAGAAGAAGTTCCAGCCACACAAACTACAACTGATAATTTGGTGGAACCGGAGGATTCGATAGTCCCAGATGAACCTCAGCCACTCCGCAGATCTAGTAGGGTTCCTCATATACCTAAGAGATACTACGGTTTTCTCATAGACGGTGGAAGCGAGGATTGCATCATGGAAGATGATGACCCAACTAGTTTTGAGCAGGCCATCATAAGTGGAGACTCTGTGAAATGGCTGGATGCTATGCGATCTGAGATGGAATCCATGTACACCAACAAAGTATGGACTTTGGAAGTTGCTCCTTAAGGAGTAAAACCCATCAGGAGCAAGTGGATCTTCAAGAAGAAAATTGGTGTAGATGGAAAGGTTGAGACCTTCAAAGCTAGACTTGTAGCAAAAGGTTTTCGTCAACGACCAGGAGTCGATTATGATGAAACATTTTCTCCAATAGCTATGATTAAGTCCATCAGGATCCTACTTGCCATTGCTGCATACCATGACTACGAAATCCGGCAAATGGACGTCAAGACCGCTTTTCTAAATGGTGATTTAGAAGAGAGCGTGTATATGACACGGCCAGAGAGCTTCATAGACAGTGGGAGCAGCGGAAAGGTGTGCAAGCTGCTTAAATCAATTTACGGATTAAAACAGGCATCGCGGAGCTCGAACATCTATTTTGATGTAGCGGTCAAAGAGTTTGACTTCATCAAAAACGAAGATGAACCTTGTATATACAAAAAGGTTATATAGAGTAAGGTTATCTTCCTCGTATTGTACGTGGATGACATACTCTTGATAGGAAATGATGTTCTTATGCTACACTCGGTTCAAGCTCTTCTTATCACAAAAGTTCTCCATGAAAAATCTAGGTGATGCCTCCTACATCCTGGGGATTAAGATCTATAGGGATAAATCTAAACAGATGTTGGGATTGTCCTAATCTAAACGGATGTTGGGATTGTCCCAATCAAGAAATGAACCATCTAAAAAAATAATGAAGCATCCATGAGAGAGAAAATCTCATGGCTAGGTTTTGTAAAAACATTTTTCCAATTAAAATATACAACCCATATTTGAATAGTATGCACAAATGAATTAATAATTCATTTGTGCACACTATGCAAGCATGGTCCTCACCATACTCCCATCCTATCCATGCCACCTCATTTATCCATTTATAATAAATGGTCAAACCCTAAAATGAGGTGTCCACCTTCTCAATACGTCCATCTTGCCCCGGGGTACCTCACCAGGTCCACCATGTACCCGCAGACGGTACATCCCCCTCCTCGAATCGGGTATGTGTACAAACATGGTTCAGGAACCGAGAAAACTCATGGTGGACACCACACACATCATATCACGAGAAACCACATTTTCCTTTTGAAAATTAAAATCATGAATTTATAAATATCACTTGCGGTTTCCCCAAACCCAGAAATAACATGAATACGAAATCTCCAATGGAATCATAATCTATGAGTATACAAGGAGATAATAAATACCGACATAAGCCAATGATCAGTGCATAACTAAAATGTATGGATGAAAATGCATGTGGCATTCTAAGTAAGAGATACAATGTCTACACTAGCATTTAAGATTATGAATGTAAAACAATGCTACTTCTACAGATTATCAGATTATATGAATGGAGTAAAGGTTCTCTAGTGTGTACATGGCATGGCAATTACCGATGATGATGTGTGTGAACCGGCCAGTATACGCATCATCGGTAATGGTGCAGCTGTCCTAGCAGACGAGATCATAACAGAAAGTAAACAGCAAAAGCAACAATGAGGTATATCAACTACAAACGAGCCATATCATTTATCATGTTTAAATAGCACGAATCGTTGTTTTTAGAAAAGTAGGGACTACGGTGTTTTGAGAAAAGAGATGTCTTTTGAAAATCCGTAGCGTCCCTCGGGTTATCTTTTTTGAAAATGCCTACGATTCGTCAGTTTTGAAAATAGGTATGACTCGGCCTAAGCTAACATTAATCTAAGCAACTAAGAACTAAACTACGAATCTAGTCGAAGATGATAAGAAATCTATAATATCCTGAGCCGATATATCTAATTGTCGGCGATCCAGCCTCATATCATCACGTACGGTAATAATACATCATACGACATCCTCGAGTCAAGAGTGCAGATCAATCATCATATACGTCTCGTACGGTAAGATCCATCATATGGCATCCTCAAAGTCGAGGGTACGGGTCACATATCATATATATATCATCATTCATATCATATCATCATCGTACAATATCATGATCAGGGGTATGGATCTAAAGTCTCGTACATTCTAATATCATCAAATCATATGTTATCGCATGTTTGAATACGTATCACCCAACGATCCTTTATTATATCATATCATATACGGTGTCTCGACTTAATCACATATCAAAATCTCACGGCATCATGCCCGATCATATCGACTCATATCCATAACATATACTATCCTCATCTCAAATGTATATGTAAATATATATATGAACAAACACACACACACACACACACACACACACACACATACGCATATACACACATCAATGTATACCAAGTGTATGTGTGTGTGCGTGCAACAACATATAACCTAAGGTTCATGACAAAGGTAAAAAGGCCAAGGATATAGCTTCCTACAACTACACATAAACTATCCTATAGTCTCTTAGGATTCTACTTGCTAAGTATCCGAAACTCACGTCAATACAAATATATATAATTATATAACCCTAAGCTACGGTTGCAGGGGTGCTATACACCATCCACCCGACTTCTCCCGTAGATATACATCTACTCACTTTCGATCCTCGCTTGCCGAAGTCGATGACGCCTTGCTCTCCTTGTCGTCCCGAAGTCCACGCGAAGGTACCTACAATTCAACGCATATCGTATCGACATCAAAATCAAGTCCGGAAACTGATATGGCAAACGAAACATACATAGGTTAGAACCTATGGTCCACGCATGCAAGAACAACCAAACAACTCCCGACGTTGACGTACAAACGTCGAACGACCGAGTCAAAACTAAAATACCCAAAATCCAAGTTTCAAAAGTCGCAAAACATCGCCAGAAATCAAGTAAAACGATTCTAGATTTTTATTAATGTGAAATTAGACTTTTTTGTATATAGGGTAGGTCTAGTTATCCAAAAAGTGAGCTACAGACCAAGTTTCAGACCCTAACTCAAGAATTGGGCTGCAAATTGCAGCCAAATCGAATAAAACGACGGCCAAAATATGAAGGCTTGGGCTTGTGTTTCTAGGGTAGCTTTCTACTAGTCTGCACATCTCGCTATATCTGCAAAATATTTTTCGGGGTCTCCGGGTCATAGCAGATCCCTAAAAGTCATCACAATTCCCACAAAAACCCGATATCGGAAATTCTAAAGTTCAACTCTTGGGGTTTAGTCTCTGGTTTAGCCCATAATATTAACTCTACAGGGTTTGTGGACACTAATACATCTCAATTACACCTTTTCAACTCATAAGATCACCTACAGCTCAACTTGGAATATTCAAAGATCACTAAACCATAATTTCATAACTCTGAACCATACTAGAATATAATACACACTACTAACTTAACTAAAGGTGCAGATATATACCTCATTTGGCAACTCAAGAATTTTCTTGAGTTGCTCAAAGACTTCAAAATCTTGACTTGATAACATCATAGTGTTTAGAGTGAGCTTAAGATCAATTTTTGTGAAGGGGAGATGAGGTTTTGTTAGAGTTTTGGGTGGTTTGAGGATGGTGCAAGGATGATGAGGAGGTGGAGGGAGAGGAGCAGAACAAAAGAGAGAAGAAGGATAGAGGTGAGGAAAATGAAGAGGAAGGGAAAGTGTGTAGAAGAGTGTACACATCTCTATCTCTCTCTCTCTCTCTTCCAAGGCCCATGCCTCCTTGTCCCCTCTTGACTTTCTTTTCTATTTTATTTCTTTTTCAAAACAAAAACCTTAATAAAACCAATATAAGCATGGTTCATGACAAGAAAAAGAGTAACAAGTGTTTTTGCAACATGTTAAATTGCATTCCATGTACATAAACATGGTTAGAAAAAAATTAGTACAATATTAATCGAATTTAATATTAACTTGTATACAATTAATTGTATAATAATTTCTAAAATTCCCAAATCGCATAAATACCTCCCAATCAATAATTTATATAAATTTTCCAGACTATCGGTATATAATTATACCATTTCATTAAAACTAGTCTCCATACATTAAAATATTCATAATATTTATTATTTTAATTATTTAAATTCCTAAAAATAATATTTTATTTTCTGAAATGTTACAATCTTCCCCCCTTAAATAAATTCGGTCCCCGAATTTAAATTTAACACTCCCCCAAATACTAAAACATTTCAATAAAATAATCAAGTCGTCGGGGCTCCGAAATCACGAATACATAAAGCATAACATAGCGCAACGCGTGCGCATGAAAACGAGTGCAAAACTCAAGTCGAAACTCCGTCAAGCTTCATGCAATCATCAGAGTTATCACGAAAATACAATGTCAAAATCCATTACGAAATCAAATATGATATAGATAAGGTTATAACATATATTCAGTATGCATCGTTGTGAAATCATCAAACATCCGAATAGAAATGCATGCAAAACCCTTTTTTTTGAATCGCCGTGCGATGCACAAATCACGGCACAAGTAGCGGACGTGCATTTATAAGAAAAATAGTTATATATATCCTTTATTTAACATACGCGTTCTGCCTTTTGAAAATAACCTTGGGAAGGGTTTTCTGGTAAATTCTCGTGCCACTCACGGACACGTAGGAAAATATTGAGACTATAGCTCTTTTTGAACATCCCTTCTATAAACATTGATGCATACAAAGATACTCAGGTACTGTTCTCAGACTAGTCCTGCTCGGTTACTAAGCCATATAGTATATATAAGTCATGAAAACATGATGCTCGAAAGAAATCCATCTCAAATAGCATATACAAAAGTGCCACGTGCTTCTGGTGCGCACGGAAATCAATATAGGTGCCACGAATGTGCATAGAAATAAAGCTAGGTGCATGGGTATGCACGAAAACATACGTCTAGTGCAACGATGTGCACGACAATAATATCAGGTGCATCTGATATGCATGAAAAATCTCGATTTAGTGCATCTGGTGTGCACAAAATCGCATATATTGCTGTAACGCCTTAGATTTCGGTTAGTGTTAGTTTAAACGATAATGCGAGTTTTTGGTAAAAGTTTACCAATTCGGGTTCCTCACATTTTATAACTTTTAATTAATAATTTGTTTTTATTTGTTATGGCATGCACACACATGTGCATGTTTATATGAGGGTGTGTTTGTGCAATCTTGTTCTTAGCAACCATGACAACTTAACCCTTAACCTAATCCTTTGCTTTAATCTAATCCCTTGCATTGCCTTAACCCTAATCCTTGATATTTGTGTGAGAAGAGAGATATTTCTTTTGGAAGTGAGGAGGTGGCATGGTGGTGTGTGAATGCATTAATGGGTATTTAATGCATAAGGTTACACTCAACACTCACCTCCCTCTCTCTTTATCCTCACACTCTCTCATTTTCTCTCTCTCTTTTTATTTTCTCATTCCTCTCACCCTCAAACTGAACACTTCATCATCCTTCACAAATCCATCTTAAATCCTCATCCAATCTCACAAAAATCACATCTTTTGCTTGGTTTTGTCTCTTGGATGCCTTGGAGCTTGGGAAGCTTGGATCTTTGAGTTCTTTTGGTTAGGTAATGATTTCTTTCTGTTAGTCAAGTATTTATTGTATAGCGTAGTTTGTTAGTTTCAGTTTAGATCGTGTATATTTTCGTTTCGGGTTATTATCGTATTTTTAGTGTTGTTTTGGGGTCTCGGATGATCTGCTATCAAACCAAGTATTTGTTGCAAAAGTTCCCATCACAGTGACCTAGTGTAGTGACCAAGAAGCTACTCTCAAAATACGAGCCCATTCCATCCAGATCTGGCCGCAAATAAATTGCTTATGGGCGCAAATTGCGTCCAGACTAGGGAGTTAGGGTTTGGGTTTTGGTGTAGGGGTCTCTGGGGTTGTATGTGGTCTCATGGTACTTGCAACTTTTACAGATTGTTGGTATAGCAAAATCTGGGACTACTTTGCGTATTTCTTGTGTTTCGTTTCTCGCGTTATGTTATCCGATACGGTTCGTGTTCTGTGTTGCTGTTGCTCAGAGTTGGTTTCGTAGTGTCGCTATGCACGTTAGCTACAATATGAACACTTGAGAGTACGTTTGTGTTGACGCGTTGGTCAGCTTAGTTGTATGTGTTTTGGGTCTATTGCTAATATATATACTTGTTTTGTTGTTATATGCTTTAGGTTCGCAGGCGGAGACTTCGAACTGTAGGGTTCCTAGGCACACTTGTGAAGGTTCATAACGCATCAAACATGCACGAATAAAATTTTACATGTGCCGAACAACCCAAAGACAGGATCTTTGCTAGATAATTAGGGTTAAGCATACAAGATTACATCTTTTAAGCTAAGTGTGAGGGATTACAACCTTTGTAGTCCGCTCCTTCGCTTCATAAGCTCCGAGTAGAAGTCCCTTCGCCGCGATCCACGATCTCCCAGACTCAAGAGAGGCTCCATGACTCGAACGATCCATGCTAGCTTGAAGTGTTCCAAATCTCCGATGATCTACGTCGAAGTATCAATAACTCAAGCTTTCTCACTCTAAAGAGATGAACACACTAATCTCATGGGCTAGATGAGATGAGGATGAGAGAGTAGTATTTATGCTTTCTTTTTAAATCATTTTCTCATAATTTATCATCACAAAAATGAATTTCTAGTGAGCTCAAAATCAAGAGAGAAGAAGATGATAATAGAAATGATAATCCCTTTTGTGATGAATAGAAAAGAAATCTATATGATTGATATATCAACCATGGTCAAGGATGAGTGGCAAATAGTTTGTAGAGAATAAACTAGAGTTAGGGTTTGGTTAGGTTTAGAAATGAGTCACCAAGAAATATCAACCATAATATCTTAAACTTGACAAAAGGAAAAGCTTCTAGAATGTGCATGAAGCAACTAACCCTAATCAAACCCTAACCTCATTTAATCATCCTTAAACATGTTTAAATATCGCGAGAATATAACCGACTAATATATCATGTACCGATTCATCGAATCAACACTTGATCCGATGTCCCGGTTCATATCTAAATATCACGAGAATATAATACGGTATCTCATATCGCATTATCCTCGGTCCTGCACATATCACATATGTGCCTCTACTCCGTTTCGCCTGAGCCAAGAAACCTCTGTGTAGGACTCTAAAGAATCGTCAATATGCCGGTAGTAGGTGATGATCATATCAAACACCCACAAGCTGCAAGCGGTCAGCTAAACGTAACAGCCACGCAGGTATTGAGCGATCAGAAGATCAACAAGCTAGCCTGTGCGTTCTCCTGTGAATCCAATCAGGAACACTCCCGTACAGTCCGGTCTGTTCGTCTGATATGTCGCATATCAAGTCTAGGGGTAGTAAACGTCAGACCCCAGTAACCGATAAGTCGTGTCGATGTGTGGCTCATAACGGGTCGAGAAACTACTAGTAACACTTACCAGTAAATCTCTATATCAGCCCTGGCCAGGGACTTCCAGTTATAGCCAATCGAACACAGCACGACATCAACTCCCTATACCGGAAGAGACGAATCCCCTCCTATCGCTCATTGCCTCCATGTGATTCGGGACTGTACCCAAAAGCCACCGTTTTGCAGGCCCTCTTGGACGTGGTAAGGTGGAAATCAAAGCACAGTGGGAATCACACAAGACTCTATGACGATCTCGGGTCTACAGACTACCCTGTACCAGTGTCACCGGAGAACTGCCATCTGACGTGTGGTATATCACCATCTGGGAGTTCTCGGCGAGTCCGTCCAGTGTACCCAGTCTCCACTGAGCACCCGTACACCATCTCTGATGTCAAACACCGATGGATATGGGATCATCCATCACCCATCATATGGGTCAAGATGCGTATACGCTAGTCTACTCTGGTGTATCGATTCCCTGTCTCGATATACCCTCGACTAGGAACAGTTATAGGATGTACTCATCGACTACCATCGCCCCACTAGTATGATCTCATCATAGTCCCAGTAGTCGGGTACAGATCCTAAGAGCTTTATCAACATGTGAGAGAAAAACAGTAAACCAATACAAGTCAACATGTTAAGATAAAGTGAAACCAAATAGCATACTATCATGACGAGCAAGAAAGTCATCTCTCTATATATCCAAGCATCCATTATAATATACATCATATGTACAACAATGGCCTCTAGGGCATATACATAACTAACAATTTCCCACTTGCACTAAGGCCAGCTGCTGTAGTATCTCATACCTAGCATCCCGAATAATCTCTCAAACTGTATCTGGGGAATAGCCTTCGTGAATGGATCCGCAGTGTTATCCTTCGTATCTACTCTCCTGACCTCGATCTCCCGGGGATCAACTATCTCCCTGATCAGGTGATACCGCCTCAGAACATGTCTGGACTTCTGATGGGATCTGGGTTCCTTGGCCAAAGCCACAGCTCCATTGTTATCGCAATACAGAGGTATTGGATGCTCAATGGATGGAACCACACCAAGTTCACTAATGAACTTCTTGATCCAGACAGCCTCTTTGGCAGCATCGTTGGCAGCGATGTATTCAGCCTCCATCGTCGAGTCTGCAACGGTATCCTGTTTGGAACTCTTCCAACATACCGCCCCTCCATTGAGGGCAAAGACAAATCCCGAGTGCGACTTAGAGTCGTCCTTATCACTTTGGAAGCTGGAATCGGTAAAGGACTCCACCTGGAGTTCTCCGTTACCATACACCAAGAACATCTCCTTAGTCCTTCGTAAGTACTTGAGAATGTTCTTCACAGCTGTCCAGTGACTCTCTCCAGGATCTGCTTGATACCGACTCACTACACTTAGTGAGTATGCTACATCGGGTCTGGTACATAGCATCGCATACATGATAGAGCCTACTGCCGAAGCATAGGGTATCCCTTGCATGCGAGCTCTCTCCAAATCAGTCTTGGGAGACATCTCTTTGGAGAGAGTGAGTCCAGAGATCGTGGGTTGGTTCTCACGCTTGGATTCTTCCATACTAAACCTCTTTAGTATGGTGTCAATGTACCGGGATTGGGACAATCACAGTATCCTTTTAGATCTATCTCTATAGATCATGATTCCCAATATGCAGGAGGCATCACCTAGATCTTTCATTGAGAATCTCTGTGATAAGAAGAGCTTGACTGATTGCAGCATAGGAATATCATTTCCTATCAAGAGTATATCATCCACGTACAATACGAGGAAGACAACCTTACCCTCTGCTACCTTCTTATAGATACAAGGTTCATCTATATTTTTGATGAAGTCAAACTCTTTGACTACAACATCAAAATAGATGTTCCAACTCCGCGATGCTTGCTTTAACCCATAAATGGATTTAAGCAGCTTGCAAACCTTTCCGCTGCTCCTACTATCTACGAAGCCCTCTGGCTGAGTCATGTACACGCTCTCTTCTAAATCACCGTTTAGAAAGGCGGTCTTAACATCCATTTGCCAGATTTTGTAGTCATGGTATGCAGCAATGGCAAGTAAGATCCGGATGGACTTAAGCACAGCCACTGGAGAAAAAGTTTCGTCATAATCCACACCTGGTCGTTGACAAAAACCCTTTGCTACAAGTCTAGCTTTGAAAGTCTCAACTTTTCCATCTACACCAAATTTCTTTTTAAAGATCCACTTGCTCCCAATGGGTTTTACCCCTTCAGGAGCATTTTCCAAAGTCCATACTTTGTTGGTGTATATGGATTCCATCTCAGATCGCATTGCATCCAGCCATTTCACAGAGTCACCACTCGTGATGGCCTGCTCGAAACTAGTTGGGTCATCATCTTCCATGATGCAATCCTCGCTTCCTCCATCAACGAGAAAACCGTAGTATCTTTCAGGTGGACGAGAAACCCTACTAGATCGGCAGAGAAGCTGGGGTTCGTCGGGTACTACTGAATCCTCTGGTTCCACTAAATCATCTGTTGTAGTTTGTTCTGCTAGAACTTCTTCCAGTTCTACCTCAGAGCCACTAATCTCTTTTGCAAGAAATTCCTTTTCTAAAAAGGTGGCGTGTTGAGCAACAAACACCCTTTGTTCCTCACTGTGGTAGAAAATATACCCTCGCGAATGCTTGGGATATCCAATAAACTTACATAAAACAGATCTTGCCTCGAGTTTGTCCGGGTTTCGTCTTTTGACATAAGCCGGGCAACCCCATATCTTAACAAAATTAAGATATGGTCTCTTCCCTTCCCATATCTCATATGGGGTGGTAGGCACTGATTTGGTAGGAACTTTATTCAGTATGTATGCCGCTGTCTTAAGTGCATACCCCCAGAAGGAAATAGGTAATTCAGCAGTGCTCATCATCGAGCGCACCATATCTAATAGGGTGCGATTTTTTCGTTCCGATACACCGTTGTGCTGTGGTGTATAAGGAGGAGTGAGCTGAGAGAGAATCCCATTCTCTTTTAGATAATCTAGGAACTCACTGCTTAAGTATTTACCTCCTCGATCAGATCGAAAAATCTTAATACTTTTGCCCGTTTGGTTCTCTACTTCGTGCTTATATTCTCTGAATTTCTCAAAAGCTTCAGACTTGTGTTCCATCAAAAACACATGTCCGTATCTAGAGAGATCGTCAGTGAATATAATGAAGTAGGAAGAACCGTTCCTGGCATGCGTAGACATGGGACCACATACATCACTATGTATTAGTCCTAAGAGTTCAGTAACTCTTTCTCCGTGTCCACTAAACGGAGCTTTGGTCATTTTTCCTTTGAGACGTGAATGGCAAGTATCATAAGATGATAATTCGAACGGATTCAAATAACCATCCTTATGTAACTTAGCCAGTCGTGTCGCATTGATATGACCAAGTCTATAATGCCACAAGTAGGATTCGTTCATATCTGAACTTTTCCTCTTGTGTGTGTTTTGTATATTCAGGACTGTATTCTGATTCAAAATGAATATGCCATTATGTAACGAGCCTGATGCAATCAACTTTTGATCTAGGAATATGTTCATAACATTATCCTTTACTACAAAATTATATCCTTCTTTACTTAATAAAGAAACTGATATAATATTGCACATCATGTTCGGTATATAATAGCACTCATTTAGAATCAGTGTATTACGACTTGGTAATACTAGGTGATATTCGCCAACTGCTTTGGCTACAATACTTGTACCGTTCCCTACTTGAACGGAATGGTCACCTTTTCCCAGTTCTCTACCTTTTCGTAGCCCATGTAACAATTTACATATATGGGATCCTGATCCGGTATCCAATACCCAGGACGTATGGTGAACTGAGAAACATTTCTCAATAACTAACACACCCGAAGAAGATGCATCAACATGCATGTTCTTTTGGACGGTGTGAGAATCCAGATATTCTCCTGTTTCCTGTTCTGTCTTATAACTCTTGTAAGAAAGAACGGGTCCAACGTTCCCTTGCTTAGTACAATAATCGGGTTCAGTCAATACATCCATTTTATTATCTTGATTATGGCCTGACATGGTCGCTACTTGGAGAGAGAGAGAAGAAAACACTTTAGCGTATGCTCTTGCAAGATTAGATTGGTTATTATCTTATCTAATCAGGATGTCTCCCACTGTTTTTATCAAATCTACCTTTAAACCCAAAAAGGTAAGATTAGCCGGGATTAATTACACCCTACAATTTCGTCAATCTTTCAGCCAGATCAGTGTCGGTACTTTGAGGGAGGTTCCCCGTGCTTTCGCACGGACCTAATTAAAGTAAACCTCGTTTTCTCAGAGGCGTAACCCCGTTAACACTTTTCTAGACACCTACATGATCGGCTAATTGGCCTGTGTAAAACTCTCCCAGGAGTAACTCTTACTCGCAGTGGGTATCGGGATCCAACTATCTCATAGGAGGTATGCAATCTCATTGCAAATTTCAACGCTTGAAATTCCCGATAATATTTTGCCCCTAGTGTCCTATGACCTTGACGGAGGTCAACAAACCATAGGCTACTAATCAAGTTCAACCCGTCATTTCTTGATTGAATTTAACCCACACGCACGACCCTTGACGGAGGTCAACAAGGCCGTACGACTACCCTTATCCAATCTGCATCATATGCAAAAGCAGATAAAAAACTAGTCAGCTACCGTACACTACGCCTTGACGGAGGTCAACAAACGTAGCACGAATACTAAATAGGACTTATCTGAAATAACGGAGGGCTACGTCAGGTTTTTCTGAAAAACCTATTGCGTAATGAACTTGATATCGTTGTAGAATCGAGTAGTTTTTGAAAAGGAGTGTTTTTGAGGCTTTTCTTAGTTTCGCTAAAGGGGTCACTCCCGGTGAAGGGATCGTCGGCCCTTTCCTCATCGAATAAGGTGCATGATATATCATATATACCGCTGTGCAAAGCAAAACTCTAAAAGCAATCAAAAGACAAACCGCATTTTGTAGCATCTGCCAGTTTCGCTAAAGAGGTCACTCCCGGTGAAGGGATCTCGGCTCTTTCCTCATCGAATAAGGTGCAGGACATATCATATATATCACTGTGCAAAGCAAAACTGTAGCTACCCCTTTTATAAAGTTTTGATTCGACAACATCTTTAGGTTTCTTTTCTTTTTATTAATCTCATTAATAAAATCCCATCAGCTTATGCTTCCTAAGCATCACAGAAGAAACGAAAGCAGTAATATTTATATATCAGCATATATATATAGTATAAGCATTCGTCTCAGGCAGTAATATGATCTCATCACAGAACATTGCAGCAGAAGAACATATATGAAATATTGGATATACTAGGACGTCCGTGTTTTCAATACGAGCCTGTATAAAACACGGATTCCACGGTCGCGACGAATAGCCAAACCCACATCCCAAGACCCCTACGAGAGCGGCAAGTAACACTGCCAATTCTAGGGTTAGGAGACCCGGTCTCGACTCCTCGAGATGGCCTCCCACTGGACCCTATAACCCGGTTACTTGTGCTCCCCTCCTTGGGTTTACCTAATGCGGAAAAGTAAATAATATACAAGGGTGACATCAACCTCAACCTGGAAGTGCCCCAAATAAAAGAATATTACATTACAAATGAATTTTACATGATTGAAAATAAAAACCCTCATCTCACATAAAACCCCCGGCTATTCAGAACGCGACGATCCAATATAACATATCACAGCAACACATAATATCACATATCATCAACGTAAGTAAATATGCGCATCCCAATTGTCGTTGACATATAGCAACGAAACCGGCGATTTCACATATTACACTTACGGTCACAGAAAAGAAAGTGTAAAACTACAACATTTGGAATCCACAATCACTTTAGACATCGTAAATCCGAAATATCACATACTTCGCATTTCATGCCTAACTCTATGAATTCCACATATTGTATCACATTCCAGATAAATAGACAGTATTAAACTTTTCGAATAGATAATCAAATACCCAAAATTTCCTAAAGTGCTCAACACTTGAGCGAAGTTCAAATAATCCCAGAATATGTCATAGTACCAGTGATCCATCCGTAGAAGGGTCAAGCCAACGCCTCACATGTGGCACGCCGTACTGCCCCAAACCCGAAGGTTCAAAAGGCAGTTCAAGACGGTCACATAATCGAGTTAAGGTTTGTTGTCTTCTAGAGGGTCCACCGCTTAACTTGTACAATTTTTCCGAAATATTTAAACCCGATAAAAATTCAACACTTGAAAGTTTGTCGTGCCGGGAAAAAGTGAGTTAATGATATCCGTTCAAATAGTTTAACAGTTTCTAAATATCCGGAAAAAAAAATAACGAATTTAAATTTTCCGATCGAATCTACGATTACAAAATAAACCCCAGATTAAACAACACTTGAATCACTTTTAAAAATACCCAGAAGCATCAACAAGCACCTACGGATATTACCATGAAAACCACGTGTCACAATTCCAAAATTCCGCCGTGGAACCGCCGCGGAAACCATGTTTTCGCCGCTGTTCCGCCGCGGTTTAGTGGAGTTGTGGGCCTGTGTTTCATGGTAATTCTTAGAATTCCCTGCTGATTTTTTTAGGTATTTTTAATTCAGAAAAATCCCAGATTTTGAAAAATTTCCAGAGAGGGGGTAAATTTTTGTCGGTTCGGGTTCGATCGGAGTTTTAACTTCGTTAACACGTCGCCTAATGCTCTAGCTAGGCTCTGATACCACTGTAGGGTTCCTAGGCACACTTGTGAAGGTTCATAACGCATCAAACATGCACGAATAAAATTTTACATGTGCCGAACAACCCAAAGACAGGATCTTTGCTAGATAATTAGGGTTAAGCATACAAGATTACATCTTTTAAGCTAAGTGTGAGGGATTACAACCTTTGTAGTCCGCTCCTTCGCTTCATAAGCTCCGAGTAGAAGTCCCTTCGCCGCGATCCACGATCTCCCGGACTCAAGAGAGGCTCCATGACTCGAACGATCCATGCTAGCTTGAAGTGTTCCAAATCTCCGATGATCTACGTCGAAGTATCAATAACTCAAGCTTTCTCACTCTAAAGAGATGAACACACTAATCTCATGGGCTAGATGAGATGAGGATGAGAGAGTAGTATTTATGCTTTCTTTTTAAATCATTTTCTCATAATTTATCATCACAAAATGAATTTCTAGTGAGCTCAAAATCAAGAGAGAAGAAGATAATAATAGAAATGATAATCCCTTTTGTGATGAATAGAAAAGAAATCTATATGATTGATATATCAACCATGGTCAAGGATGAGTGGCAAATAGTTTGTAGAGAATAAACTAGAGTTGGGGTTTGGTTAGGTTTAGAAATGGGTCACTAAGAAATATCAACCATAATATCTTAAACTTGACAAAAGGAAAAGCTTCTAGAATGTGCATGAAGCAACTAACCCTAATCAAACCCTAACCTCATTTAATCATCCTTAAACATGTTTAATAATAAATCATATCATGTCACAATAATATATATCACATATATATTATATATTTGCAACAAAAGAAAACAATACAATTAATATATATCGCATATATATCAATGTATCATCCAGTGAGAAAATGAAATAATAAAGCAAGCCAATATTAGATAATTTAATAATATATCATATATATTATTATACATTAAATCATCGAATCAACACTTTATCCGACGATCCGGCTATATTGAATATAACCGACTAATATATCATGTACCGATTCATCGAATCAACACTTGATCCGATGTCCCGGTTCATATCTAAATATCGCGAGAATATAATACGGTATCTCATATCGCATTATCCTCGGTCCTGCACATATCACATATGTGCCTCTACTCCGTTTCGCCTGAGCCAAGAAACCTCTGTGTAGGACTCTAAAGAATCGTCAATATGCCGGTAGCAGGTGATGATCATATCAAACACCCACAAGCTGCAAGCGGTCAGCTAAACGTAACGGCCACCCAGGTATTGAGCGATCAGAAGATCAACAAGCTAGCCTGTGCGTTCTCCTGTGAATCCAATCAGTAACACTCCCGTACAGTCCGGTCTGTTCGTCTGATATGTCGCATATCAAGTCTAGGGGTGGTAAACGTCAGACCCCAGTAACCGATAAGTCGTGTCGATGTGTGGCTCATAACGGGTCGAGAAACTACTAGTAACACTTACCAGTAAATCTCTATATCGGCCCTGGCCAGGGACTTCCAGTTATAGCCAATCGAACACAGCACAACATCAACTCCCTATACCGGAAGAGACGAATCCCCTCCTATCGCTCATTGCCTCCATGTGATTCGGGACTGTACCCAAAAGCCACCGTTTTGCACGCCCTCTTGGACGTGGTAAGGTGGAAATCAAAGCACAGTGAGAATCACACAAGACTCTATGACGATCTCGGGTCTACAGACTACCCTGTACCAGTGTCACCGGAGAACTGCCATCTGACGTGTGGTATATCACCATCTGGGAGTTCTCGGCGAGTCCGTCCAGTGTACCCAGTCTCCACTGAGCACCCGTACACCATCTCTGATGTCAAACACCGATGGATATAGGATCATCCATCGCCCATCATATTGGTCAAGATGCGTATACGCTAGTCTACTCTGGTGTATCGATGCCCTGTCTCGATATACCCTCGACTAGGAACAGTTATAGGATGTACTCATCGACTACCATGGCCCCACTAGTATGATCTCATCATAGTCCCAGTAGTCGAGTACAGATCCTAAGGGCTTTATCAACATGTGAGAGAAAAACAGTAAACCAATACAAGTTAACATGTTAAGATAAAGTGAAACCAAATAGCATACTATCATGACGAGCAAGAAAGTCATCTCTATATATATCCAAGCATCCATTATAATATACATCATATGTACAACAATGGCCTCTAGGGCATATACATAACTAACACGAACGCTACGAAGAGGGGAAAATAGGGGGTAGGCTGTGTAAGTGCACGACGGTGCCCCGGCCGTCTTTCCGAGGCCAAAATGCGGAAACTATAATTTACTTTAACTTTTGAACTGGCACCACCGCGCACAAAAATCCCGGATCGGGCCATTAAACTAATTCTAGCTAACTAAAGAATGGGTAGAGAGATATACCGAGCGATCCGTGTCCTTCGGTCTTCTCGTCGTCGTCCCGATCTCCCCGCGGAATCTCCGGTCTTCAGCTCCTCGTCGGAACGGGCACCACAACGCCGGGTTCTTTTACGGGCTCCCACCTCTGGACCGAGGCAACTCCGGCACGAAGTTGGCGAGCCGACGTGCCCAAGGTTTGCTGTAGAATGACTGTAAAACTCATGTCTCATTGGGGTAGTGGAAGTTGCCTTTTGTGGAGGAATGAGATGATAGAATTTTTGGAGATGAAGTTTGGGATTTTTGCAAGCACAAGAGAGCCAAAAAATCCCATACAAAACAATGGGCAACCCCTCCTCATTTGGCCGGCCATGCTTATGTGAATGGAGAGAGAGAGAGGAGAGTGAGAGAGAGAGCAACAATAATGCAAGAGGGAATGATATGTGATCATGAGAAGAAATCATCACAAGGAAAGTCCAACACTCAACCAACTAATCATCTCTCCACAAGTCAAGCCATGATGACTAAAAGAAAGTCAAATGGTGGTAGAATTATCATGATACAATAATATGCAAAGACCACCCTCCAAAATGCTTATTTGCACAAATGCAAATAAGCCCTCCTCCACCAATCTTCAGCTAATGAAAGATACAAAGAAAATTGGCCGAAACGGAAAACAAACTGGCAACTTCAGAAAACTGATCCCGAAATAAATTACAGGAAAACCCCGCCACTGTATATACATACCCGCATTTGTATTCTGACCGAATACAAATGCAATGAGACAAAATCTACACTGTACAATACTAGGATCCGGCTTAAACCAAAGCCCGCTAGTATATTCCGTCCGATCATGATCCGTGCAATACCGCACGTATCTGATCGAACCCTGCCATATCTCCATACGGCCTCTACAGCGTTTCGCCCGAAACTTGAGAAACTGGTCTGTGGGGGACTCTAAAGACTCGTCAATACTTTGGTTGTGGATTTAACCACTAGCACGTCAGAGATATTAGCCTATACGTAACGGGCTACCAGGTATTGACCAAAAGGGACGTCGATGAGCGAACTCATCCTGACACCCTACTGAGCCTATCAGTGACAATATCCGTACAGTCCGGTCTGTTCGTCTATGAGCATCGCATGGCGGGCCTAGGGGGTTGGTAAAAGTCAGACCCCAAAACGCGGTACAAGTCGTGTCGGAGTGTAGCCCAGAACACCCTGAGATACTACTGGAATACCTACCAGTAAATCTCCTGCCTTGGCTAAGGACTTCGTGTAATGGCTCTCCTAGACACAGCGCAACCTCATCCCCAATACCGGGAGAGACGAACCCCTGAAGATCCACTCACTGCCTCCATGTGTCTCGGGACTGTACCCAACTAAAACCTGTTTGCACGTCTCCTTTGAGCATGGTAGGGTAGTAATCAAAGTACAGTGGGAACTCACACGAGACAAATGACGATCCTCAGGTCGATGAACTAACCTGCACACATGTCACCAGAGAACTGCTATCTGACGTCAGGTATAAGACCAACTAGCATGTTCCCAGCGAGTCCTGTCCGGTGTACTCATAACCCAATGAGCACCTGTATACATCTTAGGTGAACCAACTGACACCAGTGGCTTGTGAGACCGGCCACCGCCCCTCGTCGGGGTCTCGACTGTATACACTAGTCTACTCTGGAGTATCGATGCCCAGTCTCGAAACTCCCACGACTAGGGACCTTTTAAGGATGTGCTTATAGACTACCAGCTCCCACGTATATGATCGCCCTCATACTGCTGGCAGTCAAGCAAGAATCCTAGGGGCTCTATCAACGTGTAATAGCGACCAGTCAGGTCACCTAAAGCAGTACACGATGATAAACATAAATCAGATAGCATACTATCATCTTGAGTAAGACTGTCCTACCGGAATAGGTCCTCCCTCAATCATTGCAATCACGTGCCTGTGATCCAATAATTGACTCTGAGGGCACTATCTCCAACAATCTCCCACTTGCACTCAAGGCTAATTATTGCGATGTCGCATACTCACAGCCCGTGTGATACCGAACACCCAACTCCTCTACTAGTCAGTCTCACAAATTCCGTTTCCGAAACTATTGCGTTCGAGGAATAGCCTCAGCGAGTGGATCCGCTTTGATGTTTCTTTCTATGTCTCTCTATATCTCAAGTTCGCGGAGAAATCTATCTCCCGAAATGAGCAATACCTGTCTTAGAATGTGTCTGGATATCTGATGGGACCTAGTTTATAAATGAACTCCAAATCCAAACTTCTTAGACTATATCGACAACTGAAATTAATCAGTATCCCGCGTAATACCTCCCTCAGTGTCTGCTTGGATCATCTGTCCAAAACACTGCCCCTCGTCAGAGGGAAAACTATAACTCTGACGGCCATCCTGTCGTCCAGGTCACCTTGGAAGCCTGGAATGATAACTGTCTCCTCAATGAGGCTGTCGTTATCATATCCCTAGAACATCCACTTATGTTCTAAAACTGCTTCAGATTGTTTCTCCAGGATAGGATCAATATTAACTTATTGCATCTACTGCAAGAACAACATCTGGTGTGGTACTTGACATGTCATGATTGACTCAATTGCCTAAGCAATTGATCTGCCAATCATGCACATCCCTCTGCCCTTTAGTCTGTAAGACACGTTTAGAGAGGGTGACTCCATCACCTGCAGGTACACCACCGTGCCAGGAGTCGTCCATTCTAAAAACTCTTAGAATGCTGTCTAAGTACCCTGATTGGGAAACTACCCAAATCTAGATTTAATACCATAGATCCAGTAACCAGAATGTCTGAATATTATATCCAAGTCCTATGTGGAGAAACTACTGTGTGACAACCAAAGTATAACCGACCGTAGTATAGGAATTTCACTTCCTATTCTGTGTATGTCATCCAAATACCAGGACACACACCCTACTACCTTCTTAACAGATCCATCCCCTATTCTGATGAAGTCAAACCTATGACTGTCACATCAGAAATAGATGATCCATCTCCGCTATTTCTGCTTTAGTCTATAATTAGACATAAGCCCCTTATCCACCAATGCTTCCGCTGCTCCCACTGACTACGACAACCCTCTGACAGAGTCATATAGACGTACACTTCTGAAGCTAGTTTAGAACGACGCTATACTCATCCTCCTGCCGGATCTCGCAGCCTGGAACAACAGCAATGGCACGTCTGGGTAAACAAGAACCTCCCTGTGACCGTCCTTGAGGCTACCGGAGTACCTCTCGGGTGCCTGAGGTTACCCACCGTATCTGCGGAGTGGCCAATGGAATGTCAAACCAGATTGAATCTTTAGGTTCTTATCAAATCTTCAGTAATCGTTTGCGGTTCTGGAATCACTCCCAGTTCTACCATACTCCCACTACTGTTTTCTGAAAAAATCCATTTTACTTAAAACTATGGCGAGTCTAGAACAATATCACTATTGATCTTCCAGATGGTAGAAAATCAACCCTCGTCATAGCCTGGGCCAACCCACAAACAGCCATTACAGAAACGTGCCTTGAGTTATCCAAAGTCTGGTTTTAAGCATATGCCAGACAACTCCCCGTACCTTAACAATGTTAAGATATGAACTGTTCTATATCCAATACAGAAACAGAGGCACTGATTTAATTGAACCAGATTCAAATCATGCAGCTGTCTCCAGTGCATGTCAAGTAAATGGAAGGAGGCCGATCAGCATTACTCAACTTAGGAGTGCTTCCAATTATGAGTAACCTGAAAGAGAAACAAGTTCTCTTAATCA
Organism: Agapanthus africanus; assembly: GCA_030015575.1. Classification (NCBI taxonomy): domain Eukaryota; kingdom Viridiplantae; phylum Streptophyta; class Magnoliopsida; order Asparagales; family Amaryllidaceae; genus Agapanthus; species Agapanthus africanus. The sequence continues at coordinate 203,527,604 of CM057347.1, read as the reverse complement.
TTACTATCACCTGAATACCGTACACAAGTATCTACATCTTCGATCTCCTTGAAGAATCCCGATACTTGCAACACCTGGTTCTCTACTTTATTCTTATACCTATAACTTCTCAAAATTCGGACCTTGCGTTTCTACGAAACACCTGTCTAAAAACTAGAGAAGTCATAAGTAAACCGAATATAGTACGAGAACCAACCCCTTTGTCCTCATGGACGCTGGACAACATACAACACTCTGTATAAGTCCTTTGAGTCTAATAACTCATTTCCTGTGTGTCGTAGGTTGAAAACTGTACTTATGTTTAAGAAGAATTACACCGCCGTTCAATGCTCCTTACCTAACCATCCACTGATATAGGTAAATGTCATGGACATAATTTCAAAAAGGTACATCTCACTCTATAAAAATAGACGTACAGATATATCAATTTGAAATTGGTGCATAACAACGGATATTCAAAACCAAATATTTGCCGTCCGGCAAACAACCCAGGTGACTTCCTCAAATGTCACCGATTACAACGAACCCCGATATAATGAGGATGATCACCTAATTCCCAATAACTTACTCCCACTCATCATCTGTAAAACCATACAGATGTGAGAATCAAACCTGGTAAATACATACCCTGGAGCAAGTGTCTAATTGGGAAATCAGTTTTCCTTTAACAGTACACAGTGAAACTGAAACATTGAAATGTTTCGTAGGGGTATCCTGGTATTCCTAGTAATGTCTCTTCCATTATCCAGATTCACAACTGTAACCGTATATTTCTCTGCCATCTCTCCAAATCCCTTCATATGTCTTTAGTCATTACCTTCTGTACACCCCTTTAGGCCAAATGGTTTTCTTCCTTCCCTACCGTTCGGCACCAGCCTATAGTTTGGAAGAAGACTATCCAAAAAGCATAATGGGTGTACTGCCCTAATCCTAGGAGCACTCGCAATGCGAGAGAAGGTGAAGATAAAAGACAACCGAATAAACCTTATTCCTATTTCTCCTGAACCAGAATCCATCCCCGAACTGGAACAAGTTCCTTTCGAGTTCGTATATAACCATACGATGGAGTATCCAATAAACCGTGGATCTTCGTAGTGATACGGAGTGTTCTGGAGAAATACAAAGGTGAAGTGGGAGTGGTAATGAAATACTTGGTTTGGTCGTGAATATCAGTCGCAATTTACTTTGCCCTCTTACTAATCCCTTTCTATGTCTTTACTTAATACCTTCTGTACACCATCGTTATGCTAATTGGTTTTCTTCATTCCCTACCGGTCGGCACCTGCCTATGGTTTGGAAGAAGACCATCCAATTTGCGTAATAGGTGTACTATCTCCTAAACCAAGGAGTACTCACAACTTGAGAGAAGGTAAAAGGAAAAGACAACTGAATAATCCTATCCATTTTCTCCAGATCGGAAACCATCCTTGAATAAATTCTTTCGAGTTCGTATATAACCATACGATGGTTTTGTCCAATGGAAGTGGACGTTCGTAGTAATACGGGATGTCCTGGAGAAAAGGGTAAAAGTAGTAGTGGCAATGAGGTTTGCAACTCTGACAATCCAAAAGCCAGTGTTAAAGAAGGTTCGGTCAACTTGGTCACTGAGTTATAGTCTAAGGTCGGGTCAATGGTCGCTGCCAAAGAGAGAGAGAAAAGAAACACTCAGCGTGCACTCTAACCTAGATCAGAATGGTTACCAATTTATCTAATCTGGAAACCTCCCACTGTACCGTCAAATTCTCCTCCAAACCTGAAAGAAGAATTAGTCGGGATCACCCGAGGAGTAAACCAACTCATCAGTGGGAATCGGGATCCAACTATCACCGCATGATAACGTGACGGAATCCGCTCACGCTATCATACTCCAGAAGGTATGCGCATATCTGGCAAGTTTCAGTTTCTTTAGAAAATCCCGATGTGATTTTTGCCCCATGCTCTTATGACCTTGACTTTGGCCAACAAATCATAAGTCACATGTCAAGTTCTACCCGTCATTCTCCAGGTTAATTTGAGCCCACCCGCACAAGCCCTTGACTTTGGTCAACACGGCTATACGACTGCCCCAAACCAACGCATCTATCTATGCTGCACATGAATACCCAATAGCTACCAATCACTATGCCTTGACTTTGGCCAACAAACATAGCTTGAATACTGATTGACTATCCATGTGAAACGACGGAGGGCTACGAATGGTTTCTGGCGAAAACCTTTAACGTAATGAACTTAATATCGTTGAAGGAACCGGATAGCTTTTAAAAATATAGTGACGAAAACCTTTGCTAAAGAGGTCACTCCCGGTGAAGGAATCTCGGCTCTTTCCCCGTAGAATGAGGTGCAGGATATTCCAACTGAATACCACGATGCAAAGCAAAAGAAATTGGCTATAGTGAAGTTATTGCCCTGACGCAAACTTTTGTCCAAGGGGTCACTCCCGGTGAAGGGATCTCGGCCCTTGCCTCGTCGACTGAGGAGCAGGATATTCCAACTGAATACCACTGTGCAAAACAAAAGTGAACGTCCTTGCAATAACAGCTTTTTGAAAAATGTTCCAACAACATCAGATTAGGTTTGTTTTTAACTTGCATTGATCCGAATCAACGCAGTCCCATCAATTGATCACACCAATAAAGAACGAAAATAATGACGTACGTATATGCCATCCGCATTCGCCACTGGGTCCCTTCATTACCCGTTAGGTTAGCTAACTAAAGTCAGAGCGGGGACTGGACTAGCGCGGATGCAAAACATATACAACATCTACTAGTATATATATCAATATATAATATTCGCTCAAGGCGTGATAAAATGCAACATCACAGAAATGTAATAAGCATCACAGAACAATACAGATATCTGGGATCCCCGGGTTTCACAGAGCCGCTACTGAAACCCGACGTTCCCCTGGTCGTGTGGATAGCCTGTGCAATGAAATCCTAGATCCCTACGGGCGCGGCAAGTTACCCGCCAAAACCTGAAGCGAGGCAGCCCCCTTCAGCAACGTGAATGGACCACCCGGCACTTCACGTAATCCGGTAACTTGGGCACCCCTCCTGGGTCAACCTGTACCCCCTACGAGTGCGGCGAATAGTCCGCCAATTCTAGAGTGAAGCCCCCTCCGTCTCAATGCCATGAGATGCGAGCTCGTTGCCCTCTAGAACCCGGCCATCCGTGCACCACTCCGCGGGGTAATCCTAGTACAGAAAGTAAAATATACATACAACGGGTACATTGACCTCGACCCGGTCGTGCCCCAAAAGAATAATACAAACAGGTAGTGACGGCAGTCCACATGTCGGACGCTCGCCCCGCAATATCAAATGTACATAATACAACCAAATCTGTACTAACATTGCATCCAGGCTATCCCCCACGACCAATCCGCAACATCACAGCACAATCACAGAACATCAATGTGAATGTCACATTCGCAAATCCGTCTTACCGGGCTATAGCAGTTAGACAGGATTTACCGATCAAGTGACACACGGTCGCAGATATAATGTAAATACTGTGAACTAATGTGTTTAAAATTTTCGATCGATCAAAATTTACCCAAGTGGGCCCCAAGCACTACTGTAGCACATAAAGAAATTCTGGGCCCAAAAAGAATATACCAAAACCCATATTTTCAACACAGAAGCCCATTGGAAAAAATTGGTGAACTGAAGCTTAATTCCTGCGGCGGAACCGCGGCCAAAGTAGGGTTATGACCGCGGTTCCGCGGCCCTATTGAAGGATCATGTCACCAAATTTTTACAGTGATCTTATAAAACTCTGTACATCATTCTGCAACAACCTGAAAAATTTTTGGAGCCAAAAAAATTTCGACAGAGAACTGATATACATGAAAATGCGGTTTTGGGATTTTTGTTCAATCGAAGCTTTAAACATACTAGTGCAAGCTAGACTAGGTTAATGTCGTGGCTCTGATACCAGTGTAAGTGCACGGCGGTGCCCCGGCCGTCTTTCCGCGGCCAAAATGCGGAAACGATAATTTACTTTAACTTTTGAACTGGCACCACCGCGCACAAAAATCCTGAATCGGGCCATTAAACTAATTCTAGCTAACTAAAGAACAGGTAGAGAGATATACCGAGCGATCCGTGTCTTTCGGTCTTCTCGTCGTCGTCTCGATCTCCCTGCGGAATCTCCGGTCTTCAGCTCCTCGTCGGAACGGGCACCACAACGCCGGGTTCTTTTACGGGCTCCCACCTCTGGACCGAAGCAACTCCGGCACGAAGTTGGCGAGCCGACGTGCCCAAGGTTTGCTGTAGAATGACTGTAAAACTCATGTCTCATTGGGGTAGTGGAAGTTGCCTTTTGTGGAGGAATGAGATGATAGAATTTTTGGAGATGAAGTTTGGGATTTTTGCAAGCACAAGAGAGCCAAAAAATCCCATACAAAACAATGGGCAACCCCTCCTCATTTGGCCGGCCATGCTTATGTGAATGGAGAGAGAGAGAGAGAGGAGAGTGAGAAAGAGAGCAACAATAATGCAAGAGGGAATGATATGTGATCATGAGAAGAAATCATCACAAGGAAAGTCCAACACTCAACCAACCAATCATCTCTCCACAAGTCAAGCCATGATGACTAAAAGAAAGTCAAATGGTGGTAGAATTATCATGATACAATAATATGCGAAGACCACCCTCCAAAATGCTTATTTGCACAAATGCAAATAAGCCCTCCTCCACTAATCTTCAGCCAATGAAAGATACAAAGAAAATTGGCCGAAACGGAAAACAAACTGGCAACTTCAGAAAACTGATCCCGTAATAAATTACAGGAAAACCCCGCTACTGTATATACATACCCGCATTTGTATTCTGACCGAATACAAATGCAATGAGACAAAATCTACACTGTACAATACTAGGATCCGGCTTAAACCAAAGCCCGCTAGTATTTTCCGTCCGATCATGATCCGTGCAAGACCGCACGTATCTGATCGAACCCTGCCATATCTCCATACGGCCTCTACAGCGTTTCGCCCGAAACTTGAGAAACTGGTCTGTGGGGGACTCTAAAGACTCGTCAATACTTTGGTTGTGGATTTAACCACTAGCATGTCAGAGGTACTAGCCTATACGTACGGGCTACCGGGTATTGACCAAAAGGGACGTCGATGAGCGAACTCATCCTCACACCCTACTGAGCCTGTCAGTGACAATATCCGTACAGTCCGGTTCGTTCGTCTATGAGCATCGCATGGCGGGCCTAGGGGGTTGGTAAAAGTCAGACCCCCAAAAGCGGTACAAGTCGTGTCGGAGTGTAGCCCAGAACACCCTGAGATACTACTGGAATACCTACCAGTAAATCTCCTGCCTTGGCCAAGGACTTCGTGTAATGGCTCTCCTAGACACAGCGCGACCTCACCCCCAATACCGGGAGAGACGAACTCCAGAAGATCCGCTCAGTGCCTCCATGTGGCTCGGGACTGTACCCAACTAAAACCTATTTGCACGTCTCCTTTGAGCGTGGTAGGGTAGTAATCAAAGTACAGTGGGAACTCACACGAGACAAATGACGATCCTCAGGTCGATGAACTAACCTGCACACATGTCACCAGGGAACTGCTATCTGACGTCAGGTATAAGACCAACTAGCATGTTCCCGGCGAGTCTTGTCCGGTGTACTCATAACCCAATGAGCACCTGTATACATCTTAGGTGAACCAACTGACACTAGTGGCTTGTGAGACCGGCCACCGCCCCTCGTCGGGGTCTCGACTGTATACACTAGTCTACTCTGGAGTATCGATGCCCTGTCTCGAAACTCCCACGACTAGGGACCTTTTAAGGATGTGCTTATAGACTACCAGCTCCCACGTATATGATCGCCCTCATATTGCTGGCAGTCAAGCAAGAATCCTAGGGGCTCTATCAACGTGTAATAGCGACCAGTCAGGTCATCTAAAGCAGTACACGATGATAAAGATAAACCAGATAGCATACTATCATCTTGAGTAAGACTGTCCTACCGGAATAGGTCCTCCCTCAATCATTGCAATCACGTGCCTGTGATCCAATAATTAACTCTGAGGGCACTATCTCCAACAGGCTTTACCTAGCCAAGAGTGTTGGTGAGTAGATTTAACATCTACAGGGGAATCGCCCGCATGGCGTTATGCGTCTGGGCTCGAGATGTTATGATTTGTCGCATATTCTATTTCATATTTAAAGTTGCGCATACACCTTATTGCTTAGTTACTTGTTGTGCTTGGACTAGTACCCTAAGGACACTGCACTATTATTGATGGCTCATGTTGCACACTGATTGTATGCCACACACACCGTCAATAACTGCCATGATACGCACAACCCACATATATACATGATATTGTTTGGTTAGGGACATTAAGACATTGATTCATATTCCTTATTGCATATGACATATAGCATACCTGTACACCTACATACTTACACATATGCATTGACATGCTTACATGCTAGTTACCTGTATACCTATATGGTATTGTACCATTAGTGATAGGTATATTTCACACATAATGACATAGCTACATGTATACCTTGCATACATACTTCACTTATACCTGGAGGGTATATTATATCATTACTGATAGGTAGATACATATACCTTGCTATACCTTTATGTTTACACATATATCTGGCTATAGCTATATGTTTACCTTTACTTGATGTTATATAGACTTGGAGAAATTAGGAACCGCATGATATATATTTTAACTTGTTACAGTTAAATAGCGGCTTTTCGTTTATATGCTTACATTACAGTTTTATGTTGCATATATTATATTCATGGATTTTCGCATTGAGATATGGATTTTTCATGATGTTTTCTGGATTTGAGGACCGTGGTAGTTTCATGAAATTATGCATTATTTGAAAAACCCGGTTTCTCTTGATATGATATTTCAGCAGCCACCATTTGATTTATCGGTTCTGATGTATATACCTCCTGCGAGGAGGCATAGTGGGCCGTATGAGGGTACATGGTGGGGCACAGAGATACCCCGGGGCGAGAAAGGTTTTTCGACGGACCATGCCGATGAGGCCTGACAGGGGAACCATACCTTCCGGTGACATTACCTATGACTCGGCGGTTATCGTGGGGATATCGACGGGAGTCATGTACGTATGGATATGTCGAAAGGCGAGGGTCAGAGCTAGGCACTCGAGTTTTCGGGATAGCGTATGATACGTACCTATCAGGGTGCCAGTCGTAGTGATAGCACCTGATAGATCAGTCTTTATGTGTCGATGCATGACACAGGTTTTCATGATATTTTTACTCCTAAGTATATGTAACAGTGGAATAGGATGCTGTTATATATATATATATATATATATATGGGACGCTCATATATATGTATACATATCAATATATATACATCATCATAATTATTCATGCAAATATACTTAGGATATATATGAGATTGACTTGATATTGGATAGAGGATATATATGAGATTGACTTGATATTGGATACAGGATATATGAGATTTACTTGATTTGTACATTCAGGATATATGAGATTTACTTGATATTGTACATTCAGGATTTATGAGACTTACATGATATGAGAGCCAATTTGGAGGCTGATTTGAGGAAATTGGGATTTGGATTGTCTTGATAGACTTTGGGTCCTACCACGATGTCAGGATTCCGTGAGAATGACATGTTTTACCCCATACTCCGTATTATTGTTTATATGCATTGCTTCATGTATTTGTTGTACCTGCTAGAGTACCTTTCACGACTGTTGCATATATACATTGTCATATCATTGCTTCATGTATTAGTAGTACCTGATAGAGTACCATACATGATTGTTGCATACAGATTGTCATATTATTGATTTATGTATTAGATGTACCTGCTAGTGTACCTTTCATGACTATTGCACACATATGACTTTTATTGCTATTAGCTTGCCTATGTTAGATTCGCGCTGTACGTGCATACTTGCGATTATCTGCATATGTTATTTACTATTCACGAGTTGGCAACTCACCCCCGTTGTGCTACAGTGTTTTGCAGGTTGTTCCCCAGAGTAGTCGAGGCAGGCTATTCATCTATCGTATCATCTTTTGCTGCGGATACCGCTTCGGCTCATAGTGTGCAATTTTGCTTAGGTGGGTTTTGCGGTTATCCGATGTTGCTTATTGTATATTCGTTGTATCCATGTACTCTCCATCTACTATTTTCATGTATGACTTAGAGATTTGATGTGAGAACGATATTGTATATTATTTTGTGACTTGGAGGTCTTTATGCAGTTTTATTTTTGATCGTCTTTTATTTCTTCGCTACGGCGTCGTATATTTATTGTGGTGGTTGTTTTCCGCCTTTTGGCGTGTTTTTGTTCCCGTTTGGGGATGCTTTACTTATATTTATGTTGTACCCATTTTTGGGGCTGGTTTTTACAAAGAAGGTGCTGCCAAAATTTTAAAGGAAGAAAAGTTGGACTTTTAAAGAATTTGGTTTGAGATTTCAAAAGTTTTAACAATGTTCTTATTTCTTACTACTTTTGATGGTTTAGATTGCTGGGTTTTTGGCTTACTTAAATTGCGTTACGCCTGTAGACGTTGCATAGTTTAAGGGCCGTTACGTGCCAATTTCGGGTCGTGACAAAGTTGGTATCAGAGCGCTAGGTTTTAACTTTCGGAGTGTAGGATGACCTTGGTATGATGGAGTAGGTAGCTTAAGCAGAGTAACGTAGTGTGTGTATTCCGCGGCATACTCATGACGCGGTACTCCGCCTAAAGTGACCTAAGTACTAATTGCTTGAAATTCCTTCCTTGGTGATATATCCTTGTGATTCGATTTCCGTGTTCTTATCGAATCCTTTTCCATTTATATCTTTTGCCGCCAATGACTATGGGGACTCAGAGTGATGCAGCAAGGGCCGAGGTCAGAGTTGACTCGGGTGGGACGAGGATTGACCAGGATGGCACGCTCGTTGCACTGGAGCAGATGGATCCGCCTTCGACAGATCGTATTGATAGGCTTGTGGCAGAGATGCAGGATTTGTGCCAGACGATGAGGTCTTTGGTTGAGGCCAGCAGAGCGCAGCGACAGGAGGTTGTCACCCCTGTTACCCAGTTGTTCCTTGCGGTCAGCACATAGTATAGTGTTACGTATACGGCACCAGTGGATGCAGCCACAGTTGACGAGGCACGTCTTCCAGAGACTTTAGGAGTTCCGGAACAGTGGAGGACTCGTACCGGTGTACCAACCCAGAGACAGAGGCTTAGTCTTCGAGACAGATTTCGTGACCGTCGCGGGAGTAGCAGAGGCTTAGGACGAGGACAGTCGTTCAGCTCTCATCCCCAGGAGGGTCAGCAGTCATCGCGTGAATGTTTCTGGTGCGGGAGCCTTCATCACCTCATCAGGAATTGTTCCTTAGCACTGCGTCAGGGTCGTATTCAGAGAGGTCGTGGACGCGGGAGCTTCTCTCAGAGGGGACAGGTTGGCAGAGGAGGAGTTCAGCCAGTTGCGAGTAAGGGGCAGACACGAGAGTTTGCTTCTACTCATCGGGACTCGTGGGCGTCCAATGCAGAGTTTTCAGGTATTCTTAATTCGTTTGTTCTTTTGATGCACTTGTTTGTTTTCACACTTTGTGCCATGGTTGGGCCGAGAGTCGTGTTAGCTAGATCAACCGTTTGTTGTGTTAACTTCTATCAGCGATTCTTTTGTTGCGCGACACGTGTTTCGGTCGTGTGCCATTCGGATAGGAGATAGAGATTCGTCCGTAGTTTTGATCCTTCTAGAGATGTTGTATTTGACGTTCTCCTGGGCATGGACTGGTTAGCTACGTGCTAGGCGTCTGTGGACTGCCGCGAGAAAACAGTCAGGTTTTGTTTTCCCGGCGAGTCAGTTCTTGTTGTGCAGGGGGACAGTGGTGCCGTCTCTCACAGCTTGAATTCAGCCTTTTTCGCTAGTCGGCTTTTGAGGAGAGAATGTCGAGGATTCTTGGCTTTCATTTGTGATACCGGACCCACAGTGGGTTTGTTGGACCGGCTTTCCATCGTGCGAGAGTTTTCCGACGTTGTTCCAGATGAGACGGCAGAGCTTAGGGAGCTTAAGGATCAGTGTGCGTCTGAGTGTTTCGCTTTGAGGAGCTCCTATTCAGTTCATCAAGGAGAAGGACGGCAGTTGAGGTTGTGAATTGATGGATTGTCAATTGAACCGGGTTACGGTGCGGATAGGTATCCTTTACCTAGTATTGACGATTTCTTCGATCAGCTCCAGAGTGCGAGACATTTTCTAAGTTTGTTTGGGATTAGGTCATCATTGGTTGCGGGTTCAAAGTGATGACACTCTGAATACTTCTTTTGTGTGCGCTATGGGCAGTATGAGTTTTGGAGGTGTCGTTGGACTCACCAATGCCCTAGCAACATTCGTGGATATGATGAACCAGATTTCTTCAGGCCGTTTCTCGACCAGTTGATTGTTGTGTCATTGATGACATTCTGGTCTATTCCAATGTATCGTAAGGAACGTGGGCAGCTCTTGAGGATTTGTTTTGCAGACACTGGGAGAGCCCCAGCGGTTTGCTAAATTCTCGAAGTGTTCCTTCAGGCTTGATTGTGTTGACTCCTAGGTCTTGTAGTTATGGGAGACGGTTTTCGTATGGTCCCGAGGAAGATCGAGGCCGTACAGCTTTGTCCCAGACTTGTGTACGGGACCGAGGTTCGTAAATCTTTAGGCTTAGCAGGTTTTTACCGCCGTTTCGTGCAGGGTTGTTAGTGTAGCGCTGCACCGTTGACTGGATTGACCGGAAAGGAGGTTCCTTTTCTTTGGACTGAGGCATGCGTGCGGAGTTTTCTGCAGTTGGAGATTCGGTTGACAACTGCACCAATTCTTTCTTTGCTTCCTGGTTCGGGCGACTTTGTTGTTTTAACTGTGATGTTTCGCGAGTGGGGCTCGATTTTGCGTTGATGCGGCATTATAGAGTTATCGCTTTTGCTTCCCGACAGTTGGAGGAAGTACGAGAAGGATATCCCACTCATGATCTGGAGATGGCCGCGGTGGTCGTGCGTTGGAGATTTGGAGACATTGCTTGTTCGGAGAGTCGTGTCAGATTTTCACGGACCACCAGAGCTTAATGTTCATCTTCCTACAGCGGGTTTTGATTGTTGAGACAGCGCCGTGGAATGGAGCTTGTGGAGGATTGTGTTTGTGAGATCCTTTATTACCCGTGGCAAGGCGATTGTGGTAGCTGATGCTGGAGTCGTTGGCCCGGGGTTAGCTTGTCCTAGTTGTGCGCAGTGTTGAGACAGTTTTCTGGAGATTTACAGTTCTTGTGCGATCGTTGAGTATAGTTTAAGTTCGCCTCTACTGAGGGGACAGCTTGCCCATGTCCGCGCCCGTCCACTTTTCCTTAATCGATTTCGCGAGGCACAGCCCGCCGATGCTCATTTGTCAGAGATTTTTGAGCATACTCGGCTGGGTAAAGATTCGGAGTCCTTGATTTGTGACCAGGATGTGCTACGCTTAGGGACGCGTTTGTGTGTACCTGTTGCTGATGGGTAGAGATGCAAAATCCTAGAGCAGGTACATCAGTCAGCTTTTTGTATTCATTCAAGTTCCACCAACATGTGACATGACTTATGAGATAGTTACAGGTGGGCAGGGATGAAGAGTGAAGTTTCGGATTTCGTTTCAAGGTGTCTGTCGTGTTGTGAGCTAGGGTTGAGCATCTAAGACTGGCTGGAGAGTTGCAACCTTTAACCATTCCGGAGTAGGAATGGGAGCAGATCTCCATGAATTTCGTTGTGGTGTCTACCCCGGTTTAGTCAGGGTGTGACTTCATTTGGGTGTTTGTTATCCGGTTTTGCTCAGTTGTTCTTTGTTAAGTTGTGTGTTTGCACGGAGTTCCTTCATGCATTGTATCCAATAGAGGCATCCTGTTCGCTTGCCGTCTTGGGCAGAAGCTTCAGGAAGCCTTGGGTACTGATTGAGCTTTAGCTCCGCTTTCCATCCGTTGGCTGATGGTTAGACAGAACGGACTATACAGACTCTGGAGGATATGCTTGTGCGTACGTACTAATTGTTGTCGGCAGTTGGGATCGTCACTTGCCATTGTTAGGATTCTCCTTCGATAGCAGTTATCAGGAGACATTCCAATTGGCAACCATAGGTTTTTGTTTGGTAGGTCGTGTCGATCACCAGTCTGTTTTTCTGACTCTGCGTGAGTAGGATTTTTGGACCCCAGCTTGTCTAGAGACTTCGGAGATGATCCAGTTGATTCAGGTCAGGATTAGGGTAACCCAGTGCAGATAGAGGTCTTATGCCGACCGTGGTGGTCGCAGACTTGAGTTCGCAGTGGGAGATCATGTATTCCTACGGATTTTCCGATGAATGACGTGTTGAGTTTTGGGAAGCTTATCCCAGAATTGTAGGTCCTTTGTGATCCTTAAAGCGAGTTAGTCCCGTTGCCTATAATTTGGCACTTCCGCCCAGATTATTGAGTATTCACCCCGTATTCCTTGTGTCGATACTTTGCAAATACCTTCATGACATTTCTCACATGATTCAGCACCAGACCATTTAGTTTGGACGCGATCTTTTCGTCCACCGGCAGCTAATTGTGTAAGTGGTTCGGCTGGTGGAGAAAGTTCGGTCAAAGGGTCTTGCTATCTGTGGAGGGTTTTCTTGGCGTAGCCGTATAGTGAGGTGATCACTTGGAAGACTGCGAGCGGGATTTGGGAGTTTTGTACTTTGAAGGTACGCTTAGTGAGAATTTTAAATTCGGGGACGAATTCCTATAAGGGGGAGATTGTAACGCCTTAGATTTCGGTTAGTGTTAGTTTAGACGATAATACGAGTTTTTGGTAAAAGTTTACCAATTCGGGTTCCTCACATTTTATAATATTTAATTAATAATTTATTTTTATTTGTTATGGCATGCACACACATGTGCATGTTTATGTGAGGGTGTATTTGTGTAATCTTGTTCTTAACAACCATGACAACTTAACCCTTAACCTAATCCTTTACTTTAATCTAATCGCTTGCATTACCTTAACCCTAATCCTTGATATTTATGTGAGAAGAGAGATATTTCTTTTGGAAGTGAGGAGGTGGCATGGTGGTGTGTGAATGCATTAATGGGTATTTAATGCATAAGGTTACACTCACCTCACTCTCACCCTACACTCACCTCCCTCTCTCTTTATCCTCACACTCTCTCATTTTCTCTCTCTCTTTTTATTTTCTCATTCCTCTCACCCTCAAACTGAACACTTCATCATCCTTCACAAATCCTCATCCAATCTCACAAAAATCACATCTTTTGCTTGGTTTTGCCTCTTGGATGCCTTGGAGCTTGGGAAGCTTGGATCTTTGAGTTCTTTTGGTTAGGTAATGATCTCTTTCTGTTAGTTAAGTGTTTATTGTGTAGCGTAGTTTGTTAGTTTCAGTTTAGATCGCGTATATTTTCGTTTCGGGTTATTGTCGTATTTTTAGTGTTGTTTTGGGGTCTCGGATGATCTGCTATCAAACCAGGTATTTGTTGCAAAAGTTCCCATCACAGTGACCTAGTGTAGTGACCTAGAAGCTACCCTCAAAATACGAGCCCATTCCATCCAGATCTAGCCGCAAATAAATTGCTTCTGGCCGCAAATTGCGGCCAGACTAGGGAGTTAGGGTTTGGGTTTTGGTGTAGGGGTCTCTAGGGTTGTATGTGGTCTCATAGTACTGGCAACTTTTACCGATTGTTGGTATAGCAAAATCTGGGACCACTTTGCGTAGTTCTTGTGTTTCGTTTCTCGCGTTACGTTATCAGATACGGTTCGTGTTCTGTGTTGCTGTTGCTCAGAGTTGGTTTCGTACTGTCGCTATGCATGTTAGCTACAATACGAACACTTGAGAGTACGTTTGTGTTGTCGCGTTGGTCAGCGTAGTTGTACGTGTTTTGGGTCTATTGCTAATATATATACTTGTTTTGTTGTGATATGCTTTAGGTTCGCAGGCGGGGACTTTGAAGGCTGCGAAGAGGGGAAAACAGGTGGTAGGCTTTACCTAGCCAGGAGCGTTGGTGAGTAGATTTAACATCTACAGGGGAATCGCCCGCATGGTGTTATGCGTCTGGGCTAGAGATGTTATGATTTGTCGGATATTCTATTTCATATTTAGAGTTGCGCATACACCTTATTGCTTAGTTACTTGTTGTGCTTAGACTAATACCCTTAGGAGACTGCACTATTATTGACGGCTAATGTTGCACGAGCACTGATTGTATGCCATACACACCGTCAATAATTACCATGATACACACAACCTACATATATATATGATATTGTTTGGTTAGGGACATTGAGACATTGATTCATATTCCTTATTGCATATGACATATAGCATACCTGTACACCTACATGCTTACACATATGCATTAACATGCTTACATGCTAGTTACCTGTATTACCTATATAGTATTGTACCATTAGTGATAGGTATATTTCACATATAATGACATAGCTACATGTATACCTTGCATACATACTTCACTTATACCTGGAGGGTATATTACATAATTACTGATAGGTAGATACATATACCTTGCTATACCTTTATGTTTACACATATATCTGGCTATAGCTACATTTTTACCTTTACTTGATGTTATATAGACTTGGAGAAATTAGGAACCGCATGATATATATTTTAACTTGTTACAATTAAATAGCGGCTTTTCCTTTATATACTTACATTACAGTTTTATGTTGCATATTTTATATTCAAGGATTTTCGCATTGAGATATTGATTTTTCATGATATTTTCTGGATTTGAGGACCGTGGTAGTTTCATGAAATTATGCATTATTTGAAAAACCCGGTTTCTCTTGATATGATATTTCAGCAGCCACCATGAGATTTATCGGTTCTGATATATATACCCCATGCGAGGAGGCATAGTGGGCCGTATGAGGGTATATGGTGGGGCCCGGTGGTACCCCGGGGCAAGAATGGTTTTTCGACGGACCATGCCGATGAGGCATGACAGGGGAACCATACCTTCCGGTGACATTACCTATGACTCGGCGGTTATCGTGGGGATACCGACGGGAGTCATGTACGTATGGATACGTCGAAAAGCGAGGGTCAGGGCTAAGCACTCGAGTTTTCGGGATAGCGTATGATACGTACCTATCAGGGTGCCAGTCATGGTGACAGCACCTGATAGATCAGTCTTTATGTGTCGATACTTGACACAGGTTTTCATGATATTTTTACTCCTAAGTATATATAACAGTGGAATGGGACGCTGTTATATATATATATATATATTAGTGGAATGTGACGCTAATATATATGTATACATATCAATATATATACATCATCATAATTATTCATGCAAATATACGTAGGATATATATGAGATTGACTTGATATTAGATACAGGATATATATGAGATTGACTTGATATTGGATACAGGATATATATGAGATTGACTTGATATTGGATACAGGATATATGAGATTTACTTGATTTGTACATTCAGGATATATGAGATTTACTTGATATTGTACATTCAGGATTTATGAGACTTACATGATATGAGAGCCAATTTGGGGGCTGATTTGAGGAAATTGGGATTTGGATTGTCTTGATGGACTTTGGGTCCTACCACGATATCAGGATTCTGTGGGAATGACATGTTTTACCCTATACTCCGCATTTATTGTTTATATGCATTGCTTCATGTATTAGTTGTACCTGCTAGAGTACCTTTCATGACTGTTGCATATATACATTGTCATATCATTGCTTCATGTATTAGTAGTACCTGATAGAGTACCATACATGATTGTTGCATACAGATTGTCATATTATTGCTTTATGTATTAGATGTACCTGCTAGTGTACCTTTCATGACTATTGCACACATATGACTTTTATTGCTATTAGCTTGCCTATGTTAGATTCGCGCTGTACGTGCATACTTACGATTACCTGCATATGTTATTTACCATTCACGAGTTGGCAACTCACCCCCGTTGTGCCACAGTGTTTTGCAGGTTATTCCCCAGAGTAGTCGAGGCAGGCTATTCATCTATCATATCATCTTTTGCTGCGGATACCGCTTCGGCTCATAGTGTGCAGTTTTGCTTAGGTGGGTTTTGCAGTTATCCAATGTTGCTTATTGTATATTCGTTGTATCCATGTACTCTCCATCTACTATTTTCATGTATGACTTAGAGACTTGATGTGAGGACGATATTGTATATTATTTTGTGACTTGGAGGTCTTTATGCAGTTTTATTTTGTATCGTATTTTATTTCTTCGCTACGGCGTCGTATATCTGTTGTGGTGGTTGTTTTCCGCCTTTGGGCGTGTTTTTGCTCCCGTTTGGGGATGCTTTACTTATAATTATGTTGTACCCATTTTTAGGGCTGGTTTTTACAAAGGAGGTGCTGCCAAAATTTTAAAGGAAGAAAAATTGGACTTTTAAAGAATTTGGTTTGAGATTTCAAAAGTTTTAACAATGTTCTTATTTCTTACTACTTTTGATGGTTTAGATTGCTGGGTTTTCGGCTTACTTAAATTGCGTTACGCCTGTAGACGTTGCGTAGTTTAAGGGCCGTCACGTGCCAATTTTGGGTCGTGACAGTTACGCTATGTGTGCGCAAAAATCCCAATCAAGTGCACAAGGTGCACGAAAACATTATCCAGAGCACTAAGGTGCATAAAAATGAATATCGAATATCAAAATCGAAATCAACGGTATACGACATACACCAAATCAATCAAGTATACCGTGGCAAATAAACTCATAAACATGTGCATCTGTGAGTACAAAACCATGTCAATACTGAAAACTCGTGTAACTACACCGAATGCATAAGTCCATGTCAATGAAATCAAATATCTCGGAATGCACAGAAATCAAAATCAAGTGTAGTGGGTATGCACAAAACGAAAATCAGTACTACCGATACATGAGAATGCAAATCAAGTACAACTACGGTGCACATAAGGAATATAAATCATAAAACGAATCGTCGAAATACCAAAAATCCAGAACAACGGAAACGTGATATCGGAATCACCAAATCGCAAATCATAAATACTGTCGTCGATATGCCCCTCCTTCAACGTCGAAGGGTGTCGGTGCATCCAAAGCTAGTAGAGCAAGTATCTACTTATGTGGGAATGACATGTTTTTTGGTACGCCTTCTGCCCTTAGGTTCTCATCTCTCCGTGAATTACCAGTTATACGCCCTCTCGGCTCGATGGCCCAATTTGGGGTACTGACGGAAACATTCCCGTTCTGGCGCTCCTCTGAAGATCTCCTGACCAATCACATGGCCACTAGTAACGTACCACGTCGACGATAGCAATCTCCGGCCTACTGAGTGTGCGCGATACTTACGATCTTGGTTCAAGTCTTCTTGTGTAGTATTCCAGAAAGATTCTGTCGGGGTCTCTTGATTTTCACGTTTTTCGCGTGTCGTTTTTGCAAAGATTTTAAAGTTACCGCAATCAAAGACGGTGTCGCGTGTAGCGAGCCGCGATGAGTACGGGTCGTCCGCAGGGAGATGGTAGGTTTTTAAACTTGTTTTAACGAGTTAATACCGTGACTTGAGTTGTTGTTTATACTAAGTGTCGTAACTATGATATGTTTAATAAAAAGACTTATTAGGAGTAGTTTTAGGTTAGCTTGCGTTAGGATGATGTTTGTCGTTTCCTTATAGACCTAATTCTGATATTGACACTAAGGCAATAGGCAACAATGTGGATTAGGGAACTTGTAATACGGTATTTGTGATTGTGTGCTAAATCAGTATTTCTTGTCCCTTATCCTTCCGTTGTTGTCTCTTGACCTTAGCCTTCGGCAAACCACTCGCAACCGGTCACAACTAGGATTCACCGCTATCGTGGTAGGATAGGGTGCCTAACGGAGCGGAATTGTGAGTCGTTTAGTCGGAGTTTCAATAATAAAGTTGAGGTTTTTAAGGGTTTAGCAAACACATCTCCTAACACAATCTAACCATATTCTACCCTTAACAAGTAAATCAATTAATCACACATATTTACAATAACAAAATAGAAAAAAGAAAAATAGTAAGGCACATACCAAAAATTGCAAGAAAAATAAAGTTAAGGTTAGAAAGTTAAGAACCGATAAATTCAACGTGCAAATTTCTTCAATCATTCTTTAAGCTCGTACCAATGTGAAATCAAAATACCAAATTTTAAGGTTGCAAGCTCACTTAAGAGGTTGCAAGATCAAAGCAAGGCAAGGATTTCACAAGTTTGAAGTTTGTAGAAAGCAAGACATATTTAATAAACAATGAGAACTTTTTATTGAATTTCAAATAAGATACAACTAATCTTGAATTCAAGAATCTAAATCTTAAGCTCGCAAGTTCAATGAAGAAGTTGCAAGGTCAAGAAAAAGGGGCAAGAGCTCAAGAGTTCAAAGAAAAGACAAGTTACAAATTACAATTTGTTCTAAAACTAAAAAGTATCCTCTCCCTTGCCCATTGATCTAGTATTTAGGCCTCATTTCAAAATAAACAAAAAATACAAATAAGATGTGACCCAAATAAACAACCAGAAGAAAAATGGGGAAATTTGGACGTGATGGGACCGGCAGCGCCGGGCTTTTTCTTGATGTCGCCGGTTTTGTGTAGGCCATTGGGTCTCGTGTTGGTTCTGTGATGTTGTGTTCTCTCTACAATTCCACTGGTAATGTTTGATTTATTGATAACAACATGGGTTGCGTAGTAGCTTTTGGAGGGAAATCTTGATGCTTTTAAATCACATCACATATTTTAGCATTTATTACACATCACACTCACTTGTGCCAAGGCATCCCCACCAAGGTCCATGTGCCAAAGAGAATGTGCACACTTGCATTGTGTTGGACCAAAATTGTGTGCATGCATTTATTTGCAAAAGAACTCTTTGGTCATTGATCGGTTTTCTGTTCTGTTTGCAGTGTCGGCTCCCAAACGTTATATCCGTGATTTTGAGTGTGGTTCCAGTATTATATCATGGATACCTGTAATCTATATTCACTGAGAGACACTGGTTAATAGTATCGATATATAACAAAATAGATAATGAATGAGCGGTATTAAATGGCAGTTTTCTGAGATGAACAAATACCCCCAAACTTATCTTTTGCTCGTCCTGAGCAAAACAGAAATCCAGACCTCATTTTCGCAGGGAACACAGTTGCACTAAGCTCGTGCAACAAGCCGTTAAACTTCTAGGTGTCCCTAGTAGGAGGAGTGTTGTCTCCTGAAGGTTTTCAAATGATTTCACCCACAAAATCCCGTCAAACTAGTTTCGCGAAATAACTATTGATTCTAACCCTAAGGTTTAGCTTTAAAACTAGAAATTCTATCATCCTAAGTTAGAATTATCGAACCTTTATTTTTCACACTTTGCTTCTTAGTTAACTTAAGATCCTATATGTCTTTACGTGCGGTGCAAATAGTGTCGTTAAGTTTCAGAAGGATCGATTAAAGTCATCATGTCACAAAATAACGCCCAGATAAAAACTTAAAAAGGATCACACAAGTTTTATCAAGAGTTAAGTATTTTTCAAGTTTCGTTTTCCAGTTAGGTTTCAAATTCAGAATTTCTATCTTCCTTAATAGGAAACTAGGTCTTATTTTTCACTCCACCTTTTACTTGTTTTCGTTTCATACACACCTTCGTGAACGTGCAATAGTCTTCATTATAGGATAAAACCTTCATATCTCCGTTAAAAATATTTTTATAAAAACCTGTCTTTTGTCAAGATTATTCTCACACAAAGAACCGTTAGGAATTTTAACTCGGAGAGAACACTTGCTTGACTTTGTTTTAATTTGGACTTTCTAGGTTTCTTAGCAAGCTTTGGGCCAATGCTCCCAAACCAGTTGGTTTTAGGGCATTAGATGTAGAGACACCCCGGCGGACTTAATTGCTCAAGTTACCTAGGCCCTAAAACAAAAAAGACCCATTTTACCGTGAAAATCATAACGATTTAATGCGAATGGAGATATAACCAGTTGTTCAATTATTTTTAGGATAAAAGACGTGTTTAGTGGATCAGGTGTGTAATCACCCCAATCAAGTTCCAGATGGGTTATTTTTCAGAATTAGTTCCTATTAAGGCATCTATAATATACCTTCATATCTACTTCACTTTCGAAACTATTCTTGATATTACTTATTTCAGAACAAATCTATTTGATCCTCAAAAATAGTTTATCAATTTCAAAGTTTTAAGACATATTAGACTTGTCATCTAATTTTCAAAACTCACGACACGCTATTAAACTCAAAGGAGGGTTATCTTTTAGGTTTTCAAAATATAAAAACAGGATTTAGTTGCTCCTATCTTATCAAACAAAACCGTCGAATATTGAATCTAAGTTCTCCCACTAGCTAACTTGACGATAAAGTTTTTATATTTTTGTAAAATTTTTCGATTTTTATGGGTTTTTAAATAAGTATGCAAATGCAAAATATACACATGAATGCGAAGGTTAGAAATGCGTACCGAGCACATCCCTAAACTTAAACTAGACAGTGCCCTCACTGTCATTGTACATCAAGAGGGCAAAATTGTTGAAGGGTCAAAATCGTCGGTTCCTTTTTTTTGTAATGAACAAATGACTGAGCATCAGCAGACAAAATTGCTCGTCAAAAAGAAAAATGGAAATGCACAGGACAAGAATATCCACATAAATATACAAAGAATAGTATAAACATACCCCCAAACTTATTTGAAACAGTGTCTCCACTGTTTATGGCTGGATAACCGAAGTTTAGTGGTAAACAAAGGAAGATTATGCAGGGTAAACCGGCTCCTGCAATATCAGGAGCTCCTCTGATGGTTCTGCGCTAAGGAACGGTTTCAATCTGTGTCCGTTTACTTTGAAGAACGAACCGTCCTTTGGATTCTCCAAATCCACTGCGCCGTGCTGGTATACACACCGCACAAGAAAAGGTCCCTTCCAGCGAGATTGAAGTTTACCGGGATGGAAATGGAGTCGGGTGTCATAAAGAAGTACTTGTTGTCTAGGCGTGAAAGTTTTGCACGTAAGGTGTTTATCATGAAACACCTTCGTTCGATTCTTTATAACAACCGCATTGTCATAAGCCTCATCCCGAAGCTCGTTCAGTTCGTTAAGTTGCAGCTTCCAATAGCTGCCCGCATCTTCAAGATTGAGATTCAGCTTTTTGATCGTCCAAATAAACGATGTTCGATTTCCACAGGGAGGTGGCAAGCCTTTCCGTACACAAGCCGATAGGGAGACATGCCAAGATTAGTCTTATATGCAGTTCGAAATGCCCAAAGGGCATCGGTTAATTTCAAATTCCAATCTTTACGGTTCTTGGAAACCGTTTTCTCCAGAATCTTCTTGATCTGCCGATTCGAAAACTTTGGCTTGCCCGCATGTTTGGGGGTGGTAGGGCGCGGATAGTTTATGATTAATTGAGTATTTCCGCATCAAGACCTCGAAAGACCTATTGCAGAAATGCTTCCCATTGTGGCTAATGATAGCGCGAGGGTGCCCGAACCGAGAAAAGATGTTTTCTTTAAGGAATCTAATGACAACCTTGTTGTCGTTAGTTTGGCTCAGTACTACCTCAACCCATTTGGAGACATAATCAACAGCCAAGAGAGTGTACAGGTTCCCAAAAGAGTTAGGAAACGGGCCCATGAAATCAATTCCCTAAACATCGAACATCTCAACAACCAAGATTGGTTGGAGAGGCATCTCATTTCGCCTGGAAATCCGGCTCAAATGTTGGCACCAGGAGCAATTCTTGCAGTACTCATGTGCATTTTTGAAAAGTTTTGGCCAGTAAATGCCACATTGCAAGACTTTCTCAGCTGTCTTTCTTGGGCCAAAGTGCCCGCCACACGCTTGAACGTGGCAAAAAGACAACACACTCTTGAATTCATTTTCCGGAACACACCGGCAGATGATTTGGTCTGGACAATACTTGAACAGGTAGGGTTCGTCCCAGTAAAAGTGTTTCACTTGGGATAAAAATCTAAGTCTATCCTGACTCGACCAATCGTTAGGTATGACTCCAGTCGCTAGGTATTTCACAATATCTGTGAACCAGGGTTCGCAAGATACCGTCAAGAGTTGTTCATCAGCGAAAGTATCATTGATTGGGAGAGGGAGCGTCAGCGAAGAAGGAAGTCATGAAAGATGATCGGCTACTACGTTTTCACATCCTCTTTTGTCCTTAATGATGAGGTCAAACTCTTGAAGTAAGAGGATCCAACGTATTAGCCGAGATTTTACATCCTTTTTCGCAAAAAGATGTCTTAGAGCGAAATGATATGTGTAGACAATGACTGGGGAGCCGATCAGATAGGGCCTGAATTTCTCTAAAGCAAACACAACAGCCAAGAACTCTTTCTCGGTTGTTGTGTAATTCATTTGGGCGTCATTCAGGGTTCGGCTCGCGTAGTAGATTACGTGCGGCATCTTATCGATGTGTTGTCCTAGGACCGCACCGATAGCAAAGTCGGATGCATCGCACATAATCTCAAAAGGATGCGTCCAGTCAGGTGAAGAAAGAACGGGAGCAGTGGTGAGTGAGCTTCTCAGTGATTCGAAAGCATTCAAACAGCTCGAGTCGAAGTTGAACGTGATATCCTTGGCCAGAAGAGTCAAGGGTCTAGCAATCTTGCTAAAGTCCTTGATAAACCGTCTGTAGAAACCGGCGTGGCCAAGAAAAGCTCGGATATCTCTGACGCATTTGGGAGGAGGGAGGTTGGAAATGACATCAATCTTTGCTTTGTCAACCTCGATGCCAGTTTGCGAAATGATATGTCCTAAGAAAATTCCTTCACGCACCATGAAATGGCATTGATCCCAGTTTAAAGTGAGATTTTTATCCTTACATTGGTTAAGGACAGCGTCAAGATGTTGCAGACACTCGTCAAAAGAATCGCCAAAGATGGAGAAATCATCCATGAATATCTCCAGAAATTTCTCAACCATGTCAGAGAAAATTCCCATCATACACCGCTGGAAGGTAGCGGGGAGCATTGCATAGCCCAAAGCGCATGCGGCGATATGAGAACGTGCCGGATGAACAAGTGAAAGTGGTTTTTTCCTGGTCTTTCTCGGCGATGGGAACCTGGTTGTAGCCTGAGTAACCGTCCAGAAAACAGTAATACTCATGTCCAGCTAATCGTTCGAGCATCTGGTCAATGAAAGGTAGCGAAAAATGATCTTTCCGCGTTGCGGCGTTGAGTTTCTGATAATTAATGCACACTCGCCACCCGGTTTGGGTGCGAGTAGGGATCAACTAATTCGCCTCGTTTGTGATGACCGTAATGCCCGACTTCTTAGAGACAGCGTGTATAGGACTGACCCATTGGCTATCTGAAATAGGGTAAATGATACCACTATCCAGACATTTGACGATCTCCTTTTTCACAGCCTCCTTAATGACTGGATTTAATCGCCTCTGTGGATCCCGAGTTGGTTTGGCATCATTCATCATATGAATGTGATGTTCAACGATTAGGGGACTAATCCCCTTGATGTCTGCCATCATCCAGCCGAAAGCTTGGCGATTGGATTGCAAGACCGTGAGAAGGGCTTTCTCATACTCTAGAGATAGAGAAGCCAAGATGATGACTGGGAGGGTCTCGTTTTCACCTAAGTAAGCATACTTAAGGTGAGATGGCAGAGGCTTGAGTTCGCGCATAGGAGGTGACATGACTGAAGGCAAGATTGGAGAAAATGTCTCGAACTCAAAAGATTCCAACAGGGTCTCAAAGTGAGTGTATGCGACCGAGTCGGATGGTTCAACTAACGCATCCGAAAATTCAAAAGATTCAAACTCGGGTGGTGAAAAGCCAAGATTGTTCGAAAACGTGAAGCACTCGTAATCGTTGTCGGGAGCGGAAACAGCAGGTTCAAAGAGGGACGCACTAGTTGCGTCAAGATCACTGTGATCAAACAAGAATTCCTCAAATTCACAGTCCTCGGGGGCGATCTTCTGAATGGAACAAACATCTAGTATATGAGCACTTGGTTTGGGTGGCTGATTCCTTAACCTAAAAATGTTGAGTTCAATTGTCATGTTGCCAAAAGATAGGTTCATCGAACCATTTCGACAATTGATCACAGCATTTGAGGTTGCAAGGAATGGGCGACCGAGTATCACTGAAATTTGATTCCGGGGGTTAGCTGCAGGTTGTGTATCTAAAACAATGAAGTCAACGGGGAATATGAAGTCCCCAACCTTATTTAACACATCCTCTAGCTCACCCCTAGGATGGGTGATAGATCGGTCGGCCATTTGAAGAGTACAATGTGTAGGTTTCAGTTCTCCTACACCTAGTTGCTCATATACAGAATAAGGAAGCAGGTTAACACTGGCACCAAGATCCAAAAGAGCGCGGTTAATGTTCTTATCCCCAATGGTTATTGAAATCGTAGGACAGCCAGGGTCTTTCCGTTTTTGTGGTAAATCTTGGGTAAGAGCATCACTCACGCTATTAGCTAGGAAAACCTTTTTTGGTAACTGTGATTTTCTCTTCTTAGTGCACAAGTCTTTCAAGATTTTTGAATAGGAGGGGACTTGTTGGATTGCATCTAAGAGGGGAATGTTGATGTTAACCTGTTTGAACAACTCCAGAATCTTCTCCATTTGTGGATTTTGTTTATTGGACCTCAACCAGTTTGGAAATGGAACATTTTTGAAATTGGTTGAGTCCAATGCTTGCGGACGAGATTGTGGAGTTGGAATGGATCCTAAAACTGGTGTTTGGGTGGAGTGAGATGTGGATCCGTTCGGAGCAGCGATTCAAGAAGAAGAAGAGCCTTTTGAAGAATGAAGAATAGGCTCAGAAGTAGAAGTAGGAGTAGAAGAAACGGCCGGGGTGTCATCATCATCAATTCGTGTGCCGATGTTGTTGTTCAGCATTCTTCCAGATCTCAACGTAGTCACGACACTCACATTATGGTTCTGTTGTTCAAGAGCAACATGTACATTATGTGGGTGGCCAGGATTTGGGAGTGGTTGAGATGGAAGCCTTCCTTTCTCTCGCTCGCTTAAATTCGCGTTCAGCCGTGCAATCTGGGCTTCAATGGTCTTGATGCTTGTCCGTGTGCAGCGATGTGTTGCACCAGAGACTGAATAGAAGACTGGATGTTCCTCTAGACTCCGTTCTAGCGAGGAAACCTTATCGTTATTTGACGGAACAAAGTTGTTTTGAGGAAAAGAATTGTTGCAGGGTGCAAAGTTGTTTGTCGGATTCTGAAAAGTTCGGGTTGGAAAGGCTGCTGAAATTATTGTTGAGCTTGTTGTTGAGGAGGAGGCGGCCTTTGGAATTGATGCTGGTTCTGATTCCAGGCGAAATTGGGATGGTTCCTCCAACCGGGATTGTATGTAGAATAGTGTGGATCGTTTCTTGGTCTTTGCTGAAATGCAGCATTAACCTGATCCTGTCCTTGAGATGGTGGATTGTAAGGACACTCTTTGGTCAAATGAGATGGATCCGAGCAACAAGCGCAAATGGTACGAGGGGGAAGAACAGGGGCATGAGAAGGAGATGAGAATTTACTCTCAATTGCTTCCAGTTTCCGCGTGACATCTCGGCCTTCATTGCAATTGAGATATCGAGTTGATGAACTCCTGTCCTAGAGAGACCTGAAGAAGAAGAAGAAGTTGACGTGTTCGGTCGAGTGCTCTCCCATTGCAGCATTTGCTCCGCAAGATCGTCAAAGAATTGCTAAGCCTTCTCGTCAGATTTGGACAGGAAGTGGCCCTGACAGATGGTCTCCATCAACTGTCTGGTTGCTGGATTCAGGCCCTTGTACAGAGTTTGGCAAAGTTTCCATTTCTCCATACCGTGATGAGGACACTGAACAAGGAGGTCCTTGTACCGATCAAAGCACTTCCAAAAAGGTTCGATTGGAAGCTGGGTAAATTGATTTATTTCTTTTCGGATCCGTGCAGTCTTATGATTTGGGTAGAATTTTTTTAGAAACGCTTTCACAAACTCATCCCAACTGGTTATCGAATGAGATGCGGTGCTATACAGCCACTTTTCAGCAAGGTCGCACAAAGTGAAAGGAATAACTCGTAGCCGTATAGCATCATCAGACAGTTGGGTTGTCTTCATCATCGCACAAACGTTCTGGAATTTATTGATGAAGATATAGGCATCTTCGGATTCAAGCCCGTGAAATTTGAGCAACATGTTGATGAAGTGGGGCTTAATTTCAAAATTATCCCCATTGGCTGGTAGAAGTGAAAGACAAGTTGGAAGTGCAGCGCGGGTAGGATAGAAACGATCCTGGAGCGCGATTCACTGTGGCGCTTCAACAAGAGGGGGTCGCGGGTTATTCGCACCTAATGGAGGTGGAATAATTCCCGGGGGAGGTAAAGTGTTGTTAGGAGGAAATCCCGACATCTCGGAAGAAGAGTCTGGTGAAAGTGAAGGTGAAGAAGTATGAGACAGAATCACGATCAACGTCGGAGTTGACCGGCAAGGGTAAAGGTGAAAGAGGGGTGGAAGGAGTTTCAACTTCGGGGTCGATCGCATAGTCCATAGCGATTAACGAAACGCGGACTAAACGAGCACTAGGGTCCCTAGTCCAAGCGGACTTGCACTAAATGAGTTTAGTGTAGTCAAAGCGTAGAATGTGAGGGTAAGGAAACGAAAATGGAGAAAAATTGGGTGAAGGTGGTAAAAGTGGCGAATTTGTGTTTGTTTCGTAAGAATGTGAAAATGAAACGACAGTTTAACAAACACAATCACAAATGGATAGTCACAAATGCACAATCAATACCTAGACTAGGGTCCTCTTAGTCCACTAGACGTGCTCCTAACTGTTCCAAAGTGACAAATTGTGAGATACCCCTCAAATCGCCTCTTCACAGCCAGTTGTGGCCTGGTAAGCACAAGTGAGGTAAGGAGGGTTCCGCTCACGAATCACCGTGAGACGGGCCTTTTAAAGTTACCTCCTTACTTGTCTAGCCTAGGCACCACAAAAGTCATGTTTAGATAAACGACCGAATGCCTACAATCTTCCTTTGTCCTATTTGAGCGCGACAAGTCCTTAGTTGGCTGAGTCTAGATATTTTTTATTAAGCTTGGGGTGACACTTATGCAATTAGTGATTTCCGGGGTCTTAGGAAGGGTGATGAAATCCCTACCCAATCTAAATTGGTGTTATAGCCCCTTTAGTCCGTATTAATGATGCAATGCGCAAATCAACAAGGTTTTGTTATCAAACAATCAATTTATTTTTTTTTATTTTAAATGTGGCGCTGCAACAAATACGGTTAGTTTTTCTTTGGCTTATGCGGCGATGTTGCGATGAATCCTGCAAAGACAAGAATATTGGAGCGTCGGGTTTGTGAAGAGGAAGTTCAGAAGAATACGTACCAAAAGTGTTGAGTTTTGATATTGTCTCCGAGTGTTTGATTGGTTCGCTTGCGCGGGTCAAACTACCCAGGTCTTTGGCACTAAAGTGTTCAAGCCCCTTATATTTGAAAATGCCCCCTGCTCTGCACAATCGCTGCTCACCAATCCGTCAAATCTGTAAATGTAAAAAAAATACGGATATTTGAGCTAGAAAGCGATATAGATAGCCAAAGTTCTGAACATAAATAATTAAGAAAATCAAAAAATAAAAATGGGATACTAACATAACACAGGAGGCAACACAAAATATAAATTTCCAAAACCTTACAAATGGACCGGCGACATCGGGAAATTGCAAGTTGTCGCCGGCCTATTTTGTAAATTTGATGCTCAAATTTTGTGTGTTTACTCTATGTAACAATAGTATTCCACTCTTATACTTTAATTTTTATTTTAAAACACAGTGTGTTAGCAGAACACAAATCCAGAGAACATCATTGGTTTTAGTTCTCGTGTCGGTTTAAAGAGAATGTGTTTTATCCGTTGAATCTGTTAGAAAGTTAGTTTTGCACAAAATATTCATACATTAACCCGAGACTACAAGTGTAAAAGCGTTACCGTCTCCCCGACAATGGCTGGAAGTGAAGCCTAGCACCACCATGAGGTTCTTGTGGCATCAAGCATGCCTAATTTTAATTTTTAGTAGTGCTAAGCTAGACTAAACAAGATCTTTGCTAGAATATTAGGGTTATGTTTTGATGATGTGAACAACTAGAGAAAACGAAAGATGGCTATACCCTCGTAGATCGAGTCCTTCACTTCACATGCTCCGTGTAGTAGTCCCGCGACTCTACTAGGCTCTACTTGAGGTTTTGGACGAGCTTCCTCCAATGACCTTCGTGCCGAAGATGATCCATGCGAAGTCCCTCCACCTCAAACTACCTCTACACTAAACCCTTTAGCATAGTAAACACGCTACACTCGATCGCTAGTCAAGTGTAGGATGGTGAAGTAGGGGATGTTAAAAGCTCACAAGTTTGTGTTCAAGCTTCATAGTTCACATCACATGTGAGGGTTGAAGCTTGAACTATAGCAATTGAGGAAGAAAAAGAAGCTAGAGAGCAACCATGGCAGCAACTCAAGAAAGTGGCTAAGTGTTGAGAATGAGCAAAAAATGAATGGCAACTCTTGACCCCCACTCATTCAAGCATGGAATTTTGCAATATAAAATTGCAACCATGCTTGAATAGTGAGTCAAGATGAATAAACAAAAATAAATCCCATGCTTGCAACCATGCTCTCATTTTCCACCGCATTTCTATTTTCACAAAATAGAATTTTATGCCATGCTTCATTATATATATATATATATATATATATATATATATATATATATATTATGAAGAATAATTAGTGAGCTAATGATATTAGTTAAGATATAATTATATCACATATAATGTATATCACATTATTAAATCAACACTTGATTTAATAATCCGGTTATATCACATATGACCGACTAATTACCATTTATCTGTATATCACATTATCAAATCAACACTTGATTCGACAATCTGGTTATATCACATATAACCGAACCGATAACAGATAACTGCCAGATTACAATACGGTATCACATACACGTATTTAATCAGGCCTACACACATATCACATATGTGTCCTACTTCGTTTCGCTTGAACCAGGGAACTTCTGTGTAGGACTCTAAAGACTCATCAATACGCTAGCAGTAGGTGATGATCACATCAGTCACCTGCAAGCCGTCAGCGGTACTAGCTGGACGTAACGGCTACCCGGGTATTGAGCGATATGAAGATCAACAAGCAAGCTTGTCCATAGTCTCCATGAAGCCTATCAGTAACACTACCGTACAGTCCGGTCTCTTCGTCTGATATGTCGCATATCATGTCTAGGGGTGGTAAACGTCAGACCCCAATAACATGATAAGTCATGCCGATGTCTGGCCTATAATGGTTCGAGAAACTACTGATAACACTTATCAGTAAATCTCATAAGCAGCCCTGGCCACGGACTTCCATTTATAGCCAATCGAGCATAGCGCAACATCAACCCCAATACCGGGAGAGACGAAATCCCTCCTATCGCTCATTGCCTCCATGCGACTCGGGACTGTACCCAAAATCCACCTGTTTGCACGTCTCCTTTGAGCGTGGTAAGGAGGAAATCAAAGCACAGTCGGAGCCGCATAAGACTCTATGACGATCTCGGGTCTACAGACTAACCTGTACCAGTGTCACCAGAGGACTGCTATATGACGATAAGTATACTACCACATAGGAGTCCTCGGCGAGTCCGTTCGGTGTACCCATTCTCTAATAAGCACCTGTGTACAATCTTTGATGTCATACACCAATGGCTGTGTGGTCAGCCATCGCCCTCTAAAGGACAAGAAACGTACACACTAGTCTACTCTGGAATATCGATGCCCTAGTCTCGATATTCCTTCGACTAGGAACTGATTAAAGGATATACTTTTGGACCACCCTGGCCCCACTAGTATGATCTCATCATAATCCTGGTAGTCAAGTACATATCCTAAGGGCTTTATCAACATGTAAAAGACAGACAGTATAAATACCAGTCTACATGTTAAGATAAAGGTAACCTGACAGCATACTATCATGTCGAGCAAGAAAGTACTCTCTATATATATCCAAGCATCCACTATATCAACAATAATGGCCTCTAGGGCATACATATTCCTAACAATCTCCCACTTGCACTAAGGCCAGTTGTTGTAGTATCTCATACCCAACGTCCCAAAAGTCTCTCAAATAGCATCTGGGGGATGGCCTCGATGAGTGGATCCGCTGTGTTCTCCTCTGTGTCAACTCTCCTGACCTCGATCTCCCTGATCAGGTGATACTGTCTAAGAATATGTATGGATCGCTGACGGGACCGGGGTTCCTAAGCCAAAGACATAGCTCCATAGTCATCACAATACACAGTTCCAACATCGTTGGTAGCGATGTAATTAGCCTCTATCAACGAGTCTGCTATGGTATATAGCTTGGAACCCTTCCAACATACCGTCCCTCCACTGAGGGTGAAGATAAAACCCGAGTCTGACTTTCAATCGTCCTTATCACTCTGGAAGCTCGAATCGGTAAAGGACTCCATCTGGAGTTCACCGTTACCATACACCAAGAACATTTCTTTCGTCCTTCTCAAGCACTTAAGAATGTTCTTCAGCTGTCCAGTGGTTTTCCCAAAGATCTTTTCGGTATTTATTCACTACACCTAGTGAGTAAGCTACATCTGGTCTGGTACATAACATCGCATACATGATTGACCCGTCTGCGAAAGCATAGGGTATCCCTTGTATGCGAGCCCTCTCCAAATCAGTCTCGAGAGACATCTCTTTGGAGAGAGTGATTCCTGAACAAGCGGGTACATTACAACGCTTAGAATAATCCATACTAATCCCCTTTAGAATGGTGTCTATGTACCTGAATTGGGACAATCCCAAATCCATTTAGATCCATCTCTATAGATCTATATCCCCAGGATGTAGGAGATATCGGTTATATCTTTCATGGAGAACCTGTGTGATAAGAGGTGCTTGACCGAGTGTAGCATAGGAACACCCTTTCCTATCAAGAGTATGTCATCCGCGTACAATACGAGGAAGACAACCATACTCTCTACAACCTTCTTATTTATACATGGTTCTGTTAATTATATGTATGCCCTAGAGGCCATTATTGTACATGTGATGTATATTATAGTGGATGCTTGGACATACATAGGGAGGACTTTCTTGCTCGACATGACAGTATGCTATCTGGTTGCACTTTATCTTAACATGTACACTTATTGTCTCTCTATTACATGTTGATAAAGCCCTTAGGATGATTACTTGACTACCAGGATTATGTTGCGGATCATATTAGTGGGGCAAAGGTAGTCGGTAAGTACATCCTTCAAATGTTCCTAGTCGTGGGAGTATCGAGACGGGGCATCGACATTCCATAGTAGACTAGCGTATACGCTTCTCGACCCATGTGATGGGCGATGGATGATCCCATATCCATTGGTGTTTGACATCGGAGATGGTATACGGGTGCTCAGTGGAGTCTGGGTACACCGAACGGACTCGCCGAGAACTCCTAGATGCTATTATACCTATCGTCAAATAGCAATTCTCTGGTAACACCGGTACAGGTTTGTCTGTCGACCCGAGATCGTCATAGAGTATTATGTGATTCCCACAGTGCTTTGATTTCCACCTTACCACGTCCAAGAGATCGTGCAAAACGGTGGTTTTTGGGTACAGTCCCGAGTCATATGGAGGCAATGAGCGATAGGAGGGGATTCGTCTCTCCCGGTATTATGGGTTGATGTTGCGCTATGTTCGATTGGCCATAACAGGAAATCCCTGGCCCGGGTTGCTGAGATTTACTGGTAAGTGTTATCAGTAGTTTCTCGAACCGTTATGGACGTTGCATCGGCATGACTTATCAGGCTATTGGGGTCTGACGTTATACCACCCCCAAGTTGTGATATGCGACGTATCAGACGAAGAGACCGGACTGTACGGTAGTGTTACTAATTGGATTTGCAGGAGTATGAGCAGGCTTGCTTGTTGATCTTATGATCGCTCAATACCCGGGTGGCCGTTACGTTTAGCAGACCGCTTGCGACTACTGATATGATCACCACCTACTGCCAGCGTATTGACGAGTCTTTAGAGTCCTACACAGAGGTTTCCTGGCTCAAGTGAAACGAAGTAGGAGCACATATGTGATATGTGCGGGACCGAGATTAATACGTGTATATGATACCGTATTCTATTCTCACGATATGTGATATCGGTCGGTTATATGTGATATAGCCGGGCTATCGAATCAAGTGTTGATTCGTCAAGTTGATACATTTGATATTAGTCGGTTGTATGTGATATAGCCGGATTATTAAATCAAGTGTTGATTTAATAATTTAATGTATAATTATATATTTGATATATTAACTTACATTAACTAATATTAGCTCACTTAAGATTTCTTTTTCTCACTAGTGTACACTTAGTATATATATGATATATATTAATGTACAATCTTTTGTGTCATACTTGATGCCACATGCTACATGAATGTATGAGACTCACACCATGCTTATAATAATGTAGGGTTTTATTTATGTAAAGTAAATCAAAATTGGTTGGAAATTGTCACATGGTTGAAGCTTGTAGAAACTTGTGGAACCATTGACCAAGTCCACTAGTTTTGTTTTACTTGAAGATATTTATTAAGCTAACCATTATTGTTTAGCCATGGTTTAGTCTCTACATGAGTTAGTGTATGACATAAACTCACCCATGGTTGCTATTCTCACCACAACTTGATTCATTCTTCACTTGCTTGATTCCATGAGAGCTTTCTTCATCTCCTTCATCAAGCTTTCTAGCTTCATGAGAGGTGAAGAAAATTAGTGAGAAAATTATTTCTAAAGTGAGCAAAATTCCTACTTCCTTAACCTCTTCTCTACTAGCCATTTAGATTGGGTTGTTTCTTCACTTGTTCACCACTTAGTGAAGAGGTAGCTTGAGTTAGTGTCTCGTCGACGTAGATCATCTTCGGCCTCGAAGACTTCAAGCAAGTTTGTTCATTTCATCTTGTGGAGCCTCACTAGAGTCCGGGAGATCACTACTTGGAGCGAAGGGACTACTACATGGAGCTATTGAAGTGAAGGACCGGTCTACAAAGGTTGTATTCCTTGTTCACTTAGATGTAAAGATGTTTATATGCTTGTTCGTCTAATTCTCTAGTTTAGATTCTAACGTTAGGGTTCTTTAGCGCGCCAATTTTTTGAAAACGGCATGATCGATGCCTCCCGAAACCCAGCGGCCGCCTAGGGAACCCTGCAGTGGTATCAGAGCCATGCTAGAGAATTAGACGATGTTGTAGTATTACGAAACCGAAACAACTCCGAAACACCCGAAACAATAACCCAGTTTCTGTCGAAATTTTCAGAGTGTCTAAATTTTTTTTAAGCAGTTTCAGAAAGTTACATGAGATGTAACATGAACACCATAGAAATTTGAGCCCTCCTCGCCGGATTATAGCCGGCCACATGACATAAAAAACCGGCCTGGTCGGTTTTTCCAGAGTGTTCTGGCTTCAAATTTTTAACGTATTCCGGTCTCTGGGTTTTGGCGTTTCAGGTATTGCTTGTTTTTGCTAAAATTGCATGTGATGTTATCTTTGTGCAAAGGCAATTCGGAGTGTTTCGTAATCGTAATTCTAACATCATTTTGGGTTGTTTAGACGACGTTAAATAGTTCCAACGGATATCAATAACCCATTTTTTCCCTCGCTGGAAATTTTCCAAGAGTTGGATTTTTCCAAGTTTGAAATCTTCAGAAAATCGAGCAGGTGTTTTCTGTGGACCCCATAGAAGAACGAACCCCTAACTCGATTCTGTGACCGTCAGAACCGCCATCGAACCCTAGGGTTTGTTGCAGTTCCGCGGCGCCACAGGTGAGGCAAAGGTTGACCCTTCTACGGTTGGTTCATAGGTGCTGTGGCATGTTCTGAGTACTTTTTGAACTCCGCTCAAGTGTTGAGCTCTTTGGGAAATTTTGGGTGTTTGTTTATTCGATCGAAAAGTTTAACATCGTATACCTATCTGTTATTGTGATACAATATTTGGAATCCACAATAATTAGTTATGTGATAACTAGTTTGAATTTTATAAATCTAGCAAGTTAGTCTCATTTGATCGGTTGCCATGGAATTTTGATGTGGATCAAAAGTCCGTCGCAATCACGTAGCGTACGCGGATACTCGCCGGGTAACCTTACTAGATAGCCACGCCCCATAGCCCCAACCAAGTGACTGTAGGAGAACCCCGTCGCCAAAAGCATCCGTTCGGGTGCTCACGGCGGCGATGTTCCGCCAAAGTGCACTTTGTCGACGGCATCAGGGGTGCAGCCGTCTTCTAAAGTTTCCGACGAGCATTCGATCAGGTTGTCGGGAATCTTGTTGAATTACCCGACTGATTATTGGAAAGTGTTTTCAATAACGAGACTAAAATGCGGGGTTTATCATTTTTAGGCATGTGATGTCTAAGAATTCATTTGGTTATGCATGAAATCCAAAGTATGTGATACATTGGGTTTTTGATGTCAAAGGTAGTTGCGGATTCCAATTGTTGTAGTTTTCACTTTCTTTTCTGCGTCCGTAAGTGTAATATGTGGTGTATCGTCGGTTTCGTTACTATACGTCAACGACAATTGGGATACGCATATTTACTTACGTTGATGACATGTGATGTTATGTGTTGCTGTGATATATTATATCGGATCGTCGTGTTTTGAATAGCCGGGTTTTTTTATGTGAGATGAGAGTTTTTCATTTTCATTCACGTAATAACTTGTATGTAATATTGTTTTATTGGGGCACTTCCGGATTGAGGATGATGTCACCATTGATGTATATTATTTACTTTTCCGCATTAGGATAGACCCAAGGTGGGGAGCACAAGTAACCGGGTTCTAGAGTCCAGTGGGAGACCATCTTGAGGAGTCGAGACCGGATCTCCTAACTCTAGAATTGGTAGGGTTGCTTGCCGCTCTCATAGGGGTCTAGGGATGTGGGTTTGGCTATTCATCGCGACCATGCGCGTTTTTTATTGGCTTAATTTAAAACACGGAATTCCTAGTATATCCAATATTTCATATGTGTTCTGCTGCTGCTGATATTCTGTGATGTGATCACTTGATATGTTGAGACGAATGCTTATATTATATATATGATATATAATAAATATTGTTGCTTTCGTTTCTTCTGTGATGCTTAGGAAGCATAATTGATGGGACTTCATTAATGAGATTAATGATATAAAAGAAACCTAAAGATGTTGTAGAATCTTGTTTTAAAAACTGGCAGCTCTAGTTTTTGCTTTGCTGGTATTCCTTGTAGAATATCCAGCACCTTATTCAATAAGGAAAGAGCCGAGATCTCTTCACCGGGAGTGACCTATTTAGCAAAACTAGTAAAAACCTCAAAAACACTCCTTTTCAAAATCATTCGATTTTACAACGATATCATGTTCATTACGCCCATGGTTTTCTTAAAAACCTGCGTAGCCCTCCGTCATTTCTGTCACGTCCCGAAAGTACGGAACATGACCGGTACTTAAACTACGAAACGTCTCGAGGCGTACGTAATCTAAGTAAGCCGAAAACCCAGAAATCGAAACCAAGAAAAGTAGTAGAGTGAAGGAAAAACCAACTTAAAACAAGTAGTTTTAATAGCATAAGCCGAGTTATGCGTTTTAAAAACATTAAGTATTTTCTGAAAATTTCGGCAGTCTCCTTTGTAAATACTGGCCCCCAAACGGGATACAACATGAATAGTATACGAAAACAATAAAAGGTATCCCCAAGCGGGAGCTAGCTCTTCGTCAATCGACGGTCACAACCACACAAGCAATATAATATACAACGCCAAGGGCGAGGATCAAAAACTCAAAAGGGAACTCAAAACCCCAAGAAATCCATAGAAATATAACGCGCGACTCTAAGGTCGAAAGAATAACATCGCTGGTCTCTATCTCAAAATAAATACATGTTTGGTTGATGGAACTTCTAGATACAACAGAATAATAGTATACAAGGTATAATGATGGGTACGATACAAATATACCCACCTACTAGCAAATCACCCGGAAATGGAAGTAGTGCCAGCAAAGCCATAATGGAACCTGTACGCCAAAACCTGCAAGAACTGTGGCACAACGGGGGTGAGTTGCCAACTCGTGAATAGAATACATCATGAACAGAAATCGCATGTATGACGCAATCCTAGGTCATACAATCATAATATATCCTTAAAATATAACCAGCAGCCTATAACCATGGCTAGGGTACACCACTAAACAATAGTAATACCAAGTGCTCGTGTCAGTGTCTCAGATAGCAATATATCATATGGATGATATAGGAATGCATGAAAACAGAATACATGTACTGAAGTAACTGCTTTCATAACTTTGTGAGATTACTTTATTTTTAAAGCGAGGTATCATAAATGAAATCAGCATAAACAGTGTCTAGCATCGACACAAAACATAAATCCCAATGTCTCAAAAATCCGTGGCTCCGGCTATCCGGACTGGCCTGTATTATCAAATCTCAGTACCTCAATATCTTAAAATCTCAGTATCAATCTCACTATCTAGGGCACCATCAGTCCTGACCGGCCCCTACCATCAATCTCAAGACCACGACGGTATCCTCCGGATATCCGACGCGTCGGGTAGAATCACCGGTCGGTAGTGCTCCCCTGCCAGGCTCAACATCAACAACACGGCCTTCTCGCCCCGGGGTACCGCACCGGGCCCACCATGTACCCGAAACGGTTCATCTAACTCCTCGAATCGGGTCTCGAAATCCATCAGCAAACTCATGGTGGACGACTCATACATCATGGGAAAACCGCACTTTTCATTTAAAAGAGAGAGAAAAGAAGTTTATAAATGTTTTTGCGGTTTTCCCCCAAATCCAGGAAATCTCATGAAAATCCGAATCCAAATCCTCAATAGCATGTAAACAGTGAATATAGGCATGGGAATCTATGAATGCGGCATAACAGTGAATAATAACATGCATGAAGTAGCAGGTAATAACTACAATGTCTGAACTAGCATATAAGGCAAGTACACTAATATCATGTCTAAACTATTAGCTAACAAGCTATGTTAATGTAATAGTATTTTCTAAGTGTACGTGACAAGGCAATTACCGATGAAGATGTGTGTGAGCCGGCAAGTAAGTATACGTGGTACATGTTGGGTTCCTAGGCACACTAATGAGGTCTCACAAGGCATCAACCATGCCAAATTCAAAATTTTCATGTGCCTACAAACCCTAATACGGATCGTTAAGTAGAGGATAGGCGATAAAGATTGCAAGTTAACAACTTAACTAAGAGTGAATGGAAATACAACCTTTGTAGATCCGGTCGTCCACTTCCTTGGCTCCGTGTTGACGTCCCTCTGCTGCGATCATCGGATCCCGGACTCTAGCGATGGTTTCGTCGAAGAAATGATCGGGCTAGGTCGTCGACTTCGATGCCGAAGATGATCTACGTC
The DNA here is from genome assembly GCA_030015575.1 of Agapanthus africanus. Lineage (NCBI taxonomy): Eukaryota > Viridiplantae > Streptophyta > Magnoliopsida > Asparagales > Amaryllidaceae > Agapanthus > Agapanthus africanus. The sequence goes on along the minus strand of CM057347.1, from coordinate 203,490,109 downwards.
GAAGCAACTCAAGCTCAAGCTCCACCTTCACAAAGTCATGAAACTTGTGAAGAAAACACCCTATACTACATGGCAAGTGGTAGAGGATGAAGAAATAGGAAGTGGGTTCACTTTGGATTTGGATTTCTCACTTGGAATCATCACTTAGAATTTTCTAGCCATGGTTTCTTCTCTTCATGAAGAAGATGAAGAAGAAGAAAGAAAAAGAATTAATTCCAAAAAGAAAATGAAGTGATGGTTATCATTTTGCAACCATGGTTAAGTGTAGAGAATAAACTAGGGTTTAGTTAAATGGTTGGGTTAAGGAAAGAAACAAAATGGTTATCACTTTCAAAGCTTCATGAAGCTTCAAGTGAAGTCCAAATAAAGCCACCATTTTATTTCTTGCCTAAATGAATAAATAAATGAATAAGTAAATAAAGCAAATGAAACCCTAACCATTAACTAAACATGGTTTAAAACAAACACATACCCAAGTTTGCATGTATCATCAAACATGATACAATCTTGTACACAAAAATATATCACATATACAATGTGCACAATCAAGTGAGAAAAATATCTTAAGTGAACCAATATTAGTTAATGTAAAGTAATATATCAAATATATAATTATACATTAAATCATTAAATCAACACTTGACTTAATGATCCGGTCATATTGCATATAACCGACTAATATCAAAAGTAACAAATTATCGAATCAACACTTGATCCGATAACCCGGCTATATCGCATATAACCGATCAATGTCACATATCGCGAGAATAGAATACAGTATCACATACTGGTACTATTCTCAGTCCCGCACATATCTCATATGCGCTCCTATTTCGTTTTGTTTGAGCCAGGAAACCTCTGTGTAGGACTCTAAAGACTCGTCAATACGCCGGCAGCAGGTGATGATCATATCAAACACCCACAAGCCGCAAGCGGTCTGCTAAACGTAACGGCCAACCGGGTATTGAGTGATCAGAAGATCAACGAGCAAGCCCGCTCACACTCCTGTGAATCCAACCAGTAACACTTACCGTACAGTCCGGTCTCGTCGTCTGATATGTCGCATATCTCGCCTAGGGGTGGTAAACGTCAGACCCCAATAGCTCGATAAGTCGTGTCGATATGAGGTCTATAACAGTTCGAGAAACTACTGGTGACACTTACCAGTAAATCTCAGCAACCCTGGCCAGGGTTTTCCGGTTATAGCCAATCGAACACAGCACAACATCAACTCCCTATACCGGGAGAGACGAATCCCCTCCTATCGCTCATTGCCTCCATGTGATTCGGGACTGTACCCAAAAACCACCGTTTTGCACGCCCTCTTGGACGTGGTAAGGTGGAAATCAAAGCACAGTGGGAATCACACAAGACTCTATGACGATCTCGGGTCAACAGACTACTCTGTACCAGTGTCACCAGAGAACTGCCATCTGACGTAAGGTATAATACCATCTGGGAGTTCTCGGCGAGTCCGTCCAGTGTACTCAGTTTCCACTGAGCACCCATATATCATCTCTGATGTCAAACACCAATGGATATGGGATCATCCATCGCCCATCTGTATGGGTCGAGAAGGTATACGCTAGTCTACTCTGGTATATCGATACCCCGTCTCGATACACCCACGACTAGGGACCTTGAAGGATGTACTTATGGACTACCATGTCCCCACTAGTATGATCCGCATCATAGTCCAGGTAGTCAAGTACACATCCTAAGGGCTTTACCAACATGTAACAGAGAGACAATCATTGTACACGTTAAGGTAAAAAGCAACCAGATAGCATACTATCATGTCGAGCAAGAAAGTCCTCCCTATATATGTCCAAGCATCCACTACAATATACATCCTATGTATAGCAATGGCCTCTAGGGCATACATATAACTAACAATCTCCCACTTGCACTAGGGCCATCTAATACCAGTGGTTGTAGTATCTCATACTCAACCATCCCATAAAAGTCTTTCTCTGGGAAAAGGCCTTTGTGAGTGGATCCGCCGTGTTGTCCTCTAAGTCTACTCTCCTGACCTCGATCCCTTGGAGATCAACCATCTCCATGATCAGGTGATACTGCCTTAGAATATGTCTGGATCTCTGATGGGACGGTCGTTCCTTGGCATAAGCCAGAACTCCATTGTCACACAATGGGAGGAACTAAGTTCATCTCATAAACCAATATACACCCAAACAGCCTCTTTGGTAGCATCTTAAGTAGCGATGTATCCTGCCTTTATCGTCTAGTTAGCCACGGTATTTAGCATGGAACTCTTCCAACATACCGTCCCTCCATTGAGGGTAAAGACAATGCCTGTGACTGACATTCAGTCGTCCTTATCACCCTGGAACACTTCCAGTGATTCTCCCCAGGATCGATTGATACCATCTCACTACAACTAGTGAGTATCCTAATATCCATTTAGATCTATCTCAAAGATCCCCAAGCCCAGGATTTTAGGAGGTATCACTTTGATCCTATATGGAGAATCATTGTTTCAAGCGGAGATTGATCGAGCGTAGCATAGGAAACTCCTTCCCTATCAAGAGTATGTCATCCACGTACTCTACGAGGATCGTCACCATACTCCCTACTACCCTTTTTGTTTATACAAGGTTCATCTACCATTTTGATGATGTCAAACTTTTTGACTAATACATCAAAACAGATGTTTCAACTCCGCGATGCCTGCTTTATCACATAAAACATCTTGCACACGTTTCCGCTGCTCCCACTATCTACGAAGCCCTCTGACTGTGTACTTATAGACTCTCTCTTCTAAAACATCATTTAGAAAAGCTGTCATGACACCCAACCGCCAGATATCGTAGTCATGGTATGTAGCCGTGGCAAGTAGGATCTGGATGGACTTAAACATAGGCACTGAAAAAGATTTCATCATTATCCACTCCTGGTCGATGATGAAAACCTTTAACATGTCTAGGTTTGAAAGTCTTAACTTTTCCATTTACACCAAGTAATCTTCTCAAGATATACTTGCTCCTGATGGGGATTTAACCCTTCAGATATAGCAACCAAAGTCCATACTTTGTTGGTGTACATGGATTCCATCTCAGATCGCTAAGCATCCAGCCATTCTTACAGAGTCCCTACTCTCGATGGCCTGCTCGAAACTAGTTGGGTCATCATCTCATGATGCAATCCTCGCTCCCACTGTCATCGAGAAACCGAAGTATCTCTCAGGTGGATGAGGAACCCTACTAGATCGGCGGAGAGGCTGAGGTTCGTTGGTAACTATTGAATTCTTTGGTTATATCAAATCATCTGCTGTAGTTTGTGTAGCTGGAACCTTTCCAGTTCTACATAACAGACCTTGCCTCGAGCTTGTCCGGATTTTGCTTTTAGACATAGGCCGGTCAACCCCAAATCTTAACTGACTTAAGAGATGGGCTCTTCCCTTTCCATATCACATATGAAGTGGTAGGCAACTGATTTGATTTGAACCCTATTCAACAGGTATGCTACTTCATAAGTGCATAACTCCCAAAAGGAAATAGGTAACTCAGTAGTACTCATCATAGAGCACACCTTATCAAATAGGGTGTGATTGCTCCGCCCCGATACACCGTTGTGCTGTGGTGTATTCAGAGGAGTAACACTGAGAGAGAATCTCATTCTCCTTTAGAATAGTCCAAGAATTCCATGCACAAGTATTCTCCTCCCTGATCTCATCATAGGACATAATACTTATACCCATATTTTGGTTCTCTACTTCTAACTTATATTCTGTGAATATCTCAAAAGGTTCGGACTTGTGTTTCAACAGGAACATATGTCTGAATCTAAAGAGATCATCAGAGAATGTAATGAAGTACAAAGAATCGACCTTGGCATGTGTAGATAGGGGACCTTCATACATCATCATGTATCAGTCTCAAGAGTACACTAACTCTTTCTCTGCTTCCAATAAACAGAGCTGTGGTCATCTTATTTTTGTGACATGACCGGCAAGTTTTCACAAGATGTAAATTCAAACAGATTTAAATATGCATCTATGTGGAACTTAGCTGGTCGGGTCGCATTGATATGACCTAGTCTACAATACCTCAGGAAGGATCCGTTCATTTCTGAACTCTTCCTCTTTTGTGTGTGTTCCGTATACTAAGAACTGTAGTTTGATTTAGAACATCAATGCTTTTAGATAACGTGCCTGAATCGATCAACTTTTGATATAGGAAATGTTCAAAACATTATCCAACTATACAAAATTTTATCATTTCTTTACTAATAAAGAGACTGATATGATTTTGTATATCAGGTTCGGTATCTAATAACATTCGTTCAGAATTAATGTATTTGGAATACAGGATGACAGTGACCAACAGACTTGGCTACAACACTTGCACCGTTTTCTGTTTCATGAAACTTATCACCCGTTCTCAGTTCTCTACCTTTCTGTAGCCCTATGTAACAGATTACATATCTGGGATCCTAATCCGGTATCAAATACCCAGGACGTAGAGGATACAGAGAAACAGTTCTTTGTAATTTAACACACCCGAAGGAGATGCATCATATGCACTTTCTTCGTTTGGGCGGTATGGGAATCCTGGTATTCCCCTATTTCCTGCTCTGTCTTATAACAATTATAAATTGGAGCGGGACCAACGTTCCCCAGTTCAGTATAACAAGCGGGTTCGGTCAATACATCCGTTTTATTATCTTGATTAAGGCGTGACATGGTCGCTACCTAGAGAGAGAGAGAAGAAAATACTCAGCGTATGCTCTTGTAAGATTAGATTGGTTATTATTATATCTAATAAGGATGGCTCCCACTGTTTCTATCAAATCTTCCTTCAAACCCTAAAAGGAAAGACTAGTCGGGATTAATTACACGCTACAAGTTCGACAATCTTTTAGCCAGGCCAGTGTCGGTACTTTGAGGGAGGTTCCCCGTGCTTTCGTACGGACCTAATTAATGTAAACCTCGTTTTCCCAGAGGCGTAACCTCGTTAACACCTTTCTAGACACCTACTTGATCGGCTAATTGTAATGTGTAAAACTCTCCCAGGAGTAACAATTACTCGCAGTGGGTATCAGGATCCAACTATCTCATAGAAGGTATGCAATCTCATTGCAAATTTCAACACTTGAAATTCCCGATAGTTTTGCCCCTAGCGTCCTATGACCTTGACGGAGGCCAAACTACCCATAGTCCGCTAGTCAAGTTCAACCCGTCATTTCCTGATTGAATTAAACCCACCCGCACGACCCTTGACGGAGGCCAAACAACACCGTACGAATACCCTAATCCAATCGCATCATATGCTAGCAGATAAGCACTAGTTAGCTACCGTCTACGCCTTGACGGAGGCCAAACTACCGCAGCACGAATACTAACTAGTACTTATCTGAAATGACGGAGGGCTACGACAGGTTTTTCTTAAAACCTATTGCGTATTGAACTTGATATCGTTGTAGAATCAAATGATTTTGAAATGGAGTGTTTTTGAGGCTTTTCTAGTTTTGCTAAAGGGGTCACTCCCGGTGAAGGGATCGTCGGCCCTTTCCTCGTCGAATGAGGTGCAGGATATATCATATATATCGCTGTGCAAAGCTGAAACTATAGAAGCAATCAAAGGACAAACCGAGGGTTGTAGCATCTGCCAGTTATTGCTAAAGGAGTCACTCCCGGTGAAGGGATCTCGGTCCTTTCCTTATCGAATAAGGTGCGGGATATATCATATATACCGCTGTGCAAAGCAAGAACTGTAGCTACCAGTTTTATTTTTGAAATTCGATTCCACAACATCTTAGGTTTCTTTTCTTTCATTAATCATATTAATGAAGTCCCATCATTTAAGTACCTAAACATCACAGATAAATACGACGTACACTTATTCCATCCGCATTCGCCTCGATGTCCCCTCGTGCACCGTTAGGTTAGGTAACTAACGACAGAGCGGGGCAGGGCTAGCGTGAGTGCAAAACATAAGTAACGTCTATATAATATATCATATATACTATATACAGTATCTATCACAGAACATATCACATGATCACATCACAGATAACGCAGCAGAAAAAATATATGAAATATTGGATATACTAGGACGTCCGTGTTTTCAATACGAGCCAGTATAAAACACGGATTCCACGGTCGCAATGAATAGCCAAACCCACACCCCTAGACCCCTACGAGAGCGGCAAGCAACCCTACCAATTCTAGAGTTAGGAGACCCGGCCTCGACTCCTCGAGTTGGTCTCCCACTGGACTTCAGAACCCGGTTACTTGTGCCCTCCTCCTTTGGTCTATCCTAGTGCGGAAAAGTAAATAATATACAAAAGGTGACATCTTCCGCAACCTGGAAGTGCCCCAATAAAAGAATATTACATACAAGTTTTTACATGAATGAAAATGAAAAACACTCATCTCACATAAAAAAAAAACCCGGCTATTCAAACACGACGATCCAATATAACATATCCAGCAACACATAACATCATATGTTATCAACGTAAGTAAATATGCCCATCCCAATTGTCGTTGACATATAGCAACGAAACCGGCGATATCACATATTACACTTACGGTCACAGAAAAGAAAGTGTAAAACTACAACAGTTGGAATCCGCAACCTCTTTAGACATCACATGCCTAATCAAATGAATTACTTAGACATCGCATGCCTGACAATTATAAACCCCGCATTTTAGTCTCATTATCGAAAACTCTTTTCAATATCAAGTTGGGCAATTCAACAAGATTCCCGCCGTTTTGATCAAATGCTCGTCGCAAACTTTATTAGGCGGCCGCACCCCCGATGCCGTCGACGAAGTGCACCAAGGCGGAACACCGCTGCCGCGAGCACCCGAACGGATGCTTTCGGCGACGGGGTTCTCCTACAGTCACTTGGTCGGGGATATGTGGTGTAGCTGTCTATTAAGTTTACCCGGCGAGTATCCGCGTACGCTACGTGATTGCGACGGACTTTTGATCGCATCAAAATTCCATGGCAACCGATCAAGTGAGACTAAAGTGCTATGTTTATAACATTCATTTAGTTATCTCATAACTATTTGTGGATTCCAAATATTGTATCACATTCCAGATAAACAGAAAATGTTAAACTTTCCGATCGAACAGTCAAACACCCAAGTTTTCCCGAAACAGCTCAACACATGAAATAAGTTTAAGAACATTCACTTCGTGCCACAGTACCAACGGTCCAGCCGTAGAAGGGTCAAGCCAACGCCTCACATGTGGCACGCCGTACTGCCCCAAACCCTAAGGTTCAAAGGGCAGTTCAAGACGGTCACATAATCGAGTTAAGGTTTGTTGTCTTCTAGAGGGTCCATCGCGTTACTTGCACTACTAAGAACATTCTCAAACTACGGAAAAATCCAACAGTTGGAAATTTCCCGGCAGGGGAAAAATTGGGTATTTATATCCAGTCGAACCCTTTAACATATTCTAAATATCCGGAAAACATTACGAAATTAAAAATTCCGATCGAAACAACGACTACAAAATAAACCCCAAAATACTCAACACTTAAGTCAGATAAAAATACCCATAAAATATCAGGGAATTAAAAAGAAACATTACTGTGCAAATTTAAGAGGGTGACGTCACAAAATGGCGGCGGAACCGCCGCACGAGCCATGCTCGTGCCGCGGTTCCGCGGCGGTTTGAGCTCCAAACAGTGTCGTTTTTGCACAGTAATTCTTACAATTTCCTGCTGATTTTTTTAGGCATTTTTAATTTGGAAATATCCCAGATTTTAAAAATGGACCAGAGAGGGGTGTATTTCGTCGTATTTGGGTTCGATCGGGGTTTTAACTTCGTTAACGCATCGCATAAGGCTCTAGCTAGGCTCTGATACCACTGTAGGGTTCCTAGGCACACTAATGAGGTCTCACAAGGCATCAACCATGCCAAATTCAAATTTTTCATGTGCCTACAAACCCTAATACGGATCGTTAACTAGAGGATAGGCGATAAAGATTGCAAGTTAACAACTTAACTAAGAGTGAATGGAAATACAACCTTTGTAGATCCGGTCCTCCACTTCCTTGGCTCCGTGTTGACGTCCCTCCGCTGCGATCATCGGATCCCGGACTCTAGTGATGGTTTCGTCGAAGAAATGATCGGGCTAGGTCGTCGACTTCGATGCCGAAGATGATCTACGTCGAGGCAACTCAAGCTCAAGCTCCACCTTCACCAAGTCATGAAACTTGTGAAGAAAACACCATATACTACATGGCAAGTGGTAGAGGATGAAGAAATAGGAAGTGGGTTCACTTTGGATTTGGATTTCTCACTTGGAATCATCACTTAGAATTTTCTAGCTATGGTTTCTTCACTTCATGAAGAAGATGAAGAAGAAGAAAGAAAAAGAATTAATTCCAAAAAGAAAATGAAGTGATGGTTATCATTTTGCAACCATGGTTAAGTGTAGAGAATAAACTAGGGTTTAGTTAAATGGTTGAGTTAAGGAAAGAAACAAAATGGTTATCACTTTCAAAGCTTCATGAAGCTTCAAGTGAAGTCTAAATAAAGCCACCATTTTATTTCTTGCCTAAATGAATAAATAAATAAATGAATAAGTAAATAAAGAAAATGAAACCCTAACCATTAACTAAACATGGTTTAAAACAAACACATACCCAAGTTTGCATGTATCATCAAACATGATACAATCTTGTACACAAAAATATATCACATATACAATGTGCACAATCAAGTGAGAAAAACATCTTAAGTGAACCAATATTAGTTAATGTAAAGCAATATATCAAATATATAATTATACATTAAATCATTAAATCAACACTTGACTTAATGATCCGGTCATATTGCATATAACCGACTAATATCAAAAGTAACAAATTATCGAATCAACACTTGATCCGATAACCCGGCTATATCGCATATAACCGATCAATGTCACATATCGCGAGAATAGAATACAGTATCACATACTGGTATTATTCTCGGTCCCGCACATATCTCATATGCGCTCCTATTTCGTTTTGCTTGAGCCAGGAAACCTTTGTGTAGGACTCTAAAGACTCGTCAATACGCCGGCAGCAGGTGATGATCATATCAAACACCCACAAGCCGCAAGTGGTCTGCTAAACGTAACGGCCACCCGGGTATTGAGCGATCAGAAAATCAACGAGCAAGCCCGCTCACACTCCTGTGAATCCAACCAGTAACACTTACCGTACAGTCCGGTCTCGTCGTCTGATATGTCGCAAATCTCGCCTAGGGGTGGTAAACGTCAGACCCCAATAACTCGATAAGTCGTGTCGATATGAGGTCTATAACAGTTCGAGAAACTACTGGTAACACTTACCAGTAAATCTCAGCAACCCTGGCCAGGGATTTCCGATTATAGCCAATCGAACACAGCACAACATCAACTCTCTATACCGAGAGAGACGAATCCCCTTCTATCGCTCATTGCCTCCATGTTATTCGGGACTGTACCCAAAAACCACCGTTTTGCACGCCCTCTTGGACGTGGTAAGGTGGAAATCAAAGCACAGTGGGAATCACACAAGACTCTATGATGATCTCGGGTCAACAGACTACTCTGTACCAGTGTCACCAAAGAACTGCCATCTGACGTAAGGTATAATACCATCTGGGAGTTCTCGGCGAGTCCGTCCAGTGTACCCAGTCTCCATTGAGCACCCATATATCATCTCTGATGTCAAACACCAATGGATATGGGATCATCCATCGCCCATCTGTATGGGTCGAGAAGGTATACGCTAGTCTACTCTGGTATATCGATGCCCCGTCTCGATACCCATGACTAGGGACCTTGAAGGATGTACTTATGGACTACCATGTCCCCACTAGTATGGTCCGCATCATAGTCCAGGTAGTCAAGTACACATCCTAAGGGCTTTACCAACATGTAACAGAGAGACAATCATTGTACACGTTAAGTTATAGAGCAACCAGATAGCATACTATCATGTCGAGTAAGAAATTCCTCCCTATATATGTCTAAGCATCCACTACAATATACATCCTATGTATAGCAATGGCCTCTAAGGCATACATATAGCTAACAGTACATACGCATCATCGGTAATGGTGCTGGTGTCCTAACAACATAATATCAACAATGGCATATGAATATGCGATGCGGAGCGAATAGCAATAATGTGCGGGAGCAGAATACTAGACACAACGATAACTATAAGTCAAACAATGGTGCCTTTTAAAAATAACACGAATCGCGGTGTTTTGAAAATAAGGGCTACGGTGTTTTAAAGAAAAGATACGTCTTTAGAAATATCCGTAGAATCCCTTGACCTGTTCTTTAAAATACCCGCGATTCGTCAGCTTTTGAAATAGGTAGGAGTCGAATCTAGTCTACCAACTATACTAAACTATAGGGCTAAGCTAACAGGCTAACTGAAGGTAAGGAAACCGCCTAACATCTGAGTCGATATATATACATATATATATATATATATATATATATATATATATATATATATTAGTCGGTGATCCCGCCTCAATAATATCACATCCGATACCATATCTATAATAAAACATTCCCAAGTCAACAGTGCGGATCAATCATCAATATATAGCTCGTACGTAAATCCGTCGTACGGCATCCCAAATCTGGGTACGGGTCAATATCACATTCATTATACTATTCATCTGGTATCCTCATTATCAAATATCATGATCGGGGTACTGATCTACGTCTAGTATAATACTGATACCGCCTAAGTATGCATGCACTTGTGTGAAACACTATGTCAAGGACCCGCTACAACGTCATGTCGTATCTCAAATACGAACCCTGCCATATCACCGATCTCATCGGCTCATCTCAAATCCCAAGTACTATCCTCATCATTCATGCATGTGTATATGAATGTATATATGCATAGTCCCATACCCATGCGTATATACATATATACGCATTCCCATCTACGCACAAGAAAGTAATGTATGCAAGTCTGTGTGTGCGTATGTGGGTATAACAACTACTCTAGGGTTTCGCAACTAACCCAAAGCTAATCCATGAACACATAATCATATCATGAATAAACATTCTCGTATCATAAAACACCTATATAAACATATATATATGAACTATACTACGGACTGCGGGGGTGCTATACGCCATCCACCCGACTTCTCCCCGTAGATATAAATCTACTCACCTGGTCCTCGCTCGCCAGTGCCGACGTCGCCACGCGCTTGCTTGTCGTCTCGAAGTCCACATGGGGTACCTACATATCATAACGCACCGTATCGCATTAAAACCAAATTCGAAATCGAAACGGCATACGAAAATCAAATCGGTACGCGTATCACGCATAGGTTAAAACCTATTGCCTACGCATGCAAGAATAGCCAAACCAACCCTCGATGTCGATGTACAAACGTCAAACCATCGAGAAAACCCAAACACACTCATTTGCGCATCCACGAACACTAACTATAATATAAAATAGGTTAAAATTCACAAAAACCCCAAATTCACCTTAAAAGCCATTTTTCCGAAAATCTAGCAAGCAAAAATTACCCGTTTTAGTACAAAACTCGACGTTTAAACAAATCTAGTGGCCATAATACTTATTAAATATCTCAAATAAGTCATAAAAACAATTTGCATAATTTAATCTCATTAAATTTCATTAACCCCAAAATTCTAGTTTACAATATACCTAATTTTAACAATTTTATAGCAAAAATGCACAACAATAATTTAGCTTGGATTTCCATGAACTAACGTATTAAACTACACTTTATAATGTTAATGAAGTCATGAAAACCCTAATCACATTTTTAAACCCAATTATTTAACCAATTTTAAAAACCAAGTTAGCAAATTAGCGTAATTATCAAAAAATTTAAACTGACAATTAACAACTAGCTACAAACTTTGTTTTAACATGTCATAAGGGCCTAATTACAACACACAACCATCCACCAAATTCACAAAACCCTAACTTGCATTCAATCCCTTTCTAGAATTTCCAAACTTGCAACAAAAGCCTAATTTACACTTAAATAAATTAGCTTTAAGGAATTAACTAACAAATTAAGCAAAAGGTTTAGAAATTATATCCAAAACATTTGAAGATCCATAAGCACCCATAGCCTCCCAAATTGAAATCTTGTTCCCTAGATCCATGCTAGATAGGCAAATGAGAAATGGGTAGGAGTTGGATTTTGATATCGGTGAGGTTTTACTTGATTTTTGAAGAAGTTTTTGAAGGATTTTGGAGATGAGATAAGGTTGTGAAATGGGGGGGGAATGAGGTGCAGAATTTCGGCCAGAGGAGAGGAGAGGGAGAGGTGAGGGGATTTGTGTGGAAATTCCAAGGTCAATGCCTTCACAAATTACCATAATACCCCTACCCTTTTAATATATATAAAAACCCTTATTTTAACCCATTTCTTCACATGATTTAAGGTCAAAAAGAGGGAAAGAAAATTCTTGGGCTGCTACAACAGTGTGGGGCTGGCCAAGGCGAGTGAGGGTGAGTGTGAGAGACTTTACAAAAAAATTCTATGCAAAAAGACCCCCACAATACCATATTTGCAAGTTTTAGTTCAAAATAATTATATTTTTGTTTTCCATAATAAAAACCAATTAAAACTTGAAATGAAATACTAAAAAATTATATTACAACTAGATTTTAATTAACATGATTTTAAAGATTAAAATTAGCCCATTTAAATTTGTATTTATCGCTAATTTAATGTATTTTCTTACCGGCTTAAAATAATATTAAAAATAATTAAATTCGGAAAATTTTTCAGAAAACCAGAAATTTTACCAGTGGCTCAATAAACACTAAACACTAGCAATTTCATAGCTAGAATATGTATTTTTAATTTTATAATAAAGATATTTATATTTTGACTTTTTACAGAAACCCCCCTTATTTTACCGATTTTTCGAAATTTCACCGAAACGATTTTCAAAACGTTACAATCTTCCCCCCTTAAAGAAATTCGGTCCCCGAATTTAAATTAGAACTCCCCCCAAATACTAAAACATTTCAGCGAAACCATCAAGTCGTCGGGGCTCCGAAACCATAAGTATGTAAAACAAATCATAGCGCAACGCATGCGCATGAAAAATGAGCCTATAACTCAAAATCAAAACTCCGTCAAGCATCCCGCAATCATCGGAGTCATGGTAAAAACACAAATGTCAAATCCAATACAAAACCAATATGATATAACTCGAAACTATACAAGTAAATATCAAATCTATATATGTAAATATCTGAAGGGAATGCATGCCAAATCTCTTAAAGTAGCTATGCAATGCGCATAACACTGCACAGTGGCGGACGTCTATCATAAGAAAATAATCATATACATATATACCTTTTGTTTGAACTGTACGTTCCGCCATTTTGGGAAACAATTTGGAAGGGTTTTCTTATTTTAAACGTTTCGTGTCATATCAGACACGTAGGTAAATACTGAGACTATAGCTCGCTTTTTGAAATTCCCTTCGATAGCTATCAATGCATGCAAAATACATTCAGGTACTGTTCTCTGACTAGTCCTGCTCAGTACGAAAACACATAGCAAATATCATAAAAACGTACTGCTCCATAAGAAATCAATCCCAAAATATGCATACGAATACTACGTGTGTCTGGTGCGCACGGAAATCAAAATCTATATATGTGCCAACATGTGCACAGAAACAAGATTTAAGTGCATCGGGTGTGCACGAAACATCTGTCAAAGGCAACGTGAGTGCCTGACAGCAAAATCAGGTGCATCTGACATGCACGAAAAATCTCGATTTAGTGCATCTGGTGTGCACCAAAATCGTACCTCAAAACATGCGCCCAACATGCGCGAAAATCCAAATCAGGTGCATCCATCGTGCACGAAAACATGAAATCCGATATCAAGCGCCGAACATGCGCAAAATCCAATCAGGTGCACAAGGTGCACAAAACAAATATCGAACATCACAATCGAAATCGAAGTCCAGTGGATCTAAATGCACAACATACGTAACACTGCACTGCAAGCATATATGAACTATACCGAGTGCAAAAACCAAATCGTGTGTGTACATACGCACAAAATAAACTCAACTGTATGAAACCCATAAAATCATAAACGTGAGAAACCAAGGTACGAAAACGATATCAAGTGCAACAGCTGTGCAAAAATCGTAAATACTGTAAGTGCACGGCGGCGCCCCGGCCTCCATTCCGAGGCCAAATGCGGAAGCGATGGTTAACTTTAAATTTTCTTGAACCGGCACCACCGCGCACTAAAACCCGGATCGGGCCATTAACTAATTCTAGCTAACTACAAGATGGGGAAGAGAGATATACCGACTGATCCGTGTCCTCCGGTCTTCTCGTCGTCGTCCCGATCTCCCGCGGAAGCTCCGGTCTCCACCTCGTCGCCGAAAGGGCACCACGTCGCCGGCTTCTTTTACAGGCTCCCACCTCTATACCGAGGCAACTCGGGCACGAAGCTGGCGAGTCGACGTGCCCAAGGTTTGCTGCAGAATGGTGTAGAACCATGTCTCATTTTGGGGTTGTAGGAATTGCCATATGGTGGAGGAAATGATACAAGCTTTTGGAGGAGGAGCTAATATGATTTTTGCCAACCCAAATGAGTGTAAATCCCTACACCAAAAATTGGGACAGCCCACCTAGAGCTTGGCCGGCCATGCTAATGGGGAGGAGAGAATGAGAGTGAGTGTCAAAAATAATGGGAGCCACTCACCAAACATGCAAGAGAGAGAGGAATGGTTATCATATGAAGAAATGATCACAAAGAAACACCAACACTCCACCAACCTCACCCTTCATCATCATCAACAATCATGTCCTACAAAAGTCAAGCCATGATAAAGATAGAAGTCAAGGTCAAAGAAAAGCTATCATGATACAACAATATGCAATCACCACCCTCCACAAATGCTTATTTGCACAAATGCAAATAAGCCCTCCTCCACCAAACTTTGGCCAATGAACGATGCAAATGAAAATGGCCGAAACGGAAAGCAAACTGGCAACTCCAGAAAACTGGTCCTGTAATAAATTACAGGAAAAACCCCGATACTGTGTATACACACCCGTATCTGTATTCCAACCGAATACAAATGCAATGAGACAAATCTACACTGTACTATACTAGGATCCGGCTTAAACCAAAGCCGGCTAGTATTATCCGTCCGATCCTGATCCGTACAATACCGCACGTATCTGATCGGACCCTGCCATATCTCCATATAGCCTCTACAGCTTTTCGCCCGAAAACTTGAGCAACTGAATGTGGGGGACTCTAAAGACTCGTCAACACCTTGGTTGTGGATTTAACCACTAGCACGTCAGAGGTATAAGCCAATACGTAACGGGCTACCAGGTATTGGCCAAAAGGGACGTCGATGAGCGAACTCATCCTGACACCCTACTGAGCCTGTCAGTGACAATATCCGTACAGTCCGGTCCGTTCGTTTATGAGCATCGCATGGCGGGCCTAGGGGGTTGGTAAAAGTCAGACCCCCAAAAGCGGTACAAGTCGTGTCGGAGTGTAGCCCAGAACACCCTGAGATACTACTGGAATACCTACCAGTAAATCTCCTGCCTCGGCCAAGGGCTTCGTGTAATGGCTCTCCTAGACACAGCGCGACCTCACCCCCAATACGGGGAGAGACAAACCCCTGAAGATCCGCTCACTGCCTCCATGTGGCTCGGGACTGTACCCAACTAAAACCTGTTTGCACGTCTCCTTTGAGCGTGGTAGGGTACTAATCAAAGTACAGTGGGAACTCACACGAGACAAATGACGATCCCCAGGTCGATGAACTAACCTGTACACATGTCACCAGGGAACTGCTATCTGACGTCAGGTATAAGACCAACTAGCATGTTCCCGGCGAGTCCTATCCGGTGTACTCATAACCCAATGAGCACCTGTATACATCTTAGGTGAACCAACTGACACCAGTGGCTTGTGAGACCAGTCCTATCCGGTGGACTCTAAAGACTCGTCAATTCGGCTTATCGAATCAACGCTTGAATCGATAACTAGGTTATATCGCATACAACCATTCGATACATTTATCGCGAGAATAGAATACGGTATCACATACACGCATTATTCTCGGTCCCGCACATATCTCATATGCGCTCCTATTTCGTTTCGGTTGAGCCAGGAAACCTCTGTGTAGGACTCTAAAGACTCGTCAATACGCCGGCAGCGGATGATGATCATATCAAACATCCACAAGCCGCAAGCGGTCTGCTAAACGTAACGGCCACCCGGGTATTGAGCGATCTGAAGATCGACGAGCAAGCCCGCTCACACTCCAGTGAATCCGACCAGTAACACTACCGTACAGTCCGGTCTGATCGTCTGATATGTCGCATATCTTGCCTAGGGGTGGTAAACGTCAGACCCCAATAGCTCAATAAGTCGTGTCGATATGAGGTCTATAACTGTTCGAGAAACTACTGGTAACACTTACCAGTAAATCTCAGCAACCCTGGCCAGGGATTTTCTGTTATAGCCAATCGAACACAGCGCAACATCAACCCCCTATACCGGGAGAGACGAATCCCCTCCTATCGCTCATTGCCTCCATGTGACTCGGGACTGTACCCAAAAACCACCGTTTTGCACGCCCTCTTGGACGTGGTAAGATGGAAATCAAAGCACAGTGGGAACCACACAAGACTCTATGACGATTTCGGGTCAACAGACTACTCTGTACCAGTGTCACCAGAGAACTGCCATCTGACGTGAGGTATAATACCATCTGGGAGTTCTCGGCGAGTCCGTCCAGTGTACCCAGTCTCTACTGAGCACCCGTATATCATCTCTGATGTCAAACACCGATGGATATGGGATCATCCATCGCCCATCTGTATGGGTCGAGAAGGTATACGCTAGTCTACTCTGGTATATCGATGCCCCGTCTCGATACACCCACGACTAGGGACTTTGAAGGATGTACTTATGGACTACCATGTCCCCACTAGTATGATCCGCATCATAGTCCAGGTAGTCAAGTACAGATCCTAAGGGCTTTACCAACATGTAACAGAGAGACAATCAGCATACACGTTAAGGTAAAGGGTAACCAGATAGCATACTATCATGTCGAGCAAGAAAGTCCTCCCTATATATGTCCCAGCATCCACTACAATATACATCCTATGTACAGTAATGGCCTCTAGGGCATACATATAACTAACAATCTCCCACTTGCACTAGGGCCATCTGATAGCAGTGGTTGCAGTATCTCATACTCAACCATCCCATAAAAGTCTCTCTCTGGGAACAGGCCTTTGTGAGTGGATCCGCTATGTTGTCCTCTGAGTCTACTCTACGAACCTCGATCTCCCTGGAGATCAACCATCTCCATGATCAAGTGACACTGCCTTAGAATATGTCTGGATCACTGATGGGACCGGCGTTCCTTGGCATAAGCCACAACTCCATTGTCTCACAATGGTAGGAACATAGTTCATCTCATGAACCAATATACACCCAAACAGCCTCTTTGGTAGCATCTTAAGTAGCGATGTATCGTGCCTTTATCTTCTAGTATGTCACGGTATCTAGCTTAGAACTCTTCCAACATACCGTCCCTTTACTGAGGGTAAAGACAATGCCTGTGACTGACATTCAGTCGTCATTATCACCCTGGAACCCTTCCAGTGATTCTCCCCAAGATCGATTGATACCGTCTCACTACAACTAGTGAGAGTCCTAACATCCAATTAGATCTATCTCATAGATCCAAAATCCAGGATTTAGTAGGTATCACTTTGATCCTATATGGAGAATCCTTGTGATAAGCGGAGATCGATCGAGCGTAGCATAGGAAACTCCTTCCCCATCAAGAGTATATCATCCACGTACTCTACGAGGATCGTTACCATACTCCCTACTACCTTTTTGTTTATACAAGGTTCATCTACCATTTTGATGATGTCAAACTCTTTGACTAATTCATCAAAACAGATGTTCCAACTCCGCGATGCCTGCTTTATCCTATAAAGCATCTTGCACACGTTTCCGCCGCTCCCACTGTCTACGAAGCCCTCTGGCTGTGTACTTATAGACGCTTTCTTCTAAATCATCATTTAGAAAAGCAGTCAAGACACCCAACCACCAGATATCGCAGTTATGGTATGTAGCCGTGACAAGTAGGATCTGGATGGACTTAAGCATAGCTACTTGAAAAGGTTTCATCATTATCCATGCCTGGTCGATGACGAAAAGCTTTAACAAGTCTAGCTTTGAAAGTCTCAACCTTTCCATGTACACCAAGTAATCTTCTCAAGATATACTTGCTCCTGATGGGGATTTAACCCTTCAGATATTGCAACCAAAGTCCATACTTTGTTGGTGTATATGGATTCCATCTCAGATCGCTAAGCATCCAGCCATTCTTACAGAGTCTTACTCCTGATGGCCAGCTCGAAACTAGTTGGGTCATCATCTCATGATGCAATCCTCGCTCCCACTGTCATAGAGAAACAGAAGTATCTCTCAGGTGGGTGAGGAACCCTACTAGATTGGCGGAGAGGCTGAGGTTCGTTGGTAACTATTGAATCCTTCGGTTCTACCAAATCATCAGCTGCAGTTTGTATAGTTGGAACCTTTCCAGTTCTACATAACTTACATTGCCTCGAGCTTGTCCGGATTTTGCTTTTAGACATTGGCCGGACAACCCCAAATCTTAACTAGCTTAAGACATGGGCTCTTCCCTTTCCATATCTCATATGGAGTGGTAGGCAACTGATTTGATTCGAACCTAATTCAATAGGTATGCAGCTTCTCAAGCGCATAACTTCCAAAAGGAAAAAGGTAACTCAGTAGTACTCATCATAGAGCACACCTTATCATATAGGGTGTGATTGCTCCGCCCCGATATACCATCGTGCCATGGTGTATACGGAGGAGTAATGCTGAGAGAGAATCTCATTCTCTTTTAGAATAGTCCAGTATTTCCGTGCTCAAGTATTCTCCTCCTCGATCACATCAAAGGACATAATACTTATACCCGTATTTTGGTTCTCTACTTCTAACTTATATTCTGTGAATATCTCAAAAGGTTCGGACTTGTGTTTCAACAGGAACATATGTCTGAATCTTGAGAGATCATCAGAGAATGTAATGAAGTATAAAGAACCATTCCTGGCATATGTAGACAGGAGACCTTACATACATCAACATGTATCATCCCAAGAGTTTACTAACTCTTTCTCTGTTTCCAATAAACAGAGCTGAGGTCATTTTATCTTTGTGACATGACTCGCAAGTTTCATAAGATGTAAATTCAAACTAATTTAAATATGCATCTAAATGTAACTTCAGCCAGTCGGGTCGCATTGATATGACCTAATCTACAATGTCTCAAGAAGGATTCGTTCATTTCTGAACTCTTCCTCTTGTGTGTGTTCCGTATACTAAGAACTGTAGTTTGATTTAGAACATTAATGCTTTTAGATAACGTGCCTGAACCGATCAACTTTTGATATAGGAAATGTTCAAAACATTATCCAACAATACAAAATTATATCATTTCTTTACTAATAAAGAGAGTGATATGATTTTGTATATCAGGTTCGGTATCTAATAACATTCGTTCAGAATCAATGTATTGGTAATACAGGGTGACAGTGACCGACAGACTTGGCTGCAACACTTGCCCCGTTTTCTGCCTCATGAAACTTATCACCCGTTCTCAGTTCTCTACCTTTCTGTAGCCCTATGTAACAGATTACATATCTGGGATCCTGATCTAGTATCACATACCCAGGACGTAGAGGATACAGAGAAACAGTTCTTTGTAACGAACACACCCGAAGATGATGCATCAGCATGCACTCTCTTCTTTTGGGCGGCACGGGAATTCTGGTAATCCCCAATTTCCTGCTCTGTCTTATAACAATTATAAGTTGGAGCGGGACCAACGTTCCCCAGCTCAGTATAACAAGCGGGTTCGGTCAATATTCCGTATTATTATCTTGATTAAGCCGTGATTTGGTCGCTACCTGGAGAGAGAGAGAAGAAAACACTCAGCGTGCGCTCTGTCAAGAATAGATTGGTTTTTATTTTATCTAATCAGGATGGCTCCCACTGCTTTTTATCAAATCTTCCTTCAAACCCTAAAAGGAAAGACTAGCCGGGATTAATTACACACTACAAGTTCGCCAATCTTTCAGCCAGGCCAGTGTCGGTACTTTGAGGGAGGTCCCCCGTGCTTTCGCACGAACCTAATTAATGTAAACCTCGTTTTCCCAGAGGCGTAACCCCGTTGACACCTTTCTAGACACCTACTTGATCGGCTAATTGTAATGTATAAAACTCTCCCAGGAGTAACACTTACTCGCAGCGGGTATCGGGATCCAACTATCTCATAGAAGGTATGCAATCTCATTGCAAATTTCAACACTTGAAATTCCCGATAATCTTTTGCCCCATACGATCTATGACCTTGACTGAGTCAACAAACCATAGACCGCAAGTAAAGTTCAACCCGTCATTTCTCGATTGAATTAAACCCATCCGCACGACCCTTGACTGAGTCAACAAGGCCGCACGACTACCCTAATCCAATCGCATCATATGCTTTGCAGATAAGCAATAATCAGCTACCGCACACTACGCCTTGACTGAGTCAACAAACGCAGCACGAATACTAACTAGTACCTATCTGAAATGACGGAGGGCTACGACAGGTTTTTAAGAAAACCTTTTGCGTAATGAACTTTATATCGTTGTAGAATCAAATGATTTTAAAATGGAGTGTTTTTGAGGCTTTTCTAGTTTTGCTAAAGGAGTCACTCCCGGTGAAGGGATCGTCGGTTCTTTCCTCGTCGAATGAGGTGCGGGATATATCATATATATCACTGTGCAAAGCAAAAACACTTAAAAGCAATCAAAAGACAAACCGAGTGTGTAGCATCTGCCAGTTATTGCTAAAGGAGTCACTCCCGGTGAAGGGATCTCGGTCCTTTCCTCATCGAATAAGGTGCAGGATATATCACATATACCGCTGTGCAAAGCAAGAACTGTAGCTACCTGTTTTATTTTGAAATTCGATTCTACAACATCTTAGGTTTCTTTTATTTCATTAATCACATTAATGAAGTCCCATCATTTAAGTACCTAAACATCACAGATAAATACGACGTACACTTATGCCATCCGCATTCGCCTCGATGTCCCCTCGTGCACCGTTAGGTTAGGTAACTAACGGCAGAGTGGGGCAGGGCTAGCGTAGGTGTAAAACATAAGTAACGCCTATATAATATATCATATATACTATATACTGTATCTATCACAGAACATCACATGATCACATCACAGATATCGCAGCAGAAGAATCATATGAAATATTGGATATACTAGGACGTCCGTGTTTTCAATACGAGCCAGTATAAAACACGGATTCCACGGTCGCGATGAATAGCCAAACCCACACCCCTAGACCCCTACGAGAGCGGCAAGCAACCCTACCAATTCTGGAGTTAGGAGACCCGGACTCGACTCCTCGAGTTGGCCTCCTACTGGACCCCAGAACCCGGTTACTTGTGCTCCCCTCCTTGGGTCTATCCTAGTGCGGAAAAGTAAATAATATACAAACGGTGACTACTTCCGCAACCTGGAAGCGCCCCAATAAAAGAATATTACATACAAGTTTTTACATGAATGAAAATGAAAAACACTCATCTCACATAAAAACCCCCGGCTATTCAAACACGACGATCCAATATAACATATCCAGCAACACATAACAACACATGTCATCAACGTAAGTAAATATGCGCATCCCAATTGTCGTTGACGTATAGCAACGAAACCGGCGATATCACATATTACACTTACGGTCACAGAAAAGAAAGTGTAAAACTACAACAGTTGGAATCCGCAACCACCTCAGACATCACATGCCTGACCAAATGAATTCCTTAGACATCGCATGCCTAATAATTATAAACCCCGCATTTTAGTCTCATTATCGAAAACACTTTTCAATATCAAGTCGGGTAATTCAACAAGATTCCCGAAAAACTGATCGAATGCTCGTCGCAAACTTCAGTAGACGGCCGCACCCCCGATACCGGCGACGAAGTGCACCAAGGCGGAACACCGCTACCGCGAGCACCCGAACGGATGCTTTCGGCGACGGGGTTCTCCTACAGTCACTTGGTCGGGGCTATGGAGTGAGGCTGTCTATTAAGTTTACCCGGCGAGTATCCGCGTACGCTACGTGATTGCGACGGACTTTTGATCACATCAAAATTCCGTGGCAACCGATCAAGTGAGACTAAACTGCTATGTTTATAACATTCATTTAGTTATCTCATAACTATTTGTGAATTCCAATTATTGTATCCCATTCCAGATAATTAGAAAATGTTAAACTTTCCGATTGAACATTCGAACACCCAAGTTTTCCCGATACAAATCAACACATGAAACTAGTCTAACAACATTCAGTTCGTACCTCAGTACCAACGGTCCAGCCGTAGAAGGGTCAAGCCAACGCCTCACATGTGGCACGACGTACTGCCCCAAACCCGAAGGTTCAAAGGGCAGTTCAAGACGGTCACATAATCGAGTTAAGGTTTGTTGTCTTCTAGAGGGACCATCGCGTTACTTGCACTACTTAGAACATCGTTAAACTACGGAAAAATCCAATACTTGGAAATTTCCCGACAGGGGAAAAATTGGGTATTTATATCCGGTCGAACTTTTTAACATATTCTAAAATTTATCCGGAAAGCCACACAGACAAAATTTGATACTCCGATCGAAACACCGAATCCCCAAATCAACTCAGAAAAATTCAACTCTTGAAAAAATATTAAAAATACCCAGAAACACCAGCATACAAAACTAAGAATTACTGTGCTGAAAGATACACACAAAACGACAAAGATGCCGCGGATCCGCCGCACGAGCCTAGCTCGTGCCGCGGAACCGCGGCTGAATGATGGATTTAGGAAATCGTGCTGCATAGTTATTCTTAGGATTCTCTGCTTATTTTTCTGAACATTTTTAATGTGGAAAAAGACCAGATTTTAAAAAATGGACAGAGAGCATGTTTGAATCGGGGTTTCGGGTTCGTTCGGACTCCAAATTCCGTCTAGACTTCGCCTAAGGCTCTAGCTAGGCTCTGATACCACTGTAGGGTTCCTAGGCACGCTAGTGAGGTCTCCCAAGCCATCAACCATGGCAATTTCAAAAATTATGGTGCCGAGAAACCCTAAACTACGGATCGATAACTAGATGTCTAGGCGAAAAAGAACTAGTTAACACTTAACTAATGAGAAAACGGAAATACAACCTTTGTAGATCCGGTGCTCCACCTCCATAGCTCCGCAACGAGGTCCTCTCCGCTGTCCAAGTCAAATCCGGGCTCTAGAGTCGGCTTCGTCGGAGAAAAAGGGAGCTAGGTCGTCGATGTCCATGCCGAAGATGATCTACGTCGAGGCATCGCTAGATCAAGCTCACAACTTCACCAAGTCAAGAAACTTGTGAAGTAAACACACTCTACTACTTGGCAAGAGGTAGAGGATGAAGAAATAGGAAGTGGATAGACTTTAGTTTTGGATTTCTCACTCATATGCATCAATCACCATTGATGGAGGTGAAGCTTTTCTTCTTCAAGTCAAGGAAGAAGAAGAAGAAATGTTATGATAAGTTAAAAGAAAAAGAAAAGAATAATCAAATCTTATCATGACTAAACCATGGTAAAGTGTAGAGATTGAACTAGGGTTAAAACAAATGGTTAGGTTAAGCATGAGATAAGAATGGTGGACAAAGTCAAAGGTTCATGAATCTTCAACTACAATCCAAAACAAGCCACCATTTTCCTCATTCCCTTTTCCAAAAAGAAAATAAATAAATAAATAAATAAATAGATAAATAAAGGAAATGAAACCCTAACCATTCTTTTAACCATGGTTTAAATCTTTGCACTTAACCAAGTAAACATGTATCATCAAACATGATACAATCAAATGCACAAAATCATATCGCATATGTAATGCGCACATCCGAGTGAGAAAATCCATCTTAAGTAAACCGATACTAGTTGATGCAAAGTAATATATCAAATATATAAATATGCATTAAATCATTAAATCAACACTTGATTCAATGATCCGGTTATGTCGCACACAACCGACTAGTATACAATATATCGGCTTATCGAATCAACGCTTGAATCGATAACTAGGTTATATCGCATACAACCATTCGATACATTTATCGCGAGAATAGAATACGGTATCACATACACGCATTATTCTCGGTCCCGCACATATCTCATATGCGCTCCTATTTCGTTTCGGTTGAGCCAGGAAACCTCTGTGTAGGACTCTAAAGACTCGTCAATACGCCGGCAGCGGATGATGATCATATCAAACATCCACAAGCCGCAAGCGGTCTGCTAAACGTAACGGCCACCCGGGTATTGAGCGATCTGAAGATCGACGAGCAAGCCCGCTCACACTCCAGTGAATCCGACCAGTAACACTACCGTACAGTCCGGTCTGATCGTCTGATATGTCGCATATCTTGCCTAGGGGTGGTAAACGTCAGACCCCAATAGCTCAATAAGTCGTGTCGATATGAGGTCTATAACTGTTCGAGAAACTACTGGTAACACTTACCAGTAAATCTCAGCAACCCTGGCCAGGGATTTTCTGTTATAGCCAATCGAACACAGCGCAACATCAACCCCCTATACCGGGAGAGACGAATCCCCTCCTATCGCTCATTGCCTCCATGTGATTCGGGACTGTACCCAAAAACCACCGTTTTGCACGCCCTCTTGGACGTGGTAAGATGGAAATCAAAGCACAGTGGGAACCACACAAGACTCTATGACGATCTCGGGTCAACAGACTACTCTGTACCAGTGTCACCAGAGAACTGCCATCTGACGTGAGGTATAATACCATCTGGGAGTTCTCGGCAAGTCCGTCCAGTGTACCCAGTCTCTACTGAGCACACCGTATATCATCTCTGATGTCAAACACCGATGGATATGGGATCATCCATCGCCCATCTGTATGGGTCGAGAAGGTATACGCTAGTCTACTCTGGTATATCGATGCCCCGTCTCGATACACCCACGACTAGGGACTTTGAAGGATGTACTTATGGACTACCATGTCCCCACTAGTATGATCCGCATCATAGTCCAGGTAGTCAAGTACAGATCCTAAGGGCTTTACCAACATGTAACAGAGAGACAATCAGCATACACGTTAAGGTAAAGGGTAACCAGATAGCATACTATCATGTCGAGCAAGAAAGTCCTCCCTATATATGTCCCAGCATCCACTACAATATACATCCTATGTACAGTAATGGCCTCTAGGGCATACATATAACTAACACTCAAAACCCCAAGAAATCCACAGAAATATAACGCGCGACTTTAAGGTCAAAAGAATAACATCACTGGTCTCTATCTCAAAATAAATACATGTTTGGTTGATGGAACTTCTAGATACAACAGAATAATAGTATACAAGGTATAATGATGGGTACGATACAAATAAACCCACCTACTAGCAAATCACCCGGAAATGGAAGTAGTGCCAGCAAAGCCGTAATGGAACCTGTACGGCAAAACCTGCAAGAACTGTGGTACAACGGGGGTGAGTTGCCAACTCGTGAATAGAATACATCTACGAACAGAAATTGCATGTATGACGCAATCCTAGGTCATACGATCATAATATATCCTCAAAATATAACCAGCCGCCTATAACCATGGCTAGGGTATACCACTAAACAACAGTAATACCAAATGCTCGTGTCAGTGCCTCAGATAGCAATATATCATATGGATGATATAGGAATGCATGAAAACAGAATACATGTACTGAAGAAACTGCTTTCATAACTTTGTGAGATTACTTTATTTTTAAAGCGAGGTATCATAAATGAAATCAGTATAAACAGTGTCTAGTATTGACACAAAATATAAATCCCAATGTCTCAAAAATCCGAGGCTCCGGCTATCCGGACTGGCCTGTATCATCAAATCTCAGTACCTCAATATCTCAAAATCTCAGTATCAATCTCACTATCTAGGACGCCGTCAGTCCTGACCGGCCCCTACCATCAATCTCAAGACCACGACGGTATCCTCCGGATATCCGACGCGTCGGGTAAAATCACCGGTCGGTAGTGCTCCCCTGCCAGGCTCAACGTCAACAACACGGCCTTCTCGCCTCGGGGTACCGCACCGGGCCCACCATGTACCCGAAACGGTTCATCCAACTCTTCGAATCGGGTCTCGAAATCCATAAGCAAACTCATGGTGGACGACTCATACATCATGGGAAAACCGCACTTTTCATTTAAAAGAGAGAGAAAAGAAGTTTATAAATATTTTTGCGGTTTTCCCCCAAATCCAGGAAATCTCATGAAAATCCGAATCCAAATCCTCAATAGCATGTAAACAGTGAATATAGGCGTGAGAATCCATGAATGCGGCATAACAGTGAATAATAACATGCATAAAGTAGCAGGTAATAACTACAATGTCTGAACTAGCATATAAGGCAAGTACACTAATATCATGTCTAAACTATTAGCTAACAAGCTATGTCAATGTACTAGTATTTTCTAAGTGTACGTGACATGGCAATTACCGATGAAGATGTGTGTGAGCCGGCAAGTAAGTGTACGTGGTACATACGCATCATCGATAATGGTGCTGGTGTCCTAACAGCATAATATCAACAATGGCATATGAAATCACAATATGAATATGCGATGCGGAGCGAATAGCAATAATGTGCGAGAGCAGAATACTAGACACAACGATAACTATAAGTCAAACAATGGTGCCTTTTAAAAATAACACGAATCGCGGTGTTTTTAAGAAAAGATACGTTTTTAGAAATATCCGTAGAATCCCTTGACCTGTCTTTTAAAATACCCGCAATTCGTTATCTTTTGAAATAGGTAGGAGTCAAATCTAGTCTACCAATTATACTAAACTATAGGGCTAAGCTAACAGGCTAACTGAAGGTAAGAAAACCACCTAACATCTGAGTCGATACATATATATATATATATATATATATATATATATATATATATATATATATATATATATATTAGTCGGTGATCCCGCCTCAATAATATCACATCCGATACCATATCTATAATCAGACATTCCCAAGTCAAGAGTGCGGATCAATAATCAATATATAGCTCGTACGTAAATCCGTCGTACGGAATCCCAAATCTGGGTACGGGTCAATATCACATTTATCATAATATTCATCTGGTATCCTTTTTATCAAATATCATGATCAGGGTACTGATCTACGTCTAGTACAATACTGATACCGCCTAAGTATGCATGCACGTGTGTGAAACACTACGTCAAGGACCCGCTACAACGTCATGTCGTATCTCAAATACGAACCCTGCCATATCACCGATCTCATCGACTCATCTCAAATCCCAAGTACTATCCTTATCATCCATGCATGTGTATATGAATGTATATATGCATAGTCCCATACCCACGCGTATATACATATATACGCATCCCCATCTACACACAAGAAAGTAATGTATGCAAGTCTGTGTGTGCGTATGTGGGTATAACAACTACTCTAGGGTTTCGCAACTAACCCAAAGCTAATCCATGAACACATAATCATATCATTAATAAACATTCTCGTATCATAAAACACCTATATAAACATATATATATGAACTATACTACGGACTGCGGGGGTGCTATACGCCATCCACCCGACTTCTCCCCGTAGTTATAAATCTACTCACCTGGTCCTCGCTCGCCGGTGCCGACGTCGCCACGCGCTTGCTTGTCGTCTCGAAGTCCACATGGGGTACCTGTAGGGTGTTTTTCGTCACCCCATTGAGATGGGAATACGCGCGCGCTTGTCAGGCGCATTACAGATTCCCCCTGCCTAGGGTAGGCTGGGGTTTATTGATTGTGGGAATCCAAATCTCCGGCAGCCGCGGACTAAGCTGCCATTAATTACCCCTCGCTTTTGGAGCGAAGGAACCTCCGATTGACGGGTTAAACTGGTCATGCGAACTCAATATGCAGTGCGTGTGTTGTGTTTTGAAAGGCGGTTTAAATATATCGGGAGCCACGCAGAGTTTTTACGGGGGACAGTGTCGTGGAGTATGTGTGTATGCACATATGTATACATATGTATATCTATATATGTATATACATATAAAAAAAAGGGGGAAAAGGCATCCAAAGGATGCGTGGGGGCAGCACCTTGGGCGCTATGCGCCTAGGTGCTGTGCGCTCAGGCGCTAGAGTGCCACGTGTCGGCACGTGGGCGCTCTGCGCTTGAGCGCTGAGTGCTTGAGCGCAAGCGCGCCACGTGTCGGCACGGGGGAGACTTGCGCTCGAGCGCTTGCGTTTGAGCGCAAGTGTGCCACGTGTTGGCACGGGGGCGAGTTGCGCCTGAGCGCTTGCGCTTGAGCGCAAGCGCGCCAAGTGTCGGCACGAGGGCGAGTTGCGCCTGAGCGCAAGCGCGCCACGTGTCGGCACGGGGGAGACTTGCGCTCGAGCGCTTGCGCTTGGGCGCAAGCACGCCACGTGTCGGCACCGGGGCGACTTGCGCTTGAACGCAAGCGCGCCACGTGTCGGCACCGGGGCGACTTGCGCTCGGGCGCTTGCGCTTGTGCACAAGCGCGCCACGTGTCGGCACGTGGGCGACTTGCGCTCGGACGCTTGCGCTTGAGCGCAAGCGCGCCACGTGTCGGCACGCGGGCGCTCTGCGCTTGAGCGCCGGCAAGAAAAAGAGGCTTTTAGCCTAAGAAACAGAAGTTATGCTTCAGAAAGGAAATATTTGTTGTTATATATATATATATATGTTATGGAGTTAAAACTCCTAGGATGTTTTGAAGCTGATAAAAGGGGTTCTTCTTCTTCCTCCTGTTGTTTGGCTGGATCTGGAAGATCAAGAAGTAGGAGATTTTAAAAATCACTTCTTTTTGAGATCTGATGGGAGATCTGAGTTCCCCTTTGTGGGTTTTGTAGTGAAAAACTACTTAGTTTTGGAAGAGAAAGAGTAAAACTCTTGATTTAATTCAAAAGAAATGAGAAGGTTTAGAACCTTGGAGAAGGAGCAGGAGGCACAAAGAACCCTAGGTTTTTTTTAGGGGAATGAAAAGTCTTTCTTTATTCATCATCATGTTGCCTTTTATAGGCTTACCTATTTACATATAGCCCCCCTTGGGCTTCACAAAATGGCATTTTGCCTATCCCATGGCTCATGTGCCATTTTATTTTTGCACATAAGTCATGGGCTTACAAAATATTGGTTTTATGCCCATTTTGCATACATTCATGTATAAAAAATTACATAAAAATTATATATTACATGATTTTGTTGTTGGCATGGGGAGGCTGGCCGCGAGTTCGACTTGGGCGTGGGCCCGCTTGACCTGGGCTTGGGCCTACCTAGCTTGGGGGTTGACCTTGACTTTGACTCGGTCAACCGGGGTGTAAATTTTCACCCCAACAAAGTGCCCCCCCATCAATGAATGCACACCGCATGCATGAGTTGTGTGCATGAAATTGATGGATCTTGAAGCTGGACTTCGAGGTGGAACATCATTCCGGGGGCGGAGCATCATCCCGGGGAGCATGATTCCTGGGGATCGGAGTATCATTATGATTTGCGGAGCATAATTCCAAGGATCGGAGCATCATTCCGATGAGCGGAGCATGGTTCCAGGGATCGGAGCATCATTCCGAAGGGCGGAGCATGATTCCAGGGATCGGAGCATCATTCCGATGAGCGGAGCATCATTCCAATTTGCGGAGCATAATTCTAAGGATCGGAGCATCATTCCGATCAGCGGAGCATGATTCCAGGGATCGGAGCATCATTCCGAAGGGCGGAGCATCATTCCGAAAGGCGGAGCATCATTCCAGGGATCGCAGCATCATTGCGATGAGCGGAGCATCATTCCAATTTGCGGAGCATAATTCTAAGGATCGGAGCATCATTCCGATGAGCGGAGCATGATTCCAGGGATCGGAGCATCATTCCGAAGGGCGGAGCATGATTCCAATTTGCGGAGCATAATTCCAAGGATCGGAGCATCATTCCGATGAGTGGAGCATCATTCCGAGGATCGGAGCATCATTCCAATGAGCGGAGCCTGATTCCAATTTGCGGAGCATAATTCCAAGGATCGAAGCATCATTCCGATGAGTGGAGCATCATTCCAAGGATCGGAGCATCATTCTGATGAGCGGAGCATGATTCTAGGGATCGGAGCATCATTCCGAAGGGCGGAGCATGATTCCAGGGATCGGAGCATCATTCCGATGAGCAGAGCATCATTCCAATTTGCGGAGCATAATTCCAAGGATCGGAGCATCATTCCGATGAGCGGAGCATGATTCCAGGATTCGGAGCATCATTCCGAAGAGCGGAGCATAATTCCAGGATTCGGAGCATCATTCCGAAGGGCGGAGCATGATTCCAGGATTCGGAGCATCATTCCGAAGGGCGGAGCATAATTCCAGGGTTCGGAGCATCATTCCGAAGGGCGGCAGACATTCTGACCGAAGCTTAATTTCGATGCAGAGGCTGATTCCCAGGCGAAGCATAATTCCGACAGAGAAGGCAAATATTCCGAGGCGAAGCATGATTTCGACACGGGGTACATTCTGAGATGGAGCATTATTCCGGCGCAGAGCTCGTTGGTTGACTTGATTCTGAGGCGGAGCATAATTCCAGCAGGGAAGGTAGATATCCCGAGGCGAAGCATGATTTCGACACGGGGTACGTTCTAAGACGGAGCATGATTCCGGCGCAGAGCTTGTTGGCTGACTTGATTCCGAGACGAAGCATAATTTCGACAGGGAAGGAAGGTACACCGAGGCGAAGCATTATTTCGACACGGGGTGCACATTCTGAGACGAAGCTTGATTCCGACGCAGAGCTGGTTGGTTGATTTGATTCCGAGACGGAGCATAATTCCGGCAGGGAAGGTAGATATCCCGAGACGAAGCATGATTTCGACACGGGGTAAATTCTGGGACGGAGCATGATTCCGCCGCAGAGGTTGTTGGTTTGATTTGATTTAGGTTGACATCAGCATCGCTACACTGGAATATGGTACCAGGAGCGAATCATCATTTGCCATGAAAGAATTTGGGGATTGGTTTTTTTTTTGTCTGGCATCAGTATCGCTACAGTGGAATATGGTACCAGGAGCGAATCATCATTTGCGTTTGCTTATTAGGAAACGATGGCTTAGGAGACAGGTTTAGATCCCTTATCACCTAAGACTTTTCAATTTTGTGAGCCGTAAGGGTCTCACAAAGCATTTTCTCCTTACGGGTCGTAAGGATCCCGTAAGTGTATTTTCTCCTTGGGAGTCGTGGGGACTCCCAAGCGTGTTGCTCCTTTGTGAGTCGTAAGGATCTCACGCGGGAATTTTCTCCTCACAAAGTCGAGAGGACTTTGTGAGTGCATTTCATCTTTTTCTCACGAGTTTGCGCCCTTTCGGGTTTTCACAGACTCGCGGGCAGTCCTGCTGTTTTTACTCACGGAGCCCTTTCGGGTTTTCATCCGTACCCATTTTGCTTGTGGACATACCTCTTTTTTTTATTATTATTTTTTTGGAGAGACTCGGATTGTTTTACGCCCGTGGATTGTATACGGTTTTGCAGGATGTATGATCCAGACCGTAGGGCCGGAAAAATTTCAGGACTTTGTTGGCGTCTGCATCGCTGCACTGGAATGTGGTACCAGGAGCGACTCATCATTCGCCGCTGGGGTATGGGATTTGGAATTTGGTTGGCGTCTGCATCGCTGCACTGGAATATGATACCAGGAGCGACTCATCATTCGCCACTTTGGGGTTGGGGAGCGATGGCTTAGGAGACAGGTTTAGATCCCTGTCACCTAAGACTTTTCAATTTTATGGGCCGTGGGGGTCCTATAAAAGCATTTTCTCCCTACGAGTCGTAAGGATCTCGCAGGTGTATGTTCTCCTTAAGAGTCGTGAGGACTCCCAAGTGTGATTTTCCTTCGTGAGCCGTAAGGATCCCATAAAAGTTTGTTCTCCTCATGTATCGTGGGGACACATGAGTGGATTTCCCTCGTTCCCAGTTTAATGACTTAGAGGTCGACTGTTTCCAGTTTAACGACTTAGAGGTCGACTGTTTCCAGTTTAACGACTTAGAGGTCATCTGTTTCCAGTTTAACGACGTAGTGGTCATCTGTTCCAGTTTAACGACTTAGCGGTCATCTGTTTCCAGTTTAAAGACTTAGGGGTCTGCTGTTTCCAGTTTAACGACTTAGAGGTCATCTGTTTCCAGTTTAACGACATAGTGGTCATCTGTTTCCAGTTTAACGACTTAGAGGTCATCTGTTTCCAGTTTAACGACGTAGTGGTCATCTGTTCCAGTTTAACGACTTAGCGGCCATCTGTTTCCAGTTTAAAGACTTAAAGGTCTGCTGTTTCCAGTTTAACGACTTAGAGGTCATCTGTTTCCAGTTTAACGACATAGTGGTCATCTGTTTCCAGTTTAAAGACTTAGAGGTCATCTGTTTCCAGTTTAACGACATAGTGGTCATCTGTTTCCAGTTTAAAAACTTAGAGGTCTGCTGTTTCCAGTTTAACGACTTAGAGGTCATGTGTTTCCAGTTTAAAGACTTAGAGGTCATGTGTTTCCAGTTTAAGGACTTAGAATTCTGCGGATGGTGAGCTTGGAATTTTAGGGTAGGGGCCGGCATCAGCGTTGTTAACACTGGAGCACGTGTGCCAGGACACCTGAGTGGGTCTTCCCAATGGAGCATAATTCCAAAGGCGAAGACCAGCCGCGTAACTGGTGGTTGCGGTGGGGCATGGATATGCTGAGGATTATCTGAGCCCGTGGATTGTATACGGCAGTCAATTTGGGGACTAGCCGTAGGGCTGGAAGAATTTTGGGAAACTGGATTTTTGTTTGGCGTCTGCATCGCTGCACTGGAATATGGTACGAGGAGCGACTCATCATTCGCCACTTTTTTTTTGTTTTACCGCGATTGCTCCATCATTTCAGCTTTTTTTATCGCGAAGGTCGCGATTGCCCTATCATTTCAGCTATTTATTCGCGGTTGCCCCATCATTTCGGCTTTATTTTCATTTTCATTTTTACTCGCTGATTTTTATTGCGAGTTGCCCCATCATTTCGGCTTTTCTTTATTTTTCTTTTATTTACACATTTTTTGTTTATTTACATTTTTTTTTACATTCCCAGTTTAACGACTTAAAGGTCGACTGTTTCCAGTTTAATGACGTGGTGGTCGACTGTGTTCAGAGAAAGGCAGATGTCTGAGAGAATTAGTTTCACGAAGAACTTCGGTCTCCGTTTGTATGAAATTGGTGGTCGCATCTTGACTGTTTACTAACACGCCTTTGGACAGTTCTATCTCTCCTGCCTTGTATTGCTTTTCGACCCAATCTTTGAAGACGAAGCAGTCCTCAATGGCATGACCTATCACTCTGTGATAGGGGCAGTATTTGGGGTCGTCGGTCCTATTCGCTTCCTGCGGTCTTTTTGACTCTGGCAGTTGTAGACCGTTCTTCAGGGCGTCTTTGAATATTTTACGGATTTTGTCCCTTCTGAAGGAATAGACCTTATCCAGCTTCTCTTTCAGTGGAGATTCTCCTCCCTCTCCGAACATTGGCTTCCGAAGCTGGTTGGCATTAGGCCCGCTCAACCCTTGCTTATTTCGGTTGGCCGAGGCATTGAAAGATTCAGAATCGTCGGAATTTCCGCCTTTGCGATTATCGTCCTTTCGGTTTCTCCATGACCTATTGTTATTTTGGGAATCCGAGGAGGACTCCTGCTTTGAGCGCTCCAGCATTTGAACTTTTCTGGTCAGTTCTTGGAATGTTTTGAGACCCGCGGTGCATAGAAACGGGGCCATCCAATTGTTGAGATTTCCGACAAGGAGACTGACAGATTGGTCCTGCTCTATCGCTGGTTCACATTTGACGGAGAGATTGCGCCATCGGGTTATAAAATCCGTGTTGCTTTCGTTGTTCTTGGGCTTGGTCCTTACGAGCTCGGCAATGGTGATCTTATCGCTGACGCTCATGAACCTTTGTCGAAACAAAGATTCCATTTGGACGAAAGTAGTAACGGAGCCATCCGGTATGCTCGCGTACCAGTCGAAAGCAACATCGGTCAAGCTATTAACGAACTGGCAGAGGAGAAGTGCATCGTTGCCCCCAGTATTCCCGCATGAGGCTTTGAAGTGGTCGATGTGCTGATTCGCATTTCCCGTCCCATCGAATCTTCCGAATTTGGGGATGACATAGCCGCTAGGAAATTCTACCAGATCATACTGAGCAGGATATGGTCTCCCACTACTGCCGATATCTTTTTGCGCTTCGGCTTCGGCCACCAATGTTTTGACTTTGCTGGCAACCAAATCCATGATTTGATCTTGAGTTAGCGGGCTACCGTCATCGGTAGCCAAGACATTTCCCGAGATAAGATGCGACTGATTTTCATGCGGTCCGCCCACTTTTGGATTTGAGGGAACGGGTGTCGGCTGTTTTGGAACACCGTTTCCTAGTTCATGAGAGCCCTGTGCCTGATTGGGCTGCTGTGAGGCAAGTTGGGCCGTGAGCTGTAGGACGACATTTGTCAAGTCGTCAATTTTTGAATAGAGCTTGGCCATCTCCTTGTCTATGTTTCTGAGCTGCTTTCGGAGCTCTTGAAGCAGCTCTTGCTCCGCGGTCCTGGGGCGGAAAGTCGGCTCTTCTTTGCTTTCCGAGCCCGACTCCTCATTGACCGAAAGGTCTTTCTGCCTATCATCCTCATCGAGAGGGTTTTCATCACCCAGCAGAGGCGGCTGTTCTTGGGAAGCGGCCACCACATTCAAGCCAGATTGGGTTTGAGATGTGGTAGCCCCGTCCTTACTCTTGCTGCGCGTACCTACCGTGTAGACAGTGCGGACCACATACCCAGCTATTTCCTCATCTTCGACGGGGTAACCCTGTTCTTCGAACCTCATGAGGTTCAGCCTGGCAGGAGCCCTAGCCCTTTTGTTGGCTCTATATCTGAGCCTTTTCTCCCTCAGCTTCTCGATTTTGAAGGCTTGGCGAGCATCCGCTATCCGGGAAGCCATTGTGAGTTGATCAGAGGGGGGCTTAGAGAAGACACCCGATCGAGCAGTGGTCGAGGGCACCGCTGGAGCTTGCTCGGGACGCATTGTAGCTTTGTTGGTGTTGGTGGCCTTGCCCCCAGCTGGGGCCATAGAGAGTCGTTCGGAAACGGACTTGCGCTTGGGCTGAGGTGCCCTCGCGACCACCACATTTGGTCTCCTGCCTTTCGAGACCGGTTTGTCTGCCACCGGGGCTTGAGGAGCCGAGATGGTGCCAACAGGCATGAACATAATAGAGCCGAATGGTAGCAGCGGCTCCTCCCATTGTCGTCCGAGACTGGCCGGAAGGACCGTCCTGGAGTCTATCTTCATCGTGTAGGAGACAGGAGCTGAGTTCATCATCGAAGACATCGTCGGAAGGTGATTGCTTGAAAATCTGCATGAAAGAGCATTATTTTAGTATAAATACAGGTATGTATATTGATTGAGTTCGCATGAACGTTTAACCAGAAATATGGGAGGAGAGATTGGCCCCACCGGGCGTGCCAGAATCTGTAGGGTGTTTTTCGTCACCCCATTGAGATGGGAATACGCGCGCGCTTGTCAGGCGCATTACAGATTCCCCCTGCCTAGGGTAGGCTGGGGTTTATTGATTGTGGGGATCCAAATCTCCGGCAGCCGCGGACTAAGCTGCCGTTAATTACCCCTCGCATTTGGAGCGAAGGAACCTCCGATTGACGGGTTAAACTGGTCATGCGAACTCAATATGCAGTGCGTGTGTTGTGTTTTGAAAGGGGGTTTAAATATATCAGGAGCCACGCAGAGTTTTTACGGGGGGCCCGCTACCCGGATAGCGGGCTGGGGGTTAAGGGGGCTAGCAGCCCCCTTGCGGGGTGCAGGGCAGCGCCCCGTTAGAAATTTTTTTCTAACAGGGACAGTGTCGTGGAGTATGTGTGTATGCACATATGTATACATATGTATATATATATATATATATGTATATACATATAAAAAAAAGAGAGGGAAAAGGCATCCAAAGGATGCGTGGGGGCAGCACCTTGGGCGCTGTGCGCCTAGGTGCTGTACGCTCAGGCGCTAGAGTGCCACGTGTCGGCACGTGGGCGCTCTGCGCTTGAGCGCAAGCGCGCCACGTGTCGGCACGGGAGAGACTTGCGCTTGCGCTTGAGCGCAAGTGTGCTACGTGTCGGCACGGGGGCGAGTTGCGCCTGAGCGCTTGCGCTTGAGCGCAAGCACGCCACGTGTCGGCACGGGAGAGACTTGCGCTCGAGCGCTTGCGCTTGGGCGCAAGCACGCCACGTGTCGGCACCGGGCGACTTGCGCTCGAGCGCTTGCGCTTGAACGCAAGCGCGCCATGTGTCGGCACCGGGGCGACTTGCGCTCGGGCGCTTGCGCTTGAGCGCAAGCGCGCCACGTGTCGGCACGTAGGCGACTTGCGCTCGGACGCTTGCGCTTGAGCGCAAGCGCGCCACGTGTCGGCTCGCGGGCGCTCTGCGCTTGAGCGCCGGCAAGAAAAAGAGGCTTTTAGCCTAAGAAACAAAAGCTATGCTTCAGAAAGGAAATATTTGTTGTTATATATATATATATATATATATATATATATGTTATGGAGTTAAAACTCCTAGGATGTTTTATATGTTATGGAGTTAAAACTCCTAGGATGTTTTATATGTTTTATATATATATATGTTATGGAGTTAAAACTCCTAGGATGTTTTGAAGCTGATAAAGGGGGTTCTTCTTCTTCCTCCTGTTGTTTGGCTGGATCTTGAAGATCAAGAAGTAGGAGATTTTAAAAATCACTCCTTTTTGAGATCTGATGGGAGATCTGAGTTCCCCTTTGTGGGTTTTGTGGTGGAAAACTACTTAGTTTTGGAAGAGAAAGAGTAAAACTCTTGATTTAATTCAAAAGAAATGAGAAGGTTTAGAACCTTGGAGAAGGAGCAGGAGGCACAAAGAACCCTAGGTTTTTTTAGGGTAATGAATAGTCTTTTTTTATTCATCATCATGTTGCCTTTTATATGCTTACATATTTACATATAGCCCCCTTGGGCTTCACAAAATGGCATTTTGCCTATCCCATGGCTCATGTGCCATTTCATTTTTGCACATAAGCCATGGGCTTACAAAATATTGGCTTTATGCCCATTTTGCATACATTCATGTATAAAAAATTACATAAAAATTATATATTACATGATTTTGTTGTTGGCATGAGGAGGCTGGCCGCGAGTTCGACTTGGGCGTGGGCCCGCTTGACCTGGGCTTGGGCCCACCTAGCTTGGGGGTTGACCTTGATTTTGACTCGGTCAACCGGGGTGTAAATTTTTACCCCAACAGTACCTACATATCATAACGCACCGTATTGCATTAAAACCAAATTCGAAAACGAAACGGCATACGAAAATCAAATCGGCACACGTATCACGCATAGGTCAAAACCTATCGCCTACGCATGCAAGAATAGCCAAACCAACCCTCGATGTCGATGTACAAACGTCAAACCATCGAGAAAACCCAAACACACTCATTTGCGCATCCATGAACACTAACTATAATATAAAATAGGTTAAAATTCACAAAAACCCCAAATTCACCTTAAAAGCCATTTTTCCGAAAATCTAGCAAGCAAAAATTACCCGTTTTAGTACAAAACTCGACGTTTAAACAAATCTAGTGGCCATAATACTTATTAAATATCTCAAATAAGTCATAAAAACAATTTCCACAATTTAATCTCATTAAATTTGATTAACCCCAAAATTCTAGTTTACAATATACCCAATTTTAACAATTTTATAGCAAAAATGCACAACAACAATTTAGCTTGGATTTCCATCAACTAAAGTATTAAACTACACTTTATAATGTTAATGAAGTCATGAAAAACCTAATCACATTTTTAAACCCAATTATTTAACCAATTTTAAAAACCTAGTTAGCAAATTAGCGTAATTATCAAAATTTTTAAACTGACAATTAACAACTAGCTACAAACTTTGTTTTAACATGTCATAAGGGCCTAATTACAACACACAACCATACACCAAATTCACAAAACCCTAACTTGCATTCAATCCCTTTCTAGAATTTCCAAACTTGCAACAAAAGCCTAATTTACACTTAAATAAATTAGCTTTAAGGAATTAACTAACAAATTAAGCAAAAGGTTTAGAAATTATACCCAAAACATTTGAAGATCCATAAGCACCCATAGCCTCCCAAATTGAAATCTTGTTCCCTAGATCCATGCTAGATAGGCAAATGAGAAATGGGTAGGAGTTGGATTTTGATTTCGGTGAGATTTTACTTGATTTTTGAAGAAGTTTTTGAAGGATTTTGGAGATGAGATAAGGTTGTGAAATGGGGGGGGAATGAGGTGCAGAATTTCGGCCAAAAGAGAGGAGAGGGAGAGGTGAGGGGATTTGTGTGGAAATTCCAAGGTCAATGCCCTCACAAATTACCATAATACCCCTACCCTTTTAATATATATAAAAACCCTTATTTTAACCCATTTCTTCACATGATTTAAGGTCAAAAAGAGGGAAAGATAATTCTTGGGCTGCTACAACAGTGTGGGGCCGGCCAAGGGGAGTGAGGGTGAGTGTGAGAGACTTTACAAAAAAATTCTATGCAAAAAGACCCCCCACAATACCATATTTGCAAGTTTTAGTTCAAAATAATTATATTTTTGTTTTCCATAATAAAAACCAATTAAAACTTGAAATAAAATACTAAAAAATTATATTACAACTAGATTTTAATTAACATGATTTTAAAGATTAAAATTAGCCCATTTAAATTTGTATTTATCGCTAATTTAATGTATTTTCTTACCGGCTTAAAATAATATTAAAAATAATTAAATTCGGAAAATTTTTCAGAAAACCAGAAATTTTACCAGTGGCTCAATAAACACTAAACACTAGCAATTTCATAGCTAGAATATGTATTTTTAATTTTATAATAAAGATATTTATATTTTGACTTTTTACAGAAACCCCCCTTATTTTACCGATTTTACGAAATTTCACCGAAACGATTTTCAAAACGTTACAATTTCAGATAAGTGCTATTTTAGTATTCGTGCTATGGTAGTTTGGCCTCCGTAAAGGCGTAGTGTACGGTAGCTGATTAGTACTTATCTGCAGCATGAGATGCGATTGGAT
The DNA here is from genome assembly GCA_030015575.1 of Agapanthus africanus. Lineage (NCBI taxonomy): Eukaryota > Viridiplantae > Streptophyta > Magnoliopsida > Asparagales > Amaryllidaceae > Agapanthus > Agapanthus africanus. Next base: position 203,450,798 of record CM057347.1, on the reverse strand, counting down.
TAGGGTATTCGTACGTCGTTGTTTGGCCTCCGTCAAGGGTCGTGCGGGTGGGTCTAATTCAATCAAGAAATGAACGGGTTAAACTTGACGAGCGCCCTATGGGTAGTTTGGCCTCCGTCAAGGTCATAGGACGCTAGGAGTAAAAACTATTATCGGGAATTTCAAGTGTTGAAATTTGCAATGAGATTGCATACTTTGTATGAGATAGTTGGATCCTGATACGCACTACGCGTAAGAGTTACTCCTGTAAGAGTTTTACACATTACAATTAGCCAATCAAGTAGGTGTCTAGAAAGGTGTTAACGGGGTTACGCTCTTGGGAAAACGAGGTTTATTTTAATTAGATCCGTGCGAAAGCACGGGGAACCTCCCTCAAAGTACCGACACTGGCCTGGCCGAAAGATTGACGAACTTGTAGGGTGTAATTAATCCCGACTAGTCTTACCTTTTAGGGTTTGAAGGAAGATTTGATAAAAACTGTGGGAGCCATCCTGATTAGATAAAATAATAACCAATCTAATCTTGCAAGAGCGCACGCAGAGTGTTTTCTTCTCTCTCTCCTGGTAGCGACCATATCACGCCTTAATCAAAATAATAATATGGATGCATTGACCGAACCTGCTTATTATACTGCGCTGGGGAACGTTGGTTCCGTTCTTTTCTTATAATTGTTATAAGTCTGAACAAGAAATAGGGGAATCTCCGGATTCCTACGCAACCCAATCGAGGAAAAAGCATGTTGATTCATCTTCTTTGGGTGTGTTCGTTACCGAGAACTGTTTCTCAGTATCCTTTACGTCTTAGGTATAAGATACCGGATCAGGATCCCTCGTATGTAATCTGTTACATGGGCTACTGAAAGGTAGAGAACTGGGATTGGGTGACATGTCTCAGCCAAATCAGATATCACCTTGTATTACCAAATACATTGATTCTGAACAAATGTTATTACATACCGAACCTGATATACAACATTACATCAGTTTCTTTATTAAGTTAAAGAAGGATATAATTTTGTATTTCTAGATAATGTTGTGAACATTTTCCTTGATCAAGAGTTGATTGGATCAGGCACGTTATGTAATGGCATATACGTTTTAAATCAAACCACAGTTCAAAGTATATAGGACACACACAAGAGGAGTAGTTCAGAAATAAACGGAACCTTCTTGTGGTATTGTAGACTAGGTCATATCAATGCGACACGACTAGCTAAGTTACATAAGGATGAATATTTGAATCCGTTCGCATTTTCATCTTATGATACTTGCAAGTCATATCTCAAAGGTAAAATGACCGACACTCCGTTTATTGGAAATAGAGAAAGAGTTACTGAACTCTTGGGACGGATACATGATGATTTATACGGTCCTATGTCTACAAATGCCAGGGTTGGTTCTTTGTACTTCATTACATTCATCGACGATCTCTCAAGATTCGGACATGTGTTCCTGTTGAAACACAAGTCTGAACCTTTTGAGAAATTCAAGCAATATAAGTACGAAGTAGAGAACCAAACGGGTAGAAGTATTAAAGTCCTTCGATGTGATCGGAGGAGGGAATACTTGGGCATGGGATTCCTGGATTATCTAAAAAGAGAATAGGATTCTCTCTCAGCTTACTCCTTCGTATACACTACAACACTATGGTGTATCGGGGTGGAGGTATCGTATCCTATGAGATATGGTGCGCTCTATGATGAGTACTGCTGAGTTGCCCGTTTCCTTTTGGAGTTATGCACTTGAGAAGCTGCATACCTATTGAATGGGGTTCCATCCAAATCAGTGCCTACCACTCCATATGAGATATGGTATGGGAAGAGACCATCTCTTAAATGAGTTATGATTTGGGGTTGTCCGGTATATGTTGAAAAGCAAAATCCGGACAAGCTCGAGGCAAGGTTAGTTCTGTATAAATTTGTTGGATATCCCGAACATTTGCTAGGGTATATCTTCTACCTAACCGAGGAGCTGTCATGACCCTAAATATAGTTCGTGACCGGCACTTAAATCACGCAATGTCTAAAGACGCAACGTAAATTAAGTAAGCCAAAGCTCATAAATCTAAACTTTTTTTAAGAAAATAAAGGAGGTGAAGTTTTGAAATAAAGGTATGATGAAATCAAAAGTTTTCTTTAAATGCATAGATAATGGAACATGAGAATGCAAGTGGATTATACTAGTTGAAAAACATTTTTCGTCTTTTAAAAATTTGGACAGCACCTCCCTTATATATTTTGATCCAAAACCCCATATACATGATAATATAAAAGGCATTCCCAAGCGGGAGCTAGCTCTTCGCCAATCGGCGGAATCACAACCACACAAGTCATAATATAAGTATACGACGCCCAACGGCGAAGATCAACTCAAAGGATAATGAATAAAGCAAGACATCAACCCACCAAGCGAACATATAACCCATCGCTCTAAGTCTCGCAACCACAAGTCTTGCTAAGTCTTACTACTTATACAAATACTGGTTTTGATTGATGGAGTTGACTAGATACAATGGGAATAATAATACAACAGTGGCATGATCCAATATGTACCACCTACCAAAGAAAATCACCCGAATGCAAGCTGTGTGGCAGCGATGCCGCTACTGATCCATGCGGTCAACCTGCAAGAACCGTGGCACAACGGGGGTGAGTTGCCAACTCATGAGTAGAAAACATCATCAGGTAGAAATTGAATAAAACAACAATCCCTAGGTGAACTATATCATAAAGGTAATACTATGATATCTAGGGTGACCGTATCTGCATATGTGCCAACAATATAATCTATGCCTGTAAGCATGTGGATAACATCTACGTGTCCATCAATGACACAATAACATCATGCATGTAAATATCATGAAAGCATATGCATGTAAATATGAGGATATCAATCAACGTGTGTCCATCAACGACACATCAAAATCATGGAATTTGAGTGTCCAATATCGACACTCGAAATATCATGAAACCCGTGTCCAACATCGACCCAAAAATCCTCATATCTCAGGCTCCGTCAGTCCGGATCGGCCCACGGGCTCCGTCAGTCCGGATCGGCCCATATCATCTCACGACTCCGGTCGGTATCTTCCGGATAACCGCCGAGCCCAAATACTATCACCGGTAGGTAGTAGTCCCTCTACAAGGCTCATCGTCTACTGCACAACATACTTTTCTTGTCCCGGGGTACCATACCGGGTTCACCATATACCCGCAAACGGCCTCATCCAGCTCCTCGAATCGGGTATCACATAACTCATAACTGAGAAAACACATGGTGGACGTCTCGAAATATCATAACAAGATAAACTGGGTTTTTAAAACAATACATAATTTCCTTTTAAATATAACCACGGTTCTCAAATCCAGAATCTCATGAAAACAACATCTCAATGCGTAATATCATAAAGCATGATGTATGCAAACATAGAACAGAAATGTGGGCATATCAAGTATATCATGCGATATGGTATGGTGATGTGAACATAGCAAGTATATCATGGAATGATGTAGCAATTCTACTGTGTAAGTGACACAGCAATTATCGATGATGAAAGTGTGTGCGCCGGCAATCTATGTAAGTGTAACATACACATCATCGATAATTGTGTAGGTGTACTAGCACTGGTATATGTAATGCAATGAGAATGTCATGAACGTAGCAGAAAGTAAATCGTGAGCGCAATGCTATAAGGTATACGTGTCTACAACATATCCGAGTCGGCGAATCTATCAATCGGCATCCAGCCTCACAACATCACGTACGGTACAATATATCGTACAGCATCCTCTAGTCAAGGGTATGGATCAATCATCAGGTAAAACTCATCACGTATGGTAATTCATCGTAAATTAGGGATTCTATCAACCTATATGACAATGAGGGTACGGACCTAAAGTCTCGTACGGCATATCACTCATTATTCACATCATTATCCATATATATATACATATCTCTCAAGTCACATCCGTATCAATCTTATATCGTGGGACCGACAAAGGTATCAATTATCTCATATCGACTCGCATCCATATAAGGACATATCAAACCAAGTCATCATATCACATCGTATACTCTTTTCATCATATTAATATCTCGCATCAATATCTCACATCAAGTCATCTTATAAATCTCATGTCGTATTTATCTGTAAGTGCACGGGGGCGCCCCGGCCGTCAATTCAAGGCCAAAATGCGGAAACGAAACTTTTACGAAGCTTGTAAACCGGCACCACCGCGCACTTTAAAACCCGGATCGGGCCATTAACCTAACTCTAGCAAACTAGAAAATGAGTAGAGAATGCTATACCGAGCGATCCGTATCCTTCGGTCTTCACCTCCACTCCGATCTCCTCGCGGAATCTCCGGTCTACATTTCCTCGTCGGAACGGGCACCACATCGCCGGGTTCTTTTACGGGCTCCCACCTCTGGACCGAGGCAACTCGGGCACGAAGTTGGCGAGTCGACGTGCCCAAGGATGCTGTAGATGAAGTGTAGAATCCATTGTCTCAATGGGGGTATGAAGTTGCCTTAATGGATGGAGGTGAAGAATGGAAATGAGCTTATGATTTTTGGTGTAAGCTAAAATGATATGAGATGAACATTTTTGCCACCACAAAAATGAACCACCCCCTCCTACTCAAATGTGTAGCCGGCCCCTTGCTATGGTGGAGGGAAAAGAATCAATAATTGCAAGAGAATAAAATGTATGATAATGAGAAGAAAAGGTCACACCATTTTCCAAATCAATCCCTTCATAATCCATCACCATTAATGCTAGCCATGATCACTAGAAAAAGCAAAGATGCTTAAACCATCATAATCATCCATTTACAAGAAACTTCCTCCACAATGCTAATTTGCAAATATGCAAATTAGCCCCTCCCATCACAAAATTCCGGCCGTGAAGGAACAAAGGAAAACTGGTCGGAACGGAACGCAAACTGGCAACTTCAGAAAACCGATCCCGTAATAAACTACAGGAAAACTCCGCGACTGCATATACATGCCCGCATTTGTATTCCCATTAAATACAAATGCAAAGAGACAAAATCTACAATGTATAATACTAGGATCCGGTTTAAATCAAAGCCCGCTAGTAAAAACCGTCCGATCACGATCCGTGCAATACCGCACGTATCTGATCGAACCCTGCCATATCTCCATACGGCCTCTACAGCGTTTCGCCCGAAACTTGAGAAAACGGTGTGTAGGGGACTCTAAAGACTCGTCAATATTTGGTTGTGGATTTAACCACTGGCACGTCAGAGGTATTAGCCATACGTGACGGGCTACCAGGTATTAACCAAAAGGGACGTCGATGAGCGAACTCATCCTGACACCCTACTGAGCCTGTCAGTGACAATATCCGTACAGTCCGGTCCGTTCGTCTATGAGCATCGCATGGCGGGCCTAGGGGGTTGGTAAAAGTCAGACCCCCAAAAGCGGTACAAGTCGTGTCGGAGTGTAGCCCAGAACACCCTGAGATATTACTGGAATACCTACCAGTAAATCTCCTGCCTTGGCCAAGGACTTCGTGTAATGGCTCTCCTAGACACAGCGCGACCTCACCCGCAATACCGGGAGAGACGAACCCCTGAAGATCCGCTCACTGCCCCCATGTGGCTCGGGACTGTACCCAACTAAAACCTGTTTGCACGTCTCCTTTGAGCGTGGTAGGGTAGTAATCAAAGTACAGTGGGAACTCACACGAGACAAATGACGATCTCAGGTCGATGAACTAACCTGTACACATGTCACCAGGGAACTGCTATCTGACATCTGGTATAAGACCAACTAGCATGTTCCCGGCGAGTCCTGTCCGGTGTACTCATAACCCAATGAGCACCTGTATACATCTTAGGTGAACCAACTGACACCAGTGGCTTGTGAGACCGGCCACCGCCCCTCGTCGGGGTCTCGACTGTATACACTAGTCTACTCTGGAGTATCGATGCCCTGTCTCGAAACTCCCACGACTAGGGACCTTTTAAGGATTTGCTTATAGACCCCAGCTCCCACGTATATGATCGCCCTCATACTGCTGGCAGTCAAGCAAGAATCCTAGGGGCTCTATCAACGTGTAATAGTGACCTGTAAGGTCACCTAAAGCAGTACACGATGATAAAGATAAACCAGATAGCATACTATCATCTTGAATAAGACTGTCCTACCGGCATAGGTCCTCCCTCAATCATTGCAATCATGTGCCTGTGATCCAATAATTGACTCTGAGGGCACTATATCCAACATTATCGACCTCATTACATACCACTATAATCTCATACTTATTCTCTTGCAACTACATATGTGCATATCGTGATTCACATCCTTATATATCAATTCGAGACATCCTTATATATCATATCTGTCACGACTCGAAATTGCACGTGACTGGCACTTGAATCATGTGACGTCTATAGGATCCCACCTAATTCAAGTAAGCCAAAAGCCCAGAAAATCTAAACCATTTAAAAAGAGAGTGAAGGAATACTTATTTAAAAGTTAACATATAAATTCACCTTGAAAGTCGTAGTAAGAATTTTTAAAAGCATCAAGTCTTTTCCTAAAATTTCGGCAGAGTTTCCCTTGTAAAAACTAGCCCCAAACGGATACAAATATGCATAATGTACATAATGAATAAAGGCACCCCAAGCGGGAGCTATCTCTTCGCCAATTGGCGGAAACAACCACACAAGCAATATAATATACAACGCCGAAGGGAGATGATCAAAACCCTGAAAGAAGACCAGAGAAGAACCGCAATAATACAAGCGCGCGACTCTAAGGTCGAAAGAATATACACTGGTCTTCTAGTCTATCAAATAATACAAGCCTGGTTGATGGAGTTTGCTAGATACAATTGAATATAAATAAGTATAATGGTGGTCACGATGCGAGTGAGCCCACCTACCAAGACAACCACCCGGAAGGAAGCAGTGTGCCAGCAAGCCGCAACGAAACCTGTACGGCAAAACCTGCAAAAAACTGTGGCACAACGGGGTGAGTTGCCAACTCGTGAGTAGAAGACATCACCGAGCAGAAATCGTATGTATGACTCTATCCTAGGTCATACAATAATATGCTCAAAATATAACCTGAAGCATCTAAAAATAGCAAGGTAATCATCTAACATACGTATAATACCAAGTGCTCATGTCAGTGCCTCAGGTAGCAACATATCACATATATGATGTATGAATGCAATAAGAACGAAAACAGAATATATCTTGCATAAGAAAAACTGTTTTCATATCTCAGTGAGATTTCTGTATAAAACCCGAAGTATCATCAATGAAATCAACAGAGAATCCGTGTCAAGCATCGACACAAAACATACATCCCAATACCTCAATATCTCGGGCTCCGGCAATCCGGACTGGCCCATATCATTAAATCTCAATATCTCGGTAGTGCTACCCTGCCGGGCACAACGCCATCATCTGCGACCATCTTGTCCCGGGGCACGCACCGGGTCCACCATGCACCCGCAGGCGGTTCATCCTCCTCCTCGAATCGGGTGTATGATACCGCTCAATTGCCGAGAAAACTCATGGTGGACACATCTCACATCATATCACGAGAAAACCGTAAATTTCTATCTTTAAAATTGATAATGAGTTTATAAAATTCTTGCGGTTTCTCCAAATCCAGAAATCTCATGGAAATCTGAAATCCCAATCTCAAGAGTAAATAAACCGTGAATTACTGGCATAAAGCCCCATAAAATTGCATGATAAATGAATATATGAATGCACCGGGTATCAAGCAAGGAATGCAATAACTAAACTAGCATATGAAAGCAATCGTACTAGTACCATGTTGCAACTACTAGCTAGTAATTTATACAAATGAAGTAGTGTTTTCTAATGTGTACGTGACATGAAAATTACCGATGATGATGTGTGTGAGCCAGCAAGCAAGTGTACGTAGAGCACACGCATCATCGGTAATGGTGCTGGTGTCCTGGCAACAGGGTTTCATAATAACTAACGAAAACACATTTAAGCATGCAATGCGATGCGAACAGCAACAATATACGGGAAATGCATAATAATAAACGAACATTGAAGAATATACGTTTCTATATACGAGTCATACAATTTTTGGTGTTTGAAATCACACGAATCGTGGTTTTTAGAAAAGAATAGGGGCTACGGGGTCCTTGAGAAATGATACATCCTTTGAAAAAAATCCGTAGTGTCCCTCGGCCTGTCTTTAAATTACTCACGATTCCTTAGTTTTGAAAATAAGTATGACTCGAGTCCAGTCTAACATCTACCAAGTAAACTACATGATGAAGCTAAGAGACTAATCAAAAGGATAAGGAAATCCACCTAAGTCCGAGTCGATATATCTAGTAGTCGGTGATCCCGTCTCAATAGCGTCACGTACGACAAAATATATAATACGACATCCTCGAGTCAAGAGTGCGGATCAATCATCATATTTATACATCGTACTGGTAAAAATCCATCGTACGACATCCCAAATCGGGGTACGGTCAAATATCACATATACCTCATTATTTATCTGGTATCATTATCATCATATCCTGAACTAGGGGTACCGTTCTAAATCTAGAACATACCAATATAATCAAACATATAACTGCGTGTGAATAAAACGCATCGCCCAATGATCCACTATAATATCATGTCGTATGTCATAACACGACCCAAATCACATAACCGATTTCACGGCATAGTATCATATACTATCTTTATCACCCGTATATATATATATATATAAATATATATATATATATATATATATATATATATATATATCAACACACACACACACACACACATATATATAAGCATATACACCAAAGACATATCACGTATGTGCATGTGTGTGTGTGTATCAACCTATACTCTAGGGTTTCGCGACTAAGAAACAAAACTAAAACGCATTCTTCCAACCACACTAAAACTAACCCAAGATCTCCTAAAGCAACATATTTATATATATAACATATTCATATACTGTACTACAAAACTGTGGGGGTGCTATACGTCATCCACCCGACTTTCCCCGTAGATATACATCTACTCACCTTGATCCTTGCTTGCCGAAGTTGATGTCGCCATGCTCTTCCTTGTTATTTGAAGTCCACGCAAGGGTGCCTACACATATAACACATAGTATTGTAAACAAAAATCGCGCACGAAAACCAAAACGGCACACGTATCACATATAGGTTAAAACCTATGGTCTACGTATGCAAGAAGGACCAAACAACCCTCGAGATTGACGTGCAAACGTCACACCACCGAGTTAAACCCCAAATACTAAAATCCAAGTCATAAATAGTCGCAAAACCAAAGCAGCAACATAAGAAAACACTTCCAGATTTTGTTCCAGGTGAAATTAACCAATTTTGCATATGGGGTAGGTCTAATTTGCCTAAAGTAGAGCCATGGACCAAGCACGAGGCGATTCCATCGTACCAAGGCTGCAAATTGCGGCCAAAAGAAGATAATTGGCGGCCAAGGTAAGGGGTTATGGTCTCGGGTCTTGGGAATAGCTTCTGGGTTGCCTGCACACCTCTCAGTGATTGCTAATTGACTTATAGGTCCCCCGGTTGATAGAAGATCTTGAAACAACATCACAATTCCTACACAAATCCCATATCGGGGATTTCTAAGTTTGGGTTGTGGGGTTTTAGTCTCATGTTAGGTCCAGGTTTATGACACTAGAGGGTTTATAATCATCAATTACACTTAATTACACCTTTCCAAGTCATAAAACTCTTAACCCTCATCTATTAAAATTCCAACATCACAATCCTCATTAGTTCTACTCTAAACTAAACTAGAATCTATAGAAACTCAATTACTAAACTAATGGTGAAGTAAGTACCTCATTTGGAAACTCAAGAAAATTCTTGAGTTGCTCGAAGTCTTCAAAACCTTGCCTTGATGCCTCCATGGGGTTTGTGAGGGTGTTAGGATCAATTTTTGTGAAGGAGGGATGAGGTTTTGAGTGGATCTTGGGGTGGTTTGAAGGTGGTAGAGGAGGTGGGGAAGAGAGGGCAGCCATTGAAGAGGAGGAAGAGGAAAATGATGAAAATGATGAAGTGATGACAATGAGCCAATAGTCAAAGGAACCCCTCACCCTCTCTCTCTCTCTTCTCTCTCTTGCCCATATCTCATTCTTTATTCTTTTTTTTTTCCTTTTTCTTTTCCTTTTTCAATTAAAACCCAAACCTAAATATATGAAAAGAAAAACAAGGATGTCATGGTTCATAGGATGATAAAAATGTGTTTTGATACATGACATGGTGCATGTCACATGCACAAAACAAAATCAATGCGTAATTTGGTACTAATCGAGTTTAGTAAAACTAACTTATATACAAATAATTGTATACTAAGTTGTAAAATTCCCAATCTTCATACATTCTTTTAAAATCAATATTTAATATAGATTTCCAAATATTTCCCAATTTATCGGTATATAATTATACCATATCAATAAAACTAACCTCCATACTTTAAATATTCATAATATTTATTATTCAATTCTATAAATTTCCAAAAATAATATTTTATTTTTCTGAAATGTTATAGTCTTCCCCCCTTAAATAAATTCGGTCCACGAATTTAAATTAAAACTCCCCCAAATACTAAAACATTTCAGAGAAACACTCATGTCGCCGAGGCTCCGAAATCATCAATACTTAAAACACATCTTAGCGCAATGCATGCGCATGAAAAATGAGTATATCATTCAAAAATCGAAACTCCGTCAAGAATCACGTAATCATCGGAGTTATGGTGAAGATACCAATGTCGAAATCCAATACGAAAACCAACATGATATACTCAAAACTATAACCTGTACATAGTACGCATTGTTATAAACTTATCAAAACATCTTAAAGAAATGCATGCCAAATCTCTTTCAAGTCGTTGTGCAATTCGCGTATCACGGCACAAGTAGCGGACGTTTAGTGTAAGAAAATAGCTATATATATGTATATCTTTGTTTAACATACACGTCCCGCCTTTTTGAAAAAATAAATTAGAAGGGTTTCCTTTGTAAATTGTTTCGTGTCATCTCAGACACAATAGGAAAAATATTGAGATTGTAGCTCCTTTTTGGAAATCCCTTCGATAACTATCTATGCATGCAAAAACATATTCAGGTACTGTCCTCGGAGTAGTCCTGCTCAGTTACTATACCAAATAGTAAATATTATAAAACATACTGCTCCAAAAGAACCCAATCCAAAAATGTGTACAAGAGTGCCACGTGCGTCTAGTGCACACAGAAATCGAAATCAATGAATATGCCATACATGTGCACAGAAACAAAATCTAAGTGCAACGGGTGTGTACGAAAACACCTGTCGAGGGCAACGGGTGTGCCTGACAACAATATTAGGTACATCTGATATGCACGAAGAATCCCGATTTAGTGCATCTGGTGTGCACCAAAATCGCATCAAGCGCGCCACGTATGCGCAAGAAACCAACTCAAGTGCACAAGGTGCACGAAAACAAATATCGAATCAAAGTACTAAAAGTGCATGAAAACTACACCGAAGGCACAAGTCAAATCACATACATGCCATAGGCATGAAATCAAAATCAAACATCTCGAACGACATCAAATCGAAGTCAAGTGCATCTGTGGTGCACAAAATCTCAATCTTGCAAATAAATCACCCAAATACCGAAATCCAAAATGACGGATACGTGATATTCGAGTCACCAAATCATAAATCGTAAACACTGTCGTCGATATGTCCTTCCTTCAAAGTCGAGAAGGTGTTGGTGCATCTAAAGCTAACAGAGCAAGATATCTCCTTGCCTCCTGTTCATGGTCTGGCGCCTTGTGCCCTTAGGCTCTCGTCTCTCACTGCGAATTGCCAGTTACATAACTCCTCGGCTCAACGGCCCAATATGGAAATGACGACGGAAACGGTTCCGCTCTGGCACATCCTCTAAAGATCTCTGGCCAACTATCCTGGCCAACTATCATGGTCACTCATAACATGTCTCGTCAATGATGCCGAACTCTGGCCTACTGGGTTTGTATAATATGACCGATCCTGGGTTTAAGTCTTCTCGTGTAGTATTCCAGAAAGGTTACGTCGGGGTCTCTCCCAAATCTCGTTCCTGCCGAACTGCCCGGAAGATATCACTCTTTACTAAATCTATTTCTTGTTCCGGAACAGCTGCAAACTCATCACGGCTTCTTCTAAAAGATATATCCATATTCAATGCCTCTGCATGCGTATCGCATCTCTAATGTCAACGGAGTGGAACGTCATCTAGTCAAAATCTCGTACGAACCTCTTACTCCACTTTTCTCTAATGTCGACTGATTCGGACTCGTCTCTTCGTAGCTGTATGGACTGCACTACAATGGCTATACTCATATCTGGAGTCTCCCTTCCGAAACTACGAACTCGACAGCTCGATATCTTGTAGTAGGTATCTGGCCAACTACGCCCTCGGAAACTCTTCCAAATCGTTGGAGGAATACTCTTCATTCGTTCGTTTTCTATTGACTCTCAACGTGCCTGAGTGAAGTCTTCTCTAGCTAAAATCAATCAATCTGATGACCTCACATCGGGGTATGCAAACGAGACACATGTCCTAGTCATTCATCCATGGGTGACTAGCGATCTTCTATCATATCCCTAAGTATAAACTCGTGTCACAATAGCTTCAAACATCTGGGGCGATATCTTGTTAGTCACAGCAACAACTGGCCCATTCGTCCGCACGCTAAACAATGCTTTAATCCTCAAGAATAGACGATACATTAACGGTCATCACATTCTAGATGGGCTCTAGCAGTGGCCCAATCCTCTGGTGCTGATCTGCACGTTCGAGAAATCTTAGTAAAAACAACCCATCGAAACGCTCATGTCGTGAAAAACACAATAAAACGACACCTCTATGAAATCGCATGTCACCGGAATTTTGCCCTGGTCAGTCCTCGTCCAAGACGAGGTTATGCTGACCGCAACTCTAGCCGAGCTCTCTCCGCCCATGCAACCGTGGTAACAGAAACCACAAACTGATAACGATGAGGATAGATCAAAGAATGAATAGAATACTGTGCAAAGAAATGTACATCCTAAGACTTCTTAAGCGGAATAGCGTATCGTAAGTATGTCGCGGAACATACACACGGTACGTCACTCTACTTAAGTCACCTACTCCATCAACCAAGGTCAACCTACACGACGAAAGTTCGGGTCTAATACCCCCTCGACCAAGTCTAAGTTCCGTAAGGTCAAGCCTAGGTTCTGAATATAAATATACGTCCTAGACTCCGCATAGTCAAACCTAGACTCGAACCAAGGTTAAACCTAGCGCTTTGATACCAACTTTGTCACGCCCCGAAATGGCACGTGACTGCCACTTGAATCATGTGATGTCTAAAGGACCCCACCTAATTCAAGTAAGCCAAAAGCCCAGAAATCTAAACCATTTAAAAAGAGAGTGATGGAATACTTATTTAAAAGTTAACATATAAATTCACCTAGAAAGTCGTAGTAAGAATTTTTAAAAGCATCAAGTCTTTTCCAAAAATTTCGGCAGAGTTTCCCTTGTAAAAACTGGCCCCAAACGGGTACAAACATGCATAATGTACATAATGAATAAAGGCATCCCCAAGCGGAAGCTAGCTCTTCGCCAATTGGCGGAAACAACCACGCAAGCAATATAATATACAACGCCAAAGGGCGAGGATCAAAACCCAGAAAGAAGACCAGAGAAGAACCACAATAATACAAGCGCGCGACTCTAAGGTCGAAAGAATATACACTGGTCTTCTAGTCTATCAAATAATACAAGTCTAGTTGATGGAGTTTGCTAAATACAACTGAATATAAATAAGTACAATGGTGGTCACGATGCGAGTGAACCCACCTATCAAGACAATCACTCGGAAGGAAGCAGTGTGCCAGCAAGCCGCAACGAAACCTGTACGGCAAAACCTGGAAAAACTGTGGCACAACGGGGGTGAGTTGCCAACTCGTGAGTAGAAGACATCACCGAGCAAAAATCGGATGTATGACTCTATCCTAGGTCATACAATAATATGCTCAAAATATAACCTGAAGCATCTAATTATAGCAAGGTAATCATCTAACATACGTATAATACCAAGTGCTCGTGTCAGTGCTTCAGGTTGCAACATATCACATATATGATGCATGAATGCAATAAGAATGAAAACAGAATGTATCTTGCATGAGAAAAACTGTTTTCATATCTCAGTGAGATTTCTGTATAAAACCCGAAGTATCATCAATGAAATCAACAGAGAATCCATGTCAAGTATCGACACAAAACATATATCCCAATACCTCAATATCTCGGGCTCCGGCAATCCGGACTGGCCCATATCATCACATCTCAATATCTCGGGCTCCGGCAATCCGGACTGGCCCATATCGTCAATCTCAAGACTACGTCGGTATCCTCCGGATATCCGCCGCGTCACAAATAACTGGTCGGTAGTGCTCCCCTGTCGGGCTCAACGACATCATCTGCGACCTTCTTGCCCCGGGGTACCGCACCGGATCCACCATGCACCCGCAGACGGTTCATCCTCCTCCTCGAATCGGGTGTATGATACCGCACAAGTGCCGAGAAAACTCATGGTGGACACATCTCACATCATATCACGAGAAAACCGCAAATTTCTATCTTTAAAATTGATAATGAGTTTATAAAATCCTTGCGGTTTCTCCAAATCCAGAAATCTCATGGAAATCCGAAATCCCAATCTCAAGAGTAAATAAACCGTAAATTACTAGCATAAAGCCCCATAATATTGCATGACAAATGAATATATGAATGCACCGGGTATCAAGCAGGGAATGCAATAACTAAACTAGCATATGAAAGCAATCGTACTAGTACTATGCTGCAACTACTAGCTAGTAATTTATACCAATGAAGCAGTGTTTTCTAATGTGTACGTGACATAAAAATTACCGATGATGATTTGTGTGAGCCGGCAAGCAAGTGTACATGGAGCATACGCATCATCGGTAATGCTACTGGTGTCCTGGCAACAAGGTTTCATAATAACTAACGAAAACACATTTAAGCATGCGATGCGATGCGAACAGCAACAATATACGGGAAATGCATAATAATAAACGAACATTGAAGAATATACGTTTCTATATACGAGTCATACAGTTTTTGGAGTTTGAAATCACACGAATTGTGGTTTTTAGAAAAGAATAGGGGCTACGGGGTCCTTGAGAAAAGATACATCCTTTGAAAAAAATCTGTAGTGTCCCTCGGCCTGTCTTTAAATTACTCACGATTCGTCATTTTTGAAAATAAGTATGACTCGAGCCCAGTCTTGTTAGTTATGTATATGCCCTAGAGGCCATTGTTGTACATATGATGTATATTATAATGGATGCTTGGATATATATAGAGAGGACTTTCTTGCTCGTCATGATAGTATGCTATTTGGTTTTCCTTTATCTTAACATGTTGACTTGTATTGGTTTACTGTCTTACTCTCACATGTTGATAAAACCCTTAGCATCTGTACTCGACTACTGGGACTATGATGAGATCATACTAGTGGGGCCACGGTAGTCGATGAGTACATCCTATAACTGTTCCTAGTCGAGGGTGTGTCGAGACAAGGCATCGATACACCAGAGTAGACTAGCGTATACACATCTTGACCCATATGATGGGCGATGGATGATCCCATATTCATCGGTGTTTTGACATCAGAGATGGTGTACGGGTGCTCAGTGGAGACTGGGTACACTGGACGGACTCGCCGAGAACTCCCAGATGGTGATATACCACACGTCAGATGGCAGTTCTCCGGTGACACTGGTACATGGTAGTCTGTAGACCCGAGATCGTCATAGAGTCTTGTGTGATTCCCACTGTGCTTTGATTTCCACCTTACCACGTCCAAGATGGCGTGCAAAACGGCGGCTTTTGGGTGCAGTCCCGAATCACATGGAGGCAATGAGCGATAGGAGGGGATTCGTCTCTCCCGGTATAGGGAGTTGATGTTGTGCTGTGTTCGATTGGCTATAACTGGAAGTCCCTGGCCAGGGCTGATATAGAGATTTACTGGTAAGTGTTACCAGTAGTTTCTCGACCCGTTATGAGCCTTACATCGACACGACTTATAGGTTACTGGGGTCTGACGTATACCACCCCTAGACTTGATATGCAACATATCAGACGAACAGACCGGACTGTACGGGAGTGTTACTGATTGGATTCACAGGAGAACGTACAGGCTAGCTTGTTGATCTTCTGATCGCTCAATACCTGGGTAGCTGTTATGTTTAGCCGACCGCTTGCAACTTGTGGGTGTTTGATATGATCATCACCTGCTACCGGCGTATTGACGATTCTTTAGAGTCCTACACAGAGGTTTCTTGGCTCAGGCAAAACGGAGTAGAGGCACATATGAGATATGTACAGGACCGAGGATAATGCGATATGAGATGCCGTATTATATTCTCGCGATATTTAGATATGAACTGGGTCATCGGATCAAGTGTTGATTCGATGAATCGGTACATGATATATTAGTCGGTTATATTCGATATAGCAGGATTGTCGGATCAAGTGTTGATTCGATAATTTAATGTATAATAATATATATGATATATTGTATTACATTATCTAATATTGGCTCGCTTTATTATTTCATTTTCTCATCGGATAATACATTGATATATATGCGATATATGTTAATTGTATTATTTTCTTTTGTTGCAAATATATAATATATATGTGATATATATTATTGTGACATGATATGATTAATAATGGAACATGTTTAGTGGAGATTAAACAAGCTTAGGGTTTGATTAGGGTCAGTTCTTTCTTGCACATTCTAGAAGGAATTACTTTTGTCATGAGAAATATATTATGTTGATATTTATCCATGACTCACTCTTTAACCCAACCAAACCCTAGCTCTAGTTGATTCTCTAGAAGGGTTATCCTTGTCATCCCTTGACCATGGTTACATTATTAATTTATATATACATTTCATTATTCATCACAAAAGGAATTAACTCTTTTTCATCATCTTCTTCTCTCTTGACCTTTGAGAAAGCTTGCTAGTTTTTCATTTTGTGATGAATTCATTTGAGAATTTGATATAAAAAGATAGCATAAATACTACTCCATCATCCTCATCTAATCTAGCTCATTAGATTAGGGTGTTCACCTCATTAGAGTGAGAGAGCTTGAGTTATTGCAACTTCGACGTAGATCATCGGAGAAACGGAACACTACAAGCGAGCATGGATCGTTCGAGTCGTGGAGCCTCTCTTGAGTCCGGGAGATCCTGGATCGCGGCAAAGAGACTTCTACTCGGAGCTTATGAAGCGAAGGAGCGGACTACAAAGGTTGTAATCCCTCACACTTAGTAGTAAAGATGTTTACTTGCATGTTAAACCCTAATAATCTAGCAAAGATCCCGGCTTTGGGTTGTTCGGCACGTCTAAAATTTTATTCGGGCATGGTTGATGCCTTATGAACCCTCACAAGAGTGCTTAGGAACCCTACAGTGGTATCAGAGCCTAGCTAGAGCATTAGACGACGTGTATACGAAGTTAAAACTCCGATCGAACCCCCAAACGACGTTTTGAACCCCTCTCTGGATATTTTTTAAAAACTGTGATTTTTCTGAATAAAAAATGCTTTAAAATACCAGCAGGAAATTATAAGAAATACTGTAAAAAACGACGGGTTAAATCGTACAGACCGCCGCTGAACCGCGGCCAATCCTTGCTTGGGCCGCGGATCCGCGGCCTTATAGTGGTATTAATCCTATAATTTTGCACAGTAATTTCTATTTCTGTAATTTCTATTTTCTGGGTATTTTTAATCTGGCTCAAGTGTTGAGTGTTCTGGGGTTTATTTTGTAATCGTTGATTCGATCGGAATATTTAATTTTGTTATGTTTTCCGGATATTTAGAAACTGTTAAAATGTTCGAACGGATATCATTAACTAACTTTTTCCCGGCACGAAAAACTTTCAAGTGTTGAATTTTTATCGGGTTTAAATCTTTCGGAAAAATGTACAAATAACGCGGTGGTCCCTCTAGAAGAAAACAAACCTTAACTCGATCATGTGACCGTCTGAACCGCCTCTAAACCTTAGGGTTTGGGACAGTACGGCGTGCCACATGTGAGGCGTTGGCTTGACCCTTCTACGGCTGGACCATCGGTACTGTGACAGATTCTGGGATTATGTGAACTCTGCTCAAGTGTTGAGCTATTTAGGAAATTTTGGGTATTTGATTATCTGTTCGGAAAGTTTAATACTGTCTATTTATTAGGAATGTAATACAATATGTGGAATTCATATAGTTAGGCATGAAATGCGAAGTATGTGATATTTCGGATTTACGATATTTAAAGTGATTGTGGATTCCAAATGTTGTAGTTTTACAATTTCTTTTCTGTGACCGTAAGTGTAGTATGTAGTTGTATTGCCGGTCTTCGTTGCTATACATCAACGACGATCGGTGTATGCATACTTACTTACGTTGATGATATATGATATTATGTGTTGCTGTGATATGTTATATTAGATCATCGTGTTCTGAATAGCCGGGGGTTTTATGTGAGATGAGGGTTTTTATTTTCATTCATGTAAAATTCATTTGTATGTAATATTTCTTTTTTATTGGGGCACTTCCGGGATGAGGTTGATGTCACCAGTGTATATTATTTACTTTTCCGCATTAGGTAGACCCAAGGAGGGGAGCACAAGTAACCGGGTTCTAGGGTCCAGTGGGAGGCCATCTCGAGGAGTCGAGACAGGGTCTCCTAACCCTAGAATTGGCAGTGTTACTTGCCGCTCTCGTAGGGGTCTAGGGATGTGGGTTTGGTTATTCATCGCGACCGTGGAATCCGTGTTTTATACCGGCTCGTATTAAAAACACGGACATCCCAGTATATCCAATATTTCATATATGTTCTTCTGCTGTAATGTTCTGTGATGAGATCATATTACTGCCTGAGACGAATGCTTATACTATATATATATGCTGATATATAAATATTACTGCTTTCGTTTCTTCTGTGATGCTTAGGAAGCATAAGCTGAGGGGATTTATTAATGAGATTAATAAAAAGAAAAGAAACCTAAAAGATGTTGTAGAATCAAAACTTTATAAAAAGGGTAGCTATAGTTTTGCTTTGCATAGCGGTATATATGATATACTCTGCACCTTATTCGATAAGGAAAGAGCCGAGATCCCTTCACCGGAAGTGACCTCTTTAGCGAAACTGGCAGATGCTATAAACTCGCGGTTTAGTTTTTGACAGCTTATATAGTTCTTGCTTTGCACAGCGGTATATATGATATACCCTGCACCTTATTCGATGGGGAAAGAGCCGAGATCCCTTCACCGGGAGTGACCTCTTTAGCGAAACTAGAAAAGCCTAAAAAACACTTCTTTTTCAAAAAAACCACATGATTCTACGACGATATCAAGTTCATTACGTTCAGGGTTTTCTGAAAAACCTGCGTAGCCCTCCGTCATTTCAGATAAGTAATATTTAGTATTCGTGCTACGGTGGTTTGGAATGCGTCAAGGCGTAGTGTACGGTAGCTGATTATTACTTATCTGTAGCATGAGATGCGATTGGATTAGGGTATTCGTACGGCGTTGTTTGGCATGCGTCAAGGGTCGTACGGGTGGGTTTAATTCAATCACGAAATGTACGGGTTGAACTTGACTAGTGGACTATGGGTTGTTTGGCATGCGTCAAGGTCATAGCACGCTAGGGGTAAAAGCATTATCGGGAATTTCAAGTGTTGAAATTTGCAATGAGATTGCATACCTCCTATAAGATAGTTGGATCCTGATACCCACTGCGAGTAAGAGTTACTCCTGGGAGAGTTATACACAAGACAATTAGCCGATCAAGTAGGTGTCTAGAAAAGTGTTAACGGGGTTACGCTTATGGGAAAACGAGGTTTACTTTAATTAGGTCCGTGCGAAAGCACGGGGAACCTCCCTCAAGTACCGACACTGATCTGGCTGAAAGATTGACGAAATTGTAGGGTGTAATTAATCCCGGCTAATCTTACCTTTTAGGGTTTGAAAGAAGATTTGATAAAAACAGTGGGAGACAAACTGATTAGATAAGATAATAACCAATCTAATATTGCAAGAGCATACGCTAAAGTGCTTTCTTCTCTCTCTCTCCAGGTAGCGACCATGCCAGGCTATAATCAAGATAATAATATGGATGTATTGACTGAACCCGCTTATTATACTGAGCAGGGGATCGTTTGTCCCGTTCTTTCTTATAAGAGTTATAAGACTGAACAGGAAACAGGAGAATATCTGGATTCTCAAGCCGCCCAAAAGAACATGCATGATGATGCATCTTCTTCAGGTGTGTTAGTTATTGAGAACTGTTTCTCAGTTCACCCTACGTCCTGGGTATTAGATACCGGATCAGGATCCCACATATGTAAATTGTTACATAGGCTACGTAAAAGTAGAGAACTGGGAAAAGGTGATCATTCCGTTCAAGTAGGGAATGGGGCAAATATTGCAGCCAAAGCAGTTGGCGAATATCACCTAGTATTACCAAGTGGTAATACACTGATTCTGAATGAGTGCTATTATATACCGAATATGATGTGCAACATTATATCAGTTTTTTTATTAAGTAAAGAAGGATATAATTTTGTAGTACAGGATAATATTATGAACATCTTCCTAAATCAAAAGTTGATTGCATCAGGCTCGTTACATAATGGCATATTCATTCTCAATCAAAATACAGTCCTCAATATACAAAACACACACAAAAGGAAAAGTTCAGAAATGAACAAATCCTTCTTGTGGCATTGTAGACTTGGTCATATCAATGCGACACGACTTGCTAAGTTACATAAGGATGGATATTTGAATCCGTTCGAATTATCATCTTATGATACTTGCCATTCATGTCTCAAAGGTAAAATGACCAAAGCTCCGTTTAGTGGGCACGGAGAAAGAGTTACAGAACTCTTAGGACTGGTATATAGTGATGAATGCGGTCCCATGTCTACGCATGCCAGGAACGGTTCTTCCTACTTCATTATATTCACTGACGATCTCTCTAGATACGGACATGTGTTCCTGATGAAACACAAGTCTGAAGCTTTTGAGAAATTCAGAGAATATAAGCACGAGTAGAGAACCAAACGGGCAAAAGTATTAAGATCCTTCGATCTGATCGAGGAGGAGAATACTTGAGCATTGATTTTCTGGATTATCTAAAAGAGAATGGGATTCTCTCTCAGCTTACTCCTCCTTATACACCACAGCACAACGGTGTATCGGAACGGAGGAATCGCACCCTATTAGATATGGTGCGCTCGATGATGAGTACAGCTGAGTTACCTATTTCCTTTTGGGGGTATGCGCTTGAGACAGCCATAGACCTATTGAATAGAGTTCCCACCAAATCTATGCCTACCACTCCATATGAGATATGGAAAGGGAAGAGACCACATCTTAATTACATTAAGATATGGGGTTGTCCGGCCTATGTCAAAAGGCAAAATCTGGACAAACTCGAGGCAAGATCTGTCTTATGTAAGTTTGTAGGATATCCCAAAAATTCACAAGGATATATCTTCTACCACCCCGAGGAACAAAAGGTGTTTGTTTCTCGACATGTCACTTTCTTGGAAAAAGGTTTTCTTATGAAACAGATTAGTAGCATTGAGGTAGAACTGGAAGAGGTTCCAGCAGCACAAACTATAACAGAAGACTTGGTAGAACCAGAGGATTCAGTAGTACCCGACGAACCCCAACCTCTCCGCCGATCTAGTAAGGTTTCTCATCCACCTGAGAGATACTACGGTTTTCTCATTGATGGTGGAAGCGCGGATTACATCATGGAAGATGATGACCCGACTAGTTTCGAGCAGGCCATCACGAGTGGTGACTCTGTGAAATGGCTGGATGCAATGCGATCTGAGATGGAATCCATGTACATCAACAAAGTATGGACTTTGGAAAATGCTCCTGAAGGGGTAAAACTTATTGGGAGCAAGTGGATCTTTAAAAGAAATTTGGTGTAGATGGAAAAGTTGAGACTTTCAAAGCTAGACTTGTTGCAAAGGGATTTCGTCAAAGACCAGGTGTGGATTATGACGAAACTTTTTCTCCAGTGGCTATGCTTAAGTCCATCCGGATCTTACTTGCTATTGCTGCATAACATGACTACGAAATCTGGCAAATGGATGTTAAGACCGCCTTTCTAAACGGTGATTTAGAAGAGTGCGTGTACATGACTCAGCCAGAGGGCTTCGTAGATAGTGGGAGCAGCGGAAAGGTGTGCAAGCTGCTTAAATCCATTTATGGATTAAAGCAAGCATCGCGGAGTTGGAACATCTGTTTTGATGCTGTACTCAAAGAGTTTGACTTCATCAAAAATATAGATGAACCTTGTATCTATAAGAAGGTAGCAGAGAGTAAGGTTGTCTTCCTCGTATTGTACGTGGATGACATACTCTTGATAGGAAATGATATTCCTATGCTGCAATCAGTCAAACTCTTCTTATCACAAAGATTCTCAATGAAAGATCTAGGTGATGCCTCCTGCATATTGGGAATCATGATCTATAGAGATAGATCTAACGTATGGAAGAATCCAAGCGTGGGAACCAACCCACGATCTCTGGACTCACTCTCTCCAAAGAGATGTCTCCCAAGACTGATTTGGAGAGAGCTCGCATGCAAGGGATACCCTATGCTTCGGCGGTAGGCTCTATCATGTATGTGATGCTATGTACCAGACCCGATGTAGCATACTCACTAAGTGTAGTGAGTCGGTATCAAGCAGATCCTGGAGAGTCACTGGTCAGCTGTGAAGAATATTCTTAACTACTTACGAAGGACTAGAGACATGTTCTTGGTGTATGGTAACGGAGAACTCCGGGTGGAGTCCTTTACCGATTCCAGCTTCCAAAGTGATAAAGACGACTCTAAGTCGCACTCGGGATTTTTCTTTACCCTCAATGGAGGGGCGGTATGTTGGAAGAGTTCTAAATAGGATACCGTTGCAGACTCGACGATGGAGGCTGAATACATCGCTGCCAACGATGCAGCCAAAGAGGCTGTCTGGATAAAGAAGTTCATTAGTGAACTTGGTGTGGTTCCATCCATTGAACATCCAATACCTCTGTATTGCGATAACAATGGAGCTATGGCGTTGGCCAAGGAACCCAGGTCCCATCAAAAGTCCAGACATATTCTGAAGCGGTATCACCTGATCAGGAAGATAGTTGATCGCCGGGAGATCGAAGTCAGGAGAGTAGATACGAAGGACAACACAGCGGATCCATTCACGAAGGCCATTCCCCAGATACAGTTTGAGAGATTATTCGGGATGCTAAGTATGAGATACTACAGCAGCTGGCCTTAGTGCAAGTGGGAGATTGTTAGTTATGTATATGCCCTAGAGGCCATTGTTGTACATATGATGTATATTATAATGGATGCTTGGATATATATAGAGAGGACTTTCTTGCTCGTCATGATAGTATGCTATTTGGTTTTCCTTTATCTTAACATGTTGACTTGTATTGGTTTACTGTCTTACTCTCACATGTTGATAAAGCCCTTAGGATCTGTACTCGACTACTGGGACTATAATGAGATCATACTAGTGGGGCCACGGTAGTCGATGAGTATATCCTATAACTGTTCCTAGTCGAGGGTGTGTCGAGACAGGGTATCGATACACCAGAGTAGACTAGCGTATAAGCATCTTGACCCATATGATGGGCGATGGATGATCCCATATCCATCGGTGTTTTGACATCAGAGATGGTGTACGGGTGCTCAGTGGAGACTGGGTACACTGGACAGACTCGCCGAGAACTCCCAGATGGTGATATACCACACGTCAGATGGCAGTTCTCCGGTGACACTGGTACAGGGTAGTCTGTAGACCCGAGATCGTCATAGAGTCTTGTGTGATTCCCACTGTGCTTTGATTTCCACCTTACCACGTCCAAGAGGGCATGCAAAACAGTGACTTTTGGGTGCAGTCCCGAATCACATGGAGGCAATGAGCGATCGGAGGGGATTCGTCTCTCCCGGTATAGGGAGTTGATGTTGTGCTGTGTTCGATTGGCTATAACTGGAAGTCCCTGGCCAGGGCTGATATAGAGATTTACTGGTAAGTGTTACCAGAAGTTTCTCGACCCATTATGAGCCTTACATCGACACGACTTATCGGTTAATGGGGTCTGACGTATACCACCCCTAGACTTGATATGCGACATATCAGACGAACAGACCGGACTGTAAGGGAGTGTTACTGATTGGATTCACAGGAGAACGTACATGCTAGCTTGTTGATCTTCTGATCGCTCAATACTTGGGTGGCTGTTACGTTTAGCTGACCGCTTGCAGCTTGTGGGTGTTTGATATGATCATCACCTGCTACCGGCGTATTGACGATTCTTTAGAGTCCTACACAGAGGTTTCTTGGCTCAGGCAAAACGGAGTGAGGCACATATGAGATATGTGCAGGATCAAGGATAATGCGATATGAGATACCGTATTATATTCTCGCGATATTTAGATATGAACTGGGTCATCGGATCAAGTGTTGATTCGATGAATCGGTACATAATATATTAGTCGGTTATATTCGATATAGCCGGATTGTCGGATCAAGTGTTGATTCGATAATTTAATATATAATAATATATATGATATATTGTATTACATTATCTAATATTAGCTCGCTTCATTATTTCATTTTCTCACCGGATAATACATTGATATATATGCGATATATGTTAATTGTATTATTTTCTTTTGTTGCAAATATATAATATATATGTGATATATATTATTGTGACATGATATGATTAATAATGGAACATATTTAGTGGAGATTAAACAAGCTTAAGGTTTGATTAGGGTTAGTTCTTTCTTGCACATTCTAGAAGGAATTCCTTTTGTCATGAGAAAGATATTATATTGATATTTATCCATGACTCACTCTTTAACCCAACCAAACCCTAGCTCTAGTTGATTCTCTAGAAGGGTTATCCTTGTCATCCCTTGACCATGGTTACATTATTAATTCATATATACATTTCATTATTCATCACAAAAGGAATTAACTCTTTTTCATCATCTCTTGAGCTTTGAGAAAGCTTGCTAGTTTTTCATTTTGTGATGAATTCATGTGAGAATTTGATATAAAAAGATAGCATAAATACTACTCCATCATCCTCATCTAATCTAGCCTATTAGATTAGGGTGTTCACCTCATTAGAGTGAGAGAGCTTGAGTTATTGCAACTTTGACGTAAATCATCGGAGAAACGGAACACTACAAGCTAGCATGGATCGTTCGAGTCGTGGAGCCTCTCTTGAGTCCGGGAGATCGTGGATCGCGGCAAAGGGACTTCTACTCGGAGCTTATGAAGCGAAGGAGCGGACTACAAAGGTTGTAATCCCTCACACTTAGTAGTAAAGATGTTTACTTGCATGTTAAACCCTAATAATCTAGCAAAGATCCCGGCTTTGGGTTGTTCGGCACGTCTAAAATTTTATTCGGGCATGGTTGATGCCTTATGAACCCTCACAAGAGTGCCGAGGAACCCTACAAGTCTAACATCTATCAAGTAAACTACAGGACGAATCTATGAGACTAATCAAAAAGGTAAGGAAATCCACCTAAGTTCGAGTCGATATATCTAGTAGTCGGTGATCCCGCCTCAATAGTGTTGTTAGTTATATGTGTGCCCTAGAGGCCATTACTGTACATACGATATATATTGTAGTGGATACTTGGACATATATAGGGAGGACTTTCTTGCTCGACATGATAGTACGCTATCTGGTTACTCTTTATCATAACATGTGCTCTAATTGTCTCTATGTCACATGTTGATAAAGCCCTTAGGATGAGTACTTGACTACCAGGACTATGATGCAGATCATACTAGTGAGGACAGTGTAGTCGCCAAGTACATCCTTCAAATGTTCCTAGTCGTGGGAGTACCGAGACATGGCATCGATACTCCAGTGTAGACTAGCGTATGCGCTTCTTGACCCATATGATGGGCGATGGATGATCTCATATCCATTGGTGTTTGACATCAGAGAAGGTATACGGGTGCTCAGTGGAGACTGGGTACACTGGACGGACTCGCCGAGAACTCCCAGATGGTATTATACCTCACGTCAGATGGCAGATCTCTAGTGACACTGGTACAGAGTAGTCTGTAGACCCAAGATCGTCATAGAGTCTTGTGTGATTCCTACTGTGCTTTGATTTCCATCATACCACGTCCAAGAGGGCATTTAAAACGGTGATTTTTGGGTACAGACCCGAATCACATGGAGGCAATGAGCGATAGGAGGGGATTCGTCTCTCCCGGTATAGGGAGTTGATGTTGCGCTGAGTTCGATTGGGTATAACTGGAAATACCTGGCCAGGGTTGCTGAGATTTCCTAGAAAGTGTTATCAGTAGTTTCTCGAACTGTTATAGACCTCGTATCGACACGACTTATCAAGCTACTGGGGTTTGACGTTTACCACTCCTAGGCGAGATATGCGACGTATCAGACGAGGAGACCGGACCGTACGGGAGTGTTACTAATTGGATTCGCAGGAGAATGTATAGGCTTGCTTGTTGATCTTCTGATCGCTCAATACCTGGGTGGCTATTACGTTTAGCTGACCGCTTGCAGCTTGTGGGTGTTTGATATGATCATCACCTACTGCCGGCGTATTGACGATTCTTTAGAGTCCTACATAGAGGTTTCCTGGCTCAGGCAAAACGGAGTAAGAGCACATATGTGATATGTGCGGGACCAAGAATAATACGTGTATGTGATACCGTATTAGATTCTCGCGATATGAGATATCGGCCGGGTATATGTGATATAGCTGGGTCATCGGATCAAGTGTTGATTCGATGAACTGATACAGATTATATTAGTCGGTTATTTGTGAAATAGCCGGATTATCGGATCAAGTGTTGATTCGATAATTTAATGTATAATTATATATTTGATATATTAAATTACATTAACTAATATAAGCCCACTTAAAGATTCTTTTTCTCACTCGGGTAATACATTGATATATATGTGATATATGTTAATTGTATTATTTTATTTTGTTACAATAAATATTGTATATGTGATATATAATATTGTAACATGGTAGGGTTATTAATGCAATATGATTAGTGGAGATTAAACATGATTAAGGTTTGATTTGGGTTAATTTTTCTAGAAGCTTCTAGAAGCTTTTGTTTTGTTTTTGCAAAGATATTTTGTAAAGATATTTTTGCAGATATTTGTTAACCCAACCCAACCCTTGACCATGGTTAAGTCTCTACATGGGTTAAGTTATCATACTTAACTCATGGTTGCATTTCTAACCATACTCCACTTTCATTATTCATCACAAAAGTATTTGATAATTCTTCTTCTTCTTCCTTGGTGAAAAGCTTTCTAGCTTTTTCCTTTTTGATGAAAATGAGTGAGATTAAGAAAACAAATGAGAGCTAAATTCCTACTTCATCATCCTAATCTATTCTAGCCATTTAGATTAGGGTGCTTGCTTTGCTAATACTTGATTAGCAAAGCAAGAGCTTGGGTTTGAGTTTCTTTAAGGTAGATCATCTTTGTTATCGAAGATCGGAAGCAAGCTTGCATTTTTCTTTTGTGGAGCCTCTCTAGAGTCCGGATACTCGATGATCGCAGCAAAGGGACCTCAACACGGAGCTTTAGAAGTGAAGGACCGGACTACAAAGGTTGTAATCCTAAACTCTTAGAAGTAAAGTCGTTTACTTGCTTTGTTTCGCCTAATCTCTAGTCTAAGATCTTGGTTAGGGTTGTTCGGCACGTCTAAAATTTAAATCGGGCATGGTTGATGCCTTATAGACCCTTGTGACAGTGCCAAGTAACCCTACAGTGGTATCAGAGCCAAGCTAGAGCTTTAGGCGAAGTCTAGGCGAAGTTTAAAGTCCGATCGAACTCCGAATACCCGATAAAACCTAGTTTCTGGAAATTTTTTCAAAAGTTGATATTTTTCATATTAAAAATACTCAGAAAATTAAGCAGGTGATTTTATGGTGACCTGTGAAAAACGACCCCCTAAATCAATTAAAGCGTCACAGAACCGCGGCCAAACCAGGGTATTGGCGACGATTCCGCGGCAAGTATTGAAGATTGAGGGATAGTTTTTGTACAGTAACATCCATAGGTACTTTTGCATGCTTCTGGGGATTTTTAATTCTACTCAAGTGTTGAGTTTTCTGGGATATATTGGGAACTCGTTGATTCGATCGGAAAGTTTAACTTCGTTTTTTGTTTTTCGGGGTAATTTTAGAACGTGTTAAAAAGTTCGAACGGATATCAATAACTTATTTTTTCCCCTGCCGGAAAATTTCCAAGTGTTGGATTTTTCCGTAGTTTAAGAACGTTCTAAGTCGTGCAAGTAACGCGGTGGACCCTCTAGAAGAACACAAACCTTAACTCGATTATGTGACCGTCTGAACCGCCTCTAAACCTTAGGGTTTGTGGCAGTACGGCGTTGCCACATGTAAGGCGTTGGTTTGACCCTTCTACGGCTGGACCATTGGTACTGTGGCATGTGATGGATGCTTTTAAACTCCGCTCAAGTGTTGAGCTATTTGGGAAATCTTGGGTGTTTGATTATTCGATCGGAAAGTTTAACATTGTCTATTTATCTGGATTGTGATACAATATTTGGATTCCACAAAGTAGTTACGAGATAACTAATTTGAATGTTATAAATCTAGCAGTTCAGTCTCAGATGATCGGTTGCCACGGGATTTTGATGCGATCAAAAGTCCGTCGCAATCACATAGCGTACGCGGATACTCGCCGGGTAAAGTTAATAGATAGCCACGCCCTATAGCCCCGACCAAGTGACTGTAGGAGAACCCCGTCGCCAAAAGCATCCGTTCGGGTGCTCGCGGCAGCGGTGTTCCGCCTTAGTGCATTTCGTCGACGGCATCCGGGGGTGCGGCCGTCTACTAAAGTTTGCGACGAGCATTCGATCAGGATGTCGGGAATCTTGTTGAATTGCCTGACTAGATATTGAAAAGTGTTTTCGAGATCGAGACTAAAATGCGGGGTTTATAATTGTTAAGCATGCGATGTCTAAGGAATTCATTTGGTTAGGCAAGCGATGTCTAAGGAGGTTGCGGATTCCAACTGTTGTAGTTTTACACTTTCTTTTCTGCGACCGTAAGTGTAATATGTGGTGTATCGCCGGTTTCGTTGCTATACATTAACGACAATTGGGATACGCATATTTACTTACGTTGATGATATGTGATATTATGTGTTGCTGTGATATGTTATATTGGATCGTCGCGTTTTGAATAGCCGGGGATTTTATTTGAGATGAGGGTTTTTATTTTCATTCATGTAAAATTTATTTGTATGTAATATTCTTTTATTGGGGCACTTCTGGGCTGAGGATGATGTCACCATTGTATATTATTTACTTTTCCGCATTAGGATAGACCCAAGGCGGGGAGCACAAGTAACCGGGTTCTAGGGTCCAGTGGGAGACCATCTCGAGGAGTCGAGACCGGGTCTCCTAACTCTAGAACTGGCAGGATTACTTGCCGCTCTCGTAGGGGTCTAGGGATGTGGGTTTGGCTATTCATTGCGACCATGGAATCCGTGTTTTATACAGGCTCGTATTAAAACACGGACGTCCTACTATATCCAATATTTCATATATGTTCTTCTGCTGCAATGTTCTGTGATGAGATCATATTACTGCCTGAGACGAATGTTTATATTATATATATGAGATATGTTATATTGCAGATTTCGTTTCAAATGTGATGCTTGTGAAGCATAATTAAAATGGGACTTCATTAATGAGATTAATGAAACTAAAAGAAACCTAAAGATGTTGTAGAAACTTGTTTAAAAAACTGTAGCTTTAGTTCTTACTTTGCATAGCGGTGTTCCTTGTAGAATATCCAGCACCTTATTCGATAAGAAAAGAGCCAAGATCCCTTCATCGGGAGTGACCTCTTTAGCGAAACTAGCAGATGCTACACACTCGATTTGTCTTTTGATTGCTTCTATAGTTCTTGCTTTGCATAGTGGTATTTACGAAATATCCTGCACCTTATTCGATAAGGAAAGAGCCGAGATCCCTTCACCGGGAGTGACCTCTTTAGCAAAACTAGAAAAGGCCTCAAAAACATTCCATTTAAAATCACTCGATTCTACAACGATATCAAGTTCATTACGCAAAGGGTTTTCTTAAAATCCTGTCGTAGCCCTCCGTCATTTCAGATAAGTACTAGTTACTATTCGTGCTACGTTTGTTGACCATGTTAAGGCGTAGTGTACGGTAGCTGATTAGTGCTTATCTGTAAAAGCATATGATGCGATTGGATTAGGGTAGTTGTGCGACTTTGTTGACCATGTTAAGGGTCGTGCGGGTGGGTTTAATTCAATCGGGAAATGACGGGTTGAACTTGACTAGCACTTATGATTTGTTGACCATGTTAAGGTCATATAGCTGCTAGGGGTAAAATATTATTGGGAATTTCAAGAGTTGAAATTTGCAATAAGATTGCATACCTTCTATGAGATAGTTGGATCCCGATACCCGCTGCGAGTAAGAGTTACTCCTGGGAGAGTTTTACACATTACAATTAGCCGATCAAGTAGGTGTCTAGAAAGGTTTTAACGGGGTTACGCCCCTGGGAAAACGAGGTTTTTTTTAATTAGGTCCGTGCGAAAGCACGGGGAACCTCCCTCAAAGTACCGGCACTATCCTGGCTGAAAGATTGGCGAACTTGTAGAGTGTAATTAATCTCGGCTAGTCTTTCCTTTTAGGGTTTGAAGGAAGATTTGACTAAACCAGTGGGAGCCATCCTGATTAGATAAATTGATAACCAATCTAATCTTGTAAAAGCGCACGCTGAGTGTTTTCTTCTCTCTCTCTCCAGGTAGCGATATGTCACGCCTTAATCAAGATAATAATACGGATGTATTGACTGAACCCGCTTGTTATACTGCGCTAAGGAACGTTAGTCCCGCTCCAACTTATAATTATTATAAGACAGAGCAGAAAATAGAGGATTACCAGAATTCCCGTGCCGCCTAAATGAAGAAAGTGCATGTTGATGCATCATCTTCGGGTATGTTCATTACCGAGAACTGTTGCTCAGTATCCTTTACGTCCTGGGTATGAGATACCGGATCAGGATCCCGCATATGTAATCTGTTACATGGGCTACAGATAGGTAGAGAACTGAGAACGGGTGATAAGTTTCAAGAGTTGGAAATGATGCAAGTGTTACAGCCAAGTCTGTTGGCAGTTATCACCCTGTATTACCGAATACATTGGTTCTGAACGAATGTTATTAGATACCGAACCTGATATACAACATCATATCTGTCTCTTTATTAGTAAAGAAGGATATAATTTTGTATTGTTGGATAATGTTTTGAACATTTCCTATATCAAGAGTTGATTGGTTCAGGCACGTTATCTAAAAGTATATACGTTCTAAATCAAATTACAGTTCTTAGATGTACACAACACACACAAGAGGAAGAGTTCAGAAATGAACAAATCCTTCTTGAGGTATTGTAGACTAGGTCATATCAATGTGACCTGACTAGCTGAAGTTACATTTAGATGCATATTTAAATCTGTTTGAATTTACATCTTGTGAAACTTGTCGGTCATGTCACAAAGATAAGATGACCACAGCTCTGTTTATTGGAAACAGAGAAAGAGTTAGTGAACTCTTGGGATTGATACGTGATGATGTATGTAAGGTCCCTTGTCTACACATGCCAAGACCGGTTCTTTATACTTCATTACATTCACTGTTTATCTCTCAAGATTCGGACATATGTTCCTGTTGAAACACAAGTCTGAACCTTTTGAGAAATTCAATGAATATGAGTTAGAAGTAAAGAACTAAAACGGGTATAAGTATTATGTCCTTTGATGTGATCAGGGAGGAGAATACTTGAGCACGGGATTCCTGGACTATTCTAAAGGAGAATGAGATTCTCTCTCAGCATTACTCCTCCGTATACACCACAGCACGTCGGTGTATCGGGGCGGAGCAATCACACCCTATTTGATATGGTGCGCTCTATGATGAGTACTACCAAGTTTCCTATTTTCCTTTTGGGAGTTATGCACTTGAGAAGCTGCATACCTATTGAATAGGGTTCCAATCAAATCAGTTGCCTACCACTTCATATGTGATATGGAATGGGAAGAGCCCATATCTTAAGTAAGTTAAGATTTAGGGTTGTCCGACCTATATCTAAAAGCAAAATCCGGACAAGCTCGAGGCAAAGTCAGTTCTGTGGAAGTTTGTTGGACATCCCAAGCATTTGCAAGGGAATATCTTTTACCAAACCGAGGAACAAAATATATTTTGTTTCTCAACATGTCACCTTTGTGAAAGGGAATTTCTTATGAAGAAATTAGTGGTCATGAGGTAGAACTGGAAAAAGTTCCAGCTATACAAACTACAGCAGATGATTTGGTAGAACCGAAGAATTCAATAGTAACCAACGAACCTCAGCCTCTCCGCCGATCTAGTAGGGTTCCTCACCCACCTGAGAGATACTTCGGTTTTCTCTATGACAGTGGGAGCGAGAATTGCATCATGAGCTGATGACCCAACTATTTTCGAGCAGGCCATCAAGAGTGGGACTCTGTAAGAATGGCTGGATGCTTAGCGATCTGAGATGGAATCCTTATACACCAATAAAGTATGGACTTTGGTTGCTTTATCTGAAGGGTTAAATCCCCATCAGAAGCAAGTATATCTTGAGAAAATTACTTGGTGTACATAGAAAAGTTGAGACTTTCAAAGCTATGCTTAAGTCCATCCAGATCCTACTTGCCACTGCTACATACCATGACTACGATATCTGGTGGTTGGGTGTCATGACTGCTTTTCTAAATAGTGATTTGGAAGAGAGCGTCTATAAGTACACAGCCAGAGGGCTTCGTAGACAGTGGGAGCAGCGGAAACGTGTGCAAGTTGTTTTATTCGATAAGGCATCACGGAGTTGGAATGTCTGTTTTGATGTGATAGTCAGAGAGTTTGACTTCATCAAAATGGTAGATGAACCTTGTATATACAAAAAGGTAGTAGGGAGTATGGTGGTGATCCTCATAGAGTACGTGGATGACACTCTTGATAGGGAAGGAGTTTCCTATGCTACGCACGGACAATCTCCTCTTATCACAAGGATTCTCCATATAAGGATCAAAGTGATACCTCCTAAATCCTGGATTTTATATCTATGAGATAGATCTAATTGGATGTTAGGATTCTCACTAGTTGTAGTGAAATGGTATCAATCGATCCTGGGGAGAATCACTGGAAAAGGTTCCAGGGTGATAAGGACGACTGAATGTCAATCGCAGGCATTGTCTTTACCCTCAGTGAAGGGACGGTATGTTGGAAGAGTTCCAAGCTAGATACCGTGACTTACTAGACGATTAAAGGCAAGATACATCGTTATCAAGGATGCTACCAAAGAGGCAGTCTGGATATATATAAGTTCATGAGATGAACGTCGTTCCAACCATTGTGTGATAATGGAGTTATGGCTTTGGCCTAGGAACCCCCGTCCCATCGGAAATCCAGATATAATTCTTAGGCAGTATCACCTGATCATAGAGATGGTTGATCTCTAGGGAGATCGAGATTAGGAGAGTAGACACAGAGGACAACAGCGCGGATCCACTCACAAAGGCCTATTTCCCAGTAGAGACTTTTATGGGATGATTGAGTATGAGATACTTCGACCACAGCTGATTGTTGGGTATGCGATACAACAACAGATGGCCCTAGTGCAAGTGGGAGATTGTTAGTTATATGTATGCCCTAGAGGCCATTACTGTACATACGATGTATATTGTAGTGGATGCTTGGACATATATAGGGAGGACTTTCTTGCTCGACATGAGAGTACGCTATCTGGTTACTCTTTATCTTAACATGTACTCTGATTGTCTCTATGTCACATGTTGATAAAGCCCTTAGGATGAGTACTTGACAACCAGGACTATGATGCAGATCATACTAGTGAGGACAGTGTAGTCGCCAAGTACATCCTTCAAATGTTCCTAGTCGTGGGAGTACCGAGACAGGGCATCGATACTCCAGTGTAGACTAGCATATGCGCTTCTTGACCCATATGCTGGGCGATGGATGATCTCATATCCATTGGTGTTTGACATCAGAGAAGGTATACGGGTGCTCAGTGGAGACTGGGTACACTGGACGAACTCGCCGAGAACTCCCAGATGGTATTATACCTCACGTCAAATGTCAGTTCTCTGGTGACACTGGTACAGAGTAGTCTGTAGACCCGAGATCGTCATAGAGTCTTGTGTGATTCCTACTGTGCTTTGATTTCCATCATACCACGTCTAAGAGGGCGTGCAAAACGATGGCTTTTGGGTACAGTCCCGAATCACATGGAGGCAATGAGCGATAGGAGGGGATTCGTTTCTCCCGGTATAGGGAGTTGATGTTGCGCTGTGTTCGATTGGCTATAACTGGAAATCCCTGGCCAGGGTTGCTGAGATTTATTGGTAAATGTTATCAGTAGTTTCTCGAACTGTTATAGACCTCGTATCGACACGACTTATCAAGCTACTGGGGTTTGACGTTTACCACCCCTAGGCGAGATATGCGACGTATCAGACGAGGAGACCGGACTGTACGGGAGTGTTACTGATTGGATTCGCAGGAGAATGTACAGGCTTGCTTGTTGATCTTCTGATCGCTCAATACCTGGGTGGCTGTTATGTTTAGCTGACCGCTTGCAGCTTGTGGGTGTTTGATATGATCATCACCTACTGCCGGCGTATTGACGATTCTTTAGAGTCCTACACAGAGGTTTCCTGGCTCAGGCAAAACGGAGTAGGAGCACATATGTGATATGTGCGGGACCGAGAATAATACGTGTATGCGATACCGTATTAGATTCTCGCGATATGAGATATCGGCCGGGTATATGTGATATAGCCGGGTCATCGGATCAAGTGTTGATTCGATGAACTGATACAGATTATATTAGTCGGTTATTTGTGAAATAGCCGGATTATCGGATCAAGTGTTGATTCGATAATTTAATGTATAATTATATATTTGATATATTAAATTACATTAACTAATATAAGCTCACTTAAACATTCTTTTTCTCACTCGGGTAATACATTGATATATATGTGATATATGTTATTTGTATTATTTTATTTTGTTACAATAAATATTGTATATGTGATATATAATATTGTAACATGGTAGGGTTATTAATGCAACATGATTAGTGGAGATTAAACATGATTAAGGTTTGATTTGGTAATTTTTCTAGAAGTTTCTAGAAGCTTTTGTTTTGTTTTTGCAAAGATATTTTGTAAAGATATTTTTGTAGATATTTGTTAACCCAACCCAACCCTTGACCATGGTTAAGTCTCTACATGGGTTAAGTTATCATACTTAACCCATGGTTGCATTTCTAACCACACTACACTTTCATTATTCATCACAAAAGGATTTGATAATTCTTCTTCTTCTTCCTTGGTGAAAAGCTTTCTAGCTTTTTCCTTTTTGATGAAAATGAGTGAGATTAAGAAAACAAATGAGAGCTAAATTCCTACTTCATCATCCTAATCTATTCTAACCATTTAGATTAGGGTGTTTGCTTTGCTAATACTTGATTAGCAGAGCAAGAGCTTGGGTTTGAGTTTCTTCAAGGTAAATCATCTTTGTTATCGAAGATCAGAAACAAGCTTGCATCTTTCTTTTGTGCAGCCTCTCTAGAGTCCGGATACTCGATGATCGCAGCGAAGGGACCTCAACACGGAGCTTTAGAAGTGAAGGACCGGACTACAAAGGTTGTAATCCTAAACTCTTAGAAGTAATTGTTTACTAGCTTTGTTTCGCCTAATCTCTTGTCTAAGATCTTGGTTAGGGTTGTTCGGCACGTCTAAAATTTAAATCGGGCATGGTTGATGCCTTATAGACCCTTGTGATAGTGCCAAGTAACCCTACAAGTGTCACTTACGACAAAATATATAATGCGACATCCTCGAGTCAATAGTGCGGATCAATCATCATATTTATATATCGTACGGTAAAAATCCAACGTACGGCATCCCAAATCGGGCTACGGTCAAATATCATATATACCTCATTATTTATCTGGTATCATTATCATTATATCCTGAATTAGGGGTACCGTTCTAAATCTAGAATATACCAATATAATCAAACATATAACCGCGAGTGAATAAAACAGATCGCCCAATGATAGACTATAATATCATGTCGTATATCATAACACGACCCAAATCACATAACCAATCTCACGGCATCATGCCCGATCATATCGACTCACATCCAAGTATCATATATTATCCTCATCACCCGTGTATATATATATATACATACATATATATATATATATATATATATATATATACATATAATCATATACACCAAAGACATATCACGTGTGTGTATGTGTGTGTGTGTACCAACCTATACTCTAGGGTTTCGCGACTACGAAACTGAACTAAAACGCATTCTTCCAACTATACTAAAACTAACCAATGATCTCCTAAAGCCACATATTTATATATATAACATATTCATATACTGTATTACGAAACTGCGGGGGTGCTATACGCCATCCACCCGACTTCCCCCGTAGATATACATCTACTCACCTTGATCCTTGCTTGCCGAAGTCGATGTCGCCATGATCTTCCTTGTTATCCGAAGTTCACATGAGGGTGCCTACACATATAACACATAGTATTGTAAACAGAAATCGCGCACGAAAACCAAAACGGCACATGTATCACACATAGGTTAAAACCTATGGTCTACGTATGCAAGAAGGACCAAACAACCTTCGAGATTGACGTGCAAACGTCACACCACCGAGTCAAAACCCAAATACTAAAATCCAAGTCATAAATAGTCGCAAAACCAAAGCAGCAATATAAGAAAACACTTCCAGATTTTGTTCCAGGTGAAATTAGCTAATTCTGCATATGGGGTAGGTCTAATTTGCCTAAAATGGAGCCATGGACCAAGCACGATGCGATTCCATCGTACCAAGGCCGCAAATTGCGGCCAAAAGAAGATAATTGGCGGCCAAAAGAAGATAATTGGCGGCCAAGGTAAGGGGTTATGGTCTCGGGTCTTGGGAATAGCTTCTGGGTTGCCTGCACAGCTCTAAGTGATTGCTAATTGACTTATAGGGCCCCCGGTTGATAGCAGATCTCGAAACAACATCACAATTCCTACACAAATCCCATATCGGGGATTTCTAAGTTTGGGTTGTGGGGTTTTAGTCTCATGTTAGGTCCAGGTTTATGACACTAGAGGGTTTATAATCATCAATTACACTCAATTACACCTTTCCAAGTCATAAAACTCTTAACCCTCATCTATTAAAATTTTAACATTACAATCCTCATTAGTTCTACTCTAAACTAAACTAGAAGCTATAGAAACTCAATTACTAAACTAATGGTGAAGTAAGTACCTCATTTGGCAACTCAAGAAAATTCTTGAGTTGCCCGAAGTCTTCAAAACCTTGCCTTGATGCCTCCATGGGGTTTGTGAGGGTGTTAGGATCAATTTTTGTGAAGGAGGGATGAGGTTTTGAGTGGATCTTGGGGTGGTTTGAGGGTGGTAGAGGAGGTAGGGGAGAGAGGGCAGCCATTGAAGAGGTGGAAGAGGAAAATGATGAAGATGATGAAGTGAAGACAATGAGCCAATGGTCAAAAGA
Organism: Agapanthus africanus; assembly: GCA_030015575.1. Classification (NCBI taxonomy): domain Eukaryota; kingdom Viridiplantae; phylum Streptophyta; class Magnoliopsida; order Asparagales; family Amaryllidaceae; genus Agapanthus; species Agapanthus africanus. The sequence goes on along the minus strand of CM057347.1, from coordinate 203,412,950 downwards.
ACCCCTCACCCTCTCTCTCTCTTCTCTCTCTTGCCCATACCTCATTCTTTGTTCTTTTTTTTTCTTTTTCTTTTCCTTTTTCAATTAAAACCTAGACCCAAATATATGAAAAGAAAAACAAGGATGTCATGGTTCATAGGATGATAAAAATGTGTTTTGAAACATGACATGGTGCATGACACATGCACAAAACAAAATCAATGCGTAATTTGGTACTAATCGAGTTTAGTAAAACTAACTTATATACAAATAATTGTATACTAAGTTGTAAAATTCCCAATCTTCAAACATTCTTTTAAAATCAATATTTAATATAGTTTTCCAAATATTTCCCAATTTATCGGTATATAATTATACCATATTAATAAAACTAACCTCCATACTTTAAATATTCATAATATTTATTATTAAATACTATAAATTCCCAAAAATAATATTTTATTTTTCTGAAATGTTAGAGTATCATTTCATACTAAACAATAAACTATAACCTTAAGTCGTGGCATATATATATATATATATACACCATCACCCGTTTATATATATATATACATATATATATATATACATATATATATATACATATAATCATATACACCAAAGACATATCACGTGTGTGTATGTGTGTGTGTACCAACCTATACTCTAGGGTTTCGCGACTACGAAACTGAACTAAAACGCATTCTTCCAACTACACTAAAACTAACCAATGATCTCCTAAACCCACATATTTATATATATAACATATTCATATACTGTATTACGAAACTGCGGGGGTGCTACACCCGACTTCCTCCGTAGATATACATCTACTCACTTTGATCCTTGCTTGCCGAAGTCGATGTCGCCATGATCTTCCTTGTTATCCGAAGTTCACATGAGGGTGCCTACACATATAACACATAGTATTGTAAACAGAAATCGTGCACGAAAACCAAAACGACACATCACACATAGGTTAAAACCTATGGTCTACGTATGCAAGAAGGACCAAACAACCCTCGAGATTGACGTGCAAACGTCACACCACCGAGTCAAAACCCAAATACTAAAATCCAAGTCATAAATAGTCGCAAAACCAAAGCAGCAATATAAGAAAACACTTCCAGATTTTGTTCCAGGTGAAATTAGCTAATTCTGCATATGGGGTAGGTCTAATTTGCCTAAAATGGAGCCATGGACCAAGCACGAGGCGATTCCATCGTACCAAGGCCGCAAATTGCGGCCAAAAGAAGATAATTGGCCGCCAAAAGAAGATAATTGGCGGCCAAGGTAAGGGGTTATGGTCTCGGGTCTTGGGAATAGCTTCTGGGTTGCCTGCACAGCTCTCAGTGATTGCTAATTGACTTATAGGGCCCCCGGTTGATAGCAGATCCCGAAACAACATCACAATTCCTACACAAATCCCATATCGGGGATTTCTAAGTTTGGGTTGTGGGGTTTTAGTCTCATGTTAGGTCCAGGTTTATGACACTAGAGGGTTTGTAATCATCAATTACACTCAATTACACATTCCCAAGTCATAAAACTCTTAACCCTCATCTATTAAAATTTTAACATTACAATCCTCATTAGTTCTACTCTAAACTAAACTAGAAGCTATAGAAACTCAATTACTAAACTAATGGTGAAGTAAGTATCTCATTTGGCAACTCAAGAAAATTCTTGAGTTGCTCGAAGTCTTCAAAACCTTGCCTTGATGCCTCCATGGGGTTTGTGAGGGTGTTAGGATCAATTTTTGTGAAGGAGGGATGAGGTTTTGAGTCGATCTTGGGGTGGTTTGAGGGTGGTAGAGGAGGTAGGGGAGAGAGGGCAGCCATTGAAGAGGTGGAAGAGGAAAATGATGAAGATGATGAAGTGAAGACAATGAGCCAATGGTCAAAAGAACCCCTCACCCTCTCTCTCTTTTCTCTCTCTTGCCCATACCTCATTCTTTGTTCTTTTTTTTTGTTTTCTTTTTCTTTTTCAATTAAAACCTAAACCCAAATATATGAAAAGAAAAACAAGGATGTCATGGTTCATAGGATGATAAAAATGTGTTTTGAAACATGACATGGTGCATGACACATGCACAAAACAAAATCAATGCGTAATTTGGTACTAATCGAGTTTAGTAAAACTAACTTATATACAAATAATTGTATACTAAGTTGTAAAATTCCCAATCTTCAAACATTCTTTTAAAATCAATATTTAATATAGTTTTCCAAATATTTCTCAATTTATCGGTATATAATTATACCATATTAATAAAACTAACCTCCATACTTTAAATATTCATAATATTTATTATTAAATACTATAAATTTCCAAAAATAATATTTTATTTTTCTGAAATGTTAGAGTATCATTTCATACTAAACAATAAACTATAACCTTAAGTCGTGGCATATCTTGTCTCCAAACTATAAATCACATATCAGTGTTTGCGGGGGTGCTATACGCCATTCACCCGACTTCCCCCGTAGATATAAATCCACTCACTTGCAATACTCCTCACTAAGCCGAAGTCGATGTGCTTTGTCGTCTCGGAAGTCCACGCGAGGTACATACAAATCAACACATATTGCAATGCTATTAAAATCAATTCCGAAAACCGAAATGGCACACGAAGTGCTCATAGGTTAGAACCTATAGCTACGCAAGCAAAAACAACCAAACAATTCTCGTTGTTGACGTACAAACGCCTAATAACCAAATCAAATCCAAATACCAAAACCAAGCCTTCAAACATCGGAAAACTTTGCCCAAAACCAACCCAATATGCTCCCAGATTTTGGCTCAAGTGAAATGGGGATAAACAAGCAGTACAGTGGGGTAATGAGCTACAGAACCAATTCCAACACCATCACCCACAAAATACCCGGCGACATCACCTGAAAAACCGGCCTGCTCGGCCTGGGTAGCTTGGTTTTGGCTCGTATTCTCAGGATGATCTCCTAGTGTTCAATCTAGGTCAATAGAGTTGCTAGTTTTTCTCGTACAGGTCTCAGGTCACTCCAGATTCCCTGTAGGCTCAAGATGTTCACAAAACCAACATTGAAACATCTAATTCAAGTTCTTGGGTTTAGTCGCTGGTTTTTAACACTAAGGGGGGTTTGTAGTCACTAATTACACTCACTTGCACCATCACAACTCAAGAATCCCCTAAGTCTCCACTTGAAATTTTCAAAGCTCCCAAATCCTCACATAACCAATTCTAAACTATAATAGAAGTTAAAGAGACTAAATTACTAAACTAAAAGTGTGAGATTTACCTCATTTGGCAACTCAAGAAATTTCTTGAGTTGCTCAATGTCTTCAAAATCCAACTTTAATTGGTCCAATGGGTTTGTAGAGAGGTGGGGATCACTTTTAATGAAGGGAGTATAGAGTTTTGGTGAAGAAATTGAGATGATACTTGGAGGTGAAGGTGGAGGGAATATGAGGAGGAAGAAGATGAAGAAAACAAATGGGGGAGGATGAAGGGGCAGCCCACTCTCTCTCTCTCTCTCTCTCTCTCTTACTCTTATCCTCACTCTCTCAATTATCACATGCCACACACATTCTCTCTCTCTCTCACATCACATGCCATTGACTTTTCTTTTCTATTTCTTTTAAAGCCACATATCAACAAATACCAATGAAACAACATACAACCAAATGCAACATGTCATGGTGCACTAACCATGGAAAATGTAGAAACACGGATTTGGCTTAATCGCGATTAGTAGTACACTAATCAATTTTTATTTAAACTGCATATAATTAATTATAAAAATGCCAAATCCAATAAATATATATTTAAATGAATAAATCATTTTAATCTCCAATTATTTCACAAATATTGGCATATAATTATACCATTTTACGAAAACCCCAAATTCGCAAATCGGCTTGTTTTCGCGAAATATATTATTATAATATTAAATTCCAAAAATAATATTTTTTATTTCTGAAATGTTACAATCTTCCCCCCTTAAATAAATTCGGTCCCCGAATTTGAATTTAAACCCCCAAATACTAAAACATTTTAATAATCAGCTAAAATCACGGGGCTCCGAAATCACGAAAGATACAGAAATACCACAGCGCATAGTGTGCGCCTGAAAACGAGTACGAAACTCAAAATTGAACTCCGTCAAGCGTCACGCAAATCATCGGAGTTACAATGGAGATACAGATCTCGAAATCCACTACTGAAATCCAATATGCACAAGTCATATAATATAATATGTGTGTAGTACGCATCCTTGGAAAAATCTCCTAAAACAAAATAAAACACATGCAAAATCTTTTCTGAATAGCCGCGTGATGCGTAACTCACGGCACCAGTGACGGATGCTCATTTGTAAAGTAATAAATATACGTTCATATATGTTTTGCTAAAATATACGTTCCGCCCTTTTTTGAAATATCCCGAAAGGTTTTCCTTTGTGAACGTTCGTGTCGCTCGCGGACACGTAGGAAATAGCGAGACTATAGCTCCTTTTTGAAAACCTCTTGTTAAACTTTTAATGCATGCAAAGTACTCAGGTACTGTCCTCAGATCAGTCCTGTTCGGCTATTACATAATATAGTGCCCATCTTGAAAACAAGGTGCTCAAGAGCAAAATCAGCCTCGAAAGGTGTATCCAACAATCACGTGCGTCTGGTGTGCACGGAAATCAAATCCAATACAAGTGCCATGATATGCACAAAAGCAAAACTAAGTGCAACGGATGTGCACGAAAACATCTGTCCAGTGCAACGGATGTGCACGACAAGAACATCCGCTTGCTTCCTGCTCACGGTCTGGCATCCTCTATCTCTGGGTCCTCAATTTCTCTGTGGATTACCAATCTCGCAATCCATCGGCTCGTCGGCCCGGTCAGGTGTACTAACGGAAACAATTCCGCTCTGACACTCCTCTGGTCATCTCTCGGCCAATTAGCATGACCACTCGTAAAGCAGCACGTCACTGGCGTCGGCCTCTGGCCCTCTGAATACACATGACACAACTGATCCTCGGTGCAAATCTTATCGCAACAGTGTCCTGGAAGGAACCTGCTCAAGGTCTCTTCCGATCTCGCCTATGCCGAACTATACGGAGGCTGGTACTCTTACATCATCTTTTCTCGCTTTTCTGGACATCTGCGTTCTCAGCACAGCTTTTCCTCGGTAACTGGCCGTATCCCAATGCCTCTGTATATATATCGGATCTCTAATCTTAACGGGGAGTAACAACAACGCGTTAACATCTCGCACGAACCTCTTGTTCCACTCGTTTTTATTATCGTCCACTTCGACGTCACGTCATGCTATCTGCGTACTGCGATTGTTCTCGGTTACAGTCAATCCGGAGTCTTTCACACGGACTGGTAATATGAACTCGGTATCTTCATCACTCTGTAGAAGATATCTAGCCGAACACGTTCTCGGGAACTCGTCCCAACCATCGGAGAAATATACTTTATTCATCCGCTCTCGATCAACCCACAACGCATCGGGGTGAGGTCCTCCATCCGAAGCTGGTCAACTTACTGATCTCCTATCGGATCATCCAACGAACAACGCATCTCTGGATCGATCTACTCTAGATTTGAATACGATTCTCCACACTGGAAATATTCAACTCAACTGAGCCTGCGTCGGCGCATCAAATCAGACGAATCATCTCAGTCGCTCAACTCAAGATTGACTAGCTATCTTCTGTCGCATCTCTGCCTGGAAGCTCCAGCGATCTTAGCTTGTAAGCTCTGGAAGCGACCTCCCATCAATCTCAGCAACAGCTGGGTCATCTATCTGTGTAACACCCTAGTTCATTTATACCAGTTCTAGTCAAGTATTTCTTTATTTATGGTATTTTCCTGATTTATTGTGTTTTGGGTGCGAATAGTGTATTTGACATTTGTATTTGCATCCGACCCGACCCGCTTGCTTGAAACTTGTTTGATTCATATTTATGAATTATCTTGACTTGTTACATAGACATGTGCACTTTCATAAATATTGCATACTAGCATTTTATCTGGCATTGCATCTTTTACTATATAACATTTTAATATCACATGAAATATTTTAAAAATATATTGCATGACCTGCATTATACCCCTGGCCCGGTGGTAGCATCCGCGCATCTTGTTCTCATCCCGTTCAGTGAAACGGACTTGTTTGGATGGCTACGCTCACGTACGTGCATCCGTTCTTGGGAGTATGCATTTTCGTTATCCGGACATCCAATTTGAGTTTTGGTCGACATATATATTTTTTATATTTTTGAAACTGAATTTTAGACCCGACCCGGGCATATTTTAGACTAAATTTGTATTTACCAGAAAATCCAATTTTATTTCATTTAATATCTTTATTAAAATTTAACAGTTTAAAATATTTATAACTTACAAAATCTTTTTAAATTAAAATCTAAACCTTAATAACAACCCCCCTCTCTCTTTCCTCTGCATATATATATATTTATATATTTTTTATTTATTTATTTTGTTCTTTCCTTACAGCATCTTCTTCTTCTTCTTTCTTCTTTCTTTTTCTTGATCTTGTTTCTTGATTCCGGTGATCACCGCCGGAACCGTGCTCGTCGCTGACGATCCGAGTGATCCAGTGAACGTACCTTGTCTGTGTGATCACCCTCTTGCCTTGCCTAGACCCGTCCCGCGTGCCGCGTGTGCGTTGCGACGATTTACCGACGTCGGACGTGCCGTGCGTATTCGTCGCGTGATTCGATCGAAGCAAGTTTACAACCTGCTACATGCTATGCTTTATGTAATTTATTTGTGTGTTTCCGTATCATCATCATCATCATCCAGTTATGTCTATATAATTTATACACCGTAGTTATTTAACGTTAATCGGTTTTATAATATAAAATGTATGAAAGTTTACAACTTGCGACATGCTATAATTATATCTATAAAATTTATATCGTCGTAATATTTTTTATTATTATCTTTAATTAGTTTATAATCTGTATTTTATAATGTTATACAAAATATAGTTTGAAAATATTATAGTTTACACATGAAACGTCGTTGCAAAGCGGATACGACAAATCTGAATTTTACTGTACACCTTACCTTATAAAATTCATTATAAATCATAGAAAAATCATTAATATACGTTCTTTAGTTCTTTACGAAGCTAACTCAGAATACTATAACTCTATAAAATATTTACTTGCAAAATAAATTGTTTAAATAATGTAAAATGCAAATGAAAATATCTCTAAACTGCTGTCCAGGGAAATTCCAGCAGCAAACTTTCAACTTCAAATATTCATATCTTTTTGTAGGAACAACCTGAGATACTTCAACTTATAAAAATGAAAAGCTTATTGAATTATCTTTGTTTTGGTATAAGACACGTCCCTTTTGGAGAACTTTTGTTATTTTTAACCTATTTTACAAATCAGGGTGACGCTGAATTTCTGAACGGAACTTTCTTGTGCATGGTTAATCAATACCACTTTTATAGTTATTATTCGGTTTGAATATGTTATCCATTTTAATATTATTATATCGCTATTTACATATCTAGTCGCATGCTAATTCATCTTGCTACATGCTAGGTATATTATTATGCATCCATATGAGTAAAATGTTACCCGTTTATCACATTGTACATCCATACTAAAAGTTTACTGTTTTCGGATACCCGTTTGCATCCATATCATTTAAAATATATATAACTGCATTTATAGATCACATTAATTTATATTATTATTGTAGTAACACCCCATACTTAATAATGTGCATCCCATTTAGTCTTGGAACTGTAAATATAACCCTAATAGTTAATTATGCATCCATGTTTTATTATGCATCCATACTATTAATTGTATAACAATTTGCATACCATGACACATTGTTACATATTGTTGTTATATCGACACCCTATGCTTGATATTGTACACCCTACATAGTCATGATGTAACCCTAATCGATAATTGTGCATTCATACCATTTATTTTTATACCTATTCGCATACCATGCTACAATATTTCATTTTATTGTCATATTAATACTCCATACTTGATTGTGTGCACCCATATTTACTACAGTTTGATTATGAGCACCCACTTGATACCTGTGCACTACTTGACATGACCTGATACACTATTTGACATGACTTGATACATGTGCACTATCTGACACGACCTGATGTACCACAGCCTGACTTGATACCTGATCTTGTTACTAATGCCGACAATCTTGACCTGTTGTCCCTACGGACATATCCTGTTGTCTACACAGACAAACCTGTACCTGCTTGATCCTGTGTTGGCATTAGCTCCAGATTTATCAATACCTGACCTACACACATAACCTTGGGGGTATGGGAAAATCAAGAATGTAGCCGAACGTAACTCAAAGGGATATTACATTATATTACCGTGGTCCCGTGGGGAATGAACGGGACATAGACTCACAGTCTATTATATCATTTTACCGTGGTCCCGTGGGGAATGAACGGGACATAGACCGATGGGTTACGCTGAGGATTACATTAATTGATTTCGAATAACTTTAGAGTAGATAACCTTGTAGCACAGTTTAGACTACTCACTGCACTTCACCTGTATATATCCTGTTCACTGATCTATATTCATGTTACTGCTTATTTCCTGATAACTTGTTACTGTTTATACTTCATGCCTGCATGTCTCATTATATCCTGCTTGCTTAGAATTATTGATATTATGACGCACTGACGTCTGGGTTTTGCATGGCCCAGATCCCTTATCCTTGTCACAAACTGCCCAGGAGTATTTTGATCAACAGGCTGAGCAGTGAGGACCTGTTAATAGTTTAGTTTAGTTTCCTTTCAGTATTTCATTCCTGATGTGAGCCCGCATTATAGGACGTACATTCCAGTTTATTATTGTACTTGGATCTTTGCTTCCGCATTATATTATTTCTTGACTCGTTTATTCTGGCTCATGGACATGTACTAGATAGTTTATTTTATTTCTACTGTTCTTGATATCTCTAGACAGCCGTAATGTGACTGTGGAGGGATGTTTCCTAGCCACAGGCAGCATGATTGGCTCTGTCACGTGCCTATCTTAGCGCACTCTGGGAAGCGGGGCGTGACAGTCTGCAAGGTAGACAACATCACAAACACTAAATCGAGACGTTCACATGTCACCAGAAAACACGATGGTCAGTTCTCGTCCATGACGAGCTCGCCCTGACCGCATCACTAGCAGCAGCTCAATCTGCGCTCAAACCATAGTGATAGGAACCTCAAGCATATATTGATGAAAATAGTTAAGGAACGAAAGGAATCAACAGATTCAGAATGGATACATGATCATAAGGAGGAACGGAATCAATGAGAGTATGATCATGGGAACGAATAGAATCAAGGATCTCCAATGGATGTACGATCAAGGGAACGAAGAGAATCACAAGTCTCAAAATATGTACATCCTAAGGTTACTTAAGCGGAGTATCGTATCGTAAGTATGCCGCGGAACATACACACGGTACGTCACTCTACTGAAGTTACCTACTCCATCAATCAGGGTTAACCTATGTAACGAAAGTTCGGGGGTAAGTCTAAGTTCCGTAAGGTGAAGCCTCGGTTCCGAAATAGATTACGTCCCAGACTCCACATAGTCAAACCTAGACTCGAACCAAGTTTAAACCTAGTGCTCTGAAACCAACTTTGTCACGCCCCGAAATTTAGTTCGTGAGAAATCACGCAACGTCTAAAGAAGCAACGTAAATTAGGTAAGCCGAAGCCCAGAAATCTAAACCTTTTAAAAGAAAATAAAGGAGGTGAAGTTTTGAAATAAAGGTATGATGAAATCAAAAGTTTTCTTTAAATGCATAGATAATGGAACATGAAAATGCAAGTGGATTATACTAGTTGAAAAACATGTTTCGTCTTTTAAAATTTTGGGCAGCACCTCCCTTGTATATTTTGATCCAAAACCACATATACATGATAATATAAAAGGCATCCCCAAGCGGGAGCTAGCTCTTCGCAAATCGGCGGAATCACAACCACGCAAATCATAATATAAGTATATGACGCCTAACGGTGAAGATCAACTCAAAGAATAATGAATAAAGCAAGACATCAACCCACCAAGCGAACATATAACCCATCGCTCTAAGTCTCGCAACCACAAGTCTTGCTAAGTCTTACTACTTATACAAATACTGGTTTTGATTGATGGAGTTGACTAGATACAATGGGAATAATAATACAAGAGTAGCACGATCCAATATGTACCACCTACCAAAGCAAATCAACCGAATGCAAGCTGTGTGCCAGCGATGCCGCTACTGATCCATGCGGTCAACCTGCAAGAACTATGGCATAACGGGGGTGAGTTGCCAACTCATGAGTAGAAAACATCATCAGGTAGAAATCGAATAAAACAACGATCCCTAGGTAAACTATATCATAAAGGAAATACTTAGGATGACCGTATCTGCATATGTGCCAACAATATAATGAATGCCTGTAAGCATGTGGATAACATCTACGTGTCCATCAATGACACAACAACATCATGCATGTAAATATCATGAAAGCATATGCATGTAAATATGAGAATATCAATCAACGTGTGTACATCAACGACACATCAAAATCATGGAACATGAGTGTCCAACATCGACACTCGAAACATTATGAAACCCGTGTCCAACATCGACACGTAAATCCTCATATCTCGGGCTCCGTCAGTCCGGATCGGCCCACAGGCTCCGTCAGTCCGGATCGGCCCATATCATCTCGATAATTGTGTATGTGTACTAGCACAGGTATATGTAATGCAATGAAAATGTCCTGAACGTAGCAGAAAGTAAATCGTGAGCGCAATACTATAAGGTATACGTGTCTACAACATATCTGAGTCGGTGAATCTATCAATCGGCATCCAACCTCACAACATCACGTACGGTATAATACATCGTACGGCATCCTTTAGTCAAGGGTATGGATCAATCATGAAGTAAAACTCATCACGTACGGTATCCATCGTACGGCGGCATTAAACAATTGGGGATCCTATCAACCTATATGACAATGAGGGTACAGACCTAACGTGTCGTACGACATATCACTCATGATTCACAACATTATCTATATATGTATACCTATCTCTCAGGTCACATCCGTATCAATCTCATATCATGGGACCGACAAAGGTATCAATTATCTCATATCGACTCACATCCATATAACGAAATATCAAACCAAGTCATCATATATCATCGTATACTCTTTTCATCACTATCTCACATCAAGTCGTTTTACATATCCATTCTATCTTATAATCTCATGTCAGGCTACTCTAAAACTCATACTTATTCTCGTACAACTACATTTCTATATATCGTGAGTCACATTCACTTTTCATATCCTTATATATCAATTCGAGACATTATTTCTATCATATCATGTCAAGAGTCATATCCCTATAGCTTTCATCTTATATCTCGATATATATATTCAATCATTCCTATCATCTCTAACTATCTTATTAACCATATCCATATTTTTCTAATATAGGTTTCCTTAACCATATTCTATATATCGGTTTCAATCAAAACTTGCGGGGGTGCTATACGCCATCCACCCGACTTCCCCCGTATATATAAATCTACTCACCTGCGGAACTCCTTGTTTAGCCGTAGTCGATGTGCTTCGTCGTCTCGCAATCCACACGAAAGTACCTACAATCAATACACAATCGCAAATGCTATTAAAATCAAGTCCGGAAAACCAATACGGCATACGGTGCGCTCATAGGTTAGAACCTATAGCCTACGCAAAAACAACCAAACAACCCTCGCCCATTGACGTACAAACGTCAAACGACCCAATACAATATCAAATACTAAAAACCAAGTTTCAGAAATCGGAAACCATAAATCAGCAACTCAAGAAAACACCTCCAGATTTTGCCACAGGTACAATTAGCCAATTTTGCATATGGGGTAGGTCTAATTTGCCTAAAATGGAGCCATGGACCAAGCACGAGACGATTCCATTGTACCAAGGCCACAATTTGCGGCCAGAATGAGATAATTTGCGGCCACAGTAATGAGTTGGGTCCTCGGGTCTTGGGGATAGCTTCTAGGGTGTCTTTATACCTCTTAGTAATCGCTAAATATTTTCTAGAGTTCCCGGGTTATAGCAGAACTCCAATTACCACCACAATTCCTCACAAAACCCGACATGGGACCATTCCTAAGTCCGTATTTTGGTTCTAATCCCGGGTCTAGGCCAGTAAAACACCACTAGGGTCTTGTAGACACCCACTACAGATCATGATTCCACACAAACACCAAAACCCTCTCTTGGGATTTCCAAACATCACTAATCTAAACAAGTTTAACTCTAAACTAAACTAGGATGCTAGGAAACTTAAAACTAAACTAAATGAATGGAATTATATCTCATGGATGCAACTCAAGAAAAACCTTAGGTTCCCAAAGTCTCCAAAATTCAAACTTGAGAGGTCCAATGTGTTGAGGATGAGGTGGGGATCAACTTTAATGAAGAGGGTGTAGGTTTTAGCAAGGTTTTTGAGATGAGAAATGGAGGTGGAGGTGGAGGGAGATGAGGAGGAAGAAGACGAAGGAAAATAATGGGGAGGGGAAAGTGACGGCTACCCTCTCTCTCTCTTACCCTCTTATTCTCACCCTTTCACAAATATCACATGTCACATTCTCTCTCCAATAAGTGTCCCATTCTCTTTTCTTTTTCCCCCACTCATTAAAACCAAACACAAAACATAAATAAATTGAAACAACAAGAAACATGTCATGGTGCACTAGCCATGGAAAACTGTAGAAACACGGATTTGGCTTAATCGCGATTAGTAGTACACTTATCAATTTTTATTTAAACTGCACATAATTAATTATAAAAATACCAAATCCAATAAATATATTTTTAAATGAGTAAATCATTTTAATCCCCAATTATTTCACAATTATTGGTATATATTTATACCATTTTACGAAAACCACAATTTCGCAAATCGGATAGTTTTCACGAAATATATTATTTTCGTATTAAATTCCAGAAATAATATTTTATATTTTCTGAAATATTACAATCTTCCCCCCTTAAATAAATTTCGCGACTATAGTACGTATATAGTATGCATCGTTGGAAAAATCTCCTAAAATTCATGCAAAATCTTTTCTGAATCGCCGTGTGATACGTAACTCACGGCACAAGTGACGGACACTCATTTGTAAAGTAATAAATATATGTTCATATATGTTTTGCTCAAATATATGTTCCACCCTTTTAAAATATCCCAAAAGGTTATCCTTTATAAACGTTCGTGTCGCTCGCGGACACGTAGGAAATAGCGAGACTATAGCTTCTTTTTGAAAACCTCTTGTGAAACTTTTAATGCATGCAAAGTGCTCAGGTACTGTCCTCAGATCAGTCCCGTTCGGCTACTACATAATATAGTGGCCATCATGAAAACAAAGTGCTCAAGAGAAAAATCAGCCCAAACAGGCATATCCAACATCATGTACGTCTGATGCGCACGGAAATCAAATCCAAATACAAGTGCCACAATACGCACAAAAAGCAAACTATGTGCAACGGGTGTGCACGAAAGCATCTGTCCAGTGCAACGGGTGTGCACGACAACAACAACTAGTGCATCTATTGTGCACGAAAATCTCAATCCAGTGCAACTAACATGCACGAATGAAAATACCAATCTAGTGCATCCGGTGTGCACAAAATCACATCTCATCTCATGCGCCCAACATGCGCGAAAAACCAAATCATGTGCATCCGTCATGCACAAATGAAATCTAAATCAAGCGCATCCGACATGCACAAATAAGATCTCACTTAAGTGCATCCGATGCGCACGAAATCCAATACCAAGCGCCTAATATGCGCAAAAATCCAAATCAAACCCGCCAGGTCCGTAAAAAGCATCTAGTGCAGTAAGGCGCACGAAAACGAACGTCAAGTGCAAACGCGCACAAAAACATAAATCTGGTAAAACGAATGCTCAAAGACATAAATCGGTGCAACCAATGTACGGAGTATAAATCTAGTGCAACCAATGCACGAAATACCCATATGGTGCAACAAATGCACAAAATGCAAATCTAGTGCAACAATGCACAAAAAACTAATCTGGTGTATCAAGTGCACAAAATACAAATCCGGTGCATCAAATGCACAAAATACAAATATGGTGCATCAAATGCACGAAATACCAATCAATAACTCAAATGCGTAAAAAGCAACACCGAGCGTACCAGGTTGTATAAAATCATAAACGTGTGCAACTACGTGCACAAAACACGTATCAATGCACTGCAAGCACATGCAAGCTATACCGAGTGCAAAAACCAAATCGGGTGAGTACCACATGCACAAAATCGAATCAACCATATGAAATCCACGAAATCATCAACACGTGCAGCCAAGGCACAAAATCGACATCAAGTGCAATAAACAGGCACAAATCATAAACCCGGTAGGTGCAGCCATGGTGCACGAAAAAAATATCATGAACCTTAATCATCACAACTTAAATCCAAGCGATATAAGCATGATACTCGGATCACAAATGCAAATCGCAACAAATGACATTGAGGTACACCTCTTACAATGTCGAAAAATGTCGGTGCGCCCAAAACTGGCAGAGCAAGAACATCCGCTTGCCTCCTGCTCACAGTCTGGCGTGCTCTGTCTCTGGGTCCTCATCTCTCTATGGATTACCAATCTCGCAATCCATCGGCTCGTCGGCCCAGTCAGGTGTACTAACAGAAACGATTCCGCTCTGACACTCCTCTGGTCATCTCTCGGCCAATTTGCATGACCACTCGTAAAGCAGCACGTTACTGGCGCCGGCCTCTGGTCCTCTGAATACACGGGACACAACTGATCTTCGGTGCAAATCTTATCGCGGCAGTGTCCTGGAAGGAACCTGCTCATGGTCTCTTCCGATCTCACCTATGCCGAATTATACGGAGGCTGTTACTCTTATATAATCTTTTCTTGTTTTCCGGACATCTGCGTTCTCAGCACAGCATTTCCTCGGGAACTGGACGTATCTTATGCCTCTGTATACATATCAGATCTCTAATCTTAACGGGGAGTAACAACAGCTCGTTAATATCTCGCACGAACCTCTTGTGCCACTCGTTCTTAATATCGTCGACTTCGACGTCACGTCATACTATTTGCGTACTGCAATTGTTTTCGGCTACGGTCAATCCGGAATATCTCACACGGACTCGAAATTACGAACTCGGTATCTTCATCACTCTGTAGAAGATATCTAGCCGAACACGTCCTCGGGAACTCGTCCCAACCATCAGAGGAATATACCTTATTCATCCGTTCTCGATCAACTCACAACGCATCTGGGTGAGGTCCTTCTATCTGAAGATGGTCAACTTACTGATCTCCTATCGGATCATCCGACGAACAACGTCCTCTCTGGGTCGATCTACTCTAGATCTGAATAAGACTCTCCACACTGGAAATCTTCAACTCAACTGGGCCAGCGTCGGCACATCAAATCTGACGAATCACCTTCGTCTCGCAACTCAAGGTAGACTAGCTATCATCTGTCGCATCTCTACATGAAAGCTCCAGCGATCTCAGCTCGTAAGCTCTGGAAGCGACATCCCGTCAATCTCAGCAATAGCTGGGTCATCTATCTGCAAGGTAGACGACATCACAAACTCTGAGGTAGGCTGTACATCAACAGTCCTCTCACAATCCGGCAGCCTCTATCAGTAGCCCGATCATACGGTGCAAAACCGAACATTCGCCTCAAACAAGAGGTCACAACACAAATACAAAATCGAGACGTTCTCATGTCACCAGAAAACACGATGGTCAGTCCTCGTCCATGACGAGCTCGCCCTGACCGCATCACTAGCAGCAGCTCAATCTGCGCTTAAACCATGGTGACAGGAACCTCAAGCATGTATCGATGAAGGTAGATCAAAGAAATGAAAGGAATCAACAGATCCAGAATGGATACATGATCATTAGAAGGAACGAAATCAATGAGAGTATGATCATGGAAACGAATAGAATCAAGGATCTCAAATGGATGTATGATCAAAGGAACGAAGAGAATTACAAGTCTCAAAATATGTACATCCTAAGGTTTATTAAGTGGAGTATCGTATCGTAAATATGCCGCGGAACATACGTACGGTTCGTCACTCTACTCAAGCTACCTACTCCATCAATCAGGGTCAGCCAATGTAACGAAAGTTCGGGTCTAATACCCCCATGTTCAAGTCTAAGTTCCATAAGGTCAAGCTTAGGTTCCGAAATAAATTACGCCCCAGACTCCACATAATCAAACCTAGACTTGAACCAAGGTTAAATCTAGCGCTCTGAAACCAACTTTGTCACGACCCGAAAATTTAGTTCGTGACCGGCATTTAAATCACGCCACGTCTAAAGGCGTAACGTAATTCAAGTAAGCCGAAGCCCAGAAATCTAAACCCTTTTTAAAGAAAATAATTAGGTGAAGTTTTGAAATAAAGGTAAGATAAAATCAAACGTTTTCTTAAATGCATAAATAGTGGAACATGAAAAATGCAAGTGGATTTTACTAGTTGAAAAAATATGTTTTCGTCTTTTAAAAATTTGGGCAGCACATCCTTTGTATATTTTAGTCCAAAACCACATACATATGATAATATAAAAGGCATCCCCAAGCGGGAGCTAGCTCTTCGCCAATCGGCGGAATCACAACCACGCACGTCATAATATGTATACGACGCCCAACGGCGAAGACCAACACAAAGGAATACTGTAAATAAAGAAAGACATCAACCCAACAAGCGAGCATATAACCCATCGCTCTAAGTCTTGCAACCACAGTCTTTCTAAGTCATACTACATATACAAATACTAGTTTCTGATTGATGGAGTTGACTAGATACAACAGGAAAAATAATATAAGAGTGGCACGATCCAACATGTACCACCTACCAAAACAAATCACCCGAATGCAGCTGTGTGCCAGCGATACCGCTACTGATCCATGCGGTCAACCTGCAAGAGCTGTGGCACAACGGGGGTGAGTTGCCAACTCGAGAGTAGAAAACATCATCAGGTAGAAATCGAATAAAACAATGATTCCTAGGTCAACTATATCATAAAGGTAATACTATGAAATCTAGGGTGACCGTATCTGCATATGTGCCAACAATATAATAAATGCCTATCAGCATATGGATAACATCTGCGAGTCCATCAATGAAACAGCAACATCATGCATGTAAATGTCATGAAAGCATATGCATGTAAATATGAGGATATCGCCCAATGTGTGTCCATCAACGACACATCAAAATCATGGAATCTGAGTGTCCAACATTGACACTCGAAACATCATGAAACCCATGTCCAACATCTACACGTAAATCCTCATATCTAAGGCTCCGTCAGTCCGGATCGGCCCACGGGCTCCGTCTGCCCGGATCGGCCCTCGGGCTCCGGCAGTACGGATCGGCCCATATCCATCTCTCGACTCCGGTCGATATCCTCCGGATAACCGCCAGGTCCAACCAATCACCGGTAGATAGTAGTCCCTCTGCTAGGCTCATTGTCTACACCACAAAAACCATTTCTCGCCCCGGGGTACCATACCGGGTCCACCATGAACCCGCAAACGGATCATCCAACTACTCGAATCGGATTTCTATCACACGTCTCAGAACCGAGAAAACGCATAGTGGACGAACTGAAATATTATATCAAGAGAAACCGAGTTTTTAAAACAATACATACTTTCTTTTGAAATATAACCACGGTTCTCAAATCCAGAATCTCATGAAAACAGCATCTCAATGCATATAATCGTAAAGCATGATGTATGCAAGCATATAACAGAAGTGTGAGCATATCCGTATATCATGCAACATAGTATAGTGGTGTGAACATAACAATATATCATAGCACGATGTAGCAATTCTACAGTAAGTGACATAGCAATTATCGATGATGAAAGTGTGTGAGCCGGCTGTCTGTGTAAGTGTAACATACGCATCATCGATAATTGTGTAGGTGTACTAGCACAGGTATATGTAATGCAATGAGAATAACATGAAGCATAAAGTAAATCGTGAGCGCAATGCTATAAGGTATACATCTCTATCACATCTCCGAGTCGGTGAATCTATTAACCGGCATCCAGCCTCACAACATCACGTACGGTATAATCCATCGTACGGTATCCTCTAGTCAAGGGTATGGATTAATCATCAAGTAAAACTCATCACGTACGGTATCCATCGTACGGCGGCATTAAACAATTGGGGATCCTATCAACCTATATGACAATGAAGGTACGGACCTAACGTGTCGTACGGCATATCACTCATGATTCACAACATTATCTATATATATATACCTATCTCTCAGGTCACATCCGTATCAATCTCATATCATAGGACCGACAAAGGTATCAATTATCTCATATCGACTCGCATCCATATAAAGACATATCAAACCAAGTCATCATATCTCATCGTATACTCTTTTCATCACATCAGTATCTCACATCAAGTCATTTTACATATCTATTCTATCTTATAATCTCATGTCATGCTACTCTAAAACTCATACTTATTCTCGTACAACTACATTTCTATATATCGTGATTCACATTCACTTTTCATATCCTTATATATCAATTTGAGGCATTATTTCTATCATATCATGTCAAGAGTCATATCGCTATAGCATTCATCTCATATCTCGATATATATATATATATATATTCAATCATTCCTATCATCTCTAACTATCTTATTAACCATATCCATAGTTTTCTAATATAGGTTTCCTTAACCATATTCTATATATCGGTTTCCATCAAAACTTGCCGGGGGGGGATGCTATACGCCATCCACCCGACTTCCCCCATAAATATAAATCTACTCACCTGCGGAACTCCTTGTTCAGCCGTAGTCGATGTACTTCGTCGTCTTGGAATCCACGCGAAGATATCTACAATCAATACACAATTGCAAATGCTATTAAAATCAAGTCCGGAAAACCAATACGGCACACAGTGCGCTCATAGGTTAGAACTTATAGCCTATGCAAAAACAAACAAACAACCCTCGTCCGTTGACAAACAAACGTCAAATGACCCAATACAATATCAAATACTAAAAACTAAGTTTCAGAAATCGGAAACCATAAATCAGCAACTCAAGAAAACACCTCCAGATTTTGCCACAGGTACAATTAGCCAATTTTGCATATGGGGTAGGTCTAATTTGCTTAAAATGGAGCCATGGACCAAGCACGAGGCGATTCCATCATACCAAGGCCGCAATTTGCGGTCAGAATGAGATAATTTGCGGCCACAGTAGTGAGTTGGGACCTCGGGTCTTGGGGATAGTTTCTAGGGTGTCTGCATACCTCTCAGTATCACTAAATATTTTCTAGAGTTCCCGGGTTATAGCAGAACTCCAATTACCACCACAATTCCTCACAAAACCCGACATGGGACCATTCCTAAGTCCGTATTTTGGTTCTAATCCCGGGTCTAGGCCAGTAAAACACCACTAGAGTCTTGTAGACACCCACTACAGATCATGATTCCACGCAAACACCTAAACCCTCTCTTGGGATTTCTAAACATCACTAATCTAAACAAGTTTACTCTAAACTAAACTAAGATGCTAGGAAACTTAAAACTAAACTAAATGAAAGGAATTATACCTCATGGATGCAACTCAAGAAAAACCCTAGCTTCCCAAAGTCTCCAAAATTCAAACTTGAGAGGTCCAATGTGTTGAGGATGAGGTGGGGATCAACTTTAATGAAGAGGGTGTAGGGTTTTAGCAAGGTTTTTGAGATGAGAAATGGAGGTGGAGGTGGAGGGAGATGAGGAGGAAGAAGATGAAGGAAAATAATGGGGAGGGGAAAGTGATGGCTGCCCTCTCTCTCTCTTACCCTCTTATTCTCACCTTCTCTCAAATATCACATGTCACATTTTCTCTCCAATAAGTGTCCCATTCTCTTTTCTTTTTTTCTTTTCTTCTTCCCCAACTCATTAAAACCAAACACATAACACAAATAAATTGAAACAACAAGCAACATGTCAAGGTGCACCAGCCATGGAAAACCGTAGAAACACGGATTTGGCTTAATCGCGATTAGTAGTGCACTAATCAATTTTTATTTAAACTGCACATAATTAATTATAAAAATGCCAAATCCAATAAATATATTTTTAAATGAGTAAATCATTTTAATCCCCAATTATTTCACAATTATTGGTATATATTTATACCATTTTACGAAAACCCCAATTTCGCAAATCGGGTAGTTTTCGTGAAATATATTATTTTAATATTAAATTCCAAAATAAATATTTTATATTTTCTGAAATGTTACAATCTTCTCTCCTTAAATAAATTCGGTCCCCCTACAATCGGGTAGTTTTCGCTATAAGGTATACGTATCTATAACATATCCGAGTCGGTGAATCTATCATTCTGCATCCAGCCTCACAACATCACGTACGGCATCCTCTAGTCAAGGGTATGGATCAATCATCAGGTAAAACTCATCACGTATGGTAATTCATCGTACGACGGCATTAAACAATTAGGGATTCTATCAACCTATATGACAATGAGGGTATGGACCTAACATCTCGTACGGCATATCACTCATTATTCATATCACTATCCATATATATATACCTATCTCTCAGGTCACATCCGTATCAATCTTATATCGTGGGACCGACAAAGGTATCAATTATCTCATATCGACTCACATCCTTATAACGACATATTAAACCAAGTTATCATATAACATCGTATACTCTTTTCATCACATTAATATCTCACATCAATATCTCACATCAAGTCATCTTATAAATCTCATTTCGTATTTATCGACCTCATTACAAGCCACTATAATCTCATACTTATTCTCTTACAACTACATATGTACATATCGTGATTCACATTCTTATATATCAATTCGAGACATCCTTATATATCATATCATTTCATACTAAACCATAAACTATAACCTTAAGTCGTTGCATATCTTGTCTCCAAACTATAAATCACATATCAGTGTTTGCGGGGGTGCTATACGCCATCCACCCGACTTCCCCCGTAGATATAAATTTACTCACCTGCAATACTCCTCGCTAAGCCGAAGTCGATGTGCTTCGTTGTCTCGGAAGTCCACGCTAGGTACCTACAAATCAACACATATCGCAATGCTATTAAAATCAATTCCGAAAACCGAAACGGCACACGAAGTGCTCATAGGTTAGAACCTATAGCCTACTCATGCAAAAACAACCAAACAATCTTCGTTGTTGACTTATAAACGTCTAACAACCAAATCAAATCCAAATACCAAAACCAAGCATTCAAACATCGGAAAACTTTGCCCAAAACCAACCCAATATGCTTCAAGATTTTGGCTCAGGTGAAATGGGGATAAACAACCAAAACCAAGCATTCAAACATCGGAAAACTTTGCCCAAAACCAACCCAATATGCTTCAAGATTTTGGCTCAGGTGAAATGGGGATAAACAAGCAGTACAGTGGGGTAGTATATGAGATAAGTGAGCTACAGAACCAATTCCAACACCATCACCCACAAAATACCCGGCGACATCACCTGAAAAACCGGCCTGCTCGGCCTGGGTAGCTTGGTTTCGGCTCGTATTTTCAGGGTGGCCTCCTAGTGTTCAATCTAGGTATATAGAGTTGCTAGTTATTCTCGTACAGGTCTCAGGTCACTCCAGATTCCCTGTAGGCTCAAGATGTTGTAAGTCCACGTTGCCCACCCCGGTACTTGCGGGGAGGCGGAAAACGGAATAAAAATCGAATTTTTATGAGCTTAGGCAATATGGGCTAGACAAAGAAGGATCTTTGCTAAACAAAAACAAGCTAAAGCTAACTAGAAACTAGCTAAGTGCTAGAAAGGTTATACCTTGGGCTTTATGTCCTTCTCTCCTTGCTCCTCAGAGTGGTGGAAGGAGGTCACCTTAGTCGTCTTCTCACGTCGAAGAAAGATCCACCCGAAAGCCTCGACCTTTGGCTTCAACTCCAAGCTAGAAGTAACTAGGGTGCAAGAAGTGCCAATCCTTGAACCCTAGATGAGAGTAGAGATTATCAAGAAAGGGTTTTTCTCAAGCTCAAGTGTTTCTCAACACATTAGAGGGGAGAGCTTGAGGAAGAGGAAGAACAAGAGAGAGAAAGTAAATGATAGAATGAGAATAAAATAAACCATTCTCACATATATGTGTGAATTATTGTAATTAGATAATTAGCTAGATAATTGTCATGGTTAATCAAGACATGACCATTATCATTTCATTTTTAATGCAAATTGCAAGGATCAAAGAGCATCTTCCAAATGAAATGATGATGGTCAAAGTGTCAACAAGGTCAACAAGTCAAGGTGGGTCAAATGGTCAACAACCATAACCATGCACAATTATTAAACTAATATCAATTAACCATAATACACACATAATCATTAGGGTTAATACAAATGACAATAGTCATTAACCCTAATCAAAGTCCTCTCCCTCTGTCTCAAGCAACTGTGCATACGCACCCGTATTCGTGATCCGAGGAACACGAATACAATGAGAAAAACCAATCCCAAATCATATACTAGGATCCGGCTTAAACCAAAGCCCGCTAGTATAAGCTGTCCGGACAGCAAACGTGCACAAGTGCGCTGATGTGAACGAACCCTGTCGCAAAACCATGCGACCTCTACTCATTTTGCCTAAAGGCGAATAGCTCTCTGTGTGGGACTCTAAAGACTCGACACTACGCTGGCACTGGGTTTAACCACAGACCGCAAGCGGCACTAGCTGTACGTAACGGTCCCCAGGTAGATGTCGACAAGAAGACTGACGAGGTGAACTCCATCTGAACTCCTACTGAGCCTGTATGTGACAATCTCCATACAGTCCGGTCTGTTCGTCTGATATATCGCATGGCGGGCCTAGGGGGCGGTGAACGTCAGTCCCCTAATAGCGGTACAAGTCGTGTCGGAGTGTAGCCCAGAACACCCTGAGATAACACTGGAAACCTACCAGTATATCTCGCTTGCCCTGGCCAGGGACTACTCATGTAATGGCTCTCCTGGACACAGCGCGATGTCAACCCCCAATACCGGGAGAGACGAATCCTGTCTAACCGTCACTGCCTCCAAGTGCTTCGGGACTGCACCCAAAAACCACCTGTTTGCACGACTCCTTTGAGCCGTGGTAGGGTAGTAATCAAAGTGCAGTGGGAACACACTCGAGGCGAAGTGACAGTGTCAAGTCAGCGGACTAAGCTGTACTCATGTCACCTGGGAACTGATAACTGACGATAGGTATAATACCAACCAACAGTTCCCGACGAGTCCTGTCCAGTGTACTCGTAACCTAATGAGCACCCGCATACTATCTCAAGTACGACGTACTGACGGCTGTGGGACAGACCGTCTCCCACACTGGGATGAGAAGCGCATACGCTAGTCTACTTCGGAGTATCGATGCCCTGTCTCGATAGTCCAACGACTAGGGACCTGTATAAGGATGTGCTTATAGATCACCCAGCTCCCACGAGTGTGAGCGCCATCACAACACTGGTAATCAAGCAAAGATCCTGAGGGCTCTACTAATATGTATATCAGTGATATGCTAAAAGAAACACATGCACATATTAAAGCAGAGACAAACCAAGTAGCATACTACCATTTCGAGCAAGATTGTATATACAACTGTGAATATCCCAAGCTTCCATCAAGTAATATACAAACTAGTATGATACAGTAATGGCCTCTAGGGCATATACACTAACAGATGTTCACAAAACCGACATTGAAACATCTAATTCAAGTTCTTGGGCTTAGTCACTGGTTTTTAACACAAGGGGGGCGTTGTAGTCGCTAATTACACTCACTTGCACTATCACAACTCAAGAATCCCCTAAGTCTTCTCTAGAAATTTTCAAAGCTCCCAAATCCTCGCATAACCAATTCTAAACTATAATAGAAGTTAAAGAGACTAAATTACTAAACTAAAAGTGTGAGATTTATCTCATTAGGCAACTCAAGAATTTTCTTGAGTTGCTCAATGTCTTCAAAATCCAACTTTGACTGGTCCAATGGGTTTGTAGAAAGATGGGGATCACTTTTAATGAAGGGAGTATAGGATTTTGGTGAAGAAATTGAGATGATACTTGGAGGTGAAGGTGGAGAGAATATGAGGAGGAAAAAGATGAAGAAAACAAATGGGGGAGGATGAAGGGGCAGCCCACTCTCTTTCCCTCTCTCTCTTATCCTCACTCTCTCAATTATCACATACCACACACTCTCTCTCATCACATGCCATTGACTTTTCTTTTCTATTTCTTTTAAAGCCACATATCAACAAATACCAATGAAACAACATACAACCAAATGCAACATGTCATGGTACACTAACCATGGAAAATGTAGAAACACGGATTTGGCTTAATCGCGATTATTAGTGCACTAATCAATTTTTATTTAAACTGCATATAATTAATTATAAAAATGCCAAATCCAATAAATATATATTTAAATGAATAAATCATTTTAATCTCCAATTATTTCACAAATATTGGTATATATTTATACCATTTTACGAAAACCCCAAATTCGCAAATCGGGTAGTTTTCGCGAAATATATTATTTTAATATTAAATTCCAAAAATAATATTTTATATTTCTGAAATATTACAATCTTCCCCGTTAAATAAATTCTGTCCCCGAATTTAAATTTAAACCCCCAAATACTAAAACATTTCAATAATCAGCTCAAATCACGGGGCTCCGAAATCTCGAAAGATACAGAAATACCACAGCGCATCGTATGTGCCTGAAAACGAGTGCGAAACTCAAAATCGAACTCCGTCAAGCGTCACGCAAATCATCGGACTTGCACGCAAATCATCGGAGTTACAATGGAGATACAGATCTCGAAATCCACTACTGAAATCCAATATGCACGAGTCATATACTATAATATGTGTGTAGTACGCATCCTTAGAAAAATCTCCTAAAAAGGAATAAAACGCATGCAAAATCTTTTCTGAATAGCCGCGTGATGTGTAACTCACGGCACAAGTGAAGGGCGCTCATTTGTAAAATAATAAATATACGTTC
The DNA here is from genome assembly GCA_030015575.1 of Agapanthus africanus. Classification (NCBI taxonomy): domain Eukaryota; kingdom Viridiplantae; phylum Streptophyta; class Magnoliopsida; order Asparagales; family Amaryllidaceae; genus Agapanthus; species Agapanthus africanus. The sequence goes on along the minus strand of CM057347.1, from coordinate 203,387,800 downwards.
ATATATGTTTTGCTAAAAAATACGTTCCGCCCTATTTTGAAATATCCCAAAAGGTTTTCCTTTGTAAACATTCGTGTCGCTCGCGGACACGTAGGAAATAGCGAGACTATAGCTCCTTTTTGAAAACCTCTTGTTAAACTTTTAATGCATGCAAAGTACTCAGGTACTGTCCTTAGATCAGTCCTGTTCGGCTACTACATAATATAGTGTCCATCATGAAAACAAGGTGCTCAAGAGCAAAATCAGCTTCGAAAGGCGTATCCAACAATTACGTGCGTCTGGTGCGCACGGAAATCAAATCCAATACAAGTGCCATGATATGCACAAAAGCAAAACTAAATGCAACGGTGTGCATGAAAACATCTGTCCAGTGCAATGGATGTGCACGACAACAATATCAAGTGCATCTATAGTGCACGAAAATCTCAACCCAGTGTAACTAACCTGCACAAATGAAAATCCTAATCGAGTGCATCCGGTGTGCACAAAATCACATCTCATATCATGCGCCCAACATGTGCGAAAATCCAAATCAAGTGCATCCGTCATGCACAAATGAAATCTAAATCAAGTGCATCTGACATGCACGAATGAAATCTAAATCAAGTGCATCCGATGCGCACAAAATCCAATACCAAGCACCTAATATGCGCAAAAATCCAACCCAAGCGCGTCAGGTCCGTATAAATGCCCAGTGCGGTAAAGTGCACGAAAACGAACGTCAAGTGCAACGCGCACAAAAACATAAATCCGGTAAAGCAAATGCTCAAAGACATAAATCGGGTGCAACCAATGTACGAAATACCCATCTGGTGCAACAAATGCACGAAATACGAATCTGGTGCAACAAATGCACAAATCTCATCAATAACTCAAATGCGTATAAAAGCAACACCGAGTGTACCAAGATGCAATAAAATCATAAACGTGTGCACTGCGTGCACAAAACACGTATCAATGCACTGCAAGCACATGCGAGTTATGCCGAGTGCAAAAATCAAATCGAGTGCGTACCATATACACACAATCAAATTAAACGTATGAAATCCACGAAATCATAAGCACGTGCAGCCAAGGCACAAAATCGACATCAAGTGCAATAAATATGCACAAATCATAAACCAATACAACGGTGTATAAAATATATATCAAGTGCAATAACTATGCACAAAAATGTAAATACCCAGTAGGTGCAGCCATGGTGCACGAAAACCATACCATGAAAATCAATCATCAAAACTCAAATCCAAGCGATATAAGCGTGATACTCGGATCACAAACGCAAATCGCAACAAATGACATTGAGGTATACCTCCTACAATGTCGAAAAATGTCGGTGCGCCTAAAACTGGCAGAGCAAGAACATCCACTTGCCTCCTGCTCACGGTTTGGCGTCCTCTTTCTCTGGGTCCTCAATTTCTCCGTGGATTACCAATCTTGCAATCCATCGGCTCGTCGGCCCGGTCAGGTGTACTAACGGAAACGATTCCGCTCTGACACTCCTCTGGTCATCTCTCGGCCAATTAGCATGACCATTCGTAAAGCAGCACGTCACTGGCGTCGGCCTCTGGCCCTCTAAATACACGTGATACAACTGATCCTCGGTGCAAATCTTATCGCAGCAGTGTCCTGGAAGGAACCTGCTCAAGGTCTCTTCCGATCTCGTCTATGCCGAACTATACGGAGGCTGGTACTCTTACATCATCTTTTCTCGCTTTCCTGGACATCTGCGTTCTCAGCACAGGTTTTTCTCGGGAACTGGCCGTATCCCAACGCCTCTGTATACATATCAGATCTCTAATCTCAACGGAGAGTAACAACATCTCGTACGAACCTCTTGTTCCACTCGTCTTTATTATCGTCCACTTCGACGTCACGTCATGCTATCTACGTACTGCGATTGTTCTCGGCTACAGTCAATCCGGAGTCTCTCACACGGACCTGTAATACGAACTCGGTATCTTCATCACTCTGCAGAAGATATCTAGCCGAACACGTCCTCAGGAACTCGTCCCAACCATCGGAGGAATATACTTTATTCATCCACTCTCGATCAACTCACAACGCATCGGGGTGAGGTCCTCTATCCGAAGCTGGTCAACTTACTGATCTCCAATCGGATCATCCAACGGACAACGTCATCTCTGGATCATCTACTCTAGATCGGAATACGATTCTCCACACTGGAAATATTCAACACAACTGCGCCTGCGTCGGCGCATCAAATCAGACGAATCATCTCAGTCGCTCAACTCAAGATAGACTAGCTATCTTCTGTCGCATCTCTGTCTGGAAGCTCTAGCGATCTCAGCTCGTAAGCTCTGGAAGTGACATCCCATCAATCTCAGCAGCAGCTGGGTCATCTGTCTGCAAGGTAGACAACATCACAAACACTAAATCGAGATGTTCCCATTTCACCAGAAAACACGATGGTCAGTCCTCGTCCATGACGAGCTCGTCCTAACCGCATCACTAGCAGCAGCTCAATCTGTGCTCAAACCATGGTGATAGGACCTCAAGCATATATCGATGAAAATAGATCAAGGAACGAAAGGAATCAACAGATTCAGAATGGATACATGATCATAAGGAGGAACAGAATCAATGAGAGTATGATCATGGGAAAGAATAGAATCAAGGATCTCCAATGGATGTATGATCAAGGGAACGAAGAGAATCACAAGTCTCAAGATATGTACATCCTAAGGTTACTTAAGTGGAGTATCGTATCGTAAGTATGCCGCGAAACATACACACGGTACGTCACTCTACTTGAGTTACCTACTCCATCAATCAGGGTCAACCTATGTAACGAAAGTTCGGGTCTAATACCCCCCTGTTCAAGTCTAAGTTCCGTAAGGTCAAGCCAAGGTTCCGAAATAGATTACGCCCCAGACTCCACATAGTCAAACCTAGACTCGAACCAAGGTTAAACCTAGCGCTCTGATACCAACTTTGTCACGCCCCGAAATTTAGTTCGTGACCGACACTTGAATCACGCAACGTCTAAAGGCGCAACGTAAATTAAGTAAGCCGAAGCCCAGAAATCTAAACCTTTTTAAAGAAAATAAAGGTGGTGAAGTTTTGAAATAAAGGTATGATGAAATCAAAAGTTTTCTTTAAATGCATAGATAATGGAACATGAAAATGCAAGTGGATTATACTAGTTGAAAATCATGTTTCGTCTTTTAAAAATTTGGGCAGCACCTCCCTTGTATATTTTGATCCAAAACCACATATACATGATAATATAAAAGGCATCCCCAAGCGGGAGCTGGCTCTTCGCCAATCGGCGGAATCACAACCACGCAAGTCATAATATAAGTATACGACTCCCAACGGTGAAGATCAACTCAAAGGATGATGAATAAAGTAAGACATCAACCCACCAAGCGAACATATAACCCATCGCTCTAAATCTCGCAACCACAAGTCTTGCTAAGTCTTACTACTTATACAAATACTGGTTTTGATTGATGGAGTTGACTAGATACAATGGGAATATTAATACAAGAGTGGCATGATCCAATATGGACCACCTACCATAGCAAATCACCCGAATGCAAGCTATGTGTCAGCGATGCCGCTACTGATCCATGCGGTCAACCTACAAGAACTGTGGCACAATGGGGTTGAGTTGCCAACTCGTGAGTAGAAAACATCATCAGGTAGAAATCGAATAAAACAACAATCCCTAGGCTAACTATATCATAAAGGTAATACTATGATATCTAGGATGACCGTATCTGCGTATGTGCCAACAATATAATCAATACCTGTAAGCATGTGGATAACATCTACGTGTCCATCAATGACACAACAACATCGTGCATGTAAATATCATGAAAGCATATGCATGTATTAATATGAGGATATCAATCAACGTGTGTCCATCAACGACACATCAAAATCATGGAGCATGAGTGTACAACATCGATACTCGAAACATCATGAAACCCGTGTCCAACATCGACACGTAAATCCTCATATCTCGGGCTCCGTCAGTCCGGATCGGCCCACAGACTCCGTCAGTCCGGATCGGCCCACAGACTCCGTCAGTCCGGATCGGCCCATATCATCTCACGACTCCGGTCGGTATCCTCCGGATAACCGCCGAGCCAAAATACTATCACCGGTAGGTAGTAGTCCCTCTGCCAGGCTCATCGTCTACTGCACAGCATACCTTTCTTGCCCCGGGATACCATACTGGGTCCACCATATACCAGCAAATGGCCTCATCCAGCTCCTCGAATCGGGTATCACATAACTCATAACCAAGAAAACACATGGTGGACGTCTCGAAAGATCATAACAAGAGAAACCGGGTCTTTAAAACAATACATAATTTCCTTTGAAATATAACCACGGTTCTCAAATCCAGAATCTCGTGAAAACATCTCAACGCGTAATATCATAAAGCATGATGTATGCAAACATAGAACAAAAATATGAGCATATCAAGTATATCACGTGACATGGTATGGTGATGTGAACATAGCAAGTATATCATGGCATGATGTAGCAATTCTACTGTGTAAGTGACATACCAATTATCGATGATGAAAGTGTGTGAGCCGGCAATCTGTGCAAGTGTAACATACGCATCATTGATAATTGTGTAAGTGTACTAGCACAGGTATATGTAATGCAATGAGAATGTCCTGAACGTAGCAGAAAGTAAATCGTGAGCGCAATGCTATAAGGTATATGTGTCTACAACATATCCGAGTCGGTGAATCTATCAATCGACATCCAGCCTCACAACATCACGTACGGTACAATACATCATACGGCATCCTCTAGTCAAGGGTATGGATCAATCATCAGGTAAAACTCATCACGTACGGTAATTTATCGTACGGCGAAATTAAACAATTAGGGATTCTATCAACCTATATAACAATGAGGGTACGGACCTAACGTCTCGTACGGCATATCACTCATTAATCACATCATTATCCATATATATATATCTATCTCTCAGGTCACATCCGTATCAATCTTATATTGTGGGACCGACAAAGGTATCAATTATCTCATATCGACTCGCATCCATATAACGACATATCAAACCAAGTCATCATATCACATCGTATACTCTTTTCATCACATTAATATCTCACATCAAGTCATCTTATAAATCTCATGTCGTATTTATCGACTTCATTACATGCCACTATAATCTCATACTTATTCTCTTACAACTACATATGTGCATATCGTGAGTCACATCCTTATATATCAATTCGAGACATCCTGATATATCATATCATTTCATACTAAACCATAAACTACAACCTTAAGTCGTGGCATATCTTGTCTCCAAACTATAAATCACATATTAAATGTTTGCGGGGGTGCTATACGCCATCCACCCGACTTCCCCCGTAGATATAAATCTACTCACCTGCAATACTACTCGCTAACCGAAGTTGATGTGCTTCATCCTCTCGGAAGTCCATGCGAGGTACTTACAAATCAACACATATCGCAATTCTATTAAAATCAATTCCGAAAACCGAAACGGCCCACGAAGTGCTCATAGGTTAGAACCTATAGCCTACGCATGCAGAAACAACCAAACAATCCTCGTTGTTGATGTATAAACGTCTAACAACCAAATCAAATCCAAATACCAAAACCAAGCATTCAAACATCGGAAAACATTACCCAAAACCAACCCAATATGCTCCCAGATTTTGGCTCAGGTGAAATGGGGATAAACAAGCAGTACAGTGGGGTAGTATATGAGATAAGTGAGCTACAGAACCAATTCCAACACCATCACCCACAAAATACCCGGCGACATCACCTGAAAAACCGGCCTGCTCGGCCTGGGTAGCTTGGTTTCAGCTCGTATTCTCAGGGTGGCCTTCTAGTGTTCAATCTAGGTCAATAGAGTTGCTAGTTTTTCTCGTACAGGTCTCATGTCACTCCAGATTCCCTGTAGGCTCAAGATGTTCACAAAACCGACAATAAAACATCTAATTCGAGTTCTTGGGTTTAGTCACCGGTTTTTAACACTAGGGGGGTTGTAGTCACTAATTACACTCACTTGCACCATCACAACTCAAGAATCCCCTAAGTCTTCTCTAGAAATTTTCAAAGCTCCCAAATCCTCACATAACCAATTCTAAACTAAAATAGAAGTTAAAGAGACTAAATTACTAAACTAAAAGTGTGAGATATACCTCATTTCGCAACTCAAGAATTTTCTTGAGCTGCTTAATGTCTTCAAAATCCAACTTTGATTGGTCCAATGGGTTTGTAGAGAGGTGGGGATCACTTTTAATGAAGGGAGTATAGGGTTTTGGTGAAGAAATTGAGATGATACTTGGAGGTGAAGGTGGAGGGAAAATGAGGAGGAAGAAGATGAAGAAAACAAATGGGGGAGGATGAAGGGGCAGCCCACTCTTTATCTCTCCTATCCTCACTCTCTCAATTATCACATGCCACACTCTTTCTCTCTCGCATCACATGCCATTGACTTTTCTTTTCTATTTCTTTAGAGCCACATATCAACAAATACTAACGAAACAACATACAACCAAATGCAACATGTCATGATGCACTAACCATGGAAAATGTAGAAACACGGATTTGGCTTAATCGCGATTAGTAGTGCACTAATCAATTTTTATTTAAACTACATATAATTAATTATAAAACTGCCAAATCCAATAAATATATATTTAAATGAATAAATCATTTTAATCTCTAATTATTTCACAAATATTGGTATATATTTATACAATTTTATGAAAACCCCAAATTCGCAAATAGGGTAGTTTTCGGGAAATATATTATTTTAATATTAAATTCCAAAAATAATATTTTATATTTCTGAAATGATACAGGAGAAAAAGGCGTTTTGTTTCTCAGCATGCCACCATTTTAGAAAAGGAATTTTTTGTGAAGAAATTTGTGGTTGTGAGGTAGAACTGGAAGGAGTTCCAGCTGGACAAACTAACAGTTGATGATTTGGTGAAACCAAAGGATTCAATAGTCTCCAACGAAGCTCAGCCTCTCTACGAATCTGGTTGGATTTCTCATCCACTTGAGAGATACTACGGTCTTCTCGGTCATAGTTGGAGCGAGGATTGCATCATGGTAGATGATGGCCTAACTAGGTTCAGGCAGGCCATCACGAGTGGGGACTCTGTGAAATGGCTGGATACTATGCGATCAAAGATGGAATCCATGTACACCAATAAAGTATGACTTTGAATGTTGCACCTGAAGGGGTAAAACCAATCGGGAGCAAGTGGATCTTGAGAAGATTCTTGGTGTAAATGGAAAAGTTGAGACTTTCAAAGCTATGCTTAAGTCCATCAGGATTAAAGCAGGTATCGCGGAGTTGGAACATCTGTTTTGATGTGGCAGTCAAACTGTTTGACTTCATCAAAAAGGTAGATGAACCTTGTATATACAAGAAGGCTGTAGAGAGTAAGGCTGTCTTCCACGTATTGTACGTAGATAACATACTCTTGATAGGAAAGGGTTTCCTATGCTACACTCGGACAAGCTCCTCTTATCACGAGGATTCTCCATGGAAGATCTGGATGATACCTACTATATCTTGTGGATTATGATTTATGGTGATAGATTTAAGTGGATGTTGGGAGTGTCCCAAATCCAGGTACATTAACACCATACTAAAGGGGTTTAGTATGGAAGATTCTAAGCGTGGTGGTTCGCCCACTTACTCAGGAATCACTCTCTTCAAAAAATTGTCTTCCAAGACTGATTTGGAGAGAGCTTGCGTGCAAGAGATACCCTATGCTTCTGCACTAGACTCTATCATGTATGCGATGTTATGTACCAGACTAGATGTAGCTAAATCACTAGGTGTAGTGATCAGGAATCAATCGGATCTTAGGAGAATCACTGGAAAGCTGTGGAGGACATTCATAAGTACTTGAGAAGCACTAAAAGAATGTTCTTGGTTCGAGCTTCCAGAGTGATAAGGTCGACTGACAGTCAGTCTCGGGCTTTTTCTATACCCTCAGTAGAGGGACAGTATGTTGGAAGAGTTCCAAGCTAGATACCGTGACATCTAGACGATAAAGGCTGAATACATCGCTACCAACGATGCTACCAAAAAGGTTGTCTGGATAATTCTTGTTCATGAGATGAACATGGTTCCTACCATTGAGAGTCCAATAACTGTTATTGTGACAACAATGGAGTTGTGGCTTTGGCCTAGGAACGCCGGTCCCATTAGCAATCCAGACATATTCTGAGGACAGTATCACCTGACCAGGGAGATGGTTGATCTCCAGGGGATAGAGGTCAGGAGAGTTAACATGAAGGATAACACAGCGGATCCACTCACAATGGCCTTTCTGTAGGGCTACGCCAGCGCCCCGGCCATCCAAACGCGGAACAAAAATTTTAAAAAACTGGCGCTAACGGAACCCTAATCGACGGATCGTACCATTAACCCTATACTAGTTCTATATAAAGGAGTTTAAGAGATTATACCGATCGATCCGTGTCCTTCGGTCTTCAATCTCTGTCCTTAGCTCGTCGCGGCTGCCTCGAACTAGTTCGCTCTCCGGTTTCTCTCGTCGAAGAGGATCCACGTCGAGGATTAGTAATACGGGCTCCCACCTCAAAACCGAAGCAACTCGGGCATCCAGTTTGCTAGCCTAGATACCCAAGATGAAGTAGAGTGTGTTTGTGATTATTTTGTCTCAAAACACCCATGGATTCTCAACTCATGAGAGGGTATGGGTGGAGGTGAAGAAGAAGTAGCCAAGTGAAGAAAAGTGTGAGGCAAAGAGTTTTGGCAAGTGAAGAAAATAACTCTCTGTTCTTTTCTTTTTGTGAGTTGTGAGGTATTTGTGATAGCAACTAAAGAAAATTCCCAGCTCAAAATATCCGCCATCTCCACCACAAATAACTCACAACAATCCAATAATCAATCAAGCATGGCACATAGGCTACATGAGTCACTCCATGACTCACACCATGAGTCACCAAGTACATGCACCAATAATCAATGCTCAAAGCCAAAACTTGCACTCACAATTTCCACACAATTAAACATTAAACCAAATGTTTAATCAAAAGAGAATGACAACTTCTAAAGTAAACTCGTAACGAATTACAAGAATACCCCTCACTCGTATATACATAACTACATCCGTATTCCGACTGAATATAAATACAACGAGACGAAAGTAATCCAACAATATAATACTAGGATCCGGCTTAAACCAAAGTCCACTAGTATTATCCGTCCGATCATGATACGTGCACAAGTGCACGAATATGATCAAATCCTGCCATAAAACCATACGGCCTCTACAATGTTTCGCCCGAACCAGGGAAACCCTCTGTGTGGGACTCTAAAGACTCGTTAATACGCTGGCAGTGGGTTTAACCACAAGCATGTCAGTGGCACTAGCTGTACGTAACGGCTACCCAGGTATTGACGAAAGGGAGGACGACGAGCAAACTCATCCTGAAACCCTACTGAGCCTGACAGTGACAATATCCGTACAGTCCGGTCCGTTCTTCTATGAGTATCGTATATCGAGTCTAGGGGAGTGGATAAAGTCAGACCCCTAATAACTTGACATTTAGTGTCGGCATTGTTAGTGATATATGTCCTAGAGGGCATTATTGTATCATACTGGATTGTATATTACTTAATGGGAGCTTGGGATATACACGGATATAGTAACAGTCTTGCTCAAAATGGTAGTATGCTACCGGTTTGTTTCTACCTCAATATGTGCATGTGTTTTCTCAGCATCTCTCTTATACATATTGGTAGAGCCCTTAAAATCTTTGCTTGATTACCAGCGTTGTGATGGCAGTCACACTATTGGGGGCTGGGTAATCTATAAGCACATCCTATACAGGTCCCTAGTCATAGGATTATCGAGACGGGGCATCGATACTCCACAGTAGACTAGTGTATACGCTTCTCATCCTAGCAGGGGAGATGGTCTATCCCACAGCCATTAGTACGTCATACTGGAGATAGTATGCAGGTGCTCATTAGGTTATGAGTACACTGGACAGGACTCGTCGGGAACTGTTGGTGGGTATTATACCTGTCGTCGAGTAGCAGTTCCCATGTGACATGAGTACAACTTAGTCCATCGACTTGACACTGCTACTTCGCTTCGAGTGTGTTCTCACTGTACTTTGATTACTACCCTACCACGGCTCAAAGGAGTCGTGCAAACAGGTAGTAGTTGGGAGTCCCGAAGCACTAGGAGGCAGTAGCAGTTAGATAGGATTCGTCTCTCTCGGTATTGGGGGTTGATATCACACTGTGTTCGGAAGGCCATTACACAAAGTTCTTGGCCAAGGCAAGCGAGATTTACTCGTAGGTATTCCAGTAGTTTCTCAGGGTGTATTTGGCTACTCTCCGACACGACTTATTGCGCTATTAGGGGTCTGACGATTACCGCCCCCTAGGCCCGATATGCGATACTCTTAGACGAACAGACCGGACTGTACAGAGATTGTCACATTCAGGCTCAGTAAGAGTTCGGATGAGTTAGCTCATCGGCCTTCTTATCGATATCTACCTGGGGACCGTTACGTGCAGCTAGTACCGCTTGCAGCCTGTGGTTAAACCCACTGCCAGCGTAGTGTTGAGTCTTTAGAGTCCCACATAGAGAGTTTCCTTGCACCGGGCAAAAAGTGTAGAGGCCGTATGGTTTTACGGTAGGGCTTTGATCACTTACGTGCACTATTGCACGTATGATGTTCGGGCGGATAATACTAGTGGGCTTTGGTTTAAGCCGGATCCTAGTATTATATTAATGGATCAATTTTGTCTCTTTGTATTCGTGTTTCTCGGAACACGAATGCAGGTATGTATATACGGGTGGGAGGGGCATAGAAGGAGACACCTCATTAGGGTTTTGACCACTGACTTGATTAAAACAATTATGAGGTGGAGGAAAGTATTTGTTATTTTTGTAAATGATAATTGAGGCATGGCTACTAGTTTTGACTACTTGATTTTGTTTGACCTTTTGACTTGGCTTGACCACTTGACTTGGTTTGACTATTTGACTTAGATATTTTTGTGAGATATTTTGTGACCTAGATATTTTGATGAGATATTTTTCATGCCATGCTTGTGGTCATGTCAAGTTAGCCATCTCATTTTCATTTATCATTATTATTTATCAAAATCATTTCTCTTTCCTCAAGTGAGCTCTCATGTTAGCTCTCTTCTTCTTCCTCACATCAAAAACCCTAAAAGCTCTCATATGTTGAGAATCCTACGGTTTCAAGAGACAAATAAATCTATCTTCATACTCTACATCACCTAGGCCATCAAGTTTAGCAAGCTTGTTGCCCTAGTTACCTCGGTTTTGAGGTGGAGCTCGGACTATAGATTCTCGGGTGGATCGTCTTTGAATCGAGGAGGCCGTTGAGGTTGCTACGATTCGGATCGATCCTTGGAGCCTACGATGATGAGGAGGACAGCGGAGAAGACCCGAAGGACTTGTATCATGAGGTATAAAATTCTTTCCGAGTAGTTAGATCTCATGTACTTTGCTAGGTAGGGTTTATGGATGATCCTTGGTTCTAATCGGTGTTGCGAAGCCCGTAAAAATCATTTTTTGCAAATTCCGCCTCCCCGCGAACACGTAGGGTGCGCGACATTGACTTATAGGCATGAAACCTATCACCAACTGAAAAACTACCAATCCTAGATCGATAATTCTCGTCTACCCCGGCCGAGGCTTTCTGGTGATGGCCATCCGTGCACAACGCGACATCAACCCCTAATACCGGGAGAGACGAATCCTCTGACAATCCGCTCACTGCCTCCATATGGCTCGGGACTGTACCCAACTAAAACCTGTTTGCACGACTCCTTTGAGTCGTGGTAGGGTAGTAATCAAAGCACAGTAGGAACTCACATGAGACAAATGACGATCTCAGGTCGATAGACTAACCTGTACACATGTCACCAGGGAACTGCTATCTGACAATAGGTATGATACCAACTAGCATGTTCCCGGCGAGTCCGTCCGGTGTACTCATAACCTAATGAGCACCTGTATACATCTTAGGTGAACCAACAGACACCAATGGCTTGTGAGACCGGCTACCGCCCCTCGTCGGGGTCTCGATCCGTATACACTAGTTTACTCTTGGAGTATCGATGCCCAGTCTCGAAACTCCTACGACTAGGGACACTTTAAGGATGTGCTTATAGACCACCCAACTCCCACGTATATGATCGCCATCATACTGCTGGTAGTCAAGCATGAATCCTAAGGGCTCTATCAATATGTAATAGTGATCTGTAATGTCACCTGAAGCATATACACGATGATAAAGACAAGCCAGATAGCATACTATCATCTCGAGTAAGACTATTCTACCGGTATAGGTCATCCCTCAATCATTGCAATCACGTGCCTGTGATCCAATAATTGACTTGAGGGCACTATAGCCAACAATCTCCCACTTGCGCTTAAGGCTAATTATTGCGGTGTCGCATACTCACAGCCGGTGTGATACCAAACACCCAACTTCTCTACTGATCAGTCTCACAAAGCTCGTTTGTAAAACTATTACGTTCGAGAAATAGCCTCAGTGAGTGGATCCGCTCCAATGTTTCTTTCTATGTCTCTCTTTATCTCAAGTTTGCGGAGAAAGACATCTCCCGAAATGAGCAATACCTGTCTTAGAATATGTCTGGATATCTGATGGGACCTAGTTCACAAATGAACTCCAAATCTAGCAAACTTCTTAGACTGTATCGTCCACTGAACTTAATCAGTATCCTGCGCCATGCCTCCCTCAGTATCCACTTGGACCACCTATCCAAATTACTGCCCCTCAAAAGAGGGAAAACTATAACTCTGACAGTCACTCTGTCATCCAGGTCACCTTAGAAGCCTGGAATGATAACCGTCTCCCGAAGGAGGCTGCCGTTACCAAAACCCTAGAACATTCACTTACGTTCTAAAACTGCTTCCGAACGTTTCTCCAGGATTGGATTAATATAAACTTATTGCATCTAGTACAAAAACAATATCTGGTGTGGTACTTGACATCTCATGATTGACTCAATTGCCTAAGCAAGTGATATGCCAATCATGCACATCCCTCTCCTCTTTAGTCTGTAAGACACCTTTAGAGAGGGTGACTCCATCACCTGTAGGTACACCACCATGCCAGGAGTCGTCCATTCTAAATACCTTTAGAATACTGTCTAAGTACCCAGATTGGGAAACTACCCAAATCTAGATCTAAAACCATAGATCTAGTAACCAGAATGCCTGATATAATATCCAAATCCTATGTGGAGAAACCACTATGTGACAACCACAGTATAACCGATCGTAGTATAGGAATTTCACTTCCTACAAAGTGCATGTCAATACCAGGACATCACACCCTACTACCTTCTTAACAGATCCATTTTCTATTCTGATGAAGTCAAAGCCTATGACTGTTACATCAAAAATAGATGATCTATCTCCGCTATACTTGCTTTAGTCTATAAATAGACATAAGCTACTTGTCCACTATGCTTCTGCTGCTCCCACTGACCACAACAACCCTCTGGCAGAGTCATATACACGTGCATTTCTAAAGCTAGTTTATAAAGACGCTATCCTCCTGCCGGGTCTCATAGTCTAGAACAATAATAATGGCAAGTCTGGGTAAACAAGAACCTCCTTGTCACCGTCTTCGAGAATACCGAAGTACCTCTCGGGTACCTGAGGTTACCTACCATATCTATGGAGTAGCTAATGGAATGTCAAACCCGGTTGAATCTTTAGGTTCTATTAAATTTTTAGTAATCGTTTGTGGTTCTGGAATCAATTCCAGTGCTACCATACTCCCACTACTGTTTTCTGAAAAAATCCATTTTACTAAAACTGTGGCGAGTCAAGAACAATATCACTATTGATCTTTCAGTTGGTAGAAAGTTAACCCTCGTCATAGCCTGGGATAACCCACAAAATGCCATTACAGAAACGTGCCTTGAGTTATCCAGAGTCTGGTTTTAAGCATAAGCCGGACAACTCCATATACCTTAACATCGTTAAGATATGAACCATTCTATATACAATATAGAAACAGATGCACTGATTTAATTGGAACCAGATTCAAATCATGCAGCTGTCTCCAGAGCATGTCAACTAAATGGAAGGAGGCCGATCAGCATTACTCAACTAGGAGTGCATCCAAATATGAGTAACCTGAATGAGAAATAAGTTTCTCAAAACCATTACTATCAACTGAATACCAAACACAAGTATCTACATCTTCAATCACCTTGAAGAATCCTGAAACTTGCAACACCTGGTTCTCTACTTTATTCTTGTACCTATAACTTCTCAAAACTTGGACTTCGTATTTCTACGAAATACTTGTCTAAAACATGAGAAGTCGCAAGTAAACAGAATATAGTACGAGTACCAACCCCTCTGTCTAATGGACACTGGACAACATACAATACTTTGTATAAGTCCCCTGAGTTGAATAACTTAAACCATGTGCGTCGTAGGTTGAAAACTGTACTATGGTTAAGAAGAATTACACCGCTGTTTAATGCTCTTTATCTAACCATCAACTGATATAGGTAAATGTCATCGACATAATTTCAAAAAGTTATATCTCACTTTATGAAATAAACGTATAGATATATCAGTTTGAAATTGGTGCATAACAACGGATATTCAAAACCAAATATTTGCCGTCAGGCAAAACCCCAGGTGATTTCCTCAAATATCACCAATTACAACGAATTCCGATATAAAGAGGATATAATCACTTAATTCCCAATAACTTACTCCTACTCATCATCTGTAAAACCATACAGATGTGAGAATCAAACCTGGTAAATACATACCCCGGACTAAGGATCTAATCGGGAAATCAGTTTTCAATTAACAACGGACAGTGAAACTGAAACATGAAAATATTTCGAAGGGGTATCCAGGTATTCCTAGTAATGCCTCTTCCATTATTAGGTTCATGACTGTAACCGTATATTTCTTTTGCCATCTCTCCAAATCCCTTTATTTGTCTTTACTCATTACCTTCTGTACACCACCCTTAGGTTAAATGGTTTTCTTCCTTCACTACCATTCGGCACCAGGCTATAGTTTGGAAGAAGACTATCCAATAAGCATAATAGGTGTACTCTCCTAATCCAAAGAGCCCTCACAACCTGAGAGAAGGTAATGATAAAAGACAACTTGAATAATCCTATTCAATTTCTCCTGAACCGGAGAAATGCAAAGGTGAAGTAAGAGTGGCGATGAGCTACGCGGTTTGGTCTTGAACGATAGCAGTCGCATTTTACTTTGCCCTCTTCCTAATCCCTTTATTTGTCTTTACTTATTACCTTCTGTACACCACACTTGGGTAATTGATTTTCTTCATTCCCTACCTTTCGGCACCTGCCTATGGTTTGGAAGAAGACTATCCAATAAGCGCAATAGGTGTACCCTCTCCTAATCCTAGGAGCCCTCATAACCAGAGAGAAGGTAAAAGGAAAAGACAACTGAATAGTCCTATTCAATTTCTCAAGAACCGGAAACCATCCTAGAATCTGAAACTAGTTTTTTCGAGTTTGTATGTAAGTATACGATGGTCATATCCTATAAGTAGGGATCTTCATAGTAATACAGAATGTTCCGGAGAAAAGAAAAGGGTAAAAGTAGGAGTGGCAATGAAGTAAGCAACTTTGACAATCCAAAAGTCAGTGCGTTTTAAGAAAGTTCGGTTAACTTGGTTTATGAGTTCTAGTCTAGGGTCGGCACATGGTCGCTGCCAAAGAGAGAGAGAAAAGAAACACTCAGCGTGCACTCTAACCTAAATCAGAATGATTAATCACTTTATCTAATCAGGATGTCTCCCACCGTTTCCTCAAATTCTCCTCCAAACCCGAAAGAAGAATTAGTCGGGATCGTCTAAAATCACCCGAGGAGTAAACCAACTCATCAGTGGGAATCGGGATCCAACTATCATCGCATGATAACCTGATGGAATCCACTCAAGTTATCACACTTCAGAAGGTATTCGCATGCCTGGCAGGTTTCCTGTATGTTTGAAACTCCCGATGTGATTTTTACCCCATGCTCTTATGACCTTGACGAAGGCCAACATATCATAAGTCACTGTTGGATATAGTGCCCTCAGAGTCAATTATTGGATCACAGGCAATGATTGAGGGAGGACCTATGCCGGTAGGACAGTCTTACTTGAGATGATAGTATGCTATCTGGTTTATCTTTATCATCGTGTACTGCTTTAGGTGACCTTACGAGTCGCTATTACACGTTGATAGAGCCCCTAGGATTCTTGCTTGACTACCAGAGTATGAGGGCGATCATATACGTGAGAGCTGGAGTCCATAAGCACATCCTTAAAAGGTCCCTAGTCATGGGAGTTTTGAGACAGGGCATCGATACTCCAGAGTAGACTAGTGTATACAGTCGAGACTCCGACGAGGGGCGGTGGCCGGTCTCACAAGCCACTGGTGTCAGTTGGTTCACCTAAGATGTATACAGGTGCTCATTGGGTTATGAGTACACCGGGCAGGATTCGCCGGGAACCTGCTAGTTGGGATTATACCAGACGTCAGATAGCAGTTCCCTGGTGACATGTGTACAGGTTAGTTCATCGACCTGAGATCGTCATTTGTCTCGTGTGAGTTCCCACTGTGCTTTGATTACTATCCTACCACGGCTCAAAGGAGTCGTGCAAACAGGTTTTAGTTGGGTACAGTCCCGAGCCACATGGAGGCAGTGAGCGGATCTGTAGGGGTTCGTCTCTCCCGGTATTGGGGGTGAGGTCGCGCTGTGTCTAGGAGAGCCAGAATATGAAAAGTCCTTGGCCAAGGCAGGAGATTTGCTGGTAGGTATTCTAGTAGTATCTCAGGGTGTTCTGGGCTACACTCCGACACGACTTGTACCGCTATTGGGGGTCTGACTTTTACCAACCCCCTAGGCCCGCCATGCGATGCTCATAGACGAACGGACCGGACTGTACGGATATTTTCACTGACAGGCTCAGTAGGGTGTCAGGATGAGTTCGCTCATCGACGCCCCTTTTGGTCAATACCTGGTAGCCCGTCACGTATTGGCTTATACCTCTGACGTGCTAGTGGTTAAATCCACAGCCATAGTATTGACGAGTCTTTAGAGTCCACCACACACAGTTACTCAAGTTTCGGGCGAAACGCTGTAGACGCCGTATGGAGATATGGCAGGGTTCGATCAGATACGTGCGGTATTGCACGGATCGTGATCGGACGGATTTTACTAGCCGGCTTTGGCTTAAGCCGGATCCTAGTATTAGATAGTGTAGATTTTGTCTCTTTGCATTTGTGTTCAGTGGGAATACAAATGCGGGCATGTATTTGCAGTAGCGGGGTTTTCCTGTAATTTATTACGGGATCAGTTTTCTGAAGTTGCCAGTTTGCATTCCGTTCCGGCCGGTTTTCCTTTGTTCTTTCGCTGCCGGACTTTCCGTTGGAGGGGGTTATTTGCAAGTGTGCAAATAACATTTTGTGGAGGGGTTTTTGCATTATGTGGCATCATGATGAGATTCTTTTTCCATCCATTCTTTGCTTTATTTATGATTAGAAATGAGATGAAGGTTGATATGACGTTGTTATCATAACCTTTTGGTGTGGTCACCCTCTACTTTTCCTACCATCACCTCCCTTCTTGGTTTTGATCTTTTCTCTCCACCATTTTGATATGAGAGGGCCGGCCATTATTGGTGAGGGAGAGAGGAATTTCATTTTGGAGAGAAAAATGTTCATCTCATGTATTTTGCTTGCTACCAAAAATCATTCATCTCCATTGTTTATATTTCCCTCCATCAAAAGGCAACTTGAAAACCCTCAAAGAGACAATGGTTTCTACGCTAGTCTACAGCAAATCTTGGACGCGTCGGCTAGCCAACTTCGCGCCCGAGTTGCCTCGGTCCAGAGGTGGGAGCCCGTAAAAGAACTCGTCTACGTGGTGCCCGTTTCGACGAGGTGGCGATGACCGGAGAATCCGCGAGGAGATCGGAGTGGAGACGAAGACCGAAGGACACGGATCGCTTGGTATACTTCTTTACTCATCTTTTTGTTTGCTAATAGCTAGGTTAATGGCCCGATCCGGGTGAAAAGTACGCGGTGGTGCCGGTTTGCTAGTTTGCAAAGTTTTTGTTTCCGTGTTTCCGGCGTCGGATCGACGGCCGGGGCGCCGCCGCGGACTTACATCGGTATCAGAGCCACGCCATTAACCAAGCCTAGCATGGTCTAGTGTGTTTACATCCTCGATCGAACAAAAATCCCGAAAAACCGATTTTGTATGCACAGTTTCTGTCGAAATTTTTTTGGAGTCTAAAAATTTTTCAGGGTGTTTCAGAATGTTGTGCAGGGAATTCTAAGCAATCTGGGAAAAATTGGTCAAGTGATCTCACCATACGACCGCGGAACCATGGCCAAACCCATGCTTGGGCCGCGGTTCCGCCGCGCTTTTGACTCCTCATTTGACCAAATTTTTTCAGAGTGCTCCTGAGTTCAAAATGGGGATTTTGGGATATCTTTTTGGGCCCAGATTTTTTGTAAGTGCTACAGTACTGCTTGGGGCCCACTTCGGTAAATTCGTTCGATCGGATATTTTAAACACGCCGGTTCACAGTATTTACATTATATCTGCGACCGTGAATGTCACTCGATCGGTAAATCCAGTTTATCTGCTATAGCCCTTTTAGACGGATTTGCGAACGTGACATTCACGTTGATGTTCTGTGTTGTGCTGTGATGTTGCGGATCGGTCGTGGGGGATAGCCTGGATGCAATGTTAGTACAGTTTTGTTTTATATGTACATTTGATATTGCGGGACGAGCGTCCGACATGTGGACTGCCGTCACTGCCTGTTTGTATTATTCTTTTGGGGCACGACCAGGTTGCGGTCGATGTACCCGTTGTATGTATATTTTACTTTCTGTACTAGGATTGCCCCGCGGAGGGGTGCACGGATAGCCGGGTTCTAGAGGGCAACGAGCCCGCATCTCATGGCGTTGAGACGGAGGGGGCTTTACTCTAGAATTGGCGGGCTGTTCGTCGCACTCGTAGGGGGTACAGGTTGACCCAGGAGGGGTGCCCAAGTTACCGGATTCCGTGAAGTGCTGGATGGTCCATTCACGTTGCTGAAGGGGGCTGCCTCGCTTCAGGTTTTGGCGGGTAACTTTCCGCGCCCGTAGGGGTCTAGGATTTCATTGCACAGGCTATCCACACGACCAGGGGAACGTCGGGTTTCAGTAGCGGCTCTATGAAACCCGGGGATCCCAGATATCTGTATTGTTCTGTGATGCTGTACATTTCTGTGATGTTGCATTTTTATCACGCCTTGAGCGAAAATTATATATTATATATATACTAGTAGATGTTGTATATGTTTTGCATCCGCGCTAGTCCAGTCCCCGCTCTGTCGTTAGTTAGCCTAACGGGTGATGACGGGACCCAGTGGCGAATGCGGATGGCATATACGTACGTCATTATTTTCGTTCTTTGTGGTGTGATCAATTGATGGGACTGCGTTGATTCGGATCAATGCAAGATAAACAAACCTATTTGATGTTGTTGGAACACTTTTCAAAAAGCTGTTATTGCAAGGGCGTTCTCTTTTGTTTTGCATAGTGATATTCAGTTGGAATATCCTGCTCCTCAGTCGACGAGGCAAGGGCCGAGATCCCTTCACCGGGAGTGACCCCTTGGGCAGAAGTTTGCGTCAGGGCAATAACTTCACTATAGCCGATTACTTTTGCTTTGCATCGTGGTATTCAGTTGGAATATCCTGCACCCCATTCTACGGGGAAAGAGCTGAGATCCCTTCACAGGGAGTGACCTCTTTAGCAAAGGTTTTCGTCACTATATTTTTAAAAGCTATCCGGTTCCTTCAACGATATCAAGTTCATTACGTTAAAGGTTTTTGCCAGAAACCATTCGTAGCCCTCCATCGTTTCATATGGATAGTCAATAGTATTCAAGCTGTGTATGTTGGCCAAAGTCAAGGCACAGTGTTTGGTAGCTGTTGGATATTCATATGTAGCATAGATAGATGCGTTGGTTTGGGACAGTTGTATAGCCTTGTTGGCCAAAGTCAAGGGCTTGTACGGGTGGGTTCAAATTAACCTGGATAATGACGGGTAGAACTTGACATGTGACTTATGATATGTTGGCCAAAGTCAAGGTCATAAGAGCATGGGGCAAAAATCCACATCGGGAGTTTCAAAAGAACTGAAACTTGCCAGATATGCGCATACCTTCTGGAGTGTGATAGCGTGAGCGGATTCCGTCACGTTATCATGCGATGATAGTTGGATCCCGATTCCCACTGATGAGTTGGTTTACTCCTCGGGTGATCCCGGCTAATTCTTCTTTCAGGTTTGGGGAAGAATTTGACGTTACAGTGGGAGGTTTCCAGATTAGATAAAGTGATAACCATTCTGATATAGGTTAGAGTGCACGCTGAGTGTTTCTTTTCTCTCTCTCTTTGGCAGCGACTATTGACCCGACCCTAAGACTATGACTCAGTGACCAAAATTAACCGAACCTTCTTTAACACTGGCTTTTGGATTGTCAGAGTTGCAAACCTCATTGCCACTCCTACTTTTACCCTTTTCTCCAGGATACCCCGTATTACTACGAACGTCCACTTCCATTGGACAAAACCATCGTATGGTTATATACAAACTCGAAGGAATTTATTCGAGGATGGTTTCCGGTTCTGGAGAAAACGGATAGGATTATTCAGTTGCCTTTCCTTTTACCTTCTCTCAAGTTGTGAGTTCTCCTTGGTTTAGGAGATAGTACACCTATTACGCAAATTGGATAGTCTTCTTCCAAACCATAGGCAGGTGCCGACCGGTAGGGAATGAAGAAAACCAATTAGCCTAAATGGTGTACAGAAGGTATTAAGTTAAGACAAAGTAAGGGATTAGTAAGAGGGCAAAGTAAACCGCGACTGCTATTCACGACCAAACCAAATATTTCTTCGCCAATTCTAAATCACCTTTGTATTTCTCCAGGACACTCCGTATCACTACGAAGATCCCAGTTTATTGGATAATCCATCGTATGGTTATATACGAACTCGAAAGGAACTTGTTCCAGTTCGGGGATGAATCCTGGTTCAGGAGAAATAGGAATAAAGTTCATTCAGGTTGTCTTTTATCTTCACCTTCTCTCGCTTTGCGAGTGCTCCTAGGGTTAGGACAGTACACCCTTTATGTTTATTGGATAGTCTTCTTCCAAACCTTAGGCTGGTGCCGAACGGTAGGGAAGGAAGAAAACCATTTGGCCTAAAGGGGTGTGCAGAAGGTAATGACTAAAGACATATAAAGAGATTTGGAGAAATGGCAAAGAATTATACGGTTACAGTCGTGAATCTGGATGATGGAAGAGGCATTACTAGGAATACCAGGATACCCCATCGAAACATTTCAACGTTTCAGTTTCACTGTGTATTGTTAAAAGAAAACTGATTTCCCAATTAGACACTTGCTCCAGGGTATGTATTTACCAGGTATGATTCTCACATCTGTATGGTTTTACAGATGATGAGTGGGAGTAAGTTATTGGGAATTAGGTGATCATCCTCATTATATCGAGATTCGTAGTAATTGGTGATATTTGAGGAAGTCACCTGAGTTGTTTGCCGGTCGGCAAATATTTGGTTTTGAATTTCCGTTGTTATGCACCAATTTCAAATTGATATATCTGTACGTCTATTTTTATAGAGTGAGATAGACCTTTTTGAAATTATGTCTATGACATTTACCTATATCAGTGGATGGTTAGGTAAGGAGCATTGAACAGCGGTGTAATTCTTCTTAACCATAAATACAGTTTTCAACCTACGACACACAGTGAATGAGTCACTAGACTCGGGGACTTATACAGAGTATTGTATATTGTCCAGTGTCCATTAGGACAGAGGGGTTGGTCCTCGCACTATATTCAGTTTACTTATGACTTTTCTGGTTCTTAGATAAGTGTTTCGTAGAAACACAGGGTCCAAGCTTTGAGAAGTTATGGGTATAAGAATAAAGTAGAGAACCAGGTGTTGCAAGTATCGGGATTCTTCAAGGTGATCGAAGATGTAGATACTTGTGTATGGTATTCAGTTGATAGTAATGTTTAAGAGAACTTGCTTCTCTTTCAGGTTACTCATAATTGGAAGTATTCCTAAGTTAAGTAACGTTGATCGGCCTCCTTCCATTTACTTGACATGCACTGGAGACAGCTGCATGATTTGAATCTGGTTCAATTAAATCAGTGCCTCTATTTCTATATTGGATATAGAACAGTTCATATCTTGACATTGTTAAGGTACGGGGAGTTGTCCGGCTTATGCTTAAAACCAGACACTGGACAACTCAAGGCACGTTTCTGTAATGGCTATTTGTGGGTTGACCCGGGCTATAACGAGGGTTGACTTTCTACCATCTGGAAGATCAATAGTGATATTGTTCTAGACTCGCCACAGTTTTAACAAAAATGGAATTTTTCAGAAAACAGTAGTGGGAGTATGGTAGAACTGGAAGTGATTCCAGAACCGCAAACGATTACTGACAATTTGATAAGAACCTAAACATTCAATCTGGTTTGACATTCCATTGGCCACTCCGCAGATATGGTGGGTAACCTCAGGCACCCGAGAGGTACTTCGGTATGCTCAAGGACGGTGGCACGGAGGTTCTTGTTTACCCAGACTTGCCATTGCTGTTGTTCCAGACTGTGAGACCCGGCAGAAGGATGAGTATAGCGTCGTTCTAAACTAGTTTTAGAAGTGTACGTGTATATGACTCTGCCAGAGGGTTGTCATAGTCGGTGGGAGCAGTGGAAGCATTGGTGGACATCAGGCTTATGTCTATTTATAGACTAAAGCAGATATAGCGGAGATAGATCATCTATTTCTGATGTGACAGTCATAGGTTTGACTTCATCAGAATAGGGGATGGATCTGTTAAGAAGGTAGTAGGGTGTGATGTCCTGGTATTTGATGACATACACAGAGTAGGAAGTGATATTCTTATACTACGATCGGTTATACTTTGGTCGTCACACAGTGGTTTCTCCACATAGGACTTGGATATTATATCAGACATTCTGGTTACTAGATCTATGGTTTTAGATCTAGATTTGGACGGTTTCCCAATTAAGGGTACTTAGACAGCATTCTAAGAGTATTTAGAATGGACGACTCCTGGCATGGTGGTGTACCTGCAGGTGATGGAGTCACCCTCTCTAAAAGTGTCTTACAGACTAAAGGGGAGAGGAATGTGCATGATTGGCAGATCACTTGCTTAGGCAATTGAGTCAATCACGAGATGTCAAGTACCACACCAGATGTTGTTTTTGCAGTGGATGCAATAAGTTGATATTCATCCAATCCTGAAGAAACAATCGGAAGCAGTTTTAGAACATAAGTGAATGTTCTAGGGATTTGATAATGGCAGCCTCTTTTAGGAGACGGTTATCATTCCAGGCTTCCAAGGTGACCTGGATGACAGAGTGACTGTCAGAGTTATAGTTTTCCCTCTGATGAGGGGAAGTATTTTGGACAGTTGGTCCTAGTGGATACTGAGGGAAGGCATGGCGCAGGACACTGATTAAGTTTAGTTGTCGATACAGTCTAAGAAGTTTGGATTTGGAGTTCATTTATGAGCTAGGTCCCATTAGACATCCAGACATTCTAAGACAGGTATTGCTCTTTTCGGGAGATGGCTTTCTCCGCGAACTTGAGATAAAGAGAGACATAGAAAGAAACACCATAGCGGATCCACTCACTGAGGCTATTCCTCGAACGCAATAGTTTCGCAAACGAGCTTTGTGAGACTGACTAGTAGAGGAGTTGGGTGTTCGGTATCACACGGGCTGTGAGTATGTGATATCGCAATAATTAGCCATGAGTGCAAGTGGGAGATTGTTGGATATAGTGCCCTTAGAGTCAATTATTGGATCACAGGCACGTGATTGCAATGATTGAGGGAGGACCTATGCCAGTAGGACAGTCTTACTCGAGATAAAAGTATGCTATCTGGTTTATCTTTATCATCGTGTACTGCTTTAGGTGACCTTACGAGTCGCTATTACACGTTGATAGAGCCCCTAGGATTCTTGCTTGACTACCAGCAGTATGAGGGCGATCATATACGTGAGAGCTGGAGTCCATAAGCACATCCTTAAAAGGTCCCTAGTCATGGGAGTTTTGAGACAGGGCATCGATACTCTAGAGTAGACTAGTGTATACAGTCGAGACCCCGACGAGGGGCGGTGGCCGGTCTCATAAGCCACTGGTGTCAGTTGGTTCACCTAAGATGTATACAGGTGCTCATTGGGTTATAAGTACACCGGACAGGGCTCGCCGGGAACCTGCTAGTTGGGATTATACCAGACGTCAGATAGCAGTTCCCTGGTGACATGTGTACAGGTTAGTTCATCGACCTGAGATCGTCATTTGTCTCGTGTGAGTTCCCACTGTGCTTTGATTACTACCCTACCATGGCTCAAAGGAGTCGTGCAAACAGGTTTTAGTTGGGTACAGTCCCGAGCCACATGGAGGCAGTGAGCGGATCTGTAGGGGTTCGTCTCTCCCGGTATTGGGGGTGAGGTCGCGCTGTATCTAGGAGAGCCAGAACATGAAAAGTCCTTGGCCAAGGCAGGAGATTTGCTGGTAGGTATTCCAGTAGTATCTCAGGGTGTTCTGGGCTACACTCCGACACGACTTGTACCGCTATTAGGGGTCTGACTTTTACCAACCCCCTAGGCCCGTCATGCGATGCTCATAGACGAACGGACCGGACTGTACGGATATTGTCACTGACAGGCTCAGTAGGGTGTCAGGATGAGTTCGCTCATCGACGTCCCTTTTGGTCAATACCTGGTAGCCCGTCACGTATTGGCTTATACCTCTGACGTGCTAGTGGTTAAATCCACAGCCATAGTATTGACGAGTCTTTAGAGTCCACCACACACAGTTACTCAAGTTTCGGGCGAAACGCTGTAGACGCCGTATGGAGATATGGCAGGGTTCGATCAGATACGTGTGGTATTGCACGGATCATGATCGGACGGATTTTACTAGCCGGCTTTGGCTTAAGCCGGATTCTAGTATTAGATAGTGTATATTTTGTCTCTTTGCATTTGTGTTCAGTGGGAATACAAATGCGGGCATGTATTTGCAGTAGCGGGGTTTTCCTGTAATTTATTACGGGATCAGTTTTCTGAAGTTGCCAGTTTGCATTCCGTTCCGGCCGGTTTTCCTTTGTTCTTTCGCGGCCGGACTTTCCGTTGGAGGGGGTTATTTGCAAGTGTGCAAATAACATTTTGTGGAGGGGTTTTTGCATTATGTGACATTATGATGAGATTCTTTTTCCATCCATTCTTTGCGTTATTTGTGATTAGAAATGAGATGAAGGTTGATATGATGTTGTTATCATAACCTTTTGGTGTGGTCATCCTCTACTTTTCCTACCATCACCACCCTTCTTGGTTTTGATCTTTTCTCTCCACCATTTTGATATGAGAGGGCCGGCCATTATTGGTGAGGGAGAGAGGAATTTCATTTTGGAGAGAAAAATGTTCATCTCATGTATTTTGCTTGCTACCAAAAATCATTCATCTCCATTGTTTATATTTCCCTCCATCAAAAGGCAACTTGAAAACCCTCAAAGAGACAATGGTTTCTACGCTAGTCTACAGCAAATCTTGGACGCGTCGGCTAGCCAACTTCGCTCCCGAGTTGCCTCGGTCCAGAGGTGGGAGCCCGTAAAAGAACTCGGCTACGTGGTGCCCGTTTCGACGAGGAGGCGACGACCGGAGAATCCGCGAGGAGATCGGAGTGGAGACGAAGACCGAAGGACACGGATCGCTTGGTATACTTCTCTACTCATCTTTTTGTTTGATAGTAGCTAGGTTAATGGCCCGATCCGGGTGAAAAGTACGCGGTGGTGTGCCGGTTTGCTAGTTTGCAAAGTTTTTGTTTCCGCGTTTCTGGAGTCGGATCGACGGCCGGAGCGCCGCCGCGGACTTACAGTCACATGTCAAGTTCTATCCGTCATTATCCAGGTTAATTTGAACCCACCCGTGCATACCCTTTAAGAAGGCCAAAATAGTAGTACGACTGTCCTAAACTAACGCATCTATCTATGCAACAGAAAAGTAACAAATAGCTACCATACACTATACCTTGACGAAGGCCAACATACATAGCATGAATACTAAGAGCTACCCGTCTGAAATGACGGAGGGCTACGAATGATTTTTGGCGAAAAACCTTTAACGTAATGAACTTGATATCGTTGAAGGAACCGGATAGATTTTTACAAATATATAGCGGCGAAAACCTTCGCTAAAGAGGTCACTCCCCGTGAAGGGGTCTCGACTCTTTCCTCGTCGAATGAGGTGCTGGATATTCATAACCGAATACCACTGTGCAAACAAAAGAAAACGTCTTTGCAATAACAGCTTTTGAAAATTTGTTCCAACAACATCGAATAGGTCTGTTTTCCTTGCATTGATCTGAATCAACACAGTCCCATCAATTAATCACACCAGAAAAGAACGAAAATATGATGTACATATATACCATCCGCATTCACCACTTGGTCCCGTTATCACCCGTTAGGTTACTTAACTAACGACAGAGCGGGGACTGGACTAGCGCGGGTGTAAAACATATAAACATCTACTAGTATATATATAACAATATTTAATAATCGCTCCAGGCGTGATAGATGCAACATCACAAATAAGCAATAAGTATCACAGAACAATACAGATAATCTGGGAGCCTCGGGTTTCCTTTGAGCCGCAAGTGAAACCCGACGTTCCCCTAGTCGTGTGGATAGCCTGTGCATTGAAAACCTAGACCCCTACGGGTGCGGCAAGTTACTCGTCAAAAACCAAAAGCGAGGCAGCCCTTCATCAAGGTGAATGGGCCACCCGACACTTCACAAAATCCGGTAACTTGAGCACCCTTCCTTGGATCAACCTGTACCCCCTACGAGTGCTGCGAATAGCCCGCCAATTCTAGAGTGATGCCCCCTCCGTCTCAACGCCATGAGATGCGGACCTGTTGCCCTCCAGAACCCGGCTATCCGTGCACTCCATCGCGGGGTAATCCTAGTACATAAAAGAAAATATGTACAACGGTGACATCGACCTCAACCCAGTCGCGCCCCAAACAAATAATATACAAACAGGCAGTGACGGCAGTCCACATGTCTGACGCTCTCCCCGCGATATCAAATGTACAAATAAAACTAAACTGTACTAACATTGCACCCAAGCTATCTACCACGACGAATCCGCAACAAACACAGAACAACACAGAACATCAACGTGAATGTCACGTTCGCAAACCCGTCTAAAAGAACTATAGCAATTAGACAAGCTGTACCGCTCTAATGACATTCACGGTCGCAGATAGTAATTTAAGTACTGTAAAACATTAAACAATGTTAGAAATATCGAGTTCGAAATAACCCCGAATAGCCCCCAAACAACTAGATAAATCCATATCCAAACTGGGCTAAACAAGCAATACCACTAAACCAATATTCCAGAGACCAGACCACACACAAAATACGAAGTCCTAAATCCCTATTATGGCCGGCCAACTCGGATTATTTGCACATGTGGCCGGTTCTACTAGGGTGGAAGTGGCTCGTGTTTGGTGTGTGCTCTAGTGGTCGTCCAAGTAGTCTTCTGCAGTTGCTAAAATATATTTAGAAGACACAGAAAATTTTGACAGAAACTAGAATACATCGAGTTATATTTTGGAGTTGTTTCGGTTTCGATACTTTAACATCGTCTAAACAACTAGTATACGGTTAATGGGTTGTCTCTGATACCATGTAGGGCTACGCCAGCGCCCCGACCATCAATTTGTGGCTAAACGCGGAACAAAAACTTTACAAAACTGGCTCTAACGGAACCCTAATCGACGGATCGTACCATTAACCCTATACTAGTTCTATATAAAGGAGTTTAAGAGATTATACCGATCGATCTGTGTCCTTCGGTCTTCAATCTCTGTCCTTAGCTCGTCGCGGCTGCCTCGAACTAGTTCGCTCTCCGGTCTCTCTCGTCGAAGAGGATCCACGTCGAGGATTAGTAATACGGGCTCCCGCCTCAAAACCGAAGCAACTCAGGCATCCAGTTTGCTAGCCTAGACACCCAAGATGAAGTAGAGTGTGTTTGTGATTACTTTGTCTCAAAACACCCATGAATTCTCAACTCATGAGAGGGTATGGGTGGAGGTGAAGAAGAAGCCAAGTGAAGAAAAGTGTGAGGCAGAGAGTTTTGGCAAGTGAAGAAAATAACTCTCTGTTCTTTTTTTTTTTGTGAGTTGTCAGGTATTTGTGATAGCAACTAATGAAAATTCCCAGCTCAAAATATCTGCCTTCTCCACCACAAATAACTCACAACAATCCAATAATCAATCAACCATGGCACATGGGCTACATGAGTCACTCCATGACTCACACCATGAGTCACCAAGTGCATACACCAATAATCAATGCTCAAAGCCAAAACTTGCACTTCCAATTTCTACACAATTAAACATTAAACCAAATGTTTAATCAAAAAGGGAATGGCAACTTCTAAAGTAAACTCGTAACGAATTACAAGAATACCCCTCATCCGTATATACATACATGCATCCGTATTCCGACTGAATATAAATACAATGAGACGAAAGTAATCCAACAATATAATACTAGGATCCGGCTTAAACCAAAGCCCACTAGTATTATCCGTCCGATCAAGATCCGTCCACAAGTGCACGAATAAGATCGAACCCTGCCATAAAACCATACGGCCTCTACAACGTTTCGCCCGAACCAGGGAAACCCACTGTGTTGGACTCTAAAGACTCGTCAATACACTGGCAGTGGGTTTAACCACAAGCACGTCAGTGGCACTAGCTGTACGTAACGGCTACCCAGGTATTGAGCGAAAGGGAGGCCGACGAGCAAACTCATCCTGAAACCCTACTGAGCTTGACAGTGACAATATCTGTACAGTCCGGTCCGTTCGTCTATGAGTATCGCATATCGAGTTTAGGGGGTGGATAAAGTCAGACCCCTAATAACTTGACATTTAGTGTCGGCATGAAACATATCACCAACTGAGAAACTATCGATCCTAGATCGGTAATTCTCGTCTACCCCGGCCGAGGATTTCTGGTGATGGCCATCCGTGCACAACGCGACATCAACCCCCAATACCGGGAGAGACGAATCCCCAGATGATCCGTTCACTGCCTCCATGTGGCTCGGGACTGTACCCAACTAAAACCCGTTTGCACGACTCCTTTGAGCCGTGGTAGGGTCATAATCAAAGCACAGTGGGAACGTACACGAGACAAATGACGATCTCAGGTCGATAGACTAACCTGTACACATGTCATCAGGGAACTGCTATCTGACAATAGGTATGATACCAACTAGCATGTTCCCGACGAGTCCGTCCGGTGTACTCATAACCTAATTAACACCTGTATACATCTTAGATGAACCAACAGACACCAATGGCTTGTGAGACCGGCCACCGCCCCTCGTCGGGGTCTCAATCCGTATACACTAGTCTACTCTTGGAGTATCGATGCCCAGTCTCGAAACTCCTACGACAAGGGACACTTTAAGGATGTGCTTATAGACCACCCAACTCCCACGTATATGATCGCCATCATACTGCTGATAGTCAAGCATGAATCCTAAGGGCTCTATCAACATATAATAGTGATCTGTAATGTCACCTGAAGCATGTACACGATGATAAAGACAAACCAGATAGCTTACTATCATCTCGAGTAAGACTGTTCTACCGGTATAGGTCCTCCCCCAATCATTGCAATCACGTGCCTGTGATCCAATAATTGACTTGAGGGCACTATATCCAACACTTTCCCTAGAGAGACTTCTATAGGACGTTGAGTATGAGATACTACAACAAATGGCCTTAGTGCAAGTGGGAGATTGTTAGTTATATATATGCATGTGATGTATATTATAGTGGATGCTTGGACAAAAATAGGGAGGACTTTCTTGCTCGACATGATAGTATACTATCTGGTTGCACTTTATCTTAACATGTACATTTATTGTCTCTCTATTACATGTTGATAAAGGCCTTAGGATGAGTACTTGACTACCAGGATTATGAAGCGGATCATACTAGTGGGGCAAAGGTAGTCGGTAAGTACATCCTTCAAATGTTCCTAGTCGTGGGAGTATCGAGACGGGGTATCCTATCAACCTATATGACAATGAGGGTATGGACCTAACGTGTCGTACGACATATCACTCATGATTCACAACATTATCTATATATGTATACCTATCTCTCAGGGCACATCCGTATCAATCTCATATCATGAGACCGACAAAGGTATCAATTATCTTATATCGACTCGCATCCATATAACGACATATCAAACCAAGTCATCATATCTCATCGTATACTCTTTTCATCACATCACTATCTCACATCAAGCCATTTTACATATCCATTCTATCTTATAATCTCATGTCAGGCTACTCTAAAACTCATACTTATTCTCGTGCAACTACATTTCTATATATCGTGATTCACATTCACTTTTCATATCCTTATATATGAATTCGAAACATTATTTCTGTCAAATCATGTCAAGAGTCATATCCCTATAGCTTTCATCTCATATCTCGATATATATATATTCAATCCTTCCTATCATCTCTAACTATCTTATTAACCATATCCATTATTTTCTAATATAGGTTTCCTTAACCATATTCTATATATCGGTTTCCATCAAAACTTGCCGGGGTGCTATACGCCATTCACCCGACTTTCCCCGTAAATATAAATCTACTCACCTGCGGAACTCCTTGTTCAGCCATAGTCGATGTGCTTCGTCGTCTCGGAATCCACGCGAAGGTACCTACAATCAATACACAATCGCAAATGTTATTAAATCAAGTCTGGAAAACCAATACGGCACACGGTGCGCTCATAGGTTAGAACCTATAGCCTACGCAAAAACAACCAAACAAGCCTCGTCCGTTGACGTACAAATGTCAAACGACCCAATACAAAATCAAATACTAAAAACCAAGTTTCAGAAATCGGAAACCATAAATCAGCAACTCAAGAAAACACCTCCAGATTTTGCCACATGTACAATTAGCCAATTTTGCATATGGGGTAGGTCTAATTTGCCTAAAATGGAGCCATGGACCAAGCACGAGGCGATTCCATCGTACCAAGGCCGCAATTTGCGGCCAGAATAAGATAATTTGCGGCCACAGTAGTGAGTTGGGTCCTCGGGTCTTGGGGATAGCTTCTAGGGTATCTGTATACCTCTCAGTAATCTCTAAATATTTTCTAGAGTTCTCGGGTTATAGCAGAACTCCAATTACCACCACAATTCCTCACAAAACCGGACATGGGACCATTCCTAAGTCCGTATTTTGGTTCTAATCCCGGGTCTAGGCCAGTAAAACACCACTAGGATCTTGTAGACACCCACTACAGATCATGATTCCACACAAACACCCAAACCCTCTCTTGGGATTTCCAAACATCACTAATCTAAACAAGTTTAACTCTAAACTAAACTAGGATACTAAGAAACTTAAAACTAAACTAAATGAAAGGAATTATACCTCATGGATGCAACTCTAGAAAAACCCTAGCTTCCCAAAGTCTCCAAAATTCAAACTTGAGAGGCCAATGTGTTGAGGATGAGGTGGGGATCAACTTTAATGAAGATGGTGTAGGTTTTAGCAAGGTTTTTGAGATGAGAAATGGAGGTGGAGGTGGAGGGAGAAGATGAAGGAAAATAATGGGGAGGGGAAAGTGATGGATGCCCTCTCTCTCTCTTACCCTCTCTCAAATATCACATGTCACATTCTCTCTCCAATAAGTGTCCCAATCTCTTTTCTTTTTTTTTTCTTTTCTTTTTCCCTAACTCATTAAAACCAAACACATAACACAAATAAATTGAAACAACAAGCAACATGTCATGGTGCACTAGCCATGGAAAACTGTAGAAACACGGATTTGGCTTAATCGCGATTAGTAGTGCACTAATCAATTTTTATTTAAACTGCACATAATTAATTATAAAAATGCCAATTGCAATAAATATATTTTTAAATGAGTAAATCATTTTAATCCCTAATTATTTCACAATTATTGGTATATATTTATACCATTTTACGAAAACCCCAATTTCGCAAATCGAGTATTTTTCGCGAAATATATTATTTTAATATTAAATTCCAAAATAAATATTTCATATTTTCTGAAATGTTACAATCTTCCCTCCTCAAATAAATTCGGCCCCCCTACAATCGGGTAGTTTTCGCTGTAAGGTATACATGCCTACAACATATCCGAGTCGGTGAATCTATCAATCGGCATCCAGCCTCACAATATCACGTACGGTACAATACATCGTACGGTATCCTCTAGTCAAGGGTATGGATCAATCATCAGGTAAAACTCATCACGTACGGTAATTCATCGTACGGCGGCATTAAACAATTAGGGATTCTATCAACATATATGACAATGAGGGTATGGACCTAACGCCTCGTACGACATATCACTCATTATTCACATCATTATCCATATATATATACCTATCTCTCAGGTCACATCCATATCAATCTTATATCGTGGGACCGACAAAGGTATCAATTATCTCATATCGACTCGCATCCATATAACGACATATCAAACCAAGTCATCATATCACATCGTATACTCTTATCATCGCATTAATATCTCACATCAATATCTCACATCAAGCATCTTATAAATCTTATGTAGTATTTATCGACCTCATTACATGCCACTATAATCTCATACTTATTCTCTTGCAACTACATATGTGCATATCGTGATTCCTATCCTTCTATATCAATTCGAGACATCCTTATATATCATATCATTTCATACTAAGCCATAAACTATAATCTTAAGTCGTGGCATATCTTGTCTCCAAACTATAAATCACATATCAGTGTTTGCGGGGGTGCTATACGCCATCCACCCGACTTCCTCCGTAGATATAAATCTACTCACCTGCAATACTCCTCGCTAAGCTGAAGTCGATGTGCTTCGTCGTCTCGGAAGTCCACGCGAGGTACCTACAAATCAACACATATCGCAATGCTATTAAAATCAATTCCGAAAACCGAAACGGCACACGAAGTGCTTATAGGTTAGAACCTATAGCCTACGCATGCAAAAACAACCAAACAATCCTCGTTGTTGACGTACAAACGTCTAACAACCAAATCAAATCCAAATACCAAAACCAAGCATTCAAACATCGGAAAACTTTGCCCAAAACCAACCCAATATGCTCCCAGATTTTGGCTCAGGTGAAATGGGGATAAACAAGCAGTACAGTGGGGTAGTATATGAGATAAGTGAGCTACAGAACCAATTCCAACACCATCACCCACAAAATACCCGGCGACATCACCTGAAAAACCGGCCTGCTCGGCCTGGGTAGCTTGGTTTTGGCTCGTATTCTTAGGGTGGTCTCTTAGTGTTCAATCTAGGTCAATAGAGTTGCTAGTTTTTCTCGTACAGGTCTCAGGTTACTCCAGATTCCATGTAGGCTCAAGATGTTCACAAAACCGACATTGAAACATCTTATTCAAGTTCTTGGGTTTAGTCACTGGTTTTTAACACTAGGAGGGTTGTAGTCCCTAATTACACTCACTTGCACCATCACAACTCAAGAATCTCCTAAGTCTTCTCTAGAAATTTTCAAAGCTCCCAAATCCTAACATAACCAATTCTAAACTATAATAGAAGTTAAAGAGACTAAATTACTAAACTAAAAGTGAGATTTACCTCATTTGGCAACTCAAGAATTTTCTTGAGTTGCTCAATATCTTCAAAATCTAACTTTAATTGGTCCAATGGGTTTGTAGAGAGGTGGGGATCACTTTTAATGAAGGGAGTATAGGATTTTTTTGAAGAAATTGAGATGATACTTGGAAGTGAAGGTGGAAGGAATATGAGGAGGAAGAAGATGAAGAAAACAAATGGTGGAGGATGAAGGGGCAGCCACACTCTCTCTCTCTCATCACATGCCATTGAATTTTCTTTTCTATTTCTTTTAAAGCCACATATCAACAAATACCACTGAAACAACATACAACCAAATGCAACATGCCATGGTGCACTAACCATGGAAAATGTAGAAACACTGATTTGGCTTAATCGCGATTAGTAGTGCACTAATCAATTTTTATTTAAACTGCATATAATTAATTATAAAAATGCCAAATCCAATAAATATATATTTAAATGAATAAATCATTTTAATCTCCAATTATTTCACAAATATTGGTATATATTTATACAATTTTACGAAAACCCCAAATTCGCAAATCGGGAAGTTTTCGGGAAAAATATTATTTTAATATTAAATTCCAAAAATAATATTTTATATTTCTGAAATGTTACAGTCTTCCCCCGTTAAATAAATTCGGTCCCCGAATTTAAATTTAAACCCCCAAATACTAAAATATTTCAATAATTAGCTCAAATCACGGGGCTCCGAAATCACGAAAGATACAGAAATACCACAGCGCATCGTGTGCGCCTGAAAACGAGTACGAAACTCAAAATCGAACTCCGTCAAGCGTCACGCAAATCATCGGACTTGCACACAAATCATCGGAAATACAATGGAGATACAGATCTCGAAATCCACTACTGAAATCCAATATGCACTAGTCATATACTATAATATGTGTGTAGTACGCATCTTTGGAAAAATCTCCTAAAACAAAATAAAACACATGCAAAATCTTTTCTGAATAGCCGCGTGATGCGTAACTCACGGCACAAGTGACGGACGCTCATTTTTAAAGTAATAAATATACGTTCATATATGTTTTGCTAAAATATACGTTCCGCCCTTTTTTGAAATATCCCAAAAGGTTTTCCTTTGTAAACGTTCGTGTCGCTCGCGGACACATAGGAAATAGCGAGACTATAGCTCCTTTTAGAAAACCTCTTGTTAAACTTTTAATGCATGCAAAGTACTCAGGTACTGTCCTCAGATCAGTCATGTTCGGCTACTACATAATATAGTGCCCATCATGAAAACAAGGTGCTCAAGAGCAAAATCAGCCTCGAAAGGCGTATCCAACAATCACGTGTGTCTGGTGCGCACAGAAATCAAATCCAATACAAGTTCCATGATATGCACAAAAGCAAAACTAAGTGCAACGGTTGTGCATGAAAACATCTGTCCAGTGCAACGGATGTGCACGACAACAATATCAAATGCATCTATAGTGCACGAAAATCTCAACCCAGTGCAACTAACCTGTACAAATGAAAATCCCAATCGAGTGCATCCGGTGTGCACAAAATCACATCTCATATCATGCGCCCAACATGCGCGAAAGTCCAAATCAAGTGTTTCTGTTATTTTTTTCCAAGTCTTCAAAAATTATTTTAGCAACTGCAGAAGACTTCTTGTATGACTACTAGACTACACCCCAAATACGAGCCACTTCTACCTGAATTGACCCGAGCACAATGCTCAAATTTCTGAGCTGGCCGGCCAGAACAAGGCTTCTGGACTTCGTATTTTGGGTGTGGTCTGGTCTCTGGAATATTGGTTCAGTGGTATTGCTTGTTTAGCCCAGTTTTGATATGGTTTTATCTAGTAGTTTGGGGCTATTCGGGGTTATTTCGAACTTGATATTTCTAACATTGTTTAAAGTTTACAGTACATGCATTTTTATCTATGACCGTGAATGTCCTTAGAGCGGTATAACTTGTCTAATTGCTATAGTTCTTTTAGACGGGTTTGCGAACATGACATTCACGTTGATGTTCTGTGTTGTGTTGTGTTTGTTGCGGATTCGTCGTGGTGGATAGCAAGGGTGCAATGATAGTACAGTTTAGTTTTATTTGTACATTTGATATCGCGGGGCGAGCGTCCGACATGTGGACTGCCGTCACTGCCTGTTTGTATATTATTTGTTTGGGGCACGACCGGGTTGAGGTCGATGTCACCGTTGTACATATTTTATTTTCCGTACTAGGATTACCCCGCGGTGGAGTGCACGGATAGTCGGGTTCTGGAGGGCAACGGGTCCGCATCTCATGGCGTTGAGACAGAGGGGGCCTCACTCTAGAATTGGTGGGCTATTCGGCGCACTCGTAGGGGGTACAGGTTGACCCAATGAAGGGTGCTCAAGTTACCGGATTCCGTGAAGTGCCGGGTGGCCCATTCACCTTGATGAAAGGGGCTGCCTCGCTTCTAGTTTTGGCGGGTAACTTGCCACACTCGTAGGGGTCTAGGTTTTCATTGCACAGGCTATCCACACGACCAGGGGAACGTCGGGTTTCACTTGCGGCTCAAAGGAAACCCAGGGCTCCCAGATTATATGTATTATTCTGTGATGCTTTTTGCTTATTGTGATGTTGCATCTATCACACCTGGAGCGATTATTATATATTGTTATATATATACTAGTAGATGTTGTATATGTTTTACACCTGCGCTAGTCCGGTCCCCGCTCTGTCGTTAGTTAAGTAACCTAACGGGTGATGACGGAACCCAGTGGCGAATGCGGATGGCATATACGTACATCATATTTTCGTTCTTTTCTGGTGTGATTAATTGATGGGACTGTATTGATTCTGATCAATGCAAAGAAAACATACCTATTCGATGTTGTTGGAACAATTTTCAAAAGCTGCTATTGCATTTCTTTTGTTTTGCACAGCGGTATTCGGTTATGAATATCCAGCACCTCATTCGACGAGGCAAGGGCCGAGATTCCTTCATCGGGAGTGACCCCTTGGGCAGAAGTTTGCATCAGGGTAATAACTTTACTATAGTCGATTACTTTTTTGCTTTGCATCGCGGTATTCAGATGGGAATATCCTGCACCTCATTCCATGAGGAAAGAGCCGAGATCCCTTCACCGGGAGTGACCTCTTTAGCAAAGGTTTTTGCCACTATATATTTGTAAAGCTACCCGGTTCCTTCAACGATATCAAGTTCATTACGTTAAAGGTTTTTCGCCAAAAACCATTGGTAACCCTCCGTCATTTCAGATAGGTAGCTCTTAGTATTCATGCTATGTATATAGGATTTCTCATCCGCCCGAGAGATACTACGTTTTTCTCATAGACGGGGATCGAGAGGATTGCAACTTGGAAGAAGATGATCCTACTAGTTTCAGGCGGGCCATTTTCAGTAGGGACTCTGATAAATGGCTGGATGCCATGCGATCCGAAATGGAGTCCATGTAACCAATAAAGTGTGGGCCTTGGAGATTGCTCCACCTGGGGTTAAACCTATTGGATGCAAATGGATCTACAAAAGGAAATTTGGTGTAGATGGGCAGGTGGAAACCTATAAGGCTAGACTTGTTGCAAAAGGTTTTCGTCAAAGACCAGGTGTGGACTATGACGAAACCTTTTCTCCAGTGGCTATGCTCAAATCCATTCGGATCGTACTTGCTATTGCTGCCTTCTATGACTATGAGATCTGGCAGATGGACATAAAAACGGCTTTTCTGAACGGAAGTTTAGAAGAGTGCGTTTATATGGATCAGTCGGAAGGTTTTGTAGCCAATGAGAGCAGCGGGAAGGTGTGCAAGTTGCTTAAATCCATTTATGGACTAAATCAAGCATCGCAGAGCTGGAACATCCATTTTGATGAAACAGTCAAGGAATTTGACTTCATAAAAAATGAGGATAAGCCTTATATATATAAGAAGATTGTATGCCGAACTGTCGTGTTCCTAGTCTTGTACGTGGACGACATTCGTTTGATAGGAAATGATATTCCTATGCTACAATCGGTCAAGTTGTTCTTGTCACAAGGTTCTCCATGAAAGACCTGGGTGGTGCCTCGTACATTTTGGGGATTAAGATTTACAGAGTTAGATCCAAGAGATTACTAGGACTTTCGCAGTCTAGGTACATAGAGACCGTACTAAAGAGATTTAGTATGGAAGATTCCAAGCGCGGTAACATACCCGCATTGCACGGAATCACCCTCTCCAAAGAGATGTCTCCCAAGACTGATGAGGAGAGGGTTCGCATGAGCATTATACCCTACGCTTCGGCGGTAGGATCTATAATGTATGCGATGTTATGTACCCGACCAGATGTAGCTTACGTGCTTAGCGTGGTGAGCCGGTATCAGTCTAACCCAGGTGAGAACCACTGGACAACTGTTAAGAACATTCTAAAGTACCTGAGGAGGACTAAAAACTGTTCCTGGTATTTGGTAATGGGGACCTCCAGGTGGAGTCTTTTACCGATTCGAGCTTCCAGAGTGATAAGGATGACAGCAAGTCTGTCTCGGGTTTTGTATTTACCCTCAATGGAGGGACGGTCTGTTGGAAGAGTTCCAAACAGGAAACCGTCGCAGACTCGACGATGGGGGCTGATTACATTGCTGCCAACGATGCCACAAAAGAAGCCGTCTGGATTAAGAAGTTTATTACTGAACTTCAGGTGGTTCCATCCATTGTTAACCCAATACCTGTGTATTTGCGACAGCAATGGAGCGATGGCTTTAGCAAGGGAACCACGGTCCCATCAGAAATCCAGGCACATCTTGAAGCGGTATCAGGGAGATCATTGATCGCCGGGAGATTGAGATGCGGAGAATAGACACAAAAGACAACACGGCGGATCCATTCACCAAGGCCTATTCTCAAGCACAGTTCGAGAGACTTTTTGAGATGTTTGGGTATGCAGTACGCCAATAGCTGGCCTTAGAGCAGAAGTTGGGTATTCGGTACACCAATATATATGGTCTTAGTGCAAGTGGGAGATTGTTGGATATGTATGCCCTAGAGGCCATTATTGTATATGTATACATGTGGATGCTTGGACATATATATATATATATATATATATATATATATATATATATATATATATATATATGCACAGGACAGTCTTGCTCGATATGATAGTATGCTATCTGGTTTGTCTTTATCTTAACATGTGCATATGTTTTACTTGCTATTACATATCATTCATACATGTTGATAAAGCCCGTAGGATCATTGCTAGACTACCTACGTTGTGATGGCGGTCATACTTGTGGGAGCTGGGTAGTCGGTATGCACATCCTTAAAAGGTCCCTTGTCGTGGGAGTATCGAGACTGGGCATCGATATTCCGGAGTAGACTAGTGTATACGTTTCTAGGCCCCGACGAAGGCAATGGTATG
The DNA here is from genome assembly GCA_030015575.1 of Agapanthus africanus. Taxonomy (NCBI): domain Eukaryota; kingdom Viridiplantae; phylum Streptophyta; class Magnoliopsida; order Asparagales; family Amaryllidaceae; genus Agapanthus; species Agapanthus africanus. The sequence continues at coordinate 203,348,537 of CM057347.1, read as the reverse complement.
GTCCCACAACTACTAGTCTTACGCACCTAAAATCGTATAAAGGTGCTCACTGGGTGTGAGTACACCGGACGGACTCACCGAGAACTTCTAGATGGTACTATACCTATCGTCAGATGGAAGTTCTCAGGTGACATGAGTATAGGTTAGTCTTTAGACCTGAGATCGTCATTTGTCTCGTGAGAGTTCCCACTGTGCTTTGATCACTACCCTACCACGGCTCTACTGAGCCATGCAAACAAGTTTTGGTTGGGTACAGTCTCGAGCCACATGGAAGCAGTGAGCGATTGTTGGGGATTCACCTCTCCCGCTATAGGGAGTCGATATCGCACCGTGTTCGATTGGTCAGGACAATAAGACCACAAGGCAGTTGGGATTTACTAATAGGCTGATCAGTAGTTTTCCGGATTGGTCCCGAGCCGCATCAACAAGAATTATCGGGTTATTAGGGTCTGACGTTTACCACCCCTAGACCCGGTATGCGATACTCTCAGACGAAGAGACCAGACTGTATGGAGATTGTCACCGATAGGCTCAGTAGGGATCCGGATGAGTTTGCTCGTCGGCCTTCCTTTTCGACAGATACCCGGGTAGCCGTTAAGTACAGCTAGTGCCGCTGACGTGCTTGTGGTTATGGATTTATCTAGTAACTCACTGCCGGCATACTGTCGAGTCTTTAGAGTCCCACACAGAGGGTTTCCCCAGTTCAGGCGAAATGATGTAGTAGTCGTATTGGATAGGTGCAGGGTTTCGATCGATTGATGTACTTTGTACCCGGACTTTCGATCGGACAATTGGTAATACTAGCCGGCTCGGGTTTGAGCCGGATTATTAAATCAAGTATTGATTTGATAATTTACATATATGTATTTCGATATGTATATTCTAGTATTACGTTCTTTGTGTTATTCTATCTCTTTGGGCATTCGTGTTTTTATCCGAATGCAGGTATATATATATAGTAGACTGTAATCCGTATTTTATTATGGATAACATTCTAGAAGGTGGACACCTCATTAGCTTTTTCCATTTATTTGATAAATGGAAATGAGGTGTAAATTGAAGGAGAGGGGCGTATGGTGAGAGCCATGGCTTCAATAGTTGATAAATGAATTATTAATTCATTTGTGGCAACTATTGAAGTATGGTTGACATATTATATTGATCGATATTATTTTGCAAAACCATTCTCATCTGTTTTCTCTCACATGCTTGCTCATTATTTTTGCATCTCACCATTTTTGCTTCACCTCCTTCTCCTCCTCTTGAGTTCCTGCACCTTCATCATCTTCCTCCTCTCTACACTCTCATGTGTTGAGAAACAAGAGAGGAGGCGAGATAGAGATAATAGGACACTTCGAACTTCACACTACATCCTATAGATCTTCGATTAGCATCCCAAGTTCTCTAGTTGCTCCCTTTGTTACTTAGCAAGGAGCTAGAGCCATGGATCACATCCCTCGAGTGGATCAGCTTCGACGGAGGAGGACCGAAGAGCAAGCTCGATCTTGGAGTACCGATGGAGCGAACAAAGGAGATCAAGCGTGATCATGGTGGCCACTTGGAGCGAACGATGAGGAATGAAGACCGAAGGACTTGGATCGTTTGGTGAGACCACTTTTCATAGTAGTTAGCTCTCTTTGTTTAGCTAGTTAGGTTTATTGAAAGGTCCGTTTTAATTGGGTTATTCTAGCGCCGTTTTGAAACTCCTAGAAAAATTTTGTTCCGCAAACCGCCTGATTCGATGGCTTGGGCATTATGGTAACCCAACAAACTCAATATACGACATATCAGACGAAGAGACCGGACTGTACGGTAAGTGTTACTTATAGGCTTCACGGGAGTTTGGACAAGCTTGCTTGTTGATCATCTAATTGCTCAATACCTGGGTAGCCGTTATGTCCAGCTAGTACCGCTGACGGCTTGTGGGTAACTGATGTGATCATTACCTGCTGCTGGCATATTGACGGGTCTTTAGAGTCCTACACAGAGGTTTCCTAGTTCAAGCGAAACGAAGTAGGGTACATATGCTGATAGCCTGATTAAATACGAGTATATGATACCGTATTCTAATCTGGCTACATTTGATATCGGTTATGTTAAATGTGATATAACCGGATTATTAAATCAAGCGTTGATTTGATAATATGATATACAGATAAATGATATTAGTCGATTATATATGATATAACCGGATTATTAAATCAAATGTTGTTTTAATAATTTGATATATATTTATATTTGATATATTTATATATTAACTAATATTAAGCCCACTTAATTTTTTCTTCTAATATATATTTATATATGTGTGTGTATTTTTATTATGTGCCATGGTAGATGACACATAGAACATGAATTATCTATTTATAGAAATAGATAATTGAGGTGGAAAATGGGAGATATTTTGGGCATGGGTGAAGCATGGAATTTTTCATTTGTTTATTAATTTGTGTACACTATTGAAGTATGGTTCATTGTTATTATTGAGAAATATCCATGCTTCAATAAGTGAACACATTTACATGAGCCATTCTTCACTTGCTTGCATGCATAGCTCATTCATGCAAGCTCGATCCTTCTTCAAGTGGAGCCAAGAGGAGTCGTAGGGACTACTACTCGGAGCTTGAGAAGAGAAGGACTTGGTCTACAAGGGTTGTAGTCTCCATCAGTAAAACTTGTTTTATTCATGCTTAAAACCTAATACTCAAGTTAGATCCTAGGATAGTATAGCTTAGCACCCAAGAATTTTTAAAATTGCATGCTTGATGCCGGTAAAAACCTAGTGGTGGTGCTAAGACACTTTCACGTGGATTAGGGCAATCCAGGCATTCCAAACCTGTCGATTATAAAAAGGTCGGTCAATATGGTTAATAATTCTTAGTTTAAGGTGAGTCCAGGGTCGCTGCCAGGGAGAGAGAAAAGAAACACTCTGCATGCACTCTAACCTAGATTAGATTGGTATATTTATCTAATCAGGATGGCTCCCACTGTTCTGTCAAATTCTCCTTCAAAACCTTAAAAGGAGAACCAGCCGGGATTACGTATAGAAAATTTCCTGGGAGTAACTATTACTCACAGTAAGAATCGGGATCCAAACTATCATGGCGTGGTAACCTTAACGGATGCCAACTAGTCACCCCACTCCATAGAAGGTATACAATCTCATTGCAAGTTTCAACACTTGAAACTCCTGATATCGATTTTTACCCCTAACAAACTATGACCTCGACGGATGCCAACAATGTAGGGCTACTAGGCACACGCACAAGGGTCTACAAGGCATCAACCATGCCCGATTTAAAATTTAGCCGTGCCGAACAACCCTAAACGAGATCTTTAAACTAGAGTTTAGGTGAAAACAAGCATGTTAAACACTTTAACACTAAGTGAGAGGGATTACAACCTTTGTAGATCCGGTCCTTCACTTCTTAAGCTCCGTGTTGTGGTCCCTGTTCACATTATAATATTGCAATTCATATGCCCCACTTTTATGCATTTTATAAGTAAACAGGTACTTTTGACGCTCGTTTGATGCATGATACAGGATACAGGATCTCGGAGCAAATACAGTGAAAAAGACAAAAATGATACAGGAAATGGACTTTTGACCAACCAGCACACGGATCTTACTCAAGCCGAGACGAAAAACAAGTGAAACGGTCAAAAGATCCTTACAAGTTTCACTAAGGATCTGGAGAATGCTAAGAAGCCCAACAGAGAAAAGAACAATGAAAATAGGAAGCCCAAGAGAAGACAAATCAATCACAGAAAGTTGGTGAGCTAAGCCCACCAAAAGGCCGCGGAACCGCGGCCAAAGGCATGTCTTTGCCGCGGAACCGCGGCCATATGGTGCCCGTGTCGGCACCGACTTTTTGTGTCGGTGTGTCGTTTCATATGTTGGGATTTTTAGGGGGCAAATCTGCAATTTCATGTCTACGAGAGTCTGTAACCCTAGCTTCACTAGTTGCTTATAAATTGTACTCAAAATCTGTAAAAAGTATGCCTCTTATCAATCAATAAAAATTCAGACCTGTTGAGAGATCAAGAGCATCATCTTGTAAGTTTTTAGTTTTATTTAATTCCTGCCTTAGTATAATCTTTTACTTGCCCTAGTTATCTAATTGTCGCTTTAGTTTAACTAGTGTAATCCTCTTTAATCTGCAGTAAGTAATTACCCTTGAAAACATAAACATAAAAAATGTCACTTTCAAATAACTCCCTAATGAGCGAGTAAAATCCTCGCTCGTTAGGGTTAGGAACAAGAGAGGGAGTGAGAGATGGATGTCTCTCACCTCCTTCAATGCCAACATATTTTTAAAACGAAATCTTCATGCACGCATGTATGATCCGCCCCCTACGGCACCCTACCTTCAAGGTAAAGGTGAACCGTAGTATAAAAGGTCGGACATATATGACGTCCATGAAGATCACAGCAATTAATAGGAAAGGACGGACAAGGATGTAGAGGAAGAAACTTTGTTTCTTCCCGATCATCCTAATCCCCTTTGCTAATAATTGTTGTGATTTTTCTAAAAAGCTTAAATCAACGGCATTGAAAGAGGTGAAAATATTGATCTCAACACCCCTACCTTCGACCTAACCCTAACGAGTTCTTTCATATCACATAAGTTCGTCTTAAATCCAATCGACAAAAACCAAACAACAATTTGAATCAACTCGTTATAACACAAAAACAGAAACTCACACATCCCTGCGGATCGACCCGTATTCACCGGCTAGCTGCGAAGCGACGCCGTTTCTGATTACGGTAAACTACAATTTTTTGGATTAATCAAATGGCGCCGTTGCCGGGGATGGCGTAATTTTCTCGTTTTTGTATGATTTCGGGTTGATATAAATTTTGAAAAATTATAAAAATCAGAAAATACAAAATACAAAAAATTATCTTTTCATTATTTTTATCTGTTTGAAGGGTTTCTCGTTGGAATCTTGCAGGAACAGCAAAGACTTTTGGATCTGGAATTTTACAGAAGGTCAAAACAGAAAAGGGAGCATAAGAACAGAGAGGAATCACAAGTACAGAGCTACACAAATTTTTGCAGAACTCGATCTACTCATCAGACCGCGGAACCGCGGCCAAGGAGCACCCCAGACCGCGGAACCGCGGCCATTAGGGCTCTTCACTACTTAAAATTTTCAGGGTTAGTTTTCTCTCTCTCCCCTCTGAAACCTCCATATCTCCACTGTAAAAATTTTCTGCAGGTTTCTTTGCGCTAAAAAATTCTTCTTCCCCCTTCTAAATAACAGATTTGCTGCAGATTTCTTTGCGCCGCGCTAAAATTGATTGCAAGTGAATTTTTGTTTTGCATAATTTAATTGGACTTAAGGGGCTAATTGACCAAACTCAGATTGGGTGGGGATTTCATCACCCTTCCCAGGACCCCAGAAAACACCTAAAGCATTTTGCATCGACCACAATTAATTAAAAAAGATTAGACTCAGACCTAAGGACAGCGAGCTCAATAGGAAAAGGACTAGGGTAGGCATCGGCCGTTTATCCTAACCGACATTGCGGTGTCTAGGCTAGTGGTTATTAATTAGGCCCACTGTAGTGGTGGTTCCTTCCCACTTACCTGGCCGTACTTGTCCGTGAAGAGGCGGTTCGAGGTCCTATTTCTAGCCCTAGTTAGGAGCTGTCTAGTAGACCTAGACGACCCTAGATCTAGGCCTGATTGTGCATGTGTGGTTGATACAGTTGTGTCACGAGTCCTTTTTCAAAAACCTCTTTGCAAAACTTCCACATAAAAAAAATAAATAAAACTTTTCAAAACTTGCAACTTGTCGCAAAAAGAAAACCTGCAAAAATTCACCACACCACTTTCCCTCACTGACGTTATCTTATCCCCACATTCTGTCTTTTCTTTTTTCTGACTGCACTACCCTTTAGTGTATGTCACTTTGGACTAGGGATACAGACGCCCGATTAGTCCGCGTTTCGTTGGTACCGACCAGCGAACCCTTCGACACCGAAGTCGAAAATCCGTCCACTTTCTTACCTTCACCTTCAACTTCTTTCACCGAAAGTATGTCGGGATTCAACCCCAACAATACCTTGCCGACGGGAAGAATTCCACCTCCGTTAGGTGCGAATGACCCGAACCAGCCGCCTGTTGAAGCGCCCGCACGAGTTGCGCTACAGGACCTCTTTTACCCCATCCGCACTTCTTTACCCACCAGTCTTTCACCCCCACCGGCAAATGGGGACAATTTTGAGATTAAACCACATTTCATCAATATGCTGCCGAAATTTCATGGTTTGGAAACTGAAGACGCATATATCTTTATTAATAAATTCCAAAATGTGTGTGCTATGATGAAAACGACCCAATTGAGTGATGACGCTATAAGGCTAAGGGTCATTCCTTTCACCTTATGTGACCTAGCCGAGAAGTGGCTATATAGCACCGCATCACATTCTATTAGAAATTGGGATGAGTTTGTGAAAGCTTTTCTAAAAAAGTTCTATCCTCACCATAAAACTGCCAGAATCCGCAATGAAATAATTCAATTCTCACAACTTCCATCAGAACCATTCTGGAAGTGCTTCGAGAGATTCAAGGACCTATTAGTTCAATGCCCTCATCATGGGATAGAAAGTTGGCAACTTTGCCAAACACTATACGAGGGATTGAACTCGGCAACGAAGCAGTTGCTAGAAACCATCTGTCAAGGTCATTTTCTCTCTAAGTCTAGTGATGAAGCGTGGCAGTTTCTCGAGGATCTTAGTGAGCAGACAATACAGTGGGAGAGCACCAAGACCACATCATCTTCTAGTGGTCAATCTAGGGCAGGCATACATCAAGTAGAGATGTCGATTGCCATGAAGGCTGAGATGGCCGCTCTTACGAAAAAGCTAGAAGCGATCGAGACCAAAATCTCATCGTCTTCTCCTGCCCCTGCTATGCCTCCACGAACTGTCTGTGCTTGTTGTGCGGATCCATCGCACCTGACCGAAGAGTGTCCTTATAATGCATCTACACAAGGACAGGATCAAGTCAATGCTGCATTTCAGCAACGACAAAGAAACGATCCGTATTCTTCAACGTATAATCCGGGGTGGAGGAGTCACCCAAATTTCGCTTGGAACCAAAATCAACAATTCCAAGGAAATAATAATAATTTTTAAAGACCTCCTCCTCCACAACAACAACAAGAAGAAGCACCCTCGCAAACTCAATATCAACCGCAACAATTTCAACAACCTTACCCTAATCAGGTGAACAATTTTGTGCCGAACAATGCTTACCAGCCAAACAATTATGTTCAACCTAATAATGATAAGGTTAGCTCACTCGAAAGAAGTCTAGATGCATTCCTTAAGCAATCTACACAGTCTACAGCAAGACTTGAGACTTCTATTCAATCTTTAGTGCAAAATAGTGCCCACACGATCAAAGCATCAAATCTATCGAGGCACAAATTGCACAACTCAATGCAGCTTTGAGCGAGCGCGAAAAAGGAAAACTCCCGTCTCAACCTCTGCCCAACCCCGGTCACGCACATGCTGCACACCATCAGCAAAATCATAACGTGAATGCCGTGACCACGTTGAGATCGGGGAAAGTGTTGCGAAACAATGTGGGCATTAACAATGACTCCCCTGCCGGTGGGCCTTCTTCATCTTCTTCACCATCTTCTTCTTCTTTAGAGCCTATTCTCCACCCTTCACATGGCTCTACCTCTTCTAGCTTGAACGGACCTAATTCTCACGACACGAACACATCTACACGAGGTACCGTTCTAACTCGACAATCTGATCCACAAAAATTGGACTCAACAACTTTTCAAAATGTTCCTTTTCCTAATCGGCTGAGATCCAATAAACCAACTCCTCAAATGGAGAAGATTGTCGAGTTGTTCAAATAGGTTAGCATAAATATCCCTCTTTTGGATGCAATTCAGCAAGTTCCTTCATATGCCCAAATTTTAAAGGACTTGTGCACCAAAAAGAGGAAGTCGCAAGTGCCAAAGAAAGTTTTTGTGGCTAGTGCTATTAGTGATGCTCTTGTAAATTCCCTTCCCCCAAAACAAAAGGACCCCGGATGTCCTACCATTTCGATAACAATTGGGGACAAGAACATCAATAGAGCACTATTAGATCTTGGCGCGAGCGTCAATTTGCTACCCTATTCTGTGTACGACCAATTGGGCGTTGGAGAGCTTAAGCCCACTCACTGTACTCTCCAAATGGCTGACCGGTCAATAACCCATCCTAGGAGAGCTGGAGGATGTGTTAATAAGAGTAGGGGATTTCATTTTCCCCGTTGACTTTATTGTGATGGACACACAACCTGTCGCTAACCCCCGGAACCAAATTCCGGTAATACTAGGTCGACCATTTTTGGCAACTTCCAACGCAGTGATCAATTGTCGTAATGGTTCAATGAACCTATCTTTCGGCAATATGACAATTGAGCTCAATATTTTCAAGTTAGGAAGTCAGCCTGCTGAGCCCAAGGCTAGCGTACTCGATGTTTGCTCGATCAATGAGATCGCGGAGGAGGACTGTGAATTCGAGAATTTTTTGTTCGATCACAGCAATGTTAACGCCACTAGTGCGTTCCTCCTAGAATCCGACACAGCTTTCACAGCGGATAACGATTTTGAGTGTTTTACATTCGTCGACGACTTTGAAGACTCATCACCTGAATTGGAGTCTTTTGCTTTTTCGGATGAGTTAGTTGAACCATCCGACACTGTTGCGTACACTCGGTTCGAACCTTTGATGGAATCATTCGAGTTTGAAACAACTACCCCATTGTTACCATCTATTGTTTCACCTCCTAAACTCGAATTAAAGCTTTTGCCGACACACCTAAAATATGCTTATCTAGGTGATAATGAGACCTTACCTGTCATTATATCAGCCTCTCTAGCTCTTGAGCAAGAGAAGGCTCTCTTGATGGTCTTACATAATAATCGGCAAGCTTTCGGCTGGTCTATGGCGGACATTAAGGGGATTAGTCCCCTCATAGTCGAACATCATATACACTTAATGGATGATGCCAAGCCAGCACGAGATCCACAAAGGCGCCTCAACCCCATCATGAAAGAGGCTGTTAAGAAGGAAATTGTTAAGTGTCTGGATAGCGGTATCATTTACCCTATCTCGGATAGCCAATGAGTGAGCCCAATCCACGTTGTGCCAAAGAAATCGGGCATTACGGTCATTACAAACGAGGCAAATGAGTTGATCCCCACTCGCACCCAAACTGGGTGGCGAGTCTGCATAGACTATAGGAAACTCAATGCCGCAACAAGGAAGGACCACTTTCCTTTACCTTTCATTGACCAAATGCTCGAGCGATTGGCAGGGCACGAGTTCTACTGCTTTCTCGATGGCTATTCCGGTTACAATCAAGTCCCCATCGCCAAAGAGGATCAAGACAAGACAACATTCACTTGTCCCTTTGGCACTTTTGCTTATCGTCGCATGCCCTTTGGGTTATGCAACGCACCCGCTACATTTCAGCGGTGTATGATGGGGATCTTTTCAGACATGGTTGAAAAGTTCTTGGAGATTTTTATGGATGATTTCTCCATCTTTGGCGACTCCTTCGACGAGTGTTTACGCCATCTTGACACTGTTCTTACCCGCTGCAGGGATAAGAACCTAACATTGAATTGGGAGAAGTGCCATTTCATGGTGCGAGAGGGCATCGTCTTAGGGCATGTCATCTCGCAAAACGGCATCGAGGTTGACAGGGCTAAAATCGAAGTGATTTCTAACCTACCTCCCCCAAAATGCGTCAAAGATATTAGAGCCTTCCTTGGCCACGCCGGTTTCTACAGATGGTTTATCAAGGACTTTAGCAAGATTGCTAGACCCTTGACTCTCTTACTGGCCAAGGACACGACCTTCGCTTTCGACTCCACGTGCACTGAAGCATTCGAGTCTTTAAAACATTCACTCATCACTGCGCCCATCCTCTCATCTCCTGACTGGACGCACCCTTTTGAAATCATGTGCGACGCATCAGAATTTGCTATTGGCGCTGTTCTTGGACAGCACATTAATAAGATACCGCACGTGATTTATTATGCTAGCCGAACACTAAATGAGGCCCAACTTAATTACACAACAACAGAGAAAGAATTTTTAGCTGTTGTGTTTGCACTCGAAAAATTTCGGCCTTATTTAATCGGCTCTCCAGTCGTTGTTTATACTGATCACTCGGCTCTTCGCCACCTTTTGCGAAGAAGGATGCTAAGTCAAGGCTAATACGTTGGATCCTTTTATTGCAAGAGTTTGACCTTGTCATTAAGGACAAAAAGGGATGTGAAAACGTAGTAGCTGATCACCTATCACGACTTCCTTATTCGCCCACGCTCGATCTTCCAATCACTGACGTTTTTCCTGACGAGCAACTCTTGACCGTTTCTTGCGAACCATGGTTCGCCGATATTGTAAACTATTTAGCCACCGGCCTGATTCCTAATGATTGGTCGAAACAGGATAAGCATCGATTTTTGTCCCAAGTAAAGCATTTTTACTGGGATGAACCCTATCTTTTTAAATACCGTTCCGACCAAATCATTCGTCGGTGTGTGCCCGAGAGTGAGGTCAAGAGCGTGCTGTCTTTCTGCCACGATCAAGCATGTGGCGGGCACTTTGGCCCAAAGAAGACAGCCGAAAAAACTTTGCAGTGTGGTTTCTATTGGCCACGACTCTTCAAGGATGCATTTGAATACTGCAAAACTTGCTCCCGGTGCCAACACTTGGGCCGGATTTCGTAGAGAAACGAAATGCCACTCCAACCAATTTTGGTAGTGGACATTTTTGATGTTTGGGGTATAGATTTCATGGGACCATTTCCTAACTCTTTTGGAAATGTGTATATTCTGTTGGCGGTTGACTACGTTTCTAAGTGGGTCGAGGCTGTGCCCAGCCGAACGAACGATAATAAAGTTGTCGTTTGATTCCTTAAAGAACACATATTTTCTCGATTCGGGCACCCTCGGGCGATAATAAGTGATAATGGTTCTCACTTCTGCAATAGGACTTTCGAATCCTTAATGCGTAAATACTCTATCACCTACAAATTGTCAACGCCATATCACCCCCAAACATGTGGGCAAGCCGAGATTTCAAATCGGCAAATAAAGCAAATTTTGGAGAAAACGGTTTCCAAAAACCGTAAGGATCACTTAAACTGATAGATGCACTATGGGCTTTCCGTACTGCATATAAGACCGATCTTGGTATGTCTCCATACCGGCTTATGTACGGGAAGGCTTGCCACCTCCCAGTGGAGATCGAGCATAAAGCATTTTGGGCTATCAAAGAGCTGAATTTGTCTTTAGGAGATGCGGGTAGCAACAGAAAGCTGCAATTGAATGAGTTGGAGGAGTTGAGGGATGAGGCATATGATAATGCCATAACTGCTAAAAACCGAGCCAAGGTGTTCCACGATAAACACCTTTTGCGAAAAACTTTTGAACCTGGTCAACAGGTTCTACTTTATGACACTCGGTTACATTTTCATCCCGGGAAGCTTCGGTCTAGATGGAGAGGACCTTTTGTAGTCCGCACCGTTTATCCGCACGGTGCGGTTGATCTTGAGAACCCTGAAGACGGTACCTTATTCAAGGTAAATGGGCATCGACTGAAACCGTTCTTCACAGCGGATCCTTCGGAGGAGCTCCTGTTTTTGCAAGAGTCAATTTACACTGATTGATCTTCCTCCGCTTTCACCCCCAAATTTCGTTTCCCGAAGACACTATTTCAAATAAGTTTGGGGGTGTGTATATTATTTGTATATATTTCCAAAATACTATAAAAAAAAATAAAAAATAAATAAATAAATAAATATATATATATATATAAATAATTTTTGGACCTAATTGCAAATTTGCAGATTAAGAGCTGTTTTTACAAATAAAACCCTCGTTTTAGGGGGTGTTTTGTGCAAATCACCCTCTCATCCCCTATTTAAAGGAACCGAGCCCCCTGTGTGTTTACCCTAAAAGCTTTTCATCTCATCAAACCCTAGCCGCCTCCCCCTACCCGCTGCAGAAGAATCTCGCCGCGCCGCCACCAGATCGCCGCGGATCCGCCGCCCTTGCCGTCTCCCGCCGCGCATCAGCCGCCGTTATGAGTCTTCACCCCCTGAATTTTTCAGGGGAGGTAAATCTGAGACTTTACTCTCTGTTCCTGCATATATTTTTCTCTGAAACATCTAAATGGGACACAAAATGCAGTATGAAAGGGATTTTCCCCCTGTTTTCGCACACGAGATTTACGGTACATATTTCCCACACAAAATCACACAAAGGGGCTGGAGTTTCCTCCTCTATAATCATGCATCTACATTTGCTTTACCAAACCTAGTTGCTCTATTTTACGAATCCATGGAAGACAATAGCCTAGACAACTTAGGGTACATTAAACTGAATTGGGGAGACCGTGAAATTCGCATCGATAGGGACATGATACACGAGGTTACACTCATACCACGTGTACCTGCACATGAACACCCACTTCGCTTTGAAGATTATATGCCATTAATGGGTAATGACTGTGCACGAGAACCGCGTAAGGGGATCCAAGCACGGACCCTTTTCGCAAATGTTTTAACTGTGTGCCGGTGGGCACAAAACAATATTTTTGGAAGTTCTCACAACACGACCTTTTTCACCCCATCGTTACATGTCGTCCACACTTTAATGACGAAAAATCCTAGGTTCGACATGTGCACGGTTTTGCTCCAATCCATAGGTACGGGGAAACGAGGGAGTGTATATCCATGTCCCATGCTTGTTACCCAACTCTGCCGTTATTTCCTCCCAGCCGAGGAATTTGACTCAATTATGATAGACGATGTCCCGGTTCGACCACTGTTAGAGGGCGTCTCGTCGTCCTACTCTAGACTTACGGATATTTGGACACGAACAGAACCGGCAGAGAATGTACCTGCACACACCCCTAGCTCAAGCTCGACTTCGAGTGGGGAAGAGCTAACTCCCCAGGAGCATGCGCGATTAATGCGAAGAACAGTGAGAAGAATAGACTCTTTGAGAGATGAGTTTCGGGCAACTGCACGAGAGCACGACCGTCGGTTGACGGAAATTGAGCGGGGGATCCAAACACTTTTGGCTAGAGGGGAGAGATCACGTTCACGCTCACGAGCGCGACGTGGGGCCGGGCAGTGAGGGCACTGCTTTGCTCAAGTTTGGGGGTATTAGAGGGTGATGTATATAGTTATCCTTCGCATTGCATATTGTATATATCTTTGTTTTCCTTTTGCATATTTAATTTCTGCATTGCATTTTTATATAAAAATCATAAAAATTTAAAAATTTGAAAAATAAAAAAAATTAGAAAACTAAAAAACCCATAAAAATTTGAAAATTTTGAAAAAATTATTGTATTCAATTTTGGTTAATTGATTTGAGTTTGATAAAAAGGTTAACTGAGAAGGAAAAACTAGATCCTAGACTTAGCAAATTAAAAACCCTAAAAATAACATTCCTTAAAGTTTAGCGATGGAGAGTATATGTCTTTGTAGGTTATTTAGAAATAGGTAAATTTTGGGTTCACTTCTTGGGCTAAGTCAACATGAGGGAAGAGTATTAATGTTCTTATTAAAGTATGAGTTCGAAAGATAGTTCCTAGCTTGAGTTTAGATTCTGAAAACATGTACCCTACAAAATGCACAATCACGCACCTTGAAACTTGGATTAGTAGAAGAGACCTTGAATTACTCTTGTCTAAAGTCCTTAGCACAATAAAAAAAAAAGGGGGGGGAAAAAAAGTGGATGAATAAAAAAAATGGACACTGGTTTTTGTGATTACTCAGGGCTAGAAAAATTAATTAGCAAGGGTGCTTCATCACCTAGTGCCTTAGACCAACTGGTTTGGGAGTCACTGCTAAAAGCCTTGGGTGTTGCAAAACTAGGAAATACGCTTTAAAGGCCTAACGCATCTTGTAATCTGCTGTTGGTACCTCAAGAAGTATTAACGGTCGCATGAAGGATGTGTAAGTGAAAGTTAAGTGCTTTGGACAATGGACGAGAGTACGATTGCTTGATTTGAATTTCTAAGTGTAGGGGTGAAAATTACACACACGTGGGGATATGTGATTAGAGTTTAGATAAGAGAAAGGAATGAAAAATAAAACTTGTATCTTTAATAGAGTTGATAGAAATTCCTAAGTGGAGATGAAACTCTAGAAGAAAAACTTAAGAAATGCTGAATTCTAAGTAATTCTATAGAACATGTACAATCTTAAGTTACATAATAAGGAAGTGTGAAGAATATGGGTGGATAATTTGCGGGACGACGATAATAGAATTCCTTATGAGAAAACCTAATTGGAAAACAAAAGTTGAAAAACCAAGTTGATAGGATTTTGTGGGTGTAATCCGCTGAAAACCCTCAGGAGACAACACTCCTCCTACTAGGGACACCTAGAGGTTTAACGGCTTGTTGCACGCGCTCAGTGCAATCGCGTTTCCCTGCGAAAGTGTGGCTAGATTAGAATAAAATAATAAGTTTGCTCGAGGACGAGCAAAAGGCAAGTTTGGGGGTATTTGTTCACATTATAATATTGCAATTCATACGCCCCACTTTTATGCATTTTATAAGTAAACAGGTACTTTTGACCCTCGTTTGATGCATGATACAGGATACAGGATCTCGAAGCAAATACAGTGAAAAAGACAAAAATGATACAGGAAATGGACTTTTGACCAACCAGCACACGGATCTTACTCAAGCCGAAACGAAAAACAAGTGAAACGGTCAAAAGATCCTTACAAGTTTCACTAAGGATCTGGAGAATGCTAAGAAGCCCAACAGAGAAAAGAACAATGAAAATAGGAAGCCCAAGAGAAGACAAATCAATCACAGAAAGTTGGTGAGCCAAGCCCACCAAAAGGCCGCGGAACCGCGGCCAAAGGCATGTCTTTGCCGCGGAACCGCGGCCATATGGTGCCCGTGTCGGCACCGACTTCTTGTGTCGGTGTGTCGTTTCATATGTTCGGATTTTTAGGGGGCAAATCTGTAATTTCATGTCTACGAGAGTCTGTAACCCTAGCTTCACTAGTTGCTAATAAATTGTACTCAAAATCTGTAAAAAGTATGCCTCTTATCAATCAATAAAAATTCAGACCTGTTGAGAGATCAAGAGCATCATCTTGTAAGTTTTTAGTTTTATTTAATTCCTGCCTTAGTATAATCTTTTACTTGCCCTAGTTATCTGATTGTCGCTTTAGTTTAACTAGTGTAATCCTCTTTAATCTGCAGTAAGTAATTACCCTTGAAAACATAAACATAAAAAATGTCACTTTCAAATAACTCCCTAATGAGCGAGTAAAATCCTCGCTCGTTAGGGTTAGGAACAAGAGAGGGAGTGAGAGATGGATGTCTCTCACCTCCTTCAATGCCAACATATTTTTAAAACGAAATCTTCATGCACGCATGTATGATCCGCCCCCTACGGCACCCTACCTTCAAGGTAAAGGTGAACCGTAGTATAAAAGGCCGGACATATATGACGTCCATGAAGATCACAGCAATTAATAGGAAAGGACGGACAAGGATCTAGAGGAAGAAACTTTGTTTCTTCCCGATCATCCTAATCCCCTTTGCTAATAATTGTTGTGATTTTTCTAAAAAGCTTAAATCAACGGCATTGAAAGAGGTGAAAACATTGATCTCAACACCCCTACCTTCGACCTAACCCTAACGAGTTCTTTCATATCACATAAGTTCGTCTTAAATCCAATCGACAAAAACCAAACAACAATTTGAATCAACTCGTTATAACACAAAAACAGAAACTCACACATCCCTGCGGATCGACCCGTATTCACCGGCTAGCTGCGAAGCGACGCCGTTTCTGATTACGGTAAACTACAATTTTTTGGATTAATCAGTCTCTTCGCTGCGATCATCGAGTTTCGGACTCTCGAGAGGCTCCACGAAGAGAAAGATGCAAGCTTGCTTTCGATCTTCGATAACAAAGATGATCTACCTTGAAGTTTCATTAACACAAGCTCTCACTCTCAAATGAAGTGAACACCCTCATCTAAATGGCAAGGATAGATGAGGATGATGAAGTAGAATTTTAGCTCTCATTTGTTTTCTTATTCTCACTCATTTTCATCACCTTTGAAAAAGCTAGTAAGCTTTTTCATGAAGAACTCAAAGAAGAAGAAGATGAATAATCCTTTTGTGATGAATAATGAAATGTTGTCATAATCATTTATGCAACCATGGTTAACATAACCATTGTAGAGATTTAACAAGGGCTAGGGTTTGGGTTGGGTTAAAGGATGAGTCACTTAAAATATCAAGCACAAATATCTTTGCTCATGACAGAAAGAAAAGCTTCTAGGAGCTACAAGAATGAGCTAACCCAAATCAAACCCTAGCCTTATTTAATCTCCACTAATCATGTTGCATTAGTAATTATAACATGTTACAATATTATATATCACATATACAATATTTATTGTAACAAAATAAAATAATACAATTAACATATATCGCATATATATCAATGTATTACCCGAGTGAGAAAAAGAATCTTTTAGTGAGCTAATATTAGTTAATGTAAATTAATATATCATATATATTATTATACATTAAATTATCGAATCAACACTTAATCCGACAATCCGGCTATATCGAATATAACCGACTAATCTATCATGTACCGATTCATCAAATCAACACTTGATCCGATGACCCGGCTGATATCAAATATCGCGAGAATAGAATACGGTATCTCATATCGCATTATCCGCGGTCCTGCACATATCACATATGTGCCCCTACTCCGTTTTGCCTGACTCAAGAAATCTCTGTATAGGACTCTAAAGAATCGTCAATACGCCGGCAGTAGGTGATGATCATATCAAACACCCACAAGCTGCAAGCGGTCAACTAAATGTAATAGCCACCCAGGTATTGAGCGATCAGAAGATCAACAAGCAAGCCTGTACATTCTCCTGCGAATCCAATCAGTAACACTCCTGTACAGTCCGGTCTCGTCGTCTGATATGTCGCATATCTCATCTAGGGGTGGTAAACGTCAGACCCCAGTAGCTTGATAAGTCATGTCGATATGAGGTCTATAACAGTTCGAGAAACTATTGATAACATTTACCAGTAAATCTCAGCAACCCTGGCCAGGGATTTCCAGTTATAGCCAATCGAACACAGCGCAACATCAACTCCCTATACCGGGAGAGACGAATCACCTCCTATCGCTCATTGCCTCTATGTGATTCGGGACTGTAACCAAAAGCCACCTTTTTGCATGCCCTCTTGGACGTGGTATGATGGAAATCAAAGCACAGTGGGAATCACACAAGTCTCTAAGACGATCTCGGGTCAACAGACTACTCTGTACCAGTGTCGCCGGAGAACTGCCATCTGACGTGAGGTATAATACCATGTGGGAGTTCTCGGCGAGTCCGTCCAGTGTACCTATTCTCTACTGAGCACCCGTACACCATCCTTGATGTCAAACACCGATGGATATGGGATCATCCATCGCCCATCATATGGGTCAAGATGCGTATACGCTAGTCTACTCTGGTTTATCGATGCCCTGTCTCGATACACTCTCGACTAGGAACAGTTATAGGATGTACTCGTCGACTACCGTGGCCCCCTAGTATGATCTTATCATAGTCCCAGTAGTCGAGTACATATCCTAAGGGCTTCATCAACATGTAACATAGAGATAATCAGAGTACATGTTAAGATAAAGTACAATCAGATAGCATACTATCATGTCGAGCAAGAAAGTCCTCCCTATATATGTCCAAGCATCCATTACAATATACATCGTATGTACAGTAATGGCTTCTAAGGCATACATATAACTAACAATCTCCCACTTGCACTAGGGCCAACTGTTGTGGTGTCACATACCCAACAATTAGCTGTGGTTAAAGTATCCATACTCAACCATCCCATAAAAGTCTCTACTGGGAAAAAGGCCTTTGTGAGTGGATCCGCGCTGTCGTCCTCTGTGTCCACTCTCCTAACCTCGATCTCTCTGGAGATCAACCATCTCTATGATCAGGTGATACTGCCTAAGAATTATATCTGGATTTTTAATGGGACGGTAGTTCCTTGGCTAAAACCACAACTCTATTGTCACACAATGGTTGGAACGAAGTTCATCTCATGAACTTATATATATCCAGACTGCCTCTTTGGTAGCATCCTTGGTAACGATGTATCTTGCCTTTAATCGTCTAGTAAGTCACGGTATCTAGTTTGGAACTCTTCCAACATACCGTCCCTCCACTGAGGGTAAAGACAATGCCTGCGACTGACATTCAGTCGTCCTTATCACCCTGGAACCTTTCCAGTGATTTTCCCCAGGACAGATTGATACCATCTCACTACAACTAGTGAGTATCCTAACATCCAATTAAATCTATCTCATAGATCCAAAACCCAGGATTTAGGAGGTATCACTTTGATCCTATATGGAGAATCCTTCTGATAAGCGGAGATTGACCGATCGTAGCATAGGAAACTCCTTCCCTATCAAGAGTATGTCATCTACGTACTGTACGAGGATCACCACCATACTCCCTACTACCTTTTTGTATATACAAGGTTCATCTACCATTTTGATGAAGTCAAACTCTTTGACTACCACATCAAAACAGACGTTCCAACTCCGCGATGCCTGCTT
This sequence comes from Agapanthus africanus, assembly GCA_030015575.1. NCBI lineage: Eukaryota > Viridiplantae > Streptophyta > Magnoliopsida > Asparagales > Amaryllidaceae > Agapanthus > Agapanthus africanus. The sequence goes on along the minus strand of CM057347.1, from coordinate 203,329,851 downwards.
TATCACATAAAACATCTTGCACACGTTTCCGCTGCTCCTACTGTCTATGAAGCCCTCTGGCTGTGTACTTATAGACGCTCGCTTCCAAAATATCATTTAGAAAAGCAGTCATGACACCCAACCACCAGATATCGTGGTCATGGTATGTAGCCGTGGCAAGTAGTATCTGGATGGACTTAATAGCTTTGAAAGTCTCAACTTTTCCATGTACACCAAGTAATCTTCTCAAGATATACTTGCTCCTGATGGGGATTTAACCCTTTAGATAAAGCAACCAAAGTCCATACTTTGTTGGTGTATAAGGATTCCATCTCAGATCGCTAAGCATCCAGCCATTCTTACAGTGTCCCACTCCTGACGGCCTGCTCGAAACAAGTTGGGTCATCATCTCATGATGCAATCCTCGCTCCCACTGTCATAGAGAAACCGAAGTATCTCTTAGGTGGGTGAGGAACCCTATTAGATCGGCGGAGAGACTGAGGTTCGTTGGTTACTATTGAATCCTTTGGTTCTACCAAATCATCAGCTGCAGTTTTGTATAACTGGAACATTTTCCAGTTCTACCTCATGACCACTAATTTCTTCACAAGAAATTCCCTTTCACAAAGGTGGCATGTTGAGAAACAAAATATCTTTTGTTCCTTGGTTAGGTAGAAGATATTCCCTTGCTAATGCTTGGGATATCCAACAAACTTCCACAGATCTGAGTTTGCCTCGAGCTTGTCCGGATTTTGCTTTTTAGACATAGGCCGGATAACCCCAAATCTTAACTTACTTAAGATATGGGCTCTTCCCTTTCCATATCACATATGAAGTGGTAGGCAACTGATTTGATTTGAACCCTATTCAATAGGTGTGCAGCTTCTCAAGTGCATAACTCCCAAAAGGAAATAGGAAACTCAGTAGTACTCATCATAGAGCACACCATATCACATAGGGTGTTATTGCTCCACCCCGATATACCATTGTGCTATGGTGTATACGGAGGAATAATGCTGAGAGAGAATCTCATTCTCCTTTAGAATATTCCAGGAATTCCGTGCTCAAGTATTCTCCTCCTTGATCTCATCAAAGGACATAATACTTTTACCCGTTTTTGGTTCTCTACTTCTAACTCATATTCATTGAATTTCTCAAAAGGTTCAGACTTGTGTTTCAACAGGAGCATATATCCGAATCTTGAGAGATAATCAGTGAATGTAATGAAGTACAAAGAATCGGTCCTGGCAAGTGTAGACAGGGGACCTCATACATCAGCATGTATCAATCCCAAGAGTTCACTAACTCTTTCTCTGTTTCTAATAAACGGAGCTGTGGTCATCTTATCTTTGTGACATGACCGGCAAGTTTCATAAGATGTAAATTCAAACTAATTTAAATATGCATCTAAATGTAACTTCAGCTAGTCGGGTCGCATTGATATGACCTAGTCTACAATGCCTCAAGAAGGATTCGTTCATTTCTGAACTCTTCCTCTTGTGTGTGTTCTGTGTACTAAGAACTGTAGTTTGATTTAGAACGTCAATGCTTTTAGATAACGTGCCTGAACCGATCAACTCTTGATATAGGAAATGTTCAAAACATTATCCAAACAACACAAAATTATATCCTTCTTTAATAAATAAAGAGACTTGATATGATGTTGTATATCAGGTTCGGTATCTAATAACATTCGTTCAGAATCAATGTATTTGTTAATACAGGGTGATAACTACCAACAGACTTGGCTCAACACTTGCACCGTTTCTATCTCATGAAACTTATCACCCGTTCTCAGTTCTCTATCTATCTGTAGCCCATGTAACAGATTACATATGTGGGATCCTGATCCGGTATCTCATACCCAGGACGTAAAGGATACTGAGAAACAGTTCTGTGTAATAAGCACACCCGAAGAAGATGCATCAACATGTACTTTCTTCGTTTGGGCGGCACGGGAATTCTGGTAATCCCCTATTTCCTGCTCTGTCTTATAACAATTATAAGTTGGAGCGGGACCAACATTCCTTAGCGCAATATGACAAGCGGGTTCGGTCAATACATCCGTATTATTATCTTGATTAAGGCGTGACATGGTCGCGACCTGGAAAGAGAGAGAAGAAAACACTCAGCGTGCGCTTTTACAAGATTAGATTGGTTATCAATTTATCTAATCAGGATGTCTCCCACTGTTTTAGTCAAATCTTTCTTCAAACCCTAAAAGGAAAGACTAGCAGGGATTAATTACACGCTACAAGTTCGCCAATCTTTCAGCCAGGCCAGTGCCGGTACTTTGAGGGAGGTTCCCCGTGCTTTCGCACGGACCTAATTAAAATAAACCTCGTTTTCCCAGGGGCGTAACCCCGTTAACACCTTTCTAGACACCTACTTGATCGGCTAATTGTAATGTGTAAAACTCTCCCAGGAGTAACTCTTACTCGCAGCGGGTATCGGGATCCAACTATCTCATAGAAGGTATGCAATCTCATTGCAAATCTCAACACTTGAAATTCCCAATAATATTTTTACCCCTAGCGTCCTATGACCTTGACGAATGCCAACAAACCATAGGCTACTAGTCAAGTTCAACCAGTCATTTCCCGATTGAATTAAATCCACCCGCACGACCCTTGACGAAAGCCAACAAAGTCGCACGACTACCTTAACTCAATCGCATCATATGCTTATACAGATAAGAATAAATAGCTACCGCACACTACGCCTTGACGAAAGCCAACAAACGCAGCACGAATACTATGAAGTACTTATCTGAAATGACGGAGGGCTACGACAGGTTTTTAAGAAAACCATTTGCGTAATGAGCTTGATATCGTTGTAGAATCGAGTGATTTTAAATGGAGTGTTTTTTAGGCTTTTCTAGTTTTGCTAAAGAGGTCATTCCCAGTGAAGGGATCGTCGGCTCTTTCCTTATCGAATAAGGTGTAGGATATTTCACAAATACCGCTATGCAAAGCAAAAACTATAGAAGCAATCAAAAGACAAACCTAGTGTGTAGCATCTGCTAGTTTCGCTAAAGAGGTCACTCCCGGTGAAGGGATCTCGGTTCTTTCCTTATCGAATAAGATGCTGGATGTTCTACAAGGAACACCGCTATGCAAAGTAAGAACTAAAGCTACCAGTTTTTAAACAAGTTTCTACAACATTTTTAGGTTTCTTGTGGTTTTCATTAATCTTATTAATAAAGTCCCATTTTTATTATGCTTCACAAGCATCGCATTTGAAATGAAATCTGCAATATAACATATATCCCATATATATAATATAAACATTCGTCCCGGGCATTAATATGATCTCATCACAGAACATTGCAGCAGAAGAACATATATGAAATATTGGATATATTAGGACGTCCGTGTTTTAATACGAGCCTGTATAAAACATGGATTCCACGGTCGCAATGAATAGCCAAACCCACATCCCTAGACCCCTACGAGAGCGGCAAGCAACACTGCCAATTCTAGGGTTAGGAGAGCCGGTCTCGACTCCTCGAGATGGTCTCCCACTGGACCCTAGAACCCGGTTACTTGTGCTCCCCGCCTTGGGTCTACCTTTTGCGGAAAAGTAAATAATATACAATGGTGACATCATCCTCAGCCCGGAAGTACCCCAATAAAAGAATATTACATACAAATGAATTTTACATGAATGAAAAAGAAAAACTCTCATCTCACATAAAACTCCCGGCTATTCATAACGCGACGATCCAATATAACATATCACAGCAACACATAATATCACATATCATCAACGTAAGTAAATATGCGTATCCCAATTGTCGTTGATGTATAGCAACGAAACCGACGATACACTACATATTACACTTACGGTCCCAGAAAAGAAAGTGTAAAACTACAACAGTTGGAATCCGGAACCTTCTTAGACATCGCATGCCTAACCAAATGAATTCCTTAGACATCGCATGCCTAACAATTATAAACCCCGCATTTTAGTCTCATTATCGAAAACTCTTTTCAATATCAAGTCGGGCAATTCAAAAAGATTCCCGACATCCTGATCGAATGCTCGTCGCAAACTTTAGTAGACGGCCGCACCCCCGATGCCGTCGACGAAGTGCACTAAGGCGGAACACCGTTGCCGCGAGCACCCGAACGGATGCTTTTGGCGACGGGGTTCTCTTACAGTCACTTGGTCGGGGCTATGGGGCGTGGCTGTCTGTTAAGTTTACCCGGCGAGTATCCGCGTACGCTACGTGATTACGACGGACTTTTGATCACATCAAAATTCCGTGGCAACCGATCATTTGAGACTGAACTGCTAGATTTACAACATTCAAATTAGTTATCTCATAACTACATGTGGATTCCAAATATTGTATCACATTCCAGATAAATAAATAATGTTAAACTTTCCGATCGAATAAACAAACACCCAAGATTTCCTAAATAGTTCTCAACACTTGAAATTAGTTTTAAAACATCCATCACATGCCACAGTACCAATGGTCCACAGCCGTAGAAGGGTCAAGCCAACGCCTCACATGTAGCACGCTGTACTGCCCCAAACCCTAAGGTTTAGAGGCAGTTCAAGACGGTCACATAATCGAGTTAAGGTTTGTTGTTTTCTAGAGGGTCCACCGCGTTACTTGCATGACTTAGAACGTTCTTAAACTATGGAAAAATCCAACGCTTGGAAATTTTCCGGCAGGGGAATAGGTGAGTTATTGATATCCGTTCGAACTTTTTAACACGTTCTAAAAATTACCCGGACAAGACTTAAAACGAAGTTAAATTATCCGATCGAATCAACGAGCTCCCGATACAACCCAGAAAACTCAACACTTGAGTAAGAATTAAAAATTCCCAGAAGCATCAAGAAACACATATGGACGTTACTGTAGAAAATTGAAATCCTGACTCTCAATTCTTGCCGCGGAACCGCCGCCAATACCCCAGTTTGGCCGCGGTTCCGCGGCGCTATAGTGGACTTAGGATGTCGTTTTTCACAGGTCTCCATAGAATTCCCTGCTGATTTTTTTGAGTATTTTTAATTCACAAAAAATCACATTTTGAAATTTTTTCCAGAAACTAGGGTATATCGGGTTTTCGGAGTTCGATCGGACTTTAAACTTCACCCAGACTTCGCCTAAAGCTCTAGCTAGGCTTTGATACCACTGTAGGGTTACTAGGCACACGCACAAGGGTCTACAAGGCATCAACCATGCCCGATTTAAAATTTAGCCGTGCCGAACAACCCTAAACGAGATCTTTAAACTAGAGTTTAGGTGAAAACAAGCATGTTAAACACTTTAACACTAAGTGAGAGGGATTACAACCTTTGTAGATCCGGTCCTTCACTTCTTAAGCTCCGTGTTGTCGTCCCTTCGCTGCGATCATCGAGTTCCGGACTCTCGAGAGGCTCCACGAAGAGAAAGATGAAAGCTTTCTTCCGATCTTCGATAACAAAGATGATCTACCTTGAAGTTTCATTAACACAAGCTCTCACTCTCAAATGAAGTGAACACCCTCATCTAAATGGCAAGGATAGATGAGAATGAAGAAGTAGGATTTTAGCTCTCATTTGTTTTCTTATTCTCACTCATTTTCATCACCTTTGAAAAAGCTAGTAAGCTTTTTCATGAAGAACTCAATGAAGAAGAAGATGAATAATCCTTTTGTGATGAATAATGAAATGTTGTCATAATTATTTATGCAACCATGGTTAACATAACCATTGTAGAGATTTAACTAGGGCTAGGGTTTGGGTTGGGTTAAAGGATGAGTCACTTAAAATATCAAGCACAAATATCTTTGCTCATGACAAAAAGAAAAGCTTCTAGAAGCTACAAGAATGAGCTAACCCAAATCAAACCCTAACCTTGTTTAATCTCCATTAATCATGTTGCATTAGTAATTATAACATGTTACAATATTATATATCACATATACAATATTTATTGTAACAAAATAAAATAATACAATTAACATATATCGCATATATATCAATGTATTACCCGAGTGAGAAAAAGAATCTTTTAGTGAGCTAATATTAGTTAATGTAATTTAATATATCATATATATTATTATACATTAAATTATCGAATCAACACTTGATCCGACAATCCGGCTATATCGAATATAACCGACTAATATATCATGTACCGATTCATCGAATCAACACTTGATCCGATGACCCGGCTGATATCAAATTTCGCGAGAATAGAATACGGTATCTCATATCGCATTATCCTCGATCCTGCACATATCACATATGTGCCCCTACTCTGTTTTGCCTGAGTCAAGAAACCTCTGTGTAGGACTCTAAAGAATCGTCAATACGCCGGCAGTAGGTGATGATCATATCAAATACCCACAACCTGCAAGCGGTCAGCTAAACGTAACAGCCACCCAGGTATTGAGCAATCAGAAGATCATCAAGCAAGCCTGTACATTCTCTTGCGAATCCAATCAGTAACACTCCCGTACAGTCCGGTCTCGTCGTCTGATATGTCGCATATCTCGCCTAGGGGTGGTAAACGTCAGACCCCAGTAGCTTGATAAGTCGTGTCGATATGAGGTCTATAATAGTTCGAGAAACTACTGATAACACTTACCAGAAAATCTCAGCAATCCTGGCCAGGGATTTCCAGTTATAGCCAATCGAACACAGCGCAACATCAACTCCCTATACCGGGAGAGACGAATCCCCTGCTATCGCTCATTGCCTCCATGTGATTCGGGACTGTAACCAAAAGCCACCATTTTGCACGCCCTCTTGAACGTGGTATGATGGAAATCAAAGAACAGTAGGAATCACACAAGTCTCTATGACTATCTCGGGTCAACAGACTACTCTGTACCAGTGTCATCAGAGAACTGCCATCTGACGTGAGGTATAATACTATCTAGGAGTTCTCGGCGAGTCCGTCCAGTGTACCCAGTCTCTACTCAGCACCCGTACACCATCCTTGATGTCAAACACCGATGGATATGGGATCATCCATCGCCCATCATATAGGTCAAGATGCGTATACGCTAGTCTACTCTGGTGTATCGATACCCTGTCTCGATACACCCTCGATTAGGAACAGTTATAGGATGTACTTGTCGACTACCGTGGCCCTACTAGTATGATCTCATCATAGTCCCAGTAGTCGAGTACATATCCTAAGGGCTTCATCAACATGTAACATAGAGACAATCAGAGTACATGTTAAGATAAAGTACAACCAGATAGCATACTATCATGTCGAGCAAGAAAGTCCTCCCTATATATGTCCAAGCATCCATTACAATATACCTCGTATGTACAGTAATGGCCTCTAGGGTATACATATAACTAACAAACAAATCATAGACCACTAGTCAACTTCAACCCGTCATTTCATGATTAATTCGAACCCACCCGCACAGGCCCTTGACGGAAGCCAACAAGGTTGTGCAACTGTCCCGGTTAACCGCAACAAATGATAGCAGGAAGACATCACTTAGCTACTGTGCACTACGCCTTGACGGATGCCTACAAACGTAGAACAAATACTAAGTACTCTACTTCCTGAAATGATAGAGGGCTATAACTGGTATTGAATAAAACCATCAACTTAATAAACTTGATCTTATCATAGGAACCGAGTGGTTTTGAAAGTTTATAGTCACGTAGACCTTTTCTTAAGAGTGACTCCACGTGAAGGGATCTAGACTCTTTTCCTCATCAAATAAGGTGCGGGATATTCCTAATCAAATAGCACGACGCAAAGCAAAAGAATACGGCTACAAAAACAATTTTAGTAACACACGTTTTTGCCCAAGAGCGAACTCCCAGCGACGGGATCAAGGCTCTTTCCCCATCGAATGAGGTGCAGGACATTCCTAACCGAATGCCTCAATGCAGAGCAAAAGAATCGACTAAAATTTCCCTTTTTTATAAAAAGTTGGTTCATACAACGTATAGGTTTATTTTACTTTGTATTAATGCAATTAATACAATCCCATCATTTAGATAATCTCATTATCTAGCATTATCTTTCTCATACAATCATCGCAGAAAAGTATGTAAAAGAAAAATATAATGCACATATACGCTATCCGCATTCGCCACGGGGCCCCATCATGCATCGTTAGGTTACTTAACTAACAGCAAAGCAGGGGCAGGGCTAGTGCTGATGCAAAACGTATATAGCATTAATATATATATATATATATATATATATATATATATATATATATATCTCACATATATAAATATACCATCACACGCAAATAATCACATTACGGCATGAAGAAAAACAGCATCACTGAGTTTGGAATGTTCGGATCTCCTAGGAATCCCGCATTTCGTTTGAGCCACAAATGAAGCATGAAATACCCCGGTCGCGTGAATAGCCCCTGAGTAGCCAAAAAGCAGACCCTTAAGAGTGCGACAAGTCATCCGTTAATCCGAGAAACGAGGCAACCCGGCATCATCACCATGATGGGGCCACCCAGCACTTTCTCGAATCCGATGACAAGAGCACTCCTCCGTGGGTCTATCCTAACCCCCTACAAGCGTGGAAAACAGCTCGCCAATCCTAGAATCGAGTGGCCCGGTCTTAGCTCCTTGAGATGGCCACCCGCTGCATTCTAGAATCCGGCTGCCAGTGCGCTTCTCCGTGGGGTAATCCTAATACATGTATTAATACAACGGTGACAACAATCACAACCTGATCGAGCCCTGACAAATAATAATACATGAAAACGGAAACGGCGGCCACATGTCGACCGCTCGCCCCGAATAAAAGAATTTACATTTTGGCTACAACATGAATGAAATGAAACAGATAACATAGCAGCATCCAATTACACACAGGGTTATTCATTTGCGACAATCCAATCCACACCAAATAAACTTAATATAGAACATCACAGACTCACAAAAACATATCAACAAGTATGTATCATCGTATCAACTGAGTTAAACACTTTAACATCATGAATACGGAAATGCTACGATGTTACAGTTTTGATCGATAACTTTCCAATACAATACGAGATCAAATCTCAATACTGGGAAAAACAAACAATACCAAAAATCCTATTTCTACAAGTTTAACCCCCTAGACAAAATTGGGGCATTTTGTAAAAATTGGACCGGTGAAAAACCGCCATGGCCGGCCTTTTTTGCACAAAACCCCCCCAAATTTCACCCATGTCATTTTTACATCCAAAGTGACATTCTGCAATTGTTTAAAAAAATTTTTAAAGACTTTTGAAATTCGAACAGAGAAGGGACTTAAACTAGGAAATCGGAATCGGAAAATTGTCGATCGTAACTAAAACGTCGCCTAAGCTAGTCCTAGTGCTTGGTTGGCTTTGATACCACTGTAAGGACGGGCGCGCCCCGCGCATGCGCGCAGCGGAGGCGGGACTGGTCGGAAAACGGAAATTCCGTAGGAGCGTAATCGACCGTACGCCAAAAATCGTCCAAGCACTAGTTTCTAGCTAGATATAAAGAGCAAAAAGAAAGAGTTCAGAGGTTCTACAACCATTGTAGCGTGTTCGGCAGATCTCGGAAGACCCCGTCTAAACTCCGTGAGCTTCCGAACATGTCTGCACGCCGACTGCCTTGCCGTAGACGATCCGCGTTGAAAGTGGGCTACCCGAGTTCTAACTCCATCACCGGTTGGAGTAACTTCCTCTAGAGGCTAGCTGGGCGTGGAGGAAGACGATGAAAGCGATAGGTACTCTCTTTTTTTTTTTTGCACTCCCTCACCATGGCAACACTTGCCATTTTCAAGAGAGCTTAAGCTCAAGTTATGGGAGGAAGAAGAAGATGTATGAAAAATGATGGCTTGGAAAAAAAATGAATTATCCCTCATCTATTCTTTTCCACCCATGTCATGTAAATACATGACACATACCCTCTCACCCACTCTCTCTCATATGTGTGTCAACATACAAGAGAGAGGGTCGGCCCCACCACTTAATTAAATATATTAAATAGATAATATATATATATATATACACACATTAATATATATATACATATATATAAAGATATATATACATTTACATATATATATTATTTGTATATTTATTTATACTTAATTTATAATGGTGGGAATTAATATATATATCACACACACACACACACACACACACACACACATATATATATATTAAATAAGTATTAGTACATTTATCCCATACACGTGCACATCATGTATCACATACACGAAATGCCATCAATATCTTCTCGGTATCATGTACCGTAGAGAGTGTGTATCACATACACTATATTAGAAACCGTGTCCTAAATACGGTTATCAAGTCAACACTAGACTAGATATTCTGGGTTTTAAACTGGATACTATAACAGTCGTCTGATTGAACACGTATATCCAATATACATGTTTTATCGAACTCATGTACGTATCCTTATATGTGCGTCACATCGCGTTTTGCCTGGGCAGGCACTTTCGTTGCGGGACTCTAAAGACCTATCAATATGCTGGCAGTAGATTATACAGGATCGTATCCGATTAAATCTGAAACACTTTCAAATTCAACCCCCTTTCGGGTTAACCTACAAGTTCGTCAGTGGCACTAGTTATACGTAACGGCTATCCAGGTATGAGCAAGATAAAGGCAGGTCGACAAGCAAACTCATCCGGACCCTACAAAATCTATAAGTGACAGTCACCGTACAGTCCGGTCTCTTCGTCAAGGAGTATCACATACCGGGTCTGGGGAGTGGAATCTTTCAGACCCCCAATAATCCGATAAGTCGTACTGACAGAGGACTCATAACCAAAAAGATACAACTGATAACACTTACCAGTTTATCTGTACTGTCGTGGCCACGGACTTCTGGCTATAGTCGTGTCCTGCACAATGCGATATCGACTCCCAATACCGGGAGTGACGAATTCCCTCGACCGCTCACTGCCTCCATGTGCTTCAGGACTGTACCCAACTAAAACCTATTTGCACGACTCAGTAGAGCAGTGGTAGGGTAGTAATCTATGTACAGTAGGAACACACACGAGACACTGTGGCGATTTCAGGTCTAGGGACTATCCTGTACTCATGTCACCAGAGAACTGCTATCTGATATTGGTATAATACCATCTAGGAGTTCTCGGTGAGTCCGTCCAGTGTAACTCATCCAATGAGTGTTGGCTATAATGCCCTCAAGTCAATTATTGTGATCGAGGCACGCGATTGTGATGATTGAGGGAGGACCTATACAAGTAGAACAATCTTAGCTTTGAAAGTCTCAACTTTTCCATGTACACCAAGTAATCTTCTCAAGATATACTTACTCCTGATGGGAATTTAACCCTTAAGTTAAAGCAACCAAAGTCCATACTTTGTTGGTGTATAAGGATTCCATCTCAGATCGCTAAGCATCCAGCCATTCTTATAGAGTCCCACTCCTGATGGCCTGCTCGAAATAAGTTGGGTCATCATCTCATGATGTAATCCTTGCTCCCGCTGTCATAGAGAAACCGAAGTATCTCTCAAGTGGGTGAGGAATCTTACTAGATCGGCGGAGAGGCTGAGGTTCGTTGGAAACTATTGAATCCTTCGGGTTTTACTAAAATATCAGCTGCAGTTTGTATAGCTGGAACCTTTTCCAGTTCTACAGAACTGACCTTGCCTCGAGCTTTGTCTGGATTTTGCCTTTTGATATAGGCCGGACAACCCCAAATCTTAATATCCTTAAGAGATGGGCTCTTCCCATACCATATCATATATGGAGTGGTAGGCTTCTGATTCTATTGGAACCCTATTCAATAGGTATGCAGCTTCACAAGTGCATAATTCCCAAAAAGGAAATAGGAAACTCAGTAGTACTCATCATAGAGCGCACCATATCAAATAGGGTGTGATTGCTCCGTCCCGATACACCGAGGTGCTGTGGTGTATACGGAGGAGTAATGCTGAGAGAGAATCTCATTCACCTTTAGAATAGTTCAGGAATCCCGTGCTCAAGTATTCTCCTCCTTGATCTCATCAAAGGACATAATACTTATACCCGTTTTTGGTTCTCTACTTCTAACTTATATTCTGTGATTATCTCAAAAGTTTCAGACTTGTGTTTCAACAGGAACATATGTCTGAATCTTAAGAGATCATCAGTGAATGTAATGAAGTACAAAGAACCAGTCCTGGCATGTGTAGACAGGGAACTTACATACATCATCATGTATCAATCCCAAGAGTTTACTAACTCTTTCTCTGTTTCCAATAAACAGAGTTATGGTCATTTTATCTTTATGACATGACTGGCAAGTTTCACAAGATGTAAATTCGAACAGATTTAAATATGCATCTTAATGTAACTGCGGCCAGTCGGGTCACATTGACATAACCTAGTCTACAATACCTTAAGAAGGATTGTTCATTTCTGAACTCTTCCTCTTTATGTGTGTTCTGTACATTAAGAACTGTGGTTTGATTTAGAACGTGTATGCTTTTAGATAACGTACCTGAACTGATCAACTCTTGATATAGGAAATGTTTAAAACATTATCCAATAATACAAAATTATATCCTTCTTTAATAAATAAAGAGACTGATATGATGTTGTATATCAGGTTCGGTATCTAATAATATTCGTTCAGAATCAATGTATTCTGGTAATACAGGGTGATAACTACCAACAGACTTGGCTGCAACACTTGCACCGTTTTTTATCTCATGAATCTTATCACCCGTTCTCAGTTTTCTACCTCTATGTAGCCCATGTAACAAATTACATATGTGGGATCCTGATCCCGTATCAAATACCCAGGACGTAAAGGATATTGAGAAACAGTTCTGGGTCATGAACACACCCGAAGAAGATTCATCAGCATGCACTTTCTTCGTTTGGGTGGCACGGGAATTCTGGTAATCCCCAATTTCCTGCTCTGTCTTATAACAATTATAAATTGGAGCGGGACTAACATTCCCCTGTTCAGTATAACAAGCGGGTTCGGTCAATTCATCCGTATTATTATCTTGATTAAGACGTGACATAGTCGCAACCAGGAGAGAGAGAGAAGAAAACACTCAGCGTGCGCTTTTACAAGATTAGATTGGTTATCAATTTATCTAATCAGGATGGCTCCTACTATTTTAGTCAAGTCTTCCTTCAAACCCTAAAAGGAAAGACTAGCCGGGATTAATTACACGCTACAAGTTCGCCAATCTTTCCGCCAGGCCAGTGCCGGTACTTTGAGGGAGGTTTCCCGTGCTTTCGCACGGACCTAATTAAAGTAAACCCCGTTTTCCCAGGGACGTAACCCCGTTGACACCTTTCTAGACACCTACTTGATCGGCTAATTGTAATGTGTAAAACTCTCACAGGAGTAACTCTTACTCGCAGTGGGTATCGGGATCCAACCATCTCATAGAAGGTATGCAATCTCATTGCAAATTTCAACACTTGAAATTCCCAATAATATTTTACCCCTAGCACTTATGACCTTAACTAAGGTCAACATATCATAAGCATCAGTCAAGTTCTACCGATCATTTCATGATAAATCAGACCCACCCTACATGGCCCTCAACTATGGTCGACATAATCACATGAATGTCCTAACTAATCGCATCATATGCTGTGTAGGAAGACATCACTTAGCTACCGTACACTACGCCTCAACTAAAGTCGACATACGCAGCACGAATACTAAGTACTCTACTTCCTAAAATGACGGAGGGCTATGACAGGTTTTTATGAAAACCTGTTGCGTAATGAACTTGATATCGTTGTAGAATCGAGTGATTTTAAATTGAGTGTTTTTGAAGCCTTTTCTAGTTTCGCTAAAGAGGTCACTCCCGGTGAAGGAATCGTCGGCTCTTTTCTCATCGAATAAGGTGCAGGATATTTCACAAATATCACTATGCAAAGCAAAAACTATAAAAACAATCAAAAGACAAACCGAGTTTGTAGCATCTGCCAGTTTCGCTAAAGAGATCACTCCCGGTGAAGGGATCTCGGCTCTTTCCTTATCGAATAAGGTGCTGGATGATCTACAAGGAACACCGCTATGCAAAGCAAGAACTAGAGCTACCAGTTTTTAAACAAGTTTCTACAACAATTTTAGGTTTCTTTTGGTTTCATTAATCTCATTAATGAAGTCCCATTTTAATTATGCTTCACAAGCATCACATTTGAAACGAAATCTGCAATATACCATATATCTCATATATATAATATAAACATTCGTCTCAGGCAGTAATATGATCTCATCACAGAAAATTACAGCAGAAGAACATAAATGAAATATTGGATATACTAGGACGTCCGTGTACCTGTATAAAACACGGATTCCACGGTCGCGATGAATAGCCAAACCCACATCCCTAGATCCCTACGAGAGCGGCAAGCAACACTGCCGATTCTAGGGTTAGGAGACCCGGTCTCGACTCCTCGAGATGGTCTCCCACTGGACCCTAGAACCCGGTTACTTATGCTCCTCGCCTTGGGTCTACCTAATGCGGAAAAGTAAATAATATACAATGGTGACATCATCCTCAGCCCGGAAGTGTCCCAATAAAAGAATATTACATACAAATGAATTTTACATGAATGAAAATGAAAAACTCTCATCTCACATAAAACCCCCGGCTATTCAAAACACGACGATCCAATATAACATATCACAGCAACACATAACATCACATGTCATCAACGTAAGTAAGTATGCATACACCGATTGTCGTCGATGTATAGCAACGAAAACCGGCGATACAATTACATACTACACTTACGGTCACAGAAAAGAAAGTGTAAAACTACAACAGTTGGAATCCGCAACCTCCTTAGACATCGCATGCCTAACCAAATGAATACCTTAGACATCTCATGCCTAACAATTATAAACCCCGCATTTTAGTCTCATTATCGAAAACTCTTTTCAATATCAAGTCGGGCAATTCAACAAGATTCCCGACATCCTGATCGAATGCTCGTCGCAAACTTTAGTAGACGGCCGCACCCCCGATGCCGTCGACGAAGTGCACTAAGGCGGAACACCGCTGCCGCGAGCACCCGAACGGATGCTTTTGGCGACGGGGTTCTCCTACAGTCACTTGGTCGGGGCTATGGGGCGTGGCTGTCTATTAAGTTTACCCGGCGAGTATCCGCGTACGCTACGTGATTGCGACGGACTTTTGATCACATCAAAATCCCGTGGCAACCGATCATCTGAGACTGAACTACTAGATTTATAATATTCAAATTAGTTATCTCATAACTACTTGTGAATTCCAAATATTGTATCACATTCCAGATAAATAGACAATGTTAAACTTTCCGATCGAATAATCAAACACCCAAGTTTTCCCAAATAGTTCTCAACACTTGAAATTAGTTTAAAAACATCCATCACATGCCACAGTATCAAGGTCCAGCCGTAGAAGGGTCAAGCCAACGCCTCACATGTGGCACGCCGTACTGCCCCAAACCCTAAGGTTTAGAGGCAGTTCAAGACGGTCACATAATCGAGTTAAGATTTGTGTTCTTCTAGAGGGTCCACCGCGTTACTTGCACGACTTAGAACGTTCTTAAACTACGGAAAAATCCAACGCTTGGAAATTTTCTGGCAGGGGAAAAAGTGAGTTATTGATATCCGTTCGAACTTTTAAACACGTTCTAAAATTATCCGGAAAAACTAAACGAAGTTAAATTATCCGATCGAATTAACAAGTCCCCAATACATCCCAGAAAACTCAACACTTGAGTAAAAATAAAAATTCCCAAAAATATCAGGAAATAAATACTGATATTATTGTGCAAACAGTAAACCGTGAAGCTACTGTTCGGCCGCGGAACCGCCGCCAAAGCCATGGTACGGCCGCGGTTCCGCGGCGCTTTAGAGGTATTAGTGGCACGTGTTTCACAGTAACTCTTGTATTTCCCTGCTGATTTTTTTGAGCATTTTTAATACAGAAAAAAATCTCAATTTTAGAAAATTTCCAGAGAAGGGTATAAATCGGGGTTTCCGGGTTCGATCGGACTTTAAACTTCGCTTAAAGCTCTAGCTTGGCTCTGATACCACTGTAGGGATGCTAGGCACTCTCACAAGGTTCTAGAAGGCATCAACCATGCCCGATTCAAAAATTAGACGTGCCGAACAACCCTAACCAAGATCGTATACTAGAGATTATGCGAAAACTATAAGCAAGTAAACAACTTTATTTCTAAGAGTTTAGGATTACAACCTTTGTAGTTCGATCCTTCACTTCAAATAGCTCCGTGTAGTAGTCCCCTTCGCTGCGACCATAAAACCCGGACTCTAGAGAGGCTCTATGAAGAAACGAACGTGCTTGCTTCGATGACTTCGAGGCCGAAAATGATCTACGTCGAGAAGACACTGGATCAAGATATTCTTTCACTAGGTCATGAACTTTGTGAAGAGAACACACTCTACTACATGGCAAGTGGTAGAGGATGAAGAAGTAGGAGGTGGACTCACATTAGAATTGATTTTCTCACACTTTATCTCAAAACTCCATTAGAGCTAGCAAGCTTTTTCATGGAGCTTGAAGAAGAAGAAGAAGAAGACTTGTGAATGATTCATCCAAATGAATTATTGCACCCTTGGTTGAGTTAAGTCCTCATGGCTAACTCATGTAGAGAATTAACTCATGGCTATGGTTAAAGGTTGGGTTTGATAAATATCTTAAACTAGACAAAAGGGTTGACTTTGTCAAAGCTTAGCCATAAGCTTATCCATAAGCTTTTGTGCAAGCTTTAGCATAACAAACTCAATCTCTTTTGAATTAGCTTAACATAAATAGAAACCCTAACTTAACCCTAGCATTGTGTTAATCTCATACACCCATCTTATATGTATCATCAAACATGACACAATCCATGTACACAAATGTACATATCGCGTATATACGTACAATGTGCACATCATGTGAGAAAAAGAAATCAATAGTGAGCTAAATATTAGTTAATGTATTATAATATATCAAATATATAATTATACTTTAAATTATCAAATCAACTCTTGATTTAATAATCCGGCTACATCATATATAACCGACTAATATCAAATGCAACATCTTATCGAATCAACGCTCGATCCGATAACTCGGCTATATCACATATAACCAATCATGTCACACATCACGAGAATATAATGCGGTATCACATACTCGCATTAATCTCGTTCCCGCACATATCACATATGCGCTACTACACCGTTTCGCTTGAGCTAGGAAACCTCTGTATAGCACTCTAAAGACTCGTCAATACGCCGGCAGTAGGTGATGATCATATCGAACACCCACAAGCCGCAAGCGGCTCTGCCAAACGTAACGGCCACCCGGGTATTGAGCGATTAGAAGATCAACAAGCAAGCATGTACTTTCTCCAGCGAATCCTATCAGTAACACTCCCGTACAGTCCGGTCTCGTCGTCTGATATGTCGCATATCTCGCCTAGGGGTGGTAAACGTCAGACCCCAGTAGCTTGATAAGTCGTGTCGATTTGAGGTCTATAACAGTTCGAGAAACTACTGATAACACTTACCAGTAAATCTCAGCAACCATGGCCAGGGATTTCCAGTTATAGCCAATCGAACACAGCGCAACATCAACTCCCTATACCGGGAGAGACGAATCCCCTCCTATCGCTCATTGCCTCCATGTGATTCGGGACTGTACCCAAAAGCCACCTTTTTGCACGCCCCATTGGACGTGGTATGATGGAAATTAAAGCACAGTGGGAATCACACAAGACTCTATGACGATCTCGGGTCTACAGACTAACCTGTACCAATGTCACCAGAACTGCCATCTGACGTGAGGTATAATACCATCTGGGAGTTCTCGGCGAGTCCGTCCAGTGTACCCAGTCTCTACTGAGCACCCGTATACCTTCTCTGATGTCAAACACCAATGGATATGGGATCATCCATCGCCCATCATATAGGTCAAGAAGCGCATACGCTGGTCTACTCTGGAGTATCGATGCCCTATCTTGGTACTCCCACGACTAGGAACATTTGAAGGATGTACTTGGCGACTACACTGTCCCCACTAGTATGATCTGCATCATAGTCCTGGTAGTCAAGTACTTATCCTAAGGGCTTTATCAACATGTAACATAGAGACAATCAGAGTACATGTTAAGATAAAGAGCAACCAGATAGCATACTATCATGTCGAGCAAGAAAGTCCTACCTATATATGTCCAAGCATCCACTACAATATACATCGTATATACAGTAATGGCCTCTAGGGCATACATATAACTAACAGGATAATGATGAAACCTTTTCTGGGGCCTATGCTTAAGTCCATCCGGATCCTACTTGCCACTGCTACATACCATGACTAGGATATCTGGCGGTTGGGTGTCATGACTGCTGTTCTAAATAGTGATTTAGAAGAAAGCATCTATAAGTACACAGCCAAGGGCTCCGTAGACAGTGGGAGCAGCGGAAACGTGTGCAAGTTGCTTTACAGGTTAAAGCAGGTATCGCGGAGTTGGAACATATGTTTTGATGTGGTAGTCAAAGAGTTTGACTTCATCAAAATGGTAGATGAACCTTGTATATACAAAAAGGTAGTAGGGAGTATGGTGGTAATCCTCGTACTGTACATAGGATGACATACTCTTGATAGGGAAGGAGTTTCCTATGCTACACTCGGTCAATCTCCTCTTATCACATGGATTCTCCATATACGATTAAGGTGATACCTCATAGATCCAGGGTTTTGGATCTATGTGATAGATCTAAATGGATGTTAGGATTCTCACTAAGTGTAGTGAGATAGTATCAATCGATCCTAGGGAGAATCACTGGATACCTTCCAGAGTGATAAGGTCGACTGAATGTCAGTCACAGGCATTGTCTTTACCCTTTATGGAGGAACGGTATGTTGGAAGAGTTCCAAGCTAGATACCGTGGCATACTAGACGATAAAGGCTGGATACATCACTACCAAAGATGTTACCAAAGAGGCAGTCTAGGTGTATATTAGTCCATGAGATGAACTTCGTTCCTACCATTGTGTGACTATAGGGTTGTGGCTTATGCCTAGGAACGCCCGTCCCATCAGTGATCCAGACATATTCTAAGGCAATATCACCTGATCATGGAGATGGTGTTAGTGTATATGCCCCAGAGGCCATTACTGTATCATAGTTTGTATATTACTTAATGGAAGCTTAGGATATTCACAGTTGTATAGACAGCGTTGCTCAAAATGGTAGTATGCTATTTGGTTTGTTTCTACTTTAATATGTGCATGTGTTTCTTTTAGCACATCGCTTATACATATTAGTGGAGCCCTTAGGATCTTTGCTTCACTACCAGCGTTGTGATGGCAGTCACACTAGTGGAGGCTGGGTAATCTACAAGCACATCCTTATACAAGTCCCTAGTCGTAGGATTATCGAGACGGGGCATCGATACTCCGGAGTAGACTAGTGTATACGCTTCTCATCCCAGCAGGGGAGATGGTCTGTCCCACAACCATTAGTACGTCGTACTGGAGATAGTATGCAGGTGCTCGTTAGGTTACGAGTACACCGGACAGGACACGTCGGGAACTGCTGGTTGGTACTATACCTATCGTCAGATAGCAGTTCCCAGGTGACATGAGTATAGCTTAGTCCGTCGACTTGACACTGCTACTTCGCCTCGAGTGTGTTCCCACTGTACTTTGATTACTACCCTACCACGGCTCAAAAGAGTCGTGCAAACAGGTAGTAGTTGGGTTCAGCCCCGAAGCACTTGGAGGCAGTAGCGGTTAGACTGGATTCGTTTCTCCCGGTATTGGGGGTTGATATCGCGCTGTGTCTGGAGAGCCATTACACAAAGTCCCTGGCCAGGGCAAGCGAGATTGACTGGTAGTCTTTCCAGTAGTTTCTCAGGGTGTTCTGGGCTACACTCCGACACGACTTGTACCGCTATTAGGGGACTGACGTTTACCGCCCCTTTAGGCCCGACATGCAATACTCATAGATGAACAGACCGGACTGTATGGAGATTGTCACATTCAGGCTCAGTAGGAGTTCTGATGGGTTTTCCTCATCGGCCTTCTTATCGACATCTACCTGGGGACCATTATGTATAACTAGTACCGCTTGCGGCCTGTGGTTAAACCCACTGCCAGCGTAGTGTCGAGTTTTTAGAGTCCCACATAGAGAGTTTCCTTATATTGGGCAAAAGGTGTAGAGGCCGTATGGTTTTACGGCAGGGCTTCGAGCACTTATGTGAACTTGTACGCGTATGATGTTCGGGCGGACAATACTAGTGGGCTTTGGTTTAAGCCGGATCCTAGTATTGTATAGATGGATTACTTTTTGTCTTCTAGTATTCATGTTCTACGGAATGCGGATGCTGGTGTGCATGCACGGATGTGAGGAGAGAAGAAGGAGATGCCTCATTAGGGTTTTGACCATTGATTTGATTAAAACCATTATGAGGTGGAGGAAAATGTTTACTAATCTTTTTAATAATAATTGTGTCATGGCTAATTGGTTTGACCATTTGACTATGTTGACCATTTGACCTTGTTGACTTATATTGACTAGATATTTTTGCTAAGCATAAGATATTTTTTTGCTTAGCATTAAATGGAACATGATAGTGGTCAAATCAACTTAGCCATCATAATTATCATAATAAAAGATTGGTTTTTATTTTTCCATGGCTCATTATCTCATTGGCATTCTCTCTCTTTTTTTAGGAGCTCTCATATGCTCTCCTTCTTCTTCCTCACTACAAATCCCTCAAGCTCTCATGTGTTGAGAAAATTAGGGATCAAATAGACAAACAACTCCATCACAATACTCTACATCACCTAGGACATCAATCTTAGCATACTTGTTGCCCTAGTTACCTCGGTTCTTGAGGTGGAGCTCGGACTAAAGACTCTCGGGTGGATCATCTTCGACTCAAGGAGGCCGTTGAAGAAGCCACGATCCGAACCGACCCATGAAGCCTACGGAGACGAGGAGGACAGCGGAGAAGACCCGAAGGACTTGTTGCATGAGGTATAATCTTTCTATCACAGTAGATTAAACCTCTTGTAGTTCGTTAGATATGGTTTGGCAAAGATCCTTTGCTTAGTCTATTTTGCTTTTGTAAGAAAGTTTTGATTTTTACTTGTTCCGCCTCTTCTCTAGCTTGCGGGGTGAGCGACATAAACTTACAGTGGTATCAGAGACTAACTAAACCATTACTAACTTGTTAGCAAAGTGTTAGAAATTCGATCGCCGGAAAAATCGCAAAACACGAACTAAAAATGCACTTTTCTGTCGTTTTTAAAAACTGGTCCAAATTTTTTTCAGAGACCTTAAAAATACGTGCAGGCTTTTTTAGGGACACCCAAGAAAAATGAGATCGTGAATCGGTCAGACCGCCGCGGAAGCGCGGTGAAACCAAGCGTTTCGCCGCGGATCCGCGGCCGAGTCGACTCCGAGTCAACTCGTTTTTCCTGCAGAGTGTCCAGCATGGTGTCTTGTAATTTTTCTGATATTTTGTTTCTACCCAGATTGTTTGAGTACTGTGTTGTACTTGGGATAGATTCAAATCTGGTAATCGATCGAAATTCTAAGTACTTTAGCTAATCGGATCTTCTGTGATGTGATATATGTACTGAACGTCTACTTACGTCGATTAGTGGGGGTTGTACATATCTGTGATCTGTGATGTTGGATTGTGTATATGAACTTGTTGGATCGTCGTGGATGAATAGCCGGGGATGTGAGATGAGAGTTTTCATTTTTCATTCGATGTAAATTGTAAATTGATGTAATATTATTTTATGGTCGCACATCCGGGTTGAGGTTGTAGCCACTATTGTATATTATTTCTTTTACTGTTTTCTGCTCCTAGGATAGACCCAAGGTGGGGTGCACAAACTACCGGGTGCTTTGAAGTGCCAAGTGACCTACTCACTTTGTTGAGGGAGGTTGCTTCACTTCGGGTATTTGGAGGGTAGTTTGCCACACTCGTAGGGGTCTAGGGTAGGGTTTGGCTACTCATCACGACCGTGGAATCTGTCTTTCATTGCAGGCTCAAACGAAACGCGGATTCCTAGCATATCCAATGTGTTCATCTGTGATCTGAAATGGCTATCATTGCATCAGACGAATGTAAATATCTATATATGATATCTAGTAGACGTTGCTTATGTTTTGCATCCGCGCTAGTCCATCCCCAGCTCTGTCGTTAGTTAAGTAACCTAACGGGTGATGACGCGGCCGCATGGCTAATGCGGATGGCATAAGCGTACGTTATATTTTCGTTGTTTTCTACAATGGTAGGATTAATTGATGGGACGCATTATATTAATGCAAAGAAAACAAACCAAAGCTGAATCGTTGGAACATTTCAAAACCACTCGGTTTTTTCAAAACAGCAAAACTTTTAAAATGCGGAGCTTAAACCACTCCTTTTAAAAGTTATCAGGTTCCTTCGATTATATCAAGTTCACTACGTTCACGGTTTCGCCAAAACCATTCGTAGCCCTCCGTCATTTCATATGAATATTCAATAGTATTCAAGTTATGTTTGTTGGCCTTAGTCAAGGCATAGTGATCGGCAGCTGCTGGGTATTCATATGTTGTATAGATAGATGCGTTGGTTTGGGACAGTCGCATTACTTTGTTGGCCTTAGTCAAGGATATATACGGGTGGGTTCAAATTAACCTGGACAATGACGGGTAGAACTTGACATGTGACTTATGATTTGTTGGCCTTAGTCAAGGTCATAAGAGCATGAGGCAAAAATCCACATCGGGAGTTTCTAAAGAACTGAAACTTGCTAGTGTTGCATACCATTTGGAGTTTGATAACGTTGGTAGGATTCCTTCAGCATTATCACACAATGATATTTGGATCCTGATTCTACTGTGAGTATCCGCTACTCCTCGGGAGATTTTTCTCACTTAACGATCAATGCTATAAACCAAGTAGGTGTCTAGAACAGTGTTAGCGGGGCTACGCCTCCAGGGAAAACAGGTTATTTAATTAAGGAACTTCGCGAAAGCGTCGTAAAACCTCCCTCGAAGTACCGACACTAGCCTGGCTGAACGGTTAAGCAAGTATTGTACGGTGAGATTAATCCTAACTAATTCTTCTTTTATGGTTTGAGGAAGGATTCGAGAAACAGTGGGAGCCATCCTGTTTAGATAAATTAAAAACCAATCTAAACTTGCAAGAGCATCATGCTAACTGTTTTCTTCTCTCTCTCTTAATTGCAGCGACCCAGTGACCAGACATAGGTTACATCTAGATAATAAAATGACTGAATCTGACTATAATGACTGGCAAAGGTCTGTCAAGATGTCCATTGCCCGTGACAAGCTGGGACACCTCTTCACTACTCAAAACCCCGCCGTCTCAGGACCAGTTTCCATCGTCATAGATATTGATATCCGTATGACATCGGAAAAAGACTGTGCAAATGCCAAGTGCCTCGTGTTGGCCTCAGTTGATGGTGCAAGCCAGAGGCAGCACGAGAAGATGGACGTAGCTTCTATCTTCCTCCATAGCAAAGATTTATATAGAGAGCAATCTCGTATCGCAAGATATGAGACCTCGAAGGAATTGTTTCAAGCGAGGTTGGCTATTGGATCATCTGTAGGGGACAACATCCTTACAGAGACTAGCTATTTTGATGAGCTCATGGACCTGAAGACCACGTTGAAGAACGGGTCAAATACTGACTTGATTCTACAGTCTCTGCCCTCTACTTACACCCTGAAGGAAACCAGGGAAGTAGAAGGAAAGGGAAGGGCAAAAGTTTCGGGGCTAGATATAGGGAAGGAGGGACGTCCCTACAGTTATGGGAAAGGACATTGGCAGAGGGATTGCAAGGCTAGCAAAGCCAGTAGCCAGGATTCGAAGCATGTTGTGGCTTCGGCTTCAGGTGTGTTTGTAATAGAAAATTGTATGTCAATTAACTCTATTTCCTGGGTACTAGATACCGGATCAGGATCTCATATCTGTAATTCATTACAGGATTTGAGAAACCGTAGAGTTATCAGGTTAGGTGATATGACTCTCAGGGTTGCTAACGGAATGAGCGTGGACGCTGAATCCGTAGGGGAATATCACCTTGGATTGACATATGGGCAGATATTGAGTCTACGTAACTGTTTGTATATGCCTAGTCTACCTTGTAATATCATATCTGTATCCTTACTTTCTAAGGAAGGATAAGATTTTACATTTGTAAGCGATGTGGTCCACATCCACCTAAATCAAGTTCTGATTGGGTCAGGTACATTACAAAACGGTATATACGTACTAAATCAAGCTCAGGGTTTCAGTGTCCAGAACACACTTAAAAGAAAGTCTCCGGAAACAAATCAGGCTTTCTTATGGCATTGTAGACTGGGTCACATCAATGAAAGACGATTGATGAAGTTACATAGAGAAGGATATTTGAATCCGTTCGAATATCAATCTTATGCTACTTGTCAATCTTGTCTCATGGGAAATATGGCAAAGACTCCATTCACTGGACACGGAGTAAGAGCGAGCGAGCTCTTGGGACTCATACACAGCGATGTGTGTAGTCCAATGTCTATACATGCGCGAGATGGTTTTTCCTATTTCATTACTTTTACGGATGATTTCTCTAGGTATGGACATGTCTTCTTGATGAAGCATAAATCCGAGGCCTTTGAGAAATTCCAGGAATACAAGAATGAAGTGGAAAAGCAAACAGGCAAAAGTATCAAGACACTGAGATCTGATCGAGGTGGTGAATACTTAAGTGCCGAGTTCCTAGGCTACTTAAAAGAGAATGGAATTCTCTCTCAACTTACTCCTCCATACACACCACAATACAATGGTGTATCGGAAAGGCGGAATCGAACCCTATTGGATATGGTTCGTTCCATAATGAGTAAGGCTGAGTTACCGCGATCCTTCTGGGGTTATGCATTAGAATCAGCTGCATATCTTTTGAACCAGGTTCCTACTAAGTCAGTGCCTACCACACAATATCAGATGTGGAGTGGGAAGAAACCCTGTCTTAAACACTTTAAGACATGGGGATGTCCAGCTTTTGTTAAAAAGCAGCATGCGGACAAGCTCGAGGCACGCTCAGTACAGTGTAAGTTTATGGGATACCCAAAGAACTCCAAGGGGTATGTTTTCTATTACGCAGAGGAGCAGAAGGTCTTTGTTTCTCGTCATGCCCGCTTCTTGGAAACTGAATTTTTAGAAAATCAGATAAGTGGGAGCGCAATAGAACTGGAAGAAATTCCAAAACCACAAACTATTACTGAAAGCTTGGTAGAACCAGAGGTTTCAGAAGAACCGGACATTCCAACGCCACTCCGCAGGAGTAGTAGGCAGTCTCATCCGCCCGAGAGATACTACGGTTTTCTCATAGACGTGGATCGAGAGGATTGCTTCATTGAAAATGATGAGCCTACTAGCTTCCAGCAAGCCATTCAGAGTGGCGACTCGGTAAAATGGCTGGATGCAATGCGGACCGAAATGGAGTCCATGTACACCAACAAAGTTTGTACTTTGGACATTGCTCCAGAAGGGGTAAAACCCGTAGGCTGCAAATGGATCTTCAGAAAGAAGATTGGTGTAGATGGGCAGGTTGAAAGCTATAAAACTAGACTTGTTGCAAAGGATTTTCGTCAAAGACCTGGTTTAGACTATGACGGAACCTTTTCTCCAGTAGTATGCTCAAATCCATTCAGATCCTTTTTGCCATTGCTGCCTTCCACGATTATGAGATCTGGCAGATGGACGTAAAGACGTCTTTTCTAAATCGTAATTTGGTAGAGTGCGTCTATATGGATCAGCCGGAAGGTTTCATTCAGAGTGGGAGCAGCGGTAAAGTGTGCAAGTTGTTTAAGTCCATTTATGGACTAAAGCAAGTATCGCGGAGTTGGAACATCTGCTTTGATGATACTGTCAAAGAATTCAACTTTATCAAAAATCCAGATGAACCATGCATTTACAGTAAGATTGTAGGGAGAACTGTGATATTTCTCGTCTTGTACGTGGATGACATTCTCTTAATAGGAAATGACATTCCTATGCTACAATCAGTCAAAGGATTCTTGTTACAGAGGTTCTCCATGAAGGACTTAGGTGATGCCTCCTACATTCTGCGGATCCAGATCTATCGTGATAGATCTAAGATGATGTTGGGACTTTCACAGTTCAGGTACATCGACACCATACTGAAAAGATTTAGTATGGAAGATTCAAAGCGCAGTAATCTACCGGCTTGTCACGGAATCACCCTCTCCAAAGAGATGTCTCCTAAGACTGATTTGGAAAGGGCTCGCCTGTCATCTATACCCTATGCATCTGCGGTAGGCTCTATAATGTATGCGATGTTGTATACCAGACCAGATGTAGCATACGCATTGAGCGTTGTAAGCCGGTATCAGTCGAACCCAGGTGAGAAACACTGGATAGCAGTAAAGAACATTCTCAAGTATCTGAGAAGGAGTAAGGAGATGTTTTTGGTGTATGGCGGAAAAGACCTCCAAATCGAGGCCTTTGCTGACTCCAGCTTCCAGAGACTCGACGATGGAAGCGGAGTACATAGCTGCTTGCGATGCCGCAAAAGAAACTGTCTGGATGAAGAAGTTCCTCACAGAACTTCAGGTGGTTCCTACCATTGTTGATCCAATACCGCTGTATTACGACAACAACGGCGCTATAGCTTTAGCGAAGGAATCCACGTCCCATCAAAAGTCCAGACACATTTTGAGGCGGTACCACCTGATCAGGGAGATCGTAGATCGCCAGGAGATCGAGATGAGGAGAGTAGATTCGAAGAATAACACTGCAGATCCACTCACGAAGGCCATACCCCAGACTTAATTCGAGCGGCTGATCGAGATGACAGGTCTTCGATACGCCAATACATGGCCCTAGTGCAAGTGGGAGATTGTTAGTGTATATGCCGTAGAGGCCATTACTGTATCATACTAGTTTGTATATTACTTAATGGAAGCTTGGGATATTCACAGTTGTATAGACAGTGTTGCTCAAAATGGTAGTATACTACTTGGTTTGTTTCTACGTTAATATGTGCATGTGTTTCTTTTAGCATATCGCTTATACATATTAGTGGAGCCCTTAGGATCTTTGATTGATTACCAGTGTTGTGATGGCAGTCACACTAGTGGGGGCTGGGTAATCTACAAGCACATCCTTATACAGGTCCATAGTCGTAGGATTATCGAGACGGGGTATCGATACTCCGGAGTAGACTAGTGTATACGCTTCTCATCCCAGCAGGGGAGATGGTCTGTCCCACAGCCATTAGTACGTCGTACTGAAGATAGTATGCAGGTGCTCGTTAGGTTACGAGTACACCGGACAGGACACGTCGGGAACTGTTGGTTGGTACTATACCTATCGTCAGATAGCAGTTCCCAGGTGACATGAGTACAGTGCGTCGACTTGACACTGCTACTTCGCCTCGAGTGTGTTCCCACTGTACTTTGATTACTACCTTACCACGGCTCAAAGGAGTCGTGCAAACAGGTAGTAGTTGGGTTCAGTCCCGAAGAACTTGGAGGCAGTAGCGGTTAGACAAGATTCGTCTCTTCCGGTATTGGGGGTTCATATCGCGCTGTGTCTGGAGAGCCATTACACAAAGTCCCTGGTAAGGGCAAGCGAGATTTACTGGTAGTGTTTCCAGTAGTTTCTCAGGGTATTCTTGGCTACACTCCGACACGACTTGTACCGCTATTAGGGGTCTGACGTTTACCGCCCCCTAGGCCCAACATGCAATACTCATAGACGAACATACCGGACTGTACGGAGATTGTCGCATTCAGGCTCAGTAGGAGTTCAGATGGGTTTTCCTCATCGGCCTTCTTATCGACATCTACCTGGGGACCGTTACGTACAGCTAGTACCGCTTGCGGCCTGTGGTTAAACCCATTGCCAGCATAGTGTCGAGTGTTTAGAGTCCTACACAGAGAGTTTCCCTGCACTGGGCAAAAGGTGTAGAGGCTGTATGGTTTTACGGCAGGGCTTCGATCACTTACGTGCACTTATGCACGTATGATGTTCGGGCGAACAATACTGGTGGGCTTTGGTTTAAGACGGATCCTAGTATTGTATAGATGGATTACTTTTTGTCTTCTAGTATTCGTGTTCTACGGAATGCGGATGCGGGTGTGCATGCACGGATGTGAGGAGAGAAGAAGGAGATGCCTCATCAGGGTTTTGCCCATTGACTTGATTAAAACCATTATCAGGTGGAGGAAAATGTTTACTAATCTTTTTAATGATAATTGTGTCATGGCTAATTGGTTTGACCATTTGACCATGTTGACCATTTGACCTTGTTGACTTATGTTGACCTAGATATTTTTGCTAAGCATAAGATATTTTCTTGCTTAGCATTAAATGGGACATGATAGTGGTCAAATCAACTTAGCCATCATAATTATCATAATAAAAGATTGGTTTTTATTTTTCCACGGCTCATTATCTCATTGGCATTCTCTCTCTTCTTTTAGGAGCTCTCATATGCTCTCCTTCTTCTTTCTCACTACAAATCCCTTAAGCTCTCATGTGTTGAGAAAATTAGGGATCAAATAGACAAACAACTCCATCACAATACTCTACATCACCTAAGACATCAAGCTTAGCATACTTGTTGCCCTACTTAACTCGGTTCTTGAGGTGGAGCTCGGACTAAAGACTCTCGGGTGGATCATCTTCGACTCAAGGAGGCCGTTGAAGAAGCCACGATCCGGAGCGACCCATGGAGCCTACGGAGACGAGGAGGACAGCGGAGAAGACCCGAAGGACTTGTTGCATGAGGTATAATCTTTCTATCACAGTACATTAAACCTCTTGTAGTTCGTTAGATATGGTTTGGCAAAGATCCTTTGCTTAGTCTATGTTGCTTTTGTAAGAAAGTTTTGATTTTTACTTGTTCCGCCTCCTCGCTAGCTTGCGGGGTGAGCGACATAGACTTACAGATGGTTGATCTCCAGGGGATCGAGGTTTGGAGAGTAGACTCAGTGGACAACACGGCGGATCCACTCACAAAGGCCTTTTCCCTGAGAGAGACTTTTATGCGATGGTTGAGTATGAGATACTACAACCACTGTTATCAGATGACCCTAGTACAATTGGGGGATTGTTAGTTATATGTATGCCCTAGAGGCCATTAGTATACATGAGATGTATATTGTAGTGGATGCTTGGACATATATAAGGAGAACTTTCTTGCTCGACATGATAGTATGCTATCTGGTTACTCTTTACCTTAACGTGTACACTGATTGTCTCTCTGTTACATGTTGGTAAAGCCCTTAGGATGTGTACTTGACAACCAGGACTATGATGCAGATCATACTAATGGGGCCATGGTAGTCCATAAGTACATCTTTTAAGGTCCCTAGTCATGGGTGTATCGAGACGGGGCATCGATATACCAGAGTAGACTAGCGTATACCTTCTCGGCCCATATAGATGGGCGATGGATGATCCCATATCCATTGGTGTTTGACATCAGAGATGATATACGGGTGCTTAGTGGAGACAGGGTACACTGGACGGACTCGCCGAGAACTCCTAGATTGTATTATAGCTCACGTCAGATGGTAGTTCTCTGGTGACACTGGTACATGTTAGTCTGTAGACCCGAGATCGTCATAGAGTCTTGTGTGATTCCTACCGTGCTTTGATTTCCACCTTACCACATCCAAGAGGGCATGCAAAACAGTGGTTTTTGGGTACAGTCCCGAGTCACATGGAGGCAATGAGCGATAGGCGGGGTTTCGTTTCTCCTGGTATTGGGGGTTGATGTTGCGCTGTGCTCGATTGGCTATAACAGGGAAGTCACTGGCCAGGGCTGGTTTAGAGATTTACTGGTAAGTGTTACCAGTAGTTTCTCGACCCGTTATGAGCCTCATATCGGCATGACTTATCGGTTATTGGGGTCTGACGTTTATCACCCCTAGACTTGATATGCGACATATCAGACGAGGAGACCGGACTGTACGGTACTGTCACTGTCAGGCTTTTGCAGGAGTTGGAGCGAGCTTACTTGCTGATCTTCTGATCGCTCAATACCCGGGTAGCCGTTACGTCCAGCTAGTATCGCTGACGGCTTGTGGCTGCTTGATATGATCATCACATACTGCCGGCGTATTGACGAGTCTTTAGAGTCCTACATAGAGGTTTTACTGGCTCAGGTAAAACGAAATAGGAGCGCATATGTGATATGTGCGGGACCGAGAATAGTGCGTGTATGTGATACCGTATTCTATTCTCGCGACTTTTGTATCGGCCGGTTATATGTGATATAGCCGGGTTATCGAATCAAGTGTCGATTCGATAAGTTGGTATATTTTGTGTTAGTCGGTTATATGTGATATAGCCGGATTATTAAATCAAGTGTTGATTTAATAATTTAGTGTATAATTGTATATTTGATATACTAATTTACATTAACTAACATTAGCTCACTTAAGCATTCTTTTCTCACTTGTATGTACATGTAATGTATATGTGATATATATTAATTTGCATTGTTTATTTTTTGTGTGTCATGGTTGTTGATACACACTACATGGGTGTATAAGACATACACCATTTTAATTATAATGGTGGGGTTTTAATATTCAAAGTAAATACAAAATTAGTAGATAATTGTTCAAAGCATGAAGCTTGTAGAAGCTTGTGAGTGCTTTGACAAAGTCCATCCATTTTGTTTTACTTAGGATATTTATTAACCTAACCACTATAATTAGCCATGGTTATGTCTCTACATGAATTAGTATATGATACCCACTCACCCATGGTTACGTCTCTACATGAATTAGTATATGATACCCACTCACCCATGGTTACTTATCTTACTTTGGATCAATTTCATCCTCATCTTTTTCTTCATCTTCTTCCTCCAAAAGAAAAACTTTCTAGGGTTTGATCCAAGTGAGGAAATATTGTGAGAAAAGAAATGCTAAAGTGAGCCCACTTCCTATTTCATCATCCTCTACTAGATTAGCACTTTAGTATAGGGTGTTTGCTTCACTTTGGTGAAGTAGTAGCTTGAGTTAGTAATCCCTCGACGTAGATCATCTTCGGCCTCGAAGACATCATGCAAGACCGTTGATTTCTTCTCATGGAGCCGTCCAAGAGTCCGGGAGTACCATGATCGCAGCGAAGGGACTACTACAAGGAGCTTATGAAGTGAAGGACCGATCTACAAAGGTTGTATTTCCTTTTCACTTAGATGTAAATGGTTTACATATATTTTCGTATCGTTTTCTAGTTATCGATTCTAGTTTAGAGTTCCTTGAAACGGCAAAATTTTGAAAATGGCATGGACGGTGCCTCCCGAAACCTTGCTGCCGTCGATAGGAACCCTACACAAGGATCAATCCGGATCGTAGCTTCTTCGACGGCCTCCTCGAGTCAAAGACGATCCACCCGAGAGGCTATAGTCCGAGCTCCACCTCAAAACCGAGTTAACTAGGGCAACAAGCTTGCTAAACTTGACGGCCTAGGTGATGTAGAGTATGAAGATGGATTTATTTGTCTCTTGAAATCCTAGTATTCTCAACACATAAGAGCTTTTAGGGTTTTGTAGTGAGGAAGAAGAAGAGAGCTAGCATGAGAGCTCACTTGAGTAAAGAGAAAATGATTTTGATAAATGATAATGATAAATGAAAATGAGATGGATAACTTGACACGGCCACAAGCATGTGATGAAAAATATCTCACCAAAATATCTAGGTTACAAAATATCTCACAAAAATATCTAAGTCAAATAGTCAAACCAAGTCAAGTGGTCAAGCCAAGTCAAAAGGTCAAGCAAAGTCAAGTAGTCAAAACTAGTAGCCATGTCTCAATTATCATTTACAAAAATAACAAATACTTTCCTCCACCTCATAATTGTTTTAATCAAGTAGATGGTCAAAACCCTATTAAGGTGTCTCCTTCTGTGCTCCTCTCATCCGTATATACATACCCGCATTCGTGTTCCGAGAAACACGAATACAAAGAGACAAAACTGATCCATCAATATAATACTAGGATCTGGTTTAAACCAAAGCCCACTAGTATTATCCGTCCGAACATCATACGCGCAAAAGTGTACGTAAGTGATCATAGCCCTACCGTAAAACCATACGGCCTCTACACCTTTTGCCCAGTGCAGGGAAACTCTCTGTGTGACACTCGGGCAGTGTGTTTAACCACAGGACGAACGGGTACTAGCTTTACATAACGGTCCCTAGGTAGATGTCGATAAGAAGGCCGATGAGGAAAACCCATCCGAACTCCTACTGAGCCTGAATGTGAAAATCTTTATACAGTCCGGTCTGTTCGTCTAAGAGTATCGCATATCGGGCCTAGGGGTGGTAATCGTCAGACCCCTAATAGCGCAATAAGTCATGCCGGAGTGTAGCCCAAAACACCCTAAGAAACTATTGGAATACCTACCAGTAAATCTCGCTTGCCCTGGCCATAGACTTTTTGTAAAGGCTCTCCGAACACAGCACAATATCAACCCCCAATACAGGGAGAGACGAATCCTATCTAACCGCCACTGCTTCCAAGTGCTTCAGGACTGCACCCAACTGCTACCTGTTTGCACCACTCCTTTGAGCCGTGGTAGGGTAGTAATCAAAGTACAGTGGGAACACACTCGAGGCGAAGTAGCAGTGTCAAGTCGACGGACTAAGCTGTACTCATGTCACCCAGGAACTGCTACCTGTTTGCACAACTCCTTTGAGCCGTAGTAGGGTAGTAATCAAAGTACAGTGGGAACACACTCGAGACGAAGTAGTAGTGTCAAGTCGACGGACTAAGCTGTACTCATGTCACCCAGGAACAGCTACCCGATGATAGGTATAATACCAACCAACAGTTCCCGATGAGTCATGTCCAGTGTACTCGTAACCTAACGAGCACCTGCATACTATCTCCAGTACGACGTACTAATGGCTGTGGGATAGACCATCTCCCCTGCTGGGATGTTGAATCGATTGGGCTCGAAGAGCATCTCGAGCACGTAGGCGAAAAATCAAAGCGTTCCAGCGATACGAAATTTTATCGTGCAGGAATGGAAGACGATTCTTGTTGCTTGGATATCGCGATCCAAAACACATTCAAATTTCCGATTTTGAATCACCTAGTCTCATAGAGCATCTCGAGTTCTTCACCTAGGCGGAAAATCGATGTGTTCCGGGCTTACGAAATTTTATCATGCATGAATGGCAAACTCGTAATATCTTGTTGCGTGGAATTTCGAGATTTGAAAAATGTTCAAATTTTCAATTTTGAATCACCTGGGCGAATCTCGAGTGCGTTACGTTCGCGAAAAATCAACGCGTTCAGGGGATACTAAATTTTAACGTGCAGGAATGGCAGACGCGTAATTTCTTGTTGCTTGGAATTTTGTGATCCGAAACACGTTCAAATTTTCGATTTTGAATCACTTGGGCATGTAGAGAATCTCGAGTGAATCATGTAGGCAAAAAATCGGTGCGTTCTGGCGTTACCAAATTTAATCGTGTAGGAATGGCAGACTCATAATTTATTGTTAAATTCACGATCCAAAACTCTTTCAAATTTTCAATTTTGAATCACTTAGGGTCGTAGAGCATCTCGAGTGTGTCAGGTAAGTGAAAAATCGATGCGTTCCTGAGTTACCAAATTTTATTGTGCAGGAATGGCAAACGCGTAATTTCTTGTTGTTTGGAATTTCGCGATCCGAAACACGTTCAAATTTTCAATTTTGAATCACTTGAACACGTTGAGCATCTCGAGTGCGTCATATAGGCGAAAAATCGGTGCGTTCCGGTGTTAAAAAAATTTATCGTGCGGGAATGGCAGACACGTAATTTCTTGTTGGTTAGAATTTCACAATCCGAAATGCGTTCAAATTTTCGATTTTGAATCACATTGGCTCGTAGAGCATCTCGAGTGCGTCAGTATGCAACAAATCGTTGTTTTCATATTTTATAGTACAGGAGTGGCAGACTCGTAATTTCTTGTTTCTTGGAATTTCGCAATCCGAAACACGTTCAAATTTTTGATTTTGAATCACTTGGACTCGTAAAGCATCTTGAGTGCGTCACATAGGTGAAAAATCAATGCGTTTCTGGGTTACCAAATTATATTGTGCAGGAATGACAAATTTCTTGTTGCATGGAATTTTGCAATCCGAAACACGTTCAAATTTACGATTTTTAATCACTTAAGCTCGTAGAGCATCTCAAGTGCGTTACGTAGGTGAAAAATCGATGCATTCCGGCGTTACCAAATTTTATCTTGCAGGAATGGCAGACTCGTAATTTATTGTTGCTTGGAATTTCGCGATCCGAAACACGTTCAAATTTTCGATTTTGCATTACTTGGGTTCGTAGTGCATCTGGCGTGATTCACGTAGGTGAAAAATCGAAACAATCCGACGGTACAAAATTTTATCCAGCAGGAATGGCAGACTCATAATTTATCATTGCTTGGAATTTCGCAATCCGAAACACGATCAAATTTTCGATTTTGGATCACTTGGGCTCGTAGAGCATCTCAAGTGATTGACATAGGCGAAATATCGATGTGTTCCGCGGTTACCTAATTTTATCGTGCAAAAATCCCAGACTCGTAATTTCTAGTTGCTTGGAATTTTGCGATCTGAAAAATGTTCAAATTTTCGATTTTGAATCACTTGGGCTCGAAGAGCATCTCCAGTCACATATGCGAAAAATCGAAGCGATCCGGCGTTATCAAATTTTATCATGCAGGAATGGCAGACTCGTAATTTCTTGTTGCTTGGGATTTCGCGATCCAAAACACGTTTAAATTTTCGATTTCGAATCACTTGGACTCGTAAAGTATCTCTAGTGCGTCACATAGGCGAAAAATCAAAGCGTCCTGGCGATACCAAATCTTATCATGAAGGAATGATAGACTTGTAATATCTTGTTGTTTGGAATTTCGCGATCCGAAACACGTCCAAATTTTTGATTTTGAATTACTTGCGTTCGTAGAGCATCTCATGCGCGTCATGTATGTGAAAAATCCATGCTTTACGGGGTTACCAAATTTTATCGTGCAGGAATGGCAGACTCGTAATTTCTTGTTACTTGGAATTTCGCATTCCGAAACACGTTTAAATTTTCGATTTTTTATCACTTGGGCTCGTAGAGCATCTAATGTGCGTCACTTAGGTGAAAAATCGATGCGTTCCGGCGTAACCAAATTTTATCGTGCCGGAATGACAAACTCATAATTTCTTGTTGCTTGGAATTTCGCAATCCAAAACAAGTTTAAATTTTTGATTTTGAATCACTTGGGCTCGAAGAGCATCTTGAGTGCGTCACGTAGGCGAAAAAATTAAAGCGTTCCAGTGATACCAAATTTTATCGTGCAGGAATGGCAGACTCGTAGTTTCTTGTTGCTTGGAATTTCGCGATCCGAAACCCGTTCAAATTTTCGATTTTGAATCACTTGGCGTAGACCATCTCAAGTGCGTCACGTAGGTGAAAAATCGATGCGTTCTGGCGATACCAAATTTTATTGTGCAGGAAAGGAATTCTCGTAATTTCTTCTTGTTTTGTATTTCTCCATCTGAAACACGTTCAAATTTTTTATTTTGCAAATTTTATCATGGAGGAAGGGCAGACTCGTAATTTCTTGTTGCTTGGGATTTCGTTAACCGAAACATGTTCAAATTTTCGGTTTCGAATCACTTGGGATCATATAGAATCTTGAGTGCTTCACGCCGGCGAAAAATCGATTTGTTCCGGGGTTACCAAATTTTATCGTGCAGCAATGGCAAACTCATAATTTCTTATTGCTTGGAATTTCGCAATTCGAAACACGTTCAAACTTTCGATTTTTAATCACTTGGGCTCGTCGAGCAACTCGAATGCGTCACGTACGGGAAAAACCGATGGCGTTCCAAAATTTTATCGTGCAGGAATGACAGACTCGTAATTTCTTGTTGCTTGGAATTTCGCGATCTGAAACGCGTTCAATTTTTCGATTTTGAATCACTTGGGCTCGTAGAGCATCTCGAGTGCGCGCATGTGAAAAATCGATGCGTTCCGGCATTTCCAAATTTTATCGTGCAAGAATGACAGAATCGTAATTTCTTATTGTTTGGAATCTCGCGATCCGAAACACCTTTAAATTTTCAATTTCGGATCACTTAGGCTCGTAGGGCATATCAAGTGTGTCACGTAGGTGAAAAATCGAAGCGATCCGGCAATACCAAATTTTATCGTGCAGGAATG
Organism: Agapanthus africanus; assembly: GCA_030015575.1. Lineage (NCBI taxonomy): Eukaryota > Viridiplantae > Streptophyta > Magnoliopsida > Asparagales > Amaryllidaceae > Agapanthus > Agapanthus africanus. Next base: position 203,293,683 of record CM057347.1, on the reverse strand, counting down.
ACAGCCTCGTAATTTCTTGTTGCTTGGAATTTCGCGATCTGAAACACGTTCAAATTTTCGATTATGAATCACCTGGGCTTGTAGAGCATCACGAGTGCGTCATGTAGGTGAAAAATTGATGCGTTACGGCGTAACCAAATTTTATCGTGCAGGAATGACAGACTCGTAATTTCTTGTTGCTTGGAATTTCACGATGCGAAAAACGTTTATTTTTTCGATTTTGAATCACTTGGGCTTGAAGAGCATCTCGAGGGCATCACGTAGAAAAAAAATCGAAACATTCCGGCAATACCAAATTTTATCGTGCAGGAAGGGTAGACTCGTAATTTCTTGTTGCTTGGAATTTCGCGATCTGAAACACGTTCAAATTTATGATTCTGAATCACTTGGGCTCATAGAGCATAACGAGTGCTTCACGTAGGCGAAAAATAGATGTGTTCCGTGGTTACCAAATTTTATCGTGCGAGAATGGTAAACTCGTAATTTCTTGATTCTTGGAATTTCTCGATCTGAAAAACTTTCAAATTTTTGATTTTGAATCACTTAGGCTCATAGGGCATCTCGAGTGCATCATTTAAGGAAAAAATCGATGTGTTCCGGCATTACGAAATTTTATCGTGCAGGAATGACAGACTCGTACTTTCATGTTTCTTAGATTTTTGCCATCCAAAACAACTGCAAATTTTCGATTTTGATTCACTTGGGATCAAAAGAGCATCTCGAGTGCGTCATGTAGGCAAAAAAATCAAAGCTTTCCGGTGATACCAAATTTTATCACGTAGGAATGACAGATTGTTATTTCTTTTTTCTTGGAATTCCGCGATGCAAAAGACGTTCAAATTTTCGATTTTGAACCACTTGGGCTCGTAGAGCATCTCGAGTGCATTATGTAGGCGAAAAATCAATGCGTTCTTGGGTTACCAAATTTTATCGTGCAGGAACGGCAGACTCGTAATTTCGTGATGCTTGGAATTTCAAGATCCGAAACATGTTCAAATTTTCGATTTTGAATCACTTGGGCTTGTAGAGCATCTCGAGTGCGTGACGTAGGGGGAAAATCGATGCGTTCCGGCGTTTCCAAATTTTATCCTGCGGGAATGGCAAACTCGTAATTTCTTGTTGTTTGGAATTTCGCTATCCGAAACACTTTGAAATTTTTGGTTTTGAATCACTTGGGCTCGTAGAGCATCTCGAGTGCTTCACGTAAGCGAAATATCGATGAGTTCCAGGGTTATCAAATTTTATCATGCAGAAATGGCAGACTTGTACTTATTGCTTCGAATTTTGCGATCCGAAACACGTCCAAATTTTCGATTTTTAATCACTTGCACTCGTAGAGCATCTCATGTGCGTCACACATGTGAAAAATCGATGCTTTACGGGGTTACCAAATTTTATCGTGCAGGAATGGCACACTCATAATTTCTTGTTGCTTGGAATTTCGCGATCCGAAACACTTCCAAATTTTTGATTTTTTATCACTTGGGCTCGTAGAGCATCTTGAGTGCGTCATGTAGTTGAATATTTCGATGCGTTCCGGCGTTACCAAATTTTATCGTGCAGGAATGACAGACTCGTAATTTCGTGTTGAATTTCGTAATCCGAAACACGTTCAGATTTTCAATTTTGAATCACTTGGGCTCGAAGAGCTTCTCGAGCGCGTCACGTAGGCGAAAAATTGAAGTGTTCCGGCGATACTAGATTTTATCGTGTAGGAATGACAGACTCTGAATTTCTTGTTGCTTGAAATTTCGCGATCCGAAACACGTTCAAATTTTTGATTTTGAATCACTTGTGCTCGTAGTGCATCTCGAGTGCGTCACCTAGGCAAAAAATAGAAGCGTTCCAGCAATACGAAATTTTATCGTGTAAAAAGGGCGGACTCAGATACAGACTCGTAATTTCTTTTTCCTTGAAATTTCGCGATCCGAAACACCTTCAAATTTTCGAGTTTAATTACTTGTGCTCGTAGAGCATCTCGAGTGCATCAAGTTGGCGAAAAATCGAAGCGTTCCGGCGATACCAAATTTTATTGTGCGGGAATGACAGACTCGAAAATTCTTGTTGCTTGAAATTTCGTGATCAGAAACACATACAAATTTTCGATTTTGAATCACTTGGGCTCCTCTAGCATCTCGAGTGCATCAAGTAGGTAAAAAATCTATGCATTCCGGCATTATCAAATTTTAACGTGCAGGAATGACAGACCTGTAATTTCCTTTATCTTGGAATTTCGTGATATGAAACACGTTTAAATTTTCGATTTTGAATCACTTGGACTCGTAAAGCATCTCGAGTGCGTCACGTAGGCGAAAAATTGATGCATTCCGGCGATACCATATTTTATCGTGCAAGAATGGCAAACTCGTAATTTATTGTTTCTTGGAATTTCGCAAACCGAAACACGTTCAAATTTTCGATTTTGAATCACTTGGGCTCGTAGAGCCTCTCGAGTGCATCACATAGGCGAAAAATCGAAGCGTTCCGGTGATACCAAATTTAATCGTGCAGGAATGGTTGACTCGTAATATCATATTGTTTGGAATTTCGCAATCCGAAACATGTCCAAATTTTTGATTTTGAATCACTTGTGCCCGTAGAGCATCTCATGTTCGTCACGTATGTGAAAAATAGATGCGTTACGGGGTCACCAAACTTTATCGTGCAGGAATGCAGACTCGTAAGTTATTGTTGCTTGGAATTTCGCAATCCGAAATACGTTCAAATTTTCGTTTTTGAATCAGTTAGGCTCGAAGTGCATCTCGAGTGAGTCACATAGGCGAAAAATCGAAGCGTTCCGGCGATACCAAATTTTATTGTGCAGGAATGGCAGATTCGTAATTTTTTGTTGCTTGGAATTTCGCGATCCGAAACACATTCAAATTTTCGATTTTGAATCACTTGGGCTCGTAGAGCAGCTCAAGTACATCACGTAGGCGAAAAATCGATTCGATCAGGGGATACAAAATTTTATCGTGCAGGATGGCAGGCCTGTAATTTCTTTGTTGATTGGAATTTCGCGATCCGAAACATGTTGAAATTTTCGATTTTGAATCGCTTTGGCTCTTAGAGCATCTCCTGTATGTCTCGTAGGCGAAAAATCAATTCATTCCATTGTTACCAAATTTTATCGTGCAGGAATGGCAGACTCGTAATTTCTTATTGATTAGAATTTCGCGATCCGAAATATGCTCAAATTTTCGATTTTGAATCACTTGATCTCATAGAGCATTTCGAGTGCGTCACGTAGGTGAAAAATCGATGCGTTCCGGCGTTACCAAATTTTATCGCGCTGGAATGGCAGACTCGTAATGACTTGTTGGTTAAAATTTCGCGATCCGAAACACGTACAAATTTTCAATTTTGAATCACTTGGGCCCGTAGAGAATCTCAAGTGCGCGACGTTGGAGATAAATCAAAGTGTTCCGTCGATACCAAATTTTATCGTGCAGAAATGGCTATCGTAATTTCTTGTTGCTTGGATTTTCGCAATACGAAACAAATTCAAATTTTTGATTTTGAATCACTTGGGCTCGTTGAGCATCTCATGTGCATCACCGAGGCAAAAAATCGAAGAGTTCCGGTGATACCTTATTTTATCGAGTAGGAATGGCAGATTCGTAATTTCTTGTTGCTTGGAATTTCACGATCCAAAACACGTTTAAATTTTCGATTTTGAATCACTTAGGCTCGAAGAGTATCTCGAGTGCATCCCGTAGGTGAAAAATCAATGCGTTCCTGGGTTACCAAATTTTATTGTGCCGGAATGGCAGATTCGTAATTTCTAGTTGCTTAGAATTTCGCTATCCGAAACACGTTCAAATTTACGATTTTTAATCACTTCGGCTCATAGAGCATTTCGAGTGCGTCAAGTAGGTGAAAATTCGATGCGTTCCGGCGACCAAATTTAATCATGCAGAAATGGCAGACTCGTAATTTCTTGTTGCTTGGAATTTCGAGATCCGAAACACGTTCAAATTTTCGATTTTGAATCACTTGGGTCGTAGAGCATCTCGACTGCGTCACGTAGAAGAAAAATTGAAGCGTTCCAGTGACAACAAATTTTATCGTGCAGGAATGGCAGACTCTTAATTCTTGCTTCTTGGTATTTCTCAATCCGAAACACGTTCAAATTTTTTTTAATCAGTTCGGCTCTCAAAGCATCTCGAGTGAGTCACGTAGGCGAAAAATCATTGTGTTCCGGAGTTACCAAATTTTATCGTGCAGGAATGGCACTCGTAATTTCTTGTTGCTTGAAATTTCACGATCCGAAACACGTTGAAATTTTTGAATTTGAATCACTTGGACTCATAGAGCATCTGACGTAGGGGAAAATCGATGTGTTCCGGGGTTACCAATTTTTATCGTGCAGGAACGGCGGTTCCGCGGACACTTCATGGACTTAGGTTCTCGTATATCTTGTGTCTTCATAAAAAAGCCTGCACGATTTTCTGAAGATTTTTAATATGGAAAAAGTTGAAGTTTGAAAAAAAACAGAAACTTGCCAAAGATCGGATTTGAAAATATAGATCTAACTCTTTAATATCGTCTAAACATCTCCTAATGCTCTAGTTTGGCTCTGATACGATGTAAGTAGATGCTAGCACCTCTACTATGGTTTTAACAGAAGAAAGTAAGCAATTTTTAAAAACTAGAGGACTAAGTCTACTAAACAAGAATCGAACTAGAGATTAGGGTTTTAAGATATAGCAAAGCAAGAAACTAAGCTAAGTGAAGAGAGGCTACAACCTTTGTAGTCTAGTCCTTCACATAAAAAGCTCCAAGTAGTAGTCCTAGAACTCTTCTTTGACTCCACTTGAAGGATGGAACGAGCTTGCTCGAAGTCTTCGTCGTCGAAGATGATCCACCTCGAAGCTTCTCACATTCAACCTCACACTTCACTAATCTATGAAATAGTGAAGAGAACAACCTATACTAATTTGCTAGAGTAGTGTAGGTTGATGAAATAGGGATTTTTCTCACAAAAATTCTTTCTTTTCTTCTCTTTTTCTCAACCTAGAAGAAACTAGTGAAGAAATGAAGAAGATGTACTTGGAGATGAGAGTGAACCTTGAGGATAAGATGAGCTAAAGAAATGATAAACTTGGATGAATAAAACAAAAGAAACAATGAGTCATGGTTCTTAGCATCTTGGAGAACATTTTAGAAGCCATAACTCATTTCTTTCTTTTGTTTTATTCACATAAGTAAATCGTTTTCTTCTTAACTTTTTCTCCAATGTGATTCTCATATAGCCATGTTCCATGTATCATCAACCTTTATACAATTTGTATATACCAAATATATAATGAGAAGAAAAGAATTAAAATGAGCATTATATTAGTTTATATATATTCTTAACTTTTTCTCCAATGTGATTCTCATATAGCCATGTTCCATGTATCATCAACCTTTATACAATTTGTATATACCAAATATATAATGAGAAGAAAAGAATTAAAATGAGCATTATATTAGTTTATATATATATATATATATATATATATATATATATATATATATATATATATATATATATATATATATATATCAAATTATTAAATCAACACTTGATTCAATAATCCGGTTATATCATATATAACCCGGCTAATATCAAAAACTCTAGATTAGAATACGATATTGTATACTCGTATTTAATCAAGCTCCCGCACATATCTCCATACATACCCTACTTCGTTTCGCTTGAGCTAGGAAACCTCTATTTGGGACTTTAAAGACTCATCAATACGCTAGCATAGGTAATGATCATATCAGATACCCACAAGCCGTCAGCGGTACTAGCTGGACGTAACGGCTACCCAGGTATTGAACGAAAAGAAGATCAACAAATAAACTTGTCCAGGCTCCCGTAGAACCTATAAGCAACACTTACCGTACAGTCCGGTATCTTCGTCTGATATGTCGCATATCGAGCCTGAAGGGGTGGAATCGTCAGACCCCAATAACTCGATAAGTCATGCCGATGTGTGGCCTATAATCGATCGAGAAACTACCGATAACACTTATCAGTAAATCTCATCAGCCCTGGCCAGGGACTTGCGATTATAGCCAATCGCGCATAGCACAACATCAACTCCTAATACCGGAAGAGACAAAACCCCTCCTATCGCTCACCGTCTCTATGTGACTCGAGACTGTACCCAAAAACCACCTGTTTGCACAACTCAGTTGAGCCGTGGTAGGGAGGAAATCAAAGCACAGTGGGAACCACACAAGACACTAAGACGATCTCGGGTCTACAGACTAACCTGTACAAGTGTCACCAGGGAACTGCTTGTTAGTTGTATGTATGCCCTAGAGGCCATTGTTGTACTTGATTGTATATTATAATAGTGCTTGGACATATATAGAGAGGACTTTCTTGCTCGACATGATAGTATGCTATCTGACTGCTCTTTATCTTAACATGTAGACTTGTATTGTGACTCACATGTCGGTAAAGCCCTTAGGATGTACTTGACTACCAGGACTATTATGCAGATCATACTAGTGGGGCCAGGGTAGTCCACAAGTTCATCCTTTAAATGTTCCTAGTTGTAGGTGTATCGAGACGGGGCATCGATATTCCAGAGTAGACTAGCGTATACGTTTCTTGACCCATTTGATGGGCGATGGGTGACCCCACATCCATTGGTGTTTGACATCAAAGATTGTATGCGGGTGCTCAGTGGAGACCGGGTACACTGAACAGGACTCGTCGAGAACTTCTAGATGGTATTATAGCAGTTCTCTGGTGACACTGTTACAGGTTAGTCTGTAGACCCGAGATCGTCATAGAGTCTTGTGTGATTCCCACTGTGCTTTGATTTCCTCCCTACCACGCTCAAGAGAGCGTGCAAATAGGTGGATTTTGGGCACGGTCCCGATTCACATGGAGGAAATGAGCGATAGGAGGGTTTCGTCTCTCCCGGTATTGGGGGTTGATGTTGCGCTGTGCTCAATTGGCCATAACAAGAAGTCCTCGGCCAGTGCTGATACAGAGATTTACTGGTAAGTGTTATCAGCAGTTTCTCGATCCGTTATGAGCCTCATATCGGCATGACTTATCAAGCTATTAGTGTCTGACGTTTACCACCCCCAGGTTAGATATGCGACATATCATACGAAAAGACCGGACTGTACGGTAGTGTTACTTATTGGATCACGGGAGTATGGACAAGCTTGTTTATTGATCTTCTGATCGCTCAATAGCCGGATAGCCGTTACGTCCAACTAGTACCGCTGACGGCTTGTGGGTGACTGATATGATCATCACCTACTTCTGGCGTATTGACGAGTCTTTAGAGTCCTATACAAAGGTTTCCTAGCTCATGCGAAATGAAGTAGGGCACATATGTGATATGTGCGGGACCGAGATTAATACGTGTATGTGATACCGTATTCTAATATCGCGATATAGGTTATATGTGATATAACCGGATTGTTGAATCAAGTGTTGATTCAAAGATATGTTATATGTATATGTGATATGCATATAAATGATATTAGTCGGTTGTATGTGATATAGCCGGATTATTAAATCAAGTGTTGATTTAATAATTTAATATATATAATATATATTTGATATATTAATATATATTAACTAATATTAGCTCACTTAAGAATTTCTTTTCTCCTAAACACATACAAATATATATGTGATATATATTAATGTATTTATTTATGTGTCATGCTAGATGATACATTGGACTTGGGTGTATGAGACTCATACCTAACTTAAGATAATTTGGGTGTTTAAATATTAAGGGGAAAATCAAAATTAGGTGGAAATTAGCTTGGCTAAGATGCTTATGGAAGTATGGAGAAGCTTTGACTTTAGTCCACTAATTTTGTTTTACTCTAGATATTTATTAACCTAACCATTATCTTTAGCCATGGTTTAGTCTCTACATGAGTTATATGAGATATTTTCTCACCCATGGTTCATTGCTTGAGATCACTTGAGTTTCTTCTTCATCTTCTTCTTGCTCTCTAGTTTTGAGTGAGGTGAAAAAGAAAAGAGAGAAAAATTATTCTAAAGTGAGCAAAAATTCCTACTTCATCAATCATACCAAACTAGCCATTTAGTATAGGTTGTTTACTTCACTAATTCTCAATTAGTGAAGAGGTAGCTTGAGTTAGAAATTCTTCGACGTAGATCATCTTCGGCCTCGAAGATCCTTGAGCAAGCTTGTTCCTTTCGCCTAGTGGAGCCTAACGAGAGTCCGGGAGACCACTACTTGGAGCTAAGGGGCTACTACACGGAGCTTTAGAAGTGAAGGACCGGTCTACAAAGGGTGTATTCCTTGTTTACTTAGAGTAAAGTTGTTTACTTGCCATGTTAAACCCTAATTCTCTAGTTAGATCCTTGGTTTGGGTTGCTTTGCTCTCTAGATTTCTAAAATTGCATACTCGATACCTTATAAAACCTAGTGAGAGTGCTCAGGAACCCAGCAGTGGTATCAGAGCCAAGGCTAGAGAATTAGACGATGTTAGTCGAATTACGTAAACGAAATAATTCTGAAACCTGGAATCCGAAACCTTAGTTTCTGCCGAATTTTTTAAGTCCTCAAAATTGTTTTTAAACAAGTTCAGAAAGCTAGTTATGATGTATCCAGAACACCAGAGAAATTTGGGGCAAAACCACAAAAATTTGGCCGGCCACATTGCCTTTAAAACCGGCCTCACCTTTTTTTGTTGTGGCAAAAAATCTTGAAATTTTTGTGGTGTCCTGTTCTCTTGGTTTTAGGGTTTTAGGTTATGTTTGTTTTTGCCAAGATTGCATGTGATGTTATCTTTCTGTGGTAGCAATACGGAGATTTTAACATCGTTTTGGATTTGATATTTAAATATGATACAATATTTAGAATCCACGATAATTAGTTTTGTGAAAACTAGTTAGTGTTCTGTAAATCTAGCAATTTAGTCTGTTTTGATAGATTGCCACAGAGTTTCGATTCGGATCAAAACTCCGTCGCAATCTCGTATAGTACGCGAACATTCGCTGGATAATACTACTAGATAGCCATACCCCATAGCACCGACCAAGTGACTGTAGGAGAACCCCGTTGCCAAAAGCATTCCCTCGGGTGCTCGCGACCATAGTGTTCCGCCTAAGTGCACTTCGTCGACGGCATCGGGGGTATGGCCATCTACTAATGTTTCCGATGAGTATTCGATCAAGTAGTCGGGAATCTTGTTGAATTACCCGACTAGGTTTTTGAAAATGTGTTTTCAATATGAGACTAAAATGCAAGGTTTATATGTTAGGCATGAAATTCGGGGTATGAGATATTCCAGGTTTATGATGTCTAAGGATGTTGCGGATTCTAATTATTGTAGTTTTCGTTTTCTTTTCTGCGACTGTAAGTGTAATATGTGGTGTATCGCCGGTTTCGTTGTTATACATCAACGACAATTGGGATACGCATATTTACTTACGTTGATGACATGTGATGTTATGTTTTGCTCTGATATGTTATATTGGATCGTCGTATTTGAATAGCCGGGGGTTTTTGCGTGAGATGAGAGTTTTTCATTTTCATTCATGTAAAAACTTGTATGTAATATTCTTTTATTGGGACACTTCCGGGTTGAGGATGATGTCACCATTGATGTATATTATTTACTTTTCCGCATTAAGATAGACCCAAGGCGGGGAGCACAAGTAACCGGGTTCTAGAGTCCAGTGGGAGACCATCTCGAGGAGTCGAGACCGGGTCTCCCAATTCTAGAATTGGTAGGGTTGCTTGCCGCTCTCGTAGGGGTCTAAGGATGTGGGTTTGGCTATTCATTACGACCGTGGAATCCGTGTTTTTTACGGGCTTAATTTAAAACACGAACCTCCTAGTATATCCAATATTTCATATATTGACTTTTGCTATAATGTTCTGTGATGAGATCATATGACTGCCTGAGACGAATGCTTTATGTTATATATATGATATATAATAAACGTTGCTTATGTTTTGCATCCGTGCTAGTTCTACCCCCGCTCTGCCGTTAGTTATCTAACCTAACGGTGCATGACGGGACCCCGTGACGAATGCGGATGGCATAAGCGTACGTTATATAAGTATTTTCGTTTCTTTATCTGTGATGCTTAGGAAGCATAACTGATGGGACTTCATTAATGAGATTAATGAAAAGGAAAGAAACCTAAAGATGCTGTACAATCAAATTTTCAAAAAGGTAGCTTTAGTTCTTACTTTGCATAGCGGTATTTTTTATGAATATCCAGCACCTCATTCAATGAGGAAAGAGCCGAGATCCCTTCACTGGGAATGACCTCTTCAGCAAAAGCTAGTAAATGCTACAACCCACTTGCTTTGTTTTGAAAACTATGCGATTTTAAAAGCGGAGCTTAAACTACTCCTTTTCAAATCACTCGATTCTACAACAATATCAAGTTCATTACGCAAAAGGTTTTCTTAAAAACCTGCCGTAGCCCTCCGTCATTTCAGATAAGTATTATTTAGTATTCGTGCTACGTTTGTTGGCCTTCGTCAAGGTGTAGTGTGCGGTAGCTGATTAGTGCTTATCTGCTGCATATGATGCGATTGGATTAGGGTAGTTGTACGACTTTGTTGGTCTTTGTCAAGGGTCATGCGGGTGGGTTTAATTCAATCACGAAATGTATGGGTTGAACTTGACTAGCGCCCTATGATTTGTTAGCCTTCGTCAAGGTCATAGGACGTTAGGGGCAAAACATTATCAGGAATTTCAAGTGTTGAAATTTGCTATGAGATTGCATACCTTCTATGAGATAGTTGGATCCCGATACCCACTGCGAGTAAGAGTTACTCCTGGGAGAGTTTTGCACTTTACAATTAGCCGATCAAGTAGGTAACTAGAAAGGTGTCAACGGGGTTAAGCCTCTGGGAAAATGAGGTTTATTTTAATTAGGTGAACCTCCCTCAATATACCGACACTGGCCTGGCTGAAAGATTGGTGAACTTGTAGGGTGTAATTAATCCCGGCTAGTCTTACTTTTTAGGGTTTGAAGGAAGATTTGATAAAAACAACGGGAGCCATCCTGATTAGATAAGATAATAACCAATCTAATCTTGCAAGAGAATACGCTAAGTGTTTTCTTCTCTCTCTCCAGGTAGCGACCATGTCACGCCTTAATCAAAATAATAATATGGATGTATTGACCGAAGCCGTTTGTTATATTGAGCTGGGGAACGTTGGTTCCGCTCTGTCTTATAATTGTTATAAGTCTGAGCAGGAAATAGGGGAATATCCGGATTCCCACACGGCCCGAACGAGGAATAAGCATGTTTATGCATCTTCTTCGGGTGTGTTCATTACCGAAAACTGTTTCTCAGTACACTCTACGTCCTGGGTATTAGATACTGGATAAGGATCCCACATTTGTAAATGTTACATGGGCTAAAGAAAGGTAGAGAACTGGGAAAAGGTAATCATTCTCTAAAGGTAGGGAATGGTGCAAATGTTGCAGCCAAAGCAGTTGGTGAATATCACCTTGTATTACCAAATGGCAATACATTGATCTTGAACGACTGTTATTATGTACCCTCTATGATATGCAATTTAATATCAATTTCTTTATTAGATAAAGAAGGATATAATTTTGTAGTAGAGAATAATGTTATGAACATTTTCCTAAATCAAGTGTTGATTGGGTTTGGTACATTATGTAACGGTTTATATGTTCTGAATCAAAACACAGTTCTTAACGTACAGAACACACACAAGAGGAAAATTTCAGAAATGAACGAGTCCTTCTTGTGGCATTATAGACTAGGTCATATCAATGCGACACGACTAGCTAAGTTACATAAGGATGGATATTTAAACCCGTTTGAATTTACATCTTATGAAACTTTCCAGTCATGTCTCAAAGGAAAAATGACCAAAACTCCGTTTACTGGACACAGAGAAAAAAGCTACTGAACTCTTAGGACTGATACATAGTGATATATGCGGTCCTATGTCTACACATGCCAGGAATGGTTCCTTGTACTTCATTACATTCACTGATGATCTCTCACGATACAGACATGTGTTCCAGTTGAAACACAAGTCTGAAGCTTTTGAGAAATTCAAGGAATATAAGTGCAAGGTCGAGAACCAAACGGATAAAAGTATTAAAATCTTTCGATCTGATCAGGGAGGAGAATACTTAAGCACGGAATTCCGTGACTATCTAAAAAAGAATGGGATTCTCTTTCAGCTTACTCCTCCGTATACACCATAGCACAACGGTGTATCGGAGCGGAGGAATCGCACCCTATTAGATATGGTGCGCTCTATGATGAGTACTGCTGAGTAGCCTTTTTCCTTTTAGGGTTATGCGCTTGAAACAGCCATACACCTATTGAATATGGTCCCTACCAAATCTGTGCTTACCACTCCATATGAGATATGGAGGGGGAAGAGACCATGTCTTAATTATATTAAGATATGTGGTTATCCGGCTTATGTTAAAACGAAAAATCCAGACAAGCTCGAGACAAGGTCATCCCAAAAACTCATGTGGGTATATCTTCTACCTCACCGAGGAACAAAAGGTGTTTGTTTCTCACAATGCCACCTTTTTAGAAAAGGAATTTCTTGAAAAGGAAATTAGTGGCGAAGAGGTAGAACTGGAAGAAGTTCCAGCTACACAAACTACAACTGAAGATTTAGTGGAACCAGAGGATTCGATACTCCCCGACGAACCTCAGCCTCTCCGCCAATCTAGTAGGTTCCTCATTCACCTGAGAGATACTACGGTTTTCTCATTGATGGTGGGAGTGAGGATTGCATCATGGAAGATGATGACCCAACTAGCTTCGAGTAGGCCATCACAAGTGGGGACTCTGTGAAATGGCTAGATGCAATGTGGTCTGAGATGGAATCCATGTACACCAACAAAGTATGGACTTTGGAAGTTGCTCCTGAAGGGGTAAAACCCATTGGGAGCAAGTGGATCTTTAAGAAGAAACTTGGTGTAGATGGAAAAGTTGAGACTTTCAAAGCTTTACTTGTAGCAAAAGTTTTTCGTCAATGACCAGGTGCGGATTATGATGAAACCTTTTCTCCAGTGGCTATACTTAAGTCCATCCGGATCCTACTTGCCATCGCTGCATACCATGACTACGAAATCTGGCAGATGGACGTCAAGACCACTTTTCTAAATGGTGATTTAGAAGAGAGCGTGTACATGACACAGCCAGAGGGCTTCGTAGAAAGTGGGAGCAGCGGAAAGGTGTTCAAGCTGCTTAAATCAATTTACGGGTTAAAGCAGGTATCACGATGTTGGAACATCTGTTTTGATGTGGCAGTCAAAGAGTTTGACTTCATCAAAAACGTAGATGAACCTTATATATACAAGAAGGTTGCATAGAGTAAGGTTGTCTTCCTCATATTGTACGTGGATGACATACTCTTGATAGGAAATGATGTTCCTATCTGCACTCGGTCAAGCTCTTCTTATCACAAAGATTCTCCATGAAGGATCTGGGTGATGCCTCCTACATCCTGGGGATTAAGATCTATAGAGATAGATCTAAGCGGATGTTGGGATTGTCCCAATCCAGGTACATTGACACCATACTAAAGAGGTTTAGTATGGAAGATTCCAAGCGTGTGAATTTACCCACGATCTCAGGAATCACTCTCTCCAAAGAGATGTCCTCTAAGAATGATTTGGAGAGGGCTCGCATGCAAGGGATACCCTGTGCTTCGGCAGTCGGGTCTATCATGTATGCGATGTTATGTACCCGACCGGATGTAGTGCACGCGCTTAGTGTTGTAAATAGGTATAAATCGGATCCTGGGGAGAATCACTGGACAACTGTGAAGAACATTCTTAAGTACTTGCGAAGAACTAAAGATATGTTCTTGGTGTATGGTAACGGTGAACTCCAAATGGAGTCCTTAACCGATTCGAGCTTCTAGAGTGATAAGGACGACTCTAAGTCGGTCTCGGGTTTTGTCTTGACCCTCAATGGAGGGGCGGTATGTTGGAAGAGTTCCAAGCAAGATACCGTGGCAGACTCGACGATGGAGGCTGAATACATCGCTGCCAACGATACCGCCAAAGAGGCCGTCTGGATGAATAAGTTCATGACTGAACTTAGTGTGGTTCCATCCATTGAGAATCCAATACCTTTGTATTGCGATAACAATGGAGCTGTAACTTTAGCCAAGGAACCCAGGTCCCATCAGCGATCCAGGCATATTCTGAGGCGGTATCACCTGATCCGGGAGATAGTTGATTGCCGGGAGATCGGGGTCAGGAGAGTTGACACGAAGAATAACACGGTGGATCCACTCACGAAGGTCATTCCCCATATACAATTTGAGAGACTCTTCGGGATGTTGGGTATGAGATACTACAACAACTGGCCTTAGTGCAAGTGGAAGATTGTTAGTTGTATGTATGCCCTAGAGGCCATTGTTGTACATGATTGTATATTATAATGGATGCTTAGATATATATAGAGAGGACTTTCTTACTCGACATGATAGTATGCTATCTGGTTGCTCTTTATCTTAACATGTAGACTTGTATTGTGATACTGTATTGCTCTCACATGTTGGTAAAGCCCTTAGGATGTACTTGACTACCAGGACTATGATGCAGATCATACTAGTGGGGCCAGGGTAGTCCACAAGTTCATCCTTTAAATGTTCCTAGTCGTGGGTGTATCGAGACGGAGCATCGATATTCCAGAGTAGACTAGCGTATACGTTTCTTGACCCATTTGATTGGCGGCCGAGAACTCCTAGATGGTATTATACCTATCGTCAGATAGCAGTTCTCTGGTGACACCGGTACAGGTTAGTCTGTAGACCCGAGATCGTCATAGAGTCTTGTGTGATTCCCACTGTGCTTTGATTTCCTCCCTACCACGCTCAAGAGAGCATGCAAACAGGTGGATTTTGGGTATGGTCCCGAGTCATATGGAGGCAATGAGCGATAGGAGGGGTTTCGTCTCTCCCGGTATTGGGGGTTGATGTTGCGCTGTGCTTGATTGGCCATAACAGGAAGTCCCTAGCCAGGGCTGATACAGAGATTTACTGGTAAGTTTTATCAGTAGTTTCTCGACCCGTTATGAGCTTCATATCGGCATGACTTATCAAGCTATTGGGGTCTGACATTTACCACCACCAGGATAGATATGCGACATATCAGACGAAGAGACTGGACTGTACGGTAGTGTTACTTATTGGATTCACGGGAGTATGGACAAGCTTTCTTTTTGATCTTCTGATCGCTCAATACCCAGGTAGCCGTTACGTCCAGTTAGTACCGCTGACGGCTTGTGGGTCACTGATATGATCATTACCTATTGGCTGGCGTATTGACGAGTCTTTAGAGTCCTACACAGAGGTTTCCTAGCTCATGCGAAATGAACTAGGGCATATATGTGATATGTGCGGGACTGAGATTAATACGTGTATGTGATACCGTATTCTAATCTCGCGATATAGGTTATATGTGATATAACCAGATTGTTGAATCAAGTGTTGATTCAATGATATGTTATATGTATATGGGATATGTATATAAATGATATTAGTTGGTTGTATGTGATATAGCCGGATTATTAAATCAAGTGTTGATTTAATAATTTAATTTATATAATTATATATTTGATATATTAATATATATTAACTAATATTAGCTCACTTAAGAATTTCTTTTCTCCTAAACACATACAAATATATATGTGATATATATTAATGTATTTATTTATGTGTCATGCTGGATGATACATTGGACTTGGGTGTATGAGACTCATACCTAACTTAAGATAATTTGGGTGTTTAAATATTATGGGGAAAATCAAAATTAGGTGGAAATTAGCATGGCTAAGATGCTTGTGGAAGCATGGAGAAGCTTTGACTTTAGTCCACTAATTTTGTTTTACTCTAGATATTTATTAACCTAACCATTATTTTTAGCCATGGTTTAGTCTCTACATGAGTTATATGAGATATTTTCTCACCCATGGTTCATTACTTGAGATCACTTGAGTTTCTTCTTTATCTTCTTCTTGCTCTCTAGCTTTGAGTGAGGTTAAAAAGAAAAGAGAGAAAAATTATTCTAAAGTGAGCAAAAATTCCTACTTCATCAATCTATACCAAACTAGCCATTTAGTATAGGTTGTTTGCTTCACTAATTCTCAAGTAGTGAAGAGGTAGCTTGAGTTAGAGATTATTCGACGTAGATCATCTTTGGCCTCGAAGATCCTTGAGCAAGCTTGTTCCTTTCGCCTAGTGGAGCCTAATGAGAGTCCGGGAGACCACTACTTAGAGCTAAGGGATGGAGCTTTAGAAGTGAAGGACTGGTCTGCAAAGCTTGTATTCCTTGTTCACTTAGAGTAAAGTTGTTTACTTTCCATGTTAAACCCTAATTCTCTAGTTAGATCCTTGGTTTGGGTTACTTTGCTCTCTAGATTTTTAAAATTGCATACCCGATGCCTAATAAAACCTAGTGAGAGTGCTAAGGAACCCAGCACTGCTATCTGACGATAGATGATATGGTACCATCTAGGAGTTCTCGGCGAGTCCGTTCAGTGTACTCAGTCTCTAATGAGCACCTGTATACAATCTTTGATGTCAAACACCAATGGATATGGGATCATCCATCGCCCCAATACAGGGTTAAGAAACGTATACACTAGTCTACTCTGAGACATCGATGCCCTGTCTCGATATCCTCTCGACTAGGAACATTTAAGGATATGCTTATAGACTACCTAGGGCCCACTAGTATGATCTGCATCACAATCTTGGCAGTCAAGTAAAGATCCTAGGGGCTTTATCAACATGTATTAGCGACAGTAATAACAAGTAGAACCATACACATGAATGATAAAGTCTATCCAAATAGTATACTATTATATTGAGAAAGATTATCCTGTATATATATATGTCCAACAATTACAATAATTGCCTCTAGAGCATACATATCTAACAACCTGCTCTCAAAGCATCGTAAAATTCATCCACCAATTCTTGAATCACACACATATTCTTATCCCATATAACAAATACTCCCACAAATTGCATCGTAAAAATAGCTCCCATATATCTCAAGGGTGAGCACATTTACAAAATTTTTCTCACAATCGAAGGGAGCCATGGTAGTCGGTAAACAAATTTTGCAGAGAATTCAAACAACAAGGGAGTGGCGAGAAGAGAAATTCTTACAGAGAGAGGAAAAATATTCATCGATTGGAGCCAATTAGACCGGCGGCGGGGGGGAGGGGAACGAAGAAACCGGCAGTCGAGTTGTCCATTTGGGAGCTAGGGTTTGGTGGTCGCTTCGGAAGAGAGGAGAGAAGAAGGAATTTGTTGTTTGATTTTTTTGATGGAGCTCGGGTTCTGAGTTGCTGGGTATTAAAAGATGGTTTTACAAAAAGACCCCTTTACAAAAAGTTTTGTACAAAGTTATCTTATACTAATATTTACAATAAGGCCCTCATTTAAAAAGAATAGGAAAGAAAGTGTGTGGAGGAGTGGGGATGAGATTGAGCAGTATAATGCGGCTCAAGTAGGGACATGAGTTCCCCCTTTTGTGCTAGCAGTTCAAAAAATTGTGCCCCCTTTTTCTTTTCTTCCCCTTTTTTGTTTTGTTTTGTTTTTGTTTTCTTTTTTATTATGTTTTTCCTTTTTTTAAAGGGATTTTCACCAGGCATGAAATATCCCAACACACAAAACCAAGCATCACCAGACAAGACTACTCGTCAAAAGAAAATGGATACGTACCAGAAAAGAATATCCATATATACATATATAAATATATACATATATATACATATACATATACATATATATATATATATACAAGATAGTATATACATACCCCCAAATTTATTTGAAACGGTGTTTCCATTGTTTATGGTTGGATAACCGAAGTTTGGTGGTAAACGGATGAAGATTAGGCAAGGTAAATCGGCTCCTGTAACATCAGGAGCTCCTCCGATAGTTCTGCGGTAAAGAACGGTTTCAATCGAACTGTCCCTTGGATTTTCCAAATCCACCGCACCGTGCGGGTATACACACCGCACAAGAAAACGTCTCGTCCAACGAGAACTGAGCTTACCAGGATGTATGTGGAGTCTGGTATCGTAAAGAAGTACCTCCTGTCCAGGCATGAAAGTTTTGCGAATAAGGTGTTTGTCATGAAACACTTCCGTTCGGTTCTTTACAACGACCACGTTTTCGTAAGCTTCATCCCGAAGCATGTTGAATTCGTTTATTTGCAGCTTCCAAAAGCTGCCCGCATAGTCAAGATTGAAGTTCAGTTCTTTATTCGACCACAATGCGCGATGCTCAATCTCAACAGGGAGGTGGCAAGCCTTTTCGTACACATGCCGATATGGAGACATGCCAAGATCAGTCTTGTAAGCAGTTCGAAATGCCCAAAGGATTTCAGTTAATTTAAAAGACCAATCTTTACCGTTTTTGGAAATAGTTTTCTCCAATATTTGCTTGATTTGCCGATTTGAAACCCCGGCTTTCCCACTTATTTGGAAATGATAGGGCATCGATAGCTTGTGGTTAATCGCGTATTTCCGTATTAAGGCTTCAAAAGTCCTATTGTAGAAATGTGTCATATTGTCGCTAATGATAGCGCGAAGATGCCCGAACCTGGAGAAGATATTTTCTTTCAGGAATCTAACGACAACCTTATTGTCGTTCGTCCGGCTCGGTATTGCCTCGACCATTTGGAGACATAATCAACAGCTAGAGGGATGTACAAGTTTCCAAAAGTGTTGGAAAACAGGCCCATGAAATCAATCCCCCAAACATCGAACATCTCAACAACCAGAATTGGTTGGAGCGGCATTTCATTTCTCCTGGAGATCCGGTCTAAATGTTGGCACCGGGAGCAAGTTTTGCAGTAATCATGTGCATCTTTGAAAAGTTTTGGCCAATAGAAGCCACACTGCAAGATTTTCTCAACTGTCTTTCTTGAGCCAAAATGCCCGCCACATGCTTGATCATGGCAGAATGACAACACACTCTTAAACTCATTTTCGGGGACACACCGGGGAATGATTTGGTCTGGACAATACTTGAACAAGTAGGGTTCGTCCCAGTAAAAGTGTTTTACTTGGGAGAAAAATCTAAGTTTGTCCTGACTCGACCATTCGCTTGGTACGAGTCCTGTTGCTAAATAATTCACAACATCTGTGAACCATGGTTCACAAGATACCGTCAAGAGTTGTTCATCAGGAAAAGCATCGTTTATTGGGAGAAGTATCATCGGCGAAGAAGGAAGTCGCGAAAGATGATCGGCGACTACGTTTTCACATCTGCTTTTGTCCTTAATGACAAGGTCAAACTTTTCAAGTAAGAGGATCGAACGTATCGGCCGAGATTTAGCATCCTTTTTCATGAAAGGATGCCTCAAAGCAAAATGATCAGTGTAGACGACGATTGGGGAGCCAATGAGATATGTCCTGAATTTCTCCAAAGGGAATATAACCGCCAAGAACTCTTTCTCGGTTGTTGTATAGTTCAGTT
Organism: Agapanthus africanus; assembly: GCA_030015575.1. Taxonomy (NCBI): domain Eukaryota; kingdom Viridiplantae; phylum Streptophyta; class Magnoliopsida; order Asparagales; family Amaryllidaceae; genus Agapanthus; species Agapanthus africanus. The sequence continues at coordinate 203,274,189 of CM057347.1, read as the reverse complement.
GCATGTTATTCAAGGCCCGGCTTGCATAGTAGATCACATGCAGCATCTTCTCGATGTGCTGTCTTAAGACCGCACCGATGGCAAAGTCTGAGGCATCGCACATGATCTCAAAAGGATGCATCCAGTCGAGAGAAGATAGCACGGGTGCTGTAGTGAGTGAGCTTCGTAATGATTCAAAAGCAGTCAGACAGTCCGAGTAGAAGTTGAACGTTGTGTTCTTGGATAGCAGAAGAGTCAAGGGTCTAGCAATCTTGCTAAACTTCTTGATGAACCGTCTATAAAAACCGGCATGGCTAAGGAAAGATCTGATATCTCTGACGCATTTTGGAGGAGCGAGGTTGGAAATGACATCAATTTTTGCTTTATCAACCTTGATTCCTTTTCGTGAAATGATATGTCCTAAGACAATACCTTCGCGCACCATGAAGTGGCATTTCTCCCAGTTCAAAGTGAGATTCTTATCCTTACATCGAGAAAGGACTGCATCAAGATGTTGTAAACACTCGTTAAAAGAGTCTCCACAGATGGAGAAATCGTCCATGAATATCTCCAGAAACTTCTCGACCGTGTCAGAGAATATTCACATCATACATCGCTGAAATGTAGCGGGGGCATTGCAAAACCCAAAGGGCATGCGACGATATGTGAACATGCTGAAAGGGCATGCGACAATGGTTTTGTCCTGGTCTTTTTCGGCGATGGGAATCTGGTTGTAACCTGAGTAACCGTCCAGAAAACAGTAGAACTCATGTCCGGCTAATCTTTCGAGCATTTGGTGAATAAAAGGTAGAGGAAAGTGATCCTTTCGCCTTGCGACGTTAAGTTTTCGATAATCAATGCTTACTCGCCATCCGGTTTGGGTGCGAGTGGGGATTAACTCGTTCGCCTCGTTTGTGATGACCGTAATGCCCAACTTTTTAGGGACAACGTGTATCGGACTGACCCATTGACTGTCGGATATAGGGTAAATGATACCACGATCCAGACATTTGACAATCTCCTTCTTCACAGCCTCCTTCATGACTGGATTCAATCGTCTCTGTGGATCCCTAGCTGGTTTGGCATCATTCATCATATGAATGTGATGTTCAACGATCAGGAGACTAATCCCCTTGATGTCCACCATCGTCTAGTCGAATGCTTGCCGATTTGATTGCAAGACTGAAAGCAGGGCTTTCTCTTGCTCTAGAGCTAGAGAAGCCGAAATGATTACCGTGAGAGTTTCATTTTCACCTAAGTAAGCATACTTGAGGTGGTGAGACGGCAGTGGCTTGAGTTCGAGCATTAGAAAAGAAACAACTGAAGGTAAAATCGGAGAACGTGTCTCGAACTCAAAGGATTCCAAGAGGGGTTCAAAGTGAGTGTATGCAATAGAGTCGGATGGTTCAACTAACTCATCCGAAAATTCAAAAGATTCCAACTCGGATGGTGATATGTCAAGATTGTTCAAAAACGTAAAGCACTCGTATTCTTTGTCGTAGTCAGAAGCAGAAGGTTCAAAGAGGAACGCACTAATGGCGTCAAAGATCACCATGATCAAATAGAAATTCTTCAGATTCACAATCCTCGGGGGCGATCTTCTGAATGGAACATATATCTAGTATATGAGCGTTCGGTTCGAATGGTTGATTCCCTAACCTGAAAATGTTGAGTTCAACTGTCATGTTGCCAAAAGATAAGTTCATGGAACCATTTCGACAATTGATCACCACATTTGAGATTGCAAGGAATGGGCGACCGAGAATCACCAGAATTTGATTCCAGGGGTTGGCTACAGGTTGTGTATCTAAAACAATGAAGTCAATGTGGATTATGAAGTCCCCAACCTTAATCAACACATTCTCTAGCTCACCCTTAGGATGGATGATAGATTGGTCAGTCATTTGAAAAGTACAATGTGTAGGTTTCAGTTCTCCTACACCGAGTTGCTCATAAACTGAATACGGAAGAAGGTTAACACTGGCGCCGAGATCCAAAAGAGCGCGATTGATGTTCTTATAACAATGGTAATGAAATCGTAGGACAACCAGGGTCCTTTCGTTTTTGCGGTAAATCTTGGGTAAGAGCATCACTAACGTTACTAGCCTCAACATTCTTCGGTACCAGGGATTTCCTCTTCTTAGTGCACAAATCTTTCAAGATTTTCGCATAAGAGGGGATTTGTTGGATTGCATCTAAGAGGAGAATGTTTATATTAACCTGTTTGAACAACTCCACAACCTTCTCCATTTGTGGACTTTGTTTATTGGACCTCAACCAGTTTGGTAAAGGAGCTTTGTTTAAATTGGTTGAGTCCAATATTTATGGAGGAGATTGTGGAGTTGGAATAGAACCCAAAAATGGTGTTTGAGTGGAGTGAGAGGTCGGTCCGTTCGAAGTAGCAGTTTTTGAAGAAGAACGCTGTGAAGAATGGAGAATGGGCTCAAAAGAAGAAGAAGATAAGGAAGCAGCAGCCGGAGTGTCATCATCATCATCATCATTTCGTGCGCCGATGTTGTTGTTCAGCATTCTTCCTGATCTCAACGTAGTCATGCCACTCACATTATGGTTTTGTTGTTTGAGAGCAACATGTGCATTATATGGGTGACCAGGATTAGGTAAATGGTTAAGACAAAAGTTTTCCTTTCTCTCGCCCGCTCAATGCCGCGTTCAGCTGTGCAATCTGGGTCTCGAAGGTTTTTATGCTCTGCCCATGAGAAGCTGTGTGTTGCACAAGTGATTGAATGGAAGATTGGAGGTTCACAATGGATTGAATTGATTGCTTCAAAAAAGCATCAAGAGTCCGTTCTAGCGAGGAAACCTTATTGGATGGAACAAAGTTGTTGTTTTGATGAAAAGAATTGTTGTAAGGTGCAAAGTTGTTCGTCGAATTCTGAAAAGGTTGGGTTTGGAAAGGTTGCTGAAATTGTTGCTGAGCTTGTTGTTGTTGTGGAGGGAACCTCTGAAAGTTGTTTTGGCCTTGGAACTGGTTCTTGTTCTAGTTCTGGTTCTGGTTCCGGTTCCAGGCGAAATTAAGGTGGTTCCTCTAACTAGGGTTATATGTGGAAGAGTATAGATCGTTTCTTGGTCTTTGCTGAAATGCAACATTAACCCGATCCTGTCCTTGAGATGGTGGATTGTAAGGACACTCTTCAGTCAAATGAGATGAATCTGAACAACAAGCACAAATGGTGTGAAAGGGAGTCACAGGGCTAGGAGAAGGAGATGAAAATTCGCTTTCAATCGCCTCAAGTTTTCTCGTGATTGCAGCCATTTCGGTTTTCATTGCAATAGAGATATCAAGCTGGTGAACGCCTGCCCTAAACTGACCGGAAGAAGTAGATGAATGAAAGTATGTCTTAGCATCTTTGCTAGGTTTATACAAGCATCAAGTATGCAATTTTAAAAAATCTAGAGGTCTAAGCTATACTAACCTAGAATCGAACTAGAGAATTAGGGTTTTAAAACAAGAATATAAGTTTTATACTAAGTGAAGAGGGTTACAACCTTTGTAGACCAAGTCCTTCACTTCTAAAGCTCCACGAGTAGTCCCTAGAACTCTTCTTTGACTCCACTTGAGAAAGGATCGAGCTTGCACGAAGTCTTCGATGCCGAAGACGATCCACCTTGAAGTAGGAATTTTGCTCACTTTTCACTAATCAAGGTATTAGTGAAGCAAATAACCTAAACTAATGAGTTAGATTAGTGTAGGTTGATGAAGTAGGAATTTTGTTCACTTAGAAATAATTTTCTCATTCTTTTTCTAACTCAAGAAAAACCCTAGAGAAGGAAGAAAATGAACTTGGGTGTGTGAGGATGTGAATGGGAGAATGAACCATGAGCTAGAGATAAGATTGGGATGAATAAATATCTAAGAATAAAACAAGAAGAGGAGATGAGTCATGGCTTCTCAATACTTCTCCTAGCATCCAAAGCCATGACTCATTTCCACCACTTTTCTATTTTCCTTTAAAAATAAATCATCCTTAATAATCTTTAGCTCTAGTGTGAGTCTCATACACCCATATTCTATGTATCATCAACTATGATACATAATGTAACTACATATATTAATATATATCTCATATATATATATAAATGTATTTGTAGAGAAGAAAATCTATAGTGAGCTATATTAGTTAATATATATGTATATATCAAATATATTAATATATATCAAATTTTTAAATCAACAATTGATTCAATAATCCGGTATATCATATATAACCGACTAATATCAATTATATATATGTATATCATATTATCAAATCAACACTTGATTCAATAACCCGGTTATATCACATATAATCGACAAATATTCCATACTAGATACTAAATCAACACTTGATTCAATAATCCGGTCATATCATATATAACCGGCCAATATCAAATATATATACATAAACAAATCATTGAATTAACATTTGATTTAATAATCTGGTTATATCACATATAACCTAACCGATATCAAATATCGCGAGATTAGAATACTGTATCACATACTCGTATTTAATCAAGCTCCCGCACATATCACCATATGTTCCCTACTTCGTTTCTCTTGGGCTAGAAAACCTCTGTGTGGGACTCTAAATACTCATCAATACGCCAGCAGGAGGTAATAATCACATCAAATACCCACAAACCGTCAGCGGTACTAGCTGAACGTAACGGCTACCCAGGTATTTAATGAATAGAAGATCAACAAGCAAGCTTGTCCAAACTCCCGTAAAGCCTATAAGCAACACTTGTCGTACAGTCCGGTCTCTTCGTCTGATATGTCGCATATCGAGTCTGGGGGTGGAACGTCAGACCCCAGTAACTTGATAAGTCATGCCGATGTGTGGCCTATAATCTTTCGAGAAACTACTGATAACACTTACCAGTAAATCTTATCAGCCCTGGTTAGGGACTTGCCGTTATAGGCAATCGAGCATAGCGCAACATTGACTCCAAATACCGAGAGAGACGAAACCCCTCCTATCACTCACTGCCTCAATGTGACTAGGGACTGTACCCAAAATCCACCTATTTGCATGACTCCTTTGAGCCGTGGTAGGGAGGAAATCAAAGCACAGTGGGAACCACACAAGACACTATGATGATCTCGGGTCTACAGACTAACCTGTACAAGTGTCACCAGAAAACTGCAATGTGATGATAGGTATGGTACCATCTAGGAGTTCTCGGCGAGTCCTGTTCGGTGTACCTATTCTCTAATGAGCACCTGTATACAATCTTTGATTTCAAACACCAATGGTTGTGGGATCAACGATCGCCCCATACAGGGTCAAGAAACGTACACACTGGTCTACTCTGGAATATCGATGCCCTGTCTCGATATTCCCTCGACTAGGAACTGTTAAAGAATGTGCTTGTGGACTACACAAGCCCCACTAGTATGATCTGCATCATAGTCCTGGTAATCAAGCCTACATCTTAAGGGCTTTATCAACATGTAACAGAGAGACAGTATAATAATACAAGTGTACATGTTACGATAAAAAGCAACCAGATAGCATACTATCATGTCGAGCAAGAAAGTCCTCTATATATATGTCCAAGCATCCACTATATCATACAATAATGGCTTCTAGGGCATACATATTCCTAACAATCTCCCACTTGCACTAAGGCCAATTGTTGTAGTATCTCATACCCAACATTCCAAAAAGTCTCTCAAACTGCGTCTGGGGAAGGGCCTTTGTGAGTGGATCCTCTATGTTATCCTTCATGTCAACTCTCCTGACCTCGATCTCCCGGCGATCAACTATCTCCCGGATCAGGTGATACCGCCTCAGAATATGTCTGGATCGCTGATGGGACCGGGGTTCCTTGACTAAAGCCGCAGCTCCATTGTTATCACAATACAAGGGTATTGGATCCTCAATGGATGGAACCACACCAAGTTCAGCAATGAACTTCTTCATTCAGACAGCTTCTTTGGCAGCGATGTATTCGGCCTCCATCGTCGAGTCTGCCACGGTATCTTTCTTGGAACTCTTTCAACATACCACCCCTCTATTGAGGGTGAAGACAAAACCCGAGACCGATTTGCTGTCGTCCTTATCACTCTGGAAGCTCGAATCGGTAAAGAACTCCACTTGGAGTTCTCCGTTACCATACATCAAGAACATTTCTTTTGTCCTTTTCATGTACTTAAGAATGTTCTTCACAGCTGTCCAGTGCTTCTCCCCTGGGTCTGATTGATACCTACTTACCACACTAAGTGCGTAAACTGCATCCGGTCTGGTGCATAACATCGCATATATGATAGACCCAACCGCAGAAGCATAGGGTATCATTTGCATGCGAGCCTCTCCAAATCAGTCTTGGGAGACATTTCTTTGGAGAGAGTGATTCCTGACCAAGCGGGTAAATTACCACGTTTATAATCTTTCATACTAAACCTCTTTAGTATGGTGTCTGTGTACTTGGATTGGGACAATCCCAACATCCTTTTAGATCTATCTCTATAGATCTTTATTCCCAGGATGTAGGAGGCATCATCCAGATCTTTCATGGAGAACTTTTGTGACAGGAAGAGTTTGACCAAGTGCAGCATAGAAACATCATTTCCTATCAAGAGTATGTCATCCACGTACAATACGAGGAAGACAACCTTACTCTCTACAACCTTTTTATATATACAAGGTTCATCTACGTTTTTGATGAAGTCAAACTCTTTGACTGCCATATCAAAACAGATGTTCTAACTCCGTGATGCCTGTTTTAATCCGTAGATTGATTTAAGCAGCTTGCACACCTTTTTGCTGCTCCCACTGTTTACGAAGCCCTCTGGCTGTGTCATGTACACACTCTCTTCTAAATCACCATTTAGAAAAGTGGTCTTGAAGTCCATCTGTCAGATTTTGTAGTCATAGTATGCAGCAATGGCAAGTAGGATCCTGATGGACTTAAGCATAGCTACAGGAGAAAATGTTTCATCATAGTCGACACCTGGTCGTCGACGAAAACCTTTTGCTACAAGTCTATTTTTGAAGGTCTCAACCTTTCCATCTACACCAAATGTCTTCTTAAAGATCCACTTGCTCCCAATGGGTTTTACCCCTTCATGAGCAACTTCCAAAGTCCATACTTAGTTGGTGTACATGGATTCCATCTCAGATCGCATAGCATCCAGCCATTTCACAGAGTCCCCACTTGTGATGGCCTGCTCGAAACTAGTTGGGTCATCATCTTCCATGATGCAATCCTCACTCCCACCGTCTATGAGAAAACCATAGTATCTCTCAGGTGGATGAGGAACCCTACTAGATCTGCGGAGTGGCTGAGGTTCGTCGAGGACTATTGAATCCTCCGGTTCTACCAAATCATCAGTTGTAGTTTGTGTAGCTAGAACTTCTTCCAGCTCTACCTCATTATCACTAATTTCTTTTACAAGAAATTCCTTTTCTAAAAAGATGGCATATTGAGAAATAAATACCTTTTGTTTCTCAGTGTGGTATAAGATATATCCATGTGAATTCTTTGGATATCCCATAAACTTACAAAGAAATGATCGTGCCTCAAGTTTGTCCGGATTCTGTTTTTTAACATAGGCCGGACAACCCCTTATCTTAACTCGTTTAAGATATGGTCTCTTTCCATTCCATATCTCAGATGGTGTTTTAGGCACTGATTTTGATGGAACTTGATTCAATAGGTATGCAGCTGTCTCAAGTGCATAACTCCAAAAGGAAATAGGTAGCTCAGCAACACTCATCATAGAGCGCACCATATCTAATAGGGTGCGATTCCTTCGCTCCGATACTCCATTATCTTGTGGTGTATACGGAGGAGTAAGCTGAGAGAGAATCCCATTCTCTTTTAGATAATCTCGGAATTCCGTGCTTAAGTATTCTCCTCCTCGATCAGATCGAAGGATTTTGATACTTTTACCAGTTTGGTTCTGTACTTCGCACTTATATTCCTTAAATTTCTCAAAAGGTTCAGATTTGTGTTTCAACAGGAACACATATCCTAATCTTGAAAGATCATCGGTGAATGTAATGAAGTATGAGGAACCATTCCTGGCTTGTGTAGACATAGGGCCGCATATATCACTATGTATCAGTCCCAAGAGTTCAGTAGCTCTTTCTCCGTGTCCCGTAAACGGAGTTTTGGTCATCTTTCCTTTGATACATGACTGGCAAGTTTCATAAGATGTAAATTTGAACGGATTCAAATATCCATCTTTATGCAGCTTGGCTAGTCTTGTCACATTGATATGACCAAGTCTACAATGCCACAAGAAGGCTTCGTTCATTTCTGAACTTTTCCTCTTGTGTGTGTTCTAAGAATTGTATTTTGATTTAGAACGTATATACCATTACATAACGTACCAAACCCAATCAACACTTGATTTAGGAAAATGTTCATAACATTTTTCTCTAATGCAAAGTTATATCCTTCTTTATCTAATAAAGAAATGGATATTATGTTGCACATCATCGATGGTACGTAATAACAGTCGTTCAAAATTAATGTTTTACCATTTGGTAATACAAGGTGATATTCGCCAACAGTTTCGGCAGCAACAATTGCTCCGTTCCCTACTCTAAAAGACATATCACCCTTTCCCATTCTCTACTTCTTCTTAACCCTTGTAACTGATTATAAATGTGGGATCCTGATCCGGTATCTAATACCCAGGACGTAGAACAAACTGAGAAACGGTTCTCAATAACTAACACACCCGAAGAAGATGCATCAGCATGCTCTTTCTTCGTTCGAGTTGCATGGGAATCTGTGCATTCCCCTATGCCTTGCTCAGACTTATGACAGTCATAAGATAGGGAGGAACCAACGTTCCCAGCTCAGTATAATAAGCGGGTTCGGTCAATACATTTATATTATTATCTTGATTAAGGCGTATCATGGTCGCTACCTGGAGAGAGAGAAAGAGAGAAGAAAACACTTTAACGTTCGCTCTTGCAAGATTAGATTGGTTCTTATCTAATCAGGATGGCTTCCACTATTTTTATCAAATCTTCCTTCAAACCCTAAAAGGTAAGATTAGCCGGGATTAATTATACCCTACAAGTTCGCCAATAGGTCAGCCAGGCAGGTATTGATACTCCGAGGGAGTCTCCCCATGCTTTCGCATGGAACTAATTAAATAACCTCGTTTCCGCAGGGGCATAACCCCGTTAACACCTGTCTTAGACACCTACTAGATTAGCTAATTGTAAAGTGGAAAACTATTCCAGGAGTAACACTTACTCGCAGTGGGTATCGGAATCCATCTATCATATAGAAGGTATGCAATCTCATTGCAAATTTCAACATTTGAAATTCCCAATATCTGTTTTTACCCCCATGCGGTTTATGACCTTAACAAGGTCAACAAATCATAAACCGCAAGTCAAGTTCAACCCATCATTTCGTGATTGAATTAAACCCATCCGCACGACCCTTAAGAAGGTCAACAAGGCCGTACGACTACCCTAATCTAATTGCATCATATGCGGCAGATAAGTACTAATCAACTACTGAACACTACGCTTTGATAGAGGCCAACAAACACAACACGAATACTAAATAGTCCTTATCTAAAATGACGGAGGGCTACGACTGGTTTTGAAGAAAACCTTTAACGTAATGAACTTGATATCGTTGTAGAATCTAGTGATTTGAAAAGAAGTGGTTTAAGCTCAACTTTTAATATCAAGTAGTTTCAAAACAGAGTGGGTTGTAGTATCTGCTAGTTTTGCTAAAGAGGCCATTCCCGGTGAAGGGATCTAGGCACTTTCCTCATCAAATGAGGTGCTGGATATTCATAAAGGAATATCACTATGCAAAGCAAGAACTAGAGCTACCTTTTTAAAAAATTTGATTCTACAACATCTTTAGGTTTCTTTTCTTTTCATTAATCTCATTACTGGCGTATCATCATTTATATTTCTTAAACATCACAAAAGAAACGAAAATAAAACACACATATATGCTATCTGCATTCGCCACAGGGACCCGGGTCTTCACCATAAGGTTACTTAACTTACGACAGGGCGGGTTCAGGACTAGCGCGGATACAAAACATATATAGTGTCTAATAATATATCATATACATAAGTAGCATTCGACTTACGCAATTATATGATCACATCATATCAGAATCAGCAGAAGCAAGCATATGAAATATAGGACATACTAGGAGCTCCGTGTTTTAGATTAAGACGGTAATGAAAAACACGGATTCCACGGTCGTGATGAATAGCCAAACCCACATCCCTAGACCCCTACGAGAGCGGCAAGCAACCCTGCCAATTCTAGAGTTAAGCGACCCGGTCTCGACTCCTCGAGATGGCCTCCCACTGGACTCTAGAACCCCGTTACTTGTGCTCCCCGTCTTGGGTCTATCCTAATGCGAAAAAGTAAATAATATACATCAAATGGTGACAACAACCTCAACCCGGAAGTGTCCCAAATAAAAGAATATTACATACAAATATTTTACATGAATGAAAATAGAAAAACTGTCATCTCACGTAAAACCCTCAGCTATTCAAACACGACGATCCAATATAACATATCACATAGCAACACAGTAACAGCACATGTCATCAATGCAAGTAAATATGCGTATCCCTAATGTCGTTGACGTATAGCAACGAGATCGTGGATACACCATATATTACACTTACGGTCGCATAAAAGAAATGAAAACTACAATAATTAGAATCCGCATCATCCTTAGACATCATAAATCCGGAATATCACATACTCCGGATTTCATGGCTAAATCTATAAACCTTGCATTTAAGTCTCGAATTGAAAACACTTTTCAAAAACAAGTCAGGTAATTCAACAAGATTCCCGATTAAATGATCGAATGCTCATCGGGAACTTTAATAGATGGCCGCACCCCCAATGCCGTCAACGAAGTGCACTTGGGCGGAACACCACGGTCGTGAGCACCTAAGTGGATGCTTTTGGCCATGGGGTTCTCATATTGTCACTTGGTCGGGGCTATGGGGCATGGCTGTCTACTAGTGTCTCCCGGCATGTGTTCGCATACAATACGAGATTGCGACGGAGTTTTGATCCGAATCAAAACTCCCTGGCAATCCATCAAATAAGACTAAAATGCTAGATTTACATATCGCTAACTAGTTTTCACAAAACTAATCAATGTGGATTCCAAAAATTGTATCACATATCCATAATATCTAGAAGATGTTAAATATTTCGATCGATATTTCAAACACCTGCAAATCACAGAGATCTCAACAACTTGAGCATCACTAAAAATCCCAGAAAGTCCAAAATGACACAATGGAGCAGCAGAAGAAAGACGAGTCCACAACTCATCAAATAGGTGGCGAAACCGCGGCTAAACCAAGGTTTAGGCGGCGGTTCCGCGGCCATTTGATAGAGTTTGGCACTTGTTCTTCTTAGAGCTCCATACAATTACCTGCATGATTTTCTGGGAATTTTTAATCTGTAAAATTTCAACTTTTGAAAAATGGATAGAAAGGATGCAAAATACGGGTTTCGAATCTTCGATCGAACACTTTCACATCGTTTAGACTTCGCCTAAGTCTCTAGCTTAGCTCTGATATCATGAAAATATGTCTTAGCACCTCTACTAGGTTTCTACAAGCATCAAGTATGCAATTTAAAAAAATCTAGAGGTCTAAGCTATACTAACCTAGAATCGAACTAGAATATAAATTCTATACTAAGTGAAGAAGGTTACAACCTTTGTAGACCAAGTCCTTCACTTCTAAAGCTCCAATTAGTAGTCCCTAGAACTCTTCTTTGACTCCACTTAAGAAAGGATCGAGCTTGCACGAAGTCTTCAATGCCGAAGACGATCCATCTTGAAGTCTCTCTAACTCAAACTCACTCTTCACTAATCAAGGTATTAGTGGAAAAAACAACCTAAACTAATAAGCTAGATTAGTGTAGGTTGATGAAGTAGGAATTTTGCTCACTTAGAAATAATTTTCTCTTTCTTTTTCCAACTCAAGAAAAACCCTAGAGAAGGAAGAAGATGAACTTGGGTGTGTGAGGATGTGAATGAGAGAATGAACCATGAGCTAGAGATAAGCTTGGGATGAATAAATATCTAAGAATAAAACAAGAAGAGAAGATGAGTCATGGCTTCTCAATGCTTCTCCTAGCATCCAAAGCCATGACTCATTTCCACCACTTTTCTATTTTCCTTCAAAAATAAATCATCCCTAATAATCTTTAGCTCTAGTGTGAGTCTCATACACCCATGTTCTATGTATCATCAACCATGATACATAATTTAAATACATATATTAATATATATCTCATATATATATAAATGTATTTGTAGAGAAGAAAATCTTTTGTGAGCTATATTAGTTAATATAAATGTATATATCAAATTTATTAATATATATCAAATTATTAAATCAACACTTGATTCAATAATCCGGTTATATCATATATAACAGACTAATATCATTTATATATATGTATATCATATTATCAAATCAACACTTGATTCAATAACCTGGTTATATCATATATAACCGACAAATATTCAATACTAGATACTAAATCAACACTTGATTCAATAATCCGATCATATCATATATAACCGGCCAGTATCAAATATATACATAAAACAAATCATTGAATCAACATTTGATTCAATAATCCGGTTATATCACATATAACCTAACCGATATCAAATATCGCGATATTAGAATATGATATCACATACTCGCATTTAATCAAGCTCCAACACATATCACCATATGTGCCCTATTACGTTTCGCTTGGGCTTGGAAACCTTTGTATGGGACTCTAAAGACTCGTCAATACGCTAGCAGTAGATAATGATCACATCAAATACCCACATGCCATTAGCGGTACCAGCTGGACGTAACAGTTAGATATGTATGCCCTAAAGGCCGGTATTGTATAGGATGCTAGGCATGTATATGTACAGAAACAATGTTTGCTCGAAATGATAGTATGCTATCTGATTTATATTCATCTTGACGTGTGATGTGTTGTATTTCATATCTTATATACATGTTGATGAAGCCCTTAGCATTATGCTTGACTACCAGGATTATGATGTAGATCATACTAGTGGAGCCTGGGCAGTCTAAAAGAATATCCTTTAATAGTTCCTAGTCGAGGGTATATCGAGACAGGGCATCGATATTACCAGAGTAGACTAGTGTGTACGTTTCTTGACCCTGGGGGCGATGGTTGATCCCATAACGATTGGTGTTTGATATCAAAGATTGTACACATGTGCTCATTGGAGAATGGGTACACCGAACAGGACTCGCCGAGAACTCCTAGATGGTATATATACCTATTGTCAGATAGCAGTTCTCTGGTGACACTTGTACAGGTTAGTCTATAGACCCGAGATCGTCATAGTGTCTTGTGTGATTCCCACTGTGCTTTGATTTCCTCCCTACCACGACTCTACTGAGTCGTGCAAACAGGTGGATTTTGGGTACAGTCCCGAATCACATGGAGGCGGTGCGCGATAGGAGGGGTTTCTTCTCTCCTGGTATAGGGAGTTGATGTCGCGCTATGCTTGATCGGCCATAACAGCAAATCCCTGGCCAGGGTTGTCGAGATTTACTGATAAGAGTTATCGGTAGTTTCTCGAACCGTTATGAGCCATAAATCAGCATGACTTATAAAGTTACCGGGGTCTGACATTTACCACCCTTAGACTTCATATGCGACGTATCAGACGAAGAGACCGGACTATACGGTAAGTGTTGCTTACAGGCCGTTCGGGTTGGGATGAATTCGCTCATCGGCCACCTTTTTGTCATGTACCTGGGTAGTCGTTACGCGCAGCTAGTGCCGCTGATGTGCTTGTGGTTAAACCTACTGTAGGCGTACTGTCGAGTCTTTAGAGTCCCACACAGAGGGTTCCCTGATTCAGGCAAAAGATGTAGAGGCCGTAAGTTGTTACGGCAGGGTTTCGATCATGTTCGTGTACTGGTTACAGGAATGATGATCGGAAGGATAATACTGGTAGGCTTTGGTTTAAGCCGGATACTGGTATTATATTATTGGATTATTTGTATTCGTATTTTTCGGAATGCGAATACCGGTATACTTATACGGTATACGGTGAGGGGTATTCTTGTAATTGTACAAGAATACATTCTAGAAGGAGACGCCTCATAAATGGGTTTTTATTTTGTGAAAATAAAACAATGAGGTGGAATTTGGAATTGTCAAAGCATTGATGAGGGAATGGCTTATTTCATTTTATATTCATTTGGGTTTACTATTGAAGCATGGTGCATTATTTTTGGAGAAAAATAATACATGCTTCAATTATTAGTTTTGAGCCATATCATTTGTTCATGCTTCATACTTGCTCATTCTAACATTCATCTTCTCTCTCCAAATTATCTCCTCCTCCTACCTCTAAGCTTTACTCTTCACATGAGTTGTGAATCAAAAGCTTAGGGATAAAAGTAATCCACTAGTTCATCTCTACAACATCTAAGTGATCATTTCTAGCACACTTGATTTCTTAGTTAACTCTTATGAAGAGTTTGAAGCTTGTTCTATAGCTCTCGGGTGGATCATTTACGACCTAGAGGTGACCGGAGACCGGGTTCCTTTCAAGCATCCAAGGAGCCTAGGAGTCACATCCAAACGAAGACCCAAAGGACCGATTTTCAAGGTATAACTCCTTATAATTGTAGATAAGATCTCTAGATAGGGTTTCTAGTTATGGTTTAGCACAAGATCTAGTTTTAAAGTGGGTGTTGCATGCAAGAAAATTTTCGTTTGCCACTTCCGCCTCCTCTCAAGAGTTGTGAGGGTGTGCAATATTCACTAACATGGTATCAGAGCCTAACTAAATCATAACTAGTTGTTTAGAAGACGTTTAAAGCTTTAAATACGAAACGACTCCAAAACCATAAAACCAAAACCTGCTCTCTGGAAATTTTTAGAAGGTGTTCTAAATTTTTTTTAAACATGTGCAGAATACTTGTTATGAGATAACTAGACAACCTTAGAAAAATGAGCCTAAACTACCCGTTTTTTCCCGGCGAGATCAAGGAATTTCCCGGCGTCGCCGGTCCTGTTCATGGGTTTGGGCTTGGGTTTTTTAGGGTTATCTGTGCTCTGTGTTTTGGCTTTGTGGTATTGTTTGATTATTTCCAGATTACATGTGATGTAACCTAAGTGTTAAGGGAAATCGGAGTGTTTCGAAATTGAATTTTTAACGTCGTTTTTCTGCTTTTCAATTTGATATGTGTTTGAAACGTCCACTAATTGCTATACGAAGATTAGTGGGGGTTGCACATATGTATATCTTGTGATGGTATATGTATATGAATATGTTGGATCGTCATGGAAGAATAGCCGGGGGATGTGAGAAGAGTGTTTTTCTTTTCTTTCGTTCATGTAATATGTAAAATTGATGTAATATTATTTTGCGGGGCACATCCGGGTTGAGCTTGTAGCCACCGTTGTATAATTTCTTTTTACTGTTTTTGCTCTTAGGATAGACCCAAGGTGGGGTGCACAAACTACCGGGTTTTCGAAGTGCCGAGTGGCCTACTCATTTTGTTGAGGGAGGTTGCTTCACTTTGGGAATTTGGCGGGTAGTTTGCCGCACCCGTAGGGGTCTAGGGTGGGGTTTGGCTATTCATCATGACCGTGGAACCCGTCTGTATTAATCTGTGATCTGGAATGTTTATAACTGCGTGCGACGAATGGCTATTTATATATGAGATATATAATAAACGTTGCTTATGTTTTGCACCCGCGCTAGTCCAGCCCCCGCTCTGCCGTTAGTTAAGTAACCTAACGGTGCATGACGGGGCCCCGTGGCGAATGCAGATGGCATGAGCGTACGTTCTATTTTCGTTTCTTTTCTGTGATATTTAGGAAACGTAAATGATGGGACAACATTAATGTGATTAATGTTAAGAAAAAGAAACCTAAAAATGTTGTAGAATCAAACTTTTAAAAAGGGTAACTCTAGTTTTTGCTTTGCATAGTGGTATTCCTTGATGAATATCCAGCACCTCATTCGATGAGGAAAGGGCCGAGATCCCTTCACCGGGAGTGACCCCTTTAGCGAAACTAGAAAATATTACAAAGCATTCGTTTTGTTTTATAGTTGATCTAATTTTTGCTTTGCATCGTGGTATTCCTTGATGAAAATCCAGCACCTCATTCGATGAGAAAAGAGCCGAGATCCCTTCACCGGGAGTGACTTCTTTAGCAAAATTAGAAATATGCTACAAAACCATTCGATTTTTAAACTGGAGATTAAACCACCCCTTTCACTCGATTCTACAACAATATGAAGTTCAAAACGTTAAAGGTTTTCATCAAAACCATTCATGGCCCTCCTCCATTTTAGGAAGCAAAGTACTTAGTATTCGTACCACGTTTGTTGACCATAGTTAAGGCGTGGTGTACGGTAGCTAAGTGATGTCTTCCTACATAGCATATGATGCGATCGATTAGGACATTCGTATGACTTTATTGACCATAGTTAAGGGTCATACGGGTGGGTCTAAATCAATCACGAAATGGTGGGTAGAACTTGACTTGTGCTTATGATTTGTTGACCAAAATTAAGGTCATAAGACACTAGGGGTAAAAATTATATCGGGAATTTCAAGAGTTGAAATTTGCAATGAGATTGCATACCTTTTATTTGATAGTTGGATCCCGATCCCACTGTGAGTAAAAGTTACTCCAGGGAGAATTTTGCACTTTACAATTAGCCAATCCAGTAGGTGTATAGAAAGGTGTCAACGGGGTTATGCCTCAAGGGAAACGAGGTTTATTTTAATTAGGTCTGTGCGAAAGCACGGGGGACCTTCCTCGGAGTACCGACACTGGCCTGGCCGACCGGTTAGCGAACTTGTAGATTGCAATTAATCCTGGCTAATTTTCTTTTTACGGTTTGAAGGAAAATTTGATAAAAGGCAGTGGGAGACATCGATTAGAATAAGATTAATATCCAATCTAATCATGCAAGAGCTATTGCTAAGTGTCTTCTTTTCTCTCTCCTAATGGAAGATACCTATGACGGGACTTAAGCTTTTATTAGACAAAAATAAATTCACTGGACCTAATTATAAAGAATGGTTGAGGAACGTGAATATTGCCCTGACCTATGATAAGGTCGCATACGTCCTAACTACTTCAGCCCTTCCTAGCCCAGGCCCTGATTCTTCAGTTGCGGATAAGGAAATCCGCAAGACATGGGATATAGACTGCGCAACAGCCAAATGCCTCACGGTTGCTTCCAAGGACAATGAACATCAGAAGCAGCATGAGAAGATGGACGTACAATCCATCGTTCTCAACACAAAGGACTTGTATGGGGAGCAATCTCGTACTCTCCGATACGAAGCATCCAGAAAGTTGTTTCGGATGCGGATGACTGCTGGCACGTCTGTAGGTGACCATGTATTGAAGATGATAGGACTTATCGAAGAACTAGGACCTGGGATGAACAATGGAGAATGAACAGTATGTTGATATTGTTTTACAGTCTCTCCCCCTGCCTTTGCTCAATTCATAGTGAACTTCAACATGCACAACATGGAGATGTCACTTCCCAAACTTCTTAATATATTGAGGGGTGCAGAGAGCACACTTTAGTGAAAACTCCCACTCTAATTATTGGGCCATCTTCCTCTTCCGTCCCAAAAGCTAAGGCCAATGGAAAGAAGAAGAAGAATCCCATCAAACCGAAAGATGGAGTGAAAAGGCACCGGAAAGGGACAAGACAAGGGCTGCTGCGTCACGAAAAGGGGATTGCTTCTACTGCCGCAAGACTGGGCACTGGAAGAGAAACTACGTTGGATACCTTGTCGACCTCAAGAAGAAGAAGCATGGTGATGCTTCCACTTTAGGTGTGTTTGTAACAGAAAACTGTTTTTCAATTAACCTTGCTTCCTGGGTATTAGATACCAGGTCAGGATCTCACATCTGCAATTGTATGCAGGGCTGAGAAATAGCAAGGTTTTGAATAAAGGTGATCACACTCATGGTTCCTCTGTACATGCTGTATCAGTGGGAGAGTATCATCTTGGTTTGCCGTCTAGTTGTATATTGGTTTTGAACCCATGCTATTTTGTACCTTCGATGTTATGTAATATTATATCTATATCGTTGTTGGACAATGAAGGATATGATTTTGTATTACAAAGTAATGTTATGAACATTAACCTTAATCAACAGTTGATTAGGTCTGGTACATTAAATAACGGGATATATGTCATGAATCAACACACAGTTTTCAATATACAACACAAACAAAATAAAGATTTCAGACATAAACGAAGCTTTTATTTGGCATTGTAGACTTGGTCACATTAACGAAACAAGACTAACCAAGCTACATAAAGATAGATATCTAAACCCGTTTGAATATAAATCTTATGCGACTTGCCAGTCTTGTATCAAAGGTAAAATAACCAAAACTCCGTTTACTGGACATGGAGAGAGAGCTACTGAACTCTTAAGCCTCATACATAGTGATGTATGTGGACCAATGACTACACATGCGAGAAGTGGTTTTTCATACTACATAACTTTTATAGATGATTTCTCGAGATTCGGACACGTGTTCCTGTTGAAACATAAGTCCGAAGCCTTCGAAAAATTCAAGGAGTATAAATCTGAAGTAGAAAAACAAACAGGCTTGAGTATCAAGAAACTTCGATCAGATTGAGGAGGTGAATACCTAAGCACAGAGTTTCTATATTTCCTAAAAGATAATGGGATTCTCTCTCAGCTCACTCCTCCGTACACACTACAGCACAACGGTGTGTCGGAACGGAGAAATCGTACCCTATTAGATATGGTACGGTCAATGATGAGTGATGCTGAGTTACCACTTTCATTCTGGGGGCTTGCATTGGAAACTGTAATATATCTATTAAACAGGGTTCTGACCAAAACCGTGTCTACCACTCCATATGAGATATGGTATAGGAAGAGACTATCTCTTAAAAGAGTTAGGATATGAGGTTGTCCGACTTATGTGAAAAAGCAAAATCCGGACAAACTTGAGACATGATCGGTTTTGTGTAAATTTGTGGGATATTCAAAACATTCGTATGGATATCTTTTCTACCATAAGGAGGAACAGAGGGTGTTTGTTTCTCAGTATGCCAAATTTTTAGAAAATGGTTTTTTTACAAATGACACTGTTGGCAATGCTGTAGAACTGGACGAAATTCCAGAACCACAGACAAATACCAATGATTTGGTGGAGCTTGAGGTTTTAATAGAACCCGACGAACCTCAGCCACTCCGTAGATCTAATAGGACTTCTCTCCCACCTGATAGATACTACGGTTTTCTAATTGATGGTGATAGAGAAGATTACATCATAGATGATGATGATCCTATTAGTTTTCAGTAGGCTATCACGAGTGGTGACTTAGTGAAGTGGCTGGATGCCATGAGATCCGAAATAGAATCCATGCACACCAACAAAGTATGGACTTTGGAGGTTGCACCTTCTGGAGTAAAACCCATAGGGTGCAAGTGGATCTTTAAGAGAAAGATTTGTGTGGATGGTCAGGTGGAGACCTATAAAGCAAGACTGGTTGCAAAAGGGTTCCGTCAAAGACCAGGCTTGGACTATGATGAAACCTTTTCACCAGTCGCAATGCTTAAATCCATTCGGATCCTGCTTGCTATAGCTGCTCACTGTGACTATGAAATCTGACAGATGGATGTTAAAACGGCATTTCTAAATGGTGATTTAGAAGAATACGTTTTTATGGATCAGCCAGAAAGCTTCATTGACAGTGGGAGCAGCGGAAAAGTATGCAGGTTGCTTAAATCATCTATGGATTGAAGCAGGCATCACGGAGTTGGAATATCTGCTTTGATGATACAATCAAAGAGTTTGGTTATCAAAAATATAGATGAACCTTGTATTTATAAAAAGATTGTACAGAGAACTGTCATATTCCTCGTATTGTACGTAGACGACATTCTCTTGATAGGAAATAATGTTCTTATGATACATCGGTCAAAATATTCTTATCGAAGAGGTTCTCCATGAAAGACTTGGGTGATGCATCGTACATTCTAGGAATTAAGAACTATAGAGATAGATCTAAAAGATTATTGGGATTGTCCCAATCGAGATACATAGACACCATATTAAAGAGGTTTAGTATGGAAGATTCCAAGCGAGGTAATTTACCCGCTTGTCACGGGATCACCATCTCCAAAGAGCTGTCTCCAAAGATCGATGAGGAGAGGGCTCGCATGAGCATTATACCCTACACTTCGGTAGTAGGATCTATAATGTATGCGATATTGTGTACTCGCCCAGATGTAGCTTATGCACTGAGTGCAGTAAGCAGGTATCAATCCAATCCACGGGAGAAACACTGGACTGCTGTGAAGAATATTCTGAAGTACTTGCGAAGGACTAAAGAAATGTTCTTGGTGTATGGTAATGCAGACCTCCAAAAGGAGGTCTTTACCGATTCCAGCTTCCAGAGCGATAAGGATGATAGTAAGTCCATCTCGGGATTTGTATTTAGCCTAAATGGAGGGGCGGTATGTTGGAAGAGTTCCAAGCAAGATACCGTCGCTGACTCCACGATGGAAGCCGAGTATAATGCTGCTAATGATGCCGCAAAAGAGGTTATCTGGATGAGGAAGTTCGTTTTTGAACTTCAGGTGGTTCCATCCATTGCTAATCCAATACCTTTGTATTGTCATAACAATGGAGCCATGGCTTTGGCAAAGGAACCACGGTCCTATCAGAAATCCAGACATATCTTGAGGCGGTATCACCTCATTAGGGAGATAGTGGATCGCCAGGACATTGAGGCACGGAGAGTAGACACGAAAGACAACAAGGCAGATCCATTCACCAAGGCGATCCCTCAAGTCCAGTTTGAGCGACTGTTCGAGATGTTGGGCATGTGGTACGCCGGCAACTGGTTCTAGTGTAGACAGTGGGTACTTATTGCACCAACTGCAAGCCTTAGTGCAAGTGGGAGATTGTTAGATATGTATGCCCTGGAGGCCTGTATTGTATAGGATGCTAGGCATGTATATGTACAGAAACAATCTTTGCTCGAAATGATAGTATGCTATCTGTTTTATTCATCTTAACGCGTGATGTGTTGTATTTTATATCTTGTATACATGTTGATGAAGCCCTTAGGATTATGCTTGACTACCAGGATTATGATGTAGATCATACTAGTGGGGCCTGGGTAGTCTAAAAGAATATCCTTTAATAGTTCCTAGACGAGGGTATATCGAGACAGGGCATCGATATTACCAGAGTTGACTAGTGTGTACGTTTCTTGACCCTGGGGGCGATGGTTGATCCCACAACCATTGGTGTTTGACATCAAAGATTGTACACAGGTGCTCATTGGAGAATGGGTACACCGAACATGACTCGCCGAGGACTCCTAGATGGTATATATACCTATTATCATATAGCAGTTCTCTGGTGACACTTGTATATGTTAGTTTGTAGACCCAAGATCATCATAGTGTCTTGTGTGATTCCCACCGTGCTTTGATTTCCCCCATACCACGACTCTACTGAGTCGTGCAAACAGGTGGATTTTGGGTACAGTCCCGAATCACATGGAGGCGGTGAGCAACAGGAGAGGTTTCGTCTCTCCCGGTATAGGGAGTTGATGTCGCACTATGCTTGATCGGCTATAACAGCAAATCCCTGGCCAGGGTTGTCGAGATTTACTGATAAGAGTTATCGGTAGTTTCTCGAACCGTTATGAGCCATAAATCAGCATGACTTATAAAGTTACCGGGATCTGACATTTACCACCCCTAGACTTTATATGCGGCGTATCAGACGAAGAGACCGGACTGTACGGTAAGTGTTGCTTACAGGATCGTTAGGGTTGGGATGAGTTCTCTTGTCGGCCACCTTTTCGTCAGGTACCTGGGTAGCCGTTATGCACAGCTAGTGCCGCTGACGTGCTTATGGTTAAAGCTACTGCCGGCGTACTGTCGAGTCTTTAGAGTCCCACACAGAGGGTTCCCTGGTTCAGGCAAAAGATGTAGAGGCCTTAAGTTGTTACGACAGGGTTTCGATCATGTTCGTGTACTGGTTACAGGAATGATGATCGGAAGGATAATACTGGTAGGCTTTGGTTTAAGCCGGATACCGGTATTATATTATTGGATTATTCGTATTTTTCGGAATGCGAATACGGGTATACTTATAAGGTATACGGTGAGGGGTATTCTTGTTAATTGTACAAGAATACATTCTAGAAGGAGACACCTCATAAATGTGTTTTTATTTTGTGAAAATAAAAACAATGAGGTGGAATTTGGAATTGTCAAAGCATGGATGAGGAAATGGCTTATTTCATTTTATTGTCATTTGGGTTTACTATTGAAGCATGGTGCATTATTTTTGGAGAAAAATAATACATGCTTCAATTATTAGTTTTGAGCCATATCATTTGTTCATGCTTCATACTTGCTCATTCTAACATTCATCTTCTCTCTCCAAATTATCTCCTCCTCCTACCTTTAAGCTTTACCCTTCACATGAGTTGTGAATCAAAAGCTTAGGGATAAAAGTAATCCATTAGTTCATCTCTACAACATCTAAGTGATCATTTCTAGCACACTTGATTTCTTAGTTAACTTTTGTGAAGAGTTTGAATCTTATTCTATAGCTCTCGGGTGGATCATCTACGACCTAGAGGTGACCGGAGACCAAGTTCCTTTCAAGCATCTAAGGAGCCTTGGAGTCGCATCCAAACGAAAACCCGAAGGACCGATTCTCAAGGTATAACTCCCTATCATAGTAGATAAGACCTCTAGATAGGGTTTCTAGTTATGGCTTAGCACAAGATCTAGTTTTAAAGTGGGTGTTGCATGCAAGAAAATTTTCGTTTGCTACTTCTGCCTCCTCTCAAGAGTTGTGAGGGTGTGCAACAATCTCTAACAGTAACGGCTACCCAGGTATTGAACGAATAGAAGATCAATAAGCAAGCTTGTCGAAACTCCCGTAAAGCCTATAAGCAACACTTGCCATACAGTCCAGTCTCTTCATCTAATATGTCGCATATCGAGTCTGGGGGTGGAATCGTCAGACCCCAGTAACTTGATAAGTCATGCCGATGTGTGGCCTATAATCTTTCGAGAAACTATTGATGACACTTACCAGTAAATCTCATCAGCCCTGTCCAGGGACTTGCTGTTATAGCCAGTCGAGCATAGCGCAACATCAACTCCCAATACTGGGAGAGACGAAATCCCTCATATCGCTCACTGTCTCCATGTAACTCGGGACTGTACCCAAAATACACCTGTTTGCACGACTCCTTTGAGCCGTGGTAAGGAGGAAGTCAAAGCACAGTAGGAACCACACAAGACACTATGACGATCTCGGGTCTACAGACTAACATGTACAAGTGTCACCAGAGAACTGCTATCTGACGATAGGTATGGTACCATCTAGGAGTTCTCGGCGAGTCATGTTCGGTGTACCTATTCTTTAATGAGCACCTGTGTACAATCTTTGATGTCAAACACCAATGGTTGTGGGATCAACCATCGCCCTATACAGGGTCAAGAAACGTACACACTAGTCTACTCTGGAATATCGATGTCCTGTCTCGATATTCCCTCGACTAGGAATTGTTAAAGGATGTGCTTGTGGACTATACAAGCCCACTAGCATGATCTGCATCATAGTTCTGGTAGTCAAACCAACATCCTAAGGGCTTTATCAACATGTAACAGAGAGACAGTATAATAATACAAGTATACATGTAAGATAAAGAGCAACCAGATAGCATACTATCATGTCGAGCAAGAAAGTGCTCTATATATATGTCCAAGCATCAACTATATCATACAATAATGGCCTCTAGGGCATACATATTCGTAACAAAGAAGATAAAGCGTTCGGTCTGGTGCTTTCCCATTGTAGCGTCTGCTCCGCAAGATCATCGAAGAATTGCCAAGCCTCCTCGTCGTATTTGGATAGGAAGTGGTCTTGACAAATAGTTTCCATCAACTACCTAGTTGTTGGATTCAGGCTCTCGTACAATGTTTGGCAAAATTGTCATTTCTCAATACCGTGATGAGGACACTGAACAAGGAGGTCCTTGTACCGATCAAAACACATCCAAAAAGGTTCGGTTGGAAGCTGGGTGAATTGGT
The DNA here is from genome assembly GCA_030015575.1 of Agapanthus africanus. Lineage (NCBI taxonomy): Eukaryota > Viridiplantae > Streptophyta > Magnoliopsida > Asparagales > Amaryllidaceae > Agapanthus > Agapanthus africanus. Next base: position 203,250,060 of record CM057347.1, on the reverse strand, counting down.
TTATCTAATTTCGGATCCTAGCGGTTTTGAGATTTGGATAAAATTTCTTGAGAAATGCTTTCACAAATTCATCCCAACTGGTTATCGAATGTGATGAGGTGCTATACAACCATTTTTCAGCAAGATCGCAAAGAGTGAAAGGTATAACACATAGCCGTATAGCATCGTCAGATGGTTGGGTTGTCTTCATCATTGCGCACACATTTTGGAATTTGTTTATGAAGATATAGGCATCTTCGGATTCAAGCCCGTGAAACTTAGGCAGCATGTTGATGAAGTGGAGCTTAATTTCAAAGTTGTCCCCATTGGCTGGTGGAAGGGAAAGAAAAGTGGGAAGCGAAGCGTGTGTTGGGTAGAAACGATCTTGAAGCGCGATTCGTTGTGGCGCTTCAACAAGTGGCCGTGGAATGATTCCCATAGTAGGTAAATTGATGTTAGGAGGAAATCTTGACATCTCGGAAGAAGAGCTTGGTGAAAGTGAAGGTGAAGAAGTATGAACAGAATCACGGTTAACGTCGAAGTTGACCAGCAAAGGTAAAGGTGAAAAGGGCGTGGAAGGAGTTTCGACTTCTGAGTCGATCGCATAGTCGATAGCGGCTAACGAAACGCGGACTAAACGGGCACTAAGGTCCCGAGTCCAAATGGACATACACTAAATGAGTTTAATGTAGTCAAAGCGTAGAATGTGAGGGTAAGAAAACGTCAATGGAGAAAAGTGTTTGGTGAAAGTGAAGTGTGGCAAAAAGGCGAATTTATGTTTTGTTTCGAAAGAATGTAAAAATGACGGGCGCAAAACAAACAAACACAATCACAAATGCACAGTCACAAATGCACAATCAATACCTTGAACTAGGGTCTTCTGAAGTCCAACTAGACTTGCTCCTAACTGTTCCAAAGCGACAAGTTGTGAGACAACCCTCAAATCGTCTTTTCACCGCCAATTATGGCCAGGTAAGCACAAGTGAGGTAAGGAGAGTTCTACTCACGAATCACCGTGAGACAGGCCTTTTACATTTATCTCCTCACTTGTCTAGCCTAGACACCACAAAAGTCAAGTTTAGATAAACGACCGAATGTCCACAACCTTCCTCTGTCCTATTGAGCGCGACAAGTCCTTAATTAGCTGAGTTTAGGTATTTTTTTAATTAAGTTCAAGGTGATAGTTATGCAATTAATGATTTCCGGGATCTTAGGAAGGGTGATGAAATCCCCACCCAATCTGAATTGGTGTTATAGCTCCTTATAGTCCGTATTAATAATGTAATGCACAATTCAAAATAGGGTTGTTCATAATCATCAAACAATCGTTTTTTAGTTTAAGCGTGGCTCTGCAACAAATATGGTTAGTTTTTCTTTGGCTATTTGAGGCAAATTGAAAAGAATCCTGCAAAAGATTGGAGCGTCAGATTTGAGAAAGAAGGTGTTTAAAAAAATACGCACCGAAATTTTTCGGGTTAAGAAGCTCTTGTTGAAATAGTCCCCAAATGCTTGAATGGTTCGCTTGCGCGGGTCAAACTATCCGGATCTTTGGTACTGTTGTTTTCTATCCTTGAACTTGAAAATGCACTCTGCTCCGCACGATCGCTATTCGCCTATCCGTCCAAATCTGCAAATGTCGGAAAATACTGATATTTGAGCTAAAAAGCGATATAGATAGCCAAAGTTCTGCAAACAAGAAATTTTGAAAATCAAACAACAAAAGTTGAGTACTAACAGAACAATGGAGCAAACCCAAAAAGAATTTTAGCAAACCCTTCCCTAAAAACCGCCGGTAACGGGAAATTTGAAAAAAAAACGGTGGTCGAACTTAAGTTTTTGGTGTTCAATTTCTGTGTGGGTGCTCTATGTTCTCTCAGTATGCCAATGTTATACTTTGATTTCCCTATTTAATCACAGAGTGTTAGCTGATCAAATTTCCAGAGAACAAATGTCACAAATTTAGTTCTCGTGTCGGTTTTTGAAATTTTTAAGTTTTTGTCGGTTTTTTAGAAAGTTAGTTTGTTTTATACACAAAATATTCACAAATTAATCCGAGACTACAAGTATAAAAGCGTTACCGTCTCTAAAGCATCGTAAAATTCATCCACCAATTCTTGAATCGCGCACATATCCTCATCCCCATATAACAAATACTCCATCCCCATCTGACAAATTGCATCGTAAAAATATCTCCCATATATCTCATGGGTGAGCACATTCACAAAATTTTTCTCACAATCGAAGGGCGCCATGGCAGTGGATAAACAAATTTTGCAGAGAATTCAAGGGAGTGGCGAGAAGAGGAAATCTTATAGAGAAAGGAAAAAATTTCGTCGATTGGAGCCAATTAGACCGGCAGGCGCCGTTGCCGGGGAGGCGATGACGCTTTTATACTTATAGTCTCAGGTTAATTTTTGAATATTTTGTATATAAAAGAAACTAACTTTCTAAAAAACCAATAAAAACATAAAAAATTCAAAAACCGACACGAGAACTAAATTTGTGACATTTGTTCTATGGAAATTTGATCTACTAACACTCTGTGATTAAATAGGAAAATCAAAGTATAACATTGGCATACTAAGAGAACATAGAGCACCCACACAAAAATTGAACACTAAAAACTTAAGTTCGACCGTCGGTTTTGTCAAATTTCCCGCTACCGACGGTTTTTAGGGAAGGGGTTTGCTAAAATCCTTTTTGGGTTTGCTCCATTGTTCTGTTAGTACTCCACTTTTATTGTTTGATTTTCAAGATTTCTTGTTCGCAGAACTTTGGCTATCTATATCGCTTTTTATCTCAAATATACGTATTTTCCGATATTTGCAGGTTTGGACAGATTGGCGAATAGCGATCGTGCGGAGCAGAGTGCGTTTTCAAGTTCAAGGCGATAGAAAACTATAGTGCCAAAGATCTGGGTAGTTTGACCTGCACAAGCGAACCATTCAAGCATTCGGGGACTATTTCAACAAGTGTTTCTTAACTCGAAAAATTTTGTTGTGTATTTTTCTAAACACCTTCTTTCTCAAATCCGACGCTCCAATATTCATATCTTTTACAAGATTCTTTGCAATTTGCCACAAATAGCCATAGAAAAGCCAACCGTATTTGTTGCAGCGCCGCGCTTAAACTAAAAAATGATTGTTCGATGATTGTGAACAACCCTATTTTGAATTGCTTATTGCATTGTTAATACGGACTATAAGGAAGGCTGTAACACCGATTCAGATTAGGTGGGGATTTCATCACCTTTTCTAAGATCCCGGAAATCACTAATTGCATAAGCATCACCTTGAGCTTAATTAAAAAATATTTAGACTCGGCCAATTAAGGACTTGTCGCGCCCAATAGGACAAAGGAAGGTTGTGGGCATTCGGTCGTTTATCTAAACTTGACTTTTGTGGTGCCTAGGCTAGACAAGTGAGGAGGCAACTGTAAAAGGCCTGTCTCGCGATGATTCGTAAGCGGAACCCTCCTTACCTCACTTGTGCTTACCTGGCCACAATTGGCGATGAAGAGACGATTCGAGGGTTATCTCACAACTTGTCGCTTTGGAACAGTTAGGAGTAGGTCTAGTTGGACTTCAGAAGACCCTAGTTCTAGTTATTGATTGTGCATTTGTGATTGTACAGTTGTGAATGTGTTTGTTTGTTTTGCGCCCATCATTTTTACATTCTTTCGAAACAAAACATAAATTCGCCTTTTTGCCACACTTCACTTTCACCAAACACTTTTCTCCATTGACGTTTTCTTACCTTCACGTTCTACGCTTTGACTACACTAAACTCGTTTAGTGTATGTCCGTTTGGACTCAGGATCTTAGTGCCCGTTTAGTTCGTGTTTTATTACTCGCTACTGACTACGTGATCGACTCAGAATTTGAAACTTCTTCCACGCCCTTTTCATCTTTACCTTTGCCGGTCAACTCCGACATTGACCGTGATTCTGTTCATACTTCTTCACCTTCACTTTCACCAAGCTCTTCTTCCGAGATGTCAGGATTTCCTCCTAACATCACTTTACTTTCCCTTCCACCAGCCAATGGGAAAAACTTCGAAATTAAACCCCGTTTCATCAACATGCTGCCCAAGATTCACGGGCTTGAATCCAAAGCTGCCTATATCTTCATAAACAAATTCCAAAATGTGTGCATGATGATGAAGGCAACCCAACTGTCTGATGATGCTATACAGCTACGTGTAATACCTTTCACTCTGTGTGATCTTGCTGAAAAGTAGCCGTATAGCACCGCCACATTTGATAACCAGTTGGAATGAATTTGGGAAAGCATTTCTGAAGAAATTCTACCTAAATCACAAAACCGCTAGGATTCGAAACGAGATAAACCAATTCACCCAGCTTCCAACCGAACCTTTTTGGAAGTGTTTTGACCGGTACAAGGACCTCCTTGTTCAGTGTCCTCATCACGGTATTGAGAAATGGCAATTTTTCCAAACTTTGTACGAGGACCTGAATCCAGTAACTAGGTAGTTGGTGGAAACCATTTGTCAAGACCACTTCCAATCCTAATCGACGAGGAGGCTTGGCAATTCTTCGATGATCTTGTGGAGAAGACACTACAATGGGAGAGCACCAGACCAAACGCTTCATCTTCTTCTACTTCTTGTTCCGGTCAGTCTAGGGAAGGCGTTCAGCAACTTGATATCTCTAGTGCAATGAAAGCCGAAATGGCTGCAATCACGAGAAAACTTGAGACGGTTGAAAGCAAATTTTCATCTCCTTCTCCTAGCCCTGTGGCTCCCCTTCGCGCCATTTGTGCTTATTGTTCAGATCCATCTCATTTGACCGAAAAGTGTTCTTACAATCCACCATCTCAAGAACAGGATCAGGTTAATGCTGCATTTCAGAAAAGGCTATGAAACGATCCATACTCTTCCACGTATAACCCTGGTTAGAGGAACTACCCTAATTTCCCCTGGAACCGTTCCAAGGCCAGAACAACTTTCAAAGGGCCCCTCCACAACAACAACAAGCTCGGCAACAATTTCAGCAACCTTTCCAACTCCAACCTTTTCAGAATCCGATGAACAACTTTGCACCTTACAACAATTCTTTTCCTCAAAACAACAACTTTGTTTCGTCCAATAACGATAAACTTTCCTCGCTAGAACGGAGCCTTGATGCTTTTGTGAAGCAATCAACTCATTCCACCGCGAACATCCAATCTTCCATTCAATCACTTGTGCAACACACATCTTCTCATGGGCAGAGCATAAAAACCATCGAGACCCAGATTGCATAGCTGAACGCGGCATTGAGCGAGCGAGAGAGAGAGAGGAAACTTCCGTCTCGACCATTACCCAATCCTGGTCACCCACATAATGCACATGTTGCTCTCGAACAACAGAACCATAATGTGAGTGCCGTAACTATGTTGAGATAAGGAAGAATGCTGAATAACATAATCGGCGCATGAAATGATGATGATAATGACACTCCGGCTGCTGCTTTTTCTTCTTCTAAGCCCATTCTCCATTCTTCACAGCGTTTTTCTTCAAAAACTGCTACTTCGAACGGACCCACCTCTCACTTCACTCAAACTTTAGTTTTGGGTTCCGTTCCAACTCCACAATCTCCTTCACAAATATTGGACTTAACCAATTTAAACGAAGCTCCATTTCCAAACCGGTCGAGATTCAATAAACAAAGTCCACAAATGGAGAAGGTTATGGAGTTGTTCAAACAGGTTAATATAAACATTCTCCTCTTAGATGCAATCCAGCAAGTCCCCTCTTATGCGAAAATCTTGAAAGACTTGTGCACTAAGAAGAGGAAATCCCGGGTATCGAAGAAAGTTTTCTTGGCCAGTAACGTGAGTGATGCTCTTACCTAAGATTTACCACAAAAACGAAAGGACCCTAGTTGTCCTACGATTTCAATTACCATTGGGGACAAGAACATCAATCACGCTCTCTGGGATCTCTGTGCCAGTGTTAACTTTCTTTCTTATTAAGTTTATGAGCAACTCGGTGCAGGAGAACTGAAACCTACACATTGTACTCTTCAAATGGCTGATCTATCTATCACCCATCCTAGGGGTGAGCTAGATGATGTGTTGATTAAGGTTGGGGACTTCATATTCCCCTTTGACTTCATTGTTTTAGAAACACAACCTGTAGCCACCACCGGAATCAAATTCCAGTGATTCTCGGTCGCCCATTCCTTGCAATCTCAAATGCGGTGATCAATTGTCAAAATAGTTCCGTGAACCTATCTCTTGATAACATGACAATTGAACTCAACATTTTTAGGTTAGGGAATCAGCCATCCGAACAGAACGCTCATACTGGATATCTGTTCCATTCAGGAGATCGCCCATGAGGATTGCGAATTTGAAGAAATTCTGTTTGAGCATGGTGATCTTGACGCCACTAGTGCGTTTCTCTTTGAACCTGGTGAAGGGTTCCTTAGCACCCTTACTATGTTTTCTAAGGCATCTAGCATGCAATTTTAAAAGAGTGCTAGGAAACCCGGACCAAGGATCTAACTAGAGAATCAGGGTTATAAAAACATGTAAACAACTTTACACTAAGTGAAATAGGAATACAAACTTTGTAAACCGGTCCTTCACTTCTAAAGCTCCGTGTAGTAGTCCCTTTGCTCCAAGTAGTGGTCTCCCGGACACTCCTTTGGCTCCACTAGGTGAAAGGAACGAGCTAGCTCAAGGATCTTCGATGCCAAAGATGATCTACGTCGAAGAATCTCTAACTCAAGCTACCTCTTCACTAATTGATGAACTAGTGAAGAAACAAGCTATATTAAATGGCTAGTTTGGTATAGATTGGTGAAGCAGGAACTTTGCTCACTTTAGAATAATTTTTCTTTCTTTCTTTTCTTCACTCACTCAAAGCTAGAGAGCAAAAATGGAGGAGACGAAGAAAATGATCTCAAGAATAGAATGGCAACCATGGGTGAGAAAATATCATATATAACTCATGTAGAGACTAAACCATGGCTAAAAATAATGGTTAGGTTAATAAATATGTAGAGTAAAAAAAAATTAGTGGACTAAGTCAATGGTTTCCACAAGCTTCTCCAAGCTTCAAGCAATGACTAATTTCCACATAATTTTGCTTATCCCTAAATAAATAATTACCCTTAATTATCTAGGTTATGGTATGAGTCTCATACACCCATGTACAATGTACCATCAAGCATGACACAAAAAATAAATACATTAACATATATCACATATACATTAAATGTATAAAGAGAAAACATTTTCTTATGTGAGCTAATATTTGTTAATGTATATTAATATATGAAATATATAATAACACATTAAATTATTAAATCAATACTTGATTTAATAACCCGGTTGTATCGCATACAACCGACTAATATCTTTTACATGCATATCACATATACATATAACATATCATTGAATCAACACTTGATTAACAATCCGGTTATATCACATATAACCGGTATCGCGAAATTGGAATACGATATCACATACACGTTTTAATCTCGGTCCTGCACATATCACATATGTGCCCTACTTCGTTTCGAATGAGCTAGGAAACCTCTGTGTAGGACTCTAATGACTCGTCAATACGCCGGCAGTAGGTGATGATCATATCAGTCACCCATAAGCCGTCAGCGGTACTAACTGGACGTAACGGCTACCCGGGTATTGAGCGATCAGAAGATCAACAAGCAAGCTTGTCCATACTCCTGTGAATCCAACAGTAACACTACCGTACAGTCCGGTCTCTTTGTCTGATATGTTACATATTGAGTCTAGGGGTGGTAAACGTCAGACCTCAGTAAATTGATAAGTCATGCCGATGTGAGGCTCGTAACGGGTTGAGAAACGACTGATAACACTTACTAGTAAATCTCCATATCAGCCCTGGTCAGGGACTTCCTGTTATGGCCAATCGAGAACAGCGCAACATCAACCCCCAATACCGGGAGAGACGAAACTCCTCCTATCGCTCATTGCCTCCATGTGACTTGGGACTGTACCCAAAAACCACCATTTTGCACACTTTCTTGAACGTGGTAAGGTGGAAATCAAAGCACAGTAGGAATCACACAAGACTCTATGACGATCTCGGGTCTACAGACTAACCTATACCAGTGTCACCAGAGAACTGCTATCTGATGTTAGGTATAATACCATCTAGGAGTTCTCGGCGAGTCCTGTTCGATGTACCCCGTCTCCACTGAGCACCCGTGTACAATCTTTGATGTCAAACACCAATGGATGTGGGATCATCCATCGCCTATCATATAGGTCAAGAAATGTATACGCTAGTCTACTCTGGAATATCGATGCCCCGTCTCGATACACCCTCGACTAGGAACAATTAAAGGATGAACTTATTGACTACCCTGGCCCCACTAGTATCATCTGCATCATAATCTTGGTAGTCAAGTATACATCCTAAGGGCTTTATCAACATGTGAGAGAAAGACAATATCACAATACAAGTCTACATGTTAAGATAAAGAGCAACCAGATAGCATCCTATCATGTCGAGCAAGAAAGTCCTCTCTATATATGTCCAAGCATCTACTATAATATACAATCATTTACAATAATGGTCTCTAGGACATACATACAACTAACAATCTCCCACTTTCACTAAGGCCAGTTGTTGTAGTATCTCATAACCAACATCCCGAAGAGTCTCTCAAATTGTATCTGGGGTATGGCCTTGGTGAGTGGATCCGCCGTGTTATTCTTCGTGTCAACTCTCCTGACCTCGATCTCCCGGCGATCAACTATCTCCCGGATCAGGTGATACCGCCTCAGAATATGCCTAGATCGCTGATGGGACCTGGGTTCCTTGGCTAAATCCACTGCTCCATTGTTATCACAATACAAAGGTATTGGATGCTCGATGGACGGAACCCCACCAAGTTCGGTTATGAACTTCTTCATCCAGACAGCCTCTTTGGCGGCATCGTTGGAAGCGATGTATTCAGCCTCCATCGTCGAGTCTGCCACGGTTTCTTGCTTGGAACTCTTCCAACAAGCCGCCCCTCTATTGAGGGTGAAGACAAAACCCGAGACCGACTTAGAGTCTTCCTTATCACTCTGGAAGCTCGAATCGGTAAAGGACTCCATTTGGAGTTCATCGTTACCATAGCTGTCCAGTGATTCTCTCCAGGATCAGCTTGATACCTACTCACTACACCTAGTGAGTATGCTACATCAGGTCTGTACATAACATCGCATACATGATAGAGCTTACTGCCGAAGCATAGGGTATTCCTTGCATGCGAGCCCTCTCCAAATCTGTCTTGGGAGACATCTCTTTGGAGAGAGTGATTCCTGAGATCGTGGGTAAATTCCCATGCTTGGAATCTTCCATACTAAACCTCTTTAATATGATGTCAATGTACCTGAATTGGGACAATCCCAGCATCCATTTAGATCTATCTCTATAGATCTTAATCCCCAAGATGTAAGAGGCATCACCTAGATCTTTCATTGAGAATCTTTGTGATAAGAAGAGCCTGACCGAGTGCAGCATAGGAACATCATTTCCTATCAAGAGTATGTCATCCACATACAATACGAGGAAGACGACCTTACTTTCTGCAACCTTCTTGTATACACAAGGTTCATCTACGTTTTTGATGAAGTCAAACTCTTTGACTGCTACATCAAAACAGATGTTCCAACTCCGCGATGCCTGTTTTAACCCGTAGATTGATTTAAGCAACTTGCACACCTTTCTGCTACTTCTACTGTCCACGAAGTTGTCTGGCTGTGTCATGTACATGCTCTCTTCTAAATCACCATTTAGAAAAGCGGTCTTGACGTCCATCTGCTAAATTTCGTAGTCATGGTATGCAGCGATGGTAAGTAGGATCCGGATGGACTTAAGCATAGCCACTGGAGAAAATGTTTCATCAAAATCCATACCTGGTCGTTGACGAAAACCTTTTGCTACAAGTCTAGCTTTGAAAGTCTCAACTTTTCCATCTACACCAAGTTTTTTCTTGAAGATCTACTTGCTCCCGATGATTTTTACCCCTTCAGGAGCATCTTCCAAAGTCCATACTTTGTTGGTGTACATAGATTCCATCTCAGATCGCATTGCATCCAGCCATTTCACAGAGCCCCTACTCGTGATGGCCTGCTTGAAGCTAGTTGGGTCATCATCTTCCATGATGCAATCTTCGCTCCCACCATCAATGAGAAAACCGTAGTATCTCTCAGGTGGATGAGGAACCCTACTAGATCGGCGGAGAGGCTGAAGTTCGTCGGGAACTATCGAATCCTCTGGTTCCACCAAATCTTCTGTTGCAGTTTGTGTAGCTGGAACTTCTTCCAGTTCTACCTCTTTGCCACTAATTTCTTTTTCAAGAAATTCCTTTTCTAAAAAGGTGGCATGCCGAGAAACAAACACTTTTTGTTCCTCGGTGTGGTAGAAGATATATCCTCACGAATGTTTGTGATATCCAATAAACTTACACAGAAATGACCTTGCCTCGAGCTTGTCCGGATTTTATGTTTTCATATATGCCGGACAACCCCACATCTTAACATAATTAAGACATGGTCTCTTTCCTTTCCATATCTCATACGAAGTGGTTGGCACAGATTTGGTGGGAACCATATTCAATAGGTCTGCAGCTGTCTCCAGTGCATAACCCTAACAGGAAATAGGCAACTCGGCGGTACTCATCATAGAGCGCTCTATATCTAATAGGGTGCGATTCCTCCGCTCCGATACACCGTTGTGCTGTGGTGTATACGGAGGAGTAAGTTGACGGTGAATCCCATTCTCTTTTAGATAGTCACGGAATTCTGTGCTCAAGTATTCTCCTCCCCGATCAGATCGTAGGATTTTAATACTTTTACCCGTTTGGTTCCCAACTTCGCATTTATATTCCTTGAATTTCTCAAAAGCTTCAGACTTGTGTTTCAACAGGAACACATGTCCGAATCTTGAGAGATCATCGGTGAATGTAATGAAGTATGAGGAACCATTCCTGGCATGTGTAGACATGGCACCGCATACATCACTATGTATCAGTCCCAAGAGTTCAGTAGCTCTTTCTCCGTGTCACGTAAACAGAGTTTTGGTCATTTTGCCTTTGAGATATGACTGGCAAGTTTCATAAGATGTAAATTCGAACTGATTGAAATATCCATTTTTATGTAACTTAGCTAGTCGTGTTGCATTGATATGACCTAATCTACAAGAAGGATTCGTTCATTTCTGAACTCTTCCTCTTGTGTGTGTTCTATATACTTAGAACTGTGGTTTGATTTAGAACGTATATGCCATTGCATAACGTGCCTGATCCAATCAACTTTTAATTCAGGAAAATGTTCATAACATTATCCTGCAATACATATATTCTTCTTTACTTAATAAAGAAACTGATATAATATTGCATATCAGGTTCGGTATGTAATAACATTCGTTCAGAATCAATGTATTACCATTTGGTAATATAAGGTGATTGTTCAGTCGAAAATATTGCATTCTTAACACGTCAATTTCCCTACTCTTATTAATCATCTAAGGGTGTTTATTGTAAATATAACACGGATTACAAATTCATCTGGAAAATACCGAATACCATGTGTTATAGTTATAATCGACACTCTGGAGGGAAATTGTGTGTTTATTATTACACGCATGATTTTGTATATCTCAACACTTTTTATTGAGATTGTGTGCAGAAAATTCTTCAGGTCAAAAAAACTGGAATCGCAAAATTGCCGATAAAGCGCATCAAGTAAAAGACTTGAAATCTGGCAGCAACCAAGAAATAATTATAAGATTCCAGACATCAGAAAATGACCCAAAAGACAACATCAAGAGACACCAGAGATATGAGCCAACAAACTCATCATACGGCCGCGGGACCGCGGCCGATCCAGCCCGATCTGCCGCGGATCCGCGGCCGTGTTGACTCATCGGCAGTTGACATTTTTCCCGAGGCCTCCTTATAACTTCCTAGCTTCTCCAAGACGCTTCGAATTGTGTAGATTTCTCCAGAAGCTTCCCTTCTAACAGCCAAGCTTCTTGTGCAAGTTTGATACCTACCTAGCTTCCTATGCAAGCTTCATAACAACTTAGCTTCTGGTGGAAGATGGAGGAAAACTATAAAAGGAGACCTAGGGCTTCGTTGAATAGATTGTTGAATATTGAACCAATTAACGACACAAGTTGAGTGACACAACTTGTGATCCAAACCCTAACCCAAATCCAAATCCAAAGCAAAAATCAAAATCCATTGAGAAGCAAATCATGCGAGCAATCTCCGATCCTTTATCGCAACACTGGTTTTCAGAAAGAGCAAAAGATCCGCAACCGATCCACGACTCACGAAGATCGATGTGAAGCGAATTTCGACGGAACTAGTTACCTCTTCAAGGGAGCGATCGAGAGCAACTCTTGTAACCTCGAATTGAGCAAATGTGTAATTAGTCATCGATTAATAAAGGTGATAATTGTAATTCTTGCTTTCTTTAGATTCTTGCATTATAAAAATTCTTGATTCTTGATTCTTTTATCTTCATGATGCGTGAGTGAAATCTCCGCTTGTAACGGAATCGAGAGAATCGGTAGATCTAATGATGATGAAATCCTTTTACTAATTTTAAGTCTTATGAGAATTGTTAACTCTAGGAAAAAGAATCATCGGTGACCTAATTTGGAGCGAGATCACCTTCTTGATTATTTCATTGCAAATTAGGGATCAAACAATTGATGATTTTCTTTGCTAGAGGTTAGATTTGAATGATGATCAATGAAAAGACAAGGGATAGTGAACGAGAAACCCTAGTTTCTTCAATAGATCCCTAATCTTCATTCATCATCATCGATCTAGCTACAATCCATCAATAGATAAAATTAGTTATAATTAGTATTCATCATTACTATTAATTTGATCGATTCCTACAAGCTATTCTACATAATCTTGATAACTAAATTGATTTGGACATCTTCTTGATTCTTGATCTTTTTCTTAATGTTTCTTGAAATTAGACCTCACAAATCTTGAATCATCTTCTTGAATTTTCTTTTATATTTCCTTTTCGACTCAACTAAAGCATAATCGAACAAGTACACGCATCTCAGTGGACGATCCGTATTCATTAACGAAACTACCTCGACACCGTTAATTGATTACGGTTATAAATTCTTTGGTTGTGATTGCTTTTCAAAACACGAACCATACGATCAATCAGTGATATTCGCCAACTGCTTTGGCTACAACATTTGCACCATTCCCTACTCTTACAGAATGATCACCTATTCCCAGTTCTCTACCACTATTTAGCCCATGTAACATATTACATATGTGGGATCCCGATCCGGTATCTAATACCCAGGAAGTAGAGTGTACTGAGAAACAGTTCTCGGTAACTAACATGCCCGAAGAAGATGCATCAGCATGCTCATTCCTCGTTTGGGTGGCGTGGGAATCTGGATATTCCCCTATTTCCTGCTCAGACTTATAACAATTATAAGATAGAGCGGAACCAACGTTTCCCAGCTCAGTGTAACAAGCAGTTTGGTCAATACATCCATATTATTATCTTGATTAAGGCGTGACACGGTCGCTATTTGGAGAGAGAGAGAAGAAAACACTTTAGCGTATGCTCTTGCAAGATTAGATTGGTTATTATCTTACCTAATCAGGATGGCTCCCTCTGTTTTTATCAAATCTTCCTTCAATCCTAAAAGGTAAGACTAGCCGGGATTAATTACACCCTACAAGTTCGCCAATCTTTCGGCACGGCCAGTGTCGGTACTTTGAGGGAGGTTCCCCGTGCTTTTGCACGGACCTAATTAAAATAAACCTCGTTTTTCCAGGGGCATAACCCCGTTAACACCTTTCTAGACACTTTACTTGATCGGCTAATTGTAATGTGCAAAACTCTCCTAAGAGTAACTCTTACTCACAGTGGGTATCGGGATCCAACTATCTCATAAAAGGTATGCAATCTCATTGCAAATTTCAACACTTGAAATTCCAAATAATATTTTGTCCCTAGTCCTTTGACCTTGACGCAGGCCAACAAACCATAGTCCGCTAGTCAAGTTCAACCCATACATTTCGTGATTGAATTAAACCCACCCGCACGACCCTTGACGCAGGCCAACAAAGTCGCACGACTACCCTAATCCAATCGCATCATATTCAGCAGATAAGCACTAAGTAGCTATCGCACACTACGTCTTGACGCATGCCAACAAACGTAGCACGAATACTAAGCAGTACTTATCTGAAATGACGGAGGGCTACGACAGAATTTTAAGAAAACCTTTTGCGTAATGAAATTTATATCGTTGTAGAATCGAGTGATTTGAAAAGGAGTGGTTTAAGCTCCGCTTTTCAAATCATGTGTTTTTTCAAAATAAACCGAGTGGGTGTAGCATCTGCTAGCTTTTTCTAAAGAGTTCATTTCCGGTGAAGGGATCTCGGCTCTTTCCTCATCGAATGAGGTGCTGGATATTCATCAAGGAATACTGCTATGTAAACCAAGAACTAGAGCTACCTTTTGAAAATTTGATTCTACAACATTATTAGGTTTCTTTCCTTTCATTAATCTCATTAATGAAGTCCCATCAATTATGCTTCCTAACCATCACAGAAGAAACGAAAATACAACGTACGCTTATGCCATCCACATTCGCCTCGGGGTCCCGTCATGCACCGTTAGGTTAGATAACAAACGACAGAGCGGGGAAAGGACTAGCGCGAATACAAAACATAAGCAACGTTTATTATATATCGTATATATATAATATTAAGCATTCGTCTCATCAAATAAAGTGATCACATCATAGAACATTGCAGCAGAAGTCAACATATGAAATATTGGATATACTAGGAGTTCCGCATTTTAAATTAATCCAGTAAAAAACACGGATTCCACGGTCGCGATGAATAGCCAAACCCACATCCCTAGACCCCTACGAGAGCGACAAGCAACCCTACCAATTCTAGAGTTAGGAGACCCGGTCTCGACTCCTCGAGATGGTCTCCCACTGGACTCTAGAACCCGGTTACTTGTGCTCCCCGCCGTGGGTCTATCCTAATACGGAAAAGTAAATAATATACATCAATAGGACATCATCCTCAACCCGGAAGCGCCCCAATAAAAGAATATTACATACAAGTTTTTACACGAATGAAAATAAAAAACTCTCATCTCACGCAAAAAAACCCCGTCTATTCAAACACGACGATCCAATGTAACATATCACAGCAACACATAACATCACATGTCATCAACATAAGTAAATATGCGTATTCCAATTGTTGTTGACATATAGCAACGAAACCGGCGATACACCACATATTACACTTACGGCCGCAGAAATTAAAGTGAAAACTAAAACAATTAGAATCCGCAACCACCTTAGACATCATAAACCCGAAATATCACATACTTCGGATTTCATGCCTGACCTTATGAATTCTTTAGACATCATAAACCTGGAATATCTCATATTCCGAATTTCATGCCTAACCTTATAAACTCCGCATTTTAGTCTCAATATTGAAAACACTTTTCAATAACCAGTCGGGTAATTCAACAAGATTCCCGAAAACCTGATCAAATGCTCGTCGGAAACTTTAGTAGACGGCCGCACCCCCCGATGCCGTCGACGAAGTGCACTCAGGCGGAACACTGCGGCTGCGAACACCCGGGAGGATGCTTTTGGCAACGGGGTTCTCCTACAGTCACTTGGTCGGGGCTTTGGGACGTGGCTATCTAGTAATGTTACCCGGTGAGTATCTGCGTACACTACGTGATTGCGACAGAGTTTTGATCCATATCAAAACCCCGTGGCAACCGATCAAATGAGACTACATTGCTAGGTTTACAAAATTCAAACTAGTTTTCACAAAACTAATTATTGTGGATTCCAAATATTGTATCACATATATAAACCTGAAACGACGTTAAAATTACAAATACGAAATATTTCGAATTGCCACTACTGAAAGATAACATCACATGCAATCTTAGCAAAAACAAACAATACCTGAAACACCAAACCCCAAAGACTGGAACACCAAAGAAAATCGAAGCCAAAACTTCATTACAAAACCGGCCAGGCCGGTTTTTTTGATAAGTTTCGCCGGTGAAAAACCGGTGGATTGGGCTCGTTTTTCTCTGGTGTTCATATTACATCTCATGTAACATTTTGCACCCGTTTAAAAAAATTTCAGAGAACGTTTTAAAAACGACAGAAACTAGGGTTTTGGTTTCGAGGTTTCTGAGTTGTTTCGGTTTCGTAATTCTACTAACATCGTCTAATTCTCTAGCTTGGCTCTGATACCACTGAAGGGTTCCTTAGCACCCTCACTATGTTTTCTAAGGCATCTAGCATGCAATTTTAAAAAATCTAGAGTGCTAGGAAACCCGGACCAAGGATCTAACTAGAGAATTAGGGTTATGAAAACATGTAAACAACTTTACACCAAGTGAAATGGGAATACAACCTTTGTAGACCGGTCCTTCACTTCTAAACCTCCGTATAGTCCCTTTGCTCCAAGTAGTGGTCTTCCGGACTCTCCTTTGGCTCCACTAGGTGAAAGGAACGAGCTTACTCAAGGATCTTCGAGGCCGAAAATGATCTACGTCGAAGAATCTCTAACTCAAGCTACCTCTTCACTAATTGATGAACTAGTGAAGAAACAACCTATACTAAATGGCTAGTTTGGTATAGATTGGTGAAGTAGGAACTTTGCTCACTTTAGAATAATTTTTCTCTCTTTCTTTTCTTCACTCACTCAAAGCTAGAGAGCAAAAATGGAGGAGATGAAGAAAATGATCTCAAGAATAGAATAGCAATCATGGGTGAGAAAATATCATATATAACTCATGCAGAGACTAAACCATGGCTAAAGATAATGGTTAGGTTAATAAATATCTAGAGTAAAACAAAATTAGTGGACTAAGTCAACGGTTTCCACAAGCTTCTCCAAGCTTTAAGCCATGACTAATTTCCACCTAATTTTGTTTATCCCTAAATAAATAATTACCTTTAATTATCGATGTTATGGTATGAGTCTCATACACCCATGTACAATGTATCATAAGGCATGACACAAAAAATAAATATATTAACATATATCACATATACATTAAATGTATAAAGAGAAAACATTTTCTTAAGTGAGCTAATATTAGTTAATGTATATTAATATATCAAATATATAATAACACATTAAATTATTAAATCAATACTTGATTTAATAACCTTGTTGTATCGCATACAACCGATTAATATCTTTTATATGTATATCACATATACATATAACATATCATTGAATCAACACTTGATTCAACAATCCGGTTATATCACATATAACCTGTATCATGAGATTGGAATACGATATCACATACACGTATTAATCTCGGTGCCCTACTTCGTTTCGCATGAGCTAGGAAATCTCTATATAGGACTCTAATGACTCGTCAATACGTCGGCAGTAGGTGATGATCGTATCAGTCACCCACAAGCCGTCAGCGGTACTAGCTAGACGTAACGGCTACCCGGGTATTGAGCGATCAGAAGATCAACAAGCAAGCTTGTCCATACTCCTGTGAATCCAACAGTATCACTACCGTACAGTCCGGTCTCTTCGTCTTATATGTCGCATATCGAGTTTAGGGGTGGTAAACGTCAAACCCCAGTAACTTGATAAGTCATGCCGATGTGAGTCTCGTAACGGGTCGAGAAACTACTGATAACACTTACCAGTAAATCTCCGTATCAGCCCAGGCCAGGGACTTCCTGTTATGGCCAATCGAGCACAGCGCAACATCAACCCCCCAATACCGGGAGGGACGAAACCCCTCCTTTCGCTCATTGCCTCCATTTGACTCAGGACTGTATCCAAAAACCACCGTTTTTCACGCTCTCTTGAACGTGGTAAGGTAGAAATCAAAGCACGGTGGGAATCACACAAGACTCTATGACGATCTCGGGTCTACAGACTAACCTGTACCAGTGTCACCAGAGAACTGCTATTTGACGTTAGGTATAATACCATCTAGGAGTTCGCGGCGAGTCCTGTTCGGTGTACCCAGTCTCCAATGAGCACCTGTATACAATCTTTGATGTCAAACACCAATGGATGTGGGATCATCCATCGTCCATCATATGGGTCAACAAACGTATACGTTAGTCTACTCTGGAATATCGATGCCCCGTCTCGATACACCCTCGACTAGGAACAATTAAAGAATGAACTTATGGACTACCCTGGCCCCACTAGTATGATCTGCATCATAATCCTGGTAGTCAAGTATACATCCTAAGGGCTTTATCAACATGTGTGTGAAAAACAGTATCACGATACAAGTCTACATGTTAAGATAAAGAGCAATCAGATAGCATACTATCATGTCGAGCAAGAAAGTCCTCTCTATATATGTCCAAGCATCCACTATAATATACAATCATGTACAATAATGGCCTCTAGGGCATACATACAACTAAAACCTGCTGCTTCCGACTACGACAAAGAATACGAGTGCTTCACGTTTTTGAACGATCTTGATATATCACCACCCGAGTTAGAATCTTTTGAATTTTTATATGAGTTAGTTGAACCATCTGACTCTGTTGCATACACTCACTTTGAGCCCCTCTTGGAATCCTTTGAGTTCGAGACACGTTCTCCGATCTTACCTTCAGTTGTTTCTCCTCCGACTCTCGAACTCAAGCCACTGCCATCTCACCTCAAGTATGCTTACTTAGGTGAAAACGAGACTCTCCCGGTAATCATTTCGGCTTCTCTAGATCTAGAGCAAGAGAAAGCCCTCCTTTCGGTCTTGCAATCAAATCGGTAAGTATTCGGCTGGACGATGGCGGACATCAAGGGGATTAGTCCCCTGATCATTGAACACCACATTCACGTGATGAATGATGACAAACCAGCTAGGGATCCATAGAGACGATTGAATCAAGTCATTTAGGAGGCTGAAGAAGATTGTCAAATGTCTGGATAGTGGTACCATTTACCCTATATCCGACAGTCAATGGGTCAGTCCGATACACGTTGTCCCTAAAAGGTCGGGTATTACAGTCATCACAAATGAGGCGAACGAGTTAATCCCCACTCGCACCCAAACATGGTGGCGAGTATGCATTGATTATCGAAACTCAACGCCGCAACGCAGAAGGATCACTTTCCGCTACCTTTCACTGACCAAATGCTCGAAAGATTAGCTAGACATGAGTTCTACTGTTTTCTGGACGGTTACTCAAGTTACAACCAAATTCCCATCGCTAAAACAGACCAGGACGAAACCACTTTCACTTGTCCTTTCGGCACGTTCGCATATCGTCGCATGCCCTTTGGGTTATGTAATGCCCCCGCTACATTTCAGCGGTGTATGATGGGAATATTCTCTGACATGATCGAGAAGTTTCTGGAGATATCCATAGACGATTTATCCATCTTTGGAGACTCTTTTAACGAGTGTTTACAACATCTTGACGCCGTCCTTACCCGATGTAAGGATAAGAATCTCACTTTGAACTCGGAGAAATGCCACTTCATGGTGCGCAAAGGTATTGTCTTAGGACATATCATTTCGCGAAACGGCATCAAGGTTGACAAAGCAAAAATTAATGTCATTTCCAACCTTCCTCCAAAATTCATCAGAGATATCAAATCTTTCCTTGGCCATGCCGGTTTTTATAGACGGTTCATCAAGGACTTTAGCAAGATTGCTAGACCCTTAACTCTTCTGCTGGCCAAGAACACAACGTTCAACATCAACTCGGATTGTCCGACTGCTTTTGAATCATTACGAAGCTCACTTACTACAGCTTCCATTCTATCTTCTCCCGACTGGATGCATCCTTTTGAGATCATGCGCGATGCATTAGACTTTGCCATCGGTGCGGTCTTAGGACAGCACATCGATAAGATACCGCATGTGATCTACTATGCGAGCCGGACCTTGAATGACGCGCAACTGAACTATACAACAACCGAGAAAGAGTTCTTGGCAGTTGTATTCGCTTTGGAGAAATTCATGCCATATCTCATTGGCTCCCCAGTCGTCTACACTGATCATTCTGCTTTAAGGCATCTTTTCACGATAAAGGATGCCAAATCTCGGCTGATACATTGGATCCTCTTATTTCAAGAGTTTGACCTTGTCATTAAGGACAAAAGCGGATGTGAAAACATTGTCGTCGATCATCTTTCATGACTTCTTTCTTCGCCGACTATACTTCTCCCAATAAACGATGCTTTTCCTAATGAACAACTCTTGACGTTATCTTGCGAACCATGGTTCGCAAATATTGTGAACTATTTAGCAACAGGACTCGTACCAAGCGAATGATCGTGTCAGGACAAACTTAGATTTTTCTCCCAAGTAAAGCACTTTTAATGGGATGAACCCTACTTGTTCAAGTATTGTCCAGACCAAATCATTTGCCGGCATGTCCCTAAAAATGAGTTCAAGAGTGTGTTATCATTCTGCCACGATCAAGCATGTGGCAGGCATTTTGGCCCAAGAAAGACAGCCGAGAAAGTCTTGCTGTGCGGCTTTTATTGGCCAAAACTTTTCGAGGATGCACATGATTAATGCAAAACTTACTCCCGGTGCCAACATTTGGGCCAGATCTCCAGAAGAAATTAAAATGTCGCTCCAACCAATTCTGGTTATTGAGATGTTTGGTGTTTAAGGGATTGATTTCATGGTCCCGTTTCCCAACTCTTTTGGAAACCTATACATCCTTCTAGCTCTTGATTATGTCTCCAAATGGGTCGAGACAATACCGAGCCGGACGAACGACAACAAGGTTGTTGTTAGATTCCTGAAAGAATTCATCTTCTCCAGGTACGGGCATCCTCGTGCTATCATTAGCAACAATGGGACACATTTCTGCATTAGGTCTTTTGAGGCTTTAATACGGAAATACGCGATTAATCACAAGCTATCGACACCCTATCATCCCCAAACAAGCGGGCAAGCCGAGATTTCAAATCGGCAAATCAAGCAAATATTGGAGAAAACTGTTTCCAAAAACTGTAAAGATTGGTCTTTGAAATTAATTGATACCCTTTGGGCATTCCGAACTGCTTACAAGACTGATCTTGGCATGTCTCTATATCAGCTTGTGTACGGAAAGGCTTACCACCTCCCTGTTGAGATCGAGCATCGCGCATTGTGGGCGATCAAAGAACTAAACTTTAATCTTGACGATGTGGGCAGCTTTCGGAAGCTACAAATAAACGAATTGAACAAGTTTCGGGATGAAGCTTACGAAAACACGGTCGTTGTAAAGAATCGAATGAAGGTGTTTCATAACAAACACCTTATGCGCAAAACTTTCACGCCTAGAGAACAGATATTTCTTTACGACACCAGACTCCACTTACATCCTAGTAAGCTCAGATCTCGCTGGACGTGACCTTTTCTTGTGCGGTGTGTATACCCGCACGATGCAGTGGATTTGGAAAATCCAAGGGATGGATCGGTTTTCATAGTAAAGGGACACAGATTGAAACCGTTCTTTACCACAGAACCATCGGAAGAGCTCCTGATGTTGCAGGAGCCAGTTTACCTTACCTAATCTTCCTCCGTTTACCACTAAACTTCGGTTATCCAGCTATAAACAATGGAAACACTGTTTCAAATAAGTTTGGGGGTATGTATATACTATCTTATATATATATATGGATATTCTTGTCTGGTGCGTATCCATTTTCTTTTGACGAGCAATCTTGTTTGGTGATGCTCGGTTTTGTGTGTCAGGATATTTCTTGCCTGGTGAAAATCCCTCTTAAAAAAGGGAAAACATATCAAAAAGAAAACAAAAACAAAAGAAAAAGAAAACAAAACAAAAAAAAGGGGAAGAAAAGAAAACCGGGGGGGGGGCAACTGCCAGTGCAAATGGTAGAGCTCATGTCCATACTTGAGCCACATTATACTGCTCAATCTCATCCCCACTCCTCCACACACTTTCTTTCCCATTCTTTTTAAATAAGGGCCTTATTGTAAATATTAGTATAAGATAACTTTATACAAAGCTTTTTGTAAAGGGGTCTTTTTGTAAAACCATCTTTTAATACCCAGCAACTCAGAACCCCAGCCCCATCAAAAAAATCAAACAACAAATTTCTTCTTCTCTCCTCTCCCCAAAAGCGACCACCAAACCTAGCCCCAAACTCGACAGCTCGACCACTGGTTTCTTTGTTTTCCCCCCGCCACCGGTCTAATTGTCTCCAATCGACGAAAAAATTTCCTCTGTAAAATTTCCTCTTCTCGCTACTCTCTTGTTGTTTGAATTCTCAGAAAAATTTGTTTACCCACTGCCATGGCTCCCTTCGATTGTGAGAAAATTTTTGTGAATGTGCTCACCCATGAGATATATGAGAGCTATTTTTACGATACAATTTGTCAAATGGGGAGGGAGTATTTGTTATATGGGGATGAGGATATATGCACGATCCAAGAATTGGTGGATGAATTTTATGATGCTTTGAGAACGGGTGAGCCATTTCAGGATCACTTTCACTTTCATTTTCGGGGGAGGAAGAGGGTGTTCTCGCAAGAGACAATTTCCAATGTCACTAACATCCCCGTCCGACCAGGATTTCAGTACCCGCTGGAGCTCGCTGAGTATAGGACGATCGTCTGATCAAGGTGTGAACTGCGGGATAATGGGCTGAACGCCCAGCAGATGTATCGAAATGTGTATGCTGTTTGCCGATGGGTGTACCGAAATGTCAAAAGGGCACAACCAAGTTTCTTCTTTCCCAGCGATTGTGGGTCATACTGTTCATTGCCTGATGACAAAGAACTACCAATTCTGTATTGTGAACATGTTCACAACGATCATGTAGGGTAGCGGGGTGTAAACTTCTACTTCCAGTCCTCATTACACAGATTTGCCACTACTACATGGAGGAGAACGAATTCGATGACTGCACTACCATGTACGACACAGTACCGGTTAAGATTGAGAGGATTTCGCAGGGCTACACAGACCCCCGATGCAAGCAGCAGATATGGGCATCCACAGACCCGAGTGAGCATGCGGCACCTCAGACGTCTTCTGAGATCTACTTAAACAAGGACATACCGACAGATCCTAATGATTTGCACCAGATGGAGGTCCGCGGCATCAAGACACTGATTAGGCAAAAGAGGGAGATTAAGTAACAATTGAGCCAGCTACTTGCAAATCAAGAAGAGACCGGTGGAAGCGGCCAAGGCAAAGGCAAGGGAAAAGCTAGGCGACGATGAGGGTATCGTCCACTTCAGTTTGGGGGTGATTTTGAGATGGGGTTTATTCATGTATCGAGCATACAGTGTTGCGTTTGCATATTTCTTGCATTTCAGTATTTCATTTCATATATTTTTCTTTTATTTTGCATGTAGTTGCATTGCACGTTTGCTTTCGTATTGCATTCCGCTGTTTGTATCCAAAAATCTGAAAAACCATAAAAATTGAAAAAAATATAAAAACTTTGTCGTTAAGTTAGCTGGTGAAAAAGCATAGATTCAAAATATCGACGGTTTAGTTTGATAAGATGGGAACAACTAAATTCTATTTTAGATATTGAAAAGCCGAACGATAACCCTCCTTGAAGTTTAACTGTAGCTAATATATGTCTTTTACATCACACTATACGTATCGTGAGTTTTGAAAATTAGATGAAAAGTTTGATATGTCTTAATACAGTTTTAAAATTAGTGAACTCCTTAAGGATCATGAAAGGTTATGCTAACGCCCTGGCCATCAACCGAGACCGATTGCGGAACAAATTTTTTTCTAACGATGTAAACTTGGCGCTAGAATAACCCTAAACCGGATCTACCATAAACTTAACTAGCAACTAAAGAAGCTATCTACTATGAAAAGAGTTTATACCAAGAGGCTCAAGTCCTTCGGGTCTTCACTCCTCTCTTTTAGCACGCTCCTAGTGGCCTCCATAATCGAGCTTGATCGACGGCTTCCTCACGTCAAAGATGATGCACCCGAGAGTGCCTACTTTGTTGGCTATAGTGCCCTCAAGGCAATTACCATAGTCGCAGGTAGGCGATTGCGATGATTGAGGGAGGACCTATACCGGTGGAACAGTCTTACTCGAGATGATAGTATGCTATCTGGTTTGTCTTTATCATCACTATTACATGTTGATTGAGCCTATAGGATTCTTGCTTGACTACCAGCATTATGATGGCGATCATATACATGGGAGCTGGGTGGTCTATAAGCATATCCTTAAATGTCCCTAGTCGTGGGAGTATCGAGACTGGACATCGATACTCCAGTCGAGACTGGTGTATACTGATCGAGACCCTGATGAGGGGCGGTGGCAAGGTCTCACAAGCCAATGGTGTTAGTTTGTTCACCTAAGATAGTATACATGTGCTCATTGCGTTATGAGTACACTGGACGGACTCGCCGGGAACCTGCTTGTTTGTATTATACCTATTGTCAAATAGCAGTTCCCAGGTGACATGTGTACAGGTTAGTCTGTCGACCTGAGATCGTCATTTGTCTCGTGTGAGTTCCCACTGTGCTTTGATTACTACCCTACCACGGCTCAAAGGAGTCGTGCAAACAGGTTTTAGTTGGGTACAGTCCAGAGCCACATGGAGGCAGTGAGCGAATCGTCGGGGATTCGTCTCTCCCGGTATTGGGGGTTGATGTCGCGCAGTGCACGGGTGGCCATCACCAGAAATCCTCGGCCGGGGTAATCGAGAATTACCGATCCAGGATCGATAGTTTCTCAGGTGGTGATGGGTTACATACCGACACGAATTATCACGTCAGTAGGGGTCTGACTTTATCCGCCTCCTAGACCCGATATGCGATACTCTTAGACGAACCGATCAGACTGTATGGATATTGTCACTATCAAGCTCAGTAGGGGTTTGGATGAGTTTGCTCGTCGGCCTTCCTTTCGCTCAATACCTGGGTAGCCGTTACGTACAGCTAGTGCCGCTGACGTGCTTGTGGTTAAACCCACTGCCAGCGTATTGACGAGTCTTTAGAGTCCCACACAGAGGGTTTTCATGGTTCAGGCGATATGGTGTAGATGACGTATGTTGGTACATACAGATGTCCGATTAAATATGTGTACAGGCTGCACAGACTTTTATCGGACGGTTGATAATACTAGCGTCTTAGGATTAAGCCGGATTATTAAATCAGGTTTTGATTTAATAATTTATATATGTATTTATATATATGTATTCTAGTATTATTGTCCACTATTCATTTTCTCTCTTGGCTATTTGTATTTTTGTACGAATACGCGTATATATATTTCGATACATATACCAGGTTGTATTCCGTATTTATACGGAATAGTTTCTAGAAGATGGCCACCTCATTAATTGATTTTCTTTTTAGAAAATTAATTTGGAAAATGAGGTGGCATAAGCATGGGCTTGAGCATGTAGAGAGGTATGGTTTGCATTTGTTTATTTGGAAAAATGAAAAGAGATTTTTGTGTGCATGATTGAGAGGGGGGTGCAGCCACTTCATTACATGGCTCTTGCTCATTTCTTTTCTTCACTTGATTCTTCACTTGCTTGCATACTCATTCTCACTTGGAGACTTAGCCATTTCTTGAGTTGCTCATGCCACATGTTTCCTCACCTCCTCTTCATCTTCTTGAGTTGTGATGAGAGAAAAACAATAGTGACACATTCCTACACCTCCACTCTCCATTGCTAGCAACCTTGGAGCGTCGGTTGCCTCGCTTGGCGAGGCTGAAGCTTGCGCCGTTTCCCTCAGGTGGATCATCGTAGATGGAGGAAGACCGGCAACGAAACTCGATCCGCAATCTCTAGGATCTTGGGATGAAGGTTGAAGACCGAAGGACACGGATCAACTCGGTATAACCATTCCTAACTTCCTTTATATTGCTTGCTAGTATACGGTTTAGGGTAGATCCGGGCATCAGGTCATGGTAGCGCCAGTTTAGAAAATTTTTGTTCCGCATTTGGCCATGGTTTGATGGCCGGGGCGCTGCCATAACCCAACATGGTATCAGAGCCAACCCGTAAACCCCTTACTAGAAGTTTTAGAAAATATTAAAGTATAGAAATCGAAACAACCCCAAAACAGTGCACTGCACATTCCAGTTTTTATCAATTTTTTAAAGTCTTAAAAAAAAATTTAAGCAACTGCAAAAGACTACTTTGATGACAACTAGAACACCCTACAAAAACGAGCCCGATCCGCCAGATTTGACCCGGCGAGATTGGCGAAAAAACGGGTGAGGCCGGATTTTTAGTGGAGTTTGGACTTGAATTTTGTAGGATGGTCTAGTCTCTGGAATATTGGAGCAGCGGTATTGTTTGTTTTTCCTAGTTTGGATATTTTGTTATCTATTGTTCAGGGGAAACTCGGGGGGTTTCGAAGTCGATATTTTAGCACTGTTTAAATGTTTATAGTACATACATTACTATCTGCGACCGTGAATGTCATTCGAGTAGTACAACTCGTCTAATTGCTATATGTTCTTTTAGACGAGTTTGCGAACGTGACATTCACGTTGATATTCTGTGTTGTGGTTGGATCGTCGTGGTGGATAGCTTGGGTGCAATGTTAGTAAATTTTAGATTCATTTGTACATTTGATATTGCGGGGCGAGCGTCCGACATGTGGACTACCGTCACTGCCAGTTTGTATATTATTTGTTTGGGGCATGACCGGGTTGAGGTCGATGTCAACCTTGTACATATTATTTTCCTTTCTGTACTAGGATTACCCCACGGTGGATTGCACGAATAGCCGGGTTCTAGAGGGCAACGGGTCCGCATCTCATGGCATTGAGACGGAGGGGACCTTTCTCTAGAATTGGCGGGCTATTCGCCGCACTCGTAGGGGGTATAGGTTGACCCACGGAGGGGTGCCCAAGTTACCGGATTCCGTGAAGTGCTGGGTGGCCCATTCACATTGTTGATTGAGGTTACCTCGCTTCTGGGATTAGCGGGTAACTTGCCGCACTCGTAGGGGTCTAGGTTTCATTGCACAGGCTATCCACACGACAGGGAACGTCGGGTCTCATTTGCGGCTCAAGTGAAACCCGGGGCTCCAAGATTATCCACCATTCTATGATTGCTTCTGTGATGTTGCTTATATCATGCCTGGGACGATTGTTATATATATTTATATATATACTAATAGATTTTGTATATGTTTTGCCCCCGCGCTAGTCCAATCCCCGTTCTGTCGTTAGTTATGTAACCTAACAGGTGAGGACGGGGCCTAGTGGCGAATGCGGATGGCATATACGTATCATATATTTTTGTTCTTTTCTGGTGTGATTAATTGATGGGATTGCATTGATTCTTATCAATGTAGGGATAAAACAAACCTATATATGATATTGTTGGAACCAAGTTTAAAAAAACTAACATTACAGATGTTCTCTTTTGCTTTGCACAGTGGTAATCGATTGCAGCTCATTCGACGAGGCAAGGGCCGAGATCCCTTCATCGGGAGTGACCCCTTGGGCAGAAGTTTGCGTCAACGTAATAACTTCACTATAGTCGTTTCTTTTACTTTCCATCGTGGTATTCAGTTTGGAATATCCTGCACCTCATTCAACGAGGAAAGAACCAAGATCCCTTCACAGGGAGTGACCTCTTTAGCAAAAGTTTTCGCCACTATATATTTGTAAAACCACTCGGTTCTTTCAACGATATCAAGTTCATTACGTTAAAGGTTTTTCGCCAAAAACCAGCCATAGCCCTCCGTCATTTCAGACTAGTATTGCTTAGTATTCGTGCTACGTATTTGACCTAGTCAAGGCGTAGTGTTCGGTGGCTCTGTAGTACTTTTCTGCTGTATGGATATGCGATTGGTTAGGACAGTCGTACGGTCATGTTGACTTAGTTAAGGGCTCGTACGGGTGGGTCTAATTAATCCAGGATAATGACGGGTTGAATTGACTTGCGACTTATGATATGTTGACCTAGTCAAGGTCATAAGCAGCTTGGGGTAAAAATCACATCGGGAGTTTCAAACATACAGGAAACTTGCCAGGCTTGCGCATACCTTCTGGAGTGTGGTAACTTGAGTGGCTTCCATCAAGTTATCATGCGATGATAATTGGATCTCGATTCCCACTGATGAGTATGATTACTCCTCGGGTGATTTTAAATGATCCCGACTAATTCTCCTTTTGGGTTTGGTGGAGAATTCGAGGAAACAGTGGGAGCCATCCTGATTAGATAAAGTGATTAACCATTCTGATCTAGGTTAGAGTGCACGCTGAGTGTTTCTTTTCTCTCTCTTTGGCAGCGACCATGGCCCAACCCTTGACTAAAACTCATGAACCAAGTTAACCGAACCTTCTTAAAACACTTTGGCTTTTGGAATGTCACGTAGTCGCAAAATATCCTTGCCACTTCTATATCACCTTGGCATTTCTCCAGAACACTTCGTATCACTACGAACGTCCATAATGCTTGGATACGCCATCATATAGTTACATACGAACTCGAAAGAACTTATTCCAGATTTGAGGATGGATTCTGGTTCTGGAGATATTGAATAGGATTATTCGGTTGTCTTTTCCCTTTACCTTCTCTCAGGTTGTAAGGGCTCCTAGGATTAGTAGAGACACATATTGCGCTTATTGGACAGTCTTCTTCTAAACCATAGGCAGGTGCCGAAAGGTAGGGAATGAAGAAAACCAATTAGCCTAAGTGTGGTGTACAGAAGGTAATACGCAAAGACATATAAAGGGATTAGAATAAGGGCAAAGGAAATTGCGACTGCTATCATTCACGACAAAACCGTGTATACCCCTGTCACTCCTACATCCACTTTGCTTTTCTCCAGAATACTTCGTATCACTACGAACGTCCATAATGCCTGGATATGCCATCGTATAGTTACATACGAACTCGAAGGAACTTGTTCCGGATTCGAGGATGGTTTCCGGTTCAGGAGAAATAGAATAGGATTATTCAGATGTCTTTTCCCATTACCTTCTCTCAGGTTGCGAGGGCTCCTGGCATAAGGAGTGTACACCTATTACACTTATTGGATAGTTTTCTTCCAAACCTTAGGCTGGTGCCAAAAGGTAGGGAAGGAAAATAACCAATTAACCTAAGGATGGTGTACAGAAGGTAATAAGTAAAGACATAATAAAGGGATTGGAGTGAGGGCAAGGAAATATACGGTTACTGTCATGAATCTGGATAGTGGAAGAGGCATTACTAGGAATACCCGGATACCCCTTCGAAATATTTTCATGTTTCAGATTTCACTGTGCGATGTTAAATGAAAACTGATTTCCTAATTAGATCCTTACTCCATGGTATGTATTTACCAGATTCGTTTCTCACATCTGTATAGTGTTGCAGATGGTGAGTGAGAGTAAGATATTGGGAATTGAGTGATTAGATCCTCTATATATTGGAATTCTTTGTAATTCGTGATATTTGAGGAAATCACCTGGGTTTTTCCTGACGACAAATATTTGGTTTTGAATATCCGTAGTTATGCACCAGTTTCAAACTGATATATCTGTATGTTTATTTTATAAAGTGAGATATAACTTTTTGAAATTATGTCTATGACATTTACCTATATCAGTTGATGGTTAGGTAAGGAGCATTCAACAACGGTGTAATTCTTCTTAACCATGGTACAGTTTTTCAACCTACGACGCACAGGGTTTGAGTTATCGAACTCAGAGGACTTGTACAAAGTATTGTATGTTGTTCAGTGTCAATTAGGACAAAGGGGTTGGTACTCGTACTATATTCTATTTACTTATGACTTCTCTAGTTTTAGACAAGTATTTTGTTGAAATGCAAGGTCCAGATATTGAGAAGTTATAGGTATAAGAATAAAGTAGAAAACCGTTTGTTGGAAGTATCAGGATTCTTCGAGGTAGTCGAAGATTTAGATACTTGTGTTTGGTATTCCGTTGATAGTAATGGTTTTGAGAACTTGCTTCTTTTTCAAGTTACTCATATGTGGATGCACTCCTAGATAAGTAATGCCGCTTGGCCTCATTCCACTTAGTTGACATGCACTGGAGACAGATGCATGATTTTGAATCTGGTTCCAATTAAATTAGTGCCTTTGTTTCTATATTGTATATAGAATCAATTTATATCTTAACGATGTTAAGGTATAGAGAGTTGTCCGGCTGATGCTTAAAACCAGACTCTGGATAAACTCAAGGCACGTTTCAGTAATGGCAGTTTGTGGGTTATCTCTGGCTATGACGAGGGTTAACATTCTACTATCTGGAAGATCAATAGTTATATTGTTCTTGACTCGCCACCAGTTTTAGTAAACATGGATTCTTTTAAGAAAACATTAGTGGGAGTATGGTAGAACTGGAAGAGATTCCAGAACCACAAACGATTACTGAAAATTTAATAGAACCTAAAGATTCAATTGTTTTCGACATTCCATTAGCCACTTCGCAGATTTGGTGGGTAACCTCAAGCACCCGAGAGGTACTTCTGTCTTCTCAGAGACGGTGACAGGGAGGTTCTTGTTTATCCAGACTTGCCATTGCTGCTGTTCTAGACTATGAGACCCGGCAGGAGGTTGAGTATAGCGTCGTTCTAAACTAGCTTTAGAAGTGCACGTGTATATGACACTGCCAGAGAGTTGTTGTAGTCAGTGGGAGCAGCGGAAGCATAGTGGGCAAGTAGCTTATGTCTATTTATAGACTAAAGCAAGTATACCGGAAAAGGATCATCTATTTTTGATGAAACAGTCATAAGGTCTTGACCTCATCAAAATAGGAGATGGATCTGGTAAGAAGGTAGTAGAGAGTGATGTCCAGGTATTTGGGATGACATGCACTTGATAGGAAGAGATATTCCTATACCACGATCGGTTATATCGTGGTTGTCACAAGGTGGTTTCTCCACATAGGATTTAGATATAATATCAGGGTTCTGGTGACTAGATCTATGGTTTTAGATCTAGATTTGGGAAGTTTCCCAATTATGGTACTTTGACATGATTCTAAAGGGATTTTAGAATGGGCGACTCTCTAAAGGAAGTCTTTCGGACTAAATAGGAGAGGGATTTGCATGATTGTCATATCACTTGCTTAGGCAGTTGAGTCAATCATGTGATGTCAAGTACAACACCAGATATTGTTTTAGCACTGGCTGCAATAAACATATTTTAATCCAATCCTGGAAAAACATTGGGAAGCAGTTATGAACATAAGTTGGATGTTCTTGGGATATGGTAATGGCAGCCTCCTTCAGGAGACAGTTATCATTTCGTGCTTCCAAGGTGACCTGGATGACAGAGTGACTATCTGAGTTATAGTTTTCCCTCTTTTCAGGAGCAGAATGTTGGACAGGTGGTCCAAGTGGATACTGAGAAAAGGCATGGCGCATGATACTGATTAAATTCAGTGGACGATACAGTCTAAGAAGTTTGCTGGATTTGGAGTTCTTTTGTGAACTGGGTCCCATCAGATATCCAGAGAAATTCTAAGACAGGTATTGCTCTCTTCGGGAAATAGCTTTCTCCGCGAATTTGAGATATAGAGAGATATAGAAAGAAACATTAGAGCGGATCCACTCACTGAGGCTATTTCTCGAACACATTAGTTTCACAAATAGGCTTTATGAGACTGATTAGTAGAGAAGTTGGGTGTTCGGTATCACACGGGCTGTGAGTATGCGACATCACAATAATTGGCCTTAAGTGCAAGTGGGAGATTGTTAGCTATAGTGCCCTCAAGGCAATTATCATAGTCGCAGGTAGGCGATTGCGATGATTGAGGGAGGACCTGTACCGGTGGAACAGTCTTACTCGAGATGATAGTATGCTATCTGGTTTGTCTTTATCATCACCATTACATGTTGATTGAGCCCATAGGAATCTTGCTTGACTACCAGCATTATGATGGCGATCATATACGTGAGAGCTGGGTGGTCTATAAACACATTCTTATATGTCCCTAGTCGTGGGAGCATCGAGACTGGGCATCGATACTCCAGTGTAGACTGGTGTATACTGATCGAGACCCCGACAAGGGGAGGTGGCAGGGTCTCACAAGCCATCGGTGTTAGTTTGTTCACTTAAGATAGTATACAGGTGCTCAATGCGTTATGAGTACACTGGACGAACTCGCCGGGAACCTGCTAATTGGTATTATACCTATTGTCAGATAGCAGTTCCCAGGTGACATGTGTACAGGTTAGTCTGTCGACCTGAGATCGTCATTTGTCTCGTGTGAGTTCCCACTGTGCTTTAATTACTACCCTACCACGGCTCAAAGGAGTCGTGCAAACAGGTTTTAGTTGGGTATAGTCCCGAGCCACATGGAGGCAGTGAGCGGATCGTCAGGGATTCGTCTTTCCCGGTATTTGGGGTTGATGTCATGCAGTGCACGGGTGGCCATCACCAGAAATCCTCAGCCGGGGTAATCGAGAATTACCGATCCAGGATCGATAGTTTCTTAGGTGGTGAATGGGTTACATACCGACACGAATTATCGCGTCAGTAGGGATCTGACTTTATCCACCCCCTAGACTCGATATGCGATACTCTTAAACGAACAGACCGGACTGTACGGATATTGTCACTGTCAGGCTCAGTAAGGGTTTGGATGAGTTTGCTCGTCGGCCTTCCTTTCGCTCAATACCTGGGTAGCCGTTACGTACAGCTAGTGCCGCTGACGTGCTTATGGTTAAACCCACCGCCAACGTACTGACGAGTCTTTAGAGTCCCACACAAAGGGTTTTCACGGTTAATACGATATGGTGTAGATGACGTATATTGGTACATACAGGTGTCCGATTAAATATATGTACAGGATGCACAGACTTTAATCAGACGGTTGATAATACTAGCGGCTTAGGATTAAGCCGGATTATTAAATCAGGTTTTGATTTAATAATTTATATATGTATTTATATATATGTATTCTAGTATTATTGTCCACTATTCATTTTCTCTCTTGGCTATTTGTATTTTTGTACGAATACGTGTATATGTATTTCGATACATATAGCAGGTTGTATTCCGTATTTATACGGAATAGTTTCTAGAAGATGGCCACCTCATTAATTGATTTTCTTTTTAGAAAATTAATTTGGAAAATTAGGTGGAGGGGTGAGGTGGCATAAGCATGGGCTTGAGCATGTAGAGAGGTATGGTTTGCATTTATTTATTTGGAAAAATGAAAAGAGATTTTTGTGTGCATGATTGAGAGAGAGAGAAGGGGCAACCACTTCTTTACATGGCTCTTGCTCATTTTTTTTCTTCTCTTGATTCTTCACTTGCTTGCATACTCATTCTCACTTGGAGACTTAGCCATTTCTTGAGTTGCTCATGCCACATGTTTCATCACCTCCTCTCCATCTTCTTGAGTTACTCTTAGAGCATTCTGATGAGAGAAAAATAATAGTGACACATTCCTACACCTCCACTCTCCATTGCTAGCAATCTTGGAGCGTCGGTTGTCTCGCTTGGCGAGGCTGAAGCTTGAGCCGTTTCCCTCAGGTGAATCATCGCAGATGGAGGAAAACCGGCAACCAAACTTGATCCGCAACCTCTAGGAGCTTAGGATGAAGGTTGAAGACCGAAGGACACGGATCAACTCGGTATAACCATTCCTAACTTCCTTTATATTGCTTGCTAGTATAGGGTTTAGGGTAGATCCGGGCATTGGGTCATGGTAGCGCCAATTTAGAAAAATTTTGTTCCGTATTCGGCCACGGTTTGATGGCCGGGGCGCTGCCGTAACCCAACATACTTTGGGCTCCTACCTTTAAACTAAGGTAACTAGATTACTTGGTTTGCTAATCTAAGTAACCTAGGTGATGGACAGAGTGATGATGAATTGTTTTTGTCTCAAGAACCCTAGGTTTCTCAACACATGAGACTATTAGGGTTTGAGGTAGGAGAAAAGAAGCTTGAAAGAGATGAGTGTTGTAGAGAACAAGCTAAGAATTAAGTGAAGAATGGATAAGTCTTGTGACTAATAAAGCAAGCATGCCAAGATAATAATAAAAAATTATCTCCATCACAAAATATCTAGATGCCATCTTGCCTCAATAGTAACCTATGCCTCACTAAATGAGTCAACAAGTAGGCATGCTTCACTTAATAAAAGTCAACACCTCATATCTCCACCTCATTAACCATTTAACTAAATGGTTAAAACAAATAATAAGGTTTCTTCTTATAGAAGCAATATTGTTACAAATTACAAGAATACCCCTCACCGTATATACATACCCGTATCCGTATTGTGAAAAATACGAATACAAAAGAGACGAAAATAATCCAACAATATAATACTAGGATCCGACTTAAACTATAGCCCGCTAGTATTATCCTCCCGAACATCATACGTGCACAAGTACACGTATGTGATCGAACCCTGCCGTAAAACCATACGGCCTTTGTATCGTTTCTCCCGAAGCAGGGAAACCCTCTGTGTGGGGCTCTAAAGACTCGACAGTACGCCAACAGTGCATTACTGGATAAATCCATAACCACAAGCACGTCAGCGGCACTAGCTGTACGTAACGGCTACCCGGGTACCTGTCAAAAAGGAAAGCCGACGAGCAAACTCGTCCGAATCCCTACTGAGCCTATCCTGACAATATCCGTATAGTCCGGTCTCTTCGTCTAAGAGTATCGCATACCGGATCTAGGGGGTGGAAAGCGTCAGACCCTAATAACCCGATAATTCGTGCTGATGCGGCTCGAGACCAATCCGGGAAACTACTGATCAACCTATCAGTAAATCCCAACTGCCTTGGCCAAGGTCTTATGGTCCTGACCAATCAAACACAGTGCGATATCAACTACCAATACCTGGAGAGATGAATCCCTGACAATCACTCACTGCCTCCATATGGCTCGGGACTGTACCCAACCAAAACCTGTTTGCACGACTCAGTAGAGCCATGGTAGGGTAGTGATCAAAGCACAGTGGGAACTCACACGAGACAAATGACGATCTATGGTCCAAAGACTAACTTCTACACATGTCACAAGAGAACCGCTATCTGACGATAGGTATAATACCATCTAGAGGTTCTCAGCGAGTACGTCCAGTGTACTCACCCCCAGTGAGCACCCGTATACAATCTTAGATGATTACACTAATGGTTGTGAGGCCAACCACCGCCCCTCGTCGGGGTTTAGAAACGTACACGCAAGTCTACTCTGGAGTGTCGATGCCCGATCTCGATACTCTTGCGACTTGGGACATTTAAGGATGTGCTTACAGACTACCCATCTCCCACAAGTATGATCGCCATCATAATGCAGGTAGTCAAGCAAGATCCTACGGGCTTTATCTGTTAGTGTATATGCCCTAGAGGCCATTACTGTATCATACTAGTTTGTATATTACTTAATGGATGCTTGGGATATTCACCTTGTATATACAATCTTGCTCAAAATAGTAGTATGCTACTTGGTTTGTTTCTACTTCAATGTGTACATGTGTTTATTTTAGTATATCGCCTATACACATTAGTAGAGCCCTTAGGATCTTTGCTTGATTACCAGCGATGTGATGGCCGTCACACTAGTGGGGCTGGGTAATCTATAAGCACATCCTTATGCAGGTCCCTGGTCGCAGGACTATCGAGACAGGGCATCGATACTCCGGAGTAGACCAGCGCATGCGCTTCTCATCCCAGTGTGGGAGACGGTCTGTCCCACAGCCGTCAGTACGTCGTACTTGAGATAGTATGCGGGTGCTCGTTAGGTTACGGGTACACTGGACTGGACTCGTCGGGAACTGACTAGTTGGTATTATACCTATCGTCAGTTATCAGTTCCCAGGTGACATGAGTACAGCTTAGTCCGCTGACTTGACACTGTCACTCCGCCTCGAGTGTGTTCCCACTGTACTTTGATCACTACCCTACCACGGCTCAAAGGAGTCGTGCAAACAGGTAGTGGTTGGGTGCAGTCCCGAAGCACTTGGAGGCAGTGACGGTTAGACAGGATTCGTCTCTCCCGGTATTGGGGGTTGACATCACGCTGTGTCTAGGAGAGCCATTACACGAGTAGTCCCTGGCCAGGGCAAACGAGATATACTGGTAGGTTTCCAGTGTTATCTCAGGGTGTTTTGGGCTTCGCTCCGGCACGACTTGTACCGCTATTGGGGGACTGACGTTTACCGCCCCCTAGGCCCGCCATGCGATGTATCAGACGAACAGACCGGACTGTACGGAGAATGTCACACTCAGGCTCAGTAGGAGTTCAGATGGGTTTCGCCTCGTCGGTCTTCTTGTCGGCATTACCTGGGGACCGTTACGCACAGCTAGTGCCGCTTGCGGTCTGTGGTTAAACCCACTGCCAGCGTAGTGTCGAGTCTTTAGAGTCCCACACAGAAAGCTTTTCGCCTTTAGGCAAAAGAGTAGAGGTCGCATGGTATTGCGACAGGTCGCATGGTTTTGCGACAGGGTTCGGTCACATCCGTGCACTTGTGCACGTACAGTGTCCGGACAGTTTACACTAGCGGGCTTTGGTTTAAGCCAGATCCTAATGTACCTTATGGGATTGGATTTATCCAGTTTGCATTCGTGTTCCTCGGAACGCGGATGCGGGTGTGTATGCACAGTTGACAGGGAGGCAGAGGCTGCGGATTCTCATTAGGGTTGTTGACAGTTGACCGTTGACTATTTGACTTTATGCTCAACCCTAATGAGAATATGATATGTGATTAACTATTATATTAATTAAGTATTATGGTGATATGGTTGTTGACTTGTTGACTTTTGTTGACTTGTTGACTTTGTTGACTTGTTGACTTTTGTTGACTTGTTGACCGGTTGACTAGGCTTGACTAGTTGACCATCATGATAACCATGGTTATCATTTCATGCCAAAGACTTTTACTTGCTTGTTCATTTGAGTAAAATGAGTGCATGACATGATAAGGTTATGGTTGCTTCAAACCATCACATAAGACTTTTTTGATATGATGAGTTATGATCACTTTGGATTATGAGAGGGTGAGAGACAAAATACTTGCACATTCTTTCTTGCTCATTCTCTCTCTTGTTCTTGAGCTCTCCTCTTGCTCTCACCCTCAACCTCTTGCTCCCTCACTTGATCTATGGTTCTCTTGTCTCATGAGTTGAGAATCAAGAACCATAAATAAAATCCCATTCTATTTCCTCTCTACTCATTCTAGTTCACTAGGTTTAGCAAACCAAGTGAACTAGTTTCTTCAAAGTACGAAGAAGGAGCTAAAGGTTGGAGCTTTCAAGTGGATCTATCTTCGGCGTACGGAGACAACGAGAAGGAGCCATCGAACCACCATCGGAGCTTGAAGAGAAGGAGTTCAAGTTTAGGTATAACCATCTTCATCCGAGTAGCTAAATATCTTTAGCTTAGTTTGCTAGTTTTAGTTTAGGTAAAGATCCCGACCTTGCTTAGTCCATGTTGCCTCTTGCGTTAAAATTTTGATTTTATACCGTTTCCGCCTCCCCGTAAGAACCGGGGGTCGCAACGTGGACTTACAGTGGTATCAGAGCCTAACTAAACTTAAACTAGCTTGGTAGTAAAGTGTAACGAAGTTCGGAACCGAAAAAAATCCAAAAACCTAACTTTTACAAAACCTGAGTTTCTGTTGAAATTTTTTTGGCTCAAAATGAAAAACTTTATACTTGTAAATTCGTGTCAGGGTTTTGTGTGAACACCCAAGAAAAACGATACAGTAATTCGTCGAAACCGCCGCCCTTCCGCCGCGCGAGCTAGGCAGACGCCGCGGAACCGCCGCGCTTTGTCGTCTTCTGTGCATCGTTTTTCGTGCAGTGTGTGTCTGTGTTGGTTTTGGGATTTTTGAAATATATTATATGTGCCCAGATTTTCCAGAAAAGAAATTTCCTTTTGGGGTCCTATAATTCCGTATTTTTCCGAACTTCACTGCACTTTGACTATGATGGTTATATCTGTGATGTTTGCATGTATTGAACGTCGGCTAATCGCTATAAGTCGATTGGTCGGGGTTATACATGATCTGTAATGTGCTGGAATGTGTATATAAATATGTTGGATTGTCGCGGGTGAATAGCCGGGGGTTGTGAGACGAGAGTTTTCTTTTCTTGCAATTCATGTAAATTTGTAAATTGATGTAATAATTATTTGTATGGCCGCACAACCGGGTCGGGGTTGTAGCCGTCATTGTATAATTTCTTTTTACTGTTTTTGCTCCTAGGATAGACCCATGGAGGGGTGCACAAACTACCGGGTATGCCGAAGTGTCGAGTGGCCTACTCATGGAGATGAGGGAGGTTGCTACGCTTCGGGTACTTGGCGGGTAGTTTGCCGCACCCGTAGGGGTCTTGGGTGGGGTTTTGGCTATTCACCGCGACCGTGTTATCTGTTTTTGTTACAGGCTCGTACAAATTACAGATTGCTAGTATATCCAATGTATTTATCTGTGATCTGAAATGTTTATCATTGCAGTATATCTATATATGATATTATTTAGGCGTTGCTTATGTTTTACAGACGCGCTAGCCCAGCCCCCGCTCTGTCGTTAGTTAAGTAACCTAACGGGTTATGACGGGGCCCCGTGGCGAATGCGAATGGCATAAGCGTACGTCATATTTTGGTTGTTTTCTGCAATGGTAGGATTAAATGATGGGACGCATTAAAAGAACTAATGCAAGAATATCACGCATTAAAAGAACTAATGCAAGATAATAAACCAAGTTAAAGTCGTTGGAACACTCTCGAAAAACCACTCGGTTCTTTTCAAAAACAACTTTTAAATGCGGAGCTTGAGCCACTCCTTTTAAAAGCTATCTCGTTCCATCGACCAAATCAAGTTCACTACGTTCACGGTTTTGCCAAAACCATCCGTAGCCCTCCGTCGTTTCACATGAATAGTCAATAGTATTCAAGCTGTGTATGTTGGCCAAAGTCAAGGCACAGTGATTGGTAGCTATTGGGTGTTCATGTGTAGCATAGATAGATGCGTTGGTTTGGGACAGTCGTACTGCCATTTTGGCCAAAGTCAAGGGTAGGTACGGATGGATCCAAATTAACCTGGATAATGACGGGTAGAACTTGACATGTGACTTATGATATTTTGGCCAAAGTCAAGGTCATAAGAGCATGGGGCAAAAATCCACATCGGGAGTTTCATAAGTACTGAAACTTGCTAGATTTGCATACCATTTGGAGTGTGATGATTCTGGTAGGATTCCTTCAGTTTCGTCACGCAATGATATTTGGATCCCGATCCTACTGTGAGTATATGCTACTCCTCGGGAAATTTCTCACTTAACGATCAATGCTATAAACCTAGTAGGTGCCTAGAAAGGTGTTAGCGGGGCTACGCCCCCAGGGAAAAGAGGTTCTCTAATTAAGGAACTTCGCGAAAGCGTTGGAAAACCTCCCTCGAAGTACCGACACCGGCCTGGCTGAACGGTTAAGCAAGTATTGTACGGTGGGATTGATCCTGACTAATTCTTCCTTTATGGTTTGAGGAGGGATTCGAGAAACAGTGGGAGCCATCCTGTTTAGACAAACTAAAAACCACTCTAAACTTGCAAGAGCATCATGCTGAGTGTTTCTTCTTCTCTCTCCTAATTGCAGCGACCAATCAACATGACTGGACTTAAGTTACTCCTAGATAAAAACAAACTGACAGGGCCAAACTACAAAGATTGGCTCAGGAATGTCAAGATAGCAATCACTTATGACAAGCTGGGGTATCTTCTTACCACCAAAGCTCCCCCTGTCCCTGGTCCAACTTCCAGCGTCGCGGATAAGGAAATCCGCAAGACTTGGGAGATTGATAGCGCGAAGGCCAAGTGCCTCCTGCTTTCCTCGATGGACAACGAACATCAGAGGAGGCATGAGAATATGGACATGGAGTCCATATTGCTCCATACAAAAGAACTGTATGGAGAGCAATCACGTATCGCAAGATACGAAGCGTCGAAAAAGTTATTTTCGACAAGAATGGCCGTCGGATCATCAGTAGCCGAGCACGTGCTAAAGATGATCGGCTTCATTGAGGAGCTCGCTGACCTAGGGATCACATTGGAGAGTGAGCTATATACGGATATAGTTCTTCAGTCCCTTCCTTCCACTTACGCCCAGTTTATACTGAACTTCAACTTACAAGAAAAAGAGATTGAACTTTCAGAGCTCCTCAACATGCTGAGGAGCGCAGAGGGCACCCTACAGAAAGGTAGGGATACATCCACTTTGTTTGTAGGAGGATCATCTTCTTCTAGGTCCAAGGCGAAAGCCAAGGGAAAGAAGAAGAAGGCCCCCGCCAAACCAAGGGGCGGTGTTAGTAAAGTGGATACGAAGGGAAAAGCAAAAGCAACAAAGATAGCGGGGAAGCTTGTGGATAAGGAAGAATGCTTCTATTGTCATAAGAAAGGACACTGGAAGAATGATTGCAGGGCCTGGAAGGCCAGAACACAGGAATTGAAGCAGGTTGCAGCTTCAGCTTCAGGTGTGTATGTTATTGAAAACTGTCTTTCAATAAACTCTACTTCCTGGGTATTGGATACCGGATCAGGATCTCATATCTGTAATTCTTTGCAGGCGTTGAGAAACCGTAGGGTTTTGAAGGCAGGTGACATGACCCTCAGAGTTGCAAACGAAGCTAGCATGGATGCTAAAGCCGTGGGGGACTATCACCTGGGAATGTCAGATGGACATGTTTTGGTTTTGCGTAATTGCTTTTTTGTACCCAACGCAACTTGTAATATCATTTCTGTATCTTTAGTTTCTAAAGAAGGTTATGAATTTGCGTTTGTAAGTAATGTTGTAAACATTCACCTTAATCAAGTTTTGATTGGGTCAGGTACATTGAGTAATGGTATATACGTGTTAAACCAACCACAGATTTTCAACGTCCAGAATACACACAAAAGAAAGTCTCCAGAACTAAATCAGACTTTCTTATGGCATTGTAGATTGGGTCACATCAATGAGAGAAGGTTGACTAAGTTACATACAGAAGGATATTTGAATGCATTCGAATATCAATCGTATGCCACTTGTCAATCTTGTCTCAAAGGAAAGATGACAAAGACTCCGTTTACTGGACAAGGAGTAAGAGCGAGCGAGCTCTTGGGACTCGTACACAGTGACGTGTGCGGTCCAATGTCTACACATGCCCGAAGCGGACATTCTTACTTCATTACTTTTACGGATGACTTCTCAAGGTACGGTTATGTCTTCTTAATGAAACATAAGTCCGAGGCCTTTGGAAAATTCCAGGAGTATAAGAATGAAGTAGAGAAACAGACCGGCAAAAGTATTAAGATTCTAAGATCGGATCGAGGTGGAGAATACTTAAGTGCCGAGTTCCTGGACTATTTAAAAGAGAACGGAATTCTCTCTCAGCTTACTCCTCCATACACCCCGCAACATAACGGTGTATCGGAGAGACGGAACCGCACCCTATTGGATATGGTGCGGTCCATGATGAGTAACGCTGAGTTACCGCGATCATTCTGGGGGTATGCGCTAGAATCAGCCGCATACCTTTTGAACCGAGTTCCCACTAAGACTGTGCCTACCACGCCATTTGAGATGTGGTGTGGGAAGAGACCCCATCTTAATCACATTAAGATATGGGGAAGTCCAGCTTTTGTCAAAAAGCAGCATACGGACAAGCTCGAGGCACGCTCAGTACTGTGCAAGTTTGTGGGATATCCAAAGAATTCCAAGGGATATTTCTTCTACTGTGAAGAGGAACAAAAAGTTCTTGTTTCTCGACATGCCCACTTTCTAGAACACCAGTTCATAGAAAAAGAAATAAGTGGGAGCGCAGTAGAACTGGAAGAAATTCCAGAACCACAGACTGTTACTGAAAGCTTAGTGGAACCAGAGGGTTCAACAGAACAGGACATTCCTGCGCCACTCCGCAGGAGTAGTAGGCAGTCTCATCCGCCCGAGAGATACTACGGTTTTCTCATAGACGGGGATAGAGAGGATTGCATCATAGATTATGATGAGCCTACTAGCTTCCAGCAGGCCGTTCAGAGCGTTGACTCAGTGAAATGGCTGGATGCAATGCGGACCGAAATGGAGTCCATGTACACCAACAAGGTATGGACGTTGGACATTGCTCCAGACGGGGTAAAACCCGTAGGATGCAAGTGGATCTTCAAAAGGAAGATTGGTGTAGATGGACAGGTTGAGACCTATAAAGCTAGGCTGGTAGCAAAGGGTTTTCGTCAAAGACCTGGCTTGGACTACGACGAAACCTTTTCTCCAGTAGCCATGCTGAAATCCATTCGGATCCTTCTTGCCATTGCTGCCTTCCACGATTATGAGATCTGGCAAATGGACGTAAAGACAGCTTTTCTAAATGGAAATTTAGAGGAGTGTGTCTATATGGACCAGCCAGAGGGTTTCATTCAGAGTGGGAGCAGCGGAAAGGTGTGCAAGTTGCTTAAGTCCATCTATGGACTAAAGCAGGCATCGCGGAGTTGGAACATCTGCTTTGATGAGACGGTCAAAGAATTTGGCTTTATCAAAAATCCAGATGAACCATGCATCTATAGTAGATTTGTAGCGAGAACTGTAGTATTCCTCGTTTTATACGTGGATGACATTCTCTTAATAGGAAATGACATTCCTATGCTACAATCTGTCAAGGGGTTCTTGTCACACAGGTTCTCCATGAAAGACCTGGGTGATGCCTCATACATTCTGGGTATCTGGATCTACCGTGACAGATCCAAGAGGATATTAGGACTTTCACAGTCCAGGTACATCGACACCATACTGAAGAGGTTCAGTATGGAAGATTCCAAGCGCGGTAACCTACCGGCTTGTCACGGGATCACCCTCTCTAAAGAGATGTCTCCCAAGACTGATTTGGAGAGGGATCGCATGTCTATTATACCCTACGCTTCTGCGGTAGGCTCTATAATGTATGCGATGTTGTGTACCAGACCGGATGTAGCTTATGCACTGAGTGTGGTAAGCCGGTATCAGTCAACCCTGGGGAGAAACACTGGATAGCAGTAAAGAACATTCTCAAGTACCTGAGAAGGACTAAGGAGATGTTCTTGGTGTATGGCGGAAAAGACCTCCAGATCGAGGCCTTTGCTGACTCCAGCTTCCAGAGTGACAAGGATGATTCCAAGTCCATGTCGGGTTTTGTCTTTACCCTCAATGGAGGGGCGGTGTGTTGGAAGAGTTCCAAACAGGAAACCGTTGCAGACTCGACGATGGAAGCGGAATACATCGCTGCATCTGATGCCGCAAAAGAAGCTGTCTGGATGAGGAAGTTCTTGAAAGAACTTCAGGTGGTTCCGTCCATTGTTGATCCAATACCTCTGTATTGCGACAACAACGGGGCTATAGCATTAGCGAAGGAACCCAGGTCCCATCAGAGATCCAGGCACATCTTAAGGCGGTATCACCTGATCAGGGAGATCGTAGATCGCCAGGAGATCGAGGTTCGGAGAGTCGCTTCAGAAGATAACACTGCTGATCCATTCACCAAGGCCTTGCCCCAGACTCAGTTCGAGCGGCTGATCGAGATGATAGGTCTTCGATACGCCAGTACATGGCCTTAGTGCAAGTGGGAGATTGTTAGTGTATATGCCCTAGAGGCCATTACTGTATCATACTAGTTTGTATATTACTTAATGGATGCTTGGGATATTCACCTTGTATATACAATCTTGCTCAAAATAGTAGTATGCTACTTGGTTTGTTTCTACTTCAATGTGTACATGTGTTTATTTTAGTATATCGCCTATACACATTAGTAGAGCCCTTAGGATCTTTGCTTGATTACCAGCGATGTGATGGCCGTCACACTAGTGGGGCTGGGTAATCTATAAGCACATCCTTATGCAGGTCCCTGGTCGCAGGACTATCGAGACAGGGCATCGATACTCCGGAGTAGACCAGCGCATGCGCTTCTCATCCCAGTGTGGGAGACGGTCTGTCCCACAGCCGTCAGTACGTCGTACTTGAGATAGTATGCGGGTGCTCGTTAGGTTACGGGTACACTGGACTGGACTCGTCGGGAACTGACTAGTTGGTATTATACCTATCGTCAGTTATCAGTTTCCAGGTGACATGAGTACAGCTTAGTCCGCTGACTTGACACTGTCACTCCGCCTCGAGTGTGTTCCCACTGTACTTTGATCACTACCCTACCACGGCTCAAAGGAGTCGTGCAAACAGGTAGTGGTTGGGTGCAGTCCCGAAGCACTTGGAGGCAGTGACGGTTAGACAGGATTCGTCTCTCCCGGTATTGGGGGTTGACATCGCGCTGTGTCTAGGAGAGCCATTACACGAGTAGTCCCTGGCCAGGGCAAACGAGATATACTGGTAGGTTTCCAGTGTTATCTCAGGGTGTTTTGGGCTTCGCTCCGGCACGACTTGTACCGCTATTGGGGGACTGACGTTTACCGCCCCCTAGGCCCGCCATGCGATGTATCAGACGAACAGACCGGACTGTACGGAGAATGTCACACTCAGGCTCAGTAGGAGTTCAGATGGGTTTCGCCTCGTCGGTCTTCTTGTCGGCATTACCTGGGGACCGTTACGCACAGCTAGTGCCGCTTGCGGTCTGTGGTTAAACCCACTGCCAGCGTAGTGTCGAGTCTTTAGAGTCCCACACAGAAAGCTTTTCGCCTTTAGGCAAAAGAGTAGAGGTCGCATGGTATTGCGACAGGTCGCATGGTTTTGCGACAGGGTTCGGTCACATCCGTGCACTTGTGCACGTACAGTGTCCGGACAGTTTACACTAGCGGGCTTTGGTTTAAGCCAGATCCTAGTGTACCTTATGGGATTGGATTTATCCAGTTTGCATTCGTGTTCCTCGGAACGCGGATGCGGGTGTGTATGCACAGTTGACAGGGAGGCAGAGGCTGCGGATTCTCATTAGGGTTGTTGACAGTTGACCGTTGACTATTTGACTTTATG
Source organism: Agapanthus africanus (assembly GCA_030015575.1). Taxonomy (NCBI): domain Eukaryota; kingdom Viridiplantae; phylum Streptophyta; class Magnoliopsida; order Asparagales; family Amaryllidaceae; genus Agapanthus; species Agapanthus africanus. Next base: position 203,205,208 of record CM057347.1, on the reverse strand, counting down.
CTCAACCCTAATGAGAATATGATATGTGATTAACTATTATATTAATTAAGTATTATGGTGATATGGTTGTTGACTTGTTGACTTTTGTTGACTTGTTGACTTTGTTGACTTGTTGACTTTTGTTGACTTGTTGACCGGTTGACTAGGCTTGACTAGTTGACCATCATGATAACCATGGTTATCATTTCATGCCAAAGACTTTTACTTGCTTGTTCATTTGAGTAAAATGAGTGCATGACATGATAAGGTTATGGTTGCTTCAAACCATCACATAAGACTTTTTTGATATGATGAGTTATGATCACTTTGGATTATGAGAGGGTGAGAGACAAAATACTTGCTCATTCTTTCTTGCTCATTCTCTCTCTTGTTCTTGAGCTCTCCTCTTGCTCTCACCCTCAACCTCTTGCTCCCTCACTTGATCTATGGTTCTCTTGTCTCATGAGTTGAGAATCAAGAACCATAGATAAAATCCCATTCTATTTCCTCTCTACTCATTCTAGTTCACTAGGTTTAGCAAACCAAGTGAACTAGTTTCTTCAAAGTACGAAGAAGGAGCTAAAGGTTGGAGCTTTCAAGTGGATCTATCTTCGGCGTACGGAGACAACGAGAAGGAGCCATCGAATCACCATCGGAGCTTGAAGAGAAGGAGTTCAAGTTTAGGTATAACCATCTTCATCCGAGTAGCTAAATATCTTTAGCTTAGTTTGCTAGTTTTAGTTTAGGTAAAGATCCCGACCTTGCTTAGTCCATGTTGCCTCTTGCGTTAAAATTTTGATTTTATACCGTTTCCGCCTCCCCGTAAGAACCGGGGGTCGCAACGTGGACTTACATTATCACCATGTAACCGCAATATATAATAATGTGTATAACATATACCATGTTAAGATAAAGTAAAAACATAATAGTATACTACTATATCAAGTCTTTATCAATATGTGCAAACTGGATAAACATCAATAAGAACAAATACACATATCCCGATAAAGCCAACTGAAATAATATACTATATAACTGAGCAAGATCGTCCTGTACATACATCTCCCCAGCATCCACATGTATACATATACAATAATGGCCTCTAGGGCTATATATCCAACAATCTCTCACTTGCACTGAAGGCCAGTTATTGGCGTACCGAATACCCAACGTCTGCTCTAAGGCCAGCTGCTGGCGTACCGCATACCCAACATCTCAAAAGGTCGCTCGAACTGCGCTTGAGGGAGGGCCTTTGTAAATGGATCCGCCGTGTTCTCTTTTGTATCCACTCTCCGGACCTCGATCTCCTGGTGATCTATGATCTCCCTGATCAGGTGATACTGCCTTAAGATGTGTCTGGATTCCTGATGGGATCGTGGTTCTTTCGCAAAAGCTATAGCCCTATTGTTATCGCAATATAAAGGTATCGAATCAACAATGGATGGAACTATCTGAAGTTCAGCAATGAACTTCTTCATCCAGACCGCTTCTTTTGCAGTATCGTTGGCAGCAATGTATTCAGCCTCCATCATCGAGTCTGCGACGGTGTCCTGTTTGGAGCTCTTCCAACAGACCGTCCCTCCGTTGAGGGTGAACACAAAACCCGAGACAGACTTACTGCCATCCTTGTCACTGTGGAAGCTAGAATTGGTAAAGGACTCGACCTTGAGGTCTCCATTACCGAAAACCAAGAACATCTCCTTAGTCCTTCTTAGGTACTTGAGAATGTTCTTCACTGCAGTCCAGTGGTTCTCACTTGGGTTCAACCGATACCGGCTTACCACGCTTAGCGCGTAAGCTACATCTGGTCTTGTACATAGCATCACATACATTATAGACCCTGCCGCCAAAGCATATAGTATAGCGCTCATGCGAACCCTCTCCTTATCAGTCTTGGGAGACATCTCCTTGGAGAGGGTGATTCCGAGCGATGCGGGTATGTTACTGCGCTTGGAATCTTCCATACTAAATCTCTTTAGTACGGTCTCTATGTACCTGGACTGTGAAAGTCCCGGTAATCTCTTGGATCTATCTTTGTAGATCCTGATCCCCAGAATGTACGAGGCATCACCCAGGTCCTTCATGGAGAACCTTTGTGACAAGAACAGCTTGACCGATTGTTGCATAGGAATATCGTTTCCTATCAAAAGAATGTCATCCACGTACAAAACTAGGAATACGAAAGTTCGTCCTACAATCTTCTTATAAATACATGGCTCATCCTCGTTCTTGATGAAGTCAAATTCCTAGACTGTTTCATCAAAATAGATGTTCCGGCTCGGCGATGCCTGCTTCAATCCATAAATGGATTTGAGCAACTTGCACACCTTCCCGCTGCTCCCACTGTCTACAAAACCTTCTGGCTGATCCATATAAACGCACTCTTCCAAACTACCGTTTTGAAAAGCCGTTTTTACATCCATCTGCCAGATCTCATATTCATGAAAGGCAGCAATGGCAAGTAGAATCCGAATGGATTTGAGCATAGCCACAGGAGAAAAAGTTTCGTCATAGTCCAACCTGGTCTTTGACGAAAACCTTTTGCAACAAGTCTAGCCTTATAGGTTTCCACCTGTCCATCTACACCAATCTTCCTTTTGTAGATCCATTTGCATCCAACGGGTTTTACCCCAGGTGGAGCAACTTCCAATGTCTACACTTTATTGGACTCTATTTCGGATTGCATAGCATCCAACCACTTATCAGAGTCCCTACAGATAACGGCCTGTCTGAAACTAATAGGATCATCTTCTTCCAAGGTGCAATCCTCTCGATCCCCGTCTATGAGAAAACCGTAGTATCTCTCGGGCGGATGAGAAATCCTACTAGATTTGCGGAGTGGCTGAGGCTCGTCTGGGACTACTGAATCCTGAGGTTCCACCAAATCTTCTGTTACAGTTTGTGGTTCCTGAATTTCTTCCAGTTCTACCGTACTCCCGCTAATTTCTTTTTCAAGAAATTCCCTTTCCAAGAAGGTAGCGTGGCGAGATACAAACACCTTCTGTTCCTCAGTGTGGTAGAACAGATATCCCTTAGAATGCTTAGGGTATCCCACAAACTTGCATAATACAGACCTTGCCTCGAGTTTACCTAGGTTCTGCTTTTTAACAAAAGCAGGACACCCTATATCTTAATGTAATTAAGACATGGTCTCTTCCCACTCCATATTTCAGATGGGGTGGTAGGCACTGATTTGGTCGATGCTCTATTCAATATGAATGCAGCCGATTCAAGAGCAAAACCCCAGAATGAAAGAGGCAACTCAACATTACTCATCATGGAGCGAACTATATCCATAAGGGTACGATTCCTTCGCTCCGATGCACCACTGTGCTGTGGTGTATATGGAGGAGTAAGCTGAGAAAGAATTCCATTCTCTTTTAGGTATTCTAGGAATTCCATACTTAAGTACTCCTCTCCTCTATCAGATTGGAGGATCTTGATACTTTTTCCAATCTGATTCTCTACTTCTTTTCTGAATTCTTTGAATTTCTCAAAAGCTTCAGATTTGTGTTTCAAAAGATACACATATTCGAACCTAGAGAGATCATCAGTGAATGTGATGAAGTACGAGAACCCACCCCCTGCATGTATAGACATTGGACCATATACATCACTGTGTATGAGCCCCAAGAGCTCTGTTGCTCTTTCTCCGTGTTCGGTGAATGGAGATTTGGTCATCTTTCCCTTGAGACAAGATTGACAAGTTTCATAAGATGAAAATTCGAACGTATTCAAATATCCATCCTTATGCAATTTACTCAGTCTTTTCTCTCCGATATGACCAAGTCTACAATGCTACATGTAGGATTCGTTCTCTTCTGAACTCTTCCTCTTGCGTGTGTTCTGTATATTGAAAACTGCGTTTTGATTTAAAACATAGATACCATTAAACAATGTACCTTCTGCAACCAATACCTTATCAAGGTAAATGTTCATGATATTTCTATCAAGAATAAAATTATATCCATCTTTATTAAGTAAAGAAACTGATATGATGTTGCAAATCATGGAAGGTATATAGTAGAAATTGTTCAAAATCATAGTATTGCCACTTGGTAATGCTAGGTGATATTCACCGACGGCAGCAACATTAACTTGTGCTCCATTCCCTACTCTGAGGGACATATCACCTGGTCCAACTATCCTACTTTTTCTTAGCCCCTGCAATAAATTACAGATATGAGATCCTGATTCGATATCTAGAACTCAGGAGGTAGGACTGACCGAAAAATAGTTCTCAATAACAAGAACACCTGAAAGAGATGCAATAGTATGCTTCTTCTTCGCTGGGGTCAATAAGGAATTCATGCAATCCTCTTTCCTCTGCACATACTTATGAATGTTGTCATAAGTCAGATCCAAACTGACGTTCCCCAGCCCTGAATAAGAATTCAGATCAGTCAAGCGATACATTTTATTATCTTGATTAGGGCGTGAAATGGTTGCTACCTGGAGAAAGAAAAAAGAAACACTTAGTGTGCGCTCTTGCAACATCAGATTGGTTATTAATTTATCTAATCAGGATGGCTCCCACTGTTTCCTCAAATTCTTCTTCAAACCCTAAAAGAAGAACTAGTCAGGATTAATCGCACGTCACAATACTTGCTTAACCTTTCGGTCAGGCAAGTGTCAATACTTCGAGGGAGGTTTTCCAACGCTTTCGCGAAGTTCCTTAATTATGTAACCTCTTTTCCCTGGAGGCGTAGCCCCGCTAACACCGTTCTAGACACCTACTTGTTTATAGCATTGATTGTTAAGTGAAATAATCTCCCAAGAGCAATCCTACTCATCAGTGGGATCAGGATCCAACTATCATTGTGTGATGACCTAGATGGAATCCACTCCAGTCACCACACTCCATAAGGTATGCTAAAACTGCAAGTTTCCTGTATATTTGAAACTCCCGATGTGGTTTTTGCCCCAAGCGCTTATGACCTTGACTTTGGCCAACAAATCATAACGTGCAATGTCAAGTTCTACCCGTCATTGTCCAGATTGATTTAGACCCACCCGTACACACCCTTGACTTTGGCCAACAAGGTGGTACGACTGTCCTAAACCAATGCATCTATCTATGCTACGGATAAGCAAAATACAACTACCATTCACGATGCCTTGACTTTGGCCAACAAACACCGCATGAATACTATGTGCTTTTTACCCGAATCTGGGTTTTTGGCGAAAAACCCGTTAACGTAATGAATTTGATATCGTTGAAGGAACCTGATAGCTTTGAAAAGGAGTGGTTTAAGCTCCGCTTTTGAAAACTTCTGGTTTTGAAGAAAACCGAGTAATCTATAGTATAGACTTTTGCTCAAGAGGTCACTCCCCGTTAAGGGATCTCGGCTCTTGCCTCTTGAAATAAGGTGCTGGATATTCACAACCGAATACCACTATGCAAAGTGAAAGAATATAACTGTAGTTTTTCGAAATTTGTTCCAACAATATCTTTTTAGGTTTCTTTTCTTGCATTAATCAAAAATTAATGCGGCCCCATCAATTAACCTATCATACCAGAAAAGAACGAAAATACAATGTATGTATATGCCATCCGCATTCGCCACTAGGCCCCATCATCACCTGTTAAGTTACTTAACTAACGGCAGAGCGGGGGCTGGACTAGCGCGGGTGCAAAACATATACAACATCTACTAGTATATAGATAAATATATATAACATTCGTCCCAGGAATGCTAATAAGCAACATCACAAAATCTCAGCAAGCAACACAGAATGGATAGCGTGTGCAATGAAACATGGACCCCTACGAGCGCGGCAAGTTACCCGCCAATCCCAGAAGCGAGGCAACCCCAATCAACAATGTGAATGGGCCACCCAGCACTCCACGGGATCCGGTAACTTGAGTGCCCCTCCATGGGTCATCCTATACCCCTACGAGTGCGGCGAATAGCCCGCCAATTCTAGAATGAAGCCCTTCCGTCTCAACATCATGAGATGCGGGCTTGTTGCCTTCTAGAACCCGGTTATTCGTGCACTCCACCTCAAGGTAATCCTAGTATAGAAAATGAAAATAATATGTACAATGGTGACATCGACCTTAACCCGGTCATGCCCTAAACAAATAATATACAACATGGCAGTGACGGTAGTCCACATATCGGACGCTCTTCCCGCAATAACAAATGTACAAATGAATCTCAACTGTACCACTAACATTGCATCATAAGCTATCCACCACGACTATCCAACCACAACCACAGCACAAACACAGAACATCAACGTGAATGTCATGTTCGCAAACCCGTCTAAAAGAACATATAGCAGTTAGACGAGCTATACCACTCTGATGACATTCACGGTCGCAGATAGTAATATATGTACTGAAACTATTAAACAGTGTTAAAAATAACGACTTCGAAATACCCTGAATTGCCCCAAAACACAAGATAACAGAATATCCAACCTGGGCAAAAACAAACAATACCTGAAACCATAAATCCAATTTCACTTCTGAAAAACTGGTGGTGCCGGCCAATATAGCATTTTCGCCGGCCACATTGAGGTGAAATTGTCTCGTTTTTGGTTTATGTTCATATCACAACTAAAGGAGCACTCTGCAATTGTTTAAAAAAAATTTAGACTATGAAAATTACGACAGAAACTTGGATTTTCGTTTCGTGTTTCGGAGTTATTTCGGTTTTGTTACTTTAACATTGTTTAAACTTGCTAGTATCAGGTTTATGGGCTGGCTCTGATACCATGAAATGTTATGCTAAAGCCCTGGCCATCAACCGAGGCCGATTGCGGATCAAATTTTTTTCTAACGATGTAAACTTGGCGCTAGAATAACCATAAACCGGATCTACCATAAACCTAACTAGCAACTAAAGAAGCTATCTACTATGAAAAGAGTTTATACCAAGAGGCTCAAGTCCTTCGGGTCTTCACTCCTCTCATTTAGCACGCTCTTAGTGGCCTCCATGATCGAGCTTAATCGACGGCTTCCTCATGTCAAAGATGATCCATCCGAGAGTGTCTACTTTGGGCTCCTACCTTTAAACTAAGGTAACTAGGTTTCTTGGTTTGCTAATCTAAGTAACCTAGGTGATGTAGAGAGTGATGATGAATTGTTTTTGTCTCAAGAACCCTAGGTTTCTCAACACATGAGACTATTAGGGTTTGAGGTAGAAGAAGAGAAGCTTGGAAGAGATGAGAGTGTTGTAGAGAGCAAGCAAAGAATTAAGTGAAGAATGGCTAAGTCTTGTGACTAATAAAGCAAGCATGCCAAGATAATAATAAAAAATTATCTCCATCACAAAATATCTAGATATTTTCTAAAAAATATCTAGATGCCTCCTTAGCTCAATAGTAACCCATGACTCACTAAGTGAGTCAAAAAGTGGCCATGCTTCACTTAATAAAAGTCAACACCTCATACCTCCACCTCATTAACCATTTAACTAAATGGTTTAAACAAATAATGAGGTTTCTTCTTCTAGAAGCACTCTTGTAACAAATTACAAGAATACCCCTCACAGTATATACATAACCGTATCCATATTCCGAAAAATACTAATATGACGAAAATAATCCAACAATATAATACTAGGATCCGGCTTAAACCATAACCCGCTAGTATTATCCGCCCGAACATCATACGTGCACAAGTACATGTATGTGATCGAACCCTGCCGTAAAACTATACGACCTCTACATCATTTCGCCCGAAGCAGGGAAACCCTCTGTGTGGGATTCTAAAGACTCGACGGTACGCCAGCAGTGCGTTACTGGATAAATCCATAACCACAAGTAGTCAGCGGCACTAGCTGTACGTAACGGCTACCCGAATACCTGTCGAAAAGGAAAGCCAACGAGCAAACTCATCCTAATCCCTACTGAGCCTATCCATGACAATATCCGTACAGTCCGGTCTCTTCGTCTAAGAGTCGCATACCGGATCTAGGGGGTTGTTAGCGTCAGACCCTAATAACCCGATAATTCATGCTGATGCGGCTCAGGACCAATCCGGGAAACTACTGATCAACCTATCAGTAAATCCCAACTGCCTTGGCCAAGGTCTTATGGTCCTGACCAATCGAACACAGTGCGATATCAACTCCCAATACCTGGAGAGACGAATCCCTGACAATCACTCACTGCTTCCATATGGCTCGAGACTGTACCCAACCAAAACCTGTTTGTACGACTCAGTAGAGCCATGGTAGGGTAGTGATCAAAGCACAATGGGAACTCACACGAGACAAATGACGATCTCAGTTCCAAAGACTAACATGTACACATGTCACAAGTGAACCGCTATGTGACGATAGGTATAATACCATCTAGAGGTTCTTAGCGAGTCCGTCCAGTATACTCACCCCCAGTGTGCACCCATATACAATTTTAGGTGATCACACCAATGGTTGTAGGACCAACCACCGCCCCTCGTCGGGGTCTAGAAACGTACACGCAAGTTTACTCTGGAATGTCGATGCCCGATCTCGATACTCTTGTGACTTGGGACATTTAAGGATGTGCTTACAGACTACCCAGCTCCCACAAGTATGATCGCCATCACAATGCAGGTAGTCAAGCAAGATCCTACGGGCTTTATCACCATGTAACCACAATATATAATAACGTGTATAACATATGCCATGTTAAGATAAAGTCAAAACATAATAGTATACTACTATATCAAGTCTTTATCAATATGTGCAAACTGGATAAAACATCAATAAGAACAAATACACATATCCCGATAAAGCCAACTGAAATAATATACTATATAACTGAGCAAGATCGTCCTGTACATACATATCCCCAGTATCCACATGTATACATATACAATAACGGCCTCTAGGGCATATATATCCAACAGATCAAACCGGTTTTTCTGAGATATGTAATATCGAGAATAGTTATAAAGCGAAGTACATATGAAAGGATATTATTGATACTTTAATAGAAACTAGTCTGAAAAATAACCTATCTAAAACTTGATTGGAGTGATCGCACACCTTATCTACACAAACACATCTTATATCTTGAAAAGAATTGAACAACTGGCTATATCTCCGTTCACACTGAATTGTCATGATTTTCACACCAAAATGACTCTTTTTGTTTTAGGGCCTAGGTAATTTGGGCAATTAAGTCCACCGGGGTGTCTCTACACCTAATACCCTAAAACCAACTGGTTTGGGTGTATTGGCCCAAAGCTCGCTAAGAATCCTAGAAAGTCCAATTTAAAATAAAGTCAAGCAAGTGTTCTGTCCGAGTTAAAATTCCTAGCGGTTCTTTGTGTGAGAATAATCTTAACATAAGACAAGATTTATAAAAAATATTTTAACGGAGGCATGAAGGTTTTATCCTATGATAAGGACTATTGCACGTTCATGAAGGTGTGTATGAACGAAAATAAGTAAAAGGTGGAGTGAAGTATAAAGACCTAGTTTTCTGTTAGAGACAATAGAAATTTTGAATTTGAAACCTAGCCGAAGAACGAAACTTGAGACAAACTTAACTCTTTATAAACTTGTATGATCCTTTTGAAAGTTTTATCTGGTATTTATTTTGTGACATTACGACTTTAATCAAGCTTTTTGAAACATAACGACGCTATTTCACCGCACGTAAACACGTATAGAATATTAAGTTAAATAAGAAGTGAGGTGTGAAAAATAAGGGTTTGAAATTTCTAATTTAGGATAATAGAACTTCTATCTTTGGTACTAAACCCTAAGATTAGAACTGACAGTTATTTCGCGAAACTAGCTTAACAGGATTTTGTGGGTGTAATCCGCTGAAAACCCTCAGGAGACAACACTCTTCCTATTAGGCAGACCTAGAGGTTTAACGGCTTGTTGCACGGGCTCAGTGCAATCGTGTTCCCTGTGAAAGTGAGGTTAGCATTTTGTTTTGCTCGGGACGAGCAAAAGATAAGCTTGGGGTATTTGTTCATCATGAAAAACTGCATTTTAAAACCGTTCATTCATTATCATTTTTGTGTTATATCGATACTATTAATCCGTGTTTGCTCAATAAGTACAGATTACAGGTATTCGTGACAAAACACTGGAAACACACTTAAATGCACGGATACGACATTTGTGAGCTGGCATTGCAACCGGAACGGAAAACCGATCAGTATTCAAGAAGATATTGTATGGAAACAAGTGTACAACTTATTTTATCCAAAATAGTCTAACTTGATATTTGGATGCATGAATCTTGGTGGGAAGCTATGATGATGATGATGATGGTTTGAACTCAAGTGAAGAGATAAAGTTGTGATGTGATGGTTTGAAACTAGACAATTTCCCTCCAAATCTACAGATTAAAACTCAAGTGTTTATAAAAAAAATCAATCAATTCCAGAGAGATAGTGGAGAGGACATGAGATCACCACACAAAGATGGGCCCCACCACTACAGTAAAAACGGCCAGAAATGGCCTATTTCCCGCTACCGGCGGTTTTGGATTCTCCAAATTATCTCAATTTTCTTCTGGTCACTTCTCATTGTCACATCGCTTCTTTTTTATTGTTTGTTTATTTTGTTGAAGTGCCTATAAATAACACATCAGAGGAGAGGCAAAGGGTCCAAGTTTTATTTTTAGACCACATTCTTAACTTTTGTAGTTGTTATTTTGTAATTTTCAGTTGTAATCTTGAGTTCTTGCCCCTTTCTCTTGACCTTGTAAATTCTTAGTTGAATTTACAAGCTTAAGTTTTAGATTCTTGGACTCAATTGCTTTGTATCTCCTTTACAAGTTTAAAAAAAAGTTCTTTTGGTTATTCATGCTCATTACAACTTGTGAGATCTTTTGTTTTTCTTTGATCTTGCAATCTCTTAAGTGAGCTTGCAAGTTTAAAGTTTGTTATTTGATTTCATAATAATATTTGGATTCAAAGGTCAATTGAAGACTTCATTTTGGATATATCGGTTCTTTGAATTCCTCAACTCTTGCTTTACTTATCTTGCAATTTTTACTATGTGCCCTTCTTCTTTTCTTTTTTTTTTTTATGTTTTCTTTGATTCTTTTGAATATGTGTGAGTAGATTAATCACTTGTTAAGGGTAGAATAGGGTTAGTTTGAATAGGAGAAGTGTTTGCTAATTTCCTTTAGAAACCATTAACTCGTAATTGAAACTCCGACCAAATGATTCGCAATTCGCTCCGTTAGGCACCCTATCCAACCACGATAGCGGTGATTCCTAATTGTGACGGGTTGCGATTGGTTTGCCGGAGGCGAAGGTTAAGAGACAAGAACGGAAGGACAAAGGACAAGAAGTACGGATTTAGCGTACAATCGCAAATACCGTATTTAAAACTCCCTAATCCATGTTGTTACCGATTACCTTAGTATCAATATCAAGTTAGGTTTATAAGGAAACGGGAAACATTATCCTTACTCAAGCTAACCTAAAACTACCCCTAACAAGCCCTTTCTTTTGAACATATCGTATTTTACGACATTTAGTATAACAAACAACCCCAAGTTACAGACTTAACTCGTTAAAACAAGCTTAAAAACCTATTATCTTCCTGTGGACGACCTGTACTCATCTCGGCTCACTACACGCAACACCATTTTGATTGCATTACTTTTAGAACTAAAAACGACACGATAATTTCTTACCAATCAAATGGGTTCTTGCCCCATTCTCTTGACCTTGTAACTTCTTAGTTGAACTTACAAGCTTAAGTTTTAGGTTCTTGAACTCAATTAGTTTGTATCTCCTTTGCAAGTTTAATAAAAAGTTCTTTGGTTATTCATATCATGTCATTTTCATTACAACTTGTGAGATCTTTTGCTTTTCTTTGATTTTGCAAGCTCTTAAGTGAGCTTGCAAGTTTAAAGTTTCATTTAATTGGTAAGAATTTATCGTGTCGTTTTTAGTTCTAAAAGTACCGCAATCAAAACGATATCGCGTGTAGCGAGCCGAGATGAGTACGGGTCGTCCGCAGGGAGATGATAGGTTTTTAACCTTGTTTTAACGAGTTAAGTCCGTAACTTGGAGTTGTTTGTTATACTAAATGTCGTAAAATACTATATGTTCAAAAGAAAGGGCTTGTTAAAGGTAGTTTTAGGTTAGTTTGAGATAGGACAATCTTTGTGTTTCCTTATAAACCTAACTTGATAATGATGCTAAGGTAATCGGCAACAATGTGGATTAGGGAGCTTTAAATACGGCATTTGCGATTGTACGCTAAATCCGTACTTCTTGTCCCTTGTCCTTCCATTCTTGTCTCTTAACCTTCGCCTCCGGCAAACCAATCGCAACCGATCATAATTAGGAATCACTGCTATCGTGGTAGGATAAGTGCCTAACGGAGCGGATTGCGAATCGTTTTGTCGGAGTTTCAATTACAAGTTAATGGTCTTTAAAGGAAATTAGAAAACACTTCTCCTATTCAAACTAACCCTATTCTACCCTTAACAAGTGATTAAGCTACTCACACATATTCACAAGTATCAAAGAAAACATAAAAAGAGAGGGGCACATAGTAAAAAATGCAAGATAAATAAAGCAAGAGTTGAGGAATACTAGGAACCGATATGTCCAAGGAAATCTTCAAATGTCCTTTGAATCCAAATATTGTTATGAAATCAAATACCAAACTGTAAACTTGCAAGCTCTCACTTAAGAGCTTGCAAGATCAAAGAAAAGCAAAAAAATTCACAAGTTGTAATAAGCGTGATGATATGAATAACCAAAAGAAGTTTTTATTTAATTTGCAAAGGAGATACAAACTAATTGAGTTCAAGAACCTAAAACATACGCTTGTAAATTCAACTAAGTTACAAGGTCAAGAAAAAGGGGCAAGAACTTAAGATTACAACTGAAAATTACAAAATAACAACTACAAAAGTCATCACCTTGAGCTTAATTAAAAAATACTTAGACTCGACCAATTAAGGACTTGTCGTGCTCAATAGGACAGAGGAAGGTTGTGGGCATTCGGTCGTTTATCTAAACTTGACTTTTGTGGTGCCGAGGCTAGACAAGTGAGGAGGTAAGTGTAAAAGGCTCGTCTCATGGTGATTCGTGAGCGGAACTCTCCTTACCTCACTTGTGCTTACCTGGCCATAATTGGCGGTGAAGAGACGACTTGAGGGTTATCTCACAACTTGTCGTTTTGGAACAGTTAGGAGCAGGTCTAGTTGGACTTCAGAAGACCCTGCAATGGCGCCATTTGATTGGTAAGGAATTATCGTGCCGTTTTTAGTTCTAAAAGCACCGCAATCAAAACGGTGTCGCGTGTAGCGAGCCAAAATGAGTATGGGTCATCCGTAGGGAGATGGCAGGTTTTTAAACTTGTTTTAACGAGTTAAGTCCGTAACTTAAGGTTGTTTGTTATACTAAATGTCATAAAATATGATATGTGTTGGAGTTCGGTGCACGCGCCGCGGAGGCCGAAGCGAAAACAATAACTTTATGTAAGCACCAAACACGCATACCCTAGGATTCAATCCATACACCTAAACTAGCAAGCTAAAACATACAAGGGTATGAAATTACAATCTTCGACGCGTGTCCACCAAATTGTGGAAGACCCCTCCAAGATTGTAGACGCCGGGATCGCGCTTGAAGGTCGATCACCCTCGCCGAAGAAGATCCACCCGAAGGATACCGGAAGAGGCTCCGACCGACGAACCAAACTTGCTAAGGATGGATTGTAGGTGATGTAGGAATTTTTCACTAGACTTTTCTCTCAAAAAATCCATACTCAAGAGAGCAAGAAGAAAAAGGAGAAGAGAGTGAGGAAAATTGCTAAGTCTTGCAACCATGAAGCATGAAAGCATGTAGATGGGGAAAAAAAAGATCAAGTCTAGAAAGAAAGAATGCCTACAACTTTTATTACCACCATGGTTCAATAGTGCAATCATAAATGATATCAATAAATGTCAAAGCCATACCTTTCTAGATGTCAAGAACCATGCTTCATTTAAACCTCATTTTCCACCTCATTTCCCATTTGATTTTCCAAATGAAACTCAAATATGAGCTGTCTTTCTTCTAGAAACATTCCTGTATAAATACGGAATACTTCACCCGGTATATGTATTGCTACATATACACGTATCCGTATAAAAATAGGGATAGCACCAATGAGAGAAAATGAATAGTGAACAATAATACTAAAATATATATATATATATATATATATATATATTATTAAATCAAAACATGATTTAATAATCCGGCTTAATCCTAAGCCGGCTAGTTTTATCAACCGTCCGATTAAAGTCCATGTATCCCGTACACGTATTTAATCGGACCCCTGCACGTACCAACGTACGGTTCCTACATCTATCGCTTGAAACGGGAAAACCCTCTGTGTGGGACTCTAAAGACTCGACAATACGATGGCAGTAGATTTAACCACAAGCACGTCAGCAACACTAGTTGTACGTAACGGCTACCTAGGTACTTGCTGATAGGGGGTTGACAATCAAGTACGTCCTTACCCTACTGAGCCTGAATGTGACAATTTCAGTACAGTCTGGTCACTTCGTCAAAGAGTATTACATATCGGGTCTAGGGGTGGATAACGTCAGACCCCTACTAACCCGATAAGTCGTGTCTGAGTCAAACTCATCACCAACAGAGATACTACTGATCAACTATCAGCAAATCTCATCCACCGTAGCCACGGATTTCTAGTGATAGCCAACTAAACACAGCGCGACATTGACTCCTAATAACAGGAGAGATGAATCCCTGACAATCAACTATTGTGGCTCGTGACTGTACCCAACTAAAATCTGATTGCACGACTCCTTTGAGCCGTGGTAGGATAGTAATCAAAGTACAGTGGGAACTCACACAAGACAAATAACGATCTCAGGTCAAAAGACTAACCTGTACTCATACCACCTGAGAACTTCCATCCGACGATAGATATAATACCATCTGGAAGTTCTCGGCGAGTCCGTTCGGTGTACTCACCTCTAGTGAGCACCAGATACTATCTTAGGTGACACAACACCAATGGCTTGTAGACCGGCCACCGCTCCTCGTCGGGGTCTAGAAACGTATACACTAGTGTACTCCGGAATATCGATGCCCAGTCTTGATACTCCCATGACTACGGACATTTAAGGATGTGCTTATGGACAACCCAGCTCCAACATATATGATCGCCATCATAATGCTGGTTGTCAAGCAATAATCGTACAGGCTTCATCAATAATGAAGACAAACCAGATAGCATATTATCATCTCGAATAAAACTGTTATACCCGTAATGTCCTCCCTTAATTATCATAATCGCCTACTTGCAATCAAAATAATTGCCTATATCCAACAATCTCCCATTTGAACTTAAGGCCAATTATTACGGTATCGTGTACCCACAGCTTGTGTGCTACCGACTACCCAACTTCTCTACTAATCAGTTTCGCAAACTATGTTTGTGAAATTTAATGTGTTCGAGAAATAGCCTCAGTGAGTGGATCCGCTACAATGTTCCAGCTTCATGTCTCTATTCCTCAACCTTGCGGAGATCAACAATCTCCCAAAATGAGCGATACCCCGCCTCAAGAATTTGTCTGGATACTTGATGGGACCAAATTCATCAATGAACAACTCCATCCAACCAAGTTCTTGGGCTGTATCCTCTGTTGAGTCATAACCAGCATCGTGCACCATGATTACCTCAGTATCCCCATTGGAACACTATCCAATATACAGATCCTCAGAAGAGGCTAAACTCAAAACTTTGAGAGCATCTCCGTCACCTAGGTCACCTTGGAAGCCTTAACCGATAACCGCCTTCCAGAGGAGGCTGCCGTTACCTTATATCAAGAACATCCACTTATGTTCAATACTGCTTCCCAATGTTTCTCTAGGATTGGATTAATATATGCTTATTGCAATTAGTGCAAAAGCAATATCTGGTGTTGTAAAAGACATTGCATGATTGACTTAATTGCCTAAGCAAATGACATGTCATTCATACCAGCCCCTCTCCTCATCAGTCTAGAAGACATCCTTTTTAGAGAGGGTGACTCCATTACCTGTGGGTACACCACCACGCCCGGAGCCGCCCATTCTAAAATACTTTTAGAACGCTGTCTAAGTACCCGATTGGGAAACTTCCCAAATCTAGATCTAAAACCAGAATCCCTGATATATTATCTATCTGGTTTTGTATAAGACATTGCATGATTGACTCAATTGCCTAAGCAAATGATATGTCATTCATGCCAGTCCTTCTCCTCATCAGTATAGAAGACATGTCTTTAGAGAGGGTGACTCCATCACCTGCGGGTACTCCGTCACGCCAGGAGTCGTCCATTCTAAAATACTTTTAGAATGATGTCTAAGTACCCGATTGGGAAACTTCCCAAATCTAGATCTAGTCACCAGAATTCCTGATATATTATTCATATCCAACATGGAGAAAACACTATGTGACAACCAAAGTTTGTCCGATTGTAGTATAGGAAAATCACTTCCTATTTGGAGTATGTCATCCAAATCCTAGGACAGTACTCCCTATATTCTTCTAACTAGGTTCATCTATTGTTTTGATGAAGTCAATCACCTTGACCGTCACATCAAAAACAGATGATCCGTCTGCGCTATCCATACTTTAGTCTACGAATAGACATAAGCAACTTGCACACCCTCCGCTGCTCCCACTAACTACGATAACCCTCTGGCAGAGTCATATACACGTACACTTCCAAATTCCCATTTAGAAAGACGTTATAGTCGTCCACCTGCCATATTTCAAAGCCAAGAATTGTATTAGCGCCAAGTCATATCCATATGAACTTCAGCGTAGACACTGAAGTAAAAGTTACATCATAATCCACAACGGATATTTGATGAAAATTCTTTACAACAAGTCTAGCCTTATTAGGTTAGTACCTTTCCACCTACACAGATCTCGAAAGATCTACTTGCTCCTAATGGTTTTACCCCTTCAGGAGCACCCAGCAAAGTCCAAAATCCATAATTTGCTGAAATGCGTGGAGTCCATTTTCGATATGAAGCATCTGGTCACCTGGAAGTTACCACTTCCTATGACCTGCTGATAACCAGTAGGGGGAATAGTAGTGCCAAGTCATATCCGTATGGGCTTCAGCATAAACACTGAAGTAAAAGTCTCATCACAATCCACAACGGGTATTTGATGAAAACTGTTTACAACAAGTCTAGCTTTATTAGGTTGGTATCTTTCCACATGCACAGATCTCGAAAGATCTACTTGCTCCTAATTGGTTTTACCCCTTCAGGAGTACCAAGAAAAATCCAAAATCCATAATTTGCTGAAGTGCGTAGAGTCCATCTTGGGTATGAAGCATCTGGTTACCTGGAAGTTACCACTCCTATAACCTGCAGATAACTAGTAGGGTCATCATCAACATGATGCTGACCTCCCTATCACCATCTACGAGAAAACTGAAGTACCTTTCGGGTGTCTGAGATCACCTACTAAAATCTGCGGAGTGGCTAATGGTTTGTCAAGTCCAATTGAATCTTTAAGTTCTACTGAATTTTCGGTAACCGTTTTTGGTTCTGGAACCACTTCCAATTCTACCATCCTCCCACTAGTTTCTTTTGCAAAAAGATTCCTGTTATAAAAAAATGGCGAGTCAAGAACAATGTAACTATTGATCTTGAAAATGGTAGAAACAAAATCCGAGCGAATGCTTAGGATAACCCACAAACCGCCATTACAAAAACGTGCCTTGAGTTTGTCCGGATTCTACTTTAAACAGAAACCGGATAACTCCATATCTTAACAACCTCAAGATATGTAACCATTCTATGTCCAAATAGAATCAAGGCACTAATTTAGATGGAACCAGATTCAAATGTCATGCAGCTATTTCCGATGCATATCACCTAGTGGAAAAAGACCAATACAGCATTACTCATCAAGTAGCGTGCTCACGGATGAGTAAATCAAGTTCTCAATACTATGATGGAATACCTAGCATAAGTATCTACATTTTCGATCACCTCGAAGAATCCTGATACTTCCAACGTATGGCTACTTTATTCTTATACCTATAAACTTCTCAAAATCTTAGACTTTGCATTACAACGAATGCGTGTCAAAAACCAGAGAACTCATAGGTAAATCTAAATGAAGTAAAAGTACTAACCCCTTACCCCGAAGGACACTGGAGAACATACATTTTCATGTATAAATCCTAAGAATATACTAACTCAAATTCTGTGTTTTGTAAGTTGGAAACTGTATCTTGGTTAAAAATGTCTTGCACCGTTATTCAATGCACCTTATCTTATCCTCAACTGATAAAGGTAAATGTTTATAACACAATTTTCAAAACGTATATCTCACTTTATAAAATAAAGGTATAGATATTTCATTTTAAAATTTGGTGCATAACAATGGTTATTCGAAACCAAATTTTTGCCGTTAGGCAAAACCAGGCGATTTAATCCAATATCACCAATTGCAATGAATTCCGATATTGAGGATCAAATCGCCCATTTCCCAATATTCTACTCCTATTCATCATCTGTAACATGGTACAGATGTGAGATCCAAATCCGGTAAATACATACCCTGGAGTCAGAATTAATTGGGAAAACTGTTCTCTTTTACAAATACACAGAAAATCTGAAACATGAAAATGTTTCAAGGGGGTGGTCAGGTATTCCCAGTAATGCCTTTTCCATTATCCAGATTCATGACAGTAGTCGCAATTTCCTTTGCCCTCACTTCAATCCCTTCATATGTCTTTACATCTTACCTTCTGCACACCGCACTTAGGCTAATTGATTTTCTTCCTTTCCTACCTTTCGACACCAGCCTAAGGTTTAGAAAAAGACTCTCATAATACAAGGAGCTCTCGCAACCCGAGAGAAGGTAAAGGGGAGAGACAACTGAATAATCCAATTCAATTTCTCCAGAACCTGTGGTCATCCTCTACTGAAGGAACTTCTTCGAGTTCATATGTAACTATACGATGGCCGTTCAAAGCAATATGGATCATCGTAGTGATACGAAGTGTTCTGAAGAAATGCAAAGGGGAAAGTAGGGGTAGCAGGGACATGTGCGACTTTGTCGAGAATCAAGACAAGCCAAAACCAAAGTGTGTAAGAAGGTTCGGTTAACTTGGTTCATGAGTTTTTAAGGTAAGTCATGGGTCGTTGTACTAGAGAGAGAGAGAAAAGAAACACTCAGCGTGCACTCTATCAAGATTAGATTGGTTATCACTTTATCTAATCAGGATGGCTCCCACTTTTTCCTCGAATTCTCCTTCAAACCCTGAAGGAGAATTAGTCGGGATCATTTACACTTTACAAATTCGCTAACCTTTCAGACAGGCCAGTGTTGGTACTCCGAGGGAGGTCCCCCGTGCTTTCGCACGGACCCAATTAATAACTCCGTTTCAGCAGAGGCGTAACCTCGTCAACACTTTCTAGACACCTAACAGGTTAGTTAATTGTGAAGTGAAAAATCTCCCGAGGAGTAATACATACTCATCAGTGGGAATCGGGACCCAACTATCATTGTGTGATAACTTTGACAGAAGTCGACCAAAATTACCACACTCCAGAAGGTATGCACAAACTTGGCAAGTTTTCCGTATGTTTGAAACTCCCGATATGGTTTTTGCCCCAAGCGTCTTATGACCTTGACGAAGGCCAACAAATCATAAGTCGCAAGTCAAGTTCTACTCGTCATTGTCCTGATTAATCTAAACTCACCCGTACTCATCCTTGACGAAGGCCAACAAGGCTATACGACTGTCCTAGATTAATGCTTCTTTATGCTGCAGAAAAGTAACACATAGCTATTGGCTACAGTGTAATCAAGGCAATTATTGTAATAGCAGGCAGGCGATTATGATGATTGAGGGAGGACCTATGCTGGTAGAACAGTCTTACTCGAGATGATAGTATGCTATCTGGTTTGTCTCTGTCATCATGTGCATGCATTATGTGGTATTACAGATCACTATTACATGTTGATAGAACCCATAGGATTCTTGCTTGACTACCAGCATTATGATGGCGATCGTATACGTGGGAGCTGGGTGGTCTATAAGCACACCCTTAAATGTCCCTAGTCGAGGGAGTATCGAGATTGGACATCGATACTCCGGAGAAGACTAGTGTATCCTTTTCGAGACCCCGACGAGAGGCGGTGGCCGGTCTCACAAGCCATTGGTGTCAGTTAGTCACCTAAGATAGTATACAGGTTCTCATTGGGTTATGAGTTAGACTGGACGGACTCGCTGGGAACATGCTAGATGGTATTATACCTATAGTCAGATAGCAGTTCTAAAGTGACATGAGTACAGGTTAGTCAATCGACCTGAGATCGTCATTTGTCTCGTGTGAGTTCCTACTGTGCTTTGATTACTACCCTACCACGGCTCAAAGGAGTCGTGCAAACAGGTTTTAGTTGGCTACAGTCCCGAGCCACATGGAAGCAGTAAGCAGATCGTCGGAGATTCATCTCTCCCGGTATTGGGGGTTGATGTCGTGCTGTGCACGGGTGGCCATCACCAGAAATCCATGGCCAAGGTGGATGAGAATTACTGATTTGGATCAGTAGTTTCTCAGTGGGTGATGAGCTTCACACCGACACAAAATATCGCGTTATTAGGGGTCTGACTTTATCCGCCCTGTAGACCCGATATGTGATACTCTTAGACGAACAGACTGGACTATACGGAGATTGTCACAGACAGGCTCAATAGGGGTTCGGATGAGTTTGCTCGCCGACCTTCTTTTCGCTCAATACCTGGGTAGCCGTTATGTACAGCTAGTGCCGCTGACGTGCTTGTGGTTAAACCCACTGCCAGCGTATTGACGAGTCTTTAGATTCCCACACATAGGGTTTTCACGGTTCATGCGATATAATGTAGATGACGTATGTTGGTACATACATGTGTCCGATTAAATATGTGTACAGGCTACACAGATTTTAATCGGATGACTGATAATACTAGCGGCTTAGGATTAAGCCGGATTATTAAATCAAGTTTTGATTTAATAATATATATATATATATATATATATATATATATATATATATATATATATATATAATGTATTCTAGTATTATTGTCCACTATTCATTTTCTCTTTTGGCTATTCGTATTTTTATATAAATACGCATATTTGTATTTCGATATGTATACCGGGTTGTATTCCGTATTTACACGGAATATTTTCTAGAAGATGGACACCTCATTATATGATTTTCTCTTTAGAAAATCATTTACAAATGAGGTGGAGGGTGAGATGGCATGAGCATGGTTGGAGGTATGTAGAGAGGTATGACCTTTATTAGTTTATTGAAAATGTTGTGAGATATTTTGTATGGTTGCAAAATGATTTAGGCGCCATTCTTTTCTACATGCCATTTTCTCTTCTTCATTTTTCACACTCTCTCGTTCTTTCTTGAGTTGCTCAAGCCTATATTTTCCTCACCTCCTCCTCCTTCTTTAGTTGCTTACTTGAGCTTAATAAATAAGAGAAAAGGATAGTGGAAAATTCCTATATCCCCACTCTCCATTGCTAGTGACCTTGGAGCGTCGGTTTCTTCGCTAGGCGATGCTGGAGCTTGGATTGTTTCCCTCAAGTGGATCATCTTCGGCAAAGGAGGAACGGCTTGCAAGCGCGATCCAGAGCACTTGAAGAAAACTTGAGGATGTGAGTATTCTACACATAGTAGATTAGTTTAGCTCACTAGGTTTTGTATACAAGTTCTAGCTCTTTAAGTTCGATTCTTGGTTTTGGAAGCTTAGCAAGCTAGAAATTTTTTGAAATCAATGTTTCCATCTTCTAAAATTAGTTTTCTAGTGTGCCTAAGTTCCCAGCAATAGCTACCATACATTATACCTTGACAAAGGCCAACAAACATAGCATGAATACTAGGTGCTACCCGTCTGTAATAACGGAGGGCTACGGCTGGATTTTGGCGAAAAACCTTTAACGTAATGAACTTGATATCGTTGAAGGAACTCGAGTGGCTTTGAAATGGAGTGGCTTAAGCTCCGCATTTTAAAACTAGTAACATAAACCTTTGCTTAAGAGCAAACTCCCCGTGAAGGGATCAAGGCTCTTCTTTCATAGAATGAGGTGCGGGATATTCCTAACCGAATACCTCTATGCAAAGAAAAAGAATACGACTATGAGTTTTGAAGAAAACCGAGTAGTTTTAAAATTGGTTTCGACAACATCATTTAGATTTATTTTCCTTGCATTATATCGATAATGCGTTCCCATCATTTTAAGTTTCCAAGCCACAAAAGAAACAACCAAAATAACATGCTTTTATATGCAGTTCGCATTCGCCACGGGGCCCCGTCATGCACTGTTAGGTTACTTAATTAACGGCAGAGCGGGGGCAGGACTATCGTGGATGCAAAACATATAGAAGCATCTACTAAATATATAATATATATATATATATATATATCAACATCGCAGGCAGATAATAGTCATCACATGCAGATAATAGTCATTACAGGCATGCAAGCAACAATATGGAACAGTGGATAAACTAGGAGCCCCGTGTTTCATTTGAGCCGTAAGTGAGACACGACGTTCCCCGGTCGTGTGGATAGCCAGTGCAATGAAGAACCTAGACCCCTACGAGTGCGGCAAGTTATCCGCCAATCCCAGAAGTGAGGCAACCCCAATCATCAAAATGAATGGGCCACCCAGCACTTCACGGAATCCGGTAACATGAGCACCCCTCCGTGGATCAACCTATACCCCCTACGAGTGCAGCGAATAGCCTGCCAATTCTAGAGTAAGGCCCCCCCGGTCTCAACGCCATGAGATACGGGCCCGTTGCCCTCTAGAACCCGGCAATTCGAGCACTCCTCCATGGGCTAATCCTAGTACAGAAAAGAAAAAATATACAATCGTGACATCGACCTCAACCCGGTCGTGCCCCAATAAAAGAATATACAAACTGGCAAAAACGACAGTCCACATATCGGACGCTCGCCCCGCAATAATGAATATACAAATGAATCTAAACTGTACATCTAACATTGCACACAAGGCTATCGATCACGACAATCCATCCAAAAGATCAGTGCAACACAGAATATCAACGCGAATATCATGTTCGTAAACCCGTCTGATTGTACATATAGCAACCAGTCGGATCATACCACGCTATGATATTCACGGTCGCAGAAACAAACAAATGCACCGAAAATCATGAATTTAAAATTTCGATCGATTAAAACTTTCCGCATTGGCCTCTAGTACAAACCAGTACTCAAACAAATCTGGACCAAAACCAAATATTCCAAAAATCACATTTCCATTAATTATAGCACCCGAAAAAATTTGGGGCACTGTGGCTAAAATTGGATCGCGGATCCGCGGCCAAATGGCACATTTGGCGGCGGTTTAGCGATCGAATTTTGGGCTTAGGTGCCCAAATTTCTTTCTGATCTCTAGTTTTGCTTGCATATAATTTTAATGCAATCTGAATTTTTTTTGAACAAGTTTAAAATTTGAACAGCAAGCACTAAATTGGAAATGTGAATCGTAAAATTCCGTCGATCAAAACTCTAAATTAGTGCTAACAAGCTAGTTAAGGTTTGTGGAGTGGGTTTAATACCATGTCGGTGTTCGGTGCTTGCGCCGCGGAGGTTGTGGCCAAGGCGGAAGCGAAAACAAAAACTTTATGCAAGCGCCAAACACGCATACCGTAGGATTCGATCCCTACACCTAAACTAGCAAGCTAAAACATACGAGGGTATGAAATTACAACTTTCGACGTGTGTCCACCAAATTGTGGAAGACCCCTCTAAACTTGTAGATGCCGGAATCACGCTTGAAGGTCGACCGTCCTCGCCGAAGAAGATACACCCGAGGGAAACCAGAAGAGGCTCCGATCGACGATCCAAACTTGCTAAAGATGGAATGTGGGTGATGTAGGAATTTTTCACAAGACTTTTCTCTCAAAAAGTCCATGCTCAAGAGAGCAATAAGAAGAAGGAGAAGAGAGTAAGGAAAATTGCTAAGTCTTGCAAGCATGAAGCATGAAAGCATGTAGATGAAAAAAAGATCAAGTTTAGAAAGAAAGAATGGCTACAACTTTTATTACCACCATTGTTCAATAGTGCAACCATAAATGATATCAATAAATGCCAAAGCCATGCCTTTCTAGATGTCAAGAACCATGCTTCATTTAAACCTCATTGTCCACCTCATTTCCCATTTGATTTTCCAAATGAAAATCAAATATGAAGTGTCCTTCTTCTAGAAGCATTCCTGTATAAATACAGAATACTTCACCCGGTATATGTATCGCTACATATACGCGTATCCGTATAAAAATACGGATAGCACCAATGAGAGAAAATGAATAGTGAACAATAATACAAAAATATATATATCAAAAAATATATATATAAATTATTAAATCAAAACCTGATTTAATAATCCGGCTTAATCCTAAACCGGCTAGTTTTATCAACCGTCCGATTAAAGTCCGTGTATCCCGTACACGTATTTAATCGGACCCCTACACGTACCAATGTACGGCTCCTACATCTATCGCCTGAAACGGGAAAACCCTCTGTGTGGGACTCTAAAGACTCGACAATACGCTGGCAATGGGTTTAACCACAAGCACGTCAGCGACACTAGCTGTACGTAACGGTTACCTAGGTACTTGCCGAAAGGGAGGTCGACAATCAAGTACGTCCTTACCCTACTGAGCCTGAATGTGACAATCTCTGTACAGTACGGTCTCTTTATCAAAGAGTATCGCATATCGGGTCTAGGGGTGGATAACGTCAGACCCCTACTAACCCGATAAGTCGTGTCTGAATTAAGTTCATCACCAACAGAGATGCTACTGATAAACTATTAGTAAATCTCATCCACCGTGGCCACGGATTTCTAGTGATAGCCAACTGAACACAACGCGACATCGACTCCTAATACCAGGAGAGACGAATCCTTGACAATCAACCACTGCCTCCATGTGGCTCGGGACTGTACCCAGCTAAAACCTGTTTGCATGACTCCTTTGAGCCATACTAGGGTAGTAATCAAAGTACAGTGGGAACTCACACGAGGCAAATGACTATCTCAGGTCAAAGGAGTAACCTGTACTCATGCCACCTGAGAACTTTCATCTGACGATAGATATAATACCATCTGGAAGTTCTCGGCGAGTCCGTCAGGTGTACTCACCTCTAGTGAGCACCTGTATACTATCTTAGGTGACACAACACAATGGCTTGTAAGACCGGCCACCACCCCTCATCGGGGTCTAGAAACGTATACACTAGTCTACTCCGGAATATTGATGCCCAGTCTTGATACTCCTACAGCTAGGGATATTTAAGGATATGCTTATGGATAACCCAGCTCCCACATATATGATCGCCATCATAATGCTGGTTGTCAAGCAACAATTCTACGGGCTTCATCAATGACGAAGACAAACCAGATAGCATACTATCATCTCGAGTAAGACTGTTATACCCGTATAGGTCCACCCTTAATTATCATAATCGCCTACTTGCAATCATAATAATTGGCTTGAGGACACTATATCCAACAATGTGTTCAAAAGAAAGAACTTGTTAGGGATAGTTTTAGGCTAGCTTGAGCTAGGATAATGTTTGCCATTTTCTTATAAACCTAACTTGATGTTGAAGCTAAGGTAATTGGAAACAATATGGATTAGGGAGTTTTAAGTACGATTTGCGATTGTGCGCTAAATCCGTACTTCTTGTCCCTTGTCCTTCCATTCTTGTCTCTTAACCTTTGCCTCCGGCAAACCAAGCGCAACTGGTCACAATTAGGAATCACCGCTATCGTGGTAGGATAGGGTGCCTAACGGAGCAGATTGCGAATCGTTTGGTCGGAGTTTC
This sequence comes from Agapanthus africanus, assembly GCA_030015575.1. Taxonomy (NCBI): domain Eukaryota; kingdom Viridiplantae; phylum Streptophyta; class Magnoliopsida; order Asparagales; family Amaryllidaceae; genus Agapanthus; species Agapanthus africanus. Next base: position 203,179,396 of record CM057347.1, on the reverse strand, counting down.
AATTACGAGTTAATGGTTTTTAAAGAAAATTAGCAAACACTTCTCCTATTCAAACTAACCATATTCTACCCTTAACAAGTGATTAAGCTACTCACACATATTCACAAGAATCAAAGAAAACATAAAAAAAAGAAGAGTACATAGTAAAAATTGCAAGATAAGTAAAGCAAGAGTTAAGGAATATTAAGAACCGATATGTCCAAAATGAAGTCTTCAATTGTCCTTTGAATCCAAATATTATTATGAAATTAAATACCAAATTTTAAACTTACAAGCTCACTTAAGAGATTACAAAATCAAAAAAGGCAAAAGATCTCACAAGTTGTAATGAGCATGACATGATATGAATAACCAAAAGAACTTTTTTTAAACTTGCAAAGGAGATACAAACTAATTAAGTTCAAGAACCTAAAATTTAAGCTTATAAGTTCAACTAAGAAGTTACAAGGTCAAGAGAAAGGGGCAAGAACTCAAGATTACAACTGAAAATTACAAAATAACAACTACAAAAGTGAAGAATGTGGTCTAAAAACAAAACTTGGACCCTTTGCCTCTCCTCTGATGTGGTATTTATAGGCACTTCAACAAAATAAATAAACAATAAAAAAGAAGTGATGTGACAATGAGAAGTGATCAGAAGAAAATTGAGATAATTTGGAGAATCCAAAACCGCCGGTAGCGGGAAATAGGCCATTTTTGTCTGTTTTCATTGGAATGGTGGGGCCCGTCTTTGTGTGGTGATCTCATGTCCTCTCCACTATCTCTCTAAAATTGTTTGATTCTTTTATAAACACTTGAGTTTTTATCTGTAGATTTAGAGGGAAATTGTCTAGTTTCAAACCATCACATCACAACTTTATCTCTTCCCTCATGACCCATGCCCACTTGCACAATACACTTGAGTTCAAACCATCATCATCATAGCTGTCCACCAAGATTCATGCATCCAAATATTGTGTCATATACAACTTGTATCAAGTTAGACCATTTTGGATAAAATAAGTTGTACACTTGTTTCCATGCAATATCTTCTTGTATACTGATCGGTTTTCCGTTCCGGTTGCAGTGTCGGCTCACAAATGTCGTATCTTCACATTTGAGTGTGTTTTCAGTGTTTTGTCACGAATACCTGTAATCTGTACTTATTAAGAAGACACGAATTAATAGTACCGATATAACACAAAAATAATAATGAATGAGCAGTATTAAAATGCAGTTTTTCGTGATGAACTTTGCCGAAAGGCAAAACCAAGTGATTTTCCCAATAGCAACAATTGCTCCAATATCCGATATATTGCAGATCAAATCACCTTTCCAATAATCTAATCCTTTTCAGCATCTGTAACAACTTACAAATGTAGGATGTTAATCAGGTATATATATACTTAGGAGTCAGAATTAATTGGAAAACAGTTTTCGATTACAATAGCATAGAAAACATGAAACATCAAAATGTTTCAAGGGGTGCCTGGATATTCCAAGTAATGCCTCTTTCATTACCCAGGGTCATAACAGTAGTTGTATTTTCCTTTCCGCTCACTTCATGCCCTATTGTTGTATCTCTTTCTTACCTTGTGTATATCGGACTTATGCTACTTGGTTTTCTTTTTACCCTTCCTTTCAGCTCCAACATCGGGATTGGAAGAAGACTATCCAACAAGCGTAACTGGTATATTCTCTTTATTTTAGGAGCTCTTAAACTTGAGATAAGGTGGAGAGGAGAGACAAATGAATTGTATCATATACAATTCACTTTCTCCAGAACCTGCAGCCATCCTCGACTGGAACACTTTCTCCAAGTTCGTATGTAAGTATATGAGATATCCTTCCATGCAATATAGATCTCTGTATCGGATACAGAGTGTTCTGGAGGAAGCAAAAAAGGAAGTGAGAGGGGTAAGGATATATGCGACTATGTCATGAAATATGACAATCATGACATCCCAAATCAATTGATTGTAAAAAGGGTGGTTAACTTGGTTTATGAGTTTTTAATTTAATGTCAGTCTTAGGTCGCTGCTAGAGAAAGAAAAGAAACACTCAGCGCGTGCACTCTATCCTAGATTAGATTGGTTTATTAATTTATCTAGTCTGGTCTCCCACCGTTTTGTCGAATTCTCCTTCAAACCCTAAAAGGAGAACTAACGGGGATTGTTTATAGAAAATCTCCCTAGAGTAACTATTACTCACAGTGGAAATCAGGACCCAAACTATCATGGCGAGAAAACCTTGATGAAGGCCAACAAGTAACCACACTCCATAGAAGGTATGCAATCTTATTGCAAGTTTCAACACTTGAAACTCCCAATATGATTTTTGCCCATAATAGTTTATGACCTTGACGAAGGCCAACAAACCATAAGCCGCTGATTTGTTTAGATTTTACGTGTCATTTTTAGTTCTAAAGATACCGCAATCAAAACGGAGTCGCGTGTAGCGAGCCGAGATGAGTATGGGTCGTTCGCAGAGAGATGGTAAGTTTTTAAACTTTTTTCAACGAGTTAAGTCCGTAACTTGGAGTTGTTTGTATACTAAATGTCATAAAATACGATATGTCCAAAAGAAAGGACTTGTTAGGGATAGTTTTAGGTTAGCTTGAGCTAGAATAATGTTTGTCGTTTTCTTATAAACCTAACTTGATATTGATGCTAAGGTAATCGGCAACAACGTGGATTAGGGAGCTTGAAGTATGATATTTGCGATTGTGCGCTAAATCCGTATTTCTTGTCCCTAGTCCTTCCGTTCTTGTCTCTTAACCTTCGGCTCTGGTAAATTAATCGCAACCGGTCACAATTAGGAATCACCGCTATCGTGGTAGAATAGAGTGTCTAACGGAGCGGATTGCGGACTTAACTCGTTACGAGTTAATGGTTTCAAAGGAAATTAGTAAACACGTGTTCAATTACGAGTTAATGGTTTTAAAGGAAATTAGTAAACACGAGTTCAATTACGAGTTAATGGTTTTAAAGGAAATTAGTAAACACTTCTCCTATTCAAACTAACCCTATTCTACCCTGAACAAGTTATTTAGCTACTCACACATATTCATATGAATCAAAGAAAACACAAAAAGATAAAAGCGCATAATAAAACTGCAAGATAAGTAAAGTGAAAGTTAAGGAATACTAAGAACCAATATGTTTGATATGAAGTCTTCAAGTGTCCTTTGAATCCAAATATTACTATGAAATCAAATACCAAACTTTAAATTTGCAAGCTCACTTAAGAGGTTGCAAGATCAAAGAAAAGCAAAAGAACTCACAAGTTAAAATGAGCATGACATGATATGAATAACCAAAAGCACATTTTATTAAACTTGCAAAAGTGATACAAACTAATTGAGTCCAAGAACCTAAAACTTAAGCTTGTAAGTTCAACTAAGAAGTACAGGGTCAAGAGAAAGGGGCAAGAACTCAAGATACAACTGAAAATTACAAAATAAAAGTTACAAAAGTGAAGAATTTGGTCTTAACACTAAACTTGGACCCTTTACCTCTCCTCTGATGTTGTATTTATAGGCACTTCGACAAAATAAACAAGCAATAAAAAAGAAGTGATGTGACAATGAGAAATGACCAGAAAAAATGAGGCATTTTGGAGACCACAAAACCGCCAATAGCGGGAATTATAGGAGTTTGGGCAGTTTTCTGGCGGTTGGTAGGGCCCGTCTTTGTGTGATGATCGCATGTCCTCTCCATGATCTCTCTGGTATTGTTTGATTCTTTTGTAAACACTTGAGATTTAATCTGTACATTTGGAGGGAAATTGTCTAGTTTCAAACCATCACTTCACAACTTTATACTACTTGCTCAATTTCTCAAACCATCATCATCTTAGCTGCCCACCAAGGTTCATACATCCAAATATACTTGTGATCTCACTTGAATTTAAAATTGTGACATTTTGGACCAAAATGGACAAAAATTGTGCACATGTTTTTGTCGCAAAAATTCTTGAATATTGATCGATTTTCCGTTCCGGTTGTAGTGTCGGCTCACAAATGCTGTATCCGTACATTTGAGTGTGTTTCAAGTGTTTTATCACGAATACATGTAATATGTACTTATTGAGCAGATATGGATTAATAGTACCAATATAACACAAAAATGATAATGAATGAGAGGTATTAAAATGCAGTTTTTAGTGATGAATAGCCGCTAGTCAAGTTCTACCCGTCATTTCGTGATTAATTTATACCCACCCGCACGAGCCCTTAACGAAGGCCAACAAGGCTATATGACTGTCCTACCTAACCGCATCATATGCAAGCAGGAAGACATCACTTAGCTACTATACACTACGCCTTGACGAAGGCCAACAAATGTAGCACGTGTTAGTGTATATGCCCTAGAGGCTATTACTGTATCATACTAGAATGTATATTACTTAATGGAAGCTTGGGATATTCACAGTTGTATTAACAGTCTTGCTCAAAATGGTAGTATGCTGCTTGGTTTGTTTCTACTTCAATATGTGCATGTGTTTCTTTTAGCATATCGCTTATACATATTAGTAGAGCCCTTAGGATCTTTGCTTGATTACCAGCGTTGTGATGGCAGTCACACTAGTGGTGGCTGGGTAATTTATACGCACATCTTTATACAGGTCCCTAGTCATAGGATTATCGAGACGGGGCATCGATACTCCGGAGTAGACTAGTGTATACGCTTCTCATCCCAGCAAGGGAGATGGTCTGTCCCACAGCCATTAGTACGTCGTACTGGAGATAATATGCAGGTGCTCGTTAGGTTACGAGTACACCGGACATGACTCGTCGGGAACTCCTGGTTGGTACTATACCTATCGTCAGATAGCAGTTCCCAGGTAACATGAGTACAGCTTAGTCCGTCTACTTGACACTGCCACTTCACCTCGAGTGTGTTCCCACTGTACTTTGATTACTACCCTACCACGGCTCAAAGGAGTCGTGCAAACAGGTAGTAGTTGGGTGCAGTCTCAAAGCACTTGGAGGCAGTGGCGGTTAGACAGGATTCGTCTCTCCCGGTATTGGGGGTTGATATCGCGCTGTGTCTGGAGAGCCATTACAGAAAGTCCCTGGGCAGGGTAAGCGAGATTTACTGGTAGGTGTTCCAGTAGTTTCTTAGGGTGTTCTGGGCTACACTTCGACACGACTTATACCGCTATTAGGGGTCTAACGTTTACCGCTCTCCTAGGCCCGATATGCGATACTCTTAGACGAACAGACCGGACTGTACAGAGATTGTCACATTCCGGCTCAGTAGGAATTCGGATTGGTTTTCCTCATCGGCCTTCTTATCGACATCTACCTGGGGACCGTTACGTACAGCTAGTACCGCTTGCGGCCTGTGGTTAAACCCACTGCCAGCGTAGTGTCAAGTCTTTAGAGTCCCACACAGAGAGTTTCCCTGCACTGGGAAAAAGGTGTAGAGGTCGTATGCTTGTGCTGCAGGGCTTCGATCACTTACGTGCACTTGTGCGCGTATGATGTTCGGGCAGATAATACTAGTGGGCTTTGGTTTAAGCCGGATCCTAGTATTATATAGATGGATCAGTTTTGTCTCTTTGTATTCGTATCCTTTGGAATGCGGATGCGGGTGTGTATGCACGGATGTGAGGAGTAAAGAAGGAGATACCTCATTAGGGTTTTGATCATTGACTTGATTAGAACCATTATGAGGTGGAGGATATTGTTTGCTAATCCTTTTATTAATGATAATTGTGTCATGACTAATTGGTTTGACCATTTGACTAGGTTGACTATTGTTGACTTAGATATTTTTGTTAAGCACCAGATATTTTCATGCTTAGCATTAATTGTGACATGCTTGTGGTCAAATCAATATAGCCATCCTAATTATCATAATAAAAGGTTTAGTTTTCTTTTTCCATGGTTCATTATCTCATTTGCTTTCTCTTTCCTCAAGAGAGCTCCCATACTTGCTCTTCTTCTTCTTCCTCACTAGTAAACTCTTAAACTCTCATGTGTTGAGAAAATTATAGTTTAAATTGACAAACAAATCCATCTTCAAACTCTACATCACCTAGGACATCAAGCTTAGCAAACTTGTTGCCCTAGTTACCTCGGTTCTTGAGGTGGAGCTCGGACTATAGACTCTCGGGTGGATCGTCTTCGACTCAAGAAGGCCGTAGAGGTGGCTGCGATCCGGATCGATCCTTGGAGCCTACGTAGATGAGGAGGACAGCGGAGAAGACCCGAAGGACTAGTAGCATGAGGTATAATCTTCTAGCATAGTAGATAAAACCTCTAGCTTATTTGTTAGCAATGGTTTGGCAAAGATTCTCAAGCATAGTCTATGTTACCTTGTAAGAAAATTTTGATTTTACCTATTCCGCCTCCCCGTAAGTACCGGGGTGTGTAACATAGACTTACAGTGGTATCAGAGCCTAGCTAAACCATTACTAACATGTTAGCAAAGTGTTAGAAATTCGATCGCCGGAAAAATCGCTAAACACGAACTAAAAATTGCACTTTTTTGTCGATTTTAAAATCTGGTCCAAAAATTTTTCCATGGACCTTAAAAATACGTGCAGGCTTTTTTATGGGCACTCAAGAAAAACGAGGAAGTGAATCGGTCAGACAACTGCGGAACCGTGGCAGAACCAAGTGTTCCGCCGTGGATCCGCGGCCGAGTCGACGCCGAGTCAACTCGTTTTTCCTGCAGTGTGTCTATCTTGGTGTTTTGTGATTTCTCTGATATTTTGTTTCTGCCCAGATTTTTTTAGTACTGTGTTGTGCTTGGGGTAGATTCAAATCTGGTAATCGATCGAAATTCTAAGTAGTTTAGCTAATCGGATCTTCTGTGATGTGATATATGTACTGAACGTCTACTAATCGCTATACGTCGATTAGTGGGGGTTGTACTTATCTGTGTTCTGTGATGTTGGATTGTGTATATGAGCTTGTTGGATTGTCGTGAATGAATAGCCGGGGATTTGAGATGAGCGTTTTATCTTTCATTTGATGTAAATTTGTAAATTGATGTAATATTATTTTATGGTCGCACATCCGGGTTGAGGTTGTAGCCACCATTGTATATTATTTCTTTTACTGTTTTATGCTCCTAGGATAGACCCAAGATGGGGTGCACAAACTACCGGGTACTTTGAAGTGTCGAGTGGCCTACTCACTTTGTTGAGGGAGGCTGCTTCACTTCGGGTATTTGGCGGGTAGTTTGCCGCACCCGTAGGGGTCTAGGGTGGGGTTTGGCTATTCATCACTACCGTGTAATCCGTCTTTCGTTGCAGGCTCGAACGAAGTGCGGATTCCTAGTATATCCAATGTGTTCATCTGTGATCTGGAATGACTATCATTGCATCTGACGAATGTATATATCTATATATGATATCTAGTAGACGTTGCTTATGTTTTACATCCGTGCTAGTCCAGCCTCCGCTCTGTCGTTAGTTAAGTAACCTAACGGGTGATGACGGGGCCCAGTGGCGAATGCGGATGGCATAAGCGTACGTTATATTTTCGTTGTTTTCTGCAATGGTAGGATTAATTGATGGGACGCATTATATTAATGCAAAGAAAACAAACCAAAACTGGATCGTTGGAACAATTTCAAAACCACTCGGTTTTTTTAAAACAGCAAAACTTTTAAAAATCCGGAGCTTAAACCACTCTTTTTAAAAACTATCAGGTTCCTTCGATTATATCAAGTTCACTACGTTCACGGTTTCGCCAAAACCATTCGTAGCCCTCCGTCATTTCATATGAATATTCAATAGTATTCAAGCTATGTTTGTTGACCTTCGTCAAGGCATAGTGATTGGTAGCTGTTGGATGTTCATATGTAGCATAAATAGATGCGTTGGTTTGGGACAATCGTATTACCTTGTTGACCTTCGTCAAGGGTATATACGGGCGGGTTCAAATTAACCTGGACAATGATGGATAGAACTTGATATGTGACTTATGATTTGTTGACCTTCGTCAAGGTCATAAGAGCATGGGGCAAAAATCCACATCGGGAGTTTCTAAAGAAACTGAAACTTGCTAGTCTTGCATACCATTTGGAGTTTGATAATGTTGGTAGGATTCCTTCAGCATTATCACACAATGATATTTGGATCCCGATACTACTGTGAGTATCCGCTACTCCTCAGGAGATTCTTTCACTTAACGATCAATGCTATAAACCAAGTAGGTGTCTAGAACAGTGTTAGCGGGGCTACGCCTCCAGGGAAAAGAAGTTATTTAATTAAGGAACTTCGCGAAAGCATCGTAAAATCTCCCTCGAAGTACCAACACTAGCCTGACTGAACGTTAAGCAAGTATTGTACGGTGAGATTAATCCTGACTAATTCTTCTTTTATGGTTTGAGGAAGGATTCGAGAAATAGTGGGAGCCATCCTTTTTAGATAAATTAAAAACCAATCTAAACTTGCAAGAGCATCATGCTAAGTGTTTTCTTCTCTCTCTCTCTCTTAATTGCAGCGACCCAGTGACCTGACGTAGGTTACATCTAGATAATAAAATGACTGAATCTGACTGTATTGACTGGCAAAGGTCTGTCCAGATGTCCATTATCCATGACAAGCTGGAACACCTCTTCACTACTCAAACCCCTGCCGTCTCAGGACCAGTTTCCATCGTCACGGATATTGATATCCGTAAGACATCGGAAAAAGACTGTGCGAATTCCAAGTGCCTCGTGTTGGCCTCAGTTAATGGTAGAAACCAAAGGCAGCACGAGAAGATGGACTTAGTTTCTGTCTTCCTCCATAACAAAGATTTATATGGAGAGCAATCTCGTATCGCAAGATATGAGACCTCGAAAGAATTGCTTCAAGCGAGGTTGGTTATCGGGTCATCTGTAGGGGACAACGTCCTTATAATGACTAGCTATATTGATAAGCTCACTGACCTGAAGACCACGTTGGAGAACGAGTCACATACTGACTTAATTCTATAGTCTCTACCCTCTACTTACACCCTGAAAGAAACCAGGGAGACACCCGCTCTGCTTAATGGGGGACCTTCCTTTTTTGCATCCAAGACGAAAGCAAAGGGTGAGAAGAAGAATACTTCCACAAAGCCGATATGCGGTGTCAGGGAGGTAAAAGGAAAGGGAATGGCAAAAGTTTCGGGACTAAAAATAGGGAAGGAGGGACGTTTCTATTGTAGCGGGAAAGGACATTGGCAGAAGGATTGCAGGGCTTTGGAAGCCAGTAGCCAGGATTCGAAGCATGTTGTGGCTTCAGCTTCGGGTGTGTTTGTAATAGAAAACTGTATGTCAATTAACTCTACTTCCTGGGTACAAGATACCGGATCAGGATCTCATATCTGTAATTCATTACAGGCTTTGAGAAACCGTAGAGTTATCAGGTTAGGTGATATGACTCTCAGAGTTGCAAACGGAATGAGCGTGGACGCTGAATCCGTAGGGGAATATCACCTAGGATTGACAGGTGGGCAGATATTGATTCTACGTAACTGTTTATATGTGCCTAGTCTAGCATGTAATATCATATCTGTATCCTTACTTTCTAAGGAAGGATATGATTTTACTTTTGTAAGCGATGTGGTCCACATCCACCTTAATCAGACTCTGATTGGGCCAGGTACATTAGATAACGGTATATACGTATTAAATCAAGCTCAGGTTTTCAGTGTCCAGAACACACTTAAAAGAAAGTCTCCGGAACTAAATCAGGCTTTCTTAAGGTATTGTAGACTGGGTCACATCAATGAAACACGGTTGACAAAGTTACATAGAGAGGGATATTTGAATCCGTTCGAATATCAGTCTTATGCTACTTGTGAATCTTGTCTCATGGGAAAGATGACAAAGACTCCGTTCACTGGACACGGAGTAAGAGAGAGCGAGCCCTTAGGACTTGTACACAACGATGTATGCGGTCCAATGTCTACACATGCACGAAGTGGTTTTTCCTATTTCATTACTTTTACGGATGATTTCTCCAAGTATGAACATGTCTTCTTGATGAAACATAAATCCGAGGCCTTTGAGAAATTCCGAGAATAAAAGAATGAAGTAGAAAAACAAACAGGCAAAAGTATCAAGACGCTGAGATCTGATCAAGGTGGTGAATACTTGAGTGTCGAGTTTCTGGACTACTTAAAAGAGAATGGAATTCTCTCTCAGCTTACTCCTCCATACACACCACAACACAACGGTGTAATTGAAAGGCGGAATCGAACCCTATTAAATATGGTTCGTTCCATGATGAGTAAGGCTGAGTTACCGCGATCTTTCTGGGGTTATGCACTAGAATCAGCTGCATATCTTTTGAACCAGGTTCCTACTAAGTCTGTGCCTACCACACCATATCAGATGTGGAGTGGGAAGAAACCCTGTCTTAAACAGTTTAAGACGTGGGGATGTCCAGCTTTTGTTAAAAAGCAGCATGCGGACAAGCTCGAGGCACGCTGGGTACAGTGTAAGTTTATGGGATACCCAAAGAACTCTAAGGGGTATTTTTTCTATTACGCAGAGGAGCAAAAGGTCTTTGTTTCTCGTCATGCCCGCTTCTTGGAAACTGAATTTTTAGAAAATCAGATAAGTGGGAGCGCAATAGAACTGGAGGAAATTCGGGAACCACAAGCTATTACTGAAAGCTTGGTAGAACCAGAGGTTTCAGAAGAACCGGACATCCTAGCGCCACTCCGCAGGAGTAGCAGGCAGTCTCATCCGCCCGACAGATACTACGGTTTACTCATAGACGAGGATCGAGAGGATTGCATCATTGACAATGATGAGCCTAGTAGCTTCCAGCAAGCCATTCAGAGTGGGGACTCGGTAAAATGGCTGGATGCAATGCGGACCGAAATGGAGTCCATGTACACCAACAAAGTTTGGACTTTGGACATTGCTCCAGAAGGGGTAAAACCCGTAGGCTGCAAATGGATCTTTAGAAAGAAGATTAGTGTAGATGGACAGGTTGAAACCTATAAGGCTAGACTTGTTGCAAAGGGTTTTCGTCAAAGACTTGGTTTGGACTATGACGAAACCTTTTCTCCAGTGGCTATACTCAAATCCATTCGGGTCCTTCTTGCCATTGCTTCCTTCCACGATTATGAGATCTGGATGATGGATGTAAAGACAGCTTTTCTAAATGGTAATTTAGATGAGTGCGTCTATATGGATCAGCCGGAGGGTTTCATTCAAAGTGGGAGCAGCGGTAAAGTGTGCAAGTTGCTTAGGTCCATTTATGGACTAAAGCAGGTATCGCGGAGTTGGAACATCTGTTTTGATGATACTGTCAAAGAATTCGACTTTATCAAAAATCTAGATAAACCATGCATTTACAGTAAGATTGTAGGGAAAACTGTGGTATTCCTCGTCTTATATGTGGATGACATTCTCTTAATAGGAAATGACATTCCTATGCTACAGTCAGTCAAAGGATTCTTGTCACAGAGGTTCTCCATGAAGGACCTGGTTGATGCCTCCTACATACTGGGGATCCAGATCTATCGTGATAGATCTAAGAGGATGTTGGGACTTTCGCAGTCCAGGTACATTGACACCATACTGAAAAGATTCAGTATGGAAGATTCTAAGCGCGGTAACCTACCGGCTTGTCACGGAATCACCCTCTCCAAAGAGATGTCTCCCAAGACTGATTTGGAAAGGGCTCGCATGTCATCTATACCCTACGCATCTGCGGTAGGCTCTATAATGTATGCGATATTATGTACCAGACCAGATGTAGCATACGCATTGAGCGTTGTAAGCCGGGATCAGTCGAACCCAGGGGAGAAGCACTGGATAGCAGTAAAGAACATTCTCAAGTACCTGAGAAGGACTAAGGAGATGTTCTTGGTGTATGGCGGAAAAGTCCTCCAGATCGAGGCCTTTGCCGATTCCGGCTTCCAGAGTCACAAGGATGACTCCAAGTCCATGTCGGGTTATATCTTTACCCTCAATGGAAGGGCGGTCTGTTGGAAGAGCTCCAAGCAGGACACCGTTGCTGACTCGACGATGGAAGCGGAGTACATAGCTGCTTGCGATGCCACAAAAGAAACTGTCTGGATGAAGAAGTTCCTCACAGAACTTCAGGTGGTTCCAACCATTGTTGATCCAATACCGCTGCATTGCGACAACAACGGCGCTATAGCTTTAGCGAAAGAACCCAGGTCCCATCAGAAGTCCAAGCACATCTTGAGGCGGAACCACCTGATCAGGGAGATCGTAGATCGCTGGGAGATCGAGGTGAGGAGAGTAGATTCGGAGAATAACACTGCAGATCCACTCACGAAGGCCATTCCTTAGACACAGTTCGAGAGGCTGATCGAGATGATAGGTCTTCGATACGCCAGTACATGGCCCTAGTGCAAGTAGGAGATTGTTAGTGTATATGCCCTAGAGGCCATTATTGTATCTGTAAGTCGATGTACAACACCCTAGTACTTGTGGGTAGGCGGAAATTTCAAAAACGAACTTGTTTAGTGAACAAACATCGACTAACCGCTTGAATCGAAGCTAAACGATAACTAACTACAAACATAGAAGTTAACAACTACTATGTAAAGGGATTATACCTAACGAATCGTGTCCTTCGTCTTTACGAACTCCACCTCCTCCCCGGCCTTCTCGAAGTAATAGATGATCCACCCGAGAGCTTTACTCCAAGCTTAGCCTCTAAACATGAGGCAACTAACCTTCTTTAAGTGCTAATCAAAGAAGCTAGGTGATATAGAGTGATGGTTATGGTTTAATTAGTCTAACTAATCCTTGTACTCAACACATGAGAGGGGAGGATTAGGGTTTGAAGAGGGAGAGCTTGAGGAGAGAGAAGGTGAGGATAATAGTGAAGTGAGAAGAATGAGTTATCATAATATATATCAAGCATTTCTATTTTTCAAGAAAAGAAAAGAAATCATTTTACAACCATGCTTGATAAATATCTTGTGGTGATTCATCTCCATGAGTCATTAAGCAATTATGAAGCATTAATGACATGGATGAATCATCCAAGTGACTCACTAATCTCATTCAATGTATATGCCACCTAAACCTCCTTAGTCACCATCTTCTAGAAGCTTCTCGCGCAATTACGAGAACGCCCCTCCTTTCCGCAAAAATATGGAAAAACTTTAAACTGTATAAATCCAATAACCGGATACCAGTAACTGGCTTAAACCAAAGCCGACTGGTAAAAACTGTCCGAAAGTCGTACGTGCGTAAACACACGTATGCGTCCGAACCCTTGTCGTAAAACCATACGACCTCTATATCGTTTCGCCTGGAGTAGGGAAACTCTCTGTGTGGGACTCTAAAGACTCGACTACTACGCTGGCAGTGGGTTTAACCACAGACCGCAAGCGGCACTAGCTGTACGTAACGGTCCCCAGGTAGATGTCGATAAGAAGGCCGACGAGGAAACCCAACCGAACTCCTACTGAGTCTGATGTGACAATCTCCGTACAGTCCGGTCCGTTCGTCTTAGACTATCGCATATCGGGCTTAGGGGGCGGCAAGCGTCAGTCCCCTAATAGCGGTATAAGTCGTGTCGGAGCGAAGCCCATTACACCCTGAGAAACTACTGGAACCTACCAGCAAATCTCGCTTGCCCTGGCCAGGGACTTTGCGTAATGGCTCTCTGACACAGCGCGATATCAACTCCCAATACCGGGAGAGACGAATCCTGTCTAACCGCCACTGCCTCCAAGTGCTCGGGACTGCACCCAACTGCTACCTGTTTGCACGACTCCTTTGAGCCGTGGTAGGGTAGCAATCTAAGAACAGTGGGACACACTCGAGGCGAAGTAGCAGTGTCAAGTCTGCGGAGTATGCTGTACTCATGTCACCTGGGAACTGTTCACTGACGACTGGTATAAAACCAACCAACAGTCCCCTGTGAGTCCTGTCCGGTGTACCCGTAACCTAACGAGCACCTGTATACTATCTCCAGTACGACGTACTGACGGCTGTGGGACAGACCATCTCCCCAACTGGGATGAGAAGCGTACACACTAGTCTACTCCGGAGTATCGATGCTCTGTCTCGATAATCCAACGACCAGGGACCTGAATAAGGATGTGCTTGTAGACTACCCAGCCCCCACTAGTGTGACTGCCATCACAACGCTGGTAGACAAGCAAGATCCTAAGAGCTCTATCAATACGTATACTCACATATTAAGATAGAAAAACCAAGTAGCATACTACCATGTTTAGCAAGACTGTTATATACATGTGAATATCCCAAGCTTCCATTAAGTAATATACAAACTAGTATGATACAGTAATGGCCTTCTAGGGCATAAACACTAACAGTATCATACTAGCTTGTATATTACTTAATGGAAGCTTGGGATATTCACAGTTGTATTAACAGTCTTGTTCAAAATGGTAGTATGCTACTTGGTTTGTTTCTACTTCAATATGTGCATATGTTTCTTTTAGCATATCGCTTATACATATTAGTAGAGCACTTAGGATCTTTGCTTGATTACCAGCGTTGTGATAGCAGTCACACTAGTGGGGGCTGGGTAATCTATAAGCACATCCTTATACAGGTCCCTAGTCATAGGATTATCGAGACGGGGTATCGATACTCTGGAGTAGACTAGTGTATATGCTTTCCATCCCAGCAGGGGAGATGGTCTGTCCCACAGCCATTAGTACGTCGTACTGGAGATAGTATGCAGGTGCTCGTTAGGTTACGAGTACACCGGACAGGACTCGTCGGGAACTGCTGGTTGGTACTATACCTATCGTCACATAGCAGTTCTCAGGTGACATGAGTACAGCTTAGTCCGTCGACTTGACACTGCCACTTCGCCTCGAGTGTGTTCCCACTGTACTTTGATTACTACCCTACCACGGCTCAAAGGAGACGTGCAAACAGGTAGTAGTTGGGTGCAATCCCGTAACACTTGGAGGCAGTAGCGGTTAGACAACATTCGTCTCTCCCGGTATTGGGGGTTGATAACGCGCTGTGTCTGGAGAGCCATTACACAAAGTCTTTGGCCAGGGCAAGCGAGATTTACTGGTAGGTGTTCCAGTAGTTTCTCAGGGTGTTCTGAGCTACACTCCGACATGACTTATACCGCTATTAGGGGTCTGACGTTTACCGCCCCCTAGGCCCGATATGCGATACTCTTAGACGAACAGACCGGACTGTACGGAGATTGTTACATTCAGGCTCAGTAGGAGTTCGGATAGGTTTTCCTCATCGGCCTTCTTATCGACATCTACCCGGGGACCGTTACATACAGTTAGTACCACTTGTGGCCTGTGGTTAAACCCACTGCCAGCATTATGTCGAGTCATTAGAGTCCCACACAGAGAGTTTCCCTGCACTGGGCAAATGGTGTAGAGGCCGTATGGTTTTGCGGCAGGGCTTCGATCACTTACGTGCACTTGTGCGCGTATGATGTTCGGGCAGATAATACTAGTGGGCTTTGGTTTAAGCCGTATCCTAGTATTATATAGATAGATCGGTTTTTTCTCTTTGTATGCATATCCTTCGGAATATGGATGCAGGTGTGTATGCACGGATGTGAGGAGTAAAGAAAGAGATGCCTCATTAGGGTTTTGACCATTGACTTGATTAGAACCATTATAAGGTGGAGGATATTGTTTGCTAATCCTTTTATTAATGATAATTGTGTCATGACTAATTGGTTTGACCATTTGACTAGGTTGACTATTGTTGACTTAGATATTTTTGTTAAGCACTAGATAATTTCATGCTTAGCATTAATTTTGATATGCTTGTGGTTAAATCAATGTAGCCATCCTAATTATCATAATAAAAGTTTTAGTTTTCTTTTTCCATGGTTCATTATCTCATTTGCTTTCTCTTTCCTCAAGAGAGCTCCTATACTTCTTCTTCTTCTTCTTCTTCTTCTTCTTCACTAGTAAACTCTTAAGCTCTCATGTGTTGAGAAAATTAGAGTTTAAATTGACAAACAAATCCATCTTCAAACTCTACATCACCTAGGACATCAAGCTTAGCAAACTTGTTGCCCTAATTACCTCGGTTCTTGAGTTAGAGCTCGGACTATAGACTCTCGGTGGATCGTCTTCGACTCAAGAAGGCCGTGGAGGTGGCTGCGATCCGGATCGATCCTTAGAGCCTACGTAGATGAGGAGGACAGCGGAGAAGACCCGAAGGACTATTAGCATGAGGTATAATCTTCTAGCATAGTAGATAAAACCTCTAGCTTATTTGTTAGCAATGGTTTGGCAAAGATTCTCAAGCATAGTCTATGTTACCTTGTAAGAAAATTTTGATTTTTACCTATTCCGCCTCCCCGTAAGTACCGGGGTGTGTAACATAGACTTGCAGCACGAATACTAAGTACTCTATTTCCTGAAATGACAGAGGGCTACGATTAGTTTTGAAGAAAACTTTTAACGTAATGAACTTGATATCGTCGAAAGAACCAAGTGTAAATTTATACTAACATAAACTTTTGCTTAAGAGCGAACTCCCGGTGAAGAAATCAAGGCACTTTCCTCAGCGATTGAGGTGCAGCATATTCCTAACCGAATATCTTGATGCAAAGCAAAAGAATACAACTATATGTTTTTAAAAAAAATGGTTCCTACAACGTTTTAGGTTTTTTTTTTGCATTAATCCGAATCAATGTAATCTCACCATTTAGATAATCACATTACCTAGCATTTTTTCACACAATCACAGAAAAATTATGAAAAGAAAATAGAATGCACATATATGCCATCAGCATTCGCCACGGGGTTCCGGTTCTTCACCGTAAGGTTACTTAACTTACGGCAGGACGAGAGCAGGGCTAGAGCGGGTGCAAAACGTATATAGTATTTATTTATATATTATATATATCACTATATATATCACAGCAGGCAAATAATCAACATTACAGGAAAGCGATAAATATCATCACAGGCAGGTAATCACATTACATGCATGCAATGGACATCACAGAAATGTCATGGTCGGATTTCCTAGGAATCCTGTGTTTCGCTCGAGCCACAAACGAAACACGGCATTCCCTGTTTGCGTGAATAACCCGTACGTAGCCAACTGAAGACCCTTACGAGTGCAGCAAGCCATCTGCCAACCCAAGAAATGAGGTAACCCAGCATCATCACCATGAGGGGGTTACCCGGCACTTTCTCGAATCCGATGACTTGAGCACTCCTTCGCGAGTCTATCCTATACCCCTACAAGCGCGGCAAGAAACCCGCCAATTCTAGACTCGAGTGACATGATCTCAACTTCTTGAGATGGCCACCCATTGCAATCTAGAACCCGGCCGCCCGTACGCTTCTCTGCGGGGTAATCCTGAACCTGTATTAATACAACGGTAATATCGATCGCAACCTGATCGAGTCCCGACAAAAGAATAATACATCACGGTAACGATGACCACAAGTCGGCCGCTCGTCCCGAATAAAAGAATATAAATTATACAACGAATTGAATAATGAATTATTTACAACAACTTTGTACATGCAAACACACGCGGGCTATTTGTTACAACAATCCGAACCAATCCAATACAAACAAAACACATATCAACATATGCCGAAAATAATTTGATTAAACCATTTAATCAAGCCATTTTGGTTGTGGATCATCCAATAAAAACTAAACATGTTCCAAGCAAATTTAAATATATTAATTAATGTGCAAAGATTGAAAAGAATTGTACGAAAATTTCTTTGAACCATTAATCAAATTTTCCAACTTTATCACATGGGCTCGACCATGACCCAAACAAACTCAGTTTTGGGCTGGGGAAAAAATGGAAGGATTGGGAATTTTAATTAACGGTGTAAAGGTTAGAATGCAACATCAATTAACATTTTAAAGCTCATACGTAGATAGAAAATGCATGCAACAGAGAAAGCAAAAACAAGCAACAGAAATTAGAATGAAGCTCATGCAAGCCATTTAATTTTATTTTCTAGGCAAGTCCACATGTAAGTTCATGTATATTGTATCATCAACAACAATATGCAGTTAATAGTAAATGATCGGCTTTGATACCAATGTTAGGGATCTGTGTTAGGGTCACTTCATTAGCGGACCGCAGCGGAATTTCATAACAAAATTTATAAAAAAATCTTAACACCAATCCAAACAAGATCAAGCATTTACATCTAATTGCACAAACAAGTAGAGATCATGTGAGGGGCTATAACCTTTGTAGCATGTCCGTCCATTTGCGGAAGACCCCGTCTATGCTCCATCGCCTCTCGAATCAAGCTTGCATGACGACCGTCTTGCCGAAGATGATCCACATCGGAAACCCCGCACAAGCTCCATCTCCACCCTTCTATGAAATCAAGTGAAGAAACCTAATCTAGTGGGATGCTGATCCACTAGATTAGGAGATGTAGTACTCTCACATTTATTTCTCTCTCAAAAAACTCACTCTCAAATCTCATTCAAGAGGAGGAAGATGAAGAAGAAGAGAGGGAAGAAGTAGAGAGCTCATGACATGATAAAAAATGGCTAAGCCTTTTTTCAAATTAAAAACCAAGTCTATCATTAGAAAACAATTTTCTAATATAATAGAGCATGCCATACCCTTCTACTATTTTCTCTTCCTCCACCTCAATTTCTTTCTTTTCTTTATAACAAAAAAGAAAAAATAACTAAAATGAGGTGTCTTCATCTAGACGTTAACACACACACACACACACACACACTACATCCTAATGTGTATCAAATACACAAAGTATACGTATCGTATACATACAACCCTATTTGTATCAAATACAAATACCAAGAGAGCAAAAAATAATGTGAGCATAATACCAGAATAATATATATATATATATCTATATATATATATATATATATATATATATATATATATCATCACATGATCTAATAATTCGGTTTAAGGCTAAACCGGTTAGTATTATCAAACGTCTGATTATCACATATAATCGAACCCCGCACGTATCACCATATGCGCACTACATCATTTCGCCTAAGCGGGATAAACCTCTCCGCGTGGGACTCTAAAAGCTCAATGAATACGCTGACAGTAGATAAGGATCATATCCATCAATCTACAAGCACGTCAGCTGTACTAGCTGTATGTAATGGCTACCCAGGTATTGATCAAAAGAAAGGTCGACAAGCAAACCCGTCCGAACGAAATCAGAGCCTATCAGTTGTTAGTGATATATGCCCTAGAGGCCATTATTGTATAAGACTGGATTGTATATTATATTTTGGAAGCTTAGGATATATACATATATAATAACAGTCTTGCTCAACATGACAGTATGCTATCTGGTTTGAATCTATCTCAATATATGTATATGTTTCTTTTAACATATCGCTAATATATGTTGATAGAGCCCTTAGAATCTTTGCTTGATTATCAGCGTTGCGATGGCAATCACACTAGTGAGGGCTGGGTAGTCTGTAAGCACATCCTTAAACTTGTCCCTAGTTGAAGGATTATCGAGATTGGGCATCGATACTCCAGAGTAGACTGGTGTATACGCTTCTTATCCCCATCACAGGAGGTGGCCTGTCCCATGGCCATTGGTATACGGTACCAAAGGTAGTATACAGGTGCTCATTGGGTTATGAGTTACACTGGACGGACTCGCTGGGAACTACTGGTGGTATTATACCTATCGTCGGTTAGCGATTCCCCGGTGACATGAGTACAGGTTAGTCCGTTGACTTGACATCACTATTCGTCTCGAGTGTGTTCCCACTGTACTTAGATTACTACCCTACTACGGCTCAAATGAGTCATGCAAACAGGTAGTAATTGGGTGCAGTCCCGAAGAACTTGGAAGCAGTAGGGGATAGAAGAGATTCGTCTCTCCCGATATTGGGAGTTGATATCACGCAGTGTACGACTGGCCAATACAAAAAGTCCCTAACCAGGGCAAGTGAGATTTACTGGTAGATACTCCAGTAGTTTCTCAGGGTGTATTGTGTTCTACACCGACACGACTTATTACACTATTAGGGTCTGACTTTTACCACCCTTAGGCCTGATATGCGATACTCTTAGACGAACAGACCGGACTATACGGAGAATGTCACCTATAGGCTCAGTAGGGTTTTCGGACGAGTTATCGTGTCAATCTTCCCTTCGACAGATACCTGGGTAGCCGTTACGTACAGCTAGTGCCACTGACGTGCTTATGGTTAAACCCACTACCAACATATTGTCAAGTCTTTAGAGTCCCACACAGAGGGTTTCCCGGTTCGGGTGAAACGGTGTAGTTTGCGTATGGTTTTACGCAGGGGTGTTTGATTGAACACGTGTATTTATACACGTGCTTTAATCAGACGGTTTATTAGTACTAGCAGGTTTGAAAGACAGCCATTTTTTATGCTAGTATTATATTGCTCTCTTTTGGGTATTTGTATTTTAACACGAATACGGTATTTATACGAATACGTGTATTTGTATAAATACGGGTATTTGTGCTTTAATACAAATACACGTATTTCTTTCTAAATATGAATACGCGTATTTTGTATTTTCGGTACAGATACGGTATTCGTATTTTGGTAGAAATACGGTATATTTATTTATACGTGTTTAAGTATACTGGTTTATATGCATACATTTATATTTATATATGTGTATGCGTATGTATACTTGATGAGGTGGCCTCTCTCACACTCACTCATTCTCACCACTTCTAGAGTTGTGTGGGCTTGTGACTCACACTAGTGAGTCACAAGCCCACACAACCACCCTTTTGTTTTGCATGAAGAGATAAGAATGAGAGAGTGTAGAATATTTTTTGTTGGATGGTTGATATTTATCAAGTGAAGCAAAATTCTTGGGTTGCTACCTCTTCATCTTCTTCCTCATTTTTCTTCACTTGATTTGTGAGGATTAAAAGAGAGCATTTATTTTCACAAACTACACCACTCTAAGCATCTTGTCTTAGCAAGACTTGATCTTTAGTTGCTTCGGACAAAGCTATCGCTTGAATCGGCATTCTCAGGTGGATCGTCTTTGACACGGAAGATTGGCTTCGAGAGCTCATTCCATCAACCTAAGGAGCTTGAGGAGTCAACTTTCAAGACCCGAAAAACCGTCTACAATCTCAACCGAGTAGTTAAAAATCTAGTTAGGGTTTGTTTAGTGTAGTGTTTGGGAATCCTGGGGATTTAGTGTTTTGTGCTCAAGATTTTAAAGTTTTTGATTCCGCATAGCCATAGTTGTCACGGCAAGGAGCACATATACACTTACACTGGTATTAGAGACTACCCTAACACTTAACTAACTGAATAGACAAAATTTAAAGTTTCGAAACCGAAATAACTCCGAAACGTTAAATTCAAGATCCAAGTTTCTGTTGAGTTTTAAAGAGCTTCTAAAAATGTTTTAAATAAGTGCAGAATGCTCCTCATAAAGTAACTAGAACACCTGAGAAAAACGAGGCACCAAATCCAAGAAAAAATCGCCGGAATTGGCATTTTTCCCGCTATGGCCGGTTTTCTTGTAGAGTTGTCTGGTGCTTCTTGTGGTGTTTTGTACTCTTGGATTTAGAATTTATGGTATTGTTTGATTTTTCCCAGATTTCATCTATTGTTATCTTTGTGCTTGGGCAATATGGAGTGTTTCTAAGTCGAAATTCTAACATCGTTTATTCTCTTTAAGTTCGTATAAATGTTTCTAAATGTCGACTGATTGCTATACATCGATTAGTAGGGGTTGCACATATCTAGTATCTTGTTTGCGGTTTATGGATATGAAGTATAGGATCGTCGTGATTGAATAGCCGGAGGATGTGAGAAGAGTGTTCTTTTCTTTCATTCATATAATTTGTAAAGTGATGTAATATTCTTTTGCGGGGCACATCCGGATTGAGCTTGTAGCCACTGTCGTATTATTTCATTTATTTTTTCTTGTACCTAGGATAGACCCAAGTTGGGGTGCACAAACTACCGGGTTCTTGAAGTGCCGAGTGGCCTAATCATCTCATTGAGGGAGGTTGCTTCACTTCGGGGATTTGGCGGGTAGTTTGCCACACCCGTAGGGATCTAGGGTGAGGGTTTGGCTATTCATCACGACCGTGGAATCCGTTTTTCGTTCTAGGTTAAAACGAAACACGGAAATCCTAGTATATCCAATATATTCATTCGTGTTACTTGTGCTGTGTTCTATGATCTGGAATGGGTATTATTGCGTGAGAGGAATGGCTATATATATAGATTATAATAAACGTTGCTTATATTTTGCCCCCATGCTGGCCCTGCCCCCGCTCTGCCGTTAGTTAAGTAACCTAACGGTGCATGACGGGGTCTCGTGGCGAATGCGGATGGCATAAGTGTACATTCTATTTTCATTTCTTTTGCAATGATAGGGTTAAATGATGGAACAACATTAATATTGTTTAATGCAAAGAAAACAAACCAAACTTAAATCGTTGGAACAATTTCAAAACCACTCGGTTTTCTTTAAAAATAACTTTTAAATGCAGAGCCTAAACCACTCTTTTTAAAAGCTATCATGGTTTCTTCAACTATATCAAGTTCATTACGTTCACGGTTTTCGCCAAAACTAGTCGTAGCCCTCCGTCATTTCAGATGGGTATTCAGTAGTATTCAAGCTATGTATTTTGACATTCGCCAAGACATAGTGATTGGTAGATACTGGGTATTCATCTTTAGCATAGATAGATATATTAATCTGGGACAGACGTACAGCTATTTTGGCCTTCGTCAAGGGGTTGTACGAATTGGTTCAGATTAACCTGGACAATGACGGGTAGAACTTGACTTACGTCTTGTGATATTTTAGCCTTCGTCAAGGTCATAAGCGCCTGGGGCAAAAATCCACATCGGGAGTTTCAAACGAAAAGGAAACTTGCTAGTTTTGCATACCATCGGAGTGTGATGATTTTGGTAGGATTCCTTCAAAGTTGTCACACAATGATAGTTGGATCCCGATCCCACCGTGAGTTGTATTACTCTAAGGAAGAGTTTTTCACTTTGCAATCAATGATATAAACCAAGTAGGTGTCTAGAACGGTGTTAGAGAGGCTACGCCTCCAGAGAAAAGAGTTTATTTTATTAAGGAACTTCGCGAAAGCGTTGTAAAACCTCCCTCGAAATACCGATACTAGCCTTGTCGACAGGTTAAGCTAGAATTGTAGGGTGCGATTAATCCTGACTAATTCTTCTTTTATGGTTTGAAGAAAGATTTGAGGAAACAGTAGGAGCCATCCTGTTTAGATAAACTAATAACCAATCTAAACTTGTAAGAGTATCATGCTGAGTGTTTCTTCTCTCTCTCCTAATTGCAGCGACTAAGATGACCGGGCTTAAGTTACTACTAGATAAAAATATATTGACGGGGCCGAACTATAAAGATTGGCTAAGGAATATTCAGATGGCCATTACCTATGATAAGCTGGGCTACCTCCTTACTACTAAAGCCCCCGCCGTCCCTGGTCTAGATTCCACCGTCGCGGATATCGAGATCCGTAAGACATAGGAATTAGACCATGAGAAAGTCAAGTGTCTCGTGCTGGCCTCAATAGATAATGAACACCAGAGACGGCACGAAAAGATAGACTTAGCTTCCATCTTTCTCCATTCCAAGGATTTATATGGAGAGCAATCTCGTACGCAAGATACGAGACCTCGAAAAAATTATTTCAGGTGAGGTTGGTTATCGGGTCATCTGTAGGGGACCACGTCCTTATAATCAGCTATATTGAAGAGCACGCGGACCATAGGACCACGTTAGAGAACGAGTTATATACATACTTGATTCTACAGTCCCTTCCACCTATGTCCAGTTTATATTGAATTTCAATATTCAAGGGAATGAAGTTATACTTCCAGAGCTCCTCAACATATTGAGGAGTGCAGAGGGCACCCTAAAGAAAACTAGGGAGACACCCGCTCTGCTTATTGGGAAATCTTCTTCCTCTAGATCCAAGGCAAAAAGCCAAGGAGAAGAAGAAGAAGGCCCTCACCAAGTCGAAAGGCGGTATCGGTAAATTACAAGGGAAGGGCAAGGCAAATGTTGGGAGCCGACAGTAGGGAAAGCGGAATGCTTTTATTGTCACAAGAAAGGCCATTGGAAGAAGGGCCGCAGAGCTTGGAAAGCCAGGAACCTGGATTCAAAGCAAGTTGTGGCATCGGCTTCAGGTGTGTTTATGATTGAAAACTGCCTGTCAATCAACTCTATTTCCTGGGTATTGGATACCAGTTCAGGATCTCATATCTGTAATTCATTGCAGGCACCGAGAAGCCAAAGAGTTTTTTAGGCAGGTGATATGACCTTCAGGGTTGCTAACGGAGCGAGCGTAGATGTTGTTTCCGTAGGGGAATATCACCTAGGATTGACAAGTGGACACATTTTAGTTTTGTGTAACTGTTTTTGTGTACCTAGTTTGACATGTAATATCATATCTGTATTTTTACTATCTAAAGAAGGTTATGATTTTACATTTGTAAGCGATGTTGTAAGCATTCACCTTAATCATATTTTGATTGGGTCAGGTACACTAGACAACAGCATATACGTATTAAATCAACACCAGGTTTTCAACATCCAGAACACATTCAAAAGAATGTCTCCAGAAATGAATCAAGTTTTCTTATGGCATTGTAGACTAGGTCACATCAATGAAACACGGTTGACGAAGTTACATAGAGGGATGTTCGGATCTGTTTGAATATCTGTCTTATGCAACTTGTCAATCATGTCTTGAAGGAAAGATGATAAAGACTCCGTTCACTGGACACGGAGTAAGAGCCACTGAGCTCTTGGGACTCATACACAGCGACGTGTATGGTCTAATGTCTACACATGCAAGAAGTGGTTATTCCTACTTCATTACTTTTACGGATGATTTCTCAAGGTATGGACATGTATTCTTGATGAAACATAAATCCGAGGCCTTTTGAGAAATTCCAGGAATACAAGAATGAAGTGGAAAAACAAACAGGCAAAAGTATCAAGATACTTCGATCTGATCGAGGTGGTGAATACTTAAGTGCCAAGTTCCTGGATTATTTAAAAGAGAATGGAATTCTCTCTCAGCTTACTCCTCCATACACATCTCAACACAACGGTGTATCGAAAAGGCGGAACCGCACCTTATTGGATATGGTGCATTCCATAATGAGTAATGCTGAGTTAACGCTATCCTTCTGGGGTTATGCACTAGAATCTGCTGCATATCTCTTGAACAAAATTCCTACTAAGTCAGTGCCTACCACACCATATGAAATGTGGAGTGGGAAGAAACCCTATCTTAAGTATCTTAAGATATGGGGATGACCAGCTTTTGTCAAAAAGCAGCATGCGGACAAACTCAAAACACGATCAGTACTGTGTAAGTTTGTAGGATACCCAAAGAACTCTAAGGGGTGTCTTTTCTATTACGCAGAGGAAGAAAAGATTTTTGTTTCTCGGCATGCCCACTTTCTGGAGACTCAATTTCTTGAAAAAGAAATATGTGGGAGCGCAATAGAACTGGAAGAAATTCTAGAACCACAGACTATTACTGAAAGCATGGTGGAACCAGAAGTTTCAAAAGAACAGGACGTCCATACGCCACTCCGCAAATCTAGTAGACAGTCTCATCCACCTGAGAGATACTACGGTTTTCTCGTAGATGGGGATAGAGAGGATTGCATCATCAATGATGATGAGCCGACTAGTTTCCAGCAGGCCATTACGAGCAGAGTCTCAGTAAAGTGGCTGGATGCAGACCGAAATGAAATCCATGTACACCAACAAAGTTTGGACTTTGGACATTGCACCTCAAAGGATAAAACCCGTAGGCTGCAAATGGATCTTCAGAAAGAAGATTGGTGCAGATAGACAGGTTGAAATCTATAAGGCTAGACTTGTAGCAAAAGGTTTTCATCAAAGACCTGGCTTGGACTATGATGAAACATTTTCTCCACTGGTTATGCTTAAATCCATTCGGATCCTACTTTCCATGATTATAAAATTTGGCAGATGGACGTAAAGACCACTTTTCTGAATGGAAATTTGGAAAAGTGTGTTTATATGGATTAGCTAGAGGGTTTCATTGAGAGTGGGAGCAGTGGAAAAGTGTGCAAGTTGCTTAAATCCATTTATGGATTAAAGCAGACATCGTGGAGTTGGAACATCTACTTTGATGAGACGGTCAAATAATTTGATTTTATCAAAAATCCAGATGAACCATGCATTTATAGTAAGATTGTAGTAAGAACTGTGGTATTCCTCATCTTGTACGTGTATGACATTCTCCTTATAGGAAATGGCATTCCTATGCTACAATCAGTGAAAAGATTCTTGTCACAGAAGTTCTCCATGAAAGACCTGGGTGATGCCTCCTACATTCTGGGGATCTAGATCTATCATGGTAGATCTAAGAGGATGTTGGGACTTTCACAGTCTAGGTACATTAACACCATACTGAAAAGATTTAGTATGGAAAATTCCAAGCGTGGTAATCTACCAGCTTGTCATGAGATCACCCTCTCCAAAGAGATGTCTCCCAAGACTGATTTGAAAAGGGATAGCATGAATATTATAGCCTACGCTTCTGCGGTAGGATCTATAATGTATGCAATGTTTTGTAACAGACCAGATGTTGCTTACGCACTAAGCGTCGTAAGCAGGCATCAGTCAAACCCTAAGGAGAAGCACTGGATAGCAGTTAAGAACATTCTCAAGTACCTGAGAAGGACTAAGGAGATGTTCTTGGTGTACTGCAGTAAAGACCTCTAGATCGAGGCATTCGCCGACTCCAGCTTCCAGAGTGATAAGGATGACTCCAAATCCATGTCGGGTCATGTCTTCACCCTCAATAGAGGGGCGAACTGTTGGAAGAGCTCCAAATAGGATACCGTTGCTGACTCGACGATGGAGGCAGTGTATATCGCTTCTTTTGACGCTGCGAAAGAAGCAGTTTAGATGAGGAAGTTTATCACAGAACTTCAGGTGGTTCCGTCCATTGTTGACCCAATACTTTTGTGTTATGACAACAACGGGGCTATAGCTTTAGCGAAGGAACCAAGGTCCCATCAGAAGTCGAGACATATCTTGAGGCGGTATCACCTAATTAGGGAGATCGTGGATCGCCGGGAGATCGAGGTGCGGAGAGTAGACACGGAGAACAACACTGCAGATCCACTCATAAAGGCCATCCTTCAGACGCAGTTCGAGAGACTATTTAAGATATTAGGTCTGCGATATGTCAATACACGGTCTTAGTGCAAGTGGGAGATTGTTAGTGATATATGCCCTGGAGGCCATTCTTGTATAGTACTGGATTGTATATTACATTTTGGAAGCTTGGGATATATACAGATATAATAACAGTCTTACTCGACATGATAGTATGCTATCTGGTTTGAGTCTATCTTAACATATGTATATGTTTCTTTTAACATATAACGCTAATATATGTTGATAGAGCCCTTAGGATCTTTGCTTGACTACCAGCATTGTGATGGCAGTCACACTAGTGGGCGCTGGGAAGTCTACGAGCACATCCTTAAACTTGTTCCTAGTCGTAGGATTATCGAGACTGGACATCGATATTCCAAAGTAAACTAGTGTATACGCTTCTTAACCCCGTCAGGGGAGGTGGCCTGTCCCGCAGCCATTGGTATACGGTACCAAAGATAGTATACAGGTGGTCATTTGGGTTATGAGTTACACTGGACGGACTCGCTAGGAACGCTGGTTGGTATTATGCCTATCGTCAGTTAGCAGTTCCCTAGTGACATGAGTTAAGGTTATTCCGTTGACTTGACATCACTATTCGTCAGGAGTGTGTTCCCACTGTACTTAGATTACTACCCTACCATGGCTCAAATGGGTCATGCAAACAGGTAGTAGTTGGGTGCAGTCCCGAAGCTCTTGGAGGCAGTAGAGGATAGAAGGGATTCGTCTCTCCCGGTATTGGGAGTTGAAATCGAGCTGTGTACGGCTGGCCAATACACAAAGTCTCTAGCCAGGGCAAGTGAGATTTACTGGTAGGTACGCCAGTAGTTTCTCAGGGTGTATTGTGTTCTACACCGACACAACTTATTGCGCTATTAGGGGTCTGACTTTTACCACCCCCTAGGCCCGATATGCGATACTCTTAAATGAACAGACCAGACTGTATGGAGAATGTCACTATAGGCTCAGTAGGGTTTTCGAACGAGTTATCGTGTCGATCTTCCCTTCGACAGATACCTGGGTAGCCGTTACGTACAGCTAGTGCCACTGACATGCTTGTGGTTAAACCCACTGTCAGCGTATTGTCAAGTGTTTAGAGTCCCACACAGAGGGTTTCCCGGTTCAGGCAAAACGGTGTAGTTTGCGTATGGTTTTACGCAGGGGTGTTCGATTGAACACGTGTATTTATACACGTGCTTTAATCAGACGATTTAGTAGTACTAGCAGGTTTGAAAGACAGCCTTTTTTATGCTAGTATTATATTGCTCTCTTTTGGGTATTTGTATTTTAACACGAATACGGTATTTATACGAATACGTGTATTTGTATAAATACGGGTATTTGTGCTTTGATACAAATACATGTATTTCTTTCTAAATATGAATACGCGTATTTTGTATTTTCAGTACAAATACGGTATTCGTATTTTGGTAGAAATACGGTATACGTATTCATACGGGTTTGAGTATACTTGTTTATATGCATACATTTATATTTATATATGTGTATGTATACTTGATGAGGTGGCCTCTCTCACACTCACTCATTCTCACCACTTCTAGAGTTGTGTGGGCTTGTGACTCACACTAGTGAGTCACAACCCACACAACCACCCTTTTTTTTTTGCATGAAGAGATATGAATGAGAGAGTGTAGAATATTTTTTGTTGGATGGTTGATATTTATCAAGTGAAGAAAAATTCTTGAGTTGCTACCTCTTCATCTTCTTCCTCATTTTTCTTCACTTGATTTGTGAGGATTAAAAGAGAGCGTTTATTTTCACAAACTACACCACTCTAAGCTTCTTATCGTAGCAAGACTTGATCTTTAGTTGCTTCGGACGAAGCTATCGCTTGAATTGGCATCCTCGGGTGGATCGTCTTTGACACGGATGATCGGCTTCGAGAGCTCGTTCCATCAACCCAAGGAGCTTGAGGAGTCAACTTTCAAGACCCGAAAGACAATCTACAAAGGTTGTAATCTCAACCGAGTTGTTAAAACTCTAGTTAGGGTTTGTTTAGTACAGTGTTTAGGCTTGAATCCTAGGGATTTAGTGTTTTGTGCTCAAGATTTTAAAGTTTTTGATTTCGCATAGCCGTAGTTGTCATGGCAAGGAGCACATATACACTTACATCAGTGACGGTCATCATACAGTCCGGTCTCTTCGTCTAAGAGTGTCGCATACCGGGTCTGGGGAATGGAATCTGTCAGACCCCTAATAACCCGATAAGTCATGCTGACAGAGGACTCATAACTACCAGAGATACAACTGATAACACTTATCAGTTTATCTTATCTGCCGTAGCCACAGACTTCTGGTTTAGTCATGTCCTGCACAGCGCGACATCAACTCCCTATACCGGGAGGGATGAATTCCTTCGACCGCTCACTGCTTCCATGTGTTTCGGGACTATACCCAACCAAAACCTTTTTTCAAGACTTAATAGAGCCGTGGTAGGGTAGTAATCAAAGTATAGTGGGAACACACACAAGACAAATGAAGATCTCATGTCTAAGGACTACCCTGTACTCATGTCACCAGAGAACTGCTATCTAACACTTGGTATAATACCATCCAAGAGTTCTCGGTGAGTTCGTCTAGTGAAACTCATTCCTAATGAGCACTTATATACAATCTTTGGTGTCAAACACCAATGGCTATGGGATCAACCATTGCCCCGGTCGGGGTCAAGGAACGTAGATACTAGTCTAAACTGGAGTACCGATACCCAGTCTCGATACTCTTACGACTAGGAACATTTAAAGATGTGCATAAGGACTACCCAGGCCCCTTTAGTATGATCTTTCTCATTAATCCTTGTAGTCAAACAAAGATCCTATGGGTTTTATCTCATGCTATGGCGATACATGATAATGAGTAAAACGTATACACATGAAAGATAAAGACAAACCAGATAGCATACTATCATCTCGAGCAAAACTGTTCTCCGTATAGGTCCTCCTTGGATTCAGTAATTGCATTCCTGCAATTACGATAATTGCCTTGAGGGCACCTATGTCCAACATTTTGTTCGAGCCATCAAACGACATGTGACATTCCCCGGTCGCGTGAATAGCCCATGCGTAGCCAAAAGCAGACCCCTACAAGTGCAGCAAGCTACCAGGAAACCCAAGAAATAAGGCTTCCCAACATTATCATCATGAAAGGGCCACCCAACACTTTCTTGAATCCGGTGACTTGAGCACTCCTCCGTGGGTCTATCCTATACCCCTTACAAGCACGGCAAGCAACCCGCTAATCTTAGACTCGAGTGTCCCGATCTCAACTCTTTGCGATGGCCACCCGCTGCAATTTAGAACCCGGCTGTCCGTACGCTTCTCCGTGGGGTAATCCTAAACCTATATTAATACAACGGCGACAACGATCGCAACCTGATCGTGTCCCGAAAAATAATAATAATACTTAAAGCGGCGATTATGGCCACGTGTGAACCGCTAAGTCCCGAAACAAAGAATATACATATAGCGGAAAAGGCGGCCACAAGTTGCAGCTCGTCCCGAACAAATGAATAAACAAAATAGCTACAAGCATGAATGGAAATAACACTTATCGCTAAATCACACTTCCGCACAAGGACTATTCATTTCGCGGCAATCCAACACATTCCAACAAACCAACATCTCAGACTCACTTGTGCAACCCCGTCGAATTAAACACATCAATTCGTTGGCGTTAAACACTGTGTATTGCATACGCCGACGAGTTATATCAATTAAACACTTTAATATATTTAACTCATCGCCCATGGCCAACAAATCACAAAAATGTCGAGGCAAAACCGTTAATTCAACACTTGAAAAAATACTATTCACTCCGACATAGAAAAAACCGTTAATTCATGCGTATCGCATACGCCGACGTTACAAATACATTAAACACTTTAATCTAGTTTATACCATCGCAAATGGCTAACGAATCAAACAACCTTTTAATCGAAGCAAAGATTTCAAAAATTGAAAACACTATTCACCACGACAATAAATCGGCACTTTTGGCTTGGAATCGTGTCGAAACGAACTCGAAAGGTGCCCAAAGTTTGCATGGACTTCGGGACAAAAATTAGATACCACTTTGAAATGTTCCGGGGGGTGGCATGACCTTTTGCCACCTTTACGGTGGCCAAAGGCCTTGCCAGACCCGAGAGCACCCTTATGGGTGCTCTCGGGTCATCAACCCCCCCGAGAGCATTTCAAAGTGCTCCCGGGTATGGTTGACCCCCTCCGATGTGTTCCATAGCAATACAAACGAATCTAGATCACATCTACTATGCCCGAGCGCGACAACTAGAGCCGAAAAGAATCGATTTAAGTTCATGTTTCAAAAACAGTGAACACTTCACATTGAAACATGGTTTTGGATTTCAAATTGGACAAAAAAAAATTGCTAAGTTTGTAAGTCCATCTTAGCACTCTTTTTATGAATTTAGAAGTAAGGAAAAGGGGATTTCAAAAATTCAAGAGAGCTAACATAGAACAAGCCCTAGGAACCAAGCTAAAAACTTAAACTTGCAACAAAAGGAACTAGTTTGCAAACAAAATTAAAGATTACAATCTTGATGATCAAGTCCTTCACTCTAATGG
This sequence comes from Agapanthus africanus, assembly GCA_030015575.1. Classification (NCBI taxonomy): domain Eukaryota; kingdom Viridiplantae; phylum Streptophyta; class Magnoliopsida; order Asparagales; family Amaryllidaceae; genus Agapanthus; species Agapanthus africanus. The sequence goes on along the minus strand of CM057347.1, from coordinate 203,147,699 downwards.
CTCTAGGATGATTATCCAAGCTTGCAAGTAGAAGATCCTCAAGCTCCTAAATGATCCACCTTGAGATTTTAGCAACTCAAGTTTCTACCTCACAAACTACTACTAGAAGTGAAGCTACAAACTAAACAAATTTGATAAATGAGTTTAGAAAGGAGATGTAGGATTTTTGCTCATAGTTTTTCTTTCTCTTTTTAGTTTTCTTTCTCTACTAAAAAAAACAAGAGAGCAAGAGAGAAGAAGATGAAGTAATGATAAGATAATGAGACAAGAATTTTAGTAGCCATTCTTATCTAAACAAACAATCAAGAATGGTCTACTAAGTTCTACTCACTTCTTTTCTTTATACCTCATTCTTTCATAAAGATAATGAAAAATGTAAATTAATTATCTTCCATGTGCATCTCATACACACTAACACTTTGTATCAAATACACAATTTTAGTTTATGTGCATTACATACACAAAGCATATGCATCAAATACATACAACAAAAGAGAGAAAATACATTTGAGCAAAATACTAGATTATATATATATATATATATATATATATATATATATATATAGAGAGAGAGAGAGAGAGAGAGAGAATTATTAAATTAACAATTGATTTAATAATCCGGTCATATCAACATATACCGGTTAGTATCGTAAATTGTCCGATTAAAAGACATGTATCAAATACACGTATTTAATCGAACACCAACATATCATTATATGCTTCCGTACGTATCACTATACGTACACTACATCATTTTTCCTGAGACAGAAATCTCTGTGTAGGACTCTAAAGACTCGATAATATGCTAGCAGTAGTTCAGGATCATATTCTTAATCACAAGCACGTCAGCAGCATTAGCTATACATAACAGCTATCTAGGTATTTGTTGAGGAGGAACATCGACAGACATGCCTATCCATACCCCTACAGAGCCAACAAGCGACACTTACTATACAGTCTGGTCTCTTCGTCTAGTATGTTGCATATCGAGCTTGGGGTTTGGAATCGTTAGACCCCGATAACCTTATAAGTTATGCCTATGTTTGGCATGTAACCAACCGAGTAACTACTAATAACACTTATTAGTAAATATCACATGCCCTGCCCAGGGAATTATGGTTATAGCCGATCGAGCACAGCGAAACATCAACTCCCTATACCGGGAGAGACGAAACCCTTCCTATCGCTCATCGTCTCCATATGATCCAGAACTGTACCCATCTACTACCTGTTTGCACAGCTCTTTAAAGCTGTGGTAGGGTAGTAATCTAAGCACAGTAGGGACTATATGAGACTCTATGACGATCTCAGGTCTACAGACTAACATTTATAAGTGTCGCCAGAGAACTGCTATCTGACGATAAGTATAGTACCATATAGGAGTTCTCAACGAGTCCGTTCAGTGTACTCAGTCTCTAATGAGCACTTGTATACAATCTTTGATGTCAAACACCAATGGATATGGGATCATCCATCGCCCCAATACAAGGTCAAGAAACGTATACACTAGTCTACTCTGGGACATCGATGCCCTGTCTCAATATCCCCTAGGAACATTTAAGGATATGCTTATAAACTACCTAGGGCCCACTAGTATGATCTGCATCACAGTTCTGGCAGTCAAGCAAAGATCCTAAGGGCTTTATCAATATATTTTAGCCACAGTAATAACAAGTAGAACCATACACATGAATGATAAAGTCAAACCAAATAGCATACTATCATATTGCGAAAGATTATCGTATACATATATATGTCCAACAATTACAATAATTGCCTCTAGGGCATATACATATCAAACAATCTCCTACTTACACTAAGGCTAATTATTGGTCTGTCTCATACCCAACATCTCAAAAAGTCGCTCAAAGTGCGCCAGTGGAAGGGCCTTGTTGAGTGGATCCGCAGTGTTGTTCTTCTTGTCTACTCTCCGAACTTCGATCTCGTGGCGATCAACTATCTCCCAGATCGGGTGATATCGCCTCAGGATGTCTGGAACGCTGATGGGACCTGGGTTCCTTGGCTAACGCCATAGCCCCATTATTATCACAATACAAGAGTATTGGATCAATAATGGTTGGAACCACTCCAAGCTCTGAGATAAACTTCCGCATCCAGACTGCTTCCTTGGAAGTATCATTTGCAGCAATGTGCTCAGCTTCCTTCGTTGAGTCTGCAATGGTGTCTTATTTGGAACTTTTCCAACAGACCGCCCCTCCATTGAGGGTAAATACAAAACCCGAGATAGACTTGCTGTCATCCTTGTCACTCTGGAAGCTGGAATAGGTAAAGGCCTCCATTTGGAGATCCCCGTTACCATACACCAGAACATTTCTTTTGTCCTTCACAAGTACTTTAGAATATTCTTCACAGCTGTCCAGTGTTTCTCCCCTGGATTGGGTTGATACCTGCTTAGTATACTCAATGTGTAAGCTGCTTAGTTCGCTTAGCACCCCCGCTAAGTTTCGGCACGCATCAAGTATGCTATTTCAAAAAATCTAAGGTGCCGAGTGAGCCCGACCAAGGATCTAACTAGAGAATTGGGGTTTTTAAAGCATGTAAACAACTTTACACTAAGTGAAATAGGAATACAACCTTTGTAGACCGGTCCTTCACTTCTAAAGCTCCATATAGTAGTCCCTTTCCTCCAAGTAGTGGTGTCCCGGACTTTCCTTAGGATCCACTAGGCGAAAGGAACGAGCTTGCTCTAGGATCTTCGAGGCCGAAGATGATCTACGTCGAAGAATCTCTAACTCAAGCTACCTCTTCACTAATTGAGGAATTAGTGAAGTAAACAAGCTATACTAAATGGCTAGTTTGGTATAGATTGATGAAGTAGAAATTTTGCTCACTTTAGAATTATTTTTCTCCTTTTCTTTTTTACCTCACTAGAAAACTAGAAAGCAAAGAAAGAGATGAAGAAGAAACTCAAGTGATCAAGTTATGAACCATGGGTGAGAAAAATATCTCATATAATCTCTTGTAGAGACTTAACCATGGCTAAACATAATGGTTAGGTTAATAAATATCTAGAGTAAAACAAATTTAGTGGACTAAGTCAAGGTTTTTACATGCTTCCACAAGCATCTTAAACCATGTCAATTTCCACCTAATTTTGATATATCTCTTAATAATTAATCACCCAAATTATCTTTAGTTAGGTATGAGTCTCATACACCCAAATCCAATGTATCATCTAGCATGACACATAATTAAATACATTAATATATATCATATATATATATATTTAAATGTATTAGTAGAAAAGAAATTCTTAAGTGAGGTAATATTAGTTAATATATATTAATATATCAAATATATAATTATATATTAAATTATTAAATCAACACTTGATTTAATAATCCGGTTATATCACATATAACCGACTAATATCATTTATATCAACTTATCGAATCAACACTTGATTCAATAACCCAGCTATATTTCATATAACCGACTGATATCATATATCACGAGATTAGAATACGGTATCACATACACGTATTCATCTCGATCCCGCACATCACATGTGCCCTACATCGTTTCTCTTGAGCCAGGAAATCTCTGTGTAGGACTCTAAAAACTCGTCAATACGCCAGCAGTAGGTGATGATCATATCAGTCACCGACAAGCCTTCAGCGGTACTAGCTGGGCCTAACGGCTACTCAGGTATTGAGCGATCAGAAGATCAACAAGCAAGCTTGTCCATACTCCTGTGAATCCAGTAAGTAACACTACCGTACAGTCCGGTCTTTTCGTCTGATATGTCGCATATCGAGTCTGGGGGTGGTAAACATCATACCCCAATAACTTGATAAGTCATGCCGATGTGAGGCTCATAACGGGTCGAGAAACTACTGATAACACTTACCAGTAAATCTCATCATCGGCCCTGGTTAGGGACTTCCAGTTATAGCCAATCGAGCATAGCGCAACATCAACCTCCAATACCGGGAGAGACGAAACCCCTCCTATCGCCCATTGCCTCCATGTGACTCGGGACTGTACCCAAAATCCACTTGTTTGCACGCTCTCTTGAGCGTGATAGGGAGGAAATCAAAGCACAATGGGAATCACACAAGACTCTGACGATCTCGGGTCTACAGACTAACCTGTTCCAGTGTCACCAGAGAACTGCTATCTGACGTTAGGTATAATACCATCTTGGAGTTCTCGGCGAGTCCTGTTCGGTGTACCCATTCTCCAATGAGCACCTGTGTACAATGTTTGATGTCAAACACCAATGGCTGTGGGATCAACCATCGCCCCATACAGGGTCAAGAAACGTACACACTAGTCTACTCTGGAATATCGATGCCCTGTCTTGATACTCCCTCGACTAGGAATAATTAAAGGATGGACTTGTGGACTACCCTGGCCCCACTAGTATGATCTGCATCATAGTCCTGGTAGTCAAGTACACATCCTAAGGGCTTTATCAACATATAACGGAGAGACAGTATAATGATACAAGTGTACATGTTAAGATAAAGATCAACCAGATAACATACTATCATGTCGAGCAAGAAAGTCCTCTCTATATATGTCCAAGCATCCACTATAATATACAATCATGTACAATAATGGCCTCTAGGGCATACAAATAACTAACAATCTCCCAATTGCACTAAGGCCAATTGTTGTAATATCTCATACCCAACATCCCAAAAAGTCTCTCAAATAGCCTTTGTGAGTGGATCCGCCGTGTTATTCTTCGTGTCAACTCTCCAGACCTCGATCTCGCGGAGATCAACTATCTCCCTGATCAGATGAAACCGCCTAAGAATATGTCTGGATCACTGATGGGACCGGGGTTCCTATGCCAAAACCACAACTCCATTGTTATCACAATACACTAGTATTTGATGCTTAATAGTAGGAACCTCACCATGTTCATCTCATGAACTCGTTCATCCAGACAGCCTCTTTGGTAGCATCGTTGGTAGTGATGTATTCAGCCTTTATCGTCGAGTCTGCTACGGTATCTAGCTTGGAACTCTTCCAACATACTGTCCCTCCACTGAGGGTAAAGACAAAATCTGAGACTGACTTTCAGTCGACCTTATCACTCTGGAAGCTCGAATCGGTAAAGGACTCCACTTGGAGTTCACCGTTACCATACACCAAGAACATTTCTTAAGTCCTTCTCAAGTGCTTAAGAATGTTCTTTACAATTGTCCAGTGATTCTCCCTAGGATCCGATTGATACCTGCTTACAACAGCAAGTGCGTAAGCCACATCCGGTCTGGTACATAATATCCCATACATGATAGACCCGACTGCCGAAACATAGGGTATCCCTTGCATGCGAACCCTCTCCAAATCAGTCTTGGGGGACGTCTCTTTGGAGAGAGTGATTCCTGAGATCGTGGGTAAATTTCCACGCTTGGAATCTTCCATACTAAACCTCTTTAGTATGGTGTCAATGTACCTGGATTAGGACAATCCCAACATCCGTTTAGATCTATCTCTATAGATCTTAATCCCCAGGATGTAGAAGGCATCACCCAGATCCTTCATGGAGAATCTTTGTGATAAGAAGAGCTTGACCGAGTGCAGCATAGGAACATCATTTCCTATCAAGAGTATGTCATCCACGTACAATACGAAGAAGACAACCCTACTGTCTGCAAGCTTTTTGTATATACACGGCTCATCTACGTTTTTGATGAAGTCAAACTTTTTGACTGACACATCAAAACAGATGTTCCAACTCCATGATGCTTGCTTTAATCCGTATATTGATTTAAGCAGCTTGCACACCTTTCCGCTGCTCCCACTGTCTACGAAGCCCTCTGTCAGTGTCATGTACACGCTCTCTTCTAAATCACCATTTAGAAAAGCGGTTTTAACGTCCATCTGCCAGATTTCGTAGTCATGGTATGCAGCGATGGAAAGTAGGATCTGGATGGACTTAAGCATAATCACTGGAGAAAAGGTTTCATCATAATCCACACCCGGTTATTGACGAAAACCTTCTGCTACAAGTCTAGCTTTGAAAGTCTCAACTTGTCCATCTACACCAACTATCTTCTCAAGATTCACTTGCTCCCAATGGGTTTTACCCCTTCAGGAGAAACTTCCAAAGTCCATACTTTGTTGGTGTACATGGATTCCATCTCAAATCGCATTACATCCAGCCATTTCATAGGGTCCCCACTCGTGATGGCCTGTTCGAAACTAGTTGGGTCATCATCTTTCATGATGCAATCCTCGCTTCCACCGTCAATGAGAAAACTGTAGTATCTCTCAGGTGGATGAGGAACCCTACTAGATCTGTGGAGAGGCTGAAGTTCATCAGGGACTATTGAATCCTCCGATTCTACCAAATCATCAGTTGTAGTTTGTGTAGCTGGAACTTCTTCAAGTTCTACCTCATGACTCCTACTTTCTTTTACAAGAAATTCCTTTTCTAAAAAGGTGGCATGTTGAGCAACAAACACCTTTTTGTTCCTCACTGTGGTAGAAGATATATCCATAGGAATCCTTTGGATATCCCACAAACTTACACAGAACAGACCTTGCCTCGAGCTTGTCCGGATTTTGCTTTTTAACATAGGCCGGACACCCCAATATCTTAACTCGTTTAAGAGATGGTCTCTTCCCATTCCATATCTCATATGGAGTGGTAGGCACTGAGTTGGTTGGAACTCTATTCAATAGGTATGCCGCTGTCTCAAGCGCATAACCCCAAAAGGAAATAGGCAACTCAGCAGTACTCATCATAGAGTGCACCATATCTAATAAGATGCGGTTTCTCCGCTCCGATACACCGTTGTGCTGTGGTGTATATGGAGGAGTAAGCTGAGAGAGAATCCCATTCTCTTTTAAATAGTCACGGAATTCCGTGCTCAAGTATTCTCCACCCTGGTCTGATCGAAGGATCTTAATACTTCTACCCGTTTGGTTATCTACTTCGCACTTATATTCCTTGAATTTCTCAAAAGGTTCAGACTTATGTTTCAACATGAACACATGTCCGAATCTTGAGAGATCATCGGTGAATGTAATGAAGTATGAAGAACCATTCCTGGCATGTGTAGACATAGGACCGCATACATCACTATGTATCAGTCCCAAGAGTTCAGTAGCTCTTTCTCCGTGTCCAGTAAACGGAGTTTTGGTTATTTTACTTTTGAGACATGACTGACAAGTTTCATAAGATGTAAATTCGAACGGGTTCAAATATCCATCCTTATGTAACTTTGCTAGTCGTGTCACATTGATATGACCTAGTCTACAATGCCACAAGAAACATTCGTTCATTTCTGAACTTTTCCTCTTGTGTGTGTTCTGTACGTTAAGAACTGTATTTTGATTCAGAACGTATAAACCGTTACATAACGTACCAAACCCAATCAACACTTGATTTAGAAAAATGTTCATAACATTTTTCTCTACTACAAAGTTATATCCTTCTTTATCTACTAAAGAAATCGATATTAAATTGCATATCATAGATGGTATATAATAACAGTTGTTCAAGATCAACGTATTCCCATTTGGCAATACCAGGTGATATTCGCCAACTGCTTTGGCTGCAACATTTGCACCATTCCCTGCTTTTAGAGAATGATAACCTTTTCCCAGTTCTTTACCTTTCTTTAGCCCATGTAACATATTACATATATGAGATCCTGATCCGATATCTAATACTCAGGACGTAGAGTGTACTGAGAAACAGTTCTCGGTAACGAACACACCCGAAGAAGATGCATCAACATGCACATTCCTCATTCGGGTTGTATGGGAATCCGGAATTCCCCTATTTCCTGCTCAGACTTATAACAATTATAAGGTAAAGCGGAACCAACGTTCCCCAGCTCAGTATAACAAGTGGGTTCGGTCAATACATCAATATTATTATCTTCATTAAGGCGTGTCATGGTCGCTACCGAGAGAGAGAGAGAGAAAAGAAAACATTTTAGCGTATGCTCTTGCAATATTAGATTGGTTATTATCTTATCTAATCAGGATGGCTCCCACTGTTTTTATCAAATCTTCCTTCAAACCCTAAAAGGTAAGACTAGCCGGGATTAATTACACCCTACAAGTTCGCTAACCGGTCAGCCAGGCCAGTGTCGGTACTTTAAAGAAGGTTCTCCGTGCTTTCGCACAGACCTAATTAAAATAAACCTCATTTTTCCAGAGGCATAACCCCGTTAACACCTTTCTAGATACCTACTGGATTAGCTAATTGTAAAGTTCAAAACTCTCCCAGGAGTAACTCTTACTCGCAGTGGGTATCGGGATCCAACTATCTCATAGAAGGTATGCAATCTAGTTGCAAATTTCAACACTTGAAATTCCCAATATCTTTTTCCCCAATGTCCTATGACCTTGACGAAGGCCAACAAACCATAGGGCGCTAGTCAAGTTTAACCCGTACATTTCGTGATTGAATTAAACCCACCCGCACGGCCCTTGACGAAGGCCAACAAAGTCATACGACTACCCTGATCTAATCACATCATATGCAGCAGATAAGCACTAATCAGCTGCCACACACTACGCCTTGACGAAGGCCAACAAACGTAGCACGAATACTAAATAGTACTTATCTAAAATGACGGAGGGCTACGACAGGTTTTTAAGAAAACCTTTTGCGTAATGAACTTGATATCGTTGTAGAATCGAGTGATTTGAAAAGGAGTGGTTTAAGCTCCGCTTTTAAAATCGAGATTTTCAAAATAAACCGAGTGGGTGTAGCATCTGCTAGCTTCTGCTAAAGAGGTCACTCCCGGTGAAGGGATCTAGGCTCTTTCCTCATCGAATGAGGTGCTGGATATTCATCAAGGAATAACACTATGCAAAGAAAATAACTAGAGCTACCTTTTTGAAAATTTGATTCTACAACATCTTTAAGTTTCTTTCCTTTTCATTAATCTCATTAGTGAAGTCCCATCATTTATGCTTCCTAAGCATCACAGATAAAGAAACGAAAATACAACGTACGCTTATGCCACCGCATTCGCCACGGGGTCCCGTCATGCACCGTTAGGTTAGTTAACTAACGGCAGAGCGAGGGTAGGACTAGCGCGGATGCAAAACATAAGCAACGTTTATTATATATCATATATATAATATAAAATATTCGTCTCACGCAGTTATATGATCTCATCACAGAACATTGCAGCAGAAGTCAACATATGAAATATAGGATATACTAGGAGGACCGTGTTTTAAATCAAGTCAGTAAAAGACACGGATTCCACGGTCGTGATGAATAGCCAAACCCACATCTCTAGACCTCTACGGGAGCGGCAAGCAACCCTACCAATTCTAGAGTTAGGAGCCCCGGTCTCGACTCCTCGAGTGGTCTCCCACTGGACTCTAGAACCCGGTTACTTATGCTCCCCGCCTTGGGTCTATCATAATGCGGAAAAGTAAATAATATACATCAATCGTGACATCATCCTCAACCCAGAAGTGTCCCAATAAAAGAATATTACATACAAGTTTTTACATGAATGAAAATGAAAAACTCTCATCTCATGCAAAAACCCGCGGCTATTCAAACACAGCAATCCAATATAACATATCACAGCAACACATAACATCACATGTCATCAACGTAAATAAATATGCGTATCCCAATTGTCGTTGACGTATAGCAACGAAACCGGCGATACAACACATATTACACTTACGGTCGCAGAAAAGAAATGAAAACTACAATAATTGGAATCTGCAACCACCTTAGACATCATAAACCCGAAATATCACATACTTCGGATTTCATGCCTAACCATATAAATTCCTTAGACATCATAAACTCGGAATATCACATATTCCGAATTTCATGCCTAACGTTATAAACCCGGCATTTTAGTCTCAGATTGAAAACACTTTTCAATAACCAGTCCGGCAATTCAACAAGATTCCCGACAGTTGATCGAATGCTCGTCGGAAACATTAGTAGACGGCCGCACCCCCGATGCCGTCGACGAAGTGCACTTAGGCGGAACACCGCGGCCGCGAGCACCTTAGCGGATGCTTTTGGCAACGGAGTTCTCCTACAGTCACTCAGTCAAGGCGATGGGGCGTAGTTATCTATTAGTGTTATCCGGCGAGTGTTCGCGTACACTACGTGATTGCGACGAGATTTTGATCCGAATCAAAACCCTGTGGCAACCGATCAAAAGAGACTAAATTGCTAGATTTATAAAACACTAATTAGTTTTCACAAAACTAATTATTGTGGATTCCAAATAATGTATCACAAATCACAGATATCTAGACGATGTTAAACATTTCGATCGATTCATCAAACTCCCTAAATTCCTAGAGACCTCAACACTTGAGTCACACTTAAAAATACTCAGAATGTGCCACAAGTACCTATGGATCAGCACAAGAAGGCACGTTCCCTGCTTCACCAACGGCGTCGCGGAACCGCGGCAAAACCCATGTTTTGGTCACGGTTACGCGACCGTTTGGTCGAGTTGGGCCCTCATTTTTCTTGGGGATCCATACAAAACCCTGCACAATTTTCTGCATATTTTTAATTTGGAAAAATCCAACTTCTGAAAAATTTTCCAGAGACTAGGGTTTTTCGGGTTTCAAAGTTCGATCGAACATGTTAACTTCTCCTAGACGACTCCTAATGCTCTAGCTCGGCTCTGATACCACTGCTGGGTTCGCTTAGCACCCCCGCTATGTTTCGGCACGCATCAAGTATGCTATTTCAAAAAATCTAGGGTGCGGAGCGAGCCCGACCAAGGATCTAACTAGAGAATTAGGGTTTTTAAAGCATGTAAACAACTCTACACTAAGTGAAATAGGAATACAACCTTTGTAGACCGATCCTTTACTTATAAAGCTCCGTGTAGTACCCTTTGCTCCAAGTAGTGGTGTCCCGGACTCTCCTTAGGCTCCACTAGGCGAAAGGAACGAGCTTGCTCTAGGATTTTCGAGGCCGAAGATGATCTACGTCGAAGAATCTCTAACTCAAGCTACCTCTTCACTAATTGAGGAATTAGTGAAGTAAACAATTTATACTAAATGGCTAGTTTGGTATAGATTGATGAAGTAGGAATTTTGCTCACTTTAGAATTATTTTTCTCCTTTTCTTTTTCACCTCACTAGAAAACTAGAAAGCAAAGAAGGAGATGAAGAAGAAACTCAAGTGATCAAGTTATGAACCATGGGTGAGAAAAATATCTCATATAATCTCTTGTAGAGACTTAACCATGGCTAAAGACAATGGTTAGATTAATAAATATCTAGAGTAAAACAAAATTAGTGGACTAAGTCAAGGTTTCTACATGCTTCCACAAGCATCTTAAACCATGTCAATTTCCACCTAATTTTGATTTATCTCTTAATAATTAATCACCCAAATTATCTTTAGTTAGATATGAGTCTCATACACCCAAGTCCAATGTATCATCTAGCTTAACAAATAATTAAATACATTAATATATATCACATATATATTTAAATGTATTAGTAAAAAAGAAATTCTTAAGTGAGCTAATATTAGTTAATATATATTAATATATCAAATATATAATTATATATTAAATTATTAAACCAATACTTGATTTAATAATCCGGTTATATCATATATAACCGACTAATATCATTTATATCAACTTATCGAATCAACACTTGATTCAATAACCCGGCTATATCTCATATAACCGACTGATATCATATATCGCGAGATTAGAATACGGTATCACATAAACATATTAATCTCTGTCCTGCACATATCATATATGTGCCCTACTTCGTTTCGCTTAAGCTAGGAAACCTCTGTGTAAGTCTCTAAAGACTCGTCAATACGCCAACAGTTGGTGATGATCATATTAGTCACCCACAAGCCGTCAGCGGTACTAGCTGAACGTAAAGGCTACCCAGGTATTGAGCGATCAGAAGATCAATAAGCAAGCTTGTCCATTCTCCGGTGAATCCAGTAAGTAACACTACCGAACAGTCCGGTCTCTTTGTCTGATATGTTGCATATCGAGTCTGGGGGTGGTAAACGTCAGACCCCAATAACTTGATAAGTCATGCCGATGTGAGGCTCATAACGGGTTGAGAAACTACTGATAACACTTACCAGTAAACTCATCATCAGCCCTGGCCAGGGACTTCCTGTTATAGCCAATCGAGCATAACGCAACATCAACCCTTAATACCGGGAGAGAAGAAAACCCTCCTATCGCTCACTACCTCCATGTGACTCGGGACTATACCCAAAATCCACATGTTTGCATGCTCTCTTGAGCGTGGTAGGAAGGAAATCAAAGCACAGTGGGAATCACACAAGACTCTATGACGATCTCGGGTTTATAGATTAACCTATACCAGTGTCACCAGAGAACTGCTATCTGACGTTAGGTATAATACCATCTAGGAGTTCTCGGCGAGTCCTGTTCGGTATACCCATTCTCCAATGAGCACCTATGTACAATGTTTGATGTCAAACACCAATGGCTGTTGGATCAACCATCGCCCCATATAGAGTCAAGAAACATACACACTAGTCTACTCTAGAATATTGATGCCCTTTCTCGATACTCCCTCGACTAGGAACAATTAAAGGATGAACTTGTGGACTACCCTGGCCCCACTAGTATGATCTGCATCATAGTCCTGGTAGTCAAGTACACATCCTAAAGGCTTTATCAACATGTAACGGAGAGACAGTATAATGATACAAGTGTACATGTTAAGATAAAGATCAACCAGATAGTATACTATCATGTCGAGCAAGAAAGTCATCTTTATATATGTCCAAGCATCCACTATAATATACAATCATGTACAATAATGGCCTCAAGGGCATACATATAACTAACATAAGCTACATCTGGGAGAGTACATAATATCGCATACATGATAGACCCTACAGCAGAAGTGTAGGGTATAACACTCTTGCGAGCCCTCTCTTTATCATACTTTGAACACTCGTTTTTGGAAAGGGTGATTCCGTGACAAGCGAGTAAATTACCTCGCTTGGAATCTTCCATATTAAATCTCTTTAGTATGGTATCTATGTTCCTGGATTGGGACAATCCCGACATTCTCTTAGATCTATCTCTATAGATCTTAATGCCCAGAATGCATGAGGCATCACCCAGGTTCTTCATGGAGAACCTTTATGATAGGAATAGTTTGACCGAATGTAGCATAGGAACGTCATTTCCTATCAAGAAAATGTCATCCACGTACAATATGAGGAATGTGACTGTATTCCCTATACAATCTTCTTATAAATGCAAGGTTCATCTACGTTTTTGATAAAATCGAACTTTTTGATCGTATCATCAAAGCAGATGTTCCAACTCCGTGATGCCTGTTTTAATCCATAGATGGATTTAAACAACTTGCATACTTTTTCGCTACTCCTACTGTCAATGAAGCCCTCTGGCTGATCCATAAAATCGCATTCTTCTAAATCACCATTTAGAAATGCAGTTTTAACGTCCATCTGCCAGATTTCATAGTCGTAGTAAGCAGCAATAGCAAGTAGGATTCGAATGGATTTAAGCATAGCTACTGGAGAAAAGGTCTTATCATAGTCCAATTCTAATCTTTGACGAAAACCTTTCGCTACAAGTCTAGCTTTATAGGTCTCCACTTGTCCATCCACACCAATCTTTTTCTTAAAGATCCATTTGCACCCTACGGGTTTTACTCCAGAAGGTGCAACTTCCAAACTCCATACTTTGTTGGTGTGCATAGATTCCATTTCGGGTCACATAGCATCCAGCCATTTCACTGAGTCACTACTCGTGATAACCTGCTGAAAACTAGTAGGGTCATCATCTTCCATGATGCAATCTTCTCTATCACCATCAATGAGGAAACCGTAGTATCTCTCTCGTGGGTGAGAAGACTTACTAGATCTACAGAGTGACTGAGGCTCATTGGGTTCTATCGAAACTTCAGATTCAACCAAATCGTTTGTAGTTGTTTGTGGCTCTGGAATTTCTTCTAGTTCTACTGTATTGCCAATAGTATCATTTGTAAAAAAAAACTCATTTTCTAAAAATGTGGCATACTGAGAAACAAATACTCTTTGTTCCTCCTTGTGGTAGAATAGATATCCATATGAATGTTTATGATATCCCACAAATTTGCACAAAACCGATCGTGTCTCTAGTTTGTCTGGATTCTACTTTTTAACAAAAGCAGGACAACCCCATATCCTAACTCGTTTAAGAGATGGTCTCTTCCTACACCATATCTCATATGGAGTGGTAGGCACGGATTTGGTCGGAACCAAGTTTAATAGATATACTATAGTCTCTAATGCATACCCCTAAAAGGAAAGTGGTAACTCAGCATCACTCATCATGGAGCGTACCATATCTAATAGGGTATGATTCCTCCACTCTGACATACCGTTGTGCTGTGGTGTGTACGGAGGAGTGAGCTGAGAGAGAATCCCATTCTCTTTTAGGAAATTAAAGAACTATGTACTTAAGTACTCTCCTCCTCGATCTGATCGAAGTTTCATGATGCTCAACCCAGTTTGTTTTTCTACTTCAATTTTATACTCCTTGAATTTTTCGAAAACTTCGGACTTATGTTTCAGCAAGAACACTTGTCTGAACCTCGAGAAATCATCAGTAAAGGTTATGAAATATGAATAACCGCTTCTTGCATGCATAGACAATGGTCCATATACATCATCACTATGTATGCGGCCTAAGAGTTCAGTAGCTCTCTCTTCGTGTCCAGTAAACAGAGTTTTGGTCATTTTACCCTTGATGCAAGACTGACAAGTCGCATAAGATTTATATTCAAACGGATTCAAATATCCAACTTTATGTAGCTTGGTCAGTCTTGTTTCGTTAATATGACCAAATCTACAATGCCATAAGAATGCTTCATTTATTTCTAAAGTCTTTCTTTTGTTTGTGTGTTGTATGTTGAAAACTGTGTGTTGATTCAGGACGTAGATTCCGTTATTTAAGATACCATACCCAATCAACTGTTGATTTAGGTTAATGTTCATAACATTACTTTGCAACACAAAATGATATCCTTCATTGTCTAACAAAGATACGGATATAATATTACATAACATACTCAGTACAAAATAACAGGGATTCAAAATCAATATACACCCTGAAGGCAAGCCTAGGTGATACTCTCCCACTGATGCAACATCAACATTTGAACCATTCCAACGCGGAGAGCATGATCACCTTTCTTTAAAAGCTTGCTATTTCGCAACCTATGCACACAATTACAGATGTGAGAACCTGAACCGGTATCTAATACCCAGGATGCAGAGTTTATTGAAAAACAGTTTTCGATGACAAACACATCTGAAGCGGAAGCATCATCATGCTTCTTTTTCTTGAGATCGGCAAGGTACTCAGTGCAATTCCTTTTCCAATGCCCCATCTTGTGATAATAGAAGCATTCACCCTTCCCTGATCTCGCAGCCCTAGATTTGTCTTTCCCCTTCTTCTTTTTAACTCCACCTCTTGGCCTAGTGGGTTTCTTCTTCTTCTTTCCCTTAGCTTTTGCTTTTGGGACGGAGGAAGATTGCCCAACAAGTAGAGCGGGAGTTTTCACTATCTTCAGCGTGCTTTCTGCACTCCTCAATATATTGAGGAATTCAGAAAGTGATTTCTCCAAGTTGTGCATGTTGAATTTCACTACAAATTGAGCATAGGCGGGTGAGCTATAGAACGATATCAATATATTGTTCTTTCTACATAGTCCATCCCAGGTCCTCAAGCTCTTAAATAAGGCCTATCATCTTTAGGACATGATCTCCTACAGATGTATCAGCAGCCATCCTCATTTGAAACAATTTTCGTGAGGCCTCGTAACGAAGAGCACGAGATTGCTCCCCATAAAACTTCTTTGTATGGAAAAAGATGGATTGCACATCCATCTTCTCGTGTTTCTTTTGATGTTCATTGTCCATCGAAGCTAACGCGAGGCACATTGCTGTAGCGCAGTCGATATCTCATGTTTTGCGGATCTCCTTATCCGCAATAGAGGAATCAGGGCGTGGGACGGAAGGGGCTTTGGTAGTGAGGACGTATGCAACCTTATCATAGTTAAGGGCAATGTTCATGTTCCTCAGCCAGTCTTTATAATTTGGTCCCGTCAGCTAAGGATATGATAACGACAGCCTCATTCGGGAGACAGTTATCATTCCAGGCTTCCAAGGTGACCTGGACGACAAGGAGGTTGTCAGAGTTATAATTTTCCTTCCGACGAGGGGCAGTATTTTGGACAGGTGATCCAAGGCAATACTGAGGGAGGCATGGCGCAAGATACTGATTAAGTTCAGTTGACTAAGAGGTTTGGATTTGGAGTTCATTTATGAGGTAGGTCACATCAGACATCCAGACATATTTTGAGACAGGTATTGCTCATTTCGGGAGATGGCTTTCTCCGCGAACATGAGATATAGAGAGACATAGAAAGAAACATCAAAGCGGATCCACTCACTGAGGCTATTCCTCGAACGCAATAGTTTTGTAAACGAGCTTTATGAGACTGACTAGTAGAGGAGTTGGGTGTTCGGTATCACACGGGCTGTGAGCATGCGACATCGCAATAATTAGCCTTGAGTGCAAGTGGGAGATTGTTGGAGATAGTGCCCTCAGAGTCAATTATTGGATCACAGGCACGTGATTGCAATGATTGAGGGACGACCTGTCCCAGTAGGACAGTCTTACTCAAGATGATAGTACGCTATCTGGTTTATCTTTATCATCGTGTACTGCTTTAGGTGACCTGACATGTCGCTATTACACGTTGATAGAGCCCCTAGGATT
The DNA here is from genome assembly GCA_030015575.1 of Agapanthus africanus. Lineage (NCBI taxonomy): Eukaryota > Viridiplantae > Streptophyta > Magnoliopsida > Asparagales > Amaryllidaceae > Agapanthus > Agapanthus africanus. Next base: position 203,130,936 of record CM057347.1, on the reverse strand, counting down.
CTTGCTTGACCACCAGCAGTATGAGGGCGATCATATAAGTGGGAGCTGGGGTCTATAAGCACATCCTTAAAAGGTCCCTAGTCGTGGGAGTTTCGAGACAGGGCATCGATACTCCAGAGTAGACTAGTGTGTACATTCGAGACCCCGACGAGGGGCGGTGGCCGGTCTCACAAGCCACTGGTGTCAGTTGGTTCACCTAAGATGTATACAGGTGATCATTGGATTATGAGTACACCGGACAGGACTCGCCGGGAACATGCTAGTTGGTCTTATACATGACGTCAGATAGCAGTTCCCTGGTGACATGTGTACAGGTTAGTTCATCGACCAGGGGATCATCATTTGTCTCGTGTGAGTTCCCACTGTACTTTGATTACTACCCTACCACGCTCAAAGGAGACGTGCAAACAGGTTTTAGTTGGGTACAGTCCCGAGCCACATGGAGGCAGTGAGCGGATATTCAGGGGTTCGTCTCTCCTGGTATTGGGGGTGAGGTCACGCTGTGTCTAGGAGAGCCATTACACGAAGCCCTCGGCCGAGGCAGGAGATTTACTGGTAGGTATTCCAGTAGTCTCTCAGGGTGTTCTGGGCTACACTCCGACACGACTTGTACCGCTTTTGGGGGTCTGACTTTTACCAACCCCTAGGCCCGCCATGCGATGCTCATAGACGAACGGACCGGACTGTACGGATATTGTCACTGACAGGCTCAGTAGGGTGTCAGGATGAGTTCGCTCATCGACGTCCCTTTTGGTAAATACCTGGTAGCCCGTTACGTATTGGCTTATACCTCTGACGTGCTAGTGGTTAAATCCACAACCAAGATGTTGACGAGTCTTTAGAGTCCCCCACATTCAGTTACTCAGCTTTCGGGCGAAACGCTGTAGAGGCCGTATGGAGATATGGCAGGGTTCGATCAGATACGTGCGGTATTGCACGGATCAGGATCGGACAGTTAGTACGAGAGGCCGTATGGATATATGGCAGGGTTCGATCAGATACGTGCGGTATTGCACGGATCAGGATCGAACGGATAATACTAGCCGGCTTTGGTTTAAGCCGGATCCTAGTATAGTACAGTGTAGATTTTGTCTCATTGCATTTGTATTCGGTTGGAATACAGATGCGGGTGTGTATACACAGTATTGGGGTTTTCCTGTAATTTATTACGGGACCAGTTTTCTGGAGTTGCCAGTTTGATTTCCGTTTCAGCCATTTTCATTTGTATCTTTCATTGGACGAAGATTGGTGGACGAGGGCTTATTTGCATTTGTGCAAATAAGCAATTTGGAAGGGGGTCTTTGCATACTGTTGTGTCATGATCACTTGACTTTCTTTAGTCATCATGGCTAGTCTTGTAGTGTCATGATGGCATGACTTTTTGGTGATGATGATGGAATATGATGGTTGTATGAGTGTTGAAGTTTCTTTGTGATCATTTCTTGATATGATAACTTTTCCTCTCACTTGCATGCTTCTTGTGGTTATCATTTTCACTCACTCATTCTCACTCTCACCTCACCAAGTGCCATGGCCGGCCACTCCCTCTTGGGGCTGCCCATTTTTATTGGTGTGGGTTTTTTGTTCATTTCATGCTCCAAAAATCCCCAAGTTCCTCTACATAGTATCATGTATCATCCCTCCACCAAAATGGCACCTCCATGAACCCCAAAATGAAACATGGTTCTACACTATATTCTACAGCAAACCTTGGGCACGTCGGCTCGCCAACTTCGTGCCCGAGTTGCCTCGGTATAGAGGTGGGAGCCCGTAAAGAAGCAGGCGACATGGTGCCCTTCCGGCGAGGAGGTGGAGACTGGACATTCCGCGGGAGATCGGGACGACGGCGAGAAGACCGGAGGACACGGATCGCTCGGTATATCTCTCTTCCCCATCTAGTAGTTAGCTAGGACTAGTTAATGGCACGATCTGGGTTTTTAGTGCGCGGTGGTGCCGGTTCAAGAAAATTTAAAGTTAACCATCGCTTCCGCATTTGGCCTCGGGATGGAGGCCGGGGCGCCGCCGTGCACTTACAGTGGTATCAGAGACTCGCCATTAATTTAGTCTAGCTTTGTCTAATGCGTTTTACATTTCCGATTGAACAATTTTCCAAAAACCGTATTTTTCTTTGCATCAGTTTTCTGTCGATTTTTTTTCTGGCTCGGAAATTTTTTCAGGTAGTCTCAGAATACTGTGCAGGGAAGTATAAGCCTACTGTAAAATTTTGGTCACGAGATCTCATTACTCGACCGCGGAACCGCGGCCAAACCCATGCTTGGGCCGCGGTTACGCCGCAGTTTTGAGAGATCAGTACACCAATTTTTTACAGAGGCCTCCAGACTTGAAAATGTGGTTTCTGGAATGTTAATTTTGGGAGAATTTCTTGATGTGCTACAGTAGTACTTGGGGCCCACTTGTTATAATTTTGATCGATCTGATATTTTAAACACATTATTTCACAGTATTTACATTATATCTGCGACCGTGAATATCACTTGATCGGTAAATCCTGTCTAACTGCTATAGCCCGGTTAGACGGATTTGCGAACGTGATTTTCACGTTGATGTTCTGTGTATTGCTGTGATGTTGCGGATCGGTCGTGGGGGATAGCCTGGATGCAATGCTAGTACAAGTTTTGTTGTATTATGTACATTTGATATTGCGGGGCGAGCGTCCGACATGTGGACTGCCGTCACTGCCTGTTTGTATTATTATTTTGGGGCACGGCCAGGTTGCGGTCGATGTACCTGTTGTATGTATATTTTACTTTCTGTACTAGGATTACCCCAAGGAGGGGTGCACGGATAGCCGGATTCTAGAAGGCAACAAGCCCGCATCTCATGGCATTGGGACGGAGGGGGCTTCACTCTAGAATTGGCGGGCTATTCGCCGCACTCGTAGGGGGTACAGGTTGACCCAGGAGGGGTGCCCAAGTTACCGGATTCCGTGAAGTGCTGGGTGGTCCATTCACGTTGCTGAAGGGGGCTGCCTCGCTTCAGGTTTTGGCAGGTAACTTGCCGCGCCCGTAGGGGTCTAGGATTTCATTGCACAGGCTATCCACACGACCAGGGGAACGTCGGGTTTCAGTAGTGGCTCTGTGAAACCTGGGGATCCCAGATATCTGTATTGTTCTGTGATGCTGTACATTTTTGTGATGTTGCATTTTTATCACGCCTTGAGCGAAATATAATATATTGGTATATATATTAGTAGATGTTGTATATGTTTTGCATCCGCGCTAGTCCAGTCCCCGCTCTGTCGTTAGTTAGCTAACCTAACGGGTAATGACGGGACCCAGTGGCGAATGCGGATGGCATATACGTACGTCATATTATTTTCGTTCTTTGTGGTGTGATCAATTGATGGGACTGTGTTGATTCGGATCAATGCAAGCTAAAAACAAACCTAATCTGATGTTGTTGGAACACTTTTCAAAAAGCTTTTATTGCAAGGACGTTCACTTTTGTTTTGCATCGTGGTATTCAGTTGGAATATCCTGCTCCTCAGTCGACGAGGCAAGGACCGAGATCCCTTCACCAGGAGTGACCCCTTGGACAAAAAGTTTGCGTCAGGGCAATGACTTCACTATAGCCGATTACTTTTGCTTTGCACCGTGGTATTCAGTTGGAATATCCTGCACCTCATTCTACGGGGAAAGAGCCGAGATCCCTTCACCGGGAGTGACCTCTTTAGCAAAGGTTTTCGTCACTATATTTTTAAAAAAAGCTATCCGTTCCTTCAACGATATCAAGTTCTTTACGTTAAAGGTTTTCGCCAGAAACCATTCGTAGCCCTCCATCATTTCAGTTAAATATTCGGTAGTATTCAAGCTATGTATTTTGACCTCACGCCAAGGCATAGTGATTGGTAGCTGCCGGATATTTATCTGTTGCATAGATAGATGCGTTGGTTTGGGACAGTCGTACTACTATTTTGGCCTACGTCAAGGGTATGTACGGATGGGTTCAAATCAACCTGGATAATGATGGGTAGAACTTGATATGTGACTTATGATATTTTGACCTCACGCCAAGGTCATAAGAGCATGGGGCAGAAATCACATCGGGGGTTTCTAAAGAAACTGAAACTTGCCAGATATGCGCATACCTTCTGGAGTGTGACACCGTGAGCGGATTCCGTCACGTTATCATGCGATTCCCACCGATGAGTTAGTTTACTCCTCTGGTGATCCCGACTAATTCTTCTTTTAGGTTTGGAGGAGAATTTGACGGTACAGTGGGAGGTTTCCAGATTAGATAAAATGGTAACCATTCTGATCTAGGATAGAGTGCACGCTGAGTGTTTCTTTTCTCTCTCTCTGGCACCGACCATTGACCCTACCCTAAAACTATGACTCAGTGACCAAACTTAACCGAACCTTCTTAAACACTGGCTTTTGGATTGTCAGAGTTGCAAACCTCATTGCCACTCCTACTTTTACCCTTTTCTCCAGGACACCCCGTATTACTACGAACGTCCACTTCCATTGGACAAAACCATCATATGGTTAGATACGAACTCGAAGAAATTTATTCGAGGATGGTTTCCGGTTTTGGAGAAAACGGATAGGACTATTCAGTTGTCTTTTCTTTTTACCTTCTCTCAGGTTGCGAGTACTCCTTGGTTTAGGAGTAGTACACCTATTACGCAAATTGGATAGTCTTCTTCCAAACCTTAGGCTGGTGCCGAACGGTGGGGAATGAAGAAAACCAATTAGCATAACGATGGTGTGCAGAAGGTATTGAGTTAAGACAAAGCAAGAGATTAGTAAGAGAGCAAAGTAAATTGCGACTGATATTCACGACCAAACCAGGTTTTTCATTACCACTCCCACTTCACCTTTGTATTTCTCCAGGACACTCCGTATCACTACGAAGATCCACAGTTTATTGGATACTCCATCGTATGGTTATATACGAACTCGAAAGGAACTTGTTCCAGTTCGGGGATGGATTCTGGTTCAGGAGAAATAAGAATAAGGTTTATTCAGGTGTCTTTTATCTTCACCTTCTCTCGCATTGCGAGTGCTCCTAGGATTAGGACAGCACACCCATTATGCTTATTGGATAGTCTTCTTCCAAACCATAGGCTGGTGCCGAACGGTAGGGAAGGAAGAAAACCATTTGGCCTAAGGGGTGTGCAGAAGGTAATGACTAAAGACATATAAAGGGATTTGGAGAGGTGGCAAAGAATTATACGGTTACAGTCGTGAATCTGGAAGAGGCATTACTACGAATACCGGGATACCCCATCGAAACATTTCAATGTTTCAGTTTCACTGTGTACTGTTAAAGGAAAACTGATTTCCCGATTAGATGCTTACTCCAGGGTATGTATTTACCAGGTACGATTCTCACATCTGTATGGTTTTACAGATGATGAGTGGGAGTAAGTTATTGGGAATTGGGTGATCATCCTCATTATATCGGGATTCGTTGTAATCGGTGATATCTGAGGAAGTCACCTGGGTTGTTTGCCAGTCGGCAAGTATTTGGTTTTGAATATCCGCTGTTATGCACCAATTTCAAATCGATACATCTATACGTCTATTTTTGTAGAGTGAGATATATCTTTTTGAAATTATGTTTGTGACATTTACCTATATCAGTGGATGGTTAGGTAAGGAGCATTAAACAGCGATGTAATTCTTCTTAACCATAAGTACAGTTTTCAACTTACGACACACAGTGAATGAGTTATCGGACTCAAGGGACTTATACAGAGTATTGACAGAGGGGATGGTCCTCGTACTATATTCGGTTTACTTATGACTTCTCTAGTTTTTAGACAGGTGTTTCGTGGAAACACAGGGTCCGAATTTTGAGAAGTTATAGGTATTTGAATAAAGTAGAGAACCAGGTATTGCAAGTATCGGGATTCTTCAAGGTGATCGAAGATGTAGATACTTTTGTATGGTATTTAGTTGATAGTAATGGTTACGAGAACTTGCTTCTCTTTCAGGTTACTCATAATTGAAAGCATTCCTTAGTTGCGTAACGCTGATCGGCCTCCTTCCATTTAGTTGACATGCACTGGAGACAGCTGCATGATTTGAATTTGGTTCAATTAAATCAGTGCCTCTGGTTCTATATTGGATACAGAACAGTTCATATCTTAACGATGTTAAGATACAGGGAGTTGTCTGGCTTATGATTAAAACCAGACTCCGGATAACTCAAGGCACGTTTCTGTAATGGCTGTTTGTGGGTTGACCCAGGCTATGACGAGGGTTGACTTTCTACCATCTGGAAGATCAATAGTGATATTGTTCTAGACTCGCCACAGTTTTAAATAAAATGGATTTTTTTTCAGAAAACAGTAGTGGGAGTATAGTAGAACTGGAAGTGATTCCAGAACCACAAACGATTACTGAAGATTTCATAGGAACCTAAAGATTCAATCTGGTTTGACATTCCATTGGCCACTCCGCATATACGGTGGGTAACTTCAGGCACCCGAGAGGTACTCCGGTAGCCTCAAGGACGGTGACAGGGAAGTTCCTGTTTACCCACACTTGCCATTACTGTTGTTCCAGGCTGCGAGACCCGGCGGGAGGATGAGTATAGCGTCGTTCTGAACTGGCTTCAGAAGTGTACTTGTATATGACTCTGCCAGAGGGTTGTCGTAGTCAGTGAGAGCAGCGGAAGCATTGGTGGACAGGTGGCTTATGTCTATTTATAGACTAAAGCAGATATAGCGGAGATAGATCATCAATTTCTGATATGACAGTCATAGGTTTGACTTCATAAGAATATGGGATGGATCTATTGAGAAGGTAGTAGGGTGTGATGTCATGGTATTTGGATGACATACACAGAGTAGGAAGTGACATTCCTATACTACGATCGGTTACACTTTGGTCGTCACACAGAGGTTTCTCCACATGGGACTTGGACATTATATCAGACATACTGGTTACTGGATCTATGGTTTTAGATCTAGATTTGGGTGGTTTCCCAATCAGGATACTTAGACAGCATTCTAAGAGTATTTAGAATGGACGACTCCTGGCACGGTAGTGTACCTGCAGGTAATGGAGTCACCCTCTCTAAAGGTGTCTTACAGACTAAAGGGGAGAGGGATATGCATGATTGGCAGATCACTTGCTCAGGCAATTGAGTCAATCATGAGATGTCAAGTACCACACCAGATGTTGTTCTTGCACTAGATGCAATAAGTTGACATTGATCCAATCCTGGAGAAACAGTCGGAAGCAGTTTTAGAACATAAGTGGATGTTCTAGGGATATGATAACGACAGCCTCATTCGGGAGACAGTTATCATTCCAGGCTTCCAAGGTGACCTGGACGACAAGGAGGTTGTCAGAGTTATAGTTTTCCTTCCGACGAGGGGCAGTATTTTGGACAGGTGATCCAAGGCAATACTGAGGGAGGCATGGCACAGGATACTGATTAAGTTCAGTTGACTAAGAAGTTTGGATTTGGAGTTCATTTATGAGCTAGGTCCCATCAGACATCCAGATATATTTTGAGACAGGTATTGCTCATTTCGGGAGATGGCTTTCTCCGCGAACATGAGATATAGAGAGACATAGAAAGAAACATCAAAGCGGATCCACTCACTGAGGCTATTCCTAGAACGCAATAGTTTCGCAAACAAGTTTTATGAGACTGACTAGTAGAGGAGTTGGGTGTTCGGTATCACACGGGCTGTGAGTATGCGACATCGCAATAATTAGCCTTGAGTGCAAGTGGGAGATTGTTGGAGATAGTGCCCTCAGAGTCAATTATTGGATCACAGGCACGTGATTGCAATGATTGAGGGAGGACCTGTCCCAGTAGGTCAGTCTTACTCAAGATGATAGTATGCTATCTGGTTTATCTTTATCATCGTGTACTGCTTTAGGTGACCTGACATGTCGCTATTACACGTTGATAGAGCCCCTAGGATTCTTGCTTGACCACCAGCAGTATGAGGGCGATCATATAAGTGGGAGCTGGGGTCTATAAGCACATCCTTAAAAGGTCCCTAGTCGTGGGAGTTTCGAGACAGGGCATCGATACTCCAGAGTAGACTAGTGTGTACATTCGAGACCCCGACGAGGGGCGGTGGCCGGTCTCACAAGCCACCGGTGTCAGTTGGTTCACCTAAGATGTATACAGGTGCTCATTGGGTTATGAGTACACCGGACAGGACTCGCCGGGAACATGCTAGTTGGTCTTATACCTGACGTCAGATAGCAGTTCCCTGGTGACATGTGTACAGGTTAGTTCATCGACCAGGGGATCGTCATTTGTCTCGTGTGAGTTCCCACTGTACTTTGATTACAACCCTACCACGCTCAAAGGAGACGTGCAAACAGGTTTTAGTTGGGTACAGTCCCGAGCCACATGGAGGCAGTGAGCGGATCTTCAGGGCTTCGTCTCTCCTGGTATTGGGGGTGAGGTCACGCTCTGTCTAGGAGAGCCATTACACGAAGCCCTTGGCCGAGGCAGGAGATTTACTGGTAGGTATTCCAGTAGTATCTCAGGGTGTTCTGGGCTACACTCCGACACGACTTGTACCGCTTTTGGGGGTCTGACTTTTACCAACCCCCTAGGCCCGCCATGCGATGCTCATAGACGAACGGACCGGACTGTACGGATATTGTCACTGACAGGCTCAGTAGGGTGTCAGGATGAGTTCGCTCATCGACGTCCCTTTTGGTAAATACCTGGTAGCCCGTTACGTATTGGCTTATACCTCTGACGTGCTAGTGGTTAAATCCACAACCAAGGTGTTGACGAGTCTTTAGAGTCCCCCACATTCAGTTACTCAGCTTTCGGGCGAAACGCTGTAGAGGCCGTATGGAGATATGGCAGGGTTCGATCAGATACGTGCGGTATTGCACGGATCAGGATCGGACAGTTAGTACGAGAGGCCGTATGGATATATGGCAGGGTTCGATCAGATACGTGCGGTATTGCACGGATCAGGATCGAACGGATAATACTAGCCGGCTTTGGTTTAAGCCGGATCCTAGTACAGTACAGTGTAGATTTTGTCTCATTGCATTTGTATTCGGTTGGAATACAGATGCGGGTGTGTATACACAGTATCGGGGTTTTCCTGTAATTTATTACGGGACCAGTTTTCTGGAGTTGCCAGTTTGATTTCCGTTTCGGCCATTTTCATTTGTATCTTTCATTGGCCGAAGATTGGTGGAGGAGGGCTTATTTGCATTTGTGCAAATAAGCAATTTGGAAGGGGGTCTTTGCATATTGTTGTGTCATGATCACTTGACTTTCTTTAGTCATCATGGCTAGTCTTGTAGTGTCATGATGGCATGACTTTTTGGTGATGATGATGGATTATGATGGTTGTATGAGTGTTGGAGTTTCTTTGTGATCATTTCTTGATATGATAACTTTTCCTCTCACTTGCATGCTTCTTATGGCTATCATTTTCACTCACTCATTCTCACTCTCACCTCACCAAGTGCCATGGCCGGCCACTCCCTCTTGGGGCTGCCCATTTTTATTGGTGTGGGTTTTTTGTTCATTACATGCTCCAAAAATCCCCAAGTTCCTCTACATAGTATCATGTATCATCCCTCCACCAAAATGGCACCTCCATGAACCCCAAAATGAGACATGGTTCTACACTATATTCTACAGCAAACCTTGGGCACGTCGGCTCGCCAACTTCGTGCCCGAGTTGCCTCGGTATAGAGGTGGGAGCCCGTAAAAGAAGCAGGCGACGTGGTGCCCTTCCGGCGAGGAGGTGGAGACTGGACATTCCGCGGGAGATCGGGACGACGGCGAGAAGACCGGAGGACACGGATCGCTCGGTATATCTCTCTTCCCCATCTAGTAGTTAGCTAGGACTAGTTAATGGCACGATCTGGGTTTTTAGTGCGCGGTGGTGCCGGTTCAAGAAAATTTAAAGTTAACCATCGCTTCCGCATTTGGCCTCGGGATGGAGGCCGGGGCGCCGCCGTGCACTTACAAAGGAATGGCTTAAACTCCGCATTTGAAATAATTTCTTTTTCACGAAAAGGCCGAGTATCTTTCAAATTTGGTTCTACAACATCTTTAGGTTTCTTTTCTTAACATTAATCTTATTAATGTTGTCCCATCATTTAAGCTTCTAATCATCACAGAAGAAACGAAAATAAAACACACATATATGCCATCCGCATTCTCTACAGGGACCCGGGTCTTCACCTTAAGGTTACTTAACTTACGGCAAGGCGGGGTCAGGACTAGCGTGGATGAAAAACATATATAGTGTCTACTAATATATCATATATATATATAGCATTCATTTCATGCAATAAAAAGAGCATCACAAGTAACATAACAGAACCAATATGAAATATAGGATATCCTAGGAATTTCGCATTTTGATTTAGCCAACGTCGAAATTACGGATTCCACGGTCGTGATGAATAGCCAAGCCTACACCCCTAGACCTCTATGAGTACGGCAAGCAACCCTACCAATTATAAAGTTAGGTGACCGGTCTCGACTCCTCGAGATGGCCACCCTTCGGACTTTAGAACCCTGTCGCTTATGCACCCCGCCTTGGGTCTATCCTAATGCGGAAAAGTAAATAATATATATCTAATGGAAACATAAATCTCAACCCGTAAGTGTCCCAATAAAAAGAATATTACATACAAATAAAATTACATGAATGAATATTAAATAAACACTCATCTCATATAACCTTGGCTATTCATCACGACGATCTCAATATTTCTTACAACACAAGTAACCACAAACTAAAGTCATCAACGTAAGTAAATATGTGTATTCCAATCTCGTTGACGTATATCAACGAGATTTGGAATATCACATATTACACTTACGGTCAGAGAAAACATAAAATACAACATTCAGAATCCACAAACAACAAGCATCAGAACCGAATTATCACATAATTCAAAAGTTAGCATGTCCGAAACAAAAACAACACTTTTAAGCCTCAAATCGAAAACCGTTTTTCACGAAATTCGACCGACCATTCAACAAGATGCCCAGGGTGAAAACAAACATTCATCGGTTTGTGAGGGGGTGGCCCCACCCCATGGCCAACGATGAAGTGACCTTGGGGTGGGTCCCATGGCCAAAAGCACCCAATAGGGTGCTATCGGCCATGGGGTCCCCCTAATGGCCACTTCGTCATCGATGTGTGGTGGGGCCTTCCTTCTAACGCATTCGGCGAGTGTTCGAGATTCCAATGACAGCCAACAGAGTTTTGGTCCAAACCCAAACACCGCGGAGATTCGAAATTAGGCAAAAATGAGGTTTCTATAAACTAGTTTTCACAAAACTAATTCTTTGTAGTCTCTAAAAGTTGCAACAACAAGTTTAAGATTCTAGTTTGGCTCTGATACCATGTAAGTCCATCTTAGCACTCTTTCTATGAATTTAGAAGCAAGGAAAAAGGGATTTCAAAAATTCAGGAGAGCTAACATAGAACAAACCCTAGGAATCAGGCTAAAAACTTAAACTTGCAACAAAAGGAACAAGTTTGCGAACAAAATTAAAGATTACAACCTTGATGACCAAGTCCTTCACTCTAATGGCTCTAGGATGATTATCCGAGCTTGCAAGTAGAAGATCCTCAAGCTCCTAAATGATCCACCTTGAGATTTTAGCAACTCAAGTTTCTACCTCACAAACTACTACTAGAAGTGAAGCTACAAACTAAACAAATTTGATAAATGAGTTTAAAAAGGAGATGTAGGATTTTTGCTCATAGTTTTTCTTTCTCTTTTTAGTTTTCTTTCTCTACTAAAAAAACAAGAGAGCAAGAGAGAAAGAAGACGAAGGTAATGATAAGATAACGAGACAAGAATTTTAGTAGCCATTCTTATCTAAACAAACAATCAAGAATGGTCTACTAAGTTCTACTCTCTTCTTTTCTTTACACCTAATTCTTTCATAAAGAAAATGAAAAATGTAAATTAATTATCTTCCATGTGTATCTTATACACACTAACACTTTGTATCAAATACACAATTTTAGTTTATGTGCATTACATACATAAAGCATATGCATGAAAATACATACAACAAAAGAGAGAAAATACATTTGAGCCAAATACTAGAAAATATACATATCAATATATACATACATACATATATATATATATATATGTGTGTGTGTGTGTGTGTGTGTGTGTGAAGTTAATGGAGGAAAGAGGCCATAGGAGGGAATTTCCTCCTATAGCGTCGAAAAAATACACCCTCCCTTATTTTTTCCGACGATCGGCACCTACCATCTTTATCGTTATCATCTAAGATGTGGGTACACCAAATTTTATGTGATTCTACAACCATTTCACCGTTGATTTAGTGGGTTCAAAATTAACGTTTTACCGACAATAGAACTTTTTACATTGCTAAATCAACGGTGAAATGGTTGTAGAATCACATGAAGTTTGGTCTACCCACATCTTAGATGATAACGATGAAGATGGTGGGTGCCGATCGTCGGAAAAAATGAGAGAGGGTGTATTTTTTCGACGCCATAGGAGGAAATTCCCTCCTATGGCATCTTTCCTCCATTATTCTCTCTCTATATATGTATATACATATCAATATATCCATACATATATATATACATACATACATACATACATATATATATAGAATTATTAAATCAACAATTGATTTAATAATCCGTTCATATCAACATATACCGGCTGGTATCATAAATTGTTCGATTAAAAGGTGTGTATCAAATACACGTATTTAATAGAGCACCAGCATATCATTATACGCTTCCGTACGTATCACTATACGTACACTACATCATTTTTCCTGAGCCGAAAAACCTTTGTGTGGGACTCTAAACACTCGATAATATGTTGGTCGTAGTTCATGATCATATCCTTAATCACAAGCACGTCAGCGGCACTAGCTGTACGTAACGGCTACCCTGGTATTTGTCGAGGAGGAAGATCGACAGACATGCCTATCCATACCTCTACATAGCCAACAAGTGATACTTACTATACAGTCCGGTCTCTTCATCTGATATGTTGCATATCGGGCCTGGGGTTTGGAATCATCAGACCCGATAACCTGATAAGTTATGCCCATGTCTGGCTTATAATCCACCGAGAAACTACTAATAACACTTATTAGTAAATCTCACATGCCCTGGCCAGGGACTTGTGGTTATAGTCGATCGAGCACAGCGCAACATCAACTCCCTATACCGGGAGAGAAGAAACCCTTCCTATCGCTCATCGTCTCCATATGATCTGGGACTGTACCCAACTATTACCTGTTTTCATAGCTCTTTAAGGCAGTGGTAGGGTAGCAATCTAAGCACGGTGGGGACCACACGAGACTATATGACGATTTCAGGTCTACAGACTTAAAAGTATGTCTTCGCAGCTCTACTAGTTTTTTATGAACATCAAGTATGCAATTTTAAAATTTAGAGGGCTAAGTATACTGAACAAGAATCGAAATAGAAATTAGGGTTCCAAGATATATCAAAGCAAGAAACTAAGCTAAGTGAAGAGAGGCTACAACCTTTGTAGTCTAGTCCGTCCCTTCAAAAGCTCCGAGTAGTAGTCCTACAACTCTTCTTTGACTCCACTTGAAGGATGGAACGAGCTTGCTCGAAGCCTTCATCGTCGAAGATAATCCACCTCGAAACTTCTCAGACTCAAGCTCACACTTCACTAATCTAAGAATTAGTGAAGAGAACAACCTATACTGATTTGCTAGAGTAGTGTAGATTGATGAAGTAGGGATTTTGCTCACTAAAAATTCTTCTCTTATTTTTCTTCTTGCATGAATAGTGTAGCTAGTAGAAAGAAGAAGAAGATAGATGATAGAATGAGCTTGGGGTAAGGATAAGCAAGAGAAAAAGATAAACTTATATGAATAAAGAAAAGAAATAATGAGTCATCTTCTAAACAAGGCTCTCCAAGGTTCACCAAGGTTCTATAGTTAATGACTCATTGTTTCCTTTTTAAATTCATGAAAGAAATCCTTTTGAACTTATCCTCAACTCAATATGATTCTCTCATACATCCAACAATGATGCATCATCAACCATGATACAACAAAATATATGTTATTTATATCAAATATAAATAATATATGAAGTGAGGAAAAGAATTAAAGTGAGAATTATATATATATATATATATATATATATATATATATATATATATATATATAAGGTTAATGGAAGAAAGGTGCCATAGGAGGGAATTCCTCCTATGACGTCGAAAAAATGCACCCTCCATGATTTTTTTTGACGATCGGCATACATCACGTCCATTTTTATCATCTAAGATGTGGATACACCAAATTTCATGTGATTATACCATTTTTTCACCGTTGATTTGGTTGGTGCAAAATTAATGGTTTACTAACAATAGAACTTTTTACATTGCTAATTCAACGGTGAAAAATTGGTGGAATCACATGAAATTTGGTGTATGCACATCTTAGATGATAACGATGATGATAATGGATGCCGATCGCCGGAAAAAATGGTGGAGGTTGTATTTTTCGACGCCTTAGGAGGAAATCCCCTCCTATTGCCTCTTTCCTCCATTATTCTTTCTCTCTCTCTCTCTCTCTCTCGATCGATCGATCGATATATATATATATATATATATATATATCAAATTATTAAATCAACACTTGATTCAATATTCCGGTTATATTATATATAACTCGGCTAATATCAAAAACGCTAGATTAGAATACGGTATCATATACTCGTATTCAATCAAGCTCCCGCACATATCTCTATACATGCCCTACTTCGTTTCGCTTGAGCTAGAAAACCTTTATGTGGGACTCTAAATACTTGCCAATACGCTAGCAGTAGGTAATAATCACATCAAACACCCATAAGCCATCAGCGGTACTAACTGGACGTAACGACTACCCAGATATTGAACGAATAGAAGATCAACAAGCAAACTTGTTCAAACTCATGTAAAGCCTATAAGCTACACTTACCGTACGGTCCGGTCTCTTTGTATGATATGTCGCATATCAAGTCTGGGGGGTGGAATCGTCAGACCCCAATAACTCGATAAGTCATGCCGATGTGTGGCCTATAACCAATCGAGAAACTACTGATAACACTTATCAGTAAATCTCATCAGCCCTGGTCAGGGACTTGCGGTTATAACCAATCGCGTATAGCACAACATCAACTCCCAATACCGGGAAAGACAAAACCCCTCCTATCGCTCACTGTCTCCATGTGACTCGGGACTGTACCCAAAAACCACCTGTTTGCACGACTCAGTAGAGCTATGGTAGGGTGGAAATCAAAGCACAGTCGGAACCACACAAGACTCTATGACGATCTCAGATCTACAGAGTAACCTTTACAAGTGTCACCAAAGAACTGCTATCTGACGATAGGTATGGTACCATCTAGGAGTTTTTGGCGAGTCATGTTCGGTGTACACATTCTCCAATGAGCACCTGTGTAAAATATTTGATGTCAAACACCAATGGCTGTGGGATCAACCATCGCCCCATACAGGGTCAAGAAACGTACACACTAGTCTACTATGGAATATCGATGCCCTGTCTCGATACTCCCTCGACTAGGAACTATTAAGGAGGTGCTTGTGGACTACTCAAGCCCCACTAGTATGATCTACATCATAGTCCTGGTAGTCAGGCCAACATCTTAAGGGCTTTATCAACATGCATCAATGAGATAGTAAACTAAAACAAGTGCACATGTTAAGATAAAGAGTAATTAGATAACACACTATCATGTTGAGCAAGAAAGTCCTCTATATATATGTCCAAGCATCCACTATAATCTACAATAATGGCCTCTAGGGTATACGTAATCCTAACAATCTCTCACTTGCACTAAGGCCAGTTGTTGTAGTATCGCATATCCAACATCCCAAAAAGTCTCTCGAACTGCGTCTAGGGAAGGGCTTTCGTGAGTGGATCCGACGTGTTGTCCTTCGTGTCTACTCTCCTGGCCTCAATCTCACGGTGATCAACTATCTCACGAATCAGGTGATACCGCCTCAGAATATGTCTGGGTCGCTGATGGGACTGGGGTTCTTTGGCCAAAGCCACAGCTCCATTGTTATCACAATACAAAGGTTTGGATCAACAATGGATAGAACCACACCAAGTTCAGTGATGAACTTCTTCATCCAGATAGCCTCTTCGGCAGCATCGTTAGCAGCGATGTATTCAGCTTCCATCTTCGAGTCTGCACGGTATCTTGTTTGGAACTTTTCCAATATACCGCCCCTCCGTTGAGAGTGAAAACAAAGCCCGAGATAGACTTGTTGTCATCCTTATCACTCTGGAAGCTCGAATCGGTAAAGGACTCCACTTGGAGTTCTCCATTACCATACACCAAGAACATATCTTTAGTCCTTCACAAGTACTTAAGAATGTTCTTCACAGCTGTCCAGTGCTTCTCCCCTGGGTCTGATTGATACCTACTTATTACACTAAGTGCATAAACTATATCCAGTCTAGAATATAACATCGCGTACATGATAGTCACGTTCATGAGAGCCCTTTCCAAATCAGTCTTGGGAGACATCTCTTTGGAGAGAGTGATTCCTTAACAAGCGGGTAAATTACCACTCTTAGAATCTTCCATACTAAACTTCTTTAGTATGGTGTCTATGTACCTGAATTGGGACAATCCCAACATCCTTTAGATCTATCCCTATAGATCTTTATCCTCAGGATGCAGGAGCCATCACCCATATCTTTCATGGAGAACTTTTGTGATAGGAAGAGTTTGACCTAGTGCAGCATAGGAACATCATTTCCTATCAAGAGTATGTCATCCACGTACAATACGAGAAATACGACCTTACTCTATACTACCTTTTAATATACATGGTTCATCTATATTTTTGATGAAGTCAAACCTTTTGGCTGCTACATCAAAACAGATGTTCCAGCTCCGTGACGCCTGCTTTAATCGGTAGATTGATTTAAGCAGCTTGCACACCTTTTCGCTGCGCCTACTGTCTACGAAGCCCTCTGGCTGTGTCATATACACGCTCTCTTCTAAATCACCATTTAGAAAAGCGGTCTTGACGTCCATCTGCCGGATTTCATAGTCATGATATACAGCAATGGCAAGTAGGATCCTGATGGACTTAAGTATAGCCACTAGAGAAAATGTCTCATCATAGTCGACACCTGGTCGTTGACGAAAACCTTTTGCTACAAGTCTAGCTTTAAAGGTCTCAACCTTTCCATTTACACCAATCTTCTTCTTGAAGATTCATTTGCTCCCAATGGGTTTTACCCATTCGGAGCAACCTCCAAAGTCCATACTTTGTTGGTGTACATAGATTCCTTCTCAGATCGCATAGCATCCAGCCATTTCACAGAGTCCTCACTTGTGATGGCCTGCTCGAAACTAGTTGGGTCATCATCTTTTATGACACAATCATCGCTCCCATCGTCTATAAGAAAACCGTAGTATCTCTCAGGTGGATGAGAAACCCTACTAGATCTGTGGAGTGGCTGAGGTTCGTCAGGGTCTAGTGAATCCTACGGTTCTACCAAATCTTAAGTTGCAGTTTGTGTTTCTGGATTTCATCCAATTCCACTTCATTACCACTAATTTCTTTTACAAGAAATTCCTTTTGTAAAAAGGCGGTATGTTGAGCAACAAACACCTTTTGTTCTTCAATGTGGTAGAATAGGTACCCATGTGAATTTTTTGGATATCCCACAAACTTGCAAAAAACTGATCATGCTTCGAGTTTGTCCCGATTCTGTTTTTTAACATAGGCCGGACAAACCCATATCTTAACCCGTTTAAGACATGGTCTCTTTCCACTCCATATCTCATATGGTGTTTTAGGCACAGATTTTGATGAAACTTGATTCAATAGGTATGCAGCTATTTCAAGTGCATAACTCCAAAAGGAAATAGGTAACTCAGTATTATTCATCATAGAGCGCACCAAATCTAATAGGGTGCGATTCCTCCACTCTGATACACCGTTGTGCTGTGGTGTATACGAAGGAGTAAGCTGAGAGAGAATCCTATTCTCTTTTAGATAATCTCGGAATTCCGCGCTTAAGTATTCGCCTCTTCGATCAGATCAAAGGATTTTTATACTTTTACCCGTCTGGTTCTCTACTTCGCTCTTATATTCCATGAATTTCTCAAAGGTTTCAGACTTGTGTTTCAACAAGAACACATGTCCGAATCTAGAGAAATCATCGGTGAATGTAATGAAGTACGAGAAACCATTTCTGGCATGTGTAGACATAGGACCATTATACATCACTATGTATCAGTCCCAAGAGTTCAGTAATTCTTGCTCCGTGTCCCGTAAACGGAGTTTTGGTCATCTTTCCTTTGAGACATGTCTGACAAGTTTCATAAGATGTAAATTCGAACGGATTTAAATATCGATCTTTATGCAACTTAGCTAATCTGGTGGCATTGATATGACCAAGTCTACAGTGCCATAAGAAGGCTTCGTTTATTTTTGAACTTTTCCTCTTGTGTGTATTTTGTATATTTAAAACTGTATTTTGATTCAGAACATATAAACCATTACACAACGTACCAAACCCAATCAACACTTGATTTAGGAAAATGTTCATAACATTTTTCTCTAATGAAAAGTTCTATCCATCTTTATCTAATAAAGAAACGGATATTGTATTGCACATGATCGAAGGTACGAAATAACAGTCGTTCAAAATCAATGTATTACCAGTTGGCAATACAAGGTGATATTCGCCGACAGCTTCGGCAGCAACAATTGCTCTGTTCCCTACCCTGAGAGACATATCACCCTTCCCAGTTCTCTACTTTTCTTTAACCCTTGAAACAGATTACAAATATGGGATCCTGATCTGGTATCTAATATCCAGGACATAGAGCAGACTGAGAAACAGTTCTCAATAACACACCCGAAAAAGATGCATTAAAATGCTCCTTCTTCATTAGGGTTGCGTGGAAATCCTTGCAATCCCCTATCCCTTGCCCAGATTTATGACAGTTGTCAGAAGATAGAGCGGAACTAACGTTCCCCAGCCCTATATAATAAGCTGGTTCGGTCAATACATCCATGTTATTATCTTGATTAAGATGTGGCATGTTATTATCTTTAGCGTAGGCTCTTGCAAGATTGGATTGGTTATTATCTTAAATAATCAGGATGGCTCCCACTGTTTTTATCAAATCTTCCTTCAAACCCTAAAAATTAAGATTAGCCGGGATTAATTACACCCTACAAGTTCGCTAATCTGTCAGCCAGGTTGGTGTTGGTACTCCAAGGGAGTCTTCCCGTGCTTTTGCATAGAACTAATTAAATAACCTCGTTTCCACAGAGGCATAACCCCATCAACACCTTTCTAGACACCTACTAGATTAGCTAATTGTAAAGTGGAAAACTCTCCCAGGAGTAACGCTTACTCGCAGTGGGTATCGGGATCCAACTATCACATAGAAGGTATGCAATCTCATTGCAAATTTGAACACTTGAAATTCCCGATAATGGTTTTTACCCCCATGTGGATTGTGACTTTGTCAAAGGTCAACAAATCATAAACCGCAAGTCAAGTTCAACCCGTCATTTCGTAAGTGATTTAGACCCACCCGCACGACCCTTGGCAAAGGTCAACAAAGCCGTACGACTGTCCTAATCAATCGCATCAACATGCGGCAGAAAAGCACTAATTAGCTATCGAACACTATGCCTCGGCAAAGGTCGACAAACGCAGCACGAATACTAAATAGTACCTATCTGAAATGATGGAGGGCTACGACTGGTTTTGAAAAAAACCTTTAACGTAATGAGCTTGATATCGTTGTGGAACCTAGTGATTTGAAAAGGAGTGGTTTAAGCTCCGCTTTTAAAAAATCGAGTAGTTTTTCAAAATAAACTGAGTCGATTGTAGCATATGGTAGTCTTTGCTAAAGAGGTCATTCCTGATGAAGGGACCTAGGCTCTTTCCTCATCGAATGAGGTGCTGGATATTCATAATGGAATACCACTATGCAAAGTAAGAACTAGAGCTACCTTTTTGAAAAATGTGATTCTATAACATGTTTTAGGTTTCTTTTCTTTTCATTAATCTTATTAATGAAGTCCCATCATTTATGTTTCCTAAACATCACAGAAGAAACAAAAATAAAACACACATATATGTCATCCGCATTCACCATAGGGATCCGGATCTTCGCCGTAAGGTTACTTAACTTACGGCAGAGCGGGGTCAGGACTAGCGTGGATGCAAAACATATATAGTGTCTACTAATATATCATATATATAAGCAGTATTCGTCTCACGCATTTATATGATCACATCACAGCACAGCACAGCAGAAGCAGGTATATGAAATATAGGATATACTAAGAGGTCTGTGTTTTAGATTAAGCCATTAACGAAAAACACGGATTCCACGGTCGTGATGAATAACCAAACCCACACCCCTAAACCCCTATGAGAGCTGCAAGCAATCCTGCCAATTCTAGAATTAGGCGACCGGTCTCGACTCCTCGAGATGGCCACCCACTGGACTCTAGAACCCGGTTACTTATGCCCTCCACCTTGGGTCTATCCTAATGCGGAAAAGTAAATAATATACATCAAGGTGACTACATCCTCACTCCCGGATGTGCCCCAATAAAAGAATATTACATACAATAATTTACATAAATGAAAATTGAAAAACTCTCATCTCACATAAAACCCCCGGCTATTCAATCACGACGATCCAATATAACATATCGATATAGCAACACAATAACATCACATGTTATCAACGTAAGTAAATATGTGTATCCCTAATGTCGTTGTCGTATAGCAACGAGATCAGGAATACTGCCACATATTACACTTACGGTCGCAGAAAAGAAATGAAAACTACAATAATTCGAATCCGCATCTATAGACATCATAAACTCGGATTAGCACATATTCCGAATTTCATACCTAATGATATAAGCCTTACATTTAAGCCTCGAATTGAAAACAATTTTCAAAGTTATAGCCGGGTAATCCAACAGGATACTCGGTTAAAAGATCGAAGGCTCATCAGGAACTTTAATGGATGGCCGCACCCCCAAGGCCGTCAACGAAGTTGACTTAGGCGGAACACCGTGGCCGTGAGCACCCGAGTGGATGCTCTTGGCCATAGGGTTCTCCTATAGTCACTTGGTCGGGGCAAAGGGGTGTGGCTCTCTACTTGTGTCTCCCGGCAAGTATTTGCGTACGATACGAGGTTACGACGGAGTTTCGATCCAAATCAAACTCCATGGTAATCCATCAAACAAGGTTGAAATGTGAGATTTACAAATCGATAACTAGTTTTTGCAAAACTAATTCATGTGGATTCTAATCATTGTATCACATAACCAAAACAATTTAGACGATGTTAACATTTCGATCGACATTCTAATCAACAACAATTTTCAGAGATCTCAACCACTTGAGCCTCATCAAAAATATCCAGAAAATCCAAAACATCAAAATGAAGCAACACAAGAAAACTGGAGTTCTAAGGCACCAATTGAGCGGCGGAACCACGACAAATACATGGCATAGGCGGCGGTTCCGCGACCAATTTGTGGCCTTAGGAGCTCCGTTTTCTTGTGCCTTCTTAAAAAAACCTGCATGATTTTCTGAGAATGTTTAATATGAAAAAGTTGAAGTTTGGAAAAATCAATAGAAACTAATAAAGTTCAGATAATAAAACGTCGATCGAACACGTTAACGTCGTCTAAACATCGCCTAAGCCTCTAGTTTGGCTCTGATACCATGAAAGTATGTCTTAGTACCTCTATTAGTTTTCTATGAACATCAAGTATGCAATTTTAAAATTTTAGATGGCTAAGTATACTAAACAAGAATCGAACAAGAGATTAGGGTTTTAAGATATAACAAAGAAAGAAACTAAGCTAAGTGAAGAGAGGCTACAACCTTTATAGTCTAGTCCTTCACTTCAAAAGCTCCGAGTAGTGGTCCTAGAACTCTTCTTTGACTCCACTTGAAAGATGGAACGAGCTTGCTCGAAGTCTTCGTCGTCGAAGATGATCCACCTCGAAACTTCTCACACTCAAGCTCACACTTCACTAATCTAAGAATTAGTGAAGAGAACAACCTATACTAATTTTCTAGAGTAGTGTAGATTGATGAAGTAGAAATTTTGCTCACTAAAAATTCTTCTCTTATTTTTCTTCTTGCATGAATAGTGTAGCAAGTGGAGAAAGAAGAAGAAGAAGATGGAAGATATAATGAGCTTGGGGTAAGGATAAGCAAGAGAAAAAGATAAACTTATATGAATAAAGAAAAGAAATAATGAGTCATCTTCTACACAAGGCTTTCCAAGGTTCTATAGTTAATGACTCATTGTTTCCTTTTTAAATTCATAAAATAAATCCTTTTGAACTTGTCATCAACTCAATGTGATTCTCTCATACATCCAACAATGATGCATCATCAACCATGATATAACAAAATATATGTTGTTTATATCAAATATAAATAATATACAAAGAGAGGAAAAGACATTAACAGTGAGCATTATATTAGTTTATATATATATATATATATATATATATCAAATATATAAATATATATCAAATTATTAAATCAACACTTGATTCAATAATCCGGTTATATCATATATAACCCGACTAATATCAAAAACGCTAGATTAGAATACGGTAGCATATACTCGTATTCAATCAAGCTCCCGCACATATCTCTATACATGCTCTACTTCGTTTCGCTTGAGCTAGGAAACCTTTATGTGGAACTCTAAAGACTCGTCAATACGCTAACAATAGGTAATTATCACATCAAACACCCATAAGGCGTCAGCGGTACTAGTTGTACGTAACGGCTAGCCAGGTATTAAACGAATAGAAGATCCACAAGAAAATTTGTTCAAACTCCCGTAGAGCCTATAAGCAACACTTACTGTACAGTCCAGTCTCTTTATCTGATACGTCGCATATCGAGTCTAGGGGTGGAATCGTCAGACCCTAATAACTTGATAAGTCATGCCGATGTGTGGCCTATAACCAATCGAGAAACTACTGATAACACTTAATAGTAAATCACATCAGCCCTGGCCAGGGACTTACGGTTATAGCCAATCGCGCATAGCACAAGATCAACTCCCAATACCGGGAGAGACGAAACCCCTCCTATCGCTCACTGCCTCCATGTGACTCGGGACTGTACCCACAAATCACATGTTTGCACGACTCAGTAAAGCCATGGTAGGGTGGAAATCAAAGCACAATGGGAACCACACAAGACTCTATGACGATCTCGGGTCTACAGACTAACCTGTACAAGTGTCACCAGAGAACTGCTATCTGACGATAGGTATGGTGCCATCTAGGAGTTCTCAGCGAGTCCTGTTCGGTGTACTCATTATCCAATGAGCACCTGTGTACAATCTTTGATGTCAAACACCAATGGCCGTGGGATGAAACATCGCCCCATACAGGGTCAAGAAACGTACACACTAGTCTACTCTGGAATATTAATGCCTTGTCTCGATACTCCCTCGACTAGGAACTGTTATGGATGTGCTTGTGGACTACTCAAGCCCCACTAGTATGATCTACATCATAGTCCTGGTAGTCAAGCCAACATTCTAAGGGCTTTATCAACATGCATCAATGAGATAGTAAACTAAAACAAGTGCACATGTTAAGATAAAGAGCAACCAGATAGCACACTATCATGGCCTCTAGGGCATACATATTCCTAACAAGACTAACCTGTATAAGTGTCGCCAGAGAACTGCTATCTGATAATAAGTATAGTACTATATAGGAGTTCTCAGCAAGCCCGTTCAGTGTACTCAGTCTCTAATGAGCACCTGTATACAATATTTGATATTAAACACTAATGGATATGGGATCATCCATCGCCCCAATACAGGGTCAAGAAACGTATACACTAGTCTACTCTGGGACGTCGATACCCTGTCTCGATATCCTCTCGACTAGGAACATTTAAGGGTATGCTTATAGACTACCTATGGACCACTAGTATGATCTGCATCACAATCCTGGCAGTCAAGCAAAGATCCTAGGGGCTTTATCAACATGTATTAGCGACAGTAATAATACGTAGAACCATATATATGAATGATAAAGTCAAACCAAATAGCATACTACCAAATTGAGAAAGATTATCTTGTACATATATATGTCCAACAATTACAATAATTGCCTCTATGGCATACATATCTAACAAAGTTATTCGACTTGGCTCTGATACCATGTAAGTGAACGGGGCTAGGGTCGTGACGCTCGCAACCGCGGCAGAATTGCACACAAAAATTAGCAGCAAGCATAACCCCAATTCAAACAATAATCTATCGAAATAACAATGCTATTGACTAAAGAACTAAACTAGAGAACTAAAGGAGAAGAGACTACAACATTTGTAGCACGTTAGCCATCTCTCCTTAGACTCCGACTAGTCTCCACGAAGTCCGAAACAAGCTTGCTCGATGATCTCCTTGCCGAAGATGATCCGCCTTAAGATAACTCAAACACAAGCTTTAGCTTCAAATTGATCTTATCAAAATGAAACAACCCACTAATTAAACTTGCTAAGTATGATTAGTAGGAGATGTAGAAAAATTAGCTCACTAATTCTTCTCTTTTCTTTTATTTCCCTACTTGAGGAAAAACTCAAGAGATGTAGCCATGGAGATGAGAGAAAGATAATAAGGCTCAAGATGAGAAAAATCCAAAAATGAAATATGAATCATCAAAAAATGAGTCATCAAAGAAAAAAGAAAAACCCAAAGAACTCTACAAGCATCCAATTTCAATGACTCATTCTCTTTTTGAAATTAATAAAAGAATAATAATGTTCTCATCTAAACCATATGAGTCTTATACATCCATCTCACATGCATCAACATACATGTCACAATATTTATATCAAATATAAATATTAATAAAGGGAAGAAAATAATAAAGTGAGCATGATATTATTTAATATATAAATATACATTTAATTATTAAATCAACACTTGATTTAATAATCCAGTTATATATATATATATATATATATATATATATATATATATATATATATATATACCGGCTAATATCATTAAACACCCGATTAAAATACGTACATCACATACAAGTGCTTAATCGAACTCTTGCACATATCACTATATGTGCCCTACATCGTTTCGCCTATACTGAGAAACTTCTGTGTGTGACTCTAAAGACTCGACGATACGCTGGCAGTAGATTAGGATCATATCCATAGCCCACTAGCACGTCAGCAGTACTAGTTGCACGTAACAGCTATCCATGTATTGATCGAAAGAAGGTCAACGAGCAAGCTCATCTGAACCCTGCAAAGTCTATCAGTGACATCACCGTACAGTACAGTCTCTTCGTCTAAGAGTATCACATATTGGGTTTAGGGTTTGGAATCTATCAGACTCCAATAACTCGATAAGTCATGCGATAAAAGACTCGTAACCATCCGGAGATACAACTGATAACACTTATCGGTTTATCTCCACTGCGGTGGCTACCGACTTGAAGTTGTAGTCATGTCCTACACAACGCGACATCAACTCCCTATACCGAGAGAGACGAATCCCCTCGACCGCTCACTGCCTCCACATGCATCAGGACTATACCCAACAAAAACCTGTTTGCA
Source organism: Agapanthus africanus (assembly GCA_030015575.1). Lineage (NCBI taxonomy): Eukaryota > Viridiplantae > Streptophyta > Magnoliopsida > Asparagales > Amaryllidaceae > Agapanthus > Agapanthus africanus. Next base: position 203,105,301 of record CM057347.1, on the reverse strand, counting down.
TGACTCTTTTGAGCCGTGGTAGGGTAGAAATCTAAGTATAGTGAGAACACACATGAGACACCATGGCGATCTCAGTTCCTAGGGACTACCCTGTACTTATATCACTAGAGAACTGCTACTTGGCATTGGTATATTACCAATTAGGAGTTCTCGGTGAGTCCGTCCAGTGTAACTCATCCAATAAGCACCTGTATACAATCCTCGGTGTCAAACACCAATAGCTGTGGGACCAACTATCGCCCTCCAACCGGGTCAGGAAACATACACGCTGGTCTAAACTAGAGTATCGATGCCCAGTCTCGATACTCCTATCACTAGGGACCTTTAAGGATGTGATCATCAACTACCCAGGCCCTACTAGTCTCCATTATCGTCCTGGTAGTCAAGCAAAATCCTAAGGGCTTTATTTCATGTCTAAACGATACGTGATAATGAATAAAACGCATCACATAAAAGATAAAGACAAACCAGTAGCATACTATCATCTCGAGTAAAATTGTTCTCTCGTATATGTCCTCCTTCAATTACAATAATTGTCTTGAGGGCACCTATATCCAACACGTTGGCCATAGGTTCTAATCTATGCGCGCTTCGGTCATTGTGTTGTTTCGATTTGGATATTTATGCGGTTGCGTTATGCTTTCGATTGTAGGTACGACCACGGGGGACTTCCGAGACGGCGAGGTGGTCGCAGGTTTCGACTAGCTCGAGACGCCGGTGAGTAGATATATATCTATGGGGGAAGTTGGCTGGATGGAGTATAGCACCCCCACAACCGTAGTAATTAAAATACTATATATTAGAACTATATTCCTAGTGTATAGGGTCATGCTAGAACACCCATAGGTGTATTTTCATATACTTAGTAGATAGTTATATACCTCCACCATTTTTTCCGACGATCGGCATCTATCATCATCGTTATCATCTAAGATGTGCATACATCAAATTTCATGTGATTCCATCACTTTTTCATCTTTGAATTAGCAATGTAAAATGTTCTATTGTCGGTAAACCATTAATTTTGCACCAACTAAATCAACGGTGAAAAAATGGTATAATCACATGAAATTTGGTGTATCCACATCTTAGATGATAAAGATGGAGGTGATGTATGCCGATCTTCGAAAAAAATCATGGAGGTTGCATTTTTCGGACGCCATAGGAGGAAATTCCCTCTTATGGCACCTTTCTTCCATTAACCTCTCTCTCTCTCTCTATATATATATATATATATATATATATGATTATTGTTATGTGCTGTCCGTGACTAGATGTCCATACTTGATATAAGGAGTTGGCATGCGCCACTATAGATCCGTACGGTATTGGTTGGATGACATCGTACGAGGGGGATTCCGTACATGATGTGATGAGAATAGATTGCCGAATACGGCCGATATTCTTTTGACTCGGGGATTCTTGTTAAATCCCGATTAGGAATTTTTGAGATATTTTGAGCTATACTTATTTTAAAAACTAACGATTTGTTACGTACTTTTAAATGGTAATGTCAAGGGTACGCTATGAATTTTCAAATGATATCTATTTCAAATATATCGTAGCCCCTTATTTCCAAAACAACGTTTCGTTCTATTTTAAACTATATAGCTCGTAAGTAATTATCTATATTAACGCATGTTCACGTTATGATTATTTTACTCTTTATACACTCGCGCATCGGTTACTTCATTGTATACGCTACGCTTATACCATTAGTTCAAATTAACTCTGTAGGCTAGTTTACAATTGACATGCTATACGAACACACATATAGAACACTGCACAACTACTAATGATTGCAATGCTACACATATCACAGATGTGCATGTTACACAACACATCATTGGTAATGCCATGACACTGTAGGACTGCTATACTGCGTTATATCCATATAGATGTCGATACAGTTTATTATGACTTCCCTATATACAGGGGATTGATTAGTGTGTGTGTGTGTGTGTGTGTGTGTATGCTTTTGATAGGAATTGAGAGCTATTCTTATGTGAACACATTGATAGAACACTTGCACAACTACTAATGATTGCCATACTGCACGAGCACAGACGCGTATGCTACATTACACATCATTAGTATTGCCACGACACAGTAGGAACTGCCATTCCTGTTCATGCGTTGATTATGTATATGCACGACGCATTATGATACTTGCTGATTTGAGATGTGAATACCATTGTCATAGGTATTCGTATATTATCGACATGGATTTTATGATGTTTTTATTTATGATGATATATCTCAGTGGTATAGGACACTGCTATATATAAATAGTCCAAATGAATTATGCAAATGTCGTTCTTCGGAACTTGATGTTTTCCATGAATTTAAAAGCCCGCGATGTGATTTATAAAACTTGAGTATGTTTTAAAAATGCGGTTTTCTCTTGATATGATGATTTAATGCCCACAATGAGCTTGATGTTTTTTGATTTGATTTTATTTCGAACCGAGTGGGGGAGATATACGGTTTCAGACATGCTACATTATTCGGACTGAGTGGGGGATTATACATTCAGATACATGGTGGACACGGTCGAGGCAGAGGGGTAGGAGTGCTGCATATGAGGCGGGGAGCCTAGCGAGGACACTCGATACCGGAGATAGATTAGAGCCACAACAGATATCCAGGAGATACCGACCGGGGCTATTGATATCGAGAGAGGACCGGTCTAACGAGACGGTGCCTACGATATCTGGATTTTACATGTTGATGCTGGATACAGGATTTATGATGATTCGAGTGTCGACGCTGGACACTCAGTTGACACAATGATTTCGAGTGTCGATGATAGACACTCACTTGATGATATATATATATATATATATGTTATGGATGGTATATTTCCATATATTGATTGATCATGGGGATCTTATGTATTGTACGCGATCCGATATGATGCCTTATAGATACTGATGTAATACTTATGCATATACATATTTATATTCGTCATCACATAGTATGATAATATTATACTGTATGACCTAGGTAGATCGTTTTGAATTTTGATTTCTACTTTATGATATCTTCTACTCACGAGTTAGCAACTCACCCCCATTGTGCCTTAGTTTCTTGCAGGACCAACCGCTCGGATCAGTAACGGCTTGCGGACACGCTTCTTCTTCTTCTTCTTCAGGTGATTGTCTTGGTAGATGGGTTACATTTCGGATCGTAACCGCGTCTTGTATATGTAAATTCTTTTATCATCTAGTTAAAAACATCATCGACCAAAACTTGTATATTTTGTAGACTTAGAGACGAGACTTGTATGTTATTCTTTTAGATGTCGAGCTTGGATATAGTCGACTTGATGATGCTCATAGTATTTTTCTTACATGTTCTTTTGATGACCTTCACCTTGGGCGTCGTATTTTACTGTGTGGTTGTGATTCCGCTGTTTGGGCTATAAGATAGCTCCTGATTGGGGACGCTGATATATATTTATGTGTATGTACTGGTTTTTGCCAAAATTTACAAAGGAGGTGATTCCCGATTTTTAAACGACGCATGTGTTTTCAAACAAAGTTTACTTATACTTTAAAAAGGAACTTGATTCCATTTAAAATACCTTTTCAAAACTTCACCTCCACTATTTCTTAAAAAGGTTTAGATTCCGGGTTTTCGGCTTACTTGGGTTACGGTGGGGTCCTATAGACTTCACGTGATTCAAGTGCTAGTCATGTGTCTTATCTGGGTCGTGACAAAGTTGGTATCAGAGCGTTAGGTTTAACCTTTGTTCGAGTCTAAGTTTGACTATGTGGAGTTTAGGGCATATTTTTTCGGAACCTAGGCTTAACCTTATGGAACTTAGACTTGACTTTGGAGGTATTAGACCCGAACTTTCGTTACGTAGGTTGACCTTGGTACAATGGAGTAAGTAGCTCAGGTAGAGTAACGTACCGTACGTAAGTTTCGCGGCATATTTATGATACGCTATCTGCTTAAGTAACCTTAGCATATATATCTCAAGATCCTTTCTTTTATTCGTTCTTTTAATCTATCCTCATCGATACTTCTTTGTAGTTCCTGTCACCATGGCTTCACGAGCTAGGGGGCTGCGGCTGGAGATGCGGTCAGGGCGGGCTCATCAGGGATGAGGACTGACTAGGGTGTTATCCCAGTGACACAGGAACAGATTGATTATCCTTTTTATGTTAGGATTTCTCGTTTAGAGGCGAGTGTTCTAGGTGCGCACCAGATGGTCGGGTCATTGCTTGAGGCCAGCTGGACTGAGAGGCCTATTGTTGTACAGCCTACTCTGGGGATCATTGTGCTGCCTAATGTTCAGACAGTTGTACTAGTAGTTGCTGGGATTTTCGAGGTATCGCTTCTGAGTTCATGAAGCTGGAGCCGCCGGCATTTATAGGCATAGATGAGACATGTTGGATATAGGTGCCTTCAAGGCAATTATCGTAGTTGCAGGAATGCAATTACTGAATTAAAGGAGGGCCTATACCAAGAACAGTTTTGCTCGAGATGATAGTACGCTATCTGGTTTGTATTTATCATTCATAAGTATATGTTTTACATGTTGTAATGTATCACAACTGCATGATGATAAAGCATATACGATCTTTGCTTGACTACCAGGATTATGATAGGGATCATACTAGTGGGGCTTGGGTAGTCTATAAGCGCATCCTTAAAAGTCCCTAATCATAGGTGTTGGATATAGGTGCCCTCAAGACAATTATCGTAGTTGCAGGAATGCAAATTACTGAATTCAAGGAGGGCCTATAACAAGAACAGTCTTGCTCGAGATGATAGTATGCTATCTTGTTTGTATTTGTCATTCATAAGTATACGTTTTACTTGCTATAACGTATCACTACTACATGAGGATAAAACCCATAGGATCTTTACTTGACTACCAGGATTATGATAGGGATCATACTAGTGGAGCCTAGATAGTATATAAGTACATCCTTAAAAGTCTCTAGTCATAGGAGTATCGAGACTGGGCATCGATACTCCGGTTTAGACTAGTGTATACGTTTCATGATCCTATACGAGGCGATGGCTGATCTCACAGCCATTGGTGTTTGACACCGATGATTGTAAACAGGTGCTCATCGGATGAGTTACACTGGACAGACTTGCCGAGAACTCCTAGATGGTATTATACCAATTGTCAGAAAGTAGTTCTCTGGTGACATGAGTACAGGGTAGTCCCTAGACCCAAGATCGCCATAGTGTCTTGCGTGTGTTCTCACTGTACTTAGATTGCTACCCTACCACGGCTTTAAAGAGTCATGCAAACAGGTTTTAGTTAGGTACAGTCCCGAAGCACATGGAGGCGGTGAGCGGTCGAGGAAATTCGTCTCTCTCGGTATAGGGAGTTGATATCGCACAGTGCACAGCTGGCTATGACCATAAGTCCTTGGCCAAAGAAAACGAGATTTACAGATAAGTGTTATCAGTAGTTTCTCGGATGGACATGAGCTTGATGTCAGCACGACTTGTCGGGTTAGTGGGAGTCTGACAGTTTCCACCTCCCATACCAGTTATACGACAGTCTTAGACAAAGAGACCAGACTGTACGGTGAATGTCATTAATAGGCTCTTGCAGGATACGGATGAGCTTGCTTGTCGACCGGCTTTTCATTCAATACCTGAGTAGCCGTTATGTATAGCTAGTATCACTAACGTGCTTGTAGGCTAACCCGATGGGGATTGATCTGAACGTGTTTCAGATCAATCGGATACGATCCTGATCTACTGCCAGCGTATTGTCGAGTGTTTAGAGTCCCACACAGAGGGTTTTCCTGTTCTAGCGAAATGATGTAGTGCATGTACGGTGATGCGTGTGGGGTCCAATTAAACATGTGTATATGATACTACATGTATTAATCGGACGGATAATACTACCCTGTTTATGATTGAACCGGGTTATTAAATCAAGTGTCGATTTAATGATATCAATTATATATGATGGTGCATATATAAACTAGTATTATTGTTTTATTCTCTTACTCTCATTATTAATATGTCATGTACATATTAATTAAATGTATAATAGTTATACATTTGCATATATATATATATATATATATATATAATATTTGTTTTCTTTTTTATTTCTCTTTTTACATGGCTAAGGGTGAGGTGTATGCTATGTGGCATACACTCTCATCCTTAGTGCCATGTGTAGGAAGGAGCGAAAATATGTAGTGATATGGCTAAGTTGTGGTACTATTTTAGCCATAACATAACACAATATTCTCTCTCATCCTAACTAAAGAAATGAAGGAGAAGATAAGAGAAATAAAGAGAGTTTGAGAGTTCATCATAATTCTACATCTCTTACTCATTTTATCTAGCAAATAGAATGAGTGGGTTACTTCAATTTGATTGAAGTAGAAGCTAGAGCTGGTGGCCTTCGCATGGATCATCTTCGACGGAGTCGATCATGAAACAAGCGAGATCCGGAGCGCCGCGGAGCTTAGCCGGAGTCCGGAATTCATCATTGGAGCAAATGAAGAAGTATCAAAAGTTGTATTTTCTCCTTGTTCCATTCTTTAGTTTGTAAGTTTTAGTCTATGGTTGATTCTAGTGATTAGGTGATCTTGTTCGCATCGAATATTTCGTTTTTACGCTTCCGCAAATATTTTTAAACACCTGTCCAACGATCGAAACTCCCTTACAGTGGTATCAGAGCCGTCCATATACATTTAACTTACTTTTCGGTGGGTAATTGATTCCTATAACTATTTTTCAAAATAAATTGTTCACTGTTTTTTAAAACTGTGCCAAACCAGCAACTATTTCTACATATATCTCGCGTCCCGGGGCTCTCGGTCTGGACCTAGAGCCCCGTGGTGGTCCGGGAGGGACCCCAAGGTTGTCCCCGAGGGCTTGGGTGGGCTCCCACACCCGAGACCATCACGGAATGGTCTCGGGTGTTGCGCTAGGACAGCAAGCGCGTAGCTACGCGCTTGCTGTCCCAGCAGCCAACCCATGGCCACAATTTCATGGCCATGGGTTGGAGCCCCCACCCAATCCCCCCCAGGGCCTCATGGGTCATGCCCGAGGTCCTCCCGGTGTCTCGGGCAGTTTTTGGGTCGTTTGGGTTTCGATTCATGCAAGAAATGGTGGTGTTTTAGGGCCAGGGCTGATCTTGAATTTCAGTTTTTGGAAATTCAATTTCGGTTTCATGGGTTTTGGAATTTGTTGGCCATGGGTTCCGTATTGACGCTGTAACGTTTTGAAAATCGTTTTGGCGAAATTTCGAAAAAATCGGTAAAATAAAGGGGTTTTCTGTAAAAAGTAAAAATACAAATATCCTTATTTTAAAATTAAATATACATATTCTAGCTATGTAATTGCTACTATTTGGTGTTTATTGAGCCACTGGTGAAATTTCAAAATTTCTGGAAAAAAAAAATTTCCGAAATTAATTATTTTAATATTATTTTAAGCTGTCACTAATACATTTAATTAGGGAAAATTACAAACTGAAATGAGTTGAAACAAATTTGTGTATCATAACACATTAAACAAAATTTTAACATGTGGTTTTTGAATTGAAATGGAGTTGTTAACCGGTGTTAGAAAATATCGAAGAAAAGATGCTTATTTGATGAAATTAGTGTAAATACAAATTTGAATGGGTCAATTACACACATATGAGCCATGACCACTAAAATTTAATTGTAACATAAATTTTCTAGCAAGCTAACTCCAAATTCTAGTAAGGTTCTAGGGTTGCAACTGTGGAAATTTAAAAATAAAGTAAAATGGGAATAGAAAGGGGTTTAATTGCAAAAGACACATGTATGTTTTTATTAACCTAGAGCATTCCACACACACACACATCAATCCATTCTTTCCCTGGCCGAACCATGAGCCACCATATCCAAATTTCCTCACTTGTTTAGAAAAAAAAAGAAACTTTAAAAAGGGGTTAATGAAAATGGGTGTGAAGGCATTAATTAGACTTAATGAGTTGCTTGCTCTAGAAAACTCCACACACTCTCACACCCACTCAATTCTCTCATTCTCTAGCCGAGCTCACTGCTATGAGAAGCCCCCAAAAATCCCCACTCATTCTTCATCTCAATTCATCACATATTCATTACAAATCCAATTAAAAACTCACAATTTCAAAGCCAATTCTTCTCCAATTTTTCCTTAGCCTATTCATGAATGGATCTTGGTGTTTAAAACCATTTTGGAGGCATGTTTCAAGTTAGATCTCAAGATAATTTTGAGGTAAAATTTTTAACCTAATGGCTAATTTGTTGTTTAGTTATGCTAATCTAATTTTTTTGATGTGTTAATTCGGTTGTAACCGCTAGTTTATGAAATTCTAGAAATTGGATTATGATATAATTAGGGTTTTCATTCTTGGGTATTGATCTAAAATTGTAGTTTAACACATTAGAAAATGTTAAACCTAATCTAGTAGCCAATTTCCTAATTGTTGCATTTGAATTGTTTTAATTAGGTTCTTTTGCAAACTTAATTTTTACAAAACACATAAATAGGTTAGATAAAATTATAATTAGGGTTTTTATTATTAGATTGTCGTATTAGTGTATAGATTATTATGTAAATTGAGTGGGAAACATAATCTAATTACAAATTGCTAGCCTTCGCTTAAAAATTGTCACAATATTGCTATTTTTATTAAACTAGGTCTTGAAAATTTATTTAAAATGCGGGATTAAAAATAAAGTTAGGGATTTAGCACGTCCTTAAGGTTTCAAGGAATGGTTTAACAATTTAAAATGTGAAAAATCAAGCATAATTGTGGAATTGTAAATTTTTGGCTCGAAAAGGGTTAAATTTGGCTAATTTGCAAACTAGAATTTTGTATTTAATATATATTAGCGTGATAAATTATAGGGATGGTTTATATAGTCTAGTTATGCTATTTAATAAGTATTAAGGCCATTGGTTTCATTTAATTATCAAGTCTTGAAGTAAAGCGGTAAATTGACATTTTCAAGGTTTTGCGGAATTGGACGATTTGATCGATTTTAAGGTTTCGATGATTTAAACCAGGTTTTATATTAAATAATGGGTTTTGAAACTACGAGTTGTTTATTGGGTTTTTATCTCGATCAATCGGCGTTTGTACACCGATACCGAGCGATATTTGGTTGTTTTGTATGAACGGGACATAGGTTTTAACCTATGCACGTTCCGTGCGTTGTTTTGATTTTGTCCGTGATTCATTTTACGATATTATATATATTTGCGTATAGGTACCCCTCACGTGGACTTCGGACGAGGAAGAAGTGGAGGGCGACATCGTTTTCTGCAGACAAGGACCAGGTGAGTAGATGTATATCTACGGGGGAAGTCGGGTGGATGGCGTTTAGCACCCCCGCAAACGTAGAATAGGAATATTACTTATTGTCATTAAGAATCCATACGTTACCTTAGATTCTTGGTGAGTAGGACCCTAGTAATGACCTTAGGTAGGACTAGACTGATTTAGAAAGACCTTACGAGAGGATGAATAGCTTGGAGGAGGTTCGTAGGTTTCGGGTAGATACACACACGCACACACAGAAACTTGACTTGCTATATATGTGTACGTGTGTGTGTGTGTGTGTGTGTATAGGGTTATGTGTAGGTATATATATATATATACATATATACACACACAGCATGTATATGTGATATGATACATGGGGATGGAACAATGTAACTGGGCTTGATGCCATGGTTTCTTGGCTATACTGTCGTGTTATGATGTTAGCGGATCATTAGAAAAGGAGATAATGGATATGTATACATAGACAATAATAGGTGACGATGATTTTGAGATACCTGAGACTCTAAATGGAACCCGGACTGTAACCTGTGACTGAATCACGAGATGATGTATGTGTGACTTGGTTACGATGTCATATAGGTGTGACTTGATACGATATGATATAGGTGTGACTTGATACGATATGATATATGTGACATGATATTTCTGAGGATAAATTGATGATGTATATTTATGCTGGCAATGATATATGATTGATGTATGCGATTACAGTACAGTACTTAGATCATGACATTATTGACGATGATATTATACGAATGATGAGACACGTAGGTGATACTTGACCCGTACTCCGATATTAGGATGCCGTACGATGGATTTTACCGTACGAGGCATAGATGTGATGATTGATCCGCACTCTTGATTCGAGGAAGCCGTACTACGTACGTGACGCTACTGAGGCTGGATCGCCGACTATTAGAGATATGGACTCAGACCTTAGATGGACACTAGTTTAGGCTCGAGTCATATAGTTGTAGTTAGACTTGTATATTGCAAATGAATGGTTAATACACATCCGTCTTTACTTTCGGACCGTAATCATCATGTTACACATTCATACATATATTTCTATAATCAGTATGAAACTCTGCCTGTTAGGACACCAGCACCATTACCGATGATGCGCATATTCCATGCACACTTATTTGCCGGCTCACACACATCATCATTGGTAATTGCTATGTCACGTACACTTTAGAACATATTACCTTTTATGGATAAAATCAGCTAACAGCTAGATCGATATAATATTGTGATTTCTCTCAGGTGTTAGTCTAGACATGGCATTTATTATTTAGACATTTCATGCATCCACATTTACATGTTATCATGCAGTATTGTGGGGCTTATGCCGATATTTATCATTTGCTTACTCATGATTTTAGGATTTTGGATTTTTATGAGATTTCTGGATTTTGGGGAAAACCGCAAGAATATATATAAACTTCTTTCTCTCCTCCTCTCTTTTTAAAATATAAGTTGCGGTTTTCTCGTGACGTATGTGTCGTCCACCATGAGATCTCATGTTTTCTGTTGGATTTCGAGACCCGATTCGAGGAGTGGATGAACCGTCTCGGGTACATGGTGGGCCCGGTATGGTACCCCGGGGCAAGAAGATCGAGTTGTAGACGATGAGCCTGGCAGGGGAAGGCTACCTACCGGTGATGTCTGGCGCGGCGGATATCCGGAGGATACCGACCGTTGTCGTGAGATTTGATGATATGGGCCGATCCGGACTGACGGAGCCCGAGGTATTGAGACTATGAGACTTGAGATTTATATGTTTGTGTCGATGCTTGACACGGATTTCCATGGATTTCATTGTTGAGATTTCATATTCCTACACACATTTTACTATGATAACAGCTAAACATTTCTTATACAGATATATCTGGATTTCAGGATTGATTATTTTATATTCATGGTGCATGCATATCCATTCATATGACATGGTATTATATGAGGCACTGACACGAGCACGGAGTATCTGCATTTACACGTAGTTTTACCCTGCTATTACTAGATGATTGGGTTATAATAGTGTATTATTATGACCTTGGATAGCGTCGTGCATTCGATTTCTTTTCGTAGATGTCTTCTACTCACGAGTTGGCAACTCACCCCCGTTGTGTCAAATTTTATTACAGGTTCGATGTACAGGTTTCCCTGGCAGCTTGCTGGCACCTCTTTTCTTTCAGGGTGATTTGCACGGTAGGTTGGTTCACTTGTATCTGAACCACCATTGTATTTTTACTTATTCATTTGTATCTAGTAAGCTCCATCAACCAAACTTGTATTACTTGATAAGTTTATTGGACCAGTCTTTTATTTCGACCTTAGAGTCGCGCATGTATTATTCTGATCTGGTGGTTTTGTTTTCTTTGAGATTTGAGCCTCGCCCTTTGGCGTTGTATACTATTGTGTATTGTTGTGGTTGTTTCCGCCTGTTGGCGTTGAGCTAGCTCCCGTTTGGGGACGCTTTTTATTGTTTATGTATATTTTATACTTGTTGTACCCGTTTGGGGCCAGTTTTTACAGGGGAGACTCTGCCGAAATTTTTGGGAATTTTGCTGATGCTTTTAAACTTGTTTCCTTCATGTTTCTTTTACTTCTTCTTCTTTTATGGTTTAGATTTCTGGGCTTCGGCTTACTTAGGTTACGTTGCGCCTCTAGACGCTTCGTAATCTAAGTGCCGGTCACGTTCCGTACTTTCGGGTCGTGACAGACGCGGTTAAAGCATTTAACCTTGTTAATGCGATGGCATATGTGATATGTGGTGTATAACATCGCCGAATTGATGTGATCAATTCGACGGGGTTGCACATGTGAGTCTGATGTGTTCTATGTTGAAGTTTTTTTTGGTGTGGATTGGATTGTCGCGAAATGAATAGCCCCGTGCGGAATTGTGTAATGTGATGTATTTCATTTCCTTCATGTTGTAAACACATGTATTATCTTTTATTCGGAGCGAGTGGTCGACATGTGGCCGTCGCTACCGCTTTTTGTTTTATTATTTGTCGGGGCTCATTAGGTTGCGATCGATGTCACCGTTGTATTAATACAGGTTTTAGGATTACCCTATGGAGAAGCGCACTGGCAGCGGGGTTCTAAATTACAGTGGATGGCCATCTCAAGGAGTTGAGACCGGGTCACTCGATTCTAGGACTGGCGGGCAGGGAGTGCTCGAAGGGGGTTAGGATAGACCCGTGGAGGAGTCCTCGAGTCATCGAATTCGAGAAAATGCTGGGGCGTCATGGTGTTGATGCCGGGTCGCCTCTTTTTCTCGGATTGGCGGATGACTTGTCGCACCCGAAGGGGCCTGCTTTTGGCTACGCATGGGCTATTCACACGACCGGGCAATGTCGTGCTTCAGTTGTGGCTCGAACGAAATGCAGGATTCCTAGGTGATCCGACCATTCCAACTTTGTGATGTTGTTTTTCCGCATGCTGTAATGTGATTATTTGCGTGTGATGATATATATATATATATATATATATATATATATATATATATATATATATATATATATACACGTTTTGCACGCTAGCCCTGTCCCCGCTCTGCCGTTAGTTAAGTAACCTAACAATGCATGACGGGGTCCCGTGGCGAATGCGGGTGGTGTATATGTGCATTCTAGTTTTCTTTTTCATACCTTTTCTGTTATGATAGTGTGAGAAATAAAATGCTAGATAATACGATTATTTTGATGATGGGATTGCGTTAATAAGATTAATGTAAGATAAAATAAATCTATATGTTGTAGGAACCAATTTTTTCTAAAAAGGGAAATTTTAGTCGATTCTTTTGCTTTGCATCGTGGCATTCGGTTAGGAATGTCTAGCACCTCATTCGATAAGGAAAGAGCCTTGATCCCGTCACTGGGAGTTCTCTTTTGAGCAAATATTTGTGTCACTAAAATTATTTTTGTAGGCGTATTCTTTTGTTGTTGTGATATTCGGTTAAGAGTATCCCACATCTCAATCGATGAGGAAAGAGTCTAGATTCCTTTACGGGGAGTTCACTCTTGAGCAAAAGTCTACGTGACTATAAACTTTCAAAACCACTCGGTTCTTTCAATGAGATCAAGTTCATTACGTTAAGGGTTTTTCTCAAAACCAGCCGTAGCCCTCTGTCATTTCAGAAAGTAGAGTACTTAGTATTCGTGCTGCGTATGCTGACTCTGTCAAAGCGTAGTGTACGGTAGCTAAGTGATATTTTCCTGCTTGCATATGATGCGATTAGCTAGAACAGTCACATAGTCATGTTGGCTCTGTCAAGGACTTGTGCGGGTGGATCTAAGTTAATCACGAAATGACGGGTTGAACTTGACTAGTGACCTATGGTATGTTGACCCTGTCAAGGCCATATGCCGTTAGGGGTAAAAACAAACATCGGAAGTTTCAAGCGTTGAAACATGCAATGTGATTTCCTACCTTCTATGGAGTAGGGGTGACATTTTGACCCTGTCAGGGTTACCACGTCATGATAGTTTAGGTCCCGATTCCTACTGTGAAGGTATGAAATCTTGGGTATATATATACCGGATTAGAATCCCACATCTGTAGGGCGTTACAGATGCTGAGAAGGAGTAGAGAATTGAGAATGGATGGTTTTATTCTCAATGTCGGTTTTCGGAGTAATTGTTGCTATTGAGGAAAATCATCAGGTTTTGCTTGAATGGCAAACTTTTGGTTTCTTTTAACCAAAAGAATGTTTTCAATTGACAGCATACGGAAATTGAGTTAGTGAACTCAAGGGACTTATACATATTAATATATGTTGTCCAATGTCCATACGGACATGGGGTTTGTACTAGGTACTCCCTATTAAGAATGTGATTCTCTTTCAGATTACTTATCCTCGGGTGCACTCCATGATGAGTAATGTTGAGTTGCCTTCTTCAATTTTGGGGATGCATTAGAAATAGAATGGTGTTCATCTTAAAGTTATTAAGATATGGAGTTCTCCAGTTTGTGTTTAAAACCATAATCCGGACAAACTCGAGGCGCGTTTCGATAATAGGAGGTTGTGGGTTATCCTAAGCTTTCACAAAAGACAGCTTCTACCATTTTCAAGTTCAAAAGTGTTTTGTTCTTGACTCGCCACTTCCTTGGTTAAGGAATTTCTTGCAAAAGAAATTAGTAGGAGTATGGTAGAACTAGAAGTGATTCCAGAACCACAAACGGTTACCGAAAGTTTAGTAGAACGTGAAGATTCAATTGTCCTGACAGACCATAGTTGCTCCACAGATTTAGTAAGTGACCTTTGCCACCCAAGAGATACTTCGGTTTTCTCGTAGATGGTGACTAGGAGGCCTGCATCATGTGATGATAGCCCTACTAGTTATCAACATGCCATATGAAGTGGTGACTTCCGACTGATGGCTAGATGCCAAGATTATCCAAGTTGGATTCCATGCACTACGACAAATTATAGGCTTTGTTGTGTGCTCCTGAAAGAGGTAAAACCCATAAGGAGTAAGCATTCTTATAAGATCAGTGCAAATAGAAAGGTATTAACCTAATAAGGCAAGACTTGTAGTTAACATATATTCATCAATTACCCGATGTGGATTTTGATGATACTGTTACTTCATTATCTGTGCTGAAGTTCATACGAATATAACATGCCACTGTTGTTTTCACAACTTTGATATCTGGTATGAGAATGACTATAATATCTTTCTAAATTGGATTCATTATCATTTTTGTATTATATCGGTACTATTAACCAGTGTTTTGTCATGAATATCTGTAATCTGTATTTATTGAGCAGACACGGGTTAATAGTATCGATATAATACAAAAATGATAATGAATGAGTGGTATTGAAATGCAGTTTTCTGTGATGAACAAATACCCCCAAACTTATCTTTTGCTCGTCCCAAGAAAAACAAAATCCTAACCTCACTTTTGCAGGGAACGCGACTGCACTGAGTCGTTTAACCTCTAGGTGTCCTTAGTAGGAGGAGTGTTGTCTCCTGAGAGTTTTCAGCGGATTACACCCACAAAATCCCGTCAAACTAGCTTTGCGAAATAACTGTTGATTCTAATCCTAAGGTTAAGCTTTAAAGCTAGAAATTCTATTATCCTAAGTTAGAAATATCGAACCTTTATTTTTCATACCTCACTTCTTATTTGACATAAGATCCTATACGTCTTTACGTGCGGTGCAAATAGTGTCGTTAAGTTTCAAAAGGATCGATTAAAGTCATCATGTCACAAAATAAAGCCCGGATAAAAACTTAAAAAACATCACACAAGTTTTATAAAGATTTAAGTTTCTCAAGTTTCGTTTTCCGCCTAGGTTTCAAATTCAGAATTTCTATCCTCTTTAACAGGAAACTAGGTCTTATTCTTTACTCCACCTTTTACTTGTTTTCGTTTCATACACACTTTTGTGAATGTGCAATAGTCTTTATCATAGGATAAAACCTTCATATCCCCGTTTAAAAATATTTTTATAAAACTTGTCTTTTGTCAAAATTATTCTCACACAAAGAACCGTTAGGAATTTTAACTCGGAGAGAACACTTACTTGACTTTGTTTTAATTTGGACTTTGTAGGCTTCTTGGCGTGCTTTGGGCCAATGCATCCAAACCAGTTGGTTTTAGGGCATTAGGTGTAGAGACACCCCGGCGGACTTAATTGCTCAAGTTACCTAGGCCCTAAAACAAAAAGACTCATTTTGGCGTGGAAATCATAACGATTCAATGCGAACGGAGATATAACCAGTTGTTCAATTTTTTAGGATAAAAGATGTGTTTGTGGATAAGGTGTGTAATAACTCCAATCAAGTTCTAGATGGGTTATTCTTCAGACTTGATTTCTATTAAAGCATCAATAATATCCCTTCAAATCCACTTTACTTTATAAACTATTCTTGATATTACTTATTTCAGAACAAACCTGTTTGATCCTAAAAAAAATAGTTTATCAATTTAAAAGTTTCAAGACATATCAGACTTGCCATCTAATTTTCAAAACTCACGACACGTATAGTGTGATGTAAAGACGTATATTAGCTACAGTTAAACTTAAAGGATGGTTATCTTTCAGGTTTTCAAATTCTAAAATTACGATTTAGTTGTTCCTATCTCATCAAACAAAACCGTCGAAATATCGAATCTAAGTTCTTCCACTAGCTAACTTGACGACAAAGTTTTTATGTTTTTAGGAAAATTTTCTGATATTTATGGTTTTTTGAATATGTATGCAAATGCAGAATATACAAATAAATGCGAAGGATAGAGATGCTTACCGAGCATAAATATTCAAATGAATGCGAAGGATAGAGATGCTTACCGAGCACACCCCCAAACTTAAACTTGACAGTGCCCTCACTGTCATGCTACACAACGAGGGTCAAAATTGTCGCCGGGGGGGGTCAAAATAGTCGGTTCTCTTTTTTTTATTATTAATATTTTTTCTTTTTCTTTTTCTTTTATATTTTTTTTCCTTTTTATATATTTTTTTCTTTTTTCTTTCTTTCTTTTAAAAGCACAAATGGAAGTTTTATTAATTCCAAGTGATGATACAAACCATGAAGTCAATAACCAAAATTTAAACTTGCAAGCTCAATAAAGAGGTTGCAAGATCAAGAGAAGGCAAAGAACTCACGATGAACTAGATATTATGTACAAAACTTCAAAATGAAGATGAAAACAAGAGTTAAACTATAGCTCAAATTATAGCTATTCACCCCCCTTTCCCTTGCTCACTGATCTGGTACTTATAGGCAAAAAATAAGATTAAACAAACAATATACTAAGGATGATGTGACAACAAGGGAAAGCCAGAAGAAAAATGTGGCTCATTGGGCATTATTGGACCGCCGCCGCCGGATATTTAGACTATTTCGCCGGTTTTTCTTGGGTTATTGGGTCTCGTGTTGGTTCTGTAATGTTGTGTTCTCTCCATAATCCCACTGGTGTTATTTGTTCTCTTTGTAGAAGCCTGGATTTTACTCGGTAGTTTTTGGAGGGAAATCAAACCTTTAAATCACATCATAACTTTTCATATCACTCATCACAAGCCCACTTGCCTCTTCTCTTACACAAGTCATCATTTGTGTGTGCCAACTTGTGTGCCCACTTGTGCAAGGCAGCCCCCTAGGTTCATGCATCACAAAAAGGTGTTCACACTTGTATGTGTTGGACCTTTTTTGATAAAAAGTGTGTACACATGCATGTTGTAAAAAGAAACTCTTTAAATATGAATCGGTTTGCAGTTCCGGTTGCAGTGTCGGCTCACAAATATCATATCCGTGTATTTGAGTGTGTTTCCAGTGTTTTGTCACGAATACATGTAATCTGTATTTATTGAGCAGACACGGGTTAATAGTACCGATATAATACAAAAATGATAATGAATGAGCGGTATTGAAATACAGTTTTCTGTGATGAAAAAATACCCCCAAACTTATCTTTTGCTCGTCCTAAGCAAAACAAAATCCTAACCTCACTTTCGCAGGGAACGCGATTCCACCGTGCTTGTGCAACAAGCTGTTAAACCTCTAGGTGTCCTTAGTAGGAGGAGTGTTGTCTCTTGAGGTTTTCAGCGGATTACACCCACAAAATCCCGTCAAACTAGCTTTGCGAAATAACTATTGATTCTAATCCTAAGGTTTAGCTTTAAAGCTAGAAATTCTATTATGCTAAGTTAGAAATATCGAACCTTTATTTTTCATACTTCACTTCTTATTTAGCATAAGATCATATACGTCTTACGTGCGGTGCAAATAGTGTCGTTAAGTTTCAAAAGGATCGATTAAAGTCATCATGTCACAAAATAAAGCCCGGATAAAAACTTAAAAAGGATCACACATGTTTTATAAAGATTTAAGTTTCTCAAGTTTCGTTTTCCACCTAGGTTTCAAATTCAGAATTTCTATCCTCTTTAACAGGAAACTAGGTCTTATTCTTTACTCCACCTTTTACTTGTTTTCGTTTCATACACACCTTTATGTGCAATAGTCTTTATCATAGGATAAAACCTTCATATTTCCGTTTAAAATTTTTTTTATAAAACTTGTCTTCTGTCAAGATTATTCTCACACAAAAAACCGTTAGGAATTTTAACTCGGAGAGAACACTTGCTTGACTTTGTTTTAATTTGGACTTTCTAGGCTTCTTAGCGAGCTTTGGGCCAATGCACCCCAAAAATTGGTTTTAGGGCATTAGGTGTAGAGACACCCCGGCGGACTTAATTGCTCAAGTTACCTAGGCCCTAAAACAAAAAGACTCATTTTGGCGTGAAAATTATAACGATTCAATGCGAAAGGAGATATAACCAGTTATTCAATTTTTTAAGGATAAAAGATGTGTTTGTGGATAAAGTGTGTAATAACTCCAATCAAGTTCCAGATGGGTTATTCTTCAGACTTGGTTTCTATTAAAGCATCAATAATATCCCTTCATATCCACTCTACTTTATAAACTATTCTTGATATTACTTATTTCAGAACAAACCTGTTTGATCCTAAAATAAATAGTTTATCAATTTAAAAGTTTTAAGACATATCAGACTTGTCATCTAATTTTCAAAACTCATAACACGTGTAGTGTGATGTAAAGACGTATATTAGCTACAGTTAAACTCAAAGGAGGGTTATCCTTCAGGTTTTCAAATTCTGAAAATAGGATTTAGTTGTTCCTATCTCATCAAACAAAACCGTCGAAATATCGAATCTAAATTCTTCCACTAGCTAACTTGACGACAAAGTTTTTATGTTTTTAGAAAAAATTTCTGATTTTTATGGTTTTTTGAATATGTATGTAAATGTAGAATATACAAATGAATGCGAAGGATAGAGATGCTTACCGAGCACACCCCCAAACTTAAACTTGACGGTGCCTTCACTGTTATGCAACACAATGAGGGTCAAAATTGTCGGGGGGTCAAAATTGTCGGCTCTCCCTTTTTTTATTATTAATATTTTTTCTTTTTCTTTTTTTTCCTTTTTTTTATCTTTTTATCTTTTTTCTTTTTTGTTTTTTTTAAAAGCACAAATGAAAGTTTTATTAATTCCAAGTGATGATACAAACCATGAAGTCAATACCCAAAACTTAAACTTGCAAGCTCAATGAAGAGATTGCAAGATCAAGAGAAAACAAAGAACTCAAGATGAACTAACTATTATGTACAAAGCTTCAAAATGAAGATGAAAACAAGAGTTAAACTATAGCTCAAAGTATATCTATTCACCCCCTTTCCCTTGCTCACTGATCTGGTACTTATAGGCACAAAATAAGATTAAACAAACAATATACTAAGGATGATGTGATAACAAGGGAAAGCCAAAAGAAAAATGAGGCTCATTGGGCATTATTGGAGCGGCGCCGCCGAATTTTTGGACTATTTCACCGGTTTTTCTTGGGTTATTGGGTCTCGTGATGGTTCTGTAATGTTGTGTTCTCTCTATAATCCCACTGGTATTGTTTGTTCTCTTTGTAGAAGCCTGGATTGTACTCGGTAGTTTTTGGAGTGAAATCAAACCTTTAAATCATAACTTTTCATATCACTCATCACAAGCCCACTTGCCTCTTCTCCTACACAAGTCATCATTTGTGTGTGCCAACTTGTGTGCCCACTTGTGCAAGGCATTTTTGATAAAAAGGTGTTCACACTTGTATGTGTTGGACCATTTTTGATAAAAAGTGTGTACACATGCATGTTGTAAAAAGAAACTACTTAAATATGGATCAGTTTGCAGTTCCGGTTGCAGTGTCGGTTCACAAATGTCATATCCGTGTATTTAAGTGTGTTTCCAGTGTTTTGTCACGAATACCTGTAATATGTATTTATTAAGCAGACACGGGTTAATAGTACCGATATAATACAAAAATGATAATGAATGAGCGGTATTGAAATGCAGTTTTCTGTGATGAACACCCGACCAAGTGACTATAGGAGAACCCCATGACCAAAAGCATCCACTCGGGTGCTCGCGGCCACGGTGTCCTGCCCAAGTGCACTTCGTTGACGACCTCGGGGGTGCGGCCATCTACTAAAGTTCCCGACGAGCATTCGATCTTTTAATCGGGAAACTTGTTGAATTGCCCGACTTATTTTTGAAAAGTGTTTTCAATTCGAGACTTAAATACAAGGTTTATAGGGTTAGGCATGAAATTCGGAATATGTGATAATCCGGGTTTATGATGTCTAAAGATGATGTGGATTCTAATTATTGTAGTTTTCATTTCTTTTCTGCGACCGTAAGTGTAATATGTGGCAGTATCCCCGATCTCGTTACTATATGTCAACGATATTAGGGATACGCATATTTACTTACGTTGATGACATGTGATTGTTATTGTATTGCTATCGATATGTTATATTGGATCGTCGTGATTGAATAGCCGGGGAGTTTTACGTGAGATGAGAGTTTTTCAATTTTCATTCATGTAAATATATGTATGTAATATTCTTTTAATGGGACACTTCCGGGTTGAAGTTGTTATCTCCATTTGATGTATATTATTTACTTTTCCGCATTAGGATAGGCCCAAGACGGGGAGCACAAGTAACCGGGTTCTAGAGTCCAGGGGGAAGCCATCTCGAAGAATCGAGACCGGTCGCCTAACTCTAGAATTGGCAGGGTTGCTTGCCGCTCTCGTAAGGGTCTAGGGGTGTGGGTTTGGCTATTCATCACGACCGTGGAATCCGTGTTTTTCATTACTAGCTTAATCTAAAACACGGACCTCCTAGTATATCCTATATTTCATATATCTGCTTCTGCTGTTTCTGTGATGTGATGTGATCATATAACCGCGTGAGATGAATGCTATTTATATATATGATATACTAGTAGACATTATATATGTTTTGCATCCGCGCTAGTCCTGACCCCGCCCTGCCGTAAGTTAAGTAACCTTACAGTGATGACCCGGGTCTCTGTAGCGAATGTGGATGGCCTATATGTGTGTTTTATTTTCGTTTCTTCTGTGATGTTTAGGAAACATAAATGCTGGGACGTCATTAATAAGATTAATGAAAAGAAAAGAAACCTAAAAGATGTCGTAGAATCAAATTTTTCAAAAAGGTAGCTCTAGTTCTTGCTTTGCATAGTGGTATTCCATTATGAATATCCCGCACCTCATTCGATGAGGAAAGAGCCTAGATCCCTTCACCGGGAATGACCTCTTTAGCAAAACTAGCATATGCTACAACCCACTAGGTTTGTTTTGAAAACTACTCGATTTTAAAGCGGAGCTTAAACCACTCCTTTTCAAAACCACTAGATTGTACAACGATATCAAGTTCATTTCGTTAAAGATTATCTTCAAAACCAATCGTAGCCCTCCGTCATTTCAGATACGTAGTATTTAGTATTTGTGCTGTGTTTGTTGACCTCCGTCAAGGAACAGTGTACGGTAGCTGGGTAATATTTATCTGCAGCATGTTGATACGATCGGCAGGGGCAGCCACACAGCCTTGTTGACTTCCGTCAAGGGTTTGTGTGGGTGGGTTCGAATCGATCAAGAAATGACGGGTTAAACTTGACTAGCGGCCTATGGTTTGTTGACCTCCGTCAAGGTCATAGGTCGTTAGAGGTAAAAACAGATATTGGGAATTTCAAGAGTTGAAATCTGCAATGAGATTGCATACCTTCTATATAATAGTTGGATCCCGATACCCACTGCGAGTAAGTGTTACTCCTGGAAGAGTTTTCCACTTTACAATTAGCTAATCCAGTAGGTGTCTATGAAAGGTGTTCACAGGGTTATGCCCCTGTGAAAACGAGGTTATTTAATTAGTTCCATGTGAAAGCACGGGAAGACTCCCTCGGAGTACCAATACCTTCCTGGCTGACCGATTAGCGAACTTATAGGGTGTAATTAAATCCGTCTAATCTTACCTTTTAGGGTTTGAAGGAAAATTTGATAAAAACAGTGGGAGCCATCCTGATTCGATAAGATCCAGTCTAATCTTGCAAGAGCGCACGCTAAAGTGTTTTCTTCTCTCTCTCTCTCTTGGTAGCGACCATGTCATGCCTTAATCAAGACAATAATATGGATGTATTGACCGAACCCGCTTATTATATTAGGCTGGGGAACGTTGGTTCCGCTCTATCTTATGACAACAGTCATGAGTCTAGGCAAGGGATAGGGGAATGCAAGGATTTCCACACCACCCGGATGAAGAAACAGCATTCTGATGCATCTTCTTCGGGTGCGTTAGTTATTGAGAACTGTTTCTCAGTCTACTCTACGTCCTGGGTATTGGATACCGGATCAAGATCCCATATTTGTAATCGGTTACAAGGGTTAAAGAGAAATAGAGAACTGGGAAAGGGTGATATGTTTCTCAGAATAGGAAATAGTGCAATTGTTGCTGTCGAAGCGGTCGGTGAATATCACCTAGTATTACCAAATGGTAATACATTGATTTTGAACGACTGTTATTTTGTACCGTCGATGATGTGCAATATAATATCCGTTTCTTTATTAGATAAAGAAGGATATAACTTTGCATTAGAGAAAATGTTATGAACATTTTCCTAAATCAAGTGTTGATTGGGTTTGGTACGTTATGTAATGGTATATACGTTCTAAATCAAAATACAGTTCTAAATATACAGAACACACACAAGAGGAAAAGTTCAGAAATGAACGAAGCCTTCTTGTGCCATTGTAGACTTGGTCATATCAATGTGACTAAACTAGCTAAGTTGCATAAAAATGGATATTTGAATCCGTTCGAATTAACATCTTATGAGACTTGTCAGTTATGTCTCAAAGGAAAGATGACCAAAACTTCATTTATGGGACACGGAGAAAGAGCTACTAAACTCTTGGGACTAATACATAGTGATGTATGTGGTCCTATGTCTACACATACCAGGAATGGTTCCTCGTACTTCATTACATTCACCGATGATCTCTCAAGATTCGGACATGTGATCCTGTTGAAACACAAATCTGAAACTTTTGAGAAATTCAAGGAATATAAAAGCGAAGTAGAGAACCAGACAGGTAAAAGTATTAAAATCCTTTGATCTGATCGAGGAGGTGAATACTTAAGCACGGAATTCCGAGATTATCTACAAGAGAATTGGATTCTCTCTCAGCTTACTCCTCCGTATACACCACATCACAACGGTGTATCGGAGCGGAGGAATCGCACTCTATTAGATATGGTGCGCTCTATGATGAGTGTGGCTGAGTTACCTATTTCCTTTTAGAGTTATGCACTTCAGACAGCTGCATACATATTGAATAGGGTTCCTACTAATTCCGCGCCTACCACTCCATATGAGATATGGGAGGGGAAGAGACCATGTCTTAATTTCATTAAGATGTGGGGTTGTCCGGCTTATGTTTAAAAGCAAAATCTGGACAAGTTCGAGGCAAGGTCTGTTCTATGTAAGTTTGTTGGATATCCCAAACATTCACGAGGGTATATCTTCTACTACACCGAGAAACAAAAGGTGTTTGTTGCTCAACATACCACTTTTTTAGAAAAGGAATTTCTTGTAAAAGAAATTAGTAGTAATGAGGTAGAGCTGGAAGAAGTTCCAGATACACAAACTACAACTGAAGATTTAGTAGAACCGGAAGATTCAATAGTCTCCGATGAACCTCAGCCACTCCGCAGATCTAGTAAGGTTTCTCACCCATCTGAGAGATACTACGGGTTTCTCATAGACGGTGGGAGCGAGAATTGCATCATGGAAGATGATGGCCCAACTAGTTTCGAGCAGGCCATCATAAGTGGGAACTCTATGAAATGGCTGGATGCTATGCGATCTAAGATGGAATCCATGCACACCAACAAAGTATGGACTTTGGAAGTTTCTCCTGAAGGGGTAAAACCCATTGGGAGCAAGTGGATTTTTAAGAAGAAAATTGGTGTAGATAGAAAGGTTGAGACCTTCAAAGCTAGACTTGTAGCAAAAGGTTTTCGTCAACGAGCAGGTGTCGACTATGATGAGATCTTTTCTCCAGTGGCTATGCTTAAGTCCATCAGGATCCTACTTGCCATTGCTGCATACCATGACTATGAAATCTGGCAAATGGACGTCAAGACCGCTTTTCTAAATGGTGATTTAGAAGAGAGCGTGTATATGACACAGCCAGAGGGCTTCGTAGACAGTGGGAGCAGCGGAAATGTGTGCAAGCTGCTTAAATCAATCTACGGATTAAAACAAGCGTCATGGAGTTGAAACATCTGTTTTGATGTAGCAGTCAAAGAGTTTGACTTTATCAAAAACGTAGATGAACCATGTATATATAAAAAGGTTGTAGAGAGTAAGGTTGTCTTCCTCGTATTGTACGTGGATAACATACTCTTGATAGGAAATGATGTTCCTATGCTGCACTCGGTCAAACTCTTCCTATCACAAAAGTTCTCCGTGAAAGATCTGGGTGATGCCTCCTACATTCTGGTGATAAAGATCTATAGGGATAGATCTAAAAGGATGTTGGGATTGTCCCAATCCAGATACATAGACACCATACTAAAGAGGTTTAGTATGGAAGATTCTGAGCATGGTAATTTACCCGCTTGTTCAGGAATCACTCTCTGCAAAGAGATGTCTCCTTAGACTGATTTGGAGAGGGCTTGCATGAACGTGATACCCTATGCTTCTGCAGTTGGGTCTATCATGTACAGGATGTTATGCACCAGACCGGATGTAGCTTACGCACTTAGTGTGGTAAGTAGGTATCAATCAGACCCAGGGAAGAAGCACTGGATAGCTGTGAAGAACATTTTTAAGTGCTTGAGAAGGGCTAAAGAGATGTTCTTAGTGTATGGTAACGGAGAACTCCAAGTGGAGTTCTTTACCGATTCGAGCTTGGAGAGTGATAAGGACGACAGCAAGTCTGTCTTGGGTTTTGTCTTCACCCTCAATGGAGGGGTGGTATGTTGGAAGAGTTCCAAGCAAGATACTGTTGCAGACTCGATGATGGAGGCTGAATACATCGCTGCTAACGATGTTGCCAAAGAGGTTGTCTAGATGAAGAAGTTCATTGCTGAACTTGGTGTGGTTCCATCCATTAAGGATCCAATACCCTTGTATTGTGATAACAATGGAGCTGTGTATTTGGCCAAGGAATCCCGATCCCATCAGCGATTCAGACATATTCTGAGGCGGTATCACTTGATCCGAGAGATAGTTGATCTCCGCGAGATCGAGGTCAGGAGAGAAAACACGAAGGACAACACGGCGGATCCACTCACGAAGGTCCTCCCCCAGACACAGTTTGAGAGACTTTTTAGGATGTTGGGTATGCGATACTACAACAACTGGCCTTAGTGCAAGTGGGAGATTGTTAGGAATATGTATACTCTAGAGGCCATTATTATAGTAGATGCTTGGACATATATATAGAGGACTTTCTTGCTCAACATGATAGTATGTTATCTGGTTGCTCTTTATCTTAACATGTACACTTGTTTTAGTTTACCGTCTCTTTGATACATGTTGATAAAGCCCTTAGGTTGTTGGCTTGACTACCAGCACTATGATGCAGATCATACTAGTGGGGCTTGTATAGTCCGCAAGTACATCCTTTAACAGTTCCTAGTTGAGGGAGTATCGAGATAGGGGCATCGATATTCCAGAGTAGACTAGTGTGTACGTTTCTTGACCCTGTATGGGGCGATGGTTGATCCCATAACCATTGGTGTTTGACATTAAAGATTGTACACAGGTGCTCATTACAGAATGGGTACACCGAACAGGACTCGCCGAGAACTCTTAGATGGTACCATACCTATCGTCAGATAGCAGTTCTCTGGTGACACTTGTACATGTTAGTCAGTAGACTCGAGATCGTCATAGTGTCTTGTGTGGTTCCTACTATGCTTTGATTTCCTCCCTACCACGGCTCAAAGGAGTCATGCAAACAGGTGAATTTTGGGTACAGTCCTGAGTCACATGGAGGCAGTGAGCGATAGGAGGGGTTTCATCTCTTCCGGTATTAGGAGTTGATGTTACGCTATGCTCGATTGGCTATAGCAGCAAGTCCTTGGCCAGGGCTGATGAGATTTACTGGTAACTGTTATCAGTAGTTTGTCGAAAGGTTATAGGACACACATCGACATGACTTATCAAGTTATTGGGGTCTGACGATTCCACCCTCAGACTCGATATGCAACATATTAGACGAAGAGACCGGACTGTATGGTAAGTTTTGCTTAAAGGCTCTACGGGAGTTTGGACAAGTTTTCTTGTTGATCTTCTATTCGTTCAGTACCTGGGTAGCCGTTACGTCCAGTTAGTACCGCTGACGGCTTGTGGGTATCTAATGTGATCATTACCTACTGCTGGCGTATTGACGACTCCTTAGAGTACCATACAGAGGTTTCCTAGCTCAAGCGAAACGAAGTAGGGCACGTAAGGAGATATGTGCGGGAGCTTGATTGAATATGAGTTTATGATACCGTATTCTAATCTGGCGATAATAAAGTGTTGATTCAATAATTTGATTGATATATATATATATGTATATATATATATATATATATATATATATATATGTTTATATATTTGATATTGGCCGGTTATATGTGATATAACCAGATTTTTGAATCAAGTGTTGATTTAATAATCTGATATACATATACATATACATATATATATATATATATATATATATTTGATATTAGCCGGGTTATATATGATATAACCGGATTATTGAATCTAGTGTTGATTTAATAATTTGATATATTTATATATTTGATATATACATATTTAACAAATATTAAGCTCACTTAAGATTTTCTTCTCTTAATATATTTATTTATTTATATATGTGATATATATATATATTTATTTATATGTGTGATATGTGTGTGTGTGTGTGTGTGTGTGTGTGTTTGTATCATGGTTGATGATACATAGAACATGGATATATGAGAATCACACAAGAGTAAAAAGATAATAGGAATGATTTATATTTTTAAGAAAAAGAGAATGAGTCATGGCTTGGATGCTTGGAGAAGCATTGAGAAGCCATGACTTATCTCTAATTCTTGTTTTATTCTAAGATATTTTATCATCCTTATCTTATCTTATATCTCAAGTGTGTTGGTTCACAACTCATCCAAGTTCATCCTCATCTCCTTCTTCAACTCCTCTCTAAAATTTTCTTGAGTTGAGAAAAAGAAAAGTGAAAAATATTTCTAGTGAGCAAATCTCCTACTTCATCAACCTACACTAATCTAGCCCATTAGTTTAGGTTGTTAACTTTACTAATACCTTGATTAGTGAAGTATAAGCCTGAGTGAGAGAGACTTCAAGGTGGATCGTCTTCGGCAACGAAGACTACAAGCAAGCTCGATCCTTTCATCAAGTGGAGTCAAAGAAGAGTTCTAGAGACTACTACTTTGAGCTTTAGAAGTGAAGGACTTGACTACAAAGGTTGTAGACTCTATTCACTTAGATTAGAATGTAGTTTGCTTACTTTGAAATCCTAATTCTCTAGTTCAATTCTTGTTTAGTATGCTTAGCACTCTAAAATTTTAAAATTGCATACTTGATGCTCATATAAACCTACTAGAGGTGCTAAGACATCCTTTCAATAGATTTAGGATTTTGGGATTGTCCCAAATTCAGGTATCTTAACTCCGTTCTAAAGCAGTTTGAATGGACGAGTCCCTGTGAGATAATGTACCCACAGGTAATGGGGTCACTCTCTCTACAGATGTCTTTCAGGACTGATGAAGAGAGGGTCTCGCATGAATGACATTCGATATGCTTCGGCAGTGAGGTCAATCAAGCGATGTTCTTGGTGTAGTAAGCAGATATTAATCCAATCCTTGAGAAATATAGGAAGAAGTGAAGAACATATGAGATGTTCTTGGTATATGGTAATGGTAGACTCCTTCGAAATGCAATTACCGATTCCATCTTCCTTAGTGATGTAACATTTCAGAAAAATAAAATATTATTTTTGGGAATTTTTATAATTAAATAATAAAATATTGAATATTTTAATAAGGCGGTATAATTAAAAACCGATAAATTGGGAAAAATTGGGAAAATTATAGAAATTACTGAAATGAGGGTGTTTTATGTGATTTAAGCGAATTATGAATTTTTATGATTATTTATATTCACTTTTAGTGCTAATCGCGATTAAAAATCGCTTATCGTGTATTAAACCGGATCTGTGCACATGACATGCACCATGTCAATTTTTACACTTGTTACATTTTTATCATGGCTTTTCTTCTTGTTTTATATCATGGTAGTTGTTTTATTTGAGAGAAGAAAGAAAAAGAAAAGTCAAAGAGACACAATGATTGCAAGGGAGATGGGCATGAGAGAGAGAGGGTGAGGGGTCAAACCAAAGTGATGGCTCATTGTTCTCTCTTCATTTTCCTTCATCTTTCTCACTCTCTCACCATCCATGGCAGCACTCTCTCCTCCCTCCTCTTCAAACCCTCAAAACACCCTAAAAACAAACCCAAAACCCCATCTCCTTTTCACAAAAAGCATGCACAAGCTCAAGGGAAGCACATTGGACCAAGAAAAATCAAATTTTGAGGACTTTGGGCAACTCAAGAAAATTCTTAAGTTGCCAAATGAGGTATTTCCTTCACCCTTACCATAGTTTTCCATTCACTTTAGCACCTATGTTTGTTTGGAACCGATATATCGATGTTTAGTGAACTTAGGAATTTCTAATTAGGGTTAGGATTTGAATTGAGTTATAAAGTGAAATTGAGGCTAGTAGTGACCTTAAACCCATGTTAGTGATATCATATTGGACTAAAACCTGAAACTTAAACCCGAAATACGAACTTAGAAACCCGATATCGTAGAAATTGTGGATTCTGCGAGAGTGTAATGAAATCTGCTAACACTCGAGGACCTGAAAAATTATTTTGCAAGGACAATGATACATGCAGGCACCTAGGAAGCTACCATGAAAACCCTAGCCCCTACCTCCCCAACCTGGCCGCAGAATTAACCCAGATGGCCGCAAATTGCGGCCTGGGTCCCACCATTTTGGTTCGTGCTTGTTCTGTAGGTCCATCTCCAGTAAACTAGACCCTTGGCATATGCAAAATTGGCTAATTTGACCTAGGGTAAAATCTGGGGCCATTTACACTAGTTGCTGTTTTGATTCGGGGTTTCGTTTCTCGTATTTTGAATTCTGGATTTTTGGAATTTGGTTTTAATTCGATGATCTGACGTTTGTACGACTATATCGAGGGTCATTTGATGATTTTGAAGGCATGGTCTATAGTTCTAACCTATAGGCCTTAGCGTGTCGTTTTGGTTTTCCGATGTGATTTTAATATGCATTTGCAATTGTGTTATATGTGTAGGTACCCCACGTGATGTCGAGACGTTGAAGATGAAGATGGCGACATCGGCATCGGCATACAAGAAGCAAGGTGAGTAGATTTATATCTACGGGTAGAAGTCGGGTGGATGGCGTATAGCACCCCCGCAAAGTCTTAAGAAATGATATGATATGTTATAGATATGCTTTTATATGATATGGAGAGATTGAACACTTAGCAAAGGGAGTTTTAGGTGATCATGGGTTTAGTGTTAGCGAGAATTTGAAGAAGGACTCTAGTTGATATTCTTAGTCCCGAAACCCTGGAGTAAAGGTTTGCATTCACGCACATACACATACTAGCTTACATTGATATCCTTGTGCGTATTGGGACATATTTATATTGGTATATTCATATGCTTGGATGACGAGAAAGTTATATGATACTTGGGGATGAGTCGATATGATCGGGCATGATGCCGTGAGATATTTAAGGTGTGACCGAGATATGTCATGATGTTATAGCGGATCGTTGGACGACGATACCATGTGAATGGTGATATATATATGATAATTGACATGTGATCGAGATATGAGATAAGATATGTTAAGGTATTTATAATAGATCGCATTGGGCGATGTATACTTCTATATGATGATATGTGTTGATGGCATCGGATTGTATGAGGCTGTAAATCAGTAGTCAGATCATGATTATATTGATGATATTAGTATGTACTAGACCTAGATCAGTACCCCTGTTCACGATTGGTGATGATGATGATACCTGATGAATAATGAGATAAAATGTGATAATTGACCCGTACCCAGATTTGGGATGCCGTACGATAGATTTACCGTACGAGATATATTTATGATGTTAGATCCGCCCTCTTAACTCGAGGATGTCATATGATATACAGTGTATCGTACATGATACTATTGAGGCGAGATCACCGACTACCAGATATATACAGATCGACTCAGATTTAGGTGGATTTCCTTACCCTTTGACTGGGCTCGAGTCATACTTGTTTTCAAAAGTGGAGAATTGTGAGTATTTTAAATACCTGATTTGTATGACTCGTATATTGGGTAGGTATGTTTCAGTGTTGCTGTTACTACATCTTTTTCTGTACATTTCATGATATTTCATCGCATTGCATGCTTGTGCATATGTTATCAGTAATTATCATGAAACCCTGCTGTCAGGACACCAGCACCATTACCGATGATGCGTATGCTCCACATACACTTGCTTGCCGGCTCACACACATCTTCATCGGTAATTGCCATGTCACGTACACTTTAGAAAATAATATTTCTTGACATAACTTGCCAAGTTGATAGTTGCAATATGTTATAGCTTTCAGATGCTAGTTTAACTATTGCATTCATTGCATGATATCAGATGCATTCATGGATTCATTGATTATGCAGTATTATGGAGTTTATGCCGATATTCACTGTTTACTTGCTATTGATGATTGGATTTCGGATTTTCATGAGATTTCCTGGATTTGGGAGAAAACCACAAGAATATATATAAAAACTTCTCTCCCTCTCTTTTTAAAATGAAAAGTGCGGTTTTCTCGTGATGTATGAGTCGTCCACCATGAGTTTTCATGATTGCTGTTGGATTTCGAGACCCGATTCGAGAAGTTAGATGAACCGTCTCGGGTACATGGTAGGCCCGGTATGGTACCCCGGGGCAAGAACCTCGAGTTGTATTCGATGAGCCTGGCAGGGGAGCACTACCTACCGGTGATTTTACCTGGCGCGGCGGATATCCGGAGGATACCGTCGTGGTCATATGATTGATGATATGGGCCGATCCGGACTGACGGAGCCCAAGATATTGAGATACAGAGATATTGAGATTTGAGATACAGAAATATTGAGATTTGAGATACAGAGATATTGAGATTTGATATTGAGATACTGAGATTTATGTTTTGTGTCGATGCTTGACACTGATTTCTCTGTTGATTTCATTGGTGATAACCGATTGATATACATATAGAAATCTCATTAAATAAAGAAAAACAGTTCTTTGATTCATGATATACTTTGTTCTCATTATATACATCTGCATACCATTTTAGTGACATATTGCTACCTGATATTTGTACCTCATATTAGGGACATGTTGTTATCTGAGGCAATGACACGAGTTCTGTTAGGTCCACGTTACCTCTCCCGGTACTTTCGGGGTTGCGGAAACGGTAAATCAAAATTTTTCTAAACTTTGTAACCTGGACCGTAAAAGCCGGATCTTTGCTAAACTAAACTAGCATACTTGCAAAGAAGAGTTAGCTACTATGGAAGATGGTTATACCTAAACTTGAACTCCTTCTTCTTTAAACCTTGTAGAGGTTGATGGTACTCTTCTTGTCGCCTTCTTCCGTCGAAGATGGATCCACCTCGAGGGTTCGACCTTTGGGCTCTTTCTCGAACTTGGAGAGAACTAGAATCGTCGGATTGCTAAACCTTTGATCCTAGAGAGAGTAGAGTGTATCTATGGAGTGCTTTTCTTTTTAAAGAGAAGGATTCTCAACACATGAGAAGGGTTCTCTTTTGCTAGAGGAAGAAGAAGATGAAGTGAGGAGAGAGAAGCTAAATGATAGAATGAGCTCTCTTTTTCTTTCTTGCAACCATAATGCCAAAAGAAAAAGAATTATCTAAATAATAATAATTCAAAATGAGAATAGTTGATGGTAGTTTTGGAATGACCACTATCATGCTTCATTAAATGAAATGTAAGCATGAATCAAGGAGTATCTTTACAAAGCATGATGGTGGTCAACATTCAACCATGGTCAACAAGTCAACCATGGTCAACAAGTCAACAAAATCAACCATAACATAATTCTCATTTAATTACTATTATTAATAGATAATCCATAAATCCATTAGGGTTTGGAAAATGATAACTGTCAACTGTGCATACGCACCCGTTCCGAAACCCTAATGAAATACCTCATCCTCCGCCTCAAGCAACTGTGCATTCACACCTGCATTCTCGTTCCGAGGAACAAGAATACCAAGATATAAAAGCAACCCCAAAAACATATACCAGTATCTGGCTCAAACCAGAGCCTGCCAGTATAATCCGTCCGGACTCCAAACGTGCACAAGTGCGCGGATGAGAACGAACCCTGCCGCAAAACCATGCGACCTCTACTCATTTTGCCCAGAGGCGAATACCCTCTGTGTGGGACTCTAAAGACTCGACACTACGCTGGCAGTGGGTTTAACCACAGACCGCAAGCGGCACTAGCTGTGCGTAACGGTTCCCAGGTAGATGCCGACAAGAAGGCTGACGAGGTGAACCCCATCTGAACTCCTACTGAGTCTGAATGTGACATTCTCCGTACAGTCCGGTCTGTTCGTCTGATACATCGCATGTCGGGCCTAGGGGCGGTAAAACGTCAGTCCCCCAATAGCGGTACAAGTCGTGTCGGAGTGAAGCCCAAAACACCCTGAGATAACACTGGAAACCTACCAGTTTATCTCGCTTGCCCTGGCCAGGGACTACTCGTGTAATGGCTCTCCTAGACACAGCGCGATGTCAACCCCCAATACCGGGAGAGACGAATCCTGTCTAACCGGCACTGCCTCCAAGTGTTTCGGGACTGCACCCAACCACTACCTGTTTGCACGACTCCTTTGAGCCGTGGTAGGGTAGTGATCAAAGTGCAGTGGGAACACACTCGAGGCGAAGTGCCAGTGTCAAGTCAGCGGACTAAGCTGTACTCATGTCACCTGGGAACTGATAACTGACGATAGGTATAATACCAACCTGTCAGTTCCCGACGAGTCCTGTCCAGTGTACTCGTAACCTAACGAGCACCCGCATACTATCTCAAGTACGACGTACCGACGGCTGTGGGACAGACCGTCTCCCGTGCTGGGATGAGAAGCGCATACGCTAGTCTACTCCGGAGCATCGATGCCCTATCTCGATACTCCCACGACCAGGGACGTGTATAAGGATGTGCTTGTAGATTACCCAGCCCCCACGAGTGTGATCGCCATCACAACGCCGGTAATCAAGCAAAGATCCTAAGGGCTCTACTAATGCGTATAGGTGATATAATAAATAAACACACATGTACACATTAAAGCAGAGACAAACCAAGTAGCATACTACTATATTGAGCAAGATTGTCTGTACAACTGTGAATATCCCAAGCTTCCATCAAGTAATATACATACTAGTATGATACAGTAATGGCCTCTAGGGCATATACACTAATAATCTCCCACTTGCACTAAGGCCATGTACTGGCGTATCGAAGACCTATCATCTCGATCAGCCGCTCGAACTGAGTCTGGGGTAAAGCCTTCGTGAATGGGTCCGCAGTGTTGTCCTTTCTGTCTACTCTCCGCACCTCGATCTCCTGTCGATCAATGATCTCCCTGATCAGGTGATACCGCCTTAAGATGTGCCTGGATTTCTGATGGGACCTTGGTTCCTTCGCTAAAGCTATAGCCCCATTTTTATCGCAATACAAAGGTATTGGGTCAACAATGGACGGAACCACCTGAAGTTCACTAATGAACTTCTTCATCCAGACCGCCTCTTTTGCGGCATCGCTTGCAGCAATGTATTCAGCCTCCGTCGTCGAGTCTGCGACGGTTTCCTGCTTGGAACTCCTCCAACATACCGCCCCTCCGTTGAGGGTAAACACAAAACCCGAGACGGACTTGCTGTCATCTTTGTCACTCTGGAAGCTTGAATCGGTAAAGGACTCGACCCGGAGGTCTCCATTACCGTAAACCAGGAACATCTCCTTAGTCCTTCTCAGGTACTTGAGAATGTTCTTCACTGCTGTCCAGTGGTCCTCCCCTGGGTCTGACTGATACCGGCTTACCGCGCTCAACGCGTAAGCTACATCTGGTCTTGTACATAGCATCGCATACATTATAGATCCTACCGCCGAAGCGTAGGGTATAGTGCTCATGCGAACCCTCTCCTCGTCAGTCTTCGGAGACATCTTCTTGGAGAGGGTAATTCCGTGCAATGCGGGTATGTTACCGCGCTTGGAACCCTCCATACTAAATCTCTTTAGTACGGTCTCTATGTACCTGGACTGCGAAAGTCCCAATAGTTTCTTGGATCAATCTCTATAGATCTTGATCCCCAGAATGTACGAGGCATCACCCAGGTCCTTCATGGAGAACCTTTGTGACAAAAATAGCTTGACCGATTGTAGCATAGGAACATCATTTCCTATCAAAAGAATGTCCTCCACGTACAAGACTAGGAATACGACAGTTCGTCCTACAATCTTCTTATATACACAGGGTTCATCTTCGTTCTTGATGAAATCAAATTCCTTGATTGCCTCATCAAAACAGATGTTCCAGCTCCGCGATGCCTGCTTTAATCCATAAATGGATTTAAGCAACTTGCATACCCTTCCGCTGCTCCCACTGTCTACGAAACCTTCTGGTTGATCCATGTAAACACACTCTTCCAAACAACCGTTTAGGAAAGCCGTCTTAACATCCATCTGCCAGATTTCATAGTCATGGAAGGCAGCAATGGCAAGTAGGATCCGAATGGATTTGAGCATAGCCACAAGAGAAAAAGTCTCGTCATAGTCCAAACCAGGTCTTTGACGAAAACCTTTTGCAACGAGTCTAGCTTTATAGGTTTCCACCTGCCCATCTACACCAAGTTTCCTTTTGTAGATCCATTTGCATCCAACGGGTTTTACCCCAGGTGGAGCAATATCCAAGGTCCACACTTTATTGGCGTACATGGACTCCATTTCGGATTGCATTGCTTCCTGCCACTTATCAGAGTCCCTACTGATAATGGCCTGCCTGAAACTGGTAGGGTCATCTTCTTCCAAGATGCAATCCTCTCGATCCCCGTCAATGAGAAAACCGTAGTATCTCTCGGGCGGATGAGAAATCCTACCAGATCTGCGGAGTGGCTGAGGTTCTTCTGGGTTTATTGAATTCTGAGGTTCTGTCAAATTTTCAGTTTCATTTTGTGGTCGCTGAATTTCTTCCAGTTCTACCGAACTCCCACTTGTTTCTTTTGCAAGAAATTGCCACTCTAAAAAGGTGGCGTGGCGAGATACAAACACCTTCTGTTCCTCGGTGTGGTAGAACAGATATCCTGCGGAGTTCTTAGGATATCCCACAAATTTACATAGAACTGAACGTGCCTTAAGTTTGTCCGGATTTTGTACTTTTACATAGGCCGGACAACCCCATATCTTAATGCCTTTAAGATACGGCTTCTTACCATTCCATATCTCGAACGGTGTTTTAGGCACAGATTTAGACGGAACATCGTTCAATAGGTACGCCGCTGTCTGAAGCGCATGTCCCCAAAATGAAAGAGGCAACTCAGCACTACTCATCATGGAGCGAACCATATCCAATAGGGTACGATTCCTCCGCTCCGAAACACCGTTGTGCTGTGGCGTATAAGGAGGAGTAAGCTGAGAGAGAATACCATTCTCTTTTAAGTAATCTAGGAATTCCGTGCTTAAGTACTCCCCTCCCCTGTCTGACCGGAGGATCTTGATACTTTTGCCAATCTGGTTCTCTACTTCCTTTCTGAATTCCTTGAATTTCTCAAAAGCTTCAGATTTGTGTTTCATCAGATACACATATCCGAACCTAGAGAGATCGTCAGTGA
The DNA here is from genome assembly GCA_030015575.1 of Agapanthus africanus. Lineage (NCBI taxonomy): Eukaryota > Viridiplantae > Streptophyta > Magnoliopsida > Asparagales > Amaryllidaceae > Agapanthus > Agapanthus africanus. The sequence goes on along the minus strand of CM057347.1, from coordinate 203,069,089 downwards.
ATGTGATGAAGTATGAGAACCCACCCCTTGCATGTATAGACATCGGACCACACACATCACTGTGTATGAGTCCCAAGAGCTCTCTTGCTCTTTCTCCATGTCCGGTGAACGGAGATTTGGTCATCTTTCCTTTGAGACAAGACTAACAAGTTTCATAAGATGAAAACTCGAACGCATTCAAGAGTCCATCTTTATGCAACTTACTCAGTCTTTTCTCTCCGATATGACCAAGTCTACAATGCCACAAGTAGGATTCATTCGTATCTGAATTCTTCCTCTTGCGTGTGTTTTGTATATTGAGAACTGTATTCTGATTTAGAACGTAGATACCATTACACAGTGTACCCTCTGCAACCAGTACCTTATGAAGGTAAATGTTCATGATATTCTTTTCAAGAACAAAGTTATATCCATCTTTATCGAGTAAAGAAACTGATATGATGTTGCAAACCATGGAGGGTACATAGTAGCAATCGTTCAAAATCATAGTCTTGCCATTAGGCAATACTAGGTGATATTCACCGACGGCTGCCGCAGTAACTTGTGCTCCGTTCGCTACTCTGAGCGACATATCACCCGGTGCAACTATCCTACTTTTTCTCAGTCCTTGTAATAAATTACAGATATGAGATCCTGATCCGGTATCAAGTACCCAGGAGGTAGGGCTGACCGTAAAACAGTTCTCAATTACAAGAACACCTGAAGTAGATGCAAAACCATGCTTCTTCTTCAACTGGGTATCCTGGAAATCCATACAATCCCCTTTCCCATTCTCATACTCATGACTGTTGTCACAAGTTAGAGCTGAACCAACTTTCCCCAGTCCCGAATAAGAATTCGGATCGGTCAAGCGATACATTTTATTATCTTTGATTAGGGCGTGAAAAGGTTGCTGCCTGGAGAGAGAAAAGAAACACTCAGCGTATGCTCTTGCAAGATTAGATTGGTTTATTAATTTATCTAACCAGGATGTCTCCCACTGTTTACTCAAATTCTTCTTAAAACCTTTTTAAAAGAAGAACTAGCCGGGTTTTAATTCACGTCACAATACTTGCTTAACCTTTCAGCCAGGCTAGTGTCGGTACTTCGAGGGAGGTTTTCCAACGCTTTCGCGAAGTTCCTTAATTAAAGAACCTCTTTTCCCTGGGGGCGTAACCCCGCTAACACCTTTCTAGACACCTACTAGGTTTATAGCATTGATCGTTAAGTGAAATAATCTCCCGAGAGTAAACCAACTCATCAGTGGGATCGGGATCCAACTGTCATTGTGTGATAACCTAGATGGAATCCACTCTAGTCACCACACTCCAGAAGGTATGCTAAATCTGCAAGTTTCAGTTCTTTTGAAACTTCCGATGTGGTTTTTGCCCCTAGGATCCAAGTGACCTTGACTGAGCCAAAATGTCAAAAGATCCTAGTCAAGTTCAACCCGTCATTATCTTGACTGCATTAGACCCACCCGTACGAGTCCTTGACTGAGCCAAAATGACCGCACGACTGTCCCAACCAATCACTTTGTATCCTGCGGAAAAATATTACATAGCTACCGTTCACTACGCCTCGGCTGAGCACGAAATACGTAGCACGAATACTAAGCAATATTAATCCGAAACGACGGAGGGCTACGACTGGGTTTTGGCGAAAACCCGTTAACGTAATGAACTTGATTTCGTTGAAGGAACGTGATACACCTTTTTGAAAATATAGTGGCGAAAACTTTTGCTAAAGAGGTCACTCCCGGTGAAGGGATCTCGGCTCTTTCCTCGTCGAATGAGGTGCAGGATATTCCAAACTGAATACCTCGATGCAAAGCAAGAATGATCGACTATAGTGAAGTTATTACCCTGACGCAAATTTTTGTCCAAGGGGTCACTCCCGATGAAGGGATCTCGGCCCTTGCCTCGTCGACTGAGGTGCTGGGCATTCATAACCGAATACCTCGATGCAAAACAAAAATGAACGTCCTTGCAATAACAGCTTTTTGAAAAAATTGTTCCAACAACGTCTTTTAGGTTTATTTTCTTGCATTAGTTCTTTTAATGCGTCCCATCATTTAAATCCTACCATTGCAGAAAACAACCAAAATATGACGTACGCTTATGCCATTCGCATTCGCCACGGGGTCCCGTCATCACCCGTTAGGTTACTTAACTAACGACAGAGCGGGGGCTGGGCTAGCGCGGCTGTAAAACATAAGCAACGCCTAAATAGTAAAGCAATGATAGACATTACAGATCACAGATGAATACATTGGATATACTAGCAATCCGCAATCCTTTCGAGCCTGCAACGAAAAGCGGATTACACGGTCGCGGTGAATAGCCAAATACCCCATCCAAGACCCCTACGGGTGCGGCAAACTACCCGACAAGTACTCGGCAGTTTGTGCACCCCCTCCATGGGTCTATCCTAGGAGCAAAAACAGTAAAAAGAATTATACAATGATGGCTACAACCCCGACCCGGTTGTGCGGCCAAACAAATAATATTATTACATCAATTTACATTTACAATGAATGAAAGAAAAACAAAAGCTCATCTCACATCCACCCCGGCTATTCACCCGCGACAGTCCAACACATTCATATACACATTCCAATATCAAACACAGATCATGTATAACCCCGACCAATCGTCTTATAGCGATTAGCCGACGTTCAATACATGCAAACATCACAGATATAACCATCATAGCCAAAGTGTAGCGAAGTTCGAAAAAAAAATACGGAATTATAGGACCCCAAAAGTAAATTTCTGTTCTGGAAAATCTGGGCACATATAATATATCTGAAAAATCCCAAAATCCCACCAGAAGAACACTGCACGAAAAACGATGCAGAGAGGAAAACAAACGGCGGCGGTTCCGCGGCACATTCCTACCTCGTGCCGCGGAACCGCGGCGGTTTAAATGAATTAGGGCATCGTTTTTCTTGGGTGTTCACACAAAACCCTGAGCCGAATTTACAAGTATAAAGTTTTTCATTTAGAGCAGAAAAAATTTCAACAGAAACTTAGGGTTTTAGTTTTTCCGGTTTTGCGATTTTTCGGTTTCGAACTTCCATACACTTCGCTACCAAGCTAGTTTAAGTTTAGTTAGGCTCTGATACCACTGTTAGGTCCACGTTACCTCTCCCGGTACTTTCGGGGTTGCGGAAACGGTAAATCAAAATTTTTCTAAACTTTGTAACCTGGACCGTAAAAGCCGGATCTTTGCTAAACTAAACTAGCATACTTGCAAAGAAGAGTTAGCTACTATGGAAGATGGTTATACCTAAACTTGAACTCCTTCTTCTTTAAACCTTGTAGAGGTTGATGGTACTCTTCTTGTCGCCTTCTTCCGTCGAAGATGGATCCACCTCGAGGGTTCGACCTTTGGGCTCTTTCTCGAACTTGGAGAGAACTAGAATCGTCGGATTGCTAAACCTTTGATCCTAGAGAGAGTAGAGTGTATCTATGGAGTGCTTTTCTTTTTAAAGAGAAGGATTCTCAACACATGAGAAGGGTTCTCTTTTGCTAGAGGAAGAAGAAGATGAAGTGAGGAGAGAGAAGCTAAATGATAGAATGAGCTCTCTTTTTCTTTCTTGCAACCATAATGCCAAAAGAAAAAGAATTATCTAAATAATAATAATTCAAAATGAGAATAGTTGATGGTAGTTTTGGAATGACCACTATCATGCTTCATTAAATGAAATGTAAGCATGAATCAAGGAGTATCTTTACAAAGCATGATGGTGGTCAACATTCAACCATGGTCAACAAGTCAACCATGGTCAACAAGTCAACAAAATCAACCATAACATAATTCTCATTTAATTACTATTATTAATAGATAATCCATAAATCCATTAGGGTTTGGAAAATGATAACTGTCAACTGTGCATACGCACCCGTTCCGAAACCCTAATGAAATACCTCATCCTCCGCCTCAAGCAACTGTGCATACACACCTGCATTCTCGTTCCGAGGAACAAGAATACCAAGATATAAAAGCAACCCCAAAAACATATACCAGTATCTGGCTCAAACCAGAGCCTGCCAGTATAATCCGTCCGGACTCCAAACGTGCACAAGTGCGCGGATGAGAACGAACCCTGCCGCAAAACCATGCGACCTCTACTCATTTTGCCCAGAGGCGAATACCCTCTGTGTGGGACTCTAAAGACTCGACACTACGCTGGCAGTGGGTTTAACCACAGACCGCAAGCGGCACTAGCTGTGCGTAACGGTCCCCAGGTAGATGCCGACAAGAAGGTTGACGAGGTGAACCCCATCTGAACTCCTACTGAGTCTGAATGTGACATTCTCCGTACAGTCCGGTCTGTTCGTCTGATACATCGCATGTCGGGCCTAGGGGGCGGTAAAACGTCAGTCCCCCAATAGCGGTACAAGTCGTGTCGGAGTGAAGCCCAAAACACCCTGAGATAACACTGGAAACCTACCAGTATATCTCGCTTGCCCTGGCCAGGGACTACTCGTGTAATGGCTCTCCTAGACACAGCGCGATGTCAACCCCCAATACCAGGAGAGACGAATCCTGTCTAACCGGCACTGCCTCCAAGTGTTTCGGGACTGCACCCAACCACTACCTGTTTGCACGACTCCTTTGAGCCGTGGTAGGGTAGTGATCAAAGTGCAGTGGGAACACACTCGAGGCGAAGTGCCAGTGTCAAGTCAGCGGACTAAGCTGTACTCATGTCACCTGGGAACTGATAACTGACGATAGGTATAATACCAACCTGTCAGTTCCCGACGAGTCCTGTCCAGTGTACTCGTAACCTAACGAGCACCCGCATACTATCTCAAGTACGACGTACCGACGGCTGTGGGACAGACCGTCTCCCGTGCTGGGATGAGAAGCGCATACGCTAGTCTACTCCGGAGCATCGATGCCCTATCTCGATACTCCCACGACCAGGGACGTGTATAAGGATGTGCTTGTAGATTACCCAGCCCCCACGAGTGTGATCGCCATCACAACGCCGGTAATCAAGCAAAGATCCTAAGGGCTCTACTAATGCGTATATGTGATATAATAAATAAACACACATGTACACATTAAAGCAGAGACAAACCAAGTAGCATACTACTATATTGAGCAAGATTGTCTGTACAACTATGAATATCCCAAGCTTCCATCAAGTAATATACATACTAGTATGATACAGTAATGGCCTCTAGGGCATATACACTAATAAGTTCTTGGTACCACACTACATGGATAGATGTTTACCCTTACCATTATATTATGCTTTAGGCCATATTTATTTTAGGATTTTACCTGATGTGACCTAGGATTGCGTTATTCATGCGATTTCTGCTCGTAGATGTTTTCTACTCACGAGTTGGCAACTCACCCCCGTTGTGCCACAGTTCCTTGCAGGTTTTGCCGTACAGGTTTCGTTGCGGCTTTGCTGGCACACTGTTTCTTCCGGATGATTGCTTTGGTGGGTGGAATCTGTTGCATCAGGACCACCATTGTATATTGTTATTCACTTGTATCTAGTAAAACTCTTTCGACCAAACTTGTATATTTGATAGAGATAGAAGACCAGTGTTTATTCTTTCGACCTTAGAGTCGCGTATTGTATTATTATGTTTTTCTTGATGATTTTTGAGTTTCCTTTGAGCTTTGATCCTCGCCTTTAGCGTTGTATATTATATTGCATTGTGTGGTTTTGTCCGTCGATTGACGAAGAGCTAGCTCCCGCTGGGGGATGCCTTTATGCATTATACATGCTTTATTAGGTTATACCCGTTTGGGGTCAAGTTTTATAAAGGAAGCTCTGCCGTAATTTTCAGAAAAGACTTGAGATTTTAAAAATGCATACTTCGACTTATGTTGTTAAACTTCTTGCTTAAAAATTGGTTTTTCCTTCACTCTACTGCTTTACTTGGTTTGGATTTCTGGGTTTTGGCTTATTTAGATTACGTACGCCTCGAGACGTTGCGTAGTTTAAGTGCCGGTCATGTTCCGTACTTTTCGGGTTGTGACAAAATTGGTATCAGAGCGTTAGGTTTTACCTTCTAAGTGTAGGATGACCCTTGGTTGATGGAGTAGGTAGCTTGAGTAGAGTGACGTACCGTACGTATGTTCCGCGGCATATTTACGATACGCTACTCCGCTTAAGAAGCCTTAGAATGTACATTTCGTTGCACTGTATTATATTCCTTCCTATGATCTAGCCTCATCGGTACCGGTTATAGTTTTGTTACCACGGTTGTACGGGCACAAAGAGCTACGGTTGTACTGGCACAGAGAGCTACGGCTAGAGTTGCGGTCAGCACGAGCTCGTCACGAACGAGGACCGACCAGGGCGCAATTCCGGCGACACACGATTGCAGAGATGTGTCTTTTTATTATGTTTTTGCGCCACGAGCGTTTGATGGATCGCCGTATGGGATTTCTCGGATGTGCAGATTTGCGCCAGAGGATTGAGCCACTGATAGGGGCCAGCAAGAATATGATGACCATTGATGTATCGCTTATTCATGATGATTGAAGCACTGTTCAGCATGCAGACGAATGAGCCAGTTGTTGCTGCGAACGACGAGATATTGCCCTAGATGTTGGAGCTATTGCAGTACGAGTTGTACTTAGAGATATGATAGAAGGTCGCTAGTCACCGGAGGATGAATGACTAGGACATGTGGTTCGTTCACTTACCCGATGCGAGATCATCAAATAGATTGATTCCAGCTAGAGACGACTTCACGCGGATACATTGAGAGTCGATAGAGGCGATCGAATGTCAGAAACCTATATTCCAAGTTTAAAGTATTCGGAAAGACATGCAGGCAATTTTATGGACCCTCTAGAAGAATGAAACCCTAACTCAACATAATGACCGTGTGAAAGCCTTTGAATCTTAGGGTTTGCGGCAGTTCCGCGGTGCCATTAGTAAGGCTTGGGTTTGCCCTTCTACGGCTGGTCCACCGATGCTGTGGTATATACTCGATACTATTAAACCGTACCCAAGATGTTGAGCTCTTGGGGGATTATGAGGTATTGACGATCGATCGAATGGTTCGACTTCATTCGGATGCTATGTGGTGAGATGCATTGCTTGGGAGACTCCAGATACAAGTATAGCCGTTGGAGCGCAGTCCATGCAGCCACGATGAGACGAGTCCGAAGCAGTCGACAGTAGAGAAAGGTGGAGTAAGAGGTTCGTACGAAATCTTGATGAGATGAAGTTCCACTCCGGCGACATCAGAGATGTGATATGCATGCAGAGGCGTTGTATATGGATATATCTTCCAGAAGGAGTCGCAATGAGTATGCAACCGTTCCGAAACAAGAAACAAATCTAGTGAAGGGTGATAACTTCCGGACAGTTCGGCAGAGACGAGATTTGGGAGAGACCTCTTTCGGCCCTTTCGGGAATAATGCACGGGAAGACTTGGACCCAGGAGTGGTCATTTTATGCACACCAGTAGGCCGGAGTTCGGCATCATTGACGAAACATGTTATAAGCGACCGCGATAGTTGGCCAGAGATTTTTTTAGAGGATGTGCTTGAGCGGGACTATTCCGCCATACTTGATTTCGGTATTTTGGGCGATCTATTCGCACGATTGAGCTTTGATGACTGAGTTTCATGATATTTGTTTTCGTGCACCATGGTTGCACCTGCTGAGTATTTACGATTTTTGCACAGTTATTGCACTTGATATCGTTTTCGTGCCTTCGTTGCATATGTTTATGATTTTATGGGTTTCATACAGTTGAGTCGATTTTATGCATATGTACGCACACGGATTGGTTTTTACACTTGGTATAGTTCACATATGCTCGCAGTGCATTGATACGCATTTTGTGCACCACAGTTGCACTGGACTTCGATTTGATATCATTTGAGATACTGATTTGGATTTCATGCCTAGGGCATGTATATGATTTGACTTATACTTACGGCATAGTTTTCATGCACTTTTAGTGTTTTGATTAGATTTTGTGCACGCTGATGCACATGATTGTGAGATTTGATACCGCGGTATACCTGACTTGGATTTTCGCGCATGTTGGGCGCATGATTTGAGATGCGATTTCGGTGCACACCAGGTGCACTAAATCGAGATTCTTCGTGCATGTCAGATGCACCTGATTTTGCTGTCGGGCACACACGTTGCCTCTGTCAGGCGTTTCGTGCACACCCGTTGCACTTAGATGTGGTTTTGTGCACATGTTTGGCACATTCATGGATTTTGATTTCCGTGCGCACCAGACGCACGTAGCATTCGTATGCACATTGTGGGATTGATTTCTTAGGGACCAGTGCGTTTTTATGATATTTGCTATTTGTTTTCGTACTGAGCAGGACTAGTTAGAGGACAGTACCTGGATATATTTTGCATGAATTGATAGTTATCGAAGGGATTTCCAAAAAGAGAGCTATAGTCTCAGTATTTACCTACGTGTCTGAGATGACACGAAACGTTTAAAACAAGGAAACCCTTCTAAATTGTTTTCAAAACGGCGGTACTTGCATGTAAACAAGGATATATATATAGAGTTATTTTCTTACTAGACACATCCGCCACTGTGCAGTGTTATGCGCATCGCACAGTGATTTCAAACGGTTTGGCATGCATTTCCTTCAGGTGTTTATATGTACAGTGTTGATGTATATCATATTGGTTTTCGTATTGGATTTAGGCATTGATATCTTCCTCATGACTCCAATGATTGCGGGATGCTTGACGGAGTTTTGTTTTTGAGTTATCTGCTCATTGTTCATGCGCATGCATTGCGCTATGATGCGTTTTATGTATTGATGATTTCGGAGCTCCGACGACTTGGACTTTGTACTGAATTGTTTTAGTATTTAAGGGGTTTAAATTTAAATTCGGGGACCGAAATTCTTTAAGGGGGGAAGATTGTAACATTTCAGAAAAATAAAATATTGTTTTTAGGAATTTTTATAATTAAATAATAAAATATTGAATATTTTAATAAGGCGGTATAATTAAATACCGATAAATTGGGAAAAATTTGGAAAATTATAGAAATTACTGAAATGAGGGTGTTTTATGTGATTTAGGTTAATTATGAATTTTTATGATTATTTATATTCACTTTTAGTGCTAATCGCGATTAAAAATCGCTAATCGTGTATTAAACCGGATTTGTGCACATGACATGCACCATGTCAATTTTTACACTTGTTACATTTTTATCATGGCTTTTCTTCTTGTTTTATATCATGGTTGTTGTTTTATTTGAGAGAAGAAAGAAAAAGAAAAGTCAAAGAGACACAATGATTGCAAGGGGGATGGGCATGAGAGAGAGAGGGTGAGAGGTCAAACCAAAGTGATGGCTCATTGTTCTCTCTTCATTTTCCTTCATCTTTCTCACTCTCTCACCATCCATGGCAGCACTCTCTCCTCCCTCCTCTTCAAACCCTCAAAACACCCTCAAAACAAACGCAAAACCCCATCACCTTTTCACAAAAAGCATGCACAAGCTCAAGAGAAGCACATTGGACCAAGAAAAATCAAATTTTGAAGACTTTGGGAAACTCAAGAAATTCTTGAGTTGCCAAATGAGGTATTTCCTTCACCCTTACCATAGTTTTCCATTCACTTTAGCACCTATGTTTGTTTGGAACCGATATATCGATGTTTAGTGAACTTAGGAATTTCTAGTTAGGGTTAGGATTTGAATGGAGTTGTAAAGTGAAATTGAGGCTAGTAGTGACCTTAAACCCCTGTTAGTGATATCATATTGGACTAAAACTTGAAACTTAACCCCGGAATACGAACTTAGAAACCCGATATCGGAGAAATTGTGGATTCTATGAGAGTGTAATGAAATCTGCTAACACTCGAGGACCTAAAAAATTATTTTGCAAGGACAGTGATACATGCAGGCACCTAGGAAGCTACCATGAAAACCCTAGCCCCTACCTCCCCAACCTGGCCGCAAATTTAACCCAGATGGCCGCAAATTACGGCCTGGGTCCCACTATTTTGGTTCGTGCTTGTTCTGTAGGTCCATCTCCAGTAAACTAGACCCTTGGCATATGCAAAATTGGCTACCTAGGGTAAAATCTGGGACCATTTTCAATAATTGCTGTTTTGATTCGGGGTTTCGTTTCTCGTATTTTGAATTCTGGATTTTTGGAATTTGGTTTTAACTCGATGATCTGACGTTTGTACAACGATATCGAGGGTCATTTGATGATTTTGAAGGCATGGTCCATAGGTTCTAACTTATAGGCCTTAGCGTGTCGTTTTGGTTTTCCGATGTGATTTTAATATGCATTTGCGATTGTGTTATATGTGTAGGTACCCCACGTGATGTCGAGACGTTGAAGATGAAGATGGCGACATCGGCATCGGCACACAAGAAGCAAGGTGAGTAGATTTATATATACGGGGAGAAATCGGGTGGATGGCGTATAGCACCCCCGCAAAGTCTTAAGAAATGATATGTTATGTTATAGATTTGCTTTTATATGATATGGAGAGATTGAACACCTAGCAAAGGGAGTTTTAGTTGATCATGGGTTTAGTGTTAGCGAGAATTTGAAGAAGGACTCTAGTCGATATTCTTAGTCCCGAAACCCTAGAGTAAAGGTTTGCATACACGCACAAACACATACTGGCTTATATTGATATCCTTGTGCGTATTTGGACATATTTATATTGGTATATTCATATGCTTGGATGACGAGAATGTTATATGATACTTGGGGATGTGTCGATATGATCGGGTATGATGCCGTGAGATATTTAAGGTGTGACCGAGATATGTCATGATGTTATAGCGGATCGTTGGACGACGATACCATGTGAATGGTGATATATATATGATAGTTGACATGTGATCGAGATATGAGATAAGATATGTTAAGGTATTTATAATAGATCGCATTGGGCGATGTATACTTCTATATGATGATATGTGTTGATGACATCGTATTGTATGAGGCTGTAGATCAGTAGTCAGATCATGATTATATTGATGATATTAGTATGTACTAGACCTAGATCAGTACCCCTGTTCACGATTGGTGATGATGATGATACCTGATGAATAATGAGATAAAATGTGATAATTGACCCGTACCCAGATTTGGGATGCCGTACGATAGATTTACCGTACGAGATATATTTATGATGTTAGATCCGCCCTCTTGACTCGAGGATATCATATGATATACAGTATATCGTACATGATACTATTGAGGCGAGATCACCGACTACCAGATATATACAGATCGACTCAGATTTAGGTGGATTTCCTTACCCTTTGACTGGGCTCGAGTCATACTTGTTTTCAAAAGTGGAGAATTGTGAGTATTTTAAATACCTGATTTGTATGACTCGTATATTGGGTAGGTATGTTTCAGTGTTGCTGTTACTACATCTTTTTCTGTACATTTCATGATGCTTCATCGCATTGCATGCTTGTGCATATGTTATTAGTAATTATCATGAAACCCTGCTGTCAGGACACCGGCACCATTACCGATGATGCATATGGACATACACTTTCTTGCCGGCTCACACACATCTTCATCGGTAATTGCCATGTCACGTACACTTTAGAAATTACTATTTCTAGACATAACTTGCTAAGTTGATAGTTGCAATATGTTATAGCTTTCAGATGCTAGTTTAACTATTGCATTCATTAGATGATATCAGATGCATTCATGTATTCATTGATTATGCAGTATTATGGAGTTTATGCCGTTATTCACTGTTTACTTGCTATTAATGATTGGATTTCGGATTTTCATGAGATTTCCTGGATTTGGGAGAAAACCGCAAGAATATATATAAAAACTTCTCTCCCTCTTTCTCTCTTTTTAAAATGAAAAGTGCGGTTTTCTCGTTATGAATGAGTCGTCCACTGTGAGTTTTCATGATTGCTGTTGGATTTCGAGACCCGATTCGAGGAGTTGGATGCACCGTCTCGGGTACATAATGGGCCCGGTATGGTACCTCGGGGCAAGAAGCTCGAGTTGTATTCGATGAACCTGGCAGGGGAGCACTACCTACCGGTGATTTTACCTGGCGCGGCGGATATCCGGAGGATACCGTCGTGGTCATATGATTGATGATACGGGCCGATCCAGACTGACGGAGCCCGAGATATTGAGATTTGAGATATAGAGATATTGAGATTTGAGATATTGAGATTTGATATTGAGATACTGAGATTTATGTTTTGTGTCGATGCTTGACACTGATTTCTCTGTTGATTTCATTGGTGATAACCGATTGATATACATATAGAAATCTCATTAAATAAAGAAAAATAGTTCTTTGATTCATGATGTACTTTGTTCTCATTATATGCATCTGCATACCATTTTAGTGACATATTGCTACTTGACATTTGTACCTCATATTAGGGACATGTTGTTATCTGAGGCACTGACACGAGTTCTTGGTACCACACTACATGGATAAATGTTTACCCTTACCATTATATTATGCTTCAGGCCATATTTATTTGAGGATTTTACCTGATGTAACCTAGGATTACGTTATTCATGCGATTTCTGCTCGTAGATGTTTTCTACTCACGAGTTTGCAACTCACCCCCTTGTGCCACAGTTCCTTGCAGGTTTTGCCGTACAGGTTTCGTTGCGGCTTTGCTGGCACACTGTTCCTTCCGGGTGATTGCTTTGGTAGGTGGAATCTATTGCATCAGGACCACTATTGTATATTATTATTCACTTGTATCTAGTAAAACTCCATCAACCAGACTTGTATATTTGATAGAGATAGAAGACCAGTGTTTATTCTTTCGACCTTAGAGTCGCGTATTGTATTATTATGGTTTTCTTGATGATTTTTGAATTTCCTTTGAGCTTTGATCCTCGCCTTTAGCGTTGTATATTATATTGCATTGTGTGGTTTTGTCCGTCGATTGACGAAGAGCTAGCTCCCGCTTGGGGATGTCTTTATTCATTATACATGCTTTATCAGGTTGTACCCGTTTGGGGTCAGTTTTTATAAAGGAAACTCCGCCGAAATTTTCAGAAAAGACTTGAGATTTTAAAAATGCATACTTCGGCTTATGTTGTTAAACTTCTTGCTTAAAAATTGGTTTTTCCTTAACTCTACTGCTTTACTTGGTTTGGATTTCTGGGTTTTGGCTTACTTAGATTACGTACTCCTCGAGACGTTAAGTAGTTTAAGTGCCGGTCATGTTCCGTACTTTTCAGGTCGTGATAAGAGACAAGGGTGACGGAGTATCTATCACGAGTCAATTAGTTTACCCTCTTATGAGGAGCAGTACATTGGAAGAGTTCCACGCGGGATACTGAGATAGTTAAGGCGCTAAATGCTGATTTTGACTTAGTAGAGCATACATCCTAAGAAATTGTCTGGATAAATACGTTCATTTATGAACATGGTCCCATCAGCTATCTAAACAAAGTTCTAAGGTAGGTATCGCTCATTTCGGGAGATAGTTGATCTCCGCGAAGTTGAAATTCAGAGAGATACAGATAGAAACATTGCAGCGGATCAACTCACTAAGGCTGTTTCTCGAACACAGTTTGTGAAACTGTTAGTACAGAAATTGGGTATGCAGTAGCACATGAGACGTGTGTATACGATACCGCAATAATTGGCTTTAAGGGAAAGTAAGACATTGTTGGATATAGGTGTTCTCAAGGCAATTATCGTAGTTGCAGGAATGCAAATTACTGAATTTAAGGAGGGCCTATACCAAGAACAGTCTTGCTCGAGATGATAGTATGCTATCTGGTTTGTATTTGTAATTCATAAGTATACATTTTACTCGCTATAACGTATCACTACTACATGATGATAAAGCCCATAGGATCTTTACTTCACTACCAGGATTATGATAGGGATCATATTAGTGGGGCCTGGGTAGTATATAAGCACATCCTTAAAAGTCCCTAGTCGTAGGAGTATCGAGACTAGGCATCGGTACTCCAGTTTAGACTAGTGTATATATTTCATGACCCTATACAAGGTGATGGTTGATCCCACAGCCATTGGTGTTTGACACCGATAATTATATACAGCTGCTCATTGAATGAGTTACACTGGACGGACTCGCTGAGAACTCCTAGATGGTATTATACCAATCGTCAGATAGCAGTTCTCTGGTGACATGAGTATAGGGTAGTCCCTAAACCCAAGATCGCCATAGTGTCTTATGTGTGTTCCTACTGTACTTAGATTACTACCTTACCACAGCTTTAAAGATTCATGCAAACAGGTTTTACTTCGGTATAGTCCCGAAGCACATGGAGGCGGTGAGCGGTCGAAGGAATTCGTCTCTCCCGGTATAAGGAGTTGATGTCGCACAGTGCACAGCTGGCTATGACCATAAGTCCTTGGCCAAGACAAACGAGATTTACTGATAAGTGTTATCAGTAGTTTCTCATATAGACATGAGCTTGACGTCAGCACGACTTGTCGGGTTAGTGGGAGTCTGACGGTTTCCACCTCCCAGACCCAGTATGTGACAGTTTTAGACGAAAAGACCAGACTGTACGGTGAATGTCGCTGATAGGCTCTTGCAGGGTACGGACGAGCTTGCTTGTCGACTGGCTTTTCGTTCAATACCTTGGTAGCCGTTATGTAAAGCTAGTACCGCTAATGTTCTTGTAGGTTAACCCAGTGGGGATTGATCTGAAAGTGTTTTAGATCAATCGGATACGATCCTGACCTACTGCCAGCGTATTGTCGAGTCTTTAGAGTCCCACACAGAGAGGTTTTCCGTTCTATAGAAATGATGTAGTGCACGTACGGCGATGCATGCGGGGTCCGATTAAACTTGTGTATGTGATACTACATGTATTAATCGGACGGATGATACTAGCCAGTTTATGATTTAACCGGGTCATTAAATCAAGTGTTGATTTAATGATATCACTTATATATGATGGTGCATATATAAACTAGTATTATTGTTTTATTCTTTTACTCTCTTTATTAATATGTCTTGTACATATTAATTAAATGTATAATAGTTATACATTTGCATATATATATATATATTTGTTTTCTTTTTTATTTCTCTTTTTACATGGCTAATGGTGAGGTGTATGCTATGTGTCATACACTCTCATCCTTAGTGCCATGTGTAAGGAGGAGAGAAAATATGTAGTGATATGGCTAAGTGGTGGTACTACTCTAGCCATAACATAACACAACATTCTCTCTCATCCTAACTAGAGAAATGAAGGAGAAGATAAAAGAAAAAAAGTGAGTTTGAGAGTTCATCATAATTCTACATCTCTTACTCATTTAATCTAGCAAATAGAATGAGTGAGTTACTTCAATTTGATTGAAGTAGAAACTAGAGCCAGTGGCCTTCGCGTGGATCATCTTCGACGGAGTCGATTGGGGACCAAGCAAGATCCGGAGCGCCCCGGAGCTTAGCCGGAGTCCGGAATTCATCATTGGAGCTAATGAAGAAGTATCAAAGGTTGTATTTTCTCCTTGTTCCATTCTTTATTTTGCAAGTTTTAGTCTATGATTGATTCTAGTGATTGGGTGATCTTGTTCGCATGGAATACTTCGTTTTTACGCTTCCGCAAATATTTTTAAACACCCATCCAGCGACCGAGACCCCTTTACAGTAGGAGTATCTAGACTGGGCATCGGTACTCCAGTTTGGACTAGTGTGTACGTTTCATAAGCCTGTACGGGGTGATGGATGATCCCATAGCCATTGGTGTTTGACACCAATGATTGTATACACGTGGTCATTGGATAAGTTACACTGGACGGACTCGCCGAGAACTCCTAAATTGTATTATACCAATCGTCAGATAGAAGTTCTCCGGAGACATGAGTACATGGTAGTCCCTGACCCAAGATCGCCATAGTGTCTTGTGTGTGTTCCCGCTGTACTTAGATTACTACCCTACCATGGCTTTAAAGATTCATGCAAACAAGTTTTACTTGGGTACAGTCTCAAAGCACATGGAGGCGGTGAGCAGTCGAGAGAATTCGTCTCTCCCAGTATAGGGAATTGATGTCGCACAGTGCATAGCTGGTTATGACCATAAGTCCTTGGTCAAGGCAAATGAGATTTACTGATAAGTGTTATCAGTAGTTTCTCAGATGGACATGAGCTTGACGTCGGCATGACTTGTCGAGTTAGTGGGAGTCTGACGGTTTCCACCTCCCAGACCCGGTAAGCGACAATCTTAGACGAAGAGACCGGATTGTACGGCGATTGTCACTGATAGGCTCTTACAGGGTACGGACGAGCTTACTTGTCGACCTGCTTTTCATTCAATACCTGAGTAGCCGTTATGTACAGCTAGTACCGCTAACGTGCTTATAGGTTAACCCGGTGGGGATTGATCTGAAAGTGTTTCAGATCAATAGGATATGATCCTGACCTACTGCCAGCGTATTGTCGAGTCTTTAGAGTCCTACACAGAGCGTTTTCCCGTTCTAGCAAAATGATGTAGTGCACGTACGGCGATGCATGTGGGGTCCAATTAAACATGTGTATGTGATACTACATGTATTAATCGGACGGATCATAATACTAGCCGGTTTATGATTGAACCGGGTCATTAAATCAAGTGTTGATTTGATGATGTTATTTATATATGATAGTGCATATATAAACTATTATTATTGTGATATTCTCATTTTCTCTCTTTTATGTTATGTGCATACATGGTTACATGCCATGAGCTTTTATATATTTATATGTAATTTATATTTATTTAAATATCTTTTTCTCTTTTATTTTTCTTTTTGCATGTCAAGTGATGAGGTGGATGCAAGGTGGCTATCTATCTCATCTCAAAATGACAAGTGGATGAAAAAGAAATTGGATGGTTTTATGAAGAGAAAATGAGAGTATTATCTTGATTCTAACCATACATTTTCTCTCTCATTTAAGGCAAAAAGAAATGAGATGAGAAGTAGAAAGCAAACAAAGAGAGGAGAAAGATTGAGAGTTCATATCATTTTCTACATCTCTTTCATCTTCACATTTAGCAAATGAAAGTGAGAGTTTCTTCAATTTGATTGAAGATGAAGCTAGAGCCGGTAGCCTTCGCGTCGATCATTTTCGACGGAGCCGATCGAAGATCAAGCACGATCCGGAGCACTTGGAGCTTAGCCGGAGTCTGGATTTCAACCATTGGAGCAAATGAAGTCGCTTCAAAGGTAGGATATTCTCCTTGTTCTATTCTTTTGTGTACAAATTATAGTCTATAGTAGATTCTAGGTTAGGCGGTCTTATTCGCTCGGATTTTTCAATGTCGTTTTTACGCTACCGCAAAGTTTGATAAAGCCGTCCATCGAGCACAACGACCTTGCAGTAGTATCAGAGCCGTCCATAGACTTTTAACTTGCTTTTTGGTGGCTAATTGATTCCTATAACCATTTTTCAAAATGAATTGTTCACTGTTTTTTAAAACTATCCCAAACCAGTAAATATTTTTGCATATAACTCGTGTCCCGGGGCTCTCGGTTTGGACCGAGAGCCCCGTGGTGGCGTGGGAGCGACGCCAGGGTTGTCCCCGGGGGCTTGGTTAGGCTCCCACACCCGAGACCATCATGAAATGGTCTCGGGTGTGGCACTAGAACAGCAAGCGCGCAGCTGCGTGCTTGCTCTCCCAGCAGCCAACCCATAGGCACAATTTTGTGGCCATGGGTTGGAGCTCCCACCCAATGCCCCCCAGGGCCTCATGGGTTATGCCCGAGGTCCCCACTAATGTCTCGGGTAGTTTTTGTATCGTTTAGGTTTTGATTCATGCAAGAAATGGTGGTGTTTTGGGGTCGGGGCTGATCTTGAATTTCAATTTTTGGAAATTCGATTTCGGCTTCACGGGTTTTGGAATTCGTTGGCCCTAGGTTCCGTATTGATGCGGTTAAAGCGTTTAACCTTATTAATGCGATGGCATATGTGATATGCGGTGTTTAACGTCGCCGAATTGTTGTGATCAATTCGATGGGGTTGCACATGTGAGTGTGATATGTTCTATGTTAAAGTTTTTTGGTGTGGATTGGATTGTCGCGAAATGAATAGCCCCGTGCTGAATTGTGAAATGTGATGTATTTAATTTCAATCATGTTGTAAACAAATGTATATTTTTATTCGGGGCGAGCGGTCGACATGTAGCCGTCGCTATCGCTTTTTTATATTATTATTTGTTGAGACTCGATCAGGTTGCGATCGAAGTCACGGTTGTATTAATATAGGATTTAGGATTACCCCACGGTGGAGAGCACTGGAAGCCGGGTTCTGGATTGCAGCGGGTGGTCATCTCAAGGTGTTAAGACCGGGACACTCGTTTCTAGGACTGGGGGGCTGCTTGCCGCGCTTGTAGGGGGTTAGGATAGACCCGCGAAGGAGTGCACAAATCATCGGATTCGAGAAAGTGATGGGTGGCCCCATCATGGTGATGATGCTGGATCGCCTCGTTTCTCGGATTAGCGGATGACTTGCTGCACTCGTAAGCGTCTGTTTTTGGCTACACACAAGCTATTCACACGACCGGGGAATGTCGTGCTTCGTTTGTGGCTTGAACGAAAAGCAGGTTTTCTAGGTGATCCGGCCATTCCAACTCTGTGATGTTGTTTTTACCGCATGCTGTAATGTGGCTATTTGCGTGTGATGATATATTGATATATGTGATACACACACACACACACACAATTTGCATCCGTGCTAGCCCTGCCCCTGCTCTGCCGTTAGTTAAGTAATCTAACTGTGCATGACGGGGCCCCGTGGCGAATGCGGATGGCGTATATGTGCATTCTATTTTTTCCCTTTTCATACTGCTTTCTCTGTAATGTTTGTGTAAGAAGGATAATGTTAGATAATGTGATTATCTAAAAGATGGGATTGCGTTAATAGGATTAATGCAAGATAAACTAAACCTGTACGTTGTAGGAACCAATTTTTTCTAAAAAGGGAAATTTTAGTCGATTCTTTTGCTTTGCATCGTGGCATTCGGTTAGGAATGTCCTGCACCTCATTCGATGTGGAAAGAACCTTGATCCCGTCACTGGGAGTTCGCTCTTGGGTAAAAGTTTATGTCACTAAAATTGTTTTTGTAGCCGTATTCTTTTACTTTGCGTCGTGATATTCGATTAGGAATATACTGCACCTCATTCGATGAGGAAAAAGTCTAGATCCCTTCACGGGGAGTTCACTCTTGAGCAAAAGTCTACGCGACTATAAACTTTCAAAACCACTCGGTTCCTATGATAAGATCAAGTTCATTACGTTGATGGTTTTATTCAAAACCAGTCGTAGCCCTCTGTCATTTCAGGAAGTAGAGTATTTAGTATTCGTGTTGCGTATGTTGGCTCAGTCAAGGCGTAGTGTACGGTAGCTAAATTGTAGTTCTTGCTTGCATATGATGCGATTGGTTAGGACAGTCGCACAACTATGTTAGCTCAGTCAAGGGTTTGTGCCGGTGGATCTAAATCAATCACGAAATGGCGGGTTGAACTTGACTAGCGACTTATGATATCTTGGCTCAGTCAAGATCATAAGTTGTTAGGGGTAAAAGCCTATATCGAGAGTTTCAAGTGTTGAAATTTGCAATGTGATTACATACCTTCTATGGATTGGGGTAACTTGTTGGCTCCGTCAAGTTTACCACGCCATGATAGTTTGGGTCCCGATTCCTACCGTGAGTAATAGTTACTCCCGGAAGTTTTTCTATTCGAAATCCCGGCTAGTTCTCCTTTTAGGGTTTGAAGGAGGATTCGACAGAATAGTGAGAGCCATCCTGATTAGATAAAAGTACCAATCTAATCAAGGTTAGAGTGCATGCTGAGTGTTTCTTTTCTTTCTCTCTGGCAGCGATCCTGAATTGACCTTAAACTAAGACTCGTTAAACCACATTGACCGACCTTTTTACAAACTCTTAGCTTTGGAATGTCTGGATTGCCCTAATCCACAACATAGTCGCATATGTCCTTACCTATCCTACTTCCCCTTCTGCTAACTCCAGAACCCTCTGTATTCGGTACAGAGATCCATATTGCCTGGAAGGCCATCGTATAGTTAGATACGAACTCGATAAAATTGTTTCAGTCCGAGGATGGCCGCTGGTTCTGGATTAGATGAATAGTTCGTTTTTCTATTCCTCCTACCTTATCTCAAATTCGAGAGCTCCTTACATATAAAGAGAATATATCAGTTACGCTTATTGGATAGTCTTTTTCTGATCCCAAAGCGGATGCTAAAGGAATGGAAAGAAGAAAGCCAACTAGCATAAGTTAGGCATACATGAAGGTAAGATGGAGAGACATCAAAAGGGGTTAAAATGTGAGGAAAGGAAATTGCGACTGTTGTCATGAACCTGGGCAATGGAAAAGGCAATACTATGAATATCCAACTAACCCCGCTGAAACATTTTTTATGTTTCGGATTTCCTGTGTGTGTTTGTATCTTGGAAAACTGTTTCTCAGTAAACTCTAACTCCTGGGTATATAGATATCAGATAAGAATCCTATATCTGCAGGGTGTTACAGATGCTAAGAAAGAACAGAGAATTGAGAATGGATGATTTTATCCTTAATGTCGGTTTTCGGAACAATTGTTGCTATTGAGGAAAATCATCATGTTTTTCCTAAACGGAAAACTTTTGGTTTCTATTAACCAAAAGAATGTTTTCAATTAACAGCACATGGAAATTGAGATAGTGAATTCAAGGGACTTATACATATTGATGTATGTTGTCCGATGTCTATATGGACATGGGGTTGGTAGTAGATATTCCGTATTAAGAATGTGATTCTCTCTCAGATTGCTTATACGCGGGTGCACTCCATGATGAGTAATGTTGAGTTACCTTCTTCAATTTTGGGGATACACTAGAGATAGATGCATATCAATTGATACTGGTTCCACCTAAACAAGTGCCTCTTTTCAATATGTGATATAGAATAGTGTTCATCTTAAAGTTATTAAGATATGGGGTTATTCGGTTGTGTTTAAAACGATAATCTGGATAGACTCGAAACACGTTTCGATAATAGCAGTCTGCGGGTTATCCCAAGATTTCACGAGAGATAGCTTTTACCTTTTTCAGGTTCAAAAGTTTTTTGTTTTTAACTCGCCACCTCCTTACTAAAGGAATTTCTTGCAAAAGAAATTAGTGAGAGTTTGGTAGAACTAGAAGTGATTTCAGAACCACAAACGATTACTGAAAGTTTAGTGGAACCTGATGATCCAATTGACCGTGGCAGACCATAGCTACTCCGCAGATTTAGTAGGTGACCTCATCTACCCCAGAGATACTTCGATTTCTCATAGACGGTAACAATGAGGCTTGTGTCATGTGATGATGACCCTACTAGTTATCAGCAGTCCATAGGAAATGGTGATTTCCAACTGATGGCTGGATGCCAAGATTATCCAAGTTGGACTCCATACTCTATAACAAATTATAAACTTTGCTGTATGCTCCTGAAATGGGTAAAACCCATAAGGAGCAAGCAGATCTTTCGAGATCAGTGGAAATAGAAAGGTATTAACCTAATAAGGCCAGACTTGTAGTTAACATGTATTCATCAATTACTCGATGTGGATTATAATGATACTGTTACTTCATTGTCTGTGCTGAAGTCCATACGGATATAATTTGCCACTGTTGTTTTCATGACTTTGATATCTTGTATAAGGATGACTATAATGTTTTTCTAAATTGGATTTAGAAGTGTACGAATATATGACTCTACCAGAGGATTGTCTTAGTCAGTTGGAGCAGCGAATAGTGTGCAAGTTGCTTAAGTATGTTTGTAGACTAAAGCAGACGTAGCGGAGATGGGTCATCTGTTTTGATGTTGTGGTCAAAGTGTTTGACTTTATCAAAATTAGAGATGAACCAGGTATTTGTAAAAAGAATGTAGGGAGTATTGTCAGGTTCCTCATATAGATGTGGATGACATGTTCTTGATAGAAAGTGATGTTTTTATCCTACGATTTGGTCAAACATTGGTTGTCATTGTTTCTCCTTTATGGATTAAATATATATCATTGATTCTGGTGACTAGGTCTATAGATTTAGATCTAGTATGGGTTTTGGGGTTGTCCCAATTCAGGTATCTTAAAACCGTTCTAAAATGGTTTAGAATGGAAGACTCCTAGTGAGGTAATGTACCCGCAGGTAATGGGGTCACTCTCTCTACTAATGTCTTTCGGGACTGATGAAGAGAGAGACTGCATGAATGACATTCAACATGTTTCGGCAGTGAGGTCAATCATACGATGTTATATACCAGACCAGATATTGCTTTTACACATGGTGTAGTAAGTTGATATTAATCCAATCCTGGAGAAACATAGGAAGAAGTGAAGAACATATGAAATGTTCTTGGTATATGGTAATGGTAGACTCCTTCTAGATAGGATTACCGATTCCAGCTTCTGTGGTGAAAAGGGTGACAAAGTATATGTCGCGAGTCATTAGTTTACCCTCTTATGAGAAATAGTGTATTGGAAGAGTTCCAAGCGGGATACTGAGGTAGTCAAGGCGCGGGATGCTGATTTTGAATCAGCAGAGGATACATCCTTTGTTTTTGTTTGGATAAATACGTTCATTTATGAACATGGTCCCATCAGCTATCCAAACAAAGTTCTAAGGTAGGTATCGCTCATTTTGGGAGATAGTTGATCTCCGTGAAATTGAGATTTAGAGGGATACAGATAGAAACGTTGCAGCGGATCCACTCATTGAGGCTATTTATCGAACACAGTTTGCAAAACTATTAGTACAGAAGTTGGGTATGCAGTAGCACATGAGATGTGTGTATACGATACCGCAATAATTAGCCTTAAGTGCAAGTGGGAGATTTTTGGATATAGATACCCTCAAGGTAATTATCGTAGTTGCAGGAATGCAATTACTGAATTCAAGGAGGGCCTATACCAAGAACAGTCTTGCTCTAGATGATAGTATGCTATCTGGTTTGTATTTATCATTCATAAGTATATGTTTTACTTGCTGTAACATATCATTACTACATGATGATAAAGACTATAGGATCTTTACTTGACTACCAGGATTATGATATGGATCATACTAGTGGGGCCTGGGTAGTCTATAAGCAAATCCTTAAAAGTCCCTAGTCGTAGGAGTATCGAGATTGGGCATCGGTACTCCACTTTAAACTAGTGTATACGTTTCATGCCTGTATGAGCCGATGGCTGATCACATAGCCATTGGTGTTTGACACCGATGATTATATACATGTGCTCATTGGATGAGTTACACTGGACGGACTCGTCGAGAACTTCGAGATGGTATTATACTAATCGTCAGATAGCAGTTCTATGGTGACATGAGTACATAGTAGTCACTAGACCCAAGATCGCCATACTGTCTTATATGTGTTCCCATTGTACTTAGATTACTACCTTACCACATCTTTAAAGAGTTGTGCAAATAGGTTTTAGTTGGATAAAGTCCCGAAGCACAAGGAGGCAGTGAGCGGTCGAGGGAATTTGTCTCTCCCGGTATAGAGAGTTGATGTCGCATTGTGCACAGCTGACTATGACCATAAGTTCTTGGCCAAGGCAAATGAGATTTACTGATAAGTGTTATCAGTAGTTTCTTAGATGGACATGAGCTGAAATCAACACGACTTGTCGGGTTAGTGGGAGTCTGACGGTTTATACGTTCCAGACCTGGTGTGCGACATTCATAGACAAAAAGACCGGACTATACGGTGAATGTTACTGATAGGCTCTAGCAGGGTACGGACAAGCTTGCTTGTCGACCGGCTTTTCGTTCAATACCTAGGTAGCTATTATGTTCAGCTAGTACCGCTAACGTGCTTGTAGGTTAACCCGGTAGGGGATTGATATGAAAGTGTTTCAGATCAATCGGATATGATCCTAACCTACTGCCAACGTATTGTCGAGCCTTTAGAGTCCCACACACAGGGATTTTCCGTTCTAGCAAAATGATGTAGTGCATGTACGGCGATGCGTGCAGGGTCCAATTAAACATGTGTATGTGATACTATATGTATTAATCGGATGGATCATAATACTAGCCGGTTTATGATTGAATCGGGTCATTAAATCAAGTGTTGATTTAATGATGTTATTTATATATGACAGTGCATATAAACTAGTATTATTGTGTTATTCTCATTTTCTCTCTTTTATGTTATGTGCATACATGGTTACATGCCATGAGCTTTTATATAATTATATGTAATTTACATATATTTAAATATCTTTTTCTCTTTTATTTTTCTTTTTGCATGTCAAGTGATGAGGTGGATGCAAGGTGGCTATTGTTTCCCCCAATCAGAGCAAACCTCTGTTCAAATTTCAAATTTTGAAATGAAGCAACGCTACATAGAAGTGCCAGGTGCGCTGTGCCCTAAGTAGGGCACCACGTGCAAAACACGTGTGCGCTAGCGCTAAGAGCGCTGCGCTATAAGCAGCGCACCACGTGCAAAGCACGTGTGCGCTAGCGCTGCACTTTAAGCAGCGCACCACGTGCAAAGCACAGGTGCGCTAGCGCTGGAACTAAAAGCTCCCCACCGTCAGATCAAAGAACTAATAAAGATGATAAATCATCAATTAACCAGAATAAAATTCTGTTAAGGAGAGATTTCTCAAAATCTTTCCAAACAAAAAGATTGTGCTCTGTAAATCAGAGCACCGTTGGATCAATGATCCAAAGGTGATTAAAAATCACCAAAATACAGAATAAATTCTGTGTAGGAAAAGATTTCCCAATTTTGTTAAAAACAAGAAAATTGCCTTTTGTAAATCAGAAGCTCTTGGATCAAAGATCCAACGGTGGGGAAATCCCCAAATCAATTGGAGATAAGATCTCTTTAACTGATTGAACAAATCAGCTCGTCCTATATAAAGGCTCTAAGACTTCAAGTCTGGAGATATAGACAAGAGAGAGAAAAAGATAAAAAAAAAAACAGATAAAAAAGAGAAACAGAGAGAGGAACTCCCCCAAAACTTTGAGAAAGAAGAGCAAAGCTCTCGGTAGAAGAAGAACTTTTCTTCAAGGTAAAAAGAACAGAAAGACGAAATTGTCTCATATAAAAAGAAGAATTCACTTCTTTCTTTAAGATCATAGATTTACAAGACCAAGGTTTTTCACAAAGAGATTAAAAGATCTCATCATAAAGTAAGAAGAAGAACATAATTCTTCTCACAGATCATAGATCTATAAGACTAAAGTCTTTTACAAAAAGAGATCATGAATATCTCATTACAAAAAAGGGGGGAGAATAATTCAATTCTCTTAGGATCACAGATCCATAAAGGCAAAGCCTTTCACCAGAATAAGAGATTGAAACATCTCCTATAAAAGTAAGAACTTTGTTCTTAGAACCTTGAGACAAAGTCCCTTATAAATGAGAATTTATTTCTCAGATCATAAAGCTGATCAGATAGCGCTTTGCGCTCATAAATTAGCGCTTTGCGCTCATGAACTGGCGCTCAGCGCCAAGCGCACCACATGCTCCTCACGTGTGCGCTACTTAATAAATTAGCGCTTTGCGCTCATGAACTGGCGCTCAGCGTCAAGCGCACCACGTGCTCCTCACATGTGCGCTACTTAACAAATAGCGCATTGTGCTCATGGACTGGCGCTCAGCGCCAACCGCACCACGTGCTCCTCACGTGTGCGCCACTGAACAAATAGTGCTTAGCGCTCATAAACTGGCGCAACGCGCCTATTATCTGGCGCTCAGCGCCAAGCGCGCCACGTGCTCCTCATGTGTGCGCTACTCAGCAGAAGCGCTCTGCGCTCTTTGACTGCCACAAAGCGCCAAGTGCGCCACGTGCTCCTCAGGTGTGCGCTAAAAGAACATAAATTGTTCTGTGAATAAAGCCCTAGAGCTATGATGAATGCTCAACATTCAATAAAAGACAAAAATATTGTCAGAACTCAAATCAATGCCCAGCATTGTCAAATGTTTAACATTTTAACTGAGTGGGCCGAGCCCAAGTTGGCCATAAACCCCTCATTCAGATTAATTGAGCACATATGCTCATAAATCTTTGATCTTAGTCCCAACTTGGACTACAGATCCCAACCAACATTGGTTCACGGGTACATCTCTTCACTCCTTTGATATTTGTCGTTGTAATCCTTCAACGTTTTCAGAGAGGTGACGGGTCTCGATAACCAATCATTCCATGGACTGTGGGGTCCTTAAACTCATGGACTATGATGTCCTTAAACTTTATAGACTATGACGTCTTTAAACTATGGACTGTGGGGTCCTTAAACCCATGGACTATGATGTCCTTGACCTTGGACTGTGGGGTCCTTAAGCCCATGGACTATGATGTCCTTAACCTTGGACTGTGGGGTCCTTAAACTCATGGACTATGATGTCTTTAAACTTTATAGACTATGACGTCTTTAAACTATGTACTGTGGGGTCCTTAAGCCCATGGACTATGATGTCCTTAACCTTAGACTGTGGGGTCCTTAAGCCCATGGACTATGATGTCCTTAACCTTGGACTGTGGGGTCCTTAAAACCATGGACTATGATGTCCTTAACCTTGGACTGTGGGGTCCTTAAGCCCATGGACCGTAATCTCCTTAACCTTAGACCGTAATGTCCTTAAACTAATGGACCACAATGTCCCTAAACTAAACAATAGAGCCCAAATGCTCTTTTGTTGGATCTAAACAATCCCGTTAAATTGATCTTAGTCTAAAATTAGACTAACGTATCCTTAACAAACGTTTTAGTTGATCTTAACGTATCCTTAAATCCAACCCCAAACCCAAATCTAAGAAGATACAGATTTGGACTAATCCACGCCCTACGGGCGACAACATAAATTAGTCTCCGTATACAATCCACGGGCAACCAAAAACAAAACAAACACCCACGACACGAAGTGACCATCTGGAGAAGGAGAAAGTGGTTACCGCGGTAGCGTAATTAACTGCAGGGGCTTGCACCTGCAGGGAAGAGCGTCCCCACAATCAAAAACCCCTCAACGAGGGGGAATCTGACGAAGTCTGCTAGATCGGCCGCATCCGTTTAAACCTTCGATACATGGTGTCATAAATCAACTTGGCATCTTCGGAGAGGTAGACGGATAGCACCAAATAGCATCTGCCCCGGGAATTCAGGCCCAGACGTCCCAACGTCCAGGTCGCGCCTTCCGGCGGGGAACAGATTCTGGCACGCCCGGTGGGACCTTTTCCTCTTTCCACTCCACACTTCGTTTGTCGTGTTCGCGAACGAATCGCGGTTTGATATGGTTGCCCTTGGGTTCAAGGTACTAACATTTGGTTTTTCTCCCGTGCAGAAAAAATAACATCAATGGCCTCCAACTGCTCCAACTGCAACTCCCGTTCCGCCTCATCCGGAGGAGCAACCTACGGGCCCTAAGCGGCCTCCCTGTTTAAGATGCCAGTGGAGCAGGTAACTCAGGCCACCACTGGGCTATTCTTTGGGACCATGCTCCCACCGATGAGCTTCAACGCCCTTGTACCATTGCAAGAAGCTAAGAAGAAGTCGGTCTTTGATCGGCTTGCTACTACTGCGGCCCCTCTCAACGGGTCGTCCAAGTCCACTGCCTCAGTTTTCAACCGACTGGGCCAAAGCTCCAACGGGCCCGTGAAGAAACCCACAATACCAGAAGGCGTTATTCCGAAGCGAATAGCCATTCCTACTCCTGAAGTCACCAAGGCGGCTTCTCCGGCTAAGGGGTCAGTCTTCACAAGACTAGTCGTTTCATCTCCCACTCCGGGTGAAGTAACCAAGGCCGCTTCCCCTGCATGAAAATCGGCCTTTTCAAGATTGGCCATTCCCTCTCAGCGAGCATCTGTCTTTCACAGGCTGGTGCCAACAACAGACTCTCATCAGAACAGGGGGCATGGAAAAGCTGATCGAACAGCAGAGGTGATCCCGGCCGCACGACATGCTCGATGTCGCCACTGGCGCCGAGTGAGGAAAGATGGGGGCAATTCCCCTTCTGGACTGACTCCGCCAGCTCCAATGGTGGAAGTTGATGCTGCTGTTCCAACTGGGAACAGTTTTGAACTACTTAACAGGGTGCGCAGGAATTCGCCAACTGCTGTGCTGAAAAGATCTCCTCCACCTATGGAGAATGCTACAAAGGTGAAACTTGAACAGCCCCCTCAACGGCTGTCCTCTAAAATTTACAAGGTCTGGCGACAGGTCCATGATTCCGTGATAGATCAAGACTATCCTCGCCGACAGAAAAAGGTGAAAGTTCAGCGAGAAGAGGACCATCCTGTCAAGCCACAAAAGGTATCATCTACTTGGGTGCCCGCTGCAACGGCCCCCTCAACTTCGACCGCCCACAAAAGAAGAAGGCCGGAGAAGATCCCTGTGTCTTTGGCAAATCACAAAGACACTGAATCTAAATGTCCTAAGTCCGGGGGCATGGTGGTGCGCACCATCTAAATGGCATCCGGAAAAGAGGATAGCCGTATCTCCACAGGTCATCAACCGCTTACGCGATCAGTGACTAAGGCTCAGGAGCAACAACAACAAAAGCTCCAAGAGATGCTAACAGCTATGGCGCACTTACGGGACCGAAAGCAAGCCTGGAGACATTCTCGGAGCAGCGTCGTGAGCAAGAAACTGATGCTGAATTCTTTCGAAGAATGCTTGACAAGAAGGACAAAGAAGCCGCATAACAAGCAGCCAATATAAAACAAATGGCCCTTTTATTCCAAGATATGGTGGGCATGATGATCCAGCCGGACCCTCCAGCCGAAGATCCTCTAGAAATAATTGAAGATGATAGAGGAGAAATATCAAATCCTCTGCCAGCTCTGTCAGCAGCCAAGGAGGAGACCATCTCTAAAGCCACGCTCGATGATTATATAACTCAATAAATACGAGCTCATCAAGCAAATGAAGCGGCTGGCCAAGTCGTTAGAACTGGACGGCCCTATCCGGGTTGGTACGATCAAATAAGGTACCCGCCAGGATACACGATTCCTAAATTCCATGTGTACAAGGGGACAGGCAATCCCCATCAACATGTCGCTCAGTTCAGGGATCTCTGCAGCAACACTGGAGGGAATGATAAGCTACTGCTTTGCCAATTCGTCGACAGTTTGGCGGATACGGCGTTCGAATGGTACTCAGAACTTCCCAACGACTCTGTCAAAACTTTTACGGAGATGGAGTTGCTATTCACCCAGCGTTTCGCGAGCGCTAGCGAACATACCCCAATCACGGCATTGATCAATGCCAGGGTGAAGCCTGGAGAAACATGGGTTCAGTATGCAATACGGTGGCGGAATCTATGGTCGAAGTGCGAGCAGCGCATTGAAGAAGCGCCTGTGGTAGGCATGTTCGTAGGGACCTTCGACCCTCAGGCGACCATTTCACAATTCATGATGTTTTTCAAGCCGACCACTTTCCAGGCCTTGATTGACAAACTGGCCCAAATGGACCAGATGGGTCATAGACCATCTTCTTCAAAGCTGGAATCTCGAAATGAGAAAGAGAAAGCGACCTTCGTTGCCAATGCTCAACAGCAGCCCAGTGGTCCAAAACTAACTGATCGCCAAGACGAGAGAAGGCGATTCTATAATGAGAAATTGAAGCGCCCTTATTCGTTTCCCCGGGACAAAACGAGGAGATTGTTCGAGCTGGTGGTGCGCAACAGGCTCAACTTGCCGGATCCAAAACGCCCATTGCAACCCGATGAGGCTAATAATCCCAATTATTGCCCCTATTACCAAGCGATAGGCCATCCAATCGAAAATTGTTTCGTCTTCAAAGGGTGGATTGAGAATCAATACCAACAGGGAAAATTCGCATTGTCCGAGAATTGGAAAGTAAACCTGCCCCAGTCGCACGCTCTCAAAAAGGCGGACAGACCAGGGGCATAATGCTCTTTTATAGAAGAAGCTCCATGGGAGGTCGTTCTTTCAACCAAAACGAAAAGAATGCTGAAGGATCTCCAGACATGCCCGGCGATCAGATGGAAAAATCCGCTGGAACCCGAGGTCATCGAGGGAATGCTGAAGTCGCGCCCGACGCCAAGAATCGGTAGCCATAATCAAAACGCTCAGGCCCAGCCGTCAAAGTCTTCGAAAAAGAAGAAGAAGAAGACCAAAAAGCCCGTGAAGCATGGGGACAAGCGCACGGACCTGCAAAAACATATTAACAGGCTGGAAGAATATAACCAGAAGGCGCGGACCCCAGTCACACTCTAAGAATTTCTCAGCCACGTCCTTGAGGACGGAGATGATGACAATGGAGAAGACTCGTCGGATGAGCCTGAGGATTATGTGGCAAGCTGCGATGTGATCTCTCACTCGTCGATAGACGATGAAGAAGCTCCTGACGCAGAGAAACTGGGGGCAGATCCCGAATCGGAGCTCCTAGGACTATCAGACGAGATGATTGATGCATTCCTGAACGAAGCTCTTCTGAAAAGCAAAGCTGACCGAGAGCGCGAAATGGCCATATTTGAAAAAGCCAAACGCCGGCGACTGGACGAAAGGGTTAAAACACTCCAATCAGACAGGAGCACTTCGGCTGCCAATAAAAGCATGTTCAAGATGAGGAAAAGGTTCGCTAAAACCATATCGATGGGAATGAAGCTGCCACCCTCCGAGGGAAACACTTTTGATGAGATACACCTTAATGAAAGAGATGTGCATCCTAATTACTGTCTATATCATCGAAGGATTGCGCACCCTACTGAAGAGTGCATAGCCTTTAAAAACTGGTGGCAGGGATATGTTGCCCACCGGTAGCATTTCAAGCGGATGAAGCGCAAAACTCATCGAGAGCAAAGAAGCACGACAGATGAGCATAAAAGAACTGCCGGCAACTGTCATATGGTTGACTCCGGGGGATCGCAAGTTCTCACCTTCGGGAGTGATTCTGAAGAAGAAATGGCTCTTGGCCCTCTCTTCAAAGAATCCACCTCAGGAAAAGAGGAAGAACCGAAGAGCTACGAGAACATTCAGCTACGCAATCGCACATTACCTGAAAAGAATCTCGGACCCGTAAACAAGGGGTCGACCAAAAAGGATAAGGGAAAAGAAAAGGTCCCTGAGGATATCACTCTCGATGATCGAGTCGTCGAAGAGCTTACAGCCAAGGACCCGCCTAAGCAAAACAAGGTGGATTACAACGTTCTGGCACACCTGAGAAAGATACCCTTGCAGCTCAGCATCCTCGATGCCCTTCTGCTATCTAAGGAGGCGAGAGATTCGTTGATCAAGGCATTACAAGAGCCTGACCAATTTCAAGCTTTCCTTGCTGAAGAAAAGATGAAGGACGAGCTGGAATAAGTGCACAGAGCCGATATCACCTTCGGCGATGAAGATCTCCTCCTCGGGACGTGCGAGCATAATCGTCCCATTTATATCTCCGGATACTGTCATGATATCAAGATAAGCAAGATCCTGGTTAACAATGGGTTCTCCGTCAACCTCCTCAATGTAAGAGTGTTGAAGGAAATCTGAATGAGCGTTCAACACCTCGCTCGTGATAAAATCACTATCTCCGGTTTTGACTCCCAGTTGTCACGGACGCTCTGGTCTGTGATACTGACGTTGCGCTTTGGGCTGCTCATCATGGACATTAAATTTCACGTCATTGACGTCAAGACATGCTACAATGCTTTGCTCGGCAGGCCTTGGTTACACGAGTACAATATTATTCCTTCTACACAACATCAGTGTATAAAGTATTTCAAGGATGGTCTCGAGTATACTGTGACGGGGGAACTAAACCCATTCTCCGTGAATGAGTCCAAAAGTACGAAGATGCAAAATACTTCTTACCAGAGTTCGAAGACACGGAAAGATGTCACAAACCGAAGAACAAAGCTATCACCACTATTCCGGTCTTCGGGAGTGATACCGAGAAGGAAGAAGAAATAGTTTATTCAGGGCCGCTCCAATGCAACAAGCCAGGACCGTCCACCCCTATTCTGGTCTTTAGCAGCGACTCAGAAGATGAGGTCAATACCGTATTTTCTGTTCGGCCATCAATACAAGCCTTCGCTGGCAATGATCGAAATTTGCAAATCGCCATGGTTCCGCAAGAGCATTACAAAGAGCTCAACGCGCTTGGTACCTATAGTGTGCAAGAACTGCAGACATTCTACGTCCCTCCCAGGCGAAGAGATGAAAAGGCGATCCTCTTTTATCGATCAATGGAAACCAAAGTGGAGAAAGAAATTTGGCATGGTGCTGATTCTACACTTGACAGGCTCCAGCCCATCCGTCTGCCCAGATACTACACAGAAGGATTAAAAAGGCTGTTGAAGCGCTAAGGCGTGCCCTTCAAACAGACTGCTCGACAAGCTCAGTTTTACAACAAGATCTGGGACGACCCCGGAACTCAGCGAAAGTTGCCCAACGGAAGAATGGAAACGATCGGGCTTGGATATGTTCAATCCAAGAAACGGGAGCGATTCCGCGGCTGCTACGTCATACATGAATTTGACGAAGAAGGAGTTGCTCTGTGGGAAGACGGTAACTCTGAACCAGAACAAGGTCTCGCCATGAATGTGCCAAGTCCGTCGTTCGAAGAACAGATGGACAAGCTTATAAGGGAAGCGGGTCAAAAGGTTCGAGACGACCATAATCGCGAAATGGCCATCTACGAGAAAGCCAGAATGCAACGCCTCCTTCAGCAATCTACAAAGGACGACGATGCCCTTCGTCGCCAGCCCGTCACAAAGAAGACTCGACGCGGAGGCAAAAATAAACTGAAGAACGGAAAATATGTTCGACAGCAGCGTAGCGGGTCCAAAAAGCCACGCGAAGCAGAAATGAACACCCGGGATCCGTCTCTTATAAAGAAAATGGGTCGAGCATATTCTTTTCCTCAAGACAAGACAAGGAAGATACTTGATCTTGTCATAAAACATCAGATGATTATCCTCCCGGAGTCCAAGCACCCCGAACAAGCAGGCGAGGTCTCTC
The DNA here is from genome assembly GCA_030015575.1 of Agapanthus africanus. NCBI lineage: Eukaryota > Viridiplantae > Streptophyta > Magnoliopsida > Asparagales > Amaryllidaceae > Agapanthus > Agapanthus africanus. The sequence continues at coordinate 203,036,210 of CM057347.1, read as the reverse complement.
ACCCGGACCTATTGCTCCTATCACCGAGCGATAGGACATTCTCTCGAAGACTGCTTCACATTCAAAGACTGGATAGAAGACCAGTACAGTAAGGCAGGTTCGCTCTATCCAGCAGTTGGAGGGTAACCCCGCCGCAGAAGCATGAACCGAAAGCCACGAAAGTAGAGCCGGATCAACATCGGTCTTGGAAGCGATCTCGCACCTGTCACGTGATAACGATGTCAGGAGAAGGAGTATGCGGAGATATGGCTGATCTCCCCGGTGCTTCGAAAACGATGATGACGAGGTGATCTCAGAGTTTCCACCGGCACCAAAAGAGCTAGAAGATGGGATACATACTACTGTAGATAACCTCAAGAAAATCGACTTGGGGATGGCAAGTGACACACGGCCGACGTTCGTCAGTGAGCTGTTGTCTGAAGAAAGGGTGGCTATGCTGAAAGACGTGCTCATGCAGTATAAAGACTGCTTCGCATGGAACTATTCCGAGATGCCGGGACTAGATCCAGAGATTGCTGTGCACAAATTGGCGATATCTCCAGACATCAAGCCAGTAAAACAAGCGCCGAGAAGGATGTAGCTCGAACTTGAAATGAGCATCAACGCCGAGGTTAAGAAGCTAATCGACTCTGGCTTCATCCAAGAAGTTCAGTATCCTGACTGGATCGCCAACATCGTTCCAGTAATGATGAAAAATGGGACGGTTCGCATATGTGTAGACTTTCGGGACCTCAACAAAGCTTTCCCGATGGACGGCTTTCCAGTACCGGTCACCGAGCTGATGATAGATAATACGTCCACTTACGAAGTTTTCTCCTTCATAGACGGCTCATCAGGATACAATCAGATAAAGATGCATCCTAAGGACCAGAAGCATACCGCTTTCCGGATCCTTTTGGGCATATTCTGCTACAAGGTGATGCCTTTCGGTCTAAAGAACGCCGGTGCCACCTATCAGAGGGCCATGACGAAGATTTTCGATGACCTCATACATGAAATCATCGAATGCTATATCGACGACCTCCTACTTAAAAGCAAATCATACGAAGAACATTTAGAGCATCTGAAGATCGTGTTTTAGCGCCTTCGGAAATACAACTTGAAGATGAACCCTCTCAAATGTGCGTTCGGAGTTTCCTCGGGCAAGTTTCTAGGATTCGTCGTTCGACATGCATCGAGATAGACCCGTCGAAGATCAAGGCGATCATGGAAATGCCTCCGCCAAGAACTCTCAAGCAACTGCGGTCTCTCCAAGGAAAGCTCGCGTATATCCGGCGATTTATAGCCAATCTTTCTGGCAAATGCCGCCCCTACAGTCATGTAATGAAGAAGGGAACCCCGTTCGTTTGGGATCATAAATGCCAAAGCGCACTGGACGAAATCAAGCAATACTTGTAGAATCCTCCGGTACTAACCGCTCCGGTCAAGGGAAAGCCTCCCATTCTGTATACAACCGCCCTCGAGGGTTCTCTGGGCGCATTATGGGCACAAGAAAATGACCAAGGGAAGGAGAGAGCCCTCTACTACTTGAGCCGAGTTCTCCTGAGGGCAGAAAACAATTACTCCCCCATCGAAAAATATTGCCTAGCATTAATCTTCACGATAACGAAGCTTAGACACTATGCGTTGTTACATGAGGTTCGTCTCATATCAAAAGTGGATCCTCTCAAATACTTGATCTCAAAAGCCATACTAACAGGACGACTCGCTAAATGGGCCCTGCTCTTATTGGAGTTCTCGATAACTTATCGTCCCCTCAAGGTAGTGAAAGGCCAGGCCATCGCCGACTTCCTCGCTGAGCATCTGATACCTGCTGATTCTCCTTTGAACTGCGAATTGCCCGACGAGCACGCGTTTGACACGATCAGCGGGGAGAGAAGAGAGAATGATACCCGGTGGGAACTCTACTTCGATAGAGCATCTTCCATGAAGAAGCGCAAACAAAGCACCCCCATAATCAAATCAAGGGTATGCCTCATCTTTGTGACTCCATAAGGAGGGATAATGCGCTTCGCCTTCTCCTTTACAGAGCCGAGGACGAACAATGAGGCCGAATATGAAGCTTTGATAGCAGGTCTTGAGATCGCTGTCGACATGGGAATTGAAAACCTCCTCTTATACGGAGACTCCCAGCTGGTCGTTAGCCAAGTAAACGGCGACTATCAGACGTGCAAACCGGAGTGGGTAAAGTACAGCGAAAGGGTACAACAATTGCTGACTCAAATCCCTGCCTATGCCCTGGAAAGCATACCGCGTGCGGAAAATAGTAAGGCGGATGCATTAGCCAAGCTTGCCAAAGAGCTGGCTGACGAAAACCTCGATGACGTGAGGGTCGTTGTGCAAAGCCGTCGGGTTCTTGCACCAGCAGAAATATCTCCAGAGTCGTCCGAAGAAAAAAGAGCGACCGAGCGAACGACCCTACAAATAAAAGACCAGGAAAAGGGATTGGAGAGAAGTCTTTATAGACTACTTCAATTCCCGTCGAACGCCTGAAGATGCGTCCTCAAGACATCAGCTCATGAAACGAGCTCTATCTTTTGCCTTCGTTAATGATACTCTGTACAAGAAATCGTTTGATTCTCTATGGCTAAGATGCCTGGGACCTGAAGAGGCAAGGAGAGTCGTACAAGAAACTCACGACGGACTCTGCGGTTCTCACCAAACCGGGCCGAAGATGAAATTAAAGATCAAAAGGATGGGCTGCTATTGGTCCACAATGATCCAGGACTGTCTCGAATACGCGAAGCAGTGCCACTCGTGCCAGATTCACGGGGACTTCATCCACCAGCATCCAAATCCGCTACATCCAACGGTGGCTAGCTGGCCATTCGAAATGTGGGGAACCGGCATAATCGGGCCCATTGAACCAGCATCATCCAGAGAACATCGATTCATACTGGCGACAACTAATTACTTCTCCAAGTGGGCAGAAGCAGTACCATTAAGAGAAGTGAAGATGGAGAATATCCTTCATTTCTTCAAGACACACGTCATTTATCGGTTCGGCACTCCGCGACGGATTATCTCCGATAACGGGTCAGCCTATAGAAGCCACAAGATCAGCCGCTTCGCACAACAGCATAATATAGACTGGAGATACTCTTCGGTCTACAATCCCCGAGCTAACGGTCTAGCTGAGGCTTTCAACAAGACCTTGACGAAGATCGTGAAAAAGACGGTGTCCAAAAATAAGAAGTACTGGAACGAGAGACTGCATGAAGCTCTCTGGGCGTATCGAACTACGTTCAAAACGGCCATGAATACAACGCCGTATGCATTGGTATTCGGCACAGAAGCGGTACTCCCCCTCGAGATAGAGTTATCCTCTCTACGAGTGGCGGTTCACTATGAGCTAACAGACGAAGAAAATGCTCACCTTCGGTTTGAGGAGCTCGACGCCCTCGATGAAACTTGGCTCATGGCGCAACAAAACCTGGAGGCTTATAAAGCAAAGATGACACGCTCATACGAGAGATTGACTAGGCCGAGAACATTCCGCCAAGGCGAACTCATGCTAGTGGTCAAAAGAACTATGATCCCCAATCGTGCCAAATGAGGAAAATTCGAGCCGAACTATGAAGGCCCGTACATCATAGACAAAGTTTACCAGGGTGGAGCCTATCTACTCATGGACATGCATGGTGAAAGACCTTTTAGGCCAATAAACGGTCGCTTCCTAAAAAAATACTATGCCTAACGAGTCACGGCCTAGGTCAACGATAGATGACGACGCGTATGTCCGCTCGCTATCTTCCTAAGCCCAAACTTTATAAGTAGTAGCCGGCAAATGGACCGAAACGTCCTTAAACTAACAATGGACCACTATGTCCTATAACTGGCTACGGACCGAAACGTCCTTAAACTAACGATGGACCACTATGTCCTAGAACTGGCTATTGACCGAGACGTCTATAAACTACTACGGACCGCAGCATCCCAAGGCTGACACAAAAAAACAAAAAAACGGTATGTCTATAAGCGAGATGGGCACGGATGAAAACCCGAAAGAGCTCCATGAGTAAAAACAGCAGGGGCTACCGGCGAGTTTTGTGAAAACCCGAAAGGACACAATCTCGTTAAAAGACACTTGCAAGGTCCTCTCGACCTTGTGAGGAGAAAATACCTGCATGAGATCCTTACGACTCACAAAAGGGAGCAACACACTTAGGGATCCCCACAATTCCTAAGGAGAAATTACACTTACGAGATCCTCATGACTCGTAAGGAGAATTCCCTTTTGAGACCCTCACGGCTCACAGGGTTCAAAAGCCTTAAGCTCCAGGGATCTGAACCTGTTCTTAAGCCATTACAACCTCCAATGCTGCCCTACAAGCGGTTCAATGCTGACCCTTGTATACAATCCACGGGCACGAATAAACATTTCCCTAACAAAGTCCCACCCGCGACTAGGGATATGTTCACACGGTGAACAACCCTTGTAAGTCCTCTCGACTTATAAGGAGAAAACACTCTTGTAAGATCCTTACGACTTATAAGAGACCATACGCTTAAGAATCCTCACGATTCTTAAGGAGAAAATGCACCTACGAGTTCCTTACGACCCGTAGGGAGAAATACCTTTATGAGACCTTTACGGCTCATGAAGTTAAAAGCCTTAGTCGACAGGATCCTAACCCTGTTCGCTAAGCCACCTTTGTTCGATATCGACAGAGGAAAATGATGATTCGCTCCTGGCAATATCCTAGTTGTAGCAATGCTGATGCCTAAATCGGTATCAAATCCCAAACTCGCAGCGAAAAGCTAGCGGGCCACAAATGCATATGAAATAGCCGAAATGATGGGGCAATTTGCAATGAAATCAGCAAGTAAAAATGTATGCATACAAAAACAGCTGAAATGATTGGGCAACTCGCAATAAAAAGCAGCGAGCAAAAAAAAACAAATAGCCGAAATGATTGGGCACCGCGAAAAATAGCCGAAATAATTAGGCAATCGCGACTTTCGCAATATAAAAGCTAAAATGATAGAGCATCGCGGAAAGAAAAATATATAAAATGAAACTTTTTGCTCTACAGGTGAGATCACATCGATCCCTGTATAAAATCTAGGGGCACAAACAAAAAGAGAACCATACCTTCCCACCAGGCTCCATCAGAAAGAGAGCCAAGTCTCGACGGCCGCATCTACAGCCTAGAGACCCACAACAGCGTTCCTCCTCATTCCAACAGGATTCAGATGCGACAATCAACCTTGGAGCTATGGAAAAGTCCATGTTCCAAACCTCGACGGTTCACAGACAACCGACAGAGCACCTCCTGGTCCCATAGAACACGGCTAGTGTCAATCCTGACCCCGTGGGAAATGCCCAGAGCAAATCCTGGTCCCGTAGAACACGGCTAATGTCAATCCTGACCCCGTGGGAAACGCCCAGAGCACCTCCTGGTCCCCTAGAACACGGCTAATGTCAATCCTGACCTCGTGGGAAACGTCCAGAGCAACTCCTGACTCCGTGAAATGCGGATAAAGTCAACCCCTGACTCCGTGAAATGCGGATAAAGTCAACCCCTCCTGGCCCCATAGAACACGACCAAAGTCAATCCTGACTCCGTGGGAAACAGCCAGAGTAAACCCTTGAACTCCCCGTCGAAGCAATGCTTTGACTCGGGAGCAGGTCAACTCATCAACCACTTACAAGTCCTCTCGACTTGTAAGCAAGAAAAATTCTCTTGTGAGATCCTTACGACTCTCAAGAGAAAACGCACTTAGAAATCCTCATGATTCCTAAGAAGAAAATACACCTACGGGATCCTCTCGACCTGTAGGGAGAAAATTCTTTATGAGACCCTCACGGCTCATAAAGTTGAAAAGTCTTAGGTGGCAGATCCTAATCTTGTCTCCCAAGCCATCGTTGCCTCGCAAAGAGGTCGAGGTAGATTTTCTATAGGCCATACTCTCCTAAGTCAAACATCGACAAGAAAGGAAGCAACCACTTATAAGTCCTTTACACTTGTAAGGAAGAAAATTCTCTCGGGAGATCCTTACGACTCTTAAGAGAAAACACACTTAGGAATCCTCACGATTCCTAAGGAGAAAATACACCTACGAGATCCTCTTGACTCGCAGGGAGAAAAATCTTTATGAGACCCTCATGGCTCATAAAGTTGAAAAGTCTTAGGCAGCAGACATGAACCTGCTTCCTAAGCCATCGCTACCCTACAAAGAATTCAAGATGAAATGTTCTCTATCATCTACAGGCTACGCTTGCTAAAGTAACATGCCGGAAACAAAGAAAAGAGAAGAAAGCGACAATAAGGAGAACATTTGATTTGCATTCAACTAAGCGTTCAAAGCGTACCCATTCATGCATGTGCGAAAAGGTTAATGCATAAAATAAACACATGGAAATGGAAAAGCTTGCTATTCATACTTAGAAAATTCCTACATTGATGAAAACAGTAAACAAAAACGCCATTAAAATGTTTACAAAGGCAAGACATCAAATCCAGGACATGGATTGAGAAATTCAAAAGTGAGGCCATCCAAAAAATTTCGGGCCTCTCGGACCATCTTCGTGTGCATCTTTTCACGATCACAAGCGTCAGAATCCCCACTGTGTCCTCCACCCTTCGATAGGCAACGAGTATCGCCGCCTGTTGAAAAGCTTGATACAGGATATCAACAAGGTTGTCTCGCCTTTTCTTTGAGATTAAGCCCATCAGATACACCGAGTGCACCTTATCTTCGGCCTCGTCCAATGCCTTAAACGGCATACCGACATAGAATAGAGGAAGTGCTCCCCAGATCGTTCCCACAATAAGCTTCAAGAGAGAGGAACGACGAGGAAGCAGTCGACCATTGTATGCATCAAAGCGACCCATAATTTCAGCACACTGGGCGTTTGTGAATTCCTGGTTTTGAGAACGGCCGATTGCGCGAATGTCTTCGTAAGAAATAATTTCGTCGAGATCATACATATGAGCGTCCATGAAGTCTGAAAAAGAAAATCGGCAGGAGTTAGTGGACAGACTGGTTAAGAGAATCCTCATTAAAAATAGGCGCAGGGATTTAAACGACTCTTGATATCCCCATCGAGAAAACAAGTTCTGGTTATGACACCTAACAAATTTAAACTTGTGTAAATAAAAGAGAAATCCTAAAGAAAGATTCTCATTTAATGAGAGACTCCTCGGGTCTAGGAGTTAAACCCTCGAGAGCAATGCTCTGCAGACAGGAATGACAACTGTCAAAATCAATTATGAGGGGAATAGAAAATTCCCCGAGAATTCTAAGAGCCTTGCTCTGTAAAAATGATGGAATAACCCATCAGAAAAATTGAAGTAAATTTTTTAATGAATTAAAATTTTGAGATCTTCAAGATCTATGAACAAACTCTTAAGAGTTCTTCATAAGAGATTAATAAATCTACATGATATGAAAAGAGCAAAGCTCTGTTAATGGGTTAAGAAACCCCAAGAAAGATCTCTTTAGATCTATGATTTCAAGAGAGTAAAACTCTGTTAATGAAACCCTAATAAAGGTTTTCTTTAGATCGAAGATCTATGAAGAGCAAAGCTCTGTTAATTGGTAAAACCCTAGATTATTAAATAATCCTTTAAAAGATTTGATCTTTACCCAAATTTTGACAGAGTTATGTCCTTAAGGAAGTTCTTAAGACAAAGAGCTATGCTCTGAAGGAGAATAAAAATTCTCAGGAAAAAACAAGGAAGAAGATGAACAAAAATCATCTCAAGGGCCAAGGGTCCTATTTATTGGCACTGAGATGCTGTTTCAACTTCTGAGTTGATCCAAGGGTGCAGATGCTGCCACTGCTGCACTCACATGTAGGCCATATGAGCGCAACGGTGGGGGGCATTTGTTTCCCCCAATCAGAGCAAAGCTCTATTCAAATTTTGAAATGAAGCAACGCTTCATAGCAGCGCCAGGTGCGCTGCGCCCTAAGCAGCGCACCACGTGCAAAGCACGTGTGCGCTAGCGCTGCACTTTAAGCAGCGCACCACGTGCAAAGTACGGGTGCGCTAGCGCTAAGTGCGCTGCATTCTAAGCAGCGCACCACGTGCAAAGCACGGGTGCGCTAGCGCTGGAACTAAAAGCTCCCACCGTCAGATCAAAGATCCAATAAAGATGATAAATCATCAATTAACCAGAATAAAATTCTGTTAAAGAGAGATTCCTCAAAATCTTTCCAAACAAAAAGATTGTGCTCTATAAATCAGAGCACCGTTGGATCAATGATCCAAAGGTGATTAAAAATCACCAAAATATAGAATAAATTTTGTGTGGGAAAAGATTTCCCAATCTTGTTAAAAACAAGAAGATTGCCTTGTGTAAATCAAAAGCCCTTGGATCCAAGATCCAACGGTGGGGAAATCCCCAAATCAATTGGAAACAAGATCTCTTTAACTGATTGAACAAATCTGGAGATATAGACAAGAGAGAGAAAAAGAGGGAAAAAAAACAGATAAAAAGGAGAAACAGAGAGAGGAACTCCCCCAAAACTTTGAGAAAGAAGAGCAAATCTCTAGGTAGAAGAAATTTTCTTCAAGGTAAAAAGAACAGAAAGACGAAATTGTCTCATATAAAAAGAAGAATTCACTTCTTTCTTTAAGATCATAGATCTACAAGACCAAGGTCTTTCACAAAGAGATCAAAAGATCTCATCATAAAGTAAGAAGAAGAACATAATTCTTCTCATAGATTATTGATCTATAAGACTAAAGTCTTTTACAAAAAGAGATCATGGACATCTCATTACAAAAAAGGAGGGAGAATAATTCAATTATCTTAGGATCACAGATCCATAAAGGCAAAGTTTTTCACCAGAATAAGAGATTGAAACATCTCCTATAAAAGTAAGAACTTTGTTCTTAGAACATTGAGACAAAGTCCCTTATAAACGAGAATTTATTTCTCAGATCATAAAGCTAATCAGATAGCGCTTTGCGCTCATAAATTATCGCTTTGCGCTCATGAACTGGCGCTCAGCGCCAAGCGCACCACGTGCTCCTCACGTGTGCGCTACTTAATAAATTAGCGCTTTGCACTCATGAATTGGCGCTCAGCGCCAAGCGCACCACGTGCTCCTCACGTGTGCGCTACTTAATAAATTAGCGCTTTGCACTCATGAATTGGCGCTCAGCGCCAAGCGCACCACGTGCTCCTCACGTGTGCGCTACTTAACAAATAGCGCATTGCGCTCATGGACTGGCACTCAGCGTCAAGAGCACCACGTGCTCCTCACGTGTGCGCCACTGAACAAATAGCGCTTTGCACTCATAAGATGGTGCAAGACGCTCATTATCTGGCGCTCAACGCCAAGCGAGCCACGTGGTCCTCACGTGTGCGCTACTCAGCAGAAGCGCTCTGCGCTCCTTGACTGGTGCAAAGCGCCAAGCGCGCCACGTGCTCCTCACGTGCGCGCTAAAAGAACATAAATTGTTCTGTGAATAAAGCACTAGAGCTATGATGAATGCTCAGCATTCAATAAAAGACAAAAATATTGTCAAAACTCAAATCAATGCCCAGCATTGTGAAATGTTTAACATTTTAACTGAGTGGGCCGAGCCCAAGTTGGCCATAAACACCTCATTCAGATTAATTGAGCCCATATGCTCATAAATCTTTGATCTTAGTCCCAAATTGGACTACAGATCCCAACCAACATTGGTTCAAGGGTACATCTCTTCACTCCTTTGATATTTATCGTTGTAATCCTTCAACGTTTTCAGAAAGTTGACGGGTCTCGATAACCAATCATTCCATAGACTGTGGGGTCCTTAAACTCATGGTCTATGATGTCCTTAAACTTTATAGACTATGACGTCTTTAAACTATGGACTGTGGGGTCCTTAAACCCATGGACTATGATGTCCTTAACCTTGGACTGTGGGGCCCTTAAGCCCATGGACTATGATGTCCTTAACCTTGGACTGTGGGGTCCTTAAGCCCATGGACTATGATGTCCTTAAACTTTATAGACTATGATATCCTTAACCTTGGACTGTGGGGTCTTTAAACTCATGGACTATGATGTCCTTAAACTTTATAGACTATGGCGTCTTTAAACTATGGACTGTGGGGTCCTTAAACCCATGGACTATGATGTCCTTAACCTTGGACTGTGGGGTCCTTAAGCCCATGGACTATGATGTCCTTAACCTTGGACTGTGGGGTCCTTAAAACCATGGACTATGATGTCCTTAACCTTGGACTGTGGGGTCCTTAAGCCCATGGACTATAATGTCCTTAACCTTGGACCGTAATGTCCTTCAACTAATGGACCCAATGTCCCTAAACTAAACAATAGAGCCCAAATGCTCTTTTGTTGGATCTAAACGATCCCGTTAAGTTGATCTTAGTCTAAAATTAGACTAACGTATCCTTAACAAACATTTAAGTTGATCTTAGTCTCAAATGAGACTAATGTATCCTTAAACCCAACCTCAAACCCAAATCTAAGAAGATACGAATTTGGACTAATCCACGCCCTACGGGCGACAACATAAATTAGTATCCGTATACAATCCACGGGCAACCAAAAACAAAACAAATACCCACGACACGAATTGACCATCTGTAGAAGGAGAAAGTGGTTACCGCGATGCGGTAGCGTAATTAACTGTAGGGGTTTGCGTATGCAGGGAAGAGCGTTCCCACAATCAAAAACCCCTCAACGAGGAGGAATCTGACGAAGTCTGCTACATCGGCCGCATCCGTTTAAACCTTCGATACATGGTGTCATAAATCAACTTGGCATCTTCGGAGAGGTGGACGGATAGCACTAAATAGCATCTGCCCCCGGAATTCAGGCCCGGACGTCCTAACGTCCAGGTCGAGCCTTCCGGCGGGGAACAGCTATCAATTTCATCTCAAAATGACAAGTGGATGAAAAAGAAATTGGATGGTTTTATGAAGAGAAAATGAGAGTATTCTCTTGATTCTAACCATTCATTTTCTCTCTCATCCAAGGCAAAAGGTAATGAGAAGAGAAGTAGAGAGAAAACAAAGAGAGGGGAAAGATTGATAGTTTATATCATTTTCTACATCTCTTTCATCTTCACATTTAGTAAATGGAAGTGAAAGTTTCTTCAATTTGATTGAAGATGAAGTTAGAGCCGGTAGCCTTCGCATCGATCATTTTCGACGGAGCCGATCGGAGATCAAGTGCGATCTGGAGCACTCGGAGCTTAGCCAGAATCCGCAGTTCAACCATTGGAGCAAATGAAGTTGCTTCAAAGGTTGGATCTTCTCCTTGTTCTATTCGTTTGTTTACAAGTTATAGTCTATGGTAGATTCTAGGTTAGGCGGTCTTGTTCGCTCGGATTTTTCAATGTTGTTTTTACGCTTCCGCAAAGTTTTATAAACCGTCCAACGAGTACAACGACCTTACAAGAAAGAGGATCCTTAGTTATTCCTGGATAGGGTGGCTAGGATATTTCGTTCGTTGAGATGCTCCGATGCGAGATCAGTTGAGTTGGCTAGTTTCCGTTTGAAGGGTCTTGCTCAGACTTGGTGTGAGTCGATCGAGAGGGGCCGAGCCGTTGATCTTCCTCCGATGACCTGGGATGAGTTCAAGAAGGTATACTTAGTCACATTTCTTCCACAGAGTGTCAAAGATGCCGAGTTTGTAGTTTTGAGTCTTTGCGTAAGACCCCGGGAATGATCGTAGCCAAGTATTACTTGCAGTTCACGTAGCTATCGTGATGTGCGCCCTACTTGGTCGATACTGAGGAGAAGTGGATTAAGAAATTTGCACGAGGTCTCGATGTGCAGTTGGACTCATTAAGGAGTTCTAATTTCCGGGCAGTTCGGTGGAGATGATATCGGTATAGGCCATAGCGGGTTCCTTGATAAAGATTAGAACTAGGACCATTTGTGTGGCGCGTACTCGGAAGGCCAGAGGCCACCGTCGTCGACGTGCTACATTACAAGTGGCCAGATTGCTTGGCCAGGAGGTGTTCAGAGAGGCGTCAGAGCGGGATTATTTCCGTCGCTACTCCTCACCAGGAGATTGTATCGAGAGGCCGTGGATTTGGTGGCCCATAGAGATAATGAGGACCTAGAGGCAGAGGATGCCAAACCGTGGGCTCCAAGTGGAAATTCTTGCTCTGCCAGCACCGGGTGCATAGGCACCTTTCGACATTGAAAGAGGTGTACTTAAATGTCATTTGTTTTGATTTGTGTTTTGATGATCCGAGTATCACGCTTTCGTCGTTTTGAATCTTGTGTTTTGATGATTGGGTTTCATGATTGATATTTTCGTGCACCGTAGCTGCACCTGATGGATATTTTCTTTGTGCACAGCAGTTGCACTTGATTTATGTTTTTGTGCACATCCGTTGCACTTGATAGATGTTTTGTGCACACCAGATGCACATGATTTTGATTTCGTGCACATTAGATGCACTTGATTTTGTACACATTAGATGCACCTGGCTTTGATTTAGTGCACCCTAAATGCACTTGATGTTGTCTTCATGCACATTCGATGCATTTGATATTGTTGTCATGCACACCCGTTGCATTTGACAGATGCTTTCATCCACACCCATTGCACTCAGTTTTCGTTTTCATGCACACTCGTTGCGCTTGGTTTTGACTTCGATTTTCGTGCACGCCAGTCATACATGGATTGGTTTTCGTACACACCTGTTGAGGTTAATTTCTATAGAGCATCATGTTTTTATGAGATACATTATGTTATATAGAAGCCGAGCAGGACTGGTCTGAAAGACAGTACCTGAATAGTTTGTATATACCGATGTGTACCGAAGAGATTTTCAAAGGAGCTATAGTCTCATTATTTTCCTATGTGTCCAGGAGCGACAAAAGATTTCTACAAAAGAAAATCTTTCTAAATCATTTTCAAAAGGTGGGACGTATATCTTAAGCGAAACGTGTGTGTGTATTTCTTCATAAATGGGCGTCCGCTACTTGTGCCGTGATATACGTATCATACGGCTATTTTGAAGGGATTTTTCACACATACATCTTTCGGCTGCTTGTATGATTTCACATGGATGTGTTCTATATATGTATTATAGGCTTGATTATATTTGTACTTGGTCGTGTGCTTGATTTAAACTGTTGATTTCGCAAATTGCATTTTTCATCATAGCTTGTGTGATTCTCATAGCTCTTGTTAGAGTTTCCGTTATTTGAGTTTCGCACTTTGTTTTCATTTGCACGCGTTGCACTATGATATTTATAGCTAGTTTGGGATTTTGGAGCCTCGTTGATTTGATTTGAGTAGACAAAATGTTTTGAGATTTGGGGTAAATTTAAATTCGGGGACCGAATTTCTTTAAGTAGGAGATATTGTAACATTTTGAAAATTATAAATATTATTTAATAATTTAAATATGTTTTTTACGAGTTTTACAGATATAACACCAAGTTTGGATTGGAATTTTCACGGTTTGGTATGTGTATGTACATTTATTGTTGGGAATTGGAAAATGTGAAGTATTTTTTAAAATGACTAATATTTGGTTTTTCCTTATTATCATAATAAAACAAAGATTTCTTTTCTAATCCATACTTAGGGTGGCATAGCAAGATTAGAAATATTAAGAGTTTTAATTTGTTTTGTTTTAAAAATATATATAAAATAAAAAGTCATAAGAGAGGGATATGTGGCATGGGAGGTATGGTTACAACCATACTTCAAGATTTTTGAATAAAGAATATAGGAGTTGTGAGAGAGATTGTGTATGGCTAGTCTCCTCCTTTCTCCCCATAATTCTCCACTCTTCTTCTTTTTCATCTCCTTCTTCTTTAACTCCAAACCCTTACCTAAAACCTTAGGATTTCTCATCGAAACCCTTTTTTATGGAGCAAAGGTTGCAACTTAACACACCAAGACTTCAAGTGGAGCATCCTCACCCTCTCAATTCCTTGGAGCTTCATTCTAGAGCTTGGACCTTCACTTGTTCTCACACTAATCGATAAAGATCCCTCCTTTTACCATATTCTACATGTTTTAAAGTGTTTAGGCCACTGGTATACCTCCTTTTGTCCCAGATTCCCTGTAAGAAAATCTGGAAGCATTTTGAGTGGGTTTTGACGATGTTTTAAGGTTTTTTAACTTGGTTTTTGGATTTCTATCTTATGACATGTTCGTTCGACGTTCGTACGTCGATGCCGGGGGTATTTTGTAGTATTTAGCGTACGTTGGCCTTAGGTTCTAACCTATGTGTGCTTTGCTCATTGTGTTGTTTTTTATTTGGATATTTATGCAGTTGTGTTATGGTTTCGATTGTAGGTACGACCATGGGGACTTTCGAGACGGCGAAGTGGTCATAGGTTTCTATTAGCTCGAGACATCGGTGAGTAGATGTATATCTACGGGGAAGTCGGGTGGATGGCGTATAGTGCCTCCGCAACCGTAGTAATTAGAATACTATATATTAGAACCATATTCCTAGCGTATAGGGTCATTCTAGAACACCCATAGGTGTATATTCGTATACTTAGTAGATAGTTATATACTTAGTCTCTATTTCATACCCATTAGGATATATATATATATATATATATATATATATATTGTTATATGTTGTACGTGACTAGATGTCTGTACTTGATATGAGGAGTTGGCGTACGCGACTATAGATCTGTACGATATTGGTTGGATGACATCGTACGAGGGAGATTCCGTACAAGATGTGATGATGATAGATTGCCGAACACGACCGATATTCTTTTGACTCGGGGAGTCTTGTTAAGTCCCGATTGGGACTTTTTGAGATGTTTTGAGCTATACTTATTTTAAAAACTAACGATTCGTTACGTACTTTTAAATGGTACAGTCAAGGGTACGCTACGAATTTTCAAATGATATCTATTTCAAAAACATCGTAGCCCCTTATTTTCTAAACAACGTTTCGTTCTATTTTAAACTATAACTGTATAGCTCGTAAGTAATTATCTATAATAACGCATGTTCACGTTATGATTGTTCCACACTTTATATGCTCGCGCATCGGTTACTTCATTGTATACGCTACGCTTATACCATTAATTCGAATTAGCTTTGTCGGCTAGTTTATAATTGACATGCTATACGAACACACTTGTAGAACACTGCACAACTACCAATGATTGCTATGTTGCATATATCATAGACACGCATGTTATACAATACATCATTGGTACTGCTATAACACTGTAGGACTGCTATACTACATTATATCCATGTAGATATCGATACGGTTTATTATGACTTCCCTATATACAGAGGATTGATTAGTATTTATATATGTGTATGTATATATATATATATATATATATATATATGTATGTATGTATGTATGTATGTATGTATGTATGTATATTGTTGATAGGAATTAAGAGCTATTCTTATGTGAACACATTGATAGAACACTTGAACAACTGCTAATTGAAATTTCCTAGTGTCCTTGCCGCTAACCCGCAGCTGATGTGGAATCCAAAAATGAAAAATTTCATGATGGCACTAGAAACTTAACCCTAGAATCTTAACCATATACTAAACTAGAAAACACAAGACAAGGATTTAACTACTCGGTTAAGGTTACAACATTTGTAGTCGTGTCTTTCATCTTCGATCCTTTTCTTTAGCTCCTCGAGGCTCCATGATCGAGCTTGTTGGCCGGTCTTCCTTCGCCGAAGATGATCCACCCGAGAAAACCAAGTCCAAGCTTCAACTTCATCAAATGAAGTAACTAAAGATTCTAGGTTGCTAATCTAGGATGCTTAGGACGTAGTGTGAGTCTTCTAGTAATTTCCTTTCTCTTTTCCTCTTTGATTCCCATCTCATGAGAAGATAAGAAGAAGAAGATGAAGGAGGAGCCATTAGAAGAGAGAGAAACTAAATGGTGGAATAAATTAACCCTTACAAATTTAAGCATACCTTTTTTTCTTTTGTTAAAAGATTTTTTCCAAATATAAAAAGTGCAACCATACTTGAATAGTATAAGAAAATGAATTAATAATTCATTTGCCCATACCCTCCACCATTTCTCCCTTCCACCTCATTTCATAATTTCTATAAAAGAAATTCTTAGAAATGAGGAGTCCTCCTTCTAGAAATATTCTTGTATGAATACAAGAATACATCCCTGCATATACATGTTAGTATTCGTATCAAAATACGAATACAAAAGAGATAGAAAAATACAATGAACATAATACTAGAATATACATATCGAAATATATATATATATATATAGACACACACACATATACATATATATATATATACATATATATATATATATACATACATATATATATATATGTGTGTGTGTGTGTGTTTGTATGTAAATTATTAAATCATAACTTGATTTAATAATCCAGCTTCATCCTAAGCTGGCTAGTATTATTATCCGTCCGATTAAAGTCTGTGTGGTTAGTACACATACTTAATCGGAATCCTGCACATATCAATATTCTTATCGCAGAGGTTCTCCATGAAAGACCTGGGTGATGCATCGTATATTCTGGGAATTAAGATCTATAGAGATAGATCTAAGAAATTATTGGGATTGTCCCAATCGAAATACATAGATACCATACTAAAGAGGTTTAGTATGGAAGATTCCAAGCGAGGTAATTTACCCGCTTGTCACGGGATCACCCTCTCCAAAGAGATGTCTCCAAAGACTGATGAGGAGAGGGCTCGCATGAGTATTATACCCTACGCTTCGGCGGTAGGATCTATAATGTATGCGATGTTGTGTACTCGCCCAGATGTAGCTTATGCACCGAGTGTAGTAAGCAGGTATCAATCCAATCCAGGGAGAAACACTGGACTGCTGTGAAGAACATTCTGAAGTACTTGCGAAGGACTAAAGAAATGTTCTTGGTGTATGGTAACGGAGACCTCCAAATGGAGGTCTTTACCGACTCCAGCTTCCAGAGCGATAAGGATGATAGTAAGTCCATCTCAAGGTTTGTATTTACCCTAAATGGAGTGGAGGTATGTTGGAAGAGTTCCAAGCAAGATACCGTCGCTGACTCCACGATGGAAGCTGAGTATATTTCTGCTAATGATGCTGCAAAAGAGGCAGTTTGGATGAGAAAGTTCATTTCTGAACTTCAGGTGGTTCCATCCATTGCTAATCCAATACCTCTGTATTGCGATAACAATAGAGCCATGACTTTGGCAAAGTGTCGGGACCCGGTTCTTGTTCACGGAGCAAAGTGCCACACAGAACAAAGTGCCACACCAATTGTCATACCAAGAGGGCGGGGGCCGCCTCTTGAATCTGTGGGGGCCACATCTAGAGACCGTGGGACCCACTGTAGAACAATGGGGAATCTTCGGAACACATTCCGAAAGAGGACCGGACTGCATTATAAATATAATGATACCACCCTCAATTACACAGGTGACTTTTAAGTGAACCGGAACTACAGGAGCTTGAGAACTCCGTAGTTAAGCGTGCTCGGGCCAGCGAAGTCTTGGGATGGGTGACCTCCTGGGGAGTGGCCCCTGGTCGGGTCCGGTTCGCTCTAAAGGGAAAAACCGTGCGGTTTTCGGTCAGAGCGGACAATACCATCTGTACTGGGACGTGGGACGTTACATTTATGGTGACCCATGCAGGTCCCTCAGTAGTAGGTCTGTGGTTCGAGGACGAACCATTGTTCAAAGGTGAGAAGAATGTCAGGACCCGGTTCTTGTTCACGGAGCAAAGTGCCACACAGAACAAAGTGCCATGCCAATTGTCATACCAAGAGGGCGGGGGCCACCTCCTGGGAAGTGGCCCCTGGTCGGGTCCGGTTTGCTCTAAAGGGAAAAACCGTGCGGTTTTCGGTCAGAGCGGACAATACCATCTGTATTGGGACGTGGGACGTTACATTTATGGTGGCCCATGCTGGTCCCTCAGTAGTAGGTCGGTGGTTCGAGGACGAACCATTGTTCAAAGGTGAGAAGAATGTCGGGACCCAGTTCTTGTTCACGGAGCAAAATGCCGCACAGAACAAAGTGCCGTGCCAATTGTCATACTAAGAGGGCGGGGGCCACCTCTTGAATCTGTTGGGGCCATCTCTAGAGTCCGTGGGACCCACTGTAGAACAATGGGAAATCTTCGGAACACATTCCGAAAGAGGAACGGACTGCAATATAAATATAATGATACCACCCTCAATTTCAGAGGCGCCTTTTAAGTGAACCGGAACTACAGGAGCTTGAGAACTCCGTAGTTAAGCGTGGTCGGGCCAGGGAAGTCTTTGGGATGGGTGACCTCCTGGGAAGTGAACCGAAAACCGTGCGGTTTTCGGCTAGAGCGGATGATACCATCTGTACTGGGGCGTGGGCGTTACAAATGTAACAACCCTAAATTTTCTGTACAATTTTTTTAAAATATACGGAAAGGGTACTTTTCCCTAAGCACAAATTATAAGTTTGTTTTGCTTTTTAATAGTAAGAAGGAGCTTGTAGCTCATTGGTAAGACCTTGCACTGCTGAACCAAAGCACCCGAGTTCAAATCACATTAGCCACATTATTTTTAAATTAATTTTCTTTTAAATTTTTAGAAGCCCAAGAGCCTACACGTGCATAACTCGTAAAAACCAAACGTCACATATAAAACAAACTGGCCCATGGGGTAGACGAATCGGCAAAGGACACGTGGCCCCCAAACCCGGCCTGACTCGGCAGGATCAGGTCGGCGACACGGCTGACTCGGCCGGCGCCGTCGACCGAACTCGGTTGAATCCGAGTTGGTCCTTCTGAACTCCTGTGTCTTTTGGTCTTCTGGAAACCCCTGTCATGTTTAAATACCCTGCACATTAACAGAGACTTTAAAATATAATTTAAACCTAATTTAAATCTATTTTAATGCATAATTTTTAATGCATTTTGTATCAAACCCTAACCCTAAGTTTAACCTATAAATACCACTCCAATACATACCCTCCTCACTCACAAACTCTGTCCAAACTCTCAAGAAAAAATCCCTAGAACTTTTGTGTATAAGTGGAGTTACCGAAGGGCGAAGCTCCGGCGAACTTCCGACGACGACCCTTGGAGTTTCCGGCGACGAAACGACGCACCGACACCTCTTTCCACACCCTCTTCCTCTTCTCTAACCTAAAAACAAGTAAGTCCCATTCTTCCTTTCCATCTTGATCTCTAAAAAGTTCTCTTTCTAAAACCCGACGGAAGCGGAGTTAATCTGACTTCCGATTCGGTTTTTCTTAAAAATTCCATCATTTCTTAAATACAAACATACCAAACCCTCACATCTTGACTATGAAGCATTAACAAAATATCATGAACAAATTTCATAGAAAAATATTTCATATTGTAATTTTTATAGCATTTTTACAGAAAAATACCATGTAGTTTAGTTTCGACATTAAATATCATAATTCCTTGCTATACCTTTAAATAGATCACGAGGTAATGTCCTACCTCCTCACAACACTCATATGCAACATAGCAAGATACCTTTCGGGAACATAGAATACGGGAAAATGCAATTTTACATATAAATACCTTTTACTATTAAAAACCTTTTTCTATAAGATTATGTATTTTAAACAAATCTTTGCAAAGCGCCGCTACAACCCATTTGGGGAACCCGTTCGGGATGGTGCGAATTATCGCACATCCTCGAGCTTAGTAGTACGAGATGCAGACCTCCGCAAGGAGCATTCGGTCTCGAAAGATTTAAAATACAAATATCTTAAGAAAATGAGATTTCTAGAAAAAATAAAATAAAATTATTTTAAAAATATATATGTATCATCAAAATATCTATTTTTGATATAATATAAATATTCCAACTTTTCTAAATAAAAAGAATCACTTTACATGAAAATACCATGCAATTCCATACAAGTTCAATACTTTACAATTAAATACCATGTATTATGAAAAATAGGTTTATTCACTAGAAATGTCACAATGATAAAATATACATCAATGAAAACTCTAAAGATGATAATAAAATACTTGAGGTGTATTTTGAAAATTATACAAAATTATTTTTACATAAAACCCCCTCAAGTTTTATAAATTACAATAAGGACCCTAGTAAATACAGGTTTAAGCGGGACCAGTCTTTTGAGCCTCAGAGAGCCGGAGATATGGGTTCTAGCCTATTTAAAGTAGACAACTTAATAAACGGTGTTATCAACACGGTAATCGTCTTTGAAAAAGACAAAAATCCTGTCGCCCATGTGCAGCGGTTACCGATAACACCAAAACCTAATTCAGGACTTCAATTTCTTTTCTAATTGTTCTGACTCAACTGAGTCTCATTATAATAATCTGACTTGAATATGATTCAAGTACAAACTACAATTCAATATGAATCCATGAATCCATATAATCAATCTGTTCAATCTGTATTGACTGAATCGAACCATGGATATACTTCCATCTACATGATTCTCCAGCTACATCCATTTACTGATTTCATGGTTTCGGCAAGTCATCCATCTGTACAATCTATAATACAATACAATACAATTTACAATTCAAACAATACAAACAATACAACCAAGATATCGTGGGGTTTATAAGGGGTAGATTGGTACGGAAGGTGTTAGAAGTGGCACGAGACTGCAAGATTTAAGACACATAACCTGTATTCCATTGCTGTTGTACCGTGGCATAAACAGTTCCTTGTACATTCTGTTCACCTTAGTCTCTGGTCTACTGAGACTCCTTTCGTATACACTGGCCTTTTCTGTACCAAGCTACAAACAATAGCGTTAACAATATAATATAACTTTAAAAGTTACACTCTCTCTGTCTATTTTATTTTTCCCTTATCTTTGGGGTTTACCGAGCGTTTGTTCGCTGACGACATTCCTTCTCTTTCTTCTTTAGAATGTTGTCAGGTGATTCGGACCTTCAGGAGATCGAGCCCACCAGCGAGGACTTGGATCAGCTAGTCTATGACCCAGAGCTTTAGATTCATTGTACACATTTCATTTCGGTACTTTTCATTTCTGTTACGCCACTGTTTAGGCATTGTTTTCATTCAGATGTATTTACTTTTCCATGTACTGTAAAAGAATGTTAATAAATAAAGTTGTTGTTCCTTACATTTATCTCTTATGTATATTTCTTTTATATTGCTTAGTTACGCTTAGCGTATTTACTTCTGAGTAAATACGTAGCGGCCAGTCGCGTCCTCTGCCCGTACACCGAGAAGCAGGGCGTGACAGGTTTTGTTGGTGGCCCATGCAGGACAGAGTTGTATGGAACCCTACCATGCAGTTCTGTTCTGCGTGGACAACCTAAGCAATATAACACAAGAACCAGCAACTGAAAACATTCTTTACAATTCATACTCCTTGAATCTTATCATTTCATATACTTTGAATCTGTCCTAACCTAAATTTTTCATTCAAGATTATGGATTTCCCGAACAACACCAGCACCAATGTCAACAACACACCTCCACTACTACCACTCACACCTTCGTCCCTGCTCCGCTCAACGAGCAGACGGTTCTGCTTGAGGCAATCCGCGGACTCCTAGAAGGACAGCAGCAGCAGACTGCTCTTTTAATGAACCGTCCTGAGGCAGAAGCACCTGTGGTGAAACAATTCAGGGTTTTGCACCCCAAACAGTTTGCAGGAAAGGAGAGCCCTCTAGAAGCTGAGGAATGGGCTCAAAGCATCGAAGACGATTTGGCAGCGGCACAAGTGCCATAGATAGCTTGGGTTCGTGTTGCGAAACTATAGCTCACGGACAATGCACGGGTTTGGTGGAAGGCGGAAGAAAGCCGTCTTGATCAACCAATCGAATGGAAGACTTTCCGCGACATGTTCGACGCAAAGTACTTCCCAGAGACTGTCAGGCTCGACATGGAACGGCAGTTCATCCATCTGCAACAAGGTTCGATGTGGACCAAGTCAGTAGATGAATATGACGCAGAGTTCACCATGCTCAGTCGGTAAGATATGTCTCAATAATTCAATTTTTCAATAAATCACATACTACACAACAAACACAATACCTTAACAGATTTGCGGCACACCTGATACCGACCGCTGAGATCAGAGCTTGAAGATTTCAGCAAGGGTTGGACCCGGAAATCCAAGCCGCTCTAGATACAGGGGATTTCCCAACCTATGATTTGGCTTTGAAGGCTTCCCGAAGATATGAGGCAGTTGTGAAGAGGAAGGGCAGAGCTCAATCTGCCGGAGTTGAGCGCCCTGCCAATCAGATGGCAGGAGGAGCCACTTCAAGACCAACTGTTGAACCCAGGAGATCGGAAGAAAGCAATAACCAGTCGAGTCCAGACTTCTACTACTACTGCAGGAGAAAGGGATACTTGTGGAAGGACTGTAGGTGCGCAAAAGGTCTGTGTCTAATTTGTGGCGCATCCAATCATAGAATTGGAAACTGTTCTTATAGAAGCAATCCAGATCACACACACACCAACTACCCGCAGCGGCCAGCTATCCAGGCTCTTGCACCTCGTCTTGCACTCCCAGCTCCACCACCTGCACAACCTACTCGCCAATTCCATCCAGCACTGAGGAACATGCTCGAGGGCAGAGAAACATGCCCTAAAGACAGAGGAATTTGCCCCCAGCTAGGAGAAACGTGCCCCGGCGACAGGCTTACACTTTAGCGGCCGTAGAAGCCGAGACAGTTGACCAAGGTAACACTAGTAAGTCCTTTTCACATTTTTAAAACCCTTGTATCACCTTGTTATTTTTCATACACTATCAGTACTTCAGTCACCAAACCTTCCTTGAATCGGTTACACTTTCCTTTTACAAATTTCGATGACGAAATTTTTATAAGGAGGGTAGAATGTAACAACCCTAAACTTCCTATACAATTTTTTTCAAAAATACGGAAATGGGTACTTTTGCCTGAGTACAAGTTATAAATTTGTTTTGCTTTTTAATAGCAAGAATGAGCTTGTAGCTTATTGGTAAGATCTTACACTGCTGAACCAAAGCACCAGAGTTCAAATCCCTTTAGCCATATTATTTTTAAATTAATTTTCTTTTAAATTTTTAGAAGCCCAAGAGCCTACACGTGCATAACTCGTAAAAACCAAACACCATATATAAAACAAACTAGCCTAGGGGGTAGACGAATCGGCAAGGGACACGTGGCCCCCAGACCCAGCCTGACTCGGCCATATCGGGCCGGCGGCGCGGCTGACTCGGCCGGCGGCGCCGGCCGAACTCGGTTGAATCCGGAATCCGAGTTGGTCCTTCTGAACTCCTGTGTCTTTTGGTCTTCTGGAAACCCCTGTCATGTTTTAATACCCTGCATATTAACAGAGATTTTAAAATACAATTTAAACCTAATTTAAATCTATTTTAATGCATAATTTTTAATGCATTTTGTATCAAACCCTAACCCTAAGTTTTACCTATAAATACCACTCCAATACACACCCCCTCACTCACAAACTCTGTCCAAACTCTCAAGAAAAAATCCCTAGAACTTTTGTGTAAATACCCTGCATATTAACAGAGATTTTAAAATACAATTTAAACCTAATTTAAATCTATTTTAATGCATAATTTTTAATGCATTTTGTATCAAACCCTAACCCTAAGTTTAACCTATAAATACCACTCCAATACACACCCCCTCACTCACAAACTCTGTCCAAACTCTCAAGAAAAAATCCCTAGAACTTTTGTGTACAAGTGGAGTTAGCGAAGGGCGAAGCTCCGGCGAACTTCCGACGACGACCCTAGGATTTTCCTGCGACGAAACGACGCACCGGCACCTCTTTCCACACCCTCTTCCTCTTCTATAACCTATAAACAAGTAAGTCCCATTCTTCCTTTCCATCTTGATCTCTAAAAAGTTCTCTTTCTAAAACCCGACGGAAGCGGAGTTAATCCGACTTCTGATTCGTTTTTTCTTAAAAATTCCATCTTTTCTTAAATACAAACATACCAAACCCCCGCATCTTGACTATTAAATATTAACAAAACATCATGAACAAGTTTCATAGAAAAATATTTCATATTGTAATTTTTATAGCACTTTTACAGAAAAATACCATGTAGTTTAGTTTCGACATTAAACATCATAATTCCTTGCTATACCTTTAAGTAGATCACGAGATAATGACCTACCTCCTCACAACACTCATATGCAACATAGCATGGTACCTTTCGGGAACATAGAATATGGGAAAATGCAATTTTACATATAAATACCTTTTACTATTAAAAACCTTTTTCTATAAAATTATGTATTTTAAACAAATCTTTACAAAGCGCCGCTACAACCCATTTGGGGAACCCGTTCAGGATGGTGCAGATTATCGCACATCCTCGGGCCTAGTAGTGCGAGATACAGACCTCCGCAAGGAGCATTCGGTCTCGAAAGATTTAAAATACAAATATCTTAAGAAAATGAGATTTCTAGAAAAAATTAAATTAAATTATTATATATATATATATATGTATCATCAAAATATCTATTTTTGATATAATATAAATATTTCAACTTTTCTAAATCAAAAAAATCACTTTACATGAAAATACCATGCAATTCTATACAAGTTCAATATTTTACAATTAAATACCATGTATTATGAAAAATAGGTTTATTCACTAGAAATGTCACAATGATAAAATATACATCAATGAAAACTCTAAAGACGATAATAAAATACTTGAGGTGTATTTTGAAAATTATACAAAATTATTTTTACATAAAACCCTCTCAAGTTTTATAAATTACAATAAGGACCCTACTAAATATAGGTTTATGCGGGACCAGTCTCTTGAGCCTCAGGGAGCCGGAGATATGGGTGCTTGCCTATTTTGTTAGTTGTATGTATGCCCTAGAGGCCAGTATTGTACATATGATGTATATTATATTGGATGCTTGGACATATATAGAGAGGACTTTCTTACTCGATATGATAGTATGCTATCTGGTTGCTCCTTATCTTAACATGTATACTTGTCTCTTGATATTGTCTTATGGTTACATGTTGGCAAAGCCCTTAGGATGTGTACTTGACTACCAGGACTATGATGCAGATCATACTAGTGGGGCCATGGTAGTCCATAAGTTCATCCTTTAATGTTCCTAGTCATGGGTGTATCGAGACAGGGCATCGATATACCAGAGTAGACTAGCGTATACACTTCTCGACCCATGAGATGGGCGATGGATGATTCCATATCCATTGGTGTTTGACATCAGAGATGGTATACGGGTGCTCAGTGGAGACTGGGTATACTGGACGGGCTCGCCGAGAACTCCCAGAAGGTATTATACCTCACGTCAGATGGCAGTTCTCTGGTGACACTTGTATAGGTTAGTCTGTAGACCCGAGATCGTCATAGAGTCTTGTGTGATTCCCACTGTGCTTTGATTTCCACCTTACCACGTCCAAGAGGGCGTGCAAAATGGTGGTTTTTGGGTACAGTCCCGAGTCACATGGACGCAATGAGCGATAGGAGGGGTTTTGTCTCTTCTGGTATTAGGGGTTGATGTTGCGCTGTGCTCGATTGGCCATAACAGGGAAGTCCCTGGCCAGGGCTGGTTTAGAGATTTGCTGGTAAAGTGTTTGTTCCCCTCCGAAAGACAGCGCGACGCAGGGATGTCCTGCCTGAGATTCGGGGCAGATGCTAATTGGTGCTATCCGTCTACCTCTTCGAAGATGCCAAGTTGATTTATGACACCATGTATCGAAGGTTTAAACGGATGCGTCCGATATAGCAGACTTCGTCAGATTTCCCCTCACTTGAGGGGTTTTTGATTGTGGGGACGCTCTTCCCTGCAGGCGCAAGCCCCTGCAGTTAATTACGCTACCGCATTGCGGTAACAACTTTCTCCTTCTCCAGTTGGTCATTTCGTGTCGTGTGTGTTTGTTTTGTGTTTGGCTGCCCGTGGATTGTATACGAAGACTGAGTTATGTCGTCGCCCGTAGGGCGTGGACTAGTCCAAATCCGTATTATCTTAGATTTGGGTTTGGGGGTTGTGTTTAAGGATACGTTAGCCTCATTTGAGACTAAGATCGACTCAAACGTTTGTTAAGGATACGTTAGTCTAGTTTTTAGACTAAGATCAACTTAACGGGATCGTTTAGATCCGACAAGAGAGCAATTAAGAGAGCCCTGTTGCTTAGTTTAGTGACATTGCTGTCAATAGGTAGTTTAAGGACATTGCGGTCCAGTGTTAGTTTTAAGACGTTGCGGTCAAGGTTAAGGACATCGTAGTCCGTGGATTTAAGGACTCCACAGTCCGATGTTAGTTTTAAGACATCACGGTCAAGGTTAAGGCCGTCATAGTCCGTTGTTAGTTTTAAGACATTCCGGTCAAGGTTAAGGACCTCATAGTCCATGGGTTTAAGGACCCCACAGTCCGGCGTTTAGTTTTAAGACATTACGGTCAAGGTTAAGGACCTCATAGTCCATGAGTTTAAGGACCCCACAGTTCGTATCAATGTGTGGTCATCGGGACCCGTCACCTCTTTGAAGACGTTGAGAATTACAACGCCAAGTATCAAAGAAGTGAAGAGATGTACCCTTAAACCAAGGTAGATTAAGTGATCTGTAGTCCAATTTGGAAACTAAGATCAATTATTATATTATGAGCCCATTGGCCCAGTTAAGTTTGAATTGAGGGCTTATGGCCAGCTTAGGCTAAGTCCAATCATGTTTGGGATATTGGCCCTCTGTTGGTTCTTTGAAGGAGAGGCTTTGCCTCTGGAAACTTAGCCAATTGGGCTAAAACTAGTGTTAAACACTAGAGACCAACAGTGCTGAACACTGGGAATAAGGTTAATAAGTTAGTGTTAAACACTAAAAGATAATCAGTGTTGAACACTGGGAACAGAGTTTTCAAATTAGTGTTAAACACTAAGCAAATCAGTATTAAACACTGCAAATAGAGTTTTCCAATCAGTGTTAAACACTAAGAAAATCAGTGTTAAACACTGGGGACAAAATCTCCAGACTAGTGTTAAACACTAAGGAGAGAAGGGTCACGTGTGGACACGTGAGAATGCCCTGATTTCCCTTATTTTATTCAGTCAAAAGTATTGAATACTTTGAAGTATCACGTGCAGTCACGTGATGAGAATTTGGGAGTTTATTTGTTAGAGCTTCAGCCAAGGGGTCACGTGGTAGCACGTGAGAGCGCCATGCTTCCCTTTATTTTGTTCTACAGATAAGTGTTTAACACTTCTAATTCTGAAAGCCATCACGTGTGGGCACGTGATGGGGGCTCACGCTTTGATCTGTTAGAATGTTCGTTAGGGGTCACGTGTTGACACGTGAAGGCGCCCTAGAGCTCTTTTCTGTTCCTTGTGTGCTTTAGAGATCACGTGGGGCACGTGAGGCATTGCCTCGAAGTTCTTTTCTATGGATCTTTGCGGGAGTCACGTGATAACACGTGAGGTGTTGCTTCAAAGTTCTTTTCTGTGGATCTTTACAGGGGTCACGTAGTAGCACGCGACTCTGGTTCTTTGCATATTTTAAAGATCTGTTCATCTTTTTAAGAATTAAATTCTTCATAGGGTTAAACCCTAACAACAAACTTTAGAGGAATTAAATTCCTGTTTTCTTCTGAAGAATTATATTCTTAAATAGGGTTAAACCCTAATTTCCTCTTTTTTAAGGGAATTAAATTCCTGTGAGTTTGAGAGAATTATGTTCTCAATTAGGGTTAAACCCTAGTTCTGTTCATTTTGAAGGAATTAAATTCCTATAACATAGGGTTAAACCCTAATTTTATCCCAAAGGATTTGAATTCCTATCATTTTGTGAGAATTAAATTCTCAAAACTCAGTTCATCCTCTGTGTTTCAGATCTGCATGGTAGGATCTCAACCCAATGAGAATTAAATTCTCAATTCATGGGGAGATGTGCACTTTGCAGATCCTCCACCAGAGAAAGAACTAAGTTCTTTTCTTTATATAAGAGTTAAACTCTTTTGAGAATTAAATTCTCTTTGAAGCCTCCCTTATCTTTTCTTACCTAAGGTTTTCCTTTTGCAGAGAATCAAAGGCTCTATATCTTTCTCTCTGTGTATCAAAAGAAAAGGTCCAAAGGTTCCTTTTTCTCTTCTTTTCTTGGCTCCTATTTATAGGAGAAGGAAAAGAATCAATCTGTTTAGTAAATCTCTCATTGAGAGATTTGATTTATATTTATCAATAATCTAGGCCTTTAGATTGTTGGGTGAATTTTATTCACTATTGGATTTTAAATCCAAAAATATCTCTTTGTTATTTCGGTTAGATTTAGGGGGAAATCTTTCCAAGTCCAAGATTTTTCCATAAATTGGTGATATTTAATCACCTTTAGATTTTTAATCCAACGGTTTTAGATAATCCTTCTTCATTTTGGATAGATTTGAAAGATTTATCCTCAGAATTTAATTCTGTTAAAGAATAAGGCTCTTAAAGCCGGTCACGTGTGGCCACGTGACCCCTGGTCACGTGTAGGCACGTGACCCCTGGAATGGGCTTCTCTTCTTTTGCGCTCTGTTCTCTGGCCGCTGCTTAACCATCACGTGCCAACACGTGACCACTGGTCACGTGTGAGCACGTAATGCCTGTTCTGAAGCTTCCTCTTGACTTTTAATTAAAGAACAAATATGCTCTGTGCCGCTGCTTGACTATCGCGTGCCAACACGTGACCACTGGTCACGTGTGAGCACGTGATGCCTCTTCTGAATCTTTTCCTGATTTTTTAATCAGGGAACAAATGGCCCCATAGCGTTGTTCTCACGTGTCTGCACGTGAGTGCAACGCTGTCACTTTTGTGACCGTCGGATCTGGTTTGGGAGTAGGGTAGATGAAACATTTTCCATCCCATCCTATAAATGCCCATGTCTTTTCAGAAGAGCCTCCACTTTGCTCATCTTCCGCCTTTGACAACTTCCTTCTCTTGAGAATTTAATTCTCTTTTTCCAGAGCTTAGTTCTCTGCCTTGAAAATTTTTCAGAGTTTAACACTGTTCAGGAGAGACTCTTCCTTTCAGGTAATGATGTTGAACGATCGAAGAACCTTCACTTAAAAAACTCTATGGATTTTAAATCCACATCAAGGGTTTCACCCTTTTAACATGAACCCATTTTTTCTTCAAGTTCTTCAACAAGAACAGAAAACCATCTAATCTTCAAACTGTAGATCTCTTAGGGCTTTTCTAATCTTCAAGGAAGATGATAATGTCGGTTGTTTTCCATGGAATTTAATTCCATCCCAAGGAGCTCTGGCTCTGAAACAAAATTTCTGGGAATTTAATTCCCTTTATCAAAAAGGAATTTAATTCCTCTGAAGAACTAAGTTCTTCCTAGAGAACTTCATGGGTTTTACTGCCCTGAGTCATCTTCTTCACAACTCAGAAGAAAAGGTTTGTAATAGATTCTCATGATCTTTATTTCAAGTATCATGGATGCCCATATGTACGATCTTGACGAAATCATTTCTTACGGGAATATTCGTGCGCTGGGCCGTAGCCAGAACCAGGAGTTCACCAACGCTCAATGTGCTGAGATCATGAGCCGCTTCGACGAGTACAATGGTCGGCTACTCCCTCGCTGCTCTTCTCTTCTGAGACTCATCGTGCTAGCGATCTGGGAGGCGCTCCCTCTCTTTTGCACCGGTGTGCCGCTCAGGGCATTGGATGTCGCCGAGGATAAGGTACATTCGGTGTACCTGATGAGCCTAATCTCGAAGAGGAGGCGAGACAACCTCATTGATCTCTTGCACCAGGCTTTTCAGCAGTCGGCCATACTTGCTGCCTATCGGAGAGTAGAAGACATTCGTGAGGACCCCGACGCTTGTGACCGCGAGAGAAAACATACTCGGATGGTTCGAAGTGCTTGGAGGATCTTGGACAAAGCCAAGTTTGAGTTTCTCAATCCGTGTCCCGCGTCTGAGGTCTTGCCGTTGTAATCGTTTTTCCCTTTTTTTTATTTTATTTTGTATGAACTTTTTAAAGTATGAATGATAAGTTTTATCGTGCCCTTCTGTGTTTGCATGCCCCTCTTTTTTTACGGAATTTTGTCACTTTTGCTACTGTTGCTGCTGATGTGTTTAGTGGGTAAAGCACTATTTCACTTTTCAGTACATGTCAAGTTTGGTGCTCACGTGCTCCGCACGTGGGGTCCTTTTGATGGGGCTGTTTAATTTTTCATGCCATATTTTTTGTGCACAGCATTAGATGCAGAAAAGGAGCCTTGGAAATAGTTCCATCTCCTTGATTTCCAATGCCTTCCCTTTTTTGGGCCTTGGAAATAGTTCCACCATGCAAGATTCTCCGTGCGCAGCATTTAATGCCCCTCTTTATAACCTGAGGCCATGGCCTTCTTTTCTCTTCACAGAGAAATTTATTCCCAACTTAGTGCGATTTATCTTGAGGAAACAACTGGGTGTCATGGCCTGCAACCGCCCTCATGCTCGACGACAGCCATGGGAAGTTCCTATCGAGGAGATGATCCCCCACTTTGCCGCACGATTGGTGGATCCCCTCCTTACCGACGACGAATGCGACTCAGCGGCATATGAACTCTCGATCCGCAGGGGGTCTCCCCTCCCAATGGGCTCCCTTTGGCTCCGGATGATTCTTGCTGCCGTGCTTGCTGACATCCCTCCTCACCCAGCGGAGATGACCCTAGCGATGCTTGACGCAGCTGAAGACAAGCTCGAGTGTTTTCACGAAGCGTGTCTGATCACTCAGGCTCTGAAAGATTGCTCGGTTCACCTGTTGGGCCAAATAAGAGCCCGACGGGCTATTATGTCTGCTTTTGCAGACGAACATGGCGCCAATCGGTGGGGATCCACTCCCCGTGAAAATCGTCGCTTTGATGTGCTGGAGAAGGCGGCGAGGGAGTTAGAAAATTTTGAATACTGCTTTGTTCACCCTTGTGCCACTGATCCCTTGTTTGGCGATCTTTTCCCGGTAGTGTAGTATGCTTAAATCGATGTACTCTTTTTGTCATTGGCTGTTGTATGCTTTTCTGTTGAATTTTCATGTTTGCCGGGTACTCGTATGTGCGTCTTGCTTGCGTAAATGAGCTTCGTATTTCTCCATGGAAATTTTCTTTAATTGCGAGTACTATCGTTATGTTGCATGCACATCAGAGCTTTGGGTATCATTTCCTTTCGAATATTCATATAGTTGTAAATGCATGCTCGGTAGGATACGCATCGGAGATTTTCCTTGTTGCCTCCCATATCAGGTAATTAGTGCGTGTTCTAGATCGAGTATTGCCATCGAATGGAGGCTTGTTTATACGGTGCTCGAGTGTACCCGTCTTTCCTCGGAGGTTATGGCTGCGAAAGCGGGTTTGCGAGGTTTGATTGAGCGGTGCGCGGCGAACATGGTGTCGTGCGAGAAGAGGCTCGGCCGCAAATTCTCGGAAAGGGAGTTGGCCTCTAAGGCATTGAGTAAGCTTCAAACCAGCCTTACAGCCAAAGCCAATAAAGCGTATGAACTCTGGCGGGTACTTCAAGAGTCTATCAGAGAGGTGGTGGCTCTTGATAAAGCTGTCGTGTTCACTCGCGAAAGGGTCGAAGTTCACAAGGTCACTGAGAAAGAGCTCGAAGGCCTGCTCGCCTTGTATCAGGCCCAGCGGGCTCAGGCAGAGGCCCGTCTTCTGGCGATCCTGAAACATGAAGCTATAGCCCAGCAAAAGCAGGATGAGCTACCAAAATTACTAAATCGCCCGCCGTCTTGAAAAATTTGTATCTTTTCCTTTCTTTTTGTACACACTCCTGAATGAGAGTATTTTCCTTTTGTTCTTTCATGAATTGTACTTTGTATTAATTTTGGTTTATGAATAAAGACATATTTTTCTTCTCAATGGTGTGTCTCCATTTATTGAATGTGTTCTGCAGACAATTTATCTAGGTCTCCTTGTGGGGCAGCGATGGCTTAGGATGTTTTCCAAGGTACCGTAGTTTAAAGACATCGCGGTCAAGGTTAAGGACATCATAGTCCATGGGTTTAAGGACTCCACAGTCCAACGTTAGTTTTAAGACATCATGGTCAAGGTTAAGGACCTCATAGTCCGTGGATTTAAGGACTCCATAGTCCGAT
This sequence comes from Agapanthus africanus, assembly GCA_030015575.1. NCBI lineage: Eukaryota > Viridiplantae > Streptophyta > Magnoliopsida > Asparagales > Amaryllidaceae > Agapanthus > Agapanthus africanus. The sequence continues at coordinate 203,004,235 of CM057347.1, read as the reverse complement.
ATTAGTTTTAAGACATCACGGTCAAGGTTAAGGACCTCATAGTCCGTGGATTTAAGGACTCCACAGTCCGATGTTAGTTTTAAGACATCACGGTCAAGGTTAAGGACCTCATAGTCCGTGGATTTAAGGACTCCACAGTCCGATGTTAGTTTTAAGACATCACGGTCAAGGTTAAGGACCTCATAGTCCGTGGATTTAAGGACTCCACAGTCCGGCGTTAGTTTTAAGACATCACGGTCAAGGTTAAGAACCTCATAGTCCGTGGATTTAAGGACTCCACAGTCCACGAACGCGTGGTTACTAGGACCCGTCACCTCTTTGAAGACGTTGAGGAATTACAACGCCACATATCAAAGGAGTGAAGAGATGTACCCTTGAACCAAGGTGAAATCAGTCTAGAATCATGGTGGTTGATCGTTAGTTTTAAGACATTACGGTCGAGGTTAAGGACATCATAGTCTGTGGATTTTAAGGACTCCACAGTCCGGTGTTTGCTCGGATGCTTCACACGGGTTCACTGCCATGCTCTGCGAGGACCAGGCTCCGCTCTGGGCGTTTTCCGCGGGGTCAAAGAGTGACGTTATCCACGTTCCACGTGACCAGGAATTTTGCACTAGATGCTTCACACGGGTTCACTGCCGTGTTCGGCGAGGACTAGGCTCCGCTCTGGATGCTTCACACGGGTTCACTGCTGTGTTCTGCGAGGACCAGGATCCGCTCTGGACGTTTTCCACGGGGTCAAAGAGTGACGTTATCCGCGTTCCACGTGACCAGGAATTTTGCACTAGATGCTTCACACGGGTTCACTGCCGTGTTCGACGAGGACTAGGGTCCGCTCTGGATGCTTCACACGGGTTCACTGCCGTGTTCTGCGAGGACCAGGATCCGCTCTGGACGTTTTCCACGGGGTCAAAGAGTGACGTTATCCGCGTTCCACGTGACCAGGAATTTTGCTCTGGATGCTTCCCACGGGTTTACTGCCGTGTTCGGCGAGGACCAGGCTCCGCTCTTGGCGTTTTCCCCGGGGTCAAAGAGTGACGTTATCCGCGTTCTACGTGACCAGGAATTTTGCACTAGATGCTTCACACGGGTTCACTGCCGTGTTCGGCGAGGACTAAGCTCTGCTCTGGATGCTTCACACGGGTTCACTGCCGTGTTCTGCGAGGACCAGGATCCGCTCTGGACGTTTTCCACGGGGTCAAAGAGTGACGTTATCCGCGTTCCACGTGACCAGGAATTTTGCACTAGATGCTTCACACGGGTTCACTGCCGTGTTCGGCAAAGACTAGTCTCTGCTCTGGATGCTTCACACGGGTTCACTGCCGTGTTCTGCGAGGACCAGGATCCGCTCTGGACGTTTTCCACGGGGTCAAAGAGTGACGTTATCCGCGTTCCACGTGACCAGGAATTTTGTTCTGGATGCTTCCCACGGGTTCACTGCCGTGTTCGGTGAGGACCAGGCTCCGCTCTGGGCGTTTTCCGCGGGGTCAAAGAGTGACGTTATCCACGTTCCACGTGACCAGGAATTTTGCACTAGATGCTTCACACGGGTTCACTGCCGTGTTCGGCGAGGACTAGGCTCTGCTCTGGAAGCTTCACACGGGTTCACTGCCGTGTTATGCGAGGACCAGGATCCGCTCTGGACGTTTTCCACGGGGTCAAAGAGTGACGTTATCCGCGTTCCACGTGACCAGGAATTTTGCACTAGATGCTTCACATGGGCTCACTGCCGTGTTCGGCAAGGACTAGACTTCGCTCTGGATGCTTCACACGGGTTCACTGCCGTGTTCTGCGAGGACCAGAATCAGCTCTGGACGTTTTCCACGGGGTCAAAGACTGAAGTTATCCGCGTTCCACGTGACCAGGAATTTTGCACTAGATGCTTCACACGGGTTCACTGCCGTGTTCGGCGAGGACTAGGCTCCGCTCTGGATGCTTCACACGGGTTCACTGCCGTGTTCTGCAAGGATCAGGATCCGCTCTGGACGTCTTCCACGGGGTCAAAGAGTGACGTTATCCGCATTCCACGTGACCAGGAATTTTGTACTAGATGCTTCACACGGGTTCACTGCCGTGTTCGGCGAGGACCAGGCTCCGCTCTGGATGCTTTACACGGGTTCACTGCCGTGCTCTGCAAGGACCAGGATCCGCTCTGGATGTTTTCCACGGGGTCAATGAGTGAAGTTATCCGCGTTCCACGTGACCAGGAATTTTGCACTAGGTGCTTCATACGGGTTCACTGCCGTGTTCGGCGAGGACTAGGCTCCGCTCTGGATGCTTCACACGGGTTTACTGCCGTGTTCTGCGAGGATCAGGATCCGCTTTGGACGTTTTCCACGGGGTCAAAGAGTGACGTTATCCGTGTTCCACGTGACCAGGAATTTTGCACTAGATGCTTCACATGGGTTCACTGCCGTATTCGGCGAGGACTAGGCTCCGCTCTGGATGCTTCACACGGGTTCACTGCCGTGTTCTGCGAGGACCAGGATCCGCTCTGGACGTTTTCCACGGGGTCAAAGAATGACGTTATCCGCGTTCTACGTGACCAGGAATTTTGCTCTGGATGCTTCACACGGGTTCACTGCCATGTTCGGCGAGGACCAGGATCCGCTCTGGGCGTTTTTCCCGGGGTCAAAGAGTGACGTTATCCGCGTTCCACGTGACCAGGAATTTTGCACTAGATGCTTCACACGGGTTCACTGCCGTGTTCGGCGAGGACTAGGCTCCGCTCTGGATGCTTCACACGGGTTCACTGCCATGTTCTGCGAGGACCAGGATCCGCTCTGGACGTTTTCTACAGGGTCAAAGAGTGACGTTATTCGCGTTCCACGTGACCAGGAATTTTGCTCAGGATGCTTCCCACGGGTTCACTGCCGTGTTCGGCGAGGACCAGGCTCCACTCTGGGCGTTTTCCGCGGGGTCAAAGAGTGACGTTATCCGCGTTCTACGTGACCAGGAATTTTGCACTAGATGCTTCACACGGGTTCACTGCCGTGTTCGGCGAGGACTAGGCTCTGCTCTGGATGCTTCACTCGGGTTCACTGCCGTCGAGATTTGGCTTCTTCTTATGATGAAACCTGGCAGAGGAGTATGATCCCTTCTTTGTTTACGCCCCTGGATTGTATACAGGGATAGATGTAACATCACTTGTAGGGCGTAAATTTCATTTTTATTTTATTTCTTTTTCCGCGATGCTCTATCATTTCAGCTTTTACATCGCGAAGGTCGCGATTGCCCTATCATTTCGGCTATTTTTCACGGCGCCCAATCATTTCGGCTATATATTTTATTTTTACTCGCTGCTTTTTATGGTAAGTTGCCCAATCATTTCGGCTATTTTTCATGCATACATTTTTACTTGCTACTTTTTATTGCAAGTTGCCCCATCCTTTCGGCTATTTCGTATGCATGTGTGGCTTGCTAGCCTTTTCGCTGCAAGCTTGGATTTTAGACACCGATTTCGGCATCAGCACCGCTACAACTGGGATGTTGCCAGGAGCGAATCATCATTTGCCTCTGTCGATGTTGAACAGAGGTGGCTTAGTAAACAGGGTTAAGGGTCCTGTCGACTGAGGCTTTTGACTTCATGAGCCGTAAGGGTCTCATAAAGGGATTTCTCCCTACAAGTCGTGAGGATCTCGTAAGCGTGTTTTCTCCTTAGGAATCGTGAGGACTCCTAAGTGTATGGCCTCTTGTAAGTCGTAAGGATCTTATAAGAGAGTTTTCCCCTTATAAGTCGAGAGGACTCACAAGGCTTGTTCAGCGTGCGAACATATCCCTAGTTACGGGTGAGACATTGTTAGGGAAATGTTTATTCGCGCCTCTGGATTGTATACAAGGGTCAGTATTGAGCCACTTGTAGGGCATAAATTGAAGGTTGTGGGGGTTGCTTAAGAACATGTTCAGGTCTTTGTAACTTAAGACTTTCAAGTCTTATGAACCGTGAGGGTCCCATAAGAGAGTTCTCCTTACGAGTCGTGAGGATCTCGCAAGTGTAATTTCTCCTTAGGAATCGTGGGGATTCCTAAGTGTGTTGCTCCCTTGTGAGTCGTAAGGATCTCACGCGGGTGGTTCCTCCTTACAAGATCGAGAGGACCCTGTAAGTGTCTTTTAACGAGGTTGCGCCATTTCGGGTTTTCACAAACACTCGCCGGTAGCCCTGCTGTTTTTACTCACGGAGCCCTTTCGGGTTTTCATCCGTACCCTTTTTGCTTATGGACATACCGTTTTTATTATTATTTTTATTATTTATTTTTATTTTTTATTCTTTTTTTTTTATCAGCTTTGGGATGCTGCAATCCACCGTGGTTTATCGACATCTCGGTCAACAGCCAGTTTTAGGACATAGTGGTCCATTGTTAGTTTAAGGACGTTTCGGTCCATTATTAGTTTAAGGACGTTTCGGTCCGTCGTTAGTTTAAGGACATTTCGGTCCGTCGTTGAAGAAGGCCGGTTACTACTTAGAGTTCGGGCTTAGGAAGATAGCGAGCGGACATAGTCGTCGTCATCTAACATTGACCTAGGCTTTGACCCGTTAAGCGTAGTATTTCTTCAGGAAGCGACCGTTTACTGGCCTGAAAGGTCTTTCACCGTGCATATCCATGAGTAGATATGCTCCACCCTGGTAGACCTTGTCTATGATGTACGGGCCTTCATAGTTTGGCTCGAATTTTCCCCGCTTGGCACGATTGGGGGTCATAGGTCTTTTGACCATTAGCACGAGTTCGCCTTGGCGGAACGTCCTCGGCCTGGTCAATCTTTCGTATGAGCGCGTCATCTTTGCTTTGTAAGCCTCCAGATTTTGTTGCGCTATGAGCCGGGTCTCATCAAGGGCATCAAGCTCCTCAAGCCGAAGGTGAGCATTTTCTTCGTCCGTCAGCTCGTAGTGGACCGCCACTCGTAGAGAGGGTAACTCTATCTCGAGGGAGAGTACTGCTTCTGTATCGAATACCAATGCGTATGGCGTTGTGTTCGTGGCCGTTTTGAACGTAGTTCGATATGCCCAGAGAGCTTCTTGCAGTCTCTCGTGCCAGTCCTTTTTGTTTCGGGACACCGTCTTCTTCACGATCTTTGTCAAGGTTTTGTTGAAAGCCTCAGCTAGACCGTTAGCCCGCGGATTATAAACTGAGGAATATCTCCAGTCTATGTTGTGTTGCTGCGCGAAGCGACTAATCTTGTGGCTTCTGTAGGCTGGCCCGTTATCGGATATGATCCGTCGCGGAGTTCCAAACCGATAAATGACATGCGTCTTGAAGAAATGGAGAATATTTTCCATCTTCACTTCCATTAACGGTACTGCTTCTGCCCATTTGGAGAAGTAATCAGTCGTCGCCAGGATGAAACGATGTCCCCTGGATGATGCTGGTTCGATGGGGCCGATTATGTCAGTCCCCCACATTTCGAACGGCCAGCTAGCCACCGTTGGATGTAGTGGATTTGGATGCTGATGGATGAAGTCCCCATGGATTTGGCATGAGTGGCATTGCTTCGCATATTCAAGGCAGTCCTGAATCATCGTTGGCCAGTAGTAGCCCATCCGTTTAATTTTCAATTTCATCTTCGGGCCTGCTTGCTGAGAACCGCAGAGTCCGTCGTGAACTTCCTGAACAACTCTTTTCGCTCCGTCAGGTCCCAGGCATCTCAACCACAGAGAGTCAAATGACCTCTTGTACAGAGTATTATTGACGAAGGCGAAGGACAGAGCTCGTTTCATAAGCTGATGTCTTGAGGACGCGTCTTCAGGCGTTTGACGGGACTTGAAGTAGTCTACAAAGACTTCTCTCCAATCATCAACCTTCTCTTGGTCTTTTATTTGCAAAGCCATTTGCTCAGTCACTCCCTTTTCTTCGGATGATTCCGGAGATATTTCTGCCGGGGCAAGTACCCGGCGGCTTTGTACCACGATTCTTACGTCATCGAGGTTCTCGTCAGCCAATTCTTTAGCGAGCTTAGCTAGTGCATCTGCTTTGCTATTTTCCGCACGCGGTATGCTTTCCAGCATATAAGAGGGAATTTGGGTCAGTAATTGCTGTACTCTCTCGCCATATTTCACCAGTTCGGGTTTGCACGTTTGGTAGTCGCCATTTACTTGACTGACGACCAGTTGAGAATCTCCATATATGAGGAGGTTTTCAATTCCCATGTCGATGGCGATCTCGAGGCTTGCTATCAAAGCTTCGTATTCAGCCTCATTATTCGTCCTCGGCTCTGTCAAGGAGAAGGCGAAGCGCATTATCCCTTCTTGTGGGGTCACGAAGATGAGGCCTACCCCTGATTTGATTATAGGGGTGTTCTGTTTGCGCTTCTTCATGGAGGACGCTCCGTCAAAATAAAGCTCCCATCGGGTATCACCACCGTCGATCGCGTCAAACGCATGTTCGTCTGGAAGATCGCAATTCAGAGGAGAATCGGCAGGTATCAGATGTTCAGCGAGGAAGTCGGCAATGGCCTGGCCTTTCACTGCCTTAAGAGGCTGATAGGTTATCGAGAACTCTATCAAGAGTAGGGCCCATTTAGCGAGTCGCCCCATCAATATGGCCTTCGACATCAAATATTTAAAGGGGTCCACTTTCGATATGAGGCGGACTTCGTACGCCAACGTATAGTGCCTGAGCTTGGTTATCGCAAAGATCAATGTCAGGCAGTGTTTTTCGATGGGGGAATAGTTGCTTTCTGCCCCCAGAAGAACTCGACTTAAATAATAGAGCGCTCTCTCCTTCCCTTGGTCGTTCTCCTGTGCCCATAATTCGCCTAAGGAACCTTCGAGGGCTGTGGTATAAAGAATAAGAGGCTTTCCCTTGACTGGAGCAGCTAACACCGGCGGGTTCTGCAGGTATCGCTTGATCTCGTCCAGTGTGCCTTGGCATTTATGATCCCAGACGAACGGTGTTCCCTTCTTCATCAGGTGACTGTAAGGGCGGCACTTGCCTAAAAGGTTAGCTATAAATCGCCGGATGTACGCGAGCTTCCCTTGGAGAGACCGCAATTGCTTGAGAGTCCTTGGCGGTGGCATTTCCATGATTGCCTTGATCTTCGACGGATCTATCTCAATGCCTCGGTGCCGGACAATGAATCCAAGGAATTTGCCTGAGGACACCCTGAACGCGCATTTGAGAGGGTTCATCTTCAAGTTGTATTGCCGAAGGCGTTGAAATATGGTCTTCAGATGCTCGAGATGTTCCTCGTATGATTTGCTTTTCACGACGAGGTCGTCGATATAGCATTCGACGATTTCATGTATGAGGTCATCGAAGATCTTTGTCATGGCCCTTTGATAGGTGGCACCGGCGTTCTTTAGACCGAAGGGCATCACCTTGTAGCAGAATATTCCCAGAGGGGTCCGGAAAGCGGTGTGCTTCTGGTCTTCTGGGTGCATCTTTATCTGATTGTACCCTGATGAGCCGTCCATGAAAGAGAAAACCTCGTGAGTGGACGTGTTATCTATCATCAGCTCGGTTACCGGTACTGGGAAATCGTTCTTCGGGCAAGCTTTATTGAGATCCCGGAAGTCCACGCATATGCGCACTGTCCCATTTTCCTTCATTACCAGGACGATGTTGGCGATCCAGTCAGGATATTGAACTTCTTGGATAAACCCAGAATCGATCAGCTTCTTGACTTCGACGTTGATTCTCATCTTAAGCTCGAGCCGCATTCTTCTCGGTGCCTGTTTGACTGGCTTAACGTCTGGGAATATCGCCAATTTATGCACAGCAATATCTAGATCTAGTCTCGGCATTTCGGAATAGTTCCATGCGAAGCAATCTCTATGCTGCATAAGCACGTCTTTTAATGCAACCACCTTTTCTTCAGATAGCAGCTCGCTGACGAATGTAGGTCGCGGGTCGTATGCCGTTCCCAGCTCAATTTTCCTGAGGTTATCTGCAGTAGTATGTATGCCATCTTCCAGTTCTTTCGGCGCTGGCGGAAATTCCGAGATTACCTCGTCATCGCTGTTTTCGAAGCACCAGGGAAAGTCATCCATATTCTCGGGCTCTTCTTTTGATACCGTTATCATACGACAGGTACGAGCTCGCTTCTAAGACCGATGTAGATCTGGTTCTGCTCTCGTGGCTTTGGGTTCGTGCTTTTGTGGCGGCGTTACCCTCCAGCTATCGGATAGAGCAAATCTGCCTTGCTGGTATTGGTCTTCGACCCAGTTCTTGAAGGTGAAGCAGTCTTCGATAGGGTGTCCTATGGCTCGGTGATAAGAGCAATAGCCCGGATGAGAGACCTCGTTAGCTTGCCCAGGGTGTTTAGACTCCGGAAGTGTAATCATTCGATGTTTTAAAGCGAGGTCAAGTATCTTCCGTGTTTTATTCTGAGGAAAAGAGTATGCATGACTCATCTTTTTCATAAGGGACAAATCCGGACCGCGCAATACCCGATCACGTGACTTTTTGGTCCCGCTTTGTCGCTGTCGAACGCCTTTTCTGCTCTTTGACTTGTTTCTACCTCTGCGTCGGGCCTTTCGCACCATAGGTTGACAGGGTGGAGTATTTTCGTCTTTTGCAGCCTATTGAAAAAGACGTTGCGTCCTGGATTTCTCGTAGATGGCCATTTCGCGATTATGGTCGTCCCGACCTTTTTGACCCGCCTTCCTGATAAGCTTGTCCATTCGTTCTTCAAATGACGGACTCGGCACTTCGATTGCGGGATCTAGTTTTGATGAGGGGTTGGCATCTCCCGACAGGGCGTCCTCTTCTTCATCGAAGTTATATACGGCGTAGCTACCGTGGACTCGTTCCCGTTTCCCAGCTCTTACATATCCAAGCCCAAGCGTTTCCATTTTCCCGTTGGGCAACTTGCGCTGAGTCCCAGGGGCATCCTAAATCCTGTTATAGAATCGAGCTTGTCGAATAGTCTGTTTTAAGGGTACCCCTTGGCACTTCAATAGCCTTTTCAATCCGTTTGTGTAATATCTGGGCAAACGGATGGGTTGAAACTTGTCAAGTGTAGAATCCGCGCCATGCTAGATCTCTTTCTCCACTCTTGTTTTCGAGGATCGATAGAACAGGATCGCCTTTTCGCCTTTTCGCCTGGAAGGGACGTAAAATGTCTGCAGCTCTTGCACGCTGTAAGCTTCAAGTGTATCAAGGTCTTTGTAGTGCTCCCGTGGAATCATGGTAATTTGCAAACTCTGATCATCGCCAGGGGATGCTTGTATTGACGGCTGACTGGAGAATACGGCATTAACCTCATCTTCCGAGTCACTTCCGAAGATCAATATGGGGGTGGACGGTCCCGGGTTGTTGCGTCGAGATGGCCCAGCATAAACTATCTCTTCTTCTTCTTCGGTATCGCTCCCGAAAACAGGGATGGTGGCGGCGGCTTTGTTCTCCGGTATGCGACACCTCTCTGTATCTTCGAAATCTGGCAAAAAGTACTTTGCATCTTCGTACTTGCGGACTTCGTTCACGGAGAATGGGTTCAGTTCTCCCGTCACGGTGTACTCGAGACCATCCTTGAAATACTTCATACACTGATGTTGCGTAGTAGGGATGATGTTGTACTTGTGTAACCAAGGTCGGCCGAGCAGAGCATTGTAGCATGTTTTGGCGTCTATGACGTGAAACTTAATATCCGTGACGAGTAGCCCAAAGCGTAGCGTCAATATCACATAGGAAGTAGAGTACTTAGTATTCGTGCTACGTTTGTTGACCATAGTTATGGCGTAATGTACGGTAGCTAAGTGGTGTCTTCCTACACAGCATATGATGCGATTAATTAGGACATTTATATGTCTTTGTTGACCATAATTAAGGGTCATATGAATGGGTCTAATTAATCACGAAATGACGGGTAGAACTTGACTAGTGCTTATGATTTGTTGACCATAGTTAAGGTCATTAGTCATTAGGGTTAAAAACAATATCGGGAATTTCAGGTGTTGAAATTTGTAATGAGATTGCATACCTTCTATGAGATAGTTGGATCCCGATACCCACTGCGGGTAAGAGTTACTCCTGGGAGAGTTTTACACATCACAATTAGCCGATCAAGTAGGTGTCTAGAAAGGTGTTAACGGGGTTACACCCCTGGGAAAACGGGGTTTATTTTAATTAGGTCCGTGCGAAAGCACGGGGAACCTCCCTCAAAGTACCAACACTGGCCTGGCGAAAGATTGGCGAACTTGTAGGGTGTAATTAATCCCGGCTAGTCTTACCTTTTTAGGGTTTGAAGGAAGATTTGATAAAAACAGTGGGAGCCATCCTGATTAGATAAGATAATAACCAATCTAATCTTGCAAGAGCATACGCTAAGTGTTTTCTTCTCTCTCTCTCCAGGTAGCGACCATGTCAGGCCTTAATCAAGATAATAATATGGATGTATTGACCGAACCCGCTTGTTATACTGAGCTGGGGAACGTTGGTTCCGCTCTATCTTATAATTGTTATAAGTCTGAGCAGGAAATAGGGGAATATCCGGATTCCCACGCCACCCAAACGAGGAATGAGCATGCTGATGCATCTTCTTTGGGTGTGTTAGTTATCGAGAACTGTTTCTCAGTACACTCTACGTCCTGGGTATTAGATACCGGATCGGGATCCCACATATGTAATATGTTACATGGGCTAAAGAAAGGTAGAGAACTGGGAATAGGTGATCATTCTGTAAGAGTAGCGATGGTGCAAATGTTGCAGCCAAAGTAGTTGGCGTATATCACCTTGTATTACCAACGGGTAATACATTGATTCTGAATGAATGTTATTACATACCAAACCTGATATGCCATATTATATCAGTTTCTTTATTAAGTAAAGAAGGATATAATTTTGTATTGCAGGATAATGTTATGAACATTTTCCTAAATCAAAAGTTGATTGGTTCAAGCTCGTTAAGTAATGGCATATACATTCTAAATCAAACCACAGTTCTTAACCTACAAAACACACACAAGAGGAAAAGTTCAGAAATGAACGAGTCCTTCTTGTGGCATTGTAGACTAGGTCATATCAATGCGACATGACTAGCTAAGTTACATAAAAATGGATATTTGAATCAGTTTGAATTTACATCTTATGAAACTTGCCAGTCATGTCTCAAAGGCAACATAACCAAAACTCCGTTTACTGGACACGGAGAAAGAGCTACTGAACTCTTGGGACTGATACATAGTGATGTATGCGGCCCATGTCTACACATGCCAGGAATGGTTCCTCATACTTTATTACATTCACTGACGATCTCTCAAGATTCGGACATGTGTTTCTATTGAAACACAAGTCTGAAACCTTTGAGAAATTCAAAAAATATAAGCATGAAGTTGATAACCAAACGGGTAAAAGTATTAAAATCCTACAATCCGATCGGGGAGGAGAATACTTAAGCACGGAATTCCGTGACTATTTAAAAGAGAATAGGATTCTTTCTCAGCTTACTCCTCCGTATACACCACAGCACAACGGTGTGTCGGAACGGAGAAATCGCACCCTATTAGATATGGTGCGCTCTATGATGAGTGTTGCTGAGTTGCCTGTTTCCTTTTGGAGTTATGCGCTTGAAACGGCTGCATACCTATTGAATAGAGTTTCAACCAAATCAGTGCCTACCACTCCATATAAGATATGGAATGTGAAGAGACCATCTCTTAAATGAGTTGAGATATGGGGCTGTCCTGCCTTTGTTAAAAAACAAAATCCAGAGAAGCTCGACGCAAGATCTGTTTTGTGTAAGTGTGTGGGATATCCAAAGGATTCTTATGGATATATCTTCTACCACGGTGAGGAACAAAAAGTGTTTGTTTCTCAATATGCCACCTTTTTAGAAAAGAAATTAGTGGCGAAGAGGTAGAGCTGGAAGAAGTTCCAACCGCACAAACTACAATAGAAGATTGGGTAAAACCAAAGGATTCAATAGTCCCCGATGAAGCTCAGCCTCTCCGTCGATCTAGTAGGGTTCCTCATCCACCTGAAAGATACTTCGGTTTTCTCATTGATGGTGGGAGCGAGGATTGCATCATGGAAAATGATGACCCAACTAGCTTCGAGCAGGCCATCACGAGTGGGGACTCTGTGAAATGGCTGGATGCAATGCGATCTGAGATGGAATCCATGTACACCAACAAAGTATGGACTTTGGAAGATGCTCCTGAAGGGGTAAAACCCATCGGGAGCAAGTGGATCTTCAAGAAAAAACTTGGTGTAGATGGAAAAGTTGAGAATTTCAAAGCTAGACTTGTAGCAAAAGGTTTCCGTCAACGACCAGGTGTGGATTATGATGAAACCTTTTCTCCAATGACTATACTTAAGTCCATCCGGATCCTACTTGCCATCGCTGCATACCATGACTACGAAATCTGGCAAATGGACGTCAAGATCGCTTTTCTAAATGGTGATTTAGAAGAGAGCGTGTACATGACTCAGCCAGAGGACTTCGTAGATAGTGGGAGCAGCGGAAAGGTGTGCAAGCTGCTGAAATCAATCTACGGGTTAAAGCAGGCATCGCGGAGTTGGAACATCTGTTTTGATGTGGTAGTCAAAGAGTTTGACTTCATCAAAAACGTAGATGAACCTTGTGTATATAAGAAGGTGGTAGAGAGTAAGGTCGTCTTCCTCGTATTGTACGTGGATGACATACTGTTGATAGGAAATGATGTTCCTATGCTGCACTCGGTCTAAGCTCTTCTTATCACAAAAATTCTTAATGAAAGATCTACGTGATGCCTCCTACATCTTGGAGATTAAGATCTATAGAGATAGATCTAAACGGATGTTGGGATTGTCCCAATCCAGATACATTGACACCATGCTAAAGAGGTTTAGTATGGAAGATTCCGAACGTGGGAATTTACCCACGATCTCAGGAATCACTCTCTCCAAAGAGATGTCTCCCAAGACTGATTTGGAGAGGGCTCGCATGCAAGGGATACCCTATGCTTCTGCAGTAGGCTCTATCATGTACGCGATGTTGTGTACCAGACCCGATGTAGCATACTCACTAGGTGTAGCGAGTAGGTATCAAGCAGATCCTGGAGAGAATCACTGGACAGCTGTGAAGAACATTCTTAAGTACTTGAGAAAGACTAAAGAAATGTTCTTGGTGTGTAGTGTAAGTCGATGTACAACACCCCAATACTTGTGGGGAGGCGGAATTTTCAAAAACGAACTTGTTTAGTGAACAAACATCGACTAACCGCTTGAATCGAAGCTAAACGATAACTAACTTAAAACATAGAGTTTCTATGCTACTATGTTTAGGGATTATACCTAACGAATCGTGTCCTTCGTCTTTGCGAACTCCACCTCCTCCTCGGCCTTCTCGAAGTAGTAGACGATCCACCCGAGAGCTTTACTCCAAGCTTAGCCTCTAAACTTGAGGCAACTAAACTTCTCTAAGTGCTAATCAAAGAAGCTAGGTGAAATATAGAGAGGGTTATGGATTAAGTAGTCTAACTAATCCTTGTACTCAACACATGAGAGGGGAGGATTAGGGTTTGAAGAGGGAGAGCTTGAGGAGAGAGAAGGTGAGGATAATAGTGAAGTGAGAAGAATGAGTTATCATAATATATATCAAGCATTTCTTTTTATCAAGAAAAGAAAAGAAATCATTTTACAACCATGCTTGATAAATATCTTGTGGTGATTCATCTCCATGAGTCATTAAGCAATTATGAAGCATTAATGACATGGATGAATCATCCATATGACTCACTAATCTCATTCAATGTATATGCCACCTAAACCTCCTTAGTCACCATCTTCTAGAAGCTTCTCGAGCAATTACGAGAACGCCCCTCCTTTCCGCAAAAATACGGAAAAACTTTAGACTGTATAAATCCAATAACCGGATACCAGTAATTGGCTTAAACCAAAGCCGACTGGTAAAAACTGTCCGAAAGTCGTACGTGCGTAAACACACGTATGCGTCCGAACCCTTGTCGTAAAACCATACGACCTCTATATCGTTTCGCCTGGAGTAGGGAAACTCTCTGTGTGGGACTCTAGAGACTCGACTACTACGCTGGCAGTGGATTTAACCACAGACCGCAAGCGGCACTAGCTGTACGTAACGGTCCCCAGGTAGATGTCGATAAGAAGGCCGATGAGGAAACCCATTCGAACTCCTACTGAGCCTGATGTGACAATCTCCATACAGTCCGGTCCGTTCGTCTTAGACTATCGCATATCGGGCCTAGGGGGGCGGCAAGCGTCAGTCCCCAAATAGCGGTATAAGTCGTGTCGGAGCGAAGCCCATTACACCCTGAGAAACTACTGGAACCTACCAGCAAATCTCGCTTGCCCTGGCCAGGTACTTTGCGTAATGGCTCTCTGACACAGCGCGATATCAACCCCCAATACCGGGAGAGACGAATCCTGTCTAACCGCCACTGCCTCCAAGTGCTCGGGACTGCACCCAACTGCTACCTGTTTGCACGACTCCTTTGAGCCGTGGTAGGGTAGCAATCTAAGAACAGTGGGACACACTCGAGGCAAAGTAGCAGTGTCAAGTCTGCGGACTATGCTGTACTCATGTCACCTGGGAACTGTTCACTGACGACTGGTATAAAACCAACCAACAGTTCCCTATGAGTCCTGTCCAGTGTACCCATAACCCAACGAGCACCTGCATACTATCTCCAGTATGACGTACTGACGGCTGTGGGACAGACCATCTCCCCAACTGGGATAAGAAGCGTACACACTAGTCTACTCCGGAGTATCGATGCTCTGTCTCGATAATCCAACGACCAGGGACCTGAATAAGGATTGCTTGTAGACTACCCAGCCCCCACTAGTGTGACTGCCATCACAACGCTGGTAGACAAGCAAGATCCTAAGAGCTCTATCAATACGTATACTCACATATTAAGATAGAAAAACCAAGTAGCATACTACCATGTTTAGCAAGACTGTTATATACATGTGAATATCCCAAGCTTCCATTAAGTAATATACAAACTAGTATGATACAGTAATGGCCTTCTAGGGCATAAACACTAACAATCTCCCACTTGCACTAGGGCCATGTACTGGCGTATCGAAGACCGATGATCTCGAGTAGCCTCTCGAACTGAATCTGAGGTAGGGCCTTCGTGAATGGATCAGTAATGTTCTCTTCAGAAGCAACTCTCCGAACCTCGATCTCCTGACGATCAATGATCTCCCTGATTAGGTGATACCGCCTTAAGATGTGTCTGGACTTCTGATGGGATCTTGGTTCCTTCGCTAAAGCTATAGCTCCGTTGTTGTCGCAATACAGAGGTATTGGATCAACTATGGTAGGAACCACCTGAAGTTCTGTTAGGAACTTCTTCATCCAGACTGCTTCTTTTGCGCATCGCAAGCAGCTATATACTCCGCTTCCATCGTCGAGTCAGCAACGGTGTCCTGCTTGGAGCTCTTCCAGCACACCGCCCCTCCATTGAGGGTAAAGACATAACCCGACATAGACTTGGAATCGTCCTTATCACTCTGGAAGCCGGAATCAGCAAAGGCCTCCAACCTGAGTTCTTTTCCGCCGTAAACCAAAAACATCTCCTTAGTCCTTCTCAGGTACTTGAGAATGTTCTTTACTGCTATCCAGTGCTTCTCCCCTGGGTCTGACTGATACCGGCTTACCACGCTCAGTGCGTAAGCTACATCTGGTCTGGTGCACAACATCGCATACATTATAGAGCCTACCGCAGAAGCGTAGGGTATAATAGACATGCGTTCCCTTTCCAAATCAGTCTTGGGAGACATCTCTTTGGAAAGGGTGATTCCGTGACAAGCCGGTAGATTACCGCGCTTAGAATCTTCCATACTGAATCTTTTCAGTACAGTGTCGATATACCTGGACTGCGAAAGTCCCAACATCCTCTTGGATCTATCACGATAGATCCGGATCCCCAGAATGTAAGCGGCATCACCCAGGTCTTTCATCGAGAACCTGTGTGACAAGAATCCTTTGACAGATTGTAGCATAGGAATGTCATTTCCTATCAATAGAATGTCATCCACGTACAAGACGAGGAATACGACACTTCTGGCTACAACTTTACTATATATGCACGGTTCATCTGGATTTTTGATAAAGTCATATTCTTTGACTGTCTCATCAAAACAGATGTTCCAACTCCGCGATGCCTGCTTTAGTCCATAAATGGACTTAAGCAGCTTGCATACTTTCCCGCTGCTCCCACTCTGATTGAAACCCTCTGGCTGATCCATATAGACGCTCTCTTCTAAATTTCCATTCAGAAAAGCCGTCTTTACGTCCATCTGCCAGATTTCATAATCATGGAAGGCAGCAATAGCAAGAAGGACCCGAATGGATTTGAGCATAGCCACTGGAGAAAAAGTTTCGTCATAGTCCAAACCAGGTCTTTGACGAAAACCCTTTGCAACAAGTCTAGCCTTATAGGTTTCCACCTGTCCATCTACACCAATCTTTTTCTTGAAGATCCATTTGCATCCTATGGGTTTTACCCCATCTGGAGCAAAGTCCAAAGTCCATACTTTGTTGGTGTACATGGACTCCATTTCGGTCCGCATTGCATCTAGCCATCGTACCGAGTCGCCGCTCTGGATGGCCTGCTGGAAGTCAGTAGGTTCATCATCATCTATGATGCAATCCTCTCTATCCCCATCTATGAGAAAACCGTAGTATCTCTCAGGCGGATGAGACGGCCTACTACTCCTGCGGAGGGGTGCGGAAATGTCCTGTTCTTCTTGAACTTCTGGTTCTACCAAACTTTCAGTAACAGCTTGCGGTTCTGGAATTTCTTCCAGTTCTACTGCGCTCCCACTCTTCTGATTTTCTAAAAATTCAGTTTCTAAGAAGTGGGCATGACGAGAAACAAAAACCTTTTGTTCCTCTGCGTAATAGAAATAATATCCCTTGGAGTTCTTTGGATATCCCACAAGCTTACACTGTACTGAGCGTGCCTCGAGCTTGTCCGAATGCTGCTTTTTTACAAAAGCTGGACACCCCCATGTCCTAAAATGTTTTAGACAGGGTTTCTTCCCACTCCACATCTGATATCGTGTAGTAGGCACAGTCTTGGTTGGAACCTGGTTTAAAAGATATGCTGCTGATTCTAGCGCATAACCCCAGAAAGATCGCGGTAACTCAGCATTACTCATCATGGATCGTACCATATCTAATAGGGTTCGATTCCGTCTCTCCGATACACCGTTGTGCTGTGGAGTGTATGGAGGAGTAAGCTGAGAGAGAATTCCTTTCTTCTTTAGGTAACCTAGGAACTCGGCACTTAAGTATTCTCCACCTCGATCAGATCTCAGTGTCTTAATACTTTTGCCTGTTTGGTTTTCCGCTTCACTCTTGTATTCCAGGAATTTCTCAAAGGCCTCGGATTTATGTTTCATTAAGAAAACATGTCCATACCTAGAGAAATCATCTGTAAAAGCAATGAAGTAGGAATAACCACCTCTCGCATGTGTAGACATTGGACCACATACATCGCTGTGTATGAGTCCTAAGAGCTCGCTCGCTCTTACTCCTTGTCCAGTAAATGGAGTCTTTGTCATCTTTCCTTTGAGACAAGATTGACAAGTGTCATAAGTTTGATATTCGAACGAGTCCAAATATCCTTCTCTATGCAACTTAGTCAACCTTCTCTCATTGATGTGACCCAGTCTACAATGCCATAAGAAAGCTTTATTTAAATCTGGAGACTTTCTTTTTAGTGTGTTCTGGACATTGAAAATTTGGAGTTGGTTTAAAACATATATACCGTTATTTAGAGTACCGGACCCAATCAAACCATGATTAAGGTGGATGTTAACAACATCTCTTACAAACGTGAAATCATAACCTTTATTTGATAACAAGGAAACTGATACGATATTACACGTTAAGCTTGGTACAAAATAACAGTTATGTAAAACCAAAATGTGTCCACTCGTCAATCCTAGGTGATAATCCCCGACGGACGCAGCTCCCACGCTAGCTCCGTTAGCAACCTTTAGGGTCATATCACCTTCCTTCAGCACTCTACGGTTTCTCAGTGCCTGCAATGAATTGCAAATATGAGATCCTGATCCGGTATCCAATACCCAGGAAGTAGAGTTGATCGACAGACAATTCTCAATTACAAACACACCTGAAGTCGAAGCCACAGCTTGCTTCGGTTCCTGGTTCTTGGCGTTCCACGCCTTGCAATCCTTCTTCCAGTGCCCTTTCCTGTGACAATGGAAGCACTCATCCTGACCAACTACTGGTACCGCAAACTTTTTCTTTCCCTTCCCTCCCACCTTACTAACACCTCCTCTAGGTCTGGGGACGGCCTTCTTCTTCCTTCCTTTGGCCCTAGCCTTGGACCCGGAAGAAGATGCACCGCCAACAAACATAGCGGGTGTTTCCCTTGCCTTCTGTAAGGTGCCCTCTGCACTCCTTAACATGTTCAGGAGTTCCGGAAGTTCAACTTCTTTTCTTTGAAGGTTGAAGTTCAGGATAAACTGGGCGTAGGTGGGAGGAAGGGACTGGAGAATAAGGTCTGTATAGAGCTCATTATCCAAAGTCGTCCCAAGGTCTGCGAGCTCTTCAATATAGCCGATCATCTTTAGGACATGTTCTCCTACTGATGACCCGACAGCCAACCTCGCTCGAAACAAGTTCTTAGAGGTCTCATATCTTGCTATACGAGATTGCTCTCCATAAAGTTCCTTTGTATGGAGAAATATGCCATCAAGGCCCATATCCTCGTGCCTCCTCTGATGTTCATTGTTCATTGAGGCAAGCACAATGCATGGCTTTTGCGCAATCTAAATCCCAGGTTTTGCGGATTTCCTTATCCGCATTGCTGGATTTGGGACCAGGGACAGCAGGTGCCGTAGCGGTGAGGACGTACCCCAGTTTGTCATAGGTCAAAGCCATTTTGACATTCCGCAGCCAATCTTTATAGTTTGGCCCTGTCAGTATATTTTTCTCTAAAAGTAACTTAAGTCCAGTCATTTTCAGGGTCGCTGCAATTAGGAAAGAGAGAAGAAAACTCTTTAGCATGATGCTCTTGCAAGTTTAGAATGGTTTTTAGTTTATCTAAACTGGATGGCTCCCACTGTTTCTCGAATCCTTCCTCAAACCATAAAAGAAGAATTAGCCAGGACTAATCTCACTGTACAATACTTGCTTAACCGTTCAGCCAGGCCAGTGTCGATACTTCGAGGGAGGTTTTCCAACGCTTTCGTGAAGTTCCTTAATTAAATAACCTCTTTTCTCTGGGGGCGTAACCCCGCTGACACCTTTCTGGACACCTACTAGGTTTATAGCATTGATCGTTAAGTGACGAATATCCTGATAAGTAGCATATACTCACAGTAGGATCAGGATCCAAATATCATCGTATGATAATGTTGAAGGAATCCTACCAACATTCATCAAACTCCAAATAGTATGCATCTCTTTGTAAATTTCAGTTTCTTTAGAAATTCCCGATATTGATTTTTGCCCCATGTTCTTATGATCTTGACTAAGGGCCAACAAATCATAAGTCACATGTCAAGTTCTGCCCATCATTATCCTGTTGATTTGAACCCATCCGTATATACTCTTGACTAAGGGCCAAACAAAGTAATACGAGTGTCCCAAACCAACTCATCTATCTATGCAACAAATGAATACCCCAGCAGCTACCAATCACGATGTCTTGACTAAGGGCCAAACAAACATAGCTTGAATACTACTGACCATTCATAAGAAATGACGGAGGGCTACAACTGGTTTTGGCGAAACCGTGAACGTAGTGAACTTGATATAACCGAAGGAACCTGATAGCTTTTAAAAGGAGTGGTTAAAGCTCCGCATTTAAAAATATCTGTTTTTAAAATTAACCGAGTGGTTTCTTTTAAATTGTTCCAACGATTTAAACTTTGGTTTGTTTTTCTTTGCATTATAGATAATGCGTCCCATCATTAACCTATCATTGCAGAAAACAACGAAAATACAACGTCCTGTTATGCCATCCGCATTCGCCACGGGTTCCCGTCATCACCCGTTAGGTTACTTAACTAACGACAGAGCGGGGGCTGGGCTAGCGCGGGTGTAAAACATAAGTGACGTCTAAATAGCTATCATATATATATATTGTACATTCGTCAGACGCAATAATAGACATTCCAGATCACAGATGAACTTTATTGGATTTGCAAGTAATCCGTGTTTGTTTTGAGCCTGCAACAAAAGACGGATTACACAGCTGTGATGAATAGCCATTACCCCACCCAAGACCCCAACGGGTACGGCAAACTACCTGCCCGGCAGTTTGTGCACCCCACCTTGGGTCTGTCCAGGAGCAAAAACAGTAAAAAGAAATAATACAACGGTGGCTACAACCGCAACCTGGATGTGCCCCGCAAAATAATATTACAACAAATTACATTTACATCAAATGAATTAAATAATAACCCATCACATAACCCCTGCTATACATCACAACAGTCCAACACAGTTCATATCCACAAACAGTAAAAACCATTACAGAAATGTGCAACCCCCTGCCAACCGACATACTAGCAGTTAGGGGAGGTTTACGAACACATTACACAAACACAGATATAATCCAATAAGCAAATACTGTATAATTTCGATCGATTAAACACATTTAATATTGCTCCAATACTACTCTGTAAACTTGAAACCTGAGCAAAATTAAAAAATACCAGAAAATCCCAAATATCACAGAGAACCATCACAAGAAAAATGGGTCCCTGAATCGTCAACTCGGCGGCGGAAGCGCGGCGGATCGGTGCTATCCGCCGCGGTTCCGCGGCGCCGTAGGCGATTCAGGGGACCAAATTTTTTGTGTGTTCTACTAATGTCATTTTAAGCATTCTGAACCTCCCTGAAAAATTTTTGGACTTCATTTATAAATCGACAGAAACTTGATATTTTAGGGTTTTCCGGTTTCGTTTTTTGCGTTCGAAATTCATACAAATTTGCAAAAAAGTTATTTATTGTTTAGCGAGGCTCTGATACCACTGTAAGTCGATGTACAACACCCCAATACTTGTGGGGAGGCGGAATTTTCAAAAACGAACTTGTTTAGTGAACAAACATCGACTAACCGCTTGAATCGAAGCTAAACGATAACTAACTTAAAACATAAAGTTTCTATGCTACTATGTTTAGGGATTATACCTAACGAATCGTGTCCTTCGTCTTTGCGAACTCCACCTCCTCCTCGGCCTTCTCGAAGTAGTAGACGATCCACCCGAGAGCTTTACTCCAAGCTTAGCCTCTAAACTTGAGGCAACTAAACTTCTCTAAGTGCTAATCAAAGAAGCTAGGTGAAATATAGAGAGGGTTATGGATTAAGTAGTCTAACTAATCCTTGTACTCAACACATGAGAGGGGAGGATTAGGGTTTGAAGAGGGAGAGCTTGAGGAGAGAGAAGGTGAGGATAATAGTGAAGTGAGAAGAATGAGTTATCATAATATATATCAAGCATTTCTTTTTATCAAGAAAAGAAAAGAAATCATTTTACAACCATGCTTGATAAATATCTTGTGGTGATTCATCTCCATGAGTCATTAAGCAATTATGAAGCATTAATGACATGGATGGATCATCCATATGACTCACTAATCTCATTCAATGTATATGCCACCTAAACCTCCTTAGTCACCATCTTCTAGAAGCTTCTCACGCAATTACGAGAACGCCCCTCCTTTCCGCAAAAATACGGAAAAACTTTAGACTGTATAAATCCAATAACCGGATACCAGTAACTGGCTTAAACCAAAGCCGACTGGTAAAAACTGTCCGAAAGTCGTACGTGCGTAAACACACGTATGCCTCCGAACCCTTGTCGTAAAACCATACGACCTCTATATCGTTTCGCCTGGAGTAGGGAAACTCTCTGTGTGGGACTCTAGAGACTCGACTACTACGCTGGCAGTGGGTTTTACCACAGACCGCAAGCGGCACTAGCTGTACGTAACGGTCCCCAGGTAGATGTCGATAAGAAGGCCGATGAGGAAACCCATCCGAACTCCTACTGAGCCTGATGTGACAATCTCCATACAGTCCGGTCCGTTCGTCTTAGACTATCGCATATCGGGCCTAGGGGGGCGGCAAGCGTCAGTCCCCTAATAGCGGTATAAGTCGTGTCGGAGCGAAGCCCATTACACCCTGAGAAACTACTGGAACCTACCAGCAAATCTCGCTTGCCCTGGCCAGGGACTTTGCGTAATGGCTCTCTGACACAGCGCGATATCAACCCCCAATACCGGGAGAGACGAATCCTGTCTAACCGCCACTGCCTCCAAGTGCTCGGGACTGCACCCAACTGCTACATGTTTGCACGACTCCTTTGAGCCGTGGTAGGGTAGCAATCTAAGAACAGTGGGACACACTCGAGGCGAAGTAGCAGTGTCAAGTCTGCGGACTATGCTGTACTCATGTCACCTGAGAACTGTTCACTGACGACTGGTATAAAACCAACCAACAGTTCCCTGTGAGTCCTGTCCGGTGTACCCGTAACCCAACGAGCACCTGCATACTATCTCCAGTACGACGTACTGACGGCTGTGGGACAGACCATCTCCCCAACTGGGATGAGAAGCGTACACACTAGTCTACTCCGGAGTATCGATGCTCTGTCTCGATAATCCAACGACCAGGGACCTGAATAAGGATGTGCTTGTAGACTACCCAGCCCCCACTAGTGTGACTGCCATCACAACGCTGGTAGACAAGCAAGATTCTAAGAGCTCTATCAATACGTATACTCACATATTAAGATAGAAAAACCAAGTAGCATACTACCATGTTTATCAAGACTGTTATATACATGTGAATATCCCAAGCTTCCATTAAGTAATATACAAACTAGTATGATACAGTAATGGCCTTCTAGGGCATAAACACTAACATGTAGTAACGGTGAACTCCAAATGGAGTCCTTTACCGATTCGAGCTTCCAGAGCGATAAGGACGATTCTAAGTCGGTCTCGGGATTTGTCTTCACCCTCAATGGAGGGGTGGTTTTTTGGAAGAGTTCCAAGTAAGAAACCGCGGCAGACTCGACGATGGAGGATGAATACATCGCTGCCAACGATACTGCTAAAGAGGCTGTCTAGATGAAGAAGTTCTTAACTAAACTTGGAGTGGTTCCATCCATCGAGCATCCAATACCTTTGTATTGTGATAACAATGGAGCTGTGGCTTTGGCCAAGGAACCCAGGTCCCATCAGCGATCCAGGCATATTCTGAGGCGGTATCACCTGATCCGGGAGATAGCTGATCGCCGGGAGATCGAGGTTAGGAGAGTTGACACGAAGAATAATACAGCGGATCCACTCACGAAGGCCATTCCCCAGATACAATTTGAGAGACTCTTCGGGATGTTGGGTATGAGATACTACAACAACTGGCCTTAGTGCAAGCGGGAGATTGTTAGTTGTATGTATGCTCTAGAGGCCATTATTATACATGATTGTATACTATAGTGGATGCTTGGACATATATAGAGAGGACTTTCTTGCTCGACTTGATAGTATGCTATCTGGTTGCTCTTTATCTTAACATGTAGACTTGTATTGTGATACTGTCTTTCTCTCACATGTTGATAAAGCCCTTAGGATGTGTACTTGACTACCAGGATTATGACGCAGATCATACTAGTAGGGCCAGGGTAGTCCACAAGTACATCCTTTAATTGTTCCTAGTTGAGAGTGTAACGAGACGGGGCATCGATATTCCAGAGTAAACTAGCATATACGCTTCTTGACCCATATGATGGGCGATGGATGATCCTATATCCATTGGTGTTTGACATCAAAGATGGTATACGGGTGCTCAGTGGAGACTGGGTACACTGAACATGACTCGCCAGGAACTCCTAGATGGTATTATACCTAGCGACAGATAGCAGTTCTCTGGTGACACTGGTACAGGTTAGTCTGTAGACCCGAGATCGTCATAGAGTCTTGTGTGATTCCCACTGTGCTTTGATTTCCACCTTACCACATTCAAGAGAGCATGCAAAACGGTGGGTTTTGGGTACAGTCCCAAGTCACATGGAGGCAATGAGCGATAAGAAGGGATTTGTCTCTCCCGGTATTGGGGGTTGATGTTGCGCTGTGCTCGATTGTCTATAACAAGAAGTCCCTGGCCAGGGATGATATGGAGATTTACTGGTAAGTGTTATCAGTAGTTTCTCGACCCATTATGAGCCTCAGATCGGCATGACTTATCAAGCTATTGGGGTCTGACGTTTACCACCCCTAGACTAGATATGCGACATATTAGACAAAGAGACCGGACTTTACGGTAGTGTTACTTATTGGATTCACGGGAGTATGGACAAGCTTGCTTGTTGTTCTTATGATCGCTCAATACCCGGGTAGCCGTTACGTCCAGCTAGTACCGCTGCCGGTGTATTGACGAGTCATTAGAGTCCTATACAGAGGTTTCCTAGCTCATGCGAAACGAAGTAGGGCACATATGTGATATGTACGGGACCGAGATTAATACGTGTATGTGATACCGTATTCCAATCTCGCGATACAGGTTATATGTGATATAACCGGATTGTTGAATCAAGTGTTGATTCAATAATATGTTATATGTATATGTGATATGCATATAAATGATATTAGTCGGTTGTATGCGATACAGCCGAGTTATTAAATCAAGAGTTCATTTAATAATTTAATGTGTAATTATATATTTGATATATTAATATACATTAACTAATATTAGCTCAATTAAGAAAATGTTTTTCTCATTATACAATTAATATATATGTGATATATGTTAATGTATTTATATTGTGTCATGCTAGATGATACATTGGACATGGGTGTATGAGACTCATACCATACATAAGATAATGTGAGGTTTTGATTATTAAGGGTAAATCAAAATTAGGTGGAAAATTGTCATGGTTATGAAGCTTGTAGAAGCTTGTAGTAACCATTGACTTAGTCCACTAATTTTGTTTTACTCTAGATATTTATTAACCTAAACATTATTTTTTAGCCATAGTTTAGTCTCTACATGAGTTATATTAGATATTTTCTCACCTATGGTTGATGAGTTCAACACTTGTTCATTTTCTTCATCTCTTTGAGATTCCTCTCCAGCTTTGAGTGAGAAGAAAAAGGAGAGAGAGAAAAATAATTCTAAAATGAGCAAAATTCCTACTTCACCAATCTACACTAGACTTTCCATTTAGTATAGGTTATTTACTTCACTAATTCTCTATTAGTGAAGATGTAGCTTGAGTTAGAGATTTTTTGACGTAGATCATCTTCGGCCTCGAAGATCCTTGAGCAAGCTCGTTCCTTTCACCTAGTGGAGCCAATGGAGAGTCCGGGACACCACTACTTGGAGCAAAAAGGACTACTACATGGAGCTTTAGAAGTAAAGGATCGGTCTACAAAGATTGTATTCTAAATTCATTTAGTGTAAAATAGTTTACATGTTAGTTAAACCCTAATCCTCTAGTTAGATCCTTGGTTATGGATTGCTTAGCACTCTAGGTTTTTTTAAATTGCATACTTGATGCCCTAGAAAACATGGTGAGGGTGCTAAGGAACCTTTCAAAAACAACGAAGGGCTACGGCTCGGTTTTTGGCGAAAAACCCGTTAACGTAATGAACTTGATATCGTTGAAGGAACCTGAGCAGTTTTGAAAAGGAGTGGTTTAGGCTCCGCTTTTGAAAACTTGTGTTTTTGAAAAAACCGAGTAATCTATAGTATAGACTTTTGCTCAAGAGGTCACTCCCGGCGAAGGGATCTCGGCTTTTGCCTCCTGGAATGAGGTGCTGGATATTCACAATCGAATACCACTATGCAAAGCGAAAGAATATAACTACAGTTTTTCGAAATTTGTTCCAACAACATCTTTTAGCTTTATTTTCTTCATTAATCAAAATTAATGTGGTCCTATCAATTAAAGCCTATCACACTAGAAAAGAACGAAAATACAATGTACGTATATGCCATCCGCATTTGCCACTGGCCCCGTCATCACCCATTAGGTTACTTAACTAACGATAGAGCGGGGCCTGGACTAGCGCGGGTGCAAAACATATACAACATCTACTAGTATATATATAAATATATATAACATTCATCCCATGCATGATATAAGCAACACAGAATCTCAGCAAGCAACACAGAATGGTGGATAATCTTGGAGCCCTGGGTTTCATTTGAGCCGCAAATGAGACCCGACATTCCCGGTCGTGTGGATAGCTCGTGCAATGGAAACCTGGACCCCTACAAGCGCGGCAAGTTACCCGCCAATCCCAGAAGTGAGGCAACCCCAATCAACAAAGTGAATGAGCCACCTAGCACTTCACAGGACCCGGTAACTTGAGCGCCTCTCCGTGGGTCATACCTATACCTCGTACGAGCGCGGTGAATAACCCGCCAATTCTAGAGTGAAGCCCCCTCCGTCTCAACGACATGAGATGCGGGCTTGTTGCCCTCTAGAACTTGGCTATTCGTGCACTCCACCGTGGGGTAGTCCTAGTACAGAAAATAAAAAAATATGTACAAAGATGACATCGACCTCAACCCGGTCGTGCCCCAGTAAAATAATATACAACACGGCAGAAACGGCAGTCCACATGTCGGACGCTCGCTCCGCAATAACAAATGTATAAATGAATATAAACTGTACTAAACCATTACATCACCGGCTATCCACCACGACAATCCAACCATAAATATCAGCACAATCACAGAACATCAATGTGAATGTCATGTTCGCAAACCCGTCTAAAAGAACATATAGCAGATAGATGGGATATACCGATCAAATGACATTCACGGTCGCAGATGCTAAACTAAATACTGATAATCACACGTATTTTAAAATTTCGATCGACTAAACTTTTCCGAATAGGCCCCAAGTGCTAATTCAGTGCTCAAACAAATCTGGGCCTAATAACTAAATATTCCAGAAACCATAATTCCAACAAATAGAGCAACTGTAGAAATTTTGAGCACAGAAGCCCAACTTTGGCCGCGGAACCGCCGCAAACATGTATGTTTGGCGGTGCTTCCGCGGCGGAGTTGAGGGCTTATGGTCTCAAATTTCTTGTCTTGCTCTTAAAAACCCTGCACGAATTTTGATACACTGAAAATTAATTTTAGACCACTTTAAAAATTCGACAGAAACTACATGTTTGGAATTGCGGTTTTAAATAATTCGGTCGATCGATATTTTAAACACGTCAAAACTAGCTAGTATAGGTTTTATGGGGTGGCTCTGATACCATGTTGGGTTACCCTAACGCCCAAACCATCAAACGTGGCGGTTTGCGGAACAAATTTTTTCTAGAGTTTCAAAACGGCGCTAGAATAACCCAATAAAAATGGATCTTTCCATAAACTTATCTAGCTAAACCTAGAGGAGCTATCTGAAAGGCCTCACCAAAAGATCCGTGTCCTTCGGTCTTCTTTCTTCATCATGTGCTCCTAGTGGCCACCTTGAACATGCTTGATCTTCTTTTCCCACTCCATCGGTTCTCTGGGATTGAGCTTGTTCTCCGGTCCTCCTTTGTTATAGATGATCCACCCGAGGGTTATGATCCATGGCTCTAGCTCCAAACTAAGTATCAAGAGGAGAAACTAGAGAACTTGGGTTACTAATCCAAGTTGTCTAGGATGTAGTGTGGAGTACTATGTGTTCTACTATCTCTATCTTGCATCCTCTCTTGTTTCTCAACACATGAGAGTGTAGAGAGGAGGAAGATGATGAAGGTGGAGGAACTCAAGAGGAGGAGATGAGGGTGAAGCAAATAGTGAGAGAAAAAATGAAAATGAGCAAGCATGTGAAAGAAATTCAATCACAATGGTTTTGTGTATGAATTTCTATCAATAAACAAGTGTAGCCATGCTTCAATAGTTGCCACAAATGAATAAAGAATTCATTTGTCAACTATTGAAGCCATGGCTCTCACCATACCCTCCTCTCCTTCAATTTCCACCTCATTTCCATTTATCAATAAATGGAAAAATCCATGATGAGGTGTCCACCTTCTAGAAGGTTATCTGTAATAAAATACGGATTACACTCTACTGTATATACATACCTGCATTCGGAAAAAAACACGAATGCCCAAAGAGATAGAGTAATACAAAGAACGTAATACTAGAATGTACATATATGTAAATTATCAAATCAATACCTGATTTAATAATTCGGGTCAAACCTGAGCCGGCTAGTATTACCAACTGTCCGATCGAAAGTCCGGGTACAAAGTACATCAATCGATCAGAACCCTGCACGTATCCAATACGGCTACTACATCATTTCGCCTGAACCAGGGAAACCCTCTGTGTGGGACTCTAAAGATTCGACAGTATGCTGGCAGTGAGTTACTGGATAAATCCGTAACCACAAGTACGTCAGCGGCACTAGCTGTACGTAACGGCCAACCAGGTGCCTGTCGAAAAGGAAGGCCGACGAGCAAACTCATCCGGATCCCTACTAAGCCTATCTGTAACAATCTCCGTACAGTCTGGTCTCTTCGTCCGAGAGTATCGCATACCGGGTCTAGGGGGTAGTAAACGTCAAACCCTAATAACCCGATAATTCGTTCTGATGCGGCTTAGGACCAATCCGGGAAACTACTGATCAGCCTATCAGTAAATCCCAACCGCCTTGGCCAAGGTCTTATGGTCCTGAGCAATCGAACACAGTGCGATATCGACTCCCAATACAGGGAGAGACGAATCCCCGACAATCGCTCACTGCCTCCATGTGGCTCGGGACTATACCCAACCAAAACCTGTTTGCACGACTCGGTAGAGCCGTGGTAGAGTAGTGATCAAAGCACAGTAGGAACTCACACGAGACAAATGACGATCTCAGGTCTAAAGACTAACCTGCACTCATGTCACCTGAGAACTTCCACCTAACGATAGGTATAGTACCATCTGGAAGTTCTCGGCGAGTCCGTCCAGTGTACTCACCCCCTGTGAGCACCTGTATACGATCTTAGGTGCAAAAGACCAATGATTGCGGGACCGTACCATAGCCCCTCGTCGAGATCTAGAAACGTATATACTAGTCTATTCTGGAATATCGATGCCCAATCTCGATACTCCCACGACTAGGGACAATTTAAGGATGTGCGTACCGACTACCCAGCTCCCACAAGTATGATCGCCATCATAATGTAGGTAGTCTAGCAATGATCCTACGGGCTTTATCAACATGTATAAATGATATGTAATAGCAAGTAAAACATACACACATGTTAAAATAAAGACAAATCCGATAGCATACTATCATATCGAGCAAGACTGTCCTGTACATATATATGTTTAAGCATCCATATGTATACATAAACAATAATGGCCTCTGGGGCATACATATCCAACATACTCGATTGTGGAGGCTGAATACATCGCTGCTAACGATGCTGCCAAAAAGGCTGTCTGGATGAAGAAGTTCAAAGCTGGACTTAATGTGGTTCCAACCTTTGAGCATCCAATACTTATGTATTGTGATAACAATGGAGCTATGAGTTTGGCCAAGGAACCCCGGTTCCATCAGAGATCCAGACATATTCTTAGGTGGTATCACCTGATCCGGGAGATAGTAGATCGATGGGAGATCGAGGTCAGGGGAGTTGACACGAAGGACAACGTAGAGGATCCACTCACGAAGGCCCTCCCCCAGACGCAGTTTGAGAGACTTTTTGGGATGTTGGGTATGAGATACTACAATAACTGGTCTTAGTGCAAGTGGGAGATTGTTAGGAATATGTATGCCCTAGTGGCCATTATTGTATGATATAGTGGATGCTTGGACATATATAGAGAGGACTTTCTTGCTCGACATGATAGTATGCTATCCGGTTGCTCTTTATCTTAACATGTACACTTGTATTATTATATTGTTTCTCTGTTACATGTTGATAAAGCCTTTAGGATGTTTGTTTGACTACTAGGATTATGATACGGATCATACTACTGGGACTTGTGTAATCCACAAGCACATCCTTTAATTGTTCCTAGTCGAGGGAGTATCGAGACAAGGCATCGATATTCCAGAGTAGACTAGTGTGTACGTTTCTTGACCCTGTAGGGGGCGATGGTTGATCCCATAACCATCGGTGTTTGACATCAAATATTGTACACAGGTGCTCATTAGAGAATGGGTACACAGAACAAGATTCGCCGAGAACTCCTAGATGGTACTATATCTATCGTCAGATAGCAGTTCTCTGATGACACTGGTATAAGTTAGTCTGTAGACCCGAGATCGTCATAGTGTCTTGTGTGGCTCCCAATGTGCTTTGATTTCCTCCCTACCAAGGCTTAAAGGAGTCGTGCAAACAGGTGGATTTTAGATACAGTCCCGAGTCACATGGAGGCTGTGAGCGATACGAGGGGTTTCGTCTCTCCCAATATGGGGAGATGATGTTGCACTATGGTCGATTGGCTATAACAGTAAGTCCCTGGCCTGGGCTGATGAGATTTACTGGTAAGTGTTATCAGTAGTTTCTCGAACCGTTATGAGCCATACGTCGGCATGAGTTATCAAGTTACTGGGGTCTGACGATTCCCCCTAGACTCGATATGCGACATATCAGACGAAAAGACCGGACTATACAGTAAGTGTTACTTATAGGCTTCATGGGAGTTTGGACAAGCTTGCTTGTTGATCTTCTATTCACTCAATACCTGGGTAGCCGTTAGGTCCAGCTAGTACCGCCGACGACTTATGGGTGACTGATGTGATCATTACCTACTGCTGGCGTATTGACGAGTCTTTAGAGTCCCACACAGAAGTTTCCTAGTTCAAGCGAAACGAAGTAGGGCACATATGTTGATATGTGCGGGGGGGCCTGATTAAATACGAGTATGTGATACTGTATTCTAATCTGGCGGTTATTTGATATCAGTTAGGTTATATATGATATAACCGGATTATTGAATCAAGTGTTGACTTAATAATATGATATACAGATAAATGATATTAGTCGGTTATATGTGATATAGCAGGATTATTAAATCAAGTGTTGATGTAATAATATGATATATATTTATATTTAATATAATTATATATTTACTAATATTATAGCACACTGATTATTTTCATAATATATATATTAATATATGTATATATGATATATATATATATATATATATATATATATATATATATATATATATGTATGTATGTATATATATATTATGAAGCATGGTTGAATTTTCTATTTTTGGAAAATAGAAAAAAGAGGTGGAAAATGAGGAGCATGGGTGAAGCATGGCTTTTGATTTACTAATCTTTTTCTTTACACTATAGAAGCGTGGTTACTTTTTAATATTGATTAAAAGTGTATGCTTCAATAAGTGAGAGATATTATAAGCCATTCTTCACTTGCATTCTAGAGTTAGTTCTTTTTCTTCACTTGAGCTCATATGATGAGTTCTCCCCTCTAGCTCTTTCCATCTTCTTCATCCTTCATCTCCAAGCTCAATCCCTCACATGAGTTGTGAAACCTTGAGCTTGTGAGAACCCTAGTGAGTTTTGAACCCCTACTTCACCATCCTAGTTTGAATTAGCAATTTGAACTAGTGTGTTTCCTTCACTAAAGAGTTTAGTAAAGAGATAGCTTGGATTAGCGGAGCTTCGGGTGGATCATCTTCGGCAAGAAAATCGCAAAGGAAGCTCGATCCAACTTCAAATGGAGCCTAGTGGAGTTGCGTGGACTACTACACGGAGCTTTTGAAGAGAAGGACACGGTCTACTGTTTACTATAGTGCCCTCAAGGCAATTATCGTAGTCGCAGGCAGGTGATTATGATGATTGAAAGATGACCTATACTGGTAGAACAGTCTTAGTCGAGATGATAGTATGTTATATGGTTTGTCTTTATCATCACTATTACATGTTGATAGAGCCCATAGGATTCTTGCATGAATACCAGCATTATGATGGCGATCATATACGTGAGAGCTGGGTGGTCTATAAGCAAATCCTTAAATGTCCCTAGTCGTGGGAGTTTTGAGACTGGACATCGATACTCCAGTGTAGACTAGTGTATACTGATCGAGACCCCGACGAGGGGCGGTGGCCAAGTCTCACAAACTATTGGTGTTAGTTAGTTCACCTAAGATAGTATACATGTGCTCATTGGGTTATGAGTACACTGGACGGACTCGCCGGGAACCTGCTAGTTGGTATTATACCTTGTCAGATAGCAGTCCCCAGGTGACATGTGTACAGGTTAGTCTGTCGACCTGAGATCGTCATTTGTCTCATGTGAGTTCCCACTGTGCTTTGATTACTACCCTACCACGGCTCAAAGGAGTCGTGCAAATAGGTTTTAGTTGGGTACAGTCCCGAGCCACATGGAGGCAGTGAGCGGATCGTCGGGGATTCGTCTCTCCCGGTATTGGGGGTTGATGTCGCGCAGTGCACGTGTGCCCATCACAAGAAATCCTCGGCCGGGGTAATCGAGAATTACCGATCTAGGATCGATAGTTTCTCAGGTGGTGATGGGTTACATACCGACACGAATTATCGCGTTCTTAGGGGTCTGACTTTATCCACCCCCCTAGACTCGATATGCGATACTTTTAGACAAACAGACCGGACTGTACGGATATTGTCACTGTCAGACTCAGTAGGGGTTTGGATGAGTTTGCTCGTCGGCCTTCCTTTCGCTCAATACCTGGATAGCCGTTACGTACAGCTAGTGCCGCTGACGTGCTTGTGGTTAAACCCACTGCTAGCGTATTGACGAGTCTTTAGAGTCCCACACAGAGGATTTTCATGGTTCAGGCGATATGGTGTAGATGGCGTATGTTGGTACATACAGGTGTCCGATTAAATATGTGTACAGGATGCACAGACTTTAATCGGACGGTTGATAAAACTAGCGACTTAGGATTAAGCCGGATTATTAAATCAGGTTTTGATTTAATAATTTATATATGTATATATATATATGTATTCTAGTATTATTGTTCGCTATTCATTTTCTCTCTTGGCTATTCGTATTTTTGTACGAATACGCGTATATGTATTTTGATACGTATACCGGGTTGGATTCCGTATTTATACGAAATTGTTTCTAGAAGATGACCACCTCATTATTGGATTTTCCTTTTAGAAAATAATTTTGGAAATGAGGTGGAGGGTGAGTTGGCATGAGCATGGGCTTGAGCATGTAGAGAGGTATGTCATGGATTTGTTTATTGGAAAATTGAGATGAGATATTTTTGGTGTGTGCATGATTGAGAGAGAGAGAGAGGCAGCCACTTATACACATGCCTTGCTCTCACTTGTTTTCTTCACTTGGATCATCACTTGATCATTCTCTTCACTTGGTGAGACTTAGCCATTTTTCTTGAGTTGCTCATGCCACTTGTTTTGCTCACCTCCTCTTGATCTTCTATGGTTGCTCTTTGGAGCATCTTGATGAGAGAAAAATTATTGTGTAATATTCCTACACCTCCACTCTTCATTGCTAGCAACCTTGGAACGTCGGTTGCTTCGCTTGGCGAGGCTGAAGCTTTCATCGTTTCCCTCAGGTGGATCATCGTAGATAGAGGAAGACCGGCAACCAAACTCGATCCGCAACCACTAGGAGCTTGGGATGATAGTTGAAGACCCAAAGGACTTGGTTCATTCGGTATAACCATTCTAACCTCTTTTATTGCTTGCTAGTATAGGGTTTAGGGTAGATCCGGGCATCGGTTTGTGGTAGCGCCAGTTTAGAAAATTTCTGTTTCCCATTTGGCCACGGTTTGATGGCCGGGGCGCTGCCGTACTTCAACATCTACAAAGTTTGTTGCCTCCATTCTCTTAGCTAGTTTATATTGATATCATGCTTAAACCCTAATCAATCTTGTTAGATTCTAGGATTGTGTTGATTAGCACCCCGAAATTTTTTAAATTGGCATGCTTAATGCTAGTAAAACCCAGTGGTGGTGATGATAAACACTTTCACGGGTCATAGGGGTAGCGCGAGGAAGGCGAGAAAAAGAGAATGAAAGAGAATAAGATGAAGGGGAAGCAGGAGTGGGGAAGCGGGTCGGGTCTCGCGGGTGTCGGGTCGGGTCGGGTTGGGTTGGATTCGGTTGGGTTGGGTAGATTAGGAAAATAATTTTAAAAAATAATAATAATAATAAATATAAAAATGAAAAAATAGGGAAAAAAATCCGGAAAATACGGAAAATATATATACGGGAACTGGGGATTTACAGGGGCTTCAAAATGGTTCTGTGCACTCCTCTATTTCTTCTCTTCTGTATCCAAGGCTCTGTTTCTTGATTACATTACTGTAATTGCTCCAGATTTGCCTGCACACTTACAAAAAAATTACAAGATGGTTTTTTATTTTTTTGTTGTTTTTATTTATATTTATTTTTTTATATACAAAAATTAACCCGAATAACAAGAAAGAAATACGTTACCGTCTCCCCGGCAGCGGCACCATTTGATTGTCGTGCATTTTTATGTGCTACGCTAAGCATTCTATATGTTCTACTTACCGCAATCAAGACGGTGTCGCTTTGTAGCTAGCCGATTGAGTACGGGTCGTCCATTAGGAGATGGTATGTTTTCATTCTTGTTTTAGACGAGTCAACTAACGAATGTATATGTATGTTCAATTCTATCGTAAGTGTTTGTATTTTATGTTCAAGTAAACTTGTTAGGGTTAGGGTTGGTTAGTACAGTTAAGATTAGTTTTGTGCTTATCTTTTTCCATTCTCAAAAATGATGTTGGGATAATCGGAAGTAGCGGGGATTAGGAGGACATACGAATGGGATTTGCGAGTTTAAGCAAGCTTTCCAATGCTATATCCATTCCTAGTGCCCCTTGTCCGTCCGCTGCATGCTCTTATTTCCAACCCTAGGCCAAACATACACAACCAAATATCCAATTAGGTCACAACTACATGTCACGTTGCAGTGTGCCCAAACGAATTCTCGACTTAGGTCGCGGCTATATGTCACTTATATCGTGCCTACGTGAGGGGGTTGTGTTTGTTTGGTCTAGGTTCATTTTAAGATATTTGGCGAAGAGAAGCACAAGGGATTTTTCCATCCCTCATACTAACCTTCCTTAGCCCTAACAAGTGTGTAAATTATTCACACATTAAAAGAAAAATAAAACAAGAAAGAAGAGAAGAAAGAATGGAAAATACAGTTTTACAAAGTTAACAAGCTAACTACTTGAGCCCTCGCCTACGCAAGGAACTCCATTGAGTTTCATGGCTTAAAAATACGGTTTAGAAAAGAATAAGAGAAAACAAGAAAACCAACAACTACTTTAACCACAAATAATAAAAGTTACACTAGGAATTAAAATTACAATGCAAGGATTTAAAGATACAAGTTATATAAAAGTCTTATCTTCATTAATCTTCCGCTCAAAAAGCTCTCACTACAATTTCATGGAGAATAGATGATGAAGAAGATGAAACTACACACTAAACTACACTAAATCTAAGTAAAGGAAAGTATCCTTGGTTTGGCTCAAAACTGAAGTATTTGTAAACAGAGGAGTGAAACCCTAGGGCCATATTCTGAACCCATATACAATTCCAAAACTACCCTTGAAAAACGGTCGTGAGACGCCACCTGGCGGCCGCGGTTCCGCCGCCTAACCCCCCTTTTGACCACGGTTCCGCCGCCGTATTTGGGAGATAGTGTGTCGTTTTTCTTATGCTTTCTTGTGTTGCTTTGTTCTTCTGTTCGACATGTTCCAAATTGCAAAATGGTTCCAAACTATCTTCAGATTTTCAACAGTCCAAAATGGCTACTCTTTTAATCTTTTTGACCTTGATCTCCCTCGAGCTTCAAGCACCTCTTGATCTTTGTGCTGTCCCTCTTATGCTCTGTGCTTGTCCGAGACACAAATGACCGCTGTTATTCGTCTTGTCTCTTGAACTGAAAAGCAGCACTTGACGGGTGTGGATGACCGGAATCCAGATTTTATCTATTTTTGGCAAATGTTCTGGATTTTGGCATAAATATGGAGATTTTTCCTGATTTGCATTATTTTGGACTGGAAACCTATAACTTGTAATCATGTAGCAAACACGGATCAAAAGCACCTACCTATATACAAACGAGCAGAAGAATGGGCGGTATTGAATGCAATATTCTGGTGTGAACAGTACACTGGACGGACTCGCCGAGAACCTCTAGATAGTATTATACCTATCGTCAGATAGCGGTTCTCAGGTGACATGAGTACAGGTTAGTCTTTAGACCTGAGATCGTCATTTGTCTCGTGTGAGTTCCCACTGTACTTATATCACTACCCTACCACGTCTCTATTGAGTTGTGTAAACAGGTTTTAGTTGGGTTCAGTCCCGAGTCACATAGAGGCAGTGAGCGATTGATATGAATTCGTTTCTCCCGGTATTAGGAGTCGATATCGCACTGTGTCCGGTTGGCCAGAACCATAAGACCTTAGCCAAGACAGTTGAGATTTACTGATGGTTAGATCAGTAGTTTCTCGGATCGGTCCTGAGCAACTTCGACATGACTTATTGGGTTATTAGGGGTCTGACGTTTATCACCCCTAGACCCGGTATACGATACTCTTGGACGAAGAGACCGGACTGTACGGAGATTTTCACGGATAGGCTCAGTATTGGAATCGCTTAGCACCCTCACTAGGTTTCGGCAAGCATCAAGTATGCATTTTCAAAAAATCTAGAGTGCTAAGCAACCCGAACCAATGATCTAACTAAAGAATTAGGGTTTTATATGCATGTAAACAAACTTTACACTAAGTGAAATAGGAATACAACCTTTATAGACCGGTCCTTCACTTCTAAAGCTCCGTGTAGTAGTCCCTTAGCTCCAAGTGGTAGTCCCCGAACTCTTCTTAGGCTCCACTAGGCGAAAGGAAGGAGCTTGCTTAAGGATTTTCGAGGCCGAAGATGATCTACGTCGAAGAATCTCTAACTCAAGCTACCTCTTCATTAATTGAGGAATTGGTGAAGTAAACAAACTATACTAAATGGCTAGTTTGGTATAGATTGATGAAGTAGGAATTTTGCTCACTTAAGAATTATTTTTCTCTCTTTTTTTTCACCTCAAGAGCTAGAGAGCAAAGAAGGAGATGAAGAAGATGATCAAGTGTGAACCCTTGGGTGAGAAAATATCACAAATGATATTTGTAGAGATTTAACCATTGCTAAAGATAATGGTTGGGTTAATAAATATCTACAGTAAAAAAAAATTAGTGGACTTAAGTCAGGGCTTCTACATGCTTCTACAAGCATGTTTAGCCATGCTAATTTCCACCAAATTTTGATTTTTCCCTTAATAATTAATCACCCAAATTATCTTTAGTTAGGTATGAGTGTTATACACCCAAGTCCAATATATCATATAGCATGACACAATAATAAATACATTAATATATATCACATATATATTTAAATGTATTAGTAGAAAAGAAATTCTTAAGTGAGCTAATATTAGTTAATATATATTAATATATCTTAATATATATTAATATATCAAATATATAATTATATATTAAATTATTAAATCAACACTTGATTTAATAATCCAGCTATATCACATATAACCGACTAATATCATTTATATCAACTTATCGAATCAACACTTGATTCAATAACCCGGCTATATCTCATATAACCGACAGATATTATATATCCCGAGATTAGAATACGGTATCACATACACGTATTAATATCGGTCCGCACATATCACATATGTGCCCTACTTCGTTTCGCTTGAGCCAGGAAATCTCTGTGTAGGACTCTAAAGACTTGTCAATACGTCAGCAGTACATACAAGCTGTCAGCGGTACTAGCTGGACGTAACGGCTACTCAGGTATTGAGCGATCAGAAGATCAACAAGCAAGCTTGTCCATACTCCCGTGAATCTAGTAAGTAACACTACCGTACAGTTCGGTCTCTTCGTCTGATATGTCGCATATCGAATCTGGGGGTGGTAAACGTCAAACCCCAATAATTTGATAAGTCATGCCAATGCGAGGCTCATAACGGGTCAAGAAACTACTGATAACACTTACTAGTAAATCTCATCATCATCCCTGGCCAGGGACTTCCTGTTATAGCCAATCGAGCATAGCGCAACATCAACCCCCAATACCAGGAGAGACGAAACCCCTCCTATCGCTCATTGCCTCCATGTGACTCGGCACTGTACCCAAAATCCACCTGTTTGCATGCTCTCTTGAGCGTGGTAGGGAGGAAATCAAAGCACAGTAGGAATCACACAAGATTCTATGACGATCTCGGGTCTACAGACTAACCTGTACCAGTGTCACCAGAGAACTGCTATCTGACGATGGGTATAATACCATCCAGGAGTTCTCGGCGAGTCCTGTTCGTTGTACCCATTCTCCAATGAGCATCTGTGTACAATCTTTGATGTCAAACACCAATGGATGTGGGATCATCCATCGCCCCATACAGGGTCAAGAAACGTACACACTAGTCTACTCTGGAATATCGATGCCCTGTCTCGATACTCCCATGACTAGGAACAATTAAAGGATGAACTTATGGACTACCTGGCCCTACTAGTATGATCTCCATCATATTCCTGGAAGTCAAGTACACATCCTAAAGGCTTTATCAACATGTAACGGAGAGACAGTATAATGATACAAATGTACATGTTAAGATAAAGAGCAACCAGATAGCATACTATCATGTCGAGCAAGAAAGTTCTCTCTATATATGTCCAAGCATCCACTATAATATACAATCATGTACAATAATGGCCTCTAGGGCATACATATAACTAATAATCTTCCACTTGAACTAAGGCCAGTTGTTGTAGTATCTCATACCTAACATCCAAAAAATTCTCTCAAATGGCCTTTATGAGTGGATCCGCCGTGTTTTTTTTCATGTCAACTCTCCTGACCTCGATCTCCCGGAGATCAACTATCTCCCTGATTAGGTGATACCGCCTAAGAATATGTCTGGATCACTGATGGGACCAGGGTTCCTAGGCCAAAGCCACAACTCCATTTTTATCACAATACACAAGTATTGGATGCTTAATGGTAGGAACCTCACCAAGTTCATCTCATGAACTTGTTTATCCAGACAGCCTCTTTGGTAGCATCGTTGATAGCGATGTATTCAGCCTTCATCGTCGAGTCTGCTACGGTATCTAGCTTGGAACTCTTCCAACATATCGTCCCTCCACTGAGGGTAAAGACAAAACTCGAGACCGACTCACAGTCGTCCTTATCACTCTGGAAGCTCGAATCGGTAAGGGACTCGACAAGGAGTTCACCATTATCATACACCAAGAACAATTCTTTAGTCCTTCTCAAGTACTTAAGAATGTTCTTCACAGCTGTCCAGTGATTCTCCCCAGGATGTAAGAGGCATCACCGAAATCCTTCATGGAGAACCTTTGTGATAAAAAGAGCTTGACCGAGTGTAGCATAGGAACATCATTTCCTATCAAGAGTATGTCATCCACGTATAATACGATGAAGACAATCTTACTCTCTACAATCTTCTTGTATATAAAAGGTTCATCTACGTTTTTTATGAAGTCAAACTCTTTGACAGCCACATCAAAACAGATGTTCCAACTCCGCGATGCCTGCTTTAATCCGTAGATTAATGTAAGCATCTTGCACACCTTTCCGCTGCTCCCACTGTCCTCGAAGTCCTCTGGCAGTGTCATGTACACGCTCTCTTCTAAATCACCATTTAGAAAAGTGGTCTTGACGTCCATCTGCCAGATTTCATAGTCATGATATGCAGCGATGGCAAGTAGGATCCGAATGAACTTAAGCATAGCCACTGGAGAAAAGGTTTCATCATAATTGTTCCCCTCCGAAAGACGCGGCGGACGTCTTGCCTGAATTTCGGGGCAGATGCTAATTGGTGCTATCCGTCCACCTCTCCGAAGATGCCAAGTTGATTTATGGCACCATGTATCGAAGGTTTAAATGGATGCGGCTGATGTAGCAGACTTCGTCAGATTCCCCCTCGTTTGAGGGGTTTTTGATTGTGGGGACGCTCTTCCCTGCAGGCGCAAGCCCCTGCAGTTAATTACGCTGCCGCATCGCGGTAACAACTTTCTCCTTCTCTAGATGGTCACTTCGTGTCGTGGGTGTTTGCTTTGTGTTTGGTTGCCCGTGGATTGTATACGAAGACTAAATAATGTTGTCGCCCGTAGGGCGTGGACTAGTCCAAATCCGTATCTTTCTTAGATTTGGGTTTGGGGGTTTGGGTTTAAGGATACGTTAGTCTCATTTGAGACTAAGATCAACTTAAACGTTTGTTAAGGATACGTTAGTCCAATTTTAGACTAAGATCAACTTAACGGGATCGTTTAGATCCGACAAAAGAGCATTTGGACTCAATTGTTTAGTTTAAGGACATTGCGGTCGATTACCAGTTTAAGGACATAGTGGTCCAATACCAGTTTAAGAACGTAGTGGTCCAATTTTAGTTTAAAGACGTCTCGGTCTATTGTTAGTTTAAAGACATCACGGTCGAGGTTAAGAACATCATAGTCCATGGGTTTAAGGACCCACAGTCTATTGTTAGTTTAAAAACATTACGGTCGAGGTTAGGGACATCATAGTCCGTGGGTTTAAGGACCCCACAGTCCAATGTTAGTTTAAAGACATCACGGTCGAGGTTAGGGACATCATAGTCCGTAGGTTTAAGAATCCCACAGTCCAATGTTAGTTTTAAGACATCACGGTCGAGATTAAGGACATCATAGTCAATGGGTTTAAGGACCCCACAGTCCAGTTTAAAGACGTCATAGTCTGTGAAATGTGTGGTTGTCGGGACCCGTCACCTCTTTAAAGACGTTGAGGAATTACAACGACAAATATCAAAGGAGTGAAGAGATGTACCCTTGAACCAGAATGAGTTGGTTGAAAGAACAGATGTGCTCAGTTCAAGATAATTTTAGGACTTATGGCCAGAATTGGGCTAAGTCCAATTAAAAACATTTTTTTGTTCTGGGTATTAAGCCTTTATTTGGGCTCGGCCTTTTTAATAATGCTAAGCATTTGGTTCTGACATCTTTTGTCTTCATCAGAACAAATTGTGTTCTGACAATGCGCCACGTGGTGTGCCAGGCGCTTTGCGCCAGTTAAAGAGCGCATTGCGCTTCAATCAGACAGCGCACACGAAGAGAACACGTGTCGCGTTTAGCGCTAAGCGCTGGTTCATTAGCGCACTGCACTTCTAATTATGAGCGCTTTGCGCTAGCCTTTTGGCGCGCCAGTGAGTGACACGTGGCGTGCTTGGCGCTGAGCTCCAGCCCATGAGCGCAGTGCGCTATTTCAGAAGCGCAAAGCGCAGATTGTGTCTTTGGTGGACACGTGGCAGGTTTTGGCGCTGAGCGCCGATCCAAAGAGCGCAAAGGCGCAGTTTATTAGTGCAAGGCACTTTTCAATAGCGCAAAGCGCATCTGATCAATTTTAAGATCAAAAGAACAAATTTATGTTCTTCTTAAAGGAGGTTTTGCCTCAAGATTCAAGAACAAAAGTTCTTGTTTTATAAAAGGGCTCTGCCTTTATAGATCAAAAATCTGTGAATGAAGTAAAATACTTCTTTTAGTTTTTTTATGATTAGATCTTTTGATCTTTTCTCTTTTTATCAAAGACCTTGGTCTTTTGTAGATCTATGATCTTTTTAGAAGATGGTTCTTCTTTTTA
This sequence comes from Agapanthus africanus, assembly GCA_030015575.1. NCBI lineage: Eukaryota > Viridiplantae > Streptophyta > Magnoliopsida > Asparagales > Amaryllidaceae > Agapanthus > Agapanthus africanus. The sequence continues at coordinate 202,962,642 of CM057347.1, read as the reverse complement.
AGAGATAATTTCATCTCTGTGGTTTAAGAACTAGTTCTTTACCTTGAAGACGAAGAAAATGATCTTCTTTTCTAAAGGCTTGCCTTTCTTTCTCTTTGAGTTTTCTCAAAGTTTGCAGAGGGTTTTTTCTATCTTTTTTTTTCTTTCTCTTCTTTTAGACTTGAAGTCTAGGGGCCTTTATATAGGGCCAAATGATTTGTTGAATTAGTTTTAAGAGATCTTTCTCTGATTGATTTGGGGATATTTCCCACCGTTGGATCTTTGATCCTTAGGCTTCTGTTTTACAAAAGATAATCTTCTTGTTTCAATAAGATTGAAAAATCTTTCCATAACATAATTTTAGTTCGTTTCATAGAGTATCATTGAAAGTAGTCTATAAAGACTTCCCTCCAATCTGTGAATGAAGTAAAATCTTCTTATATAGAGTATCATTGACGAATGCAAAAGAAAGAGCTCGTTTCATGAGCTGGTGTCTCGAGGATGCATCTTCAGGTGTTCGACGGGATTTGAAGTAGTCTATAAAGACTTCCCTCCAATCCATAGCCTTTTCCTGGTCTTTTATTTGTAAAGCCGTTTGCTCAGTATCTCCCTTTTCTTTGGACGACTCCGGAGATATTTCTATCGGTGCAAGAACCCGTCGGCTTTGCACAACGATCCTCACGTCATCGAGGTTTTCGTCGGCCAATTCTTTAGCGAATTAGCATCCGCCTTGCTATTCTACGCACGCGGTATACTTTCCAGCATGTAGGAGGGAATTTGAGTCAGCAGTTGCTGCACTCTTTCGCCGTACTTCACCAGCTCTGGCTTGCATGTTTGATAGTCGCCGTTTACTTGGCTGACGACCAGCTGGGAGTCTCCGTATATGTGGAGGTTTTCGATTCCCATGTCGACAGCGATCTCAACACCTGCTATTAAAGCTTCATATTCGGCTTCATTGTTCGTCCTCGGCTCTGTTAAGGAGAAGGCAAAGCACATTATCCCTCCTTGTGGAATTACGAAGATGAGGCCTACCCCCGACTTAATTATAGGGGTTCTTTGTTTGCGCTTCTTCATGGAAGACGCTCCATCAAAATAAAGTTCCCACCGGGTATCACCCCCGTCGGTTGTGTCAAACGCATGTTCATCTGGCAATTCGCAGTTCAAAGGAGAATCGGCAGGTATCGGATGCTCAGCGAGGAAGTCGGCGATGGCCTAGCCTTTCACTGCCTTAAGAGGCTGATAAGTTATCGAAAACTCCATCAAGAGCTAGGCCCATTTAGCGAGTCGCCCCATCAATATGGCTTTTGACATCAAGTATTTGAGAGGGTCCACCTTTAATATGAGACGGACTTCATGTGCCAATGCATAATGCCTGAGCTTTGTTATCGCGAAGATTAATGCCAGGCAGTGTTTTTCGATGGGAGAATAATTGCTTTCCGCCCCCAGCAGAACTCGACTCAAACAGTAGAGGGTTCTCTCTTTCCCTTGATCATTCTCTTGTGCCCATAATGCGCCTAAGGAAGCTTCAAGGGCGGTTGTATACAGATTGAGGGGTTTTCCCTTGACCAGAGCAGCCAGCACTGGTGGATTCTGCAAGTATTGCTTGATTTCATCCAGCGCGCTTTGGCATTTGTGATCCCAGACGAACGGGGTTCCCTTCTTCATTAGGTGGCTGTAGGGGCGGCACTTGCCAGAGAGATTGGCTATAAATAGCCGAATATACGCGAGCTTTCCTTGTATAGATCGCAATTGGTTGAGAGTCTTTGGCGGAGGCATTTCCATGATCGCTTTGATCTTCAACGGGTCTATCTCGATGCCTCGGTGTCGGACGACGAATCCCAGGAACTTACCCGAGGAAACTCCGAACGCGCATTTGAGAGGGTTCATCTTCAAGTTGTATTTCCGAAGGCGTTGAAATACGATCTTCAGATGCTCTAGATGTTCTTCGTATGATTTGCTTTTCACTACAAGGTCGTCGTTATAACATTCGACGATTTCACGTATGAGATCATCGAAGGTCTTCGTCATGGCCCTCTGATAGGTAGCGCCGGCGTTCTTTAGACCGAAGGGCATCACCTTGTAGCAGAATATACCCAAAGGGGTCCGGAAAGCGGTATGTTTCTGGTCCTCAAGGTTCATCTTTATCTGATTATATCCTGATGAACCGTCCATGAAGGAGAAGACTTCGTGAGTGGACGTATTGTCTATCATCAGTTCGGTGACTGGCACTGGGAAGTCGTCCTTCGGACAAGCTTTATTGAGATCCCGAAAGTCTACACATATGCGCACTGTCCCATTTTTCTTCATTACCGGGACGATGTTGGCGATCCAGTCAGGATATTGAATCTCTTGGATGAAGCCGGAGTCGATTAGCTTTTTGACCTCGGCGTTGATGCTCATCTCAAGCTCGAGCCGCATTCTTCTCGGTGCTTGTTTGATTGGCTTGACATCCGGAGATATCGCCAATCTGTGTACAATAATCTCTGGATCTAATCCTGGCATTTCGGAATAATTCCATGCGAAGCAATCTTTATGTTGGATGAGCACGTCCTTTAGTGTAGCTACTCTTTCTTCAGACAGCAACTCACTGACGAATGTCGGCCGCGGATCACTCGTCGTCCCCAAATCAATTTTCTTGAGATCATCTGCAGTAGTATGTATTCTATCTTCCAGCTCTTTTGGCGCCGGTGGAAACTCTGAGATCACCTCGTCATCATTGTTTTCGAAGCACCAGGGGAGGTCATCCATATTCTCGGGCTCTTCTTCTGATAGCGTTATCATATGACAAGTATGAGCTCGCTTCCAAGACCGATGTTGATCTGGTTCTACTCTCACTGTATGCGTGGCTTTCAGTTCATGATTCTGTGGCGGGCTTATCCTCCAACTGCTGGATAGCGCGAACTTGCCCTGTTGATATTGGTCTTCGACCCAGTTCTTGAAGGTGAAGCAGTCTTCGAGGGGATGCCTTATTGCTCGGTGATAAGAGCAATAGTCCGGGTGAGAGACTTCGCCTGCTTGTTCGGGGTGCTTGGACTCCGGAAGTGTAATCATTCGATATTTTATAGCAAGATCAAGTATTTTCTTTGTCTTGTCTTGGGGAAAAGAATATGCTCGACTCATCTTTTTTATAAGAGACGAATCTGGACTGCTCGATTCTTGACCGCGTGGCTTCTTGGACCCGCTTTGTCGCTGTCGAACGCCTTTCCCATTCTTTGGCTTGTTTCTGCCTCTGCGTCGGGTCTTTTGTACAACGGGCTGACAAGGAGAAGCATTTTCATTTTCCGCAGCCAGTTGAAGAAGGCGTTGCGTCCTGGCTTTTTTGTAGATGGCCATTTCACGATTGTGATTGTCTCGAACCTTTTGACTCACTTCTCTTATAAGCTTGTCCATTTGTTCTTCGAACGACGGACTAGGCATTTTCACGTCGGGGGCTCTTTTTGGTTCAGGGTTAGCATCTTCCCAAAAAGCATCTCCCTCTTCATCAAAGTCATGTATGACATAGCAGTCGCGGAGTAGCTCCCGTTTCTTGGAGTGAACTTACCCAAGCCCAGTCGTTTCCATTTTCTCGTTGGTCAGTTTCCACTAAGTTCCAGGAACGTTCCAGATCCTGTTATAGAACCGTGCTTGTCGAGCAGTTTGCTTAAGGGGTACACCTTGGCGTCTCAAGAGTCTCTTTAGTCCATCTGTGTAATATCTGGGCAAACGGATGGGCTGGTGCCTGTCAAGTATAGAATCCGCGCCGTGCCAGATTTCTTTCTCCATTTTGGTTTTCCCGGATCGGTAGAATAGGATCGCCTTTTCACCTTCTCGCCTGGGAAGGACATAGAACGTCTGCAACTCTTCCACACTGTAGGTATCAAGCGCGTCCAGTTCTTTATGATGTTTGGGCGGAACCATGGCAACTTGCAAACTTTGCTCTTCATCAGTGAATGTTTGTATTGAAGGTCGAGCAGAGAATATAGCATGGACCTCATCTTCCGAGTCACTGCCGAAGATAAGCATAGGAGCGGACGGTCCTGGCTTATTATACTTGGGTGGCCCTGAATAAACTATCTCTTCCTCTTCCTCGGTATCACTCCCGAAGACCGGAATGGTGGTGATAGCTTTGTTCTCCGGTTTATGACATCTCTTTGTGTCTTCAAAGTCTGGCAAGAAGTATTTTGCATCTTCGTACTTGCCGACTTCGTTCACGGAGAATGGGTTTAACTCATGTCACAGTATACTCGAGACCATCCTTGAAATATTTCATACACTGATGTTCTGTCGAAGGGATGATGTTGTACTCGTGTAACCAGGGCCGGCCGAGCAAAGCGTTATAGCAGGTCTTGGCATCAATGACGTGAAATTTAATAACTGTGACAAGTAACCCGAAGCGCAGTGTCAGTATCACAGACCCGAGAGTTCGTGATGACTGAGAGTCGAATCCGGAGATGATGATCTTATCCCGAGCGAGGTGTTGAACGCTCATGCAGATTTCCTTCAGCACTCGCACGTTGAGGAGATTGACGGAAGACCCATTGTCGACCAGGATCTTGCCTATCTTGACATCATGACAGTATCCGGAGACGTAAAGGGGACGGTTGTGTTCGCATGTCCCAAGGAGGAGATCTTCATCGCCGAAGGTGATATCGGCTGTATACGCTTCTTCCAGCTCGTCCTTCATCTTTTCTTCGGCGAGGGAAGCTTGGAATTGTTCTGGCTCTTGTAGCGCCTTGATCAATGAATCTCTTGCTTCTTTTGATAGTAGAAGGGCATCGAGAATGCTGAGCTGCGAGGGTAACTTCCTCAAATGCGCCAGAACGTTATAGTCCACCTTACTTTTCTTTGGAGGGTCCTTGGCGGTCAGCTCTCTGACGACTTGATCATCTAGGGCGATGTCCTCAGGGATTTTTTTCCCTTATCTTTTCTATTTGTGGGTCCGAGATTCTTTTCGGGCAGCATACGATTGCGCAGCTGAATATTTTCGCAGGCCTTTGGCTCTTCCTCTTTTCTTGAGGTGGATTCTTTGAAGAGAGGGCCAGGAATCATCTCTTCGTCGGAGTCACTTCCGAAGGTGAGAACTTGCGATCTCCCGGTGTTGACCATGTGACAGTTGCCGACAATCCTTTTACGCTCCTCGATCGTATGTCTTTGCTCCCGACGAGTTTTGCGTTTCATCCGCTTGAAATGCTGCCGGTGAGCGACATATCCCTGCCACCATCTTGTAAAAGCGTTGCACTCTTCGGTGGGGTGCGAAATCTTTCGATGATATAGACAGTAGCTAGGATGTGTTTCTGCTTCACCAAGAGCGTTCGCTTCGGAGGATGGCAGCTTCATTCCCATCGATATGGCTTTGGCGAATCTCTTCCTCGTCTTGAACTTGTTTTTATTCGCGACAAATGCCCCTTGATTCGGCGGGAGTGTCTCGACTCTTTCGTCCAGTCGCCGGCGTTTGGCCTTTTCAAATATGGCCATCTCACGCTCCTGATCAGATTTACTTTTCAGTAGAGCTTCGTTTAGGAATGCGTCGATCATTTTGTCTAATAGCCCTGGAAGTTCCGGTTCAGGCTCTGCCCCCAGTTTCTCTGTGTGAGGAGCTTCTTCATCGTTTGTCGACGAGTGAGAGATCACATGGCAACTTGCTACGTAATCCTCAGATTCATCCGACGAGTCTTCTTCCTCATCTCCGTCTTTAGGGACGTGGCCGAGAAATTCCTGGAGCGTTATTGGAGTCCGCACCTTCTAGTTATACTCTTCCAGTGCGTCGATCTGTTTCGGCAGGTCCGTGCGCTTGTCACCAGGCTTCACGGACTTCTCGGATTTCTTTTTCTTCTTCGAGGATTTCAACGGCTGGGTGTGCGAGCTTTGGCTATCGCCACTGATCTTTGGAGTTGGGCACGGCTTTAGCATCCCTTTGATGATCTGGGGTTCCAGCGGATTCTTCCACCTGATTGCCGGACATGTCTGGAGATCATTCAACATCCTTTTGGTTTTAGCCAAAAGGGCCACCTCCCATGGAGCTTCTTCAACAAAAGCACATTGCCCCCAGTGTATCCGTCTTCTTAGGAGTGCGGTTATGGTGGGTTTACTTTCCACTTCTCAGACAGTGCAAACTTACCTTGTAGGTACTGATCCTCGATCCATTCCTTAAAGACAAAGCAATCTTTGATTGGATGGCTTACCGTTTGGTGGTAAGGGCAATAATTAGGATTATTCGCTTCGCCGGGTTGCGATGGTCGCCTTGGATTCGGCAGATTGATAAGCTGTTGCGCATCGCCAGCTCGAATAGTCTCTTCGTTTTGTCCTGTGTGAACGAGTAAGGACACTTCATCTTCTCATTATAATAGCGTCGTCTCTCTTCCAGTTGATCCGCTAGCTTTGGGGCACTGGGCTGCTGTTGGGTGTTCGCAATGAATATCGCCTTCCTTTTACCCTTTTCGTTCCGCAGTTCGGGCTTCGGAGGAGACGGTCTATGCCCCATCTGATCCATTTGGGCTAGCTTTTCGATTAAAGCTTGGAATGTGGTCGGTTTGAAGAATATCATGAACTGTGAAATAGTTGCATGAGGGTTTAGAATGCTCACGAACATGCCCACCGCTGGTGCTTCTTCGATGCATTGTTCGCATTTTGACCACAAATTCCGCCATCAGATCGCGTACTGAACCCACGTCTCGCCCGGCTTTACCCTGGAATTGATTAATGCCGTTATTGGGGTGCGTTCACCAGCACTCGCGAATCGCTGGGTGAATAACAACTCCATTTCTGCGAAAGTTTTGACGGAGTCGTTTGGAAGTTCGGAGTACCACTCAAACCCTGTCTCTGATAAGCTGCCAACGAACTGGCGGAGCAAAAGTTATCATCGCCACCGGTGTTGCCACAAAGAGCCCTGAACTGAGTGACATGTTGATGAGGATTGCCTGTCCCCTTGTATACATGGAATTTGGGGATCGTGTAGCCCGGCGGGTATTTTATTTGATCATACCAGCCTGGATACGGTAGCCCAGTTCTAACAATTTGCCCAGCCGCTTCATTCGCTTGATGAACTCGTATCTGCTGAGCGATATAATCATCCAGGGCGGACTTGGAAATAGTTTCCTCCTTGGCTGCTGACAGAGCCGGCAGAGGGTTTGATGTTTCTCCTCTATCATCTTCAATTATTACTGGAGGATCTTCGGTTGGGGGATCTGGCTGGATCATCATGCCCACCATATCTTAGAATAGAAGGGCCATTTGCTTTATATTGGCCGCTTGTTCCGCGGCCTCTTTGTCCTTCTTCTCAACCATTCTCCGAAAGAATTCAGCATCAGTTTCTTGCTCACGGCGCTGCTCCGCGGATGTTTCCGGGCTTTCTTTTGGTCCGGTGAGTGCGGCCATCGCAGTCATCATCTCCTGGAGCTTCTGCTGCTGCTCTTGGGCTTTTGTCACGGATCGCGTAAGCGGTCGATGACCTGTGGAGATACGACTATCCTCTTTTCCGGATGCCATATAGACGGTATGCATCACCATGCCCCTAGGCTTAGGGCGTTTGGGCTCAGTGCCTCTGACATTTGTCGCAGCCATGGGGATTTTCTCCGGCCTTCTCCTCTTATGAGCGGTCGAAGTTGAGGGGGCCGTTGCAGTGGGCACCCAAGTAGCCGTCGCCTTCTATGGCTTAACAGGACGGTTTTCTTCCTGTCGGACCTTCAGCTTCTTCTGCCGGCGGGGATAGTCTTGATCAACCACCGACTCTCGGACTTGTCGCCAGATTTTATAAACTTTGGAAGACAGCCGTTGAGGGGACTGCTCCGGCTTTATTTCTGTGACAGTCTCCACTGGTGGCGGAGACCTTTTCAGTACGGCGGTAGGCGAGTTCCTACGCACCTTGTTCAGTAGCTCAAAGCTGTTCCCGGTTGGAACAGCAACATTAACTTCTACCATTGTTGTTGGTGGAGTTAGCCCAGAAGGGTAGTTGCCCCCATCCTTCCTTACTCGGCGCCAGTGGCGACGTCGAGCGCGTCGAGCTGTTGGGGTTGGTTCGGCGATGGGAATGGCTTTGTCTTGCCCCCTATCCAGATGAGGAGCTGTTGTTGGTACCAGCCTTTTGAAGACCGACGTCCGTTGAGTAGCGATATCAAATCTGTCAAAGACAGACTTTTGAGCAGGGACGGGAGCCGGAGTGGGAGCCGGAACGGTCAGTCTTGTAAAGACCGACCCTTTGATAGGAGAAGCCGCCTTGACGACTTCGGGAGCAGGAATGGCTATCTTCTTCGGGATAACCTTTTCTGGGATCGCAGGCTTCATCATGGGCCCACAGGAGTTTTGGCCCAGTCTGGCGAAGACCGAGGAGCTGGAGCTGGACGACCCGTTGAGAGGGGCCACAGCAGTAGCAAGCCGATCAAAGACCGACTTCTTGGGGGTTTCCGGTGTTGGCACAAGAGTGGTGAAGCTTGTTAGCGGGAGCATGGTCCCGAAAAACAATCCAGTAGTAGCCTGGGTGACCTGTTCCACTGGCATCGTGAACAAGGAAGCCGCTTGAGGCCTGTAAGCTATGCCTCCAGATGAGGCAGAACGTGGGTTGCAATTGCAATTGACACATTTCGCGCAAGTGAACGCCATTGATCCTTCGTTTTCTTGACCAAGCAAAACGCTAAATCTTAGCATCTCGAAACCCAAGGGCAACCATTAGCAAACCACGATTCGTTCGTGAACACGACACACGAAGTGTGGAGTGGAAAGAGGAAAAGGTCCCACCGGGCGTGCCGGAATCTGTTTCCCTCCGAAAGACGCGGCGGACGTCTTGCCTGAATTTCGGGGCAGATGCTAATTGGTGCTATCCGTCCACCTCTCCGAAGATGCCAAGTTGATTTATGGCACCATGTATCGAAGGTTTAAACGGATGCGGCCGATGTAGCAGACTTCGTCAGATTCCCTCTCGTTTGAGGAGGTTTTGATTGTGGGGACGCTCTTCCCTGCAGGCGCAAGCCCCTGCAGTTAATTACGCTACCGCATCGCGGTAACAACTTCTCCTTCTCCAGATGGTCACTTCCTGTCGTGGGTGTTTGTTTTGTGTTTGGTTGCCCGTGGATTGTATACGGAGACTAAGTTATGTTGTCGCCCGTAGGGCGTGGACTAGTCCAAATCCGTATCTTTCTTAGATTTGGGTTTGGGGGTTTGGGTTTAAGGATACGTTAGTCTCATTTGAGACTAAGATCAACTTAAATGTTTGTTAAGAATACGTTAGTCCAATTTTAGACTAAGATCAACTTAACAGGATCGTTTAGATCCGACAAAAGAGCATTTGGACTCAATTGTTTAGTTTAGGGACATTGCGGTCGATTACCAGTTTAAGGACATAGTGGTCCAATACCAGTTTAAGGACGTAGTGGTCCAATGTTAGTTTAAAGACGTCTCGGTCCATTGTTAGTTTAAAGACATCACGGTCGAGGTTAAGGACATCATAGTCCATTGGTTTAAGGACCCCACAGTCCATTGTTAGTTTAAAGACATTACGGTCGAGGTTAGGGACATCATAGTCTGTGGGTTTAAGGACCCCACAATCCAATGTTAGTTTAAAGACATTACGGTCGAGGTTAGGGACATCATAGTCCGTAGGTTTAAGGACCCCACAGTCCAATGTTAGTTTTAAGACATCACGGTCGAGGTTAAGGACATCATAGTCCATGGGTTTAAGGACCCCACAGTTTAAAGACGTCATAGTCTGTGAAATGTGTGGTTGTCGGGACCCGTCACCTCTTTGAAGACGTTGAGGAATTACAACGACAAATATCAAAGGAGTGAAGAGATGTACCCTTGAACCAGAATGAGTTGGTTGAAATAGCAGACGTGCTCAGTTCAAGATAATTTGAGGACTTATGGCCAGAATTGGGCTAAGTCCAATTAAAAACATTTTTTTTGTTTTGGGTATTAAGCCTTTATTTGGGCTCGGCCCTTTTAATAATGCTAAGCATTGGGTTCTGACATCTTTTATCTTCATCAGAACAAATTGTGTTCTGACAATGCGCCACGTGGCGCGCCAGGCGCTTTGCGCCAGTTAAAGAGCGCATTGCGCTTAAATCAGACAGCGCACACGAAGAGAACACGTGTCGTGTTTAGCGCATTGCGCTTCTAATTTATGAGCGCTTTGCGCTAGTCTGTTGGCACGCCAGTGAGTGACACGTGGCGCGCTTGGCGTTGAGCGCCAGCCCATGAGCGCAGTGCTCTGTTTCAGAAGCGCAAAGCGCAGATTGTGTCTTTGGTGGACACGTGGCAGGTTTTGGCGCTGAGCGCCGATCCAAAGAGCGCAAAGGCGCAGTTCATGAGTGCAAGGCACTTTTCAATAGCGCAAAGCGCATCTGATTAATTTTAAGATCAAAGAACAAATTTATGTTCTTCTTAAAGTAGGCTTTGCCTCAAGATTCAAGAACAAAAGTTCTTGTTTTATAAAAGGGCTCTGCCTTTATAGATCAAAGATCTGTGAATGAAGTAAAATACTTCTTTTAGTTTTTTTATGATTAGATCTTTTGATCTTTTCTCTTTTTATCAAAGTCCTTGGTCTTTTGTAGATCTATGATCTTTTTAGAAGATGGTTCTTCTTTTTACGAGATAATTTCATCTATGTGGTTTAAGAACTAGTTCTTTACCTTCAAGACGAAGAAAATGATCTTCTTTTCTAAAGGCTTGCCTTTCTTTCTCTTTGAGTTTTCTCAAAGTTTGCAGAGGGTTTTTTTCTATATTTTTTTTTCTTTCTCTGCTTTTAGACTTGAAGTCTAGGGGCCTTTATATAGGGCCAAATGATTTGTTGAATCAGTTTTAAGAGATCTTTCTCTGATTAATTTGGGAATATTTCCCACCGTTGGATCTTTGATCCAAAGGCTTCTGTCTTACATAATCTTCTTGTTTCAATAAGATTGAATTTTTTTTCCATAACAGAATTTTAGTTCTGATTAATTAATAATTTATTATTAGTAGATCTTTTGATCTAACGGTGGGGGAATTTTTAATTCCGGCGCTGGCGCACTTTGCGCTAGCGCACCTACGTTTGCTACGTGGCGCGCAGCGCAGCGCAACTGCGCTAGTGCTCCCGTGTTTGACACGTGGCGCGCAGCGCAGAGCGCAACTGTGCTAGTGCTCCCGTGTTTGACACGTGGCGCGCAGCGCAGAGCGTTGGATCTGAAGCGTTGCTTCAACTTTTTAAATTTTGAATTTCAAAACAGAGCTTTGCTCTGATTGGGGGAAAGGAAGCGTCGCTTCATTCCAAATCTTGGAATTTGAACAGAGCTTTGCTCTGATTGGAGGAAGCAGAAGCGTCGCTTTGTTTCAAATCTTGGAATTTGAACAGAGCTTTGCTCTGATTGGAGAAACAATAATCCACACCTGCTCGTTGACGAAAACCTTTTGCTACAAGTCTAGCTTTGAAAGTCTCAACTTTTCCATTTACACCAATTATCTTCTCAAGACCCACTTGCTTCCAATGGGTTTTGCCCCTTCAGGAGCAACATCCAAAGTCCATACTTTGTTGGTGTACATGGATTCCATCTCAGATCGCATTGCATCTAGCCATCTCACAGAGTCCCCACTCGTGATGGCCTGCTCGAAACTAGTTGGGTCATCATCTTCCATAATGCAATCCTCGCTCCTACCGTCAATGAGAAAACCGTAGTATCTCTCAGGCGGATGAAGAACCCTACTAGATCTGCGGAGTGGCTGAGGTTCGTCGGGGACTATTGAATCCTCCGGCTCCACTAAATCATCAGCTGTAGTTTGTGTGGCTGGAACTTCTTCCAGTTCTACCTCTTCACCACTAATTTCTTTCATAAGAAATTCCTTTTCTAAAAAGGCGGCATTCCGAGAAACAAAACACCTTTTGTTCCTTAGTGTGGTAGAAGTTATACCCTCGTGAATGCTTAGGATATCCTACAAACTTGCACAGAACTGACCTTGTCTCGAGCTTGTCCGGATTTTGTTTTTTAACATAGGCCGTACAACCCCATATCTTAACTCGTTTAAGAGATGGTCTCTTCCCATTCCATATCTCATATGGAGTGGTAGGCACTGATTTGGTTGGAACTCTATTCAATAGGTATGTGGCTGTCTCAAGTGCATAACCCCAAAAGGAAATAGGTAACTCAGCAATACTCATCATAGAGCGCACCATATCTAATAGGGTGCAATTCCTCCTCTCCGATACACCGTTGTGCTGTAGTGTATATGGAGGAGTAAGCTGAGAGAGAATCCCATTATCTTTTAAATAATCTAGGTACTCCGCGCTTAAGTATTCTCCTCCCCGATCAAATTGAAGGATTTGAATATTTTTACCCGTTAGGTTCTCTACTTTGTACTTGTATTCATTGAATTTCTCAAATGCTTCAGATTTGTGTTTCAACAAGAACACATATCCGAACCTTGAGAGATCATCGGTGAATGTAATAAAGTACGAAGAACCATTCCTGGCATGTGTAGACATAGGACCACACACATCACTATGTATCAGTCCCAAGAGTTCAGTAGCTCTTTCTCCGTGTCTAGTAAACGGAGTTTTGGTCATTTTGCCTTTGACACATGACTGGCAAGTTTCATAAGATATAAATTCGAACGGATTCAAATATCCATCCTTATGTAACTTAGCTAGTCGTGTTGCATTGATATGACTTAGTCTACAATGTCACAAGAAGGCTTTGTTCATTTCTGAACTTTTCCTCTTGTGTGTATTCTGTATGTTAAGGGCTGTATTTTGATTCAAAATGTATAAACCGTTACATAACGCACCAAACCCAATCAACACTTGATTTAGGAAAATGTTCATAACATTTTTCTCTACTACAAAGTTATATCCTTCTTTATCTAATATAGAAACTGATATTAAATTACAAATCATAGATGGTACGTAATAACAGTCGCTCAAGATCAATGTATTCTAATTAGGTAATACAAGGTGATATTCACCAACTGATTTGGTTGCAACATTTGCACCATTCCCTACTCTGAGAAAATGATCACCTTTTCCCAGTTCTCTACCTTTCTTTAGCCCATGTAACATATTACAAATGTGGGATCCTGATCCGGTATCTAATACCCAGGACGTAGAGTGTACTGAGAAACAGTTCTCAGTAAGGAACACACCCGAAGAAGATGCATCAACATGCTCATTCCTCGTTCGGGTCGCATGGGAATCCGGGTATTCCCCTATTTCCTGCTCAGACTTAGAACAATTATAAGGTAGAGCAGAACCAACGTTCTCCAGCTCAGTATAACAAGCGGGTTCGGTCGATATATCAATATTATTATCTTGATTAAGGCATGTCATAGTCGCTCCCAGGAGAGAGAGAGAGAAGAAAACACTGCGTGCGCTCTTGCAAGATTAGATTGGTTATTATTTTATCTAATCAGGATGGCTCCCACTGTTTTTATCAAATCTTCCTTCAAATCCTAAAAGGTAAGACTAGCCGGGATTAATTACTGTTAGTGTATATGCCCTAGAGGCCATTACTGTATCATACTAGTTTGTATATTACTTAATGGAAGCTTGGGATATTCACCTTGTATATACAATCTTGCTCAAAATAGTAGTATGCTACTTGGTTTGTTTCTACTTCAATGTGTACTTGTGTTTATTTTTAGTATATCACCTATACACATTAGTGGAGCCCTTAGGATCTTTGCTTGATTACCAGCGTTGTGATGGCTGTCACACTAGTGGGGGCTGGGTAATCTATAAGCACATCCTTATGCAGGTCCCTAGTCGCAGGACTATCGAGACAGGGCATCGATACTCCGGAGTAGACTAGCGCATGCGCTTCTCATTCCAGTGTGGGAGACGGTCTGTCCCACAGCCGTTAGTACGTCGTACTGGAGATAGTATGCGGGTGCTCGTTAGGTTACGAGTACACCGGACATGACTCATCGGGAACTGACCGGTTGGTATTATACCTATCGTCAGTTATCAGTTCCCAGGTGACATGAGTACAGCTTAGTCCGCTGACTTGACACTGTCACTTCGCCTCGAGTGTGTTCCCACTGTACTTTGATTACTACCCTACCACAGCTCAAAGGAGTCGTGCAAACAGGTAGTAGTTGGGTGCAGTCCCGAAGCACTTGGAGGCAGTGACGGTTAGACAGGATTCGTCTCTCCCGGTATTGGGGGTTGACATCGCGCTGTGTCTAGGAGAGCCATTACACGAGTAGTCCCTGGCCAGGGCAAGCGAGATATACAGGTAGGCTTCCAGTGTTATCTCAGGGTGTTTTGGGCTTCACTCCGACACGACTTGTACCGCTATTAGGGGACTGACGTTTACCGCCCCCTAGGCCCGCCATGCGATGTATCAGACGAACAGACCGGACTGTACGGAGACTGTCACATTCAAAGAGTAGAGGTCGCATGGTTTTGCGACAGGTCGCATGGTTTTGCGACAGGGTTCGGTCACATCTGTGCACTTGTGCACGTACAGTGTCCGTACAGTTAATACTAGCGGGCTTTGGTTTAAGCCAGATCCTAGTGTACGTTTTGGGATTGGTTTTATCTCGTTTGTATTCGTGTTCCTCGGAACGCGGATGGGGTGTGTATGCACAGTTGACAGAAGCAGAGTATTCTCATTGGGGTTGTTGACTGTTGACTGTTGACAGTTGACTGTTGACTATTGACTTTTGCTTAACCCTAATGAGAATAAGATATATGATTAACATTAATATTAATTAAGTATTATAGTGACATGGTTGTTGAGGGGTTGACTTTGTTGACTTGTTTGACTTTGTTGACCGGTTGACTAGGTTGGACTAGTTGACCATCATCATGACAATGGCTATCATTCCATGGCAAAGACTTTTGCTTGCTTGTTTATTTATGCAAAATGAGTGCATGAAATGATATAGCCATTTTGACTTAAACCATTTACACAATACTTGATTACAATTTTTGTTATGATGACTTTTGGATTATGAGAGGTGAGAATGAGAAGAGTATGGTTCATTCTATCATTTGCTTTCTCACTCTTGAGCTCTCTCATTCTCAAGCTCTCCCTCTTGCTCTTGCTCTCTCTACCTCAAGGCAAACCATTCTCATGTGTTGAGACTCATTGCCTTAGAGATAAAAAGACACCAAAACATTCCTCAACTCATTCTAGTTCATAATGTTTAGCAAACCGAGTGAACTAGTTTCTTCAAAGTTCGAAGAAGAAGCCAAAGGTAGAAGCTTTCAGGTGGATCGATCTTCGGCGCAAGGAGACGACGGGGTGAAGCCGATCCGGACAACCATCGAGGCTTGAAGACGAAGGAGTTCAAGAAAGAAAGGTATAACCCCCTAACCGAGTAGTTAACAACTCCTAGTTAGGTTGTTAGTTAGATGTTTAACAAAGATCCGGTTTTGAGTCCATGTTACCGCCTCTAGAAAATCGTTTTTCACCAAATTCCGCAAGCCCGTAAGTACCGGGTGAGGTAGCATGGACTTACAGTGGTATCAGAGCCTAGTTAAACTCTATCTAACATGTTAGCAAAGTAACTAGAAGATCGATCAAAGAAAAAGTCACGAAATACACCAAAAATTCATGCTTGCTGTCGATTTTCAAAGTACTGTAAAAGTAATAAATCATGCTTCAAAAATCGACTCAGGGTTTTTAGAGTATACTGTAGAAAGACGGTCCTCTGATCTCATCAAAGCGCCGCGAAAACGCGGCAATAGCTTGCTATTGCCGCGGTTCCGCGGCCTTATTGGCTCCTCTCTGGATCTTCTTTGCTACAGTATATTCAGTGGGGTATTTTGGGATTTTTGAAATATGTCTTTTCAGCCCAGATTTTCCAGAACGAAAATTTTGTGTTTGGGGCCTAAAAATCCGTATTTTTGATCGAACTTCTAAAGACTTAAGCTGACGGGTTTTTATCTGTGATGTGATATTTGTATTGAACGTCTGCTAATCGCTATATGTCGATTACTGGGGGTTATACAAATCTGTGATCTGTAATGTTGCTGGAATGTGTATATGAATTCATTGGATTGTCGCGGGTGAATAGCCGGGGGTTGTGAGACGAGAGTTTTCTTTTCTTTCAATTCATGTAAATTTGTAAATTGATGTAATAATTATTTGTATGGCCGCACAACTGGGTCGGGGTTGTAGCCGTCATTGTATAATTTCTTTTTACTGTTTTTGCTCCTAGGATAGACCCATGGAGTGGGTGCACAAACTACCGGGTATGCCGAAGTGCCGAGTGGCCTACTCACGGAGTTGAGGGAGGTTGCTTCGC
Organism: Agapanthus africanus; assembly: GCA_030015575.1. Lineage (NCBI taxonomy): Eukaryota > Viridiplantae > Streptophyta > Magnoliopsida > Asparagales > Amaryllidaceae > Agapanthus > Agapanthus africanus. The sequence continues at coordinate 202,946,475 of CM057347.1, read as the reverse complement.
TTCGGGTACTTGGCGGGTAGTTTGCCGCACCCGTAGGGGTCTTGGGTGGGGTATTGGCTATTCACCGCGACCGTGTAATCTGCTTTTCGTTACAGGCTCGTACGAATTGCTGATTCCTAGTATATCCAATGTGTTCATCTGTGATCTGAAATGGCTATCATTGCAATATATCTATATATGATATTATTTAGGCGTTGCTTATGTTTTACAGCCGCGCTAGCCCAGCCCCCGCTCTGTCGTTAGTTAAGTAACCTAACGGGTAATGACGGGGCCCGTGGCGAATGCGAATGGCATAAGCGTACGTCATATTTTGGTTGTTTTCTGCAATGGTAGGATTAAATGATGGGACGCATTAAAAGAACTAATGCAAGAATATCACGCATTAAAAGAACTAATGCAAGAAAATAAACCAAGTAAAAGTCGTTGGAACACTTTCGAAAAACCACTCGGTTCTTTTCAAAAACAACTTTTAAATGCGGAGCTTGAGCCACTCCTTTTAAAAGCTATCTCATTCCATCGATTATATCAAGTTCACTACGTTCACGGTTTAGCCAAAACCATTCGTAGCCCTCCATCATTTCCGTTAAATATTCGGTAGTATTCAAGCTATGTATTTTGACCTCACGCCAAGGCATAGTGATTGGTAGCTGCCGGATATTTATCTATTGCATAGATAGAATGCGTTGGTTTGGGACAGCCGTACTGCCATTTTGGCCTACGTCAAGGGTAGGTACGGGTGGGTTCAAATTAACTTGGATAATGATGGGAAGAACTTGACATGCGACTTATGACATTTTGACCTCACGCCAAGGTCATAAGAGCATGGGGCAAAAATCCACATCGGGAGTTTCATAAGTACTGAAACTTGTTAGAGTTGCATACCATTTGGAGTGTGATGATTCTGATAGGATTCCTTCAGTTTCATCACGCGATGATATTTGGATCCCGATCCTACTGTGAGTATATGCTACTCCTCGGGAAAATTCTCACTTAACTATCAATGCTATAAACCAAGTGGGTGTCTAGAAAGGTGTTAGCGGGGCTACGCCCACAGGGAAAAGAGGTTATTTAATTAAGGAACTTCACGAAAGTGTTGGAAAACCTCCCTCGAAGTACCGACACTGGCCTGGCTGAACGGCTAAGCAAGAATTGTACGGTGAGATTGATCCTGACTAATTCTTTCTTTTTGGTTTGAGGAGGGATTCGAGAAACAGTGGGAGCCATCATGTTTAGACAAACTAAAAACCATTCTAAACTTGCAAGAGCATCATGCTGAGTGTTTCTTCTCTCTCCTAATTGCAGCGACCAATCGACATGATTGGACTTAAGTTACTTCTAGATAAAAACATACTGACAGGGCCAAACTATAAAGATTGGCTCAGGAATGTCAAGATGGCAATCACTTACGACAAGCTGGGGTATCTTCTTACCACCAAAGCTCCCCCTGTCCCAGGTCCCAAAACCAGCATCGCGGATAAGGAAATCCGTAAGACTTGGGAAATCGATTGCGCGAAGGCCAAGTGCTTCGTGCTTGCCTCTATGGACAACGAACATCAGAGGAGGCACGAGAATATGGACCTCGAATCCATATTTCTCCATACAAAAGAACTGTATGGAGAGCAGTCTCGTATCGCAAGATACGAAGTGTCGAAGAAGTTATTTTCGGCAAGGTTGGGCGTCGGATCATCGGTAGCGGAACACGTGCTTAAGATGATTGGCTACATAGAAGAGCTCACGGACCTTGGGACCACGTTGGAGAATGAGCTATATACGGACTTGATTCTCCAGTCCCTTCCTTCCACTTACGCCCAGTTTATCCTGAACTTCAACTTACAAGAAAGGGAAGTTGAACTTTCAGAACTCCTCAACATGCTGAGGAGCGCAGAGGGCACCCTACAGAAAGGTAGGGAAACATCCACTTTGTTTGTAGGAGGATCTTCCTCTTCTAGGTCCAAGGCGAAAGCCAAGGGAAAGAAGAAGAAAGCCCCCGCCAAACCAAGGGGCGGTGTTAGTAAAGTGGATACGAAGGGAAAGGCAAAAGCAACAAAGAAAGTGGAAAAGCTTGTGGAGAAGGAAGAATGCTTCTATTGTCATAAGAAGGGACACTGGAAGAATGATTGCAGGGCTTGGAAGGCCAGAACACAGGAACTGAAGCAGGTTGCGGCTTCAGCTTCAGGTGTGTATGTTATTGAAAACTGTCTTTCAATAAACTCTACTTCCTGGGTATTGGATACCGGATCAGGATCTCATATCTGTAATTCTTTGCAGGCGTTGAGAAACCGTAGGGTTTTGAAGGCAGGTGACATGACCCTCAAAGTTGCAAACGGAGCTAGCATGGATGCTAAGGCCGTGGGGGACTATCACCTGGGAATGTCAGATGGACATGTTTTGGTATTGCGTAATTGCTTTTTTGTACCCAACGCAACTTGTAATATCATTTCCGTATCTTTGGTTTCTAAAGAAGGTTATGAATTTGCGTTTGTAAGCAATATTGTAAACATTCACCTTAATCAAGTTCTGATTGGGTCAGGTACATTGAGCAATGGTATATACGTATTAAACCAACCACAGATTTTCAATGTCCAGAATACACACAAAAGAAAGTCTCTGGAAATAAATCAGACTTTCTTGTGGCATTGTAGACTGGGTCACATCAATGAGAGAAGGTTGACGAAGTTACATACAGAAGGATATTTGAATCCGTTCGAATATCAATCGTATGCCACTTGTCAATCCTGTCTCAAAGGAAAGATGACAAAGACTCCGTTCACTGGACACGGAGTAAGGGTGAGCGAGCTCTTGGGACTCGTACACAGCGACGTGTGCGGTCCAATGTCTACACATGCGCGAAGCGGTTTTTCTTACTTCATTACTTTTACGGATGATTTTTCAAGATTCGGACATGTCTTCTTAATGAAACATAAGTCCGAAGCCTTTGGAAAATTCCAGGAATATAAGAATGAGGTAGAAAAACAAACTGGCAAAAGTATCGAGATTCTAAGATCGGATTGAGGTGGTGAATACTTGAATGCCGAGTTCCTGGACTATTTAAAAGAGAATGGAATTCTCTCTCAGCTTACTCCTCCATACACTCCGCAACATAACGGTGTATCGGAGAGACGGAACCGAACCCTATTGGATATGGTACGGTCCATGATGAGTAACACTGAGTTACCGCGATCATTCTGGGGATATGCGCTAGAATCAGCCGCATACCTTTTGAACCGAGTTCCCACTAAGACTGTGCCTATCACACCATATGAGTTATGGAGTGGAAAGAAACCCTATCTTCAATATCTGAAGATTTGGGGATGTCCAGCTTTTGTCAAAAAGCAGCATGCGGACAAACTCGAGGCACGCTCAGTACTGTGCAAGTTTGTGGGATACCCAAAGAACACCAGGGGGTATCTTTTCTACCACGCAGAGGAACAAAAAGTCCTTGTTTCTCATAATGCCCACTTTCTAGAACACCAGTTCTTGGAAAAGGAAATTAGTGGGAGCGTAGTAGAACTGGAAGAAATTCCAGAACCACAGACTATTACTGAAAGCTTAGTGGAACCAGAGGGTTCAAAAGAACAGGACATTCCTACGCCGCTCCGCAGGAGTAGTAGGCAGTCTCATCCGCCCGAGAGATACTACGGTTTTCTCATAGACGGGGATAGAGAGGATTGCATCATAGATTATGATGAGCCTACTAGCTTCCAGCAGGCCGTTCAGAGCGTTGACTCGGTAAAATGGCTGGATGCAATGCGGACCGAAATGGAGTCCATGTACACCAACAAAGTATGGACGTTGGACATTGTTCCAGACGGGGTAAAACTCGTAGGATGCAAGTGGATCTTCAAAAGGAAGATTGGTGTAGATGGACAGGTTGAGACCTATAAAGCTAGACTTGTTGCAAAGGGTTTTCGTCAAAGACCTGGTTTAGACTATGACGAAACCTTTTCTCCAGTGGCTATGCTGAAATCCATTCGGATCCTTCTTGCCATTGCTGCCTTCCACGATTATGAGATTTGGCAGATGGACGTAAAGACCGCTTTTCTAAATGGAAATTTAGAGGAGTGTGTCTATATGGACCAGCCAGAGGGTTTCATTCAGAGTGGGAGCAGCGGAAAGGTGTGCAAGTTGCTTAAGTCCATCTATGGACTAAAGCAGGCATCGCGGAGTTGGAACATCAGTTTTGATGAGACGGTCAAGGAATTTGGCTTTATCAAAAATCCAGATGAACCATGCATCTATAGTAGATTTGTAGCGAGAACTGTAGTATTCCTCGTTTTATACGTGGATGACATTCTCTTAATAGGAAATGACATTCCTATGCTACAATCTGTCAAGGGGTTCTTGTCACACAGGTTCTCCATGAAAGACCTGGGTGATGCCTCATACATCCTGGGGATCCGGATCCATCGTGATAGATCCAAGAGGATATTAGGACTTTCACAGTCCAGGTACATCGACACCATACTGAAGAGATTCAGTATGGAAGATTCCAAGCGCGGTAACCTACCGGCTTGTCACGGGATCACCATCTCTAAAGAGATGTCTCCCAAGACTGATTTGGAGAGGGATCGCATGTCTATTATACCCTACGCTTCTGCGGTAGGCTCTATAATGTATGCGATGTTGTGTACCAGACCGGATGTAGCTTATGCACTGAGTGTAGTAAGCCGGTATCAGTCAAACCCTAGGGAGAAACACTGGATAGCGGTAAAGAACATTCTCAAGTACCTAAGGAGGACTAAGGAGATGTTCTTGGTGTATGGCGGAAAAGACCTCCAGATCGAGGCCTTTGCCGACTCCAGCTTCCAGAGTGACAAGGATGATTCCAAGTCCATGTCGGGTTTTGTCTTTACCCTCAATGGAGGGGCGGTGTGTTGGAAGAGTTCCAAACAGGAAACCGTTGCAGACTCGACGATGGAAGCGGAATACATCGCTGCATCTGATGCCGCAAAAGAAGCTGTCTGGATGAGGAAGTTCTTGAAAGAACTTCAGGTGGTTCCGTCCATTGTTGATCCAGTACCTCTGTATTGCGACAACAACGGGGCTATAGCTTTAGCGAAGGAACCCAGGTCCCATCAGAGATCCAGACACATCTTGAGGCGGTATCACCTGATCAGGGAGATCGTGGATCGCCAGGAGATCGAGGTTCGGAGGGTTGCTTCAGAAGATAACACTGCAGATCCATTCACCAAGGCCTTGCCCCAGACTCAGTTCGAGCGGCTGATCGAGATGATAGGTCTTCGATACGCCAGTACATGGCCTTAGTGCAAGTGGGAGATTGTTAGTGTATATGCCCTAGAGGCCATTACTGTATCATACTAGTTTGTATTTTACTTAATGGAAGCTTGGGATATTCACCTTGTACAATCTTGGTCAAAATAGTAGTATGCTACTTGGTTTGTTTCTACTTCAATGTGTACTTGTGTTTATTTTAGTGTATCACCTATACACATTAGTGGAGCCCTTAGGATCTTTGCTTGATTACCAGCGTTGTGATGGCTGTCACACTAGTGGGGGCTGGGTAATCTATAAGCACATCCTTATGCAGGTCCCTAGTCGCAGGACTATCGAGACAGGGCATCGATACTCCGGAGTAGACTAGCGCATGCGCTTCTCATCCCAGTGTGGGAGACGGTCTGTCCCACAGCCGTTAGTACGTCGTACTGGAGATAGTATGTGGGTGCTCGTTAGGTTACGAGTACACCGGACAGGACTCGTCGGGAACTGACCGGTTGGTATTATACTTATCGTCAGTTATCAGTTCCCAGGTGACATGAGTACAGCTTAGTCCGCTGACTTGACACTGTCACTTCGCCTCGAGTGTGCTCCCACTTTACTTTGATTACTACCCTACCATGGCTCAAAGGAGTCGTGCAAACAGGTAGTAGTTGGCTGCAGTCCCGAAGCACTTGGAGGCAGTGACGGTTAGACAGGATTCGTCTCTCCCGGTATTGGGGGTTGATATCGCGCTGTGTCTAGGAGAGCCATTACACGAGTAGTCCCTGGCCAGGACAAGCGAGATATACTGGTAGGCTTCCATTGTTATCTCAGGGTGTTTTGGGCTTCACTCCGACACGACTTGTATCGCTATTAGGGGACTGACGTTTACCACCCCCTGGGCCCGCCATGCGATGTATCAGACGAACAGACCGGACTGTACGGAGACTGTCACATTCAGGCTCAGTATGAGTAGATGGGTTTCACCTCGTCAGTCTTCTTGTCGGCATCTACCTGGGGACCGTTACGCACAGCTAGTGCCGCTTGCGGTCTGTGGTTAAACCCACTGCCAGCGTAGTGTCGAGTCTTTAGAGTCCCACACAGAAAGCTATTCGCCTTTAGGTGGTTTTGCGACAGGTCGCATGGTTTTGCGACAGGTCGCATGGTTTTGCGACAGGGTTCGGTCACATCCATGCACTTGTGCACGTACAGTGTCCGGACAGTTAACACTAGCGGGCTTTGGTTTAAGCCAGATCCTAGTGTACGTTTTGGGATTGGTTTTATCTCGTTTGTATTCGTGTTCCTCGGAACGCGGATGCGGGTGTGTATACACAGTTGACAGAGAGACAGAAGCAGAGTATTCTCATTGGGATTGTTGACTGTTGACTGTTGACAGTGGACTGTTGACCATTGACTTTTGCTTAACCCTAATGAGAATAAGATATATGATTAACATTAATTAAGTATTATAGTTACATGGTTGTTGAGGGGTTGACTTTGTTGACTTGTTTGACTTTGTTGACCGGTTGACTAGGTTGGACTAGTTGACCATCATCATGACAATGGCTATCATTCCATGGCAAAGACTTTTGCTTGCTTGTTTATTTATGCAAAATGAGTGCATGAAATGATATAGCCATTTTGACTTAAACCATTTACACAATACTTGATTACTATTTTTGTTATGATGGCTTTTGGATTATGAGAGGTGAGAATGAGAAGAGTATGGTTCATTCTATCATTTTCTTTCTCTCTCTTGAGCTCTCTCATTCTCAAGCTCTCCCTCTTGCTCTTGCTCTCTCTACCTCAAGGCAAACCATTCTCATGTGTTGAGACTCATTGCCTTATAGATAAAAAGACACCAAAACATTCCTCAACTCATTCTAGTTCACAAGGTTTAGCAAACCGAGTGAACTAGTTTCTTCAAAGTTCGAAGAAGAAGCCAAAGGTAGAAGCTTTCAGGTGGATCGATCTTCGGCGCAAGGAGACGACGGGGTGAAGCCGATCCGGACAACCATCGAGGCTTGAAGACGAAGGAGTTCAAGAAAGAAAGGTATAACCCCATAACCGAGTAGTTAACAACTCCTAGTTAGGTTGTTAGTTAGATGTTTAACAAAGATCCGGTTTTGAGTCCATGTTACCGCCTCTAGAAAATCGTTTTTCACCAAATTCCGCAAGCCCGTAAGTACCGGGAGGGGTAGCATGGACTTACAATTACACCCTACAAGTTCGCCAATCGTTCAGCCACACAGGTATTGGTATTCCGAGGGAGTCTCACCATGCTTTCCCAAGGAACTAATTAAATAACCTAGTTTCCGCAGGGGCATAACCCTGTTAACACCTTTCTTAGACACCTACTTGATTAGCTAATTGTAAAGTGGAAAACTATCCCAGGAGTAACTCTTACTCGCAGTGGGTATTGGGATCCAACTATCTCATAGAAGGTATGCAATCTCATTGCAAATTTCAACACATGAAATTCCCGATAATGTTTTGCCCCTAACGTCCTATGACCTTGACAAAGGCCAACAAACCATAGAGCGCTAGTCAAGTTCAACCCGTCATTTCCTGATTGAATTAAACCCACCCGTATGACCCTTGACAAAGGCCGACAAAGGCCAACAAAGTAGTATGACTACCCTAATCCAATCGCATCATATGGTTGCAGATAAGCACTAATCAGCTACCGCACACTACGCCTAGACAAAGGCCAACAAACGCAGCACGATACTAAATAGTACTTATTTGAAATGACAGAGGGCTACGACAGGTTTTTAAGAAAACTTTTAGCGTAATGAACTTGATACCGTTGTAGAATCGAGTGATTTGAAAAGGAGTGGTTTAAGCTCCGCTTTTAAAATCGAGTTTTTCAAAATAAACCGAGTGGGTGTAGCATCTGCTAGCTCTTGTTAAAGAGGTTACTCCCGGTGAAGGGATCTAGGCTTTTTCCTCATCGAATGAGCTGCTGGATATTCATCAAGGAATACCACTATGCAAAGCAATAACTAGAGCTACCTTTTTGAAAATTTGATTCCACAACATCATTAGGTTTCTTTCCTTTTCATTAATCTCATTAATGAAGTCCCATAATTTATTCTTCCTAAGCATCACAAATAAAGAAACGAAAATACAACGTACGCTTATACCATCCGCATTCGCCATAGGGTCACGTCATGCACCGTTATGTTAGTTAACTAACGGCGGAGCGGGGGCAGGACTAGTGCGGATGCAAAACAAAAGCAACGTTTATTATATATCATATATATATATAATATAAAACATTCATCTCACGCAGTTATATGATCTCATCATAGAATATTGCAGCAAAACTCAACATATGAAATATTGGATATACTAGGAGGTCCGTATTTTAAATTAAGCCAGTAAAAGACGTGGATTCCACGGTCGTGATGAATAGTTAAACCCACATCCCTAGACCCCTACGAGAGCGGCAAGCAACCCTATCAATTCTAGAGTTAGGAGACTCGGTCTCGACTCCTCGAGATGGTCTCCCACTGGACTCTGGAACCCGGTTACTTGTGCTCCCTGCCTTGGGTCTATTCTAATGCGGAAAAGTAAATAATATACATCAATGGTGATATCATCCTCAACCCGGAAGTGTACCAATAAAAGAATATTACATAAAAAATTTTACATGAATGAAAATAAAAAACTCTCATCTCACGCAAAAACCCCCGGCTATTCAAACACGACGATCAAATATAACATATCACAGCAACACATAACATCACATATCATCAACGTAAGCAAATATGCGTATCCCAATTGTCGTTGACGTATAGCAACGAAACCGGCGATACACCACATATTACACTTACGGTCGCAGAAAAGAAAATGAAAACGACAATAATTGGAATCCGCAACATCCTTAGACATCATAAATCCGAAATATCACATACTTCGGATTTCATGCCTAACCATATAAATTCCTTAGACATCATAAACCCGGAATATCACATATTCCGAATTTCATGCCTAAAGTTATAAACCCGGTATATTAGTCTCAAATTGAAAACACTTTACAATATCCAATCGGGCAATTCAACAAGATTCCCAACAAATGATCGAATGCTCGTCGGAAACATTAGTAGACGGACGCACCCCCGATGCCGTCGACGAAGCGCGCTTAGGCGGAACACCGCGGCCGCGAGCACCTGAACGGATGCTTTTGGCTATACAGTCACTTGGTCGGGGCTATGGGGCGTGGCTATCCAGTAGTGTTACCCGGCGAACGTTCGCGTACTATACGAGATTGCGACGGAGTTTTGATCCGAATCAAAACCCTGTGGCAACCGATCAAAATAGACTAAATTGCTAGATTTACAAAATACCAATTAGTTTTCATAAAACTAATTATTGTGGATTCCAAATATTGTATCACAAATCACAGATATCTAGACGATGTTAAACATTTCGATCGATTTATCAAACACCCAAAATTCCCACAGACCTTAACACTTAAGTCACATTTAAAATTACCCAGAATGTGCCACAAGTACCTACGGATCAGCACAAGAAGACACGTTCCCTGACTCACCAACGGCGCCGCGGAACCGCGGCTAAACCCATGGTTTAGCCGCGGTTGCGCGGCCTTTTGGCCGAGTTGGGCCATCGTTTTTTCTGAGGATCCATAGAAAACCCTGCACAATTTTCTGCATATTTTTAATTTGGAAAAATCCAACTTTTGGAAAAAATTCTAGAGACTAGGTTTTTTTGGGTTTCGAAGTTCGATCGAACACTTTAACTTCGTCTAGACGACTCCTAATGCTCTAACTTGGCTCTGATACCACTGCTGGGTTCGCTTAGCACCCTCACTAGGTTTCGACAAGCATCAAGTATGCAATTTCAAAAAATCTAGAGTGCTAAGCAACCCGAACCAAGGATCTAACTAGAGAATTAGGGTTTTATATGCATGTAAACAAACTTTACACTAAGTGAAATAGGACTACAACCTTTGTAGACTGGTCCTTCACTTTTAAAGCTCCCTGTAAGTCCCTTAGCTCCAAGTGGTGGTCCCCGAACTCTTCTTAGGCTCCACTAGGCGAAAGGAAGGAGCTTGCTTAAGGATCTTCAAGGCCGAAGATGATCTACGTCAAAGAATCTCTAACTCAAGCTACCTCTTCACTAATTGAGGAATTAGTGAAGTAAACAACCTATACTAAATGATTAGTTTGGTATGGATTGATGAAGTAGGAATTTTGCTTACTTAAGAATTATTTTTCTCTCTTTCTTTTTCAACTCACTCAAGAGCTAGAGAGCAAAGAAGGAGATGAAGAAGATGATCAAGTATGAACCCTTGGGTGAGAAAATATCACAAATGATATTTGTAGAGACTTAACTATGGCTAAAGATAATAGTTGGGTTAATAAATATCTAGAGTAAAAAAAAATTAGTGGACTTAAGTCAAGATTTCTACATGCTTCCACAAGCATCTTAAGCCATGCTAATTTCCACCTAATTTTGATTTTTCCCTTAATAATTAATCACCCAAATTATCTTTAGTTAGGTATGAGTCTCATACACCCAAGTCCAATGTATCATCTAGCATGACACAATAATAAATACATTAATATATATCACATATATATTTAAATGTATTAGTAGAAAATAAATTCTTAAGTGAGCTAATATTAGTTAATATATATTAATATATCAAATATATAATTATATATTAAATTATTAAATCAACACTTGATTTAATAATCCGGCTACATCACATATAACCAACTAATATCATTTATATCAACTTATCGAATCAACACTTGATTCAATAACCCGGCTATATCTCATATAACCGATTGATATCATATATCGCGAGATTAGAATACGGTATCACATACACGTATTAATCTCGGTCCCGCACATATCACATATGTGCCCTACTTCGTTTCGCTTGAGCCAGGAAATCTCTGTGTAGGACTTTAAAGACTCGTCAATACGCCAGCAGTAGGTAATGATCTTATCAGTTACCCACAAGCCGTCAACGGTACTAGCTGGACGTAACGGCTACCCAGGTATTGAGCGATCAGAAGATCAACAAGCAAGCTTGTCCATACTCCCGTGAATCCAGTAAGTAACACTACCGTACAGTCCGGTCTCTTCGTCTGATATGTCGCATATTGAGTCTGGGGGTGCTAAACGTCAGACCCCAATAACTTGATAAGTCATGCCGATGCGAGGCTCATAACGGGTCGAGAAACTACTGATAACACTTAACGGTAAATCTCATCATCAGTCCTGGCCAGGGACTTCCTGTTATAGCCAATCGAGTATAGCACAACATCAACCCCCAATACCGGGAGAGACGAAACCCCTTCCTATCGCTCATTGCCTCCATGTGACTCGGGACTGTACCCAAAATCCACCTGTTTGCATGCTCTCTTTAGCGTGGTAGGGAGGAAATCAAAGCACAGTGGGACCACACAAGACTCTATGACGATCTCGGGTCTACAGACTAACCTGTACCAGTGTCACCAGAGAACTGCTATCTGACGATAGGTATAATACCATCTAGGAGTTCTCGGCGAGTCCTGTTCGGTGTACCTATTCTCCAATGAGCACCTGTGTACAATCTTTGATGTCAAACACCAATGGATGTGGGATCATCCATCGCTCCATACAGGGTCAACAAAACGTACACACTAGTCTACTCTGGAATATCGATGCCCTGTTTCGATACTCCCACGACTAGGAACAATTAAAGGATGAACTTATGGACTACCCTGGCCCCACTAGTATGATCTCCATCATAGTCCTGGAAGTTAAGTACACATCCTAAGGGCTTTATTAACATGTAACGAAGAGACATCATAATGATACAAGTGTACATGTTAAGATAAAGAGCAACCAGAGAGCATACTATCATGTCGTGCAAGAAAGTTCTCTCTATATATGTCCAAGCATCCACTATAATATACAATCATGTACAATAATGGCCTCTAGGGCATACATATAACTAACACTCAGTAGGAGTTCAGATGAGCTTGTTTGTCGGCATTCTTTTTGGCAGGTACCTAAGTAGCCGTTAAGTACTGCTAGTGCCGCTGACGAGCTTGTGGTTAAATCCACTGCCAGCATACTATCAAGTCTTTAGAGTCCCACATAGAGGGTTTACCTGGTTCAGGTGAAACGATGTAGAGGCCGTATGTTTATACGTGCAGGATTTCGATTAATTATGTGTACTAGTTGTGTGAAATTTAATCGGACGGATTATAATACTAGCGGGCTTAGGATTAAACCGGTTTGTTAAATCATATATTGATTTAATACTAGTATTATATTAGTAGTATTATTCTATCTCTAGGATATTCGTATTTTGGTACGAATACGGGTATGTACTTACGGTAGAAAGTATTTTGTATTTATACAAAATACCTTCTAGAAGATGACACCTCATTATGTATTTTTCTATTTATTAGAAATAGAAAATGAGGTGGAAGGGTGGGTGGCTTCAAGCATGGTGAGAAGCATGAATATTAGTTTTATTTATTCATTTGTAAAAACTATTCAAGCATAGTTTGTATTTTTTATTGAAAAATGATATGCTTGATATTTTTCCTTAGCCATTTTTCTTCATTCATTCTAACTTTGTCATTTTCTCTCCTCTCTTGAGTTCATCTTCTTCTTTAAACCCTAACCCTCTCATGAGTTGAGAAACATAGGGTTTTAGAGATAGAAAACACTACTAAACATCTTTACATCAGCTAAGAAAACTAGATTAGCAAACTAGTTTGTTTAGTTGCTTCTTTTTGAGGTGCAAGCTTGAGCCATATTCCGTCGGGTGGATCATCTAGGATTGAGGAGGCTTTCCGAGCAAGCTTGATCAAGGACTTTAAAGGAGCTTAAGAAGAGGATCAAGAAGACCTGAAGGACATGAATCATTTCGGTATAAATTTCGAACTGAGTAGATAAACTCATATAGTTTCTAGTTTAAGGTTATGGTTTGATCACTTCGGTTTTAGTTGGTTGTGCTTGCTCAAAATTTAATTTTTGTGCATTCCACCTCTCTACTTTCATTGTAGAGTGAGCAATACTAACCAACATGGTATCATAGCCACTCCATAAGCCTTAACTAGCTTGTTACGACGATTAAAATCCGCCATTTTCATCGCGCAAAAACTGCCGACGAAAACAGTCCCAAAATTTCAAGTTTTTAGGTGTTTGCACTCCCCGCGGGCTCACGGTTTGGACCGTGACGCCGCGGGGTATTGCATGGGTACCCTGGGGGTCTCCCCAGGGTGACGAAGTAGAGCCCACCCGTCGAGGCCACCATGAGGTGGCCTTGGGGGATGGGGACCCGAGCACTACCTTATAAGGGTAGTTAAGAGGGTAGCCACCCTTGTGGGCCACCTCTTGGTGGCCCCCAGGGGTGTCTACCCTCTTAACCCCTCAAGCGATAGTTAATTTTGGGTACTTCGCAATCACGAAGGTTCAGGCGAGTTTTGAGTTCGTTTCGACTCCTGGATTGGCTTTAAACGAATGGAATTTTGGGACTTGGTGAACTGTTTTTTTCCGGCTTTGGAAAAACTTGTTTTGTTTGCTATTTGTGCATAAAATTTTATTGTCGTAGCCTTTGTTACTTAGTTATGTGATGCATATATGTGTTGTGAACGTCTTCTAATCACTACAGGTCGATAAGAAGGGGTTACACGCATCTTGTTTATCTGTGATGATGCTTGTGATATCTTTATAATGGTTTCGACGGATTGTCATGATGGATAGCCTTCAATGCAATGTTTGGTGTATAGTTTTTAGTCATTTGTATATTCATTATTGTGGGACGAGCGTCCGACATGTGGACTGCCATTTCTGCCAGATTGTATATTCTTTTATTGGGGCACGGACCGGTTGAGGTCGATGTCATCATTGCGTATATATTATTTTTTTCTATACTAGGATTACCCCGCGGCGGAGTGCTCGAGTAGCCGGGTTCTAAAGGGCAACGGGCCTCCATCTCATGGTGTTGAGACCGGGGTGCCTTACTCTAGAATTGGCGGGCTATTCGCCGCACTCGTAGGGGGTATAGGATGACCCACAGTGGAGTGCTCAAATTACCGGATTTCGTGAAGTGCTAGGTGGCCCATTCACTTCATTGATTAGGGTTGTCTCACTTCCGGGATTGGCGGGTAAATTACCGCGCTCATAGGGGTCTTGATTCTATATTGCACAGGCTATCCACACGACCGGGGAATGTCGAGTTTTATTTACGGCTCAATTGAAACCCGGGGCTCCTAGATTATCCACTATTCCATTTTGTTTATCGCTATTCTGTGATGTTTCTTATATCATGCCTGGGACGAATGGTTATATATATATCACTATTACATACAGGCACTATTAGAGACCGTATGGAATGGTCTCCAAAAAATAATGAACGGTCCCTAATGTATATTTGCGACCATTTATATTTTAAACGGTCGCTGAGTGGGTGGTCGCTGATACATCTATTAGGGACAGTTAATGAACGGTCTCTAATACAAACGGTCGCTAATAGATGTATCAGGGACCTTTTCCACCGGTCGCTAATAAGCAGACACGTGGACATCTCAACCACTATACCTGTTTCGTAATATCAGCGAACGGTCACTGATGAGGTATGAGCGACCGTTCCTGTAGCTTATACGGCCGCTAATAACTATTTTTCCTGAAAAAGTTACAGAAAATGCTGTATTCAATACAATAATACGCAATATCACAATATATTTTGCGACAATAGCGTTTCACATACAAATCAATATATATGCACAATCCACAACATATCCAACAAGATCAACAACAAATACGAACACATACGCATACAAACCAACATATAAAAATTATCCACGATATATCCACCAATATCGACAACTCAATCAAACACATATGAATTAAATTTTTAATAAACAAGCATAAATAAACTAAATTGTTTTGAATACGAACAACACAATACATACGCTATATATATGTCCAACAAAACGAAAAAATCTCCAAATCACTCGCAATCGCAGCTCACTCAACCCTGTAAATCGAAATAAATAAATATATAAATATATGAACTCAAACTATAATCTTCAAAACAATGTTAGCTATACTAACACATATATATGCTTACCTCACTAACTCCGACTACTTCCATCGTCAAAACATAATCCTTTCGCCGTTAACTTATAAGAACCTTACGAATACATAACATGAATTTTAAACATTAAAACTCAACATAGTTTAATTGTATGCTCAAATTTCTGTAGATAACAACTATACATACTTCACTAACTCCCACCGCTACCATCGCCACTAGAAGCTCGCCTTGAATAGTATCGATTCACATCATCGAAGTCTTCCTGCGAAAAAAAGTTACCTAATAACCCTCCTTGTGGGGTCGGCTGATCAGGGTTATACGGTTCCTGTGGCAGAGGGTTAGGGTAATAAGGATCTTGTGGCGGAGGCCGAGGGTAGTACCCTCCTTATGATTACGGAGGCGGTGGATAAGGATAGTACGACATTCTGTGTGATGAGGGAGGGTAATACGGTCGCTGCATCGGAGGAGGGTAATATGCCGGCTGCGGTGGGAATGAACCCTATGCTGACCACGATTGCGGACGTGGAACGTATTTTTGCGAGAATTGTTCCAACCGCGCCTCTATTTGAGCTCTCCAAGCCGCTTCATCTTCCGCCCTCTTTTTATCTGCTTCATCCCTCCTCCTGAGCTCCTCCTCTAGCGCATTGATCCGTTGTGTCTCAGCCGATTGTTGGTTGGAGCGAGCGGTCGACAAAGTTGAAGTACTTCTTCTGGAACCGGACCGCGAAAGACTAACGAGACCACCGTATAGGGGAATACGGCCGTGTCCTCTCGACTGAGGGAAAAACTGCTCTATAATAGATACCTCGGCCTCCGTAGGAAGATGATCATCGGCCGGATATTTGGGATTTGATTCCCGATAGCTCCTCTCCACCTCCTCGAAATCCTCCTTCGATAAATAAAACAATAATTAATTTTCTTTACTAAGTTAACAAGTGTAATTAATTTACTTAAAAGAATTGAAAAATGCAAGCTTACCACATGTTGAGTGGCTATATCCATCCTTTCTTCTGATATGCCCTCTCTCATGTGCAATGCCTCCCAAGTCTCAGGGAGGTTCGGCATTTCCCAGCCTTCTCCTATAACGGATATTTGATTTATTTATACGTGAAAATATGTAATGATGAAATTGAAAAATCGAACATTTATGTAATTAAAGATAAGCTAACCAAAGTAGCTGTATACTGATAAGCAGGAACCAATCCACCATAATAGTCATCTGTGGCTTTCCCTTGGTTCTGCTTATTTCTTTCCGATACTTCCTGTTTATTCATAAGATGATATCTCTAAATGTAATTTAATCTAAATTCGGTATTCAAATTATTTAAATATATTTTTAATTACCTTTGCTTCGGGTGTATCCTAATGCAATAGGAGAAACGCAAACTGATATCTAGGGATGATGGAGGGAAGAGCGGTAAAACGTTCCCAATCATCCGTAAATTTCTCCGACTGTTTGAATTTTTTCTTCAAGCTTTGACGCCATCTCTTGAATATTTGTGACATCTCATACCGGACATGCGTCCAATGTCCGTCTATATCATCTTCTAAGACGAAATGTTGCTGTAATACAGAATAATAAATATATTATTTAATAAATTTATAACATATAACAGGTATGCATGTAATGTTGAAACATAGTTGAGTTATGCATTACCAAGAGTGAGCGCCAAGTCCATACGTATGCTTCCAGGGGTTATCTTCAAATGTGAAGCCCATGTTCTAGAAGTCGGTGTTGCGGACGAGAATACCGATATAACCGTGGAAATGTGTAGCCCACATACCTGGACCTATGGGCTTCCCACCTACCCATTGCAGAATTGTCCTTTTTTTCCACGCATATCGTATTTCGTAATTTTGTTTACAACACCTCTTCCGTGGTGTTCAAACCGGGCCAGATTATCCCCCGCAGCCCGTGCCTCATTAATACCCGTGTCTGCTGCCTTTATCATCATATCGATTTTCGGTTGAGCAGCAGCCCACCACGCTATTGCCTTCACATTGCCCCTATCGCGATACGGTTTTTCATTTTGTAAATCATGAGGAAGAGGCAATGCATGAATCCATTCATCGGTGACGGGATCCAAGAACGCCCCAGGTTCCCTACTCAACTCTGTGCACTGCTCGTCTAGATGTGCATACGGATCATGCTGCACTGATGGACCTGCATCCTCCTAATCATGTACCTACATATTTTAATTTATTATAATCAATGCAATAGTTATTTGAATAAAATAATGCGGTCGATGATTATTTAAAACTCGTAATATATACCTCTACTCTCAGTATCAGGCTGTGTCGAGGATTCAATATCTCGATCTCTTTTCTTTGAAGAAAATACTTTGGCAAATTTTTCGAATATGCCTTTTCGTCCCGTCTGTTTCATGCAAGAGTAATGACGATACAAAATATATAATATGCATAAATCATTAAGCTAACAAATCAATACATTACAAGTGAATAGAACTGCTAGGTTTTTCATATATCATTTACATGCAAGTGATTATAAGTTTTTACAACTGCAAAGTTTATAACATATATCAATTGATTACACTTGTTTACAACTGTAAAGTTTTTCATATGTCAACCGGATCTGCTTCATCAAAGTCAATCTCGTGGTAGAACTATCGGAAAAGGATTTAGGAGGTGCCAGCAATGCAATCCAAGTTTCTTCACGATTAGGATCTTTTATTGCATACCGAACCTGATATGCAATACTAACTCCGAAACAGTCAAAACAAAACCCTAGTCAAAACAAAACCCTAGTTTCTGTCGAATTTTTCTGAGTCTCTGAAAATTATTTAAACAAGTACAGATTGTTACATATGATGTAATAAGAACACCAGAGAAAAATGAGCCCATTCCAACGGATTTTTCCCAGCGAAAAGAAGCTAAAAACCGGCCTGGCCGGTTTTGTGTTGGTATTTGGGCTTCATTTTTCTTTGGTGTTCCAGTCTCTGGGGTTTGGTGTTTCAGGTATTGTTTGTTTTTGCCAAGATTGCATGTGATGTTATCTTTCTATAGTGGCAATTCAGAGTGTTTCTTATTCGTAATTTTAACATTGTTTCGAGTTTTATATTGATATGTGATACAAATATTTGGAATCCACAATAATTAGTTTTGTGAAAACTAGTTTGAATTCTGTAAACCTGGCAATTTAATCTCATTTGATCGGTTGCCATGGGGTTTTGATATGGATCAAAACTCTGTTGTAATCACGTAGTGTATGCGGATACTCGCCGGGTAACATTACTAGATAGCCACGCCCCAAAGCCCCGACCAAGTGACTGTAGGAGAACCCCGTTGCCAAAAGCATCCTCCCGTATGCTCGCGGCCGCGGTGTTCCGCGTAAGTGCACTTCGTTGATGGCATCGGGGGTGCGACCATCTACTAAAGTTTCCGACGAGTATTCGATCAGCTTGTCGGGAATCTTGTTGAATTACCCGACTGGTTATTGAAAAGTGTTTTCAATATTAACACTAAAATGCGGGGTTAATAAGGTTAGGCATGAAATTCGGAATATGAGATATTCCGGGTTTATGATGTCTAAGGAATTCATATGGTTAGGTATGAAATCCGAAGTATGTGATATTTCGGGTTTATGATGTCCAAGGAAGTTGCGGATTCCAATTATTGTAGTTTTCACTTTCTTTTCTGCAACCGTAAGTGTAATATGTGGTGTATCGCCGGTTTCATTGCTATACGTCAACGACAATTAGGATACGCATATTTACTTACGTTGATGACATGTGATGTTATGTGTTGCCGTGATATGTTATAGTAGATCGTCGTGTTTGAATAGCCGGGGGTTTTTGCGTGAGATGAGAGTTTTTTCATTTTCATTCATGTAAAAACTTGTATGCAATATTCTTTTATTGGGACACTTCCGGGTTGAGGATGATGTCACTATTGATGTATATTATTTACTTTTCCGCATTAGGATAGAACCAAGGCGGGGAGCACAAGTAACTGGGTTCTAGAGTGAAGTGGGAGACCAACTCGAGGAGTCGAGACCGAGTCTCGTAACTCTAGAATTGGTAGGGTTGCTTGCCGCTCTCGTAGGGGACTAAGGATGTGGGTTTGGCTATTCATCGCGACCGTAGAATCCGTGTTTTTTACTGGCTTAATTTAAAACGTGGAATTCCTAGAATATCCAATATTTCATATGTTGACTTCTGCTGCAATGTTCTGTAATGTGATCACTTTATATGATGAGACGAATGTTATTATTATATATATGATATATAATAAACGTTGCTTATGTTTTTCACCCGCGCTGGTCCAGCCCCCGATCTGTCTGTAGTTAAGTAACCTAACGGTGAAGACGGGGCCCAGTGGCGAATGCGGATTGCATAAGCATACGTTGTATTTTTGTTTCTTCTGTGATACTTAGGAAGTATAAATGATGGGACTTCATTAATGAGATTAATGAAAAGGAAATAAACCTAAAGATGTGAATCAAATTTTCAAAAGGATAGCTCTAGTTCTTGCTTTGCATAGCGGTATTCCTTGATGAATATCCGGCACCTCATTTGATGAGGAAAGAGCCGAGATCCCTTCACCGGGAAATGACCTTTTTAGCGAAAGCTAACAATTGCTACAACCCATTCGGTTTGTTTTTGAAACTATTCGATTTTAGAAGCGGAGCTTAAACCACTCATTTTTCAAATCACTCGATTCTACAACGATATCAAGTTCAAAGCGTTAAAGGTTTTTCATAAAAACCATCCGCAACCCTCCGTCATTTTAGGAAGTAGAGTACGTAGTATTCGTGCTACGTTTGTTGACCATAGTTAAGGCGTAGTGTACAGTAGCTAAGTGATGTCTTCCTACACAGCATATGGTGCGATTAATTAGGACATTTATATGACTTTGTTGACCATAGTTAAGGGTCATATGAGTGGGTCTAATTAATCACGAAAAGACGGGTAGAACTTGACTAGTGCTTATGATTTGTTGACCATAGTTAAGGTCATAAGTCACTAGGGGTAAAAACCTTATCGGGAATTTCAAGGGTTGAAATTTGCAATGAGATTGCATACCTTCTATGAGATGGTTGGATCCCGATACCCACTGCGAGTAAGAGTTACTCCTGAGAGAGTTTTGCACTTTACAATTACCCGATCAAATATGTGTCTAGAAAGGTGTTAATGGGGTTATGCCTATGGGAAAACGAGGTTTATTTTAATTAGGTCCGTTCGAAAGCACAGGGGACCTCCCTCAAAGTACCGACATTGGCCTGGCCGAAAGATTGGCGAACTTGTAGGGTGTAATTAATCCCGGCTAGTCTTACCTTTTAGGGTTTGAAGAAAGATTTGATAAAAACAGTGGGAGCCATCCTGATTAGATAAAATAATAACCAATCTAATCTTGCAAGAGCATACGCTAAAGTGTTTTCTTCTCTCTCTCTCTAGGTAGCGACCATGCCACGCCTTAATCAAGATAATAATATGGATGTATTGACCGATCCCGCTTGTTATACTAAGCTGGGGAGCGTTGGTTCCGCTCTAACTAATAATTGTTATAAGTCCGAGCAGGAAATAGGGGATTACCAGGATTCCTGTGCCACCCAAACGAAGAATGAGCATGTTGATGCATTTTCTTCGGGTGTGTTTGTTACCGAGAACTGTTTCTCAGTACACTCTACGTTCTGGGTATTAGATACCGGATCGGGATCCCACATATGTAATATGTTACATGAGCTAAAGAAAGGTAGAGAACTGGGAAAAGGTGATCATTCTTTAAAGGTAGGGAATGGTGCAAATGTTGCAGCCAAAGCAGTTGGTGAATATCACCTTGTATTACCAAATGGGAATAAATTGATCCTGAACAACTGTTATTATGTACCCTCTCTGATATGCAATTTAATATCAATTTCTTTAGTAGAGAATAATGTTATGAATATTTTCCTAAATCAAGTGTTGATTGGGTTTGGTACATTAAGTAATGGTTTATACGTTCTAAATCAAACCACAGTTCTTAACGTACGAAACACACACAAGAGAAAGAGTTCAGAAATGAACGAATCTTTCTTAAGGTATTGTAGACTAGGTCATATCAATGCGACACGACTAGCTAAGTTACATAAAGATGGATATTTGAATTAGTTTGAATTTACATCTTATGAAACTTGCCAGTCATGTCTCAAGGGCAAAATGACCAAAACTCCGTTTACTGGATACGGAGAAAGAGCTGCTGAACTCTTGGGACTGATACATAGTGATGTATACGGTCCCATGTCTACGCATGCCAAGAATGGTTCCCCGTACTTCATTACATTCACCGATGATCTCTCAAGATTCGTACATGTGTTCCTTTTGAAACACAAGTCTGAAGTTTTTGAGAAATTCAAGGAATATAAATGCGAAGTAGAGAACCAAACGGGTAAAAGTATTAAAATCCTACGATCTGATCGGGGAGGAGAATACTTGAGCACGGAATTCCGTGACTATCTAAAAGAGAACGGGATTCTCTCTCAGCTTACTCCTCCATATACACTACAACACAGCGGTGTGTCGGAGCGGAGAAATCGCACCCTATTAGATATGGTGCGCTCTATGATGAGTGTTGTTGAGTTGCCTGTTTCCTTTTGGAGTTATGCGCTTGAAACGACCGCATACCTATTGAATAGAGTTCCAACCAAATCAGTGTCTACCACTCCATATGAGATATGGAATGGAAAGAGACCATCTCTTAAACGAGTTAAGATATGGGGTTGTCAGGCCTATGTTAAAAAGCAAAATCCGGACAAGCTCGAGGCAAGATCTGTTCTGTGTAAGTTTGTGGGCTATCCAAAGGATTCCTATGGATATATCTTCTACCACAGTGAGAAACAAAAGGTTTTTGTTTCTAAATATGCCACCTTTTTAGAAAAGGAATTTCTTGTAAAAGAAATTAGTGATAATGAGGTAGAACTGGAAGAAGTTCCAGCTACACAAACTAGAACTAACGATTTGGTGGAACCGGAGGATTCAATAGTCCCCGACGAACCTCAGCCACACCGCAGGTCTAGTAGGGTTCCTCATCCACCTGAGAGATACTACGGTTTTCTCATTGACGGTGGGAGCAAGAATTGCATCATGGAAGATGATGACCCAACTAGTTTCACGCAGGCCATCACGAGTGGGGACTCTGTAAAATGGCTGGATGCAATGCGATCTGAGATGGAATCCATGTACACCAACAAAGTATGGACTTTGGAAGTTGCTCCTGAAGGGGTAAAACCCATTGGGAGCAAGTGGATCTTTAAGAAGTAACTTGGTGTAGATGGAAAAGTTGAGGCATTCAAAGCTAGACTTATAGTAAAAGGTTTTCGTCAACGACCAGGTGTGGATTATGATGAAACCTTTTCTCCAGTGGCTATGCTTAAGTCCATCAGGATCCTACTTGCCATCGCTGCATACCATGACTACGAAATCTGCCAGATGGATGTCAAGACCGCTTTTCTAAATGGTGATTTAGAAGAGAGCGTGTACATGACTCAGCCAGAGGGCTTCGTGGATAGTGGGAACAGAGGAAAGGAGTGCAAGCTGCTTAAATCAATCTACGGGTTAAATCAGGCATCGCGGAGTTGGAACATCTGTTTTGATTTGGCGGTCAAAGAGTTTGACTTCATCAAAAACATAGATGAGCCGTGTATATACAAAAAGGTTGCAGAGAGTAAGGTCGTCTTCCTCGTATTGTACGTGGATGGCATACTCTTGATAGGAAATGATGTTCCTATGCTGCACTCGGTCAAGCTCTTCTTATCACAAAGATTCTCCATGAAGGATCTGGGTGATGCCTCCTGCATTCTGGGGATTAGGATCTATAGAGATAGATCTAAGCGGATGTTGGGATTGTCCCAATCCAGGTACATTGACACCATACTAAAGATGTTTAGTATAGAAGATTCCAAGCGTGGGAATTTACCCACGATCTCAGGAATCACTCTCTCCAAAGAGATGTCCCCCAAGACTGATTTGGAGAGGGCTCGCATGCAAGGGAGACCCTATGCTTCGTCAGTTGGGTCTATCGTGTATGCGATGTTATATACCCGACCGGATGTAGCGTACGCACTTAGTGTTGTAAGCAGGTATCAATCAGATCCTGGGAAGAATTACTGGACAGCTGTGAAGAACATTCTTAAGTACTTGAGAAGGACTAAAGAAATGTTCTTGGTGTATGGTAACGGTGAACTCCAAGTGGAGTCCTTTACCGACTCGAGCTTCCAGAGTGATAAGGACGACTCTAGGTCGGTCTCGGGTTTTGTCTTCTCCCTCATTGGAGGGGCGGTATATTGGAAGAGTTCCAAGCAAGATACCGTATCAGACTCGACGATGGAGGCTGAATACATCGCTGCCAACAATGCCGCCAAAAAAGCTGTCTGGATGAAAAAGTTCATAACTGAACTTGGAGTGGTTCCATCCATCGAGCATCCAATACCTTTGTATTGTGATAACAATGGAGCTGTGGCTTTGGCCAAGGAATCCAGGTCCCATCAGCGATCCAGGCATATTCTGAAGCGATATCACCTGATCCGGGAGATAGTTGATCTCCGAGAAATCGAGGTTAGGAGAGTTGACATGAAGAATAATACGGCGGATCCACTCACGAAGGCCATACCCTAGATACAATTTGAGAGACTCTTCGGAATGTTGGGTATGAGATACTACAACAACTGGCCTTAGTGCAGGTGGGAGATTGTTAGTTGTATGTATGCCCTAAAGGCCATTATTGTACATGATTGTATATTATAGTGTATACTTGGACATATATAGAGAGGACTTTCTTGCTCGACATAATAGTATGCTATCTGGTTGCTTTTTATCTTAACATGTAGACATGTATTGTGATACTATTTTTCTCTCATATGTTGATAAAGCCTTTAGGATGTGTACTTGACTACCAGGACTATGATGGAGATCATACTAGTGGGGCCAGGGTAGTCCATAAGTTCATCCTTTAATTGTTCCTAGTCGTGGGTGTATCGAGACGGGGCATCGATAATCCAGAGTAGACTAGCGTATACGTTTCTTGACCCATATGATGGGCGATAGATGATCCCACATCCATTGGTGTTTGACATCAAAGATTGTATATGGATGCTCAGTGGAGATTGGGTACACCGAACAGGACTCGCCGAGAACTCATAGATGGTATTATACCTATCGTCAAAAAGCAGTTCTCTGGTGACACTGGTACATGTTAGTCTGTAGACCCGAGATCGTCATAGAGTCTTGTGTGATTCCCACTGTGCTTTGATTTCCACCCTACCACGTTCAAGAGAACGTGCAAACCGATTGGCTTTGGGTACAGTCCCGAGTCACATGGAGGCAATGGGCGATAAGAGGGGATTCTTCTCTCCCGATATTGGGGGTTGATGTTGCGATGTGCTCGATTGGCCATAACAGGAAGTCCCTGGCCAGGGCTGATACGGAGATTTACTGGTAAGTGTTATCAGTAGTTTCTCGACCCGTTATGAGCCTCACATCGGTATGACTTATCAAGTTACTGGGTCTGACGTTTACCACCCCTAGACTCGATATGCGACATATCAGACGAAGAGACCGGACTGTATGGTAGTGTTGTTATTGGATTCACAGGAGTATGGACAAGCTTGCTTGTTGATCTTTTGATCGCTCAATACCCGGGTAGCCGTTACGTCCAGCTAGTACCGCTGACGGCTTATGGGTGACTGATATGATCATCACTTACTGCCGGCGTATTGACGAGTCATTAGAGTCCTACACAGAGGATTCCTAGCTCATGAGAAACGAAATAGGGCACATATGTGATATGGGGGACCGATATTAATACGTGTATGTGATACAATATTCTAATCTCGCGATATAGGTTATATGTGATATAACCGGATTGTTGAATCAAGTGTTGATTCAATGTTATGTTATATGTATATGTGATATGCATATAAATGATATTAGTCGGTTGTATGCGATACAGGCGGGTTATTAAATCAAGTGTTGATTTAATAATTTAATGTGTAATTATATATTTGATATATTAATATACATTAACTAATATTAGCTCACTTAAGAAAATGTTTTCTCTTTATACATTTAAATATATATGTGATATATATTAATGTATTTAGTTTTGTGTCATTCTAGATGATACATTGGACATGGGTGTACGAGACTATGTGATATATATTAATGTATTTAGTTTTGTGTCATGCTAGATGATACATTGGACATGGGTGTATGAGACTCACACCACACTTAAGATAATGTTGGGATTTAATTATTAAGGGAAAATCAAAATTAGGTGGAAATTTGTCATGGCTTGTGAAGCTTGGAGAAGCTTGTGGAAACAATTGACTTAGTCCGCTAATTTTGTTTTACCATAGATATTTATTAACCTAACCATTATCTTTAGCCATGGTTTAGTCTCTACATGAGTTATATATGATATTTTCTCACCCATGGTTCAAGGGTTGATGACTTGAGATCATTTTCTTCATCTCCTTCAATTGCTCTCTAACTTTGAGTGAGAAAAGAAAACAAAGAGAGAAAAATTATTCTAAAGTGAGCATAATTCCCACTTCACCAATCTATACCAAACCACCCATTTAGTATAGGTTATTTCTTCACTAGTTCATCAATTAGTGAAGAGGTAGCTTGAGTTAGAGATTCTTCGACGTAGACCATCTTCGGCCTCGAAAATCCTTGAGCAAGCTCGTTCCTTTCACCTAGTAGAGCCAAAGGAGCAAAGGGACTACTACTACTTGGAGCAAAGGGACTACTACACGGAGCTTTAGAAGTAAAGAACCGGTCTACAAAGGTTGTATTCCCATTTCACTTAGAGTAAAGATGTTTACTTGCTTTGTATAACCCTAGTTATCTAGTTAGATCCTTGGTTTGGGTTTCTTAGCTCTCTAGATTTTTTAAAATTGCATGCTTGATGCCTTAGAAAACCTAGTGAGGGTGCTAAGGAACCCAACATCTTTGACATAGAAACACTGCTCAGCTGTCACGACCCGAAAATATTGCTCGTGACTTGCACTTGAATCATATGAAGTCAATAGGACCCCATCTAATTCATGTAAGCAGAAACCCAGAAATCTAAACCTTTTTAAAGAAAATAAAGAGGTGAAGTTTTGAAATAAATGTATAATGAAATCAAATGCTTTCTTAAATGCATAGAAAAGGGAACATGAAAGATGCAAGTTTATTTTACTAATTGAGAAAAACATGTTTCGTCTTTTAAAAATTTGGGCAGCACCTCCTTTGTATATTTTGATCCAAAACCACAAATACATAAAGATAATAAGGGCATCCCCAAGCGGGAGCTAGCTCTTCGCCAAACAGCGGATTCACAACCACGCAAGAAATAAAACAAGTATACGACGCCCAATGGCGAAGATCAACATAAAAGATTATGAATAAAGCAAGACAACAACCCAAAAAGCGAACATATAACCCATCGCTCAAGTCTCGCAACTACAAGTCTTTCTAAGTCTTACTATTTATACAAATACTAGTTTTGATTGATGGAGTTGACGATACAATATGAATAATAAATACAAAAGTGGTACGAGCCTACATGTACCACCTACCAAAGCAAGTCACCCGAAAGCAAGCTGTGTGCCAACGATGCCGCTACCGATCCATACGGTCAACCTGCAAGAACTGTGGCACAACGGGGGTGAGTTGCCAACTCGTGAGTAGAAAACATCATCAGGTAGAAATCGAATAAACAACTTCCTAGGTCAACTATATCAAAAAGGTTATACTGTGATATCTAGGGTGACCGAATGTAAATATGTGCCAACAATATAATCAATGCCTGAATGCATGTGGATAACATCCAACAATATAATAAATACCGGTATGCATGTGGATCTCGTCCACTCAAAACATCATAAAAACATATGCATATAAATATATGAGGATATCAGAGAATGTGTGTCCATCAATGACATAACAAATCATGGAACCTGAGTGTCCAACACCGACACTCGAAAACATCATGAAACACGTGTCTAGCATCGACACGTAAATCCTCATATCTCAGGCGCCGCATCCTCAGATCGGCTCTCATGTCCATCTCACTACTCAGGTCGGTATCCTCCGGATAACCACCGAGTCCAAATACTATCACCGATAGGTAGTGCTCCCCTGCCAGGCTCAACGCCATCATCTGCGACCATCTTGCCCCGGGGTACCACACCGGGTCCACCATGCACCCGCAGACGGTTTCTCCTCCTCCTCGAATCGGGTGTCACATGCCTATCTCAGAACCGAAAAAACACATGGTGGACGCACTGAAATATCATATCAAGAGAAACCGTTTTTTTTTAAAACAACACATACTTTCCTTCGAAATAACCACGGTTCTCAAATCTAAAAATCTCATGAAAGCAGCATATCTCAATGCGTAAAACCGTAAAGCATGATGTATGCGACATATGACAGAATGTAAGCATATCCGTAAATCATGCAACATAGAACAGTAATATGCATATATCAAGGGGAAACCGCTCTTTAAAATGAATCCAGTTTTAAAATATATCTTGCGGTTCCTAATTCCTCTAAGGTAAAATGCAACATCGTATAAAGGTGTATATGTAACTATAGCAAGTAAATTATGCAAAGAGTCATATCATGATGCAGCAAATCTACTGTATAGTGACATGGCAATTATCGATGATGATGTGTGTGAGCCGGCCAATCTATGTAAGTGTGACATACACATCATCGATAATGGTGTAGGTGTACTAGCACAGGTATATGAAATGCAAAGGGAAAGACATGAACGTAGCATAAGTAAATCGGCAGCTAAATGCTAATAGGTATACGTATCTAACATGACCGAGTCGGTGAATCTATCAATCGGCATCCTCTAGTCAAGGGTATGGATCAATTATCAATTAAACTCGTCACGTACGGTAAATCATCGTACGGCATCATTAACAATTTGGGATCCTAACAACCTATATGACAATGAGGGTACGGACCTAACGTCCCGTACGGCTTATCACTCAAGATTCACAACATTTATATCCCTTTATGCCCATGTCCCCGGGTCGCATCCATAACAACCTCATATCTGGGGACCGGCAAGGGTATCAATCCTCTCTTATCGACCCGCATCCGTATACCGACAAATCCATCAAGTCATCATATCACATCAAATTTTCATAACCTTAAGCTTCCATCTCATATCATCTCTAACTATCATTTTAACCATATTCCTAGTTTCCTAATCTAGGTTTCTACGACTGTATCCTATAGATTGGTTTCCATTTAGTAATTTGCGGGGGTGCTATATGCCATCCACCCGACTTCCCCCGTAGATATTGATCTACTCACCTGATCCTTGCCCGTCGAAGTCGATGACTCCATGCTCTATCATCTCGGAATCCACGCGATGGTACCTACAATATCAACACATATCGCAATGCTATTAAATTCGAGTTCGGAAAACCAATACGGCATACGGTTCGCTCATAGGTTAAAACGTATAGCCTCGCATGCAAAACACAACCCAATTACCCTCGTCGTTGACGTTCAAACGCCACACGACGGAATTCAAATCAAATACCAAAACTCAAGTTTTCATAATCGCAAACACGAAAAACAACAACCTAGGAAAACCACTCCCAGATTTCACCCTAGGCCAAACTAGGGAATTTTGCATACAGGGTTAGTCTAGATATCACAAAACAAGGCAACCCACCAAAAATCCCCAGATTCCACTCTGGTGTGGCCGCAATTTGTGGCCACAAGGAATATATCTGCGGCCAAGAACTTGAACTGGGGTCTCGGGTCTCTAGGGCACACTCACAATCACCTGCTCATCTCACTTTCTTTGCTAAATGATTTTTAGTGTCTCCGGGTTACTCCAGATTCCCATATACACTCACTAAATCCACAAAATCCCGATACCGGCAAATCTAAAGTTCGTATCTTGGTTTCTAACCCGGGTCTTGGCCAGTAAAAACAGCACTAAGGGTCTTACAACAGCCACTTCCATCACCACAACATAATTCAAACCCGAATCCTTATCTTGAAATTTCCAACATCACTAATCATCACTAAACCAATTCTAAACTAAAATTGAAACTAAAACAACTAAATTATTAAGCTAATGGTGTAGGAGATACCTCATTTGGGCAACTCAAGAAAAACCCTAGCTTGTCCAAGTCTCCAAAATCCAACTTTGATGGGTCCATTGTGATGAGGGTGAGGAAGGGATCAACTTTAATGAAGAGGTGGTAGGGTTTTGATGAAGATTTGGAGATGAAATCTTGGGGTAGAGGTGGAGGGAAGCTTGAGGATGGAGGTGAAGAAAATAAATGGGTGGAGGAAATGAGGTTGTCCTCTCTCTCTCTTTTATCCTAACCCTCTCTCTCAATTATTTACTCTTTTACCCTTTTCTCTTTTTCCTTTTATTTTCCCTTCTCACAAATAACATCAAACACAATTAAAACAACGCATAACTAAAATGCAACATGACATGGTGCACTAGCCATGGAAAACTGTAGAAACACGGATTTGACATAATCGCGATTAGCAGTGCACTAATCGGGTTTTATCCAAACTGCATATAATTAATTATAAAAATGCCAAATCCGATAAATATATTTTTAAATGAATAAATCATTTTAATCTTCAATTAATTCACAATTATTGGTATATATTTATACCATTTTACGAAAACCCCAATTTCACAAATCGGGTAGTTTTCGCGAAATATATTATTTTCATATTAAATTCCAAAAATAATATTTTATATTTTCTGAAATGTTACAATTTTCCCCCCTTAAAGAAATTCGGCCCCCGAATTTAAATTTAAACCCCAAAATACTAAAACATTTCAATAATCAACTCAAATCGACGAGGCTCTGAAATCATAGAGGATATAGAAAAGCCATAGCGCATCAAGTGCGCATGAAAACGAATACAAAACTCAAATCGAACTCCGTCAAGTATCACACAAATCATCGGATTTGCACACATATCATCGGAGTTACAATTGATACACAGATCTAAAAATCCACTACTGAAATCCAATATACACTAGTTAAATAAACCTCTGGTTAAACTTTTTAATGCATGCAAAGTACTCAGGTACTGTCCTCAAATCAGTCATGTTTAGCTACTACACAATATAGTGCCCATCATGAAAACAAAATGCTCAAAAGCAAAATCAGGCTCAAAAGGCGTATCCAACAATCACGTGCATCTGGTGCGCACGGAAATCAAATCCAAACACAGGTGTCACAATATGCACAAAGCAAAACTAAGTGCAACGGGTGTGCATGAAAGTATCTGTCCAGCGCAATGGGTGTGCACGACAATAATATCTGGTGCATCTATTGTGCACGAAAATCTCAATCGGGTGCATCCGGTGTGCACAAAATCACATCTCATATCATGCGTGAAAATCCAAATCAAGTGCATCCGTCATGCACGAATGAAATCCAAATCAAGTGCATTCAACATGCACGAAATACAAACAATAACTCCAATGCGTAAAAAAAAAAGCAACACCGAGTGTACCAAGGTATATAAAGTCATAAATGTGTGTAACTGCGTGCACAAAACACATATCGATGCACTGCAAGCACATATAAGCTTTACCGAGTGCAAAATCAAATCGAGTGCGTACCACACGCACAAAATCAAATCAACTGTATGAAATCCAGGAAATCATAAACATGTGCAGCCAAGGTACAAAATCAATATCAAGTGCAATAGATATGCACAAATCATAAACCAACACAACGGTGTATAAAAACATATATCAAGTGCAATAGCTATGCACGAAAATGTAAATACCCAGTAGGTGCAGCAATGGTACACGAAATCAATATCATAAAACCCATCATCAAAAAACTCAAATCCAAGCGATATAAGCGTGATACTCGGATCACAAACGCAAATCGCAACAAATGACATTGAGATACACCTCCTACAATGTCGAAAAATGCCGGTGCGCCCAAAACTGGCAGAGCAAGAACATCCGCTTTCCCTCTGCTCACTGTCTGGCGTCCTCTGTCTCTGGGTCCTCATTTCTCTGTGGATTACCAATCTCGCAATCCATCGGCTCATCGGTCCGGTCCGGTGTGCTAACGGAAACGATTCAGCTCTGGCACTTCTCTGGTCATCTCTTGGCCAATTAGTATGACCACTCATAAAGCAGCATGTCACTGGCGTCGGCCTCTGGTCCTCTGAATGCACGTCACAGATCTGATCCTGGGTGCAAATCTTATCACAGCAGTGTCTTGGAAGCAACCTGCTCAGGGTCTCTTTCGATCTTGCCTATGCCAAACTATACGGAGGCCGATACTCTTACAAAATCTTTCCTCGCTTTCTGGACATCTACGTTCTTAGCACAGCTTTTCCTCGGGAACTGGTAGTATCTCACGCCTCTATATACATATCAGATCTTTAATCTCAACGGGGAGTAACAACAGCTCGTTGACATCTCGCACGAACCTCTTGTTCCACTCGTCTTTATTATCGTCTGCTTCGACGTCACGTCATGCTATCTATGTACTGCAATTGTCTCGGCTACAGTCAATCCCGAATCTCTCACACGGACTCGAAATCGCGAACTCGGTATCTTCGTCACTCTGTAGAAGATCTCTAGCCGAACACGTCCTCGGGAACTCGTCCATACCATCGGAGGAATACTCAATACTCGTCCGTTCTCGATCAACTCACAACGCATCTGGGTGAGGTCCTCTATCTGAAGCTGGTCCACTTACTTGTCTCTTATCACATGATATTCGGACGACGTTAAACCTTTCGATCGATTCATCGAAGTCCCATAATTCCCCGAGAGCTCAACACTTAAGCACAATTTATAATATCCAGGACATGCCACAGTATCTATGGACCAGCCGTAGAAGGGTCAAGCCTCACTGATGGCACCGCGGAACTGCCGTAAACCCTAAGGTTCAAAAGCGGTTCCATGGGCATTATGTCGAATTAGGGTTTCATTCTTCTAGAGGGTCCACAGAATTACTTGCATGTTCCTCCGAATACTTTAAACTTGGAAAAAATGGGTTTCTGACATTCGTTCGAACTTTTTAACCTTACCTAGACAACATGTGAATACCCTTCGTCTCTCAACTCGGGGTAGACTAGCTATCATCTGTCGCATCTCTGCCTGAAAGCTCCGGCGATCTCAGCTCGTAAAGCATGGAGGCGACATCCTATCAATCTCAGCAACAGCTGGGTCATCTGTCTGCACGGTAGACGACATCACAATCTCTGAGGTATGCTGTACATCAACAGTCCTCTCACAACTGGCATGCTCTATCAACGGCCCGATCATACGGTGCAAAACCGAACACTCGCCTCAAACGAGAAGTCACAACACCAATACAAAATCGAGATATTCTCGTGTCACCAGAAAACACGATGGTCAGTCCCCGTCTAAGACGAGCTCGCCCTGACCGCATCACTAGCAACAGCTCAATCTGCGCTCAAACCATGGTGATAGGAACCTCAAGCATGTATCGATGAAACCATATCAATGGAATGAAAGGAATCAACAGATCCCAAAATGGATACATGATCATAAGGAAGAATGGAATCAATAAGAGTATGATCATGGAAACAAATAGAATCAAAGATCTCAATATATATACATCCTAAGGTTTCTTAAGTGGAGTATCGTATCGTAAATATACCGCGGAAGATATGTACGGTACGTTACTCTACTCAAGCTACCTACTCCATCAATCAGGGTCAGCCTATGTAACGAAAGTTCGGATCTAATACACCCCTGTCCAAGTCTAAGTTCCGTAAGGTCAAGCCTAGGTACCGAAAAATTTACGCCCCAGACCCCACATAGTCAAACCTAAACTCGAACAAAGGTTAAACCTAGCACTCTGATACCAACTTTGTCACGACCCGAAAATATTGCTCGTGACTAGCACTTGAATCATATGAAGTCTATAGGACCCCATCTAATTCAAGTAGGCCGAAACCCAGAAATCTAAACCTTTTTAAAGAAATAAAGAGGTGAAGTTTTGAAATAAAGGTATAATGAAATCAAATGCTTTCTTAAATGCATAGAAAAGGGAACATGAAAGATGCAAGTTTATTTTACTAATTGAAAAAAACATGTCTCGTCTTTTAAAAATTTGGGCAGCACCTCCTTTGTATATTTTGATCCAAAACCACAAATACATAAAGATAATAAGGGCATCCCCAAGCGGGAGCTAGCTCTTCGCCAAATGGCGGATTCACAACCACGCAAGAAATAAAACAAGTATACGACGCCCAATGGCGAAGATCAACACAAAAGATAATGAATAAAGCAAGACAACAACCCAAAAAGCGAACATATAACCCATCGCTCAAGTCTCGTAACTACAAGTCTTTCTTAGTCTTACTATTTATACAAATACTAGTTTTGATTGATGGAGTTGACGATACAATATGAATAATAAATACAAAAGTGGTACGAGCCGACATGTACCACCTACCAAAGAAAGTCACCCGAAAGCAAGCTGTGTGCCAACGATGCCGCTACCGATCCATGCGGTCAACCTGTAAGGACTGTGGCAACAACGGGGGTGAGTTGCCAATTCGTGAGTAGAAAACATCATCATGTAGAAATCGAATAAACAACGACTTCCTAGGTCAACTATATCAAAAAGGTAATACTATGATATCTAGGGTGATCGTATGTAAATATGTGCCAACAATATAATCAATGCCTGAATGCATGTGGATAACATCCAACAATATAATAAATACCTGTATGCATGTGGATCTCGTCCACTCGAAACATCATAAAAACGTATGCATGTAAATATAAGGATATCAAAGAATGTGTGTCTATCAATGAAACAAAAAACATGGAACCTGAGTGTCCAACACCGACACTCGAAAACATCATGAAACCCGTGTCTAGCATCGACACGTAAATTCTCATATCTCAGGCGCCGCATCCTCAGATCGGCTCTCATGTCCATCTCACTACTCCGGTCGGTATCCTCCGGATAACCGCCGAGTCCAAATACTATCACCGGTAGGTAGTGCTCCCCTGCCAGGCTCAACGCCATCATCTGTGACCATCTTGCCCCGGGATACCACACCGGGTCCACCTTGCACCCACAGACGGTTTCTCCTCCTCGAATCGGGTGTCACATGTCTATCTCAGAACCGAGAAAACACATGGTGGACGCACTGAAATATCATATCAAGAGAAACTGTTTTTTTTAAAACAATACATACTTTCCTTTAAAATAACCACGGTTCTCAAATCCAGAAATCTCATGAAAGCAGCATATCTCAATGCGTAAAACCGTAAAGCATGATGTATGCGACATATGACAGAATGTAAGCATATCCGTAAATCATGCAACATGGAATAGTAATATGCATATATCAAGGGAAAACCGCTCTTTAAAATGAATCCAGTTTTAAAATATATCTTGCGGTTCCTAATTCCTCTAAGGTAAAATGCAACATCGTATAAAGGTGTATATGTAACTATAGCAAGTAAATTATGCAAAGAGTCATATCATGATGCAGCAAATCTACTGTGTAGTGACATGGCAATTATCGATGATGATGTGTGTGAGCCGGCCAATTTATGTAAGTGTGACATACGCATCATCGATAATGGTGTAGGTGTACTAGCACAGGTATATGAAATGCATAGGGAAAGACATGAACGTAGCATAAGTAAATCGGCAGCTAAATGCTAATAGGTATACGTATATAACATGACCGAGTCGGTGAATCTATCAATCGGCATCCTCTAGTCAAGGGTATGGATTAATTATCAATTAAACTCGCCACGTACGGTAAATTATCGTACGGCGTCATTAAACAATTTGGGATCCTAACAACCTATATGACAATGAGGGTATGGACCTAACGTCCCCTACGGCTTATCACTCAAGATTCACAACATTTATATCCCTATATGCCCATGTCCCCGGGTCGCATCCATAACAACCTCATATCAGGGGACCGGAAAGGGTATCAATCCTTCTTATCGACTCGCATCCGTATACCGACAAATCCATCAAGTCGTCATATCACATCAAATTTTCATAACCTTAAGCTTCCATCTCATATCATCTCTAACTATCCTTTTAACCATATTCCTAGTTTCCTAATCTAGGTTTCTACGACTGTATTCTATAGATCAGTTTCCATTTAATAATTTGCGGGGGTGCTATACGCTATCCACCCGACTTCTCCCGTAGACATAGATCTACTCACCTGATTCTTGCTCGCCAAAGTCGATGACGCCATGCTCCATCGTCTCGGAATCAATGCGAAGATACCTACAATATCAACACATATCGCAATGTTATTAAAATCGAGTTCGGAAAACGAATACGGCACACGGTTCGCTCATAGGTTAAAACCTATAGCCTCGCATGCAAAACATAACCCAATTACCCTCGTCGTTGACGTTCAAACGCCACACGACGGAATTCAAATCAAATACCAAAACTCAAGTTTTCAGAATCGCAAACACGAAAAACAGCGACCTAGGAAAACCACTCCCAGATTTCACTCTAGGCCAAACTAGGGAATTTTACATACAGGGTTAGTCTAGATATCACAAAACAAGGCTACCCACCAAAAATCCCCAGATTCCACTATGGTGTGGCCGCAATTTGTGGCCACAAGGAATATATCTGTGGCCAAGAACTTGAACTGGGGTCTCGGATCTCTAGGGTACACTCACACTCACCTGCTCATCTCACTGTCTATGCTGAATGATTTTTAGTGTCTCCGGGTTACTCCAGATTCCCATATACACTCACTAAATCCACAAAAACCCGATACCGGCAAATCTAAAGTTCGTATCTTGGTTTCTAACCCGGGTCATGGCCAGTAAAAACAGCACTAAGGGTCTTACAACAGCCACTTCCATCACCACAACACAATTCAAACCCTAATCCTTATCTTGAAATTTCCAACATCACTAAATCATCACTAAACCAATTCTAAACTAAAATTGAAACTAAAACAACTAAATTATTAAGCTAATGGTGTAGGAGATACCTCATTTGGGCAACTCAAGAAAAACCCTAGCTTTTCCAAGTCTCCAAAATCCAACTTTGATGGGTCCATTATGATGAGGGTTAGGAGGGGATCAACTTTAATGAAGGGGTGGTAGGGTTTTGATGAAGATTTGGAGATGAAATCTTGGGGTAGAGGTGGAAGGAAGCTTGAGGATGAAGGAGGTGAAGGAAATAAATGGGTGGAGGAAATGGGGCTGCCCTCTCTCTTTCTCTCTCTTTTATTCTAACCCTCTCTCTCAATTATTTACTCTTTTACCCTTTTCTCTTTTTCCTTTTCTTTTCCCTTCTCACAAATAACATCAAACACAATTAAAACAACACGTAACTAAAATGCAACATGACATGATGCACTAGCCATGGAAAACTGTAGAAACACGGATTTGGCCTAATCGCGATTAGCAGTGCACTAATCGGGTTTTATCCAAACTGCATATAATTAATTATAAAAATGCCAAATCCGATAAATATATTTTTAAATGAATAAATCATTTTAATCTCCTATTAATTCACAATTATTGGTATATATTTATACCATTTTACGAAAACCCAATTTCGCAAATCGGGTAATTTTCGCGAAATATATTATTTTAATATTAAATTCCAAAAATAATATTTTATATTTTCTGAAATGTTACATGAGCTTGTGAAGCTAACATGAACTTATCATCTCGATAAATTTCTTTATTGAGATTAACAAGCTGAAAGCCATACTCATCGATCTGGATGCAAGCGCACAACGGACTTTGAACATAACAAATATTTCTTGCTCATTATTCCCATAAAATAACTCTATTATATCCTCCAGCTGACCGTAATATTCTTTTTTTCCTCCCTCCTATCTTTGATCACGTGAACTTGAGAAGCACGTTTATTCAAACGGACAATAAATCCCATTGTTTTGGGTAGACAATTTCTCAGTTGTAAGAAATTTTAGGTTATTAATACAATATGAACCGTATCGATTCACTTTTGCATTAGGACCTTTAGATAGTCGCACAATTACATCCGGTAATTGCATCCCTTTTGCTATGTCATCTTCAATCTACAATGCATTTACATGTAAAATGTATAAGCTATATGTGATATATGCATGTGAAACATGAAATATACAAGACATACGTAAGTGTTTACGGAACCACCGTGGAAAGTGTTTCATATGTTCTTGATTAATCTTCCAATTAGCACTCTTTCTGAAAATTGCATTCGTAAGTTCTTCAATATGTCGGCTAAAAGAATAACAGTATTAATTATTTAGGCATATACAGATGTAGGCACTCAAAATATTGACACGATTAAATTTTTTAATTTATATACCTTCTGTGATCGGCAGTAATTTCAAGATTATTAAGGATATACGAATGCGCTTGATCGAACCACTCACTCCGATAGGATCGATCCTCCCCTTGTGATTTGGATAGCTTATCATTGTTAATTCGAGAAGGACGGTTTAACCTTGTTTCAACTCCATGCAAGTAACGAGAAATGATATTGATGTATTCGTTGGCGCAATAACTCTCGGCTATTGACCCTACCGGTCGAGCTCGATTACGCACTTACCGTTTCAAGAATCCCAAGTATCTAAAACATTAACGAATAATTTAGAAAAATGTGAGTATTATAATAAATTAAAAAATACAATTAACTGGAAAAATATATTACCTTTCTACTGGATACATCCACCTATATGAGACACGTCCAGCATGTTGGGGTTTGCTTAGCACTCTCACTAGGTTTTAGCAAGCATCAAACATACAACTTAAAAAATTTAGGATGCTAACCAACCCGAACCTTGAATCGAACTAGAGGATTAGGCGTAAAGGCTAACAAGTATCGCATACAAGTAAGTGTCTAACACTAAGAGAAAAGAAATACAACCTTTGTAGACCTCTCCTCTTTTTCTTTAGCTCCGTGCAGGTACCCTTGACTCCTTGGTTCCACTTAGAGTTTGAACGCATCCGCTTGAAGCCTTCGAGGTCCATGATGATCCACCACGGAGTTCCTTTACTCAAGCTCCTTGCTACACTTGACCTAAGTGGATGTGTTGCAAACAACCTACACTAGTGGGCTAGACTAAGATAGATTGATGAAGTGGGTAATAATCTCACTAATAAACCTTTCTTTTTCTTTCTCTTTTCTCACTAGAAAATGGTAGAGAGCTTTGAGGAAGAAGGAGATGGAAATGGCTTAGCTTGAGCTCAAAAGAGATAATAAGCACAAGAAAAATAAATAATAACAAATGAGAGAGTCACACTCACTAATAACCCAACCATGAAAATATCTAGATATTTTTAGTAGTTGAGTTAGTGAAGGATTTAGAAATGAAACCATGGTTACTTAGATATTTTAAGAAGTGTGTAGAAACAAAATATCAACCATAGGTTTTATTTCCATTAACTCAAAAATAAAAAATACCACAAATGTTTCCATGTGAATCTTGCATTGCCATCTCCAATGTATCATCAACCATGACGCATGTATACATGCATGTGTGCATACATATCAATATAAACATACATACATACATGCATGCATACAAATAAAGAAAGGATTTAATAATGAGCTAATGGTCACATTATATTAAATCAACACTTGATTTAATAATCCGGTAATATCACATACGACCTGACCAATAGAAAATGCCAGATTAAAATACGGTATCAAATACACGTATTTAATCAAGCTCCTACATATATCCCATATGCGCCCCACATCGTTTCGCCTAAGCTCGGAAACCCCTTTGTGGGACTTTAAGACTCGTCAATACACTAGCAGTAGGTAGTGATCATATCACATACCCACAAACCGTCAGCAGTACTAGCTGCACGTAACGGCTCCCAGGTATTGAGCGAACAGAAGAACAAACAAGCGAACCTGTCAAAACTCCCGTAGAGCCAACCGGTAACACTTACCGTATAGTCCGATCTCTTCGTCAGATGTGTTGCATATCGAGTCTAGGGATGGTTTCGTCGACCCCAATAACTCAATAAGTCATGCCGATGTATGGCCTATAAAAGATCGAGAAACTACTGATAACACTTATCAGTAAATCTCATTAGCCCTGGCAAGGGACTTTCAGTTATAGCCAATTGCGCATAGCACAACATCAACCCCCAATACCGGGAGAGACGAAACCCCTCCTATCGCTCATTGCCTTCATGTGTCTCGGGACTGTATCCAAAAACCACCTGTTTGCACGACTCAGTAGAGCCGTGGTAGGGTGGAAATCAATGTACAGTGGGAGAACACACAAGACTCTATGACGATCTCGGGTCTACAGACTAATCTGTACAAGTGTCACCTGAGAACTGCGATCCGAAAATAGATATAACACCATATAGGACTTCTCGGCAAGTCCGTTCAGTGTACCCAGTCTCCACTGAGCACCCGTATACAATCTTTGATGTCAATCACCAATGGATATGGGATCATCCATTGCCCATCAAATGGGTCAAGAAACGTATACGCTAGTCTACTCTGGAATATCGATGCCCCGTCTTGATACACCCATGACTAAGAACATTTAGGGATACACTTATAGACCAGTCATGCCCCACCAGTATGATCTGCATCATAATCATGATAGTCAAACAGATATCCTAAGGGCTTTATCAACATCTACCAAATGAATAGTATACACAATCAAGTGAACATGTTAAGATAAAGAGTAACTAGATAGCATACTATTATGTCGAGCGAGAAAGTCCTCTGTATATATATATATCCAAGAATCCAATATCAAATAATGGCATCTAGGGCATACATATATCCAACAATCTCTCACTTGCACTAAGGCCACTTATTGGCATATCTCATACCCAATATCTCAAAAAGTTGCTCATACCGCAGCTGTGAGAGGACCTTGGTGAGTGGATCCACGGTTTTATTCTCTGTATCTACTCTCCTAATCACGATCTCGCGGAGATCAACTATCTCCGGATCAAATGATATTGCCTAAGGATGTGTCTGGATCGTTGATGGGACCTGGGCTCTTTGGCTAATGCCATAGCCCCATTATTATCATAATACAATGGTATTGGATCAATAATAGTGGGAACTACTCCTAGATCTGCATCCAGACGGCTTCCTTTGCAGCAATATACTCAGTTTCCATTATTGAGTCTTCAACGGTATACTGTTTGGAACTCTTCCAGCATACCGCCCCTCCATTGAGGGTAAATACAAACCCCGAGAAAAGTTTGACCGATTGTAGCATAGGAACGTCGTTTCCTATTAAGAGAATGTCATCTACGTACAATACGAGGAATGCGACAGTACTCCCTACAATCTTCATATAAATACAAGGTTCATCTGGATTTTTGACGAAATCAAACTCTTTGATCGCATCATCCAAACAGATGTTCCAACTCCGTGATGCCTGCTTTAATCCATAAATGGATTTAAGCAACCTACATGCTTTCCTGCTGCTCCCACTATCAATGAAGCCCTCTGCTGATCCATATAAACGCACTCTTCTAAATCACCATTTAGAAATGCAGTTTTAACGTCCATCTGCAAGGTTTCATAGTCGCAGTGAGAAGCAATAGCAAGTAGGATCCGAATGGATTTAAGCATTGCTACAGGAAAGAAAGTTTCGTCATAGTCCAGACCTGGTCTTTGACGAAATCCTTTCGCAATAAGCCTTGTCTTATAGGTCTCCACCTGTCCATCTACATCGATCTTTCTTTTAAAGATCCATTTGCACCCTACGGGTTTTACCCCAGAGGATACAACTTCCAAAGTCCATACTTTGTTGGTGTACATAGACCCCATTTCGGATCTCATGGCATCCAGCCACTTCACAGAGTCACCATTCGTGATAGCCTGCTGAAAACTAGTAGGGTCATCATCATCCATGATGCAATTTTCTCTATCACCATTTATGAGAAAACGTAGTATCTCTCCGGTAGGCGAGAAGTCCTACCAGATCTACGGAGTGGCCGAGGTTCATAAGATCTATTGCAACAGCAAGTTTGACCAAATCGTCATTAGTAACTTGTGTCTCTAGAACTTCTTCTAGTTTTACCACATTGCCATCAGTATTATTTGTAAAAAAATTCATTTTCTAAAAATGTGGCATACTGAGAAACAAACACCTTTTGGTCCTCCATGTGGAAGAAAAGATATCCATACGAGTGTTTTGGATATCCCTCAATGTACATATGACTGACCGTGTCTCGAGTTTGTCTGGATTCTACTTTTTCACAAAAGCAGGACAACCCCATATCCTAACTCGCTTAAGAGTTGGTCTCTTCCCATACCATATCTCATATGGAGTGGTAGACACGGTTTTGGTGGGAACCATGTTCAATAGAAATGCTGCAGTCTCCAATGCATGCCCCCAAAAGGAGAGAGGTAACTCAGTTTCACTTGTCATGGAACGCACCATATCTAATAGAGTACGATTCCACCGCTCTGACACACCGTTGTGCTGTGGTGTGTAAGGGGGAGTGAGCTGAGAGAGAATCCCATTCTCTTTTAGGAAGTCCGAAAACTCTGTGCTTAAGTACTCTCCACCTCGATCCGATCGAAGTTTCTTGATGCTCAAACCGGTTTGTTTTTCTACTTCAAGTTTATACTCTTTGAATTTCTCGAAAGCTTCAGACTTATACTTTAACAAAAACACATGTCCAAATCTTGGGAAATCATCAGTAAAAGTTATGAAGTAAGAAAAACCGCCTCTAGCATGTGTAGACATTGGTCCGCATACATCACTATGTATGAGGCCTAAGAGTTCAGTAGCTCTTTCTCCGTGTCCAACAAACGGAGTTTTGGTCATTTTACCCTTGATACAAGACTGACAAGTCGCATAAGATTTATATTCAAAGGGATTTAAATATCCATCTTTATGTAGCTTGTTTAGTCTTGTTTCGTTAATATGACCAAGTCTACAATGCCAAAGAAAAGCTTCATTTGTATCTGAAATTTTTCTTTTATTAGTGTGTTGTATGTTGAAAACTGTGTGTTGATTTAGAACATATATCCATTATTTAGTGTACCATTTCCAATCAACTTTTGATTTAGGTTAATGTTCATAACATTATTATGCAGCACAAAATTATATCCTTCACTGTCCAACAAAGAAATAGATATTATATTACACGGCATACTAGGTACATAATAACACGGGTTCAAAACCAATATACATCCCGATGGCAACACCAGGTGATACTCTCCCACTGATACTGCATGTATATTGGAACCATTTCCAACCCGGAGAGTGTGATCACCAGTCTTCAAAACTTTGCTACTTCTCAATTCCTACATACAATTGCAGATGTGAGAACCCGAACCGGTATCCAATACCTAGGAAGCAGAGTTATAGAAAAACAGTTTTCGGTCACGAACACACCTGAAGCGGAAGCATCACCATGCTTCTTCTTGAGATCAGCAAGATACTCAACAAAATTTCGCTTCCAGTGTCCCGACTTGTTGCAGTAGAAACATTCTCCTTTTCCTGACTCCTCAACCCTGGATTTATCTCTCCCTTTTGCCTTTTTGATTCTACCTCTCGGTTTGGTGGGTTTCTTCTTCTCCCTTCCCTTAGCCTTGGCTTTTGGGACGAAAGAGGAAGATTGCCCAACAATCAGATAGGGAGTCTTTGCCTTGAGTGTGCTCTCTGCACTTTTTAACATATTGAGAAGTTCAGGCAATGACTTCTCCATGTTATGTATGTTGAAGTTTACTACAAACTGAGCAAAGGCAGGGGGAGAGACTATATAACAATATCAACATACTGTTCGTTCTCCATGGTCCATCCGAGGCCCTCAAGTTCTTCAATAAGAGCTATCATCTTCAAGACATGATCACTACTGGCGTGCCGGGAGCCATTCTCATCTGAATCAGCTTTCTAGATGACTCGTAGCGTAGGGTACGAGATTGCTCTCCATACAACTCTTTTGTATGGAGAAAGATGGATTGAACGTCCATCTTCTTATGCTGCTCTTGATGTACATTATCCATCGAAGCAAGCGTGAGGCATTTGGCTGTGGCACAATCAATATCCCATGCCTTGCGGATCTCCCTATCCGCAACAGAAGATTCAGGGCCTGGGATGGGAGGGGCTAGGGTAATGAGGACATATGATACCTTATCATATGTAAGGGCAATGTTTATGTTCTTCAGCCAGTCTTTATAATTGGGTCCTGTCAGTTTATTTTTCTCTAATAGAAACTTAAGTCCAGTCATGGTATCTGCCATTAGGAGAGGGAAAAGAATACACTCAGCGAAAACTCTTGCAAAGATTAGATTGGTTATTATCTTATCTAACCGATGTCTCCCACTGCTTTTATCAAATTTTCCTTCAAACCTTAAAAAGAAAATTAGCCAGGATTAATTACATTTTGCAAGTTCGCTAACCGGTCAGCTAGGCCAGTGTCGGTACTTTGAGGGAGGTTCCCCGTGCTTTCGTACGGACCTAATTAAAGTAAACCTCGTTTTCCCAGAGGCATAACCCCGTTGACACCTTTCTAGACACCTAATGAGTTAGCTAATTGTAAAGTGCAAAACTTTCCTGGGAGTAACTCTTACTCACAGTGGGATCGGGATCCAACTATCATATAGAGGGTATGCAATCTCATTACAAATTTCAACTCTTGGAACTCCCGATATGGTTTTTACCCCTAGCAGCTTATGACCTTAGCTATGGTCAACATATCATAAGCACCAGTCAAGTTCTACCCGTCATTTCGTAATTAATTAGACCCATTCACATGACCCTTGACTATGATCAATATAATCACATGACTGTCCTAACTAATCGCATCATATGCTGTGTAGGAAGACATCACTTAGCTACCGCACACTACGCCTTGACTATGATCAACATACATAGCACGAATACTAAGTACTCTACTTCCTAAAATGACGGAGGGTTACAGATGGTTTTTAAGAAAACCTGTAAC
Source organism: Agapanthus africanus (assembly GCA_030015575.1). NCBI lineage: Eukaryota > Viridiplantae > Streptophyta > Magnoliopsida > Asparagales > Amaryllidaceae > Agapanthus > Agapanthus africanus. The sequence continues at coordinate 202,902,263 of CM057347.1, read as the reverse complement.
GCTTTGAACTTGATCTCGCTGTAAAATCAAATTGTTTTAAAAGGAGTGGCTTAAGCTCCGCATTTTTGAAACTTGCTTTTTCATAAAAAGGCCGAGTGAGTTTCAAATTCGATTCTGCAACATCTTTTAGGTTTCTTTTTCTTTACATTAATCTCATTAATGTAGTCCCATCATTTAAGTCCTTAAGCCATCACAGAAAAGAAACGAAAATAGAACGTACGCTTATGCCATTCGCATTCGCCACGGGGTCCCGTCATGCACCGTTAGGTTACTTAACTAACGGCAGAGTGGGGGCAGGACTAGCGCGAATAAAAAAACATAAGCAACGTTTATTATAATCATATATATAATATACCATTTGTCTCAGCATATAAAGTGATCGCATCACAGAATAACAACAGGAGCACATATATGAAAATATAGGATATACTAGGAGGTTCGTATTTTGTATTTAGCCAATGATAAAAAATATGGATTCCATGGTCGTGATGAATAGCCAAGCCCACACCCCTAGACCCCTACGAGAGCGGCATGCGACCCCGCCAATTCTAGAGTTAGGAGACCCGGTCTCGACTCCTCGAGATGACCTCCCACTGGACTCTAGAACCCGGTCACTTGTGCTCCCCACCTTGGGTCTATCCTATACGGAAAAGTAAATAATATACATCAATGGTGACATCATCCTCAACCCGGAAGTGCCCCAATAAAAGAATATTACATACAATGAATATTACATGAATGAAAAGAAAAACTCTCATCTCATATAAAACCCCCGGCTATCCATTCACGACGATCCCATACATCGCATGTCATCAACGTAAGTAAATATGCGTATCCCAATTGTCGTTGACGTATAGCAACGAAACCGGCGATACACTACATATTACACTTACGGTCGCAGAAAAGAAATGTCAAACTACAATATTTGGAATCCACACTCTCTTTAGACATCATAAACCCAGAATATCTCATATTCCGGCTTTCATGCCTAACAATGTAGATCTTACATTTGGATCTCAAAAATGAAAACACATTTTCAAAAGAAATCGGATAATTCAACAAGATTCCCGATTCCGACCGAGACCGAAATGTTAGATTTACAAGCAACTAATTAATTTTCTCAAAACTAATTAGTGTAGATTCCAAATATTGTATCACATTCATAAAAACTAGGCGATGTTAAACATTTCGATCGATCTATCAAAACCCACAATTCTCAGAGACCTCAACACTTGAGACAGATTCAAAAATAGCCAGACTGTGCCAATAGTACATACGGACCATCACATGAAGACACGTCCCTAGCCTCACCAACGGTGCCGTGGAATCGCCGCCAAAAGCATGTTTTCGCCGCGATTCCGCGGTCATTAGGTCGAGTTAGGGGATCGTTTTTCTTGGGGGTCCACACAATACCCTGCACGATTTTCTGAATATTTTTAAACACAAAAATTCCAACTTTTGAAAAATTTCCAGAGAGCATGTAATTTGTGGATTTCGATGTTCGTTCGAACACTTTAACGTCGTCTAGGTCACGCCTACTACTCTAGCTTGGCTTTGATACCAATGTTGGGGTTTACTTAGCACCCTCACTAGGTTTTAGCAAGCATCAAACATACAACTTTAAAAATCTAGGGTGCTAACCAACTCGAACCTAGAATCGAACTAGAGGATTAGGCGTAAAGGCTAACAAGTATCACATAAAAGTAAGTGTCTAACACTAAGAGAAAAGAAATACAACCTCTGTAGACCTCTCCTCTTTGTCTTTAACTCCGTGCAGGTACACTTGACTCATTGGTTCCACTCGGAGTTCCTTTACTCAAGCTCCTTGCTACACTTGACCTAAGTGGAAGTGTTGCAAACAACCTACACTAGACTATATAGATTGATAAAGTGGGTAATAATCTCACTAATAAACCTTTCTTTTTCTTTCTCTTTTCTCACTAGAAAATGGTAGAGAGCTTTGAGGAAGAAGGCGATGGAAATGGCTTAGCTTGAGCTCAAGAGAGATAAGCACAAGAAAAATAAATAATAACAAATGAGAGAGTCACACTCACTAATAACCCAACCATGAAAATATCTAGATATTGTTAGTAGTTGAGTTAGTGGAGGATTTAGAAATGAAACCATGGTTACTTAGATATTTTAAGAAGTGTGTAGAAACAAAATATCAACCATAGGTTTTATTTCCAATTTCCATTAACTCAAAAATAAAAAATACCACAAATGTTTCCATGTGAGTCTTGCATTGCCATCTCCAATGTATCATCAACCATGACACATGTATACATGCATGTGTGCATACATATCAATATAAACATACATGCATGCATGCATACAAATAAAGGATTTAATAATGAGCTAATGGTCACATTATATTAAATCAACACTTGATTTAATAATCCAGTCATATCACATACGACCCGACCAATAGAAAACGCCAGATTAAAATACGGTATCAAATACACGTATTTAATTAAGCTCCTGCACATATCCCTATATGCGCCCCACATCATTTCGCCTAAGCTCGGAATCCCCTTTGTGGGACTCTAAGACTCATCAATATGCTAGCAGTAGGTAGTGATCATATCACATACCCACAAACCGTCAACGGTACTAGCTGCACGTAACGGCTCCCAAGTATTGAGCGAACAGAAGAACAACAAGCGAACCTGTCAAAACTCCCGTAGAGCCAACTGGTAACACTTACCGTACAGTAAGGTCTCTTCGTCAGATATGTTGCATATCGAGTCTAGGGATGGTATCATCGACCCCAATAACTCAATAAGTCATGTCGATGTATGGCCTATTAAAGATCGAGAAACAACTGATAACACTTATCAGTAAATCTCATCAGCCTTGGCCAGGGACTTTCAGTTATAGCCAATTGCGCATAGCACAACATCAACCCCCCATACCGGGAGAGACGAAACCCCTCCTATCGCTCATTGCCTCCATGTGTCTCAGGACTGTACCCAAAAACCACCTGTTTGCACGACTCAGTAGAGCCGTGATATGGTGGAAATCAAAGTACAGTGGGAGAACACACAAGACCCAAAAACCACTTGTTTGCACTAACCTGTACAAGTGTCACCTGAGAACTGCTATCCGACAATAGATATAATACCATATAGGATTTCTCGGTGAGTCCGTTCATTGTATCCAGTCTCCACTGAGCACCCGTATACAATCTTTGATGTCAATTACCAATGGATATGGGATCATCCATCGCCCATCAAATGGGTCAAGAAACATATACGCTAGTCTACTCTGGAACATCGATGCCCCGTCTCGATACACCCACGACTAGAAACATTTAAGGATATGCTTATAGACCAGTCATGCCCCATCAGTATGATCTGCATCATAATCATGATAGTTAAGCAGATATCCTAAGGGCTTTATCAAAATGTACCAAATGAATAGTATACACAATCAAGTGAACATGTTAAGATAAAGAGTAACCAAATAGCATACTCTGTGTGTGTGTGTGTGTCCAAGAATCCAATATCAAATAATGGCCTCTAGGGCATACATATATCCAACACAGCAATCATTTCCTTTGTAGCCAGATGCACAGAAAGATGAACCATGACGGTGAAAAAAGATTGTGGAAATATCATCTCCAACTTACAGAGGGTTTCAACAATACTCTTTTGCAACTCCTCGAATTTGGCCACATCTATCACTTTAGAACAAAGTTTATTGAAAAAGTCGCAATACTCTATCAAAGCCTTGGTGACATTGGATGGCAAATTACGTCGAAGAGCCACTGGAAGCAATTGATGCAGAAGAATATGACAATCGTGGGTTTTAAGATTCAAGAGTTTTGGTGGCTCTACCTGCACATTCTTTGCTATGTTAGAGGAGTACCCATCTGGGGTTTTCATACTCTTTAGCACCTCACAATATCTTTTCATAGCCAATTTCGACATTGTGTGGCTCAAAGATGATAATTCATAGACACCATCATCATGAAGTATCGGATGCAATTCCTGTCGGATTCCAAGCTCCTCCAAGCACTCGCGAGCACTCAACTTATCCTTAGACTTAGAATCGTCCTGTAACAATGTGCCAGCAATATTATCCAACACATTCTTCTTTACATGCATGATATCAATATTGTGTCGAATCAACAGATGTTTCCAGTAAGGAAGATTCCATAATATACTTTTCTTCTTCCACACACTCAACAATTCGTTATCTTCGGATCGCTTCCGTTTTTTTTGTTTCTTGAAGGAACCATCTAAGTTAAAACGATTAGAACCTTGTTGGAATTGACAGGATGAAATCTGCTCAAAAATTTATATCCTTGACAATTGTTTTGGTGCTTCACCCTTTTCCAATCTTCCATCAAACTTATTTGCCATCTTTCTGTACGGATGATTCGCCGATAGCCACCTACGATGAAATCAGTAGCAAAACTTACCACGTGTCTTAAGCTGTAGGGCACTGTAATCAAGACTACATGATGGGCATGCATGCTTCGCGTAGGCAGACCATCCAGATAACATGCCGTATGCTGGAAAATCGTTGATTGTCCAAATAACAGCCGCTCGCATTCTAAACTTCTCCTCGGCGTATGTATCATATATCTCTACTCCATGTTCCCAGAGTTCTATCAGCTCTTCAATTAAAGGTTCCATATAGACGTCAATGTTCTGGCCAAGTGAATATTTTACATGAATTAATAAGGAAAGAATCATATACGGTTGTTTCATACACATCCAGGGAGGCAGATTGTAAGGCATAAGCAATACCGGCCATGTGGACTAACTAGAGCTCATGAGTCCGTAAGGCATGAAACTGTCGGTTGCCAAATCTAGACGTACATTCCTCGGCTCATCCTTAAAGTGATCAACACTATCTAATTTCTTCCATGCTTCTGCATCAGCTAGATGCCTCAGCTTCCCTTCTTTGATCCGACGATTGGAATGCCATCGCATGCTCTTCGCCATGTCTTTCGAAATATATAAATTTTGCAACCTCTTAGCCAAGGGGAAATAACAAAGAACTTTGGCCGAAGTTTTCTTACTCTTTTTGCTGACATCGGACGTTTCTGTGTTTGAATTTCTCTTAACATTTTTCCACCTAGACAAGTTGCAAGTGGGACACTCATCGAGAGACGCATAATCCCTACGATACAACACACAATCATTGGGACATGCATCGATCTTCTCATACGAGAAACCAAGTGTCTTAACAATCTTTTTTGCCTGGTAATGATTCTCTGGAATGCTTTCCTTTCCTTCAGGAATTACCTTGCGTAGGAGATTAAGAAGCACGTCAAAGTGCTCATTAGCCATCACGTTGATCATTTTCATATGGAGGAGCCTTATTACAAATGACAACTTACTAAATTCCGTACAGCCTTCGTACAGATCTTGTTCATTTTTCTCCAGAAGTTTCTGTAATTCTTCTAATTCACTGGTGCCTTTAGACGGTTCAATATCATTCATTTCCTTTCCAGCAAATAAATCTTCCAACATCTCATGCATGTCATCTATCCTGTCACCCATCGGCAATTCAGCTTGCGAAGCTGCGGTCTCATTATCCATCCTCATTTTCTTGTCATGTATTCCCTCGCCATGGTAATTCCAATGTATGTAGTTCGGTTCAAAACCCTCTACAAACACATGTTCTTCTATCACTTCACGTCGAAAACGTGCTCTATTCTTACATTTCTTACAAGGATAGAACAAGGGTCCGTCTCGGCTACATTTTGGGTTCATCTCTGCGTAATCTAAAAAGGTTTTAAGCTCATCTTTAAATTGGGTGTCCCTCAAACTATACCTATTTTCCCCCCCATATGTATAAACGATTTATCCGGAAGAATTCTCATCTATTATAACACAGATAATAATATAAGTTTAATATATCTTATGAGTTTATTACAAGCACATCATTAAATAAATTTTCAAGTTTTAAATTAGATTTCATGATGTGGACGCATCAAAGTATCCAAAGTCATTTAAGATTGTCGTAAGTACTCAGGGAAAAAGGTCGGGACGAATAATTAGTTTAACGGCTGTCAGGGATAAAGGTTCTAATTCCCATTATGAATGCAATACTCGCATCTCACATCCTCTTGTTTTTCGACTATTTCGAGAAAATTTCGACAGCACTTTCCCCCTGTTCACCATGTTCGTACATAAATCTGTACACGGGGAACAAGTGGAAAGCACCGTCAAAACTTCTCGAAATGGACGAAAATACAGGAGGATGGAGGATGTGAGTTGTGAGACTTGTTGCATTCATAACATGTCCAAACTGGACAAATCCGAAAATTACTGTATGTCAAATCCCCTCGTCGAATACTACACATACGTTTGAAATAATTGAACATGATGCTCAACTCTCATAAACATATAATGTGATCCTATCAATTCGACGCAAAAAATATTTGACATACACCAATTGTCAGACGGGAAACTATAGGTCGATCCTAAACAAGTTTAAGACCTTTCGATCTTAAACTTACTAATTAAATGAAAACATAAAACCCTAGTTACATTTCTAATCAAAATTTTAGAGTATCCCTTAACTTTCTATTTAATCGTTTTTTAATCAGGGTCTCGGTTCACTGTTATCTGGCCTTAATTAAGATTTCTTAATTAATGTAATTAGTGTTATAGGTTAATTATGTTAATTTTTCTTAATCAGTGTAATTTTATTTTTGATTTATGCATCTACTATAGTTTAATTGGTATTAAAGGATTTGATTTTTATTTTGATTTAGTTTATAAATTATGTTACAATTAAAAAATCTAAGCAATAAATCATATTAGCGCGCACTCATACACTCTCACACACACACAATCGCTCTCTCTCTCTCTCTCTCATACACACATACAATCTAAAACTCATCCATCTTACCCTAAATTACAAAATTTCTATTTCAATTTTTCATATATTTTCAATTCTAAAACTCATCTTACCCTAAATTACCAAATTACCAAATTTTCTAATTCAAATTTTCATATGTTTTCAATTTCTCAATTATATTTCAATGTTAAAACCCATCAACCTCAAAATCACAAAAAATTTCAAACCCTAATTTCATAATTCCACGATTTTGTAATCATAAACCTATCATCTTACAAATGATTCAATTTTTTGAAATTACTAATCAACTAATTTCAAAATTTAAAAATCTAATTGAAAAAATTAGGGCTAGGAGGAGAAACTACTAACCTTGATTGGATTAGGAAAAGAAAAAAGCCATAGCAAGCTCCAACAACAACAAATCAAACTATAACACCTACAAGAAAAAAAATGCAATAAGTTTGATAATTTTTTTTAAAAATTGATGAAATAGTGGGCTGGGAATTTACCTTCGCGGGTTGATGGGGGGAGAATGAGGAGGAGAAGAAGGCAGCTCGTGGGTGTAACTGATCGAAGCATTACCGACCGTTTTAAACGGTCGCTAATGTTTTGGAAACGGTCGCCAATGCATTGGCGACCATTTATTCGGGACCATATAAATAATACGATCGCTAATACCACATTAGCGACCGTATAAATTATTACGATCCCTAATAAACGGTCGCTAAAGTGTACAGTTTCTACTAGTGTGTGTGTGTGTGTGTGTGTGTTAGTAGATGTTGTATATGTTTTACATCCGCGCTAGCCCTGCCCCCGTTCTGCCGTTAGTTAAGTAACCTAACGGTGCATGACGGGGCCCCGTGGCGAATGTTGATGGAATATGCGTACATTGTATTTTCGTTCTTTTCTGGTGTGATAGGAAATAATTGATGGGACCGCATTAACTTTGATTAGTGCAAGAAAATAAACCTAATAAGATGTTGTCGGAACAATTTTTCGAAAAACTAAAATCAGATTTTTTTGCTTTGCATAGAGGTATTCGGTCAGGAATATCCCGCACCTCATTCGAGGAGGCAAGTGCCTAGATCCCTTCACGGGGAGTGATCTCCTAAGCAAAAGTTTGCGTTACTATATATTACTTGGTTTTCTTCAAAACCACCAGTTTTCAAAAGAGGAGCCTAAACCGCTCCTTTTCAAAACTGATCGATTCCTTCAACGATATCAAGTTCATTACGTTAAAGAGGTTTTCGCCAAAAATCCAGCCGTAGCCCTCCGTCATTTCAGATAAGTAGCAGTTAGTATTCGTGCTATGTGCGTTGGTCTCTATCAAGGGATAGTATACGGTAGCTAAATATTACTTATCTGTTGCATTTTGATATGATTAGTTAGGACAGTCGCATTGCCACGTCGGTCTCTATCAAGAGTTTATGCAGGTGGGTCTAAGTTAATCCAGGATAATAATGGGTTGAACTTGAATTGCGACTTATGGTACGTTGGTCTCTATCAAGATCATATGACGCTTGGAGCAAAAACCACATTGGGAGTTTCAAATATACAGGAAACTTGATAGTGTTGCATACCTTCTAGAGTGTGGTGACTAAAGTGGCTTCCATCTAAATTATCACACGATGATAGTTGGATCTCGATCCCACTGATGAGCAGGATTACTCTTGGGAGATATTTTTCACTTCATAATTAGCTAACCTATTAGGTGTCTAGAAAGGTGTTAACGGGGCTACGCTACTACGGAAACGAAATTTATTCTAATTAGATTCGTGCGAGAGCACGGGGAACCTCCCTCGGAGTACCAACACCTACCTGGCTGAACGGTTAGCGAACTTGTAAGGTGTTAATGATCCTAACTAGTTCTCCTTTTAAGGTTTGAAGGAGAATTCGAGGAAACAGTGGGAGCCATCCTGTTTAGATAAAATAAAAACCAATCTAAATTTGCAAGAGTGCACGCTAAGTGTTTCTTTTCTCTCTCTCCTGGTAGCAACCATGTCAAGCCTTAATCAAGATAATAAAATGTTTGACTTGACCGAACCAGCTTATTACACAGGGCTGGAGAATATCGGTTCGGCTCTAACTTGTGACAACTGTCACGGATATGGGCAAGGGAAAGAAGGCTATTAGGAATTCCAAATGACCCTAGTGAAGGAGAAGCATTCTAATGCATCTTCTTCGGCTGTATTTGTTATTGAAAATTGTTTTTCGGTCAATCCTATCTTCTGGGTACTAGATACCGGATTAGGATCTTATATCTGTAATTTATTACAAGAACTGAGAAAAAGTAAAATGGTTGGACCGGGTGATATGTCCCTCAGAGTAGGGAACGAAGCACAAGTTGATGCTGCTGCCGTCGGTGAATATCACCTAGTATTGTCAAGTGACATTACTATGATTTTGAACAACTGCTACTATGTACCTTTCATGCTTTGCAACATCATATCAGTTTCTTTACTTGATAAAGATGGATATAATTTTGTTCTAGATAGAAATATTATGAACATTTACTTTAAGCAGGTATATTAGTTGCAGAAGGTACACTGTGTAATGGTATCTACGTTCTTAATCAAAACAAGGTTTTCAACGTACAAAACAAACGAAAGAGGAAGAGTTCAGATATGAACGAAGCCTACTTGTGGCATTGTAGACTTGGTCATATCAATGAGAAAAGACTATCTAAGTTACATAGAGATGGATATTTCAATACGTTCGAATTTTCATCTTATGAAACTTGTCGGTCTTGTCTCAAGGGAAAGATGACTAAAACTCCGTTCACCGGACACAGAGAAAGAGCTACAGAGCTCTTGGCACTCATACACAGTGATGTATGTGGTCCGATGTCTATACACGGATGATATGTCCCTCAGAGTAGGGTATCTATGTCCGATGTCTAATGATCTCTCTAGGTTCGGATATGTATTTATAATGAAACATAAATCTGAAGCTTTTGAGAAGTTCAAAGAATATAAAAGCGAAGTAGAGAACCAGGCAGGAAAAAATATTAAGATCCTTTGATCTGATTGAGAAGGGGAATACTTGAGTACGGAATTCCGTGACTTTCTAAAAGAGAATGGTATTCTCTCTCAGCTTACTCCTCCGTATACACCACATCACAACGGTGTATCGGAGCGGAGGAACCGTACTCTATTGGATATGGCTCACTCCATGATGATTAGTGCTAAATTGCCTTTTTCATTCTGGGGATTAGCGTTTGAAACAGCGGCATAGTTATTAAATCAGGTTCCATCTAAATTCGTGCCTAAGACTCTATATGAAATATGGAGTGGCAAAAGACCGTGTCTTAAATGAGTTAAGATATGGGGTTGTCCGGCCTATGTTAAAAACCAGAATCCAGACAAACTTCAAGCACGATCAGTTTTATGTAAGTTTGTGGGATATCCCAAGCATTCGAATGGATATCTATTCTACCATGTCGAAGAACAAAAGGTATTTGTTTCTCGACACGCCACCTTCCTTGAAAGGATATTTCTTGAAAAAGAAATTAGTGGGAGCGCGGTAGAATTAGATGAAGTTCCAGAAACACAAACTATAACTGAAGATTTGATAGAACCAGAAGATCCAATAGAACCCGACGAACCTCGGCAACTCCGCAGAACCAGTAGGATTTCTCGTCCGCCCGAGAGATACTACGGTTTTCTCATAGACGGGGATCGAGAGGATTGCATCTTGGAAGAAAATGATCCTATTAGTTTTGAACAGGTCATTACCAGTAGGGACTCTGTGAAATGGCTAGATGTTATGCGATACGAAATGGAGTCCATGTACACCAACAAAGTTTGGACTTTGGATGTTGCTCCTCCTAGGTGAAACCCATTGAATGCAAGTGGATATTCAAAAAGAAGATTGGTGTAGATGGACAAGTGAAAGCCTATAAGGCTAGACTTGTTGCAAAAGGTTTTCGTCAAAGACCAGGAGTGGACTATGACGAAACCTTTTCTCCAGTGACTATGCTGAAATCCATTCGGATCCTACTTGCCATTGCTGCCTTCCATGACTATGATATCTGGCAGATGGATGTAAAAACAACTTTTCTAAATAGAAGTTTAGAAGAGTGCATTTATATGGATCAGCCAGAAGGATTCGAAGACAGTGGAAGCAGCGGAAAAGTGTGCAAGTTGCTTAAATCCATTTATGGATTAAAAGAGATATCGCGGAGCTGGAATATCTGTTTTGATGATACAGTCAAGGAATTTGATTTCGTCAAAAGCGAGGATGAGCCATGTATCTACAAGAAGACTGTAGGGAAAACTGTCATATTCCTCGTCCTGTACGTCGATGACATTCTCTTGATAGGAAATGACATTCCTATACTGCAATCGGTCAAGCTTTTCTTGTCACAAAAGTTCTCCATGAAAGAGTTGGGTGATGCCTCCTACATTCCGGGGATTAAGATCTATAGAGATAGATCCAAGAGATTGTTGGGACTATCACAGTACAGGTAAATAGACACCATACTAAAGAGGTTTAGTATGGAAGATTCCATGCGCGGTAATATACCCGCTTTGCACGGAATCATCCTCTCCAAAGAGCCGTCTCCCAAGACTGATGAGGAGAGGGCTCGCATGAGCATTATAACCTACGCTTCGGTGGTAGGATCTATAATGTATGCGATGCTATGTACCAGACTAGAGGTAGCTTACGCGCTTAGCATGGTGAGATGGTATCAGTCGAACCCAGGTGAGAATCATTGGACAGCAGTAAAGAACATTCTCAAGTACCTGAGAAGGACGAAGAAGATGATCTTGGTTTACAGTAATGGAGACCTCCAGGTCGAGTCCTTTACGGACTCAAGCTTCCAAAGTGACAAGGATGACAGCAAGTCTGTCTCGGGTTTTGTATTTACCCTCAACGGAGGGGCGGTCTGTTGGAAGATCTCCGAACATGACACCGTCGCAGACTTGACGATAGAGGCTGAATACATTGCTGCCAATGATGCCGCAAATGAAGCGGTCTGGATGAAGAAGTTCATTTCTGAACTTGAGGTGGTTCCATCCATTGTTAATCCAATAACTTTATATTGCAATAACAATAGGGCTATGGATTTAGCGAAGGAACCATGGGCCCACTAGAAATCCAGACACATCTTGAGGCGGTATCACCAGATCAAGGAGATCGTAGATCGCCGGGCGATCGAGATTCGGAGAGTAGATACGAAAGACAACACGGCCGATCCATTTACCAAGGCCCTCCCTCAAGCACAGTTCAAGCGACTTTTTGAGATGTTGGGTATGCGATACGCCAACAACTGGCCCTAGAGCAGATGTTAGGTATTCGGTACGCCAATTATAGGCCTTAGTGCAAGTGGGAGATTGTTGGTTATGTATGTCGTAGAGGCCTGTATTGTATAGGATGCTAGGAATATGTATGTACAGGACAGTCTTGCTCAGTTGTATAGTATACTATTTGAGTGGTTTTTATCTGAACATGTGTATTTGTTTTTCTTGCTGCTTTATATTGCTTATACATGTTGATAAAGACTCGTTACAGTAGTATACTATTTTGGTTTTTCTTTATCTTAACATATGCATATGTTTTACTCGATATCACATATGGCTGATACATGTTGATAAAGCCCCGTTGGATTTTGCTTGACTACCAGCGTTATGATAGCGATCATACTTGTGGGGGCTGGGTAGTCCATAATCACATCCTTAAATGTCCCAAGTCGTGGGAGTATTGAGACTGGGCATCGATATTCCAGAGTAGACTTGTGTATACTTTTCTAGACCCTGACTGGGGCGGTGGTTGGTCCCACAGCCATTGGTGTGATCACCTAAGATTGGATACACGTGCTCACTGGAGGTGAGTACACTAGACGGACACGCCGAGAACCTCTAAATGGTATTATACCTATTGTCAGATAGCGGTTCTCAGGTGACATGAATATAGGTTAGTGTTTAGACCTGAGATCGTCATTTGTCTCGTGTGAGTTCCCTCTGTACTTAGATCACGACCATACCACGGCTCTACTGAGTCGTGCAAACTGTAAGTCGATGTACAACACCCCAGTACTTGTGGGGAGGCGGAATTTTCAAAAACGAACTTGTTTAGTGAACGAACATCGACTAACCGCTTGAATCGAAGCTAAACGATAACTAACCAAACACATAGATGTTTTAAACTACTATGCTTAGGGATTATACCTATCGAACCAAGTCCTTCGTCTTTACGATCTCCTCGTCCTCCTCGGCCTTCTCTTTGTAGTAGACGATCCACCCGAGAGCAAAACTCCAAGCTTAGCCTCTAAACTTGAGGCAACTAACCTTCTTGGATTGCTAATCAAAGAAGATAGATGAGATAGAGTGAGGGTTATGGATTGTTTAGTCTAACTAATCCTTGTACTCAACACATGAGAGGGGAGGATTAGGGTTTGAAGAGGGAGAGCTTGAGGAGAGAGAAGATGTGTATATAAAATGAATAAAGATTATGAGTTATCATAATATATATGAAGCATTTACCTTTTATCAAGAAAAGAAAATAAGTGATGAATAATCATGCTTCATAAATATCAAGTGGTGATTCATTATCATGAGTCATTAAGCATTTATGATGCATTAATGACTATGATGAATCACTCTCATGACTCACTAATCTCATTCAATGTATATGCCACCTAAACCTCCTTAGTCACCATCTTCTAGAAGCTTCTCGCGTAATTACGAGAACGCCCCTCCGATCCGTAAAAATACGGAAAACTTTAGACTGTATAAATCCAATAACCGGATACCAGTAACTGGCTTAAACTAAAGCCGACTGGTAAAAACTGTCCGAAAGTCGTACGCGCGTAAACGCACATATGCGTTCGAACCCTTGTCGTAAAACCATACGACCTCTATATCGTTTCGCCTGGAGTAGGAAACTCTCTGTGTGGGACTCTAGAGACTCGACTACTACGCTGGCAGTGGGTTTAACCACAGACCGCAAGCGGCACTAGCTGTACGTAACGGTCCCCGGGTAGTTGTCGATAAGAAGGCCGATGAGGAAACCCATCCGAACTCCTACTGAGGCTGATGTGACAATCTCCATACAGTCCGGTCCGTTCGTCTAAGACTATCGCATATCGGGCCTAGGGGGGCGGCAAGCGTCAGTCCCCTAATAGCGGTATAAGTCGTGTCGGAGCGAAGCCCATTACACCCTGAGAAACTACTGGAACCTACCAGCAAATCTCGCTTGCCCTGGCCAGGGACTTTGCGTAATGGCTCTCTGACACAGCGCGATATCAACCCCCAATACCGGGAGAGACGAATCCTGTCTAACCGCCACTCCCTCCAAGTGCTCGGGACTGCACCCAACTGCTACCTGTTTGCACGACTCCTTTGAGCCGTGGTAGGGTAGCAATCTAAGAACAGTGGGACACACTCGAGGCGAAGTAGCAGTGTCAAGTCTGCGGACTATGCTGTACTCATGTCACCTGGGAACTGTTCACTGACGACTGGTATAAAACCAACCAACAGTTCCCTGTGAGTCCTGTCCGGTGTACCCGTAACCTAATGAGCACCTGCATACTATCTCCAGTACGACGTACTGACGGCTGTGGGACAGACCATCTCCCCAACTGGGATGAGAAGCGTATACACTAGTCTACTCCGGAGTATCGATGCTCTGTCTCGATAATCCAACGACCAGGGACCTGAATAAGGATGTGCTTGTAGACTACCCAGCCCCCACTAGTGTGACTGCCATCACAACGCTGGTAGACAAGCAAGATCCTAAGAGCTCTATCAATACGTATACTCACATATTAAGATAGAAAAACCAAGTAGCATACTACCATATTTAGCAAGACTGTTATATACATGTGAATATCCCAAGCTTCCATTAAGTAATATACAAACTAGTATGATACAGTAATGGCCTTCTAGGGCATAAACACTAACAATCTCCCACTTGCACTAGGGCCATGTACTGGCGTATCGAAGACCGATGATCTCGAGTAGCCTCTCGAACTGAATCTGAGGTAGGGCCTTCGTGAATGGATCAGCAATGTTCTCTTCCGAAGCAACTCTCCGAACCTCGATCTCCTGACGATCAATGATCTCCCTGATCAGGTGATACCGCCTTAAGATGTGTCTGGACTTCTGATGGGACCTTGGTTCCTTCGCTAAAGCTATAGCTCCGTTGTTGTCGCAATACAGAGGTATTGGATCAACTATGGTAGGAACCACCTGAAGTTCTGTTAGGAACTTCTTCATCCAGACTGCTTCTTTTGCGGCATCGCAAGCAGCTATATACTCCGCTTCCATCGTCGAGTCAGCAACGGTGTCCTGCTTGGAGCTCTTCCAGCACACCGCCCTCTATTGAGGGTAAAAACATAACCCGACATGGACTTGGAATCGTCCTTATCACTCTGGAAGCCGGAATCAGCAAAGGCCTCCAACCTGAGGTCTTTTCCGTCGTAAACCAAGAACATCTCCTTAGTCCTTCTCAGGTACTTGAGAATGTTCTTTACTGCTATCCAGTGTTTCTCCCCTGGGTCTGACTGATACCGGCTTACCACGCTCAGTACGTAAGCTACATCTGGTCTGGTGCACAACATCGCATACATTATAGAGCCTACCGCGGAAGTGTAGGGTATAATAGACATGCGTTCCCTTTCCAAATCAGTCTTGGGAGACATCTCTTTGGAGAGGGTGATTCCGTGACAAGCCGGTAGATTACCGCGCTTAGAATCTTCCATACTGAATCTTTTCAGTACAGTGTCGATATACCTAGACTGCGAAAGTCCCAACATCCTCTTGGATCTATCACGATAGATCCGGATCCCCAGAATGTAAAAGGCATCACCCAGGTCTTTCATGGAGAACCTGTGTGACAAGAATCCTTTGACAGATTGTAGCATAGGAATGTCATTTCCTATCAATAGAATGTCATCCACGTACAAGACGAGGAATACGACACTTCTGGCTACAACTTTACTATATATGCACGGTTCATCTGGATTTTTGATAAAGTCATATTCTTTGACTGTCTCATCAAAACAGATGTTCCAACTCCGCGATGCCTGCTTTAGTCCATAAATGGACTTAAGTAGCTTGCATACTTTCCCGCTGCTCCCACTCTGATTGAAACCCTCTGGCTGATCCATATAGACGCTCTCTTCTAAATTTCCATTCAGAAAAGCCGTCTTTACGTCCATCTGCCAGATTTCATAATCATGGAAGGCAGCAATAGTAAGAAGGACCTGAATGGATTTGAGCATAGCCACTGGAGAAAAAGTTTCGTCATAGTCCAAACCAGGTCTTTGACGAAAACCCTTTGCAACAAGTCTAGCCTTATAGGTTTCCACCTGTCCATCTACACCAATCTTTTTCTTGAAGATCCATTTGCATCCTATGGGTTTTACCCCATCTGGAGCAAAGTCCAAAGTCCATACTTTGTTGGTGTACATGGACTCCATTTCGGTCCGCATTGCATCTAGCCATCGTACCGAGTCGCCGCTCTGGATGGCCTGCTGGAAGTCAGTAGGTTCATCATCATCTATGATGCAATCCTCTCTATCCCCATCTATGAGAAAACCGTAGTATCTCTCAGGCGGATGAGACGGCCTACTACTCCTGCGGAGGGGTGCGGGAATGTCCTGTTCTTCTTGAACTCCTGGTTCTACCAAACTTTCAGTAGCAGTTTGTGGTTCTGGAATTTCTTCCAGTTCTATTTCGCTCCCACTTATTTCCTTTTCTAAAAACTGATTTTCCAGAAAATGGGCATTACGAGAAACAAAAACCTTTTGTTCCTCTGCGTAATAGAAATAATATCCCTTGGAGTTCTTTGGATATCCCACAAACATACATTTTACTGATCGTGCCTCGAGCTTGTCCACATGCTGCTTTTTAACAAAAGCTGGACATCCCCAAATCTTCATATGTTGAAGATGGGGTTTCTTCCCAGTCCATATCTGATATGGAGTGGTAGGCATAGTCTTGGTAGGAGCCCTGTTCAAAAGATATGCCGCTGATTCTAGCGCATAACCCCAGAAAGATCGCGGTAACTCAGCATTACTCATCATGGATCGTACCATATCCAATAGGGTTCGATTCCGTCTCTCCGATACACCGTTGTGCTGTGGAGTGTATGGAGGAGTAAGCTGAGAGAGAATTCCTTTCTCTTTTAGGTAACCTAGGAACTCGGCACTTAAGTATTCTCCACCTCGATCAGATCTCAGTGTCTTAATACTTTTGCCGGTTTGGTTTTCTACTTCATTCTTATACTCTTGGAATTTCTCAAAAGCCTCGGATTTATGTTTCATCAGATAAATGAATCCGTATCTTGAGTAATCATCCGTGAAAGTAATGAAATAGGAAAAACCACTTCTTGCATGTGTAGACATCGGACCGCATACATCGCTGTGTATGAGTCCTAAGAGCTCGCTCGCTCTTACTCCTTGTCCAGTAAATGGAGTCTTTGTCATCTTTCCTTTGAGACAAGATTGACAAGTGTCATAAGTTTGATATTCGAACGAGTCCAAATATCCTTCTCTATGCAACTTAGTCAACCTTCTCTCATTGATGTGACCCAGTCTACAATGCCATAAGAAAGCTTTATTTAAATCTGGAGACTTTCTTTTTAGTGTGTTCTGGACGTTGAAAATTTGGAGTTGGTTTAAAACATATATACCGTTATTTAGGGTACCGGACCCAATCAAACCATGATTAAGGTGGATGTTAACAACATCTCTTACAAACGTGAAATCATAACCTTTATTTGATAACAAGGAAACTGATATGATATTATACGTTAAGCTTGGTACAAAATAACAGTTATGTAAAACCAAAATATGTCCACTCGTCAATCCTAGGTGATAATCCCCGACGGACGCAGCTCCCACGCTAGCTCCGTTAGCAACCTTTAGGGTCATATCACCTTCCTTCAGCACTCTACGGTTTCTCAGTGCCTGCAATGAATTGCAAATATGAGATCCTGATCCGGTATCCAATACCCAGGAAGTAGAGTTGATCGACAGACAATTCTCAATTACAAACACACCTGAAGTCGAAGCCACAGCTTGCTTCGGTTCCTGGTTCTTGGCGTTCCACGCCTTGCAATCCTTCTTCCAGTGCCCTTTCCTGAGACAATGGAAGCACTCATCCTGGCCAACTACTGGTACCGCAAACTTTTTCTTTCCCTTCCCTCCCACCTTACTAACACCTCCTCTAGGTTTGGTGGCGGCCTTCTTCTTCCTTCCTTTGGCCCTAGCCTTGGACCCGGAAGAAGATGCACCGCTAACAAACATAGCGGGTGTTTCCCTTGCTTTCTGCAAGGTGCTCTCTGCACTCCTTAACATGTTCAGGAGTTCCGGAAGTTCAACTTCTTTTCTTTGAAGATTGAAGTTCAGGATAAACTGGGCGTAGGTGGGAGGAAGGGACTGGAGAATAAGGTCTGTATAGAGCTCATTATCCAAAGTCGTCCCAAGGTCTGCGAGCTCTTCAATATAGCCGATCATCTTTAGGACATGTTCTCCTACCGATGACCCGACAGCCAACCTCGCTCGAAACAAGTTCTTAGAGGTCTCATATCTTGCAATACGAGATTGCTCTCCATAAAGTTCCTTTGTATGGAGAAATATGCCATCAAGGCCCATATCCTCGTGCCTCCTCTGATGTTCATTGTTCATTGAGGCAAGCACGATGCACTTGGCTTTCGCGCAATCTAAATCCCAGGTTTTGCGGATTTCCTTATCCGTATTGCTGGATTTGGGACCAGGGACAGCAGGTGCCGTAGCGGTGAGGACGTACCCCAATTTGTCATAGGTCAAAGCCATTTTGACATTCCGCAGCCAATCTTTATAGTTTGGCCCTGTCAGTATATTTTTCTCTAAAAGTAACTTAAGTCCAGTCATTTTCAGGGTCGCTGCAATTAGGAGAGAGAGAAGAAAAACTCTTTAGCATGATGCTCTTGCAAGTTTAGAGTGGTTTTTAGTTTATCTAAACTGGATGGCTCCCACCGTTTCTCGAATCCTTCCTCAAACCATAAAAGAAGAATTAGCCAGGACTATTCTCACCGTACAATACTTGCTTAACCGTTCAGCCAGGCCAGTGTCGATATTTCGAGGGAGGTTTTCCAACGCTTTCGCGAAGTTCCTTAATTAAATAACCTCTTTTCTCTGGGGCGTAACCCCGCTGACACTTTTCTGGACATCTACTTGGTTTATAGCATTGATCGTTAAGTGACGAATCTCCTGATAAGTAGCATATACTCACAGTAGGATCGGGATCCAAATATCATTGTATGATAATGTTGAAGGAATCCTACCAACATTCATCAAACTCCAAATGGTATGCAACTCTTTGCAAATTTCAGTTTCTTTAGAAATTCCCGATATATCTTTTTGCCCCATGCTCTTATGACCTTGGCTTTGGTCAAAATGTCATAAGTCACATGTCAAGTTCTACCCGTCATTATCTTGTCAATTTGAACCCATCCGTATATACCCCTGACTTTGGTCAAATGATAATACGACTGTCCCAAACTAACTCATCTATCTTATGCAACAAATGAAGACCCAGCAGCTACCAAACACTATGCCTTGACTTTGGCCAAAATGCATAGCTTGAATACTACTGAATACCCAAATGAAATGACGGAGGGCTACGAATGGTTTTGGCGAAACCGTGAACGTAGTGAACTTGATATAACCGAAGGAACCTGATAGCTTTTAAAAGGAGTGGTTAAGTCTCCGCATTTAAAAATATCTGTTTTAAAATTAACCGAGTGGTTTCTTTTAAATTGTTCCAACGATTTAAACTTTGGTTTGTTTTTCTTTGCATTATAGATAATGCGTCCCATCATTAACCTATCATTGCAGAAAACAACGAAAATACAACATCCTCTTATGCCATCCGCATTCGCCACGGGGTCCCGTCATCACCCGTTAGGTTACTTAATTAACGACAGAGCGGGGGCTGGGCTAGCGTGGGTGTAAAACATAAGTGACGTCTAAATAGCTATCATATATATAGATATTTTACATTCGTCTGACGCAATGATATTCATTCCAGATCACAGATGAACTTAATTGGATTTGCAAGCAATCCGTGTTTCTTTTGAGCCTGCAAGAAAAGATGGATTACACAGTTGTGATGAATAGCCATTACCCCACCCAAGACCCCTACGGGTACGGCAAACTACCCGCCCGGCAGTTTGTGTACCCCACCTTGGATCTGTCCTAGGAGCAAAAACAGTAAAATGAAATAATACAACGGTGGCTACAACCGCAACCTGGATGTGCCCCGCAAAATAATATTACAACAAATTACATTTACATCAAATGAATTAAATAAAAACCCATCACATAACCCCGGCTATACATCACAACAGTCCAACACAGTTCATATGCACAAACAGATAAAATCCATTTCAGAAATGTGCAACCCCCTGCCAACTGACATACTAGCAGTTAGGGGAGGTTTACGAACACATTATACAAACACAGATATAATCCAACAAGCAAATACTGTATAATTTCGATCGATTAAACACTTTTAATTTTGCTCCAATACTGCTCTGCAAATCTGAAACCTGAGCAAATATTAAAAATTCCAGAAAATACCAAATATCACAGGGGACCCACACAAGAAATTTGGGTTCATGACTCGGCAACTCGGCGGCGGAACCGCGGCGGATCGGTGGGATCCGCCGCGCTTCCGCGGCGCTTTAGCCGAGTCATGTGCCCAATTTTCTTGGGTGTTCTCCTGGATGCTTTTCAAGCTTTCTGAACAGCCCTGAAAAATTTTTAGACTTCATTTAAATTTCGACAGAAACTTGACATATCGGTGTTTTCCGGTTTCGTTTTTTCCGTTCGAAATTCATACAAATTTGCAATTAGGTTATTTATTGTTTAGCGAGGCTCTGATACCACTGTAAGTCGATGTACAACACCCCAGTACTTGTGGAGAGGCGGAATTTTCAAAAACGAACTTGTTTAGTGAACGAACATCGACTAACCGCTTGAATCGAAGCTAAACGATAACTAACCAAACACATAGATGTTTTAAACTACTATGCTTAGGGATTATACCTATCGAACCAAGTCCTTCGTCTTTACGATCTCCTCGTCCTCCTCGGCCTTCTCTTTGTAGTAGACGATCCACCCGAGAGCAAAACTCCAAGCTTAGCCTCTAAACTTGAGGCAACTAACCTTCTTGGATTGCTAATCAAAGAAGATAGATGAGATAGAGTGAGGGTTATGGATTGTTTAGTCTAACTAATCCTTGTACTCAACACATGAGAGGGGAGGATTAGGGTTTGAAGAGGGAGAGCTTGAGGAGAGAGAAGATGTGTATATAAAATGAATAAAGATTATGAGTTATCATAATATATATGAAGCATTTACCTTTTATCAAGAAAAGAAAATAAGTGATGAATAATCATGCTTCATAAATATCAAGTGGTGATTCATTATCATGAGTCATTAAGCATTTATGATGCATTAATGACTATGATGAATCACTCTCATGACTCACTAATCTCATTCAATGTATATGCCACCTAAACCTCCTTAGTCACCATCTTCTAGAAGCTTCTCGCGTAATTACGAGAACGCCCCTCCGATCCGTAAAAATACGGAAAACTTTAGACTGTATAAATCCAATAACCGGATACCAGTAACTGGCTTAAACCAAAGCCGACTGGTAAAAACTGTCCGAAAGTCGTACGCGCGTAAACGCACGTATGCGTTCGAACCCTTGTCGTAAAACCATACGACCTCTATATCGTTTCGCCTGGAGTAGGAAACTCTCTGTGTGGGACTCTAGAGACTCGACTACTACGCTGGCAGTGGGTTTAACCACAGACCGCAAGCGGCACTAGCTGTACGTAACGGTCCCCAGGTAGTTGTCGATAAGAAGGCCGATGAGGAAACCCATCCGAACTCCTACTGAGTCTGATGTGACAATCTCCATACAGTCCGGTCCGTTCGTCTAAGACTATCGCATATCGGGCCTAGGGGGACGGCAAGCGTCAGTCCCCTAATAGCGGTATAAGTCGTGTCGGAGCGAAGCCCATTACACCCTAAGAAACTACTGGAACCTACCAGCAAATCTCGCTTGCCCTGGCCAGGGACTTTGCGTAATGGCTCTCTGACACAGCGCGATATCAACCCCCAATACCGGGAGAGACGAATCCTGTCTAACCGCCACTGCCTCCAAGTGCTCGGGACTGCACCCAACTGCTACCTGTTTGCACGACTCCTTTGAGCCGTGGTAGGGTAGCAATCTAAGAACAGTGGGACACACTGGAGGCGAAGTAGCAGTGTCAAGTCTGCAGACTATGCTGTACTCATGTCACCTGAGAACTGTTCACTGACGACTGGTATAAAACCAACCAACAGTTCCCTGTGAGTCCTGTCCGGTGTACCCGTAACCTAACGAGCACCTGCATACTATCTCCAGTACGACGTACTGACGGCTGTGGGACAGACCATCTCCCTAACTGGGATGAGAAGCGTATACACTAGTCTACTCCGGAGTATCGATGCTCTGTCTCGATAATCCAACGACCAGGGATCTGAATAAGGATGTGCTTGTAGACTACCCAGCCCCCACTAGTGTGACTGCCATCACAACGCTGGTAGACAAGCAAGATCCTAAGAGCTCTATCAATACGTATACTCACATATTAAGATAGAAAAACCAAGTAGCATACTACCATATTTAGCAAGACTGTTATATACATGTGAATATCCCAAGCTTCCATTAAGTAATATACAAACTAGTATGATACAGTAATGGCCTTCTAGGGCATAAACACTAACACAAACAAGTTTTGGTTTGGTATAGTCCCGAGCCACATTGTGGCAGTGAGCAATTGTCAGGAATTCGTCTCTCCCGGTATTGGGAGTCGGTATCGCACTGTGTCCGATTGGCCAGAACCATAAGACCTTGGCCAAGACAGTTGAGATTTACTAATGGTTAGATCAGTAGTTTCTCGGATTGGTCCTGAACCACTTCGGCACGACTTATCTGGTTATTAGAGGTCTGACGTTTACCACCCTCTAGACCTGGTATACGATACTCTTGGACGAAGATACCGGACTGTATGGAGATTGTCACGAATAGACTCAGTAGGAGTTCGAATGAGCTTTCTCGTCGGCCTTCTTTTTAATAGATACCTAGGTAGTCGTTACGTACAGCTAGTGCCGCTGACGTGCTTATGGTTAAACCCACTACAAGCGTACTATCGAGTCTTTAGAGTCTGTTAGATATGTATGCCTTAGAGACAATTATTGTAATTGTTGGACAAATATATGTACAGGAAAATCTTGCTCGATATGATAGTATGCCATTTATTTTGCCTTTATCATTCATGTGTAAAGTTTTTACTTGTGATTACTATCACTAATACATGTTGATAAAGCCCGTAAGATTTTTGCTTGACTCCCAGGATTATGATAGAGATCATAGTAGTGGGGCATGGGTAGTCTATAATCACATCCTTAAATGTTCCTAGTCGAGAGAGTATCGAGACTGGACATCGATACTCCAGAGTAGACTAGTGTATACGTTTCTAAACCCTGACCGGGGAATGGTTGTTCCCATAACCATCGGTGTTTGACACCTAAGATTGTATACATGTGCTCATTGGAGAATGAGTTTTACCGAACGGACTCATCGAGAAGTCCTGGATGGTATTATACCTATCGTCGGATAGCAGTTCTCTGGTGACATAAGTACATGATAGTTTGTAGACCTGAGATTGTCATATTGTCTTATGTGTTTCCCATTATGCTATGATTATTACCCTACCACGGTTTTAAAGAGCCGTGAAAACAGGTTTTAGTTGGGTACAGTCCCGAACCACATAAAGGCAGTGAGCAATCGGAAGGGTTTCGTCTCTCCCGGTATGGGGAGTTGATATCGTACTGTGCCTGATCGACTGTAACCATAAGTCCCTGGCCAGGACGGACGAGATAAACTGATAAGTGTTATCAGTTATATCTACAGTGGTTATAGGTTAATCATTGGCACGACTTATCGGGTTATTGGGGGTCTGACGGATTCTCCAAACTTGATATGCGACACTCTTATATGAAGAGACCGGACTGTACGATGAGTGTCACCGATAGGCTTTGCAGGGTTAGGATGAGCTTGCTTGTCGACTTTTCTTTCGGTAAATACGTGGGTAGCCATTACGTACAGCTAGTGCCATTGACGTGCTTGTGGTTATTGATATGATCCTGAACTACTGCCAGCGTATTGTCGAGTCTTTAGAGTCCTACACAGAAGGTTTCCTAGCTTTGGCGAAATGATGTAGTATGCGTATGATGATGCGTGCCGGAGTTCGATTAAACACATAAATATGATGCAAGTATTTTAATCGAACATTTTGATAATACTTGTCGGATATTAAATCAAGTGTTGATTTAATATCAATAGTATTATATCTTTTATTTTCTCTTTCTCTACGATATTCGTATTCTAATACGAATACGGGTATATGTATTTGATACATAAACATGTGTAGGTATTTAATATAATTATATATCTGTGTGTGTGTGTGTGTGTGTGTGTGTGTTTGTATGTGTGTATATATATGTGTGTGTGTGTGTATATATATATATATGTGTGTGTGTGTGTGTGTGTGTGTGTGTGTATGAATATATATGTAAATATATTAAATAAAACACTCTTTTCTTATCATTTTAGAAGTGTGGAGAACGGCGTGGGCTTATGAGTCATAGGATGACACATTGAAACATCCCCCCTCTCCACAAATTGGAATGCATAAAGTGTTAAAAAGAGATATTTTCATTTAACTCTCTACACTTCATCTTCTTCCTCCAAGACTTTCTAAAAAGAAAAAGAAAATTTAGAGATGAGAGAAAACACAAAGAGAACCTTACTACTTCTCTTGATTTAATTCCTTAGCAAAGAATTAAATCAAGTTGCTTCATCCAAGTTCACACAAGGGTGAAGCTAGAGCCAAAGTTGCGGTTTCCTTCGCGTGGATCATCTAGGACGAAGAGGATCGACTTGCGAGTTCGTTCAAACCACTTGGAGCGAAGAAGGAGTCCATCAAAGGAGCTTTAGAAGACGCCACAAAGGTTGTAGTTCCAACTTCTAACTTTGCTTCTTCATTTTGTTTTCAAGTTGTAATCTTTAGGTTCGATTTCGGTTTCTTAGGGTTTTTGCTCTCTAGGTTTTTCAAAATCGCTTCTGCTAAATTTTATAAAATCCTATCTGGTGAGCAAACAATCTTACACTGGTATCAGAACCTCCCTAAAGATTAAAACTTGGCATTGATATCCAAAAAGATATCGAAATTCCACCTTTGAAAACTTAGTTTTAGAATTTGCCTAAAAAAATCAACTTTTGTCAATTTAGTTGAACTCCGGGGGGGGGGGGGGGGTTGGTATGGTCCAAGGCCTTTAAAGGAGTTAGAATATTACCACATAGCTTACGAGGAGTCCTGGGAGGAACCCAAACCCTCGAGCACCTTGTGCTGCTCAAGGGTTTAGGGTCCAAACCCAAGAGCACCTTAATTGGTGCTTTCGTGTTTGGCTTGGAACCCTAGAGCACCACAAGGTGATATAGGGTTTTGCTTCCCCTCAAAACCCCTCATAAAGCTATTTAATTTTGTGTCTTAGGGTTTGGGAAACTCTAGGGCTCGATTCGGGTTTTTTCCGAGCTCGTTTCGACTTAAAATGAAGATTTTTTTGGCTTTGGAGTTCGATTGAAATTCAAGTGTTGATATTTCGATTGAACGACGAAATGGAATCGATATAGTTTGGCTATAGATTAGTTTTTCGTTTCTTTTTTGTGACAATGCATTAACAAACATTGCTAATTACTATATGGAAAATTAGACGGGGTTGCGCATTTTGGTATGCAATGTGGTTGTTGAAATGGAAACGGATCGTCGTGTGAATAGCTTTGTATGGAGTTTTTACATTCAAGTGCTGTATGTAATTTGTAATTCATTCGATGTAAATTTGTATGTATATATTCTTTTATTGGGACACTTCCGGGTTAAGGTTGATGTCACCATCCGATGTATATTTTTATTTCACATCTAGGTTTGACCCGTGGCGGGGTGCTCAAGTTACCGGGTCCTAGAATCTAATGAGTGGCCATCTCAAGGAGTTGAGACCCGGGTCACCTAATTCTAGGATTAGCGGGTAGCTTGCCGTACTCATAGGGGTCTAGGATAGATGGCTTAGTGGCTATTCACATGAACGTGGAACTTCGCATTTCGTTTGATGGCTCGATCGAAAGCGAAACTCCTAGTATATCCGTTTGTCATTTGTCTCTGTGATGTGATCATTATACTGCCTGTGATGTCTTTTCATGCTTGTGGTGTTTATATATATATATGATATACATAAATAAACGCTATATATGTTTTGCATCCGCGCTAGCCCTGCCTCCCGCCCTGTCGTAAGTTAAGTAACTTTACGGTGAAGACCCGGGGCCCCGTGACGAATGCAGATGGCATATATGCGCATTCTATTTTCGTTTTTTTGTGTGACTAGGAACTAAATGATGGGACTGCATTAATATGATTAATGTAAAGAAAATAAACCTAAAATGATATTGTAGAAACAATTTTTTAAAACTAGGTTTATTCTCAAAAACTACTTATTTTAATGTGGAGCTTAAGCCACTTCATTTCACATCACTCGGTTTCTACAACGATATCAAGTTCATCAAAACCAGCCGCAGCCCTCCATCATTTCAAATGGGTAGAGTACTTAGTATTTATGCTACGTTTGTTGGCCTTCGTCAAGGCATAGTGTATAGTAGCTAAGGGATGCTCATTTGCCGCATATGATGCGATTAGTTAGAACATTCGTATAGCCTTGTTGGCCTTCGTCAAGGGCTATGTGGGTGGGTTTAAATTAGTCACAAAATGACGGGTAGAACTTGACAAGCGGCTTATGGTTTGTTGGCCTTCGTCAAGGTCATAAGTCGATAGGGGTAAAAACCAAATCGGGAGTTTCAATTGTTAAAATTTGCAATGAGATTGCATACCTTCTATATGATAGTTGGATCCCGATTCCCACTGTGAGTAAGAATTACTCCCGGGAGAGTTTTTCTCTTTACAATTAGCTAATCCAGTAGGTGTTTAGAAAGGTGTTAATGGGGCAATGCCTCTGTGGAACGAGGTTATTTAATTAGTTCCGTGCGAAAGCATGGGGAGACTCCCTCGGAGTGTCAACACTGGCCTAGCTGACCGGTTAGCGAAGTTGTAGGGTGCAATTAATCCCGGCTAATTCCCTTTTTAAGGTTTTAAGGAGAATTCGATGAAACAATGAGAGCCATCCTAATTAGATAAGATAATAAACCATTCTAATCATGCAAGAGCGCATGTTGAGTACTTCTTTTCTCTCTCTAACAGTAGCAACCAATGACGGGACTTAAGCTTCTACTAGATAAGAACAAACTCACGGCACCTAACTATAAAGACTGGCTGAGGAACGTTACTATTGCCCTGATCTATGACAAAGTCGCATACGTCATCACTGCCCCCGCACCCAAGCTCCCAGGACCTGATTCTTCAATTGCGGACAAGGAGATCCGCAAAACATGGGATCAAGACTGTGCTACAGCCAAGTGCCTCACGTTAGCATCGATAGATAACGAGCATCAGAGGCAGCACGAGAAGATGGATATTCAGTCCATCTTTCTCCATACAAAGGATATGTATGGGGAGCAATCTCGTATAGCTAGACATGAGAGCTCTAAGAAATTGTTCCAGATGAGGATGGCTGCAGGATCATCAGTTGGGGACCATGTCCTAAAGATGATTAGCGTTATTGAGGAGCTCGCAGACCTGGGCTGGACGCTGGAAAATGAACTATATACTGATCTAGTTTTACGGTCCCTTCCCCCGCCTATGCTCAATTTGTGCTAAATTACAACATGCACAACATGGAGAAGACTCTCCCTGAGCTTCTCAATATGTTGAGGAGCGCAAAGAGCACTTTTAAGAAAGAAAAAACACCCGCTTTTCTTGTTGGGCAATCTTCCCCTTCTGTCCCTAAAGCTAAGACAAAGGGAAAGAAGAAGAAGAAACCCAGCAAGCCGAGAGGTGGTGTTAAAAAGGCAAAGGGAAAGGACACTTCTGGAGATGCGGGAACTGGAAAGGGTGAATGTTTCCATTGTCATAAGACTGGACACTGGAGAAGGAATTGCAAGGCTTACCTCGCCGAACGCAAAGAAAAGAAGCATGTTGTACTTTAGGTGTGTTTGTCACAGAAAACTGTTTTTCAATTAACTCTGATTCCTGGGTATTGGATATTGTGTCAGGTTCTCACATCTGTAACTGTGTGCAGCGACTGAGAAATAGCAAGTTTTTGAGGAAAGGTGATATGACTCTCCGCGTTGGGAATGGTTCAAGTGTAGATACCGTAGCTATTGGAGAGTATCACCTAGGGTTACCTTCAGGATGTATATTGGTTTTGGAACCATGTTATTTTGTGCCGAACATGTTATGTAATATAATATCAGTATCTTTATTAGATAAAGAAGGATATCATTTTGTGTTACAAAGTAATGTTATGAACATTCACCTAAATCAACAGTTGATTGGGTACGGAACATTAAATAACGGAATTTACGTCCTGAATCAACACACAGTTTTCAACATCCAGCACACTAGCAAAAGAAAAACTTCAGACATGAATGAAGCTTTCTTATGGTATTGTAGACTTGGTCATATCAATGAAACAAGACTGACTAAGTTACATAAGGAAGGATATCTGAATCCGTTCGAATATCAATCTTATGCACTTGTCAGTCGTGTCTAAAAGATAAGATGACCAAAACTCCGTTTACAAGACACGGAGAAAGAGCTACTAAACTCTTGGAACTCATACATAGTGATGTATATGGACCAATATCTACACATGCAAGAAGTGGTTAATCTTACTTCATTACTTTTACCGATGATTTTTCCAGATATGGACATGTGTTCTTGTTGAAACATAAGCCCGAAACTTTTGAAAAGTTCAAAGAATATAAGAATGAAGTAGAAAAACAAACGGGCAAAAGTATCAAGATACTTCTATCAGATCTGTTGGATATATGTATGCCCTAGAGGCCATTATATGATAGTGGATGTATTTATACATGTATACATATATATTCAGTGTACATTCTTGCTCGACATGATAGTATGCTATCTGGTTCTTCTTTGTCTGACATGTTGATTTGATCATGCTTTTATTCATTCATACATGCTGATAAAGCCCTGAGGATATCGGCTTGACTACTGTGATTATGATGGAGATCATACTAGTGGGACATCTGTAGTTTATAAGCATATCCTGAAATGTCCCTAGTCGTAGGTATATCGAGACGGGGCATCGATATACCAGAGTAGACTAGCGTATATGATACTAGACCCATATGATGGGCGATGAATGTTCCCACATTCATCGATGTTTGACATCGAGATCGTATACGGGTGCTCAGTGGTGACTGGGTACACTGGACGGACTCACCGAGAACTCCTATATGGAATTATATCTATCGTCGGATAGCAATTCTCAGGTGACACTGGTGCAGGTTAGTCTGTAGACCCGAGATCGTCATAGAGTCTTGTGTGCTCTCCCACTGTACTTTGATTACCACCCTACCACGGCTCTACTGAGTCGTGCAAACAGGTGGCCGTTGGGTATAGTCCCGAGACACACGAAGGCGATGAGCGATAGGAGGGGTTTCGTCTCTCCCGGTATTGGGAGTTGATGCTGTGCTGTGCTCGACTGGTTATATCAGTAAGTCCCTGGCCAGGGCTGCTGAGATTTACTGATAAGTGTTATTAGTAGTTTCTCGATCTGTTATAGACCATTCACCGGCACGACTTATTGAGTTATTGGGGTCGACGTGACCATCCCTAGGCTCGATATGCAGCATATCTGACGAAGAGACCGGACTGTACGGTAGTGTTGCCGGTTGGCTCGACGGGAGTTGTAGCAGGTTCGCTTGTTTTCTTCTGATCGCTCAATACCCGGGTGGCCGTTATGTTTAGCTGACCGCTTGCGGCTTGGGGTGCTTGATATGATCATCACCCGCTGCCGGCGTATTGATGAGTCTTAGAGTCCCACAAAGGAGTTACCTAGTCCAAGCGAAACGTTGTGGTGCGCGTATGCGATAGGCGCATGGACCCGGTTAAAATGCGCGTATGAGATACCGTATATTAATCGGGCGGCTTGCTTTTGGTTGGGTCGTATGTGATATAGCCAGATTGATAAATCAAGTGTTGATTTATCATTTAACCATTAGTTTCTCACTAGAAATCCTTTCTTGTATTTTTGATGTATGCATGCATGTATGCATTCTTTCATGATTCATGCACATATGGGTGTGCATGTACACATATATACATACATCATCCTTCATGGTTGTATATACATTGAAAATGGTGGCAATATAAGACTCACACCATGGTTTTATATATGGATTATTATTACATTTGTATTTGTTTTAAAAACAAAAGAAAAGATATAGATTAATACATGGTTTCTACACTCTTCTTCAACTAACCTTGCTCACCTACTCTTTAACCATGTGTTAATCTTTCCTTTAGGTTTTTAACTCAAGTGAAATGATATTCATATAATATAACCATGGTTTGAGATGAAGGGTGAAAAATATATATACTTATATTTTCCATTTTCTTCATATGAGATTATCTTTCACTCTTGTTCTAAAAAGGCCATCATCTTCTTCCTCCTTCTTCTTTTGCTCTCTAGACTTTTGTAGTGAACAAAATACTCATCAAGTTAGGTTTTTGAAGTGAGAAAAGCCACCACAACATCATTCTACACAAGTCTTGCCAACTTGTTTAGAGTGTTAGCTTCATTTCTTTCTCTTGATAAAGTGAAGTTGCAAGCTTGGACAAAAGAGCTTCGGGTGGGTCGTCGTGGACGTTAGAAGACCTCAAGCTAACCGTTTTCCAACTCTCAAATGGCCAAGGAGTCTAGCATAGGGAGCTACAAAGGTTGTACTCTCAAAACCCTAGCCTTTGTTACTTGTGGTGTGGTTTAAAGTTATGAAACCCTAATTTTCTAGGATTGATTCTTTGTGTGTTCACTTAGCACTCTAAAAACTTAATCTTTGTGACATGTGATGCTTCCAAACCTATCATAGGGTGCTAGGTAAACCTAACATTGGTATCAGAGCCGACCTAGAACATTAGGCGACACTTTAGCAAAGTTAAAACTCCGATCGAACCGAAATACGGATTCTTTGAACCCTCTCTGGACATTTTTCAAAACCTGGTCATTTTCAGAATTAAAAATATGTAAAAAATTCAGCAGGAAATTCTAAGAAACACTGTAAAAAACGAAGCCCTAATGAGCCTATCCCACCGCGGAACCGCGGCCAATGCTTGCTTGGGCCACGGCTCCGCGGCCGTACAGATCCTTTAAGGCCTCGTTTTTATACACTGTTCTGATTACCTGCTTGTAGATGTTTTTGGGTATTTTTAATCTGGTTTCAGTGATGAATGTTCTGGGGATGGTTTTGAGTTCAATGATTCGATCGGAATTTTGATTTCGTGTCTTTTCGGGTAAATTAGAAAGTATTGAATTGTTCGAACGACTGTCATTTGCTCACTTCTCACGGGGTTTAAATCTTCCGGAAATACGTGCAAGTTTTGTGGTGGACCCTCTAGAAGACAACAAACCTTAACTCGATTATGTGACCGTCTTGAACTGCCCTTTGAACCTTAGGGTTTGGGGCAGTACGGCATGCCACATGTGAGGCGTTGGCTTGACCCTTCTACGGCTGGACCGCTACTACTGTGCCACACTCCTGGTTTTTGAACTCCGCTCAAGTTTTGAGCTTTAGGGAATTTTGGGTATTTGATCATTCGTTCGAAAACTTTAATACTGTCTATTTATCTGGAATGTGATGCAATGTGTGGAATTCATATTACTAGACATGAAATACGAAGTATGTGATATTTCGCATTTACGATGTCTAAAGAGAATGTGAATTCCAGATATTGCAGTTTTACACTTTCTTTTCTGTGACCGTAAGTGTAGTATGTCGATATCGCCGGTTTCGTTGCTATACATCAACGACAATTGGGGTACGCATACTTTCTTACGTTGATGATATATGATATTATGTGTTGCTGAGATATGATGTGCAGGATTGTCGCGATTGAATAGCCGGGGGGTTTTATGTGAGATGAGAGTTTTATTTTTCATTCATATAAAATTCAAATGTAACGTAATATTCTTTTATTCGGGGCACTTCCGGGTTGAGGTTGATGCCACCGGTGTTGTATATTATTTACTTTTCCGCATTAGGATAGACCCAAGGAGGGGAGCACAAGTGACCGGGTTCTGGGGTTCAGTGGGAGGCCATCTCGAGGAGTCGAGACCGGGTCTCCTAAACTCTAGGATTGGTAGGGTCGCTTGCCGCTCTCGTAGGGGTCTAGGGGTGTGGGCTTGGCTATTCATCGCGACTGTGGAATCCGTATTTTCTATTATTGGCTAAATACTAAATACGGACGTCCTAGTATATCCCACATTATGTATATATGTTTCTGCTGCCTGTGTTCTGAGATATCTGAGACGAATGATATATTATATATGAGATATATAGTAGACGTTGCTTATGTTTTACACCCGCGCTAGTCCCGTCCCGAT
Organism: Agapanthus africanus; assembly: GCA_030015575.1. NCBI lineage: Eukaryota > Viridiplantae > Streptophyta > Magnoliopsida > Asparagales > Amaryllidaceae > Agapanthus > Agapanthus africanus. The sequence goes on along the minus strand of CM057347.1, from coordinate 202,869,820 downwards.
ATGCCGTTAGTTAAGTAACCTAACGGTGCATAACGGAACATTGTGGCGAATGCGGATGCATAAGCGTACGTATTATTTTCGTTTCTTTTTGTGATTGGCTTAAGGACTTAAATGATGGGATTATATTAATATGATTAATGTAAAGAAAATAAACCTAAAAAGATGTTGAAGAATCGGATTTGAAAACCACTCAGCTCTTTATGAAAAAGCTATATTTCAAAACTGCGGAGCTTAAGCCACTCCTTTTGAAAACCATTTGATTCTACAACGATATCAAGTTCAAAGCGTTAAAGATTTTCTTAAAAATCATCCGCAACCCTCCGTCATTTTAGGAAGTAGAGTACTTAGTATTCGTGCTACGTTTGTTGACTTTAGTTAAGGCGTAGTGTACGGTAGCTAAGTGATGTCTTCCTACACTGCATATGATGCAGATTAATTAGGACATTCATACGACTTTGTTGACCATAGTTAAGGGTCATATGAATGGGTCTAATTAATCAAGAAATGACGGGTAGAACTTGACTGGTACTTATGATTTGTTGACCTTAGTTAAGGTCATAAGTACTAGGGGTAAAAACCACATCGGGAATTTCAATAGTTGAAATTTGCAATGAGATTGCATACCTTCCATATGATGGTTGGATCCCGATCCCACTATGGGCAATAGTTGCTCCTAGGAGAGTTTTACAGTTTACAATTAGCTAACTCATTAGGTGTCTAGAAAGGTGTTAACGGGGCTACGCCTCTGGTAAAACGAGGTTTACTTTAATTAGGTCCGTGCGAAAGCACGAGAAACCTCCCTCAAGTACCGACACTGGCCTGGCTGAACGATTAGCGAAGTTGTAGACTGTAATTAATCCTGGCTAGTTTTCTTTTTAAGGTTTGAAAGAAAAACTCGATTAGAGCAGTGGGAAACATCGATTAGACAAGATAATAACCAATCTGATCTATGCAAGAGCTTTCGCTGAGTGTATTCTTTTCTCTCTCTTAATGGCAGATACCCATGACTGGACTCAAGCTTCTACTAGATAAAAACAAACTGAATGGGACCAATTATAAAGACTGGCTGAAGAATCTGAAAATAGCCTTGACTTATGATAAAGTATCATATGTCCTCACGGCTTCAGCCCCGCCCGTCCCAGGTCCAAAATCCTCAGTTGCGGACAAAGAAGTCCGCAAGACATGGGACGCTAATTGTGCCACGGCCAAATGCCTCGCGCTTGCATCGATGGACAACACATATCAAAAGCAGCACGAGAATATGGACATTCATGACATATTCCTCCATACAAAGGAGTTGTATGGAGAGCAATCCCGCGTATTACGATACGAAGCATCAAAGAAATTGTTTCAGATGCGAATGGCCCCTGGCACATCAGCAGGAGACCATGTTCTGAAGATGATAGCTCTTATAGAAGAGCTTGAGGACCTTGGATGGACGATGGACAATGAACAATATACGGATATTATTCTGCAGTCCCTCCCCTCCATCTTTGCTCAGTTCATAGTTAACTTCAACATGCACAACATGGAGAAGGAACTACCTGAACTCCTTAATATGTTAAGGAGTGCAGAGAGCACACTGAAATCAGTGAAAACTCCCGTTATGACTATTGGGCAATCTTCTTCTTCTCGCCCAAAAGCTAAGGCCAAGGGAAAGAAAAAGAAGAAGCCCACCAATCCTAAGGGTGGAGTTAAAAAGGTGAAGGGAAAGGAAAAGTCCAAAGCTGGAGACTCGGGAAAAGGGGAATGTTTTCATTGCCACAAGACAGGACATTGGAAGCGCAACTGTACGGAGTACTTAAATTTCAAGAAGAAGCATGGGGATGCTTCTGCTTCAGGTGCGTTTGTGACAGAAAACTGTTTTTCAATAAACTCTGCTTCCTGGGTATTGGATACCGGTTCAGGTTCTCACATTTGTAATTCTATGCAGGGGCTGAGAAATAGCAAGGTTTTGAAGACAGGTGACCATACTCTCCGCGTTGGAAATGGTTCCAATGTACATACAGTCGCAGTGGGAGAGTATCACTTAGGGTTGCCATCTGGGTGTATATTGGTTTTGAACCCATGTTATTTTGTACCAAATATGCTTTGTAATATAATATCTGTTTCTTTGTTAGACAATGAAGGATATAATTTTGTATTACAGAACAATGTTATGAACATTCACCTGAATCAAATGTTGGTTGGGTATAGTACGCTTAATAACGGGATATATGTCCTAAATCAACACACAGTTTTCAGTGTACAACACACTAATAAAAGAAAACTTTCAGAATTAAATGAAGCTTTTCTTTGGCACTGTAGACTTGGTCATATTAACGAAACAAGACTAAACAAGTTACACAAAGATGGATATTTAAAATCTTTTGAATATAAATCTTATGCGACTTGCCAGTCTTGTATCAAGGGTAAAATGATCAAAACTCCGTTTACCGGACACGGAGAAAGAGCTACTGAGCTCCTGGGCCTCATACATAGTGATGTATGTGGGCCAATGTCTACACAGGCTAGAGGCGGTTTTCATACTTCATTACGTTCACTGACGATTTCTCAAGATTCGGTCATGTATTTTTATTAAAGCACAAGTCCGAAGCTTTCAAGAAATTCATTGAATATAAACAAGAAGTAGAAAAACAAACCGGCTTGAGTATCAAGATGCTTCGATCAGATCGAGGTGGAGAGTATCTCAGTACGGAATTCGCAAACTTCCTAAAAGAGAATGGGATTCTCTCTCAGCTCACTCCTCCTTACACACCACAGCACAACAGTGTGTCAGAACGACGGAATCAGACCCTATCAGATATGGTCCGTTCCATGATGAGTGATGCTGAGTTACCCGTCTGATTTTGGGGGCATGCATTGGAGACTGCAGTGTTTCTACTGAACAGGGTTCCAACCAAAACCGTGTCTACTACGCCATATAAGATATGGCATAGGAAGAGACCATCTCTTAAGAGAATTAAGATTTGGGGTTGTCCGGCCTATGTTAAAAAGCAAAATCCGGACAAACTCGAGACACGGTCAGTCATATGTAATTTTGTGGGGTATCCAAAGAATTCTTATGGATATCTATTCTACCACAAAGAGGAACAAAAAGTGTTTGTTTCTTAGTATGCCACATTCTTGGAAAAAGAGTTTTTCACAGATAAAGATGATGGCAAGGTGGTGGATCTAGAAGAGCTTCTAGAGACGCAAACTACAAATGACGACTTGGTTGAACCGGCTGTTGCAATAGAAACTGAGGAACCTCGGCCACTCCGTAGGTCTGGTAGGACTTCTCGCCCACCGGAGAGGTACTACGGTTTCCTCATTGATGGTGACGGAGAAGACTGCATCATGGATGATGATGATCCTACCAGTTTTCAGCAAGTTATCACGAGTGGAGACTCTGTGAAGTGGCTGGATGCCATGAGATCCGAAATGGAGTCTATGTACACCAACAAAGTATGGACTTTGGACGTTGTACCCCCTGGGGTAAAACCTGTGGGGTGCAAATGGATCTTTAAAAGAAAGATTGGTGTAGATGGGCAGGTGGAGACCTATAAGGCAAGACTTGTGGCGAAGGGTTTTCGTCAAAGACCAGGTCTGGACTATGACGAGACTTTTTCTCCCGTAGCCATGCTTAAATCCATTCGGATCCTACTTGCTATAGCTGCTCACTTCGACTATGAAATCTGGCAGATGGACGTTAAAACAGTATTTCTAAATGGAAATTTAGAAGAATGCGTTTATATGGATCAGCCAGAGGGCTTCATCGACAGTGGGAGCAGCGGGAAAGCATGTAAATTGCTTAAATCCATACATGGGTTAAAGCAGGCATCACGGAGTTGGAACATCTGTTTCGATGATGTCATCAAAGAGTTTGATTTCATCAAAAATCCAGATGAACCTTGTGTTTATAAGAAGGCTGTGGGAGAGCTGTCACATTCCTCGTATTATACGTGGATGACATTCTTCTGATAGGAAATGATATTCCTATGCTACAGTCGGTCAAATCTTTCTTATCACTAAGGTTCTCCATGAAGGACCTAGGTGATGCCACATACATTCTGGGCATAAGGATCTATAGGGATAGATCCAAAAGGTTATTAGGATTGTCCCAAACCAGGTACATCAACACCATCCTAAAAAGGTTTAGTATGGAAGACTCCAAGCGGGGTGCCTTACCCGCTTGCCATGGGGTCACTCTCTCTAAGGACTCTTGCCCAAAGACCGATGAAGAGAGAGCTCGCATGAGCATTATACCCTATGCTTCGGCGGTAGGATCTATAATGTATGCGATGTTATGTACACGCCCAGATGTAGCTTATGCACTTAGTGTTGTAAGCAGGTATCAATCCAACCCAGGGGAGAACCACTGGACAGCTGTGAAGAGCATTCTTAAGTACTTACGAAGGACTAAAGAATTGTTCTTGGTGTATGGTAATGGAGATCTCCAAATGGAGGCCTTTACCGATTCGAGCTTCCAGAGCGATAAGGACGACAGCAAATCTATCTCTGGGTTTGTATTTACCTTCAATGGAGGGGCGGTATGTTGGAAGAGTTCCAAACAGGATACCGTTGCAGACTCTACGATGGAAGCTGAGTACATTGCTGCGAATGATGCCGCCAAGGAAGCCGTCTGGATGAAGAAGTTCGTCTCGGAGCTAGGAGTAGTTCCAACCATTATTGATCCAATACCTTTGTATTGTGACAATAATGGGGCTGTGGCGTTAGCCAAGGAGCCCAGGTCCCATCAGCAGTCCAGACATATCCTGAGGCGCTTTCATTTGATCCGGGAGATAGTAGATTGCCGCGAGATCGAGATTAAGTGAGTAGACACAAAGAAAAACGCCGCGGATCCATTCACCAAGGCCCTCCCTCAGCCGCAGCATGAGCGACTTTTTGAGATGTTGGGTATGAGATACGCCAATAACCGGCCTTAGTGCAAGTGGGAGATTGTTGGATATATGTATGCCCTAGAGGCCATTATATGATAGTTGATGTATTTATACATGTGTGTGTGTGTGTGTGTATATATATATTCAGTGTACATTCTTGCTCGACATGATAGTATGCTATCTGGTTCTTCTTTATCTGACATGTTGATTTGATCATGCTTTTATTCATTCATACATGCTGATAAAGCCCTGAGGATATCGGCTTGACTACTGTGATTATGATGGAGATCATACTAGTGGGACATCTGTAGTTTATAAGCATATCCTGAAATGTCCCAGAGTAGACTAGCGTATATGATACTAGACCCATATGATGGGCGATGAATGTTCCCACATTCATCGATGTTTGACATCGAGATCGTATACGGGTGCTCAGTGGTGACTGGGTACACTGGACGAACTCACCGAGAACTCCTATATGGAATTATATCTATCATCGGATAGCAGTTCTCAGGTGACATTGGTGCAGGTTGGTCTGTAGACCCGAGATCATCATAGAGTCTTGTGTGCTCTCCCACTGTACTTTGATTACCACCCTACCACGGCTCTACTGAGTCGTGCAAACAGGTGGCCGTTGGGTACAGTCCCGAGACACACGAAGGCGATGAGCGATAGGAGGGGTTTCGTCTCTCCCGGTATTGGGAGTTGATGCCGTGCTGTGCTCAACTGGTTATATAGTAAGTCCCTGGCCAGGGCTACTGAGATTTACTGATAAGTGTTATCAGTAGTTTCTCGATCTGTTATAGACCATTCACCGGCACGACTTATTGAGTTATTGGGGTCGACGTGACCATCCCTAGGCTCGATATGCAGCATATCTGACGAAGAGACCGGACTGTACGGTAGTGTTGCCGGTTGGCTCGACGGGAGTTGTAGCAGGTTCGCTTGTTTTCTTCTGATCGCTCAATACCCGGGTGGCCGTTACGTTTAGCTGACCGCTTGCAGCTTGGGGGTGCTTGATATGATCATCACCCACTGCCGGCGTATTGACGAGTCTTAGAGTCCCACAAAGGAGTTACCTAATCCAAGCGAAACGTTGTGGTGCGCGTTTGCGATATGCGTATGGACCCGGTTAAAATGAGCGTATGAGTTACCGTATATTAATCGGGCGGCTTGCTTTTGGTTGGGTCGTATGTGATATGGCCGGATTGATAAATCAAGTGTTGATTTATCATTTAACCATTAGTTTCTCAGTAGAAATCCTTTCTTGTATTTTTGATGTATGCATGCATGTATGCATTCTTTCATGATTCATGCATATATGGATGTGCATGCACACATACATACATACATCATCCTTCATGGTTGTATATACATTGAAAATGGTGGCAATATAAGACTCACACCATGGTTTTATATATGGATTATTATTACATTTGTATTTGTTTTAAAAACAAAAGAAAAGATAAAGATTAATACATGGTTTCTACACTCTTCTTCAACTAACCTTGCTCACCTACTCTTTAACCATGTGTTAATCTTTCCTTTAGGTTTTTAACTCAAGTGAAATGATATTCATATAATATAACCATGGTTTGAGATGAAGGGTGAAAAATATATATACATATATTTTCCATTTTCTTCATATGAGATTATCTTTCACTCTTGTTCTAAAAAGGCCATCATCTTCTTCCTCCTTCTTCTTTTGCACTCTAGACTTTTGTAGTAAACAAAATACTCATCAAGTTAGGTTTTTGAAGTGAGAAAAGCCACCACAACATCATTCTACACAAGTCTTGCCAACTTGTTTAGAGTGTTAGCTTCATTTCTTTCTCTTGATAAAGTGAAGTTGCAAGCTTGGACAAAGGAGCTTCGGGTGAATCGTCGTGGACGTTAGAAGACCTCAAGCTAACCGTTTTCCAACTCTCAAGTGGCCAAGGAGTCTAGCATAGGGAGCCACAAAGGTTGTACTCTCAAAACCCTAGCCTTTGTTACTTGTGGTGTAGTTTAAAGTTATGAAACCCTAATTTTCTAGGATTGATTCTTTGTGTGTTCACTTAGCACTCTAAAAACTTAATCTTTGTGATATGTGATGCTTCCAAACCTATCATAGGGTGCTAGGTAAACCTAACAAGATCGAGGTAGAGAATACTTAAGCACCAATTTCCTTGAATTCCTTAAAGAGAATAGGATTCTCTCTGAACTTACTCCTTCGTATACACCACAGCATAATGGTATGTCGGAGTGTAGAAACCGTACCCTATTAGATATGGTACGTTCTATAATGAGTAATGCTGAGTTACCGCTTTCCTTCTGGGGATATGCACTAGAATCAGCTGCATACCTATTGAATAGGGTTCCAACCAAGTTTGTGCCATCCACTCCATATGAAAGATGGAGTGGAATGAGACCATGTCTTAATTTCATTAAAATATGGGGTTGTCCTGCTATTGTAAAGAAGCAGAATCTAGACAAACTCGAGGCACGATCAGTATTATGCAAATTTATGGGATATCCCAAGAATTCTCAAGTATATATTTTCTACTACCCTGAGGAACAAAAAGTGTTTGTTTCTCGGCATTCCATCTTTTTAGAAAAGGAATTTCTTGATAAAGAAATTAGTGGGAGCGTAGTAGAACTAAAAGAAATTCCAGAACCACAAGCTAATGCTGAAGACATGGTTGAACCTGAAACTTCAATAGAACCAGACAAACCCTGGCCACTCCGTAGATGGTGATTGAGAAGACTGCATCATGGAAGATGATGAACCTACTAGTTTTCAGCAAGCTATCACGAGTAGGGGCTCAGTGAAGTGGCTGGATGTTATGAGATCTGAAATGGAATCCATATACACCAACAAAGTTTGGACTTTGAACGTTACTCCACCAGGGGTAAAACCCATTTGATGTAAATGGATCTTAAAAAAGAAGATTGGGGTAGATGGACAGGTGGAGACCTTTAAAGCTAGACATGTTGCTAAAGGTTTTCTTCAAAAACCAGGCATGGACTATGACGAAACTTTTTCTCCAGTGGCTATGCTTAAATCCATACGGATCCCACTTGTCATTGGTACCTTCCACGACTATGACATCTAGCAAATGGACATTAAAACGCTTTTCTAAATGGAGATTTAGAAGAATGTGTTTATTGTTGGGTTACACTAACGCCCTGGCCATCAACCGTGGCCGGTTTGCGGAACAAAAGTTTTATACAAGTTTAAACTGGCGCTAGAATAACCTAATACCCGGATTTACCGTAAACCTAACTTGCAAGCTAAGGGATTCTATCTACTATGATAGAAATTTATACCTAAAGAAACAAGTCCTTCGGGTCTTCACTCCTCTCCTTTAGCTCCTTAAAGGATGTACGGATCGCGCTTGATCAATGACCTCCTCGCGTCAAAGATGATCCACCCGAGAGTGTCTACTTTGAGCTCCTACCGCTACACCGAAGTAACTAGATTACTTAGTATGCTAATCTAAGTAGCCTTGATGATGTAGAGAATGATGATGGGTTGATTTATCTCACTAACCCTAGGTTTCTCAACACGTGAGACTATTAGGGTTTTGAGGAAGAAGAAGATGAAGTTTGAGGAGAAGAGAGTGTAGAGTGGGCATAGAATGAAGATGGCTAAGTGTTGTGAATAATCATGCAAACCAATAATTCACAACACAAAATATCAAGCATACCCAAATAGTAAACCATGTGCCACCCCATGAGTCACCAAGTAGCCATGCTTCATTTAATGAAAAACAACACCTCATACCTCCACCTCATTAACCATTTAACCTAAATGGTTAAAACAATAATGAGGTGTCTTCTTCTAGAAGCATCTTGCACAATTACAAGAATACCCTTCACCGTATATACACCGTATCCGTATTCCGAAAAATACGAATACAAAAAGACAAAATTAATCCAAGAATATAATACTAGGATCTGGCTTAAACCAAAGCCCGCTAGTATTATCCACCCGAACATCAAACGTGCACAAGTACACGTATGTGATCGCACCCCTGCCGTAAAACCATACAGCCTCTACATCGTTTCGCCCGAAGCAGGGAAACCCTCCGTGTGGGACTCTAATGACTCAACAGTACACCGGCAGTGGGTTTAACCATAACCACGTCAGCGGTACTAGCTGCATGTAACGGCTACCCAGGTCCTGTCGAAAAAGGAAGGTCGACGAGCAAACTCATCTGAACTTCTACTGAGCCTATCCGTGACAACCTCCGTATAGTCCGATCTCTTCGTCTAAGAGTATCGCATACCGGGTCTAGGGGTGGTAAACGTCAAACCCTAATAACCCGATAATTCATGCTGATGCGGCTTAGGACCAATCTGGAAAACTACTGATCAACCTATCAGTACATGCCAACTTCCTTGGCCATGGTCTTATGGTCCAGACCAATCGAACACAGTGCGATATCGACTCCTAATACCGGGAGAGACGAATCCCCAACAATCGCTCACTTCCTCTATGTGGCTCGGGACTGTACCCAACCAAAACCTGTTTGCACGACTCTGTAGAGCCATGGTAGGGTAGTGATCAAAGCACAGTGGGAACTCACACGAGAAAAATGATGATCTCAGGTCCGAAGACTACCCTGTACACATGTCACCTGAGAACTTCCGTCTGATGATTGGTATAGTACCATCTATAAGTTCTTGGCGAGTCCGTCCAGTGTACTTACACCCAGTGGGCACTTGTATACGATCTTAGGTGCATCAGACCAATGGCTGCAGGACCAACCATTACCCCTCGTCGGGGCTAGAAACGTATACACTAGTCTTCTCTGGAGTATCAATGCCTAGTCTCGATACTCACGCGACTAGGGACCATTTAAGGATGTGCTTATGGACTACCCTGCTCCCACAAGTATGATCGCCATCACAATACAGGTAGTCAAGCAAGATCCTGCAGGCTTTATCAACATGTAACTGCTATATGTAATCCCGAGTATAACATATGCACATGTTAAGATAAAGTCAAACCATAATAGTATACTACTGTATCAAGTCTTTATCAATATGTGCAAGCTGGATAAAGCATCAGTAGAAACAAATACACATATCCTGATAAAAACAACTCAAATAATATACTATATAACTGAGCAAGAATGTCCTGTACATGCATATCCCCAGCATCCACATGTATACATATACAATAATGGCCTCTAGGACATACATATCCAACAATCTCCCACTTGCACTAAAGGCCAGTAATTGGTGTACCGAATACCCAACGTCTGCTCTAAGGTCAGCTGTTGGCGTACCGCATACCCAACATCTTAAAAAGTCACTCGAACTGCGCTTGAGTGAGGGCATTTGTAAATGGATCCGCCGTGTTTTCTTTTGTATCCACTCTGCGGACCTCGATCTCCTGGCGATCTATGATCTCCCTGATCAGGTGATACTGCCTTAAGATATGTCTGGATTTCTGATGGGACCGTGGTTCCTTTGCTAAAGCTATAGCCCTATTTTTATCGCAATACAAAGGTATCAGATCAACAATGGATGGAACTACCCGAAGTTCAGTAATGAACTTCTTCATCCAGACCGCTTCTTTTGCTGCATCGTTTGCAGCGATGTATTCAGCCTCCATTGTCGAGTCTACGACGGTGTCCTGTTTGGAGCTTCTCCAACACACCGCCCCTCCGTTGAGGGTAAACATAAAACCTGAGACAGACTTTCTGTCATCCTTGTCACTCCGAAAGCTGGAATCGGTAAAGGACTCGACCTTAAGGTCTCCATTACCGTATACTAAGAACATCTGCTTAGTCATTTTGAGGTACTTGAGAATGTTCTTCACAGCCATCCAATGATCCTCACCTGGTTTGATTGATACCGGCTCACCACGCTAAGCGTGTATGCTACATCTGGTCTGGTACATAGCATCGCATACGTTATAGATCCTACTGCCGAAGCGTAGGGTGTAATGCTTATGCGAACCCTCTCCTCATCAGTCTTAGGATACATCTCTTTGGAGAGAGTGATTCCGTGCAGTGCGGGTATGTTACCGCGCTTGGAATCTTCCATACTAAATCTCTTTAGTACGGTCTCTATGTACCTGGACTGCGAAAGTTCCAATAATCTCTTAGATCTATCTCTGTAGATCTTAATCCCCAGAATGTATGAGGCATCACCCAGGTCCTTCATGGAGAACCTTTGTGACAAGAACAGCTTGACCGATTGTAGCATAGGAATATCGTTTCCTATCAAAAAAATATCGTCCACGTACAAGACTAGGAATACGAAAGTTCGTCCTACAATCTTCTTATATATACATGGCTCATCCTCGTTCTTGATGAAGTCAAAGTCCTTGACTAATTTATTAAAACAGATGTTCCAGCTCCGCGATGACTACTTTAATCCATAAATAGATTTAAGCAACTTGCACACCTTCCCACTGCTCCCACTGTCTACAAAACCTTCCGGCTAATCTATATAAACGCACTCTTCCAAACTTCCGTTTAGAAAAGCCGTTTTTAAGTCCATCTGCCAGATCTCATAGTCATGGAAGGCAGCAATGGCAAGTAGGATCCGAATCGATTTGAGCATAGCCACTGGAGAAAAGGTTTCGTCATAGTCCACTCCTAGTCTTTGACGAAAACCTTTTGCAACGAGTCTAGCCTTATAGGTTTCCACCTGCCCATCTGCACCAAATTTCCTTTTGTAGATCCATTTGCATCCAACTGGTTTTACCCCAGGTGGAGCAATATCCAACGTCCACACTTTATTGGTGTACATGGACTCCATCTTGGATCGCATAGCATCCAGCTATTTATCAGAGTCCCTACTGATAACGACCTGCCTGAAACTAGTAGGATCATTTTCTTCCAAGATGCGATCCTCTCGATCCCCGTCTATGAGAAAACCGTAGTATCTCTCGGGCAGATGAGAGTCCTACTAGATCTGCGGAGTAGTTGAGGTTCGTCCGGGGTAATTGAATCTTGAGGTTCCACCAAATCTTCAGTTTCAGTTTGTGGTCCCTGAATTTCTTCCAGTTCTACCATACTCCCACTAACTTCTTTTGCAAGAAGTTCCCTTTCTAAAAAGGTGGCGTGGCGAGATACAAACACCTTCTATTCCTCAGTGTGGTAGAACAGATATCTATGCGAATGCTTTGGATATCCCACAAACTTACCTAGAAATGATTGTGCCTGAAGTTTGTTCGGATTTTGTATTTTAACATAGGCCGGACAACCCCATATCTTGATACACATAAGACATGGTTTCTTACCACTCCATATTTCATATGGAGTCTTAGGCACAGATTTGGAAGGAACCTGATTCAAAAGGTACGCCGCTGTTTGTAGCGCATGTCCCCAGAATGAAAAAGGTAATTTAGCACTACTTATCATGGAGCGAACCATATCCAAAAGGGTACGATTCCTCCGCTCCAATACACCGTTGTGCTGTAGTGCATACGGAGGAGTAAGCTGAGAGAGAATTCCATTCTCTTTTAAGTATTCTAGGAATTCCGTGCTTAAATACTCTCCTCCTCTATCAGATCGGAGGATCTTGATACTTTTGCCAGTCTGGTTCTCTACTTCGTTTCTGTATTCTTTGAATTTCTCAAAAGCTTTAGATTTGTATTTCATGAGATACACATATCCGAACCTAGTGAGATCGTCAGTGAATGTGATGAAGTACGAGAACCCACCCCTTACATGTATAGACATCGGACCACATACATCACTGTGTATGAGTCCCAAGAGCTCTACTGCTCTTTCTCCGTGTCCGGTGAACGGAGATTTGGTCATCTTTCCCTTGAGACAAGACTGGCAGATTTCATAAGATGAAAATTCGAACGTACTCAAAAATCCATCTTTATACAACATACTTAGTCTTTTCTCTCCGATATGACCAAGTCTACAATCCCACAAGTAGGATTCGTTCATTTATGGACTTTTCCTCTTGCGTGTGTCTTGTATATTGAAAACTGTGTTTTGATTAAGAACATAGATACCATTACATAGTGTACCTTCTGCAACCATTACCTGATTAAGGTAAATGTTCAAGATATTTCTATCAAGAAAAAACTTATATCCATCTTTATCAAGTAAAGAAACTGATATGATGTTGCAAACCATGGAAGGTACATAGTAGCAATTGTTCAAAATTATAGTATTGCCATTTGGAAACACCATGTGATATTCACCGACGGCTGCAGCATCAACGTGTGCTCCGTTCCATACTCTGAGGGACATATCACCAGGTCCAACCATCCTACTTTTTCTCAGTCTCTGCAATAAATTACAGATATGAGATCCTGATCCGGTATCTAGTACCCAGGAGGTAGGACTGACCGAAAAACAGTTCTCAATAACAAAAACACATGAAGAAGACGTAATAGTGTGCTTCTTCTTCATTGGAGTCATCAAGGAATTCATGCAATCCTCTTTCCCTTGCTCATACTCATAACTGTTGTCATAAGTTAGAGCCGAACCGACGTTTCCCAGCCCTGAATAAGAATTCAGATCGGTCAACTGATACATTTTATTATCTTGATTCGGGCGTGAAATGGTTGCTACCTGGAGAGAGAGAAAAGAAATACTTAGTGTGCGCTCTAGCAAGATTAGATTGGTTATTAGTTTATCTAATCAGGATGGCCCCACTGTTTCCTCGAATTCTCCATTAAACCTTAAAAAGAGAACTAGTCAGGAATAATCGCACGTTACAATACTTGCTTAACCTTTCGTCCAGGCTGGTGTTGGTACTTCGAGAGAGGTTTTCCAACACTTTCGCGAAGTTCCTTTATTATATAACCTCTTTTCTTTAGAGGCGTAACCCCGCTAACACCGTTCTAGACACCTACTTGGTTTATAGCACTGGTTGTTAATTTAAATAATCTCCCAAGAGTAATCCTACTCATCAGTGGGATCGGGATCCAACTATCATCGCGTGATAACCTAGATAGAAGCCACTCTATTCACCACACTCCAGAAGGTATGCAACACTAGCAAGTTTTCTGTATGTTTGAAACTCCTGATGTGGTTTTTGCCCCTAGCAGTTCATGACCTTGACAAAGGCCAACAAATCATAAACCACTAGTCAAGTTCAACCCGTCATTATCCTGGATTAATCTAGACCCACCCGTACAAACCCTTGACAAAGGCTAATAAGGCTATACGACTGTCCTAGATAATCGCATTTCTATGCAACAGACAAGCAATATCTAGCTATCGTACACCACGCCTTGATAAAGGCCAACAAACGCAGCACGAATACTATGTGGTACCCATCTGAAATGACGGAAGGCTACGGCTGGGCTTTTGGCGAAAAACCCTTTAATGTAATGAACTTGATATCGTTGAAGGAACCTGAGCAGTTTTGAAAAGGAGTGGTTTAGGCTCAAGAGGTCACTCCCCGCTTTTGAAAACTTCTCGTTTTGAAGAAAACCGAGTAATCTACAGTATAAACTTTTGCTCAAGAGGTCACTCCCCGCGAAGGGATCTCGGCTCTTGCCTCCTGGAATGAGGTGCTGGATATTCATGACCGAATACCACCATGCAAAGCGAAAGAATATAACTATAGTTTTTTGAAATTTGTTCCATCAACATCTTTTTAGGTTTCTTTTCTTGCATTAATCAAAATTAATGCGGTCCCATCAAATAATCCTATCACACCAGAAAAGAACGAAAATACAATGTACATATATGCCATCCGCTTTCGCCACGGGGCCCCGTCATGCACCGTTAGGTTACTTAACTAACGTCAGAGCGGGGGCTAGACTAGTGCAGGTGCAAAACATATAAATATCTACTAGTATATATATAAATATATATATAACATTTGTCCCAGGCATGATAATATGCAACATCATAGAATCTCAGCAAGCAACACAGAGTGGTGGATAAACTTGGAGCCTCGGGTTTCATTTGAGCCGCAATTGAGACCCGACGTTCCCGGTCGTGTGGATAGCCTGTGCAATGAAAACCAGGACCCGTACGAGCGCGGCAAGTTACCTGCCAATCCCAGAAGTGAGGCAATCCCAATCAACAAAGTGAATGGGCCACCCAGCGCTTCACGGAATCCGGTAACTTGGGCGCCCCTCCGTGGGTCATACTATACCCCCTATGAGTGCGGCGAATAGCCCGCCAATTCTAAAGTGAAGCCCCCTCCGTCTCAACGCCAAGAGATGCGGGCTTGTTACCCTCTAGAACCCGGCTATTCGAGCACTCCTTCATGGGTTAAACCTAGTACAGAAAGGAAAAATAATATGTACAATGACGACATCGACCTCAATCCGGTTGTGCCCCAATCAAATAATATACAACATGGCAGTAACGGCTATCTACATGTCGGACGCTCGCCCCGCAATAACAAATGTACAAATGAATCTTAACTGTACTACTACCATTGCACCGCAAGCTATCCACCACAACAATCCAACCACAACCTTAGCGTAAACACAGAACATCAACATGAATATCATGTTCACAAACCCTTCTAATAGAACATATAGCAGTTAGATGGGGTTATACCGCTCGAATGACATTCACGGTCGCAGATAGTAATGTATGCACTGAAACTTATAAATGGCATTAAAATAACGACTTTGAAATACCCCGTATTTCCCCAATACTTAAGATAACAGAATATCCAATCTGGACAAAAACAAACAATACCAGAGAACCAATATTCAAGAGTACAGAACACCCAAAAAATTCTAACACCTAAGATCTCTACAGGGTCGGCAACACCGGGAAATTTAGTATTCTCGCCGGCCAAGTCTTGGAGTTTGTGTCTCGTTTTTTACTGGTGTTCTAGTTACAATATGAGATGACTTCTGCAATTGTTTAAAAAAAATTTGCAGACTTTTTAAATTTGACAAAAACTTGAATATTTCACAGATTGTTTTGGAGTTGTTTCGGTTTCGTTACTTTAACATCGTTAAAAACTGCTAGTATAGGGTTTATGGGCTGGCTCTGATACCATGTTGGGTTACACTAATGCCCTAGCCATCAACCGTGGCCGGTTTGCGGAATAAAAATTTTATACAAGTTTAAACTGGCGCTAGAATAACCTAATATCCGGATCTACCATAAACCTAACTAGCAAGCTAAAGGATTCTATCTACTATGATAGAAATTTATACCTAAAGAAACAAGTCCTTCGGGTCTTTACTCCTCTCTTTTAGCTCCTTAAAGGATGTACGGATCACGCTTGATCAACGGCCTCCTCGCGTCAAAGATGATCCACCCGAGAGTGTCTACTTTGAGCTCCTACCTTTACACCAAGGTAACTAGATTACTTAGTATGCTAATCTAAGTAGCCTAGATGATGTAGAGAATGATGATGGATTGATTTGTCTCACCAACCTTAGGTTTCTCAACATATGAGGCTATTAGGGTTTTGAGGAAGAAGAAGATGAAGTTTGAGGAGAAGAGAGTGTAGAGTGAGCATAGAATGAAGATGGCTAAGTGTTGTGAATGATCATGCAAACCAATAATTCACAACACAAAATATCAAGCATACCCAAATAGTAAACCATGTGCCACCCCATGAGTCACCAAGTAGCCATGCTTCATTTAATGAAAAACAACACCTCATACCTCCACCTCATTAACCATTTAACCTGAATGGTTAAAGCAATAATGAGCTGCCTTCTTCTAGAAGCATCTTGCACAATTACAAGAATACCCCTCACCGTATATACATAACCGTATCCATATTCCGAAAAATACGAATACAAAGAGACAAAATTAATGCAAGAATATAATATTAGGATCCGGTTTAAACCAAAGCTCGCTAGTATTATCAACCCGAACATCATACGTGCACAAGTACACGTATGTGATCGAACCCTGCCGTAAAACCATACGGCCTCTACATCGTTTCGCCCGAAGCAAGGAAACTCTCTGTGTGGGACTCTAAAGACTCAATAGTACACTGGCAGTGGGTTTAACCACAAGCACGTCAGCGGTACTAGCTGCACGTAACGGTTACCCAGGTACCTGTTGAAAAAGGAAGGTCGACGAGCAAACTCATCCGAACTCCTACTGAGCCTATCCGTGACAATCTCCGTACAGTCCGGTCTCTTCGTCTAAGAGTATCGCATACCGGGTCTAGGGGGTGGTAAACGTCAGACCCTAAGGATCCGATAATTCGTGCTGATGCAGCTCAGGACCAATCCGGGAAATTACTGATCAACCTATCAGTAAACCCTAACTGCCTTGGCTAAGGTCCTATGGTGCTGACCAATTGAACACAGTACGATATTGACTCCCAATACCGGGAGAGACGAATCCCAAACAATCGCTCACTGCCTCCATGTGGCTCGGGACTGTACCTAACCAAAACCTGTTTGCACGACTTGGTAGAGCCGTGGTAAGGTAGTGATCAAAGCACAGTGGGAACTCACACGAGACAAATGACGATCTCAGGTCCGAAGACTAACTTGTACAAATGTCACCTGAGAACTCCATCTGACGATAGGTACAGTACCATCTAGAAGTTCTCGGCGAGTCCGTTCAGTGTACTCACACCCAGTGAGCACCTGTATACGATCTTAGGTGCATCAGACCAATGGCTGCGGGACCAACCGTTGCCCCTCGTCGGGGCTAGAAACGTAAACACCAGTCTACTCTGGAGTATCAATGCCCAGTCTCGATACTCACACGACTAGGGACCATTTAAGGATATGCTTATGGACTACCCTGCTCCCACAAGTATGATCGCCATCACAACGCAGATAGTCAAGCAAGATCTTGCGGGCTTTATCAACATGTAACCGCTATTTGTAATATTGAGTATAACATATGCACATGTTAAGATAAAGTCAAACCATAATAGTATACTACTGTATCAAGTCTTTATCAATATGTGCAAGCTGGATAAACCATCAGTAGAAACAAATACACATATCCTGATAAAGACAACTCAAATAATATACTATATAACTGAGAAAGAATGTCATGTACATACATATCCCCAGCATCCATATGTATACAATAATGGCCTCTGGGGCATACATATCCAACATTTATATGGATCAGCCAGAAGGCTTCATTGAAAGTGGGAGCAGCGGGAAGGTGTGTAAGTTGCTTAAATCCATTTATGAATTAAAGCAAGCATCACGGAGTTTGAACATCTGCTTTGATGATACAATCAAAGAGTTTGATTTTATCAAAAATACAGATGAACCTTGTATTTATAAAAAGATTGTAAGGAGAATGGTCACTTTTCTCGTATTGTATGTGGATGATGTCCTCTTGATAGGAAATAACATTCCTATGCTACAATCGGTCAAAGTATTCTTGTCACAAAGGTTTTCCATAAAAGACCTAGGCGATGCCAACTGCATTCTTGGGATATAGATCTATAGGGATAGATATAAAAGGATGTTGGGATTGTCCCAATCCAGTTATATCGACACCATACTAAAGAGGTTTAGTATGGAAGATTCAAAGCGTGGTAATTTACCCGCTTGTCATGGAATAACCCTCTCTAATGATATGTCTCCTAAGACTGATGAAGAGAGGGCTCGCATGAGTGTTATACCCTACGCGCTGCTATAGGGTCTATCATGTATGCAATGTTGTGTACTCGACCAGATGTAGCTTACGCACTTAGTGTGGTAAACAGGTATCAATCCAACCTAGGGGAGAAATACTGGATAGCTGTCAAGAACATTTTTAAGTACTTACGAAGGACTAAAGAAATATTCTTGGTGTATGGTAACGATGATGTCACGCCCCGCTTCCCAGAGTACGCTAGATTGGGCACGTGACATAGCCAACCATGCTACCTGTGGGTACGAAGTATCCATCCACAGTCACATTACGGCTGTAGAGATATCAAGAACAAGATAAAACTATCTAAAACATGTCCATAATCCAGAATAACAGGAGTCAATAATAAATAAATGCGGAAGCAAATGATCCAATACAAATAACTGAAAAGTGTGTCGCATAATGCGGGCTCACATCAGGAAATAAATGCAGGAAATAAAACTAACTACTACTGAACTCACAGCTCAGCCTGCTGGCTGAAGTACTCCTGCTAGGACTGCAACAGCGGTACGGAATATGGGCCATGCAAAACCCAGACGTCAGCGCGTCATGTCATCAAGTAATATAATATGAACAGTGTAGCAGGCAATGTAATATAAACATGAATACAGCAAGAATAACAATAATATGAATCATACCAGTACAGGGTAGTGTGCAGTGGGTAAACTAAACTGTTCTATCAGGTTTTCTATTCTAAAGTCTTTGAAATCAATTGATGAATCATGGATGTAACTCAATAGTATCCCGTACATACCCGGGACTATGGCCACAATATTCTCGGCTGCAGCCGAGACATGCCGCTAGGCACAAAACAGAAATGTGTACACTCGATAGTATCCCGTACATACCCGGGACCACGGCCACAATATTCTCGGTTGAAACCGAGACATGCGCATTTTACGTTATTTAAACAATTTATTTTGCAAGTAAATATTTCATAGAGTTATAGTATTCTGAGTTAGCTTCGTAACGAACTAAAGAACGTATACTAATGATTTTTCTATGATTTATAATGAATTTTATAAGATAAGGTGTACAGTAAATTTCAGATTTGTCATATCCGATTTTTCAACGACGTTTCATGTGTAAACTATAAGAATTTCAAATGTATAACATTATAAAATGAAGATTATAAACTAATTAAAGATAATAATAATAAATATTACGACGATATATATTTTAAATGATATGGTTGCAGTATAATGTAATCTAGTATGTCACAAGATAAGTTTTCATGATCTAGATTTAATATGATATAAACGGATGCAAACGGAATATCGAAACGTTATAAAATTAAACATGGGGCACTAGATTTAAACTATAGGTATGGTATTTATTTAAATAGGTATAAAATGAATTATATAGCATGTAGCAAGATTAACTTGCCTCGATGGGTCGCGAATCGGGAAAACGGAACGTTAATCGTCGGCGGGGAAAACTCGCGACGGGCGCACGGTTCACGGAATGAACCCAAACGATGAACAAAGGAACCACACGGGTCGCGGTACCTCGCTGGAATGTCGAGAAGCGTCACCGGCACGACGGAATTCCGGTAACAAAAGAACAGTTAAAAAAAATGTGAAACGAGACATGAAGCAAGAAGAGAAAGAATGATAAAGAGAAGTACGAGAGAATATATGAGAGAGAGAGAGAGAGAAAAAGTGGAGAGAGAGAGAGAGAGCTGCAGGTGGGGGCCCACGGAATTAAAAGGAACGCGATTGGCTAAAGGGGAATCGTTAGTTAGGGATAAATATTAATTAAAAATTCAAAACATTTTAAGGAACAGTAGGATATATATATATAGGTTAATTTAAAGATTTAAAAGATAGGTAATGAACAGTAAGATATCAGGTTAGTTAGAAAAATATATGCGATGGTTTTAATAATATTAAAATTTGGGATTTTGGCGCCAAATAAAACCTTTCCAAATCGCGCCCGGGTCGGGTCCAAAATTTGAAATTGAAATAATAGGATTTTAAGCGGGATCCAAATTTTAAAATTAAGTGTTTTATGATCAAAAAGCATACCCCCAAAATGGACACACGTACGTGCACGTAGCCGTCCAAACTCGCCCGTTTCACGGAACGGGACGAGAACACAATGCACGGACGCTACCATGAGGCTAGGGGTGTCAAGTAGGCCAAGATGAATATTTTCAATTTTATTTTAGATGCCAAAATTTGTTATATGTAGAAATGACTTTGCCTGGTAAATTTTACAGTAAGCAACAAACAAGCAAGTTAAATGAAATGAGTACCATATTATGCTCAAACAGTAACTGAAAATAGTAGCATTGGGCTCGGGTGTTACATTATACCCAACTACAAAAAAGAATTTCGTCCTCGAAATTCCAAGAATACAAAGATAGATAACTACAAGAAAAGGTGAGGAAATTTCTGCCGGATTTCATCTTCTCATTCCCAAGTGGACTCTTCATGCGAGCGATTACCCCAAGAAACAAGCACAAGGGGGATAACCTTGTTCTTCAGAACCTTTTCCCTTTGATCCACGATTTCAATCGGTCGCTCCTCAAAAGTCAAGTCTTCTCGTACTGTTAGCTCCGAATGATCCAAAACGTGTGTTTCATCTCGAACATACTTACGGAGTTGAGATACGTGAAACACATCGTGCACATTTGCCAAGGACTGCCGTAACGCCAAACGATACGCTACCTCACCAACACACTCCACGATCTCAAGGGTCCAACGAATCGAGGACTAAGCTTTCCTCGACTTCCAAAACGAATCACCCCTCTAGTCGGTGATATCTTCAAGAATACCAAATCACCCACGGTGAACTCTAGAGGTCTTCTTGACATATCTGCCCAACTCTTCTGTCGGTCCTGTGCTTCCTTCATATGATTTTTGATAGGGTTAACCTTCTCAACTGTCTGCACAACCAAATCTGGTCCCAATAATCTTCGTTCACCGACATCGTCCCAACAAACAGGTGAACGGCATTTACGACCATACAAAGCTTCAAATGGAGCCATCTGAATAGTTGCCTGAAAACTGTTGTTGTAAGACAACTCCACCAAAAGTAGATGATCCTCCCAAGACCCCTTGAAGTCCAACATGCATGCTCTTAACATATCCTCAAGAGTTTGGATCGTTCTCTCCGACTGACCATCAGTTTGAGGATGATAAGCTGTGCTAAACTTCAATCGAGTCCCCAAACTTTCCTGTAAACTCCTCCAGAAGTGTGATAAGAACCGAGTGTCCCGATCGGACACGATGCTCACCGGTACTCCATGCAATCTTACAATCTCCTGCATGTACCGCTTTGCCAAAGTCTCTGTTGATTGACCAACCCGAAAAGGAATAAAGTGAGCTGTCTTGGTCAGTCGGTCAACAATTACCCATACTGCATTGTTGCCTTTTGGACTCCGCGGTAAAGCCATCACGAAATCCATGGTTATATGTTCCCACTTCCACTGAGGAATCGGAAGTGGTTGCAATAAACCAGCAACCCTTTGATGTTCAGCCTTAACTTGCTGACACACCAAGGATTTTACCACAAAGCGAGCAATCTCCCGCTTCATGCCCTCCCACCAGATATGCTGTTGAATATCTCGGTACATCTTTGTGCCTCCTGGATGTACAGAATAAGCTGAGCTGTGTGCCTCCTTCATAAGCTCTTCACGAACATCACCCTTTGGCACACACAAACGGCTACCATACCTCAACGAACCATCTTCGTGGATCAATAAATCTGTTTGTAGCCCGGCTTCAACCTGCTCTCGAAACTTTTGCAGTCTAGGATCCTGCGATTGAGCTGCTTTAATATTCTTGATCAAAAACGAATGTACTTGCAGCTGCAACAACTGTCCCGTAGAACGCGGTAGCACAACCTCCAAGTCAAATCTTTGAAAATCTGCGACGATCTCCTTCTGCGTAGTTAACACCTGAATTACTGGTAACCGACTAAGCGCATCCAGCACAACATTAACCTTTCCCGGATGGTACTTAAGATCAAGATCGTAGTCAGCCATCAGCTCCAACCATCTACGTTGTCTCATGTTAAGCTCCTTCTGTGTGAACACATACTTCAAGCTCTTATGATCTGTAAAAACTTCGACTCTTTCACCCAAAAGGTAGTGTCTCCAAATCTTCAAACCGAAAATCACAGCCGCAAGCTCCAAGTCATGAGTTGGATAATTCTTCTCATGGGTCTTCAACTGTCTCGATGCGTATGCTACAACCCTCCCATACTGCATCAAAACACATCGCAATCCTTTCCCAGATGCGTCGCTGTGAATCACCAATCTTTCGGAATTGTCTGGCACGGTCAGAATAGGGGCGGTTACCAACTTCTGCTTCAACGTCTCGAAAGCTAACACACACTTATCCGCCCATACAAAAGGTACCTCCTTGCGCGTAAGCTTGGCCAACGGCTCTGCCAGACAAGCAAAGTTCTCCACAAATCTCCTGTAGTATCCGGCTAATCCAAGGAAACTTCTTATCTCAGCAACAATCTTTGGAATAGGCCAATCTCGAACTGTTGCAATCTTTTCTGGATCGACGGCAATGCCATCGCCAGACACAACATGCCCCAAAAACCTTACTTCCTCCAGCCAAAACTCGCACTTACTCATCTTCGCATACAATTTCTCCTGTCTCAACGTCTGCAGTACGATCTTCAAATGCTCAGCATGCTCTTCAAAACTCTTCGAGTAAACCAGAATATCGTCAATGAACTGATCCAAGAACGGTGAAAAGATTCGGTTCATCAAGTCCATGAATACTGCCGGCGCATTCGTTACTCCGAAGGGCATCACTAAGTACTCGTAATGTCCATACCGAGTTCGGAACACCGTCTTGCAAATATCTTCTGTTTTCACACGGACTTGATGATATCCGGATCGTAAATCCAACTTCGAGAATACCCTCGCGCCACTAAGCTGCTCAAAAAGTTCTCCAATGCGAGGGATCAGGTACTTGTTCTTGATAGCCATCCGGTTTAATTCTCGATAGTCGATGCACATCCTTCTTGTGCCATCCTTCTTCTTTACTAGAAGAACTGGAGCTCCCCAAGGGCGAGTTACTGCTTCGAATTCAACCCTTTTCAAACAATTCAGCAACCTGTTTCTTTACTTCTTCCAACTCTACTGGCGCCATTGGATGATATGCTTTAGATACTGGCGCTGCACCAGGAATAAGATCAATTGCGAACTCCACGTCTCTCCTCGGCGGTAAACCCGATATATCTTCAAACACGTCCATAGAATCACAAACAACAGCCGGCTTTTTACTTTCATCACTTCCATTGATGCAAGAATATTGTTTGTCGGCCTAGCCCTAAACTCGACCGGCCCGACCGAACTGCTTCCTTAACGCAACTGCTGTCTGCTGCAAACTCCCTTTCATCCCAGATAAACTCTGCTGCTCTTGGCTGCTGCAAGTATTTGTGAGAAAGTGGTCAAACCCAGGGAGACAATCTGCCTCTGGATGTCCACGTCCAGTCTGCGCATGAACCTCCGTGCCCTGTCTACATCGTTGGCAACTAAAGGTCCAGCGAAACTACCGAGTCTCGTCCATTCTGCTACATGCACATCTACGGGTGCTCCCTTCTGCTTTAGTCCGATGAACTTCTCTTCCATTTCCTCCCGTGCAGTCCGCGGGAAGAACTTCTCCAGGAAACTCTTCGAAAAATCCGCCCACTTGATCGGCTTGGGCAAACGGTTCTCTTCTACAAGCCACCATTCTCGGGCGTAATCCACTAGCTGAATGCGTACCACAACAACTTTTTTTGTCATCTGGAATCTGTGCCGCAAAAAGCAAGTTCTCTGTGTCAACTAGCCATTGCTCCACTGGCAACGGCTCCTTTAAACCAGTAAATGTAGACGGACCCAACCGCCTGAAATCTGCTACGGTCCCTACTCGGTCAACTGGTCTAGCTCCAACATTGTTCACAGACTGCTGAACGATCTGTAAACCTTCCCGAAACAAGTCCGCTTGCTGCTGGATCAGCTCGGTCTGTTTCTTTGATTCTCCAGCATTCCTTTTATCACTCCAAGTATGGCGGCTTCGTCCACACGCCTCTGGTATGTCTTCAATTTCTTACCGGCCATAATCCTGAACTCAAAATACCCAACATTAGCATGATGATAGATTTTGAATATAGATCAAGGCTAGAACTCCAAGATATTTAAATAGAGTACCGCATTGTAACTATGCCGCGGTATCATAGCCACAATTACATAACTCCATCCAAGTCGCCTAAGTCCTAGAGATAACAAGGAATCAGGTTTTCGAATCGATATGCAAAGGAAGTTTGCACATCGTAAAAAATATAATCAGGAAGAATGTGATTCAAGAATGGTAAAACGGTCAAGGTGGCAGGACATGTTTCCTAAACACGGGTATTCTGATTCGTGTATTGGGTACAATACCCAACTATAAAAGAATCAACCCGACTATCCTATGGCTCTGATACCAAAAGAACCATGTCACGCCCCGCTTCCCAGAGTACGCTAGATTGGGCACGTGACATAGCCAACCATGCTACCTGTGGGTACGAAGTATCCATCCACAGTCACATTACGGCTGTAGAGATATCAAGAACAAGATAAAACTATCTAAAATATGTCCATAATCCAGAATAACAGGAGTCAATAATAAATAAATGCGGAAGCAAATGATCCAATACAAATAACTGAAAAGTGTGTCCCATAATGCGGGCTCACATCAGGAAATAAATGCAGGAAATAAAACTAACTACTACTGAACTCACAGCTCAGCTTGCTGGCTGAAGTACTCCTGCTCGGACTGCAACAGCGGTACGGAATCTGGGCCATGCAAAACCCAGATGTCAGCGCGTCATGTCATCAAGTAATATAATATGAACAGTGCAGCAGGCAATGTAATATAAACATGAATACAGCAAGAATAACAATAATATGAATCATACCGGTACAGGGTAGCGTGCAGTGGGTAAACTAAACTGTTCTATCAGGTTTTCTATTCTAAAGTCTTTGAAATCAATTGATGAATCATCGATGTAACTCAATAGTATCCCGTACATACCCGGGACTACGGCCACAATATTCTCGGCTGCAGCCGAGACATGCCGCTAGGCACAAAACAGAAATGTGTACACTCGATAGTATCCCGTACATACCCGGGACCACGGCCACAATATTCTCGGTTGAAACCGAGACATGCCGCTAGGCACAAAACAGGAATGTGTACACTCAATACAGGTAGTGAACTGTCGAGTTACAAGTCAGATTTCACCTTTGATTTCCCCATACCCCCAAGTTATATGTGTATGTCAAGTCAGGTATCCAGTAATCAAGAAACTAATGCCAACACAGGATCAGGTAAAAAGGTTTTTCTGGATAGACAGCAGGACGGTCCATGAGGACTACATGTTATGTTTGTTGGCATTAGACACAAGATCAGGTAACAGGTAAAGCCATGGTACATCAGGTCAAGCCAGATAATGTATAAAGGTGTCATGTCATGTCAAGAGTGTACGGTACCATGTCATGTCAAGTAGGAAGTGTAACAGGTCATGTCAGGAAGCACAAGATATCATGTGGGTGCTCATAATCAAACTAACATAAGCATGTGTATAAATAAACAAGTATGAGTACTATCAGAACAATAAACTGGAACATGTAATATGATATGCAAATAAATATAATTTCAAGGATATGGATGCACAGTTATCGATTAGGGTTACATTTATAGTTCCAATATTAATTAGGATGACATGGAGTCTTAATATCACATTATTATGTAGTAATGTGATCTATGGATGCAATTATATGTATCTTAAATGCGATGGATGCAAACGGGTATCCGAAAAGTTATAAAACTATAAAATAGTAATGTGGGATGTACAACTAAGCAATATGTGATATAAATATTGATATAATAATATTAATATGGATAGCATATTCAAAACGATTAATAACTATAAAAGTGGTATTGATTAACCATGCACAAGAAAGTTCCGTTCAGAAATTCAGCGTCACCCTAATTTGTAAAATAGCTTAAAAATAACAAACGTTCTCCAAAAGGGACGTGTCTTATACCAAAACAAATATAATTCAATAAGGTTTTCAGTTTTATAAGTATAAGCATCTCAGGTTGTCCCTACAAAAAGTTATAAACATTCGAAGTTGAAAGTTTGCTGCTGGAATTTCCCTGGACAGCAGTTTGGAGACATTTTCATTTGCATTTTACGTTATTTAAACAATTTATTTTGCAAGTAAATATTTCATAGAGTTATAGTATTCTGCGTTAGCTTCGTAACGAACTAAAGAACGTATACTAATGATTTTTCTATGATTTATAATGAATTTTATAAGATGAGGTGTACAGTAAATTTCAGATTTGTCATATCCGATTTTTCAACGACGTTTCATGTGTAAACTATAAGATTTTCAAATGTATAACATTATAAAATGAAGATTATAAACTAATTAAAGATAATAATAATAAATATTACGACGATATATATTTTAAATGATATGGTTGCAGTATAATGTAATCTAGTATGTCACAAGATAAGTTTTCATGATCTAGATTTAATATGATATAAACGGATGCAAACGGAATATCGAAACGTTATAAAATTAAACATGGGGCACTAGATTTAAACTATAGGTATGGTATTTATTTAAATAGGTATAAAATGAATTATATAGCATGTAGCAAGATTAACTTGCCTCGATGGGTCACGAATCGGGAAAACGGAACGTTAATCGTCGGCGGGGAAAACTCGCGACGGGCGCACGGTTCACGGAATGAACCCAAACGACGAACAAAGGAACCACACGAGTCGCGGTACCTCGCTGGAACGTCGAGAAGCGTCACCGGCACGACGGAATTCCGGTAACAAAAGAACAGTTAAAAAAAAAAAGAAACGAGACATGAAGCAAGAAGAGAAAGAATGATAAAGAGAAGTACGAGAGAATATATGAGAGAGAGAGAGAGAGAAAAAAAAAGTGGAGAGAGAGAGAGAGAGAGAGGGAGAGGGAGAGCTGCAGGTGGGGGCCCACGGAATTAAAAGGAACGCGATTGGCTAAAGGGGAATCGTTAGTTAGGGATAAATATTAATTAAAGATTCAAAACATTTTAAGGAACAGTAGGATATATATATAGGTTAATTTAAATATTTAAAAGATAGGTAATGAACAGTAAGATATCAGGTTAGTTAGAAAAATATATGTGATGGTTTTAATAATATTAAAATTTGGGATTTTGGCGCCAAATAAAACCTTTCCAAATCGCGCCCGGGTCGGGTCCAAAATTTGAAATTGAAATAATAGGATTTTAAGAGGGATCCAAATTTTAAAATTATGTGTTTTATGATCAAAAAGCATACCCCTAAAATGGACACACGTACGTGCACGTAGCCGTCCAAACTCACCCGTTTCACGGAACGGGACGAGAACACAATGCACGGACGCTACCACGAGGTTAGGGGTGTCAAGTAGGCCAAGATGAATATTTTCAATTTTATTTTAGATGCCAAAATTTGTTATATGTAGAAATGACTTTGCCGGGTAAATTTTACAGTAAGCAACAAACAAGCAAATTAAATGAAATGAGTACCATATTATGCTCAAACAGTAACTGAAAATAGTAGCATTGGGCTCGGGTGTTACAGATGACCTCCAAATAGAGGCCTTTACAGACTCCAGCTTTCAGAGTGACAAGAATGATAGCAAGTCTATCTCGGGTTTCGTGTTCACCCTCAATGGAGGGGCGGTATCTTGGAAATGTTCCAAACAAGATACTCTAGCGGACTCGACGATGGAAGCTAAGTATATTGCTTCCAACGATGCTGCCAAGAAAGCGGTCTAGATGCGGAAGTACATCTCAGGGCTCGGTGTGGTTAACCATTGTCAATCCAATACCCTTGTATTGTGATAACAATGGGGCTATGGCGTTAGCCAAGGAACCCCGGTCCCATCAGCGTTTCAGATACATTTTGAGGCGATATCACATGATCCCGGAGAGAGTTGATCGCCGCGAGAACGAGATTACGAGAGTAGACACGAAGAATAACACAACGGATCGACTCACCAAGGCCCTCCCTCAGATACAGTTCGAGCGACTTTTTGAGATGTTGGGTATGCGATACGCCAATAATTGGCCTTAGTGCAAGTGGGAGATTGTTAGATATGTATGCCCTAGAGGCAATTATTATAATTGTTGGACAAATAAATGTACAGGAAAATCTTGCTCGATATGATAGTATGCTATTTGGTTTGCCTTTATCATTCATGTGTAAAGTTTCAACTTGTGATTACTATCGCTAATACATGTTGATAAAGCCCATAGGATCTTTTCTTGACTCCCAGGATTATGATAGAGATCATACTAGTGGGGCCTGGGTAGTCTATAAGCACATCCTTAAATGATCCTAGTCGAGAGAGTATCGAGACTGGGCATCGATACTCCAGAGTAGACTAGTGTATACGTTTCTAGACCCTGACCGGGAATAGTTGTTCCCATAGCCATCGGTGTTAGACACCCAAGATTGTATACATATGCTCATTGGAGAATGAGTTTTACCAAACAGACTCATCGAGAACTCCTGGATTGTATTATACCTATCATCAGATAGCAGTTCTCTGGTAACATAAGTACAGGATAGTCTGTAGACCTGAGATTGTCATAGTGTCTTATGTGTTTCCCACTATGCTTTGATTATTACCCTACCAAGGTTTTAAAGAGCCGTGCAAACAGGTTTTAGTTAGGTACAGTCCTGAACCACATACAGACAGTAAGCAATCAGAAGGGTTTTCCCGGTATGGGGAGTTGATATCGTAGTGTGCCTGATCGACTGTAACCATAAGTCCTTGGTCAGGGCGGATGAGATAAACTGATAAGTGTTATCAGTTATATCTACAGTGGCTATAGGTTAATCATTGGCACGACTTATCGGGTTATTGAGGGTCTGACGGATTCCACCCTCCAGACTTGATATGCGACACTCTTAGATGAAGAGACCGGACTGTACGATAAGTGTCACTGATAGGCTTTGCAGGGTTAGGATGAGCTTGCTTGTCGACCTTTCTTTCGGTAAATACCTGGGTAGCCGTTACGTACAGCTAGTGCCGCTGACGTGCTTGTGGTTATGGATATGATTCTGAACTACTGCCAGCGTATTGCCGAGTCTTTAGAGTCCCACACAGAAGGTTTCCTAGCTTTGGCCGAATGATGTAGTGTGCGTATGATGATGCGCGCGGGAGTTCGATTAAACGCATATATATGATGCAAGTATTTTAATCGAACATTTTGATAATACTTGTCGGATATTAAATCAAGTGTTGATTTAATATCAATAGTATTATATCTTTTATTTTCTCTCTCTTTACGGTATTCGTATTCTAATACGAATACGGGTATATGTATTTGATACATAAACATGTGTAGGTGTTTAATATAATTATGTGTGTGTGTTTGTATATATATGTGTGTGTGTGTGTGTGTGTGTGTGTATGAATATATATGTAAATATATTAAATAAAACACACTCTTTTCTTATCATTTTAGAAGTGTGGAGAAGGGCGTGGGCTTATGAGTCATAGGATGACTCATTGAAACATCCCCCTCTCCACAAATTGGAATGCATAAAGAGTTAAAAAGAGATATTTTCATTTAACTCTCTACACTTCATCTTCTTCCTCCAAGACTTTCTAAAAAGAAAAAGAAAATTTAGAAATGAGAGAAAACACAAAGAGAACCTTACTACTTCTCTTGATTTAATTTCCTAGCAAAGAATTAAATCAAGTTGCTTCATCCAAGTTCACACAAGGGTGAAGCTAGAGCCAAAGTTGCAGTTTCCTTCGCGTGGATCATCTAGGACGAAGAGGATCGACATGCAAGTTCGTTCAAACCACTTGGAGCGAAGAAGGAGTCCATCAAAGGAGCTTTAGAAGACGCTACAAAGGTTGTAGTTCCAACTTCTAACTTTGCTTCTTCATTTTGTTTTCAAGTTGTAATCTTTAGGTTCGATTTCGGTTTCTTAGGGATTTTGCTCTCTAGGATTTTCAAAATCGCTTCCGCTAAATTTTATAAAATCTTATCTAGTGAGCAAACAACCTTATAGAGTCCCACACGGAGGGTTTCCCTGGTTCAGACGAAACGATGTAGAGGCCATTTGTTTATACGTGCAGGGTTCCAATTAATTACGTGTACTAATTGCGTGAAATTTAATCAAATGGATTATAATACTAGCGGGCTTAGCATTAAGCCGGTTTGTTAAATCAGACATTGATTTAATACTAGTATTATATTAGTAGTATTATTCTATCTCTAGGGTATTCGTATTTTAGTACGAATACGGGTATGTATATACGGTAGAAAGTATTTTGTATTTATACGAAATACCTTCTAGAAGATGACACCTCATTATATATTTTTCTATTTATTAGAAATAGAAAATGAGGTGGAGGGGTGAGGTGGCTTCAAGCATGGTGAGAAGCACGGCTATTAGTTTTATTTATTCATTTGGAAAAAAACTATTCAAGCATGGTTTGTATTTTTTATTGAAAAATGATATGCTTGATATTTTTCCTAAGCCATTTTTCTTCATTCATTCTAACTTTGTCATTCTCTCTCCTCTCTTGAGTTCATCTTCTTCCTCAAACCTTAACCCTCTCATGAGTTGAGAAACATAGGATTTTAGAGATAGAAAAACACTACTAAACATCTCTACATCACATAAGCAAACTAGATTAGCAAACTAGTTTGTTTAGTTGCTTCTTTTTTAGGTGCAAGCTTGAGCCATATTCCGTCGGGTGGATCATCTAGGATTGAGGAGGCTTTCTGAGCAAGCTTGATCAAGGACTTCTGTCACGACCCGAATTGGCACATGACCGGTGTTTAGATCACATGACATCTAAAGATGTCGACGCGACCCAAGTAAGCGAAAAACCAAGATCTAAACCTTTTTAAAGAATAAAGAAGGTGAAGTTTTCAAAAGGTATTTAATATAAAACATAATTTATTTACAAAGATTATTTATTTAAAAGCATATATCAAGTGTTTTGAAATAGGGTTAAAATGTTTTCGTTATTTGAAATTTCGACAGCATCTCCTTTGTAATTTTTGATAAAAACAGGTACATATACATATAATTATAAAGGCATCCCCACTTGGGAGCTATCTCAAAGCCCAACGGCGGAATCATAACCACGCAGTTAAATACGATGCTCGAAGGCGAAAGATCACAAGCAAATATAAAATGAACTGCGTAATAAAGCTAACTAGTCGACTCTATCCGAGTTCGACCCAAAAGAATATACATGAAGTCACAACTTGATCTAAGCCAAATAATACAAGTGGTCTGATGGAGTGACTCTAGATGAAAAGTACATAATATGCAAAAGAGGAGGCTACCGTGCATGTAACCCACCTAACAAAAATAAACGATGAACCCCAAAAGATGTGCCGGTGATGCCGCTAAGTGTCCGTGTGGTCCGTCCTGCAAGAAACTAAGGCACAACGGGGGGTCAGTTGCCAACTCAGTGAATAGAAGTAAAACATCATAAGATATAAATATGATATCCGTAATAATGAATGCAAGTGCGATATAAATGAAGTCGCATAATAATAATATACATCATCATTAAATCCTTATCGAACTCGTGTCCATCATCGACATAAATAAAAATCTGGATATCGTAGGTACCGTCCAACTGATCGATCATCTCCTGATATCAACTCAGTCACGGTCGGAATCCTCCGGATATCCACCGCGCTCCAATGTCACCTCTGTTAGTGATATATAACCTAGAGGCCATTAATGTATCATTCTGGTTTGTATATTACTTAATGGAAGCTTGGGATATACACGGATATAGTAACAGTCTTGCTCGAAATGGTAGTATGCTACCTGGTTTGTTTCTACCTCAAATGTGCATGTGTTTCTTAGCATATCGCTTATACATATTGGTAGAGCCCTTAGGATATTTTGCTTGATTACCAGCGTTGTGATGGCAGTCACACTAGTGGGGGCTGGGTAGTTTATAAGCACATTCTATACAGGTCCCTAGTCGTAGGATTATCGAGACGGGGCATCGATACTCTAGAGTAGACTAGTGTATACACTTCTCATCCCAGCAGGGAGAAGGTCTGTCCCACAGTTATTAGTACGTCGTACTGGAGATAGTATGCAGGTGCTCATTGGGTTATGAGTACACTGGACGGGACTCGTTGGGAACTGCTGGTGGGTATTATACCTATTATCAGGTGGCAGTTCTCAGGTGACATGAGTACAGCTTAGTCCGTCGACTTAACACTGCTACTTCGCCTCGAGTGTGTTCCTATTAGTTGTATGTATTCCATAGAGGCCATTATTGTACATGATTGTATATTATAGTGGATTCTTGGACATATATAAAGAGGACTTTCTTGCTCGACATGATAGTATGCTATCTGGTTGCTCTTTATCTTAACATGTATACTTGTATTTTGATATGTCTTTCTCTCACATGTTGATAAAGCCCTTAGGATGTGTACTTGATGTAAGTGTACGGCGGCGCCCCGGCCGTCAATCCGACGGCCAAATGCGGAAGCGGTGATAAACTTTAAATTTTACTTGAACTGGCAAACCGCCGCGCACTAATACCTGGATTGAACCACTAACTAGTCCTAGCTATCTACAAGAAAGGGAATAGAGATATACCGACGATCCAAGTCCTCCGGTCTTCTCGTCATCGTCCCGATCTCCTGCGGAATGTCCCGTCTCCTCCTCGTCGCCGGAAGTGCACCACATCGCCTACATCGTTTATGGGCTCCCACCTCAATGCCGAGGCAACTCGGGCACGAAGCCGGCTACTCGACGTGCCCAAGGTTCGCTGTAGAATATGTAGTGAAGAAGTCTCATTTGGGGTTCATGGAGATGCCATTTTGGTGGAGGGATGATACAAGTAATTTTGTGGAGCTATAGGATTTTTACAATGCCAAAAGAGATAAAAATCCCTCTTGCAAAAATTTGGACAGCCCTCTTTCCTCAAGTGGCCGGCCATGACAATGGAGAGGAGAGAATGAGAGAGTGGTGTATCTTCAAAGATAATGGGAGCCATTCTCATCTATCATGCAAGAGAGAGAGTCAAGACAAAGAGGTGGTTGAAAAGCAAGTGATGATGAGAAACAATGATCACTCCCAAAACCAATACTCAACCAACAATCATCAACAACCATGATTGTCTACAAAGTCAAGCCATCATGATAAAGCTAGAAGTCAAGGTCAAGGAAAAGCTATCATGATAAAACAAAATGCAAAGACCCCCTCCACAAATGCCTATTTGCAACAATGCAAATAAACCCTCCTCCACCAATCTTCGGCCAATGAACGATACAAAGGAAATTGGCCGAAACGGAAAGCAAACTGGCAACTCCAGAAAACTGGTCCCGTAATAAATTACAGGAAAACCCCGATACTGTGCATACACACCCGCATTTGTATTCCAACCGAAATACAAATGCAATGAGACAAAATCTACACTGTACTATACTAGGATCCGGCTTATACCAAAACCGGCTAGTAATATCTGTTCGATCCTGATCCGTGCAATACCGCACTATCTGATCGAACCCTGCCATATAACCATACGGCCTATAGTACAGACTGTCCGATCCTGATCCGTGCAATACCGCACGTATCTGATCGGACCTTGCCATATCTCCATACGGCCTCTACAACCTTTCGCCCGAAAGCTGAGTAACTGAATGTGGGGGACTCTAAAGACTCGTCAACACCTTGGTTGTGGATTTAACCACTAGCACGTCAGAGGTATAAGCCAATACGTAACGGGCTACCAGGTACTGACTAAAAGGGACGTCTGTGAGTGAACTCAGCCTGACAACCCTACTGAGCCTTTCAGTGACAATATCCGTACAGTCCGGTCCGTTCGTCTATGAGTATCGCATGGCGGGCCTAGGGGGTTGGTAAAATTCAGACCCCCAAAAGCGGTACAAGTCGTGTCGGAGTGTAGCCCAGAACACCCTGAGATACTACTGGAATACCTACCAGTAAATCTCCTTGCCTTGGCCAAGGACTTTGTGTAATGGCTCTCCTAGACACAGCACGACCTCACCCCCAATACCGGGAGAGACGAACCCCTGAAGATACGCTCACTGCCTCCATGTGGCTCGGGACTGTACCCAACTAAAACCTGTTTGCACGACTCCTTTGAGCCGTGGTAGGGTAGTAATCAAAGTACAGTGGGAACTCACACGAGACAAATGACGATCCCCAGGTCGATGAACTAACCTGCACACATGTCACCAGGGAACTGCCATCTGACGTCTGGTATATGACCAACTAGCATGTTCCCGGCGAGTCCTGTCCGGTGTACTCATAACCCAATGAGCACCTGTATACATCTTAGGTGATCCAACTGACACCAGTGGCTTGTGAGACCGGCCACCGCCCCTCGTCGGGGTCTCGACTGTATACACTAGTCTACTAATGGAGTATCGATGCCCAGTCTCGAAACTCCCACGACTAGGGACCTTTTAAGGATAAGCTTATAGACCCCAGCTCCCACTTATATGATCGCCCTCATACTGCTGGTGGTCAAGCAAGAATCCTAGGGGCTCTATCAACGTGTAATAGCGACATGTCAGGTCACCTAAAGCAGTACACGATGATAAAGGTAAACCAGATAGCATACTATCATCTCGAGTAAGACTGTCCTACCGGGATAGGTCCTCCATCAATCATTACAATCACGTACCTGTGACCTAATAATTGACTCTGAGGGCACTATCTCCAACAATCTCCCACTTGCACTCAAGGCTAATTATTGCGATGTCGCATACTCACAGCCCGTGTGATACCGAACACCCAACTCCTCTACTAGTCAGTCTCACAAAGCTCGTTTGCGAAACTATTGCGTTCGAGGAATAGCCTCAGTGAGTGGATCCGCTTTGTTGTTTTTTTCTATGTCTCTCTATATCTCAAGTTCGCCGAGAAACCCATCTCCCGAAAAGAGCAATACCTGTCTCAGAATATGTCTGGATGTCTGATGGGACCTAGCTCATAAATGAACTCCAAATCCAAACTTCTTAGACTGTATCGTCAACTGAACTTAATCAGTATCCTGCGCGCCATGCCTCCCTCAGTATTGCCTTGGACCACCTGTCCAAAATACTGCCCCTCATCAGAAGGAAAACTATAACTCTGACAACCTCCTTGTCGTCCATGTCACCTTGGAAGCCTGGAATGATAACTGTCTCCTGAATGAGGCTGTCGTTATCATCTCCCTAGAACATCCACTTATGTTCTAAAACTGCTTCCGACTGTTTCTCCAGGATTGGATTAATGTCAACTTATTGCATCTAGTGCAAGAACAACATCTGGTGTGGTACTCGACATCTCACGATTGACTCAATTGCCTGAGCAAGTGATCTGTCAATCATGCCCGTCCCTCTCCCCTTTAGTCTGTAAGACACCTTTGGAGAGGGTGACTCCATTACCTGCAGGTACACTACCGTGCCAGGAGTCGCCCATCCTAAATACTCTTAGAATGCTGTCAAGTACCCTGATTGGGAAACCACCCAAATCTAGATCTAAAACCATAGATCTAGTAACCAGTATGTCTGATATAAAATCCATTTCCTTTGTGGAGAAACAACTGTGTGACGACCAAAGTATAACCGATCGTAGTGTAGGAGTTTCTTTTCCTACTCTGTGTATATCATCCAAATACCAGGATATCACACCCTACTACCTTCTCAACAGATCCATCCCCTATTCTGATGAAGTCAAACCCATGACTGTCACGTCAGAAACAGATGATCTATCTCCGCTACATCTGCTTTAGTCTATAAATAGACATAAGCTACCTGTCCACCAATGCTTCCGCTGCTCCCACTGACTACGACAACCCTCTGGCAGAATCATATAGACGTGCACTTCTAAAACTAGTTTAGAACGACGCTATACTCATCCTCCCGCCGGGTCTCGCAGCCTGGAACAACAGCAATGGTAATTGTGGGTAAACAAGAACTTCCCTGTCACTGTCCTTGAGGCTACCGTAGTACCTCTCGGGTGCCTGAAGTTACCCACCTTATCTGCGGAGTGGCCAATGGAATGTCAATCCAGATTGAATCTTTAGGTTCCTTATCAAATCTTCAGTAATCGTTTGTGGTTCTGGAATCACTTCCAGTTCTACCATACTCCCACTACTGTTTTTCTGAAAAAATCCATTTTTATTAAAACTGTGGCGAGTCTAGAACAATATTGCTATTGTTCATCCAGATGGTAGAAAATCAACCCGCGTCATAGCCTGGGTCAACCCACAAACAGCCATTACAGAAACGTGCCTTGAGTTGTCCATTGTCTGGTTTTAAGCATAAGCCGGACAACTTCCCGTACCTTAACACCGTTAAGATACGAACTGTTCTATATCCCATATAGGACCAGAGGCACTGATTTAACTGAACCAGATCCAAATCATGCAACTGTCTCCAGTGCATGTCAACTAAATGGAAGAAGGTCGATCAGCGTTACTCAACTTAGGAATGCTTCCAATTATGAGTAACCTGAAAGAGAAGCAAGATCTCTTTATCATTACTATCAACTGAATACCATACACAAGTATCTACATCTTCGATCTCTTTGAAGAATCCCGATACTTGCTATACCTGGTTCTCTACTCTATTCAAATACCTATAACTTCTCAAAATTTGGACCCTGTGTTTCCGCGAAACACCTGTCTAAAAACTAGAGAAGTCATAAGTAAACCGAATATAGTACGAGGACCAAGCCCTCTGTCCTGATGGACCCTGGACAACATACAATCCTTTGTATAAGTCCCTTGAGTCTGATAACTCATTCACTGTGTGTCGTAGGTTGAAAACTGTACTTATGGTTAAGAAGAATTACACCGCTGTTTAATGCTCCTTACCTAACCATCCACTGATATAGGTAAATGTCGTAGACATAATTTCAGAAAGGTATATCTCACTCTATGAAAATAGACGTACAGATATATCAATTTGAAATTGGTGCATAACAGCGGATATTCAAAACCAAATATTTGCCGACCGGCAAACAGCCCAGGTGATTTCCTCAAATATCACTGATTACAACGAATCCCGATATAATGAGGATAATCACCCAATTCCCAATAACTTACTCCCACTCATCATCTGTAAAACCATACAGATGTGAGAATCGTACCTGGTAAATACATACCCTGGAGTAAGTATCTAATCGGGAAATCAGTTTTCCTTTAACATTACACAGTGAAACTGAAACATTGAAATGTTCCGATGGGGTATCCCGGTATTCCTAGTAATGCCTCTTCCAGATTCACGACTGTAACCGTATAGTTCTTTGCCACCTCTCCAAATCCCTTCATATGTCTTTAGTCTTTACCTTCTGCACACCCTTTTAGGCCAAATGGTTTTCTTCCTTCCCTACCGTTCGGCACCAGCCTATGGTTTGGAAGAAGACTATCCAATAAGCATAATGGGTGTACTGTCCCAATCCTAGGAACACTCGCAATGAGAGAGGGTGAAGATAAAAGACAACCGAATAAACCTTATTCCTATTTCTCCTGAACCAGAATCCATCCCCGAACTGGAATAAATTCCTTTCGAGTTCGTATATAACCATACGATGGAGTATCCAATAAACTGTGGATCTTCGTAGTGATACGGAGTGTTCTGGAGAAATACAAAGGTGATTTGGGAGTGGTAATGAAATACCTGGTTTGGTCGTGAATATCTGTTGCAATTTACTTTGCCCTCTTACTAATCCCTTGCTTTGTCTTAACTTAATACCTTCTGCACACCATCGTTATGCTAATTGGTTTTCTTCATTCCCTACCGGTCGGCACCAGCCTAAGGTTTGGAAGAAGACAATCCAATTTGCGTAATAGGTGTACTACCCCTAAACCAAGGAGTACTCGTAACCTGAGAGAGGGTAAAAGGAAAAGACAACTGAATAATCCTATCCGTTTTCTCCAGAACCGGAAACCATCCTCGAATAAATTCTTTCGAGTTCGTATCTAACCATACGATGGTTTTGTCCAATGGAAGTGGACGTTCGTAGTAAAACGGGGTGTCCTGGAGAAAAGGGTAAAAGTAGGAGTGGCAATGAGATTTGCAACTCTGACAATCCAAAAGCCGGTGTTTAAGAAGGTTCGGTCAACTTGGTCACTGAGTCAAAGTCTTAGGGTCGGGTCAATGGTCGCTGCCAAAGAGAGAGAGAGAAAAGAAACACTCAGCGTGCACTCTAACCTAGATCAGAATGGTTACCAATTTATCTAATCTGGAAAACTCCCACTGTACCTCAAATTCTCCTCCAAACCTGAAAGAAGAATTAGTCGGGGTCACCCGAGGAGTAAACTAACTCATCAGTGGGAATCGGGATCCAACTCTCATCGCATGATAACGTGACGGAATCCGCTCACGTCATCACACTCCAGAAGGTATGCGCATATCTGGCAAGTTTCAGTTCTTTTGAAACTCCCGATGTGATTTCTGCCCCATGCTCTTATGACCTTGACTTTGGCCAACAAATCATAAGTCACATGTCAAGTTCTACCCGTCATTCTCCAGGTTGATTCGAATCCACCCGCACAAGCCCTTGACTTTGGCCAACAAGGCTATACGACTGTTCCAAACCAACGCATCTATCTATGCTGCATATGAATAACCAACAGCTACCAAACACTGTGCCTTGACTTTGGCCAACAAACACAGCTTGAATACTATTGACTACCCATATGAAACGACGGAGGGCTACGAATGGTTTCTGGCGAAAACCTTTAACGTAATGAACTTGATATCGTTGAAGGAACGGATAGCTTTTTGAAAATATAGTGACGAAAACCGTTGCTAAAGAGGTCACTCCCGGTGAAGGGATCTCGGCTCTTTCCCCGTAGAATGGGGTGCAGGATATTCCAAATGAATACCACGGTGCAAAGCAAAAGTAATCGGCTATAGTGAAGTTAATGCCCTGACGCAAGCTTTTTGTCCAAGGGGTCACTCCCGGTGAAGGGATCTCGGCCCTTGCCTCGTCGACTGAGGAGCAGGATATTCTAACTGAATACCACGGTGCAAAACAAAAGTGAACGTCCTTGCAATAACAGCTTTTTGAAAAAGTGTTCCAACAACATCAGATTAGGTTTGTTTTTAACTTGCATTGATCCGAATCAACGCAATCCCATCAATTGATCACACCAAAAAGAACGAAAATATACTGATGTACGTATATGCCATCCGCATTCGCCACTGGGTCCCGTCATTACCTGTTAGGTTAGCTAACTAACGACAGAGCGGGGACTGGACTAGCGCGGATGCAAAACATATACAACATCTACTAATATATATACCAATATATTATATTCGCTCAAGGCGTGAATAAAAAGCAACATCACAGAAAATGTACAGCATTACAGAAACAATACAGATATCTGGGATCCCCGGGTTTCACAGAGCCGCTGAAACCCGACGTTCTCCTGGTCGTGTGGATAGCCTGTGCAATGAAATCCTAGACCTCTACGGGCGCGGCAAGTTACCCCCCAAAACCTGAAGCGAGGCAGCCCCCTTCAGCAACGTGAATGGACCACCCAGCACTTCACGGAATCCGGTAACTTGGGCACCCCTCCTGGGTCAACCTGTACCCCCTACGAGTGCGGCGAATAGCCCGCCAATCCTAGAGTGAAGCCCCCTCCGTCTCAATGCCATGAGATGCGGGCTTGTTGCCCTCCAGAACCCGGCTATCCGTGCACCCCTCCGCGGGGCAATCCTAGTACAGAAAGTAAAATATACATACAACGGGTACATCGACCGCAACCAGGTCGTGCCCCAAAATAATAATACAAACAGGCAGTGACGGCAGTCCACATGTCGGACGCTCGCCCCGCAATATCAAATGTACATAATACAACAAAACTGTACTAGCATTGCATCCAGGCTATCCCCCACGACCGATCCGCAACATCACAGCAAAAACAAAACATCAACGTGAAAGTCAGGTTCGCAAATCCGTCTAACCGGGCTATAGCAGTTAGACCGGATTTACCGATCAAGTGACATTCACGGTCGCAGATATAATGTAAATACTGTGAAAAATGTGTTTAAAATATCCGATCGATCAAAAATTAACAAGTGGGCCCCCAATCAAAACTGTAGCACTCACAGAAAACCTGGGCCCAATTTTAATATTCCAAAACCCATATTTTAAGCCCAGAAAGCCTCTGAAAAAAATTGGTGAAGTGATCTCCACAGTGTGCGGCGGAAGAGCGGCGGAATGGGGGTATAAGCGGCGGTTCCGCGCTCCCACTGTGGATTCACTTCATCGAAATTTTACAGAGTTCTTAGATTTTCCAGTACATCAATATTTTACAACCTGAAAAAATTTTCGACACAAAAAATTTCCAACAGAAAACTGATGCTAACAAAAATGTAGTTTTGGAACATTCGATCGATCGAAACAGAAAAACACACTACACCAAGCTAGACTAAGTTAATGGCGAGGCTCTGATACCACTGTAAGTGCACGGCGGCGCCCCGGCCGTCAATCCGACGGCCAAATGCGGAAGCGGTGATAAACTTTAAATTTTACTTGAACTGGCAAACCGCCGCGCACTAATACCCGGATCGAACCACTAACTAGTCCTAGCTATCTACAAGAAAGGGAATAGAGATATACCGACGATCCAAGTCCTCCGGTCTTCTCGTCATCGTCCCGATCTCCTGCGGAATGTCCCGTCTCCTCCTCGTCGCCGGAAGTGCACCACATCGCCTATATCGTTTACGGGCTCCCACCTCAATGCCGAGGCAACTCGGGCACGAAGCCGGCTACTCGACGTGCCCAAGGTTCGCTGTAGAATATGTAGTGAAGAAGTCTCATTTGGGGTTCATGGAGATGCCATTTTGGTGGAGGGATGATACAAGTAATTTTGTGGAGCTATAGGATTTTTACAATGCCAAAAGAGATAAAAATCCCTCTTGCAAAAATTTGGACAGCCCTCTTTCCTCAAGTGGCCGGCCATGACAATGGAGAGGAGAGAATGAGAGAGTGGTGTATCTTCAAAGATAATGGGAGCCATTCTCATCTATCATGCAAGAGAGAGAGTCAAGACAAAGAGGTGGTTGAAAAGCAAGTGATGATGAGAAACAATGATCACTCCCAAAACCAATACTCAACCAACAATCATCAACAACCATGATTGTCTACAAAGTCAAGCCATCATGATAAAGCTAGAAGTCAAGGTCAAGGAAAAGCTATCATGATAAAACAAAATGCAAAGACCCCCTCCACAAATGCCTATTTGCAACAATGCAAATAAACCCTCCTCCACCAATCTTCGGCCAATGAACGATACAAAGGAAATTGGCCGAAACGGAAAGCAAACTGGCAACTCCAGAAAACTGGTCCCGTAATAAATTACAGGAAAACCCCGATACTGTGCATACACACCCGCATTTGTATTCCAACCGAAATACAAATGCAATGAGACAAAATCTACACTGTACTATACTAGGATCCGGCTTATACCAAAACCGGCTAGTAATATCTGTTCGATCCTGATCCGTGCAATACCGCACGTATCTGATCGAACCCTGCCATATAACCATACGGCCTATAGTACAGACTGTCCGATCCTGATCCGTGCAATACCGCACGTATCTGATCGGACCTTGCCATATCTCCATACGGCCTCTACAACCTTTCGCCCGAAAGCTGAGTAACTGAATGTGGGGGACTCTAAAGACTCGTCAACACCTTGGTTGTGGATTTAACCACTAGCACGTCAGAGGTATAAGCCAATACGTAACGGGCTACCAGGTACTGACTAAAAGGGACGTCTGTGAGTGAACTCAGCCTGACAACCCTACTGAGCCTTTCAGTGACAATATCCGTACAGTCCGGTCCGTTCGTCTATGAGTATCGCATGGCGGGCCTAGGGGGTTGGTAAAAGTCAGACCCCCAAAAGCGGTACAAGTCGTGTCGGAGTGTAGCCCAGAACACCCTGAGATACTACTGGAATACCTACCAGTAAATCTCCTTGCCTTGGCCAAGGACTTTGTGTAATGGCTCTCCTAGACACAGCACGACCTCACCCCCAATACCGGGAGAGACGAACCCCTGAAGATACGCTCACTGCCTCCATGTGGCTCGGGACTGTACCCAACTAAAACCTGTTTGCACGACTCCTTTGAGCCGTGGTAGGGTAGTAATCAAAGTATAGTGGGAACTCACACGAGACAAATGACGATCCCCAGGTCGATGAACTAACCTGCACACATGTCACCAGGGAACTGCCATCTGACGTCTGGTATATGACCAACTAGCATGTTCCCGGCGAGTCCTGTCCGGTGTACTCATAACCCAATGAGCACCTGTATACATCTTAGGTGATCCAACTGACACCAGTGGCTTGTGAGACCGGCCACCGCCCCTCGTCGGGGTCTCGACTGTATACACTAGTCTACTAATGGAGTATCGATGCCCAGTCTCGAAACTCCCATGACTAGGGACCTTTTAAGGATAAGCTTATAGACCCCAGCTCCCACTTATATGATCGCCCTCATACTGCTGGTGGTCAAGCAAGAATCCTAGGGGCTCTATCAACGTGTAATAGCGACGTGTCAGGTCACCTAAAGCAGTACACGATGATAAAGGTAAACCAGATAGCATACTATCATCTCGAGTAAGACTGTCCTACCGGGATAGGTCCTCCATCAATCATTACAATCACGTACCTGTGACCTAATAATTGACTCTGAGGGCACTATCTCCAACAATTGACTACCAGGACTATGATGGAGATCATAGTAGTAGGGCCAGGGTAGTCCATAAGTTCATCCTTTAATTGTTCCAAGTCGAGGGTGTATCAAAACAGGGCATCGATATTCCAGAGTAAACTAGCGTATACGCTTCTTGACCCATATGATGGACGATGGATGATCCCATATCCATTGGTGTTTGACATTAAAGATAGTATACGGGTGCTCAGTAGAGACTGGGTACACAGAACATGACTCGCCGGGAACTCCTAGATGGTATTATACCTAGCGTCAGATAACAGTTCTCTGGTGACACTGGTACAGGTTAGTCTGTAGACCCGAGATCGTCATAGAGTCTTGTGTGATTCACACTATGCTTTGATTTCCACCTTACCACGTTCAAGAGAGCGTGCAAAACGGTGGTTTTTGGGTACAGTCCCGAGTCAAATGGAGGCAATGAGCGATAGGAGGGGATTCGTCTCTCCCGGCATTGGGGGTTGATGTTGCGCTGTGCTCGATAGGCTATAACAGGAAGTCCCTGGCCAGGGCTGATACGGAGATTTACTGGTAAGTGTTATCAGTAGTTTCTCGACCCGTTATGAGCCTCATATCGGCATGACTTATCAACTTACTAGGGTCTGACGTTTACCACCCCAAGATTAGATATGCGACATATCAGACGAAAAGACCGGACTGTACGGTAGTGTTACCTATTGGATTCACAGGAGTATTGACAAGCTTGCTTGTTGATCTTCTGATCGCTC
The DNA here is from genome assembly GCA_030015575.1 of Agapanthus africanus. Classification (NCBI taxonomy): domain Eukaryota; kingdom Viridiplantae; phylum Streptophyta; class Magnoliopsida; order Asparagales; family Amaryllidaceae; genus Agapanthus; species Agapanthus africanus. The sequence continues at coordinate 202,825,931 of CM057347.1, read as the reverse complement.
AATACCCAGGTAGCCGTTATGTCCAGCTAGTACCGCAGACGGCCTGTGGGTGACTGATATGATCATCGCCTACTGCCGGCGTATTGACGAGTCATTAGAGTCCTACACAAAGGTTTCCTAGCTCATGCAAAACGAAGTAGGGCACATATGTGATATGTGCGGGACCGAGATTAATACGTGTATGTCATACCGTATTCCATTCTCGCGCTACAGGTTATATGAGATATAACCGGATTGTTGAATCAAGTGTTGATTTAATGATATGTTATATGTATATGTGATATGCATATAAATGATATTAGTCGGTTGTATGCGATACAGCCGGGTTATTAAATCAAGTGTTGATTTAATAATTTAATATGTAATTATATATTTGATATATTAATATACATTAACTAATATTAGCTCACTTAAGAAAATGTTTTCTCATTATACATTTAATATATATGTGATATATGTTAATGTGTTTATTTTGTGTCTGCTAGATGATACATTGGACTTGGGTGTATGAGACTCACACCACACTTAAGATAATGTGGGTAATTATTTATTAAGGGATAAATCAAAATTAGGTCGATATTAGTCATGGCTTGAATTTGGAGAAGATTGTGGAAACCATTGACTTAGTCCACTAATTTTGTTTTACTCTAGATATTTATTAACCTAACCATTATCTTTAGCCATGGTTTAGTCTCTACATGAGTTATATGAGATATTTACTCACCCATAATTCACATATGATCATTCAAGAGATCATTTTTCTTCATCTCCTCCATTGCTATCTAGCTTTGAGTAAGAAGAAAAAGAGAGAGAGAGAAAAATAATTCTAAAGTGAGCAAAATTCCTACTTCACCAATCTATACTAGACTAGCCATTTAGTATAGGTTGTTTGCTTCACTAATTCTCTATTAGTGAAGAGGTAGCTTGAGTTAGAGATTCTTTGACGTAGATCATCTTCAGCCTCGAAGATCATTGAGCAAGCTCGTTCCTTTCACCTAGTGGAGCCAATGGAGACTCCAGGACACCACTACTTGGAGCAAAAGGGGCTACTACACGGAACTTTAGAAGTGAAGGACCAGTCTACAAAGGCTGTATCCCAAATTCATTTAGTGTAAAAATAGTTTACATGTTAGTTATAACCTAATCCTCTAGTTAGATCCTTGGTAATGGGTTGCTTAACTGTAGGTTTTTTTAAAATTGCATACTTGATGAAAACATTGTGAGGGTGCTAAGGAACCTTTCAATGGTATCAGAGACAAGCTAGAGAATTAGACGATATTAGTAGAATTACGAAACCGAAACAACTCCGAAACCTCAAAACGAAATCCATAGTTTCTGTCGAATTTTGAAAGTTCTCTGAAATTTTTTTAAACAGTTGCAGAATGTTACATGAGATGTAACATGAACACCAGACAAAATGAGCCCAATCCACCGGATTTGACCCGGTGAAAAGCTTCAAAAACCCGGCCTGGCCGGTTTTATAATGGTGTTTGGGCTTCGTTTTTGTTTGGTGCTCCAGTCTCTGGGTTTTGGTGTTTCAGGTATTGTTTGTTTTTTCTAAAGATTACATGTGATGTTATCTTTCTGTAGTGACAATTCGGAGTGTTTCGTATTCGTAATTTTAACATCGTTTCGGGTAACTTAGACGACGTTAAAAAGTTCGAACGAACATCAAATACCACCTCAAGATTGCTCTCTGGAAAATTTTCAAAAGTTGGAATTTTTAGGTTTAAAAATGTTCAGAATATTGTGCAGAGTATTGTGTGGACCCCCAAGAAAAACGAACACCTAACTCGACCTAACGACCGTGGAACCGCGGCCAAAAGATGGTTTTGGCGACGGTTCCGCGGCACCGTTGGTGAGGCTTGGGACGTGCTCTCTTGTGCTGGTCCGTATGTGCTTGTGGCACTGTCTGGGAATTTTTGAATCTAACTCAAGTGTTGAGTCATATGAGAATTTTGGGTGGTTGATCGATCGATCGAAAAGTTTAACATCGCCTAGCTTTTATTGATATGTGATACAATATTTGGAATCCACAATAATTAGTTTTGTGAAAACTAGTTTGAATTTTGTAAGACTAGCAATTTAGTCTTATTTGATCGGTTGCCACGGGGTTTTGATTCGGATCAAAACTCCATCGTAATCTCGTATAGTATGCGAATGTTCGCCGGGTAACATTACTAGATAGTCCCGACCAAGTGACTGTAGGAGAACCCCGTTTCCAAAAGCATCCTCTCGGGTGCTCGCGGCCGCGGTGTTCCGCCTAAGTGCACTTCGTCGATGGCATCGGGGGTGCATCCGTCTACTAAAGTTTCCGAAGAGCATTCGATCAGATTGTTGGGAATCTTGTTGAATTACCCGACTGGTTATTGAAAAGTGTTTTCAATATTGAGACTAAAATGTGGGGTTTATAAGATTAGGCATGAAATTCGGAATATGAGATATTCCGGGTTTATGATGTCTAAGAAATTCATTTGGTTAGGCATGAAATCCGAAGTATGTGATATTTCGGGTTTATGATGTCTAAGGTGGTTGCGGATTCCAATTGTTATAGTTTTCACTTTCTTTTCTGCAACCGTAAGTGTAATATGTGGTGTATCGCTGGTTTCTTTGCTATATGTCAACGACAATTGGGATACGCATACTTATTTACGTTGATGACATGTGATGTTGTGTCTTGCTGGGATATGTTATATTGGATCGTCGTGTTTGAATAGCCGGGGTTTTTTTTTGCGTGAGATGAGAGCTTTTCATTTTCATTCATGTAAAAACTTGTATGTAATATTCTTTTATTGGGGCACTTCCGGGTTGAGGATGATGTCACCATTGATGTATATTATTTACTTTTCCGCATTAGGATAGACCCAAGGCGGGGAGCACAAGTAACCGGGTTCTAGAGTCCAGTGGGAGACCATCTCGAGGAGTCGAGACCGGGTCTCCTAACTCTAGAATTGGCAGGGTTGCTTGCCGCTCTCATAGGGGTCTAGGGATGTGGGTTTGGCTATTCATCACGACCGTGGAATCCGTTTTTTTTACTGGCTTAATTTAAAACACGGACCTCCTAGTATATCCAATATTTCATATGTTGACTTCTGCTGCAATATTCTGTTATGTGATCACTTTATATGCGTTAGACGAATGCTTTATTATTATATATATGATATATAATAAACGTTTCTTATGTTTTGCATCCGTGCTAGTCCAGCCCCCGCTCTACCGTTAGTTATCTAACCTAACGGTACATGACGGGACCCCGTGGCAAATGCGGATGGCATGAGCGTATGTTGTATTTTCGTTTCTTCTGTGATGCTTAGGAAGCACAAATGATGGGACTTCATTAATGAGATTAATGAAAAAGAAAGAAACCTAAAGATGTTGTAGAATCAAATTTTCAAAAAGATAGCTCTAGTTCTTGTTTTACATAGTGGTATTCCTTGATGAATATCCAGCATCTCATTCGATGAGGAAAGAGCCGAGATACCTTCACCGGGAATGACCTCTTTAGCGAAAGCTAGCAGATGCTACACCCGCTCGGTTTATTTTGAAAAACACATGATTTTAAAAAGCGGAGCTTAAACCACTCCTTTTTCAAATCACTCGATTCTACAACGATATCAAGTTCATTACGCAAAATGTTTTCTTAAAAAAAACCTGCTGTAGCCCTCCGTCATTTCAGATAAGGACTATTTAGTATTCATGTTGTGTTTGTTGACCTTGTCAAGGCGTAGTGTATGGTAGCTGATTAGTGCTTATCTGCTAAAGGATGAGATGCGATTGGATTAGGGTAGTCGTGCGGCCTTGTTGACCTTTTCAAGGGTCTTGCGGGTGGGTTTAATTCAATCATGAAATGTACGGGTTGAACTTGACTTGCGATTTATGGTTTGTTGACCTTGTCAAGGTCATAGATCGCTTAGGGCAAAATATTATTGGGAATTTCAAATGTTGAAATTTGCAATGAGATTGCATACCTTCTATGAGATAGTTGGATCCTGATACCCACTGCGAGTAAAAGTTACTCTTGGGAGAGTTTTGCACATTATATTAGCCGATCAAGTATGTGTCTAGAAAGATATTAATGGGGTTACGCCCCTGGGAAAACGAGATTTATTTTAATTAGGTCTGTGCGAAAGCACGGGGAACCTCCCTCAAAGTACCGACACTGGCCAGGCCGAAAGATTAGCGAACTTGTAGGGTGTAATTAATCCCGGCTAGTCTTACCTTCTAGGGTTTGAAGGAAGATTTGATAAAAGCAGTGGGAGCCATCCTGATTAGATAAGATAATAACCAATCTAATCTTGCAAGAGCATACGCTAAGTGTTTTCTTCTCTCACTCTCCAGGTAGCGACCATGTCAGGCCTTAATCAAGATAATAATATGGATGTATTGACCGAACCTGCTTATTATACTGAGCTGGGGAACATTGGTTCCTCTCTGTCTTATAATTGTTATAAGTCAGAGCAGGAAATAGGGGAATGCCAAGATTCCTGTGCCACCCAAACGAAGAATGAGCATTTTGATGCATCTTCTTCGGGTGTGTTAGTTACCGAGAACTGTCTCTCAGTACACTCTACGTCCTGGGTATTATATACCGGATCGGGGTCCCACATATATAATATGTTACATGGGCTAAAAAAAGGCAGAGAACTGTGAATAGGTGATCATTCTGTAAGAGTAAGGAATGGTGTAAATGTTGCAGCCAAAGCAGTTGGCGAATATCATCTTGTATTACCAAATGGTAATACATTGATTCTGAACGAATGTTATTACATACCGAACCTGATATGCAATATTATATCAGTTTCTTTATTAAGTAAAGAAGGATATAATTTTGTATTGCAGGATAATATTATGAACATTTTTCCGAATCAAAAGTTGATTGGATCAGGCTCGTTAAGTAATGGCATATACGTTCAAAATCAAATCACAGTTCTTAACGTACAGAACACACAAGAGGAAAAGTTCAGAAATAAACGAATCCTTCTTGTAGCATTGTAGACTAGGTCATATCAATGCGACACGACTAGCTAAGTTACATAAGGATGGATATTTGAATCCGTTCGAATTTTCATCTTATGAAACTTGCCAGTCATGTCTCATAGGCAAGATGACCAAAACTCCGTTTACTGGACACGGAGAAAGAGCTACAGAACTCTTAGGACTGATACATAGTGATGTATGCGGTCCCATGTCTACACATACCAGGAATGGTTCCTCGTACTTCATTACATTCACTGACGATCTCTCAATATACGGACATGTGTTCCTATTGAAACACAAGTCTGAAGCTTTTGAGAAATTCAAAGAATATTAGTGCGAAGTCGAGAACCAAACGGGTAAAAGTATTAAAATCCTTCGATCTCATCGAAGAGGAGAATACTTGAGCAATGAGTTCCTGGACCATCTAAAAGAGAATGGGATTCTCTCTTAGCTTACTCCTCCGTATACACCACAGCACAACGGTGTATCGGAGCGGAGGAATCGCACCCTATTGGATATAGTGTGCTCTATGATGAGCACCGCTGAGTTACCTATTTTCTTTTAGGGTTATGTGCTTGAGACAGCAGCATTCCTATTGAATCAAGTTCCATCTAAATCAGTGCGTACAACACCATATGAGATATGGAGTAGAAAGAGACCGTATCTTAAATGAGTTAAGATATGGGGTTGTCCGGCCTATGTCAAAAGGCAAAATCCGGACAAACTCGAAGCACGATCAGTTCTTTGCAAGTTTGTGGGATATCCAAAGAATTCATATGGATATCTTTTCTACCACAGTGAGGAACAAAAGGTGTTTGTTGCTCAACATGCCACCTTTTTAGAAAAGTAATTTCTTGTAAAAGAAATTAGTGGTAAAGAGGTAGAACTGGAAGAAGTTCCAGCTACACAGACTATAACTGAAGATTTAGTGGAACCAGAGGATTCGATAGTTCCTAACGAACCTCAGCCTCTCCGCCGATCTAGTAGGGGTCCTCATCCACCTGAGAGGTACTACGGTTTTCTCATTGATGGTGGGAGCGAGGATTGCATCATGGAAGATGATGACCCAACTAGCTTCGAGCAGGCCATCACGAGTGGGGACTCTGTGAAATGGCTGGATGCAATACGGTTTGAGATGGAATCCATGTACATCAGCAAAGTATAGACTTTGGAAGTTTCTCCCGAAGGGGTAAAACCCATTGGGAGCAAATGGATCTTTAAGAAGAAACTTGGTGTAGATGGAAAAGTTGAGACTTTCAAAACTAGATTTGTAGCAAAAGCTTTTCATCAACGCCCAGGTGTGGATTATGATGAAACCTTTTCTCCAGTAGCTATGCTTAAGTCCATCCAGATCCTACTTGCCATCGCTGCATACCATGACTACGAAATCTGGCAGATGGATGTTAAGACCGCCTTTCTAAATGGTGATTTAGAAGAGTGCGTGACATGACTCAGCCAGAGGGCTTCATGGACAGTGGGAGTAGCGAAAAGGTGTGCAAGCTGCTTATATCAATCTACGGGTTAAAGCAGGTATCGCGGAGTTGGAACATCTGTTTTGATGTTGTAGTCAAAGAGTTTGACTTCGTCAAAAACGTAGATGAACCTTGTGTATACAAGAAGGTGGCAGAGAGTAAGGCCGTCTTTCTCGTATTGTACGTGGATGACATACTCTTGATAGGAAATGATATTCCTATGCTGCACTCGGTCAAGCTCTTCTTATCACAAAGATTCTCCATGAAGGATATGGATGATGCCTCCTACATCATGGGGATTAAGATCTATAGAGATAGATCTAAACGGATGTTGGGATTGTCCCAATCCAGATACATTGACACCATACTAAAGAGGTTTAGCATGGAAGATTCCAAGCGTGGGAATTTACCCACGATCTCAGGAATCACTCTCTCCAAAGAGATGTCACCCAAGACTGATTGGAGAGAGCTCGCATGCAAGGGATACCCTATGCTTCGGCAGTAGGCTCTATCATGTACGCGATGTTATGTATCAGACCCGATGTAGCATACTCACTAGGTGTAGTGAGTAGGTATTAATCAGATCCTGGGGAAAATTACTGGATAGCTGTGAAGAACATTCTTAAGTACTTGAGAAGGACTAAAGAAATGTTCTTGGTGTATGGTAACGGTGAACTCCAAGTGGAGTCCTTTACCGACTCGAGCTTCCAGAGTGATAAGGACGACTCTAAGTCGGTCTCGGGTTTTGTCTTCACCCTCAATGGAGGGGCGGTTTGTTGGAAGAGTTCCAAGTAAGAAACCGTAGCAGACTCGACGATGGAGGCTGAATACATCGCTGCGAATGATGCCGCCGAAGAGGCTGTCTGGATGAAGAAGTTCATAACCGAATTTGGTGTGGTTCCGTCCATCGAGCATCCAATAGCTTTGTATTGTGATAACAATGGAGCGGTGGTTTTGGCCAAGAAACCCAGGTCCATCAGCGATCCAGGCATATTCTGAAGCGGTATCACCTGATCCGGGAGATAGTTTATCGCCGGAAGATCGAGAGCAGGAGAGTTGACACGAAGAATAACATGGCGGATCCACTCATGAAAGCCATACCCCATATACAATTTGAGAGACTCTTCGGGATGTTGGGTATGAGATACTACAACAACTGGCCTTAGTGCAAGTGGGAGATTGTTAGTTGTATGTATGCCCTAGAGGCCATTATTGTACATGATTGTATATTATAGTGAATGGTTGGACATATATAGAGAGGACTTTCTTGCTCGACATGATAGTATGCTATCTGGTTCCTCTTTATCTTAACATGTAGACTTGTATTGTGATATTGTCTTTCTCTCACATGTTGATAAAGCCTTTAGAATGTGTACTTGACTACCAGGACTATGATGGAGATCATACTAGTGGGCCCAGGGTAATCCATAAGTTCATCCTTTAATTGTTCCTAGTCGAAGGTGTATCGAGACAGGGCATCGATATTCCAGAGTAGACTAGCGTATACGCTTCTTGACCCATATGATGGGCGATGGATGATCCCATATCCATTGGTGTTTGATATCAAAGATAGTATACGGGTGCTCAGTAGAGACTGGGTACACTGAACATGACTCGCCGGGAACTCCTAGATGGTATTATACCTAGTGTCAGATAGCAGTTCTCTGATGACACTTGTACAGGTTAGTATGTAGACCCGAGATCGTCATAGAGTCTTGTGTGATTCCCACTGTGCTTTGATTTCCACCTTACCACGTTCAAGAGAGCGTGCAAAACGGTGGTTTTTGGGTACAGTCCCGAGTCACATGAAGGCAATGAGCGATAGGAGGGGATTCGTCTCTCCCGGTATTGGGGGTTGATGTTGCGCTGTGCTCGATTGGCTATAATAAGAAGTCCCTGGCCAGGGCTGGTACGGAGATTTACTGGTAAGTGTTATCAGTAGTTTCTTGACCCGTTATGAGCCTCATATCGGCATGACATATCAAGTTACCCGGGTCTGACGTTTACCACCCGTAGACTAGATATGCGACATATCAGATGAAGAGACCGGACTGTACGGTAGAGTTACCTATTGGATTCACAGGAGTATGGACAAGCTTGCTTATTGATCTTCTGATCGCTCAATACCCGGGTAGCCGTTACGTCCAGCTAGTACCGCTGACAGCTTGTGGGTGACTGATATGATCATCGCCTACTGCCGGCGTATTGATGAGTCATTAGAGTCCTACACAGAGATTTCCTAGCTCATGTAAAATGAATTAGGGCACATATGTGATATATGCGGGACCGAGATTAATACGTGTATGCGATACCGTATTCCATTCTCGCGATACAGGTTATATGAGATATAACCAGATTGTTGAATCAAGTGCTGATTCAATGATATGTTATATGTATATGTGATATGCATATAAATGATATTAGTCGGTTGTATGCGATACAGCCGGGTTATTAAATCAAGTGTTGATTTAATAATTTAATGTGTAATTATATATTTGATATATTAATATACATTAACTAATATTAGCTCACTTAAGAAAATGTTTTTCTCATTATACATTTAATATATATGTGATATATGTTAATGTATTTATTTTGTGTCATGCTAGATGTTACATTGGACTTGGGTGTATGAGACTCGCACCACACTTAAGATAATGTGGGTAATTATTTATTAAGGGATAAATCAAAATTAGGTGGATATTAGTCATGGCTTGAAGCTTGGAGAAGCTTGTGGAAACCATTGACTTAGTCCACTAATTTTGTTTTATTCTAGATATTTATTAACCTAACCATTATCTTTAACCATGGTTTAGTCTCTACATGAGTTATATGAGATATTTACTCACCCATGGTTCACATATGATCATTCAAGAGATCATTTTTCTTCATCTCCTCCATTGCTATCTAACTTTGAGTAAGAAGAAAAAGAGAGAGAGAGAAATAATTCTAAAGTGAGCAAAATTCCTACTTCACCAATCTACACTAGACTAGCCATTTAGTATAGGTTGTTTGTTTCACTAATTCTCTATTAGTGAAGAGGTAGCTTGAGTTAGAGATTCTTCGACGTAGATCATCTTCGGCCTCGAAGATCATTGAGCAAGATCGTTCTTTTGACCTAGTGGAGCCAGTAGAGAGTCCGGGACACCACTACTTGGACCAAAATGGACTAATACACGGAACTTTAGAAGTGAAGGACCGGTCTACAAAGGTTGTATTCCAAATTCACTTAGTGTAAAAATAGTTTACATGTTAGTTATACCCTAATCCACTAGTTAGATCCTTGGTAATGGGTTTCTTAGCACTCTTGGTTTTTTAAAATTGCATACTTGATGCCTTAGAAAACATAGTGAGGGTGCTAAGGAACCATTCAGTTCCCACTGTTCTTTGATTACTACCTTACCACGGCTCAAAGGAGGCGTGCAAACAGGTAGTAGTTGGGTGCAGTCCCGAAGCACTTGGAGGAAGTGGTGGTTAGATAGGATCCTTCTTTCCCGGAATTGGGGGTTGATATCGCGCTATGTTCGGAAGGCCATTACACAAAGTCCTGGCCAAGCAAGCGAGATTTACTGGTAGGTACTCCAGTAGTTTCTCAGGGTGTTTTGGGCTACACTCCGACATGACTTATTGCGATATTACGGGTCTGACGATTACCGCCCTCCTAGGCTCGATATGCGATACTCTTAGACGAACTGACCGGACTATACGGAGATTGTCACAGATAGGCTCAGTAGGAGTTCAGATGAGTTTGCTCATCGGCCTTCTTATCGACAAATACCTGGGTAGGTGTTACGTGCAGCTAGTACCGCTGACATGCTTGTGGTTAAACCCACTGCCAGCGTGGTGTCGAGTCTTTAGAGTCCCACACAGAGGGTTTCCCTCCATTGGGCAAAAGATGTAGAGGCCGTATGGTTTTATGGCAGGGCTTCGATCACATACGTGTACTTGTGCATGTACGATGTTCGGGCGGATAATACTAGTGGGCTTTGGTTTATGCCGGATCCTAGTATTATATTGATGGATTATTTTCATCTCATTGTATTCGTATTCTTCGGAATACGGATACGGTATATATATACGGATGAGGGGCATTCTCGTAATTTCCTCGGGAAAGCTTCTAAAAGGAGACACCTCATTAAGTTTTTATTCTTTTTTGATTAAAGATTAATGAGGTGGAGGAAATGAGGTGGAGATTTGCATTAATTGTAGCATGGCTCAAGGCATGACTCACCACTTAGATATTTTGAAGCATGCTAGATATTTTTTGAGATATTTTATCTCATCAATTATTATATGCTTCATTATTCTACACTTGAGCTATTCTTTTATTCCAAGCTCATTTTCTACACTCTCATCTTCCTCAAGCTCCTTCTTCTTCCTCTAAGCCTTTCATGTCTCATGAGTTGAGAAACCTAAGCCTATTAGAGACAAACTAATCCATCTACACTCTCTACATCATCTAGGCCATCTAGTTTAGCGAACTAGATACCCTAGTTATCTCGGATTTGAGCTTGGAGCTCGGACTATAGACTCTCGGTTGGATTGTCTTTGACTTGAGGAGGCCGAGGAGGAAGCATCGATCCATTACGATCCTCGGAGCTTATGACGAGGAGGAGGACAACAAAGAAGACCCGAAGGACTTGTAACGTGAGGTATAAACTTCTTTCCAAGTAGTTAACCTCATAGCAGTTTGCTAGTTAGAGTTTAGTATCGATCCTGGAGTTCAAGTCGGTGTTACGAGCTTTGAAAAATCGTTTTTTAAATATTCCACCACCCCGCAAACCCGTGGGGTGTGTGACATCGACTTACAGTGGTATCAGAGCCTACTAAACCTTTACTAGCTTGTTAGCAAGTTATTAGAACTTCAATCGTCGGAAAATCACGAAAACAAAACACCCGAACCCTCACGGTTTCTGTCGTTTTTTAAACTGCAAGAAAAAATTATTTCAGAGGCATGAAAATTGCAAGCAGGGAATTATAAGAATAATGCAGAAAAACGAGTCCCTAACTCGGCAAAACCACCGCGGAACCGCGGCGAATCGGTGCGATTCACCGCTGTTCCACGGCCGAGTTGTCGCCGAGTTAGCTCGTTTTTCTTCTATGTTTCTGTAGTGTTGCTAGGCACACTCACAAGGTTCTACGAGGCATCAACCATGCCCGATTAAAAAATTAGTCGTGTCGAACAACCCAAAGCCGGATCTTTAAACTAGGGTTTAGGCGAAAACAAGCATGTTAAACTCTTTAACACTAAGTGAGAGGGATTACAACCTTTGTAGATCCGGTCCTTCACTTCTTAAGCTCCGTGTTGAGGTCCCTTCGCTGCGATCATCGTGTTCCGAACTCTCGAGAGGTTTCACGAAGAGAAAGATGCAGTCTTGCTTCCGATCTTCGATAACTTAGATGATCTACCTTGAAGTTTCATTAACACAAGCTAACACTCATAAAATGATGTGAACACCCTCATCTAAATGGCAAGGGTAGATGAGGATGATGAAGTAGGATTTTTGCTCTCTTTTATTTTCTCATTCTCACTCATTTTCATCACTTGGAAAAAAAAGCTAGAAAGCTTTTTCATGAAAAGAAAGAAGGAAGAAGATGAACAATAATTCATGATCCTTTTGTGATGAATAATGAAAAGATAAATATGATGAATAATGCAACCATGGTCAACTAAACCCATGTAGAGAATTAACTAGGGTTAGGGTTTGGGTTGGGTTAAAGCATGAGTCATATGTAAATATGTTTCACAAAACAAAACTAAACCTTCTAGAATCATCTAGAAAGCATTAACCCAAATCAAACCCTAATCTTGTTTAATCTCTACTAAACATGTTGCATTAGTTATCATATCATGTTACAATATTATATATCACATATATAATATTTATTGTAACCAAATAAAATAATACAATTAACATATATCGCATATATATCAATGTATTACTCGAGTGAGAAAAAGAATCTTTTAGTGAGCTAATATTAGTTAACGTAATTTAATATATCATATATATTATTATACATTAAATTATCGAATCAACACTTGATCCGACAATCCGGCTATATCGCATATAACCGACTAATATTTATCCGTACCAATTCATCGAATCAACACTTGATCCGATGACCCGGCTGATATCATATATCGCGAGAATAGAATACGGTATCTCATATCGCATTATCCTCGGTCCCGCACATATCATATATGTGCCCCTACTCCGTTTTGCCTGAGTCAAGAAACCTCTGTGTAGGACTCTAAAGAATCGTCAATACGCCGGCAGTAGGTGATGATCATATCAAACACCCACAAGCTGCAAGCGGTCAGCTAAACGTAACAGCCACCCAGGTATTAAGCGCTCAGAAGATCAACAACCAAGCCTGTACATTCTCCTGTGAATCCAAACAGTAACACTCCCATACAGTCCAGTCTCGTCGTCTGATATGTCGCATATCTCGCTTAGGGGTGGTAAACGTCAGACCCCAGTAGCTCGATAAGTCGTGTCGATTTGAGGTCTATAATAGATCGAGAAACTACTGATAACACTTACCAGTAAATCTCAGCGACCCTGGCTAGGGATTTCCAGTTATAGCCAATCGAACACAGCGCAACATCAACTCCCTATACCGGGAGAGATGAATCCTCTCCTATCGCTCATTACCTCCATGTGATTCGGGACTGTACCCAAAAGCCACCTTTTTGCACGCCCTCTTGGACGTGGTATGGTGGAAATCAAAGCACAGTGGGAATCACACAAGACTCTATGACGATCTCGGGTCAACAGACTACTCTGTACCAGTGTCACCGGAGAACTGCCATCTGACGTGAAGTATAATACCATCTGGGAGTTCTCGGTGAGTCCGTCCAGTGTACACAGTCTCTACTGAGCACCCATACACCATCCTTGATGTCAAACACCGATGGATATGGGATCATCCATCGCCCATCATATGGGTCAAGATGCGTATACGCTAGTCTACTCTGGTGTATCGATGCCCGTCTCGATACACTCTCGACTAGGAACAGTTATAGGATGTACTCGTCGACTACCGTGGCCCCACTAGTATGATCTCATCATAGTCTCAGTAGTCGAGTACATATCCTAAGGGCTTTATCAACATGTAACATAGAGACAATCAGAGTACACGTTAAGATAAAATTCAACCAGATAACATACTATCATGTCGAGCAAGAAAGTCCTCCCTATATATGTCCAAGCATCCATTACAATATACATCGTATGTACAGTAATGGCCTCTAGGGCACACATATAACTAACAATCTCCTACTTGCACTAGGGCCATCTGTTGTGGTATCGCATACCCAACAATTAGCTGTGGTTGAAGTATCTCATACTCAACCATCCCATAAAAGTCTCTACTGGGAAAAAGGCCTTTGTGAGTGGATCCGTGCTGTTGTCCTCTGTGTCTACTCTCCTAACCTCGATCTCCCTGGAGATCAACCATCTCCATGATCAGGTGATACTGCCTAAGAATTATATCTGGATTTATGATGGGACGGGGGTTCCTTGGCTAAAACCACAACTCCATTGTCACACAATGGTAGGAACGAAGTTCATAAAATGAACTTATATTTATCCAGACTGCCTCTTTGGTAGCATCCTTGGTAACGATGTATCTTGCCTTTAATCGTCTAGTAAGTCACGGTATCTAGCTTGGAACTCTTCCAACATACTGTCCCTCTACTGAGGGTAAAGACAATGCCTGCGACTGACATTCAGTCGTCCTTATCACCCTGGAACCTTTCCAGTGATTCTCCCCAGGATCGATTGATACCATCTCACTACTCCTAGTGAGAATCCTAACATCCAAATAGATCTATCTCATAGATCCATAACTCAGAATTTAGGAGGTATCACTTTAATCCTATATGGAGAATCCTTGTGATAAGCAGAGATTGACCGAGCGTAGCATAGGAAACTTTTTCCCTATCAAGAGTATGTCATCCACGTACTCTACGAGGATCACCACCATACTCCCTACTATCTTTTTTGTACATACAAGGTTCATCTACTATTTTGATGAAGTCAAACTCTTTGACTACCACATCAAAACAGATGTTCCAACTCCGCGATGCCTGCTTTATCCTATAAAGCATCTTGCACACGTTTCCGCTGCTCCCACTATCTACGAAGTCCTCTGGCTGTGTACTTATAGACGCTCTCTTCTAAAACATCATTTAGAAAAGCTGTCATGACACCCAACCATCAGATATCGTAGTCATGGTATGCAGCCGTGGCAAGTAGGATCTGAATGGACTTAAGCATAGCTTTGAAAGTCTCAACTTTTTCCATGTACACCAAGTAATCTTCTCAAGATATACTTGCTCCTGATGGGGATTTAACCCTTCAGATAAAGCAACCAAAGTCCATACTTTGTTGGTGTATAAGGATTCCATCTCAGATCGCTAAGTATCCAGCCATTCTTACAGAGTCCCGCTCTTGATGGCTAGCTCGAAACTAGTTGGGTCATCATCTCATGATGCAATCCTCGCTCCCACTGTCATAGAGAAACCGAAGTATCTCTCTGGTGGGTGAAGAACCCTACTAGATCGGCGGAGAGGCTGAGGTTCGTTGGAAACTACTGAATCCTTTGGTTCTACCAAATCATCAGCTGCAGTTTGTATAGCTGGAACTACTTCCAGTTTTACAGAGCTGACCTTGCCTCGAGCTTGTCCGGATTTTGCTTTTGGACATAGGCCGGACAACCCTAAATCTTAACAAACTTAAGATATGGGCTCTTCCCTTTCCATATCACATATGAAGTGGTAGGCAACTGATTTGATTTGAACCCTATTCAATAGGTATGCAGCTTCTCAAGTGCATAACTCCCAAAAGGAAATAGGAAACTCAGTAGTACTCATCATAGAGCACACCATATCACATAGGGTGCTATTGCTCCGCCCCGATATACCATCGTGCTATGGTGTATACAGAGGCGTAATGCTGAGAGAGAATCTCATTCTCCTTTAGAATAGTCCAGGAATCTCCGTGCTCAAGTATTCTCCTCCCTGATCTCATCAAAGGACATAATACTTATACCCGGTTTTTGGTTCTCTACTTCTAACTCATATTCTGTGAATATCTCAAAAGGTTCGGACTTGTGTCTCAACAGGAACATATGTCTGAATCTTGAGAGATCATCAGAGAATGGAATGAAGTACAAAGAACCGGTCTTGGCATGTGTAGACAGGAGACCTTCATACATCAGCATGTATCAATCCCAAGAGTTCACTAACTCTTTCTCTGTTTCCAATAAACAGAGCTATGGTCATCTTATCTTTGTGACATGACCGGTAAGTTTCACAAGATGTAAATTCAAACAAATTTAAATATCCATCTTAATGTAACTTTAGCTAGTCGGGTCGCATTGATATGACCTAGTCTACAATGCCTCAAGAAGGATTCGTTCATTTCTGAACTCTTCCTCTCGTGTGTGTTCTGTATACTAAGAACTGTAGTTTGATTTAGAACGTCAATGCTTTTAGATAAACGTGCCTGAACCGATCAACTCTTGATATAGGAAATGTTCAAAACATTATCCAACAATACAAAATTATATCCTTTCTTTACTAATAAAGAAACTAATATGATGTTGTATATCAGGTTCGGTATCTAATAACATTCGTTCAGAATCAATGTAATCTAGTAATACAGGGTGACAGTGACCAACAGACTTGGCTGCAACACTTGCACCGTTTTCTGTCTCATGAAACTTTTGACCCGTTCTCAGTTCTTTACCTATCTGTAGCCCATGTAACAAATTACATATGTGGGATCCTGATTCGGTATCACATACCCAGGACGTAAAGGATACTGAAAAACAGTTCTGTGTAATGAACACACCCGAAGAAGATGCATCAACATGTACTTTCTTCGTTTGGGCGGCACGGGAAATCTGGTATTCCCCAATTTCCAGCTCTGTCTTATAACATTTATAAGTTGGAGCGGGACCAACGTTCCCCAGCTCAGTATAACAAGCGGGTTCGGTCAATTCATCCGTTTTATTATCTTGATTAAGGCGTGATATGGTCGCTACCTGGAGAGAGAGAGAGAAGAAAACACTCAGCGAATGCTCTTGCAAGATTAGATTGGTTATCTAATATATCTAATCAGGATGTCTCCCACTGTTTTAGTCAAATCTTCCTTCAAACCCTTAAAGGAAAGACTAGCCGGGATTAATTACACGCTACAAGTTCGCCAATCTTTCAGCCAGGCCAGTGCCGGTACTTTGAGGGAGGTCCCCCGTGCTTCGTACGAACCTAATTAAAGTAAACCTCATTTTCCCAGGGGCGTAACCCCGTTAACACCTTTCTAGACACCTACTTGATCGGCTAATTGTAATGTGTAAAACTCTCCCAGGAGTAACTCTTACTCGCAGCGGGTATCGAGATCCAACTATCTCATAGAAGGTATGCAATCTCATTGCAAATTTCAACACTTGAAATTCCCAATAATATTTTACCCCTAGCACTTATGACCTTAACTAAGGTCAACATATCATAAGCACTAATCAAGTTCTACCCGTCATTTCATGATTAATCAGACCCACCCTACATGACCCTCAACTATGGTCGATATAATCACATGAATGTCCTAACTAATCACATCATATGCTGTGTAGGAAGACATCACTTAGCTACCGTACACTACGCCTCAACTAAAGTCGACATACGCAGCACGAATACTAAGTACTCTACTACCTAAAATGACGGAGGGTTACTACAGGTTTTTAAGAAAACCTTTTTGCGTAATGAACTTGATATCGTTGTAGAATCGAGTGATTTTAAATGGAGTGTTTTTGAGGCCTTTCTAGTTTTGCTAATGGGGTCACTCCCGGTGAAGAGATCGTCGGCCCTTTCCTCATCGAATAAGGTGCAGGATATTTCACAAATACCACTATGCAAAGCAAGAACTATAGAAGCAATCAAAAGACAAACCGAGTTTGTAGCATCTGCTAGTTTCACTAAAGAGGTCACTCCCGGTGAAGGGATCTCGGCTCTTTCCTTATCGAATTAGGTGCTGGATGTTCTACAAGAAACACCGCTATGCAAAGCAAGAACTAGAGCTACCAGTTTTTAAACAAGTTTCTACAACATCTTTAGGTTTCTTTTAGTTTCATTAATCTCATTAATGAAGTCCCATTTTATTATGCTTCACAAGCATCTCATTTGAAACGAAATCTGCAATACAACATATATCTCATATATATAATATAAACATTCGTCTCAGGCAGTAATATAATCTCATCACAGAACATTGCAGCAGAAGAAACATATATGAAATATTGGATATACTAGGACGTCCGTGTTTTAATAGGAGCCTGTATAAAACACGGATTCCACGGTCGTGATGAATAGCCAAACCCACATCCCTAGACCCCTACGAGAGCGGCAAGCAATACTGCCAATTCTAAGGTTAGGAGACCCGGTCTCGACTCCTCGAGATGGTCTCCCACTGGACCCTAGAACCCGGTTACTTGTGCTCCCCGCCTTGGGTCTACCTAATGCGGAAAAGTAAATAATATACAATGGTGACATCATCCTCAGCCCGGAAGTACCCCAATAAAAGAATATTACATACAAATGAATTTTACATGAATGAAAAAGAAAAACTCTCATCTCACATAAAAACCCCGACTATTCAAACGCGACGATCCAATACAACATATCACAGCAACACATAATATCTCATATTATCAACGTAAGCAAGTATGCGTATCCCGATTGTCGTTGATGTATAGCAACGAAGCCGGCGATACACCACATACTACGCTTGCGGTCACATAAAAGAAAGTGTAAAACTATAACAGTTGGAATCCGCAACTTCCTTAGACACCGCATGTCTTACCAAATGAATTCCTTAGACATCGCATGCCTAACAATTATAAACCCCGTATTTTAGTCTCATTATCGAAAACTCTTTTCAATATCAAGTTGGGCAATTCAACAAGATTCCCGATATCCTGATCGAATGCTCGTCGCAAACTTTAGTAGACGGCCGCATCCCCGAATACCGTCGATGAAGTGCACTAAGGTGGAACACCGCTGCCGCGAGCACCCGAACGGATACTTTTGGCGACGGGGTTCTCCTACAGTCACTTGGTCGGGGCTTTGGGGCATGGCTGTCTATTAAGTTTACCCGGCGAGTATCCGCGTACGCTACGTGATTGCGACGGACTTTTGATCACATCAAAATTCCGTGGCAATCGATCAATTTGAGACTGAACTGCTAGATTTACAACATTCAAATTAGTTATCTCATAACTACCTGTGGATTCCAAATATTGTATCACATTCCAGATAAATAGACAATCTTAAATTTTCCGATCGAATAATCAAACACCCAAGTTTTTCCCAAATAGTTCTCAACACTTGAAATTAGTTTAAAAACATCCATCACATGCTACAGTACCAATGGTCCAGCCGTAGAAGGGTCAAGCCAACGCCTCACATGTGGCACGCCGTACTGCCACAAAGCCTAAGGTTCAGAGGCAGTTCAAGACGGTCACATAATCGAGTTATGGTTTGTTGTCTTCTAGAATGTCCACCACGTTACTTGCACGACTTAGAACGTTCTCAAACTACGGAAAAATACAACTTTTGAAAAATTTTCCGACAGGGGAAAAAGTAAGTTATTGATATCCGTTCGAACTTTTTAACAGTTTCTAAAATTATCCGGAAAAATTAAACGAAGTTAAATTATCCGATCGAATCAACGAGTCCCCAATACAACCCAAGAAAACTCAACACTTGAGTGGAATAAAAACATTCCAAGAAAAAAATGACAAGAAATGACCTAAGAATAAATATATGAAATATGAGGGACTAAGTCCAAATTTTGGCCGCGGAACCGCCGCAAAACCCTTAGTTTCGCCGCGGTTCCACGGTCATTTGAGCGTATTAATTGTCCTTACTTCACAGTAATTCTTAGTTTTTCCTGATCTATTTTCTGAGCATTCTTAATTCAGAAAAAATCAACATTTTTGAAAATGTACAGAGAGGGGTAAACATTGGGGTATCCGGGTTCGATCGGACTTTAAACTTCGTCTAGACTTCGCCTAAAGCTCTAGCTTGGCTCTGATACCACTGTAGTGTTGCTAGGTACGCTCACAAGGTTCTATGAGGCATCAACCATGCCCGATTAAAAAATTAGCCGTGCCGAACAACCCAAAGCCGGATCTTTAAACTAGGGTTTAGGCGAAAACAAGCATGTTAAACTCTTTAACACTAAGTGAGAGGGATTACAACCTTTGTAGATCCGGTCCTTCACTTCTTAAGCTCCATGTTGAGGTCCCTTCGCTGCGATCATCGTGTTCCGGACTCTCGAGAGGCTTCACGAAGAGAAAGATGCAGTCTTGCTTCCGATCTTCGATAACTTAGATGATCTTCCGATCTTCGATAACTCTCGAGAGGCTTCATAAGCTAACACTCATAAAATGATGTGAACACCCTCATCTAAATGGCAAGGGTAGATGAGGATGATGAAGTAGAATTTTTGCTCTCTTTTATTTTCTCATTCTCACTCATTTTCATCACTTGGAAAAAAAAGCTAGAAAGCTTTTTCATGAAAAGAAAGAAGGAAGAAGATGAACAATAATTCATGATCCTTTTGTGATGAATAATAAAAAGATAAATATGATGAATAATGCAACCATGGTCAACTAAACCCATGTAGAGAATTAATTAGGGTTAGGGTTTGGATTGGGTTAAAGCATGAGTCATATGTAAATATCTTTCACAAAACAAAACTAAGCCTTCTAGAATCATCTAGAAAGCATTAACCCAAATCAAACCCTAATCTTGTTTAATCTCTACTAAACATGTTGCATTAGTTATCATATCATGTTACAATATTATATATCACATATATAATATTTATTGTAACCAAATAAAATAATACAATTAACATATATCGCATATATATCAATGTATTACTCGAGTGAGAAAAAGAATCTTTTAGTGAGCTAATATTAGTTAACGTAATTTAATATATCATATATATTATTATACATTAAATTATCGAATCAACACTTGATCCGACAATCCGGCTATATCGCATATAACCGACTAATATTTATCCGTACCGATTTATCGAATCTACACTTGATCCGATGACCCGGCTGATATCATATATCGCGAGAATAGAATACGGTATCTCATATCGCATTATCCTCGGTCCCGCACATATCACATATGTGCCCCTACTCCGTTTTGCCTGAGTCAAGAAACCTCTGTGTAGGACTCTAAAGAATCGTCAATACGCCGGCAGTAGGTGATGATCATATCAAACACCCACAAGCTGCAAGCGGTCGGCTAAACGTAACAGCCACCCAGGTATTGAGCGCTCAGAAGATCAACAAGCAAGTCTTTACATTCTCCTGTGAATCCAAATAGTAACACTCCCGTACAGTCCAGTCTCGTCGTCTAATATGTCGCATATCTCGCCTAGGGGTGGTAAACGTCAGACCCCAGTAGTTCGATAAGTCGTGTCGATTTGAGGTCTATAACAGTTCGAGAAACTACTGATAACACTTACCAGTAAATCTCAGCAACCCTGGCCAGGGATTTCCAGTTATAGCCAATCGAACACAGCGCAACATCAACTCCCTATACCGGGAGAGACGAATCCCCTCCTATCGCTCATTGCCTCCATGTGATTCGGGACTGTACCTAAAAGCCATCTTTTTGCACGCCCTCTTGGACGTGGTATGATGGAAATCAAAGCACAGTGGGAATCACACAAGACTCTATGACGATCTCGGGTCAACAGACTACTCTGTACCAGTGTCACGGAGAACTGCCATCTGACGTGAAGTATAATACCTTCTGGGAGTTCTCGGTGAGTCCGTCCAGTGTACCCAGTCTCTACTGAGCACCCATACACCATCCTTGATGTCAAACACCGATGGATATGGGATCATCCATCGCCCATCATATGGGTCAAGATGCGTATACGCTAGTCTACTCTGGTGTATCGATGCCCTGTCTCGATACACCCTCGACTAGGAACAGTTATAGGATGTACTCGTCGACTACCGTGGCCCCACTAGTATGATCTCATCATAGTCCCAGTAGTCGAGTACATATCCTAAGGGCTTTATCAACA
Organism: Agapanthus africanus; assembly: GCA_030015575.1. Lineage (NCBI taxonomy): Eukaryota > Viridiplantae > Streptophyta > Magnoliopsida > Asparagales > Amaryllidaceae > Agapanthus > Agapanthus africanus. The sequence continues at coordinate 202,804,360 of CM057347.1, read as the reverse complement.
TGTAACATAGAGACAATCAGAGTATACGTTAAGATAAAGTTCAACCAGATAGCATACTATCATGTCGAGCAAGAAAGTCCTCCCTATATATGTCCAAGCATCCATTACAATATACATCGTATGTACAGTAATGGCCTCTAGGGCACACATATAACTAACGGTTTCTTATTTTGGGTGTATTGTTCTCTGGTATATTTGGTTTCTACCAAGTATTTTTCTATGTGCTGGTTTGCACTTGGGGTAGACACGGAAAATAGATTTCGATCGAAATTCTGAGTTATTTGCTAATCGGGTTTTATCTGTGTTGCGATATATGTGCTGAACGTCCGCTAATCGCTACATGTCAATTAGTGGGGTTGCACATATCTGTGATCTTTAATGTTGGTTTGTGTATATGAACTTTGTTGGATCGTCGTAGATGAATAGCCAGGGATGTGAGATGAGAGTTTCTTTCATTCGATGTAAATTATAAAGTGATGTAATATTATTTTGCGGGGCACATCCGGGTTAAGGTTGTAGCCACCGTTGTATTATTTCTTTTACTGTTTTCTGCTCCTAGGATAGACCCAAGGTGGGGTGCACAAACTACCGGGTTCTTTGAAGTGCCGAGTGGCCTACTCATTTTACTTAGGGAGGTTGCTTCACTTCGGGAATTTGGCGGGTAGTTTGCCGGACCCGTAGGAGTCTAGGGTGGGGTTTGGCTATTCATCACGACCGTGGAATCCGCCTTCCGTTACAGACTTAAACGAAACGCGGAATTCCTAATATATCTAATATGTTCATATGTGATCTGGAATGCCTATTATTGCGTGAGACGAATGGTTATTATATATATGCTATATAGTAGACGTTGTTTATGTTTTGCATCCGCGCTAGTCCAGCCCCAGCTCTGGCGTTAGTTAAGTAACATAACGGTATTAGAAGGGCCCCAGTGGCGAATGCGGATGGCATAAGCGTACGTCATATTTTCGTTTCTCTCCGTGATGATAGGTGTAAATGATGGGACTGCATTAGATTAAATGCAAAGCAAACAAACCAAAGTTGAATATCATTGGAACAATTTCAAAACCACTCGGTATTTTCAAAAACAGAAACTTTTAAATGCGGAGCTTAAACCACTCCTTATAAAAGCTATCAGGTTCCTTCGATTATATCAAGTTCACTATATTCACGGTTTCGCCAAAACCATTCATAGCCCTCCGTCATTTCAGTTGAATATTCAGTAGTATTCAAGCTATGTATTTTGACCTTCGCCAAGGCATAATGATTGGTAGTTGCTGGATATTCATCTGTAGTATAGATAGATGCGTTGGTTTGGGACAGTCGTACTACTATTTTGGCCTTCGTTAAGGGTATGTACGGGTGGGTAACCTGGACAATGACGGGTAGAACTTGACATATGACTTATGATATGTTGGCCTTCGTCAAGGTCATAAGAGCATGGGGCAAAACTCCACATCGGGAGCTTCTAAAGAAACTGAAACTTGCTAGTGCTGCATACCATTTGGAGTGTGATAATGTTGGTAGGATTCTTTCAGGATTATCACACAATGATATTTGGATCCCGATCCTACTGTGAGTATCCGCTACTCCTTGAGAGATTTTTCACTAACACAATCAATGCTATAAATCAAGTAGGTGTCTAGAACGGTGTTTGCGGGGCTACGCCTCCAGGGAAAAGAGATTATGTAATTAAGGAACTTCGCGAAAGCGTTGGAAAACCTCTCTCGAAGTACCAACACCAGCCTGGCTGAAAGGTTAATCAAGTATTGTAGGGTGAGATTAATCCTGACTAATTCTTCTTTTATGGTTTGAGGAAGGATTCGAGAAACAGTGGGAGCCATCCTATTTAGATAAACTAAAAACCAATCTAAACTTTTAAGAGCATCATGCTGAGTGTTTTCTTCTCTCTCTCCTAATTGCAGCGACCAGGTGACTAAGATTAGGTTACATCTAGATAATAAAATAACTGAGTTATACTATATTGACTGGCAAAGGTTTGTCCAGATGTCCATTACCTATGACAAGCTGGACCACCTCATGACTACTCAAGCCCCCACCGTCCCAGGTCCAGTTTCCACCGCCGCGGATAATGATATCCGTAAGACAAGGGAAAAAGACAGTGCGAATGCCAAGTGCCTCGTGTTGGCCTCAATAGATGGTGTAAACCAGAGGCAGCACAAGAAAATGGACTTAGTTTCTATCTTCCTCCATAACAAAGTTTTATATGGAGAGAAATCTCGTATCGCAAGATAAGAGACCTCCAACGAAATGCTTCAAGCGAGGTTGGCTGTCGGGTCATCTGTAGGGGACTACGTTCTTACAATGACTAGCTACATTGAAAAGCTCACGGACCTGGAGACTACGTTGGAGAACGAGTCATGTACCGACTTTGATTCTATAGTCCCTACCTTCTACTTACGCCCAGGGAAGAAAGTTATACTTCCAGTTAAAGGCACCTTGAAGGAAACCAGGGAGACACTCGCTCTGCTTATTGGGGAATCTTCCTCTTCTGGATCCAAGGCGAAAGCCAAGGGAGAGAAGAAGAAGGCCTCCACCAAGCCGATAGGCGGTGTCAGTAAGGTAGAAGGAAAGGGAAGGGTAAAAGTTTCGGGGCTAACAGTAGGGAGGAGGGTTGTTCCTATTGTCACGGGAAAAGGCATTGCCAGAAGGAATGTAGGGCTTGGAAAGCCAGAATCCAGGATCCAAAGCATGTTGTAGTTTCAGCTTCGGGTGTGTTTGTGATTGAAAACTATCTGTCAATTAACTCAACTTCCTGGGTACTAGATACCGGATCAAGATCTCGTACCTGTAATTCATTATAGCCTTTGAGAAACCACAGAGTTTTCAGGGCAGGTGATATGACTCTCAAGGTTACTAACAGAATGAGCGTGGACGTTGTATCCGTAGGGGAATATCACCTAGGATTGACAAGTGGGCAGATATTGATTTTATGCAACTGTTTGTGTGTACCTAGTCTAGCTTGTAATATCATATCTCTCTCTCTCTTTTTCTTCTCACATATGTATGGTTTTACAGATGATGAGTGGGAGTAAGTTATTGGGAATTAGGAGATTATATCCTCATTATATCGGAATTCGTTGTAATTGGTGATATTTGAGGAAATCGCCTGGGGTTTTGCCTGACGGCAAATAATTGGTTTTGAATATCCGTTGTTATGCACCAATTTCAAACTGATATATCTGTAAGTTTATTTCATAAAGTGAGATATAAATTTTTGAAATTATGTCCATGACATTTACCTATATCAGTTGATGATTGGGTAAGGAGCATTAAACAGCGGTGTAATTCTTCTTAACTATAGTACAGTTTTCAACCTACGACGCATAGGGTTTGAGTTATTCAACTCAAGGGACTTATACAAAGTGTTGTATGTTGTCCAGTGTCTATTAGGACAAAGGGGTTGGTACTCGTACTATATTCTGTTAACTTGTGACTTCTCCAGTTTTAGACAAGTGTTTCGTAGAAATACAAGGTCCAAGTTTTGAGAATTTATAGGTATAAGAATAAAGTAGAGAACCATGTGTTGCAAGTATCGAGATTCCTTAAGGTGATCGAAGATGTAGATATTTGTGTTTGGTATTCAGTTGATAGTAATGGTTTTTGAGAATTTGCTTCTCTTTCAGGTTACTCATATTTGGATGCACTCCTAGTTGAGTAATGCTGATCGGCCTCTTTCCATTTAGTTGACATGCATTGGAGACAGCTGCATGATTTGAATCTGGTTCCAATTAAATCCGTGCCTCTGTTTCTATATTGTATATAGAATGGTTCATATCTTAACGATGTTAAGGTATATGGAGTTGTCCGGCTTATGCTTAAAACCAGAATCAGGATAACTCAAGGCACGTTTCAGTAATGGCAGTTTGTGGGTTATCCCGGGCTATGACGAGGGGTAACTTTCTACCATCTGGAAGATCAATAGTGATATTGTTCTTTACTCGCCACAGTTTTATCAAAATGGACTTTTTCAGAAAATAGTAATGGGAGTATGGTAGAACGGGAAGTGATTCCAGAACCACAAACGATTACTGAAAATTTAATAGAACCAATAAATTCAATCAGTTTTTGACATTCCATTAGCCACTCCGCAGATATGGTGGGTAACCTCAGGCACCCAAGAGGTACTTCGGTATCCTCAAAGACGGTGACAGGGAGGTTCATGTTTACCCGGACTTGCCATTGCTGCTGTTCTAGACTGTGAGACCCGGCAGGAGGATGAGTATAGCGTCGTTCTAAACTAGCTTTAGAAGTGCACGTGTATATGACTCTGCCATAGTGTTGTTGTAGTCAGTGGGAGCAGCGGAAGCATAGTTGACAAGTAGCTTGTGTTTATTTATAAACTAAAGCAGGAATAGCGGAGATAGATCATCTATTTTTGATGTGACAGTTATAGGATTTGACTTCATCAGAATAGGAGATGGATCTGTTAAGAAGGTAGTAGGGCGTGATGCCCAGGTATTTGGATGACATACACTTTGTAGGAAGTGAAATTCCTACACTCAAAACAACAACAACAACAACTGAGCCTTTTATCCCAAGCATATGGGGTAGGCTACATGAACCAACAAAGGATCACAGTTGTTTCTCTACATAAGTTAACAGATCCAAATAAGTGAAATTCCTACACTACGATCAGTTATACTGTGGTTGTCACACAGTTGTTTCTCTACATAGGATATGGATATTATTGTTGGGTTTTGCCGGCGCCCCAGCCATCATTCCGTAGCCAAACGCGGAACAAAAACTTTTAAAACTTTGGCGCAAACAAAACCCGCACAAGATCAAACCAAAAACCTCATAATAGCAAACATGCAAAGAGGAGTTTGGAGATTATACCGATCGATCCGTGTCCTTCGGTTTTCAATCTCCGACCCAAGCTGTCGCGGCTGCCCCGACGAAGTTCGCTCTCCGGTCTCCCTCGTCGAAGAGGATCCACATCGAGGATTCTTTATACGGGCTCCCGCTTCAAAACCGAAGCAACTCGGACATCAAGTTTGCTAGCCGATGCCCAAGGTGAAGTAGAGATAGTGTGTGATTACTTTGTCTCAATACACTCAATGATTCTCAACACATGAGATAGAATGAGTGGAGGTTGAAGAAGAAACCATGGATGGAAAATGTGAAGCTCAAGACTTAGCACCAAAATGAAAAGAGAAAGCAACTCATGAAAGGAAATGGAGTGGCTGCCCTCTTTTCTTGCGTGATAAATTATGAGGTATTTGTGTATTGCAACTTAAGAAATATCATCTCTTATGCCTCCACAAATATCTCATAACAATAATAAAATAACAAGCATGGCACAAAGAAACACACCATGAGTCACCAAGCCACAATAAATGCCACAAGCCAAAACTTAAGCTCACAATTTCCATCACAACAATATTTAAACATTAAGCTAAATGTTTAAATGAAAAAGGAAATGGCATCTTCAAAAGTATTCTTGTAACGGATTACAAGAATACCCCTCATCTGTATATACATACCTGCATCCGTATTCCGACTGAACACGAATACAACGAGAAGAAAATAATCCAACAATCTAATACTAGGATCCGGCTTAAACCAAAGCCCACTAGTATGATCCGTCCGATCATGATCCGTGTACAAGTGCACGTATATGATCGAACCCTGCCATAAAACCATACGGCCTCTACAACGTTTCGCCCGAACTTAGGAAACTCTCTGTGTGGGACTCTAAAGACTTGTCAATACGCTGGTAGTGGGTTTAACCATAAGCACGTCAGTGGCACTAGCTGTACGTAACGGCTGCCCATGTATTGAGCGAAAGGGAGGCCGACGAGCGAACTCATCCTGAAACCCTACTGAGCCTGACAGTGACAATATCCGTACAGTCCGGTCCGTTCGTCTATGAGTATCGCATATCGGGTCTAGGGGTGGATAAACTCAGACCCCTAATAATGCAAAATTCAGTGTCGGTATGAAGCTCATCACCACCTGAGAAACTACTGATCTGAATCAGTAATTCTTAACTACCTTGGCCAAGGATTTCTGGTGATGGCCACCCGTGCACACCGCGACCTCTACTCCCAATACCGGGAGAGACGAATCCCCTGACGATCCGCTCACTGCCTCCATGTGGCTCGGGACTGTACCTAACTTAAAACCTGTTTGCACGCCTCCTTTGAGCCGTGGTAAGGTAGTAATCAAAGCACAGTGAGAACTCACACGAGACAAATGACAATCTCAGGTCGACAGACTAACATGTACACATTTCACCAGGGAACTGCTATCAGACAATAGGTATAAAACCAACTACCATGTTCCCGGCGAGTCCGTCCGGTGTACTCATAACCCAATGAGCACCTGTATAAATCTTAGGTGAACCAACTGACACCAATGGCTTGTGAGACCGGCCACCGCCCCTCACCAGGGTCTCGATCCGTATACACCAGTCTACTCTCGGAGTATCGATGCCCGGTCTCGAAACTCCCACGACTAGGGACACTTTAAGGATGTGCTTATGACTACCAAACTCTCACGTATATGATCTCTATCATACTGCTGGTAGTCAAGCAAGAATCGTATGGGCTCTATCAACATGTAATAGTGATCTGTAGTGTTACCTGAAGCATGTACACGATGATAAAGACAAACCGGATAGCATACTATTATCTCGAGTAAGACTGTTCTACCGGTATAGGTCCTCCCTCAATCATTGCAATCACGTGCCTGTGATCCAATAATTGACTTGAAGGCACTATAGCCAACAATCTCCCACTTTCACTTAAGGCTAATTATTGCGGTGTCGCATACTCACATCCCGTGTGATACCGAACACCCAACTCCTCTACTAATCAGTTTCACAAAGTTCGTTTGTAAAACTATTGCTTTCGAGAAATAGACTCAGTGAGTGGATCCGCTCTGATGTTTCTTTCTATGTCTCTCTTAATCTCAAGTTCGCGGAGAAAACCATCTCCTGAAATGAGCAATACCTGTCTTACAATATGTCTGGATATCTGATGGGACCCGGTTTAAAAATGAACTCCAAATCTAGTTTACTTCTTAGACTGTATCGTCAACTAAATTTAATCAGTATCCTGCATCATGCCTCCCTCAGTATCCGCTTGGACCACCTGTCCAAACTACTACCCCTCGTCAAGAAGGAAAACTATAACTCTGACAGCCACTCTGTCATCCAGGTCACCTTGGAAGCCTGGAATGATAATTGTCTCCCGAAGGAGGCTGTCGTTATCAAATCCCTAGAACATGCACTTATGTTCAAAAACTGCTTCCGAACGTTTCTCTAGGATTGGATTAATATTTTAACTTATTGCAGCTAGTGCAAAAACAACATTTGGTATGGTATTTGACATCTTGTGATTGACTCAATTGCCTAAGCAGGTGATATGCCAATCATGCACATCCCTATCCTCTTTAGTCTGTAAGACACCTTAAGGGAGGGTGACTCCATCACCTACAGGTTCACCACCATGCCAGGAGTCGTCCATTCTAAAACACCTTTAGAATACTGTCTAAGTACCCAGATTGGGAAACTACCCAAATCTAGATCTAAAACCATAGATCCAGTAACCATAATGCCTGATATTATATTCATATCCTATGTGGAGAAACCACTGTGTGACAACTACAGTATAACCGATCGTAGTATAGGAATTTCATTTCCTACAATGTGCATATCATCCAAATACCAGGACATTACACCCTACTACCTTCTTAATAGATCCATCTCCTATTCTGATGAAGTCAAAACCTATGACCGTCACATCAAAAATAAATGATCTATCTCCGCTATATCTGCTTTAGTCTATAAATAGACACAAGCTACTTGTCCACTATGCTTCCGTTGCTCCAACTGACTACAACAACCCTCTGGCAGAGTCATATACACGTGCATTTCTAAAGCTAGTTTAGAACGACGCTATACTCATCTTCCTGCCGGGTCTCATATCTAGAACAGCAGTAATGGCAAGTCTGGGTAAACAAGAACCTCCCTGTCACCGTCTTTGAGGATACTGGAGTACCTCTCAGGCGCCTGAGGTTACCCACCATATCTGCGGAGTGGCTAATGGAATGTCAAACCCGATTGATGTTAGTGTATATGCCCTAGAGGCCATTACTGTATCATACTAGTTTGTATATTACTTGATGGAAGCTTGGGATATTCACCTTGTATAAACAATCTTGCTCAATATAGTAGTATGCTACTTGGTTTGTTTCTACTTCAATGTGTACTTGTGTTTATTTCAGTATATCACTTATACGCATTAGTGGAGCCCTTAGGATCTTTGCTTGATTACCAGCGTTGTGATGGCAGTCACACTAGTGGGGGCTGGGTAATCGATAAGCACATCCTTATACAGGTCCCTAGTCGTAGGACTATCGAGACAGGGCATCGATACTCCGGAGTAGACTAGCGTATGCGCTTCTCATCCCAGTGTGGGAGATGGTCTGTCCCACAGCCATCAGTACGTCGTACTGGAGATAGTATACGGGTGCTCGTTGGGTTACGAGTACACTGGACAGGACTCGTCGGGAACTGACAGGTTGGTATTATACCTATCGTCAGTTATCAGTTCCCAGGTGACATGAGTACAGCTTAGTCCGCTGACTTGACACTGACACTTCGCCTCGAGTGTGTTCCCACTGCACTTTGATCACTACCCTACCACGGCTCAAAGGAGTCGTGCAAACAGGTGGTGGTTGGGTGCAGTCCCGAAGCACTTGGAGGCAGTGACGGTTAGACAGGATTCGTCTCTCCCGGTATTGGGGGTTGACATCGCGCTGTGTCTAGGAGAGCCATTACACGAGTAGTCCCTGGCCAGGGCAAGCGAGATATACTGGTAGGTTTCCAGTGTTTATCTCAGGGTGTTTTGGGCTTCACTCCGACACGACTTGTACCGCTATTGGGGGACTGACGTTTTACCGCCCCCTAGGCCCGCCATGCGATGTATCAGACGAACAGACCGGACTGTACGGAGAATGTCACATTCAGACTCAGTAGGAGTTCAGATGGGGTTTCACCTCGTCAGCCTTCTTGTCGGCATCTACCTGGGGACCGTTACGCACAGCTAGTGCCGCTTGCGGTCTGTGGTTAAACCCACTGCCAGCGTAGTGTCGAGTCTTTAGAGTCCCACACAGAGGGTATTCGTCTCTGGGCAAAACAGAGTAGAGGTCGCATGGTTTTGCGACAAGGTTCGTTCTCATCCGCGCACTTGTGCACGTTTGGAGTCCGGACGGATTATACTGGCAGGCTCTGGTTTGAGCCAGATACTGGTATATGTTTTGGGGGTTGCTTTTATATCTTGGTATTCTTGTTCCTCGGAACGAGAATGCAGGTGTGTATGCACAGTTGCTTGAGGCGGAGAATGAGGTTTTTCATTAGGGTTTCGGATCGGGTGCGTATGCACAGTTGACAGTTATCATTTTCCAAACCCTAATGAATTTGTGTATTATCTATTAATAATAGTAATTAAATAAGAATTATGTTATGGTTGTTTTTCTTGTTGACTTGTTGACCTTCGTTGACTTGTTGACCATTGACCACTTTTCATGCCTTGAAAGTCTTCCTTGATTCATGCTTACACTTCATTAAAAGAGGTATGATAGTGGTCATTCCAAAATAACCATCAACTATTCTTATTTCAATTATTATCATTTAGATAATTCATTTTCTTTTGCAATATGGTTGCAAGAAAGAAATAATTGAGCTCATTCTATCATTCTCACTCTCTCTCCTCATTTCATCTTCTTCCTCCTCTTGAAAAGAGAAACCTTCTCATGTGTTGAGATTCATTCTCTTTAGATAGAAAAGCAAACCCTAATCATTCTCTACTCATTCTAGGATGAAGGATTAGCAAGCCGGAAACCCTAGTTCACTCAAAGATCGAGGAAGAGCCCAAAGTCGAACCTTCGAGGTGGATCCATCTTCGACGGGAGAAGGCGACGAAAAGAGAACCATCAACCTCTACAAGGTTTGAAGAAGAAGGAGTTCAAGTTTAGGTATAACCATCTTCCTTAGTAGCTAACTCTCTTTAGCTTGTTAACTAGTTTTAGTTTAGACAACGATCCCGACAAAGTTTAGTCCATGTTGCCTCTTGCGATAAAAATTCGTTCTTTTATACCGTTTCCGCCTCCCCGTAAGTACCGGGGGTCGCAATATGGACTTACAGTGGTATCAGAGCCTAACTAAACTTAAACTAGCTTGGTAGTGAAGTGTAACGAAGTTCGGAACCGAAAAATCGCAAAACCGGAAAATCAAAACCCTAACTTTCTGTTGGAATTTTTTCTGCTCAAAATGAAAAACGTTATACTTGTAAAATCGTCTCAGGGTTTTCTAAGAACACACAAGAAAAACGATATCATGATTCCTCCAAACCGCCGCGTTTCCGCGGCCTCACCTACTCATCTGGCCGCGGAACCGCCGCAAGTTGGTGTCATCTTTGCATCGTTTTTCGTGCAGTGTTCTTCTGTGTTGGTTTTGGGATTTTTAAGATATATTATATGTACCCAGATTTTCCAGAACAGAAATTCACTTTTGGGGTCCTATAATTCCGTATTTTTTTCCGAACTTCACTGCACTTTGACTATGTTGGTTATATCTGTGATGTTTGCATGTATTGAACGTCGGCTAATCGCTATAAGTCGATTAGTCGGGGTTATACATGATCTGTAATGTTCTGGAATGTGTTTATGAATGTGTTGGACTGTCGCGGGTGAATAGCCGGGGTGGATGTGAGATGAGCTTTTGTTTTTCTTTCATTCATTGTAAATGTAAATTGATGTAATAATATTATTTGTTTGGCCGCACAACCGGGTCGGGGTTGTAGCCGTCATTGTATAATTCTTTTTACTGTTTTTGCTCCTAGGATAGACCCATGGTGGGGTGCACAAACTACCGGGAACTAGGAGGGTAGTTTGCCGCACCCGTAGGGGTCTTGGGTGGGGTATTTGCTATTCACCGCGACCGTGTTATCCGCTTTTCGTTTCAGGCTCGAAAGAAATGCGGATTGCTAGTATATCCAATGTATTCATCTGTGATCTGTAATGTCTATCATTGCTTTCTATTTAGGCGTTGCTTATGTTTTACAGCCGCGCTAGCCCAGCCCCCGCTCTGTCGTTAGTTAAGTAACCTAACGAGTGATGACGGGACCCCGTGGCGAATGCGAATGGCATAAGCGTACGTCATATTTTGGTTGTTTTCTGCAATGGTAGGAATTAAATGATGGGACGCATTAAAAGAACTAATGCAAGAATATCACGCATTAAAAGAACTAATGCAAGATAATAAACCAAGTTTAAGTCGATGGAACACTTTCGAAAAACCACTCGGTTCTTTTCAAAACTAACTTTTAAATGCGGAGCTTGAGCCACTCCTTCTAAAAGCTATCTCGTTCCATCGATTATATCAAGTTCACTACGTTCACGGTTTTACCAAAACCATTCGTAGCCCTCCGTCGTTTCGCATGAATAGGCAATAGTATTCAAGCTGTGTATTTTGGCCAAAGTCAAGGCACAGTGATTGGTAGCTATTGGGTGTTCATGTGTAGCATAGATAGATGCGTTGGTTTGGGACAGTCGTGCTGCCATTTTGGCCAAAGTCAAGGGTATGTACGGATGGATCCAAATTAACCTGGAAAGTGACGGGAAGAACTTGACATGTGACTTATGATATTTTGGCCAAAGTCAAGGTCATAAGAGCATGGGGCAAAAATCCACATCGGGAGTTTCATAAGTACTGAAACTTGCTAGATTTGCATACCATTTGGAGTGTGATGATTATGGTAGGATTCCTTCATTTTCATCACGCGATGATATTTGGATCCCGATCCTACTGTGAGTATATGCTACTCCTCGGGAAATTTCTCACTAAACGATCAATGCTATAAACCTAGTAGGTGCCTAGAAAGGTGTTAGCGGGGCTACGCCCCCAGGGAAAAGAGGTTCTTAAATTAAGGAACTTCGCGAAAGCGTTGGAAAACCTCCCTCGAAGTACCGACACTGGCCTGGCTGAACGGTTAAGCAAGTATTGTACGGTGGGATTGATCCCGGCTAATTCTTCCTTTGTGGTTTGAGGAGGGATTCGAGAGACAGTGGGAGCCATCCTGTTTAGACAAATTAAAAACCATTCTAAACTTGCAAGAGCATCGTGCTAAGTGTTTCTTCTCTCCCCCTGCAGCGACCAAATCGAAATGACTGGACTTAAGTTACTTCTAGATAAAAACATATTGACAGGGCCAAACTACAAAGATTGGCTCAGGAATGTCAAATTGGCAATCTCTTACGACAAGCTGGGGTATCTTCTTACCACCAAAGCTCCCCCCGTCCCAGGTCCCACCTCCAGCGTCGCGGATAAGGAAATCCGTAAGACTTGGGAGATTGACAGCGCGAAGGCCAGATGCCTCGTACTTGCCTCGATGGACAATGACCATCAGAGGAGGCACGAGAATATGGATTTGGAATCCATATTTCTTCATACAAAAGAACTGTATGGAGAGCAGTCTCGTATCGCAAGATACGAAGTGTCGAAGAAGTTATTTTCGACTAAGTTGGCCGTCGGATCATCGGTAGCGGACCACGTGCTTAAGATGATTGGCTACACTGAAGAGCTCGCGGAACTTGGGACCACGTTGGATAGTGAACTCTACACAGATATAATTCTCCAGTCCCTTCCATCCACTTACGCCCAGTTCATACTGAATTTCAACTTGCAAGAAAAGGAAGTTGAACTTTCAGAACTCCTCAACCTGCTGAGGAGCGCAGAGGGCACCCTACAGAAGGGTAGGGATACATCCACTTTGTTTGTAGGAGGATCTTCTTCTTCTAGGTCCAAGGCGAAAGCCAAGGGAAAGAAGAGGAAAGCCCCCGCCAAACCAAGGGGCGGTGTTAGTAAAGTGGGTGCGAAGGGAAAGGAAAAGGCAACAAAGATAGCGGGGAAGCTTGTTGGTAAAGAGGAATGCTTCTATTGTCACAAGAGTGGACACTGGAAGAAAGATTGCAGGGCTTGGAAAGCCAGGACACAGGAACTGAAGCAGGTTGCAGCTTCAGCTTCAGGTGTGTATGTTATTGAAAACTGTCTTTCTATAAACTCTACTTCCTGGGTATTGGATACCGGATCAGGATCTCATATCTGTAATTCTTTGCAGGCGTTGAGAAACCGTAGGTTTTTGAAGGAAGGTGACATGACCCTCAGAGTTGCGAACGGAGCTAGCATGGATGCTAAAGCCGTGGGGGACTATCACCTAGGAATGTCAGATGGACATATTTTGGTTTTGCGTAATTGCTTTTTTGTACCCAACGCAACTTGTAATATCATTTCTGTATCTTTGGTTTCTGAAGAAGGTTATGAACTTGCGTTTGTAAGTAATGTTGTTAACATTCACCTTAATCAAGTTCTGATTGGGTCAGGTACATTGAGCAATGGTATATACGTATTAAACCAACCACAGATTTTCAATGTCCAGAATACACACAAAAGAAAGTCACCAGATATTAATCAGACTTTCTTATGGCATTGTAGACTGGGTCACATCAATGAGAGAAGGTTGACTAAGTTACATACAGAAGGATATTTGGATCCGTTCGAATATCAATCATATGCCACTTGTCAATCCTGTCTCAAAGGAAAGATGACAAAGACTCCGTTCACTGGACACGGAGTAAGAGCGAGCGAGCTCTTGGGACTCGTACACAGCGACGTGTGCGGTCCAATGTCTACACATGCACGAAGCGGTTATTCTTACTTCATTACTTTTACGGATGATTTTTCAAGATACGGTTATGTCTTCTTAATGAAACATAAGTCAGAATCTTTTGAAAAATTCCAGGAATTTAAGAATGAAGTAGAAAAACAGACCGGCAAAAGTATCAAGATTCTAAGATCGGATCGAGGTGGAGAATACTTAAGTGCCGAGTTCCTGAATTATTTAAAAGAGAATGGGATTCTCTCTCAGCTTACTCCTCCATACACCCCGCAACATAACGGTGTATCGGAGAGACGGAACCGGACCCTATTGGATATGGTACGGTCCATGATGAGTAACGCTGAGTTACCGCGATCATTCTGGGGGTATGCACTAGAATCAGCTGCGTACCTTTTGAACCGAGTTCCTACTAAGACTGTGCCTACTACACCATATGAGATGTGGTGTGGGAAGAGACCCCATCTCAGTCACATTAAGACTTGGGGAAGTCCAGCTTTTGTTAAAAAGCAGCATGCGGACAAGCTCGAGGCGCGCTCAGTACTGTGTAAGTTTGTGGGATATCCAAAGAATTCTAAGGGATATCTCTTCTACTACGAAGAGGAACAAAAAGTTCTTGTTTCTCGTCATGCCCACTTTCTAGAACATCAGTTCTTAGAAAAAGAATTAAGTGGGAGCGCAGTAGAACTGGAAGAAATTCCAGAACCACAGACTATTACTGAAAGCTTAATGGAACCAGAGGGTTCAAATGAACAGGACATTCCTATGCCGCTCCGCAGAAGTAGTAGGCAGTCTCATCCGCCCGAGAGATACTACGGTTTTCTCATAGACGGGGATAGAGAGGATTGCATCATAGACTATGATGAGCCTACTAGCTTCCAGCAGGCCGTTCAGAGCATTGACTCGGTAAAATGGCTGGATGCAATGCGGACCGAGATGGAGTCCATGTACACCAACAAAGTATGGACGTTGGACATTGCTCCAGACGGGGTAAAACCCGTAGGATGCAAGTGGATCTTCAAAAGGAAGATTGGTGTAGATGGACAGGTTGAGACCTATAAAGCTAGACTTGTAGCAAAGGGTTTTCGTCAAAGACCTGGCTTGGACTACGACGAAACCTTTTCTCCAGTGGCTATGCTGAAATCCATTCGGATCCTTCTTGCCATTGCTGCCTTCCACGATTATGAGATTTGGCAGATGGACGTAAAAACCGCTTTTCTAAATGGAAATTTAGAGGAGTGTGTCTATATGGATCAGCCAGAGGGTTTCATTCAGAGTGGGAGCAGCGGAAAGGTGTGCAAGTTGCTTAAGTCCATCTATGGACTAAAGCAGGCATCGCGGAGTTGGAACATCTGTTTTGATGAGACGGTCAAGGAATTTGACTTTATCAAAAATCCAGATGAACCGTGCATCTATAGTAGATTTGTAGCGAGAACTGTGGTATTCCTTGTTTTATACGTGGATGACATTCTCTTAATAGGAAATGACATTCCTATGCTACAATCTGTCAAGGGTTTCTTGTCACACAGGTTCTCCATGAAAGACCTGGGTGATGCCTCTTACATCCTGGGGATCCGGATCCATCGTGATAGATCCAAGAGGATATTAGGACTTTCACAGTCCAGGTACATCGACACCATACTGAAAAGATTCAGTATGGAAGATTCCAAGCGCGGTAACTTACCGGCTTGTCACGGGATCACCCTCTCTAAAGAGATGTCTCCCAAGACTGATTTGGAGAGGGATCGCATGTCTATTATACCCTACGCTTCTGCGGTAGGCTCTATAATGTATGCGATGTTGTGTACCAGACCGGATGTAGCTTATGCACTGAGTGTAGTAAGCCGGTATCAGTCAAACCCTGGGGAGAAACATTGGATAGCAGTAAAGAACATTCTCAAGTACCTGAGGAGGACTAAGGAGATGTTCTTGGTGTATGGCGGAAAAGACCTCCAGATTGAGGCCTTTGCTGACTCCAGCTTCCAGAGTGACAAGGATGATTCCAAGTCCATGTCGGGTTTTGTCTTCACCCTCAACGGAGGGGCGGTGTGTTGGAAGAGTTCCAAACAGGAAACCGTTGCAGACTCGACTATGGAAGCGGAATACATCGCTGCATCTGATGCCGCAAAAGAAGCTGTCTGGATAAGGAAGTTCTTAAAAGAACTTCAGGTGGTTCCGTCCATAGTTGACCCAGTACCTCTGTATTGCGACAACAACGGGGCTATAGCTTTAGCAAAGGAACCCAGGTCCCATCAGAGATCCAGGCACATCTTGAGGCGGTATCACCTGATCAGGGAGATCGTGGATCGCAAGGAGATCGAGGTTCGGAGGGTTGCTTCAGAAGAGAACACTGCAGATCCATTCACCAAGGCCCTACCCCAGACTCAGTTCGAGCGGCTGATCGAGATGATAGGTCTTCGATACGCCAGTACATGGCCTTAGTGCAAGTGGGAGATTGTTAGTGTATATGCCCTAGAGGCCATTACTGTATCATACTAGTTTGTATATTACTTGATGGAAGCTTGGGATATTCACCTTGTATAAACAATCTTGCTCAATATAGTAGTATGCTACTTGGTTTGTTTCTACTTCAATGTGTACTTGTGTTTATTTCAGTATATCACTTATACGCATTAGTGGAGCCCTTAGGATCTTTGCTTGATTACCAGCGTTGTGATGGCAGTCACACTAGTGGGGGCTGGGTAATCGATAAGCACATCCTTATACAGGTCCCTAGTCGTAGGACTATCGAGACAGGGCATCGATACTCCGGAGTAGACTAGCGTATGCGCTTCTCATCCCAGTGTGGGAGATGGTCTGTCCCACAGCCATCAGTACGTCGTACTGGAGATAGTATACGGGTGCTCGTTGGGTTACGAGTACACTGGACAGGACTCGTCGGGAACTGACAGGTTGGTATTATACCTATCGTCAGTTATCAGTTCCCAGGTGACATGAGTACAGCTTAGTCCGCTGACTTGACACTGACACTTCGCCTCGAGTGTGTTCCCACTGCACTTTGATCACTACCCTACCACGGCTCAAAGGAGTCGTGCAAACAGGTGGTGGTTGGGTGCAGTCCCGAAGCACTTGGAGGCAGTGACGGTTAGACAGGATTCGTCTCTCCCGGTATTGGGGGTTGACATCGCGCTGTGTCTAGGAGAGCCATTACACGAGTAGTCCCTGGCCAGGGCAAGCGAGATATACTGGTAGGTTTCCAGTGTTTATCTCAGGGTGTTTTGGGCTTCACTCCGACACGACTTGTACCGCTATTGGGGGACTGACGTTTTACCGCCCCCTAGGCCCGCCATGCGATGTATCAGACGAACAGACCGGACTGTACGGAGAATGTCACATTCAGACTCAGTAGGAGTTCAGATGGGGTTTCACCTCGTCAGCCTTCTTGTCGGCATCTACCTGGGGACCGTTACGCACAGCTAGTGCCGCTTGCGGTCTGTGGTTAAACCCACTGCCAGCGTAGTGTCGAGTCTTTAGAGTCCCACACAGAGGGTATTCGTCTCTGGGCAAAACAGAGTAGAGGTCGCATGGTTTTGCGACAAGGTTCGTTCTCATCCGCGCACTTGTGCACGTTTGGAGTCCGGACGGATTATACTGGCAGGCTCTGGTTTGAGCCAGATACTGGTATATGTTTTGGGGGTTGCTTTTATATCTTGGTATTCTTGTTCCTCGGAACGAGAATGCAGGTGTGTATGCACAGTTGCTTGAGGCGGAGAATGAGGTTTTTCATTAGGGTTTCGGATCGGGTGCGTATGCACAGTTGACAGTTATCATTTTCCAAACCCTAATGAATTTGTGTATTATCTATTAATAATAGTAATTAAATAAGAATTATGTTATGGTTGTTTTTCTTGTTGACTTGTTGACCTTCGTTGACTTGTTGACCATTGACCACTTTTCATGCCTTGAAAGTCTTCCTTGATTCATGCTTACACTTCATTAAAAGAGGTATGATAGTGGTCATTCCAAAATAACCATCAACTATTCTTATTTCAATTATTATCATTTAGATAATTCATTTTCTTTTGCAATATGGTTGCAAGAAAGAAATAATTGAGCTCATTCTATCATTCTCACTCTCTCTCCTCATTTCATCTTCTTCCTCCTCTTGAAAAGAGAAACCTTCTCATGTGTTGAGATTCATTCTCTTTAGATAGAAAAGCAAACCCTAATCATTCTCTACTCATTCTAGGATGAAGGATTAGCAAGCCGGAAACCCTAGTTCACTCAAAGATCGAGGAAGAGCCCAAAGTCGAACCTTCGAGGTGGATCCATCTTCGACGGGAGAAGGCGACGAAAAGAGAACCATCAACCTCTACAAGGTTTGAAGAAGAAGGAGTTCAAGTTTAGGTATAACCATCTTCCTTAGTAGCTAACTCTCTTTAGCTTGTTAACTAGTTTTAGTTTAGACAACGATCCCGACAAAGTTTAGTCCATGTTGCCTCTTGCGATAAAAATTCGTTCTTTTATACCGTTTCCGCCTCCCCGTAAGTACCGGGGGTCGCAATATGGACTTACAATTGAATCCTTAGCTTCTATTAAATTTTCAGTAATCGTCTGTGGTTCTGGAATCACTTCCAGTTCTACCATACTTCCACTACTATTTTCTAAAAAAGTCCATTTTACTAAAACTGTGGCGAGTCAAGAACAATATCACTATTGATCTTCCAGATGGTAGAAAATTAACCCTCGTCATAGCCCGGGATAACCCACAAACTGCCATTACAGAAACGTGCCTTGAGTTGTCCAGAGTCTGGTTTTATGCATGAGCCGGACAACTCCATATACCTTAACATTGTTAAGATATGAACCATTCTATATACAATATAGAAACAGAGGTACTGATTTAATTGGAACCAGATTCAAATCATGCAGCTGTCTCCAGTGCATTTCAACTAAATGGAAGGAGGCCGATCAGCATTACTCAATTTAGGAGTACATCCAGATATGAGTAACCTGAAAGAGAAGCTAGTTCTCAAAACCATTACTATCAACTGAATACCAAACACAAGTATCTACATTTTCGATTACCTTGAAGAATCCTGATACTTGTAGCACATGGTTCTCTACTTTATTCTTGTACCTATAACTTCTCAAAACTTGGACTTTGTATTTCTACGAAACACTTGTCTAATACTGGAGAAGTCACAAGTAAATAGAATATAGTACGAGTACCAACCCCTCTATCCTAATAGACATTGGACAACATACAATACTTTGTATAAGTTTCTTGAGTTGAATAACTCAAACCCTGTACGTCTAGGTTGAAAACTGTACTATGGTTAAGAAGAATTACACCGCTGTTTAATGCTCCTTTCCCAATCATCAACTGATATAGGTAAATGTCATGGACATAATTTCAAACAGTTATATCTCACTTTATGAAATAAACGTACAGATATATCAGTTTGAAATTAGCGCATAACAACGGATATTCAAAACCAAATATTTTCCGTCCGACAAAAACCTAGGCGATTTCCTCAAATATCACCAATTACAACGAATCCCGATATAATGAGGATGATCACCTAATTCCCAATAATTTACTCCCACTCATCATCTGTAAAACCATACATATGTGAGAATCAAACCTGGTAAATACATACCCTGGAGCAAGGGTCTAATTAGGAAATCGGTTTTCAATTAACAATGTATAGTGAAACTGAAATATGAAAATGTTTCGAAGGGTTATCCGGATATTCCTAGTAATGCCTCTTACATTATCAGATTCACGACTGTAACCTTATATTTCCTTGCTATCTCTCCAAATCCCTTTATTTGTCTTTACTCGTTACCTTCTGTACACCACTCTTAGGCTAAATGGTTTTCTTCCTTCCCTACCGTTCGGCACCAGGCTATGGTTTGAAAGAAGACTATCCAATAAGCGTAATAGGTGTACTCTCCTAATCCTAGGAGCCCTCCCAACCTGAGAGAAGGTAAAGATAAAAGACAACTGAATAAACCTTATTCTATTTCTCCTGAATCGGTACCATTCTCGAACTGGAACAAGTTACTTCGAGTTCCTATGTAACTATACGACGGATTATCCAATAGAAGTAGATCTTCGTAGTGATACGGGATGCTCTGGAGAAATTCAAAGGTGAAGTAGGAGTGGCGATGAACTACGCGGTTTGGTCGTGAATGATAGCAGTCGCAATTTACTTTGCCCTCTTTCTAATCACTTTATATGTCTTTACTTATTTCCTCCTGTACACCACACTTAGGCTAATTGGTTTTCTTCTTTCCCTACCTTTCGGCACCTGCCTATGGTTTGGAAGAAGACTATTCAATAAGCGCAATAGGTGTACCCTCTCCTAATCTTAGGAGCCCTCGCAACCTGAGAGAAGGTAAAAACGAAAAGACAACTGAATAGTCCTATTCAATTTCTCCAGAACCGGAAACCATCCTCGAATCTGAAACAAGTTTCTTCGAGTTCGTATGTAACTATACGATGGTCATATCCAATAACTGTGGATCTTCGTAGTGATACGGAATGTTCCGGAGAAAAGCAAAGGGTAAAAGTAAGAGTGGCAATGATATATGCAACTCTGACAATCTAAAGGCCAGTGTTTTAAAAAAGTTCGGTTAACTTGGTTACTGAGTTATAGTCTAGGGTCGGGACATGGTCGCTGCCAAAGAGAGAGAGAAAAGAAACACTCAGCGTGCACTCTAACCTAGATCAGAATGGTCAATAGCTTTATCTAATCAGGATGTCTCCCACTGTATCCTCAAATTCTCCTCCAAACCTAAAAGAAGAATTAGTCGGGATCATCTAAAATCACCCGAGGAGTAAACCAACTCATCAGTGGGTATCGGGATCCAACTATCATCGCATGATAACCTGATGGAATCCACTCACGTTATCACACTCCAGAAAGTATACGCATGCCTGGTTAGTTTCCTGTATGTTTGAAACTCTCAATGTGATTTTTACCCCATGCACTTATGACCTTGACTAAGGCCAATAAATCATAAGTCACATGTCAAGTTCTACCCGTCATTGTCCAGGTTAATTTGAACCCACTCATACTCGCCCTTGACGAAGGCCAATAAAGCTGTACGACTGTCCCAAACCAATGCATCTATCTATGCAACGGAAAGGTAACAAGCAGCTACCATACACTATGCCTTGACGAAGGCCAACAAACATAGCATGAATACTAAGTGCTACCCGTCTGAAATGACGGAGGGCTACTAAAGGTTTTTGGCGAAAAACCTTTAGTAGCATGAACTTGATATCGTTGAAGAAACCGGATAGCTTTTTACAAATATATAGTGGCGAAAACCTTTGCTAAAGAGGTCACTCCCAGTGAAGAGATCTCGGCTCTTTCCTCGTAGAATGAGGTGCTGGATATTCATAGCCAAATACCGCTATGCAAAGCAAAAAGTAATCGACTATAGTGAAATTATTACCCTGACGCAAACCTCTGCCCAAGGGGTCACTCCCGGTGAAGGGATCTCGGCCCTTGCCTCGTCGAATGAGGTGCTGGATATTCATAACCGAATACCACTGTGCAAAACAAATGAAAATGTCCTTGTAATAACAGCTTTTTAAAATTGTTCTAACAACATCGAATAGGTTTGTTTTCCTTGCATTGATCCGAATCAACACAGTCCCATCAATTAATCACACCACAAAAGAACGAAAATATGATATACGTATATGCCATCCGCATTCGCCACTGGGTCCCGTCATAACCCGTTAGGTTCTTAACTAACGACAGAGCGGGGACTGGACGAGCGTGGGTGTAAAACATATACAATATCTACTAGTATATATATAACAATATATAATAATCGCTCCAGACGTGATAAATGCAACATCACAGATAAGCAATAACCATCACAGAACAATACAGATAATCTGGGAGCCCCGGGTTTCCTTTGAGCCGCAAATGAAAACCGACGTTCCCCTGGTCTTGTGGATAGTCTGTGCAATGAAAACCTAGACCCCTACGAGTGCAGCAAGTTACCCGCCAAAACCAGAAGCGAGGCAGCCCCCTTCATCAAAGTGAATGGGCCACCCGACACTTCACGGAATCCGGTAACTTGAGCACTCCTTCTTGGGTCAACCTGTACCCCCTACGAGTGCGGCGAATAGCCCGCCAATTCTAGAGTGAGGCCCCCTCCATCTCAACGTCATGAGATGCGGGCCCGTTGCCCTCTACAACCCGGCTATCCGTGCACTCTGTTGGATATATGTATACCTCTAGGGCCATTATATGATAGTGGATGTATTTGTACATGTATATATATATATATATATTCAGTATACATTCTTGCTCGACATGATAGTATGCTATCTGGTTCTTCTTTATCTGACATGTTGATTTGATCATGCTTTTATTCATTCATACATGCTGATAAAGCCCTGAGGATATCGGCTTGACTGCTGTGATTATGATGGAGATCATACTAGTGGGACATCTGTAGTCCATAAGCATATCCTGGAATGTCCCTAGTCGTAGGTATATCGAGACGGGGCATTGATATACCAGAGTAGACTAGCGTATATGATACTAGACCCATACGATGGGCGATGAATGTTCCCACATTCATCGATGTTTGACATCAAGATCATATACGGGTGCTCAGTGGTGACTGGGTACACTGGACGGACTCGCCGAGAACTCCTATATGGAATTATATCTATCGTCGGATAGCAGTTCTCAGGTGACACTGGTACAGGTTAGTCTGTAGACCAGAGATCGTCATAGAGTCTTGTGTGTTCTCCCACTGTACTTTGATTGCCACCCTACCATGGCTCTACTGAGTCGTGCAAACAGGTGGCCGTTGGGTACAGTCCCGAGACACACGAAGGCGATGAGCGATAGAAGGGGTTTCGTCTCTCCCGGTATTGGGAGTTGATGCTGTGGTGTGCCCGACTGGTTATATCAGTAAGTCCCTGGCCAGGGCTGCTGAGATTTGCTGATAAGTGTTATCAGTACTTTCTCGATCTGTTATAGACCATTCACCGGCACGACTTATTGAGTTATTAGGGCCGACGTGACCATCCCTAGGCTCGATATGCAGCATATCTGACGAAGAGACCGGACTGTACGGTAGTGTTGCCGGTTGACTCGACGGGAGTTGTAGCAGGTTCGCTTGTTTTCTTCTGATCGCTCAATACCCGAGTGGCCGTTACGTTTAGCTGACCGCTTGCGGCTTGGGGGTGCTTGATATGATCATCACCCACTGCCGGCGTATTGACGAGTCTTAGAGTCCCACAAAGGAGTTACCCAGTCCAGGCGAAACGTTGTGGTGCGCGTATGCGATATGCGCATGGACCCGATTAAAATGCGCGTATAGGATACCGAACATTGATCGGGCGGCTTGCTTTTAGTGGGGTCATATGTGATATGGCCAGATTGATAAATCAAGTGTTGATTTATCATTTAACCATTAGTTTTCTCACTTAAAACCTTTCTTTTATATGATGGATGTATGCATGCATGTATGTTTTTCTTTCTTTCTAGTTTCATGCACATATGGATGTGCGTACATACATACATACATAACACCATCTATCATGGTTGATTACACATGGAAATGGTGGCAATATAAGACTCACACCATGGATAAATATATGGATTATTATTTGATTTTATGTTTAAAACAAAATAGAAAAGGAAAGGATAATTCTTGAGTTGCTTCTACATTCTTCTTTAACCTAACCATTCTCACCTACCCTTAACCTTGGATTAAACTTTCCTTATATGTTTTAAACCCTAATTAAATAATAACTCAAAGATTTAATCATGGTTTGAAGTGAGAAGAAATGAAATATATATAGATATATTTCATTTCTTTTCAATGGTTATCATTTTCTACTCTTGTTAAAAACAAAAGCCATCATCTTCCTCCTCCTTTTTCCTTTTGCTCTCTATTTTTTTCTAGCGAGTAAAACACACATCAAGAAAGGTTTTTGAAGTGAGAATCATAACCACAACATCATTCTACACAAGTTTAGCCAACTTGTTTAGAGTGTTCTCTTCGTTTCTCATCTTGATAATCGAAGTTGCGAGCTTGGACGAGGAACTCCGGGTGGATCGTCGTGGATGCGAGAAGACTTCAAGATGACCTTCTTCCAACACCCAAGAGACCAAAGAGTCTAGCGAAAGGGAGCTACAAAGGTTGTAGTCTCGAAACCCTAGTTTTTATTGGCTTTAACTTTCGAAACCCTAATTTTCTAGGATCGATTCCTTTGTATGCTTGCTTAGCACCATAAAAATTTAAACTTTGTGACATGTGATGCTTCAAAACTATACATAGGGTGCTAGGCAAACCTTTCACACTCCACCACGGGGTAATCCTAGTACAGAAAAGAAAATATGTACAACGGTGACATCGACCTCAACCCAGTCGTGCCCCAAACAAATAATATACAAACATGCAGTGACGGCAGTCCACATGTCGGACGCTCGCCCCGCAATATCAAATGTACAAATAAAACTAAACTGCACTACCATTGCACCCAAGGCTATCCACCACGACAATCCGCACAAACTATAACCAGATTTATCCACAGAAACAAGTAACTGAATCTAGTGTGTAACCACGTCTAATCGAGCATATAGCAATTAGACAACGTTACCCACACATACACGCATGCAAACGAAGTCACGACATTTGAATTCATAGCGCACATCCCAAATATACTAAGGATCAAAAACCAAGTGCACTAAACATCCAAAAAAAGTCGAGTTTTGAGCCAATTCGGAGGTCCGAATCAAAACGAAACGTGGCCGAACCTTCGCGGGGAGTTAGAGAACGAAATTAACTTCGAGTCGAGAGGCCTAGAGGGGGTACCCCAATCCCCGAGGCCACCACGAGGTGGCCAGAGGGTGAGGCAGACTCGAAACTGCCCATGCAGGGGCAGTTTCGGGTCCCCACCCCTAAGACCACCTTGTGGTGGTCTTAGGGAGTGGGCCCAGCTGTTCGGTCCCCCCGGGGTCTCCCAGGGGTGCCCATGCAGCACCCCGTGGCTTCTCGGTTCAAACCAAGAGCCCGTGGGGTGTGCAAACATCTCAAAATTCAAAAATTTGGGACAGTTTTTTCGACAGTTTTCGATGCCCGAAAATCGTGAATTCTAATGTCGCAACTAGCTAGTTTAAGGTGTTTGGGTGGCTCTGATACTATGTTGGGTTTTGCTGGCGCCCCGGCAATCATTCCGTGGCCAAACGCGGAACAAAAACTTTTAAAACTTTGGCGCAAACAAAACCCGCACAAGAACGAACCAAAACCTTATACTGGTAAACATGCAAAGAGGAGTTTAGAGATTATACCGATCGATCCGTGTCCTTCGGTCTTCAATCTCCGACCCAAGCTTGTCGCGGCTGCCCCGACGAAGTTCGCTCTCCGGTCTCCCTCGTCGATGAGGATCCATGTCGAGGATTCTTTATACGGGCTCCCGCTTCAAAACCGAAGCAACTCGGACATCAAGTTTGCTAGCCTAGATGTCCAAGGTGAAGTAGAGATAGTGTGTGATTACTTTGTCTCAATACACTCAATGATTCTCAACACATGAGATGGAATGAGTGGAGGTTGAAGAAGAAGCCATGGATGGAAAATGTGAAGCTCAAGACTTAGCACCAAAATGAAAAGAGAAAGCAACTCATGAAAGGAAATGGAGTGGTTGCCCTCTTTTCTTGTGTGATAAATTATGAGGTATTTGTGTATTGCAACTTAAGAAAAATCATCTCTCATGCCTCCACAAATATCTCATAACAATAATAAAATAACAAGAATGGCACAAAGAAACACACCAGGAGTCACCATGCCATAATAAATGCCACAAGCCAAAACTTAAGCTCACAATTTCCATCACAACAATATTTAAACATTAAGCTAAATGTTTAAATGAAAAAGGAAATGGCATCTTCAAAAGTAATCTTCTAATGGATAACAAGAATACCCCTCATCTGTATATACATACCTGCATCCGTATTCCGACTAAATACGAATACAACGAGAAGAAAATAATCCAACAATCTAATACTAGGATCCGGCTTAAAGCAAAGCCCACTAGTATGATCCGTCCGATCATGATCCGTGTACAAGTGCACGTATATGATCGAACCCTACCATAAAACTATACGGCCTCTACAACGTTTCGCCCGAACTTGGGAAACTCTCTGTGTGGAACTCTAAAGACTTGTCAATACGCTGGTAGTGGGTTTAACCACAAGCACGTCAGTGGCACTAGCTGTATGTAACGGCTGCCCATGTATTGAGCGAAAGGGAGGCCGACGAGCGAACTCATCCTGAAACCCTACTGAGCCTGACAGTGACAATATCCGTACAGTCCGGTCCATTTGTCTACGAGTATCGCATATCGGGTCTAGGGGGTGGATAAAGTCAGACCCCTAATAACGCAATATTCAGTGTCGGTATAAAGCACATCACCATCTGAGAAACTAGTGATCCGAATCAGTAATTCTCAACTACCTTGGCCAAGAATTTCTGATGATGGCCACCCGTGCACACCGCGACCTCTACCCCCAATACCGGGAGAGACGAATCCTATGACGATCTGCTCACTGCCTCCATGTGGCTCGGGACTGTACCAACCTGTTTGCACGACTTCTTTGAGCCGTGGTAGGGTAGTAATCAAAGCACAATGGGAACTCATACGAGACAAATGACGATCTCAGGTCGATAGACTATCCTGTACACATGTCACCAGGGAACTGCTATATGACAATAGGTATAATACCAACTAGCATGTTCCCGACGAGTCCGTCCGGTGTACTCATAACCCAATGAGCACCTATATACATCTTAGGTGAACCAACTGACACCAATGACTTGTGAGACCAGCCACCGCCCCTCGTCGGGGTCTCGATCCGTATACACTAGTCTACTCTCAAAGTATCAATGCCCAGTCTCGAAACTCCCACGACTAGGGACTCTTTAAGGATGTGCTTATAGACTACCCAACTCTCACGTATATGATCGCCATTATATTGATGGTAGTCAAGCAAGAATCCTATGGGTTCTATCAACATATAATAGTGATCTGTAGTGTCACCTGAAGCATGTACACGAAGATAAAGACAAACCAGATAGCATACTATTATCTCGAGTAAGACTGTTCTACCGGTATAGGTCCTCCCTCAATAATTGCAATCACGTGCCTGTGATCCAATAATTGACTTGAGGGCACTATAGCCAACAATTATATCAAGCATTCTGGTTACTAGATCTATGGTTTTAGATCTAGATTTGGGTAGTTTCTCAATCTGGGTACTTTGACACTATTCTAAAGGTGTTTTAGAATGGACGACTGATCAGTTGAAAATATTGCATTCTTAACACATCAATTTCCCTACTCTTTTTAATCATCTAAAAGTGTTTGGTATAAATATAGCACATATTAGCAATTCGTCTGCAAAATATCTAATAACATGTGTTATACATTATAACCGGCATTATGAAGGAAATTATGTGTTTTTTACTACACGAATGATACTGTATCTCTCAACACTTTTTATCGAGATTGTGTGCAGAAAATTCTTCAGGTCAAAGAACTGGAATTGCAAAATTGCCGATAAAATGCAGCAAGTCAAAGACTTAAAATCTGGTAGAGATTCAGAAGAGAACTAATGATTCCAGACATCAAAAGAACACCCAAAGACCAACATCAAGACATCCCAAGAAAATGAGCCAAAGAACTCATCAAAAGCCCGCGGATCCGCGGCCGATCCAGGCCGATCCGCCGCGGTTCCGCGGCCGTATTGACTTATCGGCGCTCGAGACTTTTCCAGAGCCTTCCTTGTAACGGCCTAGCTTCCTCAAGACGCTCCATTTCCATGTGGCATCTTCTGGAAGGCTCTGCATAACAAGCTCATTCTAGAAGGCTCTCTCTAACAACGTAGCTTTGGAGGGAAGATTCATTTGAATTTTATAAAAGGGGATTTAGATCTAAGGTGGAGGATTGTTCATTAATTGGTTGTTGAAAATTGAGCCAAATCATTGCACAAGTTGAGTGACACAACTTGATCCAAAACAACATCCAAACCCAATTCTAAAACCAAATCAAGATCCATTGAGAAGCAAATCAAGCAAGCAATCAAAGATCCTTTATCCGCGAGCCAATCTTCATCAAGAGCACGAGATCCAAGTCTCACGGAGATCGAGCGGAGCGAACTTCGACGGATCTAGCTACCTCTTCAAAGGAGCGATCGAGAGCAACTCTTGTAACCTCGAATTGAGGGAATGTGTAATTAGTCGTCGATTTAATAAAGGTGATAATTGTAATTCTTGCTTTCTTTACATTCTTGCACTATGAAATTTCTAGATCTTGAACCTTTTATTTTCATGATGCTTGAGTAAAATCTCCGCTTGTAACGGAATCGAGAGAATAGGTAGATCTAGTGATGATAAAATCCTAATACTAATCTTAAGTCTTATGAGATTTGTGAAATTTAGGAAAAAGAATCATCAATGACCTAATTTGGAGCGAGATCACATTCTTGATTATTTCGTTGCAAACTAGGGATCAAATGATTGATGATTCTCTTTGCTAAAGGCTATATCCGAATGATGATCAATGAAAAGACAAGGGATAGAGAAGGAGAAACCCTAGTTTCTTCAATAGATCCCTAATCTTCATTCATCACCATCAATCTAGCTACAATTTATCAATAGATAAGATTATTCATTATTAGATTCATCATTGCTACCAATTCGGTCGATTCCTACAAGTTATTCTACAAATCTTGATAACTAAATTGATTTGGACATCTTCTTGATTCTTGATTCTTGATCTATTTTCTTTATGTTTCTTAAAATCAAACCTCATAAATCTTGAATCAACTTTCTTGAGTTTTCTTTTATACTTTCATTTCGACTCAACTAAAACAAATTCGAACAAGTACTCGCATCTCAGTGGACGATCCGTATTCATTGACGAAACTACAATAGACACCGTCAATTGATTGCGGTATAAATTTCTTTGGTTGTGAAACATTTTACTTAACACGTCAAGAAATAAGATCAATCAAATGGAGCCATTGCCGGGGATGCTTGCGTAATTTGTTCGTTCTTTTTATTTGAGTTGAAATTTTATTATTCCATCAAATTTTAATTCAAGAATCGCTTCAAGTGCTTAACGTTTAGTGTTTGGATTTTTGCGAGAGAATCTGGAATCATTTTGGCAGTTAGATCAATTTCAGAGAAGATCTACAAATTCCAGAGGAGTACAAGAAGCTACAGGAAGAGTTTGAAACCCTACTTCCTCCATTCCACCGCGGATCCATGGCGTATTACTGGTTTTTGCAGCGGTTCCGCCGCCGTTTAGGCGTTTCACTGTTCCCAACTTCTGTGGTATATTCTCTGTTCTCTTCTCTTCTCTCTGATCTTGTCCAATAACAAATTTTCTGCAGGATTCTTTGCAAAATTCGCAGCGCTGCTAAAAGAAAAATTATTGTTACGTTTCTTGAAATTGGTTGTTTGTGCATATTTTTAATACGGAAATTAAGGGGCAAAGACTAAATTCAGATTAGGTAGGGATTTCATTACCCTTCCTAAGCCCCAAAAATCACAAAACTAGTATCCGCATCACCCTCATTAATTAAAAAATATCTAGACAAGATTTTAAGGACCGTCGCGCTCAATTAGGACAGGAGAAGGTCGTGGGTAATCTATTGCTTATCCGCATTTCTTTTGTGGTGTCTAAGGCAAGTGTGTCTAAGGCAAGTGGTTACTTAATTAGGCCCGCTACTTAAGTAGCGGAGAACCTCCCACTTACCTGGCACTTGGCTACAGGAGGGATAAAGAGGCAGTAGAGGATTTATCTTGCGATTTGTCTTCTGGAAGTCTAGGAGCGGTCTGGAGACTTGATCTAGGTGACCATTAGATATAGGGTTGCTTGTGCATGTTTGTGTGAATTTTCATAAATCCGTCATTTTTCAAAACAAACCAATTATTTTCTCCTCTTTTTACCTTTTTCCCCTCTTCTCTTTTTATAATGGGTGACCCAAACAGACGAACTCTTGCCGAGTTTTGCTGTCCACAACCAGATATTTCTTGTTTTCGTAATCGCTTCGGTATACCATCCGACTCTCCCATGTCTTTAAGAGATCGGATAGCGCAAGCGGATAGAAACAGTTGGCCACCACAATCCAGGTCTTATCAGCCGTATCCTGATTCTACATCTGTTTCAGTTGATACTCCGAGTGAGGATGCCCCTAGAAGCATGTCCATTGCGGAGCATATAGCTAGGGCTAAATGCCAAAGTTTTAATCCAGACCAATATCAACCATCACCTCCACTTTCTAAAGAAGAATTTCATAATCTGTTTGTGGCTTGTATGATGTCCAATGAAAATAGCCAACCAACCAACCAATATCAATATTCTTTTTATCATAATGTTGATCCTACTCCTGCCCAATTTTCACAACCATTCTGTTCTTATCAATCCAATCCGACTTTTCCACCTTCTCTGGACAGTCCTTCTAATCAGTTATTTAGGAGTTTTAATTATCCACAAGAATTCCAAGCTTATATTGAAACCCCTTATCGACCCAAGTCTAGTCTTGAGCAGACATTAGAAAAATATTTGGAAATGTCGAACCAAATTAGGAAGGAACTAGCAGAGTGGAGGCAAGAAAAAAATGTCAAACCTGCCAAAAAAATTTCAGTGTATAATTCGGGCATAGGACAAAGTGAGAATTTGGGTAGTGAGATAGGACTGTACACCTTTCCTAATCAAACCTTCCCTTTCCAAACTGAAATCCATAACTCCAGTTTCATAGATTCATCGAGTGCACCAATTGAAACGTTGTGTGACTTTGAAGTGTTTGAATTACCCGATTGCGAAGGGTCCATTTCAAGTGAAACCATGCCAAATCCTTGTGATCTCTACACCTCCACTCTCGAACCAAAATCGATTGAAAACCATCATTTGAATGAGGTGTTTGAGAATTTTAACCTTCACTTGAATGAGCTGATTGACGTTGGGGATATATTGATTGATGAACCCGAAATTTTGGACGAGTTTGTCCCACCAATTCATCAGATCCTTTCACTTCCTTGTGGTCATCATCTTGAGCCTTTAATTCTTCCCGAACCCCAAATGCGTCTTGAAGTTGATGATAATCGTATAACCGAAGAGCAGACCAAAATTCAGCCTCCATCTCCCACATCTGGTTTAGCGATCCTCGACACACCAATTTGTTTACCCATTTCACCTTCTACTTCCTCAGGTTCTTCTTCTATTCCTCCTATAATTTCAGTGAGTGTTGATGAATCACAATCCGATAATTCAAGTTCGATAATTCCAGAAAGCCAACTTGATTTACATACTTTTGAAAATGAGGTAGATGAGTTTTTCAAGTCTTATACCTCCATAAATTTTGACAAATCAAGTATGATAAATTCTGGCACAAAACTTATTGACAGCAAAATGTTCAATCACACCATTGATGAAAGTTTTGAAGAACTTTTTGCTGACGAACTTGCATTCCTAAACAACACGGATTTTGTGATTAATCAACCTCCACCTATAGAAGTTGAACCACCACCACTCCTTCTTCCTAATCATTCACATCCTCCCTGTCATTCATCCTCATTCTTTCATTTCTATAATTTAAAACTCAAACCCTTTCCAGACCACCACTTATCTCTTCCCCACTTCTTCCTGACTCTATACAACATGTTCTTCCACCGACCTATGCGTTATATTGATAAAATCTTTGAATGGTTGGTATTAATTTTTGGTCTTTGCAAAGCCTTATATTGACCAAATTACTTTATCCCCCTCCTAAAATGCTTAATATTGTTTAACTCAACTTTGGGGGGGGTATATTTTGGGCTCTTGAAAATAAAGGTTATCCTCAAAATTGTGAGCCAAAAATAAGTTTGGGGGAGGATTTTCACGATCATATTTATTGCCCCCGTTAATAAATTTCCTCCCAAGCCTACAGGTATTCGAGCTTTAACAGATGGCAACAGTGAGAACACTGTTATAAACAAGTTTGGGGGAGGTTTGTGCTTATTTACGCATCACTTTGCATCATACTTTGCATAAGCACAAAACATATAATAATAATAAAAATTTATAATAAAAGATTAGAAAGTGAAAAATTACATCCAAAAGATTAGAAAAATTTAAGAAAACCTAGAAAGCTAGAAGTTTTCTTAAACGAAACTAGTAATAAGTAGTTATGAGCCGTTGTCCCAAGGGTTAGTAAGATGAAAGAAGTCACTAATTTGCGGATAAAAATAAGTCTGAAAAATAGTTCCTATTCTAGAAGCCAAACATTTGAATGTTGATACCCTACTATACGCACTTACACATGTCTTGAAACTCGGGATAGTAGAGGATACCTTGAAATGCTCTTGTCTAAAAGCCAAAGTATGAAGGAAATTATAAATGGAAAATAAAATATAAAATGGAGTAAAAAAAATGAACACTGGTTTTGTAATCACCAAGGCAACATAAAAAAAATACAGCGAGGGTGCTTCATCACCTAGTGCCTTAGACCAACTGGTTTGGGAGCCACTGCTAAGCCTTAGTTGTTGCAAGACGAGGAAAATACTAAATACACCTAATAAGCAAGCACATAAGTAATCGATCGGTTAGTATCTCAAGAAGTATTAACGGTCGCATAAAAAATGTGTGAGCAATCCCATCTAAATGTTCATCAATTAAAAAGTACTGAGGTAGATGGACAAGAGTATATAGCTTGAATTGAATTCTCCGAGTGTAGGGATGTTTTTTACACACACGTAGACGTATATGATCGATGTTTGGACGAAAGGTAGGAATCAAGAATAAAGATGATGTTTTATTGAGGGATAATGTGATTTCTAACATCTTTTCATGACTATTAAGATAGGGCTCATGACAACCGAAAAGGTAGTATAGTTGGAAACTCTAAATTTCAAAGTCTTTCTTTTATATTTCTAATCTTTACATGTAACTTTCACAGTCTTCCTTTTATTATAGGATTTTGTGGGTGTAATCCGCTGAAAACCCTCAGGAGACAACACTCCTCCTACTAGAGACACCTAGAGGTTTAAAGACTTGTTGCATGTGCTCAGTGCAATCGTGTTGCCTATGAAAGTGTGCTAGTTAGTTTTTTCTTTTTCTTATATTTTCTCCTTCTCTTGAATAATAGATGTTTGCTCGAGACGACCAAAATTAAGTTTGGGGGAATTTGATCAGTCGAAAATATTGCTTTCTTAACACATCAATTTCCCTACTCTTTCTAATCATCTAAGGTGTTTGGTATAAATATAGCACATATTAGCAATTCGTCTGCAAAATATCAAATAACATGTGTTATACATTATAACCGGCATTATGAGGGAAATTGTGTGTTTATTACTACATGCATGATATTGTATCTCTCAACACTTTTTATCGAGATTGTGCGCAGAAAATTCTTCAGGTCAAAGAACTGGAATCGCAAAATTGCCGATAAAATGCAGCAAGTCAAAGACTTAAAATATGGCAGAGATTCAGAAGAGAACTAATGATTCCAGACATCAAAAGAACACCTAAAGACCAACACCAAGACATCCCAGGAAAATGAGCAAAAGAACTCATCAAACGGCCGCGGATCCGCGGCCGATCCAGGCCTATCCGCCGCGGTTCCGCGGCCGTATTGACTCATCGGCGCTCGAGACTTTTCCAGAGCCTTCCTTGTAAGGGCCTAGCTTCCTCAAGACGCTCCATTTCCACGTGGCATCTTCTGGAAGGCTCTGCATAACAACCTCATTCTAGAAGTCTCTCTCTAACAACCTAGGTTTGGAAGGAAGATTCATTTGAATTTTATAAAACGGGATCTAGACCTATGGTGTAGGGTTGTTCATTAATTGGTTGTTGAAAATTGAGCCAAATCATTGCACAAGTTGAGTGACACAACTTGATCCAAAACAACATCCAAACCCAATTCTAAAGCCAAATCAAGATCCATTGAGAAGCAAATCAAGCAAGCAATCAACGATCCTTTACCCCCGAAGCCAATTTTCATCAAGAGCACGAGATCCACGACGATCCAAGTCTTACTGATATCGAGCGGAGCGAACTTCGACGGATCTAGTTACCTCTTCAAAGGAGCGATCGAGAGCAACTCTTGTAACCTCGAATTGAGAGAATGTGTAATTAGTCGTCGATTTAATAAAGGTGATAATTGTAATTATTGCTTTCTTTACATTCTTGCACTATGAAATTTCTAGATCTTGAACCTTTTATTTTCATGACGCTTGAGTAAATCTCCGCTTGTAACGGAATCGAGAGAATAGGTAGATCTAGTGATGATAAAATCCTAATACTGATATTAAATCTTATGAGATTTGTGAACTTTAGGAAAAAGAATCATCAATGACCTAATTTTGAGCGAGATCAGATTCTTGATTATTTCGTTGCAAACTAGGGATCAAATGATTAATGATTCTCTTTGCTAAAGGCTATATCCGAATGATGATCAATGAAAAGACAAGGGATAGAGAAGGAGAAACCCTAGTTTCTTCAATAGATCCCTAATCTTCATTCATCACCATCAATCTAGCTACAATTTATCAATAGATAAGATTATTCATTATTAGATTCATCATTGCTACCAATTCGGTCGATTCCTACAAGTTATTCTACAAATCTTGATAACTAAATTGATTTGGACATCTTCTTGATTCTTGATTCTTGATCTATTTTTTTTATGTTTCTTAAAATCAAACCTCATAAATCTTGAATCAACTTTCTTGAGTTTTCTCTTATACTTTCATTTCGACTCAACTAAAACAAATTCGAACAAGTACTTGCATCTCAGTGGACGATCCGTATTCATTGACGAAACTACAATAGACACCGTCAATTGATTGCGGTATAAATTTCTTTGGTTGTGAAACATTTTACTTAACACGTCAAGAAATAAGATCAATCAACGACTCCTGGCATAGTGGTGTACCTACAGGTGATGGAGTCACCCTCTCTAAAGGTGTCTTACAGACTAAAGGGGGGAGAGATGTGCATGATTGGCATATCACTTGCTTAGGCAATTGAGTCAATTATGAGATGTTAAGTACCACACCAGATGTTGTTTTTGCACTAGCTGAAATAAACATATATATTAATCCAATCCTGGAGAAACGTTCGGAAGCAGTTTATAAACATAAGTGGATGTTCTAGGGATTTGGTAACGACAACCTCCTTCGGGAAACGGTTATCATTCCGGGCTTCCAAGGTGACCTGGATGACAGAATGACTGTCAGAATTATAGTTTTCCCTCTTACGAGGGTAAGTAGTTTGGACTGGTGGTCCAAGCGGATACTGAGGGAGGCATGGCGCAGGATACTGATTAAATTCAGTGGACGATACAGTCTAAGAAGTTTGCTGGATTTGGAGTTCATTTGTGAACTAGGTCCCATCAGATATCTAGTCATATTCTAAGAAAGGTATTGCTCATTTCGAGAGATGGCTTTCTCCGCGAACTTGAGATAAAGAGAGATATAGAAAGAAACATTGGAGCTGATCCACTCACTGAGGCTATTTCTCGAACGCAATAGTTTTACAAACAAGCTTTGTGAAACTGATTAGTAGAGAAGTTGGGTGTTCGGTATCACACGGGCTGTGAGTATGCGACACCGCAATAATTAACCTTAAGTGCAAGTGGGAGATTGTTGGCTATAGTGCCCTCAAGTCAACTATTGGATAGCAGGCACGTGATTACAATGATTGAGGGAGGACCTATACCGGTAGAACAGTCTTACTCGAGATGATAGTATGCTATCTGGTTTGTCTTTATCATCGTGTACATGCTTCAGGTGACATTACAGATCACTATTACATGTTGATAGAGCCCTTAGGATTCTTGCTTGATTACCAGCAGTATGATGGCGATCATATACGTGGGAGCTGGGTAGTCTATAAGCACATCCTTAAAATGTCCCTAGTTGTGGGAGTTTTGAGACTAGGCATCGATACTCCAAGAGTAGACTAGTGTATACTTATCGAGACCCCGGCGAGAGGAGGTGGCCGGTCTCACAAGCCATTGGTGTTAGCTGGTTCACCTAAGATGTATACAGGTGCTCATTGGGTTATGAGTACACCGGACGGAATCGCCGGGAACATGCTAGTTGGTATTATATTTATTATCAGATAGCAGTTCCCTGGTGACATGTGTACAGGTTAGTCTATCGACCTGAGATCGTCATTTGTCTCATGTGAGTTCCCACTGTGCTTTGATTACTATCCTACCACGGCTCAAAGGAGTCGTGCAAACAGGTTTTAGTTGGATACAGTCCCGACCCACATGGAGGCAGTGAGCGGATTGTCAGGGGATTCCTCTCTCCCGGTATTGGGGGTTGATGTCACGAAGTGCACGGGTGGCCATCACCAGAAATCCTTGGCCAAGGTAGTCGAGAATTACTGATCTAGGATCGGTAGTTTCTCAGGTGGTGACGGGTTTCATACCGATACTAAATGTCGCGTTATTAGGGGTCTGACTTTATCCACCCCCCTAGACTTGATATGCGATACTCATAGACGAACGGATCGGACTGTACGGATATTGTCACTGTCAGGCTCGGTAGGGGTTTCAGGATTAGTTTGCTCGTCGGCCTCCCTTTCTCTCAATACCTGGGTAGCCGTTACGTACAGCTAGTGCCACTGACGCGCTTGTGGTTAAACCCACTGCCAGCGTATTGATGAGTCTTTAGAGTCCCACACAGAGGGTTTCCCTGGTTCGGGCGAAACGTTGTAGAGGTCATATGGTTTTATGGCAGGGTTCGATCATATACGTGCACTTGTGCATGGATCATTATCGGACGGATAATACTAGTGGGCTTTGGATCCTAGTATATATTGTTGGATTATTTTCGTCTCGTTGTATTCATATTCGGTCGGAATACGGATGCGGGTATGTATACTACATTATATGTTAAAAAGTCCTAGATTACCTTAAGAAAAATCTGGAGTTGTTTTACCTGATTTCTGTCAATGTTTTGCTATATTTGAAAACTTGGTTTTTGATATTTGAGTTTTGACTCGGTTGTTTGACGTTCGTACATTGATGCTGGGGAGTATTTTGTTGTTTTAGCACGCGTTGACCATAGGTTCTAACCCATGTGCGCTTCGCTCGTGATTTCAATTTCGATTCGGGTTTTCATGCGACTTTGGTTATGGATTCGAGTGTAGGTATAATTGCGTGGATTTTCGAGACGACGAAGAAGAGCAAGGCGTCTGTCAACTGTGACTAGAGCGAGGCATGTTGAGGTGAGTAGATTAATATCTACGGGGGAAGTTGGGTGGATAGCGTATAGCACCCCCGCAACCGTAGAATTAGGGGATATATATATATTAGAAATGTATACCTAGCTAATAGGGTTCTAGAATACCATATGCGATAGTAGAATACTTGTAGAATGATATACCCCTAGTACTACTTCTTAGTCTATGAGCTATATCTACTTATGTAAGTATATACACACATATGATTACCTTATATGATATAAGTTTACTAATGATATAAGGATATTTACGATATGATGATATGAGTCGATATGATACGCTATGATAATATGAGGTGATGTGATATGATATGATACGAGTTGACATGAGATGATACGATATGATATGAGATAAGATGTTGTACGCAACTATAGATCTGTACTTTTGATTTGATGATATCGTACGATGGATATTGCGTACGTGATATGATGAGGATGGATCGCCGATATTTATTTCGACTCAAGAAATCTTGTTTAAAATCACAAAGTAGATATAATGATATATTTAGAGCCATACCTACTTTCAAAACTAACGAATCGTTACGAACTTTTAAATGATAACTCCAAAAGGACGCTACAACTTTTCAAATGGTATCTTTTTCAAAAATATCGTAGCCCCTATTTTCTAAAACAACATTTCATACTATTTTAAACTATAACTGTATGGCTCATACGTAGTTGCATATTTTTATACTTGTTCGCATTACGATTTCTTTATTCTATTTACGCTCGCTTTTCGATTTCTTATTTCTGCATACACTCGTGTTTCGATCATTTACGATACATACTACGTTTATACCTTAGTTTTACTTGACCTCGTACTAGGACACGTGCACCATTACCGATGATTTACATGTTGCACGTGCACATACTCGCATGCTCATACACACATCATCGGTAATTGCCATGCCACGTACACAGATAGAACTCGCTATGCTACCGCATTACACTATACCTATTAGCATGTTAGATTCTAGTAGTACTTTCTTTACAATGCTATACGACACGCTTATACGAACACCCTTGCTATGTATTACAGTAGTGTTCTGTGCCTGCACACATCTTTCCATTATTGTCATATTCTTATGAGATTCTGTTTTCATGAGATTTCTGGATTTCAGAAACCGCAAATATTATTTAAAAACTTGTGAATGTTTTTAAAACGCAGTTTTCTCTTGATATGATATTTCGGCGTCCACCATGAGATTTTTCGATTATGAGCTATGATGATTATCCAAATCGAGGCAGAGGGAGAAATTGACCGCGAATACATGATGGACCCGGTATGGTACCCCGGGGCAAGAAGATCATATAGAAAGGCGTTGAGCCTGACTGGGGAACACTACCTACCGGTGACAATATTAGACTCGGCGGATATCCGGACTGTTAGTTATATGTATGCCCTAGAGGCCATTACTATACATAGGATGTATATTGTAGTGGATGCTGGGACATATATAGGGAGGACTTTCTTGCTCGACATGATAGTATGCTATCTGGTTAATCTTTACCTTAACGTGTACACTGATTGTCTCTCCGATACATGTTGGTAAAGCCCTTAGGATGTGTACTTGACTACCTGGACTATGATGCGGATCATACTAGTGGGGACATGGTAGTCCATAAGTACATCCTTCAAAGTCCCTAGTCGTGGGTGTATCGAGATGGGGCATCGATATACCAGAGTAGACTAGCGTATACCTTCTCGACCCATACAGATGGGCGATGGATGATCCCATATCCATTGGTGTTTGACATCGGAGATGATATACGGGTGCTCAGTGGAGACGGGTACACTGGACGGACTCGCCGAGAACTCCCAGATGGTATTATACCTTACGTCAGATGGCAGTTCTCTGGTGACACTGGTACAGGTTAGTCTGTAGACCCGAGATCGTCATAGAGTCTTGTGTGGTTCCCACTATGCTTTGATTTCCACCTTACCACGTCCAAGAGGGCGTGCAAAACGGTGGTTTTTGGGTACAGTCCTGAGTCACATGGAGGCAATGAGCGATAGGAGGGGATTCGTCTCTCCCGGTATAGGGAGTTGATGTTGCGCTGTGTTCGATTAGCTGTAACCGGAAATCCCTGGCCAGGGTTGCTGAGATTTACTGGTAAGTGTTACCAGTAGTTTCTCGAACTGTTATAGACCTCATATCGACAAGACTTATCGAGCTATTGGGGTCTGACGTTTACCACCC
Source organism: Agapanthus africanus (assembly GCA_030015575.1). Classification (NCBI taxonomy): domain Eukaryota; kingdom Viridiplantae; phylum Streptophyta; class Magnoliopsida; order Asparagales; family Amaryllidaceae; genus Agapanthus; species Agapanthus africanus. Next base: position 202,765,203 of record CM057347.1, on the reverse strand, counting down.
CTAGGCGAGATATGCGACATATCAGACGACGAGACCGGACTGTACGGTAAGTGTTGCGGGTTGGATTCACAGGAGTGTGAGCGGGCTTGCTCATCGATCTTCTGATCGCTCAATACCCGGGTGGCCGTTACGTTTAGCAGACCGCTTGCGGCTTGTGGGTGTTTGATATGATCATCACCTGCTGCCGGCGTATTGACGAGTCTTTAGAGTCCTACACAGAGGTTTCCTGGCTCAAGCGAAATGAAATAGGAGCACATATGAGATATGTGTGGGACCGAGAATAATGCGTGTATGTGATACCGTATTCTATTCTCACGATGAATGTATCGAATGGTTGTATGCGATATAACCTAGTTATCGAATCAAGGATTGATTCGATAAGTCGATACATTGGATATTAGTCGGTTATATGCGATATGACCGGATCGTTAAATCAAGTGTTGATTTAATGATTTAATGCATAATTATATATTTGATATATTACTTTGCATTAACTAGTATTGGTTCACTTTAAATGGATTTTCTCACTTGCATTGCACAAGTTGTATATGTGATATACTTTTGTGCACTTGATTGTATCATGTTTGATGATACATGCCCACTAGGGTTTGTGTAAAGATTAAACCATGGTTGTGTAATGGTTAGGGTTTTCATTTTCTTATTCATTCATTTATTTATTTATTTATTTTATTTTGGAAAAGAAAAAGGGAAAATTGTGGCTTTCTTTGTTTGTTATTGAAGCTTCATGAAGCTTTGACCAAGTGACCATTTTGTCTTAATGCTTAACCCTAACCCTTCAATCTAACCATGATTTATTCTCTACACCAAACTATGGTTGGTAAATGATAAGGATTCATATTATTTTCTTTTTAGATAATACTTATCATAACACTTATCATATTCCTTTTTCTTCTTCTTCTTCATCTTCAAGATGAAGAAGCTTGCCTCCATCAATGGCAACTAGTGAAAAAGAGTGAGAAATCCAATTCTAAAGTGAACCCACTTCCTATTTCTTCATCCTCTACCTCTTGCCAAGTAGTATAGGGTGTTTTCTTCACAAGTTTCATGACTTGGTGAAGTGGGAGCTTGATCTTGTGATGCCTCGACGTAGATCATCTTCGGCATCGAAGTCGACGACCTAGCCCGCCCATTTCTCCGATGAAGCCGATGCTAGAGTCATGAATTCGATTTGGACAGCGGAGAGGACTTCATCACGGAGCTGTGGAGGTGGAGGACCGGATCTACAAAGGTTGTATTTCCGTTCACTTAGTTAAGTCGTTAACTAGTTGCTTTTGTCGCCTAAAATTCTAGTTAACGATCCGTATTAGAGTTTCTCGGCACTTGTAAAATTTGAAATTGGCATGGTTGATGCCTTGTGAGACCTCATTAGTGTGCCTAGGAACCCTACAGTGGTATCAGAGCCTAGCTAGAGCCTTAGACGATGCGTAGACGATGTTAGAAACCCGATCGAACCCCGAAACCCTAACTTTTAACCCTCTCTGGACTTTTTCTGAAAAAGTGGTTTTTTCCAAATTAAAAATGCTTTAAAAATTCAGCAGGAAATTCTAAGAATTACGGTGCAAAAATTACCTAATGATCTGTCTAAAGCGCGGCGGAACCGCGGCATTAGCCGCCTATTGCGGCGGTTCCGCGCCCATTTAGTCTCTTCAGTCAACCATTTTTGCACAGTAACTTCTTTATTTAAATGCTGAGTTTTATGGGAATTTTTAAAATTTACTCAAGAGTTGAGTTTTCTGGGTTGTATTAGGGACTCGGTATTTCGATCGGATTGTCTAATTTTGTCTGTGTGCTTTTCCGGATAATTTTAGAATATGTTAAAAAAGTTCGACCGGATATAAATACCCACTTTTTTCCCTGCCGGGAAATTTCCAATTGTTGGATTTTTCCAAAGTTTAATGACGTTCTAAGTAGTGCAAGTAACGCGATGGTCCCTCTAGAAGACAACAAACCTTAACTCGATTATGTGACCGTCTTGAACTGCCCTTTGAACCTTAGGGTTTGGGGCAATACGGCGTGCCACATGTGAGGGCGTTGGCATGACCCTTCTACGGTTGGACCGTTGGTACTGAGGCACGAAGTGAATGTTTTTAAACTAGTTTCAAGTGATGAGCTGTTTTGGGAAAACTTGGGTGTTTGCATGTTCGATCGGAAAGTTTAACATTTTCTATTTATCCGGAATGGGATACAATAATTGGAATTCACAATAAGTTATGAGATAACTGAATGAATGTTATAAACATAGCAGTTTAGTCTCACTTGATCGGTTGCCACGGAATTTTGATGTGATCAAAAGTCCGTCGCAATCACGTAGCGTACGCGGATACTCGCCGGGTAAACTTAATAGACAGCCTCACTCCATAGCCCCGACCAAGTGACTGTAGGAGAACCCCGTCGCCGAAAGCATCCGTCCGGGTGCTCGCGGCAGCGGTGTTCCGCCTTGGTGCACTTCTTCGATGGCGTCGGGGGTGCAGCTGCCTACAAAAGTTTGCGACGAGCATTCGATCAGGATGTCGGGAATCTTGTTGAATTGCCCGACTTGATATTGAAAAGAGTTTTCGATTTTGAGACTAAAATGCGGGGTTTATAATTGTTAGGCATGCGATGTCTAAGGAATTCATTTGATTAGGCATGGGATGTCTATGCAGGTTGCGGATTCCAACTGTTGTAGTTTTATACTTTCTTTTCTGTGACCGTAAGTGTAATATGTGATATCGCCGGTTTCGTTGCTATATGTCAACGACAATTGGGATGCGCATATTTACTTACGTTGATGACATGTGATGTTATGTGTTGCTGGATATGTTATATTGGATCGTCGTGTTTGAATAGCCGGGGGTTTTTATGTCAGATGAGTGTTTTTCATTTTCATTCATGTAAAAACTTGTATGTAATATTCTTTTATTGGGGCACTTCCAGGTTGCGGAAGATGTCACCCTCTGTATATTATTTACTTTTCCGCACTAAGATAGACCCAAGGAGGGGAGCACAAGTAACCGGGTTCTGGAGTCCAGTGGGAGACTAACTCGAGGAGTCGAGTCCGGGTCTCCTAACTCTAGAATTGGTAGGGTTGCTTGCCGCTCTCGTAGGGGTCTAGGGGTGTGGGTTTGGCTATTCATCGCGACCGTGGAATCCGTGCTTTATACTGGCTCGTATTGAAAACACGGACGTCATAGTATATCCAATATTTCATATGTTTCTTCTGCTGCGATATCTGTGATGTGATCATGTGATGTTCTGTGATAGATACAGTATATAGTATATATGATATATTATATAGGCGTTACTTATGTTTTACACCCGCGCTAGCCCTGCCCCGCTCTGCCGTTAGTTACCTAACCTAACGGTGCACGAGGGGACATCGAGGCGAATGCGGATGGCATAAGTGTACGTCGTATTTATCTGTGATGTTTAGGTATATAAATGATGGGATTTCATTAATGTGATTAATGAAAGAAAAAGAAACCTAAGATGTTGTAAAATCGAATTTCAAAAATAAAACAGGTAGCTACAGTTCTTGCTATGCACAGCGGTATATGTGATATATCCAGCACCTCATTCGATGAGGAAAGGACCGAGATCCCTTCACTGGGAGTGACTCCTTTAGCAATAACTGGCAGATGCTACACACTCGGTTTGTCTTTTGATTGCTTTTAAGAGTTTTTGCTTTGCACAGCGGTATATATGATATATCCCGCACCTCATTCGACGAGGAAAGGACCGACGATCCCTTCACCGGGAGTGACTCCTTTAGCAAAACTAGAAAAGCCTAAAAAACACTCCATTTTAAAATCATTTGATTCTACAACGATATCAAGTTCATTAAGCAATAGGTTTTCAGAAAAACCTGTCGTAGCCCTCCGTCATTTCAGATAAGTTGTATATAGTATTCGTGCTACATTTGTTGGCTTTCGTCAAGGTGTAGTGTGCGGTAGCTATATGCTGCTTATCTGCTGCATACGATGCGATTGGATTAGGGTAGTCGTGCGGCTTTGTTGGCTTTCGTCAAGGGTCGTGCGGATGGGTTTAATTCAATCAAGAAATGTACGGGTTGAACTTGACTAGCGGGCTATGGTTTGTTGGCTTTCGTCAAGGTCATAGCACGTTAGGGGCAAAATTATCGGGAATTTCAAGTGTTGAAATTTGCAATGAGATTGCATACCTTCTATGAGATAGTTGGATCTCGATACCCGCTGCGAGTAAGAGTTACTCCTAGGAGAGTTTTACACATTACAATTAGCCGATTAAGTAGGTGTCTAGAAAGGTGTCAACGAGGTTAAGCCTCTGGGAAAACGAGGTTTACATTAATTAGCTTCGTGCGAAAGCACGGGGGACCTCCCTCAAAGTACCGACACTGGCCTGGCTGAAAGATTGGCGAACTTGTAGTGTGTAATTAATCCCGGCTGGTCTTTCCTTTTAGGGTTTGAAGGAAGATTTGATAAAAAGCAGTGGGAGCCATCCTGATTAGATAAAATAACACCAATCTGATCTTGTAAGAGCGCACGCTGAGTGTTTTCTTCTCTCTCTCTCCAGATAGCGACCATATCACGCCTTAATCAAGATAATAATACGGATATTGACCGAACCCGCTTGTTATACTGCGCTGGGGATCGTTGGTCCCGCTCCAACTTATAATTGTTATAAGACAGAGCAGGAAATTGGGGAATACCAGAATTCCCGTGCCGCCCAAACGAAGAGAGTGCATGCTGATGCATCATCTTCGGGTGTGTTCATTATACAGAACTGTTTCTCAGTATCCTCCGCATCCTTGGTATATGATACCGGATCAGGATCCCAGATATGTAATCTGTTACATAGGGCTACAAAAAGGTAGAAAAACTGAGAACGGGTGATAAGTTTCATGAGACAGAAAACGGGGCAAGTGTTGCCGCCAAGTCTGTTGGTCACTGTCACCCTGTATTACCAATACATTGATTTTGAACAAATGCTATTAGATACCGAACCTGATATACAAAATCATATCAGTCTCTTTATTAGTAAAGAAATGATAAAATTCTGTATTGATGGATAATGTTTTGAACATTTCTTATATCAAAAGTTGATCGGTTCAGGCACGTTATCTAAAAGCATTGACGTTCTAAATCAAACTACAGTTCTTAGTATACGGAACACACACTAGAGGAAGAGTTCAGAAATGAACGGATCCTTCTTGAGGCATTGTAGACTAGGTCATATCAATGCGACCCGACTAGCTGAAGTTACATGTAGATGCATATTTAAATCAGTTTGAATTTACATCTTATGAAACTTGCCAGTCATGTCACAAAGATTAGATGACCATAGCTCTGCTTATTGGAAACAGAGAAAGAGTTAGTCGACTCTTGGGATTGATACATGATGATGTATGTAAGATCCCCTGTCTACACATGCCAAGAACGGTTCTTTGTACTTCGTTACATTCTCTGATAATCTCTCAAGATTCAGACATATGTTCCTGTTGAAACACAAGTCCGAACCTTTTGAGATATTCACAGAATATAAGTTAGAAGTAGAGAACCAAAATACGGGTATAAGTATTATGTCCTTTGATGTGATCGAGGAGGAGAATACTTGAGCACGAAAATCCTGGATTATTCTAAAGGAGAATGAGATTCTCTCTCAGCATTACTCCTCCGTATACACCACAGTACGTCGGTGTATCGGGGCGGAGCAGATGCACCCTATATGATATGGTGTGCTCTATGATGAGTACTACTGAGTTTTCTATTTCCTTTTTGGGAGTTATGCACTTGAGAAGCTGCATACCTATTGAATTGGATTCGAATCAAATCTATGCCTACCGCTTCATATGTGATATGGAAAGGAAAGAGCCCATATCTTAAGTTAGTTAAGATTTGAGGTTGTCCGGGCTATGTTTAAAAGAAAAATCCGGACAAGCTCGAGGCAACGTCAGTTATGTAGAACTGGAAAGGTTCCAGCTATGCAAACTACAGCAGATGATTTGGTACAACCAAAGGATTCAGTAGATTCCAACGAACCTCAGCCTCTCCGCCGATCTAGTAGGGTTCCTCACCCACCTGAGAGATACTTTGGTTTCTCTATGACAGTGGGAGCGAGGATTGCATCATGAGATGATGACCCAACTAGTTATCGAGCTGGCCATCAGGAGTGGGACTCTGTAAGAATGGCTGGATGCTTAGCGATCTGAGATGGAATCCTTATACACCAACAAAGTATGGACTTTGGTTGCTATATCTGAAGGGTTAAATCCCCATCAGGAGCAAGTATATCTTGAGAAGATTACTTGGTGTACTTGGAAAGGTTGAGACTTTCAAAGCTAGACATGTTAAAGGTTTTCGTCATCAACCAGGCGTGGATAATGATGAAACCTTTTTTAGTGCCTATGCTTAAGTCCATCCAGATCCTACTTGCCACGGCTGCATACCATGACTACGATATCTGGTGGTTGGGTGTCTTGACTGCTTTTCTAAATAATGATTTGGAAGAGAGCGTCTATAAGTACACAGCCAGAGGGCTTCGTAGACAGTGGGAGCAGCGGAAACATGTGCAAGATGTTTTATGTGATGAAGCAGGCATCGTGGAGTTGGAACGTCTGTTTTGATGTGTTAGTCAAAGAGTTTGACATCATCAAAATGGTAGATGAACCTTGTATAAATAAAAAGGTAGTAGGGAGTATGGTGGCGATCTTCGTAGAGTACGTGGATGACATACTCTTGATAGGGAAGGAGTTTCCTATGCTACGCTCGATCAATCTCCGCTTATCACAATGATTTTCCACATAGGATCAAAGTGATACCTACTAAATCCTGGGTTTTGGATCTATGAGATAGATCTAAATGGATGTTAGGATACTCGCTAGTTGTAGTGAGATGGTATCAGTTGATCCTAGGGAAAATCACTGGAAGTGTTCCAGGGTGATAAAGACGACTGAATGTCAGTCACAGGCATTGTCTTTACCCTCCATCGAGGGACGGTATGTTGGAAGAGTTCCAAACTAGATACCGTGGCACACTAGACGATAAAGGCTGGATACATCGCTACTTAAGATGCTACCAAAGAGGCTGTTTGGGTGTATATAGGTTCATGAGATGAACTACGTTACTACCATTGTGAGACAATGGAGTTGTGGCTTATGCCAAGGAACGCAGGTCCCATCAGTGATCCAAACAGATTCTAAGGCAGTATTACCTAATCATGGAGATGGTTGATCTCTAAGGGATCGAGGTTAGGAGAGTAGACTCAGAGGACAACACGGCGGATCCACTCGCGAAGGCCTATTCCCAGAGAGAGACTTTTAAGGGATGGTTGAGTATCAGATACTATAACCACTGCTACAGATGGCCCTAGTGCAAGTGGGAGATTGTTAGTTATATGTATGCCCTAGAGGCCATTACTATACATAGGATGTATATTGTAGTGGATGCTGGGACATATATAGGGAGGACTTTCTTGCTCGACATGATAGTATGCTATCTGGTTAATCTTTACCTTAACGTGTACACTGATAGTCTCTCCGATACATGTTGGTAAAGCCCTTAGGATGTGTACTTGACTACCTGGACTATGATGCGGATCATACTAGTGGGGACATGGTAGTCCATAAGTACATCCTTCAAAGTCCCTAGTCGTGGGTGTATCGAGATGGGGCATCGATATACCAGAGTAGACTAGCGTATACCTTCTCGACCCATACAGATGGGCGATGGATGATCCCATATCCATTGGTGTTTGACATCGGAGATGATATACGGGTGCTCAGTGGAGACTGGGTACACCGGACGGACTCGCCGAGAACTCCCAGATGGTATTATACCTTACGTCAGATGGCAGTTCTCTGGTGACACTGGTACAGGTTAGTCTGTAGACCCGAGATCGTCATAGAGTCTTGTGTGGTTCCCACTGTGCTTTGATTTCCACCTTACCACGTCCAAGAGGGCGTGCAAAACGGTGGTTTTTGGGTACAGTCCCGAGTCACATGAGGCAATGAGCGATAGGAGGGGATTCGTCTCTCCCGGTATAGGGAGTTGATGTTGCGCTGTGTTCGATTGACTGTAACCGGAAATCCCTGGCCAGGGTTGCTGAGATTTACTGGTAAGTGTTACCAGTAGTTTCTCGAACTGTTATAGACCTCATATCGACACGACTTATCGAGCTATTGGGGTCTGACGTTTACCACCCCTAGGCGAGATATGCGACATATCAGACGACGAGACCGGACTGTACGGTAAGTGTTGCTGGTTGGATTCACAGGAGTGTGAGCGGGCTTGCTCGTCGATCTTCTGATCGCTCAATACCCGGGTGGCCGTTACGTTTAGCAGACCGCTTGTGGCTTGTGGGTGTTTGATATGATCATCACCTGCTGCCGGCGTATTGACGAGTCTTTAGAGTCCTACACAGAGGTTTCCTGGCTCAAGCGAAATGAAATAGGAGCACATATGAGATATGTGCGGGACCGAGAATAGTGCGTGTATGTGATACCGTATTCTATTCTCACGATGAATGTATCGAATGGTTGTATGTGATATAACCTAGTTATCGAATCAAGGATTGATTCGATAAGTCGATACATTGGATATTAGTCGGTTATATGTGATATGACCGGATCGTTAAATCAAGTGTTGATTTAATGATTTAATGCATAATTATATATTTGATATATTATTTTGCATTAACTAGTATTGGTTCACTTTAAATGGATTTTCTCACTTGCATTGCACAAGTTGTATATGTGATATACTTTTGTGCACTTGATTGTATCATGTTTGATGATACATGCTCACTAGGGTTTGTGTAAAGATTAAACCATGGTTGTGTAATGGTTAGGGTTTTCATTTTCTTATTCATTTATTTATTTATTTATTTATTTATTTATTTATTTATTTTGGAAAAGAAAAAGGGAAAATGGTGGCTTTCTTTGTTTGTTATTGAAGCTTCATGAAGCTTTGACCAAGTGACCATTTTGTCTTAATGCTTAACCCTAACCCTTCAATCTAACCATGATTTATTCTCTACACCAAACTATGGTTGGTAAATGATAAGGATTCATATTATTTTCTTTTTAGATAATACTTATCATAACACTTATCATATTCCTTTTTCTTCTTCTTCTTCATCTTCAAGATGAAGAAGCTTGCCTCCATCAATGGCAACTAGTGAAAAAGAGTGAGAAATCCAATTCTAAAGTGAACCCACTTCCTATTTTTTCATCCTCTACCTCTTGCCAAGTAGTATAGGGTGTTTTCTTCACAAGTTTCATGACTTGGTGAAGTGGGAGCTTGATCTTGTGATGCCTCGACGTAGATCATCTTCGGCATCGAAGTCGACGACCTAGCCCGCCCATTTCTCCGATGAAGCCGATGCTAGAGTCATGAATTCGATTTGGACAGCGGAGAGGACTTCATCACGGAGCTGTCGAGGTAGAGGACCGGATCTACAAAGGTTGTATTTTCGTTCACTTAGTTAAGTCGTTAACTAGTTGCTTTTGTCGCCTAAAATTCTAGTTAACGATCCGTATTAGGGTTTCTCGGCACTTGTAAAATTTAAAATTGGCATGGTTGATGCCTTGTGAGACCTCATTAGTGTGCCTAGGAACCCTGACGATATCGACCGGAGTGATATGAGACAGATGGATATGAGGACCGACCTGATAAGACAGTGCCTAAGATATGAAGGCCGATCCGATAGACGACGCCTGAGATATGAGGATTTACGTGTTGATGTTGGACACGGGATTTACGTGTTGATGTTGGACACGGGATTTATGATGATTTTGAGTGTCGATGCTGGACACTCAGAATTTTATGATGATTTCGAGTGTCATTGATGGATACTCTGTGGATGATATATATACACACGATATGGATGTCATGATACCACATATGGATACAGGCACGATATTATACTTATATATACATATATACACGTTCACTTTCGATACCACAGGGTACGATTTTATTATTATTACTGTATCACCTAGGTAGATCATTATACATTCGATTTCTACCTGATGATGTTTTCTACTCACGAGTTGACAACTCACCCCCGTTGTGCCATAGTTTTCTTACAGGACCGATCACTCGGATCAGTAGCGGCTTGCTGGCACGTTCTTCTTTTGGGTGATTTGTTTGGTAGGTGGGTTACAGTCTGGATCATAACCACCATTGTATATTTTATTCTTTTGAAATCTAGTTAAAAGCTCTATCAAGCAGACTATATATATTTGGTAGACTTAGAGACCACTTTGTATATTCTTTGGATTTAGTGATGAAACTTGTATTATTCTTTATAATTGAGTTCGATAATGTTTTGCTTTTCTTTATTCTTTTATGTGATTGATCTTCTCCTTGGGCGTCGTATACTTACTTGCGTGGTTTTGTTTCCGCCGATTTGCTAAGAGCTAGCTCCTGCTTGGGGATGCCTATATTATTATTGTTTATGTATTGGTTTGATTAAAAATTATAAAGGAGGTGTTCTCCAAATTTCAAATGACGAAAATGTTTTCAAACTATAGTATACAATCCACTTGTATTTCAAACAAACTTTACTTATACTTGAAAGGAAGGAACTTGATTTCATCGATACCCCTTTTCAAAACATCACCTCCACTATTTTCTTAAAAAGGTTTAGATTCCTGGTTTTCGGCTTACTTGGGTTATAGTGGGGTCCTATAATAGACTTCACGTGATTCAAGTGCCGGTCACGTGCCATTTCCAGGTCGTGACAAAGTTGGTATCAGTGCGTTAGCTTTAACCTTTGTTCGAGTCTAGGTTTGACTATGCGGAGTCTAGGGCGTATATTTCGGAACCTAGGTCTGACCTTACGGAACTTAGGCTTGACTGGAGGGTATTAGACCCGAACTTTCGTTACATAGGTTGACCTTGGTTGATGGAGTAGGTAACTCAAGTAGAGTAAAGTATCGTGCGTATGTTCCGTGGCATACTTATGATACGATGCTCCGCTTAAGTAACCTTAGGATGTACATATCTTAAGATCCGTATTTCTATTCGATCTTATGATATATCATCATCGATGTTTGTTTGTTGTTCCTATCACCATAGCTACATGAGTTGAGAGGGCTGCGGCTAAAGATGCGGTCAAAGCGAGCTCATCATGGACGAGGACTAACCAGGGTGTTATCTCGGTGACGCAGGAACATATCGATTTCTTGTTTATGCTGGGATTTCTCGTTTGAGATGAGTGTTCTTGATCTGCACCGGATGGTCGGACCATTGCTTGAGAGGACTATTGACGTACAGCCTACCTCGGGGATCGTTGTATTGTCTACCGTGCAGACAGATGTACCAGCTGTTGCTAAGATTTATGAGATATCGCTTCCAGAGTTCACGAAGCTGAAGCCATATGAGTTTATGGGCAGGGATGTGACCAAGGATCCCTAATCATTTTGGATAAGTGACTAGGATATTTCGTTCGTTTGGATGCCTCAATGCGTGATCAGTGATTTGGCTAGCTTCAGTTCAAAGGGTCTTGCTTAAACCTGGAGTGAGTCGATCGAGGGAGGACGAGTAGTGCGTATTCCTCCGATGGCTTGAACGAGTTCTAGAGGGGGAATTTAGCTAGATTTCATCCACCGAGTGTTGGAGATGCCCGAGTTCGTACCTTCGAGTCTTTGCAAGAGACTCCGGATATGACCGTAATGGAGGATGAATTGCAGTCTATGCAGCTTTCAAGATATGATCCCGAATTAGTCGATGTTGAAGAGAAGTAGATTAAGAGGTCCGTGCGAGATCTCACGAGTCGTTGTTCCTCTCCATTGATTCTAGATATGTGATACCTATGCGGAGGCGTTGGATACGACCACATTTTCAGAGGAAGGTTGTGGTGAGATTGCAACTGTCCCGGAACGGAAACAGATTAATTAAAGAGTGCCAATTTCCGGGCAGTTCGGCATAGATGATATCGGAAGAGGCCGTGACGGGTTCTTTCTAGGATACTACGGCGATAAAGATTTGGACCCAGGATCGGTTGTATGGTTGTACTCAGAGGGCCAGAGACCGCCGTTATTGACGTGCTACATTGCGAGTGACCAGGTTACTTAGCTAGGAGATGTTCATAGAAGCGTCAGAGCGGGACTGTTTCCATCACTACTCCTTACCAGGCTGTTGATCTGGGAGTTCGTGGAATTGGTAATCCGTAGAGAGAACAAAGACCTAGAGACAGAGGACGCCAGACTGTGGGCAGAAGACAAATGGAAATTCTTGCTCTGCTAGCTCCGGGTGCACCGGCACATTTCGACATTGAAGGAGGTGTACCTCAATGTCATTTATTTGTGATTGTGTTTCGGTGATTCAGGTATCACGTTTTCATCATTTTGATTCTTGTGTTTCGATGATTGAGATTTTCGTGCACCGTCGCTGCACTTAATAGATATTTTCCTGGTGCACAGCAGTTGCCCTTGATTTACATTTTATTACATCCATTACGCTGGATTTATGTTTTTGTGCATATCCATTGCACTCGATATTGTTTTGTGCACGCCGTTGCATATATTTATGATTTCGTGCATCCCGATACACTTGATTTTGATTTCGTGCATGTTGTATGCACCTAATTTTGACTTTCGCACTCGATGTTGTTTTCATGCTCTTTCGATACATTGATATGGTTTTCGTGCACGCCAGTTGCATTAGATTTATGTTTTCATGCACCTAGTTGCACTTGATATTGATTTTCGGGAACCCTATTGCGCTAGAAGTTTTGTGCAGACCTGATGCACTTGATTTAGATTTTCTCGCACACTCGGCGCACTTGATGTAGTTTTGTGCACATTTGATGCACTTGAGAATTTTCGTGCACATTAGCTGCACTTGGTTGAGATTTTCGTGCATTCTAGATGCACTTGATGTTGTTGTCGTGCATACTCGTTGCACTTGACAGATGCTTTCGTGCACACCCGTTGCACTAAGTTTTCGTTTGTGTGCACATTCGTGGCACTTGGATTTGACTTCGATTTTCGTGCGCACCAGACGCACGTGGGTTGATTTTCACATACACCTATTGAGTTTGATTTCTTCTTTTGAGCATCACGTTTTTACGATATATATATTATGTTATTTAGTAGCAGAGCAGGACTGGTCTGAGGACAGTACCTGAGTGTTTTTGCATGCATCGATATTTACAGAAGTGGTTTTCAAAGGAGCTATAGTCTCATTATTTTCCTACGTGTCTATGAGCGACACGAAATTTTATAAAAAAAAGACCCTTCTAAATCATTTTCAAAGAGGCAGGACGTATACCTTAAGCAAAACGTGTGTGTGTGTGGGTGTGTATCTTCACAAATGAACGTCCACTACTTGTACCATGATATACGCATCACACGGCGATTTGAAAAGGATTTTTCATACATTTTTCAGTTATTTAAATGATTTTACTTGATTCGTACTATATATATATATTGTAGCCTTGATTATATTATACTTGATTTAAACGGTAGATTTCACAAATGGCATACTTCTTCATAACTTTTATGATTTGCATGACGCTTGACGGAGTTTCGATTATTGAATTTTGCACTTGTTTTCATGCGCACGCGTTGCGCTATGATATTTTTAGCTTATCCGTGACTTCGGTGCCCCGTTGATTTGATTTGATTCACTGAAATGTTTTAAGAATTGGGGGTTTAAATTTAAATTCGGGGACCGAATTTATTTAAGGTGGAAGATTGTAACATTTCAGAAAATAGAAAATACTAATTTTGAATTGAAATAATAAAATAATAAATTTCACGGATGTTATACGAATATAGATTTGAGATTCCGTAGAATGATATAATTATATACCTCTATTTTGGAAAATAATTGAAATTTAAAATGAATTATTAATTATGAAGGCATTTATTTGATTTGGGCTTTTTATAAATTAGTATATGATTATATCCATATTAGTTGATATTTAACTTAATTAGTGTTTTACTAATTGCGCACTAAACCTAGTTTTATTTTTGTTAACCATGTTTAAGTGACATGACATGTTAACAATTTATTTATGAATTATATTTTGGTTTTGTACTTTTATTTAAAGAAAAGAAAAGAGAATAAGAAAAGAAAAGAATGAGACATGGGGAGACAAGGGGATAATGAGGTATGGATGAGAGAGAGAGGGAGGGAGGGGTTATGGCCAAGCCTTAGCCATTTGGTTCCTTCATTCATCATCTTCATCTCCTTCTTCCTCTTCTTCTTTCTCCACCTTCTCCACCTCTTCTACCACCACAAAACACCATACAAACCACCTCAAAACTCTTGTTAGCCTTCACTAAAAATGTTCCTAATCCTACCCTAAGCATCATGGCATGATCAAGTATACGTTTTGAGCTCTTATGGCCATCTTGGAATTTTTTTGAGTTGCTTACTTAAGGTAAAACTCTCACCTTTCTTCAAGTATTTAGATTTCCCAACCTCACAAATTAGTTAGAGTTAGTTTAGAGTTAACATGCTCATGTTTTCTTAACTTGAAAATTCAAAAGTGAGATTTGGTGAGTAGAACTTGTAGTAGTGGTGTAGTAAGGCTTAGTTAGTGACTACAACCTCATAAAGTGATAGATAAGGGCCGGCTAGTGCAAGTAACTTTGGTAAAGATGAGTTTAGAATATTCCGATGTCGGTTTTGTTGAGTTTTTGAGGATCAAATGGAATCTGAAAATTAATTAGAGGATACAGAAGGATGTATAGACCAGTAGAAAGCCACCGTATAAGCCCGAGCCCTCAATTCCTAGTCCTGGCCACAATTTTATTCACTTTAGCAGCAAATTTCAGGTCAATGTTGGAGTTAGGGTTTGGGGTTTGTTCTGTAGCTCACTCACTAGATAAATAAGACTACTTTATACGCTAAAAAGTCCTATTATCACCTTAAGAAAAATCTGGAGTTGTTTTACTTGATTTCTGTCAATATTTTGCGATATTTGAAAACTTGGTTTTTGATATTTGAGTTTTTACTTGGTTGTTTGACGTTCGTACGTCGACGCCGGAGAGTATTTTATTGTTTTAGCACGCGTTAACCATAGTTCTAACTTTGTGCGCTTCACTCGTGATTTCAATTTCGATTCGGGTTTTCATGCGACTTTGGTTATGGATTCGATTGTAGGTACAATTGCGTGGACTTCCGAGACGTCGAAGAAAAGCAGGGCGTCCGTCAACTGTGACTAGAGCGAGGCGTGTTGAGGTGAGTAGATGTATATCTATGAGAAAAGTCGGGTGGATGGCGTATAGCACCCCCGCAAGCGTAGAATTGTGAGATATATATATATATATATATATGTATGTATGTATGTATGTATGTATGTATGTATGTATATTAGAAATGTATACATAGCTAATAGGGTTCTAGAATACCATATGCGATAGTAGTATACTTGTAGAATGATATACCCCTAGTACTATTTCTTAGTCTATGAGCTACATCTACTTATTTAAGTATATACACACATATGATTACCTTATATTATATAAATTTACTAATGATATAAGGATATTTATGTTAGGAATATGTATGCCCTATAGGCCATTATTGTATGATATAGTGGATTCCTGGACACACACACACACACACACACACACACACACACACACACACACACACACACACACATATATGACTTTCTTGCTCGACATGATAGTATGCTATCTAACACGTACACTTGTATTATTATACTGTCTCTCTAATACATGTTTTGATAAAACCCTTAGGATGTGGACTTGACTACCAGGACTGTGATGCAGATTATACTAGTAGGGCCTAGGTAGTCCACAAGCACATCCTTTAATAGTTCCTAGTCGAGGGAGTACCGAGACAGGGTATCGATATTCCAGAGTAGACTAGTGTATACGTTTCTTGACCCTGTATGGGGTGATGGTTGATCCCATAACCATTGGTGTTTGACATCAAAGATTGTACACAGGTGCTCATTAAAGAATGGGTACACCGAACAGGACTCGCCGAGAACTCCTAGATGGTGCCATACCTATCGTCAGATAGCAGTTCTCTGGTGACACTGGTACAGGTTAGTCTGTAGACCCGAGATCATCATAGTGTCTTGTATGGTTCCCACTGTGCTTTGATTTCCTCCCGACCACGGCTCAAAGGAGTTGTGTAAACAGGTGGATTTTGGGTACAGTCCCGAATCAAATGGACGCAGTGAGCGATAGGAGGGGTTTCGTCTCTCTCGGTATAGAGAGTTGATGTTGCGCTATGCTCGATTGGCTATAACTACAAGTCCCTGACCAGGGCTGATGAGATTTACTGGTAAGTGTTATCAATAGTTTCTCGAACTGTTATAGACCACACATCGACATGACTTATCAAGTTACTGGGGTCTAACGTATCTACCCCCAGACTCGATATGCGACATATCAGACGAAGAGACCGGACTATACGGTAAGTGTTACATATAGGCTTCACGGGAGTTTGGAAATGTTTGCTTGTTGATCTTCTATTCGCTCAATACCTGGGTAGCCGTTACATCCAGCTAATACTGCTGACGGTTTGTGGGTAACTGATATGATCATTACCTACTGCTGGCGTATTGACGAGTCTTTAGAGTCCCACACAAAGGTTTCCTAGCTCAAGCGAAACGAAGTAGGGCACATATGCTGATACGTGTGGGAGCCTGATTAAATACAACTATGTGATACCGTATTCTAATATGGCGATATTTGATATCGGTTAGGTTATATAAGATATAACCGGATTATTGAATCAAGTGTTGATTTGATAATATGATATACATATAAATGATATTAGTCGGTTATATATGATATAACCGGATTATTGAATCAAGTGTTGATTTAATAATTTGATATATATTTACATTTAATATATATATATATATTAACTATATATATATATATATATATATATATATTGTGTCATGGTAGATGATGCATAGAACATGGATTATCTATTTTGAGAAAATAGATTTTTGAGGTGGAAATGGGGAGATATTATAGGCATAGGTGTGAAGCATGGCTCATACATTTGTTTATTGGTTTGGCTACACTATTGAAGTATGGTGGCTATTTTCTATGTGAAAATAATCCATGCTTCAATGAGTGAAGGATGGGCCATTCTACACACTATGACATCTCAAACTCATTTGTTGATTCTCATTCTCTCTCCACATTTTCACACTCTCACCCATGTTCATCTTCTTCTTCCTCAAGAGCTCACTAGATTTTCTTCAGTTGGAAATGAAAGAGAGAAATAAATTTTAAGTGAGCCAAAACTCCTACTTTATCAACCTACTCTAAACTAGCCCTCTTATTGTAGCTTGACCTAGATTAGTGAAGAGATAGCTTGACCTAGAGAGACTTCAAGGTGGATCATCTTCGGCATCGAAGATCGCAAAGTAAGCTCGATCCTTTCTTCAAGTGGAGCCAAGAAGAGTTTTAGGGACTACAACTTGGAGTATTAGAAGTGAAGGACCGGTCTACAAATGTTGTAACCCTTTTCATTTAGTATAGAACTTGCTTTCATGCTTAAAAAACCCTAATACTCTAGTTATATTCTAGGTTGGTATAGCTTAGCACACTAGATTTTTAAAAATTGCATACTTGATACTTGTATTAACTTAGTGGTGGTACTAAAACATACTTTCATGGTATCAGAGCCAAGCTAGAGCATTAGACGATGTATAGAATTACGAAACCGAAATAACTCCGAAACATCCAAACGAAATTCCAAGTTTCTGTCGATTTTTGCAGAGGCTCTAATTTTTTTTAAACAATTGCATAATGCTCATCTTATTGTAACTAGAACACTGTAGAAAAACAAGACCAAGCATCAAAATTTTGGCCGGCCACATCCTCAAATTTCCCGGCCTAGCTGGCCCCCTTGATGGTTTTGGTCTCGAGTTTTGTTTGGTGTTATGGAATCTTGGACTTTGGGTTTCAGGTGCTGTTTGTTTTTGCCCAGATTGCATGTGATGTTATCTTTTTATTGGGTCAATTCGGAGTGTTTCGAAGTCGCAGTTTTATCATCGTTTACGGGTTTATGTTTGTAAATCTGATACAATATTTGGAATCCACATTAATTAGTTTTTTGAAAACTAGTTTGCAATTTGTAAATCTAGCATTTTAGTCTCGTTTAATCGATTGCCACGGAGTTTCGATTCGGATCAAAACTCCGTCGCAATCGTGTATCGTACGCGAACACTCGTCGGGTAATACTACTAGATAGCCATGCCCCATAGCCCCGACCAAGTGACTATAGAAGAACCCCGTTGCCAAAAGTATCCACTCGGGTGCTTGCGTTCGCGGTGTTCCGCCCAAGTACAATTCGTTGACGGCATCGGGGGTGCAGCAATCTACTAAAGTTCCCGACAAGCATTCGATCATTTAATCGGGAATCTTGTTGAATTACCCGAATTGTAATTGAAAAGTGTTTTCAATTCGAGACTTAAATGCAAGGTTATAGGGTTAGGCATGAACTCCAGAATATGTGATATTCCGAGTTTATGATGTCTAAGTAGAATGCGGATTCTAATTATTGTAGTTTTCATTTCTTTTCTGCGGCTGTAAGTGTAATATGTGGGGTATCCCCGATCTCGTTGCTATATGTCAACGACATTCGGGATACGCATATTTACTTACGTTGATGACATGTGATGTTATAGTGTTGCTTGTGATATGTTATATTGGATCGTCATGGTTGAATAGCCGGGGGTTTTTGCATGAGATGGAGTTTTTCAATTTTCATTCATCTAAAATGTTGTATGTAATATTCTTTTATTGGGACACTTCCGGGTTGAGGTTGTTGTCACCATTGATGTATATTATTTACTTTTCCGCATTAGGATAGACCCAAGGCGGAGAGCACAAGTAACCGGGTTCTAGAGTCTAGTGGGAGACCATCTCGAGGAGTCGAGACCGGGTCTCCTAACTCTAGAATTAGGAGGGTTGCTTGCTGCTCTCGTAGTGGTCTAGGGATATGGGTTTGGCTATTCATCACGACCGTGGAATCCGTGTTTTTCATTACTGGCTAAATTTAAAACACGGACCTCCTAGTATATCCTATATTTCATATGTTTGCTTCTGGTGCTTGAGTTCTGTGATGTGATCATATAACTGCGTGAGGCGAATGCTATATATATATGATAAATAATAAACGTTGCTTATGTTTTGCACCCGCGCTAGTCCAGCCCCCACTCTGCCGTTAGTTAAGTAACCTAACGGTGCATGAAGGGGCCCCGTGGCTAATGCGGATGGCATAAGCGTACGTTCTATTTTCGTTTCTTCTGTGATGTTTAGGAAACATAAATGATGGGACGTCATTAATGAGATTAATGAAAAGATAAGAAACCTAAAGATGTTGTAGAATCAAACTTTTCAAAAAGGTAGCTCTAGTTCTTGCTTTGCATAGTGGTATTCCTTGATGAATATTCAGCACCTCATTCGATGAGGAAAGAGCCTAGATCCTTTCACCGGGAGTGACCTCTTCAGTGAAACTAGCAAATGCTACAACCCGCTCGGTTTGTTTTGAAAACTACTCGATTTTAAAGCGGAGCTTAAACCACTCCTTCTCAAATCACAAGATTCTACAACGATATCAAGTTCATTACGCTAAAGGTTTTCTTCAAAACCATTCGTAGCCCTCCGCCATTTAGGAAGTAGAGTACTTAGTATTCGTGCTACGTTTGTTGACCATAGTTAAGGCGTAGTGTACGGTAGCTAAGTGATATCTTCCTATAAAGCATATGATGCGATCGATTAGGACATTCGTACGACTTTGTTGACCATAATTAAGGGTCATACGAATGGGTCTAAATCAATCATGAAATGACGGGTAGAACTTGACTAGCGTTTATGATTTGTTGACCATAGTTAAGGTCATAAGTCGCTAGAGGTAAAAACAGATATTGGGGATTTCAAGTGTTGAAATTTGCAATGAGATTGCATACCTTCTAATTGATAGCTGGATCCCGATACCCACTGCCAGTAAGTGTTACTCCTGGGAGAGTTTTCCATTTTACAATTAGCTGATCCAGTAGGTGTCTAAGAAAAGTGTTAACGTGGTTATTCCCTTATGGAAACGAGGTTATTTAATTAGTTCCATACGAAAACATGGGGAGACTCCCTCGGAGTACCAATACCTGCCTGGATGACCGATTGGCGAACCTGTAGGGTGTAATTAATCCCGGCCAATCTTATCTTTTAAGGTTTGAAGGAAGATTTGATAAAAACAGTAGGAGCCATCCTGATTAGATAAGATAATAACCAATCTAAACTTGCAAAGAGCGCACGCTAAAGTGTTTACCTCTCTCTCTCTCTCTCTCCTGGTAGCGACCATGACACGTCTTAATCAAGATAATAATATGGATGTATTGACCGAACCCGGTTTTTATACTGAGCTGGGGAACGTTGGTTCCGCTCTATCTTATGACTGTTATAAATTTGAGCAAGGAATAGGGAAATACCTGGATTGCCATGCAACCCGAACGAAGAAAGAGCATACTGATGTATCTTCTTCGGGTGTGTTCGTTACCGAGAACTGTTTTCCAGTTTGCTCTACATTCTGGGTATTGGATACCGGATCAGGATCCCATGTTTGTAATTTGTTACATGGGTTAAGGAGAAGTAGAAAACTGGGAAAGGGTGATATGTCTTTCAAAGAGGAAAAGTTCAGAAATGAACGAATCCTTCTTATGGCATTATAGACTTGGTCATATCAATGCGCAGATTAGCCAAGTTGCATAAAGATGGATATTTGAATTTGTTTGAATTTACATCTTATGAAACTTGTGAGTCATGTCTCAAAGGCAAGATGACCAAAACTCCGTTTACTGGACAGGGAAAAAGAGCTACTGAAATCTTGGGACTGATACATAGTGATGTATGCGATCATATGTCTACACATGCTAGGAATGGTTTCTCGTACTTTATTACATTCACCGATGATCTCTCAAGATTCAGATATGTGTTCCTGTTGAAACACAAATCTGAAGCTTTTGAGAAATTCAAAGAATATAAGTACGAAGTAGAGAACCAAATGGGTAAATGTATTAAAGTCCTTCGATCTGATCGAGGAGGAGAATACTTGAGCACGGAATTCCGAGTCTATTTAAAAGAGAATGGGATTCTCTCTCAGCTAACTCCTCTATATACACCACAACACAATGGAGTGTCGGAGCGGAGGAATCGCACTCTATTAGATATGGTGCGCTTTATGATAAGTGTTGCTGAGTTACCTATTTTCTTTTCGGGTTATGCACTTGAGACAGCTGCATACCTATTGAATAGGGTTCCGACCAAATCAATGCCTACGACTCCATATGAGATATGGTAAGGAAAGAGACCATCTCTTAAACGAGTTAAGATATGGGGTTGTCAGGCCTATATTAAAAAGAAAAATCCGGACAAGCTCGAGACAAGGTATGTTCTATGCAAGTTTGTGGGATATCTAAACAATTCATACGGATATATCTTCTACCTAACTGAGGAACAAAAAATGTTTGTTTCTCAACACCCCACCTTTTTGTTGTGTTATGATAGCATCCTGGCCATCAACCGTGGCCGGTGCGGAACAAAAACTGGCATTTAAAAAACTTTGGTGCTAACGCATCCGTCAAGATCGAACCATAAACCTTTACTAGCAAACAATAAAAGCTAAACTATAAGGATAGAGATGGTTATACCGAATGAACCTAGTCCTTCGGTCTTCTACCATCTTCCCAAGTTCCTTGAGGCGTCATCGACTGAACTTGGTTGCCGGTCTTCCTCCGTCGAAGATGATCCACCTGAGAGATATAGTTCTTGGCTCTAGCACCACACCATAAGCAAGTGAAGTAACTAGAGACTCTAGGTTGCTAATCTAGAGTGCTTAGGATGTAGTGAATGGAACCATGTGTTTGTCTATCTCACCTCCTCTCTTGATTCTCAACTCATGAGATTGTAGAGATGAGGTTGAAGGTGGAGGAACTCATGAAAACTCAAGAGAGGGGAGTGAAGCATAATGGTGAGAGAGAGCTCAAGTGAGAAAAATGAACCATCCATTGGAGAGAGAAAATATCATCCAAGGTTTTGTAAAACCAATTTCTTTCATTCTAAAAACAAGCCCATGCTTGAATAGTTTGCACAAATGAATTAATAATTCATTTGTGCACACTATCAAGCATGGTTCTCACCATACTCCAATCTTTCAATTTCCACCTCATTTCCATTTATAAATAAATGGATAAAAACTTTAAATTTAAACCTCCCAAACATTTAAAACATTTCAGCAAACAATCAAGTCGTCGGGGCTCCGAAAACATGAATAGATAAGATATATCATAGCGCAACACATGCGCATGAAAACGAGAGCAAAACTCAAAATTAAAACTCCGTCAAGCGCCACGCAATCATCGGAGTTAATGCGAAAATACTAGTTTCCAAAATCCATTACAAAAATCGAAAATGATGTAATTAGAATTATAACAAATGTATAGTACACATCTTGTGAAATTGTCAACATTCGAATAGAAATGCATGCAAAACCTTTTTCAAATCGCCGTGCGATGCGCAAATCACGGCACAAGTAGCGGACGTTCATTATAAGGAAAATAGCTATATATATATATATATATATATATATATATATATATATATATATATATATTCTTTGTTCAACATATACATCCCGCCTTTGAAATGGTATAGAAGGGGTTTCCTTATAAAATTCCGTGTCATCATGGGCACGTAGGAAAATAATGAGACTATAGCTCCTTTTAAAAACCCCTTCCGTAAATATCGATGCATGCAAAATACTCAGATACTGTCCTCAGACCAGTCCTGCTAAGTTACTATATAATATAGTATGTCATGAAAGCATGATGCTTGAAAGAAATCAATCACAATAGTGTATATAAAAATGTCACGTGCGTCTGGTGTGAACGGAAATCGAAATCAATACAGGTGTCATGAATGTGCACAGAAACAAAACTGAGTGCAACGGATGTGCACGAAAGCATCTGTCGAGTGCACGGATGTGCACGACAACAAAACCGGGTGCATCTAATATGCACGAAGAATCTCGATTTAGTGCATCTGGTGTGCACAAAATCACATCAAGTGCGCCATGTATGCGCAAGAATCTCAATCAAGTGCGCAAGGTGCACGAAAACATAGATCCAGTGCACTAGGGTGCACGAAAACAAATATGGAATATCAAAGTCGAAATCAACGGTATATGATATACACCAAATCCAATCAAGTATACCGCGGTATATAAGCTCGTAAACGCGTGCAGCTGCGTGCACAAAACCATATCAAATACTGAAAGTGGGTGTAAACTACACTGAATGCATAAGTAAAAATCATGTACATACTGTATGCACAAAACGAAAATCGGTACAACTAATACATAAAAAAAATGCGAATCAGGTGCAACTGTGGTGCACATAGGAAATATCGATCATAACACAAACCGTCAAAATACCAATGTCAAAATGATGAAAACGTGATACATATATATATCACCGAGACGAAATCCACAATAAATGCCATCGAGGCGCCCCTCCTTCACTATCAAAAGGTGTCGATGCATCCAAGGCTGGCAGAGCAAGAATATCTACTTGCCTTCTGCCCACGGTTTGGCGTCATCTGCTGTTAGATCCTCGTTTCTCTCTACGGATTACCAGTTACATGACTCCTCGGCTCGACAGCCTGATTTCGGAGTAATGCCGGAAACAGTTCCGTTTTGGCGCTTATCTGAAGATCTCCTGACCAATTCATATGGTTACTCGTAACGTATCACGTCAATGACGGCAGCCTCTGGCCTACGGAGTATGTGCGATACAATCGATCCTGGTTCACATCTTCATTGTGAAGTGCTCCCGAAAGATATTGTCAGGGTCTCTTTCCAATCTCATCTCTGCAGGACTGCCCGGAAGTTATCACCCTTTACTTAATCTGTTCCTTGTTACGAGACAGTTGCATTCTCGTCATGACTTTCCTCTGGAAAACATGTGCATATCCAACGCCTCTGCGCGCGTATCGGGTCTCTGATATCATCGGGGTGGAACGACAACTCGTCAAAATTTTGCATGAATCTCTTACTCCGCTTCCCGACAATATGAACCAACTCGGAATCATCTCTTCGTAGCTGTGTGAACGGCGCTCCAATTGGCTATAGTCGTATCTGGAGTCCTTTTCGAAGTTACGAACTCGGCATCTCTAATATCCTGTAGATGGCATCTGGCCAACTACGTTCTCAGGAACTCGTCCAAATCACCGAAGCAATGCGCTTCCGCTCGTCTTTTCTCGATCAACTCACAACGTGTCTGTGTGAGGTTCCCTTCTAGCTGAACCTAACCAAGTTAGTGACCTCGCATCGGAGTATCCAAACGAACAACGTGTCCTAGCCATTATCCAGGGGTGACTAGCGATCTTCTATCATATCTCCATGTATAAACTCATGCTGCATTAGCTTCAGGGTCTGGGACGATATCTTATCAAACTCAGCAACAACTGGCTCATCTGTCTACATGGTAGATAATGTCTTAATCATCTAGAGTCGACGGTACCTTAATAATCTTCACAATATGGCCGGCCTCTGAAAATTACCCAATCATCTGGTGCGGATCTCGAACGTCCACGTCAATTGGAAAATCCTAGTAAAACAATATATCAACGCGTTCGTGTATCACCGGAATACATCCTGGTCAGTCCTCATCCACGACGAGCTCGGGCTGACCGCAACTCTAGCCGCAGCTCTCTCTCTCTCTGCTCGTATAACCACGGTAACAAAAACCACAATCTGATATCGATGAGAATAGATTATAGGAACGAATAGAAATACAAGGCATAAGAAATGTACATCCTAAGGCTTCTTAAGCGAAGTAGCGTATCGTAAGTATGCCGTAGAACAAACACACAGTACATCACTTTACTTAAGTCACCTACTCGATCAAACAATGTCAATCTACGCGAGAAAAGTTCGGGTTTAATACCCCCCGGCCAAGTTAAGTTCCGTAAGGTCAAGCCTAGGTTCCGAAATATATATACGCCCTAGACTCCGCATAGTCAAACCAAGACTCGAACCAAGGTTAAACCAAACGCTCTGATTCCAACTTTGTCACGACCCGGAAAGGCACGTGACTGGCACCTGAATCATGTGAAGTCTATAGGACTCTACCTAATCCAAGTAAGACAAAAGCCCAGAAATCTAAACCTTTTAGGGAAAATAGTGGAGGTGGAGTTTTGAAAGAGTGGTAGAATGAAATCAAGTTCTTTCTTTAAATACATAAGTAATAATATATGAAAACATGGTCTTTGTATCGAACTTGAAAACTTTTTCGTCATTAAAAATTTGGGCAGCACCTCCTTTGTATATTTTAGCCCGAAAGCCGGTACAAGCAATAATAAATAAGGGCATCCCCAAGCGGGAGCTAGCTCTTCGCCAAATGGCGGAAACAACCATGCAAGATAATAAATATACAACGCCGAAGGTGAGGATCAAAACTCAGAAAGAGAATAAAGAAACCATAAAACATCATCAACGAAACCAGTAACAAGAATAAATACATAACCGCAACTCTAAGGCCGAAAGAATAAACAATACTAGTTTCTAAGTCTACTAAATATATAAGGTCTGGTTGATGGAGCCTTTAACTAGATACAACTGAAATAATATACAAGTATATAACGGTGGTCACGATGCGGTGTATCCCACCTATCAAAGCAATCACCCAGAAGAAAGCAGTGTGCCAGTAAGCCGCTGCGGAACCTGTATGGCCAAACCTGCAAGAAACTGTGGCACAACGGGGGTGAGTTGCCAACTCGTGAGTAGAAAACATCACCGAGTAGAAACCGAATGTATGACTATTTTCTGGGTCATACAGTACAATACAATTGTAATATAATGACGTCGAGTAATAACAAGGATAACGGCATAAGCATAAGTGTAAACCAAGGTACTCGCGTCAGAGTCATAAGTGGTAACAGACATATGTAAATATATGCATGAATGTAAATGCACCAATGAATGTGTGCCCAGGAACGACACACTAAATCAAGATAAAACCTAAGTGCCCAGCATCGACACTCGAAAAAATCATGAAAATCATGTCCATCCGTGATACAAAATCCTCATATATCTCGGGCACCGCATCCTCAAATCGGCCCTCAAATCTGTCAAATCAAACGACTCCGGTCGGTATCCTCCGGATGACCGCCTGGTCATTAATCACCGGTAGGTAGTGCTCCCCTGCCGGGCTCAATGCCTTATCAATACGATCCTCTTGCCTCGGGGTACCTTACCGGGCCCACCATGTACCCGCAAACTGTGTACCCCCTCCTCAAATCGGGTATGTGTACACACGTGGCTCAAGAACCGATAAAACTCATGGTGGACGCCACACACATCATATCACGAGAAAATCGCACTTTGCATTTTTAAAATGATAATAAGTTTATAAATTTGCTTTGCGGTTTTCCCTAAATCCAGAAATCTCAAAATCGTTGGCTAAATAACGAACAATGAATATCGGCTTAGAGCCCAACTGCAGTATATAATCAGAATGTATGTATGCGAATGCATGTGGCATATAAGTAAGGAATGCAAAGTCTAAACTAGTATAGGACATCAGGAATGCTAAACAATGCTACTTAGCTACAACCGTCAGTGTATATAATGTAATAACGATTACTACAGTGTGTGTGACATGGCACTTACCGATGATGATGTGTGTGAGCCGGCAGCAAGTATACATGCAACATACGCATCATCGGTAATAGTGCAGGTGTCCTAGGAGACGAAATCATAACAAAAAGTAAACAGTAAAAGCAACAATAAGGTATATAAGACTATATACGAGCCATACCGTTTACCATATTAAAAAGCATGAATCGTTGTTTTTAGAAAGGTAGGGACTATGGTGTTTTGAGAAAAGAGATGTCTTTTGAAAATCTGTAGCGTCCCTCGGTTTATCTTTTTGAAAATGCCTACGATTCGTCAGTTTTGAAAATAGGTATGACTCGAGCTTAAGCTAACATTAATCTAAGCAACTAAGGCCTAAACTATGAACCTAGTCGAAGGTGATAAGAAATCTATAATATCCTGAGCCGATATATATCTAATAGTCGGCGATCCAGCCTCATATCATCACGTACGGTAATAATACATTGTACTACATCCTCGAGTCAAGAGAGCGGATCAATCATCATATACGTCTCATGCGATAAAATCCATCATACGGCATCCTCAAAATCGAGGGTACGGGTCACATATCATATATACATCATCATTCGTACGATATCATCCATCGTACTATATCAATATCATGGGTACGGATCTAAGGTCTCATACAATCTATTATTCATCGAGTCACATGTTATCGCATGATTGCAAATATATCGCCCAACGATCCTTTATTATATCATATCATAAACGGTGTTTCGACTCAAACACATATTATAGCTTCACGGCATTATGTCCGATCATATCGACTCATATCCATTCAACATCTCATATCCTCATCGCACGTGTGTGTGTGTGTGTGTATTCACACACACACACATATTCACATTTACACACATATATCAAAAACCAAGTGTATGTGTGTATGTGTGTGCAACAACATATAACTAAGGTTCACAACTAAGGTAATAGGGCTAAGGATAAACCTTCCTACAACTACGCTAAATCTATCCTATAGTCTCCTAGGATTCTACTCGCTAAGTAACCGAAACTCACGTCAACATATAAATGAATTATATAACAACCCTAAGCTACGGTTGCGGGGGTGCTATACGCCATCCATCCGACTTCCCCCGTAGATATACATCTACTCACCTCGATCCTCGCTTGCCGGAGTCGGTTACACCACGCTCTCCTCATCGTCCCGAAGTCCACGCAGAGGAACCTACAGTTTTCAAATACGTCATATTGTAGAACAAGAATCAGATACAAGAAAAGTTGATACGGCACATGAAACACACATAGGTTAGAACCTACGGCCTACGCATGCAAGAGTAACCAACAACTCTCGACATCGACGTACAAACGCCAATCGACCGAGATAAAACACAAATATCCAAATTCAAGTTATTAAAACTGCATAACGAAAACAGCAACTCATGAAAACACTTTCAGATTTGGCTTAGGTGATAATTGGGACATTTAGCATATAGAATAGGTCTAATTATAGGATAAAGGAACCGCAGACCAAGCACGAATCCTAACCAACACACCCAGGCCGCAATTTGCGGCCAAAAGAGGAAAATCTGCGGCATGGTGAGGAATATAGGGGCTCAGGTTTCCAATGTAGCTTTTAGGTCACATGCACGACTCGCTGTAATCACTATATATTTTTAAGGTCCTCTGGGTCATAGCAGATCCCTAAATATCATCACAAATTCCACAAATTCCGATATTGGCAAATTGCAAAGTTCAAGTCTTGGGGTTTCTATACTTGGTTGGTCCAGGATTTAACACTAGATCGGTTGTAGTCACTACTTAATATCAACTACACCTTTACACTTCACAATATCCCCTAATCCCTCATCTTGGAAAATTCTAACCTCACTAATGTACACAAGTTTTACTTTAAACCACAATAAGATATGAGGAAAACAATATTTTAAACTAATGGTGTAGGATTATACCTCATTTGGCAACTCAAGAATTTTCTTGAGTTGCCTAAAGTCTTCAAAATCTTGACTTGATCCATCTAAGTGCTTTATAGTGTAGTTGGGATCATTTTTTGTGAAGGGAATATAGGGTTTTGGTCTTGATTTGGTGGTGTTGCATGGTGGATGAGGGGTGGAAGAAGAGGAGGAGGAGAAAAATGTGAAGTGAAGATGAGAAGTGGAGAAAGTGAACCATGGTAGATAAAACCCCGCTCTCTCTGTCTCTTTCTCTCTCCATGACCATACCTATGTGTCCCCCCCTCCTACAAAATATCTGCTCTTTTCCTTTTATTTTTCTTTTCCCCCTTTTTCCCAAAATAAAACAAAGCAACATGTTAACCAAAGAAGCCATAGTTATCAAAATATAGCAAGTGTTGCAACATGATTTTGTTGCATTCCATGATACAAAACGTAAACACGATTAATGCAAAATTAGTGACATGCTAATCAAGTTTAGCATTAAATTAAAACCAATTCTCATATTTTTAATAATATTCAAGAAATTTAATATTTCAACTATTTAGATTCCAAAAATAATGTTTTATTTTTCTGAAATGTTACAATTATTCAGTTGTCTTTTCTCCTTACCTTTTCTCAGATTGTGAGGACTCCTAGTATTAGGAGAGTACACATATTACACTTATTGGATAGTCTTCTTCCAAATCTTAGGCTGGTGTCGATGGGTGGAGAAGGAAGAAAACTAATTAGCCTAAGTGTGGTGTACAGAAGGTAATAAGTACAGACATATAAAGGGATTGGAGTGAGGGCAAAGAAGTGTATGGTCATTGTTGGATATATGTATGCCCTATTGGCCATTATATGATAGTGGATGTATTTTTACATATATATATATATATATATATATATATATATATATATATATATATTCAGGAGACTTTCTTGCTCGACATGATAGTGTGCTATCTGATTACTCTTTATCTGACATGTTCACTTGATCATGCTTTTATTCATTTGTACATGTTGATAAAGCCCTGAGGATATTTGCTTGACTACTGTGATTATGATGCAGATCATACTAGTGGGACATGTGTAGTTTATAAGCATATCCTGAAATGTCCCTAGTCGTGGGTGTATCGAGACGGGGCATCGATATTCCAGCGTAGACTAGCGTATATGATACTAGACCCATATGATGGGCGATGGATGTTCCCATATCCATTGATGTTTGACATCAAGACCGTATGCGGGTGGTCAGTGGAGCTAGGTACACTGGACGGACTCACCGAGAACTCCTATATGGTATTATATCTATCGTCGAATAGCAGTTCTCAGGTGACACTGGTACAGGTTAGTCTGTAGACCCGAGGTCGTCATAGAGTCTCATGTGTTCTCCCACTGTGCTTTGATTTCCATTCTACCACGGCTCTACTGAGTCGTGCAAACAAGTGGCTTTTGGGTATATACCCGAGACATATGGAGGTAATGAGCGATAGGAGGGGTTTCGTCTCTCCCGGTATTGGGGGTTGATGTCGCGCTGTGCTCGATTGGCTATATCAGTAAGTCCCTGGCTAGGGATGCTGAGATTTACTGATAAAAGTTATCGGTAGTTTCTCGATCTGATTATAGGCCATACATCGACATAACTTATTGTGTTATTAGGGTCGACGATGCCATCTCCAGACTTGATATGCAGCATATCTGACAAAGAGACCGGACTGTACGGTAGTGTTGCCAGTTGGCTCGACAGGAGTTTTGACAGGTTCGTTTGTTTTCTTCTGATCGCTCAATACCCGGGTGGCCGTTACGTTTAGCTAATCTCTTGCGGCTTGGGGGTGCTTGATATGTTCATCACCCACTGCCGGCGTATTGACGAGTCTTAGAGTCCCACAGAGGAGTTTCCTAGCCCAGGCAAAACGATGTGGTGTGCATATGAGATATGCACGGGGACCCGATTAAATGCGCGTATGTGATACCGTATATTAATCGGGCGATTTACTATTGGTCGGGTCATATGAGATATGGACGGTTTGTTAAATCAAGTGTTGATTTAACATTGACTTTATAGCTCACTTTATTTAAACCCTTTTCTTTATTGTATGCATGCATGTATGCATATGTTTATTTTGATGCACATGTTGATGCACACATACATGCATACACTTGTGTGTATCATGGTTGTTGATACACTAGTGGTGGCAATGTAAGACTCACATGGAAGTATTTATCTATATACTTATTTTTTGAGTTAATACAAATAGAATTAATTCATGGTTAAGATTTATTCTTCATTCTCTACACTTAACCTTGCATTAACCATGAGTTAACTTTCTATGGCTCTTATTGCTCAATGATAAATATCCAGATATTTATTAACCTATGGTTGCAAGTGAGAGTGATTTAATATATATATATATATATATATATATATATATATATATATATATATATATATATATATACCTATGGTTGCAAGTGAGAGTGATTTAATATATATATATATATATATATATATATATATATATTATTCATTCTCATTTGATCATTATTCATCACAACCTTTGAGCTCTTGGGTTGCCATCATCTTCCTCTTCCTCTCTCTTGCTCTCTTGACATTGTTAGTAAGTGAGATAGTGATAAAGATAGGGTTTTGAAGTGAGAAAACAAACCACATCATCATTATATACAACCTTAGTTTAGAGTGTTACCTTCGTCTTCATCTTTTGATCAAGTGGAGCTTGGAGCTTGGACAAAGAGGACTCCGGGTGGATCATCGTGGACTCGGAAGATCACTAGCAAGCCCGTTCAAACTCTCAAGTAGCCAAGGAGTCAAGCAAAGAGAACTACAAAGGTTGTATTCTCTTTACTTAGTGTTATATTACTTGTAGTATGTGATATATGTGATACTACTTTATTTGTTACTTTAAATTTCTAGTTTGATCCTAGGTTAGTTTGCTTAGCACCCTTAAAAATTATATTGTAGCATGTTTGATGCATTACAAACCCTTATGGGGTGCTAGGTAAACCCAACAGTGGTATCAGAGCCAAGCTAGAACATTAAAGTAACCTAGACGACGTTAAAACACTTCGAACGAACATTGATTACCTGAAAAAACCCTTCTATGGAAATTTTTCAAAATGTTGGAATTTTTCACATTTAAAATATTCAGAAAATAATGCAGGTAATTCTATGTACCCTCTAGAAGAACGATACCCTAACTCGATTAAATGACGGCGGAACTGTGGCAGAAACCTGCTTTTGGCGGCGGTTCCGCGGCGCCATTTGTGAGGCTCGGGTCGGCCCTTCTACGGTTGGTCCATAGGTACTGTGGCATACTTCTGGGTAATTTTAATACTGCTCAGGTGTTGAGCTTCTCTGTGGATTTTTGGGTCATTGATCGATCGATCAAATGGTTTAACATCGCCTAGTTTATTTGCATATATTGACATGAGATGTTATATGTTGTTGTGAAATGATGTATAGGATCGTCGTGATCGAATGGCCGGGGGTTTTATGTGAGATGAGAGTTTTCTTTTCATTCATGTAAAATTAATTTGTATGTAATATTCTTTTATTGGGACACATCCGGGTTGAGGATGATGTTACATTCGATATTTATTATTTATTTTTCCGCATTAGGATAGACCCAAGGCGGGGAGCACAAGTGACCGGGTTCTAGAGTCTAGTGGGAGGCCATCTCGAGGAGTCGAGACCGGGTCTCCTAACTCTAGAATTGGTAGGGTCGCTTGCCGCTCTCGTAGGGGTCTAGGGTGTGGGATTGGCTATTCATCAGGACCGTGGAACTCGTATTTTCTATCGTTGGCTAAATACAAAATACGGAATTCCTAGTATATCCTATATTTTCATATATGTGCTTCTGTTGTTTATATTCTGTGATGTGATCGCTTGAAATATATGAGACGAATGCAATATTATATATGAGATATATAGTAGACGTTGCTTATGTTTTGCACCCGCGCCAGTCCCGTCCCGGTATGTCGTTAGTTAAGTAACCTAATGGTGCATAACGGAACATTGTGGCGAATGTGGATGGCATAAGCGTACGTTGTATTTTTGTTTCTTTTCTGTGTTTGGCTTAAGGACTTAAATGATGGGACTACATTAATATGATTAATGTAAAGAAAAATAAACCTACAAGGATGTTATAGAATCGAATTTAAAAACCACTCGGCTTTCTGTGACAAAGCTACATTTCAAAATTGCGGAGAATAAGCCACTCCCTTTGAAAACCGTTTGATTCTACAACGATATCAAGTTCAAAGAGTTAAGGGTTTTCTTAAAAACCATCCGCAACCCTCCGTCATTTTAGAAAGTGGAGTACTTAGTATTCGTGCTACGTTTGTTGACTATAGTTAAGGCGTAGTGTACGGTAGCTAAGTGATGTCTTCCTACACAGCGTATGATGTGATTAATTGGGACAATTATATGACTTTGTTGACCATAGTTAAGGGTCATATAACTAGGTCTAATTAATCAAGAAATGACGGGTTGAGCTTGACTAGTGCTTGTGATTTGATGACCATAGTTAAGGTCATGAATACTAGGGGTAAAAACTATATCGGGAATTTCAAGAGTTGACATTTGCAATGAGATTGCATACCTTCCATATGATGGTTGGATCCCGATCCCACTGTGAGCAAGAGTTGCTCTCAGGAGAGTTTTGCACTTTACAATTAGCTAACCCATTAGGTGTCTAGAAAGGTGTCAACGGGATACGCCTCTGGGAAAATGAGGTTTACTTTAATTAGGTCCGTGCGAAAGAACGGGGAACCTCCCTAAAGTACCGACACTGGCCTGGCTGAACGGTTAGGGAAGTTGTAGAATGTAATTAATCCTGGCTAGTTTTCCATTTAAGGTTTGAAGGGAAATTTGATAAAAGCAGTGGGAGACATCGATTAGATAAGATAATAACCAATCTGATCTTTGCAAGAGCTTTCGCTGAGTGTGTTCTTTTCTCTCTCGTAATGGCAGATACCAATGACAGAACTCAAACTTCTACTAGATAAAAATAAACTGAATGGGACCAATTATAAAGACTGGCTGAGGAACATTAACATTACCTTGACTTATGATAAGGAATTATATGTCCTCACGGCTCCAGCCCCGCCCGTCCCAGGTCCTAAATCTTCAGTTGCGGACAAGGAAATCCGCAAGACATGGGACGCTGACTGTGCCACGGCCAAATGCCTTGCGCTTGCATCGATGGATAACATACATCAAAAGCAGTACGAGCAGATGGACGTTCAATCCATTTTTCTCCATACAAAAGATTTGTATGGGGAGCAATCTCGTGTCCTTCGATACGAAGCGTCTAGAAAGCTGTTTCAGACGCGGATGGCTCCAGGCACACTAGTAGGTGACCATATTCTGAAGATGATAGCTCTTATAGAAGAGCTTGAGGACCTCGGATGGACAATGGACAACGAACAATATACTGATATTATTATGCCGTCTCTCCCCCTACCTTTGCTCAATTTGTAGTAAACTTCAACATGCACAATATGGAGAAGTCACTACCTGAACTTCTCAATATGTTGAGTAGTGCAGAGAGCACGCACAAGTCAGTGAAGACTCCCGCTTTGATTGCTGGGCCATCTTCCCCCTCTCACCCGAAGGCCAAGGCCAAGGGAAAGATGAAGAAGAAACCCACCAAACCTAGAAGTGGAGTTAAAAAGGTTAAGGGGAAAGACAAGTCCACGGCTGGGGAATCGGGGAAAGGGGAATGTTATCACTGCCACAAATCGGGACACTGGAAGCGCAACTGCACTGAGTACTTGGATCTCAAGAAGAAGAAGCATGGCGACGCTTCCGCTTCAGGTGTGTTTGTGACAGAAAACTGTTTTTCTATAAACTCTGCTTCCTAGGTATTAGATACCGGTTCAGGTTCTCACATATGCAATTCTATGCAGGGGCTGAGAAATAGCAAAGTTTTGAAGACAGGTGACCATACTCTCCAGGTTGGAAATGGTTCCAATGTACACGCAGTTTCAGTGGGAGAGTATCACCTGGGGTTGCCGTCAGGGTGTATATTGGTTTTGAACCCATGTTATTATGTACCTAGTATGCTTTGTAATATAATATCCATTTCTTTGTTAGACAATGAAGGATATCATTTTGTATTGCAGAATAATGTTATGAACATTAACCTGAATCAAATGATGGTGGGGTATGGTACACTTATTAACGGGATATATGTCCTAAATCAACACAAAGTTTTCAGCATACCACACACTAATAAAAGAAAATTTTCAGAAATAAATGAAGCTTTTCTTTGGCACTGTAGACTTGGTCATATTAACGAAACAAGACTAAACAAGCTACATAAAGATGGATATTTAAACCCGTTTGAATATAAATCTTATGCGACTTGCCAGTCTTGTATCAAGGGTAAAATGACCAAAACTCCGTTTACAGGACACGGAGAAAGAGCCACTGAGCTCTTAGGCCTCATACATAATGATGTATGCGGGCCAATGTCTACACAGGCTAGAGGCGGTTTGTCTTACTTCATAACTTTTACTGATGATTTCTCAATATTCGGTCATATGTTTTTATCCATATAAACGCACTCTTCCAAACTTCCATTCAAAAAAACCATTTTTACATCCATCTGCTAGATCTCATAGTCATGGAAGGCAGCAATGGCAAGTAGGATCCGAATGGATTTGAGTATAGCCACTGGAGAAAATGTTTCGTCATAGTCCACACCTGGTCTTTGACGAAAACCTTTTGCAACAAGTCTAGCTTTATAGGTTTCCACCTGCCCATATATACCAAATTTCTTTTTGTAGATCCATTTGATCCAACGGGTTTTACCCCAGGTTGAGCAATATCCAAGGTCCACACTTTATTGGTGTACATGGACTCTATTTCGGATCGCATAGCATCCAGCCACTTATCAGAGTCCCTACTGATAATGGCCTGCCTGAAACTAGTAGGATCATCTCTTCCAAGATACAATCCTCCCGATCCCCGTCTATGAGAAAACCGTAGTATCTTTCGGGTGCATGAGAAATCCTACCAGATCTGCGGAGCAGCTGAGGTTTGTCTGCGGTTATTGAATCTAGAGGTTCCACCAAATCTTCAGTTATAGTTTGTGTTTCTGGAACATCATCCAGTTTTACCGTGCTGCCACTAATATGTTTTGCAAGAAATTCTTTTTCTAAAAATGTGGCGTTCCTAGAAACAATAATCCTTTGTTCCCCTGCGTGGTAGAATAGATACCCATTAGAATCCTTTGGGTATCCTACAAACTTACACAAAACTGACCGTGCCTCGAGTTTGTCTGGGTTCTGCTTTTTGACATAAGCAGGGCAACCGCAAATCTCAACACATTTAAGATACAAACTCTTACCACTCCATATTTCATACAGAGTTTAAGGCACGGATTTGGATGGAACTTGATTCAAAAAATGTGCCACTGTTTGAAGCGCATATCCCCAGAATGAAAAAGGCAACTCAGCACTACTCATCATGGAGCGAATCATATCCAATAGGGTACAATTCCTCCACTCCGATACACCGTTGTTTTGTGGTGTATACGGAGGAGTAAGCTAAGAGAGAATTCCATTCTCTTTTAGGTAATCTAGGAATTCCGTACTTAAGTACTCCCCTCCTCTATCAGATCGGAGGATCTTGATACTTTTGTCAGTCTGGTTCTCTACTTCATTTCTGAATTCTTTGAATTTCTCAAAAGCTTCAGTTTTGTGTTTCATGAGATACACATATCCGAACCTAGAGAGATCGTCAGTGAATGTGATAAAGTACGAGAACCCATCCCTTGCATGTATAGATATTGGGCCACTTACATCACTGTGTATGAGTCCTAAGAGCTCTGCTGCTCATTCTCCTTGTCCGGTGAACGGAGATTTGGTCATTTTTCCATTGAGACAAGACTGACAAGTTTCATAAGATGAAAATTCGAATGTGTTATATCCATCTTTATGTAACTTACTCAGTCTTTTCACTCTCATATGACCAAGTCTACAATGCCACAAGTGGATTCGTTCTCTTCTGAACTCTTCCTCTTGCGTGTGTTTTGTATGTTGAAAACCGCGTTTTGATTTAGAACATAGATACCATTACACAGTGTACCTTTTACAACCAATACCTGATTAAGGTAAATGTTCATGATATTTCTATCAAGAACAAACTTATATCCATCATTATCAAGTAAAGAAACCGATATGATGTTGCAAACCATAGAAGGTACATAGTAGCAATTGTTCAAAATCATAGTATTTCCATTTGGCAATGCTAGGTGATATTCACCAACGGCAGAAGCATTAATTTGTGCTTCGTTCCCAACTCTGAGGGACATATCACCAGGTCTAACCATCCTACTTTTTCTCAGTCCCCGTAATAAATTACAGATATGAGATCCTGATCCTGTATCTAGTACCAAGGAGGTAGGACTGACCGAAAAGCAGTTCTCAATAGCAAAAACACCTGAAGGAGACGCATTGGTATGTTTCTTCTTCGATGGGGTCATCAAGGAATTCATGCAATCCTTTTTCCTTGCTCATACTCATGACTGCTGTCATAAGTTGTAGCCGAACCGACGTTCCCCAGCCCCGAATAAGAATTCGGATCGGTCAAGCGATACACTTTATTATCTTGATTAGGGCGTGAATTGGTTGCTACCTAGAGAGAGAGAAAAGAAACACCCAGCGTGCGCTCTTGCAAGATTAGATTGGTTATTAGTTTATCTAATCAGGATGGCTCCATTGTTTTCTCAAATTCTTCTTCAAACCTTAAAAGAAGAACTAGTCAGGATTAATCGCACGTTACAATACTTGCTTAACCTTTCGGCCATGCTAGTGTCGGTATTTCGAGGGAGGTTTTCCAACGCTTTCGTGAAGTTCCTTAATTACATAACCTCTTTTCTGTGGAGGCGTAGCCCCGCTAACACTGTTATAGACACCTACTTGGTTTATAGCGTTGATTGTTAAGTGAGAAAATCTCCCAAGAGTAATCCTACTCATCAGTGGGATCGGGATCCAACTATCATCGCATGATAATCTAGATGGAAGCCACTCTAGTCACCACACTCCAGAAGGTATGCAACACTAGCAAGTTTCCTGTATATTTGAAACTCCCGATGTGGTTTTTGCCCCTAGGACCCAAGTGACCTTGACACAGTCAACAAATCAAAGAGTCCTAGTCAAGTTCAACCCATCATTATCTTGATTGCATTAAACCCACCCGCATAACCCTTGACACAGTCAACAAGGTTATACGACTGTCCTAACCAATCGCATTATATACTACAAATAAGTAGTACTCAGTTACCGTTCACTACGCTTTGACACAGTCAACAAACGCAGCACGAATACTAAGTATTACTTATAAGAAATGACGGAAGGCTAAGGCTGGGTTTTTGGCGAAAAACCCTTTAACGTAATGAACTTGATATCGTTGAAGGAACTTGAGCAGTTTTGAAAAGGAGTGGTTTAGGCTCCGCTTTTGAAAAACTGGTGTTTTTGGAAAAACCGAGTAATCTACAGTATAGACTTTTGCTCAAGAGATCACTCCCTGTGAAAGGATCTCGGCTCTTGCCTCCTGGAATGAAGCGCTGGATATTCACAACCGAATACCACTATGCAAAGCGAAAGAATATAACTAGTTTTTCGAAATTTATTCCAACAACATCTTTTAGGTTTCTTATCTTTCATTAATCAAAATTAATGTGGTCCCGTCATTTAATCCTATCACACCACAAAAGAACGAAAATACAATGTACGTATATGCCATCCGCATTCGCCACTAGGCCCCGTCATCACTCATTAGGTTACTTAACTAACGACAGAGCGGAGGCTGGACTAGCGCGGGTGCAAAACATATACAACATCTACTAGTATATATATAAATATATATAACATTCGTCCCAGGCATGATATAAGCAACAACACAGAATCTCAGCATGCAACACAGAATGGTGGATAATCTTGGAGCCTCGGATTTCATTTGAGCCGCAAATGAGACCCGACGTTCCCGGTCGTGTGGATAGCCCGTGCAATAGAAACCTGGACCCCTACGAGCACGGCAAGTTACCCGCCCATCCCAGAAGTGAGGCAACCCTAATCAACAAAGTGAATGGGCTACCCAGCACTTCACGGGACCCGGTAACTTGAGCGCCCCTCCGTGGGTCATCCTATACCCCCTACGAGTGCGGCGAATAGCCCGCCAATTCTAGAGTGAATCCCCCTCCGTCTCAACGCCATGAGATGCGGGCTCTTTGCCCTCTAGAACCCGGCTATTCGTGCACTCCACCGTGTGGGTAGTACTAGTACAGAAAAAGAAAAATATGTACAAAGGTGACATCGACCTCAACCTGGTCATGCCCCAATAAAAGAATATACAACACGGCAGAAACGACTGTCCACATGTCGGACGCTCGCCCCGTAATAACAAATGTACAAATGAATATAAACTGCACTAAACCATTGCACCACCAGCTATCCACCACGATAATCCAACCACAATATCAGCACAATCACAGAACATCAACGTGAATGTCATGTTCGCAAACCCGTCTAAAAGAACATATAGCATATAGACGGGTTATATCGATCAAATGTCATTCACGGTCGCAGATGCTAATCTAAATACCGATAACTGTTAAACAGTGTTAAAATAGAGACTTCGAAATACTCCGTAATACCCTAAAACTCATGATAACTGAATATTCACAATCTGGGCAATCAAACATATCCTGAAACCCTAAATCCAAGAGTTAGAGAGCACAAAACAAAAACGACCCAATTCCACATATATCAAACCGGTGGGGCCGGTTATTTTTGGACTTTGGACTTTGGCCGGCCAAGATCAAATGGAATTTGTTGGAGATAGTGCCCTCATAGTCAATTATTGGATCGCAGGTACGTGATTGCAATGATTGCGGAGGACCTATCCCGGTAGGACAGTCTTACTCGAGATGATAGTATGCTATCTGGTTTGCCTTTATCAGTTGTGTACATGTTCAGGTGACTGATTGCATGTTACACTTTAATAGAGCCCTTAGGATCTTGCTTTACTACCAACTGTATGAGGGCGATCATATACGTGAGAGTTGGGTAGTTTATATGCATATCCTTAATTGTGGTCCCTAGTCGTGGGAGTTTCGAGACAGAGCATCGATACTCCGGAGTAGACTAGTGTGTACAGTCGAGACCCCGTCGAGGGGCGGTGGCCGGTCTCACAAGCCACTGGTGTATGTTGGATCACCTAAGATGTATACAGGTGCTCATTGGGTTATGAGTACACCGGACAGGACTCGCCGGGAATCTGCTAGTTAGTATTATATCTACCGTCAGATAGCAGTTCCCTGGTGACATGTGTACAGGTTAGTTCATCGACCTGAGGTCGTCATTTGTCTCGTGTGAGTTCCCACTGTGCTTTGATTACTACCCTACCACGGCTCAAAGGAGTCGTGCAAACAGGTAGCTTTTGGGTACAGTCCCGAGCCATATGGAGGCACGTGAGCGGATCGGCAGGGGATTCGTCTCTCCCGGTATTGGGGGTGAGATCGTGCTGTGTCTAGGAGAGCCATTACACTAAATCCATGGCCATGGTAGGAGATTTACTGGTAGGTACTCCAGTAGTATCTTAGGGTGTTATTGGGCTACACTCCGACACGACTTATACTGCTTCTGGGGGTCTGACGTTACTAGCCCCCTAGGCGGATATGCGATACTCATTGACGAACGGACCGGACTGTATATACATTGTCACTGTTAGGCTCAGTAGGGTTTCTGGATGAGTTCGTTCATCGGGCACCCTTGAGTGCGCTCATCAGTCTCCCTTGAGGTCAGTCCGTGGGCAGCCGTTACGCATTGCTAGTGCCGCTGACGGTTTGTGGTTAAACCCACTGCCAGGGTACTGACGAGTCATTAGAGTTCCCCACAGACAGTTTCCCAAGTTCGGGCGAAACGTTGTAGAGGCCGTATGGTTTTATGGCAGGGTTCGGAAAATGCACGTGCGTTTACGCACGTGTTATTTTTCGGGCAGATAATACTGGTCGGCTTTGGTTTAAGCCGGATCCGAGTATTATATTGAGTAGGTATAATATCTTTGTTTCAGTTGCATTTGTATTCGGTCGTAATACAAGTGCGGGTATTTTTATACAGTTTCGGGGTTATCCTGAAAGTCGTTTCAGGATCACTTTTGGAAGTTGCCAGTTTCCAGTTTTCTATCAGCCGTCTTTTAACATTCTGTTAAAGACGGATTTATCTTTTCTTCTGATGGAGTGAGTCATCATTCTAGAAGGCTCTAGAAGTGATGAAGTGGCTTAGTGACTCATCTTTGCATTAATGGTTCTTTAATGTTAAAGCATGACTAGGTTTGTTCTAATTGGTTCAATTTTGTGATTCATTCTTTCATAATTGTTTGGATAACTATGATTGTGATATGGTCACCTCCCTCCTCCTACGGTCACCTCCCTCTTCCTTATTTGTTGGCCGGCCCCCTCCTCTCCCCATTCACTTGGTTGCTTGATTAATTTGGTTATAAAAGATATGATAGTATTTGGGTGAATGGAAATTTCATTGTTTCATTTTCTTTCCATCACCAATTCCCACGGCAACTTCATTAACCGATCGTCCACGGATATGGACGAAGTGAGACAAAGTATTCTACTCATATTCTACATCATTCTTGGTCGTCTCTTTTGGCAAACTTGACGATCGAGTTGCCTCGAGTCAGAGGCGGGAGCCCGTTTAAAGAACCGATCATGTGGTGCCACCTCGACGAAGGATTCGGAGATCGACGAGATCGGAGCAGCCGCAACGGAGCGTGGGATGATGGTTGAAGAACGAAGGACTCGGATCGTTCGGTATAACCTTTCTACACTCTTTACAGTTTGTTAGTTTAGCAATAATGGCAGATCCAGGTTAAAGTATACGATAGCGCCAAGTTTAAAAGTTTTATTCCGTATTTGGCGTCTGTAGACTGCCGGGGCGCTAACGTAGACTTACAGTGGTATCAGAGCCTCACCATTTTGCTATACTAACTTATGCTAACGCGTTTAAAACATCGATCCGACCGAAAATCGAAAACTGCAAAAATCGCATTTTTCTTCACTTGACAGTTCTGTTAATTTTAAACGGTATCAAAATTGATTTCTGAACATCTTAAAAATCACAGCAGGCGATTCTAAGAACCACGAAGAAATTTGGGGTCATGATCACTCCATTGAGGCGCGGAAGCGCGGCCAAACCCATGGTTTGGCCGCCCTTCCGCGGCCACGTGGGGAGCACGTGCCTCCAAAAATTTTCAGTGAGTTCTGTGAAGGATTTTGGGGTTTTTGGTCAATACAGTTTGGGCCCAGGTTTTGTTACTGTTCACCAGTAAGCTGTGGGGCCCACTTTTTAATATTTCGTCTTTGGTCGATCGAAATTTAAACACGTTAGTTTACAGTGCTTACATTATATCTCCGACCGGGAATGTTATTTGATCGGTAAACCGCGTTTAAATGCTATAGTTCTTTTAGACGGGTTTGCGAACGTGACATTCGCGTTGATGTTCTGTGTTGTGCTGTGATGTTGCGGATTTGTCGTGGTGGATAGCAGTGTGCAATGGTAGTACAGTTTGAGTTTATTTGTACATTTGATATTGCGGGGCGAGCGTCCAACTTGTGGACTGCCGTCACTGCCTGTTGTATAATATTCTTTTTGGGGCACGACCAGGTTGCGGTCGATGTACCTGTTGTACTATTTTTCATTACTGTACTAGGTTTTACCCCGCGACGGAGTGCACGGATAGCCGGGTTTTGGAGGGCAACGGGTCCGCATCTCATGGCTTTGGGAGGCAGAGGGGCCCCACTCTAAAATTGGCAGACTATTCGCCGCACTCGTAGGGGGTACAGGTTGACCCAAGGAGGGGTGCCCAAGATTACCGGATTCTGTGGAGTGCCGGGTGTTCCATTCACTATGCTGTGGGGACTGCCTCGCTTCAGGTTTTGGCTGGTAACTTGCCGCACCCGTAGGGGTCTAGGTTTCATTGCACAGGCTATCCACACGACAGGGGAACGTCGAGTTTCAGCAGCGGCTCTGTGAAACTCGGGGATCCCAGATATCTGTATTGTTCTGTGATGCTTATTACTTCTCTGTAATGTTGCATATTATCACGCCTGGAGCGATTATGTATATTGGTTTATATACTACTAGATGTTGTATATGTTTTACACCCGCGCTAGTCCAGTCCCCGCTCTGTCGTTAGTTAAGTAACCTAACGGGTGATGACGGGACCCAGTGACGAATGCGGATGGCATATACGTACATTTTATTTTCGTTCTTTTCTGGTGTGATTGATTGATGGGACTGCGTTGATTCTGATCAATGCAAAGTAAAGCAAACCTGTTTGAGTTGTTGGAACAAATTTAAAAAGTGTTATTGCAAGGACGTTTTATTTTGTTTTGCATAGCGGTATTCAGTGGAATATCCTGCACCTCATTCGACGGGGCAAGGGCCGATATCCCTTCACCGGGACTGACCCCTTGGGCAGAAGTTTGCGTCAGGGTAATAACTTCACTATAGTCGATTACATGTTGCTATGCATAGCGGTATTCAGTGGAATATCCTGCACCTCATTCCACGAGGAAAGAGCCGAGATCCCTTTACCGGGAGTGACCTCTTTAGCAAAAGGTTTTCGCCACTATATTTTAAAAAGCTATCAGGTTCCTTCAGCGATATCAAGTTCACTACGCTAAAGGTTTTTCGCCAAAAACCAGCCGTAGCCCTCCGTCACTTCTTTTGGGTATTCAGTAGTATTCAAGCTATGTATTTTGACCTAACGCCAAGGCATAGTGTTTGGTAGCTGCTGGGTATTCAATTGTTGCATAGATAGATGAGTTGGTTTGGGACAGCCGTTCTGCCATTTTGACCTAACGCCAAGGGCATGTGCGGGTGGGTTCAAATTAACAAGATAGTGATGGGTAGAACTTGGCATGTGACTTATGACATTTTGACCTAACGCCAAGGTTATAAGAGCATGGGGCAAAAACGTTATCGGGAGTTTCTAAAGAAACTGAAACTTGCCAAGTATGCGCATACCTTCTGGAGTATGAGTAACGTGGATGCATTCCATCACGTTATCATGCGATGAGAGTTGGATCCCGATTCCCACTGATGAGTTGGTTTACTCTTCGGGTGATCCCGATTGATTCTTCTTTAGGTTTAGAGGAGAATTTGACAGGACAGTGGGAGGTTTCCGGATTAGATAAAATGATGACCATTCTGATCTAGGTTAGAGTGCACGCAGAGTGTTTCTTTTCTCTCTCTCTCTTAATGGCAGCGACCTTTGACCGACCCTAGACTATGACTCAGAGACCAGGTTGACCGAACCTTCTTAAAATA
Organism: Agapanthus africanus; assembly: GCA_030015575.1. NCBI lineage: Eukaryota > Viridiplantae > Streptophyta > Magnoliopsida > Asparagales > Amaryllidaceae > Agapanthus > Agapanthus africanus. Next base: position 202,721,258 of record CM057347.1, on the reverse strand, counting down.
CTGGCTTTTGGATTGTCTATGTTGCATAAGTCATTGCCACTCCTTCTTTTACCCTTTGAATTTCTCAGAACACCCGTATTACTACGGATATCCACTTCCATTGGATAGATCCATCGTATGGTTATATACGAACTCGAAGGGACTTCTTCGAGGATGGATCCAGGTTCAGGAGAAATAGAATTGGTTTATTCAGTTGTCTTTTATTATCACCTTCTCTCAGGTTGCGAGAGCTCCTTAGTTTAGGAGAGCACACCTATTACGCTTATTGGATAGTCTTATTCCAAACCATAGGCTGGTGCCGAAAGGTAGGGAATGAAGAAAACCAATTAGCCTAAGTAGGGTGTGCAGAAGGTAATATGTAAAGACAAAATAAAGGGATTAGAAAGAGGGCAAAGTAAATTGCGACTGATATCATTCACGACCAAAACCGCGTATTTCATCGCCACTCCTATTTCACCTTTAAAAGAATAAGGTATTATTCAGTTGTCTTTTATCATCACCTTCTCTCGAGATGCGAGTACTCCTTGGTTTAGGAGGGTACACCTATTATGCTTACTGGATAGTCTTCTTCCAAACCATAGGCTGGTGCCGAACGGTAGGGAAGGAAGAAAACCATTTAGCCTAACGATGGTGTACAGAAGGTAACGACTAAAGACAAATAAAGTGATTTGGGGAGATGGCAATAAAATATACGGTTAAAGTCATGAATTGGATTATGGAAGAGGCATTGCTATGAATACCAGGATACCCCTACGAAACATTTTCATGTTTCAGTGCATTGTTGAAGGAAAAACTGTTTTCTCGATTAGACACTTACTCCAAGGGTATGTATTTACAAGGTTTCATTCTCATATCTGTATGGTTTTACAGATGATGAGTGGGAGTAAGATATTGGGAATTAGGTGATCATCCTCATTATATCGGAATTCGTTGTAATTGGTGATATTTGAGGAAATCGCCAGGGTACAGTTTTCAACCTACGACGCACAGGTTTTGAGTTGTTTAACTCAGCGGACTTATACAGAGTATTGTATGTTGTCCAGTGTCCTTCGGGACAAAGGGGTAGGTCCTCGTACTATGTTCTGTTTACTTATAACTTCTCTAGTATTTAGGCAAGTGTTTCGTAGAAATACAAGGTCTAAGTTTTGAGAAGTTGTGGGTATAAGAATAAAGTAGAGAACCAGGCATCACAAGTATCGGGATTCTTCAAAGAGATAGAAGATGTAGATTCTTGTGAATGGTATTCAGATGATAGTGATGGTTTTGAGAAACGAGTTTTCTCTTTCAGGTTACTCATAATTGGATGGATTCCTAAGTTGAGTAATGCTGATTGGCCTCTTTCCATTAAAGTTGATATGCACTGGAGACAGCTGCATGGTTTGAATATGGTTCCAATTAAATAAATGCCAAAGTTTCTGTATTGGATATAGAATGGATCGTACCTTAAAAGAAATTAAGGTACGGGGAGTTGTCCAGCTTATGCTTAAAACCAGACTCTGGATAACTCAGGGCACGTTTCTGTAATGGCTGTTTGTGGGTTGACCCTGGCTATGACGAGGGTTGATATTCTACCATTTGGAAGATCAATAGTGATATTGTTCTTGACTCGCCACAGTTTTAAGTAAAATGGATCTTTTTCAGAAAACAGTAGTGGGAGTATGGTAGAACTGGAAGTGATTCCAGAACCGCGAACGATTACGGAAAATTTAATAGGACCTATACATTCAATCAGGTTTGACATTCCAATAGCCACTCCGCAGATTTGGTAGGTAACCTCAGACACCCGAGAGGTACTTCGGTAGCCTCAAAGACGGTGACAGGGAGGTTCTTATCTACCCAGACTTGACACTACTGTTGTTCCAGGTTATGAGACCCTGTAGGAGGGTTGTCGTAGTCAGTGGGAGCATCGGAAGCATAGTGGGCAAGTAGCTTATATCTATTTATAGACTTGAGCAGTTATAGCGGAGATAGATCATCTAATTTTGATGTGACAGTCATGGTTTTGACTTCAATCAGAATAGGGGATGGATCAGTTAAGAAGGTAGTAGGGTGTGATGTCATGGTATCATGATGACATACACAAAGTAGGAAGTAAAATTCCTATACTACGATCGGTTGTACTGTGGTCGTCACACAGTTGTTTCTCCAGACAGGATATGGATCTAATATTTAACATTATGGTTTCTAGATCTATGGTTTTAGATCTGGATTTGGGTAGTTTCCCAATGTGGGTACTTTGACAGATATTCTAATGGTTTTTAGAATAGTTGACTCCTAGCATGGTAGTGTACCTGCAGGTGATGGAGTCACCCTCTCTAAAGGTGTCGTATAGACTAAAGGGGAGAGGGATGTGCATGATTGGCAGATCACTTGCTTAGGCAATTGAGTCAATCATGTGATGTCAAGTACCACACCAGATGTTGTTTTTGCACTAGATGCAATAAGTTTGTATTAATCCAATTCTGGAGAAACATAAGGAAGCAGTTTTAGAACATTGGTACATGTTCTACGGATTTGATAACGGCAGCCTCTTTCGGGAGACGGTTATCATTCTAGGCTTCAAAGGTGACATGGATGACAGAGTGATTGTCAGAGTTTTAGTTTTCCCTCTGACGAGGGACAGTATTATGGACAGGTGGTTCCAGAGGATACTGTGGGTGGCATGGTGCCCGATACTGATTAGGTTCAGTGATCGATACAGTCTAAGAAGTTTGGATATGGAGTTCATTTATGAACTAAGGTCCCATCAGATATCCAGACATATTCTAAGACAGGTACTACTCAATTCGGGAGATGGCTTTCTCCGCGAACTTGAGATTATGAGAGATACAGAAAGAAACTTCTAGGCGGATCCACTCACCGAGGCTATTTCTCGAACACAATAGTTTTACAAACGGGCTTTGTGAAACTGATTAGTAGAGGAGTTGGATGTTCGGTTTCACACGGGCTGTGAGTAGTCGACATCGCAATATTAGCCTTGAGTGCAAGTGGGAGATTGTTGGAGATAATGCCCTCATAGTCAATTATTGGATCGCAGGTACGTGATTGCAATGATTGCGGAGGACCTATCCCGGTAGGACAGTCTTACTCGAGATGATAGTATGCTATCTGGTTTGCCTTTATCAGTTGTGTACATGTTCAGGTGACTGATTGCATGTTACACTTTGATAGAGCCCTTAGGATCTTGCTTTACTACCAACTGTATGAGGGCGATCATATACGTGAGAGTTGGGTAGTTTATATGCATATCCTTAATTGTGGTCCCTAGTCGTGGGAGTTTCGAGACAGGGCATCGATACTCCGGAGTAGACTAGTGTGTACAGTCGAGACCCCGTCGAGGGGCGGTGGCCGGTCTCACAAGCCACTGGTGTATGTTGGATCACCTAAGATGTATACAGGTGCTCATTGGGTTATGAGTACACCGGACAGGACTCGCCGGGAATCTGCTAGTTAGTATTATATCTACCGTCAGATAGCAGTTCCCTGGTGACATGTGTACAGGTTAGTTCATCGACCTGAGGTCGTCATTTGTCTCGTGTGAGTTCCCACTGTGCTTTGATTACTACCCTACCACGGCTCAAAGGAGTCGTGCAAACAGGTAGCTTTTGGGTACAGTCCCGAGCCATATGGAGGCACGTGAGCGGATCGGCAGGGGATTCGTCTCTCCCGGTATTGGGGGTGAGATCGTGCTGTGTCTAGGAGAGCCATTACACTAAATCCATGGCCATGGTAGGAGATTTACTGGTAGGTACTCCAGTAGTATCTTAGGGTGTTATTGGGCTACACTCCGACACGACTTATACTGCTTCTGGGGGTCTGACGTTACTAGCCCCCTAGGCGGATATGCGATACTCATTGACGAACGGACCGGACTGTATATACATTGTCACTGTTAGGCTCAGTAGGGTTTCTGGATGAGTTCGTTCATCGGGCACCCTTGAGTGCGCTCATCAGTCTCCCTTGAGGTCAGTCCGTGGGCAGCCGTTACGCATTGCTAGTGCCGCTGACGGTTTGTGGTTAAACCCACTGCCAGGGTACTGACGAGTCATTAGAGTTCCCCACAGACAGTTTCCCAAGTTCGGGCGAAACGTTGTAGAGGCCGTATGGTTTTATGGCAGGGTTCGGAAAATGCACGTGCGTTTACGCACGTGTTATTTTTCGGGCAGATAATACTGGTCGGCTTTGGTTTAAGCCGGATCCGAGTATTATATTGAGTAGGTATAATATCTTTGTCTCAGTTGCATTTGTATTCGGTCGTAATACAAGTGCGGGTATTTTTATACAGTTTCGGGGTTATCCTGAAAGTCGTTTCAGGATCACTTTTGGAAGTTGCCAGTTTCCAGTTTTCTATCAGCCGTCTTTTAACATTCTGTTAAAGACGGATTTATCTTTTCTTCTGATGGAGTGAGTCATCATTCTAGAAGGCTCTAGAAGTGATGAAGTGGCTTAGTGACTCATCTTTGCATTAATGGTTCTTTAATGTTAAAGCATGACTAGGTTTGTTCTAATTGGTTCAATTTTGTGATTCATTCTTTCATAATTGTTTGGATAACTATGATTGTGATATGGTCACCTCCCTCCTCCTACGGTCACCTCCCTCTTCCTTATTTGTTGGCCGGCCCCCTCCTCTCCCCATTCACTTGGTTGCTTGATTAATTTGGTTAGAAAAGATATGATAGTATTTGGGTGAATGGAAATTTCATTGTTTCATTTTCTTTCCATCACCAATTCCCACGGCAACTTCATTAACCGATCGTCCACGGATATGGACGAAGTGAGACAAAGTATTCTACTCATATTCTACATCATTCTTGGTCGTCTCTTTTGGCAAACTTGACGATCGAGTTGCCTCGAGTCAGAGGCGGGAGCCCGTTTAAAGAACCGATCATGTGGTGCCACCTCGACGAAGGATTCGGAGATCGACGAGATCGGAGCAGCCGCAACGGAGCGTGGGATGATGGTTGAAGAACGAAGGACTCGGATCGTTCGGTATAACCTTTCTACACTCTTTACAGTTTGTTAGTTTAGCAATAATGGCAGATCCGGGTTAAAGTATACGATAGCGCCAAGTTTAAAAGTTTTATTCCGCATTTGGCGTCTGTAGACTGCCGGGGCGCTAACGTAGACTTACAGAATTGTCTCGTTTTAGGTTTGTGTTCATCTCACAACAAAAGGAGCACTCTGCAATTGTTTAAAAAAAATTTAGAGCCTCTAAAAATTTCGACAAAAACTTGGATTTTCGTTTCGTTTTTTGAAGTTATTTCGGTTTCGTTACTTTAACATTGTTTAAACCTGCTAGTGTAGGGTTTATGGGCTGGCTCTGATACCATGTTAGGTTACACTAACGCCTTAACCATCAACCGTGGCGGTTTGCGGAACAAAATTTTTTCCACGAGTTTAAAAACGGCGATAGAATAATCCATTAAACCAGATCTTTCCATAAACCTAACTAGCTAACTACTATGATAAGAAAAGCCAAACAATCCGTGTGCTTCGGTCTTCTTTCTTCATCATGTGCTCCTAGTGGCCACATGGAACAAGCTTGACCTTCACTTCTTACTCCATCGGTTCTCCGCAATCGATCTTGCTCTTCGGTCCTCCTTTGTCATAGATGATCCACTCGAGGGATGTGATCCATGGCTCTAGCTCCACACTAAATGTCAAGTGGAGCAGCTAGAGAACTTGGGTTGCTAATCCAAGAAGTTTAGGATGTAGTGTGAGGTTCTAAGTATTCTACTATCTCTATCTTACCTCCTCTCTTGTTTCTCATCACATGAGAGTGTAGAGAGGAGGAAGATGATGAAGGTGATGAAGCTCAAGAGAAGGAGATGAGGGTGAAGCAAAATGGTGAGAGCAAAAGAAAATGAGCAACCATGTGAGAGAAAATAGATGGCAATGGTTTTGTAAAACAATATCCATCAATATAATATGTCAACCATGCTTCAATAGTTGCCACAAATGAATAAACAATTCATTTGTCAACTATTGAAGCCATGTCTCTCACCATACCCCTCTCCTTCAATTTACACCTCATTTCCATTTAATGAATAAATGGAAAAAGACTAATGAGGTGTCCACCTTCTAGAATATTATCTGTAATAAAATACGGATTACAGTCAACTGTATATACATACCTACATTCAGATAAAAACATGAATGCCCAAAGAGATAGAATAACACGAAGAACATAGTACTAGAATATACATATCGAAATAAATAAAGGTAAATTATTAAATCAATACCTGATTAAATAATCCGGCTCAAACCCGAGCCGGCTAGTATTATCAACTGTCCGATCGAAAGTCCGAGTACTAAGTACATCAATCGATCGGAACCCTACACGTATCCAATATGGCTACTACATCATTTTGCCTGAACCAGGGAAACCCTCTGTGTGGGACTCTAAAGACTCGACGGTACGCAAGCAGTGAGTTACTGGATAAATCCATAACCACAAGCACATCAGTGACACTAGCTGTAAGTAACGGCTACCCGGCTACCTGTCGAAAAAGAAAGCCGACGAGCAAACTCATCCGGATCCCTACTGAGCCTATCCGTGACAATCTCTATACAGTCCGGTCTCTTCGTCTAAGAGTATCGCATACCGGGTCTATGGGGTGGTAAACGTCAGACCTTAATAACCCGATAATTCATGCTGATGCGGCTCAGGACCAATCCGGGAAACTACTGATCAGCCCATCAGTAAATCCCAACCGCCTTGGCCAAGGTCTTATGGTCCTGACCAATCGAACACAGTATGATATCGACTCCCTATACCGGGAGAGGCGAATCCCTGACAATCGCTCACTGACTCCATGTGGTTCGGGACTGTACCCAACCAAAACCTGTTTGCATGACTCAGTAGAGCCGTGGTAGGGCAGTGATCAAAGCACAGTGGGAACTCACACGTGACAAATGATGATCTCAGGTCTAAAGACTAACCTGTACTCATGTCACCTGAGAACTTCCAGCTGACGATAGGTATAGTACCATCTGGAAGTTCTCGGCGATCTTAGGTGCAAAAGACCAATGGTTGCGGGACCGTACCATCGCCCCTCATCCGGGTTTAGAAACGTATACACTAGTCTACTTCGGAATATCAATGCCCAGTCTCCATACTCCCACGACTAGGGACCTTTTAAGGATGTACGTACCGACTACCCTGTTTCCCCCAATCAGAGAGCAAAGCTCTATTTAGAATTTCAAATTTTGAAATTTGAAATGAGGCCGCGCCTCATAAGAGCGCTTGCGCCAAGAGCGCTAGCGCTAGGAGTCAAAGACTCTGAGGCAGCGCTCACGTGCAAAACACGAGAGCGCTCACGCCAGCGCTAAAGACTCTGAGGCAGCGCCTCACATACAAAGCACAAGAGCGCTAGCGTTAAGTGCGCTAGCGCCAAGTGTCAAAAACTCTGAGACAGCGCCTCACGTGCAAAGCACAAGAACGCTAGCGCTAGAACTAAACGTTCTCCACTCTTGGATCAAAGATCAAACGAAGATGATTAAAAATCATCAAATTACCCGAATAAAATTCTGTTGAGGAAATACTCCTCAAATCTTTCCAAACAGGAAAGATTGTGCTCTGTAAATCAGAGCACCGTTGGATCAAAAATCCAATGGTGATTAAAAATCACCAAGATACAGAATAAGTTCTATATGGGAAAATATTTTCCCAATCTTGTTAAAAACAAGAAGATTGTCTTCTGTAAAATATAAGCCCTAGGATCAAAGATCCATTGGTGGGGAAACATCCCCAAATCAATCAGAGAAAGATTTCCTTAACTGATTCAACAAATCAGCCTCCCCTATATAAAGGACCCAAGACTTCAAGTCTTGCAGAGAAGAACCCCCCCTCCCCAAACTTCAAGTTCTCAAAAAAGAAAAAAAAGAAGAGCAAGCTCTAAGAAGAAGAAATTTTCTTCAAGGTAAATAAAAAGAAGAGAGATCATAATATCTCCTCAATTTTTGTGAATTTAACTCTCACATCATAAGAACTCAGTTCTTTTTCTAGATCACAGATCCATAAGACAAGGTTTTTTTTACAAAAACAAAGAGATCATAGTATCTCATCAAGAAGAGAAGAACTTAGTTCTTAGATCCATGAGAAAAAGTCTCTTATAAACCCAGAATTTAATTCTCAGAGCACAGAACTGATCAGAGCTATCAGAGAAGAGCCTTAGTGCTCCAATTTAAAAAGAAGTGCCATAGCGCTCCAAGTCTGGCGCTCAGCGCCCAGCGCTCCAAGCGCTATTTTAAAAGAAGCGCCTTAGCGCTCCAAGTTTGGTGCTCAGCGCCAAGGCGCCACGTGCTCCTCACGTGGGCGCTATTCTAAAAGAAGCGCTTTAGCGGTCCAGCGCTCCAAGTCTGGCGCTCAGCGCCCAGTGCTCCAAGCGCTATTTTAAAAGAAGCGCCTTAGCACTCCAAGTCTGGCGCTTAGCGCCAAGCACGCCACGTGCTCCTCACGTGGGCGCTATCTCAGAAGAAGCGCCTCAGCGCTCCAAGTCTGGCGCTCATCGCCAAGCGCTATATGCATAAAACGCTCTGTACATAAAGGTTATGTACATAAAGCGCTCTACGCTACAAAGAGTGTTCAACACTCAATAAAAGACAAAAGAAAAAGGGGTGTCAGAACCCAAATTAATACTCAGCATTATTGAACAAGAAGGGACTGAGCCCAAACGAATGTTCAACGCCCAAACAAATGTTCAACATTTTAATCAAAACTGAGTGGACTGAGCCCAAGTTGGCCATAAGTCCCTAACTTAGACCAACCGAGCCCATGTGCTCACAATTGGTCTTAGTCCCAAATCTGACTACAGATCTCCCAACCAACATTGGTTCAAGGGTACATCTCTTCATTCCTCTGATATGTGTCGTTGTAATTCTTCAACGTCTTCAGAGAGGTAACGGGTCCCGACAACCAGACATTCCCTAGACTATGATGTCCTTAAACTTATGGACCGCAATGTCCCTAAACTAAACTCTATAGACTATGACGTCTTTAAACTATGGACTATGATGTCCTTAAACTCCATAGACTATGATGTCCTTAAACTCCATAGACTATGATGTCCTTAAACTTATGGACTGCAATGTCTCTAAACTAAAACGATAGAGTTTAAACACTCTTTCGTTGGATCTAAATGATCCCAAAATCCTGTTGAGTACGATAGAGTTTAAACACTCTTTCGTTGGATCTAAATGATCCCAAAATCCTGTTGAGTAGATCTTAGTCTAAAATTAGACTAACGTATCCTCAACAAACGTTTGAGTTGACCTTAGTCTAAAACAAGACTAACGGTCCTTAAACCAACCCAAACCCAAATATAAGAAAATAGGGATTTGGACTAATCCACGCCCTACGGGCGACAACATAAATTAGTCTCCGTATACAATCCACGGGCAACCAAAAATAAAACAAACACACACGATACGAAGTGATCTTCTAGAGCAAGAGAAAGTGGTTACCGCGATGCGGTAACGTAATTAACTGCAGGGGCTTGCGCCTGCAGGGAAGAGCGTCCCCACAATCAAAAACCCTTCACAATGAGGGGGAATCTGACGAAGTCTGGTACAACGGCCGCATCCGTCTAAACCTCCGATACACGGTGCCATAAATCAACTTGGAATCTTCGGAGAGGTGGACGGATAAAACCAAATAGCATTTGCCCCCAAATTCAGGCAAGACGTTTGTCTTCCAGTATTCGGCGGTAAACAGATTCTGGCACGCCCGGTGGGACCTTTTCCTCTTTCCACTCCACACTTCGTGTGTCGTATTTCGCGAACGAATCACGGTTTGCTATGGTTGCCCCTGGATTCAAGGTACTAAGATTTGGTGTCTTGCTTCGTGCAGAAGAGAAGATGGCGTTAGTGGCTTCTACTTGCACCAATTGCAACAACTGCAACAATTCCCACTCCGTCCTCACTGGAGGAGTAACCTATGGGCCTCAAGCGGCCTCCATTTTCGTGATGCCAGTGGAATAGCTGACGCAAGCCACCACTGGGCTGTTCTTTGGGTCCATGCTCCCACCAATGAGCTTCAATGCCCCACCGCCGTCGCAAGAAGCTCCGAAGAAGTCGGTCTTAGATCGGCTCACCACTACCGCGGCCCCTCTCAACGGGTCGCCCAATTCCAGCGTCTTGGTCTTTAACAGACTAGGCCAAAGCTCAGGTGGGCCCGTGAAAAAGCCTACAATACCCGAAGGAGTTATCCCGAAGCGGATAACCATTCCAGCTCCAATAAACGAAATCATGAGAGAAGCTTCTCCTGCTAAGGGATCGGTCTTCGAGCGAGATCACCAAAGCTGCTTCCTTCGCCTAAGGGTCGGTCTTCGACAGGTTGGATGCTTCCTCTCGGCGGACGTCAGTTTTCAATAGGCTAGCACCAACGACAGTCCTTCACCAGAACAAGGGGCACGGGGGAAACACCCCCCGTAACTGAGCCAATACCATCTGCAAGACATGCTCGACGTCTCCACTGGCTCTGAGTGAGGAAAGCTGGGGGCAGTTCCCCTTCTGGACTAACTCCGTCGGCTCCAACGGTAGAAGTCGATGCTGCTGTTCCAACTGGGAACAACTTTGAACCACTTAGGAGGGTGCGCAAAAACTCTCCAACTGTTGTGTTAAAAATGTCTCCTCCACCTCTGGAGAACTTTACAAAGAAAAAGTCAGAGCAGCCCCCTCAGCGGCTGTCCTCCAAAATCCATAGGGTCTGGCGAAGGGTCCAAGACTCTGTGATTGACCAAGACTACTCCCGCCGACCGAAGAAAATGAAGGTTCGGCAAGAGAAGGACTACCTTGTCGTGTCACAGAAGGTGTCGTCTACTTGGGTGCACGCTGCAACGGCCCCCTCAACTTCGACCGCCCACAAAAGGATAAGGTCGGAGAAGATCCCTGCGTCTGCGACAAAGCGAAAGGGCATTGAATCCAAACGCCCCAAGTCTGGGGGCATGGTAGTGCATACTGTTTATATGGCTTCCGGAAAAGAGGAAAGCCGTGCTTCTATGGGTCATCGACCGCTCACATGGTCTGTGACAAAAACTCAGGAGCAGCAACAAAAGATCCAGGAGATGCTGACATAGATGGCCGAACTCACTGGGCGAAAAGAAAGCCCGGAGACGTCGTTGGAGCAGCGTCAGGAACAAGAAACCGATGCCGAGTTCCTCCGCAGAATCCTCGAGAAGAAAGACAAAGAGGCCGCGGAACAAGCGGCCAACATAAAACAAATGGCGCTATTGTTCCAAGATATGGTGGGCATGATGATCCAGCTGGACCCTCCAGCCGAAGAGCCTCCAGTAATAATTGAAGACGATAGAGGGCATACATCAAACCCTCTTCCGGCCTTTTCAGCTGCAAAGGAGGAAACAATCTCGAAAGCGGTGCTCGATGATTATATAGCTCAACAGATACGAGCTCATCAAGCGAACGAAGCCACTGGCCAAGTCGTCAGAACTGGGCGACCATATCCAAGCTGGTACGATCAGATTAAGTACCCGCCAGGACACACGATTCCTAAGTTCCACGTATATAAGGGGATAGGCAATCCCCATCAACATGTCGCTCAGTTCAGGGCTCTGTGCGGCAACACTGGAGGTGACGATAAGCTACTGCTTCGCCAATTCGTCGGCAGCTTGGCGAAGACGGCACTCGAATGGTATTCAGAGCTTCCCAACGACTCCGTCAAAACTTTTACGGAGATGGAATTGCTATTCACTTAGCGTTTCGCAAGCGCTAGAGAACGCACCCTAATCACGGCATTGATCAATGCCAGGGTGAAACCGGGAGGAACATGGGTTCAGTAAGCAATCCGGTGGCGGAACCTATGGTCGAAATGCGAACAACGCATCGAAGAAGCTCCTGCAGTTAGCATGTTCATGGGTACCCTCGATTCGCAGGCGACCATATCCCAGTTCATGATATTTTTCAAGCCGACTACCTTCCAGGCCTTGATTGACAAGCTGGCCCAAATGGATCAGATGGGCCATAGACTATCTTCCTCGAAAATGGAGCCTCGAAACGAAAAAGGGGAAAGGGAAAGCGACCTTCGTCGCCAATGCTCAGCAGCAGCCCAGTGGTCCAAAACCAGCTGATCGAAAAAACGATAGACAGCGATTCTTAAACGAGAAGCTAAAACGCCCTTATTCGTTTCCCCGGGATAAAACGAGAAGACTGTTCGAGCTGGCGGTGCGCAACAGGCTCATCACCCTGCCGGATCCGAAACGCCCACTGCAGCCCGGTGACGTCAACAGTCCCAACTATTGCCCCTACAATCTAATAATGGGCCATCCAATCGAAGATTGCTTTGTCTTCAAAACTGGATCGAGGGTTAGTACCAGCAAGGCAAATTCGCATTGTCTGAAAACTGGAGGGTAAACCCGCCACAACCACACGCTCCGAAAAAGATGGACACGCCGAGGGCATCATGCTCATTTATAGAGGAAGCTCCATGGGAAGTTGTTCTTTCGACAAAAACTAAAAGAATGCTGAAAGATCTCCAAGCATGTCCGGCGATTAGGTGGAAGAGCCCGCTGGAGCCCAAGATTATTGAGGGGATGCTGAAGCTGCGCCCAATGCTGAAAGTTGGTGAAGGTGGACAAAACATTCAGGCCAAGCCTCCAAAGTCTTTAAAGAAAAAGAAGAAGGCCAAGAAGCCCGTCCAACCCGAAGACAGCCGTACAGGTCTGCAGAAATACATCGATGCGCTGGAAGAATATAACCAGAAGGCACGGACCCCAATCACATTGGATGAATTCTTTAAGCGTGTTCTTGAAAATGAAGCCGATGACGCTGATGAAGGAGAAAATTCTTCAGAAGAGCCCGAGGATTATGTGGCAAGCTGCCACATGATCTCTCACTCATCAATAAATAGCAAAGAAGCTCCTGATGCAGAGAAACTGGGGGCAGATCCAGAACCGGAATCAAAAGCCCCGGAGCCATCGGACGAATTGATTGACAGACTACTCAGCGAAGCTCTTCGGAGAAGCAAATCTGACCGAGAGCGTGAAACGGCCATATATGAAAGGGCCAAGCGTTGGCATCATGTTGAAGAAGCTCCGGTATTGAGAAGCCATAGGGTACCCCAACCGGATAGAAGCACTTCTGCCGCCAGCAAAAGCAAGTTTAAGACAAGGAAGCAGTTCGCTAAAGCCCTGTCGATGGGAATGAAGTTGCTGCCTTTCAAAGAAGTCACTTCAGAAAATACGTTCCCCGAAGAACTAGATGCACATCCAAACTACTGCTTATACCATCGGAGGATCACACACCCTACTGAGGAATGCATGGCCTTTAAAACTTGGTGGCAGGGATACGTTGCTCATCGACAACATTTCAAGCGGATGAAGCGCAAAACTCATCGAGAGCAGAGAAACACGACAGATGAGCGCAAAAGAACTGCCGGCGACTGTCACATGGTTGATTCCGGGGGATCGCAAGTTCTCGCCTTCGGGAGCGATTCTGATGAAGAAATAGCCCTCGGCCCTCTCTTCAAGGAATCCATCTCCGAAACAGAAGAGATGAAGACCTGTGAGAACATTCAGCTGCGTAATCGCATGTTACCCGAAAAGAATCTCGGACCCATAAACAAGGGATCGAACAAAAAAGATAAGGGGAAAGAAAAATTCCCTGAAGATATCGCCCTCAATGACCGAGTCGTCGAAGAGCTTGTAGCCAAGGACCCACCCAAGAAAAACAAGGTGAATTACAATGTTCTGGCACACCTGAGAAAGATACCCTTGCAGCTGAGCATTCTCGATGCCCTTCTGCTATCTAAAGAGGCGAGAGATTCTCTGATCAAGGCATTACAAGAGCCCGAACGGTTTCAAGCTTTCCTTGCCAAAGAAAATATGAAGGACGAGCTGGAAGAAGTGCACACTGCTGACGTCACTCTCGGCGATGAAGATCTCCTCCTCGGAACATGCGAGCACAACCGTCCCTTGTATGTCACCGGATACTACCATGACATCAAGATAGGGAAGATCCTAGTTGACAACGGGTCCTCTGTCAATCTCCTAAATGTGAGCGTGCTAAAAGAAATTTGCATGAGCGTCCAGCACCTCGCTCGGGATAAAATCACCATCTCCGGGTTCGACTCCCAGTTATCACGGACGCTCGGGTCTGTGATACTAACGTTATGCTTTGGGCTGCTCGTCACTGACATTAAATTTCATGTCATTGACGCCAAGACTTGCTACAACGCTTTACTTGGTAGGCCTTGGTTACATGAGTACAACATCATCCCTTCTACACAACATCAGTGTATGAAGTACTTCAAAGATGGTCTCGAGTATACCGTGACAGGGGAGCTGAACCCATTCTCCGTGAATGAAGTCCGAAAGTACGAAGATGCAAAGTATTTCCTACCAGACTTTGAGGACAGGGAAAGATGCCATAAACCAGAAAATAAGCAGAAAGCTATCACCGCTATTCCGGTCTTCGGGAGTGATACCGAGGAGGAGGAAGAGATAGTCTATTCGGGGCCGCTCCAATACAACAAGTCCGGACCGTCTACCCCTATGTTGATCTTCGGCAGCGACTCTGAAGATGAGGTCAATGCAGTATTTTCTGTTCGGCCATCAATACAAGCCTTCACTGGCGATGAACGGAGTTTGCAAATCGCCATGGTTCCGCAAAAGCATTATAAAGAGCTCGACGCACTTGATACCTATAGTGTGCAAGAACTGAGACGTTCTACGTCCCTCCCAGGCGAAAAGATGAAAAGACGATCCTCTTTTATCGATCCGCGGAAACCAAAGTGGAGAAAGAAATTTGGCATGGTGCTGATTCTACGCTTGACAGGCTCCAGCCCATCCGTCTGCCCAGATACTACACAGAAGGATTAAAAAGGTTGTTGTGGCACCAAGGCGTACCCTTCAAACAGACTGCTCGACAAGCTCAGTTCTACAACAGGATCTGGAACGTCCCCGGAACTCAGCGAAAATTGCCCAACGGGAGAATGGAAACGATCGGGCTTGTATATGTTCAATCCAAGAAACGGGAGCGATTCCATGGCTGCTACGTTACACATGACTTCGATGAAGAAGGAGATGCTTTGTTAGAAGACACTGCAATTGAACCAAAATGAGATCCTGCCGTAAAAATGCCAAGTCCGTCGTTTGAAGAACAGATGGACAAGCTAATAAGAGAAGCGGGCCAAAAGGTCCGGGATGACCACAACCGTGAAATGGCCATTTACGAAAAAGCCAGGACGCAGCCCCTCCTTCAGCAGGTCTACAGAGAATGACGATGCCCTTCGTCGCCAGCCCGTCATACAGAAGACCCGATGCGGAGGCAAAAACAAACTAAAGAACGGAATAAACGTTCGACGGCAGCAAAACGGATCCAAAAGGCCACGCGATCAAGAAAATGTCAGCCGGAATCCGTCTCTAACGAAAAAGATGGGTCAAGCATATTCTTTCCTTCGAGAAAAGACAAGGAAAATCTTCGATCTCGTCATGAAACATCAAATGATGACACTCCCGGAGTCTCGGCATCCCGAACAAGCAGACGGGGTCTCTCACCCGGATTATTGCTCCTATCACCGAGCGATAGGACATCCTCTCAAAAACTGCTTCACATTCAAAAACTGGGTAGAAGACCAGTATCAGCAAGACAGGTTCGCTCTATCCAGCAGTTGGAGGGTAGCCCCACCGCAAAGGCATGTGCCAAAAGCGACGTATATGGCGAGAGTAGAACCAGATCAATATCGGTCTTAGAAACGATCTCGTACCTGCCACGTGATAACGCGGTCAGAAGAAGGAGAGTGCGAGAAAATGGATGACCTCTCCTATTGCTTCGCAAATGAAGATGAAGACGAGGTAATCTCAGAATTTCCACCAGCGCCAAAAGAATTGGAAGATGGGATACATACTACTGCGGACAACCTAAGGAAAATCGACTTGGGGACGACAAATGACCCGCGGCCAACGTTCGTCAGTGAGCTGCTGTCTGAGAAACAAGTGGCTACGCTAAAAGACGTGCTCATGCAGTATAAAGACTGCTTCGTATGGAACTATTCCGAGATGCCGGGGCTAGATCCAGAGACAGCGGTGCATAAATTGACGATATCTCTAGACGTCAAGCCAGTCAAACAAGCACTAAGAAGGATGCGGCTCGAGCTTGAGATGAGTATCAACGCCGAAGTCAAGAAGCTAATCGACTCCGGTTTCATCCAAGAAGTTCAATACCCCTACTGGATTGCCAACATCGTCCCAGTGATGAAAAAAATGGGACAGTGCGCGTCTGCGTGGACTTTCGGGACCTCAACAAAGCTTGCCCGAAGGATGATTTTCCCGTACCAGTTACCGAGCTGATGATAGATAACACGTCCACTCACGAAGTCTTCTACTCCATGGACGGCTCATTAGGGTACAATCAAATAAAGATGCATCCCGAAGACCAGAAGCATACCGCTTTCCGGACTCCTCTGGGCATATTTTGCTACAAAGTGATGCCTTTCGGTCTGAAGAACGCCGGCGCCACATATCAGAGGGCCATGACGAAGATTTTCGATGACCTCATACATGAAATCGTCGAATGCTATATCGATGACCTCGTGGTGAAAAGCAAATCGTACGAGGAGCATTGGGAGCATCTGAAGATCGTGTTCCAGCGCCTTCGGAAATACAACCAGAAGATGCGTCTTCAAGACATCAGCTCATTAAACGAGCTCTGTCTTTCGCCTTCGTTAATGACACGCTGTATAAGAGATCGTTCGACTCTCTATGGCTGAGATGTCTGGGACCGGAAGAAGCAAAGAGAGTCGTCCAAGAAACTCACAACGGACTCTGCGGTTCTCATCAAACCAGGGCAAAGATGAAGCTGAAGATCAAAAGGATGGGCTACTATTGGCCCACGATGATTCAGGATTGTCTTGAATATGCGAAACAATGCCACTCATCCCAAATTCACGGGGACTTCATCCACCAGCATCCAAACCCGCTACACCCAACAGTGGCCAGTTGGCCGTTCGAAATGTGGGGAACCGACATAATTGGGCCCATAGAACCAGCATCGTCCAAAGGACATCGGTTCATATCGGCGACAACTGATTACTTCTCTAAGTGGGCAGAAGCAGTATCGCTAAGAGAAGTGAAGACAGAGAATATCCTCCATTTCTTCAAGACACACGTCATCTATCGGTTCGGCACTCCGCGACAGATTATCTCCAATAACGGGCCAGCCTACAGAAGTCACAAAATCAGCCGCTTCGTACAGCAGCATAGCATAGACTGGAGATACTCTTCGGTCTATAATCCCCGAGCTAATGGTCTAGCTTAGGCTTTCAACAAGACCTTGACGAAGATCATAAAGAAGACGGTGTCCAGAAATAAAAAGGACTGGCACGAGAGACTGCATGAAGCTCTCTGGGCGTATCGGACCACCTTCAAAACGGCCACCAACACAATGCCATATGTGTTGGTATTCGGTACAGAAGCAGTACTCCCCTTGGAGATAGAGCTACCCTCTCTACGAGTGGCGGTTCATTACGAGCCAACAGACGAAGAGAATGCTCATCTTCGGCTTGAGGAGCTCGACACCCTTGACGAAACCCGGCTCGTGGCGCAACATAACTTGGAGACTTACAAAGCAAAGATGACGCGCTCATACGAGAGATTGACTAGGCCGAGAACATTCCGCCAAGGCGAACTCATGCTAGTGGTCAAGAGACCTATGATCCCCAATTGTGCCAAACGGGGGAAATTCGAGCCGAACAATGAAGGCTCGTACACCATAGACAAAGTCTATCAAGGTGGGGCTTACTTGCTCATGGATATGCATGGCGAAAAACCCTTTCGACCAATAAACGGCCGATTCCTTAAGAAGTACTACGCTTGACGAGTCACGAACCAGGTTAATGATAGATGACGACGCCTATGTCCGCTCGCTATCTTCTTGAGTCCAGACTCTAAAAATAGTATCCAACGATACCCCATCATGGAAAACTACGAACCGAAGCGTCTACAAACCGCAGCATCCTAAGGCTGACAATAAAAAAACGGTACGTCCATAAGCGAAATCGGCACGGATGAAAACCCGAACGGGCTCCGTGAGTAAAAACAGCAGGGCTACCGGCGAGTTTGTGAAAACCCGAAAGGGCGCAATCTCGTTAAAGGACACTTGCAAGGTCCTCTCGACCTTGTAAGGAGAAAATACCTGCGTGGATCCTTACGACTCACAAGGGAGCAACACATTTAGGGATCCCCACGATTCCTAAGGAGAAGTTACACTTACGAGATCCTCACGACTTGTACGGAGAATTCCCCAATGAGACCCTCACGGCTCATAGGATTCAAAAGCCTTAAGCTACAAGGATCTGAACCTATTCTTAAGCCGTCATACACCCCAATATTGCCCTACAAGCGTTTCAACATTGACCCTTGTATACAATCCACGGGCACGAATAAACATTTCCCCAACAGAATCCCACCAGCAACGAGGGATATCCTCACATGGTGAACGACCCTTGTAAGTCCTCTCGACTTATAAGGAGAAAACACTCTTGTAAGATCCTTACGACTTATAAGAAAACATACACTTAGGAATCCTCACGATTCTTAAGAAGAAAACGCTCTTACGAGATCCTCACGACTCGTAAGGAGAAACATCTTTATGAGACCCTTACGGCTCATAAAGTCAAAGGCCTTAGTCGACAGGATCTTAACCCGGTTTGCTAAGCCACATTTGTTCTAACCGACAAAGGAAAATGATGATTCGCTCCTGGCTATATCCCAGTTGTAGCGATGCTGATGCCTAAATCGGTATCAAATTCCAAGTCTAAACTCGCGATAAAAATCAGCGAGCCAAAAATGCATATGAAATAGCCGAAATGATGGGGCAACTTGCAACAAAATCAGCAAGTAAAATATATGCATACAAAATAGCCGAAATGATTTGGCAACTCGCGATAAAAAGCTGCGAGTAAAAAAAATAGCCGAAATGATTGGGCAATCGTGACTTTCGTGATACAAAAAGATGAAATGATAGAGCATCGCGGAAAGAAAACAAAAAAATACATATAAAATAAAACTTTTGCCTTGCAGGTAAGTCCATACTGACCCCTGTATACAATCCATGGGCATAAACGAAAAGGGAACTACATGTCCTAACAAACTCTATCAAAGGGAGAGTCAGGTCTCAGCGGCAATATCTGCATCCCAGAAGACCAGCAACGGCGTTCCTCCTCATGCCAGCAGGACACGGACGCAACACTACCAATTGAAGCCACGGCAAAGTCCCCAGTTCCAAGACTCTGCGGTTCACAGACAACCTAGAGTCAACCACCAACACCGTAGAAAACGGAGAAAATCGATCCCAACACCGTAGAAAATGGAGGAAGTCGACCACGACACCATAGAAAACGGAGGAAGTCGACCACGACACCGTAGAAAACGGAGGAAGTCGACCCCGTCACCGTAGAAAACGGAGGAAGTCGACCCCGACACCGTAGAAAGTGGAGAAAGTCAACCCCGACACCGTATAAAACGGAGACCGACACCGTAGAAAATGGAGAAAGTCAACCCCGACACCGCAGAAAAAGAAGAAAGTCGATCCCGACACCGTAGAAAACGGAGGAAGTCAACCCCGACACCGTATAAAACGGAGGAAGTCGATCCCGACACCGTAGAAAACGGAGAGAGTCGACCCCGACACCGTAGAAAACGGAGAGAGTCGACCCGGCACCGTAGAAATCGGAGAAAGTCGACCCGGCACCGTAGAAAATGGAGAAAGTCGATCCCGGCACCGTAGAAAACGGAGAAAGTCAACCCTCGACCTTCCCGTCGAAGCAACGCTTTGACTCGGGAACAAGTCAACTCATCAACCACTTACGAGTCCTCTCGACTTGTAAGGGAGAAAATTCTCTTGCGAGATCCTTACGACTCTTAGGAGAAAGCACACTTAGGAATCCTCACGATTCCTAAGGAGAAAATACACCTACGAGATCCTCACGACTCGTAAGGAGAAAAGCCTTTATGAGACCTTCACGGCTCATAAAGTTGGAAAGTCTTAGGCAACAGACCCTAACCCTGTTTCCTAAGCCATCGCTACCCTATAAAGAGTTCAAGATTGAAAGCTATCTACTATCTACGGGCCACATCTGCTAAAATCACATGCTAACAACACAGCAGAGAAAAGAAAGTGATAGTCGGAGATAAAAAAATGTGTCCTTTATTCATGAATTCAATTGAATACAATATACATCATATAAAATAAAAAAATGAAATGAATACATGTTATTCATAAAATTACAATCGATACAAAGACGACTATTGAGAAGGAGGCGATTTTAGAAAATCAGCAAGCCGCTCGCGCACTCCTCTCGGCTCCTTTTCATGATCAGCCGCCGCGGCCTGCTCCGCTTCGACTCGGGCCTGTTGCTGCAAACAGGATGAAAGTTTCTCATCGATTACCCGCTGAGCTGCCTCATGACTTTACGCATCCCTCTCAGTGAAGTCGAGCTTCTGCCTCAGCGTTAGCCCGTCAGAAATACATCATAGGAGGCCCTCAAAGATAGCTTTCAGCTGTGCAGCATTCGCATCAACCTGGGCGTGCAGCCGTGCAGATTCGCCTGAAGCCTCTTCGCGTTCCTTCCGCCTCAAGGTCGCCTCCTGTTCGAAATGGCGGAGGAAGGGAATGCTCTGCTCAACCCATGCAGCCCGCTGGGAGTTCAAAGCCAACACTTCCGGAGTGGGACGCCTGAACTCAATCTCATACATGCAGGCCTCGATCTTCCTACAGTAGTTAACCCAAGACTCGACGACGCCCTCGCCGTGGAAGTTCACGAGCATCGCCAACATGAGATTAACCTCGGCAGCAAAATCTGCAGCAGATGCGAAAGTCTCAGCGTCAAGATCCTCGACGAACTCGCTTAACATTCGCAGGCTATTCGCAGCACCCCTAGAAGATAGGCGTTTAGCAAAGGGCCCTGTCGGCATTGGGATTCGAGACTCGAAGGGAGCTGGAGTCTGTGCGATTGCTGCAAAACAAGTTATGGTCAAATGTCGGCTCAAGAGATAAAGAAAACGCACGAGCGATGAAGTCTACTATACCGGCTGCGATAAGTGGAAAAGTTGAGAGTACCAGAGGCGCGACTGTTCTCTCATCCCCTCCTCCAATCTGTAACGCTGCAATCAATTCAAAGAAGAATTAGCAACAACATAGTTGCCCATAAAAGAAAGGAAAGGATGTCGTTTAAAAAAAATTATACTCACCGACACCGGTAGGCAGGACGATTTCTGACTAGAAGGAGAAATGCGGGTTCAGCACCTGATACAGATGGTCAAAAAAGACTCCTGCAAGGTTGTAACAATACAATTTCAGTACAAAGAGTATATTACCCACGATGAAACCGATATGTTGCAAACCCTTACCTTCCAGCATTCCAGAGGATATAGGAGAAGGCGAGGGGACAACAACCGTCATGGCAGTGACCGGAGATGTGTCAGATGACACAATCTCAGTGTCCGCTACACCTACAAACAAAATACCGTCAGAACGAACTGAAAGAGATTGCGAAATAAAAAAAAAGCAGCGACCCAAGACCCGCCTGATGGGTCATCAGCCAAAACCGCGACGGAAGCATCACCAGGCACAGTGGCTTCTTCGCTCTCCTTCAATGGAATAGTTTCGGCGCCTGTGGCTTTGTCCCCCGTTTTGACAAGAGCCATTACGACGTTTGTAATGCCAGCCGATAGCAGGGAACCGCAAGGGGAAAGAGCGGCGGTTTGGGTAGCCCCGGACTCCTGAGAGAGAGTAGCCGTCTTCTCACCTGCCGCCTCATCGCCAATGCTGGGCCCTGCAAGATATAGTATATCAGAATTTGCGGATCGAGTAAAAATGAAAAGACCGGGCATTACATTACCTGGCAATGGATTCTCAGTGGCCTCCCGAGCCACGCGCACGACCTGTCTATGAGCGTAGACAGGGCAGCTGGAGCATCCTCTGGAGGAATAGCGATAGAGGGGGTGGCGCTTGAACCTGCACCCACAGCCAAGCTGACATCACGTTCCCTCGCCGAACACTTTCTACGCTTCTTGTCATCCTTGGCAGTGAGAAGTGATCTCTTCAATACCTCCATCTGGGACGTCATCGTCCGAACCAGGAGCTGCCTCTGGAGCCGTTACGGCGTCCGTCATTGGCTGTTTAAGCGAAGCCTCTTGAGACAATACTGAGGGAGTTGGGGCCTCAGCAGCCGGCTCTGGAAGCGTCGCCGCATCACCACGCAGAATCGAAACCACACTTGGGATAACCTGAGTCGAGGTAGTCCCTGCAATAAGATGAAAAGGAAGGGTCAAACCACGAATAAAGAAAAAGGGAATGAAGGCACAACAACCCGAAGTATACCAAGGCCCAAGGAAGCACGAAGCCTCTCTTCCTCCTCAATAGTCTTGAGGGAAGCCGCGAGAGCCTCTTCGGCGGAGATACCTGTTGAAAAAGAAAGCGTCGGTCAAAGCGTAATAATATATATATATATATATATAACCGCGAAAAGATACGACTGAAGTCTACCTGACTGTGCGATGGTGATCAATGCCGCTTCATCGCGAGCTTGTTGCTCCGAAACCGCGATGGCAGCCTTCAGATTGGTATCATCCGGCGCAATGAATAAAGCCTCATTGGTCCCGTACTCACTTAAGCCTTCGCTGTAAGGAGCATGAGGCTCCTGGCCGAATGCAACGTCCGCAGAAAATAGTGACTTCTTCTTCTTCTGTGAGCGGACGCCGGCAGCCGGCAACAGGAGCTTGCGCTTGGCGGGCAACTTTGGGCGGCGAGTCCCGATCTCCGTACCCACGCCAGACTCGGGAGATGCTACAGCTACCGCTTCTACAGGCACACGAGGTAAAGGCATCTCAGGCATAACGCGCGGGACCACCACCGCAGCGGCTCCTCTCAAGGAAGGACGAACGATGGTTCGTTGCTTCAAGGGAAAGGCTGGATTACCAGCTCGGACAGCACCCTTGCGATCAAGCAATAATCGCTTTTCTTCCCTGATAACGGCACTCATCGTGTGCTGGTACCATGCCACGTACACATTCAGGATCTTCGGGATGCAGCTCGGCTCACTGATAAAGAGGTTAGACCCGGTGTTAAGCCGCATGAAATGGTGTAGCGCATTACGGATACCTTCTTTCATAGCAGCCGGCTCAGCTAGGAAGGCCTCAAGCGGGACACCCTGATTATAGCTTGATTGTTGAGCAAAGCGGTGCGGGTTGTATCTCATGAACAGCGCCGCATTGTTCCGCCTAAACACTAAAAAGCCCGGCCTGATTGAATATAAGTGAAGAATCTCCCGAGCTTTCAAGGTAGAAACCCCATCTTTGAAGGTGTCCCGCAGCGGCTGCACCGTCTTAGCGGATTCCTTGCCGATAGTCATGACCTTATCGACGAAGGCCATGCAATCCCCGACCGTACGCGGACGAAGAATCAGACCCCGAGCCTCTCGCTGAGTCAGTTCCAAAACAGAAGCGTCAGCAAGCCGCATAACCCGAGGAAAGTTATAACTTTCGTAGAAACGGGGCCCTTTGTGGACTCCAAAAGCGCCGAGCACATGCAGCTCGAGCCACGAAGTGAAATAGTGCATCGGAAAGTTTACGGGCCGCACCCCCGGTTGAGTGGTGTCTGTCGCCAAGCTAAGGCCATGATACAGGTAAAGCCAGCCCAGCAATCCCAACGGCAACCTGCGTCCCTTCAACCATTCGGTGAGCCGGGTAGAAAACGGACGGCCTCATGTAGCGAGGGTGCATGGGGAGCGCAAACCAGCTCAACCATAAACCAAGGAACCCTAAAAAGAACGCCTCTTCGTCGATGTCTTGAGTAGCGAGTCTGCAAAGGGGACGACCGCGGCGTTTGGGAGGAAGAAATTCTTTTGATCCGCTTCCGCTGTCGGCCGGCTATCCAAGCCAAAACCGAAAGGATCGTCGAGCTTGGAAAACTTCGCATCTTGTTTCGACAAGACTTCCGGGCGAAGAAAACGGGCAATAAAATCCGTAAAGCTGACCCCGTGGCTTCCGGATTCAAGAAACAGGCTCTCGTAAATATTTAACACCTTGATCAAGCTTGGGAATCGGTGCTGAATGGCATTCTCTATGGTCAGACCCATCACTACTGATCGAGTGGCGAAAATGTACTTTCAGGGGGTAATATCTCCTCATAATGTTCCCCTCTGACAGGCAAGCCGGAGATCTCCGCGAACTCTTCTAAAGAGATTGAAACTTCCCGATCTAATAGAAGGAAGGTGTGAGTTGGAACGTTCCATTGTTCCAAAAAAGCTTTGACCCACCATACAGGGGGCGTGGAATACTGGAAGAGGGACGCATAAATCGTGAGGTACAACCCGAGCTTCAGGAGCTGCGATTTCTTGGCCGACAAAATGTACCGAGCCTACTGCAAATATCCAGCTGGATGGCGAGGATTCAAGCCTATCATATACGGCTGTCCCCAAGGGCGCGACTCGCCTTGACATATACGCCGCCCCAGAGTATCCAAAGCCATCGGTGGCTGTACGAGTATCGCGGCCATAGAGGGCTGAAGGCAATCCTCCGCAGTCCAGTTGGCTTCCTCTACGGCATAGTTCACTGGGGGTGAGTCGGCGTAATGGATCGCTGAAATGGGCTCCGATGGTGCTGCGCAAGAAAAGCTACGCCGACCTCGGATGATTTGATTGTACCACGACCCCCATAAATGAAGAGACTTTTGCTCCGGGTCGTGGTCTTTGATCAGCGCAAAGATTTCTCTATCCACGGGCGTGTTAGGGAATGCGTTTTCCGGACGAATGAAGGGGAAAGAGGTGTCAAAAGACATAGTACCTGCGCGAAGAAGAACAAGAATTAGCAGTCAATGCTACAATTCAAATTCCGACACTTGGTACTTAAAATTTGTACTACACCGCAATGCAGTAGAAAGGGACCAAAGGGGGACCTACCAAATCAAGGTGACGGCTCATCATTGATGAGACAGTCACTCATTAAATAGGAAATCCTAAAATGATTCTCATTTAATGAGAGGCCCCTCGGGCCGAGGAGTAAAACTCTCTTGAGAGCAGCGCTCTGCAAAAGAGAGTGACATCTGTCAACTCTAATAATGAAGGGAACAAAAATTCCCCCAAAAAATTCTGAAGAGCTATGCTCTGTGAAGATGATGGACTAACCCATCAAAAACCCTAAAAAGAAAAGCTTTACTAAGTTAAAAAAAACTCCAAGATCTTTAAGATGTATGAACAAACTCTAAGAGTTCTTCATAGAAGATGAACAGATCTATGATCTGAGAAGAGCAAGGCTCTGTTAATGGGTACAACCCTAAAACATTTTTAGAACTATGATCTGAGAAGAGCATGGCTCTGTTAATGGGTAAAACCCTAAAACATTTTAAGATCTACGATTTGAGAAGAGCAAAGCTCTGTTAATAAGTTCAATTCTTACCAAATTTGGGCAGAGTTTTGACTCTAAGAAGTTTTTTTAAGGCAGAGAGCATAGCTCTGAAGGAGAATTAAATTCTCAAGAACAAGAAAACAAGAAGATGAACAAAACAGTCATCTCAAGGGCCAAAGGCCCTATTTATAGGCGCTGGAAGTCGGTTCAACTTCCAAGTTGATCCAATGGTGGAAAAGCTGCCACCGCTGCACTCACGTGTGAGCCACGTGAGCGCAACGGTGGGGGGGCATTTGTTTCCACCAATCAGAGAGAAAAGCTCTATTTAGAATTTCAAAATTTGAAATTTGAAATGAGGCAACGCCTCATAAGAGCGCTTGCGCCAAGAGCGCCAGCGCTAGGAGTCAAAGACTCTGAGGCAGCGCTCACGTGCAAAATACGAGAGTGCTCGTACCAAGAGCGCCAGCGCTAAAAAATCTGAGGCAGCGCCTCACGTGAAAAGCACAAGAGTGCTAGCGCTAAGTGCGCTAGCGCCAAGAGTCAAAGACTCTGAGACAGCACCTCACGTGCAAAGCACGAGAGCGCTAGCGCTAGAACAAAACGTTCTCCACCCTTGGATCAAAGATCCAACGAAGATGATTAAAAATAATCAAATTACCAGAAAAAAATTCTGTTGAGGAAATACTCCTCAAATCTTTCCAAACAGGAAAGATTATGCTCTGTAAATCAGAGCACTTTTGGATCAAAGATCCAATGGTGATTAAAAATCACCAAGATACAGAATAAGTTCTGTATGGGAAAATATTTTCCCAACCTTGTTAAAAACAAGAAGATTGTCTTCTGTAAAACAGAAGTCCTAGGATCAAAGATCCAATATTGGGGAAACATCCCCAAATCAATCAGAGAAAGATTTCCTTAACTGATTCAACAAATCAGCCTCCCCTATATAAAGGACCCAAGACTTCAAGTCTTGCAGAGAAACCCCCCCCCCCCCCATAAACTTCAAGTTCTCAGAAAAGAAAAAAAGAAGAAGAGCAAGCTCTAAGAAGAAGAAATTTTCTTCAAGGTAAATAAAAAGAAGAGAGATCATAATATCTCCTCAATTTTTGAGAGTTTAACTCTCACATCATAAGAACTTAGTTCTTTTTCTAGATCACAGATCCATAAGACAAGGTTTTTTTTTCAAAAACAAAGAGATCATAGCATCTCATCAAGAAGAGAAAAACTTAGTTCTTGGATCCATGAGACAAAGTCTCTTATAAACCGAGAATTTAATTCTCAGAGCACAGAACTGATCAGAGCTATCAGAGAAGAGCCTTAGCGCTCCAATTTAAAAAGAAGCGCCTTAGCGCTCTAAGTCTGGCGCTCAGCGCCCAGCGCTCCAAGCGCTATTTAAAAAGAAGCGCCTTAGCGCTCCAAGTCTAGCGCTCAACGCCAAGCGCGCCACGCGCTCCTCACGTAGGCGCTATTCTAAAAGAAGCGCTTTAGCGCTCCAGCGCTCCAAGTCTGGCGCTCCAAGCGCTATTTTAAAAGAAGCCTTAGCGCTCCAAGTTTGGCGCTCAGCGCCAAGCTGCCACGTGCTCCTCACGTGAGCGCTATCTCAGAAGAAGCGCCTCAGCGCTCCAAGTCTGGCGTTCATCGCCAAGCGCTCTGTACATAAAGGTTCTGTACATAAAGCACTCTGCGCTACATAGAGTGTTCAACATTCAATAAAAGACAAAAGAAAAAGGGGTGTCAGAACCCAAATTAATGCTCAGCATTATTGAACAAGAAGGGACTGAGCCCAAACAAATGTTCAACACCCAAACAAATGTTCAACATTTTAATCAAAACTGAGTGGGCTGAGCCCAAGTTGGCCATAAGTCCCTAACTCAGACCAACCGAGCCCATGTGCTCACAATTGGTCTTAGTCCCAAATCTGACCACAGATCTCCCAACCAACATTGGTTCAAGAGTACATCTCCTCATTCCTCTGATATGTGTCGTTGTAATTCTTCAACGTTTTCAGAGAGGTGACGGGTCCCGACAACCAGACATTCCCTGGACTATGATGTCCTTAAACTTATGAACCGCAACGTCCCTAAACTAAACTCTATAGACTATGACGTCTTTAAACTATGCACTATGATGTCCTTAAATTCCATGGACTATGATGTTCTTAAACTTATGGACCGCAATGTCCCTAAACTAAAACGATAGAGTCTAAACACTCTTTCGTTGGATCTAAATGATCCCAAAATCCTATTGAGTAGATCTTAGTCTAAAATTAGACTAACGTATTCTCAACAAATGTTTGAGTTGACCTTAGTCTAAAACAAGACTAACGGTCCTTAAACCAACCTAAACCCAAATCTAATAAAATATGGATTTGGACTAATCCACGCCCTACGGGCGACAACATAAATTAGTCTCCGTATATAATCCACGGGTAACCAAAAATAAAACAAACACACACGATACGAAGTGACCTTCTGAAGCAGGAAAAAGTGGTTACCGCGATGTGGTAACGTAATTAACTGCAGGGGCTTGCGCCTGCAGGGAAGAGCGTCCCCACAATCAAAAACCCCTCACAATGAGGTGAATCTGACGAAGTCTGCTACAATGACCGCATCCGTCTAAACCTCCGATACACGGTGCCATAAATCAACTTGGCATCTTCAGAGAGGTGGAAGGATAAAACCAAATAGCATCTGCTCCCAAATTCAGGCAAGACGTTTGTCTTCCCGATATTCGGCGGTAAACATACCTAGCTCCCACAAGTATGATCGCCATCACAATGCAAGTAGTCTAGCAATGATCCTACAGGCTTTATCAACATGTATAAATGATATGCAATAGCAAGTAAAACATACGCACATGTTAAGATAAAGAAAAACCAGATAGCATACTATCATATCGAGCAAGACTGTCCTGTACATATATATGTCCAAGCATCGACATGTATACATATACAATAATGGCCTCTAAGGCATACATATTCAACAATTCATCCACAACGATCCAATACTCCATATACACAAACCATCACAATACAGATATGTGCAACCCCCACTAACCGATGTATAGCGATTAGCAGACGTTTAGCATCATATATACAAATATAGATTCACAATTAGCCAAGAACCTTTAGAATTTCGATCGATAAACAAATCCGTTTCTACCCCATGCACAATCCAATACACAAACAAATCTAGGTAGAAAACACATATGCCAAAAATCACAATTCCACACAAAAGAACCCCAGAAAAAATTATGGGTGAATCGGCCCCAACTCGGCGGCGGAACCGCGGCTAAATGGCATGTTTGGCCGCGGTTCCGCTGTCTAGTGGGGGGATTACGATCCCAAATTTTTTTCTGTTCTTATAAATGCCTGCATGTATTTTTAAGGCCGCTGAAATAATTTTTTGAGCAATTTTGAAAATCGACCACAAAGCATGTTATGGATTTTGATTTCGGGCAATATTTCATCGATCAAATTTCTAACTACTTGCTAACTAGCTAGTTAAGGTTTAGTAGGCTCTGATACCACTGTAAGTCAATGTCACGCACCCCGCGGGTTCGCGGGGAGGCAAAATTTACAAAAAACGATTTTCTTACTTCGTAACACCAACTAAACTCCAGGATCTTAACAAAAACCTTAACTAGCTATAACTACTAGGAGGTTCTAACTACTCGGTTAGGATTTATACCTCCTTGTTAACAAGTCCTTCCGGTCGTCTTCTTCTCCTCCTCTTCTTTAGCTCCTCGAAGATCGAATCGAGCTTGCAACGTCGGCCTCCTCGTGTTGAAGACGATCCACCCAGGAGTCTATACCTTAAGCTCCAACCTCTAAACCGAGGTAAATAGGGTGCTTGGTTTGCTAAGCAAAGTAGCCTAGAAGATGTAGAGTATCTAATAGAGTGTTTTATCTCATAAGACCCAAGGGTTCACAACTCATGTGAGGGTTAGGGTCTTGAGGAAGAAGGAGAGGGAAAATATGGAAAGAGAAAAAGAATGAGCAAATGAGCTAGGTTATGGCTAGTGAAGAATGGCTCCTCTCTCTTCACTCATTCAAGCATGCAATATTTTCTTATAGAAAATATCAACCATGCTTGAATAGTGAGTCCAAAACAATAAACAAATGCAAAGAGCTATGCTTCACCCCATGCCATGAATTTCTCCATTTCCGCCTCATTAATCTATTTCTCAAAATAGATAAACCAAATAATGAGGTGTCCCCTTTTAGAATCATGTCATGTAAAATTACAAGAATTCCCTCACCGTATATACATACCCGTATTCGTATTCCGAAAAATACGAATTCAATGAGATAATAATAATCCAATAATATAATACTAGGATCCGGCTTAAACCAAAGCCCACTAGTATTATCTGCCCGAACGACATCCGTGTAGCCAATACACGTGTGTGATCGGAACCCTGCCGTAAAACCATACGGCCTCTACATCATTTCGCCCGAAGTATGGAACCCTCTGTATGGGACTCTAAAGACTCGACAGTACGCTGGAAGTGGGTTTAACCACAAGTCCGTCAGTGGTACTAGCTGCACATAACGGCTACCCAGGTATCTGTCGATAAGAAGGCCGATGAGTAAACTCATCCGAACTCCTACTGAGCCTATCTGTGATAATCTCTGTACAGTCCGGTCTGCTCGTCTAAGATACTCGCATATCGGGCGTAGGGGGATGGTAAACGTCAGACCCCTAACAGAGCAATAAGTCGTGCCGGAGTAGAGCCCAATACACCCTGAGAAACTACTGGAGTACCTACCAGTAAATCTCGCTTGCCTTGGCCAGGCACTTTGTGTGATGGCTTTCCGAACACAGCGCGATATCAACTCCCAATACCGGGAGAGACGAATCCTATCTAACCGCTACTGCCTCCAAGTGCTTCGGGACTGCACCCAATTACTACATGTTTGCACGACTCCTTTGAGCCGTGGTAGGGTAGTAATCTAAGTGCAGTGGGAACACACTCGAGACGAATGGTGATATCAAGTCAACGGACTAACCTGTACTCATGCCACCCGGGAACTGCTACCTGACGATAGGTATAATACCAACAAGCAGTTCCCAACGAGTCCGTCCAGTGTAACTCATAACCCAATGAGCACCTATATACTATCTCTGGTACGACGTACCAATGGCTGTGGAACAGACCATCTCCCCTGCTGGAATGAGAAGTGTATACACTAGTCTACTCTGGAGTTTCGATACCCCGTCTCGATAATCCTACGGCTATGTATAAGGATGTGCTTATAGACTACCCAGCCCTTGCTAGTGTGACTGCCATCACAACGCAAGTAGTCAAGCAAAGATCCTAAGGGCTCTACCAATATGTATAAGCGATATGCTAAAAGAAACACATGCACATATAGGTAGAATCAAACCAAGTAGCATACTACCATTTTGAGCAAGATTGTTATTATAACTGTGAATATCCCAAGCTTCCAATATGTAATATACAATCTAGTATGATACAATAATGGCCTCTAGGGCATATATCACTAACACCCAGGAGGTAGGACTGGCCGAAAAACCGTTCTCAATAACAAGAACACCTGAAGGAGACGCAATAGTATGCATCTTCTTCATTAAGGTCATCAAGGAATTCATGTAATCCACCTTCTCTTGCACATACTCGTGACTGTTGTCACAAGTTAGAGCCAAATCTGTTGGGGGTTGATAGCTCCCCGGCCATCTACCATGGCCGATGCGGAACAAAAATGGTGTTTAAAAAAAACTTGGCACTAAAAAACCCGTCCTAGAATCGAACCATAAACCTATACTACCTCACTAAAGAGATGAGAGGTGTTATACCGAATGATTCGTGTCCTTCGGTCTTCTACAGCTCCTTGTGTAGGGTTCCTAGGCACTCTTACAAGGGTTAATAAGGCATCAACTATGCCCGAATAAAAATTTAGACGTGCTGAACAACCCAAAGCCGGGATCTTTGCTAGATTATTAGGGTTTAACATGCAAGTAAATATCTTTACAACAAAGTGTGAGGGATTACAACCTTTGTAGTCCGCTCCTTCGCTTCATAAGCTCTTAGCAGAAGTCCCTTCGCCGCGATCCACGATCTCCCGGACTCAAGAGAGGCTCCACAACTCGAACGATCCATGCTAGCTTGTAGTCTTCCTTTTCTCTGATGATCTGCCTCGAAATTTCTATAACTCAAGCTCTCTCTCTCTAATGAGGTGAACACCCAAATCTAATTGGCTAGATTAGATGAGGATGATGGAGTAGTATTTATACTTTCTTTTTATATCAAATTCTCATATAAAATCATCACAAAATGAAAACCTAGTAAGCTTTCTCAAAGCTCAAGGTTGAAGAAGAAGAAGAAGAAAATGGATAAAACCTTTTGTGATTAATAATGAAATGATATATGATTAATAATGCAACCATGATTAACTATGACAAGGCTAACCCATGTAGAGAATTAACTAAGGCTAGGGTTTGGGTTGAGTTAAAGAATGAGTCATCTAAAATATCAACCGTAATATCTTAGCTCAAAACAAAAAGAAACCTTCTAGAAGGTTCATGAAAGAACTAACCCAATTCAAACCCTAACCTTGTTTAATCTCTACTAAACATGTTGCATTAGTAATCATATCATGTTACAATAATATATATCACATATATATATTATATATTTGTAAATAAAAAAAATAATACAATTAATATATATCGCATATATATCAATGTATTATCCAGTGAGAAAATGAATCAATAAAGCGAGCCAATATTAGATAATGTAATGCAATATATCATATATATTATTATACATTAAATTATCGAATCAACACTTGATTCGACAATCCGGCTATATCGAATATAACCGACTAATATATCATGTACCGATTCATCGAATCAACACTTGATCCGATGACCCGGCTCATATCTAAATATCGCGAGAATATCATACGGTATCTCATATTGCATTATCCTCGGTCGTGTACATATCACATATGTGCCCCTACCCCGTTTTGCCTGAGCCAAGAAACCTCTGTGTAGGACTCTAAAGAATCGTCAATACGCCGGTAGCAGGTGATGATCATATCAAACACCCACAAGCTGCAAGCGGTCAGCTAAACATAACAGCCACCCAGGTATTGAGCGATCAGAAGATCAACAAGCTAGCCTGTACATTCTCCTGTGAATCCAATCAGTAACACTCCCGTACAGTCCGGTCTCTTCGTCTGATATGTTGCTTATCTAGTCTAGGGGTGGTATACGTCAGACCCCAGTAACCGATAAGTCGTGTCGATGTGAGGCTCATAACGGGTCGAGAAACTACTGGTAACACTTACCAGTAAATCTCTATATCAGCCCTGGCCAGGGACTTCCAGTTATAGCCAATCGAACACAGCACAACATCAACTTCCTATACCGGGAGAGACGAATCCCCTCCTATCGCTCATTGCCTCCATGTGATTCGGGACTGCACCCAAAAGCCACCGTTTTGCACGCCCTCTTGGATGTGGTAAGGTGGAAATCAAAGCACAGTGGGAATCACACAAGACTCTATGACGATCTCGGGTCTACAGACTACCCTGTACCAGTGTCACCGGAGAACTGCCATCTGACGTGTGGTATATCACCATCTGGGAGTTCTCGGCGAGTCCGTCCAGTGTACCCAGTCTCCACTGAGCACCCGTACACCATCTCTGATGTCAAAACACCGATGGATATGGGATCATCCATCGCCCATCATATGGGTCAAGATGAGTATACGCTAGTCTACTCTGGTGTATCGATGCCCTATCTCGACACACCCTCGACTAGGAACAGTTATAGGATGTACTCATCGACTACTGTGGCCCCACTAGTATGATCTCATCATAGTCCCAGTAGTCGAATACAGATCCTAAGGGCTTTATCAACATGTGAGAGTAAGGCAGTAAATATATACAAGTCAACATGTTAAGATAAAGGAATACCAAATAGCATGCTATCATGACGAGCAAGAAAGTCCTCTCTATATATATCCAAGCATCCATTATAATATACATCATATGTACAACAATGGCCTCTAGGGCATATACATAACTAACAATCTCCTACTTGCACTAAGGCCAGCTGCTGTAGTAACTCATACCTAGCATCCCGAATAATCTCGCAAACTGTATCTGGGGAATGGCCTTCATGAGTGGATCCGCAGTGTTGTCCTTCGTATCTACTCTCCTGACCTCGATCTCCCGGCGATCAACTATCTCCCTGATCAGGTGATACCGCCTCAGAATATGTCTGGACTTTTGATGGGACCTGGGTTCCTTGGCTAAAGCCACCGCTTCATTGTTATCGCAATACAGTGGTATTGGATGTTCAATGGATGGAACCACACCAAGTTCACTAATGAACTTCTTTATCCAGACAGCCTCTTTGACAGCATCGTTGGCAGCGATGTATTCAGCTTCCATCGTCGAGTCTGCAACGGTATCCTGTTGGAACTCTTACAACATACCGCCCCTCCATTGAGGGTAAAAACAAATCCCGAGTGCGACTTAGAGTCGTCCTTATCACTTTGGAAGCTGGAATCGGTAAAGGACTCCACCTGGAGGTCTCCATTACAATACACCAAGAACATCTCCTTAGTCCTTCGTAAGTACTTCAGAATGTTCTTCACAGCTATCCAGTGACTCTTTCCAGGATCTGCTTGATACCGACTCACTACACTTAGTGAGTATGCTACATCGGGTCTGGTACATAGCATCGCATATATGATAGAGCCTACTGCCGAAGCATAGGGTATCCTTTGCATGCGAGCTCTCTCCAAATCAGTCTTGGGAGACATCTCTTTGGAGAGAGTGAGTCCAGAGATCGTGGGTTGGTTCCCACGCCTAGATTCTTCCATACTAAACCTCTTTAGTATGGTGTCAATGTACCTGGGTTGGGACAATCCCAGTATCCGTTTAGATCTATCTCTATAGATCATGATTCCCAATATGCAGGACGCATCACCTAGATCTTTCATTGAGAATCTTTGTGATAAGAAGAGCTTGACTGATTGCAGCATAGGAACATCATTTCCTATCAAGAGTATGTCATCCACGTACAATACGAGGAATACAACCTTACTCTCTGCAACCTTCTTATAAATACAAGGTTCATCTTTATTTTTGATGAAGTCAAACTCTTTGACTACAACATCAAAACAGATGTTCTAACTCCGCGATGCTTGCTTTAACCCATAGATGAATTTAAGCAGTTTGCACACCTTTCCGTTGCTCCCACTATCTACGAAGCCCTCTGGCTGAGTCATGTACACGCACTCTTCCAAATCACCGTTTAGAAAGGCGGTCTTAACATCCATTTGCCAGATTTCGTAGTCATGGTATGCAGCAATGGCAAGTAAGATCCGGATGGACTTAAGCATAACCACTGGAGAAAAGGTTTCGTCATAATCCACATCTGGTCGTTGACGAAAACCCTTTGCAACAAGTTTAGCTTTGAAAGTCTCAACTTTTCCATCTACACCAATTTTCTTTTTAAAGATCCACTTGCTCCCAATGGGTTTTACCCCTTCAGGAGCATTTTCCAAAGTCCATATTTTGTTGGTGTACATGGATTCCATCTCAGATCGCATTGCATCCAGCCATTTCACAGAGTCACCACTCATGATGGCCTGCTCGAAACTAGTCGGGTCATCATCTTCCATGATGCAATCCTCGCTCCCACCATCAATGAGAAAACCGTAGTATCTCTCAGGTGGATGAGAAACCCTACTAGATCGGCGGAGAGGCTGGGGTTCGTCGGGAACTACTGAATCCTCTGGTTCC
Source organism: Agapanthus africanus (assembly GCA_030015575.1). Lineage (NCBI taxonomy): Eukaryota > Viridiplantae > Streptophyta > Magnoliopsida > Asparagales > Amaryllidaceae > Agapanthus > Agapanthus africanus. The sequence continues at coordinate 202,686,116 of CM057347.1, read as the reverse complement.
ATCAAATCATCTGTAGTTTGTGTTGCTGGAACTTCTTCCAGTTCTATCTCCTCGCCACAAATTTCTTTTGCAAGAAATTCCTTTTCTAAAAAGGTGGCATGTCGAGAAACAAACACCTTTTGTTCCTCAGTGTGGTAGAAGATATACCCTTGTGAGTTCTTGGGATATCCTACAAACTTACATAGGACAGACCTTGCCACGAGTTTGTCCAGATTTAGCCTTTTGACCTAGGCCGGACAACCCCATATCTTAACATACTTAAGAGATGGTCTCTTCCCTTTCCATATCTCATATGGAGTGGTAGGCACTGATTTGATAGGAACCATATTCAATAGGTGTATGGCTGTCTCAAGCGCATACCCCCAAAAGGAAATAGGTAACGCGGTTTCACTCATCATAGAGCGTACCATATCTAATAGGGTGTGATTCCTCCGCTCCGATATACCATTTGTAGGGTTCCTAGGCACTCTAACAAGATTCTACAAGGCATCTACCATGCCCGATTCAAAAAATTAGCCGTGCCGAACAACCCTAACCAAGATCGTATACTAGAGATTATGCGAAAAATAGCAAGTAAACAACTTTAACACTAAGTGAAAGGGATTACAACCTTTGTAGATCCGGTCCTTCACTTCAATAGCTCCGTGTAGATGTCCCCTTCGCTGCGATTGTGAACTCCGGACTCTAGCGATGGTTTCCTCGGAGAAATGAACGGGCTAGGTCGTTGACTTCGAGGCCGAAAATGATCTACGTCGGGGAGACACTAACTCAAGCTATTCCTTCACTAGGTCATGAACTTTATGAAGAGAACACACTCTACTACATGGCAAGTGGTAGAGGATGAAGAAGTAGGAGGTGGGCTCACTTTAGAATTGATTTTCTCATATTTTTCCTCATAACACCATTAGAGCTTGAAAGCTTTTTCAAGGAGCTTGATGAAGATGAAGAAGAAAGAATAATATCATCATATCAATTAATTCCCTCAATAATGTAACCATGGGTGAGTTAAGCTATCATGCTTAACTCATGTAGAGAATTGACCAAGGTATTAGGTTAAGGGTTAGGTTAAAGAATATCAAGAGAAATGACAAAAGAGTGGACTTTGTCAAAGTTTCTCCAAGCTTCTTCAAGCTTGATAACTTTGACTAAGTTCAACTCTTTTGTTAAATCTTAAGATAAAACAATAACCCTAATCTTAAACCTAATCTTGGTACAAGTCTCATACACCCATCTTGTGTGTATCATCAAGTATGACACAAACATATGTACACAAATATATATCACATATACACTTATGCACAAACTAGTGAGAAAATAAATCTTGAGTGAGCTAATACTAGTTAATGTAATGTAATATATCAAATATATATAATTATACATTAAATTATTAAATCAACTCTTGATTTAATAATCCGGCTATAACCGACTAATATCAAAAGTAACAAATTATCGAATCAACACTTGATCCGATAACCCGGCTATATCGCATTCAACCGATCAATGTCACAAATCGCGAGAATAGAATACGGTATCTCATATCGTATCAATCTCGGTCCCGCACATATCACATATGCGCTCCTACTCCGTTTCGCTTGAGCCAGAAAACCCCTGTGTAGGACTCTAAAGACTCGTCAATATGCCGGCAGTAGATGATGATCATATCAAACACCCACAAGCCGCAAGCGGTCTGCTAAACGTAACGGCCACCCGGGTATTGAGCGATCAGAAGATCGACAAGCAAGCCTGCTCACACTCCTACGAATCCAATCAGTAACACTTACCGCACAGTCCGGTCTGTTCGTCTGATATGTCGCATATCTCGCCTAGGGGTGGTAAACGTCAGACCCCAATAGCTTGATAAGTCATGCCAATGTAAGGTCCATAACAAGCGTGAAACTACTGATAACACTTACCAGTAAATCGCTGCAGCCCTGGCCAGGGATTTCCAGTTATGGCCAGTCGAGCATAGCGCAACATCAACCCCAATACCGGGAGAGACGAATCCCCTCCTATCGCTCATTGCCTCTATGTGAATCGGGACTATACCCAAAAACCACCTGTTTGCATGACTCAGTAGAGCCGTGGTAGGGTGGAAATCAAAGCACAGTGGGAGACACACAAGACTCTATGACGATCTCGGGTCAACAGACTAAGCTGTACCAGTGTCACCAGAGAACTGCCATCTGACGTGAGGTATAATACCATCTGGGAGTTCTCGCCGAGTCCGTTCAGTGTACCCAGTCTCCACTGAGCACCCGCATATCATCTCTGATGTCAAACACCAATGGATATGGGATCATCCATCGCCCATCACATGGGTCGAGAAAATATACGCTAGTCTACTCTGGAATATCGATGCCCCGTCTCGATATTCCCACGACTAGGAACATTGAAGGATGTACTCATAGACTACGCAGGCCCCACTAGTATGATCTACATCATAGTCCTGCAAGTCGAGTACACATTCTGAGGGCTTTATCAACATGTAATAGAGAGACAGTAAGTATACATGTTAAGATAAAGAGCAACCAGATAGCATACTATCATGTCGAGCAAGAAAGTCCTACCTATATATGTCCCAGCATCCACTACAATACACATCTCATGCACAGTAATGGCCTCTAGGGCATACATATAACTAACAATCTCCCACTTGCACTAGGGCCATCTGTAGCAGTGGTTGCAGTATCTCATTCTCAACCATCCCATAAAAGTCTCTCTCTGGGAAAAAGCCTTTGTGAGTGGATCCGCCGTGTTGTCCTCTGAGTCTACTCTCCTAACCTTGATCTTCCTGGAGATCAACTATCTCCATGATCAGGTGATACTGCCTTGGAATATGTCTGGGTCACTGATGGGACCAGGGTTCCTGGACCAAAGCCTCCATTGTCATACAATGGTAGGAACCTAGTTCATCTCATGAACTAATATACACCCAAACTTCCTCTTTGGTAGTATCTTTGATAGCGATGTCACCAGCCTTTATTGTCTAGTTTGCCACGGTATCTAGCTTGGAACTCTTCCAACATACCGTCCCTCCACTGAGGGTAAAGACAATGCCTGCGATTGACATTCAGTCGTCCTTATCACCCTGGAACCTTTCCAGTGATTCTCCCCAGGATTGATTGATACCATCTCACTACATCTAGTGAGAATCCTAATATCCATTTAGATCTATCTCATAGATCCAAAAACAAGGATTTATGAGGTATCACCTTTATCCTATACGGAGAATCCTTGTGATAAGCGGAGATTGACCGTGCGTAGCATAGGAAACTCTTTTCCTATCGAGAGCATGTTGTCCACGTACAATACGAGGATGAAGTCAAACTCTTTGACTACTACATCAAAACAGATGATCCAACTCCGCGATACCTGCTTTATCATATAAAGCATCTTGCACACGTTTCCGTTGCTCCCACTGTTTATGAAGCCCTCTGGCTGTGTACTTATAGACGTTCTCTTCTAAATCAGTATTTAGAAAAATAGTCATGACACCCAACCACCAGATATCGTAGTCATGGTATGTAGCAATGGTAAGTAGGATCCGGATGGACTTAAGCGTAGGCACTGGAAAAGGTTTCATCATTATCCACGCCTGGTCGATGACGAAAACCTTTAACAAGTCTAGCTTTGAAAGTCTCAACCTTTCCATCTACACCAAGTAATTTTCTCAAGATATACTTGCTCCTGATGGGAATTTAACCCTTAAGATATAGCAACCAAAGTCCATACTTTGTTGGTGTACATGGATTCCATCTCAGATCGCTAAGCATCCAGCCATTCTTACAGAGTCCCCACTCTTAATGGCCTGCTCGAAACTAGTTGGGTCATCATCTCATGATGCAATCCTCGCTCCCACTGTCATCGAGAAACCGAAGTATCTCTCAGGTGGATGAGGAACCCTGCTAGATCGGCGGAGAGGCTGAGGTTCGTCGGGGACTATTGAACCCTTTGGTTCTACTAAATCATGAGCTGTAGTTTGTATAGCTGGAACTCCTTCCAGTTCTACAGAACTGACCTTGCCTCGATCTTGTTCGGATTTTTGCTTTTGACATAGGCCGGACAATCCCAAATCTTAACTTACTTAAGAGATGGGCTCTTCCCATACCATATCTCATATGGAGTGGTAGGCATTGATTTGATTCGAACCCAATTCAATAGGTATGCAGCTTCTCAAGTGCATAACCCCCAAAAGGAAACAGATAACTCAGTAGTACTCATCATAGAGCGCACCATAACACATAGGGTGCAATTGCTCTACCCCGATACACCGTTGTGCTGTGGTGTATATGGAGGAGTAATGCTGAGAGAGAATCTCATTCTCCTTTAGAATAGTTCAAGAATTCCATGCACAAGAATTCTCCTCCCTGATCTCATCATAGGACATAATACTTATACCCGTTTTGGTTCTCTACTTCTGACTTATATTCTTTGAATTTCTCAAAAGCTTCAGACATGTGTTTCAATAGGAACATGTGTCCGAATCTTGAGAGATCATCAGTGAATGTAAGGAAGTACAAAGAACCAGTCCTGGCATATGTAGACTGGGGACCTTCATACATCACTATGTATCAGTCCCAAGAGTTCACTAACTCTTTCTCTGTTTCCAGTAAACAGAGCTATGGTCATCTTGTCTTTGTGACATGACCGGCAAGTTTCACAAGATGTAAATTCAAACAGATTTAAATATGCATCTAAATGTAACTTAACTAGTCGGGTCGCATTGATATGACCTAGTCTACAATGCCTCAAGAAGAATTCGTTCATTTCTAAACTCTTCCTCTCGTGTGTGTTCTGTATACTAAGAACTGTGGTTTGATTTAGAATGTATATGCTTTTAGATAGCGTGCCTGAACCGATCAAGTTTTGATATAGGAAATGTTCAAAACATTATCCAACAATACAAAATTATATCCTTCTTTAATAAAAAGAGACTGATATGATGTTGTATATCAGGTTCGGTATCTAATAACATTCGTTCAGAATCAATGTATTCTAGTAATACAGGGTGATAACTATCAACAGACTTGGCTGCAACACTTGCACCGTTTCTATCTCATGAAATTTATCACCCGTTCCCAGTTCTCTACCTATCTGTAGCCCATGTAATAGATTACATTTGCGGGATCCTGATCCGGTATCTAATACCCAGGACGTAGAGGATACAGAGAAATAGTTCTTTGTAATGAACACACCCGAAGAAGATGCATCATCATGCACTTTCTTCGTTTGGGCGGCATGGGAATCCTGATATTCCCATATTTCCTGCTCGGTCTTATAACAATTATAAGTTGGAGCGGGGCCAACGTTCCCCAGCTCAGTATAACAAGCTGATTCGGTCAATATATCCGTATTATTATCTTGATTAAGGCGTGATATGGTCGCTACCTGGAGAGAGAGAAGAAAACACTCTGCGGCGCTCTTGCAAGATTAGATTAGTTATATATTTTATCTAATCAGGATGGCTCCCACTGTTTTTATCAAATCCTCCTTCAAACCCTAAAAGGAAAGACTAGCCGGGATTAATTACACTGTACAAGTTCGCCAATCTTTCAGCCAGGCCAATGCCGGTACTTTGAGGGAGGTTCCCCGTGCTTTCGCACGGACCTAATTAAAATAAATCTCGTTTTCCCAGGGGCGTAACCCCGTTGATATCTTTCTAGACACCTACTTGATCGGCTGATTGTAAAATGCAAAACTCTCCCAGGAGTAACAATTACTCGCAGTGGGTATCAGGATCCAACTATCATATAGAAGGTATGCAATCTCATTGCAAATTTCAACACTTGAAACTCCCGATAAAGGTTTTTACCCCTACCACTTATGACCTTAACTATGGTCAACAAATCATAAGCACTAGTCAAGTTCTACCCGTCATTTCGTGATTAACTAGACCCACCCACATGACCCTTAACTAAGGTCAACAAAGTCACGCGACTGTCCTAACTAATCGCATCATATGCGGTGTAGGAAGACACCACTTAGCTACCGTACACTGTGCCTTAACTAAGGTCAACAAACACAGCACGAATACTAAGTACTCTACTTCCTAAAATGACGGAGGGTTGCAGATGGTTTTTAAGAAAACCTTTAATGCTTTGAACTTGATCTCGTTGCGGAATTAAATGGTTTAAAATGGAGTATTTTTGAGGCTTTTGCTAGTTTCGCTAAAGAGGTCACTCCCGGTGAAGGGATCTCGGCTCTTTCCTCGTCGAATGAGGTGTAGGATATTCGCAAAACCGCTATGCAAAGCAAGAACTAGAAAAGCAGTCAAAAGACAAACCGAAGGTTGTAGCATCTGCTAGTTATTGCTAAAGAGGTCACTCCCGGTGAAGGGATCTCGGCTCTTTCCTTATCGAATAAGGTGCTGGATGTTCTACAAGGAACACCGCTATGCAAAGCAACAACTAGAGCTACCTGATTTTTGAAATTCGATTCCACAACATCATTTAGGTTTATTTTCTTTCATTAATCTCATTAATGAATGTCCCATCATTTAAGTCCACCTAAATATCACAGATAAATACAACGTACACTTATGCCATCCGCATTCGCCTCGATGTCCCGTCTGCACCGTTAGGTTAGGTAACTAACGGCAGAGCGGGGCAGGGCTAGCGCGTGTGTAAAACATAAGCAACGTCTATACAATATATCATATATACTATATACAGTATCTATCTGAACATATCACATGATCACATCACAGATAACGCAGCAGAAAATATCATATGAAATATTGGATATACTAGAACGTCCGTATTTTATTTTGAGCCTATATAAAACACGGATTCCACGGTCGTGATGAATAGCCAATCCCATACCCGTAGATCCCTACGAGAGCGGCAAGCAACCCTACCAATTCTAGAGTTAGGAGACCCGGACTCGACTCCTCGAGGTGGTCTCCGGACCCTAGAACCCGGTTACTTGTGCTCCCCTCCTTGGGTCTATCCTAATGCGGAAAAGTAAATAATATACAATGGTGACATCATCCTCAGCCCGGAAGTGCCCCAATAAAAGAATATTACATACAATGAATTTTACATGAATGAAAAAGAAAAACTCTCATCTCACATAAAAAAAACCCTGGCTATTCAAACACGACGATCCAATATAACATATGCAGCAACACATAACATCACATATCATCAACGTAAGTAAATATGCGTATCCCGATTGTCGTTGATGTATAGCAACGAAGCCGGCGATATACCACATACTACGCTTACGGTCACAGAAAAGAAAGTGTAAAACTACAACAGTTGGAATCCACAACCTCCTTAGACATCTCATGCCTAACTATTATAAACCCCGCATTTTAGTCTCATTATCGAAAACACTTTTCAATACCAAGTCGGGCAATTCAACAAGATTCCCGACATCCTGATCGAATGCTCGTCGCAAACTTTAGTAGACGGCCGCACCCCCGGATGCCGTCGACGAAGTGCACTAAGGCGGAACACCGCTGCCGCGAGCACCCGAACGGATGCTTTTGGTGACGGGGTTCTCCTACAGTCACTTGGTCGGGGCTATGGAGCGTGGCTGTCTATTAAGTTTACCCGGCGAGTATCCGCGTACGCTACGTGATTGCGACGGACTTTTGATCACATCAAAATCCCGTGGCAACCGATCAAATGAGACTAAACTGCTATGTTTATAACATTCAAATTAGTTATCTCATAACTACTTGTGGATTCCAAATATTGTATCACATTCCAGATAAATAGACAATGTAAAACTTTCCGATCGAATAAACAAACACCCAAGATTTCCCAAATAACTCAACACTTGAAATAAGTTTAAAAACATCCATTTCATGACACAGTACCAACGGTCCAGCCGTAGAAGGGTCAAGCCAACGCCTCACGTGTGGCACGCCGTACTGCCCCAAACCCTAAGGTTCAAAAGGCAGTTCAAGACGGTCACATAATCGAGTTAAGATTTGTTGTCTTCTAGAGGGTCCATCGCGTTACTTGCATGACTTAGAACGTTCTTAAACTACGGAAAAATCCAACACTTGGAAATTTTCCGGCAGGGGAAAAAGTGAGTTATTGATATCCGGTTAAACTTTTTAACACGTTCTAAAATTACCCGGACAAAATAAACAAAGTTAAATAATCCGATCGAATCATCGAGTCCCCAATACAAAATTCCCAAAAGAATCAGGAAACACATACGGAGGTTACTGTGCAAACAGTGAAGCAAGAAGCTACAGTATGGCCACGGAACCGCCGCACAAGCCAGGGTAAGGCTGCGGTTCCGCGGCGTTTTAATGGAATTAGGAGCACGTGCTGCACAGTAATTCCTAGATTACCCTACTGATTTTTTTGAGTATTTTTAATGTGGAAAAAATCAAATTTTCAGAAAATTTCCAGAGAAGGGTTTAAATTAGGGTTTCGGGGTTCGATCGGACTTTAAACTCCGCTCAGACATTGCCTAAAGCTCTAGCTTGTCTCTGATACCAGTGTAGGGTTCCTAGGCACTCTAACAAGGTTCTACAAGGCATCTACCATGCCCGATTCAAAAAATTAGCCGTGCCGAACAACCCTAACCAAGATCGTATACTAGAGATTATGCGAAAAATAGCAAGTAAACAACTTTAACACTAAGTGAAAGGGATTACAACCTTTGTAGATCCGGTCCTTCACTTCAATAGCTCCGTGTAAATGTCCCCTTCGCTGCGATCGTGAACTCCGGACTCTAGCGATGATTTCCTCGGAGAAATGAGCGGGCTAGGTCGTTGACTTCGAGGCCGAAGATGATCTACGTCGGGGAGACACTAACTCAAGATATTCCTTCGCTAGGTCATGAACTTTGTGAAGAGAACACACTCTACTACATGGCAAGTGGTAGAGGATGAAGACGTAGGAGGTGGGCTCACTTTAGAATTGATTTTCTCACATTTTTCCTCATAGCACCATTAGAGCTTGAAAGCTTTTTCAAGGAGCTTGATGAAGATGAAGAAGAAAGAATAATATCATCATATGAATTAATTCCCTCAATAATGTAACCATGGGTGAGTTAAGCTATCATGCTTAACTCATGTAGAGAATTGACCAAGGTATTAGGTTAAGTGTTAGGTTAAAGAATATCAAGAGAAATGACAAAAGAGTGGACTTTGTCAAAGTTTCTCCAAGCTTCTTCAAGCTTGATAACTTTGACTAAGTTCAACTCTTTTGTTAAATCTTAAGATAAAACAATAACCCTAATCTTAAACCTAATCTTGGTACAAGTCTCATACACCCATGTCACATATCATCAAGTATGACACAAACATATATACACAAATATATATCACATATACACTTATGCACAAACTAGTGAGAAAATAAATCTTAAGTGAGCTAATACTAGTTAATGTAATATAATATATCAAATATATATAATTATACATTAAATTATTAAATCAACTCTTGATTTAATAATCCGGCTATAACCGACTAATATCAAAAGTAACAAATTATCGAATCAACACTTGATCCGATAACCCGGCTATATCGCATACAACAGATCAATGTCACAAATCGCGAGAATAGAATACGGTATCTCATATCGTATCAATCTCGGTCCCGCACATATCACATATGCGCTCCTACTCCGTTTCGCTTGAGCCAGAAAACCCCTGTGTAGGACTCTAAAGACTCGTCAATATGCCGGCAGTAGATGATGATCATATCAAACACCCACAAGCCGCAAGCGGTCTGCTAAACGTAACGGCCACCCGGGTATTGAGCGATCAGAAGATCGACAAGCAAGCCTGCTCACACTCCTACGAATCCAATCAGTAACACTTACCGCACAGTCCGGTCTGTTCGTCTGATATGTCGCATATCTCGCCTAGGGATGGTAAACGTCAGACCCCAATAGCTTGATAAGTCATGCCAATGTAAGGTCCATAACAAGCGTGAAACTACTGATAACACTTACCAGTAAATCGCTGCAGCCCTGGCCAGGGATTTCCAGTTATGGCCAGTCGAGCATAGCGCAACATCAACCCCCAATACCGGGAGAGACGAATCCCCTCCTATCGCTCATTGCCTCTATGTGAATCGGGACTATACCCAAAAACCACCTGTTTGCATGACTCAGTAAAGCCGTGGTAGGGTGGAAATCAAAGCACAGTGGGAGACACACAAGACTCTATGACGATCTCGGGTCAACAGACTAAGCTGTACCAGTGTCACCAGAGAACTGCCATCTGACGTGAGGTATAATACCATCTGGGAGTTCTCGCCGAGTCCGTTCAGTGTACCCAGTCTCCACTGAGCACCCGCATATCATCTCTGATGTCAAACACCAATGGATATGGGATCATCTATCGCCCATCACATGGGTCGAGAAGATATACGCTAGTCTACTCTGGAATATCGATGCGCCGTCTCGATATTCCCACGACTAGGAATATTGAAGGATGTACTCATAGACTACGCAGGCCCCACTAGTATGATCTACATCATAGTCCTGCAAGTCGAGTACACATCCTGAGGGATTTATTAACATGTAATAGAGAGACAGTAAGTATACATGTTAAGATAAAGAGCAACCAGATAGCGTACTATCATGTCGAGCAAGAAAGTCCTACCTATATATGTCCCAGCATCCACTACAATACGCATCTCATGAACAGTAATGGCCTCTAGGGCATACATATAACTAACACCATTGTGCTGTGGTGTATAAGGAGGAGTAAGCTGAGAGAGAATCCCATTCTCTTTTAGATAATCCAGAAAATCATTGCTCAAGTATTCTCCCCCTCGATCAGATCGAAGGATTTTAATACTTTTGCCCGTTTGGTTCTCTACTTCGTGCTTATATTCTCTGAATTTCTCAAAAGCTTCAGACTTATGTTTCATCAGGAACATATGTCCGTATCTTGAGAGATCGTCAGTGAATGTAATGAAGTAGGAAGAACCGTTCCTGGTGTGTGTAGACATGGGACCGCATACATCACTATGTACCAGTCCTAAGAGTTCCGTAACTCTTTCTCCGTGTCCACTAAACGGAGTTTTGGTCATTTTACCTTTGAGACATGAATGGCAAGTATCATAAGATGATAATTCGAACGGATTCAAATATCCATTCTTATGTAACTTAGCTAGCCGTGTCGCATTGATATGACCAAGTCTACAATGCCACAAGAAGGATTCGTTCATTTCTGAACTCTTCCTCTTGTGTGTGTTTTGTATATTAAGGACTGTATTTTGATTGAGAATGAATATGCCATTATGTAATGAGCCTGATGCAATCAACTTTTGATCTAGGAAGATGTTCATAACATTATCCTGTACTACAAAATTATATCCTTCTTTACTTAATAAAGAAACTGATATAATGTTGCACATCATGTTCGGTATATAATAGCACTCATTCAGAATCAGTGTATTACTACTTGATATTCGCCAACTGCTTTGGCTGCAATACTTGCACCATTCCCTACTTGAACGGAATGATCACCTTTTCCCAGTTCTTTACCTTTCCGTAGCCCATGTAACATTTTACATATGTGGGATCCTGATCCGGTATCTAATACCCACGACGTAGGTTGAACTGAGAAACAGTTCTCAATAACTAACACACCCGAAGAAGGTGCATCAACATGCATGTTCTCTGTCCAGGCGGCGTGAGAATCCAGATATTCTCCTGTTTCCTGCTCAGTCTTATAACACTTATAAGATAGAAAGGGTCCAACGTTCCTCTGCTCAGTATAATAAGTGGGTTCAGTCAATACATCCATATTATTATCTTGATTATGGCCTGACATGGTCGCTACCTGGAGAGAGAGAGAAGAAAACACTTTAGCGTATGCTCTTGCAAGATTAGATTGGTTATTATCTTATCTAATCAAGATGTCTCCCACTGTTTTCATCAAATCTTCCTTCAAACCCTAAAAGGTAAGGTTAGCCGGGATTAATTACACCCTACAATTTCGTCAATCTTTCAGCCAGATCAGTGTCAGTACTTGAGGAAGGTTCCCCGTGCTTTCGCACGGATCTAATTAAAATAAACCTTGTTTTCCTAGAGGCATAACCCCGTTAACACCTTTCTAGACACCTACTTGATCGGCTAATTGTCCTGTGTAAAATTCTCCCAGGAGTAACTCTTACTCGCAGTGGGTATTGGGATCCAACTATCTCATAGGAGGTATGCAATCTCATTGCAAATTTCAACACTTGAAATTCCCGATAATGCTTTTACCCCTAACGTGCTATGACCTTGACGAATGCCAACAAACCATAGTCCGCTAGTCAAGTTCAACACGTACATTTCTTGATTGAATTAAACCCAGTCGTACGTCCCTTGACGAAAGCCAACAAAGCCGCACGACTACCCTAACCCAATCTCATCATATGTTACAGATAAGCAATATTTAGCTACCGCACACTACGTCTTGACGAAAGCCAACAAACGCAGCACGAATACTAAGTATTACCTATCTGAAATGTCGGAGGGCTACGCAGGTTTTCAGAAAACCATGAGCGTAATGAACTTGATATCGTTGTAGAAACAAGTGATTTTGAAAAGGAGTGTTTTTGAGGCTTTTTTAGTTTCGCTAAAGAGGTCACTCCCGGTGAAGGGATCTCGGCTCTTTCCCCATCGAATAAGGTGCAGGGCATATCATATATACCGCTGTGCAAAGCAAGAACTATAAAAGCTGTCAAAAACGAAACCGTGAGTTTGTAACATCTGCCAATTTTGCTAAAGAGGTCACTCCCGGTGAAGGGATCTCGGCTCTTTCCTCATCGAATAAGGTGCAGGGTATATCATATATACCGCTATGCAAAGCAAAACTGTAGCTACCCTTTTTATAAAGTTTTGATTCTACAATATCTTTTAAGTTTCTTTTCTTTTTATTAATCTCATTAATAAAACCCATCAGCTTATACTTGCTAAACATCACAAAAGAAACGAAAGCAGTAATATTTATATATCAGCATATATATAGTATAAGCATTCGTCTCAGGCAGTAATATGATCTCATCACAGAACATTGCAGCAGAAGAACATATATGAAATATTGGATATACTAGGATGTCCGTGTTTTAATATGAGCCTGTATAAAACACGGATTCCACGGTCGCGATGAATAGCCAAACCCACATGCCTAGACCCCTACGAGAGCGGCAAATAACACTGCCAATTCTAGGGTTAGGAGACCCGGTCTCGACTCCTCGAGATGGCCTTCCACTGGACCCTAAAACCCGGTTACTTGTGCTCCCCTCCTTGGGTCTACCTAATGCGGAAAAGTAAATAATATACACTGGTGACATCAACCTCATCCCGGAAGTGCCCCAATAAAAGAATATTACATACAAATGAATTTTACATGAATGAAAATAAAAACCCTCATCTCACATAAAACCCCCGGCTATTCAGAACACGACGATCCAATATAACATATCACAGCAACACATAATATCTCATATCATCAACGTAAGTAAGTATGCATACACCGATCATCGTTGATGTATAGCAACGAAAACCGGCAATACAACTACATACTACACTTACGGTCACAGAAAAGAAATTGTAAAACTACAACATTTGGAATCCACAATCACTTTAGACATCATAAATCCGAAATATCACATACTTCGCATTTCATGCCTAACTATATGAATTCCACATATTGTATCACATTCCAGATAAATAGGCAGTATTAAACTTTCCGATCGGATAATCAAATACCCAAGATTTCCAAAATAGCTCAACATTTGAGCGGAGTTCAAATAATCCCAGAATATGTCACAGTACCGATAGTCCAGCCGTAGAAGGGTCAAGCCAACGCCTCACACGTGGCACGCCGTACTGCCCCAAACCCTAAAGTTTAAAGGCGGTTCAGACGGTCACATAATCGAGTTAAAGTTTGTGTTCTTCTAGAGGGACCACCGCGTTACTTGCACGTTTTTCCGAAAGATTTAAACTCAAGAAAAATTCAACACTTGAAAGTTTTTCGTGCCGGGAAAAAGTGAGTTAATGATATCCGTTCGAACATTTTAACAGTTTCTAAAATATCCGGAAAACATAACGAAATTAAACTATCCGATCGAATCAACGAATTCAAAACAATCCCCAGAACACTCAACACTTGAGTCAGATTAAAAATACCCAGAAATATGAAGGAATAGCTACGGATATTACTGTACTAACACGTGTCCCCAAGGCACTCTTTTGGCCGCGGAACCGCCGCGGCAAGCATGTTCTTGACGCGGTTCCGCGGCTCTTTGAGAGCCTTGGGGGCACGTGTTTTAGGGTTATCCTTAGAATTCCCTGCTGATTTTTTAAAGTATTTTTAATGCAGAAAAAAATCACATTTTTACAAAATTTCCAGAGAGGGGGTCATTTCGACGTTTCGGGGTTCGATCGGAGTTTTAACTTCGTATACGTCGCCTAATACTCTAGCTAGGCTCTGATACCACTGTAGGGTTCCTAGGCACTCTTACAAGGGTTAATAAGGCATCAACCATGCCCGAATAAAAATTTAGTCGTGCCGAACAACCCAAAGCCGGGATCTTTGCTAGATTATTAGGGTTTAACATGCAAGTAAATATCTTTACAACAAAGTGTGAGGGATTACAACCTTTGTAGTCCGCTCCTTCGCTTCATATGCTCCGAGTAGAAGTCCCTTCGCCGCGATCCACGATCTCCCGAACTCAAGAGAGGCTCCACAACTCGAACGATCCATGCTAGCTTGTAGTCTTCCTTTTCTCCGATGATCTACCTCGAAGTTTCTATAACTCAAGCTCTCTCTCTCTCTAATGAGATGAACACCCTAATCTAATTGGCTAGATTAGATGAGGATGATAGAGTAGTATTTATGCTTTCTTTTTATATCAAATTCTCACACAAAATCATCACAAAATGAAAACCTAGTAAGCTTTCTCAAAGCTCAAGGTTGAAGAAGAAGAAAAAAATGGATAAAACCTTTTGTGATGAATAATGAAATGATATATGATTAATAATGCAACCATGGTTAACTATGACAAGGCTAACCCATGTAGAGAATTAACTAAGGCTAGGGTTTGGGTTAAGTTAAAGAATGAGTCATCTAAAATATCAACCATAATATCTTAGCTCAAAACAAAAAGAAACCTTCTAGAAAGTTCATGAAAGAACTAACCCAATTCAAACCCTAACCTTGTTTAATCTCTACTAAATATGTTGCATTAGTAATCATATCATGTTACAATAATATATATCACATATATATTATATATTTGTAACAAAAGAAAATAATACAATTAATATATATTGCATATATATCAATGTATTATCCGGTGAGAAAATGAATCAATAAAGCGAGCCAATATTAGATAATGTAATGCAATATATCATATATATTATTATACATTAAATTATCTAATCAACACTTGATCTGACAATCCGGATATATCAAATATAACCGACTGATATATCATGTACCGATTCATCGAATCAACACTTGATCCGATGACCCGGCTCATATCTAAATATCGCGAGAATATAATACGGTATCTCATATCGTATTATCCTCGGTCGTGCACATATCACATATGTGCCCCTACTCCGTTTTGCCTGAGCCAAGAAACCTCTGTGTAGGACTCTAAAGAATCGTCAATACGCCGGTAGCAGGTGATGATCATATCAAACACCCACAAGCTGCAAGTGGTCAGCTAAATGTAACAGCCACCCAGGTATTGAGCGATCAGAAGATCAACAAGCTAGCCTGTACATTCTCCTGTGAATCCAATCAGTAACACTCCCGTACAGTCCGGTCTCTTCGTCTGATATGTTGCATATCTAGTCTAGGGGTGGTATACGTCAGACCCCAGTAACCGATAAGTCGTGTCGATGTGAGGCTCATAACGGGTCGAGAAACTACTGGTAACACTTACCAGTAAATCTCTATATCAGCCCTGGTCAGGGACTTCCAGTTATAGCCAATCGAACACAGCACAACATCAACTCCCTATACCGGGAGAGACGAATCCCCTCCTATCGCTCATTGCCTCCATGTGATTCGGGACTGCACCCAAAAGCCACCGTTTTGCACGCCCTCTTGGACGTGGTAAGGTGGAAATCAAAGCACAGTGGGAATCACACAAGACTCTATGACGATCTCGGGTCTACAGACTACCCTGTACCAGTGTCACCGGAGAACTGCCATCTGACGTGTGGTATATCACCATCTGGGAGTTCTCGGCGAGTCCGTCCAGTGTACCCAGTCTCCACTGAGCACCCGTACACCATCTCTGATGTCAAAACACCGATGGATATAGGATCATCCATCGCCCATCATATGGGTATACGCTAGTCTACTCTGGTGTATCGATACCCTGTCTCGACACACCCTCGACTAGGAACAGTTATAGGATGTACTCATCGACTACCATGGCCCCACTAGTATGATCTCATCATAGTCCCAGTAGTCGAGTACAGATCCTAAGGGCTTTATCAACATGTGAGAGTAAGACAGTAAACATATACAAGTCAACATGTTAAGATAAAGGAATACCAAATAGCATACTATCATGACGAGCAAGAAAGTCCTCTCTATATATATCCAAACATCCATTATAATATACATCATATGTACAACAATGGCCTCTAGGGCATATACATAACTAACACCTTGAGGTGTCCTCGATTGAGCTTGGCCACCGGACTTCCTCCGTCGAAGAAGATCCACCCGAGGGATGTAGCTCATGGCTCTAGCTCCACACTAAGAGGACAGCCCCTCGTCGGGGTCTCGAAGAGTATACACTAGTCTACTCTGGAGTATCGATGCCTAGTCTCGATACTCCTTCGACTAGAGACATTTAAGGATGTGCTTACAGACCACCCAGCTCCCACGTATATGATCGCCATCATAATGCTGGTAGTCAAGCAAGAATCCTATGGGCTCTATCAACACGTAATAGTGATCCGTAATACCACATAATGCATGTACATGATGATAAAGACAAAGTAGATAACATACTATCATTTTGAGTAAGACTGTTCTACCCGTATAGGTCCTCCCTCAATCATCACAATCGTGTGCCTGTGATTACAATAATTGACTTGAGGGCACTATAGCCAACAATCTCCCACTTGCACTTAAGGCTAATTATTGCGATGTCGCATTCTCACAGCCTGTGTGATACCGAACACCCAACTTCTCTACTAATCAGTCTCGCAAAGCCCGTTTGTGAAACTATTGCGTTCGAGAAATAGCCTTAATAAGAGGATCCGCTCCAATGTTTCTATTTTTATCTCTCTAAATCTCAACTTCGCGAAGAAAGACTATCTCCTGAAATGAGCAATACATGTCTTAGAATTTGTCTGGATATCTGATGGGACCCAGTTCACAAATGAACTCCAAATCCAACAAACTTCTTAGACCGTATCTTCCACTGAATTTAATCAGTATCATGCGCCATGCCTTCCTCAGTATCCACTTAGACCACCTGTCCAACATATTGCCCCTCAAAAAGAGGGAAAACTAAAACTCTGACAGTCACTCTGTCATCTAGGTCACCTTGTAAGCCTGAAATGATAACCGCCTCCTGAAGGAGGCTGCCGTTACTATATACCAAGAACATCCTCTTATGTTCATAACTGCTTCCCACTGTTTCTCCAAGATTAGATTAATATATATATGCTTATTGCAGCCAGTGCAAAAGCAATATCTGGTGTGGTACTTGACATTTCACGATTAACTCAATTGCCTAAGTAATTGATATGCCAATAATGCAAATCTCTCTCCTCATCAGTTTAGAAGACATCTCTTTAGAGAGGGTGACTCCATCACCTGCGGGTACACCACTACGCCAGGAGTCATCCATTCTAAAACACCTTCGAATAGTGTCAAAGTACCCAAATTGGGACACTTCCCAAATCTAGATCTAAAACCATTGATCTAGTGACCAGAATCCCTGATATTTTATCGAAATCCTATATGGAGAAATACCTTGTGACAACCACAGTATAACCGATCGTAGTATAGGAATATGACTTCCTATCAAGAGCATGTCATCCAAATACCAGGACATCACTCCCTACTACCTTCTTGCCAGGTCCGTCTGTTATTCTGATGAAGTCAAACTCTATAACTGTCATATCAAAAATAGATGATCTATCTCCGCTATACTTGCTTTAGTCTATAAATAGACATAAGCTACTTTCCCACCACACTTCTGCTGCTCCCACTGACTACAACAACCCTTTGGCAGAGTCATATACACATGCACTTCTAAAGCTAGTTTAGAATGACGTTATACTCATCCACCTGCCAGATCTCATAGTCTAGAACAGCAGTAGTGGCAATTTAGGTCATCAAAACCTCCCTGTCACCGTCTTTAAGGAGACCGAAGTACATTTCGGGTGGCTGAGATTACCTACCAAATCTTCGGAGTGGCTAATGGATTGTCGAATCCAATTGAATTTTTAGGTTCTACTAAATTTTCAGTAATCGTTTGTGGTTCTGGAATCACTTCCAGTTCTACCATACTCCCACTAATATTTTCTGAAAAGAATTCATTTTACTAAAACGAGCAGCGAGTCAAGAACAATATTACTATTGATCTTCCAAATGGTAGAATATTAACCCTCGTCAATGCCCGGGATAACCCACAAACTGCCATTAGTGAAACGTGCCTTGAGTTTATCCGAATTCTGGTTTTAAGTATAAGCCGGACAACTCCATATACCTTAACATCGTTAAGATATGAATCCATTCTATATCCAATATAGAAACAAAGACACTAATTTAATTGGAACCAGATTCAAAAATCAAGCAGCTGTTTCCAGTGCATATCAACTAAAAGGAAGAAAGCCAAGCAGCATTACTCATCAAGGAGCGTACTCACGGATGAGTAACCTGAGAGAGAAACAAGTTCTCAAATATATTACTTACAACGGAATGCCTAGCATAGGTATCTACATCTTCGATCACCTTGAAGAATCCTAATATTTGCAACAAGTGGTTCTCTACTTTATTCTTATACCTATAACTTCTCAAAATTTGGATCTTATATTTCAACGAAATACTTGTCTAAAACCAGAGAAGTTATAAGTAAACAGAATATAGTACGATTACCGACCCCTTTGTTCTAACGGACATCGGACAACATACAATACTTTGTATAAGTCATCTGAGTTTAATAACTCAAACCCTGTGCGTTGTAGGTTGAAAACCGTGCTATGGTTAAGAAGAACTACACCGCTAGTTGAATGCACCTTACCTAACCATCAACTGATATAGGTAAATATCATAGACATAATTTCAGAAAGTTGTATCTCACTTTAAACGTACAGATATATCAGTTTGAAATTAGTGCATAACAACGGATATTCAAAACCAAATATTTTCTGTTAGGCAAAACCCAGACGATTTCCTCAAATATCACCAATTATTAAGAATTCTGATATATATATTGAGGATCTAATCTCCCAATTCCTAATATTCTACCCCCACTCAGCATCCGTAACGCCATACAGATGTGAGAATCAAGTCTGGTAAATACATACCCTGGAGTCAGAATCTAATTGGGAAAACAGTTTTCAATTAACATTGCACAGTAAAACTGAAATATGAAAATGTTTCGAAGGGGTGGCCGGGTATTCCTCGTAATGCCTCTTCCACTATCCAGATTCATGACAGTAACCGTATATTTCCTTGCCCTCACTCCAATCCCTTTATATGTCTTTACTTATTACCTCCTGTACACCATACTTAGGCTAATTGGTTTTCTTCCTTCCCTACCTTTCGGCACCAGCCTAAGGTTTGGAAGAAGACTATCCAATAAGCGTAATAGGTGTACTCTCCTAATATTAGGAGCTCTCGCAACCTGAGAGAATGGAAAAAGAAAAGACAACCAAATAATCTTATTCAATTTCTCCTGAACTGGAAACCATCCTCGAACTGAAATAAGTTTCTTTGAGTTAGGATGTAACTATACGATGGCATACCCAAGTAATATGGATCCTCGTAGTGATACGGAGTGTTCTGGAGAAATGCAAAGGGGCAGTAGGAGTGGCAAGGATATACGCGGCTTCATCGTGAATGATAGTAGTCGCAATTTCCTTTGTCCTCACTCTAATCCCTTTATACATCTTTACTTATTACCTTCTGTACACCATACTTAGGCCAATTTGTTTTCTTCCTTCCCTACCTTTCGGCATCTGCCTATGGTTTGGAAGAAAACTATCCAATAAGCGTAATAGGTGTACTCTCCTAATACCAGGAGCCCTCGCAACCTGAGAGAAGGTAAAGAGAAAAGACAACCGAATAATCCCATTCAATTTCTCCAGAACCGGAAACCATCCTCGAATTGAAACAAGTTTTTTCGAGTTCGTATGTAACTATACGATGACATATCCAGGCAATATGGATCTTCGTAGTGATACAGAGTGTTCCGGAGAAATGCAAAGGGAAAGTAAGAGCGGCAAAGATATATGCAACTATGACAATCCAAAAGCCAAAATGTTTAAGAAGGTTCGGTTAACTTGGTTTATGAGTTTTAGTTTAGGGTCAGGTCATGGTCGCTGCCAAAGAGAGAGAGAAAAGAAACACTCAGCATGCACTCTAATCTAGATTAGATTGGTTAATCATTTTATCTAATCAGTATAGCTCCCACTGTTTCGTTGGATTCTCCTTCAAACCCTAAAAGGAGAATTAGTCGGGATTATATGAAAATCACCCGAAGAGTAACACCTACTCATCGGTGGGAATCGGGACCCAACTATCATCGTATGATAACTTGATGGAAGCCACTCAAGTCACCAGACTCCATAAGGTATGCGCATGCCTGGCAATTTCCTGTATATTTGAAACACCTGATGTGGTTTTTACCCCTAGGACCCTAGTAACCTTGACGGAGTCAACAAATCAAAAAGTCCTAGTCAAGTTCAACCCGTCATTATCTTGATTGCATTAAATCCACATGCACGAGCTTTTGACGGAGTCAACAAGGCCGCACGACTGTTGTAACAACCGAGTCCAGTTATACCAATTTCAGTTACCGTATGTGTTGTTTGTAGTATTTAGTTCATTTGTCATGTTTGGTTGCAAAATGGTAATTTACTTTATATTCGACCCGTTTACTTGAGCTCGTTGTTTTCCTAATTATAGATTACCCTAACATTTCATATTCTTGCATATAACAATTTAAGTCCCTTAGAATAATTTAAAAATACATGATATGGCCTGCTTGATACCCCTAACCCTGTGGTAGCGTCCCTGCATCGTGTTCTCGTCCCGTTCAGTGAAACGGACGTGTTTGGACGGCTACGCGCACATACGTGCGTCCGTTCTTGGGGGTATGCCTTTCTGTTACAAAATCCTTCATTTCAATTTTTGGAACTTGCTAATAATTTTCATATTTCAAATTCAAAATTTTGGACCCGACCCGGGCGCAATTCTAAAATATTTTGTACTCCGCCAAATCCTATTTATTTCAAAATTTTTTAAAATCGGTTTAAAAATATTTTCTTCAGCATACAATGATTTTCCATAACGAAATTATTCCCTAAGCCAACGATATCATATATTTTAAAACCCCAGAAAATCTTTTACAATTTTTTCCCTAACAGTTTCCCCTCATCCAATCAGAACTCCCATTCCTCGTCGCTGGCCCACCAATTCTTTCTCTCTCTCTCCCTTTTCTCCTTCTCTCTCTTCCTCGTTCTCTCTCACCCCCTACCAGACAAACCCATCTCTCCTCCCCTTTCTCTCTCCTCTCGTTTCTCTCTCTCTCTCACTCTTTTCGTGCCCGCTTCTCTCTCCTCTCGCGGTGCGCGAGAATCCCGTCACCTCCTCTACGTTATCGTCACCTCCTTTATATCTCCTCCTCCGTTTTCTTCTATTTCCTTTAAACCCATGCACCGAGCGCCACCCCCAGAGGAACCCTAACTCTTTCCTCATCACCATCTCCTCCCTCGACCTCGCTGTTCATCCCTCACCACCATCCCTTCCCTCGACCTCATCTCTTTCCTCTCCTCTGCCGTTCCCGAGCTATTCCCTGTAGCTTAAGACCTTGCTGCATTGCCGTTGATCTCGTCGGCGATCACTTGCCGACGATTTCCCACCGTTGCAACCACATCTCAGCCGTCTCCTAAACCCCAGTGAGCAACCTTTCTCTCTCTCATCCTTCTCTTCTTCTTCTTTCTCTTCTTCTTTATTTTTTATTTTCCTTTTCTGTTAAATGAAAGGGTACCTCTGTTGATCGTCGGAGCTCCGTCGACGACTCACCGACGACGCTGTCACCCCCTGCAGTCCAGTGAGTAAGTTCTTTTATCAATCCCCTCTGTTCTCTTTCATTCTTCTTGCTTCTTCTTCCATGCATTTCTCCTTTAATTTATGCTTACTGTTTTTCTAGGTTTGCCGGAATCCGACCGTGCCGGCGACGATCACGACGACCCAGCAAGGACCTCTGACCCGTGTGATTCCATTGTTCGTTGTTTGGACTCATTCTGTGTACCGTGCGCGCGTCGCGACTTTTCCAGCCGACGCGTAACGTTCCGTTTACCGTTTCTTGAATCCATCGAGGCAAGTGAAACTTGCTGCATGCTATTCATACTATTTCTATATTTATTTATCTAATTTCATATTAAATCTATAGATAGAATCTAAAGTCTTGAATTCCAAGTTAACAGCACGATGTTCCATTTACATATTTCAGATCTAGAACTTGAAACCTAACTGTTGCATCTAGTTTATTAAACTTAGTAATCACATTTATATGTTAGATCACATAATCACAATTGTTTACATAGCCATAATACCCTTTTGTAGTTTATACCCTATCGGACGTCCGGTTGCATACATTTGGCCTAATTCATATTCAATTGCATCTCTAGATTGTTTTGGTACATACTGATATGATTTTATCATCCACAATTGTTATACTGCCTTCATGAAATGTTAAAACTATCCCTTAAACCCAAACTGATAACAGTGCATCCAAGTAGTTTAATCTGTACCTATTTGCATATCATATTACATGTATCAATTTATTGTTCTGATAATACCCATGCTTGTTTATTTATAATCATGTTTATATTAGTTGATTTGTGAGCACCAACATAATATTCTGTGCTTCCTGACATGACCTGCACTTCCTACTTGATATGACATGGTACCGTACACTCTTGAGATGATATGACATCTAAATACACTACTCGACTTGACCTGATATTCCATGGCTTTACCTGTTACCTGATCTTGTGTCTAATGCCAACAAACCTGACATGTAGTCCTTACGGACCGTTCCTGTTGTCTATCCAGACAAATCTGCACCTACCTGATCCTGAGTTGGCATTAGTTCTTGATTACTTAATACCTGACTTGAACACATATAACTTGGGGGTATGGGGAAATCAATGATGAAACCTGACTTGTAACTCGACAGTTTCTTGCTTTTACTGATCAGTTTAGAGGCTAGGCCCGCCTCGGGATGATGCTGCTGACATCATTCGTCTTTACATATTCCCTGTTTTAGTGCCTAGCGGCACGTCTCGGTTTCAGCCCGAGAGTCTTAGACCGTGGTCCCGGACATGCACGGGATACTATTGAGTTACATCGATGATTCATCAAATTGATTTCAAAGACTTAAGACTATTCAACCCAATAGACCAGTTTAGATTACTCACTGTACACTGTCTTTCACCGCCTTGATTTATTATTGTTGTTACACTTTCTTTACAACTTATGATTATATTTGCATGTCTTTCTACATTATTATTGCTTGATGTTATGACGCGCTGACGTCTGGGTTTTGCATGGCCCAGATTCCGTCCCTTTGTTGCAGTCCGAGCAGGAGTATTTCAGCCAGCAGGCCGAGCAGTGAGGATTCTTTAGTAGTTAGTTCTTTTACTTTTCAGCATTTTATTCCTGATGTGAGCCCGCATTATGGGACATACATTCCAGTTATATTTTGTATTGGATCTTTTGCTTCCGCATTATTATTCTTGACTCATTTTATTTTGGCTTATGGACATGTATTAGATAGTTTTATTTTTGTTCTTGATATCTCTACAGTCGTAATGTGACTGTGGAAGGACAATTCCTATCCACAGGTAGCATGGTTGGCTATGTCACGTGCCTACTTAGCGTACTCTTGGAAGCGGGGCGTGACAACTGTCATAACCAATCGCATCGTATGCTACAAACAAGCACACTTAGCTACTGTACACTACGTCATGACGGAGTCAACAAACGCAGGACGAATACTAAGCACTACTCGTAGGAAATGACGGAGGGCTACGGCTGGTTTTTGGCAAAAAACCTTTAACGTAATGAACTTGATATCGTTGAAGGAAGCGAGTGGTTTTGCAAATATATAGTGGCGTAAACTTTTGCTAAAGAGGTCACTCCCTGTGAAGGGATCTAGGCTCTTTCCTCGTCGAGTGAGGTGCAGGATATTCCTAACTGAATACCATGATGCAAAGCATAAGAATCGACTATAGTGAAGTTATTACAAAGACGCAAACTTTTGCCCAAGAGGTCACTCCCCATAAAGGGATCTCGGCTCTTGCCTCGTCGAATGAGGTGCTGGATATTTATAACCGAATACCGCTATGCAAAGCAAAAGGAAATGTCTGTAATGTCAGTTTTTAAAAACTTAGTTCCAACAACACCGTTTAGGTTTATTTTTCCTTGCAATAATTAAAGCAGTCCCACCAATTAATCCATATCATACCAGAAATCCGTTTATGCCATCCGCATTCGCCATGGGGCCCGTCATGCAACGTTAGGTTACTTAACTAATGGCAGAGCGGGAGCGGACTAGTGCGGATGAAAAACATATACAACATCGACTAGTATATATAAATATATATATATAACATTCGTCCCAGGCATGATATAAGCAACATCACAGAAAAGCGATAAGTAACACAGAATAACGGATAATCTAGGAGCCCCGGGTTTCCTTTGAGCCGCAAATGAAACCCGACGTTCCCCGGTCGTGTGGATAGCCCATGCAATGTATAACCAAGACCCCTACGAGTGCGGCAAGTTAACCGCCAATCCCAGAAGTGAGGCAACCCCAATCAACAAAATGAATGGGCCACCCAGCACTTCACAGAATCCAGTAACTTGAGCACTCCACCGTGGGTCATCCTATACCCCCTACGAGCGCGGCGAATAGCCCTCCAACATTAGAGTAAGCCCCCCCGATTGATTTCTTTTGGAGCAGTATGTTTTATTATACTTACTATATGGTATAGTAGCTGAGCAGGACTAGTCCGAGGACAGTACCTGAATATATTCTTGCATGCATTGATAGTTATCGAAGGGATTTCCAAAAAGGAGCTATAGTCTCAGTATTTACCTACACGTCTGAGATGACACAAGACATTTAAAAAAGGAAACCCTTCTAAATCATTTTTCAAAACGGCGGGACGTGTATGTTAAACAACGGGTATATATATAGTTATTTTCTTACAATAGACGTCTGCCACTGTGCCGTGATACGCGCATCGCACAGCGACTTGAAAAGATTTGGCATGCATTTCTTTCAGATGTTTTAATGATGTTTACATGTATAGTTTGATGTATATCATGTTGGTTTCGTATTGGATTTTTACATTGGTGACTTCACCATAACTCCGATGATTGCGGGATGCTTGACGGAGTTTTGATTTTGGTTTATATACTCGTTTTTCATGCGCATGCATTGCGCTACGATGTGTTTTGAGTATTTATGATTTCGGAGCCCCGACGACTTGATCGTTTTACTGAAATGTTTTAGTATTTGAGGGGTTTAAATTTAAATTCGGGGACTGAATTTCTTTAAGGGGGAAGACTGTAACATTTCAGAAAAATAAAATATTATTTTTGGGAATTTTTATAATTAAACAATAAATATTATGAATATTTTATTAATGCGGAATAATTAAATACCGATAAATTGGAAAATATTTGGAAAATTAAAGGAATTACTGAAATGAGGGTGTTTTATATGATTTAAGCAAATTATAAATTCTTTATGATTAATTATATTCCATTTTAACGCTAATCGCGATTAAATATCACTAATCGTACATTAAGCTTATTTTGTGCATGTGATATGCACCAAGTCATTTTTCACATTTGCTACATTTTATACCATGGTCTTTTCTTTTTTTCATTGCATGGCTTTGTTTTAATGATAAGAGAAAAGAAAAGAAAAGAAAAAGGAAAAGAGTAAACAATAGAGTATGGGCAAGAGAGAGAAAGAGGGGTGAGGGGTCTTGACTTGTCTCCCATTTGTTATCCCTCCTTGTTTCTTCATCTTTTCTTCCCCTCATCTCACATGGCTGCCCTCTCCCTCCCCCATCTCTACCTCCTCACAACACCATCAACCCCGCATTAAAACTTCATCTCCTCTTCACAAAAAATGTGCGCAAGCTCACTACAAACACTTTGGACCAAGAAAGTTTGAATTTTGAAGACTTGGGGCAACTCAAGAAAATTCTTGAGTTGCCAAATGAGGTATATTCCTTAACCATTAGTTTAGTATTTGGTTTATTTTAGCATCTATGTTAGTTTAGATTGGTTTAAATGTAGATTAGTGAACTTGGAAAATTCCAAGTTGAGGTTAGGGTTTGTTTGACTTGTGATGGTGCAATTGAGGTTAGTAGAGACCTTACAACCCCTGTAGTGATTGTATACTGGACTAAACCAGAGACTTAAACCCCATTTAGAAAACTTAGAAACCCCGATATCGGAAAATTGTGAGAATTGTGAGGTTATCTTGACATCTGCTATCACCCGAGGCACCTGAAAATTTTATAGCGATTGCTGGGAGTTGTGCAGGCAACCTGGAGCATACCCTGAAGACCTCAGCCCCAATACCTTCACTGTGGCCACAATTTTAATCATTCTGGCCGCAATTTGCGGCCGGGGTAGGTAATTTGGGATTCGTGCTTGGTCCAGGGCTTTATTTCCAGTAAAATAGACCCTCCATGTGTGCAAAATTGGCTAATTTCACCTAGGGTAAAATCTGGAAGTGTTTTGCATAGTTTCTGATTTTGTTTTGCGGCTTTTAATGAATTGGGATTTGGTATTTGTTATTGTGTTCCGTCGTGTGGCGTTTGAATGTCAACAACGAGGGTTATGTGGTAGTATCTTGCATGCGAGACCATAGGTTTTAACCTATATGTGATACGCGTGCTGATTTGGTTTTCGTACGTGATTTCTATTTACGATGTCATGTGATATATATGTAGGTACTCCCCTCACGTGGATATCGGACGATGAAGAAGAGGATGGCGACATCGATTTCGGCAAGCAAGGATCAAGGTGAGTAGATATATCTACGAGGGAAGTCAGGTGGATGGCGTATAGCACCCCCACAATTACGTAGTGTAAAATATGAATATATTATATTATATATATAAAGGTGTATTGTGAGACTATGATTATCATGATAGGTTTATGTGTTCATGGGTTAGTTTAGTGTAATTAGAAGTAACTTAGTTTAGCTTCTTAGTCACGAAACCCTAGATTAATGATTTTCATACACGCACACACACACTCGCATACATTTTACTTTCTTGTGCGTATATGGGGATATATATATATATATATATATATATATATATATATATATATATATATATGTTGTGAGTATGTATGTATATGTATACACACACACACACACACATATACATGGATATTGAGGATAGTACATGGTACTTGGAGATGAGTCGATGTGATTGGGCATGATGCCACGAGATTGGTGATGAGACATGGTTCGTATTATGAGATATGACATGATATTTTAGCGGGTCCTTAGGCGATGTGTTTTCATACACATGCATATATATATGTAAATGGTATTAGTATGTACTAGACTTTAGATCAGTACCCCTTATACAGGACATGATGATAAGGATACCAGATGAATAATGAGATAATGTGATATTTGACCCGTACCCAGATTTGGGATGTCGTACGATAGATTTACCGTACGAGCTATATTTATGATGATAGATCCGCACTCTTGACTCGAGGATGTCGTATTATATATATTGTATCATACGTGATACTATTGAGGCGGGATCACCGACTACTAGATATAGGTACAGATATCGACTCAGACTTAGGTGGTTTTTCTTTACCCTTTTCGACTAGTCTATTAGTTTAGTCCTGTAGTTACTTAGTAGATGTTAGACTGGGCTCGAGTCATATCTATTTCCAAAACTAAAGAATCATGAGTATTTTAAAGACAGGCCAAGGGATACTACGGATATTTCAAAGGACGTACCTTTTCTTAAAAACACCGTAGCCCCTATTTTCTAAACACACGATTCGTGTTATTTCAAATGGCAAACTGTATGACTCATATATATTAATGTGTATTCTTATATGTTGCGCTTATTATTCATTTCCCGCATATTCTTGCTATTCGCATCGCATTGCATGTTTAAATATGTTTTATTGTTATATTGAACCAATGTTATCAGGACATCAACACCATTACCGATGAAGCGTATGTCTACGAACACTTACTTGCCGGCTCACACACATCATCATCGGTACTTGCCATGTCATGTACACTTTAGAAAATATTGATTCATCGATATCGCTTGCTAGCTGATAGTTCAGATATATCATTACTGTGCTAGATTAGACATTGCATTTATTATTGAGATACTTCATGCATTTATATATTCGTTTGCCATGAGTTATTATGGAGCTTTATGCCAGTATTCACCGTCTATTGACATTGTGATTTTGAGATTTCGGATTTCCATGAGATTTATGGATTTGGAGAAACCGCAAGGATTTTATAAACTGATTATCATTTTTAAAGATAAAATTGCGGTTTTCTCATGATATGATTTGAGATATGTCAACCATGAGTTTTCTCGGCTTTTGAACGATATCATACACCCGATTCGAGGAGGAGGAGGAACCATCTGTGGGTGCATGGTGGACCCGGTGCGATACCCCGGGGCGAGAAGGTCGCAGATGATGGCGTTGAGCCCGGCAGGGGAGCACTACCGACCAGTGATTGTTTTGTGACTCGACGGATATCCGGAGGATACCGATCGGAGTATGGGCCAATCCGGATAGCCGGAGCCCTAGATATTGAGATTTGATGATATGGGCCAGTCCGGATAGCTAGAGCCCTAGATATTGAGATTTGAGGATACAGGCCAGTCCGAATTGCCGGAGCCTGAGATATATTGAGATATTGGGATTTATGTTTTGTGTCGATGCTAGACACTGATTTTTGTTGATTTCATTGATAATACCTCGATTTATACATACAAAAATCTCACTAAATAAAGAAAACAATTTTCTCATTCATGATGTATTCTGTTTTCATTATATTGCATCCATACCTCATATTTATGATATGTTACTAACTGAGACACCGACACGAGCACTTGGTATTACACTTATGTTTAGATGTTTACCCTTGCCATTTTATCATGCTTCAGGCTTTATCATTTTGAGGATATATATTATGATCGTATGACCTAGGATTGAGTCATACACACGATTTCTGCTCGGTGATATTTTCTACTCACAAGTTGGTAACTCACCCCCGTTGTGCCACAGTTTCTTACAGGTATTGCCATACAGGTTGTTAGTTGTATGTATGCCCTAGAGGCCAGTATTGTACAGATGATGTATATTATATTGGATGCTTGGACATATATAGAGATGACTTTCTTGCTCGATATGATAATATGCTATCTGGTTACTCTTTATCTTAACATGTACACTTGTCTCTTTAAACTGTCTTATAGTTACATGTTGATAAAGCCCTTAGGATGTGTACTTGACTACCTGGACTATGATGCAGATCATACTAGTAGGGACATGGTAGTCCATAAGTACATCCTTCATGGTCCCTAGTCGTGGGTGTATCGAGACGGGGCATCGATATACCAGAGTAGACTAGCGTATACGCTTCTCGACCCATGAGATGGGCGATGGATGATCCCATATCCATTGGTGTTTGACAACAGAGATGGTATACGGGTGCTCAGTGGAGACTGGGTACACTGGACGGACTCGCCGAGAACTCCCAGATGGTATTATACCTCACGTCAGATGGCAGTTCTCAGGTGACACTTGTACAGGTTAGTCTGTAGACCCGAGATCGTCATAGAGTCTTGTGTGATTCCCACTGTGCTTTGATCTCCACCTTACCACGTCCATGAGGGCGTGCAAAACGGTGGTCTTTGGGTACAGTCCCGAGTCACATGGAGGCAATGAGCGATAGGAGGGGTTTCGTCTCTCCCGGTATTGGGAGTTGATGTTGCGCTGTGCTCGATTGGCCGTAACAGGGAAGTCCCTGGCCAGGGCTGATAAGAGATTTGCTGGTAAGTGTTGCCAGTAGTTTCTCGACCCGTTATGAGCCTCACATCGGCACGACTTATCAGTTATTGGGGTCTGACGTATACCACCCCTAGACTTGATATGCGACGTATCAGACGAACAGACCGGACTGTACGGTAAGTGTTACTGGTTGGATTCACAGGAGTGTGAGCGGGCTAGCTCGTCGATCTTCTGATCGCTCAATACCCGGATGGCCGTTACGTTTAGCAGACCGCTTGCGGCTTGTGGATGCTTGATATGATCATCATCTGCTACCGGCGTATTGACGAGTCTTTAGAGTCCTACACAGAGGTTTCCTGGCTCAAGCGAAACGAAATAGGAGCGCATATGAGATATGTGCAGGACCGAGAATAATGCGTGTATGTGATACCGCATTTCATTCTCGCGATATATGTTTCGATTGGTTATAATCGATATGACCTAGTTATCGAATCATTGATTCGATAAATCGATACATTGAATACTAGTTGGTTATGTGCGACATGACCGGATCATTGAATCAAATGTTGATTTAATGATTTAATGTATAATTATATATTTGATATATTACTTTGCATTAGCTAGTATAGGTTCACTTTAAATGGATTTTCTCACTTGATGTGCAAGTTGTATATGTGATATACTTTTGTACACATGTTTGTATCATGTTTGATGATACTTGCTCTTTTGGTTAAGTGTAAAGAATTAAACCATGGTTAAGTGTTGATTAGGGTTTTGCAAATTCATTTATCTATTTATTTATTTATTTGAAATGGATTAAGATAAGAATGGTGGCTTTATTTGTTTTATGTTGAAGCTTCATGAAGCTTTGACCTTAGTGACCATTCTTGTCTTCATGCTTAACCCTAACTCATCCTAGTAACCATGGTCCATTCTCTACACTCAACTAAGGTTAGATTATGATAAGTATTGATTTCTTTTTTAATTTATCATAAGACTTATCATAAACTAGCTTCATCTTCTCCTTCTTCTTCAAGAGAGAAAACTAAATGCCATCAATGGCAACTTGAGCTAAAGTGAGTGAAATCAAATTCTAAAGTGAACCCACCTCCTATTTCTTCACCCTCTACCTCTTGCCAAGTTGTTTTGGGTGTTTTCTTCACAAGTTTCACAACTTTGTGAAGTCGGAGCTTGAACTTGTGATGCCTCGACGTAGATCGTCTTTGACACGAAGCCGACGACCTATTCCCCTCGTTTTCCCGATGAAGCCGACGAATGAGTCTAGGATTCAAAAAGGACAGCGAGAGGATGACTACGTGGAGCTAAGGAAGTGGATATCCGGATCTATAAAGGTTGTAGCATCTAACTTTTAGTTAAGTTGTTAACTAGATTAACTTTTCGCCTAGATTTCTAGTCAACGATCCGCACTAGGGTTTCTCGGCACCCATAATTTTTGAAATTGGCATGGTTGATGCCTTGTGAGACCTCTATAGTGTGTCTAGGAACCCTACAGTGGTATCAGAGCCAAGCTAGAGCCTTAGGCGAAGTCTAGACGGAATTTGAAGCCCGAACGAACCCGAAACCCTAAACCATACATGCTCTCTGTACATTTTCTAAAATCTGGGATTTTTCAATATTAAAAATGCTTAAAAAATTCAGCAGGGAATTATAAGAATTACGATGCAAATTTCATCCAATGAACAGTAATAAGCGCGGCGGAACCGCGGCCTAAGCCAGCTTAGGCGGCGGTTCCGCGGCGGCTTGATGACGTCATCCCTCCTCCTCTGCACAGTAATTCATAGATTCTGCAGCTGAGTTTTATGAGTATTTTTTAATAATTATTCCAGAGTTTAATTTTCTGAGGTGTTTTAGAGCTTCGGTGTTTCGACCGGATTATCAAATTTCGTCTTTGTGTACTTCCGGATAATTTATAGAATATGTTAAAAAGTTCGACCGGATATAAATACCCAACTTTTCCCTTGTCGGGAAATTTCCAAGTGTTGGATTTTTCCGTAGTTTAACGACATTCTAAGTAGTGCAAGTAACGCGATGGACCCTCTAGAAGACAACAAACCTTAACTCGATTATGTGACCGTCTTGAACTGCCCTTTGAACCTTCGGGTTTGGGGCAGTACGGCGTGCCACATGTGAGGCGTTGGCTTGACCCTTCTACGGCTGGACCGTTGGTACTGAGGCACGAACTGAATGTTGTTAGACTTATTTCATGTGTTGAGCTGTATCGGGAAAACTTGGGTATTCGACTGTTCGATTGGAAAGTTTAACATTTTCTGTTTATCTGGAATGTGATACAATAATTGGAATTCACAAACAGTTATGTGATAACTGAATGAATGTTATAAATCTAGCAGTTTAGTCCCACATAATATTGAAAAGAGTTTTCGATAATGAGACTAAAATGCGGGATTTATATCTGTTAGGCATGTGATGTCTAAGTATTTCATTTAATTAGGCATGTGATGTCTAAAGAGGTTGCGGATTCCAACTGTTGTAGTTTTACACTTTCTTTTCTGTGACCGTAAGTGTAATATGTGATATCGCCGGTTTCGTTGCTATATGTCAACGACAATTGGGATGGACATATTTACTTACGTTGATGACATGTGATGTTATGTGTTGCTGGTTATGTTATATTGGATTGTCGTGTTCGAATAGCCGGGGTTTTTTATGTGAGATGAGTGTTTTTCATTTTCATTCATGTAAAAACTTGTATGTAATATTCTTTTATTTGGGGCACTTCCAGCTAGCGGAAGTTGTCACCCTTCGTATATTATTTACTTTTCCGCATTAGGATAGACCCAAGGAGGGGAGCACAAGTAACCGGGTTCTAGGGTCCAGTGGGAGACCAACTCGAGGAGTCGAGTCCGGGTCTCCTAACCCTAGAATTGGCAGGGTTGCTTGCCGCTCTCGTAGGGGTCTAGGGGTGTGGGATTGGCTATTCATCACGACCGTGGAATCCGTGTTTTATACTGGCTCGTATTGAAAACACGGACGTCCTAGTATATCCAATATTTCATATGTTTCTTCTGCTGCGATATCTGTGTTGTGATTCTGTGATGGATATAGTATATAGTATATATGATATATTATATAGACGTTACTTATGTTTTACACCCGCGCTAGCCCTGCCCTGCTCTGTCGTTAGTTACCTAACCTAACGGTGCACGAGGGGATATCGAGGCGAATGCGGATGGCATAAGTGTACGTCATATCTATCTGTGATGTTTAGGTATTTAAATGATGGGACTTCATTAATGTGATTAATGAAAGATAAGAAACCTAAGATGTTGTGGAATCGAATTTTAAAATAAAACAGGTAGCTACAGTTCTTGCTTTGCACAGCGGTATATATGATATATCCTGCACCTTATTCGATGAGGAAAGGACCGAGATCCCTTCACCGGGAGTGACTCCTTTAGCAATAACTGGCAGATGCTACACACTCGGTTTGCTTTTGATTGCTTCTATAGTTTCTGCTTTGCACAGTGATATATATGATATATCCCGCACCTCATTCGACGAGGAAAGGGCCGACGATCCCTTCACCGGGAGTGACCCCTTTAGCAAAACTAGAAAAGCCTCAAAATCACTCCATTTCAAAACTTCATTTGATTCTACAACGATATCAAGTTCATTACGCAATAGGTTTTCAGAAAAACCTGTCGTAGCCCTCCGTCATTTCAGATAAGTCCTGTTTAGTATTCGTGCTGCGTTTGTTGACCTTGTCAAGGCGCAGTGTGCGGTAGCTAACCAGTATTTATCTGCTTATGCATATGATGCAGATTGAGTTAGGGTAGTCGTACGGCCTTGTTGACCTTGTCAAGGGTCGTGCGGGTGGGTTTAATTCAATCAAGAAATGACGGGTTGAACTTGACTTACGGTCTATGGTTTGTTGACCTTGTCAAGGTCATAGATCGTTTGGGGCAAAAGATTATCGGGAATTTCAAGTGTTGAAATTTGCAATGAGATTGCATACCTTCTATGAGATAGTTGGATCCCGATACCCACTGCGAGTAAGAGTTACTCCTGGGAGAGTTTTACACACTACAATTAGACGATCAAGTAGGTGTCTAGAAAGGTGTCAACGGGGTTACGCCTCTGGGAAAACGAGGTTTACATTAATTAGGTTCGTGCGAAAGCACGGGGGACCTCCCTCAAAGTACCGACACTGGCCTGGCTGAAAGATCGACGAAGTTGTAGGGTGTAATTAATCCCGGCTAGTCTTTCCTTTTAGGGTTTGAAGGAAGATTTGATAAAAACCAGTGGGAGCCATCCTGATTAGATAAGATAATAACCGATCTGATCTTGCACGAGCATACGCTAAAGTGTTTTCTTCTCTCTCTCTCCAGGTAGCGACCATTTCATGCCCTAATGAAGATAATAATATGGATGTATTGACCGAACCCGCATGTTATACTGTGCTGGGGAACGTTGGTTCCGTTCTTTCTTATAAGAGTTATAGGAAATACCAGGATTCCCATGCCACCCGATTGAAGAAAGTACATGTTGATGCATTTTCTTCGGGTGTGTTCGTTACTGAGAACTGTTTCTCTATTTGCTCTACGTCCTGGGTATTAGATACCGGGTCAGGATCCCATATATGTAATCAGTTACATGGGCTCAGGAAAGGTAGAGAACTTGGAGAAGGTGATAAAGACATTAGAGTTGGAAATGGTGCAATTGTTGCAGCTAAGACTGTCGGGGAATATCACCTTGTATTACCAACTGGTAATACATTGGTTCTGAACGAATGCTATTACATGCCGAACCTGATATGCAACATTATATCGGTTTCTTTATTAAGCAAAGAAGGATATAATTTTGTATTACAGGACAATGTTATGAACATTTTCCGTAACCAAAAGTTGGTTGGATCAGGCACGTTATGCAATGGCATTTATGTTCTAAATCAATCAACAGTTCTGAGCATAACAAACACACACAAGAGGAAGAGTTCTGAACTCAACGAATCCTTCTTGTGGCATTGTAGACTGGGTCACATCAATGCGACACGACTAGCTAAGTTGCATAAAGATGGATATTTAAATCCGTTTGAATTTTCATCTTATGACACTTGCCAGTCATGTCTCAAAGGCAAGATGACCAAAACTCCGTTTGCGGGACACGGAGAAAGAGTTACCGAACTCTTAGGACTGATACATAGTGATGTATGCGGTCCTATGTCTACACATGCCAGGGATGGTTCTTCGTACTTCATTACATTCACTGACGATCTCTCTAGATTCGGATATGTGTTCCTGATGAAACACAAATCAGAAGCTTTTGAGAAATTTAGAGAATATAAACAAGAAGTCGAAAACCAAACCGGAAAAAGTATTAAAATCCTTCGATCTGATCGAGGAGGTGAATACTTAAGCGGAGAATTCCTAGACTTCCTAAAAGAGAATGGGATTCTCTCTCAGCTGACTCCTCCATATACACCACAGCACAACGGTGTATCAGAACGGAGGAACCGCACCCTATTAGATATGGTGCGCTCTATGATGAGCACAGCTGAGTTACCTATTTCCTTTTGGGGATATGCGCTGGAGACAGCAGCATACCTATTGAATCAAGTTCCATCTAAATCTGTACCTACCACACCATATGAGATATGGAGTGGGAAGAGACCATATTTTAAACGAGTTAAAATATGGGGTTGTCCAGCTTATGTCAAAAGATAAAATCCGGACAAGCTCGAGGCACGGTCAGTTCTTTGCAAGTTTGTGGGATATCCAAAGAACTCATATAGGTATTTTTTCTACCACAGTGAGGAACAAAAAGTGTTTGTTGCTCAACATGCCACCTTTTTAGAAAAGGAATTTCTTGTAAAAGAAATTAGTGGCAAAGTGGTAGAGCTGGAAGAGGTTCCAGATACACAAACTCAAACTGAAGATTTAGTGGAACAAGAGGATTCAGTAGCTCCCAATGAACCCCAGCCTCTCCGCCGATCTAGTAGGGTTCCTCGCCAACCTGAGAGATACTACGGTTTTCTCATGGATGGTGGGAGCGAGGATTGCATCATGGAGGATGATGACCCAACTAGCTTCGAGCAGGCCATCACGAGTAGGGACTCAGTGAAATGGCTGGATGCTATGCGGTCCGAGATGGAATCCATGTACACCAACAAAGTATGGACTTTAGACGTTGCTCCTGAAGGGGTAAAACCCATTGGGAGCAAGTGGATCTTCAAGAAGAAACTTGGTGTAGATGGGAAAGTGGAGACTTTCAAAGCTAGACTTGTAGCAAAGGGTTTTCGTCAAAGACCAGGTGTGAACTATGACGAAACCTTTTCTCTAGTGGCTATGCTTAAATCCATCCGGATCATGCTTGCCATCGCTGCATATCATGATTACGAAATCTGGCAAATGGATGTTGAGACCGCCTTTCTAAACGGTGATTTAGAAGAGTGCGTGTACATGACTCAGCCAGAGGGCTTCGTAGACAGTGGGAGCAGCGGAAAGGTGTGCAAGCTGCTTAAATCCATTTATGGATTAAAGCAAGCATCGCGGAGTTGGAACATCTGCTTTGACGTCGTTATCAAAGAGTTTGATTTCGTCAAAAATCCAGATGAACCTTGTATCTACAAGAAGATGGCAGAGAGTAAGGTTGTCTTCCTCGTATTGTACGTGGACGACATACTCTTGATAGGAAATGATATTCCTATGCTGCAATCGGTCAAGCTCTTCTTATCACAAAGATTCTCAATGAAAGATCTTGGTGATGCCTCCTGCATATTGGGAATTAGGATCTATAGAGATAGATCCAAACGGATTTTGGGATTGTCCCAATCCAGGTACATTGACACCATACTAAAGAGGTTTAGTATGGATGAGTCTAAGCGTGGGAACTTGCCCACGATCTCTGGAGTCACTCTCTCCAAAGAGATGTCTCCCAAGACGGATTTGGAGAGAGCTCGCATGCAAGGGATACCCTATGCTTCGGCAGTAGGCTCTATCATGTATGCGATGCTATGTACCAGACCCGATGTAGCATACTCACTAAGTATAGTGAGCAGGTATCAAGCTGATCCTGGAGAGAGTCACTGGACAGCTGTGAAGAGCATTCTCAAGTACTTGCGAAGGACTAGAGATATGTTCTTGGTGTATGGTAACGGAGAACTCCAAGTGGAGTCCTTTACCGATTCGAGCTTCCAGAGTGATAAGGACGACTCTAAGTCGCAGTCGGGCTTTGTCTTTACCCTTTACGGAGGGGCGGTTAGCTGGAAGAGTTCCAAGCAGGAAACCGTGGTAGACTCGACAATGGAGGCTGAATACATCGCTGCCAACGATGCTGCCAAAGAGGCTGTCTGGATCAAGAAGTTCATTACTGAACTTGGAGTGGTTCCATCCATTGAGCATCCAATACCTTTGTATTGCGATAACAATGGAGCGGTGGCTTTGGCCAAGGAACCCAGGTCCCATCAGCGGTCCAGGCATATTCTGAGGCGGTATCACCTGATCCGGGAGATAGTTGATCGCCGGGAGATCGAGGTCAGGAGGGTTGATACGAAGAACAACACGGCGGATCCACTCATGAAGGCCATTCCCCAGATACAGTTTGAGAGACTCTTCGGGATGCTCGGTATGCGATACTACAGCAGCTGGCCCTAGTGCAAGTGGGAGATTGTTAGTTGTATGTATGCCCTAGAGGCCAGTATTGTACAGATGATGTATATTATATTGGATGCTTGGACATATATAGAGATGACTTTCTTGCTCGATATGATAGTATGCTATCTGGTTACTCTTTATCTTAACATGTACACTTGTCTCTTTAAACTGTCTTATAGTTACATGTTGATAAAGCCCTTAGGATGTGTACTTGACTACCTGGACTATGATGCAGATCATACTAGTGGGGACATGGTAGTCCATAAGTACATCCTTCATAGTCCCTAGTCGTGGGTGTATCGAGACGGGGCATCGATATACCAGAGTAGACTAGCGTATACGCTTCTCGACCCATGAGATGGGCAATGGATGATCCCATATCCATTGGTGTTTGACATCAGAGATGGTATACGGGTGCTCAGTGGAGACTGGGTACACTGGACGGACTCGCCGAGAACTCCCAGATGGTATTATACCTCACGTCAGATGGCAGTTCTCAGGTGACACTTGTACAGGTTAGTCTGTAGACCCGAGATCGTCATAGAGTCTTGTGTGATTCCCACTGTGCTTTGATCTCCACCTTACCACGTCCATGAGGGCGTGCAAAACGGTGGTCTTTGGGTACAGTCCCGAGTCACATGGAGGCAATGAGCGATAGGAGGGGTTTCGTCTCTCCCGGTATTGGGAGTTGATGTTGCGCTGTGCTCGATTGGCCGTAACAGGGAAGTCCCTGGCCAGGGCTGATAAGAGATTTGCTGGTAAGTGTTGCCAGTAGTTTCTCGACCCGTTATGAGCCTCACATCGGCACGACTTATCAGTTATTGGGGTCTGACGTATACCACCCCTAGACTTGATATGCGACGTATCAGACGAACAGACCGGACTGTACGGTAAGTGTTACTGGTTGGATTCACAGGAGTGTGAGCGGGCTAGCTCGTCGATCTTCTGATCGCTCAATACCCGGATGGCCGTTACGTTTAGCAGACCGCTTGCGGCTTGTGGATGCTTGATATGATCATCATCTGCTACCGGCGTATTGACGAGTCTTTAGAGTCCTACACAGAGGTTTCCTGGCTCAAGCGAAACGAAATAGGAACGCATATGAGATATGTGCAGTACCGAGAATAATGCGTGTATGTGATACCGCATTTCATTCTCGCGATATATGTTTCGATTGGTTATAATCGATATGACCTAGTTATCGAATCATTGATTCGATAAATCGATACATTGAATACTAGTTGGTTATGTGCGACATGACCGGATCATTGAATCAAATGTTGATTTAATGATTTAATGTATAATTATATATTTGATATATTACTTTGCATTAGCTAGTATAGGTTCACTTTAAATGGATTTTCTCACTTGATGTGCAAGTTGTATATGTGATATACTTTTTTGTACACATGTTTGTATCATGTTTGATGATACTTGCTCTTTTGGTTAAGTGTAAAGAATTAAACCATGGTTAAGTATTGATTAGGGTTTTGCAAATTCATTTATCTATTTATTTATTTATTTGAAATGGATTAAGATAAGAATGGTGGCTTTATTTGTTTTATGTTGAAGCTTCATGAAGCTTTGACCTTAGTGACCATTCTTGTCTTCATGCTTAACCCTAACTCATCCTAGTAACCATGGTCCATTCTCTACACTCAACTAAGGTTAGATTATGATAAGTATTGATTTCTTTTTTAATTTATCATAAGACTTATCATAAACTAGCTTCATCTTCTCCTTCTTCTTCAAGAGAGAAAACTAGATGCCATCAATGGCAACTTGAGCTAAAGTGAGTGAAATCAAATTCTAAAGTGAACCCAACTCCTATTTCTTCACCCTCTACCTCTTGCCAAGTTGTTTTGGGTGTTTTCTTCACAAGTTTCACAACTTTGTGAAGTCGGAGCTTGAACTTGTGATGCCTCGACGTAGATCGTCTTTGACACGAAGCCGACGACCTATTCCGCTCGTTTTCCCGATGAAGCCGACGAATGAGTCTAGGATTCGAAAAGGACAGCGAGAGGATGACTACGTGGAGCTAAGGTAGTGGATATCCGGATCTACAAAGGTTGTAGTATCTAACTTTTAGTTAAGTTGTTAACTAGATTAACTTTTCGCCTAGATTTCTAGTCAACGATCCGCACTAGGGTTTCTCGGCACCCATAATTTTTGAAATTGGCATGGTTGATGCCTTGTGAGACCTCTATAGTGTGTCTAGGAACCCTACACAGGTTTCCTTGGCGGCTTTACTGGCACACTACTTCATTCCGGGTGATTGCTTTAGTAGGTGGGTTCATTTGGATCGTGACCACCATTGTGCTTATTATTTCAGTTGTATCTAGTAAACTCCATCAACCAGACTTGTATATTTATTAGCCTTAGAAGACCAGTGTATATTATTTTGACCTTAGAGTCGCGCTTATATTATTATGGTTTTCTTGATGATTTTGAGCTTCCTGTTGTGTTTTGATCCTCGCCCTTCGGCGTTGTATATTATTTTGCTTGCGTGGTTGTGACCGCCAA
Organism: Agapanthus africanus; assembly: GCA_030015575.1. Classification (NCBI taxonomy): domain Eukaryota; kingdom Viridiplantae; phylum Streptophyta; class Magnoliopsida; order Asparagales; family Amaryllidaceae; genus Agapanthus; species Agapanthus africanus. The sequence continues at coordinate 202,645,724 of CM057347.1, read as the reverse complement.
TTGGAAAAGAGCTAGCTCCCGCTTGGGGATGCCATTATTTATATTATGCATGTTGTACCCTTTTGGGGTCAGTATTTACAAAGGAAACTCTGCCGAAATTTTCAGAAAAGACTTGAGATTTTAAAAATGCATTACTTCGGCTTATGTTGTTAAAACCACTTGTTTTAAAACCAGTTTTCTTCACTTCTTCCTTAAAATGGTTTAGATTTCTGGGATTTTTGTCTTACTTGAATTAGATGGGGTCCTATAGACTTCATATGATTTAAGTGCCAGTCACGTGCCATTTCGGGTCGTGACAAAGTTGGTATCAGAGCGCTAGGTTAACCTTGGTTCGAGTCTATATTTGACTATGCGGAGCTTAGGGCGTTTGTATATATTTGGAACCTAGGCTTGACCTTACGGAACTTAGACTTAGTCGAGGTGGTATTAGACCCGAACTTTCGTCACGTAGGTTGACCTTGGTTGATGGAGTATGTGACTTAAGGAGAGTGATGTACCGTGTGTATGTTCCGCGGCATACTTACGATACGCCACTCCGCTTGAGAAGCCTTAGGATGTACATTTCCTTGCACAGTATTATATTCATTCATATGATCTATCCTCATTGATATCGGTTTATGGTTTTGCTGCCACGATTACACGGGCAGAGAGAGCTACGGCTAGAGTTGCGTCAGCACGAGCTCGTCACGGACGAGGACTGACCAGGGCGTGATTCCAGGGACACACGATTGCATAGATGTATCGTCCTATTGTGTTTTCGCGCCATGAGCGTTTGATGGATCGCTTTTACAAGATTTCTCGAACGTGCAGATCAGCATCAGAGGATTGGGCCACTTTTAGAGGCCAGCCAGAATGTGATGACCGTCAATGCACCGATTATACTTGACAATTGAGGCACTGTTCAGCGTGCTGACGAATGATTCAGTTGTTGCTGCGACTGACGAGATGTCGCCTAGATGTTGAAGCTAACGCCGCACAAGTTGTACTTAGAGATATGATAGAAGATCGCTAGTCACCCAAGGAGGAATGACTAGGACATGTGATCCGTTGCCTACCCCGATGCGATATCATCAGATTGATTGATTCCAGCTAGAGATGACTTCACGCAGGTACGTTGGGAGTCGAAGAAAAACGATCGAATGTCGGAAACCCATTTTTCCAAGTTTAAAGTATTCGGAAAAACATGCAAGTAATTTCGTGGACCCTTTAGAAGAATGAAACCCTAACTCGATATAATGACCATGTGAACGCTTTGAAACCTTAGGGTTTGCAGCAGTTCCGCGGTGCCATTAATGAGGCTTGGGTTTGCCCTTCTACGGCTGGTCCATAGGTACTGTGGCATGTACTGGAATACTATTAAACTGTACTCAATATGTTGAGCTCCATGGGGATTATGGAACTTTGATTACTCGATCGAAAGGTTCGACGTCGTTCGGATATCATGTGATGGGATACATTGCTTGGGAGACTCCAGATATGAGTATAGCTGTTGGAGCGCAGTCCATGCAGCCACGAAGAGACGAGTCCGAATTAGTCGACATTAGAGAAAAGTGGAGTAAGAGGTTCGTACGAGATCTTGATGAGATGAAGTTCCACTCCGCTGATATTAGAGATGTGATACGCATGCAGAGGCGTTGTATATGGATATATCTTCCAGAAGGAGTCGCGATGAGTATGCAGCCGTTCCGGAACAAGAAATAGATTTAGTAAAGGGTGATAACTTCCGGATAGTTTGGCAGAAACGAGATTTGGGGGAGACTTCGACAGAACCTTTCTGGAATATGATACAAGAAGACTTGGACCCAGGATCGGTCATATTACGCACACCCAGTAGGCCAGAGTTCGGCATCGTCGACGAAACATGTTATGAGTGACCATGACAGTTGGCCAGAGATCTTTAAAGGATGTGCCAGAGCGGGACTGTTTCCGCCACTTTTGATTTCGGTATTTTGGGCGAGTTATTTGCATGATTGAGATTTTGTGCATCACAGTTGCACTTAACTATGATTTGATATCATTCGAGATGTTAATTTTGATTTCATGCCTATAGTATGCATGTGTTTTGACTTGTGCTTTCGGCATAGTTTTATGCACTTTTAGTATTTTGATTCGATTTGTGCACACTGATGCACATAGTTGTGAGATTATATACCACGGTATACCTGATTTGGAGTTGAATTGAAATGTGTTGTATATCGTCGATTTCGATTGTGATACTCGATATTGTTTTCGTGCACATTGTGCACTTGATTTGGATTCTTGCGCATACGTGACACGCTTGATGCGATTTTGGTGCATGCCAGATGCACTAAATCGAGATTCTTCGTGCATATCAGATGCACCTGATATTGTTGTCAGGCACACACCGTTGCCCTTGACAGGTGTTTTCGTGCACACCCGTTGCACTTAGATTTTGTTTCTGTGCACATGTATGGCACATTTATTGATTTCGATTTCCGTGCACACCAGATGCACGTATCCTTATATACATTTTGGGATTGATTTCTTTTGGAGCAGTATGTTTTATGATACTTACTATATGGTATAGTAGCTGAGCAGGACTAGTCCGAGGACAGTACCTGAATATATTCTCGCATGCATTGATAGTTATCGAAAGGATTTCCAAAAAGGAGCTATAGTCTCAGTATTTACCTACGTGTCTGAGATGACACAAGATATTTAACAAAGGAATCCCTTCTAAATCATTTTTCAAAACGGCGGGACGTGTATGTTAAACAAAAGGTATATATAGTTATTTTCTTACAATAGACGTCTGCCACTGTGCCGTGATACGCGCATCACACAGCGACTTGAAAAGGTTTGGCATGCATTTCTTTCAGATGTTTTAATGATGTTTACATGTATAGTTTGATGTATATCATGTTGGTTTCGTATTGGATTTTTACATTGGTAACTTCACCATAACTCCGATGATTGCGGGATGCTTGACGGAGTTTTGATTTTGGTCTATATAATCGTTTTTCATGCGCATGCATTGCGCTACGTTGTGTTATGAGTATTTATGATTTCGGAGCCCCGACGACTTGATCATTTTACTGAAATGTTTTAGTATTTGAGGGGTTTAAATTTAAATTCGGGGACCGAATTTCTTTAAGAGGGGAAGACTGCAACATTTCAGAAAAATAAAATATTATTTTTGGGAATTTTTATAATTAAATAATAAATATTATGAATATTTTATTAATGCGGTATAATTAAATACCGATAAATTGGAAAATATTTGGAAAATTAAAGGAATTACTGAATGAGGGTGTTTTATATGATTTAAGAAAATTATAAATTCTTTATGATTAATTATATTCCATTTTAACGCTAATCGCGATTAAATATCACTAATCGTGCATTAAGCTTGTTTTGTGCATGTGACATGCACCAAGTCACTTTTCACATTTTCTACATTTTATACCATGGTCTTTTCTTTTCTTTTTTCATTGCATGGCTTTGTTTTAATGAGAAGAGAAAAGAAAAGAAAAGGAAAAGGAAAAGAGTAAACAATAGAGTATGGGCAAGAGAGAGAGAGAGAGAGAGGGGTGAGGGGTCTTGACTTGTCTCCCATTTGTTTTCCTTCCTTGTTTCTTCATCTTTTTTTCCCCTCATCTCACATGGCTGCCCTCTCCCTCCCCCATCTCTACCTCCTCACAACACCATCAGCCTCACATTAAAACTTCATCTCCTCTTCACAAAAAATATGCACAAGCTCACTTCAAACACTTTGGACCAAGAAAGTTTGAATTTTGAAGATTTGGGGCAACTCAAGAAAATTCTTGAGTTGCCAAATGAGGTATATTCCTTAACCATTAGTGTAGTATTTGGTTTATTTTAGCATCTATGTTAGTTTAGATTGGTTTAAGAGTAGATTAGTGAACTCAGAAATTTCCAAGTTGAGGTTAGGGTTTGTTTGACTTGTGATGGTGCAATTGAGGTTAGTAGAGACCTTACAACCCCTGTGGTGATTGTATACTAGACTAAACCAGAGACTTAAACCCCATTTAGAAAACTAAGAAACCCCGAAATCGGAAAATTGTGAGAATTGTGAGGTTATCTTGACATCTGTTATCACCCGGGACACCTAAAAAATTTATAGCGATTGATGGGAGTCGTGGAGGCAACCTGGAGCATACCCTGAAGACCCCAACCCCTATACCTTCACTATGGCTGCAATTTGCAGCCAGGGTTGGGAATTTGGGATTCGTGCTTGGTCCAGGACTTTATTTCCAGTAAAATAGACCCTCCATGTGTGCAAAATTGGCTAATTTCATCTAGGGTAAAATCTGGAAGTGTTTTGCATAGTTTCTGATTTTGTTTTGCGGCTTTTAATGAATTGGGATTTGGTATTTGTTATTGTGTTCCGTCGTGTGGCGTTTGAACGTCAACAACGAGGTTTATGTGGTAGTGTCTTGCATGCGAGACCATAGGTTTTAACCTATGTGTATACGCGTGCCGATTTGGTTTTCGTGCGCGATTTCTATTTACGATGTCATGTGATATATATGTAGGTACCCCCCTCACGTGGACTTCGGACGATGAAGAAGAGGATGGAGACATCGACTTCGGTAAGGAAGGATCAAGGTGAGTAGATATATATCTACCGGGGAAGTCGGGTGAATGGCGTATAGCACCCCCGCAGATACGTAGTGTAAAATATGAATATATTATATTATATATAAAGGTGTATTGTGAGACTATGATTATCATGATAGGTTTATATGCTCATGGGTTAGTTTAGTGTAATTAGAAGTAACTTAGTTTAGCTTCTTAGTCGCGAAACCCTAGATTAATGATTTGCATACACGCACACACACACTCGCTTACATTTTACTTTCTTGTGTATATATACATACATATACATATACATATATGTTGTGAGTATGTATGTATGTGTGTGTGTGTGTATACACACACATACATACATATACATGGATATTGAGGATAGTACATGGTACTTGGAGATGAGTCAATATGATTGGGCATGATGCCACAAGATCGGTGATGAGACATGGTTCGTATCATGAGATACGACATGATATTTTAGCGGGTCCTTAGGCGGTGTGTTTTCATACACACGCATATATATATATATATATATATATATATATATGGTATCAGTATGTACTAGACTTTAGATCAGTACCCCTAATACAGGACATGATAATAAGGATACCAGATGAATAATGAGATAATGTGATATTTGTCCCGTACCCAGATTTGGAATGCCATATGATGGATTTACCGTACGAGATATATTTATGATGATAGATCCGCACTCTTGACTCGAGGATGTCATATTATATATATTGTATCATACGTGATACTATTGAGGCGGGATCACCGACTACTAGATATAGATACAGATATCGACTCAGAATTAGGTGGTTTTTCCTTACCCTTTTCGAATAGTCTATTAGTTTAGTCCTGTAGTTACTTAGTAGATGTTAGACTGGGCTCAAGTCATACATATTTCCAAAACTAACGATTCATGAGTATTTTAAAGACAGGCCAAGAGATACTACGGATATTTCAAAGGACGTACCTTTTCTTAAAAACACCGTAGCCCCTATTTTCTAAACACAAGATTCGTGTTATTTCAAATGGCAAAATGTATGACTCATATATATTAATGTGTATTCTTATATGTTGCGCTTATTATTCATTTCCCGCATATTCTTGCTATTCGTATTGCATTGCATGTTTAAATATGTTTTATTGTTATATTGAACCCATGTTACCAGGACACCAGCACGATTACCGATGATGCGTATATCTACGAACACTTACTTGCCGGCTCACACACATCATCATCGGTAATTGCCATGTCATGTACACTTTAGAAAATATTGATTCATCGATATCGCTTGCTAGCTGATAGTTCAGATATATCATTACTGTGCTAGATTAGACATTGCATTTATTATTGAGATACTTCATGCATTTATATATTCATTTGTCATGAGTTTTTATGGAGCTTTATGCCAGTATTCACCGTCTATTGATATTGTAATTTTGAGATTTCGGATTTCCATGAGATTTATGGATTTGGAGAAACCGCAAGGATTTTATAAACTGATTATCATTTTTAAAGATAAAATTGCGATTTTCTCATGATATGATTTGAGATATGTCCACCATGTGTTTTCTCGGCTCTTGAGCAATATCATACACCCGATTCGAGGAGGAGGAGGAACCGTCTGTGGGTGCATTGTGGACCCGGTGCGGTACCCCGGGACGAGAAGGTCGCAGATGATGGCGTTGAGCCCGGCAGGGGAGCACTACCGACCGGTGATTGTTTTGTGACTCGAAGGATATCCGGAGGATACCGATCGGAGTATGGGCCAGTCCGGATAGCCGGAGCCCTAGATATTGAGATTTGATGATATGGGCCAGTCCGGATAGCCGGAACCCTAGATATTGAGATTCGAGGATACAGGCCAGTCCGAATTGCCGGAGCCTGAGATATATTGAGATATTGGGATTTATGTTTTGTGTCGATGCTGGGCACTGATTTTTGTTGATTTCATTGATGATACCTCGATTTATACATACAGAAATCTCACTAAATAAAGAAAACAGTTTTCTCATTCATGATATATTCTGTTTTCATTATATTGCATCCATACCTCATATTTATGATATGTTACTACCTGAGACACCGACACGAGCACTTGGTATTACACTTATGTTTAGATGTTTACCCTTGCCATTTTATCATGCTTCAGGCTTTATCATTTTGAGGATATATATTATGATCGTATGACCTAGGATTGAGTCATAGACACAATTTCTGCTCGGTGATGTTTTCTACTCACGAGTTGGTAACTCACCCCCGTTGTGCCACAGTTTCTTGCAGGTTTTGCCGTACAAGTTTCCTTGGCGGCTTTGCTGGCACACTACTTCATTCCGGGTGATTGCTTTAGTAGGTGGGTCACTTGCATCGTGACCACCATTGTGCTTATTATTTCAGTTGTATCTAATAAACTCCATCAACTAGACTTGTATATTTATTAGCCTTAGAAGACCAGTGTATAATATTTCGACCTTAGAGCCGCGCTTGTATTATTATGGTTTTCTTGTTGATTTTGAGCTTCCTGTTGTGTTTTGATCCTCGCTCTTCGGCGTTGTATATTATATTGCTTACGTGGTTGTGACCGCCAATTGGCGAAGAGCTAGCTCCCGCTTGGGGATACCTTTATTCATATTATGCATGTTGTACCCTTATGGGGCCAGTATTTACAAAGGAAACTCTGCCGAAATTTTCAGAAAAGACTTGAGATTTTAAAAATGCATTATTTCGGCTTATGTTGTTAAAACCACTTGTTTTAAAACCAGTTTTCTTCACTTCTTCCTTAAAATGGTTTAGGTTTCTGGGATTTTTGGCTTACTTGATTTAGATGGGATCCTATAGACTTCATATGATTCAAGTGCCAGTCACATGCCATTACGGGTCGTGACACTCTTCTTTACCTTTACACCTCATTTCCATTTAATTTAATAAATGGATAAACCAAAATGAGGTCTCCACCTTCTAGAATGTTTTCCGTATAAATACAGATTACACTCAACTGTATATACATACCTGTATTCGTACCAAAATACGAATACCCAAAGAGATAGAATAACACAAAGAACATAATACTAGAATATACATATCAAAATACATATACGTAAATTATTAAATCAATACCTAATTTAATAATCCAGCTCAATCCTGAGCCGGCTAGTATTATCAACCGTCCGATCGAAAGTCCGGCCAACTAGTACAATCATTCGATCGGAACCCTGCATGTATCAAAATACGACTACTGCATCATTTCGCCTGAACTTGGGAAACTCTCCGTGTGGGACTCTAAAGACTCGTCAATATGCTGGCAGTGGGTTTAACCACAAGCACGTCAGCGGCACTAGCTGTACGTTACGGCTACCCAGGTATTGAGCGAAAGGAAGGCCGATGAGCAAACTCATCCGAACCCCTACTGTGCCTGTTTGTGGCAATCTCCATACAGTCCGGTCTGTTCGTCTAAGAGTATCGCATATCGGGTCTAGGGGGTAGATAAAGTCAGACCCCTAATAACACGATATTTCATGTCGGTGTGAAGCCCATCACCCACTGAGAAACTATTGATCCAAATCAGTAATTCTCGTCTACCTTGGCCAAGGATTTCTGGTGATGGCCACCCGTGCACAGCGCGACATCAACCCCCAATACCGGGAGAGACGAATCCCCGACGATCCGCTCACTGCCTCCATGTGGCTCGGGACGGTACCCAACTAAAAGCTGTTTGCACGACTCCTTTGAGCCGTGGTAGGGTAGTAATCAAAGCACAGTTGGAACTCACACGAGACAAATGACGATCTCAGATTGACAGACTAACTTTTACTCATGTCACCTGAGAACTGCTATCTGACAATAGGTATTATACCATCTAGCATGTTCCCGGCGAGTCCGTCCAGTGTAACTCATAACCCAATGAGCACCTGTATACTATCTTAGGTGACTAACTGACACCAATGGCTTGTGAGACCAGCCACCGCCCCTCGTCAGAGTCTCGAAGAGTATACACTACTCTACTCCGGAGTATCGATGCCCAGTCTCGATACTCTCTCGACTAAGGACATTTAAGGATGTGCTTATAGACCACCCAGCTCCCACGTATATGATCGCCATCATAATGCTGGCAAGAATCATATGGGTTCTATCAACACGTAATAATGATCTGTAATACCACATAATGCATGTACATGATGATAAAGACAAAGCAGATAGCATACTATCATTTTGAGTAAGACTGTTCTACCCGTATAGGTCCTCCCTCAATCATCACAATCACGTGCCTGCGATTACAATAATTGACTTAAGGGCACAGCCAACAAAATCGACGTTCTCCGGCCCCGAATAAGAATCCGAGTCGGTCAAGTCATATATTTTATTATCTTGATTAAGGTGTGACATGGTTGCTACCTGGAGAGAGAGAAAAGAAAACACTCAGCATGCGCTCTTACAAGTTTAGATTGGTTATTATTTTATCTAAACAGGATGGCTCCCACTGTTTCCTTGAATTCTCTTTCAAACCTTTAAAAGGAGAACTAGCTGGGACCATTAACACCTTACAAGTTCGATAACCGTTCAGCCAGGTGGGTGTTGGTACTCCGAGGGAGGTTCCCCAATCTCTCGCACAGACCTAATTAGAATAAACCTCATTTCCACAGAGGTGTAGACCCGTTAACACTTTTTTAGACACCTAATAGGTTAGCTAATTGTGAAGTGAAAAATATCTCCCAAGAGTAATCCTACTTATCAGTGGGATCGGGATCCAACTATCATCGCGTGATAATCTAGATGGAAGCCACTCTAGTCACTACACTCCAGAAGGTATGCAACAATAGCAAGTTTCCTGTATATTTGAAACTCCCGATATGGTTTTGCCCCTAGAACCTTAGTGACCATGACGAATAATCAACAAATCAAAAGATCCTAGTCAAGTTTAACCCGTCGTTATCCAAGATTGCATTAGACCCACCCGCATGACCCTTGACGAATAATCAACAAAATCATTCGACTGTCCTAACCAATCGCATTATCTATGCTACAAACAATTATTACTTAGCTACCGTACACTACGCCTTGACGAATAATCAACAAATGCAGCACGAATACTAAGTACTAATTATCTAAAACGACGGAGGGTTACGGCTGGTTTTTGGCAAAAACCTTTAACGTAATGAACTTGATATCGTTGAAGGAACTGAGTAGTTTTAAAAAGGAGTGGTTTAGGCTCCGCTTTTGAAAACTAGTGTTTTTGAAGAGAACCGAGTAATCTACAGCAACATAAACTTTTGCTCAAGAGGTCACTCCCTATGAAGAGATCTAGGCTCTTGTCTCCTCGAATGAGGTGCTGGATATTCCTAAACGAATAGCACTATGCAAAGCGAAAGAATACGACTATAGTTTTTCGAAATTTGTTTCGACAACATCTTTTAGGTTTATTTTCCTTGCATTAATCAAAATTAATGCGGGCCCATCAATAAAAACCTATCACACCAGAAAAGAACGAAAATACAATGTATGTATATGCCAACCGCATTCGCCACGGGGCCCCGTCATACACCGTTAGGTTACTTAATTAACGGCAGAGCGGGGGCTGGACCAGCGCGGATGCAAAACATATACAACATCTACTAATATATATAAACATATATATAGCATTCGTCCCAGGCATGAAATAAGCAACATCACAGATAAGCAATAAGCAATATGGAAAAGCGGATAAACTTGGAGCCCCGGGTTTCATTCAAGCCATAAATGAAACCCGACGTTTCCCGGTCGTGTGGATAGCCTGTGCAATGTATAACCAAGACCCCTACGAACGCGGCAAGTTACCCGCCAATTCCTGAAGAGAGGTAACCCCAGTCAACATGGTGAATAAGCCACCCAACATTTCACGGAATCCGGTAAGTTAAGCACTCCTCCGTGGGTCATCCTATACCACCTACGAGTACGGTGAGTAGCCCGCCAATCCTAGAGTAAAGCACTCCGGTCTTAACGCCATGAGATGGAGGCCTGTTGCCCTCTAGAACCCGGCTACTCGATCACTCCGCCACGGGGTAATTCTAGTACAGAAAAGAAAAATATATACGGTGGTAACATCGACCTCAACCCGGCCGTGCTCCAATAAAAGAATATACAACAAAGCAGAAACGGCATCCACATGTCGGACGCTCGCCCCGCAATACTGAATATACAAATGAATCAACACTATACTACAACCATTGCACAATAGGCCATCCACCACGACAAATTATCCATAACAACAGCGCAACACAGAACATCAACGCGGATATCATGTTCGTAAACCCCTCTAATTGTACATATAGGAATCAGTCGGGTTATACCACTCAATGATATTTACGGTCGCAGAAACAAATACACATATAAGAAAGAATTTAGAATTTCGATCGATTAAAACTTTTCGCATTTACCCCATGTACAAACCAGTACACAAAAAAATCTGGGCAACAACTAAATGTACCAAAAATCACATTTCCATGAACCTGAACCCCAGAAAAAATTTGGGGCACCTTAGCCACAATTATGCCGCGGATCCGCGGGATCCGCGGCCAAATAAGTCATTTGGCCGCGGATTAGCGGTCTAATTAGGAGCTCATGTGCTCAAATTTTTTTCTTGGTTCTAGAAAAGCCTGCACATAATTTTAAGGTCACTGAAAATATTTTTGAACAACTTTAAAAATCGAACAGCAAGCTAGTAATGGAGATGCAATTCAGATAATTTATGTCGATCGAAGTTCTAAATACATGCTAACTAGATAGTTAAGGTTTAAGTAGGCTCTGATACCATGTAAATCGATGTAACATGCCCCACAAGGTTTGTGGAGAGACGGAATTTACAAAAAACGATTTTAATACAAGTAGCATCGACTAAACTTCCAAAATCATTCAGAAACATTAACTAGCTTAACACAAAGAGGTTCTAAATTACTGTGACAGTGGTTTATACCTCCAAGATACAAGTCCTTCGGGTCTTCTTCTCTTCTTCTTGAGCTCCTAGAAGGTGCAGATCAAGCTCGGTCGTCGGCCTCCTCGTGTCGAAGACAATCCACCCAAAAGTCTATGGTTCAAGCTCCAACCTCAAGAATGAGATAACTAAAATACCTGGTTTGCTAATCTATATAGCTTAGAAGATGTAGAGAGTTAATTGGAATAATTTATCTTAAAGAACCCTAAGATTCACAACACATGTGAGGGTTAGGGTTTGAGGAAGAATAAGGAGAGGAATGGAGAGAGAAATGCAAAGTGTTGAATGAACTAGCATTGTGAAGAATGGCTAAGTCTTGGAAAAAAATCAAGCATGCAATATTTCACATAGAATATTGCAACCATACTTGAATAGTGAGAACAAATGAATAAACAAAACCAAGTAGCCATACTTCAACCATGCTCTAAATATCTCCATTTTCCACCTCATTATCTATTTTCCAAAAATAGATATATGCAAAATGAGGTGTCTCCTTCTAGAAGCTCTTCTTGCAAAATTACAAGAATGCCCTCACCGTATATACATACCCGTATTCGTACTGCAAAAAATACGAATACCAAGAGAAAAAGATAATCCGATAATATAATACTAGAATGCAGCTTAATCCTAAGCCCGCTAGCATTATCCGTCCGGACAAAATACATGTAACCTGTACACGTATATGATCGAAACCCTGCACGTAAAACAATACAGCCTCTACATCGTTTCGCCTGAACCAGGAAAACCCTCTGTGTGGGACTCTAAAGACTCGACATAACGTTGGCAGTGGGTTTAATCACAAGTCCGTCAGTGGCACTAGCTGTACGTAACGGCTACCCAGGTATTTATCGAAAATAAGGCCGACGAGCAAACTCATCTGAACCCCTACAGAGCCTTTCCATGACAATCTCCATACAGTCCGGTTTATTCGTCTAAGAGTATCGCATGCCCGGTCTAGAGGGTGGAAAATGTCAGACCCCTAATAACCCGACAAGTCGTGCCAATATGGCTCAAGACCATCCGAGAATTTACCGATCTACCTATCAGTAATTCTCAATCCGCCCTGACCAAGGACTTATGGTGTTGGCCAATCGAACATAGCACGACATCGACTCCATATACCGGGAGAGACGAATCCCCAACAATCGCTCACTGCCTCCATTTGGCTCGGGACTGTACCCAACTAAAACCTGTTTGCACCACTCAGTAGAGCCGTGGTAGGGTAGTAATCAAAGCACAGTAGGAACTTACACGAGACAAATGAAGACCTCAGGTCGACAGACTATCTGTACTCATGTCACCTGAGACTGCTATCTGACAATAGGTATAATACCATCTAGCCAGTTCTCGGCGAGTCCGTCCAGTGTACTCACCCCCAGTGAGCACTTGTATACAATCTTAGGTGCACCTCACCAATGGCTGCGGGACCAACCATCGCCCCTCGTCAGGGTCTAGATATATATACACTAGTCTACTCTGGAGTATCGATGCCCGGTCTCCATACTCTCACGATTAGGGACATTTTAAGGATATGCTTACGACTACCCAACTCCCACAAGTATGATTGCCATCACAACGCTGGTAGTCAAGCAAGGATCCTACGGGGTTTATCAACATGTATACAAGATATGAAATAACAAGTAAAACATATGCACATGTTAAGATAAAGACAAACCAAATAGCATACTATCATGTCGAGCAAGATTGTCCTGTACATACATATGTCCAAGCATCCACATGTATACATATACAATAATGGCCTCTAGGGCAGACATATCCAACATTCCTAACTGAATACCTCAATGCAAAGCAAAAGAATATGACTATGGTTATGAAGAAAACAGAGTAGTTTTTAAAATTGGTTCCAACAACATCATTTTGGTTTATTTTGTAAGTCGATGTCGCACACACCACAGGATTTGTAGAGAGGCGGAATTAACAAAAAATAATTTTATTGCAAGCAACATCGACTAAACTTCCAAGATCGACTATAAGCCCTAACTAGCTAAACTAACAAAAGTTCTAATCTACTATGAAGTGATTTATACCTTTGTGTTCAAGTCCTTTGGGTCTTCTTGTCCTCTTCTTAAGCGCCTCGTTGGTACGGATCGAGCTTGATTTTCGGCCTCATCGTATCGAAGAAGATCCACCGGAGAGTCTATGGTTCAAGCTCTAACCTCAAGAATGAGATAACGAAAGTACCTAGTTTGCTAATCTAGGTAGCTTAGGAGATGTAGAGAATGTTTATTGGATTAATTTGTCTCAATAACCCTAGGTTTCTCAACTCATGAGAGTGTTTAGGGTTTGAAGAAGAAGAGAGCAAAGGAGGAAAGAGAGTGTCAAGTGAAGAATGAGATGAAAAATGGTTAAGTGTTGATAATATCAAGCATATCATTTATCATAAAAATAATGTGACATGCTTCAATAGTTATCCAAATGAATGAGTCATGTAATGTATGTTGGAGTTTCTTAGCACGACCACTAGGTTTTAGCAAGTATCGAGTATGCAATTTTAAAAAATCTAGAGTGCTAAGGAACACAAACCTAGAATCAAACTTGAGAATTAGGGTTTTATAAGCAAGTAATAAAGCTTTATACTAAGTGAACAAGGAATACAAACTTTGTAGACCGGTCCTTCACTTCTAAAGCTCCGTGTAGTAGTCCCTTAGCTCCAAGTAGTGGTCCCCCGAACTCTTCTTAGGCTCCACTAGGCGAAAGGAACAAGCTTGCTTAAGAATCTTCGAGGCCGAAGATGATCTACGTCAAAGAATCTCTAACTCAAGCTACATCTTCACTAATTGAGGGATTAATGAAGTAAACAACCAATACTAAATGGCTAGTTTGGTATAGATTGATGAAGTAGGTGTTTTGCTCACTTTAGAATTATTTTTCTCTCTTTCTTTTTCACCTCACTCAAAAACTAAAGAGCAAAGAAGGAAATGAAGAAAATGAACTAGTGATGAACCCTTGGGTGAGAAAAATATCTCAAGAGATATTAGTAGAGAGTTAACCATGGCTAAAGATAATGGTTGGGTTAATAAATATTTAGAGTAAAACAAAATTAGTGGAATAAGTCAAGGCTTCTACATGCTTCCACAAGTATCTTAAGCCATGGCATTTTCCACCTAATTTTGATTTATCCCTTAATTATTAATCACCCAAATTATCTTTAGTTTGGTATGAGTCACATACACCCATGTCCAATGTATCATCTAGCATAACACAAAAATAAATACATTAATATATATCTCATATATATTTATATGTATTTGTAGAAAAGAAATTCTTAAATGAGACTAATATCATTTATATGTATATCAAATATACATATAACAAATTATTGAATCAACACTTGATTCAATAATCTGGTTATATCACATATAACCTATATCGTGAGATTAGAATACTGTATCACATACACGCATTAATCTCGGTCCCACACATATCACATATGTGCCCTGCTTCGTTTCGCTTGAGCTAGGAAAGCTCTGTGTAGGACTCTAAAGACTCGTCAATACGCCAGCAGTAGGTAATGATCATATCAGTCACCCACAAACCGTTAGCGATACTAGCTGGACGTAACAGCTACCCAGGTATTGAGCACTCAGAAGATCAACAACCAAGCTTGTCCAAACTCCCGTGAATCCAGTAACACTACCGTACAGTCCGGTCTCTTCGTTTGATATGTCGCATATCGAGTCTGGGGGTGGTAAACGTCAGACCACAATAACTTGATAAGTCATGCCGATGTGAGGCTCGTAACGGGTTGAGAAACTACTGATAACACTTACCAGTAAATCTCATCATCAGCCCTGGCCAGGGACTTCCTGTTATAGCCAATCCAGCATAGCGCAACATCAACCCCCAATACCAGGAGAGACGAAACCCCTCTTATCGCTCATTGCCTCCATGTGACTCGAGATTGTACCCAAAATCCACCTGTTTGCATGCTCTCTTGAGCATGGTAAGGAGAAAATCAAAGAACGGTAGGAATCACACAAGACTCTATGACGATCTCGGGTCTACAGACTAACATGTACCAGTGTCACCAGAGAACTGCTGTCTGACGATAGGTATAATACCATCTAGGAGTTCTCGGCGAGTCCTGTTAGGTGTACCCATTCTCCAATGAGCACCTGTGTACAATCTTTGATGTCAAACGCCAATGGCTGTGGGATTAACTATCGCCCCATACAGGGTCAAGAAATGTACACACTAGTCTACTCTGGAATATCGATGCCCTGTCTCGATACTCTCTCGACTAGGAACAATTAAAAGATGAACTTGTGGACTACCCTGGCCCCACTAGTATGATCTGCATCATAGTCCAGGTAGTCAAATACACATCCTAAGGGCTTTATCAACATGTAACGGAGAGACTGTATAATGATACAAGTGTACATGTTAAGATAAAGTGCAACCAGATAGCATACTATCATGACGAGTAAGAAAGTCCACTCTATATATGTCCAAGCATCCACTATAATATACAATCATGTACAATAATGGCCTAACTAACAATCTCCCACTTGCACTAAGGCCAGTTGTTGTAGTATTTCATACCGAACATCCCAAAAAGTCTCTCCAATGGCCTTCATGAGTGGATCCGCCGTGTTATTCTTCATGTCAACTCTCCTGACCTCGATCTCCCGGAGATCAACTATCTCCCAGATCAGGTGATACCGCCTAAGAATATGTCTGGATTAGATGGGACCGGGGTTCCTATGCCAAAGCCACAACTCCATTATTATCACAATACACAAGTATTATATGCTTAATGGTAGGAACCTCACCAATTTCATCTCATGAACTTGTTCATCCAGACAGCCTCTTTGGCAGCATCGTTGGTAGCGATGTATTCAGCCTTCTTCGTCGAGTCTGCTACGGTATCTAACTTGGAACTCTTCCAACATACCGTCCCTCCACTAAGGGTAAAGACAAAACCCGAGACCGACTCACAGTCGTCCTTATCACTCTGGAAGCTCGAATCGGTAAGGGACTCGACAAAGAGTTCACCGTTACCATACACCAAGAACAATTCTTTAGTCCTTCTCTAGTACTTAAGAATGTTCTTCATACCTTTCCAGTGATTCTCCCCAGGATGTAAGAGGCATCACCCAAATCCTTCATGGAGAACCTTTGTGACGAGAAGAGCTTGACCGAGTGTAGCATACGAATATCATTTCCTATCAAGAGTATGTCATCCACGTACAATACGAGGAAGACAATCTTACTCTCTACAACCTTCTTGTATATACAAGGTTCATCTACGTTTTTGATGAAATCAAACTCTTTTACTGACACATCAAAACAGATGTTCCAACTCCGCGATGCCTGCTTTAATCCGTAGATTGATTTAAGCAGCTTGCACACCTTTCCGCTGCTCCCACTGTCTACGAAGCCCTCTGGCTGTGTCATGTACACGCTCTCTTCTAAATCACCATTTAGAATAGTGGTCTTGACATCCATCTGCAAGATTTCGTAGTCATGGTATGCAGCGATGGTAAGTAGGATCCTGATGGACTTAAGCATAGCCACTAGAGAAAAGGTTTCATCAAAATCCATACCTGGTCGTTGACGAAAACCTTTTGCTACAAGTTTAGCTTTGAAAGTCTCAACTTTTCCATCTACACCAAGTTTCTTCTTAAAGATCCACTTGCTCCCAATGGATTTTACCCCTTCAGGAGCAACTTCCAAAGTCCATACTTTGTTGGTGTATATGGATTCCATCTCAGATCGCATTGCATCCAGCCATTTCACAGAGTCCCCACTCGTGATGGCCAGCTCGAAACTAGTTGGGTCATCATCTTCCATGATGCAATCCTCGCTCCCACCGTTTATGAGAAAAGCGTAGTATCTCTCAGGTGGATGAGGAACCCTACTAGATCTATGGAGTGGCGAAGATTCGTCGGGGACTATTGAATCCTCCGGCTCCACCAAATCATCAGCTGTAGTTTGTGTAGCTGCAACTTCTTCCAGTTCTATCCCATTACCACTAATTTCTTTTACAAGAAATTCCATTTCTAAAAAGGTGGCATGTTGAGAAACAAACACCTTTTGTTCCTTACTGTGGTAGAAGATATATCCATAGGAATCCTTTGGATATCCCACAAACTTGCACAGAACAGACCTTGCCTCGAGCTTGTCCGGATTTTGCTTTTTAACATAGGCCGGACAACCCCACATCTTAACTCGTTTAAGAGATGGTCTCTTCCCATTCCATATCTCATATAGAGTGGTAGGCACTGATTTGGTTGGAACTCTATTCAATAGGTATGCAGCTGTTTCAAGCGCATAACCCCAAAAGAAAATAGGTAACTCAGCAGTACTCATCATAGAGCGCACCCTATCTAATAGGGTGTGGTTCCTCCGCTCCGATACACCATTGTGCTGTGGTGTATATGGAGGAGTAAGCTGAGAGAGAATCCCATTCTCTTTTAAATAATTTAGGAACTTCGTGCTCAAGTATTCTCCTCCTCGATCAGATCGAAGGATTTTAATACTTTTACCCGTTTGGTTTTCTACTTCGCACTTATATTCCTTAAATTTCTCAAAAGCTTCAGACTTATGTTTCAACAGGAACACATGTCCAAATCTTGAAAGATCATCGGTGAATGTAATGAAGTATGAAGAACCATTCCTGGCATGTACAGACATAGGACCACATACATCACTATGTATCAGTCCCAAGAGTTCAGTAGCTCTTTCTCCGTATCCAGTAAACAGAGTTTTGGTCATTTTGCCTTTGAGACATGACTGGAAAGTTTCATAGGATGTAAATTTGAACGGATTCAAATATCCATCCTTATGTAACTTAGCTAGTCGTGTCGCATTGATTTAAGCTAGTCTACAATGCCACAAGTAGGCTTCGTTCATTTCTGAACTTTTCCTCTTGTGTGTGTTCTGTACGTTAAGAACTGTATTTTGATTTAGAACGTATAAACCGTTACATAATGTACCAAACCAAATCAACATTTGATTCAGGAAAATGTTCATAATATTTTTCTCTACTACAAAGTTATATCATTCTTTATCTAATAAAGAAATCGATATTAAATTGCATATCATAGATGGTACGTAATAACAGTCGTCCAAGATCAATATATTCCCATTTGGTAATACAAGGTGATATTCACCAACTGCTTTGGCTGCAACATTTGCACCATTCCCTACTTATAGAGAATGATCACCTTTTCCCAGTTCTCTACCTTTCTTTAGCCCATGTAAAATATTACAAATGTGGGATCCTGATCCGGTATCTAATACCCAGGATGTAGAGTGTACTGAGAAACAGTTCTCGGTAACGAACACACCCGAAGAAGATGCATCAACATACTCATTCCTCGTTTGGATCACATGGGAATCCGGATATTCCCCTATTTCCTGCTCATACTTATAACAATTATAAGGTAGAGCGGAACCAACGTTCCCCAGCTCAGTATAACAAGCGGGTTCGGTCAATACATCAATATTATTATCTTGATTAAGGCGTGTCATGGTCGCTACCTGGAGAAAGAGAGAGAAGAAAACACTTTAGCGTATGCTCTTGCAAGATTTGATTGGTTATTATTTTATCTAATCAGGATGGCTCCCACTGTTTTTATCAAATCTTCCTTCAAACCCTAAAAGATAAGACTAGCCGGGATTAATTACACCCTACAAGTTCGCCAATCGTTCAGCCAGGCAGGTATTGGTACTCCGAGAGAGTCTCCCCGTGCTTTCGCATGGAACTAATTAAATAACCTCATTTCCGCAGGGGCATAATCTCGTTAACACTTTTCTTAGACACCTACTTGATCAGTTAATTGTAAAGTGAAAAACTCTCCCAGGAGTAACTCTTACTCGCAGTGGGTATCGGGATCCAACTATCTCATAGAAGGTATGCAATCCCATTGCAAATTTCAACACTTAAAATTCCCAATAATGTTTTTGCCCCTAGCAACTTTTGACCTTAACAAGGTCAACAAATCATAAGTGCTAGCCAAGTTCAACCCGTCATTTCCTGATTGAATTAAACCCACCCATACAACACTTAACAAGGTCAACAAAGTCGTATGACTACCCTAATCCAATCGCATCATATGCTTGCAGATAATCACTAATTAGTTACCGCACACTACACATTAACAAGGTCAACAAACGCAGCACGAATACTAAATAGTCCTTATCTGAAATGACGGAGGGCTACGACAGGTTTTTAAGAAAAGCTTTTGCGTAATGAAATTGATATCGTTGTAGAATCAAGTGATTTGTAAAGGAGTGGTTTAAGCTCCGCTTTTTAAAATCGAATAATTTTCAAAACAAAATGGGGTTGTAGCATCTGCTAGCTTTTGCTAAAAAAGGTCACTCCCGGTGAAGGGATCTAGGCTCTTTCCTCATCAAATGAGGTGCTGGATATTCATCAAGGAACACTACTATGCAAAGCAAGAACTAGAGCTATCTTTTTGAAAATTTGATTCTACAACATCTTTAGGTTTCTTTCTTTTCATTAATCTCATTAATGAAGTCCTATCATTTATGTTCCTAAATATCACAGAAGAAACAAAAATACAACGTACGCTTACACCATCCGCATTCGCCTCGGGGTCGCGTCATGCACTGTTAGGTTAACTAACGGCAAAGCGGGGGCAGGGCTAGCACGGATGCAAAACATAAGCAACGTTTTTTATATATCATATATATAATAAAACATTCGTCTCACGCAGTTATATGATCTCATCACAGAACATTGCAATTGAAGTCAACATATGAAATATTGGATATACTAGGAGGTCCGTGTTTTAAATTCAGCCAGTAATGAAATGTAGGGTTACCTAGCACGACAGCAAGGTTTCGGGAGGCATCATCAATGCCGTTTTCAAATTTTTGTCGTTCTAAAGAACCCTAACCGAGAATCTTAACTAGAGAATTAGACGAAACATGAATGTAAACAACTTTACATCAAAGTGAGCAAGGAATACAACCTTTGTAGACCGGTCCTTCACTTCAATAGCTCCGTGTACTAGTCCCTTCGCTCCAAGTAGTGAACTTCCGGACTCTAGAGAAACTCCACAAGATGAAAGGAACAAGCTTGCTTGAGGTCTTCAAGACCGAAGATGATCTACGTCGAGAAGACACTAACTCAAGCTACCTCTTCACTAATTTGGAGTTAGTGAAGCAAACAACCTAAACTAAATGGCTAATCTAGTGTAGCTTGATGAAGTAGGAATTTTGCTCACTTTAGAAATCTTTTTCTCACTTATTTTCCTCACCTCCTCAAAACCTAGAGAGTTCTCTCTTAATGATGAAGAAGATGAAGCCAATAGTGTTATGGCAACCATGGGTGAGAAATATCTCATATAACTCATGTAGAGACTTAACCATGGCTTATGTTAATGGTTGGGTTAATAAATATCTAATATAAAACAAAATTAGTGAACTAAGTCAATGGTTTTACAAGCTTCCACTAAGCTTAAACCATGTAACTAATTTCCAACTAATTAGTGATTTACTTTAAATAAATAAACCCCACATTATCATAAGTATGGTGTGAGTCTCATACACCCATGTAGCATGTGGCATCAAGCATGACACAAAAAAGAAGCACAATTAATATATATCACATATATATTAAATGCATAAGTGAGATAAAGAAATGCTTAAGTGAGCTAATATTAGTTAATGTAAATTAATATATCACATATATAATTATACATTAAACTATTAAATCAACACTTGATTCAATAATCCGGCTATATCACATACAACCGACTAATATTATTTGTATCAACTTATCGAATCAACACTTGATTCGATAACCCGGTTATATCACATATAACCGACCGATATCGCATATCACGAGAATAGAATACGGTATCGCATACACATATTAATCTCGGTCCCGCACATATCACATATGTGCTCCTACTTCGTTTCGCCCGAGCCAGGAAACCTCTGTGTAGGACTCTAAAGACTCGTCAATATGCCGGCAGTAGGTGATGATCATATCAGTCACCCACAAGCCGTCTGCGGTACTAGCTGGACGTAACGGCTACCCGAGTATTGAACGATCAGAAGATCAACAAGGAAGCTTGTCTAAACTCCCACAAAGCCTGTCAGTGACACTACCGTACAGTCCGGTCTCTTCGTCCGATATGTCGCATATCTAGTTTAGGGGTGGTAAACGTCAGACCCCAGTAACCGATAAGTCATGCCGATGTGAGGCTCATAACAGGTCGAGAAACTACTGATAACACTTACCAGTAAATCTCTGTATCAGCCCTGGCCAGGAACTTCCTGTTATAGCCAATCGAGCACAACGCAACATCAACTCCCAATACCGGGAGAGACGAATCCCCTCCTATCGCTCATTGCCTCCATGTGACTCGGGACTGTACCCAAAAAACCACCGTTTTGCATGTTCTCTTGAACGTGGTAAGGTGGAAATCAAAGCACAGTGGGAATCACATAAGACTTTATGACGATCTCGGGTCTACAGACTAACCTGTACCAGTGTCACCAGAGAAATGCTATCAGACGATAGGCATAATACCAACTAGGAGTTCTCGGCGAGTCCTGTTCAGTATACCCAGTCTCCACTGAGCACCCGTATATATCTTTGATGTCAAACACCAATGGATGTGGGATCATCCATCGCCCATCATATAGGTCAAGAAGTATATACGCTAGTCTACTCTGGAATATCGATGCCTTGTCTCGATATACCCTCGACTAGAAACAATTAAAGGATGAACTTGTGGATTACCCTGGCCCCACTAGTATGATCTCCATCATAGTCCTGGTAGTCATGTACATATATCCTAAGGGCTTTATCAACATGTGAGAGTAAGACAGTATCACAATATAAGTCTACATGTTAAGACAAAGAGCAACCGGATTGCATACTATCATGTCGAGCAAGAAAGTCCTCTCCATATATGTCCAAGCATCCACTATAATATACATCATATGTACAATAATGGCCTCTAGAGCATACACATAACTAACAATCTCCCACTTGCACTAAGGCCAGTTGTTGTTGTATCTCATACCCAACATCTCGAAGTGTCTCTCAAATTGTATCTAGGGTATGGCCTTTGTGAGTGGATCCGCCGTGTTGTTCTTCGTGTCAACTCTCCTGACCTCGATCTCCTGGCGATCAACTATCTCCCGGATCAGGTGTTACCGCCTCGAAATATGCCTGGATTGCTGATAGGACCTGGGTTCCTTGGACAAAGCCACTGCTCCATTGTTATCACAATACAAAGGTATTGGATGCTCGATGGACGGAACCACACCAAGTTCGGTTATGAACTTCTTCATCCAGACAGCCTCTTTGGCAGCATCATTGGCAGCGATGTATTCAGCCTCCATCATCGAGTCTGCCACGGTTTCTTGCTTGGAACTCTTCCAACAAACCGCCCCTCCATTGATGGTAAAGACAAATCCCGAGACCGACTTAGAGTCGTCCTTATCACTCTGGAAGCTCGAATCGGTAAAGGACTCCACTTGGAGTTCACCGTTACCATACACCAAGAACATCTCTTTAGTCCTTCTCAAGTACTTGAGAATGTTCTTCACAGCTGTCCAGTGATTCTCTCCTGGATCTTCTTGATACCTACTCACTACACTTAGTGAGTATGCTACATCGGATCTGGTACATAGCATCGCGTACATGATAGAGCCTACTGCCGAAGCATAGGGTATCCCTTGAATGCGAGCTCTCTCCAAATCAGTCTTGGGAGACATCTATTTGGAGAGAGTGAGTCCTGAGATCGTGGGCAAATTCCCACGCTTGGAATCTTCCATACTAAACCTCTTTAGTATGGTGTCAATGTACCTGGATTGGGACAATCCGAGTATCTGTTTAGATCTATCTCTATAGATCTTAATCCCCAAGATGTAGGAGACATCACCTATATCTTTCATTGAGAATCTTTGTGATAAGAAGAGCTTGATCGAGTGCAGCATAGGAACATCATTTCCGATCAAGAGTATGTCATCCACGTACAATACGAGGAAGACGACCTTACTCTCTGCCACCTTTTGTATATACAAGGTTCATCTACGTTTTTGATGAAGTCAAACTCTTTGACTACCACATCAAAATAGATGTTCCAACTCCGCGATGCCTGCTTTAACCCGTAAATGGATTTAAGCAGCTTGCATACCTTCCCACTGCTCCCACTGTCTACGAAGCCCTCTGGCTGAGTCATGTACACGCTCTCTTCTAAATCACCATTTAGAAAGGCGGTCTTAACATCCATTTCCTAGATTTCGTAGTCATGGTATGCAGCGATGGCAAGTAGGATCAACTTAAGCATAGCCACTCGAGAAAATGTTTCATCATAATCCACACCTGGTCGTTGACGAAAACCTTTTGCAACAAGTCTAACTTTGAAAGTCTCAACTTTTCCATCTACACCATGTTTTTTTTTGAAGATCCACTTGCTCCCGATGGGTTTTACCCCTTCAGGAGTATCTTCCAAAGTCCATACTTTGTTGGTGTACATTGATTCCATCTCAGATCGCATTGCATCTAGCCATTTCACAGAGTCCCCGCTCGTGATGGCCTGCTCGAAGCTAGTTGGATCATTATCTTCCATGATGCAATCCTCGCTCACACCATCAATGAGAAAACCGTAGTATATCTCAGGTGGATGAGGAACCCTACTAGATCGGCGGAGAGGCTGAGGTTCGTTGGAACTATCGAATCCTCTGGTTCCACTAAATCTTCTGTCGTAGTTTGTGCTGCTGGAACCTCTTCCAGTTCTACCTCAAGGCCACTAATTTCTTTCGCAAGAAATTCCTTTTCCAAAAAGGTGGCATGCCGAGAAACAAACACCTTTTGTTCCTCGGTGTGGTAGAAGATATACCCTTATGAGTTTTTAGGATATCCTACAAACTTGCACAGAACAGACCTTGCCTCGAGTTTTTCCGGATTTTGTGTTTTAACATAAGCCGGCAACCCCATATCTTAATATAATTAAGACATGGTCTCTTCCCCCTCCATATCTCATATGGAGTGGAAGGCACAGATTTGGTAGGGACCATATTCAATAGGTGTATGGTTGTTTCAAGCGCATAACCCCAAAAGGAAATAGGTAACTCAGCGGTGCTCATCATAGAGCGCATCATATCCAATTGGGTGCGATTCCTCTTTTCCGATACATCGTTGTGTTGTGGTGTATACGGAGGAGTAAGAAGAGAGAGAATCCCATTCTCTTTTAGATAGTCAAGGAATTCTGTCCTCAAGTATTCTCCTCCCCGATCAGATCGTAGGATTTTAATACTTTTACCTGTCTTGTTCTCAACTTCATGCTTATATTCTTTGAATTTCTCAAAAGCTTCAGACTTGTGTTTCAACAGGAACACATGTCCGTATCTTGAGAGATCGTTAGTGAATGTATTAGTCCTGGCATGTGTAGACATGGGACCGCATACATCACTATGTATCAGTCCCAAGAGTTCCGTAACTCTTTCTTCGTGTCAAGTAAACAGAGTTTTGGTCATCTTTCCTTTGAAACATGACTGGCAGGTTTCATAAGATAATAATTCGAACGGATTCAAATATCCATCCTTATGTAATTTAGCTAGTCGTGTTGCAGTGATATGACCTAGTCTACAATGCCACAAGAAGGATTCGTTCATTTCTGAACTCTTCCTCTTGTTTGTGTTCTGTACGTTAAGAACTGTGTTTTGATTCAGAACGTATAAACCGTTACATAACGCACCATACCCAATCAACACTTGATTTAGGTAAATGTTCATAACATTATTCTCTATTATAAAGTTATATCCTATTTATCTAATAAAGAAATTGATATTAAATTGCATATCATAGAGTGTACGTAATAACAGTCGTTCAAGATCAAAGTATTCCCATTTGGTAATACAATGTGATATTCACCAACTGCTTTGGCTGCAACACTTGCACCATTCCCTACTTTTAGAGAATGATCACCTTTTCCCAGTTCTCTACCTTTCTTAAGCCATGCAACATATTACATATGTGGAATCCCGATCCGGTATCTAATACCCAGGACGTAGAGTGTACTAAGAAACAGTTCTCGGTAACTAACACACCCGAAGAAGATGCATCAACAAGCTCATTCTTCGTTTGGGTGGCGTGGGATTCCGGATATTCCCTTATTTCCTGCTCGGACTTATAACAATTATAAGTTGGAGCGGAACCAACGTTCCCTAGCTCAGTATAACAAGCGGGTTCGGACAATACATCCATATTATTATCTTGATTAAGGCCTGACATGGTCGCTACCTGGAGAGAGAGAGAAAAAAACACTTAGCGTATGTTCTTGCAAGATTAGATTGGTTATTATTTTATCTAATCAGGATGGCTCCCACTGTTTTTATCAAATCTTCCTTCAAACCCTAAAAGGTAAGACTAGCCGGGATTTATTACACCCTACAAGTTCACCAATCTTTCGGTCGGGTCAGTGTTGGTACTTTGAGGGAGCTTCCCCGTGCTTTCGCACGGACAAAATTAAAATAAACCTCGTTTTTCCATGGGCGTAACCCCGTTAACACCTTTCTAGACACCTACTTAATCGGCTAATTGTGATGTGCAAAACTCTTCCAGGAGTAACTCTTACTCGCAGTGGATATCGGGATCCAACTATCTCATAGTAGGTATGCAATCTCATTGCAAATTTCAACACTTGAAATTCCCGATAATATTTTTCCCCTAGCATCCTATGACCTTGACGAAAGCCAACAAACCATAGTCCGCAAGTCAAGTTCAACCCGTACATTTCATGGTTGAATTAAACCCACCCGCACGACCCTTGACGAAAGCCAACAAAGTCGTACGACTCCAATCGCATCATATGCAGCAGATAAGCAGTAAGTAGCTACCGCACACTACGCCTTGACGAAAGCCAACAAACGTAGCACGGATACTAAATACTACTTATCTGAAATGACGGAGGGCTACGACAGTTTCTTTTTAAGAAAACCTTTTGCGTAATGAACTTGATATCGTTGTAGAATCGAGTGATTTTGAAAAGGAGTGTTCTGAGGATTTTGCTAGTTTCGCTAAAGAGGTCACTCCCGATGAAGGGATCTCAGCTCTTTTCTCATCGAATGAGGTGCTGGATATTCTACAAGGAATACCGCTATACAAAGCAAGAATCTAGAGAAGCAATCAAAAGACAAAACCGAGCGGGTTGTAGTATCTGCTAGCTTTTGCTAAAGAGGTCACTCCCGGTGAAGGGATCTCGGCTCTTTCCTCATCAAATGAGGTGCTGGATATTCTACAAGGAATACCGCTATGCAAAGCAAAAACTAGAGCTACCCTTTTTGAAAATTTGATTCTACAACATCTTTTAGGTTTCTTTTCTTTCATTAATCTCATTAATGAAGTCCCATCAATTATACTTCCTAAGTATCACAGAAGAAACGATAATACAACGTACGCTTATGCCATCCGCATTCGCCACAATGTCCCGTTATGCACCGTTAGGTTACTTAACTAACGGCATAGCGGGGCGAGACTAGCGCGGGTGCAAAACATAAGCAACGTTTATTATATATCATATATATAATAATAAAGTATTCTTCTCAAGCAGATAAAGTGATCACATCATAGAATATCGGCAGCAGAAGTCATCATATGAAATATTGGATATACTAGGAAGTCCGTGTTTTATATTAAGCCGGTAAAAACCATGGATTCCACGGTCGCGATGAATAGCCAAACCCATATCTCTAGACCCCTACGAGAGCGTCAAGCAACCCTACAAATTCTAGAGTTAGGAGACCCGGACTCGACTGCTCGAAATGGTTTCCCATTGGACTCTAGAACCCGGTTACTTGTGCTCCCCACCTTGGGTCTATCCTAATGCGGAAAAGTAAATAATATACATCAATGGTGACATCATCCTCAACCCGGAAGTGCCCCAATAAAAGAATATTACATACAAGTTTTTACATGAATGAAAATGAAAAACTCTCATCTCACATAAAAAAACCCGGCTATTCAAAACACGACGATCCCATATAACATATTCCAGCAACACATAAAATCGCATGTCATCAACGTAAGCAAATATGCGTATCCCAATTGTCGTTGACATATAACAACGAAACCGGCGATACACCACATATTAAACTTACGGTCGCAGAAAAGAAAATGTAAAACTACAACATTTGGAATCGACACAGCCCTTATACATCATAAACCCGGAATATCACATATTTCGGATTTCATGCCTAACATTGTAAATCTTACATTTGGGTCTCATCTATGAAAACACCTTTTCAAAAGAAATCGGGTAATTCAACAAGATTCCAGATTCCTGCCGAGACCGAAATGTTAAATTTACAAGTAACTAATCAATTTTCATAAAACTAATTAGCGTAGATTCCAAATATTGTATCAAATTCCACAGATAGCTAGACGATGTTAAATATTCCGATCGAATCAACAAACACCCAAAATTTCCCAAAGAGCTCAACACTTGAGGAATGTTAAGAAATACTCAGAACATGCCACAATACCTATGGACCAACCGTAGAAGGGCCAACCCTTGCCTCACCTATGGCACCGTGGAACTACCGCAAACCCTAGGGTTTGACGGCGCTTCCGGCGGTCATAGAATCGAGTTAGGGTTTCTTTCTTCTAGAGGGGTCCATAGAATCACTTGCATGATTTTTGAATAATTTTAACTTGGAAAAATCCACCTTTTGGAAAATTTCCAGCGAGAGAGAAAATGGGTTATTGATATTCGTTCGAACGTTTTAACGCCGTCTAAATAACCCGAAACGATATTAGAATTACGACTACAAAACACTTCGAATTGCCTTTGCACAAAGATAACATCACATGCAATCTTAGCAAAAACAAGCAACACCTGAAACACCAAAACCCAGAGACCAGAGGACCAAACGAAAACGAAGCGAAACGGAGCATCCAGAACCGGCCAAGCCGGAATTTTAGATTATCTCGCCGGGTCAAATCCGGCGGATGGGGTTCGTATTCGTCTGGTGTTCATATTACATCTCATGTAACATTCTGCAGTTGCTTAAAAAAAATTTTGGACGACTTAAAAATTTCAACAGAAACCAGATTATTGTTTCGAGTGTTTCGGAGTTGTTTCGGTTTCGTAATTCTACAAATATCGTCTAATTCTCTAGCTTGGCTCTGATGCCACTGTAGGGTTACCTAGCACGACAGCAAGGTTTCGGAAGGCATCATCCATACCGTTTTCAAATTTTTGCCGTACTAAAGAACCCTAACCTAGAATCTTAACTAGAGAATTAGACGAAACATGAATGTAAACAAGTTTACATCTAAGTGAATAAGAAATACAACCTTTGCAGACCGGTCCTTCACTTCAATAACTCCGTCTAGTAGTCCCTTCGCTCCAAGTAGTGAACTTCCGGACTCTAAAGAGACTCCACAAGATGAAAGGAACAAGCTTGCTTGAAGTCTTCGAGACCGAAAATGATCTACGTCGAGGAGACACTAACTCAAGCTACCTCTTCACTAATTTGGAATTAGTGAAGCAAACAACCTAAACTAAATGGCTAATCTAGTGTAGGTTAATGAAGTAGGAATTTTGCTCACTTTAGAAATCTTTTTCTCACTTATTTTCCTCACCTCCTCAAAACCTAGAGAGCTCTCTCTTAATGAAGAAGAAGATGAAGCCAAAAGTGTTTTAGCAACCATGGGTGAGAAATATCTCATATAACTCATATAGAGACTTAACCATGGCTTATGTTAATGGTTGAGTTAATAAATATCTAATGTAAAACAAAACTAGTGGACTAAGTCCAAGCTTCCACTAAGCTTAAACAATGTGACTAATTTCCAACTAATTAGTGATTTACTTTAAATAAATAAACCCCACATTATCATAAATATGTTGTGAGTCTCATACACCCATGTAGCATGTGTCATCAAGCATGACACAAAGAAGAAGCACAATTAATATATATCACATATATATTAAATGCATAAGTGAGACAAAGAAATGCTTAAGTAAGCTAATATTAGTTAATGTAAATTAATATATCACATATGTAATTATACATTAAATTATTAAATCAAGACTTGATTCAATAATCCGGCTATATCACATACAACCGACTAATATTATTTGTATCAACTTATCGAATCAACACTTGATTCGATAACCCGGCTATATCACATATAACCGCCTGATATCACATATCGTGAGAATAGAATACGGTATCGCATACACGTATTAATCTCGGTCCCGCACATATCACATATATGCTCCTACTTCGTTTCACCTGAGCCAGGAAACCTCTGTGTCGGACTCTAAAAATTCGTCAATACGCCAGTAGTAGGTGATGATCATATCAGTCACCCACAAGCCGTCAGCGGTACTAGCTGGACGAAATGACTACCCAGGTATTGAGCAATCAGAAGATCAACAGGGAAGCTTGTCTAAACTCCCACAAAGCCTGTCAGTAACACTACCGTACAGTCCGGTCTTTTCGTCTGATATGTCGCATATCTAGTCTAGGGGTGGTAAACGTCAGACCCTAGTAACCGATAAGTCATGCCGATGTGAGGCTCATAACGGGCTGAGAAACTATTGATAACACTTACCAGTAAATCTCCGTATCATCCCTGGCCAGGGACTTCCTGTTATTGCCAATCGAGCACAGCGCAAGATCAACCCCCAATACCCGGAGAGAAGAATCCCCTCCTATCGCTCATTGCCTCCATGTGACTCGGGACTGTACCCAAAAACCACTGTTTTGCACGTTCTCTTGAACGTGGTAAGGTGGAAATCAAAGCACAGTGGGAATCACACAAGACTCTATGACGATCTCGGGTCTACAGACTAACCTGTACCAGTGTCACCAGAGAACTGCTATCCGATGATAGGTATAATACCAACTAGTGGTTCTCGGCGAGTCCTGTTCAGTATACCCAGTCTCCACTGAGCACCCATATATCATCTTTGATGTCAAACACCAATTGATGTGGGATCATCTATCGCCCATCATATGGGTTAAGAAGCGTATACGCTAGTCTATTCTGAGATATCGATACCCTGTCTCGATACACCCTCGACTAGGAATAATTAAAGGATGAACTTGTGGACTACCCTGGCCCCACTAGTATGATCTCCATCATAGTCCTGGTAGTCAAGTACATATCCTAAGAGCTTTATCAACATGTGAGAGTAAGACAGTATCACAATATAAGTCTACATGTTAAAACAAAGAGCAACCAGATAGCATACTATCATATCGAGCAAGAAAGTCCTCTCTATATATGCCCAAGCATCTGCTATAATATACATCATATGTACAATAATGACATCTAGGGCATACACATAGCTAACATGAAAAACACGGATTCCACGATCGTGATGGATAGCCAAACCCACATCCCTAGACCTCTACGAGACCGGCAAGCAACCCTACCAATTCTAGAGTTAGGAGGCCCGGTCTCGACTCCTCGAGATGGTCTCCCACTGGACTCTAGAACCCGGTTACTTGTGCTCCCCGCCTTGGGTCTATCCTAATGCGGAAAAGTAAATAATATACATCAATGGTGACATCATCTTCAACCCGGAAGTGTCCCAATAAAAGAATATTACATTCAAATTTTTACATGAATGAAAATGAAAAACTCTCATCTCACGCAAAAAAACCCGGCTATTCAAACACAACGAACAATATAACATATCATAACACATAACATCACATGTCATCAACGTAAGTAAATATACGTATCCCAATTGTCGTTGACGTATAGCAACGAAACTGGCGATACACCACATATTACACTTACGGTCGCAGAAAAGAAAATGAAAACTACAATAATTGGAATCTGCAACATTCTTAGACATCATAAACCTGAAATATCACATACTTCGGATTTCATGCCTAACCGTATAAAATCCTTAGACATCATAAACCCGGAATATCACATATTCCGAATTTCATGCCTAACGTTATAAACCCGGCATTTTAGTCTCATATTGAAAACACTTTTCAATATCCAGTCGGGTATTTCAACAAGATTCCCGACAACTGATCGAATTCTCGTCGGAAACATTAGTAGACGGCCGCACCCCTGATGCCATCGATGAAGTGCGCTTAGGTGGAACACCGCGGCCACGAGCACCCGAACGGAAGCTTTTGGCAACCGGGTTCTCCTACAGTCACTTTGTTAGGGTTATGGGGCGTGGCTATCTAGTAGTGTTATGCGGCGAGCGTTCGCGTACTATACGAGATTGCGACGGAGTTTTGATCCGAATCAAAACCCGTGGTAATCTATCGAATGAGACTAAATTGCTAGATTTACAAAACACTAACTAGTTTTCATAAAACTAACTATTGTGGATTCCAAATATTGTATCACAAATCACAGATATCTAGACGATGTTAAATATTTCGATTGATTTATCAAATACCCAAAATTCCCAGAGACCTCAACACTTGAGTCTCACTTAAAAATACCCAGAACATGCCACAAGTACCTATGGATCAGCACAAGAAGGCACAGTTCTTATCTCACCAACCGCTCCGCGGAACCGCGGCTAAACCCATAGTTTGGCCGAGGTTGTTTAGCCGCGATTGCACGGCCGTTTGGTCGAGTTGGACGCTCGTTCTTCTTGGGGATCCATATAAAACCCTGCACAATTTTCTGCATATTTTTAAATTCAAAAATTCCAACTTTTGAAATTTTTTCCAGAAACCCGGATTTTGTGGTTTCAAAAAGTCGATTGAACATTTTAACTTCGCCTAGACCACTCCTAATGCTCTAGCTTAGCTCCGATACCACTGCTGGAGTTCCTTAGCACGACTACTAGGTTTTAGCAAGTATCGAGTATGCAATTTTAAAAAATCTAGAGTGCTAGGGATCACAAACCTAGAATCGAACTAACGAATTAGGGTTTTATAAGCAAGTAATAAAGCTTTATACTAAGTGAACAAGGAATACAACCTTTGTAGACCGGTCCTTCACTTCTAAAGCTCCGTGTAGTAGTCCCTTATCTCCAAGTAGTGGTCCCCCGAGCTCTTCTTAGGCTCCACTAGGCGAAAGAAACAAGCTTGCTTAAGGATCTTCGAGGCCGAAGATGATCTACGTCGAAGAATCTCTAACTCAAGCTACCTCTTCACTAATTGAGGAATTAGTGAAGTAAACAACCTGTACTAAATGGCTAGTTTGGTATAGATTGATGAAATAGGTGTTTTGCTCATTTTAGAATTATTTTTCTCTCTTTCTTCTTCACCTCACTCAAAAGCCAGAGAGGAAAGAAGGAGATGAAGAAATCAAACAAAAATACCATGATTCAGTTGTCTACGTGCTTTGAGTGATGAACCCTTGGGTGAGAAAAATATCTCAAGAGATATTAGTAGAGAGTTAAACATGGCTAAAGATAATGGTTGGGTTAATAAATATCTAGAATAAAACAAAATTAGTGGACTAAGTCAAGGCTTCTACATGCTTCCACAAGCATCTTAAGCCATGGCATTTTCCACCTAATTTTGATTTATCCCTTAATTATTAATCGCCCAAATTATATTTAGTTTGGTATGAGTCTTATACACCCATGTGCAATGTATCATCTAGCATGACACAAAAATAAATATATTAATATACATCTCATATATATTTATATGTATTTGTAGAAAAGAAATTCTTAAGTGAGCTAATATTAGTTGATATATATTAATATATCAAATATATAATTATATATTAAATTATTAAATCAACACTTGATTTAATAATCTGGCTATATCACATACAACCAACTAATATCATTTATATGTATATCAAATATACATATAACAAATTATTGAATCAACACTTGATTCAATAATCCGGTTATATCACATATAACTTATATCGCGATATTAGAATACTGTATCACATACACGTATTAATCTCGGTCCCGCACATATCACATATGTACCCTACTTCGTTTCGCTTGAGCTAGGAAACCTCTGTGTAGGACTCTAAAGACTCGTCAATACGCCAGCAGTAGGTAATGATCATATCAGTCACCCACAAGCCGTCAGCGGTACTAGCTGGACGTAACGGCTACTCAGGTATTGAGCGATCAGAAGATCAACAAGTAAGCTTGTCCAAACTCCAGTGAATACATTAAGTAACACTACCGTACAGTCTAGTCTTTTCATCTGATATGTCGCATATCAAGTCTGGGGGTGGTAAACATCAGATCCTAATAACTTGATAAGTCATGGGATGCGAGGCTCATAACGGGTCAAGAAACTACTGATAACACTTACCAGTAAATCTCATCATCAGCCCTGGCCAGGGACTTCCTGTTATAGCCAATCGAGCATAGCGCAACATCAACTCCCAATACCGGGAGAGACGAAACCCCTCTTATCGCTCCATGTGACTAGGGACTGTACCCAAAATCCACCTGTTTGCATGCTCTCTTGAGCATGGTAGGGAGAAAATCAAAGCACAGTGGGAATCACACAAGACACTTAGATGATCTCGAGTCTACAGACTAACCTGTACCAGTGTCACCAGAGAACTGCTATCTGACGATAGGTATAATACCATCTAGGAGTTCTCAGCGAGTCCTGTTCAGTGTACCCATTCACCAATGAGCACTTGTATACAATCTTTGATGTCAAACACCAATGGCTGTGGGATCAACCATCGCCCCATACACGGTCAAGAACACTAGTCTACTCTGGAATATCGATGCCCTGTCTCGATACTCCCTCGACTCGGAACAATTAAAGGATGAACTTGTGGACTACCCTGGCCCTACTAGTATGATCTGCATCATAGTCCTTGTACTCAAGTACACATCCTAATGGCTTTATCAACATGTAACGAAGAGACTGTATAACGATACAAGTGTACATGTTAAGATAAAGTGCAACCAGATAGTATACTATCATGTCGAGCAAGAAAGTCCTCTTTATATATGTCCAAGCATCCACTATAATACAATCATGTACAATAATGGCCTCTAGGGCATACATATAACTAACAATGTAGCCATGCTTCAACCATGCTTAAACAACACCTCATATCTTCACCTCATTATCCATTTAAACAAAATGGATTTATCACAAATGACGTGTCTTCTTCTAGAAGCACTCTTGTCAAAATACAAGAATACCCCTCACCATATATACATACCCGTATTCGTACCACGAATACCAAGAGATGAAAATAATCCAATATTATAATACTAGAATGCAGCTTAATTCTAAGCCCGCTAGTATTATCCATCCGATCAAAAATACGTGTAACTAGTACACGTATAAGATCGAAACCCTGGACGTAAAACCATACGGCCTCTACATCGTTTCGCCTGAACCAGGGAAACCTTCTGTGTGGGACTCTAAAGACTCGACAGTATGCTGGCAGTGGGTTTAACCACACGCACATCAGTGGCACTAGCTGTACGTAACGACTATACAGGTATTTGTCGAAAAGAAGGCCGACGAGCAAACTCGTCCGAACTCTTGCTGAGCATGTCCGTGACAATCTCCGTACAGTCCGGTTTGTTCATCTGAGAGTATCGCATGCCGGGTCTAGGGCTGGAAAACGTCACACCCTTAATAATTTGACAAGTCATGCTGATGTGGCTCAAGACCGTCCTAGAATCTACCGATCTAACTATTAGTAATTCTCAATCCACCCTGGCCAAGGACTTATGGTGTTGGCCAACCGAACACAACGCGACATCGACTCCCTATACCGGGAGAGACAAATCCCCAACAATCACTCATTGCCTTCATATGGCTCGAGACTGTACCCAACTAAAACATGTTTGCACGACTCAGTACGACCATAGTAGGGTTGTAATCAAAGCACGGTGGGAACTCACACAAGACATATGACGACCTCAGGTCGACAGACTATCTGTACTCATGTCACCTGATATTGCTATCTGACAATAGGTATAATACCATCTAGCCAGTTCTCTGCAAGTCCGTCCAGTGTACTCACCCAAAGTGAGCACATGTATACAATCTTAGGCGCATTACACCAATGGCTGCGAGATCAACTATCGCCCCTCGTCAGGGTCTAGAAATGTATACACTAGTCTACTCTGGAGTATCGATGCCCGGTCTCGATACTCCCACGACTAAAGGCATTTAAGGATGTGCTTATCGACTACCCAGCTCCCACAAGTATGATTGCCATCATAATGCCGGTAGTCAAGTAAGGATCCTAAGGGCTTTATCAACATATATAAGCGATATGA
This sequence comes from Agapanthus africanus, assembly GCA_030015575.1. NCBI lineage: Eukaryota > Viridiplantae > Streptophyta > Magnoliopsida > Asparagales > Amaryllidaceae > Agapanthus > Agapanthus africanus. The sequence goes on along the minus strand of CM057347.1, from coordinate 202,609,984 downwards.
AATAACAAGTAAAACATATCACATGTTAAGATAAAGGCAAACCAAATATCATACTATCATATTGAGCAAGATTGTCATGTACATACATATCCCTAGCATCATATACAATGAAAGCCTTTAGGGCATACATATCCAACAATCTCCCATTTGCACTAAGGCCTGTTATTGGCGTATTGAGTACCTAACGTCTGCACTAGAGCCAATTGCTGGCGTACCGCATACCCAACATCTCAAACTGTCTCTCGAACTGGACTTGAGGGATGGCCTTGGTGAATGGATCTGCCATGTTGTCCTTTGTATCTACTCTCCGCACCTCGATCTCCCGGCGATCCACGATCTTCCTGATCAGGTGATACCGCCTCAAGATATGTCTGGATTTTTTATGAGACCGTGATTCCTTTGCCAATGCTATGGCTCCATTGTTATCGCAATATATAGGTATTAGATCAGTAATGGATGAAACCATCTGAAGTTCAGAAACAAACTTTCTCATCCAGACTGCCTCTTTTGCGGCATCGTTAGCAATGATGTACTCAGCCTCTATCGTCGAGTCTGCTACGGTGTCCTGTTTGGAGCTCTTCCAACAGACCACCCCTCCATTGAGGGTAAACACATAACCCGAGATGGATTTAGAGTCGTCCTTGTCACTTTGGAAGCCAGAGTCGGTAAAAGCCTCGATCTGGAGGTCCCCATTACCGTACACCAAGAACATCTCCTTAGTCCTTCTCAGTTACTTAAGAATGTTCTTTACCGCTATCCAATATTTCTCACCTGGGTTGAACTGATACCTGCTTACGATGCTGAGTGCGTAAGCTACATCTGGTCTGGTACACAACATCGCATACATTATCGACTTTACTACTGAAGCATAGGGGACAATGCTCATGCGAGCCCTCTCCTCATCAGTCTTGGAAGACATCTCTTTGGAGAGGGTGATTCCATGACAAGCGGGTAAATTACCGCGCTTAGAATCTTCCATACTAAACCTCTTTAATATGGTGTCTATGTACCTTGACTGTGAAAGTCCTAACATTCTTTTAGATCTGTCACGATAGATCCTAATCCCCAGAATGTACGAGGCATCACCCAGGTCTTTCATAGAGAACTTCTGTAACAAGAACAGCTTGGCCGATTGTAGCATAGGAATATCATTTCCTATCAGGAGAATGTCATCTACGTATAAAACGAGGAATACCACAGTTCTTCCTACAATCTTCTTATAAATACAAGGTTCATCTGCATTTTTAATATAGTCAAATTCCTTGACCGTCTCATCAAAGCAGATGTTCCAACTCCGCGATGCCTGCTTTAATCCATAAATGGATTTAAGCAAGTTGCACACCTTTCCGCTGCTCCCGCTGTCTATGAAACCCTCTGGTTGATCCGTGTAAACACACTCTTCAAAACATCCATTTAGAAAAGCGGTTTTAACATCCATCTGCCAGATGTCATAGTCATGGAAGGCAGCAATGGCAACTAGGATCCGAATGGATTTAAGCATAGCCACTGGGGACAAAGTTTCGTCATAGTCCAATCCTGGTCTTTGACGAAAACCTTTAGCAACAAGTGTAGCTTTGTAGGTTTCTACATGTCCATCTACACCAATCTTCTTTTTGAAAATCCATTTGCATCCAACAGGTTTTACCCCAGTAGGAGCAACATCCAAAGTCCATACTTTATTGGTGTACATGGATTCCATCTCGGACGCATAGCATCCAGCCACTTCACTGAGTCTCTACTCATGATGGCTTGCTGAAAACTAGTCGGCTCATCATCATCAATGATGCAATCCTCTCGATCCCCGTCTACGAGAAAACCGTAGTCTCTCTCGGGTGGATGAGACTGCCTACTAGATTTCTGGAGTGGTATAGGTACGTCCGGTTCCATTGAAATCTCAGGTTCTACTAAGTCTTCAATAATAGTTTGTGGTTCTGGAATTTCTTCCAGCTCTATTGCGCTCTCATTAATCTCTTTTTCAAGAAATTGAGTTTCCATAAAGCGGGCATGATGAGAAACAAAGACCTTTTGTTCCTCAGCGTAATAGAAATAATACCCCCTAGAGTTCTTGGGGTATCCTACAAACTTACACAATACTAAACATGTCTCGAGCTTGTCCGGATGAACCTTTTTAACAAAAGCAGGACAACCCCATATCTTAAGATACTTAAGACAGGGTTTCTTCCCACTCCACATTTCATATGTAGTGGTAGGCATGGACTTGGTTGGAACCTTATTCAATAGGTATGCAGCAGATTCTAGTGCATTACCCCAGAAGGATGGCGGCAACTCAGCATTACTCATCATGGAACGCACCATATCAAACAAGGTGCGATTCCGACTTTCAGATACACCGTTGTGTTGTGGTGTGTGTGGAGGAGTAAGCTGAGAGAGAATTCTATTCTCTTTTAGATATTCCAGGAACTCGACACATAAGTATTCACCACCCCGATCGGATCAGAGCATCTTGATACTTTGCCGGTTTGCTTTTCTGCTTCATTCTTACTCTCCTGGAATTTTTCAAAGGTCTCGGATTTATATTTCTTCAAGAATACATGTCCATACCTTGAGAAATCATCAGTAACAGTAATGAAGTAGGAATAGCCACTTCTTGCATGCGTAGACATTGGCCCACACACGTCGCTGTGTATGTGTCCCAGGAGGTCAGTGGCTCTTTCTCCGTGTCAAGTGAACGGAGTTTTGGTCATCTTTCCTCTGATACATGATTGACAAGTTGCATATGATTGATATTCAAACGGATCTAAATATCAATCTTTATGTAACTTAGTTAATCGTGTTTCATTGATATGACCAAGTCTACAATGCCATAAGAAATCTTGATTTGATCTGGAGCTTTTCTTTTTAGCGTGTTTTGGACGTTGAAAACTTGATGTTGATTGATAACGTATATTCCGTTATTCAGTGTACTCGACCCAATCATTTCATGATTTAGGTGAATGTTTATGACATTCCTTTCAAGTGAAAAATTATATCCTTCATTAGATAACAAAGATACAGATATAATACTACACATCATACTGGGTACACAAAAGCAGTTATGTAACAACAAAATATGACTACTCGTCTATCCAACGTGATATTCTCCTACTGCAACAGCATCCACACTGGTTCCGTTGCCAACCCTGAGGGTCATATCACCTTTCCTCAAAACTCTACGGCTTCTCAGAGCCTGCAAAGAATTACAGATGTGAGATCCTGATCCAGTATCCAATACCCAGGAAGTAAAGTTAATAGAGAAACAGTTTTCAATCACGAACACACCTGAAGTCGAAGCCACAACTTGCTTCGTGTCCGGATTCTTCACTTTTAAAGCCCGGCAATTCTTCTTCCAATGTCCTTTCTTATAACAGTAGAAGCACTCTTCCTTTGTGGTTGATCCCCCGATCTTTTTCTTTCCTTTACCCTGCAACTTCTGCACACCTCCTCTCGGTTTGGTGGGGGCTTTCTTCTTCTTCCCTTTGGCCTTAGCCTTGGATTTAGTGGAAGAAGATTCCCTGACAAACAGAATGGGTGTTTCCTTGGATTTCTTCAAAGTTCCCTCTGCTACCCTCAACATGTTGAGGAGCTCAGGAAGTGAAACTTCCAGCTTTTGCATATTGAAATTCAATATGAATTAGGCATAGGTGGAGGGAAGGGACTGTAGAATTAAGTCGGTATACAACTCATTCTCCAACATAGTTCCTAGGTCCATGAGCTCTTCTATGAGAGTAATCATCTTCAGGACGTGGTCCCTAACAAATGATCCGACAGCCAACCTCGCTTGAAATAGTTTCTTCGAGGTCTCGTATCTTGCGATACGAGATTGCTCCCCACATAAATCTTTGGTATGGAGGAAGATGGTGAAAGTCTACCCTAGCACCACTACAAGATTAAAACCGGCATCAAGCATGCAACTTTGAAAATTTCTTGGTGCTAAGCTACACTAACTAAGGATCAAACTAGATTATTAGGATTTAACATGATGATATCAAGAACTTTACACTAAGTGATGAAACTACAACCTTTGTAGATCGTGTCCTTCTCTTCTAAAGCTCCGGGTAGTAGTCCCTACGACTCTACTAGGCTCCACTTGAAGAAAGATCGATCTTCCTACGTGACCTTCGTATCGAAGATGATCCACCCGAAGTTCCTCTAATCCAAGCTACCTCTTCACTAAACTCTCTTTAGTGAAGGAAACACCCTAAACTCAAGTGCTAATCAAGTGTAGGATAGTGAAGTAGGGGTTGTAAGCTCACTAGATTGATGCAAAGCCCTATGATTCACATCACATGTGAGGGTTAGGGTTTTGAGATGGAGAAAGAAGGAGATGGTGAGAGCTAAAGAGAAAAAGAGCTCAAGCACAAGATGAACTCAAGAAAAAAATATCAAGTGAAGAATGGCTTAGCTCAAACCCTCACTTGCATGGAATAAACTCCAATTCTTTATTCCAACCATGCTTCGATAGTGAGTCAAGACCAATAAAATAATAAACAAAGCCATGCTTCACCCATGCTCTAAATATCTCCTCATTTTTCCACCTCCTTTTCTATTTTCAAAAAAACAGAAAATCCATCCATGCTACATAATATATATATATATATATATATATATATATATATATATATATATATATATATATATATTAAGAGTAGAAAATAATTAGTGAGCAATAATATTAGTTAATGTATAATTATATCAAATATATAAATATACATCGAATTATTAAATCAACACTTGATTTAATAATCCGGTTATATCACATATAACCGACTAATATCATTTATCTGTATATCACATTATCAAATCAACACTTGATTCAATAATCCGGTTATATCACATATAACCTAACGGATAACATTTATTGCCAGATTAGAATACGGTATCACATACTCGTATTTAATCAGCCCCCCCACACATATTAACATATGTGCCCTACTTCGTTTTGCTTGAACTAGGAAAATTCCATGTGGGACTCTAAAGACTCGTCAATACGCCAGCAGTAGGTAATGATCACATCAGTTACCCACAAGCCGTCAGTAGTACTAGCTGGACGTAACAGCTACCCATGTATTGAGCAAATAGAAGATCAACAAGCAAGCTTGTCCAAACTCCCATGAAGCCTATAAGTAACACATATCGTACAGTCCGGTCTCTTTGTCTAATATGTCGCATATCGAGTCTAGGGGTGGAATCGTCAGACCCCAGTAACTTGATAAGTCATGCCGATGTATGGCTCATAACAGTTCGAGAAACTACTGATAACACTTACCAGTAAATCTCATCAGCCCTGGCCAGGGACTTACTGTTATAGCCAATCGAGCAAAGCGCAACATCAACTCCCAATACCGGGAGAGACGAAACCCCTCCTATCGCTCACTGCATCTATGTTGACTATGTTAAGGGTCGTGCGGGTGGGTTTAATTCAATCAGGAAATGACGGGTTGAACTTGACTAGCACTTATGATTTGTTGACTATGTTAAGGTCATATAGCTGCTAGGGGCAAAATATTATCGGGAATTTCAAGTGTTGAAATTTGCAATGAGATTGCATACTTTCTATGAGATAGTTGGATCCCGATACCCACTGCGAGTAAGAGTTACTCCTGGGAGAGTTTTACACATTGCAATTAGCCGATCAAGTAGGTGTCTAGAAAGGTGTTAACGAGGTTACGCCTCTGGGAAAACGAGGTTTACATTAATTAGGTTCGTGCGAAAGCACGGGGGACCTCCCTCAAAGTACCGACACTGGCCTGGCTGAAAGATTGGCGAACTTGTAGTGTGTAATTAATCCCGGCTAATCTTTCCTTTTAGGGTTTGAAGGAAGATTTGATAAAAAGCAGTGGGAGCCATCCTGATTAGATAAGATAATAACCAATCTGATCTTGCACGAGCATACGCTAAAGTGTTTTCTTCTCTCTCTCTCCAGATAGCGACCATTTCATGCCTTAATCAAGATAATAATATGGATGTATTGACCGAACCCGCATGTTATACTGTGCTGGGGAACGTTGGTTCCGGTCTTTCTTATAAGAGTTATAGGAATGAACAGGATATAGGGGAATACCAGGATTCCCATGCCACGCGGATGAAGAAAGTACATGTTGATGCATTTTCTTCGGGTGTGTTCGTTACAGAGAACTGTTTCTCCATTTGCTCTACGTCCTGGGTATTAGATACCGGGTCAGGATCCCATATATGTAATCAGTTACATGGGCTTAGGAAAGGTAGAGAACTTGGAGAAGGTGATAAAGACATTAGAGTAGGAAATGGTGCAATTGTTGCAGCTAAGACTGTCGGGGAATATCACCTTGTATTACCAACTGGTAATACATTATTTCTGAACGAATGCTATTACATGCAGAACCTGATATGCAACATTATATCGGTTTCTTTGCTAAGTAAAGAGGGATATAATTTTGTATTACAGGACAATGTTATGAACATTTTCCGTAACCAAAAGTTGGTTGGATCAGGCACGTTGTGCAATGGCATTTATGTTCTAAATCAATCAACAGTTCTGAGCATAACAAATACACACAAGAGGAAGAGTTCAGAACTGAACGAATCCTTCTTGTGGCATTGTAGACTGGGTCACATCAATGCGACACGACTGGCTAAGTTGCATAAGGATGGATATTTGAAACCATTCGAATTTTCATCTTATGACACTTGCCAGTCATGTCTCAAAGGCAAGTTGACCAAAACTCCGTTTACGGGACACGGAGAAAGAGTTACCGAACTCTTGGGACTGATACATAGTGATGTATGCGGTCCTATGTCTACACATGCCAGGGATGGTTCTTCGTACTTCATTACATTCACTGACGATCTCTCTAGATTCGGATATGTGTTCCTGATGAAACACAAATCAGAAGCTTTTGAGAAATTTAGAGAATATAAACAAGAAGTCGAAAACCAAACCGGAAAAAGTATTAAAATCCTTCGATCTGATCGAGGAGATGAATACTTGAGCAATGAATTCCTGGACTTCCTAAAGAGAATGGGATTCTCTCTCAGCTGACTCCTCCATATACACCACAGCACAACGGTGTATCAGAACGGAGAAACCGCACCCTATTAGATATGGTGCGCTCTATGATGAGCACAGCTGAGTTACCTATTTCCTTTTGGGGATATGCGCTGGAGACAGCAACATACCTATTGAATCAAGTTCCATCTAAATCTGTACCTACCACACCATATGAGATATGGAGTGGGAAGAGACCATATTTTAAACGAGTTAAGATATGGGGTTGTCCGGCCTATGTCAAAAGGCAAAATCCAGACAAACTCGAGGCACGGTCAGTTCTTTGCAAGTTTGTGGGATATCCTAAGAATTCACAAGGGTATCTTTTCTACCATGCTGAAGAACAAAAGGTGTTTGTTTCTCAATATGCCACCTTTTTAGAAAAGGAATTCCTTGAAAAAGAAATTAGTGGCAAAGTGGTAGAGCTGGAAGAAGTTCCAGATACACAAACCGTAACTGAAGATTTAGTGGAACCAGAGGATTCAGTAGCTCCCAATGAACCTCAGCCTCTCCACCGATCTAGTAGGGTTCCTCGCCAACCTGAGAGATACTACGGTTTTCTCATGGACGGTGGGAGCGAGGATTGCATCATGGAGGATGATGACCCAACTAGCTTCGAGCAGGCCATCACGAGTAGGGACTCGGTGAAATGGCTGGATGCTATGCGGTCCGAGATGGAATCCATGTACACCAACTAAGTATGGACTTTGAAAGTTGCTCCTGAAGGGGTAAAACCCATCGGGAGCAAGTGGATCTTCAAGAAAAAACTTGGTGTAGATGGGAAAGTGGAGACTTTCAAAGCTAGACTTGTTGCAAAGGGTTTTCGTCAAAGACCAGGTGTAGACTATGACGAAACCTTTTCTCCAGTGGCTATGCTTAAATCCATCCGGATCATACTTGCCATCGCTGCATATCATGATTACGAAATCTGGCAAATGGATGTTAAGACCGCCTTTCTAAATGGTGATTTAGAAGAGTGCGTGTACATGACTCAGCTAGAGGGCTTCGTAGACAGTGGGAGCAGCGGGAAGGTGTGCAAGCTGCTTAAATCCATTTATGGATTAAAGCAAGCATCGCGGAGTTGGAACATCTGCTTTGACGTCATTATCAAAGAGTTTGATTTCGTCAAAAACCCAGATGAACCTTGTATCTACAAAAAGGTGGCAGAGAGTAAGGTTGTCTTCCTCGTATTGTACGTGGACGACATACTCTTGATAGGAAATGATATTCTTATGCTGCAATCGGTCAAGCTCTTCTTATCACAAAGATTCTCAATGAAAGATCTTGGTGATGCCTCCTGCATATTGGGAATTAGGATCTATAGAGATAGATCCAAACGGATTTTGGGATTGTCCCAATCCAGGTACATTGACACCATACTAAAGAGGTTTAGTATGGAAGAATCCAAGCGTGGGAACTTGCCCACGATCTCTGGAGTCACTCTCTCCAAAGAGATGTCTCCCAAGACTGATTTGGAGAGAGCTCACATGCAAGGGATACCCTATGCTTCGGCTGTAGGCTCTATCATGTATGCGATGCTATGTACCAGACCCGATGTAGCATACTCACTAAGTGTAGTGAGCAGGTATCAAGCTGATCCTGGAGAGAGTCACTGGACAGCTGTGAAGAGCATTCTCAAGTACTTGCGAAGGACTAAAGAGATGCTTTTGGTGTATGGTAACGGAGAACTCCAAGTGGAGTCCTTTACCGATTCGAGCTTCCAGAGTGATAAGGACGACTCTAAGTCGCAGTCGGGATTTGTCTTTACCCTTTACGGAGGGGCGGTTAGCTGGAAGAGTTCCAAGCAGGAAACCGTGGCAGACTCGACAATGGAGGCTGAATACATCGCTGCCAACGATGCTGCCAAAGAGGCTGTCTGGATCAAGAAGTTCATTACTGAACTTGGAGTGGTTCCATCCATTGAGCATCCAATACCTTTGTATTGTGATAACAATGGAGCGGTGGCTTTGGCCAAGGAACCCAGGTCCCATCAGCGATCCAGGCATATTCTGAGGCGGTATCACCTGATCCGGGAGATAGTTGATCGCCGGGAGATCGAAGTCAGGAGGGTTGACACGAAGAACAACACGGCGGATCCACTCACGAAGGCCATTCCCCAGATACAGTTTGAGAGACTCTTCGGGATGCTCGGTATGCGATACTACAGCAGCCGGCCCTAGTGCAAGTGGGAGATTGTTAGTTGTATGTATGCCCTAGAGGCCAGTATTGTACAGATGATGCATATTATATTGGATGGTTGGACATATATAGAGATAACTTTCTTGCTCGATATGATAGTATGCTATCTGGTTACTCTTTATCTTAACATGTACACTTGTCTCTTTAAACTGTCTTATAGTTACATGTTGATAAAGCCCTTAGGATGTGTACTTGACTACCTGGACTATGATGCAGATCATACTAGTGGGGACATGGTAGTCCATAAGTACATCCTTCAAGGTCCCTAGTCGTGGGTGTATCGAGACAGGGCATCGATATACAGTGTAGACTAGCGTATACGCTTCTCGACCCATGAGATGGGCGATGGATGATCCCATGTCCATTGGTGTTTGACATCAGAGATGGTATACGGGTGCTCAGTGGAGACTGGGTACACTGGACGGACTCGCCGAGAACTCCCAGATGGTGTTATACCTCACGTCAGATGGCAGTTCTCAGGTGACACTTGTACAGGTTAGTCTGTAGACCCGAGATCGTCATAGAGTCTTGTGTGATTCCCACTGTGCTTTGATCTCCACCTTACCACGTCCATGAGGGCGTGCAAAATGGTGGTCTTTGGGTACTGTCCCGAGTCACATGGAGACAATGAGCGATAGGAGGGGTTTCGTCTCTCCCGGTATTGGGGGTTGATGTTGCGCTGTGCTCGATTGGCCGTAACAGGGAAGTCCCTGGCCAGGGCTGATCAGAGATTTGCTGGTAAGTGTTACCAGTAGTTTCTCGACCCGTTATGAGCCTCACATCGGCACGACTTATCGGTTATTGGGGTCTGACGTTTACCACCCCTAGACTTGATATGCGACATATCAGACGAACAGACCGGACTGTACGGTAAGTGTTACTAGTTGGATTCACAGGAGTGTGAGCGGGCTAGCTCGTCGATCTTCTGATCGCTCAATACCCGGATGGCCGTTACATTTAGCAGACCGCTTGCGGCTTGTGGGTGCTTGATATGATCATCATCTGCTACCGGCGTATTGACGAGTCTTTAGAGTCCTACACAGAGGTTTCCTGGCTCAAGCGAAACGAAATAGGAGCGCATATGAGATATGTGCGGGACCGAGAATAATGCGTGTATGTGATACCGTATTTCATTCTCGCGATGAATGTTTCGATTGGTTGTATGCGATATAACCTAGTTATCGAATCATTGATTCGATAAATCGATACATTGTATACTAGTCGGTTATGTGCGACATGACCGGACCATTGAATTAAGTGTTGATTTAATGATTTAATGTATAATTGTATATTTGATATATTGATTTGCATTAACTAGTATTGGTTCATTTTAAAAGGATTTTCTCACTTGAAGTGCACATTGTATATATGATATGCTTTTGTGTGCACTTGATTGTATCATGTTTGATGATACATACTTACTTGGGGTTTGTGCAAAGAATTAAACCATGGTTATGATAATGGTTAGGGTTTTGTGTTATTCATCTATTTATTTATCCATTCTTTATTTATTTAAATAGATAAAAGAAAAGAAAATGGTTTCTTTTTATCATGAAGCTTGTTGAAGCTTCATGAAGTTTTGACTAAAGAGACCATTTGTCTTCTTGCTTAACCCTAACCATTCCCACTTACCATGGTCTATTCTCTACACTTAACCTTAGTTAGCTTATGATAAGTATTGATTTATTTTCATTTTAATTCAACACTTATCATATTCTTTCTTCTTCTTCATCGTCTTCTTCTTCAAGAAAAGCTTAGTCAATGGCAACTTGAGCTAAAGTGAGAGAAATCCAATTCTAAAGTGAACCCACCTCCTATTTCTTCACCCTCTACCTCTTGCCAAGTTGTTTTGGGTGTTTTCTTCACAAGTTTCACAACTTTGTGAAGTCGGAGCTTGAACTTGTGATGCCTCGACGTAGATCATCTTCGGCACGAAGCCGACGACCTAGTCCGCCCATTTCTCCGATCAAGCCGACGATTGAGTCCGGGATTCGAGATGGACAGCGAGAGGACGCCTACGTGGAGCCAAGGAAGTGGATATCTGGATCTACAAAGGTTGTAGCTTCTTATCTTTAGTTAAGTTGTTAACTAGATTCATATATCGCCTAAACTTCTAGTCAACGATCCGTATTAGGGTTTCTCGGCACCCATAAAATTTGAAATTGGCATGGTTGATGCCTTGTGAGACCTCTATAGTGTGCCTAGGAATCCTACAGTGGTATCAGAGCCTAGCTAGAGCCTTAGGCGAAGTGTAGACGGAGTTTGAAGTCCGATCGAACCGAAACCCTAATATCAAAGTTGCTCTCTGTATATTTTTTAAAAACTGGGTTTTTTCCAAATTAAAAATATGCAGAAAATTCAGCAGGACTTTCTAAGAGTTACTGTGAAATTCGACAACCCAATTCCATCAACCCACCGCGGAACCGCGGCAGAAGCATGGCTTCTGCGGCGGTTCCGCGGCCGTATGGTCACAATACCCTATAATTTTTGCACAGTAATTCCTCTTTTCTGATGCTGGATTTTCTGGGAATTTTTAAATATCACTCAAGAGTTGAGTTTTCTGGGTTGTATTAGGGACTCGGTATTTCGATCGGATTATCAGACTTTGTCAATGTGGCTTTCCGGATATTTTGGAATATGTTAAAAAGTTCAACCGGATGTAAATACCCAATCTTTCCCCTGCCGGAAAATATCCAAGTGTTGGATTTTTCTGTGATTTAAGGACGTTCTGAGTAGTGCAAGTAACGCGATGGTCCCTCTATAAGACAACAAACCTTAACTCGATTATGTGACCGTCTTGAACTGCCCTTTGAACCTTCGGGTTTGGGGCAGTACGGCGTGCCACATGTGAGGCGTTGGCTTGACCCTTCTATGGCTGGACCGTTGGTACTGAGGCATGAAGTGAATGTTTTTGAACTTATTTCATGTGTTGATCGGTTTCGGGAAAACTTGGGTGTTCGAATGTTCGATCGGAAAGTTTAATATTTTCTATTTATCCGGAATGGGATACAATAATTGGAATTCACAAACAGTTATGAGATAACTGTATGAACGTTATAAATCTAGCGGTTTAGTCTCACTTCATATTGAAAAAAGTTTTCGATAATGGGACTAAAATGCGGGGTTTATAAGTGTTAGGCATGCGATGTCTAAAGAGGTTGCGGATTCCAATTGTTGTAGTTTTACACTTTCTTTTCTGTGACCGTAAGTGTAATATGTGATATCGCCGGTTTCGTTGCTATATGTCAACGACAATTGGGATGCGCATATTTACTTACGTTGATGACATGTGATGTTATGTGATGCTGGATATGTTATATTGGATTGTCGTGTTTGAATAGCCGGGGGTTTTTATGTGAGATGAGTGTTTTTCATTTTCATTCATGTAAAAACTTGTATGTAATATTCTTTTATTTGGGGCACTTCCAGGTTGCGGAAGATGTCACCTTTTGTATATTATTTACTTTTCCGCATTAGGATAGACCCAAGGAGGGGAGCACAAGTAACCGGGTTCTAGGGTTCAGTGAGAGACCATCTCGAGGAGTCGAGTCCGGGTCTCCTAACCCTAGAATTGGTAGGGTTGCTTGCCGCTCTCGTAGGGGTCTAGGGGTGTGGGATTGGCTATTCATCACGACCGTGGAATCCGTGTTTTATACTGGCTCGTATTGAAAACACGGACGTCCCAGTATATCCAATGTTTCATATGTTTCTTCTGCTGCGATATCTGTGATGTGATCATGTGATGTTCTGTGATAGATACAGTATATAGTATATATGATATATTATATAGACGTTACTTATGTTTTGCACCCGCGCTAGCCCTGCCCCGCTCTGCCGTTAGTTACCTAACCTAACGGTGCACGAGGGGACATCGAGGCGAATGCGGATGGCATAAGTGTACGTCGTATTTATCTGTGATGTTTAGGTATTTAAATGATGGGACTTCATTAATGTGATTAATGAATGAAAAGAAACCTAAGATGTTGTAGAATCAAATTTCAAATAAAACAGGTAGCTACAGTTCTTGCTTTGCATAGCGGTATATATGATATACCCTGCACCTTATTCGATGAGGAAAGGACCGAGATCCCTTCACCGGGAGTGACCCCTTTAGCAATAACTGGCAGATGCTACACACTCGGTTTGACTTTTGATAGCTTCTATAGTTTCTGCTTTGCACAGTGATATATATGATATATCCCGCACCTCATTCGACGAGAAAAAGGCTGACGATCCCTTCACCGGGAGTGACCCCTTTAGCAAAACTAGTAAAACCTCAAAAATCATTCCATTTCAAAACTTCATTTGATTCTACAACGATATCAAGTTCATTACGCAATAGGTTTTCAGAAAAAACTGTCGTAGCCCTCCGTCATTTCAGATAAGTACTAGTTAGTATTCGTGCTACGTTTGTTGCTATGTTAAGGCGTAGTGTGCGGTAGCTGACCAGTATTTATCTGTTTATGCATATGATGCAGATTGGATTAGGGTAGTCGTGCGACTTTGTTGACTATGTTAAGGGTCGTGCGGGTGGGTTTAATTCAATCAGGAAATGACGGGTTGAACTTGACTAGCACTTATGATTTGTTGACTATGTTAAGGTCATATAGCTGCTAGGGGCAAAATATTATCGGGAATTTCAAGTGTTCAAATTTGCAATGAGATTGCATACCTTCTATGAGATAGTTGGATCCCGATACCCACTGCGAGTAAGAGTTACTCCTGGGAGAGTTTTACACATTGCAATTAGCCGATCAAGTAGGTGTCTAGAAAGGTGTTAACGAGGTTACGCCTCTGGGAAAACGAGGTTTACATTAATTAGGTTCGTGCGAAAGCACGGGGGACCTCCCTCAAAGTACCGACACTGGCCTGGCTGAAAGATTGGCGAACTTGTAGTGTGTAATTAATCCCGGCTAATCTTTCCTTTTAGGGTTTGAAGGAAGATTTGATAAAAAGCAGTGGGAGCCATCCTGATTAGATAAGATAATAACCAATCTGATCTTGCATGAGCATACGCTAAAGTGTTTTCTTCTCTCTCTCTCCAGGTAGCGACCATTTCATGCCTTAATCAAGATAATAATATGGATGTATTGACCGAACCCGCATGTTATACTGTGCTGGGGAACGTTGGTTCCGGTCTTTCTTATAAGAGTTATAGGAATGAACAGGATATAGGGGAATACCAGGATTCCCATGCCACCCGGATGAAGAAAGTACATGTTGATGCATTTTCTTCGGGTGTGTTCGTTACAGAGAACTGTTTCTCCATTTGCTCTACGTCCTGGGTATTAGATACCGGGTCAGGATCTCATATATGTAATCAGTTACATGGGCTTAGGAAAGGTAGAGAACTTGGAGAAGGTGATAAAGACATTAGAGTAGGAAATGGTGCAATTGTTGCAGCTAAGACTGTCGGGGAATATCACCTTGTATTACCAACTGGTAATACATTGGTTCTGAACGAATGCTATTACATGCCGAACCTGATATGCAACATTATATCGGTTTCTTTGCTAAGTAAAGAGGGATATAATTTTGTATTACAGGACAATGTTATGAACATTTTCCGTAACCAAAAGTTGGTTGGATCAGGCACGTTGTGCAATGGCATTTATGTTCTAAATCAATCAACAGTTCTGAGCATAACAAACACACACAAGAGGAAGAGTTCAGAACTGAACGAATCCTTCTTGTGGCATTGTAGACTGGGTCACATCAATGCGACACGGCTGGCTAAGTTGCATAAGGATGGATATTTGAAACCATTCGAATTTTCATCTTATGACACTTGCCAGTCATGTCTCAAAGGCAAGTTGACCAAAACTCCGTTTACGGGACACGGAGAAAGAGTTACCGAACTCTTGGGACTGATACATAGTGATGTATGCGGTCCTATGTCTACACATGCCAGGGATGGTTCTTCGTACTTCATTACATTCACTGACGATCTCTCTAGATTCGGATATGTGTTCTTGATGAAACACAAATCAGAAGCTTTTGAGAAATTTAGAGAATATAAACAAGAAGTCGAAAACCAAACCGGAAAAAGTATTAAAATCCTTCGATCTGATCGAGGAGGTGAATACTTGAGCAATGAATTCCTGGACTTCCTAAAAGAGAATGGGATTCTCTCTCAGCTGACTCCTCCATATACACCACAGCACAACGGTGTATCAGAACGGAGAAACCGCACCCTATTAGATATGGTGCGCTCTATGATGAGCACAGCTGAGTTACCTATTTCCTTTTGGGGATATGCGCTGGAGACAGCAACATACCTATTGAATCAAGTTCCATCTAAATCTGTACCTACCACACCATATGAGATATGGAGTGGGAAGAGACCATATTTTAAACGAGTTAAGATATGGGGTTGTCCGGCCTATGTCAAAAGGCAAAATCCAGACAAACTCGAGGCACGGTCAGTTCTTTGCAAGTTTGTGGGATATCCTAAGAATTCACAAGGGTATCTTTTCTACCATGCTGAAGAACAAAAGGTGTTTGTTTCTCAATATGCCACCTTTTTAGAAAAGGAATTCCTTGAAAAAGAAATTAGTGGCAAAGTGGTAGAGCTGGAAGAAGTTCCAGATACACAAACCGTAACTGAAGATTTAGTGGAACCAGAGGATTCAGTAGCTCCCAATGAACCTCAGCCTCTCCACCGATCTAGTAGGGTTCCTCGCCAACCTGAGAGATACTACGGTTTTCTCATGGACGGTGGGAGCGAGGATTGCATCATGGAGGATGATGACCCAACTAGCTTCGAGCAGGCCATCACGAGTAGGGACTCGGTGAAATGGCTGGATGCTATGCGGTCCGAGATGGAATCCATGTACACCAACAAAGTATGGACTTTGGAAGTTGCTCCTGAAGGGGTAAAACCCATCGGGAGCAAGTGGATCTTCAAGAAAAAACTTGGTGTAGATGGGAAAGTGGAGACTTTCAAAGCTAGACTTGTTGCAAAGGGTTTTCGTCAAAGACCAGGTGTGGACTATGAAGAAACCTTTTCTCCAGTGGCTATGCTTAAATCCATCCAGATCATGCTTGCCATCGCTGCATATCATGATTACGAAATCTGGCAAATGGATGTTAAGACCGCCTTTCTAAATGGTGATTTAGAAGAGTGCGTGTACATGACTCAGCCAGAGGGCTTCGTAGACAGTGGGAGCAGCGGGAAGGTGTGCAAGCTGCTTAAATCCATTTATGGATTAAAACAAGCATCGCGGAGTTGGAACATCTGCTTTGACGTCGTTATCAAAGAGTTTGATTTCGTCAAAAACCCAGATGAACCTTGTATCTACAAAATGGTGGCAGAGAGTAAGGTTGTCTTCCTCGTATTGTACGTGGACGACATACTCTTGATAGGAAATGATATTCCTATGCTGCAATCGGTCAAGCTCTTCTTATCACAAAGATTCTCAATGAAAGATCTTGGTGATGCCTCCTGCATATTGGGAATTAGGATCTATAGAGATAGATCCAAACGGATTTTGGGATTGTCCCAATCCAGGTACATTGACACCATACTAAAGAGGTTTAGTATGGAAGAATCCAAGCGTGGGAACTTGCCCACGATCTCTGGAGTCACTCTCTCCAAAGAGATGTTTCCCAAGACTGATTTGGAGAGAGCTCGCATGCAAGGGATACCCTATGCTTCGGCTGTGGGCTCTATCATGTAAGCGATGCTATGTACCAGACCCGATGTAGCATACTCACTAAGTGTAGTGAGCAGGTATCAAGCTGATCCTGGAGAGAGTCACTGGACAGCTGTGAAGAGCATTCTCAAGTACTTGCGAAAGACTAAAGAGATGCTCTTGGTGTATGGTAACGGAGAACTCCAAGTGGAGTCCTTTACCGATTCGAGCTTTCAGAGTGATAAGGACGACTCTAAGTCGCAGTCGGGATTTGTCTTTACCCTTTACGGAGGGGCGGTTAGCTGGAAGAGTTCCAAGCAGGAAACCGTGGCAGACTCGACGATGGAGGCTGAATACATCGCTGCCAACGATGCTGCCAAAGAGGCTGTCTGGATCAAGAAGTTCATTACTGAACTTGGAGTGGTTCCATCCATTGAGCATCCAATACCTTTGTATTGTGATAACAATGGAGCGGTGGCTTTGGCCAAGGAACCCAGGTCCCATCAGCGATCCAGGCATATTCTGAGGCGGTATCACCTGATCCGGGAGATAGTTGATCGCCGGGAGATCGAGGTCAGGAGGGTTGACACGAAGAACAACACGGCGGATCCACTCACGAAGGCCATTCCCCAGATACAGTTTGAGAGACTCTTCGGGATGCTCGGTATGCGATACTACAGCAGCTGGCCCTAGTGCAAGTGGGAGATTGTTAGTTGTATGTATGCCCTAGAGGCCAGTATTGTACAGATGATGCATATTATATTGGATGCTTGGACATATATAGAGATGACTTTCTTGCTCGATATGATAGTATGCTATCTGGTTACTCTTTATCTTAACATGTACACTTGTCTCTTTAAACTGTCTTATAGTTACATGTTGATAAAGCCCTTAGGATGTGTACTTAACTATCTGGACTATGATGCAGATCATACTAGTGGGGACATGGTAGTCCATAAGTACATCCTTCAAGGTCCCTAGTCGTGGGTGTATCGAGACAGGGCATCGATATACCAGTGTAGACTAGCGTATACGCTTCTCGACCCATGAGATGGGCGATGGATGATCCCATGTCCATTGGTGTTTGACATCAGAGATAGTATACGGGTGCTCAGTGGAGACTGGGTACACTGGACGGACTCGCCGAGAACTCCCAGATGGTATTATACCTTACGTCAGATGGCAGTTCTCAGGTGACACTTGTACAGGTTAGTCTGTAGACCCGAGATCGTCATAGAGTCTTGTGTGATTCCCACTGTGCTTTGATCTCCACCTTACCACGTCCATGAGGGCGTGCAAAATGGTGGTCTTTGGGTACAGTCCCGAGTCACATGGAGACAATGAGCGATAGGAGGGGTTTCGTCTCTCCCGGTATTGGGGGTTGATGTTGCGCTGTGCTCGATTGGCCGTAACAGGGAAGTCCCTGGCCAGGGCTGATCAGAGATTTGCTGGTAAGTGTTACCAGTAGTTTCTCGACCCGTTATGAGCCTCACATCGGCACGACTTATCGGTTATTGGGGTCTGACGTTTACCACCCCTAGACTTGATATGCGACATATCAGACGAACAGACCGGACTGTACGGTAAGTGTTACTGGTTGGATTCACAGGAGTGTGAGCGGGTTAGCTCGTCTATCTTCTGATCGCTCAATACCCGGATGGCCGTTACGTTTAGCAGACCGCTTGCGGCTTGTGGGTGCTTGATATGATCATCATCTGCTACCGGCGTATTGACGAGTCTTTAGAGTCCTACACAGAGGTTTCCTGGCTCAAGCGAAACGAAATAGGAGCGCATATGAGATATGTGCGGGACCGAGAATAATGCGTGTATGTGATACCGTATTTCATTCTCGCGATGAATGTTTCGATTGGTTGTATGCGATATAACCTAGTTATCGAATCATTGATTCGATAAATCGATACATTGTATACTAGTCGGTTATGTGCGACATGACCGGATCATTGAATCAAGTGTTGATTTAATGATTTAATGTATAATTGTATATTTGATATATTGATTTGCATTAACTAGTATTGGTTCATTTTAAAAGGATTTTCTCACTTGAAGTGCACATTGTATATATGATATGCTTTTGTGTGCACTTGATTGTATCATGTTTGATGATACATACTTACTTGGGTTTGTGCAAAGAATTAAACCATGGTTATGATAATGGTTAGGGTTTTGTGTTATTCATCTATTTATTTATCCATTCTTTATTTATTTAAATAGATAAAAGAAAAGAAAATGGTTTCTTTTTATCATGAAGCTTGTTGAAGCTTTGACTAAAGAGACCATTTGTCTTCTTGCTTAACCCTAACCATTCCCACTTACCATGGTCTATTCTCTACACTTAACCTTAGTTAGCTTATGATAAGTATTGATTTATTTTCATTTTAATTCAACACTTATCATATTCTTTCTTCTTCTTCATCATCTTCTTCTTCAAGAAAAGCTTAAGTCCATCAATGGCAACTTGAGCTAAAGTGAGAGAAATCCAATTCTAAAGTGAACCCACCTCCTATTTCTTCACCCTCTACCTCTTGCCAAGTTGTTTTGGGTGTTTTCTTCACAAGTTTCACAACTTTTTGAAGTCGGAGCTTGAACTTGTGATGCCTCGACGTAGATCATCTTCGGCACGAAGCCGACGACCTAGTCCGTCCATTTCTCCGATCAAGCCGACGATTGAGTCCGGGATTCGAGATGGACAGCGAGAGGACGCCTACGTGGAGCCAAGGAAGTGGATATCCGGATCTACAAAGGTTGTAGCTTCTTATCTTTAGTTAAGTTGTTAACTAGATTCATATATCGCCTAAACTTCTAGTCAACGATCCGTATTAGGGTTTCTCGGCACCCATAAAATTTGAAATTGGCAAGGTTGATGCCTTGTGAGACCTCTACAGTGTGCCTAGGAATCCTACAACGTTGTCCTTCGAGTCAGCTCTCCTGACCTCAATCCCCCATCGATCTACTATCTCCCGGATCAGGTGATACCGCCTAAGAATATGTCTGGATCTCTGATGGGACCGGGATTCCTTGGCCAAAGCCATAGCTCCATTGTTATCACAATACACAGGTATTGAATGCTCAATGGATGGAACCACAACATGTTCAGCAATGAACTTCTTCATCCAGATAGCCTATATGGCAGCATCGTTAGCAGCGATGTATTCAGCCTCTATCGTCGAGTCTGCTACGGTATCTTGCTTGGAACTCTTCCAATATACCGCCCCTCCGTTGAGGGTAAAGACAAAACCCGAGATCGACTTACTGCCGTCTTTATCCCTCTGGAAGCTCGAATCGGTAAAGGACTCCACCTGGAGTTCTCCTTTACCATACACCAAGAATATTTCTTTAGTCCTTCTCAAAAACTTAAGAATGTTCTTCATGTAGGGTTCCTAGGCACCCTATGAAGGTCTCACAAGGCATCGAACATGCCAATTTCAAAAAATCTAGGTGCCGAGAGACCCGACTACGGATCGTTTGCTAGAAAACTAGGCGAAAAAGCTAACTAGTTAACACTTAACTAAGAGATACGGAAATACAACCTTTGTAGATCCGGTGCTCCACCTCCATAGCTCCGCAACGAAGTCCTCTCCGCTGTCCAAAAAGAATCCGGGCTCTAGCGTCGACTTCATCGGAGAATAAGCGAGCTAGGTCGTCGATGTCCATGCCGAAGATGATCTACGTCGAAGCATCACTAGATCGAGCTCCACCTTCACCAAGTCATGAAAACTTGTGAAGGAAACACACTCTACTACTTGGCAAGAGGTAGAGGATGAAGAAATAAGAAGTGGGTAGACTTTAGAATTGGATTTCTCACTCATTTCATCAAGTTGCCATTGATGGTCAAGCTTTTCTTCACTTGAAGGAAGAAGAAGAAGAAGCTAAAAATTATAATAAGAATAATAGAATAGAAAATGAATAATCATTTCTTATCATAATTTAACTATGGTAATGTGTAGAGAGTTGACCATAGTTAAATGAATGGTTAGGGTTTGTTAGATGAAGACAAAAAGGGTTAGATTGGTCAAAGCTTCATGAAGCTTCACTAAGCTTCATGAAAGAAACCCTTTTGTTTTCTTCTTCTCATTTATCTTTTATATCCAAATGAAAAGATAAATGAATTAATAAAAGAAAACCCTAATCATTTACTTAACCTAGGTTTAACTCATTACACAAAACCCTAGCATGCTCGCATCATCAAAACATGATACAAACAAGTGCACAAAATCATATCGCATATGCAATGCGCACGAACCAAGTGAGAAAATCCGTCTAAAGTGAACCGATACTAGTTAATGCAAAGTAATATATCAAATATATAATTATGCATTAAATCATTAAATCCACACTTGATTCAATGATCCGGTCATGTCACACATAACCGACTGGTATCATCAGTAACAACTTATCGAATCAACACTTGATCCGATAACCCGGCTATACCGCATATAACCGATCAATGTCACATCGCGAGAATCGAATACAGTATCACATACTCGTATTATTCTCGGTCCCGCACATATCTCATATGCGCTCCTATTTCGTTTCGCTTGAGCCAGGAAACCTCTGTGTAGGACTCTAAAGACTCGTCAATACGCCGGCAGCAGGTGATGATCATATCAAACACCCACAAGCCGCAAGCGGTCTGCTAAACGTAACGGCCACCCGGGTATTGAGCGATCAGAAGATCGACGAGCAAGCCCGCTCACACTCCTGCGAATCCGACCAGTAACACTACCGTACAGTCCGGTCTGATCGTCTGATATGTCGCATATCTCGCCTAGGGGTGGTAAACGTCAGACCCCAATAGCTCAATAAGTCGTGTCGATATGAGGTCTATAACAATTCGAGAAACTACTGGTAACACTTACCAGTAAATCTCAGCAACCCTGGCCAGGGATTTCCTGTTATAGCCAATCGAACACAGCGCAACATCGACCCCCTATACCGGGAGAGACGAATCCCCTCCTATCGCTCATTGCCTCCATATGACTCGGGACTGTACCCAAAAACCACCGTATTGCACGCCCTCTTGGACGTGGTAAGATGGAAATCAAAGCACAGTGGGAACCACACAAGGCTCTATGACGATCTCGGGTCAACAGACTACTCTGTACCAGTGTCACCAGAGAACTGCCATCTGACGTGAGGTATAATACCATCTGGGAGTTCTCGGCGAGTCCGTCCAGTGTACCCAGTCTCTACTGAGCACCCGTATATCATCTCTGATGTCAAACACCAATGGATATGGGATCATCCATCGCCCATCTGTATGGGTCGAGAAGGTATACGCTAGTCTACTCTGGTATATCGATGTCCCGTCTCAATACACCCACGACTAGGGACTTTGAAGGATGTACTTACGGACTACCATGTCCCCACTAGTATGATCCGCATCATAGTCCAGGTAGTCAAGTACAGATCCTAAGGGCTTTACCAACATGTAACAGAGAGACAAACAGTATACACGTTAAGGTAAAGATCAACCAGATAGCATACTATCATGTCGAGCAAGAAAGTCCTCCCTATATATGTCCCAGCATCCACTACAATATACATCCTATGTACAGTAATGGCCTCTAGGGCATACATATAACTAACAATCTCCCACTTGCACTAGGGCCATCTGTAGCAGTGGTTGTAGTATCTCATACTCAACCATCCCATAAAAGTCTCTCTCTGGGAACAGGCCTTTGTGAGTGGATCCGCTGTGTTGTCCTCTGTGTCTACTCTCCTAACCTCGATCTCCCTGGAGATCAACCATCTCCATGATCAAGTGATACTGCCTTAGAATGTGTCTGGATCACTGATGGGACCGGCGTTCCTCGGCATAAGCCACAACTCCATTGTCTCACAATGGGAGGAATATAGTTCATCTCATGAACCATTATACACCCAAACAGCCTCTTTGGTAGCATCTTAAGTAGCGATGTATCCTGCCTTTATCGTCTAGTATGCCACGGTATCTAGTTGGAACTCTTCCAACATACCGTCCCTTTACTGAGGGTAAAGACAATGCCTGCGACTGACATTCAGTCGTCTTTATCACCTTGGAACACTTCCAGTGATTCTCCCCAGGATCAATTGATACAATCTCACTACAACTAGTGAGAGTCCTAACATCCAATTAGATCTATCTCATAGATCCAAAATCCAGGATTTAGTAGGTATCATTTTGATCCTATGTGGAGAATCCTAGTGATAAGCGGAGATTGACCGAGCGTAGCATAAGAAACTCTTTTCTTATCAAGAGTATGTCATCCACGTACTCTACGAGGATCGTCACCATACTCTCTACTACCTTTTTGTTTATACAAGGTTCATCTACCATTTTGATGATATCAACTTCTTTGACTAATTCATCAAAACAGATGTTCCAACTCCGCGATGCCTGCTTTATCAAATAAAGCATCTTGCACACGTTTCCGCTGCTCCCACTGTCTACGAAGCCCTCTGGCTGTGTACTTATAGACGCACTCTTCTAAAACATCATTTAGAAAAGCAGTCATGGCACCCAACCACCAGATATCGTAGTCATGGTATGTAGCCGTGACAAGTAGGATCTGGATGGACTTAAGCATAGGTACTGGAAAAGGTTTCATCATTATCCACGCCTGGTCGATGACGAAAACCTTTATCAAGTCTAGCTTTGAAAGTCTCAACTTTTCCATCTACACCAAGTAATCTTTTCAAGATATACTTGCTCCTGATGGGGATTTAACCCTTCAGATATAGCAACCAAAGTCCATACTTTGTTGGTGTATAAGGATTCCATCTCAGATCACTAAGCATCCAGCCATTCTTACAGAGTCACACTCCTGATGGCCAGTTCGAAACTAGTTGGGTCATCATCTCATGATGCAATCCTCGCTCCCACTGTCATCGAGAAAACGAAGTATCTCTCAGGTGGGTGAGGAACCCTACTAGATCGGCGGAGAGGCTGAGATTCGTTGGTAACTATTGAATGCTTTGGTTCTTTCAAATCATCAGCTGCAATTTGTATAGCTGGAACATTTCCAGTGATACATAACAGACCTTGCCTCGAGCTTGTCCGGATTATGCTTTTACACATAGCCCGGACAACCCCAAATCTTAACTAACTTAAGATATGGGCTCTTCCCTTTCCATATCACATATGAAGCGGTAGGCATAGATTTGATTCGAACCCTATTCAATAGGTATGCAGCTTCTCAAGTGCATAACTCCCAAAAAGGAAAAAGGTAACTCAGTAGTACTCATCATAGAGCACACCATATCAGATAGGGTGTATCTGCTCCGCCCCGACATACCATCGTGCTATGGTGTATACGGAGGAGTAATGCTGAGAGAGAATCTCATTCTCCTTTAGAATAGTCCAGGAATTCCGTGCACAAGTATTCTCCTCCTTGATCTCATCAAAGGACACAGTACTTATACCCGTATTCTGGTTCTCTACTTCTCGCTTATATTCTGTGAATATCTCAAAAGGTTCGGACTTGTGTTTCAACAGGAACATATGTCTGAATCTTGAGAGATTATCAGAGAATGTAATGAAGTACTAAGAACCGGTCTTGGCATGTGTAGACAGGGGACCTACATACATCAACATGTATCATCCCAAGAGTTCACTAACTCTTTCTCTGTTTCCAGTAAACGGAGCTGTGGTCATCTTATCTTTGTGACATGACTGGCGAGCTTCACAAGATGTAAATTCAAACTGATTTAAATATGCATCTAAATGTAACTCAGCCAGTCGGGTCGCATTGATATGACCCAGTCTACAATACCTCAAGAAGGATTCGTTCATTTCTGAACTCTTCCTCTTGTGTGTGTTCTGTATACGAAGAACTGTAGTTTGATTTAGAACATTAATGCTTTTAGATAACGTGCCTGAACCGATCAACTTTTGATATAGGAAATGTTCAAAACATTATCCAACAATACAAAATTTTACCGTTTCTTTACTAATAAAGAGACAGATATGATTTTGTATATCAGGTTCGGTATCTAATAACATTCGTTCAGAATCAATGTATTGTAATACAGGGTGACAGTGACCAACAGACTTGGTTGCAACTCTTGCCCCGTTTTCTGCCTCATGAAACTTATCACCCGTTCTCAGTTCTCTACCTATCTGTAGCCCTATGTAACATATTACATATCTGGGATCCTGATCTGGTATCACATACCCAGGACGTAAAGGATACTGAGAAACAGTTCTCTGTAATGAACACACCCGAAGATGATGCATCAGCATGCACTCTCTTCGTTTGGGCGGCACGGGAAATCTGGTATTCCCCAATTTCCTGCTCTGTCTTATAACAATTATAAGTTGGAGCGGGACCAACGTTCCCCAGCTCAGTATAACAAGCGGGTTCGGTCAATAATCCGTTTTATTATCTTGATAAAGGCGTGATATGGTCGCTACCAGGAGAGAGAGAAGAAAACACTCAGCGTGCGCTCTTGCAAGAATAGATTGGTTTTTATTTTATCTAATCAGGATGGCTCCCACTGCTTTTTATCAAATCTTCCTTCAAACCCTAAAAGGAAAGACTAGCCGGGATTAATTACACACTACAAGTTCGCCAATCTTTCAGCCAAGCCAGTGTCGGTACTTTGAGGGAGGTCCCCCGTGCTTTCGCACGAACCTAATTAATGTAAACCTCATTTTCCCAGAGGCGTAACCTCGTTAACACCTTTCTAGACACCTACTTGATCGGCTAATTGTAATGTATAAAACTCTCCCAGGAGTAACTCTTACTCGCAGCGGGTATCGGGATCCAACTATCTCATAGAAAGTATGCAATCTCATTGTAAATTTCAACACTTGAAATTCCCGATAATATTTTGCCCCTAACGTGCTATGACCTTGACGAAAGCCAACAAACCATAGCCCGCTAGTCAAGTTCAACCCGTACATTTCTTGATCGAATTAAACCCACCCGCACGACCCTTGACGAAAGCCAACAAAGCCGCACGACTACCCTAATCCAATCGCATCGTATGCTGGCAGATAAGCAGCATATAGCTACCGCACACTGCACCTTGACGAAAGCCAACAAATGCAGCACGAATACTATATACAACTTATCTGAAATGACGGAGGGCTACGACAGGTTTTTCTGAAAACCTATTGCGTAATGAACTTGATATCGTTGTAGAATCAAATGATTTTAAAAATGGAGTGTTTTTGAAGCTTTTCTAGTTTTGCTAAAGGAGTCACTCCCGGTGAAGGGATCGTCGGTCCTTTCCTCGTCGAGTGAGGTGCGGGATATATCATATATATCACTGTGCAAAGCAAAACTCTTTAAAAGCAATCAAAAGACAAACCGAGTGTGTAGCATCAGCCAGTTATTGCTAAAGGAGTCACTCCCGGTGAAGGGATCTCGGTCCTTTCCTCATCGAATAAGGTGCAGGATATATCACATATACCGCTGTGCAAAGCAAGAACTGTAGCTACCTGTTTTATTTTGAAATTCGATTCTGCAACATCATTAGGTTTGTTTTATTTCATTAATCATATTAATGAAGTCCCATCATTTAATTACCTAAACATCACAGATAAATACGACGTACACTTATGCCATCCGCATTCGCCTCGATGTCCTCTCGTGCACCGTTAGGTTAGGTAACTAACGGCAGAGCGGGGCAGGGCTAGCGCGGGTGTAAAACATAAGTAACGCCTATATAATATATCATATATACTATATACTGTATCTATCATAGAACATCACATGATCACATCACAGATATCGCAGCAGAAGAATCATATGAAATATTGGATATACTAGGACGTCCGTGTTTTCAATACGAGCCAGTATAAAATACGGATTCCACGGTCGCGATGAATAGCCAAACCCACACCCCAAGACCCCTACGAGAGCGGCAAGCAACCCAACCAATTCTAGAGTTAGGAGACCCGGACTCGACTCCTCGAGTTGGTCTCCCACTGGACTCCAGAACCCGGTTACTTGTGCTCCCCTCCTTGGGTCTATCCTAGTGCAGAAAAGTAAATAATATACAAACGGTGACAGCTTCCGCAACCTGGAAGTGCCCCAATAAAAGAATATTACATACAAGTTTTTACATGAATGAAAATGAAAAACACTCATCTCACATAAAAACCCCCGGCTATTCAAACACGACGATCCAATATAACATATCCAGCAACACATAACATCACATGTCATCAACGTAAGTAAATATGCGCATCCCAATTGTCGTTGACATATAGCAATGAAACCGGCGACATCACATATTACACTTACGGTCACAGAAAAGAAAGTGTAAAACTACAATAGTTGGAATCCGCAACCATCTCAGACATCGCATGCCTGACCAAATGAATTCTTAAGACATCGCATGCCTAACAATTATAAACCCCGCATTTTAGTCTCATTATTGAAAACTCTTTTCAATATCAAGTCGGGCAATTCAACAGGATTCCCGACATATTGATCGAATGCTCGTCGCAAACTTCAGTAGACGGCCGCACCCCCGACGCCGTCGACAAAGTGCACCAAGGCGGAACACCGCTGCCGCGAGTACCCGAACGGATGCTTTCGGCGACGGGGTTCTCCTACAGTCACTTGGTCGGGGCTATGGAGTGAGGCTGTCTATTAAGTTTACCCGGCGAGTATCCGCGTACGCTACAGGATTGCGACGGACTTTTGATCACATCAAAATTCCGTGGCAACCGATCAAGTGAGACTAAAGTGCTATGTTTATAATATTCATTCAGTTATCTCATAACTACTTGTGAATTCCAATTATTGTATCCCATTCCGGATAAATAGAAAATGTTAAACTTTCCGATCGAACAGTAGAACACCCAAACGACAAAGCGGCCGCGGTTCCGCCGCACGAGCCATGCTCGTGCCGCGGAAGCGCGGCGCATTAATGGAATCAGGCACACGAATTTTACAGTATCCCTTAGAATTTCCTGCTGATTTTACTGAATATTTTTAATATGGAAAAATCCCAATTTTTGAAAAAAGGACAGAGAGCATGTTTTGTGATGGGTTTCGGGTTCGTTCGGGTTTCAGATTCCGTCTGGACTTCGCCTAAGGCTCTAGCTAGGCTCTGATACCACTGTAGGGTTCCTAGGCACCCTATGAAGGTCTCACAAGGCATCGAACATGCCAATTTCAAAAAATTTAGGTGCCGAGAGACCCGACTACGGATCGTTTGCTAGAAAACTAGGCGAAAAAGCTAACTAGTTAACACTTAACTAAGAGATACGGAAATACAACCTTTGTAGATCCGGTGCTCCACCTCCATAGCTCCGCAACGAAGTCCTCTCCGCTGTCCAAAAAGAATCCGGGCTCTAGCGTCGACTTCATCGGAGAATAAGCGAGCTAGGTCGTCGATGTCCATGCCGAAGATGATCTACGTCGAAGCATCACTAGATCGAGCTCCACCTTCACCAAGTCATGAAAACTTGTGAAGGAAACACACTCTACTACTTGGCAAGAGGTAGAGGATGAAGAAATAGGAAGTGGGTAGACTTTAGAATTGGATTTCTCACTCATTTCATCAAGTTGCCATTGATGGTCAAGCTTTTCTTCACTTGAAGGAAGAAGAAGAAGAAGCTAAAAATTATGATAAGAATAATAGAATAGAAAATGAATAATCATTTCTTATCATAATTTAACTATGGTAATGTGTAGAGAGTTGACCATAGTTAAATGAATGGTTAGGGTTTGTTAGATGAAGACAAAAAGGGTTAGATTGGTCAAAGCTTCATGAAGCTTCACTAAGCTTCATGAAAGAAACCCTTTTGTTTTCTTCTTCTCATTTATCTTTTATATCCAAATGAAAAGATAAATGAATTAATAAAAGAAAACCCTAATCATTTACTTAACCTAGGTTTAACTCATTACACAAAACCCTAGCATGCTCGCATCATCAAAATATGATACAAACAAGTGCACAAAATCATATCGCATATGCAATGCGCACGAACCAAGTGAGAAAATCCGTCTAAAGTGAACCGATACTAGTTAATGCAAAGTAATATATCAAATATATAATTATGCATTAAATCATTAAATCCACACTTGATTCAATGATCCGGTCATGTCACACATAACCGACTGGTATCATCAGTAACAACTTATCGAATCAACACTTGATCCGATAACCCGGCTATACCGCATATAACCGATCAATGTCACATCGCGAGAATCGAATACAGTATCACATACTCGTATTA
Organism: Agapanthus africanus; assembly: GCA_030015575.1. Classification (NCBI taxonomy): domain Eukaryota; kingdom Viridiplantae; phylum Streptophyta; class Magnoliopsida; order Asparagales; family Amaryllidaceae; genus Agapanthus; species Agapanthus africanus. Next base: position 202,580,928 of record CM057347.1, on the reverse strand, counting down.
TTCTCGGTCCCGCACATATCTCATATGCGCTCCTATTTCGTTTCGCTTGAGCCAGGAAACCTCTGTGTAGGACTCTAAAGACTCGTCAATACGCCGGCAGCAGGTGATGATCATATCAAACACCCACAAGCCGCAAGCGGTCTGCTAAACGTAACGGCCACCCGGGTATTGAGCGATCAGAAGATCGACGAGCAAGCCCGCTCACACTCCTGCGAATCCGACCAGTAACACTACCGTACAGTCCGGTCTGATCGTCTGATATGTCGCATATCTCGCCTAGGGGTGGTAAACGTCAGACCCCAATAGCTCAATAAGTCGTGTCGATATGAGGTCTATAACAATTCGAGAAACTACTGGTAACACTTACCAGTAAATCTCAGCAACCCTGGCCAGGGATTTCCTGTTATAGCCAATCGAACACAGCGCAACATCGACCCCCTATACCGGGAGAGACGAATCCCCTCCTATCGCTCATTGCCTCCATGTGACTCGGGACTGTACCCAAAAACCACCGTATTGCACGCCCTCTTGGACGTGGTAAGATGGAAATCAAAGCACAGTGGGAACCACACAAGGCTCTATGACGATCTCGGGTCAACAGACTACTCTGTACCAGTGTCACCAGAGAACTGCCATCTGACGTGAGGTATAATACCATCTGGGAGTTCTCGGCGAGTCCGTCCAGTGTACCCAGTCTCTACTGAGCACCCGTATATCATCTCTGATGTCAAACACCAATGGATATGGGATCATCCATCGCCCATCTGTATGGGTCGAGAAGGTATACGCTAGTCTACTCTGGTATATCGATGTCCCGTCTCGATACACCCACGACTAGGGACTTTGAAGGATGTACTTACGGACTACCATGTCCCCACTAGTATGATCCGCATCATAGTCCAGGTAGTCAAGTACAGATCCTAAGGGCTTTACCAACATGTAACAGAGAGACAAACAGTATACAAGTTAAGGTAAACATCAACCAGATAGCATACTATCATGTCGAGCAAGAAAGTCCTCCCTATATATGTCCCAGTATCCACTACAATATACATCCTATGTACAGTAATGGCCTCTAGGGCATACATATAACTAACACTTCACAGCTGTCCAGTGTTTCTCCCTAGGATCTGATTAATACCTACTCACTACACCTAGTGAGTAAGCTACATCCGGTCTCGTACATAACATCGCATACATGATTGACCCGACTACCGAAGCATAAGGTATCCTTTGCATGCGAGCCATCTCTAAATCTGTCTTGAGAGACATCACTTTGGAGAGAGTGATTCCTGAACAAGCGGGTAAATTACCACGCTTAGAATCTTCCATACTAAACCTCTTTAGTATGGTGTCAATGTACCTGGATTGGGACAATCCCAACATCCGCTTAGATCTATTTCTATAAATCTTTATCCCCAAGATGTAGGAGGTATCACCTAGATCTTTCATGGAGAACTTTTGTGATAAGAAGGGCTTGACCGAGTGTAGCATAGGAACATCATTTTCTATCAAGAGTATGTCATCCACGTATAATACAAGGAAGACAACCTTACTCTCTACAACCTTCTTGTATATACATGATTCATCTACGTTTTTGATGAATTCAAACTCTTTGATAGCTTCATCAAAATAGATGTTCCAGCTCCGCGATACCTGCTTTAATCCGTAGATTGATTTAAGCAGCTTGCACACGCTTCCGCTGCTCCCACTGTCTACGAAGCCCTCTGGCTATGTCATGTATACGCTCTCTTCTAAATCACCATTTAGAAAAGCGGTCTTGACATCCATCTGCCAGATTTCGTAGTCATGGTATGCAGCAATTGTAGGAATGCCTAGCACAACAGCAAGGTTTTGGGAGGTATCGTCCATGCCATTTTCAAAAATTTGCCATGCTAAACAACCCTAACCCTAGAATCTTAACTAGAGATTTAGACAATACAACATGTAAACAACTTTACATCTAAGTGAATATGGATTACAACCTTTGTAGACCGATCCTTCACTTCAATAGCTCCGTGTAGTAGTCCTTTCGCTCCAAGTAGTGATCTTCCGGACTATAGAATGGCTCCACAAGATAAAAGGAATAAGCTTGCACGAAGTTCTCGAGGCCGAAGATGATCTACGTCGAGGAGACACTAACCCAAACTACATCTTCACTAATTAGATATTAGTGAAGCTAACACCCTAAACTAAATGGCTAATCTAGTAGAGGATGATGAAGTAGGATTTTTTCTCACTTTAGAAATCCTTTTCTCACTATTTTTCTTCACCTCTCAAAAATTTAGAGAGCTCACTCTTGATCAAGATGAAGATCAAGAAGATAATGTTGTGGCAACCATGGGTGAAAAAATATCTCATATAACTCATGTAGAGACTTTACCATGGGTTTAGATAATGGTTGGGTTAACAAATATCTAGTGTAAGACAAAACTAGTGCACTAAGTCAATGGTTCCACAAGCTTCCACTAAGCTCACCCATGCGACTAATTTCCAACTAATATTTGATTTACTCTAAATAAATAAACCCTACATTATCATGAGCATGGTGTGAGTCTCATACACCCATGTAGCATGTATCATCAAGCATGACACAAATAGAAATACAATTAATATAGATCACATATATATTAAATGTATAAGTGAGAAAAGAAATGCTTAAGTGAGCTAATATTAGTTAATGTAAATTAATATATCAAATATATAATTATACATTAAATCATTAAATCAACACTTGATTTAATAATCCGGCTATATCTCATATGACCGACTAATATTATTTGTATCACCTTATCGAATCAACACTTGATTCGATAACCTGTCTATATCACATATAACCGACCGATATCACATATCGCGAGAATAGAATATGGTATCACATACACGTATTAATCTCGGTCCCGCACATATCACATATGCGCTCCTACTTCATTTTGCCTGAGCCAGTAAACCTCTATGTAGGACTCTAAAGACTCGTCAATATGCCCGCAGTAGTTGATGATCATATCAGTCACCCACAAGCCGTCAGCGGTACTAGCTGGACGTAACAGCTACCCAGGTATTGAGCGATCAGAAGATCAACAAGCAAGCCTGCTCATACTCCTGTAAAGCCTGTCAGTAACACTACCGTACAGTCCGGTTTCTTCGTCTGATATGTCGCATATCCAGTCTAGGGGTAGTAAACATCAGACCCTAGTAACCGATAAGTCGTGCCGATGTGAGGCTCAAAACGGGTCAAGAAACTACTGATAACACTTACCAGTAGATCTCCGTATCAGCCCTGGCCAGGGACTTCCTCTTATTGCCAATCGAGCACAGCGCAACATCAACCCCCAATACCGGGAGAGACGAATCCCCTCCTATCGCTCATTGCCTCCATGTGATTCGGGACTGTACCCAAAAGCCACCGTTTTGCACGTTCTCTTGAACGTGGTAAGGTGGAAATCAAAGCACAGTGGGAATCACACAAGACTCTATGACGATCTCGGGTCTACAGACTAACCTATACCAGTGTCACCAGAGAACTGCTATCTGACGATAGGTATAATACCAACTAGGAGTTCTCGGTGAGTCCGTTCAGTGTACCCTGTCTCCACTGAGCACCCGTATACCATCTTTGATGTCAAACACCAAAGGATGTGGGATCACCCATTGCCCATCATATGGGTCAAGAAGCGTATACGCTAGTCTACTCTAGAATATCGATGCCCCATCTCGATGCACCCACGACTAAGAACAATTAAAGGATGTACCTGTGGACTATCCTGGCCCCACTAGTATGATCTCCATCATAGTCCTAATAGTCAAGTACACATCCTAAGGGTTTTATCAACATGTGAGAGCAAGACAGTATCATAATACAAGTCTATATGTTGAGACAAAGAGCAACCAGATAGCATACTATCATATCGAGCAAGAAAGTCCTCTCTATATATATCCAAGCATCCACTATAATATACATCATATGTACAATAATGGCCTCTAGGGTATACGTATAACTAACAATCTCCCACTTGCACTAAGGCCAGTGTTGTAGTATCTCATACCTAACATCCCGAAGAGTCTCTCAAATTGTATCTGGGGTATGGCCTTTGTGAGTGGATCCGCCGTGTTATTCTTCGTGTCAACTCTCCTGACCTCGATCTCCCGGCGATCAACTATCTCCCAGATCAGGTGATACCGCCTCATAATATGCCTGGATCGCTGATGGGATCTGGGTTTCTTGGCCAAAGCCACCGCTCCATTGTTATCACAATACAAAGGTATTGGATGCTCGATGGACAGAACTACACCAAGTTCGGTTATGAACTTCTTCATCAAGACAGCCTGGCAGCATCGTTGGCAGCGATGTATTCGGCCTCCATCGTCGAGTCTGCCACGGTTTCCTGCTTGGAACTCTTCCAACAAACCGCCCCTCCATTGAGGGTAAAGACAAATCCTGAAACCGACTTAGAGTCATCCTTATCACTCTGGAAGCTCGAATCGGTAAAGGACTCCACTTGGAGTTCACCGTTACCATACACCAAGAACATCTCTTTAGTCCTTCTCAAGTACTTGAGAATGTTCTTCACAGCTGTACAGTGACTCTCTCCTTGATCTGCTTGATACCTACTCACTACACTTAGTGAGTATGCTACATCGGGTCTGGTACATAGTATCGCGTACATGATAGAGCCTACTGCCGAAGCATAGGGTGCCCCTTGCATGCGAGCTCTCTCCAAATCAGTCTTGGGAGACATCTCTTTGGAGAGAGTGAGTCCTGAGATCGTGGGTAAATTCCCACGCTTGGAATCTTCCATACTAAACCTCTTTAGTATGGTGTCAATTTACCTGGACTGGGACAATCCCAGTATCCGTTTAGATCTATATCTATAGATCTTAATCTCCAAGATGTAGGAGGCATCACCTAGATCTTTCATTGAGAATCTATGTGATAAGAAGAGCTTGACCGAGTGCAGCATAGGAACAACATTTCCTATCAAGAGTATGTCATCCACGTATAATACGAGGAAGACCACCTTACTCCCTGCCACCTTCTTGTATATACAAGGTTCATCTACGTTTTTGATGAAGTCAAACTCTTTGACTACCACATCAAAACAGATGTTCCAATTCCGCGATGCCTGCTTTAACCCGTAGATGGATTTAAGCAGCTTGCACACCTTCCCGCTGCTCCCACTGTCCACGAATCCATCTGGCTGAGTCATGTACAAGCTCTCTTCTAAATCACCGTTTAGAAAGGCGGTCTTAACATCCATTTGCCAGAGTTCGTAGTCATGGTATGCAGCAATGGCAAGTAGGATCCGGATGGACTTAAGCATAGCCACTGGAGAAAAGGTTTCATCATAATCCACACCTGGTCGTTGACGAAAACCTTTTGCAACAAGTCTAGCTTTGAAAGTCTCAACTTTTCCATCTACACCAAGTTTTTTCTTGAAGATCCATTTCTTCCCGATGGGTTTTACCCCTTCAGGAGCATCCTTCAAAGTCCATACTTTTTTGGTGTACATGGATTCCATCTCAGATCGCATTGCATCCAGCCATTTCACAGAGTCCCCACTCATGATGGCCTGCTCGAAACTAGTTGGGTCATCATCTTCCATGATGCAATCCTCACTCCCACCATCAACGAGAAAACCGTAGTATCTCCCAGGTGGATGAGTAACCCTACCAGATCGGCGGAGAGCTTGGGGTTCGTTGAGAACTATCGAATCCTCTGGTTCTACCAAATCTTCTGTCGTAGTTTGTATAGCTGGAACCTCTTCCAGTTCTACCTCCTTGACACTAATTTCTTTTTCAAGAAATTCCTTTTCTAAAAAGATGGCATTTCGAGAAACAAACACCTTTTGTTCCTCGGAACGGTAGTAGATATACCCACGTGAATTTTTGGGATATCATACGAACTTACACAGAACCGACCTTGCCTCGAGCTTGTTCGGATTTTGTGTCTTCACATAGGCCGGACAACCCCATATCTGAATAAAATTAAGATCCGTGCTCTTCCCATTCCATATCTCATATGGAGTGGTAGGCAATGATTTGGTCGGAACTCTATTCAATAGATATGCAGCTGTCTCAAGCGCATAACCCCAAAAGGAAATAGGCAACTCAGCGGTGTTCATCATAGAGCGTACCATATCCAATAGGGTGCGATTCCTCCGCCCCGATACACCGTTGTGCTGTGGTGTATACGAAGGAGTAAGCTGAGAGAGAATCCCATTCTCTTTTAGATAGTCACGGAATTTCATGCTCAAGTATTCTCCTTCCCAATCAGATCGTGGGATTTTAATACTTTTACCCGTTTGGTTCTCAACTTCATGCTTATATTCTTTGAATTTCTCAAAAGCTTCAGACTTGTGTTTCAACAGGAACATATATCCGTATCTTGAGAGATCGTCAGTGAATGTAATGAAGTACGGGGAATCATTCCTGGCATGTATAGACATGGGACCGCATACATCACTATGTATCAGTCCCAAGAGTTCCGTAACTCTTTCTCCGTGTCCAGTAAACGGAGTTTTGGTCATCTTGCCTTTGAGACAAAACTGGAAAGTTTCATAAGATGAAAATTCAAACGGATTCAAATATCCATTCTTATGTAACTTAGCTAGTCGTATCGCATTGATATGACCTAGTCTACAATGCCACAAGAAGGATTCGTTCATTTCTGAACTCTTCCTCTTGTGTGTGTTTTGTACGTTAAGAACTGTGTTTTGATTCAGAACATATAAACCATTACATAACGCACCAAACCCCATCAACACTTGATTTAGGTAAATGTTCATAACATTATTCTCTACTACAAAGTTATATCCTTCTTTATCTAATAAAGAAATTGATATTATATTGCATATCATAGAGGGCACGTAATAACATTAGTTCAAGATCAAAGTATTCCCATTTGGTAATACAAGGTGATATTCACCAACTTCTTTGACTGCAACAATTGCACCATTCCCTACTTTTAGAGAATGATCACATATTCCCAGTTCTTTACCTTTCCTTAGCCCAAGTAACATATTACATATATGGGATTCCGATCCGGTATCTAATACCCAGGACGTAGAGTGCACTAAGAAACAGTTCTCGGTAACTAACACACCCGAAGAAGATGCATCAACATGCTCATTCTTCATTTGGGTGGCGTGGGAATCCGGATATGCCCCTATTCCTTGCTTGGACTTATAACAATTATAAGTTGGAGCAGAACCAACATTCCCCTGCTCAGTATAACAAGCGGGTTCGGTCAATACATCCATATTATTATCTTGATTAAGGCCTGATATGGTCGCTGCCTGGAGAGAGAGAGAAGAAAACACTTAGCGTATGCTCTTGCAAAATTAGATTGGTTATTATCTTATCTAATCAGGATGGCTCCCACTGTTTTTATCAAATCTTCCATCAAACCCTAAAAGGTAAGACTAGCCGGGATTAATTACACCTTACAAGTTCGCCAATCTTCCAGCCAGGCCAGTGTCGGTACTTTGAGGGAGGTTTCCCGTGCTTTCGCACGGACCTAATTAAAATAAACCTCATTTTTCCAGAGGCATAACCCTGTTAAAACCTTTCTAGACACCTACTTGATCGGCTAATTGTGATGTGTAAAACTCTCCCAGGAGTAACTCTTACTCGTAGTGGATATCGGGATCCAACTATCTCATAGAAAGTATGCAATCTCATTGCAAATTTCAACACTTGAAATTCCCAATAATATTTTACCCCTAGCTTCCTATGATCTTGACGAAGTACAACAAACCATAGGCCGCTAGTCAAGTTCAACCTGTACATTTCATGATTGAATTAAACCCACCCGCACGACCCTTGACGAAGGCCAACAAAGTCGCACGACTATCCTAATCCAATCGCATCACATACTTAAAGTAGATAAGTACCAATCAGCTACCGCACACTACGCCTTGACGAAGGCCAACAAACGCAACACGAATACTAAATAGTGCTTATCTGAAATGACGGAGGGCTACGTCAGGTTTTTGTACGGAGAATGTCACACTCAGGCTCAGTAGGAATTCAGATGGGTTTCGCCTCGTCGGTCTTCTTGTCGGCATTACCTGGGGACCGTTACGCACAGCTAGTGCCGCTTGCGGTCTGTGGTTAAACCCACTGCCAGCGTAGTGTCGAGTCTTTAGAGTCCCACACAGAAAGCTTTTCGCCTTTAGGCAAAAGAGTAGAGGTCGCATGGTATTGCGACAGGTCGCATGGTTTTGCGACAGGGTTCGGTCACATCCGTGCACTTGTGCACGTACAGTGTCCGGACAGTTTACACTAGCGGGCTTTGGTTTAAGCCAGATCCTAGTGTATCTTATGGGATTGGATTTATCCAGTTTGCATTCGTGTCCCTCGGAACGCGGATGCGGGTGTGTATGCACAGTTGACAGGGAGGCACAGACAGCGGATTCTCATTAGGGTTGTTGACAGTTGACCATTGACTTTTTGACTTTTTGCTCAACCCTAATGAGAACATGATATGTGATTAACTATTATATTAATTAAGTATTATGGTGATATGGTTGTTGACTTGTTGACTTTTGTTGACTTGTTGACTTTGGTGACTTGTTGACTTTTGTTGACTTGTTGACCGGTTGACTAGGTTTGACTAGTTGACCTTCATGATAACCATGGTTATCATTTCATGCCAAAGACTTTTTCTTGCTTGCTCATTTGAGTAAAATGAGTGCATGACATGATAAGGTTATGGTTGCTTCTAACCATCACATAAGACTTTTTTTGATATGATGAGTTATCATTGCTTTGGATTATGAGAGGGTGAGAGACAAAATACTTGCTCATATTCTTTCTTGCTCATTCTCTCTCTTGTTCTTGAGCTCTCCTCTTGCTCTCACCCTCAACCTCTTGCTCCCTCTCTTGATTTATGGTTCTCTTGTCTCATGAGTTGAGAATCAAGAACCATAGATAAAATCCCATTCTAAATCATCTCTACTCATTCTAGTTCACTAGGTTTGGCAAACCAAGTGAACTAGTTTCTTCAAAGACCGAAGAAGGAGCTAAAGGTTGGAGCTTTCAAGTGGATCTATCTTCGGCGTACGGAGACGACGAGAAGGAGCCATCGGACCACCACCGGAGCTCGAAGAGAAGGAGTTCAAGTCTAGGTATAACCATCTTCATCCGAGTAGCTAAATATCTTTAGCTTAGTATGCTAGTTTTAGTTTAGGTAAAGATCCCGACCTAGCTTAGTCCATGTTGCCTCTTGCGATAAAATTTTGATTTATACCGTTTCCGCCTCCCCGTAAGAACCGGGGGTCGCAACGTGGACTTACAGTGGTATCAGAGCCAGGTTAAACTTAAACTAGCTTGGTAGTGAAGTGTAACGAAGTTCGGAACCGAAAAAATCCAAAAACCTAACTTTTTCTAAACCTGAGTTTCTGTTGAAATTTTTTCTGGTCAAAATGAAAAACTTTACACTTGTAAATTCGGCTCAGGGTTTTTTGTGAACACCCAAGAAAAACGATGCAGTAATTCCTCCAAGCCGCCGCCCATCCGCCGCGTGATCCCTGTATCCGCCGCGGAAGCGCCGCGAGTTGTAGTCCTCTGTGCATCGTTTTTCGTGCAGTGTGTGTCTGTGTTGGTTTTGGGATTTTTGAAATATATTATATGTGCCCAGATTTTCCAGAAAAGAAATTTCCTTTTGGGGTCCTATAATTCCGTATTTTTTCCGAACTTCACTGCACTTTGACTATGATGGTTATATCTGTGATGTTTGCATGTATTGAACGTCGGCTAATCGCTATAAGTCGATTTGTCGTGGTTATACATGATCTGTAATGTGCTGGAATGTGTATATAAATATGTTGGATTGTCGCGGGTGAATAGCCGGGGTTGTGAGACGAGAGTTTTCTTTTCTTGCAATTCATGTAGATTTGTAAATTGATGTAATAATTATTTGTATGGCCGCACAACCGAGAAGGGGTTGTAGCCGTCATTGTATAATTTCTTTTTACTGTTTTTGCTCCTAGGATAGACCCATGGAGGGGTGCACAAACTACCGGGTATGCCGAAGTGTCGAGTGGCCTACTCATGGAGATGAGGGAGGTTGCTACACTTCGGGTACTTGGCGGGTAGTTTGCCGCACCCGTAGGGGTCTTGGGTGGGGTTTTGGCTATTCACCGCGACCGTGTTATCTGTTTTTGTTACAGGCTCGTACAAATTACAGATTGCTAGTATATCCAATGTATTTATCTGTGATCTGAAATGTTTATCATTGCAGTATATCTATATATGATATTATTTAGGCGTTGCTTATGTTTTACAGACGCGCTAGCCCAGCCCCCGCTCTGTCGTTAGTTAAGTAACCTAACGGGTAATGACGGGGCCCCGTGGCGAATGCGAATGGCATAAGCGTACGTCATATTTTGGTTGTTTTCTGCAATGGTAGGATTAAATGATGGGACGCATTAAAAGAACTAATGCAAGAATATCACGCATTAAAAGAACTAATGCAAGATAATAAACCAAGTTAAAGTCGTTGGAACACTTTCGAAAAACCACTCGGTTCTTTTCAAAAACAACTTTTAAATGCGGAGCTTGAGCCACTCCTTTTAAAAGCTATCTCGTTCCATCGACCAAATCAAGTTCACTACGTTCACGGTTTTGCCAAAACCATCCGTAGCCCTCCGTCGTTTCACATGAATAGTCAATAGTATTCAAGCTGTGTTTGTTGGCCAAAGTCAAGGCACAGTGATTGGTAGCTATTGGGTATTCATGTGCAGCATAGATAGATGCGTTGGTTTGGAACAGTCGTACTACCTTGTTGGCCAAAGTCAAGGGTAGGTGCGGGTGGATTCAAATTAACCTGGAGAACGACGGGCAGAACTTGACATGTGACTTATGATTTGTTGGCCAAAGTCAAGGTCATAAGAGCATGGGGCAAAAATCCACATCGGGAGTTTCATAAGTACTGAAACTTGCTAGATTTGCATACCATTTGGAGTGTGATGATTCTGGTAGGATTCCTTCAGTTTCGTCACGCGATGATATTTGGATCCCGATCCTACTGTGAGTATATGCTACTCCTCGGGAAATTTCTCACTTAACGATCAATGCTATAAACATAGTAGGTGCCTAGAAAGGTGTTAGCGGGGCTACGCCCCCAGGGAAAAGAGGTTCTTTAATTAAGGAACTTCGCGAAAGCGTTGGAAAACCTCCCTCGAAGTACCGACACCGGCCTGGCTGAACGGTTAAGCAAGTATTGTACGGTGGGATTGATCCTGACTAATTCTTCCTTTATGGTTTGAGGAGGGATTCGAGAAACAGTGGGAGCCATCCTGTTTAGACAAACTAAAAACCACTCTAAACTTGCAAGAGCATCATGCTGAGTGTTTCTTCTTCTCTCTCCTAATTGCAGCGACCAATCAACATGACTGGACTTAAGTTACTCCTAGATAAAAACAAACTGACAGGGCCAAACTACAAAGATTGGCTCAGGAATATCAAGATAGCAATCACTTATGACAAGCTGGGGTATCTTCTTACCACCAAAGCTCCCCCTGTCCCTGGTCCAACTTCCAGCGTCGCGGATAAGGAAATCCGCAAGACTTGGGAGATTGATAGCGCGAAGGCCAAGTGCCTCCTGCTTGCCTCGATGGACAACGAACATCAGAGGAGGCATGAGAATATGGACATGGAGTCCATATTGCTCCATACAAAAGAACTGTATGGAGAGCAATCACGTATCGCAAGATACGAAGCGTCGAAAAAGTTATTTTCGACAAGAATGGCCGTCGGATCATCAGTAGCCGAGCACGTGCTAAAGATGATCGGCTTCATTGAGGAGCTCGCTGACCTAGGGATCACATTGGAGAGTGAGCTATATACGGATATAGTTCTCCAGTCCCTTCCTTCCACTTACGCCCAGTTTATACTGAACTTCAACTTACAAGAAAAAGAGGTTGAACTTTCAGAGCTCCTCAACATGCTGAGGAGCGCAGAGGGCACCCTACAGAAAAGTAGGGATACATCCACTTTGTTTGTAGGAGGATCATCTTCTTCTAGGTCCAAGGCGAAAGCCAAGGGAAAGAAGAAGAAGGCCCCCGCCAAACCAAGGGGCGGTGTTAGTAAAGTGGATACGAAGGGAAAAGGTAAAGCAACAAAGATAGCGGGGAAGCTTGTGGATAAGGAAGAATGCTTCTATTGTCATAAGAAAGGACACTGGAAGAATGATTGCAGGGCCTGGAAGGCCAGAACACAGGAATTGAAGCAGGTTGCAGCTTCAGCTTCAGGTGTGTATGTTATTGAAAACTGTCTTTCAATAAACTCTACTTCCTGGGTATTGGATACCGGATCAGGATCTCATATCTGTAATTCTTTGCAGGCGTTGAGAAACCGTAGGGTTTTGAAGGCAGGTGACATGACCCTCAGAGTTGCAAACGGAGCTAGCATGGATGCTAAAGCCGTGGGGGACTATCACCTGGGAATGTCATATGGACATGTTTTGGTTTTGCGTAATTGCTTTTTTGTACCCAACGCAACTTGTAATATCATTTCTGTATCTTTAGTTTCTAAAGAAGGTTATGAATTTGCGTTTGTAAGTAATGTTGTAAACATTCACCTTAATCAAGTATTGATTGGGTCAGGTACTCTGAGTAATGGTATATACGTGTTAAACCAACCACAGATTTTCAACGTCCAGAATACACACAAAAGAAAGTCTCCAGAAATAAATCAGACTTTCTTATGGCATTGTAGATTGGGTCACATCAATGAGAGAAGGTTGACTAAGTTACATACAGAAGGATATTTGAATGCGTTCGAATATCAATCGTATGCCACTTGTCAATCTTGTCTCAAAGGAAAGATGACAAAGACTCCGTTTACTGGACAAGGAGTAAGAGCGAGCGAGCTCTTGGGACTCGTACACAGTGACGTGTGCGGTCCAATGTCTACACATGCCCGAAGCGGACATTCTTACTTCATTACTTTTACGGATGACTTCTCAAGGTACGGTTATGTCTTCTTAATGAAACGTAAGTCCGAGGCCTTTGGAAAATTCCAGGAGTATAGGAATGAAGTAGAGAAACAGACCGGCAAAAGTATTAAGATTCTAAGATCGGATCGAGGTGGAGAATACTTAAGTGCCGAGTTCCTGGACTATTTAAAAGAGAACGGAATTCTCTCTCAGCTTACTCCTCCATACACCCCGCAACATAACGGTGTATCGGAGAGACGGAACCGCACCCTATTGGATATGGTGCGGTCCATGATGGGTAATGCTGAGTTACCGCGATCATTCTGGAGGTATGCGCTAGAATCAGCAGCGTACCTTTTGAACCGAGTTCCGACTAAGACTGTGCCTTCCACACCATATGAAATGTGGTGTGGGAAGAGACCCTATCTTAAGCACATTAAGACATGGGGATGTCCGGCTTTTGTCAAAAAGCAGCATGCGGACAAGCTCGAGGCACGCTCAGTACAGTGCAAGTTTGTGGGGTATCCAAAGAACTCAAAAGGATATTTCTTCTACTGTGAAGAGGAACAAAAAGTTCTTGTTTCTCGTCATGCCTACTTCTTGGAAACTGAGTTTTTGGAAAACCAGATAAGTGGGAGCACAGTAGAACTGGAAGAAATTCCAGAACCACGGACTGTTACTGAAAGTTTAGTGGAACCAGAAGGTTCGGTAGAACAGGACATTCCTACGCCGCTCCGCAGAAGTAGTAGGCAGTCTCATCCGCCCGAGAGATACTACGGTTTTCTCATAGACGGGGATAGAGAGGATTGCATCATAGATTATGATGAGCCTACTAGCTTCCAGCAGGCCGTTCAGAGCGTTGACTCAGTGAAATGGCTGGATGCAATGCGGACCGAAATGGAGTCCATGTACACCAACAAGGTATGGACGTTGGACATTGCTCCAGACGGGGTAAAACCCGTAGGATGCAAGTGGATCTTCAAAAGGAAGATTGGTGTAGATGGACAGGTTGAGACCTATAAAGCTAGGCTGGTAGCAAAGGGTTTTCGTCAACGACCTGGCTTGGACTACGACGAAACCTTTTCTCCAGTAGCCATGCTGAAATCCATTCGGATCCTTCTTGCCATTGCTGCCTTCCACGATTATGAGATCTGGCAAATGGACGTAAAGACAGCTTTTCTAAATGGAAATTTAGAGGAGTGTGTCTATATGGACCAGCCGGAGGGTTTCATTCAGAGTGGGAGCAGCGGAAAGGTGTGCAAGTTGCTTAAGTCCATCTATGGACTAAAGCAGGCGTCGCGGAGTTGGAACATCTGCTTTGATGAGACGGTCAAGGAATTTGGCTTTATCAAAAATCCAGATGAACCATGTATCTATAGTAGATTTGTAGCGAGAACTGTAGTATTCCTCGTTTTATACGTGGATGACATTCTCTTAATAGGAAATGACATTCCTATGCTACAATCTGTCAAGGGGTTCTTGTCACACAGGTTCTCCATGAAAGACCTGGGTGATGCCTCATACATTCTGGGTATCCGGATCTACCGTGACAGATCCAAGAGGATATTAGGACTTTCGCAGTCCAGGTACATCGACACCATACTGAAGAGGTTCAGTATGGAAGATTCCAAGCGCGGTAACCTACCGGCTTGTCACGGGATCACCCTCTCTAAAGAGATGTCTCCCAAGACTGATTTGGAGAGGGATCGCATGTCTATTATACCCTACGCTTCTGCGGTAGGCTCTATAATGTATGCGATGTTGTGTACCAGACCGGATGTAGCTTATGCACTGAGTGTGGTAAGCCGGTATCAGTCTAACCCTGGGGAGAAACACTGGATAGCGGTAAAGAACATTCTCAAGTACCTGAGAAGGACTAAGGAGATGTTCTTGGTGTATGGCGGAAAAGACCTCCAGATCGAGGCCTTTGCTGACTCCAGCTTCCAGAGTGACAAGGATGATTCCAAGTCCATGTCGGGTTTTGTCTTTACCCTCAATGGAGGGGCGGTGTGTTGGAAGAGTTCCAAACAGGAAACCGTTGCAGACTCGACGATGGAAGCGGAATACATCGCTGCATCTGATGCCGCAAAAGAAGCTGTCTGGATGAGGAAGTTCTTGAAAGAACTTCAGGTGGTTCCGTCCATTGTTGATCCAATACCTCTGTATTGCGACAACAACGGGGCTATAGCATTAGCGAAGGAACCCAGGTCCCATCAAAGATCCAGGCACATCTTAAGGCGGTATCACCTGATCAGGGAGATCGTAGATCGCCAGGAGATCGAGGTTCGGAGAGTCACTTCAGAAGATAACACTGCTGATCCATTCACCAAGGCCCTGCCCCAGACTCAGTTCGAGCGGCTGATCGAGATGACAGGTCTTCGATACGCCAGTACATGGCCTTAGTGCAAGTGGGAGATTGTTAGTGTATATGCCCTAGAGGCCATTACTGTATCATACTAGTTTGTATATTACTTAATGGATGCTTGGGATATTCACCTTGTATATACAATCTTGCTCAAAATAGTAGTATGCTACTTGGTTTGTTTCTACTTCAATGTGTACATGTGTTTATTTTTGTATATCGCCTATACACATTAGTAGAGCCCTTAGGATCTTTGCTTGATTACCAGCGATGTGATGGCCGTCACACTAGTGGGGCTGGGTAATCTATAAGCACATCCTTATGCAGGTCCCTGGTCGCAGGACTATCGAGACAGGGCATCGATACTCCGGAGTAGACCAGCGCATGCGCTTCTCATCCCAGTGTGGGAGACGGTCTGTCCCACAGCCGTCAGTACGTCGTACTTGAGATAGTATGCGGGTGCTCGTTAGGTTACGGGTACACTGGACAGGACTCGTCGGGAACTGACTAGTTGGTATTATACCTATCGTCAGTTATCAGTTCCCAGGTGACATGAGTACAGCTTAGTCCGCTGACTTGACACTGTCACTTCGCCTCGGGTGTGTTCCCACTGTACTTTGATCACTACCCTACCACGGCTCAAAGGAGTCGTGCAAACAGGTGGTGGTTGGGTGCAGTCCCGAAGCACTTGGAGGCAGTGACGGATAGACAGGATTCGTCTCTCCCGGTATTGGGGGTTGACATCGCGCTGTGTCTAGGAGAGCCATTACACGAGTAGTCCCTGGCCAGGGCAAACGAGATATGCTGGTAGGTTTCCAGTGTTATCTCAGGGTGTATTGGGCTTCACTCCGGCACGACTTGTACCGCTATTGGGGGACTGACGTTTACCGCCCCCTAGGCCCGCCATGCGATGTATCAAACGAACAGACCGGACTGTACGGAGAATGTCACACTCAGGCTCAGTAGGAATTCAGATGGGTTTCGCCTCGTCGGTCTTCTTGTCGGCATTACCTGGGGACCGTTACGCACAGCTAGTGCCGCTTGCGGTCTGTGGTTAAACCCACTGCCAGCGTAGTGTCGAGTCTTTAGAGTCCCACACAGAAAGCTTTTCGCCTTTAGGCAAAAGAGTAGAGGTCGCATGGTATTGCGACAGGTCGCATGGTTTTGCGACAGGGTTCGGTCACATCCGTGCACTTGTGCACGTACAGTGTCCGGACAGTTTACACTAGCGGGCTTTGGTTTAAGCCAGATCCTAGTGTATCTTATGGGATTGGATTTATCCAGTTTGCATTCGTGTTCCTCGGAACGCGGATGCGGGTGTGTATGCACAGTTGACAGGGAGGCACAGACAGCGGATTCTCATTAGGGTTGTTGACAGTTGACCGTTGACTTTTTGACTTTTTGCTCAACCCTAATGAGAACATGATATGTGATTAACTATTATATTAATTAAGTATTATGGTGATATGGTTGTTGACTTGTTGACTTTTGTTGACTTGTTGACTTTGGTGACTTGTTGACTTTTGTTGACTTGTTGACCGGTTGACTAGGTTTGACTAGTTGACCTTCATGATAACCATGGTTATCATTTCATGCCAAAGACTTTTTCTTGCTTGCTCATTTGAGTAAAATGAGTGCATGACATGATAAGGTTATGGTTGCTTCTAACCATCACATAAGACTTTTTTTGATATGATGAGTTATCATTGCTTTGGATTATGAGAGGGTGAGAGACAAAATACTTGCTCATATTCTTTCTTGCTCATTCTCTCTCTTGTTCTTGAGCTCTCCTCTTGCTCTCACCCTCAACCTCTTGCTCCCTCTCTTGATCTATGGTTCTCTTGTCTCATGAGTTGAGAATCAAGAACCATAGATAAAATCCCATTCTAAATCATCTCTACTCATTCTAGTTCACTAGGTTTGGCAAACCAAGTGAACTAGTTTCTTCAAAGACCGAAGAAGGAGCTAAAGGTTGGAGCTTTCAAGTGGATCTATCTTCGGCGTACGGAGACGACGAGAAGGAGCCATCGGACCACCACCGGAGCTCGAAGAGAAGGAGTTCAAGTCTAGGTATAACCATCTTCATCCGAGTAGCTAAATATCTTTAGCTTAGTATGCTAGTTTTAGTTTAGGTAAAGATCCCGACCTAGCTTAGTCCATGTTGCCTCTTGCGATAAAATTTTGATTTTATACCGTTTCCGCCTCCCCGTAAGAACCGGGGGTCGCAACGTGGACTTACAGTTTTTAATAAAACCTTTTGTGTAATGAACTTGATATCGTTGCAGAATTGAGTGATTTTGAAAAGGAGTGTTTTTTAGGCTTTTGCTAGTTTTGCTAAAGAGGTCACTACAGGTGAAAGGATCTCAGCTCTTTCCTTATCGAATAAGGTGCAGGATATTTCACAAATATCACTATGCAAAGAAAAAACTAAAAAAGCAGTCATAAACAAAACCGAGTGGGTGGTAGTATCTGCTAGTTTTGCTAAAGAGGTCACTCCCGGTGAAGGGAACCCGGCTCTTTCCTTATCGAATAAGGTGCTGGATATTCTACAAGGAATACTGCCATGCAAAGCAAAAACTAGAGCTACCCTTTCTGAAAATTTGATTCTACAACATCTTTTAGGTTTCTTTTCTTTCATTAATCTCATTAATGAAGTCCCATCATTTATGCTTCCTAAGCATCACAGAAGAAACGAAAATACAACGTATGCTTATGCCATCCGCATTCGCCACATTGTCCCGTTATGTACCGTTAGGTTACTTAACTAACGGCATAGCGGGGCGGGACTAGCGCGGGTGCAAAACATAAGCAATGTTTATTATATATCATATATAATAATAATAAAGCATTCGTCTCACGCATATGAAGTGATCACATCACAGAATATTAGCAGCAGAAGATAACATATGAAATATTGGATATACTAGGAATTCCATATTTTAAATTAAGCCAGTATAAAACACGGATTCCACGGTCGCGATGAATAGCCAAACCCATATCCCTAGACCCCTACGAGGGCGGCAAGCAACCCTACCAATTCTAGAGTTAGGAGACCCTGTCTCGACTCCTCGAGATGGTCTCCCACTGGACTCTAGAACCCGGTTACTTGTGCTCCCCACCTTGGGTCTATCCTAATGCGGAAAAGTAAATAATATACAATAATGGTGACATCATCCTCAACCCGGAAGTGTCCCAATAAAAGAATATTACATACAAGCTTTTACATGAATGAAAATGAAAAACTCTCATCTCACATAAAAAAAACCCGGCTATTCAAAACACGACGATCCAATATAACATATCCCAGCAACACATAACATCACATGTCATTAACGTAAGTAAATATGCGTATCCCAATTGTCGTTGACATATAGCAACGAAACCGGCGATACACCACATATTACACTTACGGTCGCAGAAAAAGAAAATGCCAAACTACAACATTTGGAATCCACAATCATCTTAGACATTATAAACCCGAAATATCACATACTTCGGATTTCATGCCTAACAATATGAGTTCCAAATATTGTATCACATTCCACAAACAGCTAGACGGTGTTAAACATTCCGATCGAATCAACAAACACCCAAAATTTCCCAAAGAGCTCAACACTTGAGCACAGTTTCAAAATACTCAGAACATTCCACAGTACCTATAGACCAACCGTAGAAGGGTCAACCCTTGCCTCGCCTATGGCACCGCGGAACTACCGCAAACCCTAGGGTTTGGCGGCGGTTCTTACGGTCATAGAATCGAGTTAGGGTTTCTTTCTTCCAGAGGGTCCATCGCATTACTTGCATGATTTTTGAATGTTCTTTAAGTTGGAAAAATCCAACTTTTGGAAAATTTCCAGCGAGGGAGAAAATTGGGTATTTGATATTCGTTCGAACTTTTTAACGCCGTCTAAATAACCCGAAATAATGTTAGAATTACGACTACGAAACACTGTGAATTTCCTTTACAGAAAGTTAACGTCTCATGCAATTTCAGCAAAAACAAGCAATACCTGAAACACCAAAACCCAGAGACCAGAACACCAAACGAATACGAAACCGAAATAAATACATTGGGCCGGCCAGCTCGGAAAATGTGGGCATGTCACCGGGTCAAAACCGGCGAAATGGGTTCGTATTTGTTCAGTGTTTATGTTACATCTCATATAACATTCTGCAGTTGCTTAAAATTTTTTTCGACGACTTAAAAAATTTGACAGAAACTAGGTTTTAGTTTCGAGTGTTTCGAAGATGTTTCGATTTCGTAATTCTACAAATATCGTCTAATTCTCTAGCTTGGCTCTGATACCGCTGTAGGAATGCCTAGCACGACAGCAAGGTTTCGGGAGGCATCGTCCATGCCATTTTCAAAAATTTGCCATGCTAAACAAACCTAACCCTAGAATCTTAACTAGAGATTTAGACAATATAACATGTAAACAACTTTACATCTAAGTGAATATGGAATACAGCCTTTGTAGATCGGTCCTTCACTTTAATAGCTCTGTGTAGTAGTCTCTTCGCTCCAATTAGTGATCTTCCGGACTCTAGAATGGCTCCACAAGATGAAAAGAACAAGCTTGCACAAAGTCTTCGAGGCCGAAGATGATCTACGTCGAGGAGACACTAATCCAAGTACAACTTAGTCCGTCGACTTGACACTGCCACTTCGCCTCGAGTGTGTTCCCACTGTACTTTGATTACTACCCTACCATGGCTCAAAGGAGTCATGCTAACAGGTAGTAGTTGGGTGCAGTCCCGAAGCACATGGAGGCAGTGGCGGTTAGACAGGATTCGTCTCTCCCGATATTGGGGGTTGATATCGCGCTGTGTCTGGAGAGCCATTACACAAAGTCCCTAGCCAGGGCAAGCGAGATTTACTGGTAGGTGTTCCAGTAGTTTCTCAGGGTGTTCTGGGCTACACTCCGACACGACTTATACCGCTATTAGGGGTCTGACGTTTACCGCCCCTTAAGCCCGATATGCGATACTCTTAGACTAACTGACCGGACTGTACGGAGATTGTCACATTCAGGCTCAGTAGGAGTTTGGATGGATTTTCCTCATCGGCCTTCTTATCGACATCTACCTGAGGACCGTTACGTACAGCTAGTACCGCTTGCGGCCTGTGGTTAAACCCACTGCCAGCGTAGTGTCGAGTCTCTAGAGTCCCACACAGAGAGTTTCCCTGCACTGGGCAAAAGGTGTAGAGGCCGTATGGTTTTACGGCAGGTCTACGATCACTTACGTGCACTTGTGCGCGTATGATGTTCAGACGGATAATACTAGTGGGCTTTGGTTTAAGCCGGATCCTAGTATTATATTGATGGACTAGTTTTGTCTCTTAGTATTCGTATTCTTCGGAATGCGGATGCGGGTGTTTATGCACGGATGTGAGGAGCAAAGAAGGAGATACCTCATTAGGGTTTTGACCATTGACTTGATTAAAACCATTATGAGGTGGTTGAAAATGTTTACTAATTTTTTTAGTGATAATTGTGTCATGGCTAATTGGGTTTGACCATTTGACCTTGTTGACTTATGTTGACTTAGATATTTTTGTTAAGCACTAGATATTTTGGCTTAACATTTATTGTGACATGATAATGGTCAAATCAAATTTAGCCATCACAATTATCATGACAAAAGATTTGTTTTCTTTTTTCCATGGTTCATTATCTCATTGGCTTTATCTTTCCTCATGAGAGCTCCCATACTTGCTCTTCTTCTTCTTCTTCCTCACTAGTAAACTCTTAAGCTCTCATGTGTTGAGAAAATTAGAGTTTAAATAGACAAACAAATCCATCTTCAAACTCTACATCACCTAGGACATCAAGCTTAGCAAACTTGTTGCCCTAGTTACCTCGGTTCTTGAGATGGAGCTCGGACTATAGACTCTCGAGTGGATCGTCTTCGACTCAAGAAGGCCGTGGAGATAGCTGCGATCCGAATCGATCCTTGGAGCCTACATAGATGAGGAGGACAGTGGAGAAGACCCGAAGGACTAATAGCATGAGGTATAATCTTCTAGCATAGTAGATAAAATCTCTAGCTTGTTTGTTAGCAATGGTTTGGCAAAGATTCTCAAGCATAGTCTATGTTACCTTGTAAGAAAATTTTGATTTTTACCTATTCCGCCTCCCCGTAAGTACCGGGGTGTGTAACATAGACTTACAGTGGTATCAGAGCCAGGCTAAACCATTACTAACATGTTAGCAAAGTGTTAGAAATTCGATCGCCGAAAAAATCGCAAAACACGAACTAAAAATGCACTTTTCTGTCGATTTTAAAATCTGGTCCAGAAATTTTTCCAGAGACCTTAAAAATACGTGCAGGCTTTTTTATGGGCACCCAAGAAAAACGAGGAAGTGAATCGGTCAGACAACCGCGGAACCGCGGCAGAACCAAGCGTTCCGCCGCGGATACGCGGCCGAGTCGACGCCGAGTCAACTCGTTTTTCCTGCAGTGTGTCTATCTTGGTGTTTTATGATTTCTCTGATATTTTATTTCTGCTCAGATTTTTTTGAGTACTGTGTTGTGCTTGGGGTAGATTCAAATCCGGTAATCGATCGAAATTTTAAGTAGTTTAGCTAATCGGATCTTCTGTGATGTGATATATGTACTGAACGTCTGCTAATCGCTATACGTCGATTAGTGGGGGTTGTACATATCTGTGTTCTGTAATGTTGGATTGTGTATATGAACTTGTTGGATTGTCGTGAATGAATAGCCGAGGATGTGAGATGAGCGTTTTATCTTTCATTTGATGTAAATTGTGTTAGATATATGTATGCCCTAGAGGCCATTATGTGTATAGTGGATGCTTGGACATGTATATATGAATATAGATGACTTTCTTGCTCAACATGATAGTATGCTATCTGGTTTACTTTATCTTGACATGTTCATTTGATCATGCATCTTATTCATTTGGTACTTGTTGATAAAGCCCATAGGATATTTTGCTTGACTACTGGGACTATGATGCAGATCATACTAGTGGGACATCTGTAGTTTATAAGCATATCCTTTAACTATTCCTAGTCGTGGGTATATCGAGACGGGGCATCGATATTCCGGAGTAGACTAGCGTATACCATTCTTGTCCCATATGATGGGCGATGGATGATCCCATATCCATCTGGTGTGGTGACACCAAAGATTGTATGCGGGTGCTCAGTGGAGACTGGGTACACTGAACGGACTCACCGAGAACTCCTATGTGGTATTATATCTATCGTTGGATAGCAGTTCTCAGGTGACACTGGTACAGGTTAGTCTGTAGACCCAAGATCGTCATAGAGTCTTGTGTGTCCTCCCACTGTACTTTGATCTCCGCCCTACCACGGTTCTACTGAGTCATGCAAACAGGTGCATTTTGGGTACAGTCCCGAGGCACATGGAGGCAATGAGCGATAGGAAGGGTTTCATCTCTCCCGGTATTGGGGGTTGATGTTGTGCTATGCTCGATTGGTTATAACAGGAAATCCATGGCCAGGGCTGCTGAGATTTACTGATAAGTGTTATCAGTAGTTCTCGATCTGTTATGAGCCATACACCGGCATGTCTTATTGAGTTATTGGGGTCGACGATTCCATCCCTAGACTTGATATGCAGCATATCTGACGAAGAGACCGGACTGTACGGTAAGTGTTGCCAGTTGGCTCGACGAGAGTTTTGACAGCTTCGCTGGTTTTCTTCTGATCGCTCAATACCCGGGTGGCTGTTATGTTTAGCTGACCGCTTGCGGCTTGTGGGCGTTTGATATGATCATCACCTACCTGCCGGCATATTGACGAGTCTTAGAGTCCCACAATGGAGTTTCCTAGCTTAGGCGAAAAGATGTGTGCATATGAGATATGCGCGGGAACCCGATTAAAAGAGAGTATGTGATACCGTATATTAATCGGGCATTTTTCTATTGGTCGGGTCGTATGTGATATGTCCGGTTTGTTAAATCAAGTGTTGATTTAACATTTGACTTTTAGATTAATTCTTTATTAAACCCTTTTCTTTGTTGATGTATGCATGCATGTATGCACATAATGATGTGTATGGACACATACATACATACATTGTATCATGGTTGTGGATACACATATGGTGGCAATGCAAGACTCACATGGTTGTATGTATGTATGTATGTATGTATATATATATATATATATATATATATATATATATATATATATATATATATATATATATATATATATATATATATATATATATTTGAGTTAAAGTTAAAGATAATTCACTCATGGTTGATATTTATATACTTTGACTAAACATGACCTAACTTTTAACCTTGAGTTAATTTTCTTTTGGCTTTTAAACTCAATGATAAATATCTGGATATTAACTAACCATGGTTTGAGGAGAGAATGATTTAATATTGATTATTCATTCTCATCTCATATTATTATTCATCACAAAACACTTTGAGCTCAAGCTTTTCCATTATCATCTTCTTCCTCATTCTCTTTCTCTCTTGAGTTTTCATTTGAGTGAGGTTGATAAAAAGAAAGGGTTTTGATTAGAGAATACAAACCACCTCATCATTCTACATACATCTAGCCCATTTGTTTAGGGTGTTTGCTACACTTCTTTGAAAGATCAAGTAAAGTAAGGAGCTTTGGGTAAAGGGACTTCGGGTGGATCATCGTGGACGAGAAAGGACTCTAGCGATCCGTTCCAAACTCTCAAAGGTCCAAGGAGTCACCAAGGGAGGTCTACAAAGGTTGTAATCTCTTCACTTAGTGATAGATTCTCATTTGTATATGATACTAGTTCATTGTTACCCTAAAATTCTAGTTAAGGTTCTAGTTTTGTTTACTTAGCACCTTTAAAATTTTAATTGTGGCATGTGTGATACTTCCAAACCCTAAATATGGTGCCAGGTAAACCCAATAATGGTATCAGAGCCAAGCTAGAGCTTTTAGAGTAACCTAGACGACGTTAAAAATCTCGAACGAACGAAACGTGTCGCTCGAATCATGCTCTCTGGAAATTTTTCAAAAAGTTGGATTTTTTCACATTAAAAATACTCAGAAAAACGTGCAGGGAATTGTATGGGCCCACAGGAAGAACGAAGCCTTAACTCGACATAACGACCGCGGAACCGCGGCCAAAATGTCATTTTACGGCGATTCCGCGGCTGTCACGACCCGAAAGTACGGAACGTGACTGGCACTTAGATTACGAGACGTCTAAAGGCGTAACGTAACCTAAGTCAGCCAAAGCCCAGAAAAATCTAAACCAAAACCAAAAGAGTGAAGGAAACCTTACATGAAAACGATTTTGAAATCAATTAAGTTGCATTGAACCCCTTTATAAAAACCTTAAAAAAAATTCCAAAAATTTCGGCAGAGTCTCCTTTGTAAATTCTATCCCCCAAAATGGGTACAACAAGATATATAACCTGTAATCACAAAATGGCATCCCCAAGCGGGAGCTAGCTCTTCGCCCAAGGCGGATCACAACCACACGCAATATATATATGTAATATCAAGAAAAGAGCATAAAGAAATGCAAAATACAAGAAAACACAACGTCGGCTCAAGTGAGCTCGATCGAAAGAAACCACATATACACAAATCTCTCAGTCTCATCACTAGGTCGCAGATACACATAAGAAGTGGTAGATGGAGAATACTAGATACAAAAATAGTACAAAAAGAGATAAAAGTGCTCTTGCAACCCACCTACGAGCAATGTCGCGAGTCTGAGCAAAAAAAGTCACTAATAAGATAAGCCGCCGCTACTAGGCTGATGAGTCCGACCTGCAAGACACTGTGGCACAACGGGGGTGAGTTGCCAGCTCCTGAGTAGAATATAACATCTAGTAAGGCTATCGTAAGAATGTACGCAAATGCGTCACAGCATGTATGTCCAGATGTGATGTACTACCTCTAGTATGCATGCACATGTATGCAATGTCAATACTAAATCTTTAAGTGTTTTAAATGCTATGAGTTCTGCATTCTTAACTTTAGAAAAAGATTATCTGTATAATAGCTAAATACCAACAAGAAATCATCTGAAACCCGTGTCAAGCATCGACACCAAATATGAAAACACATCTGTCTCAATGTCTCACTGTATCAATGTCTCAATACATCGGGCTTCGTCAGTCCGGATCGGCCCATATCATCAAATCTCACGACAACGGTCGGTATCCTCCGGATATCCGCCGCGCTAGACATCACCGGTAGGTAGTCTTCCCCTGCCAGGCTCATCGTCTACAACTCGATCTTCTTGCCCCGGGGTACCATACCGGGCCCACCATGTACCCGAGACGGTTCATCCACTCCTCGAATCGGGTCTCGAAATCCAACAGAAAACATGAAAACTCATGGTGGACGACACATACATCATGAGAAAACCGCAACTTTGTTTTAAAAATGATAAATATAAGCTTTTGTTAAATTCTTGCTGTTTTCCCCAAAATCCAGAAATCGCAGCAATACTGAAATCCTCAAGAAAATCATAATACCCAACATGTTGTATATGGTAAATGTCTATGATATCAAGGTATGCGATGTGATTGGTGACTAGAAATCTATGTAAGTATGATGATGATGCGAGGTATATACATGCTATGCGATTTCATAAATCATGTATGATGTAAGTGGTGATACTAAGCTAAACTGGTTCTACGGTGCTCGTGGCATGGCAATTACCAAAAGACGTGTGTGTCACATGAATAGTGCGCGTGCAACAGGAGCCAATGGTAATGGTGTTCGTGTCCTACGAAGTGATATCGTGCATGTGTATATGAATATCCATGCAATCTAGCAGACGATTAGCTATAAGGGTATGCAATGTGAATGAGGGGGGTTAGCTAACTAACAATGCAAATCTTGCAAGAAATAAAGTAATCCTAACTAGGGGCGCCTCGCGCCATCCAGACGATTCCCCCATAAATGAATACATCTACTCACCTGAAAGCCTCGCTAATTCGATCCAACCACTGCCTTGCCTTTGCGCACCGCGTCCGATGTTTCCGCGACCGATCCTAGAATTGCATAACACACAATATAAGATTACAAATTCCTAAAATGACGCAACTCACAATATGAAAAGATCGACGCTCTCGAATTAATCACAACGTGCACTCGGTGCGCGGAAAACTCACGAAAATCGCTAAAACCTTAACTAAAATCGCCGTTTCGGGGCAATCGTCAAAACTAAACCCGACTAGACAAAACCCCGTATTCGCGCACACTAAAAGTCGTATGAGATGCTAATTACATCGCCAATATAACGCAATTAGATCACCTCCTAAAATTCATAAAAATCTAGTAAGTGTTAGCACACCGATTTCAAAGCAAACATCGCGAATTAACGATATCGCGATCGCAACATCGCACCAATATCCGACCTAATACACTAGATGGCCACAATACTAACCTAAACACACTTATTCAACTTCAAACACTAACTACAACATCACCCCTTTTCTTGAAATTTCATAACCAAGAATTTATAACTAAAATTCACACTAAAACTTTTTAATCTAGCAATTTAACTACAATTAACAACTAGATTAGGATTTATACCTCCCAAGTGTTGATTCCTAGCTTGCACTAGCCTCCAAGACACCTCTTTTCTTCACTTTTCCAACAAATTAGGGTTTGAGAGAAGGTAGAATAGGAATTTGGTTTGAATTTGAGAAGGATTTTGTGGATTTTTGTTGATTTTATGTTGATTTTGAGATGAAATTGTAGCAAAAAGGAGATGGGGAAAAATGGGGGTTCCTGCAGGTTGCTCTCGGCCAGAGCAAGGATGGGGTGTGTGTGTGAGTGTGTAGATGTTTCTAGGTTAAAACAACCCCTTCTTAACTCATTAAAGCATTTCACATCAAGACTTTACAAGAAAAACCCTTTTTCTTTCAATTTTTCCAACCCCTTTTACCAAAAACTACCAAACATGAAATGGTTTGTCAAAATTTTTGTTACACTAAATTTTAGTTTATTATGGCTCCTAATTATGTAATTTACCCAATTAAATTTGTATTTATCACTAATTAAACTTATTTTTAAAAGCTTAAAATAATATTAAAAATAATTAATTATGGAATTTTTTTTAATTAACTAGAAAATTTTAAGTGACATTTTAGTGACCAATTTATACTAATATCTTATCTAAATTTTGTATAATTAGGTCTATAATGAAAAATACCTATTTTGACTTTTTGCGGAAAAGACTGCTAATTTAGCCGATTACCGAAAAACTGCCTAAACGATTTTCGAAACGTTACAATCTTCCCCCCTTAAAAAAATTCGGTCCCCGAATTTAGAATCTAACTACGCGTAGCTTCAAAAAGATTGGGATATCTCTTCCTCATCTCGACCTCGGTCTCCCAGGTGACCTCCTCGCTGTTCGGGCCACGCCAAAGGACCTTGACGGACGGTATAACCTTCGACCTCAATTTCTTTACCTGCAGATCCAACATGACCACCGGCTGCTCGGTGAATGAAAGATCACGCTCTAGCTGGATCGTCTGGTGCTGAATCGCATGAGAAGGATCATGAAGGTACTTGCGGAGCATCGAAATATGGAACACGGGGTGAACATCGGGGAAGCTGGGCGGAAGAGCTAACCGATAAGCGACTGGACCAACACGCTCTAGGATCTCGAAGGGACCAACATATCTAGGACTAAGCTTCCCTTTCTGCCCAAATCTCATCACACCCTTCATCGGAGAAACCTTCAGGAAAACATGATCGCCAACAGCGAACCCAAGTCGGCGACGGCGCCTGTCAGCATATGATTTCTGCCTACTCTGTGCTGCTCTCATCCTATCCCGAATCAGCTGTATCTTCTCGGTCGTCTCCTGTACTATCTGCGGGCCCAAAATACTGCTCTCCCTGAGCTCTGTCCAACATACAGGCGATCGACATCTCCTCCCGTATAAAGCCTCAAAAGGTGACATCTGAATCATCTCCTGGAAGCTATTATTGTAGGAGAACTCGATCAAGGGCCAATGACGATCCCAGCAACCACCGAAATCTAAAACACAAGCTCTGAGCATGTCCTCAAGAGTCTGAATAGTACGCTCCGATTGACCGTCAGTCTGTGGGTGAAAGGCTGTGCTAAAACTCAATCGGGTGCCCAAAGCTTCCTGGAGTTTCTGCCATAATCGGCTGGTAAACTGGATGCCCCGGTCGGACACGATGCAAGTTGGAATACCATGCAGTCGCACGATCTCATCAATATAAACCTGGGCGTACTGAGAAGATCCAAAAGTGGTCTTCACTGGCAGGAAGTGGGCCACTTTCGTCAGTCAATCCACAATCACCCAAATAGAGTCATACCTTCGACTGGTCCTGGGTAGACCCACAATGAAGTCCATAGAGACCTGTTCCCACTTCCACTCGGGGATGGGCAAAGGCTGTAACTCACCGGCTGGCCTCTGGTGCTCGGCCTTGACTTGCTAACAAGTCAGGCATCTCGACACAAAGTCTGTAACATCCTTCTTCATTCCGTCCCACCAGTAAACCTCTCTCAAATCACTGTACATCTTGGTGGAACTTGGATGCACACTGTATACTGACCTATGTGCCTCCTCGAGGATATCGCGCCTCAGTCCCTCAGAATCTGGTACGCACAGTCGAGTCCTAAATCGAAGTATCCCCGGATCATCAATCACGAACTCAGAAACTCTGCCCTGCCGAATCTACTCAATAATCTCTAAAATACGGGCATCGCCGGATTGTGCCTCGCGGATACGGTCAAGTAACTGTGGGCGTGCTCTGTAATGGGCCAGCTGTCCCCCTGTAGGAGTAAACTCGAACTGCACTCTGCTGTCACATAAAACCTGCCAATCCACCGTCGACTGCATCAGTACTGCGCTCAAACAAGATAAGCTACCTCCGGGCCTCCTACTCAAAGCATCTGCCACCACATTCGCCTTGCCGGATGGTATAGAATCTCGCAGTCATAATCTTTCACCAACTCCATCCAACGGCGCTGTCTCAGATTCAGATCTCGCTGCTGAAAGATATACTTCAAACTCTTGTGGTCAGTGAATATCTGGCACGACTCACCGTATAAGTAATGTCTCCAGATCTTAAGTGCAAATACCACTGCAGCCATCTCTAAATCATGAGTGGGGTAGTTCTGTTCGTGTTTTCTCAGCTGCCGAGAAGCATATGCGATAACCCTGTCGTGCTGCATCAATACACAACCCAGCCCCACTCGAGAAGCATCACAATATACCACGAACCCGACTGATCCTGAAGGCAATGCTAACACTGGTGCAGTAGTCAGACGAGTCTTCAACTGCTGGAAATTATCCTCACATGCCTGGGTCCAATCGAAAGGGACCCCCTTCCGGGTCAACCCGGTCAGCGGTTGAGCAATACGAGAGAAATCCTGGACAAAACGTCGATAATAGCCGGCCAGACCCAGAAAGCTGCGAACCTCTGTAACTGATACCGATCTAGGCCAACGCTGAACTGCCTCGATCTTCTTCGGGTCTACACGAATACCATCTCTCGTCACCACATGACCCAAGAAGTCGACACTGTCTAACCAGAATGCGCACTTGGAAAATTTGGCGAACAGCTGATGCTCCCTCAAAGTCTGCAATGTGATACGCAAGTGCTGCTCATGCTCCTCCCAGCTCCGAGAGTAAACCAAGATGTCGTCAATGAACACAATGATGAACTGATCGAGATACAGCCTGAATACACGGTTCATCAAGTCCATAAATGCTGCCGGGGTATTGGTGAGCCCGAACGACATCACCAAGAACTCATAATGACCATATCGAGCACGGAAAGCGGTCTTCGGAATATCCTCCTTCCGAACCCGCAACTGGTGATAACCTGACCGTAAATCAACCTTCAAGAAAAACCCTGCACCCTGGAGCTGATCGAATAAGTCATCAATGCGGGGTAGGGGATATCTGTTTTGCACAGTAACCCGGTTCAGCTGACGATAATCAATGCATAAGCGCATACTTCCGTCCTTCTTCTTAACAAACAGGACGGGAGCACCCCAAGGTGACACACTCGGTCGGATAAGCCCTTTGTCCAGCAAATCCTGTAACTGATCCTTCAGCTCTCTCAGCTCCGCCGGGGCCATCCGATAAGGCGGTATAGAGATAGGCCCCGTGCTGGGGATCAAGTCGATGCAGAACTCAATCTCGCGCTCTGGTGGCAAACCAAGCAGCTCATCAGGGAATACATCAGGAAACTCTCTCACAACAGGGACCTGGTTCAACGGACCTCTGTGGCGCTAGCATCACAAACATAGGCTAAGAATCCCTGACACCCTTTCCGCAAGAGCTGACCAGCGCGAAGGGAAGAAATCAAGCTGGGAAGGGTAGCGCTACGATCTCCCTGAATAACAAGAACCGGCTCACCAGGAAAACTGAATTTGACTGCTTTCTCACGGCAGTCCATGGATGCATAACAGGTGGCTAGCCAGTCCATACCAAGAAGAACGTCAAAGTCTAGCATATCGAGGAGAATCAAATCAACTGAAGAATCTCTCTCCCCGATACGAACGAAACATGATCGGTACACGAAACGGGCAACAAACGACTCGCCTACCGGTGTAATAACGACAAGCGGCTGATCTAACGGAGAAGACTCTCGGCCCAACCTCGGTGCAAAGTACGTGGATACATAGGAATGTGTGGAGCCTGGATCAAATAATACCCGGGCATCAAAAGAACATACTGGCAGAGTACCTGTCACGACGGCATTGGATGCCTATGCATCCTGAGGAGTCAACGCGAACACTCGGGCCTGTCCATCACTAGTAGCTGGCTGTCCTCTGCCTCTACCTCGGCCTCGACCTCTGCCTCTGTCGCCTCGTCCTCTCTGAACCGGACCGCCATGCCCACGACCTCTAGGAGCATCTGGCTGGCGTGGAGCCTCATTAGGAGTAGGAAGTAGAGCTCTTTGAGGAGGTGGTGAGGGTGGTAAGGTCACATGCGGGACTGTCGCCGCGCCCTGGCGCCCCATGGTACAGTCTCTGACACGGCGGTACTGACTCCCACACCGAAAACATCCAGGCGACGACTGCTGGGTCTGTGGATATGAACCAAATAACTGACCTCGTCTCAATCCTCTGCCGCCACCATCTCCTGGAAATAATCTATCGCGGTGTCTACCCATCTGCCGCTGAGCTGGAGTATCAGTACGGATCCTCTTCGGCCCAGAAATGACCGGAGTCTCAGAAATACGCTCCTCCAAAAGTAAGGCTGCGTCCATCGCGGCTGCGTATGTATCAAAGTGCTGGGTGCCGATGGCAAGGAATAGCTGTGTATCAAGCCCTCGCACAAACCTCTTTATTCTCTTCTCTTCTGTGTCTACTAGGTACGGAGCATATCGAGACAACTGGGTAAACTGTATATCATACTCCGACACTGTCATCCCAGGAGTCTTGCGCAGAGACTCAAAACTATGGGCTCGAGCATCTCGGACACTCTCTGGAAGAAAACGGGCAAGAAACACAGCTGTAAACTCATCCCAGGTCATAGAAGGTAGACCTGCAGCTCGGCCTCTCTTTACTGAATCGTACCATGTCTGGGCAAGACCCTCCAGACGAAAACTCGCGAACTCCACCAATCTATCAGCAGAACACCTCAACGAACGGCAAATCCTAGCCATCCTATCAAGAAATGCCTGTGGGTCCTCTGTCGCATCCGTACCGGTAAAAGCTAGAGGTCTCAATCTCATGAACTCCTGTAGTGAAACAGGGATAGTCGCAGTAGTAGCAGGAGCGACCATCTGTGCAGCAGGTATAATCGTGGTCTGTGCGGTGGAAGGAACGTCCTCGGACCTCTGTGCCCGACTGGACTCAACTAAAGATCCCATCATCTGTCGCAATTCCTGCATGCCGGCCTCTAATCTGGCAATACGGTCTGGATAAGGCGGATCAATATGACCCTGAGGGGTAGGTGTATCATCCCGCTCGATCCTCGCCTCAGATGAGCCCGCTCGAATCTCATCCCTAGCGGCAGCCCGCTGAGCTCTCGTAGTCTTTGGCGGCATCGATGCTGGAATAAGAAACAGGACCGATAAGAACATTGCAATTGAATCAAGGAATGCAAGGAATCAAGAAGGGAAATACAAGCAATTTTGACCTAAGGTCACTTAGGCGGAGTACCGTTTCGTAAGTATGCCGCGGATCATACCCACGCTACGCCACTCTGCTTAAGTCACCTACTCCATATACCAAGGTCGTCCTACACTCAGAAAGGTAAAACCTACGCTCTGATACCAACTTTGTCATGACCCGAAAGTACGGAACGTGACTGGCACTTAGATTACGAGACGTCTAAAGGCGTAACGTAACCTAAGTCAGCCAAAGCCCAGAAAAATCTAAACCAAAACCAAAAGAGTGAAGGAAACCTTACATGAAAACGATTTTGAAATCAATTAAGTTGCATTGAACCCCTTTATAAAAACCTTAAAAAAAATTTCCGAAAATTTCGGCAGAGTCTCCTTTGTAAATTCTATCCCCCAAAATGGGTACAACAAGATATATAACCTGTAATCACAAAATGGCATCCCCAAGCGGGAGCTAGCTCTTCGTCCAAGGCGGATCACAACCACACGCAATATATATATATATATGTAATATCAAGAAAAGAGCATAAAGAAATGCAAAATACAAGAAAACACAACGTCGGCTCAAGTGAGCTCGATCGAAAGAAACCACATATACACAAATCTCTCAGTCTCATCACTAGGTCGCAAATACACATAAGAAGTGGTAGATGGAGAATACTAGATACAAAAATAGTACAAAAAGAGAGAAAAGTGCTCTCGCAACCCACCTACGAGCAATGTCGCGAGTCTGAGCAAAAGAAGTCACTAATAAGATAAGCCGCCGCTACTAGGCTGATGAGTCCGACCTGCAAGACACTGTGGCACAACGGGGGTGAGTTGCCAGCTCCTGAGTAGAATATAACATCTAGTAAGGCTATCGTAAGAATGCACGCAAATGCGTCACAGCATGTATGTCCAGATGTGATGTACTACCTCTAGTATGCATGCACATGTATGCAATGTCAATCCTAAATCTTTAAGTGTTTTAAATGCTATGAGTTCTGCATTCTTAACTTTAGAAAAAGATTATCTGTATAATAGCTAAATACCATCAAGAAATCATCTGAAACCCGTGTCAAGCATGACACCAAATATGAAAACACATCTGTCTCAATGTCTCACTGTATCAATGTCTCAATACATCGGGCTCCGTCAGTCCGGATCGGCCCATATCATCAAATCTCACTACAACGGTCGGTATCCTCCGGATATCCGCCGCGCCAGACATCAACGGTAGGTAGTCTTCCCCTGCCAGGCTCATCATCTACAACTTGATCTTCTTGTCCCGGGGTACCATACCGGGCCCACCATGTACCCGAGACGGTTCATCCACTCCTCGAATCGGGTCTCGAAATCCAACAGAAAACATGAAAACTCATGGTGGACGACACATACATCACGAGAAAACCGCAACTTTGTTTTAAAAATGATAAATATAAGCTTTTGTTAAATTCTTGCGGTTTTCCCCAAAATCCAGAAATCGCAGCAATACTGAAATCCTCAAGAAAATCATAATACCCAACATGTTGTATATGGTAAATGTCTATGATATCAAGGTATGCGATGTGATTTGTGATTAGAAATCTATGTAAGTATGATGATGATGCGAGATATATACATGCTATGCGATTTCATATATCATGTATGATGTAAATGGTGATACTAAGCTAAACAGGTTCTACAGTGCTCGTGGCATGACAATTACCAAAGGTGTGTGTGTCACATAAATAGTGCGCGTGCAACAGGAGCTAATGGTAATGGTGTTCGTGTCCTACGAAGTGATATCGCGCATGTGTATATGAATATCCATGCAATCTAGCAGACGATTAGCTATAAGGGTATGCAATGTGAATGAGGGGGGGTTAGCTAACTAACAATGCAAATCTTGCAAGAAATAAAGTAATCCTAACTAGGGCCTTGCGCCATCCAGACGATTCCCCTATAGATGAATACATCTTCTCACCTGAAAGCCTCGCTAATTCGATCCAACCACCGCCTTGCCTTTGCGCGCCGCGTCCGATGTTTCCGCGACCGATCCTAGAATTGCATAACACACAATATAAGATTACAGATTCCTGAAATGACGCAACTCACAATATGAAAAGATCGACGCTCTCGAATTAATCACAACGTGCACTCGGTGCGCGGAAAACTCACGAAAATAACCTTGACTAAAATCGCCGTTTCGGGGCAATCGTCAAAACTAAAACCGACTAGACAAAACCCCGTATTCACGCACACTAAAAGTCGTATGAGATGCTAATTACATCGCCAATATAACGCAATTAGATCACCTCCTAAAATTCATAAAAATCTAGTAAGCGTGAGCACACCGATTTCAAAGCAAACATCGCGAATTAACGATATCGCGATCGCAACATCGCACCAATATCCGACCTAATACACTAAATGGCCACAATACTAACCTAAACACACTTATTCAACTTCAAACCCTAACTACAACATCACCCATTTTCTTGAAATTTCATTAACAAGAATTTATAACTAAAATTCACACTAAAACTTTTTAATCTAGCAATTTAACTACAATTAACAACTAGATTAGGATTTATACCTCCCAAGTGTTGATTCCTAGCTTGCACTAGCCTCCAAGACACCTCTTTTCTTCACTTTTCCAACAAATTAGGGTTTGAGAGAAGGTAGAATAGGAATTTGGTTTGAATTTGAGAAGGATTTTGTGGATTTTTGTTGATTTTATGTTGATTTTGAGATGAAATTGTAGCAAAAAGGAGATGGGGAAAAATGGGGGTTCCTGCAGGTTGCTCTCGGCCAAAGCAAGGATGGGGTGTGTGTGTGAGTGTGTAGATGTTTCTAGGTTAAAACGACCCCTTCTTAACTCATTAAACCATTTCACATCAAGACTTTACAAGAAAAACCCTTTTTCTTTCAATTTTTCCAACCCCTTTTACCAAAAACTACCAAACATGAAATGGTTTGTCAAAATTTTTGTTACACTAAATTTTAGTTTATTATGGCTCCTAATTATGTAATTTACCCAATTAAATTTGTATTTATCACTAATTAAATGTATTTTTAAAAGCTGAAAATAATATTAAAAATAATTAATTAAGGAAATTTTTTTAATTAACTAGAAAATTTTAAGTGACATTTTAGTGACCAATTTATAGTAGTATCTTATCTAAATTTTGTATAATTAGGTCTATAATGAAAAATACCTATTTTGACTTTTTGCGGAAAAGACTGCTAATTTAGCCGATTACCGAAAAACTGCCTAAACGATTTTCGAAGCGTTACAGCGGCATCGTTGGTGAGGCGTGGACTGTGCCTTCTTGTGTAGGCCCATATGAGCTTGTAGCAGTCTTTGGTGTATTTTAAAATTGCTTAAGTGTTGAGCTTTCTGAGAATATTTTGGGTGATTGATCATTCGATCGAATGTTTTAACTGCGCCTAGTATTTGAGAATGTGATACAATAATTGGAATCTACAAATTTGTTTGTTGCATGTCAATCTAGCATTTCGGTCTCGGGTTTAATCGGAAATATTATTTAATTATCCGACTTAATTTGAAAAGTGTTTTCATGGATGAGACCTAAATGTGAGCTTTACATTGTTGGACATGAAATCTTTGATATGTGATATCCCGGGTATATGATGTCTAAGGGCAGTTATGATTCTAATTGTTGTAGTTTTTCAATTTCTTTTCTGCGACCGTAAGTGTAGTATGTGGTGTATCGCCAATTTCGTTGCTATACATCAACAACAATCGGGGTACGCATACTTACTTACGTTGATGATATATGATATTATGTGTTGCTGAGATATGATGTGCAGGATTGTCGTGATTGAATAGCCGGGGGTTTATGTGAGATGAGAGTTTTTATTTTCATTCATGTAAATATCAAATGTATGTAATATTCTTTCATTTGGGGCACTTCCGGGTTGAGGATGATGTCTCCATTATTGTATATTATTTACTTTCCGCATTAGAATAGACCCAAGGAGGGGAGCACAAGTGACTGGGTTCTAGGGTTCTGTGGGAGGCCATCTCGAGGAGTCAAGACCGGGTCTTCTAAACTCTAGAATCGGTAGGGTCACTTGCCGCTCTCGTAGGGGTCTAGGGGTGTAGGCTTGGCTATTCATCGCGACTGTGGAATCCGTATTTTCTATTGTTGGCTAAATACAAAATACGGACATCCTAGATATCCTTTTATTTTCATATGTGCTTCTGTTGTTGATATTCTATGATGTGATTACTTAATATCTGAGACGAATAGATTATTATTATATATATGATATATAATAAACGTTTCTTATGTTTTACACCCACGCTAGTCCCGCCCCGCTATGCCGTTAGTTAAGTAACCTAACGGTGCATAACGGGACACTGTGGCTAATGCGGATGGCATAAGTGTACGTTCTATTTTCGTTTCTTTTCTGTGATGGCTTAGGAACTTAAATGATGGGACTACATTAATAAGATTAATGTAAAGAAAAAGAAACCTAAAGATGTTGTAGAATCGGATTTGAAACCAACTCGGCCATTTTATGAAAAATGCAAATTTCAAAAGATGCGGAGCTTAAGCCACTCCTTTTCTAAACTGTTTTGGTTCTACAACGATATCAAGTTCAAAGCATTAAAGGTTTTCATAAAAAAACCATCCGCAACCCTCAGTCATTTTAGGAAGTAGAGTACTTAGTATTCGTGCTACGTATGTTGATCATAGTCAAGGTGTAGTGTACGGTAGCTAAGTGATGTCTTCCTATAAAGCATATGATACGATCAGTTAGGACATTCATGTGATTATATTGATCATAGTCAAGGGTCATATGGGTGGGTCTAGTTAATCTCGAAATGACGGGTAGAACTTGACTAGTGCTTATAATATGTTGACCATAGCCAAGGTCATAAGCAGCTAGGGGTAAAAACAATATCGGGAGTTTCAAGAGTTGAAATTCGTAATGAGATTGCATACCATCTATATTAGTTGGATCCCGATCCCACTGTGAGTGGGAGATTATTAGATATATGTATGCCCTAGAGGGCATTAAGTGTATTGTGGATGCTTGGACATGTATATATGAATATAGATGACTTTCTTGCTCAACATGATGGTATGCTATCTGGTTTACTTTATCTTGATCAAATGCATCTTATTCATTTGGTACTTGTTGATAAAGCCCATAGGATATTTTGCTTGACTACTGGGACTATGATGCAGATCATACTAGTGGGACACCTGTAGTTTATAAGCATATCCTTTAACTGTTCCTAGTCGTGGGTATATCGAGACGGGGCATCGATATTCCGGAGTAGACTAGCGTATACCATTCTTGTCCTATATGATGGGCGATGGATGATCCCATATCCATCTGGTGTGGTGACACCAAAGATTGTATGCGGGTGCTCAGTGGAGACTGGGTACACTGAACGGACTCGCCGAGAACTCCTATGTGGTATTATATCTATCGTCGGATAGCAGTTCTCAGGTGACACTGGTACAGGTTAGTCTGTAGACCCAAGATCGTTATAGAGTCTTGTGTGTCCTCCCACTGTACTTTGATCTCCACCCTACCACGGCTCTACTGAGTCATGCAAACAGGTGAATTTTGGGTACAGTCTCGAGGCACATGGTGGCAATGAGCGATAGGAAGGGTTTCGTCTCTCCCGGTATTGGGGGTTGATGTTGTGCTATGTTCGATTGGCTATAACAGGAAGTCCCAGGCCAGGGCTGCTGAGATTTACTGATAAGTGTTATCAGTAGTTTCTCGATCTGTTATGAGCCATACACCGGCGTGACTTATTGAGTTATTGGGGTCGACGATTCCATCCCTAGACTTGATATGCAGCATATCTGACGAAGAGACCGGACTGTACAGTAAGTGTTGCCAGTTGGCTCGACGGGAGTTTTGACAGCTTCGTTGGTTTTCTTCTGACCGCTCAATACCCGGATGGCCATTACGTTTAGCTGGCCACTTACGGCTTGTGGGCGTTTGATATGATAATCACCTACTGCCGGCGTATTGACGAGTCTTAGAGTCCTACAATGGAGTTTCCTAGCTCAGGCGAAAAGATGTGGTGTGCATATGAGATATGCGTGGGGACCCAATTAAATGCGAGTATGTGATACCGTATATTAATCGGGTGTTTTTCTATTGGTCGGGTCGTATGTGATATGACTGGTTTGTTAAATCAAGTGTTGATTTAACATTTGACTTTTAGATTAATTCTTTATTAAACCCTTTTCTTTGTTGATATACGCATGCATGTATGCACATGATGATGTGCATGGACACATACATACATACATTGTATCATGATTGTTGATACACATATGGTGGCAATGCAAGACTCACATGGTTGTGTGTGTGTGTGTGTGTGTATATATATATTTGAGTTAAAGTTAAAGATAATTCACTCATGGTTGATATTTATCTACTTTGACTAAACATAACCTAACTTTTAACCTTGAGTTAATTTTCTTTTGGCTTTTAAACTCAATGATAAATATCTAGATATTAACTAACCATGGTTTGAGGAGAGAATGATTTAATATTGATTATTCATTCTCATCTCATATTATTATTCATCACAAAACACTTTGAGCTCAAGTTTTGCCATTATCATCTTCTTCCTCATTCTCTTTCTCTCTTGAGTTTTCATTTGAGTGAGGTTGATAAAAAGAAAGGGTTTTGATTAGAGAATACAAACCATCTCATCATTCTACATACATCTAGCCCATTTGTGTAGGGTGTTTGTTACACTTCTTTGAAAGATCAAGTAAAATAAGGAGCTTTGGGCAAAGGGACTTCGGGTGGATCATCGTGGATGAGGAAGGACTCTACCGATCCGTTCCAAACTCTCAAAGGTCTAAGGAGTCACTAAGGGAGGTCTACAAAGGTTGTAATCTCCTCACTTAGTGATAGATTCTCATTTTTATATGATACTAGTTCATTGTTACCTTAAAATTCTAGTTAAGATTCTAGTTTTGTTTACTTAGCACCTTTAAACTTTTAATTGTGGCATGTGTGATGCTTCTAAACCCTAGATGAGGTGCTAGGTAAACCCAACAAATTGTAAATTGATGTAATATTATTTTATGGTCGCACATCCGGGTTGAGGTTGTAGCCACCATTGTATATTATTTCTTTTACCGTTTTATGCCCCTTGGATAGACCCAAGGTGGGGTGCACAAACTACCAGATACTTTGAAGTGCCGAGTGGCCTACTCACTTTGTTGAGGGAGGCTGCTTCACTTCAGGTATTTGGCAGGTAGTTTGCCGCACCCGTAAGGGTCTAGGGTGGGGTTTGGCTATTCATCACGACCGTGTAATCCGTCTTTCGTTGCCGGCTCGAACGAATTGCGGATTCCTAGTATATCCAATGTGTTCATTTGTGATCTGGAATGACTATCATTGCATCTGACGAATGTATATATCTATATATGATATCTAGTAGACGTTGCTTATATTTTACATCCGCGCTAGTCCAGCCCCCGCTCTGTCGTTAGTTAAGTAACCTGACGGGTAATGACGGGGCCCAGTGGCGAATGCGGATGGCATAAGCGTATGTTATATTTTCGTTGTTTTCAGCAATGGTAGGATTAATTGATGGAACACATTATATTAATGCAAAGAAAACAAACTAAAACTGAATCGTTGGAACAATTTCAAAACCACTCGGTTTTTTCAAAACAGCAAAACTTTTAAAAATGCAGAGCTTAAACCACTCCTTTTAAGAGCTATCAGGTTCCTTCGATTATATCAAGTTCACTACGTTCACGGTTTCGCCAAAACCATTCGTAGCCCTCCGTCATTTCATATGAATATTCAATAGTATTCAAGCTATGTTTGTTGACCTTCGTCAAGGCATAGTGATTGGTAGCTGTTGGATGTTCATATGTAGCATAGATAGATGTGTTGGTTTGAGACAGTCGTATTACCTTGTTGACCTTCGTCAAGGGTATATACGGGTGGGTTCAAATTAACCTGGACAATGACGGGTAGAACTTGACATGTGACTTATGATTTGTTAACCTTCGTCAAAGTCATAAGAGCATGGGGCAAAAATCCACATTGGGGGTTTCTAAAGAAACTGAAACTTGCTAATGTTGCATACCATTTGGAGTTTGATAATGTTGGTAGGATTCCTTCAGCATTATCACACAATGATATTTAGATCCCGATCCTACTGTGAGTATCCGCTACTCCTCAGGAGATTCTTTCACTTAACGATCAATGCTATAAACCAAGTAGGTGTCTAGAACAGTGTTAGCGGGGCTACGCCTCCAAGGAAAAGAGCTTATTTAATTAAGGAACTTCGCGAAAGCATCGTAAAACCTCCCTCGAAGTACCGACACTAGCCTGGCTGAACGGTTAAGCAAGTATTGTACGGTGAGATTAAGCCTGACTAATTCTTCTTTTATGGTTTGAGGAAGGATTCGAAAAATAGTGGGAGCCATCCTGTTTAGATAAATTAAAAACCAATCTAAACTTGCAAGAGTATCATGCTAAGTGTTTTCTTCTCTCTCTCTTAATTGCAGCGACCCAGTGACCAGACATAGGTTACATCTAGATAATAAAATGATTGAATCTGACTGTATTGACTGGCAAAGGTCTGTCCAGATGTCCATTACCCATGACAAGCTGGAACACCTCTTCACTACTCAAACCCCTGTCGTCTCAGGACCAGTTTCCATCGTCACGAATATTGATATCCGTAAGACATCGGAAAAAGACTGTGCGAATGCCAAGTGCCTCGTGTTGGCCCTAGTTGATGGTATATACCAGGGGCAGCGCGAGAAGATGGACTTAGCTTCCGTCTTCCTCCATAACAAAGATTTATATGGAGAAAAATCTCGTATCGCAAGATATGAGACCTCGAAAGAATTGCTTCAAGCAAGGTTGGCTATCGGGTCATCTGTAGGGGACAACGTCCTTACAGTGACTAGCTGTATTGATGAGCCCACGGACCTGAAGACCACGTTGGAGAACGGGACACATACTGACTAAATTCTACAGTCTCTACCCTCTACTTACACCCTGAAAGAAACAAGGGAGATACCCGCTCTGCTTAATGGGGGACCTTCCTCTTCTGCATCCAAGGCGAAAGCAAAGGGTGAGAAGAAGAAGACCTCCACAAAGCCGATATGCGGTGTCAGGGTTGTAGAAGGAAAGGGGACGGCAAAAGTTTCGGGACTAAAAATAGGGACGCAAGGACGTTCCTATTATAGCGGGAAAGGATATTGGCAGAAGGATTGCAGGGCTTTGGAAGCCAGTAGCCTGGATTGGAAGCATGTTGTGGCTTCGGCTTCGGGTGTGTTCGTAATAGAAAACTATATGTCAATTAACTCTACTTCCTGAGTACTAGATACCGGATCAGGATCTCATATCTGTAATTCATTACAGGCTTTGAGAAACCGTAGAGTTATCAGGTTAGGTGATATGACTCTCAGAGTTGCGAACGGAATGAGCGTGGACGCTGAATCCGTAGGGGAATATCACCTAGGATTGACAAGTTGGCAGATATTGATTCTACGTAACTGTTTATATATGCCTAGTCTAGCATGTAATCTCATATCTGTATCCTTACTTTCAAAGGAAGGATATGATTTTACTTTTGTAAGCGATGTGGTCCACATCCACCTTAATCAGACTCTGATTGGGTCAGGTATATTAGATAACGGTATATACGTATTAAATCAAGCTCAGGTTTTCAGTGTCCAGAACACACTTAAAAGAAAGTTTCCGGAATTAAATCAGGCTTTCTTATGGCATTGTAGACTGGGTCACATCAATGAAACACGGTTGACAAAGTTACATAGAGAAGGATATTTGAATCCGTTCGAATATCAGACTTATGCTACTTATGAATCTTGTCTCATGGGAAAGATGACAAAGACTCCGTTCACTGGACACGGAGTAAGAGCGAGCGAGCTCTTAGGATTCATCCACAGCGATGTATGTGGTCCAATGTCTACACATGCACGAGGTGGCTATTCCTATTTCATTACTTTTATGGATGATTTCTCTAGGTATGGACATATCTTCTTGATGAAGCATAAATCCGAGGCCTTTGCTGGGA
This sequence comes from Agapanthus africanus, assembly GCA_030015575.1. Taxonomy (NCBI): domain Eukaryota; kingdom Viridiplantae; phylum Streptophyta; class Magnoliopsida; order Asparagales; family Amaryllidaceae; genus Agapanthus; species Agapanthus africanus. Next base: position 202,538,494 of record CM057347.1, on the reverse strand, counting down.
ATACAAGAATGAAGTGGAAAAGAAAACAGGCAAAAGTATCAAGACACTGAGATCTGATCGAGGTGGTGAATACTTAAGTGCCGAGTTCGTGGGCTACTTAAAAGAGAATGGAATTCTCTCTCAGCTTACTCCTCCATACACACCACACCACAACAGTGTATCGGAAAGGCGGAATCGAACCCTATTGGATATGGTTCGTTCCATGATGAGTAAGGCTGAGTTACCACGATCCTTCTGGGGTTATGCACTAGAATCAGCTGCATATCTTTTGAACAAGGTACCAACCAAGACTATGCTTACTACACCATATCCGATGTGGAGTGGGAAGAAACCCTGTTTTAAGTACCTTAAGGCATGGGGATGTCCAGCTTTTGTAAAAAACCAGCATGCGGACAAGCTCGAGGCACGCTCAGTACTGTGTAAGTTTGTGGGATACCCGAAGAACTCCAGGAGGTATCTTTTCTATTACACAGAGGAAAAAAAGGTTTTTGTTTCTCAGCATCCCCACTTCTTGGAAGCTGAATTTTTAGAAAATCAGAAAAGTGGGAGCGCAATAGAACTGGAAGAAATTCCAGAACCACAAGCTATTACTGAAAGCATGGTAGAACCAGAGGTTTCAGAAGAACCGGACGTCCCAATGCCACTCCGCAGGAGTAGTATGCAGTCTCATTCGCCCGAGAGATACTACGGTTTTCTCATAGACGGGGATCGAGAGGATTGCATCATTGACAATGATGAGCCTACTAGCTTCCAACAAGCCATTCAGAGCGGCGACTCGGTAAAATGGCTGGATGCAATGCGGACCGAAATGGAGTCCATGTACACCAACAAAGTTTGGACTTTGGACATTGCTCCAGAAGGGGTAAAACCCGTAGGCTGCAAATGGATCTTCAGAAAGAAGATTGGTGTAGATGTACAGGTTGAAACCTATAAGGCTAGATTTGTTGCAAAGGGTTTTTGTCAAAAACCTGGTTTGGACTATGACGAAACCTTTTCTCCAGTGGCTATGCTCAAATCCATTCGGGTCCTTCTTGCCATTGCTTCCTTCCACGATTATGAGATCTGGCAGATGGATGTAAAAACGGCTTTTCTAAATGGTAATTTAGAAGAGTGCGTCTATATGGATCAGCCGGAGGGTTTCATTAAGAATGGGAGTAGCAGTAAAGTGTGCAAGTTGCTTAAGTCAATTTATGGACTGAAGTAGGCATCGCGGAGTTGGAACATCTGTTTTGATGATACTGTCAAAAAATTCGACTTTATCAAAAATCCAGATGAACCATGCATTTACAGTAAGATTGTAGGGAGAACTGTGGTATTCCTCGTCTTGTACGTAGATGACATTCTCTTAATAGGAAATGGCATTCCTATGCTACAGTCAGTCAAAGGATTCTTGTCACAGAGGTTCTCCATGAAGGACCTGGGTGATGCCTCCTACATTTTGGGGATCCAGATCTATCGAGATAGATCTAAGAGGATGTTGGGACTTTCGCAGTCCAGGTACATTGACACCATACTGAAAAGGTTCAGTATGGAAGATTCTAAGCGCGGTAACCTATCGGCTTGTCACGGAATCACCCTATCCAAAGAGATGTCTCCCAAGACTGATTTGGAAAGGGCTCGCATGTCATCTATACCTTACGCATCTGCGGTAGGCTCTATAATGTATGCGATGTTATGTACCAGACCATATGTAGCATACACATTGAGCGTTGTAAGCCGGTATCAGTCGAACTTAGGAGAGAAGCACTGGATAGCAGTAAAGAACATTCTCAAGTACCTGAGAAGGACTAAGAGATGTTCTTTGTGTATGGCGGAAAAGACCTCCAGATCGAGGCCTTTGCCGACTCCGGCTTCCAGAGTGACTAGGATGACTCCAAGTCCATGTCGGGTTATGTCTTTATCCTCAATGGAGGGGCAGTCTGTTGGAAGAGCTCCAAGCAGGACACCGTTGCTGACTCGACGATGGAAGCGGAGTACATACCTGCTTGCGATGCCGCAAAAGAAGCTGTCTGGATGAAGAAGTTCCTCACAGAACTTCAGGTGGTTCCAACCATTGTTGATCCAATACCGCTGTATTGCGACAACAACGACGTTATAGCTTTAGCGAAGGAACCCAGGTCCCATCAGAAGTCTAAGCACATCTTGAGGCAGTACCACCTGATCAGGGAGATCATAGATCGCCGGGAGATAGAGGTGAGGAGAGTAGATTCGGAGAATAACACTGCAGATCCACTCACGAAGGCCATTCCTCAGACACAGTTCGAGAGGCTGATCGAGATGATAGGTCTTCGATACGCCAGTACATGGCCCTAGTGCAAGTGGGAGATTGTTAGTGTATATGCCCTAGAGGCCATTACTGTATCATACTAGCTTGTATATTACTTAATGGAAGCTTGGGATATTCACAGTTGTATTAACAGTCTTGCTCAAAATGGTAGTATGCTACTTGGTTTGTTTCTACTTCAATATGTGCATATGTTTCTTTTAGCATATCGCTTATACATATTAGTAGAGCTCTTAAGATCTTTGCTTGATTACCAGCGTTGTGATGGCAGTCACACTAGTGGGGACTGGGTAATCTATAAGCACATCCCTATACAGGTCCCTAGTCGTAAGATTATCGAGACGGGGCATCGATACTCCGGAGTAGACTAGTGTATAGGCTTCTCATCCTAGCGGGGGAGATGGTCTGTCCCACAGCCATTAGTACGTCGTACTGGAGATAGTATGCAGGTGCTCGTTAGGTTACGAGTACACCGGACATGACTCATCGGGAACTGCTGGTTAGTACTATACCTATCATCAGATAGCAGTTCCTAGGTGATATAAGTACAACTTAGTCCGTCGACTTGACACTGCCACTTTGCCTCTAGTGTGTTCCCACTGTACTTTGATTACTACCCTACCACGGCTCAAAGAAGTCGTGCAAACAGGTAGTAGTTGGGTGCAGTCCCGAAGCACTTGGAGGCAGTGGCGGTTAGACAGGATTCGTCTCTCCCGATATTGGGGGTTATATCGCGATGTGTCTGGAGAGCCGTTACACAAAGTCCCTGGCCAGGGCAAGCGAGATTTACTAGTAGGTGTTCCAGTAGTTTCTTAGGGTGTTCTGGGATACACTCCGACACGACTTATACCGCTATTAGGGGTCTGACGTTTACCGCCCCCTAGGACCGATATGCGATACTCCTAGACGAACATACCGGACTGTACGGAGATTGTCACATTCAGGCTCAGTAGGAGTTCGGATGGGTTTTCCTCATTGGCTTTCTTATCGACATCTACCTGGGGACCGTTACGTACAGCTAGTACCGCTTGCGGCCTGTGGTTAAACTCACTGCCAGCATAGTGTCGAGTCTTTAGAGTCCCACACAGAGAGTTTCCCTGCACCGGACAAAAGGTATAGAGGCCGTATGGTTTTACGCCAGGGCTACGATCACTTACGTGCACTTGTGCGCGTATGATGTTCGGGCGAATAATACTAGTGGGCTTTGGTTTAAGCCGGATCCTAGTATTATATTGATGGACTAGTTTTGTCTCTTAGTATTCGTATTCTTCGGAATGCGGATGCGGGTGTGTATGCACGAATGTGAGGAGCAAAGAAGGAGATACCTCATCAGGGTTTTGACCATTGACTTGATTAAAACCATTATGAGGTGGTGGAAAATGTTTACTAATCTTTTTAGTGATAATTGTGTCATGGCTAATTGGGTTTGACCATTTGACCTTGTTGACTTATGTTGACTTAGATATTTTTGTTAAGCACTAGATATTTTGGCTTAGCATTTATTGTGACATGATAATGGTCAAATCAAATTTAGCCATCACAATTATCATGATAAAAGATTTGTTTTCTTTTTTTCATGGTTCATTATCTCATTGGCTTTCTCTTTCCTCAAGAGAGCTCCCATACTTGCTCTTCTTCCTCCTCCTCACTAGTAAACTCTTAAGCTCTCATGTGTTGAGAAAATTAGAGTTTAAATAGACAAACAAATCCATCTTCAAACTCTACATCACCTAGGACATCAAGCTTAGTAAACTTGTTGCCCTAGTTACCTCGGTTCTTGAGGTGGAGCTCGGACTATAGACTCTCGGGTGGATCGTCTTCGACTCAAGAAGGCCGTGGAGGTGGCTGCGATCCGGATCGATCCTTGGAGCCTACGTAGATGAGGAGGACAGCGGAGAAGACCCGAAGGAATAGTAGCATGAGGTATAATCTTCTAGCATAGTAGATAAAACCTCTAGCTTGTTTGTTAGCAATGGTTTGGCAAAGATTCTTAAGCATAGTCTATGTTACCTTGTAAGAAAATTTTGATTTTTACCTATTCTGCCTCCCCGTAAGTACCGGGGTGTGTAACATAGACTTACAATTATTTGTATCACCATATCAAATCAACACTTGATTCGATAACTCGGCTATATCACATATAACCGACCGATATCACATATCGCGAGAATAGAATACGGTATCACATACACGTATTAATCTCGGTCCCGCACATATCACATATGCGTTCCTACTTCATTTTACCTGAGCCAGTAAACCTCTATGTAGGACTCTAAAGACTAGTCAATACGCCGGCAGTAGTTGATGATTATATCAGTCACCCACAAGCCATCAGCGGTACTAGCTGGACGTAACGGCTACCCGGGTATTGAGCGATCAGAAGATCAACAAGCAAGCCTGGTCATACTCCTGTAAAGCCTGTCAGTAACTCTACCGTACAGTCCGGTCTCTTCGTCTGATATGTCGCATATCCAGTCTAGGGGTGGTAAACGCCAAACCCCTGTAACCGATAAGTCGTGCCGATGTGAGGCTCATAACGGGTCGAGAAACTACTGATAACACTTACCAGTAGATCTCTGTATCAGCCCTGGCCAGGGACTTCCTGTTATTGCCAATCGAGCACAGCGCAACATCAACCCCCAATACCGGGAGAGACGAATCCCCTCCTATCGCTCATTGCCTCCATGTGATTCGGGACTGTACCCAAAAGCCATCGTTTTGCACGTTCTTTTGAACGTGGTAAGGTGGAAATCAAAGCACAGTGGGAATCACACAAGACTCTATGACAATCTCGGGTCTACAGACTAACATGTACCAGTGTCACCAGAGAACTGCTATCTGACGATAGGTATAATACCAACTAGGAGTTCACGACGAGTCCGTTCAGTGTACCCAGTCTCCACTGAGCACCCGTATACCATCTTTGATGTTAAACACCAATGGATGTGGGATCGCCCATCGCCCATCATATGGGTCAAGAAGCGTATACGCTAGTCTATTCTGAAATATCGATGCCCTATCTCGATACACCCTCGACTAGGAACAATTAAAGGATGTACTTGTGGACTACCCTAGCCCCACTAGTATGATCTCCATCATAGTCCTAGTAGTCAAGTACACATCCTAAGGGCTTTATCAATATGTGAGAGCAAGACAGATCACAATACAAGTCTACATGTTGAGACAAAGAGAAACCAGATAGCATACTATCATGTTGAGCAAGAAAGTCCTCTCTATATATATCCAAGCATCCACTATAATATACATCATATATACAATAATGGTCTCTAGGGCATACATATAACTAACAGCAATGGCAAGTAGGATCCTGATGGACTTAAGCATAGCGACAGGAGAAAAGGTTTCATCATAGTCGACACCTGGTCGTTGACGAAAACCATTTGCTACAAGTCTAGTTTTGAAGGTCTCAACCTTTCCATCTACACCAAGTTTCTTCTTAAAGATCCACTTACTCCCGATGGATTTTACCCCTTCAGGAGAAACTTCCAAAGTCCATACTTTGTTAGTGTACATGGATTCCATCTCAGATCGCATAGCATCCAACCATTTCACAGAGTCCCCACTTGTGATGGCCTGCTCGAAACTAGTTGGGTCATCATCTTCCATGATGCAATCCTCGCTCCCACCGTCTATGAGAAAACCGTAGTATTTCTCAGGTGGATGAGGAACCCTACTAGATCTACGGAGTGGCTGAGGTTCGTCAGATACTATTGGATCCTCCGGTTCTATCAAATCATCAGTTGTAGTTTGTGTAGCTGGAACTTCTTCCAGTTTTACCTCATGACCACTAATTTCTTTCATAAGAAATTCCTTCTCTAAAAAGGTGGCATGTTGAGAAACAAACACCTTTTGTTCCTCGGTGTGGTAGAAAATATATCCATGTGAATTCTTTGGATACCCTACAAACTTGCAAAGAACTGATCGTGTATCGAGTTTATCCGGATTCTGTTTTTTAACATAGGTCAGACAACCCCATATCTTAACTCGTTTAAGATATGTTCTCTTTCCACTCCATATCTTTAGGCATAGATTTTGATGGAACTTGATTCAATAGGTATGCAGTTGTCTCAAGTGCATATCCCCAAAAGGAAATAGGTAACTTAGCATTACTCATCATAGAGCGCACCATATCTAATAGGGTGCGATTTCTCCGCTCCGAACTCTATTGTGTTGTGGTGTATACGGAGGAGTAAGCTGAGAGAGAATCCCATTCTCTTTTAAATAGTCTTTGAATTCCGTGCTCAAGTATTCTCCTCTCCGATCATATCGTAGGACTTTAATACTTTTACCCGTCTGGTTCTCAACTTCGTACTTATATTCCTTGAATTTCTTAAAAGATTCAAATTTGTGTTTCACAGGATTACATGTCCGTATCTTGAGAGATCATCGGTTAATGTAATGAAGTACGAGAAACCATCCCTGGCATGTGTAGACATAGAACCGCATACATCACTATGTATCGGTCCCAAGAGTTTAGTAGCTCTTTCTCCGTGTCCAGTAAACAGATTTTTGGTCATCTTCCCTTTTGAGACATGACTCGCAAGTTTTATAAGATGTAAATTCGAACTGATTCAAATATCCATCTTTATGCAACTTAGCTAGTCTTGTCGCATTGATATGACTTAGTCTACAATGCCATAAGAAGACTTCGTTTATTTCTGAACTTTTCCTCTTGTGTGTGTTCTGTACGTTTAGAACTGATGTTTGATTTAGAACGTATATACCGTTACACAACGTACCAAACCCAATTAACATTTGATTTAGAAAAATGTTCATAACATTAACCCCCACTACAAAATTATATCCTTCTTTATGCAATAAAGTAACTGATATAATATTCCATATCGTATTTGGTACGTAATAACAGTCGTTCAGAATCAACGTATTATCATTTGGTAATATTAGGTGATATTCGCCAACTGCTTTGGCTGCAACAATTGCTCAATTCCCTACTTTTAGAGATATATCACATTTTCCCAATTCTCTACCTCTTCTTAGCCCATGTAACAAATTACATACGTGGGATCCTGATCCGGTATCCAATACCCAGGACGTAGAGCAAACTGAGAAACAGATCTCGGTAACGAACACACCCAAAGAAGATGTATCAGCATGCTCCTTCTTCGTTCAGGTGGCGTAGGAATCCGGGTATTCCCCTATTCCTTGCTCAGACTTATGACAGTCATAAGATAAAATGGAACCAACGTACCCTAGCCCAGTAAAATAAGTGGGTTTGGTCAATACATCCATATTATTATCATGATTAAGGCGTGTCATTGGTCGTTTCCTAGAGAGAGAGAAGGAAACACTTTAGCGTGCACTCTTTGCAAGATTAGATTGGTTATTATCTTATCTAATCAGGATGGCTCCCACTGTTTTTATCAAATGTAACATTTTAGAAATCGTTATGAGAATTTTTCCGTTTTAGGGTTAAATTGTCGGTTTTTCCCGTCTTAACCCGACTATGTTCAAACGACCATATAGACTTGCCAGCACCTAGTTTAGCTAAAATAAAGCTAGTGCGCAAGCTTTGGGGGTATAGGGGACGTTTTGGTTCAATTTGAATTTTTCCCAATTTTAATATTATTTTAATGCGGTATTCACATTTTGGGAAATTTCTCTTTGGTGATCTTTTCTTCAATTATTCTTGAGTAAACCAAACCCACATAATATCTAGATTCATTGTGTGGACTAGGGATTTAAGTTTAAGTTAAAGAAAAGAAAATGAAAAGAATTCAAGAGGTGCATGCATGTGTGTGTGTGAATGCATTTATGTGCATTTATTGATGAAATGAGCTAGAACACTCGACACAACTCCATTCCTCTCCCTTGGCCGAAATCCTTCCTCCCTCTACTGCTCTTGATCATTTCCCTTCCATTTTTCATCAATCCAAATTCAAAATTCTCCAAAATTCCAAAATATATCACAAAAATACCTTAAGTCTTGTTTCTTACTCTTTAATCACTTGGAACTAGGAAAGCTTGGATCTTATGAGCTAAACTTGATAGGTATAATCCCTACACTGTTAATTAGGAGTTTTTATGTTGTTTAGCTCGTTGGTTGTAGCGTAGAACACTTTTTATATCGATTTGTGAAATATCGTGTTTTAGTGTCGTGTTAGAGCCTCTGTAAACTGTTGTGACCTGGGTTTTTTTACAGAAAAATCAAACAAAATTATAGTGATGTACTAGCGATCCTGGAGCACCACCTGAGAGACGAGGACCACCCCACCGGCCGGGGCCGGCGACCCCTTCGACGAATTCCGGTGATGTAGGGAGATGTTGGGGTTTGGTTTTTGTGGGTAGTCGTCTGCTGTTGGTTAGGGGTGTTTGGTACTGTTTACTTATTTAGTATTTACAGTATACAAAATATGGGATCGTTTACCTATAATCTAGTGTTTTGAGTCCGTGTGTTACGTGTTGCGACACGAATCGTGATCTTGTGTAGCTGCTGTACTTGGGTAGGTTTTGTGGTATCGTTACGCACGTTAACCACTAGACGTACATTCGCGAGTTAGTTTAGTGTTGGTGCGTTATTTAATATGTAGTTTTACGTTATATTGGTCGATTTCTAAGATGTTTGCACTATTTCTTGTGTTTGTGGAAATATAGCGTCGCAAGCGGGGACTTCGGACGCTGCGAACAAGAGGAAGCAGGTGGTCGGATTTTCATAGCTGGAGACCATTTGTGAGTAGATTTAACATCTACGGGGAAATCGCCCGTATGGCGTTATGCGTCGGGGCGGATATGATCTGATAGCTGCATGTATTTGCATATTAGTTACTTTCATATGAATGTCATTGCATAGCATTATCTGTTGTACCTGACTCGTACCTTTAGATATAACACATTACTGACGGTTCATGTTGCACGAGCAATAAATTGTATGCTACACCCACACCGTCTGTAATTGCCATGACACGCACAAACACCTACATACGTGATATGGTAGTGGATAGGAATGTTTGGAGTAGTAACTCTTATTCTATTGTGCATATGAAATACTGTGGAAACATACATACGTGATATCGCATTGGGCAGGAATAGTTGAGGTAATGACCTTTATTCCACTTCATGTATATCTTGTTATGGCTACTGGTATATCATGCATACATATTGATATGTACACCCAGATACTCGATTTCAGTTACATGTACACCATGCACACATACAGACATGTATACCGCATATGTTGCATAGTTGTATATACCCTAAGTGGTATTGTTTTGATATGTGATATTGAGTTGTTGATCATTGCGCTTATGAAATGCATCATACCCACTTGCTTACATGTAGATACTTAAACCTTGCTACACTTACATGTACACCTCATATGATGCTGCATTTGTTTTCGGAGGATTTTTGGGAACCGCAAGATATATTTTAAAGCTGGATTCTTTTAAAAGAGCGGTTTTCCCTTTATATGCTCATATTGATGTTTTATGTTGCATATATCAGTTTTATATGGATTTAAGTATTGAGATATGGATTTCATATGATTTATGGATTTGAGAACCGTGGGAGTATTTTCAAGAAACTATGTATTGTTTGAAAACCCGGTTTCTCTTGATATGATATTTGATGCGTCCACCATGAGATTTCTCGGTTCTGAGATTTGTGATATATACCCGATGCGAGGAGTGAGTGGCCCGTGTGCTGGTACATGGTAGGGCCCGATACGGTTCTCCTCGGCAAGATGTTCGTGGTACAGACGATGAGCCTGGAAGGTGGGCAAGTACCTACCGGGGACTGTATTTGGACTCGGCGGTTATCGTGGGGATACCGACCGGAGTGATGTACGACATATCGTCAGGGCCAGTCGTGGTCACAGCGCCTGAGTTATGAGGATTTACGTGTCGATGCTAGACACGGGTTTCATGATGTTTCGAGTGTCGGTGTTAGACACTCAGGTTTTCATGATTTTTACGTATCGTCGGTAGACATACGGGGTTGATATCCTCATACTTATATACATATATATATATATACAGAGGAATATGTTTTCATGATGTTTCGGTGTCGATGTTTGACACTCAGGTTCCATGAGACTTACAGGATGTGAGGGCCGATCTGTGGATGCGGTGCCTGAGGATTTAGGATTTGATGTGTCGGTGAGGGACACTGGTGTTTTTCCATGCCGATGATTTTGCATGAGATTTTATTGTATCATCCCACACACTCAGGATTATTGTTGTTATGCATTGTTTCATGTAGTTATAGTACCCTGATGATGTACCTTTACATGATTGTTGCATATTCACTTATCATACTTATGCTATTGGATTACATGTGATAGATAGATCGCTGTTCGTGCATACCTGCGATTACAGTATGATGTTATTTACTATTTACGAGTTGGCAACTCACCCCCGTTATGCCACAGTGTTTTGCAGGACTTACCCTCAGAGTAGTCGCGGCAGGGCGTCTTATCATCTCTACTTTTGCGGATACCGCTACGTTAGGCAGTGAGGCCTTTGCTTTTAGGTGGGTCTGCGGTTATCTGCTTATACATTGTGTATCTTTTTGTTGGATCTAGTATTCTCCATCTACCACTGTTTGTATATGACTTAGAGACGACTTGCGAGGACTCAGCGTTGTATTATTTTGGTAACTTTGGGTACCGTGCTCGTGGGAGCCGGTTTTGTTGAAAAGTTTACTTCTTATTGCAGCCTTTTCTTTGATATTTCTTCGCTTCGGCGTCGTATACATGTTGTGGTGTTTGCCTCCGCCGTTGGGCATGATTTTACTCCCATTTGGGATGCTTTATATTTTATCTGTGTTGTATCCGTTTTCGGGGCTAGTTTTTACAAAGGAGGTGCTGCCGAAATTTTCAAAAAGGAAAACTAGAGTTAGAGATTTTACTTGTGGTTTTCCAAATGTTTAAAACTATGTTTTTCTCCGTTGATCCAGATTTGGGTGGTTTAGATTTCTGGATTTCGGCTTACTTGAGTTGCGTACGCCTGTAGACATTACGTAGTTTAAGTGCCGGTTACGGGACATGTTTTGGGTCGTGACATCAAATCTTCCTTCAAACCATAAAAGGTAAGATTAGCCGGGATTAATTACACCCTACAAGTTCGCCAATCGGTCAGCTAGGCAGGTATTGGTACTCCGAGGGAGTCTCCCCATGCTTTCGCATGGAACTAATTAAATAACCTCGTTTCCGCAAGGGCATAACCCTGTTAACACCTTTCTTAGACACCTACTGGATCGGCTAATTGTAAAGTGGAAAACTCTCCCAGGAGTAACTCTTACTCGCAGTGGGTATCGGGATCCAACTATCTCATTGAAGGTATGCAATCTCATTGCAAATTTCAACACTTGAAATTCCTAATATTTGTTTTTATCCCAAGCGATTTATGACCTTGACAAGGTCAACAAACCATAAACCGTAAGTCAAGTTCAACCCGTTCATTTCGTGATTGAATTAAACCCACCCGCATGACCCTTGACAAGGTCAACAAGGCCGTACGAATACCCTAATCCAATCGCATCATATGCGGCAAATAAGCACTAATCAGCTACTGCACACTACGCCTTGACAAGGTCAACAAATGCAGCACGAATACTAAATAGCACTTATCTGAAATGACGGAGGGCTACGACTGGTTTTGTAGAAAACCTTTAACGTAATAAACTTGACATCGTTGTGGAATCAAGCGTTTTGAAAAGGAGTGGTTTTGTAGCATTTGCTAGTTTCGCTAAAGAGGTCACTCCCGGTGAAGGGATCTCGGCTCTTTCCTCATCGAATGAGGTGCTGGATATTCATCAAGGAATACCACTATGCAAAGCAAGAACTAAAGAAGCTATCAAAACAAAACCAAGTGGGTTGTATCATTTGCTAAAGTGGTGACTCCCGGTGAAGGGATCTCGGCTCATTCCTCATCGAATGAGGTGCTGGATATTCATCAAAGAATACCACTATGCAAAGCAAGAACTAGAGCTACCTTTTTAAAAATTTTGATTCTACAATATCTTTAGGTTTCTTTTCTTTCCATTAATCTCATTAATGAAGTCCCATCATTTATGTTTCCCTAAACATCACAGAAAAGAAACGAAAATAGAACGTACGCTTATGCCATCCGCATTCGCCACGGGGCCCCGTCATGCACCGTTAGGTTACTTAACTAACGGCAGACCGGGGGCTGGACTAGCGCGGGTGCAAAACATAAGCAACGTTTATTATATATAGCATTCGTCTCACGTAGTTATATGATCACATCACAGAATCAAGTAGAGAAAGTCAACTTATGAAATATTGGATATACTAGGAAGTTCGTGTTTTAAATTCAGCCAGTAATGAAAAACACGGATTCCACGGTCGTGATGAATAGCCAAACCCACATCCCTAGACCCCTACGAGAGCGGCAAGCAACCCTGCCAATTCTAGAGTTAGGAGGCCCGGTCTCGGCTCCTCGAGATGGTCTCCCACTGGACTCTAGAACCCGGTTACTTGTGCTCCCCGCCTTGGGTTTATCCTAATGCGGAAAAGTAAATAATATACATCAATGGTGACATCATCCTCAACTCGGAAGTGTCCCAATAAAAGAATATTACATACAAATTTTTACATGAATGAAAATTAAAAAACTCTCATCTCATGCAAAAAAAAACCCGGCTATTCAATCACGACGATCCAATATAACATATCACAGCAACACATAACATCACATGTCATCAACGTAAGTAAATATGCGTATCTTAAATTCCGTTGACATATAGTAACGAGATCGGGGAATATTACACTTACGGTCGCAGAAAAGAAATGAAAAAATACAATAATTAGAATCCGCAAACACCTTAGACATCATAAACCCGAAATATCTCATATTCTGAATTTCATACCTAACCTATAAACCTTGCATTTTAGTCTCAAACTGAAAACTCTTTTCAATAAGCAGTCGGATAATTCAATAAAATTCCCGACTAAGTGATCGCGTACAATACGCGATTGCGACGGAGTTTTGATCCGAATCGAAATTCAGTGGCAATCGATCAACCGAGACTAAAATGCTAGATTTATAAAACACTAACTAGTTTTCTCAAAACTAATTGTTGTGGATTCCAAATATTGTATCATATATCATCATAATCCAGACGACGTTAAACATTTCGATCGACTTATCAAACACCCACAAATTCGAGATACCTCAACAACTTGAGCATCACTAAAAACATCCAGAAAGTGCCAAATAAGATAATGGAGCAGCACAAGAAGCAGGAGCCACAATCTCCCAAACATGCGGCGGAACCTCGACCAAACTAGGGTTTGGGCCGCGGTTCCGCGGCGGTTTAAAAGAATTGGGGCATCGTCCTTCTTGAGGCTCCATAAAATACCCTGCACGATTTTCTGCATATTTTTAATCATGAAAATTTCAACTTTTGAAAAATGGACAGAAACTTGTCAAAATCCGGCTTCGAAAATTCAATCAAACACTTTAACGTCGTAAAGATTCCCTAATGTTCTAGCTTGGCTATGATACCATGAAAGTCTACCCTAGCATCACTATAAGGTTAAAAGCGGCATCAAGCTTGCAACTTTGAAAATTTCTTGGTGCTAAGCTACATTAACTAAGGATCAAACTAGATTATTTGGGTTTAACATGATGATATCAAGAACTTTACACTAAGTGATGAAACTACAACCTTTGTAGATCGTGTCCTTCTCTTCTAAAGCTCCGGATAGTAGTCCCTACGACTCCACTAGGCTCCACTTGAAGAAGGATCGAGCTTCTTACGTGACCTTCGTGTCGAAGATGATCCACCCGGAGTTCCTCTAATCCAAGCTACCTCTTCACTAAACTCTCTTTAGTGAAGGAAACACCCTAAACTTAAATGCTAATCAAGTGTAGGATGGTGAAGTAGGGGTTGTAAGCTCACTAGGTTGATGCAAATCCCTATGATTCAGATCACATGTGAGGGTTAGGGCGTTGAGGTGGAGAAAGAAGGAGATGGTGAGTGTAACATTTTGAAATATTTTAGATAATAAATTAATTTAGTTAATTAATTAAAAATGTGAAATTAAAATTTTATTGAAACAAAATGGGACATTTCATAAGTAGTGTGTGAAACTAATTAATTTAAATTTTTAGTTTGTAACATTAGCTATTAAAAAGGGTTTTAGTGATAAATTTAGCTTCTTTATGTATTATGACATAGTGTGAGGGATTTTATGGAAAGTCTATTTAATTGTGGAAAATAGATATTTTGTGAGGGTCTATGTGTAAAAGAGTAAGGTCATGGTTAAGGTTAGATGAACCTCACACACACCACAACTCCAATTAAACCTCAAGCCTACACATCTTCCTTGCATGAAAGCACCACCATCCTTCATGGTGACACATCCTACTTGCCTCATCACACCACTCTATCTCATGGTGACACCTCCTCTTAAACCTCATCATTCATCTTATCCTTTCAGTTTAGCTCAGTTGTTATATCAAGTTAGGAACAAATTGGCTAAAACTAGAATATAAAGAAAAGCTTTAGATCACACAAAAGAAAAAAGAGAAGAGAAGGGAAACTAAGTGTTAAGGATCACTACCACCACCCTCAAGCTAGGATCTTTTGTGCTTGAGCGTCTTTGAAGGAGCCTTTCAGTGATCATTCAATAGGTATAAATTTAACCCTGCAGATTTTAATTCAAAACTGGTTTAGTATAGAAGTGTAATATCGGTAAAATGTCGTATTTTGTGGGATTAGTGCTCTGTGTTGAATCTGCTATAGTTTAGTTAATCTTTAGCAAAATTAAATAACATTATGAACTTGTAAATTGGACCTATAGTACATAACAGAAACCCGGACCCATTCCTTGAATAAACGGCCGGCGACACATGCCACAAATCCGAGCTGGCCGGTTTTTCAATGGAGTTAGGTGTTAGTTTTTCTAGGGTAGCTCTCTGTATGTATTATAGGGTGTATGGTATTGTTAGTTTATGTTAATTATTCAGTATGTTGAATCTGGAAGCTAATATCGGTTTTGGAGTTAAAATTCTATATACGACACGGATATATCGTATCATGAGTTCTGCTTTTACCTGTTACGACCAGAATAGGGTTGGCTTAGATTAACATAAGTTCAGTTAACTCACGATATCCTCACGTAGCATGTTTAGTATGTGCAGTATCATAAACTATGATATTTGTGATATTTAGCATACTAATATTGAATCTGGAACCAATAGGTATAACCAATAGAACAACTAGTAACACCATAAGTATCTTGAGATCACTAGGAGACTACACTTAAAACCCTAGCCCTAAATTCCTTACTTAATCCGGCGACATACCCCAAATTTCCGAGCTGGCCGACCCCCTTGGGTTTTTGGTGTTGGTTTTTCTTCTGTGGCTTTGTATGGGTAATTTATGATTTATAGTATTGTTTGATTTGTCCCAATATTCATACAGAAAAATCTGGGAATGTTTAGTTTGGGTTTTATTAAAGTTTCCGGCATTTCGATATGATTTTCCGTATTTCTGTACTGCAACTGAAACGTTGACGTTCGTACGTTAAGTTCAGGGGCATTTGATCATCTTTGGGGTAAGTGAGCTGTAGGTTCTAAGCTACGGTGCTTAGCTTGTTGTTTTGGTTTTCAATATAATATTTACATCGATGTGATTTTAAATACGATTATAGGTGCGATTGCGAAGATTTCCGAGACAGAGTTGGCGGACATAGCAGCACGGATTTCAGCGAGCTCAACTAGTTGATGTGAGTAGATTTATATCTACGGGGAAAGTCGGGTGGATGGCGTATAGCACCCCCGCAACCTTATAAATAGTAGTATGGTATATAATAGTTTTGATAATTATTTAAGATATGGTTATTGAAGTTAAATTGCATATAGTATGATACTCATTTGCATGTAGTTTACTTATGATTAGGGTAAGTTGTTACGAAAGACCAGGCAGTACTAGAGGTGAATTTGATATAGTAATAATGTGAGATATTGTACTAGATATTATACGGTATTGATGATAATGAGATTAGTATGCCGAATAACGGCCAAGTTACCTTTAGACTCGTACATAATGATTGTATTTACTTTACTTGCTTATGTTATAATTATTGATGTTATACGTTTCCGTAATACGAACACTCTGATAGAACACTGCACAACTACCTGTAGGGTTCCCAGGCACTCACAAGAGGTCTCACAAGGCATCAACCATGCCAATTTCAAAAAATACGGTGCCGAGAAACACTAGACTACGGATCGTTAACTAGATGTCTAGGCGAAAGAGGCAACTAGTAAACTACTTTACTAAAAGAACGGAAATACAACCTTTGTAGATCCGTTTCTCCACCTCCATAGCTCCATGATGAAGTCCTCTCCGCTGTCCAAATCGAATCCCGGGCTCTAGCGTCGGCTTCATCGGAGAAATGGGCGGGCAAGGTCGTCGGCTTCGTGCCGAAGATGATCTACGTCGAGGCATCACAAGATCAAGCTCTCACTTCACCAAGTCATGAAACTTGTGAAGAAAACACACTCTACTACTTGGCAAGAGGTAGAGGATGAAGAAATAGGAAGTGGGTTCACTTTAGATTTGGATTTCTCACCCTTTTTCATCAATCACCATTGATGGAATCTAGTTTTTCTTCTTGAAGAAGAAGAAGAAGAAGAAGATGATAATATTATGATAAGTTATTTTGAAAATAGAAAAGAAAAGAATACTTATCATAAACCAACCATGGTTATGTGTAGAGAGTTGACTAAGGTTAGATGAATGGTTAGGGTTAAGGATGAAGACAAAGTGGTCACTTTGGTCAAAGCTTCATGAAGATTCAAGATGCAAACAAAGAAAGCCACCATTTTGTTTTCTTATCCCATTTCTTTTAATCCAATTAAAAGATAAATGAATGAATAACAAAATAAAAACCCTAACCATTTATTTAACCAAGGTTTAATTCTTTACACAAACCCTAGCAAACATGTATCATCAAACATGATACATCCAAGTGTACAAAAGTATATCACATATACAACTTGTGAACTTCAAGTGAGACAATCCATTTAAAGTGAACCAATACTAGTTAATGCAAAGTAATATATCAAATACATAATTATGCATTAAATCATTAAATCAATACTTGATTTAACGATCCGGTCATATCGCATATAACCGACTAGTATCCAATGTATCGGCTTATCGAATCAATCCTCGATTCGATAACTAGGTTATATCGCATACAACCATTCGATACATTCATCGCGAGAATAGAATACGGTATCACATACACGCATTATTCTCGGTCCCGCACATATCTCATATGCGCTCCTATTTCGTTTCGCTTGAGCCAGGAAACCTCTGTGTAGGACTCTAAAGACTCGTCAATACGCCGGCAGCAGATGATGATCATATCAATCACCCACAAGCCACAAGCGGTCTGCTAAACGTAACGGCCATCCGGGTATTGAGCGATCAGAAGATCGACGAGCAAGCCCGCTCACACTCCTGTGAATCCAACTAGTAACACTACCGTACAGTCCGGTCTGATCGTCTGATATGTCGCATATCTCGCCTAGGGGTGGTAAACGTCAAACCCCAATAGCTCGATAAGTCGTGTCGATATGAGGTCTATAACAGTTCGAGAAACTACTGGTAACACTTACCAGTAAATCTCAGCAACCCTGGCCAGGGATTTCCGGTTATAGCCAATCGAACACAGCGCAACATCAACTCCCTATACCGGGAGAGACGAATTCCCTCCTATCGCTCATTGCCTCCATGTGACTCGGGACTGTACCCAAAAACCACCGTTTTGCACGCCCTCTTGGACGTGGTAAGATGGAAATCAAAGCACAGTGGGAACCACACAAGACTCTATGACGATCTCGGGTCAACAGACTACTCTGTACCAGTGTCACCAGAGAACTGCCATCTGACGTAAGGTATAATACCATCTGGGAGTTCTCGGCGAGTCCGTCCAGTGTACCCAGTCTCCACTGAGCACCCGTATATCATCTCTGATGTCAAACACCAATGGATATGGGATCATCCATCGCCCATCTGTATGGGTCGAGAAGGTATACGCTAGTCTACTCTGGTATATCGATGCCCCGTCTCGATATACCCACGACTAGGGACCTTGAAGGATGTACTTATGGACTATCTTGTCCCCACTAGTATGATCCGCATCATAGTCCAGGTAGTCAAGTACACATCCTAAGGGCTTTACCAACATGTAACAGAGAGACAATCAGTATACACGTTAAGGTAAAGAGCAACCAGATAGCATACTATCATGTCGAGCAAGAAAGTCCTCCCTATATATGTCCCAGCATCCACTACAATATACATCCTATGTATAGTAATGGCCTCTAGGGCATACATATAACTAACAATCTCCCACTTGCACTAGGGCCATCTGATAGCAGTGGTTGCAGTATCTCATACTCAACCATCCCATAAAAATCTCTCTCTGGGAACAGGCCTTTGTGAGTAGATCCGCTGTGTTGTCCTCTGAGTCTACTCTCCTAATCTCGATCTCCTTGGAGATCAACCATCTCCATGATCAGGTGATACTGCTTTAGAATATGTCTGGATCACTGATGGGACCGGCGTTCCTTGGCATAAGCCACAACTCCATTGTCACACAATGGGAGGAACGTAGTTCATCTCATGAACCAATATACACCCAAACAGCCTCTTTGGTAGCATCTTAAGTAGCGATGTATCCTGCCTTTATCGTCTAGTATGTCACGGTATCTAGCTTAGAACTCTTCCAACATACCGTCCCTTTAGTAAGGGTAAAGACAATGCCTGTGACTGACACTCAGTCGTCATTATCACCCTGGAACACTTCCAGTGATTCTTCCCAGGATCAATTGATACCATCTCACTACAGCTAGTGAGTATTCTAACATCCATTTGGATCTATCTCATAGGTCCAAAACCCAGGATTTAGTAGGTATCACTTTGATCCTATGTGAAGAATCATTGTGATAGGCGGAGATTGATCGAGCGTAGCATAGGAAACTCTTTCCCTATCAAGAGTATGTCATCCACGTACTCTACGAGGATCATCACCATACTCCCTACTACCTTTTTGTATATACAAGGTTCATCTACCATTTTGATGATGTCAAACTCTTTGACTAATTCATCAAAACAGATGTTCCAACTCCGCGATGCCTGCTTTATCCTATAAAGCATCTTGCACACGTTTTCGCTGCTCCCACTGTCTACGAGGCCCTCTGGCTGTGTACTTATAGACGCTCTCTTCTAAAACATCATTTAGAAAAGCAGTCATGGCACCCAACCGCCAGATATCGTAGTCATGGTACGTAGCCGTGGCAAGTAGGATCTGGATGGACTTAAGCATAGATACTTGAAAAGGTTTCATCATTATCCACGCCTGGTTGATGACGAAAACCTTTAATAAGTCTAGCTTTGAAAGTCTCAACTTTTCCATCTACACCAAGTAATCTTCTCAAGATTTACTTGCTCCTGATGGGGATTTAACCCTTCAGATATAGCAACCAAAGTCCATACTTTGTTGGTGTACATGGATTCCATCTCAGATCACTAAGCATCCAGCCATTCTTACAGAGTCCCTACTCTCGATGGCCTGCTCGAAACTAGTTGGGTCATCATCTCATGATGCAATCCTCGCTCCCACTGTCATAGAGAAACAGAAGTATCTCTCAGGTGGGTGAGGAACCCTACTAGATCGGCGGAGAGGCTGAGGTTCGTTGGATTCTACTGAATCCTTCGGTTCTACCAAATCATCAGCTGCAGTTTGTATAGTTGGAACCTTTCCAGTTCTACATAACTTACATTGCCTCGAGCTTGTCCGGATTTTGCTTTCAGACATAGGCCGGACAACCCCAAATCTTAACCAACTTAAGATATGGGCTCTTCCCTTTCCATATCACATATGAAATGGTAGGCGACTGATTTGATTTGAACCCTATTCAATAGGTATGCAGCTTCTCAAGTGCATAACTCCCAAAAAAGGAAATAGGTAACTCAGTAGTACTCATCATAGAGCACACCTTATCATATAGGGTGTATCTGCTCCGCCCCGACATACCATCGTGCTATGGTGTATACAGAGGAGTAATGCTGAGAGAGAATCTCATTCTCCTTTAGAATAGTTCAGGAATTCCGTGCTCAAGTATTCTCCTCCTTGATCTCATCAAAGGACATAATACTTATACCCGTATTGGTTCTCTACTTCTAACTTATATTCTGTGAATATCTCAAAAGGTTCGGACTTGTGTTTCAACAGGAACATAGGTCTGAATCTTGAAAGATCATCAGAGAATGTAATGAAGTACAAAGAACCGGTCTTGGCATATGTAGACAGGGGACCTTACATACATCAACATGTATCATCCCAAGAGTTTACTAACTCTTTCTCTGTTTCCAATAAACAGAGCTTGTGTCATTATATCTATGTGACATGACTGGCAAGTTTCATAAGATATAGATTCAAACTGATTTAAATGTGCATCTACATGTAACTTCAGCTAGTCGGGTCACATTGATATGACCTAGTCTACAATACCTCAAGAAGGATTCGTTCAGTTCTGAACTCTTCCTCTTGTGTGTGTTCTGTATACTAAGAACCGTTGTTTGATTTAGAACATCAATGCTTTTAGATAACGTGCCTGAACCGATCAACTTTTGATATAGGAAATGTTCAAAACATTATCCAACAATACAAAATTTTATCATTTCTTTACTGATAAAGAGACTGATATGATTTTGTATATCAGGTTCGGTATCTAATAACATTCGTTCAGAATCAATGTATTAGTAATACAGGGTGACAGTGACCAACAGACTTGGCTGCAACACTTGCCCCGTTTTCTGCCTCATGAAACTTATCACCCGTTCTCAGTTCTTTACCTATCTGTAGCCCATGTAACATATTACATATGCGGGATCCTGATCCGGTATCACATACCCAGGACGTAAAGGATACTGAGAAACAGTTCTCCATAAAGAACACACCCGAAGATGATGCATCAGCATGCACTCTCTTCGTTTGGGCGGCAAGGGAATTCTGGTAATCCCCAATTTCCTGCTCTGTCTTATAACAATTATAAGTTGGAGCGGGACCAACGTTCCCCAGCTCAGTATAACAAATGGGTTCGGTCAATACATCCGTATTATTATCTTGATTAAGACGTGATATGGTCGCTACCAGGAGAGAGAGAGAAGAAAACACTCAGCGTATGCTCTTGCAAGAATAGATTGGTTATTATTTTATCTAATCAGGGTGGCTCCCACTGCTTTTTATCAAATCTTCCTTCAAACCCTAAAAGGAAAGACTAGCCGGGATTAATTACACACTACAAGTTCGCCAATCTTTCAGCCAGGCCAGTGTCGGTATTTTGAGGGAGGTCCCCCGTGCTTTCGCACGAACCTAATTAATGTAAACCTCATTTTTCCAGAGGCGTAACCCCGTTGACACCTTTCTAGACACCTACTTGATCGGCTAATTGTAATGTATAAAACTCTCCCAGGAGTAACTCTTACTCGCAGCGGGTTTCGGGATCCAACTATCTCATAGAAGGTATGCAATCTCATTGCAAATTTCAACACTTGAAATTCCCGATAATTTTGCCCCTAGCGTCCTATGACCTTGACGCAGGCCAACAAACCATAGTGCGCTAGTCAAGTTCAACCCGTCATTTCCTGATTGAATTAAACCCACTCGCACGACCCTTGACGCAGGCCAACAAAGTCGCACGACTACCCTAATCCAATCTGCATCATATGCATAAGCAGATAAATACTAGTTAGCTACCGCACACTACGCCTTGACGCAGGCCAACAAACGTAGCACGAATACTAACTACCACTTATCTGAAATGACGGAGGGCTACGACAGGTTTTTCTGAAAACCTATTGCGTAATGAACTTGATATCGTTGTAGAATCAAATGATTTTAAAATGGAGTGTTTTTTTTTTTAGGCTTTTCTAGTTTTGCTAAAGAAGTCACTCCCGGTGAAGGGATCGTCGGTCCTTTCCTCGTCGAATGAGGTGCGGGATATATCATATATATCACTGTGCAAAGCAAAAACTCTTAAAAGCAATCAAAAGACAAACCGAGTGTGTAGCATCTGCCAGTTATTGCTAAAGGAGTCACTCCTGGTGAAGGGATCTCGGTCCTTTCCTTATCGAATAAGGTTCAGGATATATCATATATACCGCTGTGCAAAGCAAGAACTGTAGCTACCTGTTTTATTTTGAAATTCGATTCTACAACATCTTTAGGTTTCTTTTACTTTCATTAATCACATTAATGAAGTCCCATCATTTAAGTACCTAAACATCACAGATAAATACGACGTACACTTATACCATCCGCATTCGCCTCGATGTCCCCTCGTGCACCGTTAGGTTAGGTAACTAACGGCAGAGCAGGGCAAGGCTAGCGCGGGTGTAAAACATAAGTAACGTCTATATAATATATCATATATACTATATAGTGTATCTATCACAGAACATCACATGATCACATCACAGATATCGCAGCAGAAGAATCATATGAAATATTGGATATACTAGGATGTCCGTGTTTTCAATACGAGCCAGTATAAAACACGGATTCCACGGTCGTGATGAATAGCCAAACCCACACCCCTAGATCCCTACGAGAGCGGCAAGCAACTCTACCAATTCTAGAGTTAGGAGACCCGGACTTGACTCCTCGAGTTGGTCTCCCACTGGACTCCAGAACCCGGTTACTTGTGCTCCCCTCCTTGGGTCTATCCTAGTGCGGAAAAGTAAATAATATACAAAAGGTGACATCTCCCGCAACCTGGAAGTGCCCCAATAAAAGAATATTACATACAAGTTTTTACATGAATGAAAATGAAAAACACTCATCTCACATGAAAACCCCCGGCTATTCAAACACGACGATCCAATATAACATATCCAGCAACACATAACATCACATGTCATCAACGTAAGTAAATATGTCCATCCCAATTGTCGTTGACATATAGCAACGAAACCGGCGATATCACATATTACACTTACGGTCACAGAAAAGAAAGTGTAAAACTACAACAGTTGGGATCCGCAACCTACATAGACATCGCATGCCTAATCAAATGAATTCCTTAGATATCGCATGCCTAACAATTATAAACCCCGCATTTTAGTCTCATTATCGAAAACTCTTTTCAATATCGAGTCGGGCAATTCAACAAGATTCCCGACATCTTGATCGAATGCTCGTCGCAAACTTTAGTAGGCGGCCGCACCCCCGACGCCGTCGACGAAGTGCACCAAGGCGGAACACCGCTGCCGCGAGCATCCGAACGGATACTTTCGGCGACGGGGTTCTCCTACAGTCACTTGGTCGGGGCTATGGGGTGAGGCTGTCTATTAAGTTTATCCGGCGAGTATCCGCGTACGCTACGTGATTGCGACGGACTTTTGATCACATCAAAATTCCGTGGCAACCGATCAAGTGAGACTAAAGTGCTTGATTTATAACATTCATTCAGTTATCTCATAACTACTTGTGAATTCCAATTATTGTTTCACATTCCAGATAAATAGAAAATGTTAAACTTTCCGATCGAACATTCAAACACCCAAGTTTTCCGAAACAGATCAACACATGAAATAAGTTTAAAAACATTCACTTCGTGCCTCAGTACCAACGGTCCAGCCGTAGAAGGGTCAAGCCAACGCCTCACATGTGGCACGCCGTACTGCCCCAAACCCTAAGCTTCAAAGGGCAGTTCAAGACGGTCACATAATCGAGTTAAGGTTTGTTGTCTTCTAGAGGGACCATCGCTTTACTTGCACTACTTAGAACGTCTTTAAACCATAGAAAAATCCAACACTTGGAAATTTCCCGGCAGGGGAAAAAGTGGGTATTTATATTCGGTCGAACTTTTTAACAGTTTCTAAAATATCCGGAAAAACATAAACGAAGTTAAATTATCCGATCAAATTAACGAATCCCCAATAAAACCCTAGAAAACTCAACACTTGAGTGGAATTAAAAAATTCACATAAAAAAATGCCAAGAAAGGACCTAAGAATAAATATATGAAATTTGAGGGACTAAGTCCAAATTTGGGCCGCGGAAGCGCCGCCAAACCTCTGGTTTGGCCGCGGTTCCGCGGTCGAATTATGGAATTAGGGGCCCAAACTTCACAGTAATTCTTAGTTTTTCCTGCTTACTTTTCTGCATATTTTTAATTCATAAAATTCAACAGTTTTGAAAAATGTACAGAGAGGCGTTTTAATTGGGGTTTCGGGGTTCGATCGGATCTCTAACTTCGTCTACCCATCACCTAAGGCTCTAGCTAGGCTCTGATACCACTGTAGGGTTCCCAGGCACTCACAAGAGGTCTCACAAGGCATCAACCATGCCAATTTCAAAAAATACGGTGCCGAGAAACCCTAGACTACGGATCGTTAACTAGATGTCTAGGCGAAAGAGGCAACTAGTAAACTACTTTACTAAAAGAACGGAAATACAACCTTTATAGATCCGTTTCTCCACCTCCATAGCTCCATGATGAAGTCCTCTCCACTGTCCAAATTGAATCCCGGGCTCTAGCGTCGGCTTCATCGGAGAAATGGGCGGGCAAGGTCGTCGGCTTCGTGCCGAAGATGATCTACGTCGAGGCATCACAAGATCAAGCTCTCACTTCACCAAGTCATGAAACTTGTGAAGGAAACACACTCTACTACTTGGCAAGAGGTAGAGGATGAAGAAATAGGAAGTAGGTTCACTTTAGATTTGGATTTCTCACCCTTTTTCATCAATCACCATTGATGGAATCTAGTTTTTCTTCTTGAAGAAGAAGAAGAAGAAGATGATGATAATATTATGATAAGTTATTTTGAAAATAGAAAAGAAAAGAATACTTATCATAAACCAACCATGGTTATGTGTAGAGAGTTGACTAAGGTTAGATGAATGGTTAGGGTTAAGGATGAAGACAAAGTGGTCACTTTGGTCAAAGCTTCATGAAGATTCAAGATGCAAACAAAGAAAGCCACCATTTTATTTTCTTATCCCATTTCTTTTAATCCAATTAAAAGATAAATGAATGAATAACAAAATAAAAACCCTAACCATTTATTTAACCAAGGTTTAATTCTTTACACAAACCCTAGCAAACATGTATCATCAAACATGATACATCCAAGTGTACAAAAGTATATCACATATACAACTTGTGAACTTCAAGTGAGAAAATCCATTTAAAGTGAACCAATACTAGTTAATGCAAAGAAATATATCAAATACATAATTATGCATTAAATCATTAAATCAACACTTGATTTAACGATCCGGTCATATCGCATATAACCGACTAGTATCCAATGTATCGGCTTATCGAATCAATCCTCGATTCGATAACTAGGTTATATCGCATACAACCATTCGATACATTCATCGCGAGAATAGAATACGGTATCAAATACACGCATTATTCTCGGTCCCGCACATATCTCATATGCGCTCCTATTTCGTTTCGCTTGAGCCAGAAAACCTCTGTGTAGGACTCTAAAGACTCGTCAATACGCCGGCAGCAGATGATGATCATATCAATCACCCACAAGCCACAAGCGGTCTGCTAAACGTAACGGCCATCCGGGTATTGAGCGATCAGAAGATCGACGAGCAAGCCCGCTCACACTCCTGTGAATCCAACTAGTAACACTACCGTACAGTCCGGTCTGATCGTCTGATATGTCGCATATCTCGCCTAGGGGTGGTAAACGTCAGACCCCAATAGCTCGATAAGTCGTGTCGATATGAGGTCTATAACAGTTCGAGAAACTACTGGTAACACTTACCAGTAAATCTCAGCAACCCTGGCCAGGGATTTCCGGTTATAGCCAATCGAACACAGCGCAACATCAACTCCCTATACCGGGAGAGACGAATCCCCTCCTATCGCTCATTGCCTCCATGTGACTCGGGACTGTACCCAAAAACCACTGTTTTGCACGCCCTCTTGGACGTGGTAAGATGGAAATCAAAGCACAGTGGGAACCACACAAGACTCTATGACGATCTCGGGTCAACAGACTACTCTGTACCAGTGTCACCAGAGAACTGCCATCTGACGTAAGGTATAATACCATCTGGGAGTTCTCGGCGAGTCCGTCCAGTGTACCCAGTCTCCACTGAGCACCCGTATATCATCTCTGATGTCAAACACCAATGGATATGGGATCATCCATCGCCCATCTGTATGGGTCGAGAAGGTATACGCTAGTCTACTCTGGTATATCGATGCCCCGTCTCGATATACCCACGACTAGGGACCTTGAAGGATGTACTTATGGACTACCTTGTCCCCACTAGTATGATCCGCATCATAGTCCAGGTAGTCAAGTACACATCCTAAGGGCTTTACCAACATGTAACAGAGAGACAATCAGTATACACGTTAAGGTAAAGAGCAACCAGATAGCATACTATCATGTCGAGCAAGAAAGTCCTCCCTATATATGTCCCAGCATCCACTACAATATACATCCTATGTATAGTAATGGCCTCTAGGGCATACATATAACTAACAATACCAATGAGTACTATGCTGCACAAGCACGTACACATATGTTAAACTACACCTCATTGGTATTGCCATGTCACTGTAGAACCGTTCTGTTATATAATGTGTATATATATATATACATATATGTTGATATGAATAGGCTATTACACCTGTAGAACACTTGCACAAATACTAATGATTGCCATGCTGCACGAGCACAGACGCGTATGTTACACCACACATCATTAGTAGTGCTATGACATAGTAGAATTGATATCTTTATACCTGTATGATTTATTTACGCATTCTTCCTTTAATTCCTATTGCGTATTGCGAGTATCAGTACTATAGATGTTATAATTGCTTCTTATGGATTTTTTTTGGATATTTTACTCCTGATGATATATATCAGTGGTATGCGACGCTGTTATATATGTATATATATAATATATCATCAGAATGATCTATGCAAGTATTCTTATTCTTTACTTGATATTTCTGGATATGATGAATCGACGTCCACCATGAGTTTGATGTTTTATGATGGTTTTATTCCGGACCGAGTGGGGTAGCTATACGGTTTCGGATTTGTTTTTATCCAGACTGAGTAGGGGAGCTATACAGTCGGATACATGGTGGACCCGGGTCGAGACCGAGGGGTAGGAAAGCCGCATTATAGGCGGGGAGCCTAGCGAGGATACTCGATACCGGAGATAGAGATGAGCACGGAAGATATCCAGGGGATACTAACCGGGGTTCGATTGGGCACGACGGATATCCAGGGGATACCGACTGAGGCCAGGGATATCGGGTGGCGATCATCTGTTGAAATGGTGTCGACGATATCTGCATTTACGTGTCGGTGCTGGACACAAGAGATTTCTGATTTCGGGTGTCGATGCTGGACATCCATATATATTGATATGATTGCTATCATGAGGTACACAGTTAGATTATAGTTATTGTAGCCGACCAGGACTGATCCGGGGGACAGTACCTGTATATATTTGTACGGGCATTCATATACATAAAAAGGGATTCAAACAAGAGCTATAGACTCATTATTTTGAAATGTCTGATATGACACTAGGATCTTTAAATTATAAACCTCTAAACATTTCTTACTAAAATAGCAGGACGTATATCTAAAATAAGATACTTATTATATTTCATACCATCACGTCTTCTTTTATGCCGTGACATATCTATTATGCGGCTATTTTAAAGAAGAGGTTTATATACATATATTTTCGGCTACCTTTGGGCTTATACCTAGATACAGGTCATTTACATTTGATATGTTCCACTTGGGATTGCATGACAGATAGTGTTGCATTATAATACATACACATATCATACTATATTAGTACAGATTATGATAGTACTATGACCTAGGTATCGTCGTGCATTTTGATTTCTACCTTTAGATGTACTTTTATTCACTGAGTTGGCAACTCATCCCCGTTGTGCCACAGTTTCTTGTAGGTTTTACCGCTTGGATTATCAGCAGCGTGGGCACACATTCCTTTCGTTGATTGATTGGTAAGTGGGTTACTATTGTATCGTACTCATACTTGATTATTCATATATTCTTGTATCTAGTGAAAACTCCATCAACTTAGAAATGGTATATTGTGGACTTAGAAGCGAGACTTAGAATTTGTGTGTTGTGATGTCGTACCCATCGGAGTCGACCTTTTATATCATTTGCTGGTTGTTCCACCGTTTGGACGTGGAAGCTAGCTCCCGTTGGGATGCTATTTTATTATTGTAGTTGTATCGGGGTTTTATGCAAAATTTACAAAGGAGGTGCTGTCGAATTTCAAATTGTCATAGATGCTCTTTAAATATACTTAGTTAAATTTAAATGGTTATTTTTAGAAATGCTTCCACTTGATGATTATTAAAACTTCACCTCGAATGTTTTCAAAAGAAAAAGGTTTAGATTCCGGGTTTCGGTTTACTTGGACCGCGTCGACATGTTTAGATGTCACGTGATTTAAGTGCCGGTCACGTGCCACATTTGGACAAAGCCATGCTTCACTCAAACCCTCACTTATTGAAGCATGGAATAAACTCCAATTCTTGAAGCATGGAATAAACTCCAATTCTTTATTCCAACCATGCTTCAATAGTGAGTCAAGACCAATAAAATAATAAGCAAAGCCATGCTTCACCCATGCTCTAAATATCTCCTCATTTTCCATCTCTTTTTCTATTTTCCAAAAAATAGAAAATCCATCCATGCTATGTTATATGTACATATACATATATGCTATATGTACATATACATATACGTATATGTTGACATAAAGATATACATATACGTATATGTATATGTATACATATATGTATATGTATATATGATATATACATATATGTATACATATACGTATATGTATATGTATATGATATTACATATATGTATGTATATATGATATATCATATATGTATACATACATAGATGTATGTATGTATACATGCATAGATGTATATCTATATATTAAGAGTAGAAAATAATTAGTGAGCAATAATATTAGTTAATGTATAATTATATCAAATATATAAATACACATCGAATTATTAAATCAACACTTGATTTAATAATCCGGTTATATCACATAGAACCGACTAATATTATTTATCTGTATATCACATTATCAAATCAACACTTGATTCAATAATCTTGTTATATCACATATAACCTAACTGATAACATTTATCGCCAGATTAGAATACGGTATCGCATACTCGTATTTAATCAGGCCCCCCCCCGGCACATATCAACATATGTGCCCTACTTCGTTTCGCTTGAACTAGGAAACTTCTATGTGGGACTCTAAAGACTCGTCAATACGCCAGCAGTAGGTAATGATCATATCAGTTACCCACATGCCGTCAGCGGTACTAGCTGGACGTAATGGCTACCCAGGTATTGAGCGAATAGAAGATCAATAAGAAAGCTTGTCTAAACTCCCATGAAGCCTATAAGTAACACTTACCGTACAGTCCGGTCTTTTCGTCTGATATGTCGCATATCGAGTCTAGGGGTGGATATATATGTATATCTACATACATACATATATGTGTGTGTGTGTGTGTGTATATATATATATATATATATATATTAAGAGTAGAAAATAATTAGCAAGCAATAATATTAGTTAATGTACAATTATATCAAATATATAAATATACATCAAATTATTAAATCAACACTTGATTTAATAATCCGGTTATATCATATATAATCGACTAATATCATTTATCTGTATATCACATTATCAAATCAACACTTGATTTAATAATCTTGTTATATTACATATAACCTAACTGATAACATTTATCGCCATATTAGAATACGGTATCACATACTCGTATTTAATCAGGGCCCCCCGGCACATATCAACATATGTACCCTACTTCGTTTCGCTTGAACTAGGAAACTTCTATGTGGGACTCTAAAGACTCGTCAATACGCCAGCAGTAGGTAATGATCATATCAGTTACCCACATGCCGACAGCGGTACTAGCTGGACGTAATGGCTACCCAGGTATTGAGCGAATAGAAGATCAACAAGAAAACTTGTCCAAACTCCCATGAAGACTATAAGTAACACTTACCGTATAGTCCGGTCTTTTCGTCTGATATGTCGCATATCGAGTCTAGGGGTGGAATCGTCAGACCCCAGTAACTTGATAAGTCATGCCTATGTGTATGGCTCATAACGGTTCGAGAAACTAATGATAACACTTACCAGTAAATCTCATCAGCCCTGGCCAGGGACTTACTGTTATAACCAATCGAGCAAAGCGCAACATCAACTCCTAATACTGGGAGAGACGAAACCCCTCCTATCACTCACTGCATCTATGTGACTCGGGACTGTACCCAAAATCCACCTGTTTGCACGACTCCTTTGAGCCGTGGTAGGGAGGAAATCAAAGCATAGTGGGAACCACACAAGACACTATGACGATCTCGGGCCTACAGACTAACCTGTACCAGTGTCACCAGAGAACTGCTATCTGACGATAGGTATAGTACCAACTAGGAGTTCTCGGTGAGTCCTGTTCGGTGTACCCATTCTCTAATGAGCACTTGTGTACAATCTTTGATGTCAAACACCAATGGTTATGGGACCAACCATCATCGCCCTTACAGGGTCAAGAAACATACACACTAGTTTACTCTGAAATATCGATGCCCTGTCTCGATACTCTCTCGACTAGGAACATTTAAAGGATGTGCTTGTGGACTACACAAGTCCCAGTAGTATGATCAGCATCATAGTCCCGGTAGTCAAGCAAACATCCTAACGGCTTTATCAACATGTATCTGAGAGACGGTATAATAATACTAGTGTACATGTTAAAATAAAGAGCAACCAGATAGTATTCTATCATGTCGAGCAAGAAAGTCCTTTATATATATGTCCAAGCATCCACTATATCAAACAATAATGGCCTCTAGGGCATACACATTCCTAACTGATGGAAGCAAGGTCCATCTTCTCGTGTCGCCTCTGTGTTCGTTATCCATGGAAGCCAGCACGAGGCACTTGGCTTTCGCATAATCCAGATCCCAAGTCTTACGGACCTCAATGTCCGCGACCGAGGATGTCGGACCTGGAACATGGGGCTTTAGCCGTGAGGATGTATGCAACCTTTGTAAGTCGATGTCGCGCACCCCACGTGTTCACGAGGAGGCGGAAATTGCAAAAAATGATTTTTACGGAATTTGCAACACCGACTAGAACCAAGGATCGATCATAAACCCTAGCTAGCAAACTACTTGAGATTTAACTACTCGGATGAATGTTATACCTCATAGTATCGTGTCCTTCGGGTCTTCTCGATGTCCCCCTCGTCGTCGTAGGCTCCGAGGATCGAAACGGATCAAAGCTTCCTCGTCGGCTTCCTCGAGTCAAAGATGATCCATTTGAGAGTTTATAGTCCAAGCTCCAACTCCAAATCCGAGGTAACTAAAGCAACTAGCTTGCTAAACTAGATGGCCTAGGTGATGTAGAGAAAGAAGATGGAGTGTTTTGTCTCTTGGAACCCTAGGATTCTCAACACATGAGAGCTTTTAGAGTTTAGAGGAAGAAGAAGAAGACTTGAAGCAAATGAGAGTGAAGTGTGAACTTGGAAATAGCTTGGCTGTCCACTTGAGATAGAATGAAGAATATTAGATATTTTATGAGATAAATCTCACAATAAAATATCTTCAAACCTTCACAAATATCTTGTGGTGACTCATGATCATGAGTCACCAAGTAGCCATGCTAGGTTCAATGCTCAAATCCACCTCATTTCCTCCACCCATTTTCTTTAATCCAAAAAGAATAAAACCCTAATAGGTGTCCCCCTTCTAGAAGCCAATCCCGAGGAATTATGAGAATGCCCCTCATCCGTATATACATACACGCATCCGTATTCCGAAGAAAATGAATACTAAGAGACGAAACAATCCATCAATATAATACTAGGATCCGGCTTAAACCAAAGCCTACTAGTATTATCCGCCCGATCATCATACGCGTACAAGTGCACGTACGTGATCGAAGCCCTGCCGTAAAAACCATACGGCCTCTACACCTTTTTCCCGGTGCAGAGAAACTCTCTATGTGGGACTCTAAAGACTCGACACTACGTTGGCAGTGGGTTTAACCACAAGCCGCAAGCGGTGCTAGCTGCACGTAACGGCTACCCAGGTACGTGTCGATAAGAATGCCGATGAGCTAACGCATCCGAACTCCTACTGAGCCTGTATGTGACAATCTTTGTACAGACCGGTCTGTTCGTCTAAGAGTATCGCATATCGGGCCTAAGGGGTGGTAATCGTCAGACCCCTAATAGCGCAATAAGTCGTGTCGGAGTGTAGCCCAGAACACCCTGAGAAACTACTGGAATACCTACCAGTAAATCTCGCTTGCCTTGGCCAAGGACTTTGTGTAATGGTCTTCCGAACACAGCGCGATATCAACCCCCAATACCGGAAGAGATGAATCCTATCTAACCGCCACGCCTCCAAGTGCTTCGGGACTACACCCAACTACTACCTGTTTGCATGACTCCTTTGAGCCATGGTAGGGTAGTAATCAAAGTACAGTGGGAACACACTCGAAGCAAAGTAGCAGTGTCAAATCGACGGACTAAGCTGTACTCATGTCACCTGGGAACTGCTACCCGACGATAGGTATAATACCCACCAGCAGTTCCCGACGAGTCCTGTCCAGTGTACTCATAACCTAATGAGCACCTGCATACTATCTCCAGTACGACGTACTAATGGCTGTGGGACATACCATCTCCCCTGCTGGGATGAGAAGCGTATACACTAGTCTACTGTGGAGTATCGATGCCCCGTCTCGATAATCCTACGACTAAGGATCTGTATAGGATGTGCTTATAGATTACCCAGCCCCCACTAGTATGACTGCCATCACAACGCTGGTAATCAAGCAAAGATCCTAAAGGCTCTACCAATATATATAAACGATATGCTATGAAAACACATGCACATATTGAGGTAGAAACAAACCAGGTAGCATACTACCATTTCGAGCAAGGCTGTTACTATATCCGTGTATATCCTAAGGTCCCATTAAGTAATATACAATCCAGTATGATACAATAATAGCCTCTAGGGCATATATCACTAATAATCTCCCACTTGCATTAAGGCCATATACCGGCATATCGCAGACCGAAGATCTCGAATAGCCTCTCGAACACTGTCTGAAGGACGGCCTCTGTGAGTGGATCTGCAGTGTTGTTCTTCATATCTACTCTCCTCACCTCGATCTCCTGGAGATCAACGATCTCCATGATCAGGCGGTACCTCTCCTCAAGATATGTCTGGATCTCTAATAGGACCTGGGTTCCTTCCCTAAAGCTATAGCGCCGTATGTTGTCACAATACTAAAGTATTGGACCAACAAATGGAAGGAACCACCTGAAGTTCAATTAAGAACTTCCTCATCCAGACTGCCTCTTTTGCGGCGTCTCATGCAGCGAACTACTCCATTTCCATCGTCGAGTCTGCAACGGTGTCATGCTTGGAGCTCTTCCAATAGACCGCCCATGCACTGAGGGTAAACCCATAACCTGACATGGACTTGGAGTCATTCTTATCACTCTGGAGGCTGGAGTCAGCAAAGGCCTCGATCTAGAGGTCTTTTCCGCCATACACGAAGAACATCTCCTTAGTCCTTCTCAGGTACTCGAGATGTTCTTTACTGCTATCCAGTGCATCTCCACTGGGTCTGACTGATACCGGCTTACCATGCTATGTGCGTAAGCAACATCTGGTCTGGTACACAACATCTCATACATTATAGAGCCTACCGCAGAAGCGTATGGTATAATCGATATGCGAGCCCTTTCCAAATCAGTCTTGGAAGACATCTCTTTGGAGAGGGTGATTCCGTGATAAGCCGGTAGACTACCGTGCTTAGAATCATCCATACTAAATATTTTCAGTATGGTGTTGTTTTACCTTGACTGTGAAAGTCCCACCATCCTCTTTGATCTATCACGATAGATCTGGATCCCCAGAATGTAGTTGGTATCACCCAGGTCTTTCATGGAGAACCTCGGTGACAAGAATCCTTTGACTGATTGTAGCATAGGAATGTCATTTCCTATCAAGAGAATGGCATCCACATACTCAACGAGGAATTCCACAGTTCTTGCTACAATCTTACTATAAATGCATGGTTCATCTGGATTTTTGATAAAGTCGAATTCTTTGACTGTCTCAATAAAAATAGATGTTCCAACTCCGCGATGCCTACTTTAGTCCATAAATGGACTTAAGCAACTTTCACACTGTCCCGCTTCTCCTACTCTGATTGAAACCCTCTGGCTGATCCATATAGACGCACTCTTCCAGATCACCATTTAGAAAAGCCGTCTCTACGTCCATCTGCCGGATCTCAAAATCTTGGAAGGCAGCAATGGCAAGAAGGATCCGAATGGATTTGAGCATAGACACTGGAGAAAAGGTTTCATCATGGTCCAAACCAAGTCTTTGACGAAAACCTTTTGCAACAAGTCGAGCCTTATAGGTTTCAACCTATCCATCTACACCAATCTTCTTTCTGAAGATCCATCCGCAGCCTACGGGTTTTACCCCTTCTGGAGCAATGTTCAAAGTGCATACTTTGTTGGTGTACATGGACTCCATTTCGGTCCGCATTACATCCAGCCATTTTACCGAGTCACCGCTCTGTATGGCTTACTGGAAGCTAGTTGGCTCATCATTGTCAATGATGCAATCCTCTCGATCCCCGTATATGAGAAAACCGTAGTATCTCTCGGGCGGATGAGACTGCCTACTAGTCCTTCGGATTGGTGTAGGGATGTCCAGTTCTTTTGAAACCTCTGGTTCTATCATACTTTCAGTAATAGTTTGTGGTTATGGAATTTCTTCCAGTTCTATTGCGCTCCCAGTATTTCCTTTTAAAAAATTGATTTTATAAAAAGTGGGCATGACGAGGAACAAAAACCTTTTGTTCTTATGCGTAATAGGAATGATACCCCCTGGAGTTCTTTGGGTATCCCACAAACCTATACTTTACTGAGGTGCCTCGAGCTTGTCCGCATACTGATTTTCAACAAAAGCTGGACATCCCTATATTTTCAGATACTGAAGATTGGGTTTCTTCCCACTCCACATCTGATATGGTGTGGTAGGCACAGTCTTGGTAGGAACCTTATTCAAAAGATATGCAGCTGATTCTAGTGCATAACTTCAGAAGGATTGTGGCAACTTAGCGTTACTCATCATGGAACGAACAATATCCAATAGGGTTCTGTTCCGTCTTTCCTATACACCGTTGTGTTATGGTGTGTGTAGAAGAGTAAGCTGAGAGAGAATTCCATTCTCTTTTAGGTAATCCAGGAACTCGGCAATTAAGTATTCACCACATCGATCAGATCTCAGTGTCTTGATACTTTTGCCTGTTTGTTTTTCCACTTCATCCTTATATTCTCGGAATTTTCTCAAAAGGCCTTGGATTTATGCTTCTTCAAGAATACATGTCCTTACCTAGAGAAATCATCCGTAAAAGTAACGAAATAGGAATAACCACTTCATGCATTTGTAAATATTGGACTACACACGTTGCTGTGTATGAGTCCCAAGAGCTCGCTCGCTCTTACTCTGGGTCCAGTGAACGGAGTCTTTGTCATCTTTCCTATGAGACAAGATTGACAAGTTGCATAAGACTGATATTCGAACAGATCCAAATATCCCTCTCTATGGAACTTCGTCAACCGTGTTTCAATGATATGACCCTATCTACAATGCCATAAGAAAGCCTTATTTAATTCTGGGAGCCTTTCTTTTAAGTGTGTTCTGGACGTTTGAAAACCTGAGCTTGATTCAATATATATTGTCCTCTAGTGTACCTGACCCAATCAAACTTTGATTTAGGTGGATGTGAACCACATCGCTTACAAACTAGACTTAGTACACACAAACAGTTACATAGAATCAATATCTGCCCACTTGTCAATTTTAGGTGATATACCCTATGGATACAACGTCCACGCTCATTCCGTTAGCATCCCTGAGAGTCATATCACCTGCTTTGATAACTTTACGGTTTCTCAAAGCCTGTAATGAATTACAGATATGAGATCCTGATCCGGTATCTTGTACCCAGGAAGTAGAGTTAATTGACAGACTGTTTTCAATCACAAACACACCCGAAGTCGAAGCCACAACGTACTTCAGATCCTGGATTCTGGCTTTCCAAGCCCTGCATCCCTTCTGCCAATGCCCTTTCCCGTGACAATAGGAACATCCCTCCTTTCCTACTGTCAGCCCTGAAACTTTTTCCCTGCCCTTTTCTTCTACCTTACTGACACCGCCTATCGGCTTTGTGGAGGTCTTCTTCTTCTCACCCTTGGTATCCGCCTTGGATCCAGAAAAGGATGATTCCCCAATAAGCAGAGCGGGTGTCTCCCTGGTTTCCTTCAGGGTGCCCTCAACTGGAAGTATAACTTTCTTCCCATAGGCGTAAGTATGAGGTAGGGACTGTAGAATCAAGTCAGTACATGACTCGTTCTCCAACGTGGTTTCCAGGTCCGTGAGCTGTTTAATACAGCTGATCATTGTAAGGATGTGGTCCCCTACAGATGATCCGACAGCCAACCTCACTTGAAGCAATTCCTTCGAGGTCTCATATCTTGCGATACGAGATTGCTCTCCATATAAAACATTGTTATGGAGGAAGATGGAAACTAAGTCATTGCTCTCCATATAAAACATTGTTATGGAGGAAGATGGAAACTAAGTCCATTTTCTTGTGCTGCCTCTGGTATACACCATCTACTTAGTCCAACATGAGGAACTTGGCATTTGCACAGTCTTTTTCCTTTATCTTGCGGATATCAACATCCGCGACGGTGGAAACTGGACCTGGGATAGCGGGGGCTTTGAGTAGTAATGAGGTGGTCCAGCTTGTCATAGGTAATGGACATCTGGACAAACCTTTGCCAGTCAATATAGTATAACTTAGTCATTTTATTATCTATCTGTAACCTAATCTGGTCACCTGGTCGCTGCAATTAAGAGAGAGAAAAGAAAACACTCATTATGATGCTCTTGCAAGTTTAGATTGGTTTTTAATTTATCTAAACAGGATGGCTAGCACTGTTTCTCGAATCCTTCCTCAAACCATAAAAGAAGAATTAGTCAGGATTAATCTCACCGTACAATACTTGCTTAACCGTTCAGCCAAGCTAGTGTCGGTACTTCGAGGGAGGTTTTACGACGCTTTCGCGAAGTTTCTTAATTAAATAATCTCTTTTCCCTGGAGGCGTAGCCCCGCTAACACTGTTCTAGACACCTACTTGGTTTATATCATTGATCGTTAAGTGAAGAATCTCCCGAGGAGTAGCGGATACTCACAGTAGGATCGGGATCCAAATATCATTGTGTGATAATCCTGAAGGAATCCTACCAACATTATCACAATCCAAATAGTATGCAGCACTAGCAAGTTTCAGTTTCCTTAGAAACTCCCGATATGGATTTTTGCCCCATGCTCTTATGACCATGACGAAGGCCAACATATCATAAGTCACATGTCAAGTTCTACCCATCATTGTCCAGGTTAATTTGAACCCACCCGTACATACCCTTGACGAAGGCCAAAATAGTAGTACGACTGTCCCAAAACAACGCATCTATCTATGCTACAGATGAATATCCAGCAGCCACCAAACACCATGCCTTGGCGAAGGTCAAAATACATAGCTTGAATATTACTGAATATTCAACTGAAATGACGGAGGGCTACGAATGGTTTTGGCAAAACCGTGAACGTAGTGAACTTGATATAATCGAAGGAACCTGATAGTTTTTAAAAGGAGTGGTTTAAGCTCTGCATTTAAAAGTCTCCTGTTTTAAATTAACCGAGTGGTTTTAAAATTTGTTCCAACGATTCAGCTTTGGTTTGTTTGCTTTGCATTAATGTAATGCAGTCCCATCATATACACCTATCATCATAGAAAAAGACGAAAATATCATGTCCACTTATGCCATCCGCATTCGCTACTGGGCCCCGCCATCACCCGTTAGGTTACTTAACTAACGACAGAGCGGGGGCTGGACTAGCGCGGAGGCAAAACATAAGCAACGCCTACTAGATATCATATATAGATATATACATTCGTCTCACGCAATAATAGGCATTCCAGATCACAGATGAACATATTGGATATACTAGGAATTCCGCGTTTCGTTTGAGCCCGTAACGAAAGACAGATTCCACGGTCGTGATGAATATCCAAACCCCACCCTAAACCCCCTACGAGTGCGGCAAACCACCCACCAAATTCCCAAAGTGAAGCAACCTCCCTCAACAAAGTGAGTAGGCCACTCGGCACTTCAAGAACCCGGTAGTTTGTGCACCCCACCTTGGGTCTATCCTAGGAGCAGAAAATAGTAAAAGAAATAATACAACGGTGGCTACAATCTCAACCCGGATGTGCCCCGCAAAATAATATTACATCACTTTACAAATTTTACATCGAATGAAAGAATGAAGACCCTCATCTCACATCCCCGGCTATTCATCCACGACGATCCAACAAGTTCATATACACAAACCAACATAACATCATCACAGATATGTGCAACCCCGACTAATCGACGTATAGCAATTAGTCGATGTTTCCAAACACATATACACATCACAAAGCTTGTAAACTAACCGCGACATTAGAATTCCGTATGCAATTAACAAACTTAACCAATTTTCCAAAACTTGAAAATCCAGTGAGCTAAAGTTCCAAAACCGATCGTTTTATACCAATTCGGAAGTCCGAATCAAAATGAAACGTGCCCGAACCTTCACAGAGAGTTAGAGCACGAAATTAACTTCGAGTTGGGGGTCTAGAGGAGGTAACCCACCCCCGAGGCCACCACGAGGTGGCCATGGGGAGAGGCAGACCCGAAACTGCCTAAGGTGGGGCAGTTTCGGGTCCCCACCGCCAAGACCACCTTGTGGTAGTCTTGGGGAGTGGGCCTAGCTGTTCGGTCCCCCCGGGTGTTCCCCGGAGTGTCCATGCACCACCCCATGGCTTCTCACTTCAAACCGTGAGCCCGCGGGGTGTGCAAACATCTCAAATTGTCATTTTTGGAAACTGTTTTTCTCGGCAGTTTTTGCGCGCGACAAAAACGGTGGATTTCTAACGTCGCTACAAGCTATCTAAGGTTTATGAGAGGCTCTGATACCACTGTAAGTCGATTTCGCGCACCCCACGTGTTCGCGGGGAGACGAAAATTGCAAAAAATGATTTTTACGGGCTTCACAACACCGACTAGAACCAAGGATCGATCATAAACCCTAGCTAGCAAACTACTTGAGGTTTAACTACTCGGATGAATGTTATACCTTGTAGTATCGTGTCCTTCGGGTCTTCTCGCTTTCCTCCTCGTCATCTAGGCTCCAAGGATCGAAACGGATCAAAGCTTCCTCGTTGGCTTCCTCGAGTCAAAGACGATCCACCCGAGAGTCTATAGTCCGAGCTCCAACCTCAAATCCGAGGTAACTAGGGCAACTAGCTTGCTTAACTAGACAGCCTAGGTGATGTAGAGAAAGAAGATGGAGTGGTTTGTCTCTTGGAACCCTAGGATTCTCAACACATGAGAGCTTTTAGGGTTTAGAGGGAGAAGAAGAAGACTTGAAGAAAATGAGAGTGAAGTGTGAACTTGGAAATAGCTTGGCTGTCCACTTGAGATAGAATGAAGAATATTAAATATTTTATGAGATAAATCTCACAATAAAATATCTTCAAACCTTCACAAATATCTTGTGGTGACTCATGACCATGAGTCACCAAGTAGCCATGCTAGGTTCAATGCTCAAATCCACCTCATTTCCTCCACCCATTTTGTTTAATCCAAAAAGAATAAAACCCTAATAGGTGTCCCCTTCTAGAAGCCAATCCCGAGGAATTAGGAGAATGCCCCTCATCCGTATATACAAACTCGTATCCATATTCAAAAGAAAACGAATACTAAGAGACGAAACAATCTATCAATATAATACTAGGATCCGGCTTAAACCAAAGCCCACTAGTAATATCCGCCCGATCATCATACGCGCACAAGTGCACGTACGTGATTGAAGCCCTGCCGTAAAAACTATATGGCCTCTACACCTTTTTCCCGGTGCAGAGAAACTCTCTATGTTAGATTCTAAAGACTCGACACTACGCTGGCAGTGGGTTTAACCACATGCCGCAAGCGGTACTAGCTGCACGTAATGGCTACCCAGGTATGTGTCGATAAGAAAGCCGATGAGCTAACTCATCCGAACTCCTACTGAGCCTGTATGTGACAATCTCTGTACAGTCCGGTCTGTTCGTCTAAGAGTATCGCATATCGAGCCTAGGGGGCGGTAATCGTCATACCCCTAATAGCGCAATAAGTCGTGTCGGAGTATAGCCCAAAACACCCTGAGAAACTACTGGAATACCTACCAGTAAATCTCGCTTGCCTTGGCCAAAGACTTTGTGTAATGGCCTTCTGAACACAGCGCGATATCAACCCCCAATATCGGGAGAGACGAATCATATCTAACCGCCACTGCCTCCAAGTGCTTCGGGACTGCACCCAACTACTACATATTTGCATGACTCCTTTGAGCTTTGGTAGGGTAGTAATCAGTACAGTGGGAACACACTCGAGGCAAAGTAGCAGTGTCAAGTCGACGGACTAAGCTGTGGAACTGCTACCCGACGATAGGTATAATACCCACCAACAGTTCCCGACGAGTCATGTCCAATGTACTCATAACCTAATGAGCACATGCATACTATCTCCAGTACGACGTACTAATGGCTGTGGGACAGACCATCTCCCCTGCTGGGATGAGAAGCGTATACACTAGTCTACTGTGGAGTTTCTGTTAGTTATATGTATGCCCTAGAGGCCATTGCTGTACATACGATGTATATTGTAGTGGATGCTTGGACATATATAGAGAGAACTTTCTTGCTCAACATGATAGTATTGCATTTTATCTTAACATGTACACTTTATTATCTCTCTATTACATGTTGATAGATGAGTACTTGATTACCAGGATTATGATGCAGATCATACTAGTGGGGACAGGGTAGTCGGTAAGTACATCCTTCAAAATGTTCCTAGTCGTGGGAGTATCGAGACAGAGTATCGATACTCCAGAGTAGACTAGCGTATGCGCTTCTCGACCCATATGATGGGCGATGGATGATCCCATATCCATTGGTGTTTGACATCAGAGAAGGTATACGGGTGCTCAGTGGAGACTGGGTACACTGGACGGACTCGCCGAGAACTCCTAGATGGTATTATACCTATCGTCGGGTAGCAGTTCTCTGGTGACACTGGCACAGGTTAGTCTGTAGTCCCGAGATCGTCATAGAGTCTTGTGTGATTCCCACTGTGCTTTGATTTCCACCATACCACGATCAAGAGATCGTGCAAAAAATTGGTTTTTGGGTACAGTCCCGAGTCACATAGAGGCAATGAGTGATAGGAGGGGTTTCGTCTCTCCCGGTATTGGAAGTTGATGTTGCGCTTTGCTCGATTGGCCATAACAGGAAATCCCTGGCCAGGGTTGCTGAGATCTACTGGTAAGTGTTATCAGTAGTTTCTCGAACCGTTATGGACCTTGTATCGGCATGACTTATCAGGCTATTGAGGTCTGACGTTATACCACTCCCAGGCCGTGATATTTGACATATCAGACGAAGAGACCGGACTGTACGGCAGTGTTACTGAGTGGATTCACAGGAGTATGAGCAGGCTTGCTTGTTGATCTTCTGATCGCTCAATACCCAGGCGGCCGTTAGGTTTAGCAGACCGCTTACGGCTTATGGGTGTTTGATATGATCATCACCTACTGCCGGCGTATTGACGAGTCTTTAGAGTCCTACACAGAAGTTTTCTGGCTCAAGCGAAACGGAGCAGGAGCACATATGTGATATATGCGGGACCGAGATTAATACGATATGTGATACCGAATTCTATTCTCGCGACATGTGACATCGGTAGGTTATATGTGATATAGCCAAGTTATCGGATCAAGTGTTGATTCGATAAGTTGTTACATTTGATATTAGTCGGTTATATATGACATAGCCGGATTATTAAATCAAGTGTTGATTTAATAATTTAATGTAGAATTATATATTTGATATATTAAATTACATTAACTAATATTAGCTCACTTAAGTATTGATTTTTCTCACTTATGATACATTGATATATATATATATATGTGTGTGTGTGTGTGTGTGTGTGTGTGTGTGTGTGTGTGTGTGTGTGTGTGTGTGATATATGTTAAATGTATTGTTTTCCTTTTGCACAAAATATATATGAGATATATATTTATGTGTCATGCTAGGTTACACATGCAACATGTATGTATACTCACACCATGCTAGGTTAAGGTTAGGGTTTTATTTGTTTTAAGTAATTCAAAAAACTTGGATAACTAGTCATAGATGAGCTTGGAGAAGCTAGTAAAACATTGACATAGTCCACTTATTTGTCTAGTTTAAGATATTTGTTAACCCAACCTTTAACTCATACCTATGGTTTATTTTCTACAATGGTTAGTGCATGACATACACTCACCATGGTTGCATTTCTAACCTCATGAGTTTCATTCATCATCTTCTTCCTCACTTGAGAAAAAGCTTGCTAGTTTTTTCTAAGTGATGAAACCTTA
Organism: Agapanthus africanus; assembly: GCA_030015575.1. Taxonomy (NCBI): domain Eukaryota; kingdom Viridiplantae; phylum Streptophyta; class Magnoliopsida; order Asparagales; family Amaryllidaceae; genus Agapanthus; species Agapanthus africanus. The sequence continues at coordinate 202,495,442 of CM057347.1, read as the reverse complement.
TGAGAAAATTATTTCTAAAGTGAGTAAAATTCCTACTTCATCATCCTTTACTACTAACCATTTAGTATAGGGTGTTTGCTTCACTAATTCCACAATTAGTGAAGATGTAGCTTGGGCTAGTGTCTCCTCGACGTAGATCATCTTCGGCCTCGAAGACTTCGAGCAAGCTTGTTCCATACATCTTGTGGAGTGATCAGTCGAAAATAGTGCATTCTCAACACGTTAATTTCCCTAATCTTATCATTCATATATAGATGTTTATTGTAATTATAACACAGATTATGAATTCATCAGGAAAATACCAAATAAACTGTGTTATAGTTATAATCGACATTCTAAAGGAAAATTACATGTTTATTATTAATTGCATTGATCTGCATATATCAATCCTTGTATCGAGATTGTGTGCAGGAAATTCTCCAGGTAAAAAAAGCCAGAACCGCTAAAAGTGCTGATAAAACGCATCAAGTCCAAGACTTGTGATCTGGCAGTAAACAAGAAAGTATAAAAATATTCCAGACATCAGGAAAGTGCCATAAAGCCAACATAAAACAACACAGGAATTTCCATGCAGCAAACCCATCAAACGGCCGCGGATCCACGGCCGAGTCAGGCCGATCCGCGGCGGATCCGCGGCCAAGTTGACTCATCGGCAGTGAGAACTTTTTGCAGAAGACTTCTTTTAACGGACAAGCTTCTCCAAGACGCTTTGAATTGTGTAGATTTCTCCAGAAGCTTCCCTTCTAACAGCCAAGCTTCTTATGCAAGCTAGCCAACAAACTTCTTCTAGAAACTTCTCATAACAACCTAGCTTCCAAAGGAAGCTATACCTAGCTTCTAAGGGAAGCCAAAGGAAAACACTATAAAAAGGCACATAGGGCTTCATCGAAAAGGTTGTTCGGTTGTTGAATATTAAGCCAAATTCCCACAAGTTGAGTGACACAACTTGCAATTCAAAACCCTAACCCCAAATCTATTTCAAAAAGCCAAATCAAGATTCATCGAGTACCAAATCGAGCAAGCATCCAACGAGCCTTTTGAAGCAACGCGGATCTTCATCCGAGCAAGTGATCCAAGACGATCCGCGACTCAAGAAGACGATGCGAAGCAAGTTCGATGATTTAGTTCATCCTCAATTCTTGTAGTCTTTGAGTGTATTGTAACGAAATATCGAATAATAAAAGGTGAAGATCTTTATTCTTGCTTTCTATTCATTCTCGCATTATGATATTCTTCGTTCTTGATTGCTTTGTAATGATGCGGGAGTAAAACTCCGCTTGTATCGGAATCGAAAGAATAGGTAGATGATGTTGATGAATTCTTGAACGATTCTTAAGTCTTATGAGTTTTGTAAACCCTAGGAAATTGAATCAACGACGACCTAATGTTTTCGCTCTAAATTAGAGATCAACAATCAATGATTGAATTTCCTAGAGGCTAGAATTTGAATGCTAATTAACGAAAGGACAAGGGATGATGATGAAGAAACCCTAATTTCTTCGATAGATCCCTAAACCTCGTTGATTATCATCGATCTAGCAACAAATCTTCAATAGATAAGAATTTGTAATTATAAGCATTAAGCATCACTATCGATTCGATTGATTCCGACAAGCCTCTCTACAAATCTTGATAACTCAAACGATTTGGATATTTTCTTGATTTCTACCATTTCTTGATTTTAGATCTAGTTTGTGATGATTCTCAAAACTAAATTTCACAATTATTGAATCATTTTCTTTTATATTTTAATTTCCAACGCAACTAAAACAAGATCGATCAAATCACACTTTCCCTGTGGACGATCCGCATTCACCCGACGAAACTACAATAGACACCGTCAATTGATTGCGATATAAATTTCTTTGGTTGTGATCTATTTTACATTTTCAAAACACGACACATCGAAATGATATCAATCAAATGGCGCCGTTGCCGGGGACAGTGTGCTAAAATTTGTTCATTTTTGTAATTCGAGTTGGAAAATTTATTATTCCATCAGTTTTTTAGATCAAAATTCATAACAAGCGCTTAACGATTTGTTGTGATTTGTTGCAAGGAGATCTGGAATCTGTAGAGCGAGAGGAAAAATATTCAGGACATCTCAAAAAGTCCAGAGAGGCAATTGGAACAGTTCCTAAAATTTGTGTGCAGGTATCTCGTCATCAGACCGCGGAACCGCGGCCGTAGGCAGCATCTTGCGGCGGATCCGCGGTACATTGAGGGCTTCAGTGCACCAAAATTCTCAGGTCCATTTCTGACTTTCTTATCTCCTCCCTGCTCTGTCCATTAACCAATTTCTGCAGCTTTCTTTGCAAAAATTCGCAGGCCGCAAAAAGAAAAATTGTTGCGTGTTTGATCTTGGTTGTTTGCATTTTTAACACGGAAATTAAGGGGCAACGACCAAAATTCAGATTAGGTCGAGATTTCATTACCCGTCCTAAGCCCCAAAAATCATAAACTTGCATCTGCATCACCCTCATTAACTAAAAAATATCTAGACAAGACTCTAAGGACCGTCGCGCTCAATTAGGACAAAAGGAGGTCATGGGTAACTATTGCTTATCCGCGTTTCTTTTGTGGTGTCTAAAGCAAGTGTGTCTAAGGCAAGTGGTTACTTAATTAGGCCCACTACTTACGTAGTGGAGAACCTCCCACTTACCTGGCACTTACCTGGCCACAGGAAGGGCAAAGAGGCAATAGAGGGTCTATCTTGCGACTTGTCTTCTGGAAGTTTAGGAGCGGTCTAGAGCCTTGACCTAGGTGACCACTAGATTTAGGGTTGCTTGTGCATTGTTTGTGGGCATTTTTCAAAAATCCGTATTTTTTCAAACCAAACACCAAACTCATTTTTTCTCTAATTATCACACAACGCTGCCACTTGTGCTAAACCATTTAGTGCATGCTCGGCTGGACACGGGATTCTAGTGCCCGTCTTGTCCGCGTTCCTCTTATCGACTCCGAAATCGGTAATTCTACATCTACTTTTTCTACACCCCCTACCACACCCATTTCGATAGACGATTCTCCATCAAACTTCTTTAACACTACTCTGCCACCATCCGCAGGTGCGTGGAAGCCGCCCCGCATCTCTCTCCAAGAGAGATGCTATCTTATGAGGGGTCCTCTTTCGACCTGTCTCACCATTCCACCGGCCAATGGGGACAATTTTGAAATAAAACCCCAATACATCAAACTTCTACCCAAATATCACGGTCTTGAGTCTGAAGACGCATATGTCTTTATTACCAAATTTGAAAATATATGCGCTATGATGGGTACTTCACAGCTTTCTATGGATACTATGTGTTTACGTCTTCTCCCATTCACCTTGTGCGATATAGCCGAGAAGTGGCTTTATAACACAGCCGCACATTCTATTTCGAACTGGGGAGAATTCGTGACAGCATTCCTTAAGAAATTCTACCCTAATCATAAGACAGCTCGAGTCCGTAGCGAAATAAATCAATTTACCCAGCTTCCAAATAAACCATTCTCGAAGTGTTTTGAACGCTTCAAGGATCTGTTAGTTCAATGTCCACATCACGGAATTCCTAGATGGGATCTGTGCAGAATCATATATGAGGGCATTAATTCTACCACAAAACAGACCCTTGAATCCATGTGTCAAGGCACCTTCATGACTAAAAATGATGGTGAAGCTTGGAGATTTTTAGAAGATTTCGCTGAAAAATCTTTACAGTGGGAGAATGTAAACCAGTCATCGTCTAGGGGTGGCACTCACCAATCTGATGTTTCCATAGGAGTTAGAGCTGAAATGGCAGCAATGCAAAAGAAACTCGAAACTATGGAACATAAATTTTTAGCAGCCTCCCTAAATCAGATATCACTCTCTAAAACTGTCTGTGGATGCTGTTCTGATCCGTCTTATCTTACGGAAGAATGTCCTTTAAATTCTCCGTTTCAAGGTCAAGAGCATACCAATGATGCTTTCCAACAAAGACCTAGAAACAATCCGTATTCTTCCATTTATAATCAGGGTTGGAGGAATCACCCTAACTTTACTTGGAACCAACAACAAAATCAAAACACGGTTCCAAATCAAAATAATTTTCAAAGGGGTCCTCCACCACAACAGCAACCACTTCAAATAAGTCAGCACCCCTATCAAACACAAACTTTTCAAAATCCGGCCACAAATTCTGCACCTGGGAATAATTCTTTCCAAACGGTCGGTTTAAATAACTCCTCTTCACTCGAACAAACCATGAATTTGCTTCTGACAAATTTCATGCAAGCTACGGCAAATTTTCAGTCTTCCGTCGATGACATAAAAAGGAACTCTGCTTCCCAAAATGAGAGTATTAAATCGATGGAAGCACAAATTGCTCGATTAAATGCCGAGATGAGTGCTAGAGAGAAAGGGAAACTTCCAGCTCAACCCTTACCCAATCCTGGCTATTCACATCATGTGAATGCTATTTACCACGTTGAGATCTGGAAGAGTGCTTGACAACCATGTCGGTGAAGAGATTGATACGAATAATGATGAATTAATCGATGATACCGCGGCTGAGACTTTTCATTCCACTTCTACTTCTAATTCTGACCCCAGTTCGTCTACCCCACCATTTTCTTCCGAGCCTATTCTCCGTTTTCCTCAAGGCTCGACACCTCAGCATACCTCTTCTAGTCCACCAAAGACGATCCCCACTCCTATTTTGGGATCTTTCCTACCCACACGATCTTCTCCAATGTTGGACCCCGCTATTATTGCTAAAGCTCCTTATCCTAATAGGTTAAGGGGAAACAGACCAAGTCCGCAAATGGAGAAGATCACTGAAATCTTTAAACAGGTTAACATCAACATCCATCTTCTAGATGCGATACAACAAGTCCCCGCTTATGCGAAAATTCTCAAAGACTTGTGCACTAGGAAGAGGAAGACTCAAGTGCCAAAAAAGGTATTCATGTCAAAAACTGTAGACACAGTTTTTCCCCAACAATTACCTAGGAAACGTAAGGATCCTGGCTATCCTACTATTTCTATTTCTATTGGGGATAAACACATTAATCGTGCTCTACTTGACCTTGGCGCAAGTGTTAACCTACTTCCATACTTTGTTTATGAGCAGCTAGGGATCGGAGAGTTGAAACTAGCTCACTGCACTCTCCAGATGGTCGACCGATCAATCACCAAATCTAGGGGTGAACTGGAGGATGTGTTAATAAAAATCGGGGAATTTGTATTCCCTGTGGACTTTATTGTACTCGATACACAGCCTGTAGCGAACCCACGGAATCAAATTCCGGTGATTCTTGGTCGACCCTTTTTGGCCACTTCCAATGCTATAATCAACTATCGTAATGGCTCTATGACCCTATCCTTCGGGAAGATATCAATTGAGCTTAACATATACAAGTTGGGAAGTGTACCCTCTGAACCTACTGCTCAGGTCTGTTCTGTCGAATTAATGGATGTCGACAGCAGCGAATTTGATCAGCGTCATGATACTGATCTAGACTCTTTTCATATGTTGTTGTTTGACCCAACTATGTATCATACACATACGGACTCTTCCACCGAGTTGTCCGGGTCAACATCTAACACTGATTATGAACTATTTTTGGAGTCTGAAGATCACCCCGCGCTTTTTGATGATATTATTTTTCGGGTTATCGATGAGAGCTTTGAGGACATTTTCGCTGATGAACTCGCATTTTTAGCAAACACGGGTATTGAGATGAATCAACGACAAGAAAAAGAAATTGAACCTCCACCCCTTCTTCTGGACAATCATGTGAAGGCGAGTAATCCATCATCACTATCACTGTTTCGTCTCTCCAAATTGAGACGCAAACCCATTCTTTCACACCACTTATCTCTTTCCCACTTCGTTCTGTCTCTCTACAACATGTTCTTCTACCAACTGGTGTGTTTTACTGATAAAATTTTCGAATGGTTGGTGTTGACTTTCGGTCTTTGCAAAACTTGGCATTGACCAATAAACTTTGACCCCCTCTTGTGATTTTAAAGATTAACATTGTTTAACTCAAGTTTGGGGGATGTAGGTATATATTTTTGGCACTTGATAATAACATTTGTCCTCAAGATTATGAGCCAAAAATAAGTTTGGTGGAGAATTTTCATGATCATAAGTAACACCCCCGTTAACAAATTTCCTCCCAAGCTTACAGGTTTCTGAGCTTTAACAGATAGCAACAGTGGGGACACTGTTGAAAACAAGTTTAGGGGAGGTTTGTGCTTATTTGCGCATTATTTTGCATCGTATTTTGCATAAGCACAAAACTTTCAAAACATATAAAAAATTTAAAAATTTTAAAAGATAAAAATATTTAATATTTAATTTTATAATAAAAGATTAGATAGTGAAAAATTACATCCAAAAGATTGGAAAAATTTAAGAAAACCTAGAAAGTTAGAAGTTTTCTTAAACGAAACTAGTAATAAGTAGTTATGAGCCATTGTCCCAAGGGTTAGTAAGATGAAAGAAGTCACTAATCTGAGGATAAAAATAAGTCTGAAAAATAGTTTCTATTCTGGAAGTCAATCATTTGAATATTGATACCCTACTATTCGCACTTACACACGTCTTGAAACTCAGAATAGTATAGGATACCTTGAAATGCACTTGTCTAAAAGCCAAAGTATGAAGGAAATAATAAATGGAAAATAAAAGATAAAATGGTGAAAAGTGTTAGTTGTATGTATGCCCTAGAGGCCAGTATTGTACAGATGATGTATATTATATTGGATGCTTGGACATATATAGAGATGACTTTCTTGCTCGATATGATAGTATGCTATCTGGTTACTCTTTGTCTTAACATGTACACTAGTCTCTTTAAACTGTCTTATAGTTACATGTTGATAAAGCCCTTAGGATGTGTACTTGACTACCTGGACTATGATGCAGATCATACTAGTGGGGACATGGTAGTCCATAAGTACATCCTTCAAGGTCCCTAGTCGTGGGTGTATCGAGACGGGGCATCGATATACCAGAGTAGACTAGCGTATATGCTTCTCGACCCATGAGATGGGCGATGGATGATCCCATATCCATTGGTGTTTGACATCAGAGATGGTATACGGGTGCTCAGTGGAGACTGGGTACACTGGACGGACTCGCCGAGAACTCCCAGATGGTATTATACCTCACGTCAGATGGCAGTTCTCAGGTGACACTTGTACAGGTTAGTCTGTAGACCCGAGATCGTCATAGAGTCTTGTGTGATTCCCACTGTGCTTTGATCTCCACCTTACCACGTCCATGAGGGCGTGCAAAACGGTGGTCTTTGGGTACAGTCCCGAGTCACATGGAGGCAATGAGCGATAGGAGGGGTTTCGTCTCTCCCGGTATTGGGGGTTGATGTTGCGCTGTGCTCGATTGGCCGTAACAGGGAAGTCCCTGGCCAGGGCTGATCAGAGATTTGCTGGTAAGTGTTACCAGTAGTTTCTCGACCCGTTATGAGCCTCACATCGGCACGACTTATCGGTTATTGGGGTCTGACGTTTACCACCCCTAGACTTGATATGCGACGTATCAGACGAACAGACCGGACTGTACGGTTAAGTGTTACTGGTCGGATTCGCAGGAGTGTGAGCGGGCTAGCTCGTCGATCTTCTGATCGCTCAATACCCGGGTGGCCGTTACGTTTAGCAGACCGCTTGCGGCTTGTGGGTGCTTGATATGATCATCATCTGCTACCGGCGTATTGACGAGTCTTTAGAGTCCTACACAGAGGTTTCCTGGCTCAAGCGAAACGAAATAGGAGCGCATATGAGATATGTGCGGGACCGAGAATGATGCGTGTATATGATACCGTATTTGATTCTCGCGATTAATGTTTCGATTGGTTGTATGAGATATGACCTAGTTATCGAATCATTGATTCGATAAATCGATGCATTGAATACTAGTCGGTTATGTGCGACATGACCGGATCATTGAATCAAGTGTTGATTTAATGATTTAATGTATAATTATATATTTGATATATTACTTTGCATTAACTAGTATAGGTTCACTTTAAACGGATTTTCTCACTTGATTTGCACATTGTATATGTGATATGCTTTTGTGCACATATTTGTATCATGTTTGATGATGCATACTCATTTGGTTAAGTGTAAAGGATTAAACCTAGGTTAAGTAAGTAATTAGGGTTTTTATTATCCATTCTTTTCATTTATTTATTTTAGAAAAAGAATGGCATATGAATACAAAATGGTTGCTTTCTTTCTTGAACCTTTGTGAAGCTTAATGAAGCTTTGACCCAAGTGACCAATTTGTCTTCATGCTTAACCCTAACCACTCTTTTAACCTTGGTCAATTCTCTACACCTAACCATGGTACCCATTATGATAAGTATTGTTTTATTATTCATATTTACAAGACTTATCATAATTCAAGCTTCATCTTCTTCTTCACTTCAAAAAGGAAAAGCTTGATGCCATCAATGGCAACTTCATTTCTAGAGTGAGAAATCCAAATCTAAAGTGAACCCACCTCCTATTTCTTCATCCTCTACCTCTTGCCAAGTGGTTTTGGGTGTTTTCTTCACAAGTTTCACAACTTGGTGAAGTCGGAGCTTGAACTTGTGCAACCTCGACGTAGATCGTCTTTGACACGAAGCCGACGACCTTGCTCGCCCGTTTTTCCGATGAAGCCGACGAATGAGTCTAGGATTCGTGATGGACAGCGAGAGCACACCCACGTGGAGCTAAGGAAGTGGGGAACCGGATCTACAAAGGTTGTAGCATCTAACTTTTAGTTAAGTAGTTAACTAGATTCTCATTTCGCCTAAACATCTAGTCAACGATCCGTGTTAGGGTTTCTCGGCACCAATAATTTTTGAAATTGGCATGGTTGATGCCTTGTGAGACTTCATTAGGATGCCTAGGAACCCTACAGTGGTATCAGAGCCTAGCTAGAGCCTTAGGCGAAGTCTAGACGGAGTTTGAAGTCCGAACGAACCCGAAACCCTAATTCCAAGGTGCTCTCTGGAAATTTTCTGAAATTTTGGATTTTTGTCAATTAAAAATATGCAGAAAATTATGCAGGGTCTTATATGAAATACTGTGAAATACGAGGGCCTGATTCAACTTTTCCACCGCGGAACCGCGGCATGAGCTATGCATGCGCGGCGGTTCCGCGGCCGTACTGTCCTCTTGTCTGGTGATTTTTTCACAGTAATTCATGAATTCAGATATTATATTTTCTGGGTATTTTTATTGTGACTCTACAGAAGAGTATTTTGGGGTTGCTTTGGGGATTCAATTATTCGTTCGGGTTATCAGATTTTGTCTATGTTGTTTTCCGGATAACTTTAGAATATGTTAAAAAGTTCGACCGGATTTAAATACCCAACTTTTCCCCTGCCGGAAAAATTCCAAGTGTTGGATTTTTCTGTGGTTTAAACACGTTCTGAGTAGTACAAGTAACGCGATGGTCCCTCTAGAAGACAACAAACCTTAACTCGATTATGTGACCGTCTTGAACTGCCCTTTGAACCTTCAGGTTTGGGGCAGTACGGCGTGCCACATGTGAGGCGTTGGCTTGACCCTTCTACGGCTGGACCGTTGGTACTGAGGCATGAAGTGAATGTCTTTGAACCTATTTCATGTGTTGATCGGTGTCGGGAAAACTTGGGTGTTCGAATGTTCGATCGGAAAGTTTAATATATTCTATTTATCCGGAATTGGATACAATAATTGGAATTCACAAACAGTTATGAGATAACTGAATGAATGTTATAAATCTAGCAATTTAGTCCCACATGATATTGAAAAGAGTTTTCGATAATGAGACTAAAATGCGGGATTTATATCTGTTAGGCATGTGATGTCTAAGTATTTCATTTGATTAGGCATGTGATGTCTAAAGAGGTTGCGGATTCCAACTGTTGTAGTTTTACACTTTCTTTTCTGTGACCGTAAGTGTAATATATGATATCGCCGGTTTCGTTGCTATATGTCAACGACAATTGGGATGGACATATTTACCTACGTTGATGACATGTGATGTTATGTGTTGCTGGATATGTTATATTGGATCGTCGTGTTTGAATAGCCGGGGGTTTTTATGTGAGATGGGTGTTTTTCATTTTCATTCATGTAAAAACTTGTATGTAATATTCTTTTATTTGGGGCACTTCCAGGTAGCGGAAGTTGTCACCCTTTGTATATTATTTACTTTTCCGCATTAGGATAGACCCAAGGAGGGGAGCACAAGTAACCGGGTTCTGGGGTCCAGTGGGAGACCAACTCGAGGAGTCGAGTCCGGGTCTCCTAACCCTAGAATTGGCAGGGTTGCTTGCCGCTCTCGTAGGGGTCTAGGGGTGTGGGATTGGCTATTCATCACGATCGTGGAATCCGTGTTTTATACTGGCTCGTATTGAAAACACGGACATCCTAGTATATCCAATATTTCATATGTTTCTTCTGCTGCGATATCTGTGTTGTGATTCTGTGATGGATATAGTATATAGTATATATGATATATTATATAGACGTTACTTATGTTTTACACCCGCGCTAGCCCTGCCCTGCTCTGTCGTTAGTTACCTAACCTAACGGTGCACGAGGGGACATCGAGGCGAATGCGAATGGCATAAGTGTACGTCATATCTATCTGTGATGTTTAGGTATTTAAATTATGGGACTTCATTAATGTGATTAATGAAAGATAAGAAACCTAAGATGTTGTGGAATCGAATTTTAAAATAAAACAGGTAGCTACAGTTCTTGCTTTGCACAGCGGTATATATGATATATCCTGCACCTTATTCGATGAGGAAAGGACCGAGATCCCTTCACTGGGAGTGACTCCTTTAGCAATAACTGGCAGATGCTACACACTCGGTTTGCTTTTGATTGCTTCTATAGTTTATGCTTTGCACAGTGATATATATGATATATCCCGCACCTCATTCGACGAGGAAAGGGCCGACGATCCCTTCACTGGGAGTGACTCTTTTAGCAAAACTAGAAAAGCCTCAAAATCACTCCATTTTTAAAACTTCATTTGATTCTACAACGATATCAAGTTCATTACGCAATAGGTTTTCAGAAAAACCTGACGTAGCCTTCCGTCATTTCAGATAAATCCTACTTAGTATTCGTGCTACGTTTGTTGACCTCCGTCAAGGCGTAGTGTGCGGTAGCTAACTAGTATTTGTCTGCTTATGCATATGATGCAGATTGGATTAGGGTAGTCGTACGACCTTGTTGACCTCCGTCAAGGGTCGTGCGGGTGGGTTTGATTCAATCAAGAAATGACGGGTTGAACTTGACTTGCACCCTGTGGTTTGTTGACCTCCGTCAAGGTCATAGGATGCTTGGGGCAAAATATTATCGGGAATTTCAAGTGTTGAAATTTGCAATGAGATTGCATACCTTCTATGAGATAGTTGGATCCCGATACCCACTGCGAGTAAGAGTTACTCCTGGGAGAGTTTTACACATTGCAATTAGCTGATCAAGTAGGTGTCTAGAAAGGTGTCAACGGGGTTACGCCTCTGGGAAAACGAGGTTTAGATTAATTAGGTTCGTGTGAAAGCACGGGGGACCTCCCTCAAAGTACCGACACTGGCCTGGCTGAAAGATTGGCGAACTTGTAGTGTGTAATTAATCCCGGCTAGTCTTTCCTTTTAAGGGTTTGAAGGAAGATTTGATAAAAAGCAGTGGGAGCCATCCTGATTAGATAAGATAATAACCAATCTGATCTTGCACGAGCATACGCTAAAGTGTTTTCTTCTCTCTCTCTCCAGGTAGCGACCATTTCATGCCCTAATGAAGATAATAATATGGATGTATTGACCGAACCCGCATGTTATACTGTACTGGGGAACGTTGGTTCCGTTCTTTCTTATAAGAGTTATAGGAATGAACAGGATATAGGGGAATACCAGGATTCCCATGCCACCCGATTGAAGAAAGTACATGTTGATGCATTTTCTTCGGGTGTGTTCGTTACTGAGAACTGTTTCTCTATTTGCTCTACGTCCTGGGTATTAGATACCGGGTCAGGATCCCATATATGTAATCAGTTACATGGGCTCAGGAAAGGTAGAGAACTTGGAGAAGGTGATAAAGACATTAGAGTTGGAAATGGTGCAATTGTTGCAGCTAAGACTGTCGGGGAATATCACCTTGTATTACCAACTGGTAATACATTGGTTCTGAACGAATGCTATTACATGCCGAACCTGATATACAACATTATATCGGTTTCTTTATTAAGCAAAGAAGGATATAATTTTGTATTACAGGACAATGTTATGAACATTTTCCGTAACCAAAAGTTGGTTGGATCAGGCACGTTATGCAATGGCATTTATGTTCTAAATCAATCAACAGTTCTGAGCATAACAAACACACACAAGAGGAAGAGTTCTGAACTCAACGAATCCTTCTTGTGGCATTGTAGACTGGGTCACATCAATGCGACACGACTAGCTAAGTTGCATAAAGATGGATATTTAAATCCGTTTGAATTTTCATCTTATGACACTTGCCAGTCATGTCTCAAAGGCAAGATGACCAAAACTCCGTTTACGGGACACGGAGAAAGAGTTACCGAACTCTTGGGACTTATACATAGTGATGTATGCGGTCCCATGTCTACACATGCCAGAGATGGTTCTTCGTACTTCATTACATTCACTGACGATCTCTCTAGATTCGGATATGTGTTCCTGATGAAACACAAATCAGAAGCTTTTGAGAAATTTAGAGAATATAAACAAGAAGTTGAGAACCAAACCGGAAAAAGTATTAAAATCCTACGATCTGATCGAGGAGGAGAATACTTGAGCATTGAATTCCTGGACTTCCTAAAAGAGAATGGGATTCTCTCTCAGCTAACTCCTCCATATACACCACAGCACAATGGTGTATCGGAGCGGAGAAACCGCACCCTATTAGATATGGTGCGCTCTATGATGAGTGTAGCTGAGTTACCTGTTTCCTTCTGGGGATATGCACTGGAAACGGCAGCATACCTACTGAACAGGGTTCCCACCAAATCTGTGCCTACCACACCATATGAGATATGGGAAGGGAAGAGACCATATCTTAATTTTATAAAGATATGGGGTTGCCCGGCCTATGTCAAAAGACAAAAACCGGACAAACTCGAGGCAAGATCTGTTTTGTGTAAGTTTTTTGGATATCCCAAACATTCGCGAGGGTATATCTTCTACCACAGTGAGGAACAAAGAGTATTTGTTGCTCAACATGCCACCTTTTTAGAAAAGGAATTTCTTGCAAAAGAAATTAGTGGCTCTGAGGTACAACTGGAAGAGGTTCCAGCTGAACAAAACACAACAGAAGATTTAGTGGAACCAGAGCATTCAGTAGCTTCTGACGAACCTCAGCCTCTCCGCCGATCTAGTAGGGTTCCTCGCCAACCTGAGAGATACTACGGTTTTCTCATGGATGGTGGAAGCGAGGATTGCATCATGGAGGATGATGACCCAACTAGCTTCGAGCAGGCCATCACGAGTGGGGACTCAGTGAAATGGCTGGATGCTATGCGGTCCGAGATGGAATCCATGTACACCAACAAAGTATGGACTTTGGACGTTGCTCCTGAAGGGGTAAAACCCATTGGGAGCAAGTGGATCTTCAAGAAGAAACTTGGTGTAGATGGGAAAGTGGAGACTTTCAAAGCTAGACTTGTAGCAAAGGGTTTTCGTCAAAGACCAGGTGTGGACTATGACGAGACCTTTTCTCCAGTGGCTATGCTTAAATCCATCCGGACCATGCTTGCCATCGCTGCATATCATGATTACGAAATCTGGCAAATGGATGTTAAGACCGCCTTTCTAAATGGTGATTTAGAAGAGTGCGTGTACATGACTCAGCCAGAGGGCTTCATAGACAGTGGGAGCAGCGGGAAGGTGTGCAAGCTGCTTAAATCCATTTATGGATTAAAGCAAGCATCGCGGAGTTGGAACATCTGCTTTGACGTCGTTATCAAAGAGTTTGATTTCATCAAAAATCCAGATGAACCTTGTATCTACAAGAAGGTGGCAGAGAGTAAGGTTGTCTTCCTCGTATTGTACGTGGACGACATACTCTTGATAGGAAATGATATTCCTATGCTGCAATCGGTCAAGCTCTTCTTATCACAAAGATTCTCAATGAAAGATCTTGGTGATGCCTCCTGCATATTGGGGATTAGGATCTATAGAGATAGATCCAAACGGATTTTGGGATTGTCCCAATCCAGGTACATTGACACCATACTAAAGAGGTTTAGTATGGAAGAGTCCAAGCGTGGGAACTTGCCCACGATCTCTGGAGTCACTCTCTCCAAAGAGATGTCTCTCAAGACTGATTTGGAGAGAGCTCGCATGCAAGGGATACCCTATACTTCAGCAATAGGCTCTATCATGTATGCGATGCTATGTACCAGACCCGATGTAGCATACTCACTAAGTGTAGTGAGCAGGTATCAAGCTGATCCTGGAGAGAGTCACTGGACAGCTGTGAAGAGCATTCTCAAGTACTTGCGAAGGACTAGAGATATGTTCTTGGTGTATGGTAACGGAGAACTCCAAGTGGAGTCCTTTACCGATTCGAGCTTCCAGAGTGATAAGGACGACTCTAAGTCGCAGTCGGGATTTGTCTTTACCCTTTACGGAGGGGCGGTTAGCTGGAAGAGTTCCAAGCAGGAAACCGTGGCAGACTCGACGATGGAGGCTGAATACATCGCTGCCAACGATGCTGCCAAAGAGGCTGTCTGGATCAAGAAGTTCATTACTGAACTTGAAGTGGTTCCATCCATTGAGCATCCAATATCTTTGTATTGCGATAACAATGGAGCGGTGGCTTTGGCCAAGGAACCCAGGTCCCATCAGCGATCCAGGCATATTCTGAGGCGGTATCACCTGATCCGGGAGATAGTTGATCGCCGGGAGATCGAGGTCAGGAGGGTTGACACGAAGAACAACACGGCGGATCCACTCACGAAGGCCATTCCCCAGATACAGTTTGAGAGACTCTTCGGGATGCTCGGTATGCGATACTACAGCAGCTGGCCCTAGTGCAAGTGGGAGATTGTTAGTTGTATGTATGCCCTAGAGGCCAGTATTGTACAGATGATGTATATTATATTGGATGCTTGGACATATATAGAGATGACTTTCTTGCTCGATATGATAGTATGCTATCTGGTTACTCTTTGTCTTAACATGTACACTAGTCTCTTTAAACTGTCTTATAGTTACATGTTGATAAAGCCCTTAGGATGTGTACTTGACTACCTGGACTATGATGCAGATCATACTAGTGGGGACATGGTAGTCCATAAGTACATCCTTCAAGGTCCCTAGTCGTGGGTGTATCGAGACGGGGCATCGATATACCAGAGTAGACTAGCGTATATGCTTCTCGACCCATGAGATGGGCGATGGATGATCCCATATCCATTGGTGTTTGACATCAGAGATGGTATACGGGTGCTCAGTGGAGACTGGGTACACTGGACGGACTCGCCGAGAACTCCCAGATGGTATTATACCTCACGTCAGATGGCAGTTCTCAGGTGACACTTGTACAGGTTAGTCTGTAGACCCGAGATCGTCATAGAGTCTTGTGTGATTCCCACTGTGCTTTGATCTCCACCTTACCACGTCCATGAGGGCGTGCAAAACGGTGGTCTTTGGGTACAGTCCCGAGTCACATGGAGGCAATGAGCGATAGGAGGGGTTTCGTCTCTCCCGGTATTGGGGGTTGATGTTGCGCTGTGCTCGATTGGCCGTAACAGGGAAGTCCCTGGCCAGGGCTGATCAGAGATTTGCTGGTAAGTGTTACCAGTAGTTTCTCGACCCGTTATGAGCCTCACATCGGCACGACTTATCGGTTATTGGGGTCTGACGTTTACCACCCCTAGACTTGATATGCGACGTATCAGACGAACAGACCGAACTGTACGGTTAAGTGTTACTGGTCGGATTCGCAGGAGTGTGAGCGGGCTAGCTCGTCGATCTTCTGATCGCTCAATACCCGGGTGGCCGTTACGTTTAGCAGACCGCTTGCGGCTTGTGGGTGCTTGATATGATCATCATCTGCTACCGGCGTATTGACGAGTCTTTAGAGTCCTACACAGAGGTTTCCTGACTCAAGCGAAACGAAATAGGAGCGCATATGAGATATGTGCGGGACCGAGAATGATGCGTGTATATGATACCGTATTTGATTCTCGCGATTAATGTTTCGATTGGTTGTATGAGATATGACCTAGTTATCGAATCATTGATTCGATAAATCGATGCATTGAATACTAGTCGGTTATGTGCGACATGACCGGATCATTGAATCAAGTGTTGATTTAATGATTTAATGTATAATTATATATTTGATATATTACTTTGCATTAACTAGTATAGGTTCACTTTAAACGGATTTTCTCACTTGATTTGCACATTGTATATGTGATATGCTTTTGTGCACATATTTGTATCATGTTTGATGATGCATACTCATTTGGTTAAGTGTAAAGGATTAAACCTAGGTTAAGTAAGTAATTAGGGTTTTTATTATCCATTCTTTTCATTTATTTATTTTAGAAAAAGAATGGCATATGAATACAAAATGGTTGCTTTCTTTCTTGAACCTTTGTGAAGCTTAATGAAGCTTTGACCTAAGTGACCAATTTGTCTTCATGCTTAACCCTAACCACTCTTTTAACCTTGGTCAATTCTCTACACCTAACCATGGTTCCCATTATGATAAGTATTGTTTTATTATTCATATTTACAAGACTTATCATAATTCAAGCTTCATCTTCTTCTTCACTTCAAAAAGGAAAAGCTTGATGCCATCAATGGCAACTTCATTTCTAGAGTGAGAAATCCAAATCTAAAGTGAACCCACCTCCTATTTCTTCATCCTCTACCTCTTGCCAAGTGGTTTTGGGTGTTTTCTTCACAAGTTTCACAACTTGGTGAAGTCGGAGCTTGAACTTGTGCAACCTCGACGTAGATCGTCTTTGACACGAAGCCGACGACCTTGCTCGCCCGTTTTTCCGATGAAGACGACGAATGAGTCTAGGATTCGTGATGGACAGCGAGAGCACACCCACGTGGAGCTAAGGAAGTGGGAAACCGGATCTACAAAGGTTGTAGCATCTAACTTTTAGTTAAGTAGTTAACTAGATTCTCATTTCGCCTAAACATCTAGTCAACGATCCGTGTTAGGGTTTCTCGGCACCAATAATTTTTGAAATTGGCATGGTTGATGCCTTGTGAGACTTCATTAGGATGCCTAGGAACCCTACAAAAAGAAAAATGAAAACTGGTTTTGTTATCACCAAGGCAGCAATAAAAAAATATAGCGAGGGTGCTTCATCACCTAGTGCCTTAGACCAACTGGTTTGGGAGTCACTGCTAAGCCTTAGGTGTTGCAAGACGAGGAAAATAATTAAATACACCTATTTAGCAAGCACATAAGTAATCGGTCGGTTAGTACCTCAAGAAGTATTGATGGTCGCATGAAAAATGTGTGAGCAAATTCCATCTAAATATCGATTAAAAAGTACTGAGTTAGATGGACAAGAGTATGATAGTTTGAATTGAATTCTCCGAGTGTAGGGATGTCTTTTACACACACGTAGGGGTATATGATTGATGTTTGGAAAAAGGTAGGAATGAAGAATAAAGACGATGTTTTATTGAGGGATGATGTGATTTATAACATTTTTTCATGACTATTAAGATAGGGCTCATAGCAACTGAAAAGCTAGTAGTAGTTGGAAACTCTAATTTTCAAAGTCTTTCTTTTACAGTTCTTATCTTTATATGTAACTTTCACGGTCTTCCTTTTATTATGGGATTTTGTGGGTGAAATCCGCTGAAAACCCTCAGGAGACAACACTCCTCCTACTAGGGACACCTAGAGGTTTAAAGGCTTGCCGCACGTGCTCAGTGCAATCGTGTTGTCTACGAAAGTGCGCTAGTTAGTTTTTCTCTTTTTTTATTTTCTCCTTCTTTTTAAATAAAGATGTTTGCTCGAGACGACCAAAATTAAGTTTGGGGGAATTTGATCAGTCGAAAATGGTGCATTCTCAACACGTTAATTTCCCTAATCTTATCATTCATATATAGGTGTTTATTGTAATTATAACACAGATTACGAATTCATCAGGAAAATACCAAATAAACCGTGTTATAGTTATAATCGACATTCTAAAGGGAAATTATGTGTTTATTACTAATTGCATTGATCTTGTTGGAGATAGTGCCCTCAGAGTCAATTATTAGGTCACAGGTACGTGATTGCAATGATTGATGGAGGACCTATCCCGGTAGGACAGTCTTACTCGAGATGATAGTATGCTATCTGGTTTACCTTTATCATCGTGTACTGTTTTAAGTGACCTGACACGTCGCTATTACACGTTGATAGAGCCCCTAGGATTCTTGCTTGACCACCAACAGTATGAGGGCGATCATATAAGTGGGAGCTGGGGGTCTATAAGCATATCCTTAAAAGGTCCCTAGTCGTGAGAGTTTCGAGACAGGGCATCGATTCTCCTTAGTAGACTAGTGTATACAGTCGAGACCCCGACGAGGGGCGGTGGCCGGTCTCACAAGCCACTGGTGTCAGTTGGATCACCTAAGATGTATACAGATGCTCATTGGGTTATGAGTACACCGGACAGGACTCGCCGGGAACATGCTAGTTGGTCATATACCAGACGTCAGATGGCAGTTCCCTGGTGACATGTGTGCAGGTTAGTTCATCGACCTGGGGATCGTCATTTGTCTCGTGTGAGTTCCCACTGTACTTTGATTACTACCCTACCACGGCTCAAAGGAGTCGTGCAAACAGGTTTTAGTTGGGTACAGTCCCGAGCCACATGGAGGCAGTGAGCGTATCTTCAGGGGTTCGTCTCTCCCGGTATTGGGGGTGAGGTCGCGCTGTGTCTAGGAGAGCCATTACACGAAGCCCTCGGCCGAGGCAAGGAGATTTACTGGTAGGTATTCCAGTAGTATCTCAAGGTGTTCTGGGCTACACTCCGACACGACTTGTACCGCTTTTGGGGGTCTGACTTTAACCAACCCCCTAGGCCCGCCATGCGATGCTCATAGACGAACGGACCGGACTGTACGGATATTGTCACTGACAGGCTCAGTAGGGTGTCAGGATGAGTTCGCTCATCGATGTCCCTTTTAGTCAATACCTGGTAGCCCGTTACGTATTGGCTTATACCTCTGACGTGCTAGTGGTTAAATCCACAACTAAGGTGTTGACGAGTCTTTAGAGTCCCCCACATTCAGTTACTCAGCTTTCGGGCGAAAGGTTGTAGAGGCCGTATGGAGATATGGCAAGGTCCGATCAGATACGTGCGGTATTGCACGGATCAGGATAGGACAGTTTGTACTATAGGCCGTATGGATATATATGGCAGGGTTCGATCAGATACGTGCGGTATTGTACGGATCAGGATCGAACGGACATCACTAGCCGTCTTTGGTTTAAGCCGGATCCTAGTATAGTACAGTGTAGATTTTGTCTCATTGCATTTGTATTTCGATCGAAATACAGATGCGGGTGTGTATGCACAGTATCGGGGTTTTCCTGTAATTTATTACGGGACCAGTTTTCTGGAGTTGCCAGTTTGCTTTCCGTTTCGGCCAATTTCCATTGTTCCGTTCATTGGCCGAAGATTGGTGGAGGAGGGCTTATTTGCATTGTTGCAAATAAGTGGTTGTGGAGGGGGTCTTTGCATCTTTGTTTTATCATGATGGTTTTCATGATGAGCACCATCCTTTGACTTGATTTCTTCATGATGGCATGACTTTTTGAGTCATCATGGTTCATGATGGTTGGACTTTGTGAGGTGATGATGGTGGTGTTGAGTGTTGAGTTTACCTTGTGATCATTCCCTTTTGCATGATAGACTTTCCTCTCTCTCTCTTGTTTTTGAGATGAGAATGACTCTCTCATTTTTTCCCACCATCTCATTCTTCCCCTCCTCTCTCTAGCATGGCCGGCCACTTCACAAGTGGGCTGTCCAAAAATTTTGGGTGGGTTATTTTTGGTTCATATCATGCTCCAAAATACCCCAAGCTCCTTCACATTTGTTCTTGCTTCATTCCTCCACCAAATGGCAATTCCACAACCCCAAAGTGAGACTTGAGGACTACATATTCTACAGCGAACCTTGGGCACGTCGAGTAGCCGGCTTCGTGCCCGAGTTGCCTCGGCATTGAGGTGGGAGCCCGTAAACGATGTAGGCGATGTGGTGCACTTCCGGCGACGAGGAGGAGACGGGACATTCCGCAGGAGATCGGGACTATGACGAGAAGACCGGAGGACTTGGATCGTCGGTATATCTCTATTCCCTTTCTTGTAGTTAGCTAGGACTAATTAATGGTTCGATCCGGGTATTAGTGCGCGGCGGTTTGCCAGTTCAAGTAAAATTAAAGTTTATCACCGCTTCCGCATTTGGCCGTCGGATTGACGGCCGGGGCGCCGCCATGCACTTACAGTGGTATCAGAGCCTCGCCATTAACTTAGTCTAGCTTGGTTTAATGTGTTTTGCATTTCCGATCGATTAAAATGTTCCAAAACCCGTATTGCTTAACATCAGTTTTCTGTCAAAATTTTTCAGTCTCCAAAAATTTTTCAGGTTGCTGAAAACCAATGTACTGGAAAATATAAGGCTACTGTAGAAAATCGACAGAGTAACTCCATAGTTGGAGCGCGGAACCGCGGCCAAACCCCCCTTTGGGCCGCGGTTCCGCCGCACTATGAATAGATCACTCTGTCAATTTTCTCCAGTGGACTTCTGGGGTGATTTTAGGGTGTTTGGAATAATAACATTGGGCCCAGAATTTCCTGATGTGCTACAGTAATGCTTGGGGGCCCACTTGTTAAAGTTTGATCGATCGGATATTTAAACACATTATTTCACAGTATTTACATTATATCTGCGACCGTGAATGTCACTCGATCGGTAAATCCGGTCTAACTGCTATAGCCCGGTTAGACGGATTTGCGAACGTGACTTTCACGTTGATGTTCTGTTTTTGCTGTGATGTTGCGGATCGGTCGTGGGGATAGCCTGGATGCAATGCTAGTACAGTTGTGGTTGTATTATGTACATTTAATATTGCGGGGCGAGCGTCCGACATGTGGACTGCCGTCACTGCCTGATTGTATTATTATTTTGGGGCACGACCAGGTTGCGGTCGATGTACCCGTTGTATGTATATTTTACTTTCTGTACTAGGATTGCCCCGCGGAGGGGTGCACGGACAGCCGGGTTTTAGAGGGCAACAAGCCCGCATCTCATGGCATTGAGACGGAGGGGGCTTTACTCTAGGATTGGCGGGCTATTCGCCGCACTCGTAGGGGGTATAGGTTGACCCAGGAGGGGTGCCCAAGTTACTGGATTCCGTGAAGTGCTGGGTGGTCCATTCACGGCGATGAAGGGGGCTGCCTCGCTTCAGGTTTTGGCGGGTAAATTGCCGCGCCCGTAGGGGTCTAGGATTTCATTGCACAGGCTATCCACACGACCAGGGGAACGTCGGGTTTCAGCGGCTCTGTGAAACCCGGGGATCCCAGATATCTGTATTGTTTCTGTGATGCTGTACATTTCTGTGATGTTACATTTTTATTCACGCCTTGAGCGAAATATAATATATTGGTATATATATTAGTAGATGTTGTATATGTTTTGCATCCGCGCTAGTCCAGTCCCCGCTCTGTCGTTAGTTAGCTAACCTAACGGGTAATGACGGGACCCAGTGGCGAATGCGGATGGCATATACGTACATCAGTATATTTTCATTCTTTTTGGTGTGATCAATTGATGGGACTGCGTTGATTCGGATCAATGCAAGTTTAAAAAAAAAAAAACCTAATCTGATGTTGTTGGAACACTTTTCAAAAAGCTGTTATTGCAAGGACGTTCACTTTTGTTTTGCATCGTGATATTCAGTTGGAATATCCTGCTCCTCAGTCGACGAGGCAAGGGCCGAGATCCCTTCACCGGGAGTGACCCCTTGGACAGAAGTTTGCGTCAGGGCATTAACTTCACTATAGCCGATTACTTTTGTTTTGCATCGTGATATTCAGTTGGAATATCCTGCTCCTCAGTCGACGAGGCAAGGGCCGAGATCCCTTCACCGGGAGTGACCCCTTGGACAGAAGTTTGCGTCAGGGCATTAACTTCACTATAGCCGATTACTTTTGCTTTGCACCGTGGTATTCAGTTAGAATATCCTGCACCCCATTCTACGGGGAAAGAGCCGAGATCCCTTCACCGGGAGTGACCTCTTTAGCGAAGGTTTTCGTCACTATATTTTTTTAAAAGCTATCAGTTCCTTCAACGATATCAAGTTCACTACGTTAAAGGTTTTCGCCAGAAACCATTCGTAGCCCTCCGTCGTTTCAGACGGGTAGCACGTAGTATTCATGCTATGTTTGTTGGCCTTCGTCAAGGCATAGTGTATGGTAGCTGCTTGTTGCCTTTCTGCAGCATAGATAGATGCGTTGGTTTGGGACAGTCGTATAGCCTTGTTGGCCTTCGTCAAGGGCTTGTGCGGGTGGGTTCAAATCAACCTGGAGAATGACGGGTAGAACTTGACATGTGACTTATGATTTGTTGGCCTTCGTCAAGGTCATAAGAGCATGGGGCAGAAATCACATCGGGAGTTTCAAAAGAACTGAAACTTGCCAGATATGCGCATACCTTCTGGAGTGTGATACCGTGAGCGGATTCCGTCACGTTGTCATGCGATGAGAGTTGGATCCCGATTCCCACCGATGAGTTAGTTTACTCCTCGGGTGACCCCGACTAATTCTTCTTTCAGGTTTGAAGGAGAATTTGAGGTACAGTGGGAGGTTTCCTGATTAGATAAATTGGTAACCATTCTGATCTAGGTTAGAGTGCACGCTGAGTGTTTCTTTTCTCTCTCTCTTTGGCAGCGACCATTGACCCGACCCTAAGACTATGACTCAGTAACCAAGTTGACCGAACCTTCTTAAACACAGGCTTTTGGATTGTCAGAGTTGCGAACCTCATTGCCACTCGTACTTTTACCCTTTTCTCCAGGACACCCCGTATTACTACGAACGTCCACTTCCATTGGACAAAACCATCGTATGGTTATATGCGAACTCGAAAGAATTTATTCGAGGATGGTTTCAGGTTCTGGAGGAAACGGATAGGATTATTCAGTTGTCTTTTCCTTTTTACCCTCTCTCAGGGTATGAGTACTCCTTGGTTTAGGAGATAGTACACCTATTACGCAAATTGGATAGTCTTCTTCCGAACCTTAGGCTGGTGCCGACCGGTAGGGAATGAAGAAAACCAATTAGCCTAACGATGGTGTACAGAAGGTATTAAGTTCAGACAAAGCAAGGGATTAGTAAGAGGGCAAAGTAAATTGCAACAGATATTCACGACCAAACCAAATATTTCGTTACCACTCCCACATCACCTTTGTATTTCTCCAGGACACTCCGTATCACTACGAAGATCCACAGTTTATTTGGATACTCCATCGTATGGTTATATACGAACTCGAATGGAACTTGTTCCGGTTCGGGGATGGATTCTGGTCCAGGAGAAATAGGAATAAGGTTTATTCGGTTGTCTTTTATCTTCACCCTCTCTCATTGCGAGTGTTCCTAGGATTGGGACAGTACACCCATTATACTTATTGGATAGTCTTCTTCCAAACCATAGGCTGGTGCCGAACGGTAGGGAAGGAAGAAAACCATTTGGCCTAAAGGGGTGTGCAGAAGGTAAAGACTAAAGACATATGAAGGGATTTGGAGAGGTGGCAAAGAATTACACGGTTACAGTTGTGAATCTGGATAATGGAAGAGGCATTACTAGGAATACCAGGATACCCCATCGAAACATTTCAATGTTTCAGTTTCACTGTGTACTGTTAAAAGAGAACTGATTTCCTAATTAGACACTTGCTCCAGGGTATGTATTTACCAGGTACGGTTCTCACATCTGTATGGTTTTACAGATGATGAGTGGGAGTAAGTTATTGGGAATTGGGTGATCATCCTCATTATATCGGGATTCGTTGTAATCGGTGATATTTGAGGAAGTCACCCGGGTTGTTTGCCGGACGGCAAATGTTTGGTTTTGAATATCCGCTGTCATGCACCAATTTCAAATTGATATATCTGTACGTCTATTTTCATAGAGTGAGATATACCTTTTTGAAATTATGTCTGTGACATTTACCTATATCAGTGGATGGTTAGGTAAGGAGCATTAAACAGCGGTGTAATTCTTCTTAACCATAAGTACAGTTTTCAACCTACGACACACAGTGAATGAGTTATTAGACTCAAAGGACTTATACAGAGTATTGTATGATGTCCAGGGTCCATCAGGACAGAGGGGTTGGTCCTCGTACTATATTCGGTTTACTTATGACTTCTCTAGTTTTTAGACAGGTGTTTTGTGGAAACACAGGGTCCGAATTTGGAGAAGTTATAGGTATTTGAATAGAGTAGAGAACCAGGTGTAGCAAGTATCGGGATTCTTCAAAGTAATCGAAGATGTAGATAGTTGTATATGATATTCAGTTGATAGTAGTGATTAAGAGAAATTGCTTCTCTTTCAGGTTACTCATAATTGGAAGCATTCCTAAGTTGAGTAACGCTGATCGGCCTCCTTCCATTTAGTTGACATGCACTGGAGACAGCTGCATGATTTGAATCTGGTTCAATTAAATCAGTGCCTCTGGTTCTATATTGGATATAGAACAGTTCATATCTTAACGGTGTTAAGGTACGGGGAGTTGTCCGGCTTATGATTAAAACCAGACACTGGACAACTCAAGGCACGTTTCTGTAATGGCTGTTTGTGGGTTGACCCAGGCTATGACGCGGGTTGACTTTCTACCATCTGGATGAACAATAGCAATATTGTTCTAGACTCGCCACAGTTTTATTAAAAATGGATTTTTTCAGAAAACAGTAGTGGGAGTATGGTAAAACTGGAAGTGATTCCAGAACCACAAACGATTACTGAAGATTTGATAAGGAACCTAAAGATTAAATCTGGATTGACATTCCATTGGCCACTCCGCAGATACGGTGGGTAACCTCAGGCACCCGAGAGGTACTCCGGTAGCCTCAAGGACGGTGGCAGGGAGGTTCTTGTTTACCCACACTTGCCATTGCTGTCGTTCCAGACTGTGAGACCCGGCAGGAGGATGAGTATAGCGTCGTTCTAAACTTGCTTTAGAAGTGTACGTTTATATGACTCTGCCAGAGGGTTGTCGTAGTCAGTGGGAGCAGCGGAAGCATTGGTGGACAGGTGGCTTATGTCTATTTATAGACTAAAGCAGATGTAGCGGAGATAGATCATCTATTTCTGACGTGACAGTCATAGGTTTGACTTCATCAGAATAGGGGATGGATCTGTTGAGAAGGTAGTAGGGTGTGATATCCTGGTATTTGGATGACATACACATAGTAGGAAAGGAAACTCCTATACTACAGTCGGTTATACTTTGGTCGTCACACAGTGGTTTCTCCACACAAGGAAATGGATTTTATATCAGACATACTGGTTACTGGATCTATGGTTTTAGATCTAGATTTGGGTGGTTTCCCAATCAGGGTACTTGACAGCATTCTAAGAGTATTTAGGATGGACGACTCCTGGCACGGTAGTGTACCTGCAGAAGATGGAGTCACCCTCTCTAAAAGTGTCTTACAGACTAAAGAGGAGAGGGATGTGCATGATTGGCAGATCACTTGCTCAGGCAATTGAGTCAATCATGAGATGTCAAGTACCACACCAGATATTGTTTTTGCACTAGATGCAATAAGCTGACATTGATCCAATCCTGGAGAAACAGTCGGAAGCAGTTTTAGAACATAAGTGGATGTTCTAAGGGATATGATAACGACAGCCTCATTCGGGAGACAGTTATCATTCCAGGCTTCCAAGGTGACCTGGACGACAAGGAGGTTGTCAGAGCTAT
Source organism: Agapanthus africanus (assembly GCA_030015575.1). NCBI lineage: Eukaryota > Viridiplantae > Streptophyta > Magnoliopsida > Asparagales > Amaryllidaceae > Agapanthus > Agapanthus africanus. The sequence goes on along the minus strand of CM057347.1, from coordinate 202,469,471 downwards.
AGTTTTCCTTCTAACGAAGGGCAGTATTTTGGACAGGTGATCCAAGGCAATACTGAGGGTGGCATGGCGCAGAATACTGATTAAGTTCAGTTGACGATACAGTCTAAGAAGTTTGGATTTGGAGTTCATTTATGAGCTATGTCCCATCAGACATCCAGACACATTCTAAGACAGGTATTGCTCATTTCGGGAGATGGTTTTCTCCGCGAACTTGAGATATAGAGAGACATACAAAGATACATCCAGGCGGATCCACTCACTGAGACTATTCCTCGAACGCAATAGTTTCGCAAACGAGCTTTGTGAGACTGACTAGTAGAGAAGTTGGGTGTTCGGTATCACACGGGCTGTGAGTATGCGACATCGCAATAATTAGCCTTGAGTGCAAGTGGGAGATTGTTGGAGATAGTGCCCTCAGAGTCAATTATTAGGTCACAGGTACGTGATTGCAATGATTGATGGAGGACCTATCCCGGTAGGACAGTCTTACTCGAGATGATAGTATGCTATCTGGTTTACCTTTATCATCGTGTACTGTTTTAAGTGACCTGACACGTCGCTATTACACGTTGATAGAGCCCCTAGGATTCTTGCTTGACCACCAGCAGTATGAGGGCGATCATATAAGTGGGAGCTGGGGGTCTATAAGCATATCCTTAAAAGGTCCCTAGTCGTGAGAGTTTCGAGACAGGGCATCGATTCTCCTTAGTAGACTAGTGTATACAGTCGAGACCCCGACGAGGGGCGGTGGCCGGTCTCACAAGCCATTGGTGTCAGTTGGATCACCTAAGATGTATACAGATGCTCATTGGGTTATGAGTACACCGGACAGGACTCGCCGGGAACATGCTAGTTGGTCATATACCAGACGTCAGATGGCAGTTCCCTGGTGACATGTGTGCAGGTTAGTTCATCGACCTGGGGATCGTCATTTGTCTCGTGTGAGTTCCCACTGTACTTTGATTACTACCCTACCACGGCTCAAAGGAGTCGTGCAAACAGGTTTTAGTTGGGTACAGTCCCGAGCCACATGGAGGCAGTGAGCGTATCTTCAGGGGTTCGTCTCTCCCGGTATTGGGGGTGAGGTCGCGCTGTGTCTAGGAGAGCCATTACACGAAGCCCTCGGCCGAGGCAAGGAGATTTACTGGTAGGTATTCCAGTAGTATCTCAGGGTGTTCTGGGCTACACTCCGATACGACTTGTACCGCTTTTGGGGGTCTGACTTTAACCAACCCCCTAGGCCCGCCATGCGATGCTCATAGACGAACGGACCGGACTGTACGGATATTGTCACTGACAGGCTCAGTAGGGTGTCAGGATGAGTTCGCTCATCGATGTCCCTTTTAGTCAATACCTGGTAGCCCGTTACGTATTGGCTTATACCTCTGACGTGCTAGTGGTTAAATCCACAACCAAGGTGTTGACGAGTCTTTAGAGTCCCCCACATTCAGTTACTCAGCTTTCGGGCGAAAGGTTGTAGAGGCCGTATGGAGATATGGCAAGGTCCGATCAGATACGTGCGGTATTGCACGGATCAGGATAGGACAGTTTGTACTATAGGCCGTATGGATATATATGGCAGGGTTCGATCAGATACGTGCGGTATTGTACGGATCAGGATCGAACGGACATCACTAGCCGGCTTTGGTTTAAGCCGGATCCTAGTATAGTACAGTGTAGATTTTGTCTCATTGCATTTGTATTTCGGTCGAAATACAGATGCGGGTTTGTATTCACAGTATCGGGGTTTTCCTGTAATTTATTACGGGACCAGTTTTCTGGAGTTGCCAGTTTGCTTTCCGTTTCGGCCAATTTCCATTGTTCCGTTCATTGGCCGAAGATTGGTGGAGGAGGGCTTATTTGCATTGTTGCAAATAAGTGGTTGTGGAGGGGGTCTTTGCATCTTTGTTTTATCATGATGGTTTTCATGATGAGCACCATCCTTTGACTTGATTTCTTCATGATGGCATGACTTTTTGAGTCATCATGGTTCATGATGGTTGGACTTTATGAGGTGATGATGGTGGTGTTGAGTGTTGAGTTTACCTTGTGATCATTCCCTTTTGCATGATAGACTTTCCTCTCTCTCTCTTGTTTTTGAGATGAGAATGACTCTCTCATTTTTGGCCACCATCTCATTCTTCCCCTCCTCTCTCTAGCATGGCCGGCCACTTCACAAGTGGGCTGTCCAAAAATTTTGGGTGGGTTATTTTTGGTTCATATCATGCTCCAAAATACCCCAAGCTCCTTCACATTTGTTCTTGCTTCATTCCTCCACCAAATGGCAATTCCACAACCCCAAAGTGAGACTTGAGGACTACATATTCTACAGCGAACCTTGGGCACGTCGAGTAGCCGGCTTCGTGCCCGAGTTGCCTCGGCATTGAGGTGGGAGCCCGTAAACGATGTAGGCGATGTGGTGCACTTCCGGCGACGAGGAGGAGACGGGACATTCCGCAGGAGATCGGGACTATGACGAGAAGACCGGAGGACTTGGATCGTCGGTATATCTCTATTCCCTTTCTTGTAGTTAGCTAGGACTAATTAATGGTTCGATCCGGGTATTAGTGCGCGGCGGTTTGCCAGTTCAAGTAAAATTAAAGTTTATCACCGCTTCCGCATTTGGCCGTCGGATTGACGGCCGGGGCGCCGCCATGCACTTACAGATCTGCATATATCAATCCTTGTCTCGAGATTGTATGCAGGAAATTCTCCAGGTAAAAAAAGCCGGAACTGCTAAAAGTGCTGATAAAACGCATCAAGTCCAAGACTTGTGATCTGGCAGTAAACAAGAAAGTATAAAAATATTCCAGACATCAGGAAAGTGCCATAAAGCCAACATAAAACAACACAGAAATTTCCATGCAGCAAACCAATCAAACGGCCGCGGATCCGCGGCCGAGTCAGGCCGATCCGCTGCGGATCCGCGGCTGAGTTGACTCATCGGCAGTGAGAACTTTTTGCAGAAGACTCCTTTTAACGGCCAAGCTTCTCCAAGACGTTTTGAATTGTGTAGATTTCTCCAGGAGCTTCCTTTCTAACAGCCAAGCTTCTCATGCAAGCTAGCCAACAAACTTCTTCTAGAAACTTCTCATAACAACCTAGCTTCCAAAGGAAGCTATACCTAGCTTCTAAAGGAAGCCAAAGGAAAACACTATAAAAAGGCACCTAGGGCTTCATTGAAAAGGTTGTTCGGTTGTTGAATATTAAGCCAAATTCACACAAGTTGAGTGACACAACTTGCAATTCAAAACCCTAGCCCCAAATCCATTTCAAAAAGCCAAATCAAGATTCATCAAGTACCAAATCAAGCAAGCATCCAACGAGCCTTTTGAAGCAACACGGATCTTTATCCGAGCAAGAGATCTAAGACGATCCGCGACTCAAGAAGACGATGCGAAGCTAGTTCGATGATTTAGTTCATCCTCAATTCTTGTAGTCTTTGAGTGTATTGTAACGAAATATTGAATAATAAAAGGTGAAGATCTTTATTCTTGCTTTCTATTCATTCTCGCATTATGATGTTCTTCGTTCTTGATTGCTTTGTAATGATGCGGGAGTAAAACTCCGCTTGTATCGGAATCGAAAGAATAGGTAGATGATGTTGATGAATTCTTGAACGATTCTTAAGTCTTATGAGTTATGTAAACCCTAGGAAATTGAATCAACGATGAACTAGTTTTGAGCGAGATGCTTTCTTGAATGTTTTCACTCTAAATTAGAGATCAACAATCGATGATTGAATTTCCTAGAGGCTAGAATTTGAATACTAATTAAGGAAAGGACAAGGGATGATGATGAAGAAACCCTAATTTCTTTGATAGATCCCTAAACCTCGTTGATTGTCATCGATCTAGCAACAAATCTTCAATAGATAAGAATTTGTAATTATAAGCATTAAGCATCATTATCGATTCGATTGATTCTGACAAGCCTCTCTACAAATCTTGATAACTCAAACGATTTGGATATTTTCTTGATTTCTACCATTTCTTGATTTTAGATCTAGTTTGTGATGATTCTCAAAACTAAATTTCACAATTCTTGAATCATTTTCTTTTATATTTTAATTTCCAACGCAACTAAAACAAGATCGATCAAATCACACTTTCCCTGTGGACGATCCGCATTCACCGACGAACCTACAATAGACACCGTCAATTGATTGCGGTATAAATTTCTTTGGTTGTGATCTATTTTACATTTTCAAAACATGACACATCGAAACGATATCAATCATGAAGCCTCTCAAGAGTCCGGGAGTTTATGGATCACAGCGAAGGGACTACTACACGGAGCTATTGAAGTGAAGGACCGGTCTACAAAGGTTGTATTCCTTGTTCACTTCTTTTTAAAGTGTTTACATATCGTTTCGTCGGATTTTCTAGTTTCGATTCTAGGGTTAGGGTTAGCTAGAACGACAATTTTTTAAATATGGCATGGATGATGCCTCCCGAAAACTTGCTGCCGCGCTAGACAACCCAATAGTTTCGATGCCCCGTCTCGATAATCCTACGACTAGGGACCTGTATAGGATGTGCTTATAGATTACCCAGCCCCCACTAGTGTGACTGCCATCACAACGCTGGTAATCAACAAAGATCCTAAGGACTCTACCAATATGTATAAGCGATATGCTATGAAAACACATGCACATATTGAGGTAGAAACAAACCAGGTTGCATACTACTATTTCGAGCAAGGCTGTTACTATATCCGTGTATATCCCAAACTCCCATTAAGTAATATACAATCCAGTATAATACAATAATGGCCTCTAGGGCATATATCACTAACAACCTTATCATAAGTAAAGGTCATTTGATCGTTCCTCAGCCTGTCTTTATAGTTTGGCCCAGTCAGTTTGTTTTTATCTAGTGTATGCTTAAGTCCCGTCATGGTCGCTGTAATTAGGAGAGAGAGAAAAGAAACACTCAGAATATGCTCTTGCAAGTTTAGATTGGTTATTAGTTTATCTAAACAGGATGGCTCCCACTGTTTCCTCGAATTCTCCTTCAAACCCTAAAAGAAGAATTAGTTAGGATTAATCGCACCCTACAAGTTCGCTTATCTTTCGGCCAGGCCAGTGTTGGTACTTCGGAGGAAAGCCTCTCGTGCTTTCGCATGGACCCAATTAAATAACCTCATTTTCCCATAGACATAGCCCTGTTAACAGCTTTTTAGACACCTACTTGATTAGCTAATTGCAAAGTGAAAAATTCTCCCGAAGAGTAGCGGATATTCATAGTAGGATCAGGACCCAACTATCATTATGTGATAATTTTGAAGGGAGCCTACCAAAACTACCACACTCCAGAAGGTATGCAACACTAGCAAGTTTCTTGTATGTTTGAAACTCCCGATGTGGTTTTTGCCCCAAGCGCTTATAACCTTGACGAAGGTCAAAACATCATAAGTCGCAAGTCAAGTTCAACCCGTCATTATCCAGATTAATCTAGACCCATTCGTACAAGCCCTTGACGAAGGCCAAAACAGCTGTATGCTTGTCCTAGATTAATGCATCTATATATGCTATAGATAAGTACCCACTAGCTACCAAACACTATGCCTTAGCGAAGGTCAAAATACATAGCATGAATACTAGTAGATACCTATCTGAAATGACGGAGGGATACAGCTGGTTTTGGCGAAAACTGTTAACGTAATGAACTTGATATAATCGAAGGAACCGGATAGCTTTTGAAAACGACTGGTTTAAACTCCGCTTTTAAAAGTTGTTTTTGAAAAAAACCGAGTGGTTTTGCAATTGTTCCAATGACGTCAGATGTTAGGTTTATTACTTTGCATTAAGTGAGATTAATGTGGTCCCATCAATTAACCTTACCACAAAAAGAACGAAACTAGAATGTACATATATGCCACCCGCATTCGCTACGGGGCCCCATCATACACCGTTAGGTTACTTAACTAACGACAGAGTGGAGGCAGGACTAGCGCGGATGCAAAACATATACAACATTTATATATATATATATATATATATATATATATATATATATATATATATATATATATATATATATATATCCATCACAGGCGTGATAAGCAACACTGGCAGATATAAGCATCACAGAGTATGGAAAAATGGATCAACTAGGAACATTTGCATTTCAATGAGCCACCTATGAAACACAGTCCTCCACGGTTGTGTGAATAGCCTAGTGTGAATCATCCTAGACCCCTACGAGTGCAGCAAGCTACCCACCATTCCTAGAATTGGGTGACCCGGGTCTCAACTCCTCGAAATGGCCACCCACTGAATCCTAGAACCCAGTAGCTTGCGCACTCCTCCGTAGGTCAAACCTAGATGTGGAAATGAAAAGTAATATACAGCCGGTGACTACATCCTCAACCCGGATGCGCCCCAATAAAAGAATATACCTGAATTATTACATGAATTACAAAGAATCCACTCACATCTCACATCTAGATTTGCACCGGGCCATTCACACGACGATCTAAGAAACCATTCGAATCCGAACATCACAAGATATGTGCAACCCCTTCTAATCGATGTATAGCAATTAGAAGACATTTAAGAACACATATTCACATCAATAAAGCAAGTAAAGAAAACTACGACGTTAGAATTCCGCGCACAATTAGCTAACGAAACTAATTTTTCAAGACTTGAAAAACTGTCCACTAAAGTTACCAAAAAATTCGTTTTAAGCCAATCCGGGAGTCGAAACGAACTCAAAACCCATCCGAATCTTCACGGAGGCGATAGGGCTAAAATTAGCTGTCGTTCCGGGGGCCTCAGGGGGGTACCCACCCCCGAAGGCCAGCACGAGGTGGCCCCCAAAGGTAGGCAGACCCCAGAGCACCCTTTTAGGGTGCTCTTGGGTCACCACCCCCCAAGGCCGCCTTTTGGTGGTATTGGGGGGTGGTCCGGCCTTTGGTCCCCCTCAGGGTATCCCGGGGTGCCCATTATTTACTTCGCGGATTCTTGGTTCAAACCGTGAGCCCGTGAGGTGTGCAAACATCTCAAAATTTCATTTTTAGGGACTGTTTTTGTCGGCAGTTCGTGCGCGACAAAAACGGCGGATTTCAAACGTCGCTACGAGCTATCTAAGCCTTATGGAGTGGCTCGGATACCATGTAAGTCGATGTCGCACACTCCACAGGGTTTGTAGAGAGGCTGAATTAACAAACAATAATTTTATAGCAAGCAACATCGACTAAACTTCCAAGATCAACCATAAGCCCTAACTAGCATTACTTACAAAGGTTCTACTCGACTATGAAATGATCTATACCTTTGTTTTCAAGTCCTTCGGGTCTTCTTATCCTCTTCTTAAGCTCCTCTTTTGTACGGATCGAGCTTGGTTATCGGCCTCCTCGTGTCGAAGAAGATCCACCCGAGAGTCTATGGTTCAGGCTTTAACATCTAGAATGAGGTAACTAAAGTACCTAGTTTGCTAATCTAGGTAGCTTAGGAGATATAGAGAATGTTTATTGGATTAATTTGTCTCAATAACTCTAGGTTTCTCAACTCATGAGAGTGTTTAGGGTTTGAGGAAGAAGAAGAGAGCAAAGGAGGAAAGAGAATGTATGAAGAATGAGATGAAGAATGGCTAATTGTGATAATATCAAGCATATCATTTACATTAAAAATAATGTGACATGCTTTAATAGTTATCCAAATGAGTGAGTCATCTAATGTAGCCATGCTTCAACCATGCTTAAAAAACACCTCATACCTCCACCTCATTATCCATTTAAACATAATGGATTTATCACAAATGAGATGTCTACTTCTAGAAGCACTCTTGTGAAAATACAAGAATACCTCTCACCGTATATACATACCCGTATTCGTATTATGAATACCAAGAGATGAAAATAATCCAATATTATAATACTAGAATGCGGCTTAATCCTAAGCCCGCTAGTATTATCCGTCCGATCAAAAATACGTGTAGCTAGTACACGTATATGATCGAAACCCTGCACGTAAAACCATACGGCCTCTACATCGTTTCGCCTGAACCAAGGAAACCCTCTGTGTGGGACTCTAAAAACTCGACTGTACGCTGGCAGTGGGTTTAACCACAAACAAGTCAGTGGTACTAGCTGTACGTAACAGCTACCCAGGTATCTGTCAAAAGAAGGCCGATGAGCAAACTCGTCCGAACTCCTACTGAGCCTGCCCATAACAATCTCCATACCGTCCGGTCTGTTCATCTGAGAGTATCGCATGCCGGGTCTAGGGGGTAGAAAACGTCAGACCCCTGATAACCTGACAAGTCGTGCCGATGTGGCTCAAGAACATCCGAGAATCTACCGATCTAACTATCAATAATTCTCAATCCGCCCTGGCCAAGGACTTATGGTGTTGGCCAACCGAACACAGCGCGACATCGACTCCCTATACCGAGAGAGACGAATCCCCAACAATCGCTTACTGCCTCCATGTAGCTCGGGACTGTACCCAACTATTTGCACGACTCCGTAGAGCCGTGGTAGGGTAGTAATCAAAGCACAGTGGGAATTCACACGAGACAAATAACGAGCTCAGGTCGACAGACTATCTGTACTCATGTCACATGAGAACTGCTATCTGACGATAGGTATAATACCATCTAGCCAGTTCTCGGTGAGTCCATCCAGTGTACTCACCCCCAGTGAGCACATGTATACAATCTTAGGTGCATCACACCAATGGCTGCGGGACCAACCATCGCCCCTCGTCAGGGTCTAGAAATGTATACACTAGTCTACTCTGGAGTATCGATGCCCACTCTCGATACTCCCATGACTAGGGACATTTAAGGATGTGCTTATCGACTACCCCGCTCCCACAAGTATGATTGTCATCATAACGCTGGTAGTCAAGTAAGGATCCTAAGGGCTTTATAAACATGTATAAGCAATATGAAATAACAAGTAAAACATATCACATGTTAAGATAAAGGCAAACCGAATAGTATACTATCATATTGAGTAAGATTGTCCTGTACATACATATTCCTAGCATCCTATACAATGAAGGCCTCTAGGGCATACATATCCAACAAGTGGGCCACCCAGCACTTCCAAAATCCGGTGACTTGGGCACCCCTCCACGGGTCAATCTTATACCCTTACGAGTCCGGGGAATAGCCCGCCAATTCTAGAGTATGACACCCCGGTCTCAACGCCATGAGATGGAGGCCCGTTGCCCTCTAAAACCCAGCTATTTGAGCACTCCACCGCGGGGTAATCCTAATGCATGTAATGAAAAAACTGAATATACAACAATGACTACGTCCGCAACTTGGACGCGTCCCAAAGAATAATACAAGCCGCAGTGACGACAGTCCACTTGTCAGACGCGTGCCACACAATATGAATATACATTACATCACAGAGAATAATTACATCTTATACTACACACTCCGGGTTATCCATCACGACAAATCCAACATAACCATAACTACTAAGCAATATTCATCACAGAACATGCAAACTTGCGAGTATCAATTCCGTAACCCCGTCTAATTGATACATATAGCAATTAGACGATGTTTTAACAAATGTTATGATACACACAACCATCACAAAGACTACGACAATCGAATACCGCACACATATAGCCAACACTTCAATTTTCCAAAACATCGAAATCAAGTGTGCTAAAAACCGACCAGAAATTCCATGCTAAAACCCACTTTGGGAGTCCGAAATAAGCTCGGATTGATCTAAAACTTTGCGGTGGACCTCGGCTTAAAATTAACGTCGACCCGAAGGCACCTAAGGGGGGTACCCACCCCCTAGGACACCCTAAGGTGGCCATAGAGGTGGCAGACCCGAAACTGCATTCAGAGGCAGTTTCGGGTCCCTACCCCCCCAAGGCCACCATTTGGGTGGTCTTGGGGGTGTGGGCCCTCCCTAGGTCACCCCAGGACATCCCCAGTGTCCCTGCGCACCTCCCTGCGGCTTCTCGGTCCAAACCGAGAGCCTGCGGGGAGTCAAAATATCAACGCAACATGGAATTGCTCACTGGTTTTACGGCAGTTTTTGCGGAGCAAAAACCGGCGAGATTTGGAAGTCGTAACTATCTAGTTTAGGGTGTTTGGGTGGCTCTGATACCATTGAAAGTTCCTAGTGCTCTCGCCGCTAACCCGCGGCCAATGAGGAATACGAAAACGAAAATTTTGATGGCACTAAAAACTTGTAACCAAGAATCTAAACCAAACACCTAAACTAGCAAACACTAGAGGATAGAAATCACAACCTTTGTAGCGTTTTCATTTTCTCCAATTGGGTTAGACATGCTCTGAAGAGCTCCGGATCATGCTTGCAAACCGGTCTTCCTTTGCTGAAGACGATCCACCCGAGGAAACCAAGTTCAAGCTTCAACATCATCAATAAAGTAACTAAAGATCCTAAGTTGCTAATCTAGGATGCTTAGTGATGTGTGTGAGTGTTCTAGTATTTTTCTGTCTCATTATCTTCATGATTCTCAACTCATGAGAGTGTTGAAGATGAAGAAGAAAAAGGAGGAGCCATGAAAGAGAGAGAAGCTAAAATGGTGGAATGAATGAATTTTTACTCGTTCAAGCATGCTTACTTTCTTATGTTAAAAGAATTTTTCCATTTTAAAACTACAACCATGCTTGAGTAGTATTTGCAAATGAATAATAAATTCATTTGCCCATACCCTCCACCATTTCTCTTTTCCATCTCATTTCTTAATTTCTTAAAAAGAAAAACCTTGAAATGAGTTGTCCTTCTTCTAGAAGTATTCTTGTATAAATACAAGAACACATCCCTGCAAATACATGCCCGTATTCGTATCAAAATACAAATACCCAAGAGATAGAAAAATACAATGAACATAATACTAGAATATACATATCGAAATATATATATGAACATTATTAAATCAAAACTTGATTTAATAATTCGGATTAATCCTAAGCTGGCCAGTATTATCATCCGCCCGATTGAAGTCCGCGTGGCTAGCACACGTACCTAATAGGAACTCTACACGTATCAATATACGGCGGCCACTACATCATTTTGCTTAAACTGGGAAAACCCTCTGTGTGGGGCTCTAAAGACTCGTCAATACGCTGGCAGTGGGTTTAACCATAAGCACGCCAGCGGCACTAGCTGTATGTAACGGATACCCAGGTATTGAACGAAAGGAAGGCCGACAAGCAAACTTATCTGTACCCCTACTGATCTTGTCTGTGACAAACTCCATAAAGTCCGGTCTCTTCGTTTGAGATAATTGCATACCGGGTCTAGGGGGTGGATAACGTCAGACCCCTACTAACCCGATAAGTCATGCCGGTCTGAAACTCATCACCCACTAAGAAACTACTGATATCACATCAGTAAATCTCATCCACCTTGGCCAAGGATTTCTGGTGATGGATGACCCAACACGGCGCGGCATCGACTCCCAATACCGAGAGAGACGAATCCCTGACAATTGTTCACTGCCTCCATGTGGCTCAGGACTGTACCCAACTAAAACCTGTTTGCACGACTCCTTTGAGCCATGGTAGGGTAGTAATCTAAGTACAGTGGGAACTCACAGGAGACAAATGAAAATCTCAGGTCAAAGGACTAACATGTACTCATGCCACAAGAGAACTTCCATCTGACGATAGGTATAATACCATCTAGAAGTTCTCGGCGAGTCCGTCCGGTGTACTCACCTCCAGTGAGCACATGTATACTATCTTAAGTGACTCAACACTAATGGCTTGTGAGACCGGCCACCGCTCCTCGTCGGGGTCTCGAAAAGTATGCACTAGTCTATTCCGGAGTATCGATACCCAGTCTCGATACTCCCTCGAGTAGAGACATTTAAGGATGTGCTTATGGACCGCCCAGCTCCCACGTATATGATCGCCATCATAATACTGGTAGTCAAGCAATAATCCTACGGGCTTTATCAAAACTGTAAGTATGTCACGCATTTTGGCTAGAAGAAAAACACGATGCGGAATGGTAAAATCAAAATTTTCTAGCAAACATGACATGCTTCCCTAGTGATCATCCTAAAACTACAACATGCAAGAACTAGAAAGGGCTAAGGGCTAAGAGAGAAAAATCATACTACCTATGATGCTTCTTCTTTCAATCTCCAAGATGTGTAGTAAGGTGGTGTTGGAGCTAGTGCCCTCAGAGTCAATTATTGGATCACAGGCACGTGATTGCAATGATTGAGGGAGGACCTATCCCGGTAGGACAGTCTTACTCAAGATGATAGTATGCTATCTGGTTTATCTTTATCATCGTGTACTGCTTTAGGTGACCTTACATGTCACTATTGCACGTTGATAGAGCCCCTAGGATTCTTGCTTGACTGCCAGCAGTATGAGGGCGATCATATACGTGAGAGCTGGTAGTCCATAAGCACATCCTTAAAAGGTCCCTAGTCGTGGGAGTTTCGAGACAGGGCATCGATACTCCAGAGTAGACTAGTGTATACAGTCGAGACCCCGACGAGGGGCGATGGCCGGTCTCACAAGCCACTGGTGTCAGTTGGTTCACCTAAGATGTATACAGGTGCTCATTGGATTATGAGTACACCGGACAGGACTCGCCGGGAACATGCTAGTTGGTCTTATACCTGATGTCAGATAGCAGTTCCCTGGTGACATGCGTACATGTTAGTTCATCGACCTGAGGATCGTCATTTTTCTCATGTGAGTTCCCACTGTACTTTGATTACTACCCTACCACGCTCAAAGGAGACGTGCAAACATGTTTTAGTTGGGTACAGTCCCGAGCCACATGGAGGCAGTGAGCAGATCTTCGGGGGTTCGTCTCTCCCGGTATTGGGGGTGAGATCGCGCTGTGTCTAGGAGAACCAGAACATGAAAAGTCCTTGGCTAAGGCAGGAGATTTACTGGTAGGTATTCCAGTAGTATCTCAGGGTGTTCTGGGCTGATCTCTGACACGACTTGTACCGCTTTTGGGGGTCTGACTTTTACCAACCCCCTAGGCCCGCCATGCGATGCTCAAAGACGAATGGACCGGACTGTACGGATATTGTCACTGACAGGCTCAGTAGGGTGTCAGGATGAGTTCGCTCATTGACGTCCCTTTTTGGTCAATACCTGGTAGCCTGTTACATATTGGCTTATACCACTACGTGCTAATGGTTAAATCCACAACCAAGGTGTTGACGAGTCTTTAGAGTCCCCCACATTCAGTTGCTCAAGTTTTCGGGCGAAACGCTGTAGAGGCCGTATGGAGATATGGCAGGGTTCGATCAGATACGTGCGGTATTGCACGGATCAGGATCGGACGGTTAATACTAGCCGGCTTTGGTTTAAGCCGGATCCTAGTATAGTAGAGTGTAGATTTTGTCTCAGTGCATTTGTATTCGGTCGGAATACAAATGCGGGTATGTATATACAGTAGCGGGGTTTTCCTGTAATTTATTACGGGATCAGTTTTTTGGAGTTGCCAGTTTGCTTTCCGTTTTGGCCATATTTCTTTGTATCTTTCATTGGCCGAAGATTGGTGGAGGAGGGCTTATTTGCATTTGTGCAAATAAGCATTTGTGGAATGTGTTCTTTACATTTTGTTGCATCATGATGGGTGCACCATCCATTGACTTGATTTATCCATCATGGCTTGACTTTTGTGTGACATGGTTTTGATGATGGTTGTGGTTGAGTGTGGATGTGGTTGTGATCATTGCTTTTGATCATCATTCTTTTCTTGCATCATGATTGATACACATCCCCTTGGACTTCTCTCTCTCATTCATTCCATCCTCAAGCATAGCCGGCCTTGACTCTTGAAGGGGGGCTGTCCAATTTTTGAGAGAAAAAAAAATGAGTCTCATTTCCATGCCAAAAATCCCTTTGTTCATCTAAAGAAATATATGGTTCATTTCCTCCACCAAAGGCAACATCCACTACCCCAAATGAGACACAAGTTCCACACTACATTCTACAGCAAATCTTGGGCACGTCGACTCGCCAGCTTCGTGCCCGAGTTGCCTCGGTATAGAGGTGGGAGCCCGTAAAAGAAGCCGGCGACGTGGTGCCCTTCCGGCGAGGAGGTGGAGACCGGAGATTCCGCGGGAGATCGGGATGACGACGAGAAGACCGGAGGACACGGATCACTCGGTATATCTCTCTTCCCATCTTGTAGTTAGCTAGGACTAGTTTAATGGCACGATCCGGGTTTATAGTGCGCGGTGGTGCCGGTTTTAAAAGTTAAAGTAAATCACCGCTTCTGCATTCCGGCGTCGGAGTGACGGCCGGGGCGCCGCCATGCACTTACATTGGTATCAGAGACTCGTCATTAACCTAGTCTAGTTTTGTCTAATGTGTTTACACTTTCGATCGAACAAAAATTCCAAAATCCACGTTTTCATGCACATCAGTTTCTGTCGAAATTTTTTGAACTCCAAAAATTTTTCAGGTAGTTGCAGAATGCTGTGCAGGGAATTCTACGCACTCTGTGAAAATTTGGTCGCGTGATCTCACTAAACCATAGCGGAACCGCGGCCAAACCCATACTTGGGCCGCGGTTCCGCTGCCATTTAGCCTCTTCACTGGACCAATTTTTTACAGAGGGTCTTGGACAGGGAAATTGGGGTTTTGGCATATTCTTTTTGGGCCCAGAATTTCTTTAACTGCAACAGTAATGCTTGGGGCCCACTTGGTAAATTTTGATCGATCGGATATTTTAAACACATTAGTTCACAGTATTTACATTATATCTGCGACCGTGAATGTCACTCGATCGGTAAATCCTGTCTAACTGCCATAGCCCGGTTAGACGGATTTACGAACGTGACTTTCACGTTGCTGTTCTGTGATTGTGCTGTGATATTGCGGACTGTTCTGTGATTGTGCTGTGATATTGCGGATTGGTCATGGGGGATAGCCTGGATGTAATGCTAGTACAGTTTTTGTTGTATTATGTACATTTGATATTGTGGGGCGAGCGTCCGACATGTGGACTGCCGTCACTGCCTGTTTGTATTATTCTTTTGGGGCACGACCGGGTCGAGGTCGATGTACCCGTTGTATGTATATTTTACTTTCTGTACTAGGTTTATCCCGCGGAGGGGTGCACGGATAGCCGGGTTCTAGAGGGCAACGAGCCCGCATCTCATGGCATTGAGACGGAGGGGGCTTCACTCTAGAATTGGTGGGCTGTTCGCCGCACTCGTAGGGGGTACAGGTTGACCCAGGAGGGGTGCCCAAGTTACCGGATTCCGTGAAGTGCTGAGTGGTCCATTCACGTTGCTGAAGGGGGCTGCCTCGCTTAAGGTTTTGGCGGGTAACTTGCCGCGCCCGTAGGGGTCTAGGATTTTCGTTGCACAGGCTATCCACACGACCAGGGGAACGTCGGGTTTCAGTAGCGGCTCTGTGAAACCCGGGGATCCCAGATATCTGTATTGTTCTGTGATGCTGTGCATTTCTGTGATGTTGCATTTTATCACGCCTTGAGCGAAATATTATATATTGATATATATATATATATATATATATATATATATATATATATATATATATATACTAGTAGATGTTGTATATGTTTTGCATCCGCGCTAGTCCAGTCCCCGCTCTGTCGTTAGTTAGCTAACCTAACGGGTAATGACGGGACTCAGTGGCGAATGCGGATGGCATATACGTACATCAGTATATTTTCGTTCTTTGTGGTGTGATCAATTGATGGGACTGCATTGATTCGGATCAATGCAAATTAAACAAACCTATTCTGATGTTGTTGGAACACTTTTCAAAAAGCTGTTATTGCAAGGACGTTCACTTTTGTTTTGCACAGTGGTATTCAGTTAGAATATCCTGCTCCTCAGTCAACGAGGCAAGGGCCGAGATCCCTTCACCGGGAGTGACCCCTTGGACAAAAATTTGCGTCAGGGCAATAACTTCACTATAGCCGATTACTTTTGCTTTGCATCGTGGTATTCAGTTGGAATATCCTGCACCTCATTCTACGGGGAAAGAGCCGAGATCCCTTCACCGGGAGTGACCTCTTTAGCAAAGGTTTTCGTCACTATATTTTTAAAAGCTATCCGGTTCCTTCAACGATATCAAGTTCATTACGTTAAAGGTTTTCGCCAGAAACCATTCGTAGCCCTCCGTCGTTTCACATGGATAGTCAATCAGTATTCAAGCTATGTTTGTTGGCCAAAGTCAAGGCATAATGATTGGTAGCTATTGGGTATTCATGTGCAGTATAGATAGATGCGTTGGTTTGGGGCAGTCGTATAGCCTTGTTGGCCAAAGTCAAGGGCTTGTGCGGGTGTGCTCAAATTAACGTGGAGAATGACGGGTAGAACTTGACATGTGACTTATGATTTGTTGGCCAAAGTCAAGGTCATAAGAGCATGGGGCAAAAATCACATCGGGAGTTTCTAAAGAAACTGAAACTTGCCAGATATGCGCATACCTTCTGGAGTGTGATAGCGTGAGCGGATTCCGTCACGTTATCATGCGATGATAGTTGGATCCCGATTCCCACTGATGAGTTGGTTTACTCCTCGGGTGATCCCAACTAATTCTTCGTTTAGGTTTGGAGGAGAATTTGACGGTACAGTGGGAGGTTTCCAGATTAGATAAATTGGTAACCATTCTGATCTAGGTTAGAGTGCACGCTGAGTGTTTCTTTTCTCTCTCTCTTTGGCAGCGACCATTGACCCGACCTTAGACTATGACTCATAGACCAAGTTGACCGAACCTTTTTATAAGACTGGCTTTTGGATTGTCAGAGTTGCACACCTCATTACCACTCCTACTTTTACCCTTTTTCTCCAGGACACCCCGTATTACTGCGAACGTCCACTTCCATTGGACAAAACCATCGTATGGTTATATACGAACTCGAAGGAATTTATTTGAAGATGGTTTCCGGTTCTGGAGAAAACGGATATGATTATTCAGTTGTCTTTTCCTTTTACCTTCTCTCAAGTTGTGAGTACTCCTTGGTTTAGGAGATAGTACACCTATTATGCAAATTGGATAGTCTTCTTCCAAACCATAGGCAGGTGCCGACCGGTAGGGAATGAAGAAAACAAATTAGCCTAGCGATGGTGTACAGAAGGTATTATGTAAAGACAAAGAAAGGGATTGGTAAGAGAGCAAAGTAAATTGCGACTGATATTCACGACCAAACCAAGTATTTCATTACCACTCCCACTTCACCTTTGTATTTCTCCAGGACACTCCGTATCACTACGAAGATCCACAGTTTATTGGATATTCCATCGTATAGTTATATACGAACTCGAAAGAAACTTATTCCAGTTCGGGGATGGATTCTGGTTCAGAAGAAATAGGAATAAGATTTATTCAGGTATCTTTTATCTTCACCTTCTCTCGCATTGCGAGTGTTCCTAGGATTGGGACAGTACACCCATTATGCTTATTGGATAGTCTTCTTCCAAACCATAGGCTGGTGCCGAACGGTAGGGAAGGAAGAAAACCATTTGGCCTAAGAGGGTGTACAGAAGGTAATGACTAAAGACATATGAAGGGATTTGGAGAGGTGGCAGAGAAATATATGGTTACAGTTGTGAATCTGGATAATGGAAGAGGCATTACTAAGAATTCCCAGATACCCCATCGAAATATTTCAATGTTTCAGCTTCACTGTGTATTGTTAAACGAAAACTGATTTCCCGATTAGATACTTACTCCAGGGTATGTATTTACCAGGTATGATTCTCACATCTGTATGGTTTTACAGATGATGAGTGGGAGTAAGTTATTGGGAATTAGGCGATCATCCTCATTATATCGGAATTCGTTGTAATTGGTGATATTTGAGGAAATCGCTTGGGTTGTTTGCCGGTCGGCAAATATTTAATTTTGAATATCCGCTGTTATGCACCAATTTCAAATTGATATATCTGTACGTCTATTTTTATAGAGTGAGATATACCTTTTTGAAATTATGTCTATAACATTTACCTATATCAGTAGATGGTTGGGTAAGGAGCATAAAACAGCGGTGTAATTCTTCTTAACCATAAGTACAGTTTTCAACCTACGACACGCAGGGATTGAGTTATTAGACTCAAGGGACTTATACAGAGTATTGTAAGTTGTCCAGCGTCCATGAGGACAAAGGGGTTGGTTCTCGTACTATATTCGGTTTACTTATCACTTCTCTAGTTCTTAGACAGGTGTTTCGTAGAAACACAGGGTCCAAGTTTTGAGAAGTTATAGGTATTTGAATAAAGTAGAGAACCAGGTGTTGCAAGTATCGGGATTCTTCAAGGTGATCGAAGATGTAGATACTTGTGTACGGTATTCAGGTGATAGTAATGATTAAGAGAGCTTGCTTCACTTTCAGGTTACTCATAATTGGAAGCATTCCTAAGTTGAGTAACGCTGATCGGCCTCCTTCCATTTAGTTGACATGCATTGGAGACAGCTTCATGATTTGAATCTGGTTCAATTAAATCAGTGCCTCTGTTCCTATATTGGATATAGAACGGTTCATATCTTAACATTGTTAAGGTACGGGGAGTTGTCTGGCTTATGCTTAAAACCAGACTCTGGATAATTCAAGGCACGTTTCTGTAATGGCTGTTTGTGGGTTGACCCAGGCTATGATGAGGGTTGACTTTCTACCATCTGGAAGATCAATAGTAATATTGTTCTTAACTCGCCACAGTTTTAACAAAAATGGATTTTTTCAGAAAACAGCAGTGGGAGTATGGTAGAACTGGAAGTGATTCCAGAACCGCAAACGATTACTGAAGATTTGATATGAACCTAAAGATTCAATCTGGTTTGACATTCCATTGGCCACTCCGCAGATACGGTGGGTAACTTCAGGCACCCGAGAGGTACTCCGGTAGCCTCAAGGACGGTGACAGGGAAGTTCTTGTTTATCCAGACTTGCCATTGCTGTTGTTCCAGACTGTGAGACCCGGCAGAAGGATGAGTATAGCGTCGTTCTAAACTAGCTTTAGAAGTGTACGTCTATATGACTCTGCCAGAGGGTTGTCGTAGTCAGTGGGAGCAGCGGAAGCATTGGTGGACAAGTGGCTTGTGTCTATTTATAGACTAAAGCAGATGTAGCGGAGATAGATCATCTATTTCTGATGTGACAGTCATAGGTTTGACTTCATCAGAATAGGGGATGCATCTATTGAGAAGGTAGTAGGGTGTGATGTTCTGGTATTTGGATGACATACACAGAGTAGGAAAAGAAACTAGTATACTACGATCAGTTATACTTTGGTCGTCACACAGTGGTTTATCCACATATGACTTGGATATTATATCAGACATACTGGTTACTGGATCTATGGTTTTAGATCTAGATTTGGGTGGTTTCCCAATTAAGGGTACTTAGACAGCATTCTAAGAGTATTTAGAATGGACGACTCCTGGCACGGTGGTGTACCTGCAGGTGATGGAGTCACCCTCTCTAATGGTGTCTTACAGACTAAAGGGGAGAGAGATGTGCATGATTGGCAGATCACTTGCTTAGGCAATTGAGTTAATCATGAGATGTCAAGTACCACACCAGATATTGTTTTTGCACTAGATGCAATATGTTGACATTGATCCAATCCTGGAGAAACAATCGGAAGCAGCTTTAGAACATAAGTGGATGTTCTAGGGATATGATAACGACAGCCTCATTCGGGAGACAGTTATCATTCCAGGCTTCCAAGGTGACCTGGACGACAAGGAGGTTGTCAGAGTTATAGTTTTCCTTCTGACGAGAGACAGTATTTTGGACAGGTAGTCCAAGGAAATACTGAGGGAGGCATGGCGCAGGATACTGATTAAGTTCAGTTGACGATACAGTCTAAGAAGTTTGGATTTGGAGTTCAGTTATGAGCTAGGTCCCATCAGACATCCAGACACATTCTAAGACAGGTATTGCTCATTTCGGAAGATGGCTTTCTCCGCGAACATGAGATATAGAGAGACATAGAAAGAAACATCATAGCGGATCCACTCACTGAGGCTATTCCTCGAACGCAATAGTTTCGCAAGCGAGCTTTGTGAGACTGACTAATAGAGGAGTTGGGTGTTCGGTATCACACGGGCTGTGAGTATGCGACATCGCAATAATTAGCCTTGAGTGCAAATGGGAGATTGTTGGAGATAGTGCCCTCAGAGTCAATTATTGGATCACAGGCACGTGATTGCAATGATTGAGGGAGGACCTATCCCGGTAGGACAGTCTTACTCAAGATGATAGTATGCTATCTGGTTTATCTTTATCATCGTGTACTGCTTTAGGTGACCTTACATGTCACTATTGCACGTTGATAGAGCCCCTATGATTCTTGCTTGACTGCCAGCAGTATGAGGACGATCATATACGTGAGAGCTGGTAGTCCATAAGCACATACTTAAAAGGTCCCTAGTCGTGGGAGTTTCGAGACAGGGCATCGATACTCCAGAGTAGACTAGTGTATACAGTCGAGACCCCGATGAGGGGCGGTGGCCGGTCTCACAAGCCACTGGTGTCAGTTGGTTCACCTAAGATGTATACAGGTGCTCATTGGGTTATGAGTACACCGGACAGGACTCGCCGGGAACATGCTAGTTGGTCTTATACCTGACGTCAGATAGCAGTTCCCTGGTGACATGTGTACATGTTAGTTCATCGACCTGAGGATCGTCATTTTTCTCATGTGAGTTCCCACTGTACTTTGATTACTATCCTACCACGCTCAAAGGAGACGTGAAAACAGGTTTTAGTTGGGTACAGTCCCGAGCCACATGGAGGCAGTGAGCGGATCTTCGGGGGTTCGTCTCTCCCGGTATTGGGGGTGAGATCGCGCTGTGTCTAGGAGAGCCAGAACATGAAAAGTCCTTGGCTAAGGCAGGAGATTTACTGGTAGGTATTCCAGTAGTATCTCAGGGTGTTCTGGGCTGATCTCTGACACGACTTGTACCGCTATTGGGGGTCTGACTTTTACCAACCCCCTAGGCCCGCCATGCGATGCTCAAAGACGAATGGACCGGACTGTACGGATATTGTCACTGACAGGCTCAGTAGGGTGTCAGGATGGTTCGCTCACCGACATCCCTTTTTGGTCAATACCTGGTAGCCCGTTACGTATTGGCTTATACCTCTGACGTGCTAGTGGTTAAATCCACAACCAAGGTGTTGACGAGTCTTTAGAGTCCCCCACATTCAGTTGCTCAAGTTTTCGGGCGAAACGCTGTAAAGGCCGTATGGAGATATGGCAGGGTTCGATCAGATACGTGCGGTATTGCACGGATCAGGATCGGACGGTTAATACTAGCCGGCTTTGGTTTAAGCTGGATCCTAGTATAGTAGAGTGTAGATTTTGTCTCAGTGCATTTGTATTCGGTCGGAATACAAATACGCGTATGTATATACAGTAGCGGGGTTTTCCTGTAATTTATTACGGGATCAGTTTTTTTGAGTTGCCAGTTTGCTTTCCGTTTTGGCCATATTTCTTTGTATCTTTCATTGGCCGAAGATTGGTGGAGGAGGGCTTATTTGCATTTGTGCAAATAAGCATTTGTGGAATGTGTTCTTTACATTTTGTTGCATCATGATGGGTGCACCATCCATTGACGATTTATCCATCATGGCTTGACTTTTGTGTGACATGGTTTTGATGATGGTTGTGGTTGAGTGTGGATGTGGTTGTGATCATTGCTTTTGATCATCATTCTTTTCTTGCATCATGATTGATACACATCCCCTTGGACTTCTCTCTCTCATTCATTCCATCCTCAAGCATGGCCGGCCTTGACTCTTGAAGGGGGGCTGTCCAATTTTTGAGAGAAAAAAATGAGTCTCATTTCCATGCCAAAAATCCCTTTGTTCATCCAAAGAAATATATGGTTCATTTCCTCCACCAAAGGCAACATCCACTACCCCAAATGAGACACAAGTTCCACACTATATTCTACAGCAAATCTTGGACACGTCGACTCGCCAGCTTCGTGCCCGAGTTGCCTCGGTATAGAGGTGGGAGCCCGTAAAAGAAGCCGGCGACGTGGTGCCCTTCCGGCGAGTGGAGACCGGAGATTCCGCGGGAGATCGGGACGACGACGAGAAGACCGGAGGACACGGATCACTCGGTATATCTCTTTTCCCATCTTGTAGTTAGTTAGGACTAGTTTAATGGCACGATCCGGGTTTATAGTGCACGGTGGTGCCGGTTTTAAAAGTTAAAGTAAATCACCGCTTCCGCATTCCGGCGTCGGAGTGACGGCCGGGGTGCCGCCGTGCACTTACAGTTGTCTCCTTTGATTTGAACTCCTAGCTTGGTCTCCTACGGTTCATCGGTTTGAGTTTTGTTATCGGCCCTTTTCGTCGAAGACAATCCACGGCGATGAATGGCAACTCGAGCTACTCCTTCTTCTTTACTAGTTGCTAAGTAGAAAAGAGAACTATGGGTAGGTGATGATGGTTTCACTCTATTCTTTTTCTTCTCTATCTTTTTCTTTTCTCATGAATTTTGCAAGCATGAAGGAGAGAGACTGAGAGTTAGGTTATGGTCATACTCACCATGCTCTCATGACCTAAGCCATGCTACCTCTCTTCTATCATGCTAACACATGTCCTAGGGTGTGTGAAATGGTTACACATCACCCTTGGGCATGTTGGATATGTATGCCCTAGAGGCCATTATTGTATATGTATACATGTGGATGCTAGGGATATATATGTACAGGACATTCTTGCTCAGTTATATAGTATATTGTTTCAGTTGTCTTTTATCAGGATATGTGCATTTGTTTTTATTGATGTTTTATCCAGCTTGCACATATTGATAAAGACTTGATACAGTAGTATACTATTATGTTTTGACTTTATCTTAACATTGCATATGTTATACATGTTATTACATATTGTTGTTACATGTTAATAAAGACCGTAGGATCTTGCTTGACTACCTGCTGTTTCCCCCAATCAGATCAAAACTCTGTTTTAAAATTCAAAATTTAAAAGTTGAAGTAACGCTTCAGATTCAGCGCTAGGTGCGCTGCGCGCCACGTGTCAAACACAGATGCGCTAGTGCCAAGTGCACTGCGCCCTGCGCCCCCAATCAGAGCAAAGCTCTGTGTTAAAATTCAAAATTCAAAAATTGAAGTAACGCTTCAGATCCAGCATTAGGCGCGCTGCGCGCCACGTGTCAAACACGGGTGCGCTAGCGCAGGTTGCGCTATGCGCCACGTGTCAAACGCAGGTGCGCTAGCGCAAAGTGCGCTGCGCTCTAAGCAGCGCACCATGTGCAAAGCACGGGTGCGCCAACGCTGGAATTAAAAATTCCCCACCGTTAGATCAAAAGATATAATAATGATAAATCATTAATTAATCAGAATAAAATTCTGTTATGGAAAGATCTTTCCAATCTTGTTTAAAACAAGAAGATTGCTTTCTGTAAAACAGAAGCCCTAGGATCACAGATCCAACGGTGGGGAAACATCCCCAAATCAATCAGAGAAAGATCTCTTTAACTGATTTAACAAATCAATTTGCCCTATATAAAGGCCCCAAGACTTCAAGTCTCAAAAAAAAGCCCCCCTACAAACTTTGAGAAAACTCAAAGAAAGAAAAGCAAACTTTTAGCGAAAGAAGATCATTTCTTCAAGGTAAAGAACATGATTCTTGAATACAGAGATGAAATCAGAGATGAAATCATCCCATAAAAAGAAGAACTATCTTCTTTTAAAGATCATAGATCTTTAAAAGACCAAGGTCTTTGATAAAAAAAGAGATCAACAGATCTCATCATAAAACAAAACAAAAAAAAAAGAAGTACTTACTTCATTCACAGATCCTTGATCTACAAAGGCAGAGCCCTTTTATAAACAAGAACTTTGCTTTCTTGAATCTTGAGGCAAAGCCTCCTTTTAAAAGAACATAAACTTGTTCTCTGATCATAAATTTGATCAAATGCGCTTTGCGCTACTGAAAAAGTGCCTTGCACTCATGAACTGCGTTTTTGCGCTCCGTGGACCGGCGCTCAGCGCCAAAACACGCCACGTGTCATTCATGTGTGCGCCACTGAACCAATAGCGCAATGCGCTCATAAATTAGCGCAATGTGCTCATCATCTGGCGCTCAGCGCCAAGCGCGCCACGTGTCACTCACGTGTGCGCTACTCAGCAGAAGCGCAATGCGCTCATCATCTGGCGCTCAGCGCCAAGCGCGCCACGTGTCACTCACATGTGTGCTACTCAGCAGAAGCGCAATGCGCTCATCATTTGGCGCTCAGCACCAAGCGCGCCACGTGTCACTCACGTGTGCGCACTGCGCTCTTTGACTGGCGCAAAGCGCCAAGCGCACTACGTGCTCCTCACGTGTGCGCTGACAGAACATAAATTGTTCTTTAATAAGACAAAGCTATTGTGAGTGCTCAACACTAAAAGACAAACATTGTCAGGATTTAAATCAATGCTCAGCATTGTTAAAAGGGGCAAGCCCAAATAAAGACTCAATAGCCAGAATAAACCAAATGTTTATTGGACTTAGCCCAATATTGGCCATAAGTTCTCAACTTATATTTAATTGAGCCCATCTGCTCATTTAACAGATCTTAGTCCCAAATTGGATTACAGATCTTTCAACCAACTCACACCGGCTCGAGGGTATATCTCTGAACCCCTCTGATACATGTCGTTGTAATCCTTCAACGTCTTCGGAGAGGCGACGGGTCCCGACAGCCATACATTCCACAGACTACGATGTCCTTAACCTCGGACTGTGGGGTCCCTTTAAACCCACGGACTACGATGTCCTTAACCTCGGACTGTGGTGTCCTTTTAAGCCCACAGACTACGATGTCCTTAACCTTGGACCACTATGTCCTTAAACTGGTATTTGACCGTAATGTCCTTAAACTAACATTGGACCACCATGTCCTTAAACTGGTCATCGACCGCAATGTCCCTAAACTAAACAATTGAGTCCAAATGCTCTCTTATTGGATCTAAACGATCCCGTTAAGTTGATCTTAGTCTGAAATGAGACTAACGTATCCTTAACAAACGTTTAAGTTGATCTTAGTCTCAAATGAGACTAACGTATCCTTAAAACCAACCCCCAAACCCAAATATAAGAAAATACGGATTTGGACTAATCCACGTCCTACGGGCGACAACATAAATTAGTCTCCGTATACAATCCACGGGCAACCAAAAACAAAACAAACACCCACGACACGAAGTGACCATCTGGAGAAGAAGAAAGTCGTAACCGCGATGCGGTAGCGTAATTAACTGTAGGGGCTTGCGCCTGCAGGGAAGAGCGTCCCCACAATCAAAAACCCCTCAAATGAGGGGGAATCTGACGAAGTCTGCTACATCGGTCGTATCCGTTTAAACCTTCGATATATGGTGTCATAAATCAACTTGGCATCTTCGGAGAGGTGGACGGATAGCACCAATTAGCATCTGCCCTCGGAATTCAGGCCCCGATGTCCCAACGTCCCGGTCGCGTCTTCCGGCGGGGAACACCTGCATTGTGATGGCGATCATACTTGTGGGAGCAGGGTAGTCCATAAGCACATCCTTAAATGGTCCCTAGTCGCGTGAGTATCGAGACCAGGCATTGATACTCCAGAGTAGACTAGTGTATACGTTTCTAGACCCCGACGAGGGGCGATGGTTGGTCCCGCAGCCATTGTCTGATGCACCTAAGATCGTATACAGGTGCTCACTAGGTGTGAGTACACTAGACGGACTCGCGGAGAACTTCCATATGGTACTATACCTATCGTCAAATGAAAGTTCTCAGGTGACATGTGTACAGGTTAGTCCTTGGACCTGAGATCATCATTTGTATCGTGTAAGTTCCCACTGTGCTTTGATCACTACCCTACCACGGCTCTACCGAGTCATGCAAACAGGTTTTGGTTGGGTACAGTCCCGAGCCACATGAAGGTAGTGAGCAATTGTTGGGGATTCGTCTCTCCCGGTATTGGGAGTCGATATCGCACTATGTTCGATTGGTCAGGACCATAAGACCTTGACCAAGACAGTTGGGATTTACTGATAGGTTGATCGGTAGTTTCCCAGATTGTTTTTCGGGACCATGCTCCCGCCAACGAGCTTCAGCGCTCCTAGACCAACACAAGAAGCTCCCAAGAAGTCGGTCTTTGATCGGCTTGCAACTACAGCGGCCCCTCTCAATGGGTCGTCCAGCTCCGGCGCCTCAGTCTTCGCCAGATTGGGCCAAAGTTCATGCGGGCCCATGATAAAGCCTGGAGTTCCAGAAAAGGTTATTCCGAAGAGGATAGCCATCCCTGCTCCCGAAGTCGTCAAGGCGGCTTCTCCTGCCAAAGGGTCGGTCTTTACAAGACTAACTATTCCGGCTCCCATGCTGGCTCCCGTCCCTGCTCAAAAGTCTGTCTTTGACAGATTGGATACTGCTACTCAACGGACGTCGGTCTTCAAAAGGTTGGTACCGGCAACACCTCACCAGAACAGGGGGCATGACGAAGCCATCCCCATCACCGAACCAACACCATCGGCTCGACACGCTCGACGTCGCCACTGGCGCCGAGAAAGAAAGGCCGAGGGCAACTCCCCCTCTGGGCTAACTCCACCAGCCCCAACGGTGGAAGTCAATGCTGTTGTTCCAACCGGGAACAGCTTTGAATTGCTGAACAAGGTGCGCAGGAACTCTCCTACCGTCGTACTGAAAAGATCTCCTCCACAGGTGAAGAATGTTACAGAAACAAAGCCGGAGCAGCCCCCTCAGCGGCTGTCCTCCAAAGTTTACAAAGTCTGGCGACAGGTCCAGGAGTCAGTAATTGATCAAAATTACTCTCGCCGGCAGAAAAAGGCGAAGGTTCAACAGGAAGAGAACCATCCTGTCAAGCCACAAAGGACGACGACTACCTGGGTGCCCGCTGCAACGCCCCCCTCAACATCAACTGCTCAAAAGAGAAGGAGGCCAGAGAAAGCCCCTATGACTACGGCAGACCACAAAGACGCTGAGCCTAAACGCCCCAAGTCTGGGGGTATAGTGGTGCATACTATTTACATGGCTTCTGGAAAAGAGGAAAGCCGCGCTTCGACGGGTCACCGACCGCTCACCCGATCCGTGACAAAAGCCCAGGAGCAGCAACAGAAGCTTCAAGAAATGCTAACGCAAATGGCCGCACTTACCGGGCCAAAAGAAAGCCCGGAGGCGTCATCAGAACAACGTCATGAACAAGAAATTGATGCTGACTTCCTCTGCAGAGTCCTCGAAAAGAAGGATAGAGAAGCAGCAGAACAAGCGGCTAATATAAAACGAATGGCGCTTCTCTTCCAAGACATGGTCGGAATGATGTTACAGCCGGATCCTCCAGCTGAAGACCCTTCGATTATCATTGAAGACGACAGAGGGGAGACATCGAACCCTCCTCCGGCTCTTTCAGCAGCCAAGGAGGAGACCATCTCCAAGGCCGCTCTGGATGATTATATAGCTCAGCAAATACGAGCCCACCAGGCGAATGAAGCGGTTGGCCAAGTTGTTAAAACTAGGCGACCATATCCAAAAGTTGGTATGACCAAATAAAGTACCCGCCGGGATACACGATCCCCAAATTCCACGTATATAAAGGGACGGGAAATCCGTATCAGCACGTCGCTCAATTCAGAGCCTTATGCGGCAACACTGGAGGTGATGACAAATTACTGCTCCGCCAATTTGTTGGCAGCTTGTCAGAGACGGCGTTCGAGTGGTATTCTAAACTTCCAAATGACTCTATCAAGAATTTGCGGAGATGAAGCTGCTGTTCACACAGAGATTCGCAAGTGCTAGCAAGCGTACTCCGATTACCGCACTGATTAACACCAGGGTAAAACCAGGCGAAACATGGGTTCAATACGCAATACGATGGTGGAATCTTTGGTCGAAATGCGAGCAGCGCATAGAAGAAGCACCTGTTAGTTATATGTATACCCTAGAGGCCATTACTATACATAGGATGTATATTGTAGTGGATGCTGGGACATATATAGGGAGGACTTTCTTGCTCGACATGATGGTATGCTATCTGGTTGAACTTTACCTTAACGTGTACACTGATTGTCTCTCTGTTACATGTTGGTAAAGCCCTTAGGATGTGTACTTGACTACCTGGACTATGATGCAGATCATACTAGTGGGGACATGGTAGTCCATAAGTACATCCTTCAAAGTCCCTAGTCGTGGGTGTATCGAGACGGGGCATCGATATACCAGAATAGACTAGCGTATACCTTCTCGACCCATACAGATGGGCGATGGATGATCCCATATCCATTGGTGTTTGACATCAGAGATGATATACGGGTGCTCAGTGGAGACTGGGTACACTGGACGGACTCGCCGAGAACTCCCAGATGGTATTATACCTTACGTCAGATGGCAGTTCTCTGGTGACACTGGTACAGAGTAGTCTGTTGACCCGAGATCGTCATAGAGTCTTGTGTGGTTCCCACTGTGCTTTGATTTCCATCTTACCACGTCCAAGAGGGCGTGCAAAACGGTGGTTTTTGGGTACAGTCCCGAATCACATGGAGGCAATGAGCGATAGGAGGGGATTCGTCTCTCCCGGTATAGGGAGTTGATGTTGCACAGTGTTCGATTGGCTATAACAGGAAGTCCCTGGCCAGGGCTGATCAGAGAATTGCTGGTAAGTGTTACCAGTAGTTTCTCGAATTGTTATAGACCTCATATCGACACGACTTATCGAGCTATTGGGGTCTGACGTTTACCACCCCTAGGCAAGATATGCGACATATCAGACGATCAGACCGGACTGTACGGTAGTGTTACTGGTTGGATTCACAGGAGTGTGAGCGGGCTTGCTCGTCGATCTTCTGATCGCTCAATACCCGGGTGGCCGTTACGTTTAGCAGACCGCTTGCGGCTTGTGGGTGCTTGATATGATCATCACCTGCTGCCGGCGTATTGACGAGTCTTTAGAGTCCTACACAGAGGTTTCCTGGCTCAAGCGAAACGAAATAGGGGCGCATATGGGATATGTGCGGGACCGAGAATAATGCGTGTATGTGATACCGTATTCTATTCTCGCGATGAATGTATTGATTGGTTATATGCGATATAACCTAGTTATCGAATCGAGGGTTGATTCGATAAGCCGATACATTGGATACTAGTCGGTTATATGCGATATGACCGGATCGTTAAATCAAGTGTTGATTTAATTATTTAATGCATAATTATATATTTGATATATTACTTTGCGTTAACTAGTATTGGTTCACTTTAAATGGATTTTCTCACTTGGTTTGTGCACATTGTATATGTGATATACTTTTGTACACATGATTGTATCATGTTTGATGATACATATTTACTTGGTTAAGTGTAAAGAATTAAACCATGGTTAAACATATAATTAGGGTTTTATTTTTCATTACTTATTTATTCATTTATTTATTTGTTTATATATTTTGGAAAATAAATGGAAAAGAGAAAAGAATGGTGGCTTTATTTGTTGTTTAGTTGAAGCTTCATGATGCTTTGACCTAGTCCACCATTCTTATCTCATCCTTAACCCTAACCATTGCTTTAACCTTGGTCAATTCTCTACACATAACCATAGTTAGAATTATGATAAGTATTGATTTTCTATTCTTTTTTAATTAACTTATCATAATACTAGCTTCTTCTTCTTCATCTTCTTCCTTGAAGAAAACCTTACTTCATCAATGGTGGATTGATGAAACAAGTGAGAAATCCAATTCTAAAGTCTACCCACTTCCTATTTCTTCATCCTCTACCTCTTGCCAAGTAGTAGAGTGTATTTTCTTCACAAGTTTCATCACTTGGTGAAGTTGGAGCTTGATCTAGCGATGCTTCGACGTAGATCATCTTCGGCATGGACATCGACGACCTAGCTCGCCTATTCTCCGATGAAGCCGACGCTAGAGCCCGGGATTTGTTTTGGACAGCGAGAGAACTTCATTGCGGAGCTATGGAGGTGGAGCACCGGATATACAAAGGTTGTATTTCCGTTTCCTTTTTGTTAAGATGTTAACTAGTTTACATTTTCGCCTAGAAATCTAGCCAACGATCCATTCTAGGGTTTCTCGGCACCGTTTAAATTTAAAATTGGCATGGTTGATGCCTTGTGAGACCTCATTAGGGTGCCTAGGAACCCTACAGTGGTATCAGAGCCTCGCTAGAACCTTAGGCGAAGTCCAGACGATGTTTGAAACCCGATCGAACCGAAAAACCAACCCGGAAAATGCTCTCTGTACTTTTTCTAAAAACAGAGATTTTTCAGTATTAAAAATATGTAGAAATATCAGCAGGAATATCTAAGAGTTACTGTAAATTTCGATGCCCTAATTCCATTAAAGCGCCGCGTTTCCGCGGCACGAGCATGGCTCGTGCGGCGGATCCGCGGCCTGTTTGTCGTGTTATGAGTTGAAGTTTGCACAGTAACTCCTATTTAACAGTGCTGGTTTTCCTGGGTATTTTTAATATTTTTTCCAGAGTTTGAATTTTCTGAGTTGTTTTGGGGATTCGAATGTTCGATCGGATTATCAAATTTTGTCTGTGTGGCTTTCCGGATAAATTTTTGAATATGTTAAAAAGTTCGACCGGATATAAATACCCAATTTTTCCCCTGTCGGGAAATTTCCAAGTGTTGATTTTTCCGTAGT
Organism: Agapanthus africanus; assembly: GCA_030015575.1. Taxonomy (NCBI): domain Eukaryota; kingdom Viridiplantae; phylum Streptophyta; class Magnoliopsida; order Asparagales; family Amaryllidaceae; genus Agapanthus; species Agapanthus africanus. The sequence goes on along the minus strand of CM057347.1, from coordinate 202,438,881 downwards.
TTAACGACGTTCTAAGTAGTGCAAGTAACGCGATGGTCCCTCTAGAAGACAACAAACCTTAACTCGATTATGTGACCGTCTTGAACTGCCCTTTGAACCTTCGGGTTTGGGGTAGTACGGCGTGCCACATGTGAGGCGTTGGCTTGACCCTTCTACGGCTGGACCGTTGGTACTGAGGCACGAACGGAATGTTTTTGAACTTATTTCATGAGTTGATCTGTATCGGGAAAACTTGGGTGTTCGAATGTTCGATCGGAAAGTTTAACATTTTCTGTTTATCCGGAATGTGATACAATAATTGGAATTCACAAGAAGTTATGAGATAACTGAATGAATGTTATAAACATAGCAGTTTAGTCTCACTTGATCGGTTGCCACGGAATTTTGATGTGATCAAAAGTCCGTCGCAATCACGTAGCGTACGCGGATACTCGCCGATAAACTTAATAGACAGCCTCACTCCATAGCCCCGACCAAGTGACTGTAGGAGAACCCCGTCGCCGAAAGCATCCGTTCGGGTGCTCGCGGTAGCGGTGTTCCGCCTTGGTGCACTTCGTCGACGGTATCGGGGGTGCGGCCGTCTACTGAAGTTTGAGACGAGCATTCGATCAGGATGTCGGGAATCTTGTTGAATTACCCGACTTGCTATTGAAAAGTGTTTTCGATTTTGAGACTAAAATGCGGGGTTTATAATTGTTAGGCATGTGATGTCTAAGTAATTCATTTGGTCAGGCATGCGATGTCTGAGGTGGTTGCGGATTCCAACTGTTGTAGTTTTACACTTTCTTTTCTGTGACCGTAAGTGTAATATGTGATATCGCCGGTTTCGTTGCTATATGTCAACGACAATTGGGATGGCCATATTTACTTACGTTGATGACATGTGATGTTATGTGTTGCTGGATATGTTATATTGGATCGTCGTGTTTGAATAGCCGGGGGTTTTTATGTGAGATGAGTGTTTTTCATTTTCATTCATGTAAAAACTTGTATGTAATATTCTTTTATTGGGGCACTTCCAGGTTGCGGAAGTTGTCACCGTTTGTATATTATTTACTTTTCCGCACTAGGATAGACCCAAGGAGGGGAGCACAAGTAACCGGGTTCTGGAGTCCAGTGAGAGACCAACTCGAGGAGTCGAGTCCGGGTCTCCTAACTCTAGAATTGGTAGGGTTGCTTGCCGCTCTCGTAGGGGTCTAGGGGTGTGGGTTTGGCTATTCATCGCGACCGTGGAATCCGTGTTTTATACTGGCTCGTATTGAAAACACGGACGTCCTAGTATATCCAATATTTCATATGATTCTTCTGCTGCGATATCTGTGATGTGATCATGTGATGTTCTGTGATAGATACTATATATAGTATATATGATATATTATATAGACGTTACTTATGTTTTACACCCGTGCTAGCCCTGCCCTGCTCTGCCGTTAGTTACCTAACCTAACGGTGCACGAGGGGACATCGAGGCGAATGCGGATGGCATAAGTGTACATCGTATTTATCTGTGATGTTTAGGTACTTAAATGATGGGACTTCATTAATGTGATTAATGAAATAAAAGAAACCTAAGATGTTGTAGAATTGAATTTCAAAATAAAACAGGTAGCTACAGTTCTTGCTTTGCATAGCGGTATATATGATATATCCTGCACCTTATTCGATGAGGAAAGGACCGAGATCCCTTCACCGGGAGTGACTCCTTTAGCAATAACTGGCAGATGCTACACACTCGGTTTGTCTTTTGATAGCTTCTATAGTTTCTGCTTTGCACAGTGATATATATGATATATCCCGCACCTCATTCGACGAGGAAAGGACCGACGATCCCTTCACCGGGAGTGACTCCTTTAGCAAAACTAGAAAAGCCTCAAAAGCACTCCATTTCAAAATCATTTGATTCTACAACGATATCAAGTTCATTACGCAATAGGTTTTCAGAAAAACCTGTCGTAGCCCTCCGTCATTTCAGATAAGTTGTATATAGTATTCGTGCTGCATTTGTTGGCTTTCGTCAAGGTGCAGTGTGCGGTAGCTATATGCTGCTTATCTGCCAGCATACGATGCGATTGGATTAGGGTAGTCGTGCGGCTTTGTTGGCTTTCGTCAAGGGTCGTGCGGGTGGGTTTAATTCGATCAAGAAACGTACGGGTTGAACTTGACTAGCGGGCTATGGTTTGTTGGCTTTCGTCAAGGTCATAGCACGTTAGGGGCAAAAGATTATCGGGAATTTCAAGTGTTGAAATTTGCAATGAGATTGCATACCTTCTATGAGATAGTTGGATCCCGATACCCGCTGCGAGTAAGTGTTACTCCTGGGAGAGTTTTATACATTACAATTAGCCGATCAAGTAGGTGTCTAGAAAGGTGTTAACGAGGTTACGCCTCTGGGAAAACGAGCTTTACATTAATTAGGTTCGTGCGAAAGCACGGGGGACCTCCCTCAAAGTACCGACACTGGCCTGGCTGAAAGATTGGCGAACTTGTAGTGCGTAATTAATCCCGGCTAGTCTTTCCTTTTAGGGTTTGAAGGAAGATTTGATAAAAAGCAGTGGGAGCCATCCTGATTAGATAAAATAAAAACTAATCTATTCTTGCAAGAGCGCACGCTGAGTGTTTTCTTCTCTCTCTCTCCAGGTAGCGACCATATCACGCCTTAATCAAGATAATAATACGGAATATTGACCGAACCCGCTTGTTATACTGAGCTGGGGAACGTTGGTCCCGCTCCAACTTATAATTGTTATAAGACAGAGCAGGAAATAGGGGATTACCAGAATTCCCGTGCCACCCAAACGAAGAGAGTGCATGCTGATGCATCATCTTCGGGTGTGTTTATTACAAAGAACTGTTTCTCTGTATCCTCTACGTCCTTGGTATGTGATACCAGATCAGGATCCCAGATATGTAATCTGTTACATAGGGCTACAGAAAGGTAGAGAACCGAGACGGGTGATAAGTTTCATGAGGCAGAAAACGGGGCAAGTGTTGCAGCCAAGTCTGTTGGTCACTGTCACCCTGTATTACAAATACATTGATTCTGAACGAATGTTATTAGATACCGAACCTGATATACAAAATCATATCAGTCTCTTTATTAGTAAAGAAATGATAAAATTTTGTATTGTTGGATAATGTTTTTGAACATTTCCTATATCAAAAGTTGATCGGTTCAGGCACGTTATCTAAAAGCATTAATGTTCTAAATCAAACTACAGTTCTTAGTATATGGAACACACACAAGAGGAAGAGTTCAGAAATGAACGAATCCTTCTTGAGGTATTGTAGACTAGGTCATATCAATGCGACCCGACTAGCTGAAGTTACATTTAGATGCATATTTAAATTAGTTTGAATTTACATCTTATGAAACTTGCGAGTCATGTCACAAAGATATAATGACACCAGCTCTGTTTATTGGAAACAGAGAAAGAGTTAGTAAACTCTTGGGATGATACATGTTGATGTATGTAAGGTCCCCTGTCTACACATGCCAAGACCGGTTCTTTGTACTTCATTACATTCTCTGATGATCTTTCAAGATTCAGACCTATGTTCCTGTTGAAACACAAGTCCGAACCTTTTGAGATATTCACAGAATATAAGTTAGAAGTAGAGAACCAATACGGGTATAAGTATTATGTCCTTTGATGAGATCAAGTAGGAGAATACTTGAGCACGGAAATCCTGGATTATTCTAAAGGAGAATGAGATTCTCTCTCAGCATTACTCCTCCGTATACACCATAGCATGATGGTATATCGGGGCGGAGCAATAGCACCCTATGTGATAAGGTGTGCTCTATGATGAGTACTACTGAGTTACCTATTTCCTTTTGGGAGTTATGCACTTGAGAAGCTGCATACCTATTGAATAGGGTTCAAATCAAATCAGTTGCCTACCATTTCATATTTGATATGATAAGGGAAGAGCCCATCTCTTAAGTTAGTTAAGATTTGGGGTTGTCCAGCCTATGTCTGAAAAGCAAAATCCGGACAAGCTCGAGGCAAGATCTGTTATGTAGAACTGGAAATGTTCCAGCTATACAAACTACAGCAGATGATTTGATAAAACCAAAGGATTCAATAGTTAGCAACGAACCTCAGCCTCTCCGCCGATCTAGTAGGGTTCCTCACCCACCTGAGAGATACTTCGGTTTCTCTATGACAGTGGGAGCGAGGATTGCATCATGAGATGATGACCCATCTGGCTTCGAGCTGGCCATCAGGAGTGGGACTCAGTAAGAATGGCTGGATGCTTAGCGACCTGAGATGGAATCCTTATACACCAACAAAGTATGGACTTTGGTTGCTATATCTGAAGGGTTAAATCCCCATCAGGAGCAAGTATATCTTGAGAAGATTACTTGGTGTACATGGAAAGGTTGAGACTTTCAAAGCTAGACTTGGTAAAGGTTTGCATCATTGACCAGGTGTGGATCATGATGAAACTTTTTCTAAAGATCTATGCTTAAGTCCATCCAGATCCTACTTGCCACGGCTACATACCATGACTACGATATCTGGCGGTTGGATGCCATGACTGCTTTTCTAAATGATGTTTTAGAAGAGTGCGTCTATAAGTACACAGCCAGAGGGCTTCGTAGACAGTGGGAGCAGCGGAAACGTGTGCAAGATGCTTTATAGGATAAAGCAGGCATCGCGGAGTTGGAACATCTGTTTTGATGAGGTAGTCAAAGAGTTTGACTTCATCAAAATGGTAGATGAACCTTGTATAAACAAAAAGGTGGTAGGGAGTATGGTGATGATCCTCGTAGAGTACGTGGATGACATACTCTTGATGGGGAAGGAGTTTCCTATGCTACGCTCGGTCAATCTCCGCTTATCACAATAATTCTCCATATAGGATCAAAATGATACCTCCTAAATCCTGGATTTTGGATCTATGAGATAGATCTAAATGGATGTTAGGATTCTCACTAGTTGTAGTGAGATGGTATCAATCGATCCTGGGGAGAATCACTGGAAGGGTTCCAGAGTGATAAAGACGACTGATGTCAGTCACAGGCATTGTCTATACCCACAATCGAGGGACGGTATGTTGGAAGAGTTCCAAACTAGATACCGTGGCATACTAGGCGATAAAGGCAGGATACATCGCTACTTAAGATGCTACCAAAGAGGCTGTTTGGGTGTATATTGGTTCATAAGATGAACTATGTTCCTCCCATTGTGTGACAATGGAGTTGTGGCTTATGCCAAGAACGCAGGTCCCATCAGTGATCCAGACATATTCTAAGGCAGTGTCACCTGATCATGGAGATGGTTGATCTCCAGGGTGATCGAGATTTAGAGAGTAGACTCAGAGGACAACACAGCGGATCCACTCACAAAGGCCTGTTCCCAGAGAGAGACTTTTATGGGATGGTTGAGTATGAGATACTACAACCACTGCTATCAGATGGCCCTAGTGCAAGTGGGAGATTGTTAGTTATATGTATGCCCTAGAGGCCATTACTATACATAGGATGTATATTGTAGTGGATGCTGGGACATATATAGGGAGGACTTTCTTGCTCGACATGATAGTATGCTATCTGGTTGAACTTTACCTTAACGTGTACACTGATTGTCTCTCTGTTACATGTTGGTAAAGCCCTTAGGATGTGTACTTGACTACCTGGACTATGATGCAGATCATACTAGTGAGGACATGGTAGTCCATAAGTACATCCTTCAAAGTCCCTAGTCGTGGGTGTATCGAGACGGGGCATCGATATACCAGAGTAGACTAGCGTATACCTTCTCGACCCATACAGATGGGCGATGGATGATCCCATATCCATTGGTGTTTGACATCAAAGATGATATACGGGTGCTCAGTGGAGACTGGGTACACTGGACGGACTCGCCGAGAACTCCCAGATGGTATTATACCTTACGTCAGATGGCAGTTCTCTGGTGACACTGGTACAGAGTAGTCTGTTGACCCGAGATCGTCATAGAGTCTTGTGTGGTTCCCACTGTGCTTTGATTTCCATCTTACCACGTCCAAGAGAACGTGCAAAACGGTGGTTTTTGGGTACAGTCCCGAATCACATGGAGGCAATGAGCGATAGGAGGGGATTCGTCTCTCCCGGTATAGGGAGTTGATGTTGCACAGTGTTCGATTGGCTATAACAGGAAGTCCCTGGCCAGGGCTGATCAGAGAATTGCTGGTAAGTGTTACCAGTAGTTTCTCGAATTGTTATAGACCTCATATCGACACGACTTATCGAGCTATTGGGGTCTGACGTTTACCACCCCTAGGCAAGATATGCGACATATCAGACGATCAGACCGGACTGTACGGTAGTGTTACTGGTTGGATTCACAGGAGTGTGAGCGGGCTTGCTCGTCGATCTTCTGATCGCTCAATACCCGGGTGGCCGTTACGTTTAGCAGACCGCTTGCGGCTTGTGGGTGCTTGATATGATCATCACCTGCTGCCGGCGTATTGACGAGTCTTTAGAGTCCTACACAGAGGTTTCCTGGCTCAAGCGAAACGAAATAGGAGCGCATATGGGATATGTGCGGGACCGAGAATAATGCGTGTATGTGATACCGTATTCTATTCTCGCGATGAATGTATTGATTGGTTATATGCGATATAACCTAGTTATCGAATCGAGGGTTGATTCGATAAGCCGATACATTGGATACTAGTCGGTTATATGCGATATGACCGGATCGTTAAATCAAGTGTTGATTTAATTATTTAATGCATAATTATATATTTGATATATTACTTTGCGTTAACTAGTATTGGTTCACCTTAAATGGATTTTCTCACTCGGTTTGTGCACATTGTATATGTGATATACTTTTGTACACATGATTGTATCATGTTTGATGATACATGTTTACTTGGTTAAGTGTAAAGAATTAAACCATGGTTAAACATATAATTAGGGTTTTATTTTCCATTACTTATTTATTCATTTATTTATTTGTTTATATATTTTGGAAAATAAATGGAAAAGAGAAAAGAATGGTGGCTTTATTTGTTGTTTAGTTGAAGCTTCATGATGCTTTGACCTAGTCCACCATTCTTATCTCATCCTTAACCCTAACCATTGCTTTAACCTTGGTCAATTCTCTACACATAACCATAGTTAGAATTATGATAAGTATTGATTTTCTATTCTTTTTTAATTAACTTATCATAATACTAGCTTCTTCTTCTTCATCTTCTTCCTTGAAGAAAACATTACTTCATCAATGGTGGATTGATGAAACAAGTGAGAAATCCAATTCTAAAGTCTACCCACTTCCTATTTCTTCATCCTCTACCTCTTGCCAAGTAGTAGAGTGTGTTTTCTTCACAAGTTTCATCACTTGGTGAAGTTGGAGCTTGATCTAGCGATGCTTCGACGTAGATCATCTTCGGCATGGACATCGACGACCTAGCTCGCCTATTCTCCGATGAAGCCGACGCTAGAGCCCGGGATTTGTTTTGGACAGCGAAAGGACTTCATTGCGGAGCTATGGAGGTGGAGCACCGGATCTACAAAGGTTGTATTTCCGTTTCCTTTTTGTTAAGATGTTAACTAGTTTACATTTTCGCCTAGAAATCTAGCCAACGATCCGTTCTAGGGTTTCTCGGCACCGTTTAAATTTGAAATTGGCATGGTTGATACCTTGTGAGACCTCATTAGGGTGCCTAGGAACCCTACAGCACCTACGGTGGGCATGTTCGTAGGCACCCTCATGCAACTATTTCCCAATTTATGATGTTTTTCAAGCCAACCACTTTCCAGGCCTTGATTGACAAGCTGGCCCAAATGGACCAGATGGGTCATAGAACATCTTCCTCGAAAGTAGAGCCTCGGAACGAGAAAGGAAAGGGGAAAGAGACCTTCATCGCCAATACTCAACAGCAGCCCCATGGTCCAAGACCAATTGATCGCCAAAATGATAGAACACGATCTCTTGGAGATAAAATGAGACGCCCTTACTCGTTCCCTCGGGACAAGACGAAGAGGTTATTCGAGCTGGCACTGCGCAACAGGCTCATCACTCTGTCGGAGCCAAGACGCCCAGCGCAACCGGGAGACATTAATAATCCTAACTACTGCACTTATCACCGAATGTTGGGTCATCCGATCGAAGATTGTTACATCTTCAAAAGCTGGATAGAAGATCGGTACCAACAGGGCAAGTTCGTATTATCCGAAAATTGGAAGGTGAACCCGCCTCGGCCGCACGCTCCCAAGAAGACGGATACACCGGGGACATCATGCTCTTTTGTAGAAGAAGCTCCATGGGAGGTTGATCTTTCAGCCAAGACAAAAGAATGCTGAAGGATCTCCATACATACCCGGCGATCAGGTGGAAGAATCTACTAAAACCCGAGATCATCGAGGGAATGCTGAAACCGCGCCCAATTCCAACGATTGGCGGTGATAGTCAAAATGCCCACGCCCAGCCGTCAAAGTCTTCGAAGACGAAGAAGAAGAAGTCCAAGAAGCCCGTGAAGCCTGGTGACAAACGTACGGACCTGCAAAAGTAGATTGACGCGCTGGAAGAATATAATCAGAAGGCGCGGACTCCAGTCACACTCCAAGAATTTCTTAGTCACGTCCTTGAGGACGGAGATGATGACAGTGGAGAAGACTCGTCGGATGAGCCTGAAGATTATGTGGCAAGCTGCCATGTGATCTCTCACTCGTCAATAGACGATGAGGAAGCTCCTTACGCAGAGAAACTGGAGGCAGATCCTGAGCCAGAACTCCTAGGACCATCAAACGAAATGATTGATGTGTTTCTGAATGAAGCCCGTCTTAAAAGCAAAGCTGATCGAGAGCATGAGATGGCCATATTTGAAAATGCCAAACGCCGGCGACTGGACGAAAGGGTTGAAACACTCCCACCAGATCAAAGTACATCCGCCGCAAATAAAAGCAAGATCAAGACAAGGAAACGATTCGCTAGAGCCCTATCAAAAGGAATGAAGTTGCCTTCTTTCAGAGGAAATTCTCCCGGAGATATTCACCTTGATGAAGCGGACGCACATCCTAACTTCTGCTTATACCATCAGAGGATTACACATCCTACCAAAGAGTGCGTGGTCTTTAAAAACTGGTGGCAGGGGTATGTTGCCCACCGACAACACGTTCAACGAGTGAAGCGCAAGGCTCGTCGGGAACAGAAAAGCACGACGAATGAGCATATGAAGACTGCAGGCAACTGTCACATGGTCGACGCCAGCGGATCATAAGTTCTCACCTTCGGGAGCGACTCTGATGAGGAAATAGCTCTTGGCCCTCTCTTTAAAGAGTCCACCTTGGGAAAAGAGGAAGAACCGAAGACCTGTGAAAATATTCAGCTGCGCAATCGTACGCTGCCCGAAAAGAATCTTAGGCCCTCGAACAGTGGGTCAAATAGAAAAGATAAAGGAAAAGAAAAGGTCCCTGAGGACATCGCCTTGGATGATCAAGTTGTCAAGGAGCTGACAGCCAAGGACCCGCCCAAGAAAAGTAAGGTGGATTACAACGTTCTGGCACACCTGAGGAAGATACCCTTGCAGCTCAGCATTCTCGATGCCCTTTTACTATCGAAAGAAGCGAGAGATTCTCTGATCAAAGCATTACAAGAGCCCGAACAATTCCAAGCTTTCCTCGCCGAAGAAAAGATAAAGGACGAGCTGGAAGAAGTACACACAGCTGACATTACTTTTGGCGATGAAGATCTTCTCCTTGGGACATGTGAGCACAACCGTCCCCTTTATGTCTCCGGATACTGTCATGATATTAAGATCGGCAAAATCCTGGTCGACAATGGGTCCTTCGTCAATCTTTTCAATCTAAGAGTATTGAAGGAGATATGCATGAGCATTCAACACCTCACTCGGGATAAGATCACTATCTCCGGGTTTGACTCCCAGTCATCACGGACGCTCGGGTCTGTGATACTGACGCTATGTTTTGGGCTACTCGTCACGGACATTAAATTTCACGTCATTGACGCCAAGACATGCTACAATGCTTTGCTCGGCAGGCCTTGGTTACACGAGTATAACATCATCCCTTCTACACAACATCAGTGTATGAAGTATTTCAAGGATGGTCTCGAGTATAACCGTGACAGGGGAACTGAACCCATTCTCCGTGAACGAAGTCCGTAAATATGAGGATGCCAAGTACTTCCTGCCAGATTTCGAAGAAACAGAAAGATGTCACAAACCGGAAGACAGAACCAAAGCTACTACTACTATTCCGGTCTTCGGGAGCGATACCGAAGAGGAAGAGGAAATAATTTATTCAGGGCCGCCCCAACGCAACAAGCCAGGACCGTCCACCCCTATTCTGGTCTTCGGCAGCGACTCGGAAGATGAGGTCAATGCCGTATTTTCTGCTCGGCCATCAATACAAACCTTCGCCGATGATGATCAAAATTTGCAAGTTGCCATGGTTCCGCCAAAGCATCATAAAGAGCTAGACGCGCTTGATACTTACAGTGTGGAAGAATTGTGGACATTCTACGTCCCTCCTAGGCGAAAAGGTGAAAAGGCGATCCTATTCTACCGATCCGGGGAAACTAAAGTGGAGAAAGAAATTTGGCATGGTGCGGATTCTACACTTGACAGGCTCCAGCCCATCCGTTTGCCCAGATACTACACAGACGGACTTAAGAGACTCTTGAGACGCCAAGGTGTACCCCTTAAGCAAACTGCGCGACAAGCACGGTTCTATAACAGGATCTGGAACGTTCCCGGAACTCAACGAAAATTGCCTAACGGGAGAATGGAAACGATCGGGCTTGGATATGTTCGATCCAAGAAACGGGAGCTATTCCGCGACTGCTACGTCATACATGACTTTGATAAAGAAGGAGATGCTCTCTGAGAAGATGCTAACCATGAACCAGAACAAGCTCCCGCCGTGAAAATGCCAAGTCCGTCGTTTGAAGAACAGATGGATAACCTTATAAGGGAAGCGAGTCAAAAGGTTCGAGACGATCATAACCGTGAAATGGCCATCTACGAGAGAGCCAAGACGCAGCGCCTCCTTCGACAGGCCGTGGAGAATGACAATGCTCCTCGTCCCCAGCCCGTCATACAAAAGACCCGGCGCAGAAGCAAAAACAAACCAAAGAACGAGAAAGGCGTTCGACGTCGACAGAGTGGGTCCAAGAAGCCACGCGATCGAGGATCGAGCAATCCGGATTCGTCCTTTATAAAGAAGATGGGTCGAGCGTACTCCTTTGCCCAAGATAAGACAAAGAAGATACTTGATCTTGTTATAAAACATCAAATGACTATCCTCCCGGAGTCCAAGCACCCCGAGCAAGCAGGCGAGGTCTCTCACCCGGATTATTGCTCCTATCACCGAGCGATAGGACATCCTCTCGAAGACTGCTTCACTTTCAAGAACTGGGTCGAAGACCAATACCAACTCGGCAAGTTCGCTCTATCCAGCAGCTGGAGGGTAACCCCGCCGCAGAAGCACGAACCGAAAGCCACGTATGCAGCAAGAGCAGAACCAGATCAGCATCAGTCCTGGAAACGATCTCGCACCTGTCACGCGATAACGCTGTCGAAAGAAGAACCCGAGAATATGGATCACCTTTCTTGGTGCTTCGAAAACGATGAAGATGAGTTAATCTCGGAATTTCCACCGGCGCCAAAAGAGCTGGAAGATGGGATACATACTACTGCAGATGACCTCAGAAAATCGACTTGGGAACGGCAAACGACCCACGGCTGACATTCGTCAGTGAGCTGTTGTCTGAAGAAAAAGTGGCTATGCTCAAAGATGTACTCATGCAGTATAAAGATTGCTTCGCATGGAACTATTCCGAAATGCCAGGACTAGATCCAGAGATTGCTGTGAACAAATTGGCGATGTCTCCGGACATCAAGCCAGTCAAACAAGCACCGAGACGAATGCGACTCGAGCTTGAGATGAGTATCAACGCCGAGGTCAAGAAGCTAATCGACTTCGGCTTTATCCAAGAGGTTCAGTACCCTGATTGGATCGCCAACATCGTCCCAGTGATGAAGAAAAATGGGACGGTTCGCATATGCGTGGACTTTCGGGATCTCAACAAAGCTTGCCCAAAGGACGACTTTCCAGTACCGGTCACCGAGCTGATGATAGACAATACGTCCACTCATGAAGTTTTCTCTTTCATAGACGGCTCATCAGGATACAATCAGATAAAAATGCATCCCGAGGACCAAAAGCACACCGCTTTCCGGACCCCTTTGGGCATATTCTGCTATAAGGTGATGCCCTTCGGTCTAAAGAACGCCGGTGCCACCTATCAGAGGGCCATGACGAAGATCTTCGATGACCTCATACATGAAATCGTCGAATGCTATATTGACGACCTCGTAGTTAAAAGCAAATCATACGAGGAACATTTAGAGCATCTGAAGATCGTGTTTCAGCGCCTTCGGAAATACAACTTGAAGATGAACCCTCTCAAATGCGCGTTCGGAGTTTCCTCGGGCAAGTTCCTAGGATTCGTCGTCCGACACCGAGGCATCGAGATAGACCCGTCGAAGATCAAGGTGATCATAGAAATGCCTCCGCCAAGGACTCTCAAACAACTGCGGTCTCTCCAAGGGAAACTCGCATATATCCGGCGATTTATAGCCAATCTCTCCGGCAAGTGTCGTCCCTACAGTCACTTGATAAAGAAGGGAACTCCGTTCGTCTGGGATCGCAAATGCCAAAGCGCACTAGATGAAATTAAGCAATACCTGCAGAATCCGCCAGTGCTGGCCGCTCCCGTTAAAGGAAAACCTCTCGTCCTATACACAACAGCCCTCGAAGGTTCTTTAGGCGCGCTGTGGGCACAAGAAAACGACCAAGGGAAAGAGAGAGCTCTCTACTCCTTGATTCGAGTCCTTCTGGGGGCAGAAAGCAATTACTCCCCTATTGAAAAACACTGTTTGGCACTGATCTTCGTGATAACGAAGCTCAGGCACTACGCGTTGGCACATGAGGTCCGTCTCATATCGAAGGTGGATCCTCTCAAATATTTGATGTCAAAAGCCATATTAACAGGACGTCTCACTAAATGGGCCCTGCTCTTGATGGAATTCTCGATAACTTATCGGCCTCTTAAGGCAATGAAAGGCCAGGCCATCGCCGACTTCCTCGCCGAGCACCCGATACCCGCCGATTCTCCTTTGAACTGCGAATTGCCAGACGAACATGCGTTTGACACGATCGACGGAGATGATACCCGGTAGGAACTCTATTTTGATGGAGCATCTTCCATGAAGAAGCGCAAACAAAGCACCCCTATAATCAAGTCCGGAGTAGGCCTCATCTTCGTGACTCCATAAGGAGGGATAATGCGCTTTGCCTTCTCCTTGACAGAGCCGAGGACGAACAATGAAGCCGAATACGAAGCTTTGATAGCAGGTCTCGAGATCGACATCGACATGGGAATTGAAAACCTGCTCATATATGGAGACTCCCAGCTGGTCGTTAGTCAAATAAACGACGACTATCAAACATGCAAGCCAGAGCTGGTGAAGTACGGCGAAAGAGTGCAACAACTGCTGACTCAAATTCCCTCCTACATGCTGGAAAGTATACCGCGTGCGGAAAATAGCAAGGCAGATACATTAGCCAAGCTCGCTAAAGAACTGGCCGACGAGAACCTCGATGACGTGAGGATCGTTGTGCAAAGCCGTCGGGTTCTTGCACCGGCAGAAATATCTCCGGAGTCGTCCAGAGAAAAGGGAGTGACCGAGCAAACGGCTTTACAAATAAAAGACCAGGAACAGGCTAAGGATTGGAGAGAAGTCTTTATAGACTACTTCAAATCCCGTCGAACACCTGAAAATGCATCCTCGAGACATCAGCTCATAAAACGAGCTCTTTCTTTTGCATTCGTCAATGATACTCTATATAAGAGATCATTTGATTCTTTATGGCTAAGATGTCTGGGACCTGAAGAAGCAAGGAGAGTCGTCCAAGAAACTCATGATGGACTCTGCGGTTCTCATCAAGCAGGGCCGAAGATGAAACTGAAGATCAAAAGGATGGGTTACTATTGGCCCACGATGATCCAAGACTGCCTCGAATACGCGAAGCAGTGTCACTCGTGCCAAATCCACGGGGACTTCATCCATCAGCATCCAAATCCACTACATCCAACGGTGGCTAGCTGGCCGTTCGAAATGTGGGGAACTGACATAATCGGGCCCATCGAACCAGCATCGTCCAGAGAACATCGGTTCATTTTGCCAACAACTGATTACTTCTCCAAGTGGGCAGAAGCAGTACCGCTGAGAGAAGTGAAGACGGAGAATATCCTCCATTTCTTCAAGACACACGTCATTTATCGGTTTGGCACTCCACGACGGATCATCTCCGATAACGGGCCGGCCTATAGAAGCTATAAGATCAGCCACTTCGCACAACAGCATAACATAGACTGGAGATACTCTTCAGTCTACAATCCCCGAGCTAACGGTCTAGCCGAAGCTTTTAACAAGACCTTGACAAAGATCGTGAAAAAGACGGTGTCTCGAAATAAGAGGGACTGGCATGAGAGACTGCGTGAAGCTCTTTAGGCGTATCGAACTACGTTCAAAACGGCCACAAACACAACGCCGTATGCATTGGTGTTCGGCGCAGAAGCGGTGCTCCCCCTCGAGATAGAGTTACCCTCTCTACGAATGGCCGTTCACTACGAGCTAACAGACGAAGAAAATGCTCACCTTCGGCTTGAGGAGCTCGATGCCCTTGATGAAACCCGCCTCTTGGCACAGCAAAATCTGGAGGTTTATAAAGCAAAGATGACGCGGTCATATGAAAGATTGATTAGGCCGAGAACATTCCGCCAAGACGAACTCGTACTAGTGGTCAAAAAGCCTATGATCCCCAATCGTGCTAAACGTGGGAAATTCGAGCCAAACTATGAAGGCCCGTATATCATAGACAAAGTCTACCAGGGTAGAGCCTATCTACTCATTGACATGCATGGTGAAAGACCTTTCAGGCCAATAAACGGTCGCTTCCTTAAAAAATACTACGCCTGAAGAGTCACGGCCTAGGTCAACGATAGATGACGACGCCTATGTCCGCTCGCTATCTTCCTAAGCCCAAACTCTATAAGAAGTAGCCGGCTTTCAGACCGAAATGTCGTTAAACTAACAATGGACCACTATGTCCTAAAACTGGATATTGACCGAAACGTCGATAAACTACTGTGGGTTACAGCATCCCAAAGCTGATATATATATAAAAAAAAAAAGAAAGAATAAAAAAAACGGTATGTCCATAAGCAAAATAGGCACGGATGAAAACCCGAAAGGGCTCCGTGAGTAAAAATAGCAGGGCAACCGGCGAGTTTTGTGAAAACCCGAAAGGGCGCAAGCTCGTTAAAAGACACTTGCAAGGTCCTCTCGACCTTGTGAGGAGAAATCACCTGCGTGAGATCCTTACGACTCACAAGGGAACAACACACTTAGGGATCCCCACGATCCCTAGGGAGAAATTACACTTACGAGATCCTCACGACTCGTAAGGAGAACCCTCTTATGAGACCCTCACGGCTCATAAGATTTGAAAGTCTTAAGCTACAGGGATCTGAACCTGTTCTTAAGCAGCCACCACAACCTCCAATGTTGCCCTACAAGCGTCTTGATATTGACCCTTGTATACAATCCACGGGCGCGAATAAACATTTCCCTAACAAAGTCCCATCCGTGACTTGGGATATGCTCGTACAGCAAACGACACTTGTAAGTCCTCTCGACTTATAAGGAGAAAATACTCTTGTAAGATCCTTACGACTTATAAGAGACCATACACTTAGGAATCCTCACGATTCTTAAGGAGAAAACACACCTACGAGATCCTCACGACTCGTAGGAAGAAATACCTTTATGAGACCCTTATGGCTCGTGAAGTCAAAAGCCCTAGTCGACAGGATCTTAACCTTGTTTACTAAGCCACCTTTGTTCGAACCAACAAAGGCAAATGATGATTCGCTCCTGGCCATATCCCAGTTGTAGCGATGTTGATGCCTAAATCGGTATCAAATCCCAAACTCGCAGCGAAAAGACAGCGAGCCACGAATGCATACGAAATAGCCGAAATGATGGGGCAACTTGCAAACAAAATCAGCAAGTAAAAATGTATGCATACAAAATAGCTGAAATAATTGGGCAACTCGCAATAAAAAGCAGCGAGTAAATAAAGCGAATAGCTGAAATGATCGGGCACCACGAAAAATAGCCGAAATGATTGGGCAATCGCAACTTTCGCGATATAAAAGCTGAAATGATAGAGCATCGCGGAAAGAAAAATAAATAAAATGAAACTTTTTGCCCTAGCAATGAGTCACCAGGAAATATCAACCATAATATCTTAAACTTGACAAAAGAAAAAGCTTCTAGAAAGTGTAAGAAGCAACTAACCCTAATCAAACCCTAACCTTATTTAATCATCCTTAAACATGTTTAATAATAAATCATATCATGTCACAATAATATATATCACATATATATTATATATTTGCAACAAAAGAAAATAATACAATTAACATATATCGCATATATATCAATGTATCATCCAGTGAGAAAATGAAATAATAAAGCAAGCCAATATTAGATAATGTAATAATATATCATATATATTATTATATATTAAATCATCGAATCAACACTTGATTCGACGATCCGGCTATATCGAATATTACCGACTAATATATCATGTACCGATTTATCGAATCAACACTTGATCCGATGTCCCGGTTCATATCTAAATATCGTGAGAATATAATACGGTATCTCATATCGCATCTCCTCGGTCCTGCACATATCACATATGTGCCTCTACTCCGTTTCGCCTGAGCCAAGAAACCTCTGTGTAGGACTCTAAAGAATCGTCAATACGCCGGTAGCAGGTGATGATCATATCAAACACCCACAAACTGCAAGCGGTCAGCTAAACGTAACAGCCACCCAGGTATTGAGCGATCAGAAGATCAATAAGCTAGCCTGTGCGTTCTCCTGTGAATCCAATCAGTAACACTCCCGTACAGTCCGGTCTGTTCGTCTGATATGTCGCATATCAAGTCTACGGGTGGTATACGTCAGACCCCAGTAACCGATAAGTCGTGTCGATGTGTGGCTCATAACGGGTCGAGTAACTACTAGTAACACTTACCAGTAAATCTCTATATCAGCCCTGGCCAGGGACTTCGGGTTATAGCCAATCGAACACAGCACAACATCAACTCCCTATACCGGGAGAGACGAATCCCCTCCTATCGCTCATTGCCTCCATGTGATTCGGGACTGTACCGAAAAGCCACCGTTTTGCACGCCCTCTTGGACGTGGTAAGATGGAAATCAAAGCACAGTGGGAATCACACAAGACTCTATGACGATCTCGGGTCTACAGACTACCCCGTACCAGTGCCACCGGAGAACTGCCATCTGACGTGTGGTATATCACCATCTGGGAGTTCTCGGCGAGTCCATCCAGTGTACCCAGTCTCCACTGAGCACCCGTACACCATCTCTGATGTCAAACACCAATGGATATGGGATCATCCATCGCCCATCATATGGGTCAAGATGCGTATACGCTAGTCTACTCTGGTGTATCGATGCCCTGTCTCGATATACCCTCGACTAGGAACAGTTATAGGATGTACCCATCGACTACCATGGCCCCACTAGTATGATCTCATCATAGTCCCAGTAGTCGAGTACAGATCCTAAGGGCTTTATCAACATGTGAGAGAAAAACAGTAAACCAATACAAGTCAACATGTTAAGATAAAGTGAAACCAAATAGCATACTATCATGACGAGCAAGAAAGTCATCTCTATATATATCCAAGCATCCATTATAATATACATCATATGTACAACAATGGCCTCTAGGGCATATACATAACTAACAGCTACCCTTTTATTTGAAAATTTGATTCTACAATATCTTTTAGGTTTCTTTTCTTTCATTGATCACATTAATGAAGTCCCATCATTTAAGTCACCTAAACATCACAGATAAATACGACGTACACTTATACCATCCGCATTCGCCTCGATGTCCCCTCGTGCACCGTTAGGTTAGGTAACTAATGGCAGAGCAGGGCAGGGCTAGCGCGGGTGTAAAATATAAGTAACGTCTATATAATATATCATATATACTATATACAGTATTTATCACAGCACATCAAATGATCACATCACAGATATCGCAGCAGAAAAAACATATGAAACATTGGATATACTAGGACGTCCGTGTTTTATTTTGAGCCTCTATAAAACACGGATTCCATGGTCGCGACGAATAGCCAAACCCACACCCCTAGACCCCTACGAGAGCGGCAAGCAACCCTACCAATTCTAGAGTTAGGAGACCCGGACTCGACTCCTCGAGTTGGTCTCCTACTGGACTCCAGAACCCGGTTACTTGTGCTCTCCTTCTTGGGTCTATCCTAGTGCGGAAAAGTAAATAATATACAAATGGTGACATCAACCTCATCCCGGAAGTGCCCCAATAAAAGAATATTACATACATTTAATTTTACGTGAATGAAAATAAAAACCCTCATCTCACATAAAAACCCCCGGCTATTCAAAATGCGACGATCCAATATAACATATCCAGCAACACATAACATCACATGTCATCAACGTAAGTAAAATATGCGCATCCCAATTATCGTTGACATATAGTAACGAAACCGGCGATATCACATATTACACTTACGGTCGTAGAAAAGAAAGTGTAAAACTACAATATTTGGAATTCACAGTCTCTTTAGACATCGTAAATCCGAAATATCACATATTTCGCATTTCATGCCTAACTGTATGAATTCCACATATTGTATCACATTCCAGATAAATAGACAGTATTAAACTTTCCGATCGAATAATCAAATACCCAAGATTTCCATAATAGCTCAACACTTGAGCGGAGTTCAAAAATTCCAGAATACGTCACAGTAGCAACGGTCCAGCCGTAGAAGGGTCAAGCCAACGCCTCACATGTGGCACGCCGTACTGCCCCAAACCCTAAGGTTCAAAAGGCAGTTCAGGACAGTCACATAATCGAGTTAAGGTTTGTTGTCTTCTAGAGGGTCCATCGCGTCACATGCACGTTTTTCCGAAAGATTTAAACCCGAGAAAAATTCAACACTTGAATGTTTTTCGTGCCAGGAAAAATTGAGTTAATGATATCCGTTCGAACATTTTAGTACTTACTAAATTATCCGGAATAACATAACAAAATTAAATTCTCCGATCGAATCGACGATTACAAAATAAACCCCAAAATTCTCAACACTTGAGTCAGTTTAAAAATACCCAGAAAAATACACGAATTGCTAAGGATGTTACTGCACAAAGAACCGTCCCTATTACTCTTTTCTTGCTGTGGAACCGCCGCTAAAAGTGGCTTATTGCCGCGGTTCCGCGGCCACGTGGAGGACTTAGGGGCTCGTTTTTCATGGTAATTCTTAGAAAACCCTGCTGAATTTTTTAGGTATTTTTAATACTGAAAATACACAGTTTTGAAAAAATGTACAGAGAGGGGGGTTAACATTGACGTTTCCAGGTTCGATCGGGGTTTTAACTTCGTTAACACATCGCCTAATGCTCTAGCTAGGCTCTGATACCACTGTAGGGTTACTAGGCACACTAACAAGGCTCTACAAGGCATCGACCATGCCAAATTAAATTTTTATGTGCCGAACAACCCTAAGCAAGATCGTATACTAGAGATTAGGCGAATCATATAGCAAGTAAACAACTTTACGACTAAGGGTATGCGAAATACAACCTTTGTAGATCGGTCCTTCACTTCTAAGGCTCCTTGTCGTAGTCCCTTCGCTGCGATTATGGTTCTCCCGGTCTCTTGCATGGCTTCTCGAGGCAAAAGACACGTCCTTGCTTGAAGTCTCCGAGGCCGAAGATGATCTACGTCGAGGGAATACCGACTCAAGCTACTACTTCACTAACTAGAGAATTAGTGAAGCAAACACCCTAAACTAAAGTGCTAGTCTAGTAGAGGATGGAGAAATAGGAAGTGGGTTCTCTTTGGAATTTTATTTCTCACAATAATTCTCACTTTGGATCAAACCCTAGCAAGCCTTTTCTTTTGAACCAAGAAGAAGATGAACAAAAGAAAGAGATGAGGATAATGATCAAGTGTGTGAGCTAACCATGGTGAGTGAGTATCATATACTAACTCATGTAGAGACTTAACCCATGGCTAATTGTTATGGTTAGATTAATAAATATCCATAGTAAAAACAAACTCAAGTGGAATTAGTCAATGCATCCACAAGCTTCCATAAGCTTCATGCATTTTCTAATCCTCCACTTGATTTTGTAATTACTTTAAATATTAAAACCCAAACTAAAAATTAGCATAGTGTAAGTCTCATATACCCATGGATGATGTATCATCAACATGATACAAAAAGATAACACATTTTAATATATATCATATATATAGTAAAGTTGTGTACATGTGAGAAAAAACCCTAAGTGAACATGTGCTAGTTAATGCAAACTAGTATATCAAATATACAATTATACACTAAATTATTAAATCAACACTTGACTTAATAATCCGGTCATATCTCATATAACCGACTAACATCCATTGTATTGACTTATCGAATCAACACTTGATTCGATAACCCGGCTATATCATATATAACCGACCGATACAAAAAGTCACGAGAATAGAATACGGTATCACATACACGCATTATTCTCGGTCCCGCACATATCACATATGCGCTCCTATTTCGTTTTGCCTGAGCCAGTAAAACCTCTGTGTAGGACTCTAAAGACTCGTCAATACGCCGGCAGTAGGTAATGATCACATCAAGCACCCACAAGCCGTCAGCGGTACTAGCTGGCGTAACGGCTACCCGGGTATTGAGCGATCAGAAGATCAGCAAGCAAGCCCGCTCCAACTCCTGTAAAAGCCTGCTGGTAACACTTCCCGTACAGTCCGGTCTCCTCGTCTGATATGTCGCATATCAAGTCTAGGGGTGGTAAACGTCAGACCCCAATAACCGATAAGTCGTGCCGATGTGAGGCTCATAACGGGTCGAGAAACTACTGGTAACACTTACCAGTAAATCTCTAAATCAGCCCTGGCCAGGGACTTCCCTGTTACGGCCAATCGAGCACAGCGCAACATCAACCCGCAATACCTGGAGAGACGAAACCCCTCCTATCGCTCATTGCCTCCATGTGACTCGGGACTGTACCCAAAAACCACCGTTTTGCACGCCCTCATGGACGTGGTAAGGTGGAAATCAAAGCACAGTGGGAATCACACAAGACTCTATGACGATCTCGAGTCTACAGACTAATCTGCACAAGTGTCACCAGAGAACTGCCATCTGACGTGAGGTATAATACCATCTAGGAGTTCTCGGCGAGTCCGTCCAGTGTACCCAGTCTCCACTGAGCACCCGTATACCATCTTTGATGTCAAACACCAATGGATATGGGATCATCCATCGCCCATCTCATGGGTCGAGAAGCGTATACGCTAGTCTACTCTGGTATATCGATGCACTGTCTCGATACACCCACGACTAGGAACATTAAAGGATGTACTTATGGACTACCATGGCCCCACTAGTATAATCTGCATCATAGTCCAGGTAGTCAAGTACACATCCTAAGGGCTTTATCAACATGTAGCTATAAGACAGCATCAAGAGACAAGTATACATGTTAAGATAAAGAGCAACCGATAGCATACTATCATATCGAGCAAGAAAGTCCTCTCTATATATGTCCAAGCATCCAATATAATATACATCATCTGTACAATACTGGCCTCTAGGGCATACATACAACTAACATATAGCCGTTGGAGCACAGTCCATGCAGCCACGAAGAGACGGGTCCGAATCAGTCGACATTAGAGAAAATGGGAGTAAGCGGTTCGTACGAGATCTTGATGAGATGACGTTCCACTCCGCTGACATCAGAGATGTGATACGCATGCAGAGGCGTTGTATATGATATATCTTCCAGAAGGAGTCGCGATGGGTATGCAGCCGTTCCGGAACCAGAAATTGATATAGTAAAGGGTGATAACTTTCGGGCAGTTCGGCAGAAACGAGATTTGGGAGAAACCTCGACATGACCTTTCTGGAATAATATACGAGAAAGCTTGGACCCAGGAGCGGTCATATTATGCACGCCCAGCAGGCCAGAGTTCGGCACCATCGACGAGACATGTTATGAGTGACCACGACAGTTGGCCAGAGATTCTTAGAAGATGTGCCAGAGCGGGACTATTTCCGCCACCTTTGATTTAATATTTGGACGATTTATTTGCATGATTGAGATTTTGTGCACCACAGTTGCACCTGACTTCGATTTGATGTCATTCGAGATATTAATTTTTGAGTTCATACCAATGGTATGCATGTGATTTGACTTATGTTTTCAGCATAGTTTTCATGCACTTTTTGTATTTGATCTGCTTTTGTGCACGCTGATGCACATGGTTGTGAGATTATATACCACGGTATACCTGATTTGGATTTGGATTGAAATATGTTGTATACCGTCAATTTCGATTGTGATACTCGATATTTGTTTTGTGCACCTTATGCACCGGATTGGATTTCGCGCATGTTCGGCGCTTGATATTGGATTTCGTGATTTCGTGCATGTTGAATACACATGATTTAGATTTTATTCGTGCATGATGAATGCGCTTGATTTGGATTTTCGCGCATGTTGGGCGTATGTTATGAGATGCGATTTTGGTGCACACTAGATACACTAAATCGGGATTCTTCGTGCATATCAGATGCACCTGATATTGTTGTCAGGCACACCCGTTGCCTTTGACAGGTGTTTCGTGCGCACCCGTTGCACTTAGATTTTGTTTCTGTGCACATGTATGGCACATTAATGGATTTCGATTTCCGTGCGCATCAGACGCACGTAGCATTCATATGCACATTTTAGGATTGATTTCTTATGGAACAGTACGTTTTTATGATATTTGCTATTTGTTTTCGTACTGAGCAGGACTAGTCAGAGGACAGTACCTGGATATATTTTGCATGCATTGAGTTAACGAAGGGATTTCCAAAATGGGAGCTATAGCCTCAGTATTTACCTACGTGTCTGAGATAACACGAAACATTTTATAAAGGAAACCCTTCTAAATTATTTTCAAAAACGGCGGGGCGTGTATGTTAAACACAGGATATATATATATATATATACATATATATAGTTATTTTCTTACTATAGACGTCCGCCACTGTGCAGTGATACACGCATCATACAGCAACATGAAAAGAGTTTGGCATGCATTCCTTTCAGATGTTTTAATGAAGTTTACATGCATAGTTGATGTATATCATATTGATTTTCGTTTTGGGCTTTGACATTGATGTCTTCGCCATGACTCCGATAATTGCGGGATGCTTGATGGAGTTTTGATTTTGAGTTATCTGTTCATTGTTCATGCGCATGCATTGCGCTACGATGCGTTTTATGTATTGATAATTTCGGAGCCCCAACGACTTGGACTTTTACTGAAGTGTTTTAGTATTTGAGGGGTTTAAATTTAAATTCGGGGACCGAATTTCTTTAAGGGGGGAAGATTGTAACATTTCAGAAAAATAAAATATTATTTTTGGAGATTTTTATAATTAAATAATATTATATTGAATATTTTAATAAGGCGGTATAATTAAATACCGATAAATTGGGGAAAATTTGGAAAATTACAGAAATTACTGAAAGGAGAGTGCTTTATTGGATTTAAGCAAATTATGAAATTTATGATTTATTATATACTATTTTAATGCTAATCACGGTTAAATATCGCTAATCGCGCATTAAACTTGTTTTGTGCAAAACATGCACCATATCATTTTTACACTTGTGTTACATTTTCCTACATGGCTTTCTCTTCATTTTCATTCATGGTTTTGGTTTTATGTGAGAAGAGAAAAGAAAAAGGAAAAGAAAAGAAAAGAAAAAGGAAAACATTAAACAAAGAAGTATGGGCGAGAGAGAGAGGGGGGTGAGGGGTCAAACCTTGGTCTTGAGCCATTCTTTCTTCACTCATTCACTCATCTTCTCTCCTCACCCTTGCAATGGCTGTTGCCCTCATCTCCTTCTTCATCAAGCCCTCACAAACACCCTCATTCCTTCATCAAAACATCATCCCCACTTCTTTAAAAATGTGCATAAGCTCACAAGCTTCACTTGGGACCAAGAAAGCAAGGATTTTGGACACATGGGGCAACTCAAGAATTTTCTTGAGTTGCCAACTAAGGTATTCTCTTAACCATTAGTATTGTATTTCCACTGCTTTTACATCCATGTTTGATTAGAACCGATTTAGTCTCGTTTAGTGAGCTTTGGAAATTTCGAGTTAGGGTTTGAGGAATTCTTGAGTTGTGATGTGTAATTGAGGCTTATAGTGACCTTAAACCTCTGTAATGATTGTATTTTGTACCTAAAACAGAGACTTAAACCCCACTTGCGAACTTTGAAAATCTGCAGATATTGGAAATTGTGGAATTTGTGATGGTTTTTGGTAATCTGCTAACACCCAGGTGACCTGAAAATTATTTAGCAAAGATAGTGATACATGCAGGCAACCTAGGACCCCCCACTGAAAGCCTAGCCCCATACCCCAAACACCAGGCCGCAGAAATAATCCTTCTGGCCGCAATTTGCGGCCAAACCTCGGGAAAATTGGCCCGTGTTTGTTTCATGGCTCCAGTATCTGTAATATAGACCCTCCACATATGCAAAATTGGCTGATTTGACCTAGGGTAAAATCTGGGACTAATTTCATGAGTTGCTGTTTTGATTCGGGGTTATATTTTTCGTATTTTGGATTCTGGATTTTAGTAATTGTGTTTTACCTCGATCACTTGACGTTTGTACGTCTAAATCGGGTGTTATTTGGTGGTTTTGAAGGCGTAGTCCATAGGTTCTTATTGAACGTTCCCATTGGCGTGCATCCAGGAGGAATTTGCCCTACGAATTTGCCAATTATGAGTTGGGCGCTTTAGCCATTCAGCCATGGATGCTTAACAGGGTTCATCGTACATCGTGAATAACCAAATTCCAATTGAAATGAAATCTTTAGGAGGAATCAGTGAAAATCTTTAGGAGGAATCAATGAATCTTTAGGAGGAATCAATGAATCTAACCTATAGGTTTTTAGCGTATCGTTTTGGTTTTGAATTGGGTTTTAATGCGGCACGATACGTTATGATGTGTAGGTACCCCCACGAGGACTTCGAGACGACAAGCAAACGCGTTGCGACGTCGGCAACGGAAAGCGAAGATCAATGTGAGTAAATATATATCTACGGGGGAAGTCGGGTGGATGGCGTATAGCACCCCGCAGTACATAGTTGTTAGTTATATGTATGCCCTAGAGGCCATTACTGTACATTGGATGTTTATTGTAGTGGATGCTGGGACATATATAGGTAGGACTTTCTTGCTCGACATGATAGTACGCTATCTGGTTGCTCTTTATCTTAACATGTTTACTTTCTGTCTCTCTGTTACATGTTGATAAAGCCCTTAAGATGTGTACTCGACTTCCAGGACTATGATGCAGATCATACTAGTGGGGCATGGGTAGTCCATGAGTACATCCTTCAATATTCTTAGTCGTGGGAATATCGAGACGGGGCATCGATATTGCAGAGTAGACTAGCGTATATCTTCTCGACCCATGTGATGGGCGATGGATGATCCCATATCCATTGGTGTTTGACATCAGAGATGGTATGCGGGTGCTCAATGGAGACTGGGTACACTGAACGGACTCGCCGAGAACTCCCAGATGGTATTATACCTCACGTCAGATGGCAGTTCTCTGGTGACACTGGTACAGCTTAGTCTGTTGACCCGAGATCGTCATAAAGTCTTGTGTGTCTCCCACTGTGTTTTGATTTCCACCCTACCACGGCTCTACTGAGTCGTGCAAACAGGTGGTTTTTGGGTACAGTCCTGATTCACATGGAGGCAATGAGCGATAGGAGGGGATTCGTCTCTCCCGGTATTGGGGGTTGATGTTGCGCTATGCACGACTGGCCATAACAGGAAATCCCTGGCCAGGGTTGCAGTGATATACTGGTAAGAGTTATCAGTAGTTTCACGATTGTTATGGACCTCACGTCGGCATGACTTATCGAGCTATTGGGGTTTGACATTTACCACCCCTAGGCGAGATATGCGACATATCAGACGAACAGACCGGACTGTACGATAAGTGTTACTGGTTGGATTCACAGGAGTGTGAGCGGGCTTGCTCGTCGATCTTCTGATCGCTCAATACCCGGGTGGCCGTTACGTTTAGCAGACCGCTTGCGGCTTGTGGGTGTTTGATATGATCATCACCTGCTGCCGGCGTATTGACGAGTCTTTAGAGTCCTACACAGAGGTTTCCTGGCTCAAGCGAAACGAAATAGGAGCGCATATGAGATATGTGCGGGACCGTGAATAATGAGTGTATGTGATACCGTATTCCATTCTCGCGATGAATGTATCGATTGGTTGTATGCGATATAACCTAGTTATCGAATCAAGGATTGATTCGATAAGCCGATACATTGGATATTAGTCGGTTATATGCGATATGACCGGATCGTTAAATCAAGTATTGATTTAATGATTTAATGCAAAATTATATATTTGATATATTACTTTGCATTAACTAGTATTGGTTCACTTAAATTGGATTTTCTCACTTGAAGTACACAAGTTGTATATGTGATATACTTTTGTGCACTTGTTTACATCATGTTTGATGATACATGCAAACTTGGGTTTGTGTAAAGAATTAAACCATGGTCATGTTAATGGTTAGATTTTTGATTTACTTACTTATTCATTTATTTATTTATTCATTAATTCATTTTGGGCAAAAATGAAATGGTGGCTTAGTTTGTTTTGTTGTTGAAGCTTCATGAAGTTTTGACTAAGTGACCATTTTGTCTTCATGTCCTAACCCTAACCATTCAACAAAACCCTAGTTAATTCTCTACACTTAACCATGGTTGTAAATATGATAAGTATCATATTATTTTCTATTTAAAAAAATACTTATCATATTCCTTCTTCTTCTTCTTCTTCAATAAAGAAGAAAGCTTGTATCCATCAATGGCAACATGAGAAAAAGAGTGAGAAATCCAATTCTAAAGTGAACCTACTTCCTATTTTTTCATCCTCTACCACTTGCCAAGTAGTATAGGGTGTTTTCTTCACAAGTTTCATGACTTGGAGAAGTTGGAGTTTGATCTTGAGTTGCCTCGACGTAGATCATCTTCGGCATCGAAGTCGGCGACCTAGCCCGATCTTTTCTCCGATGAAACCACCGCGAGAGTCTTGGATTCCGATGGGTACAGCGGAGAGACGTCAACACGGAGCCATGGAGGTGGAGGACCGGATCTACAAAGGTTGTATGTTCGTTCACTCTTAGTTAAAGCCGTTAACTTGCTTGCATCGCCTCATTATCTAGTTAACGACCCGTATTAGGGTTTGTAGGCACATGATAAATTTGAATTGGGCATGTTTGATCTGTTGTGAGACCTCATTAGTGTGCCTAGGAACCCTACAGTGGTATCAGAGCCTAGCTAGAGCCTTAGGCGATGCGTAGACGAAGTTACAAACCCGATCGAACCCGAAACCCTAGATTTCAACCACTCTCTGTACATTTTTGAAAATTGTGGAATTTTGAAAATTAAAAATATGCAGAAAAATCAGCAGGCGTTTTTAGGAATTACTATGAAATTATACTGGCCAATTCGACTAAAGTGCCGCGGAAGCGCGGCACGAACAGGCTCGTGCGGCGGTTCCGCGGCCGTATGGTCACATCTTGTCATTATTTTTGCATAGTAATTCCTATATTGGTGTGCTGAGTTTTCTGGGAATTTTTAATCTTCACTCAAGAGTTGAGTTTTCTGGGTTGTATTAGGAGTTCGTAGATTCGATCGGATTATCAAACTTTGTCTGTGTTTTTCCGGATAATTTTTGAATATGTTAAAATGTTCGACCGGATATAAATACCCATTTTTTCCCCTGTTGGGAAATTTCCAAGTTTTGGATCTTTCCGTGGTTTAATAATGTTCTAAGTAGTGCAAGTAACGCGATGGACCCTCTAGAAGACAACAAATCTTAACTCGATTATGTGACCGTCTTGAACTGCCCTTTGAACCTTCGGGTTTGGGGCAGTACGGCGTGCCACATGTGAGGCGTTGGCTTGACCCTTCTACGGCTAGACCGTTGGTACTGAGGCATGAACTGGATGTTTTTAAACTTGTTTCATGTGTTGATCTGTTTCGGGAAAACTTGGGTGTTTGATTGTTCGATCGGAAAGTTTAACATTTTCTATTTATCCGGAATGTGATACAATATTTGGAATTCACAAATAGTTATGAGATAACTGAATGAATGTTATAAACATAGAACTTTAGTCTCACTTGATCGGTTGCCACGGAATTTTGATGCGATTAAAAGTCCGTCGCAATCACGTAGCGTACGCGGATACTCGCCGGGTAAACTTAATAGACAGCCTCACCCCATAACCCCGACCAAGTGACTGTAGGAGAACCCCGTCGCCGAAAGCATCCGTTCGGGTGCTCGCGGTAGCGGTGTTCCGCCTTGGTGCACTTCGTCGACGGCGTCGGGGGTGCAGCTGCCTACTAAAGTTTGCGACGAGTATTCGATCAGAATGTCGGGAATCCTGTTGAATTGCCCGACTTAATATTGAAAAGTGTTTTCGATAATGAGACTAAAATGCGGGGTTTATAATTGTTAGGCATGCGATGTCTAAGGAATTCATTTGATTAGGCATGCGATGTCTAAAGAAATTGCGGATTCCAACTGTTGTAGTTTTACACTTTCTTTTCTGTGACCGTAAGTGTAATATGTGATATCACCGGTTTCGTTGCTATATGTCAACGACAATTGGGATACGCATGTTTACTTACGTTGATGACATGTGATGTTATGTGTTGCTGGATATGTTATATTGGATCGTCGTGTTTGAATAGCCGGGGGTTTTCATGTGAGATGGGTGTTTTTTTCATTTTCATTCATGTAAAAACTTGTATGTAATATTCTTTTATTGGGGCACTTCCTGGTTGCGGATGATGTCACCATTTGTATATTATTTACTTTTCCGCATTAGGATAGACCCAAGGAGGGGAGCACAAGTAACCGGGTTCTAGGGTCCAGTGGGAGACCATCTCGAGGAGTCGAGTTCGGGTCTCCTAACCCTAGAATTGGTAGGGTTGCTTGCCGCTCTCGTAGGGGTCTAGGGGTGTGGGATTGGCTCGTAGGAGACCAACGACAATTCATCACGACCGTGGAATCCGTGTTTTATACTGGCTCGTATTGAAAACACGGACGTCCTAGTATATCCAATATTTCATATGATATTTTCTGCTGCGTTATCTGTGATGTGATCATGTGATGTGTTCAGATAGATATTACATATAGTATATATGATATATTATATAGACGTTGCTTATGTTTTACACCCGCGCTAGCCCTGCCTCGCTCTGGCGTTAGTTACCTAATCTAACGGTGCAGACAGGACATCGAGGCGAATGCGGATGGCATAAGCGTACGTTATATTTATCTGTGATGTTTAGGTGGACTTAAATGATGGGATATTCATTAATGAGATTAATGAAAGAAAATAAACCTAATTGATTTTGTGGAATCGAATTTCAAAAATAAAACAGGTAGCTACAGTTCTTGCTTTGCATCGCGGTGTTCATTATAGAACATCCTGCACCTTATTCGATAAGGAAAGGACCGAGATCCCTTCGCCGGGAGTGACTCCTTTAGCAATAACTGGCATATACTACAACCCTCGGTTTGTCTTTTGAATGCTTCTATAGTTTCTGCTTTGCACAGCGGTATATATGATATATCCTGCACCTTATTCGATGAGGAAAGGGCCGACGATCCTTTCACCGGGAGTGACCCCTTTAGCAAAACTAGAAAAGCCTCAAAAACATTCCATTTAAAAACCGTTTGATTCCGCAACGAGATCAAGTTCAAAGCGTTAAAGGTTTTATTAAAAAACATTCGCAACCCTCCGTCATTTTAGGAAGTAGAGTACTTAGTATTCGTGATGTGTTTGTTGACCTTAGTTAAGGCACAGTGTACGGTAGCTAAGTGATGTCTTCCTACATCGCATATGATGCGATTAGTTAGGACAGTCGCGTGACTTTGTTGACCTTAGTTAAGGGTCATGTGGGTGGGTCTAATTAATCACGAAATGACGGGTAGAACTTGATTAGTACTTATATTTGTTGACCATAGTTAAGGTCATAAGTGCTAGGGGTAAAAATCATTATCGGGAGTTTCAAGTGTTGAAATTTGCAATGAGATTGCATACCTTCTATATGATAGTTGGATCCCGATACCCACTGCGAGTAATTGTTACTCCTGGGAGAGTTTTGCACTTTGCAATTAGCCGATCAAGTAGGTGTCTAGAAAGGTGTCAACGGGGTTACGCCTCTGGGAAAACGATGTTTACTGTAATTAGGTCCGTGCGAAAACACGGGAAACCTCCCTCAAAGTACCGACACTGGCCTGGCTGAAAGATTGGCGAACTTGTAGAGTGTAATTAATCCTGGCTAGTCTTTCCTTTTAGGATTTGAAGGAAGATTTGATAAAAACAGTGGGAGCAATCCTGACTAGATAAAATATATAACCAATCTAATCTTGCAAGAGCGCACGCAGAGTGTTTTCTTCTCTCTCTCTCCAGGTAGCGACCATATCACGCCTTAATCAAGATAATAATATGGATGTATTGACCGGACCCGCTTGTTATACTGAGCTGGGGAACGTTGGTCCCGCTCCAACTTATAATTGTTATAAGACAGAGCAGGAAATAGGGGAATACCAGGATTCCCATGCCGCCCAAATGAAGAAAGTGCATGAGATGCATCTCCTTCGGGTGTGTTCATTATAAAGAACTGTTTCTCAGTATCCTCTGAATCCTGGGTATTTGATACCGGATCAGGATCCCAGATATGTAATATGTTGCATAGGGCTACAAAAAGGTAGAAAACTGAGAACGGGTGATAAGTTTCATGAGACAGAAAACGGGGCAAGTGTTGCAGCCAAGTCTGTTGGTCACTGTCACCCTATATTACCAATATATTGATTCTGAACAAATGCTATTAGATACCGAGCCTGATATACAAAATCATATCAATCTCTTTATTTATTAAAGTAATGATAAAATTTTGTATTGATGGATAATGTTTTGAACATTTCCTATATCAAAAGTTAATCGGTTCAGGCACGTTATCTAAAAGCATTGATGTTCTAAATCAAACTACAGTTCCTAGTATACAGAACACACACAAGAGGAAGAGTTCAGAAATGAACGAATCCTTCTTGAGGCATTGTAGACTAGGTCATATCAATGCGACCCGACTAGCTGAAGTTACATTTTAGATGCATATTTAAATCAGTTTGAATTTACATCTTGTGAAACTTGCCAGTCATGTCACAAAATTAAGATGACCATAGCTCTGTTTATTGGAAACAGAGAAAGAGTTAGTAAACTCTTGGGACTGATACATGATGATGTATGTAAGGTTTCCTGTCTACACATGCCAGGACCGGTTCTTTGTACTTCATTACGTTCTCTGATGATCTCTCAAGATTCAGACATATGTTCCTGTTGAAACATAGGCCCGAAACTTTTGAGATATTCACAGAATATAAGTTAGAAGTAGAGAACCAAAAACCGGGTATAAGTATTATATCCTATGATGAGATCAGGGAGGAGAATACTTGTGCATGGAATTCCTGGACTATTCTAAAGGAGAATGAGATTCTCTCTCAGCATTACTCCTCCGTATACACCATAGCACGTTGGTATATCGGGGCGGAGCAATCACACCCTATATGATATGGTGCGCTCTATGATGAGTACTACTGAGTTTCCTATTTCCTTTTAGGGAGTTATGCACTTATGAAGTTGCATACCTATTGAATAGGGTTCGATTCAAATCAGTGCCTACCGCTCCATATAAGATATGGTATGGGAAGAGCCTATCTCTTAAGTAAGTTAAGATTTGGGATTGTCCGGCCTGTGTCAAAAGCAAAATCCGGACAAGATCGAGGCAAGGTCAGTTCTGTAGAACTGGAAAGGTTCCAGCTATACAAAACTGCAGCTGATGATTTGACAGAACCAAAGGATTCAATAGTTCCCGACGAATCTCAGCCTCTCCGCCGATCTGGTAAGGTTTCTCATCCGCTTGAGAGATACTTCGGTTTCTCGATGACAGTGGGAGCGAGGATTGCATCATAAGATGATGACCCAACTAGATTCGAGCAGGTCATCGAGAGTAGGGACTCTGTAAGAATGGCTGGATGCTTAGCGATATGAGATGGAATCCATGTACACCAACAAAGTATGGACTTTGGTTGCTATATCTGAAGGGTTAAATCCCCATCAGGAGCAAGTATATCTTGAGAAGATTACTTGGTGTAGATGGAAAAGTTTAGACTTTCAAAGCTAGACTTGTTAAAGGTTTTAGTCATCAACCAGGTGTGGATAATGATGAAACCTTTTCTAGGGACTATGCTTAAGTCCATCCAGATCCTACTTGCCATTGCTACATACCATGACTACGATATCTGGTGGTTGGGTGCCATGACTACTTTTCTAAATAGTGATTTAGAAGAGAACGTCTATAAGAACACAGCCAGAGGGCTTCGTAAACAGTGGGAGCAGCGGAAACGTGTGCAAGTTGCTTTACATGATAAAGCAGGCATCGCGGAGTTGGAACGTCTGTTTTGATGTGGTAGTCAAAGAGTTTGACTTCATCAAAAATAGTAGATGAACCTTGTATATACAAAACGGTAGTAGAGAGTAAGGTAGTCGTCCTCGTATTGTACGTGGACAACATACTCTTGATAGGAAAAGAGTTTCCTATACTACGATCGATCGATCTCCTCTTTGTAAGTCTACGCTAGCGCCCCGGCCGTCTGTAGACGCCAAATGTGGAATAAAAACTTTTAAACTGGCGCTATCGTATACTTTAATCCGGATCTGCCATTATTGCTAAACTAACAAACTGTAGAGAGTGTAGAAAGGTTATACCAAACGATCCGAGTCCTTCGTTCTTTAACCATCATCCAACGCTCCGTTGTGGTTGCTCCGATCTCGTCGATCTCCGATCTGCTCGTCCAGGTGGCACCACATCACTGATTCTTTAAACGGGCTCCCGCCTCTGACTCGAGGCAACTCGGTCGTCAAGTTTGCTAAAAGAGACGACCAAGATGGATGTAGAGAATGAGTAGATGACTTTGTCTCACTTCGTCCAAGTCCGTGGACGATCGGTTAATGAAGTTGCCGTGGGAATTGGGTGATGGAATGAAATGAACTGTGAAATTCCATACACCCCAAATACTATCATAATCTTTTCTACAAATGAAAACTACCAAAGTGAGTGAGGAGGAGAGAGAGGGCCGGCCACTTTATAGAAGGAGGGAGGTGATGGTAGGAGCAATCATGGAGGTGACCATAAACAACCATCCTTATCATAACAAAAGATCAAGAACAAATTTCTTAAGAAAAACAAGAAGCTTTAATGATAAAGCATGAGTCACTAATACACATCATCAATCCTTTAATGCATCCAATGAAAACTCAACACCAATTAATCCTAGTCACCTCATCTAGAATCTTCTAGAACACTGAGTCACTCTCATCCAAGAAAAGATAAATCCGTCTTTAACCGAATGTTAAAAGACGGCTGATAGAAAACTGGAAACTGGCAACTTCCAAAAGTGATCCTGAAACGACTTTCAGGATAACCCCGAAACTGTATAAATATATCCGCATTTGTATTTCGACCTAATACAAATGCAACTGAGACAAAGATATTATACCTACTCAATATAATACTCGGATCCGGCTTAAACCAAAGCCGACCAGTATCATCTGCCCAAAAACTGACACGTGCGTAAACGCACGTGCATTTTCCGAACCCTGCCATAAAACCATACGGCCTCTACAACGTTTCGCCCGAACTTGGGAAACTGTCTGTGGGGGACTCTAATGACTCGTCAGTACCCTGGCAGTGGGTTTAACCACAAACTGTCAGCGGCACTAGCTATGCGTAACGGCTGCCCATGGACTGACCTCAAGGGAGGCTGATGAGCGTACTCAAGGGAGGCCGATGAGTGAACTCATCCAGAAACCCTACTGAGCCTAACAGTGACAATGTATATACAGTCCGGTCCGTTCGTCAATGAGTATCGCATATCCGCCTAGGAGGCTAGTAACGTCAGACCCCCAGAAGCAGTATAAGTCGTGTCGGAGTGAAGCCCAATAACACCCTGAGATACTACTGGAGTACCTACCAGTAAATCTCCTGCCACGGCCGTGGGCTATGTGTAATGGCTCTCCTAGACACAGCACGATCTCGCCCCCAATACCGGGAGAGACGAATCCCCTGCCGATCCGCTCACGTGCCTCCATATGGCTCGGGACTATACCCAAAAGCTACCTGTTTGCACGACTCCTTTGAGCCGTGGTAGGGTAGAAATCAAAGCACAGTGGGAACTCACACGAGACAAATGACGACCTCAGGTCGATGAACTAACCTGTACACATGTCACCAGGGAACTGCTATCTGACGATAGGTATAGTACTAACTAGCAGATTCCCGGCGAGTCCTGTCCAGTGTACTCATAACCCAATGAGCACCTGTATACATCTTAGGTGATCCAACTGACACCAGTGGCTTGTGAGACCGGCCACCGCCCCTCGTCGGGGTCTCGACTGTATACACTAGTCTACTCCGGAGTATCGATGCCCTGTCTCGAAACTCCCACGACTAGGGACCACAATTAAGGATATGCATATAAACTACCCAACTCTCACGTATATGATCGTCATCATACTGTTGGTAGTAAAGAAAGATCCTAAGGGCTCTATCAAAGTGTAACATGCAATCAGTCACCTGAACATGTACACGACTGATAAAGGAAAACCAGATAGCATACTATCATCTCGAGTAAGACTGTTCTACCGGTATAGGTCCTCCGCAATCATTGCAATCACGTACCTGTGATCCAATAATTGACTATGAGGGCACTATCTCCAACAATCTCCCACTTGCACTCAAGGCTAATTATTGCGATGTCGACTACTCACAGCCCGTGTGAAACTGAACATCCAACTCCTCTACTAATCAGTTTCATAAAGCCCGTTTGTAAAACTATTGTGTTCGAGAAATAGCCTCAGTGAGTGGATCCGCCTAGAAGTTTCTTTCTTTATCTCTTTTTGTCTCAAGTTCGCGGAGAAAGCCATCTCCCGAATCGAGTAATACCTGTCTTAGAATATGTCTGGATATCTGATGGGACCTAGTTCATAAATGAACTCCAAATCCAAACTTCTTAGACTGTATCGATCACTGAACCTAATCAGTAACCGGCACCAGGCCACCCACAGTATTCTCTCGGACCACCTGTCCATAATACTGTCCCTCTTCGTCAGAGGGAAAAACTATAACACTGACAATCACTCTGTCATCCATGTCACCTTTGAAGCCTGGAATGATGATCGTCTCCCGAAGGAGGCTGCCGTCATCAAATCCGTAGAACATGTACTTATGTTCTAAAACTGCTTCCTTATGTTTCTCCAGGATTGGATTAATACAAACTCATCGCATCTAGTGCAAAAACAACATCTGGTGTGGTACTTGACATCTCATGATTGACTCAATTGCCTAAGCAAGTGATC
This sequence comes from Agapanthus africanus, assembly GCA_030015575.1. Taxonomy (NCBI): domain Eukaryota; kingdom Viridiplantae; phylum Streptophyta; class Magnoliopsida; order Asparagales; family Amaryllidaceae; genus Agapanthus; species Agapanthus africanus. The sequence goes on along the minus strand of CM057347.1, from coordinate 202,403,123 downwards.
TGCCAATCATGCACTTCCCTCTCCCCTTTAGTCTATACGACACCTTTGGAGAGGGTGACTCCATCACCTGCAGGTACTCCACCATGCTAGGAGTCAACTATTCTAAAAACCATTAGAATATCTGTCAAAGTACCCACATTGGGAAACTACCCAATTCCAGATCTAAAACCATAGATCTTAGAAACCAGAATGTCAAATATTATATCCATATCCTGTCTGGAGAAACAACTGTGTGACGACCAGAGTACAACCGATCGTAGTATAGGAATTTTACTTCCCAATCTGTGTATGTCATCCAGATACCATGACATCACACCCTACTACCTTCTTAACAGATCCATCCCCTATTCTGATTGAAGTCAAACCCATGACTGTCACATCAAAATTAGATGATCTATCTCCGCTATAACTGCTCAAGTCTATAAATAGACATAAGCTACTTGCCCACTAAGCTTCCGCTGCTCCCACTGACTACGACAACCCTCTGGCAGAATAATATACGCGTACACTTCTAAAGCTAGTTTAGAACGACGCTATACTTATCCTCCTGCCTGGTCTCATAGTCTGGAACAACAGTAGTGTCAAGTCTGGGTAGATAAGAACCTCCCTGTCACCGTCCTTGAGGCTACCGAAGTACCTCTCGGGTGTCTGAGGTTACCCACCATATCTGCGGAGTGGCTAATGGAATGTCAAACCTGATTGAATCTTTAGGTCCTATTAAATTTTCCGTAATCGTTTGCGGTTCTGGAATCACTTCCAGTTCTACCATACTCCCACTACTGTTTTCTGAAAAAGATCCATTTTACTAAAACTGTGGCGAGTCAAGAACAATATCACTATTGATCTTCCAAATGGTAGAATATCAACCCTCGTCATAGCCAGGGTCAACCCACAAACAGCCATTACAGAAACGTGCCCTGAGTTATCCAGCGTCTGGTTTTAAGCATAAGCTGGACAACTCCCCGTACCTTAACATCTTTTAAGGTACGAACTATTCTATATCCAATATAGAAACTTTGGCACTTATTTAATTAGAACCATATTCAAATTATGCAGCTGTCTCCAGTGCATATCAACTTAATGGAAAGAGGCTAATCAGCATTACTCAACTTAGGAATCCATCCAATTATGAGTAACCTGAAAGAGAAACACGTTTCTCAAAACCATCACTATCATCTGAATACCAATCACAAGAATCTACATCTTCGATCTCTTTGAAGAATCCCGATACTTGTGATACCTGGTTCTCTACTTTATTCTTATACCCACAACTTCTCAAAACTTAGACCTTGTATTTCTACGAAACACTTGTCTAAATACTAGAGAAGTTATAAGTAAACAGAACATAGTACGAGGACCTACCCCTTTGTCCTGAAGGACACTGGACAACATACAATACTCTGTATATGTCCGCTGAGTTAAACAACTCAAATCCTGTGCTTCGTAGGTTGAAAACTGTACCCTGGCGATTTCCTCAAATATCACCAATTACAACGAATTCCGATATGATGAGGATGATCACCTAATTCCCAATAACTTACTCCCACTCATCATCTGTAAAACCATACAGATATGAGAATGTAACCTGGTAAATACATACCCTTAGAGTAAGTGTCTAATCGGGAAAACAGTTTTTCTTTAACAATGCACTGAAACATGAAAATGTTTCGTAGGGGTATCCTGGTATTCATAGCAATACCTCTTCCATAATCTAATTCATGACTTCAACCGTATATTTTATTGCCATCTCTCCAAATCTCTTTATTTGTCTTTAGTCGTTACCTTCTGTACACCATCGTTAAGCTAAATGGTTTTCTTCCTTCCCTACCGTTCGGCACCAGCCTATGGTTTGGAAGAAGACTATCCAGTAAGCATAATAGGTGTACCCTCCTAAACCAAGGAGTACTCGTATCTTGAGAGAAGGTGATGATAAAAGACAACTGAATAATACCTTATTCCTTTAAAGGTGAAATAGGAGTGGCGATGAAGTACGCGGTTTTGGTCGTGAATGATATCAGTCGCAATTTATTTTGCCCTCTTTCTAATCCCTTTATTTTGTCTTTAGTTATTGCCTTCTGCACACCCTACTTAGGCTAATTGGTTTTCTTCATTCCCTACCTTTCGGCACCTGCCTATGGTTTGGAATAAGACTATCCAATAAGCGTAATAGGTGTACTCTCCTAAACCAAGGAGCCCTCGCAACCTGAGAGAAGGTGATAATAAAAGACAACTGAATAAACCAATTCTATTTCTCCTGAACCTGGATCCATCCTCGAAGAAGTCCCTTCGAGTTCGTATATAACCATACGATGGATCTATCCAATGGAAGTGGATATCCGTAGTAATACGGGTGTTCTGAGAAATGCAAAGGGTAAAAGAAGGAGTGGCAATGACTTATGCAACATAGACAATCCAAAAGCCAGTATTTTTAAGAAGGTTCGGTCAACCTGGTCACTGAGTCATAGTCTAGGGTCGGTCAAAGGTCGCTGCCAAAGAGAGAGAGAAAAGAAACACTCTGCGTGCACTTTAACCTAGATCAGAATGGTCATAACTTTATCTAATCTGGAAACCTCCCACTGTCCTGTTAAATTCTCCTCCAAACCTAAAAGAAGAATCAATCGGGATCACCCGAAGAGTAAACCAACTCATCAGTGGGAATCGGGATCCAACTCTCATCGCATGATAACGTGATGGAATGCATCCACGTTACTCATACTCCAGAAGGTATGCGCATACTTGGCAAGTTTCAGTTTCTTTAGAAACTCCCGATCTGATTTTTGCCCCATGCTCTTATAACCTTGGCGTTAGGTCAAAATGTCATAAGTCACATGCCAAGTTCTACCCATCACTATCTTGTTAATTTGAACCCACCCGCACATGCCCTTGGCGTTAGGTCAAAAAGGCAGAACGGCTGTCCCAAACCAACTCATCTATCTATGCAACAATTGAATACCCAGCAGCTACCAAACACTATGCCTTGGCGTTAGGTCAAAATACATAGCTTGAATACTACTGAATACCCAAAAGAAGTGACGGAGGGCTACGGCTGGTTTTTGGCGAAAAACCTTTAGCGTAGTGAACTTGATATCGCTGAAGGAACCTGATAGCTTTTTAAAATATAGTGGCGAAAACCTTTTGTTAAAGAGGTCACTCCCGGTAAAGGGATCTCGGCTCTTTCCTTGTGGAATGAGGTGCAGGATATTCTACTGAATACCGCTATGCAAAGCAATTTGTAATCGACTATTGTGAAGTTATTACCCTGACGCAAACTTCTGCCTAAGGGGTCAGTCCCGGTGAAGGGATATCGGCTCTTGCCCTGTCGAATGAGGTGCAGGATATTCCACTGAATACCGCTATGCAAAACAAAAGGAAACGTCTTTGCAATAACACTTTTTAAATTTGTTCCAACAACTGAAAACAGGTTTGTTTTACTTTGCATTGATCAGAATCAACGCAGTCCCATCAATCAATCACACCAAAAAAGAACGAAAATAAAATGTACGTATATGCCATCCGCATTCGTCACTGGGTCCCGTCATCACCCGTTAGGTTACTTAACTAACGACAGAGCGGGGACTGGACTAGCGCGGGTGTAAAACATATACAACATCTAATAGTATATAAATCAATATACAATAATCGCTCCAGGCGTGATAATATGCAACATTACAGAAAAGTAATAAGCATCACAGAACAATACAGATAATCTGGGATCCCCAGGTTTCACAGAGCCGCTGCTGAAACCCGACGTTCCCCTGTCGTGTGGATAGCCTATGCAATGAAACCTAGACCCCTACGGGTGCGGCAAGTTACCCGCCAAAACCTGAAGCGAGGTAGTCCCCACAGCATAGTGAATGGAACACCCGGCACTTCACGGAATCCGGTAAATTGAGCACCCCTCCTTGGGTCAACCTGTACCCCCTACGAGTGCGGCGAATAGTCTGCCAATTCTAGAGTGAGGCCCTTCTGCCTCTCAAAGCCATGAGATGCGGACCCGTTGCCCCCCAGAACCCGGCTATCCGTGCACTCCGTCGCGGGGTAAAACCTAGTACAGTAATGAAAAATAGTACAACAGGTATATCGACCGCAACCTGGTCGTGCCCCAAAAGAATATTATACAACAGGCAGTGACGGCAGTCCACAAGTTGGACGCTCGCCCCGCAATATCAAATGTACAAATAAACTCAAACTGTACTACCATTGCACACTGCTATCCACCACGACAATTCCGCAACATCACAGCACAACACAGAACATCAACGCGAATGTCACGTTCGCAAACCCGTCTAAAAGAACTATAGCAATCAGACGCGGTTTACCGATCAAATGACATTCCCGGTCGGAGATATAATGTAAGCACTGAAAACTAACATGTTTAAATTTCGATCGACCAAATATAAAGAAGTGGGCCCCACGACTTACTGGTGAACAATAACAAAACCTGGGCCCAAAAAATATATACCAAAAACCTCAATTCCCACAGAAGAACCCACTGTACAAATTTGGGAGCATGAGCTCACCAAGTGGCCGCGGATGCGCGGCCAAACCATGGGTTTGGCCGCGTTTCCGCGGCGGTTTGGTGGAGTCATGAGCCCAAATTTTGTCGTGGTTCTTAGAAAAGCCTGCACAGTTTTCTGAGACATGTAGAAAAATTTTAGGAGATCATTTAAAAAAAACAGAAACTGTGAAGTTAGAAATTGCAGTTTTTAGTTTTCCGGTTCGATCGATATTTTAAACGCGTTAGCACAAGTTAGTATAGCAAAATGGTTAGGCTCTGATACCACTGTAAGTCTACGCTAGCGCCCCGGCCGTCTGTAGACGCCAAATGCGGAATAAAAACTTTTAAACTGGCGCTATCGTATACTTTAATCCGGATCTGCCATTATTGCTAAACTAACAAACTGCAGAGAGTGTAGAAAGGTTATACCGAACGATCCGAGTCCTTCGTTCTTTAACCATCATCCCACGCTCCGTTGCGGTTGCTCCGATCTCGTCGATCTCCGATCTGCTCGTCCAGGTGGCACCACATCACTGATTCTTTAAACGGGCTCCCGCCTCTGACTCGAGGCAACTCGGTCGTCAAGTTTGCTAAAAGAGACGACCAAGATGGATGTAGAGAATGAGTAGATGACTTTGTCTCACTTCGTCCAAGTCCGTGGACGATCGGTTAATGAAGTTGCCGTGGGAATTGGGTGATGGAATGAAATGAACTGTGAAATTCCATACACCCCAAATACTATCATAATCTTTTCTACAAATGAAAACTACCAAAGTGAGTGAGGAGGAGAGAGAGGGCCGGCCACTTTATAGAAGGAGGGAGGTGATGGTAGGAGCAATCATGGAGGTGACCATAAACAACCATCCTTATCATAACAAAAGATCAAGAACAAATATCTTAAGAAAAACAAGAAGCTTTAATGATAAAGCATGAGTCACTAATACACATCATCAATCCTTTACTGCATCCAATGAAAACTCAACACCAATTAATCCTAGTCACCTCATCTAGAATCTTCTAGAACACTGAGTCACTCTCATCCAAGAAAAGATAAATCCGTCTTTAACCGAATGTTAAAAGACGGCTGATAGAAAACTGGAAACTGGCAACTTGCAAAAGTGATCCTGAAACGACTTTCAGGATAACCCCGAAACTGTATAAATATACCCGCATTTGTATTTCGACCTAATACAAATGCAACTGAGACAAAGATATTATACCTACTCAATATAATACTCGGATCCGGCTTAAACCAAAGCCGACCAGTATCATCTGCCCGAAAACTGACACGTGCGTAAACGCACGTGCATTTTCCGAACCCTGCCATAAAACCATACGGCCTCTACAACGTTTCGCCCGAACTTGGGAAACTGTCTGTGGGGGACTCTAATGACTCGTCAGTACCCTGGCAGTGGGTTTAACCACAAACTGTCAGCGGCACTAGCTATGCGTAACGGCTGCCCATGGACTGACCTCAAGGGAGGCTGATGAGCGTACTCAAGGGAGGCCGATGAGTGAACTCATCCAGAAACCCTACTGAGCCTAACAGTGACAATGTATATACAGTCCGGTCCGTTCGTCAATGAGTATCGCATATCCGCCTAGGGGGCTAGTAACGTCAGACCCCCAGAAGCAGTATAAGTCGTGTCGGAGTGAAGCCCAATAACACCCTGAGATACTACTGGAGTACCTACCAGTAAATCTCCTGCCACGGCCGTGGGCTATGTGTAATGGCTCTCCTAGACACAGCACGATCTCGCCCCCAATACCGGGAGAGACGAATCCCCTGCCGATCCGCTCACGTGCCTCCATATGGCTCGGGACTGTACCCAAAAGCTACCTGTTTGCACGACTCCTTTGAGCCGTGGTAGGGTAGAAATCAAAGCACAGTGGGAACTCACACGAGACAAATGACGACCTCAGGTCGATGAACTAACCTGTACACATGTCACCAGGGAACTGCTATCTGACGATAGGTATAGTACTAACTAGCAGATTCCCGGCGAGTCCTGTCCAGTGTACTCATAACCCAATGAGCACCTGTATACATCTTAGGTGATCCAACTGACACCAGTGGCTTGTGAGACCGGCCACCGCCCCTCATCGGGGTCTCGACTGTATACACTAGTCTACTCCGGAGTATCGATGCCCTGTCTCGAAACTCCCACGACTAGGGACCACAATTAAGGATATGCATATAAACTACCCAACTCTCACGTATATGGTCGCCATCATACTGTTGGTAGTAAAGCAAGATCCTAAGAGCTCTATCAAAGTGTAACATGCAATCAGTCACCTGAACATGTACACGACTGATAAAGGCAAACCAGATAGCATACTATCATCTCGAGTAAGACTGTTCTACGGTATAGGTCCTCCGCAATCATTGCAATCACGTACCTGTGATCCAATAATTGACTATGAGGGCACTATCTCCAACACTCTTGTCACATGGATTCTCCAATAGGATAAAGGTGATACCTCCTCGATCCTGGGGAGAATCATTGGAAAAGTTCCAGGGTGATAAAGACGACTGAATGTCAGTCACAGGCATTGTCTTTACCCTCAGTAAAGGGACGGTATGTTGGAAGAGTTCCAAGCTAGATACCGTGGCAAACTAGACGATAAAAGCTGGTAACATCGCTATTATAGATACTACCAAAGAGAAAGTTTGGGTGTATATTGGTTCATAAGATGAACTAGGTTCCTACCATTGTATGACAATGGAAGTGTGGTTTTGGCCCAGGAACCCTGGTCTCATCAATGACCCAGACATATTCTGAGGCAGCATCACCTGATCATGGAGATAGATGATCTCCAGAGTGATCGAGGTTAGGAGAGTAGACTCAGAGGATAACGCGGCGGATCCACTCACAAAGGCTTTTTCCCAGAGAAAGACTTTTATGAGATGGTTGAGTATGAGATACTGCAACCACTGCTACAGATGGCCCTAGTGCAAGTGGGAGATTGTTAGTTAGATGTATGCCCTAGAGGCCATTACTGTACATTGGATGTATATTGTAGTGGATGCTGGGACATATATAGGTAGGACTTTCTTGCTCGACATGATAGTACGCTATCTGGTTGCTCTTTATCTTAACATGTATACTTTTTGTCTCTCTGTTACATGTTGATAAAGCCCTTAGGATGTGTACTCGACTTCCAGGACTATGATGCAGATCATACTAGTGGGGCCTAGGTAGTCCATGAGTACATCCATCAATGTTCCTAGTCGTGGGAATATCGAGACGGGGCATCGATATTGCAGAGTAGACTAGCGTATATCTTCTCGACCCATGTGATGGGCGATGGATGATCCCATATCCATTGGTGTTTGACATCAGAAATGGTATGCGGGTGCTCAGTAGAGACTGAGTACACTGAACGGACTCGCCGAGAACTCCCAGATGGTATTATACCTCACGTCAGATGGCAGTTCTCTGGTGACACTGGTACAGCTTAGTCTGTTGACCCGAGATCGTCATAGAGTCTTGTGTGTCTCCCACTGTGTTTTGATTTCCACCCTACCACGGCTCTACTGAGTCGTGCAAACAGGTGGTTTTTGGGTACAGTCCCGATTCACATGGAGGCAATAAGCGATAGGAGGGGATTCGTCTCTCCCGGTATTGGGGGTTGATGTTGCGCTATGCACGACTGGCCATAACAGGAAATCCCTGGCCAGGGTTGCAGTGATATACTGGTAAGAGTTATCAGTAGTTTCACGATTGTTATGGACCTCACGTCGGCATGACTTATCGAGCTATTGGGGTCTGACGTTTACCACCCCTAGGCGAGATATGCGACTTATCAGACGAACAGACCGGACTGTACGATAAGTGTTACTGGTTGGATTCACAGGAGTGTGAGCGGGCTTGCTCGTCGATCTTCTGATCGCTCAATACCCGGGTGGCCGTTACGTTTAGCAGACCGCTTGCGGCTTGTGGGTGTTTGATATGATCATCACCTGCTGCCGGCGTATTGACGAGTCTTTAGAGTCCTACACAGAAGTTTCCTGGCTCAAGCGAAACGAAATAGAAGCGCATATGAGATATGTGCGGGACCGAGAATAATGCGTGTATGTGATACCGTATTCCATTCTCGCGATGAATGTATCGATTGGTTGTATGCGATATAACCTAGTTATCGAATCAAGGATTGATTCGATAAGCCGATACATTGGATATTAGTCGGTTATATGCGATATGACCGGATCGTTAAATCAAGTATTGATTTAATGATTTAATGCAAAATTATATATTTGATATATTACTTTGCATTAACTAGTATTGGTTCACTTAAATTGGATTTTCTCACTTGAAGTACACAAGTTGTATATGTGATATACTTTTGTGCACTTGTTTGTATCATGTTTGATAATACATGCAAACTTGGGTTTGTGTAAAGAATTAAACTATGGTTATGTTAATGGTTAGGGTTTTGATTTACTTACTTATTCATTTATTTATTTATTCATTAATTCATTTTGGGCTAAAATGAAATGGTGGCTTAGTTTGTTTTGTTGTTGAAGCTTCATGAAGCTTTGACTAAGTGACCATTTTGTCTTCATGTCCTAACCCTAACCATTCAACAAAACCCTAGTCAATTCTCTACACTTAACCATGGTTGTAAATATAACAAGTATCATATTATTTTCTATTTAAAAAAATACTTATCATATTCCTTCTTCTTCTTCTTCTTCAACAAAGAAGAAAGCTTGTATCCATCAATGGCAACATGAGAAAAAGAGTGAGAAATCCAATTCTAAAGTGAACCCACTTCCTATTTCTTCATCCTCTACCACTTGCCAAGTAGTATAGGATGTTTTCTTCACAAGTTTCATGACTTGGTGAAGTTGGAGTTTGATCTTGAGTTGCCTCGACGTAGATCATCTTCGGCATCAAAGTCGGCGACCTAGCCCGATGTTTTCTCCGATGAAACCACCGTGAGAGTCTTGGATTCCGATGGGTACAGCGGAGAGACGTCAACACGGAGCCATGGAGGTGGAGGACCGGATCTACTAAGGTTGTATGTTCGTTCACTCTTAAGTTAAAGCCGTTAACTTGCTTGCATCGCCTCATTATCTAGTTAACGACCCGTATTAGGGTTTGTAGGCACATAATAAATTTGAATTGGGCATGTTTGATCTGTTGTGAGACCTCATTAGTGTGCCTAGGAACCCTACAGTAGTATAGTGTATGGTATATATATTTTATATGGATATATTTATATGTTATTGTGAGATTATGATTATCTAGATAGACTTTGGGAGTCATGGATAATTTTAGTATCATTGGATGATGGTGTCGCTAGTTAGTTTAATCGCGAGCCCTAGAATAAGGTTTACACCCACACGCACACACATGCTTACTTTGTTTTACTGGTGCGTATTGTAGGGTTGCTAGGCATGTTCACAAGGTTCTACGAGGCATCAACCATGCCCGATTAAAAATTTAGCCTGCCGAACAACCCAAAACTGGATCTTTAAACTAGAGATTAGGCGAAAACAAACATGTTAAACACTTTAACACTAAGTGAGAGAGATTACAACCTTTGTAGATCCGGTCCTTCACTTCTTAAGCTCCGTGTTGAGGTCCCTTCGCTGCGATCATCGTGTTCCGGACTCTCGAGATGCTCCACGAAGAGAAAGATGCAGTCTTGCTTCCGATCTTCGATAACAAAGATGATCTACCTTGAAGTTTCATTAACACAAGCTAACACTCACTAAATGAAGTGAACACTCTCATCTAAATGGCAAGGATAGATGAGGATGATGAAATAGTATTTTTAGCTCTCATTTATAATCTTTTTCTCACACATAATCATCACTTAGAAAAACTAGTAAGCTTTTTTCATGAAAAGAAGAAGGAAGAAGAAGAAGAATAAATCATAATCCTTTTGTGATGAATAATGCAAAGTAATCATAAGGTTAGAAATGCAACCATGGTTTAAGTAACCATTGTAGAGAATTAACCAAGGTTAAAGGGTGTGGTTGGGTTAAGGAAATATCATGCAAAAATATCTAAACAAATATCTTTGCACAAAACAAAAAGAAAGCTTCTAGAAACTTCTAGAATAACTTAATCCTAATCAAACCCTAACCATGTTTAATCTCCACCAAACATGTTGCATTAATAACCACATCATATTACAATATTATATATCACATATATAATATTTATTGTAACAATATAAAATAATACAATTAACATATATCGCATATATATCAATGTATTACCCGAGTGAGAAAAAGAATCTTTTAGTGAGCTAATATTACTTAATGTAATTTAATATATCATATATATTATTATACATTAAATTATCGAATCAACACTTGATCCGACAATCCGGCTATATCGCATATAACCAACTAATACGATGACCCGGCTATATCACATATACCCGGCAGATATCTCATATCGCGAGAATCCAATACGATATCACATACCGCATTATCCTCGGTCCCGTACATATCACATATGTGCCCCTACTCCGTTTTTCCTGAGCCAAGAAACCTCTGTGTAGGACTCTAAAGAATCGTCAATACGCCGGCAGTAGGTGATGATCATACCAAACACCCACAGGCTGCAAGCGGTCGGCTAAACGTAACAGCCACCCAGGTATTGAGCGATTAGAAGATCAACAAGCAAGCCTGTACATTCTCCTGCGAATCCAATCAGTAACACTCCCGTACAGTCCGGTCTCGTCGTCTAATATGTCGCATATCTCGCCTAGGGGTGGTAAACGTCAGACCCCAGTAGCTTGATAAGTCGTGTCGATATAAGGTCTATAACAATTCGAGAAACCACTGATAACACTTACCAGTAAATCTCAGCAACCCTGGCCAGGGATTTCCAGTTATAGCCAATCGAACACAGCACAACATCAACTCCCTATACCGGGAGAGACGAATCCCCTCCTATCGCTTATTGCCTCCATGTGATTCGGGACTGTACCCAAAAACCACCTTTTTGCACGCCCTCTTGGACGTGGTATGATGGAAATCAAAGCACAGTGGGAATCACACAAGACTCTATGACGATCTTGGGTCAACAGACTACTCTGTACCAGTGTCACCGGAGAACTGCCATCTGACGTGAGGTATAATACCATCTGGAAGTTCTCGGCGAGTCCGTCCAGTGTACCCTGTCTCTACTGAGCACCCGTACACCATCCTTGATGTCAAACACCGATGGATATGGGATCATCCATCGCCCATCATATAGGTCAAGATGCGTATACGCTAGTCTACTCCGGTGCATCGATGCCCTGTCTCGATACACCCTCGACTAGGAACAGTTATAGGATGTACTCGTCGACTACCGTGGCCCCACTAGTATGATCTCATCATAGTCCCAGTAGTCAAGTACATATCCTAAGGGCTTTATCAACATGTAAGATAGAGACAATCAGAGTACAAGTTAAGATAAAGTACAACTAGATAGCATATTATCATGTCGAGCAAGAAAGTCCTCCCTATATATGTCCAAGCATCCATTACAATATATATCGTATGTACAGTAATGGCCTTTAGGGCATACATATAACTAACAATCTCTCACTTGCACTAGGGCCATATGTTGTGGTATCGCATACGCAACAATTAGCTGTGGTTGAAGTATCTCATACTCAACTATCCCTTAAAAGTCTCTACTGGGAAAAAGGCTTTTGTGAGTGGATCCGCGCTGTTGTCCTCTGTGTCTACTATCTTAACCTCGATCTCCCTGAAGATCAACCATCTCCATGATCAGGTGATATTGCCTAAGAATTATATCTGGATTTCTGATGGGACGGGGGGTTCCTTGGCCAAAACCATAACTCCATTGTCACACAATGGTAGGAACGAAGTTCATCTCATGAACTTATATATCCAGACTGCCACTTTGGTAATGTAACGTTTTGAAAATCGTTTTGGTGAAATTTCGGAAAATCGGTAAAGTAAGGGGGTTTTCTGTAAAAAGTCAAAATACAAATATCTTTATTTTAAAATTAAATATACATATTCTAACCATGTAATTGCTAGTATTTGGTGTTTATTGTGCCACTGGTGAAATTTCAAATTTTCTGAAAATTTTTCCGAAATTAATTATTTTAATGTTATTTTAAAGCCGTCACTAATACATTTAATTAGAGTAAATTACAAATTGAGATGGGTCAATTTAAATTTTGTGCACCATGACACACTTAAACAAAATGTTTTATGTTGCTTTGATTTGAGTTGGAGTTGTCATGAGGTTTTAGATAATTATAGAATGGGTTATTGGAAAAAGGGAAAAATAAGCTAACTAATTAAAAGAAATGCTTATTTTTGGAAGTCTCCACACTCACCACAAACCCCACACACGCTCTCTCCCTCTCTTACCCTTGTGGCCGGCCTTGGCAGCCCCCCCCCCCAATCAATTGGCCATCTCATTAAACTTCTAGAATGTGGTTTAATCAAAAATTGAAAAGAAAATAAAATAAATAAAGAAATGACTTAAAAGAAGAATGTTGGGGGAAACTTCTACATACATCTACACATCTTATTTCCTCTCTTTTTCCCCATCTTGCTACTGCCGAAACCAGGTCCCCCCTTCCCAAAATTCCTCCTCCTTCAATTTTTGATCAAAAGTCTCCAAAATAAATCAAAAATCAATACCCATTTATCACAAATTCCACATTCAACCCTATCCAATTTCCTTTGCTCCTATTTAACTTGAATTTGGAAACAAGAGATCCATCTTGGAGGCCATGAAGCAAGTGTGATCTCAAATTTTAGTGGTATAAATTCTAAACACATGTTAATTTGTTGCTAATTACTTCAACCCAATCAAATTAAAAGCTTAGTTATGGTTTTAATTCAAAATTTAAATTTCAAGAATATGGTTATTAAATGTAATTAGGGTTTTCATTCTTGGATATTGATCTAAATTTGTAGTTTAACATATTAGGAAATGTTAAACCTAATCTAGTAGCAAAATTGCTAGTTGTTGCATTTAAATTGTTTTAATTAGGTTCATTTTGCAAACTAGATTTTTGCAAAACATATAAATAGGTTAGATAAAATTATAATTAGGGTTTTTATTATTAGATTGTGGTTTTAGTGTGTAGATTAACATGTTAATTGAGCGTGAAACATAATCTAGTTGCAATCGCTAGCTTTCACTTTAAAATTTGTCACAATATTGCTATTTTATTAAACTAGGTTTTGAAAATTTATTTAAAATGTGGGATTAAAAATAAAGTTAGGGTTTTAGAACATCCTTAAGGGTTCAAGGAGTTGTTTAATGATTTAAAATATGCAAAATCAAGTCTAAAAGTGAAATTGTGAAATTTTGCTTAAAAGTATCGAAATCGGGCAAGTTCGCAAAACTAGAATTTCAATTTAATACAAATTAGGGTGTTAAAAATATAGTAATGGTTTATATAATTTAGTTATGCTATTTAATGAGTATTATGACCATTAGTTCCAGTTAGACGTCAAGTTTTGAAGTAAAACGGTAAATTGACATTTTCAAGGTTTTTCGAAATCGGACGATTTGATCGATTTTAGGGTTTCGATTATTTAAACCATGTTTTATATTATAAATAATGAGTTTTGAAACTACGAGTTGTTTATTGGTTTTTATCTCGATCAATCGGCGTTTGTACGCCGATATCGAGCGATATTTGGTTCTTTTGCATGAGCGGGACATAGGTTTTAACCTATGCACATTCCGTGCGTCGTTTTGAATTTTATCCGTGATTCAGTTTACGATATTATATATATTTGCGTATAGGTACCCCTCACGTGGACTTCAGACAATGGAAAAGAGGATGGCGACACCGTCTTCGGCAGATAAGGACCAGGTGAGTAGATGTATATCTACGGGAGAAGTCGGGTGGATGGCGTTTAGCACCCCTGCAAACGTAGAATAGAAATATTGTTAGTGTATATGCCCTAGGGGCCATTATTGTATCATACTAGTTTGTATATTACTTAATGGAAGCTTGGGATATTCACATGTATATAACAGTCTTGCTAAATATGGTAGTATGCTACTTGGTTTTTCTATCTTAATATGTGAGTATACGTATTGATAGAGCTCTTAGGATCTTGCTTGACTACCAGCGTTGTGATGGCAGTCACACTAGTGGGGGCCGGGTAGTCCACAAGCACATCCTTATTCAGGTCCCTAGTCGTTGGATTATCGAGACAGAGCATCGATACTCCGGAGTAGACTAGTGTGTACGCTTCTCATCCCAGTTGGGGAGATGGTCTGTCCCACAGCCGTCAGTACGTCGTACTGGAGATAGTATGCAGGTGCTCGTTGGATTACGGGTACACCGGACAGGACTCACAGGGGACTGTTGGTTGGTTTTATACCAGTCGTCAGTGAACAGTTCCCAGGTGACATGAGTACAGCATAGTCCGCAGACTTGACACTGCTACTTCGCCTCGAGTGTGTCCCACTGTTCTTAGATTGCTACCCTACCACGGCTCAAAGGAGTCGTGCAAACAGGTAGCAGTTGAGTGCAGTCCAGAGCACTTGGAGGCAGTGGCGGTTAGACAGGATTCGTCTCTCCCGGTATTGGGGGTTGATATCGCGCTGTGTCAGAGAGCCATTACGCAAAGTCCCTGGCCAGGGCAAGCGAGATTTGCTGGTAAGTTCCAGTAGTTTCTCAGGGTGTAATGGGGTTCGCTCCGACACGACTTATACCGCTATTAGGGGACTGACGTTTGCCGCACCCCTAGGCCCGATATGCGATAGTCTTAGACGAACAGACCGGACTGTACGGAGATTGTCACATCAGACTCAGTAGAAGTTTGGATGGGTTTCCTCATCGGCCTTCTTATCGACATCTACCTGGGGACCGTTACGTACAGCTAGTGCCGCTTGCGGTCTGTGGTTAAACCCACTGCCAGCGTAGTAGTCGAGTCTCTAGAGTCCCACGCAGAGAGTTTCGAGTTTCCCTACTCCAGGCGAAACGATATAGAGGTCGTATGGTTTTACGACAAGGGTTCGGACGCATACGTGTGTTTTCGCACGTACGACTTTCGGACAGTTTTTACTAGTCGGCTTTGGTTTAAGCCAGTTACTAGTATCCGGTTATTGGATTTATACAGTCTAAAGTTTTTCTGTGTTTTCACGGATAGGAGGGGCGTTCTCGTAATTGCGCGAGAAGCTTCTAGAAGATGGTGACTAAGGAGGTTTAGGTGGCATATACATTGAATGAGATTAGTGAGTCATATGGATGATTCATCCATGTCATTAATGCTTCATAATTGCTTAATGACTCATGGATGTGAATCACCATAAGATATTTATCAAGCATGGTTGTAAATCATTATCTTTTCTTTTCTTGATAAAATAAAATGCTTGATATATATTATGATAACTCATTTTCTCATTTCATTATTATGTTCATCTTCTCTCTCCTCAAGCTCTCTCTCTTCAAACCCTAATCCTCCCCTCTCATGTGTTGAGTACAAAGATTAGTTAGACTACTTAATCCATAACCATACTCTATTTCATCTAGGTACTTTGATTAGCACTTAAAGATACCTAGTTGCCTCAAGTTTAGAGGCAAAGCTTGGAGTTTAGCTCTCGTGGTGGATCGTCTACTACTTGGAGAAGGCCGAGGAGGAGGTGGAGTTCGTAAAGACGAAGGACACGGTTCTTTAGGTATAATCCCTTTACATAGTAGTTGTTAACTTCTATGTTTGTTGTTAGTTATCGTTTAGCTTCGATTCATACGGTTAGTCGATGTTTAGCATATAAACAAGATCGTTTTTCATATTTCCGCCTCCCCGCAATTCGTGGGGTGTTGTACATCGACTTACAAATATTACTTATTGTCATTAGGAAGCCAGACGTAACCTTAGATTCTTGGTGAGTAGAACCCTAGTAATGACCTTAGGTTGGACTAGACTGATTTAGGAAGACCTTATCAGAGGATGATAGCTTGGAGGAGGTTCGTAGGTTTTAGGTAGATACACACACGCGCACACACAGAAACTTGGCTTGGTGTATACGTGTATGTGTGTATATATATAGGACTATGTGTAGGTTTATATATACACAACATGTATATGTCATATAAGCATGTGATATGATACATGGGGATGAAACAACATAACTGGGCTTAATGCCGTGATCTCTTGGCTACAGTAGTATTATGATCTTAGAGGATCGTTGAAAAATGAAAGAATGGATATGTATACATATACAATAATAGGTGATGATGACATTGAGATATACGAGACTCTAGAATAGAACCCGGACTGTAACCTGTGACTTGAATATGATATGATATATGTGTGACTTGGTTACGATATGATATATGTGTGACCTGGTTACGATATGATATATGTGTGACCTGATTACGATATGCTATATATATGACATGATTTCTCTGAGGAACATTTGACGATGTATATGTTCGTAGACAATAATCCATGATGATGATATTATACGATTGATGATGTACGTAAGTGATACTCAACCCGCAACCCGATATTGGGATGCCGTACGATGGATTTTACCGTACGAGGCATAGATGGGATGATTGATCCGCACTCTTGATTCGAGGAAGCCGTACTACGTACGTGACGCTATTGAGGCTGGATCACCGACTATTAGAGATATGGACTCAGACTTTAGGTGGACTCTTATTTCTTATCGACTAGTTCTTAGGTTTAGTTCCTTAGGGGATTAGATAGATACTAGTTTAGGCTCGAGTTATATAGTTGTAGTTAGACTTGTATATTACAATGAGTGGTTTTACACAACATTCAGACCGTAATCATCATGTTGCATGTTCATACATGTGTTTCTTTAACCAGTATGAAACTCTGCCTGTTAGGACACCAGCACCATTACCGATGATGCGTATATTCCACGCACACTTATTGCCGGCTCACACACATCATCATCGGTAATTGCTATGTCACGTACACTTTAGAACATATTATCTTTTATTGATAGAATCAGCTAAAAGTTAGATCGGTATAATATTGTGATTACTCTCAGGTGTTAGTCTAGACATGGCATTTATTACTTAGACATTTCATGCATTCACATTTTCGTGTTATCATGCAGTATTGTGGGGCTTATGCCGACACTTATCATTTACTTACTCATGATTTTGGGATTTTGGATTTCTATGAGATTTCTGGATTTTGGGGAAAACCGCAAGAATATATATAAAAACTTCTCTCTCTCCTTCTCTTTTTTTAAAATGTAAGTTGCGGTTTTCTCGTGATGTATGTGTCGTCCACCATGAGATTTCATGTTTTCTGTTGGATTTCGAGACCCGATTCAAGGAGTGGATGAACCGTCTCGGGTATATGGTGGGCCCGGTATGGTACCCCGGGGCAAGAAGATCGAGTTGTAGACGATGAGCCTGGCAGGGGAGGACTGCCTACCGATGATGTCTAGCGCGGCGGATATCCGTAGGATACCGATCATTGTCGTGAGATTTGATGATATGGGCCGATCCGGACTGACGGAGCTCGAGATATTGAGACTATGAGGTATTGAGACTTGAGATTTACATGTTTTGTGTCGATACTTGACACGGATTTCCATGGATTTCATAGATGATATTTCAGATTTCTTATACAGATATATCCAGAATTCAGATTGATTGTTTTACATTCATGGTGCATGCATACTCACTCACAGGACATATTACTATTTGAGGCACTGACACAAGCACGGAGCCTTTGCACTTACCCGTAGTTTATTACCCTGCCATTACTAAATGACTAGTGATATATTAGTATATTATTATGACCTAGGACAGCGTCGTGCATTCGATTTCTTTTCGCAGATGTTTTCTACTCACGAGTTGGCAACTCACCCTCGTTGTGCCAAATTTTATTACAGGTTCGATGTACAGGTTTCCTTGGCAGCTTGCTGGCACATCTTTTCATTCAGAGTGATTTGCACGGTAGGTTGGTTCACTTGTATCAGGACCGCCGTTGTACTTTTATTGTTTCATTGGTATCTAGTAAGCTCCATCAACCAAACTTGTATTACTTGATAAGTTTAAAAGACCAGTTATTTATTTCGACCTTAGAGTCGCGCTTGTATTATTATGGTATCTGGTGGATTTGCTTTTTTTTGAGTTTTGAGCCTCGCCTTTTGGCGTTGTATATTTTTATGCATTGTGTGGTTGTTTCCGCCTGTTGGCGTAGAGCTAGCTCCCGCTTGGGGATGCCAATTTATCGTTTGTATATATTATACTTGTTTGTACCCGTTTGGGGCCAGTTTTTACAAAGGAGACTCTGCCGAAATTTTTGAGAAAATTTGATCTTGTTTTTAGACTTGTTTTCCTATATGTTTTCCTTCACTTCTTCTTTTATTTGGTTTAGATTTCTGAGCTTCGGCTTACTTAGATTATGTTGCGCCTCTAGACGCTTCGTAATTTAAGTGCCGGTCACGTTCCGTACTTTCGGGTCGTGACAAAGTTGGTATCAGAGCGTTAGGTTTAACCTTGTATAAGTCTAGGGTGACCCTTGGTTGATGGAGTAGGTGACTCAGGTAGAGTGACGTACCGTGGGTATGATCCGCGGCATACTTACGATATGCTACTCTGCTTAAGGAGCCTTAGGATGTACATTTCTTTGCATCGCATTTCATTCGTTCCTTTGATCTATCTTCGTCGATATCGGATGGTGGTTTCTGTTACCACGGTCGCACGGGCAAAGGGAGCTGCGGCTCGAATGCGATAACCATTAGGGTATCGTTTATTCTTGAGAATTGAAGTATTGTTTAGCGTGCGGACGAAGAGTATTCACATGCCATCCAGACGAAGTTAAAGGATTCGAACGATTGTCAGAAACCCATTTTTCCAAGTTTAAGGTATTCGGAAGAACATGCAGGTATTTCTATGGACCCTCTAGAAGACTGAAACCCTAACTCGACATAATGACCATGAGAACGCCGTTGAGCCTTAGGGTTTACGGCAGTTCCGCGGTGCCATTAGTGAGGCTTGGGTTTTCCCTTCTACGGCTGGTCCGCAGATGCTGGGGTATGTACTGGATATTTTTAAACTGTACTTGAGTGTTGAGCTCTCGGGGAATTATGGGATTTTGATAAATCGATCGAAAAGTTTAATGTAGTCCGGATATCAGGTGAAGGGATAGATTACGTGGGAAACTCTATATATGAGTATTGCCGTTGGTAGCGCAGTCAGCACAGCTACGAAGAGACGAGTTCGAAGCAGTCGACATCAGAGGAAAGAGGCGCACATTGACGATAGTATTTACGATTGTGATTTGGTGATTTGAATTTTATATTTCCGTTGTTTGGATTTTGGTATTTTGAGGATTTTGTTCTACGATTGGTATTTCTTATGTGTACATTCATTACATTCTATTCGTGTTTCATATATCAGTTGTATTGATGTTGTTTTGTACATACCCAGTGCACTCGATTTGGTTTTATACATTTTGAGATTTTGATTTGATTTCTTGCATGTGGGTTACACATGATTTTGACATATGCTTCGACCTAGTTTTCATGTATTTTCGTACCGTGATTTCGATTTTGATATTCGGTGCATGTTTTCGTGCACCATGTGCACCTGATTGAGATTCTTGCGCACACTTGGCGCACTGGATGCGATTTTGTGCACACCAGATGCACTAAATCGGGGTTTTGTGCAAATTAGATGCACCTGATATTAGAGTCGTGCACGCCCGTTGCACTTGACAGATGTTTTTGGTGCACACCGGTTGCACTCAGTTTTGTTTTTGTGCGTATTCGTGGCATCTGTATTTGGTTTCGATTTCAGTGCGCACCGGACGCACATGATATTTTTATGATGTGATTGGAATTGATTTCAGTTTGAGCAGTATGTCTTTATAATCATTACTATTTGGTTTCGTAATCAGGCGGGACGTGTAGATTAATTAAAAGATATATATATGTATAGCTATTTTTTTAAATAAACGTCCGCTATTTATGCCGTGACACGTGCATCGCACAGCGATTTTAAAAAATGCTTGACACGGATTTCCATGGATTTCATAGATGATATTTCAGATTTCTTATACAGATATATCCAGAATTCAGATTGATTGTTTTACATTCATGGTGCATGCATACTCATTCACAGGACATATTACTATTTGAGGCACTGACATAAGCACGGAGCCTTTGCACTTACCCGTAGTTTATTACCCTGCCATTACTAAATGACTTGTGATATATTAGTATATTATTATGACCTAGGAGAGCGTCGTGCATTCGATTTCTTTTCGCAAATGTTTTCTACTCACGAGTTGGCAACTCACCCCCGTTGTGCCAAATTTTATTACAGTTTCGATGTACAGGTTTCCTTGGCAGTTTGCTGGCACATCTTTTCATTCAGGGTGATTTGCACGGTAGGTTGGCTCACTTGTATCAGGACCGCCGTTGTACTTTTATTGTTTCGTTGGTATCTAATAAGCTCCATCAACCAAACTTGTATTACTTGATAAGTTTAAAAGATCAGTTATTTATTTCGACCTTAGAGTCGCGCTTGTATTATTATGGTATCTGGTGGATTTGCTTTCTTTTGAGTTTTGAGTCTCGCCCTTTGGCGTTGTATATTTTTATGCATTGTGTGGTTGTTTCCGCCTGTTGGCGTAGAGCTAGCTCCCACTTGGGGATGCCAATTTATCGTTTGTATATATTATACTTGTTTGTACCCGTTTGGGGCCAATTTTTACAAAAAAGACTCTGCCGAAATTTTTGAGAAAATTTGATCCTGTTTTTAAACTTGTTTTCCTATATGTTTTCCTTCACTTCTTCTTTTATTTGGTTTAGATTTCTGGGCTTCGGCTTACTTAGATTACGTTGCGCCTCTAGACGCTTCGTAATTTAACTGTCGGTCACGTTCCGTACTTTCGGGTCGTGACAGGTAGCATCCTTGGTAACGATGTATTTAGCCTTTAATCGTCTAGTATGTCACGGTATCTAGCTTGGAACTCTTCCAACATACCGTCGCTCCACCGAGGATAAAGACAATGCCTACGACTGACATTCAGTCGTCCTTATCATCCTGGAACCTTTCCAGTGATTGTCCCCAGGATCGATTGATACCATCTCACTACAACTAGTGAGTATCCTAACATCCAATTAGATCTATCTCATAGATCCAAAAACCAGGATTTAGGAGGTATCATTTTGATCCTATATGGAGAATCATTGTGATAAGCGAAGGTTGACCGAGCGTAGCATAGGAAACTCCTTCCCTATCAAGAGTATGTCATCCACGTACTCTACGAGGATCACCACCATACTCCCTACTACCTTTTTGTATATACAAGGTTCATCTACCATTTTGATGTAGTCAAACTCTTTGACTACCACATCAAAACAGACGTTCCAACTTCGCGATGCCTGCTTTATCACATAAAATATCTTGCACACGTTTCCGCTGCTCCTACTGTCTACGAAGCCCTCTGGCTGTGTACTCTGTGTACTTATAGACGCTCTCTTCTAAAATATCATTTAGAAAAGCAGTCATGACACCCAACCACCAGATATCGTAGTCATGGTATGTAGCCGTAGCAAGTAGGATCTGGATGGACTTAAGCATAGCTTTGAAAGTCTCAACCTTTCCATGTACACCAAGTAATCTTCTTAAGATATACTTGCTCCTGATGGGGATTTAACCTTTCAGATAAAGCAACCAAAGTCCATACTTTGTTGGTGTATAAGGATTCCATCTCAGATCGATAAGCATCCAGCCATTCTTACAGAGTCCCACTCCTGATGGCCAGCTCGAAAATAGTTGGGTCATCATCTCATGATGCATTCCTCGCTCCCACTGTCATAGAGAAACCGAAATATCTCTCAGGTGGATGAGGAACCCTACTAGATCGGCAGAGAGGCTGAGGTTCGTTGGTTACTATTGAATCATTTGGTTCTACCAAATCATCAGCTGCAGTTTGTATAGCTGGAACTCTTTCCAGTTCTACCTCATGACCAATAATTTCTTCACAAGAAATTCCCTTTCACAAAAGTGGCATGTTGAGAAACAAAACATCTTTTGTTCCTCGGTTAGGCAGAAGATATTCCCTTGCGTATGCTTGGGATATCCAACAAATTTCCACAGATCTGACTTTGCCTCGAGCTTGTCCGGATTTGCTTTTAGACATAGGCTGGACAACCCCAAATCTTAACAAACTTAAGATATGGGCTCTTCCCATTCCATATCACATATGAAGTGGTAGGCAACTGATTTGATTTGAACCCTATTCAATAGGTATGCAGCTTCTCAAGTGCATAACTCCCAAAAGGAAATAGGACACTCAGTAGTACTCATCATAGAACACGCCATATCACATAGGGTGCTCCGCCCCGATATACCATCGTGCTATGGTGTATACGGAGGAGTAATGCTGAGAGAGAATCCCATTCTCCTTTAGAATAGTCCAGGAATTTCGTGCTCAAGTATTCTCCTCCTTGATCTCATCAAAGAACATAATACTTATACCCGTATTTTGGTTCTCTACTTCTAACTTACATTCTGTGAATATCTCAAAAGGTTCGGACTTGTGTTTCAACAGGAACATATGTCTGAATCTTGAGAGATCATCAGAGAATGTAATGAAGTACAAAGAACCGGTCTTGGCATGTGTAGACAGGGGACTTTCATACATCAGCATGTATCAATCCCAAGAGTTCACTAACTCTTTCTCTATTTCCAATAAACAGAGCTATGGTCATCTTATCTTTGTGACATGACCGGCAAGTTTCACAAGATGTAAATTCAAACAGATTTAAATATGCATCTAAATGTAACTTAGCTAGTCGGGTCGCATTGATATGACCTAGTCTACAATGCCTCAAGAAGGATTCGTTCATTTCTGAACTCCTCCACTCGTGTGTGTTCTGTATACTAAGAACTGTAGTTTGATTTAGAACGTCTATGCTTTTAGATAACGTACCTGAACCGATCAACTCTTGATATAGAAAATGTTCAAAACATTATCCAACAATACAAAATTATATCCTTCTTTACTAATAAAGAGACTGATATGATGTTGTACATCAGGTTCGGTATCTAATAACATTCGTTCAGAATCAATGTATTCTGGTAATATAGGGTGATAATGACCAACAGACTTGGCTGCAACACTTGCACCGTTTCTATCTCATGAAATTTATCACCCGTTCTCAGTTCTCTACCTATCTGTAGCCCATGTAACAAATTACATTTGCAGGATCCTGATCCGGTATCACATACCCAGGACGTAAAAGATATTGAGAAACAGTTCTCTGTAATGAACACACCCGAAGAAGATGCATTAGCATGCACTTTCTTCATTTGGATGGCACGGGAAATCTGGTATTCCCCAATTTCCTGCTCTGTCTTATAACAATTATAAGTTGGAGCGGGACCAACGTTCCCCAGCTCAGTATAACAAGCAGGTTCGGTCAATATATCCATATTATTATCTTAATTAAGGCGTGATATGGTCGCTATCTGGAGAGAGAGAAAAGAAAACACCCAGCGTATGCTCTTGCAAGATTAGATTGGTTATCTAATATATCTAATCAGGATGTCTCCCACTGTTTTAGTCAAATCTTCCTTCAAACCTTAAAAGGAAAGACTAGCCGGGATTAATTACACTATACAATTTCGCCAATCTTTCAGCCAGGCCAGTGCCGGTACTTTGAGGGAGGTTCCCCGCGCTTTCGCACGGACCTAATTAAAGTAAACCTCGTTTTCCCAGGGGCGCAACCCCGTTAACACCTTTCTAGAGACCTACTTGACCGGCTAATTGTAATGTGTAAAACTCTCCCAGGAGTAACTCTTACTTGCAGCGGGTATCGGGATCCAACTATCTCATAGAAGGTATGCAATCTCAATGCAAATTTCAACACTTAAAATTCCCAATAATATTTTACCCCTAGCGTCCTATGACCTTGACGAATGCCAAACCACCCATAGTCCGCTAGTCAAGTTCAACCCGTACATTTCCTGATTGAATTAAACCCACCCGCACGACCCTTGACGAATGCCAAACAACGCCGTACGAATACCCTAATCCAATCGCATCGTATGCTAGCAGATAAGCACTAGTTAGCTACCGTACACTACGCCTTGACGAATGCCAAACTACCGCAGTACGCATACTAAGTAGTACTTATCTGAAATGACGGAGGGCTACGACGGGTTTTTAAGAAAACCCTTTACGTAATGAACTTGATATCGTTGTAGAATCGAGTGATTTTAAATGGAATGTTTTTTAGGCTTTTCTAGTTTTGCTAAAGAGGTCACTCCCGGTGAAGGGATCGTCGGCTCTTTCCTCATCGAATAAGGTGCAGGATATTTCACAAATACCGCTGTGCAAAGCAAGAACTATAGAAGCAATCAAAAGAAAAACCGAGTTTGTAGCATCTGCCAGTTTCGCTAAAGAGGTCACTCCCGGTGAAGGGATCTTGGCTCTTTCCTTATCGAATAAGGTGCAGGATATTCTACAAGGAATACCGCTATGCAAAGCAAGAACTAGAGCTACCAGTTTTTAAACAAGTTTCTACAACATCTTTAAGTTTCTTTTATTTCATTAATCTCATTAATGAAGTCCCTTTTTATTATGCTTCACAAGTATCACATTTGAAACGAAATCTGCAATATAACATATATCTCTTATATATAATATAAACATTCGTCTCAGGCAGTAATATGATCTCATCACAGAACATTGCAGCAGAAGAACATATATGAAATATTGGATATACTAGGACGTCAGTGTTTTAATACGAGCCTGTATAAAACACGGATTCCACGGTCGCGATGAATAGCCAAACCCACATCCCTAGACCCCTACGAGAGCGGCAAGTAACACTGCCAATTCTAGGGTTAGGAGACCCGGTCTCGACTTCTCGAGATGGTCTCCCACTGGACCTTAGAACCCGGTTACTTATGCTCCCCGCCTTGGGTCTATCCTAATGCGGAAAAATAAATAATATACAATGGTGACATCATCCTCAGCCCGGAAGTGCCCCAATAAAAGAATATTACATACAAATAAATTTTACATGAATGAAAATAAAAACTCCCAACTCACATAAAACCCCGGCTATTCAGAACGCAACGATCCAATATAACATATCACAGCAACACATAATATCTCATATCATCAACGTAAGCAAGTATGCGTATCCCGATTGTCGTTGATGTATAGCAACGAAGCCGGCGATACACCACATACTACGCTTACGGTCACAGAAAAGAAAGTATAAAACTACAACAGTTGGAATCCGCAACCTCCTTAGACATCGCATGCCTAACCAAATGAATTCCTTAGACATCTCATGCCTAACGACTATAAACCCCGCATTTTAGTCTCATTATCGAAAACTCTTTTCAATATCAAGTCGGGGAATTCAACAAGATTCCCAACATCCTGATCGAATGTTCATCGCAAACTTTAGTAGACGGCTGCACCCCCGGATGCCGTCGACGAACTGCACTAAGGCGGAACACCGCTGCCGCGAGCACCCGAACGGATGCTTTTGGCGACGAGGTTCTCCTATAGTCACTTGGTCGGGGCTATGGGGCGTGGCTACCTATTAAGTTTACCCGGCGAGTATCCGCGTACACTACGTGATTGCGACGGACTTTTGATCGCATCAAAATCCCGTGGCAACCGATCATTTGAGACTGAACTGCTAGATTTATAACATTCAAATTAGTTATCTCATAACTACCTGTGGATTCCAAATATTGTATCACATTCCAGATAATTAGACAATGTTAAACTTTCCGATCGAATAAACAAACACCCAAAATATCCCAAATAGCTCAACACTTGAGCGGAGTTCCAAAAATATCCATTACATGCTACAGTACCAATGGTCCAGCCGTAGAAGGGTCAAGCCAACGCCTCACATGTGGCACGCCGTACTGCCGCAAACCCTAAGGTTTAAAGGCAGTTCAAGACGGTCACATAATCGAGTTAAGATTTGTTGTCTTCTAGAGGGTCCACCGCGTTACTTGCATGACTTTACGAAAGTTTCAAACTCGAGAAAAAATCCAACTTTTGAAAATTTTCCGACAGGAGAAAAAGTGAGTTATTGATATCCGTTCAAACTTTTTAACAGTTTCTAAAATTATCCAGAAAAAACTTAAACGAAGTTAAATTATCCGATCGAATCAACGAGTCCCCAATACAACCTAGAAAACTCAACACTTGAGTAAAATTAAAAATTCCCAGAAGAATCAGTAATCTGGTACTGAAGTTACTGTACAAAACCCTAACCCTAATTCTACTATTCCGCCGCGGAACCGCCGCGCAAGCAAGGTATTGCCGCGGTTCCGCGGCCCTTTAGTGGAATTAAGATGTCGTATTTCACAGTAATTCCGCAAATACCCTGCTGATTTTTTTGAGTATTTTTAATATGAAAAAATCAACAGTTTTACAAAATTTCCAGAGAAGGGTATGTTTTGGGGTTTCGGGGTTCGATCGAACTTTAAACTTCGCCTAAAGCTCTAACTTGGCTCTGATACCACTGTAGGGTTGCTAGGCACGCTCACAAGGTTCTACGAGGCATCAACCATGCCCGATTAAAAATTTAGCCGTGCCGAACAACCCAAAGCCGGATCTTTAAACTAGAGATTAAGCGAAAACAAACATGTTAAACACTTTAACACTAAGTGAGAGGGATTACAACTTTTGTAGATCCGATCCTTCACTTCTTAAGCTCCGTGTTGAGGTCCCTTCGCTGCGATCATCGTGTTCCGGACTCTCGAGAGGCTCCACGAAGAGAAAGATGCAGTCTTGCTTCCGATCTTCGATAACAAAGATGATCTACCTTGAAGTTTCATTAACACAAGCTAACACTCACTAAATGAAGTGAACACCCTCATCTAAATGGTAAGGATAGATGAGGATGATGAAGTAGGATTTTTAGCTCTTATTTATAATCTTTTTCTCACACATAATCATCACTTAGAAAAACTAGTAAGCTTTTTTCATGAAAAGAAGAAGGAAGAAGAAAAAGAATAAATCATAATCCTTTTGTGATGAATAATGCAAAGTAATCATAAGGTTAGAAATGCAACCATGGTTCAAGTAACCATTGTAGAGAATTAACCAAGGTTAAAGGGTGTGGTTGGGTTAAGGAAATATCATGCAAAAATATCTAAACAAATATCTTTGCACAAAACAAAAAGAAAGCTTCTAGAAACTTCTAGAATAACTTAACCCTAATCAAACCCTAACCATGTTTAATCTCCACTAAACATGTTGTATTAATAACCACATCATGTTACAATATTATATATCACATATATAATATTTATTGTAACAATATAAAATAATACAATTAACATATATCGCATATATATCAATGTATTACCCGAGTGAGAAAAAGAATCTTTTAGTGAGCTAATATTAGTTAATGTAATTTAATATATCATATATATTATTATACATTAAATTATCGAATCAACACTTGATCCGACAATCCGGCTATATCGCATATAACCGACTAATACGATGACCCGGCTATATCACATATACCCGGCCGATATCTCATATCGCGAGAATCCAATACGGTATCACATACCGCATTATCCTCGGTCCCGCACATATCACATATGTGCCCCTACTCCGTTTTGCCTGAGCCAAGAAACCTCTGTGTAGGACTCTAAAGAATCGTCAATACGCCGGCAGTAGGTGATGATCATATCAAACACCCACAAGCTGCAAGCGGTCAGCTAAACGTAACAGCCACCCAGGTATTGAGCGATCAGAAGATCAACAAGCAAGCCTGTACATTCTCCTGCGAATCCAATCAGTAACACTCCCGTACAGTCCGGTCTCGTCGTCTGATATGTCGCATATCTCGCCTAGGGGTGGTAAACGTCAGACCCCAATAGCTTGATAAGTCGTGTCGATATGAGGTCTATAACAATTCGAGAAACTACTGATAACACTTACCAGTAAATCTCAGCAACCCTGGCCAGGGATTTCCAGTTATAACCAATCGAACACAGCACAACATCAACTCCCTATACCGGGAGAGACGAATCCCCTCCTATCGCTCATTGGCTCCATGTGATTCAGGACTGTACCCAAAAACCACTTTTTTGCACGCCCTCTTGGACGTGGTATGATGGAAATCAAAGCACAGTGGGAATCACACAAGACTCTATGACGATCTTGGGTCAACAGACTACTCTGTACCAGTGTCACTGGAGAACTGCCATCTGACGTGAGGTATAATACCATCTGGGAGTTCTCGGCGAGTCCGTCCAGTGTACTCAGTCTCTACTGAGCACCCGTACACCATCCTTGATGTCAAACACCGATGGATATGGGATCATCCATCGCCCATCATATGGGTCAAGATGCGTATACGCTAGTCTACTCTGGTGCATCGATGCCCTGTCTCGATACACGCTCGACTAGGAACAGTTATAGGATGTACTCGTCGACTACCGTGGCCCCACTAGTATGATCTCATCATAGTCCCAGTAGTCGAGTACATATCCTAAAGGCTTTATCAACATGTAATATAGAGACAATCAGAGTACATGTTAAGATAAAGTACAACCAGATAGCATACTATCATGTCGAACAAGAAAGTTCTCCCTATATATGTCCAAGCATCCATTACAATATACATCGTATGTACAGTAATGGCCTCTAGGGCATACATATAACTAACACGTATATGGGGATATGTATATATATATATACACACACACATAGGTATGGGACTATGTATATATATATACGTATACCTACACATGGATAATGAGGATTGTATATGGTATTTGGAGATGGGTCGATGAGATTGGGCATGGTGCTATGCGATCGGTGATATGTTTTGTTTCGTATTGTGAGATACGACATGAGATTTTAGCGGGCCTTTAGGCGTGTGTTTTCATACACGCATATATATATATATGGTATCAGTTTGTACTAGACTTAGATCAGTACCCCCAGTTCATGAGATATGATGATAATGGATACCAGATGAATAATGAGATGAATGTGATATTTGACCCGTATCTAGAATTGGGATGCCGTACGATGGATTTACCGTACGAGCTATATATTGATGATAGATCCGCACTCTTGACTCGAGGATGTCATATTGTATATTGTATCGTATGTGATATTATTGAGGCAGGATCACCGACTATTATATTTATATGTATCGACTCAAATTTAGGTAGTTTCCTTACCTTTCGATTAGTCATGTAGTTTACTACTAGATGTTAGACTAGACTCGAGTCATACCTATTTCAAAACTAACGAATCGTGAGTATTTTAAAAACAGGCCAAGGGATTTTACGGATATTTTCAAAAGACGTATCTTTTCTTAAAAACACCGTAGCCCTTATTTTTCTAAACACCACGATTCGTGTTATTTCAAATGGCAAAACTGTATGACATATATATTGATGTAGATTCTTCACCGTTGTGTTTATTATTCATTTTCCGCATATTCTTGCTATTCGCATCGCATTGCATGTTTAAATGTGTTTATTGTTATATTAAACCCATGCTGTCAAGACACCAGTACCATTATCGATGATGCGTATGTTCCACGTACACCTGCTTGCCGGCTCACACACTTCATCATCGATAATTGACATGTCACTACACAGTAGGACTATTGCATCAGGATATGACTCCTTAGATGACATACTTGCGTACATACATATTGTACACTGATACTTGCGTACATACATATTGTACACTCATACTTGCGTACATATATATTGTACACTCATACTTGTCTACATACATATTTGCACATACACAGATGATTCTGGCTTGATTTTGGAGATTTGGGAACCGCAAGATATATTTTTAAACTGGATTCATTTTAAAGGAGCGGTTTTCCCTCGATATGTGCATATTACTGTTTATGTTGCATGATGTACTGATATGCTTACATTTCTATTAAATGTCGCATACATCATGCTTTATGATTACATGCATTGAGATATGTTGTTTTCATGAGATTTCTGAATTTGAGAACCGTGGCTATTTCGAAAGAAAGCATGTACTGTTTTAAAAACCCGGTTTCTCTTGATATGATATTTCAGTGCGTCCACCATACGTTTTCTCGGTTCTGAGACATATGACATGTGAAACCCGATTTGAAGAGTCAGATGAGACCGATTGCGGGTATATGGTGGACCCGTTATGGTATCCCGGGGCGAGAACGGATTGTTGTGCTGCAGACGGTGAGCCTGGCAAAGGGACTACTACCTACCGGTGATGGTATTTGGGCTCGGCGAATATCCGGAGGATACCGACCGGAGTCAAGAGATGATATGGGCCGATCCGAACTGACGGAGCCCGAGGGCCGATCCGGACTGACGGAGCCCGAGATATGAGGATTTACGTGTCGATGCTGGGCACGGTTTTCATGATGTTTCGAGTGTCGATGCTGGACACTCAGGTTCCATGATTTTGATGTGTCGCGAGGGACACACGTTGATTTATATCCTCATACTTTCATGCATATGCTTTATGATATTTACATGCATGATATTTTTGTTATTGGTTGACACGTGGACGAGATCCACATGCATACAGGCATTGATTCATAGTTGGATGATATCCACATACTTATAGACTTCATGATATAGTTGACACTGATTTCATGATAATTACATTGATCACACCTCATGTTTATGATATGTTGCTACCTGAGGCACTGACACGAGCACTTGGTATTACACTTGGTATAGATGTTTACCTTTGCCATCTTATCATGCTTCAGACTTAATCATATTGAAGATGTATATTACTGATCGTACTGACCTAGGATTGAGTCATACATACGATTTCTGCTCTGTGATGTTTTCTACTCACGAGTTGGCAACTCACCCCCGTTGTGCCACAGTTTCTTGCAGGTTTTGCAGTACAGGTTTTCCTTAGCGGCTTTGCTGGCACATTACTTCATTCCGGGTGATTGCTTTGGTAGGTGGACTCACTTGTATCGTGACCACTATTGTACATTATATTCAGTTGTATCTAGTAACTCCATCAACCAGACTTGTATATTGTTTCAGACTTAGAAAACTAGTGTATTATTCTTTCGACCGTAGAGTCGCGCCTGTATTATTATGGTTTTCTTGATGATTTTGAGTTTCCTTTGAGTTTTGATCCTCGCCCTTCGGCGTTGTATATTATATTGTTTGCGTGGTTGTGACCGTCGTTTAACGAAGAGCTAGCGCCCGCTTGGGGATGCCTTTATTCATATTATGCATGTTGTACCCCTTTTGGGGCCAGTATTTACAAAGGAAACTCTGCCGAAATTTTCAGAAAAGACTTGAGATTTTAAAATGCACATTCGGCTTATGTTATTTAAAAACACCCCTTGTTTTAATACATGTTTTCTTCACTTCTTATTTAAAATGGTTTAGATTTCTGGGATTTTTGGTTTACTTGAATTAGATGGGGTCCTATAGACTTCCTATGATTCAAGTGCCAGTCACGTGCCATTTCGGGTCGTGACAGCAACTCACCCCCATTGTGCCATAGTTTTCTTGCAGAACCGACCGCTCGGATCAATAGCGGCTTTCTGGCACGTTTCTTCTTTTGGATGGTTGCTTGGTTGGTGGGTTACATTACAGATCGTAACCGCCGCTTGTGTATTTTATTCATTTGTAATCTAATTAAAAACTGCATCAACCAGACTTATATGTATATTTTGTGGACTCAAAGACCAGACTTGTATATTCTTTTGGACTTAAAGGCGAGACTTATGTATTCTTTTATATGCCGATTTGGATATAGTGAGTTGTTGATACTTTTGGTATTTCTTTTACTTTTTATTATGTTGATTTTCCCCTTGGCCGTCGTATGTACTGTGTGGTTGTGATTCCGTCGATTGGTGATGGGATAGCTCCCGATTGAGGATGTTAATATTATTATTGTATATGTACTGGTTTTTATCAAAATTTATAAAGGAGGTGCTGCCAAAATTTCAAATGACGAAAATATTTTCAAACTTTACTATACAACCCACTTGTATTTTAACGAACTATACTTATACTTTTAAAAGAGGAGCTTGATTTCATTTATATCATTTTTTCCGAACTTCACCCCCACTATTTTCTTAAAAGGTTTAGATTCCTGGTTTTCGGCTTGTTTGGATTACAGTAGGGTCATATAGATTTCACGTGATTCAAGTGCCGGTCACGTGCCATTTCCTGGTCGTGACAATTGATTTCCTGAATCAATTGTCTTCCTGAGAATTTCCTCCTTCTCTTCCTCATTCTTACCCATACATATATGTTGATGCGACGTAGACCGTTGAGAACCTGCAAGCGGGTAGCCTTGCAGCCAGATCCGTTAGGACCGGCACAAGGATCTCCCAAAAAGAAAACATAAACCAAAAATATGTTAGGCTCGTGAAATCTCATACCCCAGATCTGATCAGACATGTCTGCTGAAATACCTTCAATCTCTCTCAGAAGCGTACTTGAACACCGAGGTGTACCTCTCGATTCATTGCACTCTTAAATTTTGAAACCATGGCGTCAATAAGAGTTGGTCATGTGATACAATCCGGAGACATTCCAAACGATCTTCATCTGGTTTTGAATAGTTAGGTCTGCTATTCACCCGCTTTCCTGACACTGCCCCGTATGTGCGGTATATTGTCATCGCAGTAGGAAACAGCAGCCATAGTAGCAAACGCACATAACATGCCTACCCAGACAGCCCGGTATCGCTAAAGGTATAGACTGCCCGTCTTTCTATGAAGGAGGTCGGCATAAGAGCTCATACAGTAAAGGAGATGGGATTCATCCCTCAACCTCCTTATGTGCACGATCCAAGCGCACGTCGTATGGCAACGTGCTATGATATAAAATTCTCTCTTTGAGAGCGTACGCCATTAAGGTTATACCGTATGGGCCCAAGTCCAATCACTCTGTGATTGACTTGCCAAGGATCCCCCGACAAGCTCGCACCCCGTACGACGAGTCAGACTCCTAGTCCGACTATATGTAAACAGGTAAAGTGGCCATGGGATAACCACTTCGGTCGCTCGGCCTATAGCACATGGCAACCTCATCGTGACTCGGTCAGGACGACTCTTTTAAGTGCTCTCACTGTCGCCATACCCAGTATGCAACATCACAGTCACCGCTCTGAGAAAATGACATCTAACACTTAGTCTCACCATTATATGCTTCCCTAGCATAAAGGAGATCTCTCGTGTGAGGGGGGTTTCCTACCTACTGGCGTATCCTTGTTAAATGTGTGCCCTACATACATCGTGTACTCCGTACACTTCATGTACCCCATACACTTGTATTCCATGCCTGAAATAGTCAAACAAAATATAGAAATATACATCCCAGATAATAAAGAAAGAAAGCTATACACCATCAATCTTAAAATATATATCTATAAAGTCGCCACCCATAATAATAATGTCAAACATAAAAGTAAGGTCTATCAAGCTATCTGAAATGCAATACGTCACCCAGGACAAAACCCAAACGCACATAGCGTTACTCGGCTATTTCCTTCGTCATCGGATCCCCGATCGTCTGACCTGAAGGGAAAACCCTATAGCTTAAACCGCCTTCTCATGCCACTTACTTCTTGATGAAGTGTCGTTAAATTTGTAAGTGATTCAACTTCCCATATATATAGGATTGTTTGAGTATGCTATCGTTGACCTGATGTCACGATAAAGAGAATCCATGTTTCCCTTGCATGCGAAATCACACGCAAACTATTGAGAAATCACCTCAGCCTAACAGCCCTTTTGGCGCTACTGAGATAGCCGCATATTCCACCTCCATGGTGAAAAAGATAAACAACTTGCTGTAAGTCCACGGTAGCGTCCCGGCCGTCTAACAGACGCCAAATGCGGAACAAAAACATTTTACAAACTGGCGCTATCGCGTACCGTAACCCGGATCTGCCATTAAAGCTAAACTAACAAATTACAAATGGGTAGAAACGTTATACCGAATGATCCGAGTCCTTCGGTCTTCAACCATCATCCCACGCTTGTTGCGGCTGCTCCGATCTCCTGAATCTCCAGTCTCATCGTCCAGGTGGCACCACGTCGACGGATCTTTAAACGGGCTCCCGCCTTTGAACCGAGGCAACTCGATCGTCAAGTTTGCTAAAAGAGACGACCAAGATGAAGTAGAGAATGAGTAGAACACTTTGTCTCGTTACGTCCAAGACTATGGACGAACGGTTAATGAAGTTGCCTTTCGGATCGAATGAAAATGAGAGAATGAACTTATGAAATTTCCATGAGGCAAATTTCATATACTTTTTCCAAATTAACAACCATACACACCCACAAGAGGGGCCGGCCAAATAAATAAGGCAAAGGGGGTGAGTGTAGGAACAAGAATGGTGACCATAAGGATATGAAGCTTATCATAACCTAAACACAAAGAATGAGTCATACAACACCTAGTATGAACACAATCAATGCAAACCAATCACAATTAACCTAGTCACCTTATCATTAAATGCACCATTAATGACCTAATGACTCACAAGCCTTGTCACCCTCTCAAGAACAGATAAATCCGCATTTAACCGACTGTTAAATACGGCTGATAGAAAACTGGAAACTGGCAACTTCCAAAAGTGATCCCGAAACGAATTTCAGGATAACCCCGTATCAGTATAAACATACCCGCATTTGTATTACGACCGAATACAAATGCAACTGAGACAAAGATATTATATCTACACAGTATAACACTGGGTTCCGGCTTAAACCAAAGCCTACCAGTATTATCTACCCGAAAAACGACACGTGCGAAAACGCACGTGCTTTTTCCGAACCTTACCATATCACCATACGGCCTCTACAACGTTTCGCCCGAACTTGGGAAAGTGTCTGTGGGGGACTCTAATGACTCATCAACACACTGGCACTGGGTATAACCCCTAGCACGTCAGAGGTACAAACTGCACGTAACGTTCTGCCTTATGTATTGATTGGAAGGGAAGCTGACGAGCGAACTCATCTATAAACCCTACTGAGCCTGACAGTGACAATGTATATACAGTCCGGTCCGTTCGTCTAAAAAGTATCGCATATCGAGTCTAGGGGGTGGATAAAGTCAGACCCCTAATAACGCGATAAATCGTGTCGGTATGATGCCCATCACCACCTGAGAAAATACTGATCCAAATCAGTAATTCTCCACTACCTTGGCCAAGGATTTCTAGTGATGGTCACCCGTGCACTGCGCGACATCAACCCCCAATACCGGGAGAGACGAACCCCCGACGATCCGCTCACTTGCCTCCAATGTGGCTCGGGACTGTACCCAACTAAAACCTGCTTGCACAACTCCTTTGAGCGTGGTAGGGTAGTAATCTAAGCACAGTGGGAACTCACATGAAACAAATGACGATCTCAGGTCGATGAACTAACCTGTACACATGTCACCAGGGAACTGCTATCTGACGATATGTATAATACCAACTAGCATGTTCCCGGCGAGTCCTGTCCGGTGTACTCATAACCTAATGAGCACCTGTATACATCTTAGGTGAATCAACTGACACCAGTGGCTTGTGAGACCGGCCACCGCCCCTCGTTGGGGTCTCGACTGCATACACTAGTCTACTCTGGAGTATCGATGCCCTGTCTCGAAACTCCCACGACTAGGAACACTTTTAAGGATGTGCTTACAGACCCCAGCTCCCACGTATATGATCGCCATCATACTGCTGGTAGTCAAGCAAGAATCCTATGGGCTCTATCATCATGCAATAGTGAACTAAAGCATGTATACGATGATAAAGACAAACCAGATAGCAAACTATCATCTCAAGTAAGACTGTCATATCGGTATAGGTCCTGCCTCAATCATTGCAATCACCTACCTGCGATCCAATAATTGACTTTGAGGGCACTATCTCCAACACTTGCTTCTTGCCACTCTGAGTGATAGCCATGCCATTATGCAAGAAAGCACGTGCAGATGTGGATTTACACCTACCCAGATTGCCGGCCCAGTCGGCATTTGTATGTCTACATAGCCGCAAACCATGATTCCTCATAGCGCAAGGTATAGTAGGTTGTTCCATATACATACCTAAAAATCCTCGTCATTTCATCCCAACAGGCAGACCCTAATACTAAGTCCAATCGGTAAGGGTTATATGTCTGGTCAAGTACACACTATGCATACATTAGAGTACTGGCTATGAAAAATGAAACCCACAAAATTTGTCCTTCGTCAAGAATCATTTAGCAAAGATCAAGGATAAAAATATGTCCATTAGTGACTGGAATAATAAGTTGGAGTGATTGTGCGGGCTGGATCGTTTTAAGACATATCTCATGTGAGTCTCCGAAGACGAACATAAGATGCTCATGAAACGACTTCTCATGGATCCAATTCCCAAGCACAAACTCAACATCTTATGTGTGCTCTATAGAGAACAGCCACTCCAAATGACATTCATTGTCTCTAAGTCACTTTTGGTCATCACTACATCGTTTATAACAAAATCTCTGAACTTACAGTTGTCGTTCAATCATCTTCAGTCCATATCCAATAAAAATTGATGATATCGAACCAACAACTGCTTGGATAAATGCTTCAAAGCCTTATATGGACTCTCTGAGTCGACTCGAATCCCCTTGGTTTTGAAATCCATAGGTAGATCTTCCATATCTCCTTATCCAAATCTCCATCAACAATACGATCTAAGTTATCGGGACTAGCTCAAGATCATTATGTATAACGATTTGTTAGGGAAGGCGAAATAGATGTAATCATCACCCCATGTCCATATCCAACCAAAATATTGCTCCCACTGCCACCAGCCGCTGAAGGAACTAATTCCTTCTGCATCGCTGGTCGACTAGGAGTCTCCTCAATCTCGTAGAGTCCCAAATCCTGACTTATATCTGCCTTTTGCGAAAATTCCTCCCCAAGAAAATCGCTCGATGTTTTCTCCCTAAGAAAATCGTTCGTTGTTTCCTCTCCGAGAAAATCAACGTCGCACGACCAAATGTAAGTCACAGTCTTATCACATACTTATAGACACAAATGACCTCTCAGGTCTCTCGTTCGTCCACTACTCATAATGTGTTGATTGTACTGTCTTTGAAAACACATGACCAAGAACATAAGCCGTCGCCAACAGCGCATCTCCCAAACAATATGTAAGATTGGTCATTGCCATCATATTCTTTATCACATTTAGGGTTTCCTAATTATACTCTCTACAACACTATTTTGTTACAGAGTTTACGGTATTATCAGCTATCTGACGACTCTATTTTCTTCATTCAGTTCCCTGAACTGCTAAAATTGTTGGATATATGTATGCCCTAGAGGCCATTATGTGATAGTGGATGTATCTGTATATA
This sequence comes from Agapanthus africanus, assembly GCA_030015575.1. NCBI lineage: Eukaryota > Viridiplantae > Streptophyta > Magnoliopsida > Asparagales > Amaryllidaceae > Agapanthus > Agapanthus africanus. The sequence continues at coordinate 202,365,305 of CM057347.1, read as the reverse complement.
TATATATATATATATATATATATATATATATATATATTCAGTATGCATTCTTTCTCGACATGATAGTATGCTATCTGGTTTTTCTTTATCTGACATGTTGATTTGATCATGCTTATTATTCACTCATACATGCTGATAAAGCCCTGAGGATATTGGCTTGACTGCTCTGATTATGATGGAGATCATACTAGTGGGACATCTGTAGTCTATAAGCATATCCTGGAAAGTCCCTAGTCGTAGGTATATCGAGACGGGGCATTGATATACCAGAGTAGACTAGCGTATATGATACTAGACCCATGTGATGGGCGATGGATGATCTCATATCCATTGGTGTTTGACATCAAGATCATATACGGGTGCTCAGTGGTGACTGGGTACACTGGACGGACTCGCCGAGAACTCCTACATGGAATTATATCTATCGTCGGATAGCAGTTCTCAGGTGACACTGGTACAGGTTAGTCTGTAGACCCGAGATCGTCATAGAGTCTTGTGTGTTCTCCCACTGTACTTTGATTGCCACCCTACTACGGCTCTACTGAGTCGTGCAAACAGGTGGCCGTTGGGTACAGTCCCGAGACACACGAAGGCAATGAGCGATAGGAGGGGTTTCGTCTCTCCCGGTATTGGGGGTTGATGCTGTGCTGTGCCCGACTGGTTATATCAGTAAGTCCCTGGCCAGGGCTGCTGAGATTTGCTGATAAGTGTTATCGATAGTTTCTCGATCTGTTATAGACCATTCACCGGCACGACTTATTGAGTTATTAGGGTCGACGTGATCATCCCTAGGCTCGATATGCAGCATATCTGACGAAGAGACCGGACTGTACGGTAGTGTTGCCGGATGGCTCGACAGGAGTTGTAGCAGGTTCGCCTGTTGTCTTCTGATCGCTCAATACCCAGGTGGCCGTTACGTTTAGCTGACCGCTTGCGGCTTGAGGGTACCTGATATGATCATCACCCTCTGCCGGCGTATTGACGAGTCTTAGAGTCCCACAAAGGAGTTACCCAGTCCAGGCGAAACGTTGTGGTGCGCGTATGCGATATGCGCATGCACCCGATTGAAATGTGCGTATATGATACCGAACATTGATCGGGCGGCTTGCTTTTGGTAGGGTCATATGTGATATGGCCGGATTGATGAATCAAGTGTTGATTTATCATTTAACCATTAGTTTTCTCACTTGAAACCTTTCTAGTATGTGATGGATGTATGTAAGCATGCATGTGTTTCTTTCTTTCATTCTAGTTTCATACACATGTGGATGTGCATACATGCATACATACATACACCCATCCATCATGGTTGTTAGCATATGGAAATGGTGGCAATATAAGACTCACACCATGGATTATATAATGGATTATTATTTGATTTTGGATTTAAAAGAAAATGAAAAGAAAAGGATAATCATTCTAGCTTCTACATTCTTCCTTTGACCTAACCATGCTCAACTACCACTAACCTAGGTTTATCCTTCTCTTTATCATTTAAAACCCAAGTTAAATTAACTATCCATCATTTAATCATGGTTGAAAGCAAGAAGGAATAAAATATAAAAGGTTATATTTCATTTCTTTGCAACTAAGGGTTATTTTCACCTCTTGTTAAAAAAAAATAGCCACCATCTTCATCCTCCTTCATCTTTTTCCTCTCTAGTTTTTTCTAGTGAGTTAAATACAAATAAAGAAAGGTTTTTGAAGTGAGATCCTTAGCCACAACATCATTCTATTCAAGTCTAGCCAACTTGATTAGAGTGTTCTCTTTGCTTTTCCAAAGTTACAAGCTTGGACGGGAAACTTTGGGTGGATCGTCGTGGACGAAAGAGGACTACAAGTGGACCTTCTTCCAACACCCTAGAGACTAAGGAGTCAAGCAAAAGGGGAGCTACAAAGGTTGTAGCCTTCAAACCCTAATTTTTATTAGCTTAATGTTTCGAAACCCTAATTTTCTAGGATCGATTCCTTTGCGTGTTTGTTTGGCACCTTAAAAATACATACTTTGAGACATGTGATGCTTCAAAACTCTTCATAGGGTGCTAGACAATCCTTTCAATGGTATCAGAGCTACTAGGCATTAGATGTCGACCTATGGGGGGTTCTCACTGTGTGACAGTGTGGCGAAGCATAGGCTCTTACCCCCAGGATGTCCCGAGACCGGAAGGTGTTCCGGCGGGTTGTAGTCCTCGCGAGGGGGCATACGTAAAAAGTAGCTGCTGAGGGACCCGTTGGTGCCACGGCGACCCCATTAGATGGGGTTGCTGCCTGACCTACAATGGTATCAGAGCCGACCTAGAACATTAGGCGACCTTTTTACGAAGTTAAAACTCCGATCGAACCGAAATACGGCTTTTTAGGGTGCTCTGTGGAAATTTTCTAAAATTTGACATTTTTCAGAATTAAAAATATCTAAAAAATTCAGCAGGTAAAAATAAGAATTACGATGCAAAAATTATCCAATGAACAGTACTTTCTGCCGTGGAAACGCGGCCTAAGCTTTCTTGGGCCGCGGTTCCGCGGCCGTACACATTAGTTAGTGGATAATTTTTTTATATTAATTCTGGAATCTGCTTGAATAAATTTTGGGGTATTTTTAATCTGTATTTAGTTTTGAAAAATTCTGGAGATGGTTTTGGACTCGTCAATTCGATCGGAATTTTCATTTCGTAGTTTTTCCTGGTAAATAAGAAAGTATTGAAGTGTTTGAACGAGTATCATTTGCTCACTATTCACGGGGTTTAAATGTTTTGGAGATACGTGCAAGTCTTTTTGCGGTGGTCCCTCTAGAAGACAACAAACCTTAACTCGATTATGTGACCGTCTCGAACTGCCCTTTGAACCTTAGGGTTTAGGGCAGTACGGCGTGCCACATGTGAGGCGTTGGCTTGACCCTTCTACGGCTGGACCGCTACTACTGTGTCACACTCCGGATTTTTGAACCCTGCTCAAGTGTTGAGCTTTAGTGAATCTTGGGTACTTGATCGTTCGTTCGAAAACTTTAATACTGCCTGTTTGTCTGGAATGTGATACAATATGTGGAATTCATATAGTTTAGGCATGAAATACGAAATATGTGATATTTCGCATTTATGATGTCTAAAGAGAATGTGGATTCCAAATATTGTAGTTTTACACTTTCTTTTCTGTGACCGTAAGTGTAGTATGTACGATATCGCCGGTTTCGTTGCTATACGTCAACGACAATCGGGGTACGCATACTTACTTACGTTGATGATATGTGATATTATGTGTTGCTGAGATATGATGTGCAGGATTGTCGCGATTGAATAGCCCGGGGGTTTTATGTGAGATGAGAGTTTTAAATTTTCATTCATGTAAATTCAAATGTAATGTAATATTCTTTTATTTGGGGCACTTCCGGGTTGAGGTTGTGTTACCAGTGTTGTATATTATTTACTTTTCCGCATTAGGATGGATCCAAGGAGGGGAGCACAGGTGACTGGGTTCTGGGGTTCAGTGGGAGGCCATCTCGAGGAGTCGAGACCGGGTCTCCTAAACTCCAGAATTGGGAGGGTCACTTGCCGCTCTCGTAGGGGTCCAGGGTGTGGGCTTGGCTATTCATCGCGACTGTGGAATCCGTATTTTCTATTCTGGCTAAATACTAAATACGGACGTCCTAAGATATCCCGCGTTATATCTATGTTTCTGCTGCCTGTGTTCTGTGATATCTGAGACGAATGACATATTATATATATGATATATAGTAGACGTTGCTTATGTTTTACACCCGCGCTAGTCCCGTCCCGGTATGCCGTTAGTTAAGTAACCTAACGGTGCATAACGGAACATTGCGGCGAATGCGGATGGCATAAGCGTACGTGTTATTTTCGTTTCTTTTCTGTGATTGGCTTAAGGACTTAAATGATGGAATTACATTAATGTGATTAATGTAAAGAAAATAAACCTAAAAAGATGTTGTAGAATCGGATTTGAAAACTACTCGGCTATTTATGAAAAAGCTATATTTCAAAACTGCGGAGTTTAAGCCACTCCTTTTGAAAACTGTTTGATTCTACAACGATATCAAGTTCAAAGCGTTAAAGATTTTCTTAAAAATCATCCGCAACCCTCCGTCATTTTAGGAAGTAGAGTACTTAGTATTCGTGCTACGTTTGTTGACCTTAGCCAAGGCGTAGTGTACGGTAGCTAAGTGATGTCTTCCTACAAACGCATATGATGCAGATTAATTAGGACGGGCATATGACTTTGTTGACCTTAGCCAAGGGTCATGTGAACGGGTCTAATTAATCAAGAAATGACGGGTTGAGCTTGACTAGTGCTCGTGATTTGTTGACCTTAGCCAAGGCGTAGTGTACGGTAGCTAAGTGATGTCTTCCTACAAACGCATATGATGCAGATTAATTAGGACGGGCATATGACTTTGTTGACCTTAGCCAAGGGTCATGTGAACGGGTCTAATTAATCAAGAAATGACGGGTTGAGCTTGACTAGTGCTCGTGATTTGTTGACCTTAGCCAAGATCACGAGTATTAGGGGTAAAAACCACATCGGGAATTTCAATAGTTGAAATTTGCAATGAGATTGCATACCTTCCATATGATGGTTGGATCCCGATCCCACTGTGGGCAATAGTTGCTCCTAGGAGAGTTTTACAGTTTACAATTAGCTAACTCATTAGGTGTCTAGAAAGGTGTTAACGGGGCTCCGCCTCTGGGAAAACGAGGTTTACTCTAATTAGGTCCGTGCGAAAGCATGGGGAACCTCCCTCAAGTACCGACACTGGCCTGGCTGAACGGTTAGCGAAGTTGTAGACTGTAATTAATCCTGGCTAGTTTTTCTTTTTAAGGTTTGAAAGAAAAACTCGATAAAAGCAGTGGGAAACATCGATTAGACAAGATAATAACCAATCTAATCTATGCAAGAGCTTTCGCTGAGTGTATTCTTTTCTCTCTCTTAATGGCAGATACCAATGACTGGACTTAAGCTTCTACTAGATAAAAACAAACTGAATGGGACCAACTATAAAGATTGGCTGAGGAATCTGAAAATCGCCTTGACTTATGATAAAGTATCATATGTCCTCATGGCTTCAGCCCCGCCCGTCCCTGGTCCAAAATCCTCAGTTGCGGACATTGAAGTCCGCAAGACATGGGACGCTGACTGTGCCACGGCCACATGCCTCGCGCTTGCATCGATGGATAACACACATCAAAAGCAGCACGAGGACATGGACATTCACGGTATATTGCTCCATACAAAGGAGTTGTATGGGGAGCAGTCCCGCGTATTACGATACGAAGCATCAAAGAAATTGTTTCAGATGCGAATGGCCCCTGGCACACCAGTAGGAGACCATGTTTTGAAGATGATAGCTCTTATAGAAGAGCTTGAGGACCTTGGATGGACGATGGACAATGAACAATATATAGATATTATTCTGCAGTCCCTCCCCTCCACCTTTGCTCAGTTCATAGTGAACTTTAACATGCATGGTATGGAGAAGGACCTCCCTGAACTCCTTAATATGTTAAGGAGTGCAGAGAGCACTATGAAGTTAGCAAAAACTCCCGTTATGACTATTGGACGGTCTTCCTCTTCTCGCCCGAAAGCCAAGGCCAAGGGAAAGAAAAAGAAGAAACCCACTAATCCTAAGGGCGGAGTTAAAAAGGTGAAGGGAAAGGGAAAGTCCAAGGCTGGAGACTCAGGGAAGGGCGAATGTTTTCACTGCCACAAGACAGGACATTGGAAGCGCAATTGCACGGAGTACTTAAGTCTCAAGAAGAAGCATGGTGATGCTTCTGCTTCAGGTGCGTTTGTGACTGAAAACTGTTTTTCTATAAACTCTGCTTCCTGGGTATTGGATACCGGTTCAGATTCTCACATTTGCAATTCTATGCAGGGGCTGAGAAATAGCAAGGTTTTGAGGACAGGTGACCATACTCTCCGCGTTGGAAATGGTTCCAATGTACATACAGTCGCAGTGGGAGAGTATCACTTGGGGTTGCCATCTGGATGTATTTTGGTTTTAAATCCATGTTATTTTGTACCAAGTATGCTATGTAATATAATATCCATTTCTTTGTTGGACAATGAAGGGTATAATTTTGTATCGCAGAACAATGTTATGAACATTAACCTGAATCAAATGTTGGTTGGGTATGGTACACTTAACAACGGAATATATGTCCTAAATCAACACACAATTTTCAGTATACAACACACTAATAAAAGAAAACTTTCAGAATTAAATGAAGCTTTTCTTTGGCACTGTAGACTTGGTCATATTAACGAAACAAGACTAAACAAGTTACACAAAGATGGATATTTAAATTCTTTTGAATATAAATCTTATGCGACTTGCCAGTCTTGTATCAAGGGTAAAATGACCAAAACTCCGTTTACCGGACACGGAGAAAGAGCTACTCAGCTCCTGGGCCTCATACATAGTGATGTATGTGGGCTTATGTCTACACAGGCTAGATGCGGTTTTTCATACTTCATTACATTCACTGATGATTTCTCAAGATTCGGTCATGTATTTTTATTAAAACACAAGTCCGAAGCTTTTGAGAAATTCATTGAATATAAACAAGAAGTAGAAAAACAAACCGGCTTGAGTATCAAGATGCTTCGATCAGATCGAGGTGGTGAGTATCTCAGTGCTGAATTTGCAAACTTCTTGAAAGAGAATGGGATTCTCTCTCAGCTCACCCCTCCTTATACACCACAGCACAACGGTGTGTCAGAACGAAGGAATAGGACCCTATTAGATATGGTCCGGTCCATGATGAGTGACGCTGAGTTACCCGTCTCGTTTTGGGGGCATGCATTAGAGACTGCAGCGTTTCTACTGAACAGGGTTCCAACCAAAGCCGTGTCCACCACACCATATAAGATATGGCATGGGAAGAGACCATCTCTTAAGAGAATTAAGATTTGGGGTTGCCCGGCCTATGTTAAAAAGCAGAATCCGGACAAACTCGAGACACGGTCGGTCATGTGTAACTTTGTGGGATATCCAAAGAATTCTTATGGATATCTATTCTACCACAAAGAGGAACAAAAAGTGTTCGTTTCTCAACATGCCACATTCTTGGAAAAAGAGTTTTTCACAGACAAAGATGATGGCAAGGTGGTGGATCTAGAAGAGGTTCTAGAGACACAAACTACAAATGACGATTTGGTTGAACCGGCTGTTGCAGCAGAAACTGAAGAACCTCGGCCACTCCGTAGGTCTGGTAGGACTTCTCGCCCACCGGAGAGGTACTACGGTTTCCTCATTGATGGTAATGGAGAAGATTGCATCATGGATGATGATGATCCTACCAGTTTTCAGCAAGCTATCACGAGTAAAGACTCTGTGAAGTGGCTGGATGCCATGAGATCCGAAATGGAGTCTATGTACACCAACAAAGTGTGGACTTTGGACGTTGTACCCCCTGGGGTAAAACCTGTAGGGTGCAAATGGATCTTTAAAAGAAAGATTGGTGTAGATGGGCAGGTAGAGACCTATAAGGCAAGACTTGTGGCGAAAGGTTTTCGTCAAAGACCAGGTTTGGACTATGACGAGACTTTTTCTCCCGTAGCCATGCTTAAATCCATTCGGATCCTACTTGCTATTGCTGCTCACTACGACTATGAAATCTGGCAGATGGACGTTAAAACCGCATTTCTAAATGGAAATTTAGAAGAATGTGCATATAAGGATCGGCCAGAGGGTTTCATTGACAGTGGGAGCAGCGGGAGAGCATGTAAATTGCTTAAATCCATATATGGGTTAAAGCAGGCATCACGGAGTTGGAACATCTGTTTCGATGATGTCATCAAAGAGTTTGATTTCATCAAAAATCCAGATGAACCTTGTGTTTATAAGAAGGCTGTAGAGAGAGCTGTCACATTCCTCGTATTGTACGTGGACGACATTCTTCTGATAGGAAATGATATTCCTATGCTACAGTCGGTCAAATCTTTCTTATCACTAAGGTTCTCCATGAAGGACCTGGGTGATGCCACGTACATTCTGGGCATAAGGATCTATAGGGATAGATCCAAAAGGTTATTGGGATTGTCCCAAACCAGGTACATTGACACCATCCTAAAAAGGTTTAGTATGGAAGACTCCAAACGGGGTGCCTTACCCGCTTGCCATGGGGTCACTCTCTCCAAGGATTCTTGTCCAAAGACCGATGAAGAGAGAGCTCGCATGAGTATTATACCCTATGCTTCGGCAGTAGGATCTATAATGTATGCGATGTTATGTACACGCCCAGATGTAGCTTACGCACTTAGTGTTGTAAGCAGGTATCAATCCAACGCAGGGGAGAATCACTGGACAGCAGTGAAGAACATTCTTAAGTACTTGCGAAGGACTAAAGAATTGTTCTTGGTGTATGGTAATGGAGATCTCCAAATGGAGGCCTTTACCGATTCGAGCTTCCAGAGCGATAAGGACGACAGCAAATCTATCTCTGGGTTTGTATTTACCCTCAATGGAGGGGCGGTGAGTTGGAAGAGTTCCAAACAAGATACCGTTGCAGACTCTACGATGGAAGCTGAGTACATTGCTGCAAATGATGCCGCCAAGGAAGCCGTCTGGATGAAGAAGTTCGTCTCGGAGCTAGGAGTAGTTCCAACCATTATTGATCCAATACCTTTGTATTGTGACAATAATGGGGCTATGGCGTTAGCCAAGGAGCCCAGATCCCATCAGCGGTCCAGACACATCCTGAGGCGTTTTCATTTGATCCGGGAGATTGTTGATCGCCGCGAGATCGAGATTAGGAGGGTAGACACAAAAAATAACGCCGCGGATCCATTCACCAAGGCCCTCCCTCAGCCGCAGCATGAGCGACTTTTTGAGATGTTGGGTATGAGATACGCCAATAACTGGCCTTAGTGCAAGTGGGAGATTGTTGGATATATGTATGCCCTAGAGGCCATTATGTAATAGTGGATGTATCTGTATATATGTATATATATATATATATATATATATATATATATATATATTCAGTATGCATTCTTGCTCGACATGATAGTATGCTATCTGGTTTTTCTTTATCTGACATGTTGATTTGATCATGCTTATTATTCACTCATACATGCTGATAAAGCCCTGAGGATATTGGCTTGACTGCTCTGATTATGATGGAGATCATACTAGTGGGACATCTGTAGTCTATAAGCATATCCTGGAAAGTTCCTAGTCGTAGGTATATCGAGACGGGGCATTGATATACCAGAGTAGACTAGCGTATATGATACTAGACCCATGTGATGGGCGATGGATGATCCCATATCCATTGGTGTTTGACATCAAGATCATATACGGGTGCTCAGTGGTGACTGGGTATACTGGACGGACTCGCCGAGAACTCCTACATGGAATTATATCTATCGTCGGATAGCAGTTCTCAGGTGACACTGGTACAGGTTAGTCTGTACACCCGAGATCGTCATAGAGTCTTGTGTGTTCTCCCACTGTACTTTGATTGCCACCCTACCACGGCTCTACTGAGTCGTGCAAACAGGTGGCCGTTGGGTACAGTCCTGAGACACACGAAGGCAATGAGCGATAGGAGGGGTTTCGTCTCTCCCGGTATTGGGGGTTGATGCTGTGTTGTGCCCGACTGGTTATATCAGTAAGTCCCTGGCCAGGGCTGCTGAGATTTGCTGATAAGTGTTATCGGTAGTTTCTCGATCTGTTATAGACCATTCACCGGCACGACTTATTGAGTTATTAGGGTCGACGTGACCATCCCTAGGCTCGATATGCAGCATATCTGACGAAGAGACCGGACTGTACGGTAGTGTTGCCGGATGGCTCGACGGGAGTTGTAGCAGGTTCGCTTGTTGTCTTCTGATCGCTCAATACCCGGGTGGCCGTTACGTTTAGCTGACCGCTTGCGGCTTGAGGGTACCTGATATGATCATCACCCTCTGCCGGCGTATTGACGAGTCTTAGAGTCCCACAAAGGAGTTACCCAGTCCAGGCGAAACGTTGTGGTGCGCGTATGCGATATGCGCATGCACCCGATTGAAATGTGCGTATATGATACCGAACATTGATCGGGCGGCTTGCTTTTGGTAGGGTCATATGTGATATGGCCGGATTGATGAATCAAGTGTTGATTTATCATTTAACCATTAGTTTTCTCACTTGAAACCTTTCTAGTATGTGATGGATGTATGTAAGCATGCATGTGTTTCTTTCTTTCATTCTAGTTTCATACACATGTGGATGTGCATACATGCATACATACATACACCCATCCATCATGGTTGTTAGCATATGGAAATTGTGGCAATATAAGACTCACACCATGGATTATATAATGGATTATTATTTGATTTTGGATTTAAAAGAAAATGAAAAGGAAAGGATAATCATTCTAGCTTCTACATTCTTCCTTTGACCTAACCATGCTCAACTACCACTAACCTAGGGTTATCCTTCTCTTTATCATTTAAAACCCAAGTTAAATTAACTATCCATCATTTAATCATGGTTGAAAGCAAGAAGGAATAAAATATAAAAGGTTATATTTCATTTCTTTGCAACTAAGGGTTATTTTCACCTCTTGTTAAAAAAAAATAGCCACCATCTTCATCCTCCTTCATCTTTTTCCTCTCTAGTTTTTTCTAGTGAGTTAAATACAAATAAAGAAAGGTTTTTGAAGTGAGATCCTTAGCCACAACATCATTCTACTCAAGTCTAGCCAACTTGATTAGAGTGTTCTCTTTGCTTTTCCAAAGTTACAAGCTTGGACGGGAAACTTCGGGTGGATCGTCGTGGACGAAAGAGGACTACAAGTGGACCTTCTTCCAACACCCTAGAGACTAAGGAGTCAAGCAAAATGGGAGCTACAAAGGTTGTAGCCTTCAAACCCTAATTTTTATTAGCTTAATGTTTCGAAACCCTAATTTTCTAGGATCGATTCCTTTGCGTGTTTGTTTGGCACCTTAAAAATACATACTTTGAGACATGTGATACTTCAAAACTCTTCATAGAGTGCTAAACAATCCTTTCAATGGTATCAGAGCTACTAGGCATTAGATGTCGACCTATGGGGGGTTCTCACTGTGTGACAGTGTGGCGAAGCATAGGCTCTTACCCCCAGGGTGTCCCGAGACCGGAAGGTGTTCCGGCGGGTTGTAGTCCTCGCGAGGGGGCATGCGTAAAAAGTAGCTGCTGAGGGACCCGTTGGTGCTACGGCGACCCCATTGGATGGGGTTGCTGCCTGACCTACAAAAATAAATACCCATGACTTACTTACGGTTCCCAGAACTGCTCCGTGAAACACACATGACCCCGTTTGCGTGAATTGACTCTTCACTCCACTACATGTCTTCACGTTTATTGGTCTGTATCTATCGGAGTGAATTATCTGTAATGGATATCCAAATGGTTTTACTCTGATAGTTTACCTCCAAGGCAACTCTCACAAATAGATGATTTGATTTTAGCTCAAATGCCAACTCATCCATCCCAGATGGTTAAGTCATTCCAACTATCTATTAACCTAATCTACCATACCACTCATGACATTTATAGAAAGGTCAATCCTCAAAACCATAAAGAACTCATAAAATAGATTGTCCCATTAAACTATCCAAATATTCTAAGCCAAGACTAAAACTGTAACCGACGGGAAGATGATTTGTGGATAGCTATTTGCTTCCCCGATGCAGAATTGACTCATATGTTCTCGACACATGATTTGATTCCACAAATTTTTCTTCTCCCAACAGAAAGCCTTTTTCCACTCAGTATCCTGACAGAAAGATTATTTATGGATAGTTATCTGCATCCCCGATGCAGAATAGATTCATATGTTCTCGACACATGATTTTCTTCCACAAACTTTTCTGCTCCAAGCAGAAAGCCTATTTCCACTCAGTACCCTGACGAGTGGAACGGTTCAAATTCCCATAGTCAAACGTTGGACTTATTATATCCATTATTGCCAGCACATTTCTCCATGTCAGATCACTTAAATTGTTGGCGCGTTATTCCTGTTTTCGTAACTCGATTGAACTCTTCTTGCGTTAGGACACCCGCCCTTGCGCACTATTGACCTCGTCAACATATCAGCAGCGCTCTTGGTTCTATCGCCCATGGCGATTAAACCCTAAACCTCAATTACTCAAACGTACTAGCAAATGTCAACACATTCGCTTTCCGCATAACTAACTGTTTCATATATCGAGTAGAAAACATATAACCGTCTACTGCTGTCGCTCTACAGTCTAACTGGAGCAGCACTCTTTAGATCCCGGATCAATGAAGATATAACTCTTAAGTGTATCCACATTACGTGATTCGACTCCTTATATGAAAATAAGACCAAACAAAGAAATAATATGACGTTGCCACATCGCATAGTTTACCCCGTAATCATCGCACAGCTTAGCTCTTGGAGCGTAGATACCCTTTAACTACCGCTCAATATAAACGGCGGGTGCTCGGCAATAAAACATACAACCACTAATGGCATCGCTCTTCATCACGTTCAACGCGTAGAGCGATCCTAGATGTGCTAATCCTCCGAAGATCGCAGCATCTCGATGGTCATGCATCATATAGCCCCGCTACATTGCTGCCACCTCAATGGTGTTGTGTCATGTAGCCCTGCTACTTCGTTGCCATCTCGTCACTAGCGTCCAAGTCTTTCAATTTGTTCATGTAAAATTAAACTAACGTTTCTATTTCATTATGTTATCGTCATTTACCATCTCACACCTGGTGAGACTGACTTGACTTTATTATAAATGCGTTAAGACTATGGTATATAATGGAGTATCGTTCTTTTCCAAAGAACGCTTTGTTTTCAACCCATCTTAAGAATAATAATAAACCTACACCCTGAAAAAAGAGAAGAAAGTCTATGGCCCCAACCACATCCTTCAAAAATTTAAAATTTAAAATTTTGTTAAAATGATTGAAAAACGGATCATAGATTTCCAAGAAACGTAGTAGATTAGGTAGTTGAATCTAAAATCCTGTCTCCTCTCGAAATCTCCCACTTGAAATTTGTCAGATTAATACAATATGCGTCTTTGTATATATAATATGCCATGCACAATACAAAATGCAACAATCAATCTAACAAATATCATTTCCATTTAAATTTAAAACCACCATAACTAATTTTGTCCGTTTTATTAAGGTTTTCGGTTTATTCATGAAATTAATACGCGTTCCAGACCCTCCCACTGGAACAACCACCCATCAAATCTCCAAAATTTTATGTGAGAATAAAAATTTGCAGCTTTTGATGAGCAAACAAAATTTTCGAAAAAAATATAACTCTCAGATTTAACAGCAAAACCCTTAACCAACCCAAAACTTGAGTAGGAAACTCTCCAAATATAAGAAAACTCATAAAATAATTTTCTTATTTTTCTGGAATTTTCTGTGATTTTTCTGGATTTTTTGAAAATTATATGAATTTTCTGGGATTATTCTGGAATTTTTTTTTTAAATAAAAAAAATGGATCCGGCTCTTGGCTCGGCTCGGCTCGAGCCTGGTGGCTGGCCCATCCATACTTTTTTTATAAAAAAATGTTTTTTTAAAAAATTGTATTTTTCTTTTTTTTAAAGAAAATCCGGAAAAAAAAATTCCAGAAATTGTTTTTTTTATTAAAAAAATATTTGGCCCACTATAACAATCAAAAAAAATTTGGTTCCCAAGAAAAATAATTTTGGTTCCAAACCAAAAAATCCAAACATAAATCCATAAAAAAAAATTGGTTCCAAACCAAAATCCCAAAAAAAATATTTGGATACAAACCAAAATCCAAAAAATATTTGGTGTTGTCACCAAAATCCAAAAATCCGACAAGTTTTTTTATCCAAAAAAAAAAAATAAGGCCAGGGTTTTAGGAAAAATTTGTGGCCTAGCGGCCATTAATGCTCACCAAAATAGAGGAAAAAATTAATTTTTTCTTTACACACAATAGATCCAATCTTTACAAAAATTTATCAAACATATTGTTCTATGGGTTATTTCACATCAACAAACTAAAAAAAACTACATCAAAGCGTCGTAAATAAAAAAAATCTAATCTATGGTGACACGTAATGATACAAAATAGATATATCTTAAAATATCCATCAAATGATAACCCTAATTGCATAGATCTATCATAAAATAATTTTAAAAATAATTTTTGATCTATGTTTAGATAAAAGAAACGCAACTTTTGAGTTGCAAAAATTTAAAAGTCACAGATCTATAATTCTACGAATGTGGGATGTATGGTTCTGATACCAATGTACACTTTTGGTAACGTAGATACATAACAAGCAATCATGCACAGCGGAAATACATGTATCTACTCTAAAGATTTACGATATACCTGATCAGATAGATTGCATTGTTTCTCGCCCACGTCACATAGAAGATCTTTTTTTCGCTTTCAAGCAACGGCCGAAGGGAAATCACTTTAGTAGAAAACGAGAATCCCCCACTTGATCACCCCACAATCCAACCCAAATTAGAAGAGGATGAAGAAGGAGACAACGACACTCTAATTTTCTCTTTAGAAAAACTCTCTATGTATTATCCATTACATATCTCTTTCATATGACTCATATATGAAACCCTAGCCTCCTAAATATAAATATATAGGGCACCCACTCAAGTGGGCGGGTATTGGGCCAGATCGGGACCAATGGCTAACAAGAATGAAGAAGAGTCTTAAATAGTGGATTGTTTTAGTAGAGGAAGATGTTTCTTGAAGTTATTCTAAAAGGGTCGTAAGTATCTAAAAAGTATCTAGAAGTGTCATACGATTGTTCTTAAAAGAGTCCCCCCGCCAGCCCCCGGCGCCCAGAAAAAAAATTACCTATGAACACTCATGGCTATAAATACTCATGGTGTCTCTTTTCGAATGTAGCAAGCAAGATTGTTCAATAAAGTATGTGTTTTGTCCCCTCTTCAATACAATTTTGAATTTCCAATATTCTTATTCTCTTCCTCTCCAAAAGTGTGAGTTGAGTTAGATCCTTGCCCATCTCCATAGAACTTACATTTAGCAATGTAAAATGAAAACTAGCAAACACACGAGAAAGCCTTGAACCAGGGCTTCCTAGAGCTTAATCCCACTAGGCCACAATTCAAGTTAGGCAAGGTGTATTAAGAAAAGGCTTTTATAGAGTTAATAGCACTGTTAACTTTCATCTTTGCAAAGCAAAATTTCGATTCAGGGTCAAGTGCCTAACCTCAATCCACTCTAAATCTGCCACTGCAACGGATAACGGATCTTGAACAATATATCGGGATATGGGTCAATCTCATATGTTCATATCGGAAGTTCGTATCAGGGATTTCTATATCATGTGAGACATATCAGCTGTATTTAGGCATTACTCGTATCTATACATACATAGTACACGCATATAAGATATTTGTTAGAAACCTGAAATGTCATCTATCATCAAATTTACTGTAAAATACATGTAAGAACATACAACTATATAAATCATTTTTAAAATATTTTAAATAAACAATTTTTTTATAGAAAAGGTTGAACTGATTCTTTATTGCATAAGAAATTTATTTGATATCACTTCTTCGCAAAGTAATTTTCATTAGTAGGGTTCATATAACAAGTTTTCAAATCTCTAAAAACTAAAACCCACAAGCCAAAATAAGCCATTGGGCCTGATATATTGAATAATTGGTGATTTTTAAGCCAAAATG
The DNA here is from genome assembly GCA_030015575.1 of Agapanthus africanus. Classification (NCBI taxonomy): domain Eukaryota; kingdom Viridiplantae; phylum Streptophyta; class Magnoliopsida; order Asparagales; family Amaryllidaceae; genus Agapanthus; species Agapanthus africanus. The sequence goes on along the minus strand of CM057347.1, from coordinate 202,349,613 downwards.
TGCTAATATGTCGACCGAAATTCAAAATATAAGGATATATTGGAAACATGATATTTACATACTATCGCTTGTATCATATGACAAGGTGTCTGGAACCGATAAATCGGCCGGCAGATTCGGCCAATATTTGAAACTAGTAAATATTACAAGTGACAGGCAGCATAATCAAACTTAGTCAACCACTATGATCCAATCAAATTAAAGATGTATCCCCCTAGTGCTGGTACTTCCGAATTTAAAAATTAACTAATATTTTCAAGAAAAATGTGTTACACAGTTGCTTAATGAAGTAGTCATTGCGATTTTCACCATGTTCAAAAGGAAAAAGGGGTGGGGTTGTAACGCAGACATAAAACATTTATCCAATATGACATACTTCGACTGATGATTGTTCACTAACCTTCGAACGAGATCTTTGTAAAGTCATAGGATGCATTTCCTGAATCTCCTGCTGAAAAATATTTGTAGCCCGCTAAAGTGCATGCATTCAATTACTGGTGATGCGGTTAAAAATGAAGGATTCACCCCTTTGTTTAGCCTCACAAATCAGAGTAGAACCCCAGGAACCGATCTTGATGCCACCAATCACCACGAGGCCTATGATACTGAGACCCACAGTTGACGATTCTGGCCCAAAAGGATTCGCCAATATGACGCAAAATATTTCCCATGTACCATCAATTGTTTGCTATTGTTAGAGCTTTCAGAGAACACGGTGATCTGTTTTTCCTTGATCTATATTTCATCCTCTCTGTATGCATCAGGCTCAGAGATTGATCTCTTCTAAAGAAAGTTTGCATTCATAAATAATAGCATACCACCAGAGGGAACACTTCACCAATAGTCATTGCAAGAACAAGATCCATCTTTGAAGTGATGAAACCGTACCCTATCCCGTACAACAATTTCACGAACAAACGCTAGTGATATAAACTTTGTCAAAGAATGGCAATCCTCACAAACCCTCAAATTCTTCACTATTCTTAGAGTCGTCCCTTCTGGACATTTCAGAATCCCATAGGCAATAGCTAACATCTCGCTATGATAGCCCCCTCGTTTTTCCAATTGTTCTCCAGTAAAACCACCCTCCTTTACCAAAAACTTAGATTTTCCATTAGCGTAATTTTTTGAAACTGCCCGACCAATTATTTCCTTGAGCTTCCTATGTATTTGTTTAATTTCAAAATGTGACATATCACCAACAACAAATTTCATAATGTTTCCCTTCACTTCAATCCAACTCCAACCAGGTTTCGTCTTGATTCCTTGATCCTTAACCATTTTCCTCATCAGTGCAAAATTTTTGCCGTCTCTTTTTTGTTCATATATTCCAGCAAGCAGAGCACAATCCCCAGCATTGTGAGCCATCAACTGAACAAGATTTTTCATAGCAACTTCACCCATCTTCACATTTCTATGTATCCTACATGCATTAAGCAAAGTACGCCATAGGACCGGATCGTCCCTGCAATTTGAATTCCTAATGTAGTCAAATGCTTCATTAATTTTACCTGCACGGCCAAACAAATCAACTATACAACCATAATGCTTGCAATCTGGCTCCAAGCCAAACTCTGATCTCATCTGTCGAAAATATAAAAGCCCGTCATCGATTAGACCTTGGTGAGTGCATCCCATCAACAATCCAAGGAACGTGATCGAGTTAGGTCTCACTCCGGCCATCAGCATTCTCTGAAAAATAACAATTGCTTCTTTTCCCAACCCGTGAATTCCCAATCCAAGAATCATCAAGTTCCATGTAAAGATATCCCTGTTCCACATTTTATCAAACACCTGACGAGCCACGTCCAATCTCCCACACTTTGCATACATGTCAATCAAAGCATTCCCCACAAACACATTCCTCTCCAGAAACCCATTCTCCTCCGCAAACCCATGAACCCATTCACCAAACCCCAAAGCACCTACATGTGCGCATGACGATAACAAACCAACCGCAGTAAACTCATCAATACCCACATTCAAATCCCTCATCTTTTCATAAACCCCTAACGCCTCCTCGTGAAGACCCATTCTATTATAACAAGAAAGCATCGAGTTCCACGCCACCAGGTCCCGAACAGGCATTTCATCAAACACCTTGCGTGCATCATCAGCCAACCCATTCGCAGCATAGCATCGGATTAGATTGGTGCTTACGACGGCGTTTGAGGAGAGACCAAGTCGTAGAATCGAGCAGTGAGCCTCGAGGCACTTGGGCACGGCCCTGGCGCTCTCGCAGGCCTTGAAGAGGAAGGAGAAGGTGGCGATGAGATCGGGGTGGGAGTGAGGGGCCCGCATAGTGTGGTTGTAGAGGAGGAGGGCGTAGAAGGGATTGACAGTGGAGGAGAGGGACAGGAGCTTGGTGGAGATCGCGGAGTGGTGCTGGTAGCCACTGATGAGGATTTGGGCGTGGAGCTGGTGGAGCGCGCGCGTGGTGGTGCAGCGCTTGAGGAGACTGAGAAATGTGGTGACACTGCACATCTTTGCACCTGCTTCATTGCATTTGATGTCCTACTTCAACGAAAAATTATTTCACGTGACGGCCGTATACATCCGGACAAGAGAGAAATAATAGATGTATAGGCCCCACACGCTGCCCGAAACTCCTCCCTCTTTCTAACCCCTGCCCGCATGTATTACACCTTACACACGGAATAATTCCTCCTGCTTCAGCATGCAGAAGAGTGCTGAAGTAGCACCCAAAAATCTAATGAAAATAGTATACGAGCCAAAATAGTGTTTCAACCTGTGTCCGTTGATATGAAAATACAAGCCTCCAGGTGATGCTTCCCTCCACTCTCCCATGTCTTCATCTTTACTATTACTGTTAGGATATATATGCCTTAGAGGCCTTTATTGTACAGGATACCGGGGACATATATGTACAGGACAATCTTACTCGATATGATAGTATATTATTTAGTTTATTTTTATCTTAACATGTGTATATGTTCTGCTAGTTATTTCATATCGCTAATACATGTTGATAAAATCCGTAGGATTCTTACTTGACTATCAGCATTGTGATGGCAATCACACCAGTGGGGGCTAGGTAGTTTATAAGTATATTCTTAAATTGTCCCTAGTCGTAAGATTATCAAGACAGGGCATCAATACTACAGAGTAGACTGGTCTATACGTTTCTTATTCCCGTTAGGAGAGATGGCCGATCCCACAGCCATTGGTGTACGGCACCAAAGATTGTATGCAGATGCTCATTAGATTTACTAATAGTTAGATCAGTAGTTTCTCGGATGGTCTTGAACTATATCGACGACTTATCAGGTTATTAGAGGTCTGACGTTTTCCAACCCCCTAAACTTGATATGCGATACTTTCAGACGAACAGACCGGACTGTATGGAGATTGTCATAAATAGGCTCAGTAAAGATACAGACGTGTTTGCTTGTCAGCCTTCCTTTCAACAAATACATGGCTAGCCGTTACGTACAGCTAGTTCCACTGACATACTTGTGGTTAAACTCACTGCCAGCGTATTGTCGAGTCTTTAAAGTCCCACACAGAGGGTTTCCCGGTTCAGACGAAACGATGTAGTATGCGTATTTTGATACGCTCGGGTGTTCAATTAAACACATGTATTTTATACACATGCTTTATTCAGACATTTTAGTAATACTAGCAGGTTTAAAAGATAGCCAGATATGTGAGCTAGTATTATATTGCTTTTTTTGAAAGTTCCTAGTACTCTCGCCGCTAACCCGCGGCCAATGCGGAATCCAAAAACAAAAATTTTGATGGCACTAGAAATCTAAACCCAAGAATTTATTCCAAACACCTAAACTAGCAAGCACAAAAGGATAGAACACACAACTTTTGTAGCGTCTTCATTTTTTTCCAATTGGGTTGGACTCTAGCATGTTTTCAAGAGCTCCGGTTTGCGCTTGCAACGCGGTCTTCTTTCGCCGAAGATGATCTACCAGAGAAAACCAAGTTCAGGCTTCAACTTCATCAATGACGTAACTAAGGATCCTAGGTTGCTAATCTAGGATGCTTAGGATGTATGTGAGTGTTCTAGGATTTTTCTTTCTCTTCTATCTTCTTATTTCTCAACATATGAGAACGGTAGAAGATAATGAAGAAGAAAAAGGAGGAGGAGGAGCCATGGAAGAGAGAGAAGAAAAAATGGTAGAATGAAAGTCACGTTACAAATTCAAGCATGCCTTTTTTGTTAGTGTTGTGCTCGCGCCGCGGCCAAGGCGGAAGCGAAAATAATGATTTTTTAAGCAAGTACAAAACACATATTCCCAAGGAATCAAACCATACACCGAAACTAGCAACTAGCAACTAATGGTTAGGGATAATACTTTCGACGCGTGTCCACCCAATCGTGGAAGACCCACCCAAGCTCTGTGTATGTCGTCCGGATTGAGCTTGAATGGCAACCGCCCTTGCCGAAGATGATCCACCTGAGGGAATCGATCTAAGCTCCGGCTTTACTTAGTGAAGCAACCGACACTCCAAGCTCGTTACGAACGGAGAGTGGGGATGGAATATTTCACTATCTTTTGTTTATCTATTTTCTAAGTTCTAGAAAGTATCTAAGATGAAAGAGGAGGAGATGAAGAAATTGTAGCCATCACATAAAAAAATGGCTAAGAGTTGTTGTGAAGAAAAAACCAAGGTAGAAAATAATGGCTTTCTATTATTTTTGCAACCATGCTACAATAGTAAACACAAATGAAAATATCAATATAAAAACCAAAGCCATACCTCTCTACCATACTCCTTTAGACCTCATCCTCCACCTCATTTTTGATTTTCTTTTATAAAGAAAAATCAATAAATGAAGTGTCCATCTTCTGGAACAAATTCCGTATAAATACGGAATATAACCTGGTATATGTATCGAAATACATATACGCGTATCCGTATAAAAATACGAAAAGCCAAGAGAGAGAAAATGAACAGTGAACAATAATCCTAGAATATACATATTAAAAATATATATAAATTATAAAATCAAAAGCCGATTTAATAATCCGGTTTAATCCTAAGCCGCTAGTATTATCAACCGTCCGATTAAAGTCCGTGTAGCCTGTACACGTATTTAATCGGACCCCTTGTATGTACTAACTTACGTCATCTACATCATATCGCCTGAACCGGAAAAACCCTCTGTATGGGACTCTAAAGACTAGACAATACGCTGGCAGTGATTTACTAGATAAATTCAAAAACCACAAGCACATCAGCGGCACTAGCTGTACGTAACGGCTATCCAGGTATATGCCGAAAGGGAGGTCGACAATTAAGTTCGTTCGTACCCTACTGAGCCTAAATGTGACAATCTCCGTACGGTCTGTTCTCTTCGTCTAAAAGTATCGCATACCGGATCTAGGAGGTCGATAACGTCAGACCCCTACTAACTCAATAAATCGTGTCGGAGTCAAGCTCATCACCAATCGAGAAACTGTTAGTGATATATGCCCTAGAGGCCATTGTTGTATAGTACTAGTTTGTATATTACATTTTGGAAGCTTGGGATATACACGGATTTTATGACAGCCTTGCTCAATATGGTAGTATCTACTTGGTTTGTTTCTATCTTAATATGTGTATATGTTTCTTTTAGCATATCATTAATACATATTGGTAGAGCCCTTAGAATCTTTGCTTCACTACCAGCGTTGTGATGGCAGCCACACTAGTGGGGGTTGGGTAGTCATAAGCACATCCTTATACAAGTCCCTAGTCGTAGGATTATCAAGACAGGATATCGATACTCCAGAGTAGACCAGTGTGTACGCTTCTCATCCCAGCAGGGAAGATGGTCTGTCCCACGGCCATTAGTAAGTTGTACTGGAGATGGTGTTGGCTATAGTGCCCTCAAGTCAATTATTGAATCGCAGGCATGCGATTGTGATGATTGAGGGAGGACCTATATCGGTAGAACAGTCTTACTCGAGATGATAGTATACTATCTGGTTTGTCTTTATCATCATGTACAGCATTAGGTGGCATTACAGATCACTTTACATGTTGATAGAGCCCATAGGATTCTTGCTTGACTACCAGCATTATGATGGCGATCATATACGTGGGAGCTGGGTGGTCTATAGGCGCATCCTTAAATGTCCCTAGTCGTGGGAGTATCGAGACTGGGTATTGATACTCTGGAGTAGACTAGTGTATACTTATCGAGACCTCGACGAGGGGCGGCGGCCGGTCTCACAAGCTATTGGTGTCAGTTAGTTACCTAAGATAGAATACAGGTGCTCATTGGGTTATGAGTACACTGGACGGACTCGTCGGGAACATGCTAGTTGGTATTATACCTATTGTCAGATAGCAGTTCCCAGGTGACATGAGTACAGGTTAGTCTGTCGACCTGAGATCGTCATTTGTCTCGTGTGAGTTTCCACTGTGCTTTGATTACTACCCTACCATGTGTTGGATATATGTATGCCCTAGAGGCCATTATGTGATAGTGGATGTATCAATACATGTATATATATATTCAGTTTGCATTCTTGCTCGACATGATAATATGCTATCTGGTTATTCTTTATCTGCCATGTTGATTTGATCATGCTTTTATTTATTCATACATGCTGATAAAGCCCCAAGGATATCTGCTTGACTACTCTGATTATGATGGAGATCATACTAGTGGGACATCTGTAGTCTATAAGCATATCCTGAAATGTCCCTAGTCGGAGGTGTATCGAGACGGGGCATCGATATACCAGAGTAGACTAGCGTATATGATACTAGACCCATGTGATGGGCGATGGATGTTCCCACATTCATCGATGTTTGACATCAAGATCATATACGGGTGCTCAGTGCTGACTGGGTACACTGGACGGACTCGCCGAGAACTCCTATATGGAATTATATCTATCGTCGGATAGCAGTTCTCAGGTGACACTGGTACAGGTTAGTCTGTAGACCCGAGATCGTCATGGAGTCTTGTGTGTTCTCCCACTGTACTTTGATTGCCACCCTACCACGGCTCTACTGAGTCGTGCAAACAGGTGGCCGTTGGGTACAGTCCCGAGACACACGAAGGCAATGAGCGATAGGAGGGGTTTCGTCTCTCCCGGTATTGGGAGTTGATGCTGTGCTGTGCTCGACTGGTTATAACAGCAAGTCCCTGGCCAGGGCTGCTGAGATTTGCTGATAAGTGTTATCAGTAGTTTCTCGATCTGTTATAGACCATTCACCGACACGACCTATTGAGTTATTGGGGTCGACGTGACCATCCCTAGGCTCGATATGCAGCATATCTGACGAAGAGACCGGACTGTACGGTAGTGTTGCCGGATGGCTCGACGGGAGTTGTAACAGGTTCGCTTGTTTTCTTCTTATCGCTCAATACCCGGGTGGCCGTTACGTTTGGCTGACCGCTTGCGGCTTGGGGGTGCTTGATATGATCATCACCCACTGCCGGCGTATTGACGAGTCTTAGAGTCCCACATAGGAGTTACCTAGTCCAGGCGAAACGTTGTGGTGCGCGTATGCGATATGCGCTTGGACCCGATTAAAATGCGTGTATGGGATACCGTATATTAATTGGGCGGCTTGCTGATGGTCGGGTCATATGTGATATGACCGGATTAGTGAATCAAGTGTTGATTCATCATTAGTTTCTGACTACAAATCCTATTTTGTTTATGTTGAATGTATGCATGCATGTGTGCATTCATTCTTGTTCATGCACATGTTGATGTGCAAGCACACATGCATACATACATCAAATTCTATCATGGTTGTTTATACAATGGAAATGGTGGATGTATAAGAATTACACCATGGTTGTATTTGGATAATTATTGGATTTAAATTAAAGCAAAAGAAAATGAAAAATGGGTTAAATCACTTTAGAATTTCTACACTCTTCTAACTCAACCATGCTCACCTAACATTTAACCCATAGTTTATTTTCTTATCATGCTTTTAATTTAAAATAAAATGATATCTATATATTTAACCATGGTTGGTTTAGAGAAAGAAAAATATATATAGCTATTTTTCTTTTCTCTTTGATAAGATAATTCATTTCTCTTCTTCTAAAATCCACCATCTTCATCAACCTCCATGTCTTTGCTCTCTAGTTCATACAAGAGAGTGAATCACTCATAAAAATAGGATTTTGAAGTGAGATCCATAGCCACAACTTCATTCTAATCAAGTCTAGCTCACTTGATTAGAGTGTTCTCCTTGTTTTACCAAACTTGCTAGCTTGGACGGGTAGCTCCGGGTGGATCGTCGTGGACGCAAGAGGACGACGAGTGGACCTTCTTCCAACACCCCAAAGTCAAAGGAGCAAAAAAAAAACGGGAGCTACAAAGGTTGTAGCCTTCTAACCCTAATCTTTTCTAGTTTAAAGTTAGTTAAACCTAATTTTCTAGGATCGATCCACTTGTGTGTTTGTTTAGCACAATAAAAATCATAACTTTTGGACATGTGATGCTTCAAATCTCTTCATAGGGTGCTAAACAAACCCTTCATTGGTATCAGAGCCGACCTAGAACATTAGGCGACCTTTTTGCGAAGTAAAAAGTCCGATCGAAACAAAAATACGACTTTTAAGGATGCTCTCTGGAAATTTTTTAAAAACTGACTTTTTTCAGAATTAAAAATTCTCAAAAAATAGAGCAGGTAAAAATTAGACAATCTGGAAAATTCGAGCCAGTGAACAGTAACTTTGACCGCGGAAGCGCGGCATAAGCAAGCTTAGGCCGCACATCCGCGGCCATATAAGGGGCTCTTTGACAATTTTTTGCACAGTAATTTTCTTTACCTGCTACAGTATATTTTGAGTATATTTAATCTGAATCTGCTGTTGAAAAATTCTGGAGATGTTTTTAGACTCGTGGTTTCGATCGGAATTTTCATTTCGCTTTCTTTTCCGGGTAAACTAGAAAGTATTGAAGTGTTTGAACGAATATCATTTACTCAATATTTACGGGGTTTAAATAGTTTGGAGATACGTGCAAGTCTTTTTGCGGTGATTCCTCTAGAAAACAACAAACCTTAACTCGATTATGTGACCGTCTCGAACTGCCCTTTGAACCCTAGGGTTTGGGGCAGTACGGCGTGCCACACGTGAGGCGCTACTGTGCCACACGTGAGGCGTTGGCTTACCCTTCTACGGCTGGACCGCCGCTACTGTGCCACACTCCGGATCTTTTGAACCCTGCTCAAGTGTTGAGCTTTAGTGAATCTTGAGTGCTTGATAGTTCGTTCGAAAACTTTAATACTGTCTGTTTGTCTGGAATGTGATACAATATGTGGAATTCATATGGTTTAGGCATGAAATACGAGATATGTGATATTTCGCATTTATGATGTCTAAAGAGAATCTGGATTCCAAATATTGTAGTTTTACACTTTCTTTTCTGTGACCGTAAGTGTAGTATGTTAGATATCGCCGGTTTCGTTGCTATACATCAACGACAATTGGGGTATGCATACTTACTTACGTTGGTGATATTATGTGTTGCTGAGATATGATGTGTAGGATTGTCGCGATTGAATAGCCGGGGGGTTTTGTGAGATGAGAGTTTTATATTTTCATTCATGTAAATTCAAATGTAATGTAATATTCTTTTATTTGGGGCACTTCCAGGTTGCGGTTGTGTCACCAGTGTTGTATATTATTTACTTTTCCGCATTAGGATGGACCCAAGGAGGGGAGCACAGGTGACCGGGTTCTGGGGTTCAGTGGGAGGCCATCTCGAGGAGTCGAGACCGGGGCTCCTAAACTCCAGGATTGGTAGGGTCACTTGCTGCTCTCGTAGGGGTCCAGGGTGTGGGCTTGGCTATTCATCGCGACTGTGGAATCCGTATTTTCTATTCTGGCTAAATACTAAATACGGACGTCCTAGTATATCCCACGTTATATCTATATTTCTGCTGCATGTGTTCTATGATATCTGAGACGAATGACTTATTATATATATGATATATAGTAGACATTGCTTATGTTTTACACCCGCGCTAGTCCCGTCCCGGTATGCCGTTAGTTAAGTAACCTAACGGTGCATAACGGAACATTGCGGCGAATGCGGATGGCATAAGCGTACGTGTTATTTTCGTTTCTTTTCTGTGATTGGCTTTAGGACTTAAATGATGGGATTACATTAATGTGATTAATGTAAAGAAAATAAACCTAAAAAGATGTTGTAGAATCGGATTTGAAAACTACTTGGCTATTTATGAAAAAGCTACATTTCAAAACTGCGGAGCTTAAGCCACTCCTTTTTTTTTGAAAAACTGTTTGATTCTACAACGATATCAAGTTCAAAGCGTTAAAGATTTTCTTAAAAATCATTCGCAACCCTCCGTCATTTTAGGAAGTAGAGTACTTAGTATTCGTGCTACGTTTGTTGACTTTAGTTAAGGCGTAGTGTACGGTAGCTAAGTGATGTCTTCCTACACTGCATATGATGCAGATTAATTAGGACATTCATGCGACTTTGTTGACCATAGTTAAGGGTCATATGGGTGGGTCTAATTAATCAAGAAATGACGGGTAGAACTTGACTGGTACTTATGATTTGTTGACCATAGTTAAGGTCATAAGTACTAGGGGTAAAAATTACATCGGGAATTTCAAGTGTTGAAATTTGCAATGAGATTGCATACCTTCCATGTGATGGTTGGATCCCGATCCCACTGTGGGCAATAGTTGCTCCTAGGAGAGTTTTACAGTTTACAATTAGCTAACTCATTAGGTGTCTAGAAAGGTGTTAACGGGCTCCGCCTCTGGGAAAACGAGGTTTACTCTAATTAGGTCCGTGCGAAAGCACGGGGAACCTCCCTCAAAGTACCGACACTGGCCTGGCTGAACGGTTAGCGAAGTTGTAGACTGTAATTAATCCTGGCTAGTTTTTCTTTTTAAGGTTTGAAAGAAAAACTTGATAAAAAGCAGTGGGAAACATCGATTAGACAAGATAATAAACCAATCTAATCTATGCAAGAGCTTTCGCTGAGTGTATTCTTTTCTCTCTCTTAATAGCAGATACCAATGACTGGACTTAAGCTTCTACTAGATAAAAACAAACTGAATGGGACCAACTATAAAGACTGGCTAAGAAATCTAAAGATCGCCTTGACTTATGATAAAGTATCATATGTCCTCACGGCTTCAGCCCCGCCCGTCCCAGGCCCAAAATCCTCAGTTGCGGACATAGAAGTCCGCAAGACATGGGACGCTGACTGTGCCACGGCCACATGCCTCGCGCTTGCATCGATGGATAACACACATCAAAAGCAGCACGAGGACATGGATATTCACGGGATACTGCTCCATACAAAGGAGTTGTATGGGGAGCAATCCCGCGTATTACGATACGAAGCATCAAAGAAACTGTTTCAGATGCGAATGGCCCCTGGCACACCAGTAGGAGACCATGTGTTGAAGATGATAGCTCTTATAGAAGAGTTTGAGGACCTTGGATGGACAATGGAAAATGAACAATATATAGATATTATTCTGCAGTCCCTCCCCTCCACCTTTGCTCAGTTCATAGTAAACTTCAACATGCATGGCATGGAGAAGGACCTCCCTGAACTCCTTAATATGTTAAGGAGTGCAGAGAGCACTATGAAGTCAGCAAAGACTCCCGTTATGACCATTGGACAGTCTTCTTCTTCTCGCCCAAAAGCTAAAGCCAAGGGAAAGAAAAAGAAGAAACCCACTAATCCTAAGGGCGGAGTCAAAAAGGTGAAGGGAAAGGGAAAGTCCACGGCTGGAGACCCAGGGAAAGGCGAGTGTTTTCATTGCCACAAGACAGGACATTGGAAGCGCAACTGCACGGAGTACCTAAGTCTCAAGAAGAAGCATGGTGATGCTTCTGCTTCAGGTGCGTTTGTGACTGAAAACTGTTTTTCTATAAACTCTGCTTTCTGGGTATTGGATACCGGTTCAGGTTCTCACATTTGCAATTCTATGCAGGGGCTGAGAAATAGCAAGGTTTTGAGGACAGGTGACCATACTCTCCGCGTTGGAAATGGTTCCAATGTACATACAGTCGCAGTGGGAGAGTATCACTTGGGGTTGCCATCTGGATGTGTTTTGATTTTGAATCCATATTATTTTGTACCGACTATGCTATGTAATATAATATCCGTTTCTTTGTTGGACAATGAAGGGTATAATTTTGTGTTGCAGAACAATTTTATGAACATTCACCTAAATCAAATGTTGGTTGGGTATGGTACACTTAATAACGGAATATATGTCCTAAATCAACACACAGTTTTCAGTGTACAACGTACTAATAAAAGAAAACTTTCAGAATTAAATGAAGCTTTTCTTTGGCACTGTAGGCTTGGTCATATTAACGAAACAAGACTAAACAAGTTACACAAAGATGGATATTTAAATTCTTTTGAATATAAATCTTATGCGACTTGCCAGTCTTGTATCAAGGGTAAAATGACCAAAACTCCGTTTACCGGACACGGAGAAAGAGCTTCTCAGCTCCTGGGCCTCATACATAGTGATGTATGTGGGCCTATGTCTACACATGCTAGAGGCGGTTTTTCATACTTCATTACATTCACCGACGATTTCTCAAGATTCGGTCATGTATTTTTATTAAAGCACAAGTCCGACGCTTTCGAGAAATTCATTGAATATAAACAAGAAGTAGAAAAACAAACCGGCTTGAGTATTAAGATGCTTCGATCAGATCGAGGTGGAGAGTATCTCAGTACAGAATTTGCAAACTTCCTAAAAGAGAATGGGATTCTCTCTCAGCTCACTCCTCCTTACACACCACAGCACAACGGTGTGTCAGAACGACGGAATAGGACCTTATTAGATATGGTCCGGTCCATGATGAGTGATGCTGAGTTACCAGTCTCGTTTTGGGGGCATGCATTGGAGACTACAGCGTTTCTGCTAAACAGGGTTCCAACCAAAGCCGTGTCTACCACGCCATATGAGATATGGCATGGGAAGAGACCATCTCTTAAGAGAATTAAGATTTGGGGTTGCCCGGCCTATGTCAAAAAGCAGAATCCGGACAAACTCGAGACACGGTCAGTCATGTGTAACTTTGTAGGATATCCAAAGAATTCCTATGGATATCTATTCTACCACAAAGAGGAACAAAAAGTGTTTGTTTCTCAGTATGCCACATTCCTGGAAAAAGAGTTTTTCACGGATAGAGATGTTGGCAAGGTGGTAGATCTAGAAGAGGTTCTGGAGACACAAACTACAAATGACGATTTGGTTGAACCGGCTGTTGCAACAGAAACTGAAGAACCTCGGCCACTCCGTAGGTCTGGTAGGACTTCTCGCCCACCGGAGAGGTACTACGGTTTCCTCATTGATGGTGACAGAGAAGACTGTATCATGGAAGATGATGATCCTACCAGTTTTCAGCAAGCTATCACGAGTGGTGACTCTATGAAGTGGCTGGATGCCATGAGATCCGAAATGCAGTCTATGTACACCAACAAAGTATGGACTTTGGACGTTGTATCCCCTGGGGTAAAACCTGTGGGGTGCAAATGGATCTTTAAAAGAAAGATTGGTGTGGATGGGCAGGTAGAGACCTATAAGGCAAGACTTGTGGCGAAAGGTTTTCGTCAAAGACCAGGTCTGGACTATGACGAAACTTTTTCGCCCGTAGCCATGCTTAAATCCATTCGGATCCTACTTGCTATTGCTGCTCACTACGACTATGAAATCTGGCAGATGGACGTTAAAACAGCGTTTCTAAATGGAGATTTAGAAGAATGCGTTTATATGGATCAGCCAGAGGGCTTCATTGACAGTGGGAGCAGCGAGAAAGCATGTAGATTGCTTAAATCCATATATGGGTTAAAGCAGGCATCTCGGAGTTGGAACATCTGTTTCGATGATGTTATCAAAGAGTTTGATTTCATCAAAAATCCAGATGAACCTTGTGTTTATAGGAAGGCTGTAGGAAGAGCTGTCACATTCCTCGTATTGTACGTGGATGACATTCTTCTGATAGGAAATGATATTCCTATGCTACAGTCGGTCAAATCATTCTTATCACTGAGGTTCTCCATGAAGGACCTGGGTGATGCCACATACATCCTGGGCATAAGGATCTATAGGGATAGATCCAAAAAGTTATTGGGATTGTCCCAAACCAGGTACATCAACACCATCCTAAAGAGGTTTAGTATGGAAGACTCCAAGCGGGGTGCCTTACCCGCTTGCCATGGAGTCACTCTCTCCCAGGATTCTTGTCCAAAGACCGATGTAGAGAGAGCTCGCATGAGCATTATACCTTATGCTTCGGCAGTAGGGTCTATAATGTATGCGATGTTATGTACACGCCCAGATGTAGCTTATGCACTTAGTGTAGTAAGCAGGTATCAATCCAACCCAGGGGAGAACCACTGGACAGCTGTGAAGAACATTCTTAAGTACTTACGAAGGACTAAAGAACTGTTCTTGGTGTATGGTAATAAAGATCTCCAAATGGAGGCCTTTACCGATTCGAGCTTCCAGAGCGATAAGGATGACAGCAAATCTATCTCAGGGTTTGTGTTTACCCTCAATGGAGGGGCGGTGAGTTGGAAGAGTTCCAAACAGGATACCGTTGCAGACTCTACGATGGAAGCTGAGTACATTGCTGCGAATGATGCCGCCAAGGAAGCCGTCTGGATGAAGAAGTTCGTCTCGGAGCTAGGAGTAGTTCCAACCATTATTGATCCAATACCTTTGTATTGTGACAATAATGGGGCGATGGCGTTAGCCAAGGAGCCCAGATCCCATCAGCGGTCCAGACACATCCTGAGGCGCTTTCATTTGATCCGGGAGATTGTAGATCATCGCGAGATCGAGATTAAGAGAGTTGACACAAAGAACAACGCCGCGGATCCATTCACCAAGGCCCTCCCTCAGCCGCAGCATGAGCGACTTTTTGAGATGTTGGGTATGAGATACGCCAATAACTGGCCTTAGTGCAAGTGGGAGATTGTTGGATATATGTATGCCCTAGAGGCCATTATGTGATAGTGGATGTATCAATACATGTATATATATATTCAGTTTGCATTCTTGCTCGACATGATAGTATGCTATCTGGTTATTCTTTATCTGACATGTTGATTTGATCATGCTTTTATTCATTCATACATGCTGATAAAGCCCCAAGGATATCTGCTTGACTACTCTGATTATGATGGAGATCATACTAGTGGGACATCTGTAGTCTATAAGCATATCCTGAAATGTCCCTAGTCGGAGGTGTATCGAGACGGGGCATCGATATACCAGAGTAGACTAGCGTATATGATACTAGACCCATGTGATGGGCGATGGATGTTCCCACATTCATCGATGTTTGACATCAAGATCATATACGGATGCTCAGTGCTGACTGGGTACACTGGACGGACTCGCCGAGAACTCCTATATGGAATTATATCTATCGTCGGATAGCAGTTCTCAGGTGACACTGGTACAGGTTAGTCTGTAGACCCGAGATCGTCATGGAGTCTTGTGTGTTCTCCCACTGTACTTTGATTGCCACCCTACCACGGCTCTACTGAGTCGTGCAAACAGGTGGCCGTTGGGTACAGTCCCGAGACACACGAAGGCAATGAGCGATAGGAGGGGTTTCGTCTCTCCCGGTATTGGGAGTTGATGCTGTGCTGTGCTCGACTGGTTATAACAGCAAGTCCCTGGCCAGGGCTGCTGAGATTTGCTGATAAGTGTTATCAGTAGTTTCTCGATCTGTTATAGACCATTCACCGACACGACCTATTGAGTTATTGGGGTCGACGTGACCATCCCTAGGCTCGATATGCAGCATATCTGACGAAGAGACCGGACTGTACGGTAGTGTTGCCGGATGGCTCGACGGGAGTTGTAACAGGTTCGCTTGTTTTCTTCTTATCGCTCAATACCCGGGTGGCCGTTACGTTTGGCTGACCGCTTGCGGCTTGGGGGTGCTTGATATGATCATCACCCACTGCCGGCGTATTGACGAGTCTTAGAGTCCTACATAGGAGTTACCTAGTTCAGGCGAAACGTTGTGGTGCGCGTATGCGATATGCGCTTGGACCCGATTAAAATGCGTGTATGAGATACCGTATATTAATTGGGCGGCTTGCTAATGGTCGGGTCATATGTGATATGACCGGATTAGTGAATCAAGTGTTGATTCATCATTAGTTTCTGACTACAAATCCTATTTTGTTTATGTTGAATGTATGCATGCATGTGTGCATTCATTCTTGTTCATGCACATGTTGATGTGCAAGCACACATGCATACATACATCAAATTCTATCATGGTTGTTTATACAATGGAAATGGTGGATGTATAAGAATTACACCATGGTTGTATTTGGATAATTATTGGATTTAAATTAAAGCAAAAGAAAATGAAAAATGGGTTAAATCACTTTAGAATTTCTACACTCTTCTAACTCAACCATGCTCACCTAACATTTAACCCATAGTTTATTTTCTTATCATGCTTTTAATTTAAAATAAAATGATATCTATATATTTAACCATGGTTGGTTTAGAGAAAGAAAAATATATATAGCTATTTTCTTTTCTCTTTGATAAGATAATTCATTTCTCTTCTTCTAAAATCCACCATCTTCATCAACCTCCATGTCTTTGCTCTCTAGTTCATACAAGAGAGTGAATCACTCATAAAAATAGGATTTTGAAGTGAGATCCATAGCCACAACTTCATTCTAATCAAGTCTAGCTCACTTGATTAGAGTGTTCTCCTTGTTTTACCAAACTTGCTAGCTTGGACGGGTAGCTCCGGGTGGATCGTCGTGGACGGAAGAGGACGACGAGTGGACCTTCTTCCAACACCCCAAAGTCAAAGGAGCAAAACAAAAACGGGAGCTACAAAGGTTGTAGCCTTCTAACCCTAATCTTTTCTAGTTTAAAGTTTGTTAAACCTAATTTTCTAGGATCGATCCACTTGTGTGTTTGTTTAGCACAATAAAAATCATAACTTTTGGACATGTGATGCTTCAAATCTCTTCATAGGGTGCTAAACAAACCCTTCACCATGGCTCAAAGGAGTCGTGCAAATAGGTTTCAGTTGGGTGCAGTCCCGAGCCACATGGAGGCAGTGAGCGGATTGTCGGGGATTCGTCTCTCCCGGTATTGGGGGTTGATGTCGTGTTGTGCACGGGTGGCCATCACCAGAAATCCTCGGCCGAGGTGGACGAGAATTACTGATTTGGATCAGTAGTTTCTCAGTGGGTGATGGGCTTCATACCGACACGAAATGTAGCGTTATTAGGGGTCTGACTTTATCCACCCCCCTAAACTCGATATACGATACTCTTAGACGAACAGACCGGACTGTATGGAGATTGTCACGGACAGGCTCAGTGGGTGTTTGGATGAGCTTGCTCATCGGCCTTCCTTTCGCTCAATACCTGGGTAGCCGTTACGAACAGCTAGTGCCGCTGACGTGCTTGTGGTTAAACCCACGGTCAGCGTATTGACGAGTTTTTAGAGTCCCATACAGAAGGTTTCCCTGGTTCTGGCAAAACGATGTAGTAACCGTATTGGATACGTGCAGAGTTCCCATCGATTGATTGTACTATGTACCCGGACTTTCGATCGGATAGTTAATAATACTAGCCGGCTCGGGTTTGAGCCGGATTATTAAATCAGGTATTGATTTAATAATTTACATATATATTTCGATATGTATATTCTAGTATTATGTTCTTTGTGTTATTCTATCTCTTCGGGTATTCGTATTTCGGTACGAATACAGGTATGTATATACAGTAAAATGTAATCCGTATTTTTTACAGATGACATTCTAGAAGGTGGACACCTCATTTTTGGATTTGACCATTTATTTGAAAATGGTAAATGAAGTGGATATTAGAAAATGGGGAGTATGGTGAGAACCATGCTTGCATAGTGTGCACAAATGAATTTTTAATTCATTTGTGCATACTATTCAAGTATGGCTTGTTTTTAAAATTGAAAAGAATGGTTTTTACAAAACCATGCATTGGATTTTCTCTCTCCATGGATGGCTCATTATTTTTGAGCATGAGTTTTTTCTTCGTCTCCCTCACCATTAGCTTCACTCTCCATGATCTTTCTTGAGTTGCCTCCACCTTCATCTTTCACCTCCTCTCAACCCTCTCATGTGTTGAGAATCATGAGAGGATGTGAGATGAGATAGACAAACACTTAGTTCATTCACTACATCCTAGGCATTCTAGAATAGCTTCCTAGAATCCCTAATTGCTTCACTTGCATTCATTATGTGGAGCTAGAGCAATAACTACATCCCTCGGGTGGATCGTCTTCGACGGAGGAAGACCGGCGGCCAAGTTCGTTCGAGCAGGCCTCAAGGAGGTTAGGAAGGTGATGGAAGACCGAAGGACTTGGTTCTTTTGGTATAATCTTCCTAATATTTAGTTTGCTATCCCTCGATTCTTTCATGCGACGAAATGCTTCGGGGAGTTGAAAATAAGCATAGATCCGGAGATTCCCGAATAGGTCAACCTTTCTCTTCTCTTAAGTCTACTTAAAGTGGGAGAGGTATAGGTTTATGGTTCGATCTTGGAAGTGGGTTTTCATTTGCGCCAAATTTTTAAACGCCGGTTTTTGTTCCGCATCGGCCACGGTAAATGGCCAGGGCGCCGGCGAAACCCAACAGATAGTATGCAGGTGCTCATTGGGTTATGAGTTACATTAGACGCACTCGTAGGGAACTGCTGGTTGGTACTATACCTATCGTCAGGTAGCAGTTCCCAGGTGACATGAGTACAGCATAGTCCGTTGACTTGACACTGTTACTTCGCCTCGAGTGTGTTCCCACTGTTCTTAGATTACTACCCTACCACGGCTCTAATGAGTCGTGCAAACAGGTAGTAGTTGGGTGCAGTCCCGAAACACTTGGAGGCAGTGGCGGTTAGATAGGATTCGTCTCTCCCGGTATTGGGGGGTGATGTCGCGCTGTGTTCGGAAAGCCATTACACAAAGTCCTTGGCCAGGGCAAGCGAGATTTACTGGTAGGTACTCCAGTAGTTTCTCAGGGTGTTTTTGGGCTCTACTCTGGCACGACTTATTGCATTATTAGGGGTCTGACGGATACCGCCCCCTAGACACGATATGTGATACTCTTAGACGAACAGACCGGACTGTACGGAGATTGTCACAGATAGGCTCAGTAAGAGTTCGGATGAGTTTGCTCATCGGCCTTCTTATCGACAGATACCTGGGTAGCCGTTACGTGCAGCTAGTACCGATGACGTGCTTGTAGTTAAACCCACTACCAGCGTACTGTCGAGTCTTTAGAGTCCCACATAGAGGGTTTCTCTAATTCGGATGAAACGATATAGAGACCGTATGGTTTTACGACAGGGTTCGATCACATACGTGTACTTGTGCACGTATGATATTCGGGTGGATAATACTAGTGGGCTTTGGTTTAAGCCGGATCCTAGTATTAGATTATTGGATTAGTTTCGTCTCATTGTATTCGTGTTATTCGGAATACGGATACAGGTATGTATATACGGTAAGGGGTATTCTTGTAATTTACTCAAGTATACTTCCAGAAGGAGACACCTCATTTGTGTTTTAATCTTTTGATTAAAAGATAAATGAGGTGGAGGTATGAGATGTTATTTTGTGATAAATGAAGCATGGCTACTTGGTGACTCATGGATGACTATTGAGGCAAGGGTGGACATAGATATTTTGTGAGATATTTTGGCATGCTTCATAGTCATCACAATTAGCCATATTCATTTCATTATTATCTTAAACACTTTTTCACCTCAAGAGCTCTCTTCTTCTCCCTCAAACCCTAATTGTCTCATATGTTGAGAAACCTAGGGTTCTTAAGACTAAACCATCCATAATCACTCTCTACATTCTTTAGGTTGCTTAGATTAGCATACTAGGCACCCTAGTTATCTCATCTTAGAGGTTGGAGCTTAAGGTAGACACTCTCGGATGGATCTTCTTTGACGAGAGGAGGCCGAAGAGGAGGCGTGATCCTTAGTCTCTTCAAGGAGCTCAAGAAGAGGAGGAGGAGTACAAGAAGAAGAAGGACTTGATTCTTGAGGTATAACTTTCTTACATAGTAGTTAAACCTCTTAGTTGTTTTGTTAGCTAGGGTTTAGTATCGATTCTGGAGTTTAGTCGGTATTACGAAGCATATAAAAATCGTTTTTTGCAAACTCTGCCTCCCTGCGAACTCGTGGGGTGCGCGACATCGACTTACAGTGGCATCAGAGCCTACTAAACCTTAACTTACAGTTTAGACAACATGTAAAACTACAAAACCGAAATAACTCCGAAACATCGAAACAAAAGTCCAAGTTTCTGTCGAAATTTTCAGAGGCTCTAAATTTTTTTAAAAAAATTGCAGAGTGCTCTTCTATTTGTGGCTAGAACACCACACAAAAACGAGGCAATTCCCCAAAAATTTGGCCGGCCACATTGGTGAAAAAACCGGCCTGGCCGGTTTTACTTTAGGGATTTGTGTCGAATTTTGTTTGGTGTTCTTGTCACTTGGATTTAGGGTTCCTGGTGGTGTTTGATTTTGCCAAAATTGAATATACGTTAATTCTCTGTTGTGGCAATACGAAGTATTTCGAAGTCGTGGTTTTAACGTCGTTTAACATGTATCAGTTGTTATATGTGTTCGTAAACTTCCGCTAATTGCTATATGTCGGTTAGTTAGGGGTTGCACATATCTGTGTTGCTGTTGTTGTTGGTTTGTGAATATGGAATATTGGATCGTCGATGATGAAAAGTCGAGGGATGTGAGAAGAGAGTTTTCTTTTTTTCATTCGATGTAAATTGTAATATTGATGTAATATTATTTTGCATGGCACATCCGGGTTGAGGTTGTAGCCACCGTTGTATTATTTCATTTACTGTTTTTTCTGCTCCTAGGATAGACCCAAGGTGGGGTGCACAAACTACCGGGTTCTTGAAGTGCCGAGTGGCCTACTCATTTTATTGAGGGAGGTTGCTTCACTTCGGGGATTTAGCGGGTAGTTTGCCCCATCCGTAGGGGTCTAGGGTGGGGTTTGGCTATTCATTACGACCGTGGAATCCGTCTTTCGTCACAGGCTTAAACGAAATGCGGAATCCCTAGTATATCCAATATATTCATTTGTGATCTGGAATGTCTATTATTGCGTGAGACGAATGGATATTATATATATGCTATATAGTAGACGTTGCTTATGTTTTACACCCGCGCTAGCCCTGCCCCCGTTCTGCCCTTAGTTAAGTAACTTAACGGTGTATTACAGGTCCCCGTGGCGAATGCGGATGGAATAAGCATACGTTGTATTTTCGTTTCTTTCTGCAATGGTAGGTTAAATGATGAGACTGCATTGATTAATGCAAAGCAAACAAACCAAAGCTGAATCGTTGGAACAATTTCAAAAACCGCTCGTTTTTTTTTCAAAAAGCAAACTTTTTAATGCGGAGCCTAAACCACTCCTTTAAAAGCTATCATGGTTCCTTTGATCATATCAAGTTCATTACGTTCACGGTTTAGCCAAAACCATTCGTAACCCTCCGTCATTTCAGATGGATATTCAGTAGTATTCAAGCTATGTATTTTGACCTTCGTCAAGGCATAGTGATTGGTAGCTGCTGAATATTCATCTGTTGCATAGATAGATGCGTTGGTTTGGGACAATCGTACTACTATTTTGTCCTTCGTCAAGGGTATATACGGGTGGGTTCAAATTAACCTGGATAATGACGGGTAGAACTTAACTTGCGACTTATGATATGTTGACCTTCGTCAAGGTCATAAGAGCTTGGAGCAAAAATCCACATCGGGAGTTTCTAAGGAAATTGAAACTTGCTAGTGTTGCATACCATTTGGAGTGTGATGATTTTGGTAGGATTCCTTCAAGGTTGTCACACGATGATATTTGGATCCCGATCCTATTGTGAGTATCCGCTACTCCTTGGGAGATTTTTTCACTAAACGGTCAATGCTATAAACCAAGTAGGTGTCTAGAACGGTGTTAGCAGGGCTACGCCTCCAGGGTAAAGAGGTTATTTAATTAAGGAACTTCGTGAAAGTGTTGTAAAACCTCTCTCGAAGTACCAACACCAGCCTGGCCGAAAGGTTAAGCAAGAATTGTACTGTGAGATTAATTCTGACTAATTCTTTTTTTATGGTTTGAGGAAGGATTCGAGAAACAGTGAGAGCCATCCTGTTTAGATAAACTAAAAACCAATCTAAACTTACAAGAGCATCATGCTAAAGTGTTTCTTCTCTCTCTCCTAATTGCAGCGACCAAGATGACCGGCCTTAAGTTACTTTTAGATAAAAACATATTGACGGGGCCAAACTATAAAGATTGGCTCAGGAATGTCCAGATGGCCATCACATATGACAAACTGGGCTATCTTCTTACTACTAAAGCCCTCGCCGTCCCAGGTCCAGATTCCAACATCGCGGATATTAAGATCCGTAAGACATGGGAAATTGACAGTGCGAAAGCCAAGTGCCTCGTGCTCGCCTCTATGGATAATGAACACCAAAGGCGGCACGAGAAGATGGATCTTGAATCCATCTTCCTCCATACCAAAGATTTATATGGAGAGCAATTTCGTATCGCAAGATACGAGATCTCGAAGAAATTATTTCAAGCGAGGTTGGCTATTGGGTCATCTGTAGGGGACCACGTCCTTAAGATGATCAACTTGATTGAAGAGCTCGCGGACCTGGGGACCACGTTGGAGAACGAGCTGTATACAGACTTGATTCTACAGTCCCTCCCTTCTACCTACGCCCAGTTTATCTTGAATTTCAATATTCAAGAGAAGGAAGTTACAATTCTAGAACAACTCAACATGTTGAGGAGCGCTGAGGGCACCCTGCAGAAGTCCAGGAAGACACCCGCTATGCTCGTTGGGGGATCTTTCTATTCTAGATCCAAGGCGAAAGCCAAGGGAAGAAGAAGAAGGCTCTCGCCAAGCCGAAAGGCGGTGTTAGTAAGGTAGAGGCAAGGGGCAAGGCAAAAGTTGAGGGGCCGACAATAGGGAAGGAAGAATGCTTCTACTGTCACAAGAAGGGCCATCGGAAGAAGGACTGCAGGGCCTGGAAAGCCAAGAACCAGGATTCGAAGCAAGTTGTGGCTTCGGCTTCAGGTGTGTTTGTGATTGAAAACTGTCTGTCAATCAACTCTACTTCCTAGGTATTGGATATCGGATCAAGATCTCATATCTGTAATTCTTTACAGGCACTGAGAAGCCGTAGAGTTCTGAAGACGGGTGATATGACCCTCAGGGTTGCTAACAGAGCGAGCGTGGATACTGTGTCCATAGGGGAATATCACTTAGGATTGACAAGTGGATATATTTTGGTTTTGCGCAACTGTTTTTGTGTACCTAGTTTGACTTGTAATATCATTTCTGTATCTTTGTTATCTAAAGAAGGTTATGATTTTACATTTGTAAACGATGTCGTAAACATCCACCTTAATCATGGTTTGATTGGGTCGGATACACTAAACAACGGTATATACGTATTAAACTAACATTAAGTTTTCACTTCCAGAACACACACGAAAGAAAGTCTCCAGAATTAAATCAAGCTTTCTTATGGCATTGTAGACTGGGTCACATCAATGAAATACGGTTGACCAAGTTACATAAAGAGGGATATTTGGATCCGTTCGAATATCAGTCTAATGCAACTTGTCAATCATGTCTCAAAGGAAAGATGACAAAGACTCTGTTCACTGGACACGGAGTAAGAGCGAGCGAGCTCTTGGGACTCATACACAGCGACGTGTGCGGTCCAATGTCTACATATGCAAGAAGTGGTTATTCCTATTTCATTACTTTTACGGATGATTTCTCTAGGTATGGACATGTCTTCTTGATAAAACATAAATCCGAGGCTTTTGAGAAATTCCGAGAATATAAGAATGAAGTGGAAAAACAAACCGGCAAAAGTATCAAGACACTGAAATCTGATCGAGGTGGTGAATACTTAAGTGCTGAGTTCCTGGATTACTTAAAAGAGAATGGAATTCTCTCTCAGCTTACTTCTCCATACACACCACAACACAACGGTGTATCGGAAAGGCGGAACCGAACCTTATTGGATATGGTACGTTCCATGATGAGTAACGCTGAGTTACCGCGATCCTTCTGGGGCTATGCACTAGAATCAGTTGCATATCTTTTGAACAAGGTTCCTACCAAGAATATGCCTACCACACCATATCAGATGTGGAGTGGGAAGAAACCCTATCTTCAGTATCTGAAGATATGGGGATGTCCAGCTTTCGTCAAAAAGCAGCATGCGGACAAGCTCAAAGCACGCTCAGTGCCGTGTAAGTTTGTGGGATACCCAAAGAACTCCAGGGGGTATCTTTTTTATTACGCAGAGGAACAAAAGGTTTTTGTTTCTCGTCATGCCCACTTCTTGGAAACTCAATTTTTAGAAAAAGAGATAAGTGGGAGCGCAATAGAACTGGAAGAAATTCCAGAACCACAAGCTATTACTGAAAGCATAGTGGAACCAGAAGTTTCAAAAGAATATGACATCCCTGCGCTACTCCGCAGGAGTAGTAGGCTGTCTCATCCACCCGAGAGATACTATGGTTTTCTCATAGACGGGGATAGAGAGGATTGCATCATTAACAATGATGAGCCAACTAGCTTCCAGCAAGTCATTCAGAACCGAAACTCGGTAAAATGGCTGGATGCAATGCGGACCGAGATGGAGTCCATGTACACCAACAAAGTATGGACTTTGGACATTGCTCCAGAAGAGGTAAAACCTGTAGGCTGCAAATGGATCTTCAGAAAAACGATTGGTGTAGATGGACAGGTTGAAACCTATAAGGCTAGACTTGTTGCAAAAAGGTTTCGTCAAAGACCTGGTTTGGACTATGATGAAACCTTTTCTCCAGTGGCTATGCTCAAATCCATTCGGATCCTTCTTGCCATTGTTGCCTTCCACGATTATGAGATTTGGCAGATAGACGTAAAGACCGCTTTCTAAATGGAAATTTGGAAGAGTGCGTCTATATAGATCAGCCAGAGGGTTTCATTTAGAGTGGGAGCAGTGGGAAAGTGTGGAAGTTGCTTAAATCCATTTATGGATTAAAACAGGCATCGCGGAGTTGGAATATCTGTTTTGATGCGACGGTTAAAGAATTTGACTTTATCAAAAATCCAGATGAACCATGTATCTATAGTAAGATTGTAGCAAGAACTGTTGTATTTATCGTCTTGTATGTGGATGACATTCTCTTGATAGGAAATGACATTCCTGTGCTACAATCAATCAAAGAATTCTTGTCACAAAGGTTCTCCATGAAAGACCTGGGTGATGCCTCCTACATTCTGGGGATCTAGATCTATCATGATAGATCTAAGAGAATGTTGGGACTTTCACAGTCCAGATACATCGACACCACACTGAAAAGATTCAGTATGAAAGATTCAAAGTGCGGTAATCTACCGGCTTGTCACGGAATCACCCTGTAACGTTTTAGAAATCGTTTAGGCGAATTTTCCGATAATAGATAAAATAATTTGTGTTATCCGTAAAAACCAAGATGTGATCATTTTTCAATATATACTTAAATGCACATAGTTTAACTATGAAATTGCTAGTATGTGGTATTTATTTAGTCACTTATAATTATTAGTTCACTTAAATATTTTTCTTTAATTAAAATATTATTATAAGCTTTTAATTATACACTTAATTAGTGGTAATTACAAATTGGAATGGGTTAAATATACAAGTGTGAACCATGCCAACTTAATTACAAGTTTATACATTGTTTTCTTCTTCTCAAAATATCTTAAGGGTTCTAGATTTATCTAGGAATAAAAGAAAATTAGAAAAGAAATGGATTAGAGAATAGATTGATGTGAGGTGCATTAATTAAGGTTTAATGGTTGTCTTAATCTAGATATTTCCACACACTTGCACTAAACCCCCTCCTCTTCTCTCTTGGCCGAGCCCCCCCTTGGCAACCCCAAATTTCCCCCCCACTTCATTCCACTTCAGAATTCTTCAAAAAAGCTTCAAAAATCCATCAAAAATCCCACAAACTCTAAATCAAATCCCCACCCATTATTCATTAGCCTAATCTAGCTTGGATCAAGAAGAAAGTTAGCATTTTGGAGGCCATTTTGGTAGTCAAATTTGCAAGTTTGATATCAAGTTGTGAGGTATAAAATCCTAACCTTAAACTTTAGTTGTTGTTTAAATACTTTAATCTAGCTTATTAGGTGTTTAAATATGGTTTTAATTAGCAAGTTTAGAAATTCACGAGAGGGTTTTGAAAATTAAGTTAGGGTTTTGATTAATTAGTTATGGTTATATGTGTAGTTTAACATGTTTAGACATGGAAAATCTAACCTAGTTGTGAAATTGTAAATTGTTATTTTTCAAATTGTCCAAACTAAGCTTGATTGCAAACTAACTTTTACTAAATCTAAAATGGGTGAGATTAAAATTTTAGTAAGGGTTTGTGTGGTTTAATTAAACTATTATGTGATGATTGTGGCCACTAGATTTGTTCAAACATCTAGATTTGTGCTAAATTGGTTAAAAGATGCTTACTAGGTTTTCGGTAAAATTTGAACATGGGTTTCAATTGACGTTGTGATGATATATATATTATCTTTTACGATATATATTGTGTTGTGAATGCACGATCGGTATGATCGGGTTTTAGGCTTGGTGGTTGTGTCGTTTAGCGATCCTAGCTAAGGTTGTGGCGATGTTGTACGCGTTTTGTGCACTAAGTGCACAATGTGTATATCTTGTGGACGTTATCCTTGCGTTTCATTGTCTTTGTGTCGGCGCAGGATATTTAGCCTTATGTGTTGTGTTTGTGAAATTTTAGGATCGCAAGCAGGGACTTCGGACGCTACGAAGAAAGGGAAGCAGGTGGTTGGATTTAGCTAGCTAGAGATCATCTGTGAGTAGATTTAACATCTACGGGGAAATCGCCCGTATGCCGTTATGCGTCAGGGCTAGATAAGATATTATAGCCGCATGTTTATACGCATATGAGTTGATTGTGCATGAGCATCATTACATATTATTACTTGTTGTGCCTTGACTTAGTACCTATTGGACACCGCACCATTTCTGACGGTTCATGTTGCACGAGCACTAAATAGTATGCTACACACCTACCGTTGGTAATTGCCATGACACGCACAACACATACCTTGCTATAGCTACACATATACCTATATGGTATTGTATCATTATTGACATGTATATACACATACTCTGTTATAGCTACACATACACCTATATGGTGTCATATCATTATTTGACATGTATATATACCTACCTTGCTATAGCTACAATTATACCTATATGGTATTGTATCATTATTGACATGTATATACACATACCTTGCTATAGCTACATATACCCCTATGTGGTATTGTATTGTCATTGACATTGAGACGTTGATTATTGTGCTATTGCGCATATAAAATGCATCATACATACATACTTACATGTATATACACATATCTTGCTATAGCTACATGTACACCTCATATGATGTTGCATTTGATTTCGGAGGAATTAGGAACCACATGATATATTTTAAAACTGGATTCATTTAAAAGAGCGGTTTTCCCTTAATATGCTCATATTACTGTTTTATGTTGCATACATCAGATTTCATGGATTTACGCATTGAGATATGGATTTCATGTGATTTATGGATTTGAGAACCGTGGGGATATTTCAAGAAATTATGTATTGTTTTGAAAACCCGGTTTCTCTTGATATGATATTTCGATGCGTCCACCATGAGTTTTCTCGGTTCTAAGACTTGTGTTAGATATCCGATTCGAGGAGCGGTAGGCACCGTCTGCGGGTATATGGTGGACCCGGTGAGGTACCCCGGGGCAAGAAGACTCGTATAGAAAGGCGGTGAGCCCGGCGGAGGGAGTACTATCTACCGGTGATAGTATGGAACTCGACAGATATCCGGAGGATACCATGTGGGAGTTATGACATGAGATATATTGAGGGCCGATCTGGGTATGCGGCGCCTAAGAGATGAGTATTTACGTGTCGATGCTGGACACGAGTATTTCATGATGTTTTGAGTGTCGATGTTGGACACTCGGGTTCCATGAGATTTAAAGATATGAGGGCCGATCAGAGTGACGGCGCCTGAGGTATTGGGAGTTGGGGTGTCGTTGATGGACACCAGGATTTTCCACGATGATGATTCATTGATGATGTTATGTTTTATTCCATACTTAGCATTTATTTGATATGCATTGCTTCATGTATTTGTAGTACCTGATAGAGTACCCTGATCATGATTGGTGCATATCCATATTGCCATATTTATGCTATCAGATTGCATATTATAGATTATTGCCGTTCGTGCATACCTGCGATTATCGGTATGATGTTACTTACTATTCACGAGTTGGCAACTCACCCCCATTGTGCCATAGTGTTTTACAGGTCTGACCATCAGAGTAGTCGCGGCAGGGCTTCATATTGTATCTTTTTCGGCGGATACTGCTACGGTTGGTTTTGAGCCTTTGTTATAGGTGGGTTGCGGTTATCCGTTTATGTACATTGTATATCTCTTATTGTATCTAGTACTCTCCATCTACCACTTCATATATTGACTTAGAGACGAGTTGTGAGGACGATATTGTATTATTTTGTGACTCTGGGTGCCGTGCTCGTGTGAGCCAGCCTTTGTTATGTAGTTTTACCTCTTATGTTGTTTTTCATTTATATCGTCTATTTCTTCGCTACGGTGTCGTATATATACTTGTGGTGGTTGTTTCCGCCGTTGGGCGTGATTTGCTCTCGTTTAGGGATGCTTTATTTATATTTTATATTGTACCCGTTTCGGGGCTAGTTTTTATAAAGGAGGTGCTGCCGAAATTTTTAAGAAAGTAAACTTAAGTTTAAAGATTTTTACTTGAGATTCCCAAATGTTTTTAACAATGTTTTCATCACTTATTCCTTTTGATAGTTTAGATTACTGGGTTTTCAGCTTACTTAAATTGCATACGCCTGTTGACGTTACGTGGTTTAAGTGCCGGTCACGTGCCTAAATTTGGGTCGTGACAAAGTCGGTATCAAAGCGCTAGGTTTTACCTTTCGGAGGGTAGGATGACCTTGGTATGATGGAGTAGGTAGCTTAAGCAGAGTGACGTAGCGTGTGTATGTTCCATGACATACTTATGACACGGTACTCCGCCTAAGTGACCTTAGGACTTGTTGGTTGAAATTCCTTCCAGTGATTATATACATCCTTGTGATTCAATTTCTATGTTCTTATCGAATCCTGTTTTCATCTCAGCCATTATACCGCCAAAGACTACGAGGGCGCAGAGAGCGACCACGAGAGCCGAGGTCAGGGCAGGCTCGTCGGAGACGAAGACTGACCAGGGCGGTACGCCCGTTGTACAGGAGCAGATAGATCCACCTTCGACAGACCGTATTACTATGCTAGAGGCCGGTATGCAGGATTTGCGCCAGCTGATGGGGTCGTTAGTTGAGGCCAGTCGAGCGCAGAGACAGGAGGTTGACCCACCTGTTACGGGGACTGTGATGGTGCCTACTGTTCCGACAGTCGCAGCTACAGCTACGGAGGTTATCACCGTATCATTATCTGAGTTCATGAGTCTGAAGCCTCCGGTCTTCACCGGCACCGATACAGCTGTGGATCCGCAGTCGTTTATTGATCGGATGGCCAGCATCTGTCGTTTGCTGAGATGTTCTGACGCGAGATGGGTAGAGTTCGTGAGTTTTCGTCTGGAGGGGCTTGCCCAGACCTGGTGCGAGTCTTTAGAGATGGGCATAGCCGCAGATCTTTCTCCTATGACTTGGGCTGAGTTCGCGACGGTGTTTCTTGCCCGTTTTCTTCCGTAGAGCATCAGGGATGCTCGAGCTCGCAGTTTTGAGTCGTTACGCCAGACTCTGGGTATGACGGTGGTAGAGTACGATGTTCAGTTTACCTAGCTATCTGTGTATGCTCCATATTTGGTGGACACTGAGGAGATGCGGATCAAGAGATTTGTTCGAGGCATGATTACCCAGTTGTTCCTCGCTATCTGCTCCTAGCATTTTGACACATATGCGGTCGCAGTGGACGCAGCCCTATTGGTAGAGAGCGCATTTCTGATACTTCGGTCGTTCCGGGACCGAAGAGGGTTCATACTGATTTATCAGCATAGAGGCAGTTTGGCAGAGGCCGCGGTGATTTCGCTATGGGCCGTGCGGGTAGACGGAGCGTGAGACGGGGCCAGACATATAGTTTATACTCACAGGGTCAGCAGTCGTCGCCTAGATGTTTTGGGTGTGGCAGTCCCCATCACCGCATCAGAGATTGCACTGAGATACGCCAGAGGGAGGTAGCGGTTCCACATGTTACCTTACCACCTTCACCTCAGAGAGCGTTGCCTCTTACGCCTGTTGTTGCTCCGCGTCAGACTCATGCGCAAAGAGGTCATGGTCACGGAGGTTTTGTTCAGAGAGGACGGGGTGGCCGAGGCGGAGGACAGCCAGTTGCCGGTAGAGGGCAGGTTCAAGTGTTTGCTCTAACTCATCAGGACACGCAGGCGTCCAATGCAGTGGTTTCAGGTACTCTTTCTGTATGTTCCTTCGATGCACATGTTTTGTTTGATCCGGGGTTTATGCACTCGTATGTTCCTTCACACTTCGTGCCGAGGTTGGGCCGAGAGTCGTGTTTGCTAGATCAGCTGCTTGTCGTGACTACTCCTGTTGGTGAGTCGTTTGTTGCGCGACACGTGTTTCGGTCGTGTGCCGTTCGGATAGGAGATAGAGATTCGTCCGTCGACTTGATCCTTCTTGAGATGTTGGACTTCGACGTTCTTCTGGGCATGGACTGGTTAGCTACGCGTCCGTGGACTGCCGCGAGAAGACGGCCAGGTTTTGTTTTCCCGGCGAGTCAGTCCTTGTTGTGTAGGGGACTGTGGTGCCGCCCCTCATAGTTTGATTTCAGCCATTTGCGCTAGTCGGCTTTGGAGGAAGGGATGTCAGGGATTCTTGGCTTTCATACGAGATACTGGAGCCACAGTAGATTCGTTGGACCAGGTTCCTATCGTGAGAGAGTTTCCCGACGTTTTTCCCGATGAGTTACCTGGATTGCCGCCAGAGCGTGAGATTGAGTTTTGTATTGATTTGATTCCCGGCACGGGGCTTATTTCTATATCGCTTTACCAGATGGCCCCGGCAGAGCTTAAGGAGCAGCTGCAAGAATTCCTTGATAGGAGACTTATACGTCCGAGTGTTTCGCCTTGGGGAGCTCATGTTCTGTTCGTCAAGAAGAAGGACGGCAGTTTGAGGTTGTGCGTTGATTATCGTCAATTGAACTGAGTTACGATGCGGAATATGTATCGTTTACCTCGCATTGACGATTTGTTTGATCAGCTCCAGGGTGCGGGACATTTTTCTAAGATTGATTTGATATCAGGTTATCATCAGTTGCGGGTTCGGAATGATGACATTCCGAAGACTGCTTTTCGTATGCGCTATGGGTATTATGAGTTTTTGGTAATGTCGTTCGGACTCACCAATGCCCCAGCAGCGTTCATGGATTTGATGAACCGGATTTTCAGGCGTTCCTTGACCAGTTTATTATTGTGTTTATTGATGATATTCTGGTTTATTCAAGAGTCGAGAGGAGCATGAGCAGCACTTGAAGATTGCTTTGCAGACATTGAGAGAGCACCAGCTGTTTGCTAAATTCTTGAAGTGTGCCTTTTGGCTAAATAGTGTTGACTTCCTGGGTCATGTGGTTACGGGAGACGGTATTCATGTGGACCCGAGGAAGATCGAGGCCGTACAGCTTTGGCCCAGACCTGTATCAGTGACAGAGATCCGCAGCTTTTTGAGCTTAGCCGGTTATTACCGCCGTTTCGTGCAGGACTTCTCGAGTATCGCTGCACCGCTGACCGGACTGACCAGGAAAGGGGTTCCTTTTCTTTGGACTGAGGCATGCGAGCAGAGTTTTCAGCAGTTGAAGACTCGGTTGACGACTGCACCAGTTTTATCCTTGCCTTCTGGATCGGGCGGCTATGTCGTTTACTGTGATGCTTCTCGAGTGGGGCTCGGTTGTGTATTGATGCAGCAGGATAGAGTTATCGCTTACACTTCTCGGCAGCTGAAGAAGTACGAGCAGAATTATCCCACTCACGATCTTGAGATGGCCGCGGTGGTCTTTGCGCTTAAGATTTGGAGACACTACTTGTACGGGGAGTCGTGTCAAATTATCACGGACCACAAGAGCTTGAAGTACATCTTCCAGCAGCGGGACCTGAATTTGAGACAGCACCGTTGAATGGAGCTCGTGAAGGATTATGATTGTGAGATACTTTATCACCCGGGCAAGGCGAATGTGGTAGCCGATGCTTTGAGTCGTAAGCCCGGGGGTAGCTTGTCCCAGTTGAGTGTAGTTCAGAGACAGTCTTTTGCAGATTGGCAGATCTTGTGCGACAGTAGAGTACAGTTTGAGTTCGCTTCCACTGGAGGATAGCTTGCTCATGTCCGCGCACGTCCACTTCTACTTGATCGTATTCGTGAGGCATAGCCCGCCGATGCCCGTTTGTCTGAGATTCTTTAGTATGTTCGGCAGGGTAGAGATTCGGAGTTCTTGATTGATGACCAGGGTGTGCTACGTTTCGGGACTCGTTTGTGTGTACCTGATACCGATGGGCTGAGACGCGAGATCTTAGAGCAGGCACATCAGTCAGCTTTTAGTGTTCACCCAGGTTCCACCAAGATGTATCGTGACTTGAGAGATATCTACTGGTGGGCAGGGATGAAGAGTGATGTTTCAGATTTTATTTCGAGGTGCCTGACTTGTCAGCAAGTCAAAGCTGAGCATCAGAGACCGGTAGGAGAGTTGCGGCCTTTACCCGTTCCGGAGTGGAAATGGGAACAGATCTCCATGAATTTTGTTGTGGGTCTACCCAGGTCCAGTCAAGGGTATGACTCCATTTGGGTGATTGTTGACCGGTTGACGAAGGCGGCTCACTTCCTTCCAGTAAAAACCACTTTCGATTATGCTCAATATGCTCAGTTATACATTGATGAGATTGTGCGTTTGCACGGCGTTCCCATATGCATCGTATCCGATAGGGGCACCCAGTTCACTAGCCGTCTTTGGCAGAAGCTTCAGGAAGCCTTGGATACCCGCTTGAGTTTTAGCACCACTTTCCATCCGCAGACCGATGGTCAGTCGGAGCGGACTATACAGACTCTGGAGGATATGCTTCGTGCGTGCGTGCTTGATTTTGGGGGCAGTTGGGATCGTCACTTGCCGTTGATAGAGTTCTCCTACAATAACAGTTATCAGGAGACGATTCAGATGGCGCCTTTTGAGGCTTTGTATGGGAGAAAGTGTCGATCGCCAGTCTGTTGGACCGAACTCAGCGAGAGCAGGATTTTGGGACCCCAGCTAGTTCAAGAGACTACGGAGAAGATCCAATTGATTCAGGATAGGATGAGAGCAGCCCAGTGCAGACAGAAGTCTTATGCTGACCGTCGTCGTCGTAGGCTCGAGTTCGTAGTGGGGAATCATGTATTCCTACGGATTTCTCCGATGAAGGGCGTAATGAGATTTGGGAAGAAAGGGAAACTCAGTCCCAGATTTGTAGGTCCTTTTGAGATCCTTGAGCGAGTTGGTACCGTTGCCTATCATTTGGCACTTCCGCCCAGTTTCCCAGATGTTCACCCCGTATTCCATGTGTCGATGCTTCGCAAGTAGGGCACATATGTGATATGTGCGGGACCGAGATTAATACGTGTATGTGATACCGTATTCTAATCTCGCGCTATGTGATATCAGTCGGTTATATGAGATATAGTCGGGTTATTGAATCAAGTGTTGATTCGATAAGTTGATATAAATGATATTAGTCGGTTATATGTGATATAGCCGGATTATTAAATCAAGTGTGTTTCCCCCAATCAGAGCAAAGTTCTGTTTGAATTTCAAAAATTCAAAAATTGAAGCAACGCTTCAAATCCCTTGCGCTACGCGCAACGCGCCACGTGTCAAGAGCTGATGCGTCAGCGCAGCGCCCAATCAGAGCAAGGCTCTATTTAAAACAAAATTAAAGAAAACAATGCTTCAATTGCGTAAGCGCTACGCTGCGCGACACGTGTCAGCGCAGTTGCGTAAGCGCAGTTGCGCAAGCGCTGCGCGACACGTGTCAGCGCAGTTGCGCTGCGCGACATGTGTCAGCGCAGTTGCGCAAGCGCATTTGCGCAAGCGCTGCGCTGCGAGACACGTGTCAGCGCAGTTGCGCAAGCGCAGTTGCTCTGCGCTGTGCGCTGCGTGACACGTGTCAAGCGCTGGAGCGTTTGCGCCAAACAGAATTAAAATTCTAGTAAGATCCTTCTGTTCTTGTTAAAACAAGAAGATTGTCTTCTATAAAACAGAAGCCCTTGGATCAAAGATCCAACGGTGGGGAAAATTCCCCAAATCACTCAGAGAATGATCTCTTTAACAAATTTAACAAATTAATGGGCACTATATAAAGGCCCCTAGACCCCAATTCAAAAGAAAAAAACATCGAGAATATCAAGAACTTCAAAAACAACAAAAACAGAGGGAACTTTTGAGAAGAAACTCAAGAAAAAAAGAAGAAGGTAAAAACCTTTATAAAAGAAGAACTTCTTCGGAATAGATCATTGATCTAAGAACAAGATCAATGATCTTCAATAAAAATAGATAATAACAGTGTCTTGCACTTTTTTATGAACCATTGGTTCTGGAATCTTAAAAATTCCTCTCTTAAATCCAAAATTGGATTAAGTTATTAAAACAGTGCCTTGCACTTGCAAATCTGCACTGTTGCGCTCTTGGGTTAGCGCAAGCCACTAGAGAGCGCCACGTGTTAGCTCCAAGACCACTTGCGCTGTGCGCTTTTAAAATAGAGTATTGCTCTTTAAAGTTGGCGCAACTCACCAGAGCGCGCCATGTGTCTGTAGCGCAACAGCGCAGCGCACTGCGCTGTTGCGCTTGTGCTCACCCGAGCATGACACGTGTCATCTCCATATGCGCTTGCGCTCTATAATTGGCGCAAAGCGCTTGACAGGCCACATGGCCAAAGTCAGAAAGGCCAAGCCCAATTAAGAAAGGCTTAACAGGCCTAATTAAATGCAATGTATTATTTTAAAGGAGGGCAGAGCCCAAACAGATGCTCTGCATCATTTATAAAGGGACAGAGCCCAAATCAAAAAGGCCTAGCAGGCCAGAATAAAATGCAGTGCATTATTAAACAGGGGCAAAGCCCCAGCGCAGGCCTAATAGGCCAAAGATAAAAAACGTTGAATATTCTCAACTGGACTTAGCCCAATCATGGCCGTAAGTCCTCAAATTAAATTGACTGAGCAAGACTGCTCTTTTAAATCAATTTACATCCGGTTCAAGGGTACATCTCTGAACTCCTCTGACACCTATCGTTGTAATCCTTCAACGACGTCAGAGAGGTGATGGGTCCCGACAACCACACATCGATATGGACTGCGGGGTCCTTAAACTCGTGGACCGAAACGTCCTTAAACTAATATTCGTCCGAAAATGGGAACGTTGGACCGAAATGTCCTTAAACTAATGTTCGTCCCCAAATGGGAATGATGGACCACCATGTTCCTAAACTGGAATATGGACCACTATGTCCCTAAACTGGAACAATAGAGCCAATTGCTCTCTTATCGGATCCAAACGATCCCGTTAAGTCGATCTTAGTCTGGAGATTAGACTAACGTATCCTTAACAAAAGTTTAAGTTGGTCTTAGCCTTAAATAGGGCTAACGTATTCTTAAACAAAAACCCCAAACCCAAATCTAAGTAAATACGGATTTGGACTAATCTACGTCCTACGGGCGACGGCATAACTTAGTCTCCGTATACAATCCACGGGCATCCATAAACAAAACAAACACACACGACACGAAGTGAAATTTCTGGAGAAGGAGAAAGTGGTTACCGCGATGCGGTAACGTAATTAACTGCAGGGGCTTGCGCCTGCAGGGAAGAGCTTCCCCACAATCAAAACCCCCTCAAGCGAGGGGGAATCTGACGAAGTCTGCTACATCGGCCGCATCCGTCTAAACCTCCGATACATGGTGCCATAAATCAACTTGGTATCTTTGGAGAGGTGGACGGATAAAACCAAATAGCATCTGCCCCGAATCTCAGGCAAGACGTCTTCACATCGTCGCCGTCTTTCGGAGGGGAACAGATTCTGGCACGTCCAGTGGGACCTTTTCCTCTTTCCACTCCACACTTCGTGTGTCGTCTTCGCGAACGAATCGCGGTTTGTTAATGGTTGCCTTCGGATTTTAAGTTACTAAGATTTGGTCTTTTGCCTGGTGCAGAAATCAAGCATCAATGGCCTCCAACTGCTCGAGCTGTTTAAAGTGCCAGTGCAACCGACGCTCCGCCTCACCTGGAGGTGTAGCTTATGGGCCTCAAGCGGCCTCCATCCTTGCCATGCCGGTAGAACAGGTGACCCATGCCACCACCGGCCTGTTTTTCGGAACCATGATCCCGCCTGCAAGCTTCGCTATTCCAGTGCCCGCACCAGAAGCGAACAAGAAGTCGGTCTTCGATCGGCTCACTGCTACAATGGCCCCTTTCAACGGGTCGTCCAATATCAAACCGGCAGCCTCTGTCTTTGCCAGGCTGAGCCAGAACCCTGATGGGCCCGCCAAGAAGCCCATGAACCCTGAAATGGCCGTCCCGAGGAAGAGAGCCACCCCTACTCCTGAAGTCGTCAAGGCGGATTCTCTTGTTAAAGAGTCGGTCTTTTCAAAGCTGACTATTCTGGCTCCGGCTCCTACTCGAGGATCTGTCTTTGACAGATTGAACATCGCCACTCAAAGGACAACATCAGTCTTTAAGAGGCTGACACCAGCAGCACCTCATTCGGACAAGGAGCAAAATGAAGCTGTCCCTATCGCCGAGCCAGTCCCAACGGCTCATCATGCTCGACGTCGCCACTGGCGCCGAGTAAGGAAGGCTGGGGGCAATTCCCCCTCAGGGCTAACTCCACCTGCTCCAGTTGTGGAAGTTAATGCTGCTGTTCCAACTGGGAACAGCTTTGAACCACTTAGGAGGGTACGTAAGAACTCTCCAACTGCTACGCTAAAAAGATCTCCTCCACCTGCGGAGAGGGTTCCGGAAACGAAGCTGGAGCAGCCCCCTCAGCGGCTATCCTCCAAAATTTATAAAGTTTGGCGAAGAGTTCAAGACTCCGTAATTGACCAAGGTCACTTTCGTCAGCAGAAAAGGGCGAAAATGCAGGAAGAAAAGGACCGTCCAATCAAACAGCAAAGGACAACAGTCACCAGGGCGCCCGCTGCAACGGCCCCCTCAACTTCAACGGCCCACAAGAGAAGGAGGCCGGAGAAAATTCCCATGCCCGCGGCAAATGCCAAAGGCGGTGAGCCTAAACGCCCTGAGTCCGAGGGCATTGTAGTCCATACTGTATACATGGCATCGGGGAAGGAGGACAGCCGTGCATCTACAGGTCATAGACCGCTTACACGGTCAGTGACCAAAGCTCAGGAGCAACAGTAAAAGCTCCAGGAAATGATGAACGCGATGGCTGCACTCACTGGGCCAAAAGAAAGCCCCGAAGCGTCCTCGGATCAACGCCAGGAACAAGAAACTGACGCTGAATTCCTTCGCCGGATATTGGAGAAGAAGGATAAAGAGGCTGCTGAACAAGCAGCCAACATAAAGCGAATGGCCCTTCTGTTCCAGGACATGGTGGGTATGATGATCCAACAAGATCCTCCTGCTGAAGATTCTCCGATCTTCCTTGAAGATGATAGAGGAGAGACGTCGAATCCTCTACCGGCTCTGTCGACAGCCAAGGAGGAGACAATCTCCAAAGCTGACTTGGACGAATATATAGCTCAGCAGATCCGGGTTCATCAGGCGACTGAGGCAGCTGGCCAAGTTATCAAGACGGGGCGGCCGTATCCAAGTTGGTACGATCAGATTAAGTACCCGCTGGGCTATACAATACCGAAATTCCATGTTTATAAGGGGACGAGCAATCCCCACCAGCATGTTGCCCAGTTCAAAGCACTTTGTGGCAACACCGGCGGTGATGATAAGTTGTTGCTTCGCCAGTTCGTTGGTAGCTTATCAGATACAGCATTCGAGTGGTACTCCGAGCTCCCAAACGACTCTATCAAGACCTTCGCGGAGATGGAGCAGCTGTTTACCCAGTGTTTCGCAAGCGCCAGCGAACGCACCCTGATAACGGCATTGATTAATGCCAGAGTGAAGCCGGGCGAGACATGGGTCCAATATGCTATACGGTGGCGGAACTTGTGGTCAAAATGCGAGCAACGCATTGAAGAGGCTCCGGCAGTAGGGATGTTTGTGGGAACTCTTGATCCGCAGGCGACCATATCCCAATTCATGATGTTCTTCAAGCCGACTACCTTCCAGGCCCTGATCGATAAGCTAGCTCAGATGGATCAGATGGGCCATAGACCTCCCCTTCCAAACCGGACTCTCGAAATGAGAAGGGGAAGGGAAAAGCAATTGTTGTCGCTAATGCTCAACAACAGCCGAGCAACTTAAAACCGGCTGTCCGTCAAAATAATATGCGTCCACACCTGTCCCTCGAGGAGAGGCTGGGACGTCCTTACTCGTTTCCCGAGATAAAACGAGAAGATTGTTTGAGCTAGCATTGCGCAACCGACTCATAAATCTACCGGATCCAAGACGTCCGTCGCAGCCAAATGATGTCAACGATCCCAACTACTGTCCCTATCATCGAGTACTGGGTCATCCGATCGAAGATTGCTACGTCTTCAAAAATTGGATTGAGGACTAATACCAACAGGGCAAGTTCGCGTTGTCTGAAAGATGGAAGGTGAACCCACCACAACCTCATACCTCTAAAAAGGTGAATATGCCGGGGGGAACATGCTCTCTCGTTGAAGAAGCTCCATGGGAGGTCGTACTATCAGCTAAAACAAAGAGAATGCTGAACGATCTTCAAACATGCCCAGCGATCAAGTGGAAGAACCCGTTGGAACCTCAGATCATTGAAGGGATGTTGAAGCCGCGTCCAACTCCAAAGACCGATGGTGGTGGCCCAAGCACTCACAACCAGCCGTCAAAATCTTCAAAGAAAAAGCAGAAGAAATCAAAGAAGCCCGTGAAACCTAGCGACAAGCGCACGGACTTACAAAAACAAATTGACGCGCTGGAGGAATACAACCAGAAAGCACGGACTCCCATTACACTCCAAGAGTTTCTCAACCACGTCTTTCAAGAGGAAGATGAGGGAGACAGCTCGTAGGATGAATCTGAAGAATACATGGCGAGCTGTCATATGATTTCCCATTCGTTTACAGACGATGAGGAAACTCCTTGTACTGAAAATCTGGGGGCAGATCCTAAACTGAAATTCTGGGGCCATCGGATGAAACAATTGACGCATTCCTCAATGAAGCTCTTTTAAAAAGTAAAGCTGATCGGGAATGCGAGACGGTCATATTTGAAAGGGCCAAACGCCGGCGACTAGACGAAATAGTTGAAGCACTCCCGCCGAATCAAAGTACGTCCATCGCAGATAAAAGCAAATTCAAGATGAGGAAAAGGTTTGCTAAGGCCACATCCATGGGTATGAAGCTACCATCCTCTGAAGGAAGCATTACTGGTGAAGCGGAAATGCACCCTTCCTACTGCTTGTATCATCGGAAGATTTCGCACCCCACCGAAGAGTGCAGAGCTTTCGATAAATGGTGGCAAGGACATGTTTCTCACCGACAACATTTTAAGCGGGAGAAGCGCAAAACCCGTCGGGAGCAGAAAGGTACGACCGAGGAGCTTAACAGAACTACCGGCAATTGTTGCATGGTTAACGCCGGGGGATCACAAGTGCTCACATTCGGGAGCGATTCTGATGAGGAGCCGGCTCTTAGCCCCCTCTTTAAAGAGTCCACCTCGGGAAAAGAAGAAGAGCAGAAGGTCTATGAAAATATCCGGCTGCGTAATCAGACGCTACCCGAAAAGAATCTCGGACCCTCAAACAAAAAAGATAAAGGGAAAGAAAAGGTCTCTGAGGATATCGCCCTGGATGACCAAGTCATGGAAGAGCTAACTGCCAAGAACCCGCCGAAGAAAAGTAGGATGGATTACAACGTTCTAGCGCATCTGAGGAAGCTACCCTCGCAGCTCAGCATTCTTGACGCCCTTTTACTATCAAAAGAGGCAAGGGATTCGTTAATCAAGGCACTACAGGAGCCGGAACAATTCCAAGCTTTTCTCGGCGAAGAAAAGATGAAGGACGAGCTGGAGGAAGTACACACAGCCGATGTCACTTTTGGCGATGAAGACCTTCTTCTTGGGACGTGCGAACACAATCGCCCCCTCTATGTCTCAGGATACTGCCATGATATAAAGATAGGCAAAATCTTGGTTGACAATGGATCTTCCGTTAATCTCCTCAATGTGCGGGTGTTAAAGGAAATCTGCATGAGCGTCCAGCACCTTGCTCGGGATAAGATCATCATCTCCGGGTTCGATTCCCAATCATCAAGAACTCTTGGGTCTGTGATACGGACGCTGCACTTTGGGCTACTCATCATGGACATTAAATTCCACGTCATAGACGCCAAGACATGCTACAATGCTCTGCTCGGCCGACCATGGTTACACGAGTACAACATCATCCCTTCTACACAGCATCAGTGTATGAAATATTTTAGGGATGGTCTCGAGTATACCGTGACGAGAGAACTGAATCCGTTCTCCGTGAACGAAGTTCGCAAATATGAAGATGCCAAATACTTCTTACCGGATTTCGAAGACACGGAAAGGTGTCACAAGCCGGAGAACAAAGCTAACACCACCATCCCTGTCTTCGGCAGTGATACTGAGGAGGAAGAGGAGATAGTTCATTCGGGTCTGCCCCAATACAACAAGCCGGGACCATCTGCTCCTACGTTGATCTTTGGTAGTGACTCAGAAGATGAGGTCCATGCTGTATTTTCCGCTCGACCTTCAATACAAACATCCGCTGACGAAGAGCAAAGTCTACAAGTCGCCATGGTTCCACTTAAACATCATAAAGAACTGGATGCGCTCAATACCTACAGCGTAGAGGAGCTGCGGACGTTCTATGTCCCTCCTAGGCGAGAAGGCGAAAAAGGCGATTCTATTCTACCGCTCTGAAGAAACCAAAGTGGAGAAAGAAATCTGGCACGGTATGGATCCTACGCTTGATAGGCTTCAGCCCATCCGTTTGCCTAGATATTATACAGAAGGCTTGAAGAGCAGCAAAAGCCAAGTTCTATGATAGGGTCTGGAACATCCCCGGAACTCAGCACAAGTTGCCTAGTGGGAGGATGGAAACAATCGGGCTCGGATACATTCGGTCCAAGAAACGAGAGCTACTCCGTGATTGCTACGTCGTACATGACTTCAATGAAGAAGCGGATGCTCAATGGGAGGACGCTAATCCTGAACCAGTAAAAGTTCCTGATGCAAAAGTGCCCAGTCCATCGTTCGAAGAACAAATGGACAAGCTTATAAGGGAAGCTGGTCAAAAAGTCCGAGACGACCATAACCGCGAAATGGCCATCTACGAGAAAGCCAAAATGCAACGCCTCTTCCAACAGGCCGTGAAAGATGAAAATGCCACTCCCTGTCAACCTGTCATAAAAAGGGCTCGACGCAAAGGCAGAAACAAGTCGAAAAGCGAAAGAGACGCTCGACAGCAACAAAGCGGGATTAATAAGCCACGCAAGCGGGAATCGAGCGGTTCTGATCTATCCCTTGTGAAGAAAATGAGTTGAGCATACTCTTTTCCTCGGGACAAGACGAAGAAGATACTTGACCAAGCTATAAAATATCAGATGCTCACACTGCCGGAGTCCAAGCACCCCGAACAAGCAGGCGAAGTCTCTCACCCGAACTATTGCTCTTATCATCTAGTAATAGGCCATCCTCTCGAAGATTGCTTCACCTTCAAGAATTGGGTCGAAGATCAGTATCAGCTCGGCAAGTTCGCTCTGTCTGACAACTGGAGGGTAACGCCGCCACAGAAGCACGAACCCAAAGCCACGAGAGCAGAACCAGATCCACATCGATCTTGGAAGCGAGTGCGTACCTGTCATATGATAACAATATCAAAAGAAGAGCCCGAGAACATGGATGACCTTCCCTGGTGCTTCGAAAACAGCAATGACGAGGTGATCTCAGAATTTCCACCAGCACCGAAAGAGCTGGAAGATGGAATACATACTACTGCAGATAGCCTCAAGAAAATTGAGTTGGGGACGGCGAACGACCCACGACCGACTTTCGTTAGCGAGTTGCTATCTAAAGAAAGGGTGGCTTCATTAAAAGACGCGCTTATGCAGTATAGAGATTGCTTTGCGTGGAACTATTCCGAAATGCCGGGACTAGATCCAGAAATCGCTGTGCATAAATTGGTGATATCCCTGGACGTCAAACCAATCAAACAGGCGCCGAGAAGAATGCGTCTCGAGCTTGAGATGAGTATCAACGCCGAGGTCAAGAAGCTGATCGACTCTGAGTTTATCCAGGAAGTTCAGTATCCCGACTGGATCGCCATGCCCCTCTCTCTCCTCTTATCATTTCAACTCACAAAACTATCACATTATGTGACACATGCACAAGAAAAGAGACCATGAGTCACCACTTGTGCATGTGTCACAATAAATGCTCCAAATCATGATATCTAGCTCATAATACCCATATGTAAACATTAACCCAAATGTTTACAACAATAAAAAGATACGGCTACATCTAAAGTAAACTCGTGACGGATCACAAGGATACCCCTCACTTGTATATACATACCTGCATCCGCATTCCGACCGAATGCGAATGCGATGAGACTA
The DNA here is from genome assembly GCA_030015575.1 of Agapanthus africanus. NCBI lineage: Eukaryota > Viridiplantae > Streptophyta > Magnoliopsida > Asparagales > Amaryllidaceae > Agapanthus > Agapanthus africanus. Next base: position 202,306,735 of record CM057347.1, on the reverse strand, counting down.
AAGCAATCCAACAAATCTAATTCTAGGATCCGGCTTAAACAAAAGCCCACTAGTATGATCCGTCTGATCATGATCCGTGCACTACTGCACGTATATGATCGGACCCTGCCGGCCTCTACAACGTTTCGCCCGAAACTTGAGAAACAGTCTGTGGGGGACTCTAAAGACTCGTCAATACTTTGGCTGTGGATTTAACCACTAGCTCGTCAGAGGTACTAGCCGTACGTAACGGGCTACCAGGTACTGACCAAAAGGGAGGTCGATGAGCGAACTCATCCTGACACCCTACTGAGCTTGTCAGTGACAATATCCGTACAGTCCGGTCCGTTCGTCTATGAGCATCGCATGACGGGCCTAGGGTGTTGGTAAAAGTCAGACCCCCAAAAGCGGTACAAGTCGTGTCGGAGTGTAGCCCAGAACACCCTGAGAAACTACTGGAATACCTACCAGTAAATCTCCTGCCTTGGCCAAGGACTTCGTGTAATGGCTCTCCTAGACAAAGCGCGATCTCACCCCCAATACCGGGAGAGACGAAATCCCTGCCGATCCGCTCACTGCCTCCATGTGGCTCGGGACTGTACCCAACTAAAACCTGTTTGCACGACTCCTTTGAGCCGTGATAGGGTAGTAATCAAAGTACAGTGGGAACTCACACGAGACAAATGACGATCTCAGGTCGATGAACTAACCTGTACACATGTCACCAGGGAACTGCTATCTGACGTCAGGTATAATACCAACTAGCATGTTCCTGGCGAGTCCTGTCCGGTGTACTCATAACCCAATGAGCACCTGTATACATCTTAGGTGATCCAACCGACACCAATGGCTTGTGAGACCGGCCACCGCCCCTCGTCGGGGTCTCGACTGTATACACTAGTCTACTCCGGAGTATCGATGCCCTGTCTCGAAAACTCCCACGACTAGGGACCTTTTAAGGATGTGCTTATAGACCTCAGCTCCCACAGATATGATCGCCATCATACTGCTGGCCGTCAAGCAAGAATCTTAAAGGCTCTATCAACGTACAATAGCAACCTGTAAGGTCACCTGAAGCAGTACACGATGATAAAGATAAACCAGATAGCCTACTATCATCTCGAGTAAGACTGTCCTACCGGCATAGGTCCTCCCTCAATCATTGCAATCACGTGCCTGTGATCCAATAATTGACTCTGAGGGCACTATATCCAACAATGACACACCGTTGTGCTGTGGTGTATACGGAGGAGTAAGCTGAGAGAGAATTCCTTTCTCTTTTAGGTATTCTAGGAATTCCGTGCTTAAGTACTCCCCTCCTCTATCAGATCGAAGGATCTTGATACTTTTGCCAGTCTGGTTCTCTACTTCGTTTCTGAATTCTTTGAATTTCTCAAAAGCTTCATATTTGTGTTTCATAAGATACACATATCCGAACCTAGATAGATCGTCAGTGAATGTGATGAAGTACGAGAATCCACCCCTTGCATGTATAGACATTGGACCACATACATCACTGTGTATGAGTCCCAAGAGCTCTGCTGCTCTTTCTCCATATCTAGTTAACAGAGATTTGGTCATCTTTCCTTTGAGACATGACTGACAAGTTTCATAAGATGAAAATTCGAATGTATTCAAAAATCCATCTTTATGCAACTTACTTAGTCTTTTCTCTCCGATATGACCAAGTCTACAATGCCACAAGTAAGATTCGTTCACTTCTGAACTCTTCCTCTTGTGTGTGTTTTGCATATTGAAAACCGCATTTTGATTTAGAACATAGATACCATTACACAGTATACCTTCTGCAACCAATACCTAATTAAGGTAAATGTTCATGATATTTCTATCAAGAACAAACTTATATCCATTTTTATCAAATAAAGAAACTGATAAGATGCTGCAAACCATGGAGGGTACATAGTAGCAATTGTTCAAAATCATAGTATTGCCATTTGGCAATGCTAGGTGATATTCACCGACGGCAGAAGCATCAACTTGTTCCGTTCCCTACTCTGAGGGGCATATCATCAGGTCCAACCATCCTACTTTTTCTCAGTTCCTGCAATAAATTATAGATATGAGATCATGATCCGGTATCTATTACCCAGGAGGTAGAACTGACCGAAAACCTGTTCTCAATAACAAAAACACCTGAAGGAGACGCAATGGTATGCTTCTTCTTCGATGGGGTCATCAAGGAATTCATGCAATCCTCTTTCCTCTGCTCATACTCATGACTGTCGTCATTAGTTAGAGCCAAACCGACGTTCTCCAGCCCCGAATAAGAATTCAGATCGGTCAAGCGATACATTTTATTATCTTGATTAGGGCGTGAATTGGTTGCAACCTGGAGAGAGAGAAAAGAAACATTCAGCGTGCACTTTTGCAAGAGTAGATTGGTTATTAGTTTATCTAATCAGGATGGCTCCTATTGTTTCCTCGAATTCTTCTTCAAACCCCAAAAGAAGAACTAGTCAAGATTAATCGCACGTCACAATACTTGCTTAACCTTTCGGCCAGGCTAGTGTTGGTACTTCGAGGGAGGTTTTCCAACGCTTTCGCGAAGTTCCTGAATTATATAACCTCTTTTTCCTGGAGGGGTCGCCCCGCTAACATCATTCTAGACACCTACTTGGTTTATAGCATCGATTGTTAAGTGAGAAAATCTCCCAAGAGTAATTATACTCATCTGTGGGATCGGGATCCAACTATCATTATGTGATGACGTAGATGGAATCCACTGTAGTCACAACACTCTAGAAGGTATGCAACACTAGCAAGTTTCCTGTAATTTTGAAACTCTCGATGTGGTTTTTTCCCCAAGCGCTTATGACCTTGACTTTGGCTAACAAAGCATAACGCGCAAGTCAAGTTCTACCCGCCATTGTCCAGATTGATTTAGACCCATCTGTAAGTCCACGTTGCACACCCTGGTTCTTACGGGGAGGCGGAAACGGCGAAAAACAATTTTTGGCGCAAAGGCAACATGGACTAAAACATGGATCTTTGCTAAACTACAAACTAGCAAACTACTTGAGGTGTTATCTACTATGCCATAGAGATTATACCTCACGATACCGGTCCTTCGGGTCTTCATTCCGCTGTCCTGCTCGTCCATCCGCGCTCCGAGGATCGATCCGGATCTTGGTCACCTCCGCGGCCTTCTTGAGTCAAAGACGATCCACCCGAGAGTTGTACACCAAGCTCCACTTCGAGCCGAGGCAATTAGGGCAACAAGATCGCTAGTCTTGATGTCCTAGGTTGTGTAGAAGAGGTAGATGGAAGTGTTTGTCTATTTGGATCCTTTTTCTCTCAACACATAAGATCAAAGGATGTTTTCAAGAGGAGGAAGAAGAAGGAGAATAAGCAACCATGGAGCTCTATTTCTTTTCTTCTCACAAGAGAGAGAATGAGAAATGAATTATCAACTAAAGAAAAAAGGCACCATGGTTCAATAATACATAAACACCATCATTACCAATCCTTTTATGATAAAGTTGATGGCTACTAATGACTTGACCATTTTCATAATCCAAAAAGAAAAAGAAATCCAAAGAAAACTCTAGACCTCTCATGAAGGTTAAAGTCAACTTTGGTCAAACGTTCAACAAAGTCAAGTGTGGTCAAATACGGTAAAATGGTCAAAGAAATTAGCCATCACATAATTATCACTGAAAAGATTAGTAAATAATGTCCCCGGCTCATAATGTCTTTGACCGAACGAATTGCCAAAACCCTAATGAGTCCGCCTCAAAATGGTTTTGACCGAATCAACTGTCAAAACCCTAATGAGCCTGCCACATAACGGTTTTGGCCGAACCAACTGCCAAAACCCTAATGAGGCACCTCCTCCTTCTTCGCTCCTCAAAACTGTGCATACACACCCGCATCCGCATTCCGTAGAATACGAATGCACAGAAGACAAAACCAATCCATCCGTGCAATACTAGGCTCCGGCTTAAACCAAAGCCCACTAGCATTGCCTGCCCGAACAGCATACGCACACTAGTGCACGTAAGTGATCGCAGCCCTGCCGTAAAACCATACGGCCTCTACACGTTTCGCTCAGTGCAGGGAAACTCTCTGTGTGGGACTCTAAAGACTCGACACTACGCTGACAGTGGGTTTAACCACAGACCGCAAGCGGCACTAGCTGTACGTAACGGTCCCCAGGTAGATGTCGATAAGAAGGCCGATGAGATAAACCCATCCGAACTCCTACTGAGCCTGTATGTGACAATCTCCGTACAGTCCGGTCCGTTCGTCTGAGAACATCGCATGGCGGGCCTAGGGGTGGTAAACGTCAGTCCCCTAATAGCGGTACAAGTCGTGTCGGAGTGTAGCCTAGAACACCCTGAGATAACACTGGAAACCTACCGGTATATCTCGCTTGCCCTGGCCAGGGACTACTCGTGTAATGGCTCTCCTAGACACAGTGCGATGTCAACCCCCAATACCGGGAGAGACGAATCCTGTCTAACCGTCACTGCCTCCAAGTGCTTCGGGACTGCACCCAACTACTACCTGTTTGCACGACTCCTTTGAGCCGTGGTAGGGTAGTAATCTAAGTACAGTGGGAACACACTTGAGGCGAAGTGACAGTGTCAAATCAGCGGACTAAGCTGTACTCATGTCACCTGGGAACTGATAACTGACGATAGGTATAATACCAACCAACAGTTACCGACGAGTCCTGTCCAGTGTACTCATAACCTAACGAGCACCCGCATACTATCTCCAGTACGACGTACTGATGGCTGTGGAACAGACCATCTCCCCTGCTGGGATGAGAAGCGCATACGCTAGTCTACTCCGGAGTATCGATGCCCTGTCTCGATAGTCCTACGACTAAAGACATGTATAAGGATATGCTTGTGGATTACCCAGCCCCCACGAGTGTGACTGCCATCACAACGCTGGTAATCAAGCAAAGATCCTAAGGGCTCTACTAATATGTATAAGCGATATGCTAAAAGAAACACATGCACATATTGAAGTAGATACAAACCAAGTAGCATACTACCATTTTGAGCAAGATTGTCTATACAACTGTGAATATCCCAAGCTTCCATTAAGTAATATACAAACTAGTATGATACAGTAATGGCCTCTAGGGCATATACACTAACAATCTCCCACTTGCACTAAGGCCATGTACTGGCGTATCGAAGACCTATCATCTCGATCAGCCGCTCGAACTGAGTCTGGGGTAGGGCCTTCGTGAGTGGATCTGCAGTGTTATTCTCCGAATCTACTCTCTTCACCTCGATCTCCCGGCGATCTACGATCTCCCTGATCAGGTGGTACCGCCTCAAAATGTGCCTGGACTTCTGATGGGACCTGGGTTCCTTCGCTAAAGCTATAGCGCCGTTGTTGTCGCAATACAGCGGTATTGGATCAACAATGGTAGGAACCACCTGAAGCTCCGTGAGGAACTTCTTCATCCAGACAGCTTCCTTTGCGGCATCGCAAGCAGCTATGTACTCCGCTTCCATAGTTGAGTCAGCAACGGTCTCATGCTTGGAACTCTTCCAGCAAACCGCCCCTCCATTGAGGGTGAAGATATAACCCGACATGGACTTGGAGTCATCCTTGTCACTCTGGAAGCTGGAGTCAGCAAAGGTCTCGATCTGGAGGTCTTTTCCGCCATACACCAAGAACATCTCCTTAGTCCTTCTCAGGTACTTGAGAATGTTCTTTACCGCTATCCAGTGTTTCTCCCCTGGTTCCGACTGATACCGGCTTACAACGCTCAATGCGTATGCTACATCTGGTCTGATACATAACATCGCATACATTATAGAGCCTACCGAAGAAGCGTAGGGTATAATAGACATGCGATCCCTTTCCAAATCAGTCTTGGGAGACATCTCTTTGGAGAGGGTGATCCCGTGACAAGCCGGTAAATTTCCGCGCTTGGAATCTTCCATACTGAATCTTTTCAGTATGGTGTCGATGTACCTGGACTGTGAATGTCCCAACATCCTCTTAGATCTATCACGATAGATCTGGATCCCCAGAATGTAGTTGGCATCGCCCAGGTCCTTCATGGAGAACCTCTGTGACAAGAATCCTTTGACTGACTGTAGCATAGGAATATCATTTCCTATTAAAAGAATGTCATCCACGTACAAGACGAGGAATACCACAGTTCTCCCTATAATCTTACTGTAAATGTATGGTTCATCTGGGTTTTTGATAAAGTCGAATTCCTTGACAGTATCATCAAAGCAGATGTTCCAACTCCGCGATGCTTGCTTCAGTCCATAAATGGACTTGAGCAACTTGCACACTTTACCGCTGCTCCCACTCTGAATGAATCCCTTCGGCTGATCCATATAGACGCACTCTTCTAAATTTCCATTTAGGAAAGCCGTCTTTACGTCCATCTGCCAGATTTCATAATCGTGGAAGGCAGCAATGGCAAGAAGGATCCGAATGGATTTCAGCATAGCCACTGGAGAAAAAGTCTCGTCATAGTCCAAACCAGGTCTTTGACGAAAACCCTTTGCAACAAGTCTAGCTTTATAGGTTTCAACCTGCCCATCTACACCAATCTTCTTTCTGAAGATCCATTTGCATCCTACGGGTTTTACCCCTTCTGGAGCAAAGTCCAAAGTCCAAACTTTGTTGGTGTACATGGACTCCATCTCGGTCCGTATTGCATCCAGCCATTTTACCGAGTCACCGCTCTGAATGGCTTGCTGGAAGCTAGTAGGCTCACCATAATCCATAGTGCAATCCTCTCTATCCCCGTCTATGAGAAAACCGTAGTATCTCTCGGGCGGATGAGACTGCCTACTATTCCTGCAGAGTGGCGCTGGGATGTCCTGTTCTTTCGAACCCTCTGGTTCTACTAAGCTTTCAGTAATAGCTCGTGGTTTTGGAATTTCTTCCAGTTCTATTGCGCTCCCACTTATCTGGTTTTCCAAAAACTCAGTTTCCAAGATGCGGGCATGACGAGAAACAAAAACCTTTTGTTCCTCTGCGTAATAGAAAAGATACCCCTTGGAGTTCTTTGGGTATCCCACAAACTTACACTGTACTGAGCGTGCCTCGAGCTTGTCCGCATGCTGCTTTTTGACAAAAGCTGGACATCCCCATGTCTTAATGTGCTTAAGATAGGGTTTCTTCCCACACCACATCTGATATGGTGTAGTAGGCACAGTCTTAGTTGGAACTCGGTTTAAAAGATATGCAGCTGATTCTAGTGCATAACCCCAGAAGGATCATGGTAACTCAGCCTTACTCATCATGGAACGAACCATATCCAATAGGGTTCGATTCCGCCTTTCCGATACACCATTGTGTTGTGGTGTGTATGGAGGAGTAAGCTGAGAGAGAATTCCATTCTCTTTTAAGTAGCCCAGAAACTCGGCACTCAAGTATTCACCACCTCGATCAGATCTCAGTGTCTTGATACTTTTGCCTGTTTGTTTTTCAACTTCATTCTTGTATTCCCGAAATTTCTCAAAGGCCTCGGATTTATGCTTCATTAGGAAGACATATCCATACCTAGAGAAATCATCTGTGAAAGTAATGAAGTATGAATAACCACTTCGTGCATGTGTAGACATTGGACCACATACGTCACTGTGTATGAGTCCCAAGAGCTTGCTTGCTCTTTCTCCGTGTCCAGTGAACGGAGTCTTTGTCATCTTTCCCATGAGACAAGATTCACAAGTGGCATAAGACTGATACTCGAACGGATTCAAGTATCCCTCTTTATGTAACTTTGTTAACCGTGTCTCATTAATGTGACCCAGTCTACAATGCCATAAGAAAGCCTGATTTATTTCCGGAGACTTTCTTTTAAGTGTGTTCTGGACATTGAAGATCTGAGCTTGATTCAATATGTATATCCCATTTTCTAATGTACCTGACCCAATCAGAACTTGATTTAGGTAGATGTTGACCACATCGCTTACAAAAGTAAAATCATACCCTTCCTTAGAAAGTAAGGATACAGATATGATATTACAAGTCGCACCTAGTACATAAAAACAGTTACGCAGAATCAATATCTGCCCAGTTGTCAGTCCAAGATGATATTCCCCTACGGATTCAGCGTACATGCTCATTCCGTTAGCAACCCTGAGAGTCATATCACCTATCTTGTGTTAGTGTATATGCCCTAGAGGGCATTACTGTATCATACTAGTATGTATATTACTTGATGGAAGCTTGGGATATTCACAGTTGTATAGACAATCTTGCTCGAAATGGTAGTATGCTACTTGGTTTGTCTCTACTTTAATGTATACATGTGTTTCTTTTATTATATCACCTATACGCATTAGTGGAGCCCTTAGGATCTTTGCTTGATTACCAGCGTTATGATGGCAGTCACACTCGTGGGGGCTGGGTAATCTACAAGCACATCCTTATTTACACATCCCTGGTCGTGGGATTATCGAGACAGGGCATCGATACTCCGGAGTAGACTAGCGTATGCGCTTCTCATCCCAGCACGGGAGACGGCCTGTCCCACAGCCGTCAGTACATCGTATTTGAGATAGTATACGGGTGCTCGTTGGGTTACGAGTACACTGGACAGGACTCGTCGGGAACTGTTGGTTAGTATTATACCTATCGTCAGTTATCAGTTCCCAGGTGACATGAGTACAGCTTAGTCCGCTGACTTGACACTGTCACTTCGCCTCGAGTGTGTTCCCACTGTACTTTGATTACTACCCTACCACGGCTCAAAGGAGTCATGCAAACAGGTAGTAGTTGGGTGCAGTCCCGAAGCACTTGGAGGCAGTGACGGTTAGACAGGATTCGTCTCTCCCGGTATTGGGGGTTGGCATCGCGCTGTGTCTAGGAGAGCCATTACACAAGTAGTCCCTGGCCAGGGCAAGCGAGATATACTGGTAGGTTTCCAGTGTTATCTCAGGGTGTTCTAGGCTACACTCCGACACGACTTGTACCGCTATTAGGGGACTGACGTTTTACCGCCCCCTAGGCCCGCCATGCAATGTTATCAGACGAACAGACCGGATTGTACGGAGACTGTCACATTCAGGCTCAGTAGGAGTTCAGATGGGTTTACCTCGTCAGTCTTCTTATCGGCATCTACCTGGGGACCGTTACGTACAGCTAGTGCCGCTTGCGGTCTGTGGTTAAACTAACTGCCAGCGTAGTGTCGAGTCTTTAGAGTCCCACACAGAGGGTTATTCGCCTTTAGGCAAAATGAGTAGAGGTCGCATGGTTTTGCGACGGGGTTCGTTCACATTCGCGCACTTGTGCACGTTTTGTGTCCGGACAGCTTATACTAGCGGGCTTTGGTTTAAGCCGGATCCTAGTATATGATTTGGGATTGGTTTTATCTCATTGTTTTCGTGTTCCTCGGAACATGGATACGGGTGTGTATGCACAGTTGACTGAGGGAGATGCAGAGGACTTTCATTAGGGTTGATTACCATTGTCATTTTCTTAACCCTAATGGTTATGTGTGAAATATGATTTATTGATATTAGTTAATTATAATTGTGCATGGTTAGGGTTGTTAACCATTTGACTTTATTTGACTTGTTGACCTAGGTTGACAACTTGACCATAATCATTCCATAAGAAAGATGCTCTTTGATTCTAGCAAAAAGCATTTAATATGAAATGATAATGGTCATTTCTTGATTAAACCATGACAATTATATTTAGCTAATTATCTATTTTTATAATTCACACATATATGTGAGAAGAATGGTTTATTTCTTCTCATTCTATCATTTTGATTCTCTCTCCTCCTCTTCCTCTCTCTCTAGCTCTCCCCTCTCATGAGTTGAGAATCCCTTGAGCTTGAGATAAATCCTTCTAAAATACTCTCTACTCTTTCTAAGGTTCTAGGATTAGCACTCCAAGCATCTTAGTTACTTCTAGTTTGAAGTTGAAGCCAAAGGTTGAGGCCCTCGGGTGGATCTTTCTTCGACAAGAGAAGGCGACAAGGAGATCCCTTTCTTTCACTCCAAGGAGCAAGAAGAGAAGGACTTGAAGACCTAGGTATAACCCCTTAACCGAGTAGCCAACTCCTTTAGCTGTGTTAGTTAGTTTTGTTTAGCAAAGATCTCTCCTTTAGCAAGTCCATGTTGTCTAGTGTTGTAAAAATCAAAATTTTCATAACGTTTCCGCCTCCCCGCAAGCACCGGGGTAGGCAACGTGGACTTACATCTTGATAACCCTACGGTTTCTCAGAGCCTGTAACGAATTACAAATGTGAGATCCTGATCCGGTATCCAATACCCAGGAAGTAGGGTTAACTGACATACAGTTCTCTATTACAAACACACCCGAAACCGAAGCCACAACATGCTTCGAATTCTGGCTACTGGCTTTGATAGCCCTGCAATCCTTCTGCCAGTGTTCATTCCTGTAACAATAGGAACGCCCCTCTTTTACTACATCCTGCCCCAAAACATTTGCCTTTCCCTTCCCTTCTACTTCCCTGGTTTCCTTCAGGGCAGAAGGTAGAGACTGCAAAATCAAGTCAGCACCTGACTCGTTCTTCAACATGGTCTTCAGGTCCGTGAGCTCAAAATAGCTGGTCTCTGTAAGGACGTTGCCCCTTACAGATGACCCGATAGCCAACCTCGCTGGAAGCAATTCGTTCGAGGTCTCATATCTTGCGATACGAGATTGCTCTCCATATAAATCTTTGTTATGGAGGAAGATAGAAACTAAGTCCATCTTCTCGTGCTGCCTCTGGTATGCACTATCAACTGAGGCTAACACGAGGCACTTGGCTTTCGCACAGTCTTTTTCCGATGTCCTACGGATATCAATATCCGCGATAGGGGAAACTGGACCTGAGACGGCAGGGGTTGGATTAGTTAAGAGGTGTCCCAGCTTGTCATGGGCAATGGACATCTGGACAGACCTTTACCAGTCATAACAGTCAGATTCAGTCATTTTATTATCTAGATGTAACTTATGTCTGGTCACTGGGTCGCTGCAATTAAAAGAGAGAGAAGAAAACACTTAGCATGATGCTCTTGCAAGTTTAGGTTGGTTTTTAATTTATCTAAACAGGATGGCTCCCACTGTCTCTCGAATCCCTCCTCAAACCATAAAGGAAGAATTAGTCAGGATCAATCTCACCGTACAATACTTGCTTAACCGTTCAGCCAGGCCAGTGTCGGTACTTCGAGGGAGGTTTTCCAACGCTTTCGCGAAGTTCCTGTTGGATATAGTGCCCTCAGAGTCAATTATTGGATCGCAGGTACGTGATTGCAATGATTGCGGAGGACCTATACCGGTAGGACAGTCTTACTTGAGATGATAGTATGCTATCTGGTTTGGCTTTATCAGTCGTGTACAGGTTCAGGTGACTGATCACTGCTACACTTTGATAGAGCCCTTAGGATCTTGCTTTACTACCAACAGTATGATGGCGATCATATACGTGAGAGTTGGGTGGTTTATATGCATATCCTTAATTGTGGTCCCTAGTCGTGGGAGTTTCGAGATAGGGCATTGATACTCCGGAGTAGACTAGTGTATACAGTCGAGACCCCGACGAGGGGCGGTGGCCGGTCTCACAAGCCACTGGTGTCAGTTGGATCACCTAAGATGTATACAGGTGGTCATTGGGTTATGAGTACACCGGACAGGACTCGCCGGGAATCTGCTAGTTGGTATTATACATATCGTCAGATAGCAGTTCCCTGGTGACATGTGTACAGGTTAGTTCATCGACCTGAGGTCGTCATTTGTCTCGTGTGAGTTCCCACTGTGCTTTGATTTCTACCCTACCACGGCTCAAAGGAGTCGTGCAAACAGGTAGTTTTTGGGTACAGTCCCGAGCCACATGGAGGCACGTGAGTGGATCGGCAGGGGATTCGTCTCTCCCGGTATTGGGGGTGAAATCGCGCTGTGACTAGGAGAGCCATTACACAAAGCCCACGGCCGTGGCAGGAGATTTACTGGTAGGTACTCCAGTAGTATCTCAGGGTGTTTTTGGGCTACACTCCGACATGACTTATACTGCTATTGGGGGTCTGACGTTACTAGCCCCCTAGTCAGATATGCGATACTCATAGACGAATGGACCGGACTGTATATACATTGTCACTGTTAGGCTCAGTAGGGTTTCCGGATGAGTTCGCTCATCGGCATCCCTTGAGGTCAGTCCATGGGCAGCCGTTACGCACAGCTAGTGCCGCTGACGGCTTGTGGTTAATGTTGGATATATGTATGCCCTAGAGGCCATTATATGATAGTGGATGTATCTATACATGTATATATATATTCAGTGTGCATTCTTGCTCGATATGATAGTATGCTATCTGGTTCTTCTTTATCTGACATGTTGATTTGATCATGCTTTTATTCATTCATACATGCTGATAAAGCCCTGAGGATATCGGCTTGACTACTCTGATTATGATGGAGATCATACTAGTGGGACATCTGTAGTCTATAAGCATATCCTGGAAAGTCCCTAGTCATAGGTATATCGAGACGGGGCATTGATATACCAGAGTAGATTAGCGTATATGATACTAGACCCATACGATGGGCGATGGATGTTCCCACATTCATCGATGTTTGACATCAAGATCATATACGGGTGCTCAGTGGTGACTGGGTACACTGGACGGACTCACCGAGAACTCCTATATGGAATTATATCTATCGTCGGATAGCAGTTCTCAGGTGACACTGGTACAGGTTAGTCTGTAGGCCCGAGATCGTCATAGAGTCTTGTATACTTTCCCCTGTACTTTGATTGCCACCCTACCACGGCTCTACTGAGTCGTGCAAACAGGTGGCCGTTGGGTACAGTCCCGAGACACACGAAGGCAATGAGCGATAGGAGGGGTTTCGTCTCTCCCGGTATTGGGAGTTGATGCTGTGCTGTGCCCGACTGGTTATATCAGTAAGTCCCTGGCCAGGGTTGCTGAGATTTGCTGATAAGTGTTATCAGTAGTTTCTCGATCTGTTATAGACCATTCACCGGCACGACTTATTGAGTTATTAGGGTCGACGTGACCATCCCTAGGCTCGATATGCAGCATATTTGACGAAGAGACCGGACTGTACGGTAGTGTTCCGGTTGACTCGACGGGAGTTGTAGCAGGTTCGCTTGTTTTCTTCTGATCGCTCAATACCCGGGTGGCCGTTACGTTTAGCTGACCGCTTGCGGCTTGGGGGTGCTTGATATGATCATCACCCACTGCCGGCGTATTGATGAGTCTTAGAGTCCCACAAAGGATTTACCCAGTCCAGGCGAAACGTTGTGGTGCGCGTATGCGATATGCGCATGGACCCGATTAAAATGCGCGTATAGGATACCGAACATTGATCGGGCGGCTTGCTTTTGGTGGGGTCATATGTGATATGGCCGGATTGATAAATCAAGTGTTGATTTATCATTTAACCATTAGTTTTCTCACTTAAAACATTTCTTGTATATGATGGATGTATGCATGCATGTATGTTTTTCTTTCTTTCTTTCTAGTTTCATGCACATATGGATGTGCATACATACATACATACATACATAACACCATCTATCATGGTTGATTACACATGGAAATGGTGGCAATATAAGACTCACACCATGAATAAATATATGGATTATTATTTGATTTTATGTTTAAAACAAAATAGAAAAGGAAAGGATAATTCTTGAGTTGCTTCTACATTCTTCTTTAACCTAACCATTCTCACCTATCCTTAACCTTGGATTAAACTTTCCTTATATGTTTTAAACCCTAATTAAATAATAACTCAAAGATTTAACCATGGTTTGAAGTGAGAAGAAATAAAATATATATAGATATATTTCATTTCTTTTCAAGGGTTATCATTTTCTACTCTTGTTAAAAACAAAAGCCATCATCTTCCTCCTCCTTCTTCCTTTTGCTCTATAGTTTTTTCTAGTGAGTAAAACACACATCAAGAAAGGTTTTTGAAGTGAGAATCATAACCACAACATCATTCTACACAAGTTTAGCCAACTTGTTTAGAGTGTTCTCTTCGTTTCTCATCTTGATAATCGAAGTTGCGAGCTTGGACGAGGAACTCCGGGTGGATCGTCGTGGACGCGAGAAGACTTCAAGAGGACCTTCTTCCAACACCCAAGAGGCCAAAGAGTCTAGCGAAAGGGAGCTACAAAGGTTGTAGTCTCGAAACCCTAGTTTTTATTGGCTTTAACTTTTGAAACCCTAATTTTCTAGGATCGATTCCTTTGTATGCTTGCTTAGCACCATAAAAATTTAAACTTTGTGACATGTGATGCTTCAAAACTATACATAGGGTGCTAGGAAAACCTTTCAGTTAAACCCACTGCCAGGGTACTGGCGAGTCATTAGAGTCCCCCACAGACAGTTTCTCAAGTTCGGGCGAAACATTGTAGAGGCCGTATGGTTTTATGGCAGGGTTCGGAAAATGCACGTGCGTTTACGCACGTATCATATTTCGGGCAGATGATACTGGTCGGCTTTGGTTTAAGCCGGATCCGAGTCTTATACTGTGTAGATATAATATCTTTGTCTCAGTTGCATTTGTATTCGGTCGTAATACAAATGCGGGTATGTTTATACTGTTACGGGGTTATCCTGAAATTCGTTTCGGGATCGCTTTTGGAAGTTGCCAGTTTCCAGTTTTCTATCAGCCGTATTTTACATTTGGTTAAATACAGATTTATCTTTTCTTTGGATAAGTGTGGATGGTTCTAGAAGGTTCTAGAAGAGGTGATTAGGCTTGTGATTCATTTGTTCATTAATGGTTCTTTAACGGTGCATTTATTGTGTTCATACTTTGTGTTCACACTAGATATTTCTCTTATTGTCACCTCCTATAAGATGGCCGGCCCCTCCCCTCTCTCTCATTTACTTGATGAATATGGTTGTTGGAAAAAAAGAAAGAGTTTTGGATGCATGGAAATTAACATATTCATATCTCATTTTCATATCGATCCAAAAGGCAACTTCATGAACCGTTCGTCCATAGCCTTGGACGTAACGAGACAAAGTGTTCTACTCATTCTCTACATCAATCTTGGTCGTCTCTTTTAGCAAACTTGACGACCGAGTTGCCTCGAGTCAGAGGCGGGAGCCCGTTTAAAGAATCGTTGACGTGGTGCCACCTGGACGAGCAGATCGGAGATCGACGAGATCGGAGCAGCCGCAACGGAGCGTGGGATGATGGTTAAAGAACGAAGGACTCGGATCGTTCGGTATAACCTTTCTACTCTCTTTACAGTTTGTTAGTTTAGCAATAATGGCAGATCCGGGTTATAGTATACGATAGCGCCAGTTTAAAGTTTTTGTTCCGCATTTGGCGTCTGTTAGACGGCCGGGGCGCTACCGTAGACTTACAGTTCCTTAATTAAGTAACCTCTTTTCCCTGTGGGCGTAGCCCCGCTAACACCTTTCTAGACACCTACTTGGTTTATAGCATTGATCGTTAAGTGAGAAAGTTCCCGAGGAGTAGCATATACTCACAGTAGGATCGGGATCCAAATATCATCGTGCGATAAAACTGAAGGAATCCTACCAGAATCATCACACTCCAAATGGTATGCGGCACTAGCAAGTTTCAGTTTCTTTAGAAACTCCCGATGTGGATTTTTGCCCCATGCTCTTATGACCTTGACGAAGGTCAACAAATCATAAGTCACATGTCAAGTTCTACCCGTCATTGTCCAGGTTAATTTGAACCCACCCGTACATACCCTTGACGAAGGTCAACAAGGTAATATGACTGTCCCAAATCAACGCATCTATCTATACTACATATAAACACCCAACAACTACAATTCACTATGCCTTGACGAAGGTCAACAAACATAGCTTGAATACTATTGAATATTCATGCGAAATGACGGAGGGCTACGAATGGTTTTGGCGAAACTGTGAACGTAGTGAACTTGATATAATCGATGGAACAAGATAGCTTTTAAAAGGAGTGGTTCAAGCTCCGCGTTTAAAAGTTGGTTTTGAAAAGAACCGAGTGGTTTTGAAAGTGTTTCAACTACTTTTACTTGGTTTATTTTCTTGCATTAATTTTAATGCGTCTCATCATTTAATCCTACCATTGCAGAAAACAACGAAAATATGACGTACGCTTATGCCATCCGCATTCGCCACGGGGTCCCGTCATCACCCGTTAGGTTACTTAACTAACGACAGAGCGGGGGCTGGACTAGCGCGGATGCAAAACATAAGCAACGCCTAAATAGATATCATATATAGATATATACATTCGTCAGATGCAATGATAGCCATTCCAGATCACAGATGAACACTTTGGATATACTAGGAATCCGCGTTTCGTTCGAGCCTGCAACGAAAGACGGATTGCACGGTCGCGATGAATAGCCAATACCCCACCCTAGACCCCTACGGGTGCGGAAAACTACCCGCCAAGTAACCGAAGCGAAGCAACCTCCCTCAACAACGTGAGTAGGCCACTCGGCACTTCGAGATACCCGGTAGTTTGTGCACCCCACCTTGGGTCTATCCTAGGAGCAAAAACAGTAAAAAGAAATTATACAATGGCGGCTACAACCTCATCCCGGATGTGCGGCCATACAAATAATATTACATCAATTTACAAATTTTACATGAATGAAAGAAAAAGAAACTCTCATCTCACATCCACCCGGCTATTCATCCGCGACAATCCAACGAGTTCATATACACAAACCATCAACATTACAGATCACAGATATGTGGAGCCTCCACTAATCGACGTATAGCGATTAGTAGACGTTCAATACATATATAACATCACAGATAATATCCATTAGCCAAAGTCTATGGAATATCGATCAAAATACGGATTTGTAACCACCCCAAAAACAAATTTGTTCTCTGGAAAATTTGGGTAGAAACAAACTATATTAAAAATCCCAAAACCTCCAACTAAGTACACTGCACCAAACTCGGTCCACGGCCGAGTCAACTCGGCCGCGGATCCGCGGCAAGAAGCATGTTCTTGCCGCGGAATCGCGGCGCTTTGACCGGTTCAGTGGATCGTTTTTGGTGGGTGTCTTTAGAAAACCCTGAGCCGATTTTTCATGTATGTCAAATGATTTTTTGAGCAGTATAAAAAATCGACAGAAAGTTGATTTTTCCCGGACGTGTTTTGTGAATTTTTTCCGATCGATATTCTAAATACTTTGCTAACTTGCTAGTTTATGTTTAGCTAGGCTCTGATACCTCTGTAAGTCCACGTTGCTCACCCCGGTTCTTACAGGGAGGCGGAAACGGCGAAAAACAATTTTTGGCGCAAAGGCAACATGGACTAAAACACGGATCTTTGCTAAACTACAAACTAGCAAACTACTTGAGGTGTTATCTACTATGCCATAGAGATTATACCTCACGATACCGGTCCTTCGGGTCTTCATTCCGCTGTCCTGCTCGTCCATCCACGCTCCGAGGATCGATCCGGATCTTGGTCACCTCCGCGGCCTTCTTGAGTCGAAGACGATCCACCCGAGAGTTGTACACCGAGCTCCACCTCGAGCCGAGGCAACTAGGGCAATCGCTAGTCTTGATGTCCTAGGTTGTGTAGAAGAGGTAGATGGAAGTGTTTGTCTATTTGGATCCTTTTTCTCTCAACACATGAGATCAAAGAATGTTTTCAAGAGGATGAAGAAGAAGGAGAATAAGCAACCATGGAGCTCTATTTCTTTTCTTCTCACAAGAGAGAGAATGAGAAATGAATTATCAACTAAAGAAAAAAGGCACCATGGTTCAATAATACATAAACACCATCATTACCAATCCTTTCATGATAAAGTTGATGGCTACTAATGACTTGACCATTTTCAAAATCCAAAAAGAAAAAGAAATCCAAAGAAAACTCTAGACCTCTCATGAAGATCAAAGTCAACTTTGGTCAAACGGTCAACAAAGTCAAGTGTGGTCAAATATGGTCAAATGGTCAAAGCAATTAGCCATCACATAATTATCACTGAAAAGATTAGTAAATAATGTCCCCGGCACATAATGGCTTTGACCGAACGAATTGCCAAAACCCTAATGAGTCCGCCTCAAAATGGTTTTGACCGAATCAAATGTCAAGACCCTAATGAGCCTGCCACATAACGGTTTTGGCCGAACCAACTGCCAAAACACTAATGAGGCACCTCCTCCTTCTTCGCTCCTCAAAACTGTGCATACACACCCGCATCCGCATTCCGTAGAATGCGAATGCACAGAAGACAAAACCAATTCATCCGTGCAATACTAGGCTCCGGCTTAAACCAAAGCCCACTAGCATTGCCTGCCCGAACAGCATACGCACACTAGTGCACGTAAGTGATCGCAGCCCTGCCGTAAAACCATACGGCCTCTACACGTTTCGCTCAGTGCAGGGAAACTCTCTGTGTGGGACTCTAAAGACTCGACACTACGCTGGCAGTGGGTTTAACCACAGACCGCAAGCGGCACTAGCTGTACGTAACGGTCCCCAGGTAGATGTCGATAAGAAGGCCGATGAGATAAACCCATCCGAACTCCTACTGAGCCTGTATGTGACAATCTCCATACAGTCCGGTCTGTTCGTCTGAGAACATCGCATGGCGGGCCTAGGGGTGGTAAACATCAGTCCCCTAATAGCGGTACAAGTCGTGTCGGAGTGTAGCCTAGAACACCCTGAGATAACACTGGAAACCTACCGGTATATCTCGCTTGCCCTGGCCAAGGACTACTCGTGTAATGGCTCTCCTAGACATAGACACAGCGCGATGTCAACCCCCAATACCGAGAGAGACGAATCCTGTCTAACCGCCACTGCCTCCAAGTGCTTCGGGACTGCACCCAACTACTACCTGTTTGCACGACTCCTTTGAGCCGTGGTAGGGTAGTAATCTAAGTACAGTAGGAACACACTCGAGGCGAAGTGACAGTGTCAAGTCAACGGACTAAGCTGTACTCATGTCACCTGGGAACTGATAACTGACGATAGGTATAATACCAACTAACAGTTCCCGACGAGTCCTGTCCAGTGTACTCGTAACCTAACGAGCACCCACATACTATCTCCAGTACGACGTACTGACGGCTGTGGGACAGACCATCTCCCCTGCTGGGATGAGAAGCGCATATACTAGTCTACTCCGGAGTATCGATGCCCTGTCTCAATAGTCCTACGACTAGAGACCTGTATAAGGATGTGCTTGTGGATTACCCAGTCCCTACGAGTGTGACTGCCATCACAACGCTGGTAATCAAGCAAAGATCCTAAGGGCTCTACTAATATGTATAAGCGATATGCTAAAAGAAACACATGCACATATTGAAGTAGATACAAACCAAGTAGCATACTACCATTTTGAGCAAGATTGTCTATTCAACTGTGAATATCCCAAGCTTCCATTAAGTAATATACAAACTAGTATGATACAGTAATGGCCTCTAGGGCATATACACTAACACCATCCGTACACACCTTTGATTTTGGCCAACAAGATGGTACGGCTGTCCTAAACCAATGCATCTATTTATGCCACAGATAAATAACATATTGCTACCATTCACGTGTAGGGTTCCTAGGCACGCCAATGAGGTCTCACAAGGCATCAACCATGCCAAATTCAAAATTTTCCGGTGCCGAGAAACCCTAATACGGATCGTTAACTAGAAATTAGGCGAAACAACAAGCTAGTTAACAACTTAACTACTAAGTGAATGGAAATACAACCTTTGTAGATCCGGTGCTCCATTTCCAAAGCTCCGTGAAGACGTCCCTCCGCTGCGATCATCGGAATCCCGGACTCTCGCGGTGGTTTCATCGAAGAAATGATCGGGCTAGGTCGATGACTTCGATGCCGAAAATGATCTACGTCGAGACGACTCTAACTCGAGCTCCAACTTCACCAAGTCATGAAACTTGTGAAGAAAACACCCTATACTACATGGCAAGTGGTAGAGGATGACGAAATAGGAAATGGGTTCACTTTGGATTTGGATTTCTCACTTGGATTCATCACTTGAAATTTTGTAGCAAAGGTTTTCTTTCTTCTTGAAGAAGAAGAAGAAGAAGAAAGAAAAAGAAAAAAAATGAATTATCAAAATAGAAAAATAAGTGATGCCTTATCATAATGCAACCATGGGTTAGATAAACTTATGTAGAGAATAAACTAGGGTTTAGGTTTAATGGTTAGGTTAAGCATAAAACAAAAATGGTAGACTTATTCAAAGCTTCATGAAGCTTCAACTATAAAACAAAGCAAGCCACCATTTCCCTTTTTGTAAGTCCACGTTGCTCACCCCGGTTCTTACGGGGAGGCGAAAACGGCGAAAAACAATGATTTTAGCGCAAGGCAACATGGACTAAAAGTCGGATCTTTGCTAAACTAGAAACTAGTAAACACTTAGAGGTTTAGCTACTATGCTGTAGGAAGTATACCTCACGGAACCGGTCCTTCGGGTCTTCATCCCGCTGTCCCACTCGTCCATCCAAGCTCCAAACGTCGATCCGGACCTTGGGCACCTCCGCGGCCTTCTTGAGTCGAAGACGATCCACCCGAGTTGTACACTAAGCTTCGCCTCAAGCCAAGACAACTAGGGCAAGGAGATTGCTAATCTAAATGCCTTAGAATGTGTAGAGGAGATGTATGGATGTATTTGTCTTTGTGGATTCTTTTTCTCTCAACACATGAGATCAAAAGAAGAGATCAAGAGGAGGAAGAAGAAGGAGAAAGTTTGCAACCATGGAGCTTTTCTTTTCTTCTCACTTCATGAGAGAGAATGAGAAGAGAATAATGAAAAGATTAAAACCAAAATGAAATGAACCATGGTTGCAATAATACACAATAATCATCATTACTAATCCTATCATGAAAGACTTGATGGCACATTGAATTGACCATTATCATAACACAAGAAATAAAAGGAAAATAAAAGAAGAGTGTGGATCTCTCTTGAAGGTCAATGGTCAACATGGTCAACATGGTCAAGAGAGATCTAAGTGGTCAAATGGTCAATGCAATTAGCCATCACTAAAAGGATTAGTAAACAATGCCTCCGGCTCATAACGGTTTTGACCAAACGAACTGTCAAAACCCTAATGAGTGTGCCACATTATGGTTTTGGCCGAACCAACTGCCAAAACCCTAATGGGGCACCACCTCCTTCATCGCTCCTCAAAACTGTGCATGCACACCTGCATCCGCATTCCGTAGAATGCGAATGCACAGAAGACAAATCAAATCCATCTGTGCAATACTAGGATCTGGCTTAAACCAAAGCCCACTAGTATTGCCTGCCCGAACAGCATACGCACACAAGTGCACGTAAGTGATCGAAGCCCTGCCGTAAAACCATACGGCCTCTACACGTTTCGCTCAGTGTAGGGAAACTCTCTGTGTGGGACTCTAAAGACTCGACACTATGCTGGCAGTGGGTTTAACCACAGACCGTAAGCGGCACTAGCTGTACACAACGGTCCCCAGGTAGATGTCGATAAGAAGGCCGATGAGATAAACCCATCCGAACTCCTACTGAGCCTGTATGTGACAATCTCCGTACAGTCCGGTCTGTTCGTCTGATACATCGCATGGCGTGCCTAGTGGGCGGTGAACGTCAGTCCCCTAATAGCGGTACAAGTCGTGTCGGAGTGTAGCCCAGAACACCCTGAGATAACACTGGAAACCTACCAGTATATCTCGCTTGCCCTGGCCAGGGACTACTTGTGTAATGGCTCTCCTAGGCACAGCGCGATGTCAACCCCCAATACCGGGAGAGACGAATCCTGTCTAACCGTCACTGCCACCAAGTGCTTCGGGACTGCACCCAACTACTACCTGTTTGCACGACTCCTTTGAGCCGTGGTAGGGTAGTAATCTAAGTACAATGGGAACACACTCGAGGCGAAGTGACAGTGTCAAGTCAACGGACTAAGCTGTACTCATGTCACCTGGGAACTGATAACTGACGATAGGTATAATACCAACCAACAGTTCCCGACGAGTCCTGTCCAGTGTACTCGTAACCTAACGAGCACCCGCATACTATCTCAAGTACGACGTACTGACGGCTGTGGGACAGACCGTCTCCCCCGCTGGGATGAGAAGCGCATACGCTAGTCTACTCCGGAGTATCGATGCCCTGTCTCGATAGTCCAACGACTAGGGACCTGTATAAGGATGTGCTTATGGATTACCCAGCCCCCACAAGTGTGAGCGCCATCACAACGCTGGTAATCAAGCAAAGATCCTAAGGGCTCTACTAATATGTATACAAGCGATATGCTAAAAGAAACACATGCACATATTGAAGTAGATACAAACCAAGTAGCATACTACCATTTTGAGCAAGATTGTCTATACAACTGTGAATATCCCAAGCTTCCATTAAGTAATATACAAGCTAGTATGATACAGTAATGGCCTCTAGGGCATATACACTAACAATCTCCCACTTGCACTAAGGCCATGTACTGGCGTATCGAAGACCTATCATCTCGATCAGCCGCTCGAACTGAGTCTGGGGTAGGGCCTTCGTGAGTGGATCTGCAGTGTTGTTCTCCATATTTACTCTCTTCACCTCGATCTCCCGGCGATCTACGATCTCCCTGATCAGGTGGTACCGCCTCAAAATGTGCCTGGACTTCTGATGGGACCTGGGTTCCTTCGCTAAAGCTATAGCGCCGTTGTTGTCGCAATACAGCGGTATTGGATCAACAATGGTAGGAACCACCTGAAGCTCCGTGAGGAACTTCTTCATCCAGACAGCTTCCTTTGCGGCATCGCAAGCAGCTATGTACTCCGCTTCCATAGTTGAGTCAGCAACGGTCTCCTGCTTGGAACTTTTCCAGCAAACCGCCCCTCCATTGAGGGTAAAGACATAACCCGATATGGACTTGGAGTCATCCTTGTCGCTCTGGAAGCTGGAGTCAGCAAAGGCCTCGAGCTGGAGGTCTTTTGCGCCATACACCAAGAACATCTCCTTAGTCCTTCTCAGGTACTTGAGAATGTTCTTTACCGCTATCCAGTGTTTCTCCCCTGGGTTCGACTGATACAGGCTTACAACGCTCAATGCGTATGCTACATCTGGTCTGGCACACAACATCGCATACATTATAGAGCCTACCGCAGAAGCGTAGGGTATGATAGACATGAGATTCCTTTCCAAATCAGTCTTGGGAGACATCTCTTTGGAGAGGGTGATCCCGTGACAAGCCGGTAAATTACCGCGCTTGGAATCTTCCATACTGAACCTTTTCAGTATGGTGTCAATGTACCTTGACTGTGAAAGTCCCAACATCCTCTTAGATCTATCACGATAGATCTGGATCCCCATAATGTAGTTGGCATCGCCCAGGTCCTTCATAGAGAACCTCTGCGACAAGAATCCTTTGACTGACTGTAGCATAGGAATATCATTTCCTATTAGGAGAATGTCATCCACGTACAAGACGAGGAATACCACAGTTCTCCCTACAATCTTACTGTAAATGCATGGTTCATCTGGATTTTTGATAAAGTCGAATTCTTTGACAGTATCATCAAAGCAGATGTTCCAACGCCGCGATGCCTGCTTAAGTCCATAAATGGACTTGAGCAACTTGCACACTCTACCGCTGCTCCCACTCTGATTGAATCCCTCCGGCTGATCCATATAGACGCACTCTTCCAAATTTCCATTTAGGAAAGCCGTCTTTACGTCCATCTGCCAGATTTCATAATCATGGAAGGCAGCAATGGCAAGAAGGATCCGAATGGATTTCAGCATAGCCACTGGAGAAAAGGTCTCGTCATAGTCCAAACCAGGTCTTTGACGAAAACCCTTTGTAACAAGTCTAGCTTTATAGGTCTCAACCTGCCCATCTACACCAATCTTCTTTCTGAAGATTCATTTGCAGCCTATGGGTTTTACCCCTTCTGGAGCAAAGTCCAAAGTCCAAACTTTGTTGGTGTACATAGACTCCATCTCGGCCCGCATTGCATCCAGCCATTTTACCGAGTCACCGCTCTGAATGGCTTGCTGGAAGCTAGTAGGCTCACCATAATCCATAGTGCAATCCTCTCTATCCCCGTCAATGAGAAAACCGTAGTATCTCTCGGACGGATGAGACTGCTTACTACTCCTGCGGAGTGGCGCTGGGATGTCCTGTTCTTTCGAACCCTCTGGTTCTACCAAGCTTTCAGTAATAGCTTGTGGTTCTGGAATTTCTTCCAGTTCTATTGCGCTCCCACTTATCTGATTTTCCAAAAACTCAGTTTCCAAGAAGCGGGCATGACGAGAAACAAAAACCTTTTGTTCCTCTGCGTAATAGAAAAGATACCCCTTGGAGTTCTTTGGGTATCCCACAAACTTACACTGTACCGAACGTGCCTCGAGCTTGTCTGCATGCTGCTTTTTTACAAAAGCTGGACACCCCCATGTCTTAAAGTGTTTAAGACTGGGTTTCTTCCCACTCCACATCTGATATGGTGTGGTAGGCACTGACTTAGTAGGAACTTGGTTCAAAAGATATGCAGCTTTTTCTAGTGCATAACTCCAGAAGGATCGCGGCAACTCAGCCTTACTCATCATGGAACGAACCATATCCAATAGGGTTCGATTCCTTCTTTCCGATACACCGTTGTGTTGTGGTGTGTATGGAGGAGTAAGTTGAGAGAGAATTCCATTCTCTTTTAAGAAGCCCAGAAACTCGGCACTCAAGTATTCGCCACCTCGATCAGATCTCAGTGTCTTGATACTTTTGCCTGTTTGTTTTCAACTTCATTCTTGTATTCCTGAAATTTCTCAAAGGCCTCGGATTTGTGCTTCATTAAGAAGACATGCCCATACCTAGAGAAACATCTGTGAAAGTAATGAAGTTTGAATAACCACTTCGCGCATGTGTAGACATTGGACCACACACATCACTGTGTATGAGTCCCAAGAGCTCGCTCGCTCTTTCTCCGTGTCCAGTGAACGGAGTCTTTGTCATCTTTCCCATGAGACATGATTCACAAGTGGCATAAGACTGGTACTCGAACGGATCCAAGTATTCTTCTTTATGTAACTTTGTCAATCGTGTCTCATTAATGTGACCCAGTCTACAATGCCATAAGAAAGCCTGATTTAATTCCGGAGACTTTCTTTTAAGTGTGTTCTGGACACTGAAGACCTGAGCTTGATTCAAAACGTATATACCGTATTTCAATGTACCTGACCCAATCAGTACTTGATTTAGGTGGATGTTTACTACATCGCTTACAAAAGTAAAATCATATCCTTCCTTAGAAAGTAAGGATACAGATATGATGTTACAAGTCGCACCTGGCACATAAAAACAGTCACGCAGAATCAATATCTGCCCAGTTGTCAGTCCTAGATGATATTCCCCTACGGATTCAGCATACATGCTCATTCCGTTAGCAACCCTGAGAGTCATATCACCTTTCCTGATAACCCTACGGTTTCTCAAAGCCTGTAACGATACAGATATGAGATCTTGATCCGGTATCCAATACCCAGGAAGTAGGGTTAACTGGCATACAGTTCTCTATCACAAACACACCCGAAGCCGAAGCCACAACATGCTTCGAATTCTGGCTACTGGCTTTACAAGCCCTGCAATCCTTCTGCCCATGTTCATTCCCGTAACAATAGGAACATCCTTCTTTTACTACATCTGTTCCTGAAACTTCTGCCTTTCCCTTTCTTTCTACTTCCCTAGTTTCCTTTAGGGTAGTAGCTAGAGACTGTTGAACTGAGTCAGCATCTGACCCGTTCTTCAATGCGGTCTTCAGGTCCGAGAGCTCAAAAGAGCTGATCTCTGTAAGGACGTTGCCCCCTACAGATGACCCGATAGCCAACCTCGCTGGAAGCAATTCGTTCGAGGTCTTATATCTTGCGATACGAGATTGCTCTCCATATAAAACTTTGTTATGGAGGAAGATAGAAGCTGAGTCCATCTTCTCGTGCTGCCTCTGGTATATACCATCAACTGAGGCTAACAAAAGGCACTTGGCTTTCGCACAGTCTTCTTCCGATGTCCTACGAATATCAATATCCGTGACAGGGGAAACTGGACCTGAGACGGCAGGGGTTGGATCAGTCAAGAGGTGTCCCAGCTTGTCCTGGGCAATGGACATCTGGACAGACCTTTGCCGGTCATAACAGTCAGATTTAGTCATTTTATTATCTAGATGTAACCTAGGTGCGGTCACTGGGTCGCTGCAAATAAGAGAGAGAGAAGAAAACACTTAGCATGATGCTCTTGCAAGTTTAGATTGGTTTTTAATTTATCTAAACAGGATGGCTCCCACTGTCTCTCGAATCCCTCCTCAAACCACAAAGGAAGAATTAGTCGGGATCTTTCTTACCGTACAATACTTGCTTAACCGTTCAGCCAGGCCAGTGTCGGTACTTTGAGGGAGGTTTTCCAACGCTTTCGCGAAGTTCCTTAATTAAGTAACCTCTTTTCCCTGTGGGCGTAGCCCCGCTAACACCTTTCTAGACACCTACTAGGTTTATAGCATTGATCGTTAAGTGAGAGTTTTCCCGAGGAGTAGCATATACTCACAGTAGGATCGGGATCCAAATATCACCGCGTGATAAAACCGAAGGAATCCTACCAGAATCATCACACTCTAAATGGTATGCAGCGCTAGCAAGTTTCAGTACTTTTGAAACTCCCGATGTAGATTTTTGCCCCATGCTCTTATGACCTTGACTAAGGCCAACAAATCATAAGTCACATGTCAAGTTCTACCCGTCGTTATCCAGGTTAATTTGAACCCATCCGTATATACCCTTGACTATGGCCAACAAAGCAATACGACTGTCCCAAACCAACGCATTCTATCTATGCAACATATGAATACCCACCAGCTACCAAACAATGTGCCTTGACTAAGGCCAACAAACACAGCTTGAATACTGTTGAATATTCATATGAAACGACGGAGGGCTACGGATGGTTTTGGCGAAACCGTGAATGTAGTGAACTTGATATAGTCGATGGAACGAGATAGCTTTTAAAAGGAGTGTTCAAGCTCCGCGTTTAAAATGCTTATTTTTGAAAAGAACCGAGTGGTTTTCAAAGTGTTCCAACGACTTTACTTGGTTTATTTTCTTGCATTAGTTCTTTTAATGCGTCCCATCATTTAATCCTACCATTGCAGAAAACAACCAAAATATGACGTACGCTTATGCCATTCGCATTCGCCACGGGGCCCCGTCATCACCCGTTAGGTTACTTAACTAACGACAGAGCGGGGGCTGGGCTAGCGCGGCTGTAAAACATAAGCAACGCCTAAAAAGTTATCATATATAAATATATAGCAATGATAGACATTACAGATCACAGATGAACACTTTGGATATACTAGGAATCCGCGATTCGTTCGAGCCTGCAACGAAAAACGGATTACACGGTCGCGATGAATGGCCAAACCCCACCCTAGACCCCTACGGGTGCGGCAAACTACCCGCCAAGTACCCGAAGCGAAGAAACCTCCCTCAACACCGTGAGTAGGCCACTCGGCACTTCGAGATACCCGGTAGTTTGTGCCCCCCACCTTGGGTCTATCCTAGGAGCAAAAACAGTAAAAAGAAATTATACAATGACGGCTACAACCCCGACCCGGTTGTGCGGCCAAATAAATAATATTACATCAATTTGCAAACTTTACAATGAATGAAAGAAAAAGAAACTCTCATCTCACACCCATTCCCGGCTATTCATCCACGACAATCCACCGAGTTCATATACACAAACCATCAACATTACAGATCACAGATATGTATAACCCCCACTAATCGACGTATAGCGATTAGCGGACGTTCAATACATATATTACATCACAGATAATATACATTAGCCAAAGAGTACGGAATATCGATCAAAATACGGATTTTCAACCACCCTAAAAGTCAATTTACTCTCTGGAAAATCTGGGTAGAAAAAACATGTATTAAAAATCCCAAAACATCCAAACTAAAACACTGCACCAAACCCGATCCAGTGCCGAGTCAGAACGGCGGCGGAACCGCGGCAATGAGCATGTCATTGCCGCGGAACCGCGGTCGTTAGATCGAATCACTGGATCATTTTTCTGCTGTGTTTTCACAAAACCCTGAGACGATTTTTGAAGTATGATTTTTTGTTTTTAGAGCAGAAAAAAAATCAACAGAAAGTTGTGGTTTTGCGGATGTGTTTTGCGACTTTTTTCCGATCGATGTTCTTAACACTTTGCTAACTTACTAGTTTATGTTTAGCTAGGCTATGATACCACTGTAAGTCCATGTTGCTCACCCCGGTTCTTACGGGGAGGCAGAAACGGCGAAAAACAATGATTTTAGCGCAAGGCAACATGGACTAAAAGTCGGATCTTTGCTAAACTAGAAACTAGTAAACACTTAGAGGTTTAGGTACTATGCTGTAGGAAGTATACCTCACGGAACCGGTCCTTCGGGTCTTCATCCCGCTGTCCCACTCGTCCATCCAAGCTCCAAACGTCGATCCGGACCTTGGGCACCTCCGCGGCCTTCTTGAGTCGAAGACGATCCACCCGAGAGTTGTACACTAAGCTTCGCCTCAAGCCAAGGCAACTAGGGCAAGGAGATTGCTAATCTAAATGCCTTAGAATGTGTAGAGGAGATGTATGGATGTATTTGTCTTTGTGGATTCTTTTTCTCTCAACACATGAGATCAAAAGAAGAGATCAAGAGGAGGAAGAAAAAGGAGAAAGTTTGCAACCATGGAGCTTTTCTTTTCTTCTCACTTCATGAGAGAGAATGAGAAGAGAATAATGAAAAGATTAAAACCAAAATGAAATGAACCATGGTTGCAATAATACACAATAATCATCATTACTAATCCTATCATGAAAGACTTGATGGCACATTGAATTGACCATTATCATAACACAAGAAATAAAAGGAAAATAAAAGAAGAGTGTGGATCTCTCTTGAAGGTCAATGGTCAACATGGTCAACATGGTCAAGAGAGATCTAAGTGGTCAAATGGTCAATGCAATTAGCCATCACTAATCTATTACTAAAAGGATTAGTAAACAATGCCTCCGGCTCATAACGGTTTTGACCAAACGAACTGTCAAAACCCTAATGAGTGTGCCACATTATGGTTTTGGCCGAACCAACTGCCAAAACCCTAATGGGGCACCACCTCCTTCATCGCTCCTCAAAACTGTGCATGCACACCTGCATCCGCATTCCGTAGAATGCGAATGCACAAAAGACAAATCAAATCCATCTGTGCAATACTAGGATCTGGCTTAAACCAAAGCCAATAGCCTGCCCGAACAGCATACGCACACAAGTGCACGTAAGTGATCGTAGCCCTGCCGTAAAACCATACGGCCTCTACACGTTTCGCTCAGTGCAGGGAAACTCTCTGTGTGGGACTCTAAAGACTCGACACTACGCTGGCAGTGGGTTTAACCACAGACCGCAGCGGCACTAGCTGTACGTAACGGTCCCCAGGTAGATGTCGATAAGAATGCCGATGAGATAAATCCATCCGAACTCCTACTGAGCCTGTATGTGACAATCTCCGTACAGTCCGGTCTGTTCGTCTGATACATCGCATGGCGGGCCTAGGGGGGCGGTGAACGTCAGTCCCCTAATAGCGGTACAAGTCGTGTCGGAGTGTAGCCCAGAACACCCTGAGATAACACTGGAAACCTACCAGTATATCTCGCTTGCCTTGGCCAGGGACTACTTGTGTAATGGCTCTCCTAGACACAGCGCGATGTCAACCCCCAATACCGGGAGAGACGAATCCTGTCTAACCGTCGCTGCCTCCAAGTGCTTCGGGACTGCACCCAACTACTACCTGTTTGCACGACTCCTTTGAGCCGTGGTAGGGTAGTAATCTAAGTACAGTGGGAACACACTCGAGGCGAAGTGACAGTGTCAAGTCAGTGGACTAAGCTGTACTCATGTCACCTGGGAACTGATAACTGACGATAGGTATAATACCAACCAACAGTTCCCGACGAGTCCTGTCCAGTGTACTCGTAACCTAACGAGCACCCGCATACTATCTCAAGTACGACGTACTGACGGCTGTGGGACAGACCGTCTCCCCCGCTGGGATGAGAAGCGCATACGCTAGTCTACTCCGGAGTATCGATGCCCTGTCTCGATAGTCCAACGACTAGGGACCTGTATAAGGATGTGCTTATGGATTACCCAGCCCCCACAAGTGTGAGCGCCATCACAACGCTGGTAATCAAGCAAAGATCCTAAGGGCTCTACTAATATGTATACAAGCGATATGCTAAAAGAAACACATGCACATATTGAAGTAGAGACAAACCAAGTAGCATACTACCATTTTGAGCAAGATTGTCTATACAACTGTGAATATCCCAAGCTTCCATTAAGTAATATACAAGCTAGTATGATACAGTAATGGCCTCTAGGGCATATACACTAACACTTTTTGCCAAAAATGGATTAAGGAAAATAAATAAAACATTTAAAACCCTAACCACTAACCTAAACATGGTTTAAAGTAAATACACACCCAAGTTTGCATGTATCATCAAACATGATACAAACTAGTGCACAAACATATATCATATATACAATGTGCACATTCAAGTGAGAAAATAATCTTAAGTGAACCATTACTAGTTAATGTAAAGTAATATATCAAATATATAATTATACATTAAATCATTAAATCAACACTTGATTTAACGATCCGGTCATATCGCATATGACCAACTAATATCTACAGTAACAACTTATCGAATCAACACTTGATTCGATAACCCGGCTATATCGCATATAACCGATCAATGTCACATATCGCGAGAATAGAATACAGTATCACATACTGGTATTATTCTCGGTCCCGCACATATCTCATATGCGCTCCTGTGAATCCAACGAGCAACACCTACCGTACAGCCGGTCTCGTCGTCTGATATGTCGCATATCTCGCCTAGGGGTGGTAAACATCAGACCCCAATAGCTCGATAAGTCGTGTCGATATGAGGTCTATAACAGTTCGAGAAACTACTGGTAACACTTACCAGTAAATCTCAGCAACCCTGGCCAGAGATTTCCGGTTATAGCCAATCGAACACAGCGCAACATCAACTCCCTATACCGGGAGAGACGAATCCCCTCCTATCGCTCATTGCCTCCATGTGATTCGGGACTGTACCCAAAAACCACCGTTTTGCACGCCCTTTTGGACATGGTAAGGTGGAAATCAAAGCACAGTGGGAATCACACAAGACTCTATGACGATTTCGGATCAACAAACTACTCTGTACCAGTGTCACCAGAGAACTGCCATCTGACGTAAGGTATAATACCATCTGGGAGTTCTCGGCGAGTCCGTCCAGTGTACCCAGTCTCCACTGAGCACCCGTATATCATCTCTGATGTCAAACACCAATGGATATGGGATCATCCATCGCCCATCTGTATGGGTCGAGAAGGTATACGCTAGTCTACTCTGGTATATCGATGCCCTGTCTCGATACACCCACGACTAGGGACCTTGAAGGATGTACTTATGGACTACCATGTCCCCACTAGTATGATCCGCATCATAGTCCAGGTAGTCAAGTACACATCCTAAGGGCTTTACCAACATGTAACAGAGAGACAATCAGTGTACACGTTAAGGTAAAAATCAACCAGATAGCATACTATCATGTCGAGCAAGAAAGTCCTCCCTATATATGTCAAGCATCCACTACAATATACATCCTATGTATAGTAATGGCCTCTAGGGTATACATATAACTAACAATCTCCCACTTGCACTAGGGCCATCTGATAGCAGTGGTTGTAGTATCTCATACTCAACCATCCCATAAAAGTCTCTCTCTAGGAAAAGGCCTTTGTGAGTGGATCCGCCGTGTTGTCCTCTGAGTCTACTCTCCTAACCTCGATCCCTTGGAGATCAACCATCTCCATGATCAGGTGACACTGCCTCAGAATATGTCTGGATCACTGATGGGACGGACGTTCCTTGGCATAAGCCACAACTCCATTGTCACACAATGGGGGGAACTAAGTTCATCTCATGAACTAATATACACCCAGACAGCCTCTTTGGTAGCATCTTAAGTAGCGATGTATCATGCTTTTAATCGTCTAGTATGTCACGGTATCTAGCTTGGAACTCTTCCAACATCCGTCCCTCCATAGAGAGTAAAGACAATGCCTGTGACTGACATTCAATCGTCCTTATCACCCTGGAACACTTCCAGTGATTCTCCCCAGGATCAACTGATACCATCTCACTACAACTAGTGAGTATCCTAATATCCAATTAGATCTATCTCATAGATCCAAAACCCAGGATTTAGGAGGTATCACTTTGATCCTATATGGAGAATCATCGTGATAAGCGGAGATTGACCGAGCGTAGCATAGGAAACTCCTTTCTTATCAAGAGTATGTCATCCACGTACTCTACGAGGATCACCACCATACTCCCTACTACCCTTTTGTTTATACAAGGTTCATCTACCATTTTGATGATGTCAAACTCTCTGACTAACACATCAAAACAGACGTTCCAACTCCGCGATGCCTGCTTTATCACATAAAACATCTTGCTCGCGTTTGCGCTGCTCCCACTGTCCACGAGGCCCTCTGGCTGTGTACTTATAGACGCACTCTTCTAAAATATCACTTAGAAAAGCAGTCATGGCACCCAACCGCCAGATATCGTAGTCATGGTATGTAGCCGTGGCAAGTAGGATCTGGATGAACTTAAGCATAGATCCTTAGAAAAGGTTTCAACATAATCCATACCTTGGTCTATGATGCAAATCTTTAACAAGTCTAGCTTTGAAAGTCTCAACTTTTCCATCTACACCAAGTAATCTTCTCAAGATATACTTGCTCCTGATGGGGATTTAACCCTTCAGATATAGCAACCAAAGTCCATACTTCGTTGGTGTATAAGGATTCCATCTCAGATCGCTAAGCATCCAGCCATTCTTACAGAGTCCCACTCCTGATGGCCAGCTCGAAACTAGTTAGATCATCATCTCATGATGCAATCCTCGCTCCCACTGTCATAGAGAAACCGAAGTATCTCTCAGGCGGGTGAGGAACCTTACTAGATCGGCGGAGAGGCTGAGGTTCGTTGGTAACTATTGAATCCTTTGGTTCTTTCAAATCATCAGCTGCGGTTTGTATAGCTGGAACATTTCCAGTTCTACATAATAGACCTTGCCTCGAGCTTGTCCGGATTTTGCTTTTAGACATAGGCCGGACAACCCCAAATCTTAACTAACTTAAGATATGGGCTCTTCCCTTTCCATATCACATATGAAGTGGTAGGCAACTGATTTGATTTGAACCCTATTCAATAGGTATGCAGCTTCTCAAGCGCATAACTCCCAAAAGGAAACAGGTAACTCAGTAGTACTCATCATAGAGCGCACCATATCGAATAGGGTGCAATTGCTCCGCCACGATATACCATCGTGCTATGGTGTATACGGAGGTGCAATGCTGAGAGAGAATCTCATTCTCCTTTATAATAGTCCAGGAATTCTATGCACAAGTATTCTCCTCCTTGATCTCATTAAAGGACATAATACTTATACCCGTATTGGTTCTCCACTTCTAACTTATATATTCTGTGAATATCTCAAAAGGTTCGGACTTGTGTTTCAACAGG
This sequence comes from Agapanthus africanus, assembly GCA_030015575.1. NCBI lineage: Eukaryota > Viridiplantae > Streptophyta > Magnoliopsida > Asparagales > Amaryllidaceae > Agapanthus > Agapanthus africanus. The sequence continues at coordinate 202,273,171 of CM057347.1, read as the reverse complement.
AACATATGACTGAATCTTGAGAGATCATCAGATAATGTAATAAAGTACAAAGAAGCGGTCCTGGCATGTGTAGACGGGGGACCTTACATACATCATCATGTATCAGTCCCAAGAGTTTACTAACTCTTTCTCTGTTTTCAATAAACAGAGCTATGGTCATCTTATCTCTGTGACATGACTGGCAAGTTTCACAAGATGTAAATTCAAACTAATTTAAATATGCATCTTAATGTAACTTCAGCTAGTCGGGTCGCATTGATATGACCTAGTCTACAATACCTCAAGAAGGATTCGTTCAAATCTGAACCCTTCCTCTTGTGTGTGTTCTGTATACTAGGAACTATAGTTTGATTTAGAACGTTAATGCTTTTAGATAACGTGCCTGAACCGATCAACTCTTAATTTAGGAAATGTTCAAAACATTATCCAACAATACAAAATTATATCCTTCTTTATCTAAATAAAGAGACTGATATGATTTTGTATATCAGGTTCGGTATCTAATAACATTTGTTCAGAATCAATGTATTTTGGTAATACAGGGTGACAGTGACCAACAGACTTGGCTGCAACACTTGCACCGTTTTCTGCCTCATGAAACTTATCACCCGTTTTCAGTTCTCTACCTTTCTGTAGCCCATGTAACAAATTACATATGTGGGATCCTGATCTGGTATCACATACCCAGGATGTAAAGGATACTGAGAAACAGTTCTGTGCAATGAACACACCCGAAGATGATGCATCATATGCACTTTCTTCGTTTGGGCGGCACAGGAATTCTGGTAATCCCCAATTTCCTGCTCTGTCTTATAAGAGTTATAAGTTGGAGCGGGACCAACGTTCCCCAGCTCAGTATAACAAGCGGGTTCGGTCAAATATTCGTATTATTATCTTGATTAAGGCGTAACATGGTCGCTACCTGGAGAGAGAGAGAAGAAAACACTCTGCGTGCGCTCTTGCAAGAATAGATTGGTTATTATTTTATCTAATCAGGATGGCTCCCACTGTTTTTATCAAATCTTCCTTCAAACCCTAAAAGGAAAGACTAGCCGGGATTAATTACACACTACAAGTTCGCCAATCTTTCAGCCAGGCCAGTGTCGGTACTTTGAGGGAGGTCCCCCGTGCTTTCGCACAGACCTAATTAATGTAAACCTCGTTTTCCCAGAGGCGTAACCCCGTTGGCACCTTTCTAGACACCTACTTGATCGGCTAATTGTAATGTGTAAAACTCTCCCAGGAGTAACTCTTACTTGCAGCGGGTATCGGGATCCAACTATCTCATAAAAGGTATGCAATCTCATTGCAAATTTCAACACTTGAAATTCCCGATAATATTTTGCCCCTAGCAGCTATATGACCTTAACATAGTCAACAAATCATAAGTTCTAGTCAAGTTCAACCCGTCATTTGCCGATTGAATCAAACCCACCCGCACGACCCTTAACATAGTCAACAAAGTCGCACGACTACCCTAATCCAATCGCATCATATGCTTATACAGATAAGCACTAATCAGCTACCGCACACTACGCCTTAACATAGTCAACAAACGTAGCACGAATACTAACTAGTACTTATCTGAAATGACGGAGGGCTACGATAGGTTTTTCTGAAAACCTATTGCGTAATGAACTTGATATCGTTGTAGGATCGAATGAATTTTGAAATGGAGTGTTTTTGAGGCTTTTCTAGTTTTGCTAAAGGGGTCACTCCCGGTGAAGGGATCGTCGGCCCTTTCCTCGTCGAATGAGGTGCGGGATATATCATATATATCACTGTGCAAAGCAAGAACTGTAGCTACCTGCTTTATTTTTGAAATTCGATTCCACAACATCTTTAGGTTTCTTTTATTTCATTAATCTCATTAATGAAGTCCCATCATTTAAGTACATAAACATCACAGATAAATACGACGTACACTTATGCCATCCGCATTCGTCTCGATGTCCCCTCGTGCACCGTTAGGTTAGGTAACTAACGGCAGAGCGGGGCAGGGCTAGCACGGGTGTAAAACATAAGTAACGTCTATATAATATATCATATATACTATATACAGTATTTATCACAGAACATATCAAATGATCACATCACAGATATCGCAGCAGAATATACCATATGAAATATTGGATATACTAGGACGTCCGTGTTTTTAATACGAGCCAGTATAAAATACGGATTCCACGGTCGCGATGAATAGCCAAACCCACATCCCTAGACCCCTACGAGAGCGGCAAGCAACCCTACCAATTCTAGAGTTAGGAGACCCTGACTCGACTCCTCGAGTTGGTCTCCAACTGGACTCCAGAACCCGGTTACTTATGCCCTCCTCCTTGGGTCTATCCTAGTGCGGAAAAGTAAATAATATCCAAAAGGTGACATCTTCCGCAACCTGGAAGTGCCCCAATAAAAGAATATTACATACAAGTTTTTACATGAATGAAAATGAAAATCACTCATCTCACATAAAACCCCCCGGCTATTCAAACACGACGATCCAATATAACATATCCAGCAACACATAACATCACATGTCATCAACGTAAGTAAACATGCGTATCCCAATTGTCGTTGACATATAGCAACGAAACCGGCGATATCACATATTACACTTACGGTCGCAGAAAAGAAAGTGTAAAACTACAACAGTTAGAATCCGCAACTTCTTTAGACATCGCATGCCTAACCAAATGAATTCCTTAGACATCACATGCCTAACAATTATAAACCCCGCATTTTAGTCTCAAAATCGAAAACACTTTTCAATATCAAATCGGGCAATTCAACAAGATTCCCGACATCCTGATCGAATGCTCGTCGCAAACTTTAGTAGACGGCCGCACCCCCGATACCGTCGACGAAGTGCACTAAGGAAGCGGAACACCGCTGCCGCGAGCACCCGAACGGATGCTTTCGGCGACGGAGTTCTCCTACAGTCACTTGGTCGGGGCTATGGGGCGTAGCTGTCTATTAAGTTTACCGGCGAGTATCCGCGTACGCTACGTGATTGCGACGGACTTTTGATCACATCAAAATTCCGTGGCAACCGATCAAGTGAGACTAAACTGCTATATTTATAACATTCATTCAGTTATCTCATAACTATATGTGGATTCCAAATATTGTATCACATTCCAGATAAATAGAAAATGTTAAACTTTCCGATCGAACAATCAAACACCCAAGTTTTCCCGAATGGTTTTCAACACTTGAAATAAGTTTAAAAACATTCATTTCATGTCACAGTACCAACGGTCCAGCCGTAGAAGGGTCAAGCCAACGCCTCACATGTGGCATGCCGTACTGCCCCAAACCCTAAGGTTCAAAGGGCAGTTCAAGACGGTCACATAATCGAGTTAAGGTTTGTTGTCTTCTAGAGGGTCCATCGCGTTACTTGCACTACTTAGAACATTCTTAAACTACGGAAAAATCCAACACTTAGAAATTTCCCGGCAGGGGAAAAAGTGGGTATTTATATCCGGTCGAACTTTTTAACAGTTTCTAAAATATCCGGAAAAACATAAACGAAGTTAAATTATCCGATCAAATTAACGAGTCCCCAATAAAACCCTAGAAAACTCAACACTTGAGTGGAATTAAAAAATTCCCATAAAAAATTGCCAAGAAAGGACCTAAGAATAAATATATGAAATTTCAGGGACTAAATCCAAATTTTGGCCGCGGAACCGCCGCCAAACCCATGGTTTCGCAGAGGTTCCGCGGTCAAATTATTGACTTAGAAGACCGTACTTCACAGTAATTCTTAGTTTTTCCTGCTTGTTTTTCTGAGAATTTTTAATTCACAAAAATCCACTGTTTTGAAAAATGTACAGAGAAGGGTTTTATCGGGGTTTACGGGTTCGATAGGACTTCTAACTTCGTCTACACTTCGCCTAAAGCTCTAGCTAGGCTTTGATACCAGTGTAAGGTTCCTAGGCATGCCAATGAGGTCTCACAAGGCATCAACCATGCCAAATTCAAAATTTTCCGGTGCCGAGAAACCCTAATACGGATCGTTAACTAGAAATTAGGCGAAACAACAAGCTAGTTAACAACTTAACTACTAAGTGAATGGAAATACAACCTTTGTAGATCCGGTGCTCCACTTCCAAAGCTCCGTGAAGACGTCCCTCCGCTGCGATCATCGGAATCCCGGACTCTCGCGGTGGTTTCATCGAAGAAATGATCGGGCTAGGTCGATGACTTCGATGCCGAAGATGATCTACGTCGAGGCGACTCTAACTCGAGCTCCAACTTCACCAAGTCATGAAACTTGTGAAGAAAACACCCTATACTACATGGCAAGTGGTAGAGGATGAAGAAATAGGAAATGGGTTCACTTTGGATTTGGATTTCTCACTTGAATTCATCACTTGAAATTTTGTAGCAAAGGTTTTCTTTCTTCTTGAAGAAGAAGAAGAAGAAAGGAAAAGAAAAAAAATGAATTATCAAAATAGAAAAACAAGTGATGCCTTATCATAATGCAACCATAGGTTAGATAAACTCATGTAGAGAATAAACTAGGGTTTAGGTTTAATGGTTAGGTTAAGCATAAAACAAAAATGGTAGACTTATTCAAAGCTTCATGAAGCTTCAACTATAAAACAAAGCAAGCCACCATTTCCCTTTTTGCCAAAAATGGATTAAAGAAAATAAATAAAACATTTAAAACCCTAACCATTAACCTAAACATGGTTTAAAGTAAACACACACCCAAGTTTACATGTATCATCAAACATGATACAAACTAGTGCACAAACATATATCATATATAATTCAAGTGAGAAAATAATCTTAAGCGAACCATTACTAGTTAATGTAAAGTAATATATCAAATATATAATTATACATTAAATCAGTAAATCAACACTTGATTTAACGATCCGGTCATATCGCATATGACCGACTAATATCTACAGTAACAACTTATCGAATCAACACTTGATCCGATAACCCGGCTATATCGCATATAACCGATCAATGTCACATATCGCGAGAATAGAATACAGTATCACATACTGGTATTATTCTCGGTCCCGCACATATCTCATATGCGCTCCTATTTCATTTCGCTTGAGCCAGGAAACCTCTGTAAAGGACTCTAAAGACTCGTCAATACGCCGGCAGCAGGTGATGATCATATCAAACACCCACAAGCCGCAAGCGGTCTGCTAAACGTAACGGCCACCGGGGTATTGAGCGATCAGAAGATCAACGAGCAAGCCCGCTCACACTCCTGTGAATCCAACGAGCAACACTTACCGTACAGTCCGGTCTCGTTGTCTGATATGTCGTATATCTCGCCTAGGGGTGGTAAACGTCAGACCCCAATAGCTCGATAAGTCGTGTCGATATGAGGTCTATAACAGTTCGAGAAACTACTGGTAACACTTACCAGTAAATCTCAGCAACCCTGGCCAGGGATTTCCGGTTATAGCCATTCGAACACAGCGCAACATTAACTCCCTATACCGGGAGAGACGAATCCCCTCCTATCGCTCATTGCCTCCATGTGATTCAGGACTGTACCCAAAAACCACCGTTTTGCACGCCCTCTTGGACGTGGTAAGGTGGAAATAAAAGCACAGTGGGAATCACACAAGACTCTATGACGATCTCGGGTCAACAGACTACTCTGTACCAGTGTCACCAGAGAACTGCCATCTGACGTAAGGTATAATACCAGCTGGGAGTTCTCGGCGAGTCCGTCCAGTGTACCCAGTCTCCACTGAGCACCCATATATCATCTCTGATGTCAAACACCAATGGATATGAGATCATCCATCGCCCATCTGTATGGATCGAGAAGGTATTCGCTAGTCTACTCTGGTATATCGATGCCCTGTGTCGATACACCCACGACTAGGGACCTTGAAGGATGTACTTATGGACTACCATGTCCCCACTAGTATGATCCGCATCATAGTCCAGGTAGTCAAGTACACATCCTAAGGGCTTTACCAACATGTAACAGAGAGACAATCAGTATACACGTTAAGGTAAAGATCAACCAGATAGCATACTATCATGTCGAGCAAGAAAGTCCTCCCTATATATGTCCAAGCATCCACTACAATATACATCCAATGTATAGTAATGGCTTCTAGGGCATACATATAACTAACATCACGATGCCTTGACTTTGGCCAACAAACACCGCATGAATACTATGTGCTATTTTTCCGAAATGACGGAGGGCTACGGATGGTTTTTTCGGTGAAAAACCGTGAACGTATTGAACTTGATATCATTGAAGGAACCAGATGGCTTTGAAAAGGAGTGGTTTAGGCTCCGCTTTTTAAAACTAGTGGTTTTGAAAAAAACCGAGTAATCTACAGTATAATCTTTTGCTCAAGAGGTCACTTGTCACGACCCAAAGGTACGGAACGTGACTGGCACTTAAATTACGAAACGTCTAAAGGCATAACGTAATCTAAGTAAGCCAAAGCCCAGAAATCTAAACCGTTTAAATAAAAAGAGTGAGGAAAACTTAACTTAAAAAGATGATTTTAGTAAAATAAAGTCACATTAAAGCATCAAATTTTTCCGAAAATTTCGGCAGAGTCTCCTTTGTAAATAATGGCCCCAAAACGGATACAATACAAAAATACATATAAGTAATGAATAAAGGCATCCCCAAGCGGGAGCTAGCTCTTCGCCAAAGGCGGAATCACAACCACACGCAATATATATCATAAAAGAGCAAAATAAGCATATAAAAGCACGAGAAAAAGAAAACGTCACGTCGGCTCAAGTGAGCTCGACACCAGAGAACAACACATAAACTAATCTCACTGTCACATCTCTAGATCACAAATACAATGGTAGAAGCGGTAGATGGAGAATACTAGATACAAATAATAATACAAGGTGGAACAAAAGTATTCTCGTAACCCACTTACGAGCAAAGCCGCAAGCCCAAGCAAAAAAAGCAAAAGAAGAAGTACGCCCGCCGCTACTATGTTGACGGGTCGGACCTGCAAGATACTGTGGCACAACGGGGGTGAGTTGCCAACTCGTGAGTAGTAAATAACATCTAATAAGGCTATCGTAAGTATGCACGCAAATGCGTCACAGCCTACATATACTAATATAATGCGATGCACAAGTATGAATGCAACATGAATGTATAAGCAAACACGAAATCATGATATATCTGATATGAGAAGATCTGTATCTTTAACTTAGTGAAACCTTTTGTGAAATAAACTGAAGTATCATCAACGAAAATCAATAGAAAATCCGTGTCAAGCATCGACACAATATGTATATCTCAATATCTCGGGCTCCGTCAGTCCGGATTGGCCCATATCATCAAATCCCACGACTACGTCGGTATCCTCCGGATATCCGCAGCGTCAGACATCACTGGTAGGTATCCTGCCCCTGCCAGGCTCATCGTCTACAACTCGAGCTTCTTGCCCCGGGGTACCATACCGGGCCCACCATGTACCCGAGACGGTTCATCCTACTCCTCGAATCGGGTCTCGAAAACCAACAGAAATCAGGAAAACTCATGGTGGACGACACATACATCATATCACGAGAAAACCGCAACTTGCATTTTTAAAATAATAACAGGTTTATAAAATTCTTCCGGTTTTCCCTAAAATCCAGAAATCTCATAAATACTGAAATTCTCGAGAAGAATCACAATATGTAAATATGCCGGTGATGATAGATGTCTATGATATGATAGTATATACCATGCAATATATGACCAGAAACTATGTATGAATTATGATGCAATGAGGTAGATATATGTGACTAGCCATCCTACGTATCAATGTTGATGAAATGAATATACAACTACCAGTTTACATATCATATATGATGTAAATGGTTTAGATACTAATTTAAGCAAGTTCTATAGTGTTCGTGGCATAGCAATTACCAAAGGCGTGTGTGTTCGCATGAATAGTGCACGTGCGACATGAACCAATGGTAAAGGTGCAAGTGTCCTATGAGATAATATCATAAGTATATAAGATGATGCAATGCAATGAGATGAATGACTAGGAGACTACGCATATAAATACAAGCACTACTGGTAATCCTAACTATCGGGCGCCTCGCGCCATCCAGACGTCCCCCCATAGATGTGTACATCTGCTCACTGGGACGCCTCGGCTAATCTGGTCCAATCACAGCCTTGCCTTTCCGTGCCGCGTCCGACGTCTCTACACCCGATCCTAGAATCGCACACAAGTAAATAAGAGGATAGATATATAAATAGTCGTGGACACAAACGATACAAGTCAACCAACGCGCACTAACTAGACGCGCACGCACTTGGTGCACAAAACGCGCTTGCGACACCGCCACAACCCATAACTAGGGGTCGCTATGCATGACAACCACCAAACCTAGAACCCAATCGTACCAAACGCGCACTAACTATATGTTTTAGCAAATCTAGTAGCCACAAATTTCTCTTAATATCTTAATTAAGCCACAAAAACCTTAACTAAATTTTTAATCTCACCTATTTACATTAATTATGAAATTAGTTTGCAAGAATATTTAACTAGGATAATTTAAAAGTAACAATTAGCAAATTAACAACTAGATTAGATTTTGCAAGTCTTAAGATGTTAAACTACATATTGCAATCATAATCAAGTGATAAAAACCCCAACTCTAATTCAAACCCTTCTCTTTAAAAACTCAAACTTGCAATTTGAACCAAATTAATACCTAAATAAGTTAGATTAAAGTAATTAACCAACAAATTAACCATTGGGTTAAGATTTATACCTAAAAAATTTTAAGATCTAACTTGCAAACTTGCCTTCAAAAATGCCATCTTGCTCCTAAATCCAAGCTAGTTTAGGCCAAGGAATTTTGGGTGAAGCTTTAATTAGGAATTTGTGAGGTTTTGTGTGGATTTTTGATGCAAAAATGAAGATTTTTGTGATGAAATGGAGATGAAGAAAATGGGGAATGGCTGCAGGAAATGCTCGGCCAGCATGGGGAGAATGAGGGGTGAGTGGATGTGTGTGTGTGGTCAAGTCAAGAAAACCCCCCATTTCACATATATTAATTTCCTTTTCTTAATTAAATTTTATTTTCCAATTAATCCTAGACTTTCTAGAACCATGGAGACAAAATAAAGAACAAAAAGAATATGTTACAAACTAGCTATTAGTTGTCATGGTGCACTAATGTGTATTTAACCCATTCTAATTTGTAATAATCACTAATTAAATGTATAAGTGAAAGCTTAAAATAATATTTAAAAATAATTAATTAAGAAAAATATTTAAGTAAACTAACAATTTATAAGTGACTAAATAAAACCAAATACTAGCAATTACATAGCTAAAATATGTATTATTAAATCTATGTTGAAAAATAATTATAATTAAGTTTTACGGAAAACACGAGTTATATTACCGATTATCGGACAATTAACCTAAACGATTTTTAAAACGTTACAATCTTCCCCTAAGAAATTCGGTCCCCGAATTTAAATCTAACTATGCGTACCCTTCAAAGAGGTGGGGAAATTTTTTCCTCATCTCGTCCTCGGCTTCCCATGTGACCTTTTCGCTGTTCGGCCACGCCAAAGAACTTTTACGGACGGTATGACCTTAGATCTCAGTTTCTTCACCTGCTGATCTAGAATGACCACCGGCTGCTTGGTGAAAAAAAGATCGCGCTCCAGCCGGATCGTCTGATGCTGTATCGCGTGAGAGGGGTCATGAAAGTACTTGCGGAGCATCGATACATGACACACGGGGTGAACATTTGGAAAGCTGGGTGGAAGAGCCAAACGATAAGCAATTGCGCTGATACGCTTGAGAATCTCAAAGGGATCCACATATCTGGGACTAAGTTTCCCTTTCTTCTAGAATCTCATCACGCCCTTCATCGGAGAGACCCTCAAGAAAACATGATCGCCTACTGTAACTCAAGTCTGCGCGGTCTACATAAGATTTCTGCCTGCTCTGGGCCGCTCTCATCCTATCCCGAATTAACTGAATCTTTTTGGTTGTCTCCTGCATAATTTGTGGCCCCAAAATACTGCTCTCACTAAGCTCTGTCCAACATACGGGCGATCGACATCTCCTCCCATATAACGCCTCGAAGGGTGCCGTCTGAATCGTCTCCTGTAAGCTGTTATTATAGGAGAACTCTATCAAGGGTAAGTAACAATCCCAACTGCCATCAAAATCTAGAATGTAAGCTCGGAGCATGTCCTCAAGAGTCTGTATAGTTCGCTCCGATTGACCGTCGGTCTGCGGATAGAAAACTGCACTGAAACTCAATTGGTGCCCAAAGTCTCCTGAAGTTTCTGCCATAGTCGGCTGGTGAAATGGGTGCCTTTGTCGGACACAATACAAGTCGGAACGCCGTGTAGTCGCACAATCTCATCAACATATATCTGAGCATACTGAACGAATCCGAAAATGGTCCTTATTGGCAGAAAGTGAGCCGCTTTCGTCAATCGGTCTACGATCACCCAAATAGAGCCATACTCTCGACTGGTCCTAGGTAGACCCACGATAAAATCCATAGAAATATGTTCCCATTTCCACTCCGGAATGGGCAAAGGTTGTAATTCTCCTGCTGGCCTCTGATTCTCGACCTTGACTTGCTGACATGTCAGCATCCCGAAACAAAATCTGTGACATCTCTCCACACCAGTAGACATCTCTCAAGTCATGATACATCTTGGTGGAACCCGGATGAACACTATATGTCAACTGATGTGCCTCCTCTAAAATCTCGCGTCTTAGTCCTTCGGAATCTGGCAAACACAGTCGAGTCCCAAATCGTAGTACTCCCTGATCATCTATCACGAACCCTGAATCTCTGTCCTGCCGAACCTGCTCCATGATCTCTGACAAACGAGCGTCATCGGACTATACCACACGGATATGGTCAAATAACTATGGATGTGCACGGACACGGGCAAGCTGTCCCCCGGTCGACGTAAACTCGAACTGTACTCGGCTGTCACATAGAATCTGCCAATCTGCCATCGACCGTCTCTTAACTGCGCTCAAACAAGATAAGCTACCTCCGGGCCTCTGACTCAAAGCGTCTGCCACAACATTTACCTTGCCATGATGATAAAGAATCTCGCAGTCATAGTCTTTCACTAGCTCCATCCAACTGCGCTGTCTCAAATTCAGATCTCGCTGCTGAAAAAAATGTACTTTAAACTCTTGCAGTTCGTGAATATCTGGTACGACTCGCCGTATAAGTAGTGCCTCCAAATCTTGAGTGCAAAAATAACCGCATCCATCTCTTAGTCATGAGTGGGATAATTCTGCTCGTGTTTCTTCAACTGTCGAGAAGCATCGCAATAAATGACAAAACCGCCTGATCCTGAAGGCAAAAATAATACTGGCGCCGTAGTCAAACGAGTCTTCAATTGCCAAAATCTTTGCTCGCATGCCTCGGTCCAAAGAAAAGGAACTCCCTTCCGGGTCAACCCGGTCAACGGTACAGCTACACGAGAAAAATCCTGTACGAAACGTCGATAGAATCCGGCCAAACCCAAAAAGCTACGGACCTCTGTAACGGATACTGGTCTGGGCCAATGCTGAACGGCCTCGATCTTCTTCGGGTCTACACGTATACCATTTCCCGTAACTACATGACCCAAGAAGTCAACACTATCCAGCCAGAAAACACACTTGGATAATTTAGCGAATAGCCGGTGCTCCTTTAAAGTCTGCAATGAAATCCTCAATTACTGCCCATGCTCCACTCGGCTCCAAAAGTATACTAAGAAGTCCTCAATGATCACGATGATAAACTGATCAAGAAACGGCTTGAATATACGGTTCATCAAGTCCATAAACGCTGCTGGGGCATTGGTGAGCTCGAACGACATCACCAAGAACTCATAACGCCCGTAACGTGTGTGAAAAGCAGTCTTCGGAATATCATCCTCTCGAATCCGCAACCGATGGTAACCTGATCGCAAGTCAATCTTCACGAAATGTCCTGCACCCTGGAGCAATTCAAATAAATCGTCGATGCGAGGTAAGGGATATTTGTTTTGTGCAGTAACCCGATTCAGCTGACGATGATGGACGCATAAACGCAAACTGCCGTCTTTCTTCTTGACGAATAGGACAAGAGCATCCCAAGGTGATGCACTCAGACGAACAAGCCCTTTATCCAACAAGTCTAGCTACTGATCCTTCAGCTCTTTAAGCTCTGCCGGGGCCATCCGATAAGGTGGTATAGAACTAGGCCCGTGCCGGAAATCAAGTCAAAGCAGAACTCAAAATCGCGCTCTGGTGGCAATCCAAGCAACTCGTCAGGAAAACATCTGCAAACTCTTTCCCAATCGGGACCTGGTCCAACAGAATCCCCGCGTTTCTAACAACACGAACATACGCTAAGAACCCCTGACATCCTTCTTCAAAAGCTGACTGGCGTGAAGAGAAGAAATCAAACTGGGAAGGGTGGCGCTACGGTTTCCCTGAATAAAAATAACTGGATCACCCGGAAAACTAAATCTGACTGCCTTCTCACTGCAGTCCACAGACGCATAACACGTGGCTAACGAATCCGTGCCCAGAAGAACTTTGAAGTCAACATATTGAGAAGAATCAAATTGACAGAAGAATTATCTCCGATACGAACAAAATATGTTAGTTATGTATATGCCCTAGAGGCCATTGTTGTACATGTGATGTATATTATAATGGATGCTTGGATATATATAGAGATGACTTTCTTGCTCGTCATGATAGTATGCTATTTGGTTTCACTTTATCTTAACATGTTGACTTGTATTGTTTTACTGTCTTACTCTCACATGTTGATAAAGCCCTTAGGATCTGTACTCGACTACTGGGACTGTGATGAGATCATACTAGTGGGGCCACGGTAGTCGATGAGTACATCCTATAACTGTTCCTAATCGAGGGTATATCGAGACAGGGCATCGATACACCAGAGTAGACTAGCGTATACGCATCTTGACCCATATGATGGGCGATGGATGATCCCATATCCATCGGTGTTTGACATCAAGGATGGTGTACGGGTGCTCAGTGGAGACTGGGTACACTGGACGGACTCGCCGAGAACTCCCAGATGGTGATATACCACACGTCAGATGGCAGTTCTCCGGTGACACTGGTACAGGGTAGTCTGTAGACCCGAGATCGTCATAGAGTCTTGTGTGATTCCCACTGTGCTTTGATTTCCACCTTACCACGTCCAAGAGGGCGTGCAAAACGGTGGCTTTTGGGTACAGTCCCGAATCACATGGAGGCAATGAGCGATAGGAGGGGATTCGTCTCTCTCGGTATAGGGAGTTGATGTTGTGCTGTGTTCGATTGGCTATAACTGGAAGTCCCTGGCCAGGGCTGATATAGAGATTTACTAGTAAGTGTTACCAGTAGTTTCTCGACCCGTTATGAGCCACACATCGGCACGACTTATCGGTTACCGGGGTCTGACGTATACCATCCCTAGACTTGATATGCGACATGTCAGACGAAGAGACCGGACTGTACGGGAGTGTTACTGATTGGATTCACAGGAGAACGTACAGGCTAGCTTGTTGATCTTCTGATCACTCAATACCTGGGTGGCTGTTACGTTTAGCTGACCGCTTGCAGCTTGTGGGTGATTGATATAATCATCACCTGCTACCGGCGTATTGACGATTCCTTAGAGTCCTACACAGAGGTTTCTTGGCTCAGGCAAAACGGAGTAGAGGCACATATGTGATATGCGCAGGACCGAGGATAATGCGATATGAGATACCGTATTATATTCTCGCGATATTTAGATATGAACCAGGACATCGGTCAAGTGTTGATTCGATGAATCGGTACATGATATATTAGTCGGTTATATTCGATATAGCCGGATTGTCGGATCAAGTGTTGATTCGATGATTTAATGTATAATAATATATATGATATATTGTATTACATTATCTAATATTGGCTCGCTTTATTATTTCATTTTCTCACCGGATAATACATTGATATATATGCGATATATGTTAATTGTATTATTTTCTTTTGTTACAAATATATAATATATATGTGATATATATTATAGTAACATGATATGATTAATAATGGAACAAGTTTAGTGGAGATTAAGCAAGGTTAGGGTTTGATTAGGGTTAGTTCTTTCTTGCACCTTCTAGAACTTTTCCTTTTGTCATGAAGAAGATATTATGATAGATATTTTCTTATGACTCATTGTTTTAACCCAACCAAACTCTATCCCTAGTTTATTCTCTACAAAGGTTATCCTAGTCATCCTTGACCATAATTCCATGATTAATCATATATTCTTTTCTATTATTCATCACAAAAGGATTAACTCTTTTTCATCATCTTCTTCTCTCTTAAGCTTTGAGAAAGCTTACTAGTTATTCATTTTGTGATGATTTCTTATGAGAAATTGATATAAAAAGATAGCATAAATACTACTCCATCATTCTCATCTAATCTAGCCCATTAGATTAGGGTGTTCACCTCATTAGAGTGAGAGAGCTTAAGTTATTTCAATTTCGACGTAGATCATCGGAGAAAAGGAATACTACAAGCTAGCATGGATCGTTCGAGTCGTAGAGCCTCTCTTGAGTCCGGGAGATTGTGGATCGCGGCGAAGGGACTTCTACTCGGAGCTTATGAAGCGAAGGAGCGGACTACAAAGGTTGTAATCCCTCACACTTAGTAGTAAAGATGTTTACTTGCATGTTAAACCCTAATAATCTAGCAAAGATCCCGGTTTTGGGTTGTTCGGCACATCTAAAATTTTATTCGGGCATGGTTGATGCCTTATGAACCCTCATAAGAGTGCCCAGGAACCCTACAGTGGTATCAGAGCCTAGCTAGAGCATTAGGCGACATGTATACGAAGTTAAAACTCCGAACGAACCCCGAAACGACCCCCTCTCTGGACAAATTTTAAAAACTGTGATTTTTCTGTATTAAAAATACCTAAAAAATTCAGCAGGGAAATATAAGCACTACAGTGAAAAACGAGCGCATAATCTGTACAAACCGCCGTGGAACCGCGGCCATACCGCGCTTGGACCACGGATCCGCGGCAGTACAGAGGAGTTATGCACTGTAATATCAATTTCTGTAAGTGCTATTTTCTGGGTATTTTTAATCTGACTAATGTGTTGAGTGTTCTGGGGTTTATTTTGTAATCGTTGATTCGATCGGAATATTTAATTTTGTTATGTTTTCCGGATATTTAGAAACTGTTAAAATATTCGAACGGATATCATTAACTCACTTTTTCCCGGCACGAAAAATTTTCAAGTGTTGAATTTTTATCGGGTTTAAATCTTTCGGATAAACGTACAAGTAACGCGGCGGTCCCTCTAGAAGAACACAAAGCTTAACTCGATTATCTGACCGTCTGAACCGCCTCTAAACCTTAGGGTTTGGGGCAGTACGGCGTGCCACATGTGAGGCGTTGGCTTGACCCTTCTACGGCTGGATCATCGGTACTGTGACAGATTCTGGGATTATTTGAACTCCGCTCAAGTGTCGAGCTATTTAGGAAATTTTGGGTATTTGATTATCTGTTCGGAAAGTTTAATACTGTCTATTTATTTGGAATGTGATACAATATGTGGAATTCATATAATTAGGCATGAAATGCGAAGTATGTGATATTTCGGATTTACGATGTCTAAAGTGATTGTGGATTCCAAATGTTGTAGTTTTACAATTTCTTTTCTGTGACCGTAAGTGTAGTATGTAGTTGTATTGCCGATCTTCGTTGCTATACATCAACGACGATCGGTGTATGCATACTTACTTACGTTGATGATATGTGATATTATGTGTTGCTGTGATATGTTATATTGGATCGTCGTGTTCTGAATAGCCGGGGTTTTATGTGAGATGAGGGTTTTTATTTTCATTCATGTAAAATTCATTTGTATGTAATATTCTTTTATTGGGGCACTTCTGGGATGAGGTTGATGTCACCAGTGTATATTATTTACTTTTCCGCATTAGGTAGACCCAAGGAGGGGAGCATAAGTAACCGGGTTCTAGGGTCCAGTGGGAGGCCATCTCGAGGAGTCGAGACCGGGTCTCCTAACCCTATAACTGACAGTGTTACTTGCCGCTTTCGTAGGGGTCTAGGAATGTAGGTTTGGCTATTCATCGCGATCGTGGAATCCGTGTTTTATACCGGCTCGTATTGAAAACACGGACATCCTAGTATATCCAATATTTCATATATGTTCTTCTGCTGCAATGTTCTGTGATGAGATCATATTACTGCCTGAGACGAATGCTTATACTATATAAATATGCTGATATATAAATATTACTGCTTTCGTTTCTTCTGTGATGCTTAGGAAGCATAAGCTGATGGGATTTATTAATGAGATTAATAAAAAGAAACCTAAAAGATGTTGTAAAATCAAAACTTTAATAAAAAGGGTAGCTACAGTTTTGCTTTGCATAGCGGTATATATGATATATCCTGCACCTTATTCGATGGGGAAAGAGCCGAGATCCCTTCACCGGGAGTGACCTCTTTAGCGAAACTAGAAAAAGCCTAAAAAACACTCCTTTTTCAAAAACCACATGATTCTACGACGATATCAAGTTCATTACGCTCAAGGTTTTCTGAAAAACCTGTGTAGCCCTCCGTCATTTCAGATAGATATTACTTAGTATTCGTGCTACATTTGTTGGCCTGCGTCAAGGCGTAGTGTGCGGTAGCTAACTAATACTTATCTGCAACATGAGATGAGATTGGATTAGGGTAGTCGTACGACTTTGTTGGCCTGCGTCAAGGGTCGTGCGGGTAGGTTTAATTCAATCAAGAAATGTACGGGTTGAACTTGACTAGCGGACTATGGTTTGTTGGCCTGCGTCAAGGTCATAGAACGCTAGGGGTAAAAATATTATCGGGAATTTCAAGTGTTGAAATTTGCAATGAGATTGCATACCTCCTATGAGATAGTTGGATCCCGATACCCACTGCGAGTAAGTGTTACTCCTGGGAGAGTTTTACACAGGATAATTAGTCGATCAAGTAGGTGTCTAGAAAAGTGTTAACGGGGTTACGCTCCTGGAAAAACGAGGTTTACTTTAATTAGGTCCGTGCGATAGCACGGGGAACTTCCCTCAAGTACCGATACTGATCTGGCTGAAAGATTGACGAAATTGTAGGGTGTAATTAATCCCGGCTAATCTTACCTTTTAGAGTTTGAAGGAAGATTTGATAAAAACAGTGGGAGACATCCTGATTAGATAAGATAATAACCAATCTAATCTTGCAAGAGCATACGCTAAAGTGTTTTCTTCTCTCTCTCTCCAGGTAGCGACCATGTCAGGCCATAATCAAGATAATAATATGGATGTATTGACTGAACTCGCTTATTATACTGAGCAGGGGAACGTTGGACCCGTTCTTTCTTATAAGAGTTATAAGACTGAACAGGAAACAGGAGAATATCTGGATTCTCACGCCGCCCAAACGGAGAACATGCATGTTGATGCACCTTCTTCGGGTGTGTTAGTTATTGAGAACTGTTCCTGAGTTCACCCTACGTCCTGGGTATTAGATACCGGATCAGTATCCCACATATGTAAATTGTTACATGGGCTACGTAAAGGTAGAGAACTAGGAAAAGGTGATCATTTCGTTCAAGTAGGGAATGGTGCAAGTATTGCAGCCAAAGCAGTTGGCGAATATCACCTAGTATTACCAAGTAGTAATACACTGATTCTGAATGAGTGCTATTATATACCGAACATGATGTGCAATATTATTTCAGTTTCTTTATTAAGTAAAGAAGGATATAATTTTGCAGTAAAGGATAATGTTATGAACATATTCCTTGATCAAAAGTTGATTGCATCAGGCTCGTTACATAATGGCATATTCATTCTCAATCAAAATACAGTCCTCAATATACAAAACACACACAAGAGGAAGAGTTCAGAAATGAACGAATCCTTCTTGTGGCATTGTAGACTTGGTCATATCAATACGACACGACTAGCTAAGTTACATAAGGATGGATATTTGAATTCGTTCGAATTATCATCTTATGATACTTGCCATTCATGTCTCAAAGGAAAAATGACCAAAGCTCCGTTTAGTAGACACGGAGAAAGAGTTACGGAACTCTTAGGACTGGTACATAGTGATGTATGCGGTCCCATGTCTACGCATACCATAAATGGTTCTACCTACTTTATTACATTCACCGACGATCTCTCAAAATTCGGATATGTGTTCTTGATGAAACACAAGTCTGAAGTTTTTGAGAAATTCAGAGAATATAAGCACGAAGTAGAGAACCAAACGGGCAAAAGTATTAAGATTCTTCGATCTGATCGAGGAGGAGAATACTTGAGCAATGATTTTCTAGATTATCTAAAAGAGAATGGGATTCTCTCTCAGCTTACTCTTCCTTATACACCACAGCACAACGGTGTATCGGAGCGGAGGAATCGCACCCTATTAGATATGGTGCGCTTTATGATGAGTACAGCTGAGTTACCTATTTCCTTCTGGGGATATGCACTGGAGACAGCTGCAGACCTATTGAATATGGTTCCCACCAAATCTGTGCCAACCACTCCATATGAGATATGGAAAGGAAATAGACCATATTTTAATTATGTTAGGATATGGGGTTGTCCGGCATATGTGAAAACACAAAATCCGGACAAACTCGGCGCAAGGTCTATTCTGTGCAAGTTTATTGGATATCCCAAACATTCGCGCGGGTATATCTTCTACCACACCGAAGAACAAAAGGTGTTTGTTTCTCGGCACGCCACCTTTTTAGAAAAGGAATTTCTTACAAAAGAAATTAGTGGCAATGAGGTAGAACTGGAAGAAGTTCCAGCAGAACAAACTACAACAGATGATTTAGTGGAACCAGAGGATTCAGTAGTACCCGACGAACCCCAGCCTCTCCGCCGATCTAGTAGGGTTTCTCGTCCACCTGAGAGATACTACGGTTTTCTCATTGATGGTGGAAGCGAGGATTGCATCATAGAAGATGATGACCCCACTAATTTCAAGCAGGCCATCACGAGTGGTGACTCTGTGAAATGGCTGGATGCAATACGATCTGAGATGGAATCCATGTACACCAACAAAGTATGGACTTTGGAAAATACTCCTGAAGGGATAAAACCCATTAGGAGCAAGTGGATCTTTAAAATAAAATTTGGTGTAGATGGAAAAGTTGAGACTTTCAAAGCTAGACTTGTTGCAAAGGGTTTTCGTCAACGATCAGGTGTGGATTATGACGAAACCTTTTCTCCAGTGGCTATGCTTAAGTCCATCCGGATCTTACTTGCCATTGCTGCATACCATGACTACGAAATCTGGCAAATGAATGTTAAGACTGTAGGGATGCTAGGCACACGCACAGGGGTCTACGAGGCATCAACCATGCCCGATTAAAATATTAGCCATGCCGACAACCCAAAACCGGATCTTTAAACTAGAGTTTATGCGAAAACAAACATGTTAAACACTTTAACACTAAGTGAGAGGGATTACAACCTTTGTAGATCCGGTCCTTCACTTCTTAAACTCCGTGTTGAGGTCCCTTCGCTGCGATCATCGTGTTCCGGACTCTCGAGAGGCTCCACGAAGAGAAAGATGCAGTCTTGCTTCCGATCTTCGATAACATAGATGATCTACCTTGAAGTTTCATTAACACAAGCTAACACTCACTAAATGAAGTGAACACCCTCATCTAAATGGCAAGGATAGAGATGAGGATGATGAAGTAGGATTTTTGCTCTCATTTGTTTTCTATTCTCACTCACTTTCATCACAAATATCAAAGCAAGAAAACTTTGCAAAGGAGGAAGAAGAAGAATGAATAATGAATTATTGCTTTGTGATGAATAATGAAAAGATGATAATGATGAATTATGCAACCATGGTTAACTAAACCATTGTAGATATTTAAGTAGGGCTAGGGTTTGGGTTAGGTTAAAGGTGAGTTACTTGAAAATATCAAGCATAATATCTTTTCCATGACAAAAGAAAAGCTTCTAGAAGCTACTAGAAGTATTAACCCTAATCCAAACCCTAACCATGTTTAAACTCCACTAACATGTTGCATTAGTAATCATATCATGTTACAATATTATATATCACTTATATAATATTTATTGTAACAAAATAAAATAATACAATTAACATATATCGCATATATATTAATGTATTACCCGAGTGAGAAAAAGAATCTTTTAGTGAGCTAATATTAGTTAATGTAATTTAATATATCATATATATTATTATACATTAAATTATCGAATCAACACTTGATCCGAGAATCCGGATATATCGCATATAACCGACTAATACGATGACCCGGCTATATCACATATACCCGGCCGATATCTCATATCGCGAGAATCCAATACGGTATCACATACCGCATTATCCTTGGTCCCGCACATATCACATATGTGCTCCTACTCCGTTTTGCCTGAGTCAAGAAACCTCTGTGTAGGACTCTAAAGAATCGTCAATACGCCGGTAGTAAGTGATGATCATATCAAACACGCTCAAGCTGCAAACGGTCAGCTAAACGTAACAGCTACCCAGGTATTGAGCGCTCAGAAGATCAACAAGCAAGCCTGTACATTCTCCTGTGAATCCAATCAGTAACACTCCCGTACAGTCCGGTCTCGTCGTCTGATATGTTGCAATACTCGCCTAGGGGTGGTAAACGTCAGACCCCAGTAGCTCGATAAGTCGTGTCGATATGAGGTCCATAACAGTTCGAGAAACTACTGATAACACTTACCAGTAAATCTCAGCAACCCTGGCCAGGGATTTCCAGTTATAGCCAATCAAACACAGCGCAATATCAACTCCCTATACCGGAAGAGACGAATCCCCTCCTATCGCTCATTGCCTCCATGTGATTCGGGACTGTACCCAAAAGCCACCTTTTTGCACGCCCTCTTGGACGTGGTATGATGGAAATCAAAGCACAGTGGGAATCACACAAGACTCTATGACGATCTCGGTTCAACAGACTACTCTGTACCAGTGTCACCGGAGAACTGCCATCTGACGTGAGGTATAATACCATCTGGGAGTTCTCGGCGAGTCCGTCCAGTGTACCCAGTCTTCACTGAACAACCGTACACCATCCTTGATGTCAAACACCGATGGATATAGGATCACCCATCGCCCATCATATGGGTCAAGATGCGTATACGCTAGTCTACTCTGGTGTATCGATGCCCTGTCTCGATACACCCTCGACTAGGAACAATTATAGGATGTACTCGTCGACTACCGTGGCCCCACTAGTATGATCTCATCATAGTCCCAGTAGTCGAGCACATATCCTAAGGGCTTTATCAACATGTAACACAGAGACAATCAGAGTACATGTTAAGATAAAGTACAACCAGATAGCGTACTATCATGTCGAGCAAGAAAGTCCTCCCTATATATGTCCAAGCATCCATTACAATATACATCGTATGTACAGTAATAGCCTCTAGGGCATACATATAACTAACAATCTCCCACTTGCACTAGAGCCATCTGTTGTGGTATCACATACCCAACAATTAGCTGTGGTTGAAGTATCTCATACTCAACCGTCCCATAAGAGTCTCTACTGGGAAAAAGGCCTTTGTGAGTGGATCCACGTTGTTGTCCTCTGTGTCTACTCTCCTAACCTCGATCTCCCTGGAGATCAACCATCTCCAAGATCAGGTGATACTGCCTAAGAATTATATCTGGATTTCTGATGGGACGGGAGTTCCTTGGTATAAGCCACAACTCCATTGTCACACAATGGTAGGAACGGAATTCATCTCATGAACTTATATATATCCAGACTGCCTCTTTGGTAGCATCCTTGGAAACGATGTATCTTGCCTTTAATCGTCTAGTAAGTTACGGTATCTAGCTTGGAACTCTTCCAACATACCGTCCCTCCACTGAGGGTAAAGACAATGCCTGCGACTGACATTCAGTCGTCCTTATCACCCTGGAACCTTTCCAGTGATTCTCCCCAGGATTGATTGATACCATCTCACTACAACTAGTGTGTATCCTAACATCCAATTAGATCTATCTCATAGATCCAAAACCCAGGATTTAGGAGGTGTCATCTTTGATCCTATATGGAGAATCCTTGTGATAAGCGGAGATTGACCGAGCGTAGCATGGGAAACTCTTTCCCTATCAAGAGTATGTCATCCACGTACTCTACGAGGATTACCACCATACTCTCTACTACCATTTTGTATATACAAGGTTCATCTACCATTTTGATGAAGTCAAACTTTTTGAGTACTACATCAAAACAGACGTTCTAACTCCGCGATGCCTGCTTCATCACATAAAACATCTTGCACACGTTTCCGCTGCTCCCACTGTCTATGAAGCCCTCTGGCTGTGTACTTATAGACGCTATCTTCTAAAACATCATTTAGAAAAGCAGTCATGACACCCAACCACCAGATATCGTAGTCATGGTATGTAGCCGTGGCAAGTAGGATCTGGATGGACTTAAGCATAGCTTTGAAAGTCTCAACTTTCCCATGTATACCAAGTAATCTTCTCAAGATATACTTGCTCCTAATGGGGATTTAACCCTTCAGATAAAGCAACCAAAGTCCATACTTTGTTGGTGTATAAGGATTCCATCTCAGATCACTAAGCATCCAGCCATTCTTACAGAGTCCCACTCCTGATGGCCAGCTCGAAACTACTTGGGTCATCATCTCATGATGCAATTCTCGCTCCTACTGTCATAGAGAAACCGAAGTATCTCTCAGGTGGGTGAGGAACCCTACTAGATCGGTGGAGAGGCTGAGGTTCATTGGAAACTATTAAATCTTTTGGTTCTACCAAATCATCTGCTGTAGTTTGTATAGCTGGAACTCCTTCCAGTTCTACCTCATGACCACTAATTTCTTCACAAGAAATTCCCTTTCACAAAGGTGGCATGTTGAGAAACAAAAACATCTTTTGTTCCTCGGTTAGGTAGAAGATATTCCCTTGCGAATGCTTGGGATATCCATCAAACTTCCACAGATCTGACTTTGCCTCGAGCTTGTCCGGATTTTGCTTTTTAGACATAGGCCGGACAACCCCAAATCTTAACAAACTGAAGATATGGGCTCTTCCCTTTCCATATCACATATGAAGTGGTAGGCAACTGATTTGATTTGAACCCTAGTCAATAGGTATGCAGCTTCTCAAGCGTATAACTCCCAAAAGGAAATAGGAAACCCAGTAGTACTCATCATAGAGCACACCATATCACATAGGGTGCTATTGCTCCACCACGGTATACCATCGTGCTATGGTGTATTCGGAGGAGTAATACCGAGAGAGAATCTCATTCTCCTTTAGAATAGTCCAGGAATTCCGTGCTCAAGTATTCTCCTCCCTGATCTCATCAAAGGACATAATACTTATACCCGTTGTTGGTTCTCTACTTCTAATTTATATTCTGTGAATATCTCAAAAGCTTCGGATTTGTGTTTCAACAGGAACATATGTCTGAATCTTGAGAGATCATCAGAGAATGTAATGAAGTACAAAGAACCGGTCTTGGCATGTGTAGACAGGGGACCTTCATACATCAGCATGTATCAACCCAAGAGTTCACTAACTCTTTCTCTATTTCCAATAAACAGAGCTATGGTCATCTTATTTTTGTGACATGACCGGCAAGTTTCACAAGATGTAAATTCAAACAGATTTAAATATGCATCTAAATGTAACTTAGCTAGTCGGGTCGCATTGATATGACCTAGTCTACAATACCTCAAGAAGGATTCATTCATTTCTGAACTATTCATCTTGTGTGTGTTCTGTACTTTAAGAACTGTAGTTTGATTTAGAACGTCAATGCTTTTAGATAACGTGCCTGAACCGATCAACTCTTGATATAGGAAATGTTCAAAATATTATCCAACAATACAAAATTATATCCTTCTTTACTAATAAAGAGACTGATATGATGTTGTATATCAGGTTCGGTATCTAATAACATTCGTTCAGAATCAATATATTCTGGTAATACAGGGTGATAGTGACCAACAGACTTGATTGCAACACTTGCACCGTTTCTATCTCATGAAACTTATCACCCGTTCTCAGTTCTCTACCTTTCTGTAGCCCATGTAACAAATTACATATCCGGGATCCTGATCTGGTATCAAATACCCAGGACGTAAAGGGCATTGAGAAACAGTTCTGTGTAATGAACACACCTGAAGAAGATGTATCAGCATGCACTTTCTTCGTTTGGGCGGCACGGGAATTCTGGTAATCCCCAATTTCTTGCTCTGTCTTATAACAATTATAAGTTGGAGCGGGACCAACGTTCCCCAGCTCAGTATAACAAGCGGGTTCGGTCAATATATCCGTATTATTATCTTGATTAAGGCGTGATATGGTCGCTAACTGGAGAGAGAGAGAAGAAAACACTCAGCGTATGCTCTTGCAAGATTAGATTGGTTATCTAATATATCTAATGAGGATGTCTCCCACTGATTTAGTCAAATCTTCCTTCAAACCCTAAAAGAAAAGACTAGCTGGGATTAATTACACACTACAAGTTCGCCAATCTTTTAGCCAGGCCAGTGCCGGTACTTTGAGGGAGGTTCCCCGTGCTTTCGCACGAACCTAATTAAAGTAAACCTCGTTTTCCCAGGGGCGTAACCCCGTTGACACCTTTCTAGACACCTACTTGATCGGCTAATTGCAATGTGTAAAACACTCCCAGGAGTAACTCTTACTCGCAGCGGGTATCGGGATCCAACTATCTCATAGAAGGTATGCAATCTCATTGCAAATTTCAACACTTGAAATTCCCGATGATATTTTACCCCTAGCAGCTATATGACCTTAACATAGTCAACAAATCATAAGTGCTTGTCAAGTTCTACCCGTCATTTCCCGATTGAATTAAACCCACCCGCACGACCCTTAACATAGTCAACAAAGTCGCACGACTACCCTAATCCAATCGCATCATATACTTATACAGATAAGCATTAATCAGCTACCGCACACTACGCCTTAACATAATCAACAAACGTAGCACGAATACTAACTAGTACTTATCTGAAATGACGGAGGGCTACGACAGGTTTTTAAGAAAACCTTTTGCGTAATGAACTTGATATCGTTGTAGAATCGAGTGATTTTAAATGGAGTGTTTTTGAGGCTTTTCTAGTTTTGCTAAAGGGGTCACTCCCGGTGAAGAGATCGTCGGCCCTTTCCTCATCGAATAAGGTGCAGGATATTTCACAAATATCACTATGCAAAGCAAGAACTATAGAAGCAATCAAAAGACAAACCGAGTTTGTAGCATCTGCTAGTTTCACTAAAGAGGTCACTCCCGGTGAAGGTATCTCGGCTCTTTCCTTATCGAATAAGGTGCTGGATGTTCTACAAGGAACACCGCTATGCAAAGCAAGAACTAGAGCTACCAGTTTTTAAACAAGTTTCTACAACATCTTAGGTTTCTTTTATTTCATTAATCTCATTAATGAAGTCCCATTTTAATATGCTTCACAAGCATCAGATATGAAACAAAATCAACAATATATAATATATATCTCATATATATAATATAAACATTCGTCTTAGGCAGTAATATGATCTCATCACAAAACATTGCAGCAGAAGAACATATATGAAATATTGGATATACTAGGACGTCCGTGTTTTCAATATGAGCCTGTATAAAACACGGATTCCACGGTCGCGATGAATAGCCAAACCCACATCCCTAGACCCCTACGAGAGCGGCAACCAACACAGCCAATTCTAGGGTTAGGAGACCCGGTCCCGACTCCTCGAGATGGTCTCCCACTGGACCCTAGAACCCGGTTACTTGTGCTTCTCGCCTTGGGTCTACCTAATGCGGAAAAGTAAATAATATACAATGGTGACATCATCCTCAGCCCGGAAGTGCCCCAATAAAAGAATATTACATACAAATGAATTTTACAGAATGAAAATAAAAACCCTCATCTCATATAAAACCCCCAGCTATTCAAAACGCGACGATCCAATATAACATATCACAGCAACACATAATATCTCATATCATCAACGTAAGTAAGTATGCATACATCGATCGTCGTTGATGTATAGCAACGAAAACCGGCAATACAACTACATACTACACTTACGGTCACAGAAAAGAAAGTGTAAAACTACAACAGTTGGAATCCGCAACCTCTTTAGACATCGCATGCCTAACCAAATGAATTTCTTAGACATCGCATGCCTAACAATTATAAACCCCGCATTTTAGTCTCTTTATCGAAAACACTTTTCAATATATCAAGTCGGGCAATTTAACAAGATTCCCGACATCATGATCGAATGCTCGTCGCAAACTTTAGTAGATGGCCGCACCCTCGGATGCCGTCGACGAAGCGCACTAAAGTGGAACACCGCTGCCGCGAGCACCCGAACGGATGCTTTTCGCGACGGGGTTCTCCTACAGTCACTTGGTCGGGGCTATGGGGCGTGGCTATCTATTAAGTTTACCCGGCGAGTATCCGCGTACGCTACGTGATTGCGACGGACTTTTGATCGCATCAAAATTCTGTGGCAACCGATCATCTGAGACTGAACTGCTAGATTTATAACATTCAAATTAGTTATCTCATAACTAGATGTGGATTCCAAATATTTATCACATTCCAGATAAATAGACAATGTTAAACTTTCCGATCAAATAATCAAACGCCCAAGTTTTCCCAAATAGTTCTCAACAAGTGAAATTAGTTTAAAAACATCCATCACATGCTACAGTACCAATGGTCCAGCCGTAGAAGGGTCAAGCCAACGCCTCACATGTGGCACGCCGTACTGCCCCGAACCCTAAGCTTCAGAGGCAGTTCAAGACGGTCACATAATCGAGTTAAGGTTGTCTTCTAGAGGGTCCACCGCGTTACTTGCATGACTTAGAACGTTCTTAAACTACGGAAAAATCCAACGCTTGGAAATTTTCCTGCAGGGGAAAAAGTGAGTTATTGATATCCGTTCGAAAATTTTAACACGTTCTAAAAATTACCCGGACAAACTAAACAAAGTTAAATTATCCGATCGAATCAACGAGTCCCTAATACAACCCAGAAAACTCAACACTTGAGTAAAAAATTAAAAATACCCAGAAACATCAGGAAATTGATAGGGACTGTACTGTGCTAAAAACAAAGTATAACGTCACTGTGACGCCGCGGAACCGCGGCATGAGCATGGGTCCCGCGGCGGTTTGGGCGACTTACTTTGTTGTTTTTCACAGAGTGCCATATAATTCCCTGCTGATATTTTTAAGCATTTTTAATTCACAAAAAATCACATTTTCAGAAAATGTCCAGAGAAGGGTTCAAATTAGGGTTTCGGAGTTCGATCGGACTTTAAACTCCGTCTAGATTTCGCCTAAAGCTCTAGCTTGGCTCTGATACCACTGTAGGGATGCTAGGCACACGCACAAAGGTCTACGAGGCATCAACCATGCCCGATTAAAATATTAGCCGTGCCGAACAACCCAAAGCCGGATCTTTAAACTAGAGTTTATGCGAAAACAAACATGTTAAACACTTTAACACTAAGTGAGAGGGATTACAACCTTTGTAGATTCGGTCCTTCATTTCTTAAGCTCCGTGTTGAGGTCCCTTCGCTGCGATCATCGTGTTCTGGACTCTCGAGAGGCTCCACGAAGAGAAAGATGCAGTCTTGCTTCCGATCTTCGATAACATAGATGATCTACCTTGAAGTTTCATTAACACAAGCTAACACTCACTAAATGAAGTGAACACCCTCATCTAAATGGCAAGGATAGAGATGAGGATGATGAAGTAGGATTTTTGCTCTCATTTGTTTTCTATTTCTCACTCACTTTCATCATAAATATCAAAGCAAGAAAACTTTGCAAAGGAGGAAGAAGAAGAATGAATAATGAATTATTGCATTGTGATGAATAATGAAAAAATGATAATGATGAATTATGCAACCATGGTTAACTAAAACATTGTAGAGATTTAACTAGGGCTAGGGTTTGGGTTGGGTTAAAGGTGAGTCACTTGAAAATATCAAGCATAATATCTTTTCCATGACAAAAGAAAAGCTTTTAGAAGCTACTAGAAGTCTTAACCCTAATCCAAACCCTAACCATGTTTAAACTCCACTAAACATGTTGCATTAGTAATCATATCATGTTACAATATTATATATCACATATATAATATTTATTGTAACAAAATAAAATAATACAATTAACATATATCGCATATATATCAATGTATTACCCGAGTGAGAAAAAGAATCTTTTAGTGAGCTAATATTAGTTAATGTAATTTAATATATCATATATATTATTATACATTAAATTATCGAATCAACACTCGATCCAAGAATCCGGCTATATCGCATATAACCGACTAATACGATGACCCGGCTATATCACATATACCCGGCCGATATCTCATATCGCGAGAATCCAATACGGTACCACATACCGCATTATCCTCGGTCCCGCACATATCACATATGTGCTCTTACTGCGTTTTTCCTGAGTCAAGAAACCTCTGTGTAGGACTCTAAAGAATCGTCAATACGCCGGCAGTAGGTGATGATCATATCAAACACCCACAAGCTGCAAGCGGTCAGCTAAACGTAACAGCTACCCAGGTATTGAGCGTTCAGAAGATCAACAAGCAAGCCTGTACATTCTCCTGTGAATCCAATCAGTAACACTCCCGTACAGTCCGGTCTCGTCGTCTGATATGTTGCAATACTCGCCTAGGGGTGGTAAACGTCAGACCCTAGTAGCTCGATAAGTCGTGTCGATATGAGGTCCATAACAGTTCGAGAAACTACTGATAACACTTACCAGTAAATCGCCGCAACCCTGGCCAGGGATTTCCAGTTATAGCCAATCGAACACAGCGCAACATCAACTCCCTATACCGAGAGAGACGAATCCCCTCCTCTCGCTCATTGCCTCCATGTGATTCGGGACTGTACCCAAAAGCCACCTTTTGCACGCCCTCTTGGACGTGGTATGATGGAAATCAAAGCACAGTGGGAATCACACAAGACTCTATGACGATCTCGGGTCAACAGACTACTCTGTACCAGTGTCACCGGAGAACTGCCATCTGACGTGAGGTATAATACCATCTGGGAGTTCTCGGCGAGTCCGTCCAGTGTACCCAGTCTTCACTGAGCACCCGTACACCATCCTTGATGTCAAACATCGATGGATATAGGATCACCCATCGCCCATCATATGGGTCAAGATGCGTATACGCTAGTCTACTCTGGTGTATCGATTCCCTGTCTCGATACACTCTCGACTAGGAACAGTTATAGGATGTACTCGTCGACTACCGTGGCCCCACTAGTATGATCTCATCATAGTCCCAGTAGTCGAGTACATATTCTAAGGGCTTTATCAACATGTAATATAGAGACATTCAGAGTACATGCTAAGATAATGTACAACTAGATAGCGTACTATCATGTCGAGCAAGAAAGTCGTCCCTATATATGTCCAAGCATCCATTACAATATACATCGTATCTACAGTAATGGCCTCTAGGGCATACATATAACTAACAAAGACCGCCTTTCTAAACGGTGATTTAGAAGAGTGCATGTACATGACTCAGCCAGAGGGCTTCGTAGATAGTGGGAGCAGCGGAAAGGTGTGCAAGCTACTTAAATCCATTTATGGGTTAAAGCAAGCATCGCGGAGTTGGAACATCTGTTTTGCTGTTGTAGTCAAAGAGTTTGACTTCATCAAAAATATAGATGAACCTTGTATTTATAAGAAGGTAGCAGAGAGTATGGTTGTCTTCCTCGTATTGTACGTGGATGACATACTCTTGATAGGAAATTATAATCCTATGCTGCAGTCATCAAGCTCTTCTTATCACAAAGATTCTCAATGAAAGATCTAGGTGATGCCTTCTGCATATTGGGAATCATGATCTATAGAGATAGATCTAAACGGATACCGGGATTGTCCCAATCCAGGTACATTGACACCATAGTAAAGAGATTTAGTATGGAAGAATCCAAGCGTGGGAACCAACCCACGATCTCTGGACCCACTCTCTCTAAAGAGATGTCTCCCAAGACTGATTTGGAGAGAGCTCGCATGCAAGGGGATACCCTATGCTTCGGCAGTAGGCTCTATCATGTATGCGATGCTATGTACCAGACCCGATGTAGCATACTCACTAAGTGTAGTGAGTCGGTATCAAGCAGATCCTGGAGAGAGTCACTGGACAGCTATGAAGAACATTCTCAAGTACTTGCGAAGGACTAGAGAGATGTTTTTGGTGTATGGTAACGGAGAACTCCGGGTGGAGTCCGTTACCGATTCCAGCTTCCAAAGTGATAAGGACAACTCTAAGTCGCACTCGGGCTTTGTCTTTACCCTCAATGGAGGGGCGGTATGTTGGAAGAGTTCCAAACAGGATACCGTTGCAGACTTAACGATGGAGGCTGAATACATCGCTGCCAACGATGCTGCCAAAGAGGCTGTCTGGATAAAGAAGTTCATTAGTGAACTTGGTGTGGTTCCATCCATTGAACATCCAATACCTCTGTATTGCGATAACAATGGAGCTGTGGCTTTGGCCAAGGAACCCAGGTCCCATCAAAAGTCCAGACATATTCTGAGGCGGTATCACCTGATCAGGGAGATAGTTGATCGCTGGGAGATCGAGGTCAGGAGAGTAGATACGAAGGACAACACTACAGATCCACTCACGAAGGCCATTCCCTAGATACAGCTTGAGAGATTATTCGGGATGCTAGGTATGAAATACTACAGCAGCTGGCCTTAGTGCAAGTGGGAGATTGTTAGTTATGTATATGCCCTAGAGGCCACTGTTGTACATGTGATGTATATTATAATGGATGCTTGGATATATATAGAGATGACTTTCTTGCTCGTCATGATAGTATGCTATTTGGTTTCACTTTATCTTAACATGTTGACTTGTATTATTTTACTGTCTTACTCTCACATGTTGATAAAGCCCTTAGGATCTGTACTCGACTACTGGGACTGTGATTAGATCATACTAGTGGGGCCACGGTAGTCGATGAGTACATCCTATAACTGTTCCTAGTCGAGGGTATATCGAGACAGGGCATCGATACACCAGAGTAGACTAGCGTATACGCATCTTGACCCATATGATGGGCGATGGATGATCCCATATCCATCGGTGTTTGACATCAAGGATGGTGTACGGGTGCTCAGTGGAGACTGGATACACTGGACGGACTCGCCGAGAACTCCCAGATGGTGATATACCATACGTCAGATGGCAGTTCTCCGGTGACACTGGTACAGGGTAGTCTGTAGATCTGAGATCGTCATAGAGTCTTGTGTGATTCCCACTGTGCTTTGATTTCCACCTTACCACGTCCAAGAGGGCGTGCAAAACGGTGGCTTTTGGGTACAGTCCCGAATCACATGGAGGCAATGAGCAATAGGAGGGGATTCGTCTCTCCCGGTATAGGGAGTTGATGTTGTGCTATTCGATTTGCTATAACTGGAAGTCTCTGGCCAGGGATGATATAGAGATTTACTGGTAAGTGTTACCAGTAGTTTCTCGACCCATTATGAGCCACACATCGACACGACTTATCGGTTACTGGAGTCTGACGTATACCACCCCTAGACTTGATATGCGACATATCAGACGAAGAGACCGGACTGTACGGGAGTGTTACTGATTGGATTCACAGGAGAACGTACAGGCTAGCTTGTTGATCTTCTGATCGCTCAATACCTGGGTGGCTGTTACGTTTAGCTGACCGCTTGCAGCTTGTGGGTGTTTGATATGATCATCACCTGCTACCGGCGTATTGACGATTCTTTAGAGTCCTACACAGAGGTTTCTTGGCTCAGGCAAAACGGAGTAGAGGCATATATGTGATATGCGCAGGACCGAGGATAATGCGATATGAGATACCGTATTATATTCTCGCGATATTTAGATATGAACCAGGACATCGGATCAAGTGTCGATTCGATGAATCGGTACATGATATATTAGTCGGTTATATTCGATATAGCCGGATTGTCGGATCAAGTGTTGATTCGATGATTTAATGTATAATAATATATATGATATATTGTATTACATTATCTAATATTGGCTCGCTTTATTATTTCATTTTCTCACCGGATAATACATTGATATATATGTGATATATGTTAATTGTATTATTTTCTTTTGTTATAAATATATAATATATATGTGATATATATTATAGTAACATGATATGATTAATAATGGAACAAGTGTAGTGGAGATTAAGCAAGGTTAGGGTTTGATTAGGGTTAGTTCTTTCTTGCACCTTCTAGAACTTTTCCTTTTGTCATGAAGAAGATATTATGATAGATATTTTCTTATGACTCATTGTTTTAACCCAACCAAACCCTAGCCCTAGTTTATTCTCTACAAAGGTTATCCTAGTCATCCTTGACCATGGTTCCATGATTAATCATATATTCTTTTCTATTATTCATCACAAAAGGATTAACTCTTTTTCATTATCTTCTTCTCTCTTAAGCTTTGAGAAAGCTTACTAGTTATTCATTTTGTGATGATTTCTTGTGAGAAATTGATATAAAAAGATAGCATAAATACTACTCCATCATTCTCATCTAATCTAGCCCATTAGATTAGGGTGTTCACCTCATTAGAGTGAGAGAGCTTGAGTTATTGCAACTTCGACGTAGATCATCGGAGAAAAGGAATACTACAAGCTAGCATGGATCGTTCGAGTCGTGGAGTCTCTCTTGAGTCCGGGAGATCGTGGATCGCGGCGAAGGGACTTCTACTCGGAGCTTATGAAGCGAAGGAGCGGACTACAAAGGTTGTAATCCCTCACACTTAGTAGTAAAGATGTTTACTTGCATGTTAAACCCTAATAATCTAGCAAAGATCCCGGTTTTGGGTTGTTCGCCACGTCTAAAATTTTATTCGGGCATGGTTGATGCCTTATGAACCCTCACAAGAGTGCCCAGGAACCCTACAAAATAAACACGAACGAAAAACATATCGAGCGACCAAAAGACTAGCTTACGGGAGAAATCACAACAAGCGGCAGATCAAGCAAGGACGACTCTCAGTCCAATCTCGGTACAAATTGCGTATATACAGGTTCAAACAACAAAAGAAATACGCACATCGAAAGAAAATACTGAAATAACACCTGTCACGATGTCTACCTAACCGCCTATGAGCTGGAAAACCGGTACGAATCC
The DNA here is from genome assembly GCA_030015575.1 of Agapanthus africanus. Taxonomy (NCBI): domain Eukaryota; kingdom Viridiplantae; phylum Streptophyta; class Magnoliopsida; order Asparagales; family Amaryllidaceae; genus Agapanthus; species Agapanthus africanus. The sequence goes on along the minus strand of CM057347.1, from coordinate 202,239,903 downwards.
GCTTCGGTCCAGAAACGACCGAAGTTTCAGAAATGCGCTCCTCCAAAAGTAAGGCTGCATCCATCGCGGCTGCATAAGTGTCAAAATGCTTGGTGCCAATAGCAAGAAATAACTGCTTGTCAAGTCCCCGCACAAACCTCTTTATGCGTTTCTCTTCAGTGTCCACCAGGTAAGGAGCAAATCGGGACAACTAGGTAAACTGAATGTCGTACTCGGACACTGTCATCCCTGGAGTCTTGCACAAAGACTCGAAACTACGAGCTCGAGCATCTCGAACGCTCTCCGGAAGGAAACGAGCAAGAAATACAGCTGTGAATTTCATCCGAAGTCATAGGAGGTAGACCTGTAGCTCGGCCTCTCTCAACTGACTCGCACCGCGTCTGAGCAAGACCCTCTAGATGAAAACTCGTAAGCTCAACCCATCTCTCGTCAAAATATCTCAGCGAACGACAAATCCTAGCCATCCTGTCGAGGAATGTCTGCGGATCCTCCGCTGCATCTGTGCCGGTGAAAACTGGAGGCTTTAGCCTCATAAACTCCTGCAAGGATACGGAAATAATCTCGGTAACAACAAGAACAGCTGCCTGAGCAGCAGGTACAATCACAGTTCCCGCAGTAGGAGGGACATCATCGGCTCTCAGAGCTCGGCTAGCCTCAACCAACAATCCAATCATCTGTCATAAGTCCTAAAAACTCGACTCCAGCCTAGCTATCCGGCCTGGAAAAAGGCGGACCAATCTGTCCCTGAGGGGTAGGCGTACCGCCCTGATCGGTTCTCGTCTTAAACAAGCCCGCTCTAATCTCATCCCTGGCGGCAGCCCTCTGGCCATCATAGTTTTTGACGGCATAGTGGCTGGAACAAGAAACAGGATTCGCAGGAACATTGCGATCGAAACAAGAGGACATATGGAATCAAGGAAGTACAAGCAAATATGTCTTAAGGTCACTTAGACGGAGTACCGTATCATAGGTATGCCGCGGAACACACACACGCTACGTCACTCTACTTAAGTCACCTACTCTATCTACTGAGGGTCATCCTACACTCAGAAAGGTAAAACCTATCGCTCTGACACCAACTTTGTCACGACCCGAAAGTACGAAACGTGACTGGCACTTAAATTACGAAACGTCTAAAGGCGTAACGTAATCTAAGTAAGCTAAGGCCCAGAAATCTAAACCGTTTAAATAAAAAGAGTGAGGAAAACTTAACTTAAAAAGATGATTTTAGTAAAATAAAGTCACATTAAAGCATTTTAAAATATCAAATTTTCCCGAAAATTTGGGCAGTCTCCTTTGTAAATATTGGCCCCAAAACGGGTACAATACAAAAATACATATAAGTAATGAATAAAGGCATCCCCAAGCAAGAGCTAGCTCTTCGCCAAAAGCGGAATCACAACCATACGCAATATATATCATAAAAGAGCAAAATAAGCATATAAAAGCACAAGAAAAAGAAAACGTCACGTCGGCTCAAGTGAGCTCGACACCAGAGAACAAAACATAAACTAATCTCACTGTCACATCTCTAGGTCACAAATACAATGATAGAAGCGGTAGATGGAGAATACTAGATACAAATAATAATACAAGGTGGAACAAAAGTATCCTCGCAACCCACCTACGAGCAAAGCCGCAAGCCCAAGCAAAATAAACAAAAGAAGAAGTACGCCCGCCGCTACTATATTGACGGGTCGAACCTGCAAGATACTGTGGCACAACGGGGGTGAGTTGCCAACTCACGAGTAGTAAATAACATCTAATAAGGCTATCGTAAGTATGGACGCAAATGCGTCACGGCCTATATATACTAATATAATGCGATGCACAAGTATGAATGCAACATGAATGTATAAGCAACACGAAATCATGATATATCTGATATGAGAAGATCTGTATCTTTAACTTAGTAAAACCTTTTGTGAAATAAACTGAAGTATCATCAACGAAAATCAATAGAAAATCCGTGTCAAGCATCGACGCAATATATATCTCAATATCTCAATGTCTCAATATCTCAATATCTCGGGCTTCGTCAGTCCGGATCGGCCCATATCATCAAATCCCACGACTACATTGATATCCTCCGGATATCCGCAACGTCAGACATCACCGGTAGGTATCCTGCCCCTGCCAGGCTCATCGTCTACAACTCGAGCTTCTTGCCCCGGGGTACCATACTGGGCCCACCATGTACCCGAGACGGTTCATCCTACTCCTCGAATCGGGTCTCGAAAACCAACAGAAATCAGGAAAACTCATGGTGGACGACACATACATCATATCACGAGAAAACCGCAACTTGCATTTTTAAAATAATAACAGGTTTATAAAATTCTTGCGGTTTTCCCTAAAATCCAGAAATCTCATAAATACTGAAATTCTCGAGAAGAATCACAAATATGTAAATATGCCGGTGATGATGGATGTCTATGATACGATAGTATATACCATGCAATATATGACCAGAAACTATGTATGAATTATGATGCAATGAGGTAGATATATGTGACTAGCCATCCTACATATCAATGTTGATGATATGAATATACAACTACCAGTTTACATATCTTATATGATGCAAATGGTTTAGATACTAATTTAAGCAAGTTCAATAGTGTTCGTGGCATAGCAATTACCAAAGGCGTGTGTGTTCGCATGAATAGTGCGCGTGCGGCATGAACCAATGGTAAAGGTGCAAGTGTCCTATGAGATAATATCATAAGTATATAAGATGATGCAATGCAATGAGATGAATGACTAGGAGACTACGCATATAAGTACAAGCACTACAGGTAATCCTAACTATCAGGCGCCTCACGCCATCCAGACGTCCCCTCATAGATGTGTATATCTACTCACCGGGACGCCTCGACTAATCTGATCCAATCACAGCCTTGCCTTCCCGTGCCGCGTCCGACGTCTCTACACCCGATCCTAGAATCGCACACAAGTAAATAAGAGGATAGATATATAAATAGTCGAGGACACAAACGATACAAGTCAACCAAGGCATGATATAAGTAACATCACAGAATCTCAGCAAGCAACACAGAACGACGGATAATCTTGGAGCCCTGGGTTTCATTTGAGCCACAAATGAGACCCGACGTTTCCGGTCGTGTGGATAGCCTGTGCAATGGAAACCTGGACCTCTACGAGCGCGACAAGTTACCCGCCAATCCCAGAAGTGAGGCAACCCCAATCAACAAAGTGAATGGGCCACCTAGCACTTCACGGGACTCGGTAACTTGAGCACCCCTCCGTGGGTCATACCTATACCCCCTACGAGTGCGGCGAATAGCCCGCCAATTCTAGAGTGAAGCCCCCTCCGTCTCAACGCCATGAGATGCGGGCTTGTTTCCCTCTAGAATCCGGCTATTCGTGCATTCCACCGTGGGGTAGTTCTAGTACAGAAAAGGAAAATAATATGTACAATGGTGACATCGACCTCAATCCGGTCGTGCCCTAATAAAAGAATATACAGTACGGCAGAAACGACTGTCCACAAGTCGGACGCTCGTCCTGCAATAACAAATGTACAAATGAATATAAACTGTACTAAACCATTGTGCCACCGGCTATCCACCACGACAATCCAACCACAATATCGGCATAATCACACAATATCAACGTGAATGTCATGTTCACAAACCCATCAAAAAGAACATATAGCAGATAGACGGGTTATACCAATCAAATGACATTCATGGTCGCAGATGCTAAACTAAGTACTGGTAAATTTTAAACATTGTTAAAATAGCGACTTCTAAATACTCCGTATTGCCCCAATACCAAAGATAACAGAATATCCAATCTGGGCAAAAACATACTACACCTGAAATCTTAAAACCAAGAGACTGGAACACCCAAAAAAATACAACACCAAATTCAACAACTTGGCCGGCTAGGCCGGGAAAATTGCTCATGTGGCCGGCCACAGTTTTGAATCTTGGCCTCATCTTTCCATGATGTTCTATCTACAAGTAAATGAGCACTCTGCAATTGTTTAAAATTTTTTAGAGCCTCTGAAAATTTCGACAGAAACTTGGTTTTTGGATTTCGTGTTTCGAAGTCGTTTCGGTTTCATTACTTTAACATTGTTTAAACCTGCTAGTATAGGGTTTATAGGCTGGCTCTGATACCATGTTGGGTTACCCTAACACCCTAGCCATCATCCGTGGCCGTTTGCGGAACAAATTTTTTTCTACCAAAGTAAAAACGACGCTAGAATAACCCAGTAAACCGGATCTAACCATAAACTTAACTAGCAAAAATAGGAGAGCTATCTATTATGATGAGAAAGTCTCACCGAACGATCCGTGTCCTTCGGTCTTCTTTCTTCATCATGTGCTCCTAGTGGCCACCTTGAACAAGCTTGATCTTCACTTCTTTCTCCATCGGTTCTCCACGATCGATCTTGCTCTCCTGTCCTCTTTTGTCATAGATGATTCACCCGAGAGATGTGATCCATGACTCTAGCTCCTAGCTAAGTGTCAATAGGAGCAACTAGAGAACATGAGATGCTAATCCAAGAACTCTAGGATGTAGTGTGAAGCTCTAAGTGTTCTACTATCTGTATCTTGCCTCCTCTCTTGTTTCTCAACACATGAGAATGTAAAGAGGAGGAAAATGATGAAGATGGTAAAGCTCAAGAGAAGGAGGAGGAGGTGAAGCAAAATGGTGAGATGCAAAAAAAAATGAGCAAGCATGTGAGAGAAAATAGATGGCAATGGTTTTGTAAAACAATATCCACCATTAAAGAAATCCAACCATGTTTGTCAACTATTGAAGCAATGGTTCTCACCATACCCCTTTCTCCTTCACTTTACACCTCATTTCCATTTATCAAATAAATGAAAAAAGCTAATGAGGTGTCCACCTTCTAGAATGTTATTCGTAATAAAATACAGATTACAGTCTACAGTATATACATACCTGCATTCGGATAAAAACACGAATGCCCAAAGAGATAGAATAACACGAAGAACGTAATACTAGAATATACATATTAAAATACATATATGGAAATGATCAAATCAATACCTGATTTAATAATCCGGCTCAAATCCGAGCCGGCTAGTATTACCAACTGTCCGATCGAAAGTCCGGGTACAAAGTACATCAATCGATCGGAACCCTGCACGTATCCAATACGGCTACTACATCATTTCGCCTGAACCAGGGAAACCCTATATGTTGGACTCTAAAGACTCGACATACGCCGGCAATGAGTTACAGGATAAATCCATAACCACAAGCACGTCAGCGGCACTAGCTGTACGTAACGGCTACCTAGGTACCTGTAGAAAAGGAAGGCCGACGAGCAAACTCATCCGGATTCCTACTGAGCCTATCCGTGACAATCTCCATACAGTCCGGTCTCTTCGTCTGAGAGTATCGTATACCGGGTATAGGGGGTGGTAAACGTCAGACCCTAATAACCCGATAATTCGTGCTGATGCGGCTCAGGACCAATCCGGGAAACTACTGATCAACCTATCAGTAAATCCCAACTGTCTTGGCCAAGGTCTTATGGTCCTGACCAATTGAACACAATGCGATATCGACTCCCTATACCGGGAGAGACGAATCCCCAACAATCGCTCACTGCCTCCATGTGGCTCGGGACTGTACCCAACTAAAACCTGTTTGCACGACTCAGTAGAGCCGTGGTAGGGTAGTGATCAAAGCACAGTGTGAACTCACACGAGACAAATGACGATCTCAGGTCTGAACACTAACCTGTACTCATGTCACCTGAGAACTTCCACCTGACGATAGGTATAGTACCATCTGGAAGTTCTCGGCGAGTCCGTCCGGTGTACTCACACCCAGTGAGCACCTGTATACGATCTTAGGAGCAAAAGACCAATGGTTGCGGGACCATACCATCGCCCCTCGTCGGGGTCTAGAAACGTATACACTAGTCTATTCTGGAATATCGATGCCCAGTCTCGATACTCCCACGACTAGGGACCATTTATGGATGTGCGTACCGAATACCCAGCTCCCACAAGTATGATCGCCATCACAACGCAAGTAGTCTAGCAATGATCCTGCGTGTTTTATCAACATGTATGAGTGATACGTAATAGCAAGTAAAACATATGCACATGTTAAGATAAAGACAAACCAGATAGCATAATATCATATCGAGCAAGACTGTCCTGTACATATATGTAGGGTTCCTAGGCACTCTTACAAGGGTTAATAAGGCATTAACCATGCCCGAATAAAAATTTAGACGTGCCGAACAACCCAAAGCCGGGATCTTTGCTAGATTATTAGGGTTTAACATGCAGGTAAACATCTTTACAACTAAGTGTGAGGGATTACAACCTTTGTAGTCCGCTCCTTCGCTTCAGAAGCTCCGAGTAGAAGTCCCTTCGCCGCGATCCACGATCTCCCGGACTCAAGAGAGGCTCCACAATTCGAACGATCCATGTTAGCTTGTAGTCTTCGTTTTCTCCGATGATCTACCTCGAAGTTTCTATAACTCAACCTCTCTCTCTCTAATGAGGTGAACACCCTAATCTAATTGGCTAGATTAGCTGAGGATGATGGAGTAGTATTTATGCTTTCTTTTTATATCAAATTCTCACACAAAATCATCACAAAATGAAAACCTAGTAAGCTTTCTCAAAGCTCAAGGTTGAAGAAGAAGATGAATAATTGATAAAACCTTTTGTAATGAATAATGAAATGTTATATGATTAATAATCTAACCATGGTCAACTATGACAAGGCTAACCCATGTAGAGAATTAACTAGGGCTTGGGTTTGGGTTGAGTTAAAAAATGAGTTATAAGAAAATATCAACCATAATATCTTTTTCATGACAAAAGAAAACCTTCTAGAAGGTTCATGAAAGAACTAACCCAATTCAAACCCTAACCTTGTTTAATCTCCACTAAACATGTTGCATTAGTAATCATATCATGTTACAATAATATATATCACATATATATTATATATTTGTAACAAAAGAAAATAATACAATTAATATATATCGCATATATATCAATGTATTATCCGGTGAGAAAATGAAATAATAAAGCGAGCCAATATTAGATAATGTAATGCAATATATCATATATATTATTATACATTAAATTATCGAATCAACACTTGATCCGACAATCCGGCTATATCGAATATAACCGACCAATATATCATGTACCGATTCATCGAATCAATACTTGATCCGATGACCCGGCTCATATCTAAATATCGCGAGAATATAATATGGTATCTCATATAGCATTATCCTCGGTCGTGCACATATCACATATGTGCCCCTACTCCATTTTGCCTGAGTCAAGAAACCTCTGTGTAGGACTCTAAAGAATCGCCAATACGCTGGTAGCAGGTGATGATCATATTAAACACCCACAAGCTGCAAGCGGTCAACTAAATGTAACAGCCACCCAGGTATTGAGCGATCAGAAGATCAACAAGCTAGCCTGTACATTCTCCTGTGAATCCAATCAGTAACACTCCCATACAGTCCGGTCTCTTTATCTGATATGTTGCATATCTAGTCTAGGGGTGGTATATGTCAGACCCCAGTAACCGATAAGTAGTGTCGATGTGAGGCTCATAACGGGTCGAGAAACTACTGATAACACTTACCAGTAAATCTCTATATCAGCCCTGGCCAGGAACTTCCACTTATAGCCAATCGAACACAGCACAACATCAACTCCCTATACCGAGAGAGACGAATCCCCTCCTATCGCTCATTGCCTCCATGTGATTCGGGACTGCACCCAAAGGCCACCGTTTTGCATGCCCTCTTGGACGTGGTAAGGTGGAAATCAAAGCACAGTGGGAATCGCACAAGACTCTATGACGATCTCGGGTCTACAGACTACCCTGTACTAGTGTCACCGGAGAACTGCCATCTGACGTGTGGTATATCACCATCTGGGAGTTCTCGGCGAGTCCGTCCAGTGTACCCAGTCTCCACTGAGCACCCGTACACCATCTCTGATGTTAAAACACCGATAGATATGGGATCATCCATTGCCCATCATATGGGTCAAGATGCGTATACGCTAGTCTACTCTGGTGTATCGATGCCCTGTCTCGACACACCCTCGACTAGGAACAGTTATAGGATGTACTCAGCGACTACCGTGGCCCCACTAGTATGATCTCATCATAGTCCCAGTAGTCGAGTACAGATCCTAAGGGCTTTATCAACATGTGAGAGTAAGACAGCAAACATATACAAGTCAACATGTTAAGATAAAGGAATACCAAATAGCATACTATCATGATGAGCAAGAAAGTCCTCTCTATATATATCCAAGCATCCATTATAATATACATCATATGTACAACAATGGCCTCTAGGGCATATACATAACTAACAATCTCCCACTTGCACTAAGGCCAACTGCTGTAGTATCTCATACCTAGCATCCCGAATAATCTCTCAAACTGTAACTGGGGAATGGCCTTCGTGAGTGGATCCGCAGTGTTGTCCTTCGTATCTACTCTCCTGACCTCGATCTCCCGGCGATCAACTAACTCCCTGATCAGGTGATACCGTCTCAGAATATGTCTGGACTTTCGATGGGACCTGGGTTCCTTGGCTAAAGCCACAGCTCCATTGTTATCGCAATACAGTGGTATTGGATGTTCAATGGATGGAACCACACCAAGTTCACTAATGAACTTCTTTATCCAGACAGCCTCTTTGGCAGCATCGTTGGCAGCGATGTATTCAGCCTGCATCGTCGAGTCTGCAACGGTATCCTGTTTGGAACTCTTCCAACATACCGCCCCTCCATTGAGGGTAAAGACAAAACCCGAGTGCGACTTAGAGTTGTCCTTATCACTTTGGAAGCTGGAATCGGTAACGGACTCCACCCGGAGTTCTCCGTTACCATACACCAAGAACATCTCTCTAGTCCTTCGCAAGTACTTGAGAATGTTCTTCATAGCTGTCCAGTGACTCTCTCCAGGATCTGCTTGATACCGACTCACTACACTTAGTGAGTATGCTACATCGGGTCTGGTACATAGCATCGCATACATGATAGAGCCTACTGCCGAAGCATAGGGTATCCCCTTGCATGCGAGCTCTCTCCAAATCAGTCTTGGGAGACATCTCTTTGGAGAGAGTGAGTCCAGAGATCGTGGGTTGGTTCCCACTCTTGGATTCTTCCATACGAAACATCTTTAGTATGGTGTCAATGTACCTGGATTGAGACAATCCCAGTATCCGTTTAGATCTATCTCTATAGATCATGATTCCCAATATGCAGGAGGCATCACCTAGATCTTTCATTGAGAATCTTTGTGATAACAAGAGCTTGACTGATTGCAGCATAGGAACATCATTTCCTATCAAGAGTATGTTATCTACGTACAATACGAGGAATTTAACCTTACTCTTTGGAACCTTCTTATAAATACAAGGTTCATCTATATTTTTGATGAAGTCAAACTCTTTGACTATAAAATCAAAACAGATGTTCCAACTCCGCGATACTTGCTTTAACCCATAGATGGATTTAAACAGCTTGCACACCTTTCCGCTGCTCCCACTATCTACGAAGCCCTCTGGCTGAGTCATGTACAGGCACTCTTCTAAATCTCTGTTTAGAAAGGCGGTCTTAACATCCATTTGCCAGATTTCGTAGTCATGGTATGCAGCAATGGGAAGTAAGATCCGGATGGACTTAAGCATAGCCACTGGAGAAAAGGTTTCATCATAATCCATACCTGGTCGTTGACGAAAACCCTTTGCAACAAGTCTAGCTTTGAAAGTCTCAACTTTTCCATCTACACCAAATTTCTTTTTAAAGATCCACTTGCTCCCAATGGGTTTTACCCCTTCAGGGGCAATTTCCAAAGTCCATACTTTGTTGGTGTACATGGATTCCATCTCAGACCGCATTGCATCCAGCCATTTCACAGAGTCACCACTCGTGATGGCCTGCTCAAAACTAGTTGGGTCATCATCTTCCATGATGCAATCATCGCTCCCACCATCAATGAGAAAACCGTAGTATCTCTCAGGTGGGTGAGAAACCCTGCTAGATCGGCGGAGAGGCTGGGGTTCGCCGGGTACTACTGAATTCTCTGGTTCTACCAAGTCTTCTGTTATAGTTTGTGTCGCTGGAACCTTTTCCAGTTCTACCTCAATGCCACTAATCTGTTTCATAAGAAAACCTTTTTCTAAGAAAGTGGCATGTCGAGAAACAAACACCTTTTGTTCCTCGGGGTGGTAAAAGATATACCCTTGTGAATTTTTGGAATATCCTACAAACTTACATAAGACCGAACTTGCCTCGAGTTTTTCCTGATTTTGTCTTTTGACATAGGCCGGACAACTCCATAGCTTAACATACTTAAGAGATGGTCTCTTCCCTTTCCATATCTCATATGGAGTGGTAGGCACTGATTTGGTAGGAACCATATTCAATAGGTGTATGACCGTCTCAAGCGCATACCCCCAGAAGGAAATAGGCAACTCAGCAGTGCTCATCATAGAGCGCACGATATCTAATAGCGTGCGATTCCTCCGTTCCGATACACCGTTGTGCTGTGGTGTATAAGGAGGAGTAAGCTGAGAGAGAATCCCATTCTTTTTTAGATAATCCAGAAAATCATTGCTCAAGTATTCTCCTCCTCGATTTGATCGAAGGATCTTAATACTTTTGCCCGTTTGGTTCTCTACTTCGTGCTTACATTCTCTGAATTTCTCAAAAGCTTCAGACTTGTGTTTTATCAGGAACACATGTCCGTATCTAGAGAGATCGTCAGTGAATGTAATGAAGTAGGAAGAACCGTTCATGGCATGCGTAGACATAGGACCGCATATATTACTATGTACCAGTCCTAAGAGTTCCGTAACTCTTTCTCCGTGTCCACTAAACGGAGTTTTGGTCATTTTTCCTTTGAGACATGAATGGCAAGTATCATAAGATGATAATTCGAACGGATTCAAATATCCATCCTTATGTAATTTAGCTAGCCGTGTCGCATTGATATGACCAAGTCTACAATGCCACAAGAAGGATTCGTTCATTTCTGAACTCTTCCTCTTGTGTGTGTTTTGTATATTAAGGACTGTATTTTGATTGAGAATGAATATGCCATTATGTAACGAGCCTGATCCAATCAACTTTTGATTCAGGAATATGTTCATAATATTATCCTGTACTACAAAATTATATCATTCTTTACTTAATAAAGAAACTGATATAATGTTGCACATCATGTTCGGTATATAATAGCACTCATTCAGAATCAGTGTACTACTACTTGGTAATACTAGGTGATATTCGCCAACTGCTTTGGCTGCAATACTTGCACCATTCCCTACTTGAACGGAACGATCACCTTTTCCCAGTTCTCTACCTTTACGTAGCCCATGTAACAATTTACATATGTGGGATCCCGTTCCGGTATCTAATACCTAGGACGTAGGGTGAACTGAGAAACAGTTCTCAATAACTAACACACCAGAAGAAGATGCATCAGCATGCATGTTCTTTGTTTGGGCGGCATGAGAATCCAGTTTTTCTCCTGTTTCCTGTTCAGTCTTATAACTCTTATAAGAAAAAACAGGACCAACGATCCCCTGCTTAGTATAATAAGCGGGTTCAGTCAATACATCCATATTGTTATCTTGATTATGGCCTAACATGGTCGCTACCTGGAGAGAGAGAGAAGAAAACACTTTAGCGTATGCTCTTGGAAAATTAGATTGGTTATTATCTTATCTAATCAGGATGTCTCCCACTGGTTTTATCAAATCTTCCTTCAAACCCTAAAAGGTAAGATTAGCCAGGATTAATTACACCCTACAATTTCATCAATCTTTCAGCCAGATCAGTGTCGGTACTTGAAGGAGGTTCCCCGTGCTTTCGCACGGACCTAATTAAAATAAACCTCGTTATTCCAGAGGCATAACCCCCGTTAACACCTTTCTAAACACCTACTTGATCGACTAATTGTCCTGTGTAAAATTCTCCCAGGAGTAACTCTTACTCGCAGTGAGTATCGGGATCCAACTATCTCATAGGAGGTATACAATCTCATTGCAAATTTCAACACTTGAAATTCCCGATAATGCTTTTGCCCTTAACGTGCTATGACCTTGACGAATGCCAAACAACCCATAGTGCGCTAGTCAAGTTCAACCCGTACATTTCTTGATTGAATTAAATCCACCCGCACGACCCTTGACGAATGCCAAACAACACCGTACGAATACCCTAATCCAATCGCATCATATGCTACAGATAGATAGTAAATAGCTACCGTACACTACGCCTTGACGAATGCCAAACTACCGTAGCACGAATACTAAGTAATATCTATCTGAAATGTCGGAGGGCTACGCAGGTTTTTCAGAAAACCATGAGTGTAATGAACTTGATATCGTCGTAGAAATAAGTGATTTTGAAAAGGAGTGTTTTGGAGGCTTTTCTAGTTTCGCTAAAGAGATCACTCCCGGTGAAGGGATCTCGGCTCTTTCCTTATCGAATAAGGTGCAGGATATATCATATATACCGTTGTGCAAACCAAGAACTATATAAGCTGTCAAAAAATAAACCGCGAGTTTGTAGCATCTGCCAGTTTAGCTAAAGAGGTCACTCCCGGTGAAGGGATCTCGGCTCTTTCCTCATCGAATAAGGTGCAGGGTATATCATATATACCGCTATGCAAAGCAAGACTGTAGCTACCCTTTTTATAAAGTTTTGATTTTACATCTTTTAGGTTTCTTTTCTTTTTATTAATCTCATTAATAAATCCCATCAGCTTATGCTTCCTAAGCATCACAGAAGAAACGAAAGCAGTAATATTTATATATCAGCATATATATATAGTATAAGCATTCGTCTCAGGCAGTAATATGATCTCATCACAGAACATTGCAGCAGAAGAACATATATGAAATATTGGATATACTAGGATGTCCGTGTTTTTAATACGAGCCTGTATAAAACCCGGATTCCACGGTCGCGATGAATAGCCAAACCCATATCCCTAGACCCCTACGAGAGCGGCAAGCAACACTGCCAATTCTAGGGTTAGGAGACCCGGTCTCGACTCCTCGAGATGGCCTCCCACTGGACCCTAGAACCCGGTTACTTATGTTCCCCTCCTTGGGTCTACCTAATGCGGAAGAGTAAATAATATACACTGGTGACATCAACCTCATCCCGGAAGTGCCCCAATAAAAGAATATTACATACAAATGAATTTTACAGGAATGAAAATAAAAACCCTCATCTCACATAAAACCCCCGGCTATTCAGAACATGACGATCCAATATAACATATCACAGCAACACATAATATCTCATATCATTAACGTAAGTAAGTATGCATATACTGATTTTCGTTGATGTATAGCAACGAAAACCGGCAATACAACCACATACTACACTTACGGTCACAGAAAAGAAATTGTAAAACTACAACATTTGGAATCCACAATCTCTTTAGATATCGTAAATCCGAAATATCACATACTTCGCATTTCACGCCTAACTATATGAATTCCACATATTGTATCACATTCCAGATAAATAGACAGTATTAAACTTTTCGATCGAATAATCAAATACCCAAGATTTCCTAAATAGCTCAACACTTGAGCGGAGTTCAAATAATCCCAGAATATGTCAAAGTACCGATGGTCCAGCCGTAGAACGGTCAAGCCAACGCCTCACATGTGGCACGTCGTACTGCCCCAAACTCTAAGGTTTAGAGGCGGTTCAGACGGTCACATAATCGGGTTAAGGTTTGTGTTCTTCTAGAGGGTCCACCGCGTTACTTGCACGTTTTTCCGAAAGATTTAAACTCAAGAAAAATTCAACACTTGAAAGTTTTTCGTGCCGGGAAAAAGTGAGTTAATGATATCCGTTCGAACATTTTAACAGTTTCTAAATTATCCGGAAAACAGAACGAAATTAAATTTTCCGATCGAATCAATGAATTCAAAATAATCCCCAGAACACTCAACATTTGAGTCAGATTAAAATTACCCAGAAAAATGAAGGAACAGCTACGGACATTACTGTACAAAACACTAACCCTAATTCTACTGTTCCGCCGTGGAACCGCCGCGCAAGCAAGGTATTGCCGCGGTTCCACAGCGCTATAGTGGAATTGGGATGTCGTATTTTACAGTAACTCTTAGAATTCCCTGTTGTTTTTTTAGTATTTTTAATGCAGAAAAAATCACATTTTTACAAAATTTCCAGAGAGGGGTCTATTTCGACGTTTCAGGCTTCAATCGGAGTTTTAACTTCGTATACACGTCGCCTAATGCTCTAGCTAGGCTCTGATACCACTGTAGGGTTCCTAGGCACTCTTACAAGGGTTAATAAGGCATCAACCATGTCCGAATAAAAATTTAGACGTGCCGAACATCCCAAAGCCTGGATCTTTGTTAAATTATTAGGGTTTAACATGCAAGTAAACATCTTTACAACTAAGTGTGAGGGATTACAACCTTTGTAGTCCGCTCCTTCGCTTCATAAGCTCCGAGTAGAAGTCCCTTCGCCGCGATCCACGATCTCCCGGACTCAAGAGAGGCTCCACAACTCGAATGAACCATGTTAGCTTGTAGTCTTCCTTTTCTCCGATGATCTACCTCGAAGTTTCTATAACTCAAGCTCTCTCTCTAATGAGGTGAACACCCTAATCTAATTGGTTAGATTAGATGAGGATGATGAAGTAGTATTTATGCTTTCTTTTTATATCAAATTCTCACACAAAATCATCACAAAATGAAAACCTAGTAAGCTTTCTCAAAGCTCAAGGTTGAAGAAGAAGATGAATAATTGATAAAACCTTTTGTAATGAATAATGAAATGTTATATGATTAATAATATAACCATGGTCAACTATGACAAGGCTAACCCATGTAGAGAATTAACTAGGGCTAGGGTTTGGGTTGAGTTAAAGAATGAGTCATAAGAAAATATCAACCATAATATCTTTTACATGACAAAAAAAACCTTCTAAAAGATTAATGAAAGAACTAACCCAATTCAAACCCTAACCTTGTTTAATCTCCACTAAATATGTTGCATTAGTAATCATATCATGTTACAATAATATATATCACATATATATTATATATTTGTAACAAAAGAAAATAATACAATTAATATATATCACATATATATCAATGTATTATCCGGTGAAAAAATGAAATAATAAAGCGAGCCAATATTAGATAATGTAATGCAATATATCATATATATTATTATACATTAAATTATTGAATCAACACTTGATCCGACAATCCGGCTATATCGAATATAACCGACTAATATATCATGTACCGATTCATCGAATCAACACTTGATCCGATGACTCGGCTCATATCTAAATATCGCGAGAATATAATACGGTATCTCATATCGAATTATCCTCGGTCGTGCATATATCACATATGTGCCCCTACTCCGTTTTGCCCGAGTCAAGAAACCTCTGTGTAGGACTCTAAAGAATCGTCAATACGCCAGTAGCAGGTGATGATCATATCAAACACCCACAAGCGGCAAGCGGTCAGCTAAACGTAACAGCCACCCAGGTATTGAGCGATCAGAAGATCAACAAGCTAGCCTGTACATTGTCCTGTGAATCCAATCAATAATACTCCCGTACAGTCCGGTCTCTTCGTCTGATATGTTGCATATCTAGTCTAGGGATGGTATACGTCAGACCCTAGTAACCGATAAGTCGTGTCGATGTGAGGCTCATAACGGGTCGAGAAACTACCATAGGGTTCTTAGGCACACACATGAGGTTCTACATCTGATCAACCATGCCAAAATCAAATTTTTTTTTCATGTGCCAAGAAACCCTAAGCAAGATCGTTACTAGAGGTAAGGCGAAACGAAACAAGTTAACAACTTAACTACAAGTGAAAGAGATTACAACCTTTGTAGATCCGGTCCTCCACTTCTTTAGCTCCGTGTTGACGTCCCTCCGCTGCGATCATCGAGATCCCGGACTCTAGCGTTGGTTTCATCAGAGAAATGAGCGGGCTAGGTTGTTGACTTCGATGCCGAAGATGATCTACGTCGAGGCGACTCAAACTCAAGCTCCATCTTCACTAGGTCATGAAACTTGTGAAGATAACACACTCTACTACATGGCAAGTTGTAGAGGATGAAAAAATAGGAAGTGGGTTCACTTTGGATTTGGATTTCTCACTTGATTTCAACACTTGAAAAATTTTCTAGCAAAGGTTTTCTTCACTTCATGAAGAAGAAGAAGAAGAAGAAAGAAAAAATGAATTCTTGAAAATAATAAATCAAGTGAAGACTTATCATAATGCAACCATGGGTGAAGTTAACTCATGTAAAGAGCAAACCATAGTTTAGGTAAATGGTTAGGTCAAAGGATAAAAACAAAATGGTTAAGACTTTGTCAAAGTTGCTTGAAGTATCATGAAACTTCTAGCAAAGTAAGAAAAGCCACCATTTAGTTTTTAACCAAAATAAATAAACAAAATAAAACCCTAACCATTAACCTAAACATGGTATAAAGCATACACACACCCAAGTTTGCATGTATCATCAAATATGATACAAACTAGTGCACAAACATATATCAGATATACTACTTGTGCACATCAAGTGAGAAAATCAATCTTAAGTGAACAAATACTAGTTAATGTAAAGTAATATATCAAATATATAATTATACATTAAATCATTAAATCAACACTTGATTTAATTATCCGGTCATACTGCATATAACCGACTAATATCAAGTGTATCAATATATCGAATCAACATTTGATTCGGTAACCCGGCTATATCTTATATAACCGTCCGATGATACAAATCGCGAGAATAGAATTCAGTATCATATACTGGTATTATTCTCGGTCCCGCACATATCTCATATGCGCTCCTATTTCGTTTCGCTTGAGCCAGGAAACCTCTGTGTAGGACTCTAAAGACTCGTCAATACGCCGGCAGTAGGTGATGATCATATCAAACACCCACAAGCCGCAAGCAGTCTGCTAAACGTAACGGCCACCCGGGTATTGAGCGATCAGAAGATCAACAAGCAAGCCCGCTCACACTCCTGTGAATCCAACCAGTAACACTTACCACACAGTCCGGTCTGTTCGTCTGATATGTCGCATATCTCGCCTAGGGGTGGTAAACGTCAGACCCCAGTAGCTCGATAAGTCATGCCGATGTAAGGTCCACAACAAGCGTGAGACTACTGATAACTCTTACCAGTAAATCACTGCAACCCTGGCCAGGGATTTCCAGTTATGGCCAGTCGAGCATAGCGCAACATCAACCCGCAATACCGGGAGAGACGAATCCCCTCCTATCGCTCATTGCCTCCATGTGAATCGGGACTGTACCCAAAAACCACCTGTTTGCATGACTCAGCAGAGCCGTGGCAGGGTGGAAATCAAAGCACAGTGGGAAACACACCAGACTCTATGACGATCTCGGGTCAACAGACTAAGCTGTACCAGTGTCACCAGAGACTGCCATCTGATGTGAGGTATAATACCATCTCGGAGTTCTCGACGAGTCCGTTCGGTGTACCCAGTCACCATTGAGCACCTGCATACCATCTCTGATGTCAAACACTAATGGATATGGGATCATCCATCGCCCATCACATGGGTCGAGAAGATATATGCTAGTCTACTCTGGAATATCGATGCCCCGTCTCGATATTCCCACGACTAGGAACAATTAAGGATGTACCATAGACTGTCCAGGCCCCACTAGTATGATCTACATCACAGTCCTAGAAGTCGAGTATACATCCTAAGGGCTTTATCAACATGTAACATAGAGACAATAAGTATACATGTTAAGATAAAGAGAAACCAGATAGCGTACTATCATGTCGAGCAAGAAAGTCCTACCTATATATGTCCCAGCATCCACTACAATATACATCCTATGTACAGTAATGGCCTCTAGGGCATACATATAACTAACAATCTCCCACTTGCACTAGGGCCATCTGTAGCAGTGGTTGCAGTATCTCATACTTAACCATCCCATATAAGTCTCTCTCTGGGAAAAGGCCTTTGTGAGTGGATCCGCCGTGTTGTCCTCTGAGTCTACTCTCCTAACCTAGATCATCCTAGAGATCAACTATCTCCATGATCAGGTGATGCTGCCTCAGAATATGACTGGGTCACTGATGGGACCAGGGTTCCTTGGCCAAACCCACACCTCCATTATCACACAATGGTAGGAACCTAGTTCATCTTATGAACTAATATACACCCAAACTGCCTCTTTGGTAGTATCTTTGATAGCGATGTCACCAGCCTTTATCGTCTAGTCTGCCACGGTATCTAGCTTGGATCTCTTCCAACATACCGTCCCTCCACTGAGGGTAAAGACAATGCCTGCGACTGACATTCAGTCGTCCTTATCACCCTGGAACCTTTCCAGTGATTCTCCCCAGGATCAACTGATACCATCTCACTACAACTAGTGAGAATCCCAACATCCATTTAGATCAATCTTATAGATCCAAAACCCAGGATTTAGGAGGTATCACTTTGATCCTATATGGAGAATCCTTGTAATAAGAGGAGATTGACCGTGCGCAGCATAGGAAACTTTTTTTTCTTATCAAGAGTATGTTGTCCACGTACAATACGAGGATGACCACCATACTCCCTACTACCCTTTTGTATATACAAGGTTCATCTACCATTTTGATGAAGTCAAACTCTTTGACTACCACATCAAAACAGACGTTCCAACTTCGCGATGCCTGCTTTGCTCCCCTCCGAACGGCGGCCGAGACGCGGGACGTCTCACCTGAGGTTCGGGGCAGATGCTAATTGGTGCTATCCGTCCATCTCTCCGAAGATGCCAAGTTGATTTATGGCACCGTGTATCGAAGGTCTGAACGGATGCGTCCGATGTAGCAGTCTTCGTCAGATTCCCCCTCGCTTGAGGGGTTTTTGATTGTGGGGACGCTCTTCCCTGCAGGCGCAAGCCCCTGCAGTTAATTACGCTACCGCGTCGCGGTAACAACTTTCTCCTTCTCCAGATGGTCACTTCGTGTCGTGTGTGTTTATTTTATGTTTTGTTGCCCGTGGATTGTTTACGGAGACCAAGTTATGTCGTCGCCCGTAGGGCGTGGACTAGTCCAAATCCGTATTATCTTAGATTTGGGTTTGGGGGTTTGGTTTGAGGATACGTTAGCCATATTTAAGGCCAAGATCAACTCAAACGTTTGTTAAGGATACGTTAGTCTAACCTGAGACTAAGATCAACTTAACGGGACCGTTTAAATCCGACAAAAGAGCATTTGGGCTCCATTGTTCCAGTTTAGGGACATAGTGGTCCATTTAATGTATGGCCGTCGGGACCCGTCACCTCTCTGACGACGTTGAAGGATTACAGCGACAGATGTCAGAGGAGTTCAGAGATGTACCCTTGAACCAGAGTTGATTGGGGGGATCTATAGTCCAGTTTGGGACTAAAGTCTGTTTGAAAGGTTTAAAGATACGTTAGCCATATTTAAGGGTAAGATCAACTTAAACGGGATCGTTTAAATCCAACAAAAGAGCGTTTGGGCTCTATCGTTCCAGTTTAGGGACATAGTGGTCCATCACTAGTTTAAGGACATTGCGGTCCATTGTTAGTTTTAAGACATCTCGGTCAAGGTTAAGGACGTTGTAGTCCATGGGTTTAAGGACCCCACAGTCCATTGTTAGTTTTAAGACATCTCGGTTAAGGTTAAGGGCGTCGTAGTCCATGGGTTTAAGGACCCTACAGTCCATTGTTAGTTTTAAGACGTCTCGGTCAAGGTTAAGGACGTCGTAGTCCATGGGTTTAAGGACCCCACAGTCCATATCAATGTGTGGTCATCGGGACCCGTCACCTCTTTGAAGACGTTGAGGGATTACAACGCCAAGTATCAAAGGAATGAAGAGATGTACCCTGGAACCGGAGTGGATTAAATAGTCTTTGGCCCAATTTGGGATCAAGACCAATTAATTATGTTATGAGCCCATTAGCCCAGTTAATTACGAATTGAGGACTTATGGCCAGCTTGGGCTAAGTCCAATCATGTCTGGGACATCGGCCCTCCTGTTGGTCCCTTGAAGGAGAGGCTTTGCCTCTGGCCACTTAGCCAATTGGGCCAATGCCTAGTGTTAAACACTAAAGACCAATCAGTGTTGAACACTGAGAATGAGGTTGATAAGTCAGTGTTTAACACTAGAAGATAGTTGGTGTCAACACCAGCAACAAGGCCTTCAAATTAGTGTTAAACACTAAAACAGACCAGTGTTAAGCACTGGCAACAGAAATCCTAAATTAGTGTTGAACACTAAGGTAATCAGTGTTGAACACTACAAATAAAGTTCTTTGCTTAGTGTTGAACACTAAGGCCAAACAACGTTTTAACACTGAATTCAGGGGTTCCAATTTAGCGTTAGACGCTAAGGCAAGAGGGGTCACGTGGTAGCACGTGAGGGCGCCCTCCCTTCGTTTGTTCTGCTGAGAAGATCGCATCTTTTGGAGCATCACGTGTCATCATGTGACGGGTGTTTGAATGGAGTATGTTAAAGCCTCTGCCAAGGGTCACGTGGGTCACGTGAGGCACTGCCTCAAAGGGCTTTCTGTAGATCTTTTGGGGGGGTCACGTGGTGACACGTGACCCTGCTTTTCTGTAGTTGTTTAGAAGATCTGTTAATCCCTTTCAGGAATTAAATTCCTCGTAGGGTTGAACCCTAACAATAATTTCAGAGGAATTAAATTCCTAATTCCTTTTGGAGAGTTGAACTCTGAATTTTCTGTAGGAATTAAGTTCCTCATATTTGTGAAGAACTGAATAGGGTTAAAAGCTTTAAGGAATTAAACCCACACTCTCTGTTAGAGAATTATTCTGGGGAATAAGATTAAGGGAATTAAATTCTTGTTGTTTTAACAGAACTAAGTTCTTAACTAGGGTTAAACCTTGATTCTTTTCATTCTGAAGGAATTAAACTCCCATAACACAGGGTCAAACCCTAATTTTATTTTGAAGGAATTAAATTCCTATAGTTCTGTGAGAATTAAATTCTCGTGCTTCCATTCCCTCTCTATGCTTTGGATCTGCATGGCAGGATCTCAACCCATTGAGAATTAAATTCTCAACTCAAGGGGAGATGTGCACTTTACAGATCCTCCATCAAAGAGAGAAGAAATATGTCCTTCTGTTTTATATCAGAGTTAAACTCTGTTGAAAATTAAATTCTCTTTTCTTTCAATGAAACCTTCCCTTTCTTACCTAGGGTTTTCTTTTGCAGAAGATCCAAGTTCCTCTAAAGTATCAAGGCTCTCTCTCTTTTCTTCCCTCTGCCTATATCCTCCTTTTGTGTGTCTCTTGGCTCCTATTTATAGGAGAAGCAGCCGAGTCAATTAGTTTTTGATGAATCTTTCATTGAGAGATTTGATTTGTATCCATAATTCGTTTTGGACCTATGGATTATTAGGTGAATTTTATTCACCATTGGATTTTAAATCCAGAGATTTTCCTTTGTTATTTCGGTTAGATTTTACGGGGAAATCTTTCCAAATTCGAGATTTTCCCATAGATAGATGATATTTAATCACCTTTAAATCTTTAATGCAACCGGTTGCTTTTGGAAAGATTTGAGAGGTCTTTTCTCAGAATTTAATTCTGTTAACAAATGGGCTTTGAAGTCGGTCACGTGTGGCCACGTGACCCTTGGTCACGTGTGGGCACGTGACCCCCCTTTGGAACGAGCCCTCTTCTTTCTTTTGCGCTCTGCTTTCTGTTCGCTGCTTAACCGTCACGTGCCACCACGTGACCCCTGGTCACGTGTGAGCACGTGACCCTCGTCTGGAGCCTTTTTCTTGGTTTAACCGGAGAACAAATCTGCTGCTTTTGATTATCACGTGCCAACACATGACCCTGGTCACGTGGGAGCACGTGACCTCTTCTGAAGCCTTTTCCTTGATTTGATCAGGGAACCGGTTTGCCTTTGAAGCTATTTCTAATTGTCACGTGCCAACACGTGACCCAGGTCACGTGGGAGCACGTGACCCTTTCTGAAGCCCTTTTCTTTGATGTAGTCGGGAAGCTGAATTTGCCTTGCCGATGCTTTTAGATGTCGCATGCCAACACGTGACTGCTGGTCACGTGTAAGCACGTGACCCTTTTCTGAAGCCTCTTCCGTGGGCTTTCCTGATTCTAAATCAGGAAACAAATGCCCCCACAGCGTTGTTCTCACGTGTCCGCACGTGAGTGCAACGCTGTCACCTTTTGCGACCGTTGGATTCCTTTAGGGATTTGGGAAGATTAAACGTTTCCATCACCCCCTATAAATACTGGGGTCATTTCAGAGACGCCTCCACCTTGTTCATCTTCTTCTTTTGAGAACTTTTCCCTTGAGAATTTAATTCTCGCTTCCAGAGCTTAGTTCTCTGTCTTGAGACAATCTTCAGAGTTTAACTCTGTTCAGGTGACCCTTTTTCCTCAGGTAATGTTCTTGGACAAACAGCGAACTTCCACATTCCTTTGGATTTTAAATCCAAAACAAGGGTTTTTACTCTTTTTTAACAAGGAACCCATTTTTCTTCAAGTTTTTCCATAAGAACAGGAAACCACCTAACCTTCGAATTGTAGATCTCTTAGGGTTTAGATGATCTTTGGGGAGATGATGATGGCGTTTCAACTCCATGGAATTTAATTCCATCCAAAAATGTTTCTGGGAATTTAATTCCCTTTTCTTAGTAAGGAATTTAATTCCAATGAAGAACTCAGTTTCTTCACACGGAGGCTTCTTGGGGGCTCTCGACCCGAGGTTGTCCTTCTGCAATTAATGCAACAGGAGCTTTGTAATGATGTCTTCTGTGGGAATTTAATTCCTTTGATCTTGTTGGATCCATTGTAGAGCCCGAGGCAGGTCCTGTTGGGGGGAATGTGTAGGGTTACCATTCTTTATTAAATGAGGATATTCCCTTTGTTTTATTGTAACTATTTGGTCTCATTATTAATGAGCCGTCATCCTGATTCTGTGGGGCCCATGTGTTTTGTAGCCAATGGTCCCAGAAAACTCTGTTGTTGCTTTCTTTAACTAGTCTTCCTGTTCATGCATGGATATATATCGCTGACTTTGCTTTTAACGGTCTCCTTTTATTGGATTTCAGGTGCGATGGCTTCTGTTCCGTGCTTTCCCTTTTCTCGCTCGGAGGCTGCTTTTCCTCAGTCGCCATCTGATGAGGAAGCGATGGCGATGATCCGGGCCCATGACCCGAACTGTACCAACCTTCTTCAATGGGGATCTTGGTATAGTCAGATTATTCAGGGTCGCCGGAGTTTTCTTTGCGCGGTACCGACGGAGCCCACTTTCCCATTCTTACCGATGGATCCTCCGAGGACGGTTTTTGCTGTGGAAATGCCCAACTGGACTCCAACGGAGAGGCTCGAGCCTTCGACGACCGGTATTCCGAACCATCCGATCCCGGCCATAGACATTTTGGGGCGGCGTATCTGCCAGGGCGAGGCTCACCCGTGGTGGCAAATTTATAAGATAGGGCTTACTCCTCAACACCCTACGGGCTACCTTCTCTGGGCTCGCTACATCCTTTCTGCCCATCGTGCGCGGCTGCAGAAAGTCGGGCTTTATCAGGCAATATACGCGTCACTCTTCCATTATAAGTCCCCGCATGCCTGGTGGGTCAAGGCGTTCTTGAATCAATGGAATCTCCCTACTAACACTTTCATTTTAGGAGATCGCGAGGTTTCGATTTCTCTGGCATCATTTTATGAAATCTCGGGACTGCCAATCAGGGGTGCACTGTATGAGGAGTTGTTGCCTCCTGACGAGTATGTTTTTGAACCCGAGCCCGCCGCAGTTGACGGCCTGTCTGCTGAGAATGCCGTCCGCCACAAGCGTCCCAGTTTAATCAAGGCGCTAGGTATCTTCGACCGATTATTCACCGAATCCGAAGAGCAGGGTGTTACTTTCAAGAGTTTCATTGCCTGCTTCCTTTGCGAAGATGTCGTGTCGAAGACAGCTCCGAAGTTCGCCAACATTAAAGACCCCTTTGGGTTTGGTCCGAAGAAGCTGCCGACCACTGAATCGGATCTACCTCAATATTATATCCCCATCATGTCGCCGATGTCTTTTGAGTCCATTGCAGCACCCGGTATGGATAAGGAGACGTTCTTCGTGGGGTTTGTCAGTGTCTGGCTCAGTTGGTTCGTTATCCCCATGCATCGCCGCTTCATGAGAGCCTCGGTTATCTACCCGGCTCATCGTATTGCTGAGGGGACGCGATTGGCTATCGGCATCCCGGCGTTGGCGCATCTTTATCATGGGTTGGGCACCGCAGCTAATACCTCTACTCCTGGCGTGGATGTGGTAAACTTTTCGCTTCATTATTTCACGTCCTGGATCGAAATGCACGTGTTGGGGGCTTTTGCCATACATCAGAGGCCCTCATTTTACGATGCCTACCCCTTTCCACGACTTATGCGATTAGTGGATGCTTCCGCCGCCGACCCGACTCAGTTCGGGGCTATTCAGGTGCTGATTTCTCCTTACGCTGCCGCTGGCGGGATGGTTTTTAATGATCGGGTCTTGTCTACTCCCTCAGGTCCAGTTCAACAACTGTGGGATCTGTCAAAAGACAACGCACCTTCTTTGAAGCCTCGGGAGGCCGCGCACTTGTATACAATTAGACCGGGCTACTTGGTGTTTCGCCAGGACAGTGCAGCTCTTTTCATGCGGTACAATCCGCATCGATTCGCCCGACAACTTGGATACGACCAGGGTGTTCCTTTCGAGGCTTTTATAGTCGCCCCAATCCCTTCGCTCTATGCCGTTCGCGATGCCGCTCATCATTTCATGAGGCTAAACACCGGCTCCCACTTCATTGTACCTGAAGCTGAATACCTGCCCCGGTGTGTGGGCGCGTTTACGGGTTGGTATCTTCATCGGGTCAGCCCAATCATTCTTGAGGAAAGGAGGGTGCTTCTTGGCCACGATGCCCCTCCTCTGGTTCCAGGAGCTAAGCTGCGACCGAGGGCTCCGGTCCGCTTCCCTCTAAGGGATACCGGCACTGCGCTCGTCCCAGGAGAATCGGAGGTAAACCTTAATCCAACGGCTGGTATGCCCCTGGGTTCCCGCTCGCAAGGTGGAAGGGCCCCAGTAGTAGCACCACCGCCTGTGGCAGCACCGCCCCCCGTGCATTGACAATGACAGTGTCATCCTCGGTCGTGGCACCGGGCGAGGGTAATAGAGATGAGGGCGTCGTAGGCGATGTGGGTCAGCGCCGCCCTAAGGCTTCGCGAGGGAGGAAACGGTCATCCTCGGCGACCGGCTCTGGGTCTAAGCGGCGGAGGAAAGCGGCCACCAATTTGCTCGATTCTTTGGCGGAGTCTGAGCTTACTCTTGAAGACGAACCGTTGGCCCTGCAAGAGTCAGATGCTGGACTTCCTTTCCCGAGTTCGGCCGATGAGGAGGCCGCACAGTTGGCTGAGGCCATACGGCGTTCCAAAGACGTGTCTCATAACGCCAGGGTTCTGAAGAAGTCCTATCCCGCTGTAATCTTTTACGAAGACCCTTCGTGGATTCGGCGGCGATTTATCGGTCCTTTGGAGGAATGGGGGGAAAGGGCTCTGAAGCAGGCCGCTTCAGAGGACGCGGCGGACGCGCTTTCTTTATGGACCGGCGGCCATGAGTCCACTCTCGAACCCCGGCGAGCTCACCTCCTTGAGAAGGAGCAGCGGCTTGAAGAAGCCATATTGAGGGCTTCTTTGCGCATCGGTACGTTGTGGTTCTTTTCGTAGTTCTTCAAATTATTTATGCCTGTGCATATGTATCCTTATTCTTATTTGAATCGTGCAGAATCTTCGACGCTGGGGGAGCTCCCTACGGGCTCATTAAAGCTAAAGCCCGCCGAAATTCTTGATGAAACCTCGCTTGATGTGGAGGGGACTGATGAGGCTACTCCTCTCATGGTAGAGCCTCCAGCGGTGGTTCTTGATCAGGGAGTGCTTGCCCCTTTGGGGGAGGCTCCTTTAGAGGTTGCTGCTCCAACGGCTCTTCCCGAAGGCAGTCCAGAGGCTGAGATGGAGGTAGTGGGGACTACCCTCCCTCTGTTGGAGCCCGAGGAGGTTCCGGCAGAGGCTGTCGAAGCCGCTATCCCCCCGACTCAGAACGGGAGAAGTGTTGAAGGTAATCCTCTGCATTTTAAATTAGTAACCCTTCCATGGTCTAAGCTCTTCTATCTTTCCCAGAATTGCGCGGTTTGGCGGCCACTATCGCTGATCTGTCGCCTCGACAGTCATTTCAACGTTTATTGGAGATGGCAGCTCCGCAGGCGATCTCCCCTCAGCGCATTGTCCTTTCCTCTGGGCAGGGTTAGCGTCATTCGCCATTTTTTATTATAGCATTGTCGCCATTTTTTTTTTTGCGAAATGATGTTGATGTCTCTTATATAGTTTTGGAAGCTGACGACGAGGTCGAGGTCGTTGAAGGGCCAGGGGAACCTTCAGCTCCTACTTGCATGACTGTCGGTGAGCGACATTTCATCATAATCCTGTTTGTTCTGTGCTTAAGAATTTTATTTACATCTTTCAAATTTGAACAGCCCTGCCAGTCTCCATGGCGTTGGAATCGCGCATCATGATGCCGTCCGGCCCTTATGCTTTGCGGGCTTCAGAACGCTTGGCCCAATTAAGCCTTGTCTCCCTGTCGTCCTTGATCGAGGAGCTTCGTGCTGGCAGTGCAACCACAGCTGAAGCATTTGCTGCCGAGGCTAACGGTTCTCTTCCTTTTCTTGCCACCTACCATAGCGAAGAGGTGGTGCGAGTCTGGGTGGAGTTCTGTTGGCAGGTGGAGGCTTGCTTGCACGCACTTGAATGTTCCCGTCTTTCTTCGGAGGTCGTGGCTGCAAAGGCGGACTTGCGGGGGCTGATAGCGCGGTGCGCGGCAAATATGACATCGTGCGAGAGGAGGCTTAGCCGCAAATTCTCGGAGAGGGAGCTGGCTTCTAAAGCGCTGAGCGAGCTTCGAGCCAATCTTACCGCCAAGGCCAACAAAGCGTATGAACTCTGGCGGGTGCTTCAAGAGTCTATCAGGGAGGTGGTGACTCTTGATAAAGCTGCTACGTTCACTCGTGAGAGGGTCGAGGCTCATAAAGTCACCGAGAAAGAGCTCGAAGCTCGGCTTGCTTCGTATCAGGCTCAGCAAGCTCAGGCGGAGGCTCGTCTCCTGGAGATCTTGCGTCATGAAGCCGTGGCTCAGCAATAGAACGATGAGCTGGTAAAATTACTGCATCGCCCGCCGGCTTCAGGACTTGTATCTTTCCCCCCTTTTTGTACATACTCATGGATGAGAGAATCTCTTTTTTTTTGTTTCTTTCATGAAGTGTACTTTGTATCCATTTTGGTTTATGAATAAAAGATACATTTTTCTTCTCAATGGTGTGTCCCCTTTTTATTGAATGTATTCTGCGGATATTCTATCTTGATCTCCTTGCAGGACAACGATGGCTCAGGATTCAGGGTTAAGATCTGCCTCCTAAGACTTTTGTATTTTATGAGCCACGAGGGTCTCATAAAGAGTTTTTCTCCCTACAGGTCGAGAGGATCCCATAGGTGTAAGTTTTTATTAAGAATCGTGAGGATTCTTAAGCGGGTTTTCCCTTGAGAGTCGTAAGGATCTCACAAGAGAGTTTTCTTCCTTACAGGTCGTGAGGGCCTGCAAGTGCTGGATGTGGTCGCTCTTGTCCGTGTTTTACGGAGTCAGGGGTTTCTCCAGGTATCGTAGTTTAAAGACGTCGCGGTCAAGGTTAAGGACCTCATAGTCCGTGGATTTAAGGACTCCACAGTCCGATGTTAGTTTTAAGACATCACGGTCAAGGTTAAGGACATCATAGTCCGTGGATTTAGGGACTCCACAGTCCGATGTTTGGTTGCAGGGACCCGTTACCTCTTTGAAGACGTTGAGGAATTACAACGCCAGGTATCAAAGGAGTGAAGAGATGTACCCTTAAACCAAGGCAGAATCCATAGGGAATCGGGGTGGTTGATCGTTAGTTTTAAGACATCACGGTCGAGGTTAAAGACATCATAGTCCGTGGATTTTAAGGACTCCACGGTCCGGTATTTGCTCTGGATGCTTCATACGGGTTCACTGCCATGCTTGGCGAGGACCAGGCTCTGCTCTGGGCGTTTTCCGCGGGGTCAAAGAGTGACGTTATCCACGTTCCACGTAACCAGGAATTTTGCACTAGATGCTTCACACAGGTTCACTGCCGTGCTCGGTGAGGACTAGGCTCCGCTCTGGATGCTTCACACGGGTTCACTGCCGTGCTCTGCGAGGACCAGGATCCGCTCTGGACGTTTTCCACGGGGTCAAAGAGTGACGTTATCCGCGTTCCACGTAACCAGGAATTTTGCACTAGATGCTTCACACGGGTTCACTGCCGTGCTCGGCGAGGACTAGGCTCCGCTCTGGATGCTTCACACGGGTTCACTGCCGTGCTCTGCGAGGACCAGGATCCGCTCTGGACGTTTTCCGCGGGGTCAAAGAGTGACGTTATCCGCGTTCCACGTAACCAGGAATTTTGCACTAGATGCTTCACACGGGTTCACTGCCGTGTTCGGCGAGGACTAGGCTCTGCTCTGGATGCTTCACACGGGTTCACTGCCGTGCTCTGCGAGGACCAGGATCCGCTCTGGACGTTTTCCACGGGGTCAAAGAGTGACGTTATCCGCGTTCCACGTAACCAGGAATTTTGCACTAGATGCTTCACACGGGTTCACTGCCGTGCTCGGCGAGGACTAGGCTCCGCTCTGGATGCTTCACACGGGTTCACTGCCGTGCTCTGCGAGGACCAGGATCCGCTCTGGACGTTTTCCACGGGGTCAAAGAGTGACGTTATCCGCGTTCCACGTAACCAGGAATTTCGCTGATTGTATCCGCATTTCACGGGATGGAGGTTTGACTGCTGGCGATATGTATACCACCGAGCCATGGAACTGGGAGTTGCCGCTGTTCCGCTTAGCTTGAAGTTGTGTCTGTCGTTACGAGACGAGTGTTGGGATGATCTCTAGGTCGCTTGTGACCGGTCGAGATTTAGCTTCTTTCTTTGGTGAAACCTGGGGGGAGGTATGTTCCCTTTTTTGTTTACGCCCTTGGATTGTGTATAGGGTGTGATGGAACATCACCTGTAGGGCATAAATTTTATTTTTATTCTATTTATTTTTCCGCGATGCTCTATCGTTTCAGCTTTTATATCGCGAAGGTCGCGATTGCCCCATCATTTCGGCTATTTTTCGCGGTGCCCAATCATTTCGGCTATTTATTTATTTTCTACTCGCTGCTTTTTATTGCGAGTTGCTCCATCATTTCGGCTATTTTTCATGCATACATTTTTACTTGCCGCTTTTGTTTGCAAGTTGCCCCATCATTTCGGCTATTTCGAAGGCATGTGTGGCTTGCTAGCTTTTTCGCCGCAAGCTTGGATTTTAGACACCGATTTCGGCATCAGCACCGCTACAACTGGAATATTGCCAGGAGCGAATCATCATTTGCCTCTGTCGATGTTGAACAAAGGTGGCTTAGCAAACAGGGTTAAGGGTCCTGTCGGCCAAGGCTTTTGACTTCATGAGCCGTAAGGGTCTCACCAAGGTATTTCTCCCTACAAGTCATGAGAATCTCGTAGGTGTATTTTCTCCCTAGGAATCGTGAGGATCCCTAAGTGTATGTTCCTCTGTAAGTCGTAAGGATCCTACAAGAGGGTTTTCTCCTTATGGGTCGAGACGACCTACAAGGGTTGCTCATTATATGGACATATCCCTAGTCACAGGTGTGACTTTGCTGGGGAAATGTTTATTCGCGCCCGTGGATTGTATACAAGGGTCAGTATTGAGCCGCTTGTAGGGCAGTATCGAAGGTTGTGGGGGACTTGCTTAAGAACAGGTTTAGGTTTCTGTAACTTAAGACTTTCAAATCTCATGAGCCGTGAGGGTCCCATAAGAGAATTCTCCTTACGAGTCGTGAGGATCTCGCAAGTGTATTTTCTCCTTAGGAATCGTGGGGATCCCTAAGTGTGTTGCCCCTTTGTGAGTCGTAAGGATCTCACGCGGGTGTTTTCTCCTTACAAGATCGAGAGGACCCTGTAAGTGTCTTTTAATTAGGTTGCGCCCTTTCGGGTTTTCACAAACACTCGCCGGTAGCCCAGCTATTTTTACTCACGGAGCCCTTTCGGGTTTTCGTCCGTGCCCATTTTGCTTATGGACATACCGTTTTTTTTTATTCTTTTTCTCTTTTTTTTTTAAAAACAAGGTCGCGCCCTTTCGGGTTTTCACGAACACTCGCCGGTAGCCCTGCTGTTTTTACTCACGGAGCCCTTTCGGGTTTTCATCCGTGCCCATTTTGCTTATGGACATACCGTTTTTTTTTTCATTTTTTATATTTTTCTTTTTCTCCTTTTTTTTTGGTCAGCCTAAGGATGCTGCGGTAGTAGTTTAGGGACGTTTCGGTCCGTCGTTAGTTTAAGGACATTTCGGTCCGTCGTTAGTTTAAGGACGTCTCGGTCCGTTATTAGTTTAAGGACATTTCGGTCCGTCGTTAGTTTAAGGACATTTCGGTCCGTCGTTAGTTTAAGGACATTTCGGTCCGTTATGGAGAAGGCCGGCTACCGCTTATAAAGCTCGAGCTTAGGAAGATAGCGAGCGGACATAGTCGTCGTCTATCATTGACCTAGGCTGTGGCTCATTAAGCGTAGTATCTCTTTAGGAAGCGACCGTTTATTGGCCTGAAAGTCCTTTCACCGTGCATGTCCATGAGTAGATAGGCCCCACCCTGGTAGACCTTATCTATGATGTACGGGCCTTCATAGTTTGGCTCGAATTTTCCCCGCTTGGCTCGATTGGGGATCATAGGCCTTTTGACCACTAACACGAGTTCGCCTTGGCGGAATGTCCTCGGTCGGGTCAATCTTTCATATGAGCGCGTCATCTTTGCTTTATAAGCTTCCAGATTTTGTTGCGCTATGAGCCGGGTTTCGTCGAGGGCATCGAGCTCCTCAAGCCGAAGGTGAGCATTTTCTTCGTCCGTCAACTCGTAGTGGACTGCCACTCGTAGAGAGGGTAACTCTATCTCGAGGGGGAGCACTGCTTCCGTCCCAAATACCAACGCGTACGGCGTTGTGTTCGTGGCCGTCTTGAATGTAGTTCGATAGGCCCAAAGGGCCTCTTGCAGCCTCTCGTGCCAGTCTTTCTTATTTCGGGACACCGTCTTTTTTATGATCTTCGTCAAGGTCTTATTGAAGGCCTCGGCCAGACCGTTAGCTCGTGGATTGTAAACTGAAGAATATCTCCAGTCTATATTGTGCTGCTGCGCGAAGCGGCTAATCTTATGGCTTCTGTAGGCTGGCCCATTATCGGAGATAATCCGCCGTGGGGTTCCAAACCGATAGATGACGTGCGTCTTGAAGAAGTGGAGGATATTCTCCGTCTTCACTTCCCTCAGCGGTACTGCTTCTGCCCATTTGGAGAAGTAATCAGTTGTCGCCAGGATGAAACGATGTCCCCGGGACAATGCTGGCTCGATGGGGCCGACTATGTCAGTCCCCCACATTTCGAATGGCCAGCTAGCCACCGTTGGGTGTAGTGGATTCGGATGTTGGTGGATAAAGTCTCCATGAATCTGGCACGAGTGGCATTGCTTCGCATACTCGAGGCAGTCTTGGACCATCGTGGGCCAATAATAACCCATCCGTTTGATCTTCAGTTTCATTTTCGGGCCTGCCTGGTGAGAACCGCAGAGTCCGTCGTGAACTTCCTGAACGACTCTTTCTGCTTCGTCAGGTCCTAAGCATCTCAGCCACAGAGAATCAAACGATCTTTTGTATAGAGTGTCGTTGACAAAAGCGAAAAATAGAGCTCGTTTCACGAGCTGATGTCTTGAGGACGCTTCTTCGGGCATTCGGTGGGACTTAAAGTAGTCTATGAAGATTTCCCTCCAGTCCTCGGCCTTCTCATGGTCTTTTATTTGTAGAGTCGTCTGCTCAGTCGCCCCCTTTTCTTCGTATAATTCCGGAGATATTTCTGCTGGGGCGAGCACTTGACGGCTTTGTACCACGATTCTGACGTCATCGAGGTTCTCGTCAGCCAGTTCTTTAGCGAGCTTAGCTAACGCGTCTGCTTTGCTATTTTCCGCGCGTGGTATACTTTCCAAAGTGTAGGAGGGAATTTGGGTCAATAGTTGTTGCATCTTTTCGCCGTATTTCACCAACTCCGGTTTGCACGTTTGGTAGTCACCATTTACTTGACTAACAACCAATTGAGAATCCCCGTATATAGAGAGGTCTTCAATTCCCA
This sequence comes from Agapanthus africanus, assembly GCA_030015575.1. Lineage (NCBI taxonomy): Eukaryota > Viridiplantae > Streptophyta > Magnoliopsida > Asparagales > Amaryllidaceae > Agapanthus > Agapanthus africanus. The sequence goes on along the minus strand of CM057347.1, from coordinate 202,207,545 downwards.
TGTTAATGGCGATCTCGAGACCCGCTATCAAAGCTTCGTATTCAGCTTCATTGTTCGTCCTCGATTCCGTTAAGGAGAAAGCAAAGCGCATTATCCCTCCTTGTGGGGTTACGAAGACGAGGCCTACTCCCGATTTGATTATGGGGGTACATTGTTCGCGCTTCTTCATGGAAGATGCCCCGTCAAAATAAAGTTCCCATCGGGTATCACCGCCGCCGATCGCGTCGAATGCATGTTCGTCCGGCAAATCGCAGTTCAGAGGAGAACCGGCAGGTACTGGATGCTCAACGAGGAAGTCGGCAATGGCCTGGCCTTTCACTGCCTTAAGAGGTCGATACGTTATTGAGAACTCCATCAGGAGTAGAGCCCATTTAGCGAGTCGACCCGTCAGTATAGCCTTCGACATCAAATATTTAAGAGGGTCCACCTTCGAGATGAGACGGATTTCGTGCGCCAACGCATAGTGTCTGAGTTTTGTTATCGCGAAGATTAACGCCAAGCAGTGTTTTTCAATGGGCGAGTAGTTGTTTTCTGCCCCCAGCAGAACTCGACTTAAGTAGTAGAGTGCTCTCTCTTTCCCTTGATCGTTCTCTTGTGCCCATAATGCGTCTAAGGAACCTTCGAGGGCGGTTGTATAAAGAATGAGGGGTTTTCCCTTGACCGGCGCAGCCAACACTGGAGGGTTCTGCAGGTACTGCTTGATCTCGTCTAGTGCACCTTGGCATTTGTGATCCCAAACGAATGGAGTTCCCTTCTTCATCAGGTGGCTGTAAGGACGGCATTTGCCTGAAAGATTGGCGATAAATCGCCGGATGTATGCGAGCTTCCCTTGGAGAGACCGCAACTGTTTGAGGGTTCTTGGCGGAGGCATTTCCATGATCGCCTTGATCTTAGATGGATCTATTTCGATACCTCGATGTCGGATGATGAATCCCAGGAATTTACCCGAGGAGACTCCAAACGCGCATTTGAGGGGATTCATCTTCAAATTATATTGCCGAAGGCGTTGAAATACAGTCTCCAGATGCTTTAAATGCTCTTCGTATGACATACTCTTTACTACAAGGTCATCGATATAGAACTCGACGATGTCATGTATGAGGTCGTCGAAGATTTTTGTCATGGCTCTTTGATAGGTAGCGCCGGTGTTCTTTAGACCAAAGAGCATGACCCTGTAGCAGAATATACCCAAAAGGGTCCGGAAAGCGGTATGCTTCTGGTTTTCGGGATGCATCTTTATCTGATTGTATCATGATGAACCGTCCATAAAGGAGAAAACCTCGTGAGTGGACGTGTTATCTATCATTAGCTCGGTTACTGGTACTGGGAAATCGTCCTTTGGACAGGCTTTATTGAGATCCCTGAAATCCACGCATATGCGTACCGTCCCATTCTTCTTCATTACCGGGACGATATTGGCGATCCAGTCGGGATACTGGACTTCTTGGATAAATCCAGAATCGATCAGCTTCTTGACTTCGGCGTTGATGCTCATTTCAAGCTCGAGTCGCATCCTTCTTGGCGCCTGCTTGACTGGCTTGATATCTGGGGATATCGCTAATTTATGCACAGCAATCTCCGGATCTAATCCTGGCATCTCGGAATAGTTCCACGCGAAGCAGTCTTTATGCTGTAGAAGCACGTTCTTTAATGCGGCCACCCTTTCTTCAGATAGCAGCTCGCTGACGAATGTCGGTCGCGGATCATCTGCCGATCCCAGCTCAATCTTCTTGAGGTTATCTGCAGTAGTATGTATGCCATCTTCCAGTTCTTTCGGAGCTGGCGGAAATTCTGAGATCACCTCATCATTGCTGTTCTCAAAGCACCAGGGAAGGTCATCCATGTCCTTGGGCTCTTCCTTTAATATCGTAATCATGTAATAGGTGCGAATCCGCTTCCAGGACTGAGGTGGATCCGGTTCTGCTCTTGCGGCTTTGGGTTCGTGCTTTTGTGGCGGTGTTACCCTCCAGCCGTTGGATAAAGCGAATCTGCCCTGTTGGTACTGGTCCTCGACCCAGTTCTTGAAGGTGAAGCAGTCTTCGGTAGGATGTCCTATGGCTCAGTGATAAGAGCAATAGCTCAGATGAGAAGCCTTGTTAGCTTGCTCAGGGTGTCTAGACTCTGGAAGCGCGATCATTTGATATTTTATAGTGAGCTCGAGTAACTTCTCCGTCTTGTCTCGAGGGAAGGAATACGCTCGACTCATCTTCTTCGCGAGGGACAAATCCGGACCGCGCAATGCCCGCTCACACGACTCTCTAATCCTGCGTCGTTGTTGGCGGCTCCTCTCTCCGCTTCTTAATTTATTTCCGTCTCTGCGTCGGGCCTTTCGTACAACGGGTTGACAAGGATGAGCATCTTTGTCTTTTGCAGCCCGTTGAAATAGACGTTGCGTCTTGGCCTTCTCGTAGATGGCCATCTCGCGGTTGTGGTCTTCCCGAGCTTTTTGACCCACTTTCCTGATAGGCTTGTCCATTCGTTCTTCAAACGACGGACTCGGCATTTCAATCGCGGGATCTAGTTTTGATGAGGGGTTGGCATTTCCTGACGGGGCGTCCTCTTCTTCATCAAAAGTATATATGGCGTAGCTACTGTGGGCCCGTTCCCGTTTTCCGGTTCTCGCGTATCCAAGCCCAAGTGTTTCCATTTTCCCGTTGGGCAATTTGCGTTGGGTCCCAGGGACATCCCAAATCCTGTTGTAGAACCGAGCTTGTCGAACAGTCTGGTTTAAGGGTACTCCTTGGCGCTTCAATAGCCTCTTTAGTCCATTTGTGTAGTATCTGGGCAAACGGATAGGTTGGAGCCTGTCGAGTGTAACATCCGTGCCATGCCAGATCTCTTTCTCTATTTTCGACTCTGAGGATCGGCAGAATAGGATTAACTTCTCACCCCTTTGCCTGGGAGGGACGTAAAATGTTTGCAGGTCCTGCACATTGTGAGCTTGAAGTGTGTCGAGATCCTTGTAGTGTTCCCGCGGCACCATGGTGATTTGCAAACTCTGATCATCGCTAGGGGGTGCTTGTATTGACAGCCGATTGGAGAACACGGCATTAACCTCATCTTCCGAGTCACTTCCGAAGACCAACATAGGGGCGGACGTCCCCGGGTTGTTGCGTTGAGATGGCCCGGCATAAACTATCTCTTCTTCTTCTTCGATATCGCTCCCGAAAACAGGGATGGCGGCGGCGGCTTTGTTCTCCGGGTTGCGACACCTTTCTGTATCCTCGAAATCTGGCAAAAAGTACTTCGCATCTTCGTATTTGCGGACTTCGTTCACCGAAAATGGGTTCAACTCACCTGTTACGGTATACTCGAAACCATCCTTAAAGTACTTCATACACTGATGTTGTGTAGAAGGGATGATGTTGTACTCGTGTAGCCAAGGACGACCGAGCAAGGCGTTGTAGCAGGTCTTGGCGTCAATGACATGGAATTTGATGTCTGTGACGAGGAGTCCAAAGCGTAATGTTAGTATCACGGATCCGAGAGTCCGTGACGATTATGAATCGAAACCGGAGATAGTAATTTTGTCACGAGCGAGGTGTTGCACACTCATGCAGATTTCCTTCAACACCCGAACATTAAGGAGATTGACGGAGGATCCATTATCCACCAGGATCTTGCCTATCTTGATATCATGGCAGTATCCAGAGACATATAGCGGACGGTTGTGGTCGCACGTCCCGAGAAGGAGGTCTTCGTCACCGAAAGTGATGTCGGCCGTATGCACTTCCTCCAATTCATCCTTCATCCTTTCAGTGGCGAGGAAGGCTTGGAATTGCTCAGGTTCTTGTAACGCCTTAATTAGTGAGTCTCGTGCTTCTTTTGATAACAGGAGGGCATCGAGAATGCTAAGCTGAGAAGGTAGCTTCCTTAGGTGCGCTAGGATGTTATAGTCCACCTTACCCTTCCTAGGAGGGTCTTTGGCAGCCAGCTCTTTCATAACTTGGTCATCTAAAGTGATATCTTCAGTGACCTTTTCTTTTCCCTTATCTTTTCTACTCGCGGGCCCGAGATTTTTTTCTGGGAGTGTGCGATTGCGCAGCTGAATGTTCTCGCAGGCCTCCTATTTCTCCTCTTTCCCTAAAACGGATTCTTTAAAGAGAGGGCCCAGAGCCATTTCTTCATCGGAGTCGCTCCCAAAGGTGAGAACTTGTGACCCTCTGGCGTTAACCATGTAACAGCTGCCAATAGTTCTGTTGTGCCCGTCGGCAGTACTCCTTCGTTCCCGACGAGTCTTGCGTTTCATGCGCTTTAAATGTTGTCGATGAGCAACATATCCTTGCCCCCATATCTTAAAGGCGTCGCACTCCTCCGTGGGGTGTGAAATTTTCCGATGATATGCGCAATAATCAGGGTGCCTCTCCACCCCATTGAGCGTGTTTTCTTCCGAGGGTGGTAGCTTCATTCCTATCGACATGGCTTTGGCAAACCGTTTCCTCGTCTTGAATATCTTCTTGTCTGCCTCGGATGCCTTTCGATCTGGCGGGAGTACTTCAACTCTTTCGTTTAGTCGCCTGCGTTCGGCTCCTTCCGATGCGGCCATCTCACGCTCCTGATCTGCTTTACTCTTTAGACGAATCTCGTCCAGAAAGGCGTCGATCATTTCATCTGTTGGCCACACAAGTCCTGGCTCAGGGTGTGCCCCCAGTTTCTCGGTGCCAGGAGTTTTCTCATCTTCCGAGTGGGAAATCACATGACAACTCGCCACATATCCCTCGGATTCATCCGATGAGCTCTCTTCCTCATCTTCGTTCTTAAAGACGTGGTTGAGGAACTCTTGCAGTGTGAAGGGAGTCCGTGCCTTTTGATTGTACTCCTCCAGCGCGTCAATCTGTTTCTGCAAATTCGTGCGCTTGTTTCCAGGCTTCACGGGCCTTTTGGATTTCCTCTTCTTTTTCTTCGAAGATTTTAACGGTTGGGTGTGAATACTTGGGCCATCACCACGAATCTTTGTAGTTGGGCGCGGCTTCAACATCCTTTCGATGATTTGAGGTTCAAGCGGGTTCTTCCATTCAACCGCTGGGCACGCATGAAGGTCACTCAGCATCCTTTTGGTTTTAGCTGATAGCACGATTTCCCATGGAGCTTCTTCAATAAAGGAACAAGTCGCCCCCTATGCGTCCGTCTTCTTAGGAGTATGCGGCTGTGGCGAGTTCACCTTCCACTTTTCGGACAGCGCAAACTTTCCCTGGAGGTATTGATCTTCAATCCATCCTTTGAAGATGAAGCAATCCTCAATCGGATGGCTTACCGTTTGATGGTAAGGGCAATAGTTGGGGTTGTTCACCTCAGTGGGTTGTGGCGGTTGCCTTGGATTTGGCAGGTTTATAAGTCTGTTGCGTACTGCCAGCTCGAATAGCCGTTTCGTCTTGTCCTGTGGGAACGAGTAGGGACGCTTCATCTTCTCATTATAATACCGGCGTCTTTCTTCCAGTTGATCCGTCAGCTTTGGGGCATTGGGTTGCTGCTGGGCATTCGCGACGAAGGTGGCCTTTCCTTTACCCTTGTCATTCCGAGGTTCTGGCTTCGGGGGAGACGGTCTATGACCCATTTGGTCCATCTGAGCCAACTTGTCGATTAAAGCCTGGAATGTGGTTGGCTTAAAGATCATAAACTGGGAGATAGTTGCGTGAGGGTCTAGGGTTCCCACGAACATGCCCACCGCGGGCGCTTCCTCAATGCGTTGCTCGCATTTCGACTACAAATTCCACCATCGTATAGCATACTGGACCCAAGTTTCGCCTGGTTTTACCCTGGCGTTAATTAGTGCCGTTATTGGAGTGCGTTCGTTGGCGCTTGCGAATCGCTGAGTGAATAGCAACTCCATTTCAGCGAACGTCTTGATAGAATCGTTCGGGAGTTCCGAATACCATTCGAACGCTGTTTCTGATAAGCTGCCCACGAACTGGCGAAGCAACAGTTTATCATCTCCGCCGGTGTTACCGCAAAGGGCCCTGAACTGGGCGACATGTTGGTGGGGATTGCCGGTCCCCTTGTAAACATGGAACTTAGGAATTGTGTAACCCGGCGGGTACTTGATTTGGTCGTACCAGCTTGGATATGGCCGCCCCGTTTTTACGACTTGACCAGCTGCCTCAGTCGCATGATGAACCCGGATTTGCTGGGCTATATAGTCGACCAAGTCAGCCTTAGAGATTGTCTCCTCCTTGGCCGTTGAGAGGGCCGGTGGTGGATTTGACGTTTCTCCCCTGTCGTCTTCAAGGATGATCGGGGGATCCTCAGCGGGTGGATCCTGTTGGATCATCATTCCTATCATATCATGGAAGAGGAGGCCCATACGCTGTATGTTGGCTGCTTGTTCAGCAGCCTCTTTGTCCTTCTTCTCCAATATTCGGCGAAGGAATTCGGCGTCGATTTCTTCCTCCTGGCGTTCGTCCGAAGACGTTTCTGGGTTTTCTTTTGGCCCGGTAAGTGCGGCCATAGCATTCATCATTTCCTGGAGCTTTTGCTGTTGCTCCTGAGCTTTGGTCACCGACCGTGTGAGCGGTCTATGACCTGTAGACGCACGGCTGTCTTCTTTTCCTGACGCCATGTATACGGTGTGGACCATCATGCCCCTAGACTTAGGGCGTCTGGGCTTAGTACCTTTGGCTGTCGTTGCAGGCTGGGGGATCTTCTCTGGTTTCCTCCTTTTATGAGCAGTGGAGGTTGAGGGGGCCGTTGAGGTGGGCGTCCAGACAGCCTTTCGTGGTTTAGCCTGGTGACCGGCTTCCGATTGGATTTTCAGCTTCTTGTGCTGGCGGGAGAAGTTTGGATCGATCATCGAATCTCGGGCCTGCCGCCAAACCTTATAGATTTTGGAAGACAGCCGTTGAGGGGATCGGGGCTGCTCTGACTTTATCTCCACAACCTTTTTTAGTGGGGGAGGAGACCTCTTTAGCACCGCAGTAGGAGAATTCCTTCGCACCTTATTTAGCATCTCGAAGCTGTTCCTCGTTGGAACAGCAGCATTAACTTCCGCCATCGGGGCTGATGGAGTTAGCCCAGAGGGGGAGTTACCCCCAGCCTTCCTTACTCGGCGCCAATGGCGACGTCGAGCGTGTCGAGCGGACGGCGTTGGTTCAGCGGTGAGAATGGCTTCGTCTTGCCCCCTGTGTAGGTGGGGGGTCGCTGCTGGTGTTAGCCTGTCAAAGACCGATGTCCTTTGGGTAGCAGGAGCGGGAGCTGGGGCCGTCAATCTTGTAAGGACCGACTTTTTGGCCGGGGAAGCCGCCCTGGCGATTTCGGGAGCAGGACCGGTCACTTTCTTAGAAGCAGCCTTCTCTGGGATTGTAGGCCCCATGATGGGTCCACAGGATTTCTGGCCCAATCTAGAGAAGACCGAGGCGCTGATGTTGGGCGACCCGTTGAGAGGAGCCGCAGCAGGGGTAAGACGATCAAAGACCGACTTCTTGGGAGCTTCCTTTGTCAGCACCGGCGCCGTAAAGCGTGTCGGTGGGAGCATAGTCCCAAAGAACAATCCGGTAGTGGCCTGAGTCACCTGGTCCACCGGTATTGTGAATAACGAAGCGGCTTGGGGTCCGTAGGCTATACCTCCTAGCGAGGCAGAGCGTTGGTCGCAATTGCAGTCCGAGCAGTTGGAGCATTTCGCAGAAGTAGAAGCCATCGATCCTTTGCTTTCTGCAATGAGCAAGACGCCAAGTCTTAGTATCTCGAAACCCAAGGGCAACCATTAGCGAACCGCGATTGGTTCGCGAATCACGACACACGAAGTGTGGAGTGGAAAGAGGAAGAGGTCCCACCGGGCGCGCCAGAATCTGTTCCCCTCCGAACGGCGGCCGAGACGCGGGACGTCTCACCTGAGGTTCGGGGCAGATGCTAATTGGTGCTATCCGTCCATCTCTCCGAAGATGCCAAGTTGATTTATGGCACCGTGTATCGAAGGTCTGAACGGATGCGTCCGATGTAGCAAACTTCGTCAGATTCCCCCTCGCTTGAGGGGTTTTTGATTGTGGGGATGCTCTTCCCTGCAGGCGCAAGCCCCTGGAGTTAATTACGCTATCGCGTTGCGGTAACAACTTTCTCCTTCTCCAGATGGTCACTTCGTGTCATGTGTGTTTATTTTATGTTTTGTTGCCCGTGGATTGTTTACGGAGACCGAGTTATGTCGTCGCCCGTAGGGCGTGGACTAGTCCAAATCCGTATTATCTTAGATTTGGGTTTGGGGGTTTGGTTTGAGGATACATTAGCCATATTTAAGGCCAAGATCAACTCAAACGTTTGTTAAGGATACGTTAGTCTAACATGAGACTAAGATCAACTTAACGGGACCGTTTAAATCCGACAAAAGAGCATTTGGGCTCCATTGTTCCAGTTTAGGGACATAGTGGTCCATTTAATGTATGGCCGTCGGGACCCGTCACCTCTCTGACGACGTTGAAGGATTACAACGACAGATGTCAGAGGAGTTCAGAGATGTACCCTTGAACCAGAGTTGATTGGGGGGATCTATAGTCCAGTTTGGGACTAAAGTCTGTTTGAAAGGTTTAAGGATACGTTAGCCATATTTAAGGCTAAGATCAACTTAAACGGGATCGTTTAAATCCAACAAAAGAGCGTTTGGGCTCTATCGTTCCAGTTTAGGGACATAGTGGTCCATCGCTAGTTTAAGGACATTGCGGTCCATGGGTAGTTTAAGGACATTGCGGTCCATTGTTAGTTTTAAGACATCTCGGTCAAGGTTAAGGACGTCGTAGTCCATGGGTTTAAGGACCCCACAGTCCATTGTTAGTTTTAAGACATCTCGGTTAAGGTTAAGGACGTCGTAGTCCATGGGTTTAAGGACCCCACAGTCCATTGTTAGTTTTAAGACATCTCGGTCAAGGTTAAGGACGTCGTAGTCCATGGGTTTAAGGACCCCACAGTCCATATCAATGTGTGGTCATCGGGACCCGTCACCTCTTTGAAGACGTTGAGGGATTACAACGCCAAGTATCAAAGGAATGAAGAGATGTACCCTGGAACCGGAGTGGATTAAATAGTCTTTGGCCCAATTTGGGATCAAGGCCAATTAATTATGTTATGAGCCCATTAGCCCAGTTAATTACGAATTGAGGACTTATGGCCAGCTTGGGCTAAGTCCAATCATGTCTGGGACATCGGCCCTCCTGTTGGTCCCTTGAAGGAGAGGCTTTGCCTCTGGCCACTTAGCCAATTGGGCCAATCCTAGTGTTAAACACTAAAGACCAATCAGAGTTGAACACTGAGAATGAGGTTGATAAGTCAGTGTTTAACACTAGAAGATAGTTGGTGTCAACACCAGCAACAAGGCCTCAAATTAGTGTTAAACACTAAAACAGACCAGTGTTAAGCACTGGCAACAGAAATCCCAAATTAGTGTTGAACACTAAGGTAATCAGTGTTGAACACTGCAAATAAAGTTCTTTGCTTAGTGTTGAACACTAAGGCCAAACAACGTTTTAACACTGAATTCAGGGGTTCCAATTTAGCGTTAGACACTGAGGCAAGAGGGGTCACGTGGTAGCACGTGAGGGCGCCCTCCCTTCGTTTGTTCTGCTGAGAAGATCGCATCTTTTGGAGCATCACGTGTCATCACGTGACGGGTGTTTGAATGGAGTATGTTAAAGCCTCTGCCAAGGGTCACGTGGGTCACGTGAGGCACTGCCTCAAAGGGCTTTCTGTAGATCTTTTGGGGGGGTCACGTGGTGACACGTGACCCTGCTTTTCTGTAGTTGTTTAGAAGATCTGTTAATCCCTTTCAGGAATTAAATTTCTCGCAGGGTTGAACCCTAACAATAATTTCAGAGGAATTAAATTCCTAATTCCTTTTGGAGAGTTGAACTCTGAATTTTCTGTAGGAATTTAATTACTCATATATGTGAAGAACTGAATAGGGTTAAAAGCTTTAAGGAATTAAACCCCCACTCTCTGTTAGAGAATTATTCTGGGGAATAAGATTAAGGGAATTAAATTCTTGTTGTTTTAACAGAACTAAGTTCTTAATTAGGATTAAACACTGATTCTTTTCATTCTGAAGGAATTAAATTCCAATAACACAGGGTCAAACCCTAATTTTATTTTGAAGGAATTAAATTCCTATAGTTCTGTGAGAATTAAATTCTCGTGCTTCCATTCCCTCTCTATGCTTTGGATCTGCATGGCAGGATCTCAACCCATTGAGAATTAAATTCTCAACTCAAAGGGAAATGTGCACTTTACAGATCCTCCATCAAAGAGAGAAGAAATATGTCCTTCTGTTTTATATCAGAGTTAAACTCTGTTGAGAATTAAATTCTCTTTTCTTTCAATGAAACCTTCCCTTTCTTATCTAGGGTTTTCTTTTGCAGAAGATCCAAATTCCTCTAAAGTATCAAGGCTCTCTCTCTTTTCTTCCCTCTGCCTATATCCTCCTTTTGTGTGTCTCTTGGCTCCTATTTGTAGGAGAAGCAGCCGAGACAATTAGTTTTTGATGAATCTTTCATTGAGAGATTTGATTTGTATCCATAATTCGTTTTGGACCTTTGGATTATTAGATGAATTTTATTCACCATTGGATTTTAAAACCAGAGATTCTCCTTTGTTATTTCGGTTAGATTTTACGGGGAAATCTTCCCAAATTCGAGATTTTCCCATAGATAGATGATATTTAATCACCTTTAAATCTTTAATGCAACCGGTTGCTTTTGGAAAGAATTGAGAGGTCTTTTCTCAGAATTTAATTCTGTTAACAAATGGGCTTTGAAGTCGGTCACGTGTGGCCACGTGACCCTTGGTCACGTGTGGGCACATGACCCCCCTTTGGAACGAGCCCTCTTCTTTCTTTTGCGCTCTGCTTTCTGGTCGCTGCTTAACCGTCACGTGCCACCACGTGACCCCTGGTCACGTGTGAGCACGTGACCCTCGTCTGGAGACTTTTTCTTGGTTTAACCGGAGAACAAATCTGCTGCTTTTGATTATCACGTGCCAACACGTGACCCTGGTCACGTGGGAGCACGTGACCTCTTCTGAAGCCTTTTCCTTGATTTGATCAGGGAACCGGTTTGCCTTTGAAGCCATTTCTAATTGTCACGTGCCAACACGTGACCCAGGTCACGTGGAAGCACGTGACCCTTTCTGAAGCCCTTTTCTTTGATGTAGTCGGGAAGCTGAATTTGCCTTGCCGATGCTTTTAGATGTCACGTGCCAACACGTGACTGCTGGTCACGTGTAAGCACGTGACCCTTTTCTGAAGCCTCTTCTGTGGGCTTTCCTGATTCTAAATCAGGAAACATGCTTTATCCTGTAAAGCAACTCACACACGTTTCCGCTGCTCCCACTGTTTACGAAGCCCTCTGGCTGTGTACTTATAGACGTTCTCTTCTAAATCAATATTTAGAAAAATAGTCATGACACCCAAACGCCAGATATCGTAGTCATGGTATGTAGCCGTGGCAAGTAGGATCTGGATGGACTTAAGCACAGCCACTGGAAAAGGTTTCATCATTATCCACGCCTGGTCGATGACGAAAACCTTTAATAAGTCTAGCTTTGAAAGTCTTAACTTTTCCATCTACACCAAGTAATCTTCTCAAGATATACTTGCTCCTGATGGGGATTTAACCCTTCAGATATAGCATCCAAAGTCCATACTTTGTTGGTGTACATGGATTCCATCTCAGATTGCTAAGCACCCAGCCATTCTTACAGAGTCCCCACTCTTGATGGCCTGCTCGAAACTAGTTGGATCATCATCTCATGATGCAATCCTCGCTCCTACTGTCATCGAGAAACCGCAGTATCTCTCAGGAGGATGAGGAACCCTACTAGATCGGCGGAGAGGCTGAGGTTCGTCGGGGACCATTGAATCCTTTGGTTCTATCAAATCTTCGGTTGTAGTTTGTATAGCTGGAACTCCTTCCAGTTCTACAGAACTGACCTTGCCTCGATCTTGTCCGGATTTTGTTTTTGACATAGGCCGGACAACCCTAAATCTTAAGTTGCTTAAGAGATGGGCTCTTCCCATACCATATCTCATATGGAGCGGTAGGCAGTGATCTGATTTGAACCTAATTCAATAGGTATGCAGCTTCTTAAGTGCATAACTCCCAAAAGGAAACAGGTAACTGAGTAATACTCATCATAAAGCACACCATATCTCATAGGGTGCGATTGCTCCGCCCTGATACACCGTTGTGCTGTGGTATATTCAGAGGAGTAATGCTGATAGAGAATCCCATTCTCCTTTAGAGTAGTCCAGGAATCCTATGCACAAGTATTCTCCTCCCTGATCTTATCATAGGACATAATACTTATACCCGTATTTTGGTTCTCTATTTCTAACTTATATTCTGTGAATATCTCAAAAGCTTCGGACTTATGTTTCAACAGGAACATATGACTGAATCTTGAGAGATCATCAGAGAATGTAATGAAGTACAAAGAACCGGTCCTGGCATGTTTAGACAGGGGACCTTACATACATCACTATGTATCAGTCCCAAGAGTTCACTAACTCTTTCTCTGTTTCCATTAAACAGAGTTATGGTCATCTTATCTTTGTGACATGATTGGCAAGTTTCACAAGATGTAAATTCAAACTAATTTAAATATGCATCTAAATGTAACTTCAGCCAGTCGGGTCGCATTAATATGACATAGTCTACAATGCCTCAAGAAGGATTCGTTCATTTCTGAACTCTTCCTCTTGTGTGTGTTCTGTATACTAGGAACTGTAGTTTGATTTAGAAAGTCAATGCTTTTAGATAACGTGCCTGAACCGATCAACTTTTGAAATGTTCAAAACAATATTCAACAATACAAAATTATATCCTTTCTTTACTAATAAAGAGACCGATATGATTTTGTATATCAGGTTCGGTATCTAATAGCATTTGTTCAGAATCAATGTATTGGTAATACGGGGTGACAGTGACCAACAGACTTGGCTGCAACACTTGCACCGTTTTCTGTCTCATGAAACTTATCACCCGTTCTCAGTTCTCTACCTTTCTGTAGCCCATGTAACAAATTACATATGCGGGATCCTGATCCGGTATCAAATACCCAGGACGTAAAGGATACTGAGAAACAGTTCTATGTAATGAACACACCCGAAGATGATGCATCAGCATGCACTTTCTTCGTTTGGGCGGCATGGGAATCCTGGCATTCCCCTATTTCCTGCTCGGTCCTATAACAATTATAAGTTGGAGCGGGAGCAACGTTCCCCAGCTCAGTATAACAAGCGGGTTCGGTCAATACATCCATATTATTATCTTGATTAAGGCGTGATATGGTCGCTACCTGGAGAGAGAGAGAGAGAAGAAAACACTCTGCGTGCGCTCTTGCAAGATTAGATTGGTTATTTATTTTATCTAATCAGGATGGCTCCCACTGTTTTTATCAAATCTTCTTTCAAACCTTAAAAGGAAAGACTAGCCGGGATTAATTACACTCTACAAGTTCGCCAATCTTTCAGCCAGGCCAGTGTCGGTACTTTGAGGGAGGTTCCCCGTGCTTTCGCACGGACCTAATTAAAATAAACCTTGTTTTCCCAGGGACGTAACCCCGTTGACACCTTTCTAGACACCTACTTGATCGGCTAATTGTAAAGTGCAAAACTCTCCCAGGAGTAACAATTACTCGCAGTGGGTATCGGGATCCAACTATCATATAGAAGGTATGCAATCTCATTGCAAATTTCAACACTTGAAACTCCCGATAAAGGTTTTTACCCCTAGCACCTATGACCTTGGCTAAGGTCAACAAATCATAAGCACTAGTCAAGTTCTACCCGTCATTTCGTGATTAATTAGACCCACCCATATGACCCTTGGCTAAGGTCAACAAAGCCACATGACTGTCCTAACTAATCGCATCATATGCGGTGTAGGAAGACATCATTTAGCTACCGTACACTGTGCCTTGACTATGGTCAACAAACACAGCACGAATACTAAGTACTCTACTTCCTAAAATGACGGAGGGTTGCGGATGGTTTTTAAGAAAACCTTTAACGCTTTGAACTTGAACTCGTTGTGGAATCAAATGGTTTTTTAAATGGAGTGTTTTTTAGGCTTTTCTAGTTTTACTTAGGGGGTCACTCCCGGTGATGGGATCGTCGGCCCTTTCCTCGTCGAATAAGGTGCATGATATATCATATATACTGCTGTGCAAACAAAAACTATAGAAGCAATCAAAAGACAAACCGAGGGTTGTAGCATCTGCCAGTTATTGCTAAAGGGGTCACTCCCGGTGAAGGGATATCGGCCCTTTCCTCATCGAATAAGGTGCAGGATGTTCTACAAGGAACACCGCTATGTAAAGCAACAACTAGAGCTATCTAATTTTATTTTTGAAATTCGATTCCACAACATCTTCTAGGTTTATTTTCTTTCATTAATCTCATTAATGAATGTCCCATTTAAGTCCACCTAAACATCACAGATAAATACAACGTACGCTTATGCCATCCGCATTCGTCTCGATGTCCCGTCTACACCGTTAGGTTAGGTAACTAACGCCAGAGCGAGGCAGGGCTAGCGCGGGTGTAAAACATAAGCAACGTCTATATAATATATCATATATACTATATACAATATCTATCTGAACATATCACATGATCAGATCACAGGTAACGCAGCATAAAATATCATATGAAATATTGGATATACTAGGACATCCGTGTTTTATTTTGAGCCTGTATAAAACAAGGATTCCACGGTCGTGATGAATAGCCAATCCTACACCCCCTAGACCCCTACGAGAGCGGCAAGCAACCCTACCAATTCTAGAGTTAGGAGACCCGAATTCGACTCCTCGAGATGGTCTCCCACTGGACCCTAGAACCCGGTTACTTGTGCTCCCCTCCTTGGGTCTATCCTAATGCGGAAAAGTAAATAATATACATCAACGGTGACATCTTCCGCAACCTGGAAGTGCCCCAATAAAAGAATATTACATACAAGTTTTTTACATGAATGAAAATGAAAAACACTCATCTCACATAAAAAAATCCCGGCTATTCAAACACGACGATCCAATATAACATATCCAGCAACAAATAACATCACATGTCATCAACGTAAGTAAATATGCCCATTCCAATTGTCGTTGACATATAGAACCGAAACCGGCGATATCACATATTACACTTACGGTCGCAGAAAAGAAAGTGTAAAACTACAACAGTTAGAATCCGCAACCTCCTTAGACATCGCATGCCTAACAATTATAAACCCCGCATTTTAGTCTCAAAATCGAAAACTGTTTTCAATATCAAGTCGGGCAATTCAACAAGATTCCCGACATCCTGAACGAATGCTCGTCGCAAACTTTAGTAGACGGCCGCACCCTCCGATACCTTCGACGAAGTGCACTAAGGCGGAACACCGCTGCCGCGAGCACCCGAACGGATGCTTTTGGCGACGGGGTTCTCCTACAGTCACTTGGTCGGGGCTATGGGGCGTGGCTGTCTATTAAGTTTACCGGCGAGTATCCGCGTACGCTACACGATTGCGACGGACTTTTGATCACATCAAAATTCCGTGGCAACCGATCAAATGAGACTAAACTGCTATGTCTATAACATTCAAATGTTGTTGATTCCAATTATTGTATGACATTCCAGATAAATAGACAATGTTAAACTTTCCGATCGAACAATCAAACACGCAAGTTTTCCCAAAAAGCTCAACACATGAAATAAGTTTTAAAATATCCACTTCATGCCACAGTACCAATGGTCCAGCCGTAGAAGGGTCAAGCCAACGCCTCACATGTGGCACGCCGTACTGCCCCAAACCCTAAGGTTCAAAGAGCAGTTCAAGACGGTCACATAATCGAGTTAAGCTTTGTTGTCTTCTAGAGGGTCCATCGCGTTACTTGCACTACTTAGACGTTCTTAAATTACGGAAAAATCCAACACTTGGAAATTTCCCTGCAGGGGAAAAAGTGGGTTATTATATCCGGTCGAACTTTTTAACATGTTCTAAAATACCCGGAAAAACATAAACAAAGTTAAACAATCCGATCGAAACATCGAGTCCACAAAACATCCCAGAAAACTCAACTGTTGAGTATAGATTAAAAATTCCCATAAAATACAGGTATTACAGACGGGGATTACTGTACAAAGAACGTGCCCTAATTTAACATTATGGCCGCGGAACCGCCGCTAAAGTCAGGGTGGCGCCGCGGTTCCGCGGCTCATTTATTGACTTATGGTCACGTGCTTCACAGTAACTCCTAGAAAACCCTGCTGAATTTTTTGGATATTTTTAATTCACAAAAATCACAGTTTTGAAAAAATTTACAGAGAAGGGTGTAGTTTAGGGTTTCGGGGTTCGATCAGGTTTCTAACTTCGTCTACACTTCGCCTAAAGCTCTAGCTAGGCTCTGATACCACTGTAGGGTTCCTAGGCACACACATGAGTTTCTACAACTGATCAACCATGCCAAAATCAATTTTTTTTTCATGTGCCGAGAAACCCTAAGCAAGATCGTTACTAGAGGTAAGGCGAAACAAAACAAGTTAACAACTTAACTATAAGTGAAAGGGATTACAACCTTTGTAGATCCGGTCCTTCACTTCTTTAGCTCCGTGTTGACGTCCCTCCGCTGCGATCATCGGGATCCCGGACTCTAGCATTGGTTTCATCGGAGAAATGAGCGGGCTAGGTCGTTGACTTCGATGCTGAAGATGATCTACGTCAAGGCGACTGAAACTCAAGCTCCATCTTCACTAGGTCATGAAACTTGTGAAGATAACACACTCTACTACATGGCAAGTTGTAGAGGATGAAGAAATAGGAAGTGGGTTCACTTTGGATTTGGATTTCTCACTTGATTTCAACACTTGAAAATTTTCTAGCAAAGGTTTTCTTCACTTCATGAAGAAGAAGAAGAAGAAAGAAAAAATGAATTCTTGAAAATAATAAATCAAGTGAAGACTTATCATAATGCAACCATGGGTGAAGTTAACTCATGTAGAGAGCAAACCATAGTTTAGGTAAATGGTTAGGTCAAAGGATAAAAACAAAATGGTTAAGACTTTGTCAAAGTTGCTTGAAGTATCATGAAACTTCTAGCAAAGTAAGAAAAGCCACCATTTAGTTTTTAACCAAAATAAATAAACAAAATAAAACCCTAACCATTAACCTAAACATGGTATAAAGCATACACACACCCAAGTTTGCATGTATCATCAAACATGATACAAACTAGTGAACAAACATATATCACATATACTACTTGTGCACATCAAGTGAGAAAATCAATCTTAAGTGAACAAATACTAGTTAATGTAAAGTAATATATCAAATATATAATTATACATTAAATCATTAAATCAACACTTGATTTAATGATCCGGTCATACTGCATATAACCGACTAATATCAAGTGTATCAATATATCGAATCAACATTTGATTCGGTAACCCGGCTATATCTTATATAACCGTCCGATGATATAAATCGCGAGAATAGAATTCAGTATCATATACTGGTATTATTCTCGGTCCCGCACATATCTCATATGCGCTCCTATTTCGTTTCGCTTGAGCCAGGAAACATCTGTGTATGACTCTAAAGACTCGTCAATACGCCGGCAGTAGGTGATGATCATATCAAACACCCACAAGCTGCAAGCGGTCTGCTAAATGTAACGGCCACCCGGGTATTGAGCGATCAGAAGATCAACGAGCAAGCCCGCTCACACTCCTGTGAATCCAACCAGTAACACTTACCGCACAGTCCGGTCTGTTCGTCTGATATGTCGCATATCTCGCCTAGGGGTGGTAAACGTCAGACCCCAGTAGCTCGATAAGTAATGCGATGTAAGGTCCACAACAAGCGTGAGACTACTGATAACTCTTACCAGTAAATCACTGCAACCCTGGCCAGGGATTTCCAGTTATGGCCAGTCGAGCATAGCGCAACATCAACCCCCAATACCGGGAAAGACGAATCCCCTCCTATCGCTCATTGCCTCCATGTGAATCGGGACTGTACCCAAAAACCACCTGTTTGCACGACTCAGTATAGCCGTGGTAGGGTGGAAATCAAAGCACAGTGGGAGACACACAAGACTCTATGACGATCTCGGGTCAACAGACTAAGCTGTACCAGTGTCACCAGAGAACTGCCATCTGACGTGAGGTATAATACCATCTGGGAGTTCTCGGCGAGTCCGTTCGGTGTACCCAGTCACCACTGAGCACCCGCATACCATCTCTGATGTCAAACACCAATGGATATGGGATCATCCATCGCCCATCACATGGGTCGAGAAGATATACGCTAGTCTACTCTGGAATATCGATGCCCCGTCTCGATATTCCCACGACTAGGAACAATTAAGGATGTACTCATAGACTGTCCAGGCCCCACTAGTATGATCTACATCACAGTCCTGGAAGTCGAGTATACATCCTAAGGGCTTTATCAACATGTAACAGAGAGACAATAAGTATACATGTTAAGATAAAGAGCAACCAGATAGCGTACTATCATGTCGAGCAAGAAAGTCCTACCTATATATGTCCCAGCATCCACTACAATATACATCCTATGTACAGTAATGGCCTCTAGGGCATACATATAACTAACAACTACTGATAGCACTTACCAGTAAATCTCTATATCAGCCCTGGACAGGGACTTCCAGTTATAGCCAATCGAACACAGCACAACATCAACTCCCTATACCGGGAGAGACGAATCCCCTCCTATCGCTCATTGCCTCCATGTGATTCGGGACTGCACCCAAAAGCCACCGTTTTGCACGCCCTCTTGGACGTGGTAAGGTGGAAATCAAAGCACAGTGCGAATCACACAAGACTCTATGACGATCTTTGGTCTACAGATTATCCTGTACCAGTGTCACCAGAGAACTGCCATCTGACGTATGGTATATCACCATCTGGGAGTTCTCGGCGAGTCCGTCCAGTGTACCCAGTCTCCACTGAGCACCCATACACCATCTCTGATGTCAAAACACCGATGGATATGGGATCATCCATTGCCCATCATATGGGTCAAGATGCGTATACGCTATTCTACTCTGGTGTATCGATGCCCTGTCTCGACACACCCTCGACTAGGAACAGTTATAGGATGTACTCATCGACTACCATGGCCCCACTAGTATGATCTCATCATAGTCCCAGTAGTCGAGTACAGATCCTAAGGGCTTTATCAACATGTGAGAGTAAGACAGTAAACATATACAAGTCAACATATTAAGATAAAGGAATACCAAATAGCATACTATCATGACGAGCAAGAAAGTCCTCTCTATATATATCCAAGCATCCATTATAATATACATCATATGTACAACAATGGCTTCTAGGGCATATACATAACTAACAATATATATGTCCAAGCATCCACATGTATACATATACAATAATGGCCTCTAGGGCATACATTTCCAACAACTAGTACATGTTAGTCTGTAGACCCGAGATTGTCATAGTGTCTTATGTGGTTCCCACCGTGCTTTGATTTCCTCCTACCACGGCTTAAAGGAGTCGTGCAAACTGGTGGATTTTGGGTACAGTCCCGAGTCACATGTGTTAGAGTTTCTTAGCACGACCACTAGGTTTTAGCAAGCATCGAGTATGCAATTTAAAAAAATCTAGAGTGCTAAGGAACACAAACCTAGAATCAAACTAGATAATTAGGGTTTATAAGCAAATAATAAAGCTTTATACTAAGTGAAGAAGGAATATAACCTTTGAAGACCGGTCCTTCACTTCTAAAGCTCCGTGTAGTAGTCCCTTAGCTCCAAGCAGTGGGCCCCGAACTCTTCTTAGGCTGCACTAGGCGAAAGGTACGAGCTTGCTTAAGGATCTTCGAGACCGAAGGTGATCTACCTTGAGGAATCTCTAACTCAAGCTACCTCTTCATTAATTGAGGAATTAGTGAAGTAAACAAGCTATACTAAATGGCTAGTTTGGTATAGATTGATGAAGTAAGTATTTTGCTCATTTTATAATAATTTCTCTCTTTCTTTCTTCACCTCATCAAAAGCTAGAAAAAGAAAATGAGATGAAGAAGATGAACAAGTGTGAACCCTTGGATGAGAAAATATCTCCAATGATATTTGTAGAGACTTAACCATGGCTCAAGAAAATGGTTAGGTTAATAAATATCTAGAGTAAAACAAAATTAGTGGACTAAGTCAAGGCTTCTACATGCTTGCACAAGCATCATTAGCCATGCTAATTTCCACCTAATTTTTATTTTTTCCTTAATAATTAATCACCCAAATTATCTTTAGTTTGGTGTAAGTCTGATACACCCATGTCCAATGTATCATCTACCATGACACAATAGTAAATACATTAATATATATCTCATATATATTTATATGTATTTATAGAAAAGAAATTCTTAAGTGAGCTAATATTAGTTAATATATCAAATATATAATTATATATTAAATTATTAAATCAACACTTGATTTAATAATCAGGCTATATCACATACAACCGACTAATATCATTTATATGTATATTAAATATACATATAACAAATTATTGAATCAACACTTGATTCAATAATCTGGTTATATCATATATAACCTATATCGCGAGACTAGAATACTGTATCACATACACGTATCAATCTCGGTCCCGCATATATCACATATGTGCCCTACTTTGTTTCGCTTGAGCTAGGAAACCTCTGTGTAGGACTCTAAAGACTCGTCAATACGCCAGCAGTAGGTAATGATCATATCAGTCACCCACAAGCCGTCAGCGGTACTAGCTGGACGTAACGGCTACCCAGGTATTGAGCGATCAGAAGATCAACAAGCAAGCCTGTCCAAACTCCCGTGAATCCAGTAAGTAACATTACCGTACAGTCCGGTCTCTTCGTCTGATATGTCGCATATCGAGTCTAGGGGTGGTAAACGTCAGACCCTAATAACTTGATAAGTCATGCCGATGTGAGGCTCATAACGGGTCGAGAAACCACTGATAACACTTACCAGTAAATCTCATCATCAGCCCTGGCCAGGGACTTCCTGTTATAGCCAATCCAGCATTGCGCAACATCAACTCCCAATACCGGGAGAGACGAAACCCCTCATATCGCTAATTGCCTCCATGTCACTCGGGACTCTATCCAAAATCCACCTGTTTGCACACTCTCTTGAGCGTGGTAGGGAGGAAATCAAAGCGCAGTGGGAATCACACAAGACTCTATGACGATCTCGGGTCTATAGACTAACATGTACAAGTGTCATCAGAGAACTGCTATCTGACGATAGGTATAATACCATCTAGGAGTTTTCGGCGAGTCCTGTTCGGTGTACCCATTCTCTGATTTCAAACACCAATCAATGGCTGTGGGATCAACCATCGCCCTATACAGGGTCAAGAAGTGTATACGCCAGTCTACTCTGGAATATCGATGCCCCGTATCGATACACCCTCGACTAGGAACAATTAAAGGATGAACTTGTGGACTACCCTGGCCCCACTAGTATGATCTGCATCATAGTCCTGGTAGTCAAGTACACATCTAAGGGCTTTATTAACATGTAACGGAGAGACAGTATAATGATACAAGTGCACATGTTAAGATAAAGAGCAACCAGATAGCATACTATCATGTCGAGCAAGAAAGTCCTCTCTATATATGTCCAAGCATCCACTATAATATACAATCATGTACAATAATGGCCTCTAGGGCGTACATATAATTAACAACATGGAGGCAGTGAGATAAGAGGGGTTTCGTCTCTCCCGGTAAAGAGAGTTGATGTTGCGCTATACTCGATTGGCTATAACAGTAAGTCCCTGGCCAGGGCTGATGAGATTTACTGTTAAGTGTTATCAGTAGTTTCTCGAACCGTTATAAGCCACACATCGGCATGCCTTATCAAGTTACTTGGGTCTGACGTTTCCACCCCCATACTAGATATGCGAAATATCAGACGAAGAGACCGGACTGTACGGTAAGTGTTACTTATAGGCTTCATGGGAGTTTGGACAAGTTTTCTTGTTGATCTTCTAATCGCTCAATACCTGGGTTGCCGTTACGTTCAGCTTGTACCGCTGACGGTTTGTGGGTAACTGATGTGATCATTACCTATTGCTGGCGTATTAACGAGTCTTTAAAATCCCACACAGAGGTTTCCTAGCTCAAGCGAAATGAAGTGGGGCACATATGCTGATATGTGCGGGCGCCTGATTAAATACGAGTATGTCATACCGTATTCTAATCTGGCGACATTTGATATCGGTTAGGTTATATGTGATATAACCGGATTATTGAATCAAGTGTTGATTTGATAATATGATATACAGATAAATGATATTAGTCGGTTATATATGATATAACCGGATTATTAAATCAAGTGTTGATTTAATAATTTGATATGTATTTATATTTGATATATTTATATATTAACTAATATTAATGTTCACTTAAATTTTTATTCTCTTAACACACACACACACACACACACACACACACATATTTGTTTGTTTTTTCTATTTTGAGAAAATAGAATAAAGAGGTGGAAAATGAGAGATATTTTTGGCATGGTGTGAAGCATGGCCTTTTCATTTATTTGTTCATTTGGCTACACTATTGAAGCTTGGTTGAATAATGTATTGGAGATTTTTTCAAGCTTCAATAAGTGAAGTCTCATGAGCCATTCTTCACTTGATTTTTTTCTTGAGCTCATTTCCTATACTCTCTCATTTTCTTCTCCATCTTCCTCCAAGCCCTAACCCTTACATGAGTTGTGAATCCTAGGGTTTTATAGAATTCTAAGTGAGCTAAAACACCTACTTCATCAACCTACTCTAAATTAGCCATTTAGATTAGGTTGTTTCCTTCACTAATAATAGATTAGTGAAGAGGTAGCTTGAACTAGAGAAGTTTCATGGTGGATCATCTTTGGCCTCGAAGATCGTGAAGCAAGCTCGTTCATTTCATCAAGTGGAGCCAAATGGAGTTGTAGGGACTACTATCCGGAGCTATAGAAGCGAAGGACCTGGTCTACAAAGCTTGTAATCTCTTTCACTTAGTGTAGTCCCTTTTATATCATGCTTTAAACCCTAATACTTGCAGGGTTCCCTAGGCGGCCGCTGGGTTTCGAGAGGCATCGACCATGCCGTTTTCAAAAATATTGCGCGCTAAAGAACCCTAACGCTAGAATCTAAACTAGAGAATTAGACGAACAAGCATGTAAACATCTTTACATCTAAGTGAACGAGGGTTACAACCTTTGTAGACCGGTCCTTCACTTCAATAGCTCAGTGTAGTAGTCCCTTCGCTCCAAGTAGTGATCACCCGGACTCTAGTGAGGCTCCATAAGGTGTAATGAACAAGCTTGCTTGAATCTTCGAGACCGAAGATGTCCTACGTCGAGGAGACACTAACTCAAGCTACCTCTTCACTAAGTGATTAACTAGTGAAGAAACAACCAAATCTAAATGGCTAGTAGAGAAGAGGTTGATGAAGTAGGAATTTTGCTCACTTTAGAAATAATTTTCTCACTATTTTTCTTCATCTCCCATAAACCTAGAGAGCTAAGCTCTTGATGAAGAAGAAGATGAAGAGAGAAGAGAATGAAACTCATCAGGCGAGAAAAGCAACCATGGGTGAGTTAGTGTCATACACTAACCCATGTAGAGAATAAACCATGGCTAACAATAATGGTTATGTTAATAAATATCTACAAGTAAAACAAAACTAGTGGACTAAGTCAAAGATGCTTTAAGCTTCCAAGCATGACAATTTCCAACTAATATTGAATTACTTTAAATAAATAAAACCTCATATTATTATAAGTATTGTGTGAGTCTCATACACCCATGTAGCATGTGGCATCTAGCATGACACAAAAGATGTACATTAATATATATCACATATATACTAAGTGTACACTAGTGAGAAAAAGAAATCTTAAGTGAGCTAATATCAGTTAATGTAAGATAATATATCAAATAGATAATTATACATTAAATTATTAAATCAACACTTGATTTAATAATCCGGCTATATCACATACAACCGACTAATATCAAATGTATCAACTTGTCGAATCAACACTTGATTCGACAGCCCGTCTATATCACATATAACCGACCGATATCACATATCGCGAGAATAAAATACGGTATCACATACACGTATTAATCTCGGTCCCGCACATATCACATATGTGCTCCTACTTCATTTTGCTTAAGCCACGAAACCTCTGTGTAGGACTCTAAAGACTCGTCAATACACCGGCAGTAGGTGGCGATCATATCAGTCACCCACAAGGCGCAAGCGGTCTGCTAAACGTAACGGCCACCTGGGTATTGAGCGACCAGAAGATCAGCAAGTAAGCCTGCTCATAGTCCTGTGAATCCAATCAGTAACACTACCGTACAGTCCGGTCTCTTCACTGATATGTCGCATATCACAGCCTGGGGGCGGTATAACGTCAGACCCCAATAGCCTGATAAGTCATGCCGATGCAATGTCCACAACGGTTCGAGAAACCACTGGTAACACTTACCAGTAGATATCAGCAACCCTGGCCAGGGATTTCCTATTATGGCCAATCGAGCATAGCGCAACATCAACCCCCAATACCGGGGAGACGAATCCCCTCCTATCGCTCATTGCCTCCATGTGACTCGGGACTGTACCCAAAAACCACCGTTTTGCACGATCTCTTGAACGTAGTAAGGTGGAAATCAAAGCACAGTGGGAATTACACAAGACTATATCACGATCTCGGGTCGACAGACTAATCTGTACTAGTGTCACCAGAGAACTGCTATCTGCTATCTAACGTTATGTATAATACCATCTAGGAGTTCTCGGCGAGTCCGTCCAGTGTACCCAGTGTCCACTGAGCACCCGTATACCATCTCTGATGTCAAACACCAATGGATATGGGATCATCCATCGCCCATTATATGGGTCGAGAAGCGTATACGCTAGTCTACTCTGGAATATCGATGCCCCTGTCTCGATACTCCTTCGACTAGCAACATTTGAAGGATGTACTTGTCGACTACATCTGCCCCACTAGTATAATCCACATCATAATCTTGGTAGTCAAGTACTCATCCTAAGGGTTTTATCAACATGTAATAGAGAGACAATAAGTGTACATGTTAAGATAAAGTGAAACCGGATAGCATACTATCATGTCGAGCAAGAAAGTCCTCCCTATATATGTCCAAGCATCCATTACAATATACATCGCATATACAGTAATGGCCTCTAGGGCATACATATAACTAACAATCTCCCACTTGCACTAAGGCCATTTGTTGTAGTATCTCATCCTCAACGTCCTATAGAAGTCACTCTAGGGTAAGGCCTTTGTGAGTAGATCCGCCCTGTTATACTTCGCGTCAACTCTCCTAACCTCGATCCCTTGGAGATCAACCATCTCCCTGATCAGGTGATACTGTCCTCAGAATATGTCTGGAACGCTGATGGGACCTGCGTTCCTAGGCCAAAGCCACAACTCCATTGTTATCACAATAATAGTTATTGGACGCTCAATGGTAGGAATTTTGTTCATCTCATGAACAAGAAATGTCCAGACAGCCACTTCGGCAGCATCGTTGGTAGCGATGTATTCAGCCTTTATCGTCTAGTATGCCACGGTATCTATCTTGGAATACTTCCAACATTCCGTCTCTCCATTAAGAGTATAGACAAAGCCCGAGACTGACTGTCAGTCGACCTTATCACTCTGGAAGATCGAACCAAGAACATTCTTTTAGTGCTTCTCAAGTACTTTAAGAATGTCCTCCATAGATTTCCAGTGATTTTCCCAAGATCCGATTGATTCCTGATCACTACACCTAGTGAGTTAGCTACATCTAGTCTGGTACATAACATCGCATAGCATAGAGCCTGTAAGTCGATGTACAACACCCCACGACTTGCGGGGAGGCGGAAAAATGAAAAACGATCTTGTTCTATGCATAAACATCGACTAACCGAGAATCTTTGCTAAACTATAACTAACAAGAAACATAGAAGTTGTTAACTACTATGAGAAGTGATTATACCTAATGAACCGTGTCCTTCGTCTTATCGTTCTCCACCTCCTCTCCGGCCTTCTCTATGTAGTAGATGATCCACCCGAGAGCTTTACTCCAAGCTTCACCTCTAACTTGAGGTAACTAGGTTTCTTAAAGTGTTAATCTAAGCAACCTAGGTGATATAGAGTAGGGTTATAGATTGATTAGTCTATCTAATTCTTGATCTCAACATATGAGAGGGGATGATTAGGGTTTGAAGAGAGAGAGCTTGAGGAGAGAGAAGGTGAGCATGAGAATGAGAATGAGATAATGATCTCTCATGATATATATGAAGCATTATTTTTTATCAAATAAATAAATAAATGATTTAACAACCATGTGTAAGTCGATGTACAACACCCCACGACTTGCGGGGAGGCGGAAATATGAAAAACGATCTTGTTCTTTGCTTAAACATCGACTAACCGCATGAATCGAAGCTAAACGATAACTAACAACTATCATAGAAGTTCTAAACTACTATGTGAAGTGATTATAGCTAAAGAACCGTGTCCTTCGTCTTTACGAACTCCATCTCCTCCTCGGCCTTCTCCAAGTAGTAGACGATCCACCACGAGAGCTTTACTCCAAGCTTTGCCTCTAAACTTGAAACAACTAGGTTTCTTTAAGTGCTAATCAACATACCTAGATGATATAGAGTGAGGGTTATGGATTAAGTAGTCTAACTAATCCTTGTACTCAACACATGAGAGGGGAGGATTAGGGTTTGAAGAGAGGAAGCTTGAGGAGAGAGAAGGTGAGAATAATAATCAAATGAGAAAATGAGCTATCATAATATATATCAAGCATTATTGTTTTTCAAGAAAAGAAAAGAAAATGATTTACAACCATGCTTGATAAATATCTAATGGTGATTCATCTCCATGAGTCATTAAGCATTTATGATGCATTAATGACATGGATGAATCATCCATATGACTCACTAATCTCATTTAATGTATATGCCACCTTAACCCCCTTAGTCACCATCTTCTAGAAGCTTCTCGCGCAGTTACGAGAACGCTCCTCCTATCCGTGAAAACACGGAAAAACTTTAGACTGTATAAATCCAATAACCGGATACTAATAACTGGCTTAAACCAAAGCCGACTAGTAAAAACTGTCCGAAAGTCGTACGTGCGTAAACACACGTATGCGTCCGAACCCTTGTCGTAAAACCATACGACTTCTATATCGTTTCGCCTGGAGTAGGGAAACTCTCTGTGTGGGACTCTAGAGACTCGACTACTACGCTGGCAGTGGGTTTAACCACAGACCGCAAGCGGCACTAGCTGTACGTAACGGTCCCCAGGTAGATGTCGATAAGAAGGCCAATGAGGAAACCCATCCGAACTCCTACTGAGTCTGATGTGACAATCTCCATACAGTCCGGTCCGTTCGTCTAAGACTATCGCATATCGGGCCTAGGGGCGGCAAGTGTCAGTCCCCTAATAGCGGTATAAGTCGTGTCGGAGCGAAGCCCATTACACCCTGAGAAACTACTGGAACCTACCAGCAAATCTCGCTTGCCCTGGACAGGGACTTTGCTTAATGGCTCTCTGACACAGCGCGATATCAACCCCCAATACCGGGAGAGACGAATCCTGTCTAACCGCCACTGCCTTCAAGTGCTCGGGACTGCACCCAACTGCTACCTGTTTGCACGACTCCTTTGAGTCGTGGTAGGGTAGCAATCTAAGAACAGTGGGACACACTCGAGGCGATGTAGCAGTGTCAAGTCTGCGGACTATGCTGTACTCATGTCACCTGGGAACTGTTAACTGACGACTGGTATAAAACCAACCAACAGTTCCCTGTGAGTCCTGTCCGGTGTACCCGTAACCCAACGAGCACCTGCATACTATCTCCAGTACGACGTACTGACGGCTGTGGGACAGACCATCTCCCCAACTGGGATGAGAAGCGTACACACTAGTCTACTCCGGAGTATCGATGCCCTGTCTCGATAATCCAACGACTAGGGACATGAGTAAGGATGTGCTTGTAGACTACCCAGCCCCCACTAGTGTGACTGCCATCACAACGCTGGTAGTCAAGCAAGATCCTAAGAGCTCTATCAATACGTATACTCACATATTAAGATAGAAAAACCAAGTAGCATACTACCATGTTTAGCAAGACTGTTATATACATGTGAATATCCCAAGCTTCCATTAAGTAATATACAAACTAGTATGATACAATAATGGCCCCTAGGGCATATACACTAACACCATGCTTCATAAATACATATGAGTGATTCATCTACATGAGTCATTAACCATTTATGATGCATTAATGACAAGGATGAATCACACAAATGAGTCACTAATCTCATTTAATGCTTATGCCACCTAAACCCCCAAGTCACCATCCTTCTAGAAGCTTCTCGCGAAATTACGAGAACGCCCCTCCAATCCGTGAAAACACGGAAAAACTTTAGACTGTATAAATCCAATAACCCAATACTAGAATCTGGCTTAAACCAAAGCCAGCTAGTAAAGACTGTCCGAATGTTGTACGTGCGTAAACATACGTATGCGTCCGAACCCTTGTCGTAAAACCATACGAGCTCTATATCATTTCGCCTGGAGCAGGGAAACTCTCTGTGTGGGACTCTAATGACTCGACTACTACGCTGGCAGTGGGTTTAACCACAGACCGCAAGCCGCACTAGCTGTACGTAACGGTCCCCAGGTAGATGTCGATAAGAAGGCCGATGAGGAAACCCATCCGAACTCCAACTGAGCCTGATGTGACAATCTCCGTACAGTCCAGTCTGTTCGTCTAAGACTATCGCATATCGGGCCTAGGGGCAGCAAGCGTCAGTCCTCTAATAGCGGTATAAGTCATGTCGGAGCGTAGCCCATTACACCCTGAGAAACAACTGGAACCTACCAGTAAATCTCACTTGCCCTGGCCAGGGACTTTGCGTAACGGCTCTCTGACACAGCGCGATATCAACTCCCAATACCGGGAGAGACGAATCCTGTCTAACCGCTATTGCCTCCAAGTGCTCAGGACTGCACCCAACTGCTACCTGTTTGCACGACTCTTTTGAGCCGTGGTAGGGTAGCAATCTAAGAACAGTGGGACACACTCGAGGCGAAGTAGTAGTGTCAAGTCTGCGGACTATGCTGTACTCATGTCACCTGGGAACTGTTAACTGACGACTGGTATAAAACCAACCAACAGTTCCCTGCGAGTTATGTCCGGTGTACCCGTAACCCAACGAGCACCTGTATACTATCTCCTGTACCACGTACTGACGGCTGTGGGACAGACCATCTCCCCAACTGGGATGAGAAGCGTACACACTAGTCTACTCCGGAGTATCGATGCCCTGTCTCGATAGTCCTACGACTAGGGACCTGAAAAAGGATGTGCTTGTAGATCACCCTGCCCCCACTAGTGTGACTGCCATCACAACGCTGGTAGTCAAGAAAGATCCTAAGAGCTCTATCAATACGTATACTCACATATTAAGATAGAAAAACCAAGTAGCATACTACCATGTTTAGCAAGACTGTTATATACATGTGAATATCTCAAGCTTCCATTAAGTAATATACAAACTAGTATGATACAATAATGGCCCCTAGGGCATATACACTAACAGAGCCTAGTGCCGAAGCATAGGGTATCCCTTGTACGCGAGCTCTCTCCAAATCAGTCTTGGAAGACATCCTTTTTGAGAGAGTGATTCCTGAGTAAGTGGGCAAACCACCACGCTTAGAATCTTCCATACTAAACCCCTTTAGTATGGTGTTAATGTACCTGGATTTGGGACACTCCCAACATCCACTTATATATATCATCATAGATCATAATCCACAAGATGTAGTAGGTATCATCCAGATCTTCCATGGAGAATCCTCGTGATAAGAGGAGCTTGACCAAGTGTAGCATAGAAAACCCTTTCCTATCAAGAGTTACGAGGAAGACAATCCTACTCTCTACAACCTTTTTGATGAAGTCAAACTCTTTGACTGCCACATCAAAACAGATGTTCCAACTCCGCGATGCCTGCTTTAATCCTGATGGACTTAAGCATAACCACTTAAGAAAATGTTTCATCATAATCCACACCTGATTATTGACGAAAAACTTTTACTACAGGTCTAGCTTTGAAAGTCTAAACTTTTCCATCTATACCAAGAATCTTGTCAAGATCCACTTTCTCCCAATGGGTTTTACCTCTTCAGGTGCAACATTTAAAGTCATACTTTGTTGGTGTACATGGATTCCATCTTTGATTGCATTGTATCCAGCCATTTCACAGAGTCCCCACTCGTGATGGCCTGCCTGAACCTAGTTAGGCCATCATCTACCATGATGCAATCCTCGCTCCCACTGTCACCGAGAAAACCGTAGTATCTCTCAAGTGGATGAGGAACCCTACCAGATTTGTGGAGAGACTGAGGTTCGCTGGAGACTATCGAATCCTTTGGTTCCACTAAATCATCAGTCCTAGTTTGTATAGCCGGAACTCCTTCCAGTTCTACCTCATGACCACTAATTTCGTCACAAGAAATTCCTTTTCTAAAAAGGTGGCATGCTGAGAAACAAAAACACCTTCTGCTCCTTAGTTTGGTAAAAGATATACCCTAGCAAATGTTTGGGATATCCAACAAACTTACAGAACTGATGCCTTGAGTTTGTCCAGATTTTGCTTTTTAACATAGGCCGGACAACCCATATCTTAACTCGTTTAAGACATGGTCTCTTCCCATACCATATCACATATGGAGTGGTAGGCACTGATTTGGTCGGAACTCTATTCAATAGGTATGCAGCTTCTCAAGTGCATAACTCCAAAGGAAACAGGCAACTCAGCAGTACTCATCATAGAGCGCGCCATATCTCATAGGGTGCGATACCTCCGCCCCGATACACCATTGTGCTGTGGTGTACTCGAAGGATTAAGCTGAGAGAGAATCACATTCTCCTTTTAGAAACTCCAGGAACACCATGCCCAAGTATTCCCTTCTTCTATCACATCGAAGGACTTAATACTTTTACCCGTCTGGTTCTTAACTTCAAGATTATATTCCTTGAATTTCTCAAAAGTTCCAGACTCGTGTTTCAACAGGAACACATGTCCGAATCTTAAGAGATCGTCGATGAATGTAATGAAGTACAAAGAACCAACCCTGGCATTTGTAGACATAGGACCATATACATCATCATGTATATGTCCTAAGAGTTCACTAACTCTATCTCCGTTTCCAGTAAACAGAGTTTTGGTCATTCTACCTTTGAGACAAGACTAGCAAGTATCATAAGATGAAAAATTCGAGCAGATTCAAATATTCATCCTTATGTAACTTAGTTAGTTTTGTCGCATTGATATGACCTAGTCTACAATGCCACAAGAAGGATTCGTTTATTTCTGAACCACTCCTCTTGTGTGTGTTCTTTATACTTTGAACTGTGGTCTGATTTAGAACATATATGCTATTTCATAACGTGCCTGATCCAATCAACTCTTGATTAAGGAAAATGTTCACAACATTATCCATCAATACAAAATTATATCCTTCTTTAACTCATTAAAGAAACCGATGTAATGTTGTATATCAGGTTCGGTATGTAATAACATTTGTTCAGAATCAATGTATTTAATACAAGGTGATATTTGCCAATCGATTTGGCTGCAACACTTGCACCATTCTCTATACTTAGAGACATATCACCCAATCCCAGTTCTCTACCTTTCTATAGCCCATGTAACAGATTACATATGTGGGATCCTGATTCGGTATCTCATACCCAGGACATAGAGGATACTGAGAAACAGTTCTCGGTAATGAACACACCCGAAGAATATGCATCAACATGCTTTTTCTTCACATTGGGCGGCATGGGAATCTTGGTATTCTCATATTTCCTGCTCAGACTCATAAAAATTATAAGAAAGAACAGAACCAATGTTCCCCAACTCAATATAATAAGCAGGTTCAGTCAAAACATTCATACTACTATCTTGATTAAGGCATGACATGGTCGCTACCTGGAGAGAGAGAGAAGAAAACACTCTGCGTGTGTGATTGTTAGAGATTCTGCGTGTTCAAGTTTTAGTTAAATACCGCAATCAAGACGGTTTCGCTTGTAGCTAGCCGGTTGAGTACGGGTCGTCCGCAGGGAGATGGGAATCTTTTTCTATGTGCTTTAACGAGTTAAGTCCAGTTTTTCAGATTTTGTTGTGATTAATTAAGTGGTAAAATGATATGTAAAGAGAGCTTGTTAGGGTTAGGATTAGGTTAGTTTGAGTTAGGAGTCTCCCACATCTTTCGTTGCCCCTCTTAATCTCGGTGTTACGGTAATCGGCAACAACGGGGATTAGCACGACTAGGAAGAAACTTGCGAGTATAAACTAGGCTTTCCAACGCATAAGTTCTTTCTTTTAGTGCTTGTCCGTCCGTTCTTGGCTCTTAGCCATAACCTCCGGTTAATTCAACCACAACCGGTCTCACTACGGAATCACCGCTATCATGTAGGATAGGGTGCCGTAAGGAGCGGATTGTGGTTCAATTAACGGGAGTCGAATTAAGCTGTTGGGCAAGAAAAGAGTGAGAGAGATTTCCTTCTCTCAAACTTCCCTTATCCTACCCTAACAAGTATGAAACTACTCACACATCATGATACGGAAAAATAAAACAAAACAAAAGAGGAGGATAGAAAGAAAGAGATTAGAAGATAACAACTAGCTATTTGCGACCTCACCTTGGCAAGGATCAAGCGTAAGCATCATGGTTGTTTTAAGGATAAAGAAAAAGAGAAAAGAAAGAAACAACAAGAAATAATAACAACTAAGTTAACAAATTAAAATTACAATAATTAACAAGAGAACAAGACAAGCATAATAATAAACGGTTCTTCTTTATTCATCATTCTTCACTCAAAAGCTCACTACAAGTTTTAATGGAGAAGAGATGAGAAGAGGAAGAAGAACATGTATTCTAAAACCTAGAGAAAAAATACAAGATTATGGACCCCCTTTCCTTCACAAAGTTCTGGGCTATTTATAGGCTGAAAAATGAAAACCTAGGGCAACCACCAGAACACAAATAAAAAGACCAAAATACCCCTGGAAAATCTTTGTCTGCCGCCACCATACGGCCGCGGATCCGCGGCCTAATGGAGGAGTTGACTCCTCGAATTTTGTGGGCCCCCCTGGTCTGATGTTGTCTGTGGTTTGGCATATGTGTTTTCTGAAAATACTTCCAAATTTCTTCCAGAATTTCTGTTGATGGAAAGGTGATTTGATGTGGACTTTTTGTCATGATTTCCTCGAGCTCCACGTAGATTTCTTGGATCTTGTGTTGCCATTGAGCCTTGTGCATGAAAACGACATTGATTTGACATTTCGTCTCTTAAACTGGTGTGTGGCAACAGACGGATAAAGAGCGGAGATCCGTGTTTTATCTGTGGTTGGCAGGAACCCGGATTTTGTCGTGTTTTCCATGAATTTCACCGTTTTAGAACCGAGAACCTGTATCCTGCAATTGACTAGCAAACACGGCTCAAGAGTATCTACCGATATGCAATGTGATAAAAATTGGGCGGTATGAAAATGCAAAAATCTGATATGAACAAATACCCCCAAACTTATCATTTGCTCATCCCGAGCAAAGCCAATTTATTCACAAAAAATTTCCTAACCTCACTTTCGTAGGGAACGCGATTGCACTGAGCATGTGCAACAAGTCGTTAAACCTCTAGGTGTCCCTAGTAGGAGGAGTGTTGTCTCCTGAGGGTTTTCAGCGGATACTACCCACAAAATCCGGTCAAGCTAGTTTTGTAAAATAACTAAGATTCAAACCCTAAAGTTTTGTTTCAGAAAATAACAATTCTATTATCCTAAGTCTAGACTATCGAACCTTTATTTTTCACACCTCGCTTTTTATTTAACTACAGATTTTATATGTCTTTACGTGCAGTGCAAATAGTGTTGTTAAGTTCCAGAAGGATCGATTAAAGTCATCATGTCGCACAATAAAGCCCAGATAACGATTTTAAAAGGATCACATAAGTTTTATAAAGAGTTAAGCATTTTTTAAGTTTCGTTTTCCAGTAAAGTTTCAACTTCAGAATTTCTATCTTCCCTAACAGGAAACTAGGTCTTATTCTTCACTCCACCTTTTTCTTGTTTTCATTTCATACACACCTCTGTGAACGTGCAATAGTCTTTATCATAGAG
Organism: Agapanthus africanus; assembly: GCA_030015575.1. NCBI lineage: Eukaryota > Viridiplantae > Streptophyta > Magnoliopsida > Asparagales > Amaryllidaceae > Agapanthus > Agapanthus africanus. The sequence continues at coordinate 202,173,313 of CM057347.1, read as the reverse complement.
TAAAACCTTCATATCTCCGCTAAATTTTTTTTTATAAAAGCCTGTCTTTTATCAAGATTATTCTCACACAATGAACCGTTAGGAATTTTAACTTGGAGAGAACACTTGCTTGACTTCGTTTTAATCTGGACTTTCTAGGCTTCTTAGCGAGCTTTGGGCCAATACACCCAAACCAGTTGGTTTTAGGGCATTAGGTGTAGAAACACCCCAGCGGACTTAATTACTCAAGTTACCTAGGTCCATAAAACAAAAGACAGTTTAGCGTGAAAATCATGATGATTTAATACGAACGGAGATATAACCGGCAGTTCAATTTTTTTTTTTGGATAAAAGACGTGTTTAGTGGGTTCGGTGTGTAATCATTCTAATCAAGTTTCAGATGGGTTATTGTTCAGACTTAGTTCCAATTACGGCATCAATAACATTCCTTCATATTCGCTTTACTTCATAAACCATTCTTGACATTACTTATTTCAGAACAAACCTATTTGATCCTCAGAAAATCATTTATCTGTTTAAAAGTTTTTAAACATAAAAGACTTGTCATCTAATTCCCAAAAACTCACGACACGTGTAGTGTGATGTAAAGACGTATATTGGCTATAGTTAACTTCAAAGGAGAGTTATCTTTCAGGTTTTCAAAATCTAAACATAAGATTTAGTTATTCCTATTTTTTCAAACAAAAACCGTCGAAATGTTGAATCAGAGTTCTTCCACAAGCTAACTTGACAGAAAAGTTTTTATGTTTTTAGAAAATTTTCAGATTTTTATGGATTTTATGAATTTTAATATGCAGATGCAAAATATACATATGAATGCGAAGGTAAGAAATGCGTACCGAGCGTACCCCCAAACTTAAACTGGACAGTGTCCTCACTGTCATTGCATGAAGAGATCATTTGAAGGGTCAAAAATGTCGGTTAGTGATACACAATTTTTATTTGTTTTTGTTTTTAAAGAAAAGAAAAAGAATATACACAAATATATACAAAATGGTTTGTACATACCCCCAAACTTATTTGGAACAGTGTCCACTGTTCTTGGCTGGATAACCGAAGTTTGGTGGTAGGCAGAGGAAGATTATGCAGGGTAAACCGGCTCCTGTAAGAATAGGAGCTCTTCTGTTGGTTCGGCGCTAAGGTACGGTTTTAGTCGGTGTCCGTTCACTTTGAAAAATGACCCGTCCTTTGGATTTTCCAAATCCACAGCGCCCTGCGGATATACATTCCGCACAAAATACGGCCCTTTCCAGCGAGATCTGAGCTTTCCAGGATGGAAGTGAAGTCTGGTGTCGTAAAGCAGTACCTGCTGACCAGGTACGAAGGTTTTGCGCAAAAGGTGTTTATCGTGAAACACCTTCGTTTGATTCTTAACGACAACCGTGTTATCGTAAGCCTCATCCCTAAGCTCGTTCAGTTCGTTCAACTGCAGCTTCCGATGGCTGCCCGCATTTTCGAGAGACAGATTCAGCTCTTTTATCGCCCAAAATGCGCGATGCTCTATTTCGACAGGTAGGTGGCAGGCTTTTCCGTACACAAGCCGATAGGGAGACATGCCAAGGTCGGTCTTATAAGCGGTTCGAAATGCCCAAAGGGCATCCGTGAGTTTCAGCGACCAATCCTTACGGTTCTTGGAAACCGTCTTCTCCAGTATCTGCTTGATTTGCCGATTTGAAACTTCGGCCTGCCCGCAGGTTTGGGGGTGGTAGGGCGTAGAGAGCTTATGATTAATGGAATATTTTCGCATCAAGGCCTCGAAAGTCTTGTTGCAGAAATGACTTCCATTGTCGCTAATGATCGCTCGGGGGTGCCCAAACCGGGAGAAAATGTTTTCTTTAAGGAACCTAACGACAACCTTGTTATCGTTAGTCCGGCTGGGCACAGCCTCGACCCATTTAGAGACGTAATCAACAGCGAGAAGGATGTACAAGTTCCCAAAAGAGCTGGGAAACGGCCCCATGAAATCTATCCCCCAAACATCGAAAATCTCCACAACCAAGATCGGTTGGAGCGGCATCTCGTTCCTCCGGGATATCCGGCCCATGTGTTGGCACCGGGAGCAAGTCTTGCAATAGTCATGAGCGTCTTTGAAGAGTTGTGGCCAGTAGAAACCACATTGCAAGATCTTCTCAGCTGTCTTTCTGGGGCCAAAATGCCCGCCACACACTTGATCATGGCAAAATGACAGCACACTCTTGAATTCCTCGTCAGGGACACACCGACGAATAATCTGGTCGGGACAGTATTTGAACAGATAGGGTTCGTCCCAGTAAAAGTGTTTTACCTGGGATAAGAAGCGAAGTCTGTCCTGACTTGACCATTCAGTCGGTAGTAATCCCATGGCCAAATAGTTCACAATATCTGCGAACCAGGGTTCGCAAGATACTGTCAAGAGTTGTTCATCCGGGAAAACGTCGTTGATCGGAATTGGAAGCGAAGGCGAAGAAGGAAGTCGTGAGAGATGGTCGGCAACCACGTTCACATCCTCGTTTGTCCTTAATGACAAGGTCAAACTCTTGCAGCAAGAGGATCCAACGGATTAACCGAGATTTTGCATCTTTCTTCGCAAAAAGATGGCGCAGAGCAGAATGGTCGGTGTAGACAATGACTGGAGAGCCAATGAGGTAGGGCCTGAACTTTTCTAAAGCAAATACAACAGCTAAGAATTCCTTCTCAGTTGTTGTATAATTGAGTTGGGCGTCGTTCAGGGTTCGGCTCGCATAATAGATTACGTGCGGCATTTTGTTGATGTGTTGTCCAAGGACAGCACCAATGGCAAAGTCGGATGCATCGCACATAATCTCGAATGGGTGCGTCCAGTCAGGTGAAGAAAGAACGGGAGCAGAAGTGAGTGAGCTTTTCAATGACTCGAATGCAGTCACACAGCTCGAGTTGAAGTCGAATGGCTTATCCTTGGCCAGCAAAAGAGTCAAGGGCCTAGCAATCTTGCTAAAGTCCTTGATGAACCGTCTATAGAAACCGGCATGGCCAAGGAAGGCTCGGATATCTCTGACGCATCGGGGAGGAGGTAGATTGGAAATGACCTCAATCTTTGCTTTGTCAACCTATATGCCATTTTGCGAGATGATATGTCCTAAGACAATACCTTCGCCCACCATGAAGTGGCACTTCTCCCAATTCAAAGTGAGATTCTTGTCCTTACATCGGGTAAGACAGCGTCAAGATGCAGCAAACACTCGTTGAAGGAATCGCCGAAGATGGAGAAATCATCCATGAAGATCTCCAGAAATTTTTCCACCATGTCTGAGAAAATTCCCATCATACACCGCTGGAAGGTAGCGGGCGCATTGCATAACCCAAAGGGCATGTGACGATATGCAAACGTGCCGAAAGGACAAGTGAAAGTGGTCTTGTCCTGGTCTTTTTCGGCGATGGGAATTTGATTATAGCCGGAGTAGCCATCAAGAAAGCAGTAGTACTCGTGTCCGGCCAATCGTTCAAGCATCTGGTCAATGAAAGGTAGCGGAAAGTGGTCTTTTCGCGTTGCGGCGTTGAGTTTTCTGTAATCAATGCACACTCGCCACCCAGTTTGGGTGCGAGTAGGGATTAACTCGTTCGCCTCGTTGGTTATGACCGTGATGCCCGACTTCTTGGGGACAACGTGGATGGGGCTAACCCACTGGCTATCAGAGATAGGGTAAATGATACCACTATCTAGACATTTTACGATCTCCTTCTTCACAGCCTCTTTCATGACTGGATTGAGACGTCTTTGTGGATCCCGGGCTGGTTTGGCATCATCCATCAGATGAATGTGATGCTCAACGATCAGGGGACTAATCCCCTTGATGTCTGCCATGGACCAGCCAAAAGCTTGCCTGTTGCTGTGCAAGACCGTGAGAAGGGCTTTCTCTTGCTCGGGAGCTAGAGAAGCCGAAATGATGACAGGGAGGGTCTCGTTCTCACCTAAGTAAGCATACTTAAGGTGAGACGGCAAAGGCTTGAGTTCGAGCGTTGGAGGTGAAACGATGGAAGGCAAGATTGGTGCAAAGCTCTCGAACTCAAAGGACTCCAGCAAAGGTTCAAAACGAGTGTAAGCGACCAAGTCGGATGGTTCAGGTAACTCATCCGAAAATTCGAAGGATTCAAACTCGGGTTGTGAGCGGCTAAGATCGTTCAGGAACGTGAAACACTCGTAGTCGTTGTCGGGCGTAGAAATAGCAGCAGGTTCGAGGAGGAACGCACTAGTGGCGTCAAGATTATCGTGATCAAACAGAAACTCCTCGAATTCACACTCTTCTGGGGTGATCTCCTGGATCGAGCAGACGTCCAGTATATGAGCATTAGGTTCGACGGGCTGATTCCCCAACCTAAAAATGTTGAGTTCAATTGTCATGTTTCCAAAAGAGAGGTTCATCGAACCATTGCGACAATTGATCACAGCATTTGAGGTTGCAAGAAATGGGCGACCGAGTATCACCGGAATTTGATTCCGGGGGTTAGCTACAGGCTGTGTGTCTAATACAATGAAGTCAACGGGGAATATGAAGTCCCAGACTTTTATTAACACATCCTCTAGCTCACCCCTAGGATGGGTGATCGATCGGTCGGCCATTTGGAGAGTGCAGTGCGTGGGTTTCAGCTCTCCGACGCCTAATTGCTCGTATACTGAATACGGAAGCAGGTTAACACTGGCACCAAGATCTAATAGTGCGCGGTTGATGTTCTTATCCCCAATGGTAATTGAAATCGTAGGACAGCCAGGGTCCTTCCGTTTTTGCGGTAAAGATTGGGTAAGGGCATCACTCACAGCACTAGCCAAGAAGACTTTCTTGGGTACCTGAAACTTCCTCTTTTTCGTGCACAAGTCCTTTAAGATTTTCGCGTAGGATGGGACTTGTTGGACATCATCTAAAAGAGGAATGTTAATGTTAACCTGCTTGAATAACTCCAGAATCTTCTCCATTTGAGGATTTTGTTTATTAGACCTCAACCGGTTTGGAAATGGAACATTTTGAAAATTGGTTGAGTCTAATGCTGGAGGAGGAGATTGTGGAGTTGGAACGGATCCCAGAACAGGTGTTTTCGTGGAGTGAGAAGTGGGTCCATTCAGAGCAGAAGAAGAGGAAGGAGAGCCTTGTGAAGAACAGAGAATAGGCTCAGAAGACGAGGAAGAAGAAGAAGAAGAAGAAGAAGAAGAATAAGCGGCCGGGGTGTCATCGTTGATCCGTTTGCCAATATTGTTTTGCAGCATCCTTCTCGATCTCAGTGTGGTCACGGCACTCACATTATGGTTCTGTTGTTCAAGAGCAACATGTGCATTATGTGGGTGACCGGGATTTGGGTGTGGCTGGGACGGAAGCTTCCCCTTTTCTCGCTCGCTTAAGGCCGCATTCAGCTGTGCAATCTGGGACTCGATGGTCTTGATGCTTTGCCCGTGAGCGGCAGTGTGTTGCACTAAGGACTGAATGGAAGACTGGATATTTGCGGTGGACTGAGTCGATTGTTTGACGAACGCCTCCAGACTTCGTTCGAGCGAGGAAACCTTATCGTTGTTTGACGGAACAAAGTTGTTTGGTGGAAAAGAATTGTTGGGTGCAAAGTTGTTCGTCTGATTTTGGAAAGGTTGGGGTTGGAAGGGTTGCTGAAACTGAGTTTGTTGTTGCGCTTGTTGTTGCGGCGGAGAGGCCCTTTGGAAATTGTTGCCTTGGAATTGATTCTGATTCTGATTCCAGGCGAAATTGGGATGGTTCCTCCAACCGGGATTGTAGGTGGAAGAGTATGGATCATTCCTCGGTCTTTGCTGAAATGCAGCATTAACCTGATCCTGTCCTTACGATGGTGGATTGTAAGGACACTCTTCGGTCAAGTGAGAAGGATCTGAACAACAAGCGCAGATGGTACGAAGGGGAAGAACAGGGGTAGGAGCAGGAGAAGAGAATTTGCTCTCTATCGCTTCAAGCTTTCTTGTTATTGCAGCCATTTCAGCTTTCATTGCAATAGAGACGTCAAGTTGGTGAATTCCTACCCTAGACTGACCGGTAGAAGTGGAGGTAGAAGAAGAAGATGTCGGTCTGGTGCTCTCCCATTGTAGCGTTTGCTCCGCAAGGTCGTCAAAGAACTGCCACGCTTCCTCGTCAGATTTCGATAGGAAGTGGCCCTGACAGATGGTTTCCAACAACTGCTTCGTTGCTGGGTTCAGGCCCTCGTATAAGGTTTGGCAGAGTTGCCATTTCTCTATACCGTGGTGAGGACACTGAACAAGAAGGTCTTTGTACCGGTCAAAGCACTTCCAGAAGGGTTCAGAAGGAAGCTGAGAGAATTGGTTGATTTCATTGCGAATCCTTGCGGTTTTATGATTCGGATAGAACTTTTTGAGAAACGCTTTAACAAACTCGTCCCAACTGGTTATGGAATGGGAAGCGGTGCTATACAGCCATTTTTCAGCAAGATCGCATAAAGTGAACGGAATGACCCGTAGACGTATAGCATCGTCCGACAGTTGGGTGGTTTTCATCATGGCACAGACGTTTTGAAATTTGTTGATGAAGATATAGGCATCTTCAGATTCGAGCCCATGAAATCGTGGAAGCATGTTGATGAAGTGGGGCTTAATTTCAAAATTATCCCCATTGGCCGGTGGAAGAGAAAGGCAGGTGGGGAGTGCAGAACGTGTGGGATAGAAACGATCCTGGAGCGCAATTCGCGGCGGCGCTACAACAGGCGGGTGTGGTGGGTTATTGGTCTCCGTAGGAGGTGGGAGCCAATCCAGGGGTAGTCAAAGAGATGTTCGGATTAAATCCTGACATCGCGGAAGAAGAGGTTGGTGATGGTGAAGGTGAAGATGTATGAACAGAATTCCGGTCAATGTTGGAGTTGGCCGGCAAAGGAAGGGGTGAAAGAGGAGTGGACGGAGTTTCGACGTCTGAGTCGATCGCGTAGTCGGTAGCGACTAACGTAACGCGGACTAGACGGGCACTAGTGTCCCGAGTCCAAGCGGACATACACTAAACGAGTTTAGTATAGTCAAAGCGGAGAAGGTGAGGGTAAGAAAACATCAATGGAGAAACGAAGGGTGGTGGGTGAAAAATGGATTTGGCGACAAAGGGCAAGTTTTTATAAAAGTTTTTGATTTTTTTTTTTTAGAAAGAGCTTTACAGAAATATGTACGGACTTACGGCTTTAAGCAATCACAAACAAGATATGCACATTCACACCTAGATCTAGTGTCTCCTAGGTCTGCTAGACCTGCTCCAGAACTTGATTGTCGAAGCAAAACTGTGTCGAGAAACGGGCTTAAAAATACACTGATCACGAGGCCAGGTAAGTGCAGAGATAAGGGGAGGTTTTCCAACGCTTTCGCGAAGTTCCTTAATTAAATAACCCTTTCTCTTTTGGCGGTTGCGCCGTTAACACTTTGCTAGACACCCCGTAAACAATATACCGTTAAGGTTCTAAACACGGTTTAACTTCTCCTAATGAGCGCGAAGTCCTTAGGGATGAAGTCTAGTATTTTTTTAATTACAATGGACAATGCATATGCTTTTGTGATTTTTGGGGTCCTGGGAAGGGTGATGAAATCCCCACCCAATCTGAATTGGTTTCAAGCCCCTTAAGTCCGTATTAAAGAATGCAAAGCGGTAACAAATCAACTGCAAACAATTTTTATTTTTAGCGCGGCGCAAAGAATCCTGCACAAGAACAGTTTATTGGAAGGAGGAAGAGAGTTTGCACAAAGAATGCTGCAGAAAACACAATTTATTGGAGTCCAGAGGAGTGGGGGAGAAAAAAGGAGGACTTACAGAAAATTTTGTGCACTGAATCCACCAAGTGGCCGCGGTTCAGCGGCCTAGACCTCCTTATGCCGCGGTTCCGCGGCAGGAACAGGGGGTTGGGCCTTCAGGTTTGGTACAGGTGCTGGTCTGGGTCTCCTTTGCTTGTCTGGATGTCCTGAATTTTTATTTACTCACTGTAGCTGCTCCAGATTTTTTCAGTAGACCGTTGGCGTAGTTCTGATCCGTCGCGGTGTAGCCGCGAAAATATGGGTCTATCTTCCCACGTCTTTGGCACTGAACTTGACTTCGTATATTCCACGTCTTGTGCACTGAACTCGAACTTTGTATTTTCCTTCACACTTGCACAAAAACTAATCAAAAATAACAAAATGATTTTTTTACAATGTGTATTTTTTTGTTTGTTTTGGTTATATTTATATTCACAAGTTAACCCGAAATTACACAAAGAAATAAACTACCGTCTCCTCGGCAACGGCGCCATTTGATTGTTAGAGATTCTGCGTGTTCAAGTTTTAGTTAAATACCGCAATCAAGACGGTTTTGCTTGTAGCTAGCCGGTTGAGTACGGGTCGTCCGCAGGGAGATGGGAATCTTTTTCTATGTGCTTTAACGAGTTAAGTCCAGTTTTTCAGATTTTGTTGTGATTAATTAAGTGGTAAAATGATATGTAAAGAGAGCTTGTTAGGGTTAGGATTAGGTTAGTTTGAGTTAGGAGTCTCCCACATCTTTCGTTGCCCCTCTTAATCTCGGTGTTACGGTAATCGGCAACAACGGGGATTAGCACGACTAGGAAGGAACTTGCAAGTATAAGCTAGGCTTTCCAACGCATAAGTTCTTCCTTTTGGTGCTTGTCCGTCCGTTCTTGGCTCTTAGCCATAACCTCCGGTTAATTCAACCACAACCGGTCTCACTACGGAATCACCGCTATCATGTAGGATAGGGTGCCGTAAGGAGCGGATTGTGGTTCAATTAACGGGAGTCGAATTAAGTTGTTGGGCAAGGAAAGAGTGAGAGAGATTTCCTTCTCTCAAACTTCCCTTATCCTATCCTAACAAGTATGAAACTACTCACACATCATGATACGGAAAAACAAAACAAAACAAAAGAGGAGGATAGAAAGAAAGAGATTAGAAGATAACAACTAGCTATTTGCGACCTCACCTTGGCAAGGATCAAGCGTAAGCATCATGGTTATTTTAAGGATAAAGAAAAAGAGAAAAGAAAGAAACAACAAGAAATAACAACAACTAAGTTAACAAATTAAAATTACAATAATTAACAAGAGAACAAGACAAGCATAATAATAAACGGTTCTTCTTTATTCATCATTCTTCACTCAAAAGCTCACTACAAGTTTTAATGGAGAAGAGATGAGAAGAGGAAGAAGAACATGTATTCTAAAACCTAGAGAAAAAATACAAGATTATGGACCCCCTTTCCTTCACAAAGTTCTGGGCTATTTATAGGCTGAAAAATGAAAACCTAGGGCAACCACCAGAACACAAATAAAAAGACCAAAATACCCCTGGAAAATCTTTGTCTGCCGCCACCATACGGCCGCGGATCCGCGGCCTAAGCATGCTTAGGCCGCGGTTCCGCGGCCTAATGGAGGATTTGACTCCTCGAATTTTGTGGGCCCCCCTGGTCTGATGTTGTCTGTGGTTTGGCATATGTGTTTTCTGAAAATACTTCCACATTTCTTCCAGAATTTCTGTTGATGGAAAGGTGATTTGATATGGACTTTTTGTCATGATTTCCTCGAGCTCCGCGTAGATTTCTTGGATCTTGTGTTGCCATTGAGCCTTGTGCATGAAAACGACATTGATTTGACATTTCGTCTCTTAAACTGGTGTGTGGCAACAGACGGATAAAGAGCGGAGATCCGTGTTTTATCTGTGGTTGGCAGGAACCCGGATTTTGTCGTGTTTTCCATGAATTTCACCGTTTTAGAACCGAGAACCTGTATCCTGCAATTGACTAGCAAACACGGCTCAAGAGTATCTACCGATATGCAATGTGATAAAAATTGGGCGGTATGAAAATGCAAAAATCTGATATGAACAGTGTGCTATTGTAAGATTAGATTGCTTATTATTTTATCTAATCAGGATGACTCCTATTGTTTTTATCAAATCTTCCTTCAAACCCTAAAAGGTAAGACTAGCCGAGATTAATTACACCCTACAAGTTCGCCAATCTTTCGGCCAGGCTAGTGTTGGTACTTTGAGGGAGGTTCCCCGTGCTTTCGCATGGACCTAATTAAAATAAACCTCGTTTTCCCAGGGGCGTAACCCCATTAACATCTTTCTAGACACCTACTTGATCGGCTAATTGTAATGTGCAAAACTCTCCCAGGAGTAACTCTTACTCGCAGTGGGTATCGAGATCCAACTATCTTATAGAAGGTATGCAATCTCATTGCAAATTTCAACACTTGAAATTCCCGATAATATTCTGCCCCTAGCTTCCTATGACCTTAACGAAGGCCAACAAACCATAGGCCGCTAGTCAAGTTCAACCCGTACATTTCATGATTGAATTAAACCCACCCGCACGACCCTTGACAAAGGCCAACAAAGTCGCACGACTAGCCTAACTCAATCGCATCATATGCTTAAGCAGATAAGCACTAATCAGCTACCGCACACTACACCTTGACAAAGGCCAACAAACGCAACACGAATACTAAATAGTACTTATCTGAAATGACGGAGAGCTACGAAGGGTTTTTAAGAAAACCTTTTACGTAATGAACTTGATCTCATTGTAGAATCGAGTGATTTTGAAAAGGAGTGTTTTTGAGGCTTTTGCTAGTTTCGCTAAAGAGGTCACTCCCGGTGAAGGGATCTCGGCTCTTTCCTCATCGAATGAGGTGCTGGATATTTCACAAATACCACTATGCAAAGCAAGAACTAGAGAAGCAATCAAAAGACAAAACCGAGTGGGTTGTAGCATCTGGCAGTTTCGCTAAAGCGGTCACTCCCGGCGAAGGGATCTCGGCTCTTTCCTTATCGAATATGGCGCTGGATATTCTACAAGGAATACCGCTATGCAAAGCAAGAACTAGAGCTACCAGTTTTTAAAATAAGATTCCACAACATCTTTAGGTTTCTTTTATTTCATTAATCTCATTAATGAAGTCCAGTCAATTATGCTTCCTAAGCATCACAGAAGAAACGAAAGCAACAATATTTATTATATATCATATATATAATATAAGCATTCGTCTCAGAATATCAAGTGATCATATCACAGAATATCAGCATCAGAAGAACACATGAAATATTGGATATACTAGGAATTCCGTGTTTTAAATTAAGCCAATAAAAACGCGGATTTTACGGTCGCGATGAATAGCCAAACCCACATCCCTAGACCCTTACGAGAGCGGCAAGCAACCCTCCCTAGAGTTAGGAGACCCGGTCTCAACTCCTTAAGATGGTCTCCCACTGGACCCTAGAACCCGGTTACTTGTGCTCCCCATCTTGGCTCTATCCTAATGCGGAAATGTAAATAATATACATCAATGGTGACATCATCCTTAACCCGGAAGTGCCCCAATAAAAGAATATTATATAAAAGTTTTTACATGAATGAAAATGAAAAACTCTCATCTTACATAAAACCCCCCGGCTATTCCAACACGACGATCCAATATAACATATCACAGCAATACATAACATCAAATGTCATCGACGTAAGTAAATATGCGTATCCCAATTGTCGTTGACATATAGCAACGAAACCGGCGATACCCCATATATTACACTTACGGTCGCAAAAAAGAAAGTGAAAAACTACAACAATTGGAATCCGCAACCACCTTAGACATCATGAACCCAATGTATCACATACTTCGGATTTCATGCCTAACAAAATGAATTCCTTAAACATCACATGCCTAATAATTATAAATCCCGCATTTTAGTCTCGATATTGAAAACACTTTCCAATAATAAGTTAGGCAATTCAACAAGATTCCCGACATACTGATCGAATGCTCGTTGGAAGCTTTAGTAGACGGCCGCACCCCCCGATGCCGTCGACGAAGTGCACTTAGACGAAACACCGCGGGCGCGAGCACCCTGACGGATGCTTTTGGCGACGGGGTTCTTCTATAGTCACTTGGTCGGGGCTATGGGGCGTGGCTATCTAGTAAGGTTACCGGGCGAGTATCTGCGTAAACTACATAATTGCGACGGGCTTTTGATCTACATCAAAATTCCGTGGCAACCGATCAAATGAGACTAAATTGCCAGACTTATAAAATTCAAACTAGTTATCGCATAACTAATTTTGTGGATTCCAAATATTGTATCACAATCACAGATAGCTAGATGATGTTAAATTTTTCGATCGAATAAACAAACACCCAAAATTTCCCAAGGAGCTCAACACTTGAGCGGAGTTCAAAAAGTACCTAGAACATGCCGCAGCACCTATGGACCAACCGTAAAAGGGTCAACCCTTGCCTCACCTGTGGCGCCGCGGAACTACCACAAACCCTAGGGTTTGGTGGCGGTTCCGACGGTCACAGAATCGAGTTAGGGTTTCGTTCTTCTAGAGGGTCCATAGAAAACACCTGCATGATTTTCTGAAGATTTTAAACTTGGAAAAAATCCAACTCTTGGAAAATTTCCAGCGACGGAAAAAATGGGTTATTGATATCCGTTTGAACTTTTTAACGTCGTCTAAGTAACCCGAAATGATGTTAGAATTACGACTACGAAACACTCCGAATTGCCTTTACTTAAAGATAACATCACATGCACTTTTAGCAAAAACAAGCAACACCTGAAACACCAAAACCCAGAGACTGGAACACTGAAAAAATTTGAAGCCCAGAGCACTAAACAGGGCCGGCCAGGACGGAAATTATAGCAATGCGGCCGGTCATTTTCCGATGAGAGGGGTTCAAATTTCTTCTGTGTTCATGTCACATCACATGTAACATTCTGCAACTGCTTAAAAAAAATTTAGACACTCTAAAAATTTCGACAGAAACTGGGTCATTGTTTCGGGTGTTTCGGTTTCGTAATACTACAACATCGTCTAATTCTCTAGCATGGCTCTGATACCACTGCAGGGTTCCCTAGGCAGTCGCTGGGTTTCGGGAGGCATCGACGATGCCGTTTTCAAAAATATGGCGCGCTAAAGAACCCTAACGCTAGAATCTAAACTAGAGAATTAGACGAACAAGCATGTAAACATCTTTAGATCTAAGTGAACGAGGAATACAACCTTTGTAGACCGGTCCTTCACTTCAATAGCTCCGTGTAGTAGTCCCTTCGCTCCAAGTAGTGATCTCCCAGACTTTAGTGAGGCTCTATAAGGTGAAATGAACAAGCTTGCTTGAAGTCTTCGAGGCCGAAGATGATCTACGTCGAGGAGACACTAACTCAAGCTACCTCTTCACTAAGTGATGAACTAGTGAAGAAACAAACCAATCTAAATGGCTAGTAGAGAAGAGCTTGATGAAGTAGGAATTTTGCTCACTTTAGAAATAATTTTCTCACTATTTTTCTTCATCTCCCATAAACCTAGAGAGCCAAGCTTTTGATGAAGAAGAAGATGAGGAGAGAAGAGAATGAAACTCATCAGGTGAGAATAGAAACCATGGGTGAGTTAGTGTCATACACTAACTCATGTAGAGAATAAACCATGGCTAACAATAATGGTTAGGTTAATAAATATTTACAAGTAAAACAAAACTAGTGGACTAAGTCAAATATGCTTTAAGCTTCTCCAAGCTTCCAAGCATGACAATTTCCAACTAATATTGAATTACTTTAAATAAATAAAACCTCACATTATTATAAGCATGGTGTGAGTTTCATACACCCATGTAGCATGTGGCATCTATCATGACACAAAAGATGTACATTAATATATATCACATATATACTAAGTATACACTAGTGAGAAAAAGAAATCTTAAGTGAGCTAATATCAGTTAATGTAAAATAATATATCAAATATATAATTATACATTAAATTATTAAATCAACACTTGATTTAATAATCCGGCTATATCACATACAACCGACAAATATCAAATGTATCAACTTGTCGAATCAACACTTGATTCTACAGCCCGGCTATATCACATATAACCGACCGATATCACATATCGCGAGAATAGAATACGGTATCACATACACGTATTAATCTCGGTCCCGTACATATCACATATGTGCTCCTACTTCGTTTCTCTTGAGCCAGAAAACCTCTGTGTAGGACTCTAAAGACTTTTCAATACGCCGACAGTAGGTGGTGATCATATCAGCCACCCACAAGCCGCAAGAGGTCTGTTAAACGTAACGGCCACCCGGGTATTGAGCGATCAAAAGATCAACAAGCAAGCCTGCTCATACTCCTGTGAATCCAATCAGTAACACTACCGTACAGTCCGGTCAATTCACTGATATGTCGCATATCACAGCCTGGAGGTGGTATAACGTCAGACCCCAATAGCCTGATAAGTCATGCCGATGCAAGGTCCATAACGGTTCGAGAAACTACTGCTAACACTTACCAGTAGATCTCAGCAACCCTGGCTAAGGATTTCCTGTTATGTCCAATCGAGCATAGTGCAACATTAACCCCCAATACCGGGGGAGACGAATCCCCTCCTATCGCTCATTGCCTCCATGTGACTCGGGGCTGTATCCAAAAACCACCGTTTTACACGATATCTTGAACGTGGTAAGGTGGAAATCAAAGCACAGTGGGAATCACACAAGACTCTATGACGATCTTGTAGGGTTCCTAGGCACTCTTGTGAGGGTTCATAAAGCATCAACCATGCCCGAATAAAATTTTAGACGTGCCGAACAACCCAAAGCCGGGATCTTTGCTAGATTATTAGGGTTTAACATGCAATTAAATATCTTTACTACTAAGTGTGAGGGATTACAACCTTTGTAGTCCGCTCCTTCGCTTCATAAGCTCCGAGTAGAAGTCCCTTCGCCGCGATCCACGATCTCCCGGACTCAAGAGAGGCTCCACAACTCGAACGATCCATGCTAGCTTGTAGTGTTCCGTTTCTCCGATGATCTACGTCGAAGTTGCAATAACTCAAGCTCTCTCACTCTAATGAGGTGAACACCCTAATCTAATGGGCTAGATTAGATGAGGATGATGGAGTAGTATTTATGCTATCTTTTTATATCAAATTCTCACATGAATTCATCACAAAATGAAAAACTAGCAAGCTTTCTCAAAGCTCAAGAGAGAAGAAGAAGATGAATAATGAGTTAATCCTTTTGTGATGAATAATAGAAATGAATATATGATTAATCATGGAACCATGGTCAAGGATGACTAGGATAACCTTTGTAGAGAATAAACTAGGGCTAGGGTTTGGTTGGGTTAAAACAATGAGTCATAAGAAAATATCTATCATAATATCATCTTCATGACAAAAGGAAAAGTTCTAGAAGGTGCAAGAAAGAACTAACCCTAATCAAACCCTAACCTTGCTTAATCTCCACTAAACATGTTCCATTATTAATCATATCATGTTACTATAATATATATCACATATATATTTATATTTGTAACAAAAGAAAATAATACAATTAACATATATCGCATATATATCAATGTATTATCCGGTGAGAAAATGAAATAATAAAGCGAGCCAATATTAGATAATGTAATACAATATATCATATATATTATTATACATTAAATCATCGAATCAACACTTGATCCGACAATCCGGCTATATCGAATATAACCGACTAATATATCATGTACCGATTCATCGAATCAACACTTGATCCGATGACCCGGTTCATATCTAAATATCGCGAGAATATAATACGGTATCTCATATCGCATTATCCTCGGTCCTGCACATATCACATATGTGCCTCTACTCCGTTTCGCCTGAGCCAAGAAACCTCTGTGTAGGACTCTAAAGAATCGTCAATACGCCGGTAGCAGGTGATGATCATATCAAACACCCACAAACTGCAAGCGGTCAGCTAAACGTAACAGCCACCCAGGTATTGAGCGATCAGAAGATCAACAAGCTAGCCTGTACGTTCTCCTGTGAATCCAATCAGTAACACTCCCGTACAGTCCGGTCTGTTCGTCTGATATGTCGCATATCAAGTCTAGGGGTGGTATACGTCAGACCCCAGTAACCGATAAGTCGTGTCAATGTGTGGCTCATAACAGGTCGAGAAACTACTGGTAACATTTACCAGTAAATCTCTATATCAGCCCTGGCCAGGGACTTCCAGTTATAGCCAATCGAACACAGCACAACATCAACTCCCTATACCGGGAGAGACGAATCCCCTCCTATCGCTCATTGCCTCCATGTGATTCGGGACTGTACCCAAAAGCCACCGTTTTGCACGCCCTCTTGGACGTGGTAAGGTGGAAATCAAAGCACAGTGGGAATCACACAAGACTCTATGACGATCTCGGGTCTACAGACTACCCTGTACCAGTGTCACCGGAGAACTACCATCTGACGTGTGGTATATCACCATCTGGGAGTTCTCGGCGAGTCCGTCCAGTATACCCAGTCTCCACTGAGCACCCGTACACCATCCTTGATGTCAAACACCGATGGATATGGGATCATCCATCGCCCATCATATGGGTCAAGATGCGTATACGCTAGTCTACTCTGGTGTATCGATGCCCTGTCTCGATATACCCTCGACTAGGAACAGTTATAGGATGTACTCATCGACTACCATGGCCCCACTAGTATGATCTCATCATAGTCCCGGTAGTCGAGTACAGATCCTAAGGGCTTTATCAACATGTGAGAGAAAGACAGTAAACCAATATAAGTCAACATGTTAAGATAAAGTGAAACTAAATAGCATACTATCATGTCGAGCAAGAAAGTCCTCTCTATACATATCCAAGCATCCATTATAATATACATCACATGTACAACAATGGCCTCTAGGGCATATACATAACTAACAATATCCCACTTGCACTAAGGCCAGCTGCTGTAGTATCTCATACCTAGCATCCCGAATAATCTCTCAAACTGTATCTGGGGAATGGCCTTCGTGAGTGGATCCGCAGTGTTGTCCTTCGTATCTGCTCTCCTGACCTCGATCTCCCGGCGATCAACAATCTCCTTGATCAGGTGATACCGCCTCAGAATATGTCTGGACTTTTGATGGGACCTGGGTTCCTTGGCCAAAGACACAGTTCCATTGTTATCGCAATACAGAGGTATTGGATGCTCAATGGATGGAACCACACCAAGTTTACTAATGAACATCTTTATCCAGACAGCCTCCTTGGCAGCATCGTTGGCAGCGATGTATTCAGCCTCAATCGTCGAGTCTGCAACGGTATCCTGTTTGGAACTCTTCCAACATATCGCCCCTCCATTGAGGGTAAAGACAAATCCCGAGTGCGACTTAGAGTCGTCCTTATCACTTTGGAAGCTGGAATCGGTAAAAGACTCCACCCGGAGTTCTCCGTTACCATACACCAAGAACATCTCTTTAGTCCTTCGCAAGTACTTGAGAATGTTCTTCACAGCTGTCCAGTGACTCTCTCCAGGATCTGCTTGATACCGACTCACTACACTTAGTGAGTATGCTACATCGGGTCTGGTACATAGCATCGCATACATGATAAAGCCTACTGCCGAAGCATAGGGTATCCCTTGCATGCGAGCTCTCTCCAAATCAGTCTTGGGAGACATCTCTTTGGAGGGAGTGAGTCCAGAGATCGTGGGTTGGTTCCCATGCTTGGATTCTTCCATACTAAACCTCTTTAGTATGGTGTCAATGTATCTGGATTGGGACAATCCCAGTATCCTTTTAGATCTATCTCTATAGATCATGATTCCCAATATGCAGGAGGCATCACCTAGATCTTTTATTGAGAATCTTTGTGATAAGAAGAGCTTGACTAATTGTAGCATAGGAATATCATTTCCTATCAAGAGTATGTCATCCACGTACAATACGAGGAAGACAACCTTACTCTCTGCTACCTTCTTATAGATACAAGGTTCATCTATATTTTTGA
Source organism: Agapanthus africanus (assembly GCA_030015575.1). Lineage (NCBI taxonomy): Eukaryota > Viridiplantae > Streptophyta > Magnoliopsida > Asparagales > Amaryllidaceae > Agapanthus > Agapanthus africanus. The sequence goes on along the minus strand of CM057347.1, from coordinate 202,155,530 downwards.
TGAAGTCAAAATCTTTGACTACAACATCAAAACAGATGTTCCAACTCCGCGATGCTTGCTTTAATCCATAAATGGATTTAAGCAGCTTGCACACCTTTCCGCTGCTCCCACTATCTACGAAGCCTTCTGGCTGAGTCATGTACACGCATTCTTCTAAATCACCGTTTAGAAAGGCGGTCTTAACATCCATTTGCCAGATTTCGTAGTCATGGTATGCAGCAATGGCAAGTAAGATCCGGATGGACTTAAGCATAGCCACTGGAGAAAAGGTTTCGTCATAATCCACACCTGGTCGTTGACGAAAACCCTTTGCAACAAGTCTAGCTTTGAAAGTCTCAACTTTTCCATCTACACCAAATTTCTTTTTAAAGATCCACTTGCTCCCAATGGGTTTTACCCCTTCAGGAGCATTTTCCAAAGTCCATACTTTGTTGGTGTACATGGATTCAATCTCAGATCGCATTGCATCCAGCCATTTCACAGTGTCACCACTCGTGATGGCCTGCTAGAAACTAGTTGGGTCATCATCTTCCATGATGCAATTCTCGCTTCCAACATCAATGAGAAAACCGTAGTATCTCTCAGGTGGATGAGAAACCCTGCTAGATCGGCGGAGAGGCTGGGGTTCGTTGGGTACTACTGAATCCTCTGGTTCCAACAAATCATCAGTTGTAGTTTGTGCTGGAACCTCTTCCAGCTCTACCTCTTTGCCACTAATTTCTTTTGCAAGAAATTCCTTTTCTAAAAAGGTGGCATATTGAGAAACAAACACCTTTTGTTCCTCACCGTGGTAGAAGATATATCCATAGGAATCTTTTGGATATCCAACAAACTTACATAGACCTGATCTTACCTCGAGTTTGTCCGGATTTTGTTTTTTAACATAGGCCGGACAACCCCATATCTTAACTCGTTTAAGAGATGGTCTCTTCCCATTCCAAATCTCATATGGAGTGGTAGGCACCGATTTAGTTGGAACTCTATTCAATAGATATGCGGCTGTCTCCAGTGCATAACCCCAAAAGGAGATAGGTAACTCAGCAGTGCTCATCATAGAGCGCATCATATCCAATAGGGTGCGATTCCTCCGCTCCGACACACCGTTGTGCTGTGGTGTATAAGGAGGAGTAAGCTGAGAGAGAATCCCATTCTCTTTTAGATAATCCTGGAACTCATTGCTCAAGTATTCTCATCCTCGATCAGATCGAAGGATCTTAATACTTTTGCACGTTTGGTTCTCTACTTCGTGCTTATATTCTCTGAATTTCTCAAAAGCTTCAGACTTGTGTTTCCTTAGGACACATGTCCGAATCTTGAGAGATCGTCAGTGAATATAATGAAGTAGGAAGAACCGTTCCTGGCATGTGTAGACATAGGACCGCATACATCACTATGTATCAGTCCTAAAAGTTCCGTAACTCTTTCTCCGTGTCCACTAAACGGAGCTTTGGTCATTTTACCTTTGAGACATGAATGACAAGTATCATAAGATGATAATTCGAACGGATTCAAGTATCCATCCTTATGTAACTTAGCCAGTCGTGTCGCATTGATATGACCAAGTCTACAATGCCACAAGAAGGATTCGTTCATTTCTGAACTCTTCCTCTTGTGTGTGTTTTGTATATTGAGGACTGTATTTTGATTTAGAATGAATATGCCATTATGTAACGAGCCTGATGCAATCAACTTTTGATCTAGGAATATATTCATAATATTATCCTTTACTACAAAATTATATCCTTATTTACTTAATAAAGAAACTGATATAATGTTGCACATCATGTTCGGTATAAAATAGCACTCATTTAGAATCAGTGTATTACGACTTGGCAATACTAGGTGATATTCGCCAACTGCTTTGGCTGTAATATTTGCACCATTCCCTACTTGAACGGAATGATCGCCTTTTCCCAGTTCTCTACCTTTCCGTAGCCTATGTAACAATTTACATATATGGGATCCTGATCCGGTATCTAATACCCAGGACGTAGGGTGAACTGAGAAACAGTTCTCAATAACTAACACACCCGAAGAAGGTGCATCAACATGCATGTTCTCCGTTTGGTCGGCGTGAGAATCCAGATATTCTACTATTCCTTGTTCAGTCTTATAACTCTTATAAGAAAGAACGGGACCAACGTTCCCCTGCACAGTATAATAATCGGGTTCAGTCAATACATCCATATTATTATCTTGATTATGGCCTAACATGGTCGCTACTTGGAGAGAGAGAGAAGAAAACACTTTAGCGTATGCTCTTGCAAGATTAGATTGGTTGTTATCTTATCTAATCAGGATGTCTCCCACTGTTTTTATCAAATCTTCCTTCAAACCCTAAAAGGTAAGATTAGCCGGGATTAATTACACCCTACAATTTCGTCAATCTTTCAGCCAGATCAGTGTCGGTACTTGAGGGAGGTTCCCCGTGCTTTCGCACGGACCTAATTAAAGTAAACCTCGTTTTCCCAGAGGCGTAACCCCGTTAACACTTTTCTAGACACCTACTTGATTGGCTAATTGTCCTGTGTAAAACTCTCCCAGGAGTAACACTTACTCGCAGTGGGTATCGGGATCCAACAATCTCATAGGAGGTATGCAATCTCATTGCAAATTTCAACACTTGAAATTTCTGATAATGCTTTTACCCCTAGTGACTTATGACTTCAACTATGGTCATCAAATCATAAGCACTAGTCAAGTTCTACCCGTCATTTCTTGATTAATTTAGACCCACCCATATGACCCTTAACTATAGTCAACAAAGTCATATGACTGTCCTAATTAATCACATCTAATGTTATATAGGAAAACATCACTTAGCTACCGTACACTGCGCCTTAACTATGATCAACAAACGCAGCACGAATACTAAGTACTCTATCTTCCTAAAATGACGGAGGGTTACGCAGATTTTTCAGAAAATCATGAGCGTAATGAACTTGATATCGTCGTAGAATCGAGTGTTTTTGAAAAGGAGTGTTTTTGAGGCTTTTCTAGTTTCTCTAAAGAGGTCACTCCCGGTGAAGGGATCTCGGCTCTTTCCCCATCGAATAAGGTGCAGGGTATATCATATATACCGCTGTGCAAAGCAAGAACTATATAAGCTGTCAAAAACTAAACCGCGAATTTGTAGCATCTGCCAGTTTCGCTAAAGAGGTCACTCCCGGTGAAGGGATCTCGGCTCTTTCCTCATTGAATAAGGTGCCGGGTATATCATATATACCGCTATGCAAAGCAAAACTGTAGCTACCCTTTTTATAAAGTTTTGATTCTACAACATCTTTTAGGTTTCTTTTCTTTTTATTAATCTCATTAATAAATCCCATCAGCTTATGCTTCCTAAGCATCACAGAAGAAACGAAAGCAGTAATATTTATATATCAGCATATATATATATATATATATATATATATATATATATATATATATAGTATAAGCATTCGTCTCAGGCAGTAATATGATCTCATCACAGAACATTGCAGCAAAAGAACATATATGAAATATTGGATATACTAGGATGTCCGTGTTTTCAATACGAACCGGTATAAAACATGGATTCCACGGTCGCGATGAATAGCCAAACCCACATCCCTAGACCCCTACGAGAGCGGCAAGTAACACTGTCAATTCTAGGGTTATGAGACCCGGTCTCGACTCCTCGAGATGGCCTCCCACTGGACCCTAGAACCTGGTTACTTGTGCTCCCCTCCTTAGGTCTACCTAATGCGGAAAAGTAAATAATATACACTGGAGACATCAACCTCATCCCGGAAGTGCCCCAATAAAAAAATATTACATACAAATGAATTTTACATGAATGAAAATAAAAACCGTCATCTCACATAAAACCCCGACTATTCAGAACACGACGATCCAATAGAACATATCACAGCAACACATAATATCACATATCATCAACGTAAGTAAGTATGCATACACCGATCGTCGTTGATGTATAGCAACGAAGACTGGCAATACAACTACATACTACACTTACGGTCACAGAAAAGAAATTGCAAAACTACAATATTTGGAATCCACAATCACTTTAGACATCATAAATCCAAAATATCACATACTTCGCATTTCATGCTTAACTATATGAATTCCACATATTGTATCACATTCCAGATAAATAGACAGTATTAAACTTTCCGACCGACACATATTGTATCACATTTGCTTGTGACATTAGAAATAATAATACTTGCATGATAATTGCTGCAGTTAGGATTTATATGTTGTACCCATATGCGCAAACTCATTCTGTAGGACACATGCACCATTGCCAGGGTTTTTATATGCAGCACGAGCACTATTCATGCGTACACACACGCCCTGGTAATTGCCATGCCACGACACTAGATAACTTATAATCTAGAATATTGTCACCATATTTGATATTTAAACCTGTACTATTGCAATAAATCTTTAAAATGAAATTGTAGAATTGCTACTCATGTGCATGTATATCATTATATCATTTGTTCATGCCTAATTATTAATCATATTTGCAACCTGAACATTGATACCATATGCATTCATTATCATTGACATATGCACCCATGATGGTTTCTTGAGATTTTATGATATTTCTGGATTTCGGGGGAAAACCGCAAGATTTACAAACTTATGATTTTTTTAAAATATGCAAAATTGCAGTTTTCTAGTGATGTGAGTGTTGTCCGCCATGAGTTTGCTGTGGTTTTCGAGACCCATTTCGAGGAGTTGGATGAATCGTCTCGGGTACATGGTGGGCCCGGTAAGGTACCCCGGGACGAGAAGGTCGTGTTGTTGACGTTGAGCCTAGCAGGGGATAGACTACCTACCGGTGACTTTTTGGCACGGCGGATATCCAGAGGATACCGACCGTGCCCACGAGATGATGAGATATTGATATTTGAGATGGGTCAGCCGGACGGCTGAGGCCAGAGATATTACGTTATGGATATATGAGATTTGAGACAGTTTTGAGGTGTCGTTGCTGGACACGGATTCTGGTTGATTCTATTGGTATTGTGCTGATATTTCAAAAGAGATTCCTAAGGGAAAAATATGATTTCTTATACTTACACATGCAGATCACGAGTATATTCATATTGCATACATACCTGCTAGTATATTCATGTTGCATACATACTTGCTAGTATATTCATATTGCATACATACCTGCTAATATATCCTGCCATACCTGTATTATAGATGCTAGGATGCTTGTGTGCATGCTTCCGATATCCTCTATAGATGTTATTTATTACTCACGAGTTGGCAACTCACCCCCGTTGTGCCACAGTCTTTTGCAGGTCCGCTCCGTCAGCACAGTAGCGGCGGGCGCACCGCTTCTTTTGCCTACTTTGCTTGGACTCGAGGCTTTTGCTCGTAGATGGGTTGTATTATTATTTTTGTACCACCTTGTATATTCCTTGTATCTAGAGTACTCCATCTACTGTATCGACCAGTATTGTTGTATATTGACCTAGAGACGAGACGGTGAGATTTGTGGGCTTTTCATGCTGTATTTTGGGGTCGAGCTCACTTGAGCCGACATGTTGCTTCTTACTTATGCCTTTTTATGCTTATTTATGCATATTGTTATCTTACATTGCATGGGATTTGTGACCGCCTTGAGGCGAAGAGCTAGTTCCCGCTTGGGGATGCCATATTCATGTTATTCATTGATATTCCTGTTTTGTACCCGTTTGGGGCTTGTTTCTACAAAGGAGGTTCTGCCGGAATTTTTAGAAAAAGGGAAAGTTGTTTTAAAAAGGAAACTTGAGTGGTTTAATGGAGTAGAATGCTTTAAATAAATTGGTTTCCTTCACTCAAATTCTTAATTGGGTTTTGTATTCTGGGCTTCTGCTTACTTATTTTACGGACGCCTTGAGACGTTTCGTAACTTAAGTGCCGGTCGCGTTCCGTACCTTGCGGGTCGTGACAGGTGCGCATATGAGATATGTGCGGAAGCTCGATTAAATATGAGTATGTGATACTGTATTTTAATCGGGCATTTTATACTAGTCAGGTCGTATGAGATATGACCGGTTTATTAAATCAAGTGTTGATTTAATATTGACTTTTGTATCATTTATTTAAATCCTTTTCTTTTTATGGATGCATGCATGTATATGTACATGATGATGTGCATACACCCATACATACATGAAAATGTATCATGGTTGATGATACAAGAATGATGGCAATATAAGAATCACATAGTAGATAAATAGATATATGGATATTTTTTATTAAAGTTAAAGATAAAGGAAAAAGAATAATGACTCATTTCTTTGTTCATTACTCATTCCTTCTACACATTTCTATGGTTGAATTTGACTCAACCATAGTTATTTTTCCCTTTGCCTTTAACCTAAAAGAAAATATCTAGATATTATTTAACTATGGTTATTCTTATGATATTATCTCTCTCTCATTTTCTTTTTGATTATTATTCATTCCAAAAGAAAAAAGAAAGAGCCATCTTCTTATTCCTCTCTCTAGCTCTCTTTTAAATGTTAAAATTGAGTTAGATAAATAAAAGAAAAGGTATTAAATAAGATTAGCAACCACTTCATCATCCTACACAACCCTTGCTACCTTGTGTAGGGTTTTTTGCTTCAAGATTCTCAAAGATCGAGGGAAGCAACAAGCTTAGGGCAAAGGACTTCGGGTGGATCGTCGTGGACGAGGAGGTGATCAAGCGAACCTTTCCAAAGCAAAGGAGTCTTGCAAAGAGATCTACAAAGGTTGTAGTCTCATCACTTAGTATAAATTAAATTTTAGATTTGATACTATTAATAGTTACTTCATAAATTCTAGTACGATTCCTAGTTTAGTTTACTTAGCACCTCATAATTTAAAGTTATGGCATGTGTGATGCTTCCAAACCCTAAAAGAGGTGTTAGCGAAACCCAACAGTGGTATCAGAGCCAAGCTAGAGCTTTGGAGTAACCTAGACGATGTTAAAAACCTCGAACGGACGAAAAACGACACTCGGGGGTGCTCTCTGGAATTTTTTCAAAAACCTGGATTTTTTCAAATTAAAAATACGTAAAAAATTAAGCAGGGAATTATATGGGCCCACCAGAAATACGCTGCCCTAAATCGATCGTACGACCGTGGAACCGCGGCCGAAGTGGCCTTGTTGCGGCGATTCCGCGGCGCCTTAGGTGATTCCTGGGCCGTAATTTCTTGTGCTGGCCCGTATGTATTTTCTGCTGTTACTGGTATTTTTTAAAACTGCTCAAGTGTTGAGCTTTCTGAGCAGTCTGTGGTTGTTTAATCGTTCGAACGGATGTTTTAACTGCGCCTAGTTTAATAGTATGCGATACAATAATTGGAATCTACAAATTTGTTTGTTGCGTGTAAATCTAGCAGTTCCGTCTCGGGATAAACGGAAATCTTGTTGAATTATCCGGTTTGTTTTGAAAAGTGTTTTCTTGAATGAGACACAAATGCGAGCTTTACATTATTAGGCATGAAATCTTGTATATATGATATTCCGGGTTTGTGTTGTCTAAAGGCAGTTAAGATTCCAATTGTTGTAATTTTTCATTTTATTTCTCTGTGACCGTAAGTGTAGTATGTAGTTGTATTGTCGGTTTTCGTTGCTATACATCAACGACGATCGGTGTATGCATACTTACTTACGTTGATGATATTTGATATTATGTGTCGATGAGATTTGAAATGCAGGATTGTCGCAATGAATAGCCGGGGGTTTTATGTGAGATGAGAGTTTTCTTTTCATTCATGTAAAATTAAATTGTATGTAATATTCTTTTATTTGGGGCACTTCCGGGTTGAGGTTGTTGTCACCAGTGTTGTATATTATTTACTTTTCCGCATTAGGATAGTCCCAAGGAGGAGGGCACAAGTGACCGGGTTCTAGGGTTCAGTGGGAGGCCATCTCGAGGAGTCGAGACCGGGTCTCCTAAACTCCAGAATTGGTAGGGTCGCTTGCCGCTCTCGTAGGGGTCTAGGGGTGTGGGCTTGGCTATTCATCACGACCGTGGAATTCATATTTTTATTACTGGCTAAATACAAAATACAGACCTCCTAGATATCCTATATGTGTTTCTGCTGCTTTTATTATGTGATGTGATCATTTAATATATCTCTGAGACGAATGCAGTATTATATATATGATATATAATAGACGTTACTTATGTTTTGCACCCGCACTAGCCTCGTCCTGGTATGCCGTTAGTTAAGTAACCTAACGGTGCATATCAGGACACTGTGGCGAATGCGAGTGGCATAAGTGTACGTTATATTTTCGTTTCTTTTTGTAATGGCTTAGGATTTAAATGATGGGACTACATTAATGAGATTAATGTAAAAGATAAATGAACCTAAAAAGATGTTGTAGAATCAGATTTGAAACACACTCGGCCTTTTATAAAAAAGCAAGTTTCAAAAATACGGAGCTTAAGCCACTCCTTTTAAACCCATTAGATTCTACAACGATATCAAGTTCAAAGAGTTAAAAGTTTTATTAAAAACTATCCGTAACCCTCCGTCATTTTAGGAAGTAGAGTGCATAGTATTCGTGCTGTGCATTTTGACTTTAGTTAAGGCGCAGTGAACGGTAGCTAAGTGATGTCTTCCTACACTGCATATGATGCAGATTAGTTAGGACATTCATATGATTATGTTGACTTTAGTTAAGGGTCATATGGGTGGGTCTAGTTAATCACGAAATGACGGGAAGAACTTGACTAGTACTTATGATATGTTGACTTTAGTTAAGATCATAAGTACTAGGGGTAAAAATAATATCGGGAATTTCAAGAGTTGAAAATTACAATGAGATTGTATGCCTTCTATATGATAGTAGGATCCCGATCCCACTGCGAGCAAATATTGCTCCCGGGAGAATTTTGCACTTTACAATTAGCTAACTCGGTAGGTGTCTAGAAAGGTGCCAAACGGGGGTACGCCTCTGGGAAGACGAGGTTTACTTTAATTAGGTCCGTGCGAAAGCACGGGGAACCTCCCTCAAGTACCGGCACTGGCCTGGCTGAGAGGTTGGCGAAGTTGTAGAATGTAATTAATCCCGGCTAGTTTTCTTTTTAAAGGTTTTAAAGAAAATTTGATAAAAACAGTGGGAGACATCGATTAGACAAGATAATAACCAATCTGATCTTTGCAAGAGCTTTCGCTAAGTGTATTCTTTTCTCTCTCTTAATAGCAGATACCTATGACAGGACTTAAGCTTCTATTAGATAAAAACAAGCTAAATGGGACCAACTATAAAGACTGGCTGAGAAATTTAAACATTGCCTTGACTTACGATAAAGTATCATATGTCCTTATGGCTCCAACCCTGCCCCCCTAGGTCCTAAACCTTCAGTTGCGGATAGGGAAATCCACAACACATAGGACGCTGACTGTGCCACGGCAAAATGCCTCGCGCTTGCATCGATGGATAACACACATCAGAAGCAGCACGAGAATATGGACGCACAAGCCATATTCCTCCATACAAAAGAGTTGTATGGAGAGCAATCTCGCGTATTACGATACGAAGCGTCTAAGAAACTGTTTCAGATGCGAATGACCGCTGACACAGCAGTAGGAGACCATGTTCTGAAAATGATAGCTCTCATAGAAGAGCTTGAGGACCTTGGGTGGACAATGGAAAATGAACAATATACGGATATTATTCTGCAGTCTCTCCCCTCCACCTTTGCTCAGTTCATTGTTAACTTCAACATGCACAATATGGAAAAGGAACTGCCTGAATTCCTTAATATGTTAAGGAGTGCAGAGAGCACACTGAAGTCAGTGAAGACTCCCATTATGAGTGTTGGGCATTCTTCCTCCTCTTACCCGAAGGCTAAGGCCAAGGGAAAGATGAAGAAGAAACCCACCAAACCTAAGGGTGGAGTCAAAAAGGTGAAGGGAAAAGGCAAGTCCAAGGTTGGGGAATCAGGGAAAGGTGAATGTTTCTACTGCAAGAAGACGGGACACTGGAAGAGGAACTGTTTTGGGTACCTGGAACTCAAGAAGAAGCATGGTGATGCTTCAGCCTCAGGTGTGTTCGTAATTGAAAACTGTTTTTCTATAAACTCTGCTTCCTGGGTATTGGATACTTGTTCGGGTTCTCATATTTGCAATTCTGTGCAGGCGTTGAGAAATAGCAGAGTTCTGAAGACAGGTGATCATACTCTCCAAGTTGGAAATGGTTCCAATGTAAATGCAGTTTCAGTACGAGAGTATCACCTAGGGTTGCCTTCGGGTTGTATATTGGTTTTGAACCCGTGTTATTTTGTACCAAGTATGCTTTGTAATATTATATCCGTTTCCTTGTTAGACAATGAAGGGTATCATTTTGCTGTGCAACACAATGTTATGAACATTAGACTTAATCAAGAGTTGATTGGTTGTGGTACATTAAATAACGGGATATACGTCCTTAATTAACACACAGTTTTCAACGCACAACATACAAATAAAAGAAAATTTTCAGATATAAATGAAGTTTTTCTTTGGCATTGTAGACTTGGTCATATTAATGAAACAAGACTAAACAAGTTTCATAAAGATGGATATTTAAATTCAATTGAGTATAAATCTTATGCAATTTGCCAGTCTTGTATCAAAGGTAAAATGACCAAAACTCCGTTTACAAGACATGGAGAAAGAGCTACTGAGCTCTTAGGCCTCATACATAGTGATGTATGTGGACCAATGTCTACACATGCAAGAGGCGGTTTTTCTTACTTCATAACTTTTACTGATGATTTCTCAAGATTTGGTCATGTGTATTTGATAAAGCATAAGTCTGGAGCTTTCGAGAAATTCAAGGAGTATAAACATGAAGTAGAAAACCAAACAGGAAAGTGTATCAAGATACTTCGATCAGATCGAGGTGGAGAGTACTTAAGTACTGAGTTCTTAGACTTCCTAAAAAAGAATGGGATTCTCTCTCAGCTCACTCCACCTTACACACCACAGCACAATGGTGTGTCAGAACGAAGGAACCGTACCCTATTAGATATGGTACGATCCATGATGAGTGATTCTGAGTTACCTCTTTCGTTTTGGGGGCATGCATTGGAAACAACAGCTTTTCTGTTAAACAAAATTCCAACCAAGACCGTGTCTACCACTCCATATGAGATATGGCATGGGAAGAAACCATCTCTTAAAAGAGTTAAGATTTGGGGTTGTCCAGCTTTTGTTAAAAAGCAAAATCCAGACAAACTCGAGACACGATCAGTCAAATGTATATTTGTAGGATATCCTAAACATTTGTTTGGATATCTTTTCTACCACAAGGAGGAACAAAAGGTGTTTGTTTCCTAGTATGCCACATTTTTAGAAAATGAGATTTTTTCAAATGATACTGATGGCAATGTGGTAGATCTAGAAGAGGTTCTAGAGACACAAGTTACAAATGACGACTTGGCTGAACCTGAAGTTATAACAGAATCTAATGAATCTCAGCCACTCCGTAGATCTGGTAGGACTTCTCGCCCACCGGAGAGATACTACGGTTTTCTCATTGATGGTGATAGAGAAGATTGCATCATGGATGATGATGATCCTGCCAGTTTTCATCAGGCTATCACGAGTGGTGACTCTGTGAAATGGCTGGATGCCATGAGATCCGAAATGGAGTCCATATACACCAACAAAGTATGGACTTTGGAAGATGTACCCTCCGGGATAAAACTTGTGGGTTGCAAATGGATCTTTAAAAGAAAAATCGGTGTAGATGGACAGGTAGAGACCTATAAGGCAAGGTTGGTAGCAAAAGGTTTTCGTCAAAGACCAGGTTTGGACTATGAACTTTCTCTCCGGTGGCCATGCATAAATCCATTCGGATCCTACTTGCTATTGCTGCTCACTACGACTATGAAATCTGGCAGATGGACGTTAAAACTGCATTCCTAAATGGTGATTTAGATGAATGCGTTTATATGGATCAGCCAGAAGGCTTCATTGACAGTGGGAGCAGCGGTAAAGCATGTAAGTTGCTTAAATCTATTTATGGATTAAAGCAGGCATCACGGAGTTGGAACATCTGTTTTGATGATGTTATCAAAGAGTTTGATTTTATCAAAAATCCAGATGAACCTTGTGTTTATAAGAAGACTATAGGGAGAAATGTCGCATTCCTCGTATTGTGCGTGGATGACATACTTCTGATAGGAAATGACATTCCTATGCTACAGTTGGTCAAATCATTCTTATCACAAAGGTTCTCCATGAAGGACCTGGGTGATGCCACATACATATTGGGTATATGGATCTATAGAGATAGATCCAAACGGTTATTGGGATTGTCCCAAACCAAGTACATTAACACCATTCTAAAGAGGTTTAGTATGGAAGACTCCAAGCGAGGTGCCTTACCCGCTTGCCACGGAGTCACTCTCTCAAAAGACGATTGCCCAAAGTCTGATATAGAGAGAGCTCGCATGAGCATTATTCCCTATGCTTCGGCAGTAGGATCGATAATGTATGCGATGTTATGTACACGCCCTGATGTTGCTTATGCACTTAGTGTAGTAAGCAGGTATCAATCAAACCCAGGGGAGAATCACTGGATTGCTGTGACGAATATTCTTAAGTACTTGCGAAGGACTAAAGAATTGTTCTTGGTGTATGGTAACGGGGATCTCCAAATGGAGGCCTTTACCGATTCGAGCTTCCAGAGTGACAAGGATGACAGCAAGTCTATCTCAGGGTTTGCATTTACCCTCAATGGAGGGACGGTGAGTTGGAAGAGTTCCAAACAGGATACCGTTGCAGACTCAACGATGGAAGCTGAATATATTGCTGCAAATGATGCTGCCAAGGAAGCCGTCTGGATGAGGAAGTTCATCGCGGAGCTAGGAGTAGTTCCAACCATTATTGATCCAATACCTTTGTATTGTGACAATAATGGGGCTATGGTGTTGGCCAAAGAGCCCAGCTCCCATCAGAAGTCCAGACACATCCTGAGGCGATATCATGTGATCCGGAAGATAGTTGATCGCCGCGAGATCGAGATTAAGAGAGTAGACACAAAGAACAACGATGCGGATCCATTCACCAAGGCCCTCCCTCAGCCGCAGCATGAGCGACTTTTTGAGATGTTGGGTATGAGATACGCCAATAACTGGCCTTAGTGCAAGTGGGAGATTGTTGGATATATGTATGCCCTAGAGGCCATTATGAGATAGTGTATGTACTGATGTGTGTGTGTGTGTGTGTGTGTGTATATATATATATATATATATATATATTCAGAGGACAGTCTTGTTCGACATGATAGTATGCTATCTGGTTTTACTTTATCATATGTTCACTTGATCATGTTTATATTCATTTGGTACATGTTGATAAGGCCCTAAGGATATTGGCTTGACTACTGGAATTATGATGCGGATCATACCAGTGGGACATCTGTAGTTTATAAGCATATCCTTGAAATGTTCCTAGTCATAGGTATATCGAGACAGGGCATCGATATTCCAATATAGACTAGCGTATACTATTCTTGTTCCATATGCTGGGCGATGGATGATCCCATATCCGTCTAGTGTGTTGACACCGAAAATAGTATACGGGTGCTCAGTGAGACTGGGTACACTGAACGGACTCACCGAGAACTCCTATATGGTATTATATCATACGTCGGATAGCAGTTCTCACGTGACACTGGTACAGGTTAGTCTGTAGACCCGAGATCGTCATAGAGTCTTGTGTGTCCTCCCACTGTACTTTGATCTCCACCCTACTACGGCTCTACTGAGTCGTACAAACAGGTGGATTTTGGGTATAGTCTCGAGGCATATGGAGGCAGTGAGTGATAGGAGGGGTTTCGTCTCTCCTGGTATTGGGGGTTGATGCTGTGCTGTGCACGATTGGCTATAACGGGAAGTCCCTGACCAGGGCTGCTGAGATATTACCGATAAGTTTTATCAATAAGTTTCTCGATCTGTTATAGACCATATACCGGCATGACTTATTGAGTTATTGGGGTCGACGATTCCATCCCTAGACTCGATATGCAGCATATCTGACGAAGAGACCGGACTGTACGGTAAGTGTTGCCAGATGGATTGACAGGAGTTTTGACAGGTTCACTTGTTCTTATTCTGATCGCTCAATATCCGGGTGGCCGTTACGTTTAGATGACCGCTTGCGGCTTGTGGATGTTTGATATGATCATCACCTACTGCTGAAGCAGTTCTACCATACTCCTATTAGTTTCTTTTGCAACAGGATTCCTTTTATAAAATGGTGGCGAGTTAAGAACAATGTAATTATTGATCTTGAAATTGGTAGAAGGAAAACCCTTGCTAATGCTTAGGATAATCCACAAACCTCCATTACCGAAGCGTGCCTTGAGTTTATTCAGATTCTGCTTTTAAACTGAAACTGGATAACTCCATATATTAAGAAGCTCAAGATATGCAACCAATCTACGTCCATATAGAATCAAAAGCACTAATTTAGATGGATCTAGATTCAATTGGCATGCAGCTGTTTCCAGTGTATATCACCTAAATGAAAAAGGCTAATGCAGCATTACACATCAAGGAGCGCTCTCACGTTTGAGTAACCTAATAGAGAATTAAGTTCTCGATATTACTATGACGGAATTCCTAGCATAAGTATCTATATCTTTGATCACTTCGAAGAATCCTGATACTTCCAACCCATGATTCTCTACTTTATTCATATACCTAAAATCTTCTCAAAATCTTTGGACCTTGCATTTCAACGAATGCGTGTCTAAAACCAGAGAACTCATAGGTAAACCTGAATGAAGTAAGTGTACCAACACCTTGTCCTAAAAGACCCCGAACAATATACATTACCATGTATAAGTCACAAGAGGAGACTAACTCATGCTCCATGCGTTGTAGATTGAAAACTTTATTTTGGTCAAGAATGTCTTAACCGTTATTCAATGCACCTTACCTTATCCTACTGATAAAGGTAATTGTTTGGAACACAATTTTCAAAATTTATATCTCACTTTATAAATTAACGATACCGATATTCAATTTTAAAAATTGGTGCATAACAACGGTTATTCAAAACCAAATATTTACCGTAAGGCAAAACCAGGTGATTTAATCCAATATCACCAATTGCTACAAATTCCGATATTGAGGATCAAATCTTCCATTTCCCAATATTCTACTCCTACTCAACATCTGTAACACCGTACAGATGTGAGATCCAAATTTGGTATATACATACCCTGGAGTCAGAATAAATTAAGAAAACAGTTCTCAGTAACAACTACACAGAAAATCTGAAACATGAAAATGTTTCTAGGGAGTGGCCGAGTATTCCTAGTAATGCCTCTTCCATTTTCTAGATTCATGACTGTAGTTGCAATTTCCTTTGCCCTCACTTTAATCCCTTTATATATCTCTACATCTTACTTTCTGTACACCGCACATAGGTTAATTGGTTTTATTCCTTCCCTACCTTTTGGCTCTGACCTAAGGTTTGGAAGAAGACAATCCAATAAACGTAATAGGTGTACTCTCCTAAAACAAGGATCTCTCGCAACCTAAAAGAAGATAAAGGGAAGAGACAACCGAATAATCCTATTCAATTTCTCCAGAACCAGTGGCCATCCTCGACTGAAATAATTTCTTTAAGTTCGTATGTAACTATACGATGGACTTTCCAAACAGTATGGATCATCATAGTGATATGGAGTTTTCTGGAGAAAAGCAAAGGGAATGTAGGAGTAGTAGGGAAATATATGACTTTATCGTGAATCATGACAATCCAAAACCAAATTGTGTAAGAAATTTCAGTTAACATGTTTAATGAGTTTTAGTTTAAGGTAAGTCATGGATCGCTGTAACGAGAGAGAGTGAGAGAGAGAGAGAGAAAAGAAACACTCAACGTGCACTCTATCAAGATTAGATTGGTTAATCACCGTCACGACCCAAAAATTTTCACTTGACCGGCACTTAAATCACGTGACGTCAACAGACGTAACGCAATTTAAGTAAGCCGAAAATCCCAGAAATCTAAACCATCAAAACTAGTAAGTGATAAAAACATTGTTATAAACATTTAGAAATCTAAAGTAAAAATCTTTAAACTTAAGTTTATTTTCTTAAAAATTTCGGCAGCACCTCCTTTGTAAAAACTAGCCCCGAAACGGGTACAAACATAAGATATAAATAAAGCATCCCCAAACGGAAGCAAATCACGCCCAAAGGCGGAAACAACCACCACAAGCATAAATATACGACGCCGTAGCGAAGAAATAGACAATATATGTGAAAAACAGCATAAAGAGGTAAAACTATATAATAAAAGTCGGCTCTCACGAGCTCGACATCAAGAGTCACAAAATGTACAATATCATCCTCACAACTCGTCTCTAAGTGAATACATGAAAGTGGTAGATGGAGAGTACTAGATACAATGGGAGATATACAATGAATATAAACGGATAACCGCAAAACCCACCTATTGCAAAACGGCTCACAGCCAACCGCAGCGGTATCCGCTGCAAAAAGATACAATAAAAAGCCCTGCCGCGACTACTCTGAGGGTCAAGCCTGCAAAACACTATGGCACAACGGGGGTGAGTTGCTAACTCGTGAATAGTAAGTAACATCATACAGATAATCGCAAGTATGCACGTACAGCGATACTCTATTACATGCAATCTGATAGCATAAATATGGTAATCTAGATATGCAACAATCATGAAAGGTACTCTATCAGGTACTGCAAATACATGAAGCAATTCATATCAAATGAATGCTGAGTATAGGATAAAACATATCATCATCGTGGAAAAACAGGTGTCCATCAACGACACCCCAAATCCCAATACCTCAGGCGCCGTCACTCTGATCGGCCCACATATCCTTTAAATCTCATGGAACCTGAGTGCCCAAGATCGGCACTCAAAAATATCATGAAAACTCATGTCCAACATCGACACGCAAATCCACATATTTTGGGCTTCGTCAGTCCGGATCGGCCCACGGGCTCCGTCATTTCGGATCGGCCCATATCCATCTCAAGACTCCGGTCGGTATCCTCCGGATAACCGCCAGGTCAAACCAATCACCGGTAGGTAGTAGTCTCTCTGCCAGGCTCATTGTCTACTGCACAACATCCCTTTCTAGCCCTGGGGTACCATACCGGGTCCACCATGAACCCGCAAACAGATCATCCAGCACCTCATGGTGGACACACTGAAATATCATATCAAGAAAAACCGGGTTTTCAAAATAATGCATACTTTCTTGAAATAATACCACGGTTCTCAAATCCATAAATCACATGAAATTCGTATCTCAATGTGTAAATCCATGAAATGTGATATATGCAACATAAAACAGTAATATGAGCATATCAAGGGAAAACCGCTCTTTTAAATGAATCCAGTTTTTAAATATATTGTGCGGTTCCCAATTTCTCCAAAATCAAATGTAACATAATATAAAGGTGTACATGTAGCTATGCATGCACGATGCATTTCATATGCGCAATAGAACAAGAATCAATGTCTCAATGTCAATAACAATACAATACCACATATGTGTATAGGTTGTGCGTGTCATGGCAATTGCCGACGGTGTGGGTGTAGTATACAATTTAGTGCTCGTGCAACATGAACCGTCAGTAATGGTGCAGTGTCCACTAGGTACTAAGTCAATGCACAACAAGTCATGGTATGCAATGATGCTTATGCACAATCAACATATATGAATATAAACATGCGGCTATACTATCATATCAAGCCCTAACGCATAACGCCATACGGGCGATTTCCCCGTAGATGTTAAATCTAGTCACCGGTGATTTCGAGCTAAGTAAATCCGACCACCTACTTCCCTTTCTTCGCAGCGTCTGAAGTCCTCGCACTCGCCCCTAAAATTACACAAAACACAGCAAATGCAACTTAGAAATCGACCAATAATACATACAAACTATGTTAAAATCGACGCACCGACTCCAACACCCTCTCAAGTGTTCGCTTAGTGGCTAACGAGTGTAGTGACAATCTAAAACAACCCTAAGTGCAACAAGTTACACAAACAACGCGAACCGTGTCGGATATCGTAAGGCGCGTAATCGAAACACTAAAAACTAGCAATTAGATCCCAGATTTTACATACCGTCAAAACCTAAAAATCAAGCAGTACCAGACACCCTAAAACAACTGCAAACAGCTACCCTAAAAATTTCAACAGCCCAGTCCTCCATACGGCCGAGCTCGCCGGAATTTACCCCAATGTCGCCGGTCAAAACCGGTCAAGTGGGGTTCGTGCTTCAGGTGAACACTCAGGGCAGCTAGTACAACACCACTACATCGCTAGATTTTCCAGTAACAATTCGTGGTCACAGCAGATCACAGACATCCTAAAATGACACTAAAAATACGATATTACACCAAAACTATATCTTTATCGTTCTAAACAGCGACTACTAAACTACAGAATAATAAAAGAACCTAATTAACAGTTTAGAGGTCATTACCTATCCACACTTGCTCAAAATCCTAGCTTTCCATGCTCCAAGTGATCCTAGTGGCTTGATCTTGATTTGTGAAGGGTTTTAGTGGGGTTTAGTGGAGATTTTGTTTGGGTTTGTGAGGGTTTAGGTTAGGGTTTCAGTTTGAGGGTGTGAGGGTGATGAAAATGAGGAGGAGAAAATGATAAGTGAAAGAGAGAATGTGAGTGAGAGTGAAGGAGTGTATGCGTGAGGGTGAGGGAAATGAGGGTGTGAGTTTAGCATGAGCCATGCCTCCCTCTTCTCTCTCCTCATTTAATGCAAGCCATGCTTGCCCCCATGCTCATGATGCATGTCAACCCTCTTTCTCTCTCTCCTAAGTCAACAAATTTTCAAACCCTTTTAATTTAAAACTAAATAATTTAAATAAATACATATTACAACTTAATGAAATGAGGTTAGGTGCCATGGCTACTTAAGCATGGTTAACCCTAACTAACCCTAGATTAATATGCACATGTGTGTGCAAGCCAAAAATAAATATTAATAAAATATTAATTAATTTTTATAAAATATTTGAAAACTATTTTGGCAAAATTTTTATTAAAAACCCGCATTATCGCTTAATTAACACTAATCACATTCTAAGGTGTTAAAATCTTCCCCCTTTTAAGGAATTCGTCCCCGAGTTTAAAAATCTTACTATGCGTACTTTCAAAGAGATGAGCGAATTTCTTCCGCATCTCGCTCTCAGCTTCCCAAGTGACCTCTTCACTATTCGGGCTATGCCAATGAACCTTCACAGATGGCAAGACCTTTGACCGAAGTTTCTTCACTTGCGGATCTAATATAACTACCGGCTGCTCGGTGAACGAAAGATCGCGCTCTAGCTGAACGGTCTGGTGCTGAATCATGTGAGAAGGGTCATGAAGGTACTTGCGAAGTATCGACACATGGAATATTGGATGAACATCCGAAAAACTGGGTGGAAGTGCCAAACGATAGGCAACGGTACCAACTCGCTCAAGGATCTCAAAAGGACCTGCAAATCTGGGACTAAGCTTCCTTTTCTTTCCAAATCTCATCACGCCCTTCATCGGAGAAATCCGTAGGAATACATGATCCCCCACTGCGAACTCGAGCCTGCGACGACGACGGTCGGCATAAGACTTCTGTCCGCACTGGGCTGCTCTCATCCTATCCTGAATCAACTGAATTTTATCCGTAGTCTCTTGAACTAGCTGGGTCCCAAAATCCTGCTCTCGCTGAGTTCGGTCCAACAGACTTGCGATCAACACTTTCTACCATACAAAGCCTCCAAGGTGCTATCTGAATCGTCTCCTGATAACTGTTATTGTAGGAGAACTCTATCAATGGCAAGTGACGATCCCAACTGCCACCAAAATCAAGCATGCATGCACGAAACATATCCTCCAGAGTCTGTATAGTTCGCTCTGACTGACCATCGGTCTGCGGATGGAAAGCGGTGCTAAAGCTCTATCGGGTACCCAAAGCTTCCGGAAGCTTCTTCCAAAGACGGCTAGTGAATTGGGTGCCCCTGTCGGATACGATGCATGTGGGAACGCCGTGCAAACGAACAATCTCATCAATATACAACTGAGCATACTGAGCATAACCGAAAGTGTTCTTCACTGGAAGAAAGTGAGCCGCTTTCGTCAACCGGTCAACAATCACCCAAATGGAGTCATACCCTCGACTGGACCTGGGTAGACCCACAACGAAATCTATGGAGATTTGTTCCCATTTCCACTTCGGAACGGGTAAAGGCTGCAATTCTCCTGCTGGTCTCTGATGCTCAGCCTTGACTTGCTGACAAGTCAAGCACCTCGAAACGAAATCTGAAACATCACTCTTCATCTCTGCTCACCAGTAGATATCTCTAAAGCCACGGTACATCTTGGTGGAACCTGGGTGAACACTAAAAGCTGACTAATGTGCCTGCTCTAGGATCTCGCGTCTCAACCCATCGGTATCAGGTACACACAAACGAGTGCCAAAACGTAGCACACCCTGGTCATCAATCAAGAACTTCGAATCTCTACCCTGCCGAACATGCTCAAGAATCTCAGACAAACAGGCATAGGCGGGCTGTGCCTCACGAATACGATCTAGTAGAAGTGGACGGGTGCGGACATGAGCAAGCTGTCCCCTAGTGGAAGCGAACTCAAACTGTTTTCTGCTGTCGCACAAGATCAGCCAGTCTGCAGAAAACTGTCTCTGAACTGCGCTCAACTGGGACAAGCTACCCCCGGGTCTACGACTCAAAGCATCGGCCACCACATTCGCCTTGCCCGGGTGATAAAGGATCTCACAATCATAATCCTTCACAAGCTCCATCCAACGGCGCTGTCTCAAATTCAAATCCCGCTGCTGGAAGATGTACTTTAAGCTCTGGTGGTTTGTGAAAATCTGACACAACTCCCCGTACAAGTAGTGTCTCCAAATCTTAAGCGCAAAGACCACCGCGGCCATCTCAAGATCATGAGTGGGATAATTCTGCTCGTGCTTCTTCAACTACCGGGAAGCATAAGCGATAACTCTATCATGCTGCATCAATACACAACCGAGCCCCACTCGAGAAGCATCACAGTAAACGGCAAAGCCGCCCGATCCAGAAAGTAAAGATAAAACTGGTGCAGTTGTCAACCGAGTCTTCAACTGCTGAAAACTCAGCTCGCATGGCTCAGTCCAAAGAAAAGGAACTCCCTTCCTGGTCAGTCTGGTCAGCGGTGCGGCGATACTCGAGAAGTCCTGCATGAAACGACGGTAATAACCGGCTAAGCCTAAAAAGCTGCGGACCTCTGTCAGTAATACAGGTCTGGGCCAAAGCTGCACGGCCTCGATCTTCCTCGGGTCCACACGAATACCGTCTCCCGTAACCACATGACCAAGGAAGTCAACACTATCAAGCCAGAAGGCACACTTCGAGAATTTTGCGAACAGCTGGTGCTCTTTCAATGTCTGCAAAGCAATCCTCAAGTGTTGCTTATGCTCCTCTCGACTCTTGGAATATACCAGAATGTCATCAATAAACACAACAATAAACTGGTCGAGGAACGGCCTAATAATCCGGTTCATCAAATCCATGAACGCTGCTGGGGCATTGGTGAGTCCGAACGACAGCATCAAAAACTCATAATGCCCGTAGCGCGTACGAAAAGCAGTCTTCGGAATGTCATCATTCCGAACCCGCAACTGATGATAACCTGATCTCAAATCAATCTTAGAAAAATGTCCCGCACCCTGGAGCTGATCAAACAAATCGTCAATGCGAGGTAAAGGATGCCTATTCCGCACCGTAACTCGGTTCAATTGACGATAATCAATGCACAATCTCAAACTGCTGTCCTTCTTCTTGATGAACAGGACAGGAGCTCCCCAAGGCGAAACACTCGGACGTACAAGTCCCCTATCAAGCAACTCTTGCAGCTGATCCTTAAGCTCCTTAAGCTCTGCCGGGGCCATCCGGTAAGGCGGTATAGAAATAGGCCCCGTGCCGGGGATCAAATCAATGCAAAACTCAATATCACGCTCTGGCGACAATCCAGGTAACTCATCGGGAAAAACATCGGGAAACTCTCGCACGATAGGAACCCGGTCTAAAAAATCCACCGTGGTTCCGGTATCACGAATGAAAGCTAAGAATCCTCTACATCCTCTCCTCAAAAGCCGACTAGCGCAAAAGGCTGAAATCAAACTGTGAGGTGCGGCACCACGGTCCCCCTACACAACAAGAACTGACTCGTCGGGAAAACAAAACCTGACGGTCTTCTCACGGCAGTCCACGGCTGGTCGAGGAACGGCCTGATAATCCGGTTCATCAAATCCATGAACACCGCTGGGGCATTGGTGAGTCCGAACGACAGCACCAAAAACTCATAATGCCCGTAGCGCATACGAAAAGCAGTCTTCGGAATGTCATCATTCCGAACCCGCAACTGATGATAACCTGATCTTAAATCAATCTTAGAAAAATGTCCCGCACCCTGGAGCTGATCAAACAAATCGTCAATGCCAGGTAAAGGATGCCTATTCCGCACCGTAACTCAGTTCAATTGACGATAATCAATGCACAATCTCAAACTGCCGTCCTTCTTCTTGACTAACAGGACAGGAGCTCCCCAAGGCGAAACACTCGGACGTACAAATCCCCTATCAAGCAACTCTTGCAGCTGATCCTTAAGCTCCTTAAGCTCCGCCGGGGCCATCCGGTAAGGCGGTATAGAAATAGGCCCCGTGTCGGGGATCAAATCAATGCAAAACTCAACATCACGCTCTGGCGGCAATCCAGGTAACTCATCGGGAAAAACGTCGGGAAACTCTCGCACGATAGGAACCCGGTCTAAAAAATCCACCGTGGTTCCGGCATCACGAATGAAAGCTAAGAATCCTCTACATTCTCTCCTCAAAAGCCGACTAGCGCAAAGAGCTGAAATCAAACTGTGAGGGGCGGCACCACGGTCCCCCTACACAACAAGAACTGACTCGTCGGGAAAACAAAACCTGACGGTCTTCTCACGGCAGTCCACGGACGCGTAGCAATTAGCTAACCAGTTTATGCCTAGGAGAACGTCGAAGTCCAACATCTTAAGAAGGATCAAGTCGACGGACGAATCTCTATCTCCAATACGGACGGCACACGATCGAAACACATGTCGCGCAACAAACGACTCGCCAACAGGTGTAGTCACGACAAGCGGCTAATCTAGCAAACACGACTCTCGGTCCAACTTCAGCACAAAGTGTGTAGAAACATACGAGTGCGTAGATTCCGGATCAAACAAAACGTGTGCATCGAAGGAATATACTGAAAGAGTACTTGAAACCACTGCATTGGACGCCTGCGTGTCCTGATGAGTCAAAGCAAATACTCGTGCCTGCTCTCTACCGGAAACTGGCTGTCCTCCGCCTCTGCCACTTCGTCCTCTTTGAATAAACCCTCCACGACCATGACCTCTCTGAGCATAAGTCTGACGCGGAGCAATAACAGGCGCAAGAGGCAACGGTCTCTGAGGTGGAGAAGGCGGTAAGGTAACATGTGGTACGGCTGCCTCGTCCTCACGTGGCTCAGTACAATCTCGAACGCGATGATAAAAACTCCCGCACAAGAAACATCCAGACGATGACTGCTGACCCTCCTAGGGATAAGAGCTGAACAACTGGCCTCGTCCCAAGCCTCTGCTACTCCCACGACCTGAACGAAATCTGTCGTGGCATCTAAACATCTGTCTCTGGGCTGATACACTAGTACGAACCCTCTTCGGTCCGGGAACAACCGACGTCTCGGAAAGACGCTCCTCAACCAATAAGGCTGCGTCTACTGCGGCTGCATATGTGTTACAATGCTGGGCGTTGATAGAGAGGAACAACTGGGTAAGCAGGCCTCGAACAAATCTCTTGATCCGCATCTTCTCAGTGTCCAACAAATACGGAGCATACACAGATAGCTGGGTAAACTGCACATCGTACTCTGCCACCGTCATACCCGAAGTCTGGCGTAATGACTCAAAATTGCGAGCTCGAGCATCCCTGACGCTCTGCGGAAGAAAAAGGGCAAGAAACACCGTCACGAACTCAGCCCAGGTCATAGGAGAAAGACCTACGGCTCTGCCCCTCTCTAAAGACTCACACCTGGTCTGGGTAAAACCCTTGATTGATCGTTCGAGTTGTGTTTTGAAAAGTAATCACAATCAAAGAATTTTGTAAACCGCAATCAATTAACGGTGTTAATTGTAGTTTCGTTAGCGAGCATGGATCGTCCACTGAGATGCATGAATTTGTTTGATTTTGCTAGATTTGAGTCGAAATGGAAATATAACAGAAAATTCAAGAAATAGATTTGAGATTTAATTGAGTTTTGATTTTAAGAAACATAAAGAAATTAGATCAAGAATCAAGAATCAAGAAGATGTTCAAATCAATTTGATTTATCAAGATTTGTAGAATAGCTTGTAGGAATCGATCGAATTGGTAGCAATGATGAATCTAATAATGACTAATCTTATCTATTGATAAATTATAACTAGATTGATGGTGATGAATGAAGATTAGGGATCTATTGAAGAAACTAAGGTTTCTCCTTCTCTATCTCTTATCTTTTCATTGATCATCATTCGGATCTAGCCTTTAGCAAAGAGAATCATAAATCATTTGATTCCTAATTTGCAACGAAATTAGCAAGAATGTGATCTCGATCCAAATTAGGTCATTGATGATTTTTTAAAGTTCACAAATCTCATAAGTCTTAAGATTAGTATTAGGATTTTATCATCACTTGATCTACCGATTCTCTCGATTCCGTTACAAGCGGAGATTTACTCAAGCATCATGAAAATAAAAGATTCAAGATCTAGAAATTTCAAAGTGCAAGAAAGTAAAAAAGCAAGAATTACAATTATCACCTTTATTAAATCGACGACTAATTACACATTCCCTCAATTCGAGGTTACAAGAGTTTCTCTCGATCGCTCCCTTGAAGAGGTAACTAGATCCGTCGAAGTTCGCTCCGCTCGATCTCCGTGAGACTTGGATCGTCGTGGATCTCGTGCTCTTGATGAAGATTGGCTTCGCGGATAAAGGATCATTGATTGCTCGCTTGATTTGCTTCTCAATGGATCTTTATTTTTGCTTTGAATTGGATCTCAAGTTGTGTCACTCAACTTGAATTTAATTGTGGCTCAATGTGTAATTATGAACAACTAATTGAACAACCCTAAATTGTAGATCTAGATCCACTTTTATAGAATTCAAATGAATCTTCCCTCCATAGCTAGGTTGTTATGCAGAGCCTTCCAGAAGATGCCACGTGGAAATGGAGCGTCCTGAGGAAGCTAAGCCGTTACAAGTAAGATTCTGGAGAAGTCTCAAACGTCGATGAGTCAATACGGCCGCGGAACCGCGGCGGATCTGCCTGGATCGGCCGCGTATCCGCGGCCATATAAGGAGATCTCTTCTTCAACTTTCTGGGGTGATTTGATGTTGGTCTTTGGGTGTTCTTTTGATATCTGGAATCTTATAATTCTTTCTTGGTTGTTGTCAGATTTCAAGTCTTTGACTTACTGCGCTTTTTCGGAACTTTTGCAATTCTAGTTCTTTGACCTGAAAAATTTTCTGCACACAGATAAAATGTGTTGAAATATACAATTTCATGCGTGTAGTAATAAACACACAATTTCCCTCATTATTCCAGTTATAATGTATAACACATGTTATTTGATATTTTGCAGACGAATTGCTAATATGTGCTATATTTATACCAAACACCTTTAGATGATTAAAAAGAGTAGGGAAATTGATGTGTTAAGTATGCAATATTTTCGACCGATCAAATTCCCCCAAACTTAATTTTGGTCGTCTCGAGCAAACGTCTTTTATTCAAGAGAAGGAGAAAATATAAGAAAAAGAAAAAAACTAACAGCACACTTTCGTAGGCAACACGACTGCACTAAGCACGTGCAACAAGCCTTTAAACCTCTAGGTGTCCCTAGTAGGAGGAGTGTTGTCTCCTGAGGGTTTTCAGCGGATTGCACCCACAAAATCCCATAATAAAAGAAAGACTGTGAAAGTTACATATAAAGATAAGAATTGTAAAAGAAAGACTTTTAAAATCAGAGTTTCCAACTCAGTTGTCATGAGCCCTATCTTAGTAGCCATAAAAAGATGTTAGAAATCACATCATCTCTCAATAAAACATCGTCTTTATTCTTCATTCCTATCTTTCTTCCAAACACCGATCATATACCCCTACGTGTGTGTAAAAGAACATCCCTACACTCGGAGAATTCAATTCAATCTATTATACTCTTGTCCATCTACCTCAGTACTTTTTAATTGATGAACATTAGATGGAATTGCTCACATATTTTTTATGCGACCGTTAATACTTCTTGAGGTACTAACCGACCGATTACTCATGTGCTTGTAGATTAGGCGTCAATAGCAATTTCCTCGTCTTGCAACACCTAAAGCTTAGCAGTGACTCCCAAACCAGTTGGGCTAAGGCACTAGGTGATGAAGCACCCTCGCTATATTTTTTTATTGCTGCCTTGGTGATTACAAAACCAGTGTTCATTTTTTTTTTACCATTTATATTTTTATTGCTTCATTTTTTATTTTCGTACTTTGGTTTTAAGACGAGCATTTCAAGGTATCCTCTACTATCCCGAGTTTCAAGACGTGTGTAAGTGCATATAGTAGGGTATCAACATTCAAATGTTTGGCTTCCAGAATATAAACTATTTTTCAAACTTATTTTTATCCGCAGATTAGTGACTTCCTTCATCTTACTAACCCTTGGGACAACGGTTCATAACTACTTATTACTAGTTTCGTTTAAGAAAACTTCTAATTTTCTTGGTTTTCTTAAACTTTTCCAATCTTTTGGATATAATTTTTCACCAACTAATCTCTTATTATCTTATTAATGTACAAAAAAATTTTAATTTTTTTATTTGTTTTGTGCTTATGCAAAGTGATGCGAAGTGATGCGTAAATAAGCACAAACCTCCCCAAACTTGATTTCAACAGTGTCCTCGCTGTTGTCATCTGTGAAATTTTAGAAACCTGTAAACTTGGGAGGAAAAATTTATTAATGGGGACAAGAATATATGGATGTGAAAATCTCCCCCAAACTTATTTTTGGCTCACAATTTTGAGAACAACTTTTATTTTCAAGAGCCAAAAATATACCCCTCCCCAAACTTGAGTTAAACAATATTAAACATTTTAAAATCACAAGAGGGGGGACAAAATTTATTGGTCAATGCCAAGCTTTGCAAACACCGAAAGTCAACACCAACCATTCGAAAATTTTATCAGTGAAATGCACCAGTTGGTGGAAGAACATGTTATATAGAGCCAAGAAGAAATGGGGAAGAGATAAGTAGTGTAAAAGAAAGGGTTTGCGTCTCGATTTGGAGAGACGACACAGTGATTGTGATGATGGATTACTCGTAGTCTCGTGATTGTCAGGAAGAAGGGGTGGATGTTCAAATTCTTTTTAGAGTAGATTCATCTCAACACCCGTGTTTGCTAAAAATGCGAGCTCATCAGCGAAAATTTCCTCAAAACTTTCATCGATATCCCGAAGAATAATGTCAGCAGAAAGAGCGGGATGATCTCTAGACTCCATAAAAGATTCATAATCAGCGTTAGATGTTGACCCGGACAACTCAATGGAAGAGTCCGTATGTGTATAATACATAGTGGGTCAAACAACAACGTATGAAAAGAGTCTAGATCAGTATCGTGAACTAGATCAGTATCGTGACGCTGATCAAATACGCTGTTGTCGACATTCATTAATTCGACAGAACATACTTGAGCAGAAGGTTCGGAGGGTACACTTCCCAACCTGTAAATGTTAAGCTCAATTGACATCTTCCCGAAGGATAAAGTCATAGAGCCGTTACGGCAGTTGATTACAGCATTGGAAGTGGACAAAAAGGGTCGACCAAGAATCACCGGAATTTGGTTCCGTGGGTTTGTTACAGGTTGTGTATCTAGAACAATAAAGTCCACAGGGAATACAAATTCCCCGACTTTTATCAACATATCCTCAAGCTCACCCCTAGGTTTGGTGATTGATCGGTCGGCCATCTGGAGAGTTGTGTTCGAGGGCTTTAACTCTCCGATACCTAATTGCTCATAGACTGGATAAGGAAGCTGGTTAACACTTGCGCCAAGGTCAAGTAAAGCACGGTTAATATTTTTACCCCCAATAGAAATAGAAATTGTAGGACAGCCAGAGTCCTTACGTTTCCTTGGTAATTGTTGGGGAAAAGCTGTGTTACAGTACTCGATATGAACATCTTTTTTGGCACTTGAGTCTACCTCTTCTTAGTGCACAAGTCCTTGAGAATTTTCGCATAAGCTGGGACTTGTTGTATAGCATCTAGGAGAGGGATATTGATGTTAACATGTTTACAGATTTCAGTGATCTTCTCCATTTGCGGACTTGGTCTGTTTCCCCTTAACCTATTAGGATAAGGAGCTTTAGCAATAATAGCGGGGTCCAACATTGGAGAAGATCGTGTGGGTAGGAAAGATCCCAGAATAGGAGTGGGGATCGTCTTTGGTGGACTAGAAGAACTGTGCTGAGGGTTCGAGCCTTGGGGAAAACGGAGAATAGGCTCGGAAGAAAACGGTGGGGTAGACGAACTAGGGTCAGAAGTAGAAGTAGAAGTGGAAGGAAAAGTCTCAGTCGGGGTATCAATCTCTTCACCATCAATCTCTTCACCGACATGGTTGTCTAACACTCTTCCAGATCTCAATGTGGTAATAGCATTCACATGATGTGAATAGCCAGGATTTGGTACGAATTGAGCTGGAAGTTTCCCTTTCTCTCTAGCACTTATCGCAGCAGTTAATTATGCAATTTGTGCCTCTATCGCTTTAATACTCTCACCTTGGGAGGTGTGGCCTTGCGTTAAAGTGTGGATAGAGGACTTAATATCATCGGATGTTTGCATGGAATATTTCTTGAACAAATCCAAAGTGCGTTCGAGTGCAGAGGAGTTTTCTGTACCGACCGTTTGGAAAGAATTATTCCCAGGTGCAGAATTGGTGGCCGGATTTTGAAAAGTTTGTGTTTGGTAGGGGTGCTGACTCAGTAGTAGTGCTTGCTGTTGTTGTGGAGGGACCCTTTGAAAGTTGTTTTGGTTTGTAACCATGTTTTGAGTTTGTTGTTGGTTCCAAGCAAAGTTAGGGTGATTTCTCCAACCCTGATTATAAGTGGAAGAATACGGATCGTTTCTAGGTCTTTGCTGGAAAGAAGCATTAGTGTGCTCTTGACCTTGAAACGGAGAATTCAAAGGACATTCTTCCGTAAGATGTGATGGATCAGAACAGCATCCACAGACAGTTTTGGGGAGTGTCATCTGATTTAGGGAGGCTACTAAAAATTTATGTTCCATAGCTTCGACTTTGTTTTGCATTGCTGCCATTTCAGCTCTAACTCCTATGGAAACATCAAGTTGGTGAATACCACCCCTAGACGATGGTTGGTTTACACTCTCCCACTGTAATGTTTTTTCAGCGAAATCTTCTAAAAATCTCCAGGCTTCACCAACATCTTTAGACATGAAAGTGCCTTGATATATGGATTCAAGTATCTGTTTTGTTGTAGGATTAATGCCCTCATATACGATTCTGCACAGATCGCATCTAGGGATTCCGTGATGAGGACATTGAACTAACAGATCCTTGAAGCGTTCAAAACACTTCGAAAATGGTTCATTGGGAAGCTGGGTAAATTGATTTATTTCACTACAGACTCGAGCTGTCTTATGATTGGGGTAGAATTTCTTTAGGAAAGCTATGACGAATTCTCCCCAGTTTGAAATAGAATGTGCGGCTGTGTTATAAAGCCACTTCTCGGCTATATCGCACAAAGTGAATGGGAGAAAACGTAGACGCATAGCATCCACAGAAAGCTGTGAAGTACCCATCATAGCACATACGTTTTCAAATTTGGTAATAAAGACGTATGCGTCCTCAGACTCGAGACCGTGATATTTTGGTAAAAGATTGATGTATTGAGGTTTTATTTCGAAATTGTCCCCATTGGCTGGTGGAAGGTATGACAGGTCGAAAGAGGATCTCGAATAGGGTAGCATCTCTCTTGGAGAGAGTTGCGGGGCGGATTCTGCGCACCTGCGGACGGTAGCAGAGTGGTGTTAAAGAAGTTCGATGGAGATCTGTCCATCGAAGTGGGTGTGGTAGTGGGTGAAGAAAAAGAAGATGTAGAAATACCGACTTCAGAGTTGATAGGAGGAACGTGGACAAGACAGGCACTAGAATCCTGTGTCCAGCCGAGCATGCACTAAATGGTTTAGCACAAGTGGCAGCGTAAGTGATAATTAGAGAAAAGTTTGGATTGGTGTTTGTTGTGAAAAAAAATACAGATTTTTGAAAAATCACATAAACAATGCACAAGCAACCCTAGATCTAATGGTCACCTAGGTCAAGTCACTAGACCGCTTAGACTTCTAGAAGACAAATTGCAGGATAGATCGTCTACTGCCTCTTTATCACTTCTGTGGCCAGGTAAGTGCCAGGTAAGTGGGAGGTTCTCCGCTACGTAAGTAGCGGGCCTAATTAAGTAACCACATATCTTAGACACACTTGCCTTAGACACCACAAAAGAAATGCGGATAAACAATAGATTACCCATGATCTTCTTCTTTCCTAATTGAGCAGACGGTCCTTAGAGTCTTGTCTCGATATTTTTAGTTAATGAAGGGTGATGCGGATGCAAGTTTCGTGATTTTCGGGGCTTAGGAAGGGTAATGAACTCCCCACCTAATCTGAATTTGGTCTTTACCCCTTAATTTCCGTGTTAAAATATGCAAACAAGCAACAATTTTTCTTTTAGCGACGCTGCGAATTTTGCAAAAAATCCTGCAGAAAATGGTTGTTGGATAAGAGCAGGGAGGAGATAAGAAAGATGGAGATATACCTGAGAAAAACTGAACTCTGAATCGACTATCTCGCCGTGGTTTCGCCGCGAAATTACTGCTATGGCCGCGGATCCACGGTCTGATGAACAGTTCCTTGCACAAAAATTTCTTCAGCTGCTCCCTTTAGTTCTCTGGCCTTCTTGAATGCTCCAGGATATTTTTCCCCTTGCTGCAGAGATTCCAGATTCCTTCGCAAAAAACACAACAAATCGTTAAGCACTTGATGCGATTTTGATCTAAATTTTTTTGATGGAATAATAAAATTTTCAACTCAAATTGCAAAAACGAACAACAATAGCACACATCCCCGGTAACGATGCCATTTGATTGATCGTTCGAGTTGTGTTTTGAAAAGTAATCACAATCAAAGAATTTTGTAAACCGCAATCAATTAACGGTGTCAATTGTAGTTTCGTTAGCGAGCACGGATCGTCCACTGAGATGCGTGAATTTTTTTGATTTTGCAAGATTTGAGTCGAAATGAAAATATAAAAGAAAATTCAAGAAATAGATTTGAGATTTAATTGAGTTTTGATTTTAAGAAACATAAAGAAAATAGATCAAGAATCAAGAAGATGTCCAAATCAATTTGATTTATCAAGATTTGTAAAATAGCTTGTAGGAATCGATCGAATTGGTAGCAATGATGAATCTAATAATGACTAATCTTATCTATTGATAAATTGTAGCTAGATTGATGGTGATGAATGAAGATTAGGTATCTATTGAAGAAACTAGGGTTTCTCCTTCTCTATCTCTTGTCTTTTCATTGATCATCATTCGGATCTAGCCTTTAGCAAAGAGAATCATCAATCATTTGATCCCTAATTTGCAACGAAATTAGCAAGAATGTGATCTCAATCCAAATTAGGTCATTAATGATTTTTTTTCCTAAAGTTCACAAATCTCATAAGACTTAAAATTAGTATTAGGATTTTATCATCACTTGATCTACCAATACTCTCGATTCCGTTACAAGCGAAGATTTACTCAAGCATCATGAAAATAAAAGATTCTAGATCTAGAAATTTGATAGTGCAAGAAAGTAAAGAAAGAAAGAATTACAATTATCACCTTTATTAAATCGACGACTAATTATACATTCCCTCAATTCGAGGTTACAAGAGTTGCTCTCGATCGCTCCCTTGAAGAGGTAACTAGATCCGTCGAAGTTCGCTCCGCTCGATCTCCGTGAGACTTGGATCGTCGTGGATCTCGTGCTCTTGATGAAGATTGGCTTCGCGGATAAAGGATCATTGATTGCTCACTTGATTTTTTCTTTGAATTGGATCTCAAGTTGTGTCACTCAACTTGAATTTAATTGTGGCTCAATGTGTAATTATGAACAACTAATTGAACAACCCTAAATTGTAGATCTAGATCCCCTTTTATAGAATTCAAATGAATCTTCCCTCCAAAGCTAGGTTGTTATGCAGAGCTTTCCAGAAGATGCCACGTGGAAATGGAGCGTCTTGAGCAAGCTAGGCCGTTACAAGGAAGATTCTGGAGAAGTCTCAAACGCCGATGAGTCAATACGGCCGCGGAACCGTGGCGGATCGGCCTGGATCGGCCGCGGATCCGCGGCCATATGAGGAGATCTCTTCTTCAACTTTCTGGGGTGATTTGATGTTGGTCTTTGGGTGTTCTTTTGATGTATGGAATCTTATAATTCTTTCTTGGTTGCTGCCAGATTTCAAGTCTTTGACTTGCTACACTTTATCGGCACTTTTGCAATTCCAGTTCTTTGACCTGAAGAATTTTCTGCACACAATGTCGATAAAATGTGTTGAGATATACAATTTCATGCGTGTAGTAATAAACACACAATTTCCCTTATAATGCTGGTTATAATGTATAACACATGTTATTTGATATTTTGCAGACAAATTGCTAATATGTGCTATATTTATACCAAACACCTTTATATGATTAAAAAGAGTAGGGAAATTGATGTGTTAAGAATGCAATATTTTCGATTGATCAACCCTCCAGATGAAAACTCGCAAACTCTACCCATCTCGCGTCGGAGCATCTCAGCGAACGACAGATCCTGACCATCCGATCGATAAATGACTGCGGATCCTCAGCTGCATCAGTGCCGGTGAAAACTGGAGGCTTCAGCCTCATGAACTCAGATAACGATACGGTGATAACCTCCGTAGTTGTAGGCACGACTGCCTGAACCGTAGGTACCATCGTGGTCCCCGTAACAGGTGGGACAACCTCCTGTCGCTGCGCTCGACTGGCCTCGACTATCGACCCCATCATCTATCGTAAATCCTGTATATCGGCCTCTAGCCTAGTAATACGATCCAGCGAAGGTGGATCAACCTTCTCTTGTACAACGGGCGTATCGCCTTGGTCAGTCCTCGTCTCCGACGAGCCAACTATGACCTCGGCTCTCACGGCCGCTCTCTGCGCCCTCGTAGTCTTCGGTGGCACAATGACTAGAAATGATAACAAGATTCGATAAGAACATAGAAATCGAATCACAAGGATGTATATAATCATGGAAGGAATTTCAACCAACAAGTCCTAAGGTCACTTAGGCGGAGTACCGTGTCGTAAGTATGCCGCGGAACATACACACGCTACGTCACTCTGCTTAAGCTACCTACTCCATCATACTAAGGTCATCCTACACTCCAAATGGTAAAACCTAGTGCTCTGATACCAACTTTGTCACGTCCCAAAATTTGGCACGTGACCGGCATTTAAACCACATGACGTCAACAGGCGTAACGCAAATTAAGTAAGCCGAAAAACCCAGAAATCTAAACCAACAAAATTAGTAAGTGATAAAAACATTGTTAAAAACATTTGGAAATCGCAAGGATAAATCTTTAAACTTAAGTTTATTTTCTTAAAAATTTCGGCAGCACCTCCTTTGTAAAAAAACTAGCCACGAAACAGGTACAAACATAAGATATAAATAAAGCATCCCAAAATGGGAGCAAATCACGCCCAAAGGCGGAAACAACCGCCACAAGCATAAATATACGACGCCGTAGCGAAGAAATAGACAATATAGATGAAAACAGCATAAAGAGGTAAAACTATATAAAAAAAAGTCGGCTCACACGAACTCGACACCCAGAGTCACAAAATGTACAATATCGTCCTCACAACTCGTCTCTAAGTCAATACATGAAAGTAGTAGATAGAGAGTACTAGATACAATGAATATAAACGGATAACCGCAAAACCCACGTATAGCAAAACGGCTCACAACCAACCCTAGCGGTATCCGCTGCAAAAAGATACAATAAGAAGCCCTGCCACGACTACTCTGAGGGTCAAGCCTGCAAAACACTGTGGCACAACGGGGGTGAGTTGCCAACTCGTGAATAGTAAGTAACATCATACAGATAATCACAGGTATGCACGTACAACGATACTCTATCATATGCAATCTGATAATATAAATATGGTAATCTAGATATGCAACAATCATGAAAGGTACTCTATCAGGTACTGCAAATACATGAAGCAATGCATATCAAATGAATGTTGAGTATGGGATAAAACATATCATCATCAATGAATCATCATCGTGGAAAAACCGGTGTCCATCAACGACACCCGAAATCCCAATACCTCAGGCGCCGTCATGCTGATCGGTCGTTATATCCTGTAAATCTCATGGAAGCTGAGTGCCCAACATCGGCACTCGAAAACATCATGAAAACGCGTGTCCAACATTGACACGCAAATCCACATATTTCGGGCTCCGTCAGTCCGGATCGGCCCACGGGCTCTGTCAGTCCGGATCTGCCCATATCCATCTCAAGACTCCAGTCTGTATCCTCCGGATAACCGCCAGGTTAAACCAATCACCGGTAGGTAGTAGTCCCTCTGCCAGGCCATCGTCTACTACACAACATCCCTTTCTTGCCCCGGGGTACCATACCGGGTCCACCATGAACCAGCAAACGGATCATCCAGCTGCTCGAATCGGGTTTCTAACATAAGTCTCAGAACCGAGAAAACTCATGGTGGACGCACTGAATATCATATCTAGAGAAACCGGGTTTTCAACACAATGCATATTTTCTTGAAATAATACCACGGTTCTCAAATCCATAAATCACATGAAATCCGTATCTCCATGCGTAAATCCATGAAATGTGATATATGCAACATAAAACAATAATATGAGCATATCAAGGGAAAACCATTCTTTTAAATGAATCCAGTTTTTCAATATATCGTGCGGTTCCCAATTTCTCCAAAATCAAATGCAACATTATATAAAGGTGTACATGTAGCTATGTATGCACGATGCATTTCATATGCGCAATAGAATAAGAATAAATGTCTCAAAGTCAATAACAATACAATACCGCATATGTGTATAGGTTGTGCGTATCATGGCAATTACCGAAGGTGTGGGTGTAGCATACAATTTAGTGCTCGTGCAATATGAACCGTCATTAATGGTGCAGTGTCCACTAGGTACTAAGTCAAGGCACAACAAGTCATGGTATGCAATGATGCTCATGCACAATCAACATATATGAATATAAACATGCGGCTATACTGTCATATCAAGCCCTGACGCATAACGCCATACGGGCGATTTCCCCGTAGATGTTAAATCTACTCACCGGTGATCTCGAGCTAAGTAAATCCGACGACCTGCTTCTCTTTCTTCGCAGCGTCTGAAGTCCCCGCACTTGCCCCTAAAATCACACAAAACACAGCAAGTGCAACTTAGAAATCGACCAATAATACGTACGAACTACATTAAAATCGACGCACCGACTCCAACACCCTCTCAAGTGTTCACTTAGTGGCCAACGAGTGTAGCGACAATCTAAAACAAACCTAAGTGCAACAAGCTACACAAAAAATGCGAACCGTGTTGGATATCGTAACGCGCGTAGTCGAAACACTAAAAACTAGCAATTAGATCCCAGATTTTACATACCGTCAAAACCTAAAAATCAAGCAGTACCAGACACCCTAAAACAACTGCAGACAGCTACCCTAAAAATTACAACACCCCAGTCCCCCATACGGCCGAGCTCGCTGGAATTTACCCCAATGTCACCGGTCAAAACCGGTCAGGTGGGGTTCGTGCTTCAGGTGAACACTCAGGGCAGCTAGTACAACACCACTACATCGCTAGATTTTCCAGTAACAACTCGTGGTCACAGCAGATCAAAAACATCCTAAAATGAGACTAAAAATACGATATTACACCAAAACTATATCTTTATCGTTCTAAACAGCGACTACTAAGCTACACAACAATAAAAGAACCTAATTAACAGTTTAGAGGTCATTACCTATCCACACTTGCTCAAAATCCTAGTTTTCCATGCTCCAAGTGATCCTAGTGGTTTGATCTTGACTTGTGAATGGTTTTAGTGGGGTTTAATGGAGATTTTGTTTAGGTTTGTGAGGGTTTGGGTTAGGGTTTCAGTTTGAGGGTGTGAGGGTGATGACAAACGAGGAGGAGAAAATGATAACTGAATGAGAGAATGTGAGTGAGAGTGAGGGAGTGTACGAGTGAGGGTGAGGGAAATGATGGTGTGAGTTTAGCATGAGCCATGCCTCCCTCTTCTCTCTCCTTATTTAATGCAAGCCATGCTTGCCCCCATGCTCATGATGCATGTCAACCCTCTCTCTCTCTCCCAAGTCAACAAATTTTCAAACCCTTTTTAATTTAAAACTAAATAATTTAAATAAATACATATTACAACTTAATGAAATGGGGTTAGGTGCCATGGCTACTTAAGCATGGTTAACCTTAACTAACCCTAGGTTAACATGCACATGTGTGTGCAAGCCCAAAATAAATATTAATAAAATATTAATTAATATTTATAAAATATTTGAAAACTATTTTGGTAAACTTTTTATTAAAAACCCGCATTATCGCTTAATTAACACCAATCGTATTCTAAGGAATCACTTTATCTAATCAGGATGGCTCCCACTGTTTACTCGAATTCTCCTTCAAACCCTAAAGGGAGAACCAGTTGGGACCATATACACCTTACAAGTTCACTAGCTGTTCAGCCAGGCCAGTGTTGGTACTCCGAGGGAGGTCCCCCATGCTTTCGCACGGACCCAATTAAATAACCCAGTTTCCATCGAGGCATAACTTCTTTAACACTTTCTAGACACCTAATAAGTTAGCTAATTCTGAAGTGAATATCTCCCGAGGAGTAGTACCTACTTATCAGTAGGAATCGGAACCCAACTATCATTGTGTGATAATTTTGATGGAAGCCGACCAAAATTACCATACTCCAGAAGGTTTGCGCAAACATGGAAAGTTTCCCTTATATTTGAAACTCCCGATATGGTTTTTTCCCCTAGGACCCTAGGACCTTGACTAAAGATCTATTAAGAATATGTATGCCCTAGAGGCTATTATTGTATATTATAGTGGATGCTTGGACATATATATAGAGGACTTTCGTGCTCAACATGATAGTATGCTATCTGGTTACTCTGTATTTTAACATATACATTTGCTCTAGTTTACTATTTCATTGATACATGTTGATAAAGCACTTAGGATGAATGCTTGACTACCAAGACTATGATGTATATCATACTAGTAGGGCTTGTGTAGTCTACAAGCACGTCCTTGAAGTGTTCCTAGTCGAGAGAGTATCAAGACAGGGCATCGATACTCCAGAGTAGACTAGTGTGTACGTTTCTGGACCCTATACGGGGCGATGGTTGGTCCCACAACCATTAGTGTTTGACATCAAAGATTGTAAGCAGGCGCTCATTTGAGAATGAGTAAACTGAACGGACTCGCCGAGAACTATTAGATAGTACCATACCTATCGCCAGATAGCAGTTCTCTAGTGACACTTGTACAGGTTAGTCTGTAGACCCAAGATTGTCATAGTTTCTTGTGTGGTTCCCACTATGCTTTGATTACCTCCCTACCACGGCTATACTGAGGCGTGCAAACAGGTGGTACTTGGGTACAATCCAAAGTCACATGGAGGCAGGGAGCGATTGGAGGGGTTTTGTCTCTCCCAGTATTAGGAGTTGATGTTGTGCAATGCTCGATTGGCTATAATAGCATGTCCCTGGCCAGGGCTGATGAGATTTACTGATAACTGTTATCAGTTGTTTCTCGATTTGTTATAAGCCACACATCGGCATGACTTATCAAATTATTGGGGTCTGACGATTCCACCCCCGAACTAGATATACGACATATCAGATGAAGAGGCCGGACTGTACGGTAAGTGTTGCTTATAGGCTCGACGGGTGTTTAGACAAGTTTACTTGTTGATTTTCTATTCGTTCAATACCTGGGTAGCCGTTACGTCCATCTAGTACCGCTGATGGCTTGTAAGTGTTTCATGTGATCATTATCTACTGCTAGCATATTGGCGAGTCTTTAGAATCCCACATAGAGATTTCCTAGTTCAAGCGAAACAAAGTAGGGCATGCATGGAGATATGTGCGGGAGCTTGATTAAATACGAGTATATGATACTGTATTCTAATCTAGTTTCAAATGATATTAGCCGGGTTATATGTGATATAACCGGATTAATGAATCAAGTGTTGATTTAATAATTATATATATATATATATATATATATATATATATATATATATATTTATATGTTTATATGTATTAACTAATATTATACTCACTTAAGATTTTCTTCTCTTTATATATATTTATATATATGATATAAATATGTATATTTTTGTATCGTGGTTGTTGATACATAGAAGATGGATGTATGAGAATTACGTAGGAGACAAGATAAGAGGATAATGATTTCCTTATTTAAATTAAATTGAAGAAAAAATGAGTCATTATTTTTAGAACCTCCTAATTTAGATGACTCGTTTTATCTTTATCTAATTCATATAACTTTATCATTTTCATTCTTATCTCATAACACTTGCTCATCCTCATCCTTATCTTCAGCTTCTTCACTTCCTCTTCTTGTGTTACTATTCACTCAAGACGAAAAATAAAGAGAAAGATTTTTAGTGAGCAAAAACCCTACTTTATCAACTTAAACCATTCTAGAAATTTAGTTTAGGTTGTTTATTTCACTAATATTTTGATTAGTGAAGTGTGAGCTTGAGTGTGAGTTGCTTCACGGTGCATCATCTTTGACGAAGAAGATTTCGAGCAAACTCGTTTTTTCTTCAAGTGGAGCCCTAGAAGGAGTTCAAGGAACTACTAGAAGAAGCTATTGATTTGAAGGACTTGCCTACAAAGGTTGTAGCTTCTTTTCACTTAGTTTAGAACATTAGTTTGCTAACCTAGAAACCCTAAATCTCTAGTAGGATCTTGTTTAGTAGACTTAGCCCTCTAAAATTTTTAAATTGCATACTTGATATTCCTAAAACCCTAGTAGAGGTGCTAAGACTTAATTTCATGGTATCAGAGCTAAACTAGAGGCTTAGGAGAAATCTAGATGAAGTTAAAGTGTTCAATCGACGTTTTAAATCCGACGAATTGCTTGTTTCTGTACATTTTTTTAAACTTTGAGATTTTTGAAATTAAAAATGCTTAGAAAATCATGCAGGGTTTTCGAAGACACCACAAGAAAACAGAGCTTCTAAATCTCTTAAGTGGCCGTGGATCTTCCGCCTAGACATTGTTTTGGCCGCGGATCCGCCGCCCACTTAGGGTTTTATAACTCCAATTTTCTTGTGTTGCTTCATTATGTGATTTTGGACTTTCTGGGTATTTTTGTTGAGGCTCAAGTGGTTGAGATCTCTGCTAATTGTTGTTCATTAGAATATTGATCGAAATGTCAACATTGTTAAACTGTTTTGGTTATGTGATACAATTGTAAGAATCCACATTAATTAGTTTTGCGAAAACTAGTTATCTCTTTTTATAAATCTCACATTTTAGCCTTATTTGATGAATTACCACGGAGTTTAGATTTGGATCCAAACTCCGTCGTGATCTCGTAACGTACGCGAAAACTCACTGGGAGATACTAGTGGAGAGCCACACCGCATTGCCCCGACAAATTGTCCATGGGAGAACCGCATGGCCAAGAGCATCCACTTCGGTGCTCACGGCCATGTTGTCCTGCCCAAGGCCACTTCGTCGACGGCCTCGGGGGATACGGCCAACCACTAACGTTCCCGACGAGCTTTCAAATCATTCACCGGGAATCTTGTTGAATTGCCCGACTTTATCTTTGAAAATGGTTTTCAATTCGTGGATTAAATGTAAAGTTTTTAGGGTTAGGCATGAAATTCAGACATTGAGATAATCTGTGTTTATGATGTCTACAGTTGCAGATTTTAATTATTGTAGTTTTCATTTCATTTCTGCGACCGTAAGTGCAATATGCGGACATACCTCCGATCCCGTTGCTATACGCCAATGACATTAAGGGTATGCATATTTACTTACGTTCATGACATGTGATGTTATAGTGTTCCTATATCGATATGATTTATTGGATTGTCGTGATTGAATAGCCGGGTTTTTTTTATATGAGATGAGAGTTTTTCAATTTTCAATCATGTAAATTACTGTATGTAATACTCATTTATTGGGGTACATCCGGGAGTGAGGATGTAGTCACCTTGATGTATATTATTTACTTTTCCGCATTAGGATAGACCCAAGGCGGATGGCACAAGTAATCGGGTTCTAGAGTCCAGTTGGTGGCCATCTCGAGGAGTCGAGACCGGTTGCCCAACTCTAGAATTGGCAGGGTTGCTTGCCTCTCTTATAGGGATCTAGGGTTGCGGGCTTGGCTATTCATCACGATCATGAAATCCTTTTTTTTTGTTAATAGCTTAATCTAAAACACGGATCTCCTAATATATCCTATATTTCATATATCTGCTTCTGTTGTGCTGTCATGTGATGAGACATATAAATGCGTTAGATGAATGCTACTTATATATATTATATATTAGTAGACACTATATATGTTTTGCATCCGCGCTAGTCTTGACCCCGCCCTGCGGTAAGTTAAGTAGCCTTACGGTGGAGGCCCGAGTTCCTGTGGCGAATGCGGATGGTATATATGTGTGTTTTATTTTCGTTTCTTCTGTGATGTTTAGGAAACATAAATGTCGGGAGTTCATTAATAAGATTAATGAAAAGAAAGGAAACCTAAAAGATGTTGTAGAATCACATTTTCATAAAGGTAGCTCTAGTTTTTGCTTTGCATAGTGGTATTCATTTATGAATATCCAGCACCTCATTCGATGAGGAAAGAGCCTAGATCCCTTCACCGAACCTCTTTAGCAAAAACTAGAATATGCTACGACCCACTCGATTTGTTTTTGTTAGTTGTATGTATTCCCTAGAGGCCATTATTGTACATGATTGTATATTATAATGGATGCGTGGACATATATATGGTGGACTTTCTTGCTCGACATGATAGTATGCTATCTGGTTACTCTTTATCTTAACATGTATATTTATACTGTCTCTCTGTTACATGTTGATAAAGCCCTTAGGATGTGTACTTGACTATCAGGATTATGATGCAGATCATACTAGTAGGGCCAGGGTAGTCCACAAGTACATCCTTTAATTGTTCGTAGTCGAGGGAGTATCGAGACGAGGTATCGATATTCTAGAGTAGACTAGTGTGTACAATTCTTGACCCTGTATGGGGCGATGGTTGATCCCACAACCATTGGTGTTTGATATCATAGAATGTGCACAGGTGCTCATTTGAGAATGGGTACACTGAACAAGACTTACCGAGAACTCCTAGATGGTATTGTACCTAACGTCAGATAGCAGTTCTCTGGTGAACCTGGTATAGGTTAGTCTGTAGACCCGAGATCATCATAGAGTCTTGTGTGATTCCCGCTGTGCTTTGATTTCCACCTTACCACGTTCAAGAGAGCGTGCAAAACGGTGGTTTTTAGGTACAGTACCGAGTCAAATGGAGCCAATGAGCGATAGGAGGGGTTTCGTCTCTTCCGGTATTGGGGGTTGATGTTGCTCTGTGCTCGATTGGCCATAACAGGAAGTCCCTGACCAGGGCGGATACTGAGATTTACTGGTGAGTGTTATCAGTAGTTTCTCGACCTGTAATGAGCCTCACATCGGCACGACTTATCAAGTTATTGGGGTCTGACGTTTACCACCCCAGACTAGATATGCGACATATCAGACTAATAGACCGGACTGTACAGTAGTGTTACTCAATGGATTCACGGGAGTATGAACAAGCTTGCTTGTTGATTTTCTGATCGCTCAATACCCGGATAGCCGTTATGTCCAGCCAGTACCGCTGACGGCTTGTGGGTGACTGATATGATTATCACCTACTGCCGGCGTATTGACGAGTCTTTAGAGTCCTGCATAGAGGTTTCCTAGCTCAAGCGAAACAAAGTAGAGCACATATGTGATATGTGCGGGACCGAGATTAATACGTGTATATGAGTATTCTAATCTCACGATATAGGTTATATGTGATATAACCGGATTATTGAATTAAGTGTTGATTCAATAATTTATTATATGATATTAGTCGGTTGTATGCGATACAGCCGGGTTAATAAATCAAGTGTTGATTTAATAATTTAATGTAAAATTATATATTTGATATATTAATATACATTAACTAATATTAGCTCACTTAAAAAATTGTTTTCTCTAAATACATTTAAATATGTATGTGACATATATTAATGTATTTGTTTATGTGTCATGCTAGATGATACATTTGACTTAGGTGTATGAGACTCATACCATACTTAAGATAATGTGGTGATTTAATTATTAAGGGAAAAACAAAATTAGGTGGAAATTATCATGGTTGAAGATGCTTGTAGAAGCATATGGAAACCGTGACTTAGTCCACTAATTTTGTTTTACTCTAGATATTTATTAACC
Organism: Agapanthus africanus; assembly: GCA_030015575.1. NCBI lineage: Eukaryota > Viridiplantae > Streptophyta > Magnoliopsida > Asparagales > Amaryllidaceae > Agapanthus > Agapanthus africanus. The sequence goes on along the minus strand of CM057347.1, from coordinate 202,112,760 downwards.
TAACCATTATTTTTAGCCATGGTTTAGTCTCTACATGAGTTATATGAGATATTTTCTCACCCATGTTTCACACTTGATCATTCATTTTCTTCTTCATCTCCATTTTTGCTTTCTAGCTTTCTTGTGAGAAGAAAAAGAAAAAGAGAAAAATAATTCTAAAGTGAGCAAAATTCCTACTTCACCAATCTATACCAAACTAGCCATTTAGTATAGGTTGTTTCTTCACTGGTTCATCAATTAGTGAAAAGCTAGCTGGAGTTGGAGATTCCTCGATGTAGATCATCTTCGGCCTTGAAGATCTTTAAGCATGCCCGTTCCTTTCATCTAGTGGAACGAGAGTCCAGGAGACCACTACTTGGAGCTAAGGGACTACTACACAGAGCTTTAGAAGTAAAGGACAGGTTTACAAAGGTTGTAATCCTTGTTCACTTAGAGTAAAATTGTTTACTTGCTTAGTTAAACTCTAATTCTCTAGTTAGATCCTTGGTTCGGGCTCGCTCGGCACCCTAAAATTTTAAAATAGCATACTTGATACTTGCCGAAACCGTGTCGATGTGCTAAGCGAACCCAGCAGTGGTATCAAAGCCAGGCTAGAGCATTAGGCGTTGTCTAAGCGAAGTTAAAAGTGTTCGATCGTCTAGATATCTGTGATTTGTGATACAATATTTGGAATCCAAAATAATTAGTTTTGTGAAAACTAGTTAGTACTTTGTAAATCTAGCAATTTAGTCTCTTTTGATCGGTTGCCGCGGGGTTTTGATTCGGATCAAAACTCCGTTGCAATCTCGTATAGTATGCGAACGCTCGCCGGGTAACACTACTAGATAGCCACGCCCCATAGCCCCGACCAAGTGACTGTAGGAGAACCCCGTAGTCAAGACCATCCGTTCGGGTGCTCGCGGCCGCGGTGTTCCGCCTAAGTGCATTTCGTCGACGGCATTGGGGGTGCGGCCGTCTACTAATGTTTCCGATGAGCATTCGATCATCGGTCGGGAATCTTATTGAATTGCTCGACTAGATATTGAAAAGTGTTATCAATATGAGACTAAAATGCGGGGTTTATAATGTTAGGCATGAAATTTGGAATATGTGATATTTCGGGTTTATGATGTCTAAGGTGTTTGCGGATTCCAATTATTGTAGTTTCCACTTTCTTTTCTGCGACCGTAAGTGTAATATGTGATGTATCGCCAGTTTCGTTGCTATATGTCAACGGCAATTGGGATACGCATATTTACTTATGTTGATGACATGTGATGTTATGTGTTGCTCTGATATGTTATATTGGATCGTCGTGTTTGAATATCCGGGATTTTTTTTGCGTGAGATGAGAATTTTTCATTTTCATTCATGTAAAAACTTGCATGTAATATTCTTTTATTGGGACACTTCCGGATTAAGGATGATGTCACCTTTGATGTATATTATTTACTTTTCCGCATTAGGATAGACCCAAGGCGGGGAGCACAAGTAACCGGGTTCTAGAGTCTAGTGGGAGACCATCTCGAGGAGTCGAGACCGGGTCTCCTAAGTCTAGAATTGGTAGGGTTGCTTGCTACTTTCGTAGGGGTCTAGGGATGTGGGTTTAGCTAATCATCGCGACCGTGGAATCCATGTTTTTTACTGGCTTGATTTAAAACACGGACCTCCTAGTATATCCTATATTTCATATGTTGACTTCTGCTGCAATGTTCTGTGATGAGATCATATAACTTTCTGAGACGAATGATTTATATTATATATATGATATATAATAAACATTGCTTATGTTTTGCATCCGTGCTAGTCCTGCCTCCGCTCTGCCGTTAGTTATCTAACCTAACGGTGCATGACGGGACCCCGTGGCGAATGCGGATGGCATAAGCGTACGTTGTATTTTCGTTTCTTTTGTGATGCTTAGGAAGCATAAATGATGGGACTTCATTAATGAGATTAATGAAAAAGAAAAGAAACCTAAAGATGTTGTAGAATCCTGTTTTAAAAACTGGTAGCTCTAGTTCTTGCTTTGCATAGTGGTATTCCTTGATGAATATCCAGCACCTCATTCGATGAGGAAAGAGCCGAGATCCCTTCACTGGGAGTGACCTCTTTAGCAAAGCTAGCAGATGCTACAACCCACTCGGTTTTGTCTTTTGATTGCTTCTCTAGTTCTTGCTTTGCATAGCGGTATTCCTTGATGAATATCCAGCACCTCATTCGATGAGGGAAGAGCCGAGATCCCTTCACCGGGAGTGACCTCTTTAACGAAACTAGCAAAAGCCTAAAAAACACTCATTTTCAAAATCACTCGATTCTACAATGGTATCAAGTTCATTACGCAAAAGGTTTTCTTAAAAACCTGTCGGAGCACTCCGTCATTTCAGATAATTACTATTTAGTATTTGTGCTACGTTTGTTGGCCTTCGTCAAGGCGTAGTGTGCGGTAGCTGATTAGTGCTTATCTGCTGCATATGATGCGATTGGATTAGGGTAGTCGTACGACTTTGTTGGCCTTCGTCAAGGGTCGTGCGGGTGGGTTTAATTCAATCACGAAATGTACGGGTTGAACTTGACTAGCGGCCTATGGTTTGTTGGCCTTCGTTAAGGTCATAGGACGTTAGGGGTAAAACATTATCGGGAATTTCAAGTGTTGAAATTTGCAATGAGATTGCATACCTTCTATGAGATAGTTGGATCCCGATACCCACTGCGAGTAAGAGTTACTCGTGGGAGAGTTTTGCACATTACAATTAGCCGATCAAGTAGGTGACTAGAAAGGTGTTAATGGGGTTATGCCTATAGGAAAATGAGGTTTTTTTAATTAGGTCCGTGCGAATGCACGGGAACCACCCTCAAAATACCGACACTGGCCTGGCTGAAAGATTGGCGAACTTGTAGGGTGTAATTAATCCCGGCTAGTCTTGCCTTTTAGGGTTTGAAGGAAGATTTGATAAATACAGTGGGAGCCATCCTGATTAGATAACATAATAACCAATCTAATTTTGCAAGAGCATACGCAGAGTGTTTTCTTCTCTCTCTCTCCAGGTAGCGACCGTAACATGCTATAATAAAGATAATAATATGGATATATTGACCGAACCCGCTTGTTATACTGAGCTGGGAATTCTGGTTCCGCTCTATCTTAAAATTGTTATAAGTCCGAGCAGGAAATAAGGGAATATCCGGATTCCTACGCCACCCAAATGAGGAATGAGCATGTTGATGCATCTTCTTCGGGTGTGTTTATCACTGAGAACTGTTTCTCAGTACACTCTACGTCCTGGGTATTAGATACCGGATCGGGATCCCACATATGTAATATGTTACATGGCTTAAAGAAAGGTAGACAACTGAGAAACGGTGATCATTCTCTACTGGTAGGGAATGGTGCAAATGTTGCAGCCAAAGCAGTTGGCGAATATCACCTTGTATTACCAACTGGTAATACATTGATTCTGAACGAATGTTGTTACATACTGAACCTGATATGCAATATTATATCAGTTTCTTTATTAAGTAAAGAAGGATATAATCTTGTATTGCAGGATAATGTTATGAACATTTTCCTGAATCAAAAGTTGATTGGATCAGGCACGTTATGTAATGGCATATACATTCTAAATCAAAATACAGTTCTTTATTTACAGAACCACACAAGAGGAAAAGTTCAGAAATGAACGAATCCTTCTTGTGGCATTGTAAACTATGTCATATCAATGCGACACGACTAGCTAAATTACATAAGGATAGATATTTGAATCCATTCGAATTTTCATCATATGAAACTTGCCAGCATGTCTTAAAGGTAAAATGACCAAAACTCCATTTATTGGATAAGAAGAAAGAGCTACTGAACTCTTGGGACTGATACATAGTGATGTGTGCAGTCCCATGTCTACACATGCCAGGATTGGTTCCTCATACTTTATTATATTCACTGACGATCTCTCAAGATTCGAACGTGTTCCTGTTGAAACACAAGTCTGAAGCTTTTGAGAAATTCAAGGAATATAAGTACGAAGTAGAGAACCAAACGGGTAGAAGTATTAAAATCCTTCGATCTGATCGGGGAGGACAATACTTAAGCACGGAGATCCTGGATTTTTTAAAAGAGAATGGGATTCTCTCTCAGCTTACTCCTCCGTATACACCACAGCATAACGGTGTGTCGGAATGGAGAATCGCACCCTGTTAGATATTGTGCGCTCTATGATGAGTAACACTGAGTTACCTATTTCCTTTTGGGGTTATGCACTTGAGAAGCCGCATACCTATTGAATAGGGTTCGGACCAAATCAGTGCCTACCACTCCATATGCGATATGGTATGGGAAGAGACCATGTCTTAAATGAGTTAAGATATGGGGTTGTCCGGCTTATGTTGAAAGCAAAATCCGGACAAGCTCGAGGCAAGGTCAGCTCTGTGTAAGTTTGTTAGATATCCCAAACATTCGTGAGGGTATATCTTCTACCACACTGAGGAACAAAAGGTGTTTTGTTTCTCGGCATGCCACCTTTTTAGAAAAGAAATTTCTTGCAAAAGAAATTAGTGGTTATGTGGTAGAACTGGAAGAGGTTCCAGTTAGACAAACTAACAGCTGATGATTTGGTAGAACCGGAGGATTCAATAGTTCCCGACGAACCTCAGCCTCTCCGCAGATCTAGTAGGGTTCCTCATCCACCTGAGAGATACTACGGTTTTCTCAACGAAAGCGGGAGCGAGGATTGCATCATGGAAGATGATGACCCAACTAGTTTCAAGCAGGTATTGCGGAGTTGGAACATCTGTTTTGATATGGCAGTCAAAGAGTTTGACTTCATCAAAAAGGTAGATGAACCTTGTATATACAAGAAGGTTGTAGAGAGTATGGTTGTCTTCCTCGTATTGTACGTGGATGACATACTCTTGATAGGAAATGGTGTTCCTATGCTACAATCGGTCATGCTCTTCTTATCACTATGTTTCTCCATTAAGGATTTGGGTGATGCCTCTTACATCCTGGGGAGAAACACTGGACAGCAGTGAAGAAGATTCTTAAGTACTTGAGAAGCACTAAAGAAATGTTCTTGGTGTATGGTAACGGTGAACTCCAAATGGAGTCATTTACCGATTCGAACTTTCAGAGTGATAAGGTCGACTGTAAGACAGTCACGGGTTTTGTCTTTACCCTCAGCGGAGGGACGGTATGTTGGAAGAGTTCCAAGCTAGATACCGAGGTAGACTCGACGATGAAGGCTGAATACAGCGCTACCAAAGAGGCTGTCTGGATGAAGATTTTCATGAGATGAACTTGGTGAGGTTCCTACCATTGTGGTGACAATGGAGTTATGGCTTTGACTTAGGAACCCCAGTCCCATCAGTGATCCCGACAAATTCTTAGGCAGTATCACCTGATTAGGGAGATGGTTGATCTCCGGGAGATCGAGGTCAGGAGAGTTGACATGAAGAATAACACGACGGATCCACTCACGAAGGCCTTTCCCCAGAGAGAGTTTACGGGATGTTGGGTATGCGATACAACAACAACTGGCCTTAGTGCAAGTGGGAGATTGTTAGTTGTATGTATGCCCTAGAGGCCTTTATTTTACAAGATTGTATATTGTAATGGATGCTTGGACATATATAGGGAGGACTTTCCTACTCGACATGATAGTATGCTATCTGGTTACTCTTTATCTTAACATGTATACTTATACTGTCTCTCTGTAACATGTTGATAAATCCCTTAGGATGTGTACTTGACTATCAGGATTATGATGCAGATCATACTAGCGGGGCCAGGGTAGTCCATAAGTGCATCCTTTAATTGTTCCTAGTCGAGAGAGTATCGAGACGGGCCATCGATATTCAGTATACGATTCTTAACCCTGTATGGGGCGATGGTTGATCCCACAACCATTGATATTTGACATCAGAGAACATGCACAGGTGCTCATTGGAGAATGGATACACTGAACAGGACTCGCCAAGAACTCCTAGATGGTATTATACATAACGTCAGATAGCAGTTTTCGGGTGACACTGGTACAGGTTAGTCTGTAGACCTGTGATCGTCATAGAGTCCTGTGTGACTCCCACTGTGCTTTGATTTCCACATTACCACGTTCAAGAGAGAATGAAAAATGGTGGTTTTTGGGTACAGTCCCGAGTCACATGGAGGAAACGAGCGTTAGGAGGGTTTTGTCTCGCCCAGAATTGGGGGTTGATGTTGCGCTGTGCTCGATTGGCCATAACAGGAAGTCCATGGCCAGGGCGGATACTGAGATTTACTGGTAAGTGTTATCAGTAGTTTCTCGACCCGTTATGAACCTCACATCGGCACGACTTATCAAGTTATTGGGGTCTGACGTTTACCATCCCAGACTAGATATGCGACATATCAGACGAAGAGACCGGACTGTACGGTAGTGTTACTCAATGGATTCACGGGAGTATGAACAAGCTTGCTTGTTGATCTTCTGATCGCTCAATACCCGAGTAGCCGTTACGTCCAGCTAGTACCGCTGATGGCTTGTGGGTGACTGATATGATCATCACCTACTGCCGGCGTATTGACGAGTCTTTAGAGTCCTACACAGAGGTTTCCTAGCTCATGCGAAACGAATTAGGGCACACATGTGATATATGCGGGACCGAGATTAATAAGTGTATGTGATACCGTATTCTAATCTCGCGATATAGGTTATATGTGATATAACCGGATTATTGAATCAAGTGTTGATTCAATAATTTATTATATGATATTAGTCGGTTGTATGCGATACAGCCGGGTTAATAAATCAAGTGTTGATTTAATAATTTAATGTAAAATTATATATTTGATATATTAATATACATTAACTAATATTAGCTCACTTAAAAAATTGTTTTCTCTAAATACATTTAAATATGTATGTGACATATATTAATGTATTTGTTTATGTGTCATGCTAGATGATACATTTGACTTAGGTGTATGAGACTCATACCATACTTAAGATAATGTGGTGATTTAATTATTAAGGGAAAAACAAAATTAGGTGGAAATTATCATGGTTGAAGATGCTTGTAGAAGCATATGGAAACCGTGACTTAGTCCACTAATTTTGTTTTACTCTAGATATTTATTAACCTAACCATTATTTTTAGCCATGGTTTAGTCTCTACATGAGTTATATGAGATATTTTCTCACCCATGTTTCACACTTGATCATTCATTTTCTTCTTCATCTCCATTTTTGCTTTCTAGCTTTCTTGTGAGAAGAAAAAGAAAAAGAGAAAAATAATTCTAAAGTGAGCAAAACTCCTACTTCACCAATCTATACCAAACTAGCCATTTAGTATAGGTTGTTTCTTCACTAGTTCATCAATTAGTGAAAAGCTAGCTGGAGTTGGAGATTCCTCGATGTAGATCATCTTCGGCCTTGAAGATCTTTAAGCATGCCCGTTCCTTTCATCTAGTGGAACGAGAGTCCAGGAGACCACTACTTGGAGCTAAGGGACTACTACACAGAGCTTTAGAAGTAAAGGACAGGTCTACAAAGGTTGTAATCCTTGTTCACTTAGAGTAAAATTGTTTACTTGCTTAGTTAAACCCTAATTCTCTAGTTAGATCCTTGGTTCGGGCTCGCTCGGCATCCTAAAATTTTAAAATAGCATACTTGATGCTTGCCGAAACCGTGTCGGGGTGCTAAGAGAGCCCAGCAGTTTTGAAAACTGCTCGATTTTTAAAGCGGAGCTTAAACTACTCCTTTTCAAATCACTTGATTCTACAACGATATCAAGTTCATTACGTTAAATGGTTTTCACCAAAACCAGCCAGAGCCTTCCGTCTTTTCAGGTAGGTAATGTTTAGTATTCGTAATGTGTTTGTTGACCTCCATCAAGGCACAGTGTACGGTAGCTGGGTAATGGTTATCGGTAGTATATAGATGTGATAGGTGTTGGATATAGTGCCCTCAAGACAATTATTGTGATTGCGAGTAGGCGATTCTGATAATTGAGGGCAGACTTATACAAGTAGAACTGTCTTACTCGAGATGATAGTATGCTATCTGGTTTGTCTTCATCATTGATGAAGCCCATAGGATTTTTTCTTGACTACCAGCATTATGATGGCGATCATATACGTGGGAGTTGGGTTGTCCATCAGTGTTTACACTAGAATATTGCATTTAATACCGCCCAATCTTTTGCTCATTTGTTTATAGGCAGCTGCTTTTGATCCGTGTTTGCTACATATTTACAGGTTACATATTCCTAGTCCAAAATGACACAAATCATACAAAATCTCCACAGTTACGCCAAAATCCAGAACATCTGCCACAGACAGATAAAAGCCGGGTTTCGGTCATCCGTATCCGTCCAGTTCCGCTTATCAGTTCAAGAGACAAGACAAATAACAATGGTGATTCATGTCTCGGACAAGCACAAAGCACGAGAGGGGCAGCACAAGATTCAATTGGTGCACGGAGCTCGAGGGAGATAAAGGACAAATGAAATAAAGGTGAAGCCATTTTGGACTGTTGAAGATCTGAAGAAATTTTGGAACCATTTTGCAAATTGGGACCTGTCATACAAAAGAACACAGCAACACAAGAAACCATGAAAAAAATGACAAACCAATACCCCTAAAGAGCCGCGGAACCGTGGCCAATGTGGCAATTATGCGGCGGTTCTACGACCGAGTTGACTTAGTGTTAGAAGATTCTTTGGGGTCATTTTGGTAATTGTATTAAGGCTCAGAATATGGGTATAGGGTTTCAGCACTCTACCTATAAATACTCCAGTTTTGAGCCATTGAAGAATGCTTCATTTTAGTTAGATTTTAACGTAGATTAGTTTGTAGCTTCTTCTTCTTCTTCTTCATCTATTCTCCATGAAAGTATAGTGAGAGCTCTTAAATGGAAAATCAATGAAGATGAGGGGTTTTATTTAACTTGTATCTTTATTTCTTGTATTGTTATTTTAATTCTTAGTTTAACTTTATTAATTGTTGTTAAGTAGTTGTTGTTATTTCTTGCTCTTTTTCTTTTCTTCTTAACCGTATTTTCGATCCATGATACTCGATGGAGTTCCTTGCTTAGGTGAGGACCCAAGTAGTTAGCTTGCATCTTTGTAAAACCGTATTTTTCCTTTCTTTCTTTTTCTTCCTTCTTGTTTTCTTTTCATTTTTTATTTAAATGTGTGAATAATTTCCACACTTGTTAAGGGCTAAGGAAGTTTAGTATGAGGGGCGGAAAAATACCTTGTGCTTCTCTTCGCCAAACATCCTAAAACGAACATAGACCAAACAAACGCAACCCCCTCACTTAGTCGCGGTATACGTGACATATAGCCGCGACCTAAGTCGAGAAGTCCTTAGGACGCACTACAACGTGACATGTAGTTGTGACTTAATTGGATACATGGTCGCGGGTGTTTGGCCTAGGGTTGGAAATAAGCGCACATAGCGGACGAACAAGAGGCACTAGGAATGGATTTAGCGTTGGAAAGCTTTCTTAAACTCGCAAATCACATCCCTATGTCCTCCTGATCCCCGCTACGTTCGATTATCCCAACATCGTTTTATGAATGGCAAAAGAAAAGCACAAGACTAATCCTAACTCTACTAACCAACCTTAACCCTAACAAGCTTATTTGAACATAAATACGAACACTTAGGATAGATCTGAACATACACATATACATTCTTGAATTGACTCGTCTGAGAAAAGAACGGACATATAACCATCTCCCTGTGGATCGACCCGTGCTCAACCGGTTAGCTGCAAAGTGACACTGTCTTGATTGCGGTAAGTAAAGAACAGAGTAGAATGGCGCCGTCAATCAAACCGCATATCATAAAACGTATCGCGTCTCCGCTGTCAATCAAATGGCACCGTTTCCGGGGAGACGGTAACGTATTTCTTTCTTGTTATTCGGTTAATATTTTTTTGTATATATATAAAATAATAAATATAATAAAAACCATTTTGTTTTTTTTGATATTTTTTGTGTGCAAGTGTGCAGGCTATCTGGAGCAAGTACAGTAATCTAATCAGGAAAAAGAGGTTTTTATTTTGGAGTAAAGAACAAGGGGAGTGTAGGGACCAAAGTAGAAGCCCCAAGTCCACTATTAAACAGCGGAAACACGGTCAAAGATAGGTTTAAGCGGCGGTTCCGCGGTGATATTTTGGCTTCTGAGCCTAAAAATTTTTCCACCCCTTCCCCTTCTCCAAAACTCTCTGTATACTCTTCTGAACTGTATTTTTATGCAGGTTTCTTTGCACAAATTTACGCCGCCGTCAAATAAATTTTTGTTGTTTTAGATTTTGTTTGTTTACTGCTTTGCATATTATAATACGGATATTAAGGGGCTTGAACACCAATTAAGATTGGGTGGGGATTTCATCACCCTTCCTAAAAGCCCACAAATCACTAAAGGCATACGCATTACATTGAGTTAATAAAAAATATCTAGACCAAACCTATAAGGACTTGTCGCGCTCATTTAGGACAAGTGAAGGTTGCGAGGAATCGGTCGTTTATCTAAACTTGACTTTGTGGTACCTAGGCTAGACAAGTGAGGAGGTAATTTTAAAAATCCCGTCACGGTGATTCTTGAGCGGAACCCTCCTTATCTCACTTGTGCTTAGATGGCCACAATTGGCAGTGAGGAAGCGATTCAAGGGTTATCTTGCAACTTGTCGCTTGGAAGTCTAGGAGCGATCTAGTTGAACTTTGAAGACCCTAGCTCTAGGTGTTGTTTGTGCATATTGTGATTGTGATTGTGCTTGTATAAAGTTTAGTCCCATAATTCCGTATTCTTTCAAAAACCAAGCAAACAATTTCAAAAACTTAAAAAAAAAAAAAATTATAAAAATTCAACCACTTTCCTCCCTCCACACCTTTTCATAACATGGGTACCCCAAAACGACCAACTCTTGCCGAACATTGGTACTCACGACCGGACATTTCTTCTTACGATTCTTGCTTTGGCCGAACTTCGAACGATTCATCCATGCCCAAAATTTCTTTGAGAGATCGGATAGACGCGTCTACGACAAACAATTGGACTCCGCAATCCATTTTGTATAAACCATTTCAAACATTCACCCCTTCTCATGTTGATACCCCATCTGAGAGTCATGTTGCGACTCCGAGACCAATGTCCATTGCTGAACATATTGCACAATCCCGTAGCCGATCTTTCATTCCTTTTACCACTTCGAACTCGTTAGGACAACAATTCCAATCACCTTCTTATCATAACGTTGATCCTAATCCTGTCCAACCATTCGATTCCTATCAATCCTACCCAACTTTTACACCTCTAGACATTTCTTCTGAACAGCCATTTGGGAGTTTCACGTATCAACACGAATTTGATTCTTTTACTGAAACCCCTTCACAACCCATGTCTAGTCTTGAACAAACTTTGGAAGAATTTCGGGTAGCTTCATGCCAAATGGAGGAAGTGAATGCATCTATAGCCGCCCTCATACAATCTTGTGAACCGGCTGCTAGTTTACAACTAGCTCCACATTTTCCAATGTATGATGAGGCGATAGGACAGGTTGCGGATTTAAGTCGTGAGAGTGAGCATTCCACCCTTCCAAATCAAACCTATCCGTTTCAAATCGAATTTCACAACTCCAGTTTCGAAAGTCTATCGAGTGTCCCAAATGAATCATAAATTGAAGATAGAACGGTTAATGAGTTGTGCGACTTTGTAGTGTTTGATTTACCTGATTGTGAAGGGACCCACCCTGTCAAGTGAAACAACACCGAATATTGACCTCTACACATCCATCCTAGAACCTGAATTGATGGAAATCCATGCTTTTGATGAGGTGTCAGAGAAATTTAACTTTCACTTGATTGAGGATATTGACACTGGGAATATTTTGGATGATGAACCCACAGTTTTGGATGAGTTTTTCTCGTCAATTCATAATGTCCTTTCACTTCTGTGTGGACATCATCCCGAACCATTAACTGTTTTTCCCGAACTCCATGTGCGTCTAGATTTTGATGATGATAAATGCATGGATGAGTTGAATTTTGAGGAGAGTCTTGAGGATAGAATTGAGGATGAACCATTTTTACTTGATGAGTCAGATTTTCCAATTCATCCTGTCCCTTTCATTGACTGTGTAAACCCACCTGAATCTTTAACCGATACCATTCTTCAATCACTTCTCTCCATCCTTTCCATCGTTCCCACTTTGAAAGACACCGTATCACTTTCATTTCCTGTGTCTGGTTTACCAAATCCGGTCGACCCATGTTTTCTTACGAATCTTGAGAGGTTTGACCCTATTTCTCAACGGGTTGAAAGATTAGTTCAATCGCTTTTTACACATCGGTCATTACAAATTGTACTAATTTATTCACTCCATTTTCATCCTCAAGTTCGTATTCCATTTCTTTTTCTCCTTCACCATTCTTCTCCTCTACTGAGACCGTACGCCGCTTCCATCCCCACACGGTCTCGCGTATTTTCCATTTCTTTCCTCTCCGCATTCTTTCACCAGCCCGAGAATTATCACGATAAATTTTTTGAATGGTTGGTGTTAAATTTTGGCCTGTGTAAGGCCTTGTATAGATTAATACTGTTCTCTTCCGCCCTAACCCTGAACCTTAACGGTTAAACAATGGAAACATTGTTTCACGTAAGTTTGGGAGGACCTTTTTGTGTGTATATATATTTTTGGTTTGCTTTTTCTTTTGTATAAAAAAAAAGGAAGCGCTGACAATTTTGACCCTCTTGCTGTAGCCTGACAGTGAGGGCACTGTCAAGTTTAAATTTGGGGTGTGCTCGGTAAGATTTCTACCTTCGCATTCATGTGTATATTTTGCATTTGGATACTTATTTAAAAACCCATAAAAATCGAAATTTTTTCTATAAAGTATAAAATTTTGTCGTCAAGTTAGCTAGTAGGATAATTTAGAATTTTATTCCGAAAATTTTGTTTGATAGGTTAAAAATAACTAAATCCTAGGCTTAGGAATTGTAAACCCTAAAAATAACCCTCCTTCTGTTTAATCTTGGTAATTATACGTCCTTGCAGTTTTTTTAGAAGTAGGTATTCTTGAGTTCAGTTCTTGAGTTAAGTCGAGATGAAGGGAAAGTATTGAAAGCTTTATTGAAGAATAAGTCTGAAAAATAGTATCTATTATTGAGTCCAAATTTAGAAAGTATATACCCTACAAACTGCACATACACGCACCTTGAAACTTGGGAGTAGAGGATACCTAGAAATACTCTTGCCTGAAAGCCTAATATGAAATAAAAAACGGTTTTTAAAGTTAACCACCCAAAGAGCATTATTGAAAAATATATCCGGTCTTGAAAAGAAAAAGAAAAAAAAATAAAGAAAAAAATTAAATAAAGTCAGGACCTGGAATCTGCTATTTACTCTTTAAGCTCACACATTCAGTAATCGGCTGTTCATGCCTCAAGAAGCATTAATAGTCGCATGAAAGGTGTGTGAGCAAATCTGTCCATCATTAATGAAAAGAAGTAGTATTAGGTATTAAGGAAAGGGTACTATACCTTGAATTGAATTCTTGAGTGTAGGGGTGAAAATTTACACACACGTGAGGATATACGATCGATATTTGGAGGAAAGATAAGAATAAAGAATAAGATTTATGTTTTCTGTAAAATTGATAAAAATTCCGGATTGGAGACTGCGCTTTAGAAGGAAAACTCAAAAGAAATTGAGATCTTTCTAAACTGTCAAAACGTATAGGATATGAGGTTGAATAAATAGGAGGTGTGAAAAATAAGGGTCGAATATTTCTAACTTAGGATGATAGAATTTCTAACTTAGATACTAAACTGTAGGAGTAGAATCGACGTTAACTTATGAAAGTAGCTTGACGGGATTTTGTGGGTAGTATCCGCTGAAAACCCTCAGGAGATGTCACGACCCAAATTTGGCACGTGACCGGCACTTAAACCACGTAATGTCTACAGGCGTAACGCAATTTAAGTAAGCCGAAAACCCAGAAATTTAAACCATCAAAAGTAGTAAGTGATAAAACATTGTTAAAAACATTTGGAAATCTAAAATAAAATCTTTAAAGTTTAAATTTTTTTTCTTAAAAATTTCGGCAACACCTCCTTTGTAAAAACTAGCCCCGAAACGGGTACAAACATAAGATTTAAGTAAAGCAACATATGATATAAATAAAGCATCCCCAAACGGGAGCAAATCACGCCCAAGGGTGGAAACAATCACCACAAGCATAATATACGAAGCCGTAGCGAAGAAATGAATAATATAAAGTGAAAACAGTATAAGAGATAAAACTGCATAATAAAAGCCGGCTCACACGAGCTCAATACCCAGAGTCACAAAATATACAATATCGTCCTCACAACTCGTCTCTAAGTCAATACATGAAGTGGTAGATGGAGTGTGGTAGATACAATGAAAGATATACAATAAATATAAACGGATAACCGCAACTCACCTACAGCAAACGGCTCATAGCCAACCGTAGCGGTATCTGCTGCAAAAAGAAACAATAAGAAAAAGCCCTGCCGTGACTACTCTGAGGGTCAAACCTGCAAAACACTGTGGCACAACGGGGGTGAGTTGCCAACTCGTGAGTAGTAAGTAACATCGTACATATAATCGCAGGTATGCACGTACTGCGATACTCTATCACATGCAATCTGATAGTATCAATATGCTGATATGGATATGCAACAATCATGAAAGGTACTCTATCAGGTACTACAAATATATGAAGCTATGCATAACAATGAATGCTGAGTATGGGGTAAAACATGTCATCATCAATGAATCATCATCGTGGAAAAAACCCGGTGTCCATCAACACACCCGAAATCCCAATACCTCAGGCGCCGTCTCTCTGATCGGCCTTCATATCCTGTAAATCTCATGGAACCTGAGTACCCAACATCGGCACTCGAAAACATCATGAAATACTCGTGTCCAGCATCTACACGTAAATACTCATCTCTCAGGCGCCGCATACCCAGATCGGCCCTCAATATATCTCATGTCATAACTCCCAAACGGTATCCTCCGGATATCCGTCGGGTTCTATACTATCACCGGCAGGTAGTAGTCCCTCCGCCGGGCTCACCGCCTTTCTATACGAGTCTTCTCGCCCCGGGGTACCATACCGGGTCCACCATGCACCCGCAGACGGTGCCTACCACTGCTCGAATCGGGTATCTAACATAAGTCTCATAACCGAGAAAACTCATGGTGGACGTACTGAAATATCATATCAAGAGAAACCGGGTTTTCAAAACAATGCATATTTTCTTGAAATAATACCACGGTTCTCAAATCCATAAATCACATGAAATCCATATCTCAATGCGTAAATCCATGAATATGATATATGCAATATAAAACAGTAATATGAGCACATCAAGGGAAAACCACTCTTTTAAATGAATCCGGTTTTTAAATGTATCATGCGGTTCCCAATTTCTCCAAAATCCAATGCAACATCACATATGAGCATTTATGTAGCCATAGCAAGGTATGTATGTACGCGAGTATGTATGTACACGAGTATGTATGTACGTAAGTATGTATGTACGCGAGCATGTATGCACGCAAGTATGTATGCACGCCAATATGTAGGTACGCAAGTATGTATGTACGCAAGTATGTAGGTACGCAAGTATGTATGTACGCATAATGCAATTCATATGCGCAATAGAACAAGAATCATGTCTAATGATAAGGTAAGCTAAGCAATGTATTATCCATGGCAATTCTATAGTGTGAGTGTCATGGCAATTACTAACGGTGTGTGTATGGCATACAGTTTAGTGCTCGTGCAAACATGAACCGTTAGTAACAGTGCCGTGTCTCATTAATACTACGTCCATATGCAACAGGAAATGGGGTATGCAACAATGGTACACATGCACAATCAATGTATATATATATATATATATATATATATATATATATATATATATATATATATATATAAACATGCGACTATAATATCCTATCAAGCCCTGACGCATAACGCCATATGGGCGATTTCCCTGTAGATGTTAAATCTTCTCACCGGTGATCTCGAGATAAGTAAATCCTACCACCTGCTTTCCTTTCTTCACAGCGTCCGAAGTCCCCCCTGTGATCCTATTAACACAAAACACAATAACGCGTAGATTTAGCAAACTACGCAATAATAACGAACATAACGCCAATTTAACAATTGGTCCCCTTGGACTACAAAAGGGTTCGCTTAGCGGCTAACGTGTGTGTCGACATCACCAAAACAGACCCACGACAACAAGCTATCCTAAACACAAAGACTACGTCAGATCACTCGTAACGCGCGTCGTCGAAACACTAAAAACTAGCTAATCGATCACAGATTTTGATACATCAACACTTAGTGAAAGTTGCAAGTTCCACGAGCCTACACACCACCCCAGAGACACCACGACCAAGATTCACCCTGACCCACATAGCTTTGGCCGCAAATAGCGGCCATAATGACTTTATTTGCGGCCGTGAATGGGGGAAATGGTCTCAGGTTTTTATGGTGGGTTCTAGGCCTCTAAACTAGGTTTCTGCGATGGCAACTTCTCCTAAAAATCCAGGTTCGAAAGCAGATTCACCCGAGACACAATACTATACCAAAATACGATATTTTCACAAAAACTGTTTCTTTATCGTTCTAAACAGAAACTAATTAGCAACACAACATATTAACAACCTAATTAACAGTAGAGAGCACTACCTTCCCAAACTTGCTCAAAGCCCTAGCTTTCCATGCTCCAAGTCATCTTCATAGGCTCTAGATCGAGTTTAATGAAGGGTTTAGTGAGTTTTGTGAAGATTTGTGTGGGTTAGTAAGGATTTGGGTTAGGGTTTGTGATGAACAAGGGAGGGGTTCAGTTTGAGGGTGAGGGAGATAGTGAGGTGAAGAAAATATGAGAGTGAGAGTTGTGAATGAGTGCATGAGTGAGGGTGTATGTGTGAGGGTGAAGGAACACAAATGTGGTGTGAGTTTAGATGAGCCATGCCTCCCTCTTCTTTCTCTTCATTAAATGCATGGCATGCTTGCCCCATGCCTCATGATGCCCCCTCTCTCGCTCTTCCTTAAGTCAACAATTCAAATCTTTTATTATTTTAAAAACTAAATAATTAACTAATTACATATAACATAATGAAATGAGGTTAAGGTGCCATGGCTACTTAAGCATGGTTTAACACCTAATTAACCATAGGTTAACATGCACATGTGTGTGCAAGCCCAAAATAAATACTAATAAAATATTAATTAATTTTTTATAAAATATTTGAAAACTATTTTGGTAAACTTTTTTATTAAAAACCTGCATTATTGCTTAATTAACACTAATCACAATCAAAGGTATTACAGGAGACAATACTCCTCCTACTAGGGACACTTAGAGGTTTAACGGCTCGTTGGACGAGCTCAGTGCAATAGCGTTCCCTGCGAAAGTGAGGTTAGGGCTTTTTGTGAATAATTGGTTTTTCTCGGGACGAGCAAAAGTTAAGTTTGGGGGTATTTGTTTACACCAGAATATTGCATTTAATACCGCCCATTCTTCTGCTCGTTTGTTTATAGGCAGGTGTTTTTGATCCGTGTTTGCTACATATTTACAGGTTACAGGTTTCTAGTCCAAAATGACGCAAATCATACAAAATCTCCACAGTTACGCCAAAATCCAGAACATCTACCACAGACAGATAAAAGCCAGGTTCTGATCATCCGTATCCGTCCAGTGCCGCTTACCAGTTTAAGAGACAAGACAAATAACAGTGGTCATTCGTGTCTCGGACAAGCACAAAGCACGTGTCACGACCCAAAATGGAACGTGACAGGCACTTGAATCATATGAAGTCTATAGGACCCCATCTAATTCAAGTAAGACAAAATCCCAGAAATCTAAACGATTTAAATTTAGAAGTGAAGGAAAACTTATTTAAAAGTTTGCATTTAAATCACTTTGAAAAT
Source organism: Agapanthus africanus (assembly GCA_030015575.1). Taxonomy (NCBI): domain Eukaryota; kingdom Viridiplantae; phylum Streptophyta; class Magnoliopsida; order Asparagales; family Amaryllidaceae; genus Agapanthus; species Agapanthus africanus. The sequence goes on along the minus strand of CM057347.1, from coordinate 202,094,817 downwards.
CGTAGTAAATATTTTTGAAACATCAAGTCTTTTCCAAAAATTTCGGCAGAGTCTCCTATGTAAATACTGTCTCCAAACGGGTACAACACAAGAAATATATATAAATGGATAAAGGCATCCCCAAGCGGGAGCTCGCTCTTCGCTAATTGGCAGATCAACCACGCAAGCAATATAATATACAACGCCGAAGGGCTAGGATCAAAACTCAGAAAGAAAACCAATATACTTAAGAAAACCATAATAATACAAGCGCGACTCTAAGGTCGAAAGAATAAACATCTGGTCTTCTAAGTCAATAATTTAATACAAATCTGGTTGATGGAGTTACTAGATACAACTAAAATAATACAGATACTATGGTGGTCACGATACAAGTGAACCCACCTACCAAAGCAATCATCCTGAAGGAAGTAGTGTGCCAGCAAGCCGCAATGAAACCTATACGGCAAAACCTGCAAGAAACTGTGGCATAACGGGGATGAGTTGCCAACTCGTGACTAGAAAACATCACCGAGAAGAAATCGCATGTATGACTCTATCCTAGGTCATACAATAATATATCCTCAATATAATATAATATTACCTGAAGCATCTAATAATGGCAAGGGTAAACATCTATACATAAGTGTAATACCAAGTGCTCGTGTCAGTGCCTCACGTAGCAACATGTCACATATATGATCTATGAATGCATGAAAAACAGAATACATTTTGAATGAGAAAACCGTTTTCATATCTCAGTGAGATTTCTGTATAAAAATCATGGTATCATCAATGAAATCACAGAGAATCCGTGTCAAGCATCGACACAAAATATATATCCAAATATCTCAATATCTCGGGCTCCGGCAATCCGGACTGGCCCATATCATAATATCTCAATGTCTCAATGGCCCTGGGCTCCGGCAATCCGGACTGGCCCATAATCAAATCTCACGACTATGTCGGTATCCTTCGGATATCCGCCGCGTCACAAATAACCGGTCGGTAGTGCTCCCCTGCCCGGCTCAACGCCATCATCTGCGACCATCTTGCCCCGGCATACCGCACCGGGTCCACCATGCACCCGCAGACAGTTCCTCCTCCTCCTCGAATCGGGTGTATGATATCGCACAAGAGCCGAGAAAACTCATTGTGGACACATCTCACATCATATCACGAGAAAACCGCAATTTCTATCTTTAAAAATGATAATGAATTTATAAAATCTTTGCGGTTTCTCCAAATCCAGAAATCTCATGGAAATCCGAAATCCCAAATCTCGAGAGTAAATAAATAGTGAATTACAGGCATAAAGCCCCAAAATATTGTATGACAATGAATATGTATACATGCACGGGTATCTAAGTAAAGAATGCAATATGTAAACTAGCACAGTAATGATATATCGGAACTATCTGCTAACAGCGATATCAATAAAGAAATATTCTCTAAAGTGTACGTGACATGAAAATTACCGATGATGATGTGTATGAGCCGGCGAGCAGGTGTACGTGGAGCATACGCATCATCGGTAATGGTGCTGGTGTCCTGACAGCATGGGTTCATAGTAACTAAAGAAAACACATTTACAAGCATGCGATGCGATGAGAACATGAATATAACGAAAAATGAATAGTAAACGCAACATTGGAGAATATACATTTCTAAGTACGAGTCAGACAATTTTGGCATTTGAAATAGCATGAATCATGATTTTTAGGAAATAAGGCCGTCTTTAAAATACCCACGATTCGTCAATTTTGAAAATAAGTATGACTCGAGCTCAGTCTAAGATCTACCTGATAAACTACAGGACTAAAGTAAGAGACCGATCGAAAAGGTAAGGAAATTCACCTAAATCTGAGTCAATATATATATCTAGTAGTCGGTGGTCCCGCCTCATTAGCGTCACGTATGATACAAAATATAATACGACGTCCTTGAAACATGGGTGCAGATCTATCATAATTTTTATATCTCCTACAGTAAATCCTTCGTACGGCATCCCAAAATCGGGGTACAGGTCGAATATCACATATAACACATTATTCATATGGTATCATCATCGAAATATCATAAACTAGGGTACTGATCTAAAGTCTAGTACATACCGAAACCATCCAACAAATATCCGCGTGTTAATAAAATCACATCGCCCATTCGATCCACTATAATAACATGTCGTATCTCATAACACGACCCAAAACACATCACCGATCTCACGGCATCGTGCCAATCACATCGACTCATCTCCAAGTATCATATACTATCCTCATCATCCGTGTATACGTATATGTGTATATATATATGCGTACCAACGCAATCCAAATACACACACACACACACACACATAAACATATACACCCAAACATATCCCATGTGTGCATTTGTGTGTGTGTACACCTATACTCTAGGGTTCGCGATTAAGAAACTATACAATAAGTGCTATTCCAAATTACACTAAACTAACCTGTGAACAGCTAAGGCCTATCTTGATATTCATCCACGTTTCACAAAACACAAATAAATATATAACATATCATATGCTACACTACGAACTGCGGGGTTGCTATACGCCATCCTCCCGACTTCCTTCGTAGATATATATCTACTCACCTTGATCCTTACTTGCCGAAGTCGATTTCACCATTCTCTTCCTCGTCGTACGAAGTCCATGTGAAGGTGCCTACATATAAACATATAACATCGTAAACCGAAATCGGGGATAAAAACCAAAACGGTACACGAAACGCACACAGGTTAAAACCTATGGTCTACGCACGCAAGAATAATCAAACAACTCCCGATATCGACGTACGAACGTCAACCTACCGAGTCAAAACCCGTATACCATAACTCAAGTTTAAAACGAAGTAGCAAAACGAAGCAGCAAAACGAAGCAGCAACTCAAGAAAACACCTCCAGATTTTATCCTAGGTTGAATTAGCCAATTTTGCATATAGGGTAGGTCTAATTTACTGAAAATAGAGCTATGGATCAAGCACGAACTTATTCTGAAGTACTTATTTGCACCAAATTGCGGCCATGAGGAATTTATTTGCGGCCAAGAATGGGAGATGGGGCCTCTGGTCTTTAGGGTATACTCCAAATCACCTGCACACTTCACTGTAATCGCTAAATATTTTTCAGGTGCCCCGGGTTGTAGCAGATCTCTAAATATCGTTACAATTCCCACAAAAACCCAATATCGGCAAATCTAAAGTTCATGGTTTAGGGTATAGCCTCTGGTTTTTCCCATAATACTAAAGCTACAGGGGTTTAAGGTCACTGTTAAAAGCTCAATTGCACCATATCAATCCAAATCAAGCCCTAACCTCAACTTGGAATTTTCCAAGCTCACTAAACTACACTTAATCGATTCTAAACTAAACATAGGAACTAAAGAAACTCAATTACTAAACTAATGGTGTAGATGTTACCTCATTTGGCAACTCAAGAATTTTCTTGAGTTGCCCAATGTCTTCAAAATCCCTACTTGATCACACCAAAGTCTTTGTAGCAAGGTTGTGCACAATTTTAATGAAGGGATTATGATGTTTTGGTGTGGATTATGGGTTGTTGTGAGGTGTAGGAGGAGGTGGAAGGAGAGGGCAGCCATGGATGAGGGAGGGGAGAAAAATGATGAAGATAATGGAGGGAAAAGAAATGGCCATGGTTCAAATGACCCCTCACCACTCTCTCTTCTCTCTCATGCCCATACTTCTTTCTTTATTCTTTTCTTTTCTTTTTAACTCCAACAAAACAAATAAAACCAATTAACGAGGAAATGGTGAATGGTTTTCAAACAAGAAAAAGAAATGTAACAAGTGTTAGCAATATGACATTGTGCATGTCACATGCAAAAACCAAGCTTAATGCACGATTAGTGAAAATTAATCAAGTTTAGAAATAAACTTGTATATAATTAATTATAAAAATTTATAATTTGCCTAAATCACATAAATCCCTCCAAAATCACCATTCAATTTAATTTTCCAATATTTCCCAATTTATCGGTATTTAATTATACCATAACATTTAAAACTAATCTCCTCACACTAAAATATTCATAATATTTATTATTTTAATTATTTAAATTCCCAAAAATAATATTTTATTTTTCTGAAAATGTTACAGTCTTCCCCCCTTAAATAAATACGGTCCTCGAATTTAAATTTAAACCCCTCAAATAATAAAACATTTCAGTAAAATGATCAAATCGTCGGGGCTCCGAAATCATACATACATAAAACATAACGTAGCGCAATGCACGCGCATGAGAAACGAGTGTATAACTCAAAAATCAAAACTCCGTTAAGCATCACGCAATCATCGGAGTCATGGGGAAGATACCAATGTCAAAGTCCAATACGAAAACCAACATGATATACCTCAAAACTATAACCTGTATAGAACGCATCGTTGTAAGTTCGTCAAACATCTGAAAAGAAATGCATGACAAACCTTTTTCAAGTCGCTGTGCGATGCGCGTATCACGGCACAAGTAGCGGACGTTTATTGTAAGAAAATAATTCTCTCTCTCTCTCTCTATATATATATATATATATATATATATATATATATATATATATATATATATCATTTGTTTAACATACGTCCCGCCGTTTAAAAGTAATTTAGAAGGGTTTCCTTTATAAAATGTTCGTATCATCTCGGACACACAGGAAAATACTGAGACTATAGCTCCATTTTTTTTGAAATCCCTTCGGTAACTATCGATGCATGCAAAAACATATTCAGGTACTGTCCTCTGACTAGTCCTGCTCGGTTACTATATCAAATAGTAAATATCATAAAAACATACTGCTCAAAAGAAATCGTACTCAATAGTACACGTAATAATGCCACGTGCGTCTGGTGCGCACAGAAATCGAAATCAATGAATGTGCCATACCTGTGCACAGAAAAAAATCTAAGTGCAACGGGTGTGCACGAAAACACCTGTTTACGGCAACAAGTGTACCTGACAACAATATCAGGTGCATCTGATATGCACGAAGAATCCCGATTTTCGTGCATCTGGTGTGCACCAAAATCGCATCAAGCGCGTCGGTATGCGCAAGAATCCAAATCAAGTGCACAAGGTGCACGAAAACAAATATCGAGTATCACAATCGAAATCGACGGTATACAACACATCTCAATCCAAATCAGGTATACCGTGGTATATAATCTCACAACCACGTGCATCAGCGTGCACAAAATCAAATCAAAGTACCAAAAGTACATGAAAACTACACCGAGGGCACAAGTCAAATCACATACATCCATAGGCTTGAAATCTAAATCAAACATCATGAATGACATCAAATCAAAGTCGAGTGCAACTGTGGTGCATAAAATCTCAATCATGCAAATAAATTGCCCAAAAACACCAAAATCCAAAATAACGGACACGTGATATTCGAATCACAAAATCGCAAATCGTAAACACTGTCGTCGATGTGTCCTTCCTTCAAAGTCAAGAAGGTGTCGGTGCATCCAAAACTAGCGGAGCAAAATATCTACTTGCCTCCTGCTCATGGCCCGGCGCCTTATGGCCTTAGGCTCTCGCCTCTCACTCCGAATTGCTAGTTACAAAGCTCCTCGGCTCAACGGCCCAATATGGAAATGATGACGGAAACAGTTCCGCTCTAGCACATCCTTTAAAGATCTCTAGCCAACTATCATGATCACTCATAACATATCTCGTCGATGATGCCGAACTCTGGCCTACTGGGTGTGCGTAATATGACCGATCCTGGGTCCAAATCTTCTCGTGTAGTATTCCAGAAGGATTATATCGGAGTCTCTCCCAAATCTCGTTTCTTCTGAACTGCCCGGAAGTTATCACCCTTACTAAATCCATTTCTGGTTCCGGAACAGCTGTATACTCATCACGACTCCTTCTAAAGGATATATCTATACTCAATGCCTATGCATGCGTATCACATCTCTGATGTCAACGGAGTGGAATGTCATCTCATCAAAATCTCGTACGAACCGCTTACTCCACTTTTCTCTTACATCGACTGATTCGGACTCGTCTCTTTGTAGCTGTATGGACTGCGCTACAAACGGCTATACTCATATCTAGAGTCTCCCAAGTAATGTATCCCGTCACATAATATCCGGACGACGTCGAACTTCTCGATCGATTCATCAAAGTCCCATAATTTCCCGAGAGCTCAACACTTGAGAACAGTTTAATAATATCCTGTACATGCCACAGTACCTATGGACCAGCCGCAGAAAGGCAAACCCAACCCTCATTAATAGCACCGCGGAACTGCCGCAAACCCTAAGGTTCAAAAGCGTTTCCATGGTCATTATGTCGAGTTAGTGTTTCATTCTTCTAGAGGGTCCACAGAATTACTTGCATGTTTTTCCGAATACCTTAAACTTGGAAAAATTGGTTTTTGACATTCAATCGTTTTCTATCGACTCTCAACGTACCTGCGTGAAGTCTTCTCAAGCTGGAATCAATCAATCTGATGACCTCGCATCGGGGTATGCAACGAACCACATGTCCTAGTCATTCATCCCTTGGGTGACTAGCGATCTTCTATCATATCTTTAAGTATAAACTCGTGCTGCAATAGTTTCAAACATCTGGGGTGGTATCTTGTCAGTCACAACAACATTTGGCTCATTCGTCCACATGCTAAACAGTGCCTCAATCATCAAGAATAACGGTGCATTGACAGTCATCACATTCTAGCCGGCCTCTATCAGTGGCCCAATCCTCTGGTGCTGATCTGCACGTTCGAGAAATTTTAGTAAAAGCAATCCATCAAACGCTCATGGTGCGAAAAACACAATAAAACGACACATCTATGCAATCGTGTGTCACCGGAATTACGCCATGGTCAGTCCTCGTCCAAGACGAGCTCATGCTAACCGTAACTCTAGCCGCAGCACTCTCTGTCCGTGCAATCGTGGTAACACAACCACAAACCGATAACGATGAGGATAGATCAATGAACGAATAGAATACTGTGCAAAGAAATGTACATCCTAAGGCTTCTTAAGCAGAGTAGCGTATCGTAAGTATGCCGCGGAACATACACAGGGTACGTCACTCTACTTAAGTCACCTACTCAATCAACCAATGTCAACCTATGCCACGAAAGTTCGGGTCTAATACCCCCTCGACCAAGTCTAAGTTCCGTAAGGTCGAGTCTAGGTTCCGAATATAAATATACGCCCTAGACTCCGCATAGTCAAATATAGACTCGAACAAAGGTTAAACCTAGCACTCTGATACCAACTTTGTCACGACCCGAAATGGCACGTGACTGGCACTTGAATCATATGAAGTCTATAGGACCCCATCTAATTCAAGTAAGCCAAAATCCCAGAAATCTAAACCATTTAAATTTAGATGTGAAGGAAAACTTATTTAAAAGTTTGCATATAAATCACTTTGAAAATCGTAGTAAACATTTTTAAAACATCAAGTCTTTTCTAAAAATTTCGGCAGAGTCTCCTTTGTAAATATTGGCCCCAAACGGGTACAACACATGAAATATATATAAATGGATAAAGCCATCCCCAAGCGGGAGCTAGCTCTTCGCCAATTGGCGGATCAACCACGCAAGCAATATAATATACAACGCCGAAAGGCGAGGATCAGAACTCAGAAAAAAAACCAATATCCTCAAGACAACCATAATAATACAAGCGTAACTCTAAGGTCGAAAGAATATACATCTGGTCTTCTAAGTCAATAATTTAATACAAGTCTGGTTGATGGAGTTACTAGATACAACTGAAATAATAGAGATACTACGGTGGTCACGATACAAGTGAACCCACCTACCAAAGCAATCACCCTGAAGGAAGTAGTGTGCCAGCAAGTCGCAATGAAACCAGTACGGCAAAACCTGCAAGAAACTGTGGCACAACGGGGGTGAGTTGCCAACTCGTGAGTAGAAAACATCACCGAGAAGAAATCGCATGTATGACTCTATCCTAGGTTATACAATAATATATCCTCAATATAATATAATATAACCTGAAGCATCTAATAATGGAAAGGGTAAACATGTATACATAAGTGTAATACCAAGTGCTCGTGTCAGTGGCTCTGGTAGCAACATGTCACATATATGATCTATGAATGCATGAAAACAGAATACATTTTGAATAAGAAAACCGTTTTCATATTTCAGTGAGATTTCTGTATAAAAATCAAGGTATCATCAATGAAATCACAGAGAATCTGTGTCAAGTATCGACACAAAATATATATCCAAATATCTCAATATCTCGGGCTCCGGCAATCCGGACTGGCCCATATCATAATATCTCAATGTCTCAATATCTCGGGCTCCGGCAATCCGGACTGGCCCCGGGCTCCGGCAATCCGGACTGGCCCATAATCAAATCTCACGACTACGTCGGTATCCTCCGTATATACGCCGCGTCACAAATAACCGTTCGGTAGTGCTCCCATGCCAGGCTCAACGCCATCATCTGCGACCATCTTGCCCCGGGGTACCGCACCGGGGCCACCATGCACCCGCAGACGGTTTCTCCTCCTCCTCGAATCGGGTGTATGATAACGCTCAAGAGCCGAGAAAACTCATGGTGGACACATCTCACATCATATCATGAGAAAACTGCAATTTCTATCTTTAAAAATGATAATGAGTTTATTAAATATTTGTGGTTTCTCCAAATCCAGAAATCTCATGGAAATAAGAAATCCCAAATCTCGAGAGAAAATAAACAGTGAATTACTGGCATAAAGCCCCGTAATATTGTATGATAATGAATATGTATACATGCACGGGTATCTATGTAAAGAATGCAATATCTAAACTAGCACAGTAATGATATATCGGAACAATCAACTAACAACGATATCAATAAAGAAATATTCTCTAAAGTGTACGTGACATGAAAATTACAGATGATGATGTGTGTGAGCTGGCGAGCAGGTGTACGTGGAGCATACGTATCATCGGTAATGGTGCTGGTGTCATGACAGCATGGGTTCATAGTAACTAAAAAAAACACATTTACAAGCATGCGATGCGATGAGAACATGAATATAACGGAAAATGAATAGTAAGCGCAATATTAGAGAATATACATTTCTAAGTACGAGTCATACAATTTTGGCATTTGAAATAGCACGAATCGTGGATTTTAGAAAATAGGGCATGTCTTTAAAATACCCACGATTCGTCGGTTTTGAAAATAAGTATGACTCGAGCCCAGTCTAACATCTACCTGATAAACTACAGGACTAAACTAAGAGACCAATCGAAAGGGTAAGGAAATCCACCTAAGTCTGAGTCGATATATATATCTAGTAGTCGGTGATCCTTCCTCATTAGCGTCACGTACGATACAAAATATAATATGACATCCTCGAATCATGAGTGCGGATCTATCATAATTTTTATATTTCGTACGGTAAATCCCTCGTACAGCACCCTAAAATCGGGGTACGGGTCGAATATCATATATAACACATTATTCTTATGGTATCATCATCATAATATCATAAACTAGCGTACTGATTTAAAGTCTAGTACATACCGATACCATCCAACAAATATCCGCGTATGAATAAAATCACATCGCCCATTCGATCCGCTATAATAACATGTCGTATCTCATAACACGACCTAAAACACATCACCGATCTCACGGCATCATGCCAATCACATCAACTCATCTCCAAGTATCATATACTATCCTCATCATCCGTGTGTGTGTGTGTGTGTATAACATGTCGTATCTCATAACACGACCCAAAACACATCACCGATCTCACGGCATCATGCCAATCACATCAACTCATCTTCAAGTATCATATACTATCCTCATCATCCGTGTGTGTGTGTGTGTACACACACCAACGCAATCCACACACACACACACACACACACACACACACACACACATATATATATATATATATATATATATATACATATAAACATATACACCCAAACATATCCCGTGTGTGCATGTGTGTGTGTACACCTATACTCTAGAGTTCACGACTTAGAAACTATACAATAAGCGCTATTCCAAATTACACTAAACTAACCCGTGAAAACCTAAGGCCTATCTTGATAATCATCCACGTTTCACAAAACACAAATAAATATACAACATATCATATGCTACACTATGAACTGCGGGGGTGCTATACGCCATCCACCCGACTTCCCCCGTATATATATATATACTCACCTTGATCCTTGCTTGCTGAAGTCGATGTCGCCATTCTCTTCCTCGTCGTACGAAGACCACGTGAAGGTGCCTACATATAAACATATCACATCGTAAACCAAAATCGCGGATAAAAACCAAAACGGCACACGAAACGCACATAGGTTAAAACCTATGGTCTACGCATGCAAGAATAATCAAACAACTCCCGATATCGACGTACGAACGTCAACCTACCGAGTCAAAACCCGTATACTATAACTCAAGTTTAAAACGAAGTCGCAAAACGAAGCAGCAACTCAAGAAAACACCTCCAGGTTTTACCCTATGTTGAATTAGCCAATTTTGCATATAGGGTAGGTCTAATTTACTGAAAATGGAGCTATGGACCAAGCACGAACCTATTCTGAAGTACCTAGGCCGCAAATTGCGGACATGAGGAATTTATTTGCGGCCAAGAATAGGAGATGGGGCCTCTGGTCTTTAGGGTATACTCCAAATCACCTGCACACTTCATTGTAATCGCTAAATATTTTTCAGGTGCCCCGGGTCGTCGCAGATCTCTAAATATCATCACAATTCCCACAAAAACCCGATATCGGCAAATCTAAAGTTCATGGTTTAGGGTCTAGCCTCTGGTTTTGCCCATAATACTAAAGCTACAGGGGTTTAAGGTCACTGTTAAAAGCTCAATTGCACCATATCAATCCAAATCAAGCCCTAACCTCAACTTGGAATTTTCCAAGCTCACTAAACAACACTTAATCGATTCTAAACTAAACATAGGAACTAAAGAAACTCAATTACTAAACTAATGGTGTAGATGTTACCTCATTTGGCAACTCAAGAATTTTCTTGAGTTGCCCAATGTCTTCAAAATCCCCACTTGATCACACCAAGGTCTTTGTAGCAAGGTTGTGCACAATTTTAATGAAGGGATTATGATGTTTTGGTGTGGATTTTGGGTTGTTGTGAGCTGTAGGAGGAGGTGGAAGGAGAGGGCAGCCATGGATGAGGGAGGGGAGAAAAATGATGAAGATAATGGAGGGAAAAGAAATGGCCATGGGACCCCTCGCCTCTCTCTCTTCTTTCTCATGCCCATACTTCTTTCTTTATTCTTTTCTTTTCTTTTTAACTCCAACAAAACAAATAAAACCAATTAATAAGGAAACGGTGCATGGTTTTCAAACAAGAAAAAGAAATGTAACAAGTGTTTGCAATATGACATGGTGCATGTCACATGCAAAAACCAAGCTTAATGCATGATTAGTGAAAATTAATCAAGTTTAGAAATAAACTTGTATATAATTAATTATAAAAATTTATAATTTGCCTAAATCATATAAATCCCTCCAAAATCACCATTCAATTTAATTTTCCAATATTTCCCAATTTATCGGTATTTAATTATACCATAACATTTAAAATTAATCTCCTCACACTAAAATATTCATAATATTTATTATTTTAATTATTTAAACTCCCAAAAATAATATTTTATTTTTCTGAAATGTTACAGCACGAGAGGGGCAGCACAAGATTCAATGGGTGTGCGGAGCTCGAGGGAGATAAAGGTCAACTGAATTAAATGTGAAGCCATTTTGGACTCTTGAAGATCTGAAGAAATTTTGGAACCATTTTGCAAATTGGGACCTGTCAAACATAAGAACACAGCAACACAAGAAACCGTATTGCGGCCATTATGCGGCGGTTCCGCGGCCGAGTTGACTCAATGTCAGAAGATTCATTAGGGTCATTTTGGTAATTGTATTAGGGCTCAGAATATGGGTCTAGGGTTTCAACTCCCTGCCTATAAATACTCCAGTTTTGATCCATTGTAGAATGTTTCTTTTTAGTTAGATTTTAGTGTAGATTAGTTTGTAGCTTCTTATTCTTCTTCATCTATTCTCCATCAAAGTGTAGTGAGAGTTCTTGAGTGGAAAATCAATGAAGATGAGGGGTTTTATTTAACTTGTATCTTTATTTCTTGTATTGTTATTTTAATTCTTAGTGTAACTTTATTAATTGTTGTAAAGTAGTAGTTGTTATTTCTTACTCTTTTTCTTTTCTTTTTAACCGTATTTTCAAGCCATGATACTCGATGGAGTTCCTTACTTAGGTGAGAACCCAAGTAGTTAGCTTGCATCTTTGTAAAACCATATTTTTCCTTTCTTTCTTTTTCTTACTTCTTGTTTTCTTTTAATTTTTATTTAAATGTGTGAATAATTTCCACACTTGTTAGGGGTTAAGGAAGGCTAGTATGAGGGACGGTAAAATCTCTTGTGTTTCTCTTCGCCAAATATCCAAAAACGAACCTAGACTAAACAAACGCAACCCCCTCATTTAAGCGCGCTATACGTGACATATAGCCGCGACCTAAGTCGAGAATTCCTTTGGACGCACTACAACGTGACATGTAGTTGTGACTTAATTGGATACATGGTTACGGGTGTTTGGCCTACAGTTGGAAATTAGCGCACGTAGCGGACGGACAAGGGGCACTAGGAATGTATTTAGCGTTGGAAAGCTTGTTTAAACTCGCAAATCCCATTCTTATGTCCTCCTAATTCCCGCTACGTTCGATTATCCTAAAATCATTTTAAGAATAGCAAAAGAAAAGCACAAGACTAATCCTAACTCTACTAACCAACCTCAACCCGAACAAGCTTACTTGAACATAAATACGAACACTTAGGATAGATTTGAACATACACATATACATTCTTCAATTGACTCGTCTAAGACAAGAACGGACATACAACTATTTCTCTGTGGATCGACTCGTGCTCAACCGGCTAGCTGCAAAGTGACACCGTCTTGATTGCGGTAAGTATAGAATAGAGTAGAACGCATATCATAAAACATATCGCGTCTCCGCTGTCAATCAATAAGCACATCATTAAATATCCCTAATCGTAGGAGTATCGAGACTGGGAATCGATATTCCGGAGTAGACTAGTGTATACGTTTCTAGACCCCGACGAGGGGCGGTGGCTGGTCTTACATGCCATTGGTGTTGTGTCATGATCAGTCGAAAATATTGCATTCTTAACACATCAATTTCCCTACTCTTTCTAATCATCTAAAGGTGTTTGGTATAAATATAGCACATATTAGCAATTCATCTGCAAAATATCAAATAGCATGTGCTATACATTATAACCGGCATTATGAGGGAAATTGAGTGTTTATTACTACATGCATGATTTTGTATATCTCAATACTTTCATCAAGATTGTGTGCAGAAATTCTTCAGGTCAAAAAACTGGAATTGCAAAATTGCCGATAAAATGCAGCATGTCAAAGACATAAAATCTGGCAGAGATTTAGAAGAGATTAAATGATTCCAGACATCAAAATAACACCCAAAAGCCAAAGCCAAACATGCCCAGAACTTTCATGCAAAGATCTCCTTATATGGATGCGGATCCGTGGCCAATCCAGGCCGATCCGCCGCGGTTACGCGGCTGTGTTGACTCGTCAGCGATCCGAACTTTTCCAGAGCCTTCCTTGTAACGGCCTAGCTTCCTCAAGACGCTCCATTTCCACGTGGCATCTTCTGGAAGGCTTTGCATAACTACCAATCTTATGAAGGAAGATTAATTTAAAATTATAAAAGGGGATCTAGATCTAAATGGAGGGGGTTGTTCAAGAGTTGTTCATAATTACACATTGAGCCACAATTAAAACTCAAGTTGAGAGACACAACTTGAGATCAAATCCAAAGAGAAATTAAGATCCATTGAGAAGCAATTCAAGCGAGAAATCAACGATCCTTCATCGCAACGCCAATCATTATCCGAGCAAGAGATCCACGACGAACCGCGACTCACGGCGATCGAGCTTCTCAAAGATCGACGACAAATTCACCTCTTAAAAGGAGCGATCAAGAGCTTAATCTTGTACCTCGAATTGAGGAGTTGTGTAAATTTGAAGAAAATTTAATGAAGGTGATAAATTGTTAAATCTCGTTTTCATTACATTCTTGTATTATGAAATATCTCATTTGTGATTCATCAATTTTCATGATGTGTGAGTGAATTCTCCCCTTGTAGAGGATTCGAGAGAATTGATAGATCTAGTGATGAACAAATCTTAATGCTAATTTTAAATCTTATGAGATTTGTGAACCTTAGCAAAAAGAATCGTTGATGACCTAATTTGGATCGAGATCACTTCTTGATTATTTCGTTGCAAATTAGGAATCAAACAATTGATGGGTTTTTTTGCTAGAGGATAGATCCGAATGATTATGATTGAAAAGACAAGGGATGGTGAAAAAGAAACCCTAGTTTCTTCAATTGATGCCTAATCTTCAATCATCATTATCAATCTAGCTACAAATTATCAATAGATAAGATTAGGAATTATTAGATTCATCATTAGCTATTAACTTTCGAATCCTACAAGCTATTCTTCATAATCTTGATAAATCAAATTGACATTGGACACTTTCTTGATTTTTATATTCTTGAATATGTTTTTGATTTTCTTGAAATGACAACTCAATTAAATCTCAAATCTATTTCTTGAATTTTCTTCTATATTTTCATTTCGACTCAAATCTGGCGAAATCGAACAAATTCACGCATCTCAGTGGACGATCCGTGCTCACTAACGATCGCTATAAGCGACACCGTTAATTGATTGGGATATAAATTTCTTTGATTGTGAACACTTTACATTTTATCAGAACTAAATCGATCAATCAAATGGCGCCGTTGCCGGGGATGTGTGCTATTTTGTTCGTTTTTTTTATTTGAGTTGAAAATTTATTATTCCATCAAAATTTTTTTAGAACAAAATCGTATCAAGCGCATAACGATTAATTGTGAATTTTTGCGAGGGAATCTGGAATCATTGTAGCAGTGCGATCAAGATTCAAAGAAGTTCTGCAAATTCCAGAGGAGTCAAAGAAGCTACAGAAAAATTTCGAAACCTTAATCCCTCCTTCCCACCGCGGATCCGCGGCGAATGGTGCGTTTTTGCGGCGGTTCCGCTGCCGTTTAGGTGAATTAGTGCATAAAATCTCTCTGGTATACTCTCTGTTCTCTCCTCTCCTCTCTGATCTTGTCCAATAATCAATTTCTTGCAGGATTCTTTGCAAAATTCAGCGCCGCTAAAAAATAAATTTGTTGTGATTCTTGAAATTGGTTGTTTTGTGCATATTTTAATACGGAAATTAAGTGGGGAGTTCATTATCCTTCCTAAGCCCCGAAAATCACAAAACTAGCATCCGCATCACCCTTCATTAACTAAAAAATATCTAGACAAGACTCTAAGGACCATCACGCTCAATTAGGACAAAAGGAGGTCGTGGGTAATCTATTGCTTATCCGCGTTTCTTTTGTGGTGTCTAAGGCAAGTGTGTCTAAGGAAAGTGGTTACTTAATTAGGCCTGCTACTTACGTAGCGGAGAACCTCCCACTTACCTGGCACTTACCTGGCAACAGAAGGGATAAAGAGGTAGTAGAGGGTTTATCCTGCGGTTTCTCTTCTGGAAGTCTAGGAGCGGTCTAGTGACTTGACCTAGGTGACCATTAGATCTAGGGTTGTGTGTGCATTTTTTGTGATTTGATTTTTTTCGAAATCCTTATTTTTCAAAACAAACACCAAACCAACTTTCCCCTAATTATCACAATGCTGCCACTTGTGCTAAACTATTAGTGCAAACTCGGCTGGACACGGGATTCTTGTGCCCGTTTTGTCCGCGTTTCCCTTATCGACCCCAAAATCGGCATTTCTACATTTTCTTTTTCCCACCACCCACCACGACCGCGATGGACAGATATCCATCAAATTTTAATAACACCACGCTGCCACCGCCCGCAGGTGTGCAGAATCCTCCGCGCATTTCTCTCCAGGAGAGATGCTACCCTAAACGTGGTCCTCTCTCTACTTGTCTTTCTATTCCACCTGCCAACGGGGAAAATTTTGAAATCAAACCTCATTTCATCAAACTTTTACCCAAATTTCACGGGCTCGAGTCTGAAGACGCACACGTTTTTATTACCAAATTTGAAAACGTATGCGCTATGATGGATACTTCACAATTTTCTGTGGATGCTATGCGATTACGTCTTCTCCCGTTCACTTTGTGCGATTTAGCCGAGGAGTGGCTTTATAACACACCCGCACATTCTATTTCAACATGGGACGAATTCATTGTAGCATTCCTTAAGAAATTTTATCCCAATCATAAGACCGCCCGTGTTCGGAGCGAAATCTTCCAATTTACCCAACTTCCCAATGAACCATTTTGGAAATGTTTTGAACGGTTCAAGAATCTCCTTTTACAATGCCCTCATCATGGAATCCCTAGATGGGATCTCTGTCGAGTTATTTATGAGCGTATTGATCTCACGACAAAACAGATGCTTGAAACCATGTGTCATTGTCAATTCCTGTCTAAAGATGATGGTGAAGCTTGGAAATACCTAGAAGATCTTGCCAAAACACTTTACAATGGGAAAGTGTTAGTCAACCACTGTCTAGGGAAGATATCAATCAGCTCGATGTTTCCGTCACAATGAGAGCCGAAATGGCCGCAATACAAAGGAAACTCGACGCTATAGAAAACAAAATCTCTTCAGCCTCCCTAAACCAATACACAGTTCCCAAAACCGTGTGTGGTTGCTGTTCAAACCCATCACATTTGACCGAAGAATGTCCTTTGAATGTACCATTTCAAGGTCACACTAATGCTGCATTTCAGCAACAACCTAGAAATGATCCTTCTTCTTCCACAGATAATCAAGGTTGGAGGAATCACCCTGATTTTGCTTGGAACCAATACCAAACTCAAAATACGGTTCCAAATCAAAATAACTTTCAATGGGTCCATCCATAGCAATAGCAACCACCACAAATGAGTCATCACCCCTTTCAACCACAACCTTTACAAAACCCGGCCAACAACTTTGATCCTTCTTCTGCTGGTACCAATAAACCCTCTGCACTCGACATGTTCATTGCACAGTCCATGCAAACGAATGACATTTTAACATCTTCTATCTAGACGTTAGTGCAAAACACTGTCTCCCACGGTGAGAGTATCAAATTGATAGAAGCATAAATTGCACAACTGACTGCAGCAATGAGTGCTAGAGAGCAGGGAAACTTCCATCTCAACCACCACCTGATCCTGGACCCTCGCATTATAATGATGTGAGTGCTATTACCACGTTGAGATCTGGAAGAGTGCTGGATAACCATGTGGGTGAACAAATGATAATGATGAATTGATCATTAACACCCCCGCTTCCACTTCCACTTCCACTCCCACTCCCACTTCTACTTCTTACCCTATTTCGTCTAATTTACCTTCTTCTTCCGAGCCTATTCTCCGTTTTCCCAAAGGTTCGAACCCTCCACCCGCCTCATCCTTTCCACTCCCACCATCTTCTCCAATGTTGGACCCAGCTATTATTACTCAAGCTCCTTATCCGAATAGATTAAGGGGAAACAGACCAAGTCCGCCAATGGAAAAGATTGTGGATATGTTTAAGCAAGTCAACATCAACATCTCTCTCCTAGATGCTATACAACAAGTTCTGTCTTATGCGAAAATTCTTAAGAACTTGTGCACTAAGAAGAGGAAGACTCAAGTGCCCAAAAAGGTGTTCATGTCGAGTACTGTAAACACAGCTTTTCCCCAACAATTACCAAGGAAACGTAAGGACCCTGGCTGTCCTACAATTTCTATTTCTATTGGGGGTAAAGATATTAACCGTGCTTTACTTGACCTTGGCGCTAGTGTTAACTTGCTTCCATATTCTGTGTATGAGCAATTGGGTATCGGAGACTTAAAACCATCGCAATGTACTTTATAGATGGCTGATCGATCTATCACCAAACCTAGAGGTATGCTTGAGGATGTGTTGATAAAAGTCGGGGAATTTATATTCCCTGTGGATTTTATTGTTCTTGATACACAACCTGTAGCAAACCCACGGAACCAGATTCCGGTGATACTCGGTCGACCCTTTTTGCCGACTTCCAACGCTGTAATCATTTGTCGAAACGGTTCTATGACCCTATCCTTCGGGAATAGGTCAATTGAACTTAACATTTACAAGTTGGGAAGTCAAGCCTCCGAACCCTATGCTCATGTATGTTCTGTCGAATTAATGGATGTCGACAGTGCGAATTTGATCAGCTTCACGATACTGATCTAGACTCTTTTCATATGTTGTTGTTTGACCCAGCGCTGTATTATACACATGCGGACCCTTCTTTTGAGTTGTCCGGGTCAACATCTAACGTTTATTATGAACCTTTCATGGAGTCTGAGTATCATCCCGTTCTTTCCAATGACATTATTCTTCGGGATATCGATGAAAGCTTCGCTGATGAACTCGCATTTTTAGCAAACACGGGTGTTGAGATGAATCAACTCCAAAAATAAATTGAACCTCCACCCCTTCTTCTTGACAGTCATGAGAATGCGAGTAATCCATCATCATTATCACTGTGTCGTCTCTCCAAATCGAGACGCAAACCATTTCCATCACACCACTTATCTCTTCCCCACTTCTTCCTAGCTCCATACAACATGTTCTTCCACTGTCACGACCCGAAAGTACGGAACGTGACCGGCACTTAGATTACGAAACGTCTAGAGGCGCAACGTAACCTAATAAGCCGAAGCCCAGAAATCTAAACCATAAAAAAAGAAGAAGAAGAAAAGAAAACATGAAGAAAAACAAGTTTAAAAGTATCAGCAAATTTCCCAAAAATTTCGGTAGAGTCTCCTCTGTAAAAACTGGCCCCCAAACGGGTACAACAAGTATAATATACATAAACAATAAAAAGCATCCCCAAACGGGAGCTAGCTCAACGCCAACAGGCGGAAACAACCACAACAATACACAATAATATACAACGCCAAAAGGCGAGGCTCAAAACTCAAAAGAAAACAAAACCACCAGATCAGAATAATACATGCGCGACTCTAAGGTCGAAATAAATAACTGGTCCAATAAACTTATCAAGTAATACAAGTATGGTTGATGGAGCTTACTAGATACAAATGAAAGAATAAAAGTATAATGGTGGTTCAGATACAAGTGAACCAACCTACCGTGCAAGTCACCCTGAATGAAATGATGTGCCAGCAAGCTGCCAGGGAAATCTGTACATCGAACCTGTATAAAATTTGGCACAACGGGGGTGAGTTGCCAACTCGTGAGTAGAAGACATCTACGAAAAGAAATCGAATGCACGACGCTATCCTAGGTCATAATAATACACTATTATATCCAAATCATCTAGTAATAGCGGGGTAAAACTACGTGTAAATGCAGATACTCCGTGCTCGTGTCAGTGCCTCATATAGTACTATGTCATATGAATGGATATGTATGCACCATGAATATAAAATAATCAATCCTGAAATCCAGATATATCTGTATAAGAAATCTTTAGCTGTTATCATAGTAAAACGTGTATAGAAATCTGAAATATCAACAATGAAATCCATGGAAATCCGTGTCAAGTATCGACACAAACATGTAAATCTCAAGTCTCATAGTCTCAATACCTCGGGCTCCGTCAGTCCGGATCGGCCCATAGCATCAAATCTCACGACAACGGTCGGTATCCTCCGGATATCCGCCGCGCCAGACATCACCGGTAGGTAGCCTTCCCCTGCCAGGCTCATCGTCTACAACTCGATCTTCTTGCCCCGGGGTACCATACCGGGCCCACCATGTACCCGAGACGGTTCATCCACTCCTCGAATCGGGTCTCGAAATCCAACAGAAAACATGAAATCTCATGGTGGACGACACATACATCACGAGAAAACCGCATCTTATTTTAAAAAGAGAAAAGGAGAGAGAGAGAAGTTTCATATATTCTTGCGGTTTTCCCCAAAAATCCAGAAATCTCATAGAAACCCAAATCTTAAAATCATGAGTAAGTATATGATAAGTGTCGGCATATGCCCATGATACTGCATGATAACATGAAAATATGAATGCATGAATGTCTAAGTGATAAATATCATGTCTAAATTAACATCAGAAAGTAATCACAATATTATATCGGTCTAGATGTTAACTGATTCTATCAATTAAAGATAATATGATCTAAAGTGTACGTGACATAGCAATTACCGATGATGATGTGTGTGAGCCGGCAAATGAGTGTGCGTGGAATATGCGCATCATCGGTAATGGTGCTGGTGTCCTAACAGGTAAGGTTTATATTGATTATAGCAGCATATGTAAGAACATGCATCATTATGATTCCAGTGTGAAAGTAAGACGGATGTATGTTATCCACTCATTTGATATACCATTACGACTACCACTATATGACTCGAACCTAATCTAGTGTCCATCTAACCTCCTAAGGAACAAAACCTAAGAAACTAGTCAATAAGAAACAAGAGTCTACCTAAGGTCTGAATCAATATCTCTAATAGTCGGCGATCCGGCCTCAATAGCGTCACATACATAGTACGGTTTCCTCGAATCAAGAGTGCGGATCAATCATCATATTTATGCCTCGTACGGTAAAATCCATCGTACGGCGTCCCAATATCAGGGTACGGGTCAAGTATCTCCTAGGTGTCTCGTCATTAGTATAATGTCATCATCAACACATCTCATGATCAAGGTGCTAAACTGTGATCGCATACATCAATCATATATTATTGCCATCATAATAAGCATCATTAGTTTATCCTCAAAAATATCATGTCATATGTATCATATCGTCCTCAAGTCACACCTCTATGATATCGACATCAGGTCATACCTATATGATGTCGTAATCAAGTCATACATATCCCATATCGTGATCAATCACAAGTTACAGTCCGAGTACTATTTTAGAGTCCCATGTACCTCAATATCATCACCACCCATTATAATTTAAGTATACATGTTCATTATCTCATTCTGTAATGATCCGCTAACACTTAATACGACTGTATAGCCAAGAATCACGGCATCAAGCCCAGTTACACTGTTTCATCATACCTCGGATATCATATCACATCAATGTATCCCATATACGTGTTGTATATATATATATATATACCTATACCTCGTCCTATATATATATATATACACATGCACGTATACACCATGTCGTTTTTCAGTGTGTGCGTGTGTGCGTTTCTACCTGAAACCTACGAGCCTCTTCCAAGGTATTCATCTTCTGATATGTCTTCCTAAATCAGTCTAGTCCAGCCTAGGGTCATTACTAGGGCCCTACTCATTAAGAATCTAGGGTCACATCTGGTTTCCTAATGTCAAAAAGTACTATTCCTATTCTATGTTGCGGGGGCGCTAAACGCCATCCACCCGACTTCCCCCCGTAGCTATGCATCTACTCACCTGGTCCATGTCTGCCGAAGACGGTGTCGCCATCCTCCTCTTCATCGCCCGCAGTCCACGTGAGGGGTACCTAAACGCAAACATATAAATAGTATCGTAAACTGAATCACATACAAAAGTCAAAACGACGCAATGAACCGGCATAGGTTAAAACCTATGTCCCGTCCACGCAAAAGAACCAAATATCGCTCGATATCAGCGTACAAACTCCGATGGATCGAGATAAACATCAACAAATAACTCGTAGTTTTAAAACACATTACTTATATTATAAAACATGATTAAATCCATCGAAACCCTAAAATCCATCAAACCGTCCAATTTCGTAAAACCCGAAAATGCCAATTTACCGTTTTTCATCAAAACTTGACATTTAAATGAAACCAATGGTTATAAAACTCATTAAATAGCATAACTAGACTATACAAACCATTACTATATTTTTATTACACAAATTTGTATTAATTTGAAATTTCTAGTTTGCAACCTTTAACAATTTTCAACATTTTTCAAGCAAAATATCACAATTCCACCTCAAAACATGATTTTGCATGAATTAATGTATTAAACCACAATTCATGATGATAATGATTTAATGAAACCATAAGTTATATTTTTAATCTCATTTATTTAGGAATTTCTAAAATCTAGTTTACAAAATAGCAATTTTTATCACAATTTAACAATTATCAATAGAAACTAGCAATCAATTTAAGTTTCCATTCCACCAACAAGTTAATACCCTTATTAAGATCACAATCTAGTGTTACAAATATTAATTGAAATTTTATTTCACCAAAAATTATGTTTTATAGAAACCTAATTAGCAAAATTCCTAATTTAAACAATTTTAAATGAAAAATTTACAATTCAACAACCATGCAAGATTTTCCAATTCTAAAAGTGTTAAACTAACTATTATAACCCTAATTATTTAATAAAAATCATAACTTGAATTTACAAACCCTAACTTGAATTTAAAAAATTGAACATAAAATTAATTCATTAAATCTAAACATGCTTAAAAGAAACATCTAATAACAAATAAACAAAAGAAGGAAAATTATACCTCCAAAATATGAAATCCAAACAAGAAAATGAGCCTCCAAAATGCATGCTTCCCATCTCCAAATTCCATATAAAAATGAGCAAGGAATAAAGGGTAGGAAATAAATAGGATTTTATGGATTTTTAATTGAATTTTTAAAGGATTTTTGATGAATTTTGGAGCAAAATAAAATGAGGAAAATGGGGGCTACAATGGGGGGTGAGGCCGGCCATTTTTGGAGGTGAGGGAGAGAAGGAAGAGAGTGACAAAAGTTGTGTAGAAGTCTCCACCAAAATATCACTTCATTATGTCTTTTCATGCATTTCTTTATTTTATTTTATTTCTTTACTATAGCAACTCAAGAAAGCTCTAGAAAAATGGAAAAATTTGCAAATAATTTTTTCATGATACACACTAAATTCTAATATTCCATGGTTCATTTTTAGAAATTAAAATCATTCAAATTTGTAATTTACACTAATTTAGTGTAAAAATAAAGCTTATGTTAATATTTAAAAATAATTAATTTAGGAAAAATATTTAATTAAACTAAAAATTTATAAGTGGCTAAATAAACACCATTTACTAGTAATTACATAATTAAAATAGGTATTTTAGAAATTATAATGAAAAACAATCACGGTTTAATTTTACGAAAAATACATTTTACTTTACCGAAATTCATAAAATTCACTTAAACAATTTTATTCATTTAATTATTTATTTAATTATTTTTAAAACGTTACATCCACCAACCGATGCATTTCACTGATAAAATCTTCGAATGGTTGGTGTTGACCTTTGGTCTTTGCAAAGCTTGGCATTGACCAGTAATTTTGACCCCCACTTGTGATTTTCAAAGCTTAATATTGTTTAACTCAAGTTTGGGGAGGGGGTTTATATATTTGGCTCTTGAAAATAAAAGTTGTCCTCAAAATTGTGAACCAAAAATAACTTTGGGGGAGAATTTTCATTTTCATATATTATTGCCACCGTTAATAAATTTCCTCCCAAGCCTACAGGTTTTCGAGCTTTAATAGATGGCAACAGTGAGGACACTGTTCTAAATAAGTTTGGGGGAGGTTTGTGCTTATTTAGGCATCACTTTGCATCATACTTTACATAAGCACAAAACATATAAAAAAAATAAATAAAATGTGTGTACATAAATAAGATAATAAAAGATCAGATAGTGAAAAATTACATCCAAAAGATTAGAAAAATTTAAGAAAACCTAGAAAATTAGAAGTTTTCTTAAACGAACTAGTAATAAGTAGTTATGAGCCATTGTCCCAAGGGTTAGTAAGATGAAAGAAGTCACTAATCTGCAGATAAAAATAAGTCTGAAAAATAGATCCTATTCTGGAAGCCAAACATTTGAATGTTGATACCCTACTATACGCACTTACACACTTCTTGAAACTCGGGATAGTAGAGGATACCTTGAAATGCTGTTGTCTGAAAGCCAAAAGTATGAAGGAAATAAAAAAAAATGGAGTATAAAAGATAAAATGGTGAAAAGAAAAATGAACACTGGTTTTGTAAACACCAAGGCAGCAATAAAAAAAATATATAGCAAGGGTGCTTCATCACCTAGTGCCTTAGACCAACTGGTTTGGGAGTCACTGCTAAGCCTTAGGTGTTGCAAGACGAGGAAAATACTAAATACACCTTATAAGCAAGCATGTTGAGTAATCGGTCGGTTAGTACCTCAAGAAGTATCAACGGTCCCATGAAAAATGTGTGAGCAATTCCATTTAATAATCATCAATTAAAAAGTACTAAGGTAGATGGACAAGAGTATGATAGCTTGAATTGAATTCTCCGAGTGTAGGGATGTTTTTACACAAACGTAGGGGTATATGATCAGTGTTTGGAAGAAAGATAGGAATGATGAATAAAAACGATGTTTTATTGAGGGATGATGTGATTTCTAACATCTTTTCATGACTATTAAGATAGGGCTCATGACAACTGAAAAGCTAGTGAAGTTGGAAATTCTGATTTTCAAAGTCTTTCTTTTATAATTCTTATATTTATATGTAACTTTCACTGTCTTTCTTTTATTATAGGATTTTGTAGGTGCAATCCGCTGAAAACCCTCAAGAGACAACACTCCTCCTACTAGGGACACCTAAAGGTTTAAAGGCTTGTTGCATGTGCTCAGTGCAATCGTGTTGCCTACGAAAGTGTGCTAGTTAGTTTTTCTTTTTCTTATATTTTCTCCTTCTCTTGAATAAAAGATGTTTGCTCGAGACGACCAAACTTAAGTTTGGGGGAATTTGATCAGTCGAAAATATTGTATTCTTAACATATCAATTTTCCTACTCTTTCTAATCATCTAAAGGTGTTTGGTATAAATATAGCACATATTCGCAATTCGTCTGCAAAATATCAAATAACATGTGTTATACATTATAACCGGCATTATGAGGGAAATTGAGTGTTTATTACTACATGCATGATTTTGTATATCTCAACACTTTCATCAAGATTGTGTGCAGAAATTCTTCAGGTCAAAGAACTGGAATTGCAAAATTGCCGATAAAATGCAGCAAGTCAAAGACATAAAATCTGGCAGAGATTCAGAAGAGATTAAATGATTCCAGACATCAAAAGAACACCCAAAAGCCAAAGCCAAACATCCCCAGAACTTTCATGCAAAGATCTCCTTATATGGTCGTGGATCCGCGGCCGATCCAGGCCGATTTGCCGCGGTTCCGCGGCCGTGTTGACTTTACCAGAGCCTTCCTTGTAACGGCCTAGCTTCCTCAAGACGCTCCATTTCCACGTGGCATCTTCTGGAAGGCTCTGCAAAACCACCAAGCTTATGAAGGAAGATTAGTTTAAAATTATAAAAGGGGATCTAGATTTAAATGGAGGGGTTGTTCATAATTACACATTGAGCCACAATTAAAACTCAAGTTGAGTGACACAACTTGAGATCAAATCCAAAGAGAAATCAAGATCCATTGAGAAGCAATTCAAGCGAGAAATCAACGATCCTTCACCGCAACGCCAATCATCATCCGAGCAAGAGATCCACGACGATCCACGACTCAAGGCGATCGAGCTTCGCAAAGATCGACGACAAATTCACCTCTTCAAAGGAGCGATCAAGAGCTTAATCTTGTACCTCGAATTGATGAGTTGTGTAAATTTGATGAAGATTTAATGAAGGTGATAAATTGTTAAATCTCGTTTTCATTACATTCTTGCATTATGAAATATCTCATTTGTGATTCATCAATTTTAATGATGTGTGAGTGAATTCTCCGCTTGTGGAGGATTCGAGAGAATTGATAGATCTAATGATGAACAAATCTTAATACTAATTTTAAATCTTATGAGATTTGTGAACCTTAGCAAAAAGAATCGTTGATGACCTAATTTGGATCGAGATCACTTCTTGATTATTTCGTTGCAAATTAGGGATCAAACAATTGATGGTTTTCTTTGCTAGAGGCTAGATCCGAATGATTATGATTGAAAAGATAAGGGATAGTGAAGGAGAAACCCTAGTTTCTTCAATTGATCCCTAATCTTCAATCATCATCATCAATCTAGCTACAAATTATCAATAGATAAGATTAGGAATTATTAGATTCATCATTAGCTATTAACTCAATCGAATCCTACAAGCTATTCTTCATAATCTTGATAAATCAAATTGACATTGGACACTTTCTTGATTTTTATATTCTTGAATATGTTTTTGATTTTCTTGAAATGACAACTCAATTAAATCACAAATCTATTTCTTGAATTTTCTTCTATATTTTCATTTCGACTCAAATCTAGCGAAATCGAACAAATTCACGCATCTCAGTGGACGATCCGTGCTCACTAACGATCGCTATAAGCGACACCGTTAATTGATTGCGGTATAAATTTCTTTGATTGTGAACATTTTACATTTTATCACAACTAAATCGATCAATCATGTCACCTAAGATAGTATACAGGTGCTCACTGGAGGTGATTACACCGGACGGACCCGCTGAGAACTTCCAGACGGTATTATATCTATCGTCAGATGGAAGTTCTCAGGTGGCATGATTACATGTTAGTCCTTTGACTTGAGATCGTCATTTGTCTCGTGTGAGTTCCCACTGTACTTTGATTCCTACAACACCATGGCTCAAAGGAGTCGTGTAAACAGGTTTAAGTTGGGTACAGTTCCGAGACACATGGAGGCAGTGGTTGATTGTCAGTGATTCGTCTCTCCTGGTATTAAGAGTCGATGTTGCACTATGTTTAGTCGGCTATCATTAGAAATCCGTGGCCACGGTGGATGAGATTTACTGATAGTTGATCAATAGTATCTCAGTTGGTGATGAGCTTGACTCAGACATGACTTATCGGGTTAGTAGGGGGTCTGACGTTATCCACCCCTAGGCCTGATTTGCGATACTCTTTGACGAAGAGACCGGACTGTACGGAGATTGTCGCATTCATGCTCAATAGGGTAAGGACTTACTTGATTGTCGACCCCCCTTTCGGCAAATACCTGGGTAGCCGTTACGTACAGCTAGTTCCGCTGACGTGCTTATGGTTAAACCCACTTCCAGCGTATTGTCGAGTTTTTAGAGTCCGACATAGAGGGTTTTCCCGGTTCAGGCGATAGATGTAGGAGCCGTACGTTGGTACGTGCATGGGTCTGATTGAATACGTATACGGGATACATGTACTTTACTCGGACGGTTGATAATATTAGCCAGCTTAGGATTAAGCCGGATTATTAAATCAGGTTTTGATTTAATAATATATATATATATATATATATATTGATATATATATTTAGATATTTTAGTATTATTGTTCACTATTCATTTTCTCTCTTTGGTGCTATCCGTATTTTTATGCGGATACGCGTATATGTAGCGATACGTATACCGAGTGAAGTATTCCGTATTTATATGAGAATGCTTCTAGAACAAGGAAACCTCATATTTGATTTTATTTTTAGTAAATAAATGGAAATGAGGTGGAGGGTGAGTTAGCATGAGTCATGGTTGCAAACATGTAGAGAAGTATGGCTTGGGTTTTTAAAATGATATAATCATTATGGTTGCACCATTGAACCATGGTTGAAAAAGCAAAGTCATTCAATTTTCTTCACTTGATGATTTTTCATTCTACATTGTTGGAGTTGCTTCATGGTTGCAAAACACTAAACAATTTTTCCACACTCCCCTACTTCTTGCTCTCTCTTGAGCATGGATTTTTGAGAGAAAAATTAGTGGTAAAATTCCTGCATCAATCTATCCTTAGCAAGTTTGGGGCGTCGGTCGAAACCTTTTTCCGGTTTCCCCCAGGTGGATCTTCTTCAGCAAGGGTGCTCACCTTTCAAGCGCGTTCCCGGCGTCTTCGATCTTGGAGGGGTCTTCCACAATTAAGTGGACATGCGTCGAAGGTTGTATTTCTATAGCCTTGCATGTTTAGTTTGCCAGTTTAGGTGTTTGGATCGATTTCTTTGGTTAGTGTGTTTTGTGCTTGCATAAAAATTTTGTTATCGCTTACGCCTTGGCAGCGGCACGAGAACCTAATACCTACATTGTTGGGTTCCTCAGGGCGTCAACAAGATTTCGGGAGGTATCGTACATGCCAATTTCAAATTTTTTGCCGTACTAAAGAACCCTAAACCTAGAATCTTAACTAGAGATTTAGAAGAACTACAAAGTAAACAACTTTACAACTTAGTGAATGAGGAATACAACCTTTGTAGACCGGTCCTTCAATTCTAAAGCTCTGTGTAGTAAGTCCCTTCGCTCCAAGTAGTGAACACCCGAACTCTAGTAAGGGTTCACATGAAGAAATGAACAAGCTTGCTCGAAGTCTTCGAGGCCGAAGATGATCTACGTCGAGGAGACGCAAGCTCATGCTACCTCTTCACTAATGGTAAATTAGTGAAGCAAACACCCTAAACTAAATGGCTAATATAGTAGAGGATGATGAAGTAGTAATTGGGCACACTTTAGATTTATTTTTCTCATTATTTTTCTTCATCATTTCAAAAGCTAGTGAGCTTTCTCATGAGGAAGAAGAAGATGAAGTGAAGATGAGAATGAAACTCATGAGGTGAGAATAGCAACCATGGGTGAGTTAGTGTCATACACTAACTCATGTAGAGAATAAACCATGGATAATTAATAATTGTTAGGTTAATAAATATCTACAAGTAAAACAAAATTAGTAGACTTAATTAATGGTTCCCTAAGCTTCTACAAGCTTCAACCATGTGACTAGTTTCCATCTAATTTGGTTTACTTTAAATAAATAAAAACCTTACATTATATTAAGCATGGTGTGAGTCTCATACACCCATGTTGCATGTGGTGTCAAGCATTACACAAAATAATGTACATTAATATATATCGCATATATACCAGGTGTACACTTGTGAGAAAAAGAAAACTTAAGTGAGCTAATATTAGTTAATGTAAATTAATATATCACATATATAATTATGCCTTAAATTATTAAATCAACACTTGATTTAATAATCCGGCTATATCACATACATTCGACTAATATCAAATGAACAACTTATCGAATCAACACTTGATCTGATAACCCGGCTATATCACATATAACCGACCGATATCACATATCGCGAGAATAGAATACGGTATCACATACACTCATTAATCTCGGTCTCGCACATATCACATATGTGCTCCTATTCATTTCGCATGAACCAGGAAACCTCTGTGTAGGACTCTAAAGACTCGTCAATACGCCGGCAGTAGGTGATGATCATATCAAACATCCATACGCCGCAAGCGGTCTACTAAACGTAACGGCCATCTGGGTATTGAGCGATAAGAAGATCAACAAGCAAACCTGCTCATACTTATGCGAATCCAATCAAGTAACACTACCGTACAGTTCGGTCTCTTCGTCAAATATGTCGCATATCGCAGCCTGGGGGTGGTATAACGTCAGACCCCAATAGCTTGATAAGTCATGCCGATGCAAGGTCCATAACGGTTCGAGAAACTACTGATAACACTTACCAGTAAATCTCAGCAACCCTGGCCAGGGATTTCCTATTATGGCCAATCGAGCATTGCGCAACATCAACCCCTAATACCGGGAGAGACGAATCCCCTCCTATCGCTCATTGTCTCCATGTGACTCGGGACTGTGCCCAAAAACCACCGGTTTGCACAACTCAGTAGAACCGTGGTAGGGTGGAAATCAAAGCACAATGGGAGACACACAAGACTCTATGACGATCTCGGGTAGACAGACTAACCTGTACCAGTGTCACCAGAGAACTGCTATCCGACGATAGGTATAATACCATCTAGGAGTTCTCGGCGAGTCCGTTCAGTGTACCCAGTCTCCACTAAGCACCCGTATACCTTCTCTGATGTCAAACACCAATGGATATGGGATCATCCATCGCCCATCATATGGGTCAAGAAGCGCATACGCTAGTCTACTCTGGAGTATCGATGCCCTGTCTCGATACTCCCACGACTAGGAAAAATTGAAGGATGTACTTACCGACTACCATTTCCCTACTAGTATGATCTGCATCATAATCCTGGTAGTCAAGTACTCATCCTAAAGGCTTTATCAACATGTAATTGAGAGACTATAAGTGTACATATTAAGATAAAGTACAACCAGATAGCATACTATCATGTCGAGCAAGAATGTCCTCCCTATATATGTCCAAGCATCCACTACAATATACATCACATGTATAGTAATGGTCTCTAGGGCATACATATAACTAACAATCTCCCACTTGCACTAAGGCCATTTGTTGCAGTATCTCTTACTCAACGTCCTATAGAAGTCTCTCTCGGGAAAGGCCTTTGTGAGTGGATCCGCTGTGTTGTCCTTCGCGTCATCTCTCCCCACCTCGATCCCCTGGAGATCAACCATCTCCCTGATCAGGTGATACTGTCCTCAGAATATGTCTTGATCGCTGATGGGACCGGTGTTCCTATGCTAAAGCCGCAACTCCATTGTAGTGGCAATAACAGTTATTAGGCACTCAATGGTAGGAATCATGTTCATCTCATGAACAAGAAATGCCCAGACAACCACTTTGGCAGCATCGTTGGTAGCGATGTATTCAGCCTTTATCGTTTAGTATGCCACAGTATCTAACTTGGAACTCTTCCAACATACCGTCCCTCCACTGAGGGTAAAGACAATGCATGTGACTGACTTTCAGTCGACCTTATCACTCTGGAAGCTCTAACCAAGAACATTCTTTTAGTGCTTCTCAAGTACTTAAGAATGTCCTCCACAGCTGTCCAGTGATTTTCCCAAGATCCGATTGATTCCTGATCACTACGCCTAGTGAGTTAGCTAAATCTGGTCTGGTACATAACATCGCACACATGCTAGAGCCTACTGCCGAAGCATAGGTTATCCCTTGCACACGAGCTCTCTTCAAATCAGTCTTGGGAGAAATCTTTTTGGAGAGAGTGATCCATCAGTAAGTGGGCGAACCACCACGCTTAAAATCTTCTATACTAAACCCCTTTAGTATGGTTTTAATGTACCTGGATTTGGGACACTCCCAACATCCTATTAGATCTATCACCATATATCATAATCCACAAGATGTAGTAGGCATCATCCAGATCTTCTTTGGAGAATCCTTGTGGTAAATGGAGCTTGATCGAGTGTAGCATAGGAAACCATTTTCTATCAAGAGTATGTCATCTACGTACAATACGTGTAAGACAACCTCACTCTTTACAACCTTCTTGTATATACAAGGTTCATCTGCCATTTTGATGAAGTCAAACTTTTTGACTGCCACATCAAAACAGATGTTCCAACTCCGCGATGCTTGCATTGATCCTGATGGATTTAAGCATAGCTTTGAAAGTCTCAACTTTTCCATCTACACCAAGAATCTTCTCAAGATTCATTTGCTCCCAATGTGTTTTACCCCTTCAGGTGAAACATGCAAAGTCATACTTTATTGGTGTATATGGATTCCATCTTTGATCGCATAGCATCCAGCCTTTTCACAGAGTCGCCACTCGTGATGGCCTTCCAGAACCTAGTTGGGCCGTCATCTACCATGATGCATTCCTTGCTTCCACCGTGACTGAGGAAACCGTAGTATCTCTCAGGTGGATGAGGAACCCTGCCAGATTCGCGGAGAGGCTGAGGTTCGTTGGAGACTATTGAATCCTTTGATTTCATCAAATCATCAGCTGTTAGTTTGTCTAGCTGGAAGTCTTTCCAGTTCTACCTCATGACCACAAATTTCTTCATAAGAAATTCCTTTTCTAAAAAGGTGGCATGCTGAGAAACAAAACACCTTTTGCTCCTCAGAGTGGTAGAAGATATACCCTCACGAATGTTCGGGATATCCAACAAACTTAAACAGAACTGACCTTGCCTCGAGTTTGTCCGGATTCTGCCTTTCAACATAGGCCGGACAACCCCATATCTTAACTCGTTTAAGACACGGTCTCTTCCCATACCATATCTCATACGGAGTGGTAGGCACTGATTTAGATGGAACCCCATTCAATAGGTATGCAGCTTCTCAAGTGCATAACTCCAAAAGGAAACAGGCAACTCAACAATACTCATCATAGAGCGCACCATATCTCATAGCGCGCGATACCTCCGTCCCGATACACCGTTGTGTTGTGGTGTATATGAAGGAGTAAGCTGAGAGAGAATCATATTCTCTGTCTAGAAAATCCAGGAACTCCACGCTCAAGTATTCGCTTCCTCGATCACATCGAATGACTTAATACTTCTACCCATCTGGTTCTTAACTTCAAGTTTATATTCCTTCAATTTCTCAAAAGTTTCTGACTTGTGTTTCAACAGGAACACATGTCCGAATCTTGAGAGATCTTCAATGAATGTAATGAAGTACAAAGAACCAACCCTGGCATTTGTAGACATAGGACCGAATACATCATCATGTATCTGTCCCAAGAGTTCAATAACTCTTTCTCTGTTTCCAGTAAACAAAGTATTGGTCAATTTTACCTTTGAGACAAGACTGGCAAGTATCATAAGATGAAAATTCGAACAGATTCTCATATTCATACTTATGTAACTTAGCTGGTCGTGTCGCATCGATATGACCTAGTCTACAATGCCACAAGAAGGATTCGTTCATTTCTGAACTACTCTTCTTGTGTGTGTTCTACATACTTTGAACCGTGGTTTGATTTAGAACTTATA
Source organism: Agapanthus africanus (assembly GCA_030015575.1). Taxonomy (NCBI): domain Eukaryota; kingdom Viridiplantae; phylum Streptophyta; class Magnoliopsida; order Asparagales; family Amaryllidaceae; genus Agapanthus; species Agapanthus africanus. Next base: position 202,062,054 of record CM057347.1, on the reverse strand, counting down.
TGCCATTACATAACGTGCCTAATCCAATCAACTCTTGATTCAGGAAAATGTTCATAACATTATCCTCCAATACAGAATTATATCCTTCTTTAACTGAATAAAGAAACTGATGTAATGTTGTATATCAGGTTCGGTATGTAATAACATTTGTTCAGAATCAATGTATTTACCATTTGGTAATACAAGGTGATATTTGCCAACTGACTTGGCTGCAACGATTGCACCATTCTCTAACACTTAGAGACATATCACCCAATCTCAGTTCTGTACCTTTCTACAGCCCATGTAACTCTTACATATGTGGGATCCTGATCCGGTATCTCATACCTAGGACGTAGATGATACTGAGAAATAGTTCATGGTAACGAACACACCCGAAGAATATGCATCAACATGCTCATTCCTCACATGGGTGGCATAGGAATCCGAATATTCCCATATTTTCTGCTAAGACTTATAACAATTATAAGAAAGAATGGAACCAACGTTTCCCAGCACAGAATAATAAGCCGATTCGGTCAATGCATCCATATTATTATCTTGATTAAGGCATGTTACGGTCGCTACCAGGAGAGAGAGAAGAAAACACTCGGCGTATGCTCTTGCAAGATCAGATTGGTTATTATTTTATCTAATCAGGATGGCTCCCACTGTTTTTATTAAATGTTCCTTCAAACCCTAAAAGGTAAGACTAGCCGGGATTAATTACACCTTACAAGTTTGGTAATCTTTCGGCCAGGCCAGCGTCGGTACTTTGAGGGAGGTTCCCCGTGCTTTCGCACGGACCTAATTAAAATAAGCCTCGTTTTCCTAGGGGCGTAACCCCGTTAACACTTTTCTAGACACCTACTTGATCAGCTAATTGTAATGTATAAAACTCTCCCAGGAGTAACTCTTACTCGCAGTGGGTATCGGGATCCGTCTATCTCATAAAAGGTATGCAATCTCATTGCAAATTTCAACACTTGAAATTTCCGATAATGGTTTTTACCCAACACTTATGACCTTAACTATGGTCAACATATCATAAGCACTAGTCAAGTTCTACCCGTCATTTCGTGATTAATTAGACCTACTCACATGACCATTAACTGTAGTCAACATAATCACATGAATGTCCTAACTAATCGCATCATATATTGTGTAGGAAGACATCACTTAGCGACCGTACACTGCGCCTTAACTATAGTCAACATACTAAGTACTCTACTTTCTAAAATGACGGAGGGTCTGCGGATGGTTTTTGTGAAAACTTTTAACGCTTTGAACTTGATATCGTTGTAGAATCGAGTGATTTTGAAAAAGAGTGTTTTTGAGGATTTTACTAGTTTTGCTAAAGAGGCCACTCCTGGTGAAGAGATCTCGGCTCTTTCCTCATCGAATGAGGTGCTGGATATTTCACAAATACCACTATGCAAAGCAAAAACTATAAAAGCAATAAAAAGACAAACCGGGTAGGTTGTAGCATCTGCCAGTTACGCTAAAGAGGTCACTCCCGGTGAAGTGATCTTAGCTCTTTCCTTATCGAATATGGTGCTGGATATTCTACAAGGAATACCGCTATGCAAAGCAAGCAGTAGAGCTACCAGTATTTAAAACAAGTTTCTACAACATTTTTAGGTTTCTTTTATTTCATTAATCTCATTAATGAAGTCCTATCAAATTATGCTTCCCAAACATCACAGAAGAAACGAAAGCAGCAACATTTATTACATATCTTATATATAATATAAGCATTCGTCTCAGAATAACAAGTGATCACATCACAGAATATCAGCAGCAGAAGAACACATATGAAATATTGGATATACTAGGAATTCCGTGTTTTAAATTAAGCTAGTAAAAAACGCGGATTCCACGGTCATGATGAATAGCCAAACCCACATCCCTAGATCCCTACGAGAGAGGCAAGCAACCATCCCAATTCTAGAGTTAGGAGACCCGGTCTTGACTCCTCAAGATGGTCTCCCACTGGACCCTAGAACCTGGTTACTTATGCTCCCCTCCTTGGGTCTATCCTAATGCGGAAAAGTAAATAATATACATCAATGGTGACAACATCCTCAACCCGAAACCCCAATAAAAAAATATTACATACAAGCTTTTACATGAATGAAAATGAAAAACTCTCATCTCACATAAAAAAATCCCGGCTATTCAAAACACGACGATCCAATATAACATATCACAGCAACACATAACATCATATGTCATCAACGTAAGTAAATATGTGCATCCCAATTGTCGTTGACATATAGCAACGAAACCGGCGATACACCACATATTACACTTACGGTCGCAGAAAAGAAAGTGAAAAACTACAACAATTGGAATCCGTAACCAGCTTAGACATCATAAACCCAATGTATCACATACTTTGGATTTCATGCCCAACCAAATGAATTCCTTAGACATCACATGCCTAAAAATTATAAACCCCGTATTTTAGTCTCGATATTGAAAACACATTCCAATAACCTGTCAGGTAATTCAACAAGATTCCTGATAACCTGATCGAATGCTCATCGGAAACTTTAGTAGATGGCCGCAGACCCGATGCCGTCGACGAAGTGCACTAAGGTGGAACACCGCGGCCGCGAGCACCCGAACGGATGCTTTTGGCGATGAGGTTCTCCTAAAGTCACTTGGTCGGGGCTATGGGGCGTGGCTATTTAGTAAGGTTACCCGGCGACTATCCCCGTACACTACGTAATTGCGGCGGACTTTTGATCCACATCAAAATTCCGTGGCAACCGATCAAATGAGACTAAATTGCTAGATTTACAAAATTCAAACCAGTTATCACATAACTAATTATGTGGATTCCAAATATTGTATCACAATCACAGATAGCTAGATGATGTTAAACTTTTCGATCGAATAAACAAAGATCCAAAATTTCCCAAAGAGCTCAACACTTGAGCGGAGTTTAAAAATTACCCAGAACATGCCACAGCACCTATGAACCATCCGTAGAAGGGCCGACCCATGCCTCAATCATGTCGCCATGGAACTGCCGCAAACCCTAGGGTTTGACCGCGGTTCCGTGATCCAAAAAGTCGAGTTTGGGTATTGTTCTTCGAGAGGGTCCACATAATCGCTTGCATGATTTTCTGAAGATTTTAAACTTGGAAAAATCCAATTCATGGAAAATTTCCAGCGAGGGAAAATATGAGTTATTGATATCCGTTCGAACTTTTTAACGTCGTCTAAATAACCCGAATAGATGTTAGAATTATGACTACGAAGCACTCCGAATTGCCTTTGCACAAAGATAACATCACATGCAAATTTAGCAAAAACAAGCACCACTTGAAACACCAAACCGAGAGACTGGAACACCCTAAAAAATTGAACCCAGAACCTCTTTGCAAAACCGAGCAGGCCAGTTTCTACTTCATATGGCTGGCTAAAAAACGTCGAGAGAGGTTCAATTTTCTACTGTGTTAATGTTGCATCTCATACAACATTCTGCAGTTGCTAAAAAAATTTTAGAGGCCATTTAAAATTCGACAGAAACTAGGATTGTATATCGGGTGTTTCGGAGTTGTTTCAGTTTTGTAATTCTACAAATATCGTCTAATTCTGTAGCATGGCTCTGATACCACTGTTGGGTTCCTCAGGGCGGCAGCATGGTTTCGGGAGGTATCGTCCATGCCAATTTCAAATTTTTTACCGTACTAAAGAACCTTAAACCTAGAATCTTAACTAGAGATTTAGACGAAATACAAAGTAAACAACTTTATATCTTAGTGAATTAGGAATACAACCTTTGTACACCGGTCCTTCACTTCTAAAGCTCCGTGTAGTAGTCCATGTTGGATATATGTATGCCCTAGAGGCCATTATGTGATAGTGGATGTATCTATACATGTATATATATTCAGTTTGCATTCTTGCTCGACATGATAGTATGCTATCTGGTACTTCTTTATCTGACATGTTTATTTGATCATGCTTCTATTCATTCATACATGCTGATAAAGCCCAAAGGATATCGGCTTGACTACTCTGATTATGATGGAGATCATACTAGTGGGACATCTGTAGTCTATAAGCATATCCTGAAATGTCCCTAGTCGGAGGTGTATCGAGATGGGGCATCGATATACCAGAGTAGACTAGCGTATATGATACTAGACCCATGTGATGGGCGATGGATGTTCCCACATTCATCGATGTTTGACATCAAGATCATATACGGGTGCTCAGTGGTGACTGGGTACACTGGACGGACTCACCGAGAACTCCTATATGGAATTATATCTATCGTCGGATAGCAGTTCTCAGGTGACACTGGTACAGGTTAGTCTGTAGACCCGAGATCGTCATGGAGTCTTGTGTGTTCTCCCACTGCACTTTGATTGCCACCCTACCACGGCTCTACTGAGTCGTGCAAACAGGTGGCCGTTGGGTACAGTCCCGAGACATACGAAGACGATGAGCGATAGGAGGGGTTTCGTCTCTCCCGGTATTGGGAGTTGATGCTGTGCAGTGCCCGACTGGTTATAACAGCAAGTCCCTGGCCAGGGCTGCTGCGATTTGCTGATAAGTGTTATCAGTAGTTTCTCGATCTGTTATAGACCATTCATCGACACGACTTATTGAGTTATTGGGGTCGACGTCACCATCCCTAGGCTCGATATGCAGCATATCTGACGAAGAGACCGGACTGTACGGTAGTGTTGCCGGATGGCTCGACGGGAGTTGTAACAGGTTCGCTTGTTGTCTTCTGATCGCTCAATACCCGGGTGGCCGTTACGTTTAGCTGACCGCTTGCGGCTTGAGGGTAATTGATATGATCATTACCCTCTGCCGGCGTATTGACGAGTCTTAGAGTCCCACAAAGGAGTTGCTCAGTCCAGGCGAAACGTTGTGGTGCGCGTATGCGATATACGCATGCACCCGATTGAAATGTGCGTATATGATACTGTACATTGATCGGGCGGCTTGCTTTTGGTAGGGTCATATGTGATATGGCCGGATTGATAAATCAAGAGTTGATTTATCATTTAACCATTAGTTTTTCTCACTTGAAAACCTTTTCTTGGATGATGGATGTGTGCATGCATGTGTGTTTATCTTTCTTTCTTTCATGCTAGTTTCTTGCACATATGGATGTGCATACATACACACATACATACAACCATCCATCATGGTTGTTAGCATATGGAAATGGTGGCAATGCAAGACTCACACCATAGATTATTTAATGGATTATTATTTGATTATGGATTTAAAAAGAAAATGAAAAGGAAAGGATAATTATGCTAGTTTCTACATGCTTCTTCTAACCTAACCATGCTCACCTACCACTAAACCATGGTTATCCTCTCCTTTATCATTCTAAACCCAAGTTAAATTAATCATCTATCATTTAATCATGGTTAGAGTCAAGAAGGAATAAATATATATAGTGATATTTATTTCTTTTGCAAGCTTAACCTTATGGTTATCATTTTATCTCTTGAAAAGAAATAGCCACCATTTTCATCCTCCTTCTTCTTCTCCTCTCTAGTTTTTTCTAGTGAGTCAAACACAATCAAAGAAAGGTTTTTGAAGTGAGATCCAAAGCCACAACAACATTCTACACAAGCTTAGCCGTTTTGTTTAGAGTGTTATCTTCGGTTTGACGAAGTAGCGAGCTTGGACGGAGATCTCCGTGGTGGATCGTCGTGGACGCAAGAGGACGACGAGTGAACCTTCTTCCAACACACTAGAGCCTAAGGAGTGAAGCAAAAACGGGAGCTACAAAGGTTGTAGCCTTCAAACCCTAATCTTTACTTACTTATAGTTTGTTAACCCTAATTTCTAGGATCGATCCACTTGCATGTTAGTTTAGCACCTTAAAAATGAAAACTTTAGGTCATGTGATGCTTGAAATCTCTTCATAGGGTGCTATACTAACCTTACATTGGTATCAGAGCCGACCTAGAACATTAGGCGACCTTTTTGCGAAGTAAAAAGTCCGATCGAAACAAAAATACGACTTTTAAAGATGCTCTCTAGAAATTTTTTAAAAACTGACTTTTTTCAGAATTAAAAATTCTCAAAAATTAGAGCAGGTAAAAATTAGACAATCTGGAAAATTCGAGCCAGTGAACAGTAACTTTGACCGCGGAAGCGCGGCATAAGCAAGCTTAGGCCGCGCATCCGCGGCCATATAAGGGGTTCTTTGACAATTTTTTGCACAGTAATTTTCTTTACCTGCTACAGTATATTTTGAGTATATTTAATCTGAATCTGCTGTTGAAAAATTCTGGAGATGTTTTTAGACTCGTGGTTTCGATCGGAATTTTCATTTCGCTTTCTTTTCCGGGTAAACTAGAAAGTATTGAAGTGTTTGAACGAATATCATTTACTCAATATTCACGGGGTTTAAATGGTTTGGAGATACGTGCAAGTCTTTTTGCGGTGGTCCCTCTAGAAGACAACAAACCTTAACTCGATTATGTGACCGTCTTGAACTGCCCTTTGAACCCTAGGGTTTGGGGCAGTACGGCGTGCCACATGTGAGGCGTTGGCTTGACCCTTCTACGGCTGGACCGCCGCTACTGTGCCACACTCCGGATCTTTTGAACCCTGCTCAAGTGTTGAGCTTTAGTGAATCTTGGGTGCTTGAATGTTCGTTCGAAAACTTTAATACTGTCTGTTTGTCTGGAATGTGATACAATATGTGGAATTTGATCATGCTTCTATTCATTCATACATGCTGATAAAGCCCAAAGGATATCGGCTTGACTACTCTGATTATGATGGAGATCATACTAGTGGGACATCTGTAGTCTATAAGCATATCCTGAAATGTCCCTAGTCGGAGGTGTATCGAGACGGGGCATCGATATACCAGAGTAGACTAGCGTATATGATACTAGACCCATGTGATGGGCGATGGATGTTCCCACATTCATCGATGTTTGACATCAAGATCATATACGGGTGCTCAGTGGTGACTGGGTACACTGGACGGACTCACCGAGAACTCCTATATGGAATTATATCTATCGTCGGATAGCAGTTCTCAGGTGACACTGGTACAGGTTAGTCTGTAGACCCGAGATCGTCATGGAGTCTTGTGTGTTCTCCCACTGCACTTTGATTGCCACCCTACCATGGCTCTACTGAGTCGTGCAAACAGGTGGCCGTTGGGTACAGTCCCGAGACATACGAAGACGATGAGCAATAGGAGGGGTTTCGTCTCTCCCGGTATTGGGAGTTGATGCTGTGCAGTGCCCGACTGGTTATAACAGCAAGTCCCTGGCCAGGGCTGCTGCGATTTGCTGATAAGTGTTATCAGTAGTTTCTCGATCTGTTATAGACCATTCATCGACACGACTTATTGAGTTATTGGGGTCGACGTCACCATCCCTAGGCTCGATACGCAGCATATCTGACGAAGAGACCGGACTGTACGGTAGTGTTGCCGGATGGCTCGACGGGAGTTGTAACAGGTTCGCTTGTTGTCTTCTGATCGCTCAATACCCGGGTGGCCGTTACGTTTAGCTGACCGCTTGCGGCTTGAGGGTAATTGATATGATCATTACCCTCTGCCGGCGTATTGACGAGTCTTAGAGTCCCACAAAAGAGTTGCTCAGTCCAGGCGAAACGTTGTGGTGCGCGTATGCGATATACGCATGCACCCGATTGAAATGTGCGTATATGATACTGTACATTGATCGGGCGGCTTGCTTTTGGTAGGGTCATATGTGATATGGCCGGATTGATAAATCAAGAGTTGATTTATCATTTAACCATTAGTTTTTCTCACTTGAAAACCTTTTCTTGGATGATGGATGTGTGCATGCATGTGTGTTTATCTTTCTTTCTTTCATGCTAGTTTCTTGCACATATGGATGTGCATACATACACACATACATACAACCATCCATCATGGTTGTTAGCATATGGAAATGGTGGCAATGCAAGACTCACACCATAGATTATTTAATGGATTATTATTTGATTATGGATTTAAAAAGAAAATGAAAAGGAAAGGATAATTATGCTAGTTTCTACATGCTTCTTCTAACCTAACCATGCTCACCTACCACTAAACCATGGTTATCCTCTCCTTTATCATTCTAAACCCAAGTTAAATTAATCATCTATCATTTAATCATGGTTAGAGTCAAGAAGGAATAAATATATATAGTGATATTTATTTCTTTTGCAAGCTTAACCTTATGGTTATCATTTTACCTCTTGAAAAGAAATAGCCACCATTTTCATCCTCCTTCTTCTCCTCTCTAGTTTTTTCTAGTGAGTCAAACACAATCAAAGAAAGGTTTTTGAAGTGAGATCCAAAGCCACAACAACATTCTACACAAGCTTAGCCGTTTTGTTTAGAGTGTTATCTTCGGTTTGACGAAGTAGCGAGCTTGGACGGAGATCTCCGTGGTGGATCGTCGTGGACGCAAGAGGACGACGAGTGAACCTTCTTCCAACACACTAGAGCCTAAGGAGTGAAGCAAAAACGGGAGCTACAAAGGTTGTAGCCTTCAAACCCTAATCTTTACTTACTTATAGTTTGTTAACCCTAATTTCTAGGATCGATCCACTTGCATGTTAGTTTAGCACCTTAAAAATGAAAACTTTAGGTCATGTGATGCTTGAAATCTCTTCATAGGGTGCTATACTAACCTTACAGTCCATTCGCTCCAAGTAGTGAACACCCGAACTCTAGTAAGGGTTCACATGAAGAAATGAATAAGCTTGCTCGAAGTCTTCGAGGCCGAAAATGATCTACGTCGAGGAGACTCAAGCTCATGCTACCTCTTCACTAATGGTAGATTAGTGAAGCAAACACCCTAAACTAAATGGCTAATATAGTAGAGGATGATAAAGTAGGAATTGGGCTCACTTCAGATTTATTTTTCTCACTATTTTTCTTCATCATTTCAAAAGCTAGTGAGCTTTCTCATGAGAAAGAAGAAGATGAAGTGAAGATGAGAATGAAACTCATGAGGTGAGAATAGAAACCATGGGTGAGTTAGTGTTATACACTAACTCATGTAGAGAATAAACCATGGCTAATTAATAATGGTTAGGTTAATAAATATCTACAAGTAAAACAAAATTAGTGGACTTGGCCAATGGTTCCCTAAGCTTCTACAAGCTTCAATCATGTGACTAATTTCCATCTAATTTGGTTTACTTTAAATAAATAAAAACCTTACATTATATTAAGCATGGTGTGAGTCTCATACACCCATATTGCATGTGGCATCAAACATGACACAAAATAATGTAAATTAATATATATCAGATATATACCAAGTGTACACTTATGAGAAAAAGAAAACTTAAGTGAGCTACTATTAGTTAATATAAATTAATATATCACAAATATAATTATACATTAAATTATTAAATCAACACTTGATTTAATAATCCGGCTATATCACATACAACCGACTAATATCAAATGTAACAACTTATCGAATCAACACTTGATCCGATAACCCGGCTATATCAAATATAACCGACCGATATCACATATCGCGAGAATAGAATGCAGTATCACATACACGCATTAATCTCGGTCCTGCACATATCACATATGTGCTCCTACTTCGTTTCGCATGAACCAGGAAACCTCTGTGTAGGACTCTAAAGACTCGTCAATACGCCGGCAGTAGATGATGATCATATCAAACATCCACAAGCCGCAAGCGGTCTGCTAAACGTAACGGCCACCGGGTATTGAGCGATCAGAAGATCAACAAGCAAGCCTGCTCATACTCCTGTGAATCCAATCAAGTAACACTACCGTACAGTCCGGTCTCTTTGTCAGATATGTCGCATATCGCAGCCTGGGGGTGGTATAACGTCAGACCCCAATAGCTTGATAAGTTATGCCGATGCAAGGTCCATAACGGTTCGAGAAACTACTGATAACACTTACCAGTAAATCTCAGCAACCCTGGCCATGAATTTTCTGTTATGGCCAATCGACCATAGCGCAACATCAAACCCCAATACCGGAAGAGACGAATCCCCCCTATCGCTCATTGCCTCCATGTGACTCGGGACTGTGCCCAAAAACCAACGTTTTGCACGACTCAGTAGAGCCGTGGTAGGGTGGAAATCAAAGCACAGTACATGGTATCAGAGCCACCCAAACAACTTAAACTAGTAGTAAACAATGTTTTAGTTTCAAAACCGAAAAACTCCGATTTTCAAAGCATGTTCTCTGTTCGAAAACATTTTGGTCTCTGAAATTTTTTTAAATAAGTGCAGAGGCTTAATCTTGAGATGTTAATGACACAATGAAAACGATGAGATTCCAAAATGTTAAAACCGCCAGAATCCTCAAATTACCCACTATGGGCGGTTTTCCTGTGTCCTATGGTCCTCATTTTCATCCACTGTCTTAGGTTTTGGAAATTGGTATTTTTGGTCTTGTTTGTTTTTCCCCAGATTTCACTTAGTGTTATCTTTGCTTTGGGGCAACTCGGGGGTTTTACAACTTGAAACTTTTGCATTGTTGATATCTGTGATGTGATATATGTGTTGCTGAATGTTATCTAATTGCTATATGTTTATTTAGACGGGATTGCACACAATGTGGTGTTACTTGTTTATGTGGTTATATATATATGGTCTTGGTTTAGTAGGATTGTCGTGTTGGATAGCCCCTAGTGCGATGTAGCTTGTACAGTTTCGATTCAGTATGTATATTTTTTATTGCGGGGCGAGCGTCCGACATGTGGATTGCTGTTTCTGCCAATTATGTATATTCTTTTATCGGGGCTCGACCAAGTTGCGGTAGTTGTTGGGACTTCACGCGCACGCGCAAACGCGTATATTTTGAAAATAGAATCGTTTTTGGAAATGGATGCGCACGCGAGCTCGGTCTCGTTTTAAAATTTATAAACCGCAAGTGCACGACGCGTTGTAGCGAGCCGGAAAGTACGGGTCGATCCGCAAGGAATTGTGTATTAGGTTTTGTTGCTTAAGGTTCAACAAATAACGAATTGGTTTGGTTTGTCACAAAAATAAAAAAAACAAGGAAACGGAGAAAACAAGTTAATAAAGAAATGACCGTGGCTTTGGCTCGGATGGTCGAATCGCGACGATTTCTTCGATGCTCCCTTGGTCATGAGTTTTCCGTCCTTGTGTCGACCCTGAAGTAAAGCTTGACTTGTCAAAGCGGTTGCAAATCATAAATCATCAAGTTCTCGGATCTCGACTCAAAATACGAAACGAGTCCGTATTGTTCACTTACCGTTTGAATGTCCAAGCTTGAGGTATCAACACTAAGCACAAGGGTTAGCAAGCATACGACAACATCAAAAACACAAATTAGCGAGTGAGAGCAATTCGTTTTAGTGATAACTTTGCTAAGTGTTTGTGATAGTATAGGGTATATGAAAACCGAGGGTTTGGCAAGCACTTGGTCACAAAATACCGTATCTAAACTTAGCAAACTTACCACCAAATTGATTTTAATTTAAACATTGTGAAATGGGGAAAGGGAGTGAGTATGGTATATGAGGAGGTTACAAAGTAACCATGGTTTCAAAATACCATATCACATCAATACATAAACAATTTGTTAGTGTAATATGCCCTAGAGGACATTATTGTATAGTACTACTTTGTATATTAAATTTTGGAAGCTTAGGATATATACACGGATTTATGACAATCTTGCTCGATATAGTAGTATGCTACTTAGTTTGTATCTATCTTAATATGTGTATATGTTTTCTTTAACGTATCGCTAATACATATTGATAGAACCCTTAGGATCTTTGCTTGACTACTAGCGTTGTGATGGCAGTCACACTAGTGGGGGCTGGGTTGTCTACAAGAACATCCTTACACAGGTCCCTAGTCACAGGATTATCGAGACATGGCATCGATACTCCAGTGTAGACTAGTGTATACGGTTCTCTACCCAACGGGGGAGATGATCTATCCCACAGCCATCAGTACGTCGTACTGGAGATAGTATGCAGGTGCTCATTGGGTAAGGAGTTACACTGGACGGACTCGTAGGGAACTGCTGGTTGGTAATATACCTATCGTCAGGTAGCAGTTCCCAGGTGACATGAGTACAGCTTAGTCCGTTGACTTGACACTGCTACTTCGCCTCCCAATGTTCTTAGATTACTACCCTACGACGGCTTTGCTGAGTCGTGCAAACAGGTAGTTGTTTGGTGCAGTCCCGAAGCACTTGGAGGCAGCGGCAGTTAGATAGGATTCGTCTCTCCCGGTAATGGGGGTTGATGTCGCGCTGTGTTCGGAAAGCCATTACACAAAGTCCCTGGCCAGGGCAAGCGAGATTTGCTGGTAGGGATTCCAGTAGTTTCTCAGGCTGTTTTTGGCTGCACTCCGACACGACTTATTGCACTATTAGGGGTCTGACGCTTGCCGCCCCCTAGGATTGATATGCGACACTATTAGACGAACAGACCGGATTGTACGGAGATTGCCACAGACAGGCTCAGTAGGGGAACAGATGAGTTTCCTCGTCGACCTTCTTATCGACAGATACCTGGGTAGCCGTTAGTACAGCTAGTGCCACTGACACGCTTGTAGTTAAACCCCCTTCCAGCGTACTGTCGAGTCTTTAGAGTCGGACACAGAGGGTTTCCCGGCTTCGGGCAAAACGTGTAGAGGTCGTATGGTTTTACGACAGGGTTCGATCGCATACGTATACTTATGCGCATATGATGTTCGGGCGGACATTACTAGTGGGCTTTGGTTTTTAAGCCGGATCCTAGTATATGATTATTGGATTAGTTTCGTCTCATTGTATTCGTGTTTCTCGGGATACGGATGCGGGTATGTATATACGGATGAGAGGGGTATTCTTGTAATTTGGACAAGATTACAACATGGAGAATGACACCTCAAATTAGGGTTTTTCTTTATGATTAATTCTTTAGTGAGGTGGAGGAATTGAGAGAGGAAACTTTGTGGTATTTTGGTGAAATGAAATTAGGGTTTTGCATTGACCATCTTGGATTCATTTGGCATTAGTTGACTTAGATATTTGTTAGATATTTTCTCATGGTTTAAATGCCAAAACTCTAGCTCATTTCACATAATCTTTAACAAAAGAAAAAACAACAGATACTTTTCCTCTCCTCATTTTTCTCAAGCTTTCTCCTTCTCCATTCAAACCCTAACCATCTCATGAGTTGAGAATCATAGGGTTTGTGAGACTACTAGACTCCTCATCACTGTCTACACATCCTAGGCTACTTAGTTTAGAACACCAAGTGACTTAGTTGCCTCAAGTTAGAGGTTAAAGCTCAACGTTGGATCTCTCGGGTGGATCTTCTACGATTTGGACAAGACGACGAGGAGGTGCATTCCGTTCTCAGTTCAAGGAGCTCACGACTTGAAGAAGGACAGCGAGGAGGTGAAGGACAGCGAGAACTTGAGGTATAACACTCACACATAGTAGTTAAACCTCTTTGCTAAATTGTTAGTTAGGGTTTAGTATCGATCCTGGAGTTTAGTCGATGTTACGAAGCTAATAAAAATCGTTTTTTTATACTCCGCCTTCCAGCGAACACGTGGGGTGGGTGGCATCGACTTACAGTGGTACCAGAGCCCGACTAAACCATAGCTAACAGATTAAACGACAACTAAAACTACGAAACCGAAATAACCCGTAAACATCGAAATGTAGATCCTAGTTTCTGTTGAATTTTTTCGAGGCTCAGAAACTTATTTTAGCAACTGCAGAGTACTCTTTGAACTGTAAAATGAACACTCACCAAAAATGAGAAAATCCCCTCAGAAAATGGCCGGCCACTTTGAGGAAATTTCCGAGCTCACCGGGTCAAATGCAGGGGATTGCTTCGTGTTTTGGTCTGTGGCTTTGTTACTAGGATCTAGGGTTTCAGGAGTTGTTTATTTTTGCCAATTTTGAATATGCTGTCAATTCTTCACTGTGGCAATACGGGGTGTTTCAAAGTCGCAGTTTAACGTCGTTTAATGTTTCAAGATGTGATAAATGTGTTCGTAAACTTCCGCTAATTGCTATATGTCGGTTAGTTGGGGGTTGCACATTTCTGTGATGTTTGTTTGTGTATATGGACTTATTGGATTGTCGTGAATGAATAGCCAGGGATGTGAGGTTTTATATTCTTTCATTCAAATGTAAATTGTAAATTGTTGTAATATTTTTTCGCGGGGCACATCCGGGTTGAGGTTGTAGCCACCGTTGTATTATTTCATTTACGGTTTACTGCTCCTAGGATAGACACAAGGTGGGGTGCACAAACTACCGGGTACTTTGAAGTGCCGAGTGGCCTACTTACGTCGTTGAGGGAGGTTGCTTTGCTTCGGGTATTTGGCGGGTAGTTTGCCGCACCCATAGGGGTCTGGGGTAGGGTATGGCTATTCATCGCGACCGTGGAATCCGTCTTTTGTTACAGGCTTAAACGAAACGTGGAATTCCTAATATATCCTATGTGTTCATCTATAATCTGGAATGCCTATTATTGCATCTGACGAATGGATATTAATATATATTATATATTAGATGTTGCTTATGTTTTGCATCTGCACTGGTCCATCCCCCAGCTCTGGCGTTAGTTATCTAACCTAACGGTGTAAGACGGGGCCCCGTGGCGAATGCGGATGACATATGCGTACGTTGTATTTTCGTCTTTTTCTGCAATGGTAGGTTAATTGATGGGATTGTATTACATTAAAGCAAAGCAAATAAACCAAAGTTGAATCGTTGGAACAATTTTTAAACCACTCGGTTTTTTCAAAACAGAAAAACTTTTAAAAATGCGGAGCTTAAACCACTCCTTTTAAAAGCTATCAGATTCCTTCGATTATATCAAGTTCACTACGTTCACGGTTTCGCCAAAACCATTCGTAGCGCTCCGTCATTTCATATGAATATTCAATAGTATTCAAGCTATGTTTGTTGGCCTCAGTCAAGGTATAGTGATTGGTAGCTGCTGGGTATTCATATGTTGCATAGATAGATGCATTGGTTTGGGACAGTCATACTACTTTGTTGGCCTTAGTCAAGGATATGTATGGGTGGGTTCAAATTAACCTCGGGTAGAACTTGACATGTGACTTATGATTTGTTGGCCTTAGTCAAGATCATAAGAGCATGGGGCAAAAATCCACATTGGGAGTTTCTAAAGAAACTGAAACTTGCTAGTGCTGCATACCATTTGGAGTTTGATAATGTTGGTAGCATTCCTTCAGCATTATCACATAATGATATTTGGATCTCGATCCTACTGTGAGTATCCGCTACTCCTCGGGAGATTTTTTCACACAACGATCAATGCTATAAACCAAGTAGGTGTCTAGAACAGTGTTAGCGGGGTTATGCCTCCACAGAAAAGAGGTTATTTAATTAAGGAACTTCGTGAAGCGTTGTAAAACCTCCCTCGAAGTACCGACACTATCCTGGATGAAAGGTTAAGCAAGTATTGTTTGGTGAGATTAATCTTGACTAATTCTTCTTTTATGGTTTGAGGAAGGATTCGAGAAACAGTGGGAGCCATCCTGTTTAGATAAACTAAAAACCATTCTAAACTTGCAAAAGCATCATGCTAAAGTGTTTCTTCTCTCTCTCCTAATTGCAGCAACCAAAGATGACGGACCTTAAGTTACTATTAGATAAAAATATATTGACATGGCCAAACTACAAAGATTGGTTCAGGAATGTCAAGATGGCAATAACTTATGACAAGTTGGGGTATGTCCTTACTACTAAAGTCCCCGCCATCCCAGGTCGAGAATCCAATATCGCGGATAAGGAAATCCATAAGACCTGGGAGATTGACTGCGTGAAGGCCAAGTGTCTCGTGCTGGCCTCTATGGGCAATGAGCACCAGAGGCAGCACGAGAATATGGATCTTGAATCGATATTCCTCCATACCAAAGAATTATATGGAAAGCAATCTCGTATCGCAAGATACAAGACCTCGAAGAAACTTTTTCAGGTGAGGTTGGCCGTCGGATCATCTGTAGGGGAACGGGTCCTTAAGATAATTGGCTACATTCAGGAGCTCGCGGACCTCGAGACCACGTTAGAGAATGAGCTGTATACAGACTTGATTCTGCAGTCCCTCCCTTCCACCTACGTCCAGTTTATCATGAATTTTAATATTCAAGGTAAAGAAGTTGAACTTCCGGAACTCCTCAACATGTTGAGGAGTGCAGAGGGCACCCTGTAAAAAGCCAGGGAAACACCCGCTCTATTTGTTGGTGGAGCTTCCTATTCTAGATCCAAGGCGAAAGCCAAAGGAAAGAAGAAGAAGGCATCCACCAAGCCGAAAGGCGGTGTTAGTAAGGTGGAAGCGAAGAGCAAGGCAAAAGTAGCAGGGCCGACAGTAAGAAAGGAAGAATGCTTCTACTGTCATAAGAAGGGCTACTGGAAGAAAGATTGCAGGGCTTGGAAGGCCAAGAACCAGGACCCGAAGCAAGTTGTGGCTTCGGTTTCAGGTTTGTTTATAATTGAAAACTGTCTGTCAATCAACTCTAATTCTTAGGTATTGGATACCAGATCAGGATCTCATATCTGTAATTCTTTGCAGGCACTGAGAAGCCGTAGGGTTCTGAATACCGGTGGTATGACCCTCAGGGTTACTAACGGAGCGAGCGTGGATGCTGTGTCTGTAGGAGAATATCACCTTGGATTGACGAGTGGACATATTTTGGTTTTGCGCAACTGTTTTTGTGTACCTAGTTTGACTTGTAATATCATTTCTGTATCTTTGTTATCTAAAGAAGGTTATGATTTTACATTTGTAAGCGATGTCATAAACATCCACCTTAATCATGGTCCGATTAGGTCATGTACTCTAAACAACAGTATATACGTATTAAACCAACTACAAATTTTCAATGTCCAGAACACACTTAGAAGAAAGTCTCCAGAACTAAATCAGGCTTTCTTATGGCATTGTAGACTGGGTCACATCAATGAAACACGGTTGACGAAATTACATAGAGAGGGATATTTGGATCCGTTCGAATATCAGTCTTATGCAACTTGTCAATCTTGTCTCATGGGAAAGATGACAAAGACTCCGTTCACTGGACACGGAGTGAGAGCGAGCGAGCTCTTAGGACTCATACAAAGCGATGTGTGTGGTCCAATGTCTACACATGCGCGAAGTGGTTATTCTTACTGCATTTATTTTACGGATGATTTCTCTAGGTATGGACGATTTCTCTAGGTACGGACATGTCTTCTTGATGAAGCATAAATCCGAGGCCTTTAAGAAATTCCGGGAATATAAGAATGAAGTGGAAAAACAAACAGGCAAAAGTATCAAGACACTAAGATCTGATCGAGGTGGTGAATACTTGAGTGCCGAGTTCCTGGATTACCTAAAAGAGAATGGAATTCTCTCTCAGCTTACTCCTCCATACACACCACAATACAATGGTGTATCGGAAATGCGGAACAGAACCCTATTAGACATGGTTCGTTCAATGATGAGTAAGGCTGAGTTGCCGCGATCCTTCTGAGGATATGCACTAGAATCAGCTGCATAGCTTTTGAACCAGGTTCCTACTAAGTCAGTTCCCACCACACCATATCAGATGTGGAGTGGGAATAAACCCTGTCTTAAACAGTTTAAGACATGGGGATGTCCAGCTTTTGTTAAAAAGCAGCATGCGGACAAGCTCGAGGCACGCTCAGTACAGTGTAAGTTTGTGGGATACCCAAAGAATTCCAAGGGGTATTTTTTCTATTACGCAGAGGAGCAAAAGGTCTTTGTTTCTCGTCATACCCGTTTCTTGGAAACTGAAATTTTAGAAAATCAGATAAGTGGGAGCGCAATAGAACTGGAAGAAATTCCAGAACCACAAGCTATTACTGAAAGCTTGGTGGAACCAGAAGTTTCAAATGAACAGGACATTCCCGCCCCACTCCGCATGAGTAGTAGGCTATCTCATCCGCCTGAGAGATACTACGGTTTTCTCGTAGATGGGGATAGAGAGGATTGCTTCATTAATAATGATGAGCCGACTAACTTCCAGCAATCCATTCAGAGCACTGACTCGGTAAAATGGCTGGATGCAATGCGGACCGAGATGGAGTCCATGTACACCAACAAAGTATGGACTTTGGACATTGCTCCAGAAGGGGTAAAACCCGTAGGCTGCAAATGGATCTTCAGAATGAAGATTGGTGTAGATGGACAGGTTGAAACATATAAGACTAGACTTGTTGCAAAAGGATTTCGTCAAAGACCTGGTTTGGACTATGATGAAACCTTTTCACCAGCGGGTATGCTCAAATCCATTCGGATCCTTCTTGCCATTGCTGCCTTCCACGATTATGAGATTTGACAGATGGACGTAAAAACCACTTTTCTAAATGGGAATTTGGAAGAGTACGTCTATATGGACCAGCCAGAGGGTTTCATTCAGAGTGGGAGCAGCGGGAAAGTATGCAAGTTGCTTAAGTCCATCTATGGACTAAAGCAGGCATTGCAGAGTTGGAACCTCTGTTTTGATGAGACAGTCAAACAATTTGACTTTATCAAAAATCCAGATGAGCCATGCATTTATAGTAAAGATTGTAGCATGAACTGTTGTGTTCCTCGTCTTGTACGTGGATAACATTCTCTTGATAGGAAATGACATTCCTATGCTACAATCTGTCAAAAGGTTCTTGTCACAAAGGTTCTCCATGAAAGACCTGGCTGATGCCTCTTACATTCTGGGGATCCAGATCTATCGTGTTAGATCTAAAAGGATGTTAGGACTTTCACAGTCCAGGTACATCGACACCATACTGAAAAGATTCAGTATGAAAGATTCAAAGCGCGGTAATTTACCGGCTTGTCACGGAATCACCCTCTCCAAAGAGATGTCTCCCAAGACTGATTTGGAAAGGGATCGCATGTCTATTATACCCCACGCTTCTGCTGTAGACTCTATAATGTATGGGATGTTGTGTACCAGACCAGATGTAGCTTATGCACTAAGCGTAGTAAGCCGGTATCAGTCGAACCCTGGGGAGAAGCACTGGATAGCAGTAAAGAACATTCTCAAGTACCTGAGAAGGACTAAAAAAATGTTCTTGGTTTACGGCGGAAAAGACCTCCAGATCGAGGCCTTTGCTGACTCCAGCTTCCAAAGTGACAACGATGACTCCAAATCCATGTTAGGTTATGTATTTACCCTCAATGGAGGGGCGGTCTGTTGGATGAGTTCCAAGCAGGACACCATTGCTGACTCGACGATGGAAGCAGAGTATATCGCAGCTTCTGATGCCGCAAAAGAAGTCGTCCTGATGAAGAAGTTCTTAACAGAACTTCAGGTGGTTCCGTCGATTGTTGATCCAATACCTCTGTATTGTTAGAACAATGAGGCTATAGCTTTAGCAAAGGAACCCAGGTCCCATCAGAAATCTAAACACATCTTGAGGCTGTATCACCTGATCAGAGAGATCGTGGATCGCCGGGAGATCGATGTTCGGAGAGTTGCTACTGAGGACAACACTGCAGATCCATTCACAAAGGCCATCCCTCAGACGCAGTTCGAGAGGCTATTCGAGATGATAGGTCTGCGATATGCCAGCACATGGCCTTAGTGCAAGTGGGAGATTGTTAGTGTAATATGCCCTAGAGGCCATTATTTTATAGTACTACTTTGTATATTACATTTTGGAAGCTTGGGATATATACACGGATTTATGACAATCTTGCTCGATATAGTAGTATGCTACTTAGTTTGTATCTATCTTAATATGTGTATATGTTTCTTTTAACGTATCGCTAATACATATTGATAGAACCCTTAGGATCTTTGCTTGACTACCAACGTTGTGATGGCAGTCACACTAGTGGGGGCTGGGTAGTCTACAAGCACATTCTTACACAGGTCCCTAGTCGCAGGATTATCGAGACAGGGCATCGATACTCCAGAGTAGACTAGTGTATACGCTTCTATTCCCAGCAGGGGAGATGGTCTGTCCCACACCCATCAGTACGTCGTACTGAAGATAGTATGCAGGTGCTCATTGGGTTATGAGTTACACTGGATGGACTCGTAGGGAACTGCTGGTTGGTAATATACCTATCGTCAGGTAGCAGTTCCCAGATGACATGAGTACAGCTTAGTCCGTTGACTTGACACTGCTACTTCGCCTCAAGTGTGTTCCCACTGTTCTTAGATTACTACCTTACCATGGCTCTGTTGAGTCGTGCAAACAGGTAGTAGTTGGGTGCAGTCCCGAAGCACTTGGAGGCAGTGGCGGTTAGATATGATTCGTCTCTCCCGGTATTGGGGGTTGATGTCGCGCTGTGTTCGGAAAGCCATTACACAAAGTCCCTGGCCAGGGCAAGCAAGATTTGCTGGTAGGGATTCCAGTAGTTTCTCAGGGTGTTTTTGGCTGCACTCTGACACGACTTATTGCACTATTAGGGGTCTAACGCTTGCCGCCCCCTAAGACCGATATGCGACACTCTTAGACGAACAGACCGGACTGTATGGAGATTGCCACAGACAGGCTCAGTAGGGGAACGGATGTGTTTCCTCGTCTACCTTCTTGTCGACAGATACCTGGGTAGCCGTTACGTACAGCTAGTGGCACTGACGTGCTTGTGGTTAACCCCACTGCCAGCGTACTGTTGAGTCTTTAGAGTCCGATACAGAGGGTTTCCCGGCTTCGGGCAAAACGTGTAGAGATCGTATGGTTTTACGACAGGGTTCGATCGCATACGTGTACTTGTGCACATATGATGTTCGGGCGGACATTACTAGTGGGTTTTGATTTAAGCCGGATCCTAGTATATGATTATTAGATTAGTTTCGTCTTATTGTATTCATGTTTCTCGGGATACGGATGCGGGTATGTATATACGGATGAGAGGGGTATTCTTGTAATTTGGACAAGATTACAACATGGAGAATGACTCCTCAAATCAGGGTTTTTCTTTATGATTAATTCTTTAGTGAGGTGGAGGAATTGAGAGAGGAAACTTTGTGGTATTTTGGTGAAATGAAATTAGGGTTTTGCATTGACCATCTTGGATTCATTTGGCATTTGTTGACTTAGATATTTTTTAGATATTTTCTCATGTTTAAATGCCAAAAATCTAGCTCATTTCACTTAATCTTTAACAAAAGAAAAAACAACAGATACTTTTCCTCTCCTCGTTTTTCTCAAGCTTTCTCCTTCTCCATTCAAACCCTAACCATCTCATGAGTTGAGAATCATAGGGTTTGTGAGACTACTAGACTCTTCATCACTCTCTACACATCCTAGGCTACTTAGAGCACACAAAGTGACCTAGTTGCCTCAAGTTAGAGGTTAAAGCTTAAAGTCGGATCTCTTGTGTGGATCTTCTACGATTTGGACAAGACGAGGAGGAGGTGCATTCCGTTCTCAGTTCAACGAGCTCACGACTTGAAGAAAGACAGTGATGAGGTGAAGGACAGCGAGAACTTGAGGTATAACAGTCAAACATAGCAGTTAAACCTCTTTGCTAAATTGTTAGTTAGGGTTTAGTATCGATCCTGGAGTTTAGTCGATGTTACGAAGCTAATAAAAATCGGTTTTTGCAAACTCCGCCTCCCCACGAACACATGGGGTGCGTGGCATCAACTTACACAATCTTTAAGTTAGAATCATATTAAGCATATTAAACATAAACAAGAGGAGGAGGAAGGAAAAGCCTTTCATCTCATTTCCCCACCATTACCACAACCAAAGAGGATTAGTTACACATAATAATAGCAAAAGAAAGAAAGCAAGAAAAAGAATAAAAGAAACAAGGCAAAAGAAATATTATTTAACACTTGATGTAGTTGAGATACAAGATATTGGTAATTTGTTCAACCTCCATAATGAAGCTCTCAAAAGAAAGCTTCAAGAAGGAAGAAGAAGAAGAAACCAAGTTAAAGCCCCCACAACTCTCAAGCTAAACCAAAAACTAAGAAAAGAAATGGGTATATACACATGCCCCCTCACTCACAATCTGTTCTGGTATATATAGGCTTAACTCCAGAATAAACAAACAATATAGATGGACTGATGTGACCCTAAGAAATGACCAGAAGAAAAACGGGGGCATTTGGAGCAAAGTGACCCGGTGGTGCCAGTTTTTTAGGGGGTCTCGTCGGTTTGGTTGTGGGCAAATGGGCTCGTAATTGTGTAGTGGTCTCGAGTGCACTCAACAAGTCCATTGGTATTGTTTGATTTCTTCATATCAGCTTGGGTTATACTCAGTAGACTTGAAGGGAAACTTGATGCTTTAAATCACATCACATCTTTTAGCATTTATTACACATCACACCAACATGTGCCCATATTTGCACAATTTGTTGTGCCAAGGCTGCCCCACCATGGTCCAAGGATTAAAAGAGCTATGTGCGGACTTGTATTGTGTTGGACCAAAATTATGTACACATGTTTATTGCAAAAGTGCTCTTTGAATATCGGTCGGTTTTCTGTTCTGATTGCAGTGTCGGCTCCCAAATGTTATATCCGTGATTTTGAGTGTGTTTCCAGTATTTTATCACGAATACCTGTAATCCGTATTTACTGAGCAGACACTGGTTAATAGTACCGATATATAACAAAATAGATAATGAATGAGTGGTATTAAAATGCAGTTTTCTGTGATGAACGGTCATTGTCACCCTTGTATATATATTTCATTTCTGTACTAGAATTACCCCGTGGTGGAGTGCTCGAATACCCGGGTTCTAGAAGGGCAACAAGGCCACATCTCATGGTGTTGAGACCGAGGGGGCCTTACTCTAGAATTGGCGGGCTATTCGCCGCACTCGTAGGGGGTATAGGATCGACCCGCGGAGGGGTGCACAAGTCACCGGATTCTATAAAGCGATGGTTGACCGACTCACGTTGTTGAGGGCGTGTTACCTAGTTTCTAGAATTGGCCGGTGGCTTGCCGCACTCATAGGGGTTTAGGATCGACTTTGTATTGGCTATCCACACGACCGGGGAAAGTCGCGTCTCATTAACGGTTCAAATGAAATACGGGACTCCTAATTTATCCACTATTCCATATTGTTGTTCGCATGCCTATGATGATTTTTATCTACCTTTGATGACAATTATCTACCTGCGATGTTGATATATATATATATATATATATATATATATATATATATATATATATATATATATATATATATATTATTTTGTAGATGCTTCTATAAGTTTTGCATCCGCGTTAGTCCTTCCCCCGCTCTGCCGTTAGTTAAGTAACCTAATGGTGCATAACGGGGCCCCGTGGCGAATGTGGATCATAAAAAAGTATGCTATTTTGGTTGTTTCTTTCGTGCCTTGGAAACTTAAAATGATGGGAAAGCATTATCTGAATAATGCAAGGAAAATAAACCTAAATGATGTTGTTGGCACTAATTTTTAAAACTACTCAGTTTTCTTCAAAACAATAGTCGTATTCTTTTGATTTCAATAGAGGTATTTGGTTAGGAATATGCTGCACCTCATTCTATGAGGGAAGAGCCATGATCCCTTCGCCGGGAGTTCGCTCTTAAGCAAAAGTTTATGTTACTAGTTTTAAAAGCGGAGCCTAAACCGCTCCATTTCAAAAGTCACTCGAGTTCCTTCAACGATATCAAGTTCATTACGTTAATGGTTTTTCACCAAAAACCAGCCGTAGCCCTCCGTCATTTCAGAAAAGTAGCAGATAGTATTCGTGCTATGTACGCTGGTCTCTATCAAGGCATAGTGTACGGTAGCTAAATGTTGCTTATCTGTTGTATTTTAATGTGATTAGTTAGGACAGTCGCATAGCCACGTTGGTCTTTATCAAGGGCTTATGCATGTGGGTCTAAATTAAGCCAGGACAATGACGGGTTGAACTTGACTTGCGACTTATGGTACATTGGTCTTTATCAAGACCATATGACTCTTGGGGTAAAAACTATATCGGAAGTTTCAAACATACGGGAAACTTGCCAAGTTTGCGCGTACCTTCTGGAGTATGGTAATTTTGGTCGGCTTCCATCAAAGTTATCACATAATGATAGCTGCGTCCCGATTCCCACTGATGAGTAGGTATTACTCCTCGGGAGATTTTCACTTCACAACTAGCTAACTTATTAGTTGTCTAGAAAGTGTTAACGAGGTTACGCCTTTGAGGAAATGAGGTTATTTATTGGATTCATGCGAAAACTCGGGGGACCTCCCTCAGAGTACCAACACTGGCCTGGCTGAATAGTTAGCGAAATTATAAAGTCCATATGATCCCGACTAGTTCTCCTTTGAGGGTTTGAAGAAGAATTCGATGAAACTGTGGGAGCCATCCTGATTAGATAAAGTGATAACCAATCAAATCTTGATAGAGTGCATGCCGAGTGTTTCTTTTCTCTTTGTCTGGTACAGAGACCCATGACTTGCCTTAAAAACTCATGAACCAAGTTAACCAAACCTTCTTACACACTTGGATTTTGGATTGTCATGATTCACGACAAAGTCGCACGTATCCCTGCCACTCATACTTTACCCTTTGCATTTCTTCAGAATACTTCATATCACCACGATGGTCCATATTGTTTGGAACGACCATCGTATAGTTACATACGAACTCGAAGAAGTTATTTCAGTCAAGAATGACCACTAGTTCAGAAGAAATTGAATAGGATTATTCAGTTGTCTCTTTCCTTTACCTTCTCTCAGGTTGCGAGAGCTCCTTGTACTAAGAGAGTACACCTATTACGCTTATTGAAATGTGTATTAGCACCTCTACTAGTGTTCAGTGAGCATCAAGTATGCAATTTTAAGAAATTTAGAAGGCTAAATATCCTAAACAAGAATCGAACTAGAGAATTAGGGTTTCAAAGATGAGGAAAACAATTTCTAAACTATGTGAAGAGAATCTACAACCTTTGTAGTCTAGTCCTTCACATTAAAAGCTCCAAGTAGTAGTCCTAGAACTCTTTGTTGACTCCTTTTGAAGGTTGGAACGATCTTGGTCGAAATCTTCGTCGTCGAAGATGATCCACCTTGAGGCAACTCACACTCAAGCACACACTTCACTAATCAAGGTATTAGTGAAGAGAATAACCTATACTAATTTGCTAAAGTAGTGTAGGTTGCTGAAGTAGAAATTTTGCTCACTAAAAATCTTTCTTTCTTTTTCTTTTTCTCAACCAAGAAAAAACATGTAAGGTGAGGAAGAAGATGAACTTTTAAGTGAGAGAGTTAACCTTGAGATAAGATGAGATCACTTCAAAATGATAAATATCTGTGAATAAAACAATGAAAAAGGATGGGTCATGGCTTCTCCATGCTTCTCAAAGCAACTAAAGACTAATGGCTCATTCTCCTTTTCTTTAATTCATAAATCTAAGTCATTATCTTCTCATCTTTTCCCTAATGTGATTCTCACACATCCATGTTCTATGTACCATCAATCATGATACAATATGCATATATATCAAACATATATAGTGAGAAGAAACGAATTAAGTGAGCTCAATATTAGTTTATATACAGATATATCAAATTATTAAATTAACACTTAATTCAATAATCCAGTTATATCATATATAACCCGGCTAATATCAAATATATATCAAATCATTGAATCAACACTTGATTCAATAATCCAGTTATATCATATAACACTAGATTAGAATACGGTATCATATACGCGTATTTAATCAAGCTCCCGCACGTATCTCCAAACGTGCCCTACTTCGTTTCGCTTGAGCTAGGAAACCTTTATGTGGGACTCTAAAGACTCGTCAATACGCCAGCAGCAGGTAATGATCACATCAGATACCCACAAGCCATCAGCGGTACTAGCTAGACGTAACGGCTACCCAGGTATTGAACGAATAGAAGATCAACAAGCAAACTTGTCGAAACTCCCGTAGAGCCTATAAGCAACACTTACCGTACAGTCTGGTCTCTTCGTATGATATGTCGCATATCGAGTTTGGGGGGTAGAATCGTCAGACCCCAATAACTCGATAAGTCATGCCGATGTGTGGCCTAAAACCTTTCGAGAAACTACTGATAACACTTATCAGTAAATCTCATCAGCCCTTACCAGGGATTTGCTATTATAGCCAATCGAGCATACTATCTTAGGTGAACAAACTAACTCCAATGACTAGTGAGACCTGGCCACCGCCCCTTGTCGGGGTCTCGATCAGTATACACTAGTCTACCCTGGAGTATCGATGCCCAATCTCGAAACTCCCACGACTAGAGCATTTAAGGATGCGCTTGAGACAGCAGCATACCTATTGAATCAACTTCCATCTAAATTGGTGCCTAAAACACCATATGAGATATGGAGTGGAAAGAGACCATATCTTAAACGAGTTAAGATATGGGGTAGTTCGACCTATATCAAAAAGCAAACTCCGGAAAAAGATATGGGGTAGTTCGACCTATATCAAAAAGCAAACTCCGGAAAAACTCGAGGCAAGATCAGTTCTTTGCAAGTTTGTGGGATATCCAAAGAATTTATTGCAGGGTTCCCTAGGGCGGCAGCAAGGTTTCGAGAGGTATCGTCCATGCCAATTTCAAAAATTTGACGTACTAAAGAACCCTAACCCTAGAATCTTAACTAGAGATTTAGATGAACTAGCAATGCAAACAACATTACATCTAAGTGAATGAGGAATACAACCTTTGTAGACCGGTCCTTCACTTCTAAAGCTCCTTGTAGTAGTCCCTTCGCTCCAAGTAGTGAACACCCGAACTTTTGTAAGGGTTCACATGAAGAAATGAACAAGCTTGCTCGAAGTCTTCGAAGCCGAAGATGATCTACGTCGAGAAGACTCAAGCTCATGCTACCTCTTCACTAATGGTAGATTAGTGAAGCAAACCCCTTAAACTAAATGGCTTATATGGTAGAGGATGATGAAGTAGGAATTGGACTCACTTTAGATTTATTTTTCTCACAATATTTCATCACCTTGAGAAAAGCTAGCAAGCTTTCTCATGAGGAAGAAGAAGATGAAGTGGAGATGAAAATGAAACTCTTAAAGTGAGAATAGCAACCATGGGTGAGTTAGTGTCATACACTAACTCATGTAGAGAATAAACCATGGCTATCAATAATGGTTAGGTTAATAAATATCTACAAGTAAAACAAAATTAGTGGACTTGGTCAATGGTTCCACAAGCTTCTACAAGCTTGAACCATGTGACTAATTACCAACTAATTTGATTTACTTTAAATAAACAAAACCCTCACATTATTATAAGCTTGGTGTAAGTCTCATACACCCATGTATCATGTGGCATCAAGCATGACACAAAAGTTGTACTTTAATATATATCACATATATACTATATGCACACAAGTGAGACAAAGAAATGTTTAAGTAAGCTAATATTAATTAATTTAAATTAATATATCTCATATAAAATTATACATTAAATTATTAAATCAATACTTGATTTAATAATCCGGCTATATCACATACAACCGGCTAATATCAAATGTATCAACTTATCGAATTAACACTTGATCCGTTAACCCGTCTATATCTCATATAACCGACCGATATCACATATCGCGAAATAGAATAAGGTATCACATACGCGTATTAATCTCGGTCCCGCACATATCACATATGTGCTCCTACTTCGTTTCGCATGAACTGGGAAATCTCTGTGTAGGACTCTAAAGACTCGTCAATATGCCGACCGATATCACATATCGCGAAATAGAATAAGGTATCACATACGCGTATTAATCTCGGTCCCGCACATATCACATATGTGCTCCTACTTCGTTTCGCATGAACTGGGAAATCTCTGTGTAGGACTCTAAAGACTCGTCAATATGCCGGCAGTAGGTGATGATCATATCAAACACCCACAAGCCGCAAGCGGTCTGCTAAACGTAACAGCCACCCATGTATTGAGCGATCAGAAGATCAACAAGCAAGCCTGCTCATACTCCTGCGAATCCAATCAGTAACACTACCGTACAATCCGGTCTCTTCATTAGATATGTCGCATATCGCAGCCTGGGGGTGGTATAATGTCTGACCCCAATAGCCTGATAAGTCATGCCGATGCAAGGTCCATAACGGTTCGAGAAACTACTGATAACACTTACCAGTAGATCTCAGCAACCCTGGCCAAGGATTTCCTGTTATGGCCAATCGAGCATAGCGCAACATCAACTCCCAATACCGGGAGAGACGAATCCCCTCCTATCGCTCATTGCCTCCATGTGACTCGAGACTGTGCCTAAAAACCACCTTTTTGCACGATCTCTTGAACGTGGTATGGTGGAAATCAAAGCACAGTGGGAATCACACAAGACTCTATGACGATCTCGGGTCGACAAACTAACATGTACCAGTGTCACCAGAGAACTGCTATCTGATGATAGGTATAATACCATCTAGGAGTTCTCGGCGAGTCTGTTCAGTGTACCCAGTCTCCACTGAGCACCCGTATACCTTCTGTGATGTCAAACACCAATGGATATGGGATCATCCATCGCCCATCCTATGGGTCAAGAAGCGTATACGCTAGTTTACTATGGAGTATCGATGACATGTCTCGATACTCCCATGACTATGAACATTTGAAGGATGTACTTGCCGACTACCTATGCCCCACTAGTATGATCCGCATTATAAGCCTGGTAGTCAAGTACTCATCCTAAGGGCTTTATCAACATGTAATAGAGAGAGACAATAAGTATACATGTTAAGATAAAGTGCAACCAGATAGCTTACTATCATGTCGAGAAAGAAAGTCCTCCCTATATATGTCCAAGCATCCACTACAATATACATCACATGTACAGTAATGGCCTCTAGGGAATACATATAACCAACAATCTCCCATTTGCACTAAGGCCATTTTTTGCAGTATCTCATACTCATCGTCCTACAGAAGTCTCTCTAGGGAAAGGCCTTTGTGAGTGGATCCGCCGTGTTTTCCTTCGCGTCAACTCTCCTAACCTTGATCCCTTGGAGATCAACCATCTCTCTGATAAGGTGATACTGTCCTCAGAATATGTCTTGATCGCTGATGGGACCGGTGTTCCTAAGCTTAAGCCACAACTCCATTGTAGTCACAATAACAGTTATTGGACGCTCAATGGTAAGAACCATGTTCATCTCAAGAAGAAGAAATGCCCAGACAGCCATTTTGGCAGCATCGTTGGTAGCAATGTATTCAGCCATTATCATCTAGTATGCCACGGTATCTAGCTTGGAACTCTTCCAACATACCGTCCCTCCACTGAGGGTAAAGATAAAGCTTGTGACTGACTTTCAGTCGACCTTATCACTCTGGAAGCTGGAATTGGTAAAGGACTCCCACTGGAGTTCACCGTTACCAAAACCCCAAGAACATCTCCTTAGTGCTTCTCAAGTACTTAAGAATGTCCTACACAGCTTTCCAGTGAGCTAGCTACATCTGGTCTGGTACAAAACATCGCATACATGATAGAACCTAGTGCCGAAGCATAGGGTATCCTTTATACGCGAACTCTCTCCAAATCAGTCTTGGAAGACATCCTTTTGGAGAGAGTGATTCCTGAGTAAGTGGATGAACCACCACGCTTAGAATCTTCCATACTAAACCCCTTTAGTATGGTGTTAATGTACCTGGATTTGGGACACTCCCAACATCCACTCAGATCTATCACTATAGATCATAATCCACAAGATGTAGTAGGTATCATCCAGATCTTCCATGGAGAATCCTCGTGATAAGAGGAGCTTGACCGAGTGTAGCATAGGAAACCATTTCCTATCAAGAGTATGTCATATCCGTAAAATACGTAGAGGAAAACCTTACTCTCTACAACCTTCTTGAATATACAAGTTTCATCTACCTTTTTGATGAAGTCAAACTCTTTGACTGCCACATCAAAACAGATGTTCCAACTCCGCGATACGCGTATTGATCCTGATGGACTTAAGCATACCTTTGAAAGTCTCAACTTTTCCATTTACACCAAGAATCTTCTCAAGATCTATTTGCTCCCAATTGGTTTTACCCCTTCAGGTGCAACATTCAAAATCATACTTTGTTGATGTACATGGATTCCATCTTTGATCGCATAGCATCCAGCCATTTCACAAAGTCTCCACCTGTGATGGCCTGTATGAACCTAGTTCGGCCATCATCTACCATGATGCAATCCTCGCTCCCACTGTCACCGAGAAGGCCTTAGTATCTCTCAAGTGGATGAGGAACCCTACCAGATTCGCGGAGAGGCTGAGATTCGTTGGAGACTATTGAATCCTTTGGTTTCACCAAATCATCAGCTGTTAGTTTGTCTAGCTGGAACTCCTTCCAGTTCTACCTCATGACCACTAATTTTTTCACAAGAAATTCTTTTTCTAAAAAGGTGGCATGCTGAGAAACAAAACACATTTTGCTCCTTAGTGTAGTAGAAGATATTCCCTTGCGAATGTTCGGGATATCCAACAATCTTATACAGAACTGACCTTGCCTCGAGCTTGTCCGAATTTTGCTTTTCAACATAGGCCGGACAAGCCCATATCTTAACTCGTTTAAGACACGGTCTCTTCCCATACCATATCTCATATGGAGTGGTAGGCACTGATTTGGTTGGAACCCCATTCAATAGGTATGCATCTTCTTAAGTGCATAACACCAAAAGGAAACAGGTAACTCGGCAATACCCATCATAGAGCGCGCCATATCTCATAGGGTGGGGTACTTCCGCTCCGATATACCGTTGTGCTGTGGTGTATTCGAAGGAGTAAGCTAAGAGAGAATCACATTCTCCTTTTAAATAATCCAGGAACTCCATTCCCGAGTATTCACCTCCTCGATCACATCGAAGGATTTAATACTTCTACCCGTCTGGTTCTTCAACTTCAAGCTTATATTCCTTGAATTTCTCAAATGTTTCAGACTTGTATTTCAACAGGAACATATGTCCAAATCCTGAGAGATAATCAATGAATATAACGAAGTACGAAGAACCAACCCTGGCATTTGTAGATATCGGACCGTATACATCATCATGTATCCGTCCCAAGAGTTTAGCAACTCTTCCTCTGTTTCTGTAAATGGAGTTTTGGTCATTGTACCTTTGAGACAAGACTTGCAAGTATCATAATATGAAAATTCGAACAGATTCTCATATTCATCCTTATGTAACTTAGCTGGTCGTATCGCATTGATATGACCCAGTCTACAATGCCACAAGAAGGACTCATTCATTTCTGAACTACTCCTCTTGTGTGTGTTCTTCTTACTTTGAACTGTTGTTTGATTTAGAATGTATATGCTATTACATAACGTGCCTAACCCAATCAACTATTGATTCAGGAAAATGTTCACAACATTATCCTCCAATACAGAATTATATCTTTCTTTAACTCAATAAAGAATTTGATGTAATGTTGTATATCAGGTTCGGTATCTAATAACATTTGTTCAGAATCAATGTATTTACCATTTGGTAATATGTGCCAACTCATTTGGTTGCAACAATTGCACCATTCTCTAACACATAGAAACATATCACCCAATCTCAGTTCTCTACCTTTTCTGTAGCCCATGTAACAGATTACATATGTGGGATCCGATCCGGTATCTCATACCTAGGACGTAGAGGAAACTGAGAAACAGTCCTTGGTAATGAACACACCCGAAGAAGATGCATCAATATGCACTTTCTTCGATTGGGTGGCATGGGAGTGCGGATATTCCCCTATTTCCTGCTCGGACTTATAACAATTATAAGCTACAGCGGGACCAACGTTTCCCAGCTCAGTATAATAAGCAGGTTCGGTCAATGCATCCATATTATTATCTTGATTAAGGCGTGACATGGTCGCTACCAGGAGAGAGAGAGAAGAAAACACTCGGCGTATGCTCTTGCAAGATCAGATTAGTTATTATTTTATCTAATCAGGATGGTTCCCAGTGTTTTTATCAAATCTTCTTTCAAACCCTAAAAGGTAAGACTAGCCGGGATTAATTACACTCTACAAGTTCGCCAATCTTTCGGCCAGGCCAGTGTCAGTAGTTTGAGGGAGGTTCCCCGTGCTTTCGCACGGATCTAATTAAAATAAACCTCGTTTTCCCAGGGGCATAACCCCGTTTTCCCAGGGGCATAACTGTTGGAGATAGTGCCCTCATAGTCAATTATTGGATCGCAGGTACGTGATTGCAATGATTGCAGAGGACCTATACCGGTATGACAGTCTTACTCGAGATGATAGTATGCTATCTGGTTTGCCTTTATCAGTCGTGTACATGTTCGGGTGACTGATTACATGTTACACTTTGATAGAGCCCTTAGGATCTTGCTTTACCACCAACAGTATGATGGCGATCATATACGTGAGAGTTGGGTGGTTTATACGCATATCCTTAATTGTGGTCCCTAGTCGTGGGAGTTTCGAGACAGGGCATCGATACTCCGGAGTAGACTAGTGTGTACAGTCGAGACCCCGACGAGGGGCGGTGGCCGGTCTCACAAGCCACTGGTGTCTGTTGGATCATCTAAGATGTATACAGGTGCTCATTGGGTTATGAGTACACCGGACAGGACTCGCCGGGAATCTGCTAGTTAGTACTATACCTATCGTCAGATAGCAGTTCCCTGGTGACATGTGTACAGGTTAGTTCATCGACCTGAGGTCGTCATTTGTCTCGTGTGAGTTCCCACTGTGCTTTGATTTCTACCCTACCACGGCTCAAAGGAGTCGTGCAAACAGGTAGCTTTTGGGTACAGTCCCGAGCCATATGGAGGCACGTGAGCGGATCGGCAGGGGATTCGTCTCTCCCGGTATTGGGGGCGAGATCGTGCTGTGTCTAGGAGAGCCATTACACAAAGCCCACGGCCGTGGCAGGAGATTTACTGGTAGGTACTCCAGTAGTATCTCAGGGTGTTATTGGGCTTCACTCCGACACGACTTATACTGCTAATGGGGGTCTGACGTTACTAGCCCCCTAGGCAGATATGCGATACTCATAGACGAACGGACCGGACTGTATATACATTGTCACTGTTAGGCTCAGTAGGGTTTCTGGATGAGTTCGCTCATCAGCATCCCTTGAGGTCAGTCCATGGGCAGCCGTTACGCATTGCTAGTGCCGCTGACGGTTTGTGGTTAAACCCACTGCCAGGGTACTGACGAGTCATTAGAGTCCCCCACAGACAGTTTCCCAAGTTCGGGCGAAACGTTGTAGAGGCCGTATGGTTTTATGGCAGGGTTCGGAAAAATGCACGTGCGTTTACGCACGTGTTATTTTTCGGGCAGATGATACTGGTCGGCTTTGGTTTAAGCCGGATCCGAGTATTATATTGAGTAGGTATAATATCTTTGTCTCAGTTGCATTTGTATTCGGTCGTAATACAAATGCGGGTATATTTATACAGTTTCGGGGTTGTCCTGAAATTCGTTTCAGGATCAGTTTTGGAAGTTGCCAGTTTCCAGTTTTCTATCAGCCGTCTTTTAACATTCGGTTAAAGACGGATTTATCTTTTCTTGGATGAGGGTGAGTCATGCTTCTAGAAGGTTCTAGAAGGTTCTAGAATTTGATGACAAGGTTAATGACTCATGCTTTGATTTCAATGAGGTTTTGTTTTTCTTAAGATATTTTCATGAGTTCACATTATGATTATTTTCTTATGGTTACCCCCCCTCTCCTACGATCACCTCCCTCTTTGCTATAAGAGGCCGACCCCCTCTCTCTCCTCATACACTCTCTCACTTGGTGTTTTCATTTGTGAAAAAGATATGAGAGATTTTGGGGTGCATGGAATTCACAGCTCATTTCATTCCATCACCCAATTCCCACGGCAACTTCATTAACCGATCGTCCACGGATTTG
Organism: Agapanthus africanus; assembly: GCA_030015575.1. Taxonomy (NCBI): domain Eukaryota; kingdom Viridiplantae; phylum Streptophyta; class Magnoliopsida; order Asparagales; family Amaryllidaceae; genus Agapanthus; species Agapanthus africanus. Next base: position 202,028,282 of record CM057347.1, on the reverse strand, counting down.
GACGAAGTGAGACAAAGTCATCTACTCATTCTCTACATCATTCTTGGTCGTCTCTTTTAGCAAACTTGACGACCGAGTTGCCTCGAGTCAGAGGCGGGAGCCCGTTTAAAGAATCGGTGATGTGGTTCCACTTGGACGAGCAGATCGGAGATCGACGAGATCGGAACAGCCGCAACGGAGCGGGGGATGATGGTTAAAGAACGAAGGACTCGGATCGTTCGGTATAACATTTCTACACTCTTTACAGTTTGTTAGTTTAGCAATAATGGCAGATCCGGGTTAAAGTATATGACAGCGCCAGATAAAAAGTTTTTGTTCCGCATTTGGCGTCTGTAGACGGCCGGGGCGCTAGCGTAGACTTACAGTGGTATCAGAGCCTAACCATTTTGCTATACTAACTTGTGCTAACGCGTTTAAAACATCGATCGAACCGGAAAACTAAAAACTGCAATTTCTAACCTCACAGTTTCTGTTGTTTTTAAATGATCTCCTAAAATTTTTCTACATGTCTCAGAAAACTGTGCAGGATTTTCTAAGAACCACGACAAAATTTGGGCACATGAATCCACCAAACCGCCGCGGAAACGCGGCCAAACCCATGGTTTGGCCGCGCATCCGCGGCCACTTGGTGAGCTCATGCTCCCAAATTTGTACAGTGGGTTCTTCTGTGGGAATTGAGGTTTTTGGTATATATATTTTGGGCCCAGGTTTTGTTACTGTTCAGCAGATTTGCGTGGGGCCCACTTTGTGATATTTGGTCGATCGAAATTTAAACATGTTAGTTTACAGTGCTTACATTATATCTCCGACCGGGAATGTCATTTGATCGGTAAACCGCGTCTGATTGCTATAGTTCTTTTAGACGGGTTTGCGAACGTGACATTCGCGTTGATGTTCTGTGTTGTGCTGTGATGTTGCGGATTTGTCGTGGTGGATAGCAGTGTGCAATGGTAGTACAGTTTGAGTTTATTTGTACATTTGATTTTGCGGGGCGAGCGTCCAACTTGTGGACTGCCGTCACTGCCTGTTGTATAATATTCTTTTGGGGCACGACCAGGTTGCGGTCGATGTACCTGTTGTACTATTTTTCATTACTGTATTAGGTTTTGCCCCGCGACGGAGTGCACGGATAGCCGGGTTCTGAAGGGGCAACGGGTCCGCATCTCATGACTTTGAGAGGCAGAGGGGCCCCACTCTAGAATTGGCAGACTATTCGCCGCACTCGTAGGGGGTACAGGTTGACCCAAGGAGGGGTGCCCAAGATTACCGGATTCCGTGAAGTGCTGGAGGGTCCATTCACTATGCTGTAGGGGGCTGCCTCGCTTCAGGTTTTGGCGGGTAACTTGCCGCACCCGTAAGGGTCTAGGTTTCATTGCACAGGCTATCCACACGACAGGGGAACGTCGGGTTTCAGCAGCGGCTCTGTGAAACCCGGGGATCCCAGATTATCTGTATTGTTCTGTGATGCTTATTACTTTTCTGTAATGTTGCATATTATCACGCCTGGAGCGATTATTGTATATTGGTTTATATACTATTAGATGTTGTATATGTTTTACACCCGCGCTAGTCCAGTCCCCGCTCTGTCGTTAGTTAAGTAACCTAACGGGTGATGACGGGACCCAGTGACGAATGCGGATGGCATATACGTACATTTTATTTTCGTTCTTTTCTGGTGTGATTGATGATGGGACCGCATTGATTCTTATCAATGCAAAGTTAAACAAACCTGTTTGAGTTGTTGGAACAATTTTAAAAGGTGTTATTATAAAGACGTTTCCTTTTGTTATGCATAGAGGTATTCGGTGTGAATATCCAGCACCTCGTTCGATGAGGCAAGGGCTGATATCCCTTCACCGGGAAAGACCCCTTGAACAGAAGTTTGCGTCAGGGTAATAACTCTACTATAGTCGATTACAAGTTGCTTTGCATCGCGGTATTCAGTGGAATATCCTGCACCTCATTCCATGAGGAAAGAGCCGAGATCCCTTCACTGGGAATGACCTCTTTAGCAAAAGGTTTTCGCCACTATATTTTTATAAAAAGCTATCAGGTTCCTTCAGCGATATCAAGTTCACTACGTTAAAGGTTTTTCGCCAAAAACCAGCCGTAGCCCTCCGTCATTTCTTTTGGGTATTCAGTAGTATTCAAGCTATGCAGTTTTGGCCAACGTCAGGGCATAGTGTTTGGTAGCTGCTGGGTATTCATTTGTTGCATAGATAGATGAGTTGGTTTGGGACAGTCGTTCTGCCGATTGGCCAACGTCAGGGGCATGTGCGGGTGGGTTCAAATTGACAAGATAGTGACGGGTAGAACTTGGCATGTGACTTATGACATTTTGACCAACGCCAAGGTCATAAGAGCATGGGGCAAAAATGATATCGGGAGTTTCTAAAGAAACTGAAACTTGCCAAGTATGCGCATACCTTCTGGAGTATGAGTAACGTGGATGCATTCCATCACGTTATCATGCGATGAGAGTTGGATCCCGATTCCCACTGATGAGTTGGTTTACTCTTCGGGTGATCCCGATTGATTCTTCTTTCAGGTTTGGAGGAGAATTTGACAGGACAGTGGGAGGTTTCCGGATTAGATAAAGTGATAACCATTCTGATCTAGGTTAGAGTGCACGCAGAGTGTTTCTTTTCTCTCTCTCTTTGGCAGCGACCTTTGACCGACCCTAGACTATGACTCAGTGACCAAGTTAACCGAACCTTCTTAAAATACTGGCTTTTGGATTGTCTGAGTTGCATAAGTCATTGCCACTCCTTCTTTTACCCTTTGAATTTCTCAGAACACCCGTATTACTACGGATATCCACTTCCATTGGATAGATCCATCGTATGGTTATATACGAACTCGAAGGGATATCTTCGAGGATGGATCCAGGTTCAGGAGAAATAGAATTGGTTTATTCAGTTGTCTTTTATTATCACCTTCTCTCAGGTTGCGAGAGCTCCTTGGTTTAGGAGAGTACACCTATTACGCTTATTGGATAGTCTTATTCCAAACCATAGGCAGGTGCCGAAAGGTAGGGAATAAAGAAAACCAATTAGCCTAAGTAGGGTGTGCAGAAGGTAATATGTAAAGACAAAATAAAGGGATTAGAAAGAGGGCAAAGTAAATTGCGACTGTTATCATTCACGACCAAACGCGTACTTCATCGCCACTCCTATTTCACCTTTAAAAGAATAAGGTATTATTCAGTTGTCTTTTATCATCACCTTCTCTCAAGATACGAGTACTCCTTGGTTTAGGAGGGTACACCTATTATGCTTACTGGATAGTCTTCTTCCAAACCATAGGCTGGTGCCGAACGGTAGGGAAGGAAGAAAACCATTTAGCCTAACGATGGTGTACAGAAGGTAACGACTAAAGACAAATAAAGGGATTTGGAGAGATGACAATAAAATATACGGTTGAAGTCATGAATTGGATTATGGAAGAGGCATTGCTATGAATACCAGGATACCCCTACGAAACATTTTCATGTTTCAGTGCATTGTTAAAGAAAAACTGTTTTCCCGATTAGACACTTACTCCAAGGGTATGTATTTACCAGGTTTCATTCTCATATCTGTATGGTTTTACAGATGATGAGGGGGAGTAAGATATTGGGAATTAGGTGATTATCCTCATTATATCGGAATTCGTTGTAATTGGTGATATTTGAGGAAATCTCCAGGGTACGGTTTTCTACCTACGACGCACAGTTTTTGAGTTGTTTAACTCAGCGGACTTATACAAAGTATTGTATGTTGTCCAAGTGTCCTTCAGGACAAAGGGGTAGGTCCTCGTACTATGTTCTGTTTACTTATAACTTCTCTAGTATTTAGACAAGTGTTTCGTAGAAATACAAGGTCTAAGTTTTGAGAAGTTGTGGGTATAAGAATAAAGTAGAGAACCAGGTATCACAAGTATCGGGATTCTTCAAAGAGATCGAAGATGTAGATTCTTATGATTGGTATTCAGATGATAGTGATGGTTTTGAGAAACGTGTTTCTCTTTCAGGTTACTCATAATTGGATTGATTCCTAAGTTGAGTAATGCTGATTAGCCTCTTTCCATTAAGTTGATATGCACTGGAGACAGCTGCATGATTTGAATCTAGTTCCAATTAAATTAGTGCCAAAGTGTCTATATTGGATATAGAATAGTTCGTACCTTAAAAGATGTTAAGGTACGGGGAGTTGTCCAGCTTATGCTTAAAACCAGACTCTGGATAACTCAGGGCACGTTTCTGTAATGGCTGTTTGTGGGTTGACCCTGGCTATGACGAGGGTTGATATTCTACCATTTGTAAGATCAATAGTGATATTGTTCTTGACTCGCCACAGTTTTAGTAAAATGGATCTTTTTCAGAAAACAGTAGTGGGAGTATGGTAGAACTGGAAGTGATTCCAGAACCGCGAACGATTACGGAAAATTTAATAGGACCTATATATTCAATCAGGTTTGACATTCCAATAGCCACTCCGCAGATATGATGGGTAACCTCAGACACCCGAGAGGTACTCCGGTAGTCTCAAGGACGGTGACAGGGAGGTTCTTATCTACCCAGGCTTGACACTACTGATGTTCCAGGCTATGAGACCCGGTAGGAGGGTTGTCGTAGTCAGTGGGAGCAGCAGAAACATAGTGGACAAGTAGCTTATGTCTATTTATAGACTTGAGCAGTTATAGCGGAGATAGATCATCTAATTTTGATGTGACAGTCATGGGTTTGACTTCAATCAGAATAGGGGATGGATCTGTTAAGAAGGTAGTAGGGTGTGATGTCATGGTATTTGGATGACATACACAGAGTGGGAAGTAAAATTCCTATACTACGATCGGTTGTACTGTGGTCGTCACACAGTTGTTTCTCCAGACAGGATATGGATATAATATTTGACATTCTGGTTTCTAGATCTATGGTTTTAGATATGGATTTGGGTAGTTTCCCAATGTGGGTACTTTGACAGTATTCTAATGGTTTTTAGAATAGATGACTCCTAGCATGGTTGTGTACCTGCAGGTGATGGAGTCACCCTCTCTAAAGGTGTCTTACAGACTAAAGGAGAGAGGGATGGGCATGATTGGCAGATCACTTGCTTAGGCAACTGAGTCAATCATGAGATGTCAAGAACCACACCAGATGTTGTTTTTGCACTAGATGCAATAAGTTTGTATTAATCCAATCCTGGAGAAACATAAGGAAGCAGTTTTAGAACATAAGTGCATGTTCTGCGGATTTGATGACGGCAGCCTCCTTCGGGAGACGATTATCATTCCAGGCTTCAAAGGTGACATGGTTGACAGAGTGATTGTCAGAGTTATAGTTTTTCCCTCTGACGAAGAGGGACAGTATTATGGACAGGTGTTCCAAGAGGATACTGTGGGAGGCATGGTGCCGGATACTGATTAGGTTCAGTGATCGATACAGTCTAAGAAGTTTGGATTTGGAGTTCATTTATGAACTAGGTCCCATCAGATATCCAGACATATTCTAAGACAGGTATTACTCGATTCGGGAGATGGCTTTCTCCGCGAACTTGAGATTTAGAGAGATATAGAAAGAAACTTCTAGGCGGATCCACTCACTGAGGCTATTTCTCGAACACAATAGTTTTACAAACGGGCTTTGTGAAACTGATTAGTAGAGGAGTTGGATGTTCGGTTTCACACGGGCTGTGAGTAGTCGACATCGCAATAATTAGCCTTGAGTGCGAAATTGCCTTGCAAAGCTTTATTGGAGATAGTGCCCTCATAGTCAATTATTGGATCGCAGGTACGTGATTGCAATGATTGCGGAGGACCTATACCGGTATGACAGTCTTACTCGAGATGATAGTATGCTATCTGGTTTGCCTTTATCAGTCGTGTACATGTTCAGGTGACTGATTACATGTTACACTTTGATAGAGCCCTTAGGATCTTGCTTTACCACCAACAGTATGATGGCGATCATATACGTGAGAGTTGGGTGGTTTATACGCATATCCTTAATTGTGGTCCCTAGTCGTGGGAGTTTCGAGACAGGGCATCGATACTCCGGAGTAGACTAGTGTGTACAGTCGAGACCCCGACGAGGGGCGGTGGCCGGTCTCACAAGCCATTGGTGTCTGTTGGATCACCTAAGATGTATACAGGTGCTCATTGGGTTATGAGTACACCGGACAGGACTCGCCGGGAATCTGCTAGTTAGTACTATACCTATCGTCAGATAGCAGTTCCCTGGTGACATGTGTACAGGTTAGTTCATCGACCTGAGGTCGTCATTTGTCTCGTGTGAGTTCCCACTGTGCTTTGATTTCTACCCTACCACGGCTCAAAGGAGTCGTGCGAACAGGTAGCTTTTAGGTACAGTCTCGAGCCATATGGAGGCACGTGAGCGGATCGGCAGGGGATTCGTCTCTCCCGGTATTGGGGGCGAGATCGTGCTGTGTCTAGGAGAGCCATTACACAAAGCCCACGGCCGTGGCAGGAGATTTACTGGTAGGTACTCCAGTAGTATCTCAGGGTGTTATTGGGCTTCACTCCGACACGACTTATACTGCTAATGGGGGTCTGACGTTACTAGCCCCTAGGCAGATATGCGATACTCATAGACGAATGGACCGAACTGTATATACATTGTCACTGTTAGGCTCAGTAGGGTTTCTGGATGAGTTCGCTCATCAGCATCCCTTGAGGTCAGTCCATGGGCAGCCGTTACGCATTGCTAGTGCCGCTGACGGTTTGTGGTTAAACCCACTGCCAGGGTACTGACGAGTCATTAGAGTCCCCCACAGACAGTTTCCCAAGTTCGGGCGAAACGTTGTAGAGGCCGTATGGTTTTATGGTAGGGTTCGGAAAATGCACGTGCGTTTACGCACGTGTTATTTTTCGGGCAAATGATACTGGTCGGATTTGGTTTAAGCCGGATCCGAGTATTATATTGAGTAGGTATAATATCTTTGTCTCAGTTGCATTTGTATTTGGTCGTAATACAAATGCGGGTATATTTATACAGTTTCGGGGTTGTCCTGAAATTCGTTTCAGGATCACTTTTGGAAGTTGCCAGTTTCCAGTTTTCTATCAGCTGTCTTTTAACATTCGGTTAAAGACGGATTTATCTTTTCTTGGATGAGGGTGAGTCATGCTTCTAGAAGGTTCTAGAAGGTTCTAGAATTTGATGACAAGGTTAATGACTCATGCTTTGATTTCAATGAGGTTTTGTTTTCCTTAAGATATTTTCATGTGTTCACATTATGATATTTTTCTTATGGTTACCCCCCTCTCCTACGATCACCTCCCTCTTTGCTATAAGAGGCCGGCCCCCTCTCTCTCCTCATACACTCTCTCACTTGGTGTTTTCATTTGTGAAAAAGATATGATAGATTTTGGGGTGCATGGAATTCACAGCTCATTTCATTCCATCACCCAATTCCCACGGCAACTTCATTAACCGATTGTCCACGGATTTGGACGAAGTGAGACAAAGTCATCTACTCATTCTCTATATCATTCTTGGTCGTCTCTTTTAGCAAACTTGACGACCGAGTTGCCTCGAGTCAGAGGCGGGAGCCCGTTTAAAGAATCGGTGATGTGGTGCCACTTGGACGAGCAGATCGGAGATCGACGAGATCGGAGCAGCCGCAACGGAGCGTGGGATGATGGTTAAAGAACGAAGGACTCGGATCGTTCGGTATAACATTTCTACACTCTTTACAGTTTGTTAGTTTAGCAATAATGGCAGATCCGGGTTAAAGTATACGACAGCGCCAGATAAAAAGTTTTTGTTCCGCATTTGGCGTCTGTAGACGGCCGGGGCGCTAGCGTAGACTTACAATAACCCCGTTAACACCTTTCTAGATACCTACTTGATCGGCTAATTGTAATGTGCAAAACACTCCCAGGAGTAACTCTTACTCGCAGTGGGTATCGGGATCCAACTATCTCATAGAAGGTATGCAATCTCATTGCAAATTTCAACACTTGAAATTCCCGATAATATTTTACCCCTGGTGATTTATGACCTTAACTATGGTCAACAAATCATAAGCACTAGTCAAGTTCTACCCGTCATTTCCTGATTAATTAGACCCACCCACATGACCCTTAACTATGGTCAACAAAGTCATATGATTTTTCTAATTAATCGCATCATATGCTGTGGAGGAAGACATAACTTAGCTACCGCACACTACGTCTTAACTATGGTCAACAAACGTAGCACGAATACTAAGTACTCTACTTCCTTAAATGACGGAGGGTTACGACAGGTTTTTATGAAAACCTTTTGCGTAATGAACTTGATATCGTTGTAGAATCGAGTGATTTTGAAAATGAGTGTTTTTTAGGCTTTTGCTAGTTTTGCTAAAGAGGTCACTCCCGGCGAAGGGATCTTGGCTCTTTCCTCATTGAATGAGGTGCATGATATTTCACAAATACCACTATGCAAAGAATGAACTAAAAAAGCAATCAAAAGACAAACTGAGTTGATTGTAGCATCTGCCAGTATCGCTAAAGAGGTCACTCCCGGTGAAAGGATCTCGGCTCTTTCCTTATCGAATAAGGTGCTGGATATTCTACAAGGAATACCGCTATGCAAAGCAAGAACTAGAGCTACCAGTTTTTAAAACAAGTTTCTACAACATCTTTAGGTTTCTTTTATTTTATTAATCTCATTAATGAAGTCCCATCAATTTATGCACAGAAGAAACGAAAGCAGCAATATTTATTATATATTATATATATAATATAAGCATTCGTCTCAGAATATCAAGTGATTACATCACAGAACATCAGAAGCAGAAGATAACATGTGAAATATTGGATATCTAGGAATTCCGTGTTTTAAATTAAGCCAGTAAAAAACACGGATTCCACGGTCGTGATGAATAGCCAAACCCATTTCCCTAGACCCCTACGAGAGCGGCAAGCAACCCTACCAATTCTAGAGTTAGGAGACCCGGTCTCGACTCCTCGAGATGGTCTCCTACTGGACTCTAGAACCCGGTTACTTGTGCTCCCCTCCTTGGGTCTATCATAATGCGGATTTCAGTAGTTTCTCAGGGTGTTTTGGGCTACACTCCGGCACGACTTATTGCGCTATTAGGGGTCTGACGATTACCGCCCCCTAGGCCCAATATACGATACTCTTAGACGAACAGACCGGACTGTACAGAGATTGTCACATTCAGGCTTAGTAGGAGTTCGGATGGGTTTTCCTCATTGGCCTTCTTATCGACATCTACCTGGAGACCGTTACGTGCAGCTAGTACCGCTTGCGGCCTGTAGTTAAACCCACTGCCAGCGTTGTGTCAAGTGTTTAGAGTCCCACACAGAGAGTTTCTCTGCACTGGGCAAAAGGTGTAGAGACCGTATGGTTTTACGCCAGGGCTTCGATCACTTACGTACACTTATGCGCGAATAGATGTTCGGGCGGATAATACTAGTGGGCTTTGGTTTAAGCCAGATCCTCGTATTATATTGATGGATCAATTTCGTCTCTTTGTATTCGTGTTTCTCGGAACATGAATGCGGGTATGTATATACGGATGAGAGGAGCACAGAAGGAGACACCTCATTAGGGTTTTGACCATCTACTTGATTAAAACAATTATGAGGTGGAGGATGTTAGTATATATGCCCTAGGGGCTATTATTGTATCATACTAGCTTGTATATTATTTAATGGAAGCTTGGGATATTCACAGTTGTATTAACAGTCTTGCTCAATATAGTAGTATGCTATTTGGTTTATATCTATCTTAATATGTGTATATGTTTCTTTTAGCATATCGCGAATACATATTGATAGAGCCCATAGGTTCTTGCTTGACTACCAGCGTTGTGATGGCAGTCATTCTAGTGGGGGCTGGGTAGTCTACAAGTACATCCTTTTTTAGGTCCCTAGTCGTAGGATTATCGAGACATGGCATCGATACTCCAGAGTAGACTAGTGTATACGCTTCTCATCCCAGCAGGGGAAATGGTCTATCCCACAGCCATTAGTACGTTGTACTGGAGATAGTATGCAGGTGCTCGTTGGGTTACGGGTATACCGGACAGGACTCGCGGGGAACTGTTGGTTGGTATTATACCCGTCGTCAGTTAATAGTTCCCAAGTGACATGAATACAGCATAGTCCGTAGACTTGACATTGCTGCTTCGCCTCGAGTGTGTTCCCACTGTTCTTAGATTGCTACCCTACCACGGCTCGACTGAGTCATGCAAATAGGTAGCAGTTAGGTGCAGTCCCGAAGCACTTGGAGGTAGTGGCGGTTAGATAGGATTCGTCTCTCCCGGTGTTGGCGGTTGATATCGCGGTGTGTTTGGAGAGCCATTACGCAAGGTCCCTGGCCAGGGCAAGCAAGATTTACTGGTAGGTTTTCGAGTAGCTTCTCAAGGTGTAATGGGCTTCACTCCAACACAACTTATACCGCTTTTAGGGGACTGACGGTTGCCGCCCCCTAGGCCCGATATGCGATAGTCTTAGACGAACAGATCGGACTGTACGGAGATTGTCACATCAAGCTCAGTAGGAGTTCGGATGGGTTTCCTCATCGACCTTCTTATTGACATCTACCTGGGGACCGTTACGTACAGCTAGTACCGCTTGCGGCCTGTGGTTAAACCCACTGCCAGCGTAGTGTCGAGTCTTTAGAGTTCCACACAGAGGGTTTCCCTGCTTCAGGCAAAACGATATAGAGGTCGTATGGTTTTACGACAGGGTTCGGACATATACGTGTACTTGTGCACGTGTGATGTTCGGACAGATTATACTAGCGGGCTTTGGTTTAAGCTAGATTCTAGTATTGGATTATTGGATTTATGCAGTCTCAGTATCTCCGTGTTTTTCGTAAATACAGATAAGAGGGGCATTCTCGTAATTACTCGAGAAGCTTCTAGAAGAAAGGTGACTCATTATGTTTTAATTCATTTATGAATTAAGCTTAATGAGGTGGAGAAGATGATGTGTTATTTGCATTAAATGAAACATGACTCATGAGATGATTCATCCTTTTGTATTAAATGAAGCATGGTTGTAATTATGATATATTATTTATTAGATAATTATCATGCTTCATGATATACACAAATGAGTCATATTTCATTTCATAATCACAAACACATTCTCTCTACTTAAGCTCTCATCTTCTTCATCCTAACCCTAATCCTCTCATGTGTTGAGAACCCTAGGGTTAGCAAGACTAATAAATCCTTAATCTATCTCTATATCTTCTAGGTCACTTGGATTAGCGATCCTAGCCACTTAGTTACCTCAAGTTAGAGGTTAAAGCTTGAAGAAGGAACTCTCAGGTGGATCTTCTATTACATCGAGGAGGCCGACGAGGAGGTGAAAAACGAGAACAAGAAGGACTAGTATCTTGAGGTATAATCATCTATCATAGTAGTTAACTACTTCTAGATAGTTTGTTAGTTAGGGTTTAGCAAAGATCCGTTTGATAGTCGATGTTACTTTGAACAAAATGATTGTTTTTCCTATTCCGCCTCCCCGCATCTTGTGGGGTGTGTAACGTTGACTTACAGAGGAAAGTATTTGTTATTTTTGTAAATGATAATTGAGACATGGATACTAGTTTTGACTACTTGACTTTGCTTGACCTTTTGACTTGGCTTGACCACTTGACTTGGTTTGACTATTTGACTTAGATATTTTTGTGAGATATTTTGTAACCTAGATATTTTGGTGAGATATTTTCATCACATGCTTGTGGTTATGTCCAGTTAGCCATCTCATTTTCATATATCATTATCATTTATCCAAATCATTTTCTCTTTCCTCAAGTGAGCTCTCATGCTAGCTCTCTTCTTCTTCCTCACTACAAAACCTTAAAAGCTCTCATGTGTTGAGAATCCTAGGGTTTCAAGAGACAAATAAATCCATCTTCATACTCTGCATCAGCTAGGCCATCATGTTTAGAAAGCTTGTTGCTATAGTTACCTCGGTTTTGAGGTGGAGCTCGGACTATAGACTATCGGGTGGATCGTCTTTGACTCGAGGAAGCCGTCGAAGAAGCTACGATCCGGATCGATCCTTGGAGCCTACAAAGATAAGGAGGACAATGGAGAAGACCCGAAGGACTTGTAGCATGAGGTATAATATTCTTTCCGAGTAGTTAAACCTATGTACTTTGCTAGCTAGGGTTTATGGACGATCCTTGGTTCTAGTCGGTGTTGCGAAGCCCGTAAAAATCATTTTTGTAAATTTCGCCTCCCCGCAAACACGTGGGGTGCGCGACATCGACTTACAGTGGTATCAGAGCCTCTCATAAACCTTAGATAGCTTGTAGCGATGTTAGAATTCCGCCGTTTTTGTCGCGGAAAAACTGTCGACAAAAACAGTTTTCAAAAGTAAGATTTTGAGTTGTTTGCACACCCCGCGGGCTCACGGTTTGAACGTAGAAGCCGCGTGGTGAAGCGTGCGCACCTTGGGGACACCCCAGAGGGGACCAACGGCCGGGACCACCCCCAAGACCACAACTTGGTGTCCTTGGGGGCTGGTGACCCGAGAGCACCAGAAACAGGTGCTCTCGGGTCTTCCCTCCTTTGGGGGCCACCTCATGGTGGCCCCCAGGGATGTGTACCACCCCTCGAGTCCCCCCTTTCGATGTATTATCATGTGTCTTCGCCTCCGCGAAGATTCAGGCGGGTTTCGAATTCGTTTCGACTCCCGGATTGGCTCAAAACTTTCAGTTTTGGAACTTTAGCTCACTGGATTTTCGTCCTGGAAAATTGTTTAAGTTTTCTAAATGCGTGCGGAATTCTAATGTCGTAGTTACTTTACAAGCTTTTTGATGCATATATGTGTTTGGAAACGTCGACTAATTGATATACGTCGATTATTCGGGGTTGCACATATCTGTGATGTTGTTGTGATAGTTGTGTATATGAACTTGTTGGATCGTTGTGGATGAATAGCCGGGGATGTGAGATGAGGGTTTTCATTCTTTCATTCGAAGTAAACTTTGTAAAGTGATGTAATATTACTTTTGCGGGGCACATCCGGGTTGAGGTTGTAGCCACCGTTATATTATTTCTTTTACTATTTTTGCTCCTAGGATAGACCCAAGGTGGGGTGCACAAACTACCAGGTACTTTGAGGTGCCGAGTGGCCTACTCACGTTGTTGAGGGAGGTTGCTTCACTTCGGGTATTCATCACGACCGTGGGATCCGTATTTCATTACAGGCTCAAACGAAACGCGGAATTCCTAGTATATCCAATGCGTTCATCAGTAATCTGGAATGCCTATCATTGCGTCTGACGAATGGATATTATTATATATTTATTATATAATAGAAGTTGCTTATGTTTTGCATCCACGCTAGTCCAGCCCCCGCTCTGTCGTTAGTTAAGTAACCTAACAGGTGATGATGGGGCCCCGTGGCGAATGCGGATGGCATAAGCGTACGTTGTATTTTCGTTGTTTTCTGCAATGGTAGGTTAATTGATAGGACTGCATTACATTAATGCAAAGCAAACAAACCAAAGATTAATCGTTGGATCAAATTTTAAAACCACTCGGTTATTTTAAAACAGCAGACTTTTAAATGCGGAGCTTAAGCCACTCCTTTTAAAAGCTATCAGGTTCCTTCGATTATACCAAGTTCACTACGTTCACGGTTTCGCCAAAACCATTCGTAGACCTCCGTCATTTCATATAAATAGTCAGTAGTATTCAAGCTATGTTTATTGGCCTTCGTCAAGGCATAGTGATTGGTAGCTGCCGGGTGTTCATATGTAGCATAGATAGATGTGTTGGTTTGGGACAGTCGTATTACCTTGTTGGCATTCGTCAAGGGTATATACGGGTGGGTTCAAATTAACATGGACAATGATGGGTAGAACTTGACATGTGACTTATGATTTGTTGGCCTTCATCAAGGTCATAAGAGCATGGGGCAAAAATCTACATCGGGAGTTTCTAAAGAAACTGAAACTTGCTAGTGCTGCATACCATTTGCAGTATGATAATGTTGGTAGGATTCCTTCATGGTTATCACACAATGATATTTGGATCCCGATCCTGCTGTGAGTATCCGCTACTCTTCGGGACATTCTTCACTTAACGATCAATGCTATAAACCAAGTAGGTATCTAGAACAGTGTTAGCGGGGCTACGCCTCCAGGAAAAAGAGGTTATTTAATTAAGAAACTTCGCGAAAGCATCGTAAGACCTCCCTCGAAGTACCGACACTAGCCTAGCTGAACGGTTAAGCAAGTATTGAACGGTAAGATTAATCCTGACTAATTCTTCTTTTATTGTTTGAGGAAGGATTCGAGAAACAGTAGGAGCTATCCTGTTTATATAAATTAAAAACCAATCTAAACTTGCAAGAGCATCATGCTAAGTGTTTTCTTCTCTCTCTCTTGCAGCGACCCCGTGACCAGACATAAGTTACATCTAGATAATAAATTGACTGAATCTGACTATAATGACAGGTAAAGGTCTGTCCAGATGTCCATTGCCTATGACAAGCTGGGACACCTCATTACTACTCAATCCCCTACCGTCCCAGGTCCAGTTTCCACCGTCACGGTTATTTATATCCGTAAGATATCGGAAAAAGATTGTGTGAATGCCAAGTGCCTCGTGTTGGCCTCGGATGGCCTAAACCAAAGGCAGCACGAGAAGATGGACTTACCTTCCATCTTCCTCCATATCAAAGATTTATATAGAGAGCAATCTCGTATCGCAAGATATGAGACCTCGAAGGAATTGCTTCAAGCGAGGTTGGCTATCGGGTCATCTGTAGGGGACAACGTCCTTATGATGACTAGCTATATTAATGAGTTCACGGACCTGCAGACCACGTTGGGAAACAGGTCATATGCTGAATTGTTTCTACAGTCCCTACCATCTACTTTTGCCCAGGAGAAGAAAGTTATATTTCTAGTTGAGGGCACCGTGAAGGAAACCAGGGTGACACCCACTTAGCTTATTTGGGAATCTTCCTCTTCTGCATCCAAGGCGAAAGCAAAGGGTGAGAAGAAGAAGACCTCCACAAAGCCGATATGTGGTGTCAATAAGGTAGAAGGACAGAAAAGGGCAAAAGTTTTTGGGCTAACAGTAAGGAAGGAGGGATATTCCTATTGTCACGGGAAAGGGCATTGGCAGAGGGATTACAGGGCTTTGAAAGCCAGAATCTAGGATCCGAAGCATGTTGTGTCTTCGACTTCGGGTGTGTTTGTAATAGAAAACTGTATGTCAATTAACTCTACTTCCTAGGAACTAGATACCGGATCAGGATCTCATATCTGTAATTCATTACAGGCTTTGAGAAACCGTAGAGTTATCAGGTTAGGTGATATGACTCTCAGGGTTGCTAACGGAATGAGCGTGGACGCTGAATCCGTAGGGGAATATCACATTGGATTGACAAGTGGGCAGATATTGATTCTACGTAACTGTTTGTATGTACCTAGTCTAGCTTGTAACATCATATCTGTATCCTTACTTTCTAAAGAAGGATATGATTTTACATTTGTAAGCAATGTGGTCCACATCCACCTAAATCAAGCTTTGATTGGGTCAGGTACATTAGATAATGGAATATACGTATTACACTAAGCTCAGGTTTTCAGTGTCCAGAACACACTTAAAAGAAAGTCTCCGGAACTAAATCAGGCTTTCTTATGGCATTGTAGACTGGGTCACATCAATGAAACACGATTAACGAAGCTACCTAGAGAGGGATATTTGGATCCGTTCGAATATCAGTCTTATGCAACTTGTCAATCTTGTCTCATGGGAAAGATGACAAAGACTCCGTTTACTGGACACCGAGTAAGAGCGAGCGAGCTCTTGGGACTCATACACAGTGATGCATGTGGTCCAATGTCTACACATGCGCGAAGTGGTTATTCCTATTTCATTACTTTTACGGATGATTTCTCTAGGTATGGACATGTCTTCTTGATGAAGAATAAATCCAAGGCCTTTGAGAAATTCCGGGAATATAAGAATGATGTGGAAAAACAAACAGACAAAACTATCAAGACACTAAGATCTGATCGAGGTGGTGAATACTTAAGTGCCGAGTTCCTGGATTATCTAAATGAGAATGGAATTCTGTCTCAGCTTACTCCTCCATACACGCCACAACACAACGGTGTATCGGAAAGGCGGAATCGAACCCTATTAGATATGGTTCGTTCCATGATGAGTAACGTTGAGTTGCCGCGATCCTTCTGGGGTTATGCACTAGAATCGGCTGCATATCTTCTGAATAAGGTTCCTACCAAGACTTTGCCTACCACACCATATCAGATGTGGAGTGGGAAGAAACCCTATCTTAAGTACCTTAAGACATGGGGATATCCAGCTTTTGTTAAAAAGCAGCATACGGACAAGCTCGAGGCACGCTCAATACAGTGTAAGTTTGTGGGATACCCAAAGAACTCCAAGGGGTATCTTTTCTATTACGCAAAGGAGCAAAAGGTCTTTGTTTCTCGTCATGCCTACTTCTTGGAAACTGAATTTTTAGAAAATCATATAAGTGGGAGCGCAATAGAACTGGAAGAAATTCCAGAACCATAAGCTATTATTGAAAGCTTGATAGAACCAGAGATTTCAGAAGAACCGGACATCCCCGCGCCACTCCGCACAAGTAGTAAGCAGTCTCATCCGCCCGAGAGATACTACGGTTTTCTCATTGACGGGGATCGAGAGGATTGCATCATTGACAATGATGAGCCTACTAGCTTCCAGCAAGCCATTCAGAGCGGCGACTCGGTAAAATGGCTGGATGCAATGCGGACCGAGATGGAGTCCATGTACACCAACAAAGTATGGACTTTGGACTTTGCTCCAAAAGGGGTAAACCCCGTAGGTTGCAAATGGATCTTCAGAAAGAAGATTGGTGTAGATGGACAGGTAGAAACCTATAAGGCTAGACTTGTTGCAAATGGTTTTCGTCAAAGACCTGGTTTGGACTATGATGAAACCTTTTCTCCAGTGGCTAAGCTCAAATCCATTCGGATCCTTCTTGCCATTGCTGCCTTCCACGATTATGAGATCTGGCAGATGGACGTAAAGACGGCTTTTCTAAATGGAAATTTGGAAGAGCGTGTCTATATGGATCAGCCAGAGGGTTTCATTCAGAGTGGGAGAAGCGGAAAAGTGTGCAAATTGCTTAAGTCCATTTATGGACTAAAGCAGGCATCGCGGAGTTGGAACATCTGTTTTGATGATACAGTCAAGGAATTCGACTTTATCAAAAATCCAGATGAACCATGCATATATAGTACAATTGTAGGGAGAAATGTGGTATTCCTCGTCTTGTACGTGGATGACATTCGCTTGATAGAAAATGACATTCCTATGCTACAATCAGTCAAAGGATTCGTGTCACAGAGGTTCTCCATGAAAGACCTGGGTGATGCCAACTACATTCTAGAGATCCAGATCTATCGTGATAGATCTAAGAGAATGTTGGGACTTTCAAAGTCAAGGTACATCGACACCATACTGAAAAGATTAAGTATGGAAGATTCAAAGCGCGGTAATCTACCGGCTTGTCACGGAATCACCCTCTCCAAAGAGATGTCTCCAAAGACTGATTTGAAAAGGGCTCGCATGTCAACTATACCCTACGCATCTGCGGTAGGCTCTATGATGTATGTGATGTTATGTACCAGACCAAATGTAGAATATGCATTGAGCGTTGTAAGCCGGTATCAGTCAAACCCAGGGGAGAAGCACTGGATAGCAGTAAAGAACATTCTTAAGTACCTGAGAAGGACTAAGGAGATGTTCTTGGTGTATGGCGGAAAATACCTCCAGATCGAGGCCTTTGCTTGCTCCAGCTTCCAGAATGACAAGGATGACTCCAAGTCCATGTCGGGTTGTGTCTTTACCCTCAATGGAGGGGCGGTCTGTTGGAAGAGCTCCAAGCAGGACACCGTTGCAGACTCGACGATGGAAGCGGAGTACATAGCTGCTTGTGATACCGCAAAAGAAGTTGTCTGGATGAAGAAGTTCCTCACAGAACTTCAGGTGGCTCCGACCATTGTTGATCCAATACCTCTGTATTGTGACAACAACGGCCCTATAGATTTAGCGAAGGAACCCAGGTCCCATCAGAAGTCCAGACACATTTTAAGGCGGTACCACCTGATCAGGGAGATCGTAGATCGCCGAGAGATCGAGGTGAGGAGAGTAGATACAGAGAATAACACCGCAGATCCACTCACGAAGGCCATCCCCCAGACACAGTTCGAGCGGCTGATCGAGATGATAGGTCTGCGATACGCCAGTACATGGCCCTAGTGCAAGTGAGAGATTGTTAGTGTATATGCCCTAGAGGCCATTATTGTATCATACTGGTTTGTATATTACTTAATGGAAGCTTGGGATATTCACAGTTGTATTGACAGTCTTGCTCAAAATGGTAGTATGCTGCTTGGTTTGTTTCTACTTCAATATGTGCATGTGTTTCTTTTAGCATATTGCTTATACATATTAGTGGAGCCCTTACGATCTTTGCTTGATTACCAGCGTTGTGAAGGCAGTCACACTAGTGGGGGCTGGGTAATCTACAAGCACATCCTTATACAGGTCCCTAGTCGTAGGATTATCGAGACGGGGCATCGATACTCCGGAGTAGACTAGTGTATACGCTTCTCATCCCAGCAGGGGAGATGGTCTGTCCCACAGCCATTAGTACGTCGTACTGGAGATAGTATGCAGGTGCTCGTTAGGTTACGAGTACACTGGACAGGACTCATCGGGAACTGTTGGTTGGTATTATACCTATCATCGGGTAGCAGTTCCTGGTGACATGAGTACAGCTTAGTCCGTCGACTTGACACTGCTACTTCGCCTCGAGTGTGTTCCCACTGTACTTTGATTACTACCCTACCACGGCTCAAAGGAGTGGTGCAAACAGGTAGCAGTTCCTGGGTGACATGAGTACAGCTTAGTCCGTCGACTTGACACTGCTACTTCGCCTCGAGTGTGTTCCCACTGTACTTTGATTACTACCCTACCACGGCTCAAAGGAGTGGTGCAAACAGGTAGCAGTTGGGTGCAGTCCTGAAGCACTTGGAAGTAGTGGCGGTTAGATAGGATTCGTCTCTCCCTGTATTGGGGGTTGATATCGTGCTGTGTTCGGAGAGCCTTTACACAAAGTCCATGGCCAGGGCAAGCGAGATTTACTGGTAGTTATTCCAGTAGTTTCTCAGGGTGTTTTGGGCTACACTCCGGCATGACTTATTGCGCTATTAGGGGTCTGACGATTACCGCCTCCTAGGCCCGATATGCGATACTCTTAGACGAACAGACCGGACTGTACAAAGATTTTCACATTCAGGCTCAGTAGGAGTTCGGATGGGTTTTCTTCATCGGCCTTCTTATCGACATCTACCTAGGGACCGTTATGTGAAGCTAGTACCCGTTGCGTCCTGTGGTTAAATACACTGCTCGAGTGTCACACAGAGAGTTTCCCTGCACTGGGCAAAAGGTGTAGAGGCCATATGGTTTTACGGTAGGGCTATGATCACTTACGTACACTTTTGCGTGTATGATGTTCGGACGGATAATACTAGTGGGCTTTGGTTTAAACCAGATCCTAGTATTATATTGATGGACCAGTTTTGTCTCTTTGTATTCGTGTTTCTCGGAACACGAATGCGGGTATGTATATACGGATGAGAGGAGCACAGAAGGAGACACCTTATTAGGGTTTTGACCATCTACTTGATTAAAACAATTATGAGGTGGAGGAAAGTATTTGTTATTTTTGTAAATGATAATTGAGACATGGCTACTAGTTTTGACTACTTGACTTTGCTTGACCTTTTGACTTGGCTTGACCACTTGACATGGTTTGATTATTTGACTTAGATATTTTTGTGAAATATTTTGTAACCTAGATATTTTGGTGAGATATTTTTCATCACATGCTTGTGGCCATGTCAAGTTATCCATCTCATTTTCATTTATCATTATCATTTATCAAAATCATTTTCTCTTTACTCAAGTGAGCTCTCATGCTAGCTCTCTTCTTCTTCCTCACTACAAAACCCTAAAAGCTCTTATGTGTTGAGAATCCTAAGATTTCAAGAGACAAATAAATCCATCTCATATTCTACATCACCTAGGCCATCAAGTTTAGCAAGCTTGTTGCCCTAGTTAACTCGGTTTTGAGGTGGAGCTCGGACTATAGCCTCTCGGGTGGATCGTCTTTGACTCGAGGAGGCCGTCGAAGAAGCTACGATCCGGATTGATCCTTGTGTAGGGTTCCTATCGACGGCAGCAAGGTTCGGGAGGCATCGTCCATGCCATTTTCAAAATTTTGCCGTTTCAAGGAACTCTAAACTAGAATCGATAACTAGAAAACAATACGAAAGCATATGTAAACCATTTACATCTAAGTGAAAAGGAAATACAACCTTTGTAGATCGGTCCTTCACTTCATAAGCTCCTTGTAGTAGTCCCTTCGCTGCGATCATGGTACTCCCGGACTCTTGGACGGCTCCATGAGAAGAAATCAACGGTCTTGCATGAAGTCTTCGAGGCCGAAGATGATCTACGTCGAGGGATTACTAACTCAAGCTACTACTTCACCAAAGTGAAGCAAACACCCTATACTAAAGTGCTAATCTACTAGAGGATGATGAAATAGGAAGTGGGCTCACTTTAGCATTTCTTTTCTCACAATATTTCCTCACTTGGATCAAACCCTAGAAAGCTTTTCTTTTGGAGGAAGAAGATGAAGAAAAAGATGAGGATGAAATTGATCCAAAGTAAGATAAGTAACCATGGGTGAGTGGGTATCATATACTAACTCATGTAGAGACATAACCATGGCTAATTATAGTGGTTAGGTTAATAAATATCCTAAGTAAAACAAAATGGGTGGACTTTGTCAAAGCACTCACAAGCTTCTACAAGCTTCATGCTTTGAACAATTATCTACTAATTTTATATTTACTTTGAATATTAAAACCCCACCATTATAATTAAAATGGTGTATGTCTTATACACCCATGTAGTGTGTATCAACAACCGTGACACACAAAAAATAAACAATGCACATTAGTATATATCACATATACATTACATGTACATACAAGTGAGAAAAGAATGCTTAAGTGAGCTAATATTAGTTAATGTAAATTAGTATATCAAATATACAATTATACACTAAATTATTAAATCAACACTTGATTTAATAATCCGGCTATATCACATATAACCGACTAACACAAAATATACTAACTTATCGAATCAACACTTGATTCGATAACCCGGCTATATCACATATAACCGGCCGATACAAAAGTCGCGAGAATAGAATACGGTATCACATACACGCACTATTCTCGGTCCCGCACATATCACATATGCGCTCCTATTTCGTTTTGCCTGAGCCAGTAAAACCTCTATGTAGGACTCTAAAGACTCGTCAATACGTCGGCAGTATGTGATGATCACATCAAGCACCCACAAGCCGTCAGCGATACTAGCTGGACGTAACGGCTACCCGGGTATTGAGCGATCAGAAGATCAGCAAGTAAGCCCGCTCCAACTCCTGCAAAAGCTTGACAGTGACACTACCGTACAGTCCGGTCTTCTCGTCTGATATGTCGCATATCAAGTAGTCTAGGGGTGGTAAACGTCAGACCCCAATAACCGATAAGTCATGCCGATATGAGGCTCATAACGGGTCGAGAAACTACTGGTAACACTTACCAGTAAATCTCTAAAGCAGCCCTGGCCAGGGACTTCCCTGTTATGGCCAATCGAGCACAGCGCAACATCAACCCCCAATACCGGGAGAAACGAAACCCCTCCTATCGCTCATTGCCTCCATGTGACTCGGGACTGTACCCAAAAACCACTGTTTTGCATGCCCTCTTGGACGTGGTAAGGTGGAAATCAAAGCACGGTGGGAATCACACAAGACTCTATGACGATCTCGGGTCTACAGACTAACCTGTACCAGTGTCACCAGAGAACTACCATCTGACGTGAGGTATATACCATCTAGGAGTTCTCGGCGAGTCCGTCCAGTGTACCCAGTCTCCACTAAGCACCCGTATATCATCTCCGATGTCAAACACCAATGGATATGGGATCATCCATCGCCCATCTATATGGGCCGAGAAGGTATACGCTAGTCTACTCTGGTATATCGATGCCCCGTCTCGATACACTCATAACTAGGGACATTAAAAGATGTACTTATGGACTACCATGGCCCCACTAGTATGATCTGCATCATAGTCCTGGTTGTCAAGTACACATCCTAAGGGCTTTACCAACATGTAACAGAGAGACAATCAGTGTACACGTTAAGGTAAAGAGTAACCAGATAGCATACTATCATGTCGAGCAAGAAAGTCCTCCCTATATATGTCCAAGCATCCACTACAATATACATCTCATGTATAGTAATGGCCTCTAGGGCATACATATAACTAACAATCCCCCAATTGTACTAGGGTCATCTGATAACAGTGGTTGTAGTATCTCATACTCAACCATCCCATAAAAGTCTCTCTCAGGGAAAAGGCCTTTGTGAGTGGATCCGCCGTGTTGTCCACTGAGTCTACTCTCCAAACCTCGATCCCCTGGAGATCAACCATCTGTAAGTCTATGTCGCTCACCCCGCAAGCTAGCGAGCAGGCGGAACAAGTAAAAATCAAAACTTTCTTACAAATGCAACATAGACTAAGCAAAGGATCTTTGCCAAACCATATCTAACGAACTACAAGAGGTTTAATGTACTGTGATAGAAAGATTATACCTCATGCAACAAGTCCTTCGGGTCTTCTCCGCTGTCCTCCTCGTCTCCGTAGGCTCCATGGGTTGCTCCGGATCGTGGCTTCTTCAACGGCCTCCTTGAGTCGAAGATGATCCACCCGAGAGTCTTTAATCCGAGCTCCACCTCAAGAACCGAGGTAACTAGGGCAACAAGTATGCTAAGCTTGATGTCTTAGGTGATGTAGAGTATTGTGATGGAGTTTTTTGTCTATTTGATCCCTAATTTTCTCAACACATGAGAGCTTAAGGGATTTGTAGTGAGAAAGAAGAAGGAGAGCATATGAGAGCTCCTAAAAGAAGAGAGAGAATGCCAATGAGATAATGAGCCATGGAAAAATAAAAACCAATCTTTTATTATGATAATTATGATGGCTAAGTTGATTTGACCACTATCATGTCCCATTTAATGCTAAGCAAGAAAATATGTTATGCTTAGCAAAAATATTTAAGTCAACATAAGTCAACAAGGTCAAATGGTCAACATGGTCAAATGGTCAAACCAATTAACCATGACACAATTATCATTAAAAAGATTAGTAAACATTTTCCTCCACCTCATAATGGTTTTAATCAAGTCAACGGTCAAAACCCTAATGAGGCATCTCCTTCTTCCCTCCTCACATCCGTGCATGCACACCCGCATCCGTATTCCGTAGAACACGAATACTAGAAGACAAAAACCAATCCATCTATACAATACTAGGATCTGGTTTAAACCAAAGCCCACCAGTATTGTTCACCCGAACATCATACGTGCATAAGTGCACGTAAGTGATCGAAGCCCTGCCGTAAAACCATACAGCCTCTACACCTTTTGCCCAGTGCACGAAAACT
Organism: Agapanthus africanus; assembly: GCA_030015575.1. NCBI lineage: Eukaryota > Viridiplantae > Streptophyta > Magnoliopsida > Asparagales > Amaryllidaceae > Agapanthus > Agapanthus africanus. The sequence goes on along the minus strand of CM057347.1, from coordinate 202,004,685 downwards.
CTCTGTGTAGGACTCTAAACACTCGACACTACGCTGGCAGTGGGTTTAACCACAGGCCGCAAACGGTACTAGCTGTACGTAACGGTCCCCAGTAGATGTCGATAAGAAAGCCGATGAGGAAAACCCATCCGAACTCCTACTGAGCCTGAATGTGACAATCTCCGTACAGTCCGGTCTGTTCGTCTATGAGTATTGCATGTCGGGCCTAGGGGGCGGTAAACGTCAGACCCCTAATAGCGGTACAAGTCGTGTCGGAGTGTAGCCAAGAATACCCTGAGAAACTACTGGAAACACTACCAGTAAATCTCGCTTGCCCTTACCAGGGACTTTGTGTAATGGCTCTCCAGACACAGCGCGATATGAACCCCCAATACCGGAAGAGACGAATCTTGTCTAACCGCTACTGCCTCCAAGTTCTTCGGGATTGAACCCAACTACTACCGTTTGCATGACTCCTTTGAGCCGTGGTAGGGTAGTAATCAAAGTACAGTGGGAACACACACGAGGCGAAGTAGCAGTGTCAAGTCGACGGACTAAGCTGTACTAATGTCACCTGGGAACTGCTATCTGACGATAGGTATAGTACCAACCAACAGTTCCCGACGTGTCCTGTCCGGTGTACTCGTAACCTAACGAGCACCTGTATACTATCTTCAGTACGACGTATTAATAGCTGTGGGACAGACCATCTCCCCTGCTAGGATGAGAAGCGTATACACTAGTCCACTCCGGAGTATCGATGCCCCGTCTCGATAATCCTATGACTATGGACCTGTATAAGGATGTGCTTGTAGATTATCCAGCCCCCACTAGTATGACTGCCATCACAACGCTGGTAATCAATCAAAGATCCTAAGGGCTCCACTAATATGTATAAGCGATATGCTAAAAGAAACGCATACACATATTAACGTAGAAACAAACCAAGTAGCATACTACCATTTTGAGCAACACTGTCTATACAACTGTGAATATCCCAAGCATCCATTAAGTAATATACAAACTAGTATGATACAGTAATGGTCTCTATGGCATATACACTAACAATCTCCCACTTGCACTAGGGCCATGTATTGGCGTATCGAAGACCTATCATCTCGATCAGCCGCTCGAATTAAGTCTGGGGTATGGCCTTCGTGAGTGGATCTGCAGTGTTATTCTCCGAATCTACTCTCCTCATCTCGATCTCCCGGCGATCTACGATCTCCCTGATCAGGTGGTACCGCCTCAAAATGTGTCTGGACTTTTGATGGGACCTGGGTTCCTTCGCTAAAGCTATAGCGCCGTTGTTGTCGCAATACAGCGGTATTGGATCAACAATGGTAGGAACCACCTGAAGTTCTGTGAGGAACTTCTTCATCCAGACAGCTTCTCTTGCGGCATCGCAAGCAGCTATGTACTCCGCTTCCATCGTCGAGTCTCTGGAAGCTGGAGTCAGCAAAGGCCTCGATCTGGAAGTCTTTTCCGCCATACACCAAAAACATCTCCTTAGTCCTTCTCAGATACTTGAGAATTTCTTTACTGCTATCCAGTGTTTCTCACCTGGGTTTGACTGATACCGGCTTACAACGCTCAATGCGTATGCTACATCTGGTCTGGTACACAACATCGCATACATTATAGAGTCTACCGCAGATGCATAGGGTATAGATGACAGGCGAGCCCTTTCCAAATCAGTTTTAGGAGACATCTCTTTGGAGAGGGTGATTCCGTGACAAGCCGGTAGATTACCGCGCTTTGAATCTTCCATACTGAATCTTTTCAGTATGGTGTCGATGTACCTGGACTGCGAAAGTCCCAACATCATCTTAGATCTATCACGATAGATCTGGATCCGCAGAATGTAGGAGGCATCACCCAAGTCCTTCATGGAGAACCTCTGTGACAAGAATCCTTTGACTGATTGTAGCATAAGAATGTCATTTCCTATTAAGAGAATGTCATCCACGTACAAGACAAGAAATACCATAGTTCTCCCTACAATCTTACTGTAAATGCATGGTTCATCTGGATTTTTGATAAAGTTGAATTCTTTGACAGTATCATCAAAGCAGATGTTCCAACTCCACGATACTTGCTTTAGTCCATAAATGGACTTAAGCAACTTGCACACTTTACCGCTGCTCCCACTCTGAATGAAACCTTCCGGCTGATCCATATAGACGCACTCTACCAAATTACCATTTAGAAAAGCCGTCTTTACGTCCATCTGCCAGATCTCATAATCGTGGAAGGCAGCAATGGCAAAAAGGATCCGAATGGATTTGAGCATAGCCACTGGAGAAAAGGTTTCGTCATAGTCTAAACCAGGTCTTTGACGAAAATCCTTTGCAACAAGTCTAGTTTTATAGATTTCAACCTGCCCATCTACACCAATCTTCTTTCTGAAGATCCATTTGCAGCCTACGGGTTTTACCCCTTTTGGAGCAATGTCCAAAGTACAAACTTTGTTGGTGTACATGGACTCCATTTCGGTCCGCATTGCATCCAGCCATTTTACTGAGTCGCCGCTCTGAATGGCTTGCTGGAAGCTAGTAGGCTCATCATTTTCAATGATGCAATCCTCTCGATCCCCGTCTATGAGAAAACCGTAGTATCTCTCGGGCGGATGAGACTGCTTACTACTCCTGCGGAGTGGCGTTGGAATGTCCGGTTATTCTGAAACCTCTGGTTCTACCAAGCTTTCAGTAATAGTTTGTGGTTCTGAAATTTCTTCCAGTTCTATTGCGCTCCTACTTATCTGATTTTCTAAAAATTCAGTTTCCAAGAAGCGGGCATGACGAGAAACAAAGACCTTCTGCTCCTCTGCGTAATAGAAAACATACCCCTTGGAGTTCTTTGGGTATCCCACAAACTTACACTGTAGTGAGCGTGCCTCGAGCTTGTCCGCATGCTGCTTTTTAACAAAAGCTGGACATCCCCATGTCTTAAAGTGTTTAAGACAGGGTTTCTTCCCACTCCACATCTGATATTGTGTGGTAGGCACTGACTTAGTAGGAACCTGGTTCAAAAGATATGCAGCTGATTCTGGTGCATAACCCCAGAAGGATCGCGGTAACTCAGCCTTACTCATCATGGAACGAACCATATCCAATAGGGTTTGATTCCGCCTTTCCGATACACCATTGTATTGTGGTGTGTATGGAGGAGTAAGTTGAGAGAGAATTCCATTCTCTTTTAAGTAGCCTAGGAACTGGACACTTAAGTATTCACCACCTCGATCAGAACTCAGTGTCTTGATACCTTTGCCTGTTTGCTTTTCCACTTCATTCTTGTATTCCTGGAATTTCTCAAAGGCCTCGGATTTATGCTTCATCAAGAAGACATGTCCATACCTAGAGAAATCATCCGTAAAAGTAATGAAATAGGAAAAACCACCCCGCGCATGTGTAGACATTGGACTACACACATCGCTGTGTATGAGTCCCAAGAGCTCGCTCGCTCTTACTCCGTGTCCAGTGAACGGAGTCTTTGCCATCTTTCCCATGAGACAAGATTGACAAGTAGCATAAGATTGATATTCGAACGGATTCAAATATCCTTCTCTATGTAACTTCATCAATCGTCTTTCATTGATGTGACCCAGTCTACAATGTCATAAGGAAGCCTGATTTGTTTCCGGAGACTTTCTTTTAAGTGTGTTCTGGACACTGAAATCCTGAGCTTGATTTAGTACGTATATGTTTTCTAATGTACCTGACCCAATCAGAACTTGATTTAGGTGGATGTGGACCACATCGCTTACAAATGTAAAATCATATCCTTCCTTAGAAAGTAAGGATACAGATATGATATTACAAGCTAGACTAGGCACATATAAACAGTTACGTAGACTCAATATCTGCCCATATGTCAATCCAAGGTGATATTCCCCTACGGATTCAGCGTCCACGCTCATTCCGTTAGCAACCCTGAGAGTCAAATCACCTAACCTGATAACTCTACGGTTTCTCAAAGCCTGTAATGAATTACAGATATGAGATCCTGATCCGGTATCTAGTACCCAGGAAATAGAGTTAATTGACATACAATTTTCTATTACAAACACACCCGAAGCCGAAGCCACAACATACTTCGAATCCTGGCTACTGGCTTTGCTAGCCTTGCAATCCCTCTGCCAATGTCCTTTCCCATAACAGTAGGGACGTCCCTCCTTCCCTATATCTAGCCCCGAAACTTTTGCCCTTCCCTTTCCTTCTACTTCCCTGGTTTCCTTCAGGGTGTAAGTAGAGGGCAGAGACTGTAGAATCAAGTCAGTATTTGACCTGTTCTTCAACGTGGTCTTCAGGTCCATGAGCTCATCAAAATAGCCAGTCTCTGTAAGGATGTTGTCCCCTACAGATGATCCGATAGCCAACCTCGCTTGAAGCAATTCCTTCGAGGTCTCATATCTTGCGATACGAGATTGCTCTCTATATAAATCTTTGCTATGGAGGAAGATGGAAGCTAAGTCCATCTTCTCGTGCTGCCTCTGGCTTGCACCATCAACTGAGGCCAACACGAGGCACTTGGCATTTACACAGTCTTTTTTCGATGTCATACGGAAATCAATATCTGTGACGATGGAAACTGGTCCTGAGACGGTGGGGTTTTGAGTAGTGAAGAGGTGTCCCAGCTTGTCATGGGCAATGGACATCTTGACAGACCTTTGCCAGTCATTATAGTCAGATTCAGTCATTTTATTATCTAGATGTAACCTATGTCTGGTCACTGGGTCGCTGCAATTAAGAGAGAGAGAAGAAAACACTTAGCATGATGCTCTTGCAAGTTTAGATTGGTTTTTAATTTATCTAAACAGGATGGCTCCCACTGTTTCTCGAATCCTTCCTCAAACCATAAAAGAAGAATTAGTTAGGATTAATCTCACCGTACAATACTTGCTTAACCGTTCAGCCAGGCTAGTGTCGGTACTTCGAGGGATGTTTTACGACGCTTTCGCGAAGTTCCTTAATTAAATAACCTCTTTTCCTTGGAGGCGTAGCCCCGCTAACACTATTCTAGACACCTACTTGGTTTATAGCATTGATCGTTAAGTGAGAAAAATCTTCCGAGGAGTAGCGGATACTCACAGTAGGATCGGGATCCAAATATCATTGTGTGATAATGTTGAAGGAATCCTACCAACGTTATCAAACTCCAAATGGTATGCAACACTACCAAGTTTCAGTTTCTTTAGAAACTCCCGATGTGGATTTTTGCCTCATGCTCTTATGACCTTGACTAAGGCCAACAAATCATAAGTCATATGTCAAGTTCTACCCGTCATTGTCCAGGTTAATTTGAACCCACCCGTATATATCCTTGACTAAGGCCAACAAAGTAATACGACTGTCCCAAACCAACGCATCTATCTATACAACATATGAATACCCAGCAGCTGCCAATCACTATGCCTTAATTAAGGCCAACAAACATAGCTTGAATACTATTGAATATTCATATGAAATGACGGAGGGCTACGAATGGTTTTGGCGAAACCGTGAACGTAGTGAACTTGATATAATCGAAGGAACCTGATAGCTTTTAAAAGGAGTGGTTTAAGCTCCGCATTTTAAAAGTTTTGCTGTTTTGAAAAAACCGAGTGGTTTTGAAATTGTTCCAACGATTCAGTTTTGGTTTGTTTTCTTTGCATTAATATAATGCGTCCCATCAATTAATCCTACCATTGCATAAAACAACGAAAGTATAACGTACGCTTATGCCATCCGCATTAGCCATGCGGCCCCGTCATCACCCGTTAGGTTACTTAACTAACGACAGAGCGGGGGATGGACTAGCGCGGATGCAAAACATAAGCAACGTCTACTAGATATCATATATAGATATATACATTCGTCTGATGCAATGATAGCCATTTCAGATCACAGATGAACACATTGGATATGCTAGGAATCCGCGTTTCGTTTGAGCCTGCAATGAAAGACAGATTCCACGGTCGTGATGAGTAGCCAAATCCTACCCTAGACCCCTACGAGTGCGGCAAACTACCCTCCAAATACCCGAAGTGAAGCAACCTCCCTCAAAAAAGTGAGTAGGTCACTTGGCACTTCAAAGTACCCGGTAGTTAGTGCACCCCACCTTGGGTCTATCCTAGGAGCAGAAAACAGTAAAAAAAATAATATACAATAGTGGCTACAACCTCAACCCGGATGTGCGACCATAAAATAATATTACATCAATTTACAATTTACATCGAATGAAAAATGAAAACTCTCATCTCACATCCCCGGCTATTCATCCACGACGATCCAACAAGTTCATATACACAATCCAACATCACAGATCACAGATATGTACAACCCCCACTAATCGACGTATAGCGATTAGTAGACGTTCAGTACATATATCACATCACAGAAGATCCGATTAGCTAAAGTACTTAGAATTTCGATCGATTACCAGATTTGAATCTACCCCAAGTACAACACAGTACTCAAACAATCTGGGTAGAAACAAAATATCAGAAAAATTACAAGACACCATGCTGGACACTCTGCAGGAAAAACGAGTTGACTCGGAGTCGACTCGGCCACGGATCCGCGGCGAAACGCTTAGTTTCACCGCGCTTCCGCGGCGGTCTGACCGATTCACGATCTCGTTTTTCTTGGGTGTCCCTAAAAAAGCCTGCACGTATTTTTAAGGTCTCTGAAAAAAAATTTGGACTAGTTTTTAAAAACGACAGAAAAGTGCATTTTTAGTTTGTGTTTTGCGATTTTTCCGGCGATCGAATTTCTAACACTTTGCTAACAAGTTAGTAATGGTTTAGTGAGTCTCTGGTACCACTGTAAGTTTATGTCGCTCACCCCGCAAGCTAGCGAGGAGGCGGAACAAGTAAAAATCAAAACTTTCTTACAAAAGCAAAATAGACTAAGCAAAGCATCTTTGCCAAACCATATCTAACGAACTACAAGAGGTTTAATCTACTATGATAGAAAGATTATACCTCATGCAACAAGTCCTTCGGGTCTTCTCTGCTGTCCTCCTCGTCTCCGTAGGCTCCATGGGTCGGTTCGGATCGTGGCTTCTTCAACGGCCTCCTTGAGTCGAAGATGATCCACCCGAGAGTCTTTAGTCCGAGATCCACCTCAAGAACCGAGGTAACTAGGGCAACAAGTATGCTAAGCTTGATGTCCTAGGTGATGTAGAGTATTGTGATGGAGTTGTTTGTCTATTTGATCCCTAATTTTCTCAACACATGAGAGCTTGAGGGATTTGTAGTGAGGAAGAAGAAGGAGAGCATATGAGAGCTCCTAAAAGAAGAGAGAGAATGCCAATGAGATAATGAGCCATGGAAAAATAAAAACCAATCTTTTATTATGATAATTATGATGGCTAAGTTGATTTGACCACTATCATGTCCCATTTAATGCTAAGCTAAAAAATATCTTATGCTTAGCAAAAATATCTAGATCAATATAAGTCAACAAGGTCAAATGGTCAACATGGTCAAATGGTCAAACCAATTAGCCATGACACAATTATTATTAAAAAGATTAGTAAACATTTTCCTCCACCTCATAATGGTTTTAATCAAATCAATGGTCAAAACCCTAATGAGGCATCTCCTTCTTCTCTCCTCACATCCGTGCATGCACACCAGCATCCGCATTCCGTAGAACATGAATACTAGAAGACAAAAAGTAATCCATCTATACAATACTAGGATCCGGCTTAAACCAAAGCCCACTAGTATTGTCCGCCCGAACATCATACGCGCACAAGTGCACATAAGTGATCGAAGCCCTGCCGTAAAACCATACGGCCTCTACACCTTTTGCCCAGTGTAAGGAAACTCTCTGTGTGGGACTCTAAAAACTCGACACTACGCTGGCAGTGGGTTTAACCACAGGCCGCAAGCGGTACTAGTTGTACATAACGGTCCCAAGGTAGATGTCGATAAGAAGACCGATGAGGAAAACCCATCAGAACTCCTACTGAGCCTGAATGTGACAATCTCCGTACAGTCCGGTCTGTTCGTCTATGAGTATTGCATGTCGGGCCTAAAGGGGCGGTAAATGTCAGACCCCTAATAGCGGTACAAGTCGTGTCGGAGTGTAGCCCAGAACACCCTGAGAAACTACTGGAAAGACTACCAGTAAATCTCGCTTGCCCTGGCCAGGGACTTTGTGTAATGGCTCTCCAGACACAGCGCAATATCAACCCCCAATACCAGGAGAAACGAATCCAGTCTAACCGCTACTGCCTCCAAGTGCTTCGGGGCTGAACCCAACTACTACCTGTTTGCATGACTCTTTTGAGCCGTGGTAGGGTAGTAATCAAAGTACAGTGGGAACACACTCGAGGCGAAGTAGCAGTGTCAAGTCGACGGACTAAGCTATACTCATGTCACCTGGGAACTGCTATCTGACGATAGGTATAGTACCAACCAGCAGTTCCCGACGTGTCCTGTCCGGTGTACTCGTAACCTAACAAGCACCTGCATACTATCTCCAGTACGACGTACTAATGGTTGTGGGACAGACCATCTCCCCTGCTGAGATGAGAAGTGTATACACTAGTCTACTCCGGAGTATCGATGCCCCGTCTCGATAATCCTACGACTAGGGACCTATATAAGGATGTGCTTGTAGATTACCCAGCCTCCACTAGTGTGACTGCCATCACAACGCTGGTAGTCAAGCAAAGATCCTAAGGGCTCCACTAATATGTATAAGCGATGTACTAAAAGAAACACATGCACATATTAAAGTAGAAACAAACCAAGTAGTATACTACCATTTTGAGCAAGGCTGTCTATACAACTGTGAATATCCAAAGCTTCCATTAAGTAATATACAAACTATGATACAGTAATGGCCTCTAGGGCATATACACTAACACCATCTCCATGATCAGGTGATACTGCCTTAGAATATGTCTGGATCACTAATGGGACGGGCGTTCCTAGGCATAAGCCACAACCCCATAGTCACACAATGGTAGGAACGAAGTTCATCTCATGAACTAATATACACCTAGACTGCCTCTTTGGTAACATCTTTAGTAGTGATGTATCCAGCCTTTATCGTCTAGTATGCCACGGTATCTAGCTTGGAACTCTTCCAACATACCGTTCCTCCATAAAGGGTAAAGACAATGCCTGTGACTGACATTCAGTCGACCTTATCACTCTGGATCCAGTGATTCTCCTTAGGATCGATTGATACTATCTCACTACACTTAGTGAGAATCCTAACATCCATTTAGATCTATCACATAGATCCAAAACCCTGGATCTATGAGGTATCACCTTAATCGTATATGGAGAATCCATGTGATAAGAGGAGATTGACTGAGTGTAGCATAGGAAACTCCTTCCCTATCAAGAGTATGTCATTCTACGTACAGTACGAGGATTACCACCATACTCCCTACTACCTTTTTGTATATACAAGGTTCATCTACCATTTTGATGAAGTAAAACTCTTTGACTACCACATCAAAACATATGTTCCAACTCCGCGATACCTGCTTTAACCTGTAAAGCAACTTGCACACGTTTCCGCTGCTCCCACTGTCTACGGAGCCCTTGGCTGTGTACTTGTAGATGCTTTCTTCTAAATCACTATTTAGAACAGAAGTCATGACACCCAACCGCTAGATATCGTAGTCATGGTATGTAGCAGTGGCAAGTAGGATCCGGATGGACTTACGCATAGGCCCCAGAAAAGGTTTCATCATTATCCTGTTAGTTATATGTATGCCCTAGAGGCCATTACTGTACATACGATGTATATTGTAGTGGATGCTTGGACATATATAGGTAGGACTTTCTTGCTCGACATGATAGTATGCTATCTGGTTGCTCTTTATCTTAACATGTACTCTGATTGTCTCTATGTTACATGTTGATAAAGCCCTTAGGATAAGTACTTGACTACCAGGACTATGATGCAGATCATACTAGTGGGGACAGTGTAGTCGCCAAGTACATCCTTCAAATGTTCCTAGTCGTGGGAGTACCGAGATAGGGCATCGATACTCCAGAGTAGACTAGCGTATGCGCTTCTTGACCTATATGATGGGCGATGGATGATCCCATATCCATTGGTGTTTGACATCAGAGAATGTATACGGGTGCTCAGTAGAGACTGGGTACACTGGACGGACTAGCCGAGAACTCCCAGATGGTATTATACCTCATGTCAGATGGCAGTTCTCTGGTGACACTGGTACGGGTTAGTCTGTAGACCCAAGATCGTCATAGAGTCTTGTGTGATTCCCACTGTGCTTTGATTTCCATCATACCACGTCCAATGGGGCGTGCAAAAAGGTGGCTTTTGGGTACAGTCCCGAATCACATGGAGGCAATGAGCGATAGGAGGGGATTCGTCTCTCCCGGTATAGGGAGTTGATGTTGCGCTGTGTTCGATTGGCTATAACTGGAAATCCCTGGCCAGGGTTGCTGAGATTTACTGGTAAGTGTTATCAGTAGTTTCTCGAACTGTTATAGACCTCAAATCGACACAACTTATCAAGCTACTGGGGTCTGACGTTTACCACCCCTAGGCGAGATATGCGACATATCAGACGACAAGACCGGACTGTACGGGAGTGTTACTGATAGGATTCGCTGGAGAAAGTATAGGCTTGCTTGTTGATCTTCTAATCGCTCAATACCCGGGTGGCCGTTACGTTTGGCAGACCGCTTGCGGCTTGTGGGTGTTTGATATGATCATCACCTACTGCCGGCGTATTGATGAGTCTTTAGAGTCCTACACAGAGGTTTCCTGGCTCAAGCGAAACGGAGTAGTAGCGCATATGTGATATGTGCGGGAACGAGATTAATGCGAGTATGTGATACCGCATTATATTCTCGTGATGTGTGACATGATTGGTTATATATGATATAGCCGAGTTATCGGATCGAGCGTTGATTCGATAAGATGTTGCATTTGATATTAGTCGGTTATATGTGATATAGCCGGATTATTAAATCAAGAGTTGATTTGATAATTTAATGTATAATTATATATTTGATATATTATAATACATTAACTAATATTTAGCTCACTATTGATTTCTTTTTCTCACATGATGTGCACATTGTACGTATATACGCAATATGTACATTTGTGTACATGGATTGTGTCATGTTTGATGATACATATAACATGGGTGTATGAGATTAACACAATGCTAGGGTTAAGTTAGGGTTTCTATTTATGTTAAGCTAATTCAAAAGAGATTGAGTTTGTTATGCTAAAGCTTGCACAAAAGCTTATGGATAAGCTTATGGCTAAGCTTTGACAAAGTCAACCCTTTTGTCTAGTTTAAGATATTTATCAAACCCAACCTTTAACCATAGCCATGAGTTAATTCTCTACATGAGTTAGCCATGAGGACTTAACTCAACCAAGGGTGCAATAATTCATTTGGATGAATCATTCACAAGTCTTCTTCTTCTTCTTCTTCAAGCTCCATGAAAAAGCTTGCTAGCTCTAATGGAGTTTTGAGATAAAGTGTGAGAAAATCAATTCTAATGTGAGTCCACCTCCTACTTCTTCATCCTCTACCACTTGCCTTGTAGTAGAGTGTGTTCTCTTCACAAAGTTCATGACCTAGTGAAAGAATAGCTTGATTCAGTGTCTTCTCGACGTAGATCATTTTCGGCCTCGAAGTCATCGAAGCAAGCACGTTCGTTTCTTCATAGAGCCTCTCTAGAGTCCGGGTTTTGTGATCGCAGCGAAGGGGACTACTACACGGAGCTATTTGAAGTGAAGGACCGAACTACAAAGGTTGTAATCCCAAACTCTTAGAAGTAAAGTTGTTTACTTGCTTATAGTTTTCGCATAATCTCTAGTATACGATCTTGGTTAGGGTTGTTCGGCACGTCTAATTTTTGAATCGGGCATGGTTGATGCCTTCTAGAACCTTGTGAGAGTGCCTAGCATCCCTACAGTGGTATCAGAGCCAAGCTAGAGCTTTAGGCGAATTCCAGGTGAAGTTTAAAGTCCGATCGAACCCGGAAACCCCGATTTATGCCCTTCTCTGGAAATTTTCTAAAATTGAGATTTTTTCTGTATTAAAAATGCTCAAAAAAATCAGCAGGGAAATACAAGAGTTACTGTGAAACACGTTCCACTAATACCTCTAAAGCGCCGCGGAACCGCGGCCGTACCATAGCTTTGGCGGCGGTTCCGCGGCCGAACTGTAGCTTCACGGTTTACTGTTTGCACAGTAATATCAGTATTTATTTCCTGATATTTTTAGGAATTTTTATTTTTACTCAAGTGTTGAGTTTTCTGGGATGTATTGGGGACTTGTTGATTCGATCGGATAATTTAACTTCGTTTAGTTTTTTCGGATAATTTTAGAACGTGTTAAAAAGTTCGAACGGATATCAATAACTCACTTTTTCCCCTGCCGGAAAATTTCCAAGCATTGGATTTTTCCGTAGTTTAAGAACGTTCTAAGTCGTGCAAGTAACGCGGTGGACCCTCTAGAAGAACACAAATCTTAACTCGATTATGTGACCGTCTTGAACTGCCTCTAAACCTTAGGGTTTGGGGCAGTACGACGTGCCACATATGAGGCGTTGGCTTGACCCTTCTACGGCTGGACCATTGGTACTGTGGCATGTGATGGATGTTTTTAAACTAATTTCAAGTGTTAAGAACTATTTGGGAAAACTTGGATGTTTGATTATTCGATCGGAAAGTTTAACATTGTCTATTTATCTGGAATGTGATACAATATTTGGAATCCACAAGTAGTTATGAGATAACTAATTTGAATATTATAAATCTAGCAGTTCAGTCTCAGATGATCGGTTGCCACGGGATTTTGATGCGATCAAAAGTCCGTCGTAATCACGTAGCGTACGCGGATACTCGCCAGGTAAACTTAATAGACAGCCACGCCCCATAGCCCCGACCAAGTGACTGTAGGAGAACCCCATCGCCAAAAGCATCCGTTCGGGTGCTCGCGGCAGCGGTGTTCCGCCTTAGTGCACTTCGTCGACGGCATCGGGGGTGCGGCCGTCTACTAAAGTTTGCGACGAGCATTCGATCAGGATGTCGGGAATCTTGTTGAATTGCCCGACTTGATATTGAAAAGAGTTTTCGATAATGAGACTAAAATGCGGGGTTTATAATTGTTAGGCATGAGATGTCTAAGGTATTCATTTGGTTAGGCATGAGATGTCTAAGGTATTCATTTGGTTAGGCATGCGATGTCTAAGGAGGTTGCGGATTCCAACTGTTGTAGTTTTACACTTTCTTTTCTGTGACCGTAAGTGTAGTATGTAATTGTATCGCCGGTTTTCGTTGCTATACATCGACGACAATCGGTGTATGCATACTTACTTACGTTGATGACATGTGATGTTATGTGTTGCTGTGATATGTTATATTGGATCGTCGTGTTTTGAATAGCCGGAGGTTTTATGTGAGATGAGAGTTTTTCATTTTCATTCATGTAAAATTCATTTGTATGTAATATTCTTTTATTGGGACACTTCCGGGCTGAGGTTGATGTCACCATTGTATATTATTTACTTTTCCGCATTAGGTAGACCCAAGGCGGGGAGCACAAGTAACCGGGTTCTAGGGTCCAATGGGAGACCATCTCGAGGAGTCGAGACCGGGTCTCCTAACCCTAGAATTGGCAGTGTTGCTTGCCGCTCTCGTAGGGATCTAGGGATGTGGGTTTGGCTATTCATCGCGACCGTGGAATCCGTGTTTTATACAGGCTCGTATTAAAACACGGACGTCCTAGTATATCCAATATTTCATTTATGTTCTTCTGCTGCAATTTTCTGTGATGAGATCATATTACTGCCTGAGACGAATGTTTATATTATATATATGAGATATATGTTATATTGCAGATTTCGTTTCAAATGTGATGCTTGTGAAGCATAATTAAAATGGGACTTCATTAATGAGATTAATGAAACTAAAAGAAACCTAAAAATGTTGTAGAAACTTGTTTAAAAACTGGTAACTCTAGTTCTTGCTTTGCATAGCGGTTTCCTTGTAGAACATGCAGCACCTTATTCGATAAGGAAAGAGCCAAGATCCCTTCACCGGGAGTGACCTCTTTAGCGAAACTGGCAGATGCTACAAACTCGGTTTGTCTTTTGATTGTTTTTATAGTTTTTGCTTTGCATAGTGATATTTGTGAAATATCCTGCACCTTATTCGATGAGGAAAGAGCCGACGATCCCTTCACCGGGAGTGACCTCTTTAGCGAAACTAGAAAAGGCCTAAAAAACACTCCATTTAAAATCACTCGATTCTACAACGATATAAAGTTCATTATGCAAAAGGTTTTCATAAAAACCTGTCGTAGCCCTCCGTCATTTTAGGAAGTAGAGTACTTAGTATTCGTGCTGCGTATGTCGACTTTAGTTGAGGCGTAGTGTACGGTAGCTAAGTGATGTCTTCCTACACAGCATATGATGCGATTAGTTAGGACATTCATGTGATTATGTCGACCATAGTTGAGGGCCATGTAGGGTGGGTCTGATTAATCATGAAATGATCGGTAGAACTTGACTGGTGCTTATGATATGTTTACCTTAGTTAAGGTCATAAGTGCTAGGGGTAAAATATTATTGGGAATTTCAAGTGTTGAAATTTGCAATGAGATTGCATACCTTCTATGAGATGGTTGGATCCCGATACCCACTGCGAGTAAGAGTTACTCCTGTGAGAGTTTTACACATTACAATTAGCCGATCAAGTAGGTGTATAGAAAGGTGTCAACGGGGTTACGCCCCTGGGAAAACGGGGTTTACTTTAATTAGGTCCGTGCGAAAGCACAGGAAACCTCCCTCAAAGTACCGGCACTGGCCTGACTGAAAGATTGGCGAACTTGTAGCGTGTAATTAATCCCGGCTAGTCTTTCCTTTTAGGGTTTGAAGGAAGATTTGACTAAAACAGTAGGAGCCATCCTGATTAGATAAATTGATAACCAATCTAATCTTGTAAAAGCGCACGCTGAGTGTTTTCTTCTCTCTCTCTCTCCTGGTTGCGACTATGTCACGCCTTAATCAAGATAATAATACGGATGAATTGACCGAACCCGCTTGTTATACTGAGCAGGGGAATGTTGGTCCCGCTCCAACTTATAATTGTTATAAGACAAAGCAGGAAATTGGGGATTACCAGAATTCCCGTGCCGCCCAAACGAAGAAAGTGCATGCCGATGCATCTTCTTCGGGTGTGTTCATGACCCAGAACTGTTTCTCAATATCCTTTACGTCCTGGGTATTTGATACGGGATCAGGATCCCACATATGTAATTTGTTACATGGGCTACAGAGAGGTAGAGAACTGAGAACGGGTGATAAGATTCATGATATAGAAAACGGTGCAAGTGTTGCAGCCAAGTCTGTTGGTAGTTATCACCCTGTATTACAAGAATACATTGATTCTGAACGAATATTATTAGATAAAGAACCTGATATACAACATCATATCAGTCTCTTTATTTATTAAAGAAGGATATAATTTTGTATTGTTGGATAATGTTTTAAACATTTCCTATATCAAGAGTTGATCAGTTCAGGTACGTTATCTAAAAGCATACACGTTCTAAATCAAACCATAGTTCTTAATGTACAGAACACACATAAAGAGGAAGAGTTCATAAATGAACAAATCCTTTATAAGGTATTGTAGACTAGGTTATGTCAATGTGACCCGACTAGCCGCAGTTACATTAAGATGCATATTTAAATCTGTTCGAATTTACATCTTGTGAAACTTGCCAGTCATGTCACAAAGATAAAATGACCATAGCTCTGTTTATTGGAAACAGAGAAAGAGTTAGTAAACTCTTGGGATTGATACATGATGATGTATGTAAGTTCTCTGTCTACACATGCCAGAACTGGTTCTTTGTACTTCATTACATTCACTGATGATCTCTCAAGATTCAGACATATGTTCCTGTTGAAACACAAGTCCGAAACTTTTGAGATAATCACAGAATATAAGTTAGAAGTAGAGAACCAAAAACGGGTATAAGTATTATGTCCTTTGATGAGATCAAGGAGGAGAATACTTGAGCACGGGATTCCTGGACTATTCTAAAGGTGAATGAGATTCTCGCTCAGCATTACTCCTCCGTATACACCACAGCACCTCGGTGTATCAGAGCGGAGCAATCACACCCTATTTGATATGGTGCGCTCTATGATGAGTACTACTGAGTTTCCTATTTCCTTTTTGGGAATTATGCACTTGTGAAGCTGCATACCTATTGAATAGGGTTCCAATCGAATCAGAAGCCTACCACTCCATATATGATATGGTATGGGAAGAGCCCATCTCTTAAGGATATTAAGATTTGGGGTTGTCCGGCCTATGTCAAAAGGCATAATCCGGACAAAGCTCGAGGCAAGGTCAGTTCTGTAGAACTGGAAAAGGTTCCAGCTATACAAACTGCAGCTGATATTTTAGTAAAACCCGAAGGATTCAATAGTTTCCAACGAACCTCAGCCTCTCCGCCGATCTAGTAAGACTCCTCACCCACTTGAGAGATACTTCGGTTTCTCTATGACAGCGGGAGCGAGGATTACATCATGAGATGATGACCCAACTTATTTCGAGCAGGCCATCAGGAGTGGGACTCTGTAAGAATGGCTGGATGCTTAGCGATCTGAGATGGAATCCTTATACACCAACAAAGTATGGACTTTGGTTGCTTCAACTGAAGGGTTAAATCCCCATCAGGAGTAAGTATATCTTGAGAAGATTACTTGGTGTACATGGAAAAGTTGAGACTTTCAAAGCTATGCTTAAGTCCATCCAGATCTTACTTGCCACAGCTACATACCATAACTACGATATCTGGCGGTTGAGTGTCATGACTGCTTTTCTAAATGTTGATTTAGAAGAGAGCGTCTATAAGTACACAGCCAGAGGGCTTCGTAGACAGTGGGAGCAGCGGAAACGTGAGCAAGTTGTTTTATGCTATAAATCAGGCATCGCGGAGATGGAACATCTGTTTTGATGTGGTAGTCAAAGAGTTTGACTTCATCAAAATGGTAGATGAGCCTTGTATATACAAAAAGGTAGTAGGGAGTATGGTGGTGATCCTCGTAGAATACGTGGATGACATACTCTTGATAGGGAAGGAGTTTCCTATGCTACGCTTGGTCAATCTCCGCTTATCACAAGGATTCTCCATATAGGATCAAGGTGATACCTCCTAAATCCTAGGTTTTATATCTATGAGATAGATCTAAATGGATGTTAGGATTCTCACTAGTTGTAGTGAGATGGTATCAATCGATCCTGGGGAGAATCACTGGAAAAGGTTCCAGAGTGATAAGGACGACTGAATGTCAGTCGCGGGCATTGTCTTTACCCTTAGTGGAGGGACGGTATGTTGGAAAAGTTCCAAGCTAGATACCGTGACATTCTAGACGATTAAAGGCAAGATACATCGTTACCAAGGATGCTTCCAAAGAGACAATCTGGATATGTAAGTCCATGAGATGAACTTCGTTCCTACCATTGTGTGACAATGGAGTTGTGGCTTATGCCAAGGAACCCCCGTCCCATCAGAAATCCAGATATAATTCTTAGACAGTATCACCTGATCATGGAGATGGTGGATCTCCCGGGAGATCGAGGTTAGGAGAGTAGACAAAGAAAACAACAGCGCAGATCCACTCACAAAGGCCTATTTCCCAGTAGAGACTTTTATGGGATGGTTGAGTATGAGATACTTTGACCACTGCTGATTGTTGGGTATGCGATACCACAACAGATGGCCCTAGTGCAAGTGGGAGATTGTTAGTTATATGTATGCCCTAGAGGCCATTACTGTACATACGATGTATATTGTAGTGGATGCTTGGACACATATAGGTAGGACTTTCTTGCTCGACATGATAGTATGCTATCTGGTTGCACTTTATCTTAACATGTACTCTGATTGTCTCTATGTTACATGTTGATAAAGCCCTTAGGATAAGTACTTGACTACCAGGACTATGATGTAGATCATACTAGTGGGGACAGTGTAGTCGCCAAGTATATCCTTCAAATGTTCCTAGTCGTAGGAGTACCGAGATAGGGCATTGATACTCCAGAGTAGACTAGCGTATGCGCTTCTTGACCTATATGATGGGCGATGGATGATCCCATATCTATTGGTGTTTGACATCAGAGAAGGTATACGAGTGCTCAGTAGAGACTGGGTACACTGGACGGACTCACCGAGAACTCCCAGATGGTATTATACCTCACGTCAGATGGCAGTTCTCTGGTGACACTGGTACAGGTTAGTCTGTAGACCCGAGATCGTCATAGAGTCTTGTGTGATTCCCACTGTGCTTTGATTTCCATCATACCACGTCCAATGGGGCGTGCAAAAAGGTGGCTTTTGGGTACAGTCCCGAATCACATGGAGGCAATGAGCAATAGGAGGGGATTCGTCTCTCCCTGTATAGGGAGTTGATGTTGCGCTGTGTTCGATTGGCTATAACTGGAAATCCCTGGCCAGGGTTGCTGAGATTTACTGGTAAGTGTTATCAGTAGTTTCTTGAACTGTTATAGACCTCAAATCGACACGACTTATCAAGCTACTGGGGTCTGACGTTTACCACCCCTAGGCGAGATATGCGACATATCAGACGACGAGACCGGACTGTACGGGAGTGTTACTGATAGGATTCGCTGGAGAAAGTACAGGCTTGCTTGTTGATCTTCTGATCGCTCAATACCCGGATGGCCGTTACGTTTGGCAGACCGCTTGCGACTTGTGGGTGTTTGATATGATCATCACCTACTGCCGGCGTATTGACGAGTCTTTAGAGTCCTACACAGAGGTTTCCTGGCTCAAGCGAAACGGAGTAGTAGCGCATATGTGATATGTGCGGGAACGAGATTAATGCGAGTATGTGATACCGCATTATATTCTCGTGATGTGTGACATGATTGGTTATATGTGATATAGCTGAGTTATCGGATCGAGCGTTGATTCGATAAGATGTTGCATTTGATATTAGTCGGTTATATGTGATATAGCTGGATTATTAAATCAAGAGTTGATTTGATAATTTAATACATAATTATATATTTGATATATTATAATACATTAACTAATATTTAGCTCACTATTGATTTCTTTTTCTCACATAATGTGCACATTGTACGTATATAGGCGATATGTACATTTGTGTACATGGATTGTGTCATGTTTGATGATACATATAAGATGGGTGTATGAGATTAACACAATGCTAGGGTTAAGTTAGGGTTTCTATTTATGTTAAGCTAATTCAAAAGAGATTGAGTTTGTTATGCTAAAGCTTGCACAAAAGCTTATGGATAAGCTTTGACAAAGTCAACCCTTTTGTCTAGTTTAAGATATTTATCAAACCCAACCTTTAACCATAGCCATGAGTTAATTCTCTACATGAGTTAGCCATGAGGGCTTAACTCAACCAAGGGTGCAATAATTCATTTGGATGAATCATTCACAAGTCTTCTTCTTCTTCTTCAAGCTCCATGAAAAAGCTTGCTAGCTCTAATGGAGTTTTGAGATAAAGTGTGAGAAAATCAATTCTAATGTGAGCCTACCTCCTACTTCTTCATCCTCTACCACTTGCCATGTAGTAGAATGTGTTATCTTCACAAAGTTCATGACCTAGTGAAGGAATAGCTTGATTCAGTGTCTCCTCGACGTAGATCATCTTCGGTCTCGAAGTCATCGAAGTAAGCACGTTCATTTCTTCATAGAGCCTCTCTAGAGTCCGGGTTTTGCGATCGCAGTGAAGGGGACTACTACACGGAGCTATTTGAAGTGAAGGACCGGACTACAAAGGTTTAATCCCAAACTCTTAGAAGTAAAGTTGTTTACTTGCTTATAGTTTTCGCATAATCTCTAGTATACGATCTTGGTTAGGGTTGTTCGGTACGTCTAATTTTTGAATCGGGCATGGTTGATGCCTTCTGGAACCTTGTGAGAGTGCCTAGCATCCCTACATATCCAAACTTGGTTGATGACGAGAACCTTTTACAACAAGTCTTAGCTTTGAAAGTCTCAACTTTTCCATGTATACCAAGTAATCTTCTCAAGATATACTTGCTCCTAATGGGGATTTAACCCTTTAGATATAGCAACCTAAGTCCATACTTCGTTGGTGTACATAGATTCCATCTCAGATCGCATAGCATCCAGCCATTCTTACAGAGTCCCCATTCTTGATGGCATGCTCGAAGCTAGTTGGGTCATCATCTTATGATGCAATCCTCGCTCTCACTGTCATAGAGAAACCAAAGTATCTCTCAGGTGGATGAGGAACCCTACCAGATCGGCGGAGAGGCTGAGGTTCGTTAGGAGCTATTGAATCCTCCGGTTCTACCAAATCATCAGATGTAGTTTGTATAGCTGGAACTCCTTCCAGTTCTACCTCATGACCACAAATTTCTTTCCAAAATAAATTCCTTTTTTAAAAAAGGTGGCATGCCGAGAAATAAAACACATTTTGTTTCTCGGTGTGGTATAAGATATTCCCCTGCGAATACTTGGGATATCCAACAAATTTCTACAGAATTGACCTTGCCTCGAGCTTGTCCATATTTTTCTTTTTAGATATAGGCCGAACAACCCTAAATCTTAACTTGCTTAAGAGATGGACTCTTCCCACACCATATCGCATATGGAGTGGTAGGCACCTGATTTGGTTGGAACGCCATTCAATAGGTATACAGCTTCACAAGTGCATAACCCCTAAAAGAAATAGGCAACTCAGTAATACTCATCATAGAGCGTACCATATCTCATAAGGTGCAATTGCTCCGCCCCGATACACCTTTGTGCTGTGGTGTATACGGAGGAGTAATGCTGAGAGAGAATCTCATTCTCCTTTAGAATAGTCCAGGAATTCCGTGCACAAGTATTCTCCTCCCTGATCACATCAAAGGACATAATACTTATACCCGTTTTGGTTCTCCACTTCTGACTTATATTCATTGAGTTTCTCAAAAGCTTCAGGCTTGTGTTTCAACAGGAACATATGTCCGAATCTTGAGAGGTCATCAATGAATGTAATGAAGTATAAAGAACCAGTCCTAGCATGTGTAGACAGGGGACTTACATACATCATCATGTATCAATCCCAAGAGTTCACCAACTCTTTCTCTGTTTCTATTAAACGGAGCTATGGTTATATTATCTTTGCGACATGACTGGCAAGTTTCACAAGATGTAAATTCAAACTGATTTAAATGTGCATCTTTATGTAACTTCAGCTAGTCGGGTCGCATTGATATGACCTAGTCTACAATGTCTCAAGAAGGATTTTTTCATTTCTGAACTCTTCCCTTTGTGTGTGTTCTGTACGTTAAGAACCGTGGCTTGATTTAGAACGTATATGATTTTAGATAACGTGCCTGAACCGATCAACTATTGATATCGGAAATGTTCAAAATATTATCCAACAATACAAAATTATATCCTTCTTTACTAAATAAAGAGACTGATATGATGTTGTATAACAGGTTCGGTATCTAATAACATTCGTTAAGAATCAATGTACTTTATAATACAGGGTGATAACTGCCAACAACTTGGCTGCAACAATTGCACCGTTTCCATCTCTTGAAACTTATCACCCGTTCTCAGTTCTCTACCTATCTGTAGCCCATGTAACTGCTTACATTTGCGGGATCTTGATCCGGTACCTCATACCCAGGACGTAAAGGATACTGAGAAATAGTTCTATGTAATGAACACACCCGAAGATGATGCATCAGCATGCACTTTATTCGTTTGGGCGGCACGGGAATTCTGGTAATCCCCTATCTCCTGCTCGGTCTTATAACAATTATAAGTTGGAGCGGGACCAATACTTCCCAGCACAGTATAACAAGCGGGTTCGATCAATACATCCATATTATTATCTTGATTAAGGCGTGACATGGTCGCTACATGGAGAGAGAGAGAAGAAAACACTCTGCGTGCGCTCTTGCAAGATCAGATTGGTTATTATTTTATCTAATCAGGATGGCTCCCACTGTTTTTATCAAATCTTCCTTCAAACCATAAAAAGAAAGACTAGCCGGGATTAACTACACCCTACAAGTTCGCCAATCTTTCAGCCAGGCCAGTGCCGGTACTTTGAGGGAGGTTCCCCGTGCTTTCGCACGGACCTAATTAAAATAAACCTCGTTTTCCCGGGGGCGTAACCCCGTTGACACCTTTCTAGACACCTACTTGATCGGCTAATTGTAAAGTGTAAAACTCTCCCAGGAGTAACACTCGCAGTGGGTATCGGGATCCAACTATCTCATAGAAGGTATGCAATCTCATTGCAAATTTCAACACTTGAAATTCCCGATAATATTTTGCCCCTAACGATCTATGACCTTGACAAGGTCAACAAACCATAGACCGCAAGTCAAGTTCAACCCGTCATTTCTTGATTGAAATAAACCCACCCGTACGACCCTTGACAAGGTCAACAAGGCCGTACGACTACCCTAATCCAATCTGCATCATATGCATAAGCAGCTAAGCACTAATTAGCTACCGCACACTACGCCTTGACAAGGTCAATAAACGCAGCACGAATACTAAATACTACTTATCTGAAATGACAGAGGGCTACGACAGGTTTTTGCGAAAATCTTTTGCGTAATGAACTTGATATCGTTGTAGAATCGAGTGAATTTTGAAAAGGAGTGTTTTTTAGGCTTTTACTAGTTTTGCTAAAGAGGTCACTCCCGGTGAAGGGATCTCGGCTCTTTCCTCATCGAATAAGGTGCGGGATATATCACATATATCACTATGCAAAGCAAAAAACTATAAAAGCAATCAAAAGACAAACCGAGTTTGTAGCATCTGCCAGTTATTGCTAAAGAGGTCACTCCCGGTGAAGGGATCTCGGCTATTTCCTTATCGAATAAGGTGCAGGATGTCCTACAAGGAACACCGCTATGCAAAGCAAGAACTGTAGCTACCTGTTTTTGAAAATTCGATTCCACAACATCTTTTAGGTTTCTTTTCTTTCATTAATCATATTAATGAAGTCCCATCATTTAAGTCACCTAAACATCATAGATAAATACAACGTACGCTTATGCCATCCCCATTCGCATCGATGTCCCCTCGTGCACCGTTAGGTTAGGTAACTAACGGCAGAGCGGGGCAGTGCTAGCTTGGGTGTAAAACATAAGCAACGTCTATATAATATATCATATATACTATATACTGTATCTATCTCAACATATCAAATGATCACATCACAGATATCGCAGCAGAAGAAACATATGAAATATTGTATATATTAGGAGGTCCGTGTTTTATTTTGAGCCTCCATAAAACACGGATTCCACGGTTGCGATGAATAGCCAAACCCACATCCCCAGACCCCTAAGAGAGCGGCAAGCAACCCTACCAATTCTAGAGTTAGGAGACCCGGACTCGACTCCTCGAGTTGGTCTCCCATTGGACTCTAGAACCCGGTTACTTGTGCTCTCCTCCTTGGGTATATCCTAATGCGGAAAAGTAAATAATATACATCAATGGTGACATTAACCTCAACCCGGAAGTGCCCCAATAAAAGAATATTACATACAATGAATTTTACATGAATGAAAATGAAAAACTCTCATCTCACATAAAACCCCCGGCTATTCAAAACACGACGATCCAATATAACATATACAGCAACACATAACATCACATGTCATCAACGTAAGTAAATATGTGTATCCCAATTGTCGTTGACATATAGCAACGAAACCGGCGATACACCACATATTACACTTACGGTCGCAGAAAAAAAAATTAGACGATGTTAAACATTTCGATCGAATCAACAAACACCCACAATTACCCAGAAAGCTCAACACTTGAGCGTAGTTTAAAATTATTCAGCACATGCCACGGTACCAATGGACCAGCCGTAGAAGGGCAAACCTAAGCCTCATTTTTGTCGCCACTAACTACGGTAAACCCTTAGGTTTGGTCGCAGTTCCGTGGTCACATCTCGACTTAGGGTTTCATTCTTCTAGAGGGTCCATCGAATAACTTGCATGATCTTTGAAAACTTATTAACTACGGGAAAAATCCAACACTTGGAAAATTTCCCGCCAAGGGTTAAAGCGGGTATTTGACATCAGATTGAACTTTTTAACAACGTCTAAAGTATCCTGAAAACAGTTAAAATTACGACTACGAAACACTCCGAGTTGCCTTTGCATTGAGTTAATCATCACATGAAAAAGTAGCAAAAATAAACAACACCTGAAATACCAAATCCCAGAGTCCAAAACATGAAAAAAATTTGGGACCATTTCTCTCTACTGGGGTCGGCCTCCCCGGTTTTACTGCCCATGTGCTCGGTCCAAATCCGAGCACATGGTCCCAACTTTCTCCCATGTTCATTGTTTAGCTCATAGATCATTCTGTACATGTTTGCAAAATTTTTGGAGCTCATTTGAAAATCGACAGAATGCATGTTTTAGTATTTCAAGTTTCGTAGTTCGTTTCGTTTTCGTAATCTAACATTATCCGTATAATTTCCTAACTAGGCTCTGATACCACCGTAGGGTTCCAATCGACGGCAGTAAGGTTTCGGGAGGCATCGTCCATGCCATTTTCAAAAATTTTCCGTTTCAAGGAACTCTAAACTAGAATCGATAACTAAAAAACAATACGAAAACATATGTAAACCATTTACATCTAAGTGAAAAGGAAATACAACTTTTGTAGATCGGTCCTTCACTTCATAAGCTCCTTGTAGTAGTCCCTTCGCTGCGATCATGGTACTCCCGGACTCTTGGACGGCTCCATGAGAAGAAAGCAACGGTCTTGCTTAATGTCTTCGAGGCCGAAGATGATCTACGTCGAGGGATTACTAACTCAAGCTACTACTTCACCAAAGTGAAGCAAACACCCTATACTAAAGTGCTAATCTAGTAGAGGATGATGAAATAGGAAGTGGGCTCACTTTAGAATTTCTTTTCTCAAAATATTTCCTCACTTGGATCAAACCCTAGAAAGCTTTTCTTTTGGAGGAAGAAGATGAAGAAAAAGATGAGGATGAAATTGATCCAAAGTAAGATAAGTAACCATGGGTGAGTGGGTATCATATACTAACTCATGTAGAGACATAACCATGGCTAATTATAGTGGTTAGGTTAATAAATATCCTAAGTAAAACAAAATGGGTGGACTTTGTCAAAGCACTCACAAGCTTCTACAAGCTTCATGCTTTGAACAATTATCTACTAATTTTGTATTTACTTTGAATATTAAAACCCCACCATTATAATTAAAATGGTGTATGTCTTATACACCCATGTAGTGTGTATCAACAACCATGACACAAAAAAAATAAACAATGCACATTAGTATATATCACATATACATTACATGTACATACAAGTGAGAAAAGAATGCTTAAGTGAGCTAATGTTAGTTAATGTAAATTAGTATATCAAATATACAATTATACACTAAATTATTAAATCAACACTTAATTTAATAATCCGGCTATATCACATATAACCGACTAACACAAAATATACCAACTTATCGAATCAACACTTGATTCGATAACCCGGCTATATCACATATAACCGGCCGATACAAAAGTTGTGAGAATAGAATACGGTATCACATACACGCACTATTCTCGGTCCCGCACATATCACATATGCGCTCCTATTTCGTTTTGCCTGAGCCAGTAAAACCTCTATGTAGGATTCTAAAGACTCGTCAATACGCCGGCAGTAGGTGATGATCACATCAAGTACCCACAAGCCGTCAGCGGTACTACCTGGACGTAACGGCTACCTGTGTATTGAGCGATCAGAAGATCAGCAAGCAAGCCCGCTCCAACTCCTGCAAAAGCCTGACAGTGACACTACCGTATAGTCCGGTCTCCTCGTCTGATATATCGCATATCAAGTCTAGGGGTGGTAAACGTCAGACCCCAATAACCGATAAGTCATGCCGATATGAAGCTCATAACGGGTTGAGAAACTACTGGTAACACTTTCCAGTAAATCTCTAAACCAGCCCTGGCTAGGGACTTCCCTGTTATGGCCAATCGAGCACAGCGCAACATCAACCCCCAATACCGGGAGAGACGAAACCCCTCCTATCGCTCATTGCCTCCATGTGACTCGGGACTGTACCCAAAAACCACCGTTTTGCACGTCCTCTTGGACGTGGTAAGGTGGAAATGGAAGCACAGTGGGAATCACACAAGACTCTATGACAATCTCGGGTCTGCAGACTAACCTATACAGTGTCACCAGAGAACTGCCATCTGATGTGAGGTATAATACCATCTGGGAGTTCTTGGCGAGTCCGTCCAGCGTACCCAGTCTCCACTGAGCACCCGTATATCATCTCTGATGTCAAACACCAATGGATATGGGATCATCCATCGTCTATCTATATGGGTCGAGAAGCTATACGCTAGTCTACTCTGGTATATCGATGATTCGTCTCGATACACCCACGACTAAGGACCTTAAAGGATGTACTTATGGACTACCATGGCCCTACTAGTATGATCTGCATCATAGTCCTGGTAGTCAAGTACACATCCTAAGGGCTTTACCAACATGTAACAGAAAGACAATCAGTGTACACGTTAAGGTAAACAGTAACCAGATAGCATACTATCATGTCGAGCAAGAAAGTCCTCCCTATATATGTCCAAGCATCCACTACAATATACATCTCATGTATAGTAATGGCCTCTAGGGCATACATATAACTAACACCTTGGAGCCTACGACGACGAGGAGGACAGCGGAGAATACCCGAAAGACTTGTATAATGAGGTATAATATTCTTTCCGAGTAGTTAAATCTCATGTAGTTTGCTAGCTAGGGTTTATGGACGATCCTTGGTTCTAGCCGGTGTTGCAAAGCCCGTAAAAATCATTATTTGCAAATTCCGCATCCCCGCGAACACGTGGGGTGCACGACATCGACTTACAAATACAACCTTTGTAGACCGGTCCATCACTTCTAAAGCTCCGTGTAGTTGTCCCTTCGCTCCAAGTAGTGAACACCCGAACTCTAGTAAGGATTCACATGAAGAAATGAACAAGCTTGCTCGAAGTTTTCGAGGCCGAAGATGATCTACGTCGAGGAGACTCAAGCTCATGCTACCTTTTCACTAATGGTAGATTAGTGAAGCAAACACCCTAAACTAAATGGCTAATATAGTAGAGGATGATGAAGTAGGAATTGGGCTCACTTTAGATTTATTTTTCTCACAATATTTCATCACTTTGAGAAAAGCCAGCAAGCTTTCTCATGAGGAAGAAAAAGATGAAGTGGAGATGAAAATGAAACTCTTAAGGTGAGAATAGCAACCATGGATGAGTTAGTGTCATACACTAACTCATGTAGATAATAAACCATGGCTAATAATAATGGTTAGGTTAATAAATATCTACAGGTAAAACAAAATTAGTAGACTTGGTCAATGGTTCCACAAGTTTCTACAAGCTTGAACCATGTGACTAATTACCAACTAATTTGATTTACTTTAAATAAACAAAACTCTCAAATTATTATAAGCTTGGTGTAAGTCTCATACACCCATGTATCATGTGGCATCAAGCATGACACAAAAGTTGTATATTAATATATATCACATATATACTATATGCACACAAGTGAGAAAAAGAAATGTTTATGTGAGCTAATATTAGTTAATGTAAATTAATATATCTCATATATAATTATACATTAAACTATTAAATCAATACTTGATTTAATAATCCGGCTATATCACATACTACCGGCTAATATCAAATGTATCAACTTATCGAATCAACACTTGATCCGATAACCCGGCTATATCTCATATAACTGACCGATATCACATATCGCGAGAATAAAATACGGTATCACATTCGCGTATTAATCTAGGCCCCGCGCATATCACATATGTGCTCCTACTTCGTTTCGCATGAACCAGGAAACCTCTATGTAGGACTCTAAAGACTCATCAATACGCCGGCAGTAGGTGATGATCATATCAAACACCCATAAGCCGCAAGCGGTCTGTTAAACGTAATGGCCACCCGGGTATTGAGCAATCAGAAGATCAACAAGCAAGCCTGCTCATACTCCTGCGAATCCAATCAGTAACACTACCGTACAGTCTGGTCTCTTCGTCAGATATGTCGCATATCGCAGCCTGGGGGTGATATAACGTCAGACCCCACTAGCCTGATAAGTCATGCCGATGCAAGGTCCATAACGGTTCGAGAAACTACTGATAACACTTACCAGTAGATCTCAGCAACCCTGGCCAGGGATTTCCTGTTATGTCCAATCGAGCATAGCGCAACACCAACTCCCAATACCGGGTGAGACGATCCCCTCCTATCGCTCATTGCCTGCATGTGACTCGGGACTGTACCCAAAAACCACCTTTTCGCACGATCTCTTGAATGTGGTATGGTGGAAATCAAAGCACAGTGGGAATCACACAAGTCTCTATGAAGATCTTGGGTCGACAGACTAACCTGTACTAGTGTCACCAGAGAACTGCTATCTGACGATAGGTATAATACCATCTAGGAGTTCTCGGCGAGTCCGTTCAGTGTACCCAGTTTCCACTGAGCACCCGTATACCTTCTATGATGTCAAACACCAATGGATATAGGATCATCCATCGTCCATCATATGGGTGAAGAAGCGTATACACTAGTCTACTCTGGAGTATCGATGCCTTGTCTCGATACTCCCACGACTAGGAATATTTGAAGGATGTACTTGTCGACTACCTATGCCCCACTCGTATGATCCACATCATAATCCTGGTAGTCAAGTACTCATCCTAAGGGTTTTATCAACATGTAATAGAGAGAGACGATAAGTATACATGTTAAGATAAAGTGCAAAAAGATAGCTTACTATCATGTCGAGCAAGAAAGTCCTCCCTATATATGTCCAAGCATCCACTACAATATAAATCATATGTACAATAATGGCCTCTAGGGCATACATATAACTAACATTCATATGGATATATCTTCTACCACAGTGAGGAACAAAAGGTGTTTGTTGCTCAACATGCCACCTTTTTAGAAAAGGAATTTCTTGTAAAAGAAATTAGTGGTAATGAAGTAGAACTGGAAGAAGTTCCAGCTACACAAACTACAACTGATGATTTAGTGGAGCCGGAGGATTCAATATTCCCAAACGAACCTCAGCCACTTCGCAGATCTAGTAGGGTTCCTCATCCGCCTGAGAGATACTACGGTTTTCTCATTGACAGTGGGAGCGAGAATTGCATCATAGAAGATGATGACCTAACTAGTTTCGTGCAGGCCATCACGAGTGGGGATTCTGTGAAATGGCTGGATGCAATTCGATATAAGATGGAATCCATGTACACCAATAAAGTATGGACTTTGGAAGTTGCTCCTGAAGGGGTAAAACCCATTGGGAGCAAGTGGATCTTTAAGAAGAAACTTGGTGTAGATGGAAAAGTTGAGACTTTTAAAGCTAGACTTGTAGCAAAAGGTTTTCGTCAACGACCAGGTGTGGATTATGATGAAACATTTTCTCCAGTGGCTATGCTTAAGTCCGTCCGGATCCTACTTTCCATCACTGCATACCATAACTACGAAATCTGACAGATGGATTTCAAGACCGCTTTTCTAAATGGTGATTAAGAAGAGAGCGTGTACATGACACAGCCAGAGGCTTCGTGGACAGTGGGAGCAGCGGAAAGGTGTGCAAGCTGCTTAAATCAATCTACGGGTTAAAGAAGGCATCACGGAGTTGGAACATCTTTTTTGATGTGGCGGTCAAAGAGTTTGACTTCATCAAAAATGTAGACGGGCCGTGTATATACAAAAAGTTTGCAGAGAGTAAGGTTGCCTTCATCGTATTGTACCTGGATGACATACTCTTGATAGGAAATGATGTTCCTATGCTGCACTCAGTCAAGCTCTTCTAATCACAAAGGTTCTCCATAAAGGATATGGGCGATGCCTCCTACATCCTAGGGATTAAGATCTATAGAGATAGATCTAAACGGATGTTGGGATTGTCCCAATCCAGGTACATTGACACCATACTAAAGAGGTTTAGTATGGAAGATTCCAAGCGTGGGAATTTACCCACAATCTCAGGAATCACTCTCTCCGAAAAGCTGTCCCCCAAGACTGATTTAGAGAGGGCTCATATGCACCCTATGCTTCGGCAGTCTGGTCTATCATGTATGCGATGTTATGTACCCGACCGGATGTAGCGTACGCACTTAGTGTTGTAAGCAGGTATCAATCGGATCCTGGGGAGAATCACTGGACAGCTGTGAAGAATATTCTTAAGTACTTGAGAAGGACTAAAGAAATGTTCTTGGTGTATGGTAACGGTGAACTACAAGTGGAGTCCTTTACCGATTCGAGCTTACAGAGTGATAAGGACGACTCTAAGTCGGTCTTGGGATTTGTATTCACCTTCAATGGAGGGGCGGTATGTTGGAATAGTTCCAAGAAAGATACCGTGGCAGACTCGGCAATGGAGGCTGAATACATCGCTGCCAACGATGCCGCCAAAGAGGCTGTCTGGATGAAAAAGTTCATAACTGAACTTGGTGTGGTTCCATCTATTGAGCATCCAATACCTTTGTATTGTGATAACAATGGAGCTGTGGCTTTAGCCGAGGAACTCATGTCCCATCATCGATCCAGGCATATTCTGAGGCGGTATCACCTGATCCGGGAGATAGTTGATCGCCGAGAGATCGAGGTTAGGAGAGTTGACATGAAGAATAACACGGTGGATCCACTCACGAAGGCCATTCTCCAGATACAATTTGATAGACTCTTCGGGATGTTGGGTATGAGATACTACAACAACTGGCCTTAGTGCAACTGGGAGATTGTTAGTTGTACGTATGCCGTAGAGGCCACTATTGTACATGATTGTATATTATAGTGGATGCTTGGACATATAGAGAGAGGACTTTGTTGCTCGACATGATAGTATGTTATCTGGTTGCTTTTTATCTTAACATGTATACCTGTATCTTTATACTGTCTCTCTGTTACATGTTGATAAATCCCTTAGGATGTGTACATGACTATCAGGACTATGATGGAGATCATACTAGCGGGGCCAGGGTAGTCCATATGTTCATCCTTTAATTGTTCCTAGTCGTAGGAGTATCGAGACAGGGCATCGATATTCCAGAGTAGACTAGTGTGTACGTTTCTTGACCCTGTATGGGGCGATGGATGATCCCACATCCATTGGTGTTTGACATCAATGATTGTACACAGGTGCTCATTGGAGAATGGGCACACCGAACTGGACTCGTCGAGAACTCCTAGATGGTATTATACCTATTGTCAGATAGCAGTTCTCTGGTGACACTGGTACAGGTTAGTTTGTTGACCCGAGATCGTCATAGAGTCTTATGTGATTCCCATTGTGCTTTGATTTCCTACCTACCACGCTTAAGAGAGCGTGCAAACAGATAGATTTTGGGTACAGTCCCGAGTCACATGGAGGCAATGGGCGATAGGAGGGGTTTCGTCTCTCCCGGTATTGGAAGTTGATGTTGCGCTATGCTCGATTGGCTATAACAGGATGTCTCTGGCCAGGGATGATGATGAGATTTACTGATAAGTGTTATCAGTAGTTTCTCGACCCGTTATGAGCCTCACATCGGCATGACTTATCAAGTTATTGGGGTCTGACGTTTACCAACCCCAGACTCGATATGCGACATATCATACGAAGAGACCGAACTGTACGGTAGTGTTACTTACTGGATTCATGAGAGTATGGACAAGCTTTGTTGTTGATCTTCTGATCGCTCAATACCTGGGTAGCCGTTACGTCCAGCTAGTACCGCTGACAGCTTGTGGGTAACTGATATGATCATTACCTACTGCTGGCATATTGACGAGTCTTTAGAGTCCTACACAGAGGTTTCCTGGCTCAAGCGAAACGAAGTAGGACACATATGTGATATGTGCGGGACCGAGATTAATACGTTTATGTGATACCGTATTCTAATCTCGCGATATGTGATATCAGTCGGTTATATGAGATATAGTCGGGTTATTGAATCATGTGTTGA
Source organism: Agapanthus africanus (assembly GCA_030015575.1). Taxonomy (NCBI): domain Eukaryota; kingdom Viridiplantae; phylum Streptophyta; class Magnoliopsida; order Asparagales; family Amaryllidaceae; genus Agapanthus; species Agapanthus africanus. The sequence continues at coordinate 201,972,636 of CM057347.1, read as the reverse complement.
TTCGATGAGTTGATATAAATGATATTAGTCGGTTATATGTGATATAGCCGGATTATTAAATCAAGTGTTGGTTTATAATTTAATATATAATTATATATTTGATATATTAATATATATTAACTAATATTATCTCTCTTAAGAATTTGTTTTCTCTAAACACACACACACACACACACACACATATATATATAATATATTAATGTATTTATTTTTTGTGTCATGCTAGATGATACATTGGACTTGGGTGTATGAGACTCATACCTAAGGCCAAAATCAAAATTAGGTGGAAACTAGCATGGCTAAAGATGCTTGTGGAAGCATGTAGAAGCCTTGACTTAAGTCCACTAATTTTGTTTTACTCTAGATATTTATTAACCCAACCATTATCTTAGCCATGGTTAAGTCTCTACAAATATCATTGTGATATTTTCTTCACCCATGGTTGATCACTTGTTCATCTTCTTCATCTCCTTCATTGCTCTCTAGCTCTTGAGTGAGGTGAAAAAGAAAGAGAGAAAAATAATTCTAAAGTGAGTAAAATTCCTACTTCATCAATCAATACCAAACTAGCCATTTAGTATAGGTTGTTCGCTTCACTAATTCCTCAATTAGTGAAGAGGTAGCTTGAGTTAGAGATTCCTCAAGGTAGATCATTTTCGGCCTTGAAGATCTCTGAGCAAGCTCGTTCCTTTCGCCTAGTGCAGCCTAAGAAGAGTCCGGGAGACCACTACTTGGAGATAAGGGACTACTACACGGAGCTTTAGAAGTGAAGGACCGGTCTACAAAGTTGTATTCCTATTTCACTTAATGTAAAGTTTGTTTATATGCTATAAAAACCCTAATTCTCTGGTTAGATCCTTGGTCGAGCTCGCTCGGCACCCTAGATTTTTTGAAATTGCATACTTGATGCTTGCCGAAACATAGTGAGGGTGCCAAGCGAACCCAACACCTCCATCGAAGATGATCCACCCGAGGATTTGTATTCTAAGCTCCTACCTCAATAGCTGAGGTAACTAGGGTACCTAGATTGTTAAACTAGATAGCCTAGAGGATGTAGAGTGTAGTGATGGATTAATTTGTCTCCAAACACTCTGGATTTCTCAACACATGAGACTTGAAGGGTGGAGGTAGAAGAAAAAGCTTGAGGATGAGAGTGAGAGGCAACTCAAGAAAAATGGCAAAGTGTAGTGTGAGTTGTGTGTTGTGAGAAATAATGAAGCATCCAAATAAATATCTCAAGTCTCCAAAATATCTCAAGTCAACAAAAAATATCTCAAGTCTTCAAAACAAACAAAAATCAAGCATGCTTGAATAGTGACCACAAGTCACTACAAAGCCATGCCACAATAATTGCATTCAACACCTCATCCTCTCCACATCATTAACCATTTAATCCTAAATGGTTAAAACTAAATGAGCTGGCATCTTCTAGAAGCACCTTGTAATAAATTACAAGAATACCTCTCATCCGTATATACATACCCGTATCCATATTCCGAAAAATACGAATACAATAAGACGAAAATAATCCAACAATATAATACTAGAGTCCGGCTTAAACCAAAGCCAGTAGTATTATCCGTCCAAATCCTGATACGTGCATAAGTGCACGTATATGATCGAACCCTGCCGTAAAACCATGCGGCCTCTACATCGTTTCGCCCGAAGCAGGGAAACCCTCTGTGTGGGACCCTAAAGACTCATCAATACGCGGGTAGTGGGTTTAACCACAAGCACGTCAGCGACAATAGCTGTAAGTAACGGTTACCCAGGTATTGAGCGAAAGGGAGGCCAACGAGCAAACTCATCCAAACCGCTATTGAGCCCGTCTGTGACAATATCCATACAGTCCGTTCTGTTCATCTAAGAGTATCGCATATCGAGTCTAGGGGGTGGATAAAGTCAGACACCTAATAACGTGACATTTCGTGTCGGTATGGAGCCCATCACCAACTGAGAAACTACAAATCCAAATCAGTAATTCTCGACTATCTTGGCCAAGGGTTTCTATTGATGGCCACCCGTGCACTACGCGACATCAACCCCCAATACCGGGAGAGACGAATCCTCGACGATCCGCTCACTGCTTCCATGTGGCTTGGGACTGTACCCAACTAAAACCTATTTGCACGACTCCTTTGAGCCGTGGTAGGATAGTAATCAAAGCACAGTAGGAACTCCCACGAGATAAATGACGATCTTAGGTCGACAGACTAACCTGCACACATGTCACCTATGAACTGCTATCTGACAATAGGTATACTACTAAATAGCATGTTCCCGGCGAGTCCGTCCGGTGTACTCATAACCCAATGAGCACCTGTATACTATCTTAGGTGAACAAACTAACACCAATGGCATGTGAGACCTGGCCACTGCCCCTCGTCGGGGTCTCGATCAGTATACACTAGTCTACCGTGGAGTATCGATGCCCGGTCTCGAAACACCCACGACTAGGGACATTTAAGGATGTGCTTATAGACCACCCTGCTCCCACGTATATGATCGCCATCATATTGCTGGTAGTCAAGCAAGAGATCCTATGGGCTCTATCAACATGTAATAGTGATCTGTAATACCATATAAAGCATGTATATGATGATAAAGACAAACCAGATAGCATACTATCATCTTGAGTAAGACTGTTCTATCTGTATAGGTCCTCTCTCAATCATCGCAATCGCGTGCCTGCGATTCAATAATTAACTTGAGGGCACTATAGCCAAAAATTTTTCCTCAGTTGAGATATTTTTGTGGCATGGTTCATTTGGATAACTCACAACACTTAGCCATTTTTTTTTCAAGAGTTGCTCTTTGCTTCACACTCTCATCTCTCATGGCTTCTTCTTCTTCCTCCACCATAATAGTCTCATGTGTTGAGAAACCTAGGGTGTTTAGAGACAAATCAATCCATCATTAGACTCTGCATCTTCTTGGCTATCTATTTTAGCAAACTAGATACCCTAGTTACCTCGGTTATGAGGTTAGAGCTCGATTCATAGACTCTCGGGTGGATCATCTTCGATGGAGGGAGACCGGTGACCAAACTTGATCATGGTAGCTACTAGGAGCTTGGGAAAGAGGTTAAAGACCGAAGGACACGGATCATTCATAATAACATTCCTAAACTCTTTATAGTTTGCTTGCTAGGTTTAGGGTTAATGGTCGATCCGTATTCGGGGGTTGTGTTAGCGCCAGTTTGTAAAATTTTTGTTCCGCGATCGGCCACGGTTTGATGGCCAGGGCGCTGGCATTACCCAACAATACGTATACCGGGTGAAGTATTCCGTATTTATACAGGAATATTTCTAGAAGAAGGACACCTCATATCTAATTTTCTTTTTAGAAAATAAATGGAAATGAGGTGGAGGGTGAGGTGGCATGAGACTTGGTTGAAAACATGTAGAGAAATATGGCTTGGGTTTTTAAAATGATATAATCATTATGGTTGCACTATTGAACCATGCTTGATAAAGCAAAGCCATTCAATTTTCTACACTTGATAATTTTTCATTCTACATTCTTGGAGTTGCTTCTTGGTTGCAAAACACTTGGCCATTTTTCCTCACTCCTTCTCCTTCTTCTTGCTCTCTCTTGAGCATGGATTTTTGAGAAAAAAATTAGTGGAAAAATTCCTACATTACCCATAATCCATCCTTTGCAAGTTTGGAGCGTCGGTCGGAGCCTTTTTCCGGATTACCTTGGGTGGATCTTCTTTGGCAAGTGTGGTCACCTTTTAAGCGCGTTCCCATCATCTACGAGCTTGGAGGAGTCTTCCATAATTAGGTGGACACGCTTCAAAAGTTGTATTTCTATACCCTTGCATGTTTAGTTTGCTTGTTTAGGTGTTTGGATCGATTTCTTGGGTTAGTGTGTTTTGTGCTTGCATAAAATTTTTGTTATCGCTTCCATCTTGGCCGCGGTGCGAGCATCTAACACCAACAATTGGTAGGGACAGTCACATCGCCTTGTTGAACTCCGTCAAGGGTTTGTGCGGGTGTGATCGAATTGATCAAGAAATGACGGGTAGAACATGACTAGCGACCTATGGTTTGTTGATCTCCGTCAAGGTCATAAGTCGTTATGGGTAAAAACCTTTATCAGGAATTTCAAGTGTTGAAATTTGCAATGAGAATGCATACCTTCTATGCGATAGTTGGATCCCGATACCCACTGCGAGTAAGCATTACTCCTGGGAGAGTTTTCCACTTTACAATTAAATAATCCAGTAGGTGTCTAGAAAGGTGTTAACAGGGTAATGCCTCTGCGGAAACGAGATTATTTAATTAGTTCCATGCGAAAGCATGGGGAGACTCACTCGGAGTACCAACACCAGCCTAGCTGACCAATTATCGAATTTGTAGGGTGTAATTAATCCCAGATAATCTTAGCTTTTAGGGTTTGAAGGAAGATTTGATAAAAACGGTGGGAGCCATCCTGCAAGAGTGCACGCTAAAGTGTTTTCTTCTCTCTCTCTCTCTCTCTCACCAGGTAGCGACCATGTCACGCCTTAATCAAGATAATAGCATAGATATATTGACCGAACCCACTTATTATATTGGGCTGAGGAATGTTGGTCCCGCTCTATCTTATGACAATCATCATGAATCACGGCATAAGATAGGGGAATGCAAGGATTTCCATGCAACCCTAATGAAAAAGGAGCATTCTAATGCATCTTCTTCGAGTGTATTGGTTATTGAGAACTTTTTCTCAGTCTGCTCTATGTCCTGGGTATTGGATACTGGATCAGGATCCTATATTTGTAATACATTACAAGGGTTAAAGAGAAGTAGAGAACTGGGAAAAGGTGATATGTCTCTCAGAGTAGGGAATGGAGCAATTGTTGCTGCCAAAACTGTCGGCGAATATCACCTAGTATTGCTCACCGGTAATACATTGATTTTGAATGACTGTTATTTCGTACCGTCGATGATATGTAATATAATATCCGTTTTTTTATTACATAAAGAAGGATGCAACTTTGCATTAGAGAAAAATGTTATGGACATTTTCCTAAATCAAGTGTTGATTGGGTTTGGTATGTTGTATATTGGTTTATACGTTTTAAATAAACATACAGTTCTAAACATCCAAAACACACCCAAGAGGAAAAGTTCAGAAATGAACGAAACTTGAAGCCTTCTTGTGGTATTGTAGACATAATCATATAAATGCGACCAGACTAGCTAAGTTGCAAAAGGTTGGATATTTGAATCCGTTCGAATTTACATCTTATGAAACTTGTCAGTCTTGTCTCAAAAGAAAGATGACCAAAACTCCATTTACTGGGCACGGAGCAAGTGTTGATGAACTCATGGGACTGATCCATAGTGATGTATGCGGTCTTATGTCTATATATGCTAGGAGTGGTTATTCCTACTTCATTACATTCACAGATGATCTCTCTAGATTCGGATATGTGTCCCTAATGAAACACAAATCTGAACCTTTTGAGAAATTCAAAGAATATAAGAGTGAAGTAGAGAACTAAACGGGTAAAAGTATCAAAATCCTTCAATCAGATTGAGAAGGAGAATATTTAAGCACGGAATTTCTAAATTATCTAAAAGAGAATGGGATTCTCTCTAACCTTACTCCTCCGTATACACCACAACACAGCGGTGTATCAGAGCGAAGGAATCGCACCCTATTAGATATGGTGCGCTCTATGATGAGTACTGCCGAGTTACCTCCATCATTCTGGGGATTTGCGCTTGAAACGGCTGCTTATATATTGAATAGGGTTCTTACCAAGTCTGCGCCTACCATTACATATGGGATATGGGAGGAGAAGAGACCATGTACATTCGTTCAGAATCAATGTATTTGGTAATACAGGGTGATGACTGCCAACAGACTTGGCTGCAACACTTGCATCGTTTCTAACTCTTAAAACTTATCATCCTTTCTCAGTTCTCTACCTTTCAGCAGCCATGTAACAGATTACATTTATGGGATCCTGATCCGGTATCTCATACCCAGGACGTAAAGGATACTAAGAAACAGTTCTCGATAATGAACACACCCGAAGAAAATGCATCATCATACACTTTCTTCGTTTGGGCGGCACTGGAATTCTGGTAATCCCCTATTTCCTGCTCGGTCTTATAACAATTATAAGTTGGAGCGGGATCAACGTTCCCTAGCGCAGTATAACAAGCGGGTTCGGTCAATACATTCGTATTATTATCTTGATTAAGGCGTGACATGGTCGCTACTTGGAGAGAGAGAAGAAAACACTCAGCGTATGCTCTTGCAAGATTAGATTGGTTATTAATTTACCTAATCAGGATGGCTCCCACCGTTTTAGTCAAATCTTCCTTCAAACCCTAAAAGGAAATACTAGCCGGGATTAATTACACCCTACAAGTTCGCCAATCTTTCAGCCAAGCCAGTGCCGGTACTTTGAGAGAGGTTCTCCGTGCTTTCGCACGGACCGAATTAAAATAAACCTCATTTTCCCAGAGGCGTAACCCCGTTGACACCTTTCTAGACACCTACTTGATCGGCTAATTGTAACGTGTAAAACTTGTTGGAGATAGTGCCCTCAGAGTCAATTATTGGATCACAGGCACGTGATTGCAATGATTGAAGGAGAACCTATCCCGGTAGGACAGTCTTACTTAAGATGATAGTATGCTATCTGGTTTATCTTTATCATCGTGTACTGCTTTAGGTGACCAGACAGATCGCTATTACACGTTGATAGAGCCCCTAGGATTCATGCTTGACTGCCAGCAGTATGAGGGCGATCATATACGTGGGAGCTGGTAGTCTATAAGCACATCCTTAAAAGGTCCCTAGTCGTGGGAGTTTCGAGACAGGGCATCGATACTCCAGAGTAGACTAGTGTATACAGTCGAGACCCCGACGAGGGGCGGTGGCCGGTCTCACAAGCCACTGGTGTCAGTTGGTTCACCTAAGATGTATACAGGTGCTCATTGGGTTATGAGTACACCGGACAGGACTCGCCGGGAACATGCTAGTTGGTCTTATACCTGACGTCAGATAGCAGTTCCCTGATGACATGTGTACAGGTTAGGTTAGTTCATCGACCTGAGGATCGTCATTTGTCTCGTGTGAGTTCCCACCGTACTTTGATTACTACCCTACCACGCTCAAAGAAGACGTGCAAACAGGTTTTAGTTGGGTACAGTCCCGAGCCACATGGAGGCAGTGAGCGGATCTTCAGGGTTTCGTCTCTCCCGGTATTGGGGGTGAGGTCGCGCTGTGTCAAGGAAAGCCATTACACGAAGCCCTCGGCCGAGGCAGGAGATTTGCTGGTAGGTATTCCAGTAGTATCTCAGGGTGTTCTGGGCTACACTCCGACACGACTTGTACCGCTTTTGGGGGTCTGACTTTTACCAACCCCCTAGGCCCGCCATGCGATGCTCATAGACGAACGGACCGGACTGTATGGATATTGTCACTGACAGGCTCAGTAGGGTGTCAGGATGAGTTCACCCACAGACGTCCCTTTTGGTCAATAGCTGGTGGCCCGTCACGTATGGCTAATACCTCTGACGTGCTAGTGGTTAAATCCACAGCCATAGTATTGACGAGTCTTTAGAGTCCCCCACAGACCAGTTGCTCAAGTTTCGGGCGAAATGCTGTAGAGGTCGTATGGAGATATGGCAGGGTTCGATCAGATACGTACGGTATTGCACGGATCAGGATCGGACGGTTAATACTAGCGGGCTTTGGTTTAAGCCGGATACTAGTATTGTACAGTGTAGATTTTGTCTCATTGCATTTGTATTTCGGTCGGAATACAAATGCGGGTATGTATATACAGTAGCGGGGTTTTCCTGTAATTTATTACGGGATCAGTTTTTTGGAGTTGCCAGTTTGCTTTCCGTTTCGGCCATTATTCCTTGTATCTTTCATTGGCCGAAGATTGGTGGAAGAGGGCTAATTTGCACTTGTGCAAATTGGCAATTTGGAGGGTTGTTTTTGCAAGATGTATCATGATAATTCCTCTACCATTTGACTTCCATGGTTCATGATTATTTGACCTTTGTTTAATGATGATGGGAAATGATTGGGTTTTGGAGTGAGGTTTTTGTTGTGATGATTCTTTCTCATCATCACTCTTTTCTCTCTCATGCATGATAGCTTCCCTCCCTTGACTTTTCCACTCTCCTAATTCTCTAAGAGAGGCCGGCCACACATTGTGGGGGGTGGGGGATTTTCATTTGGAATGGGAAAAATGTTCATCACATTTTTTCCTTGGCTTACTACAAAATCATTCATCTCCATATACTTTTTTTTCCTCCACCAAAAAGGCAACTTCCAATACCCCAAATGAGACACAAGTTCCACACTACATTCTACAGCAAATCTTGGGCACGTCGACTCGCCAACTTCGTGTCCGAGTTGTCTCGGTTCAGAGGTGGGAGCCCGTAAAAGAAGCCGGCGACGTGGTGCCCTTCCAGCGAGGAGGTGGAGACCGGACATTCCGCGGGAGATCGGGACGACGACGAGAAGACCGGAGGACACGGATCGCTCGGTATATCTCTCTTCCCATCTTCTAGTTAGCTAGTAGTTAGGTTAATGGCCTGATCCGGGATTTTAGTGCGCGGTGGTGCCGGTTTCAAAAAGTTTAAAGAAAAGCATCGCTTCCGCATTTCGGCGTCGGATTGACGGCCGGGGTGCCGCCGTGCACTTACAGTGGTATCAGGGACTCGCCATTAACCTAGTCTAGCTTTGTCTAACGTGTTTACATTTCCGATCGAACAAAAATTCCAAAACCGCGTTTTTCTCAAGCATCAGTTCTGTCGAAATTTTTTTAGCTCCAAAATTTTTTCAGGTTGTTGCAGAATGATGTGCAGGGAATTTTAAGAGTTCTGGGAAAATTTGGTCTCGTGAACAGTCTAAACCACCGCGGAACCGCGGCCAAACCAATGCTTGGGCCACGGTTCCGCCGCTATTTTCACTGTTCATGGCCTCAAAATTTTACAGAGGCCTCCTGGGTTGAAAATAGGGTTTTTAGAACATTCTTTTTGGGCCCAGAATTTCTTTATGTGCTACAGCAGTACTTGGGGGCCCACTTAGGAATATTTGATCGATCGAAAATTTTAAACACATTAGTTCACAGTATTTACATTATATCTGCGACCGTGAATATCACTTGATCGGTAAATCCTGTCTAACTGCTATAGCTCGGTTAGACGGATTTGCGAACGTGACATTCATGTTGATGTTCTGTGATTGTGCTGTGATGTTGCGGATTGGTCGTGGGGGATAGCCTGGATGCAATGCTAGTACAGTTTTTGTTGTATTATGTACATTTGATATTGCGGGGCGAGCGTCCGACATATGGACTGCCGTCACTGCCTGTTTGTATTATTATTTTGGGGTACGACCAGGTTGCTGTCGATGTACCCGTTGTATGTATATTTTACTTTCTGTACTAGGATTACCCCGCGGAGGGGTGCACCGATAGCCGGATTCTAGAGGGCAACGGGCCCGCATCTCATGGCATTGAGACGGAGGGGGCTTTACTCTAGGATTGGCGGGCTGTTCGCCGCACTCGTAGGGGGTACAGGTTGACCCAGGAGGGGTGCCCAAGTTACCGGATTCCGTGAAGTGCTGGGTAGTCCATTCACGTTGCTGAAGGGGGCTGCCTCGCTTCAGGTTTTGGCGGATGACTTGCCTCGCCCGTAGGGGTCTAGGATTTTCATTGCACAGGCTATCCACACGACCAGGGGAACGTCGGGTTTCAGTAGCGGCTCTGTGAAACCCGGGGATCCCAGATATCTGTATTGTTCTGTGATGCTGTACATTTCTGTGATGTTGCATTTTATCACGCCTTGAGCGAAAATTATATATTATATATATATATTAGTATATGTTGTATATATTTTGCATCCGCGCTAGTCCAGTCCCCGCTCTGTCGTTAACTAGCTAACCTAACGGGTAATGACGGGACCCAGTGGCGAATGCGGATGGCATATACGTACGTCATTATTTTCGTTCTTTATTGGTGTGATCAATTGATGGGACTGCGTTGATTCGGATCAATGCAAGTTAAAAACAAACCTAATCTGATGTTGTTGGAACATTTTTCAAAAAGCTGTTATTTGCAAGGACGTTCACTTTTGTTTAGCACAGTGGTATTCAGTTGGAATATCCTGCTCCTCAGTCGACGAAGCAAGGGCCGAGATCCCTTCACCTGGAGTGGCCCCTTGGACAAAATTTTGCGTCGGGGCAATAACTTCACTATAGCCGATTACTTTTGCTTTGCATCGTGGTATTCAGTTGGAATATCCTGCACCTCATTCTACGGGGAAAGAGCCGAGATCCCTTCACCGGGAGTGACCTCTTTAGCAAAGGTTTTCATTACTATATTTTTAAAAAAGCTATCCAGTTCCTTCAACGATATCAAGTTCATTACGTTAAAGGTTTTCACCAGAAACCATTCGTAGCCCTCCGTCGTTTCAGACGGGTAGCACGTAGTATTTGTCACGACCCGAAAGAGCACGTGACTGGCCCTTGAACCATATGAAGTCTATAGGACTCCATCTGATCCAAGTAAGCCAAAAGCCCAGAAATCTAAAACCATTTTTGAGAATAAGTAAAGAAAACTGGTTTAAAGAAGTGAAGAAAAACATGTTTGAAATCAAGGTCTTTAAATAACTAAGCCGAATGTGCATTTGAAAACCGTACAGTCTTTTCTAAAATTTTCGGCAGAGTTTCTCTTGTAAAACTGGCCCCGAATGGGGTACAACATGAATAACAATATATAAAATGATAAAGGCATCCCCAAGCGGGAGCTAGCTCTTCGTCAATCGACGGTCACAACCACACGATGATATGATAATATACAACGCCAAGTGGCGAGGATCAAAATCAAGGAAAGCTCAAAAAGCAGCAAGAAAACCGCAATACTACTAAGCGCGACTCTAAGGTCGAATAATACCACACTGTCTCTAAGTCTGAAAGAATATACAAGTTTTTTGGTTGATGGACAAATTCTAGATACAATGAAATACATGAATAAAATGGTGATTCTTGATGCGAAAGAATCCACCTACCAAAGCAAATCACCCGCAAGAAGGTAGTGTGCCAGAAATGCCGCAATGAAACCTGTACGGCAGAACCTGCAAGGACTGTGGCACAACGGGGGTGAGTTGCCAACTCGTGAATAGAAATATCTACAAGCAGAAACCGAATGCAAGACATAAACCTAAGTCAACGATCAGTAATACAATCCACAAGAGTGCATCTGAGTGTAATAAGGTGGCAAGGTAACATCTAATCATGTATGTAGTGCCAGGTACTCAGGTAATAACATGTCATCAGTGTAAGGTATGCCTGCATGAGGTAAGTATGATGAAATATCAATGATATCAATACACATATATTAGCGTCCCATACCACTAATATTGGTGTAAGGGTATATATAACAGCGTCCTCATACCCTGTTATATATACAAATGAAGTATGACAAGTGTAAATCCAGTCTGTATATGATCCATGTCTGTATATATGTGGAACCCGTCCACCTGTCACCCACTGACAGTAAGCATCATGTATGCAAGTATGAAGATATAAACAATATCATGGAAAACATCATGAAACCCGTGCCAAGCATCGACACGTAAATCCTCATCCATATGGGGCTCCGTCTGCGGTATCGGCCCTCGGCCCCGGCAGCACGAGTCAACCCATGTCCATCTCTGGGCTCCGTCTGCGGTAGCGGCCCGTCGGCCCCCGGCAGTACGCCCATCTCTCGGCTCCAGGCGGTATCCCCCGGATATCCACCGAGCTCAAATACAATCACCGGTAGGTACTCGCCCGCCTCCAGGCTCAATCGGCATAACCCATCGATCATCTCGCCGAGGGGAACCATACCGGCCCCACCACGAACCCGCAAACGGATCACCACTCCTCGAATCGGGTTTCAAGCACACGTCTCAGCACCGAGAAAACGCGTGGTGGACGCACCAAAATATCATATCACGAGGTACCGGGTTTTTCATAAAAGAACATCTTTTCTTAAATAATCCCACGGTCCTCAAAATCAGAAATCACATGAAAGTCCACATCAAGAAGTAAATCCAATGCAATGTGCTATGCAATCAATCCATGATGTATGCGACATGCAAAGAATAGAGTCATATCGGAAATCATGCAACATGGAATAGTAATGTGCATATGTCGGGAGAAACCGCTCTTTTAGAATGAATCAGTTTTAAAGAATATCTTGCGGTCCTCAATCTCAATCAAGTCAGAATCATCTATGTTTGTGTACAGGTACATGTGTACAATATGCCAAGCAGTAATCATATCATGAATGCAACAGTACTACAGTGTAGTGGCATGGCAATTATCGATGATGAAGTGTGTGAGCCGGCAAATAGTGTACGTGAAACATACGCATCATCGATAATGGTGCTGGTGTCCTAACAGCATGATAATAATATAACAATGAACATATGCCAGCAATGCGAATAGCAGGAAAATGCAGATATCTAGTAGTCAACACCACAGTGAAGTATCTACTATGCAAACTACATCTAAGTATCCGGTCAATCAGGAGGAGTAGGTGTGGAAACCACCTAAATCTGAGTCGATACATGTATAAAAGTATATAGTCGGTGATCTCGCCTCAATGTCATATCATAAGATATCCTCGAGTTATGAGTGCGGATCTATCATCAATATCGGCTCGTACGGTAAATCATCGTACGGCATCCCCATAGCTGGGTAGGGGTCAGTATCTCACTGTCTCATCACATAACAGATATCACCATCGTCAGATCATATAGTCTGGAGTACTACTCTATGTCTAGTACAAAACGGTAACCTCAGTAAGTATGCATGCGGTGGTAAACACATATCCCAAGCCCGCAAGAATCACAAGTCATATCCCACATATGAATCGTATAAAATCACCGATCCCAGGGCACCCAGCCCACATCATCGACTCATCTCCAAAGTCATCACATATCATCAATCACAGTGCAAGTACAAGTGATAAGCAAGGGTGTGTGTGTAGGTGTAATTCTACCCTAGGGTTCGCGACTATGAACTACACTAGTCACTTCTAACCCTATATTATCCACAATACACCTAATATCACAATAAACTACATAGTAATCTATCTACGGACTGCGGGGGTGCTATACGCCATCCACCCGACTTCCCCCTGTAGATATAATCTACTCACCTTGCATCACCAATTGCGGACGTCACCACGTATTTGCTTGTCGTCCCGAAGTCTTCATGGGTACCTACACATCAAAATATCGTATATGCGTATTAAAACCAAATCCAATCTAAAACGGCGCATGAAATCCAAAACGATACGATAAGAGGGCCTATAGGTGAGAACCTATGGCACGCCTTCAAAACCATCAATAAATCCTCTACATCGTCGTATAAACGACAATTAGTCGAGGCAAAACACATTCCACCATTTCAGAATCAAAAATACGGAATACGGAAACACGAATCCAAAATAGCAACTTAGGATATATGTCCCAGATTTCACCCTAGATAGAATCTGTCAAAACTAGAAGTACCCTGGGTCAACACTAGAGGAACAGGGGCTGTGCACAGAAAACGAGGAGAATGGCTAAGTATGCTAAGTCAAAGTCCACCTCTCTCTCTCACCTACCCTCATCATTATATTTTCCTTTCTTTTCCTTTTCTTTTAAAATCCAAACCTTCTCACATCAATAGTAATCCCAAAAGAAAACCATGGCTAGAAAAATGCACAAGTGTAGAAAAAGTGATATGTGCAAGTTTTGCACAAAATTGCCAAAAAAACCCGATTAGCGATTTTAATCGCGATTAGCACTAAATTATTGTCAAACTAATCACAAAAACTTAAAAATGCCATAATCCACTAATTTACCCTATTTTAGAATTTTCCATAATTTTTCAAAATTTTTTCTAACATTTTTCCTATTTATTTGCATTTAATATTAAAATAATCAATAAAATAATATTAAATTATAAAAATTCCCAAAATTAATATTTTATATTTTTGAAAATGTTACAATCTACCCCCCTTAAAGAAATTCGGTCCCCGAATTTTAAATTTAAACCCCCAGATACAAAAACATCTCAGTAATAAACCAAAGTCGTCGGGGCTCCGAAATCATCAACACATAGAACGTCACAGCTAAATGCATGCGCAAGGGTACTGAGCAGATAACTCAAAAACAAAACTCCGTCAAGCATCCCGCAATCATCGGAGTCAATGTAAAAAAAACACAATGTCAAATCCAATACAAAACCGATATGATATGGATCGGAACTACACATGTAGACATCCAATCTAAACATAACACCATCCTGTGCGTCTGGTGCGCACTGAAATCAAAAAAAAAATCCATATATGTGCTAAACAGGTGCACAAAACAACATCCAAGTGCAACGGGTGTGCACGAAGCATCTGTCATGGGCATCGTATGTGCCTGACAGCAAAATAAATCAGGTGCATGTGACATGCACGAAGAATCCCGATTTAGCGCATCTGGCGTGCACCAAAATCGTATCTAAAAACATGCGCCCATCATGCGCGAAAATCCAAACCGGTGCATCCATCGTGCACGAATGAAAATCTAAACCCTGCGCACTCAACATGCACGGAAATCACGAAATCCAATAGCAAACACCGAACAGGCGTAAAGCACATCGCCAGCACGGAGTGCAAAAATCAACCATCAAAATCCGGGTCAAAATCAACGATATAATGCGGCTCAAACCAAAATCAGGGTACCGCAAGGAAAATCTCACAACCGTGTGCATCAGCGTGCACGAATCAAAGCCTAACACTAAAATGCATGAAAACTCTGCGCAAAATATATAAATATCCAGTGGGTGCATGAAACCAATATCATGAAACTCAGTCACCAAAACTAGATCGTGCAAATAGAACGCCCAAAATACCGAAATCCAAAATGACGGATACATGATAATCGAATCACAAAATCACAAATCATAAATACCGTCTTCGGTAGTTTCTCCTTCAAGGTCGAGAAGGAGTCAGTGTAATCCACTGCTAGCAGCGCAGGATATCTACCTACCTCTTGCTCACGGTCTGGCGTCTTCTGACTCTCTAGGTCCTTATCTTCTCTGCGGATTACCTATCACGCGGTCAATCGGCTCATCGGCCCTGTCAGGTGTGCTAACGGGGACGATTCCGTTCTGGCACTTTTCTGGTCACCTCTCGGTCAAACCTCACGACCACTCGTAAGGCAGCATATCACTGACGTCGGTCTCTGGCTATCTGAATGCACGTCACACATCTGATCCTGGGTGCAAACATCATTGCAGCAATGTCCTGGAAGGAATCCTGCTCAAGGTCTCTTCCAATCATGCCTATGCCGATCTGTACAGAGGCTGGCTCTCTTGTACTATCTCTTCTCGCTGGAAAGACATCTGTGTCCTCAGCACAACATTTCTCGGAAATTGGTCACATCCCAACGTTTCTGTAAGCATATCAGGTCTCTAGTTTCGACGGGAAGCAATGACAGCTCGTCAGTGTCTCACACGAACCTCTGGTTCCACTTGTCTCCATCGTCGTCCACTATGACGTCACGCCAAGCTACTAACACTGCACTGCTCTCGGCCACGGTCAATCTGAAGTCTCTCACACGGACTCGAAATCGCGTACTCTGTAGCTTCATCATTCTGTAGCAGATGTCAGGCCGAACTGGTCCTCGGAAACACGTCCCAACCATCGGAGGAATACTCATCACTCGTCCGTCCTTGATCCATTCGCAACGCATCTGGGTAAGTTCCTTTATCCGAACTTGGTCAACTACCTCGTCGACAATGCCGAACTCTGGCCTGCTGGGTGTGCGCAACACGACCACTCCTGGTCTAGGTCTTCTCGTATCGTACTCCAGAAAGGTCCTGCCGAGGTTCCTTTCTCAAATCTCAATCCTGCCGAAATGCCCGGAAGTCATCATCCAATGCTGAAGCTAAAGCTTATTCCGGAACGGCTGCATACCTATCGCGCTTCTTTCTGGAAGGTATATCCATATACCACGCCTCTGGGTGCGTATAACATCTCTGATGTCGGCGGAGTGGGACGTCATCTCGTCGAAATATCTTGCGAACTCTTTTCTTCACTCTGCATCAGTATCGACTGATTCG
This sequence comes from Agapanthus africanus, assembly GCA_030015575.1. NCBI lineage: Eukaryota > Viridiplantae > Streptophyta > Magnoliopsida > Asparagales > Amaryllidaceae > Agapanthus > Agapanthus africanus. The sequence goes on along the minus strand of CM057347.1, from coordinate 201,956,517 downwards.
GACTCGTCTCATCATGGCTGCACGAACTGCGCTCCGACGGCTATGCTCGCACCTGGAGTCTCCCAAGCAGTGTCCCATCACGATATCCGAAAGATGTCGAACCATCCGATCGACTCGTCAGATCCTCATAATCCCCCAAGAGCTCACATCTCGGGTACAGTTTAATAGTATCGAGTACATGCCACAGCGTCGGTGGTCCAGCCGTAGAAGGGCAAACCCAAGCCTCACTAATGGCGCCGCGGAACCGCCGTAAACCCTAAGGTTCCAAGGCTGTCACACGGTCATTAAGTCGAGTTAGGGTTTCATTCTTCTAGAGGGTCCATAGAATCACCTGCATGTCTTTCCGTATACTTTAAACTTGGAAAATAGGCTCCTGACATTCGATCGTCTCAATCGACTCTCAACGAATCTGCGTGAAGTCGTCTCTAGCTGGAATCAATCCACCTGATGACCTCGCATCGGGGTAAGCGAACTCACCACGCGTCCTAGTCATCCATCCTCGGTGACTAGCAACTCGCTATCATCTCTCTAAGAACATGCTCATGCTGCAGTAGCTCCAATCATCTGGGCGATATCTCATCATTTGCAGCAACAACTGGCTCATATGCCTGTACGCCGAACAACGCCTCAATCCTCCAGGAAAGGCAATACATAAGCGGTCATCTCTGAATCAGCCTGCTCTAGATCTGAGTAAGACTCTCCACACTGGAAATCTTCAACTCAACTGGGCCCGCTCTGGCGCAAAATCGGACGAATCACCTTCGTCTCTCAAATCGGATAGACTAGCTATCATCTGTCGCATATCTGCCTGAAAGCTCCGGCAATCTCAGCTCGTAAGCTCCGAAAGCAACATCCTATCAATCTCAGCGACAGCTGGTCCATCTGTCTGCACGGTAGACGACATCACAATCTCTGAGGTATGCTGTACATCAACAGTCCTCTCTCAACTGGCAGCTCTAACAAAGGCCCGATCATCCGGTGCAAGACCAAGCACTCGCCTCCACTAGAGGTCACAATCACCAACACTAACTCGAGACGTTCCCATGTCACCAGAAAACATAAAGGTCGGCCCTCGTACCAAACGAGCTCACACCGGCCGTAACCCTAGCAGCAGCCCAAACTGCGCTCAAACACGGTGACAGGAATCTCAATCGAGTATCAAAGAGAGCACATCAGTGGCAAGAAGGGAAACAACAGATCCAAAGTGGATACATGATCATGGGAAGGAACAGTATCAATGAAGGTATGATCACGAAACTAATAGAATCGGGGATCTCAAATGGATGAATAATCCTGGATATAAAGAGAATCACTGATCTCGAAAGTATGTACATCCTAAGGTTCCTTAAGCGGAGTGGCGTGTCGTAAGTATGCCGCGGAACATACCAACGGTACGTCACTCTACTTTAGTCACCAAATCCATCAACCAAGGGTCATCCTAAAACGACGAAAGTTCGGGTTTACACCCCCTCGACCAAGTCTAAGTTCCGTAAGGTCAAGCCTAAGTTCCGTATATAAACAACTCCCTAGGCTCCACATAGTCAAACTTAGACTCGAACCAAGGTCAACCTAGCGCTCTGATACCAACTTTGTCACGACCCGAAAGAGCACGTGACTGGCCCTTGAACCATATGAAGTCTATAGGACTCCATCTGATCCAAGTAAGCCAAAAGCCCAGAAATCTAAAACCATTTTTGAGAATAAGTAAAGAAAACTGGTTTAAAGAAGTGAAGAAAAACATGTTTGAAATCAAGGTCTTTAAATAACTAAGCCGAATGTGCATTTGAAAACCGTACAGTCTTTTCTAAAATTTTCGGCAGAGTTTCTCTTGTAAAACTGGCCCCGAATGGGGTACAACATGAATAACAATATATAAAATGATAAAGGCATCCCCAAGCGGGAGCTAGCTCTTCGTCAATCGACGGTCACAACCACACGATGATATGATAATATACAACGCCAAGTGGCGAGGATCAAAATCAAGGAAAGCTCAAAAAGCAGCAAGAAAACCGCAATACTACTAAGCGCGACTCTAAGGTCGAATAATACCACACTGTCTCTAAGTCTGAAAGAATATACAAGTTTTTTGGTTGATGGACAAATTCTAGATACAATGAAATACATGAATAAAATGGTGATTCTTGATGCGAAAGAATCCACCTACCAAAGCAAATCACCCGCAAGAAGGTAGTGTGCCAGAAATGCCGCAATGAAACCTGTACGGCAGAACCTGCAAGGACTGTGGCACAACGGGGGTGAGTTGCCAACTCGTGAATAGAAATATCTACAAGCAGAAACCGAATGCAAGACATAAACCTAAGTCAACGATCAGTAATACAATCCACAAGAGTGCATCTGAGTGTAATAAGGTGGCAAGGTAACATCTAATCATGTATGTAGTGCCAGGTACTCAGGTAATAACATGTCATCAGTGTAAGGTATGCCTGCATGAGGTAAGTATGATGAAATATCAATGATATCAATACACATATATTAGCGTCCCATACCACTAATATTGGTGTAAGGGTATATATAACAGCGTCCTCATACCCTGTTATATATACAAATGAAGTATGACAAGTGTAAATCCAGTCTGTATATGATCCATGTCTGTATATATGTGGAACCCGTCCACCTGTCACCCACTGACAGTAAGCATCATGTATGCAAGTATGAAGATATAAACAATATCATGGAAAACATCATGAAACCCGTGCCAAGCATCGACACGTAAATCCTCATCCATATGGGGCTCCGTCTGCGGTATCGGCCCTCGGCCCCGGCAGCACGAGTCAACCCATGTCCATCTCTGGGCTCCGTCTGCGGTAGCGGCCCGTCGGCCCCCGGCAGTACGCCCATCTCTCGGCTCCAGGCGGTATCCCCCGGATATCCACCGAGCTCAAATACAATCACCGGTAGGTACTCGCCCGCCTCCAGGCTCAATCGGCATAACCCATCGATCATCTCGCCGAGGGGAACCATACCGGCCCCACCACGAACCCGCAAACGGATCACCACTCCTCGAATCGGGTTTCAAGCACACGTCTCAGCACCGAGAAAACGCGTGGTGGACGCACCAAAATATCATATCACGAGGTACCGGGTTTTTCATAAAAGAACATCTTTTCTTAAATAATCCCACGGTCCTCAAAATCAGAAATCACATGAAAGTCCACATCAAGAAGTAAATCCAATGCAATGTGCTATGCAATCAATCCATGATGTATGCGACATGCAAAGAATAGAGTCATATCGGAAATCATGCAACATGGAATAGTAATGTGCATATGTCGGGAGAAACCGCTCTTTTAGAATGAATCAGTTTTAAAGAATATCTTGCGGTCCTCAATCTCAATCAAGTCAGAATCATCTATGTTTGTGTACAGGTACATGTGTACAATATGCCAAGCAGTAATCATATCATGAATGCAACAGTACTACAGTGTAGTGGCATGGCAATTATCGATGATGAAGTGTGTGAGCCGGCAAATAGTGTACGTGAAACATACGCATCATCGATAATGGTGCTGGTGTCCTAACAGCATGATAATAATATAACAATGAACATATGCCAGCAATGCGAATAGCAGGAAAATGCAGATATCTAGTAGTCAACACCACAGTGAAGTATCTACTATGCAAACTACATCTAAGTATCCGGTCAATCAGGAGGAGTAGGTGTGGAAACCACCTAAATCTGAGTCGATACATGTATAAAAGTATATAGTCGGTGATCTCGCCTCAATGTCATATCATAAGATATCCTCGAGTTATGAGTGCGGATCTATCATCAATATCGGCTCGTACGGTAAATCATCGTACGACATCCCCATAGCTGGGTAGGGGTCAGTATCTCACTGTCTCATCACATAACAGATATCACCATCGTCAGATCATATAGTCTGGAGTACTACTCTATGTCTAGTACAAAACGGTAACCTCAGTAAGTATGCATGCGGTGGTAAACACATATCCCAAGCCCGCAAGAATCACAAGTCATATCCCACATATGAATCGTATAAAATCACCGATCCCAGGGCACCCAGCCCACATCATCGACTCATCTCCAAAGTCATCACATATCATCAATCACAGTGCAAGTACAAGTGATAAGCAAGGGTGTGTGTGTAGGTGTAATTCTACCCTAGGGTTCGCGACTATGAACTACACTAGTCACTTCTAACCCTATATTATCCACAATACACCTAATATCACAATAAACTACATAGTAATCTATCTACGGACTGCGGGGGTGCTATACGCCATCCACCCGACTTCCCCCTGTAGATATAATCTACTCACCTTGCATCACCAATTGCGGACGTCACCACGTATTTGCTTGTCGTCCCGAAGTCTTCATGGGTACCTACACATCAAAATATCGTATATGCGTATTAAAACCAAATCCAATCTAAAACGGCGCATGAAATCCAAAACGATACGATAAGAGGGCCTATAGGTGAGAACCTATGGCACGCCTTCAAAACCATCAATAAATCCTCTACATCGTCGTATAAACGACAATTAGTCGAGGCAAAACACATTCCACCATTTCAGAATCAAAAATACGGAATACGGAAACACGAATCCAAAATAGCAACTTAGGATATATGTCCCAGATTTCACCCTAGATAGAATCTGTCAAAACTAGAAGTACCCTGGGTCAACACTAGAGGAACAGGGGCTGTGCACAGAAAACGAGGAGAATGGCTAAGTATGCTAAGTCAAAGTCCACCTCTCTCTCTCACCTACCCTCATCATTATATTTTCCTTTCTTTTCCTTTTCTTTTAAAATCCAAACCTTCTCACATCAATAGTAATCCCAAAAGAAAACCATGGCTAGAAAAATGCACAAGTGTAGAAAAAGTGATATGTGCAAGTTTTGCACAAAATTGCCAAAAAAACCCGATTAGCGATTTTAATCGCGATTAGCACTAAATTATTGTCAAACTAATCACAAAAACTTAAAAATGCCATAATCCACTAATTTACCCTATTTTAGAATTTTCCATAATTTTTCAAAATTTTTTCTAACATTTTTCCTATTTATTTGCATTTAATATTAAAATAATCAATAAAATAATATTAAATTATAAAAATTCCCAAAATTAATATTTTATATTTTTGAAAATGTTACAGTATTCATGCTATGTTTGTTAACCTTCGTCAAGGCATAGTGTATGGTAGCTGCTTGTTGCCTTTCTGCTGCATAGATAGATACGTTGGTTTGGGACAGTCGTATAGCCTTGTTGACCTTCGTCAAGGGCTTGTACGGGTGGGTTCAAATTAACCTGGACAATGACGGGTAGAACTTGACATGTGACTTATGATTTGTTGACCTTCTTCAAGGTCATAAGAGCATGGGGCAAAAATCCACATCGGGAGTTTCAAAAGAAACTGAAACTTGCCAGATATGCGCATACCTTCTGGAGTGTGATGACGTGAGCGGATTCCGTCACGTTATCATGCGATGATAGTTGGATCCCGATTCCCACTGATGAGTTGGTTTACTCCTCGGGTGATCCCGACTAATTCTTCTTTCAGGTTTGGAGGAGAATTTGACGGTACAGTAGGAGGTTTCCAGATTAGATAAATTGGTAACCATTCTGATCTAGGTTAGAGTGCAGGCTGAGTGTTTCTTTTCTCTCTCTCTTTGGCAGCGACCATTGACCCGACCCTAGACTATGACTCAGTGATCAAGTTGACCGAACCTTCTTAAACACTGGCTTTTGGATTGTCAGAGTTGCAAACCTCATTGCCACTCCTACTTTTACCCTTTTCTCCAGGACACCCCGTATTACTACGAACGTCCGCTTCCATTGGACAAAACCATCGTATGGTTAGATACGAACTCGAAGGAATTTATTCGAGGATGGTTTCCGGTTCTGGAGAAAACGAATAGGACTATTCAGTTGTCTTTTCCCTTTTACCTTCTCTCTAGTTGCGAGTACTCCTTGGTTTAGGAGATAGTATACCTATTACGCAAATTGGATAGTCTTCTTCCAAACCATAGGCAGGTGCCGACCGGTAGGGAATGAAGAAAACCAATTAGCCTAACGATGGTGTACAGAAGGTATTAAGTTAAGACAAAGCAAGGGATTAGTAAGAAGGCAAAGTAAATTGCGATTGATGTTCACGACCAAACCAGGTATTTCATTACCACTCCCACTTCACCTTTGTATTTCTCCAGAACACTCCGTATCACTACGAAGATCCACAGTTTATTGGATATTCCATCGTATGGTTATATACTAACTCGAAAGGAACTTGTTCCAGTTCGGGGATGGATTCTGGTTCAGGAGAAATAGGAATAAGGTTTATTCAGGTGTCTTTTATCTTCACCTTCTCTCGCATTGCGAGTGTTCCTAGGATTAGGGCAGTACACCCATTATGCTTATTGGATAGTCTTCTTCCAAACCATAGGCTGGTGCCGAACGGTAGGGAAGGAAGAAAACCATTTGGTCTAAAGGGGTGTGCAGAAGGTAATGACTAAAGACATATAAAGGGATTTGGAGAGGTGGCAAAGAATTACACGGTTATAGTCGTGAATCTGGATAATGGAAGAGGCATTACTAGGAATACCAGGATACCCCATCGAAACATTTCAATGTTTTAGTTTCACTGTGTACTGTTAAAGGAAAACTGATTTCCCGATTAGATACTTACTCCAGGGTATGTATTTACCAGGTATGATTCTCACATCTGTATGGTTTTACAGATGATGAGTGGGAGTAAGTTATTGGGAATTGGGTGATCATCCTCATTATATCGGGATTCGTTGTAATCGGTGATATTTGAGGAATTCACCTGGGTTGTTTGCCGGACGGCAAATATTTGGTTTTGAATATCCGCTGTTATGCACCAATTTCAAATTGATATATCTGTACGTCTATTTTTATAGAGTAAGATGTACCTTTTTGAAATTATGTCTATGACATTTACCTATATCAATTGATGGTTAGGTAAGGAGCATTAAACAACGGTGTAATTCTTCTTAACCATAAGTACAGTTTTCAACCTACAACACACAGGGAGTGAGTTTTTAGACTCAAGGGACTTGTACAGAGTATTGTATGTTGTCCAGCGTCCATGAGGACAAAGGGGTTGGTTCTCGTCCTATATTCGGTTTACTTATCGCTTCTCTAGTTTTTAGACAGGTGTTTCGTAGAAACGCAAGGTCTGAATTTTGAGAAGTTATAGGTATATGAATAAAGTAGAGAACCAGGTGTTGCAAGTATCGGGATTCTTCAAGGTGATCGAAGATGTAGATACTTGTGTGTGGTATTCAGTTGATAGTAATGATTAAGAGAACTTGCTTCTCTTTCAGGTTACTCATAATTGGAAGCATTCCTAAGTTGAGTAACGCTGATCGGCCTCCTTCCACTTAGTTGACATGCACTGGGGATAACTGCATGATTTGAATCTGGTTCAATTAAATCAGTGCCTCTGGTTCTATATTGGATATAGAACAGTTCGTATCTTAACGATGTTAGGGTACGGGGAGTTGTCCAGTTTATGCTTAAAACCAAACTCTGGATAACTCAAGGCATGTTTCTGTAATGGCTGTTTGTGGGTTGACCCAGGCTATGACGAGGGTTGACTTTCTACCATTTGGAAGATCAATAGTGATATTGTTCTACACTCGTCACAGTTTTAATAAAAATGGATTTTTTCAGAAAACAGTAGTGGGAGTATGGTAGAACTGGAAGTGATTCCAGAACCACAAACGATTACTGAAGATTTTGATAGGAACCTAAAGATTCAATCTGGTTTGACATTCCATTGGCCACTCCGCAGATACGATGGGTAACCTCAAGCACCCGAGGGGTACTCCGGTAGCCTCAAGGACGGTGACAGGGAGGTTCTTGTTTACCCAGACTTGCCATTGCTGTTGTTCCAGACTGTGAGACCCGGCAGGAGGATGATTATAGCGTTGTTCTGAACTAGCTTTAGAAGTGAACGTGTATATGACTCTGCCAGAGGATTGTTGTAGTCAGTGGGAGCAGCGGAAGTATTGGTGGACATGTGGCTTATGTCTATTTATAGACTAAAGCAGATATAGCGGAGATAGATCATCAATTTCTGATGTGACAGTCATAGGTTTGACTTCATCAGAATAGAGGATGGATCTGTTGAGAAGGTAGTAGGGTGTGATGTCATGGTATTTGGATAACATACAGAGTAGGAAGTGATATTCCTATACTACAATCGGTTATACTTTGGTCGTCACACAGTGGTTTCTCCACATGGGACTTGGACATTATATAAGACATTCTGGTTACTGGATCTATGGTTTTAGATCTAGATTTGGGTGGTTTCCCAATTAAGGGTACTTAGACAGCATTCTAAGAGTATTTAGAATGGACGACTCCTGGCACGGTAGTGTACCTGCAGGTGATGGAGTCACCCTCTCTAAAGGTGTCTTACAGACTAAAGGGGAGAGGGATGTACATGATTGGCAGATCACTTGCTTAGGCAATTGAGTTAATCATGAGATGTCAAGTGCCACACTAGATGTTGTTTTTTGCAGTAGATGCAATAAGTTGATATTGATCCAATCCTGGAGAAACAGTCGGAAGCAGTTTTAGAACATAAGTGGATGTTCTAGGTATATGATAACGACAGCCTCATTCGGGAGACAGTTATCATTCCAGGCTTCCAAGGTTACTTGGACGACAGGGAGGTTGTCAGAGTTATAGTTTTCCCTCTGACGAGGGGCAGTATTATGGACAGGTGGTCCAGGAAGATACTGAGGGAGGCATGGCGCAGGATACTGATTAAGTTCAGTTGACGATACAGTCTAAGAAGTTTGGATTTGGAGTTCATTTATGAGCTAGGTCCCATCAGACATCCAAACACATTCTAAGACAGGTATTGCTCATTTCGGGAGATGCCTTTCTCCGCGAACATGAGATAGAGAGAGACATAGAAAAAACATCAAAGCGGATCCACTCACTGAGGCTATTCCTCGAACGCAATAGTTTCGTAAACGAGCTTTGTGAGACTGACTAGTAGAGAAGTTGGGTGTTCGGTATCTCACGGGCTGTGAGTATGTGACATCGCAATAATTAGCCTTGAGTGCAAGTGGGAGATTGTTGGAGATAGTGCCCTCGGAGTCAATTATTGGATCACAGGCACGTGATTGCAATAATTGAGGGAGGACCTATCCCGGTAGGACAGTCTTACTCAAGATGATAGTATGCTATCTGGTTTATCTTTATCATCGTGTACTGCTTTAGGTGACCAGACAGGTCGCTATTACACGTTGATAGAGCCCCTAGGATTCATGCTTGACTGCCAGCAGTATGAGGGCGATCATATACGTGGGAGCTGGTAGTCTATAAGCACATCCTTAAAAGGTCCTTAGTCGTGGGAGTTTCGAGACAGGGCATCGATACTCCAGAGTAGACTAGTGTATACAGTCGAGACCCCGACGAGGGGCGGTGGCCGGTCTCACAAGCCACTGGTGTCAGTTGGTTCACCTAAGATGTATACAGGTGCTCATTGGGTTATGAGTACACCGGACAGGACTCGCCGGGAACATGCTAGTTGGTCTTATACCTGACGTCAGATAGCAGTTCCCTGGTGACATGTGTACAAGTTAGGTTAGTTCATCGACCTGAGGATCGTCATTTGTCTCGTGTGAGTTCCCACCGTACTTTGATTACTACCCTACCACGCTCAAAGGAGACGTGCAAACAGGTTTTAGTTGGGTACAGTCCCGAGCCACATGGAGGCAGTGAGCGGATCTTCAGGGGTTCGTCTCTCCCGGTATTGGGGGTAAGGTCGCGCTGTGTCTAGGAGAGCCATTACACGAAGCCCTCGGCCGAGGCAGGAGATTTACTGGTAGATATTCCAGTAGTATCTCAGGGTGTTCTGGGCTACACTCCGACATGACTTATACCGCTTTTGGGGGTCTGACTTTTACCAACCCCCTAGGCCCGCCATGCGATGCTCATAGACGAACGGACCGGACTGTACGGATATTGTCACTGACAGGCTCAGTAGGGTGTCAGGATGAGTTCACCCACAGACGTCCCTTTTGGTCAATAGCTGATGGCCCGTCACGTATGGCTAATACCTCTGACGTGCTAGTGGTTAAATCCACAGCCATAGTATTGACGAGTCTTTAGAGTCCCCCACAGACCAGTTGCTCAAGTTTCGGGCGAAACGCTGTAGAGGCCGTATGGAGATATGGCAGGGTTCGATCAGATACGTGCGGCATTGCACGGATCAGGATCAGACGGTTAATACTAGCAGGCTTTGGTTTAAGCCGGATACTAGTATTGTACAGTGTAGATTTTGTCTCATTGCATTTGTATTTCGGTCGGAATACAAATGCGGGTATGTATATACAGTAGCGGGGTTTTCCTGTAATTTATTACGGGATCAGTTTTTTGGAGTTGCCAGTTTGCTTTCCGTTTCGGCCATTATTCCTTGTATCTTTCATTGGCCGAAGATTGGTGGAGGAGGGCTAATTTGCACTTGTGCAAATTGGTAATTTGGAGGGTTGTTTTTGCAAGATGTTGTATCATGATAATTCCTCCACTATTTGACTTCCATGGTTCATGATTGTTTGACCTTTGTTTGATGATGATTGGAATTGATTGGGTTTTGGAGTGAGGTTTTTGTTGTGATGATTCTTTCTCATCATCACTCTTTTCTCTCTCATGCATGATAGCTTCCCTCCCTAGACTTTTCCACTCTCCTAATTCTCTAAGAGAGGCCGGCCACACATTGTAGGGGGTGGGCGATTTTCATTTGGAATGGGAAAAATGTTCATCACATTTTTTCCTTGGCTTACTACAAAATCATTCATCTCCATATACTTTTTTTTCCTCCACCAAAAAGGCAACTTCCAATACCCCAAATGAGACACAAGTTCCACACTACATTCTACAGCAAATCTTGGGCACGTCGACTCGCCAACTTCGTGCCCGAGTTGCCTCGGTTCAGAGGTGGGAGCCCGTAAAAAAAGCCGGCGACGTGGTGCCTTTCCGGCGTGGAGGTGGAGACCGGACATTCCGCGGGAGATCGGGACGACGACAAGAAGACCGGAGGACACGGATCGCTCGGTATATCTCTCTTCCCATCTTCTAGTTAGCTACTTGTTAGGTTAATGGCCCGATCCGGGATTTTAGTACGCGGTGGTGCCGGTTTCAAAAAGTTTAAAGAAAAGCATCGCTTCCGCATTCCGGCGTCGGATTGACGGCCGGGGCGCCGCCGTGCACTTACAAAACTCTCTCAGGAGTAACTCTTACTCTCAGTGGGTATCGGGATCCAACTATCTCATAGGAGGTATGCAATCTCATTGCAAATTTCAATATTTGAAATTCCCGATAATATTTTATCCCTAACATCCTATGACCTTGACGAAAGCCAACAAACCATAGGGTGCTAGTCAAGTTCAACCCGTACATTTCCCGATTGAATTAAACCCACCCGCACGATCCTTGACGAAAGCCAACAAAGTCGCACGACTACCCTAACTCAATCGCACCATATGCTTATGCAGATAAGCATAAATAGCTACCGCACACTACGCCTTGACGAAAGCCAACAAACGCAGCACGAATACTTTGAAGTACTTATCTGAAATGACGGATGGCTACGACAGGTTTTTATGAAAACCCTTTGCGTAATGAACTTGATATCGTTGTAGAATCAAATGATTTTAAATGGAATGTTTTTGAGGCTTTTACTAGTTTTGCTAAAGAGGTCACTCCCGGTGAAGGGATCTCGGCTCTTTCCTCATCGAATGAGGTGCAGGATATTTCACAAATACCACTATGCAAAGTAAGAACTAGAAAAGCAATCAAAAGACAAAACTGAGGTTGTAGCATCTGCTAGTTTCGCTAAAAAGGTCAATCCCGGTGAAGGGATCTTGGCTCTTTCCTTATCGAATAAGGTGCTGGATATTCTACAAGGAACACTGCTATGCAAAGCAACAACTAGAGCTACCTGTTTTTGAAAATTCGATTGCACAACATTTTTAGGTTTCTTTTATTTCATTAATCTCATTAATGAAGTCTCATCAATTAAGTTTACCTAAACATCACAGATAAATACAATGTACGCTTATGCCATCCGCATTCGCCTCGATGTCCCCTCGTGCACCGTTAGGTTAGGTAACTAACGGCATAGCGGGGCAGTGCTAGCGCGGGTGTAAAACATAAGCAACGTCTATATAATTTATCACATATACTATATCCAGTATCTATATCAACATATCAAATGATCACATCACAGATATCGCAGCAGAAGAAACATATGAAATATTGGATATATTAGGAGGTCCGTGTTTTATTACGAGCCTGTATAAAACACGGATTCCACGGTCACGATGAATAGCCAATCCCACACCCCTAGACCCCTACGAGAGCGGCAAGCAACCCTACCAATTCTAGAGTTAGGAGACCCGGTCTCGACTCCTCGAGATGGTCTCCCACTGGACCCTAGAACCCGGTTACTTGTGCTCCCCGCCTTAGGTCTATCCTAATGCGGAAAAGTAAATAATATACAATGGTGACATCATCCTCAACCCGGAAGTGCCCCAATAAAAGAATATTACATACAATGAATTTTACATGAACGAAAATAAAAACCCTCATCTCACATAAAACCCCCGGCTATTCAAAACACGACGATCCAATATAACATATCACAGCAACACATAACATCACATGTCATCAACGTAAATAAATATGCGTATCCCAATTTGTCGTTGATGTATAGCAACGAAACCGGCGATATACCACATATTACACTTACGGTCGCAGAAAAGAAAGTGTAAAACTACAACAGTCGGAATCTGCAACCTCCTCAGACATCGCATGCCTAACCAAATGAATTCCTTAGACATCGCATGCCTAACAATTATAAACCCCGCATTTTAGTCTCGATCTCGAAAACACTTTTCAATATCTAGTCGGGCAATTCAACAAGATTCCCGACATCCAGATCGAATACTCGTCGGAAACTTTAGTAGACGGCCGCACTCCCGATACCGTCGACAAAGTGCACCAAGGCGGAACACCGCTGCCGCGAGCACCCGAACGGATGCTTTTGGCGATGGGGTTCTCCTATAGTCACTTGGTCGGGGCCTTGGGGCGTGGCTATCTATTAAGTTTACCCGGCGAGTATCCGCGTACGCTATGTGATTGCGACGGATTTTGATGGCATCAAAATCCCGTGGCAACCGATCAAATGAGACTAAACTGCTAGATTTATAACATTCAAACTAGTTATTTCATAACTACATGTGGATTCCAAATATTGTATCACATTACAGAAAAAGTTAGACGGTGTTAAACATTCCGATCGAATCAACAAACACCCAAAATTTTCCTAAATGCTCAACACTTGAACTTAGTTTAAAAGCATCCATCACATGCCACAGTACCAATGGTCCAGCCGTAGAAGGGTTAAACCAATGCCTCACTTGTGGTACCGCTAAACCATCACAAACCCTAGGGTTTAATGACAGTTTTGACGGTCAAAAAATCGAGTTAAAGTTTCGTTCTTCTAGAGGGTCCACCGCGTTACTTGCACGACTTTGAATGTTCTTTAACTAAGGAAAAATCCAACACTTGGAAATTTTCCGGCAGGGGAAAAAGTGAGTTATTGATATCCGTTCGAACCTTTTAACACTGTCTAAACAAACCGAAACAAAGTTAGAATTGCGAATACGAAACACTCCGAATTACCTTTCGAGTAAATAAACATCTCATGCAAATTTAGCCAAAATAAACAACACCAAAAGTACCAAACCCCATAGACTTGAACACCACCCAAACCTGGAGCTCAATACCTACTGGGGGGCCGGCCTGCTCAAATTTCTGGGCCATGTGCTCGGCCAATATCCGAGCACATGGGTCCAGGTATGGGGTATGTTCACTATGTATCACATACATGATTCTGCACGTGTTTGGAAAATTTTTAGAGCTCATTTAAAATTCGACAGAAACATGGGTTTGATATCGGGTGTTTCGGAGTTGTTTCGGTTTCGTAATCCTACACTTATCCGTCTAATTCTCTAGCTAGGCTCTGATACCACTGTTGGGATACCTACAACGACAGCAAGGTTTCGGGTGGCATCTCTCAAGCCAATTTCAAATTTTGCCATTATAAATAACCCTAAACATAGGAACTTTAACTAGAGAATCAAACAAAACTAGCATGTTAACACTTTAACATCTAAGAGTTAGGGATTATAACCTTTGCAGTCCGTTCCTTCGCTTCATAAGCTCCGTGTTGTGGTCCCTTCGCTGCGATCATCAAGTACCCGGACTCTAGAGAGGCTCCATGAAGAAAAAGATGCAACCTTGTTTCCAATCTTCAAAAACTAAGATGATCTACCTTGAAGAAACACTAATCCAAGCTCTTGCTTCACTAATCAAGTATTAGTAAAGCAAACACCCTAATCTAAGTGGCTAAAATAGATGAGGATGATGAAGTAGGAATTTAGCTCTCTTTTGTTTTCAATTTCTCACTCAAAATCATCACAAACCCAAAAGCTAGAAAGCTTTTTCAAGAGCAAGAAGAAGAAGAATCCTTTTGTGATGAATAATGAATTATTGTTGTGGTTACAATTGCAACCATGGGTTAAGAATGAAAGGCTTAACCTTTATAGAGAATAAACCATAGGTTAAGGGTTTGGGTTGGGTTAAAGAATATCTACACAAAATATCAAAGGATGAAGACAAAAGTCAAACATTCATGAAGTTTCGTGAAAGCTCATCCAAAAGCTAACCCAAAAGCTAACCCTAATCCAAACCCTAACTTGGTTTAAACTCAACAACCATTTTGCATTTGTAACCCTAACATGTTATAATATTATATATCACACATACAATATATTTTGTAACAAAAGAAAATAATACAATTAACATATATCGCATATACATCAATGTATTATCCAAGTGAGAAAAAGAATCTTTACGTGAGCTTATATTAGTTAATGCAATGTAATATATCATATATATAATTATACATTAAATTATCGAATCAACACTTGATCCGATAATCCGGCTATTTCACAAATAACCGACTAATATAAAATGTATCAGTTCATCGAATCAACACTTGATTTGATGACCCTGCTATATCACATATACCCGGCCGATATCACATATCGTGAGAATCGAATACGGTATCACATACACGTATTATTCTCGGTCCCGCACATATCACATATGTGCTCCTACTCCATTTTGCCTGAGCCAGGAAACCTCTGTGTAGGACTCTAAAGAATCGTCAATACGCCGGCAGTAAGTGATGATCATATCAAACACCCACAAGCTGCAAGCGGTCAGCTAAACGTAACAACCACCCAGGTATTGAGCGATCAAAAGATCAACAAGCAAGCCTGTACATTCTCCTGTGAATCCAATCAGTAACACTCCCGTACAGTCCGGTCTCTTCGTCTGATATGTCGCATATCCAGTCTAGGGGTGGTAAACGTCAGACCCCAGTAACCGATAAGTCGTGTCGATATGAGGTCCATAACAGTTTGAGAAACTACTGATAACACTTACCAGTAAATCTCAGCAACCCTGGCCAGGGATTTCCAGTTATAGCCAATCGAACACAGCGCAACATTAACTCCCAATACCGGGAGAGACGAAACCCCTCCTATCGCTCATTGCCTCCATGTGATTCGGGACTGTACCCAAAAGCCACCGTTTTGCACGTTCTCTTGAACGTGGTAAGGTGGAAATCAAAGCACAGCGGGAATCACACAAGACTCTATGACGATCTCGGGTCTACAGACTAACCTGTACCAGTATCACCAAAGAACTGCCATCTGACGTGAGGTATAATACCATCTGGGAGTTCTCGGCAAGTCCGTCCAGTATACCCAGTCTCCACTGAGCACCCGTATACTGTCTCTGATGTCAAACACCAATGGATATGGGATCATCCATCGCCCATCTACATAGCTCGAGAAGCTATACGCTAGTCTACTCTGGTATATCGATGCCCTGTCTCGATACACCTACGACTAGGAACATTTGAAGGATGTACTTAGCGACTACACTATCCCCACTAGTATGATCTGCATCATCCTCCTAGTAGTCAAGTACTCATCCTAAGAGCTTTATCAACATGTAACATAGAGACAATCAGAGTACATGTTAAGATAAAGAGCAGCCAGATAGCATACTATCATGTCGAGCAAGAAAGTCCTCCATATATATGTCCAAGAATCCACTACAATATACATTGTATGTACAGTAATGGCCTCTAGGGCATACATATCACTAACAGCTATTGAATCCCCCGGCTCTACCAAATCATTGGTTGTAGTTTCTTTAGCTGGAACTCCTTCCAGTTCTACCTCATGATCACTAATTTGTTTCCAAAATAAATTCCTTTTCTAAAAAGGTGGCATGCCGAGAAACAAAACAACTTTTGTTCCTCGGTGTGGTAGAAGATATTCCTTTTGCGAATGCTTGGGATATCCAACAAACTTCCATAGAACTGACCTTGCCTCGAGCTTGTCCGGATTTTGCTTTCAGACATAGGCCGGACAACCCCAAATCTTAACTTACTTAAGAGATGGGCTCTTCCCATACCATATCGCATATGGAGTGGTAGGCACCTGATTTGGTTGGAAAGCGATTCAATAGGTACGCAGCTTCACAAGTGCATAACCCCCAAAAGGAAATAGGCAACTCAGTAATACTCATCATAGAGCGCACCATATCGCATAGGGTGATATTGCTCCGTCCCGATATACCGTTGTGCTGTGGTGTATACGGAGGAGTAATGCTGAGAGAGAATCTCATTCTCCTTTAGAAAAATCCAGGAATTCCGTGCACAAGTATTCTCCTCCCTGATCACATCAAAAGACATAATACTTATACCCGTTTTGGTTCTCTACTTCTGACTTATATTCATTGAGTTTCTCAAAAGCTTCAGCCTTATGTTTCAACAGGATCATATGTCCAAATCATGAGAGATCATCAGTGAATGTAATGAAGTACAAAGAACCAGTCCTGACATGTGTAGACATGGGACTTACATACATCATCAAGTATCAATCCCAAGAGTTCACTAACTCTTTCTCTGTTTTCATTAAACGGAGCTGTGGTCATATTATCTTTGTGACATGACTGGCAAGTTTCATTAGATGTAAATTCAAACTGATTTAAATACGCATCTTAATGTAACTTCAGCTAGTCGTGTCGCATTGATATGACCTAATCTACAATGCCTCAAGAAGCATTCATTCATTTCTAAATTCTTCCTATTGTGTGTGTTTTGTACGTTAAGAACTGTGGTTTGATTTAGAACGTATATGCTTTTAGATAACGCGCCTGATCCGATCAACTCTTGATATAGGAAATGTTCAAAACATTATCCAACAATACAAAATTATATCCTTCTTTACTAAATAAAGAGACTGATATGATGTTGTATATCAGGTTCGGTATCTAATAGCATTCGTTCAGAATCAATGTATTTGGTAATACAGGGTGATAACTGCCAACATCTTGGCTGCAACAATTGCACCGTTTCCAACTCTTAAAATTTTATCACCCGTTCTCAGTTCTCTACCTGTCTGTAGCCCATGTAACAGATTACATATGTGGGATCCTGATCCGATATCTCATACTCAGGACGTAGAGGATACTGAAAAACAGTTCTTGGTAATGAATACCCGCGAAGAAGATGCATCATTATGCACTTTTTTCATTTGGGAGGCACAGGAATCCTGGTAATCCCCTATTTCCTGCTCGGTCTTATAACAATTATAAGTTGGAGCGGGACCAACATTCCCCAGCTCAGTATAAGAAGTAGGTTCGGTCAATACATCTGTATTATTATCTTGATTAAAGCGTGACATGGTCGCTACCTGGAGAGAGAAAGAAGAAAACACTCTGCGTGCGCTCTTGCAAGATTAGATTGGTTATTATTTTATCTAATCAGGATGGCTCCCATTGTTTTTATCAAATCTTTCTTCAAACCCTAAAAGGACCGGGATTAATTACATCCTACAAGTTCGCCAATCTTTCAGCCAGGCCAGTGCTGGTACTTTGAGGGAGGTTCCCCGTGCTTTCGCACGGACTTAATTAAAGTAAACCTTGTTTTCCCACGGGCGTAACCCCGTTGACACCTTTCTAGACACCTACTTGATTGGCTAATTGTAAAGTGCAAAACTTTTCCAGGAGTAACAATTACTCGCAGTGGGTATCGGGATCCAACTATCTCATAGAAGGTATGCAATCTCATTGCAAATTTCAACACTTGAAATTCCCGATAATTTTACCCTAGCATCCTATGACCTTGACGGAGGTCAACAAACCATAGGCTACTAGTCAAGTTCAACCCGTCATTTCTTGATTGAATCAAACCCACCTGCACGACCTTTGACGGAGGTCAACAAGGTCGTACGACTACCCTAATCCAATCTGCATCATATGCATAAGCAGATAAATACTAGTCAGCTACCGCACACTACGCCTTGACGGAGGTCAACAAACGTAGCACGAATACTAAGTAGGACTTATCTGAAATGACGGAGGGCTACGATAGGTTTTTTCTGAAAACCTATTGCGTAATGAACTTCATATCGTTATAGAATCAAATGATTTTTAAATGGAGTATTTTTTAGGCTTTTGCTAGTTTCGCTAAAGAGGTCACTCCCGGTGAAGGGATCTCGGCTCTTTCCTCGTCGAATGAGGTGCAGGATATTCACAATATCACTTTGCAAAGCAAGAACTAGGAAAACAATCAAAAGACAAAACCGAGGGTTGTAGCATCTGCCAGTTATTACTAAAGGGGTCACTCCCGGTGAAGGGATCTCGGCCCTTTCCTTATCGAATAAGGTGCAGGATGTTCTACAAGGAACACCGCAATGCAAAGCAAGAACTGTAGCTACCTGTTTTTGAAAATTCTATTCCACAACATCTTTTAGGTTTCTTTTCTTTCATTAATCATATTAATGAAGTCCCATCATTTATGTCACCTAAACATCACAGATAAATACGACGTACGCTTATGCCATCCGCATTCGTCTCGATGTCCCGTCATGCACCGTTAGGTTAGGTAACTAACGGCAGAGCGAGGCAGGGCTAGCGCGGGTGTAAAACATAAGTAACGTCTATATAATATATCATGTATACTATATACAGTATCCATCTCAACATATCAAATGATCACATCACAGATATCGCAGCAGAAGAAACATATGAAATATTGGATATACTAGGAGATCCGTGTTTTATTTTGAGCCTATATAAAACACGGATTCCACGGTCGCAATGAATAGCCAAAACCATACCCCTAGACCCCTACGAGAGCGGCAAGCAACCCTACCAATTCTAGAGTTAGAAGACCCGGACTCGACTCCTCGAGTTGGTCTCCCACTGGACTCTAGAACCCGGTTACTTGTGCTCCCCTTCTTGGGTCTATCCTAATGCAGAAAAGTAAATAATATACATCAATGGTGACATCAACCTCAACGCGGAAGTGCCCCAATAAAAGAATATTACATAGATTTAATTTTACATAAATGAAAATAGAAACTCTCATCTCACATAAAACCCCCGGCTATTCAAAACACGACGATCCAATATAACATATACAGCAACAAATAACATCATATGTCATCAACGTAAGTAAATATGCGTATCCCAATTGTCGTTGACATATAGCAACGAAACCGGCGATACACCACATATTACACTTACGGTCGCAGAAAAACTAGACGATGTTAAATATTTCGATCGAATCAACAAACACCTACAATTACCCAGAAAGCTCAACACTTAAGCATAGTTTAAAATTATTCAACACATGCCACAGTACCAATGGATCAGTCGTAGAAGGGCCAACCCAAGCCTCATTTGTGGCGCCGCTAACTACGGTAAACCTTAAGGTTTAGTTGCAGTTCCGTGGTCACATCTCAAGTTAGGGTTTCATTCTTCTAGAGGGTCCATCGAATAACTTGCATGATCTTTGAAAGCTTTTTAACTACGGAAAATATCCAACACTTGAAATTTTTCCGGCAAGGGTTAAAGCGAGTATTTGACATCCGATTGAACTTTTTAATATCGTCTAAAGTATCCCGAAAACAGTTAAAATTACGACTACGAAACACTCTGAGTTGCCTTTGCATTGATTTAATCATCACATAAAAAAGTAGCAAAAATAAACAACACCTGAAATACGAAATCCCAGAGTCCAAAACATGAAAAAAATTTGGGACCATTTCTCTCTACTAGGGCCGGCCTCCCCGGTTTTACTGCCCATGTGCTTGGTCCAAATCCGAGCACATAGTCCCAACTTTCTCCCATGTTCATTGTTTAGCTCATAGATCATTCTGTACATGTTTGCAAAATTTTTGGAGCTCATTTGAAAATTGACAGAATGCAGGTTTTAGTATTTCAAGTTTCGGAGTTCGTTTCGTTTTCGTAATCTAAAATTATCCGTATAATTTTCTAGCTAGGCTCTGATAGCACTGTAGGGTTCGTATCGACGGTAGTAAGGTTTTGGGAGGCATCGTTCATGCCTTTTTCTAAATTTTGCCGTTTCGAGGAACTCTAAACTAGAATCGATAACTAGAAAACAATACGTAAACTAATGTAAACCATTTACATCTAAGTGAAATAGAAATACAACCTTTGTAGATCGGTCCTTCACTTCATAAGCTCCTTATAGTAGTCCCTTGGCTGCGATCATCAAACTCCCGGACTCTTGGACGGCTCCATGAGAAGAGGGCAATGGTCTTGCTTGAAGTCTTCGAGGTCGAAGATGATCTACGTCGAGTGAATACGAACTCAAGCTACCACTTCACCAAAGTGAAGCAAACACCCTATACTAAAGTGCTAATGTAGTAGAGGATGGTGAAATAGGAAGTGGGCTCACTTTAGAATTTCTTTTCTCACATTACTTTCTCACTTTTATCAAACCCTAGCAAGCTTTTCTTTTGGAAGAAGAAGATGAAGAAAGAGATGAAGAGAAATTAAATGATCAAGTGAGAGAACAAACCATGAGTGAGTGAGTATCATATACAAACTCATGTAAAGACATTACCATGGCTAATTATTGTGGTTAGGTTAATAAATATCCTAAGTAAAACAAAATGGGTGGACTTTGTCAAAGCACCCACAGGCTTCTACAAGCTTCATGCTTTGAACAATTATCCACTAATTTTGTATTTACTTTGAATATTAAAACCACACCATTATAATTAAAATAGTGTATGTCTTATACACCCATGTAGTGTGTATCAACAACCATGACACACAAAAAATAAACAATGCACATAAATATATATCACATATATATTACATGTACATACAAGTGAGAAAAGAATGCTTAAGTGAGCTAATGTTAGTTAATGTAAATTAGTATATCAAATATACAATTATACACTAAATTATTAAATCAACACTTGATTTAATAATCCGGCTATATCACATATAATCGACTAACACAAAATGTACCAACTTATCGAATCAACACTTGATTCGATAACCCGGCTATACCACATATAACCGACCGATACAAAAGTCGCGAGAATAGAATACGGTATCATATACACGCATTATTCTCGATCCCGCACATATCACATATGCGCTCCTATTTCGTTTTGCCTGAGCCAGTAAAAGCTCTATGTAGGACTCTAAAGACTCGTCAATATGCCGGCAGTAGGTGATGATCACATCAAGCACCCACAAGCCGTCAGCGGTACTAGCTGGACGTAACGGCTACCGGGTATTGAGCGATCAGAAGATCAGCAAGCAAGCCCGCTCCAACTCCTGCAAAAGCCTGACAGTGACACTACTGTACAGTCCGGTCTCCTCGTCTAATATGTTGCATATCAAGTCTAGGGGCGGTAAACGTCAGACCCCAATAACCGATAAGTCATGCCGATATGAGGCTCATAACGGGTCAAGAAACTACTGGTAACACTTACCAGTAAATTTCTAAACCAGCCCGGGCCAGAGACTTCCCTGTTATGGCCAATCGAGCACATCGCAACATCAACCTCCAATACCGGGAGTGACGAAACCCCTCCTATCGCTCATTGCCTCCATGTGACTCGGGACTGTATCCAAAAACCACCGTTTTGCACGCCCTCTTGGACATGGTAAGGTGGAAGTCAAAGCACAGTGGGAATCACACAAGACTCTATGATGATCTCGGGTCTACAGACTAACATGTACCAGTGTCACCAAAGAACTGCCATCTGACGTGAGGTATACTACAATCTGGGAGTTCTCGTCGAGTCCGTCCAGTGTACCCAGTCTCCACTGAGCACCCGTATATCATCTCTGATGTCAAACACCAATGGATATGGGATCATCCATCGCCCATCTATATGGGTCGAGAAGCTATACGCTAGTCTACTCTGGTATATCGATGCCCCGTCTCGATACACCCACGACTAGGGACCTTAAAAGATGTACTTATGGACTACCATGGCCCCACTAGTATGATCTGCATCATAGTCCTGGTAAAGGCTTTACCAACATATAACAGAGAGACAATCAGTGTACACGTTAAGGTAAAGAGTAACCAGATAGCATACTATAATGTCGAGCAAGAAAGTCCTCCCTATATATGTCCAAGCATCCACTACAATATACATCTCATGTATAGTAATGGCCTCTAGGGCATACATATAACTAACAATCTTACACTTGCACTAGGGCCATCTGATAACAGTGGTTATAGTATCTCATACTCAACCATCCCATAAAAGTCTCTCTTTGGGAAAAGGCCTTTGTGAGTGGATCCGCCGTGTTGTCCACTGAGTCTACTCTCCAAACCTCGAGCCCCTGGAGATAAACTATCTCCATGATCAGGTGACACTGCCTTAGAATATGTCTGGATCACTGATGGGACGAGCGTTCCTTGGCATAAGCCACAACTCCATTGTCACACAATGGTAGGAACGAAGTTCATCTCATGAACTAATATACACCCAGACTGCCTCTTTGGTAGCGATGTATCCAGCCTTTATCGTCTAGTATGCCACGGTATCTAGCTTGGAACTCTTCCAACATACCGTCCCTCCGCAGAGGGTAAAGACAATGCCTGTGACTGACATTCAGTCGACCTTATCACTCTGGAAGGTATCCAGTGATTCTCTCTAGGATCGATTGATACCATCTCACTACACCTAGTGAGAATCCAAAGATCCATTTAGATCTATCACATAGATCCGAAACCCTGGATCTAGGAGGTATCACCTTGATCCTATATGGAGAATCAATGTGATAAGAGGAGATTGACCGAGTGTAGCATAGGAAACTCCTTTCCTAACAAGAGTATGTCATCCACGTACAATACGAGAATCATTACCACACTCCCTACTACCTTTTTGTATATACAAGGTTCATATACCATTTTGATGAAGTCAAACGTTTTGACTACCATATCAAAACAGACGTTCCAACTCCGCGATGCCTGCTTTAACCTGTAAAGCAACTTGCACACATTTCCGCTACTCCCACTATCTATGGAGCCCTCTGGTTGTGTACTTATAGACGCTTTCTTCTAAATCACTATTTAGAACAGCAGTCATGACACCCAACCGCCAGATTTCGTAGTTATGGTATGTAGCAGTGGCAAGTAGGATCCGGATGGACTTAAGTATAGGCATTGGAGAAAAGGTTTCATCATTAAACCACACCTGGTCGATGACAAGAACCTTTTACAACAAGTCTAGCTATGAAAGTCTCAACTTTTCCATGTACACCAAGTAATCTTCTTAATATATACTTGCTCCTGATGGGGATTTAACCCTTCAGATATAGCAACCAAAGTCCATACTTTGTTGGTATACATAGATTCCATCTCAGATCGCATAGCATCCAGCCATTCTTACAGAGTCCCCACTCTTGATGGCTTGCTCAAAACTAGTTGGGTCATCATCTCAAGATGCAATCCTCTCTCCCACTGTCAAAGAGAAACCAAAGTATCTCTCAGGTGGGTGAGGAACCCTACCAGATCGGCGGAGAGGCCGAGGTTCGTTGGGAGCTATTGAATCCTCCGGCTCTACCAAATCATCAATTGTAGTTTGTATAGCTGGAACTCCTTCCAGTTCTACCTCATGACCACTAATTTGTTTCCAAAATAAATTCCTTTTCTAAAAAGGTGGCATGCCGAGAAACAAAACAACTTTTGTTCCTCGGCGTGGTAGAAGATATTCCTTTGCGAATGCTTGGGATATCCAACAAACTTCCACAGAACTGACCTTGCCAGCTTGGCCGGATTTTGCATTCAGACATAGGCCGGACAACCCAAAATCTTAACTTACTTAAGATATGGGCTCTTCCCATACCATATCGCATATGGAGTGGTAGGCATCTAATTTGGTTGGAACGCGATTCAATAGGTACGCAGCTTCACAAGTGTATAACCCCCAAAAGGAAATAGGCAACTCAGTAATACTCATCATAGAGCGCACCATATCGCATAGGGTGGTATTGCTCTGCCCCGATATACCGTTGTGCTGTGGTGTATACGGAGGAGTAATGTAGAAAGAGAATCTCATTCTCCTTTAGAATAATCCAGGAATTCCGTGCACAAGTATTCTCCTCCCTGATCACATCAAAGGACATAATACTTATACCCGTTTTGGTTCTCTACTTCTGACTTATATTCATTGAGTTTCTCAAAAACTTCAGCCTTGTGTTTCAACACGATCATATGTCCGAATCATGAGAGATCATCAGTGAATGTAATGAAATACAAAGAACCAGTCCGGACATGTGTAGACAGGGGACTTACATATATCATCAAGTATCAATCCTAAGAGTTCACTAACTGTTTCTCTGTTTTCATTAAACGGAGCTGTGGTCATATTATCTTTGTGACATGACTGGAAAGTTTCATTAGATGTAAATTCAAACTGATTTAAATATACATCTTAATGTAACTTCAGCTAGTCGTGTCCCATTGATATGACCTAGTCTACAATGCCTCAAGAAGCATTCGTTCATTTCTGAATTCTACCTCTTGTATGTGTTTTGTACGTTAAGAACTATGGTTTGATTTAGAACGTATATGCTTTTAGATAACGCGCCTGATCCGATCAACTCTTGATATAGGAAATGTTCAAAACATTATCCAACAATACAAAATTATATCCTTCTTTACTAAATAAAGAGACTGATATGATGTTGTATATCAGGTTCGGTATCTAATAGCATTCGTTCAGAATCAATGTATTTGGTAATACAGGGTGATAACTGCCAACATCTTGGCTGCAACAATTGCACCGTTTCCAACTCTTGAAATTTTATCACCCGTTCTCAGTTCTCTACATGTCTGTAGCCCATGTAACAGATTACATATGTGGGATCCTGATCCGGTATCTCATACCCAGGACGTAGAGGATACTGAAAAACAGTTCTTGGTAATGAACACACCGGAAAAAGATGCATCATCATGCACTTTCTTCGTTTGGGCGGCACGGGAATCCTGGTAATCCCCTATTTCCTGCTCGGTCTTATAACAATTATAAGTTGGAGCGGGACCAACATTCCCCAGCTCAGTATAACAAGCGGGTTCGGTCAATACATCCGTATTATTATCTTGATTAAAGCGTGACATGGTCGCTACCTGGAGAGAAAGAAGAAAACACTCTGCGTGTGCTCTTGCAAGATTAGATTGGTTATTATTTTATCTAATCAGGATGGCTCCCACTGTTTTTATCAAATCTCCCTTCAAACCCTAAAAGGACCGGGATTAATTACATCCTACAAGTTCGCTAATCTTTCAACCAGGCCAGTGCCGGTACTTTGAGGGAGGTTCTCCGTGCTTTCGTACGGATCTAATTAAAGTAAACCTTGTTTTCCCAGGGGCGTAACCCCGTTGACACCTTTCTAGACACCTACTTGATCGGCTAATTTAAAGTGTAAAACTTTCCCAGGAGTAACAATTACTCGCAGTGGGTATCGGGATCTAACTATCTCACAGAAGGTATGCAATCTCATTGTAAATTTCAACACTTGAAATTCCCGATAATTTTACCCCTAGCACCCTATGACCTTGACGGAGGTCAACAAACCATATGCTACTAGTCAAGTTCAACCCGTCATTTCTTGATTGAATCAAACCCACCTGCACGACCCTTGACGGAGGTCAACAAGGTCGTACGACTACCCTAATCCAATCTGCATCATATGCATAAGCAGATAAATACCAGTCAGCTACCTCACACTACGCCTTGACGGAGGTCAACAAACGTAGCACGAATACTAAGTAGGACTTATCTGAAATGACGGAGGGCTACGATAGGTTTTTTCGTGCACGAGATTGCTCTCCATACAACTCCTTTGTATGGAGAAATATGGCTTGGTTGTCCATATTTTCGAGCTGCTTCTTATGTGTGTTATCCATCGATGCAAGCGCGGGGCATTTGGCCGTGGCACAGTCAGCGTCTAATGTCTTGCGGACTTCAATATCCGCAACTGAAGATTTAGGACCTGGGACGGGCGGGGCTGGAGCCGTGAGGACATATGATACCTTATCATAAGTCCTCCTCAGCCAATCTTTATAATTGGTCCCATTCAGTTTATTTTTATCTAGTAGAAGCTTGAGTCCTGTCATTGGTATCTGCCATTAAGAGAGAGAAAAGAATACACTCAGCGAAAACTCTTGCAAAGATCAGATTGGTTATTATCTTATCTAATCGATATCTCCCGCCGCTTTAATCAAGTTTTTCTTTCAAACCTTAAAAAGAAAACTAGCCAAGATTAATTACAGTCTACAACTTCGCTAACTGTTCAGCCAGGCCAGTGTCAGTACTTGAGAGAGGTTCCCCATGCTTTCGCACGGACCTAATTAATATAAACCTCGTCTTCCCAGAAGAGTAGCCCCATTAACACCTTTCTAGACACCTAATAGGTTAGCTAATTGTAAACTGCAAAACTCTCCTGGGAGCAACTATTGCCCATAGTGGGATCGGGATCCAACCATCATATGGAAGGTATGCAATCTCATTGCAAATTTCAACTCTTGAAATTCCCGATATGGTTTTTACCCCTAGTACCCATGACCTTAACTATGGTCAACAAATCATAAGCACTAGTCAAATTTTACTCGTCATTTCTTGATTAATTAGACCCACTCACATGACCCTTAACTATGATCAACAAAGTCGCATGAATGTCCTAATTAATCTGCATCATATGCAGTGTAGGAAGAAATCACTTAGCTACCATACACTACGCCTTAACTATAGTCAACAAACGTAGCATGAATACTAAGTACTCTATTTCCTAAAATGACGGAGGGTTGCGGATGGTTTTTAAGAAAACCTTTAACGCTTTGAACTTGATATCGTCATAGAATCAGATGGTTTTCAAAAGGAGTGGCTTAAGCTTCGCAAGTTTGAAATGTAGCTTTTTCATAAAAAGCCGAGTGGCTTTCAAATCCGATTCTACAACATCTTTTTAGATTTATTTTCTTTACATTAATCATATTAATGTAGTCCCATCATTTAAGTTCTTAAGCCAATCACAGAAAAGAAACGAAAATACAACGTACGCTTATGCCATCCGCATTCGCCACAATATTCCGTTATGCACTGTTAGGTTACTTAACTAACGGCATACCGGGACAGGACTAGCGCGAGTGTAAAACATAAGCAACGTCTATTATATATCTTATATATAATATAGCATTTGTCTCAGATATATTAAGCGATCGCATCACAGAATATAGGCAGCAGAAACACAGATATGATCATATAGGATATACTAGGATGTCCGTATTTAGTATTTAGCCAACGATAGAAAATACGGATTCCACGGTCGTGATGAATAGCTAATCCCACACCCTAGACCCCTACGAGAGAGGCAAGCGACCCTACCAATTCTAGAGTTAGGAGACCCGGTCCCGACTCCTCGAGATGGTATCCCACTGGACTCTAGAACCCGGTCACTTGTGCTCTCCACCTTGGGTCTATCCTAATGCGGAAAAGTAAATAATATACAACAATGGTGACATTATCCTCAACCCGGAAGTGCCCCAAATAAAAGAATATTACATTACAAATGAATTTTACATGAATGAAAAGTAACTCTCATCTCACATAAAACCCTCCCGGCTATTCAATCACGACGATCCTATACATCACAACACAGCAACACATAACATCACATGTCATCAAAGTAAGCAAGTATGCATACCCCAATTGCTGTTGACATATAGCAACGAAACCGGCGATACGCATACTACGCTTACGGTCGCAGAAACAAGTATCACATACTACTAGGCGATGTTAAACCCTTCGATCGAATTAACGAACACCCGCATTCCCCAGCAAGCTCAACACTTGAGCGCCGTTAAACAATACCCAAAATCCATGCCACAGTATTTGATGGACCAGCCATAGAAGGGCAAACCCAAGCCTCATTTGTGGCGCCACTAACTACGGTAAACCCTAAGATTTAGTCGCAGTTTGGTGGTCACATCTCGAGTTAGGGTTTCACTCTTCTAGAGCGTCCATAAGAATACCTGCATTATATATCGAGTATGTTCAACCTGGAAAATACCAGTGTTTGATAGTTCGTTTGACCAGTTAACGTCGCCAAAGTTACCATTACAATACTATAAAAATACAAATACGAAATACTCCGCAAAGAGCCCATTTCGAAACTAACATCACATGCAGATATGGACTTCAAAACAATACCAGAAACCCCAAATCATGAATAAAAGAGCACTGGCGCAAAACAAGGAGGAGGGGAGCAAAACAAGTCGGCGACGCCGGAAAAATAGGCTTGGTCGCCGGCCGGGAACCGAGCACCCCCCCTCGTTTTTCACCTGTGTTCTTGTATCATCTTAAATGTCACTCTGCAGTTACTTAAATAATTTTTAGACCACTTTTTAAAAATTTTACAGAGAGCATTTCCATGGGTTTTCTAAAATCGTATTTTGCGGAGTTTTTCGGTTTCGGATTATCGTAACATCGTCTAGGTTTCTAGTTAGGCTATGATACCATGAAGGGATTTCCTTAGTACCACTACTAGGGTTTGGTAGCATCACACATGCCATATTAAAAATTATAGGGTGCTAAAGAAACTATCCTAAGGATCAAACTAGAAAGCTAGGGTAACAAAAGTTTTACACAATCCACAAGTAGTAAAGGCTAGGTTTAGAGAATACAACCTTTGTAGCTCCCTTCGCTAGACTTCTTGGCCACTTGAGGGTTGAAAGAAGTTTGCTTGAGATCCTCCAAGTCCACGATGATCCACCCGGAGTCCTCTTTGTCCAAGCTCAAGGTTCCACTTGATCAAGAGAAGAAATAGAAGCCAACACTCCAAACTAATGGGCAAGAGTAGTGTAGAATGGTAATGTGGTTTGTTTTCTCGCTTCAAAACCCTAACTTGATCACTCTTTTGTTCACTATCAAAACCTAGAGAGCAAGAGAGTGAGGAAGAAGAAGATGGCAAATGAAAGAGCTCAAGATAATGATAAGTGTTGTGGTAAAAATGAGAAAAGAAAATACATATATTTTCTTCTTCTCATCTTTAACCCTAGTTTATAAATATCTTGATATTTTCTTTTGGAGCACTAATGGCCATAGAATAATAATACATGGTTAAAGAGAGGTTTAGTGGAGGAATAAAATAATCAACCATGAGTAATTATCCAATTCCATTTATCTCAAAAAAATAAATATCAAAATATTTACTAGCATGTGAGTCTTATGTTGCCACCGTCTAATGTATCAACAACCATGATACAAATGAGTATGCATGTATGTGTGCATGCACATCCATATATGCATCAATGTAAACATGTGCATACATGCATGCATACACCAAAAGACAAAAGGGTTTAAAGTGAAAATGCTAATGGTCAATATTAAATCAACACTTGATTTAGCAAACCAGTCATATCTCATACGACCCGACCAATAGCAAACCGCCCGATTAATATACGGTATCATATACACGCATTTAATCGGGTACCCGCGCATATCTCATATGCACACCACATCGTTTCGCCTGGACTAGGTAACTCCATTATGGATCTCTAAGACTCGTCAATACGCCGGCAATGGGTGATGATCATATCAAGCACCCGCAAGCCGCAAGAGGTCAGCTAAACGTAATGGCCACTCGAATATTGAGCGATCAGAAGAGAACAAGCGAACCTGTCATAACTCCCGTCGAGCCAACCGGCAACACTATCGTATAGTCCGGTCTCTTCGTCAGATATGCTGCATATCGAGTCTAGTGATGGTAACGTCGACCCCAATAACTCAATAAGTCGTGCCGATGAATAGTCTATAACAGATCGAGAAACTACTGATAACACTTATCAGTAAATCTCAACAGCCCTGGCCAGGGACTTACTGATATAGCTAACCGAGCACAGCACAACATCAACTCCCAATACCGGGAGAGATGAAACCCCTCCTATCGCTCATCGTCTCCATGTGTCTCGGGACTGTACCTAAAAGCTACCTGTTTGCACGACTCAGTAGAGCCGTGGTAGGGTGGTAATCAAAGTACAGTGGGAGAACACACAAGACTCTATGACGATCTCAGGTCTACAGACTAACCTGTACCAGTGTCACCTGAGAACTGCTATCCGACGATAGATATAATACCATATAGGAGTTCTCGGCGAGTCCGTCCAGTGTACCCAGTCTCCACTGAGCACCCGTATATGATCTCGATGTCAAACATCAATGGATGTGGGAACATCCATCGCCCATCATATGGGTCTAGTATCATATACACTAGTCTACTCTGATATATCGATGCCCTATCTCGATACACCTACGACTAGGGACATTTTAGTATATGCTTATAAACTACATACATCCCACTAGTATGATCTCCATCATAATCACAGTAGTCAAGCAAATATCCTCAGGGCTTTATCAACATGTGTAAATGAATAAAATCATGATCAAGTCAACATGTCAGATAAAGAAGAACCAGATAGCATACTATTATGTCGAGCAAGAATGTCATCTGTGTATATATATATATATATATATATATATATATACATCTACTATCATATAATGGCCTCTAGGGCATACATATATCCAACAATCTCCCACTTGCACTAAGGCCAGTTATTGGCGTATCTCATACCCAACATCTCAAAAAGTCGCTCATGCTGCGGCTGAGGGTGGGCCTTGGTGAGTGGATCCGCGGTGTTATTCTTTGTGTCTACTCTTCTAATCTCGATCTCGCGGCGATCTACAATCTCCCGGATCAAATGAAAGAACCTCAGGATGTGTCTGGACCGCTGATGGGACCTGGGCTCCTTGGCTAACGCCATAGCCCCATTATTATCACAATACAATGGTATTGGATCAATAATGGTTGGAACTACTCCTAGCTCCGAGACGAACTTCTTCATCCAGACGGCTTCCTTGGCGGCATCATTCGCAGCAATGTACTCAGCTTCCATCGTAGAGTCTGTAACGGTATTCTGTTTGGAACTCTTCCAACTTACCGCCCCTCCATTGAGGGTAAATACAAACCCAGAGATAGATTTGTTGTCGTCCTTGTCACTCTGAAAGCTCGAATCGGTAAAGGCCTCCATTTGGAGATCTCCATTACCATACACCAAGAACAATTCTTTGGTCCTTCGCAAGTACTTAAGAATGTTCTTCACAGCTATCCAGTGATTCTCCCTTGGGTTGGATTGATACCTGCTTACTACGCTAAGTGCATAAGCTACATCTGGACGTGTACATAACATCGCATACATTATAGATCCTACGGCAGAAGCATAGGGTATAATGCTCATGCGAGCTCTCTTTTCATCGGTCTTTGGGCAAAAGTCCTTAGAGAGAGTGACCCCATGGCAAGCAGGTAAAGCACCCCACTTGGATTCTTCCATACTAAACCTTTTTAGGATGGTGTTAATGTACCTGGTTTGGGACAATCCCAATAATCTCTTGGATCTATCCTTATAGATTTGAATGCCCAGAATGTATGTGGCATCACCCAGGTCCTTCATGGAGAACCTTAGTGATAAGAAAGATTTGACCGACTCCAGCATAGGAATATCATTTCCTATCAGAAGAATGTCATCCACGTACAATACGAGGAATGTGACAGCTCTCCCTACAGTCTTCTTATAAACACAAGGTTCATCTGGATTTTTGATGAAATCAAACTCTTTGATAATATCATCGAAACAGATGTTCCAACTCCGTGATGCCTGCTTTAATCCATAAATGGATTTAAGTAATCTACATGCTTTCCCTCTGCTCCCACTGTCAATGAAGCCCTCTGGCTGATCCATATAAACGCATTCTTCTAAATCTCCATTTAGAAATGTTGTTTTAACGTCCATCTGCCAGATTTCATAATCATAGTGAGCAGCAATAGCAAGTAGGATCCGAATGGATTTAAGCATGGCTACGGGAGAAAAAGTTTCGTCATAGTCCAGACCTGTTCTTTGACGAAAACCCTTCGCCACAAGTCTTGCCTTATAGATCTTGACCTGCCCATCTACACCAATCTTTATTTTAAAGATCCATTTGCACCCCACAGGTTTTACCCCAGGGGGTACAACGTCCAAAGTCCATACTTTGTTGGTGTACATGGACTCCATTTCAGATCTCATGGCATCCAGCCACTTCACAGAGTCTCCACTCGTGATAGCTTGCTGAAAGCTGGTAGGATCATCATCTTTCATGATGTAGTCTTCTCTGTCACCATCAATGAGGAAACCGTAGTACCTCTCCGGTGGGCGAGAAATCCTACAAGACCTACGGAGTGGCCGAGGTTCATCAATTTCTGTTGCAACAGCCAGTTCAACCAAGTCGTCATTTGCAGTTTGTGTTTCTAGAACCTCTTCTAGATCTACCACATTGCCATCTGTATCATTTGTAAAAAACTCTTTTTCTAAAAATGTGGCATACTGAGAAACAAACACCTTTTGTTCCTCCTCTCCTTGTGGTAGAATAGATATCCATATGAATTCTTTGGATATCCCACAAAATTATACATGACTGACCGTGTCTCGAGTTTGTCCGGATTTTGCTTTTTAACATAGGCCGGACAACCCCAAGTCTTAATTCGTTTAAGAGATGGACTCTTCCCATGCCATATCTCATATGGCGTAGCAGACACGGTTTTGGTTGGGACCCTGTTCAGTAGAAACGCTGCAGTCTCCAATGCATGCCCCCAAAATGAGACGGGTAACTCAGCATCACTCATCATGGAACGGACTATATCTAATACGGTCCGATTCCGCCGTTCTGACACACCGTTGTATTGTGGTGTGTGTAAGGAGGAGTGAGCTGAGAGAGAATCCCATTCTCTTTTAGGAAGTTTGCAAACTCTGTACTGAGATACTCCCCACCTCGATCTGATCGAAGCATTTTGATACTCAAGCCGGTTTGTTTTTCTACTTCGAGTTTATATTCAGTGAATTTCTCGAAAGCTTCGGACTTGTGCTTTAATAAAAATACATGGCCGAATTTTGAGAAATCATCAGTGAAAGTAATGAAGTATGAAAAACCGCCTCTAGCCTGTGTAAACATTGGCCCACACACTATGTATGAGGCCTAAGAGCTCAGTAGCTTTTTCTCCGTGTCCTGTAAACGGAGTTTTGGTCATTTTACCCTTGATACAAGACTGGCAAGTCGCATAAGATTTATATTCAAAAGGGTTTAAATATCCATCTTTGTGTAACTTGCTTAGTCTTGTTTCGTTAATATGACCAAGTCTACAGTGCCAAAGAAAAGCTTCATTTATTTCTGAAAGTTTTCTTTTATTAGTGTTTTGTATGCTGAAAACTGTGTGTTGATTTAGGACGTATATCCCGTTATTAGCCCAACCAACATTTGATTCAGGTGAATGTTCATAACATTGTTCTGCAATACAAAATTATATCCTTCATTGTCTAAC
Organism: Agapanthus africanus; assembly: GCA_030015575.1. Taxonomy (NCBI): domain Eukaryota; kingdom Viridiplantae; phylum Streptophyta; class Magnoliopsida; order Asparagales; family Amaryllidaceae; genus Agapanthus; species Agapanthus africanus. The sequence continues at coordinate 201,922,654 of CM057347.1, read as the reverse complement.
AAAGAAACGGATATTATATTACAAAGCATACTAGGTACATAATAACATGGGTTCAAAACCAATATACATCCAGACGGCGACCCCAAGTGATACTCTCCCACTGCAACTGTATGTACATTGGAACCATTTCCAACGCGGAGAGTATAGTCACCTGTCTTCAAAACCTTGCTATTTCTCAGCCCCTGCATAGAATTGCAAATGTGAGAACCTGAACCGGTATCTAATACCTAGGAAGCAGAGTTTATTGAAAAACAGTTTTTTGTCACAAACACACCTAAAGCGGAAGCATCCCCATGCTTCTTCTTGAGATCCAAGTACTCCGTGCAGTTGCGCTTCCATTGTCCTGTTTTGTGGCAGTGATAACATTCCCCTTTCCCCGATTCCCCAGCCTTGGACTTGTTTTTCCCCTTAGCCTTTTTGACTCCACTCTTAGGTTTGGTGGGTTTCTTCTTCATCTTTCCCTTGGCCTTAGCCTTCGGGCGAGAGGAGGAAGATGGCCCAACACTCAAAACGGGAGTCTTCACTGACTTCAGCGTGCTCTCTGCACTCCTTAACGTATTAAGGAGTTCAGGTAGTTCCTTCTCCATGTTGTGCATTTGAAGTTAACTATAAATTGATTAAAGGTGGAGGGAAGAGACTGCAGAATAATATCAGTATATTGCTCATTGTCCATTGTCCACCCAAGGTCCTCAAGCTCTTCTATGAGAGCTATAATCTTCAGAACATGGTCTCCTACTGGTGTGTCAGGGGCCATCCGCATCTGAAAAAGCTTTCTGGATGCTTCGTATCGTAAGACACAAGATTGCTCTCCATACAACTACTTTGTATGGAGAAATATGGCTTGGACATCCATATTTTTGTGCTGCTTCTGATGTGTGTTATCCATCGATGCAAGCGCGAGGCATTTGGTCGTGGCACAGTCAGTGTCCCATGTCTTGCGGACTTCAATATCCGCAACTGAAGATTTAGGATCTGGGACGGGCAGGGCTGGAGCCGTGAGGACATATGATACCTTATCATAAGTCAAGGCAATGTTAAGGTTCCTCAGCAAGTCTTTATAATTGGTCCTATTCAGTTTATTTTTATCTAGTAGAAGCTTGAGTCCTGTCATTGGTATCTGCCATTAAGAGAGAGAAAAGAATACACTCAGCGAAAGCTCTTGCAAAGATCAGATTGGTTATTATCTTATCTAATCGATGTCTCCCGCTGATTTAATCAAGTTTTTCTTTCAAACCTTAAAAAGAAAACTAGCCAAGATTAATTACAGTCTACAACTTCGCTAACCATTCAGCCAGGCCAGTGTCGGTACTTGAGGGAGGTTCCTCGTGCTTTCGCACGGACCTAATTAATATAAACCTCGTCTTCTCAGAGGCGTAGCCCCATTAACACCATTCTAGACACCTAATAGGGTGGCTAATTGTAAACTGCAAAACTCTCCTGAGAGTAACTATTGCCCATAGTGGGATCGGGATCCAACCATCATATGGAAGGTATGCAATCTCATTGCAAATTTCAACTCTTGAAATTCCCGATATGGTTTTTACCCCTAGTACCCATGACCTTAACAATGGTCAACAAATCATAAGCACTAGTCAAGTTCTACCCGTCATTTCTTGATTAATTAGACTCACTCACATGAACCTTAACTATGGTCAACAAAGTCGCATGAATGTCCTAATTAATCTGCATCATATACAGTGTAGGAAAACATCACTTAGCTACCGCACACTACGCCTTAACTATAGTCAACAAACGTAGCACGAATACTAAGTACTCTACTTCCTAAAATGACGGAGGGTTACGGATGGTTTTTAAGAAAACCTTTAACGCTTTGAACTTGATATCGTCGTAGAATCAGATGGTTTTCAAAAGGAGTGGCCTAAGCTCCGCAAGTTTGAAATGTAGCTTTTTCATAAAAAGCCGAGTGGTTTTCAAATCCGATTCTACAACATCTTTTTAGGTTTATTTTCTTTACATTAATCATATTAATGTAGTCCCATCATTTAAGTCCTTAAGCCAATCATAGAAAAGAAATGAAAATACAACGTACGCTTATGCCATCCGTATTCGTCACAATGTTCCGTTATGCACCGTTAGGTTACTTAACAAACGGCATATCGGGACGGGACTAGCGCGGGTGTAAAACATAAGCAACGTCTATTATATATCTTATATATAATATAGCATTCGTCTCAGATATATTAAGCGATCACATCACAGAATATAGGTAGCAGAAACACAGATATGATCATATAGGATATACTAGGATGTCCGTATTTAGTATTTAGCCAACGATAGAAAATACGGATTCCACAGTCGTGATGAATAGCCAATCCCACACCGTAGACCCCTACGAGAGCGGCAAGCGACCCTACCAATTCTAGAGTTAAGAGACTCGGTCCCGACTCCTCGAGATGGTCTCCCACTGGACTCTAGTCACTTGTGCTCTCCACCTTGGGTCTATCCTAATGCGGAAAAGTAAATAATATACAACAATGGTGATATCATCCTCAACCCGGAAGTGCCCCAAATAAAAGAATATTGCATTACAAATGAATTTTACATGAATGAAAAGTAAAACTCTCATCTCACATAAAACCCTCCCGGCTATTCAATCACGACGATCCTATACATCACAACACAGCAACACATAACATCACATGTCATCAACGTAAGCAAGTATGCATACCCCAATTGCCGTTGACATATAACAACGAAACCGGCGATACGCATACTACGCTTACGGTCGTAGAAACAAGTATCACATACTACTAGGCGATGTTAAACCCTTCGATCGAATTAACGAACACCCGCATTCCCCAGCAAGCTCAACACTTGAGTGCCGTTAAACAATACCCAAAATCCATGCCACAGTATTTGATGGACCAGCCGTAGAAGGGCAAACCCAAGCCTCATTTGTGACATCACTAACTACGGTAAACCCTAAGGTTTAGTCGCAGTTTGGTGGTCACATTTCGAGTCAGGGTTTCATTTTTCTAAAGGGTCCATAGGAATACCTGCATTATATATCGAGTACGTTCAACCTGGAAAATACCAGTGTTTGATAGTTCGTTCGATCTGTTTAATGTCGCCAAAGTTACCATTATAATGCTATAAAAATACGAATACGAAATACTCCGCAAAGAGCCCATTTCGAAACTAACATCACATGCAAATATGGACTTCAAAACAATACCATAAACCTCAAATCATGAATAAAGGAGCACTGGTGCAAAACTTGGAGGAGGGGAGCAAAACAAGTCGGCGACGTCGGAAAAATAGGCTTGGTCGCCGGCCGGGAACCGAGCACCCCCCCTCGTTTTTCACCTGTGTTCTTGTATCATCTTAAATGTCACTCTGCAGTTGCTTAAATAATTTTTAGACCACTTTTTAAAAAATTTACAGAGAGCATTTCCATGGGTTTTCTAAAATCGTATTTTGCGGAGTTTTTCGGTTTCGGATTATTGTAACATCGTCTAGGCTTCTAGTTAGGCTTCGATACCATGAAGGGATTTCCTTAGCACCACTACTAGAGTTTGGTAGCATCACACATGCCTTATTAAAAATTATAGGGTGCTAAAGAAACTATCCTAAGGATCAAATTAGAAAAGCTAGGGTAACAAAAGATTTTACACAATCCACAAGTAGTAAAGGCTAGGTTTAAAGAATACAACCTTTGTAGCTCCCTTCGCTCGACTCCTTGGTCACTTGAGGGTTGAAAGAAGTCTGCTTGAGATCCTCCAAGTCCACGATGATCCACCCGGAGTCCTCTTTGTCCAAGCTCAAGGTTCCACTTGATCAAGAGAAGAAGTAGAAGCCAACACTCCAAACTAATGGGCAAGAGTAGTGTAGAATGGTGATGTGGTTTGTTTTCTCACTTCAAAACCCTAACTTGATCACTCTTTTGTTCACTATCAAAACCTGGAGAGCAAGAGAATGAGGAAGAAGAAGATGACAAATGAAAGAGCTCAAGATAATGATAAGTGTTGTGGTAAAAATGAGAAAAGAAAATATATATATATTCTTCTTCTCCTCTTTAACCCTAGTTTATAAATATCTAGATATTTTCTTTTGGAGCACTAATGGCCATAGAATAATAACTCATGGTTAAAGAGAGGTTTAGTGGTGGAATAAAATAATCAACCATGAGTAATTATCCAATTCCATTTATCTCAAAAAAATAAATATCAAAATATTTACTAGCATGTGAGTCTTATATTGCCACCGTCTAATGTATCAACAACCATGATACAAATGAGTATGCATGTATGTGTGCATGCACATCCATATGTGCATCAATGTAAACATGTGCATACATGCATGCATACACCAAAAGACAAAAGGGTTTAAAGAGAAAATGCTAATGGTCAATATTAAATCAACACTTGATTTAGCAAACCGGTCATATCTCATACGACCAGACCAATAGCAAACCGCCCGATTAATATACGGTATCATATACACGTATTTAATCGGGTCCCCGCGCATATCTCATATGGACACCACATCGTTTCGCCTGGACTAGGTAACTCCAATGTGGGACTCTAAGACTCGTCAATACGCCGGCAATGGGTGATGATCATATCAAGAACCCGCAAGCCGCAAGAGGTCAGCTAAACGTAACGGCCACCCAGGTATTGAGCGATCAGAAGAAAACAAGCGAACCTGTCACAACTCACGTCGAGCCAACCGGCAACACTACCGTACAGTCCGGTCTCTTCGTCAGATATGCTGCATATCGAGTCTAGGGATGGTAACGTCGACCCCAATAACTCAATAAGTCATGCCGATGAATGGTCTATAATAGATCGAGAAACTACTGATAACACTTATCAGTATATCTCAACAGCCCTGGCCAGGGACTTACTGATATAGCCAACAGAGCACAGCACAGCATCAACTCCCAATACCGGGAGAGACGAAACCCCTCCTATCGCTCATCGTCTCCATGTGTCTCGGGACTGTACCCAAAAGCCACCTGTTTGCACGACTCAGTACAGCCGTGGTAGGGTGGTAATCAAAGTACAGTGGGAGAACACACAAGACTCTATGACGATCTCAGGTTTACAGACTAACCTGTACCAGTGTCACCTGAGAACTGCTATCCGACGATAGATATAATACCATATAGGAGTTCTCGGCGAGTCCGTCCAGTGTACCCAGTCTCCACTGAGCACCCGTATATGATCTCGATGTCAAACATCAATGGATGTGGGAACATCCATCGCCCATCATATGGGTCTAGTATCATATACGCTAGTCTACTCTGGTATATCGATACCCCATCTCGATACACCTATGACTAGGGACATTTTAGGTTATGCTTATAAACTACATACGTCCCACTAGTATGATCTCAATCATAATCACAGTAGTCAAGCAAATATCCTCAGGGCTTTATCAACATGTGTAAATGAATAAAAGCATGATCAAGTCAACATGTCAGATAAAGAAGAACCAGATAGCATACTATCATGTCGAGCAAGAATGTCATCTGTATATATATATATATATACATGTATAAATACATCCACTATCATATAATGGCCTCTAAGGCATACATATATTCAACACAAGTTACCCGCCAATCTGTGAAGTGAGGCAACCCCAATCAACAAAGTGAATGGGTCACCCAGCATTTCACGGAATTCGGTAACTTGAGTACCCCTCCATGGGTCATCCTATACCCCCTACGAGTGCGGCGAACAACCCGCCAATTCTAGAGTAAGGCCCCCTCCGTCTCAATGCCATGAGATGCAAGCCCGTTGCCCTCTAGAACCCGGCTATTCGAGCACTCCTCCGCAGGGTAATTCTAATACAGTAAAGAAAAATATATATACAACGGTGACATCGACCTCAATCCGGCCGTGCCCAATAAAAGAATATAAAATCTGGCAGAAACGGCAGTCCACATGTCGGACGCTCGCCCCGCAATAATGAATATACAAATGAATCAACACTGTACATCTACCATTGCACTATAGGCTATCCACCACGACAATCCATCCATAACATCAGTGCAACACAGAACCTCAACACGAATATCATTCTCGTAAACCTGTCTGATTGTACATATCGAATCAGTCGGGTTATACCGCTCAATGATATTCACGGTCGCAGAAACAAATACACAGAAAAGCAAGAATTTAGAATTTTGATCGATTAAAACTTTCCGCATTACCCCCATGTACAAACTAGTACACAAACAGATCTGGGCAAAAACCAAATGTACCAAAAATAACATTTTCATGAACTTGAACCCCAGAAAAAATTTAGAGCACCGTAGCCACAATTAGGCCGCGGATCCACGGCCAAATGACTTATTTGGCCGCGGAATAGCGGTCCAATTAGGTGATCAGGTGCTCAAAATTTTTTCTTGGCTCTGAAAAAGCCTGCACATAATTTTAATGTGACTAAAAATATTTTTTGAACAACTTTAAAATTCGAACAGCGAGTAAGGTTTTTGGAAATGCGATTCGGAAAATTTTGTCGATCGAAGTTCTAAATTAGTGCAAATTAGCTAGTTATGGTTTATGGACCGGCTCTGATACCATGTTGGGTTTCCTAGCGCCCTTGACGTCTACCGCGGCTGTTGCGGAACGAAAAACTGACTTTTAAAAATCCGGCACTAGTAAACACATCCTAGAATCTAACTATACACCGAAACTAGCTAGCTAAAGAGATTTAGCTACTGTGATAAGGAGTTATACCTAGAGACTCGTGTCCTTCGGGTCTTTACTCCTCTTCTTAAGTTCCTTAGGTGATCTTGATCAAACTTGATGGCCGGCCTTCTCGGTCCTAGATGATCCACCTGAAGGTCCTTGATCCAAGCTCCTACCTCTAAAAGAAGTAAACTAGGCAAACTAGTTTGCTAATCTAGCTTGCTTAGTTGATGTGGTGATATTTTATGGTAATTTTGTACCTCAAAACCATTGTCTCTCAACACATGAGAATGGTAGGTTTTGAAGATGAAGATGAACTCAAGAGGAAGAGAGTAAGAGAGTAAGAGAGCAAGTGAAGAATAACTCTCACTTTTGCATGAGAAGAATGATGGCTCTCTCAAGAGAATGGCTAAGTTATTTTCTCTTTTAAAAATCCGACCATATTTCAATAGTATTAGCAATAAATAGCCAAGCCATCCTTCATGCCATGCTTCCCCTTTCTACCTCATTTTCTATTTTCAATCAAAAATAGAAAAAAATACAAGATGAGGTATCAACTTCTAGAAAGTATTTTGTATAAATGCAAAATACTTTCTACTGTATATACATACCCGTATTCGTACCAAAATACGAATACGCAAGAGATAGAATAATACCACTAAAATAATACTAGCATTAAATCAATATCCGATTCAATGAACCGGCTTAATCTTAAGCCCGCTGGTATTATCTGTTAGTTATATGTGTGCCCTAGAGGCCATTATTATACATGTGATGTATATTATAGTGGATGCTTGGACATATATAGAGAGGATTTTCTTGCTCGACATGATAGTATGCTATCTGGTTGCTCTTTATCTTAACATGTACACTTATTGTCTCTCTATTACATATTGATAAAGCCTTTAAGATGAGTACTTGACTACCAGGATTATGATGCAGATCATACTAGTGGGGCAGAGACAGTCGGTAAGTACATCCTTCAATAGTTCCTAGTCGTGGGAGTATCGAGACGGGGCATCGATATTCCAGAGTAAACTAGTGTATGCGCTTCTTGACCCATATGATGGTTGATGGATGATCCCACATCCATTGGTGTTTGACATCAGAGAAGGTATACGGGTGCTCATTGGAGACTCGGTATACTGAACGGACTCGCCGAGAACTCCTAGATGGTATTATACCTATCGTCAGATAGCAGTTCTCTGGTGACACTGATACAGGTTAGTCTGTAGACCCGAGATCGTCATAGAGTTTTGAGTGATTCCTACCATGCTTTAATTTCCACCTTACCACGTTCAAGAGATCGTGCAAAACGGTGGTTTTTGGGTACAGTCCCGAGTTATATGGAGGCAATGAGCGATCGGAGGGGATTCATCTCTCCCGGTATTAGGGGTTGATGTTGCGCTATGCTCGATTGGCCATAATAGGAAATCCCTGGCCAGGGTTGCTGAGATCTACTGGTAAGTGTTATTAGTAGTTTCTCGAACCGTTATGGGCCTTGCATCGACATGACTTATCAGGCTATTGGGATTTTACGTTTACCATCCCTAGGCTGCGATATGCGACATATCAGACGAAAAGACCGGACTGTACGGTAGTGTTACATATTGGATTCGCAGGAGTATGAGCAGGCTTGCTTGTTGATCTTCTGATCGCTCAATACCCGGGTAGCCGTTACGTTTAGCAGACCGCTTGCGTCTTGTGGGTGACTGATATGATCACCACCTACTGCCGGCGTATTGACGAGTCTTTAGAGTCTTACATAGAGGTTTCCTGGCTCAGGCGAAACGAAGTAGGAGCACATATGTGATATGTGCGGGACCGAGATTAATACGTGTATGTGATACCGTATTCTATTCTCGCGATATGTGATATCGGTCGGTTATATGTGATATAGCCGGGCTGTCGAATCAAGTGTTGATTCGATAAGTTGATATATTTGATATTAATCGGTTGTATGTGATATAGCCGGATTATTAAATCAAGTGTTGATTTAATAATTTAATGTATAATTATATATTTGATATATTATCTTATATTAACTAATATTAGCTCACTTAAGATTTCTTTTTCTCACTGGTGTACACTTAGTATATATGTGATATATATTAATGTACATCTTTTGTGTCATGCTTGATGCTACATGCTACATGGGTGTATGAGACTCACACCATGCTTATAATAATGTAAGGTTTTTGTTTATTTAAAGTAAATCAAATTAGTTGGAAATCGGTCACATGGTTGAAGCTTGTAGAAGCTTGTGAAACCATTAACCAAGTCCACTAATTTTGTTTTACTTGAAAATATTTATTAACCTAACCATTATTGTTTAGCCATGGTTTAGTCTCTACATGAGTTAGTATATGATATCAACTCACCCATGGTTGCTATTCTCACCACTTAATTCATTCTTCACTTGCTTCATTCCATGGTTGCTTTCTTCATCTCCTTCCTCAAGCTTTCAAGCTTCATGAGAGGTGAAGAAAATTAGTGAGAAAATTATTTCTAAAGTGAGCAAAATTCCTGCTTCATCAACCTCTTCTCTAATAGCCATTTAGATTGGGTTGTTTCTTCACTAGTTCATCATTTAGTGAAGAGGTAGCTTGAGTTAGTGTCTCCTCGAGGTAGATCATCTTCGGCCTCGAAGACTTCAAGCAAGCTTGTTCATTTCACCTTGTGGAGTCTCACTAGAGTCCGGGAGATCACTACTTGGAGTGAAGGGACTACTATACGGAGCTATTGAAGTGAAGGACCGGTCTACAAAGGTTGTATTCCTTGTTCACTTTGTATGTAAAGTTGTTTGCATGCTTGTTTCGTCTAAATCTCTAGTTAAGATTTTAGGTTAGGGTTCTTTAACACGAAATTTTTTTGAAAACGGCAAGGATGATGCCACCCGAAACCTTGCTGCCGTCCTACGGAACCCTACAGTGGTATCAGAGCCAAGCTAGAGAATTAGACGATATTTGTAGAATTACGAAACCGAAACAACTCCGAAATATCGAAACGAAACCCATAGTTTCTGTCGTTTTTTAAACTGCCTCTAAAATTTTTTTTAGCAACTGCAGAGTGTTACATATGATGTAAAATGAACACCACATAAAATTTAGCCCCTTTCGCCGGAATTTGACCGTCCACATTGCAGTAAAAACTGGCCTGGTCGGTTTTTAGGATAGTTTTGGGTTGAATTTTCTCTGGTGTTCTTGCCTCTTAGTTTTGGTGTTTCAGGTGTTGCTTGTTTTTGCTAAGATTGCATGTGATGTTATCTTTGTGCAAAGGCAATTCAGAGTGCTTCGTAATCGTAATTCTAACATCATTTCGGGATATTTAGACGACGTTAAAAAGTTCGAACGGATATCAATAACCCAATTTTTCCCTCGCTGGAAATTTTCCAAGTGTTGATATTTCCATGTTTAAAATCTTCAGAATATCATGCAGGAGTTTTCTATGGACTCTCTAGAAGAACGAAACCCTAACTCGATTCTGTGACCGTCGGAATCGCCACCAAACCTTGGGTTTGCGGTAGTTCCGCGCCGCCATAGGTGAGGCAAGAGTTGACACTTCTACGGTTGGTCCATAGGTGCTATGGCATGTTCTGGGCGTTTTTTAAACTGTGCTCAAGTGTTGAGCTCTTTGGGAATTTTTGGGTGTTTGTTGATTCGATCGAAAAGTTTAAAACCTTCTAGCTATCTGTGACTGTGATACAATATTTGGAATCCACAAAATTTAGTTTTATGAAAACTAATTTGAATTTTTTAAATCTAGCAATTCAGTCTCATTTGATCGGTTGCCATGGGATTTTGATGTGGATCAAAAGTCCGTTGCAATTATGTAGTGTACGCAGATACTCGCTGGGTAACCTTACTAGATTGCCACGCCCCATAACCCCGACCAAGTGACTGTAGGAGAACCCTGTTGCCAAAAGCATCTGTTCGGGTACTCGCGGCCGCGGTGTTCCGCCTAAGTGTACTTCGTCGACGGCATCGGGGGTGTGGCCGTCTACTAAAGTTTCCGATGAGCATTCGATCAGGTTATCGGGAATCTTGTTGAATTACCCGACTGGTTATTGAAAAGTGTTTTCAATATCGAGACTAAAATGCGGGGTTTATAATTGTTAGGCATGTGATGTCTAAGCAATTCATTTGGTTAGGCATGAAATCCAAAGTATGTGATACATTGGGTTTATGATGTCCAAGGTGGTTGCGGATTCCAATTGTTGTAGTTTTCACTTTATTTTCTGCGACCGTAAGTGTAATATGTGGTGTATCGCCGGTTTCGTTGCTATATGTCAACGACAATTGGGATACGCATATTTACTTACGTTGATGACATGTGATGTTATGTGCTGCTGTGATATGTTATATTGGATCGTCGTGTTTTAAATAGCCAGGGTTTTTTTATGTGAGATGAGAGTTTTTCATTTTCATTCATGTAAAAACTTGTATGTAATATTTTTTTATTAGGGCACTTCCGGGTTGAGGATGATATCACCATTGATGTATATTATTTACTTTTTCGCATTAGGATAGACCCAAGGCGGGGAGCACAAGTAACCGGGTTCTAGGGTCCAGTGGGAGACCATCTCAAGGAGTCGAGACCGGGTCTCCTAACTCTAGAATTTGGAGGGTTGCTTGCCGCTCTCGTAGGGGTCTAGGGACGTGGGTTTGGCTATTCATCGCGACCATGGAATCCGTGTTTTTTTATTGGATTAATTTAAAACACGGAATTCCTAGTATATCCAATATTTCATATGTGTTCTTCTACTGCTGATATTCTGTGATGTGATCACTTGATATTCTGAGATGAATGCTTATATTATATATATGATATATAATAAATATTGCTGCTTTCGTTTCTTCTGTGATGCTTAGGAAGCATAATTGATGGGATTTCATTAATGAGATTAATGAAATAAAAGAAACCTAAAGATTTTGCAGAATCTTGTTTTAAAAACTGGTAGCTCTAGTTCTTGCTATGCATAGCGGTATTCCTTGTAGAATATCCAGCACCTTATTCGATAAGGAAAGAGCCGAGATCCCTTTACCGGGAGTGACTTCTTTAGCGAAACTGGCAGCTGCTACAACCCACTCGGTTTTGTTTTTGATTGCTATTTTAGTTCATCCTTTGCATAATGGTATTTGTGAAATATCCAGCACCTCATTCGATGAGGAAAGAGCCGAGATCCCTTCGCCGGGAGTGACCACTTTAGCAAAACTAGCAAAAGCTTAAAAAACACTCCTTTTCAAAATCGCTCGATTCTACAACGATATCAAGTTCATTACGCAAAGGGTTTTCTTAAAAACCTGGCGTAGCCCTCCGTCATTTCAGATAAGGATTATTTAGTATTCGTGCTGCGTTTGTTGACCTCTGTCAAGGCGTAATGTGCGGTAGCTAATTAGTGCTTATCTGCAAAGCATGTGATGCGATTGGATTAGGGTAGTCGTGCGACCTTGTTGACCTCTATCAAGGGTCGTGCGGGTGTGTTTAATTCAATAATGAAATGTACGGGTTGAACTTGACTAGCAGCCTATAATTTGTTGACCTCTGTCAAGGTCATAGGACGTCACGGGTAAAATATTATCGGGAATTTCAAGTGTTGAAATTTGAAATGAGATTGCATACCTTCTATGAGATAGTTGGATCCCGATACCCACTACGAGTAAGAGTTACTCCTTAGAGAGTTTTACACATTACAATTAGCCGATCAAGTAGGTGTCTAGAAAGGTGTTAACGGGGTTACGCCCCTGGGAAAATGAGGTTTATTTTAATTAGGTCCGTGCGAAAGCACGGGGAACCTCCCTCAAAGTACCAACACTGGCCTGCCGAAAGATTGGCAAATTTGTAGCGTGTAATTATTCCCGGCTAGTCTTACCTTTTAGAGTTTGAAGGAAGATTTGATAAAAACAGTGGGAGCCATCCCGATTAGATAAAATAATAACCAATTTGATCTTGCAAGAGCATACGCATATTGTTTTCTTCTCTCTCTCCTAGTAGCGACCATGTCACGCCTTAATCAAGATAATAATATTGACGTTTTGACCGAACCTGCTTATTATACTGTGCTAGGGAAGTTGGTTTCGTTCTTTCTTATAATTGTTATTAGTCTGAGCAGGGAATAGGGGAATACCAGGATTCCCATGCAGTGGACGAAGAAAGTGCATGTTGATGCATCTTCTTCAGGTGTGTTTATTACTGAGAACTGTTTCTCAGTATCCTCTATGTCCTGGATATGAGATACCAGATCAGGATCCCGCATATGTAATCTGTTATATGGGCTACAGAAAGGTAGAGAACTGGGATTGGGTGATATGTCTCTAAGTGTAGAGAGTGGTGCAAGTGTTGCAGCCAAATCAGTTGGCAATATCACCTTGTATTACCAAATACATTGATTCTGAACAAATGTTACATACTGAACCTGATATACAACATTACATCAGTTTCTTTATTAAGTTAAAGAAGGATATAATTTTGTATTTCAGGATAATGTTGTGAACATTTTCCTTAATCAAGAGTTGATTGGATCATGCACGTTATGTAAAGGCATATACGTTCTAAATCAAACCACAGTTCAAAGTATACATAACACACACAAGATGAGTAGTTCAGAAATGAACGAATCCTTCTTGTGACATTGTAGATTATGTCATATCAATGCGACACAACTAGATAAGTTACATAAGGATGAATATTTGAATCCGTTCGAATTTTCATCTTATGATACTTGCCAGTCATGTCTCAAAGGTAAAATGACCAATACTCCGTTTACTGGAAACAGAGAAAGAGTTACTGAACTCTTGGGACGGGTACATGATGATGTATACGGTCCTATGTCTATAAATGCCAGGGTTGGTTCTTTGTACTTCATTATATTCAAAGAAGATCTCTCAAGATTCGGACATGTGTTTCTGTTGAAACACGAGTCTGAAACTTTTGAGAAATTCAAGGAATATAAGCTTGAAGTTAAGAACCAGACGGGTAAAAGTATTAAGTCCTTCGATGTGATCGGAGAAGGGAATACTTGGGCATGGGATTCCTGGATTATCTAAAAAGAGAATAGGATTCTCTCTCAGCTTACTCCTTCGTATACACCACAACACTATGGTGTATCGGGGTTGAGGTATCGCACTCTATGAGATATGGTGCGCTCTATGATGAGTACTGCTGAGTTGCCTGTTTCCTTTTGGGGTTATGCACTTGAGAAGCTGCATACCTATTGAATAGGGTTCCGACCAAATCGGTGCCTACCACTCCATATGTGATATGGTATGGGAAGAGACCATGTCTTAAACGAGTTAAGATATGGGGTTGTAGAGTCTATGTTGAAAAGAAAAATCCGGACAAACTCGAGGCAAGGCCAGTTCTGTAAGTTTGTTGGATATCCCGAACATTAGCGAGGGTATATCTTCTACCAAACTGAGAAGCAAAAGGTGTTTTGTTTCCCAGTATGCCACCTTTTTAGAAAATGAATTTCTTATGGAAGAAATTAGTGGCCATGAGGTAGAACTGGAACGAGTTCCAGCTGGACAAACTAACAGCTGATGATTTGGTGAAACCAAAGGATTCAATATTCTCCAACGAGCCTCAGCCTCTCCGCGAATCTGGTAGGGTTCCTCATCCACCTGAGAGATACTACAGTTTCCTCGGTGACGGTGGGAGCGAGGATTGCATCATGGTAGATGATGACCCAACTAAGGTTCAGGCAGGCCATCACGAGTAGGGAATCTGTGAAATGGCTGGATGCTATGCGATCAATGATGGAATCCATGTACACCAACAAAGTATGACTTTGAATATTGCACCTAAAGGGGTAAATCCCATCGGGAGCAAGTGGATCTTGAGAAGATTCTTGGTGTAGATGGAAAAGTTGAGACTTTCAAAGCTATGCTTAAGTCCATCAGGATTAAAGCAAGTATCGCGGAGTTGGAACATCTGTTTTGATGTGGCAGTCAAAGAGTTTGACTTCATCAAAAAGGTAGATGAACCTTGTATATATAAGAAGGTTGTAGAGAGTAAGGTTGTCTTCCTCGTATTGTACGTAGATGACATACTCTTGATAGAAAATGGTTTCCTATACTACCCTTGGTCAAGCTCCTCTTATCACGACGATTATCCATGGAAGATCTGGATGATACCCACTACATCTTGTGGATTATGATCTATGGTGATTGATCTATGTGGATGTTGGGAGTGTCCCAAATCCAGGTACATTATGTAGGGCTATGCCAGCGCCCCGGCCATCAATCCGTGGCCAAACGCGGAACAAAAATTTTAAAAAACCGGCGCTAACGGAACCCTAATCGACGGATCGTACCATTAACCCTATACTAGCTATATGAAAAGAGTTTAGAGAGGTTATATCGATCGATCCGTGTCCTTCGGTCTTCAACCTCTTCCTAAGCTCCTCGTGGCTTCCTCGATCAAGTTCGATCTCCGGTCTTCCTCGTCGAAGACGATCCACGTCGAGGATTAGTAATACGGGCTCCCACCTCAAAACTGAAGCAACTCGAGCATCCAGTTTGCTAGTCTAGATAGCCAAGATGAAGTAGAGTGTGTTTGTGATTACTTTATCTCAAAACACCCAAGGATTCTCAACTCATGAGAGGTATTGGGTGGAGGTTGAAGAAGTTGCCATGGATGAAAAAGTGTGAAGCAAAGTCTTAGCTAAAGAAAAAAGCAACTCAAGAAAAGTGTCTGCTCCTTTTTTCTTGTGTTGAGTTGTAAGATATATTTTGAGCAACTAAAGAAAAGCCTTGCCAAGAAAAGATCTGCCATCTCACAATAATATCTCACAAGACCCAACACCATGAGTCACCAAGTGCACATGTACCATTCAATGCCAAACGCCAAGACTTGCACTCACTCTCCATCACAACAATATTAAACATTTAAAGAAAACCCTAAATGTTTAATACAAAACAAAAGAAAAGAAATGGCAACCCTAAAGTTATCTTGTAACGAATTACTAGAATACCCCTCATCTGTATATACATACCCGCATCCATATTCCAACTGAATACGAATACAACGAGACGAAAATAATCCAACAATATAATACTAGGATCCGGCTTAAACCAAAGCCTATTAGTATTATCCATCCGATCATGATCCGTGCACAAGTGCACGTATATGATCGAACCCTGCCATAAAACCATACGGCCTCTACAATGTTTCGCCCGAACCAGGAAAACCCTCTGTGTGGGACTCTAAAGACTCGTCAATACGCTGGGTGTGGGTTTAACCACAAACACGTCAATGGCACTAGCTGTACGTAACGGCTGCCTAGGTATTGAGCGAAAGGGAGGCCGACGAGCAAACTCATCCTGAAACCCTACTGAGCCTGACAGTGACAATATCCGTACAGTCCGTTATGTTAGTCTATTAGTATCACATATCGAGTCTAAGGGGGTGGATAAAGTCAGACCCCTAATAACTTGACATTTAGTGTCGGCATGAAACATATCACCACCTGAGAAACTACTGATCCTAAATCGGTAATTCTCCACTACCCCGGCCGAGGATTTCTGGTGATGGCCATCCGTGCACAACGCGACATCAACCCCCAATACCGGGAAAGACAAATCCCCTGACGATCCGCTCACTGCCTCTATGTGGCTCGGGACTGTACCCAACTAAGACCTGTTTGCACGACTCTTTTGAGCCATGGTAGGGTAGTAATCAAAGCACAGTGGGAACTCACACGAGACAAATGACGATCTCAGGTCGATAGACTAACCTGTACACATGTCACCAGGTAACTGCTATCTGACAATAGGTATATACCAACAAGCATGTTCCCGGCGAATCCGTCCGGTGTACTCATAACCCAATGAGCACCTGTATACATCTTAGGTGAACCAACTGATACCAATGGCTTGTGAGGCCGGCCACCGCCCCTCGTCGGGGTTTCGATCAGTATACACTAATCTACTTTTGGAGTATCGATGCCCAGTCTCGAAACTCCCACGACTAGGGACACTTTTAGAATGTGCTTATAGACCACCCAACTCTCACGTATATGATCACCATCATACTGTTGGTAGTCAAGCAAGAATCCTAGGGCTCTATCAACATGTAATAGTGATCTGTAATGTCACCTGAAGCATGTACGCGATGATAAAGACAAACCAGATAGCATACTATCATCTCGAGTAAGACTGTTCTACCAGTATAGGTCCTCCCTCAATCATTGCAATCACGTGCCTGCGATCCAATAATTGACTTGAGGGCACTATAGCCAACAATCTCCGACTTGCACTTAAGGCTAATTATTGCGGTGTCACATACTTATAGCCCATGTGATATCGAACACACAACTTCTCTACTAATCAGTTTCACAAAGCTCGTTTGTAAAACTGTTGCGTTCGAGAAATAGCCTCAGTGAGTGGATCCGCTCCAATGTTTCTTTCTACGTCTCTCTTTATCTCAAGTTCGCGGAGAAAGCCATCTCCCGAAATGAGCAATACCTATCTTAGAATATGTCTGGATATCTAATGGGACCCAGTTCATAAATGAACTCCAAATCCAGCAAACTTCTTAGACTGTATCGTCCACTGAATTTAATTAGTATCCTGCGCCATGCTGTAGGGTTACTTAGCGCGGCAACAAGGTTTCGGGAGGCATCGTCCATGCCGTTTTCAAAAATTTGCCGTTCTAAAGAACCCTAACCCTAGAATCTTAACTAGAGATTTAAACAAACTAGCAATGTTAACATCTTAACATCTAAGTGAATGCGGAATACAACCTTTGTAGACCGGTCCTTCACTTCAAATGCTCCGTGTAGAAGTCTCTTCGCTGCGAGTAATGATCTCCCGAACTCTTGAGAGGGTCCACAAAGTGAAAGATGCAAACTTGCTCGAAGTCTTCGAGGCCGAAGATCTACGTCGAGGAGACTCAAGCTCATGCTACCCCTTCACTAATATGTGAATTAGTGAAGCAAACATCCTAAACTAAATGGCTAATAGTAGAGGATAATGAAGTAGGAATTGGGCTCTCTTTAGATTTTTTTTTCCTCACAATATTTCATCACTTAGAAAAAAGCTAGCAAGCTTTTCTCATGAGGAAGAAGATGAAATGAAGATGAGAGAATGAACTCCTGAGGTGAGAATAACAACCATGGGTGAGTTAGTGTCATACACTAACCCTTATAGAGACTTAACTAGGGCTAGGGTTAATGGTTAGGTTAATAAATATCTACAAGTGAAACAAAAAGAGTGGACTTGGTCAATATTTCCACAAGCTTCTACAAGCTTGTAGCCATGACAAAAATTCATCTATTTTTGAATTACTTAGATAAATATAAACCCTACAATATCCTAACTATAGTGTATGTCTCATACACCCATGAAGCATATGGCATCAAGCATGACACAATAAAATGTATATTAATATATATATCACATATATATTATATGCACACAAGTGAGAAAAAGAAATGTTTAGTGAGCAAATATTAGTTAATGTAAGTTAATATATCAAATATATAATTATACATTAAATTATCAAATCAACACTTGATTTAATAATTCGACTAATCACATACAACCGACTAATATCAAATGTAACAATCTATCGAATCAACACTTGATCTGATAACCCGGCTATATCACATATAATCGTCCGATATCACATATCGCGAGAATAGAATGTGGTATCACATACGCGCATTAATCTCGGTCCCGCACATATCACATATGTGCTCCTACTTCGTTTCGCATGAACCAGGAAACCTCTGTGTAGGACTCTAAAGACTCGTCAATACGCCGGCAGTAGGTGATGATCATATCAAACACCCACAAGCCGCAAGCGTTCTGCTAAACGTAACGGCCACCCGGATATTGAGCGATCAGAAGATCAACAAGTAAGCCTGCTCATACTCCTACGAATTCAATCAGTAACACTACCGTACAGTCCGGTCTCTTCGTCAGATATGTCGCATATCACAGCCTAGGGGTGGTATAACGTCAGACCCCAATAGCCTGATAAGTCATGTCGATACAAGGTCCATAACGGTTCGAGAAACTACTGATAACACTTACCAGTAGATCTCAGCAACCCTGGCCAGGGATTTCCTGTTATGGTCAATCGAGCATAGCGCAACATCAACTCCCAATACCGGGAGAGAGGAATCCCCTCATATCGCTTATTGCCTCCATGTAACTCGGGACTGTACCCAAAAACCACCATTTTGCACGATCTCTTGACCGTGGTATGGTGGAAATCAAAGCACGGTGGGAATCACACAAGACTCTATGACGATATCGGGTGGACAGACTAACCTGTACTAGTGTCACCAGAGAACTGCTATCTGACGATAGGTATAATACCATCTAGGAGTTCTCGGCGAGTCCGTCCAGTGTACCCAGTCTCCACTGAGCACCTCTATACCTTCTCTGATGTCAAACACCAATGGATGCGGGATCATCCATCACCCATCACATGGGTCGAGAAGCGTATACGCTAGTCTACTCTGGAGTATCGATGCCCTGTCTCAATACTCCTATGACTAGGAACATTTGAAGGATGTACTTACTGACTACCCTGTCCTTACTAGTATGATCTGCATCATAGTCCTGGTAGTCAAGTACTCATCCTAAGGGCTTTATCAACATGTAATAGAGAGACAATAAGTGTACATGTTAAGATAAAGAGCAACTAGATAGCATACTATCATGTCGAGCAAAAAATTCCTCCCTATATATGTCCAAGCATCCACTACAATATACATCGCATGTACAGTAATGGCCTCTAGGGCATACATATGACTAGCAATCTCTCACTTACACTAAGGCCATTTGTTGCAGTATCTCATACTCAACGTCCTTTAGAAGTCTCTCTAGGGAAAGGCCTTTGTGAGTAGATCCGCCGTGTTATCCTTCGTGTCTACTCTCCTGACCTTGCAGATCAACCATCTCCATGATCAGGTGATACTGTCCTCAGAATATGTCTGGAACGCTGATGGGACCTACGTTCCTAGGCCAAAGCCACAACTCCATTGTTGTCACAATAACAGTTATTGGACGCTCAATGGTAGGAACCTTGTTCATCTCATGAACAAGAAATGTCCATAAAGCCACTTTGGTAGTATCGTTGGTAGCAATTTATTCAGCCTATATCGTCTAGTATGTCATGGTATCTAGCTTGGAACTCTCCAACATACCGTCCCTCCACTAAGGGTAAAGACAATGCCAGTGACTTGACTTTCAATCGTCCTTATCACTCTAGAAGCTGAAACCAAGAACTTTCTTTTAGTGCTTCTCAAGTACTTAAGAATGTCCTCCACAGCTGTCCAGTGATTTCCTCCAAGATCCGATTGATTCTTGATCACTACACCTAGTGAGCCATCTGCATCTGGTCTGGTACTTAACATCGCATACATGATAGAGCACTACTGCCGAAGCATAGGGTATCCCTTGCTTGCGAGCTCTCTCCAAATCAGTCTCGGAAGACAACTTTTTGGAGAGAGTGATTCATGAGTAAGTGGGTGAACCACTACGCTTAGAATCCTCCATACTAAACTCTTTTAGTATGGTGTTAATGTACCTGGATTTGGGACACTCCCAACATCCATTTAGATCTATCACCATAGATCATAAACAACAAGATGTAGTAGGTATCATCCAGATCTTCTATGGAGAATCCCCGTGATAAGAGGAGCTTGACCGAGTGTAGCATAGGAAACCATTTCCTATCAAGATTATGTCATCTACGTACAATACGTGGAAGACAACCATACTCTCTACAACATTCTTGTATATACAAGGTTCATCTACCATTTTGATGAAATCAAACTCTTTGACTGCCACATCCAAACAGATGTTCCATCTCCGCGATGCGTGCATTGATCCTGATGGACTTAAGCATAGCTTTAAAAGTCTTAACTTTTCCATCTACACCAAGAATCTTCTCAAGATCCAATTTGCTCTCAATGGATTTTGCCCCTTTAGGTGCAACATTCAAAGTCATACTTTGTTGGTGTATATGGATTCCATCTTTGATCGCATAGCATCCAGCCTTTTCACAGAGTCACTACTCGTGATGGCCTGCCTGAACCTGGTTGGGCCATCATCTACCATGATGCAATCATCGCTCCCACCATCACCGAGAAGACCGTAGTATCACTCAAGTGGATGAGGAACCCTACCAGATTCACGGAGAGGTTGAGGTTCGTTGGAGACTATTGAATCCTTTGGTTTCACCAAATCATCAGCTGTTAGTTTGTCTAGCTGGAACTCCTTCCAGTTCTACCTTATGACCACTAATTTCTTCACAAGAAATTCCTTTTCTAAAAAGGTGGCATGCTGAGAAATAAAACACATTTTCCTCCTCAGTGTGGTAGAAGATATTCCCTTGCAAATGTTTGGGATATCCTAACAAACTTATACAAGACCGACCTTACCTCGAGCTTGTCCGGATTTTGCTTTTCAACATAGGCCGGACAACCCCATATCTTAACACGTTTAAGACATGGTCTCTTCCCATTCCATATCTCATATGTAGTGGTAGGCACTGATTTGGATGGAACCCCATTCAATAGGTATGCAGCTTCTCAAGTGCATAACTCCAAAAAGAAACAGGTAACTCAGCATTACTCATCATAGAGCGCACCATATCTCATAGGGTGCGATACCTCCGCCCCTATACACCGTTGTGCTGTGGTGTATACGAAGGAGTAAGCTGAGAGAGAATCTCATTCTCCTTTTAGAAACTCCAGGAACTCCATACGCAAGTATTCTCCTCCTCGATCATATCGCAGGACTTTAATACTTCTACCTTTTTGGTTTTTCAACTTCAAGCTTTTATTCCTTGAATTTCTCAAATGTTTCAGACTTGTGTTTCAACAGGAACATATGTCCGAATACTGAGAGATAGTCGATGAATATAACGAAGTACGAAGAACCAAGCCTGGAATTTGTAGACATTGGACCGTATACATCATCATGTATATGTCCCAAGAGTTCACTAACTCTTTCTCTGTTCCCAGTAAACAGAGTATTGGTCATTTTACTTTTGAGATAAGACTGGCAAGTATCATAAGATGAAAATTCGAACATATTCTAATATTCATCCTTATGTAACTTAGCTGGTCGTGTCTCATTGATATGACCTAGTCTACAACGCCACATGAAGGATTCGTTCATTTCTGAACTACTCCTTTTGTGTGTGTTCTATATACTTTGAACTGTAGTTTGATTTTGAACATATATACCATTTCATAATGTGCCTGATCCAATCAACTCTTGATTCAGGAAAATGTTCACAACATTATCCTCCAATACAGAATTATATCCTTCTTTAACTCATTAAAGAAACCGATGTAATGTTGTATATCAGGTTCGGTATGTAATAACATTCGTTCAGAATCATTGTATTAATACAAGGTGATATCTGCCAGCTGATTTGGCTGCAACACTTGCACCATTCTCTACACTTAGAGACATATCACCCATTCCCAGTTCTCTACCTATCTCTAGCCCATGTAACATATTACATATGCGGGATCCTGATCCGTTATCACATACCCAGGACGTAGAGGATACTGAAAAACAGTTCTCGGTAATGAACACACTCGAAGAAGATGCATCAACATGCACTTTCTTCGATTGGGTGGCATGGGAATCTGGATATTCCCATATTTCCTTCTCGGACTTATAACAATTATAAGATAGAGCAGAACCAACGTTCTCCAGCTCAGTATAATAAGTAGGTTCGGTCAATGCATCCATATTATTATCTTAATTAAGGCGTGACATGGTCGCTACCAGGAGAGAGAGAAGAAAACACTCTGCGTGCGCTCTTGCAAGATTAGATTGGTTATTAGTTTATCTAATCAGGATGGCTCTCACTGTTTTTATCAAATCTTCCTTCAAACCCTAAAAGGCAAGACTAGCCGGGATTAATCACACCCTATAAGTTCGCCAATCTTTCGGCCAGGCCAGTGTTGGTACTTTGAGGGAGGTTCCCCGTGCTTTCACACGGACCTAATTGAAATAAACCTCGCTTTCTCAGGGGCGTAACCCCGTTAACATCTTTCTAGACACCTACTTGATCGGCTAATTGTAATGTGCAAAACTCTCCCAGGAGTAACTCTTACTCGCAGTGGGTATCGGGATCCAACTATCTTATAGAAGGTATGCAATCTCATTGCAAATTTCAACACTTAAAATTCCCGATAATGGTTTTTACCCTTAGCGTCCTATGACCTCGACGGAGGCCAAACTACCAATAGGGCGCTAGTCAAATTCAACCCGTTCATTTCTTGATTGAATTAGACCCACCCGCACGACCCTTGATGGAGGCCAAACTACGCCGTAGGAATACCCTAATCCAATCGCATCTCATGCTACAGATAAGCACTAGTTAGCTACCGAACACTACGCCTTGATGGAGGCCAAACTACCGTAGCATGAATACTAAGTAGTACTTATCTGAAATGACAGAGGGCTACGACGGGTTTTTAAGAAAACCCTTTGCGTAATGAACTTGATATCGTTGTAGAATCGAGTGATTTTGAAAAGGAGTGTTTTTTTAGGCTTTTACTAGTTTTGCTAAAGAGTCACTCCCAGTGAAGGGATCTCGGCTCTTTCCTTATCGAATAAGGTGCTAGATATTTCATAAATACCACTATGCAAAGCATGAACTAAAAAAGGCAATCAAAAGACAAACCAAGTTGGTTGTAGCATCTGCCAGTTTCGCTAAAGAGGTCACTCCCGGTGAAGGGATCTCAGCTCTTTCCTTATCGAATAAGGTGCTAGATATTCTACAAGGAATACCTCTATGCAAAGCAAGAACTAGAGCTACCAGTTTTTAAAACAAGTTTCTACGGTCGTGATGAATAGCCAAACCCACATCACTATATGAAATATTGGATATACTAGGAATTCCGTGTTTTAGATTAAGACAGTATAAAACACGGATTCCACGGTCGCGATGAATAGCCAAACCCACATCACTAGACCCCTACGAGAGCGGCAAGCAACCCTACCAATTCTAGTATTAGGAGACCCGATCTCGACTCCTCGAGATGGTCTCCTACTGGACACTAAAACCCGGTTACTTATGCTCCCCTCCTTGGGTCTATCCTAATCCTCAACCCGGAAGTGCCCCAATAATAGAATATTACATACAAGCTTTTACATGAATGAAAATGAAAAACTCTCATCTCACATAAAAACCCCCGGCTATTCAAAACACGACGATCCAATAAAACATATCACAGCAACACATAACATCACATGTCATCAACATAAGTAAATATGCGTATCCTAATTATCGTTGACATATAGCAACGAAACCGGAGATACACCACATATTACACTTACGGTCGCAGAAAAGAAAGTGAAAAACTACAACAATTGAAATCCGCAACCACCTTAGACATCATAAACCTAATGTATCACACACTTTGGATTTCATGCCTCACCAAATGAATTCCTTAGACATCACATGCCGAACAATTACAAACCCCGCATTTTAGTCTCGATATTGAAGACACTTTTCAATAACCTGTCGAGTAATTCAACAAGATTCCCGATAACCTGATCGAATGCTCGTCGGAAACTTTAGTAGACGGCCGCACCCCCGATGCCGTCGACGAAGTGCACTAAGGCGGAACACCGCGGCCGCGAGCACCCGAATGGATGCTTTTGGCGACGGGGTTCTCCTACAGTCACTTGGTCGGGACTATGGGGCGTGGCTATCTATTAAGGTTACCCGGCGAGTATCCGCGTACACTACGTAATTGCAACGGACTTTTGATCCACATCAAAATTCCGTGGCAACCGATCAAATGAGACTAAACTGCTAGATTTATAAAATTCAAACTAGTTATCTTATAACTAAGTATGTGGATTCCAAATATTGTATCACAATCACAGATAGCTAGACGAAATTAAACTTTTCGATCGAATAAGCAAGCACCCAAAATTTCCCGAAGAGCTCAACACTTGAGCGGAGTTCAAAAAGTACCCAGAACACGCCACAGCTCCTATGAACCATCCGTAGAAGGGCCAACCCATGCCTCACTCATGTCGCCACGGAACTGCCGCAAACCCTAGGGTATGACCGCGGTTCCGCGATCCAAAAAGTCGAGTTTGGGTATCGTTCTTCTAGAGGGTCCATAGAATCGCTTGCATGATTTTCTGAAAATTTTAAACTCGGAAAAATCCAACTCTTGGAAAATTTCAGTGAGGGAAAAATTGGGTTATTGATATCCGTTCGAACTTTTTAACGTCGTCTAAATAACCCGAATAGATGTCAGAATTACGATTACGAGACACTCCAAATTGCCTTTGCAGAAAGTTAACATCACATGCAAATTTAGCAAAAACTAGAAACACCTGAAACACCAAAACCCAGAGCCTGGAACACCATGAAAATTTGTAGTCCAAATACACTAAAAGGGCCGGCCTCCTCGGAAATTTCCCTCATCTGCTCGGCCAAAAACCGAGCAAACCCCTTCAAATTTTCTTGGTGTTCATGTTATAACACATACAACATTCTGCAATTGCTAAAAAAATTTTTAGAGGCCATTAAAAATTCGACAGAAACCAATTTCTAGTGTTTAAAGTTTCGGAGTAGTTTCGGTTTCGTAATCTAACAAATATCGTTTAAATCTCTAGCTTGGCTCTGATACCGCTGTAGGGTTACTTAGCGCGGCAGCAAGGTTTCGGGAGGTATCGTCCATACCGTTTTCAAAAATTTGCCGTTCTAAAGAACCCTAACCCTATAATCTTAACTAGAGATTTAAACAAACTAGCAATGTTAACATCTTAACATCTAAGTGAATGCGGAATACAACCTTTGTAGCTGTCCTTCACTTCAAATGCTCCGTGTAGAAGTCCCTTCGCTGCGAGTAATGATCTCCCGAACTCTTGAGAGGGTTCACATGGTGAAAGATGCAAACTTGCTCGAAGTCTTCGAGGCCGAAGATGATCTACGTCGAGGAGACTCAAGCTCATGCTACCTCTTCACTAATATGTGAATTAGTGAAGCAAACATCCTAAACTAAATGACTAATAGTAGAGAATGATGAAGTAGGAATTGGGCTCTCTTTATATTTTTTTCCTCACAATATTTCATCACTTAGAAAAAAGCTAGCAAGTTTTTTCTCATGAGGAAGAAGATGAAGTGAAGATGAGAGAATGAACTCCTGAGGTGAGAATAACAACTATGGGTGAGTTAGTGTCATACACTAACCCTCGTAGAGACTTAACTAGGGCTAGGATTAATGGTTAGGTTAATAAATATCTACAAGTGAAACAAAAAGAGTGGACTTGGTCAATATTTCCACAAGCTTCTACAAGCTTGTAGCCATGACAAAAATCCATCCATTTTTGAATTATTTAGATAAATATAAACCCTACATTATGCTAACTATAGTGTAAGTCTCATACACCCATGAAGCATGTGGCACCAAACATGACACAATAAAATGTACAGTAATATATATCACATATATACTATATGCACAAAAGTGAGAAAAAGAAATGTTTAGTGAGAAAATATTAGTTAATGTAAGTTAATATATCAAATATATATTTATATATTAAATTATCAAATCAACACTTGATTTAATAATCCAGCTATATCACATATAACCGACTAATATCAAATGTAACAATATATCGAATCAACACTTGATCCGATAACCCGGCTATATCACATATAATCGTCCGATATAATATATCGCGAGAATAGAATGCGGTATCACATACGCGCATTAATCTCGGTCCCGCACATATCACATATGTGCTCCTACTTCGTTTCGCATGAACCAGAAAACCTTTGTGTAAGACTCTAAAGACTCGTCAATACGCTGGCAGTAGGTGATGATCATATCAAACACCCACAAGCCGCAAGCGGTCTGCTAAACGTAACGGCCACCCGGATATTGAGCGACCAGAAGATCAACAAGCAAGCCTGCTCATACTCCTGCGAATTCAATCAGTAACACTACCGTACAGTCCGGTCTCTTCGTCAGATATGTCGCATATCACAGTCTGGGGGTGGTATAACGTCAGACCCCAATAGCCTGATAAGTCATGTCGATACAAGGTCCATAACGGTTCGAGAAACTACTGATAACACTTACCAGTAGATCTCAGCAACCCTGGCCAGGGATTTCCTGTTATGGCCAATCGAGCATAGCGCAACATCAACTCCCAATACTGGGAGAGACGAATCCCCTCCTATCGCTCATTGCCTCCATGTGATTCGGGACTGTACCTAAAAACCACCTTTTTGCATGATCTCTTGATTGTGGTATGGTGGAAATCAAAGCACAGTGGGAATCACACAAGACTCTATGACGATCTCGGGTCGACAGACTAACCTGTACCAGTGTCACCAGAGAACTGCTATCTGACGATAGGTATAATACCATCTAGGAGTTCTCGGCGAGTCCGTCCAGTGTACCCAGTCTCCACTGAGCACCCGTATACCTTTTCTGATGTCAAGCACCAATGGATGTGTGATCATCCATCGCCCATCACATGGATCGAGAAGCGTATATGCTAGTCTACTCTGGAGTATCGATTCCCTGTCTCGATACTCCCACGATTAGGAACATTTGAAGGATGTACTTACCGACTACCCTGTCCCCACTAGTATGATCTGCATCATAGTTCTGGTAGTCAAGTACTCATCCTAAGGGCTTTATCAACATGTAATAGAGAGATAATAAGTGTACATGTTAAGATAAAGAGCAAGCAGATAGCATACTATCATGTCGAGCAAGAAAGTCCTCCTTATATATGTCCAAGCATCCACTACAATATACATCGCATGTACAGTAATGGCCTCTACGGCATACATATGACTAACATATGCCTCCCTCAGTAACCTCTTGGACCATCTGTCCAAACTACTGCCCCTCAAAAGAGGGAAAACTATAACTCTGACAGCCACTCTAAAATCCAGGTCACTTTGGAAGCCTGGAATGATAACCGTCTCCAGAAGGAGGCTGCCGTTATCAAATCCCTAGAACATCCACTTATGTTCAAAACTGTTTCCAAACGTTTCTCCAGGATTGGATTAATATAAACTTATTGCAACTAGTGCAAAAACAATATCTGGTATGGTACTTGACATCTCATGATTGACTCAATAGCCTAAGCAAGTGATATACCAATCATGCACATCCCTCTCCCCTTTAGTCTGTAAGACACCTTTAGAGAGGGTGACTCCTTCACCTGCAGGTGCACGACCATGCCAGGAGTCGTCCATTCTAAAATACCTTTAGAATACTGTCTAAGTACCCAGATTGGGAAACTACCCAAATCTAGATCTAAAACCATAGATCTAGTAACCAGAATGCCTGATATTATATCCATATCCTATGTGGAGAAACAATTGTGAGACAACCATAGTATAACCGACCGTAGTATAGGAATATCACTTCATACAAGTGTATGTCTTCCACATGCCTGGACAAGACACCCTATTACCTTCTTAACAGATCCATCTTCTATTCTGATGAAGTCAAATCCCATGACTGTCACATAAAAAATAGATGATCTATCTCCGCTATATCTGCTTTAGTCTATAATTAGATATAAGCTATTTGTCCACTATGCTTCTGCTGCTCCCACTGACCATAACAACCCTCTGGCAGAGTCATATACACGTGCACTTCTAAAGCTGGTCTAGAACGACGCTATAGTCATCCTCCTGCCGGGTCTCATAGTCTAGAACAACAGTAGTGTCAAGTCTAGGTAAACAAGAACCTCCATGTCACCGTCTTTAAGGATACCGAAGTGCCTCTCGGGCGCCTGAGGTTACCCACCATATCTGCGGAGTGGCTAATGGAATGTCAAACCCGATTGAATCTTTAGGTTCTATTAAATTTTCAGTAATCGTTTGTGGTTCTGGAATCACTTCCAGTTCTACCATACTTCCACTACTGTTTTCTGAAAAAAAATCCATTTTACTAAAACCGTGGCGAGTCAAGAACAATATCACTATTGATCTTCCAGATGGTAGAAAGTTAACCCTCGTCATAGCCTGGAATAACCCACAAAATGCCATTTCAGAAACATGCCTTGAGTTATCCAGAGTCTGGTTTTAAGTATAAGCCGGACAACTCCATATACCTTAACATCGTTAAGATATGAACCATTTTATATACAATATAGAAACAGAGGCACTGATTTAATTGGAACCAGATTCAAATCATGCAGCTGTCTCCAGTGCATGTCAACCAAATGGAAGGAGGAAGATCAGCATTACTCAAACAGGAGTGCATCCAAATATGAGTAACCTGAAAGAGAAGCAAGTTATCAAAACCATTACTATCAACTAAATACCAAACATAAGTATCTACATCTTCAATCACCTTGAAAAATCCTGGTACTTGCAACACCTGGTTCTCTACTTTATTCTTGTACCTCAAATCTTGGACCTTGCATTTCTACGAAACACTTGTCTAAAACTGGAGAAGTTACAAGTAAACAGAATATAGTACGAGTACCGACCCCTCTGTCCTAATGGACACTGGACAACATACAATACTTTGTATAAGTCCCCTGAGTTGAATAACTCAGACCCTGTGCATCGTAGGTTGAAAACTGTACTTATAGTTAAGAAGAATTACATCGATATTGAATGCTCCTTACCTAACCAACAACTGATATAGGTAAATGTCATGGACATAATTTCAAAAAGTTAAATCTCACTTTATAAAATAAACATACAAATATATCAGTTTGAAATTGGTGCATAACAACAGATATTCAAAACTAAATATTTGCCATCAGGCAAAACCCCAAGTGATTTCCTCAAATATCACCAATTACAACGAATTCCGATATAATGAGGATATAATCACCTAATTCCCAATAACTTACTCCCACTCATCATCTGTAAAACCATACAGATGTGAGAATCAAACCTGGTAAATACATACCATGGAGGTAGGATCTAATTGGGAAATCAGTTTTCATTTAACAACAGACAGTGAAACTGAAACATGAAAATGTTTCGAAGGGTTATCCAGATATTCCTAGTAATGCTTCTTCCATTATCAGGTTCATGACTGTAACCGTATATTTCTTTGTCATCTCTCCAAATCCCTTTATTTGTCTTTACTCATTACCTTCTGTACACCACCCTTAAGCTAAATGGTTTTCTTCCTTCCCTACCGTTCGGCACCAGCCTATGGTTCGGAAGAAGACTATTCAATAAGCATAATAGGTGTACGCTCCTTATTCAAGGAGCTCTCGCAACCTGATAGAAGGTAATGATAAAAGACAACATGAATAATCCTATTCAATTTCTTCTGAACCGGAGAAATGCAAAGGTGAAGTAGGAGCGGCGATGAACTACGCGGTTTGGTCGTGAACGATAGCAGTCGCATTTTACTTTGCCCTCTTTCTAATCCCTTTATTTGTCTTTACTTATTACCTTCTGTACACCACACTTAGGCTAATTGGTTTTCTTCCTTCCCCACCTTTCGGCGCCTGCCTATGGTTTGGAAGAAGACTATCCAATAAGCGCAATAGGTGTACCCTCTCCTAATGCTAGGAGCCCTCACAACATGAGAGAAGGTAAAAGGAAAAGACAACTGAATAGTCCTATTCAATTTTTCCCGGAAATCATCCTCGAATCTGAAACAAGTTTTTTCGAGTTTGTATGTAACTATACGATGGTCATATTCAATAATAGGGGATCTTCGTAGTAATACGGAGTGTTCCGGAGAAAAGGGTAAAAGTAGGAGTGGCAATAAAGTATTGTAACGTTTTGAAAAAGGTTTAGGTGAAATTTCGGAGAATCGGTAAAATAACGGGTGTTTTCCGTAAAAATCAAGATATAATTATCTTTCATCATAAAATCAAATATACCTATTCTAGCTATGTAATTGCTAGTATTTGGTGTTTTTTTGAGTCACTTGTAAAATTTCTAGTTGACTGAAAATTTTTCCGAAATTAATTATTTTAATATTATTTTAAGCCGTCACTGATACATTTAATTAGGGATAAGTACAAATTGGAATGAGTGGATACAAGTTTTGTGCATCATGACACATTAAACTAACATGTAAAATATTGTTTTTGAAATGAAAAGAAATTGTCATGACGGTTTTAGAAAATATCAGAGAAAAAGGCTTAAATAGTGAAATTAATGTAAAGGGAAATTGGGGTATAATATTTATCTTTTTTCCCTCACCCACACTCACCCACACCCTCTCTCCTCCCCCTCTACTGCTGGCCGAGCTCCTTGGCTGCCCTCCCAAATTTTTCCCCACTTGTTGAGGCTTTAAAAGAAAAGAAAACAAAGGAAATAAAGAAAAGAATAAAGAAATGAGCATGGGCTTTTTATATTAAGGTATGGGGTATTGTTTTGACTTGGTATTTTCTCACCTCACTCTCTCTCTCCCTCTCCCCTCCTCTGGCCGAAAATCCTGCAGTTCATCCCTCCCATTTCACCACCTCATCTCATCTCCAAAATCCTTCAAAATTTCTTCAAAAATCAAATAAAACCTCACTAAATCCCTAATCTAATCCCTACCCATTTTTCCTTTGCCCATGCAACCATAAATCAAGGAGCAAGATGGCAATATGGGAGGCTAGTGGTAAGTGGGATCTACAAAAAAATTGTGGAGGTATAATCTAAACCATATAGTTAAATTGTTGGTAACTAATCATGGTTCTAATTTCAAGTTTTGGAATTTCAAGAGGGGGTTGTGAATTAAAGTTAGGGTTTTTATTATGTAATTATGATTGCAAAGTGTAATTTATCATCTTATGAAATGAAAAACCTAATCTAGTTGCTAGTTTGCAAATTGTTAACTTAAAATTGTAATAATTAAGCTATATTGCAAACTAGGTTTTAAAATTTAATCAAATTGTAAGATTAAAAATATAATTAGGGTCTTCATGACATCATTAATATTATAAATTGTAGTTTACCACCTTAGATCATGCAAAACCTAGTCAAATTGTTGATTTGTGTATTGTTACTGTGAAAATTGTTAAAATTGGATAATTTGGCAAACTAGAATTTTTGGGTTAATGAAAATTGATGAGATTAAATTATGGAAATGGTTTGTATGACTTATTTAAGATGTTTAATGAGTATTATGACCACTAGAATTGTTAAAATATTGAGATTTGTTAAAACGGTTAATTTTGTTTACTAGGTTTTCGGAAAAATAGCTTTTAAAGCGAATTTGAAGTTTGATGATTTAAAACCCTATTTCATATATATGTTTAGTGTGTTGTGAAACCACGAATTGTACGTTTGGGTTTTTCTCGATCAATCGGCGTTTGTACGCCGATGTCGAGAGTTATTTGGTTCTTTTGCATGAGCGGACCATAGGTTTTGACCTATGTGAGATTCGTGTGTCGTTTTGGTCATGAGTCGGATTTTAATGCGATTCGATGTGTTATGATACGTAGGTACCCTCACGAGGACTTCGAGACGACAAGCAAGCGCATGGCGACATCGGTATCGACAAGCGATGGTCAAGGTGAGTAGATTTATATCTACGGGGGAAGTCGGGCGGATGGCGTATAGCACCCCCGCAAAGTTGTAAGAAATGATGTGATGTGATTTAGATATACATAAGTGGGTTATGGCGAGATATGAACCTTAGCAAGAAAAGCATTAGGAGATCATGGGTTAATTTTAGCGAGATTTGAGGAAAGTGGTTTAGTTGGTTTCTTAGTCGCGAACCCTAGAGTGAGGTTGTTACACATACACATACACGCACGGGATATGGTTTTGGGTGTATACGTCATATGTATATATATATGTATAGGTGGATGTGTTGGTGCTTATATATATATATATATATATACATACACGTATACACGGATGTTGATGATAGTATATGGTACTTGGAGATGAGTCGATGTGATTGGGCATGATGCCGCGAGATCAGTGATGTGATTTGGTTCGTACTATGAGATACGACAGGAGATTATAGCGGATCTTTAGGCGATATGTTTCAGACACGCGCACATATATTTGTTGATGGTATCGGTTTGTACTAGACTTAGATCTGTACCCCGGTTCATGACATAGGATGATAAGGATACTAGATGAGTAATGAGATAAATATGATATTTGACCCGTACCCAGATTTTGGATGCCGTACGATAGATTTACCGTACGAGATATAGTTATGAGGATAGATCCGCACTCTTGACTCGAGGATGTCATACTATTTATTGTATCGTATATGATACTATTGAGGCGAGATCACCGACTACTAGATATATATAGATCGACTCAGACTTAGGTGGATTCCCTTACCCTTTTGACTGGGCTCGAGTCATACTCATTTTCAAAAGTGGAGAATCATGAGTATTTTAAATACCAAACTGTATGACACGTATATTGGGTAGATATATTTTTCAGTGTTGCTGTTACTACATCACTTTCTGTATATTCATGACGTTTGATCGCATTGCATGCCTGTATACATGTTATCTGTAATTATTGTGAAATCATGCTGTCAGGACACCAGCACCATTACCGATGATGCGTATGTTCCACATACACTTACTTGCCGGCTCACACACATCATAATCGGTAATTGCCATGTCACGTACACTTTAGAGAATACTATTCATTGACATAGCTTGCTAGTTGATAGTTGCAATATGTTATAGTTTTCATATGCTAGTTTAACTATTGCATTTATTGCATGATATCAGATGCATTCATATATTCATTGGTCATGCAGTATTATAGAGATTTATGCCGGTATTAACTGTTTATTGATATTATGATTTTTATGATTTTGGATCCTTTTTGAGATTTCTGGATTTGGAAACCGCATGTGAATGTTTTATAAACAGATGATTTGTTTTAAAGAGATAGATGCGGTTTTCCTTGATATGATGAGTATTGTCCATCATGATGTTTTCTCGGTTCTGAGATGGTTTTCGAGACCCGATTCGAGGAGTTGGATGAACCGTCTACAGGTACATGGTGGACCCGGTATGGTACCCCGGGGCAAGAAACTCGAGTTGTGGACGATGAGCCGGCAGGGGCAGACTGCCTACCGGTGATGTCTGGCGCGGCGGATATCCGGAGGATACCTTTCGTGGTCGTGTGATTGCTGATATGGGCCGATCTGGACTGACAGAGCCCGAGGTATTGAGATTTGAGACACTAAGATATTGAGATTTGATGATACAGGCCAGTCCGGATAGCCAGAGCCTGAGATATTGAGATATTGAGATTTATGTTTTGTGTCGATACTTGACACTGATTTCTCTGTTGATTTCATTGATGATACTCGATTTATATACATACTGAAATCTCATTAAATAAAGAAAACAGTTGTCTCACTCATGATGTATTCTGTTTTCATTCGTAATGCATTCATACATCATATATATCTGATATGTTGCTATCTGAGGCAATGACACGAGCACGTGGTATTGCACTTATATGTAGATGGATCAGGATATTATTTGAGGATATTACTTGATATGACCTAGGATGCGTCATACATGCGAATTCTGCTCTGTGATGTTTTCTACTCATGAGTTGGCAACTCACCCCCGTTGTGCAACAGTTCCTTGCAGGTTTTGCCGTACAGCTTTCGTTGCGGCTTGCTGGCACACTGTTTCTTCTGGGTGATTGCTTTGGTAGGTGGGTTCACTTGCATCGTGACCACCATTGTGTATTTATTATTTCAGTTGTATCTAGAAACTCCATCAACCAGACTTGTATATTTGATAGAACTAGAAGACCAGTGTTTATTCTTTCGACCTTAGAGTCGCGCTTGTATTATTATGGTTTTCTGGTGGATATGGGCTTTCTTTTGAGTTTTGATCCTCGCCCTTCGACGTTGTATATTATATTGCCTGCGTGGTTTTGTCCGCCCTTTTGGCGAAGAGCTAGCTCCCGCTTGGGGATGCCTTATTCATTATTTATGCTTTATCAGGTTTTGTACCCGTTTGGGGTCAGTATTTATAAAGGAAACTCTGCCGAAATTTTCAGAAAAGACTTGAGATTTTAAAAATGCATACCTCGGCTTATGTTGTTAAACTTCTTGCTTTAAAATTGGTTTTTCCTTCACTCTACTGCTTTATATGGTTTTGATTTCTGGGTTTTGGCTTACTTAGATTACGTACGCCTCGAG
Source organism: Agapanthus africanus (assembly GCA_030015575.1). Taxonomy (NCBI): domain Eukaryota; kingdom Viridiplantae; phylum Streptophyta; class Magnoliopsida; order Asparagales; family Amaryllidaceae; genus Agapanthus; species Agapanthus africanus. The sequence goes on along the minus strand of CM057347.1, from coordinate 201,887,899 downwards.
ACGTTTCGTAATTTAAGTGCCAGTCACGCTCGGTACTTTCGGGTCGTGACAAAGAAGAGCGTTAGGCTTTGCCTTCTGAGTGTACGATGACCCTCGGTTGATGGAGTAGGTGACTCAAGTACAGTGACGTACTGTGTGTATATTCCGCGGCATACTTACGATACGCTACTCCGCTTAAGAAGCCTTAGGATGTACATTTCCTTGCACAACATTATATTCATTCATGATCTATCCTCATCGATATCGGTTTATGGTTTTGCTGCTACGACTAGAGTTGGGTCAGCACGCGCTCGTCACGGACGAGGACTGACCAGGGCGTGATTCTAGGGACATACGATTTGCGTAGATGCGTCATTTTATTGTGTTTTCGCGCCGTGAGCGTTTGATGGATCACTTTTACGAGATTTCTCGGACGTGCAGATCAGCACCGGAGGATTGAGCCACTGATAGAGGCCAGCCAGAATGTGATTACGATTGATGTATCGTCTATTCATGATGATTGAGGCACTATTCAGCGTGCAGAAGAATGAGCCAGTAGTTGCTGCGAACGACGAGATATCGCCCCAGATGTCAGAGCTATTGCAGTATGAGTTGTACTTAGAGATATGACAGAAGATCGCTAGTCACCCGAGGATGAATGACTAGGATATGTGGTTCGTTCGCTTACCCCGATGCGAGGTCATCAGGTTGATTGATTCCAGCTAGAGACGGCTTCACGCAGGTACGTTGAGTGTCGATAGAGGCGATCGAATGTCAGAAACCATATTCCAAGTTTAAGGTATTCGAAAAGACATGCAAGCAATTCTATAGACCCTCTAGAAGAATGAAAACCCTAACTCGACATAATGACCATGTGAAAGCCTTTGAACCTTAGGATTTGCGGCAGTTCCGCGGTGCCATTAGTGAGGCTTTGGTTTGCCCTTCTACGGCTGGTCCACCGGTGCTGTGGTATGTACTCGATACTATTAAACTGTACTCAAGATGTTGAGCTCTTGTGGGATTATGGGACTTTGACGAATCGATCGGAAGGTTCGACTTCATTTGGATATCATGTGATGGGATGCATTGCTTGGGAGACTCCACATACGAGTATAGCCGTTGGAGCGCAGTCCATGCAGCCACGAAGAGATGAGTCCGAAACAGTCGACATTAGAGAAAAGTGGAGTAAGAGGTTCGTACGAGATCTTGATGAGATGACGTTCCACTCCGCCAACATCAGAGATGTGATACGCATGCAGAGGCGTTGTATATGAATATATCTTCCGGAAGGAGTCGCAATGAGTATGCAGCCGTTCCGGAACCAGAAACAGATATAGTAAAGGATGATGACTTTTGGGAAGTTCGGCGGAAACGAGATTTGGGAGATACTTCGACAGAACCTTTCTGGAGTATTATACGAGAAGACCTGGACCCAGGATCAGTTGTATTACGCACACCCAGGAGACCAGAGTTCGGCATCATTGATGAGATATGTTATGAGCGACCATGATAATTGGCGAGAGATCTTTAGAGGATTTGCTAGAGCGGAGCGTTTCCGTTAGTACACCGAACCGGGCCGACGAGCCAATGGATTGCAATATTGGTAATCCACAGAGAAATGAAGACCCAGGGACAAAAGACGCCAGACCGTGAGCAGGAGGCAGCGGATGTTCTTGCTCTGCCAGTTTTGGGCTTTATGGTATTGTTTTCGTGCACCATGGATGCACCTATTGAGTATTTACGTTTTGTGCATAGTTATTGCACTTAAGATATGCTTTATACACCGTTGTGTTGATTTATGATTTGTGCAGCTTTATTGCACTTGATTCAGTTTTGTGCCTTGGCTGCACATGTTTATGATTTCATGGATTGCATACAGCTGATTTGATTTTTGTGCAGGTGGTATGCACTCGATTTGGTTTTTGCACTCGGTATAGCTTACATGTGCTTGCAGTGCGTCGATACGTGTTTTGTGCGCGGATACGTGTTTTGTGCGCGCAGTTGCACGCGTTTATGATTTTATACACCTTGGCACACTCGGTGTTGCTTTTTATACGCATTTGAGTTATTGATGCATTTCCGTGCACTTGTTGCACCCGATTTGTATTTTGTGCAGTTGTTGCACTAGGTTTTTACGCTGTGCATTGTTGCACCATATTGCATTTCATGCACCGGATGCACTGTATTTGATATTTCGTGCACAGGATGCACTGGAGTTGGTATTTTGTGCACTTGATGCACCATATTTGTATTTTTGTGCGATTGTTGCACTGTATTGTATCTCGTGCACTGGATGCACCGGATTCATATTTCGAGCATTTGTTGCACCAGCTAGGTATTTTGTGCATTGGTTGCACCGGAATTATACTCTGTACCTTGGTTGCACCCGATTTATGTCTTTGAGCATTTATGTTACCAGATTTGTGTTTTGTGCGCGTCTGCACTTGATGTTCGTTTTCATGCATGTTACTGCACTAGATACTTTTCACGGACTGACGCGCTTGGGTTGGATTTTTGCGCATATTTGGACGCTTGATGCGATTTTGATGCCTACCAGATGCACTCAATCGAGTTTCTTCGTGCATATCAGATGCACCCGGTTTTGGCTGTCAGGCACACTAGTTGCCCTTGACAGGTGTTCGTGCGCACCCGTTGCACTTAGATTTTGTTTCTGTGCACATGCATGACACATTTCATTGATTTTGATTTCCGTGCGCACTAGACCCACGTGGCATTCATGTACATATTTTGTATTTGATTTCCCTTTGAGATGATGTTTATGATATTTACTATTTGTTTTCGTACTGAGCAGGATTAGTCAGAGGACAGTACCTGGATATATTTGCATGCATTGGTAGTTATCGAAGGGATTTCCAAAGAGGAGCAATAGTCTCAGTATTTGCCTACGTGTCCGAGATGACGCGAAACATTTTATAAAGGGAACCCTTCTAAATTAATTTCAAAACAGTGGGACGTGTATGTTAAACAAAGGATATATATATATATATATATATATATATATATATATATATATATATATATACAGTTATAGTTATTTTCTCATAATAAACGTCCGCTACTGTGCTGTGTTACGCGCATCGCGCAGCAATTTGGAAAAGAGTTTGGCATGCATTTCTTTCAGATGTTTTGACGAGTTTACACCGACGCGTACTATGTACGTGTTATAGTTTTGATGTATATCATGTTGGTTTTCGTTTTGGGATCTGACATTGGTGTCTTCGCCATAACTCCGATGATTGCGAGATACTTGACGGAGTTTGATTTGGTTTATATACTCGTTTTCATGCGCATGTATATGATGTGAATTATGTGTTTATGATTTCGGAGCCCCGACAACTTGATCTTTTTACTGGAATATTTTAGTATTTGGGAAAGTTTTAATTTAAATTTGGGGACCGAATTTCTTTAAGGGGGGAAGATTGTAACGTTTTGAAAATCGTTTAGGTGAAATTTCGGAGAATCGGTAAAATAACGGGTGTTTTCCGTAAAAATCAAGATATAATTATCTTTCATTATAAAATCAAATATACCTATTCTAGATATGTAATTGCTAGTATTTAGTGTTTTTTTTGAGTCACTTGTAAAATTTCTAGTTGACTGAAATTTTTTCCGAAATTAATTATTTTAATATTATTTTAAGCCGTCACCGATACATTTAATTAGGGATAATTACAAATTGGAATGGGTGGATACAAGTTTTGTGCATCATGACACATTAAACTAACATGTAAAATATTGTTTTTGAAATGAAAAGAAATTGTCATAACTGTTTTAGAAAATATCAGGGAAAAGGCTTAAATAGTGAAATTAATGTAAAGGGAAATTGGGGTATAATATTTATCTTTTTTTTTCCCTCACCCATACTCACCAACACCCTCTCTCCTCCCCCTCTACTGCTGGCCGAGCCCCTTGGCTGCCCTCCCAAATTTTTCCCCACTTGTTGAGGCTTTAAAAGAAAAGAAAACAAAGGAAATAAAGAAAAGAATAAAGAAATGAGCATGGGCTTTTTATATTAAGGTATGGGGTATTGTTTTGACTTGGTATTTTCTCACCTCACTCTCTCTCTCCCTCTCCCCTCCTCTGGCTGGAAAATCCTGCAGTTCATCCCCCCTCCCATTTCACCACCTCATCTCATCTCCAAAATCCTTCAAAATTTCTTCAAAAATCAAATAAAACCTCACTAAATCCCTAATCTAATCCCTACCCATTTTTCCTTGGCCCATGCTACCATAAATCAAGGAGCAAGATGACAATTTGGGAGGCTAGTGGCAAGTGGGATCTACAAAAAAATTGTGGAGGTATAATCTAAACCATATAGTTAAATTGTTGGATATTGCTTTAATCTAGCTTAATTAGGTAACAAATCATGGTTCTAATTTCAAGTTTTGGAATTTCAAGAAGGGGTTGTGAATTAAAGTTAGGGTTTTTATTATGTAATTATGGTTGCAAAGTGTAATTTATCATCTTATGAAATGTAAAACCTAATTTAGTTGCTAGTTTTCAAATTGTTGATTTAAAATTGTAATAATTAAGCTATATTGCAAACTAGGTTTTAAAATTTAATCAAATTGTAAGATTAAAAATATAATTAGGGTCTTCATGACATCATTAATATTATAAATTGTAGTTTACCACCTTAGATCATGCAAAACCTAGTCAATTGTTGATTTGTGTATTGTTACTTTGAAAATTATTAAAATTGGATAATTTGGCAAACTAGAATTTTGGGGTTAATGAAAATTGATGAGATTAAATTATGGAAATGGTTTGTATGACTTATTTAAGATATTTAATGAGTATTATGGCCACTAGAATTGTTAAAATATTGAGATTTGTTAAAACGGTTAATTTTGTTTACTAGGTTTTCGGAAAAATAGCTTTTAAAGAGAATTTGAAGTTTGATGATTTAAAACCCTATTTCATATATATGTTTAGTGTGTTGTGAAACCACGAATTGTACATTTGGGTTTTTCTGGATCAATCGGCGTTTGTACACCGATGTCGAGGGTTATTTGGTTCTTTTGCATGAGCGGACCATAGGTTTTGACCTATGTGAGATTCGTGTGTCGTTTTGGTCAAGAGTCGGGTTTTAATGCGATACGATGTGTTATGATACGTAGGTACCCTCACGAGGACTTTGAGACGACAAGCAAGCGTGTGGCGACATCGGCATCGACAAGCGATGATCAAGGTGAGTAGATTTATATCTACGGGGGAAGTCGGGCGGATGGCGTATAGCACCCCCGCAAAGTTGTAAGAAATGATGTGATGTGATTTAGATATACATATATGGGTTATGGCGAGATATGAACCTTAGCAAGAAAAGCATTAGGAGATCATGGGTTAATGTTAGCGAGATTTGAGGAAAGTGGTTTAGTTGGTTTCTTAGTCGCGAACCCTAGAGTGAGGTTGTTACACATACACATACACGCACGGGATATGGTTTTTGGTGTATACGTCATTTGTGTATATATATATATATATATATATATATATATATATGGATGTGTTGGTGCTTATATATATATATATATATATATATATATATATATATATATATACATACACGTATACACGGATGTTGAGGATAGTATATGGTACTTGGAAATGAGTCGATGTGATTGGGCATGATGCCGCGAGATCAGTGATGTGATTTGGTTCGTACAATGAGATACGACAGGAGATTATAGCGGATCTTTAGGCGAGGTGTTTCAGACACGCGCACATATATTTGTTGATGGTATCAGTTTGTACTAGACTTAGATCTGTATCCCGGTTCATGATATAGGATGATAAGGATACCAGATGAGTAATGAGATAAATATGATATTTGACCCGTACCCAGATTTTGGATGCCGTACGATAGATTTACCGTACGAGATATAGTTATGAGGATAGATCCGCACTCTTGACTCGATAATGTCAAATTATTTATTGTATCGTACGTGATACTATTGAGGCGAGATCACCGACTACTAGATATATATATAGATCGACTCAGACTTAGGTGGATTCCCTTACCCTTTTGACTGGGCTCGAGTCATACTCATTTTCAAAAGTGGAGAATCGTGAGTATTTTAAATACCAAACTGTATGACTCGTATATTGGGTAGGTATATTTTTCAGTGTTGTTGTTACTACATCACTTTCTGTATATTCATGACGTTTCATCGCATTGCATGCTTGTACATATGTTCCACATGATGTAATTATTATGAAATCATGATGTCAGGACACCAACACTATTACCGATGATGCGTATGTTCCACATACACTTACTTGCCGGCTCATACACATCATCATCGGTAATTGCCATGTCACGTACATTTTAGAGAATACTATTCATTGACATAGCTTGTTGGTTGATAGTTGCAATATGTTATAGGTTTCATATGCTAGTTTAACTATTGCATTTATTGCATGATATCAGATGAATTCATATATGCATTGGTCATGCAGTATTATAGAGATTTATACCGGTATTCACTGTTTATTGATATCATGATTTTTATGATTTCGGATCCTTCTTGAGATTTCTGGATTTGGAAACCGCATGTGAATGTTTTATAAACTGATGATTTGTTTTAAAGAGATAGATACGGTTTTCCTTGATATGATGAGTATTGTCCACCATGATATTTTCTCCGTTCTGAGATGGTTTTCGAGACCCGATTCAAGGAGTTGGATGAACCGTCTACGGGTACATGGTGGACCCGGTATAGTACCCCGGGGCAGGAAACTCGAGTTGTAGACGATAAGCCCTGCAGGGGAAGACTGCCTACCGGTGATGTCTGGCGCGGCGGATATCTGGAGGATACCGTTCGTGGTCGTGTGATTGCTGATATGGGCCGATCCGGACTGACGGAGCCCGAGGTATTGAGATTTGAGACACTGAGATTTGAGACACTGAGATATTGAGATTTGATGATACAGGCCTGTCCGGATAGCCGGAGCCTGAGATATTGAGATTTATGTTTTGTGTCGATGCTTGACACTGATTTCTCTGTTAATTTCATTGATGATACTCGATTTATATACAAACTGAAATCTCATTAAATAAAGAAAACAGTTGTCTCACTCATGATGTATTCTGTTTTCATTCGTAATGCATTCATACATCATATATATCTGATATGTTGCTATCTGAGGCAATGACACGAGCACGTGGTATTGCACTTATATGTAGATGGATCAGGATATTATTTGAGGATATTACTTGATATGACCTAGGATGCGTTATACATGCGATTTCTGCTCTGTGATATTTTCTACTCACGAGTTGGCAACTCACCCCCGTTGTGCCACAGTTCCTTGCAGGTTTTGCCGTACAGCTTTCGTTGCGGCTTGCTGGCACACTGTTCCTTCCGGGTGATTGCTTTTGTGGGTGGGTTCACTTGCATCGTGACCACCATTGTGTATTTATTATTTCAGTTGTATCTAGAAACTCCATCAACCAGACTTGTATATTTAATAAAACTAGAAGACCAGTGTTTATTCTTTCGACCTTAGAGTCGCGCTTGTATTATTTTGGTTTTCTGGTGGATATGGGCTTTCTTTTGAGTTTTGATCCTCGCCCTTCGGCGTTGTATATTATATTGCCTGCGTGGTTTTGTCCGCCCTTTTGGCGAAGAGCTAGCTCCCGCTTGGGGATGCCTTGTTCATTATTTATGCTTTATTAGGTTTTGTACCCGTTTGGGGTCAGTATTTACGAAGGAAACTCTGCCGAAATTTTCAGAAAAGACTTGAGATTTTAAAAATGCATACCTCGGCTTATGTTGTTAAACTTCTTGCTTTAAAATTGGTTTTTCCTTCACTCTACTGCTTTACTTGGTTTTGATTTCTGGGTTTTGGCTTATTTAGATTACGTACGCCTCGAGACGTTTCGTAATTTAAGTGCCAGTCACGCTCGGTACTTTCGGGTCGTGACAAGTATGCAACTCAGACAATCCAAATGTCAATGAGTTTTAAGAAGTTTCGGTTAACTTGGTTCATGAGTTCTAGTCTCGGGTAGGGACATGGTCGCTGCCAAATAGAGAGAGAAAAAACACTCAGCGTGCACTCTAACCTATATCAGAATGGTTAATCATTTTATATAATCAGGATGTCTCCCACTGTATCCTCAAATTCTCCTCCAAACCCGAAAGAAGAATTAGTCGGGATAATCTAAAATCACCCGAGGAGTAAACCAACTCATCAGTGGGAATCGGGATCCAACTATCATCGCATGATAACTTGATGGAATCCACTCAAGTTATCACACTCCAGAAGGTATGCGCATGCCTGGCAAGTTTCCTGTATGTTTGAAACTTCCGATGTGATTTTTACCCCATGCTTTTATGACCTTGACGAAGGCCAACATATCATAAGCCACATGTCAAGTTCTACCCGTTATTGTCCAGGTTAATTTGAACCCACCCGTACATACCTTTGACGAAGGCCAAAATAGCAGTACGACTGTCCTAAACTAACGCATCTATCTATGCAACAGAAAATTAACAAATAGATACCATACACTATGGCTTGACGAAGGCCAACATACATAGCATGAATACTAAGTGCTACCCGTTTGATATGACGGAGGGCTACGAATGGTTTTTGGCGAAAAACCTTTAACATAATGAACTTGATATCGTTGAAAGAATCAGATAGCTTTACAAATATATAGTGGCGAAAACATTTGCTAAAGAGGTCACTCCCCGTGAAAGGATCTCGGATCTTTCCTCGTGGAATGAGGTGCAGGATATTCCCACTGAATGCCACGATGCAAAGCAAAAAGTAATCGACTATAGTGAAGTTATTACCCTGACGCAAACTTTTGCCCAAGGGATCACTCCTGGTGAAGGGATCTCGGCCCTTTCCTCGTAGAATGAGGTGCTAGATATTCATAACCGAATACCTCTGTGCAAAACAAAAAGATAACGTCCTTGTAATAACAGCTTTTTTTAAAAAATGTTCCAACAACATCGAATAGGCCTGTTTTCCTTGCATTGATCAAAATCAACGCAGTCCCATCAATTAATCACACCAGAAAAGAACGAAAATATGATGTACGTATATGCCATCCGCATTCGCCACTGGGTCCCGTCATCACCCGTTAGGTTACTTAACTAACGACAGAGCGGGGACCGGACTAGCACGGGTGTAAAACATATACAACATCTACTAGTAAATATATAGCAATATATAATAATCGCTCCAGGTGTGATAGATGCAACATCACAAATAAGCAATAAGCATCACAGAACAATACAGATAATCTGGGAGCCCCGAGTTTCCTTTGAGCCGCAAGTGAAACCCGACGTTTCCCGGGTCGTGTGGATAGCCTGTGCAATAAAAACTTAGACCCCTACGAGTGCGGCAAGTTACCCGCAAAAACCAGAAGCGAGGCAGCCCCCTTCAGCAAAGTGAATGGGCCACCTAGCACTTCACGGAATCCGGTAACTTGAGCACCCCTCCTTGGGTCAACCTATACCTCTTATGAGTGCAGCGAATAGCCCGCCAATTCTAGAATGAGGCCCCCTCCGTCTCAACGCCATGAGATGCGGGCCCGTTGCCCTCTAGAACCCGACTATCCGTGCACTCCATCGCGGGGTAATCCTAGTACAAAAAAGAAAATATGTACAACGGTGATATCGACCTCAACCCGGTCGTGCCCCGAACAAATAATATACAAACAGGTAGTGACAGCAGTCTATATGTCGGACGCTCTCCCCACGATATCAAATGTGCAAATAAAATTAAACCACACTATCATTGCAACCAAGCTATCCACCACGACGAATTCGCAACAACATAGAACATCAACGTGAATGTCACGTTAATGTTCCCGTCTAAAAGAACTATAGCAATTAGACAAGTTGTACCAATCTAATGACATTCATGGTCGCAGAAAGTAATGCATGTACTGTAAACTTTAAAGACTCGTCCGAACCAGAGAAACCCTCTGTGTGGAACTCTAAAGACTCGTCAATACGCTGGCAGTGGGTTTAACCACAAGCACGTCTATGGCACTAGCTGTACGTAACGGCTACCCAGGTATTGAGCGAAAGGGAGGCCGACGAGCAAACTCAACCTGAAACCCCTACTGAGCCTGACAGTGACAATATCCATACAGTCCGGTCCGTTCGTCTATGAGTATCGCATATCGAGTCTAGGGGGTGGATAAAGTCAGACCCCTAATAACGCGGCATTTAGTGTCTGTATGAAGCCCATCACCACCTGAGAAACTACTGATCCGAATCAGTAATTCTCAACTACCTTGGCCAAGGATTTCTGGTGATGGCCACCTGTGCACTCCGCGACATCTACCCCTAATACCGGGAGAGGCGAATCCCCTGACAATCCGCTCACTACCTCCATGTGGCTCGGGATTGTACCCAACTAAAACCTGTTTGCACGACTCCTTTGAGCCATGGTAGGGTAGTAATAAAGCACAGTGGGAACTCACATGAGACAAATGATGATTTCAGGTCGATAGACGTACACATGTCACCAGGGAACTGCTATCTGACAATAGGTATGATACCAACTAGAATGTTCCCGGCGAGTTCGTCCGGTGTACTCATAACCCAATGAGCACCTGTATACATCTTAGGTGAACCAACTGACACCAATGGCTTGTGAGACCGGCCACCGCCCATCGTCGGGGTCTCGATCAGTATACACTAGTCTACTTTTGGAGTATCGATGCCCAGTCTCAAAACTCCTATGACTAGGGACACTTTTAGGATGTGCTTATAGACTACCCAACTCTTACGTATATGATCGCCATCATACTGCTGGTAGTCAAGCAAGAATCCTATGGGCTCTATCAACATGCAATAGTGATTTGTAATGTCACCTGAACCATGTACACGATGATAAAGACAAACCAGATAGCATACTATCATCTCGAGTAAGACTGTTCTATCGGTATAGGTCCTCCCTCAATCATTGCAATAACGTGCCTGCGATCCAATAATTGACTTGAGGGCACTATAGCCAACACATTAACACCGTACTAAAGGGGTTTAGTATGGAAGATTCTAAGCGTGGTGGTTCACCCACTTACTCAGGAACCACTCTCTCCAAAAAGATGTCTTCCAAGATTGATTTAGAAAGAGCTAACGTACAAGGGATACCCTATGCTTCGGCACTAAGCTTTATCATGTATGCGTTGTTATGTACCCGACTAGATGAAGCTAACTCACTAGGAATAGTGATCAGGAATCAATCGGATCTTGTGAGAATCACTGGACAACTGTGAAGGACATTGTTAAGTACTTGAGAAGCACTAAAGAAATCTTCTTGGTGTTTGATAAAGGTGAACTCCAGTGGGAGTCCTTTACCAATTCGAGCTCCCAGAGTGATAAGGTCGACTGAAAGTCAGTCACGGGCTTTTTCTTTACTCTCAGTAGAGGGACGGTATGTTGGAAGAGTTCTAAGCTATATACCGTGGCAAACTAGACGATAAAGGCAGAATACATCGCTACCAACGATGCTGCCAAAGTGGATGTCTGGATAATTCTTGTTCATGAGATGAGCATGGTTCCTACCATTGAGCGTCCAATAACTGTTATTGTGACAACAATGGAGTTGTGGCTTTGGCCTAGGAACGCTGGTCCCATTAGCGATCCAGACATATTCTGAGGACAGTATCACCTGATCAGGAAGATGGATAATCTCCAAGGGATCGAGGCAAGGAGAGTTGACGCGAAGGATGACATGGAGGATCCACTCATAGAGGCATTTCCTTAGAGAGACTTATTATGGGGTGTTGAGTATGAGATACAACAACAAATGGCCTTAGTGCAAGTGGGAGATTGTTAGTTATATCTATGCCCTATAGGCCATTATTATACATGTGATATATATTATAGTGGATGCTTGGACATATATAGGGAGGACTTTCTTGCTCAACATGATAGTATGCTATCCGGTTGCTCTTTATCTTAACATGTACACTTATTGTCTCTATATTACATATTGATAAAGCCCTTAGGATGAGTACTTGACTACCTGGATTATGATACAGATCATACTAGTGGGGCAGAGATAGTCGTAAGTACATCCTTCAATAGTTCCTAGTCGTGGGAGTATCGAGACGGCGCATCAATATTCCAGAGTATGCGCTTCTTGACCCATATGATGGGCGATGGATGATCCCACATCCATTGGTGTTTGACATCAGAGAAGGTATACGTGTGCTCAGTGGAGACTGGGTACACTGAACGGACTCGCCGAGAACTCCTAAATGGTATTATACCTATCGTCAGATAGCAGTTCTTTGGTGACACTGGTACAGGTTAGTCTGTAGACCCGAGATCGTCATAGATTCTTGTGTGATTCCCACTGTGCTTTGATTTCCACCTTACCACGTTCAAGAGATCATGCAAAACGGTGGTTTTTGGGTACAGTCCCGAGTCACATGGAGGCAATGAGCGATAGGAGGGGATTCGTCTCTCCCGATATACCCAACAATCAGCAGTGGTTGAAGTATCACATACTCAACCATCCCATAAAAGTCTCTCCTGGGAATAGGCCTTTGTGAGTGGATCCGCGCTGTTGTCCTCTGTGTCTACTCTCCTATCCTCGATCTCCCTGGTGATCAACCATCTCCATGATCAGGTGATACTGCCTAAGAATATGTCTGGATCACTGATGGGACGGGGGGTCCTAGGCATAAGCCACAACTCCATTGTCACACAATGGTAGGAACGAAGTTCATCTCATGAACTTATATACATCCAGACTACCTCTTTGGTAGCATCCTTGGTAGCAATGTATCCATCCTTTATCGTCTAGTTTGTCACGGTATCTACCTTGGAACTCTTCCAACATACCGTCCCTCCACTGAGGGTAAAGACAATGCATGTGACTAACATTCAGTCGAGCTTACCACCCTGGAAGGTATCCAATGATTCTCTCCAGGATCGATTGATACCAACTCACTACACCTAGTGAGAATCCTAACATCCACTTAGATCTATCTTATAGATCCAAAACCTAAGATTTAGGAGGTATCACCTTGATCCTATATAGAGAATCCTTGTGATAAGAGGAGATTGACCGAATGTAGCATAGGAAACTCCTTTCCTATCAAGAGTATGTCATCCACGTACTATACGAGAATCACCACCATACTCCCTACTACCTTTTTGTATATACAAGGTTCATCTACTATTTTGATGAAGTCAAACTCTTTGACTTCCACATCAAAACAGACATTCCAACTCCACGATGCCTGCTTTAATTCATAAAGCAACTTGCACTTTTTTCCGCTGCTCACGATGTCTACGAAGCCCTCTGGCTGTGTACTTATAGACGCTCTCTTCTAAATCACTATTTAGAAAAGTAGTCATGACATCCAACCGCCAGATATCGTAGTTATGGTATGTAGCAGTGGCAAGTAGGATCCGGATGGACTTAAGCATAGGCACTAGAAAAGGTTTCATCATTATCCACATCTGGTCAATGACGAGAACCTTTTGCAATAAGCCTTAAATTTGAAAGTCTCAACTTTTCCATGTACACCAAGTAATCTTCTCAAGATATACTTGCTCCTGATGTGGATTTAACCCTTCAGATAAAGCAACCAAAGCCCATACTTTGTTGGTGTACATAGATTCCATCTCAGATCGCTTAGCCTCCAGCCATTCTCACAGAGTCCCCACTCCTGATGGCCTGCTCGAAACTAGTTGGGTCATTATCTCATGATGCAATCCTCGCTCCTACTGTCATAGAGAAACCGAAGTATCTCTCAATTGGATGAGGAACCCTACCAGATCAGCGGAGAGGCTGAGGTTCGTCGGGAACTATTAAATCCTCCGGTTCTACCAAATCATCAGCTGTAGTTTATTTAGCTGGAACTACTTCCAGTTCTACCTCACGACCACTAATTTCATCACAAGAAATTCCCTTTCTCAAAGGTGGCATGTTGAGAAACAAAACACGTTTTGCTCCTCAGTGTGGTAGAAGATATTCCCTTGCGAATACTTAGGATATCCAACAAACTTCCACAGAACTGATCTTGCCTCGAGCTTGTCCGGATTTTGCTTTTGGCATAGGCCGGACAACTCCAAATCTTAACTTACTTAAGAGATGGGCTCTTCCCATACCATATCACATATGGAGTGGTAGGCACCTGATTTGGTTGGAACCCTATTCAATAGGTATACAGCTTTCCAAGTGCATACCCCCCAAAAAGGAAATAGGCAATTCAGTAGTACTCATCATAGAGCACACCATATCACATAAGGTGCGATTGCTCCGCCCCGATACACCTACGTGCTGTGGTGTATATGGAGGAGTAATGCTGAGAGAGAATCTCATTCTCCTTTAGAATAGTCCACGAATTCCGTGCTCTAGTATTCTCATCATAGGACATAATACTTATACCCGTTTTGGTTCTCTATTTCTAACTTATATTCTTTGAATTTCTCAAAAGCTTCAGACTTGTGTTTCAACAGGAACACATGTACGAATCTTAAGAGATCATCAATGAATGTAATGAAGTACAAATAACCATTCCTGGCATGTGTAGACAGGGGACCTACATACATCATTATGTATCAATCCCAAGAGTTCACTAACTCTTTCTCTATTTCCAGTCACAAGATGTAAATTCAAACTGATTTAAAAATGCATGTTTATGTAACTTAGCTAGTCGGGTCGCATTGATATGACCTAGTATACAATGCCTCAAGAAAGATTCGTTCATTTCTGAACTCTTCCTCTTGTGTGTGTTATGTACGTTATGAACTGTAGTTTGATTTAGAGCGTATATGCTTTTAGATAACGTGCCTGAACCGATCAACTCTTGATATAGGAAAATGTTCAAAACATTATCCAACAATACAAAATTATATCCTTCTTTACTAAATAAATATACAGATATGATGTTGTATATCAGGTTCGGTATTTAATAACATTCGTTCAGAATCAATGTATTTGGTAATACAGGGTGATAACTGCCAACATACTTGGCTACAACAATTGCACCATTTCTAACTCTTAAAACTTATCACCCATTCTCAGTTCTCTACCTTTCTGTAGCCCATGTAACAGATTACATATGTGGGATCCTGATCCGGTATCTCATACCCAGGACGTAAAAGATACTGAGAAACAGTTCTCTGTAATGAACACACCCGAAGAAGATGCATCATCATGTACTTTCTTCGTTTGGGCGGCACGAGAATTCTCGTAATCCCTAATTTCCTGCTCGGTCTTATAACAGTTATAAGTTGGAGCAGAACCAACGTTCCCCAGCTCAGTATAACAAGCGGGATCGATCAATTCATCCATATTATTATCTTGATTAAGGAGTGACATGGTCGCTACCTGGAGAGAGAGAGAGAAGAAAACACTCAGCGTATGCTTTTGCAAGATTAGATTGGTTATTGATATATCTAATCAGGATGGCTCCCACTGTTTTAATCAAATCTTCCTTCAAACCCTAAAAGGAAAGACTAGTCGGGATTAATTACACCCTACAAGTTCGCCAATCTTTCGGCCAGGCCAGTGCCGGTACTTTGAGGGAGGTTCCCCGTGCTTTCGCACGGACTTAATTAAAATAAATCTCGTTTTCCCAGAGGCGTAACTGTTAGTTGTATGTATGCCCTAGAGGCCAGTATTGTACAGATGATGTATATTATATTGGATGCTTGGACATATATAGAGATGACTTTCTTGCTCTATATGACAGTATGCTATCTGGTTGCTCTTTATCTTAACATGTACACTTGTCTCTTTATACTGTCTTATAGTTACATGTTGGTAAAGCCCTTAGGATATGTACTTGACTACCTGGACTATGATGTAGATCATACTAGTGGGGACATGGTAGTCCATAAGTACATCCTTCAAGGTCCCTAGTCGTGGGTGTATCGAGACGGGGCATCGATATACCAGTGTAGACTAGCGTATACGCTTCTCGACCCATGAGATGGGCGATGGATGATCCCATATCCATTGGTGTTTGACATCAGAGATGGTGTACGGGTGCTCAGTGGAGACTGGGTACACTAGACGGACTCCCCGAGAACTCCCAGATGGTATTATACCTCACGTCAGATGGCAGTTCTCAGGTGACACTTGTACAGGTTAGTCTGTAGACCCGAGATCGTCATAGAGTCTTGTGTGATTTCCACTGTGCTTTGATCTCCACCTTACCACGTCCATGAGGGCGTGCAAAACGGTGGTCTTTGGGTACAGTCCCGAGTCACATGGAGGCAATGAGCGATAGGAGGGGTTTCGTCTCTCCCGGTATTGGGAGTTGATGTTGCGCTGTGCTCGATTGGCCGTAGCAGGGAAGTCCCTGGCCAGGGCTGATCAGAGATTTGCTGGTAAGTGTTACCAGTAGTTTCTCGACCCGCTATGAGCCTCATATCGGCTCGACTTATCGGTTATTGGGGTCTGACGTATACCACCCCTAGACAAGATATGCGACATATCAGACGAATAGACCGGACTGTACGGTAAGTGTTACTGGTTGGATTCACAGGAGTGTGAGCCGGCAAGCTCGTCGATCTTCTGATCGCTCAATACCCGGATGGCCGTTACGTTTAGCAGACCGCTTGCGGCTTGTGGGTGCTTGATATGATCATCATCTGCTACCGGCGTATTGACGAGTCTTTAGAGTCCTACACAGAGGTTTCCTGGCTCAAGCGAAACGAAATAGGAGTGCATATGAGATATGTGCGGGAGCGAGAATAATGCGTGTATGTGATACCGCATTTCATTCTCGCGATAAATGTTTCGATTGGTTATATTCGATATGACCTAGTTATCGAATCATTGATTCGATAAATCGATACATTGAATACTAGTCGGTTATGTGCGACATGACCGGATCATTGAATCAAATGTTGATTTAATGATTTAATGTATAATTATATATTTGATATATTACTTTGCATTAACTAGTATTGGTTCACTTTATACGGATTTTCTCACTTGATGTGCAAGTTGTATATGTGATATACTTTTGTGCACATATATGTATCATGTTTGATGATACTTGATCATTTGGTTAAGTGTGAAGAATTAAACCATGGTTAAATGATAATTAGGGTTTTGCCTTATCATTTATTTATTCATTTCTTTGTTTATTTTATTGGATAAATGAAGAGATAATGGTTTGTTTTTGTCATGAAGCTTGTTGAAGCTTCATGAAGCTTTGACCAAGGAGACCATTTTGTCTTCATGCTTAACCCTAACCCATCCACTTACCATGGTTTATTCTCTACACTTAACCCTAGTTAGATTATGATAAGTATGGATTTTTCTTTTCATTTTAAAATAACTTATCATAAACTAGCTTCATCTTCTTCCTTCTTCTTCAAGACAGAAACCTTGATGCCATCAATGGCAACTTGAGTTTTAGTGAGAGAAATCCAAATCTAAAGTGAACCCACCTCCTATTTCTTCATCCTCTATCTCTTGCCAAGTGGTTTTGGGTGTTTTCTTCACAAGTTTCACAACTTGGTGAAGTCGGAGCTTGAACTTGTGCAACCTCGACGTAGATCGTCTTTGACACGAAGCCGACGACCTTGCTCGCCCGTTTTTCCGATGAAGCCGACGAATGAGTCTAGGATTCATGATGGACAGCGAGAGCACACCCACGTGGAGCTAAGGAAGTGGGGAACCGGATCTACAAAGGTTGTAGCATCTAACTTTTAGTTAAGTAGTTAACTAGATTCTCATTTCGCCTAAACATCTAGTCAACGATCCGTGTTAGGGTTTCTCGGCACCAATAATTTTTGAAATTGGCATGGTTGATGCCTTGTGAGACTTCATTAGGATGCCTAGGAACCCTACAGTGGTATCAGAGCCTAGCTAGAGCCTTAGGCGAAGTCTAGACGCAATTTGAAGCCCGAACGAACCCGAAACCCTAAACCAAACATGCTCTCTGGACTTTTTCCAAAATCTGGAGTTTTTCGATATTAAAAATATGCAGAAAAATAAGCAGGAAATTCTAAGGTTTACTGTGAAATTCGTGAACGTAATTCCACTAAGACGGCGCGGATCCGCGGCATGAGCATGGCTCATGCGGCGGATCCGCGGCCGTACGGCCTCAATATTTAAAGAATTTTACACAGTAATTCTTAGTTTCCAGTGGTGATTTTCCTGGGTATTTTTAATAATTATTCAAGAGTTGAATTTTCTGGGGTTGCTTTGGGGATTCGGTGTTTCGATCGGGGTATCAAATTTCGTCTTTGTGCATTTCCGGATAATTTTTAGAATATGTTAAAAAGTTCGACCGGATATAAATACCCAACTTTTCCCCTGTCGGGAAATTTCCAAGTGTTGGATTTTTCCGTAGTTTAACGACGTTCTAAGTAGTGCAAGTAACGCGATGGACCCTCTAGAAGACAACAAACCTTAACTCGATTATGTGACCGTCTTGAACTGCCCTTTGAACCTTCGGGTTTGGGGCAGTACGGCGTGCCACATGTGAGGCGTTGGCTTGACCCTTCTACGGCTGGACCGTTGGTACTGAGGCACGAACTGAATGTTGTTAGACTTATTTCATGTGTTGAGCTGTATCGGGAAAACTTGGGTATTCGACTGTTCGATCGGAAAGTTTAACATTTTCTGTTTATCCAGAATGGGATACAATAATTGGAATTCACAAACAGTTATGAGATAACTGAATGAATGTTATAAATCTAGCAGTTTAGTCCCACATGATATTGAAAAGAGTTTTCGATAATGAGACTAAAATGCGGGATTTATATCTGTTAGGCATGTGATGTCTAAGTATTTCATTTGATTAGGCATGCGATGTCTAAAGAAGTTGCGGATTCCAATTGTTGTAGTTTTACACTTTCTTTTCTGTGACCGTAAGTGTAATATGTGAATCGCCGGTTTCGTTGCTATATGTCAACGACAATTGGGATGCGCATATTTACTTACGTTGATGACATGTGATGTTATGTGTTGCTGGATATGTTATATTGGATTGTCGTGTTTGAATAGCCGGGGGTTTTTATGTGAGATGAGTGTTTTTCATTTTCATTCATGTAAAAACTTGTATGTAATATTCTTTTATTGGGGCACTTCCAGGTTGCGGAAGTCGTCACCTTTTGTATATTATTTACTTTTCCGCATTAGGATAGACCCAAGGAGGGGAGCACAAGTAACCGGGTTCTGGGGTCCAGCGGGAGACCAACTCGAGGAGTCGAGTCCGGGTCTCCTAACCCTAGAATTGGCAGGGTTGCTTGCAGCTCTCGTAGGGGTCTAGGGGTGTGGGATTGGCTATTCATCATGACCGTGGAATCTGTGTTTTATACTGGCTCGTATTGAAAACACGGACGTCCTAGTATATCCAATATTTCATATGTTTCTTCTGCTGCGATATCTGTGATGTGATCATGTGATGTTCTGTGATAGATACTTTATATAGTATATATGATATATTATATAGACGTTACTTATGTTTTGCACCCGCACTAGCCCTGCCCTGCTCTGTCGTTAGTTACCTAACCTAACGGTGCACGAGGGGACATCGAGGCGAATGCGGATGGCATAAGTATACGTCGTATTTATCTGTGATGTTTAGGTACTTAAATGATGGGACTTCATTAATGTGATTAATGAAATAAAAGAAACCAAATGATGTTGTAGAATCAGATTTTAAAATAAAACAGGTAGCTACAGTTCTTGCTTTGCATAGCGGTATATATGATATACCCTGCACCTTATTCGATGAGGAAAGGACCGAGATCCCTTCACCGGGAGTGACTCCTTTAGCAGTAACTGGCACATGCTACACACTCGGTTTGGCTTTGATTGCTTTTAAGAGTTTTTGCTTTGCACAGTGATATATATGATATATCCCGCACCTCATTCGACGAGGAAAGGGCCGACGATCCCTTCACCGGGAGTGACCCCTTTAGCAAAACTAGAAAAGCCTCAAAATCACTCCATTTCAAAACTTCATTCGATTCTACAACGATATCAAGTTCATTACGCTCATGGTTTTTTCTGAAAGAACCCGCGTAGCCCTCCGTCATTTCAGATAGATATTATTTAGTATTCGTGCTATGTTTGTTGACTTAGTCAAGGCATAGTGTATGGTAGCTAAATTATGTTTATCTGCAACAACATGAGATGTGATTGGATTAGAGCATTCGCACGGCCTTGTTGACTCAGTCAAGGGTCGTACGGGTGGGTTTAATTCAATCGGGAAATGTACGGGTTGAACTTGACTTGCGATTTATGGTTTGTTGACTTAGTCAAGGTCATAGATCGCTAGGGGCAAAAGCATTATCGGGAATTTCAAGTGTTGAAATTTGCAATGAGATTGCATACCTTCTATGAGATAGTTGGATCCCGATACCCACTGCGAGTAAGAGTTACTCCTGGGAGAGTTTTACACATTACAATTAGCCGATCAAGTAGGTGTCTAGAAAGGTGTTAACGAGGTTACGCCTCTGGGAAAACGAGATTTACATTAATTAGGTTCGTGCGAAAGCACGGGAGACCTCCCTCAAAGTACCGACACTGGCCTGGCTGAAAGATTGGCGAACTTGTAGTGTGTAATTAATACCGGCTAGTCTTTCCTTTTAGGGTTTGAAGGAAGATTTGATAAAAAAACAGTGGGAGCCATCCTGATTAGATAAGATAATAACCAATCTGATCTTGCACGAGCATACGCTAAAGCGTTTTCTTCTCTCTCTCTCCAGGTAGCGACCATTTCTTGCCTTAATCAAGATAATAATATGGATGTATTGACCGAACCCACATATTATACTGTGCAGGGGAACGTTGAACCTGTTCTATCTTATAAGTGTTATAAGAATGAACAGGAAACAGGAGAATATCTGGATTCTCACACCGCCCAAAAGGAGAACATGCATGTTGATGCATCATCTTCTGGTGTGTTTGTCATTGAGAACTGTTTCTCAGTTCACCCTACGTCCTGGGTATTAGATACCGGATCAGGATCCCACATATGTAAGCAGTTACATGGGCTAAGGAAAGGTAGAGAACTGGGAAAATGTGATCATTCCGTTCAAGTAGGGAATGGGGCAAATGTTGCAGCCAAAGCAGTTGGCATATATCACCTGGTATTACCAAATGGTAATACACTAGTCCTGAATGAGTGCTATTATATACCGAACATGATGTGCAACATTATATCAGTTTCTTTATTAAGTAAAGAAGGATATAATTTTGTAGTAAAGGATAATGTTATGAACATATTCCTAGATCAAAGGTTGATTGCATCAGGCTCGCTACATAATGGCATATTCATTCTCAATCAAAATACAGTCTTTAATATACAAAACACACACAAAAGGAAAAGCTCAGAAATGAACGAATCCTTCTTGTGGCACTGTAGACTTGGCCATATCAATGAGACACGACTAGCTAAGTTGCATAAGAATGGATATTTGAATTCATTCGAATTATCATCTTATGACACTTGCCATTCATGTCTCAAAGGAAAAATGACCAAAACTCCGTTTACGGGACACGGAGAAAGAGTTACTGAACTTTTGGGACTGGTGCATAGTGATGTATGCGGTCCAATGTCTACACACGCCAGAAATGGTTCTTCCTACTTCATTACATTCACTGACGATCTCTCTAGATACGGGCATGTGTTCATGTTGAAACACAAGTCTGAAGCTTTTGAGAAATTCAAAGAATATAAGCACGAGGTAGAGAACCAAACGGGCAAAAGTATTAAGGTTCTTCGATCTGATCGAGGAGGTGAATACTTAAGCAGTGAATTCCTGGATTATCTAAAAGAGAATGGGATTCTCTCTCAGCTTACTCCTCCTTATACACCACAGCACAACGGTGTATCGGAACGAAGGAATCGCACCCTATTAGATATGGTGCGTTCAATGATGAGTAATGCTGAGTTACCTATTTTCTTTTGGGGGTATGCGCTTGAGACAGCCATATACCTATTGAATCTGGTTCCGTCTAAATCTGTACCTACCACACCATATGAGATATGGAGTGGGAAGAGACCATATTTTAAACGAATTAAGATATGGGGTTCTCCGGCCTATGTCAAAAAACAAAATCCAGACAAACTCGAGGCACGATCAGTCCTTTGCAAGTTTATGGGATATCCTAAGAATTCTCAAGGATATTTTTTCTACCAAGCTGAGGAACAAAGAGTGTTTGTTGCTCAACATGCCACCTTTTTGGAAAGGGAATTTCTTGCAAAAGAAATTAATGGCGAAGAGGTAGAGCTGGAAGAGGTTCCAGCACCACAAACTGCAACTAACGATTTAGTAGAACCAGAGGATTCAGTGGTGCCCGACGTACCCCAGCCTCTCCGCCGATCTAGTAGGGTTTCTCGTCCACCTGAGAGATACTATGGTTTTCTCATTGATGGTGGCAGTGAGGATTGCATCATGGAGGATGATGACCCAACTAGCTTCGAGCAGGCCATCACGAGTGGGGACTCAGTGAAATGGCTGGATGCTATGCGGTCCGAGATGGAATCCATGTACACCAACAAAGTATGGACTTTGGAAGTTGCTCCTGAAGGGGTAAAACCCATTGGGAGCAAGTGGATCTTCAAGAAGAAACTTGGTGTAGATGGGAAAGTGGAGACTTTCAAAGCTAGACGTGTAGCAAAGGGTTTTCGTCAAAGACCAGGTGTGGACTATGACGAGACCTTTTCTCCAGTGGCTATGCTTAAATCCATCCGAATCATGCTTGCCATCGCTGCGTATCATGACTACGAAATCTGGCAAATGGATGTTAAGACCGCCTTTCTAAATGGTGATTTAGAAGAGTGCGTGTACATGACTCAGCCAGAGGGCTTCGTAGACAGTGGGAGCAGCGGCAAGGTGTGCAAGCTGCTTAAATCCATTTATGGATTAAAGCAAGCATCGCGGAGTTGGAACATCTGCTTTGATGTCGTTATCAAAGAGTTTGATTTCGTCAAAAACCCAGATGAACCTTGTATTTACAAGAAGGTGGCAGGAAGTAAGGTTGTCTTCCTCGTATTGTACGTGGACGACATACTCTTGATAGGAAATGATATTCCTATGCTACAATCGGTCAAGCTCTTCTTGTCACAAAGATTCTCAATGAAAGATCTTGGTGATGCCTCCTGCATATTGGGAATCAGGATCTATAGAGATAGATCCAAAAGGATATTGGGATTGTCCCAATCCAGGTACATTGACACCATACTAAAGAGGTTTAGTATGGAAGAATCCAAGCGTGGGAACTTACCCACGATCTCTGGACTCACTCTCTCCAAAGAGATGTCTCCCAAGACTGATTTGGAGAGAGCTCGCATGCAAGGGATACCCTATGCTTCGGCAGTAGGCTCTATCATGTATGCGATGCTATGTACCAGACCCGATGTTGCATACTCACTAAGTGTAGTGAGTCGGTATCAAGCAGATCCTGGAGAGAGTCACTGGACAGCTGTGAAGAACATTCTCAAGTACTTGCGAAGGACTAGAGATATGTTCTTGGTGTATGGTAACGGAGAACTCCAAGTGGAGTCCTTTACCGATTCGAGCTTCCAGAGTGATAAGGACGGCTCTAAGTCGCAGTCGGGCTTTGTCTTTACCCTTTACGGAGGGGCGGTTAGCTGGAAAAGTTCCAAGCAGGAAACCGTGGCAGACTCGACGATGGAGGCTGAATACATCGCTGCCAACGATGCTGCCAAAGAGGCTGTCTGGATCAAGAAGTTCATTACTGAACTTGGAGTGGTTCCATCTATTGAGCATCCAATACCTTTGTATTGCGATAACAATGGAGCGGTGGCTTTGGCCAAGGAACCCAGGTCCCATCAGCGATCCACGCATATTCTGAGGCGGTATCACCTGATCCGGGAGATAGTTGATCGCCGGGAGATCGAGATCAGGAGAGTTGACACGAAGGACATCACGGCGGATCCACTCACGAAGGCCATTCCCCAGATACAGTTTGAGAGACTCTTCGGGATGCTCGGTATGCGATACTACAGCAGCTGGCCCTAGTGCAAGTGGGAGATTGTTAGTTGTATGTATGCCCTAGAGGCCAGTATTGTACAGATGATGTATATTATATTGGATGCTTGGACATATATAGAGATGACTTTCTTGCTCGATATGATAGTATGCTATCTGGTTGCTCTTTATCTTAACATGTACACTTGTCTCTTTATACTGTCTTATAGTTACATGTTGGTAAAGCCCTTAGGATATGTACTTGACTACTTGGACTATGATGTAGATCATACTAGTGGGGACATGGTAGTCCATAAGTACATCCTTCAAGGTCCCTAGTCGTGGGTGTATCGAGACGGGGCATCGATATACCAGTGTAGACTAGCGTATACGCTTCTCGACCCATGAGATGGGCGATGGATGATCCCATATCCATTGGTGTTTGACATCAGAGATGGTGTACGGGTGCTCAGTGGAGACTGGGTACACTGGACGGACCGCCGAGAACTCCCAGATGGTATTATACCTCACGTCAGATGGCAGTTCTAAGGTGACACTTGTACAGGTTAGTCTGTAGACCCGAGATCGTCATAGAGTCTTGTGTGATTCCCACTGTGCTTTGATCTCCACCTTACCACGTCCATGAGGGCGTGCAAAACGGTGGTCTTTGGGTACAGTCCCGAGTCACATGGAGGCAATGAGCGATAGGAGGGGTTTCGTCTCTCCCGGTATTGGGAGTTGATGTTGCGCTGTGCTCGATTAGCCGTAGCAGGGAAGTCCCTGGCCAGGGCTGATCAGAGATTTGCTGGTAAGTTTACCAGTAGTTTCTCGACCCGCTATGAGCCTCATATCGGCACGACTTATCGGTTATTGGGGTCTGACGTATACCACCCCTAGACAAGATATGCGACATATCAGACGAACAGACCGGACTGTACGGTAAGTGTTACTGGTTGGATTCACAGGAGTGTGAGCGGGCAAGCTCGTCGATCTTCTGATCGCTCAATACCCGGATGGCCGTTACGTTTAGCAGACCGCTTGCGGCTTGTGGGTGCTTGATATGATCATCATCTGCTACCGGCGTATTGACGAGTCTTTAGAGTCCTACACAGAGGTTTCCTGGCTCAAGCGAAACGAAATAGGAGTGCTTATGAGATATGTGCGGGAGCGAGAATAATGCGTGTATGTGATACCGCATTTCATTCTCGCGATAAATGTTTCGATTGGTTATATTCGATATGACCTAGTTATCGAATCATTGATTCGATAAATCGATACATTGAATACTAGTCGGTTATGTGCGACATGACCGGATCATTGAATCAAATGTTGATTTAATGATTTAATGTATAATTATATATTTGATATATTACTTTGCATTAACTAGTATTGGTTCACTTTATACGGATTTTCTCACTTGATGTGCAAGTTGTATATGTGATATACTTTTGTGCACATATATGTATCATGTTTGATGATACTTGATCATTTGGTTAAGTGTGAAGAATTAAACCATGGTTAAATGATAATTAGGGTTTTGCCTTATCATTTATTTATTCATTTCTTTATTTATTTTATTGGATAAATGAAGAGATAATGGTTTGTTTTTGTCATGAAGCTTGTTGAAGCTTCATGAAGCTTTGACCAAGGAGACTATTTTGTCTTCATGCTTAACCCTAACCCATCCACTTACCATGGTTTATTCTCTACACTTAACCCTAGTTAGATTATGATAAGTATGGATTTTTCTTTTCATTTTAAAATAACTTATCATAAACTAGCTTCATCTTCTTCCTTCTTCTTCAAGACAGAAACCTTGATGCCATCAATGGCAACTTGAGTTTTAGTGAGAGAAATCCAAATCTAAAGTGAACCCACCTCCTATTTCTTCATCCTCTATCTCTTGCCAAGTGGTTTTGGGTGTTTTCTTCACAAGTTTCACAACTTGGTGAAGTCGGAGCTTGAACTTGTGCAACCTCGACGTAGATCGTCTTTGACACGAAGCCGACGACCTTGCTCACCCGTTTTTCCGATGAAGCCGACGAATGAGTCTAGGATTCGTGATGGACAGCGAGAGCACACCCACGTGGAGCTAAGGAAGTGGGGAACCGGATCTACAAAGGTTGTAGCATCTAACTTTTAGTTAAGTAGTTAACTGGATTCTCATTTCGCCTAAACATCTAGTCAACGATCCGTGTTAGGGTTTCTCGGCACCAATAATTTTTGAAATTGGCATGGTTGATGCCTTGTGAGACTTCATTAGGATGCCTAGGAACCCTACAGTAACCCCGTTGACACCTTTCTAGACACCTACTTAATCGGCTAATTGTAATGTGTAAAACTCTCCCAGGAGTAACTCTTACTCACAGTGGGTATCGGGATCCAACTATCTCATAGGAGGTATGCAATTTCATTGCAAATTTCAACACTTGAAATTCCCGATAATATTTTTCCCGGAGCGATCTGTGACCTTGACAAGGTCAACAAACCATATACCGCAAGTAAAGTTCAACCCGTCATTTCCTGATTGAATTAAACCTACCCGCATGACCCTTGACATGGTCAACAAGATCGCACGACTACCCTAAAACAATCGCATCATATGTTAGCAGATCAGCACTAATCAGCTACCGCACACTACGCCTTGACAAGGTCAGCAAACGCAGCATGAATACTAACTATTACTTATCTGAAATGACGGAGGGTCTACGACAGGTTTTTAAGAAAACCTTTTGTGTAATGAACTTGTTATCGTTGTAGAATCAAATGATTTTAAATGGAGTGTTTTTTAGGCCTTTGCTAGTTTTGCTAAAGAGGTCACTCCCGGTGAAGAGATCTCGGCTCTTTCCTCGTCGAATGAGGAGCAGGATATTCACAATACCACTATGCAAAGCAAGAACTAAAAAAGCAATCAAAAGACAAAACCGAGGGTTGTAGCATCTGCCAGTTATTGCTAAAGAGGTCACTCCCGGTGAAGGGATCTCGGCTCTTTCCTTATCGAATAAGGTGCTGGATATTCTACAAGGAATACCGCTATGCAAAGCAAGAACTAGAGCTACCTATTTTTGAAAATTTGATTCCACAACATCTTTAGGTTTATTTTCTTTCATTAATCTCATTAATGAAGTCCCATCATTTTAAGTTACCTAAACATCATAGATAAATACAACCTACGCTTATGCTATCCGCATTCGCCTCGATGTCCCCTCGTGCACCGTTAGGTTAGGTAACTAACGGCAGAGCGTGGCAGTGCTAGCGCGGGTGTAAAACATAAGCAACGTCTATATAATATATCACATGATATATTATATCCAGTATCTATCTCAACATATATATCAAATGATCACATCACAGATATCGCAGCAGAAAACAACATATGAAATATTGGATATACTAGGATTTCCGTGTTTTAAATTAAGCCAGTATAAAACACGGATTCTACGGTCTTGATGAATAGCCAATCTCACACCCCTAGACCCCTACGAGAGCGGCAAGCAACCCTACCAATTCTAGAGTTAGGAGACCCGGTCTCGACTCCTTGAGATGGTCTCTCACTGGACCCTAGAAGTCGGTTACTTGTGCTCCCCGCCTTAGGTCTATCCTAATGCGGAAAAGAAAATAATATACAATGGTGACATCATCCTCAACCCGGAAGTGCCCCAATAAAAGAATATTACATATAATGAATTTTACATGAATGAAAATGAAAAACTCTCATCTCACATAAAACCCCCGGCTATTCAAAACACGACGATCTAATATAACATATCACAGCAACACATAACATCACATGTCATCAACGTAAGTAAATATGCGTATCCCAATTGTTGTTGACATATAGCAACGAAACCGGCGATACACCACATATTACACTTACGATCGCAGAAAAGAAAGTGAAAAACTACAACAGTTGGAATCCGCAACCACCTTAGACATCACATGCCTAACCAAATGAATTCCTTAGACATCGCATGCCTAACAATTATAAACCCCGCATTTTAGTCTCGATCTCGAAAACACTTTTCAATATCTAGTCGGGAAATTCAACAAGATTCCCGACATGCTGATCGAATGCTCGTCGGAAACTTTAGTAGACGGCCACACCCCCCGATGCCGTTGACAAAGTGCACGAAGGCGGAACACTGCTGCCGCGAGCACCCGAACGGATGCTTTTGGCGACAGGGTTCTCCTACAGTCACTTGGTCGGGGCTATGGGGCGTGGCTGTCTAATAATGTTACCCGGTGAGTATCCGCGTACGCTACGTGATTGCAACGGACTTTTGATCGCATCAAAATCCCCCAATCAAATGAGACTAAACTGCTAGATTTATAAAATTCAAATTAGTTTTGATTCCAAGTATTGTCTAACAAGATTCCTAGGGTTTAATGGCGGTTCTGACGGCTACATAATCGAGTTAAGGTTTCGTTCTTCTAGAAGGTCCACACAATCACTTGCATATTTTTCCGAATACGTTAAACTTGGAAAAATGGGTTTTTGACATCGATCGAACTTTTAAACTTCGCCTAGACAACATGTGAATAACCCGAAACATTATTAAAACTACGAATACAAACACTCCGAATTGCTTATAGTGTAAAATTACATCACATGCGAAATTAGCAAAAATAAACAACACCTGAAACACTAAAACCCAGTCACTGGAACACAGGCAAAAAATCAGGGGGTGAGCTCGGAATTTGGCCGAGATGACCATGTATGGGGCCGGCCACATTGTCTCAGAAATGCATGAAATTTTGTCAGTGTTCATGTTATATTACATATAGCACTCTGTAATTGTTTAAAAAAAATTTTGACAAATATTTAAAATCGACAGAAACATGATTTTCGCGTTTCAAGTTTCGGAGTATTTCGGTTTCGTAATCTTAACAAAATCCGTATAAATTTCTAGCATGTCTTTGATACCGCTGCAGGGTTACCTAAGACGGCGGCTAGGTTTCGGGAGGCATCGTCCATGCCAAATTCAAAAATTTGCCGTTTTAGCTAACCCTAACAAAGAATCGTTAACTAGAAATCGACGGAAATATATATGCAAACACTTTGCAAGTCTAGTGAGCAAGGAATACAACCTTTATAGACCGGTCCTTCACTTCAATAGCTCCATGTAGTAATCCCTTTCGCTGCGATCATGAACTCCGGACTCTAGAGAGGCTCCCATGAAGAAACAAACATGCTTGCTTCGAAGACTTCGAGACCGAAGATGATCTACGTCGAGGAGACACTAACACAAGCTATCTCTTCACTAATTATGAAATTAGTGAAGCAAACATCCTATACTAAAAAGGCAAGTAGTAGAGGATGATGAAGTAGGAAGTGGGCTCACTTTAGATTTCATTTTCTCACACTTTTTCCATTAACTCCATTGAAGCTAGAAAGCTTTTAGGAAGAAGAAGAAGAAAGAACTTATATGAAAAAATAATGATCCAAATGAATTATTGCAACCATGGGTGAGTTAAGCCCTTATGCCTAACTCATGTAGTGAATAAACCAAGGGCTAAGGTTAAGGGTTGGGTTAAGAAATATCCTAAGGAATGACAAAAGAGTGGACTTTGTCAATATTTCTACAAGTTTCATCCAAGCTTGACAACATTGACCAAGTCTTCTCTCTTCCCTAACTTAACCCTAGCATGGTATTAATCTCATATACCCATCTTGCATGTATCATCAAGCATGACACAAAATAATGTACACTTGCATATATCACATATATACAATGTGCACAAAGTGAGTGAGAGAAGAATCATAAGTGAGCTAATACTAGTTAATGTAATGTAATATATCTAATATATAATTATACATTAGATTATCAAATCAACTCTTGATTTAATAATCCGGCTATATCACATATAACCGACTAATATTATGTGTAACAACTTATCGAATCAACACTTGATCCGATAACCCGGCTATATCGCATATAACCGACCAATGTCATAATTCGCGAGAATAGAATACGGTATCTCATATCGTATCTATCTCGGTCCCGCACATATCACATATGTGCTCCTACTCCGTTTCGCTTGAGCCAGGAAACCCCTGTGTAGGACTCTAAAGACTCGTCAATACGCCGGCAGTAGGTGATGATCATATCAAACACCCACAAGCCGACAGCGGTTTGCTAAACGTAACGGCCACCCGGGTATTGAGCGATCAGAAGATCAACAAGCAAGCCTGCTCACACTCTTGCGAATCTAATCGGTAACACTACCGTACAGCCCGGTCTCTTCGTCTGATATGTCGCATATCTCGTCTAGGGGTGGTAAACGTCATACCCCGGTAAATTGATAAGTCGTGTCGATATGAGGCTCATAACGGGTCGAGAAACTACTGATAACACTTACCAGTATATCTCTGAAGCAGCCCTGACCAGGGACTTCCTATTATAGCCAATCGAGCACAACGCAACATCAACTCCCAATACCGGGAGAGACGAAACCCCTCCTATCGCTCATTGCCTCCATGTGATTCGGGACTGTACCCAAAAGCCACCGTTTTGCACGTTCTCTTGAACGTGGTAAGGTGGAAATCAAAACACAGTGGGAATCACACAAGACTCTATGACGATCTCGGGTCTACAGACTAACCTATACCAGTGTCACCAGAGAACTGCCATCTGACGTGAGGTATAATACCATCTGGGAGTTCTTGGCGAGTCCGTCCAGTGTACCCAGTCTCCACTGAGCACCCGTATAATGTCTCTGATGTCAAACACTAATGGGTATGTGATCATCCATCGTCCATCTTCATGGGTCGAGAAGCTATACGCTAGTCTACTCTGGTATATCGATGCCCTGTCTCGATACACCCTCGACTAGGAACAATTGAAGGATGTACTTAACGACTACTCTGTCCCCACTAGTATGATCTGCATCATAGTCCTGGAAGTCAAGTACTCATCCTAAGGGCTTTATCAACATGTAACATAGAGACAATCAGAGTACATGTTAAGATAAAGAGCAAACAGATAGCATACTATCATGTCGAGCAAGAAAGTCCACCATATATATGTCCAAGCATCCACTGCAATATACATCATATGTACAGTAATGGCCTCTAGGGCATACATATAACTAACACATACCTATCGTCAGATAGCAGTTTTCTGGTGACACTGGTATAGGTTAGTCTGTAGACCCGAGATTATCATAGTGTCTTGTGTAGTTCCTACTGTGCTTTGATTTTCTCCCTACCACAGCTTAAAGGAGTCATGAAAACAGGTGGATTTTGGGTACAGTCCCGAGTCACATGGAGGCAGTGAGCGAAGGAGGTGTTTCGTTTCTCCCGGTACAGAGAGTTGATGTTGCGCTATACTTGATTGGCTATTACAGTAAGTCCCTGGCCAGGGCTGATGAGATTTACTGGTAAGTGTTATTAGTATTTTCTCATACCGTTATGAGCCACACATCGGCATGACTTATCATGTTACTAGGGTCTGACGTATCCACCTCCAGACTCGATATGGGACATATCAGACGAAGAGACCTGACTGTTAGTGATATATTCCCTAGAGGCTATTATTGTATAGTACTGGTTTGTATATTACATTTTGGAAGCTTGGGATATACACGGATATAATAACAGTCTTGCTCAATATGGTAGTATGCTGCTTAATTTGATTCTATCTTAATATGTGTATATGTTTCTTTTAACGTATCGCTGATACATATTGATAGAGCCCTTAGGATATTTGCTTAACTACCGGCGTTGGGATGGCAGTCACACTAGTGGGGGCTGGGTAGTCTATAAGCACATCCTCATACAGGTCCCTAGTCGTAGGATTATCAAGACGGGGCATCGATACTCCAGAGTAGACTAGTGTATACACTTCTCATCCCAGCAAGGGAGATGGTCTATGCCACAGCGATTAGTACGTCGTACTGGAGATAGTATACAGGTGCTATTGGGTTATGAGTTACACTGGACGGACTCGTGGGGAACTGCTGGTTGGTTTTATACCTATTGTCAGGTAGCAGTTTTCAGGTGACATGAGTACAGCTTAGTCCGTTGACTTGACATCACTATTCGTCTCGAGTGTGTTCCCACTGTACTTAGATCATTACCCTACTACGGCTCTGATGATTCATGCAAACAGGTAGTGGTTAGGTGCAGTCCCGAAGCACTAGGATGCAGTAGTGGTTAGATAGGATTTCTCTCTCCCGGT
This sequence comes from Agapanthus africanus, assembly GCA_030015575.1. NCBI lineage: Eukaryota > Viridiplantae > Streptophyta > Magnoliopsida > Asparagales > Amaryllidaceae > Agapanthus > Agapanthus africanus. The sequence continues at coordinate 201,855,819 of CM057347.1, read as the reverse complement.
ATTGGGGGTTGATATCGCGCTGTGTTCGGAAAGCCATTACACAAAGTCCCTACCAAGGGCATGCGAGATTTACTGGTAGGTACTCGAGTAGTTTCTCAGGGTGTTTTGGGCTCTACCCCGGCACGACTTATTGCGCTATTAGGGGTCTGATGGTTACTGCCCCCTAGGCCCGATATACGAGTATCTTAAACGAACAGATTGGACTGTACGGAGCTTGTCACAGATAGGCTCAATAGGAGTTCGGATGAGTTTTCTCATCGGCCTTCCAATCGACAGATACCTGGGTGGCCGTTACGTGCAGCTAGTACCGCTGACGAACTTGTGGTTAAACCCACTGGCAGCGTACTGTCGAGTCTTTAGAGTTACACACAGAGGGTTTTCCTGCTTCAGGCGAAACGATGTAGAGGCCGTATGGTTTTACGGCACGGTTCGATCATATACGTGTACTTGTGGACGGATCATGATTCGGACAGATAATACTAGTGGGGTTTGGTTTAAGCCGGATCCTAGTATTATATTGTTGGATTATTTTCGTCTCATTGTATTCGTATTTTTCGGAATACGAATACGGGTATGTATATACAGTGAGGGGTATTCTTGTAATTATGCAAGAGTGCTTCTAGAAGAAGAAACCTCATTTGTTGTTTAAACCATTTTGTTAAATGGTTAATGAGGTGGAGGTATGGAGTTTTACTTGGCAATAAATGAAGCATGGCTACTTGGGTGACTCATGGTTTTGTGACTATTGAAGCATGCTTGATTCAATTATTGAATTATTGTTTTGCTTCATTAACACAACCCTTAGCCATTCTTCATATCATTATCATCCTCAACACTCTCTCTCTCCTCCAAGCTCTCTTCTTCTTCCTCAAACCCTAATAGTCTCATGTGTTGAGAAACCTAGGGTATTTTGAGACAAATCAATCAATAATCACTCTCTACATCTTCTAAGCTACTTAGATTAGCATACTAGGTACCCTAGTTACCTCAGTTTAGAGGTTGGAGCTCAAATTACATACTCTCGGGTGAATCGTCTTTGACGCGAGGAGGCCGACCTTGCAAGCTCGATCCGATCTTCAAGGAGCCAAGAAGAGGAGGACAAGAAGACCTGAAGGACTAGTTCACGGAGGTATAACACTCTTACTTAGTAGTTAAACCTCTAGTAGTTTGTTAGTTAAAACCAAAACGACACACGTTTCTCTCATAGGTCAAAACCTATGGTTTGCTCTCGCAAAAGGACCAAATAGCCCTCGACATCGGCGTACAAACGCCGATGATCGAGAAAAACCCAAAACGTACCATTCGTGGTTTCACAACTCACAAAAGGTTATAAGGAATAGGGTGCAAATCATCAAAACCAATAAATTGATCAAATCGATTTATTACAAGAAACCTTGTAAGCATCAATTAGCCGTTTTAATTCGAAACTTGATATTTTAACAAAATTAATGGCCATAATATTCACTAAATATCATAAGTAGATCATACAAACCATTACTTAAATTTAATCTCATCAATTTCCATTAAACCCAAAATTCTAGTTTGCAAAATAATCCAATTTTAACAATTACAAAGTAACAATACACAAATTAGCAATTAGATTAGTTTTGCATAGCATTAACATGTTAATCTACTCATTAAAACCATAATATAATGCTAGAAACCCTCACTAGAATTTTATCTCACCTATATATATATTTTATAAAAACCTAGTTTTCAAAAAATATATGATTTGGACAAATTACATATAACAATTTGTAATTTAACAACCAAACTAGGTTTTACATACATTAAGATGTTAAACTATACATTGCATCCTTAATGATATAATGAAACCCCTAATTGAAATCACAACCCTTACTAGATTTTTCAAAACATTCAATTAAACCCAAATTATTAACTAAATATGTTTGATTTAAAGTATTCAAACAACAATTTAACTATAGGGTTTAGATTATACCTCACAAATTCAAGAGATCCAACATGAATCCTAGCCTCCCAAATTGCCATCTTGTTCATTGATTTATGCAAGCTTGGGCCAAGGAAAAATGGGTAGGGATTAGATTAGGGATTTAGTCAGGTTTTATTTGATTTTAGATGGATTTTTTGTGGACTTTTGGAGAAGAAGAGAAGGGGAAATGAGAGGAGGGGGGCTGCAGAATTTCGGCAGTGAGAGGGAGAGGGGAGGTGTGTGAGTTTGTGGGTAAAAGTCTAAGTCAACTCTCCCCATTCCATATATATTAAGCCCATGCTTTCTAATCCTTTCTTTTCTTTTGTTTTATTCTTTTCACTTGTGAAGAAATGAAGTGGCAAATGGGGTTTGGGGCAGCTAGGCTCGGCCAGAGGAGGCTGGAGTGGTGAGTGGGGATTTGTGAGTGTAAGTGAGGGAAAAAAAAGGATAAATATTATACCCCAATTTCCATTTACATAAATTTCACTATTTAAGCATTTTTCTATCGTATTTTCTAAAACCGTTTTGACAATTTCTTTTCATTTCAAAAGCAACATGTTACATCTTGGTATAATATTTCATGATGCACAAAACTTGTATTACCCCCTTCCAATTTGCAATTATCACTAATTAGATGTATTAGTGACGGCTTAAAATAATATTAAAATAATTAATTTCGGAAAAATTTTCAGTAAACTAGAAATTTTACAAGTGGCTCAATAAACACCAAATACTAGCAATTACATAGCTAGAATATGTATATTTAATTTTATATTAAAAGATATTTATATCTTGATTTTTACGGAAAACACCCGTTATTTTACCGATTATCCGAAATTTCACCTGAATGATTTTCAAAACGTTACAATAAGGAAAAAGCCGAGATCACTTCACCGGGAGTGACCTCTTTAGCGAAACTAGTAAAAGCCTCAAAAGCACTCCTTTTCAAAATCTCCCAATTCTACAACGATATCAAGTTCATTACGCAAAGGTTTTCTGAAAAACATATCGTAGCCCTCCGTCATTTCAGATAAGTCCTACTTAGTATTCGCGCTACGTTTGTTGGTCTGCGTTAAGGCGTAGTGTGCGGTAGCTAACTAGTGCTTATCTGTAGCATATGATGCAGATTGGATTAAGGTAGTCGTACGACTTTGTTGTCTTTCGTCAAGGGTCGTGCGGGTGGGTTTAATTCAATCAAGAAATGTACGGGTTGGACTTGACTAGCGGCCTATGGTTTGCTGGCCTTCGTCAAGGTCATAAGTTGCTAGGGGCAAAATATTATCGGGAATTTCAAGTGTTGAAATTTGCAATGAGATTGCATACCTTCTATGAGATAGTTGGATCCCGATACCCACTGCGAGTAAGTGTTAATCCTGAGAGAGTTTTACACAGGACAATTATCCGATCAAGTAGGTGTCTAGAAAGGTGTTAACGGGGTTATGCCCCTGTGAAAACGAGGTTTATTTTAATTAGGTCCATGCGAAAGGACGGGGAACCTCCCTCAAAGTACCAACACTGGCCTGGCTGAAAGATTGGCGAAATTGTAGGGTGTAATTAATCCCGGCCAGTCTTTCCTTTTAGGGTTTGAAGGAAGATTTGATAAAAACAGTGGGAGCCATCCTGATTAGATAAAATAATAACCAATCTCATCTTGCAAGAGAATACGCTAAAATGTTTTCTTCTCTTTCTCTCCAGGTAGAGACCATGTCATATCTTAATCAAAATAATAATATGGATGTATTGACCGAACCCGCATGTTATACTGTGCTGGGGAACGTTGGTTCCGTTCTTTCTTATAATTGTTATAAGACTGAACAGGGAATAGGGGCATATCCGGATTCCCACGCCGCCCAAACGAAGAACAAGCATGATGATGCATCTTCTTCGGGTGTGTTAGTTATTGAGAACTGTTTCTCAGTTCACTCTACGTCCTGGGTATTAGATACCGGATCAGGATCCCACATATGTAATATGTTACATAGGCTACAGAAAGGTAGAGAACTGGGAGTAGGTGATCATTCCGTAAGATTAGGGAATGTGGCAAATGTTGCAGCCAAAGCAGTTGGCGAATAACACCTTGTATTACCAAATGGTAATACATTGATTCAGAACGAATGCTATTACATTCCGACCCTGATATGCAATCTTATATCAGTTTCTTTACTAAGTAAAGAAGGATATAATTTTGTAGTACAGGATAATGTTATGAACATCTTCCTGAATCAAAGATTTATTGGATCAGGATCGTTAAATAATGGCATATACATTCTAGATCAAACCACAATTCTAAATGTACAAAACACACACAAGAGGAAGAGTTCAGAAATGAACGAATCCTTCTTGTGGCATTATAGACTAGGTCATATCAATGCGACACGACTAGCTAAGTTGCATAAGGATGGATATTTGAATCCGTTCGAATTTTCATCCACTTGCCAGTCATGTCTCAAAGGCAAGATGACCAAAACTTCGTTTACACGACACGGAGAAAGAGTTACGGAACTCTTGGGACTTATACATAGTGATGTATGCGGTCCCATGTCTACACAAGCCAGGAATGGTTCTTCGTACTTCATTACATTCACTGACGATCTCTCAAGATACGGACATGTGTTCCTGATGAAACACAAGTCTGAAGCTTTTAAGAAATTCAAGGAATATAAATCCGAAGTTGAAAACCAAATGGGTAAAAGTATTAAAATCCTTTGATCTGATCGAGGATGTGAATACTTGAGCACTGAGTTCCTGGACTTTCTAAAAGAGAATGGGATTCTCTCTCAGCTTACTCCTCCGTATACACCACAGCACAACGGTGTATCGGAACGGAGGAATCGCAGCCTATTGGATATGGTGCGCTCTATGATGAGCACTGCTGAGTTACCTATTTCTTTTTGGGGGTATGTGCTTGAAACAGCCATCCTATTGAATATGGTCCCTACCAAATCTGTGCCTACCACTCCATATGAGATACGGAAGGGGAAGAGACCGTGTCTTAATTATATTAAAATATGGGGTTGTCCGGCTTATGTTAAAACGCAAAATCCAGACAAGCACGAGGCAAGGTCAGTTCTGTGTAAGTTTGTTGGATATTCCAAAAATTCACGTGGGTATATCTTCTACCATTCCGAGGAACAAAAAGTGTTTGTTTCTTGCGATGCCACCTTTTTAGAAAAGGAATTTCTTGTAACGGAAATTAGTGGCAAGTAGGTAGAACTGGAAGAGATTCCAGCAGCACAAACTACAACAGATGATTTGGTAGAACCAGAGGATTCGATAGCTCCCAACCAACCCCAGCCTCTCCGCCAATCTAGTAGGGTTCCTCAGCCACCTGAGAGATACTACGGTTTTCTCATTGATGGTGGAAGTGAGGATTGCATCATGGAGGATGATGACCCGACTAGTTTTGAGCATGCCATCACGAGTGGACATTCTGTGAAGTGGCTGGATGCAATGCGATCTGAGATGGAATCCATGTACACCAACAAAGTATGGACTTTGGAAGTTGCTCCTGAAGGGGTAAAACCTATTGGGAGCAAATGGATCTTTAAGAAGAAACTTGGTGTAGATGGGAAAGTGGAGACTTTCAAAGCTAGACTTGTTGCAAAGGGTTTTCGTCAACGACCAGGTATGGATTATGACGAAACCTTTTCTCCAGTGGTTATGCTTAAATCCATCCGGATCATTCTTGCCATCGCTGCATACCATGACTACGAAATCTGGCAAATGGATGTTAAGACCGCCTTTCTAAATGATGATTTGGAAGAGTGCGTGTACATGACTCAGCCAGAGGGCTTCGTAGACAGTGGGAGCAGCGGAAAGGTATGCAAGCTGCTTAAATCTATCTACGGGTTAAAGCAAGCATCGCGGAGTTGGAACATATGTTTTGATTTCGTTATCAAAGAGTTTGATTTTGTCAAAAACATAGATGAACCTTGTATGTACAAGAAGGTAGCAGAGAGTAAGGTTTTCTTGCTCGTATTGTACGTGGATGACATACTCTTGATAGGAAATGACATTCTTATGCTGCAATCGGTCAAGCTCTTCTTATCACAAAGATTCTCAATGAAAAATCTAGGGGATGCCTCCTACATCTTGGGGATTAAGATCTATAGGGATAGATCTAAACGGATACTGGGATTGTCCCAATCCAGGTACATTGACACCATACTAAAGAGGTTTAGTATGGAAGAATCCAAGCGTGGGTTTTTACCCACGATCTCAGGACTCACTCTCTCCAAAGAGATGTCTTCCAAGACTGATTTGGAGAGAGCTCGCATGCAAGGGATACCCTATGCTTCGGCGGTAGGCTCTATCATGTACGCGATACTATGTACCAGACCCGATGTAGCACACTCACTAAGTGTAGTAAGTAGGTATCAAGCAGATCCTGGAGAGAGCCACTGGACAGCTGTGAAGAGCATTCTCAAGTACTTGAGAAGGACTAAAGAGATGCTCTTGGTGTATGGTAACGGAAAACTCCAAGTGGAGTCCTTTACCGATTCGAGCTTCCAGAGTGATAATGACGACTCTAAGTCGGACTCGGGATTTGTCTTTACCCTCAATGGAGAGGCGGTATGCTGGAAGAGTTCCAAGCAGGAAACCGTGGCAGACTCGACGATGGAGGCTGAATACATCGCTGCCAACGATACTGCCAAAGAGGCTGTCTGGATGAAGAAGTTCATAACTGAACTTGGAGTGGTTCCCTCCATTGAGTATCCAATACCTTTGTATTGCGATAACAATGGAGCGGTAGCTTTGGCCAAGGAACCCAGGTCCCATCAGCGATCCAGGAATATTCTGAGGCGGTATCACCTGATCCGGGAGATAGTTGATCGCCGGGAGATCGAGATCATAAGAGTTGACACGAAGAATAACACTGTGGATCCACTCACGAAGGCCATTCCCCAGATACAGTTCGAGAGGCTCTTCAGGATGCTGGGTATGCGATACTACAGCAGCTGGTCCTAGTGCAAGTGGGAGATTGTTAGTTGTATGTATGCCCTAGAGACCATTATTGTACATATGATGTTTATTATATTAGATTCTTGGTCATATATAGAAAGGACTTTCCGGCTCGACATGATAGTATGCTATCTGGTTGCTCTTTATCTTAACATGTATACTTGTCTCTTGATACTATCTTTTGGTTACATGTTGGTAAAGCCCTTAGGATGTGTACTTGACTACCAGGATTATGATGCAGATCATACTAGTGGGGCCATGGTAGTCCATAAGTTCATCCTTTAATGTTCCTAGTCGTCGGTGTATCAAGACAGGGCATCGATATACCAGAGTAGACTAGCGTATACGCTTCTCGACCCATGTGATGGGCGATGGATGATCCCATATCCATTGGTGTTTAACATCAGAGATGGTATACGGGTGCTCAGTGGAGACTGGGTACACTGGACGGACTCGCCGAGAACTCCCAAATGGTATTATACCTCACGTCAGATGGCAGTTCTCTGGTGACACTGGTACAGGTTAGTCTGTAGACCCGAGATCGTCATAGAGTCTTGTGTGATTCCCACTGTGCTTTGATTTCCACCTTACCACATTCAAGAGGACGTGCAAAACGGTGGTTTTTGGGTACAGTTCCGAGTCACATGGAGGCAATGAGCGATAGGATGGATTTCGTCTCTCCCGGTTTTGGGGGTTGATGTTGCGCTGTGCTCGATTAGCCATAACAGGAAAGTCCCTGGCCAGGGCTGATTTAGAGATTTACTGGTAAATGTTATCAGTAGTTTCTCGACCCGTTTTGAGCCTCATATCGGCATGACTTATCGGTTATTGGGGTCTGACGTTTACCACCCTTAGACTGGATATGCGACATATCAGACGAGGAGACCGGACTGTACAGTAGTGTTACTGTCAGACTTTTGCAGGAGTTAGAGCGGGCTTGCTTGCTGATCTTTTGATCGCTCAATACCCGGATAGCCGTTACGTCCAGCTAGTACCGCTGACGGCTTGTAGGTGCTTGATGTGATCATCACCTACTGCCGGCGTATTGATGAGTCTTTAGAGTCCTACATAGAGGTTTTACTGGCTCAGGAAAAACGAAGTAGGTGCACATATGTGATATGTCCGGGACCGAGAATAATGCGAGTATTTGATACCGTATTTTATTCTCGCGATATTTGTATCGGACGTTTATATGAGATATATCCGGGTTATCGAATCAAGTGTTGATTCGATAAGTTGGTACATTTAATATTAGTCGGTTATATGTGATATAGCCGGATTATTAAATCAAGTGTTGATTTAATAATTTAGTGTATAATTGTATATTTGATATACTAATTTACATTAACTAATATTAGCTCACTTAAGCATTTATTTATTCTCACATGTGCACACTTATTATATATGTGATATATATTAATTGTGTTCTTTTTGTATCATGGTTGTTGATACACACTACATGGGTGTATGAGACTTACACCACACTAATTATATTGTTGGGTTTTAATATTTAAAGTAATTCCAAAATTAGTGGATAATGAGCTCACATGCATGAAGCTTCATGAAGCTTATGGATGCATTGACTTAGTCCACTAATTTTGTTTTACTTAAGATATTTATTAACCTAACCATTATAATTTATCTATGGTTATGTCTCTACATGAGTTAGTATATGATACAAACTCACCCATGGTTCATTCTCTCACCTCATTAGTTCATTTTCATTTCTTTTGCTCATCTTCTTCTTCCTTGAGCAAAAGCTTGCTAGGGTTTTCTAAAGTGAGAAAATATTGTGAGAAAAATAAAACTAAAGTGAGCCCACTTCCTACTTCATCATCCTCTACTAGATTAGCACTTTAGTATAGGGTGTTAGCTTCACTAATCTCCAATTAGTGAAGTAGTAGCTTGAGTTAGTGTCTCCTTGACGTAGATCATCTTCGGCCTCGAAGACTTCAAACAAGATCTTTACTTTCTTCTCATGGAGCCTTTCAAGAGCCCGCAAGATCGTTTTATCGCAGCGAAGGGACTACTACAAGGAGCTTAAGAAGTGAAGGACCGATCTACAAAGGTTGTATTTCTAGTTCACGTAGAAGTAAAGTAGTTTTCTTTATGTTTCGTATGATTCTCTAGTTATTGATTTTAGTTTAGGGTTCTTTAAAACGGCAAAATTTTGAAAATGGCATGGACGATGCCTCCCGAAACCTTGCTGCGTTCATAGGAACCCTACAGCCTGATCTTCTTATTCTGCTCCCAATTTTTTCTCTGTGCTCCAGTGTTCTAATTTTGTCCCAATTTTATTGTTTGTTTTTTATAATTTTTAGTGTGCAGGAGTCTGGGCATTCATATCGCTTTTTCGCACTAATAATTCGCTTTTCTGACATTTTCAGATTTTGACGGCTTTGCAAACTGTAATCGTGTGAAGCAAAGTGTACATTCAAAGTTAAGGTGATTGCAAGGTACAGTGCCAAAGATTCGGGTAGTTTGACTCACGCAAGCGAACTTTTCAAGCTATCCGGAATCACTTCAACGGGGGTTTCTTAACCCGAAAACTTATTGGTACATATTTTACTAACACCTTCTTCTTAAATCCGACGCAACCAATATACTATCCTTGCAGGATTCTTTGCAATTTCGCTGTCAAACGCTAAAATCGACTAACCCGTATTTGTTGCAGTGCTGGGCATAAACATAAAAAACGATTGTTTGAAAATTTTGAATTACTTTTTCATTGATTTGCGCATTGCATCCATTAATACAGACTTAAGGGCAAGCGAACCCCACAACATACGGTAAAAGGATTTCATCACCTTTTCCGTGGCCCACAAATCACGAAATTGAGAATAACGTTTACCCGCATAAATTTTAAAAAGAAACTAGACTTTAAGCTTTTGAGGACTTCGCTCTCATTAGGAGAAGTTAACTGTATTTAGAACACCGCTTATTGGTATATCATTCCTAGGGTGTCTAGGAAAGTTTTCACGGCGAAACCGTCAAAAGAGAAAGGGTTATCTAATTAAGGACCTTCACGAAAGCGTTTGAAAACCTCCCCTTATCTCTGCACTTACCTGGCCTCGTGATTAGTATATCTTGAGCCCATTTCTCGACGCAGTTTTACTTTAACAATCAAGTTCTTGAGCAGGTCTAGTTGATCTAGGTAAACCCTAGACCGATTAGGTGTGTGGTATTGTGTCGTGATTATTTTTGTGTGTATATTTCATTCTTTTGTTAATAACATAAATAATAAAAAAAACCACATTCTTCTTCCTCTCCTTTTCTTCCTTTTATTATCTTCATGTCATGGGTACCCTACCTAGAAAAACTCTTGCCGAACTTTGGTACACTCAACCAGACATTACTTCATACGGTTCTTGCTTTGGTCGAACTTCGAACGATCCTTCTATGCCAAAACTTTCTTTGAAAGATCGGATATACGCGTCTAGGACAAACAATTGGACTCCGCAATCCACTTTGTATCAACCTCTCCCACCTTCTTACGTTGATACCCCTTTTGAGAGTCATGTTCCGACTCCACGATCGATGTCCATTGCCGACAGAATTGAACAATCACGTAGCCGATCTTTCACTCTTTTCACCACTGCCAATTCTTTTGATCAACAATTCCAATCGCCTTCTTATCCGAATGTTGATCCTACTCCTGTCCAACCATTCGATTCCTATCAATCCTACCTGACTTTTGCACCTTTTCTAGACATTTCTTCTGAACAGCCTTTTGGGAGTTTCACGTATCCAAAAAAATTTGAATTTTTTACTGAAACCCCTTCACAACCCATGTCTAATCTGGAACAGTCATTAGAAGACTTTCGGGTAGCATCATACCAGCAGATGATAGATTTGAATGCGTCCATAGCCGCCCTCATACAACCTAACGAACCGGTAGCTAGTTTCCAACTAGCTCCAAATTTTCCAATGTATGATGTCACGACCCGGAATATAGTTCGTGACCGGCACTTAAATCACGCTACGTCTAAAGGCGTAACGTAAATCAAGTAAGCCGAAGCCCAGAAATCTAAACCTTTTTATAGAAAATAAAAGAGGTGAAGTTTTGAAATAAAGGTATAATGAAATCAAAAGTTTTCTTAATGCATAAATAGTGGAACATGAAAAATGCAAGTGGAATTTATTGGTTGAAAAACATGTTTCGTCTTTTAAAAATTTGGGTAGCACCTCCTTTGTATATTTTGATCCAAAATCACAAATACATGATAATATAAAAGGCATCCCCAAGAGGGAGCTAGCTCTTCGCCAACCGGCGGAATCACAACCACGCAAGTCACAATATAAGTATACGAAGCCCAACGGCGAAGATTAACACAAAGAATAATGTAAAGCAAGACATCAAACCCACCAAGCGAATATATAACCCATCGCTCAAATCTCGCAAGTACAAGTCTTGCTAAGTCTTACTACATATACAAATACTAGTTTCTGATTGATGGAGTTGACTAGATACAATAGGAATAATAATACAAAAGGGATACGATCAAACATGTACCACCTACAAAAGAAAATCACCCGAATGCAACTGTGTGCCAGCGATGCCGCTACTGATCCATGCGGTCAACCTGCAAGAATTGTGGCACAATGGGGTGAGTTGCCAACTCGTGAGTAGAAAACATCATCAGGTAGAAATCGAAATAAACAATGATTCCTAGGTCAACTATATCATAAAGGTAATATTATGATATCTAGGGTGACCGTGTCTACATATATGCCAACAATAATCAAAGCCTGCATGCATGTGGATATCATCCAACAATATAATCAATGCTTGTATACATGTGGATCTCGTCCACTCGAAACATCATAAAAGCATATGCATGTAAATATATGAGGATATCAAAGAATGTGTGTCCATCAATAACACATCAAATCATGGAACCTGAGTGTCCAACACCGACACTTGAAACATCATGAAACCCGTGTTCAGCATCGACACGTAAATCCTCATATCTCAGGCGTCGCATCCTCAGATCGGCCTTCAGGCGCCGCATACTCTGGTCGGCCCTCATATCCATCTCATGAATCTGGTCGGTATCCTCCGGATAACCGCCAGGTCCAAATACTATCACCGGTAGGTAGTGGTCCCTCTGCCAGGCTCATCGTCTACAGCACGAAAATCATATCTCGCCCCGGGGTACCATACCGGGTCCACCATGTACCCGCAGACGGTGCCACTCGCTCCTCGAATCGAGTTTCACATGCCAATCTCAGAACCGAGAAAACACATGGTGGACGTCTCAAAATATCATATCAAAAGAAACCGGGTTTTTAAAACAATACATAATTTCCTTTGAAATTTTACCACGGTTCTCAAATCCAGAATCTCATGAATCAGCAAATCTCAATGCGTATAATCATAAAGCATGATGTATGCAAACATATAACAGAAATGTGAGCATATCAATATAATAGCATGATGTAGCAATTCTACTGTTTGAGTGACATAGCAAATATCGATGATGTAGTGTGTGAGCCGACCAATCTGTGTAAGTGTAACATACGCATCATCGATAATGGTGTAGGTGTACTAGCATAGGTATATATAATGCAATGAGAATGACATGAACGTACATCGTCAGCTAAAAGCTATAAGGTATACGTATCTAACATGACCGAGTCGGTGAATCTATCAATCGACATCCAGCCTCACAATATCATGTACGGTATAATCCATCGTACGTTATACTTTAGTCAAGGGTGTGGATCAATCATCATAAAACTCATCACGTACGGTAAATCATCGTGTGGCGGCATTAAATCATTAGGGATCCTACAACCTATATGACAATGAGGGTACGGACCAACGTCTCGTACGACATATCACTCATGATTCATAACATTATATATATCTATATACCTATATCCCAGGTCGCATCCATAACAATCTCATATCAGGGGACCGGCAAAGGTATCAATCCTCTCATATCGACCCGCATCCGTATACCGACATATCAATCAAGTCATCATATCACATCGTATATTCTTTTCATCACATTTATATCCCACATCAAGTCATTTACATATATATCCTATCTTATAAATCTCATGTCATACTACTCTAAATCTCATACTTATTCTCGTGCACTGTCTATCTATATATCGTGATTCACGTTCACCTTTCATAACCTTATATATCAATTTGAGACATCGTTTCTATCATTTCATGGCAAAGAGTCATATCCCTATAGTTTTCATCTCATATCTCGATATATATATATATATATATATATATATATATATATATATTCAATCATTCATATCATCTCTAACTATCTTTTTAACCCTATCCATAGTTTTCTAATCTAGGTTTCCTTAACCATATTCTATATATTGGTTTCCATCAAAAACTTGCAGGGGTGCTATATGCCATCCACCCGACTTCCCCCGTAGATATAGATCTACTCACCTGCAGAACTCCTTGTTCAGCCGTAGTCGATGTGCTTCGTCGTCTCGAAATCCACACGAAGGTACCTACAATAAATACACATATCGCAATACTTATTAAAATAAATCCCGAAATCCGATACGGCACACAAATTGCCTATAGGTTAGAACCTATAGGCTACGCATGCAAAAACAACCAAACAACCCTCGGCATTGACATAAAAACATCCCACGACAAAATACAATATCAATTTCTAAAACCCCACTTCATAAATCATAAATACCAAACCATGAATTCAAATATCGGGAATACAAAGCCAAACCCACTCACAACAGCTCCCAGATTTTGGTTCAGGTAACCTGGGAGAAAACTACCAAGTACAGGGTGTTGTTTATAGGTTAAATGATCTACAGGCAAAGACCCAACCCGAGACCCCACTACAAAACCGGCGACGTCACCCTTAAATCCTAACCCTAATCTTTAAATTTGTTGCTTAATTCTTTAAGCTAGCTATTTAAGTGGTTATTATAGCTTTAAAGTTCATGTTTAGTTAATTCATGATAATTATTATGAAATCAAGTTAGGGTTTTGATGTGTTTAAGTGGTTAAGCAAGATGTGTAGACTTGGAAAAGTTAAGCAAATTGTGAGAATGATATTTGTTATTTTTCCTAATTGTCTTTTAAGCTTAATCGCAAACTAGGTTTTTCTAAATCATTTTTGGGTAAGATTAAAATTATGGAATTGGTTTGGATCACTAAATTAAGCCACTTTGTGTTGTTGGAAATGGCTAGAATTGTTAAATATCAAGACTTGTGCTAAATTTTCGATAAGCTTGCTTACTAGGTTTTCGGCAAAAGTTGGACGTGAGTTTTAATGAAAGTGGAGATGACGTGAATATTACTATATACGATAATTATTGTGTTGTAAATGAGTATTGGTACTATTGGGTTTTTGGCGTAGCGGTTTCCATGTATAGCGGCCCAATTTAGGGTTTTGGCTATGTTTTTCCGGTATTTGGATTATTGGTTTTGAGTTATGGTATTGTATTTGGTCGTTGGACGTTTTTACGTCAACGACGAGAGTTGTTTGGTTGTTTTGCATGCGCAGGCTATATGTTCTAACCTATGAGCGCACCGCGTGCCGTTTGTGGATTTCGGAATTTGATGTTAATAGCATTGCGATTTCATATTGATTGTAGCTAACTTCGCGTGGATTTCGAGATGACGAAGCGCATCGACTACGGCTAAGCGAGGAGTTTAGCAGGTGAGTAGATTTATATCTACGGGGGAAGTCGGGTGGATGGCGTATAGCACCCCCGCAAACATTGATATGGAATCGTTTGATTATTTAATCCTAATAATAATATGCGACAGACATGATTGTAGGATTTACAAACGATAATATGATCGAAGTTGATGCTAATGAACATTTGACTTAGGAGGATATGAAATGATAAGTGAATCATGATAGGTACGAATTAAAAGAGAACAAGTGTGATGTTTATATAATGTGATGCTAGATATTAATGTGATGAACGAGTATACGATGTGATATGATGACTTAGTGTGATATGTCATTTTATGGATTCGAGTCGATATGAGATTGTTGATACCTTTGTCGGTCCCCTGATACGAGATGGACATGGATGTGACCTGAGAGATAGGTACTTTTTATGGATAATGTTTTGCATTTTGAGTGATATGCCGTACGAGACTTAGATCCTTACCCCGATGTTGTATAGGTTGATAGAATCCTTATTTGTTTAGTGCCGCCGTACGTGGATTACCGTACACGATGAGTTTTACCTGTTGAGTTATCCATACCTATGTTTAGAGGATGTCGTACGATGGTTTGTACCGTACGAAATGTTGTGAGGCTAGATGCTGATTGATAGATTCACCGACTCGGTCATGTTAGATTCATATACCTTATAGCATTTAGTTCACGATGTACATTATGCTGCATTCATGTTATTCTTATTGCCTTTCATGTACCTGTGTTGGTACACCTACACCATTATCGATGATGTGTATGTTACACTTACACATATTGCCGGCTCACACACTTCATCATCGATAATTGCTATGTCACTACACAGTAGAACTGCTACATTATGCTATAATATACTTGCTATGCTCACATCACTGTTCCTTGTTGCATGACATACGGATATGCTTACATTCTGTTATATGTTGTATACCTACATACTCACACATATACCTTGCTATAGTTATATATTCAGCTTTATATGATATATATATCGGTGGTTTGGGACGCTGTTATATATGTATATTGGATTCGGATACTTGGGGACCGCGTGATATATTTAATTACTTGATGCATTTAAATAGCGGACTTTTCCCGTGATATGCTCATATTGTTGTTCTATTTTGCATATGTTATATTACATAGATTTACGCATTTGAGATATGTTTTCATGCATTTTGGGGATTTCTAGTGTCGATGTTAGGCACTTATATTCCGAGAGATTTATGGATATTGGAAACCGATACATGGAACACAAGTGTCGAGGTTGGACACTTGGGTTTCGAGAAACGTAACCGATACGTGGAACACGAGTGTCGAGGTTGGATACTTAGGTTTCGAGGTACGTATGGATATCAGAAAACCGATATGTGGAACACCAGTGTAGAGGTTGGACACTTGGGTTTCGAGGAACGTATGGATATGAGTATTTATGTGTCGATGTTGGACACTAGTTTTCATGATGTTTTCGGGTGTCGTTGTTTGACACTCAAGTTTCATGAGACTTACAGATTTGAGGACCGATCTGAGGATGCGGTGTTACCTGCATGTGTTTTCATGATATTTGCATGCATGAGTTGTTGTGTTAGTGGTTGACACGTGGACGAGATCCACCGCATACATGCATTGATTTTATTGTTGGACGAGATCCACCGCATACATGCATTGATTTTATTGTTGGACGAGATCCACCGCATACATGCATTGATTTTGTTGTTGGACGAGATCCACCTGCATACATGCATTGGTTATATTGTTGGATGATATCCACTTGCTGATAGTCATTTATTATGTGTTGGCACATATGCAGATACGGTCACCCTAGATATCATAGTATTACCTTTATGATATAGTTGACCTAGGAATCGTTATATATTTCGATTTCTACCTGATGATGTTTTTCTATTCACGAATTGGCAACTCACCCCCGTTGTGCCACAGTTCTTGCAGGTTGACCGCAGGGATCAGTAGCGGCATCGCTGGCACATAGCTGTTTTGGGTGATTTGCTTTTGGTAGGTGGTACCTTTTGGATCGTGACACTCTTGTATTATTATTCCTTTTGTATCTAGTAAACTCCATCAATTCAGAAACTAGCAAATTGTTATGTTGCAGACTTAGAAGACTTGTAGTTGCGAGACTTGAGCGATGGGTTTTATGTTCGCTTTTGGGGTTGATGTCTTGCTTTACTTTATTTCCTTATGTGGATCTTCGCCGTTGGGCGTCATATACTTGTTATTTATACTTGTGGTGGTTGTTTCTGCCGTTGGGCGTGATTTGCTCCCGTTTGGGGATGCTTTATATTATTCTGTGTTGTACCCGTTTTCGGGGTTAGTTTTTACAAAGGAGGTGCTGCCCAATTTTTCAAAAGACAAAACAAAATTTATTGTATCTTTATTTCTTAAAAAAGTTTAGATTTCTGGGTTTCAACTTACTTGAATTACGTTACGCCTGTAGACGTCGCGTGATTTAAGTGCTGGTCGCGAGCTAATATTTTGGGTCGTGACACTCTTGATAGGAAACGATGTTCCTATGCTACAATCGGTCAAATTATTCTTATCGCAGGGTTTGTATTTACCTTAAATGGAGGGGAGGTATGTTGGAAGAGTTCCAAGTAAGATACCGTCGCAGACTCCATGATGGAAGCTGAGTATATTGCTGCTTATGATGCCACAAAAGAGGCAGTCTAGATGAGGAAATTCATTTCTGAACTTCAGGTGGTTCCATCCATTGCTAATCCAATACCTCTGTATTGTGATAACAATGGAGCCATGGCTTTGGCAAAGGAACCGGGTCCCATCAGAAATCCAGACATATCTTGAGGTGGTATCACCTCATCCTGGAGATAGTGGATCGCTAGGACATCGAGGTACGGAGAGTAGACACGAAAGACAGCACAGCAGATCCATTCACCAAGGCCATCCCTCAAGTCCAGTTTGAGAAACTGTTCGAGCTGTTGAGCATGCGGTACGCCGGCAACTGGTTCTAGTGTAGACAGTGGATACTTATTGCATCAACTATAGGCCTTAGTGTAAGTGGGAGATTGTTAGATATGTATGCCCTAGAGGCCTGTATTGTATATGATGCTAGGCATGAATATGTAGAGAAACAATCTTTGCTCATAATGATAGTATGGTATATGGTTTATCTTCATCTTGACGTGTGATGTGTTGTATTTCATATCTTTATATACATGTTGATGAAGCCCTTAGGATTATGCTTGACTACCGGGATTGTGATAGAGATCATACTAGTGTGGCCTGGGCAGTCTATAAGCATATCATTTAATAGTTCCTAGTCGAGGGTATATCGAGAAAGGTCATCGATATGACAAGAGTAGACTAGTGTGTACGTTTCTGGACCCAGGTGGCGATGGTTAATCCTACAACCATTGGTGTTTGACATCAAAGATTGTACATAGGTGCTCATTGGAGAATGGGTACACCGAACAGGACTCGCCGAGAACTCCTAGATGGTATATATACCTATTGTCAGATAGCAATTCTCTGGAGACACTTGTACAGGTTAGTCTGTAGACCCGAGATCGTCATAGTGTCTTGTGTGATTCCCAATGTGCTTTGATTTCCTCCCTACCACGGCTCTACCGAGTCGTGCAAACAGGTGGATTTTGGGTACAATCCCGAATCGCATGGAGGCAGTGAGCGATAGGAAGGGTTTTGCCTCTCCCGGTATAGGGAGTTGATGTCGCGCTATGCTTGATCGGCCATAACAGCAAATCCCTGGCCAGGGTTCTCGAGATTTACTGATTAGTGTTATCAGTAGTTTCTCGAACCGTTATGGGCTGTAAATCAGCATGACTTATAAAGTTACTGGGGTCTAACTTTTACCACCCCTAGACATCATATGCGACGTATCAGACAAAGAGACCGGACTGTACGGTAAGTGTTGCTTACAGGCTCGTTACGGTTGGGATGAGTTCGCTCGTCGGCCACCTCTTTTTTGTCATGTACCTGGGTAGCCGTTACACACAGCTAGTGCCGCTGATGTGCTTGTGGTTAAACCCACTGCCAGTGTACTGTCGAGTCTTTAGAGTCCCACACAGAGAGTTCCCTGGTTCAGGCGAAAGATGTAGAGGCCGTAAGTTGTTACGGCAGGGTTTCGATCATGTTCGTATAATTGTTACAGGAATAATGATAGGAAGGATAATACTGGTAGGCTTTGGTTTAAGCCGGATACCGGTATTATATTATTGGATTGATTGTATTCGTAATTTTCGGAATTCGAATATGGGTATACTTATACGGTATACGGTGGAGGGGTATTCTTGTAATTGTTACATGAATACCTTCTAGAAGGAGAAACCTCATTATTAGATATTTATTTTGTGAAAATAAATAAATGAGGTGGAATTTAGGAAAGTCTAAGCATGGATGAAGGAATGACTTCTTTCATATTTTATTCATTTGGAGTTATTATTGAAGCATGGTGCAATTTTTTATTACATGCTTCAATTATTTCATTTTGAGCCATATGATATTTTTCCATGCTTGAACTTTTCATTATCACCTTGATATTCTCTCTCTTCATTCTCTCCTTCCTCCTTCTCTTTGCTTTAACCTTCACATGAATTGTGAATCAAAAGCCTAGAGCAAAATCATAATCCAATACTTAATCTCTACTTCATCTTAGTGATCACTTCTAGCAAACTTGATCTCTAAGTTAAACTCTTGTGAAGAGTTTGTATCTTGTTCGATAGCTCTTGGGTGGATCGTCTTGGATCTAGAGGTGGCCGGAGATCGAGCTCTTTGCAACCATCAAGGAGCCTAGGAGTTGCAACAAGGAGAAGACCCGAAGGACCGGTTCCTTAGGTATAGCACACTTTCATAGTAGATTAGATCTCTTGATAAGTTTGCTAGTTAAGGTTTAAGCACTAATCTTGGGTTATGTGTGTGTTGCATGTAAGAAAATTATTGTTTATCGCTTCCGCCTCCTCACAAGTGTTGTGAGGGTGTGCAAAATTCACTAACATAGTATCAGAGCCTGTTTTAAACCTTAAATAGCTTGTAGTAATGTTAGAATTCCGTCGTTTTTCGTCGTGCAAAAACTGCCGAAAAAACAGTTTTAAAAATTGAACTTTTGAGTTGTTTGCACACCCCGCGGGCTTACGGTTTGAACCGAGAAGCCGCAAGGTGGAGCACGCGCACCCCGAGGACACCTCGGGAGGGACCAGAGGCCGGACCCACACCCCAAGACCAGCTCAAGGTGGCCTTGGGGGTGGGTGACCCAAGAGCACCCCAACATGGTGCTCTCAGGTCTGCACACCCTTTGGGGCCACCTCGAGGTGGCCCCCAGGGGTGGGTACCCCCCCCCCGAGGCCCCCCATTCGACAGTATATTTGGTGTTCTTCGCCTCCATGAAGTTCGGGCGGGTTTCGAGTTCGTTTCAACTCCTGGATTGGCTCAAAAGATCGGTTTTTGAAAACTTGCTCACTGGTTTTTTTTCAAGTGTTGGAAAATGATGTAGTTTGCAAATCTCGTGCGGAATTATAATGTTGGGACTTCTTTACTTGCTTTGTGTATGTGTGTTTTGGAAACGTCGACTAATTGCTATAAGTCTATTAGTCGGGGTTGCACACATCGGTATTGATATCATGAGATGGTATGTGTATATGAATATGTTGGATCGTCGTGATGAATGGCCGGAGGATGTGAGAAGAGCGTTTTTCTTTTCTTTCATTCATGTAATTTGTAAAAAGAAATGTAATATTATTTTGCGGGACACATCCGGGTTGAGGTTGTAGCCACCGTTGTATATGTTTTTGCTCCTAGGATAGACCCAAGGTGGGGTGCACAAACTACCGGATTCTCGAAGTGCTGAGTAGCCTACTCACTTTGTTGAGGGATGTTGCTTCACTTCGGGAATTTAGCGGGTAGTTTGCCGCACCCGTAGGGGTCTAGGATGGGGTTTGGCTATTCATCACGACTGTGGAAACCGTCTTTCATTAAGGGCTTAAATGAAGTACGGAATTCCTAGTATATCCAATGTATTCATCTGTGATCTGGAATGTTTATAAATGCGTGCGATGAATGGCTATTTATATATGTGATATATAATAAATGTTGCTTATGTTTTGCACCCGCCATAGTCCAGCCCCCGCTCTGCCGTTAGTTAAGTAACCTAACGGTGCATGACGGGGCCCCGTGGCGAATGCGGATGGCATAAGAGTACGTTCTATTTTCGTTTCTTTTCTGTGATGTAAATGATGGGACAACATTAATGTGATTAATGTTAAGTAAAAGAAACCTAAAGATGTTGTAGAATCAAACTTTTTAAAATGGGTAACTCTAGTTTTTGCTTTGCATAGTGGTATTCCTTGATGAATTTCCAGCACCTCATTCGATGAGGAAAGGGCCGAGATTCCTACACCGGGAGTGACCCCTTTATCAAAACTAGCAAATGTTACAAAGCACTCGATTGTTTTTATAGTTGATCTAACTTTTGCTTTGCATCGTGGTATTCATAAATATCCAGCACCATATTCGATAAGGAAAGAGCCGAGATCTCTTCATCGGGAGTGACCTCTTTAGCAAAATTAGAAAGATACTACAAAACCATTCGACTTTTAAAACTGGAGCTTAAACCACTCCTTTCACTAGATTCTACAACGATATCAAGTTCAAAACGTTAAAAGTTTTCATAAAAACCATCCATTGCCCTCCGCCATTTTAGGAAGCAGAGTACTTAGTATTCGTGCCACGTTTGTTGACTATAGTTAAGGCATGGTGTACGGTAGCTAAGTGATGTCTTCCTACAAAACATTTGATGCGATTGATTAGGACATTCGTATGACTTTGTTGACCATAGTTAAGGGTCATGCGGGTGGGTCTAAATCAATCACGAAATGGCGGGTGGAACTTGACTAGTGCTTGTGATTTGTGACCATAGTTAAGGTCATAAGACACTAGGGGTAAAAACCATATCGGGAATTTCAAGAGTTGAAATTTGCAATGAGATTGCATACCTTCTATTTGATAGTTGGATCCCGATCCCACTGTGAGTAAGAGTTACTCCCAGGAGAGTTTTGCACTTTACAATTAGCTAATCCAGTAGGTGTCTAGAAAGGTGTCAACGGGGTTACGCCTCTAGGAAAAGGAGGTTTATTTTAATTAGGTCCGTGCGAAAGATCGGGGAATCTCCCTCGGAGTACAGACACTGGTCTGGACGACCGGTTAGCGAACTTGTAGATTGCAATTAATCCTGGCTAATTTTCTTTTTTAGGTTTGAAGGAAAATTTGATAAAAAGCAGTGGGAAACATCGATTAGATAAGATTAATAACCAATCTAATTATGCAAGAACAATCGCTGAGTGTCTTCTTTTCTCTCTCCTAATTGCAGATACCTATGACGGGACTTAAGCTTTTATTAGAAAAGAATAAACTCACGGGACCGAATTACAAAGATTGGCTAAGGAACGTAAATATTGCCCTGACCTATGATAAGGTCGGATACGTCCTGACTACTCCAGCCCCTCCTAGCCCAGGCCCTGATTCTTCAGTTGCGGATAAAAAAATCCGCAAGATATGGGATATAGACTGCGCAACAGCCAAGTGCCTCGCGCTTGCTTCTATGAACAATGAACATCAGAAGCTGCACGAGAAGATGGATATAGAATCCATCTTTCTCCATACAAAGGAGTTGTATGGAGAGCAATCTCGTACTCTTCGATACGAGGCATCTCGAAAGTTGTTTCAGATGCGTATGGCTGCTGGCACGTCTGTAGGTGACCATGTATTGAAGATGATTGGACTTATCGAAAATCTAGAGGACCTGGGTTGGACCATGGAGAACGAACAATATGTTGATATTGTTCTACAGTCCCTTCCCTCTGCCTTTGCTCAATTCATTGTAAACTTCAACATGCACAACATGGAGAAGTCCTTACCTGAACTCCTCAATATGTTGAGGAGTGCAGATAGCACGCTAAAGGTACCGGAAACTCCCTCTCTAATTGCTGAGCCATCTTCCTCCTCCGTCCCGAAAACCAAGGCCAAGGGAAAGAAGAAGAAGAATCCCATCAAGCCGAGTGGCGGAGTGAAAAAGGCACCGGGAATGGATAAAATGGGGGCTGCTGCGACAGGACGAGGGGAATGCTTCCACTACCACCAGACTGGGCACTGGAAGAGAAACTGTGTTGGATACCTGGCCGGCCTCAAGAAGAAGAAGCATGGTGATGCTTCCTCTTCAGGTGTGTTTGTAACAGAAAACTGTTTTTCAATTAACTATGTTTCCTGGGTATTAGATACCGGGTCAGGATCTCACATATGCAATTGTGTGCAAGGGCTGAGAAATAGCAGGTTTTTGAAGAAAGGTGATCACACTCTCCGGGTTTGGAATGGTTCCTCAGTACATGCTACAGCAGTGGGAGAGTATCACCTTGGTTTGCCGTCGGGTTGTATATTGGTTTTGAACCCATGTTATTTTGTACCTTCGATGGTATGTAATATTATATCTGTATCGTTGTTGGACAATGCTGGATATAATTTTGTATTACAATCTAATGTTATGAACATTAACCTTAATCAAGAGTTGATTGGGTCTGGTACATTAAATAACAGGATATACGTCCTAAACCAGCACACAGTTTTCAATATACAACACACAAACAAAAGAAAGGTTTCAGACATAAATGAAGCTTTCATTTGTTATTGTAGACTTGGTCATATTAACGAAACAAGACTAACCAAGCTACATAAAGATGGATATTTAAACCCGTTTGAATATAAATCTTATGCGACTTGCCAGTCTTGTATCAAAGGTAAAATGACCAAAACTCCGTTTAGTGGACACGGAGAGAGAGCTACTGAACTTATAGGCCTCATACATAGTGATGTATGTGGACCAATGTCTACACATACGAGAGGTGGTTTTTCGTACTTCATAACTTTCACTGATGATTTCTCGAGATTCGGGCACGTGTTCTTGTTGAAACATAAGTCCGAAGCCTTCGAAAAATTCAAGGAGTATAAATCTGAAGTAGAAAAACAAACAGGCTTGAGTATCAAGAAATTTCGATCACATCGAGGAGGTGAGTACCTAAGCTCAGAGTTTCTAGATTTCCTAAAAGAGAATGAGATTCTCTCTCAACTCACTCCTCCGTACACACCACAGCACAACGGCGTGTCGGATAGGAGAAATCGTACCCTATTAGATATGGAACGATCTATGACGAGTGATGCTGAGTTACCAACATCATTCTGGGGGCACGCATTGGAGACTGTGATTTATCTATTGAATAGGGTTCCGACTAAAACCGTGTCTACCACTCCATATGAGATATGGTATGGGAAGAGACCATCTCTTAAAAGAGTTAGGATATGGGGTTGTCCGGCCTATGTGAAAAAGCAGAATCCGGACAAACTCGAGACATGATCGGCTTTGTGTAAATTTGTGGGACATCCAAAACACTCGTATGGATATCTTTTCTACCACATGGAGGAACAAAGGGTGTTTGTTACTCAGTATGCCGCATTTTTAGAAAAAGAATTTTTTACAAATGATACTGTTGGCAATGCAGTAGAGCTGGAAGAAATTCCAGATACACAAACAATTACCGATGATTTGGTTGAAACTGAGGTTTCAGTAG
This sequence comes from Agapanthus africanus, assembly GCA_030015575.1. NCBI lineage: Eukaryota > Viridiplantae > Streptophyta > Magnoliopsida > Asparagales > Amaryllidaceae > Agapanthus > Agapanthus africanus. The sequence goes on along the minus strand of CM057347.1, from coordinate 201,831,631 downwards.
AACCTGACGAACCTCAGCCACTCCGTAAATCTAATAGGACTTCTCGCCCACCTGATAGATACTATGGTTTTCTAATTGATGGCGATAGAGAAGATTGCATCATGGATGATGATGATCCTACTAGTTTTCAGCAAGCTATCACGAGTGGTGACTTAGTGAAGTGGCTGGATGCCATGAGATCCAAAATGGAATCCATGCACACAAAAAAAGTATGGACTTTGGAGGTTGCACCATCTGGAGTAAAACACATAGGGTGCAAATGGATCTTTAAGAGAAAGATCGGTGTGGATGGTCAGGTGGACCTATAAAGCTAGACTGGTTGCAAAAGGATTTCATTAAAGACAAGGCTTGGACTATGATGAAACCTTTTCACCAGTCGCAATACTCAAATCCATTCGGATCCTGCTTGCTATAGCTGCTCATTATGATTATGAGATCTGGCAAATGGATGTTAAAACGGCATTTCTAAATGGTCAATTAGAAGAATGCGTTTTTATGGATCAGCCAGAAGGCTTCATTGATAGTGGGAGCAGCGAAAAAGCATGCAGGTTGCTTAAATCCATCTACAGATTAAAGCAGGCATAACGGAGTTGGAACATCTGCTTTGATGATACAATCAAAGAGTTTGGTTTTATCAAAAATGTAGATGAACCATGTATTTATAAAAGGATTGTAGAGAGTACTGTTACATTCCTCGTAATGTACGTGGACGACATTCTCTTGATAGGAAATGATGTTCCTATGCTACAATCGGTCAAATTATTCTTATCGTAGGGTTTGTATTTACCCTAAATGGAGGGGAGGTATGTTGGAAGAGTTCTAAGAAAGATACCGTCACAGACTCCATGATGGAAGCTGAGTATATAGCTGCTTATGATGCCACAAAAGAGGCAGTCTGGATGAGAAAATTCATTTCTGAACTTCTGGTGGTTCCATCCATTGCTAATCCAATACCTCTGTATTGTGATAATAATGGAGCCATGGCTTTGGCAAAGGAACCGAGGTCTCATCAGAAATCCAGACATATCTTGAGGCGGTATCACCTCATCCTGGAGATAGTGGATCGCCAGGACATCGAGGTACGGAGAGTAGACACGAAAGACAGCACAACAGATCCATTCACCAAGGCCATCCCTCAAGTCCAGTTTGAGAAATTATTCGAGCTGTTGGGCATGCGGTACGCCGGCAACTGGTTCTAGTGTAGACAGTGGGTACTTATTGCTTCAACTACAGGACTTAGTGCAAGTGGGAGATTGTTAGATATGTATGCCAGGCCTGTATTGTATAGGATGCTAGGAATGTATATGTAAAGAAACAATCATTGCTGGAAATGATAGTATGCTATCTGGTTTATCTTCATCTTGACGTGTGATGTGTTGTATTTCATATCTTTATATACATGTTGATGAAGCCCTTAGGATTATGCTTGACTACCGGGATTATGATGGAGATCATACTAGTGGGGCCTGGGCAGTCTATAATCATATCCTTTAATAGTTCCTAGTCGAGGGTATATCAAGACAGGTCATCGATATTACCAGAGTAGACTAGTGTGTACGTTTCTTGACCCTGGGGGCGATGGTTGATCCCACAACCATTGGTGTTTGACATCAAAGATTGTACACAGGTGCTCATTAGAGAATGGGTACATCGAACAGGACTCGCCGAGAACTCCTAGATAGTATAGATACCTATTGTCAGATAGCAGTTGTCTGGTGACACCTGTACAAGTTAGTCTGTAGACCAGAGATCGTCATAGTGTCTTGTGTGATTCCCACCGTGCTTTGATTTCCTCCCTACCACGGCCCTACTGAGTCGTGCAAACAGGTGGATTTTGGGTACAGTCCCGAATCGCAGGAGGCAGTGAGCGATAGGAGGGGTTTCGTCTATCCCGGTATAGGGAGTTGATGTCGCGCTATGCTTGATCGACCATAACAGCAAATCCCTGGCCAAGGTTCTCGAGATTTTCTGATAAGTGTTATCAGTAGTTTCTCGAACCGTTATGGGCCGTAAATCAGCATGACTTATAAAGTTACCGGGGTCTGACTTTTACCACCCCTAGATTTCATATGCGACGTATCAGACGAAGAGACCGGACTGTACGATAAGTGTTGCTTACATGCTTGTTAGGGTTGGGATGAGTTTGCTCGTCGGCCACCTCTTTTTCGTCATGTACCTGGGTAGCCGTTACGCACAGCTAGTGCCGCTGACGTGCTTGTGGTTAAATCCACTGCCAGCGTACTGTCGAGTCTTTAGAGTCCCACACTGAGAGTTCCCTGGTTCAGCCGAAAGATGTAGAGGACGTAAGTTGTTACGGCAGGGTTTTGATCATGTTTGTATAATTGTTATAGGGATAATGATCGGAAGGATAATACTGGTAGGCTTTGCTTTAAGCCGGATACCGGTATTATATTATTGGATTGATTGTATTCGTATTTTTCGGAATTCGAATACGGGTATACTTATACGGTATACGGTGGAGTGGTATTCTTGTAGTTGTTACATGAATACCTTCTAGAAGGAGACACCTCATTATTAGATATTTATTTTATGAAAATAAATAAATGAGATGGAATTTAGGAAAGTCTAAGCATGGATGAAGGAATGGCTTCTTTCATATTTTATTCATTTGGAGTTACTATTGAAGCATGGTGCAATTTTTTATTACATGCTTCAATTATTTCATTTTGAGCCATATGATATTTTTCCATGCTTGAACTTTTCATTATCACTTTGATATTCTCTCTCTTCATTCTCTCCTTCCTCCTTCTCTTTGCTTTAACCTTCGCATGAGTTGTGAATCAAAAGCCTAGAGAAAAATCATAATCCAATACTTAATCTCTACTTCATCTTAGTGATCGCTTCTAGCAAACTTGATCACTAAGTTAAACTCTTGTGAAGAGTTTGTAGCTTGTTCGATAGCTCACAGGTGGATTGTCTTGGATCTAGAGGTGGCCGGAGATCCAGCTCTTTGCAACCAACAAGGAGCCTAGGAGTTGCAACAAGGAGAAGACCCGAAGGACCGGTTCCTTAGGTATAGCACACTTTCATAGTAGATTAGATCTCTTGATAAGTTTGCTAGTTAAGGTTTAAGCACTAATCTTGGGTTATGTGGGTGTTGCATGCAAGAAAATATTGTTTATTGCTTCCTCCTCCTCACAAGTGTTGTGAGGGTGTGCAACATCCACCAACATGGATAACTGATGGGACCCAGTTCACAAATGAACTCCAAATCCAGTAAACTTCTTAGACTGTATCGTCAACTGAATTTAATCAATATCCTGTGCCATGCCTCCCTCAGTATCGCTTGGACCAACTGTCCAAACTACTGCCCATCAAAAGAGGGAAAACATTAATTTTGACAGTCACTCTGTCATCCAGGTCACCTTGGAAGCCTGGAATGATAACCGTCTCCCGAAGGAGGCTGCCGTTACCTAATCCCTAGAACATCGACTTGTGTTCATAAACTGCTTCCGAACGTTTCTCCAGGATTGGATTAATATATCAACTTATTGCAGCTAGTGCAAAACCAATATCTGGTGTGGTACTTGACATCTCATGATTGACTTATTTGCCTAAGCAAGTGATATGTCAATCATGCACATCCCTCTCCCCTTTAGTCTGTAAGACACCTTTAGAGAGGGTGACTCCATCACCTGCAGGTACACCACCATGCCAGGAGTTGTCCATTCTAAAACACCTTTAGAATACTGTCTAAGTACCCAGATTGGGTAACTACCCAAATCTAGATCTAAAACTATAGATCTAGTAACCAGAATACCTGATATAATATCCAAATCCTATCTGGAGACACCACTGTGTGACAACCACAGTATAACCGATTGTAGTATAGGAATTTCACTTCCTACAAAGTGTATGTCATCCAAAGACTAGGACATACCACCCTACTATCTTCTTAACAGATCCATCACCTATTCTGATGAAGTCAAAACCTATGACTTTCACATCAAAAGTAGATGATCTATCTCCGCTATACATGCTTTATTCTATAAATAGACATAAGCTACTTGTCCACTATGCTTCCGCTGCTCCCACTGACTACAACAACCCTCTGGCAGAGTCATATACACATGCACTTCTAAAGGTAGTTTAGATCGATGCTATACTCATTCTCCTGCCGGGTCTCATAATCTAGAACAACAGTAATGGCAAGTCTGGGTAAACAAAAACCTCCATGCCACCGTCTTTGAGGATACCGAAGTACCTCTCGGGCGCCTGAGTTTACCCACCATATCTGCGGAGTGGCTAATGGAATGTCAAACCCTTATTGAATCTTTAGGTTCTTATTAAATTTTCAGTAATCGTCTGTGGTTCTGGAATCACTTCCAGTTCTACCATACTCCCACTACTGTTTTCTGAAAAAATCCATTTTTCTAAAACTGTGGCAAGTCAAGAACAATATCACTATTGATCTTCCAGATGGTAGAAAGCTAACCCTCGTCATCGCCTGGGATAACCCACAAACTGCCATTACTGAAACGTGCATTGAGTTGTCCAGAGTCTGGTTTTAAGCATAAGCCGGACAACTCCATATACCTTAACATCGTTAAGATATGAACTATTCTATATACAATTTAGAAACTGAAGCACTGATTTAATTGGAACCAGATTCAAATCATGCAGCTGTCTCCAGTGCATGTCGAATAAATGGAGAAAGGCCGATCATCATTACTCAACTAGGAGTGAATCCAAATATGAGTAACCTAAAAGAGAAGCAAGTTTTCAAAACCACTACTATCAACTGAATACCAAATACAAGTATCTACATCTTCGGTCACCTTGAAGAATACTGATACTTGCACACGCGGTTCTCTACTTTATTCTTGTACCTATAACTTCTCAAAACTTGGACCTTGCATTTCTACGAAATACTTGTCTAAAACTGGAAAAATCACAAGTAAACAGAATATAGTACGAGTACCAACCCTTTTGTCCTAATGGACACTGGACAACATACAATACTTTGTATAAGTCCCCTGAGTTGAATAACTCAAACCCTGTGCGTCGTAGGTTGAAAACTGTACTATGGTTAAGAAGAATTACACCGTTGTTTAATGCTCCTTACCTAACCATCAACTGATATAGGTAAATGTAATGGACATAATTTCAAAAAGTTATATCTCACTTTATAAAATAAACGTGCATATATATCAGTTTGAAATTGGTGCATAACAACGGATATTCAAAACCAAATATTTGTCGTCAGGCAAAACCCCAGGCGATTTCCTCAAATATCACCAATTACAATGAATTCCGATATAAGGAGGATATAATCACTTAATTCCCAATAACTAACTCCCACCCATCATCTGTAAAACCATACAGATGTGAGAATCAAACCTGGTAAATACATACCCTGGAGTAAGGATCTAATTGGGAAATCAGCTTTTAATTAACAACACACAGTGAAACTGAAACATGAAAATGTTTCGAAGGGGTAGCCGGGTATTCCTAGTAATGCCTCTTCCATTATCCAGATTCATGACTGTAACCGTATATTTCTTTGACATCTCTCCAAATCCCTTTATTTGTCTTTATTCATTACCTTCTGTACACCATCCTTAGGCTAAATGGTTTTCTTCCTTCCCTACCGTTCGGCACCAGCCTATTGTTTGGAAGAAGACTATCCAATAAGCGTAATAGGTGTACTCTCCTAATCCTAGGAGCACTCGCAGCCTGAGAGAAGGTAAAGATAAAAGACAACTGAATAAATCTTATTCTATTTCTCCTGAACCAGAATCCATCCTCGAACTGGAACAAGTTCCTTCGAATTCGTATGTAACTATACGATGGCTTATCTAATAAATGTGGATCTTCGTAGTGATACAGAATGTTCAGGAGAAATGCAAAGGTGAAGTGGGAGTGGCGATGAGATACACGGTTTGGTCGTGAATGATAGCAGTTGCAATTTACTTTGCCCTCTTTCTGATCACTTTATTTGTCTTTACTTATTACCTTCTGTACACCACACTTAGGCTAATTGGTTTTCTTCATTCCCCACCTTTCGGCACCTGCCTATGGTTTGGAAGAAGACTATCCAATAAGCGCAATAGGTGTACCCTCTCCTAATCCTAGGAGCCCCCATAACCTGGGAGAAGGTAAAAGGAAAAGACAACTGAATAGTCCTATTCAATTTCTCCAGAACCGGAAACCATCCTCGAATCTGAAACAAATTTCTTCGAGTTCGTATGTAACTATACGATGGTCATATCCAATAAATGTGGATCCTCGTAGTGATACGGAATGTTCCGGAGAAAAAACAAAGGGTAAAAGTAGGAGTGGCAATGATATATGCAACTCAGACAATCCAAAAGTCAATATGTTTTAAGAAGTTCCGGTTATCTTAGTTACTGAGTTATAGTCTGGGGTCGGGACATGGTCGCTGCCAAAGAGAGAGAGAAAATATACACTCAGCGTGCACTCTAACCTAAATCAGAATGGTCAATCACTATATCTAATCAGGATGTCTCCCGCTGTATCCTCAAATTCTCCTCCAAACCTAAAAGAAGAATTAGTCGGGATCATCTAAAATCACCCGAGGAGTAAACCAACTCATCTGTGGGTATCGGGATCCAACTATCATCGCATGATAACCTGATGGAATCCACTCACGTTATCACACTCCAGAAGGTATGCGAATGCTTGTCAAGTTTCAGTTTCTTTAGAAACTCCCGATGTGATTTTTACCCCATGCTCTTATGACCTTGACGAAGGCCAACATATCATAAGTCACATGTCAAGTTCTACCCGTCATTATCCAGATTAATTTGAACCCACCCGTACATACCCTTGACGAAGGCTAAAATAGCAGTACAACTATCCCAAATCAACGCATCTATCTATGCTACAGATAAATATTCAGCAGCTACCAATCACTATGCCTTGGCGAAGGTCAAAATACATAGCTTGAATACTACTGAATATCTAACCGAAATAACGGAGGGCTACGAATAGTTTTGGCGAAACCGTGAACGTAGTGAACTTAATATAATCGGAGGAACCTGATAGCTTTTAAAAGGAGTGGTTTAAGCTCCGCATTTAAAAGTTTTGCTGTTTTTCAAAACCGAGTGGTTTTGAAATTGTTCCAACGATTCAACTTTTGTTTGTTTGCTTAGAATTAATATAATGCAGTCCCATCAATTTTGGCCCTTGACGAAGGCCAAAATAGTAGTATGACTGTCCCAAACCAACGCATCTATCTATACAACAGAAAAGTAACAAATAGCTACCATACACTATGCCGTGACGAAGGCCAACATATATAGCATGAATACTAAGTGCTACCCGTCTGAAATGACGGAGGGCTACGAATGGTTTTAGGAAAAAAACCTTTAAATGAACTTGATATCGTTGAAGGAACCGGATAGCTTTTTATAAATATATAGTGACGAAAACCTTTGCTAAAGGCGTCACTCCCGGTGAAGGGATCTCGGCTCTTTCTCGTCGAATGAGGTGCAGGATATTCCAAACTGAATATCACGACGCAAAGCAAAAAGTAATCGACTATAGTGAAGTTTTAACCTAACGCAAACCTTTGCCCAAAGGGTCACTCCCGGTGAAGGGAACTCGGCCCTTGCTTCGTCGAATGAGGTGCCGGATATTCATAACCGAATACCGCTGTGCAAAGCAAAGGAAAACGTCCTTGTAATAACAGCTTTTTAAAATTGTTCCAACAACATCGAATAGGTTTGTTTTCCTTGCATTGATCAGAAACAATGCAATCCCATCAATTAATCACACCACAAAATAACGAAAATATGATGTACGTATATACCATCCACATTCGCCACTGGGTCCCGTCATCACCCATTAGGTTACTTAACTAACGACAGAGCGGGGACTGGACTAGCGCGGGTGTAAAACATATACAATATCTACTAGTATATATATAACAATATATAATAATCACTCCAGGTGTGATAAATGCAACATTACAGATAAGAAATAAGCATCTCAGAACAATACAGATAATCTGGGAGCCTCGGGTTTCCTCTGAGCCGCAAATGAAACCCGACGTTCCCCTGGTCGTGTGGATAGCCTGTGCAATGAAAACCTAGACCCTTACGAGCGCGGCAAGTTACCCGCCAAAACCAGAAGCGAGGCAGCCCCCTTCAGCAAAGTGAATGGGCCACCCAGCGCTTCACGGAATTCGGTAACTTGAGTACCCCTCCTTGGGTCAATCTGTACCGCCTACGAGTGCGGCGAATAGCCCGCCAATTCTAGAGTGAAACCCCCTCCGTCTCAATGCCATGAGATGCGAACCCGTTGCCCTCCAGAACCCGGCTATCCGTGCACTCCATCGCGGGGTAATCCTAGTACAGAAAAGAAAATATGTACAATGGTGACATCGAGCTCAACCCGGTCGTGTCCCAAACAAATAATATACAAACAGGCAGTGACGGCAGTCCACATGTCGGACGCTCCCCCCGCGATATCAAATGTACAAATAAAACTAAACTGTACTAACATTGCATCCAAGCTATCCACCATGACGAATCCGCAACAACACAGCACAACACAGAACATCAACGTGAATGTCACGTTCGCAAACCCGTCTAAAAGAACTATAGCAATTAGATAAGTTATACCGATCAAATGACATTCACAATCGCAGATAGAAATGTATGTACTGTAAACTTTAAACAATGTTAGAAAATATCGATTTCGAAATAACCCCGAATAGCCCCAAACAACTAAATAAAACTATATCCAAACTGGGCTAAACTAGCAATACCACCGAACTAACTTTCCAGAGACTAGACCACACTGCAAATTTCAAACCCAGACTCATTAATGAGGCCGGCCAGATCGGATTTTTGCCCAATGTGCTCAACCAGATTAAGATGGAATGGGCTCATATTTGGTGTACGTTTTAGTAGTCATCTAAGTAGTCTTCTGCAGTTACTAAAATAATTTTTGAAGACCATATAAAATTCGACAGAAACTGGAATGCATCGGGTATTGTATTGGAGTTGTTTTGATTTCGATAGTTTAACATTGTCTAAACCAACTAGTATGTGGTTACTAGGTTGGCTCTGATACTATGTAAGGCTACGCCAGCGCCCCGACCATCAATCCGTGGCCAAACGCGAAACAAAAACTTTTTAAAACCGGCTCTAACGGAACTCGATTCCCGGATCGAACCATTAACCCTATACTAGTTAACTGTAAAAGGAGTTTAGAGATTATACCGATCGATCCATGTCTTTCGGTCTTCAATCTCTGTCCTTGCTCCTCGCGGCTGCCCCCGAACAAGTTCGCTCTCTGGTCTCCCTCGTCGAAGACGATCCACGTCGGGGATTCTTAATACGGGCTCCCGCTTCAAAACCGAAGCAACTCGGGTATCCAGTTTGCTAGCCTAGATGCACAAGATGAAGTAGAGAGAGTGTGTGATTATTTTGTCTTAATACATCCATGGATTCTCAACTCATGAGAGGGTATGGATGGAGGAGAAAGAGAAGCCATTGGAGGTGAAGAGTGTGAGCTCAAGACTTAGCACCAAAATGAAAAGAGAAAGCAACTCATGAAAGGAAAATGGAGTGGCTGCCCTCTCTTTTTGTAGTGAGATATTTTAGTGTTTTTTCTAGCAATTAAAGAAAAATGCACACCCTAAAATATCTCATAAAACTAATAAAATCAAGCATGGTTCAATAGTGCCTTCATGAGTCACCACTTGAGCCATGCCATCATTTAATGCCATAAGCCAAGACTTAACCTCACACTTTACACCTCATTAATATTAAACATTTAAACAAAACCCTAAATGTTTAATACTAGAAAAAGAAATGGCATCTTCAAAAGTAATCTTGTAGCAGATTACAAGAATACCCCTCATCTGTATATACATACCTGCATCCGTATTCCGACTGAATACGAATACAAAGAGACGAAAATAATCCAACAATATAATACTAGGATCAGGCTTAAACCAAAGCCCACTAGTATTATCCGTCCGATCATGATCTATGCACAAGTGCACGTATATGATCGAACCCTGCCATCAAACCATACGGCCTCTACAACGTTTCGCCCGAACCAGGGAAACCCTCTGTGTGGGACTCTAAAGACTCATCAATACGCTGGCAGTAGGTTTAACCACAAGCACGTTAGTGACACTAGCTGTACGTAACGGCTGCTCAGGTATTGAGCGAAAGGGAGGCCGAAGAGCGAACTCATCCTGAAACCCTACTGAGCCTGACAGTGACAATATCCGTACAGTCCGGTCCGTTCGTCTATGAGTATCGCATATCGAGTCTAGTGGGGTGGATAAAGTCAGACCCCTAATAACTTGATATTTAGTGTCGGTATGAAGCAGCTATCACCAACTGAGAAACTATTGATCCTAGATCGGTAATTCTCGTCTACCCCGGCCGAGGATTTCTGGTGATGGCCATAAGTGGACTCCGCGACCTCAACCCCCAATATACCGGGAGAGACGAATCCCCTGACGATCCGCTCACTTCCTCCATGTGGCTCGGGACTGTACCCAACTAAAACCTGTTTGCACGACTCCTTTGAGCCGTAGTAGGGTAGTAATCAAAGTACAGTGGGAACTCACACGAGACAAATGACGATCTCAGGTCAATAGACTAACATGTACACATGTCACCTGGGAACTACTATCTGACAATAGGTATAATACCAACTAGCATGTTCCCGGCGAGTCCGTCCGGTGTACTCATAACCCAATGAGTACCTGTATAAATCTTAGGTGAACCAACTGACACCAATGGCTTGTGAGACCGGCCACCGCCCCTCGTCGGGGTCTCGATCCGTATACACTAGTCTACACTAGAGTATCGATGCCCAGTCTCGAAACTCCCACGAGTAGGGACACTTTAATGATGTACTTATAGATCACCCAACTCTCACGTATATGATCGCCATCATACTGCTGGTAGTCAAGCATGAATCCTATGGGCTCTATTAACATGTAATAGTGATCTGTAATGCCACCTGAAGCATGTACACGATGATAAAGTCAAACCAGATAGCATACTATCATCTCGAGTAAGACTGTTCTACCTGTATAGGTCCTCCCTCAATCATTGCAATCACGTGCCTGCGATCCAATAATTGACTTTAGGGCACTATAGCCAACAATTCAATATATCAAATATATAATTATACATTAAATTATTAAATCAACACTTGATTTAATAATCAGGCTATATCACATATAACCGACCGATATCACATACCACGAGAATAGAATGCGGTATCACATACGCGCATTAATCTCGGTCCCGCACATATCACATATGTGCTCCTACTTCGTTCCGCATGAACCAGGAAACCTCTGTGTAGGACTCTAAAGACTCGTCAATACGCCGGCAGTAGGTGATGATCATATCAAACACCCACAAGCCGCAAGCGGTCTGCTAAACGTAACTGCCACCTGGGTATTGAGCGATCAGAAGATCAACAAGCAAGCCTGCTCATACTCCTGCGAATCCAATCAGTAACACTACCGTACAGTCCGGTCTCTTCGTCAGATATGTCGCATATCGCAGCATGGAGGTGGTATAACGTCAGACCCCAATAGCCTGATAAGTCATGCCGATGCAAGGTCCATAACAGTTCGAGAAACTACTGATAACACTTACCAGTAAATCTCAGCAACCATGGCCAGGGATTTCCTGTTATGGCCAATCGAGCATAGCTCAACATCAACTCCCAATACCGGGAGAGACAAAATCCCCTCCTATCGCTCATTGCCTTCATATGACTCGGGACTGTACCCAAAAACCACCGTTTTGCACGATCTCTTGAACGTGGTAAGGTAGAAATCAAAGCACAGTGGGAATCACACAAGACTCTATGACGATCTCGGGTCGATAGCCTAACCTGTACCAGTGTCACCAGAGAACTGCTATTTGACGATAGGTATAATACCATCTAGGAGTTCTCGGCGAGTCCGTTCAGTGTACCCAGTCTCCACAGAGCACCCGTATATCTTCTTTGATGTCAAACACCAATGGATGTGGGATCATCCATCGCCCATCATATGGGTCAAGAAGTGCATACGCTGGTCTATTCTGGAATATCGATGCCCCGTCTCGATACTCCCACGACTAGGAACATTTGAAGGATGTACTTACCGACTACCCTGTCCCCACTAGTATAATCTGCATCATAATCCTAGTAGCCAAGTACTCATCCTAAGGGCTTTATCAACATGTAATAGAGAGACAATAAGTGTACATGTTAAGATAAAGAGCAACCGAATAGCATACTATCATGTCGAGCAAGAAAGTCCTCCCTATATATGTCTAAGCATCCACTACAATATACATCACATGTACAGTAATGGCCTCTAGGGCATACACATAACTAACAATCTTCCACTTGCACTAAGGCCATTTGTTGTAGTATCTCACTCAACATCCTATAGAAGTCTCTCTTGGGAAAGGCCTTTGTGAGTGGATCCGTCGTGTTGTCCTTCACGTCAACTTTCCTAACCTCGACCTCTTGGAGATCAACCATCTCCCCGATTAGGTGATACTTGCCTCAGAATTTGTCTGGATCACTGATGGGACCGGCGTTCCTAGGCCAAACCCACAACTCCATTGTTGTCACAATAACAGTCATTGGACGCTCAATGGTAGGAACCATGTTCATCTCATGAATAAGAAATTCCCAGACAGCCACTTTGGCAGCATCGTTGGTAGCAATGTATTAAGCCTTTATCGTCTAGTATGTCACGGTATCTAACTTGGAACTCTTCCAACATACCGTCCCTCCACTGAGGGTAAAGATAATGCATGTGACTGACTTTCAGTCAACCTTATCACTCTGGAAACTTGTTCCAAGAACGTTCTTTTAGTGCTTCTCAAGTACTTAAGAATGTCCTCCATAGCTGTCCAGTGATTCTCCCAAGATCCGATTGATTCCTGATCACTACACCTAGTGAGTCAACTACATCTGGTCTGGTACATAACATCGCATACATGATAGAGCCTATTGCCGAAGCATTGGGTATCCCATGCACGCGAGCTCTCTCCAAATCAGTCTTGGGAGACATCTTTTTGGAGAGAGTGATCCATGAGTAAGTAGGCGAACTACTACGCTTAGAATCGTCCATACTAAACCCCTTTAGTATGGTCTTAATGTATCTGGATTTGGGACACTCCCAACATCCACTTAGATCTATCATCATAGATCATAATCCACAAGATGTAGTAGGTATCATCCAGATCTTCTATTGAGAATCCTCGTGATAAAAGGAGCTTGACCGAGTGTAGCATAGGAAACCATTTCCCATCAAGAGTACATCATCTACGTACAATACGTGTAAGACAGCCTCACTTTCTACAATCTTCTTGTATATACAAAGTTCATCTACCATTTTGATGAAGTCAAACTCTTTGATTGCCACATCAAAACAGATGTTCCAACTCCGCGATGCTTGCTTTAATCCTGATGGACTTAAGCATAGTTTTGAAAGTCTCAACTTTTCCATTTACACCAAGAATCTTCTCAAGATCCATTTGCTCCCGATGGGTTTTACCCCTTTAGGTGCAACATTCAAAATTATACTTTGTTGGTGTATATGGATTCCATCTTTGATCGCATAGCATCCAGCCATTTCACAAAGTCTCCACTTGTGATGGCATGTTTGAACCTAATTGGGCCATCATCTACCATGATGCAATTCTCGCTCCCACTGTCACCGAGAAGACAGTAGAATCTCTCAAGTAGATGAGGAACCCTACCAGATTCGCGGAGAGGCTGAGGTTCGTTGGAGACTATTGAATCATTTGGTTTCACCAAATCATCAGTTGTTAGTTTGTCCAGTTGGAACTGCTTCCAGTTCAACCACATGACCACAAATTTCTTCACAAGAAGTTCCTTTTCTAAAAAGGTGGCATTCTGAGAAACAAAACACCTTTTGCTCCTCAGTGTGGTAGAAGATGCACCATCGCTAATGTTCGGGATATACAACAAACTAATACAGAACTGACCTTGCCTCGAGCTTGTCCGGATTTTTCTTTTCAACATAAGCCGGACAACCCCATATCTTAACTCGTTTAAAACATGGTCTCTTCCCATACCATATCTCATATGGAGTGGTAGGCACTGATTTGGACGGAACCCCATTCAATAGGTATGCAGCTTCTCAAGTGCATAACACCAAAAGGAAATAGGTAATTCAGCAGTACTCTTCATAGAGCGCGCCATATCTGATAGGGTAAGATACCTCCGTCCCGATACACTGTTGTACTGTGGTGTATACGAAGGAGTAAGCTGAGAGAGAATCTCATTCTCCTTTTTGAAACTCCAGGAACTCCAGGCGCAAGTATTCGCCTCCTCGATCACATTGAAGGACTTAATACTTCTACCCATCTGGTTCTTAATTTCAAGCTTATATTCCTTGAATTTCTCAAAAGTTTCAGACTCGTGTTTCAACAGGAACACATGTCCGAATCTTGAGAGATCGTCAATGAATGTAATGAAGTGCTAAGAACCAACTCTGGCATTTGTAGACATAGGACCGTAGACATCATCATGTATCTGTCCCAAGAGTTCAGTAACTCTAACTCTGTTTCCAGTAAACGGGGTATTGGTCATTTTACCTTTAAGACAAGACTGACAAGTATCATAAGATGAAAATTCGAACGGATTCAAATATTCATCCTTATGTAACTTAGCTGGTTGTGTCGCATTGGTATGACCTAGTCTACAATGCCACAAGAAGGATTCGTTCATTTCTGAACTACTCCTCTTATGTGTGTTCTAGATACTTTGAACTGTGGTTTGATTTAGAACATATATGGTATTATATATAACGTGCCTGACTCAATCAACCCTTGATTAAGGAAAACGTTCACAACATTATCCTCCAATAAAAAATTATATCCTTCTTTAACTTAATAAAGAAATTGCTGTAATGTTGTATATCAGGTTCAGTATCTAATAACATTTGTTCAGAATCAATGTATTTACCAATTTCAGTTATCTACCTTTCTGTAGCCCATATAACAGATTACATATATGGGATCCTGATACGGTATATCATACCTAGGACATAGAGGATACTGAGAAACAGTTCTTGGTAACAAACACACCCGAAGAATATGCATCAACATGCTTATTCCTCGATTGGGTCGCGTGGAAATCCGGATATTCCCCTATTTCCTGCTCGGACTTATAACAATTATAATATAGAGCGGAACCAACGTTCCCTAGCTCAGTATAATAAGCAGGTTCGGTCAATGCATCCATATTATTATCTTGATTAAGGTGTGACATGGTCGCTACCAGGAGAGAGAGAGAAGAAAACACTCTGCGTGCGCTCTTGCAAGATCAAATTGGTTATTATTTTATCTAATCAGGATGGCTCCAACTGTTTTTAGCAAATCTTCCTTCAAACCCTAAAAGGTAAGACTAGCCGGAATTAATTTGTAACACCTTAGAATGCGATTAGTGTTAATTAAGCGATAATGCGGGTTTTCTGTAAAAAGTTTACCAATTCGGTTTCCCCACATTTTATAACAATTAATTAATATTTTTATTATTATTTTTTTTGGCTTGCACACACGTGTGCACGTTAATGTGAGGGTTTGTTTTTGTTAATCTAGTTTAGTGGCCATGACAACTTAACATAATCCTTTCTTTGCTTAACCCTAAACCCAAGATATTTTATGTGAGGAAAGATTTTTCAATTTGTGTGTTTTGTTTGGGAGGAGGTGGCAAGATGACTCATGAGAGAGTCATGGCTTGCATTAATGAGGAGAGTTATTACTTAGTACACTTACCCTCTCACCATTACACTCACCTCTCATCTTATTAAACACTTCACACTCTCATTCTCTTACTCTATCTCTTTCTCATTTATCTTTCACTTCCCTCAACCCTCAACTGAACACTCACCTCTTCATCACCAATCCTTCATTAAACCCCACAAAATCTCACCCAAATCACCTCTCATGACTTGTTTTGCCTCTAGAATTCCTTGGAGCTTGGAAAGCTAGGATCTTTGAGCTTGTGGGAGTAGGTAATGATCTCTATCTATTAAGTAGGCGATTTTAGTGTTGTGTAGCTTATTCGTTTCAGTTTAGAACGCGTAAAGTTTAGTTTCGTGCAAATATCGTATTTTTAGTGTAGTTTTGGGTTCTCGGATGATCTGCTATCAAACCAGGTGTTTGTTGGAAAAGTTCCCATCACAGTGACCTAGTGTTATGACCTAGAACCCACAATAAAATCCTGAGACAATTCCATGAACAGTAGGCCGCAGATTTATTGCTTCTGGCCGCAATTTGCGGCCAGACTGGGGAGTTTGGGTTTGTGTTTTGGTCTAGGGGTCTCTGGAGTTGTATGTGGTCTAGTGGCACTTGCAACTTTCATAAATTGTTTGTGTAGCAAAATCGGATATCACTTTGCTTGTTTCTAGTGTTTCGACTACGCGCGTTACGTTATCCGACACGGTTCATATTCTTGTGTAGCTGTTGCTCTTGGGTTGGTTTCGTATTGTCGCTACGCATGTTAGCCACTAGACGAACACTTGAGAGTATGTTTGGAGTTGGTGCGTCGGTCAAACGTAGTGGTTACGTGTTATTGGTCGATTGCTAATGTGAACTTGTTGTATTGTTGTTTTATGATCTTAGGGACGCAGGCGGGGACTTCGGACGCTGCGAAGAGGGGAAAGCGAGTGGTTGGCTTTACATAGCCCAAGATCATTTGTGAGTAGATTTAACATCTACAGGGGAATCGCCCGCATTGCGTTATGCGTCAAGGCTAGATATGATATGATATTAGCTGCATGTTTATATTGCACATATAGAAATTGTGCATAAAACTTCATTGCATATTATTACTTGTTATGCTTGGATTTGTACCCATTGGACACTGCACTATTATTGACGGTTCATGTTGCACGAGCACTGATTGTATGCCACCCACACCGTCAATAATTTCCATGACACGCACAACACACATACATATGTGATATTGTATGGTTAGTGACATTGAGACATTGATTCCTATTCAATTGTGCATATGACATATAGCATACCTGTATACCTACATGCTTACACATATACTTTGCCATGCCTACATGCTAGCTACCCATATACCTATATGGTATTGTACCTGTAGGGTTCCTAGGCACTCTAAGGTAGTCTCACAAGCCATCTACCATGGCAATTTCAAAAATTATAGGTGCCGAGAGACCCGACTACGGATCGTTAGCTAGAAATCTAGGCGAACAAAGTAACTAGTTAACACTTAACTATAAGATATGGAAATACAACCTTTGTAGATCCGGTGCTCCACCTCCATAGCTCCGCAACGAAGTCGTCTCCGCTGTCCAAAACAAATCCAGGCTCTAGAGTCGGCTTCGTCGAAGAAAAAGTGAGCTAGGTCGTCGATGTCCATGCCGAAGATGATCTACGTCGAGGCATCGCTAAATCAAGCTCCACCTTCACCAAGCCCTAAAACTTGTGAAGGAAACACACTCTACTACTTGGCAAGAGGTAGAGGATGAAGAAATAGGAAGTGGGTAGACTTTAGAATTGGATTTCTCACTTGTTTGCTCAATTCACCATTGATGAAGAAAGCTTTTTCTTCTTGAGTTCAAGGAAGAAGAAGAAGAAATGTTATGATAAGATTAATAATTATTGGAAAAGAAAATGAATACTTATCATATTAGAACCATGGTCAAGTGTAGAGAATTAACTAAGGTTAGAATAATGGTTAGGGTTAAAGATGAAGACAAGAATGGTTACAAAGTCAAAGCTTCATGAAGCTTCAACTAAACTCCAAAATTAGCAACCATTCTTTTCTTATCTATTCTAAATAAATAAATAAATAAGTAATAAAAAGAAAACCCTAATCATTAGTTTAACCATGGCTTAATTCATTACACTTAACTATAGTTAAACATGTATCATCAAACATGATACAATCAAGTGCACAAAAGTATATCACATATACAATGTGTACAATCCGAGTGAGAAAATCCATTTAAAGTGAACCAATACTAGTTAATGCAAAGTAATATATCAAATATATAATTATGCATTAAATCATTAAATCAACACTTGATTTAACGATCCGGTCATATCGCATATAACCGACTAGTATTCTATGTATCGGCTTATCGAACCAACCCTTGATTCGATAACTAAGTTATATCGCATACAACCTTTCGATACATTCATCGCGAGAATGGAATACGGTATCACATACACGCATTATTCTCGGTCCCGCACATATCTCATATGCGCTCCTATTTCGTTTCGCTTGAGCCAGGAAACCTCTGTGTAGGACTCTAAAGACTCGTCAATACGCCGGCAGCAGGCGATGATCATATCAAACACCCACAAGCCGCAAGCGGTCTGCTAAACGTAACGGCCACCCGGGTATTGAGCGATCTGAAGATCGACGAGCAAGCCCGCTCACACTCCAGTGAATCCGACCAGTAACACTACCGTGCAGTCCGGTCTGATCGTCTGATATGTCGCATATCTCGCCTAGGGGTGGTAAACGTCAGACCCCAATAGCTCGATAAGTCGTGTCGATATGAGGTCTATAACTATTCGAGAAACTACTGGTAACACTTACCAGTAAATCTCAGCAACCCTGGCCAGGGATTTCCTGTTATAGCCAATCGAACACAGCGCAACATCAACTCCCTATACCGGGAGAGACGAATCCCCTCCTATCGCTCATTGCCTCCATGTGACTCGGGACTGTACCCAAAAACCACCGTTTTGCACGCCCTCTTGGTCGTGGTAAGATGGAAATCAAAGCACAGTGGGAACCACACAAGACTCTATGACGATCTCGGGTCAACAGACTACTCTGTACCAGTGTCACCAGAGAACTGCCATCTAACGTGAGGTATAATACCATCTGGGAGTTCTCGGCGAGTCCGTCCAGTGTACCCAGTCTCTACTGAGCACCCGTATATCATCTCTGATGTCAAACACCAATGGATATGGGATCATCCATCGCCCATCTGTATGGGTCGAGAAGGTACACGCTAGTCTACTCTGGTATATCGATGCCCCGTCTCGATACACCCACGACTAGGGACTTTGAAGGATGTACTTATGGACTACCATGTCCCCACTAGTATGATCCGCATCATAGTCCAGGTAGTCAAGCACACATCCTAAGGGCTTTACCAACATGTAACAGAGAGACAATCAGTATACACGTTAAGGTAAAGTTCAACCAGATAGCATACTATCATGTCGAGCAAGAAAGTCCTCCCTATATATGTCCCAGCATCCACTACAATATACATCCTATGTACAGTAATGGCCTCTAGGGCATACATATAACTAACAATCTCCCACTTGCACTAGGGCCATCTGATAGCAGTGGTTGCAGTATCTCATACTCAACCATCCTATAAAAGTCTCTCTCTGGGAACAGGCCTTTGTGAGTGGATCCGCTGTGTTGTCCTCTGAATCTACTCTCCTAACCTCGATCTCCCTGGAGATCAACCATCTCCATGATCAAGTGATACTGCCTTAGAATATGTCTGGATCACTGATGGGACGGACGTTCCTTGGCATAAGCCACAACTCCATTGTCACACAATGGGAGGAACATAGTTCATCTCATGAACCAATATACACCCAAACAGCCTCTTTGGTAGCATCTTAAGTAGCGATCTATCCTGCCTTTATCGTCTAGTATGTCACGGTATCTAGTTTGGAACTCTTCCAACATACCGTCCCTTTACTGAGGGTAAAGACAATGCCTGCGACTGACATTCAGTCGTCTTTATCACCCTGGAACACTTCCAGTGATTCTCCCCAGGATCGATTGATACCGTCTCACTACAACTAGTGAGAATCCTAACATCCATTTAGATCTATCTCATAGATCCAAAATCCAGGATTTAGTGGGTATCACTTTGATCCTATGTGGAGAGTCATTGTGATAAGCGGAGATTGATCGAGCGTAGCATAGGAAACTCCTTCCCTATCAAGAGTATGTCATCCACGTACTCTACGAGGATCGTCACCATACTCCCTACTACCAGTTTGTTTATACAAGGTTCATCTACCATTTTGATGATGTCAAACTCTTTGACTAACACATCAAAACAGATGTTCCAACTCCGCGATGCCTGCTTTATCCTATAAAGCATCTTGCACACGTTTCCGCTGCACCCACTGTCTACGAAGCCCTCTGGCTGTGTACTTATAGACACTCTCTTCTAAATCATCATTTAGAAAAGCAGTCAAGACACCCAACCACCAGATATCGTAGTCATGGTATGTAGCCGTGGCAAGTAGGATCTGGATGGACTTAAGCATAGATCCTTAGAAAAGGTTTCATCATGATCCGTACCTGGTCAATGTTGCAAACCTTTAACAAGTCTAGCTTTGAAAGTCTCAACTTTTCCATGTACACCAAGTAATCTTCTCAAGATATACTTGCTCCTGATGGGGATTTAACCCTTCAGATATAGCAACTAAAGTCCATACTTTGTTGGTGTATAAGGATTCCATCTCAGATCGCTAAGCATCCAGCCATTCTTACAGAGTCCTACTCCTGATGGCCAGCTCGAAACAAGTTGGGTCATCATCTCATGACGCAATCCTCGCTCCCACTGTCATAGAGAAACCGAAATATCTCTCAGGTGGGTGATGAACCCTACTAGATCGGCAGAGAGGCTGAGGTTCGTTGGTAACTATCGAATCCTTTGGTTCTTTCAAATCATCTGCTGTAGCTTGTATAGCTGGAACTATTCCAGTTCTACATAACAGACCTTGCCTCGAGCTTGTCCGGATTATGCTTTTCAGACATAGGCTGGACAACCCCAAATCTTAACTAACTTAAGAGATGGGCTCTTCCCTTTCCATATCTCATATGGAGTGGTAGGCAACTGATTTGATTCGAACCCTATTCAATAGGTATGCAGCTTCTCAAGTGCATAACTCCCAAAAGGAAATAGGTAACTCAGTAGTACTCATCATAGAGCACACCTTATCATATAGGGTGTGATTGCTCCGCCCCGATATACCATCGTGCTATGGTGTATACGGAGGAGTAATGCTGAGAGAGAATCTCATTCTCCTTTAGAATAATCCAGGATTTCCGTGCACAAGTATTCTCCTCCTTGATCTCATCATAGGACATAATACTTATACCCGTATTGGTTCTCTACTTCTAACTTATATTCTGTGACTATCTCAAAAGGTTCGGACTCATGTTTCAACAGGAACATATGACTGAATCTAGAGAGATTATCAGAGAATGTAATGAAGTACAAAGAACCAGTCCCGGCATGTGTAGACAGGAGACCTTACATACATCATCATGTATCAGTCCCAAGAGTTCAAAAACTCTTTCTCTGTTTCCAATAAACAGAGCTGTGATCATCTTATCTTTGTGACATGACTGGCGAATTTCACAAGATGTAAATTCAAACTAATTTAAATATGCATCTTTATGTAACTCCAGCTAGTCGGGTCGCATTGATATGACCTAGTCTACAATACCTTAAGAAGGATTCGTTCATTTCTGAACTCTTCCTCTTGTGTGTGTTCCATATACTAAGAACTGTAGTTTGATTTAGAACATTAGTGCTTTTAGATAACGTGCCTGAACTGATCAACTTTTGATATAGGAAATGTTCAAAACATTATCCAACAATACAAAATTATATCCTTTCTTTACTAATAAAGAGAGAGATATGATTTTGTATATCAGGTTCGGTATCTAATAACATTCGTTCAGAATCAATGTATTGGTAATACAGGGTGACAGTGACCAACAGACTTGGCTGCAACACTTGCCCCGTTTTCTGCCTCATGAAACTTATCACCCGTTCTTAGTTTTTCTACCCTTTTGTAGCCCTATGTAACAGATTACATATCTGGGATCCTGATCTGGTATCATATACCAAGGATGCGGAGGATACTGAGAAACAGTTCTGTATAATGAACACACCCGAAGATGATGCATCAGCAAGCACTCTCTTCGTTTGGGCGGCACGGGAAATCTGGTATTCCCCAATTTCCTGCTCTGTCTTATAATAATTATAAGTTGGAGCGGGACCAACGTTCCCCAGCTCAGTATAACAAGCGAGTTCGGTCAATAATCCGTATTATTATCTTGATTAAGGCGTGATATGGTCGCTACCTGGAGAGAGAGAAGAAAACACTCAGCGTGCGCTCTTGCAAGAATAGATTGGTTATTATTTTATCTAATCAGGATGGCTCCCACTGCTTTTTATCAAATCTTCCTTCAAACCCTAAAAGGAAAGACTAGCCGGGATTAATTACACACTATAAGTTCGCCAATCTTTCAGCCAGGCCAGTGTCGGTACTTTGAGGGAGGTCCCCCGTGCTTTCGCACGAACCTAATTAATGTAAACCTCGTTTTCCCAGAAGCGTAACCTCGTTAACACCTTTCTAGACACCTACTTGATCGGCTAATTGTAATGCGTAAAACTCTCCCAGGAGTAACACTTACTCGCAGCGGGTATCGGGATCCAACTATCTCATAGAAGGTATGCAATCTCATTGCAAATTTCAACACTTAAAATTCCCGATAATATTTTGCCCCTAACGATCTATGACCTTGACAAGGTCAACAAACCATAGACCGCAAGTCAAGTTCAACCCGTCATTTCTTGATTGAATCAAACCCACCCGCACGACCCTTGACAAGGTCAACAAGGCCGCACGACTACCCTAACCCAATCTGCATCATATGCATAAGCAGATAAATACTGGTTAGCTACCGCACACTGCGCCTTGACAAGGTCAACAAGCGCAGCACGAATACTAAACAGGATTTATCTGAAATGACGGAGGGCTACGACAGGTTTTTCTGAAAACCTATTGCGTAATGAACTTGATATCGTTGTAGAATCAAATGAATTTTGAAATGGAGTGTTTTTGAGGCTTTTCTAGTTTTGCTAAAGGAGTCACTCCCGGTGAAGGGATCGTCGGTCCTTTCCTCGTCGAATGAGGTGCGGGATATATCATATATATCACCGTGCAAAGCAAAAACACTTAAAAGCAATCAAAAGACAAACCGAGTGTGTAGCATCTGCCAGTTATTGCTAAAGGAGTCACTCCCGGTGAAGGGATCTCGGTCCTTTCCTCATCGAATAAGGTGCAGGATATATCACATATACCGCTGTGCAAAGCAAAAAACTGTAGCTACCTGTTTTATTTTGAAATTCGATTCTACAACATCTTAGGTTTCTTTTATTTCATTAATCTCATTAATGAAGTCCCATCATTTAAATACCTAAACATCACAGATAAATACGGCGTACACTTATGCCATCCGCATTCGCCTCGATGTCCCCTCGTGCACCGTTAGGTTAGGTAACTAACGGCAGAGCAAGGCAGGGCTAGCGCGGGTGTAAAACATAAGTAACGCCTATATAATATATCATATATACTATATAATGTATCTATCACAGAACATATCATGATCACATCACAGATATCGCAGCAGAAGAAACATATGAAATATTGGATATACTAAGACGTCCGTGCTTTCAATACGAGCCAGTATAAAACACGGATTCCACGGTCGTGATGAATAGCCAAACCCACACCCCTAGACCCCTACGAGAGCGGCAAGCAACCCTACCAATTCTAGAGTTAGGAGACCCGGACTCGACTCCTCGAGTTGGTCTCCCACTGGACTCCAGAACCCGGTTACTTGTGCCCTCCTCCTTGGGTCTATCCTAGTGCGGAAAAGTAAATAATATACAAAGGGTGACAACTTCCGCAACCTGGAAGCGCCCCAATAAAAGAATATTACATACAAGTTTTTACATGAATGAAAATGAAAAAACACTCATCTCACATAAAAACCCCCGGCTATTCAAACACGACGATCCAATATAACATATCCAGCAACACATAACATCACATGTCATCAACGTAAGTAAATATGCGCATCCCAATTGTCGTTGACATATAGCAACGAAACTGGCGATATCACATATTACACTTACGGTCACAGAAAAGAAAATGTAAAACTACAACAGTTGGAATCCGCAACCTTCTCAGACATCGCATGCCTGACCAAATGAAATACTTAGACATCGCATGCCTAACAATTATAAACCCCGCATTTTAGTCTCATTATCGAAAACTCTTTTCAATATCAAGTCGGGAAATTCAACAAGATTCCCGACATCCTGATCGAATGCTCGTCGCAAACTTTAGTAGGCGGCCGCACCCCCGATGCCGTCGATGAAGTGCACCAAGGCGGAACACCGCTGCCGCGAGCACCCGAAGCTTTCGGCGATGGGGTTCTCCTGCAGTCACTTGGTCGGGGCTATGGAGTGAGGCTGTCTATTAAGTTTACCGGCGAGTATCCGCGTTCACAACGTGATTGCAACGGACTTTTGATCACATCAAAATTCCGTGGCAACCGATCAAGTGAGACTAAACTGCTATGTTTATAATATTCATTCCGTTATCTCATAACTATTTGTGAATTCCAATTATTGTATCACATTCCGGATAAATAGAAAATGCTAAACTTTTCGATCGAACAATCGAACACCCAAGTTTTCCCGATACAAATCAACACATGAAACAAGTCTAAAAACATTCAGTTCGTGCCTCAGTACCAACGGTCCAGCCGTAGAAGGGTCAAGCCAACGCCTCACATGTGGCACGCCGTACTGCCCCAAACCCGAAGGTTCAAAGGGTAGTTCAAGACGGTCACATAATCGAGTTAAGGTTTGTTGTCTTCTAGAGGGACCATCGTGTTACTTGCACTACTTAGAACGTGATTAAACTACAGAAATATCCAATACTTGGAAATTTCCCGACAGGGGAAAAATTGGGTATTTATATCCGGTCGAACTTTTTAACATATTCAAAAAATTATCCGGAACGACACATAGACAAAGTTTGACAATCCGATCGAATGTATGAACTCCCAATACAACCCAAAATACTCAACTCTTGATTTCAGATTAAAAATTCCCAGGAAAACCAGCACTGAAAAATAGGAGTTACTGTGCAAAATTCAATGGCAGATAAGACAAAAGTGCGGCGGAAGGGCCGCATTAGCACGATAATGCCGCGGTTACGCCGCACTTTAGAAAGATCATTAGGTAATTTTTGCATCGTAATTCTTAGATTTACCTGCTTGTTTTTCTGCATATTTTTAATTTTCAAAAATCCACATTTTACAAAAATGTCCAGAGAGCATTTTAAAGTCGGGGTTTCGGGTCGATCGGACTTCTAACTCCGTCTACGCATCGCCTAAGGCTCTAGCTAGGCTCTGATACCACTGTAGGGTTCCTAGGCACTCTAAGGTAGTCTCACAAGCCATCTACCATGGCAATTTCAAAAATTATAGGTGCCGAGAGACCCGACTACGGATCGTTAGCTAGAAATCTAGGCGAACAAAGTAACTAGTTAACACTTAACTACAAGATATGGAAATACAACCTTTGTAGATCCGGTGCTCCACCTCCATAGCTCCGCAACGAAGTCGTCTCCGCTGTCCAAAACAAATCCAGGCTCTAGAGTCGGCTTCATCGAAGAAAAAGTGAGCTAGGTCGTCGATGTCCATGCCGAAGATGATCTACGTCGAGGCATCGCTAAATCAAGCTCCACCTTCACCAAGCCCTAAAACATGTGAAGGAAACACACTCTACTACTTGGCAAGAGGTAGAGGATGAAGAAATAGGAAGTGGGTAGACTTTAGAATTGGATTTCTCACTTGTTTGCTCAATTCACCATTGATGAAGAAAGCTTTTTCTTCTTGAGTTCAAGGAAGAAGAAGAAGAAATGTTATGATAAGATTAATAATTATTGGAAAAGAAAATGAATACTTATCATATTAGAACCATGGTCAAGTGTAGAGAATTAACTAAGGTTAGAATAATGGTTAGGGTTAAAGATGAAGACAAGAATGGTTACAAAGTCAAAGCTTCATGAAGCTTCAACTAAACTCCAAAATTAGCAACCATTCTTTTCTTATCTATTCTAAATAAATAAATAAATAAGTAATAAAAAGAAAACCCTAATCATTAGTTTAACCATGGCTTAATTCATTACACTTAACTATAGTTAAACATGTATCATCAAACATGATACAATCAAGTGCACAAAAGTATATCACATATACAATGTGTACAATCCGAGTGAGAAAATCCATTTAAAGTGAACCAATACTAGTTAATGCAAAGTAATATATCAAATATATAATTATGCATTAAATCATTAAATCAACACTTGATTTAACGATCCGGTCATATCGCATATAACCGACTAGTATTCTATGTATCGGCTTATCGAACCAACCCTTGATTCGATAACTAAGTTATATCGCATACAACCTTTCGATACATTCATCGCGAGAATGGAATACGGTATCACATACACGCATTATTCTCGGTCCCGCACATATCTCATATGCGCTCCTATTTCGTTTCGCTTGAGCCAGGAAACCTCTGTGTAGGACTCTAAAGCTCGTCAATACGCCGGCAGCAGGCGATGATCATATCAAACACCCACAAGCCGCAAGCGGTCTGCTAAACGTAACGGCCACCCGGGTATTGAGCGATCTGAAGATCGACGAGCAAGCCCGCTCACACTCCAGTGAATCCGACCAGTAACACTACCGTGCAGTCCGGTCTGATCGTCTGATATGTCGCATATCTCGCCTAGGGGTGGTAAACGTCAGACCCCAATAGCTCGATAAGTCATGTCGATATGAGGTCTATAACTATTCGAGAAACTACTGGTAACACTTACCAGTAAATCTCAGCAACCCTGGCCAGGGATTTCCTATTATAGCCAATCGAACACAGCGCAACATCAACTCCCTATACCGGGAGAGACGAATCCCCTCCTATCGCTCATTGCCTCCATGTGACTCGGGACTGTACCCAAAAACCACCGTTTTGCACGCCCTCTTGGACGTGGTAAGATGGAAATCAAAGCACAGTGGGAACCACACAAGACTCTATGACGATCTCGGGTCAACAGACTACTCTGTACCAGTGTCACCAGAGAACTGCCATCTAACGTGAGGTATAATACCATCTGGGAGTTCTCGGCGAGTCCGTCCAGTGTACCCAGTCTCTACTGAGCACCCGTATATCATCTCTGATGTCAAACACCAATGGATATGGGATCATCCATCGCCCATCTGTATGGGTCGAGAAGGTACACGCTAGTCTACTCTGGTATATCGATGCCCCGTCTCGATACACCCACGACTAGGGACTTTGAAGGATGTACTTATGGACTACCATGTCCCCACTAGTATGATCCGCATCATAGTCCAGGTAGTCAAGCACACATCCTAAGGGCTTTACCAACATGTAACAGAGAGACAATCAGTATACACGTTAAGGTAAAGTTCAACCAGATAGCATACTATCATGTCGAGTAAGAAAGTCCTCCCTATATATGTCCCAGCATCCACTACAATATACATCCTATGTACAGTAATGGCCTCTAGGGCATACATATAACTAACAGTACCATTAGTGACAGGTATATACACATATGAGAAATAGCTATATGTACATCTTGCATACATACTTGCATGTACACCCACATACCTTGCTATAGATACACATACACCCGTATGGTATTACATCATTATTGATAGGTGCATACCCATATACCTTGCTATAGCAACATGTTCACATGTATATGATGTTGAGTTGGATTTTGGAGAAATTAGGAACCGCATGATATATTTAACAAGTTCTTGTAGTTAAATAGCGGTTTTTCCTTTATATGCTCATATTAATGTTTCATGTTGCATATATTATATTTCATGGATTTTCGCATTTGAGATATGGATTTCACATGATGTTTTCTGGATTTGAGGACCGTGGTAGTTCATGAAATTATGCATTGTTTGAAAAACCCGGTTTCTCTTGATATGATATTTCGATGCATCCACCATGAGATTTCTCGGTTCTGAGATTTGTGATTTATACCCGATGCGAGGAGTGGAGTGGGCCGTGTGTGGGTACATGGTGGGGCCCGAAGGTACCCCGGAGCAAGAAAATCGCAGATGATGGCGATGAGCTCGAGGCAGGGGAGTACTACTACCTTACCGGTGACATTACTTGGTTTCGGCGGTTATCGTGGGGATACCGACCGAAGTTATGTACGGACATGCCTTGCGGATTTCGGGTGTTGGACACTCAGGTTCCATAAGATGTACGGACATGGCATCAGGGCCAGTCGTGGTGACGGCGCCTGACAGATGAGTATTTATGTGTCGATGCTGGACACTAGTTTTCATGATGTTTTCGGGTGTCGATGTTGGACACTCAGGTTCCATGAGACTTACAGGTTATGAGGGCCGATCCGAGGGCCAATCCGAGGGTCGATCTGAGGGCCGATCTGAGGAATTTGGGATTTGGATTGTCTTGATGGACACTGGTCCTGCCACGATGAGGATTCCGTGAGGATGACATGTTTTATCCCATACTCCGCATTTATTTGATATGCATTGCTTCATGTATTAGTAGTACCTGATAGAGTATCTTTCATGACTGTTGCATATACATATTGCCATTTATTGCTATCAGCTTATATGTGATAGATTATCACAGTACGTGCATACTTGCGATTACCTGCATATGTTATTTACTATTCACGAGTTGGCAACTCACCTCCGTTGTGCCACAGTGTTTTGCAGGTAGTCCCTCAGAGCAGTCGCGGCAGGACTTCTTCTTCTTATCGTATCATCTTTTGCAGCGGATACCGCTACGGCTGACTGTGTGCAGTTTTGCTATAGGTGGGTTTTGCGGTTATCCGATGTTACTCATTGTATATTCGTTGTATCCAGTACTCTCCATCTACTACTTCATGTGTCGACTTAGAGATGAGTTGTGAAGATGACATTGTATATTATTTTGTGACTTTTGAGGTCTTTTATGCTGTTGTCACTTTATATCATCTTTTTCTGCGCTACGGCGTCGTATATCTGTTGTGGTGTTGTTTTCCGCCTTTGGGCGTAGATTTGCTCCCGTTGGGGATGCTTTGCTTATATCTTTTTGTTTGTACCCTTTTTGGGGGCTTGTTTTACAGAGGAGGTGCTGCCAAATTTTAAAGAAAGTAAATTTGGACTTTAAAGATTTTTACTTGAGATTCCCAAAAGCTTTAAACAATGTTCTTACTACTTTGATGGTTTAGATTTGCCGGGTTTTCGGCTTACTTAGATTGCGTTACACCTATGGATGTTACGTGGTTTAAGGACCGTCACATGCCAATTTCGGGTCGTGACATAATTACACCCTATAAGTATGCCAATCTTTCGGTCAGGCCAGTGTCGGTACTTTGAGGGAGGTTCCGCGTGTTTTCGCACAGACGTAATTAAAATAAACCTCGTTTTCCCAGGGGCGTAACCCCATTGACACCTTTCTAGACACCTACTTGATCGGCTAATTGTAATGTGTAAAACTCTCCCAGGAGTAACTCTTACTCGCAGTGGGTATTGGGATCCAACTATCTCATAGAAGGTATGCAATCTCATTACAAATTTCAACACTTGAAATTCCCAATAATATTCTGCCCCAAGCGTCATATGACCTTGACAGAGGTCACCAAACCATAGGCTGCTAGTCAAGTTCAACCCTCCATTTCTTGATTGAATTAAACCTACCCGCACGACCCTTGATAGAGGTCGACAAGGTCGTACAACTACCCTAATCAAATCGCATCATATGCTTTGCAGATAAGCACTAATCAGCTACCGCACACTACGCCTTGACAGAGGTCAACAAACGCAGCACGAATACTAAATATTACTTATCTGAAATGACAGAGGGCTACGACAGGTGTTTAAGAAAACCCTTTGCGTAATGAACTTGATATCATTGTAGAATCGAGT
Organism: Agapanthus africanus; assembly: GCA_030015575.1. NCBI lineage: Eukaryota > Viridiplantae > Streptophyta > Magnoliopsida > Asparagales > Amaryllidaceae > Agapanthus > Agapanthus africanus. The sequence continues at coordinate 201,801,790 of CM057347.1, read as the reverse complement.
GAATTTTAAAAGGAGTGTTTTTTAGGTTTTTACTAGTTTTGCTAAAGAGGCCACTCCCGGTGAAGGGATCTTGGCTCTTTCCTCATCGAATGAGCTGCAGGATATTTCACAAATCCCACTATGCAAAGCAAGAACTAAAAGAAGAAATCAAAAGACAAAACCGAGTGGGTTGTAGTATCTGCCAGTTTCGCTAAAGAGCTCACTCCCGGTAAAGGGATCTCGGCTCTTTCCTTATCGAATAAGGTGTTGGATATTCTACAAGGAATACCGCTATGCAAAGAAAAAAAATAAGAGGTACCAGTTTTTAAAACAAGTTTCTACAATATCTTTAGATTTCTTTTTCTTTCATTAATCTCATTAATGAAGTCCCATCAATTTTATGCTTCCTAAGCATCACATAAGAAACGAAAGCATCAATATTTATTATATCTCATATATATAATATAAGCAATCGTCTCAACATATAAAGTGATCACATCACAGAATATCAGCAGCAGAAGAATCACATATGAAATATTGGATATAGTAGGAATTCCGTGTTTTAAATTAAGCCAGTAAAATATGCGGATTCCACGGTCTTGATGAATAGACAAACCCACATACCTAGACCCCTATGAGAGCAGCAAGCAACCCTACCAATTCTAGAGTTAGGAGACCCGGTCTCGACTCCTCGAGATGGTCTCCCACTGGACTCTAGAACCCGGTTACTTGTGCTTTCCTTCTTGGGTCTATCCTAATGCGGAAAAGTAAATAATATACATCAATGGTGACATCATCCTCAACCCGGAAGTGCCCCAATAAAAGAATATTACATACAAGCTTTTACATGAATGAAAATGAAAAACTCCCATCTCACATAAAAAATACCCGGCTATTCAAAACACGGCGATCCAATATAACATATCACAGCAACACATAACATCACATGTCATCAACGTAAGTAAATATGCGTATCTCAATTGTCGTTGACGTATAACAACGAAACCGGCGATACACCACATATTATACTTACGGTCACAAAAAAGAAAGTGAAAAACTACAACAATTGGAATCCGCAACCACCTTAAATATCATAAACCCAATGTATCACATACTTTGGATTTCATGCCTAACCAAATGAATTCCTTAGACATCACATGCCTAACAATTATAAACTCCGCATTTTAGTCTCGATATTGAAAACACTTTCTAATAACCAGTCGGGTAATTCAACAAGATTCCCGACAACCTGATCGAATGCTCGTCGGAAACCTTAGTAGACGGCCACACCCCCGATGCTGTCGACGAAGTGCACTAAGGCGGAACACCACGGCCGCGAGCACCTGAACGGATGCTTTTGGCGACGGGGTTCTCCTACAGTCACTTGGTCGGGGCTATGAGGCATGGCTATCTAGTAAGGTTACCCGGCAAGTATCCGCGTACACTACGTAATTGCGACGGACTTTTGATTCACATCAAAATTCAGTGGCAACTGATCAAATGAGACCAAACTGCTAGATTTATAAAATTCAAACTAGTTATCTCATAATTAATTATTGTGGATTCCAAATATTGTATCACAATCACAGATAGCTAGACGATGTTAAACTTTTCGATCGAATAAACAAACACCCAAAATTTCCCAAAGAGCTCAACACTTGAGCGGGGTTTAAAAAGTACCCAAAACATGCCACAGCACCTATGAACCATCCGTAGAAGGGCCGACCCATGCCTCACTCATGTCGCCACGGAACTGCCGCAAACCCTAGGGTATGACCTCGGTTCTGCGATCCAAAAAGTCGAGTTTGGGTATCGTTCTTCTAGAGGGTCCACAGAATCGCTTGCATGATTTTCTGAAGATTTTAAACTTGAAAAAATCCAACTCTTGGAAAATTTCCAGTGAGGGAAATTATGAGTTATTGATATCCGTTCGAACTTTTTAACGTCGTCTAAATAACTCGAATAGATGTTAGAATTACGATTAAGAAACACTCCGAATTGCCTTTGCAGAAAGTTAACATCACATGCAAATTTAGCAAAAACAAGAAACAACTGAAACACTAAAACCTAGTGACTGGAACACACTAAAAATTTCAACCCTGAACACCATTAGAAAACTGAGGAGGCCGGTTTTGGGAGCATTGTGGCCGGCCAAATTCTGGCGACGAGGGCTGAAATTTTTATGGTGTTCATGTTATATCACATACAACATTCTGCAGTTGCTAAAAAAAAATTTTAGAGGCCATTTAAAATTCGACAGAAACTGGATTTCGTTGTTTTAAGTTTCGGAGTAGTTTCGGTTTCGTAATCTAACAAACATCGTTAATTCTCTAGCATGGCTCTAATACCACTGTTGGGTTCCCTAGGGTGGCAGCAAGGTTTCGGGAGGGATCGTCCATGCCTTTTTCTAATTTTTGCCGTACTAAAGAACCCTAACCGTAGAATCTTAACTAGAGATTTAGACAAACTACAATGTAAAAAACTTTATATCTAAGTGAATGAGGAATACAACCTTTGTAGACCGGTCCTTCACTTCTAAAGCTCCGTGTAGTAGTCCCTTCGCTCCAAATAGTGAACACCCGAACTCTAGTAAGGGTTCATATGAAAAAATGAACAAGCTTGCTCGAAGTCTTCGAGGCCGAAGATGATCTACGTCAAGGAGACTCAAGCTCATGCTACCTCTTCACTAATGGTAGATTAGTGAAGCAAACACCCTAAACTAAATGGCTAATATAGTAGAGGATGATAAAGTAGGAATTGGGGTCAATTTAGATTAATTTTTCTCGCATTATTTCTTCACCATTTCAAAAGCTAGTGAGCTTTTTCATGAGGAAGAAGAAGATGAAGATAAGAAGAGAATGAATCTTATGAGGTGAGAATAGCAACCATGGGTGAGTTAGTGTCATACACTAACTCATGTAGAGAATAAACTATGGCCAACAATAATGGTTAGGTTAATAAATATCTACAAGTAAAACAAAATTAGTGGACTTGATCAATGGTTCCACAAGCTTCAACCATGTGACTTAATTCCATCTAATTTTGATTAACTTTAAATAAATAAAATTCTTCATTATATCAAGAATGGTGTAAGTCTCATACACTCATGAAGCATGTGGCATCAAGCATGACACAAATAAAATGTACATTAATATATATCACATATATACTATACGCACACAAGTGAGAAAAGGAAATGTTTATGTGAGCTAATATTAGTTAATGGAATTCAATATATCAAATATATAATCATACATTAAATTATTAAATCAACACTTGATTTAATAATCCGGCTGTATCACATACAACCGGCTAATATCAAATGTAACAATTTATCGAATCAACACTTGATCTGATAACCCGGCTATATCACATATAACCGACCGATATCACATATCGCGAGAATAGAATGCGGTATCACATACGCACATTAATCTCGGTCCCGCACATATCACATATGTGCTCCTACTCAGTTTTGCATGAACCAGGAAACCTCTGTACAGGACTCTAAAGACCCGTCAATACGCCGGCAGTATATGATGATCATATCAAACACCCACAAGCCGCAAGCGGTCTGCTAAACGTAACGGCCACCCGGGTATTGAGCGATCAGAAGATCAACATACAAGCCTGCTCATACTCCTGCGAATCCAATCAGTAACACCACCGTACAGTCCGGTCACTTCGTCAGATTTATCGCATATCGCGGCCTGGGGGTGGTATAACGTCTGACCCCAATAGCCTGATAATTCATGCCGATGCAAGGTCCATAACAGTTCGAGAAACTACTGATAACACTTACCAGTAAATCTCAGCAACCCTGGCCACGGATTTCCTGTTATGGCCAATCGAGCATAGCGTAGCATCAACTCCCAATACCGGGAGAGACGAAATCCCTTCCTATCACTCATTGCCTCCATGTGACTCGGGACTGTACCCAAAAACCACCATTTTGCACGATCTCTTGAACGTGGTAAGGTGGAAATCAAAGCACAGTGGGAAACACACAAAACTCTATGACGATATCGGGTCGACAGACTGACCTATACCAGTGTCACCAAAGAACTGCTATCTGACGATAGGTATAATACCATCTAGGAGTTCTCGGCGAGTCCGTTCTGTGTACCCAGTCTCCACTGAGCACCCGTATACCTTCTTTGATGTCAAACACCAATGGATGTGGGATCATCCATCGCCCATCATATGGGTCAAGAAGCGCATACGCTAGTTTACTCTGGAATATCGATGCCCCGTCTCGATACTCCCACGACTAAGAACATTTGAAGGATGTACTTACCAACTACCCTGTCCCCAGTAGTATGATCTACATCATAATCCTAGTAGCCAAGTACTCATCTTAAGGGCTTTATCAACATGTAATAGCGAGACAATAAGTGTACATATTAAGATAAAAAGCAACCATATAGCATACTATCATGTCGAGCAAGAAACTCCTCCCTATATATGTCCAAGCATCCACTACAATATACATCACATGTACAGTAATGGCCTCTAGGGCATACACATAACTAACGATCTCCCACTTGCACTAAGCCCATTTGTTGTAGTATCTCATACTCAACTTCCTATAGAAGTCTCTCTAGGGAAAGGACTTTGTGAGTGGATTCGACGTGTTGTCCTTCGTGTCAACTCTCATAACCTCGATCTCTTGGAGATCAACCATCTCCCCGATCAGGTGATACTTGCCTCAGAATATGTCTGGATCGCTGATGGGACCGGCGTTCCTAGGCCAAAGCCACAACTCCATTATTGTCACAATAACAGTTATTGGATGCTCAATGGTAGGAACCATGTTCATCTCATAAACAAGAAATGGCCAGACAGCCACTTTGGCAGCATCGTTGGTACCAATGTATTCAGCCTTTATCGTCTAGTATGTCACGGTATCTAGCTTGGAACTCTTCCAACATACCGTCCCTCTACTGAGGGTAAAGATAATGCCTGTGACTGACTTTCAATCAACCTTATCACTATGGAAGCTTGATCCAAGAACATTCTTTTACTACTTCTCAAGTACTTAAGAATGTCCTCCATTGCTATCCAGTGATTCTCCCAAGATCTGATTGATTCCTGATCACTACACCTAGTGAGTGAGCTACATCTGGTCTGGTACATAAGATCACATACATGATAGAGCCTATTGCCGAAGCATAGGGTATCCCACGCACACGAGCTCTCTCCAAATCAGTCTTGGGAGACATCTTTTTGGAGGGAGTGATCCATGAGTAAGTGGGCGAACCACCACGTTTAGAATCTTCTATACTAAACCCCATTAGTACGGTGTTAATGTACCTGGATTTGGGACACTCCCAACATCCTCTTAGATCTATCATCATAGATCATAATCCACAAGATGTAGTAGGTATCATCCAGATCTTTTATTGAGAATCCTCGTGATAAAAAGAGTTTGACCGAGTGTAGCATAGGAAACTATTTCCTTTCAAGAGCACGTCATCTACGTACAATACGTGTAAGACAACCTCACTCTCTACAACCTTCCTGTATATATAAGGTTCATCTACCATTTTGATGAAGTCAAACTCTTTGACTGCCACATCAAAACAGATGTTTCAACTCCGCGATACTTGCTTTAATCCTGATGGACTTACGCATAGCTTTGTAAGTCTCAACTTTTCCATTTACACCAAGAATCTTCTCAAGATCCATTTGCTCCTGATGGGTTTTACCCCTTTAGGTGCAACATTCAAAATCATACTTTGTTGGTGTATATGGATTCCATCTTTGATCGCATAGCATCCAGCCATTTCAAAAAATCTCTACTTGTGATGGTCTGTTTGAACCTAGTTGGGCCATCATCTACCATGATGCAATCATCACTCCCACTGTCACCGAGAAGTCCGTAGTATCTCTCAAGTGGATGAGGAACCCTACCAGATTCGCGGAGAGGCTGAGGTTCGGTGGAAACTATTGAATCATTTAGTTTCACAAGGTGAAATGAACAAGCTTGGTTGAAGTCATCGAGGCCGAAGATGATCTACGTCGAGGAGACATTAACTCAAGCTACCTTTCACTAAGTGATGAACTAGTGAAGAAACAACCCTATCTAAATGGCTTGTAGAGAAGAGGTTGATGAGGTAGGAATTTTGCTCACTTTAGAAATAATTTTCTCACTAATTTTCTTCACCTCTCATGAAGCTAGAAAGATTTTGGAGATGAGGAAGAAGATGAAGTGTGAATGGAATAATGAGTGAGAATAGCAACCATGGGTGAGTTAGTATCATATACTAACTAATGTAGAGACTAAACCATGGGTAAACAATAATGGTTGGGTTAATAAATATTTTCAAGTAAAACAAAATTAGTGGACTTGGTCAATGGTTCCACAAGCTTCTACAAGCTTCAACCATGTGACAATTTTCAACCAATTTTGATTTACTTTAAATAAATAAAACCCTTCATTCTTATTTGCATGGTGTGAGTCTCATACACCCATGTAGCATGTGGCATCATGCATGACACAAAAGATGTACATTAATATATATCACATATATACTAAGTGTACACTAATGAGAAAAAAATCTTAAGTGAGCTAATATTAGTTAATGTAAGATAATATATCAAATATATAATTATACATTAAATTAATAAATCAACACTTGATTTAATAATCCGACTATATCACATACAACCGAATAATATCAAATGTATCAACTTGTCGAATCAACAATTGATTCGACAGCCTGGTTATATCACATATAACCAGGCGATATCACATATCGCGAGAATAGAATACGGTATCTTATACTTGTATTAATCTCGGTACCGCACATATCACATATGTGCTCCTACTTCGTTTCGCTTGAGCCAGTAAACCTCTATGTAGGACTCTAAAGACTCGTCAATACGCCGGCAGAAGGTGGTGATCATATCAGTCACCTACAAGCTGCAAGCGGTCTGCTAAACGTAACGGCCACCTGGGTATTGAGCGATCAGAAGATCAACAAGCAAGCATGCTCATACTCCTGCGAATCCAATCAGTAACACTACCGTACAGTCCGGTCTTTTCGTCAGATATATCGCATATCACAGCCTGGGGGTGGTATAATGTCAGACCCCAATATCCTGATAAGTCATGCCGATGAAAGGTCCATAACAGTTCGAGAAACTACTGATACCACTAACCAGTAAATCTCAACAATCTTGGCCAGGGATTTCCGGTTATGGCCAATCGAGCATAGCGCAACATCAACCCCCAATACCGGGGGAGACGAATCCCCTCCTATCGCTCATTGCGTCCATATGACTCGGGACTGTACCCAAAAACCACCATTATGCACGATCTCTTGAATGTGGTAAGGTGGAAATCAAAGCACAGAGGGAATCACACAAGACTCTATGATGATCTCGGGTCGACAGACCAACCTGTACCAGTGTCACCAGGATATTCTATCTGACGATAGGTATAATACTATCTAGGAGTTCTCGGTGAGTCCGTCCAGTGTACCCAGTCTCCACTGAGCACCCGTATACCTTCTCTGATGTCAAACACCAATGGATGTGGGATCATCCATCGCCCATCATATAGGTAAACAAGCGCATACGCTAGTCTACTCTGGAGTATCGATGCCCTGTCTCGATACTCCCATGACTAAGAACAATTGAAGGATGTACTTACCGACTACGATTGTCCCACTAGTATGATCTGCATCATAATCCTGGTAGTCAAGTATTCATCCTAAGGGCTTTATCAACATATAATAGAGAGACAATAAGTGAACATGTTAAGATAAAGTGCAACCAGATAGCATACTATAATGTCGAGCAAGAAAGTCCTCCTTATATATGTCCAAGCATCCACTACAATATACATCGTATGTACAGTAATGGCCTCTAGGACATACATATAACTAACAATCTCCCACTTGCACTAAGGCCATTTGTTGTAGTATCTCATACTCAACGTCCTATAGAAGTCTCTTTTGGGAAAGGCCTTTGTGAGTAGATTCGCTGTGTTTTCCTTCATGTCAACTCTCCTAACCTCGATCCCTTGGAGATCAACCATCTCCCTGATCAGGTGATACTGTCTTCAGAATATGTCTGGAACACTGATGGGACCGGCGTTCCTAGGTCAAAGCCACAACTCCATTGTTGTCACAATAACAATTATTGGACGCTCAATTGTAGGAACCATGTTCATCTCATGAACAAGAAATATCCAGACATCCACTTTGGTAGTATCGTTGGTAGTGATGTATTCAGCTTTTATCGTCTAGTTTGCCACGGTATATAGTTTGGAACTCTTCCAACATACCGTCCCTCCACTGAGGGTAAAGACAAAGCCCGAGACTGACTATCAGTCGACCTTATCACTCTGGAAGCTCGAACCAAGAACATTTTTTTAGTGCTTCTCAAGTACTTAAGAATGTCCTCCACAGCTGTCCAGTGATTCTCCCAAGATCTGATTGATTCCTGATTACTATACCTAGTGAGTCAGCTACATCTAGTCAGCTACATAACATCGCATACATGATAGAGCCTACTGTCGAAGCATAGGTTATCCCTTGCACGCGAGCTCTCTCCAAATCAGTCTTAGAAGATATCTTTTTGGAGAGAGTGATTCCTGAGTAAGTGGGCGAACCACCACGCTTAGAATCTTCCATACTAAACCCCTTTAGTACGGTGTTAGTGTACCTGGATTAGGGACCCTCCCAATATCCACTTAGATCTATCACCATAGAACATAATCCACAAGATATAGTAGGTATAATCCAGATCTTTCATGGAGAATCCTCGTGATAAGAGGAGCTTGACCGAGTGTAGCATAGGAAACCCTTTCCTATCAAGAGTATGTCATCTACGTACAATACGTGGAAGACAGCCTTACTCTTTACAGCCTTCTTGTATATACAAGGTTCATCTACCTCTTTGATGAAGTCAAACTCTTTGACTGCCACATCAAAACAGATGTTCCAACTCCACGATACCTGCTATAATCCTGATGGACTTAAGCATAACCACTTGAGAAAAGGTTTCATCATAATCCATACCTGGTTATTGACGAAAAACTTTTACTACAAGCCTAGCTTTGAAAGTCTCAACTTTTCCATCTACACCAAGAATCTTCTCAAGATTCAATTGCTCCCGATGGGTTTTACACCTTCAAGTGCAACATTCAAAGTCATACTTTGTTGGTGTACATGGATTCCATCTTTGATCGCATAGCATCCAGCCATTTCACAGAGTCCCCACTGGTGATGGCCTGCCAGAACCTAGTTGGGCCATCATCTACCATGACGCAATCCTTGCTCCCGTTGTCACCGAGAAGACCGTAGTATCTCTCAAGTGGATGAGGAACCCTACCAGATTCGCGAAGAGGCTGAGGTTCGTTGGAGACTATTGAATCCTTTGGTTTTACCAAAACATCAGCTGTTAGTTTGACTACCTGGAACCCCTTCCAGTTCTACCCCATTACCACAAATTTCTTCACAAGAAATTCCTATTCTAAAAAGGTGGCATGTTGAGAAACAAAACACTTTTTGCTCCTCAGTTAGGTAGAAGATATACCCTCGCAAATTTTTGGGATGTCCGACAAACTTATACAGAACTGACCTTGCCTCGAGCTTGTATGGATTTTGCTTTTCAACATAGGCCGAACAACCCCATATCATAACTCGTTTAAGAGATGGTCTCTTCCCATACCATATCTCATATGGAGTGATAGGCACTGATTTGGATGGAACCCCATTCAATAGGTATGCAGCTTCTCAAGTGCATAACACCAAAAAGGAAACAGGCAACTCAGCAGTACTCATCTTAGAGCGCGCCATATCTCATAGGGAGCGATACCTCCGCCCGATACACCGTTGTGCTGTGGTGTATACGAAGGAGTAAGCTGAGAGAGAATCCCATTCTCTATTTAAAAAATCCAGGAACTTCATGCCTAAGTATTCCCTTCTCCGATCACATCGAAGGACTTAACACTTTTACCCTTCTGGTTCTTTACTTCAAGCTTATATTCCTTGAATTTCTCAAAAGTTTCAGACTTGTGTTTCAACAGGAACACATGTCCGAATCTTGAGAGATCATCGATGAATGTAATGAAGTACAAAGAACCAACCCTGGCATTGTGAAGACATCGGACCGTATACATCATCATGTATCCATCCCAAGAGTTCAATAACTCTTTCTCTGTTTCCAGTTAACGTAGTATTGTTAACTTTACCTTTGTGACAAGACTGGCAAGTATCATAAGATGAAAACTCGAACAGATTCTCACATTCATCCTTATGTAACTTAGCTGGTCGTGTCGCATAGATATGACCTAGTCTACAATGCCACAAGAAGTATTCGTTCATTTCTGAACTACTCCTCTTGTGTGTGTTCTATATACTTTTAACCGTGGTTTGATTTAGAACGTATATGCCCATTTCATAACGTGTCTGATCCAATCAACTCTTGATTTAGGAAAATGTTCACAACATTATCCTCCAATACAGAATTATATCCTTCTTTAACTTAATAAAGAATCTGATGTAATGTTGTATATCAGGTTTGGTATGTAATAACATTTGTTCAGAATCAATGTATTTACCGTTTGGTAATTCAAGGTGATATTTGCTAACTGATTTGGCTGCAACACTTGCACCATTCTCTACACTTAGAGACATATCACCCAATCCCAGTTCTCTACCTTTCTGTAGCCCATGTAATATATTACATATGCGGGATCCTGATCCGGTATCGCATACCCAGGACGTAGAGGATACTGAGAAACAGTTTTCGGTACTGAACACACCTGAAGATGATCCATCAACATGCACTTTCTTCGATCGGGTGGCATGGGAATCCTGGTATTCCCCAATTTCCTGTTCAGAATTATAACAATTATAAGAAAGAACGGAACCAACGTTCCCCAGCACAGTATAACAAGCTGGTTCAGTCAATGCATCCATATTATTATCTTGATTAAGGCATGACATGGTCGCTGCCAGAAGAGAGAGAAGAAACACTCTGCGTGCGCTCTTGCAAGATCAGATTGGTTATTATTTTATCTAATCAGGATGGCTTCCACTGTTTTTATCAAATCTTCCTTCAAACCCTAAATGATAAGACAAGCCGGGATTAATTACACCCTACAAATTCGCCAATCTTTCGGCCAGGCTAGTGTCGGTATTTTGAGGGAGGTTCCCCGTGCTTTCACACGGACCTAATTAAAATAAACCTCGTTTTTCCAGGGGCGTAACCCCGTTAACACCTTTCTAGACACCTACTTGATCGGCTAATTGTAATGTGTAAAACTCTCCCATGAGTAACTCTTACTCGCAGTGCGTATCAGGATCCAACTATCTCATAGAAGGTATGCAATCTCTTTGCAAATTTCAACACTTGAAATTCCCGATAATATTTTACCCCCCGCAACTTATGACCTTAACAAGGTTAACAAATCACAAGCGCTAGCTAAGTTCAACCCGTCATTTTCTGATTGAATTAAACCCACCTGTACAACCCTTAATATAGTCAACAAATTTGTATAACAACCCTAATCCAATTGCATCATATGCTTTAGCAGATAAGCACTAATCAGCTACCGCACACTATGCCTTAACATAGTCAACAAACGTAGCACGAATACTAAATAGTACTTATCTAAAATGACGGAGGGCTACGACATGTTTTTAAGAAAACCCTTTGCGTGATGAACTTGATATCATTGTAGAATCGAGTGATTTTCAAAAGGAGTGTTTTTGAGGCTTTTGCTAGTTTTGGTAAAGTGGTCACTCCCGGTGAAGGGATCTCGGCTCTTTCCTTATCGAATAAGGTGCTGGATATTTAACAAATACCACTATACAAAACGTGAACTAAAAAAGCAATAAAAAACTAAACCGAGTGGGTTGTAGCATCTTCCTATTTCGCTAAAGAGGTCACTCCCGGTGAAGGGATCTCGGCTCTTTCCTTATTGAATAAAGTGCTAGATATTCTACAAGGAACACCGCTATGCAAAGCAAGAACTAGAGCTACCAGTTTTTAAAACAAGATTCTACAACATGTTTAGGTTTCTTTTCTTTTGTTAATCTCATTAATGAAGTCCCATCAAATATGCTTCCTAAGCATCATAGAAGAAACGAAAGCAGCAATATTTATTATATATCATATATATAATATAAGCATTCATCTCAGAATATCAAGTGATCACATCACAGAATAGCAGCAGCAGAAGATACACATATGAAATATTGGATATATTAGGAATTCCGTGTTTTAAATTAAGCCAATAAAAAACGCGGAATCTACGGCGGCGATGAATAGCCAAACCCACATCCCTAGACCCCTACAAAAGCGGCAAGCAACCCTACCAATTCTAGAGTTAGGAGACCCGGTCTCAACTCCTTGTGATGGTCTCCCACTGGACTCTAGAACCCGGTTACTTGTGCTCCCCGCCTTGGGTCTATCCTAATGCGGAAAAGTAAAATAATATACATCAATGGTGACATCATCCTCAACCCGGAAGTGCCCCAATAAAAGAATATTACATACAAGTTTTTAAATGAATGAAAATGAAAAACTCCCATCTCACAGGAAAAAAAACCCGGCTATTCAAACACGACGATCCAATATAACATATCATAGCAACACATAACATCACATGTCATCAAAGTAAGTAAATATGCGTATCCCAATTATCGTTGACATATAGCAACGAAACCGGCAATACACCATATATTACACTTACGGTCGCAGAAAAGAAAGTGAAAAACTACAATAATTGGAATCCGCAACCACCTTAGACATCATAAACCCAATATATCACATACTTTGGATTTCATGCCTAACTAAATGAATTCCTTAGACATCTCATGCCTAACAATTATAAACCCCGCATTTTAGTCTCGATATTGAAAACACTTTTCAATAACCAGTCGGGTAATTCAACAATATTCCCGACAACCTAATCGAATGCTCGTCGAAAACTTTAGTAAACGCCCCCCATGCCGTCGACGAAGTGCACTTAGGCGGAACACCGCGGCCGTGAGCACCCGAATGGATGCTTTTGGCGACGGGGTTCTTCTACAGTCACTTGGTCGGGGCTATGGAGCGTGGCAATCTAGTAAGGTTACCCGGCGAGTATCCGCGTACACTACATAATTGCGACGGACTTTTGATCCACATCAAAATTCCATGGCAACCGATCAATGAGACTAAATTGCTAGATTTATAAAATTCAAATTAGTTTTCATAAAACTAAATTTTGTGGATTACAAGTATTGTATCACCATCACAGATAGCTAGACGATGTTAAACTTTTCGATCGAATCAACAAACACCCAAAATTTCAGAAAGAGCTCAACACTTGAGCACAGTTTAAGAAACACCCAGAACATGCTACAGCACCTGTAGACCAATCGTAGAAGGGTCAACCCTTGCCTCACCTATGGCGCCACGTAACTATCAAAAACCCAAGGGTTTGGTGGCGGTTACGACGGTCACAAAATCGAGCTAGGATTTTGTTCTTCTAGAGGGTCCATAGAAAACACTTGCATGATTTCCTGAAGATTTCAAACTTGAAAAAAATCCAACTCTTGGAAAATTTCCAGCGAGGAAAAATTGGGTTATTGATATCCGTTCGAACTTTTTAACACCATCTAAATAACCCGAAAAGATGTTAGAATTACGATTACGAAACACTCCGAATTGCCTTTGCACAAAGATAACATCACATGCAATTTTAGCAAAAACAAGCAACACCTGAAACACCGAAACCCAGAGACTGGAACACCTTAAAAAATTCAACCCAGAACCTAGTAGCAAAACCGAGCAGGCCGGTTTTCTAAATGGCTAGTAGTGAAGAGGTTGACGAAGCAGGAATTTTGCTCACTTTAGAAATAATTTTCTCACTAATTTTCTTCACCTCTTATGAAGCTAGAAAAATTTTGGAGATGAGGAAGAAGATGAAGTGTCAATGGAATAATGAGTAAGAATAGCAACCATGGGTGAATTAGTATCATATACTAACTCATGTAGAGACTAAACCATGGGTAAACAATAATGGTTGGGTTAATAAATATCTTCAAGTAAAACAAAATTAGTGGACTTGGTCAATGGTTCCACAAGCTTCAACCATGTGACAATTTCCAACCAATTTTGATTTACTTTAAGTAAATAAAACCCTTAATTATTATTTGTATGGTGTGAGTCTCATACACCGATGTAGCATGTGGCATCAAGCATGACACAAAAGATGTACATTAATATATATCACATATATACTAAGTGTACACTAGTGAGAAAAAGAAATCTTAAGTGGGCTAAAATTAGTTAATGTAAGATAATATATCAAATATATAATTATACATTAAATTATTAAATCAACACTTGATTTAATAATCCGGCAATATCGCATACAACCGACTAATATCAAATGTATCAACTTATCGAATCAACACATGATTCGACAGCCCGGTTATATCACATATAACCGACCGATATCACATATCGCGAGAATAGAATACGGCATCTCATACTCGTATTAATCTCGGTACCGCACATATCACATATGTGCTCCTACTTCGTTTCGCTTGAGCCAGGAAACCTCTGTGTAGAACTCTAAAGACTAGTCAATACGCCAGCAGTAGATGGTGATCATATCAGTCACCCATAAGCCGCAAGCGGTCTGCTAAACATAACGGCCACCCGGGTATTGAGCGATCAGAAGATCAACAAGCAAGCCTGCTCATACTCCTACGAATCCAATCAGTAACACTACTGTACAGTCCGGTCTCTTCGTCAGATATGTCGCATTTCACAGCCTGGGGGTGGTATAACATCAGACCCCAATAGCCTGATAAGTCATGCCGATGCCAGGTCCATAATGGATCGAGAAACTACTGATGACACTTACTATTAAATCTCAGCAACTCTGGACAGGGATTTCCTATTATGGCCAATCGAGCATAGCGCAACATCAACCGCCAATACCGGGGGAGACGAATCCACTCCTATCGCTCATTGCCTCCATGTGACTCGGGACTGTACCGAAAAAACACCGTTTTGCACGATCTCTTGAACGTGGTAAGGTGGAAATCAAAGCATGGTGGGAATCACACAAGACTCTATGACGATCTCGGGTCGACAGACTAACCTGTACCAGTGTCACCGGAAATATGCTATCTGACGATAGGTATAAAACCATCTAGGAGTTCTCGGCGAGTCCGTCCAGTGTACCCAGTCTCCACTGAGCACCCGTATACTTTCTCTGATGTCAAACACCAATGGATGTGGGATCATCCATCACTCATCATATGGGTCAAGAAGCGCATACGCTAGTCTACTCTGGAGTATCGATGCCCTGTCTTGATACTCCCACGACTATGAACAATTGAAGGATGTACTTACCGACTACCATTGCCCCACTAGTATGATCTGCATCATAATCCTGGTGGTCAAGTACTCATCCTAAGGGCTTTATCAAATATGTAATAGAGAGACAATAAGTGTACATATTAAGATAAAGTGCAACCAGATAGCATACTATCATGTAAAGCAAGAAAGTCCTCCCTATACATGTCCAAGCATCTACTACAATATACATCGTATGTACAGTAATGGCCTCTATTGCATACATATAACTAACATTTTGCATATACACACTCAGGTTAGAATTGAACCATTCCGACCCTCACATTAACTCATGATAACAAGAACGGAAAACGCACTGTCTCCCTGCGGATGACCCGTGCTCCTCGCGGCTTGCTACACGCGACATCGTCCTTGATCGCGGTTAAAACTTTTAGAACTTTAAAACACGACGCACGAAAACGCACTCCGATCAGCAGCAACACTAGTAGGGGCTGGATAGTCTATAAGAACATCCTTATACAGGTCCTTAGTCGTAGGATTATCGAGACGGGGCATCGATACTCTAGAGTAGACTAGTGTATACGCTTCTCATCCCAGCATGGGAGATGGTTTATACCACAGCCATTAGTACGTTGTACTGGAGATAGTATACAGGTGCTATTGGGTTATGATTTACACTGGACGAACTCGTGGGGAACTGTTGGTAGGTTTTATACCTATCGTCAGGTAGCAGTTCCTAGGTGACATGAGTATAGCTTAGTCCGTTGACTTAACATCACTATTTGTCTAGAGTGTGTTCCCACTGTACTTAGATCACTACCCTACCACGGCTCTAATGAGTAGTGCAAACAGGTAGTGGTTGGGTGCAGTCCTGAAGCACTGGGAGGCAGTTTTGGTTAGATAGGATTCGTCTCTCCCGGTATTTGGGGTTGATATTGCGCTGTGTTTAGAAATCCATTACACAAAGTCCCTGGCCAGGGCATGCGAGATTTACCGGTAGGTACTCCAGTAGTTTCTCATGGTGTTTTGGGCTTTACCCCAGCACGACTTATAGTGCTATTAGGGGTCTGACGGTTACCGCCCCCCTAGGCCCGATATGTGAATATCTTAGACGAACAGACCGGACTGTACGAAGATTGTCACAGATAGGCTCAGTAGGAGTTCGGATGAGTTTGCTCATCGACCTTCTTATCGACAGATACTTGGGTAACCGTTACGTGCAGCTAGTACCGCTGACGGACTTGTGGTTAAACCTACTGCCAGCGTACTGTCGAGTCTTTAGAGTCCCACACAGAGGATTTCCTTGCTTCAAGCGAAACGATGTAGAGGCCGTATAGTTTTACGGCAGGGTTCGATCATATACGTGTACTTAGGCACGGATAATGATTCGGACAGATAATACTAGTGGGCTTTGGTTTAAGCCGGATCCTAGTATTATATTGTTGGATTATTTTCATCTCTTTGTATTCGTATCTTTCGAAATACGAATACGGGTAAGTATATATGGTGAGGGGTATTCTTGTAATTGTGCAAGAGTGCTTCTAGAAGAAGACACCTCATCTGTTGTTTAAACCATTATGTTAAATGGTTAATGAGGTTGAGGTATGGAGTGTTACTTGGCAATAAATGAAGCATGGCTACTTGGATGACTCATGGTTTTGTGACTATTGAAGCATGCTTGATTCACTTATTGAATTATTGTTTTGCTTCATTACCCTTAGCCATTCTTCATATCATTATCATCCTCAACACTCTCTCTCCTCCAAGCTCTCTTCTTCTTCCTTAAACCCTAATAGTCTAATGTGTTGTGAGACCTAGGGTATTTTGACACTAATCAATCCATAATCACTCTCTACATCTTCTTGAATACTTAGATTAGCATACTAGATACCCTAGTTACCTCAGTTTAGAGGTAGGAGCTCAAAGTACATACTCTCGGGTGGATTGTCTTTGACGCGAGGAGGCCGACTTTACAAGCTCGATCCGATCTTCGAGGAGCCAAGGAGAGGAGGACAAAAAGACCTGAAGGACTAGTACATGGAGGTATAACACTGTTACATAGTAGTTAAACCTCTAGTAGTTTGTTAGTTAAGGTTCAAGTAAAGATCCTGGAGTTTAGTCGGTGTTGTGAAGCTTGAAAAAATCGTTTTTTTGCATATTCCGCATCCCCGTGAACCCGGGGGGTGCACGACATCGACTTACACGGACTGTATGGTAAGTGTTACTTATACGCTTCACGGGAGTTTAGACAAGCTTTCTTGTTGATCTTCTATTCGCTCAATACCTGGGTAGCCATTACGTCCAGCAAGCACCGCTGACGGCTTGTAGTAACTGATGTGATCATTATCTACTGCTGGCGTATTGACAAGTCTTTAGAATCCTACACAGAGGTTTCATAGTTCAAGCGAAACGAAGTAGGGCACATATGATGATATGTGCGAGGGCTTGATTAAATACGAGTATGTGATACCTATTTTGATCTGGCGATAAATGTTATCGGTCATGTTTCATGTGATATAACCGGATTATTGAATCATGTGTTGATTTGATAATATGATATACAGATAAATGATATTAGTCAGTTATATATGATATAACCGGATTTTAAATCAAATGTTGAATTAATAATTTGATATATATTTATATTTGATATAATTATATATTAACTAATATTATTGGTCACTAATTATTTTCTTCTATTTATATATATATATATATATATAGAGAGAGAGAGAGAGAGAGAATAATGGAGAAAAGAGGCCATAGGAGGAAATTTCCTCCTATGGCATGGAGAAAATACAACTTCCACCAATTTTTTCGACGATCGGTCCCCATCATTTTCATCGTTATCATCTACGATGTGGGTACACCAAATTTCATGTGATTCCACAACTTTTTCACCGTTGATTTAGCAATGTAAAAAGTTCTATTGTCGGTAAACCGTTAATTTTGAACCCACTAAATCAACGGTGAAAAAGTTGTGGAATCATATGAAATTTGGTGTACGCACATCTTAGATGATAACGATGATGATAATGGGTGCCGATCGTCGGAAAAAATGGTGGAGGTTGTATTTTTTCCACGCCATAGGAGGAAATCCCCTCCTATGGCCTCTTTCCTCCATTAATCTCATATATATATATATATATATATATATATATATATATATATGTATGTGTATATATATGTATGTGTGTGTGTATTCTGAAGCATGGTTTTTTCTATTTTGAGAAAATAGAAAAATGAGATGGAAAATGGGGAGATATTTGTCGTATGGGTGAAGCATGGCTTTTACATTACTTTATTCATTTGCTTTCATTGTAGAAGCATGGTTGCAATATATTATTTGATAATATTCCATGCTTCAATAAGTGAGGAAAATAAAGAGCCATTCTTCACTTGCTTACATGCTTAGCTTATTTTCTTCTCTCACCATTTTCATCTTCTTCTTTCTCCAACCCAAACCCTCACATGAGTTGTGAACCCTAGGACTTAAGATAGTTCTGAGTGAGCTAATACTCCGACTTCATCAACCTACACTCAATTAGCCATTAAGTATAGCTTGTTTCTTTCACTAATGATAGATTAGTGAAGAGGTATCTTGAACTCGAGAAGCTTCAAGGTGGATCATCTTCAGCCTCGAAGATCGCGAAGCAAGCTCACACATTTCTTCAAGTGGAGCCAAGATGAGTCGTAGGGACTACTACCCGGAGCTATAGAAGTGAAGGACTTGGTCTACAAAGGTTGTAATCTCTTTCACTTAGTGTAGTTCTTGTTATTATTAGCAATATGTGTACCCTAGAGGCCATTATTGTATGATATAGTGGATTCTTGGACATATATATAGAGGAATTTCTTGCTCGACATGATAGTATGCTATCTGGTTGCCTTTATCTTAACATGTTCACTGGTATTATTATACCGTCTCTCATATACATGTTGATAAAGCCCTTAGGATATTGGCTTGACTACCAGGACTATGATGCAGATCATACTACTGGGACCTGGGTAGTCCATAAGCACATCCTTCAATTGTACCTAGTCGAGAGAATATCGAGACAGGGCATCGATATTCCAGAGTAGACTAGTGTGTACGTTTCTTGACCCTATATGGGGCGATGGTTGATCCCATATCCATTGGTGTTTGACATCAAATATTGTACACAGGTGCTCATTAGAGAATGGGTACACTGAACAGGACTCGCCGAGAACTTCTAGATGGTATTATACCTATCGTCAGATCGCAGTTCTCTGGTGACACTGGTACAGCTTAGTCTGTAGACCCGAGATTGTCATAGAGTCTTGTGTGGTTCCCACTGTGTTTTGATTTCCTCCTTACCACGGCTCAAAGGAGTCATGCAAACAGGTGGATTTTGGGTACAGTCCCGAGTCACATGAAAGCAATGAGCGATAGGAGGGGTTTCGTCTCTCCCGGTATTAGGAGTTGATGTTGCGGTATGCTCGATTGGCTATAACTGGATGTCCCTAGCCAGGGATGTTGATGAGATTTACTGATAAGTGTTATCAGTAGTTTCTCGAACCGTTATGAGCCATACATCGGCATGACTTATCAAGTTATTTGGGTCTGACGATTCTACCCCCAGACTCGATATGCGACATATCAAATGAATAAACCAGACTATACGGTAAGTGTTACCTATAAGCTTCATGGGAGTTTGGACAAGCTTGCTTGTTGAACTTCTATTCGCTCAATATCCGGGTAGCCGTTAATCCAGCTAGTGCCGCTGACGGCTTGTGGGTGACTGATGTGATCATCACCTACTGCTGGCGTATTGACGAGTCTTTAGAGTCCCACATAGAAGTTTCCTGGTTCAACCGAAACGTGGTAGGGCACATATGCTAATATGTGTGGGGGCCTGATTAAATACGAGTATAAGATACCGTATTGTAATCTAGCGGCTATTTGTTCTCAGTTATGTTATATGTGATATAACCGGATTATTGAATCAGGTGTTGATTTGATAATGTGATATACAGATAAATGATAATAGTCGGTTATATGTGATATAACCGGATTATTAAATCATGTGTTGATTTAATAATATGATATATATTTTTATTTGATATAATTGTATATTGACTAATATTATTGCTGACTAATTATATGCTTATCTTTATATATATATATATATATATATATATATATATATATATGAAGCATGGCATGGATTTTCTATTTTTAGAATATAGAAAAAGAAATGAAAAATGGGGAGACTTTGGAGGGATGGGCATAGCATGGCTTATTCTATTTTATATTCATTTTCTTGCACTATTGAAGCATGGCTACAATTTTTAAGTGTTAAAAAAATTGTATTCTTCAATAATGGATGAGCTTGGATGAACCATTCTAAACTTCATTTTCTAGACTTCATTTCACACTTAGCCATTTTCTTGAAGAGAGCTCTTGTGATGAGTTGCTCTCTAGCCCTCTCCATCTTCTTCACCTCCACCTCCAAGCTCAATCCCTCACATGAGTTGTGAACCCTTGAGCTTGTAAGAACCCTAGTGAGAAAATATAACCCCTACTTCACCATCCTACACTAGATTAGTGCTTTGGGGTAGTGTGTTTCCTTCACTAAAGAGTTTATTGAAGAGGTAGCTTGGATTAGCTGACTTCGGGTGTATCATCTTCGGCACGAAGGTCATAAGAGCAAGTTCGTTCAACCATCAAGTATAGCCTAGTAGAGTCGCGTGGACTACAACCCAAAGCTTTAGAAGAGAAGGACACAATATACAAAGGTTGTAGCCATCCATCTCTTAGTGTAAAGTTTGTGATATCATGTTTAAAACCCTAATCTTCTAGTTTGATCCTAAGTTAGTGTTCATTAGCACCATGAAATTTTAAAATTGGATGTGTGATGCCCGTTTAGACCCTACTGTGGTGCTAGCATACACTTTCATGGTATCAGAGCCAAGCTAGACAATTAGGGAAAGTCTTTACGGTGATAAAGTGTTCGATCGATTTTTCGAAGCCGAAACTTGTTAAGTTTCTGTCGATTTTTCAAAAGTTAAAATTTTCGGAATTAAAAATATGCAGAAAATCGTGCTTGGTTTTAATGGAGCCACAAGAAATTCGAGGACCCAACTCCTTCAAACGGCCGCGGAACTGCGGCAAAACCCCATGTTTAGCCGCGGTTCCGCCGCAAGTTAGTGGAGTCGAGGTGTCATTTTTCTTGTGATGCTCCATCTTGTCATCTTTCTTGTGATGCTCCATCTTGTCATCATGCACTTTCTGGGTGTTTTTAATGAGACTCATGTTGTTGTGGTCTCTGGTATTTGTGGGTGTTTGATAAATCGATCGAAATATTTGAAGTCGTATAGATTTTGAAGATATGTGATACAATTTTTAGAATCCAAAATAATTGGTTTTCTTGTCCCTTAGAGGGCGATGGTTGATCCTACAACCATTGGTGTGCGACATCAAAGATTATACACAGGTTCTCATTGGAGAATGGGTACACCGAACGGGCTCGCCGAGGACTCCTAGTTGGTAGTATACCTATTGTCAGATAGCATTCCTCTGGTGACACTGGTACAGGTTAGTCTGTAGACCCGAGATCGTCATAGAGTCTTGTGCGGCTCCCACTGTGCTTTGATTTCCTCCCTACCACGCTCAAATGAGACGTGCAAACAGGTGGATTTTGGGTACAGTCGCATGGAGGCAATGAGCGATAGGAGGGGTTTCGTCTCTCCCGGTATTGGGGGTTGATGTTGCTCTATGCTCGATTGGCTATAATTGGAAGTCCCTGGCCAGGGCTGCTGCTGAAATTTACTGATAAGTGTTATCAGTAGTTTCTCGAACCGTTATAGGCCAGACATCGGCATGACTTATCACGTTACTGGGGTCTGACGTTTACCACTTCTAGACATGATATGCGACATATCAGACGAAGAGACCGGACTGTACAGTAGTGTTATTGATAGGCTTCATGGAGACTATGGACAAGCTTGCTTGTTGATCTTCATATCGCTCAATACCCGGGTGTCACGACCCGAAAATTTGGCCCGTAACCGACACTTAAACTACGTAACGTCTACAGGCGTACGCAACTCAAGTAAACCGAAACCCAGCAATCTAAACCACCCAAATCTGGATCAACGGAGAAAAACATAGATTTAACATTCGGAAAATCACAAGTAAAATCTCTAACTCTAGTTTTCTTTCTTGAAAATTTCGGCAGCACCTCCTTTGCAAAAACTAGCCCCGAAAACGGGTACAACATAGATAAAATATAAAGCATCCCAAATGGGAGCAAAATCACGCCCAACGGCGGAGACAATCACTACAACACGTATACGACGCCGAAGTGAAGAAATAACAAAGGAAAGACTACAATAAGATGTAAACTTTCAAACATAACCGGCTCCCACGAGCACGGCACCCAAAGTCACCAAAATAATACAACACTGAATCCTCACAAGTCATCTCTAAGTCATATACAACAGTGGTAGATGGAGGATACTAGATCCAATAAAAAGATATACAATATACAGACAGATAACCGCAAACCCACCTAAAAGCAAAGGACTCACTGTCTAACGTAGCGGTATCCGCAAAAGTAGAGATGATAAGACGCCCTGCCGCGACAACTCAGAGGGTAAGTCCTGCAAAACACTGTGGCACAACGGGCGTGAGTTGCCAACTCGTGAATAGTAAACAACATCATACTGAAATCGCAAGTAAGCACTAACAGCAATGATCAATAGCATGTAAGCTGGTAGCATGAGTATGACAATATAAATATGCTACTATCATGATCAGGGTACTCCACCAGGTACTATATCTACATGAATAAGTGCATATCAACTGAGTACTGAGTGCGGGATAATAAATAATCTCATGCACAAATCATAAGCATGGAAAAACACGGTGTAACTCAGCAACACCCAAATCCAAAAATACTCAGATCGGCCCTCAAATCCTGTAAGTCCCATGGAACCTGAGTGTCAAACATCGATACTCAAAAACATCATGAAAACCAGTGTCTAACATCGACACGTAAATACTCGTATCCATACGTTCCTCGAAACCTAAGTATCCCATTTCAACACTTGTGTTCCACGTATCGGTCTTTCTGATATCCATACGTTCCACGAAACCCAAGTATCCAACCTCGACACTTGTGATTCCACGTATCGGTCTTTTAAAATCCATATATCTCTCGGAATATAAGTGCCTAACATCGACACTTGAAATTCCCATATCGCATGAAAACATATCTCAAATGCGTAAATCCACGTAAAACAACATATGCAACATAAAACATCAATATGAGCATATCACGGGAAAGGTCCGCTATTTAACTGCATCAAGTCATTAAATATATTTCGCGGTTCCCAAAATCCAAAACCAAAATACATATATATACAGCGTCCCATTCCACCGATATATATGTTATAACAAACCAATCATGTAACAATAGCAAAGTATATGTGCGAGCATGTGAATATGGTGTAAGTCGATGTACAACACTCCACGACTTGCGGGGAGGCGGAATAATGAAAAACGATCTTGTTTTAGGCGTAAACATCGACTAACCGAGAATCTTTGCATAAACAATAACTAACAAGAAACCATAGAAGTTCTAAACTACTATGTTAAGTGATTATACCTAAAGAACCGAGTCCTTCGTCTTGTCGTTCTCCACGTCCTCTCCGGCCTTCTCTATGTAGTAGAAGATCCATCCAAGAGCTTTACTACAAGCTTCACCTCAAACTAGAGGTAACTAGGTTTCTTAAAGTGCTAATCCAAGTAACCTAGGTGATATAGAGTTGGGTTATGGATTAAGTAGTCTAATCTAATACTTGTACTCAACACATGAGAGGGGAGGATTAGGGTTTGAAGAGAGAGAGCTTGAGGAGAGAGAAGGTGAGCATGAGAATGAGATGAGATAATGATGTATCATAATATATATCAAGCATTATCATTATCCAATAAAAGAAAATAAAGGATTTACAACCATGCTTGATAAATATCAATGGGTGATTCATCTCCTTGAGTCATTAAGCATTTATGATGCATTAATGATATGGATGAATCGCTCATATGACTCACTAATCTCATTTAATGCATATGCCACCTTAACCCCCAAGTCATCATCTTCTAGAAGCTTCTCGCATAATTACGAGAACGCTCCTCCTATCCGTGAAAACACGGAAAAATTTTAGACTGTATAAATCCAATAACCGGATACTAGAAACTGGCTTAAACCAAAGCCGGCTAGTAAAAACTGTCCGGATGTCGTACGTGCGTAAACACACGTATGCGTCCGAACCCTTGTCGTAAAACCATACGACCTCTATATCGTTTCGCCTGAAGTAGGGAAACTCTCTGTGTGGGACTCTAGAGACTCGACTACTACGCTGGTAGTGGGTTTAACCACAGACCGCAAGCGGCACTAGCTGTACGTAACGGTCCCCAGGTAGATGTCGATAAGAAGGCCGATGAGGAAACCCATCCGAACTCCTACTGAGTCTGATGTGACAATCTCCGTACAGTCCGGTCTGTTCGTCTAAGACTATCGTATATCGGACCTATGGGGGCGGCAAGCGTCAGTCCCCTAATAGCGGTATAAGTCATGTCGGAGCGAAGCCCATTACACCCTGAGAAACTACTGGAACCTACCTGCAAATCTCGCTTGCCCTGGCCAGGGACTTTGCGTAATGGCTCTCTGACACAGCGCGATATCAACCCTCAATACCGGGAGAGACGAATCCTGTCTAACCGCCACTGCCTCCAAGTGCTCGGGACTGCACCCAACTGCTACCTGTTTGCACGACTCCTTTGAGCCGTGGTAGGGTAGCAATCTAAGAACAGTAGGACACACTCGAGGCGAAGTAGCAGTGTCAAGTCTGCGGACTATGCTGTACTTATGTCACCTGGGATCTGTTCACTGTCGACTGGTATAAAACCAACTAACAGTTCCCTGTGAGTCCTGTCCGGTGTACCCGTAACCTAACGAGCACCTGCATACTATCTCCAGTACGACGTACTGACGACCGTGGGACAGACCATCTCCCCAACTGGGATGA
Organism: Agapanthus africanus; assembly: GCA_030015575.1. Classification (NCBI taxonomy): domain Eukaryota; kingdom Viridiplantae; phylum Streptophyta; class Magnoliopsida; order Asparagales; family Amaryllidaceae; genus Agapanthus; species Agapanthus africanus. The sequence goes on along the minus strand of CM057347.1, from coordinate 201,776,422 downwards.
GAAGCGTACACACTAGTCTACTCCGGAGTATCGATGCCCTGTCTCGATAATCATACGACTAGGGACCAGAATAAGGATGTGCTTGTAGACTACCCAGCCCTCACTAGTATGACTGCCATCACAACGCTGGTAGTCAAGCAAGATCCTAAGAGCTCTATCAATACGTATACTCACATATTAAGATAGAAAAACCAAGTAGCATACTACCATGTTTAGCAAGACTGTTATATACATGTGAATATCCCAAGCTTCCATTAAGTAATATACAAACTAGTATGATACAATAATGGCCCCTAGGGCATATACACTAACAATCTCCTACTTACATTAGGGCCATGTACTGGCATTTCGAAGACCGATGATCTCGAGTAGCCTCTCGAACTGAATCTGAGGTAGAGCCTTTGTGAATGGATCAACAATATTCTCTTCAGTAGTAACTCTCCGAACCTCGATCTCCTGACGATCAATGATCTCGCTGATCAGGTGATACCGCCTTAAGATGTGTCTGGACTTCTGATGGGACCTTGGTTCCTTCGCTAAAGCTATAGATCCGTTGTTGTCGCAATACAGAGGTATTGGATCAACAATGGTAGGAACCACTTGAAGTTCTGTTAGGAACTTCTTCATCCAGACCGCTTCTTTTGCGGCATCGCAAGCAGTAATATACTCTGCTTCCATCGTCGAGTCAGCAACGGTGTCCTGCTTGGAACTCTTCCAGCACACCGCCCCTCCATTGAGGGTAAAGACATAACCTGACATGGACTTGGAATCGTCCTTATCACTCTGAAAGCCGGAATCAGCAAAGGCCTCCATCCTGAGGTCTTTTCCGCCGTAAACCAAGAACATCTCCTTAGTCCTCCTCAGGTACTTGAGAATGTTCTTTACTGCTATCCAGTGCTTCTCCCCTGGGTCTGACTGATACCGGCTTACCACGCTCAGTGCGTAAGCTACATCTGGTCTGGTGCACAACATCGCATACATTATAGAGCCTACCGCAGAAGCGTAGGGTATAATAAACATGCGTTCCCTTTCCAAATCAGTCTTGGGAGACATCTCTTTGGATAGGGTGATTCCGTGACAAGCCGGTCGATTACCGCGCTTGGAATCTTCCATACTGAATCTTTTCAGTACAATGTCGATATACCTGGACTGCGAAAGTCCCAACATCCTTTTGGATCTATCACGATAGATCCAGATCCCCAGAATGTAAGTGGCATCACCCAGGTCTTTCATGGAGAACCTGTGTGACAAGAATCCTTTGACAGATTGTAGCATAGGAATGTCTTTTCCTATCAATAGAATGTCATCAACGTACAAGACGAGGAATACAACACTTCTGGCTATAACTTTACTATATATACATGGTTCATCTGGATTTTTGATAAAGTCATATTCTTTGACTGTCTCATCAAAACAGATGTTCCAACTCCGCGATACCTGCTTTAGTCCATAAATGGACTTAAGCAGCTTGCATACTTTCCTGCTGCTCCCACTCTGATTGAAACCCTCTGGCTGATCCATATAGACGCACTCTTCTAAATTACCATTCAGAAAAGCCGTCTTTACGTCCATCTGCCAGATTTCATAATCATGGAAGGCAGCAATAGCAAGAAGGACCCGAATGGATTTGAGCATAGCCACTGGAGAAAAAGTTTCGTCATAGTCCAAACCAGGTCTTTGACGAAAACCCTTTGCAACAAGTCTAGCCTTATAGGTTTCCACCTGTCCATCTACACCAATCTTTTTCTTGAAGATCCATTTGCATCCTATGGGTTTTACCCCATCTGGAGCAAAGTCCAAAATCCATACTTTGTTGGTGTACATGGACTCCATTTCGGTCCGTATTGCATCTAGCCATCGTACCGAGTCGCCGCTCTGGATGGCTTGGTGGAAGCTAGTAGGTTCATCATCATCTATGATGCAATCCTCTCTATCCCCATCTATGAGAAAACCGCAGTATCTCTCAGGCGGATGAGACGGCCTACTACTTCGGCGGAGGGGTGCGGGAATGTCCTGTTCTTCTTGAACTACTGGTTCTACCAAACTTTCAGTAGTAGTTTGTGGTTCTGGAATTTCTTCCAGTTTTATTTTGCTCCCACTTGTATCTTTTTCTAAAACCTATTGTTCTAGAAAATGGGCATTACGAGAAACAAAAACCTTTTGTTCCTCTGCGTAATAGAATAGATACCCTTTGGAGTTCTTTGGATACCCCCACAAACTTACATTGTACTGATCGTGCCTCGAGCTTGTCCACATGCTGCTTTTTAACAAAAGCTGGACATCCCCATATTCTCAGATACTGAAGATAGGGTTTCTTCCCACTCCATATCTGATATGGCGTGGTAGGCACAGTCTTCGTAGGAACCCTGTTAAGAAGATATGCCGCTGATTCTAGCGCATAACCCCAGAAAGATCGCGGTAACTCAGCATTACTCATCATGGATCGTACCATATCCAATAGGGTTCGATTCCGTCTCTCCGATACATCGTTATGCTGTGGAGTGTATGGAGGAGTAAGCTGAGAGAGAATTCCTTTCTCTTTTAGGTAACCTAGGAACTCGGCACTTAAGTATTCACCACCTCGATCAGATCTTAGTGTCTTGATACTTTTGCCGGTTTGGTTTTCTACTTCATTCTTATACTCTTGGAATTTCTCAAAAGCCTCGGATTAATGTTTCATCGATAAATGAATCCGTACCTTGAGTAATCATCTGTGAAAGTAATGAAATAGGAAAAACCACCTCTTGCATGTGTAGACATTGGACCACATACATCGCTGTGTATGAGTCCTAAGAGCTCGCTCGCTCTTACTCCATGTCCAGTAAATGGAGTCTTTGTCATCTTTCCTTTGAGACAAGATTGACAAGTGGCATAAGTTTGATATTCGAACGAGTCTAAATATCCTTCTCCATGTAACTTAGTCAACCTTCTCTCATTGATGTGACCCAGTCTACAATGCCATAAGAAAGCTTTATTTAAATCTGGAGACTTTCTTTTTAGTGTGTTCTGGACATTGAAAATTTGGAGTTGGTTTAAGACATATATACCGTTATTTAGTGTACCGGACCCAATCAAACCATGATTAAGGTGGATGTTAACAACATCACTTACAAACGTGAAATCATAACCTTTATTTGATAACAAGGAAACTGATATGATATTACACGTTAAGCTAGGTACATAAAAACAATTATGTAAAACCAAAATGTGTCCACTTGTCAATCCCAGGTGATAATCCCCGACGGACACAGCTCACACGCTAGCTCCGTTAGCAACCTTTATGGTCATATCACCTTCCTTCAGTACTCAACGGTTTCTCAGTGCCTGCAATGAATTGCATATATGAGATCCTGATCCGGTATCCAATACCCAAGAAGTAGAGTTGATTGACAGACAATTCTCAATTACAAACACACCTGAAGTCGAAGCCACAGCTTGCTTTGGTCCTTGGTTCTTGGCGTTCCACGCCTTGCAATCCTTCTTCCAGTGCCCTTTCCTGTGACAATGGAAGCACTCATCCTGGGCCACTACCGGCACTGCAATCTTTTTCTTTCCCTTCGTTCCCACCTTACTAACACCTCCTCTAGGTCTGGTGGCGACCTTCTTCTTCCTTCCTTTGGCCCTAGCCTTGGACCCGGAAGAAGAAGCACCGCTAACAAACATAGCGGGTGTTTCCCTTGCCTTCTGCAAAGTGCCCTTTGCACTCCTCAACATGTTAAGGAGTTCCGGAAGTTCAACTTCTTTTCTTTGAATTTTGAAATTCAGAATAAACTGGGCGTAGGTGGGAGGAAGGGACTGGAGAATAAGGTCTGTATAGAGCTCATTATCCAAAGTCGTCCCAAGGTCTGCGAGCTCTTCTATATAGCCTATCATCTTTAGGACATGTTCTCCTACCGATGATCCGACGGCCAACCTCGCTCGAAACAAGTTCTTTGAGGTCTCGTATCTTGCTATACGAGATTGCTCCCCATACAGATCTTTTGTATGGAGAAATATGGATTCAAGATCCATATCTTCGTGCCTCCTCTGATGTTCATTGTTCATCGAGGCAAGCACGATGCACTTGGCCTTCGCGCAATCTATCTCCCAGGTTTTGTGGATTTCCTTATCCGCATTACTGGATTTGGGACCAGGGACAGCAGGTGCCTTAGCGGTGAGGACGTGCCCCAATTTGTCATAGGTCAAAGCCATTTTGACATTCCGCAGCCAATCTTTATAGTTTGGCCCTGTCAGTATATTTTTCTCTAAAAGTAACTTCAGTCCAGTCATTTTCAGGGTCGCTGCAATTAGGAGAGAGAGAAGAAAACTCTTTAGCATGATGCTCTTGCAAGTTTAGAGTGGTTTTTAATTTATCTAAACTGGATGGCTTCCACTGTTTCTCGAATCCTTCCTCAAACCATAAAAGAAGAATTAGCCAGGACTATTCTCACCGTACAATACTTGCTTAACCGTTCAGCCAGGCTAGTGTCGATACTTCGAGGGAGGTTTTCCAATGCTTTCGCGAAGTTCCTTAATTAAATAACCTCTTTTCTCTGGAGGCGTAGCCCCTCTGACACCTTTCTTGACACCTACTTGGTTTATAGCATTGATCGTTAAGTGACGAATCTCCTGATAAGTAGCATATACTCACAGTAGAATCGGGATCCAAATATCATCATATGATAATGTTGAAGGAATCCTACCAACATTCATCAAACTCCAAATGGTATGCATCTCTTTGCAAATTTCAGTTTCTTTAGAAATTCCCGATATATATTTTTTTGCCTCATGCTCTTATGACCATGGCGTTGGTCAAAATGTCATAAGTCACATGTCAAGTTCTGCCCATCATTATCTTGTCAATTTGAACCCATCTGTATATATCCCTGACGTTGGTCAAATGATAATACGACTGTCCCAAACTGACTCATCTATCTATGCAACAAATGAATACCCAGCAGCTACCAAACACTATGCCTTGGCGTTGGTCAAAATGCATAGCTTGAATACTACTGAATACCCAAATGAAATGACGGAGGGCTTCGAATGGTTTTGGTGAAACCGTGAACGTAGTGAACTTGATATAACCGAAGGAACCTGATAGCTTTTTTTAAAAGGAGTGGTTAAAGCTCCGCAATTAAAAATATCATCTGTTTTAAAATAACCGAGTGGTTTCTTTTAAATTGTTCCAACGATTCAACTTTTTGGTTTATTTTCTTTGCATTATAAATAATGCGTCCCATCATTAACCTATCATTGCAGAAAATGACGAAAATACAACGTCCTCTTATGCCATCCGCATTCGCCACTGGGTCCCGTCATCACCCGTTAGGTTACTTAACTAACGACAGAGCGGGGGCTGGGCTAGCGCGGGTGTAAAACATAAGTGACGTCTAAATAGCTATCATATATAGATATTGTACATTCGTCAGACGCAATAATAGGTATTCCAGATCTCATATGAACTTTATTGGATTTGCAAGCAATCCACGTTTGTTTAGAACCTGCAACAAAAGACGGATTATACAGTTGTGATGAATAGCCATTACCCTACCCTAGACCCCTACGGGTACGGCAAACTACCCGCCAAATACCCGAAGTGAAGCGGTCTCCCTCAACAAAGTGAGTAGGCCACTAAACACTTAAAATTAAATAATACAACGGTGGCTACAACCGCAACCTGGATGTGCCCCGCAAAATAATATTACAACATATTACAATTACATTGAATGAATGAATATAACAACCCATCTCAAACCCCGGCTAATCATCACAACAGTCCAATACAGTTCACATCCACAAACAGTAAAAACCATTACAGAAATGTGCAACCCCCTGCCAACCGACATACTAGCAGTTAGGGGAGGTTTACGAACACATTATACAATCACAGATATAATCATATTAGCAAACATCGTAAAATTTCGATCGAGCAAAACACTTTAGATTCTACTGCAAAACTTTTCTGTGCACCTGAGATATTAGCAGAAAATAAAATATCTAGAAATATCATTGTTAACACACAGGGGTTACTGAAGAAATTTGGGCCGACTCGGGCCTAACTCGGCCGCGGATCCGCGGCGGATCGCATGGATCCGCCGCGGTTCCTCAGTGAGTAAGCCGAGTTAGCAGTCCAAATTTCTGCAGTAGCCCTATAATTCCTTGCTTGTAATTCTGAAGGTCCCTGAAAAATTTTTAGGGCCTGTTTTATATTCGACAGAAACTATGTTAAATCAATGATTTTTCCAGTTCTTTTTGCGTTCGAAATTCTTATGACTTTGCTAATGAGTTAATTATTGTTTAGCGAGGCTCTGATACCACTGTAAGTCAATGTACAACACCCCACGACTTGCGGGGAGGCGGAATAATGAAAAACGATCTTGTTTTAGGCGTAAACATCGACTAACCGAGAATCTTTGCATAAACATTAACTAACAAGAAACCATAGAAGTTCTAAACTACTATGTTAAGTGATTATACCTTAAGAACCGAGTCCTTCGTCTTGTCGTTCTCCACATCCTCTCCGGCCTTCTCTATGTAGTAGAAGATCCACCCGAGAGCTTTACTACAAGCTTCACCTCAAACTAGAGGTAACTAGGTTTCTTAAAGTGCTAATCCAAGTAACCTAGATGATATAGAGTTGGGTTATGGATTAAGTAGTCTAATCTAATCCTTGTACTCAACACATGAGAGGGGAGGATTACGGTTTGAAGAGAGAGAGCTTGAGGAGAGAGAAGGTGAGCATGAGAATGAGATGAGATAATGATGTATCATAATATATATCAAGCATTATCATTTATCCAATAAAAGAAAATAAAGGATTTACAACCATGCTTGATAAATATCAAAGGGTGATTCATCTCCATGAGTCATTAAGTATTTATGATGCATTAATGACATGGATGAATCACTCATATGACTCACTAATCTCATTTAATGCATATGCCACCTTAACCCCCAAGTCATCATCTTCTGGAAGCTTCTCGCGTAATTACGAGAACGCCCCTCCTATCCGTGAAAACACAGAAAAATTTTAGACTGTATAAATCCAATAACCGGATACTAGAAACTGGCTTAAACCAAAGCCGGCTAGTAAAAACTGTCCGGATGTCGTACGTGCGTAAACACACGTATGCGTCCGAACCCTTGTCGTAAAACCATACGACCTCTATATCGTTTCGCCTGAAGTAGGGAAACTCTCTGTGTGGGACTCTAGAGACTCGACTACTACGCTGGTAGTGGGTTTAACCACAGACCGCAAGCGGCACTAGCTGTACGTAACGGTCCCCAGGTAGATGTCGATAAGAAGGCCGATGAGGAAACCCATCCGAACTCCTACTGAGTCTGATGTGACAATCTCCGTACAGTCCGGTCTGTTCGTCTAAGACTATCGCATATCGGGCCTAGGGGGCGGCAAGCGTCAGTCCCCTAATAGCGGTATAAGTCATGTCGGAGCGAAGCCCATTACACCCTGAGAAACTACTGGAACCTACCAGCAAATCTCGCTTGCCCTGGCCAGGGACTTTGCGTAATGGCTCTCTGACACAGCGCGATATCAACCCCCAATACCGGGAGAGACGAATCCTGTCTAACCGCCACTGCCTCCAAGTGCTCGGGACTGCACCCAACTGCTACCTGTTTGCACGACTCCTTTGAGCCGTGGTAGGGTAGCAATCTAAGAACAGTGTGACACACTCGAGGCGAAGTAGCAGTGTCAAGTCTGCGGACTATGCTGTACTCATGTCACCTGGGAACTGTTCACCGATGACTGGTATAAAACCAACCAACAGTTCCCTGTGAGTCCTGTCCGGTGTACCCGTAACCTAACGAGCACCTGCATACTATCTCCAGTACGACGTACTGACGGCTGTGGGACAGACCATCTCCCCAACTGGGATAAGAAGCGTACACACTAGTCTACTCCGGAGTATCGATGCCCTGTCTCGATAATCCTACGACTAGGGACCAGAATAAGGATGTGCTTGTAGACTACCCAGCCCCCACTTGTGTGACTGCCATCACAACGCTGGTAGTCAAGCACGATCTTAAGAGCTCTATCAATACGTATACTCACATATTAAGATAGAAAAACCAAGTAGCATACTACCATGTTTAGCAAGACTGTTATATACATGTGAATATCCCAAGCTTCCATTAAGTAATATACAAACTAGTATGATACAATAATGGCCCCTAGGGCATATACACTAACATATGGTATGGCATATGTATAGGCATGTAGGTACACAGGTATGCTATATGTCATATGCGCTATCGCACAAGAACAACTGCCTCTATGTCGCTAACCACTAGCAAGGTATATCAATGAATATTTGTGTTGTGCGTATCATGGCAATTACCGAGTGTGTGTGTAGCATATCATTGGTGCTCGTGCAACATGGACTGTCAATAATAGTGCAGTGTACAACAGATACAGTATCAAGCACAACGAGTAACTATATGCAATGAAAATCATGCAATATCTCTATATGAGCACATAAACATACGGCTAATATCATATCATATCTAGCCCTGACGCTTAGCGCCATACGGGCGATTTCCCCGTAGATGTTAAATCTACTCACCAATGGTCTTCAACTATGAAAATCCGACCACCTGCTTTCCCTTGTTCGCAGCGTCCGAAGTCCCCGCTTGCGACACTATATTTCCACAAACACAAGAAATAGTGCAAACATCTCAGAAATCGACCAATATAACGTAAAACTACGTATTAAATAACGCACCAACACTAAACTAACTCGCGAGTGTACGTCTAGTGGCTAACGTGCGTAACGATACCACAAAACCTACCCAAGTACAGCAGCTGCACAAGATCACGATTCGTGTCGCAACACGTAACATGCGGACTCAAAACACTAGATTATCGGTAAACGATCCCAGATTTTTCATACTGCAATTACTAAAAAAGTAAACAGTACCAAACACCCCTAACCAACAGCAGACAGCTACCCACAAAAGCCAAACCCCAACACCTCCCTCCAATGCCGGTGTCGCCGGAATTTTGCCTAAGGTCGCCGGCCGAGGCCGGTGGGGTGGGTCTCGTGTCTCAGGTGGTGCTCCAGGGTCACTAGTACATCACTATAAATTTATTTGATTTTTCTGTAAAAATCCCAGGTCACAGCAGTTCACAGAGGCTCTAAAAGACACTAAAAACCCGATATTGCACGAAACGATATTTAAAGTGTTCTAAACCAAAATCAACGAACTACACAACATAAAGACTCCTATTTATCAGTGTAGGGATTATACCTATCAACTTTAGCTCACAAGATCCAAGCTTTCCTAGTTTCCAAGTGATCAAAAAACAAGGACTTGGAGTATTTTTGGGATTTATTTGGGAATTTTGGAGATTTATTGGCTTGGATTGATGCAAAATGGAAGGGAAATGATGAAAAGCAGTAGAGAGAGGGAAAGATTCGGCCAAGTGAGGAAGGGGAGAGTTTTGTGTGGAATTTCATAGAAATTTCTAGCATTAAATGCAATAAATGCATTCACACAACACATGCACACATGCATGGACCTGATTTCTTTTCTTTTTCTTTTCTTTTAATCTAAATTCTAATTCCAAACAAATATCTAGATAATGTGAGAAGGTTTTGGTTTAACTCAAACCTAATTGAAGAAAAGTTCACTTAAAAGAAATTTTCCAAAATGTAAATACCGCATTAAAATAATATTAAAATTGGGAAAAATTCTAATTGAACCAAAACGTCCCATATACCCCCAAAGCTTGCGCACTAGCTTTATTTTAGCTAAACTAGGTGCTGGCAACTCTATATGGTCGTTTGAACACAGTCGGGTGTTTCCCCCAATCAGAGCAAGGCTCTGTTTGAATTTCAAAAATTCAAATTTTGAAGCAACGCTTCAGATCTCGTGCGCTGCGCGCAACGCGCCACGTGTCAGAAGTTGATGCGTCAGCGCAACGCCCAAGGCAGTGCGTCCAATCAGAGCAAGGCTCTTTTAAAATAAAAAGTAAAGGAAGCAACGCTTCAGTTGCGTAAGGGCTGCGCTGATCGACACGTGTCTGCGCAGTCGCGCAAGCACAGCAGCGCAAGCGCTGCGCTGCACGACACGTGTCAAGCGCTGGGGCGTTTGCGCCAAACAGAATTAAAATTCTAGTAAGATCCTTCTGTTTTTGTTAAAACAAGAAGATTGCCTTCTGTAAAACAGAAGCCCTTGGATCAAGGATCCAACGGTGAGGAAAATTCCCCAAATCTCTCAGAGAAAGATCTCTTTAACAAATTTAACTAATTTATGGGCACTATATAAAGGCCCCTAGACCCCAATTCAAAAGAAAAAACATCATCATCAAGATCGAGATTAAGAGAACTTTCTGAAGAATTTGAGAGAACTCCTCAAGAACAGAAAAAAAGGTAAAAACCTTTAGAAAAAGAGAAAATTCTCTTATGAACAGATCATTGATTTAAGAACAAGATCAATGATCTTCAATAAAAAAGAAGAATAAATAACAACAGTGCCTTGCACTTTCTTATGAACCACTGGTTTTCTGAAATCAAGAAAAACTTGTTTTTCTTTGATTTAAATTAATCAAAAGATAAAATAGTGCCCTGCACTTGGAAAAAAACTGCACTATTGCGCAAGCCGCCAGGAAGCGCCGCGTGTCAGCAGTGCAACAGCGCAGCGCACTGACGCAGCGCCCTGCGCTGTTGCGCTGTTGCGCTTGCGCTCACCAGAGCATGACACGTGTCACCTCCACGAGCACATGCGCTCATTAATTGGCGCAAAGCGCCTGACAAGCCACGTGGGGCACTGTCAGAGTATTTAATGCTCTGCATTATTAAAGAAAAGGGACAAAGCCCAATTAAAAGGCCTAACATGCCTAATCAAAAATGCTATGCATTTTAAAAAGGGCAGAGCTCAAACGAAATAGATGCTCTGCATCATTTATAAAAGGGCAGAGCCCAACCAAAACAAAAATAATGCAGTGCATTACTAAAAAGGGGCAAAGCCCTAACACGGATCTAATAGGCCAAAGACAAAAGAATATTGAAACTGGACTTAGCCCAATCATGAACATAAGTCCTCAAATTAAATTGACTGAGCACGGCTGCTCCCTAAATCAATTTACATCTGGTTCGAGGGTACATCTTTGAACTCCTTTGACACCTATCGTTGTAATTCCTCAACGACGTCAGAGAGGTGACGGGTCCCAACGACCACACATGAATACGGACTGCGGAGTCCTTAAACTCATGGACCGAAACGTCCTTAAACTAATGATGGACCGAAACGTCCTTAAACTAATGGTGGACCGAAACGTCCCTAAACTAATAATGGACCACCACGTCTCTAAACTGGAACATGGACCACCACGTCCCTAAACTGGAACAGTAGAGCCTCCAAACGCTCTTCTGTCGGATCTAAACGATCCCGCTTAAGTAGATCTTAGCCCCAAACACGGCTAACGTATCCTTAAGCATTTCAACAGACTACATATTCCCTAATTAACTTTGGTTCAAGGGTACATCTCTGAACTCCTCTGACACCTATCGTTGTAATCCTTCAACGACGTCAGAGAGGTGATGAGTCCTGACACCTATCGTTGTAATCCATCAACGATGTCAGAGAGGTGATGAGTCCTGACGGCCATATATTAAATGGATCACCATGTTAAGTTGATCTTAGTCTCAAACCAGACGAGCGTATCCTTAACGAACGTTTAAGTTGATCTTAGCCTCAACACGGCTAACGTATCCTTAAATTAAAACATCAAACCCAAATCTAAATAGATACGGATTTAGACTAATTCACGTCCTACGGGCGACGGCATAACTTAGTCTCCGTATACAATCCACGGGCATCCACAAACAAAACAAACACATACGACACGAAGTGAAATTTCTGGAGAAGGAGAAAGTGGTTACCGCGACGCGGTAGCGTACTTAACTGCAGGGGCTTGCGCCTGCAGGGAAGAGCGTCCCCACAATCAAAAACCCCTCAAGCGAGGGGGAATCGACGAAGTCTGCTACATCGGCCGCATCCGTCTAAGCCTCCGATATACGGTGCCATAAACCAACTTGGCACTTTGGGAGAGGTAGACGGATAAACCAATTAGCATCTGCCCCGAATCTCAGGCAAGACGTCTTCACGTCGTCGCCGTCCTTCGGAGGGGAACAGATTCTGGCACGCCCGGTGGGACCTTTTCCTCTTTCCACTCCACACTTCGTGTGTCGTCTTCGCGAACTAATCACGGTTTGTTAATGGTTGCCTTTAGGTTTCAAGTTACTAAGATTTGGTCTTTTGCCTGGCGCAGAAATCAAGCATCAATGGCCTCTAACTGCTCGAACTGCTCGAAGTGCCGCTGCAACGGACGCTCCACCTCACCTGGAGGTGTAGCATATGGGCCTCAAGCGGCCTCCATCCTCGCCATGCCGATAGAACAGGTGACCCAGGCCACCACTGGCCTGTTTTTCGGGACCATGATCCCACCTGCAAGCTTCACCATGCCAATGCCCGCACCAGAAGCGAACAAGAAGTCGGTCTTCGACCGGCTCACTGTTACAACGGCCCCTGTCAACGGGTCGTCCATTACCAAACCAATAGCCTCTGTCTTTGACAGGCTGGATCAGAACTTTGATGGGCCCGCTAGGAAGCCCATGAACTCTAAAATGGTTGTCCCAAGGGAGGCAATAGCCGCTGCTCCAGAAGTCGTCAAGGCGGGTTCTCCTGTCAAAGAGTCAGTCTTTTCAAGACTGACAATTCCTGCTTCGGCCCCAGCTCGAGGATCTGTCTTCGACAGATTAAACATTGCCGCCTAAAGAACAGAATCAGTCTTTAAAAGGCTGACACCAGCCGCGCCTCATTCGGATAGGGGGCAAGAAGAAGTCATCTCTGCCGCCGAGCCAGTCCCAACGGCTCGTCATGCTCGACGTCGCCATTGGCGACGAGTAAGGAAGGCAGGGGGCAACTCCCCCTCAGGGCTAACTCCACCTGCTCCAGTGGTGGAAGTCAACGCTGCTGTTCCAACTGGGAACAGCTTTGAACTGCTGAGGAGGGTACGTAAGAACTCTCCAACTGCTACGTCGAAGAGATCACCTCCACCTGCGGAGAGAGTTCCGGAAATGAGGCAAGAGCAGCTCCCTCAACGGCTATCCTCAAAAATTTATAAAGTTTGGCGGAGAGTTCAAGACTCCGTAATTGACCCGGATCACTCTCGTCGACAGAAAAAGGCGAAGGTGCAAGAAGAAAAAGACCATCCGATCAAACAGGAAAGGATGACAGTCGCCACGGTGCCCACTGCAACGGCCCCCTCAACTTCAACGGCCCACAAAAGAAGAAGGCCGGAGAAAACCCCCGCGCCCGCGGCAAATGCCAAAGGCGGCGAACCTAAACGCCCTAAGTCCGGGGGCATAATAGTTCATACAGTATACATGGCATCGGGAAAGGAGGACAGCCGTGCATCTACAGGTCATAGATCGCTTACACGGTCAGTGACCAAGGCTCAGGAGCAACAGCAAAAGCTCCAGGAGATGATGAACGCGATGGCCGCACTCACTGGGCCAAAAGAAACCCCTGAAACGTCCTCGGATGAACGTCAGGAACAGGAAACTGACGCTGAGTTCCTTCGTCGGATATTGGAGAAGAAGGATAAAGAGACTGCTGAACAAGTAGCCAGCATAAAGAAAATGGCCCTCTTGTTCCAGGACATGGTGGGTATGATGATTCAACAAAATCCCCCTGCTGAAGATCCTCCGATCGTCCTGGAAGACGATAGGGGAGAAACGTCGAATCCTCCACCGGCTCTGTCAACAGCCAAAGAGGAGGCGATCTCCAAAGCTGACCTGGACGAATATATAGCTCAACAGATCCGGGTTCATCAGGCGACTGAAGCAGCCGGTCAGGTCGTAAAAACGGGGAGGCCGTATCCGGGCTGGTACGACCAGATCAAGTACCCGCCAGGCTATACAATACCAAAATTCCATGTGTATAAGGGGACTGGCAATCCCCACCAGCATGTCGCCCAGTTCAGGGCGCTTTGCGGCAACACTGGCGGTGATGATAAATTGTTGCTTCGCCAGTTTGTTGGGAGCTTGTCAGATACAGCGTTCGAGTGGTATTCCGAGCTCCCGAACGACTCCATCAAGACCTTTGCTGAGATGGAACTGCTGTTTACCCAGCGTTTCGTGAGTGCCAGCGAGCTAACCCGATAACGGCATTGATTAATGCCAGGGTGAAGCCGGGCGAGACATGGGTCCAATATGCTATACGGTGGCGGAACCTGTGGTCAAAATGCGAGCAACGCATTGAAGAAGCTCCTGCAGTGGGTATGTTTGTGGGAACCCTCGATCCGCAAGCAACCATCTCGCAATTTATGATGTTCTTCAAGCCGACCACCTTCCAGACATTAATCGACAAGCTGGCACAAATGGATCAGATGGGCCATAGACCTCCTCTTCCAAAGCCGGACTCCCGAAATGAAAAGGGGAAGGGGAAAACGATCGTTGTTGCTAATGCTCAACAACAGCCGAGCAACTCGAAGCCAGTCGTTCGTCAAAATAATATGCGCCCGTACGTAGCCCTTGAGGAGAGGCTAGGATGTCCTTACTCGTTTCCCCGAGATAAAACGAGAAGGTTATTCGAGCTGGCGTTGCGCAACCGACTCATAAATCTGCCGGATCAAAAACGTCCGTCGCAACCAAGTGATGTCAATATGCCCAACTACTGTCCTTATCATCGAGTACTGGGTCATCCGATCGAGGATTGCTACATCTTCAAAAATTGGCTTGAAGACCAGTACCAACAGGGCAAGTTCGCGTTATCTGACAAATGGAAGGTGAATCCCCCACAGCCCCACACCTCTAAGAGGATGAATACGCCGGGGGCAACATGCTCTCTCGTTGAAGAAGCTCCTTGGGAGGTTGTACTATCAGCCAAGACAAAGAGAATGTTGAACGATCTTCAGACATGCCCTGCGATCAAGTGGAAGAACCCGTTGGAGCCGCAGGTCATTGAAGGAATGTTGAAGCCGCGTCCAACTCAAATGATCGATGGAGGTGGCCCAAGCATTCACAATCAGCCGTCGAAATCTTCAAAGAAGAAGAAAAAGAAATCAAAGAAGCCCGTGAAGCCTGGCGACAAGCGCACGGACTTGCAAAAACAAATTGACGCGCTGGAGGAATACAACCAGAAGGCACGGACTCCCATTACACTCTAAGAGTTCCTCAACCACGTCTTTCAAGAGGATGATGAGGGAGATAGTTCATCAAATGAATCCGATAAATATGTGGCGAGCTGTCATATGATTTCCCGTTCGCTCACGAACGATGAGGAGACTCCTTGCACTGAAAAGCTGGGGGCGGATCCTGAACCAAAAATTCTGGGGCCATCGGATGAAGTAATTGACGCATTCCTCAATGAAGCTCTCTTAAAAAGCAAAGCTGATCGGGAGCGCGAGGCGGTCATATTCGAAAGGGCCAAGCGCCAGCGCCTTGACGAAAGAATTGAGATACTCCCGCTGGAGCAAAGTACACCCACTGCGGATAAAATCAAATTCAAGACGAGGAAAAGGTTTGCTAAAGCCATATCAATGGGTATGAAGCTACCATCCTCTGAGGGAAGTGTTATTGGTGAAACGGAAATGCACCCCTCCTACTGCTTATATCTTCGGAAGATTTCGCACCCCACTGAAGAGTGCAAAGCTTTCGATAGATGGTGGAAAGGATATATTGCTCACCGACAACATTTTAAGCGGGAGAAGCGCAAAAGTCGCCGGGAGCAGAACGGTACGACTGAGGGGCTTAACAGAACCACCGGCAATTGTCGCATGGTTAACGCTGGGGGATCGCAAGTGCTCACATTTGGGAGCGATTCCGATGAGGAGCTGGCTCTTAGTCCCCTCTTTAAAGAGTCCACTTCGGGAAAAGAAGAAGAGCCGAAGGTTTGCGAAAATATCCGACTGCGTAATCGGACGCTACCCGAAAAGAATCTCGAACCCTCAAACAAAAAAGATAAAGGGAAAGAAAAGGTCTCTGAGGACATCGCCCTAAATGACCAAGTCATGGAAGAGCTAACTGCCAAAGACCCGCCGAAGAAAAATAAGGTGGATTACAACGTCTTAGCGCATCTGAGAAAACTACCCTCGCAGCTTAGCATTCTTGACGCCCTTTTACTATGAAAGGAGGCGAGAGATTCGTTAATTAAGGCACTACAGGACCCGGAGCAGTTCCAAGCTTTCCTGGCCGAAGAAAAGATGAAGGATGAATTGGAAGAAGTGCACACGGCCGATGTCACTTTCGGTGACGAAGACCTTCTCCTTGGGACGTGCGAACACAATCGCCCCCCTCTATGTCTCAGGATACTGCCATGATATAAAGATAGTCAAAATCCTGGTCGATAACGGATCGTCTGTTAATCTACTCAATGTGCGGGTGTTAAAAGAAATCTGCATGAGTGTCCAACACCTCGCTCGAGACAAGATCACCATCTCCGGGTTCGACTCCCAATCATCAAAGACTCTTGGATCTGTGATACTGACGCTACGCTTTGGGCTGCTCGTCACGGACATTAAATTCCACGTCATAGATGCCAAGACATGCTACAACGCTCTGCTCGGCCGACCATGGTTACACGAGTACAACATCATCCCTTCTACACAGCATCAGTGTATGAAATATTTTAGGGATGGTCTCGAGTATTCCGTAACGGGAGAACTGAATCCGTTTTCCGTAAACGAAGTCCGCAAATATGAAGATACCAAATACTTCTTGCCGAATTTCGCAGACACGGAAAGGTGTCACAAGCCGGAGAACAAAACTAACGCTGCCATCCCTGTCTTCGGCAGTGATACCGAGGAGGAAGAGGAAATAGTTCATTCGGGTCCGCCCTAATATACCAAGCCGGGACCATCTGCTCCTATATTGATCTTTGGTAGTGATTCGGAGGATGAGGTCCATGCTGTATTCTCTGCTCGACCTTCAATACGAGCTTCCGCTGACGAAGAGCAAAGTCTGCAAGTCGCCATGGTGCCGCTTAGACATTATAAAGAACTGGATGCGCTTGATACCGACAGTGTAGAGGAGCTGCAGACGTTCTATATCCTTCCCAGGCGAGAAGGCGAAAAGGCAATTCTATTCTACCGCTCTGAAGAAAACAAAGTGGAGAAAGAAATCTGGCACGGTGCGGATCCTACGCTGGACAGGCTTCAACCCATCCGTCTACCCAGATATTATACAGAAGGCTTGAAAAGGCTGTTGAAGCGCCAAGGGATACCCTTCAAACAGACCGTTAGAAAGGCCAAATTCTATGACAGGGTCTGGAACGTACCCGGAACTCAGCACAAGCTGCCTAGTGGGAGGATGGAAACAATCGGACTTGGATACATTCGGTCCAAGAAACGAGAGCTACTCCGCGATTGTTACGTCGTGCATGACTTCAATGAAGAAGCAGTTGCTCAACGGAAGGACGCTAATCCTGAAACAGTAAAAGTTCCTGATGCAAAAGTGCCCAGTCCGTCGTTCGAAGAACAAATGGATAGACTTATAAGGGAAGCTGGTCAAAAAGTCCGAGACGATCACAACCGCGAAATGGCCATCTACGAGAAAGCCAAAACGCAACGCCTCCTCCAACAGGCCGGGAAAGACGAAAATACTGCCCCCTGTCAACCTGTTATAAAAAAGGCTCGGCGTAGAGGCAGAAACAAGTCGAAAGACCAAAAAGGCGCTCAACAGCAACAAAGCGGGACTACGAAGCCACGCAAGCGGGAAATGAGCAGTTCCGATCTATCCCTCATGAAGAAAATGGGTCGAGTGTACTCGTTTCCTCGGGACAAGACGAAGAGAATACTTGATCTTGCTCTAAAACATCAAATGCTTACACTGCCGGAGTCCAAAAACCCCGAACAAGCAGGCGAAGTCTCTGACCCAAATTATTGCTCTTACCATCGAGTAATAGGGCACCCGCTCGAAGACTGCTTCACCTTTAAGAATTGGGTCGAAGATCAGTACCAGCTCGGCAAGTTCGCTCTGTCTGACAACTGGAGGGTAACGCCGCCATAAAAGCACGAACCCAAAGCCATGAGAACAGAACCAACTCCACATTGGGATTGGAAGCGGATTCGCACTTGTCACATGATAACAATATTAAAAGAAGAGCCCGAGAACATGGATAACCTTCCCTGGTGCTTCGAAAACAGCAATGATGAGGTGATCTCAGAATTTCCACCAGCTCCGAAAGAACTGGAGGATGGAATACATACCACTGCAGATAACCTCAAGAAAATTGAGTTGGGGACGGCGGACGACCCGCGACCGACATTTGTCAGCGAGCTGCCATCTGAAGAAAGGGTGGCTGCGTTAAAAGACGTCCTTGTACAGCATAAAGATTGCTTCGCATGGAACTATTCCGAAATGCCGGGACTAGATCCAGAAATTGCTGTGCACAAATTGGAGATATCCCCGGACATCAAGCCAGTCAAACAGGCACCGAGGAGAATGCGGCTCGAGCTTGAGATGTGCATCAATGCCGAGGTCAAGAAGCTAATTGACTCTGGCTTTATCCAGGAGGTTCAATATCCTGAATCGATCGCCAACATTGTTCCGGTGATGAAGAAAAATGGGACGGTGAGCATATGCGTGGACTTTCAGGATCTCAATAAAGCCTGCCCGAAGGATGATTTCCCAGTGCCAGTCACCGAACTGATGATAGACAATACGTCCACTCATGAGGTTTTCTCCTTCATGGACGGCTCATCAGGGTATAATCAGATAAAGATGCATCCCGAAGACCAGAAGCATACCGCTTTCCGGACTCCTTTGGGAATATTTTGCTACAAGGTGATGCCCTTCGGTCTAAAGAATGCCGGTGCCACCTATCAGAGGGCCATGACGAAGATCTTCGATGACCTCATACATGAAATCGTCGAGTGCTATATCGACGACCTCATGGTTAAGAGCAAATCATACGAGGAACATCTTGAGCATCTAAAGACTGTATTTCGACGCCTTCGACAATACAACTTGAAGATGAACCCTCTCAAGTGTGCATTCGGAGTTTCTTCGGGCAAATTCCTGGGATTCGTCGTTCGACACCGAGGTATCGAGATAGATCCGTCAAAGATTAAGGCGATAATGGAAATGCCTCCGCCAAGAACTCTCAAACAACTGCGGTCTCTCCAGGGAAAGCTTGCGTATATACGGCGATTTATAGCCAACCTTTCAGGCAAGTGTCGTCCTTATAGCCACCTGATGAAGAAGGGAACCCCGTTCGTCTGGGATCAAAAGTGCCAAGGCGCACTGGACGAAATCAAGCAATACTTGCGAAACCCGCCAGTGCTAGCTGCCCCGGTTAAGGGAAAACCGCTGATCCTTTATACAACGGCCCTCGAAGGTTCCTTAGGCACATTATGGGCGCAAGAGAACGACCAAGGGAAAGAAAGAGCACTCTACTATTTAAGTCGAGTCCTACTGGGGGCACAAAGCAACTACTCCCCCATTGAAAAACATAGTCTGGCATTGATCTTCGCGATAACAAAACTCAGACACTATGCATTGGCACATGAAGTCAGTCTCATCTCGAAGGTGGACCCTCTTAAATATTTAATGTCAAAGGCCATATTGACGGGGCGACTCGCTAAATGGGCCCTGCTCTTGATGGAATTCTCGATAACCTATCAACCTCTCAAAGCAGTGAAAGGCCAGGCTATTGCCGACTTCCTCGCTGAACATCCGATACCTGCTGATTCTCCTCTGAATTGCGATCTGCCAGACGAACATGCGTTTGACGCGATTGACGGAGGTGATACCCGATGGGAGCTTTATTTTGATGGAGCATCTTCCATGAAGAAGCGCAGACAAAACACGCCCATAGTCAAATCGGGGGTAGGCCTTATCTTCGTGACTCCACAAGGAGGCATAATGCGCTTCGCTTTCTCCTTGACAGAGCCGAGGACGAACAATGAAGCCGAATATGAAGCTTTGATAGCAGGCCTCGAGATCGCCATCGACATGGGAATTGAAAACCTCCTCATATATGGAGACTCCCAGCTGGTCGTTAGTCAAGTAAACGGCGACTACCAAACGTGCAAACCGGAGTTGGTGAAGTACGGCGAAAAGGTGCAACAACTGTTGACCCAAATTCCTTCCTATATCCTGGAAAGCATACCGCGCGCGGAAAACAGCAAAGCGGACGCGTTGGCCAAGCTCGCTAAGGAACTGGCTGATGAGAACCTCGATGACGTAAGAATCATGGTACAAAGCCGTCGGCTGCTCGCCCCAGCAGAAATATCTTCGGAATCACCCGAAGAGAAGGAAGCGACTGAACAGACGACCTTGCAAATAAAAGACCGGGAAAAGGCTGAGGATTGGAGAGAAATCTTTATAGACTACTTCAAATACCGTCGAACGCCCGAAGATGCGTCCTCAAGACATCAGCTCATAAAACGAGCTATGTCTTTCGCCTCGTCAATGATACTCTGTACAAGAGGTCATTTGATTCTCTGTGGCTGAGATGCCTAGGACCTGACGAAGCGGAAAGAGTCGTTCAGTAAGTCCATGACGGAATCTGTAGTTCTCACCAAGCAGGCCCAAAGATGAAGTTGAAGATCAAACGCATGGGCTACTACTGGCCCACGATGATTCAGGACTGCCTCGAATATGCGAAGCAATGCCACTCATGCCAAATTCATGGGGACTTCATCCATCAGCATCCAAATCCACTACATCCAACGGTGGCTAGCTGGCCGTTCGAAATGTGGGGAACTTACATAGTCGGCCCTATCGAACCAGCATCGTCCAAGGGACATCGTTTCATCCTGGCGACGACTGACTACTTCTCCAAATGGGCAGAAGCGGTACCGCCGAGGGAAGTGAAGACGGAGAATATCCTCCATTTCTTCAAAACGCACGTCATATATCGGTTTGGAACTCCGCGACGGATCATCTTCGATAACGGGCCAGCCTACAGATGCCACAAGATCAGTCGCTTCGCACAGCAGCATAATATAGACTGGAGATATTCCTCGGTTTATAATCCGCGAGCTAATGGTCTAGCCGAGGCCTTCAACAAGACCCTGACGAAGATCATGAAAAAGACGGTGTCCCGAAATAAGAAGGACTGGCATGAGAGACTGCATGAGGCTCTTTGGGCATATCGAACTACGTTCAAGACAGCCACGAACACAACACCCTACGCGTTGGTATTCGGTACAGAAGCAGTACTCCCCCTCGAGATAGAGTTACCCTCTCTACGAGTGGCAGTCCACTACGAGCTGACGAACGAAGAAAATGCTCACCTTCGGCTTGAGGAGCTTGATGCCCTTGAAGAAACACGGCTCATAGCGCAACAAAATCTGGAAGCTTATAAAGCAAAGATGACACGCTCATATGAAAGATTGACCCAGCCGAGGATATTCCGCCAAGGCGAATTCGTGCTAGTAGTCAAAAGGCCTATGATCCCCAATCGCGCTAAGCCGGGAAAATTCGAGCCAAACTATGAAGGCCCGTATATCATAGACAAGGTCTACCAGGGTGGAGCCTATCTACTCATGGATATGCATGGTGAAAGGCCTTACAGGCCAATAAATGGTCGAATCATAAAGAAATACCACGCTTAGCGAGTTACTGCCTAGGTCAATGATAGATGACGACGACTATGTCCGCTCGCTATCTTCCTAAGCCCAAACTTTATAAGCAGTAGCCAGCATTCTTCTGGACGGACCGAAACGTTCTTAAACTAATGACTGACCGAAACGTCCTTAAACTAATGACTGGACCGAAGCGTCCTTAAAACTACTACCGCAGCATCCTTAGGCTGACGAGATGAATAAAATAAATAAAATAAAAAATATATATATAATAAGTAAAAACGGTATGTCCATAAGCAAAAAGGGCACGGATGAAAACCCGAAAGGGCTCCGTGAGTAAAAACAGCAGGGCTACCGGCGAGTGTTCGTGAAAACCCGAAAGGGCGCGACCTCGTAAAAAAGAAGAAGAAGAAGAAAATAAAAAGAATAAAAAAACGGTATGTCCATAAGCAAAAAGGGCACGGATGAAAACCCGAAAGGGCTCCGTGAGTAAAAACAGCAGGGCTACCGGCGAGTGTTTGTGAAAACCCGAAAGGGCGCAACCTCGTTAAAAGACACTTATAGGGTCTTCTCGACCTTGTAAGGAGAAACCACCCGCGTGAGATCCTTACGACTCACAAGGGGGCAACACACTTAGGGATCCCCACGATTCCTAAGGAGAAAATACACTTGCGAGATCCTCACGACTCGTAAGGAGAACTCTGTTATGGGACCCTCACGGCTCATAAGATTTGAAAGTCTTAAGTTACAGAGACCTAAACCTGTGCTTAAGAAACCCCCACAACTTCCGATATTGCCCTACAAGCGGCTCGATACTGACCCTTGTATACAATCCACGGGCGCGAATAAACATTTCCCTAACCAAGTCCCATCCGTGACTGGGGATATATACGCATGGTGAACAACCCTTGTAAATCCTCTCGATTTACAAGGAGAAAACCCTCCTGTAGGATCCTTTCGACTTACAGAGGAACAAACACTTAGGAATCCTCACGATTCCTGAAGAGAAAATACACCTACAAGATCCTCACGACTCGTAAGGAGAAATACCTTTGTGAGACCCTTACGGCTCATGAAGTCAAAAGCCTTAGTCGACAGGACCTTAACCCTGTTCGCTAAGCCACCTTTGTTCAACATCGACAGAGGCAGATGATGATTCGCTCCTGGCAATATCCCAGTTGTAGCGGTGCTGATGCCGAAATCGGTGTCTAATTTCAGGTTTACGGCGAAAAGCCAGTAGGCCGCACATGCATATGAAATAGCCGAAATGATGGGGCAACTTGCAATAAAAAGCAGCAAGTAAAAATGTATGCATGCAAAATAGCCGAAATGATTGGGCAACTCACAATAAAAAGCAGCGAGTAAAAATAAAATAAACAGCCGAAATGATTGGGCACTGCGAAAAATAGCCGAAATGATTGGGCAATCGCGATCTTCGCGATATAAAAGCTGAAATGATAGAGCATCGCAAAAATAAAACAAAAAAAATGAGAATGAGGATAAAACTTTGGCCCTACAGTTGAGATCACATCGATCCCTGTATACAATCCAAGGGTGCAAACAAAGAGGGAACCACACCCTCCCAGCAGGCTCCGCCGGAAAGCAAAGCCAAATCTCGACGGTTCGCCAACAGCCTAGAGGCAACCGCGGCATTCGTCTCAGTACAGCAGACGCAGCGCCAGCAAACGAAGCGAAGATCAAATTCCTAGCTTCACGGTCTTGACGGTAACTTATACAAAACCTGAAAGACCACCACAGAACTCCTCAACTCAGGAAAACCAGCGTCCTTGATGAGAGCATCCTGATTCGCGTCGACTCGCAGAGAAACCAGTGTCTCCGCGGGAAATTTTCGATTCGTTTCAACGCCAGGGAAACAAATATCCTTGGCAAATTCCTCAATTCAGGGAACTAGCGTCCTTGATGAGAGCCTCCTGATTCGCATCGGCTCGCAGAGAAACCAGTGTCTCCTCGGGAAATTCCCGATTCGTTTCAATCTCGAAGAAACCAGCGTCTTCGGCAAATCCTTCGACTCGAGGAAACAAGCGTCCTTGACGAAGAAGATCCTGATTCGAGTCGACTGGTAGAGAAACCAGTGTCTCCGCGGGAAATTCTCGATCCGTTTCAACACCAGGGAAACAAATATCCTTGGCAAATTCCTCAATTCAGGGAAACTAGCGTCCTTGATGAGAGCCTCCTGATTCGCATCGGCTCGCAGAGAAACCAGTGTCTCCGTGGGAAATTCCCGGTTCGTTTCAACCCCGAAGAAACCAGTGTCTTCGGCAAATCCTTCGACTCGAGGAAACAAGCGTCCTTGACGAAGAAAATCCTGATTCGCGTCGACTCGCAGAGAAACCAGTGTCTCCGCGGGAAATTCTCGATCCGTTTCAACACCAGGGAAACAAATATCAAGACAACATGCTGATAATAAGAGAAGGCAGAAAGCAAAAGAGCATGCAAGACATTGCAAAGAAAAATGTGTATCTTTATTTATTGACTTCAATCAAGTATAAGGTGAATCGTATAAAAGAATAAAGAATGGATACATGTTATTCGAAAAAGAATTTTTTTTACAAGTTTATTAATACAAAGGCAGCTATTGGGGAGGAAGCGTCTTAAATAGCCCTATCAGTTGTTTGCATACTTCCTTCCATGCCTTTTCCTGATCGGCCACCGCCGCCAGTTCGGCCTCCACTTGAGCCCGCTGCCGCATGAAGGATGAAAGCTGCTCCCCAACGGCCTGCTGGGCTGCTTCGCGGCTTTGAGCATCACGCTCGGCGGCATCGAGCTTCCGCTTCAGTGCTAGCCTATTAGAGATACGCTCCAGAAGGCCTTCGAAGATAGCTTTCACCTCGGCAGCATTCGCCCCAACTTCAGCGCGTAGGCGAGCAGTTTCACTTGAAGACTCCTGACATTCCTTCAGCCTTAAAGCTGCTTCTTGTTCCAAATAGTGGAAATAAGAAGTGCTTTGTTCGATCCATGCTGCCCGTTGAGTACTCACGGTCAAAACCTCAGGGGCAAGACGTATCGACTCCAGCTGATGCAGGATGGCCTCAATTTCCCTGCAGTGATTAACCCAAGATTTGACGACGCCTTCATTATCAAAATTTACAAGCGCCGCCAACATTGGGTTAACCTCCACAGCGAAATCCGCTGCGGATGGGAGAGCGTCTGCGTTAAGTTCTTCGATGTATCCGCTCAACATGCCCAAACTCATCATGACACACTTTGAAGATGGACGTTTTAGGAAGGGGCCTGCCGGCGTTAGAATGCGAGAATCAAGAGGGACCGGAACCAGAATGGTAGCTGCAAAACAAAACGCAGTCAAATGACGGTTCAAGAGATATAAAAGTCATCAATAAAGAAATTTACTATACCGGTTGCAGCAGACGGCAAAGCCGGAGTGGCCGGTGGCATGGCCGGTCTTGCGTCCCCTCCTTCGATTTGTAGCACTGCAATCAGGAGGAGGAAAAGTTAGAAATAATCCCATTACTGAAAAAAGAAAGACATCAAATGGAAAATATACTCACCAGCGCCACTGGAGGGGGAAGCGAGCTCAGATGGGAAGGAGAAGTGCGGAAGCAACACCTGATGGATATGATCAAAAAGCGCTCCTGAAAAGACACGGTGGTACGACTTTAGTACATAAATTATGCGGCTGAAAGATAAACTAATCAGTTGCAAATCCATGCCTTCCAACATCTGCGATGGCACAAGGGAAGGCTGGGAGGTGACCACCGCCAAGGCAGTAATTGATGGTGCTCCTTCGAGCAATGGAGCATCGGTGCTAGCCGCACCTGCGTTGAAAACAAAGACAAACTTGTTAGAAAAGATCGCAAGATATAAAAAAGGAGTGACAGTAACTCGAAATTTACCTGATGAGCCGCCAGCCGAAACGGAGGCGTCTCCCTCCTCTATTGATACGAGTCCACCTCCCGTAACCTCGTCACCGGACTCAACAGGGGCTGTTGTCATACTCGCCCGACCCGAAGACGACGGAAGACCGTAGACGGGGAGAGAAATAATTGGAGCATTGCCAGACTCTTGAGAAAGAGCGGCTGGCTCGTCCCCAAGAGTCGCGCCCATCTCACCCGCTACTTCTTCGGGCTCGGCGGTCGCCATTATCTCATCCGCCATCACCATGGGATCGCCGGTCTCGAGCGCCTCGCTCGCCGCTACCCCGGGCTCAGTTATAGCTGTCGTCTCATTTGCCGCCTCCTCAGGCTCGGCATCAACGACCTTCTCTGGTGCAGCTCCCTCGGCCCTCACCTCAGGCTCAACAACCCCGGCGACGTTGCCCACCGTCGGCTCGGGTTCGGCCGGTGCCTCTTCCTCAGTCTCCTTGGCTTCGACGGTTTCCGCCTTCCCTTCGGTTGGACTTGGCCCTGTAGGACAAGATATATAAGAACCGACAGGTTTACAATTCTTACAACAAAGTCTTGCAAGATACATTACCTGAGCTGGACTTGTCATTAGCACTCCGAGCAGCACGCGCCACCTGTCTGTGAGCGGTGGATAGGGCGACGGGAGCCTCTTCTGAGGGAGTATCAGTGCGAGGGATGGTGCTTGGGCCCGCTCCCGTGGCCAAAGCAGCCCTGCGCGCCTTCGCCTCGCGCCTCAGCTGCTTCCTCTCCTCCCGGGCCGTTGAGACGGACCTCACCAGAGCCTCTTTCATTGAGGCGTCCTCGTCCGTGTACAGGGATGCCACCAAATTCTTCAAGGCATCCCTCGTCGACTTGTCAAGTCGAGGCTCTTGCAGCAGCCCCGACGAGACCGGAACTTCAGTAACAGGCCTGGGGAGAATCCCCGCATCAACTGGTATAGCCCCTGCAAAGAAACAAAGGAAGAAGGTTAGGTTGACCATCAGAAAAGATAACAAATTTTTTTTTAAGGTGGGACGTACCAGCGCCCATTAAAGCGCGCTTCTCCTCCTCCTTCTGAAAGGTTTTTAAAGAGACAGCAATAGCTTCTTCGGTAGTGACACCTGTTGAAAAATGGGGGAAAGTATTAGTCAAAAATAATGATAAAAAATGCGATAAAATGACGAAGAAAGCAGCTAATGGTTACTTGACTCAGCGAGTTTACTTAACATCGCTTCAAGCCTCGCTGATCGCTCGGAAGCCGCAATAGCGGCCGCCAAATCGGTGTCTACGGGGTCTACCGAGAAGCCTTTATTGCTGCCATACTCACTTATTCCTTTGGTGAGAGGGGCCTCAGGCTCTAAACCGAGGATCGTGTCGATGGAAAGGAACGACTTCTTCTTCTTTTGCCCGCCAGCTCTAGATGCACCTGGAATTGATTTGTGCTTGGCAGACACCTTGGGGCGGCGAGTCCCGATATCCGCGCCTGCGCCGGACTCCGGCAATACTACATTGACCGTCTTCGTGGGAGCACGGGGCGCCGGTGGCACATCCATCATAGCAGGCAGCGGCAATCCACGCGGGGGGCTCAGCACGCTTGGTCAATCAACTCCGGCATCTTTCAGCGGAGGAATGACCGGGGTCCTTAGCTTCAAGGGGGCCTTGCGATCACCGCCAGGAGGCGCACCCCTGCGGTCAACCAGCATGCGCTTCTCCATCAGGATAACTGGGCCCATTGCATGCGGATACCAAGCCACATACGTGTTGAGCACCTTGGGGACACAGCTTGGTTCGCTGATGAAGAAATAGGAACCCGTGTTAAGCCGCATGAAATGGTGCATTGCATTCTTTATTCCTTCTCGGCTGACCACGGGTTTTTCCAAGAAAGCTTCCATCGGGATCCCCTGGTGATAGCTCAATTGCTGAGCAAACCGGTGAGGGTTATACCTCATGAAGAGTGTCGTCTCATTCTGCCTAAACACCAGGTAGCCTGGCCGAATGGAGTAGAGATGTAGGATCTCCCGAGCCTTCAATACGGAAGCCCCGTCTTTAAAATCATCGCGCAGTAGCACTACCGACTTGGTGGTCTCTGAGCCTATTGTTATGACCTTATCCAAGAAGGAAATCTTCGCTCCGACCAGATGTGGACGAAGGAGCAGCTCCCTAGATTCCCGCGGAGATGCAACCACAATTGAAGCGCCGACCAACCGCATGACTCTCGGGAGTCTGCATTTCTCAAAGAACGGAGGAATCTTATGGGCGCCGAACACCCCTTGCACGTGCATTTCCATCCAAGAGGTGAAGTAGTGCATCGGGAAGTTAGCGAGCTGCACCCCAGGCTCACTAGCATCCGCTGCTACGCTAAGTCCATTATAAAGGTAAGCCAGCCCGGCGATTCCTACCGATAACTGCAAACCAGCCACCATCCGATGTGCTGGGTAGAAGACAGATGTCCGCAAGTGGCGCGGGTGCATAAGGAGCGCAAAGCTGCACAGCCACAAGCCCAAGAACCCTATAAAAAAGGTCTCCTCGTCCATGCCCGGGACGGCGATTTCTGAGAAAGGGACGATGGCAGCGCCGGGGAGATAAAAGTCCCTTTGATCATTCTCCGATATGGGTCGGCGGTCTAAGCCGAAGCCAAAAGGGTCATCGAGCTGGGCGAACTTCTCGCTCCGCTCTGATAGGAACTCCGGTCGAATGAAGCGGGCAATAAAATCTGCGAAACTGACGCCCCGGACGCCCGATTCCAGATAGAGTCCTTCATAGATCTCCAATACCTTCACCAAGCCCGGATACTGGTGCTGAATAGCGTTCTCCGGAGTCAGATCAAACACCAGCGGCTTGGTGGCAAAGACGTATTCGTCAGGAGGGAGCAACTCCTCGTAATGCTCCCCCCTCATCGGCAGACCCGAGATTTCGGCAAACTCCTCCAAGGAAATAGAGACCTCCCTGTCCGTCATCAGGAAAGTGTGGGTGGAGATATTCCATTGCTCGATAAAAGCCTTAATCCACCACGTTGGAGGGGAGGGATATTCGAAGAGCGAAACATAGATGGCCGAATACAAACCGGTCTTCGTCAAATGAGTCCTTTTCGCCGATAAGATGTACCGAGCCCACTGCAAATATCCGGCGGGCGATCACGGGACCAATCCAATGTTATAAGCCTGTCCCCAAGGGCGTGCTTCACCCTGACAGATTCGCCTCCCTAGAATGTCTATTGCCGGCGGCGGCTGCACGAGAATAGCACCAATTGCAGGCTGGAGGAGGTCATCCGAATTCCAATTCTTGACCTCCACGGCATACTTCACCAGGGGTTTATCCGCATAAGGGATCGAAACTATGGGCTCAGACGGCGTGGCGGAACTGAAACTGCGGCGACCCTGGATGATCTCATTGTACCACCTACCCCACAAGTGAAGGTTTTTGTGCTCGGGGTCATGATCCTTAATGAGAGCGAGCACCACTCGGTCCACTGGTGCCTGGGGAAACCCTTCCTCCGAGCGAACAAACGGGAAAGACAAATTGGCAGACATGTTTCCTGTGGAAAGACAAAAATAGCCGTCAGTGTTGTAATTCCAACGCTTGGCGTTTTAAAATTTTACACCACACTGCAATGCAGTGGGTAGGGGACCAAAGGGAGACCCACAAAATCTGGATGACAGCGCATCATTTAATAAGACAGCCCTATCATTGAGTGAGACTGTCAATTAATGAAAAGATCCTCAAGAGAATATCCTCATTAATGGGAAATCCCTAGAGACAAGGAGAAAGTCTCCTCTTTTAAGAGCAAAGCTCTGTCAACAGAGTGACATTTGTAAAACTCTGGTCTCAAGAGAATAAAATTTCCTTTAAAAAGAGCCTAGCTCTATAATAATGATGGAAAAATCCATCAAAAAGAAAACTTTAACTCCTAAAAATTAGAAAAAATTTAGGATCTTAAAGATCCATGAAAACTTTTAGGAGTTCTCCATTTTCAGATCTAAAAGATCTACATTTGATCCATGAGCAAAGCTCTGTTCATGGGTTAAAACCCATGAACAAGATCTCTGTAGATCTATAGATTTTTGAGAGCAAGGCTCTGTTAATGAAACCCCAAAGGGGTTTTCTTTTGATCAAAGATCTATGAGAGCAAGGCTCTGTTAATTAAACTTAACTTAATTTAATTTAAAATTTTACCTAAGATGGTTCTAGGTTCTGAACTTTGAAAGTTCTCAGAAAGAAACAAGAGCAAGGCTCTAAAAGTTCTTAAGCAAGAGCAAGGCTCTGAAATTCAAGATTCAAGAAAATGGTAAAATTTACCAAGAACCAAGGGTCCTATTTATAGGCGCCTGCGCCTCTTCTACTTACCCTTTTTGATCCAATGGTCAGGATCTTTCCAACGCTGCACTCACGTGCGCGCCACGTGAGCGCAACGGTGGGGGGGCATTTGTTTCCCCCAATCAGAGCAAGGCTCTGTTTGAATTTCAAAAATTTAAATTTTGAAGCAACGCTTCAGATCCCGTGTGCTGTGCGCAACGCGCCACGTGTCAGAAGTTGATGCGTCAGTGCAGCGCCCAAGGCAGTGCGTCCAATCAGAGCAAGGCTCTTTTAAAATAAAAAGTAAAGAAAGCAACGCTTCAGTTGCCCAAGCGCTGCGCTGATCGACACGTGTCTGCACAGTTGCGCAAGCACAGCCGCGCAAGCGCTGCGCTGCGCGACACGTGTCTGCGCAGTTGCGCATGCACAGCCGCGCAAGCGCTGCGCTGCGTGACACGTGTCTGGCGCTGGGGCGTTTGCGCCAAACAGAATTAAAATTCTAGTAAGATCCTTCTGTTCTTGTTAAAACAAGAAGATTGCCTTCTGTAAAACAGAAGCCCTTGGATCAAGGATCCAACGGTAGGGAAAATTCCCCAAATCACTCAGAGAAGGATCTCTTTAAAAAATTTAACTAATTTATGGGCACTATATAAAGGCCCCTAGACCCCAATTCAAAAGAAAAAACATCATCATCAAGATCGAGATTAAGAGAACTCTCTGAAGCATTTGAGAGAACTCCTCAAGAACAGAAAAAAAAGGTAAAAACCTTTAGAAAAAGAGAAAATTCTCTTATGAACAGATCATTGATCTAAGAACAAGATCAATGATCTTCAATAAAAAAGAAAAATAAATAACAACAGTGCCTTGCGCTTTCTTATGAACCACTGGTTCCTTGAAAACAAGAAAAACTTGTTTTTCTTTGATCTAAATTAATCAAAAGATAAAATAGTGCCCTGCACTTGGAAAAAACTGCACTATTGCGCAAGCCGCCAGGAAGCGCCATGTGTCAGCAGTGCAACAGCGCAGCGCACTGCGCTGTTGCGCTTGCGCTCACCAGAGCGTGACACGTGTCACCTCCACGAGCGCTTGCGCTCATTAATTGGCGCAAAGGGCCTGACAAGCCACATGGGGCACTGTCATAGTATTTAATGCTCCGCATTATTAAAGAAAAGGGACAGAGCCCAATTAAAAGGCCTAACAAGCCTAATCAAAAATGCTATGCATTTTAAAAAGGGCAGAGCCCAAACGAAATAGATGCTCTGCATCATTTATAAAAGGGCAGAGCCCAACCAAAACAAAAATAATGCAGTGCAGTACTAAAAAGGGGCAAAGCCCTAGCACATGTCTAATAGGCCAAAGACAAAAGAATATTGAAACTGTACTTAGCCCAATCATGGCCATAAGTCCTCAAATTAAATTGACTGAGCACGGCTGCTCCTTAAATCAATTTACATCCGGTTCGAGGGTACATCTCTGAACTCCTTTGACACCTATCGTTGTAATTCCTCAACGACGTCAGAGAGGTGACGAGTCCCAACGACCACACATGAATACGGACTGCGGGGTCCTTAAACTCGTGGACCGAAACGTCCTTAAACTAATGATGGACCGAAACGTCCTTAAACTAATGGTGGACCGAAACATCCCTAAACTAATAATGGACCACCACGTCCTTAAACTGGAACATGGACCACCACGTCCCTAAACTGGAACATGGACCACTACGTCTCTAAACTGGAACAATGGAGCCTCCAAATGCTCTTCTGTCGGATCTAAACGATCCCGCTTAAGTAGATCTTAGCCCCAAACACGGCTAACATATCCTTAAGTATTTCAACAGACTACATATTCCCTAATTAACTTTGGTTCAAAGGTACATCTCTGAACTCCTCTAACACCTATCGTTGTAATCCTTCAACGACATCAGAGAGGTGATGAGTCCTGACACCTATCGTTGTAATCCTTCAACGACGTCAGAAAGGTGACGAGTCCTGACGGCCATATATTAAATGGATCACCACGTTAAGTTGATCTTAGTCTCAAACCGGACTAACGTATCTTTAACGAACGTTTAAGTTGATCTTAGCCTCAACACGGCTAACGTATCCTTAAACTAAAACATCAAACCCAAATCTAAATAGATACGGATTTGGACTAATCCACGTCCTACGGGCGACGGCATAACTTAGTCTCCGTATATAATCCACGGGCATCCACAAACAAAACAAACACACACGACACGAAGTGAAATTTCTGGAGAAGGAGAAAGTGGTTACCACGACGCGGTAGCGTAATTAACTGCAGGGGCTTGCGTCTGCAGGGAAGAGCGTCCCTACAATCAAAAACCCCTCAAGCGAGGAGGAATCTGACGAAGTCTGCTACATCGGCCGCATCCGTCTAAACCTCCGATATACGGTGTCATAAACCAACTTGGCACCTTCGGAGAGGTAGACGGATAAAACCAATTAGCATCTGCCCCGAATCTCAGGAAGACGTCTTCACGTCGTCGCCGTCCTTCGGAGGGGAACATCGGGTTAAAACGGAAAATACCGACAATTTAACCCTAAAACGGAAAAATTCGCATAACGATTTCTAAAACGTTACAATCTCCCCCCTTATAGAAATTCGGTCCCCGAATTAAAATTAACTACTAAGCGTACCTTCAAAGAGATGAGGGAATTTCTTCCGCATCTCACTCTCGGTCTCCCAAGTGATCTCTGTAGGGATGCTAGGCACACGCACAAGGGTCTACGAGGTATCAACCAGGCCCGATTTAAATTTTAGCCGTGCCGAACAACCCAAAGCCGGATCTTTAAACTAGAGTTTAGGCGAAAACAAGCATGTTAAACACTTTAACACTAAGTTAGAGGGATTACAGCCTTTGTAGATCCGGTCCTTCACTTCTTAAGCTCCGTGTTGAGGTCTCTTCGCTGTGATCATCGTGCATCCGGACTCTAGAGAGGCTCCACGAAGAGAATGATGCAAACTTACTTTCGATCTTCGATAACAAAGATGATCTACCTTGAAGTTTCATTAACACAAGCTCTCACTCACTAAATGAAGTGAACACCCTCATCTAAATGGCAAGGATAGATGAGGATGATGATGTAGGATTTTTTCTCTCATTTGTTTTCAATTACTCACTCATTTTCATCACTTAAGAAAAACCTAGAAAGCTTTTCATGAAGCTCAAAGATGAAGAAGAAGAATAATAATTCTTTTGTGATGAATAATGAAAAGATAATAATGATGAATAATGCAACCATGGTTAACAATGACTAGGCTAACTCATGTAGAGATTTAACCAAGGGTTTGGGTTTGGGTTGGGTTAACATTGAGTCACCAAAAATATCAACATAATATCTTTACACAAAACAAAAAGAAACCTTCTAGAAGGTTCAAGAAACAACTAACCCAATTCAAACCCTAATCTTGTTTAATCTCCACTAAATATGTTGCATTAGTAATCATATCATGTTACAATATTATATATCACATATACAATATTTATTGTAACAAAATAAAATAATACAATTAACATATATCGCATATATATCAATGTATTACCCGAGTGAGAAAAAGAATCTTTTAGTGAGCTAATATTAGTTAATGTAATTTAATATATCATATATATTATTATACATTAAATTATTGAATCAACACTTGATCCGACAATCCGGCTATATCGCATATAACCGACCAATATCTCATTTACCGATTCATCGAATCAACACTTGATCCGATGACCCGGCTGATATCAAATATCGCGAAAATAGAATACGGTATCTCATATCGCATTATCCTCGGTCCTGCACATATCACATATGTGCTCCTACTCCGTTTTGCCTAAGCCAAGAAAGCTCTGTGTAGGACTCTAAATAATCGTCAATACGCCGGCAGTAGGTGATGATCATATCAAGCACCCACAAGCTGCAAGCGGTCAGCTAAACGTAACAGCCACCCAGGTATTGAGCGATCAGAAGATCAACAAGCAAGCATGTACATTCTCCTGCGAATCCAATCAGTAACACTCCCGTACAGTCCGGTCTCGTCGTCTGATATGTCGTATATCTCGCATAGGGGTGGTAAACGTCAGACCCCAGTAGCTTGATAAGTCGTGTCGATATGAGGTCTATAACAGTTCGAGAAACTACTGATAACACTTACCAGTAAATCTCAGCAACCCTGGCCAGGGATTTCCAATTATAGCCAATCGAACACAGCACAACATCAACTCCCTATACCGGGAGAGACGAATCCCCTCCTATCGCTCATTGCCTCCATGTGATTCGGGACTATACCCAAAAGCCACCTTTTTGCACGCCCTCTTGGACGTGGTATGATGGAAATCAAAGCACAGTGGGAATCACATAAGACTCTATGACGATCTCGGGTCAACAGACTACTCTGTACCAGTGTCACCGGATAACTGCCATCTGACGTGAGGTATACCATCTGGGAGTTCTCGGCGAGTCCGTCCAGTGTACCCAGTCTCTACTGAGCACCTGTACACCATTCTTGATGTCAAACACCGATGGATATGGGATCATCCATCGCCCATCATATGGGTCAAGATGCGTATACGCTAGTCTACTATGGTGTATCGATGCCCTGTCTCGATACACCCTCAACTAGGAACAGTTATACGATGTACTCGTCGACTACCGTGGCCCCACTATTATGATCTCATCATAGTCCCAGTAGTCGAGTACATATCCTAAGGGCTTTATCAACATGTAATATAGAGACAATCAGAGTAAATGTTAAGATAAAGTACAACCAGATGGTATACTATTATGTCGAGCAAGAAAGTCCTCCCTATATATGTCCTAGCATCCACTACAATATACACCGTATGTACAATAATAGCTTCTAGGGCATACATATAACTAACAATCTCCCACTTGCACTAGGACCATCCGTTGTGGTATCATATACCCAACAATTAGCTGCGGTTGAAGTATCTCATACTCAACCATCCCATAAAAGTCTCCACTGGGAAAAAGGCCTTTGTGAGTGGATCCGCGCTGTTGTCCTCTGTGTCTACTCTCCTAACCTCAATCTCCCTGGAGATCAACCATCTCCATGATCAGGTGATACTGCCTAAGAATTATATCTGGATTTCTGATGGGACGGAGGTTCCTTGGCATAAGCCACAACTCCATTGTCACACAATGGTTGGAACGAAGTTCGTCTCATGAACTAATATATCCAGACTGCCTCTTTGGTAGCATCCTTGGTAACGATGTATCTTGCCTTTAATCGTCTAGTAAGTCACGGTATATAGCTTGGAACTCTTCCAACATACCGTCCCTCCACTGAGGGTAAAGACAATGCCTGCGACTGATTTTCAGTTATCCTTATCACCTTGGAACTTTTCCAGTGATTTTCCCCAGGATCGATTGATACCATCTCACTACAACTAGTGAGTATCCTAACATCCAATTAGATCTATCTCATAGATCCAAACCCAGGATTTAGGAGGTATCACTTTGATCCTATATGGAGAATCCTTGTGATAAGCGGAGATTGACCGAGCGTAGCATAGGAAACTCCTTCCCTATCAAGAGTATGTCATCCACGTACTCTACGAGGATCACCACCATACTCTCTACTACCTTTTTGTATATACAAGGTTCATCTACCATTTTGATAAAGTCAAACTCTTTGACTACCATATCAAAACAGATGTTCCAACTCCGCGATGCCTGCTTTATCCTATAAAGTATCTTGCTCACGTTTCCGCTGCTCCCACTGTCTATGAAGTCCTCTGGCTGTATACTTATAGACACTCTCTTCTAAAACATCATTTAGAAAAGCAGTCATGACACCCAACCACCAAAAATCGTAGTCATGGTATGTAGCAGTGGTAAGTAGAATCTGGATGGACTTAAGCATAGCTTTGAAAGTCTCAACTTTTCCATGTACACCAAGTAATCTTGTCAAGATATACTTGCTCCTGATGGGGATTTAACCCTTCAGATAAAGCAACCAAAGTCCATACTTTGTTGGTGTATAAGGATTCCATCTCAGATCGCTAAGCATCCAGCCATTCTTACAGAGTCCCACTCCTGATGGCCAGCTCGAAATAAGTTGGGTCATCATCTCATGATGCAATTCTCGCTCCCACTGTCATAGAGAAACCGAAGTATCTCTCAGGTGGGTGAGGAACCCTACTAGATCGGCGGAGAGGCTGAGGTTTGTTGGAAACTATTAAATCCTTTGGTTCTACCAAATCATCTGCTGTAGTTTGTATAGCTGGAACTCCTTTCAGTTCTACCTCATGACCACTAATTTCTTCACAAGAAATTCCCTTTCACAAAGATGGCATGTTGAGGAACAAAACATCTTTTGTTTCTCGGTTAGGTAGAAGATATTCCCTTGCGTATGCCTGGGATATCCAACAAACTTCCACAGATCTGACTTTGCCTCGAGCTTGTCCGGATTTTGCCTTTTAGACATAGGCCGGACAACCCCAAATCTTAACAAACTTAAGATATGGGCTCTTCCTTTTCCATATCACATATGAAGTGGTAGGCGACTGATTTGATTTGAACCCTATTCAATAGGTATGCAGCTTCTTAAGTGCATAACTCCCAAAAGGAAATAGGAAACTCAGTAGTACCCATCATAGAGCGCACCATATCATATAGGGTGCAATTGCTCCACCCCGATACACCGACGTGTTGTGGTGTATTCGGAGGAGTAATGCTGAGAGAGAATCTCATTCTCCTTTAGAATAGTCCAGGAATCCCGTGCTCAAGTATTCTCCTCCCTGATCTCATCAAAGGACATAATACTTATACCCGCTTTTGGTTCTCTACTTCTAATTTATATTCTGTGAATATCTCAAAAGCTTCGGACTTGTATTTCAACAGGAACATATGTCTGAATCTTGAGAGATCATCAGAGAATGTAATGAAGTACAAAGAACCGGTCTTGGCATGTGTAGACAGGGGACCTTAGATACATCATCATGTATCAATCCCAAGAGTTCACTAACTCTTTCACTGTTTCCAATAAACAGAGCTGTGGTCATCTTATCTTTGTAACATGATCGGTAAGTTTCATAAGATGTAAATTCAAACAAATTTAAATATGCATCTTTATGTAACTTCAGCTAGTCGGGTCGCATTGATATGACCTAGTCTACAATGCCTCAAGAAGAATTCGTTCATTTCTGAACTCTTCCTCTTGTATGTGTTCTGTATACTAAGAACTGTGGTTTGATTTAGAACGTCAATGCTTTTAGATAACGAGCCTGAACCGATCAACTCTTGATATAGGAAATGTTCAAAACATTATCCAACAATACAAAATTATATCCTTCTTTACTGATAAAGAGACTGATATGATGTTGTATATCAGGTTCGGTATCTAATAACATTCGTTCAGAATCAATGTATTCTGGTAATACAGGGTGATAGTGACCAACAGACTTGGTTGCAACACTTGCACCGTTTCTATCTCATGAAACTTATCACCCGTTCTCAGTTCTCTACCTATCTGTAGCCCATGTAACAGATTACATATGCGGGATCCTGATCCGGTATCACATACCCAGGACGTAAAGGATACTGAGAAACAATTCTCTGTAATGAACACACCCGAAGAAGATGCATCTGCATGCACTTTCTTCGTTTGGGCGGCACGGGAATTCTGGTAATCCCCTATTTCCTGCTCTGTCTTTTAACAATTATAAGTTGGAGCGGGACCAACGTTCCCCAGCTCAGTATAACAAGCGGGTTCGATCAATACATCCGTATTATTATCTTGATTAAGGCGTGACATGGTCGCTACCTGGAGAGAGAGAGAAGAAAACACTCAGCGTGCGCTTTTACAATATTAGATTGGTTATCAATTTATCTAATCAGGATGTCTCCCACTGTTTTAGTCAAATCTTCCTTCAAACCCTAAAAGGATAGACTAGCCGGGATTAATTACACGTTACAAGTTCGCCAATCTTTCAGCCAGGCCAGTGCCGGTATTTTGAGGGAGGTTCCCCGTGCTTTCGCACGAACCTAATTAAAGTAAACCTCGTTATCCCATGGGTGTAACCCCGTTGACACCTTTCTAGACACCTACTTGATTGGCTAATTGTAATGTGTAAAACTCTTCCAGGAGTAACTCTTACTCCCAGCGGGTATCAGGATCCAACTATCTCATAGAAGGTATGCAATCTCATTGCAAATTTCAACACTTGAAATTCCCAATAATATTTTGCCCCTAGCATCTTATGACCTTGGCGAAGGTCAACAAATCATAAGTACTAGCCAAGTTCAACCCGTCATTTCCCGATTGAATTAAACCCACCCGCACGACCCTTGGCTAAGGTCAACAAAGTCGCATGACTACCCTAACTCAATCGCATCATATGCTTATAAAGATAAGCACTAATCAGCTACCGCACACTACGCCTTGGCTAAGGTCAACAAACGCAGCACGAATACTAATCAGTACTTATCTGAAATGACGGAGGGCTACGACGGGTTTTTAAGAAAACCTTTTGCGTAATGAACTTGATATCGTTGTAGAATCGAGTGATTTTAAATGGAATGTTTTTTAGGCCTTTTCTAGTTTTGCTAAAGAGGTCACTCCCGGTAAAGGGATCGTCAGCTCTTTCCTCATCGAATAAGGTGCAGGATATATCATATATACCGCTGTGCAAAGCAAGAACTATAGAAGCAATCAAAAGACAAACCGAGTTTGTAGCATCTGCTAGTTTCGCTAAAGACGTCACTCCCGGTGAAGGGATCTCGGTTCTTTCCTTATCGAATAAGGTGCTGGATGTTCTACAAGAAACACCGCTATGCAAAGCAAGAACTAGAGCTACCAGTTTTAAACAAGTTTCTACAACATCTTTAGGTTTCTTTTAGTTTCATTAACCTCATTGATGAAGTCCCATTTTAATTATGCTTCACAAGCATCATATTTGAAACGAAATCTGCAATATAACATATATCTCATATATATAATATAAACATTCGTCTCAGGCAGTAATATGATCTCATCACAAAACATTGCAGCAGAAGAACATATATGAAATATTGGATATAGTAGGAGGTTCGTGTTTTAATACAAGCCTGTATAAAACACGGATTCCACGGTCGCGATGAATAGCCAAACCCACATCCCTAGACCCCTACGAGAGCAGCAAGCAACACCGCCAATTCTAGGGTTAGGAGACCCGGTCTCGACTCTTCGAGATGGTCTCCCACTGGACCCTAGAACCCGGTTACTTGTGCTCCCCGCTTTGGGTCTACCTAATGCGGAAAAGTAAATAATATACAAAGGTGACATCATCCTCAGCCCGGAAGTGTCCCAATAAAAGAATATTACATACAAATGAATTTTACATGAATGAAAATAAAATCCCTCATCTCACATAAAACCCCCGGCTATTCAAACACGACGATCCAATATTACATATCACAACAACACATAACATCACATGACATCAACGTAAGTAAGTATGCATACACCGATTGTCGTCGATGTATAGCAACGAAAACCGGCGATACAACTACATACTACACTTACGGTCACAGAAAAGAAAGTGTAAAACTACAACAGGTGGAATCCGCAACCTTCTTAGACATCGCATGCCTAACCAAATGAATTCCTTAGACATCGCATGCTTAGTTATAAACCCCGCATTTTAGTCTCATTATCGAAAACTCTTTTCAATATCAAGTCGAGCAATTCAACAAGATTCTCGACATCCTGATCGAATGCTCATCGCAAACTTTAGTAGACGGCCGCACCCCAAATGCCGTCGACGAAGTGCACTAAGGCGGAACACCGCTGCCGCGAGCACCCGAACGGATGCTTTTGGCGACGGGGTTCTCCTACAGTCACTTGGTCGGGGCTATGGGGCGTGGCTGTCTGTTAAGTTTACTCGGCGAGTATCCGCGTATGCTACGTGATTGCGACGGACTTTTGATCGCATCAAAATCCAGTGGCAACCGATCATCTGAAACTGAACTGCTAGATTTATAACATTCAAATTAGTTATCTCATAACTACTTGTGGATTCCAAATATTGTATCACATTCCAGATAAATAGACAATGTTAAACTTTCCGATCAAATAATCAAACACCCAAGTTTTCCCAAATAGTTCTCAACACTTGAAATTAGTTTAAAAACATCCATCACATGCCACAGTACCAACGGTCCAGCCGTAGAAGGGTCAAGCCAACGCCTCACATGTGGCACGCCGTACTGCCACAAACCCTAAGGTTTAGAGGCAGTTCAAGACGGTCACATAATCGAGTTAAGGTTTGTTGTCTTCTAGAGGGTCCACCACGTTACTTGCACGACTTAGAACGTTCTTAAACTACGAAAAAATCCAACGCTTGGAAATTTTCCGGCAGGGGAAAAAGTGAGTTATAGATATCCGTTCGAACTTTTTAACACGTTCTAAAAATTACCCGGAAAAACTAAACGAAGTTAAATTATCCGATTGAATCAACGAGTCCCCAATACAACCCAGAAAACTCAACTCTTGAGTATAATTAAAAATTCCCAGAATTGTGCAAAAGAACCCAGGAATAATACTGTGAAGTAGTGGGCCCCATCATCACTATTAAGCCGCGGAACCGCGGCCATGTGCGTGGTTTGGCCGCGGTTCCGCGGTCACGTGATCAATTCAGTGGTCCGTACTTCACAGTAATTCCTATATTTCCCTGCATGATTTTCTGAATATTTTTAATTCACAAAAAATCACATTTTGAAAAAATTTCAAGAAACTAGGGTATATCGGGTTTTCGGAGTTCGATCGGACTTTAAACTTCGCTCAGACTTCGCCTAAAGCTCTAGCTTGGCTCTGATACCACTGTAGGGATGCTAGGCACACGCACAAGGATCTACGAGGCATCAACCATGCCCGATTTAAATTTTAGCCGTGCCGAACAACCCAAAGCCGGATCTTTAAACTAGAGTTTAGGCGAAAACAAGAATGTTAAACACTTTAACACTAAGTGAGAGGGATTACAACCTTTGTAGATCCGGTCCTTCACTTCTTAAGCTCCGTGTTGAGGTCCCTTCGCTGTGATCATCGTGCATCCGGACTCTAGAGAGGCTCCACGAAGAGAATGATGCAAACTTGCTTCCGATCTTCGATAGATCTACCTTGAAGTTTCATTAACACAAGCTCTCACTCACTAAATGAAGTGAACACCCTCATCTAAATGGCAAGGATAGATGAGGATGATGAAGTAGGATTTTTGCTCTCATTTGTTTTCAATTACTCACTCATTTTCATCACTTAAGAAAAACCTAGAAAGCTTTTCATGAAGCTCAAAGATGAAGAAGAAG
Source organism: Agapanthus africanus (assembly GCA_030015575.1). Lineage (NCBI taxonomy): Eukaryota > Viridiplantae > Streptophyta > Magnoliopsida > Asparagales > Amaryllidaceae > Agapanthus > Agapanthus africanus. The sequence continues at coordinate 201,735,413 of CM057347.1, read as the reverse complement.
AATAGTAATCCTTTTGTGATGAATAATGAAAAGATAATAATGATGAATAATGCAACCATGGTTAACAATGACTAGGCTAACTCATGTAGAGATTTAACCAAGGGTTTGGGTTTGGGTTAGGTTAACATTGAGTCACCAAAAATATCAACATAATATCTTTGCACAAAACAAAAAGAAACCTTCTAGAAGGTTCAAGAAACAACTAACCCAATTCAAACCCTAATCTTCTTTAATCTCCACTAAATATGTTGCATTAGTAATCATATCATGTTACAATATTATATATCACATATACAATATTTATTGTAACAAAATAAAATAATACAATTAACATATATCGCATATATATCAATGTATTACCCGAGTGAGAAAAAGAATCTTTTAGTGAGCTAATATTAGTTAATGTAATTTAATATATCATATATATTATTATACATTAAATTATCGAATCAACACTTGATCCGACAATCCGGCTATATCGCATATAACCGACCAATATGTCATTTACCAATTCATCGAATCAACACTTGATCCGATGACCCGGCTGATATCAAATATCGCGAGAATAGAATACGGTATCTTATATCGCATTATTCTCGGTCCTGCACATATCACATATGTGCTCCTACTCCGTTTTGCCTCAGCCAAGAAACCTCTGTGTAGGACTCTAAATAATCGTCAATACGCCGGCAGTAGGTGATGATCATATCAAACACCCACAAGCTGCAAGCGGTCAGCTAAACGTAACAGCCACCCAGGTATTGAGCGATCAAAAGATCAACAAGCAAACCTGTATATTCTCCTGCGAATCCAATCAGTAACACTCCCGTACAGTCCGGTATCGTCGTCTGATATGTCGCATATCTCGCCTAGGGGTGGTAAACGTCAGACCCCAGTAGCTTGATAAGTCGTGTCGATATGAGGTCTATAACAGTTCGAGATACTACTGATAACACTTACCAGTAAATCTCAGCAACCCTGGCCAGGGATTTCCAGTTATAGCCAATCGAACACAGCACAACATCAACTTCCTATACCGGGAGATATGAATCCCCTCCTATCGCTCATTACCTCCATGTGATTCGGGACTGTACCCAAAAGCCACCTTTTTTGCACGCCCTCTTAGACGTGGTATGATGGAAATCAAAGCACAGTGGGAATCACACAAGACTCTATGACGATCTCAGGTCAACAGACTACTCTGTACCAGTGTCACCGGAGAACTGCCATCTGACGTGAGGTATAATACCATCTGGGAGTTCTCGGCGAGTCCGTCCAGTGTACCCAGTCTCTACTGAGCACCCGTACACCATCCTTGATGTCAAACACCGATGGATATGGGATCATCCATCGCCCATCATATGGGTCAAGATGCGTATACGCTAGTCTACTCTGGTGTATCGATGCCCTGTCTCGATACACCCTCGACTAGGAACAGTTATAGGATGTACTCGTCGACTACCGTGGCCCCACTAGTATGATCTCATCATAGTCCCAGTAGTCGAGTACATATCCTAAGGGATTTATCAACATGTAATATAGAGACAATCAGAGTGCATGTTAAGATAAAGTACAACCAGATAGCATACTATCATGTCGAGCAAGAAAGTCCTCCCTATATATGTCCTAGCATCCACTACAATATACACCGTATGTACAGTAATGGCCTCTAGGGCATACATATAACTAACAATCTCCTCACTAGTAGGGCTACGCCAAAGAACCTTCACAGACGGCAAGACCCTTGACCGAAGTTTCTTCACCTGCCGATCCAAAATAACTACCGGCTGCTCGGTGAACGAAAGATCGCGTTCAAGCTGAACGGTGTCGTGCTGAATCATGTGAGAAGGATCATGAAGGTATCTACGAAGTATCGACACATGGAAAACAGGGTGAACATCCGGAAAACTAGGAGGGAGCGCTAAACGATAAGCAACGGAACCCAATCGCTCAAGGATCTCGAAAGGACCAACAAATCTGGTACTGAGCTTCCCTCTCTTCCCAAATCGCATAACGCCCTTCATCGGAGAAATCCTCAGGAATACATGTGAACTCAAGTCTGCGACGACGACGGTCGGCATAAGACTTCTGCCTGCACTGGGCTGCTCTCATCCTGTCCTGAATCAGCTGGATCTTCTCCGTAGTCTCCTGAACCAGCTGGGGTCCCAAAACCAAACTCTCACTAAGCTCGGTCCAACAGATTGGCGATCGGCACTTCCTACCATATAGAGCCTCAAAAGGTGCCATCTGAATAGTCTCCTGAAAGCTGTTGTTGTAGGAGAACTCAATCAATGGCAAGTGACGATCCCAACTGCCACCAAAATCCAGCACACATGCACGGAGCATATCCTCCAGAGTCTGAATAGTCCGCTCCGACTGACTATCGGTCTGTGGATGAAAAGCGGTACTAAAACTCAACCGGGTACCCAAAGCTTCCTGAAGCTTCTGCCAAAGACGGTTAGTAAACTGGGTGCCTCTGTCGGATACTATACATGTGGGAACACCGTGCAAACGCACAATCTCATCTATATACAACTGAGCATACTGAGCATAACCGAAAGTGGTCTTCACTGGAAGGAAGTGAGCTGCTTTCGTCAACCGGTCAACAATCACCCAAATGGAGTCATACCCTCTACTGGTCCTGGGTAGACCCACAATGAAGTCCATGGAAATCTGCTCCCATTTCCACTCTGGAACGTGTAAAGGTGCAATTCTCTAGCCGGTCTCTGATGCTCAGCCTTGACTTGCTGACAAGTCAGGCACCTCGAAACGAAGTCCGAAATATCGCGTTTCATCCCTTCCCACCAGTAAAAGTCTCTCAAGTCACGGTACATCTTGGTGGAACCTGGATGAACGCTAAAGGCCGACTGATGTGCCTGCTCTAGGATCTCGCGTCTCAACCCATCAGCATCTGGTACACACAAGCGAGTCCCACATCGTAGCACACCCTGGTCATCAATCATGAACTCCGAAACTGTACCCTGTCGAACAAGCTCAAGAATCTCGGACAAACGGGCATCACTGGGTTGCGCCTCACGGATACGATAAAATAGTAGTGGACGGGCGCGGACATGAGAAAACTGTCCCCCAGTGGAAGTGAACTCGAACTGCACTCTACCATCACACAAGAGCTGCCAATCTGCAGACGACTGACGCTGAACTGCGCTCAACTGGGACAAGCTACCCCCGGGCCTACGACTCAAAGCATCAACTACCACAATCGCTTTGCCCGGGTGATAAAGGATCTCACAATCATAATCCTTCACTAGCTCCATCCATCGGCGCTGTCTCAGGTTCAGATCCCGCTGCTGGAATATATACTTCAAGCTCTTGTGATCCGTGAAGATCTGACACGACTCCCCGTACAAGTAGTGTTAGTTATATGTATGCCCTAGAGGCCATTACTGTACATACGATGTATATTGTAATGGATGCTTGGACATATATAGGGAGGACTTTCTTGCTCGACATGATAGTACGCTATCTCGTTGTACTTTATCTTAACATGTACTCTGATTGTCTCTATGTTACATGTTGATAAAGCCCTTAGGATATGTACTCGACTACTGGGACTATGATGAGATCATACTAGTGGGGCCACGGTAGTCGACGAGTACATCCTATAACTGTTCCAAGTCGAAGGTGTATCGAGACAGGGCGTCGATACACCAGAGTAGACTAGCGTATACGCATCTTGACCCATATGATGGGCGATGGGTGATCCTATATCCATCGGTGTTCGACATCAAGGATGGTGTACGGGTGCTCAGTGAAGACTGGGTACACTGGACGGACTCGCCGAGAACTCCCAGATGGTATTATACCTTACGTCAGATGGCAGTTCTCCGGTGACACTGGTACAGAGTAGTCTGTTGACCCGAGATCGTCATAGAGTCTTGTGTGATTCCCACTGTGCTTTGATTTCCATCATACCACGTCCAAGAGGGCGTGCAAAAAGGTGGCTTTTGGGTACAGTCTCGAATCACATGGAGGCAATGAGCGATAGGAGGGGATTCGTCTCTCCCGGTATAGGGAGTTGATGTTGCGCTGTGTTCGATTGGCTATAACTGGAAATCCCTGGCCAGGGTTGCTGAGATTTACTGGTAAGTGTTATCAGTAGTTTCTCGAACTGTTATGGACCTCATATCGACACGACTTATCGAGCTACTGGGGTCTGACGTTTACCACCCCTAGGCAAGATATGCGACATATCAAACGATGAGACCGGACTGTACGGGAGTGTTACTGATTGGATTCACAGGAGAATGTACAGGCTTGCTTGTTGATCTTCTGAGTGCTCAATACCTGGGTGGCTGTTACGTTTAGCTGACCGCTTGCAGCTTGTGGGTGTTTGATATGATCATCACCTACTGCCGGCGTATTGACGATTCTTTAGAGTCCTACACAGAGGTTTCTTGACTCAGGCAAAACGGAGTAGGAGCACATATGTGATATGTGCGGGACCGAGGATAATGCGGTATGTGATACCATATTGGATTCTCGCGATATGAGATATCGGCCGGGTATATGTGATATAGCCGAGTCATCGTATTAGTCGGTTATATGCGATATAGCCGGATTGTCGGATCAAGAGTTGATTCGATAATTTAATGTATAATAATATATATGATATATTAAATTCATTAACTAATATTAGCTCACTAAAAGATTATTTTTCTCACTCGGGTAATACATTGATATATATGCGATATATGTTAATTGTATTATTTTATTTTGTTACAATAAATATTATATATGTGATATATAATATTGTAACATGATATGATTACTAATGCAACATGTTTAGTGGAGTTTAAACATGGTTAGGGTTTGGATTAGGGTTAAGACTTCTAGTAGCTTCTAGAAGCTTTTCTTTTGTCATGGAAAAGATATTATGCTTGATATTTTCAAATGACTCACCTTTAACCCAACCCAAACCCTAGCCCCAGTTAAATCTCTACAATGGTTTAGTTAACCATGGTTGCATAATTCATCATTATCATCTTTTCATTATTCATCACAAAGCAATAATTCAGTATTCATTCTTCTTCTTCTTCCTCCTTTGCAAAGCTTTCATGCTTTGATATTTGTGATGAAACTGAGTGAGAAATAGAAAACAAATGAAAGCAAAAATCCTACTTCATCATCCTCATCTATCCTTGCCATTTAGATGAGGGTGTTCACTTCATTTAGTGAGTGTTAGCTTGTGTTAATGAAACTTCAAGGTAGATCATCTATGTTATCGAAGATCGGAAGTAAGACTGCATCTTTCTCTTCGTGGAGCCTCTCGAGAGTCCGGAACACGATGATCGCAGCGAAGTGACCTCAACACGGAGCTTAAGAAGTGAAGGACTGGATCTACAAAGGTTGTAATCCCTCTCAATAGTGTTAAAGTGTTTAACATGTTTGTTTTCGCATAAACTCTAAAGATCCGGCTTTGGGTTTGTTTCGGCACGGCTAAATTTTTAATCGGGCATGGTTGATGCCTCGTAAACCCTTGTGCGTGTGCCTAGAACCCCTACAGTGGTATCAGAGCCAAGCTAGAGCTTTAAGCGAAGTCTGAGCGAAGTTTAAAGTCCGATCGAACCCGGATACCCCGATACGAACCCTTCTCTGGACAATTTTCAAAAATGTGATTTTTTGTGAATTAAAAATGCTCAGAAAAACAAGCAGGAAAAACTAAGAATTACTGTGAAGTACGGCCCACTAATTCGCTCATTTGGCCGCGGAACCGCCGCCAAACCCTTGGTTTGGCCGAGGTTCCGTGGCCAAAATTTTGAATTAGTCCCTGGAACTTCAACTATTTATTCTTAGGTCCTTTCTTGTCATTTTTTTCTGGGAATTTTTTAATTCCACTCAAGTGTTGATTTTCTAGGGTTGTATTGGGGACTCGTTGATTCGATCGGATAATTTAACTTTGGTTAGTTTGTCCGGGTAATTTTTAGAACGTGTTAAAAATTTCGAACGGATATCAATAACTCACTTTTTCCCCTCCCGGAAAATTTCCAAGCGTTGGATTTTTCCATAGTTTAAGAACGTTCTAAGTCATGCAAGTAACGCGGTGGACCCTCTAGAAGACAACAAACCTTAACTCGATTATGTGACCGTCTTAAACTGCCTCTGAACCTTAGGATTTAGGGCAGTACGGCGTGCCACATGTGAGGCGTTGGCTTGACCCTTCTACGGCTGGACCATTGGTACTGTAGCATGTGATAGATGTTTTTAAACTAATTTCAAGTGTTGAGAACTATTTGGGAAAACTTGGGCGTTTGATTATTCGATCGGAAAGTTTAACATTGTCTATTTATCTGGAATGTGATACAATATTTAGAATCCACATCTAGTTATGAGATAACTAATTTGAATGTTATAAATCTAGCAGTTCAGTCTCAGATGATTGGTTGCCACGGAATTTTGATGCGATCAAAAGTCCGTCGCAATCACGTAGCGTACGCGGATACTCGCCGCGTAAACTTAATAGATAGCCACGCCCCATAGCCCCGACCAAGTGACTGTAGGAGAACCCCGTCGCCAAAAGCATCCGTTCGGGTGCTCGCGGCAGCGGTGTTCCGCCTTAGTGCACTTCGTCGACGGCATCCGGGGGTGCGGCCGTCTACTAAAGTTTGCGACGAGCATTCGATCATGATGTCGGGAATCTTGTTGAATTGCCCGACTTGATATATTGAAATGTGTTTTCGATAAAGAGACTAAAATGCGGGGTTTATAATTGTTAGGCGTGCGAAGTTTAAGGAATTCATTTGGTTAGGCATGCGATGTCTAAAGAGGTTGCGGATACCAACTGTTGTAGTTTTACACTTTCTTTTCTGTGACCGTAAGTGTAGTATGTAGTTGTATTGCCGGTTTTCGTTGCTATACATTAACGACGATCGGTGTATGCATACTTACTTACGTTGATGATATGAGATATTATGTGTTGCTGTGATATGTTATATTGGATCGTCGCGTTTTGAATAGCCGGGGGTTTTATGTGAGATGAGAGTTTTTATTTTCATTCATGTAAAATTCATTTGTATGTAATATTCTTTTATTGGGGCACTTCCGGGCTGAGGATGATGTCACCATTGTATATTATTTACTTTTCCGCATTAGGTAGACCCAAGGAGGGGAGCACAAGTAACCGGGTTCTAGGGTCCAGTGGGAGACCATCTCGAGAAGTCGGGACCGGGTCTCCTAACCCTAGAATTGGCTGTGTTGCTTTCCGCTCTCGTAGGGGTCTAGGGATGTGGGTTTGGCTATTCATCGCGACCGTGGAATCCGTGTTTTATACAGGCTCGTATTAAAAACACGGACGTCCTAGTATATCCAATATTTCATATATGTTCTTCTGCTGCAATGTTCTGTGATGAGATCATATTACTGCCTGAGACGAATGTTTATATTATATATATGAGATATATATTATATATTGTTGATTTCGTTTCATATCTGATGCTTGTGAATCATATTAAAATAGGACTTCATTAATGAGATTAATGAAATAAAAGAAACCTAAGATGTTGTAGAACTTGTTTAAAAACTGGTAGCTCTATTTCTTGCTTTGCATAGCGGTGTTCCTTGTAGAACATCCAGCACCTTATTCGATGAGGAAAGAGCCGAGATCCCTTCACCGGGAGTGACCTCTTTAGCGAAACTAGCAGATGCTACAAACTCGGTTTGTCTTTTGATTGCTTCTATAGTTCATGCTTTGCATAGTGATATTTGTGAAATATCATGCACCTTATTCGATGAGGAAAGGGTCGACGATCCCTTCACCGGGAGTGACCCCTTTAGCAAAACTAGAAAAGCCTAAAAAACACTCCATTTAAAATCACTCGATTCTACAACGATATCAAGTTCATTACGCAAAAGGTTTTCTTAAAAACCTGTCGTAGCCCTCCGTCATTTCAGATAAGTACTAGTTAGTATTCATGCTACGTTTGTTGACTATGTTAAGGCGCAGTGTGCGGTAGCTGATTAGTGCTTATCTGTATAAGCATATGATGCGATTGAATTAGGGTAGTCGTGCGACTTTGTTGACTATGTTAAGGGTCGTGCGGGTGGGTTTAATTCAATCGGGAAATGACGGGTTGAACTTGACTAGTAGCCTATGGTTTGTTGACCTCCGTCAAGGTCATAGGACGCTAGGGGTAAAATATTATTGGGAATTTCAAGTGTTGAAATTTGTAATGAGATTGTATACCTTCTATGAGATAGTTGGATCCCGATACCCGCTGCGAGTAAGAGTTACTCCTGGGAGAGTTTTACACATTACAATTAGCCGATCAAGTAGGTGTCTAGAAAGGTGTTAACGGGGTTGCGCCCCTGGGAAAACGAGGTTTACTTTAATTAGGTCCGTGCGAAAGCACGGGGCACCTCCCTCAAAGTACCGACACTGGCCTGGCTGAAAGATTGGCGAACTTGTAACGTGTAATTAATCCCGGCTAGTCTTTCCTTTTAGGGTTTGAAGGAAGATTTGACTAAAACAGTAGGAGACATCCTGATTAGATAAATTGATAACCAATCTAATATTGTAAAAGCGCACGCTGAGTGTTTTCTTCTCTCTCTCTCCAGGTAGCGACCATGTCACGCCTTAATCAAGATAATAATACGGATATATTGACCGAACCCGCTTGTTATACTGAGCTGGGGAACATTGGTCCCGCTCCAACTTATAAATGTTATAAGACAGAGCAGGAAATTGGGGATTACCAGAATTCCCGTGCCGCCCAAACGAAGAAAGTGCATACTGATGCATCATCTTCGGGTGTGTTCATTACAGAGAACTGTTTCTCAGTATCCTTTACGTCCTGGGTATTTGATACCGGATCAGGATCCCACATATGTAATTTGTTACATGAGCTACAGATAGGTAGAGGACTGAGAACGGGTGATAAATTTTATGAGATAGAAACGGTGCAAGAGTTGCAACCAAGTCTGTTGCTCACTATCACCCTGTATTACTAGAATATATTGATTCTGAACGAATGTTATTAGATACCGAACCTGATGTACAACATCATATCAGTCTCTTTATTAGTAAAGAAAGGATATAATTTTGTATTGTTAGATAATGTTTTGAACATTTCCTATATCAAGAGTTGATCGGTTAAGGCACGTTATCTAAAAGCATCGACGTTCTAAATCAAACTACAGTTCTTAGTATACAGAACACACACGAGAGGAAGAGTTCAGAAATGAACGAATCCTTCTTGAGGCATTGTAGACTAGGTCATATCAATGCGACCCGACTAGCTGAAGTTACATTAAGATGCATATTTAAATTTGTTTGAATTTACATCTTGTGAAACTTGCCGGTCATGTCACAAAGATAAGATGACCATAGTTCTGTTTATTGGAAACAGAGAAAGAGTTAGTGAACTCTTGGGATTGATACATGCTGATGTATGAAGGTCCCCTGTCTACACATGTCAAGACTGGTTCTTGTACTTCATTACATTCTCTGATGATCTCTCAAGATTCAGACATATGTTCCTGTTGAAACACAAGTCTGAAGCTTTTGAGATATTCACAGAATATAAATTAGAAGTAGAGAACCAACAACGGGTATAAATATTATGTCCTTTGATGAGATCAGAGAGGAGAATACTTGAGCACGGAATTCCTGGACTATTCTAAAGGAGAATGAGATTCTCTCTCGGCATTACTCCTCCGAATACACCATAGCACGATGGTATATCAGGGCGGAGCAATAGCACCCTATGTAATATGGTGTGCTCTATGATGAGTACTACTGGGTTTCCTATTTTCTTTTGGGAGTTATGCGCTTGAGAAGCTGCATACCTATTGAATAGGGTTCAAATCAAATCAGTTGCCTACCACTTCATATGTGATATGGAAAGGGAAGAGCCCATATCTTAAGTTTATTAAGATTTGGGGTTGTCCGACCTATGTCTAAAAAGCAAAATCCGGACAAGCTCGAGGCAAAATCAGATCTGTGGAAGTTTGATGGATATCCCAAGTATTTGCAAGGGAATATCTTCTACCTAACCGAGGAACAAAAGATGTTTTTGTTTCTCAACATGCCACCTTTGTGAAAGGGAATTTCTTGTGGAGAAATTAGTGGTCATGAGGTAGAACTGGAAGGAGTTCCAGCTATACAAACTACAGCAGATGATTTGGTAGAACCAAAGGATTCAATAGTTTCCAACGAACCTCAGCCTCTCCGCCGATCTAGTAGGGTTCCTCATCCACCTGAGAGATACTTCGGTTTCTCTATGACAGTGGGAGCGAGGATTGCATCATGAGATGATGACCCAACTAGTTTCGAGCTGGCCATCAGGAGTGAGACTCTGTAAGAATGGCTGGATGCTTAGTGATCTGAGATGGAATTCTTATACACCAACAAAGTATGGACTTTGGTTGCTTTATCTGAAGGGTTAAATCCCCATCAGGAGCAAGTATATCTTGAGAAGATTACTTGGTATACATGGAAAAGTTGAGACTTTCAAAGCTATGCTTAAGTCCATCCAGATCCTACTTGCCACGGCAACATACCATGACTACGATATCTGGTGGTTGGGTGTCATGACTGCTTTTCTAAATGATGTTTTAGAAGATAGCGTCTATAAGTACACAGCCAGAGGGCTTCGTAGACAGTGGGAGCAGCGGAAACGTGTGCAAGATGTTTTATGTGATGAAGCAGGTATCGCGGAGTTGGAACGTCTGTTTTGATGTAGTAGTCAAAGAGTTTGACTTCATCAAAATGGTAGATGAACCTTGTATATATAAAAAGCTAGTAGAGAGTATGGTGGTGATCCTCGTAGAGTATGTGGATGACATACTCTTGATAGGGAAGGAGTTTCCTATGCTACGCTCGGTCAATCTCCGCTTATCACAAGGATTCTCCATATAGGATCAAAGATGATACCTCCTAAATCCTGGGTTTTGGATCTATAAGATAGATCTAATTGGAAGTTAGGATACTCACTAGTTGTAGTGAGATGGTATCAATCGATCCTGGGGAGAATCACTGGAAAGGTTCCAGGATGATAAGGACGACTGAATGTCAGTCGCAGGCATAGTCTTTACCCTCAGTCGAGGGACGGTATGTTGGAAGAGTTCCAAGATAGATACCGTGACTTACTAGACGATTAAAGGCAAGATACATCGTTACCAAGGTTGCTACCAAAGAGGCAGTCTGGATATATAAGTTCATGAGATGAACTTCGTTTCTACCATTGTGTGACAATGGAGTTGTGGCTTATGCCAAGGAACCTCCGTCCCATTAGAAATCCAGATATAATTCTTAGGCAGTATCACCTGATCATGGAGATGGTTGATCTCCAGGGAGATCGAGGTTAGGAGAGTAGACACAGAGGACAACAGCGCGGATCCACTCACAAAAGCCTTTTTCCCAGTAGAGACTCTTATTGGATGGTTGAGTATGAGATACTTCAACTACAGCTAATTGTTGGGTATGTGATACCACAACAGATGGCCCTAATGCAAGTGGGAGATTGTTAGTTATATGTATGCCCTAGAGGCCATTACTGTACATACGATATATATTGTAATGGATACTTGGACATATAGAGGGAGGACTTTCTTGCTCGACATGATAGTACGTTATCTGGTTGTACTTTATCTTAACATGTACTCTGATTGTCTCTATGTTACATGTTGATAAAGCCCTTAGGATATATACTCGACTACTGGGACAATGATGAGATCATACTAGTGGGGCCATGGTAGTCGACGAGTACATCCTATAACTGTTCCAAGTCGAGGGTGTATCGAGACAGGGCATCGATACACCAGAGTAGACTAGCGTATACGCATCTTGACCCATATGATGGGCGATGGGTGATCCTGTATCCATCGGTGTTTGACATCAAGGATAGTGTACGGGTGCTCAGTGAAGACTGGGTACACTGGACGGACTCGCCGAGAACTCACAGATGGTATTATACCCACGTCAGATGGCAGTTCTCCGGTGACACTGATACAGAGTGGTCTGTTGACCCGAGATCGTCATAGAGTCTTGTGTGATTCCCACTGTGCTTTGATTTCTATCATACCACGTCCAAGAAGGCGTGCAAAAAGGTGGCTTTTGGGTACAGTCCCGAATCACATGGAGGCAATGAGCGATAGGAGGGGATTCGTCTCTCCCGGTATAGGGAGTTGATGTTGCGCTGTGTTCGATTGGCTATAACTGGAAATCCCTGGCCAGGGTTGCTGAGATTTACTGGTAAGTGTTATCAGTAGTTTCTCGAACTGTTATAGACCTCATATCGACACGACTTATCGAGCTACTGGGGTCTGACGTTTACCACCCCTAGGCGAGATATGCGACATATCAGACGACAAGACCGGACTGTACGGAAGTGTTACTGATTGGATTCACAGGAGAATGTACAGGCTTGCTTGTTGATCTTCTGAGCGCTCAATACCTGGGTGGCTGTTACGTTTAGCTGACCGTTTACAGCTTGTGGGTGTTTGATATGATCATCACCTACTGCCGGCGTATTGACGATTCTTTAGAGTCCTACACAGAGGTTTCTTGACTCAGGCAAAACGGAGTAGGAGCACATATGTGATATGTGCGGGACCGAGGATAATTCGGTATGTTATACCGTATTGGATTCTCGCGATATGAGATATCGGCCTCGTATATGTGATATAGCCGGGTCATCGTATTAGTCGGTTATATGCGATATAGCCGGATTGTCGGATCAAGAGTTGATTCGATAATTTAATGTATAATAATATATATGATATATTAAATTACATTAACTAATATTAGCTCACTAAAAGATTCTTTTTCTCACTCGGGTAATACATTGATATATATGCGATATATGTTAATTGAATTATTTTATTTTGTTACAATAAATATTATATATGTGATATATAATATTATAACATGATATGATTACTAATGCAACATGTTTAGTGGAGTTTAAACATGGTTAGGGTTTGGATTAGGGTTAAAACTTCTAGTAGCTTCTAGAAGCTTTTCTTTTGTCATGGAAAAGATATTATGCTTGATATTTTCAAGTGACTCACCTTTAACCCAACCCAAACCCTAGCCCTAATTAAATCTCTACAATGGTTTAGTTAACCATGGTTGCATAATTCATCATTATCATCTTTTCATTATTCATCACAAAGCAATAATTCATTATTCATTCTTCTTCTTCCTCCTCCTTTACAAAGCTTTCATGCTTTGATATTTGTGATGAAAGTGAGTGAGAAATAGAAAACAAATGAGTGCAAAAATCCTACTTCATCATCCTCATCTATCCTTGCCATTTAGATGAGGGTGTTCACTTCATTTAGTGAGTGTTAGTTTGTGTTAATGAAACTTCAAGGTAGATCATCTATGTTATCGAAGATCGGAAGCAAGACTGCATCTTTCTCTACGTGGAGCCTCTCGAGAGTCCGGAACACGATGATCGCAGTGAAGGGACCTCAGCACGGAGCTTAAGAAGTGAAGGACCGGATCTACAAAGGTTGTAATCCCTCTCACTTAGTGTTAAAGTGTTTAACATGTTTGTTTTCTCATAAACTCTAGTTTAAAGATCCGGCTTTGGGTTGTTCGGCATGGTTAAATTTTTAATCGGGCATGGTTGATGTCTCGTAGACCCTTGTGCGTGTGCCTAGCTTCCCTACGAGTAGTGTCTCCAAATCTTCAACGCAAAGACCACCACGGCCATCTCAAGATCGTGAGTGGGGTAATTCTGCTCGTGCTTCTTTAGCTGCCTAGAAGCGTAAGCAATCACTCTATCGTGGTGCATCAACACACAGCCGAGCCCCACTCGAGAAGCATCACAATAAACAACATAGCCGCCCGATCCAGAAGGTAAAGAAAGAACTGGTGTTGTCGTCAACCGAGTCTTCAACTGCTGAAAACTCTGCTCGCACGCATCAGTCCAGAGAAAAGGAACTCCCTTCCGGGCCAGTCCAGTCAGCGGTGCAGCGATACTCGAGAAATCCTGCACAAAACGGCGATAATAACCAGCTAAGTCCAAAAAGCTGCGGAGCTCAGTCACCGATACAGGTCTGGGCCAAAGCTGTACAGTCTCTATCTTCCTCGGGTCTACAAGAATACCATCACCAGTCACCACATGACCCAGGAAGTCAACACTATCAAGCCAAAATGCGCACTTTGAGAATTTAGCATACAGCTGGTGCTTTCTCAATATCTGCAAAGTAATCCTCAAGTGCTGCTCATGCTCCTCACGACTCCTAGAGTAGACCAGTATGTCATCAATAAACACTATAATAAACTGGTCGAGGAACGGCCTGAAAATCCGGTTCATCAGATCCATGAACGCTGCTGGCGCATTGGTGAGTCCGAACGACATCACCAAAAACTCATAATGCCCATAGCGCGTACGAAAAGCAGTCTTCGGAATGTCATCATTCCGAACTCGCAACTGATGATACCCCGAACGTAAATCAATCTTTGAAAAATGTTTCGCACTCTGGAGCTGATCAAATAAATCGTCAATGCGAGGTAAAGAATACATATTCCGCACCGTAACTCGGTTCAACTGACGATAGTCCACACATAGCTTCAAACTGCCGTCCTTCTTCTTAACGAACAGAACAGGAGCTCCCCACGGCGAAACACTCGGACGCACAAGTCCTAAATCAAGCAACTCTTGCAATTGATCTTTAAGCTCTCTAAGCTCTGCCGGAGCCATCCAATAAGACGGTATAGAAATAGGCTCCGTGCCAGGAATCAGATCAATGCAGAACTCTATATCGCGCTCTGGCGGCAACCCAGGTAACTCATCGGGAAAGACATCGGGAAACTCTCGCACGGTAGAAACCTGATCCAATGACTCCACCGTGGCTTCAGTATCATGAATGAAAGCCAAGAATCCCCGACATCCCCTCCTCAAAATCCGACTAGCGCATAGGACAGAAATCAAACTGTGAGGGGTGGCACCACGGTCCCCCTGCACAACAAACACTGACTCGCCGGGAAAATAAAACCTAACTGTCTTCTCTCGGCAGTCCACGGACGCGTAGCAAGTAGCTAACCAGTCCATGCCCAGCAGAACGTCGAAGTCCAACATCTCAAGAAGGATCAAGTCGACGAGCAAATCTCTGTCCCATATACGGACAGCACACGACCGGAACACGTGTCGTGCAACAAACGACTCTCCTACAGGAGTAGCCACGACCAACGGCTGACCTAGCCAACACGACTCTCGGCCTAACCTCGGCACGAAGTGCGTAGAAACATACGAATAAGTAGATCCCGGATCAAAAAGAACATGTGTATCATAAGAACATACAGAAAGGGTACCTAAAACCACAGCATTGGAAGCCTGAGCGTCCTGGTGAGTCAAGGCAAACACCCGAGCCCGCCCTCTACCGGCAACTGGCTGACCTCCGCCTCTACCACCCCGCCCTCTCGGTACAAAACCCCCGCGACCACGACCTCTCTGAACAGGAGTCTGACGCGGCGCAACAACCGGCATAAGGGGCAATGCCCTCTGAGGTGGAGAAGGTGGTAAGGTAACCTGCGGTACAGCTGCCTCGCTCATACGTAGCTCAGCACAATCTCGAACTCGATGACCCAAACTCCCACACCGGTAACACCCAGATACAAACTGCTGACCCTCCTGAGGGTAAGAGCTAAAAAGCCGACCTCATCCCGAACCTCCACTATCTGAGCGGGAACTGTCACGACGTCTAAACGCCCGCCTCACTGACGGATCACCAGTATGAACCTTCTTCGGTTCCGGAGACACTGACGACTCAGAAAGACGCTCCTCAACCAATAGGGCTGCATCCACCGCTGCCGCATACGTTTCACAATGCTGAATGCTGATGGCTAGAAACAACTGGATAAGCAGGCCTCGAACAAACCTCTTCACCCTCATCTCCTCAGTCGCCACCAGGTACGGAGCATACACAGACAGCTCGGTAAACAGTACATCATACTCAGACACACCGTCATCCCCGGAATCCGACGTAACGACTCAAATCTACGCGCTCGCGCATCCCTGACGCTCGGTGGAAGAAAACGGGCGAGAAACACCGTCACAAACTCGGCCCAGGTCATAGGAGCAAGACCCGCGGCTCTGCCCCTCTCTAATGACTCACACCACTTCTGGGCCATACCCTCAAGACAAAAGCTCGCAAACTCCACCCATCTCTCATCGGAGCATCGGAGTGAACGACAAATCCTGGCCATCCGGTCGATAAACGACTGCGGATCCTCAGTAGTATTTGTGCCAGTAAACACCGGAGGCCTCAGCCTCATAAACTCTGTCAGTGACACGGTAATAACCTCCGGCTGTAACTGCAACTGCCGGAACTGTAGGTACCATCGTGGTCCCTGCAACGGGTGGAACAACTGCCTGCCCCTGCGCTCGAATGGCCTCTACTAAGGTCCCCATCATCTGGCGCAGGTCCTGCATACCAGCCCCAAACATAGCAATATGCTCCGGTACAACGGGCATACCGCCCTGGTCAGTCCTCGCCTCAGGCGAGTCAACTCTGACCTCGGCCCCCGCGGCCGCTCTCTGTGCCCTCGTAGTCTTCGGCGGCATATAGGTTGGAAATTGAAACAAGATTCGATAAGGAAACAGGAATCGAATCACAAGGATGTATATCATCACGGAGGAATATCAATCAATAAGTCCTAAGGTCACTTAGGCGGAGTACCGTGTCGTAAGTATGCCGCGGAACATACACACGCTACGTCACTCTGCTTAAGCTACCTACTCCATCATACCAAGGTCATCCTACACTCCGAAAGGTAAAACCTAGAGCTCTGATACCAATTTTGTCACGACCCGAAAATTTGGCCCGTAACCGGCACTTAAACTACGTAACGTCTACAGGCGTACGGAACTCAAGTAAGCCGAAACCCAGAAACCTAAACCACCCAAATCTGGATCAACGGAGAAAAACATAGATTTAACATTCGGAAAATCACAAGTAAAATCTCTAACTCTGGTTTTCTTTCTTGAAAATTTCGGCAGCACCTCCTTTGCAAAAACTAGCCCCGAAAACGGGTACAACATAGATAAAATATAAAGCATCCCAAATGGGAGCAAAATCACGCCCAACGGCGGAGACAATCACCACAACACGTATACGACGCCGAAGCAAAGAAATAACAAAGGAAAGGCTGCAATAAGAAGTAAACTTTCCAACATAACCGACTCCCACGAGCACGGCACCCAAAGTCACCAAAATAATACAACACTGAATCCTCACAAGTCGTCTCTAAGTCATATACAACAGTGGTAGATGGAGGATACTAGATCCAACAAAAAGATATACAATATACAGACAGATAACCGCAAACCCACCTAAAAGCAAAGGCCTCACTGCCTAACGTAGCGGTATCCGCAAAAGTAGAGATGATAAGATGCCCTGCCGCGACTACTCAGAGGGTAAGTCCTGCAAAACACTGTGGCACAACGGGGCTGAGTTGCCAACTCGTGAATAGTAAATAACATCATACTGAAATCGCAAGTATGCACTGACAGCAATGATCAATAGCATGTAAGCTGGTAGCATGAGTATGACAATATAAATATGCGACTATCATGATCAGGGTACACCACAGGGTACTATATCTACATGAATAAGTGCATATCAACTGAGTACTGAGTGCGGGATAATAAATAATCTCATGCACAAATCATAAGCATGGAAAAACACGGTGTAACTCAGCAACACCCAAATCCCAAAATACTCAAATCGGCCCTCAGATCGGCCATCAAATCATGTAAGTCCCATGGAACCTGAGTGTCAAACATCGACACTCAAAAACATCATGAAAACCGGTGTCTAACATCGACACGTAAATACTCGTATCCATACGTTCCTCGAAACCTAAGTATCCCACTTCGACACTTGTGTTCCACGTATCGGTCTTTCTGATATCCATACGTTCCTCGAAACCCAAGTATCCCACCTCGACACTTGTGATTCCACGTATCGGTCTTTTAAAATCCATATATCTCTCGGAATATAAGTGCCTAATATCGACACTTGAAATTCCCATATCGCATGAAAACATATCTTAAATGTGTAAATCCACGTAAAACAGCATATGCAACATAAAACATCAATATGAGCATATCACGGGAAAGGTCCGCTATTTAACTGCATCAAGTCATTAAATATATTTCGCGGTTCCCAAAATCAAAATCCAAAATACATATATATACAACGTCCCATTCCACCGATATATTTGTTATAACAAACCAATCATGTAACAATAGCAAAGTATATGTGCGAGCATGTGAATATGGTTTGGCATATGTATAGGAATGTAGGTACACATGTATGCTATATGTCATATGCGCTATCGCACAAGAACAACTGCCTTTATGTCGCTAACCACTAGCAATGTATATCAATGAATATTTGTGTTGTGCGTATCATGGCAATTACCGACAGTGTGTGTATAGCATATCATTGGTGCTCGTGCAACATGGACTGTCAATAATAGTGCAGTGTACAATAAATACAGTATCAAGCACAACGAGTAACTATGCAATGAAAATCATGCAATATCTCTATATGAGCACATAAACATACGGCTAATATCATATCATATCTAGCCCTGATGCTTAGCGCCATACGAGCGATTTCCCCGTAGATGTTAAATCTACTCACCAATGGTCTCCAGCTATGAAAATCCGACCACCTGCTTCCCCTTGTTCGCAGCGTCCGAAGTCCTCGCTTGCGATGCTATATTTCCACAAACACAAGAAATAGTGCAAACATCTCAGAAATCGACCAATATAACGTAAAACTACGTATTAAATAACGCACCAACACTAAACTAACTCGTGAGTGTACGTCTAGTGGCTAACGTGCGTAACGATACCACAAAACCTACCCAAGTTCAGCAGCTGCACAAGATCACGATTCGTGTCGCAATACGTAACATACGGACTCAAAACACTAGATTATAGGTAAACGATCCCAGATTTTTCATACTGCAATTACTAAAAAAGTAAACAGTACCAAACACCCCTAACCAACAGCAGATAGCTACCCACAAAAGCCAAACCCTAACACCTCCCTCCATCGCCGGCGTCGCCGGAATTTTGCCTAGGGTCGCCGGCTGAGGCCGGTGGGGTGGGTCTGGTGTCTCAGGTGGTGCTCCAGGGTCACTAGTACATCACTATAAATTTTTTTGATTTTTCTGTAAAAATCCCAGATCACAGCAGTTCACAGAGGCTCTGAAAGACACTAAAAACCCGATATTGCACCAAACGATATTTAAAGTGTTCTAAACCAGAATCAACGAACTACACAACATAAAAACCCCTATTTATCAGTGTAGGGATTATACCTATCAACTTTAGCTCACAAGATCGAAGCTTTCTTAGTTTCCAAGTGATCAAAGAACAAGAACAAGGACTTGGTGTATTTTTGGGATTTATTTGGGAATTTTGGAGATTTATTGGCTTGGATTGATGCAAAATGGAAGGGAAATGATCAAGAGCAGTAGAGAGAGGGAGAGATTCGGCCAAGTGAGGAAGGGGAGAGTTTTGTGTGGAATTTCCTTGAAATTTCTAGCATTAAATGCAATAAATGCATTCACACAACACATGCACACATGCATGCACCTCATTTCTTTTCTTTTTCTTTTCTTTTAATATAAATTCTAATTCTAAACAAATATCTAGATAATGTGAGAAGGTTTTGGTTTAACTCAAACTTAATTGAAGAAAAGTTCACTTAAAAGAAATTTCCCAAAATGTAAATACCGCATTAAAATAATATTAAAATTAGGAAAAATTCTAATTGAACCAAAACGTCCCATATACCCCTAAAGCTTGCGCACTAACTTTATTTTAGCTAAACTAGGTGCTGGCAAGTCTATATGGTCGTTTGAACACAGTCGGGTTAAAACGGAAAATACCGACAATTTAACCCTAAAACGGAAAAATTCGCATAACGATTTCTAAAATGTTACACCGGGTAGCCGTTACGTTCAGTTAGTACCGCTGACGGCTTGTGGGTGACTGATGTGATCATCACCTACTGCTGGCGTATTGACGAGTCTTTAGAGTCCCACACAGAAGTTCCCTGGTTCAAGCGAAACGAAATAGGACACATATGTGATATGTGTGTGGGCATGATTAAATACGTGTATGTGATACCGTATTATAATCTGGCAGTTATGTATTATCGGTTCGGTTATATGTGATATAACCAGATTGTCGAATCAAGTGTTGATTTGATAATGTGATATTCAGATAAATGATATTAGTCGGTCATATGTGATATAACCGGATTGTTAAATCAAGTATTGGTTTAATAATATGATATATATTATATGTGATATTATTATATCTTAACTAATATCATTAGCTCACTAATTATTCTTCATAATATATATATTAATATATATGATATATATATATATATATATATATATATATAAAATAATGAAGCATGGCATAAAATTCTATTTTGTGAAAATAGAAATGAGGTGGAAAATGATAGCATGGTTGCAAGCATGGGCTTTATTCATAGTTTATTCATCTTGACTCACTATTCAAGCATGGTTGCAATTTTATATTGCAAAATTCCATGCTTGAATGAGTGGGGGTCAAGAGTTGCCATTCATTCTAAGTTCATTCTCAACACTTAGCCTTTTTTCTTGAGTTGCTCCCATGGTTGCTCTCTAGCTTCTGCTTCTTCCTCAATTGCTATAGTTCAAGCTTCAACCCTCACATGTGATGTGAACCATGAAGCTTGAACACAAACTTGTGAGCTTTTAACATCCCCTACTTCACCATCCTACACTTGACTAGCGATCGAGTGTAGCGTGTTCATTGTTGGAGAAGAAAGATTTTGCATATGCGTTTTGAATCAAAGATTAAGAATTACCGCAATCAATAACGGTGTCGCTTGGTAGCTAACCGGTTGAGTACAGGTCGGTCGACAGGGAAATCGTGTTATCTCTTAGAGTTCTTACGAGTTAAGTCCAAAAGAAATAGTGGTTTTGATTTTTATAAAAAACTAAGATTGAATTTAATTTGATTTAAAACCTTGCTAGGATTAGGATTATGTTAGTTTGAAAAAAGAATTCTACTCAATGCTTTCATTGCCCTAAATAAGAATTTAGGTGTTAGGGTAATAATCAACAATGGGGATTAGCACGACTAGGAAGATACATAGTTTCTTCCTTTTGGTCCTTGTCCGTCCTTTCTTAACTCTTAACCCTAACCTCTATGTAAATCAACCACAACCGGTCTAACTAGGGAATCACCGTTATCTCGTGGGATAGGGTGCCGTAGTGAGCGGTGTGTGTTTGATTAACATAGAGTCCTAATTTGAAGTATTATACGGGCAAGAAAGGAGTGAGAGATTTCCATCTCTCAAACCTACCCCAAACCTAACCCTAACAAGTGAGAAACTACTCACTCATTAAGGATATTATGATGGAGTTCATTTTTATAATTTTCTTTTAATTACCTAATTAACGTGCAGATAATAAAAGACAGATATGAAAATTGCGGAAATTAAATTGCAGCTAAGAAAAATTCAAGATAAAAAACTTACTTTTATTGACACCTCTTGACGATTACAATGAAACTAAAATTTAATTTAGAAATTAAAAGAGGCATCTCAAAAGAGGCACCCAAAAGAGGCTGTAGACTTTCCTATTTATAGATAGGAGAAACCCTAGGGTTTATATCTGATCCACATTTAAAATTACAAGACTACCCTAAGAAAGCCGGGTCAAAACACTGACACCCACCGACACATGCACCGACACGTGCACAGCACGGCCGCGGATCCGCGGCGGAATGCTATGTTTGGCCGCGGATCCACGACCATCTTGAGGGATCATTGGCTCAAATTCTCAGGGTTACTTTATGTTGCTATTTCCTTCTGTTCTCTTCTCTTGGTTCTTCAGAATCTTTTCTACTTTCTTCCAGATTTTCAACAGTGCAGAATTTGTGGACTTTTACCGTAAGCTTCGCGTTGAGATCTTGAATCTTGTGCTGCCTTCGTACTTTGTGCAATCGAACTGTTCATTGATCTTCGTTTGTTGCTTAAACTGGTAGGCGGCATCTTGCAGATTCATCTATTTGTTGGTCATAGTCTCACATTTGTAGCGTCTTTTCCTGAATTTCACTGTATTGTTCTGAGAACCTGTAACCTGCAACTATTTAGCAGACATGGATCAAAAGCACCTATTTATTTGCAATATGATTAAAAATGGGGAATATAATAATGCAAAATTATGATATGAACAAATACCCCCAAACTTATCTTTTGCTCGTCCCGAGCAAAACCAATTTATTCTCGAAAAAAAACCTAACCTCACTTTCGTAGGGAATCGCGATTGCACTGAGCTCGTGCAACAAGCCGTTAAACCTCTAGGTGTCCCTAGTAGGAGGAGTGTTGTCTCCTGAGGGTTTTCAGCGGATACTACCCACAAAATCCAATCAATTTGGCGTATTGCCTTTCATTCTTCAATTCGGTGTTCTAGCAAGAAATTCTATTATTGTTAACTTTAGAAATCATCAACCCATATTTTTCACACTCACTTATCATTTAACTTAAGATCGTATATGTTCTGTAAATTTATTTAGTTTTTAGCATCTTTTGAATTTTCCTTCTAAGGTTCCATCTCAACTTAGGAATTTTTATCATCTCTACTGAAGATATAAGCCCTATCTTTCATTCCTATCTCTCATCAAAACCCCAATCATATACCCCTACGTGTGTGTATGTATCACCCCTACACTTGGAAATTCAATTCAAGGTATCATACTCTTGTCCATCGTCCAAAATATTTTTAGTTGGTGAATTTTTAGATTAAATTACTCACACATCTTTCATGCGACCGTTAATACTTCTTGAGGTACTAACGACCGATTACAAAATGTGTTCACGCATTAAGTTGTAATTTCTCGTCTTGTAATACCTAAGGCTTTAGCAGTGACTCCCAAACCAGTTGGTCTAAGGCACTAGGTGATAAAGCACCCTCGCTATATATTTTTTATTATTTATGCAGCCTCAAGTAATTACAAAACCAGTGTTCATTTTTTGTATATCTCTTTATTCACACTTATACTTTTATTTTATTTTCATACTAAGGATTTTAGACAAGAGCATTTCATGGTATCCTCCACTATCCCAAGTTTGAAGGTGCGTGTATGTGCGAGTTGTAGGGTAATATTTTCAGAATTTAGACTTAAGGTTCGGAATTATTTTTCAGACTTACACTTCAATAAAAATTTAAATACTCTTCCCTTATTTTGACTTAGCCCAAGAATTGAACTAAAAATTTTGCCTATTTCTAAATAATCCACAAGGGCATATATTTTCTACGGTTAAATTTTAAGAAAGGTTATTTTCCGGGTTTTTAATTTACTAAGTTTAGGATCTAGTTATTCCATACTATTCAACCGTCATGTTAAACTTAAATCAAATATGGCCAAAATTGATTTTTCAAATTTTTATGATTTTTTAAAAAAATTCAATTTTTTATTTGATTTTTTTTATATTATTTTTTTTATTTTTATTTTTTAATTTTTATAATTTTTTATAAAGATGCAATGCGGAATTAAATATGCAAAGAAAGAAAAAACAAATATGTACAAAAAATAAAAATATGCAATGCAAAGATAACTATTTACAAACCACCTCTACCCCAAACTTACCAAAAGCAGTGCCCTCACTACTCAGGACCTCGTCGTCCCCTTGAACGTGAACGGGAACGTTCCTCTCTCGCCAGTAGCATAGATACGCCATGTTCAATCTCTGTCACCCGGTGATCCAAGTGGTCACCATCCCCACCAAATTATCAATCCCCCTAATGGCTCTTCTAAGAAGACGTGCATGTTTTGCAGGGGTAAGTTCTTCCCCGCTCGCGGTCGAGCTGGAGCTGGGTGTTCTAGCGGGTACATGTTCGGCCGGTTCTCTTTGCGACCATACATCAGTTAGGCTGGTATAGGACGTAGATACGCCCTCGATAAGAGGCCTAATGGGTATACCTCCATGCATGTAAAACTCAAATTCCTCCACAGGGAGGAAATAGCGACACAGTTGCGTCACTAGCATAGGGCATGGGTAATTTGCAGCCCTTTTTCCAGCACCAATTGAATTAAGTAATACTGTGCTCATGTCAAATCTAGGGTTCTTGGTCATTAAGGTGTGCACGATATGAAGAGATGGGGTGAAAAATGTTGTATTATGTGAACTGCCAAAAATGTTGTTTTGTGCCCAACGGCACACGGTTAATTCATTGGCGAAGAGGGTTTTAGCCTGTATTCCCTTCCTAGGTTCTCTCGAACGGTCATTACCCATTAAGGGTAAGTAGTCTTCAAATTGAAGGGGTTGGTCATGCATAGGTAATCTAGGAATTAAGGTGACTTCATTGATGAAGTCCCTATCAATGATTATTTCCCTATCGCTCCAAAGTAATTTAATAAAACCGTATTGTGATAGGCACCTTCCTTCATGCACTCGTAAAAACGAGTGACTAAATCTGGAAGAGCGTAGGCATTGGGATGATTGTAAATTAAAAAGTTTCACCCTCGCCGTGTGATCTCCTCACCAAAATAACTCCCGTAAATTGTGTGTGAAAAGATTTGTGAAAAATCTCGTTCTAATTGCATGTTTGGTGCCATCACAGAGAATTAAATTGCATAATTTGTAATTTAACAGAGAAGAGTTTAGAGATCGAACCACATCTGAAATTTTCAGAGGGAGAAGACACCAGATAGCGGCGGATCAGCGGCCAGAAGCGGCGTTGGGCGGCGGTTCCGCGGCGGGATGGAGAGATCTGCTTGCTCTGGCTGCGGCGGCGGAGAGAAATTTTTGGGCGCTGACGTCACCAATGCGCGGCGGATCCGCGGTCAAATGTACGTAATTGCGGCGGATCCGCGGTGGTTAAGAAGGTTCAGGCCTCCAAAATCCTTCTGTGTACTGTTATGGTTCTCCTCTGGCTGTTCAGATCTTCTGTTTGTTGATTTGTTCACTGGCTTTTTCCAGATCTGAATCTGTCCGTCTTCTTTTTCCTGCACAATTCACACAAAACCCCTCAAAAAATAACAAGATGATTTTTTTTTATGTTTTTATATTTTCAATTTTTATAATTTTCAATTTTAATTAACTCGAAATTACAAAAAGAAATAACTACCGTTTCCACGGCAACGGCGCCATTTGATTGTTGGAGAAGAAAGATTTTGCGTATGCATTTTGAATCAAAGATTAAGAATTACCGCAATCAATAACGGTGTCTCTTGGTAGCTAACCGGTTGAGTACGGGTCGGTCCACAGGGAAATCATGTTATCTCTTAGAGTTCTTACGAGTTAAGTCCAAAAGAAATGGTGGTTTTGATTTTTATAAAAAACTAAGATTGAATTTAATTTGATTTAAAACCTTGCTAGGATTAGGATTAGCTTAGTTTGGAAAAAGAATTCTACTCACTGCTTTCATTGCCCTAATTAAGAATTTAGATGTTAGGGTAATAATCAACAAAAGGGATTAGCACGACTAGGAAGAAACATAGTTTTTTCCTTTTGGTCCTTGTCCGTCCTTTCTTAACTCTTAGCCCTAACCTCTATGTAAATCAACCACAACCGGTCTAACTAGGGAATTACCGTTATCTCGTGGGATAGGGTGCCGTAGTGAGCGGTGTGTGTTTGATTAACATAGAGTCCTAATATGAAGTATTATACGGGCAAGAAAGGAGTGAGAGATTTCCAGCTCTCAAACCTACCCCAAACCTAACCCTAACAAGTGAGAAACTACTCACTCATTAGGGATATTATGATGAAGTACATTTTTATAATTTTCTTTTAATTCCCTAATTAACGTGCAGATAATAAAAGACAGATATGAAAATTGCGGAAAATAAATTGCAGCTAAGAAAAATTCAAGATAAAAAACTTACTTTTATTGACACCTCTTGACGATTACAATGAAACTAAAATTTAATTTAGAAATTAAAAGAGGCATTTCAAAAGAGGCACCCAAAAGAGGCTGTAGGCTTTCCTATTTATAGATAGGAGAAACTCTAGGGTTTATATCTGATCCATAATTAAAATTACAAGACTACCCTAAGAAAGCGAGGTCAAAGCACCGACACCCACCGACCATGCACCGACACGTGCACAGCACGGCCGCGGATCCGCGGCGGAATGCCATGTTTGGCCGCGGATCCGCGGCCATCTTGAGGGATCATTGGCTCAAATTCTCAGGGTTGCTTTATGTTGCTATTTCCTTCTGTTCTCTTCTCTTGGTTCTTCAGAATCTTTTCTATTTTCTTCCAGATTTCCAACAGTGCAGAATTTGTGGACTTTTACCGTAAGTTTCGCGTTGAAGTCTTGAATCTAGTGCTGCCCTCGTACTTTGTGCAATCGAACTGTTCATTGATCTTTGTTTGTTCCTTAAACTGCTAGGCGGCATCTTGCAGATTCATCTATTTGTTGGTCGTAGTCTCACATTTGTAGCGTCTTTTCCTGAATTTCACTGTATTGTTCTGAGAACCTGTAATCTGCAACTATTTAGCAGACATGGATCAAAAGCACATATTTATTTGCAATATGATTAAAAATAGGGAATATAATAATGCAAAATTCTGATATGAACACGTGTTTACTACGCTAAAGAGTTTAGTGTAGAGGTAGCTTGAGGTGGAGGGACTTCGCATGGATCATCTTGGGCACGAAGTTCATCGGAGGAAGCTCGTCCAAAACCTCAAGTGGAGCCTAGTGGAGTCGCGGGACTATTACACAGAGCATGTGAAGTGAAGGACTCGATCTACGAGGGTATAGCCATCTTTCGCTTCTTTAGTTTATTTGTAAACCCTAATTTCTGGCAAAGATCTTATTTAGTCTAGCTTAGCACTACTAAAAATTAAAATTTGGCATTCTTGATGCTACTAAAACCTCATGGTGGTGCTAGGGTCGACTTTAAGTACTTTATTACATTCACCGATGATCTCTCAAGATTCGGACATGTGTTCCTGTTGAAACACAAATCTGAATCTTTTGAGAAATTCAAGGAATATAAGTATGAAGTTGAGAACCAAACGGGTAAAAGTATTAAAATCCTTCGATATGATCGGGGAGGAGAATACTTGAGCATGGAATTCAGAGACTACTTAAAAGAGAATGGGATTCTCTCTTAGCTTACTCCTCAATATACACAACAACACAATGGAGTTTCGGAGCGAAGGAATCGCACCCTATTAGATATGGTGCGCTCTATGTTGCGTAATGCTGAGTTTCCTATTTTCCTTTTGGGATTATGCACTTGTGATAGCTGCATTCCTATTGAATAGAGTTCCGACCAAATCCATTACCCAGCACTCCATATGAGATATGGAATGGGAAGATACCATCTCTTAAACGAGTTAAGATATGGTGTTGTCCGGCCTATGTTAAAAAGCAAAATCCGGACAAGCTCATGGAAAGGTCAGTTCTATTCAAGTTTGTAGGATATCCCAAATATTTGCAAGGTTATATCTTCTACCACACAGAGGAACAAAAAGTATTTGTTTCTCAACATGCCACCTTTTTAGAAAAGGAATTTCTTGTGAAAGAAATTAGTGGCAATATGGTAGAACTGGAAGAAGTTCCAGCAACACAAACTATTACTGACGATTTGGTGGAACCGGAGGATTCAATATTCCCCAATGAACCTTAGCCACTCCGCAGATCTAGTAGGGTTCCTCATCCACCGGAGAGATACTATGGTTTTCTCATAGACGGTGGGAGCGATAATTGCATCATGGAAGATGATGACCCAACTAGTTTAGAGCAGGCCATCACAAGTGGAGACTATGTGAAATGGCTGGATGCTTTCCAATCTGAGATGGAATCAATGTACACCAACAATGTATGGACTTTGGAAGTTGCTTCTGAAGGGATAAAACCCATCGGGAGCAAGTGGATCTTGAGAAGATAATTAGTGTAGATGGAAAAGTTGAGACTTTCAAAGCTAGACTTGTAGCAAAGGGTTTTCGACATCGACCAGGTGTCGACTATGATGAAACCTTTTCTCCTGTCGCTATGCTTAAGTCCATCAGGATCCTACTTGCCATTGCTGCATACCATGACTATGAAATCTGGCTGATGGACGTCAAGACCGCTTTTCTAAATGGTGATATAGAAGAGAGCGTGTATATGACACGGCCAGAGGGCTTCGTAGACAGTGGGAGCAGCGGAAGCCTGTGCAAGCTGCTTAAATCAATCTACGGATTAAAGCAGGTATCGCGGAGATGGAACATCTATTTTGATGAAGCAGTCAAAGAGTTTGACTTTATCAAAAATGTAAATAAACCATGTATATATAAGATGGTTGTAGAGAGTAAGGTTGTCTTCCTCGTATTGTACGTGGATGACATACTCTTGATATGAAAAGAAGTTCTTATGCTACACTCGGTCAAGCTCTTCTTATCACACAAGTTCTCTATGAAAGATCTAGGTGATGCCTCCTACATCCTGGGGATTAAGATCTATAGAGATAGATCTAAGCGGATGTTGGGATTGTCCCAATCTAGGTACATTGACACAATACTAAAGAGGTTTAGTATGGAAGATTCTAAGGGTGGTAATGTACCCGCTTGTTCAGGAATCACTCTCTCCAAAGTGATGTCTCCCAAGACTGATTTGTAGAGGGCTCGCATGCAAGGGATACCCAATGCTTCGGCAGTCAGGTCAATCATGTATGCGATGTTGTGTACCAGACCGATGTAGCTTACTCACCAGGTGTAGTGAGTAGGTATCAATCAGATCCTGGGAAGAAATACTGGACAGCTGTAAAGATCATTCTTAAGTACTTGAGAAGGACTAAAGTGATGTTCTTGGTGTATGGTAACGGTGAACTCCAGGTGGAGTCCTTTACCAATTCGAGCTTCCAGAGTGATAATGACGACAGTAAGTCGGTCTCGGGTTTTGTCTTCACCCTCTGTGGAGGGACGGTATGTTGGAAGAGTTCCAAGCTAGATACCGTAGCAGACTCGACGATGAAGCATGAATACATCGCTACCAACGATGCTGCCAAAGAGGCTGTCTGGATGAACAAGTTCATAAGATGAACTTGTTGAGGTTCCATCCATTGAGCATCCAATACCTGTGTATTGTGATAACAATGGAACTATGGCTTTGGCTAAGGAACCCCGGTCTCATCAGTGATCCAGACATATTCTTAGACGGTATCACCTGATCAGAGAGATAGTAGATCGCCAGGAGATCGAGGTCGGGAGAGTTGACACAGAGGATAACACAGCGGATCACTCACCAAGGCCCTTCCCCAGAAGCTAATAGAGAGACTTTTTGGGATGTTGCGTATGAGATACTATAACAACTGGCCTTAGTGCAAGTGGGAGATTGTTAGTGATATGTATGCCCTAGAGACGATTATTGTATGATATAGTGGATGCTTGGACATATATATGGAGGACTTTCTTGCTCGACATGATAGTATGCTATATGGTTGCCTTTATCTTAACATGTTCACTGGTATTATTATATTGTCTCTCATATGTTGATAAAACCCTTAGGATGTTGCCTTGACTACCAGGACTATGATGCGGATCATACCACTGGGACCCGGGTATTTCCACAAGCACATCCTTCAATTGTTCCTAGTCGAGAGAATATCGAGACAGGGCATCGATATTCCAGAGTAAACTAGTGTGTACGTTTCTTGACCCTGTATGAGGCGATGGTTGATCCCATATCCATTGGAGTTTGACATCAATGATTGGACACAGGTACTCATTAGAGAATGGGTATGTTGGGTTATGCAAGCGTCCTGGCCATCAAACCGTGGCCGATTGCGGAACAAAAATTTATAAAACGGGCGCTAACACAACCCACTACCCGGATCTACTATTAACCCTAAACTAGCGAACAAGAAAGAGTTAGGAATGGTTATACCGAATTGATCCGTGTCCTTCGGTCTTCAACCACCTTCCCAAGCTCCTAGAGGCCACCATGATCTAGATTGATCTACGGTCACCCTCCATAGAAGTTGATCCACCTGAGGATTTGTATTCCGAGCTCCTACCTCAATAGCCGAGGAAACTAAGATACCTAGGTCGCTAAACTAGATAGCCTAGAGGATGTAGAGTGTGGTGATGGATTAATTTGTCTCATAACACCCTAGGTTTCTCAACACATGACACTTGAAGGGTGAAGGTAAAAAAGAAGAAGCTTGAGGATGAGAGTGAGGGGCAACTCAAGAAAAATGGCTAAGTCTAAAGAAATGGCTAAGAGAGTTGTGAGCAATAATGGAGGCATCCAATAAATATCTCAAGTCTACAAAATATCTTAAGTCAAACCAAAATATCTCAAGTCTACAAAATATCTCACAGCAAACAAAAAAAATAAGCATGCTTGAATAGTAACCATGAGTCACTACACAGCCATGCCACAAAAATGCAATAAACACCTCATCCTCTCCACCTCATTAACTATTTAATCATAAATGGTTAAAACTAAATGAGGTGGTATCTTCTAGAAGCACATTGTAATAAATTACAAGAATATCCCCCATCCGTATATACATACCCGTATCCGTATTCCGAAAAATACGAATACAAAGAGACGAAAATAATTCAACAATATAATACTAGAATCCGGCTTAAACCAAAGCACACTAGTATTATCCGTCCGAATCATGATACGTGCACAAGTGCACGTATATGATCGAACCCTGCCGTAAAACCATACGGCCTATACATCATTTCGCCTGAAGCAAGGAAACCCTCTGTGTGGGACTCTAAAAACTCGTTAATACACTGGCAGTGGGTTTAACCATAAGCACGTCAGCGACACTAGCTGTACGTAACGGCTACCCAGGTATTGAGCGAAAGGAATGCCGACGAGCAAACTCATCCTGACCCCTACTGAGCCTGTCCGTGACAATATCGGTCCAGTCCGGTCAGTTCGTCTAAGATTATCGCATATCGAGTGTAGAGGGGAGGATAATGTCTGATCCCTAATAACGTGACATTTCGTGTTGGTATGAAGCCCATCACCAACTGAGAAACTACTGATCCAAATCAGTAATTCTCGACTACCTTGGCCAAGGATTTCTGGTGATGGCCACCCATGCACTGCGCGACATCACCCCCCAATACCGGGAGAGACGAATCCTCGACGATCTGCTCACTGCCTCCATGTGGCTCGGGACTGTACCCAACTAAAACATGTTTGCACGATTCTTTTGAGCCGTGGTAGGATAGTAATCAAAGCACAGTGGGAACTCACACGAGACAAATGACGATCTCAGGTCGACTGACTAACCTGTACACATGTCACCCGGGAACTGCTATATGAAAATAGGTATACTGCCAACTAGCAGGTTCCCGGCGAGTCTGTCCAATGTACTCATAACCCAATTAGCACCTATATACTATCTTAAGTGAACAAACTAACACCAATGGCTTGTGAGACCTTGCCACCGCCCCTCGTCAGGGTCTCGATTAGTATACACTAGTCTACTCTGGAGTATCGATACCCTGTCTCGAAACTCCCACGACCATGGACATTTAAGGATGTGCTTATAGACCACCCAGCTCCCACATATATGATCTCCATCATAATGCTAGTAGTCAAGCAAGAATCCTATGGACTCTATAAACATGTAATAGTGATCTGCAATACCACATAAATCATGTACATGATGATAAAGACAAACCAAATAGCATACTATCATTATGAGTAAGATTATTCTATCCGTATAGGTCCTCCCTCAATCATCGCAATCGCGTGCCTGCAATTCAATAATTGACTTCAAGGCACTATAGCCAACAGGGTACACTGAATAGGAATCGCCGAGAACTCCTAGATGGTATTATACCTATCGTCAAATAGCAGTTCTTTGGTGACACTGGTAAGGTTAGTCAATAGACCCGAGATTGTCATAGAGTCTTGTGTGGTTCCCACTGTGCTTTGATTTCCTCCCTACCATGGCTCAAAGGAGTCGTGCAAACAGGTGGATTTTGGGTACAGTCCCGAGTCACATGGAGGAAATGAGCGATAGGAGGGGTTTCGTCTCTCCCGGTATTGGGAGTTGATGTTGCGCTATGCTCGATTGGCTATAACTGGAAGTCCCTGGCCAGGGCTGTTAATGAGATTTACTGGTAAGTGTTATCGGTATTTTCTCGAACCGTTATGAGCCATACATCGATATGACTTATCAAGTTATTGGGGTCTGACGATTCCACCCCAGACTCGATATGCGAAATATCAAACGAAGAGACCGGACTGTACAGTAAGTGTTACCTATAGGCTTGATGGGAGTTTGGACAAACTTGCTTCGCTCAATACCTGGGTAGCCGTTAAGTCCAGCTAGTACCGCTCATGTCTTGTGGGTGATTGATGTGATCATCACCTACTGCTGGTGTATTAATGAGTCTTTAGAGTCCTACATAGAAGATTCCTTTTTCAAGCGAAACGAAGTAGGGCACATATGCTGATATGTGCGGGGACCTGATTAAATACGAGTATGAGATACCGTATTGTAATTTGGCGGCTATTTGTTATCAGTTAGGTTATATGTGATATAACCGGATTATTGAATCAAGTGTTGATTTGATAATGTGATATACAGATAAATGATATTAGTCGGTTATATGTGATTTAACCGGATTATTAAATCAAGTATTGATTTAATAATATGATATATATTTATATTTGTGTAGCGTTTTGAAAATCGTTTCGGTGAAATTTCGGAAAATCGGTAAAATGAGGGGGTTTTCTGTAAAAAGTCAAAATACAAATATCTTATTATAAAAATTAAATATACATATTCTAGCTATGTAATTGCTATTATTTGGTGTTTATTGAGCCGCTGGTGAAATTTCAAATTTTCTGAAAAAAAATATTATTTTATTATTATTTTAAACCGTCACTAATACATTTAATTAGGGAAAATTACAAATTGGAATGAGTTGAAAAAAATTTTGTGCATCATAAAACATTAAATAAAATTTTATCATGTGGTTTTTGGAACGAAATCATTTGGCAAAACGGTTTAGAAATTATTGAAGAAAAAAGGCTTTTTTTTTAGCGTAAATGGATGTTTGGGGTATCGTATTTATCATTTTTCATCACCCCACACCCGTACCCACACCCACACACCCCCACGTACTCCTCCCCTTAGCCAAATTCAGCAGCCCTCACTTTTTCCCCACTTGGTTTGCAAAGGAAAGAAAAGGAAAAGAAAAGAAAAGAAAAGAGTAGAAAATGATATATTTTGAGTTGACTTTGACTTGAAACAACTTTCCCCACCTCACTCTCTCTCCTCACTCACCCACCCCCCCTCAAATCTGGCCGAAACTGATCCATAGAGCAGCAGCCCCCCTCCCCCAAGTTCTCACTCCATTTTTGCTTCAAAAATACATAAAAAGCTTCAAAATCCATACAATTTCAAAGCTTTTTTCCAAATCCAACACTTACCCATTATTCCTTAGCATTTCAAGCATGGATCCTTGTGAAAAGAGAGCATTTTGGAGTGCCATGGATGCTTGTGGATCTTCATATGCTTTTGGGTATATTTCTAAACATTTTTGTTGCTTAAATTGTTACTAATTTCTTAAGCTAATTTATTTAAGTGTTATTTGGATATGTGAGTTTAATTGCACGTTTTGGAATTCAAGAAAAGGGTTTGAATGCAAGTTAGGTTATTGTGAATTGGCGTATGGTTGTGATGGGTAGCTTACCATCTTAGAATTTGTAGAAAGTAATTTAGTAGTTAAATTTCATATTGTTGCATGGAAATGTCTAAATTAAGTTTTGTTTTTGCTAACTAGAGTTTTTGAAAAATTATCAAATGCTTAGATTAAAATATAATTAAGTGTTCATGTCATTATAACTATTATAATGAGTGGTTTAATGACTTTGGTTCATGCAAAACGAAGCTTAATTGATGAATTGTGAATTTTGCTTTAAAGGGTGTTAAATTTGATATTTTGCAAACTAGGATTTTGGAAATTATGCAAATTTATGAGTTTAAATTATGGAAATGGTTTTTATGACTTATTTAAGATATTTAATAAATATATTGGCCGCTACATTCATTTAAACATCGTGTTTTGTACAAAACGGCGAATTGTGCTTGCTAGATTTTCGGAAAAATGACTTTTTG
The DNA here is from genome assembly GCA_030015575.1 of Agapanthus africanus. Lineage (NCBI taxonomy): Eukaryota > Viridiplantae > Streptophyta > Magnoliopsida > Asparagales > Amaryllidaceae > Agapanthus > Agapanthus africanus. Next base: position 201,701,326 of record CM057347.1, on the reverse strand, counting down.
AGTGAAATTGGCGTTTTTGTGAGTTTCAACCTAGTTTATATTAAAATTAGTGTTCGTGAATGTGCAAATGAGTGTATTTGGGTTTTTCTCGATGGTTTGGCGTTTGTACGCCGACGTCGAGGGTTTTTGGGTTGATTTGTGAAAGCAACCATAGGTTTTGACCTATATGGGATTCGTGCGTCGTTTTGATCATGAGTCGGATTTTAATGAGATATGGTGCGTTATGATATGTAGGTACCCCCATGTGGACTTCGAGACGACAAGCAAGCACGTGGCGACGTCGGCACCGGCTAGCGAGGACCAGGTGAGTAGATTTATATCTACGGGGAGAAGTCGGGTGGATGGCGTATAGCACCCCCGCAGTCCGTGGTGGTGTATACGGATGCGTATACACACCAACATTTATTATATGTTATTTAGGATTAATAACGATGCTTAGAATGGATATTGGTGTGTTGGACTATTTTTAGTGTTGCGAACCCTAGGGTAGTGTTGCACTACACATACACACATACATACTTGCATACATTCCTATTGATATGTGCTTATGGGATTCTTTATAGTTATGTGTTCACATGGGTATGGGACGATGTGTTCACATACGGATTGAGGATGATACTTGGGATTGAGCTGAGTCGATGAGATTTGATTTGAGGCCGTGAGATCGGTGATATAGCAGGGTTCGTATCTTAGATACGACATGATGTTGTAGCGGGTCCTTGACGTAGTGTTTCACACATGTCCATGCACACGTAGGCGGTATCAGTATGGTACTAGACGTAGATCAGTACCCCGATCATGATATTTGATAAAGAGGATACCAGGTGAATAGTATGATGAATGTGATATTGACCCGTACCCAGATTGGGATGCCGTACGACGGATTTACGTACGAGCTATATTGATGATTGATCCGCACTCTTGACTTGGGATGCCTGATTATAGATATGGTATCGGATATGATATTATTGAGGCGGGATCACCGACTATACATATACAGGTATGTATATGTATCGACTCAGATGATAGGCGGTTTCCTTACCTGTAGTTCATCTTGTTAGTTCAGCCGTATAGTTTAGTGTAGTTGTTAGATTAGATTAGACTTCTTACCTATTTCAAAAACTAACGAATCGTGGGCGTTTTTAAAGACAGCTCAAGGGAATCTACGGATATTTCAAAAACGACGTATCTTTTCATAAAAACACCGTAGCCCCTATTTTCAAAACCCCAGGATTCGTGTTATTTCAAAAGGCACCATTTGTAGGACTTATATTAGATTATTGCAGATTAGTTATCGTTGTGTCTAGTTTTCAGCTCCCGCACATTATTGCTGTTCGCTCTGCCTCGCATACTTATTGTGCTGCATATTCCATTATTGATATCATGCTGTTAGGACACCAGCACCATTACCGATGATGCGTATGTACCACGTACACCTACTTGCCGGCTCACACACATCTTCATCGGTAATTGCCATGTCACGTACACTTTAGAGAATATATTTGCTTGACTTAGCTTGTTAGCTAGTAGTTTTGACATGATATTAGTGTACTTTCCTTATATGCCATATTAGACATTTCAGTTATTACTTGCTACTTCATGCATATTGTTATTCATTGTTATACCGCACGCATGGATTCTCATGCCTTTATTCACTAGTTTATGTGCTATTGAGGTTTTGGACTCGGATTTCCTTGATATTTCTGGATTTGGGAACCGTGGAGATTTCAAAAGAGAATATGTAATTGTTTTAAAAACCCGGTTACCCTGGATATGATATTTCAGTGCGTCCACCATGTGTTTTCTCGGTGCTGAGAGCAACATGTGAGACCCGAGTTCGAGGAGTGGAGGAACCGTTTCGGGTACATGGTGGACCCAGTAAGGTATCCCGGGGCAAGAAGCTCGTGGTGATGACGATGAGCCTGGCAGGGGGAGACTACCTACCGGTGATATTACCCGACGCGTCAGATATCCGGAGGATACCGTCGTGGTCTTGAGATGGATGGTAGGGGCCGGTCTGGACTGGCGGCGCCCTAGATATTGTGATTTAGATATTGAGATTTTGAGACATTGAGATTTATGTTTTGTGTCGATGCTAGACACCGTTGGTGCTGATTTCAGTTATGATACCTCATCTGAAAAAAATACAAAGGAAATCTCACTAATTTATGAAAACAGTTTCTTCATTTACATGTATGCTGTTTTCATGCATTCATACCTCACTCATTTGATATATTGCTACCTGAGGCACTGACACGGGCACATGTGATTACACTCGGGTTAGATATTACCCTAGACATTGTCATAGGCTGCCTGTTATACATATATTTGAGGATATATTATGATCATTGACCTAGGATTGCGTTATTTATGCGATTTCTGTGCGTAGATATTTTTCTATTCACGAGTTGGCAACTCACCCCCGTTGTGCCCCAGTTTCTTGCAGGTTTGCCGTACAGGTTTCCTTACGGCTTTATGGGCATAGTTTCATTCGGGTGATTTGCTAGTAGGTGGGTTTACTTGTATCATACCCCCATTATTTACCTTGTATGATATATTTCAGTTGTATCTAGTAAATTCCATCAACCAAACATGTATTTATTGAGATAGAGACCAGTGTTGGTTATTCTTTCGACCTTAGAGTCGCTCGTTATATTTCTGGTGGTTTTGAGTTTCCTTTTGAGTTTTGATCATCGCCGTTGGCGTTGTATATTATATTGTTTGTGTGGTTGTGACCGTCGATTGACGAAGAGCTAGCTCCTGCTTGGGGATGCCCTTTTCTTGATTTCGTATGCTATTCATGTTGTATCCCGTTTGGGGGCCAGTATTTACAAAGGAGACTCTGCCGAAATTTTCAGTAAATTTTTGATGTTTTAAAAACCGCATAATTCGGCTTATGCTATTGAAATTACTTGCTTTAAGTTGGTTTTTCCTGCACTCTACTATTTTCTTGGTTTGGATTTCTGGGTTTTCGGTTTACTTAGCTTACGTACGCCTCGAGACGTTCGTAGTTTAAGTGTCGGTCATGTTCCGTATTTTCGGGTCGTGACAATTTGATATAATTGTATATTGACTAATATTATTGCTCACTAATTATATGCTTATCTTTGTATATATATAAATATATATGTGATATATATATATATATATATATATATATATATACATATATATATATTATATGAAGCATGGCATGGATTTTCTATTTTTAGAAAATAGAAAAAGAGATGAAAAATGTGGAGACTTTGGAGGGATGGGCATAGCATGGCTTATTCTATTTTATATTCATTTGCTTGCACTATTGAAGCATGGCTACAATTTTTAAGTGTTAAAAGATTGTATGCTTCAATAATGGGTGAGCTTGGATGAGCCATTCTACACTTCATTTTCTAGACTTCATTCCACACTTGGCCATTTTCTTGAAGAGAGCTCATGTGATGAGTTGCTCTCTAGCTCTCTCCATCTTCTTCAGCTCCACCTCTAAGCTCAATTACTCACATGAGTTGTGAACCCTTGAGCTTGTGAGAACCCTAGTGAGCAAATATAACCCTTATTTCACCATCCTACACTAGATTAGCGCTTTGGTGTAGTGTGTTTTCTTCACTAAAGAGTTTAGTGAAGAGATAGCTTGGATTAGCGGACTTCGGCTGGATCATCTTCGGCACGAAGTTCATTGGAGCAAGTTCATTCAACCTTCAAGTGGAGCCTAGTGGAGTCGCGTGGACTATAACCCGGAGCTTTAGAAGAGAAGGACACGTTCTACAAAGGTTCTAGCCATCCATCTCTTAGTGTAAAGTTTGTGATATCATGTTTAAAACCATAATCTTCTAGTTTGATCCTAGGTTAGTGTTCATTAGCACCATGAAATTTTAAAATTGCATGTGTGATGCCCGTTTAAACCCTACCGTGGTGCTAACATACACTTTTAGCTATATCATTGCTTAAACCCTAATAATCTAGTTAGATTCTAGGTTAGTGTAGCTTAGCACCCAAGAAATTTTAAAATTGCATGCTTGATGCCGGTTAAAACCCAGCGGTGGTGCTAAGAAACACTTTCAAGGATTGGCTCTGATACCACTGTAGGGTTCCATAGTGCTCGTGGCGCAGCGGAAGCGTGATTGGTGAACATAAATTTCTAGCTAACACGAGGGAACCCCGAACCATAGAATCGATCCAAACGCCTAAACTAGCAAACAAAACATGCAAAGATACGGAATACTACCTTTGACGCGTGTCCACCCAATCATGGAAGACCCCTCCATGCTCTTTGTATGCTGTCCGGATCATGCTTGAGTGGCGACTGCCCTTGCCGAAGATGATCCACCTGAGGGAAACCGATCCAAACTCCGGCTTTACCTAGTGAAGCCACCGATGCTCCAAGCTCGTTACGAATGGAGAGTGGGGATGTAAGAATATATTCACTATCTTTTCTCTCTTTTCTAAGCTCAAGTGAGCTCCTTAGAAGGAGGAGGAGGAGATGAAGAAGAAGAAGCCATGGAGAAAATTGGCTAAGTCGTTGTAAGAGCTAGTAAGCTGTCACGACCCGGCAATGGCACATGACCGGCACTTGGATTACGTGAAGTCTATAAGACGCCACCGTAACCCAAGTAAGCCGAAAACAAAGAAATCTAAACCTTTTTAGTAAAATAATGGACGTGAAGTTGTGTAATAAAGGTATAATGAAATCAAGTTCTTTCTTTTTAAAGTATATATAAAGTTCGTTTGAAATGCAAGTGAATTATATGCTATAATTTGAAAACGTTTTCGTCATTTGAAATTTGGGCAGCACCTCCTTTGAAAATTTTGATAAAAACAATTACATAATCAATAATAATATGGCATCCCCAAGCGAGAGCTAGCTCTTCGGTAATTGGCGGAATCACAACCACGCAATATGAATATCTGACGCCCAAGGTGAAAATCAACACAGAAAAGAAAGTAAAGAAAACCAAAGCATCAACAAACCAAAAATAAAAAATAATACACACATCTCCCTCTAAATCTGAAAAAATATACAAGTCTCTGGTTTCTAAGTCAACCAAATATACATAGTCTGGTTGATGGAGCTTTTAACTAGATACAAATGAATAATAAATGTATACAATGGTTGTTACGATCCGAGGAGTAACCCACCTACCAATGCAAATCGTCCAGAAGAAAAGATGTGCCAGCAAGCCGCTACTGATCCAAGCGGTCGATCCTGCAAGGAAACTATAGCACAACGGGCGTGAGTTGCCAACTCGTGAGTAGAAGACATCAGCAGGTAGAAATCGAATGTATAACGATCTCCTAGGTCATACTATAATATAATAATATCATACCATGTGGTTTCTATGGTGATCGTGTATACATAAGTGTAATAATATAATAATATCGTGCTTGTGGTAATATATGGTACCATGCCATCTATGTCATATGTATGTATATATATGTATCATCCAACGCGTGTCTATCAATAACACATCAAATCATCATAAAACCTAAGTGCTTAGCATCGACACTCGAAATCATCATAAAACCCGTGTTTAGTATCGACACGTAAATCCTCATATCTCAGGCACCGTCTCATCAAATCGGTCCTCCTATCCATCTGTCTTATATCACTCCGGTCGGTATCCTCTGGATATCCGCCGAGTCCAATACTGTCACCGGTAGGTAGTGTTCCCCTGCTGGGCTCAACGCCTTTCTATACGATCTTCTTGCCCTAGGACACCATACCAGGTCCACCATGTACCTGCAGACGGTGACTCCTCACTCCTCGAATCGGGCAATCATCATAGCTCAGCACCGAGAACTCATGGTGGACGTCGAAATATCAAATCAAGAGAAACTGCGTTTTTAAAACAATCATAAGTTTTTAAAATGTATCTGTGGTTCCTTAAATTCAGAAATCTCATGAAAACAGAATCTCATAAGCATGTAACAATGATGAAACAATATGTACAGGCACAGAACAATACTGTAAAGTATAGCAAGTGTTTTCATATGAGCGTGTCGTGTAACTAGGTAGGGAAGTGCAATATCTGAACTAGTATGTGTGGTACTGGGTACTAAATAATAACTAAAATTCTACAGGTTATAAGTCGATACAGTGACATAACGATTTCTAATGTGTACGTGGCATGGCAATTACCGATGATGAATGTGTGAGCCGGCGTGTATTTGTACGTGCAACATGCGTATCATCGGTAATGGTGCGTGTGTCCTAGCAAACGAAATCGTATAAAGATAAGTACACGAAATGTATTATATATGTCATAAATGAAAATAACACGAGCGTATGCAGAAATAAAGAAAGCGTAAACGCGAACAGTATAAAATACGTAACTATGTATTCGACATACAGTTATAGTTTAAAATAGTACGAATCATTTTTTTTGAAAATAGGAGCTACGATGTTTTTGAAAAAGATACCATTTGAAAATCCGTAGCACCCCTTGAAGTTATCATTTAAAAGTGCATAACGGTTCGTTAGTTTTGAAAATAGGTATGGCTCAAAATATATCCTAATGTCTACATAAGTGATTTAAAAACAATATTTCTCGAGTCGATATATACATCGTTAGTTATATGTATGCCCTAGAGGCCATTATTATACATGTGATGTATATTATAGTGGATGCTTGGACATATATAGGGAGGACATTCTTGCTCGACTTGATAGTATGCTATCTGGTTGCTCTTTATCTTAACATGTATACTAATTGTCTCTCTGTTACATGTTGATAAAGCCCTTAGGATGAGTACTTGACTACCAGGATTATGACGCAGATCATACTAGTGGGGATAGTATAGTCGGTAAGTACATTCTTCAAATGTTCCTAGTCGTGAGAGTATCGAGACGGGGCATCGATATTCCAAAGTAGACTAGCGTATACACTTCTCGACCTATGTAATGGACGATGGATGATACCATACCCATTGGTGTTTGATATCAGAGATTGTATACGTGTGCTCAGTGGAGTTTGGGTACACTGAACGGACTCGCCGAGAACTCCTAGATGGTATTATACCTATCGTCAGATAGAAGTTCTCTGGTGACACTAGTACAGGTTAGTCTGTCGATCCGAGATCGTCATAAAGTCTTGTGTGATTCCCAATGTGCTTTGATTTCCACCTTATTTTCTGCATGTTTCGCCGAGTCAAATCCGGCGAAATGGGTTCATCTTGACGATCTAGGACATGAGTCTGGGGGTTCGTCTTGGTTTGGTGTTTCAGGCTCTGGGTTTTGGTGTTCCAGGTGTTGCTTGTTTTTGCTAAGATTGCATATGATGTTATCTTTCTGCAAAGGCAATTCGGAGTGCTTCGTAGTCGTAATTCTAACATCTTTTTGGGTTATTTAGACGACGTTAAAAAGTTCGAGCGGATATCAATAACGCATTTTCACCCTCGCTAGAAATTTTCCAAGAGTTGGATTTTTCCGTGTTTAAAATCTTTAGAAAATCGTGCAGGTGTTTTCTATGGACCCTCTAGAAGAAAGAAACCCTAACTCGATTCTGTGACCGCCGGAACCGCCACCAAACCCTAGGGTTTGTGGTCGTTCTGCGGCGCCAAAGGTGAGGCAAGGGTTGACCCTTCTACGGTTGGTCCATAGGTGTTGTGGCATGTTTTGGGTATTTTTAAACTGTGCTCAAGTGTTGATCTCTTTGGGAAATTTTAGGTGTATGTTGATTCGATCGAAAATTTTAATATCGTCTAGCAATATGTGATTGTGATACAATACTTGGAATCCACAAAATTTAGTTTTGTGAAAACTAATTTGAATTTTATAAATCTAGCAATTCAGTCTCATTTGATTGGTTGCCACGGGATTTTGATGTGGATCAAAAGTCCGTCGTAATCACGTAGCGTATGCGGATACTCGCCGGGTAACCTTACTAGATTGCCACGCCCTATAGCCCCGACCAAGTGACTGTTGGAGAACCCCGTCACCAAAAGCATCCGTTCGGGTGCTCGCGGCCGCGGTGTTCCGCCTAAGTGCACTTCGTCAACGGCATCGGGGGTGTAGCCGTCTACTAAAGTTTCCGACGAGCATTCGATCAGGTTGTCGAGAATCTTGTTGAATTACCCGACTGGTTACTGAAAAGTGTTTTCAATATCGAGACTAAAATGCGGGGTTTATAATTGTTAGGCATGTGATGTCTAAGTAATTCATTTGGTTAGGCATAAAATCCGAAGTATGTGATACATTGAGTTTATGATGTCTATGGTGGTTGCGGATTCCAATTATTGTAGTTTTCCACTTTCTTTTTTACGACCGTAAGTGTAATATGTGGTGTATCGCCGATTTCGTTGCTATATGTCAACAACAATTGGGATACGCATATTTACTTACGTTGATGACATGTGATGTTATGTGTTGCTGTAATATGTTATATTAGATCGTCGTGTTTGAATAGCCGGGGGGTTTTGCGTTAGATGAGAGTTTTTCATTTTCTTTCATGTAAAAACTGGTATGTAATATTCTTGTATTGGGGCACTTCTGAGTTGAGGATGATGTCACCATTGATGTATATTATTTACTTTTCCGCATTATGATAGACCCAAAGAGGGGAGCACAAGTAAACGGGTTCTAGGGTCCAGTGGATGACCATCTCAAGGAGTTGAGACCGGGTCTCCTAACTCTAGAATTGGTAGGGTTGCTTGCCGCTCTCGTAGGGGTCTAGGGATGTGGGTTTGGCTATCCATCGCGACCGTGGAATCCATCTTTTTTACTGGCTTAATTAAAACACGGAATTCCTAGTATATCCAATATTTCATATGTGTTCTTCTGCTGCTGATATTCTGTGATGTGATCACTTGATATCTTGAGATGAATGCTTATATTATATATATGATATATAATAAATATTGCTGCTTTCGTTTCTTCTGTGATGCTTAGGAAGCATAATTGATGGGACTTCATTAATGAGATTAATGAAATAAAAGAAACCTAAAGATGTTGTAGAATCTTGTTTTAAAAACTGGTAGCTCTAGTTCTTGCTTTGCATAGTGGTATTCCTTGTAGAGTATCCAGCACCTTATTCGATAAGGAAAGAGCTGAGATCCCTTCACTGGGAGTGACCTCTTTAGCGAAACTGGCAGATGCTACAACCCACTCGGTTTGGTTTTTGACTGCTTTTTTAGTTCATGCTTTCAATAGTGGTATTTGTGAAATATCCAGCACCTCATTCGATGAGGAAAGAGCCGAGACCCCTTCACCGGGAGTGACCTCTTTAGCAAAACTAGCAAAAGCCTCAAAAACGCTCCTTTTCAAATCACTCACTTCTACAACGATATCAAGTTCATTACTCAAAAGGTTTTCTTAAAAACCTGACGTAACCCTCCATCATTTTAAAGTAGAGTACTTAGTATTCGTGCTATGTTTGTTGACCATAGTTAAGGCGTAGTGTGCGGTAGCTAAGTGATGTCTTCCTACACAGCAAATGATGCGATTAATTAGGACAGTCATGTGACTTTGTTGACCATAGTTAAGGGTCTTGTGGGTGGGTCTAATTAATCACGAAATGACGGGTAGAACTTAACTAGTGCTTATGATTTGTTGACCATAGTTAAGGTCATAAGTCACTAGGAGTAAAATATTATCGGGAATTTCAAGTGTTGAAATTTTCAATGAGATTGCATACCTTCTATGAGATAGTTGGATCCCGATACCCAATGCGAGTAAGTGTTACTCCTGGGAGAGTTTTACACATTACAATTAGATGATCAAGTAGGTGTCTATAAAGGTGTTAACAGGGTTACGTATTTGGGAAAACGAGGTTTATTTTAATTAGGTCCGTGCAAAAGCACGGGAAACCTCCCTCAAAGTACCGCACTGCCCTGGCCGAAAGATTGGCGAACTTGTAGGGTGTAATTAATCCCGGCTAGTCTTACCTTTTAGGGTTTGAAGGAAGATTTGATAAAAACAGAAGGAGCCATCCTGATTAGATAAGATAATAACCAATCTAATCTTGCAAGAGCATACGCTAAGTGTTTTTCTTCTCTCTCTGTCCAGGTAGCGTCCATGTCAGGCTTTAATCAAGATAATAATATGGATGTTTTGACCGAACCTACTTATTATACTATGCTGGGGAACGTTGGTTCCGCTCCAACTTATAATTGTTATAAGTCCGAGCAGGAAATAGGGGAATAACCAGGATTCTCATGCCACCCAATCGAGGAATGAGCATGTTGATGCATATTCTTCGGGTGTGTTAGTTACCGAGAACTTTTTCTCAGTATCCTCTACGTCCTGGGTATGAGATACCGGATCTGGATCCCGCATATGTAATATGTTACATGAGCTACAGAAAGGTAAAGAACTGGGAATGGGTGATATGTCTCTAAGTGTAGAGAATGGTGCAAGTGTTGCAGCCAAATCAGTTGGCAGATATCAACTTGTATTACCAAATACATTGATTCTGAACAAATATTATTACATACTGAACCTGATATACAACATTACATTAGTTTCTTTATTAAGTTAAAGAAGGATATAATTTTGTATTTCTCGATAATGTTGTGAACATTTTCCTTGATCAAGAGTTGATTGGATCAGGCACGTTATGTATTGGCATATATGTTCTAAATCAAACCACAGTTTAAAGTATATAGAACACACACAAGAGGAGTAGTTCAGAAATGAACGAATGCTTCTTATGGCATTGTAGACTAGGTCATATCAATGTGACACAACTAGCTAAGTTACATAAGGATGAATATTTGAATCCGTTCGTATTTTCATCTTATGATACTTGCCAGTCATGTCTCAAAGGTAAAATGACCGATACTCCGTTTACTGGAAACAGAGAATGAGTCAGTGAACTCTTGGGACAGGTACAGGATGATGTATACGGTCCTATGTCTACAAATGCCACGGTTGGTTCTTTGTACTTCATTACATTCATCGACGATCTCTCAAGATTCGGACATGTGTTCCTGGTGAAACACGAGTCTGAAACTTTTGAGAAATTCAAGGAATATAAGATTGAAGTTGAGAACCAGACGGGTAAAAGTATTAAAGTCCTTCGATGTGATCGAGGAGGAGAATACTTGTGCATGGAGTTTTTGGATTATCTAAAAAGAGAATGGGATTCTCGCTCAACTTACTTCCACGTGTACACCATAGCACAACAGTGTATCGGGGTGGAGGTATCGCACCCTATTAGATATGGTGCGCTCTATGATGAGTACTGCTAAGTTGCTTGTTTCCTTTTGGGAGTTATGCACTTGAGAAGCTGCATACCTATTGAATAGGGTTCCGACCATATCAGTGCTTACCACTCCATATGTGATATGGAATGGAAAGAGACCATGTCTTAAACGAGTTAAGGTATGGGGTTGTCCGGCCTACGTTGAAAGGAAAAATCCGGAAAAACTCGAGTCAAGGTCAGTTCAGTAAGTTTGTTGGATATCCCAAACATTTGCGAGGGAATATCTTCTACCAAACCGAGGAACAAAAGCTGTTTTGTTTCTTAACATGTCACCTTTTTACGAAAAGGAATTTCTTGAAGAAGAAATATGTGGTCATGAGGTAGAACTGGAAGGAGTTCCAGCTTTACAAACTAGGACTGATGATTTAGTGGAACCAAAAGATTCGATAGTCTCCAATGAACCTCAGCCTCTCCGCGAATCTGGTAGGGTTCCTCATCCACTTGAGAGATACTACGGTCTTCTCGGTGACAGTGGGAGCGAGGATTGCATCATGGTAGATGATGACCCAACTAGGTTCAGGTAGGCCATCACGAGTGGGGACTCTGTGAAATGGCTGGATTGTATGCGATCAAAGATGGAATCCATGTACACCAACAAAGTATGACTTTGAAAGTTGCACCTGAAGGGGGTAAAACCCATCGGGAGCAAGTGGATATTGAGAAGATTCTTGGTGTAGATGCAAAAGTTTAGACTTTCAAAGATAGACCTGTAGTAAAAGTTTTTCGTCAATAACCAGGTGTGGATTATGATGAAACCTTTTCTCAAGTGGTTATGCTTAAGTCCATCATAATTAAAGCAGGCATCGCGGAGTTGGAACATCTGTTTTGATGTGGCAGTCAAAGAGTTTGACATCATCAAAAAGGTAGATGAACCTTGTATATACAAGAAGGCTGTAGATGGTTGTCTTCCACGTATTGTACGTAGATGACATACTCTTGATAGGAAATGGTTTCCTATGCTACACTCGGTCAAGCTCCTCTTATCAAGAGGATTCTCCATGAAAGATCTAAATGATACCTACTACATCTTGTGGATTATGATCTATGGTGTTTCCCCAATCAGAGCAAAGCTCTATTTGAATTTCAAAAATTCAAAAATTGAAGCCATGCTTCAGATTCCTTGCGCTGCGCGCAACGCGCCACGTGTCAAAAGCAGACACGCCAGCACAGCGCCCAAGGCAGTGCACCCAATCAGAGCAAAGCTCTATTTAAAATGAAAATAAAGGAAGCAACGCTTCAGATATTCTGCGCTCTGCACTGCGCGACACGTGGCAGCGCGGTTGCGCTAGCGCAGTTGCGCTGCGCGACACGTGTCAGCGCGGTTGCGCTGCGCTCTGCGCTGCGCAGGTGCGCTTACGCCAACTGTGCCAGCACTAAAACAGAATTAAAATTCTGGAAAGATCTTTCTGATCTTATTAAAACAATAAGATTCTCTTCTGTAAAACAGAAGCCCTTGGATCAAAGATTCAACGGTGGGGAAAATCCCTAAATCACTCAGAAAAAGATCTCTTTAACTGATTTAACAAATCAATTGGCACTATATAACCCTAGACTCCAAGTCTAAAGGACATTAACACAGAGAGAACTCAGAGAAATCTTCTGAAAACTTTGAGAAAGAACTCAGAGAAAGAAAAAGGTAAAACCTTTGAATAAAAGAAGAATTTTCTTCTATAAAGATCAATGATCTAAGAACAAGATCAAGATCTTGAACAAAGAAAAATATATTATAATAATAAAAAGAAGTAATTTACTTCTTCATTAGATCTTTCTGAGGCATTGCCTTTTGATGAACCACTGGTACTTAAGATTTGAGGTAAAACCTCTCTGGAGAACAAGAAAAAGTTGTTCCCTTTGATCTAATTTGATCCAAATATTAAACAGTGCCTTGCAATTTTGAGCTTGCACTGTTGCGCTCCTTGGATTGGCGCAAGCCACCAGGGAGCGCCACGTGTCAGTCTGCGCCTTGCGCTCACAAAATATAGCGCACTGCGCTCTTAAATTGGCGCACTGCAACAGAGCGGGCCACATGTCAGCAGCACAACAGCGCAGCGCACTGTGCTTGCGCTCACCAGAGCGTGACACGTGTCATCTCCACATGCGCTTGCGCTTATTAATTGGCGCAGAGCGCCGACAGGCCACGTAGTGCGCTGTCAGATCATTAATGCTCTGCATTATTTAAAGAGGGGCAGAGCCCAATTTAAAAAAAAGGGCCTAACAGGCCTAACAAAAATGCCATGCATTATTTTAAAAAAAAAGGGCAGAGCCCAAACAAAGGTCTGTCATACCAAAATAGACGCTGTGCATCATTTTAAAAAAAGGGGGCAGAGCCCAAATAAAGGTCTAATAGACCAAACAAAAATGCTATGCATTGTTAAACAGGAGCAGAGCCCTAGTGGAGGCCTAACAGGCCAAATGCAAATAAAATGTTGAACATTTTTCAACTGGACTTAGCCCAATTCTGGCCGTAAGTCCTTAAATTAAATTGATTGAGCACGACTGCTCTCTTAAATCAATTCACACCCGGTTCAAGGATACATCTCCGAACTCCTCTGGCATCTGTCGTTGTAATCCCTCAACGTCGTCAGAGAGGTGACGAGTCCCGACAACCACACATTACTACGGACAGTGGGGTCCTTTAACTCATGGACTTAAGCGTCCTTAAACCAACAATATGGACTAATGCGTCCTTAAACTCATGGACTAATGCGTCCTTAAACCAACAATACGGACTGTGGGGTCCTTAAACTCATGGACTTAAGCATCCTTAAACCAACAATACGAACTGCGGGGTCCTTAAACTCATGGACTTAAGCGTTCTTAAAGCAACAATATGGACTAATGCGTCCTTAAACTCATGGACTAATGCGTCCTTAAACCAACAATATGGATTAATGCGTCCTTAAACTCATGGACTAATGCGTCCTTAAACTAACAATACGGACTGTGGGGTCCTTAAACTCATGGACTTATGCATCCTTAAACCAACATTTATCCCCAAAACGGGAATGTTGGACCACCATGTCTCTAAACTGGCAATGGACCCCTTTGTCCCTAAACTGGAACAATAGAGCCCCCAAATGCTCTTTTGTCGGATCCAAACGATCCAGTTAAGCTGATCTTAGTCTCAAATTAGACTAACGTATCCTTAACAAACGTTTGAGTTGATCTTAGCCCCAAATATGGCTAACGTATTCTCAAACCAAAACCCCAAACCCAAATCTAAGAGAATACGGATTTGGACTAATCCACGTCCTACGGGCGACGACATAAATTAGTCTCCGTATACAATCCATGGGCAACAACAAACAAAACAAACACCCACGACACGAAGTGAAATTCTGGAGAAGGAGAAAGTTGTTACCACGATACGGTAGCGTAATTAACCGCAGGGGCTTGCGCCAGCAGGGAAGAGCGTCTCCACAATCAAAACAGCCCTCGAAAGAGGGGGAATCTGACGAAGTCTGCTACATCGGCCGCATCCGTCTAAACCTCCGATACATGGTGCCATAAATCAACTTGGCATCTTCGGAGAGGTGGACGGGTAAAACCAAATAGCATCTGCCCCGAATCTCAGGCAAGACGTCTCTTTACGTCGCGCCGTCTTTCGGAGGGGAACAGATTCTGGCACGCCCGGTGGGTAGTGCGTCCGCCTTGCTATTTTGTGCACGGGGTATATTTTCCAAAGTGTAGGAAGGAATTTGGGTCAACAGTTGTTGCACCTTTTCGCCGTACTTCACCAACTCTGGTTTGCACGTTTGGTAGTCGCCATTTACTTGACTGACGATCAGTTGAGAATCTCCGTATATAAGGAGGTTTTCAATTCCCATGTTGATGGCGATCTCGAGGCATGCTATCAAAGCTTCGTATTCGGCTTCATTGTTCGTCCTCGGCTCTGTTAAGGAAAAGGCAAAGCGCATTATCCCTCCTTGTAAAGTTACGAAGATGAGGCCTACCCCCGGGAAATCAGTGTCCTAGGCAACCTCCTCAATTCAGGGAAATCGGTATCCTTGACGAGAGCACCTCGATTCGCGTCGATCCGCAGAGAAACCAGTGTCTTTGCAGGAATACCTCGACTCGTCTCAACCCCAGGGAAATCAGTGTCCTTGGCAACCTCCTCGATTCAAGGAAACCAGTGTCCTTGACGAGAGCACCTCGATTCGCGTCGACCCACAGAGAAACCAGTGTCTTTGCAGGAATACCTCGACTCGTCTCAACCCCAGGGAAATCAGTGTCCTTGGCAACCTCCTCGATTCAGGGAAACCAGTGTCCTTGACGAGAGCACCTCGATTCGCGTCGACCCGCAGAGAAACCAGTGTCTTTGCAGGAATACCTCGACTCGTCTCAACCCCAGGTAAATCAGTGTCCTTGGCAACCACCTCGATTCAGGGAACCAGTGTCCTTGACGAGAGCACCTCGATTCGCGTCGACCCGCAGAGAAACCAGCATCTTTGCAGGAATACTTCGACTCGTCTCAACCCCAGGGAAATCAGTGTCCTTGGCAACCTCCTCGATTCAGGGAAACCAGTGTCCTTGACGAGAGCACCTCGATTCGCGTCGACTCGTAGAGAAACCAGCGTCTTTGCAGGAATACCTCGACTCGTCTCAACCCCAGGGAAATCAGTGTCCTTGGCAACCTCCTCGATTCAGGGAAACCAGTGTCCTTGACCAGAGCACCTCGATTCGCGTCGACCCGCAGAGAAACCAGCGTCTTTGCAGGAATACCTCGACTCGTCTCAACCCCAGGGAAATCAGTGTCCTTGGCAACCACCTTGATTCAGGGAAACGAGTGTCCTTGATGAGAGCACCTCGATTCGCGTCGACCCGCAGAGAAACCAGCGACTTTGCAGGAATACCTCGACTCGTCTCAACCCCAGAGAAATCAGTGTCCTTGGCAACCTCCTCGATTCAGGGAAACCAGTGTCCTTGACGAGAGCACCTCGATTCGTATCGACCCGCAGAGAAACCAGCGTCTTTGCAGGAATACCTCGACTCGTCTCAACCCCAGGGAAATCAGTGTCCTTGGCAACCTCCTCGATTCAGGGAAACCGGTGTCCTTGACGAGAGCACCTCGATTCGCGTCGACCCGCAAAGAAACCAGCGTCTTTGCAGGAATATCTCGACTCGTCTCAACCCCAGGGAAATCAGTGTCCTTGGCAACCTCCTCAATTTAGGGAAACCAGTGTCCTTGACGAGAGCACCTCGATTCGCGTCGACCCGCAGAGAAACCAGCGTCTTTGCAAGAATACCTCGACTCGTCTCAACCCCAGGGAAATCAGTGTCCTTGGCAACCTCCTCGATTTAGGGAAACCAGTGTCCTTGACGAGAGCACCTCGATTCGCGTCGACCCGCAGAGAAACCAGCATCTTTGCAGGAATACCTCGACTCGTCTCAACCCCAGGGAAATCAGTGTCCTTGGCAACCTCCTCGATTCAGGAAAACCAGTGTCCTTGACGAGAGCACCTCGATTCGCGTTGACCCGCAGAGAAACCGGTGTCTTTGCAGGAATACCTCGACTTGTCTCAACCCCAGGGAAATTAGTGTCCTTGGCAACATCCTCGAGTCAGGAAAACCAGTGTCCTTGATGAGAGCACCTCGATTCGCATCGACCCACAGAGAAATCAGCGTCTTTGCAGGAATACTTCGACTCGTCTCAACGCCGAGGAAATCAGCGTCCTTGGCAACCTACTTGATTTAGGGAAACCAGTGTCCTTGACGAGAGCATCTCAATACGCGCCGATCCGCAGAGAAATTAGTGTCTCTACAGGAATATACGACGCCAGTAAAGCGGAGCCGCGGCGAACGTCCCAGTTCCATGACTCGACAGTACATCAATGACCGAGAGTCAAACCCCTGACCCCATGAAAGGCGGATAAGGGCAACTTTACCCATCACTTGCGAGTCCTCACGACTCGTAAGGGAGTAAATTCTCTTGTGAGATCTTTACGACTCTCAAGAGGAAACGCACTTAGGAATCCTCATGATTCCTAAGGAGAAAATACACCTACGAGATCCTCTCGATCCGTAGGGAGAAAAGTCTTTATGAGATCCTCACGGCTCATAAAGTTGAAAAGTCTTAGGCAGCAGATCTGAACCTGCGGCCTAAGCCATCATTACCTCTTGATGAAACCTAGACAGGATGCTCGTTCTACCATCTGTCGACCATGTTTACTAAGGCAGCATACTGATAATAAAAGAAGGACGAAAGCACAGAGATGACACAAGACATTGCAAAAGGAAATGTGTATATCTTTATTCATGTATTAAATTAAGTACAAGGCGAATCGTATAAAAGAATAAAGAATGTGTACATTTTATTCAAAGATTACAAATGTATAATTGATACAAAAAGTAGCTACTGAGAAGGAAGTGTCTTTAACAAATCCACGAGCTGCTCTCGCGCTTCCTTCAGCGCCTCCTCCTGAGCGGCTGCTGCAGCCACTTCCGCTTCCACCTGGGCCCGCTGCTGCAGGTAGGATGAAAGTTGCTCCTCAGATGCCTGCTGGGCTGCCTCTTGATTAGGTGCATCCTGCTCGACGACGTCAAGCTGCTGCCTCAGTGTTAACCTTTCGGAGAGGCATCGTAGAAGGCCATCAAAGATAACCTTCAGCTGTGCAGTGTTTGCCTCCACCTGAGCATGCAGTTGGGCAGATTTGCTCGAAGTCTCGCCGCGCTCCTTACGCTTTGAAGCAACTTCTTGTTCGAGGTGGCGGAAGTAAGGAGCGCTCTGTTCGATCCATGCCGCCCGTTGAGCGCTCGCGGCCAAGATCGCGGGGGCAGGACGCATCGACTCCAGCTGATGCAAGCGGGCCTCGATTTCCCTGCAGTGATTAACCCAAAACTCAACAACGCCTTCATTATGAAAATTCATAAGCGTTGCCAGCATCGGATTAACCTCCGCAGCGAAATCTGCGGCAGATGGGGGAACGTTCGCGTCAAGCTCTTCAACGTATCCGCTCAGCATTCCCAAACTCATCGCAGCATTCTTGGAAGATGGACGTCTCAAGAAGGGGCCTGCCGGCATTATGATGCGAGACTCGAAGGGCGCCGGAACCAGAACGACAGCTGAAAAAACAAAACACAATCAGATGACGGTTCAAGAAATATAAGAAAGTCAGCGATGGGATAGTTTACTATACCAGCTGCAGCAGGCGGCAAAGCCGGGAGGGCCGGTGGCGCGACCGATCTTACATCTCCTCTTTCGATTTGTAGCACTGCAATCAGGGCGAGGAAGAGTCAGAAATAATTCCATTATTGAAAAAAGAAGAGTATTAATTTAAAACTATACTCACCAGCGCCACTGGAGGAAGCGAGCTCCGACGGGAAGGAGAGGTGCGGATGCAGCACCTGGTAAAGGTGATCAAAAAGTACTCCTACAAGGACGCAATAGTATAACGTCAATACATGAATTATACGGCCGAGAGAAGAAGCTGATGGGTCACGAATCCATACCTTCCAGCATCTGCAATGGTACGAAAGAAGGCTGAGAGGTAGCCACCGCCAAGGCAGTAGCTGACGGCGCTCCCTCGAACAATGGAGCATCAGTACTGGCCGTACCTGCGTT
Organism: Agapanthus africanus; assembly: GCA_030015575.1. Classification (NCBI taxonomy): domain Eukaryota; kingdom Viridiplantae; phylum Streptophyta; class Magnoliopsida; order Asparagales; family Amaryllidaceae; genus Agapanthus; species Agapanthus africanus. The sequence goes on along the minus strand of CM057347.1, from coordinate 201,682,570 downwards.
AAAAACAAAGATAAACCTGTCAGGAAGGATTGCAAGATAAAGAAAAAAGGACAGTAACCCGAAATTTACCTGATGAGCCGCCAGCTGAAACGGAGGCATCTCCCTCCTCCATCGACATGAGTCCACCTCCCGTGGCCTCATCACCAGACTCTACGGGGGCCGTCGTCATGCTCGCGAGGCCAGGAGACGGCGGAGGACCGTAGACGGGGAGAGTAATGATTGGAGCGTTGCCAGACTCTTGAGAAAGAGCGGCTGGGTTCTCCTTGGGAGTCATGCCCGTCTCACCCGCTACTCCCTCGGGCTCGGCGGTTGCTGTTGTCTCGCCCGCCGTCTCCATGGGGTCGCCGGTCTCAGGCGCTCCGTCCGCTGCTGCCCCAGGCTCGGTTATAGCAGCCGTCTCATTTGCCGCTACCTCGGGCTCGGCATCGACAGCCTTCTCTGGCACACTTTCCTCAGCCCCCAGCTCGGGTCCAGCAACCCCGGCGACGTCGCCCACCGCCGGCTCGGGTTCAGCCAGTACCTCTTCTTCTGTCCCCTTAGGCTCGACGGTTTCCGCCTCCCCTTTGGTTGGACTTGGCCATGCAGGACAAGATATATAAGAACCGATAGGTTTACAATTCTTACAACAAAATCTTGAAAGATACATTACCTGAGATGGACTGATCGTTAGCCTCCCTAGCTACGCGCGCCGCCTATCTGTGAGTGGTAGACAAGGCGACCGGGGGCTCTTCCGAAGGAGTATCAGCACGAGGAACGGTGCTTGGGCCCGCTCCCACGGCCAAAGCAGCTCTGCGCTCCTTCGCCTCGCGCCTCAACCGCTTCCTCTCTTCCCGGGCCGTCAAGACGGACCTCTTCGAAGCTTCCTTCATCGAGGCGTCATCGTCCGCGTACAGGGTGGCCTCCAGAGCCTTCAAGGCATCCCTCATCGGCTTTTCGAGTCGAGACTCTCGCGGCGGCCCGGATGAGACCGGGACTTCAGCAGCTGGCCCAGGGAGAGTCCCCGCATCGGCTTGCGCAGCCCCTGCGAAGAGACAAAAGAAAAGGTTAGATTGACCATAACAAAAGAGAATAAAAATTCAATGAACCGAAATTTACCAAGGCCTAAGGATGCTCTGAGCCGTTCCTCCTCTTGAAAAGTTTTGAGGGAGGCAGCGATGGCTTCTTCGGTGGAAATGCTTGTTTTAGAAAGAGGGGAAAAGCATTAGTCAAAGACAATAATAAAAGTACGATGCAATAAAAAAAAATAATACGACTAGTGATTACCCGATTGCGCAAGCTTAGCTAACCACGCGTCGCGCCTCGCCAATCGCTCTGAAGCTGCGATGGCGGCCGCCAGATCAGTATCGTCTGGCGGCATAACTAATCCTTTGTTGGTCCCGTACTCACTCAAGCCCTCGCTATAGGGAGCATGAGGTTCCTGACCGAACGCAGCGTCAGCAGAGAGGATCGACTTCTTCTTCCTCTTCTGCAAGCGAGCCCCGGGTGCACCCAAGATCAACTTGCGCTTTGCAGGCACCTTAGGACGGCGGGTCCCGATGTCTTCGCCCATGCCGGACTCCGGCGAGACCATATTCACCGTCTCCACTGGAGCATGGGGCGCTAGTGGCACGTCCGCGGTAGCATGAGGTAATCCGCGCGGAGGGCTCAACACGCGCGGTGGTCCAGTTCAAGCGTCTTTCAGTGGAGGAATGACCGGGGTCCTTGGCTTCAGAGGAGCCTTGCGGTCGCTGCCGGGAGGCGCACCCTTGCGGTCAACCAACATGCGCTTCTCCTCACGGATAACTGCACCCATTGCGTGCGCGTACCAAGCCACGTGTGCGTGGAGGACCCGAGGGACGCAGCTCGGCTCGCTGATGAAAAAGTGGGAGCCCGTGTTCAGCCGCATGAAATGGTGCATCGCGCTCTGTATCCCCTCCATGCTGGCCGCGGGCTCTTCCAAAAATGCCTCCAGCGGGACCCCTTGGTTATAGCTTGATTGTTGGGCGAACCGGTGGGGGTTGTACCTCATGAAAAGCGCCATCTCGTTTTGCCTGAACACCAAGTAGCCCGGCCGAATGGAGTAGAGGTGAAGAATCTCCCGGGCTTTCAGTACGGAGGCTCCATCCTTGAACCCGTCACGCAGCGCCACCACCGCCATGGAGGTTTCTGAGCCGATGGTCACGACTTTATCCATGAAACAAATCCTCGCTCCGACCAGCTGTGCACGAAGGAGCAACCCCCTAGCCTCCCGCGGGGGCGAATTCACAATCGAGGCGCCGATCAGCCGCATGACTCTTGGGAGTCTGCACCTCTCAAAAAACGAAGGGCTCTTATGGATGCCGAATACCCCGTGCACATGCATTTCCATCCACGAGGTGAAGTAGTGCATCGGGAAATTGGCAGGCTGCACCCCAGGTTCATTAGCGTCCGCCGCCATGCTGAGTCCATTATATAGGTGAGCCAACCCGGCGATTCCGATAGACAACTGTAGGTCAGCCACCATCCGATGCGCTGGGTAGAAAACGGACGGCCGCATATAGCGCGGATGCATGGGGAGCGCGAAGCTGCACAGCCATAATCCCTGAAACCCTAAAAAGAAGGTCTCCTCATCAATGCCCGGGGCGGCGATTTCTGACAAGGGCATGATGGCGGCGTCGGGGAGATAGAAATCCTTTTGATCGTCTTCCGATACTGGTCGACGATCTAAGCCGAAGCCGAAAGGGTCGTCGAGCTTGGCAAACTTTTCATTCCGCTCCGATAGAATCTCCGGTCGAAGGAAGCGGGCGATAAAATCTGCAAAACTAACTCCCCGGACTCCTGATTCCAAATAGAGACCTTTGTATATGTTCAGCACCTTCACCAAGCCTGGAAACTGGTGCTGAATAGCATTCTCCGGTGTCAGATCAAATACCAATGGCTTGGCGGCGAAGACGTACTCGTCAGGAGGAAGCAGCTCCTCGTAATGCTCCCCCCTCACCGGAAAACCCGAGATCTCAGCGAACTCTTCCAGGGAGATGGAGACTTCCCTGTCCGTCATAAGGAAGGTGTGGGTGGGGATGTTCCATTGTTCGATGAAGGCCTTAACCCACCACGTTGGAGGAGCGGGGTACTTAAACAGCGAGACGTAGACTGCGGAGTACAGACCGATCTTCATCAGATGCATCCTCTTCGCTGATAGGATATATCTGGCCCACTGTAGATATCCGGCCGGTTGTCGCGGGGTCATTCCAATGTTGTAAGCCTGTCCCCAAGGGCGTGCCTCACCCTGACATATGCGTCGCCCTAAGATGTCCACGGCCGGCGGCGGCTGCACGGGAATGGCAGCGATCGAAGGCTGGAGAATATCCTCTGATTCCAGTTCTTGACCTCCACGGCATACTTCACCGGGGGTTCATCCGCATAGGGGATCGACGAGATGGGCTCAAACGGCATCGCGGAACCGAAGCTTCAGCGACCCTTGATGATCTCATTATACCACCTACCCCACAGGTGAAGGTTCTTGTGCTCGGAGTCATGATCCTTAATGAGTGCGAGCACCTCCCGGTCCACCGGCGCTTCGGGAAATCCTTCCTCTGAGCGAACGAATGGGAAAGACAGATCAGCAGACATGATTGCCTACAAAGAAAAACGAAATTCAACCGTCAGTGTCATAATTTGATTTTAAAAGCCTGACGCTTGATACTACACTGCAATGCAGTGTAGGGGGAACCAAAAGGGGACCCATAAAATCTAGATGACAATGCATCAGTTGATAAGACAGCCCCATTATTGGAAGAGACTGTCAATTAATGAGGAGATCCCCAAAAGAATATTCTCATTAATGAGAAATCCCTAGAGACAAGGAGAAAATCTCCTCTTCCAGAGCAAAGCTCTGTCACAGAGTGACACTTGTCAAACTCTGGTCTCAGGGGAATAGAAAATTCCTCAAAAGATTAAAAGAGCCAAGCTCTGTGATAATGATGGAAAAATCCATCAAAGGAGAATTAATTCTTAAAAAATTAAAATTTGGGATCTTGAAGATCCAAGAAAACTCTTAAGAGTTCCTCATCTTTAGATCAAAAAGATCTATATTTTGTCCATGAGCAAAGCTCTGATTGATGGGTTAAAAACCTGAAACAAGATCTCTTTAGATCTATGGATTCTTGAGAGCAAGGCTCTGTTGGAGAAGCCCCAAAGGGTTAAAGATCTATAAGAGCAAGGCTCTGTCAATTGAAATTAATTTAATTTAATTTAAATTAAAAATTTTACCTAAAAAAGTTTTCTATAGTTTAACTCTGAAGTTCTTGAAAAACGAGAGAAGGCTCTGAAGTTCTTAAAAGCAAAAGCAAGGCTCTGAAAATTAAAATTCTTGAAGATGGTGAACATCTGTTGAGGGCCAAGGGTCCTATTTATAGGCGCTTAAGCGCCCCTTCAACTCCTGAGTTGATCTGACTGTTGGGATCTTGCCACCGTTGCACTCACGTGTACGCCACGTGAGCGCAACGGTGGGGGGGCATTTGTTTCTCCAATCAGAGCAAAGCTCTGTTTGAATTTAAAAAAATCAAAAATTGAAGCAACGCTTCAAATTCCTTATGCTGTGCGCAACGCGCCACGTGTCAAAAGCAGACACGCCAGCGCAGCGCCCAAGGCAGCGCACCCAATCAGAGTAAGGCTCTATTTAAAATGAAAATAAAGGAAGCAACGCTTCAGTTGCGCTGTGCGACACGTGTCAGCGTGGTTGCACTAGCGCAGTTGCGCTGCGCTATGCGCTGCGTGATACATGTCAGCGCGGTTGCGCTGTGCGACACGTGTCAGTGCGGTTGCGCTAGCGCAGTTGCGCTGCGCTCTGCACTGCGCGACACGTGTCAAGCGCAGGTGCGCTTGCGCCAACCGTGCCAGCACTAAAACAGAATTAAAATTCTGGAAAGATCTTTCTGATTTTATTAAAACAATAAGATTCTCTTCTGTAAAACAGAAGCCCTTGGATCAAAGATCCAACGGTGGGGAAAAAATCCCTAAATCACTCAGAGAAAGATCTCTTTAACTGATTTAACAAATCAATTGGCACTATATAAAGGCCCTAGACTCCAAGTCTAAAGGACATTAACACAGAGAGAACTCAGAGAAATCTTCTGAAAACTTTGAGAAAGAACTCAGAGAAAGAAAAAGGTAAAAACCTTTGAATAAAAGAAGAATTTTCTTCTACAAAGATCAATGATCTAAGAACAAGATCAAGATCTTGAAAAAAGAAAAATATATAATAATAATAAAAAGAAGTAATTTACTTCTTCATTAGATCTTTCTGAGGCATTGCCTTTTGATGAACCACTGGTTCTTGAGATTTGAGGTAAAACCTTTCTGGAGAACAAGAAAAAGTTGTTCCCTTTGATCTAATTTGATCCAAATATTAAACAGTGCCTTGCACTTTTGAGCTTGCACCGTTGCGCTCGGATTGGCGCAAACCACCAGGGAGCGCCATGTGTCAGTCTGCGCCTTGCGCTCACAAAATATAGCGCAGTGCGCTCTTAAATTGGCACACTGCAACAGAGCGCGCCACGTGTCAGCAGCACAATAGCGCAGCGCACTGCGCTTGCGCTCACCAGAGCATGACACGTGTCACCTCCACATGCGCTTGCGCTTATTAATTGGCGCAGAGCGCCTGACAGGCCACGTGGTGCGCTGTCAGATCATTAATGCTCTGCATTATTTAAAGAGGGGCAGAGCCCAATTTAAAAAACAAGGGCCTAACAGGCCTAATAAAAATGCCATGCATTATTTTAAAAAAAAAGGGCAGAGTCCAAACAAAGGTCTGTCAGACCAAAACAGATGCTGTGCATCATTTTAAAAAAAAGGGGGCAGAGCCCAAATAAAGGTCTAATAGACCAAACAAAAATGCTATGCATTGTTAAACAGGGGCAGGGCCCTAGTAGAGGCCTAACAGGCCAAATGCAAATAAAATGTTGAACATTTTTCAACTGGACTTAGCCCAATTCTGGCCGTAACTCTTCAAATTAAATTGATTGAGCACGACTGCTCTCTTAAATCAATTCACACCCGGTTCAAGGGTACATCTCCGAACTCCTCTGGCATGTGTCGTTGTAATCCCTCAACGTCGTCAGAGAGGTGACGGGTCCCGACAACCACACATTGCTACGGACTGTGGGGTCCTTAAACTCATGGACTTAAGCGTCATTAAACCAACAATATGGACTAATGCGTCCTTAAACTCATGGACTAATGCGTCCTTAAACCAACAATACGGACTGTGGGGTCCTTAAACTCATGGACTTAAGCGTCCTTAAACCAACAATATGGACTAATGGGTCCTTAAACTCATGGACTAATGCGTCCTTAAACCAACAATATGGACTAATGCGTCCATAAACTCATGGACTAATGCGTCCTTAAACCAACAATACGGACTGTAGGGTCCTTAAACTCATGGACTTACGCATCCTTAAACCAACATTCGTCCCCAAAACGGGAATGTTGGACCACCATGTCCCTAAACTGGCAATGGACCCCTATGTCTCTAAACTGGAACAATAGAGCCCCCAAATGCTCTTTTGTCGGATCCAAACGATCCAGTCAAGCTGATCTTAGTCTCAAATTAGACTAACGTATCCTTAACAAACGTTTGAGTTGATCTTAGCCTCAAATATGGCTAACGTATCCTCAAACCAAAACCCCAAACCCAAATCTAAGAGAATACGGATTTGGAATAATCCACGTCATACGGGCGACGACATAAATTAGTCTCCGTATACAATCCCCGGGCAACCAAAAACAAAACAAACACCCATGACACGAAGTGAAATTCTGGAGAAGGAGAAAGTTGTTACCACGATGCGGTAGCGTAATTAATTGCAGGGGCTTGCGCCTGCAGGGAAGAGCGTCCCCACAATCAAAAAACCCCTCGAAAGAGGGGGAATCTGACGAAGTCTGTTACGTCGGCCGCATCCGTCTAAACCTCCGATACATGGTGCCAAAAATCAACTTGGCATCTTCGGAGAAGTGGACGAGTAAAACCAAATAGCAGCTGCCCCGAATCTCAGGCAAGACGTCTCTTTACGTCGCGCCGTCTTTCGGAGGGGAACATATGGTGATAGATCTAAGTGGTGTTGGGAGTGTCCCAGATCCAACTACATTAACACCATAGTAAAGGGGTTTAGTATGGAAGATTCTAAGCGTGGTGGTTCGCCCACTTACTCAGGAATCACTCTCTCCAAAAGGAGGTTTTCCATGGCTGATTTGGAGAGAGCTCGCGTACAAGGGATATCCCGTGCTTCCTGCAGGGTTACCTAAGACGGCAGCAAGGTTTCGGGAGGCATCGTCCATGCCAAATTCAAAAATTTGCCGTTTTAGCTAACCCTAACTAAGAACCGTTAACTAGAAATCGACGGAATATCAAATGCAAACACTTTGCAATAAGTAGTGACCAAGGAATACAACATTTGTAGACCGGTCCTTCAGTTCAATAGCTCCGTGTAGTAGTCCCTTCGCTGCGATCGTGAACTCCGGACTCTAGATAGGCTCCCATGAAGCAACGAACATGCTTGCTTCGATGTCTTCGAGGCCGAAGATGATCTACGTCGAGGAGACACTAACCCAAGCTATTTCATCACTAGGTCAAGAAATTTGTGAAGAGAACACCCTATACTAAATGGAAAGTAGTAGAGGATGATGAAGCAGAAAGTGGGCTCACTTTAGAATTCATTTTCTCACATTATTTCTCATACCTCCATTGAAGCTAGAAAGCTTTTTTGGAAGAAAAAGAAGAAGAAGAAGAGGATGAACTCATCCTATGAATTAATCCTCATCCTAATCAATTATTGCAACCATGGGTGAGTTAAGCCCTCATGCCTAACTCATGTAGAGAATTAAACAAGGGCTAAGGTTAAGGGTAGGGTTTACAAATATCTTAATGCAAAACAAAACTTGAAGACTTTAGTCAATGCAAATCCAAGCTTCCAAAAGCTTCTTGCCTTGAAAAAAGACTTTAGTTTTGAATTACTTGATCCATTAAAAACCCTAGGATTAATCATAGCATGGTATAAGTCTTATACACCCATGCATGTATCATCAAACATGACACAAAACATGTACACAAAAATATATCACATATATACAATGTGCACATCAAGTGAGAAAAGAATCATAAGTGAGCTAATACTAGTTAATGTAATGTAATATATCTAATATATAATTATATATTAAATTATTAAATCAACTCTTGATTTAATAATCCGTCTATATCACATATAACCGACTAATATCAAGTGTAACAATTTATCGAATCAACACTTGATCCGATAACCCGGCTATATCGCATATAACCGACCAATGTCACAAATCGCTAGAATACAATACGGTATCTCATACTCGTATCAATCTCGGCCCCGCACATATCACATATGTGCTCCTACTCCATTTCGCTTGAGCCAGGAAACCCCTGTGCAGGACTCTAAAGACTCGTCAATACGCCGGCAGTAGGTGATGATCATATCAAACATCCACCACCCGGGTATTGAGCGATCAGAAGATCAACAAGCAAGCATGCTCATACTCCTGCGAATCCAGTCAGCGACACTACCGTACAGTCCGGTCTCTTCGTCCGATATGTCGCATATCTCGTCTAGGGATGGTAAACGTCAGACTCCAGTAACTCGATAAGTCATATCGATATGAGGCTCATAACGGGTCGAGATACTATTGATAACACTTACCAGTATATCTCTAAAGCAGCCCTGGCCAGGGACTTCCTGTTATAGCCAATCGAGCACAGCGCAACATCAACCCCCAATACCGGGAGAGACGAATCTCCTCCTATCGCTCATTGCCTCCATGTGACTCGGGACTGTACCCAAAAACCACCGTCTTACACGTCCTCTTGAACGTGGTAAGGTGGAAATCAAAGCATAGTGGGAATCACACAAGACTCTATGACGATCTCGGGTCGACAGACTAACCTGTACCAGTGTCACCAGAGAACTGCCATCTGACGTGAGGTATAATACTATCTGGGAGTTCTCGGCGAGTCCGTCCACTGTACCCAGTCTCCATTGAGCACCCATATATCATCTCTGATGTCAAACACCAATGGATATGGGATCATCCATCTCCCATCTACATGGGTCGAGAAGGTATACGCTAGTCTACTCTGGTATATCGATGCCCCGTCTCGATACACCTACGACTAGGGACATTAAAGGATGTACTCACGGACTACCTTTGTCCCACTAGTATGATCTGCATCATAATCTAGGTAGTCAAGTACACATCCTAAGGGTTTTACCAACATGTAACAGAGAGACAATCAGTGTACTTGTTAAGATAAAGTGTAACCAGATAGCATACTATAATGTCGAGCAAGAAAGTCCTCCCTATATATGTCCAAGCATCCGCTACAATATACATCTCATGTACAGTAATGGCCTCTAGGGCATACATATAACTAACAATCTCCCACTTGCATTAGGGCCATTCTATAGCAGTGGTTGCAGTATCACATACTCAACCATCCTATAAAAGTCTCTCTCTGGGAAAAGGCCTTCGTGAGTGGATCCGTCGTGTTGTCCTCTGAGTCTACTCTCCTAACCTCGATCCCCTGGAGATCAACCCTCTCCATGATCAGATGATACTGCCTAAGAATATGTCTGGGTCACTGATGGGACGGGGGTTCCTAGGCCAAAACCACAACTCCATTGTCACGCAATGGTAGGAACGAAGTTCATCTCATGAACTTATATACACCCAGACTGTCTCTTTGGTAGCATCATTGGTAGCGATGTATCCAGCCTTTATCGTCTAGTATGCCACGGTATCTAGCTTGGAACTCTTCCAACATACCGTCCCTCCTGCCTGTGACTGACATTTAGTCGACCTTACCACCCTGGAAGCTATCCAGTGATTCTTCCCAGGATCGTTTGATACCATCTCACTACAGCTAGTGAGAATCCTAACATCCATTTAGATCTATCTCATAGATCCAAAATCCAGGATTTAGGAGGTATCACCTTGATCCTATATGGAGAATCCTTGTGATAAGAGGAGATTGACCGAGCGTAGCATAGGAAACTCCTTTCCTATCAAGAGTATGCCATCCACGTACAATACGAGGATCACCAACATACTCCCTACTACCCTTTTGTATATATAAAGTTCATCTACCATTTTGATGAAGTCAAACTCTTTGACTACCACATCAAAACAGATGTTCCAACTCCGTGATGCCTGCTTTATCACATAAAGAAACTTGCACACGTTTCCGCTGCTCCCACTGTCTATGAAGGCCTCTGGCTGTGTACTTATAGACGCTCTTTTCTAAATCATTATTTAGAAAAGCAGTCATGACACCCAACCGCCAGATATCGCAGTTATAGTATGTAACAATGGCAAGTAGGATCCGGATGGACTTAAGCATAGCTACTGCAGAAAAGGTTTCATCATAAACCATACCTGGTTGATGACGAGAATCTTTTACAACAAGTCTAGCTTTGAAAGTCTCAACTTTTCCATCTATACCAAGTAATTTTCTTAAGATATACTTGCTCCTGATAGGGATTTAACCCTTCAGATATAGCAACCAAAGTCCATACTTTGTTGGTGTATATGGATTCCATCTCAGATCGCATAGCATCCAGCCATTCTTACAGAATCCCCACTTTTGATGGCCTGCTCGAAACTAGTTGGGTCATCATCTCATGATGCAATCCTCCCTCCCACTGTCATAGAGAAAACTGAAGTATCTCTCAGGTGGGTGAGGAACCCTACTAGATCGGCGGAGAGGCTGAGGTTCGTTGGGAACTATTGAATCCTCCGGTTCTACCAAATCATCAGCTGTAGTTTGTATAGCTGGAACTCCTTCCAGTTCTACCTCACGACCACAAATTTCTTCACAAGAAATTCCCTTTCTCAAAGGTGGCATGCTGAGAAAACAAAACACCTTTTGCTCCTCAGTTTGGTAGAAGATATTCCCTTGCGAATGCATGGGATATCCAACAAACTTCCATAGAACTGACCTTGCCTCGAGCTTGTCCGGATTTTGCTTTTGACATAGGCCGGACAACCCTAAATCTTAACTTCCTTAAGAGATAGGCTCTTCCCATACCATATCACATATGGAGTGGTAGGCATCTGATTTGGTTGGAACCCTATTCAATAGGTATGCAGCTTCACAAGTGCATAACCCCCAAAAAGAAATAGGGAACTCAGTAGTACTCAACATAGAGCGCACCATATCTAATAGGGTGTGATTGCTCCGCCGCGATACACCGACGTGCTGTGGTGTATACGGAGGAGTAATGTTGAGAAAGAATCTCATTCTCCTTTAGAACAGTCCAGGAATTTCGTGCTCAAGTATTCTCCTCCCTGATCTCATCAAAGGACATAATACTTATACCCGTTTTGGTTCTCTACTTCTTACTTATATTCATTGAATTTCTCAAAAGCTTCAGACTTGTGTTTCAACAGGAACACATGTGCGAATCTTAAGAGATCATCAGTGAATATAATGAAGTACAAAGAACCAGTCCTGGCATGTGTAGACAGGGGACCTACATACATCATCATGTATCAATCCCAAGAGTTCACTAACTCATTCTCTGTTTCCAATAAACGGAGCTATGGTCATCTTATCTTTGTGACATGACTGGCAAGTTTCACAAGATGTAGGTTCAAACTGATTTAAATATGCATCTAAATATAACTTCGCTAGTCGGGTCGCATTGATATGACCTAGTCTACAATGACTCAAGAAGGATTCGTTCATTTCTGAATTCTTCCCCTTGTGTGTGTTCTGTACGTTAAGAACTGTGGTTTGATTTAGAACGTATATGCTTTTAGATAATGTGCCTAAACCGATCAACTCTTGATATAGGAAATGTTCAAAACATTATCCATTAATACAAAATTATATCCTTTTTTACTAAATAAAGAGACTGACCTGATATCAGGTTCGGTATCTAATAACATTCGTTCAGAATCAATGTATTTGGTAATACAGGGTGATAACTGCCAACAGACTTAGCTGCAACACTTGCACCATTTTTAACTCTTAAAACTTATCACCCATTCTCAGTTCTCTACCTATCTTTAGCCCATATAACAGATTACATCTGCGGGATCCTGATCCAGTATCTCATACGCAGGACGTAAAGGATAATGAGAAACAGTTCTCTGTAATGAACACACCCAAAGAAAATGCATCATCATGCACTTTCGTTTGGGCGATACGGGAATCCTGGTATTCCCCTATTTCCTGCTCGGTCTTATAACAATTATAAGTTGGAGCGGGACCAACGTTCCCCAACACAGTATAACAAGCGGATTCGGTCAATACATCCATATTATTATCTTGATTAAGGCGTGACATGGTCGCTACCTGGAGAGAGAGAAGAAAACACTCAGCGTATGCTCTTGTAAGATCAGATTGGTTATTATTTTATCTAATCATAATGGCTCCCACTGTTTTTATCAAATCTTCCTTCAAACCCTAAAAGGAAAGACTAGCAGGGATTAATTACACCCTACAATTTCGCCAATCTTTCAGCCAGGCCAGTGCCGGTATTTTGAGGGAGGTTCCCCATGCTTTTGCACGGACCTAATTAAAATAAACTTCGTTTTCCCAGAGGCATAACCCCGTTGACACCTTTCTAGACACCTACTTGATCGGCTAATTGTAAAGTGTAAAACTCTTCCAGGAGTAACACTTACTCGCAGTGGGTATCGGGATCCAACTATCTCATAGAAAGTATGCAATCTCATTGCAAATTTCAACACTTGAAATTCCCGATAATTTTTCCCCTAACCTCCTATGACCTTGACAAAGGCCAACAAACTATAGGATGCTAGTCAAGTTCAACCCATTAGTTCCTGATTGAATTAAACTCACCCGCACGACCCTTGACAAAGGCCAACAAGGACGCATGACTACCCTAACTCAATCGCATCATATGCTTATGCAGATAAGCAGTAATCAGCTATCGCACACTACGCATTGACAAAGGCCAACAAACATAGCACGAATGCTAACTATTACTTATCTGAAATCATGGAGGGCTAAGACATGTTTTTAAGAAAACCTTTTGCGTAATGAACTTGATATCGTTGTAGAATCGAGTGATTTTGAAAAAGAGTGTTTTTGAGACTTTTACTAGTTTTGCTAAAGAGGTCACTCCCGGTGAAGGGATCTCGGCTCTTTCCTTATCGAATAAGCTGCAGGATATTTCACAAATACCACCATGCAAAGCAAAACTATAGAAGCAATCAAATGACAAACCGAGGGTTGTAGCATCTGCCAGTTATTGCTAAAGAGGTCACCCCCGGTGAAGGGATCTCGGCTCTTTCCTTATCGAATAAGGTGCTGGATATTCTACAAGAAATACCGCTATGCAAAGCAACAACTAGAGCTATTTGTTTTGAAAATTCGATTCCACAACATCTTTAGGTTTCTTTTATTTCATTAATCTGATTAATGAAGTCCCATCATTTAAGCTACATAAACATCACAGATAAATACAACATACGCTTATGCCATCCGCATTCGCCTCGATGTCCCCTCGTGCACCGTTAGGTTAGGTAACTAACGGCAGAGCGGGGCAGTGCTGGCGCGGGTGTAAAACATAAGCAACGTCTATATAATATATCACATATACTATATCCTGTATTCATCTCATCAATATATCAAATAATCACATCGCAGATATCGCAGCAGAAAATAACATATGAAATATTGGATATGTTAGTGTTTATGCCCTAGAGGCCATTACTGATCATACTAGTTTGTATATTACTTAATGGAAGCTTGGGATATTCACAGTTGTATTGACAGTCTTGCTAAAAATGGTAGTATGCTACTTGGTTTGTTTCTACTTTAATATGTGCATATGTTTCTTTTAACATATGGCTTATACATATTAGTAGAGCCCTTAGGATCTTTGCTTGATTACCAGCGTTGTGATGGCAGTCACACTAGTGGGGGCTGGGTAATTTATAAGTAACATCCTATACAGGTCCCTGGTTGTAGGATTATCGAGACGGGGCATCGATACTCCGGAGTAGACTGGTGTATACGCTTCTCATCCCAGCATGGGGAGATGGTCTATCCCACAGCCATCAGTACGTTGTACTGGAGATAGTATGCAGGTGCTCGTTAGGTTATGGGTACACCGGACAGGACTCGCCGGGAACTGCAAGTTGGTTTTATTCCCATCGTCAGATAGCAGTTCCCAGGTGACATGAGTACAGCTTAGTCCGTCGACTTGACACTGCTACTTCGCCTCAAGTGTGTTCCCACTGTACTTAGATTATTACCCTACCACGGCTCAAAGGAATCGTGCAAACAGGTAGTAGTTAGGTGCAGTCCCGAAGCACTTGGAGGCAGTGGCGGTTAGACAGGATTCATCTCTCTCGGGATTGGGGGTTGATATCGCGCTGTGTATGGAGAGACATTACGCAAAGTCCCTGGCCAGGGCAAGCGAGATTTACTGGTAGGCTTCCAGTAATTTCTCAAGGTGTTATGGGCTTCACTCCGACACGACTTATACCGCTATTAGGGGTCTGATGTTTACCGCCCCCCTAGGCCCGATATGCGATAGTCCTAGACGAACAGACCAGACTCTACGGAGATTGTCACATCAGGCTCAGTAGGAGTTCGGATGGGTTTCCTCATCGTCCTTCTTATCGACATCTACCTGGGGACCGTTATGTACAGCTAGTACCGCTTACGGCCTGTGGTTAAACCCACTGCCAGCGTAGTGTCGATTCTTTAGAGTCCACACAGAGAGTTTCCCTGCACCGGGAAAAAGGTGTAGAGGCCGTATGGTTTTACGGCAGGGCCGCGATCACTTACGTACACTTGTGCACGTACTATGATCGGGCAGATAATACTAGCGGGCTTTGGTTTAAGCCAGATTCTAGTATTATACAGATGGATTTATTCAGTCAAAGATTATCCGTGTTTTTCGGAAATACGGATGGGAGGGGCAGTCTCGTAATTTTTCGGGAAGTTTCTAGAAGAAGATGACTCATTTGTGTTTAATTCTTTGTAGGATTTAAACTAAATGAGGTGGAGGATGAGGAGTATATTTATATTAAATGCTTAATGACTCATGAGGTGATTCACCCTTATAATTAAATGAAGCATGATGAATATTAGATAGATATTTATTTTGATAATATTATTATGCTTCATATTATTCTTGCATGAGAATTATTCATTTCATCATCACAAAAGCTTTCTCTCTCCTCAAGTTATCATCTTCTTCCTCAAAACCTAAAAGCTCTCATGAGTTGAGAATCCTAGGGTTTAAGTGACTAAGTAATCCATCTAAATACTCTACACCCTTTAGGACTTCTAGATTAGCAAACTAGAAGCCGTAGTTATCTCAGATTCGAGATAGGAGCTCGGACTATAGACTCTCGGGTGGATCGTCTTTGACTCGAGGAGGCCGTTGAGGTGCCCATGTTCCATAGAGCCTACGAGGTGTGGAGGACAGCGATGAAGACCCGAAGGACAAGTAACGTGAGGTATAACTTCGAATCAGAGTAGTTAAACCTCTCGTAGTTCGCTAGTAATGGTTTAGACACGATCTGTGTGCTCAAGTCCGTGTTACGAAGCTTTGATAATTGTTTTTCATATATTCCACCTCCCCGCGAACACGTGGGGTGCGTGACATGGACTTACAGTGGTATCAGAGCCTACTAAACCTTTACTAGCTTGTTAGCAACTAATTAGAACTTTGATCGTCGGAAAAATACGAAAACTTAACCCCGGACCCCTCAAGTTTCTGTCGATTTTAAACTTGTCGAAAAATTTATTTCAGAGGTATGAAAATTCACAGCAGGGAATTCTAAGAATACTGGAGAAATACGAGATCCTAACTCGGTGAGACGACCGCGGAAGCGCGGTGCATTAGTGCAATCCGCCGCGGATCCGCGGCCGAGTCAACTCCGAGTTGACTCGTATTTACACAGTAACTCTTATTTTTGGGTGTTCTGTTTTCCAGTATATTTTGTTTCTGCCTAGGTTATTTCAGTGCGGGCTTGCATTTGGGGTAGACTCGGAAAAAGGTTGTCGATCGAAATTCTAAGTTATTTGCTAATTGTGTTGTTTGATGTGTTCGTAAACCTCCGCTAATTGCTGGTATGTCGATTAGTTGGGGGTTGCACATTTCTGTAATGGATATTGGTTTGTGGATATGATCTTGTTGGATTGTCGTAGATGAATAGCCGGGGATGTGAGATGAGGGTTTTTCATTCTTTCATCCAAATGTAAATTGTAAATTTGTTGTAATATTATTTCGCGGGGCACATCCGGGTTGAGGTTATAGCCACCGTTGTATTATTTCATTTACTGTTTTTTACTCCTAGGATAGACCCAAGATGGGGTGCACAAACTACCGATTACTTTGAAGTGTTTAATGGCCTACTCACGTCGTTGAGGGAGACTGTTTCACTTCTGGTACTTGGCGGATAGTTTGCCGCACCCGTAGGGGTCTAAGGTAGGGTTTGGCTATTCATCACGACCGTGTAATCCGTCTTTTGTTGCAGGCTCAAACGAAATGCGGATTCCTAGTATATCCAATATGTTCATCTGTGATCTAGAATGCCTATTATTGCGTCTGACGAATATACAATATCTATATATGATATCTAGTAGGCGTTGCTTATGTTTTGCATCCGTGCTAGCCCAGCCCCCGCTCTGTAGTTAGTTAAGTAACCTAACGGGTGAATGATGGGGCCCAGTGGCGAATGCGGATGGCATAAGCGGACATTGTATTTTCGTTGTTTTCTGCAATGATAGGATAAATGATGGGACACATTATTTTTAATGCAAAGAAAACAAACCAAAAATGAATCGTTGGAACAAATTTAAAAGAAACCACTCGGTTATTTTAAAAGAGCAGAATTTTTAATTGCGGAGCTTTAACCACTCCTTTTAAAAAGCTATCAGGTTCCTTCGATTATATCAAGTTCACTACGTTCACGGTTTCGCCAAAACAAGTCGTAGCCCTCCGTCATTTCATATGAATGGTCAATAGTATTCAAGCTATGTTTGTTTGGCCCTTAGTCAAGACATAGTGATTGGTAGCTGCTGGGGTGTTCACATGTTGCATAGAAAGATGCGTTGGTTTGGGACAGTCGTATTACTTTGTTGGCCCTTAGTCAAGAGTATGTACGAGTGGGTTCAAATTAACAAGGATAATGATGGGAAGAACTTGACATGTGACTTATAATTTGTCGGCCCTTAGTCAAGGTCATAAGAACATGGGGCAAAAATCCACATCGGGAGTTTCTAAAGAAACTGAAACTTGCTAGTGTTGCATACCATTTGGAGTTTGATTGTGTTGGTAGGATTCTTTTAGCATTATCACACGATAATATTTGGATCCTGATCCTGCTGTGGTATATGCTACTCATCAGAAGATTCGTCACTTAACGATCAATGCTATAAACCAAGTAGGTGTCTAGAATAGTGTCAGCGGGGCTAAGCCTCCAGAGAAAAGAGGTTATTTAATTAAGGAACTTCGCGAAAGCGTCATAAAACCTCTCTCGAAGTACCAACACTAGCCTGGCTGAACGGTTAAGAAAGTATTGTACGGTGAGATCAGTCCTGACTAATTCTTCTCTTATGATTTGAGGAAGGATTCAAGAAACAGTGGGAGCCATCCAGTTTAGATAAACTAAAAACCAATCTAAACTTGCAAGTGCTTCATGCTAAAGTGTTTTCTTCTCTCTCTCTTAATTACAGCGACCATGTGACCATGACTAGGTTACATCTAGATAACAAGTTGACTGAATCTGAATTTTATGACTGGCAAAGGTCTGTCCAGATGTCCATTGCCTATGACAAGCTGGACCACCCTATTACTACTCAAGCCCTCCCGTCCCAGGTCCAGTTTCCACAGTCACGGATATGGATATTCGTCAGACTAGGGAAAAGGACAGTGCGAAAGCCAAGTGCCTCGTGTTGGCTTCAGTTGATGGTGTATACCTGAAGCAGCACGAGAAGATGAACTTAGTTTCCATCTTCCTCCATAACAAAGATTTATATGGAGAGCAATCTCGTATCGCAAGATATGAGACATCGAACGAATTGCTTCAAGCGAGGTTGGCTGTCGGGTCATCTGTAGGGGACGACGTCCTTACGATGACTAGCTATATTGATAAGCTCACGGACCTGGTGACTACGTTGGGAAACAGGTCATATGCTGACTTATTTCCACAGTCCCTACCCTCTACTTACACCCTGAAAGGAACCAGGGAGACACCCGCTCTGCTTAATGAGGGACCTTCTTCTTCTGCATCCAGGGCGAAAGCAAAGGGTGAAAAGAAGAAGACCTCCACAAAGCCGATATACGGTGTCAGTGAAGTAGAAGGAAAGGGAAAAGCAAAAGTTTCGGGACTTGGTGTAGTAAGGAGGGATGTTCCTATTGGTATGGGAACGGGCATTGGCAGAAGGATTGCAGGGCTTTGGAAGCCAGTAGCCAGGATTCGAAGCATGTTGTGGCTTCGGCCTCGAGTGTGTTTGTAATTGAGAACTGTTTGTCAATTAACTCTACTTCCTGGGTACTAGATACCGGAGCAGGATCTCATATCTGTAATTCATTACATGCTTTGAGAAACCGTAGAGTTATCAGGGTAGCGATTTATCTCTCAGAGTTGCGAATGGAATGAGCGTGGACGCTGAATCCATAGGAGAATATCGCCTAGGTTTGACAAGTCGGCAGATATTGATTCTACGTAACTGTTTGTATGTACCTAGTTTGACTTGTAATATCATATCAGTATCCTCACTTTCTAGAGAGGGATATGATTTTACATTCGCAAAGTAAACATCCACCTAAATCAAGTTCTGATTGGGTCCGGTACATTAGATGACGGTATATACGTATTGAATCAAGCTCAGGTTTTCAATGTCCAGAACACACTTAAAAGAAAGTCTCCGGAAATAAATCAGGCTTTCTTATGGCATTGTAGACTAGGTCACATCAATGAAACACGGTTGACTAAGTTACATAGAGAAGGATATTTGAATCCGTTCGAATATCAATCTTATGCTACTTGTGAATCTTGTCTCATGGGAAAGATGACAAAGACTCTGTTTACTGGACCAGAGTAAGAGCGAGCGATCTCTTGGGACTCATACACAGCGATGTGTGTGGTCCAATGTCTACACATGCGCGAGGTGGTTATTCCCACTTCATTACTTTTACGGATGATTTCTCTAGGTATGGACATATCTTCTTGATGAAGCATAAATCCGAGGCTTTTGAGAAATTCCAAGAATACAAGAATGAAGTGGAAAACCAAACAGGCAAAAGTATCAAGACACTGAGATCTGATCGAGGTGGCGAATACTTAAGTGCCGAGTTCCTGGGTTACTTAAAAGAGAATGGAATTCTCTCTCAGCTTACTCCTCCATACACACCACAACACAACGGTGTATCGGAAAGGCGGAATCGAACCCTATTGGATATGGTTCGTTCCATGATGAGTAAGGCTGAGTTACCGCAATCTTTCTGGGGTTATGCACTAGAATCAGCTGCATATCTTTTGAACCAGGTTCCAACCAAGACTGTGCCTATCACACCATATCAGATGTGGAGTGGGAAGAAACCCTGTCTTACACACTTTAGGACATGGGGGTGTCCAGCTTTTGTTAAAAAGCAGCATGCGGACAAGCTCGAGGCACGCTCAGTACAGTGTAAGTTTGTAGGATATCCAAAGAACTCCAAGGGGTATTATTTCTATTATGCAGAGGAACAAAAGGTTTTTTGCTTCTCGTCATGCCTACTTCTTGGAAGCTGAATTTTTAGAAAATCAGAAGAGTGGGAGCGCAATAGAACTGGAAGAAATTCCAGAACCACAAGCTGTTACTGAAAGTTTGGTAAAACAAGAAGGTTCAGAAGAAAGGGACATCCCAACGCCTATCCGCAGAAGTAGTAGGCAGTCTCATCCGCCCGAGAGATACTACGGTTTTCTCATAGACGGAGATAGAGAAGATTGCATCATTGATAATGATGACCCTACTAGCTTCCAGCAAGCCATTCAGAGCGGCGACTCGGTAAAATGGCTGGATGCAATGCGCACCGAAATGGAGTCCATGTACACCAACAATGTATGGACTTTGGACATTGCTCCAGATGGGGTAAAACCCGTAGGATGCAAATGGATCTTCAGAAAGAAGATTGGTGTGGATGGAAAGGTTGAAACCTATAAGGCTAGACTTGTTGCAAAGGGTTTTCGTCAAAGACCTGGTTTGGACTATGACGAAACTTTTTCTCCAGTGGCTATGCTCAAATCCATTCGGGTCCTTCTTGCCATTGCTGCCTTCCACGATTATGAGATCTGGCAGATGGACGTAAAGACGGTTTTTCTAAATGGTAATTTGGAAGAATGCGTCTATATGGATCAGCCAGAGGGATTCATTCAGAGTGGGAGCAGCGGTAAAGTGTGCAAGTTGCTTAAGTCCATTTATGGACTAAAGCAGACATCGCGGAGTTGGAACATCTGTTTTGATGATACTGTCAAAGAATTCGATTTTATCAAGAATCCAGATGAACCATGCATATATAGTAAGATTGTAGGGAGAGCTGTAGTATTCCTCGTCTTATACGTGGATGACATTCTCCTAATGGGAAATGATATTCCTATGCTACATTCAGTCAAAGGATTCTTGTCACAGAAGTTCTCCATGAAGGACCTGGGTGATGCCACCTACATTCTGGGGATCCAGATCTATCGTGATAGATCAAAGAGGATTTGGGACTTTCGCAGTCCAGGTACATAGACACCATATTGAAAAGATTCAGTATGGAAGATTCTAAGCACGGTAACCTACCGGCTTGTCACGGAATCACCCTCTCCAAAGAGATGTCTCCAAAGACTGATTTGGAAGGGCTCGCATGTCGATTATACCCTACGCTTCTGCGGTAGGCTCTATAATGTATGTAATGATATGTACCAGACCAGATGTTGCATACGCATTGAGCGTTGTAAGCCGGTATCAGGCAAACCCAGGGGAGAAGCACTGGATAGCAGTAAAGAACATTCCCAAGTACCTGAGGAGGACTAAGGAGTTGTTCTTGGTGTATGGCGGAAAGGACCTCCAGATCGAGGCCTTTGCCGACTCCAGCTTCCAGAGTGACTCCAAGTCCATGTCGAGTTATGTCTTTACCCTCAATGGAGGGGTGGTCTGTTGGAAGAGTTCCAAACAGGACACCGTTGCTGACTCAACGATGGAAGCGGAGTACATAGTTGCTTGCGATGCCGCGAAAGATGCTGTCTAGATGAAGAAGTTCCTCACAGAACTTCAGGTGGTTCCTACCAGTGTTGATCCAATACCTCTGTATTGCGACAAGAACGGCGCTATAGCTTTAGCGAAGGAACCCAGGTCCCATCAGAAGTCCAGACACATCTTAAGGCGGTATCACCTGATCAGGGAGATCGTAGATCGCCGGGAGATCGAGGTGAAGAGAGTAGATATGGAGAATAACAGTGCTGATCCATTCACAAAGGCCATTCCTCAGACGCAGTTCGAGAGGCTATTCGAGATGATAGGTCTGCGATATGCCAGTATATGGCCCTAGTGCAAGTGGGAGATTGTTAGTGTTTATGCTCTAGAGGCCATTACTGTATCATACTTGTTTGTATATTGCTTAATGGAAGCTTGGGATATTCACAGTTGTATTGACAGTCTTGCTAAAAATGGTAGTATGCTACTTAATTTGTTTCTACTTTAATATGTGCATATGTTTCTTTTAACATATGGCTTATACATATTAGTAGAACCCTTAGGATCTTTGCTTGATTACCAGCATTGTGATGGCAGTCACACTAGTGGCGGCAGGGTAATCTATAAGCAACATCCTATACAGGTCCCTGTTCGTAGGATTATCGAGACGGGGCATCGATACTCCGGAGTAGACTGGTGTATACGCTTCTCATCCCAGCATGGGGAGATGGTCTGTCCCACAGCCATCAGTATGTTGTATTGGAGATAGTATGCAGGTGCTCGTTAGGTTACGGGTACACCGGACAGGACTCGCCGGGAACTGCAGGTTGGTTTTATTCCCATCGTCAGATAGCAGTTCCCATGTGACATGAGTACAGCTTAGTCCGTCGACTTGACACTGCTACTTCGCCTCGAGTGTGTTCCCACTGTACTTAGATTATTACCCTACCACGACTCAAAGGAATCGTGCAAACAGGTAGTAGTTGGGTGCAGTCCCGAAGCACTTGGAGGCAGTGGCGGTTAGACATGATTCGTCTCTTCCGGGATTGGGGGTTGATATCGCGCTGTGTATGGAGAGCCATTACGCAAAGTCCCTGGCCAGGGCAAGCGAGATTTACTGGTAGGCTTCCAGTAGTTTCTCAAGGTGTAATGGGCTTCACTCCGACACGACTTATACCGCTATTAGGGGTCTGACGTTTACCGCCCCCTAGGCCCGATATGCGATAGTCCTAGACGAACAGACCGGACTGTACGGAGATTGTCACATCAGGCTCAGTAGGAGTTCGGATGGGTTTCCTCATCGTCCTTCTTATCGACATCTACCTAGGGACATTACGTACAGCTAGTACCGCTTACGGCCTATGGTTAAACCCACTGCCAGCGTAGTGTCGAGTCTTTAGAGTCCCACACAGAGAGTTTCTCTGCACCGGGAAAAAGGTGTAGAGGCCGTATGGTTTTACGGCAGGGCCGCGATCACTTACGTACACTTGTGCACGTACTATGATCGGGCAGATAATACTAGCGGGTTTTGGTTTAAGCCAGATTTAATTCTAGTATTATACAGATGTATTTATTCAGTCAAAGATTATCCGTGTTTTTCGGAAATACGGATGGGAGGGGCAGTCTCGTAATTTGTCGGGAAGCTTCTAGAAGAAGATGACTCATTTGTGTTTAATTCTTTTTAGGATTTAAACTAAATGAGGTGGAAGATGAGGTGTATGTTTATATTAAATGCTTAATGACTCATGAGGTGATTCACCCTTAGAATTAAATGAAGCATGATGAATATTAGATAGATATTTATTTTGATAATATTATTATGCTTCATATTATTCTTGCATGAGAATTATTCATTTGATCATCACAAAAGCTTTCTCTCTCCTCAAGTTATCATCTTTTTCCTCAAACCCTAAAAGCTCTCATGAGTTGAGAATTCTAGGGTTTAAGTGACTAAATAATCCATCTAAATACTCTATACCCTCTTGGACTTCTAGATTAGCAAACTAGAAGCCGTAGTTATCTCAGATTCGAGATAGGGGCTCGGACTATAGACTCTCGGATGGATCGTCTTTGACTCGAGGAGGCCGTTGAGGTGCCCATTTTCCATAGAGCCTACGAGGTGTGGATGACAGCGATGAAGACCCGAAGGACAAGTAACGTGAGGTATAACTTCGAATCAGAGTAGTTAAATCTCTCATAGTTTGCTAGTAATGGTTTAGACACGATCCGTGTGCTCAAGTCCGTGTTACGAAGCTTTGATAATTGTTTTTCATATATTCCGTCTCCCCGCGAACACGTGGGTTGCGTGACATGGACTTACAGGATATATTAGGATTTCCGGGTTTTATTTTAAGCATGTATAAAACACGGATTCTACGGTCGGGATGAATAGACAATCTCACACCCCTAGACCCCTACGAGAGCGGCAAGCAACCCTACCAATTCTAGAGTTAGGAGACCCGGTCTCAACTCCTCGAGACGATCTCCCACTGGACCCTAGAACCCGGTTACTTGTGCTCCCCGCCTTGGGTCCATCATAATGTGAAAAAGTAAATAATATACAATGGTGACATTATCGTCAACCCGGAAGTGCCCGAATAAAAGAATATTACATACAATGAATTTTACATGAATGAAAATGAAAAACTCTCATCTCACATAAAACCCCCGGCTATTCAAACACGACGATCCAATATAACATATCACAGCAACACATAACATCACATGTCATCAACGTAAGTAAATATGCGTATCCCAGTTGTCATTGACATATAGCACCGAAACCGGCGATACACAACATATTACACTTACGGTCGCTGAAAAGAAAGTGAAAAACTACAACAGCTGGAATCCGCAACCACCTTAGACATCATAAACCCAACGTATCACATATTTTGGATTTCATGCCTAACCAAATGAATTCCTTAGATATCGCATGCCTAACAATTATAAACCCCACATTTTAGTCTCGATATTGAAAACACCTTATAATATCTAGTTGGGCAATTCAACAAGATTCCCAACATCCTGATCGAATGCTCGTCGGAAACTTTAGTAGTCGCCGCACCCCTGATGCCGTCGACGAAGTGCACTAAGGCAAAATACCGCTGCCGCGAGCACTCGAACGGGGTTCTCCTACAGACACTTGGTCGGGGCTATGGGGCGTAGCTATCTATTAAGTTTACCCGGCGAGTATCCGCGTACGCTACGTGATTGTGGCAGACTTTTGATCACATCAAAATCCCATGGCAACCGATCAAATGAGACTAAACTGCTAGATTTATAAAATTCAAACTAGTTATCTCATAACTACTTGTGGATTCCAAATATTGTATCCCATCACATAATATCCGGACGACGATAAACTCTTCGATCGATTCATCAAAGTCCCACAATTTCCCGACAGCCCAACAATTGAGCACAGTTTAATAATACCCAGAATATGCCACAGTACCTATGCATCAGCCGTAGAAGGGCAAACCCAATCCTCACTCATGTCGCCATGGAACTACGACAAACCCTAGGGTTTGACCGCGGTTCCGCGATCCAAAAAAGTCGAGTTAGGGTTTCATTCTTCTAGAGGGTTCATAGACTTACTTGCATATTTTTCCGAATACGTTAAATTTGGAAAAAATAGGTTTTTGACATTCGATCGAACTTTTTAATTTCGTCTAGATAACATGCGAATAACCCGAAACAATGTTAAAAATACGAATACGAAACACTCCGAATTGTTTATAGTGCAAGATTACATCACATGCAAAATTAGCACAAACAAACAACACCTGAAACACCAAAACCCAGTAACTGGAACACACAAAAAAATTCATGGGAGGGGCTCGGATTTGGCCGAGATCAAGCTATAGGTGGCCGGCCAAATTTTCTTGGAATGCCCTGAAATTTTGTGTGTGTTCATGATGATATATCCCATACATCACTCTATACTTGTTTTAAAAATTTTTTTACAACATTTTAAAATCGACAGCAAGCAGGTTTTGGCGATGCAAGTTTCGGAGTATTTCGGTTTTGTAATCTTAACAAAATCTGTATAAATTTCTAGCATGGCTTTGATACCACTGCAGGGTTACCTAAGATGGCAGCAAGGTTTCGGGAGGCATCGTCCATGCCAAATTCAAAAATTTGCAGTTTTAGCTTACCCTAACTAAGAATCGTTAACTAGAAATCGACGGAATATCAAATGCAAACACTTTGCAATAAGAAGTGAGCAAGGAATACAAACTTTGTAGACAGGTCATTCAATTCAATAGCTATGTGTAATAGTCCCTTCGCTGCAATCGTGAACTCCGGACTCTAGATAGGCTCCCATGAAGCAACGAACATGCTTGTTTCGATGTCTTCGAGGCCGAAGATGATCTACGTCGAGGAGACACTAACCCAAGCTATTTCTTCACTAAGTCAAGAACTTTGTGAAGAGAACACCCTATACTAAATGGCAAGTAGTAGAGGATGATGAAGTAAGAAGTGGGCTCACTTTGGAATTCATTTTCTCATATTATTTCTCATACCTCCATTGAAGCTAGAAAGCTTTTTTGGAAGAACAAGAAGAAGAAGAGGATGAACTCATCCTATGAATTAATCCTCATCCTAATCAATTATTGCAACCATGGGTGAGTTAAACCCGCATGCCTAACTCATGTAGAGAATTAACCAAGGGCTAAGGTTAAGGGTAGCGTTTACAAATATCTTAATGCAAAACAAAACTTGAAAACTTTAGTCAATGCAAATCCAAGCTTCCAAAAGCTTCTTGCCTTGACAAAAGACTTTAGTTTTGAATTACTTAATCCATTAAAAACCCTAGGATTAATCATAACATGGTATAAGTCTCATACACCCATCTTGCATGTATCATCAAACATGACACAAAACAAGTACACAAAAATATATCACATATATACAATGTGCACTCAAGTGAGAAAAGAATCATAAGTGAGCTAATACTAGTTAGTGTAATGTAATATATTTAATATATAATTATACATTAAATTATTAAATCAACTCTTGATTTAATAATCCGGCTATATCACATATAACCGACTAATATCAAGTGTAACAACTTATCGAATCAACACTTGATCCGATAACCCGGCTATATCGCATATAACCGACCAAAGTCACAAATCGCGAGAATACAACACGGTATCTCATACTCGTATCAATCTCGCTCCCGCACATATCACATATGTGCTCCTACTCTGTTTCGCTTGAGCCAGGATACCCCCGTGTAGGACTCTAAAGACTCGTCAATACGCCGGCAGTAGGTGATGATCATATCAAACACTCACAAGCCGCAAGCGGTCTGCTAAATGTAACGGCCACCCGGGTATTGAGCGATCAGAAGATCAACAAGCAAGCCTGCTCATACTCCTGCGAATCCAGTCAGTAACACTACCGCACAGTCCGGTATCTTCGTCTGATATGTCGCATATCTCGTCTAGGGGTGGTAAACATCAGACCCCAGTAACTCGATAAGCCGAGTCGATATGAGGCTCATAACGGGTCGAGATACTACTGATAACACTCACCAGTATATCTCTAAAGCAGCCTTGGCCAGGGACTTCCTGTTATAGCCAATCGAGCACAGCGCAACATCAACCCCCAATACCGGGAGAGACGAATCCCCTCCTATCGCTCATTGTCTCCATGTGACTCGGACTGTACCCAAAAACCACCATTTTACACCTCCTCTTGAACGTGGTAAGGTGGAAATCAAAGCATAGTGGGAATCACACAAGACTCTATGACGATCTCGGGTCGACAGACTAACCTGTACGAGTGTCACCAGAGAACTGCCATCTGACGTGAGGTATAATACCATCTGGGAGTTCTCGGCGAGTCCGTACAGTGTACCCAGTCTCCACTGAGCACCCGTATATCATCTCGGATGTCAAACACCAATGGATATGGGATCATCCATCGCCCATCTATATGGGTCGAGAAGGTATACACTAGTCTACTCTGGTATAGATGTCCCGTCTCGTTACACTTGCGACTAGGGACATTAAAGGATGTACTCACAGACTACTTTTGTCCCACTGGTATGATCCGCATCATAATCTTGGTAGTCAAGTACACATCCTAAGGGCTTTACCAACATGTAACAGAGAGACAATCAATGTACATGTTAAGATAAAGAGTAACCAGATAGCATACTATTATGTCGAGCAAGAAAGTCCTCCCTATATATGTCCAAGCATCCACTACAATATACATCTCATGTACAGTAATGGCCTCTAGGGCATACATATAACAAACACTTCTGCGGTAGGCTCTATCATGCATGCGATGTTATGTACCTGACTAGATGTAGCTAATTCAATAGGTGTAGTGACCAGGAATCAATCGGATCTTGGGAGAATCACTGGACAGGTGCGGAGGACATTCTTAAGTACCTGAGAAGCACTAAAAGAATGTTCTTAGTTCAACTTCCAGAGTGATAAGGTTGACTGATAGTCAGTCTCAGGTTTTGTCTTTACCCTCAGTGGAGGGATGGTATGTTGGAAGAATTCCAAACTATATACCGTGGCAGACTAGACGATAAAGGTTGAATACATCGCTACCAACGATCCTACAAAAGTGGATGTTTGGATAATTCTTGTTCATGAGATGAACATGGTACCTGCCATTGAGCATCCAACAATTGTTATTGAGACAACAATGGAGTTGTGGCTTAGGCCTAGGAACTCTGGTCCCATCAGCGATCCAGACATATTCTGAGGCAGAATCACCTGATTAGGGAGATGGTTGATCTCCAAGGGATCGAGGTTAGGAGAGTTAATGAGAAGGATAACACGGCGGATCCACTCATAGAGGCCTTTCCCTAAAGAGACAATTATGGGGCGTTGAGTATGAGATACTACAACAAACGACCTTAGTGCAAGTGGGAGATTGTTAGTTATATGTATGCCCTAGAGTCTATTATTATACATGTGATGTATATTATAGTGGATGCTTGGACATATATAGGGAGTACTTTCTTGCTCGACATGATAGTATGCTATCTGGTTGCTCTTTATCTTAACATGTACACTAATTGTCTCTCTGTTACATGTTGATAAAGCCCTTAGGATGAGTACTTGACTACCAGGATTATGATGTAGATCATACTAGTAGGGACAGTGTAGTCGGTAATTACATCCTTCAAATGTTCCTAGTCGTGGGAGTATCGAGACGGGGCATCGATATTCCAGAGTATATTAGCGTATATGCTTCTCGATCCATGTGATGGGCGATGGATGATCCCATATCCATTGGTGTTTGACATCAAAGATGGTATATGGGTGCTCAGTGGAGACTGGGTACACTAAACGGACTCGCCGAGAACTCCTAGATGGTATTATACCTATCGTCAGGTAGCAGTTCTCTGGTGACACTGGTACAGGTTAGTCTGTCGACACGAGATCGTCATAGAGTCTTGTGTGATTCCCACTGTGCTTTGATTTCCACCGTACCACGTTCAAGAGATCGTGCAAAACGGTGGTTTTTAGGTACAGTCCCGAGTCACATGGAGGTAATGAGTGAAAGGAGGGGATTTCGTCTCTCCCGGTATAGGGGGTTGATATTGCGCTATGCTTGATTGGCCATAACAGCAAATCCCTGGCCAGGGTTGCTGAGATTTACTGGTAAGTGTTATCAGTAGTTTCTCGAACCGTTATGGGCCTTGCATCGGCATGACTTAGCAAGCTATTGGGGTCTGACGTTTACCAACCTCAGGTGTGATATGCGACATATCAGACGAAGAGACCGGACTGTACGGTAGTGTTACTTATTGGATTCACAAGAGTATGAGCAGGCTTGCTTGTTGATCTTCTGATCGCTCAATACCCGGGTGGCCGTTAGGTTTGGCAGACCGCTTGCGGCTTGTGGGTGACTGACATGATCACCACCTACTGCCGGCGTATTGACGAGTCTTTAGAGTCCCATACAAAAGTTTCCTGGCTCAAGAGAAACGAAGTAGGAGCACATATGTGATATGTGCGGGACCGAGATTAATGCGCGTATGTGATACCGCATTCTATTCTCACGATATGTGATATCGGTCGGTTATATGTGATATAGCAGGGTTATCGAATCAAGTGTTGATTCGATAAGTTAATACATATGATATTAGTCGGTTATATGTGATATAGCCGGATTATTAAATCAAGTGTTGATTTAATAATTTAATGTATAATTATATATTTGATATATTAATTTACATTAACTAACCACTCACTGTTCGGGCTCACCGGCCAGACAGTTTCCTTGAACAGATGAAATGCCTAGCGCCGTTTTGCTCACTTAAACATTTCTTTTTCTTACTTATGCTTTTAATATATATATGATATATATTAATTGTGTTTCTTTTTGTGTCATGCTTGATGATACATTCTACATGGGTGTATGAGACTCACACCATGCTCATTATAATATAGGGTTTATTTATTTAAAGTAAATCAAAAATTAGATGGAAATTTGCTCATGGTTGAAGCTTGTGGAAGCTTGTGGAACCATTGACTTAGTCCACTAATTTTTTTTACTTAAGATATTTATTAACCCAACCATTAGATTAGCCATGGTTTAGTCTCTACATGAGTTAATATGAGATATTATCTCACCCATGGTTGCTATTCTCACCACTTGATTCATTCTTCACTTGCTTCATTCCATGGTTGCTTTCTTCATCTCCTTCCTCAAGCTTTCTAGCTTCATGAGAGGTGAAGAAAATTAGTGAGAAAATTATTTCTAAAGTGAGCAAAATTCCTACTTCATCAACCTCTTCTCTACTAGCCATTTAGATTGGGTTGTTTTTTCACTAGTTCATCACTTAGTGAAGAGGTAGCTTGAGTTAGTGTCTCCTCGACGTAGATCATCTTCGGCCTCGAAGACTTCAAGTAAGCTTGTTCATTTCACCTTGTGGAGCTTCACTTGAGTCCGGGAGATCACTACTTGGAGCGAAAGGACTACTACACAGAGCTATTGAAGTGAAGGACCGGTATACAAAGGTTGTATTCCTTGTTCACTTTATATGTAAAGTTGTTTACATGCTTGTTCGTCTAATTCTCTAGTTAAGATTCTAGCGTTAGGGTTCATTAGCATGCCGAATTTTTGAAAAAGGCATGGACGATGTCTCCTGAAACCCAGCGGCAACCCTAGGGAACCCTACATACATAAGTCGGCGATCCATCCTCATCATATCACGTACGGTATAATCCATCGTACAATATCATTAAATCAAATAGTACGGATCTATCGTCACGTACATCATATCACGTACGGTATAACCTATCATACGATATCATCAATCAAGTAGTACGGATCTATCGTCACGTGCATCATGTCATCTCATCTCGTCATATATCATCACATGGCATATCATCTCGTATCGCATCATGTATATACATCACCTCATATCATAATTTCATATCATATCGACTCGTTTCATCATATCGGATCATATCCTCATCATATCGTATCATATTGTAAATATATGTACTTATATACTTTTATGAGTAGATATAGATCATAGGCTAACAACTAGTACTAGGGATATATCATTCTACTAATATACTACTAGCACCTATAATATCTAGAAACACTATTAGCTATGTATTCGTATCCTAAGTATATATATTCATATATACCCTAATATTATGATTGCGGGGGTGCTATATGCCATCAACCCGACATCCCCCGTAGATTTACATCTACCCACCTGCAACGCCTCGCCCTAGTCGATCTCAATGGATGCCTTGCCCTCCTTCGTCGTCCCGAGAGTCCACGCGCTTATACGTACAATCAAAGAATATCGTATCGCATACAAATCCAAATTGAAAACCGATACGACAAGCGAAGGGCATATAGGTTAGAACCTATAGTCCGTCGTGCTAGAACAACAAAACAACCCCCGACGTAGACGTACAAACGTCAAACGACCGAGTCAAAAATCAAGTATCAAAAACCATGTTTTTAAATGTCGGAAAACATAAGCAGAAACTTAGTAAAATGCTCCCAGATTCTGCCTAAAGTGAAATTAAACTTTTTTGCATATAGGGTAGGTCTAGTTATTTAAAAAGCGAGCTATAGACAAAATTTCAGACCCTATCTCCAAAATTGGGCCGAAATTTGCGGCCAAATTGAATAAAATGGCGGCCAAAATTTGGTGGATTGGGCTCGAGTTTCTAGGGTGGATTCCTAGTGGTCTGCACATCTCAGTGAATCTGCTATTAAATTTTCAAAGTCTCTGAGTAATACCAAATTCTAATTGATCAACAATATCTCGACAAAGCCTACATCGAAAAATTCTAAGTTCGTCTTTGAACCTTCTAAACTCATTTTAATCAAGACTACCACTACTACTAGGTCAGTAGACACTCATTACACCCTCTACTATATCTCCACTATAAGTTTTATCTCCTAAACTCATCCTAGAATTTTCCAAGTTCACTAAACATTAACTTTGTAACTCTAAACCAATATAGGAGGTTAGGAAACCTAAAGACTTGTTTGAAAGTGAAAATATTAGCTCATGGAGCAACATAAGAAAATTCCTTGATGACAAAGGAAGCTCAAAACTCCAACTTGATCCCACCATGATGTGTAGGATGAGGTTGGGAACATTTTTTTGTGAAGGTTTGTGTGATATTTGAGATGGTTTGGGGGTGTTTTGTGGGGTGGTAGAGGAAGTGGAGGAGGTGATGGAGATGAAGAGGAAGAACATGATAAAGGGATGAAGGGATGAAGGAATAATGGGAATGAAAAGAAATGGATGGCTACTACAATTCTCTCTCTCTCTCATTTATATCTCTCATTTAAAGCACCATCCTATCATGTCCCCCCTCGTTTTCTTTTCTTTTTATCTTTTCTATTTAAAACAATAAAACCAAATAAAAATGAAACCATGATATAAATCATGAACAAAATGTTACATGTCATGCACACAAAGAATGCTTAACAAATGAGGCTAAGTTTAGTGCACAATTAGTAAATATTAATCAAGTTTTAACATAAATTTATTTGTAAATAATTGTATAATAATTTATAAAAGCCCAAATCCAATAAATACTTTTATAAATGATAATTTATTTTTAAATTCCAATTATTTTCCAAAATATAGGTATATACAATTATACCAATCTACAAAAAATCAAATCTATATTCGTGAAATTTATTATTTTATTATTTAATTTGAAAATATTATTTTATATTTTTCTGAAATGTTACATAAGAAAAAATGGAAAAGAGAATGGCTTGATTTTTTGCAACCATCCAAGAATAGTAAATCCAATGGTTATACTATACAATAATCAAGCCATACCTCTCTACCATTCTACAAAATACCTCATCCTCTACCTCATTTTTCGATTTTATTTTGAAGGAAAATCAAAAAATGAAGTGTCCATCTTCTAGAACAAATTCCGTATAAATACGGAATATAACCCGGGGGTACGTATCGAAATACATATATGCGTAATCATAAAAAAAATACGAATAACCAAGAGAGAGAAAATGAATAGGGAACAGTAATACTAGAATATATATATTAATATATATATATATATATATATAAATTATTAAATAAAAATCTGATTTAATAATCCGGCTTAATCCTAAACTGCTAGTATTATCAACCGTTCGATTAAAGTCCGTGAAGCCTGTACACGTATTTAATCGGACACCCTATATGTGTAGATTTCCTTAGCACCATGCCTAGGGTTTGCAAGCATCACACATGCCACTTTAAAAAGTTTAGGGGTTTCTAAGCAAACTAACATAGAAATCGAACTAGAAATCTAGGGTAACAACAAAAAGTATCACATACTTTATAATGTTTAACACTAAGTGGGAGAAAATACAACCTTTGTAGACTTCCCTCCTTGACTCCTTGGATCAACAATGGTTTGAACCGGCTCGCTAGAATCCTTCCATGTCCACGACGATCCATCCGGAGTCCCTTTGCACAAGCTCCTAGCTTCAATTGATCTATGAAGAAGTGGAGCAAACAACCTACACTAATGGGCTAGAGTAGTATAGATTGGTGATGTGGTTTGTATTCTCACTTAAAACTCCTTTCTTTTTAAGTTCCTCACTCAATGGAAAACTCAAGAGAGCATGAAGGATGAAGGAGATGGCAAAGCTTGAGCTCAAGTTGTGATTCTCTCTTAATTAAAAGAGAAAAGAAAATAATATATATATATATGAGAGTCACACTCTCAACAAACCATGGTAAATAAATATCTAGATATTTTTATTAGTGAGTTAATCAACAAAGGAAATTAAACCATGGTCTAAGTCAAAGTTAAGTCAAGGTTAGAGGAAGAAGAGTGTAGAAACCATGAACCATGAATTAATCTCCTTTTTCTTTTTTTCAATAATTAATATATATGTATATTTATACCATGTGAGTCTTGCATTGACATCTTCAATGTATCAACAACCATGACACACATGCATGCATGTATGTGTGCATTTACATCAACATGTTTATTTTCATGCATCTATTCATGCATACATCCAAATAGAAATGGTTTAAACAAGTGAGCTAAAAGTCAATATTAAATCAACACTTGATTTAATAATCCGGTCATATCACATACGACCCGACCAATAGAAAACGCCCGATTAAAATACGGTATCATATACGCGCATTTAATCGAGCTCCCGTGCATATCTCATATGCACACCACATCATTTCGCCCGAGTTAGGAAACTCCCGTATAGGACTCTAAAACCCGTCAATACGCCGGCAGTAGGTGGTGATCATATCAAACACCCACAAGCCGCAAGCGGTCAGCTAAACATAACGGCCACCCGGGTATTGAGCGATCAGAAGAAAAACAGGCGAACCTGTCAAAACTCCCGTCGAGCCAACTGGTAACACTTACCGTACAGTCTAGTCTCTTCATCAGTTATGCTGCATATCGAGTCTAGGGATGGTATCGTCGACCCCAATAACTCAATAAGTCATGCCGGTATATGGACTATAACAGATCGAGAAACTACTGATAACACTTATCGGTAAATCTCATCAGCCCTGGCCAGGGACTTCCTGTTATAGCCAATCGTACATGGCGCAACATCAACCTCCAATACCGGGAGAGACAAAACCCTCCTATCGCTCATTGCCTCCATGTGCCTCGGGACTGTACCCAAAATCCACCTGTTTGCACGACTCAGTAGAGTCGTGGTAGGGTGGAGATCAAAGTACAGTGGGAGGACACATAAGACTCTATGACGATCTCGGGTCTACAGACTAACCTGTACCAGTGTCACCTGAGAACTGCTATCCGACGATAGATATAATACCACATAGGAGTTCTCGGCGAGTCCGTTCAGTGTACCCAGTCTCCATTGAGCACCCGTATACAATCTTTGGGGTCATCAGACCAAATGGATATGGGATCATCCATCGCCCATCATATGGGACAAGAACCATATACGCTAGTCTACTCTTGAATATCGATGCCCCGTCTCGATACACCTATGACTAGGAACATTTCAAGGATATGCTTATAAACTACACTTGTCCCACTAGTATGATCTCCATCATAGTCTCAGTAGTCAAGCAAATATCCTAAGGGCTTTATCAACATGTACCAAATGTGTAAGATGCATGATCAAATGAACATGTCAAAATAAAGTATAATCAGATAGCATACTATCATGTCGAGCAAGAATGTCCTCTGAATATATATATATACACACACATACCGATACATCCACTATCATATAATGGCCTCTAGGACATACATATATCCAACAATCTCCCACTTGCACTAAGGCCAATTATTGGCATATCTCATACCCAACATCTCAAAAAGTCGCTCATGCTGCGGCTGAGGGAGGGCCTTGGTGAGTTGATCCGCAGTGTTGTTCTTTGTATCTTCTCTCCTAATATCGATCTCGTGGCGATCAACTATCTCCCGGATCAAATGATATCGCCTCAGTATGTGTATGGACCTCTGATGGGACCTGGGCTCTTTGGCCAATTCCACAGCCCCATTATTATCACAATACAATGGTATTGGATCAATAATGGTTGGAACTACTCCTAGCTCCGAGATGAACTTCCTCATCCAGACGGCTTCCTTGGCAGCATCATTTGCAGCAATGTACTCAGCTTCCATCGTAGAGTCTGCAACGGTATCCTGTTTGGAACTCTTCCAACTCACCGCCCTTTCATTGAGGGTAAATGCAAACCCTGAAATAGACTTACTGTCATCCTTATCACTCTGGAAGCTCGAATCGGTAAAGGCCTCCATTTGGAGATCCCCGTTACCATACACCAAGAACAATTCTTTAGTCATTCGCAAGTACTTAAGAATGTTCTTCACAGCAGTCCAGTGATTCTCTCCTGGGTTTTACTGATACCTGCTTACTACACCCAGTGCATAAGCTGCATCGGGGCGTGTACACAACATCACATACATTATTGATCCTACGGCTGAAGCGTATGGAATAATGCTCATGCGAGCTCTCTCTTCATCAGATTTTGGGCAAAAGTCCTTGGAAAGAGTAACTCCATGGCATGCGGGTAAGGCACCCCGCTTGGAGTCTTCCATACTAAACCTCTTTAGGATGGTGTTGATGTACCTGGTTTGGGACAATCCCAATAACCGTTTGGATCTATCCCTAGAGACCCGTATGCCCAATATGTACGTGGCATCACCCAGGTCCTTCATGGAGAACCTTTGTTATAAGAATGATTTGACCGACTGTAGCATAGGAATGTCATTTCCTATCAGAAGAATATCATCCACGTACAATACGAGGAATGCAACATTTCTCCCTACAGTCTTCTTATAAACACAAGGTTCATCTGGATTTTTGACGAAATCAAATTCTTTGATAACATCATCAAAACAGATGTTCCAACTCCGTGATGCCTGCTTTAATCCATAAATGGATTTAACCAACCTACATGCTTTCCCGCTGCTCCCACTGTCAATGAAGCCCTCTGGCTGATCCATATAAACGCATTCTTCTAAATCACCATTTAGAAATGCAGTTTTAACGTCCATCTGCCAGATTTCACAGTCGTAGTGAGCACCAATAACAAGTAGGATTCGAATGGATTTAAGCATGGCTACCGGAGAGAAAGTCTCGTCATAGTCCAGTCCTGGTCTTTGACGAAAGTCTTTCGCTACCAACCTTGCCTTATAGGTCTCTACCTGCCCATCTACACCGATCTTTCTTTTAAAGATCTATTTGCACCCTACGGGTTTTACCCCAGAGGGTACAACCTCTAAAGTCCATACTTTGTTGGTGTACATAAACTCCATCTCGGACCTCATGGCATCCAGCCACTTCACAGAGTCACCACTTGTGATAGCCTGCTGAAAACTGGTAGGGGCATCATCATCCATGATGCAATCTTCTCTATTACCATCAATAAGAAAACCGTAGTATCTCTCCGGTGGGCGAGAAGTCCCACCAGATCTACGGAATGGCTGAGGTTCATAAGATTCTGTTGCAACATCAAGTTCAACCAAGTCGTCATTTGTAACTTGTGTCTCTAGAACCTCTTCTAGATCTACCATATCGCTATCAGTAGCATTTGGAAAAAAATCATTTTCTAAAAATGTGGCATTACGAGAAACAAACACCTTTTGTCCCTCCTTGTGGTAGAATAGATATCCATATGAATCTTTTGGATATCCCATAAATATACACTTGACCGATCGTGTCTCGAGTTTGTCTGGATTCTGCTTTTTGACAAAAGCCGGACAACCCCAAATCTTAACTCGTTTAAGAGATGGTCTCTTCCCATACCATATCTCATATGGAGTGGTAGTCACGGTTTTGGTTGGAACTTTATTCAACAAAAAACTGCATTCCCCCAAAAGGAGAATGGTAACTCAGTATCACTCATCATGGATCGCACCATATCCAATATGGTGCGATACCGCCGCTCTGACACACCGTTGTGCTGTGGTGTGTAAGGGGGGTGGGCTGAGAGAGAATCCCATTCTCTTTTAGGAAGTTCAAAAACTCTGTACTAAGATACTCTCCACCTCGATCTGATCGAAGTATTTTGATGCTCATTCCTGTTTGTTTTTCTACTTCAAGTTTATACTCCTTGAATTTCTCGAAAGCTTCAGACTTATGTTTTAATAAAAACACATGACCGAATCTTGAGAAATCATCAGTAAAAGTTATGAAGAAAAACCGCCTTTCGCATGTGTAGACAATGGCCCACATACATCACTATGTATGAGGCCGAAGAGCTCTGTAGCTCTTTCTCCGTGTCCAGTAAACGGAGTTTTGGTCATTTTCCCTTTGATACAAGACTGACAAGTCGCATAAGATTTATACTCAAAAGGATTTAAATATCCATCTTTATAAAGCTTGTTTAGTCTTGTTTCATTAATATGACCAAGTCTACAATGCCAAAGAAAAGCTTCATATATATCTGAAAATTTTCTTTTATTTGTGTGTTGTATTTTCAAAACCGTGTGATGATTAAGGATGTATATCCCGTTGTTAAGTGTACTACAACCAATCAACTCTTGATTCAGTTTAATGTTCATAACATTGTGCTGCAATATAAAATGATATCCTTCATTGTCTAACAAAGAAACGGATATTATATTACAAAGCATGCTTGGTACAAAACCAATACACAACCCGATGGAAACCCTAGGTGATACTCTCCCACTGAAATTGCTTGTCCATTGGAACCATTTCCAACTCGGAGAGTGTGATCACCTGTCTTCAAAACTCTGCTATTTCTCAAGCCCTGCACAGAATTGCAGATATGAGAACCCGAACCGGTATCCAATACCCAGGAAGAAGAGTTTATAGAAAAACCGTTTTCAGTTACAAACACACCTGAAGCTGAAGCATCACCATGCTTCCTTTTCTTGAGTTCAAGGTATTCCGTACAGTTCCGGTTCCAGTGCCCCGTCTTCTTGCAGTGAAAACATTCTACCTTTCCCGACTCCGCGGCTTTGGATTTGTCTTTCCCTATAGCCTTCTTAATTCCACATCTCGGTTTGGTGGATTTCTTCTTATTCTTTCCCTTGGCCTTGGCTTTTGGGACGGAAGAGGAAGATTGTCCAACAAGCAGAGAGGAAGACTTCTCCTTAAGCGTGCTCTCCGCACTTCTTAACATATTGAGATGTTCGGGTAGTGACTTCTCCATGTTATGCATGTTGAAGTTCACTATGAATGGAGCAAAGGCAGAGAGAAGAGACTGTAGAACAATATCAGTATACTGCTCGTTCTCCATTGTCCATCCGAGGTCCTCAAGTGTTCATTACAGAAAACAGCATTTTAATACCGCTCATTTATTATCTATTTTGCTTTATATCGGTGCTATTAATCAGTGTCTGCTCTGTAATTACAGTTTACAGGTATTCGTGATAAAATACCGGAAACACATTCAAAATCACGGATATATTATCTGTGAGCCGACACTGCAAACAGAACAAGAAACCGACCGATATCCCAAGAGCTCTTTTTGAAACAATACAAGTGTACACACAACTCTTTGGCATGGATCATGGTGGGGCTGCCCATGGCACACAAGATATGATGAAGTGGGCACATAGGGGGACAAGAGTTATAAATGCTAAAAGTGTTGATGTGATGTATGGCATCACGTCCCCATCTTTTCACTGTCCCTTCCTTGCAGTCACATCACCTTGGTATTGATGAAATGGGAACATGGGGGGACAAGAGTTATAAATTCTAAAAGTGTTGATGTGATTTATGGCACCATGTCCCCATCTTTTCACTGTCCCTTCCTTGCAGTCACATCACCTTACTTATATTACTTGTTTAATCTTTTTTGGTGTCTATTAAAGCCAGATTAGTGAGCAAGGGAAGGGCTCTCATATGTACATATTCTATCTTATAGTTTTATTTTGGTTTTGGTTTAAGCTTGAGAGTGGGTGGGCTATCACTTGGTTTCTTCTTTTTTTTCTTCTTCCCTCTTGAAGCTTTCTCTTGAGAGCTTCATTATGGAGGTTGAACAAGTTACCAATATCTTGCACCTCTTCTTCAAGTGTTAATAATATTGTTGTTTCTTTTATTACTTGCTTTTTTTTTCTTATTTGCTTTTCTTTATTATGTGTAACTAATCTTCTTTGGTTGTGGTTATGGTGAGGAAGTGAGATGAAAGGTTTTGCCTCCTCCTCCTCTTGTAATTGTTTAATGTGCTTAATGTGATTCTAACTTAGAGATTGTTTTACGTATTGAGGTGATATGGTATTTTGAAACCATGGTTACTTTGTAATCTCTTCATATACCATATTCACTCCCCTTCCCCATTTCACAATGTTTAAGTTAAAATCAATTTGGTATTAAGTTTGCTAAGTTTGGATGTGGTATTTTGTGATTAAGTGACTTGACAAATCTCTTGGTTTCATATACCATATACCATCACAAACACTTAGCACACTTAACACGGAAATCATTTGCTCTCACTCACTACTTTGTGTTTTTTATGTTGTCGTATGCTTGCTAACCCTTGTGTTTAGTATTGATACCTCAAGCTTGGACATACAAACGGTAAGTGAACAAACGGACTCGTTTCGTGTTTTATGGCGAATATCGGAATTTGATGACTTGTGCTTCACAACCGCCTTGACAAGTCATGCTTCATGCCGGGATCGACATAAGGAAGGACAACTCATGATCAAGGGAGCTTCGAAGGAATCGTCGCGATTCGATCTTCCGAGCCGAAGCCACAACCACTTCTTCCTTATCATCTTTTCTTTATTTTCTTGTTTTCGTATTCTTTCTTTTTTAGTGACAAAACCAACACATTCGTTATTTGTTGAACCTTAAACAACAAGACCTAATACAAAATTCCCTGCGGATCGACCCGTACTTGCCGGCTTGCTACAACGGGCCGTGCACTTGCGGTTTATAAATTTTAAAACGAGAACGGTCTCGCGTGCGCATTCCATTTCATTAAAATCATATCCGTTTCCAAAACATACGCGTTTGCGCACGCGGGAGGATTCCCAACAAGTTTTTGGCGCCGTTGCCGGGGATTTGGTAGTATTGGGTACTGTTATTTCTGGTTCTTACTAACTCATTAACTACTAACTCATTTTTTTTTCAAAATTAACACAAACTAACAAATTCTTTTAACTTGTTCTCTGTCTTTTTGATCTGCTGTCACACTGAATTTAATTATAGGATTTTGCATATAACATTGGGACACTAATAGGACAATAAACACACAGTGAAAAGTTGGAGCACCAACTCAAACAGTTGGCCGCCGAAATATTACTTCTGGCCGCAAATTGCGGCCAGATTTCACCCAATTGCTCCAAATTTTTGGTTTTTGTTCCTCTGACATATTTTTGATCCATTGGTATATGCAAAATTTCACAATTGTGTGTGTGCAGGAATTGGGGCATATATATCGCTTTTGACACTATATATCGTATTTTCCGGCATTTCAGGTTTTTCACGGAATTACGACCAGCGATCGTGCGGAGCGAGACTCAAACTCAATTTCAAGACGTTAGTGAAGTATAGTGCCAAAGATCCGGTAGTTTGACCCGCGCAAGCGAACATTCAAATACCCGTAATCACTTCAAAGGAGGTTCTAAACCCAAAATCATATCGGTACGGATTTCCTAACACCTGCGCTCGAATCCGACGCAATCCAATTTTCTACCTTTTGCAGGATTCTTTGCATAATTTTGCCACCAATTGTAAAGAGAACTAACCGTATTTCTTGCAGCGCATAATACAAAATTAAAAAAGAATTGTTTGATTGATTGATTTTTTAAAATTCTTTTATTGATTGCGCATTGCATTTTAATACGAAATTAAGGGCACAAAGACCAAACCAAGATACGGTAAAGGATTTCATCACCTTTTCTCCGTAGCCTACAAATCACAAAACTGCATTTTCGCATACCCCCAGTAATTTAAAATCAATTAGAATTCTGACTTTAAGGAATTCGCGCTCATTAGGAGAAGTTAACTGTATTTAGAACTTTGCTTAACGGTATATCGTTCACGAGGTGTCTAGGTAAGTGTTCAAGAGAAAGGGTTATTTAATTAAGGACCTTCGCGAAAGCGTTGGAAAACCTCCCCTTCTATCTTGCACTTATCTGGCTTCGTGATCAGTATATCTTGAACCTATTTCTCGATACAGTTTTACTTCGTCAATCAGGTTCTTGAGCAGGTCTAGTTGACTTAGAATAACATAGACTGCTAGGGGTGTGATATTCGTTATTTTTATGATTTCTGTGAATTCTTGTTAATATGGGTGATACACGACTTAATTCATTTTTTCACGATTCTTATTCTTTTGTTTATACTCAATCTCAATTGATTTTGTACAAATTGCCAAAATTCTTCCCACATTTATGATATTTGTCCTTTTCTAGGGGGTGACCAACCGTCCCAAATAGTTGATAACGGTCACCCACCTAACACTCCTGAACCCAGTTCCACTTCAACCATAGACCAAATGATTGAAGATTTAGAGAAAGAGGTCGACAGAATGCCTGCTCTATCACCACCACCATCACAACCCCTCCAACCCGAAACAACTGAACCATCATTAGGGAGTGACGGTGAGATAGATGCTAGGTTGACCACTTTTGAAAAGGGTATTGAAGT
Source organism: Agapanthus africanus (assembly GCA_030015575.1). Taxonomy (NCBI): domain Eukaryota; kingdom Viridiplantae; phylum Streptophyta; class Magnoliopsida; order Asparagales; family Amaryllidaceae; genus Agapanthus; species Agapanthus africanus. The sequence continues at coordinate 201,640,785 of CM057347.1, read as the reverse complement.
AATGACTGCGGTCGAGAACCAATCAGCTGCGACGCTAGCCCTGTTTTTACAGCAATCTGAGCAATTATTTGTTGCTCAAGCTCAATCTTTGGCTAAAATCGAGAAACAAACGAAACATTTAGCTGAGAGAATTCTAGGGAGTGAACACAGTCAATCGGAACCCCATAGTGTCAATATCTATCATCTAGGAAGTCACCCGAGAGAGTTAAACGACCAACCAAATTTTGATGATTTCATAGATGATGATACGATTGAATTGACTGAGTGTTGCCAGGACACATAAGCAAACCCTCTGAGTCAGTCCACCACTAGCCTTCAGGTATCCACTGAACCTCTTGTCACTTGTGATTTAGAGATTGTTTTAACTGAAATAATACTTGATGAGAAAATTCTTGAACCGACTGATTTTTTATTTTCAATTTTAGATGAGGGAGCTTGTGAATTTAACGGGTATGGTTGGGATAGATTAGAAGAAATCAATGATCAGGAACCCACAATTTTTGTATCACCTTTCGATAGTGATTCGGAAGAAACGTTAGTGTGGGAACCTACTTTTTTAAATGATACGAACCTACCCATTTTTGAATGTGATGAGGAGGAAATCTTTTTGGGAGAGAGTGTAAATAATGAGAGTAGGATTGTGAAAAATAATAGGGAGGAAAACAGTGTTGAAAATCATTCTTTTATACAGAGTTTTGATGAAATTTTCGCTGATGAACTTGATATTCTTGGTGAGTTTGGGTCAAGATCATTTTGGGATCATACTTTGAACCTTTCTTTTTCAGAACTTTTTGCTGATGAACTCCAGTTCTTACACGAACCTGACTTCGAAACTCAACACATACTTATTGAAAATTCAATTCATTCAGAAAACAATGCTTTGACCGCTTCAAAACTTCATTTCCACCTTCAACATTTTTTGCTCCCTACTTTTACACACCCATGCCCTTTACTAACATCTAACCATTTTTTGTATATTCTCTTTTTCTTTTTTTTATACCTATTCTTTTGCCAGCCATGGCACTATATTGAAATTTTTTTTGAATGGCCGGTATTAATTTCTGCACTAACCCAGTCTTTTAATTTGTACATGTTGTAATTAATCTTAGGTTTTTTTCTTTTTCTTTTAATAAAATGCTCACCCTGATGTCTAAGTCTAGCTACCGGAGACGGGGGCAACGATGAGGACATCGTAAAACTCAAGTTTGGGGATGGGCACTGCATCATGTGTATATTCTGCATTGCATACATATTAAAAAACCCATAAAAATTGAAAAAAATTCTGAAAAATATAAAAACTTTGTCGTCAAGTTAGTTAATAGGGTAACTTAGATTTTATTCCGAAAGTTTAGTTGATACGTTAGAAGTAACTAAATCCTAGACTTAGGAATTGAAAACCCTAAAAATTGTTAGTGTATATGCCCTAGAGGCCATTACTGTATCATACTAGCTTGTATATTACTTAATGGAAGCTTGGGATATTCACCTTGTATATACAATCTTGCTCAAAATAGTAGTATGCTACTTGGTTTGTTTCTACTTCAATGTGTACATGTGTTTATTTTAGTATATCGCCTATACACATTAGTGGAGCCCTTAGGATCTTTGCTTGATTACCAGCGTTGTGATGGCAGTCACTAGTGGCGGCTGGGTAATCTATAAGCACATCCTTATGCAGGTCCCTAGTCGCAGGACTATCGAGACAGGGCATCGATACTCCGGAGTAGACTAGCGCATGCGCTTCTCATCCCAGAGTAGGAGATGATCTGTCCCACAGCCATCAGTACGTCGTACTGGAGATAGTATGCGGGTGCTCGTTGGGTTATGAGTACTCTGGACAGGACTCGTCGGGAACTGACCGGTTGGTATTATACCTATCGTCAGTTATCAGTTCCCAGGTGACATGAGTACAGCTTAGTCCGCTAACTTGACACTGTCACTTCGCTTCGAGTGTGTTCCCACTGTACTTTGATTACTACCCTACCACGGCTCAAAGGTGTCGTGCAAACAGGTAGTAGTTGGGTGCAGTCCCGAAGAACTTGGAGGCAGTGACGGTTAGACAGGATTCGTCTCTCCCGGTATTGGGGGTTGAGATCGCGCTGTGTCTAGGAGAGCCATTACACGAGTAGTCCCTGGCCAGGGCAAGCGGGATATACTGATAGGCTTCCAGTGTTATCTCAGGGTGTATTGGGCTTCACTCCGACACGACTTGTACCACTATTAGGGGACTGACGTTTACCGCCCCCTAGGCCCGCCATGCGATGTATCAGACGAACAGACCGGACTGTACGGAGATTGTCACATTCAGGCTCAGTAGGAGTTCAGATGGGTTTCACCTCATCAGTCTTCTTGTCGACATCTACCTGGGGACCGTTACGCACAGCTAGTGCCGCTTGCGGTCTGTGGTTAAATCCACTGCCAGCGTAGTGTCGAGTCTTTAGAGTCCCACACAGAAAGCTATTCGCCTTTAGGCAAAAGAGTAGAGGTCGCATGGTTTTGCGACAGAGTCCGGTCACATCCGTGCACTTGTGCACGTACAGTGTCCGGACAGTTAATACTAGCGGGCTTTGGTTTAAGCCGGATCCTAGTGTACGTTTTGGGATTGATTTTATCTCGTTTGTATTCGTGTTCCTCGGAACGCGGATGCGGGTGTGTATGCACAGTTGACAGAGAGACAGAGGCAGAATATTCTCATTGGGGTTGTTGACTGTTGACTGTTGACAGTGGACTTTTGCTTAACCCTAATGAGAATAAGATATATGATTAACATTAATATTAATTAAGTATTATAGTGACATGGTTGTTGAGGGGTTGACTTTGTTGACCGGTTGACTAGGTTGGACTAGTTGACCATCATGATGACAATGGCTATCATTTCTTGCAAAGACTTTTGCTTGCTTGTTCTATTATGCAAAATGAGTGCATGAAATGATATAGCCATTTTGACTTAAACCATTTACACAATACTTGATTACTATTTTTGTTATGATGGCTTTTGGATTATGAGAGGTGAGAATGAGAAGAGTATGGTTCATTCTATCATTTGCTTTCTCTCTCTTGAGCTCTCTCATTCTCAAGCTCTCCCTCTTCCTCTTGCTCTCTCTACCTCAAGGCAAACCATTCTCATGTGTTGAGACTCATTGCCTTAGAGATAAAAAGACACCAAAACATTCCTCTACTCATTCTAGTTCACAAGGCCTAGCAAGCCAAGTGATCTAGTTTCTTCAAAGTTCGAAGAAGAAGCCAAAGGTAGAAGCTTTCGGGTGGATCTATCTTCGGCGCAAGGAGACGACGAGGTGAGGCCGATCCGTACACCGGAAGGAGTCGAAGACGAAGGAGTTCAAGAAAGGTATAACCCCCTAACCGAGTAGGTAAACTCTTGTTAGGTTGTTAGTTAGATGTTTAACAAAGATCCGGTTTTGAGTCCATGTTACCGCCTCTAGAAAATTGTTTTTCACCAAATTCCGCATGCCCGAAAGTACCGGGAGAGGTAGCATTGACTTACAAAAATAACTCTCATTCTGTTAAACCTTGGTAAGAATACGTCCTTACAGTTTTTTTTTGAGAAATAGGTAATCTTGAGTTCAGTTCTTTAGTAAAGTCAAGATGAAGGGAAAGTATTGAAGTTTTACTGAAAGATAAGTCTGAAAAATAGTTTTTATTCTTAAATCCAAATTTAGAAAGTATATACCCAACAAATTGCACATACATGCACCTTGAAACTTGGGATAGTAGAGGATACCTAGAAATACTCTTGTCTGAAAGCCTAGTACGAAAGAAAATCGGTATTTAAAGCTAAACACCATAAGAGCATCATTGAAAAATATATCCGGTCTTGAAAAGAAAAAGAAAAATAGAAGAAAAAAAATAAATAAAGTCAAGACCTGGAAACTGCTATTTGCGCTTTAAGCTCATACATTCAGTAATCGGCTGTTAGTGCCTCAAGAAGTATTAATAGTCGCATGAAAGGTGTATGAGCAGCATCGTCGATCCATTAATGAAAAGAAGTAGTAGTAGGTATTAAGGCAAGGGTACTATAGCTTGAATTGAATTCTCGAGTGTAGGGGTGCAAATTTACACACATGTAGGGATATACGATCGATTTTTGGAGGAAAGATAAAAATGAAGAATAAGACTTATATTTTCTGTAAAGTTGATAACAATTCCTGATTGGAGAACGCACTTTAGAAGGAAAACTCAGAAATACCAATATCTTTCTAAACTGTAAATAAGCATATGATCTAAGATTAAATAGATAGGAGGTGTGAAACATACGGGTTGAATATTTCTAACTCGGGATGATAGAATTTCTAGCTTAGATACTAAACTGTAGGAGTAGAATCGACGTTAACTTATGAAACTAGCTTGACGGGATTTTGTGGGTGTAATCCGCTGAGAAACCTCAGGAGACAACACTCCTCCTACTAGGGATACCTAGAGGTTTAACGGCTTGTTGCACGTGCTCAGTGCAATCGCGTTCCCTGCGAATGTGAGGCTAGATTTTTTTTGTTTGCTCGGGATGAGCAAAAGATAAGTTTGGGGGTGTTTGTTCATCACAGAAAACTGCATTTTAATACCGCTCATTCATTATCTATTTTGCTTTATATCGGTGCTATTAATTAGTGTCTGCTCTGTAATTACAGTTTACAGGTATTCGTGATAAAATACCGGAAACACATTCAAAATCACGGATATATCATCTGTGAGCCGACACTGCAAACAGAACAAGAAACCGACCGATATCCCAAGAGCTCTTTTTGAAACAATACAAGTGTACACACAACTCTTTGGCATGGATCATGGTGGGGCTGCCCATGGCACACAAGATATGATGAAGTGGGCACATGAGGGGACAAGAGTTATAAATGCTAAAAGTGTTGATGTGATGTATGACATCACGTCCCTATCTTTTCACTGTCCTTTCCTTGCAGTCACATCACCTTGGTATTGATCATGGTGGGGCTGCCCATGGCACACAAGATATGATGAAATGGGAACATGGGGGGACAAGAGTTATAAATGCTAAAAGTGTTGATGTGATGTATGGCATCATGTCCCCATCTTTTCACTGTCCCTTCCTTGCAGTCACATCACCTTATTTCTATTACTTGTTTAATCTTTTTTGGTGCCTATAAAAGTCAGATTAGTGAGCAAGGGAAGGGCTCTCATATGTACATATCCTATCTTATAGTTTTGTTTTGTTTTTGGTTTAGGCTTGAGAGTGAGTGGGCTATCACTTGGTTTCTTCTTCTTCTTCCCTCTTAAAGCTTTCTCTTGAGTGCTTCATTATGGAGGTTGAACAAGTTACCAATATCCTGTACCTCTTCTTCAAGTGTTAATAAAATTATTTTTTCTTTTATTACTTGCTTTTTTTTCTTATTTGCTTTTCTTTATTATGTGTAACTAATCTTCTTTGGTTGTGGTTATGGTGATGAAGTGAGATGAAAGGCTTTGCCTCCTCCTCCTCTTGTAATTGTTTAATGTGCTTAATGTGATTCTAACTTAGAGATTGTTTTATGTATTGATGTGATATGGTATTTTGAAACCATGGTTACTTTGTAACCTATTCATATACCATATTCACTCCATTTCCCCATTTCACAATGTTTAAGTTAAAATCAATCTGGTGTTAAGTTTGCTAAGTTTGGATGTGGTATTTTGTGATTAAGTGACTTGACAAATCTCTTGGTTTCATTTGTTAGTGTATATGCCCTAGAGGCCATTACTGTATCATACTGGTTTGTATATTACTTAATGGAAGCTTGGGATATTCACCCTGTATATACAATCTTGCTCAAAATAGTAGTATGCAACTTGGTTTGTTTCTACTTCAATGTGTACATGTGTTTATTTTAGTATATCACCTATACACATTAGTGGAGCCCTTAGGATCTTTGCTTGATTACCAGCGTTGTGATAGCAGTCACACTAGTGGGGGCTGGGTAATCTATAAGCACATCCTTATGCAGGTCCCTAGTCGCAGGACTATCGAGACAGGGCATCGATACTCCGGAGTAGACTAGCGTATGTGCTTCTCATCCCAGAGTGGGAGATGGTCTGTCCCACAGCCATCAGTACGTCGTACTGGAGATAGTATGCAGGTGCTCGTTAGGTTACGAGTACACTGGACAGGACTCGTCGGGAACTGACCGGTTGGTATTATACCTATCGTCAGTTATCAGTTCCCAAGTGACATGAGAACAGCTTAGTCCGCTGACTTGACACTGTCACTTCGCCTCGAGTGTGTTCCCACTGTACTTTGATTACTACCCTACTACGGCTCAAAGGAGTCGTGCAAACAGGTAGTAGTTGGGTGCAGTCCCGAAGCACTTGGAGGCAGTGACGGTTAGACAGGATTTGTCTCTCCCGGTATTGGGGGTTGACATCGCGCTGTGTCTAGGAGAGCCATTACACGAGTAGTCCCTGGCCAGGGAAAGCGAGATATACTGGTAGGCTTCCAGTGCTATCTCAGGGTGTTTTGGGCTTCACTCCGACACGACTTGTACCGCTATTAGGGGACTGGCGTTTACCGCCCCCTAGGCCCGCCATGCGATGTATCAGACGAACAGACCGGACTGTACGGAGACTGTCACATTCAGGCTCAGTAGGAGTTCAGATGGGTTTCACCTCGTCAGTCTTCTTGTCGGCATCTACCTGGGGACCGTTACGCACAGCTAGTGCCGCTTGCGGTCTGTGGTTAAACCCACTGCCAGCGTAGTGTCGAGTCTTTAGAGTCCCACACAGAAAGCTATTCGCCTTTAGGCAAAAGAGTAGAGGTCGCATGGTTTTGCGACAGGTCGCATGGTTTTGCGACAGGGTCCGGTCACATCCATGCACTTGTGCACATACAGTGTCCGGACAGTTAACACTAGCGGGCTTTGGTTTAAGCCAGATCCTAGTGTACGTTTTGGGATTGGTTTTATCCAGTATGTATTCGTGTTCCTCGGAACGCGGATGCGGGTGTGTATGCACAGTTGACGGAGAGACAGAGGCAGAAGATTCTCATTAGGGTTGTTGACCGTTGACTGTTGACTATTGACTTTTTGCTCAACCCTAATGAGAATATGATATGTAATTAACAATAATATTAATTAAGTATTATAGTGACATGGTTGTTGAGGGGTTGACTTTGTTGACTTGTTGACTTTGTTGACCGGTTGACTAGGTTGGACTAGTTGACCATCATGATGACAATGGCTATCATTTCATGGCAAAGACTTTTGCTTGCTTGTTCTCTTGTGCCAAATGAGTGCATGAAATGATATGGCTATTGTAGCTTAAACCATCACATAATACTTGATTGCTATGATTTGTTATGATGGTTTTGGATTATGAGAGCCAAGAGAGAAAAGTCTTGCTCATTCTTTCATTTTCCTTTCTCTCTCTTGTGTTCTTGAGCTCTCATCTTCTTCCTCTTGCTCTCCCTCTCATTAGTCTATGGTTCACTTGTCTCATGTGTTAAGAACCAAGAACCATAGAGAAAAATCCCAACACACACTCCTCTACTCACTCTAGTTCACAAGGTTTAGCAAACCGAGTGAACTAGTTTCTTCAAAGCTCGAAGAAGAAGCCAAAGGTAGAAGCTTTCAGGTGGATCGATCTTCGGCGCAAGGAGACGACGGGGTGAAGCCGATCCGGACAACCATCGAGGTTTGAAAACGAAGGAGTTCAAGAAAGAAAGGTATAACCCCCTAACCGAGTAGTTAACAACTCCTAGTTAGGTTGTTAGTTAGATGTTTAACAAAGATCCGGTTTTGTGTCCATGTTACCGCCTCTAGAAAATTGTTTTTCATCAAATTCCGCATTCCCGAAAGTACCGGGAGAGATAGCATGGACTTACATTGGTATCAGAGCCTAGTTAAACTCTATCTAACATGTTAGCATAGTAGCTAGAAATTTGATCGGAGAAAAAGTCCCGAAATGAACCCGGAATTCATGCTTGCTGTCGATTTTCAAAGTACTGTAAAAGTAATAAATCATGCTTTAAAAATCGACTCAGGGTTTTTATAGTCTACTGTAGAAAAACGGTCCAGAGATCTCACCAAACCACTGCGGAAACGCGGCAATAGCTTGCTATTGCCGCGGTTCCGCGGCCGATTGAGCTCCTCTCTGGATCGTCTTCACTGCAGTTTGTTCAGTGGGGTATTTTGGGAATTTTGGTATATGTTTTTTCAGCCCAGATTTTCCAGAAAGAAAATTTTGTTTTTGGGGCTTTAAAAACCGTATTTTGATCGAGTTTCTAAAGACTTAAGCTGACGGGTTTTTTATCTGTGATGTGATATTTGTATTGAACGCCTGCTAATCGCTATATGTCGATTAGTGGGGGTTATACAAATCTATGATCTGTAATGTCATTGGAATGTGTATATGAATTCATTGGATTGTCGCGGGTGAATAGCCGGGGGTTGTGAGATGAGAGTTTTCTTTTCTTTCAATTCGTGTAAATTTGTAAATTGATGTAATAATTATTTGTATGGCCGCACAACCGGGTCGGGGTTGTAGCCGTCATTGTATAATTTCTTTTTACTGTTTTTGCTCCTAGGATAGACCCATGGAGGGTGCACAAACTACCGGGTATCCCGAAGTGCCGAGTGGCCTACTCACGGAGTTGAGGGAGGTTGCTTCGCTTCGGGTACTTGGCGGGTAGTTTGCCGCACCCGTAGGGGTCTTGGGTGGGGTATTGGCTATTCACCGCGACCGTGTAATCTGCTTTTCGTTACATGCTCGTACGAATTGCGGGTTCCTAGTATATCCAATGTGTTCATCTGTGATCTGAAATGGCTATCATTACAATATATCTATATATGATATTATTTAGGCGTTGCTTATGTTTTACAGCCGCGCTAGCCCAGCCCCCGCTCTGTCGTTAGTTAAGTAACCTAACGGGTAATGACGGGGCCCCGTAGCGAATGTGAATGGCATAAGCGTACGTCATATTTTGGTTGTTTTCTGCAATGGTACGATTAAATGATGGGACGCATTAAAAGAACTAATGCAAGAATATCACGCATTAAAAGAACTAATGCAAGAAAATAAACCAAGTAAAAGTCGTTGGAACACTTTCGAAAAACCACTCGGTTCTTTTCAAAACCAACTTTTAAATGCGGAGCTTGAGCCACTCCTTTTAAAGCTATCTCGTTCCATCGATTATATCAAGTTCACTACGTTCACGGTTTTGCCAAAACCATTCGTAGCCCTCCGTCGTTTCACATGGATAGTTAATAGTATTCAAGCTATGTATGTTGGCCAAAGTCAAGGCATAGTGATTGGTAGCTATTGGGTATTCATGTGTAGCATAGATAGATGCGTTGGTTTGGGACAGTCGTACTGCCATTTTGGCCAAAGTCAAGGGTAGGTACGGGTGGATCCAAATTAACCTGGAGAATGACGGGTAGAACTTGACATGTGACTTATGATATTTTGGCCAAAGTCAAGGTCATAAGAGCATGGGGCAAAAATCCACATCGGGAGTTTCAAAAGAACTGAAACTTGCTAGTGTTGCATACCATTTGGAGTGTGATGATTCTGGTAGGATTCCTTCAGTTTCGTCACGCGATGATATTTGGATCCCGATCCTACTGTGAGTATATGCTACCCCTCGGGAAATTTCTCACTTAACGATCAATGCTATAAACCTAGTAGGTGTCTAGAAAGGTGTTAGCGGGGCTACGCCCCCAGGGAAAAGAGGTTCTTAAATTAAGGAACTTCGCGAAAGCGTTGGAAAACCTTCCTCGAAGTACCGACACTAGCCTGGCTGAACGGTTAAGCAAGTATTGTACGGTGAGATTGATCCTGACTAATTCTTCCTTTTTGGTTTGAGGAGGGATTCGAGAAACAGTGGGAGCCATCCTGTTTAGACAAACTAAAAACCACTCTAAACTTGCAAGAGCATCATGCCGAGTGTTTCTTCTCTCTCTCCTAATTGCAGCGACCAATCGACATGACTGGACTTAAGTTACTTCTAGATAAAAACATACTGACAGGGCCAAACTACAAAGATTGGCTCAGGAATGTCAAGATGGCAATCACTTACGATAAGCTGGGGTATCTTCTTACCACCAAAGCTCCCCCTGTCCCACGTCCCAAAACCAGCGTCGCGGATAAGGAAATCCGTAAGACCTGGGAACTAGACTGCGCGAAGGCCAAGTGCCTCGTGCTTGCCTCTATGGACAATGAACATCAGAGGAGGCACGAGAATATGGACCTCGAATCCATATTTCTCCATACAAAAGAACTGTATGGAGAGCAATCTCGTATCACAAGATACGAAGTGTCGAAAAAGCTATTTTCGGCAAGGTTGGCCGTCGGATCATCGGTAGCGGAACACGTGCTTAAGATGATTGGCTACATAGAAGAGCTCGCGGACCTTGGGACCACGTTGGAGAATGAGCTCTATACGGACTTAATTCTCCAGTCCCTTCCTTCCACTTACGCCCAGTTTATCCTGAACTTCAACTTACAAGAAAAGGAAGTTGAACTTTCAGAACTCCTCAACATGCTGAGGAGCGCAGAGGGCACCCTACAGAAAGGTAGGGAAACATCCACTTTATTTGTAGGAGGATCTTCCTCTTCTAGGTCCAAGGCGAAAGCCAAGGGAAAGAAGAAGAAAGCCCCCACCAAACCAAGGGGCGGTGTTAGTAAAGTGGATACGAAGGGAAAGGCAAAAGCTACATAGAAAGGGGGAAAGCTTGTGGATAAGGAAGAATACTTCTATTGTCATAAGAAGGGACACTGGAAGAATGATTGCAGGGCTTGGAAGGCCAGAACACAGGATCTGAAGCAGGTTGCGGCTTCAGCTTCAGGTGTGTATGTTATTGAAAACTGTCTTTCAATAAACTCTACTTCCTGGGTATTGGATACCGGATCAGGATCTCATATCTGTAATTCTTTGCAGGCGTTGAGAAACCGTAGGGTTTTGAAGGCAGGTGACATGACCCTCAAAGTTGCAAACGGAGCTAGCATGGATGCTAAGGCCGTAGGGGACTATCACCTGGGAATGTCAGATGGACATGTTTTGGTTTTGCGTAATTGCTTTTTTGTACCCAACGCAACTTGTAATATCATTTCTGTATCTTTGGTTTCTAAAGAAGGTTATGAATTTGCGTTTGTAAGCAATGTTGTAAACATTCACCTTAATCAAGTTCTGATTGGGTCAGGTACATTAAGCAATGGTATATATGTATTAAACCAACCACAGATTTTCAATGTCCAGAATACACACAAAAGAAAGTCTCCGGAAATAAATCAGACTTTCTTATGGCATTGTAGACTGGGTCACATCAATGAGAGAAGGTTGATGAAGTTACAAACAGAAGGATATTTGAATCCGTTCGAATATCAATCGTATGCCACTTGTCAATCCTGTCTCAAAGGAAAGATGACAAAGACTCCGTTCACTGGACACGAAGTAAGAGCGAGCGAGCTCTTGGGACTCGTACACAGCGACGTGTGCGGTCCAATGTCTACACATGCGCGAAGCGGTTATTCTTACTTCATTACTTTTACGGATGACTTTTCAAGGTACGGTTATGTCTTCTTAATGAAACATAAGTCCGAAGCCTTTGGAAAATTCCAGGAATATAAGAATGAAGTAGAAAAATAAACCGGCAAAAGTATCAAGATTCTAAGATCGGATCGAGGTGGTGAATACTTGAGTGCCGAGTTCCTGGACTATTTAAAAGAGAACGGAATTCTCTCTCAGCTTACTCCTCCATACACTCCGCAACATAACAGTGTATCGGAGAGACGGAACCGAACCCTATTGGATATGGTACGGTCCATGATGAGTAACGCTGAGTTACCGCAATCATTCTGAGGGTATGCGCTAGAATCAGCTGCATACCTTTTGAACCGAGTTCCCACTAAGACTGTGCCTACCACACCATATGAAATGTGGTGTGGGAAGAGGCCCCATCTCAATCACATTAAGACATGGGGAAGTCCAGCTTTTGTCAAAAAGCAGCATGCGGACAAGCTCGAGGCACGCTCAGTACAGTGCAAGTTTGTGGGATATCCAAAGAACTCCAAGGGATATTTCTTCTACTGCGAAGAGGAACAAAAGGTTTTTGTTTCTCGTCATGCCCACTTTCTAGAACACCAGTTCTTAGAAAAGGAAATTAGTGGGAGCGCAGTAGAATTGGAAGAAATTCCAGAACCACAGACTATTACTGAAAGCTTAGTGGAACCAGAGGGTTCAAAAGAACAGGACATTCCTACGCCGCTCCGCAAGAGTAGTAGGCAGTCTCATCCGCCCGAGAGATACTACGGTTTTCTCATAGACGGGGATAGAGAGGATTGCATCATAGATTATGATGAGCCTCCTAGCTTCCAGCAGGCCGTTCAGAGCGTTGACTCGGTAAAATGGCTGGATGCAATGCGGACCGAAATGGAGTCCATGTACACCAACAAAGTATGGACGTTGGACATTGCTCCAGACGGGGTAAAACCCGTAGGATGCAAGTGGATCTTCAAAAGGAAGATTGGTGTAGATGGACAGGTTAAGACCTATAAAGCTAGACTGGTTGCAAAGGGTTTTCGTCAAAGACCTGGTTTGGACTATGACGAGACCTTTTCTCCAGTCGCTATGCTGAAATCCATTCGGATCCTTCTTGCCATTAAAGCCTTCCACGATTATGAGATTTGGCAGATGGACGTAAAGAACGCTTTTCTAAATGGAAATTTAGAGGAGTGTGTCTATATGGACCAGCCAGAGGGTTTCATTCAGAGTGGGAGCAGCGGAAAGGTGTGCAAGTTGCTTAAGTCCATCTATGGACTAAAGCAGGCATCGCGGAGTTGGAACATCTGTTTTGATGAGACGGTCAAGGAATTTGGCTTTATCAAAAATCCAGATGAACCATGCATCTATAGTAGATTTGTAGCGAGAACTGTAGTATTCCTCGTTTTATACGTGGATGACATTCTCTTAATAGGAAATGACATTCCTATGCTACAATCTGTCAAGGGGTTCTTGTCACACAGGTTCTCCATGAAAGACCTGAGTGATGCCTCATACATCCTGGGGATCCGGATCCATCGTGATAGATCCAAGAGAATATTAGGACTTTCATAGTCCAGGTACATCGACACCATACTGAAAAGATTCAGTATGGAAGATTCCAAGCGCGGTAACCTACCGGCTTGTCACGGGATCACCCTCTCTAAAGAGATGTCTCCCAAGACTGATTTGGAGAGGGATCGCATGTCTATTATACCCTATGCTTCTGCGGTAGGCTTTATAATGTATGGATGTTGTGTACCAGACCGGTATCAGTCAAACCCTAGGGAGAAACACTGGATAGCGGTAAAGAACATTCTCAAGTACCTGAGAAGGACTAAGGAGATGTTCTTGGTGTATGGAGGAAAAGACCTCCAGATCGAGGCCTTTGCTGACTCCAGCTTCCAGAGTGACAAGGATGATTCCAAGTCCATGTCGGGTTTTGTCTTTACCCTCAATGGAGGGACGGTGTGTTGGAAGAGTTCCAAACAGGAAACCGTTGCAGACTCGACGATGGAAGCGGAATACATCGCTGCTTCTGATGCCGCAAAAGAAGCTGTCTGGATGAGGAAGTTCTTGAAAGAACTTCCGGTGGTTCCGTCCATTGTTGATCCAATACCTCTGTATTGCGACAACAACGGGGCTATAGCTTTAGCGAAGGAACCCAGGTCCCATCAGAGATCCAGACACATCTTGAGGCGGTATCACCTGATCAGGGAGATCGTGGATCGCCAGGAGATCGAGGTTCGGAGGGTTGCTTCAGAAGATAACACTGCAGATCCATTTACCAAGGCCTTGCCCCAGACTCAGTTCGAGCGGCTGATCGAGATGATAGGTCTTCGATACGCCAGTACATGGCCTTAGTGCAAGTGAGAGATTGTTAGTGTATATGCCCTAGAGGCCATTACTGTATCATACTAGTTTGTATATTACTTAATGGAAGCTTGGGATATTCACCTTGTATATACAATCTTGCTCAAAATAGTAGTATGCTACTTGGTTTGTTTCTACTTCAATGTGTACATGTGTTTATTTTAGTATATCACCTATACACATTAGTGGAGCCCTTAGGATCTTTGCTTGATTACCAGCGTTGTGATGGCAGTCACACTAGTGGGGGCTGGGTAATCTATAAGCACATCCTTATGCAGGTCCCTAGTCGTAGGACTATCGAGACAGGGCATCGATACTCCGGAGTAGACTAGCGTATGCGCTTCTCATCCCAGAGTAGGAGATGGTCTGTCCCACAGCCATCAGTACGTCGTACTGGAGATAGTATGCGGGTGCTCGTTAGGTTACGAGTACACTGGACAGGACTCGTCGGGAACTGACCGGTTGTATTATACCTATCGTCAGTTATCAGTTCCCAGATGACATGAGTACAGCTTAGTCCGCTGACTTGACACTGTCACTTCACCTCGAGTGTGTTCCCACTGTACTTTGATTACTACCCTACCACGGCTCAAAGGAGTCGTGCAAACAGGTAGTAGTTGGGTGCAGTCCCGAAGCACTTGGAGGCAGTGACGGTTAGACAGGATTCGTCTCTCCCGGTATTGGGGGTTGACATCGCGCTATGTCTGGAAGAGCCATTACACGAGTAGTCCCTAGCCAGGGCAAGCGTGATATACTGGTAGGCTTCCAGTGCTATCTCAGGGTGTTTTGGGCTTCACTCCGACATGACTTGTACCGCTATTAGGGGACTGACGTTTATCGCCCCCTAGGCCAGCCATGCGATGTATCAGACGAACAGACCGGACTGTACGGAGACTGTCACATTCAGGCTCAGTAGGAGTTCTGATGGGTTTCACTTCGTCAGTCTTCTTGTCGACATCTACCTGGGGACCGTTACGCACAGCTAGTGCCGCTTGCGGTCTGTGGTTAAACCCACTGCCAGCGTAGTGTCGAGTCTTTAGAGTCCCACACAGAAAGCTATTCGCCTTTAGGCAAAAGAGTAGAGGTCGCATGGTTTTGCGACAGGTCGCATGGTTTTGCGACAGGTCGCATGGTTTTGCGACAGGGTCCGGTCACATCCGTGCACTTATGCACGTACAGTGTCCGGACAGTTAACACTAACGGGCTTTGGTTTAAGCCAGATCCTAGTGTACGTTTTGGGATTGGTTTTATCCAGTATGTATTCGTGTTCCTCGGAACGCGGATGGGGGTGTGTATGCACAGTTGACGGAGAGATAGAGGCAGAGGATTCTCATTAGGGTTGTTGACCGTTGACTGTTGACTGTTGACTATTGACTTTTTGCTCAACCCTAATGAGAATATGATATGTAATTAACAATAATATTAATTAAGTATTATAGTGACATGGTTGTTGAGGGGTTGACTTTGTTGACTTGTTGACTTTGTGGACCGGTTGACTAGGTTGGACTAGTTGACCATCATGATGACAATGGCTATCATTTCATGGCAAAGACTTGTGCCAAATGAGTGCATGAAATGATATGGCTATTGTAGCTTAAACCATCACATAATACTTGATTGCTATGATTTGTTATGATGGTTTTGGATTATGAGAGCCAAGAGAGAAAAGTCTTGCTCATTCTTTCATTTTCCTTTCTCTCTCTTGTGTTCTTGAGCTCTCATCTTCTTCCTCTTGCTCTCCCTCTCTTTAGTTTATGGTTCACTTGTCTCATGTATTGAGAACCAAGAACCATAGAGAAAAATTCCAACACACTCTCCTCTACTCACTCTAGTTCACAAGGTTTAGCAAACCGAGTGAACTAGTTTCTTCAAAGCTCGAAGAAGAAGCCAAAGGTAGAAGCTTTCAGGTGGATCGATCTTCGGTGCAAGGAGACGACGGGGTGAAGCCGATCCGGACAACCATCGAGGTTTGAAGACGAAGGAGTTCAAGAAAGAAAGGTATAACCCCCTAACCGAGTAGTTAACAACTCCTAGTTAGGTTGTTAGTTAGATGTTTAACAAAGATCCGGTTTTGTGTCCATGTTACCGCCTCTACAAAATTGTTTTTCATCAAATTCCGCATGCCCGAAAGTACCGGGAGAGGTAGCATGGACTTACATCATATACCATATACCATCACAAACACTTAGCACACTTAACACGGAAATCATTTGCTCTCACTCACTACTTTGTGTTTTTGATGTTGTCGTATGCGTGCTAACCCTTGTGTTTAGTGTTGATACCTCAAGCTTGGACATACAAACGGTAAGTGAACAAACGGACTCGTTTCGTGTTTTGCGGCGAATATCGGAATTTGATGACTTGTGTTTCGCAACCGCCTTAACAAGTTATGCTTCATGCCGGGATCGACGTAAGGACGGACAACTCATGATCAAGGGAGCGTCGAAGGAATCGTCGCGACTCGATCTTCCGAGCCGAAGCCACAACCACTTCTTCCTTATCCTCTTTTCTTTGTTTTCTTGTTTTCGTATTCTTTCTTTTTAGTGACAAAACCAACCTATTCGTTATTTGTTGAACCTTAAACAACAAGACCTAATACACAATTCCCTGCGGATCGACCCATACTTGCCGGCTTGCTACAACGCGCCGTGCACTTGCGGTTTATAAATTTTAAAACGAGAACGATCTCGCGTGCGCATTCCATTTCATTAAAATCATATCCGTTTCAAAAACATACGCGTTTGAGCGCGCGGGAGGATTCCCAACATCAAGATCTTCAATAAGAGCTATCATCTTCAAAACATGATCGCCTACTGGTGTGCCAAGAGCCATCCGCATCTGAAACAACTTTCGAGATGCTTCGTATCTCAGGGTCCGAGATTGCTCCCCATACAACTCTTTTGTATGGAGAAAGCTGGATTGAATATCCATCTGCTCGTGCTGCTTTTGATGTGTATTGTCCATTGATGCAAGCGCGAGGCATTCGGCAGTAGCACAGTCAATATCCCACATTTTGCGGACCTCTTTATCCGCAACAGAAGATTCAGGACCTGGGTTGGGTGGGGCTGAGGCAGTGGGGACATATGATACTTTATCATATATGAGAGCAATGTTAATGTTCCTCAGCCAGTCTTTGTAGTTTGGTCCTGTCAGCTTGTTTTTATCTAGTAAAAGCTTAAGGCCTGTCATTGGTATCTGCTATTAAGAGAGAGAAAAGAATACACTCAGCGAAAGCTCTTGCAAAGATCAGATTGGTTATTATCTTATCTAATCGATGTCTCCCACTGCTTTTATCAAATTTTCCTTCAAACCTTAAAAAGAAAATCAGCCAGGATTAATTACAGTCTACAACTTCGCTAACCGTTCAGCCAGGCGAGTGTCGGTATTTTGAGGGAGGTTCCCGTGCTTTCGCACGGACCTAATTAAAGTAGACCTTGTTTTCCCAGAGGCGTAGCCCCGTAGACACTATTCTAGACACCTAATGGGTTAGCTAATTGTAAAGTGCAAAACTCTCCTGGATGCAACTCTTGCTCACAGTGGGATCGGGATCCAACTATCATATAGAAGGTATGCAATCTCATTGCAAATTCCAACTCTTGAAACTCCCGATGTGGTTTTTACCCCTAGTAACTTATGACCTTGACTATAATCAACATATCACAAGTACTAGTCAAGTTCTACCCATCATTTCATGATTAATTAGACCTACTCACACGACCCTTGACTATAATCAACATAATCACATGAATGTCCTAAATAATCGCATCATATGCAGTGTAGGAAGACATCACTTAGCTACCGTACACTACGCCTTGACTATAATCAACAAACGCAGCACGAATACTAAGTACTCTACTTCCTAAAATGACGGAGGGCTGCGAATAGTTTTTAAGAAAACCTTTAACGCTTTGAACTTAATATCGTTATAGAATAAAATGGGTTTAAAAAGGAGTGGCTTAAGCTCCGCACTTTTGAAAACTTGCTTTTTCAAAAAAAGCCGAGTAGGTTTCATATCCGATTCTACAACATCTTTTAAGTTCATTTTTCTTTACATTAATCTCATTAATGTAGTCCCATCATTTAAGTCCTTAAGCCATCACAGAAAAGAAACGAAAATAGAACGTACGCTTTTGCCACCGTATTCGCCACAGTGTCCCGTTATGCACCGTTAGGTTACTTAACTAACGGCATAGCGGGGCGGGACTAGCGTGGATGTAAAACATAAGCAACGTTTATTATATATCATATATATAATACACCATTCGTCTCATCATATAAAATGATCACATCACAGAATATCAACAGTAGAAGCACATATTTGAAAATACAGGATATACTAGGAGCTCGTATTTTGTATTTAGCCAACAATAGAAAATACGGATTCCACGGTCATGATGAATAATACCCAAGCCCACACCCCTAGACCCCTACGAGAGCAGAAAGTGACCCTACCAATTCTAGAGTTTAGAAGACCCGGTCTCGACTTCTCGAGATGGCCTCCCACTGAGCCCTAGAACCCGGTCACTTGTGATCCCCTCCTCGGATCTATCCTAATGCGGAAAAGTAAATAATATACAACAATGGTGACACCATCCTCAACCCGGAAGTGCCCCAAATGAAAGAATATTACATATAATAAATTTTCCATGAACGAAAATGAAAACTCTCATCTCACATAAAACCCCCGGCCATTCAATTCACGACGATCCTGTACATCATATCTCAGCAACACATAATATCACATATCATCAACGTAAGTAAGTATGCGTACCCCAATTGTCGTTGATATAAAGCAACGAAACCGGAGATACACCACATACTACACTTACGGTCGCAGAATATAATGTTAATCTACAATATTTGGAAGCGTCACTATCCTTAGACATCATAAACCCGGAATATCTCATATTCTGGATTTCATGCCTAGCACTGCAAATCTTACATTTGGGTCGCAACAATGAAAACACCTTTTCAAAAGAAACCGGGCAATTCAACAAGATTCCCGATTCTATTCATGACCGAAATGATAAATTTACAAGAAATAATTAATTTTCATAAAACTAATAAGTGTGGATTCCAATTATTGTATTACATTCAAATAAACTAAGCAATGTTAAACCATTTGATCGATCGATCAATTACCCAAAAAATCCACAGAGAAGCTCAACACCTGAGCAGTATTAAAAATACCCAGAAGCAAGCCACAGTATCAATTGACCAACCATAGAAAGGCCGACCCGTGCCTCACAAATAACGCCGTGGAACCGCCGCTAAAGGCATACTTCTGCCGCGGTTCCGCGGTCATTTGATCGAGTTAGGGTATCGTTCTTCTAGAGGGTCCATAGAATTACCTGCATGATTTTCTGAATATTTTTAATGTGAAAAATTCCAATATTTTGAAAAATTTCCAGAGAACAATTTTCGGAGTAATCAATGTTCGTTCGAAGTTTTTAACATCGTCTAGGTTACTCTAAAGCTCTAGTCTGGCTCTGATACCACTGTAGGGTTTCCTTAGCACTATGCCTAGGGTTTGCAAGCATCACACATGCCACTTTAAAAAATTTAGGGGGTGCTACGCAAACTAACCTAGGAATCGGACTAGAAATCGAGGGTAACAACAAAAGGTATCACATACTTTATAGTATTTAACACTAAGTGGGGGAAAATACAACCTTTGTAGACTTGACTCCTTGGATCAACAATGGTTTGAACCGGCTCGCTAGAATCCCTCCAAGTCCACGACGATCCACCCGGAGTCCTTTTGCACAAGCTCCTAGCTTCACTTGATCTATGAAGAAGTGGAGCAAGAAACCTACACTAATGGGCTAGAGTAGTATAGATTGGTGATGTGGTTTGTATTCTCACTTAAAACCCCTTTCTTTTTAAGTTCCTCACTCAATGGAAAACTCAAGAGAGCATGATGGAGGAAGAAGAAGGAGATGGCAAAGCTTGAGCTCAAGTTGTGATTATCTCTTAATTAAAAGAGAAAAGAAAATAATATATATATATATATGAGAGTCACACTCTCAACAAACCATGGTAAATAAATATCTAGATATTTTTATTAGTGAGTTAATGAACAAAGGAAATTAAACCATGGTCTAAGTCAAAGTTAAGTCAAGGTTAGTGGAAGAAGAGTGTAGAAACCATGAACCATGAATTAATTTCTTTTTTCTTTTTCTCAAAAATAAATATATATGTATATTTATACCATATGAGTCTCGCATTGCCATCTCCAATGTATCAACAACCATGACACACATGCATGCATGTATGTGTGCATTTACATCAACATGTTTATTTTCATGCATCCATTCATGCATACATCCAAATAGAAAAGGTTTAAACAAGTGAGCTAAAAGTCAATATTAAATCAACACTTGATTTAATAAACCGGTCATATCACATACGACTCGACCAATAGAAAACGCCCGATTAAAATACGGTAACATATACACGCATTTAATCGAGCTCCCGCGCATATCTCATATGCACACCACATCATTTCGCCCGAGCTAGGAAACTCCCGTGTGGGACTCTAAGACTCGTCAATACGTCGGCAGTAGGTGGTGATCATATCAAACACCAACAAGCCGCAAACGGTCAGCTAAACATAACGGCCACCCGGGTATTGAGCGATCAGAAGAAAAACAAGCGAACCTGTCAAAACTCCCGTCGAGCCAACTGGTAATACATACTGTACAGTCCGGTCTCTTCGTCAGATATGCTACATATCGAGTTTAGGGATGGTATCGTCGACCCCAATACCTCAATAAGTCATGCCGGTATATGGCCTATAATAGATCGAGAAACTACTGATAACACTTATCGGTAAATCTCATCAGCCCTGGCCAGAGACTTCCTGTTATAGCCAATCGTACATGGCGCAATATCAACCCCCAATACCGGGAGAGACGAAACCCCTCCTATCGCTCATTGCCTCCATGTGCCTCGGGACTGTACCCAAAATCCACCTGTTTGCACGACTCAGTAGAGCCGTGGTAGGGTGGAGATCAAAGTACAGTGGGAGGACACATAAGACTCTATGACGATCTCGGGTCTACAGACTAACCTGTACCAGTGTCACCTGAGAACTGCTATCCGACGATAGATATAATACTACATAGGAGTTCTCGGCGAGTCCGTTCAGTATACCTCCATTGAGCACCCGTATACAATCTTTGGTGTTATCACACCAAATGGATATGGGATCATCCATCGCCCATCATATGGGACAAGAACCGTATACGCTAGTCTACTCTAGAATATCGATGCTCCGTCTCGATACACCTACGACTAGGAACATTTCAAGGATATGCTTATAAACTACACTTGTCCCACTAGTATGATCTCCATCATAGTCTCAGTAGTCAAGCAAATATCCTAAGGGCTTTAACAACATGTACGAAATGAGTAAGATGCATGATCAAATGAACATGTCAAGATAATGTACAACCAGATAGCATACTATCATGTCCAGCAAGAATGTCCTCTGAACACACACACACACACACACACACACACACATACTGATACATCCACTATCATATAATGGCCTCTAGGGCATACATATATCCAACAGTATGTACCAACATACGTCATCTACATCATATCGCCTCAATCTGGAAAACACTCTGGGCGAGACTCTAAAGACTCGACAATACGCTAGCAGTAATTTACTGGATAAATCCAAAAACCACAAGCACGTCAGCGGCACGAGTTGTACGTAACGGCTGCCCAGGTATCTGTTGAATGGGAGGTAGACGATCAAGTTTGTCCATACCCTACTGAGCCTGAATGTGACAATCTCCATATAGTCCGGTCTCTTCGTCTAAGAGTATCGCATACCGGGTCTAAATGGTGGAAACGTCAGACCCCTAATAACCCGATAAGTCGTGTCGGGGTCAAGCTTATCACCAACCGAGAAACTATTGAACTCATATCGGTAAATCTCATCTACCGTAAACATGGATTTATAGTAATAGCCTACCGAACACATCATGACATCGACTCCTAATACCAGGAGAGACGAATCCCCGACAATAGCTCACTGCCTCCATGTGGTTCGGGACTGTACCCAACTAAAACATGTTTGCACGATTCCTTTTAGCCGTGGTAGGGTAGTAATCAAAGTACAGTGGGAACTCACACGAGAAAAATGACGATCTCAGGTTAAAAGACTAACCTGTACTAATGCCACTCGAGAACTTCCATCTTACGGTAGATATAATACCATCTAGAAGATCTCGGTGAGTTCGTCTCATCTCCAGTAAGCATTTGTATACTATCTTAGGTGACATAACACAAATGGCTTGTGAAACCGGCCACCGCCCCTCGTCAGGGTCTCAAAACATATATAATAATCTACTCCAGAATATCGATGGCCAGTCTCGATACTCCCACGACTAATGACATTTAAGGATGTGCTTATAGACAACCCAGCACTCACGTATATGATTGCCATCATAATGCTGGTAATCAAGCAAGAATCTTACGAGTTCATCATTATGTATTAGCACACGTAATAAAAAGTAAAACGTATGCATATCAATGATAAAGGCAAACCAGATAGCATACTATCATTTCGAATAAGATTGTTCTGCCTATATTGGTCTTCTCTCAATTTTTATAATCGCGTGCCTGCAATTACAATAATCGCCTTGAGGGCACTATATCCAACAATACCTTTCCACCTGTACAGATCTCGAAAGATCTACTTGCTCCTAATGGGTTTTTCCACTTCAGGAGTACCCAGTAAATTCCAAAATCCATAATTTGTTGAAGTGCGTGGAGTCCAACTTGGATATAAAGCATCTGGTTACTTTGAAGTTACCACTTCCTATGACCTGAAGATAACTATTAGGGCCGTCATCAACATGATGCTGACCTCCCTGTCACCGTTTATGAGGAAACCAAAGTATCTCTTTGGTGGCTGAGATCACCTACTAAATCTCTGGAGTGGCTAATGGTTTGTCAAATCCAATTGAATGGTTAATTTCTACTAAATTTTCAGCAACCGTTTGTGGTCCTGGAATAACTTCCAGTTCTACCATACTCCTATTAGTTTCTTTTGCAACAGGATTCCTTTTATAAAATGGTGGCGAGTCAAGAACAATGTAATTATTGATCTTGAAATTGGTAGAAGGAAAACCCTTGCTAATGCTTAGGATAATCCACAAACCTCCATTACCGAAGCGTGCCTTGAGTTTATTCAGATTCTGCTTTTAAACTGAAACTGGATAACTCCATATATTAAGAAGCTCAAGATATGCAACCAATCTATGTCCATATAGAATCAAAGGCACTAATTTAGATGGATCTAGATTCAATTGGCATGCAGCTGTTTCTAGTGTATATCACCTAAATGAAAAAGGCCAATGCAGCATTACACATCAAGGAGCGCTCTCACGTTTGAGTAACCTAATAGAGAATTAAGTTCTCGATATTACTGTGACGGAATTCCTAGCATAAGTATCTATATCTTTGATCACTTCGAAGAATCCTGATACTTCCAACCCATGATTCTCTACTTTATTCATATACCTAAAATCTTCTCAAAATCTTTGGACCTTGCATTTCAATGAATGCGTGTCTAAAACCAGAGAACTCATAGGTAAACCTGAATGAAGTAAGTGTACCAACACCTTGTCCTAAAAGACCCCGAACAATATACATTACCATGTATAAGTCACAAGAGGAGACTAACTCATGCTCCATGCGTTATAGATTGAAAACTTTATTTTGGTCAAGAATGTCTTAACCGTTATTCAATGCACCTTACCTTATCCTACCGATAAAGGTAATTGTTTGGAACACAATTTTCAAAATTTATATCTCACTTTATAAATTAACGATACCGATATTCAATTTTAAAAATTGGTGCATAACAACGGTTATTCAAAACCAAATATTTACCGTAAGGCAAAACCAGGTGATTTAATCCAATATCGCCAATTGCTACAAATTCCGATATTGAGGATCAAATCTTCCATTTCCCAATATTCTACTCCTACTCAACATCTGTAACACCGTACAGATGTGAGATCCAAATTTGGTATATACATATCCTGGAGTCAGAATAAATTAGGAAAACAGTTCTCAGTAACAACTACACAGAAAATCTGAAACATGAAAATGTTTCTAGGGAGTGGCCGAGTATTCCTAGTAATGCCTCTTCCATTTTCTAGATTCATGACTGTAGTTGCAATTTCCTTTGCCCTCACTTTAATCCCTTTATATATCTCTACATCTTACTTTCTGTACACCGCACATAGGTTAATTGGTTTTATTCCTTCCCTACCTTTTGGCTCTGACCTAAGGTTTGGAAGAAGACAATCCAATAAACGTAATAGATGTACTCTCCTAAAACAAGGATCTCTCGCAACCTAAAAAAAGATAAAGGGAAGAGACAACCGAATAATCCTATTCAATTTCTCCAGAACCAGTGGCCATCCTCGACTGAAATAATTTCTTTAAGTTCGTATGTAACTATACGATGGACTTTCCAAACAGTATGGATCATCATAGTGATATGGAGTTTTCTGGAGAAAAGCAAAGGGAATGTAGGAGTAGTAGGGAAATATATGACTTTATCGTGAATCATGACAATCCAAAACCAAATTGTGTAAGAAATTTCGGTTAACATGTTTAATGAGTTTTAGTTTAAGGTAAGTCATGGATCGCTGTAACGAGAGAGAGAGAGAGAGAGAGAAAAGAAACACTCAACGTGCACTCTATCAAGATTAGATTGGTTAATCACTGTCACGACCCAAAATTTTTCACTTGACCGGCACTTAAACCACGTGACGTCAACAGGCGTAACGCAATTTAAATAAACCGAAAATCCCAGAAATCTAAACCATCAAAACTAGTAAGTGATAAAAACATTGTTATAAACATTTGGAAATCTAAAGTAAAAATCTTTAAACTTAAGTTTATTTTCTTAAAAATTTCGGCAGCACCTCCTTTGTAAAAACTAGCCCCGAAACAGGTACAAACATAAGATATAAATAAAGCATCCCCAAACGGGAGCAAATCACGCCCAAAGGCGGAAACAACCACCACAAGCATAAATATACGACGCCGTAGCGAAGAAATAGACAATATATATGAAAAACAACATAAAGAGGTAAAACTATATAATAAAAGTCGGCTCACACGAGCTCGACATCAAGAGTCACAAAATGTACAATATCGTCCTCACAACTCGTCTCTAAGTGAATACATGAAAGTGATAGATGGAGAGTACTAGATACAATGGGAGATATACAATGAATATAAACGGATAACCGCAAAACCTACCTATAGCAAAACGGCTCACAGCCAACCGCAGCGGTATCCGCTGCAAAAAGATACAATAAAAAGCCCTGCCGCGACTACTCTGAGGGTCAAGCCTGCAAAACACTATAGCACAACGGGGTGAGTTGCTAACTCGTGAATAGTAAGTAACATCATACAGATAATCGCAGGTATGCACGTACAGCGATAGTCTATTACATGCAATCTGATAGCATAAATATGGTAATCTGGATATGCAACAATCATGAAAGGTACTCTATCAGGTACTGCAAATACATGAAGCAATTCATATCAAATGAATGCTGGGTATGGGATAAAACATATCATCATCAATGAATCATCATCGTGGAAAAACAGGTGTCCATCAACGACACCCCAAATCCCAATAGCTCAGGCGCCGTCACTCTGATCGGCCCACATATCCTGTAAATCTCATGGAACCTGAGTGCCCAAGATCGGCACTCAAAAATATCATGAAAACTCATGTCCAACATCGACACGCAAATCCACATATTTCGGGCTCCGTCAGTCCGGATCGGCCCACGGGCTCCGTCATTTCGGATCGGCCCATATCCATCTCAAGACTCCGGTCGGTATCCTCCGGATAACCGCCAGGTCAAACCAATCACCGGTAGGTAGTAGTCTCTCTGCCAGGCTCATCGTCTACTGCACAACATCCCTTTCTTGCCCTGGGGTACCATACCGGGTCCACCATGAACCCGCAAACGGATCATCCAGCACCTCATGGTGGACACACTGAAATATCATATCAAGAAAAACCGGGTTTTCAAAATAATGCATACTTTCTTGAAATAATACCACGGTTCTCAAATCCATAAATCACATGAAATTCGTATCTCAATGTGTAAATCCATGAAATGTGATATATGCAACATAAAACAGTAATATGAGCATATCAAGGGAAGCCGCTCTTTTAAATGAATCCAGTTTTTAAATATATTGTGCGGTTCCCAATTTCTCCAAAATCAAATGCAACATAATATAAAGGTGTACATGTAGCTATGCATGCACGATGCATTTCATATGCGCAATAGAACAAGAATTAATGTCTCAATGTCAATAACAATACAATACCACATATGTGTAGGTTGTGCGGGTCATGGCAATTACCGACGGTGTAGGTGTAGTATACAATTTAGTGCTCGTGCAACATGAACCGTCAGTAATGGTGCAGTGTCCACTAGGTACTAAATCAAGGCACAACAAGTCATGGTATGCAATGATGCTTATGCACAATCAACATATATGAATATAAACATGCGGCTATACTATCATATCAAGCCCTAACGCATAACGCCATACGGGCGATTTCCCCGTTGATGTTAAATCTACTCACCGGTGATTTCGAGCTAAGTAAATCTGACCACCTGCTTCCCTTTCTTCGCAGCGTCTGAAGTCCCCGCACTCGCCCCTAAAATTACACAAAACACAGCAAATGCAACTTAGAAATCGACCTATAATACATACAAACTATGTTAAAATCGACGCACCGACTCCAACACCCTCTCAAGTGTTCGCTTAGTGGCTAACGAGTGTAGTGACAATCTAAAACAACCCTAAGTGCAGCAAGTTACACAAACAACGCGAACCGTGTCGGATATCGTAAGGCGCGTAGTCGAAACACTAAAAACTAGCAATTAGATCCCAGATTTTACATACCGTCAAAACCTAAAAATCAAGCAGTACCAGACACCCTAAAACAACTGCAAACAGCTACCCTAAAAATTTCAACACCCCAATCCTCCATACGCCCGAGCTCGCCGGAATTTACCCCAATGTCGCCGGTCAAAACCGGTCAGGTGGGGTTCGTGCTTCAGGTGAACACTCAGGGCAGCTAGTACAACACCACTACATCGCTAGATTTTCCAGTAACAATTCGTGGTCACAGCAGATCACAGACATCCTAAAATGACACTAAAAATACGATATTACACCAAAACTATATCTTTATCGTTCTAAACAGCGACTACTAAACTACACAATAATAAAAGAACCTAATTAACAGTTTAGAGGTCATTACCTATCCACACTTGCTCAAAATCCTAGCTTTCCATGCTCTAAGTGATCCTAGTGGCTTGATCTTGACTTGTGAAGGGTTTTAGTGGGGTTTAGTGGAGATTTTGTTTGGGTTTGTGAGGGTTTGGGTTAGGGTTTCAGTTTGAGGGTGTGAGGGTGATGAAAATGAGGAGGAGAAAATGATAAGTGAAAAAGAGAATGTGAGTGAGAGTGAGGGAGTGTATGCGTGAGGGTGAGGGAAATGAGGGTGTGAGTTTAGCATGAGCCATGCCTCCCTCTTCTCTCTCCTCATTTAATGCAAGCCATGCTTGCCCCCATGCTCATGATGCATGTCAACCCTCTTTCTCTCTCTCCCAAGTCAACAAATTTTCAAACCCTTTTAATTTAAAACTAAATAATTTAAATAAATATATATTACAACTTAATGAAATGAGGTTAGGTGCCATGGCTACTTAAGCATGGTTAACCCTAACTAACCCTAGATTAACATGCACATGTGTGTGCAAGCCAAAAATAAATATTAATAAAATATTAATTAATTTTTATAAAATATTTCAAAACTATTTAGGTAAAATTTTTATTAAAAACCCGCATTATCGCTTAATTAACACTAATCACATTCTAAGGTGTTAAAATCTTCCCCCTTTTAAGGAATTCGTCCCCGAGTTTAAAAATCTTACTATGCGTACTTTCAAAGAGATGAGGGAATTTCTTCCACATCTCGCTCTCAGCTTCCCAAGTGACCTCTTCACTATTCGGGCTATGCCAATGAACCTTCACAGATGGCAAGACCTTTGACCGAAGTTTCTTCACTTGCGGATCTAATATAACTACCGGCTGCTCGGTGAACGAAAGATCGCGCTCTAGCTGAACGGTCTGGTGCTAAATCATGTGAGAAGGGTCATGAAGGTACTTGCGAAGTATCGACACATGGAATACTGGATGAACATCCGAAAAACTGGGTGGAAGTGCCAAACGATAGGCAACGGTACCAACTCGCTCAAGGATCTCAAAAGGACCTACAAATCTAGGACTAAGCTTCCTTTTCTTTCCAAATCTCATCACGCCCTTCATCGGAGAAATCCGTAGGAATACATGATCCCCCACTGCGAACTCGAGCCTGCGACGAGGACGGTCGGCATAAGACTTCTGTCCGCACTGGACTGCTCTCTTCCTATCCTGAATCAACTGAATTTTATCCGCAGTCTCTTGAACTAGCTGGGGTCCCAAAATCCTGCTCTCGCTGAGTTCGGTCCAACAGACTTGCGATCGACACTTTCTACCATACAAAGCCTCCAAGGTGCTATCTGAATCGTCTCCTGATAATTGTTATTGTAGGAGAACTCTATCAATGGCAAGTGACGATCCCAACTGCCACCAAAATCAAGCACGCATGCACGAAACATATCCTCCAGAGTCTGTATAGTCCGCTCTGACTGACCATCGGTCTGCGGATGGAAAGCGGTGCTAAAGCTCTATCGGGTACCCAAAGCTTCCGGAAGCTTCTGCCAAAGACGGCTAGTGAATTGGGTGCCCCTGTCGGATACGATGCATGTGGGAACGCCGTGCAAACGAACAATCTCATCAATATACAACTGAGCATGCTGAGCATAACCGAAAGTGTTCTTCACTGGAAGGAAGTGAGCCGCTTTCGTCAACCGGTCAACAATCAC
Organism: Agapanthus africanus; assembly: GCA_030015575.1. Classification (NCBI taxonomy): domain Eukaryota; kingdom Viridiplantae; phylum Streptophyta; class Magnoliopsida; order Asparagales; family Amaryllidaceae; genus Agapanthus; species Agapanthus africanus. The sequence continues at coordinate 201,611,910 of CM057347.1, read as the reverse complement.
CCAAATGGAGTCATACCCTCGACTGGACCTAGGTAGACCCACAACGAAATCCATGGAGATTTGTTCCCATTTCCACTTCGGAACGGGTAAAGGCTGCAATTCTCCTGCCGGTCTCTGATGCTCAGCCTTGACTTGCTGACAAGTCAAGCACCTCGAAACGAAATCTGAAACATCACTCTTCATCTCTGCTCACCAGTAGATATCTCTAAAGTCACGGTACATCTTAGTGGAACTTGGGTGAACACTAAAAGCTGACTGATGTGCCTACTCTAGGATCTCGCATCTCAACCCATCGGTATCAGGTACACACAAACGAGTGCCAAAACGTAGCATACCCTGGTCATCAATCAAGAACTTCGAATCTCTACCCTGCCGAACATTCTCAAGAATCTCAGACAAACAGGCATAGGCGGGCTGTGCCTCACGAATACGATCTAGTAGAAGTGGACGGGTGCGTACATGAGCAAGCTGTCCCCTAGTGGAAGCGAACTCAAACTGTTTTCTGCTGTCGCACAAGATCTGCCAGTCTGCAGAAGACTGTCTCTGAACTGCGCTCAACTGGGACAAGCTACCCCCGGGTCTACGACTCAAAGCATCGACCACCACATTCGCCTTGCCCGGGTGATGAAGGATCTCACAATTATAATCCTTCACAAGCTCCATCCAACGGCGCTGTCTCAAATTCAGATCCCGCTGCTGGAAGATGTACTTTAAGCTCTGGTGGTCTGTGAAAATCTGACACAACTCCCCGTACAAGTAGTGTCTCCAAATCTTAAGCGCAAAGACCACCGCGGCCATCTCAAAATCATGAGTGGGATAATTCTGCTCGTGCTTCTTCAACTACCGGGAAGCATAAGCGATAACTCTATCATGCTGCATCAATACACAACCGAGCCCCACTCGAGAAGCATCACAGTAAACGGCAAAGCCGCCCGATCCAGAAAGCAAAGATAAAACTGGTGCAGTCGTCAACCGAGTCTTCAACTGCTGAAAACTCAGCTCGCATGGCTCAGTCCAAAGAAAAGGAACTCCCTTCCTGGTCAGTCTGGTCAGCGGTGCGGCGATACTCGAGAAGTCCTGCACGAAACGGCGGTAATAACCGGCTAAGCCTAAAAAGCTGCGGACCTCTGTCAGTAATACAGGTCTGGGCCAAAGCTGTACGGCCTCGATCTTCCTCGGGTCCACACGAATACCGTCTTCCGTAACCACATGACCAAGGAAGTCAACACTATCAAGCTAGAAGGAACACTTCGAGAATTTTGCGAACAGCTGGTGCTCTCTCAATGTCTGCAAAGCAATCCTCAAGTGTTGCTTATGCTCCTCTCGACTCTTGGAATATACCAGAATGTCATCAATAAACACAACAATAAACTGGTCGAGGAACGGCCTGATAATCCGGTTCATCAAATCCATGAACGCTGCTGGGGCATTGGTGAGTCCGAACGACAGCACCAAAAACTCATAATGCCCGTAGCGCGTACGAAAAGCAGTCTTCGGAATGTCATCATTCCGAACCCGCAACTGATGATAACCTGATCTCAAATCAATCTTAGAAAAATGTCCCGCACCCTGGAGCTGATTAAACAAATCGTCAATGCGAGGTAAAGGATGCCTATTCCGCACCGTAACTCGGTTCAATTGACGATAATCAATGCACAATCTCAAACTGCTGTCCTTCTTCTTGAAGAACAGGACAGGAGCTCCCCAAGGCGAAACACTCGGACGTACAAGTCCCCTATCAAGCAACTCTTGCAGCTGATCCTTAAGCTCCTTAAGCTCCGCCGGGGCCATCCGGTAAGGCGGTATAGAAATAGGCCCCGTGCCGGGGATCAAATCAATGCAAAACTCAATATCACGCTCTGGCGGCAATCCAGATAACTCATCGGGAAAAACGTCGGGAAACTCTTGCACGATAGGAACCCGGTCTAAAAAATCCACCGTGGTTCCGGTATCACGAATGAAAGCTAAGAATCCTCTACATCCTCTTCTCAAAAGCCGACTAGCGCAAAGGGCTGAAATCAAACTGTGAGGGGCGGCATCACGGTCCCCCTACACAACAAGAACCGACTCGTCGGGAAAACAAGAATTGACGGTCTTCTCACGGCAGTCCACGGCTGGTCGAGGAACGGCCTGATAATCCGGTTCATCAAATCCATGAACGCTGCTGGGGCATTGGTGAGTCCGAACGACAGCACCAAAAACACATAATGCCCGTAGCGCGTACGAAAAGCAGTCTTCGGAATGTCATCATTCCGAACCCGCAACTGATGATAACCTGATCTTAAATCAATCTTAGAAAAATGTCCCGCACCCTGGAGCTGATCAAACAAATCGTCAATGCCAGGTAAAGGATGCCTATTCCGTACCGTAACCCGGTTCTATTGACGATAATCAATGCACAATCTCAAACTGCCGTCCTTCTTCTTGACGAACAGGACAGGAGCTCCCCAAGGCGAAACACTTGGACGTACAAGTCCCCTATCAAGCAACTCTTGCAGCTGATCCTTAAGCTCCTTAAGCTCCGCCGGGGCTATCCGGTAAGGCGGTATAGAAATAGGCCCCGTGCCGGGGATCAAATCAATGCAAAACACAATATCACGCTCTGGCGGCAATCCAGGTAACTCATCGGGAAAAACGTCGGGAAACTCTCGCACGATAGGAACCCGGTCTAAAAAATCCACCGTGGTTCCGGCATCACGAATGAAAGCTAAGAATCCTCTACATCCTCTCCTCAAAAGCCGACTAGCGCAAAGGGCTGAAATCAAACTGTGAGGGGCGGCACCACGGTCCCCCTGCACAACAAGAACTGACTCGTCGGGAAAACAAAACCTGATGGTCTTCTCACGGCAGTCCACGGACGCGTAGCAATTAGCTAACCAGTCCATGCCTAGGAGAACGTCGAAGTCCAACATCTTAAGAAGGATCAAGTCGACGGACGAATCTCTATCTCCAATACGGACGGCACACGATCGAAACACATGTCGCGCAACAAACGACTCGCCAACAGGTGTAGTCACGACAAGCGGCTAATCTAGCAAACACGACTCTCGGCCCAACCTTGGCACAAAGTGTGTAGAAACATACGAGTGCGTAGATCCCGGATCAAACAAAACGTGTGCATCGAAGGAATATACTGAAAGAGTACCTGAAACCACTGCATTGGACGCCTGCGCGTCCTGATGAGTCAAAGCAAATACTCGTGCCTGCTCTCTACCGGCAACTGGCTGTCCTCCGCCTCTGCCACCCCGTCCTCTTTGAATAAACCCTCCGCGACCATGACCTCTCTGAGCATAAGTCTGACGCGGAGCAATAACAGGCGCAAGAGGCAACGGTCTCTGAGGTGGAGAAGGTGGTAAGGTAACATGTGGTACGGCTGCCTTGTCCTCATGTGGCTCAGTACAATCTCGAACGCGATGATAAAAAATCCCGCACCAGAAACATCCAGACATGACTGCTGACCTTCCTAGGGATAAGAGCTGAACAACTGGCCTCGTCTCAAGCCTCTGGTACTCCCACGACCTGAACGAAATCTGTCGTGGCGTCTAAACATCTGTCTCTGGGCTGATACACTAGTACGAACCCTCTTCGGTCCGGGAACAACCGACGTCTCGGAAAGACGCTCCTCAACCAATAGGGCTGCGTCTACTGCGGCTGCATATGTGTTACAATGCTGGGCGCTGATAGAGAGGAACAACTGGGTAAGCAGGCCTCGAACAAATCTCTTGATCCGCATCTTCTCAGTGTCCAACAAATACGGAGCATACACAGATAGCTGGGTAAACTGCACATCGTACTCTGCCACCATCATACCCGGAGTCTGGCGTAACGACTCAAAACTGCGAGCTCGATTATCCCTGACGCTCTGCGGAAGAAAACGGGCAAGAAACACCGTCACGAACTCAGCCCAGGTCATAGGAGAAAGACCTGCGGCTCTGCCCCTCTCTAAAGACTCATTCTCTCTCAGCTTACTCCTCCATACACGCCACAACACAATGGTGTATCGGAAAGGTGGAACAGAACCCTATTAGATATGGTTCGTTCAATGATGAGTAAGGCTGAGTTGCCGCGATCCTTCTGAGGATATGCACTAGAATCAGCTGCTTAGCTTTTGAACCAGGTTCCTACTAAGTCAGTGCCCACCACACCATATCAGATGTGGAGTGGGAATAAACCCTGTCTTAAATACTTTAAGACATGGGGATGTCCAGCTTTTGTTAAAAAGCAGCATGCGGACAAGCTCGAGGCACGCTCAGTACAGTGTAAGTTTGTGGGATACCCAAAGAACTCCAAGGGGTATTTTTTCTATTACGCAGAGGAGCAAAAGGTCTTTGTTTCTTGTCATACCCGTTTCTTGGAAACTGAAATTTTAGAAAATCAGATAAGTGGGAGCGCAATAGAACTGGAAGAAATTCCATAACCACAAGCTATTACTGAAAGCTTGGTGGAACCAGAAGTTTCAAATGAACAGGACATTCCCGCCCCACTCCGCATGAGTAGTAGGCTATCTCATCCGCCTGAGAGATACTACGGTTTTCTCGTAGATGGGGATAGAGAGGATTGCTTCATTGATAATGATGAGCCGACAAACTTCCAGCAATCCATTCAGAGCACTGACTCGGTAAAATGGCTGGATGCAATGCGGACCGAGATGGAGTCCATGTACACCAACAAAGTATGGACTTTGGACATTGCTCCAGAAGGGGTAAAACCCGTAGGCTGCAAATGGATCTTCAGAATGAAGATTGGTGTAGATGGACAGGTTGAAACATATAAGACTAGACTTGTTGCAAAAGGATTTCGTCAAAGACCTGGTTTGGACTATGATGAAACCTTTTCACCAGCGGGTATGCTCAAATCCATTCGGATCCTTCTTGCCATTGCTGCCTTCCACGATTATGAGATTTGACAGATGGACGTAAAAACCACTTTTCTAAATAGGAATTTGGAAGAGTGCGTCTATATGGACCAGCCAGAGGGTTTCATTCAGAGTGGGAGCAGCGGGAAAGTGTGCAAGTTGCTTAAGTCCATCTATAGACTAAAGCAGGCATTGCGGAGTTGGAACCTCTGTTTTGATGAGACAGTCAAACAATTTGACTTTATCAAAAATCCAGATGAGCCATGCATTTATAGTAAAGATTGTAGCATGAACTGTTGTGTTCCTCGTCTTGTACGTGGATAACATTCTCTTGATAGGAAATAACATTCCTATGCTACAATCTGTCAAAAGGTTCTTGTCACAAAGGTTCTCCATAAAAGACCTGGGTGATGCCTCTTACATTCTGGGGATCCAGATCTATCGTGTTAGATCTAAGAGGATGTTAGGACTTTCACAGTCCAGGTACATCGACACCATACTGAAAAGATTCAGTATGAAAGATTCAAAGCGCAGTAATTTACCGGCTTGTCACGGAATCACCCTCTCCAAAGAGATGCCTCCCAAGACTGATTTGGAAAGGGATCGCATGTCTATTATACCCTACGCTTCTGCTGTAGGCTCTATAATGTATGGGATGTTGTGTACCAGACCAGATGTAGCTTATGCACTAAGCGTAGTAAGCCGGTATCAGTCGAACCCTGGGGAGAAGCACTGGATAGCAGTAAAGAACATTCTTAAGTACCTGAGAAGGACTAAGAAAATGTTCTTGGTTTACGGCGGAAAAGACCTCCAGATCGAGGCCTTTGCTGACTCCAGCTTCCAGAGTGACAACGATGACTCCAAATCCATGTTAGGTTATGTCTTTACCCTCAATGGAGGGGCGGTCTGTTGGATGAGTTCCAAGCAGGACACCATTGCTGACTCGACGATGGAAGCAGAGTATATCGCAGCTTCTGATGCCGCAAAAGAAGTCGTCCGGATGAAGAAGTTCTTAACAGAACTTCAGGTGGTTCCGTCGATTGTTGATCCAATACCTCTGTATTGTTAGAACAATGGGGCTATAGCTTTAGCAAAGGAACCCAGGTCCCATCAGAAATCTAGACACATCTTGAGGCTGTATCACCTGATCAGAGAGATCGTGGATCGCCGGGAGATCAAGGTTCGGAGAGTTGCTACTGAAGACAACACTGCAGATCCATTCACAAAGGCCATCCCTCAGACGCAGTTCGAGAGGCTATTCGAGATGATAGGTCTGCGATATGCCAGCACATGGCCTTAGTGCAAGTGGGAGATTGTTAGTGTAATATGCCCTAGAGGCCATTATTGTATAGTACTACTTTGTATATTACATTTTGGAAGCTTGGGATATATATACGGATTTATGACAATCTTGCTCGATATAGTAGTATGCTACTTAGTTTGTATCTATCTTAATATGTGTATATGTTTCTTTTAACGTATCGCTAATACATATTGATAGAACCCTTAGGATCTTTGCTTGACTACCAGCGTTGTGATGGCAGTCACACTAGTGGGGGCTGGGTAGTCTACAAGCACATCCTTACACAGGTCCCTAGTCGCAGGATTATCGAGACAGGGCATCGATACTCCAGAGTAGACTAGTGTATACGCTTCTGTTCCCAGCAGGGGAGATGGTTTGTCCCACAACCATCAGTACGTCGTACTGAAGATAGTATGCAGGTGCTCATTGGGTTATGAGTTACACTGGATGGACTCGTAGGGAACCACCGCTGGTTGGTAATATACCTATCGTCAGGTAGCAGTTCCTAGATGACATGAGTACAGTTTAGTCCGTTGACTTGACACTGCTACTTCGCCTCAAGTGTGTTCCAACTGTTCTTAGATTACTACCTTACCACGGCTCTGCTGAGTCGTGCAAACAGGTAGTAGTTGGGTGCAGTCCCGAAGCACTTGGAGACAGTGGCGGTTAGATATGATTCGTCTCTCCCGGTATTGGGGGTTGATGTCGCGCTGTGTTCGGAAAGCCATTACACAAAGTCCCTGGCCAAGGCAAGCAAGATTTGCTGGTAGGGATTCCAGTAGTTTCTCAGGGTGTTTTTGGCTGCACTCTGACACGACTTATTGCACTATTAGGGGTCTGACGCTTGCCGCCCCCTAGGACCGATATGCGACACTCTTAGACGAACAGACCGGACTGTACGGAGATTGCCACAGACAGGCTCAGTAGGGGAACGGATGTGTTTCCTCATCTACCTTCTTGTCGACAGATACCTGGATAGCCGTTACGTACAGCTAGTGGCACTGACGCGCTTGTGGTTAACCCCACTGCCAGCGTACTGTTGAGTCCTTAGAGTCCGACACAGAGGGTTTCCCGGCTTCGGGCAAAACGTGTAGAGATCGTATGGTTTTACGACAGGGTTCGATCACATACGTGTACTTGTGCGCATATGATGTTCGGGCGGACATTACTAGTGGGTTTTGATTTAAGCCGGATCCTAGTATATGATTATTAGATTAGTTTCGTCTCATTGTATTCATGTTTCTCGGGATACGGATGCGGGTATGTATATACGGATGAGAGGGGTATTCTTGTAATTTGGACAAGATTACAACATGGAGAATGACTCCTCAAATCAGGGTTTTTCTTTATGATTAATTCTTTAGTGAGGTGGAGGAATTGAGAGAGGAAACTTTGTGGTATTTTGGTGAAATGAAATTAGGGTTTTGCATTGACCATCTTGGATTCATTTGGCATTTGTTGACTTAGATATTTGTTAGATATTTTCTCATGGTTTAAATGCCAAAACTCTAGCTCATTTCACTTAATCTTTTAACAAAAGAAAAAAACAACAGATACTTTTCCTCTCCTCGTTTTTCTCAAGCTTTCTCCTTCTCCATTCAAACCCTAACCATCTCATGAGTTGAGAATCATAGGGTTTGTGAGACTACTAGACTCTTCATCACTCTCTACACATCCTAGGCTACTTAGAGCACACAAAGTGACCTAGTTGCCTCAAGTTAGAGGTTAAAGCTTAAAGTCGGATCTCTCGGGTGGATCTTCTACGATTTGGACAAGACGACGAGGAGGTGCATTCCGTTCTCAGTTCAACGAGCTCACGACTTGAAGAAAGACAGTGATGAGGTGAAGGACAGCGAGAACTTGAGGTATAACAGTCAAACATAGCAGTTAAACCTCTTTGCTAAATTGTTAGTTAGGGTTTAGTATCGATCCAGGAGTTTAGTCGATGTTACGAAGCTAATAAAAATCGTTTTTTGCAAACTCCGCCTCCCCACGAACACATGGGGTGCGTGGCATCAACTTACACAATCTTTAAGTTAGAATCATATTAAGCATATTAAACATAAACAAGAGGAGGAGGAAGGAAAAGCCTTTCATCTCATTTCCCCACCATTACCACAACCAAAGAGGATTAGTTACACATAATAATAGCAAAAGAAAGCAAGCAAGAAAAAGAATAAAAGAAACAAGGCAAAAGAAATATTATTTAACACTTGATGTAGTTGAGATACAAGATATTGGTAATTTGTTCAACCTCCATAATGAAGCTCTCAAAAGAAAGCTTCAAGAAGGAAGAAGAAGAAGAAACCAAGTTAAAGCCCCCACAACTCTCAAGCTAAACCAAAAACTAAGAAAAGAAATGGGTATATACACATGCCCCCTCACTCACAATCTGTTCTGGTATTTATAGGACTCCAGAATAAACAAACAATATAGATGGACTGATGTGACCCTAAGAAATGACCAGAAGAAAAATGGGGGCATTTGGAGCAAAGTGACCCGGTGGTGCCAGTTTTTTAGGGGGTCTCGCCGGTTTGGTTATGGGCAAATGGGCTCGTAATTGTGTAGTGGTCTCGAGTGCACTCAACAAGTCCATTGGTATTGTTTGATTTCTTCATATCAGCTTGGGTTATACTCAGTAGACTTGAAGGGAAACTTGATGCTTTAAATCACATCACATCTTTTAGCATTTATTATACATCACACCAACATGTGCCCATTTGCACAATTTGTTGTGCCAAGGCTGCCCCACCATGGTCCAAGGATTAAAAGAGCTATGTGCGGACTTGTATTGTGTTGGACCAAAATTATGTACACATGTTTATTGCAAAAGTGCTCTTTGAATATCGGTCGGTTTTCTGTTCTGATTGCAGTGTCGGCTCCCAAATGTTATATCCGTGATTTTGAGTGTGTTTCCAGTATTTTATCACGAATACCTGTAATCTGTATTTACTGAGCAGACACTGGTTAATAGTACCGATATATAACAAAATAGATAATGAATGAGTGGTATTAAAATGCAGTTTTCTGTGATGAACGGTCGTTGTCACCCTTGTATATATATTTCATTTCTTTACTAGAATTACCCCGTGGTGGAGTGCTCGAATACCCGGGTTCTAGAGGACAACAAGGCCACATCTCATGGTGTTGAGACCGAGGGGGCCCTACTCTAGAATTGGCGGGCTATTCGCCGCACTCGTAGGGAGTATAGGATCGACCCGCGGAAGGGTGCACAAGTCACCGGATTCTAAGTAACAAGAAATTACGAGTCTGCCACTCCTGTATGATAAAATAAGGATACTCCGGAGCACACCGATTTTTCGCCTACGCGACGCACTCGAGTTGCTCTACAAGCCAAAATGATTAAACATCGAAAATTTAAACGCATTTAAGATCGTGAAATTCTAAGCAACAAGAAATTACGAGTCCGCCATTCCTGCACGATACAATTTGGTAACGCTGGAACGCACCGATTTTTCACCTACATGACGTACTCGAGATGCTCTACGAGTCCAAGTGATTCCAAATCGAAAATTTGAACGTATTTCTGATCGCGAAATTCCAAGCAACAAGAAATTACGAGTCTGCCATTCCTGCACAATAAAATTTGGTAACTCAGGAACGCATCGATTTTTCACCTACCCGAAACACTCGAGATGCTCTATGAGCCCAAGTGATTCAAAATCGAAAATTTAACGCATTTCGGATCGTGAAATTCTAAGCAACAAGAAATTACGAGTCCGTCATTCATGCACGATAAAATTTGGTAAAGCCGGAACGCACCGATTTTTTGCCTACGTGACGCACTCAAGATGCTCTAGTGCCCATATGATTCAAAATCGAAAATTTGAATATATTTCAAATCGCGAAATTCGAAGCAACAAGAAATTACGCGTCTGCCATTCCTGCACGATAAAATTTGGTAACCCCTGAACACATCAATTTTTTGCGTACATGACGCACTCGAGATGCTCTACGTGCACAGATGATTCAAAATCGAAAATTTGAACGTTTTTCAAATCGCGAAATTCCAATTAACAAGATTTACAAGTCTTCCATTCCTGCACGATAAAATTTGGTAATCCTGGAACACAACGATTTTTCGCCTAGGTGAAGCACTCGAGATGCTCTATGAGCCCAAGTGATTCAAAATCGAAAATTTGAATGTGTTTCGGACCGCGAAATTCCAAGCAACAAGAAATTGCGAGTCTGTCATTCTACCACGATAAAATTTCGTATCGTCGGAATGCATCAATTTTTTTCCTACAGAACGTACTCGAGATGCTCTACGAGCCCAAGTGATTCAAAATAAAAAATTTGAACGTGTTTCGGATCGCAAAATTCCAAGCAACAAGAAATTACAAGTCTGTCATTCCTACACGATAAAATTTGGTAGCCGGAACGCAACGATTTTTTCCCTACGTGATGCACTCGAGATGCTCGACGAGCCAAAATGATTAAAAATCATAAATTTGAACGTGTTTCGGATCGCGAAATTCCAAGCAACTAGAAATTACGAGAGTGCCATTCCTGCATAATAAAATTTGGTTACCTAGGAACACATTGATTTTTCACCTACGGGACGGACTTGAGATGCTCTACGAGCCGAAGTGAAACATAATCGAAAATTTGAACGTTTTTCGGATCGTGAAATTTCAAGCAACAAGAAATTACAAGTCTGCCATTCCTGCACAATAAAATTTGGTATCACCGGAACGGTTCGATTTTTCTCCTACGAGATGCTCTACGAGCCCAAGTGATTCAAAATTGAAAATTTAAACCTGTTTCGAATCGCGAAATTCCAAGCACAAGAAATTACGAGTCTGCCATTCCTGCAAGATAAAATTTGGTAACACTGGAACGCATATATTTTTCTTCTCCATGACGCTCTCAAGATGCTCTACGAGCCTAAGTGACTAAAAATCGTAAATTTGGAAGTTTTTCGGATCGCGAATTTACGAGTCTGCAATTCTTGCACGATAAAATTTGGCATCACCGGAACGCTTCGATTTTTCGCCTGTGTGGCGCACTTGAGATGCTCTACGAGCCCAAGTGATTCAAAATCGAAAACTTGTAAGTGTTTCGGATCGTGAAAATTGAAGCAACAAGAAATTACAAGTCTGCCTTTCCAGCATGATAAAATTTGGTATCGCTGGAGCGCTTCGATTTTTCATCTGCATGAAGCACTAGAGATGCTCTACAAGCCCAAGTGATTCAAAATCGAAAATTTGAACGTGTTTCGGAACGCGTAATTTCAAGTAAGAAATTATGAGTTTGCCAATCCTATTCGATAAACTTTAGTAACGCCGGAACGCATCGATTTTTCACCAACGTGACGCACTCGAGATGCTTTATGAGACCAAGTGATTCAAAATCTAAAATTTGAACGTGTTTTGGCTCGCAAAATTACATCCAACAAGAAATTATGACTCTGCCATTCCTGCACGATAAAATTTCGCAACGCGTGAAAACATCACTTTTACGCCTATGTGACGCACTCGAGATGCTTTACGAGCCCAAGTGATTCAAAATCGAAAATTTAAACGTGTTTCGGATCGCGAATATCCAAGTAACAAGAAATTACGAGTCTGTCATTCCCGCACGATAAAATTTGGTAACGCCGGAACGCATCGATTTTTCGCTTACGAGACGCACTCGAGTTGCTCTACGAGCCTAACTGATCCAAAATTGAAAATTTGGACGTGTTTTGGATCGCGAAATTACAAGGAACAAGAAATTACGAGTCTGCCATTCCTACACGATAAAATTTGGTATCGCCGGAACACTTCGATTTTTCGCCAACGTGATGCACTCGAGATGCTTTACTAGCCTAAGTGATTCAAAATCGAAAATTTAAACGTGTTTCGGATCACGAAATTCCAAGCAAGAAGAAATTACGAGTCGTAATTTGTGCACGATAAAATTTGGTAATGCCGGAACGCATCGATTTTTCACCTACGTGACGCATTTGAGATGCTCTAAGAGGCCAAAGTGATTCAAAATCGAAAATTTGAAAGTGTTTCAGATCTAGAAATTCTTAGCAACTAGAAATTACGAGATTCCTGCACGATAAAATTTGGTAACCAAGGAACACATCGATTTTTCCCCATCATAACGTACTCGAGATGCTCTACGAGCAAAGTTGATTCAAAATTGAATATTTGAACGTGTTTTTTATCGCGAAATTCCAAGCAACAAGAAATTATGAGTCAGTCATTCCAACACGATAAAATTTGGTAATTCCGTAACGCATCGTATTTTCACCTACGTGACACCCTCGAGATGCTCTACGAGCCCAAGTGCTTCAAAATCGAAAATTTGAACGTCTTTAGGATCGTGAAATTTGAAGCAACCAGAAATAACGAATCTGCCATTCCTGCACGATAAAATTTGGTATTTCCGGAACTCTTCGATTTTTCACCTCCGTGACGCACTTGAGATGTTCCACGAGCCCAAGTGATTCAAAATTAAAAATTTGAACGTGTTTCGGTTCGCGAAATTCCAAGCAACAAGAAATTACGAGTATGCCATTCCTGCGCGATAAAATTTGGTAACCCCCGAACACATCGATTTTTCTCCCACGTGACGCACTTGAGATACTCCTCAAGCCCAAGTGATTCAAAATCGAAAATTCGAGGGTGTTTCGGATCGCGAAATTCCAAGCAACAAGAAATTATTTCTTGCACGATAAAATTTAGTATTGCCGGAACGCTTCGATTTTTCGCTTACATATCGGACTCAAGATGCTCCAGGAGCCCAAGTGATTCAAAACCGAAAATTTGAAGGTGTTTCGAATCATGAAATTCTAAGCAACAAGAAATTACAAGTCTGCCATTCATACACGATAAAATTTGGTAACGCCGGAACGCATCGATTTTTCGCCTACGTGACGCACTCAAGATGCTCCATGAGCCCATGTGATTCAAAATTGAAAATTTGAAGGTGTTTCGGTTCGCGAAACTCCAAGCAACATGAAATAACGAGTGTGCCATTCCTGCCCGATAAAATTTGGTATCGTCGGAATGCTCCGATTTTTGCCAACGTGACGCACTCAAGATACTCGACAAGCTCAAGTAATTCAAAATCAAAAATTTGAAAGTGTTTCAAATCGCGAAATTCTGAGTAACAAGAAATAACGAATCTGCCATTTCTGCACGATTAAATTTGGTAACCTTGGAACGAATCGATTTTTCCCTTATGTGATGCACTCGAGATGCACGACGAGCCCAAGTGATTCAAAATCGAAAATTTGAACGTGTTTTGGATCGCGAAATTCTAAGCAACAAGAAATTACGAGTCTGCCATTCCTGCACGATAAAATTTTGTAACCCCGGAACGCAATGTTTTTTCACCTATGTAACGCACTCAAGATACTCTAAGAGACCAAGTGATTCAAAATCAAAAATTTGAACGTGTTTCGGACCGAGAAAAACCAAGCAACAAGAAATTATGAGTTTGTCATTCCTGCACGATAAAATTTGGTATCGCCGGAACGATTCAATTTTTCGCCTACGTGACGCACTCGAGATGCTCTACGAGCCCGAGTGATTCAAAATCAAAACTTAGAACGTGTTTCAGATCTTGAAATTCTAAGCAACAAGAAATTACTAGTCTGCCATTCCTACACGATAAATTTTGGTAGCCAGAACGCATCGATTTTTCACCTACGTGACGCACTCGAGATGCTGCACAAGCCAAAGTGACTAAAAATCATAAATTTGAACGTGTTTCGGATCGCAAAATTACAAGCAACTAGAAATTACGAGTCTGCCATTCTAGCACACTAAAATTTGGTAACCCAGGAACGCATCGAATTTTCACCTACAGGACGCACTCAAGATGCTCTATAAGCCTAAGTGATTCAAAATCGAAAATTTGAACGTGTTTAGGATTGTGAAATTCCAAGAAGCCAGAAATTACGAATCTGCCATTCCTGTAAGATAAAATTTGGTATCGCTGGAACACTTCGATTTTTCGCCTACGCGATGCATTCGAGATAGTCTACGAGCCCAAGTGATTCAAAATCAAAAATTTAAACATGTTTCGGATCACGAAATTCCAAGCAAAAAGAAATTACGAGTCTGTCATTCCTGCATGATAAAATTTGGTATCGCCGGAACGTTTCGATTTTTCGCCTATGTGACGCACTCGAGATGCTCTTCTAGCCAAAGTGATTAATATAAAAAATTTGAACGTGTTTCGGATCGCGAAATTCCAAGCAGCAATAAATTAGGAGTCTGCCATTCCTGTACGACAAAATTTTGTAACCCCTGAACGCATCGATTTTTCACCTGCGTGATGCACTCGAGAGGCTCTACGAGCCTAAGTGATTCAATATCGAAAATTTTAACATGTTTCACATAGAGAAATTCCAAACAACAAGAAATTACGAGTCCGCCATTCCTGCACGATAAAGTTTTGGTGACCCCGTAACGCAACGATTTTTCACATACTTGACGCACATGAGATGCTCTACGAGCACAAGTGATTCATAATTGAAAACTTGGACGTGTTTCGGATCGCGAAATTTCAAACAACAAGATATTACGAATCAGCCATTCCTGCATGATAAAATTTGCTATCACCAGAATGCTTCGATTTTTCGCCTATGCTCTACGAGCCCAAGTGATTCAAAATCGAAAATTTGAATGTGTTTCGGATCGTGAAATTCCAAGGAACCATTACGAGGCTGGCATTCCTGCACGATAAAATATGGTATCGTCGGGACACTTCGATTTTTTGCCAACGTGACGCACTCGAGATGCTTTACGAGCCAAAGTGATTCAAAATCGAAAATTAAAACGTGTTTCGGATCACAAAATTCCAAGCAATAAGAAATTACAAGTCTGTAATTCCTGCACGATAAAATTCGGTAACTCTGGAACGCATCGATTTTTCCCCTAAGTGATGCACTCGAGATGCTCTACGACCCCAAGTGATTCAAAATCGAAAATTTGACCAAGTTTTGGATCGTGAAATTCCAAGCAACAAGAAATTACGAGTCTGCAATTCCTGCATGATAAAATTCGACGCATTCAAGTTTCTTTACGAGCCCAAGTGTTTCAAATCGAAAATTTGAATGTGTTTCGGATCGCGAAATTCAAAGCTACAAGAAATTACGAGTCTGCCATTCCTGTATGAAAATTTTGGTAACGCCAGAATGCATCGATTTATCACCTACGTGACGCACTCGAGATGCTCTACGGGCCCAAGTGATTCAAAATCGAAATTTGAACGCATTTCGGATCGCGAAATTCCAAGCAATAAGAAATTACGGGTCTGCCATTTCTGCACAATAAAATTTGGTAACCCCCGAATGCATCGATTTTCGCCTACGTGATGCACTCGAGATGCTCTACGAGCACAACTGATTCAAAATCGAAAATTTGAACGTGTTTCGGATCACGAAATTCCAAGCAGAAAGAAATTACGAGTCTTCCATTCCTGTACGATAAAATTTGGTAACGCCGGAACGTATCGATTTTTCACCTACGTGACGCACTCGAGGTGCTCTACGAGCCCAAGTGATTCAAAACACGCAAGAAATTATGAGTCTGCCATTTCTGCACGATAAAATTTGGTAACCGGAACGCAATGTTTTTCGCCAAAGCGACGCACTCGAGATGCTCTAAGAGCCTAAGTAATTCAAAATCAAAAATTTGAACGTGTTTCGGACCGAGAAATACCAAGCAACAAGAAATTACGAGTTTGTCATTCATGCACGATAAAATTTGGTATCGCCGGAACGTTTCGATTTTTTGCCTACGTGACGCACTCGAGATGCTCTACGAGCCCAAGTGATTCAAAATCGAAAATTTGAAGGAGTTTCGGATCGCGAAATTCCAAGCAACAAGAAATTATGATTCTACCATTCCAGCACGATAAATTTTGGTAGCCGGAACGCATCGATTTTTCACCCATGTGACGCACTCGAGATGCTCTACGAGCCAAAGTGACTAAAAATCATAAATTTGAACGTGTTTCGGATTGTGAAAATCCAAGTAACTAGAAATTACGAGCCTGTCATTCCTGCACACTAAAATTTGGTAACCCAGGAATGTATCGATTTTTGACCTACGGGACACACTCAAGGTGCTCTACGAGCCTAAGTGATTCAAAATCGAAAATTTGAAAGTGTTTAGGATCGTGAAATTCCAAGTGACAAGAAATTACGAATCTACCATTCTTGCACGAAAAAATTTGGTATCGCCGGAACTCTTCGATTTTTCGCCTACGTGATGCACTCGGATGCTCTACGAGCCCAAGTGATTTAAAATCGAAAATTTGAATGTGTTTTGGATGGCAAAATTCCAAGCAACAAGAAATTACGAGTCTTTCATTTCTGCACAAAAAAATTTGGTATCGCCGGAATGCTTCGATTTCTCGCCTACGTGAAGCACTCCAGATTCTTTACAGGCCCAAGTGATTCAGAATTGAAAATTTGAACGTGATCCGGATCGCGAAATTTCAAGCAACAAGTCATTACGAGTCTTCCATTCTAGCAAGAAAAAATTTGGTAACGCATCGAATTTTCACCTACGTGACGCACTCGAGATGCTCTACGCCAAGTGATTCAAAATCGATAATTTGAACGTGTTTCGGATCATGAAATTCGAAGCAAGAAGAAATTTCGAGTTTGGCATTTCTGCACAGTAAAATTTGGTAACCCCGGAACGTATCGATTTTTCCCCTAAGTGATGCACTCGAGATGCTCTACGAGCGCAAGTGATTCAAAACCGAAAATTTGACCGAGTTTTCGATCGTGAAATTCCAAGCAACAAGAAATTATGAGTCTGCAATTCTTGCATGATAAAATTTTGTAACGCCGGAACGCATCGATTTTTCAACTACGTGACGCACTTAAGATACCCTTCGTGCCCAAGTGATTCAAAATCGAAAATTTGAACGTGTTTCAGATCGCAGAATTCCAAGCAATAAGAAATTACGAGTCTGCCATTCCTGCACAATAAAATTTGGTAACCACCAAATGCATCGATTTTTCGCCTACGTCACTCGAGATTCTCTACGAGCCCTGCTAAGTCAAAATCGAAAATTTGAACGTGTTTCGGATGACGAAATTCCAAGCAATAAGAAATTACGAGTTTGCCATTCCTGCACAATAAAATTTGGTAACGTCCAAATGCATCGATTTTTCACCTACGTGACGCACTCAAGATGCTCTACGAGCACAACTGATTAAAAATCGCGAAATTCCAACCTATAAGAAATTACTAGTCTGCCATTCCTGTACGATAAAATTTGGTAACGCCGGAATGCAGCAATTTTTCACCTACGTGACGCACTCGAGGTTCTCTACGAGCACAAGTGATTTAAAATGCAATATTTATACGTGTTTCGGATCGTGAAATTCCAAGCAATAAGAAATTACGAGTATGTCATTCCTTCACCATAAAATTAGGTAACGCCGGAACGCGCTGATTTTTCGCCTACGTGACGCATTTGAGATGCTCTACGAGTCCAACATACATGTCTAATTATTTATATCAAATATAAATATTAATTAAACAGAGGAAAATAATTAAGTGAGCATGATATTAGTTAATATATAACTATATCAATATATAAATATACATTTAATTATTAAATCAATACTTGATTTAATAATCCGGCTATATATATATACCGGCTAATATCAATAAGCACCCGATTAAAATATGTGTATCAAATACACGTGTTTAATCGAATTCTTGCACGTGTCCCTATACGTGCCCTACATCGTTTCGCATGTGCTGGGAAACCTATGTGTGGATTCTAAAGACTCGACAATACGCTGGCAGTAGGTTAGGATCATATCCATAGCCTAAAAACACATCAGCGGTACTAGCTGCACGTAACGGCTACCCAGGTATTGAACGAAAGAAACTGAACGAGCAAGCTCATCTGAACCCTGCAAAGTCTATCAGTGACATTACCGTACAGTCTGATCTCTTCGTCTAAGAATATCGCATATCGGGTCTAGAGTTTCGAATAAGTCATGCGACAGAGGACACATAACCTACCGGAGATACAACTGATAACACTTATCAGTTTATCTCCACTGCGATGACCATCGACTTGTGGTTGTAGTCATGTCATGCACAGCGCGACATCAACTCCCTATACTGGGAGAGACGAATCCCTTCGATCACTCACTGCCTCTACGTGCTACGGGACTATACCCAACAAAAACCTGTTAGAATGACTCCTTTGAGCCGTAGTAGAGTAGAAGTCGAAGTATAGTGGGAACACACATTAGACACTGTGGAGATCTCAGGTCCTAGGGACTACCCTGTACCCATGTCACAAGAGAACTGCTACTTGACATTGGTATATTACCAACTAGGAGTTCTCAGTGAGTTTGTCCAGTGTAACTCATCCAATGAGCATAAATATACAATCCTCGATGTCAAACACCAATAGCTGTAGGATCAGCTATCGCCCTCCAACCAGGTCAGGAAATGTACACACTAGTCTAAACTGGAGTACCAATGCCCAGTCTCGATACTCCTACGACTAGAGGCATTTAAAGATGTGCTTATTGACTACTCTGGCCCTACTAGTATGATCTCCATCATCGTCCTGATAGTCAAGCAAAATCCTAAGGCTTTATCTCATGTCTAAACGATACGTGATATTAAATAAAACGCATCACATGAAAGATAAAGACAAACCAGATAGTATACTATCATCTCGAGTGAGTGGACCCGGCATAGTGCATCTCTATGTTTCTCCCTGAATCTCAACTTCGCGGAGATCAAATATCTCTCGAACTGAGTGATACCTGCCTTAGTATTTGCCTGGACTTACGATGGGATCATGTTCATAAATGAACAATTATATCCAGCGAATTGTATCCTTTTGCTGATTCACCTCAGTATCCCACTTGGAACTCTTTATACTACTCATAAGAGGGTAAGCTTATAACTCGCGACAGACACTCTGTCTTCCATGTTATCTGGGAAGCAAGAATCGGTAACCACCTCCTTCAGGAGGCTGCCATTACCAAACCAAGAACATCAAATGCTCTTCATTGCTACCCCATGTTTCTCCAGGATTGGACTGATATCCATATCCTATATGGAGAAACACATGTGATCACCATTGTTTCACCGATTTGTAGTATAGGAACATCACTTTCTATCATGAGTATGTCATCCACATACCATATGAGGAATCTGATAACACTCCCTACTACCTTCTTACAAATATCAGGTTCATCTCTTATTTTGATGAAGTAAAACGCTTTGACCGTATCATCGAAAATATGATCCTTCTCCGCTATGCCTGCTTTAGTCTAAAGATAGACTTAAACAACTTGCACGCTTACCGCTGTTCCCACTGACTAAGATAACCTTCTGGCAGAGTCATATACTCGTACACTTTTAAATCCAATTTAGAAAGACGTTATAGTCATCCACATGCCAGACATCATAGTCTTGAAAGACAACATTGGCAAGTTTTATCCATTTGGACTTCAGCACAGACATCGAAGTAATAGTTTCATCACAATTCACAACGGGTATTAGATGAAAACTTTTTACTCTAAGTCTAGCCTTATTATGTTACTACCTTTCCATTTGTACTGATTTCGAAAGATCCACTTGCTCCTTATGGGTTTTACCCCTTCAGGAGCACCCAATAAAGTCAACACTTTGTTGCAGTGCATGGAGTCCAGCTAGGATAAATTGGCACCCAGCTATCAGTTGGAAGTCATCACTTCTCATGGCCTACTGATATAGTAGGGTCATTATCATATGATGCTAACTTCCCTATCACCTTCAATGAGGAAACCGTAGTAACTCTCACGTGGCTGAAGTCGCCTACCAAATCTGCGGATTAGGCTGAGGTCTGTCAGAGTCAATTGAATTTTCAGGTTCTACTAAATCTTCAGAAACTGTTTGTGGTTCTGGAATCACTTCCAGTTCTACCATACTCCCGCTAATTTATTTTGCAAAAAATTCCTTTCTAAAAAGGTGGCGTGTCGAGAACAAAACAACTTTTGATCCCGAAAATGGTAGAAAATTAAACTCTCGTCAATGCCTGTGATAACCCACAAACTGCCATTACTGAATCGTGTCTAGAGTTAATCCGGATTCTGGTTTTAAGCATAAGCCGGAAAACTCAACATCTTAATAATTTTAAGATGATGACCCATTCTACATCAAATATAGAATTTGAGGCATAGATTTAGGTGGAACCAGTATCAATTGATATGCATCTATTTCTAGTGCATCCCTTAATCGAAAAAGACGATTCAGCATTACATATCATGTAACACACCCACAGATGAGCAATCTGAGAAAGAATCAAATTCTCGATTACTATGGAATACTAGCATAAGTATCCACATCTTCGAACACTTTGAAGAATTATGATACTTTCAGCAATTGGTTCTCTACTCTATTCCTATATCTTATGAACTTCTCAAAATGTTTGGACTCTGCATTTCAACAAGAATATGTGTCTAAAACCAGAGAACTCATAGTAAAATAGAACGAAGTATGAGTACTAACCCCTTATCCATATGGACATTGGACAACATACATCATTGTGTATAAGTCCTATAAGATCATTAACTCATACTCCGTGTGTTATATGAAAACTGTATTTTGGTTAAGAATGTACATCATGTTTTTCAATGCACCTTACCCAATCATCAAATGATAAAGGCAAATGTTCATAACATAATTTTTGAAAATTTATATCCCACTTTATCAAATAAAGAGACGGATATATCAGTTTTTAAAAGTTGGTGCATAATAACGGATATTCAAAACCAAAAGTTTGCCGGAAGGCAAAACAAGGTGATTTCCCCAATAACAACAATTGCTCCGATATCCGACATTGAGGATCAAATCTCATTTTCCAATAATCTAATCCTTCTCAGTATCTGTAACAACTTACAGAGGTAGGATGTTAATCCGGTATCTATATACCCAGGATTCAGAATTAATTGGAAAACAATTTTCGATTACAATCATATAGAATCCATGAAACATCAAAATGTTTCAAGGGGCGGCCGGGTATTCCAAGTAATGCCTCTTTCATTGCCCAGGGTCATAACAGTAGTTGTATTCTCCTTTCGGCTCACTTCGTCACCTTTTGTTTTCTCTCTTTATTACCTTTTCTACACCCAACTTATGCTAGTTAGTTTTCTTCTTACCCTTCCTTTCAGCTCCAGTATCGGGATTGGAAGAAGACTACTCAACAATATAACTGGTATATTCTCTTTATTTAAGGAGCGCTCAAACTTGAGATAAGGTAGAGAGGAGAGACAATTGAATTGTATCATATACAATTCACTTTCTCCAGAACCAGCGGCCATTCTCGACTAAAACACTTTCTCCGAGTTCGTATATAACTATACGACAGCCTTCCAAGCAATATGGATCTCTGTATCGGATACAGAGTGTTCTGGAGGAAACAAAAGGGAAAGTGGGAGGGGTAAGGACATATGCGACTATGTCGTGAAATAGGGCAATCATGATATTCCAAAGCCATTGATTATAAAAAGGTTTGGTTAATTTGGTTTACGAGTTTTAGCTTAAGGTCGGTCTTAGGTCGCTGCCAGAGAGAGAAAAGAAACACTCGTCATGCATTCTATCAAGATTAGATTGGTGTATTTATCTAATCAGGATGGCTCCCACTATACCATCGAATCCTCCTTCAAACCCTAAAAGGAGAATTAGCCGGGATCATATCCCGAGAGTAACTATTACTCACAGTCGGAATCGGGATCTAACCTATCATTGAGTGGTAACCTTAACAGGGTCAACAAGTTACCCCACATCATAGAAGGTATGCAATCTCATTACAAGTTTCAACACTTGAAACTCTCGATATTGGTTTTTCCCCCTAGCGGCTTATGACCTTAACTATGGTCAACAAATCATAAGTCGCTAGTCAAGTTCAACCCGTCATTTCGTGATTAATTTAGACCCACCCGCACGACCCTTAACTATGGTCAACAAAGTTGTACGACTGTCCTAACCAATCGCATCATATGCTAATAGGAAAACATCACTTAGCTACAGTACACAACGCCTCAACGAGGTCGACAAATGTAGCACGAATACTAAGTACTCTACTTCCTGAAATGACAGAGGGCTATGGCTGGTTTTCAAAAAAACCTTTAACATAATGAACTTGATCTAATCGTAGGAATCGAGTGGTTTTGCAAATTTATATTTATGTAGACTATTGCTTAAGTGCGGATTCCCCGTGAAGGGATCAAGGACCTCATTGAATGAGGTGCAAGATATTCCTAATTGAATACCTCGATGCAAAGCAAAAGACTACGGCTATACAATCTGCAAATTTATAGTAACACAATCTTTTGCCAAAGAGGTGCCCTATGAAGGGATCTAGGCTCTTTCCTCATAGAATGAGGTGCAGGATATTCCTAACCGAATACCTCTGTGCAAAATAAAATATTTGACTATAATACCACAGTATCTAATATTTGGTTTCTACAACGTGTTTTAGGTTTATTATCTTTGCATTAATCCGAATCAATGCATTCCTATCAAATAGATAATCACATTACCTAGAATCCCCTCACACCATTACAGATAAAGCATGATATGAAAAGAAAAATAGAATGCACATATACGCCATCCGCATTCGCCACCGGGGCCCGGGTGTTCACTGTAAGGTTACTTAACTTACGGCAGGGCGGGAGCAGGCCTAGCACGGGTGCAAAATGTATATATCATATACATATATATATATATATATATATATATATATATATATAAAACATCGCAGGCAGATAATCAGCATTACAGGCAAGCGATAAATATCATCACAGGTAATCAAATCACAAGAAAGTAATGAACATTATAGAATAGGAATGGTCGGATCACCTAGGAATCTCGCTTTTCGTTCAAGCCACAAACGAAATGCGAGATTCCACAGTCGTTTGAACAACCTGTGCGCAGCCATAAGCAGACCCCTACGAGTGAGGCAAACTACCAGGCAACCCAAGAAACGAGGCAATCCAACATCATCATCATGAGGAGGCCTCCCGACACTTTCTCGAATCCGGTGACTTGAGCAATCCTCCGCGGATCAATCCTAAACCTATATTAATACAACGACGACAACGATCGCAACATGATCTTGTCCCGACAAATAATAATATATCAATCGGTGACTACGGCCACATTTGAACCGCTAAGTCCCGAAAAAAATATACATACAGAGGAAACGGCGGCCACAAGTTAGAGCTTGTTCCGAACAAATAAATATATAAGATGGCTACACGCATGAATGGAAATAACACTTATTACAACATCACACTTCCGCACGGGGGCTATTCATTTCGCGACAATCCAACACCAACAATGCTATATATCAACATATATCTATAACAATCACAATAACAAATGCGCAATCTCGTCTAATTGATCACATAGCAATTAGGCAACGTTTATTAATGCATATCGTTATTGTATCCGTGTTCGAGCCGACTAAATCAAACATTTTGATTTAGTCGATTCAAACCATGACATTAGAATTCATAAACCGCGTGATTGCGAACTTGAAATTCCAGGCAATGAAAATCTCCACATTTTTGTGCAAAATCGAACCCCGATAACCCCATAAAACCCCACATAATATGAGCCTTGGTTCGGCCCTGAAATGGGGCCGAATCAGGGGCGGGATCAGCCCCGTATCAGGGCTGAATCAGCCCCGGAACAGCCCCAAATTGGGGCTAATCCGGTGGTTGATTCAACCCCCAATGCGGGGCTAAATTGGCCTCAGTTGGGCCCCGAATCGGGGCCGAATTGAGCTGAAATTGGATGGGTTCGGGTTATCGCGAGCCTACTCTAAACTCTTGGTCCAAACCAAGAATCCGGTAGCTCCGGCACAAGCAAAAATGAGAGCTTTTCATGCAAATATTTAAAACTAGTTTTGAAAATTTCGGTTTCATGAATTTCAATGTCACCAAAACAAGTTGTAGTCTTTTGGTATGGCTCTGATACCATTGTTGGGTTGCTAGGCTTCTCTAGAAGGTTTAAAGCGCGGCGGAAGCGGTAATTTTAAAAATCTATAGAGCTATAGCAAACCCAAACTAAGAATCAAACAAAACTACTAAACTTGTCACTAAACTAGTAAGCTAAAAAATAGGGTTTAGGGGGATACAACCGTTGTAGCGCGTTAGCCACCTCTCCTTGGACTCCGGCTAGTCTCCACGAAGCTCGAAACAAGCTTGCTCGATGATCTCCTCACCGAAGATAATCCACCTTGAAATAACTCCAATTTAGAAAGACGTTATGGTCATCCACATGCCAGATATCATAATCATGAAAGACAACATTGGCAAGTTATATCCGTATGGAGTTCAGCACAGACATTGAAATAATAGTTTCATCATAATCCACAACGGGTATTTGATAAAAACCTTTCACTACATGTCTAGCCTTATTAGGTTAGTAACTTTCCTTTTGCACCGATCTCGAAAGAGCTACTTGCTCCTAATGGGTTTTACCCCTTCAGGAGCACCCAACAAAGTCTACACTATGTTGCAGTGCATAAAGTCCAACTTGGATACCTTGGCATCCAGCCATCAGTCGGAAGTCACCACTTCCCATGGCCTGCTGATAACTAGTAGGGTCATCATCACATGATGCAAGCTTCCTTGTCATCGTCAACGAGGAAACCGTAGTCCCTCTCAGGTGGCTGAGGCCACTTACCAAATCTGTGGAGTGGCTAAGGTTTGTCATGGTCAATTGAATTTTCAGGTTCTACTGAATCTTCGGTAACCATTTGTGGTTCCAGTTATACTATACTCCCACTAATTTCTTTTGCTAGAAATTCCTTTTCTAAAAAGGTGGCGTGTCGAGAACAAAACAACTTTTGATCCCAAAAATGGTAGAAAGTTAATCCCTCGTCAATGCCTAAAAAACCCACAAACCGTCATTACCAAAACATGCCTTGAGTTTATCCGGATTCTGGTTTTAAGCATAGGCCGGATAACTCAACATTTTAACAATCTTAAGATGATAACCCATTCTATATCAGATATAAAATATGAGGCACTGATTTAGGTGGAACCAGTATCAATTGATATGCTTCTATTTCTAGGGCATCTCTTAATTGAAAAGGTGATTCAGCATTACTCATCAAGGAGTGTACCCACTGATGAGTAATCTGAGAGAATCAAATTGTTGATTATATTGCTACAGAATACCTAGTATAAGTATCCACATCTTCGAACACTTCGAAGAATCTTGATACTTCCAACGTTTGGTTCTCTACTTTATTTCTATATCTTATGAACTTCTCAGTATCTTTGGACTTTGCATTTCAACAAGAATGCATGTCTAAAATCAGAGAACTCGTAGGAAAATGGAACGGGGTATGAGTACCAACCCATTGTGCATGCGAACACCGGACATCATACACCATTATGTATAAGTCCTATCAGTTCACTAACTCATACTCTGTGTGTTATAAATTGAAAACTGTATTTTGGTTAAGAATGTATATCCCATTATTCAATGCACCTTACCCAATCATCTAATGATAAAGGCAATTGTTCATAACATAATTTTTGAAAATTTATATCCCACTTTATCAAATAAAGAGATGGATATATCAATTTTTTTAAAAGTTGGTGCATAATAACAGATATTCAAAACCAAAAGTTTGCCGAAAGGTAAAACCAGGTGATTTCCCCAATAGCAACAATTGCTCCGAATTCCGATATTGAGGATGAAATCACCTTTTCAATAATCTAATCCTTCTCAGTATCTATAACAACTTATAGATGTGGGATGTTAATCCGATATCTATATACCCAGGAGTCAGAATTAATTGGAAAACAGTTTTCGATTACAATCATATAGAAAACATGAAACATCAAAATGTTTCAAGGGGTGGCCGGGTATTCCAAGTAATGCCTCTTTCATTGCTCAGCATCATAACAGTAGTTGCATTTTCCTTTCCGCTCAGTTCGTCCCCTATTGTTGTCTTTTTTTCTTACCTTGTGTATACCTGACTTATGCTAGTTGGTTTTCTTATTACCCTTCCTTTCAGCTCCAATATTGGGATTAGAAGAAGACTATCCAACAAGCGTAACTGGTATATTCTCCTTGTTTAAGGAGCTCTCAAACTTGAGATAAGGTAGAGAGGAGAGACAAATGAATTGTATCATATACAATTCACTTTCTACAGAACCTGCGGCAATTCTCGACAGAAACAATTTCATCGAGTTCGTATCTAACTATATGATGGCCTTCCAAGAAATATGGATCTCTGTATCGGATACAAAGTGTTCTGGAGGAAGCAAAAGGGGAAGTGGGAGGGGTAAGCACATATGCTACTATGTCGTAAACTAGGACAATCATGATATTCCAAAGCCTTTGATTGTAAAAAAGTTCGGTTAACTAGGTTTACGAGTTTTTAGTTTAGGGTCAGTCCTAGGTCGCTAACAGAGAGAGAGAGAGAGAGAGAGAGAGAGAAAAGAAACACTCGTCGTGCACTCTATCAAGATTAGATTGGTATATTTATCTAATCAAGATGGCCCTCACTGTTCCGTCGAATCCTTCTTCAAACCCTAAAAGAAGAATTAGTTGAGATCATATCTCGAGAGTAACATTACTCACAGTAGGAATCGAGACCCAAACTATCACGGAGTGGTACCTTGACATAGTTAACAAGTCACCCACACAATAGAAGGTATGCAATCTCATTGCAAGTTTCAACACTTGAAACTCCCCATATAGATTTTTATCTCTTGCGGCTTATGACCTTAACATAGTTAACAAATCATAAGTCGCAAGTCAACAAATCATAAGTCAACAAATCCACCCGCATGACCCTTAACATAGTCAACAAAGTCGTACTCCTAACTAATTGCATCAATCTGCTAACAGGAAGACATCACTTAGCTACCGTACACTACGCCATAACATAGTCATCAAACGTATTATGAATACTAAGTATTCTACTTCCTGAAATGACAGAGGGCTACGGCTGGGTTTGAAGAAAACCATTAACGTAATGAACTTGATCTCATCGTAGGAACCAAATGGTTTTGCAAATTTATAGTTACGTAGACTATTTCTTAAGTGCGGATTCCCCGTGAAGGGATCAAGGCTTTTACCTCATTGAATGAGGTGCAGAATATTCCTAACTGAATACCTCTGTGCAAAGCAATAGGATACAACTATTCAATTTGCAAACTTATAGTAACACAATCTTTTGCCAAAGAGGTCACTCCCTGTGAAGGGATCTAGACTCTTTCATCGTAGAATGAGGTGCAAGATATTCCTAATCGAATACCTCGATGCAAAGCAAAGGATTCGACTATAACACCACAATATCTAATATTTGGTTTCTACAATGTGTTTTAGATTTATTATCTTTGCATTAATCCGAATCAATGCAATCCCATCAAAAAGATAATCACATTACCTAGCATCTCCTCACACCATTACAGATAAAGCATGATATGAAAAAAAATAGAATGCATATATACGCCATCCGCATTCGCCATGGGGCCCCAGGTCTTTACCGTAAGGTTACTTAACTTACGGCAGGACGGGGGCAAGGCTAACGCGGGTGCAATACGTATATAGCATATATATATATATATATATATATATATATATATATATATGGAGGAAAGATGTCATAGGAGGGAATTTCCTCCTATGGCGTCGAAAAAATACCCCCTTTCTCATTTTTTTCGACGATCGGCATCCACCATCTTCATCGTTATCATCTAAGATGTGGGTACACCAAATTTCATGTGATTCTACAACTTTTTCACCGTTGATTTAGTGGGTTCAAAATTAACGGTTTACCGACAATAGAACTTTTTACATTGCTAAATCAACGGTGAAAAAGTTATAGGATCACATGAAATTTGGTGTACCCACATCTTAGATGATAACGATGAAGATGGTGGGTGCCGATCGTTGGAAAAAATGAGGGAGGGGGTATTTTTTCGACACCATAGGAGGAAATTTCCTCCTATGGCCTCTTTCCTCCATTATTCTCATATATATATATATATATATCATCGTAGCAGATAATCAACATTATAGGAAAGCGATAAAGATCATCATAAGAAGGTAATCACATCACAAGCAATTAATGAACATCACAGAATAGGAATGGTCGGATCATCTAGGAATCCCGCGTTTCGTTCAAGCCACAAACGAAACGTGACATTCCCCGGTCGCGTGAATAGCCCATGAGCAGCCAAAAGCAGACCCCTACGAGTGCGACTAGCTACCAGACAACCCAAGAAATGAGGCAACCCAGCATCATCATCATTAGGGGGCCATCCGACACTTTCATGAATCCGGTGACTTGAGCACACCTCCGCGGGTCAATCCTATACCCCTTACAAGCGCGGCAAACAACCCGCCAATCCTAGACTTGACCGACCCGATCTCAACTCCTTGAGATGGCAACCCGCTGCAATCTAGAATTCGATTGCTCGTGCGCTTCTCCGTGGGATAATCCTAAACCTGTATTATACAACGGCGACAATGATCACAACCTGATCGTGTCCTGACAAATAGTAATACATCAATCGGTGGCTACGGCCACATATAGCGGAAACAGCGGCCACAATTTGGAGCTCGTCCCGAACAAATGAATACAAAAGATGGCTACAAGCATGAAGGGAAATAACACTTATCGCAACATCACACTTCCTTACGGGGGCTATTCATTTCACGGCAATCCAACGCATTCCAACAAACCAACATCTCAAAATCACTTGAATTCGTCGGCATTAAACACTGCGTATCGCATACGCCGACAACTTATATCAATTAAATACTTTAAACTATATAACTCATCATCCATGACCAACAAATCATAAAAACATCAGGGCAAAACCATTAATTCAACACTTGAAAAAACACTATTCACTCCGACATAGAAAAGCCGTTAATTCGCGCGTATTGCATACGCCGATGATAAAGCTACATTAAGAACTTTAATCTAGTTTATACCATCGCAAATGACTAATGAATCATACAACTTTCTAAGTCGAAGCGAAGATTTTGAAAATTAAAAACATTATTCACCTAGACACTAAATCGGCACTTTTTGGCTCGGAAACGTGTCGAAAAGGACTCAAAACGCGCCTAAACTTCGCGTGGACCTCAGGGAAAAAATTAATGTCGCATGACAGCAAAATAGGGGGTGCTCCCGGATGGAGTTGGTCCCCTACTACCCCCTCACATCATCATTAACACTAAATTAAGAACAATTCTAAGGGGCCTGGGCACGACAAAATTGAGCCGAAAAGAAACGATTTAATTTCAAGTTTGAAAACAAGTGAACACTTCACTTCGATTCAAAGGTTTTGGATTTCGAATTGGCCAAAAACAAGTTGTGTTGGATATGTATGCCCTAGAGGCCTTCATTGTATAGGATGCTAGGGATATGTATATACAGAACAATTTTGCTTAATATGATAATATGCTATTTGGTTTGCCTTTATCTTAATATGTGATATGTTTTACTTATTATTTCATATCGCTTATACATGTTGATAAAGCCCTTAGGATCC
The DNA here is from genome assembly GCA_030015575.1 of Agapanthus africanus. Classification (NCBI taxonomy): domain Eukaryota; kingdom Viridiplantae; phylum Streptophyta; class Magnoliopsida; order Asparagales; family Amaryllidaceae; genus Agapanthus; species Agapanthus africanus. The sequence continues at coordinate 201,582,210 of CM057347.1, read as the reverse complement.
TTGCTTGACTACCAGCGTTATGATGGCAATCATACTTGTGGGAGCTGGGTAGTCGATAAGCACTTTCTTAAATGTCCCTAGTTATGGGAGTATCAAGACTGGGCATCGATACTCCAGAGTAGACTGGTGTATACATTTCTAGACCCTGACGAAGGGCGATGGTTGGTCCCGCAGCCATTGGTGTGATGCACCTAAGATTGTATACAGGTGCTCACTGGGGGTGAGTACACTGGACAGACTCGCCGAGAATTAGCTAGATGGTATTATACCCATCGTCAGATAGCAGTTCTCAGGTGACATGAGTACAGATAGTCTGTCGACCTTAGGTCGTCATTTATCTCGTGTGAGTTCCCACTGTGCTTTGATTACTATCCTACCACGGCTCTACTAAGTCATGCAAACAGGTTTTAGTTGGGTACAGTCCCGAGCCACATGGAGGCAGTGAGCGATTGTTGGGAATTCGTCTCTCCCGGTATAAGGAGTCGATGTTGCGCTGTGTTCGGTTAGCTAACACCATAAGTCTCTGGCCAGGGCAGATTGAGAATTACTGATAGTTAGATCAGTAGATTCTTGGATGGTCTTGAGCCACATCGACACGAGTTGTCAGGTTATTAGGGGTCTGACGTTTTCCACCCCCTAGACCCGGCATGCGATACTCTCAAAAGAACAGACCGGACTGTACGGAGATTGTCACGGACATGCTCAATAGGAGTTCGGACGAGTTTGCTCGTCGGCCTTCTTTTCGACAGATACCTGGGTAGCCGTTACGTACAACTAGTGCCATTGACGTGCTTGTGGTTAAACCCACTGCCAGCGGACTGTCGAGTCTTTAGAGTCCCATACAGAGGGTTTTCCTGGTTCAGGAGAAACGATGTAGAGGCCGCATGGTTTTACGTGCAGGATTTCGATCATATACGTGTACTAGCACACGTATTTTTGATCGGACGGATAATACTAGTGGGCTTAGGATTAAGCCGGATTCTAGTATTATAATATTGGATTATTTTCATCTCTTGGTATTCGTGGTACGAATACGGGTGTGTATATATGGTGAGAGGTATTCTTGTATTTTCACAAGAGTGTTTCTAGAAGAAGACACCTCATTTGTGATTAATCCATTTATTCAAATGGATAATGAGGTGGAGAAATGAGGTGTTATTAGAGCATGGTTGAAGCATGGCTATATTAGATGACTCATTCATTTCGATAACTATTGAAGCATGTCATATTATTTTTATGATAAGTGGTATGCTTGATATTATCAACACTTAGCCATTCTTCATCTCATTCTTCACTTGACACTCTCTTTCCTGCTTTGCTCTCTTCTTCTTCCTCAAACCCTAAACACTCTCATGAGTTGAGAAACCTTGGGTTATTGAGAAAAATTAATCCAATAAACATTCTCCACATCTCCTAAGCTACCTAGATTAGTAAACTAGGTACTTTAGTTACCTCATTCTAGAGGCTAGAGATTGAACCATAGAGTCTCGGGTGGATCTTCTTTAACACGAGGAGGCCTGTCACGACCCGAAAGTACGGAACATGACCGGCACTTAAACTACGAACGTCTCGAGGCGTACGTAATCTAAGTAAACCGAAAACCCAGAAATCCAAACCAAGAAAAGTAGTAGAGTGCAGGAAAACCAATTTAAATCAAGTAGTTTTAATATCATAAGCCGAATTATGCGGGTTTCTAGAAACATCAAAAATTTACTGAAAATTTCGGCAGAGTCTCCTTTGTAAATACTGGCTCCCAAACGGGATACAACATGAATAGTATACGAAATCAAGAAAAGGGCATCCCCAAGCGGGAGCTAGCTCTTCGTCAATCGACGGTCACAACCACACAAACAATATAATATACAACGCCAACGGCGAGGATCAAAACTCAAAAGGAAACTCAAAACCACCAGAAATATAACGAGCGACTCTAAGGTCGAAAGAATAACAACACTTGTCTCTATCTCAAAAATAAATACATGTTTGGTTGATGGAACTTCTAGATACAACAGAATAATGATATACAAGATATAATGATGGGTAAGATACAAATAACCCAACTACTAGCAAGCCACCCGGAAATGGAAAAAGTGCCAGCAAAGCCGTAATGAAACCTGTACGGCGAAACCTGCAAGAACTGTGACACAACGGGGGTGAGTTGCCAACTCGTGAGTAGAAAAACATCTACGCACAGAAATCGCATAAATAACGCAATCCTAGGTCAATGATCATAATATATCCTCAAAAATGTATATAACATGCAGCCTATAACAATAGCTAGGGTAAGTATCTAACCCGAGTGTAAACTCGTGTGCCCGTGTCAGTGCCTCAGGTAGCAATATATCATATGAATGAGGTATGAATGCATGAAAACAGAATACATGTAAATGAAGAAACTGTTTTTCATAAATTAGTGAGATTTCCTTCGTATTTTTAAACTGAGTTATCATAAATGAAATCAGTATCAACAGTGTCTAGCATCGACACAAAACATAAATCTCACTGTCTCGAAATATCAATGTCTCAATCTCAATATCTAGGGCGCCGTCAGTCCAGACCGGCCCCTACCATCCATCTCAAGACCACGACGGTATCCTCCGGATATCCGACGCGTCGGGTAATATCACCGGTAGGTAGTGCTCCCCTGCCAGGCTCACATCGTCATCATCACGCGCTTCTTGCCCCGGGGCACCTTACCGGGTCCACCATGTACCCGAAACGGTTCATCCGTCTCCTCGAATCGGGTCTCGAAATCCGTCAGCAAACTCATGGTGGACGACTCATACATCATGGGAAAACCGCACTTTTTATTTTAAAAAGAGAGAAATCAGTTCATATAAGTTTTTGCGGTATTCCTCCAAATCCAGAAAATCTCATGTAAATCCGAATCCAAAACCTCCATAACACGTAAAATAGTGAATATATGCATGAAAATCCATGAATGCGGCATAATAATGAATAACGGTATGCATGAAGTAGCAGGTAATAACTACAATGTCTAAACTAACATATAAGGCAAGTACACTAATATCATGTCTAACTATTAGCTAACAGGCTATGTCAAGCAATAATATATTCTCTAAAGTGTACGTGACATGGCAATTACCGATGAAGATGCATGTGAGCCGGCAAGTAGGTGTACGTGGTATATACGCATCATCGGTAATGGTGCTGGTGTCCTAACAGCAGGATATCAATAATAGAATATGCAGCAAAATAAGTATGCGGGGCAGAGCGAACAGCAATAATGTGCGGGAGCTGAATACTAGACACAACGATAACTAATCAGTATTAATCTAATATAAGTCCTACAAATGGTGCCTTTTGAAATAACACGAATCATGGGGTTTTGAAAATAGGGGCTACGGTGTTTTTATGAAAAGATACGTCTTTTGAAATATCCGTAGGATCCCTTGACCTGTCTTTTAAAATATCCACGATTCGTTAGTTTTGAAATAGGTAAGAATCGAATCTAATCTAACAACTAAACTAAACTAAAGGGCTAAGCTAACAAGCTGGACTACAGGTAAGGAAACCGCCTAACATCTGAGTCGATACATATACATACCTGTATATGTATAGTGGGTGATCCCGCCTCAATAATATCATATCTATAACCAGACATCCCAAGTCAAGAGTGCGGATCAATCATCAATATAGCTCGTACGTAAATCCGTCGTACGGCATCCCAAATCTGGGTACGGGTCAATATCACATTCATCATACTATTCACCTGGTATCCTCTTTATCAAATATTAGGATCGGGGTACTGATCTACGTCTAGTACCATACTGATACCGCCTACGTAAGCATGGACGTGTGTGAAACACTACGTCAAGGACCCGCTACAACGCCATGTCGTATCTCAAATACGAACCCTGCTTTATCACCGATCTCTCAGTCTCAAATCAAATCTCATCGACTCAGCTCAATCCCAAGTATCATCCTCAAATCCGTATGTGAACACATAGTCCCATACCCATGTGAACCCATAACTATAAAGAATCCCATGAGCACATATCAATAGGAATGTATGCAAGTATGTATGTGTGTATGTGTAGTGCAACATTACCCTAGGGTTCGCAACACTAAAGTAATCCAACACAACAATGTCCATCCTAACATCGTTATTAATTCCAAATAACATATAATAATTGTTGGTGTATATACGCATCCGTATACACCACCACGGACTGCGGGGGTGCTATACGCCATCCACCCGACTTCTCCCCGTAGATATAAATCTACTCACCTGGTCCTCGCTAGCCGGTGCCGACGTCGCCACGCGCTTGCTTGTCGTCTCGAAGTCCACATGGGGGTACCTACATATCATAACGCACTATATCGCATTAAAACTAAATTCGAAATCGAAACGGCATACGAAAATCAAATCGGCACGCGTATCACGCATAGGTCCAAACCTATCGTCTACGCATGCAAGAATAGTCAAACCAACCCTCGATGTCGATGTACAAACGTCAAACCATCGAGAAAAATCCAATCACACTCATTTGCACATTCACGAACACTAATTTTAATATAAACTAGGTTAAAACTCACAAAAACCCCAATTTCACTTAAAAAGTCATTTTTCCGAAAATCTAGCAAGCACAATTCGCCGTTTTTGTACAAAACATGATGTTTAAATGAATGTAGCGGCCAATATACTTATTAAATATCTTAAATAAGTCATAGAAACAATTTCCGGAATTTAATCTCATTAAATTCCAAAATCCCTAATATTCTAGTTTACAAAATACCCTTTTTTTAACAATTTCATAGCACAAAAAATGCGCAAACTACAATTTAGGTTGGATTTCCAAGAACTAAAGTGTTAAACTACACTTAATAAAGTTAATAATGTCATGAATACCCTAATAAGATTTTTATCCCAATTGATTAATTAAATTCCCAAAACCTAGTTAACAAAATTAACACAATTAGCAAAATTTAAACTAAAAATTAGCAACTAGTAACTAGCTTTTCCTTGCATGACTTAAGATCTCAAATTACAACACACAAATCATGATCCAAATACCCCAAACTCTAGTTTGATCACAACCCCTTCTCTTGAATTTTTCAATCATATAATTTGAACACATATAAAATCTAATTAACACTTAATTAAGTTAACATAAGCATTAACCAACAATTTTAACTACAAGGTTAAAATTATACCTCCATAATTTTATTGATCTCACATGAAATCTAGCCATCCAAAATGCTCTCTTTTCACCACAATCCATGCTTGATAGCCTAAACTAAAATGGGTAGGAGTTGGATTTGGATGTTGGGATTTTTTTGATGGGTTTTGATGCAATTTTGATGAAATTTTTTCAAGAGAAATGAGGGGAGAAAAGGGAGGAGCTGCTGTTGAGAGGGGGAAGGGGTTTCGGCTGGAATTGGGAGTGATTGGAGAGAGAATGAGGTGGGTAAAGTGTTTCCAAGTCAAAGAAGTCAAAGGTCAACACAACCATATCTCTTTTGTTATACATTTCTTTTTGTTTTCTTTAGCAAAACAAGTGGGGAAAGTTGAGGGGAGCTGCTGAATTCAGCCAAGGGGGAGGAAAAATGGGGGTGTGTGAGTGTGGGTACGGGTGTGGGGTGATGAAAAATGATAAATACAATACCCCAAACATCCATTTACGCTAAAAAAAAGCCTTTTTTCTTCAATAATTTCTAAACCGTTTTGGCAAATGATTTCGTTCCAAAAACCACATGATAAAATTTTATTTAATGTTTTATGATGCACAAAATTTGTTTCAACTCATTCCAATTTGTAATTTTCCCTAATTAAATGTATTAGTGACGGCTTAAAATAATAATAAAATAATATTTTTTCAGAAAATTTGAAATTTCACCAGCGGCTCAATAAACACCAAATAATAGCAATTACATAGCTAGAATATGTATATTTAATTTTTCTAATAAGATATTTGTATTTTGACTTTTTACAGAAAACCCCCTTATTTTACCGATTTTCCGAAATTTCACCGAAACGATTTTTAAAACGCTACAATCTTCCCCCCTTAAAGAAATTCGGTCCCCGAATTTAAATTCAAACTCCCCCCAAATACAAAAACATCTAAGCAAAATTATCAAGTCGTCGGGGCTCCGAAACCATAAGTACATAATACGCATCATAGCGCAATGCATGCGCATGAGCAACGGGCATATAACTCAATCAAAACTCCGTCAAGCATCCCGCAATCATCGGAGTCATGGGGAAGACATCAATACCAATCCAAAGCAAAACCAATATGATATAATTCGAAACTATACATGTAAATATCGAATATATATATGTAAGTATCTGAAGGAAATGTATGCCAAATCTCTTTAAGTCGCTGTGCAACGCGTATAACACTGCACAGTGGCGGACGTCTATCATAAGAAAATAACTATATACATATATACCTTTGTTTGGAAATGTACGTTCCGCCGTTTTGAAAACAATTTAGAAGGGTCTCCTTGTTTTAAACGTTTCGTGTCTTATCAGACGCGTAGGTAAATACTGAGACTATAGCTCGCTTTTCGAATCCCTTCGATAACTATCAATGCATGCAAAATATATTCAGGTACTGTCCTCTGACTAGTCCTGCTCAGTATAAAAACATATAGCAATCATCATAAAAACGTACTGCTCTATACGAAATCAATCCCCAAAATATGCACATGAATGCTACGTGCGTCTGGTGCGCACGGAAATCAAAATCCATGAATCTGCCATACATGCGTACAGAAACAACATCTAAGTGCGTCGGGTGTGCACGAAACATCTGTCGTAGGCAACGTGTGTGCCTGACAGCAAAATCAGGTGCATCTGACATGCAAGAAAAATCTCGAATTAGTGCATCTGGTGTGCACCAAATCGCATCTCAAGACATGCGCTCAACATGCGCGAAAATCCAAATCAGGTGCATCCATCGTGCACGAAATCATGAAATCCAATATCAAGCGCTGAACGTGCGCAAAATCAATCAGGTGCACAAAATAAATATCGAGTATCACAATCGAAATCGAAGTCCAATGCACACTGCAAGCATATAATAACTATACAGAGTGCAGGAACCAATTCGTGTGCGTGCATACGCACAAAATCAACTCAAATGTCTAAAACCGTAAAATCACAAACATGTGAAACCAAAGCACGAAAACGATATCAAGTGCAACACTGTGCAAAGATCGTAAATCATCAATCATCAAAATCAAATCATGCGAATAAATCACCCAAAACATCGAAATCAATAATGGCGGAATGGTACCGCTCAAGCGCATCCTCTAAGAATCTCGGGCCAACTGTCACGGTCACTAGTGGGACGTCTCGTCGATGATCATGAACTCTGGCCTGCTGGTGTGCATAATAATGACCACTCCTGGGTCAAGGTCTTCACTGTGAATTACCAATCTCCCGGTTCATTGGCTCATCGGCCCTGTCAGGTGTGCTAACGGGGATGATCCCGTTCTGGCACATCTCTTGTCATCTCCCGGTCAATCATCGCGACCACTCGTAAGACAGAATATCAATGGCCTCGGCCTCTGGTTCTCTGAATGTACGTGACACATCTGATCCTGGGTGCAAGTATCATTGCAGCAGTGTCCTGAAAGGAATCCTGCTCACGATCTCTTCCATGTCTCGTCTCTGCTAACTGTCCGGAAGTCATTGTCCTTTCCTATATCTGCATCTTGCTCTGGAACGACTGCATACTCATCGCGACTCCTTCTGGAAGGTAAATCCAAGTACCATGCCTCGGCATGCGCATCGCATCTCTGATGTCGGCGGAGTGGAACATCATCTCATCTAGATCTGGTACGAACCTCCTACTTCACTTTTCTCTAATGTCGCCTGCTTTGGACTCGTCTCGTCATGGCTGCATGGACTGAGCTCCAACGACTATCCTCGTATCTGGAGTCTCCCAAGAATGCATCTCACCACCTAGCATCCGAATTAAGTTGAGCCATCCGATCGAGTCGTCAAAACCTCATAATCCCCCAAGAGCTCAACATCTTGGGCACAGTTTAATAGTATCGAGTACATACCACAGTATCGGTGGTCCAGCCGTAGAAGGGCACACCCAAGCCTCACTAATGGCGCCGTAGAACTGCCGCAAACCCGAAGGTTCAAAGGCTTTCACACGGTCATTAAGTCGAGTTAGGGTTTCATTCTTCTAGAGGGACCATAGAATTGCCTGCATGTCTTTCCGACTACTTTAAATTTGGAATAATAGGTTTCCGACATTCGATCGTCTCTGTCGACCCTCACGTCTCTGAGTGAAGTCGTCTCTAGCTGGAATCAATCTATCTGATGACCTCGCATCGGGGTAAGCGAACGAACCACCTGTCCTAGTCATTCATCATCGGGTGACTAGCGACCTTCTATCATCTCTTAGTACAACTTATACTGCAATAGCTCCAACATCTGGGGCGATATCTCGTCATTCGCAGCAATAACTGGCTTACTCGTCTGCATGCTGAACTGTGCCTCAATCATCAGGAGTACGCAACACACCAACGGTCATCAAAATCTGGCTGGCCTCCATCATTGGCTTAATTCTCTAGTGTCAATCAGCACTTCCGAGTAACCTCATACAGCGATCCATCCAACGCTCGTGGTGCAAAAACACAATCCAAAAGACACATCTCTACAATCGTGTGTCGCCCGAATCACGCCATGGTCAGTCCTCGTTCGTAACGAGCTCATGCTGACCGCAACTCTAGCCGTAGCTCTCCCTGCCGTAACCGTAGCAGCAAAACCAAACTGGTACCGATGAGGCTAGATCAGGAAGGAATATAATACTGAACAAGGAAATGTACATCCTAAGGCTTTATAAGCGGAGTGGCGTGTCGTAAATATGCCGCGGAACATATCAACGGTACGTCACTCTACTTTAGTCACCTATGCCATCAACCAAGGGTCATCCTACGCTCCGAAGGTTAAAACCTAACGCTGTGATACCAACTTTGTCACGACCCGAAAGTACGGAACATGACCGGCACTTAAACTACGAACGTCTCGAGGCGTACGTAATCTAAGTAAACCGAAAACCCAGAAATCCAAACCAAGAAAAGTAGTAGAGTGCAGGAAAACCAATTTAAATCAAGTAGTTTTAATATCATAAGCCGAATTATGCGGGTTTCTAAAAACATCAAAAATTTACTGAAAATTTCCGCAGAGTCTCCTTTGTAAATACTGGCTCCCAAACGGGATACAACATGAATAGTATACGAAATCAAGAAAAGGGCATCCCCAAGCGGGAGCTAGCTCTTCGTCAATCGACGGTCACAACCACACAAACAATATAATATACAACGCCAACGGCGAGGATCAAAACTCAAAAGGAAACTCAAAACCACCAGAAATATAACGAGCGACTCTAAGGTCGAAAGAATAACAACACTGGTCTCTATCTCAAAAATAAATACATGTTTGGTTGATGGAACTTCTAAATACAACAGAATAATGATATACAAGATATAATGATGGGTAAGATACAAATAACCCACCTACTAGCAAGCCATCCGGAAATGGAAAAAGTGCCAGCAAAGCCGTAATGAAACCTGTACGGCGAAACCTGCAAGAACTGTGGCACAACGGGGGTGAGTTGCCAACTCGTGAGTAGAAAAACATCTACGCACAGAAATCGCAAAAATAACGCAATCCTAGGTCAATGATCATAATATATCCTCAAAAATGTATATAACATGCAGCCTATAACAATGGCTAGGGTAAGTATCTAACCCGAGTGTAAACTCATGTGCCCGTGTCAGTGCCTCAGGTAGCAATATATCATATGAATGAGGTATGAATGCATGAAAACAGAATACATGTAAATGAAGAAACTGTTTTTCATAAATTAGTGAGATTTCCTTCGTATTTTTAAACTGAGTTATCATAAATGAAATCAGTATCAACAGTGTCTAGCATCGACACAAAACATAAATCTCACTGTCTCGAAATATCAATGTCTCAATCTCAATATCTAGGACGCCGTCAGTCCAGACCGGCCCCTACCATCCATCTCAAGACCACGACGGTATCCTCCGGATATCCGACGCGTCGGGTAATATCACCGGTAGGTAGTGCTCCCCTGCCAGGCTCACATCGTCATCATCACGCGCTTCTTGCCCCGGGGCACCTTACCGGGTCCACCATGTACCCGAAACGGTTCATCCGTCTCCTCGAATCGGGTCTTGAAATCCGTCAGCAAACTCATGGTGGACGACTCATACATCATGGGAAAACCGCACTTTTTATTTTAAAAAGAGAGAAATCAGTTCATATAAGTTTTTGCGGTTTTCCTCCAAATCCAGAAAATCTCATGTAAATCCGAATCCAAAACCTCCATAACACGTAAAATAGTGAATATATGCATGAAAATCCAAGAATGCGGCATAATAATGAATAACGGTATGCATGAAGTAGCAGGTAATAACTACAATGTCTAAACTAACATATAAGGCAAGTACACTAATATCATGTCTAACTATTAGCTAACAGGCTATGTCAAGCAATAATATATTCTCTAAAGTGTACGTGACATGGCAATTACCGATGAAGATGCGTGTGAGCCGGCAAGTAGGTGTACGTGGTACATACGCATCATCGGTAATGGTGCTGGTGTCCTAACAGCAGGATATCAATAATAGAATATGCAGCAAAATAAGTATGCGGGGCAGAGCGAACAGCAATAATGTGCGGGAGCTGAATACTAGACACAACGATAACTAATCAGTATTAATCTAATATAAGTCCTACAAATGGTGCCTTTTGAAATAACACGAATCATGGGGTTTTGAAAATAGGGGCTACGGTGTTTTTATGAAAAGATACGTCTTTTGAAATATCCGTAGGATCCCTTGACCTGTCTTTTAAAATATCCACGATTCGTTAGTTTTGAAATAGGTAAGAATCGAATCTAATCTAACAACTAAACTAAACTAAAGGGCTAAGCTAACAAGCTGGACTACAGGTAAGGAAACCGCCTAACATCTGAGTCGATACATATACATACCTGTATATGTATAGTGGGTGATCCCGCCTCAATAATATTATATCTATAACCAGACATCCCAAGTCAAGAGTGCGGATCAATCATCAATATAGCTCGTACGTAAATCCGTCGTACGGCATCCCAAATCTGGGTACGGGTCAATATCACATTCGTCATACTATTCACCTGGTATCCTCTTTATCAAATATTAGGATCGGGGTACTGATCTACGTCTAGTACCATACTGATACCGCCTACGTAAGCATGGACGTGTGTGAAACACTACGTCAAGGACCCGCTACAACGCCATGTCGTATCTCAAATACGAACCCTGCTATATCACCGATCTCTCAGCCTCAAATCAAATCTCATCGACTCAGCTCAATCCCAAGTATCATCCTCAAATCCGTATGTGAACACATAGTCCCATACCCATGTGAACCCATAACTATAAAGAATCCCATGAGCACATATCAATAGGAATGTATGCAAGTATGTATGTGTGTATGTGTAGTGCAACACTACCCTAGGGTTCGCAACACTAAAGTAATCCAACACAACAATGTCCATCCTAACATCATTATTAATCCCAAATAACATATAATAATTGTTGGTGTGTATACGCATCCGTATACACCACCACGGACTGCGGGGGTGCTATGCGCCATCCACCCGACTTCTCCCTATAGATATAAATCTACTCACCTGGTCCTCGCTAGCCGGTGCCGACGTCGCCACGCGCTTGCTTGTCGTCTCGAAGTCCACATGGGGGTACCTACATATCATAACGCACTATATCGCATTAAAACTAAATTCGAAATCGAAACGGCATACGAAAATCAAATCGGCACGCGTATCACGCATAGGTCCAAACCTATCGTCTACGCATGCAAGAATAGTCAAACCAACCCTCGATGTCGATGTACAAACGTCAAACCATCGAGAAAAATCCAATCACACTCATTTGCACATTCACGAACACTAATTTTAATATAAACTAGGTTAAAACTCACAAAAACCCCAATTTCACTTAAAAAGTCATTTTTCCGAAAATCTAGCAAGCACAATTCGCCGTTTTTGTACAAAACATGATATTTAAATGAATGTAGCGGCCAATATACTTATTAAATATCTTAAATAAGTCATAGAAACAATTTCCGGAATTTAATCTCATTAAATTCCAAAATCCCTAATATTCTAGTTTACAAAATACCCTTTTTTTAACAATTTCATAGCACAAAAAATGCGCAAACTACAATTTAGGTTGGATTTCCAAAAACTAAAGTGTTAAACTACACTTAATAAAGTTAATAATGTCATGAATACCCTAATAAGATTTTTATCCCAATTGATTAATTAAATTCCCAAAACCTAGTTAACAAAATTAACACAATTAGCAAAATTTAAACTAAAAATTAGCAACTAGTAACTAGCTTTTCCTTGCATGACTTAAGATCTCAAATTACAACACACAAATCATGATCCAAATACCCCAAACTCTAGTTTGATCACAACCCCTTCTCTTGAATTTTTCAATCATATAATTTGAACACATATAAAATCTAATTAACACTTAATTAAGTTAACATAAGCATTAACCAACAATTTTAACTACAAGGTTAAAATTATACCTCCATAATTTTATTGATCTCACATGAAATCTTGCCATCCAAAATGCTCTCTTTTCACCACAATCCATGCTTGATAGCCTAAACTAAAATGGGTAGGAGTTGGATTTGGATGTTGGGATTTTTTTGATGGGTTTTGATGCAATTTTGATGAAATTTTTTCAAGAGAAATGAGGGGAGAAAAGGGAGGAGCTGCTGTTGAGAGGGGGAAGGGGTTTCGGCTGGAATTGGGAGTGATTGGAGAGAGAATGAGGTGGGTAAAGTGTTTCCAAGTCAAAGAAGTCAAAGGTCAACACAACCATATCTCTTTTGTTATACATTTCTTTTTGTTTTCTTTAGCAAAACAAGTGGGGAAAGTTGAGGGGAGCTGCTGAATTCAGCCAAGGGGGAGGAAAAATGGGGGTGTGTGAGTGTGGGTACGGGTGTGGGGTGATGAAAAATGATAAATACAATACCCCAAACATCCATTTACGCTAAAAAAAAGCCTTTTTTCTTCAATAATTTCTAAACCGTTTTGGAAAATGATTTCGTTCCAAAAACCACATGATAAAATTTTATTTAATGTTTTATGATGCACAAAATTTGTTTCAACTCATTCCAATTTGTAATTTTCCCTAATTAAATGTATTAGTGACGGCTTAAAATAATAATAAAATAATATTTTTTTCAGAAAATTTGAAATTTCACCAGCGGCTCAATAAACACCAAATAATAGCAATTACATAGCTAGAATATGTATATTTAATTTTTATAATAAGATATTTGTATTTTGACTTTTTACAGAAAACCCCCTTATTTTACCGATTTTCCGAAATTTCACCGAAACGATTTTCAAAACGCTACAAGGCCGATAACCAAGCTCGATCCGTAAAAACAAGGAGCTTAAGAAGAGGATAAGAAGACCCGAAGGACTTAGACACAAAGGTATAAACACTTCATAGTAGATTAGAACCTTTGATAGTTTAGCTAGTCAGGGCAAATGGTCGATCTTGGAAGTTTAGTCGATGTTGCTTGCAATAAAATTATTTTTTGTTAATTCCGCCTCTCTGCAAACCCTGTGGAGTGTGCGACATTGCATGGTATCAGAACCACTCCATAAGTCTTAGATAGCTCGTAGAGACGTTTGAAATCCGCTGTTTTTGTCGCGCACGAACTGCAGACAAAAACAATCCCTAAAATTGGTTTTTTGAGATGTTTGCATACCCCTGGGCTCACGGTTTGAACCGGGGTGAAGCATGGGCACCCTGGGGATATCCCGGGGGGACCAAAGGACGGGCCCACCCCCCAAGACCACCAAAAGGCGGCCTTGGGGGTGGTGACCTGAGAGCACCCCAAAAGGGTGCTCCCAGGTCTGCCACCTTTGGGGGCCACCTCGTGGTGGCCCGCGGGAATGGGTACCCCCTCAAGGCCCCCGGATCAACAGCTAATTTTAGCCCCTTCGCCTCCGCGAAGGTTTGAACGGGTTTCGAGTTTGTTTCGACTCCCGGATTGGTTTAAAACAAAATTTTTAGTGACTTTATTGGACAGTTTTTCCAAGTCTTGAAAAATTAGTTTCGTTCGCTAATTGTGCGTGGAATTCTAACATCGTGGTTTTCTTTACTTGCTTTATTGATGTGTATATGTGTTCGTAAACGTCTTTTAATCGCTATACGTCGATTAGAAGGGGTTGCACATATCTTGATATTCGAATGCAAATGGTTTCATGGATCGTCGTGTGAATGGCCCGGTGTGAATCTAGATGTGAGATGCGAGTGGATTCTTTATAATTCATGTAATAATTGATGTGTATTCTTTTACTGGGGCGCATCCGGGTTGAGGATGTAGTCACTGGCTGTATATTATTTTTTATTTCCGCATCTAGGTTTGACCCACGGAGGAGTGCACAAGCTACCGGGTTTTAGGATTCCGTGGGTGGCCATCTAGAGGAGTCGAGACCCGAGTCACCCAATTCAAGGATTGGCGGGCAGCTTACCGCACTCGTAGGGGTCTAGGATGATTCACACTCGGCTATTCACACGACCGTGGAGGATTGTGTTTCATAGGTGGCTCATCGAAATGCAAATGTTCCTAGTTGATACATTTTTCCATTCTCTGTGATGCTTATATCTGCCTGTGTTGCTTATCATGCATGTGATGGATATATATATATATATATATGTGTGTGTGTGTGTGTGTGTGTGTGTGTGTGTGTGTCTATATATATGTATGTATGTATGTATGTATGTATGTATAAATAAATGTTGTATATGTTTTACATCCATGCTAGTCCTGCCCCCGTTCTGCCGTTAGTTAACTAACCTAACGATGCATGACGGGGCCCCATGGCGAATGCGGGTGGCATATACGTACATTCTATTTTCGTTCTTTTTGTGGTGTGATAAGGTTAATTGATGCGAGCGCATTAATCTCACTTAATGCAAAGTAATAAACCTAAAATCTGACGTCGTTGGAACAATTGCAAAACCACTCGGTTTTCTTCGAAAACAACTTTTAAAAGCGGAGCTTAAACCACTCCTTTTCAAAAGCTATCCGGTTCCTTTGACTATATCAAGTTCATTACGTTAACGGTTTTCGCCAAAACCAGCCGTAGTCCTCGGTCATTTCAGATAGGTATCTACTAGTATTCATGCTATGTGTTTTGACCTTCGCCAAGGCATAGTGTTTGGTAGCTAGTGGATTCTTATCTGTAGCATAGATAGATACATTAATCTAGGACAGGCGTATAGCTATTTTGGCCTTCGTCAAGGGCTTGTACGAATGGGTCTAGATTAATCTGGACAATGACGGGTTGAACTTGACTAATGATGGGTTGAACTTGACTTGCGACTTATGATGTTTTGACCTTCGTCGAGGTTAGAAGCGCTCGGGGCAAAAACCACATCGGGAGTTTTAAATATATAAGAAACTTACTAGTGTTGCATACCTTCTGGAGTGTGGTAGTTTTGGTAGACTTCCTTCAAAATTATCACACAATGATAGTTGGGTCCCGATACTATTGTGACTATCCGCTACTCTTCGGGAGAATTTTTCACTTTGCAATTAGCTAATTAAGTAGGTGTCTAGAAAGGTATTAACGGGGCTACGCCTCTGGGAAAACGAGGTTATTTAATTAGGTAGGTTATTTAATTAGGTCCATGCGAAAGCATGGGAAACCTCCCTTCGAAGTACCAACACTGGCCTGGCCGAAAGATAAGCGAACTTGAAGGGTGCGATTAATCCTAACTAATTCTTCTCTCAGGGTTTGAAGAAGAATTCGAGGAAACAGTGGGAGCCATCCTGTTTAGATAAACTGATAACCAATCTAAACTTGCAAGAGCATATGCTGAGTGTTTCTTTTCTCTCTCTCTCCTAATTGCAGCGACCATGACGGGACTTAAGCTTATACTAGATAAAAACAAACTGACTTGGCCAAACTATAAAGACTGGCTGAGGAACGCCCAAATGGCCCTTATGATAAGGTCGCATACGCCCTCACGGCTAAAGTCCTTGTTCCAGGTCCAACATTCTCGGTCGCGGACATTGAGGTCCGTAAGACCTGGGATCTGGATTACGCGAAAGCCAAGTGTCTCATGCTGGCCTCCATAGATAACGAACATCAGAGGCGGCACGAGAAGATGGACCTTGCTTCCATCTTCCTCCATACCAAAGATTTATATAGAGAGCAATCTCGAATCGCAAGATACGAGATCTCGAAGAAATTGTTTCAAGCGAGGTTGGCTGTCGGATCATCTGTTGAGGACCACGTCCTGAAGATGATTACTCTCATTGAAGAGCTCGCGGATCTGAGAACTACGTTGGAGAATGAGTTGTATACCGACTTAATTCTATAGTCCCTTCCCTCCACCTGAGCCCAGTTCATATTGAATTTCAATATGCAAAAGCTGAAAGTTTCGCTTCCTGAGCTCCTCAACATGTTGTGGGTAGCAGAGGGCACCTTGAAGAAATCCAAGAAAACACCCGTTCTATTTATTGGGGAATCTTCTTTCGCTAAATCTAAGGCTAAGGCCAAAAGGAAGAAGAAGAAGGCCCCTACCAAACCGAGAGGATGTATGCAGAAGGTGCAGGGTAAGAGTGCCTCTACCGTCATAAGAAAGAACATCGGAAGAAGGATTGTGGGCTTTAGAAGCCAAGAATCAGGACACAAAGCAAGTTGTGGCTTCGGCTTCAGGTGTGTTCGTGATTGAAAACTATTTCTTTATTAACTCTACTTCCAGGGTATTGGATACCGGATCAGGATCTTACATATGTAAATCTTTGCGGGCACGGAAAAGCCGTAGAGTTTTGAGGAAAGGTGATATGACCCTTAGGATTGGCAACGGAACCAGTGTGGATGAAGTTGCAGGAGGAGAATATCACCTAGGATTGGCGAGTGGACATATTTTGTTATTGCATAACTGCTTTTGTATACCCAGTATAATGTGTAATATTATATCTATATCATTGTTATCTAATGAAGGATATAATTTTGCACTTGAGAGCAATGTCATAAACATTCACCTAAATCATGAAATGATTGGGTCGGGTACACTGAATAACGAAATATACGTTCTTAATCAACATCAAGTTTTCAACGTCCAAAACACGCTAAAAAGAAAGGCTCCAGAATCAAATCAAGCTTTCTTATGGAATTGTAGACTTGGTCATATCAATGAATCACGATTAACTAAGTTACATAAAAATGGATATTTAGATCCGTTTGAATATCAATCATATGCAACTTGTCAATCATGTATCAAAGAAAAAATGACCAAAACTCCATTCACTGGACACGGAGAAAGAGCCACTGAGCTCCTGGGACTCATACATAGCGATGTGTGTGGGCCAATGTCTACACATGCAAGAAGTGGCTATTCCTACTTCATTACTTTTACCGATGATTTCTCAAGGTATAGACATGTATTCTTGATGAAGCATAAATCCGAGGCCTTTGAGAAATTCTAGGAGTATAAGAATGAAGCGGAAAAGCAAACCGGCAAAAATATCAAGATGCTCCGATCTGATCGGGGGGGTGAATACTTAAGTGCCGAGTTCCTGGAATATCTAAAAGAGAATGGAATTCTCTCTCAGCTTACTCCTCCATACACACCATAACACAACGGTGTATCAGAAAGGCGGAATCGCATCCCGCTTGATATGGTGCGTTCCATAATGAGTAATGCTAAGTCTATGCCTACCACTCCATATGAAATGTCGAGTGGGAAGAAACCCTATCTTAAGTATCTTAAGATATGGGGTTGTCTTGCTTTTGTCAAAAAGGTTCATTCGGACAAGCTCGAGACACGTTCAGTATTGTGTAAGTTTGTGGGATACCCCAAGAACTCTAGAGGGTATTATTTCTATTACACTAAGAAACAAAAGGTCTTTGTTTCTCACCATGCCCGCTTTATGGAAACTAAATTTCTTGAAAAAGAAATTAGTGGGAGCGCAATAGAGCTGGAAGAAATTCCATAACCACAAACTATTACTGAAGACTTGGTAGAACCTGAGATTTCAATGGAACCGGACGTACCTATGCCACTCCGCAGATCTAGTAGGCAGTCTCATCCGCCCGAGAGATACTACGGTTTTCTCGTAGACGGGGATCGAGAGGATTGCATCATCGAAGATGATGAGCCGACTAGTTTTCAGCAAGCCATCACGAGTAGAGACTTGGTGAAGTGGCTATGAGATCCGAGATGGAATCCATGTACACCAATAAAGTATGGGCTTTGGATGTTGCTCCTCCTGCGATAAAACCCGTAGGATGCAAATGGATCTTCAAAAAGAAGATTGGTGTAGATGGACAGGTAGAAACCTACAAAGCTTGACTTGTTTCTAAAGCTTTTCGTCAAAGACCAGGATTGGATTATGACGAAACTTTTTCACCAGATGCTATGCTTAAATCCATTCGGATCCTACTTGCCATTGCTGCCTTCTATGACCATGACATGTGGCAAATGGATGTTAAAACCGCTTTTCTAAATGGATGTTTAGAAGAGTGTGTTTACATGGATCAACTAGAGGGTTTCATAGATAGTGCGAGCAGCAGAAAGGTATGCAAGTTGCTTAAATCCATTTAAAAATTAAAGCAGGCATCGCGGGGTTGGAACATCTTCTTTGATGAGACGGTCAAAGAATTTGACTTTATCAAAATTATAGATGAACCTTGTATTTACAAGAAGATTGTAGGGAGAACTGTGGTATTCCTCGTTTTATCGTGGATGACATTCTCCTGATAGGATATGATATTCCTATCTACAATCGGCCAAGCTGTTCTTGTCACAGAAGTTTTCTATGAAAGACCTGGGTGATGCCTCGTACATTCTAGGGATTAAGATCTATCGTGACAGATCTAAAAGAATGTAAGGACTTTCACAGTCAAGGTACATAGACACCGTACTAAAGAGGTTTAGTATGGAAGATTCCAAGCGCGGTAATTTACCCGCTTATCACGGAATCACCCTCTCTAAAGAGATGTCTCCTAAGACTGATGAGGAGAGGGCTCGCATGAGCATTGTACCCTATGCTTTGGCGGTGGGGTCGATAATGTATGCGATGTTGTGTACCAAACCAGATGTAGCTTACACACTCAGCGTCTTAAGCAGGTATCAGCCCAACCCAGGTGAGAAACATTGGATAGCAGTAAAGAACATTCTTAAGTACTTGAGAAGGACCAAGGAGATGTTCTTGGTCTACGGTAATGGGGACCTCCAGATCGAGGCTTTTACCGACTCTGGTTTCCAAAGTGACAAGGATGACTCTAAATTCGTCTCGGGTTATGTGTTTACCCTTAACGGAGAGGCGGTCTGTTGGAAGAGCTCCAAACAGGACACCGTAGCAGACTCGATGATAGAGGCTGAGTACATCGCTTCTAACAATGCTGCAAAAGAGGCAGTCTGGATGAGAAAGTTCATTTTTGAACTTCAGGTGGTTCCATCCATTGTTGATCCAATACCTTTGTATTGTGATAACAATGGAGCCATGGCTTTGGCAAAGGAACCATGGTCCTATCAGAAATCCAGACATATCTTGAGGCGGTATCACCTAATCAGGGAGTTCGAGGTGCGGAGAGTAGATACAAAGGACAATACAGCAGATCCATTCACCAAGGCCATCCCTCAAGTCCAGTTCGAGAGCCTGTTCGAGATGTTGGGTATGCGGTATGCCAGCAACTGGCTCTAGTGCAGACGTTGGGTACTCAATACGCCAATAACAAGCCTTAGTGCAAATGGGAGATTGTTGGATATGTATGCCCTAGAGGCCTTCATTGTATAGGATGTTAAGGATATGTATATACAGGACAATCTTGCTCAATATGATAGTATGCTATTTGGTTTGTCATTATCTTAACATGTGATATGTTTTACTTGTTATTTCATATCGCTTGTACATGTTAATAAAGCCCTTAGGATCCGTGTTCGACTACCAGCGTTATGATGACAATCATAATTATGGGAGCTGGGTAGTCGATAAGCACATCCTTAAATGTCTATGGTTGTGGGAGTATTGAGACTGGGCATCGATAATCCAGAGTAGATTAGTGTATACATTTCTAGACCTTGATAAGGGGCGATGGTTGGTCCCGCAGCCATTGGTGTGATGCACCTAAGATTGTATACAGGTGCTCACTGGGGGTGAGTCACTGGACGGACCCGCCAAGAACTAGCTAGATAGTATTATACCTATCGTCAGATAGCAGTTCTCAGGTGACATGAGTACAGATAGTTTATCAACCCGAGGATGTCATTTGTCTCGTGTGAGTTCCCACTATGCTTTGATTACTACCCTACCACGGCTTTACTGAGTCATGCAAATAGGTTTTAGTTGGGTACAGTCCTGAGCCACATGGAGGCAGTGAGCGATTGTTGGGGATTCGTCTCTCCCGGTATAAAGAGTCGATGTTGCGCTGTTTTGGGTTGGCCAACACTAAAAGTCTCTGGTCAGGGCGGATTGAGAATTACTGATAGTTAGATCAGTAGATTCTCGGATGGTCTTGAGCAACATCGGCACGAGTTGTCATGTTATTAGGGGTCTGACGCTTTCCACCCCATAGACCTAGCGTGCGATACTCTCAGACGAACAGACCGGACTGTACAGAGTTTGTCACGGACAGGCTCAGTAGGAAATCGGATGAGTTTGCTCGTCGGCCTTCTTTTTGATAGATACCGGGGTAGTCGTTACGTACAGCTAGTGCCACTGATGTGCTTATGGTTAAACCCACTGCCAGCATACTGTTGAGTCTTTAGAGTCCAACACAGAGGGTTTTCTTGGTTCAGGCGAAACGATGTACAGGCCGTATGGTTTTACGTGCAGGGTTTCGATCATATGCGTGTACTAGCTACATGTATTTTTGATCGAACGGATAATACTAGCGGTCTTAGAATTAAGCCGCATTCTAGTATTATAATATTGGATTATTTTCATCTCTTGGTATTCATGGTTCAAATACGGGTATGTATATACGGTGAGGGGTATTCTTGTATTTTCACAAGAGTGCTTCCAGAAGAAGACACCTCATTTCTGATTAATCTATTTATTCAAATGGATAATTAGGTGGAGAAATGAAGTGTTATTAGAGCATGGTTGAAGCATGGCTACATTAGATG
This sequence comes from Agapanthus africanus, assembly GCA_030015575.1. Classification (NCBI taxonomy): domain Eukaryota; kingdom Viridiplantae; phylum Streptophyta; class Magnoliopsida; order Asparagales; family Amaryllidaceae; genus Agapanthus; species Agapanthus africanus. Next base: position 201,561,006 of record CM057347.1, on the reverse strand, counting down.
ACTCGTTTATTTGGATAACTATTGAAGCATTTCATATTATTTTTATGATAAATGATATGCTTGATATTATCAACACTTAGCCATTCTTCATCTCATTCTTCACTTGACACTCTCTTTCCTCCTTTGCTCTCTTCTTCTTCCTCAAACCCTAAATACTCTCATGAGTTGAGAAACCTAGGGTTATTAAGACAAATTAATCCAATAAACATTCTTTGCATCTCCTAAGCTACCTAGATTAGCAAACCAGGTACTTTAGTTACCTCATTCTAAAGGCTAGAGCTTGAACCATAGAGTCTCGGGTGGATCTTCTTTAACACGAGGAGACCGATAGTCAAGCTCGATCCGTACAAACGAGGAGCTTAAGAAGACCCGAAGGACTTAGACACAAAGGTATAAATCACTTTATAGTAGATTAGAACCTTTGTTAGTTTAGCTAGTCAGTGCTTATGGTCGATCTTGGAAGTTTTGTCGATGTTTCTTGCAATAAAATTATGTTTTGTCAATTCCGCCTCTCTACAAACCCTGTGGAGTGTGCGACATTGACTTACAAGTTGTAGTCTTTTGGTATGGCTCTGATACCAATATGGGGTTGCTAGGCACCTCTTGTAGAGTTTAAAGCATGGCAGAAACGGTAATTTTAAAACTCTAGAGAGCAATAGCAAACCCAAATCAAGAATCAAGCCAAACTACTAAATTTGTCACTAAACTAGTAAGGTAAAAACAAGAGTTTAGCGGGCTACAACCTTTGTAGCGCGTTAGCCACCACTTCTTGGACTCCGGCTAGACTCAACGAAGCTTGAAACAAGCTTGCTCGATGATCTCCTCGTAAAAAATGATCCACCTTGAGATAACTCCAACACAAGCTCTAACTTCAAATTGATCTCATCAAAATGAAGCAGCCCACGAATTAAACTTGTCAAGAATGATTAGTAGGAGATGTAGAATAATTAGCTCATTTAATTTTCCTCTTTTTTTTCGGTTTCTTCACTTGAGAAAAAACTCAAGAGAAGAATAAAACCATAGTGGAGATGAGATGAAGAAGAAGATGATAAGGTTCAATAAATTGAACTAGAAAACAAAAATGAGTCATCAAGAATAAAACACCTCATGAATTCTACAACCATCTTAAAACATGACTCGTTCTCATTTCTATCATATAAAACTTATACTCCCATCTTACATGTATCATCATACATGTCACATTATTTATATCAAATATAAATATTATTAAAGAGAAGAAAATATTAAAGTAAGCATGATATTAGTTAATATAAATATATCAATATATATTTAATTATTAAACCACTTGATTTAATAATTCGGCTATATCATATATACACCGGATAATATTAATAAACACCCGATTAAAATACGTGTATCAAATACACATGTATAATCGAACTCCTGCACGTATCTCTATACGTGCACTACATCGTTTTGCCTATGCTGGGAAACCTCTGTGTGGGACTCTAAAGACTCTACAATACGCAGGCAATAGATTAAGATCATATCCATAGCCCACAAGCACGTCAGCGGTACTAACTGCACGTAACGGCTACCCAGGTATTGATCGAAAGAAGGTCAACGAGTAAGCTCATCTGAAACCTGCAAAGTCTATCAGTGACATTATCGTACAGTCCGGTCTCTTCGTCTAAGAGTATCGCATATCAGGTCTATGGTTTGGAATCTGTCAGACCCAATTAACTCGATAAGTTGTGCGACTGAGGACTCATAACCAACCGGAGATACAACTAATAACACTTATCAGTTTATCTCCACTGCGATGGCCATCGACTTGTGGTTGCAGTCATGTCATGCACAGCGCGACATCAACTTCGGGAGAGACGAATCTCCTCGACCGCTCACTGCCTCTACGTGCTTTGGGGCTATACCCAACAAAAACCTGTTTGTACGATTCCTTTGAGCCGTGGTAGGGTAGAAGTCTAAGTATACTGGAAACACACATGAGACACTATGGGGATCTCAGGTCCTAGGGACTACCCTGTACCCATGTCATAAGAGAACCGCTACCTGACATTGGTATATTACCAACTAAGAGTTCGCGGTGAGTCCGTCCAGTGTAACTCATCCAATGAGCACCTGTATACAATCCTCGATGTCAAACACCAATAGCTGCAGGATCAGCTATCACCTTCCTGCCGGGTCAGGAACCGTACACACTAGTCTAAACTGGAGTATCAATGCCCAGTCTTGATACTCTTACAACTAGGGACTTTTAAGGATGTGCTTATCGACTATCCAGGCCCTACTAGTATCACCTCCATCATCGTCCTGGTAATCAAGCAAAATCCTAGGGCTTTATCTCATGTCAAAATGATACGTGATAGTAAATAAAATGCATCACATGAAAGATAAAGACAAACTAGATAGCATACTATCATCTCGAGTAAGGTTGTTCTCTCGTATAGGTCCTCCTTCAATTACAATAATTGACTTGAGGTCACTTATATCCAACAACCTCTGCCTTTGCCGGTCAACTCAGACATTGACCGTATCCACACATCTTCACCTTCCCTTTCGCCTACCTCTTCTTTCGAAATGTCGGGATTTCCACCGAACAACACTTTACCAGCTCCGGGTGTTGTTCTACCATCTCCAGGAGAACTACCGCGAATAGAGCTTCAAGACCGTTTCTATCCAACCTGCACACCGCTTCCTACTTGTCTTTCTCTTCCACCAGCCAATAGGGACAATTTTGAAATTAAGTCCCACTTTATCAACATGTTGCCCAAATTCCATAGGCTTGAATCCGAAGATGTTTATATCTTCTGTAAGTTGCTAGTGCTCATGCCGTGACAACTATGACCTTTGCGTAATCAAAAACTTTTAAATTGTCTTGAGCACTAAACTAAAACCCTAGAATTCGAATCCAAACACTAAACCAACATAAGCTAAAGAGTTTAACTACTAAGTAGAGGACTACAAGCTGAAGTCGTGTCCTTCGCGTCTTGTGTGGTCCTTTCCTTGAGCTCCTAGGGTCCTTGGGTCGAGCTTATGAAGTTGTCTCCTCATGTCAAAGAAGATCCACCCGAGTATGCCGGTTCAAGCTCTAACTTCTAGTAATGAACTAAGAAGCAAATAAAGATCTATACTTGCTAAGTCTTGATACTTAGAGGTGTAGTAATAGTGTCAAGATGCTCTCTTTATATTTTCCTCAAACCTTAAGAGAAATGAGGAAGATGATGAAGAAGAAGAGGATGGCAAAGATAATAATAATAATAATAATCTATCTCTCTCTCTCATCTCTTCATATCATTTTAAAATAAAAATAGTTAGGCAGGCTTGTAACTCACTGTGTGAGTCATAAGCCCACACACAACTAGTGAAAACTAGAAGAGATGAGAAGAAGAGAGAGGCCACCTCACTTTTATATATATATATATATATATATATATATATATATATATATGTTTGTATGTATATATGTATATGTATGTATGTATATATGTATATATATATATATATAAATATGTATATGTATATGTGTGTGTGTGTAGACAACCATGTATGCCCGTATTTTTAATAAATACGTATACCCATATTTCTACCAAAATACAAATACCGTATTTGTATCGAAAATACAAAATACGTGTATTCATATTAAGAAAGAAATACATGCATTTGTATCAAGACATAAATACCCGTACACGTATTCGTGTTAAAATACAGATACACGTATTCGTGTTAAAATACAAATACCTAAAAGAGAGCAATATAATACTAGCTCTATATTTGGCTATCTTTCAAATCTGCTAGTATTACTAAATTGTCTGATTAAAACACGTGTATAAAATACACGTGTTCAATCGAACACCCGAGCGTATCTAAATACGCATACTACACCGTTTCGCCTGAACCGGGAAACCCTCTATGTGGGACACTAAAGACTCGACAATACTCTGGCGGTGGGTTTAACCACAAGCACGTCAGTAGCAGTAACTGTACGTAACGGCTACCTAGGTATCTGTCGAAAGGAAGATCGACAAGAAAACTCATCTGAACCCCTATTGAGCCTATAGTTGACTTCTATGTACAGTCCGGTCAGTTCGTCTGAGAGTATCGCATATCGGGCCTAAGGAGTGGTAAACTTCAGACCCCTGTTAGCGCGATAAATTATGTCGGTGTGGAACCCAATACAACTCTAGAACCTACTGATATTCTTACTAATAAATCTCACTTGCCCTGGCCAGGGACTTGTGGTATCGGCCTGTTAGGATGTTAGGCTCCTCTAGTATGGTTTAAAGCGAGGCAGAAGTGGTAATTTTAAAAATCTAGAGAGCAATAGCAAACCCAATCTAGGAATCAAACCAAAATGCTAAACTTGCAACTAAATTAGTAAGCTAAAAACAAGAGTTTGGCGGGCTACAACCTTTGTAGCGCGTTAGCTACTTCTCCTTGAACTCCAGCTAGTCTCCACGAAGCCCAAAACAAGCTTGCTCGATGATCTCCTCGCCAAAGACGATCCACCTTGAGATAACTCCAACACAAGCTTTAGCTTCAAATTGATCTCATCAAAATGAAGCAACCCACTAATTAAACTTGCTGAGGATGATTAGTAGGAGGTGTAGAATAATTAGCTCACTTAATTTTTCTCTTTTCTTTTTCCATTCCTCACTTGAAGAAAATCAAGAGAAGAAGCGATGGAGGATGAGAATGAGAAGATGAGGTTTTTAGATGAGACGAAAAACAAAACTAAAAAATGAGTCAAAGAAAAAACGAGTCGTCAAAGAAAGCATCCATAGAATTCTACCACCATCTAATTTCTATGACTCATACTATTTTAAAAGTGTTCTCATCTTCCATATAAGTCTCGTACACCCATCTCCAATATATCATCATACATATCACAATATTTATATCAAATATAAATATTAATAAAGAGAAGAAAATAATTAAGAGAGCATGATATTAGTTAATATATAAATATATCAATATATAAATATACATTTAATTATTAAATCAACACTGGATTTAATAATCCGGCTATATTATATATATACCGGCTAATATCAATAAACACCCGATTAAAATACGTGTATCAAATACGTGTTTAATCGAACTCCTGCATGTATTTCTATACGTGTCCTACATCGTTTTGCTTGTGCTGGGAAAATTATGTGTGGGACTCTAAAGACTCGACAATACACTGGCAGTAGGTTAGGATCATATCCATAGCGCACAAGTACGTCAACGGTACTAGCTGCACCTAACGGCTATCCAAGTATTGATCGAAAGAAGGTCAACGAGCAAGCTCATCTGAACCCTGCAAAGTCTATCAGTGACATTATAGTACAATCTGGTCTCTTTGTCTAAGAGTATCGCATATCGGGTCTAGAGTTTGGAATCTGTCAGACCCCAATAACTTGATAAGTCGTGTGACAGAGGACTCATAACAAACCGGAGATACAACTGATAACACTTATCAGTTTATCTCCACTGCGATGGCTATCGACTTATGGTTGCAGTCATGTCCTGCACAGTGCGACATCAACTCCCTATACCGGGAGAGACGAATCCCCTTGACCGCTCACTGCCTCCACGTACTTCGGGACTATACCCAACAAAAACTTGTTTGCATGACTCCTTTGAGCCACGGTAGGGTAGAAGTCTAAGTATAGTGGGAACACACATGAGACACTATGGAGATCTAAGGTCCTAGGGACTACCCTGTACTCATGTCACCATAGAACTGCTACCTGACATTGGTATATTACCAACTAGGAATTCTCGGAGAATCCGTTCAGTGTAATTCATCTAATGAGTACATGTATACAATCCTCGATATCAAACACCAATAGCTGCAGGATCAGCTATCGCCTTCTAACCGGGTTAGGAAACGTACACACTATTCTAAACTGGAGTACCGATGCCCAGTCTCGATACTTCTACAACTAGGGACATTCAAGGATGTGCTTATCGACTAACCAGGCCCGACTAGTATGATCTCCATCATCGTCCTGATAGTCAAGCAAAATCCTAAGGCTTTATCTCATGTTTAAATGATACAGGATTGTGAATAAAACGCATCACATGAAAGATAAAGACAAACCAGATAGCATACTATCATCTCGAGTAAGGTTGTTCTCTCGTATAGGTCCTCCTTCAATTACAATAATTTCCTTGAGGGTGTTGGCTATAGTGCCCTCAAGTCAATTATTGTAATCGCAGGCACGCGATTAGATGATTGAGGGAGGACCTATATGGGTAGAACAGTCATACTCAAGATGATAGTATGCTATCTGGTTTATCTTTATCATCATGTACATACTTTAGGTGGCATTACAGTTCACTATTACATGTTGATAAAGCCCATAGGATTCTTACTTGACTACCAGTATTATGATGGCGATCATATACGTGGGAGCTGGGTGGTCTATAAGCACATCCTTAAATGTCCCTAGTCCTGGGAGTATCGAGACTGGGCATTGATACTCCAGAGTAGACTAGTGTATACTGATCGAGACCTCGACGAGGGGCGGTGGCCGGTCTCACAAGCCATTGGTGTTAGTTTGTTCACCTAAGATAGTATGCAGGTGCTCATTGTGTTATGAGTATACTGGACGGACTCGCTGGGAACCTGCTAGTTGGTATTATACCTATTGTCAGATAGCAGTTCCCAGGTGACATGTGTACAGATTAGTCTGTCGACCTAAGATCGTCATTTGTCTCGTGTGAGTTCCCACTGTGCTTTGATTACTACCCTACCACGGCTTAAAGGAGTCGTGCAAACAGGTTTTAGTTGGTACAGTCTTGCGCCACATGGAGGCAGTGAGCAAATCGTTAGGGATTCGTCTCTCCCGGTATTGAGGGTTGATGTCGCGTTGTGCACGGGTGGCCATCACTAGAAATCCTTGATCAAGATAGTCGAGAATTACTGATTTGGATCGGTAGTTTCTCAGTTTGTGATGGGCTTCATACCGACATGAAATGCCGTTTTTTTAGAGGTCTGACTTTACCCACCCCGTAGACTCGATATACGATACTCTTAGACGAACATACCGTACTGTACAGATATTTTCACCGACGGGCTTAGTAGGGGTCAAGATGAGTTTGCTCGTCGGCCTTCCTTTCGCTCAATACTTGTGTAGTCATTACGTACAGCTAGTGCCACTGACGTGCTTGTGGTTAATCCCACTGCCAGCGTATTGACGAGTCCTTAGAGTTCCACACAGAGGGTTTCCCTGCTTCGGACGAAACAATGTAGAGGCCGTATGGTTTTACGGCAGGATTCGATCATATACGTGCACTTATTATCATGATTCAGACAGATAATACTAGTGGGCTTTGGTTTAAACTGGATCCTACTATTATATTGTTGGATTATTTTCGTCTCACTGTATTCGTATTTTTCGGAATACGAATGCGGGTATGTATATACAGATGAGGGGTATTCTTGTAATTTATTACAAGATTGTTTTCTAGAAGATTACACCTCATTATGTTTATTAACCATTTAGGTTAAATGGTTAATTGAGGTGGAGGGATGAATGTGCTTAGCTTTAATTCAAGCATGCTACTTAGTGACTCATGGTGGTGACTCATTGTGTGACTCATTGTGTGACTCATGATACACTATTCTAGCATGCTTGGCATTTGTTGTGGTGGTGAGACATTTGTGAAGACTTGAGATATTTTTTTCTTTAGTTGCTTCATTCTCTTTTCACACTCACACAACACTTAGCTTTTTCTTATATTGAGCTCTAAGCTTCACACTCTCATCTCTCATGGCTTTTTCTTCTTCCTCCACCCTAACCCTCTCATGTGTTGAGAAACCTAGGGTGTTTAGAGACAAATTAATCCCTCGTTAGACTCTACATCATCTTGTCTATCTAGTTTAGCTAACTAGATACCCTAGTTACTTCGGTTATGAAATAGGAGCTCGATTCATAGACTCTCGGGTGGATCATCTTCGATGGAGGGAGACCGGCGACCAAACTTGATCATGGTGGCCGCAAGGTGCTTGGGAAGAGGTTAAAGACCGAAGGACACGGATCATTCGGTATATCATTCTAAACTTTTTTTTATTTCTTGCTAGATTTGGGGTTAATGGTCGATCCGTATTCGGAGGTTGTGGTAGCGCCGGTTTAGAAAATTTTTGCTCCACATTCGGCCACGGTTTGATGGCCAGGGCGCTACCATAACCCAACATGATATCAGAGCCAACCCTTTAACCCTGATCTAGCTTGTTCTTACGTGGTTAAAAGATCGATCGAGCAAAATTTCCAAAAACACAATTCCAAATTTCTGGTTTTTGCCGATTTTTAAAAGTTGTCAAAAAAGTATTTACAAAGTCTCAAAAATTCGTGCAGGGTATTTTAGAAGCTGACAAGAAAATTGTGCACAAGATCGTTTCAAACTTCCGCGGAACCGCCGCATTTGGTGCCTATTTGCCGCGGTTCCACGGTCGTTTAGTAGTCTGTGTGCACAAATTTTCTTATGGTGCTCTATTGTTTAGAAATGTGGTTTCTGGGGTATTTTGTATTTGGCCCAGATTTGTTTGAGTACTGAATTGCACTTGGGGCCAATACGAAAGCTTTTGTCGATCAAAATTTTAAATACATAAGTTTACAGTACATGCATTACTATCTGCGACCGTGAATGTCATTAGAGCGGTACAACTCGTCAATTGCTATATGCTCTTTTAGACGGGTTTGCGAACATGGCATCCACGTTGATGTTCTGTGTTGTGCTGTGGTTGTGGTTGGATCGTCGTGGTGGATAGCCAGGTGGTTCAATGATAGTACAGTTTAGATTCAGTTTGTACATTTGATATTGCAGGGCGAGCGTCCGACTTGTGGACTACCGTCACTGTCCGTTTGTATATTATTTGTTTGGGGCACGACCGGGTTGAGGTCGATTCACCGTTGTGCATTTATTTTCTTTTCTGTACTAGAATTACCCCAAGGAGGAGTGCAGGAATAGCCGGGTTCTAGAGGGCAACGGGTCCGCATCTCATGGCGTTGAGACGGAGGGGACCTTACTCTAGAATTGACGGGCTATTCGCCGCATTCGCAGGAGGTACAGGTTGACCCAAGGTGGGGTGCACAAGTTACCGGATTCCGTGATGTGTTGGGTGGCCCATTCACTTTGTTGATTAGGATTGCCTCACTTCTGGGATTGGTTGGTAACTTGCCGCACTCGTAATGGTCTAGGTTTTCATTGCACAGGCTATCCACACGACAGGGAACGTCAGGTCTCATTTGCGGCTCAAGTGAAACCCGAGGCTCCAGGATTATCCACCACTCTGTGTTGCTTGGCTGAGATTCTGTGATGTTGCTTTATATCATGCTTGGGACGATTGTTATATATATTTATATATATACTAGTAGATGTTGTATATGTTTTTCACCCATGCTAGTCCAGTCCCCGCTCTGCCATTAGTTAAGTAACCTAATAGGTGATGACAAGACCTAGTGGCGAATGCGAATGGTATATACGTACATTTTATTTTCGTTCCCTTATCTGGTATGATATGTTTAATTGATGGGACGGCATTGATTCTGATCAATGCAAGGATAAAACAAACCTATTTGATGTTGTTGGAACCAAGTTTTAAAAACAGACATTACAGACGTTTTCTTTTATTTTGCATCATGGTATTTTATTGGGAATATCCCGCACCTCATTCGACGAGGCAAGGGCCGAGATCCATTCATCGGGAGTGACCCCTTGGGCAATAGTTTGCGTCATCGTAATAACTTCACTATAGTCGATTCTTTTGCTTTGCATCGTGATATTTAGTTTGGAATATCCTGCAACTCATTCGATGAGGAAAGGGCCGAGATTCCTTCACAGGGAGTGACCTCTTTAGCAAAAGTCTGCCCACTATATATTTGTAAAACCACTCGGTTCCTTCAACGATATCAAGTTCATTACGTTAAAGGTTTTTCGCCAAAAACCAGCAGTAGCCCTCCGTCATTTCAGATTAGTATTGCTCAGTATTCGTGCTACGTTTGTCATTGCTATTCGCCGAGACGTAGTGTGCGGTAACTCTGTAATTCTTTACTGTCGCATGGACATGTGGATTGGTTAGGACAGTCGTACGACTTTGTTGATTTTTCGTCAAGGGTCGTGCCGGTGGGTTTAACGCAATCAAGATAATGACGGGTTGAACTTGAGTAGGACCTTTTGATTTGTTGATTATTCGTCAAGGTCACTTGGGTCCTAGGGGTAAAAATCGCATCGGGGGTTTCAAACATATACGAAACTTTCCAAGCATGTGCATACCTTCTGGAGTGTGGTGACTTGAGTGGATTCCATCAAGTTATCATGCAATGATAGTTGGATTCCGATTCCCACTGATGAGTAGGTGTTACTCCTCGGGTGATTTTAGATGATCCCGACTAATTCTCTTTTGGTTTTGGAGGAGAATTTAAGGGAAAAGTGGGAGGCATACTAATTAGATAAATAAATAACCAATCTAATCTAGTTTAGAGTGCACGCTGAATGTTTCTTTTCTCTCTCTCTCTCTCTCTTTGGCAGCTACCTTGACCCGACCTAAACTAAAACTCATGAACCAAGTTAACCGAACATTCTTAAAACACTTTGGCTTTTGGACTATCATAGTCGTATATATCTTTGCCGCTCCTACTTTTACCCTTTGCTTTTCTCCGGAACATTCCGTATCACTACGAAGATCCACATTTATTGGATATGCTATCGTATAGTTACATACGAACTCAAAGGGATTTGTTCCAGTTCGAGGATGGTTTCCGGTTCTGGAGAAATAGAATAGGACTATTCAGTTGTCTTTTCCCTTTACCTTCTCTCAGTTGCGAGAGCTCCTGGTATTTAGGAGAGTACACCTATTACGTTTATTGGATAGTCTTCTTCCAAACCATAGGCAGGTGCCGAAGGGTAGGAAAGGAAGAAAACCAATTAGCCTAAGTATGGTGTGCAGAAGGTAATAAGTAAAGACATATAACTGGATTTGAAAGAGAGCAAAAGGAAATTGTGACTGCTATCATTCACGACGAAGCCGCGTATATCATCGCCACTCCTACTTCACCTTTGCATTTCTCCGGAACATTCTGTATCACTACGAAGATCCACATTTATTTGATACGCCATTGTATAGTTACATACGAACTCGAAGGAACTTGTTCCAGTTCGAGGATGGTTTCTGGTTCAGGAGAAATCGAATAGGATTATTCGGGATGTCTTTTATCTTTACCTTCTCTCAGGTTGCGAGGGCTCCTAGGATTAGGAGAGTATACCTATTACGCTTATTGGATAGTCTTCTTCAAAACCTTAGGCTGGTGCCGAAAGGTATGGAAGGAAGAAAACTATTTAGCCTAAGTGCGGTGTACAGAAGGTAATGAGTAAAGACATATAAAGGGATTGGAGAGATGGCAAGGAACTATACGGTTACCATCATGAATCAGGATAGTGGAAGAGGCATTACTAGGAATACCCAAATACCCCTTTGAAACATTTTCATGTTTCAGTTTCACTGTGCAGTGTTAATTGAAAATTGATTTCCCATATAGATTCTGACTCCAGGGTATGTATTTACCGGTTTCGATTTTCACATCTGTATGGTGTTACAAATGATGAGTGAGAGTAGAATATTGGGAATTAGGTGATTGTATCCTCATTATATCGGAATTCTTTGTAATTGGTGATATTTAAGGAAATCACCTGGGTTTTGCCTGACAGCAAATATTTGGTTTTGAATATCTGATGTTATGCACCAATTTCAAACTGATATATCTGTAAGTTTATTTTATAAAGTGAGATATAACTTTTTGAAATTATGTCTGTGATATTTACCTATATCAGTTGGTGATTAGGTAAGGAGCATTCAACAACGGTGTAATTCTTCTTAACCATAATACAGTTTTCAACCTACGACGCACAAGGTTTGAGTTATTGAACTCAGAGGACTTATACAAAGTATTGTAGGTTGTCCCGTGTCCATTAAGACAAAGGAGATGGTACTCGTACTATATTCTATATACTTGTGACTTCTCTGTTTTTAGACAAGTATTTCGTTGAAATGCAAGGTCCAAGTTTTGAGAAGTTATAGGTATAAGAATAAAGTAGAGAACCATATGTTACAAAGTATCAGGATTCTTCAAGGTGATCAAAGATGTAGATACTTGTGCTAGGTATTCGGTTGATAGTAATGGTTTTGAGAACTTTCTTCTCTTTCAGGTTACTCATATATGGATGCACTCCTAGATGAGTAATGCTGAATGGCCTCCTTCCATTTGATTGATATGCACTGGAGACAGTTGCATGATTTTGAATCTGGTTCCAATTAAATTAGTGCCCTTGTTTCTATAGTAGATATAGAATGGATCATATCTTAACTATGTTAATGTATATGGAGTTGTCCGGTTTATGCTTAAAACCAGAATACGGATAAATTCAAGGCACATTTCAGTAATGGCAGTTTGTGGGTTATCCCGGGCTTTGACGAGGGTTAACATTCTACCATCTGGGAGATCAATAGTTATATTGTTCTTGACTCGCTACCAGTTTTAGTAAAATGGATTCTTTTCAGAAAACATTAGATGGTAGAACTGGAAGTGATTCCAGAACCACAAACGATTACTGAAAATTTAGTAGGACCTAAAGATTCAATTGGATTCGACATTCCATTAGCCACTCCGCAGATTTGGTGGGTAACCTTAGGCACCCGAGAGGTACTTCAGTCTCCTCAAAGACGGTGATAGGGAGGTTCTTGTTTACCCAGACTTGCCACTACTGTTGTTTTAGACTATGAGATCCGGCATGACGATGAGTATAACGTTGTTCTAAACTAGCTTTAGAAGTGCACGTGTATATGACTCTGCCAGAGGGTTGTTATAGTCAGTGGGAGCAGCGGAAGCATAATGGGCAAGTAGCTTATGTCTATTTATAGACTAAAGCAGGTATAGCGGTGATAGATCATCCATTTTTTATGTGACAGTGATAGAGTTTGACTTCATCAGAATAAGAGATGGATCTGGTAAGAAGGTAGTAGGGAGTGATGTCCTGGTTTATTGGATGACATGCACTTGATAGGAAGTGAAATTCCTATACTACAATCAGTTATATACTGTGGTTGTCACAAGGTGTTTCTCCACATAGGATATGGATAAAATATCAGGATTCTGGTCACTGGATCTATGGTTTTAGATCTAGATTTGGGAAGTGTCCCAATTTGGGTACTGGTTGACTCCTGGCATGGTGGTGTACCTGCAGGTGATGAAGTCACCCTCTCTAAAGGATGTCTTACAGACTAAAGTGGAGAGGGATTTGCATGATTAGCATATCATTTGCTTAGGCAATTGAGTTAATCATGAAATGTCAAGTACCACACCAGATATTGTCTTTGCACTAGCTGCAATAAGTATATATATATTAATCCAATCCTGGAGAAACGGTAGGAAGCAGTTATGAACATAAGTGGATGTTCTTTGGTAATTGGTAACGGCAGCCTCCTTAGGGAGGCGGTTATCAATTCAGGCTTCCAAGGTGACCTGGATGACAGAGAGACTGTCTGAGTTATAATTTTCCCTCTTTTGAGGGACAGTTTATTGGACAGGTGGTCCAAGAGGATACTGAGGAAGGCATGACACTGTATACTGATTAAATTCAGTGGTTGATACATTCTAAGAAGTTTGTTGGATTTGGAGTTCACTTATGAACTAGGTCCCATCAGATATCCAGATAAATTCTAAGACATGTATAGCTCATTTCGGGAGATAGTTGTTCTCCGCGAAGTTGAGATATTGAGAGATATAGAAAGAAAAATTGAAGTGGATCCACTTACTGAGGCTATTTCTCGAACGCAATAGTTTCACAAACGAGCTTTGAGAAATTGATTAGTAGAGGAGTTGGGTGTTCAGTATCACACGGGCTGTGAGTATGCGACACCGCAATAATTAGCTTTAAGTGAAAGTGGGAGATTGTTGGCCATAGTGCCTTCAAGTCAATTATTGTAATCGCAGGCACGCGATTAGATGATTGAGGGAGGACCTATACGGGTAGAACAATCTTACTCAAGATGATAGTATGCTATCTGGTTTATTTTTATCATCATGTACATGCTTTAGGTGGCATTACAGTTCACTATTACATGTTGATAGAGCCCATAGGATTCTTGCTTGACTACCAGCATTATGATGGCGATCATATACGTGGGAAATGGGTGGTCTATAAGCACATCTTTAAATGTCCCTAGTCGTGGGAATATCGAGACTGGGTATTGATATTCCAGAGTAGACTAGTGTATACTGATGGAGATCCCGACGAGGGGCGGTGGCCGGTCTCACAAGCCATTGGTGTTAATTTGTTCACCTAAGATAGTATGCAGGTGCTCATTGGGTTATGAGTACACTGGACGGACTCGCCGGGAACCTCTTAGTTAGTATTATACCTATTGTCAGATAGCAGTTCCCAAGTGACATGTGTACAGATTAGTTTGTCGACCTGAGATCGTTATTTGTCTCGTGTGAGTTCCCACTGTGCTTTGATTACTACCGTACCATGGCTCAAAGGAGTCGTGCAAACAGGTTTTAGTTGGGTACAGTCCCGAGCCACATGGAGGCAGTGAACGGATCGTTGGGGATTCGTCTCTCCCAGTATTGGGGTTTGATGTCGCGTTGTGCACGGGTGGCTATCACCAGAAATCATTTATCAAGGTAGTTGAGAATTACTGATTTGGATCAGTAGTTTCTCAGTTTGTGATAGGCTTCATACCGACACGAAATGTCGCGTTTTTAGGGGTCAGACTTTACCCACCCCCTAAACTCGATATGTGATACTCTTAGACGAAGACCATACTATACGGATATTGTCACCGACAGGCTCAGTAGGGGTCAGGATGAGTTTGCTCGTCGGCCCTCCTTTCGCTCAATACCTGGATAGCCGTTATGTACAGCTAGTGCCGCCGACGTGCTTGTGGTTAAACTCACTGCCAGCATATTGACGAGTCTTTAAAGCCCCACACAGAGGGTTTCCCTGCTATGGGCGAAACGATCTAAAGGCCGTATGGTTTTACGGCAGGGTTCGATCATATACGTGCACTTATGCACGTATCATGATTTTGACAGATAATACTACTGGGCTTTGGTTTAAGCCGGATCCTAGTATTATATTGTTGATTATTTTCGTCTCACTGTATTCGTATTTTTCGGAATACGGATGCGGGTATGTATATACGGATGAGGGGCATTCTTGTAATTTATTACAAGATTGTTTTCTAGAAGATTACACCTCATTATGTTTATTAACCATTTAGATTAAATGGTTAATTGAGGTGGAGGGATGAGTGTGCTTAGCTTTCATTCAAGCATGCTATTTAGTGATTCATGGTGGTGACTCATGGGGTGACTCATTGTGTGACTCATGATACACTATTCTAGCATGCTTGATATTTGTTGTGGTGGTGAGACATTTATGAAGACTTGAGATATTTTTTTCTTTAGTTGCTTCATTCTCTTTTCACACTCACACAACACTTAGCTTTTTCTTATGTTGAGCTCTAAGCGTCACACTGTCATCTCTCCTGGCTTCTTCTTCTTCCTCCACCTTAATCCTCTCATGTGTTGAGAAATCTAGGATATTTAGAGACAAATTAATCCCTCATTAGACTCTACATCATCTTGGCTATCTAGTTTAGCTAACTAGATACCCTAGTTACTTCGGTTTTGAAGTAAGAGCTAGATACCCTAGTATTATATTGTTGATTATTTTCGTCTCACTGTATTCGTATTTTTCGGAATACGGATGCGGGTATGTATATACGGATGAGGGGCATTCTTGTAATTTATTACAAGATTGTTTTCTAGAAGATTACACCTCATTATGTTTATTAACCATTTAGATTAAATGGTTAATTGAGGTGGAGGGATGAGTGTGCTTAGCTTTCATTCAAGCATGCTATTTAGTGATTCATGGTGGTGACTCATGGGGTGACTCATTGTGTGACTCATGATACACTATTCTAGCATGCTTGATATTTGTTGTGGTGGTGAGACATTTATGAAGACTTGAGATATTTTTTTCTTTAGTTGCTTCATTCTCTTTTCACACTCACACAACACTTAGCTTTTTCTTATGTTGAGCTCTAAGCGTCACACTGTCATCTCTCCTGGCTTCTTCTTCTTCCTCCACCTTAATCCTCTCATGTGTTGAGAAATCTAGGATATTTAGAGACAAATTAATCCCTCATTAGACTCTACATCATCTTGGCTATCTAGTTTAGCTAACTAGATACCCTAGTTACTTCGGTTTTGAAGTAAGAGCTCGATTCATAGACTCTCGGATGGATCATCTTCGATGGAGGGAGACCGGCGACCAAACTTGATCATGATGGCCGCTAGGTGCTTGGGAAGAGGTTGAAGACCGAAGGACACGGATCATTCGGTATATCATTCTAAACTTTTTTTTTATTGCTTGCTAGATTTGGGGTTAATGGTCGATCCGTATTCGGGGGTTGTGGTAGCGCCGGTTTAGAAAATTTTTGTTCCGCATTCGGCCACGGTTTGATGGCCAGGGCGCTGCCATAGCCCAACAGAGGGCACCTATATTCAACAATCTCCTACTTGCACTTAAGGCCAATTATTGCGGTATCTCATACCCAACTTATGTACTAACAATTTCGCAAACTGTGTTCGAAAACTAGCCTCAATGAGTGAACCTAGCACAATGCATCTCTCTATTTCTCTCTGAATCTCAACTTTGCGGAGATCAAATATCTCCCGAACCGAGCGATACTTGCCTTAGTATTTTCCTGAACTGACTATAGGATCATCATGTTCATATATGAACAATTATATCTAGCGAATTCTAGAGCAGTATCCTTTGCTGATTCACAATCAGCATCTAGCGCCACGACTACCACTGTATCTTTCTTGGAACTCTTTCTAAAATACAGCTCCTCAAAAGAGGGTAAAGTGTATAACTCATGATAGACGCTTTGTGTTCTATGTTTCCTGGGATGCTAGGAGCGGTATCCTTTTGCTGATTCACCTCAGTATCCCACTTGGAACTCTTTATACTACTCATAAGAGGGTAAGCTTATAACTCGCGACAGACACTCTGTCTTCCATGTTATCTGGGAAGTAAGAATCGGTAACCATTTCCATCAGGAGGCTGCCATTACCAAACCAAGAACATCAAATGCTCTTCATTGCTACCCCATGTTTCTCCAGGATTGGACTGATATCCATATCCTATATGGAGAAACACATGTGACCACCATTGTTTTACCAATTTACTGCATAGGAACATCACTTCCTATCATGAGTATGTCATCCACATACCATATGAGGAATCTGACAACTCTTCCTACTACCTTCTTACAAAAACCAGGTTTATCTCTCAATTTGATGAACTCAAACGCTTTGACCGTATGATCAAAACATATGATCCTTCTTCGCTATGCCTGCTTTAGTCTAAAGATAGACTTAAGCAACTTGCACGCCTACCGCTGCTCCCACTGACTAAGATAACCCACTGGCAGAGTCATATGCATGTATACTTCTAAATCCAATTTAAAACGATTTTATAGTCATCCACATGCCAGATATCATGGTCATGAAAGACAACATTGGCAAGTTTTATCCGTATGGACTTCAGCACAGACACTAAAGTAATAATTTCATCACAATCTACAACGGGTATTTGATGAAAACATTTTACTACAAGTCTAGCCTTATTAGGTTAGTATATTTCCATTTGCACTGATCTCGAAAGATCTACTTGCTCTTAATGGGTTTTATCCCTTCAGGAGAACCCAACAAAGTCCACACTTTGTTGCAGTGCATGGAGTCCAACTAGGATAACTCGGCATCCAGCCATCAGTCGAAAGTCACCACTTCCCATGGCCTGCTGATATAGTAGGGTCATCATCATATGATGCAAGCCTCCTTGTCACCTTCAATGAGGAAACTGTAGTACCTCTCAGGTGGCTGAGGTCACCTACCAAATCTGTGGAGTAGGCTAAGGTTTGTTAGGGTCAATTGAATCTCCAGGTTCTACTAAATCTTCAGTAACCATTTGTGGTTCAGGAATCACTTCCTGTTCTACCATACTCCTACTAATTTCAACTCAATATCTTAACAATTTTAAGATGATAACCCATTCTATATCACATATAGAATTTGAGGCACCGATTTAGAAGGAACCAGTATCAATCGGTATGCATCTATTTCTAATGCATCCCTTAATTGTAAAAGGAGATTTAGCATTACTCATCATGGAGCGCACCCACGGATGAGTAATCTGAGAGAGAATCAAATTCTCGATTATATTACTACGGAATACCTAACATAAGTATCCACGTCATCGAACACTTCGAAGAATCTTGATACTTCCAACGTTTGGTTCTCTACTTTATTCCTATATCCTATGAACTTCTCAAAATCTTTGGAAATTGCATTTCAACAAGAATGCGTGTCTAAAACCAAAGAACTCATAGGAAAACGGAACGAAGTACGAGTACCAACCCCTTGTCCGTGCGGACACCGGACAACATACATCATCATGTATAAGCCATATGAGTTCACTAACTCATACCCTTTGTGTTGTAATTTGAAAACTGTATTTTGGTTAAGAATGTACATCCCGTTGTTCAATGCACCTTACCCAATCATCAAATGATAAAGGCAAATGATCATAACATAATTTTTGAAAATTTATATCTACTTTATCAAATAAAGAGACGGATATATCAGTTTTTAAAAGTTGGTGCATAATAACAGATATTCAAAACCAAAAGTTTGCTAAAAGGCAAAATCAGGTGATTTCCCCAATAGCAACAATTGCTCTGATATCTGATATTGAGGATCAAATCACCTTTCCAATAATCTAATCCTTCTGAGCATCTGTAACAACTTACAGATGTGGATGTTAATCCGGTATCTTTATACCCAGGAGTCAGAATTAATTGGAAAACAGTTTTTGATTACAATCACATAGGAAATCATGAAACATCAAAATTTTTCAAGGGGTGGCCGGGTATTCCAAGTAATGCCTCTTTCATTGCCCAGGGTCATAACAGTAGTTGCATTTTCCTTTTCGCTCACTTCGTCCCCTATTGTTGTCTCTCTTTCTTACCTTGTGTATACCGGACTTATACTAGTTGGTTTTCTTCTTACCCTTCCTTTCAGCTCCAGCATCGGGATTGGAAGAAAATTATACAACAAGAGTAACTGGTATATTCTCTTTATTTAAGGAGCTCTCAAACTTGAGAAAAGATAGAGATGAGAGACGAATGAATTGTATCACATACAATTCACTTTCTCCAGAACCAGCGGCCATTCTCGATTGAAATAATTTCTTCAAGTTCGTATCTAACTATACGATGGCCTTCCAAGCAATATGGACCACTGTATTGGATACAGAGTGTTCTGGAGGAAGCAAAAGGGGAAGTGGGAGAGGTAAGGACATATGTGACTATGTCGTGAAATAGGGCAATCATGACATTCTAAAGTCATTGATTTTAAAAAGGTTCGGTTAACTAGGTTTACGAGTTTTTAGTTTAAGATCGGTCTTTGGTCGCTGCCAGAGAGAGAGAAAAGAAACACTCGTCGTGCACACTATCAAGATTAGATTCGTATATTTCTCTAATCAGTATGGCTCCCACTGTTCCGTCGAATCCTCCTTCAAACCCTAAAAGGAGAATTAGCCGGGATCATATCCCGAGAGTAACTATTACTCACAGAGGGAATCGAGATCCACCCTATCATGGTCTAGTAACCTTAACGAATGATCAACAAATTACCCCACTCTATAGAAGGTATGTAATCTCATTACAAGTTTCAATACTTGAAACTCCCGATATCGGTTTTTACCCTAGGACCCTAGAACCTTAACGAATGATCAACAAATCAAAGAGTCATAGTTAAGTTCAACCTGTCATTTCTTGATTAGTCTAGATCCACCCGTATAGGCCCTTGACGAATGATCAACATGTTGGATATGTATATCCTAGAGGCCTGTATTGTATAGGATACTAGAGATATGTATATATAGGACAATCTTGCTCAGTTGTATGGTATACTATTTGAGTTGTCTTTATCTGAACATATGTATTTGTTTTTCTTGCTGTTTTATATTACTTATACATGTTGATAATGACTCGTTACAGTAGTATATTATTTTGGTTTGTCTTTATCTTAACATGCGCATATGTTATACTTGATATTGTAAGTCGATGTCGCACACCCCACACACTTGTGGAGAGGCGGAATTAACAAAAAACGATTTTCATACTATGCAACACCGACTTTAACTCCAGGATCTTTACAGAAACCTTAAACTAGCTATACTACTTGGAGGTTTTTAACTACTATGATAGTGTTATACTTCCTTGATTCTAGTCCTTCGGGTCTTCTTCTCCTCCTCTCCTTGAGCTCCTCGAAGATCTGGATCACGCTTGATCGTCGGCCTCCTCGTGTTGAAGATGATCCACCCGAAAGTCTATACCTCAAGCTCCAACCTCTAAACTGAGGTAACTAAGATACCTAGTTTGCTAAGCTAGATAGCTTAGAAGATGTAGAGTGTCTAATGGAGTATTTAATCTCAATAGACCTAATGATTCACAACACATGTGAAGGTTTTAGGTCTTAAGGAAGAAGGAGAGAAAAATTGAAGAGAGAAAGCAAATGAACTAGGTCTGGGCAGGTGAAGGATGGCTCACTCATTATCTCACATGAAGCATGGATTATTTTCCAATTGAAAATAACAACCATGCTTCAATAGTAAACACAAACCAATAAACAAATGTAATGAGCCATGCTTCACCCCATGCCACAAATATCTCCAATTTCCACCTCATTAATCTATTTCTAAAAATAGATAAATCCAAATAATGAAGTGTCCCCTTCTAGAAGCATCTCTTGTGAAATTACAAGAATGCCCTCACCGTATATACATACCCGTATTGGTATTCCGAAAAATACGAATACAATGAGATAATAATAATCCAATACAATACTAGAATCCGGCTTAAACCAAAGCCCACTAGTATTATCCGTCCGAACTACATCCATGCAGCCAGTGCACGTATGTGATCGGAACCCTGCCGTAAAACCATACGGCCTCTACATCGTTTCGCTCCAAGCAGGGAAACCCTCTGTGTGGGACTCTAAAGGCTCGACAGTATGCTGGTAGTGGGTTTAATCACAAGTCCGTCAGTGGCACTAGCTGCACGTAACAGCTACCCAGGTATCTGTCGATAAGAAGGCCGATGAGCAAACTCATCCGAACTCCTACTGAGCCTATCTGTAACAATCTTCGTACAGTCCGGTCTGTTCGTCTTAGAGTATCGCA
Source organism: Agapanthus africanus (assembly GCA_030015575.1). Taxonomy (NCBI): domain Eukaryota; kingdom Viridiplantae; phylum Streptophyta; class Magnoliopsida; order Asparagales; family Amaryllidaceae; genus Agapanthus; species Agapanthus africanus. The sequence continues at coordinate 201,539,715 of CM057347.1, read as the reverse complement.
TATCAGACCTAGAGGGGTGGTAATCGTTAGACTCCTAATAGCGCAATAAGTCGTGCCGGGATAGAGCCCAATACACCATGAGAAACAACTGGAGCACCTACCAGTAAATCTCGCTTGCCCTGGCCTGGGACTTTGTGTAATGGCTTTCTGAACACAGCGTGATATCAACCCCCAATATCGGGAGAGACGAATCCTATCTAACCGCTACTGCCTCCAAGTGGTTCGGGACTGCACCCAACTACTACCTGTTTGCACGACTCTTTTGGGAACACACTCGAGACGAATAGTGATGTCAAGTCAACGGACTAACCTGTACGCATGCTACCCGAGAACTGCTACCTGACGATAGGTATAATACCAACCAGCAGTTCCCAACGAGTCCTTCCAGTGTAACTCATAACCCAATGAGCACCTGTATACTATCTCCGGTACGACATACCAATAGCTGTGGGACAGACCGTCTCCCCTGGAGGGATGAGAAGCGTATACACTAATCTACACTGGAGTATCGATGCCCCGTCTCTATAATCCTACTACTAGGGACCTTTATAAGATGTGCTTATACACTACCCAGCCCCCACTAGTGTGACTGTCATCACAACGCTGGTAGTCAAGCAAAGATCCTAAGAGCTCTACCAATATGTATTAGTAATATACTAAAAGAAACATATACACATATTGAGGTAGAATCAAACCAAGTAGCATACTACCATTTTGAGCAAGACTGTTATTATATCTATGAATATCCCAAGCTTCCAAAATGTAATATACAATCCAGTACTTTACAATAATGGCCTCTAGAGCATATATCACTAACAGATATCACATATGGATGATACATGTTGATAAAACCCGTAGGATTTTGCTTGACTACCAGCGTTATGATGACGATCATACTTGTGGGGGTTGGGTAGTCCATAAGCATATCCTTAAATATCTCAAGTCGCATGAGTATCGAGACCGGGCATCGATATTCCAGAGTAGACTTATGTATACGTTTCTATACTCCGGCGAGGGACGGTGGTTGGTCGCACAGCCATTGGTGTGATCACCTAAGATTGTATACATGTGCTCACTAGGAGTGAGTACACTGGACGGACTCACCGAGAACCTTTAGATGGTATTATACCTATCGTCAGATAGTGGTTCTCAGGTGATATGAGTACAAGTTAGTCTTTAGACCTGAAATTTTCATTTGTCTCATGTGAGTTCCCACTGTGCTTAGATCACTACCCTACCACGGCTCTACTGAGTCATGCAAATAGGTTTTGGTTGGGTACAGTCCCGAGCAATATGAAGGCAGTAAGCGATTGTCAGGGATTCGTCTCTCCCGGTATTGGGAGTCGATATCGTACTATGTCTAGTTGGCCAGAACTATAAGACCTTAGTCAAGGCAGTTGAGATTTACTGATTGTTAGATTAGTAGTTTCTCGGATCGGTCCTGAGCCACATCGACACGACTTATCGGGTCAGTAGGGGTCTGACGTTTACCGCCCCTAGACCCGGTATGCGATACTCTTAAAGGAAGAGACCGGACTGTACGGAGATTGTCACGGATAAGCTCAGTAGGGGTTCGGATAAGCTTGCTCGTCGACCTTCTTTTCGGCGGGTACCTGGGTAGCTGTTACGTACAGCTAGTGCCGCTGACATGCTTGTGGTTAAACCCACTGCCACCGTACCGTCGAGTTTTTAGAGTCCCACACAAAAGGTTTTCCTGTTTCAGGCGAAACGATGTAGAGACCGTATGTTTATACGTGTAGGGTTCCGATTAAATACGTGTACCAGTTGCGTGAAATTTTAATCGGACGGTTTGTGATACTAGAGGGCTTAGGATTAAGCCAGTTTATTAAATCAAGTATTGATTTAATTCTAGAATCATGTTATTGGATTTATCTATCTATTTGTATTTGTATTTATGGTACGAATACGAGTATGTATATACGATTAGGTATTCTTGTATTTATATAAGAATGCTTCTAGAAGATGACACCTCATTATGTATTTTTCTATTTATTAGAAATAGAAAATGAGGTGGAGGGGAGAAGTGGCTTCAAGCATGGTGTGAAGAATGGCTATTAACTTTGTTTATTCATTTGTGAGAACTATTCATGCATGGCTTGAATTTTTATTTGGAAAAAAATGATATGATACATATTATTTTTTGCTAGCCATTCTACATTCATTCTTACACAAGTCTTCTCTCTCCTCTCTTGAGCTCTCATCTTCTTCTTCAATCTCAACCCTCTCATGTGTTGAGAATCATGAGGTTTTAGAAATTGAAAAAATCCATTAACAATATCTACATCATCTTAGTAACCTAAATTTGCAAACTTGGTTATTAAGTTGCTTCATTAGTGAAGCCAAGCTTGGACTACAAACTCTCGGTTGGATCATCAAGGATCAAGAAGGCCATCAGGCAAAGTTGATCAAGGATCCCTAGGAGCACAAGAGGAAGGTGTTTTGAAGACCCGAAGGACACGAATCGTTTCGGTATAACCCCTTCATAGTAGATTAACTCCTAGTAGTTGCTAGGTTAGGCTTGTGGTTTGATCACTAGGGGTTTTGTTGGTAGTGCTTGCACAAAATTTGATTTTTGTGCATTCCGCCTCTCTACTTTCGATGTAGAGTGAGCACTACAAACCAACATGGTATCAGAGCCACTCCATAAGCCTTAACTAGCTTGTTACGGCGCTTTAATTCTGCCGTTTTCGTCGTGCAAAAACTGCCGACGATAACAGTCCCAAAAATTCAAGTTTTTAGATGTTTGCACTCCCCGCAGGCTCACGGTTTGGACCGAGAAGTCATGGGGTGTTGTGTGGGTACCCCGGGGGGACGAAGGCCGAGCCCACCCCCCGAGACCACAAGGTGGCCTTAGGGGCTGGGGACTAGAGACTACCCCAAAAGGGTAGTCTCGGGTCTGCCCCCCTTATGGGCCACCTTGTGTTGGCCCCCAGGGGTGGGTACCCCTAGCCCCCTAGGCGACAATTAATTTTGGGTACTTCGCTATCACGAAGGTTCGGGCGTGTTTCAAGTTTTTTTCGACTCCCGGTTGGCTTTAAACGATGAAATTTTGGGATTTAGTGAACTGTTTTTTCCGGGTTTGGGAAAACTTGCTTTGTTTGCTATTTGTGCGCGGAATTCTTTTGTCGTAGCCTTCGTTACCTGGTTATGTGATGCATATATGTGTTGTGAATCTCTTCTAATCACTATATGTCGATTAGAAGGGGTTACACGCATCTGGTTGTTGCGATGATTATCTCTGTGATGTTTTGGATGGATTGTAGTGATGGATAGCCTTTTGTGCAATGTCAGTTGTACAGTTTTGAATTCATTTGTATATTCATTATTGCGGGGAGAGCGTCCAACATGTGGACTGTCATTTCTGCCAGTTTGTATATTCATTTATTGGGGCACGGCTGGGTTGAGGTCGATGTCACCATTGTATATATTTTTCTTTTCTGTACTAGGATTATTCCGCGGTAGAGTGCTCAAATAGCCAGGTTCTAGAGGGCAACGAGCCTCCATCTCATTGCGTTGAGACCGGGGGACCTTACTCTAGAATTGGCGGGCTATTCTCTGCACTTGTAGGGGTTATAAGATGACCCACGGTAGAGTGCTCAAGTTATCGAATTCCATGAAGTGCTGGGTGGCCTAATCACTTCGTTGATTGGGGTTGCCTCACTTCCAGAATTGACGGGTAACTTGCCGCACTCGTAGTGGTCTTGGTTTTACATTGCACACGACCGGAGAATGTCAAGTTTCATTCGCGGCTCAAATGAAACCCGGAGCTCTAAGATTATGCGCTATTCTATTTTGCTTATCACTATTCTATAATGTTGCTTATATCATGCCTGGGACGAATGGTTATATATATACACACACACACACACACACACACACACACACACACTAGTAGATGTTGTATATGTCTTGCATCCACGCTAGCCCTGCCCCCGCTCTGCCGTTAGTTAAGTAACCTAACGGTACATGACGGGGCCCCGTGGCGAACGCGGATGGCATATACGTACATTATTTTTTCGTTCTTTTCTGGTGTAATAGGAATTAATTGATGGGACCACATTAATTTTGATTAGTGCAAGAAAATAAATCTAATAAGATATTGTTGGAACAAATTTCGAAAAACTATAGTTGTACTCTTTTGCTTTGCATAGTGGTATTCGTTTAGGAATATTCAGCAGCTCATTCGAGGATATGCAAGAACCTAGATCCCTTCCCGGGGAGTGACCTCTTGAGCAAAAGTTTATGTTACTATAGATTACTCTGTTTTCTTCAAAAAAAAACTAGTTTTCAAATGCGGAACCTGAACTACTCTTTTTCAAAATTGCTCGGTCCTTTCAACGATATCAAGTTCATTACGTTAAAGGTTTTTTCGCCAAAAACCAGCCGTAGCCCTCCGTCATTTCCTACGAGGAGTGCTCAGTATCCATACTGCGTTTGTTGACCTTGTTAAGGCGTAGTGTACGGTAGCTGAGTGGTGCTTGTTTGTAGCATACGATGCAATTAACTAGGACAATCACATAGCCTTGTTGACCTTGTCAAGGTCTTATACGGATGGGTCTAGGGTAATCAAGATAATAACGGGTTGAACTTGACTAGCGACTTATGGTTTGTCGACCTTGTCAAGGTCATAGGTCGTTAGGGGAAAAAATCACATGGGGAGTTTCAAATATACAGAAAACTTACTAGTGTTGCATACCTTCTGGAGTGTAGCGACTAGAGTGGCTTCCATCTAGGTTATCACGCGATGATAGTTGGGTCCCGATCCCACTGATGAATAGGATTATCTTGGGAGATATTTTTCACTTCACAATTAGCTAACCTATTAGGTGTCTAGAAAGGTGTTAACGGGGCTACGCCTCTGTGGAAACGAGGTTTATTTTAATTAGGTCCGTACGAGAGCACGGAGAACCTCCCTCGGAGTACCAATACCCACCTGGCTGAACGCTTAGCGAACTTGTAAGGTGCGAATGATCCCGACTAGTTTTCCTTTTAAGGTTTGAAGAAAAATTCGAGGAAACAGTGGGAGACATCCTAATTAGATAAACTAATAACCAATCTAATATTGCAAGAGCGCACGCTGAGTGTTTTTTTTCTCTCTCTCTCTAGGTAGCAACCATTTACGCCCTAATCAAGATAATAAAATGTTTGACTTGACCGAACCGGCTTGTTACAAAGGGCTGGGGAACGTCGGTTCGGCTCTAACTTGTAACAACTGTCACGAGTATGGGCAAGGGAAAGAGAACTGTAAGGAATTCCAAATGACCCTAGTGAAGGAGAAGCATTCTAATGCATCTTCTTCGGGTGTATTTGTTATTGAAAACTGTTTTTCGGTCAACCCTATCTCCTGGGTACTAGATACCGGATCAGGATCTCATATCTGTAATTTATTACAAGAACTGAGAAAAAGTAGAATGGTTGGACCGGATGATATGTCCCTTAAAGTATGGAATGGAGCACAAGTTGACGCTTCTACCGTTAGTGAATATCACCTAGTATTGCCAAGCGGCAATACTAGGATTTTGAACAATTGTTACTATGTACCTTCCATACTTTGCAACATTATATCAGTCTCTTTACTTGATAAAGATGGATATAACTTTGTTCTAGATAGAAATATCATGAACATTTACCTTAATCAGGTATTGGTTGCAGAAGGTACACTTTGTAATGGTATATATGTTCTTAATCAAAACACAATTTTCAGTATACAAAACACACACAAGAGGAAGAGTTCAGCTACAAACGAAACCTACTTATGGTATTGTAGACTTGGTCATATCAATGAGAAAAGACTAGCCAAGTTGCATAAGGATGGATTTCTAAATTCGTTCGAGTTTTCATCTTATGAAACTTGCCAATCCCGTCTCAAAGGAAAGATGGCCAAAACTTCGTTTACAGGACACAGAGAAAGAGCTACAGAGCTCCCGAGACTCATACATGGTGATGTGTGTGGTCCGATGTCTATACATGTAAGGGATGGGTTCTCATATTTCATCATATTCATTGACGATCTCTCTAGGTTCAGATATGTGTATCTTTTGAAACACAAATCTGAAGTTTTTGAGAAATTCAAAGAATACAGAAATGAATAGAGAACCAGACTGGCAAAAGTATCAAGATCCTCCGATCTGATAAAGGAGGGGAGTACTTGAGTACGGAATTCCTCGACTACTTAAAAGAAAATGGAATTCTCTTTCAGCTTACTCCTCCGTATACACCACAGCATAACGGTGTATCGGAGCGGAGGAATCATACCCTTTTGGACATGGTTCGCTCCATGATGAGTAGTGCCGATCTTCCTCTTTCATTCTGGGGATATGCGCTTCAGACAACGGCTTATCTATTGAATCATGTTCCATCCAAATCAGTGCCTAAAACACCATTCGAATTGTGGAATGTAAAAAGACCATATCATAAAAGATTTAAGATATGGAGTTGTCCGGCTTACATTAAAAAGCATAATCCGGACAAACTAGACTATGTAAGTTTGTGGGATATCCAAAGAATGGTTATGGATATCTGTTCTACCATACCAAGGAACAGAAGGTGTTTGTTGCTCAGCATGCCGTTTTCTTAGAAATGAAATTTCTTGCAAAAGAAATTAATGGGAGCACGGTAGAACTGGAAAAAATTCTGGAACCACAAACTGAAACTGAAGATTTGGTGGAATCTCAGGATTCAATAATCCCGGACGAATCTCAGCCACTCCGCAGATCTAGTAGGATTTCTCATCCGCTTGAGAGATACTATGGTTTTCTCATAGACGGCGATCAAGTGGATTGCATCTTGGAAGAAGATGATTCTACTAGTTTTGAGCAGGCCATTACCAGTAGGGACTCTGTAAAATGGCTGGATGCAATGCAATCCGAAATGGAGTTCATATACACCAACAAAGTTTGGACTTTGGATGTTGCTCCTCTGGGGGTAAAACCCGTTGGATGCAAGTGGATCTTCAAAAAGAAAATTGGTGTAGATGGACAGGTGGAAATCTATACGTTTAGACTTGTTGCAAAAGATTTTTGTCAAAAATCAGGAGTGGACTATGATGAAACATTTTCTCCAGTGGCTATGCTGAAATCCATTCGGATCCTACTTGCCATTGCTGCCTTCAATGACTATGATATCTGGCAGATGGACGTAAAAACAACTTTTCTAAATGGAAGTTTAGAAGAGCGCGTTTATATGGATTAGCCGGAGGGATTCATAGACAGTGGGAGCAGCGGGAAGGTGTGTAAGTTGCTTAAATCCATTTATGGATTAAAATAGCCATCGCGGAGCTAGAACATCTGTTTTGATGAAACGGTCAAGGAATTTGACTTCATCAAAAATAAGGATAAGCCATGTATCTACAAAAAGATTGTAGGGAGAACTGTCATATTCCTCGTCTTGTACGTCGATGCCATTCTCTTGATAGGAAATGGCATTCCTATGCTGCAATCGGTCAAGCTGTTCTTGTCACAAAAGTTCTCCATGAAAGACCTGGGTGATGCCTCCTACATTCTGAGGATTAAGATCTACAGTGATAGATCCAAGAGATTGTTGGGACATTCACAGTTCAGGTACATAGAGACCGTACTAAAAAGATTTAGTATGGAAGATTCCAAGCGCGGTAATATACCCGCTTTGCACGGAATCACCCTCTCCAAAGAGATATCTCCCAAGGCTGATGAAGAGAGGGCTCGTATGAGCATTATACCCTACGCTTCAGCGGTAGGATCTATAATGTATGCGATGCTATATACCAGACCAATGTAGCATATGCGCTTAGCGTAGTGAGCCGGTATCAGTCGAACCTAGGTGAGAATTATTAGATAGCTGTAAAGAACATTCTCAAGTACCTGAGAAGGGCTAAGGAGATGTTCTTGATTTACAGTAATAGAGACCTCTAGGTCGAGTCCTTTATCGACTCAAGCTTCCAAAGTGATAAGTATGACAGCAAGTCTGTCTTGGGTTTTGTGTTTACCCTCAACGGAGGGGCGGCCTGTTGGAAGATCTCCAAACAGGACACCGCCGCAGAGTCGACGATGGAGGCTGAATACATTGCTGCCAACGTTGCCCCAAAAGAAGCGGTCTGGATGAAGAAGTTCATTACTGAACTTGAGGTGGTTCCATCCATTGTTAATCCAATACCTTTGTATTGTGATAACAATAGGGTTATGGCTTTAGCGAAGGAACAACAGTCCCATCAGAAATCCAGACACATCTTGAGGCGGTATCACCTGATCAGGAAGATTGTAGATCGTCGGGAGATCGAGATCCGGAGAGTAGATACAAAAGACAACACGACGGATCCATTTACCAAGACCCTCCCTCAAGCACAGTTCGAGCGACTTTTTGAGATGTTGGGTATGCGATACACAAACAACTGGCCCTAGAGCAGACGTTGGGTATTCAGTACACCAATTACAGACCTTAGTGCAAGTGGAAGATTGTTGGATATGTATGCCCTAGAGGCCTGTATTGTATAAGATGCTAAGCATATGTATGTACATGACAATCTTGCTTAGTTGTATAATATACTATTTGTGTCACGACTCGAAATTGGCACGTGACGACCTTAATACTACGCAACGTCTACAGGCGTAACGCAGTAAAAGAAATCCAAAACCCAGAAATCTAAACCATTAAAAGACAAGAAAAGATAAGAAACATTGTTTAAACTTTTGAAAATCTCAAGTATAAATTCTTTAAGTCCAATTTACTTTCTTGAAAATTTCGGCAACATTTCCTTTGTAAAAACCAACCCCAAAAATGGGTACAATATAAATATAAAGTAAAACATCCCCAACGGGAGCAAATCCACGCCAAAAGGCCGAAAACAATCACCACAACAGATATACGACGCCGTAGCGAAGAAATAAAAGACGATAAAAAGGAACTGTATAAAAGACAACCAAGTCACAAAATACTATACAATATCGTCCTCACACATAGTTCAACTAAAGAAACAATTACAAGTACTCAAACTTTTGAATCATTATACTCTTTAAAATCTTAACAATTATATGCATAAAACCTATCATCATGAATAGAGAATGTAACTAAAATATAACAAAGTGATATCATTAATCTAAATATGTAAAGAAGCATATACCTAGTTTAGGAATCAAGAAACTCCCTCAAATGCAAGGAAATCTTCAAAATCTTCAATTCTAGTAAAAACTTGAAGGGATTTGAGCAAGGTTCGAGGTTTCGGCCGAAACCTCCGATACGTGGTGGTTTTGTATCGGTTTTGGTGGAGACCGATACGAAATCCGAAACCGATACGAAACCAACCATACAATATCGTTTCGGCTGAAACCTTTAAAAACTTATTTTTTTAATACCATTTTTACTGTCATTGTGATCATTGTAGGCCTTCGTTGTTAGAAAACCCTAAAAAAATGAATCCAAACCCTATATTAATACTTATCTAAGTACACTTTTCAATATATTTTGCATCATGACTGGATTTTTAAACACTTGGATTATTGTCTTGCAATATAGAACCATAAATTTAAGTATTTAATATATATATACTTATGTATGTTGTATTCCCGTCGAAACTGCCAAAAATAGAGAGAGCTATGTGATTGGGAGAGAGAAAGATTTTGAGAAGAAAGAAAAAGAAAATGAAGGTGTGTACATATAGCATGGTGATCCCATGTCTCTTCCATGCCCATGCCTCTTCCATTTTATCAACCATAATGAAAATTCCCATTTCTTTATTTAGATAAAAAAAAAGGAAATATAAATACTATAATATGTTTTTCATGATTTGATAAAATTGAGTAGAAAAAAATGTATTAGTTTTATTAATTAAAAGTGAGACATAACACAGAATCTAATTCTTCAAAGCTAACACACACACACACACACACACACACACACACACACTAATTTATGAAAACTTAATTCAATAAATTTTATCATTTTAGTAAAACTCATTATATCAATATTTAAATTCTAAAATAAACCTTTTAAATCTTTTGAAATGTTACATGTTATTACTTGTTTAACAAGTAATCTGTTCCACTTTTGAACTTGAAGGAACGATTCTTATGTAGAATGTGTTGTGATGCTTGAGAATTTTATTTATAGGGAAGAACATACACCTAGCCACATATACTTGTCAATAATTCTTCTAAGGAATTTATTAGTTGTCGCAACTTGTGTGAATGAGTTCTTATTTTTGGTATTTGACTGTAAACAAGATACTAATCATTTGGATTGCCAGAAATAAAGACTTTTAAGTCTTGACTAGTCATGATTGATCAAGCTACTATTGGCATAAAAGCGAAGCTACGAGGATGTGTCTCATATAATAAACAATTACTTACCCATTCGTCTAATTTTTAACAATTCCATTTGCTAGATGATGATGATGATGATCTTTGTAATCATGATTGCTCTGTATAAGTTCTGAAGTTGCAGCTACATCAGTTTCATCATTTGTGCTAGAGGTAGTATTAGACATTTAATTTCAAGGTGATTATATTTACAATTGCATAACGATTTATTTACATGGTTTGTACTATATATTAGGGATTTTTACTAAAAAGCACCTTCATACTTCGCTAATTACTAGAAAGCTCCATCAATAGCTCGTATTTACTTAAAAAGACCCCCCTATACGTTTAAGTTGCACTAAAAAAAAAACCATCAGGCCAAAAAGAGAATCTTTTTGGCATCTTCCATTTTTGTGTTAGGAGGCTAACGGTTTTGAACCTTCCCAGTTCCTCTTCTTTTGCCAAAATTCTTAATTTTTCCTTGTCTCTTCAATTACAAGCTTCGAGTTCGTGGGCATCTAAAAGGTAAGAGAGTAGCTCAAGCATAAGCTTCGGCTTTATCTTCGAGACACTAATTTTTGATGAAAAACTAGTGAAGTGTTTTTTTAGATGCAATTTAAATGTATGAGAGGTCTTTTAAGTAAATATGAAGTAGGGGGACTTTTTAGTAATTAGCAAAGTATAGGGGGCCTTTTAGTAATTAGCAAAGTATGGGAGGCATTTTAGTAATTAGCCCTATATGTTATAATTGTTATTATTATTATTATCAAACTAAAAAAGAAACACTGTAAGTTAATTTTGTTTAGAATGCAGGTTATACGCTGACAGAACCAACAACGATTCACAATTTATGTCTCACTTATTTAGGCTCTTCCAATTGTCTTCACTTTCACATAAGCACTGGATTAAGTGAACCTATCTCATTTATTTATTTTCATTTCATGCAGCTCTGCCTTTTATTTTGAAAATTTTAGGATGCTATGAAGACGGGGAAATCATTGGGAAATACACTTGAACCAAAGGATCTGGTAAATAAGTTTGGTTCTGATGCTGTTAGGTACTTCTTGAGGGAAGTGGAATTTGGGAATGACGGAGACTATTCAGAGGACCGCTTCATCAATATAGTAAATGCACATCTTGCCAATATGATCGGTATGTTTTCTAGGTATCATATATCGGTTTTAGGTATATAATATATAATCTTTTTTCCCAAAAGTTATGAAAAATCCTTTTAGGCTTTAATTTGCTAATTATAGTATTCTGAGAAATGTTCTCTTTAAATTTCATATAATCTATGCACGGGAAACCTTCTGAAACCGGACCCTTGGACTTTTAAAGAAAAATTGCCAGTCCACAATAGCTGTGGATTCCAGTGTTGCAGGTGAAGGAGTTCTATTTAAGGACACGGTAGAAAAATTGGTAAAATACATATTTCTCAGTCATATAAACTTACGGACCTTTAGAAAATAGATATGGCTTACTTTCTTATCTTATTCAATTCATAAACTCATTAACTTTTATGAACAATTTTCTTTACAATCCTATAATATAAAAGCATTCCTGACGATTTCCATGATATCTTCACCACACATGGCATCAGAGCGGGATTCCTTCGGTTTGCTCCATAAAAGCTTATATCATTGCTTATACATTATAGTTGCAATCTGCGCTCATGTATAGATCTCATAATCTACAACTTAGTCACCACAATGTGATATTTTACCCCAAATTTATGTGGGGAAATATTCACAATCAACTCAATGATTTTTAATTCAAAAACTCCAATTCATAAACTAATAATTACTAAGATAAGTAGAAGCGAACCATTAGCTTCATGAATGAATACTATAAATCTACTATACTTTTCTGCTAGGATCCATTAATTATGCACCTTACCTACTCTTAGAATTCCTAAGGTTATTTCGAAGAATAATTGACAATATTTTTGGCTCAGCTATGTTGAGGGTTTGGAATTAACCGGCTTTATCCTCCTTTTTTTCTTGTACTTGCTTTTCATTTTCCTAAAAGATTTCCTTTGATGGTGCCTATTTTTACACTACTATAGATGAATTGTTTCTTTCAAATTTCCATGCCAATTGCAGTGTTAGCATATGGGCCTCAGAGGCCCATGCCTGCCACATGAGTGGGTAGGTAGACCGGGTCCGCCATTCGACTGACCCTAACCGACCCGGTTCTAGAGTGTTGTAGCTTCTTGTGAAAACTTCAAGAAGAGGTAGATGCTTCTAGTATGGAGCCTTCATGAAAGGCCTTAGTGGCTTAATGAGCATTTTGAGGCTTTTAGGGCATACTATGGAGTCTTCTAGGGTAAGCCTAGAAAGAGGTTTCTAGGAGAAGCCAAAGGAGGTGCTCCACCCCTATAAAAAGGCATGCAAGATTGCCCTTTTAATGATCATCAATCGCAACAACCACCGCAACTACAACATACATAATAGTCATCTGCTTCTTTTCCGTCTCCTCGTTGATGGTTGATAGCGATGTGATTATGGGGGGTTTCTCGCCGTTAAGGTTTGGTCACCCCCCGGTCGTTGTCTCAAGATGAAGAACGCAAAGGAAGTGTGTGAAAGTATATCTTAGCACCTCTACAAGGGTTTTATTAGCATCAAGTATGCATTTTAAAAAATCTAGAGGACTAAGTATACTAAATAAGAATCGAACTAGAGAATTAGGGTTTCAAAGTTAAGCAAAACAAGTTCTAAACCAAGTGAAGAGAAAATACAATCTTTGTAGTTTAGTCCTTCATTTCAAATGCTCCGAGTAGTCGTCCTAGAATTCTTCTTTAACTCCACTTGAAGGATGGAACGAGCTTTCTCGAAATCTTCATCGTCGAAAATGATCCACCTTGAGGCAATTCACACTCAAGGTCACACTTCACTAATCAAGGTATTAGTGAAGATAACAACCTATACTAATTTGCTAGAATAGTGTACGTTGATGAAGTAGGGATTTTGCTCACTAAAAAATCTTTCAATTCTTTTTCTCTTTTCTTTTTCTCAAACTAGAAAAACTAGAGATGAGATGAAGAAGATGAACCTTGGAAGTGAGAGTGAACCTTGAGGATAAGATGAAATCAAGAAAATGATTAATGTATATGAATAAAACAAAGAATGGAAAATGAGTCATGGCTTCTCAATGCTTCTCAAAGCAACTAAAGAAAATGACTCATTCTTCTTTTCTTTAATTCATATATATAAACCATTATCTTCTCATCTTTACTTCTAATGTGATTCTCACACATCTATGTTCCATGTATCATCAACCATGATACAAATGAATATATATATATATATATATATATATATATATATATATATATATATCATATATATAAATATAAAAAGAAAAGAAAATCTTAAGTGAGCTTAATATTAGTTTATATATATATATATATATAAATATATTCAAATTAATAAATCAACACTTGATTCAATAATCCGGTTATATCATATATAACCCGGCTAATATATATATATATATATATATATATATATATATATGTATATGTATATATTTATATCAAATTATTGAATCAATACTTGATTCAATATTCCGGTTATATCATATATAACCCAGCTAATATCAAATAACGCTAGATTAGAATACGGTATCATATACTTGTATTTAATCAAGCTCACGTACATATCTCCATACGTACCCTACTTTATTTCGCTCGAGCTAGGAAACCTCTATGTAAGACTCTAAAGACTCGTCAATACGCCAGCAGTAGGTAATGATCACATCAGATACCCATAAGCCGTCAGCGGTACTAGCTGGACGTAACGACTACCCAGGTATTGTACGAATAGAAGATCAACAAGCAAACTTGTCCAAACTCCAGTAGAGCCTATAAGCAACACTTACCGTACAGTCCGATCTCTTCATCTGATATGTCGCATATCGAGTCTTGGGGGTGGAATCGTCAGATCCCAATAATTCGATAAGTCATGTCGATGTGTGGTGTATAACCTTTCGAGAAACTACTGATAACACTTATCAGTAAATCTCATCAGCCTTGGACAGGGACTTGTTGTTATAGCCAATCGAGTATTGCACAACATCAACTCCCAATACAGGGAGAGACGAAACCCTTCCTATCGCTCACTGCCTCCATATGACTCGGGACTGTACCCAAAAACTACCTGTTTGCACGCCTCATTTGAGCCGTGGTAGGGAGGAAATCAAAGCACAGTGGAAACCACACAAGACACTATGACGATCTCGGGTCTACAGACTAACCTGTACAAGTGCTACTAGAGAACTGCTATCTGACGATATGTATGGTACATCTAGGAGTTCTCGGCGAGTCCGTTCGGTGTACTCATTCTCCAATGAGCGCCTGTATACAATCTTTGATGTCAAACACCAATGGCTGTGGGATCAACCATCACCCCATACAGGGTTAAGAAACGTACACACTAGTCTATTCTGGAATATTGATGCCCTATCTCGATACTCTCTCGACTAGGAACTGTTAAGGATGTGCTTATGGACTACTTAAACCCCACTAGTATGATCTACATCATAGTTTTGGTAGTCAAACCAACATCCTAAGGGCTTTATCAACATGTATCAATGAGCTAGTAAACTTAAAAAATGCACGTTTTAAGATAAAGAGCAACTAGATAGCATACTATCATATTGGGAAAGAAAGTCCTTTATATATATGTCCAAGCATCAACTATAATATACAATAATGGCCTGTAGGGCATACATATTCCTAACAATCTCCTACTTGCACTAAGGACAGTTGTTGTAGTATCGCATACCCAACATCCCAAAAAAACTCTCGAACTGTGTCTGGGGAAGGGCCTTCGTGTGTGAATCTGCCGTGTTGTCTTTCGTGTCTACTCTTCTGACTATCTCCCAGATCAGGTGATACCGCCTCAGAATATGTCTGGATCGCTGATGGGATCGGAGTTCCTTGGCCAAAACCACAGCTCCATTGTTATCACAATACAAGGGTATTGGATCTTCAATGGATGGAACCCAAGTTCAATATTGAACTTCTTCATCTAGACAGCCTCTTTGGCAGCATCGTTAGCAGCGATGTATTCAACCTCCACCGTCGAGTCTGCAACGGTTTCTTGCTTGGAACTTTTCCAACATATCGCCCCTCCGTTGAGGGTGAGGACAATATCTGAGACAGACTTGATGTCATCCTTATCGCTCTGGAAGCTCGAATCGGTAAATGGCTCAACTTGGAGTTCTCCTTGACCATACACCAAGAATATCTCTTTAGTCCTTCGCAAGTACTTAAGAATGTTCTTCACGGCTATCCAGTGCTTCTTCCCTGGGTCTGATTGATACCTACTTACCACACTAAGTGCGTAAACTACATTCGGTCTAGTGCATAATATCGCGTACTTGATAAACCCAATTGCAGAAACTTAGGGTATCACGTTCATGCGAACCCTTTCCAAATTAGTCTTGGGAGATATCTCTTTGGAGAGAGTGATTCCTGAACAAGCGGGTAAATTACCACACTTAGAATCATTCATACTAAACCTCTTTAGTATGGTGTCTATTTATCTGGATTGGGACAATCCCAACATCCTTTTAGATTTATCTCTATAGATCTTTATCCCTAAGATGTTGGAGGTATCATCCGGATCTTTCATGGAGAACTTTTGCGATAGGAAGAGTTTGACCGAGTGCAGCATAGGAACATCATTTCCTATCAAGAGTATGTCATCCACGTACAATACGAGGAATACGACCTTACTCTCTACTATCTTTTTATATATACATGGTCCATATACATTTTTTATGAAATCAAACTCTTTGACTGCTACATCAAAACAGATGTTCCAGCTTCGCGATGCCTGGTTTAAACCGTAGATTGATATAAGCAGCTTACACACCTTTCCGTTGCTCCCACTGTCTACGAAACCCTCTAGTTATGTCATATACATGCTCTCTTCTAAATCACCATTTAGAAAAGCGGTCTTGACGTCCATCTGCCAGATTTCATAGTCATGGTATGCAGCAATGGCAAGTAGGATCCTGATGGACTTAAGCATAGCCACTAGAGAAAAGGTCTCTGTTAGTGTTATATGCCCTAGTGGCCATTATTGTATCGTACTGGATTGTATATTACATTTTGAAAGCTTGAGATATATGCACAGGTTTATAACAGTCTTACTCAACATAGTAGTATGCTACTTAGTTTGTTTCTGTCTTAATATGTGTATATGTTTCTTTTAGCATATCGCGAATACATATTGACAGAGCCCTTAGGATCTTGCTTGACTACCAGCGTTGTGATGGCAGTCACACAAGTGGGGGCTAGGTAGTCTACAAGCACGTCCTTTTTCAGGTCCCTAGTCGTAGGATTATCGAGACAGGGCATCGATACTCCGGAGTAGACTAGTGTATACGCTTCTCGTCCCGGCAGGGGAAATGGTCTGACCCACAGCCATTAGTACGTTGTACTGGAGATAGTATGCAGGTGCTCGTTGGGTTACGGGTACACCGGACAGGACTCGCAGGGAACTGTTGGTTGGTATTATACCCGTCGTTAGTTAACAGTTCCCAGGTGACATGAGTATAGCATAGTCCCGTAGACTTGACACTGCTACTTCGCCTCGAGTATGTTCCCACTGTTCTTAGATTGCTACCCTACCACGGCTCGACTGAGTCGTGCAAACAGGTAGCAGTTGGGTGCAGTCCCGAAGCGCTTGGAGGCAGTGGCGGTTAGATAGGATTCGTCTCTCCCAGGTATTGGGAGTTGATATCGCGCTGTGTTTGGAGAGCCATTACGCAAGGTCCCTAGCCAGGGCAAGCGAGATTTACTGGTAGGTGATCCAGTAGTTTCTCAAGGTGTAATGGGCTTCACTCCGACACGACTTATACCGCTTTTAGGTGACTGACGCTTGCTGCCCCCCTAAGCCCGATATGCGATAGTCTTAGACGAACAGACCGGACTGTACGAAGATTGTCACATCAGGGTCAGTAGGAGTTCGGATGGGTTTCCTCATCGACCTTCTTATCGACATCTACCTGGGGACCGTTACGTACAGCTAGTACCGCTTGTGACCTGTGGTTAAACCCACTACCACCGTAGTGTCGAGTCTTTAGAGTCCCACACAGAGGGTTTCCCTGCTTCAGGCGAAACGATATAAAGGTCGTATGGTTTTACGACAGGCTTCGGACATATACGTGTACTTGTGCACGTATGATGTTCAGACAGATTATACTAGCAGGCTTTGGTTGAAGCCAGATTCTAGTATTGGATTATTGGATTTATGCGGTCTCAGTATATCCGTGTTTTTCATGAATACGGATGGGAGGGGCTTTCTCGTAATTAGTCGGGAAGCTTCTAGAAGAAAGGTGACTCATTTATTTTTAATTCATTTATGAATTAAACTTAATGAGGTGGAGAGATGATATGTTATTTTCATTAAATGCACCATGAGTCATGAGGTGATTCATCTCAAGGTAATTAATGAAGCATGGTTGATGTTTTAATATATTATTGTTTAGATATTTTCATGCTTCATGATATTATCAAAATGACTCAAGTTCAATTCAGTATCACAAATACATTCTCTCTCCTCAAGCTCTCATCTTCTTCATCCTAATCCTAATCCTCTCATGAGTTGAGAACCCTAGGGTTAGCAAAACTAATAGATCCTTAATCAATCTCTATATCCTCTAGATCACTTGGATTAGCAATCCTAACCACTTAGTTACCTCAAATTAGAGGTTAAAGCTTGAAGAAGGAACTCTCGGGTGGATCTTCTATTATATCGAGAAGGCCGACGAGGAGGTGAACAAGAAGAACAAGAAGGAATAGTATCTTGAGATATAATCATCTATCATAGTAGTTAACTACTTCTAGATAGTTTGTTAGTTAGGGTTTAGCAAAGATCCGTTTGATAGTCGATGTTACTTTGAACAAAATGATTGTTTTACCTATTCCGCCTCCCCATATCTTGTGGGGTGTGTAACGTTGACTTATAGTGGTATCAGAGCCAAGCTAAACCATAACTAACATGTTAGCAAAGTCCTTAGAAATTTGATCGCAATTTAATCCCGAAAAAACAGTATTTTCACCATGTTTCTGCCGATTTTAAATTGAGGTCTAAAAATTTTTCAAGGACCTTAAAAATACAAGCAGGGTTTTTTAAGAATTATGAAAAAATTTGGGATTGTGACTCGGCCAAACCGCCGCGGAACCGCGGCCGATCCAAGCGATCCGCCGCGGATCCGCGGTTGAGTTGACACCAAGTCAACCCAAATTTGCTCAGTTATTCTTCTGTGTTGATGTTCGGTTTTCTGGGATTTTTTGTTTCTGCTCAGGTTTTTTGTGCACAGAGAAGTTTTTGGAGTAGATTCAAATGTTGTGATTGATCGAAATTCTAAGAACTTTAGCTAACTGGTTTATATCTGTGTTGTGATTAATGTGTTCGTAAACCTCCCCTAATTGCTATATGTCGTTTAGCAGGGGGTTGCACATTTCTGTAATGGTTACTTTATAAATTGTAAATTGTTGTAATATTCTTTTGCGGGGCACATCCGGGTTGAGGTCGTAGCCACCGTTGTATTATTTCATTTACTGTTTTCTGCTCCTAGGATAGACCCAAGGTGGGGTACACAAACTACCGGGTACTTTGAAGTGCTAAGTGGCATACTCATGTTGTTGAGGGAAACTGCTTCACTTCGGGTACTTGAAGGGTAGTTTGCCGTACCCGTAGGGGTCTAGGGTGGGGTTGGCTATTCCTCTCGACTATGTAATCCGTCTTTCATTGCAGGCTCAAAGGAAATGCGGATTTCTAGAATATCCAATATGTTCATCTGTGATCTGGAATGCCTATTATTGCGTCTGACGAATGTACAATATCTATATATGATATCTAGTAGGCGTTGCTTATGTTTTGCATCCGCGCTAGCCCAGCCCCGCTCTGTCGTTAGTTAAGTAACCTAACGGGTGAATGACGGGGCCCAGTGGCGAATGCGGATGGCATAAGCGGACGTTGTATTTCGTTGTTTTCTGCAATGATAGGTTAATTAATGGGACACATTATATTAATGCAAAGAAAATAAACCAAAGTTGAATCGTTGGAACAATTTAAAAGAAACCACAGTTATTTTAAAAACAGCAGAATTTTAATTGCGGAGATTAAACCACTCCTTTTAAAAACTATCAGATTCCTTCGATTATATCAAGTTCACTACATTCACGGTTTCGCCAAAACCATTCGTAACCCTCCGTCATTTCATTTGGGTATTCAGTAGTATTCAAACTATGTATTTTGACCAACGCCAAGACATAGTGTTTGGTAGCTGCTGGGTATTCATCTGTTGCATAGATAGATGAGTTGTTTTGGGACAGTCGTACTGCCATTTGGCCAACGTCAGGGGTATGTACGAGTGGGTTCAAATTAACAAGATAATGATGGGTAGAACTTGACATGTGACTTATGATATTTTGGCCAACATTAAGGTCATAAGAGCATGGAGCAAAAATCAATATCGGATGTTTCTAAAGACACTGAAACTTGCTAGAGTTGCATACCATTTGGAGTGTGATAATTTTGGTAGGATTCCTTCAGCTTTATCACACAATGATATTTGGATCCCGATCCTACTGAGAGTATATGCTACTCATCGGGAGATTCTTTCACTTAACGATCAATGCTATAAACCAAGTAGGTGTCGAGAAAGGTGTCAGCGGGGCTACGCCCCAGGGAAAAGAGATTATTTAATTAAGGAACTTCGCGAAAGCGTCGTAAAACCTCTCTCGAAGTACCGACACTGGCCTGGCTGAACGGTTAAGCAAGTATTGTACGGTGAGAATAGTCCTGACTAGTTCTTCTTTTATGGTTTGAGGAAGGATTTGAGAAACAGTGGGAGCCATCCTGTTTAGATAAACTAAAAACCACTCTAAACTTGCAAGAGCATCATGCTAAAGTGTTTTCTTCTCTCTCTCCTAAATTGCAGCGACCAATAACATGACGGGCCTTAAGTTATTATTAGATAAAAATATTTTGACAGGGCCAAACTATAAAGATTGGTTCCGGAATGTCAAGATGGTAATCACCTATGACAAATTGGGGTATATCCTTACTACTAAAGCCCCTACCGTCCCAGGTCCAGAATCTAGTGTTGCGGATAAGGAAATCCACAAGACCTGGGAGATAGACTGCGCGAAGGCCAAATGCATCGTGCTTGCCTCTATGGATAATGAACATCAGAGGAGGCACGAGAATATGGATCTTGAATCCATATTTCTCCACACCAAGGAACTGTATGGAGAGCAATCTCGTATAGCTAGATACGAGATCTCGAAGAACTTGTTTCAGTCGAGGCTGGCCGTCGGATCGTCTGTAGGGGAACATGTCCTTAAGATGATTGGCTACATTGAGGAGCTCGCGGACCTCGGGACAACATTAGAGAACGAGCTGTATACAGACTGTAAGTCTACGTTAGCGCCCCGGCAGTCTTCAGACGCCAATTGCGGAATAAAACTTTTTAACTTGGCGCTATCGTATACTTTAACCCGGATCTGCCATTATTGCTAAACTAACAAACAGTAAAGAGTGTGGAAATGTTGTACCGACTGATCCGAGTCCTCCGGTCTTCATCTCCACTCCGATCTCCTCGCAGGATCTCCGTCCGTCTCCTCCTCGTCGGAAAGGGCACCACATCGCCTGTAGCTTTTACGGGCTCCCACCTCAATACCGAGGCAACTCGGGCGCGAAGCTGGCGAATCGACGCGTCCAAGATTTGCTGTAGGAAGTGTAGTGTAGAGGCTACTTGTCTCTTTGGGGTTTGTTGCCTTTGGATGGAGGAATGAAGATTGAACTTTGGAGGGAAAAGAAGCTACCAATTTTGCAAGCCAAATGAGATGATCAAAATGAAGCACAAAAAGAATCTCTCATTTTTCCTCTCCTCATCATGTGTGGCCGGCCATTCTTGTTTGAAAATGGTGGAACTTAATTGAATTGATTCAAGAAGGGAGGTTATTGAAGGATAACAAGTGGTGACCACAACAAAAGACATCAACCATGCTTATACACTATTGAATCCATACCCACTCAAATCACAAGTCAAAGCAAGCATGGTGCAAAGAAAAGAAAGCCATCATAATCAATATATATGCAATAAAACCCCTCACAAAGTGTTATTTGCGAACTTGCAAATAACCCCCTCCATCGGAAAAGTCCGGCCGGGAAAGAACAAAGGAAAACCGGCCGGAACGGAATGCAAACTGGCAACTCCAGAAAACTGGTCCCGTAATAAATTACAGGAAAACCCCGATACTGTGCATACACACCCGCATCTGTATTCCGTCCGGATACAAATGCAATGAGACAAAATCTACACTGTACTAAACTAGGACCGGCTTAAACCAAAGCCGGCTAGTAATATCCGTTCGATCCTGATCCGTGCAATACCGCACGTATCTGATCGAACCCTGCCATATACCTATACGGCTACTAGTACAAAACCGTCCGATCCTGATCCGTGCAATACCGCACGTATCTGATCGGACCCTGCCATATCTCCATACGGCCTCTACAGCGTTTCGCCCGAAAGCTGAGTAACTGAAATGTGTGGTGGACTCTAAAGACTCGTCAATACTATGGCTATGGATTTAACCACTAGCCCATCAGAGGTATAAGCCAATACGTAACGGGCCACCAGCTATTGACTAAAAGGGACGTCGATGAGCGAACTCATCCTGACACCCTACTGAGCCTGTCAGTGACAATATCCGTGCAGTCCGGTCCGTTCGTCTATGAGTATCGCATGGCGGGCCTAGGGGGTTGGTAAAAGTCAGACCCCCAAAAGCGGTACAAGTCGTGTCGGAGTGTAGCCCAGAACACCCTGAGATACTACTGGAATACCTACCAGTAAATCTCCTTGCCTTGGCCAAGGACTTTGTGTAATGGCTCTCCTAGACACAGCACGACCTCACCCCCAATACCGGGAGAGACGAACCCCTGAAGATACGCTCACTGCCTCCATGTGGCTCGGGACTGTACCCAACTAAAACCTGTTTGCACGACTCCTTTGAGCCGTGGTAGGGTAGTAATCAAAGTACAGTGGGAACTCACACGAGACAAATGACGATCCCCAGGTCGATGAACTAACCTGCACACATGTCACCAGGGAACTGCCATCTGACGTCTGGTATATGACCAACTAGCATGTTCCCGGCGAGTCCTGTCCGGTGTACTTATAACCCAATGAGCACCTGTATACATCTTAGGTGATCCAACTGACACCAGTGGCTTGTGAGACCGGCCACCGCCCCTCGTCGGGGTCTCGACTGTATACACTAGTCTACTAATGGAGTATCGATGCCCGGTCTCGAAACTCCCACGACTAGGGACCTTTTAAGGATATGCTTGTAGACCCCCAGCTCCCACTTATATGATCGCCCTCATACTGCTGGTGGTCAAGCAAGAATCCTAGGGGCTCTATCAACGTGTAATAGCGACGTGTCAGGTCACCTAAAGCAGTACACGATGATAAAGGTAAACCAGATAGCATACTATCATCTCGAGTAAGACTGTCCTACCGGGATAGGTCCTCCCTCAATCATTATAATCACGTACCTGTGACCTAATAATTGACTCTGAGGGCACTACCTCCAACAATCTCCCACTTGCACTCAAGGCTAATTATTGCGATGTCGCATACTCACAGCCCGTGTGATACCGAACATCCAACTCCTCTACTAGTCAGTCTCACAAAGCTCGTTTGCGAAACTATTGCGTTCGAGGAATAGCCTCAGTGAGTGGATCCGCCTTGTTGTTTCTTTCTATGTCTCTCTATATCTCAAGTTCGCGGAGAAAGCCATCTCCCGAAATGAGCAATACCTGTCTTAGAATGTGTCTGGATGTCTGATGGGACATAGCTCATAAATGAACTCCAAATCCAAACTTCTTAGACTGTATCGTCAACTGAACTTAATCAGTATCCTGCGCCATGCCTCCCTCAGTATTGCCTTGGACTACCTGTCCAAAATACTGCCCCTCGTCAGAAGGAAAAACTATAACTCTGACAACCTCCTTGTCGTCCGTGTCACCTTGGAAGCCTGGAATGATAACTGTCTCCTCAACGAGGCTGTCGTTATCATATCCCTAGAACATCCACTTATGTTCTAAAACTGCTTCCGACTGTTTCTCCAGGATTGGATTAATGTCAACTTATTGCATCTAGTGCAAGAACAACATCTGGTGTGGTACTTGACATCTCACGATTGACTCAATTGCCTGAGCAAGTGATCTGCCAATCATGCCCGTCCCTCTCCCCTTTAGTCTGTAAGACACCTTTGGAGAGGGTGACTCCATTACCTGCAGGTACACTACCGTGCCAGGAGTCGTCCATCCTAAATACTCTTAGGATGCTGTCAAGTACCGTGATTGGGAAACCACCCAAATCTAGATCTAAGACCATGGATCTAGTAACCAGTATGTCAGATATAAAATCCATTTCCTTTGTGGAGAAACCACTGTGTGACGACCAAAGTATAACCGATTGTAGTATAGGAGTTTCTTTTCCTACTTTGTGTATGTCATCCAAATACCAGGATATCACACCCTACTACCTTCTCAACAGATCCATCCCCTATTCTGATGAAGTCAAACCCATGACTGTCACGTCAGAAATAGATGATCTATCTCCGCTACATCTGCTTTAGTCTATAAATAGACATAAGCTACCTGTCCACCAATGCTTCCGCTGCTCCCACTGACTACGACAACCCTCTAGCAGAGTCATATACACGTACACTTCTAAAACTAGTTTTAGAACGACGCTATACTCATCCTCCCGCCGGGTCTCGTAACCTGGAACAACAGCAATGGCAATTGTGGGTAAACAAGAACTTCCCTGTCACCGTCCTTGAGGCCACCGTAGTGCCTCTCGGGTGCCTGAAGTTACCCACCTTATCTGCGGAGTGGCCAATGGAATGTCAATCCAGATTGAATCTTTAGGTTCCTTATCAAATCTTCAATAATCGTTTGTGGTTCTGGAATTACTTCCAGTTCTACCATACTCCCACTACTGTTTTCTGAAAAAATCCATTTTTAATAAAACTGTGGCGAGTCCAGAACAATATTGCTATTGTTCATCCAGATGGTAGAAAGTCAACCCGCGTCATAGCCTGGGTCAACCCACAAACAGCCATTACAGAAACGTGCCTCGAGTTATCCAGTGTCTGGTTTTAATCATAAACCGGACAACTCCCCGTACCTTAACATCGTTAAGATATGAACTGTTCTATATCCAATATAGAAAACAGAGGCACTGATTTAATTGAACCAGATTCAAATCATGCGGCTGTCTCCAGTGCATGTCAACTTAATGGAGAGAGGCCGATGAGCGTTACTCAACTTAGGAATGCTTCCAATTATGAGTAACCTGAAAGAGAAGCAATTTCTCTTTATCATTACTATCAACTGAATACCATACACAAGTATCTACATCTTCGATCTCTTTGAAGAATCCCGATACTTGCATACCTGGTTCTCTACTTTATTCAAATACCTATAACTCCTCAAAACTTAGACCCTGTGTTTCCACGAAACACCTGTCTATAAACTAGAGAAGTCATAAGTAAACCGAATATAGTACGAGGACCAACCCCTCTGTCCTGATGGACCCTGGACAACATACAATACTCTGTATAAGTCCCTTGAGTCTGATAACTCATTCACTGTGTGTCGTAGGTTGAAAACTGTACTTATGGTTAAGAAGAATTACACCGATGTTTAATGCTCCTTACCTAACCATCCACTGATATAGGTAAATGTCGTAGACATAATTTCAGAAAGGTATATCCCACTCTATGAAAATAGACGTACAGATATATCAATTTGAAATTGGTGCATAACAGCGGATATTCAAAACCAAATATTTGCCGACCGGCAAACAGCCCAGGTGATCTCCTCAAATATCACCGATTACAACGAATCCCGATATAATGAGGATGATCACCCAATTCCCAATAACTGACTCCCACTCATCATCTGTAAAACCATACAGATGTGAGAATTATACCTGGTAAATACATACCCTGGAGTAAGTATCTAATCGGGAAATCAGTTTTCCTTTAACATTACACAGTGAAACTGAAACATTGAAATGTTTCGATGGGGTATTCTGGTATTCCTAGTAATGCCTCTTCCAGATTCGCGACTGTAACCGTATAGTTCTTTGCCACCTCTCCAAATCCCTTCATATGTCTTTAGTCTTTACCTTCTGTACACCCCTTTAGGCCAAATGGTTTTCTTCCTTCCCTACCGTTCGGCACCAGCCTATGGTTTGGAAGAAGACTATCCAATAAGCATAATGGGTGTACTGTCCCAATCCTAGGAACACTCGCAATGAGAGAGGGTGAAGATAAAAGACAACCGAATAAACCTTATTCCTATTTCTCCTGAACCAGAATCCATCCCCGAACTGGAACCAGTTCCATTCGAGTTCGTATATAACCATACGATGGAGTATCCAAATAAACTGTGGATCTTCGTAGTGATACGGAGTGTCCTGGAGAAATACAAAGGTGATGTGGGAGTGGTAACGAAATATTTGGTTTGGTCGTGAATGTCTGTTGCAATTTACTTTGCCCTCTTACTAATCCCTTGCTTTGTCTGAACTTAATACCTTCTGCACACCATCGTTATGCTAAATGGTTCTCTTCATTCCCTACCGGTCGGCACCAGCCTAAGGTTTGGAAGAAGACAATCCAATTTGCGTAATAGGTGTACTACCCCTAAACCAAGGAGTACTCGTAACCTGAGAGAGGGTAAAAGGAAAAGACAACTGAATAGTCCTATCCGTTTTCTCCAGAACCGGAAACCATCCTCGAATCCCTTCGAGTTCGTATCTAACCATACGATGGTTTTGTCCAATGGAAGTGGACGTTCGTAGTAATACGGGGTGTCCTGGAGAAAAGGGTAAAAGTAGGAGTGGCAATGAGGTCTGCAACTTTGACAATCCAAAAGCCAGTGTTAAGTAAGGTTCGGTTAACTTGGTCACTGAGTCATAGTCTTAGGGTCGGGTCAATGGTCGCTGCCAAAGAGAGAGAGAGAAAAGAAACACTCAGCGTGCACTCTAACCTAGATCAGAATGGTTACCAATTTATCTAATCTGGAATCCTCCCACTGTACCTCAAATTCTCCTCCAAACCTGAAAGAAGAATTAGTCGGGGTTACCCGAGGAGTAAACTAACTCATCAGTGGGAATCGGGATCCAACTCTCATCGCATGACAACGTGACGGAATCCGCTCACGGTATCACACTCCAGAAGGTATGCGCATATCTGGCAAGTTTCAGTACTTTTGAAACTCCCGATGTGATTTCTGCCCCATGCTCTTATGACCTTGACTTTGGCCAACATATCATAAGTCACATGTCAAGTTCTACCCGTCATTCTCCAGGTTAATTTGAATCCACCCGTACATACCCTTGACTTTGGCCAAAATGGCAGCACGACTGTCCCAAACCAACGCATCTATCTATGCTGCATATGAATACCCCAATAGCTACCAATCACTGTGCCTTGACTTTGGCCAACATACACAGCTTGAATACTATTGACCACCCATATGAAACGACGGAGGGCTACGAATGGTTTCTGGCGAAAACCTTTAACGTAATGAACTTGATATCGTTGAAGGAACGGATAGCTTTTTAGAAAATATAGTGACGAAAACCTTTACTAAAGAGGTCACTCCCGGTGAAGGGATCTCGGCTCTTTCCCCGTAGAATGAGGTGCAGGATATTCCAACTG
Source organism: Agapanthus africanus (assembly GCA_030015575.1). Lineage (NCBI taxonomy): Eukaryota > Viridiplantae > Streptophyta > Magnoliopsida > Asparagales > Amaryllidaceae > Agapanthus > Agapanthus africanus. The sequence continues at coordinate 201,512,658 of CM057347.1, read as the reverse complement.
AATACCACGGTGCAAAGCAAAAGCAATCGGCTATAGTGAAGTTACTGCCCTGACGCAAACTTCTGTCCAAGGGGTCACTCCCGGTGAAGGGATCTCGGCCCTTGCCTCGTCGACTGAGGAGCAGGATATTCTAAATGAATACCACGATGCAAAACAAAAGTGAACGTCCTTGCAATAACAGCTTTTTGAAAAGTGTTCCAACAACATCAGATTAGGTTTGTTTAACTTGCATTGATCCGAATCAACGCAGTCCCATCAATTGATCACACCACAAAGAACGAAAATATACTGACGTACGTATATGCCATCCGCATTCGCCACTGGGTCCCGTCATCACCCGTTAGGTTAGCTAACTAACGGCAGAGCGGGGACTGGACTAGCGCGGATGAAAAACATATACAACATCTACTATTATATATACCAATATATAGTATTTCGCTCAAGGCGTGAATAAAATGCAACATCACAGAAATGTACAGCATCACAGAACAATACAGATATCTGGGATCCCCGGGTTTCACAGAGCCACTACTGAAACCCGACGTTCCCCTGGTCGTGTGGATAGCCTGTGCAATGAAATCCTAGACCCCTACGGGCGCGGCCAGTCACCCGCCAAAACCTGAAGCGAGGCAGCCCCCTTCAGCTCCGTGAATGGACCACCCAGCACTCCACGGAATCCGGCAACTTGGGCACCCCTCCTGGGTCAACCTGTACCCCCTACGAGTGCGGCGAATAGCCCGCCAATCCTAGAGTGAAGCCCCCTCCGTCTCAATGCCATGAGATGCGGGCTTGTTGCCCTCCAGAACCCGGCTATCCGTGCACCCCTCCGCGGGGTAACCCTAGTACAGAAAGTAAAATATACATACACCGGGTACATCGACCGCAACCAGGTCGTGCCCCAAAAGAATAATACAATCAGGCAGTGACGGCAGTCCACATGTCGGACGCTCGCCCCGCAAAATCAAATGTACATAATACAACCACACTGTACTAGCATTGCATCCAGGCTATCCCCCACGACCGATCCGCAACATCACAGCAAATACATAGAACATCAACGTGAAAATTACGTTCGCAAATCCGTCTAACCGGGCTATAGCAGTTAGACCGGATTTACCGATCGAGTGACATTCACGGTCGCAGATATAATGTAAATACTGTGAAAACTAACGTGTTTAAATTTCGATCGACAAAATATCAAGAAGTGGGCCCCACGACTTACTGGTGAACAGTAACAAAATCTGGGCAAAAACGATATATATCAAAAACCCCAAAATCCAACCAAGAACCAACTGACAAAATTTGGGAGCACGTGCTCCCCACGTGGCCGCGGTTGCGCGGCAAAACCATGGTTTTGGCCGCGCTTCTGCGGCAACTTGGAGGGATCACGACCCCAAATTTTGTCGTGACTCTTAAAAGTTCCTGCTCTGATTTTTAAGACATCCAGAAATAATTTTTGAGACCGTTTAAAAACAACAGAAACTGTCGGCTTGGATTTTTGCAGTTTTCGATTTCCGGTCGGATCGAAGTTTTAAACGCGTTAGCACAAGTTAGCATAGCAAAATGGTGAGGCTCTGATACCACTGTAAGTCTACGTTAGCGCCCCGGCAGTCTTCAGACGCCAATTGCGGAATAAAACTTTTTAACTTGGCGCTATCGTATACTTTAACCCGGATCTGCCATTATTGCTAAACTAACAAACAGTAAAGAGTGTGGAAATGTTGTACCGACTGATCCGAGTCCTCCGGTCTTCATCTCCACTCCGATCTCCTCGCGGGATCTCCGTCCGTCTCCTCCTCGTCGGAAAGGGCACCATATCGCCTGTAGCTTTTACGGGCTCCCACCTCAATACCGAGGCAACTCGGGCGCGAAGCTGGCGAATCGACGCGTCCAAGATTTGCTGTAGGAAGTGTAGTGTAGAGGCTACTTGTCTCTTTGGGGTTTGTTGCCTTTGGATGGAGGAATGAAGATTGAACTTTGGAGGGAAAAGAAGCTACCAATTTTGCAAGCCAAATGAGATGATCAAAATGAAGCACAAAAAGAATCTCTCATTTTTCCTCTCCTCATCATGTGTGGCCGGCCATTCTTGTTTGAAAATGGTGGAACTTAATTGAATTGATTCAAGAAGGGAGGTTATTGAAGGATAACAAGTGGTGACCACAACAAAAGACATCAACCATGCTTATACACTATTGAATCCATACCCACTCAAATCACAAGTCAAAGCAAGCATGGTGCAAAGAAAAGAAAGCCATCATAATCAATATATATGCAATAAAACCCCTCACAAAGTGTTATTTGCGAACTTGCAAATAACCCCCTCCATCGGAAAAGTCCGGCCGGGAAAGAACAAAGGAAAACCGGCCGGAACGGAATGCAAACTGGCAACTCCAGAAAACTGGTCCCGTAATAAATTACAGGAAAACCCCGATACTGTGCATACACACCCGCATCTGTATTCCGTCCGGATACAAATGCAATGAGACAAAATCTACAATGTACTAAACTAGGACCGGCTTAAACCAAAGCCGGCTAGTAATATCCGTTCGATCCTGATCCGTGCAATACCGCACGTATCTGATCGAACCCTGCCATATACCTATACGGCTACTAGTACAAAACCGTCCGATCCTGATCCGTGCAATACCGCACGTATCTGATCGGACCCTGCCATATCTCCATACGGCCTCTACAGCGTTTCGCCCGAAAGCTGAGTAACTGAAATGTGTGGTGGACTCTAAAGACTCGTCAATACTATGGCTATGGATTTAACCACTAGCCCATCAGAGGTATAAGCCAATACGTAACGGGCCACCAGCTATTGACTAAAAGGGACGTCGATGAGCGAACTCATCCTGACACCCTACTGAGCCTGTCAGTGACAATATCCGTGCAGTCCGGTCCGTTCGTCTATGAGTATCGCATGGCGGGCCTAGGGGGTTGGTAAAAGTCAGACCCCCAAAAGCGGTACAAGTCGTGTCGGAGTGTAGCCCAGAACACCCTGAGATACTACTGGAATACCTACCAGTAAATCTCCTTGCCTTGGCCAAGGACTTTGTGTAATGGCTCTCCTAGACACAGCACGACCTCACCCCCAATACCGGGAGAGACGAACCCCTGAAGATACGCTCACTGCCTCCATGTAGCTCGGGACTGTACCTAACTAAAACCTGTTTGCACGACTCCTTTGAGCCGTGGTAGGGTAGTAATCAAAGTACAGTGGGAACTCACACGAGACAAATGACGATCCCCAGGTCGATGAACTAACCTGCACACATGTCACCAGGGAACTGCCATCTGACGTCTGGTATATGACCAACTAGCATGTTCCCGGCGAGTCCTGTCCGGTGTACTCATAACCCAATGAGCACCTGTATACATCTTAGGTGATCCAACTGACACCAGTGGCTTGTGAGACCGGCCACCGCCCCTCGTCGGGGTCTCGACTGTATACACTAGTCTACTAATGGAGTATCGATGCCCGGTCTCGAAACTCCCACGACTAGGGACCTTTTAAGGATATGCTTGTAGACCCCCAGCTCCCACTTATATGATCGCCCTCATACTGCTGGTGGTCAAGCAAGAATCCTAGGGGCTCTATCAACGTGTAATAGCGACGTGTCAGGTCACCTAAAGCAGTACACGATGATAAAGGTAAACCAGATAGCATACTATCATCTCGAGTAAGACTGTCCTACCGGGATAGGTCCTCCCTCAATCATTATAATCACGTACCTGTGACCTAATAATTGACTCTGAGGGCACTACCTCCAACACAGACTTGGTTCTCCAGTCCCTTCCTTCCACCTACGCCCAGTTTATCTTGAATTTCAATATTCAAGGTAAAGAAGTTGAACTTCCAGAACTCCTTAACATGTTGAGGAGTGCGGAGGGCACCTTGCAGAAAGCAAGGGAAACACCCGCTATGTTTGTTCGTGGTGCTTCCTCTTCCAGGTCCAAGGCAAGGGCCAAAGGAAGGAAGAAGAAGGCCGCTACCAAACCAAGAGGTGGTGTTGGTAAGGTGGGAGTCAAGGGAAAGGCAAAGGTTGTGGTGCCGGTAGTAGCAAAGGACGAGTGCTTCCACTATCGTAGGAAAGGCCATTGGAAGAAGGATTGCAAAGCTTGGAATGCCAAGAACCAGGACCCGAGGCAAGTTGTGGCTTCGGCTTCAGGTGTGTTTGTAATTGAAAATTGTCTGTCAATCAACTCTACTTCCTGGATATTGGATATCGGATCAGGATCTCATATATGCAATTCATTGCAGGCACTGAGAAGCCGTAGAGTACTGAAGGTTGGTGATATGACCCTCCAGGTTGCTAACGGAGCGAGCGTGGATGCTGTGTCCGCAGGGGATTATCACCTTGGATTGACGAGTGGACATATTTTGGTTTTGCGCAACTGTTTTTTGTGTACCTAGTTTAACGTGTAATATCATATCAGTATTCTTGTTATCAAAAGAAGGTTATGATTTCACGTTTGTAAGCGATGTTGTTAACATCCACCTTAATTATGATTTGATTGGGTCCGGTACACTAGGTAACGGTATATACGTGTTAAACCAATTGCAGATTTTCAATGTCTAGAACACACTAAAAAGAAAGTCTCCAGATATAAATATATAAATTAGGCTTTCTTATGGTATTGTAAACTAGGTCACATCAATGAGACAAGGTTAACTAAGTTACATAAAGAAGGTTACTTGGATCCGTTCGAATATCAATCTTATACCACTTGTCAATCATGTCTCAAAGGAAAGATGATAAAGACTTCATTCACTGGATATGGAGTAAGAGCGAGCGAGCTCTTAGGACTCATACACAGCGATGTATGTGGTCCAATGTCTACACATGCAAGAAGCGGTTTTTCATATTTCATTACTTTTACGGATGATTTCTCTAGGTATGGATTCATTTTCTTGATGAAACATAAATCCGAGGCCTTTGAGAAATTCCGAGAATATAAGAATGAAGTAGAAAACCAAACCGGCAAAAGTATTCAAGACACTGAGATCTGATCGAGATGGTGAATACTTAAGTGCCGAGTTCCTGGGTTACCTAAAAGAGAAAGGAATTCTCTCTCAGCTTACTCCTCCATACACTCCACAACACAACGGTGTATCGGAGAGACGGAACCGAACCCTATTGGATATGGTACGTTCCATGGTGAGTAATACTGAGTTACCGCGATCTTTCTGGGGTTATGCACTAGAATTAGCTGCATATCTTTTGAACAGAGTTCCTACCAAGACTGTGCCTACCACACCATATCAGATATAGAGTGGGAAGAAACCCTATCTTCAATATCTCAAGATATGTGGATGTCCAGCTTTTGTTAAAAAGCAGCATGCGGACAAACTCGAGGCACGCTCAGTATAGTGTAAGTTTGTGGGATATCCAAAGAACTCCAAGGGGTATTTTTCTATTACGCAGAGGAACAAAAGGTTTTTGTTTCTCGTAATGCCCATTTTCTAGAACAGCAGGTTTTAGAAAAGTAAACAAGTGGGAGCGCAATAGAACTGGAAGAAATTCCAGAATCACAAGCTACTAATGAAAGCTTGGTAGGACCAGAAGTTCCAAAAGAATAGGACATTCCCGCACCCCTCCGCAGGAGTAGTAAGCCATCTCATCCGCCTGAGAGATACTACGGGTTTTTCATAGACGGGGATAGAGAGGATTGCGTCATTGATAATGATGAACCTACTAGCTTCCAGCAAGCCATACAGGGCGGCGACTCGGTAAGATGGCTGGATGCAATGCGGACCGAGATGGAGTCCATGTACACCAACAAAGTATGGACTTTGGACTTTGCTCCAGATGGGGTAAAACCCATAAGATGCAAGTGGATCTTCAGAAAGAAGATTGGTGTAGATGGACAGGTAGAAACCTATAAGGCTAGACTTGTTGCAAAGGGTTTTCGTCAAAGGCCTGGTTCGGACTATGACGAAACTTTTTCTCCACTGGCTATGCTCAAATCCATTCGCATCCTCCTTGCCATTTCTGCCTTCCATGATTATGAGATCTGGCAGATGGACGTAAAGACGGCTTTTCTAAATGGAAATTTAGACGAGTGCGTCTAGCCAGAAGGTTTCAATCAGAGTGGGAGCAGCAGGAAAGTGTGCAAGTTGCTTAAGTACATTTATGGACTAAAGCAGGTATCGCGGAGTTGGAACATCTGTTTTGATGAAACGATCAAAGAATATGACTTTATCAAAAATCCAGATGAGCCATGTATATATAGTAAGATTGTAGCACGAACTGTCGTATTCCTAGTCTTGTACGTGGATGACATTCTCTTGATAGGAAATGATATTCCTATGCTACAATCTGTCAAAGGATTCTTATCACACAGGTTCTCCACGAAAGACGTGGGTGATGCCTCTTACATTCTGGGGATCCAGATCTATCGTGATAGATCTAAAAGGATGTTGGGACTTTCGCAGTTTAAGTATATCAACACTATACTGAAAAGATTCAGTATGGAAGATTTTAAGCGCGGTAATTTACCGGCTTGTCACGGAATCACGCTCTCCAAAGAGATGTCTCCCAAGACTGATTTGGAAAGGGATCGCATGTCGATTATACCCTACGCTTCTGCAGTAGGCTCTATAATGTATGCGATGTTATGTACCAGACCAGATGTAGGTTACGCACTAAGCGTGGTAAGCCGGTATCAGTCAGACCCAGGGGAGAAGCACTGGATAGCAGTAAAGAACATTCTCATGTACCTGAGAAAGACTAAGGATATGTTCTTGGTTTACGGCGGAAAAGACCTCCAGATCGAGGCTTTTGCTGACTCCAGCTTCCAGAGTGACAAGGATGACTCCAAGTCCATGTCAGGTTATGTCTTTACCCTCAATTGAGGGGCGGTGTGCTGGAAGAGTTCCAAGCAGGACAACGTTGCTGACTCGACGATGGAAGCAGAGTATATCGCAGCTTCTGATGCCGCAAAAAAAGCAGTCTGGGTAAAGAAGTTCTTAACAGAACTTCAGGTAATTCCATCCATTGTCGATCCAATACCTTTGTATTGTGACAACAACGGGGCTATAGCTTTAGCGAAGGAACCCAGGTCCCATCAAAAGTCTAGACACATCTTGAGGCGGTATCACCTGATCAGGGAGATCATAGATCGCCAGGAGATCGAGGTCCGGAGAGTTGCTACAGAGGAGAACACTGCAGATCCATTCACAAAGGCCTTACCTCATACGCAGTTCGAGAGGCTATTCGAGATGATAGGTCTGCGATACGCCAGCACATGGCCTTAGTGCAAGTGGGAGATTGTTAGTGTTATATGCCCTAGAGGCCATTATTGTATCGTACTGGATTGTATATTACATTTTGGAAGCTTGGGATATATACACAGGTTTATAACAGTCTTGCTCAACATAGTAGTATGCTACTTGGTTTGTTTTTGTCTTAATGTGTATATGTTTCTTTTAGCATATCGCGAATACATATTGACAAAACCCTTAGGATCTTGCTTCACTACCAGCGTTGTGATGGCAGTCACACTAGTGGGGGCTCGGTAGTCTACAAGCAAGTCCTTTTTCAGGTCCCTAGTCGTAGGATTATCGAGACAGGGCATCGATACTCCGGAGTAGACTAGTGTATATGCTTCTCGTCCCAGCAGGGGAATGGTCTGACCCACAGCCATTAGTACGTTGTACTGGAGATAGTATGCAGGTGCTCGTTGGGTTACGGGTACACCGGACAGGACACGCAGGGAAATGTTGGTTGGTATTATACCCGTCGTTAGTTAACAGTTCCCAGGTGACATGAGTACAGCATAGTCCGTAGACTTGACACTGCTATTTCGCCTCGAGTGTGTTTCCACTGTTCTTAGATTACTACCCTACCACGGCTTGACTGAGTCATGCAAACAGGTAGCAGTTGGGTGCAGTCCCGAAGCGCTTGGAGGCAGTGGCGGTTAGATAGGATTCATCTCTCCCAGGTATTGGGAGTTGATACCGCGCTGTGTTTGGAGAGCCATTACGCAAGGTCCTTGGCCAGGACAAGCGAGATTTACTTGTAGGTGATCCAGTAGTTTCTCAAGGTGTAATTGGCTTCACTCCGACACGACTTATACAGCTTTTAAGGGACTGACGCTTGCTGCCCCCAAGGCCCGATATAAGATATTTGCCGATTGCTTCGGCAGCAATAATTGCTCCATTCCCTACTCTGAGAGATATATCACCCTTTCCCAGTTCTCTACTTTTCTTTAACCCTTGTAATATATTACAAATATGAGATCCTGATTCGGTATCTAATACCCAGGACGTAAAGCGGACTGAGAACAGTTCTCAATAACTGACACATTCGAAGAAGATATATCAGAATGCTCCTTCATTAGGGTTGTGTGGAAATCGTTGCAATCCCCTATCTCTTGTCCAGACTTATGACAGTTGTCATAAGATAGGGCGGAACCAACGTTCCCCAGCCCAGTATAATAAGCGGGTTCGGTCAATACATCCATGTTATTATCTTGATTAAGGCGTGACATGGTCGTTACCTGGAGAGAGAAGAAAACACTTTAGCGTATGCTCTTGCAAGATAGGTTAGTTATTATCTTATCTAATCAGGATGGCTCCCACTGTTTTTATCAAATCTTCTTTCAAACCCTAAAAGGTAAGATTAGCCGGGATTAATTACACCCTACAAGTTCGCTAATCGGTCAGCCAGGATGGTGTTGGTACTCCGAGAGAGTCTCCCTGTACTTTCGCATAGAAATAATTAAATAAGCTCGTTTCCGCAAGGGCATAACCCCTTTAACACTTTTCTTAGACACCTACTGGATTAGCTAATTGTAAAGTGGAAAACTCTCCCATGAGTAACGCTTACTCGCAGTGGGTATCGGGATCCAACTATCACATAGAAAGTATGCAATCTCATTGCAAACTTCAACACTTGAAATTACCGATAATTATTTTTACCCCTAACGACCTATGACCTTGACGGAAGTCAACAAACCATAGGCTGCCAATCAAGTTCAACTCGTCATTTCTTGATTGATTCGAACCCACCCATACAAACTCTTGACGGAGGTCAACAAGACTGTGTGACTGTCCCTACCGATCGCGTCAACATACTGCAGATAAGTATTACCCAGCTACCATACACTGTGCCTTGACAGAGGTCAACAAACACAGCACGAATACTAAACAGTACCTATCTGAAATGACAGACGGCTACGACTGGTTTTGAAGAAAACCTTTAACGTAATGAACTTGATATCATTGTAGAATCTAGTGATTTGAAAAGGAGTGGTTTAAGCCCTGCATTAAAAATCTAGTAGTTTCCAAAACAAACCGAGTGGGTTATAGCATATGCTAGTTTTTGCTAAAGAGGTCATTCCCGCTGAAGGGATCTAGGCTCTTTCCTCATCGAATGAGGTGCTGGATATTCATAATGGAATACCGTTATACAAAGCAAGAACTAGAGCTACCTTTTTGAAAAATTTGATTCTGCAACATCTTTTAGGTTTCTTTTCTTTTCATTAATCTTATTAATGAAGTTCCATCATTTATGTTTCCCAAACATCACAGAAGAAATGAAAATAAAATACGCATATATACCATCCGCATTCGCCACAGGGACCCGGGTCTTCACCGTAAGATTACTTAACTTACGGTAGGGCGGAGTCAGGACTAGCGAGGATGCAAAACATATAGTGTCTACTAATATATATATATATATATATATATATATATATATATATATATATATATATATATAAGTAGCATTCGTCTCACGCAGTTATATGATCACATCACAGAACAACAGTAGCAGATATATGAAATATAGGATATACTAGAAAGTCCGTGTTTTAGATTAAGTCAAAAACGAAAAATACAGATTCCACGGTCATGATGAATAGCCAAGCCCACACCCTTAGACCCTTACGAGAGCGGCAAGCAACCCTGCCAATTCTAGAGTTAGGCGACCGGTCTTGACTCCTCGAGATGGCCTCCCTTTGGACTTAGAACCCGGTTACTTGTGCTCTCCGTCTTGGGTCTATCCTAATGCGGTAAAGTAAATAATATATATCGAATGGAGACAACAACCTCAACCCGGAAGTGTTCCAATAAAAGAATATTACATAAAATTATTTACATGAATAAAAATTAAAAAACTCTCATCTCACATAAAACCCTCGGCTATTCAATCACGACGATCCAATATAACATACCGACAGCAGCACAATAACATCACATGCCATCAACGTAAGTAAATATGCGTATCCATAATGTCGTTGTCGTATAGCAACGAGATCGGGGATACTGCTACATATTACACTTACGGTCCCAGAAAAGAAATGAAAACTACAATAATTAGAATCCACATCTATAGACATCATAAACCCAGAATATCACATATTCCGAATTTCATGCCTAATACTATAAACCTTACATTTAAGCCTCGAATTGAAAATCCTTTTCAAAGATTAAGCTGGGCAATTCAATAAGATTCCCGAACGCTCTTCAGGAAATTTAGTGGATGACCGCACCCCCGAGGCCGTCAACGAAGTGGACTTGGGCGGAACACTGTGGCCGTGAGCACCCGAGTGGATGCTCTTGGCCATAGGGTTCTCATATAGTCACTTGGTCGAGGCAAAGGGGCGTGGCTTTCTACCAGTGTCTCCCGGCGAGTATTTGCGTATGATATGAGATTACGACGGAGTTTCGATCCAAATCAAAACTCCGTGGTAATCTTTACAAATCGACAACTAGTTTTCGCAAAACTAATTAATGTGGATTCCAAAAATTGTGTCATATAACCAAAGCAATATAGACGATGTTAATATTTCTATCGATATTTCAAACAACAATTTACAGAGACCTCAACCACTTGAGCCTCATTAATAATATCCAGAAAATCCAAAATGTGAAAATGAAGCCGCACAAGAAAAGTGGACTCCAACTCCACAATTGCACGGCAGAACCGCTGCCAATAAATGGTATAGGCGGCGGTTCCGCGGCTAATTGGTGGAGTTATGTATTCGTATTTCTTGTGCCTCTATAGAATAGCCTGCACAATTTTCTGAGCATTTTTAATCTTGAAAAATCGAATTTTGAAAAAATGGACAGAAACTTGCAAAAGTCGGGATTAAAATGTCGATCGAACACTTTAAAGATCGAACGCTTTAATTTCGTCTAAACTAATCCTTGTTAGTTATATGTATGCCCTAGAGGCCATTACTGTACATGTGATGTATATTGTAGTGGATGCTTGAACATATATAAAGAGGACTTTCTTGCTCGACATGATAGTATGCTATCCGGTTGCACTTTATCTTAACATGTACACTTATTGTCTCTCTATTACATGTTGATAAAGCCCTTAGGATGAGTACTTGATTACCAGGATTATGATTCATATTATACTAGTGGGGACGGGTAGTCGGTAAGTACATCCTTCAAATGTTCCTATTCGTGGGAGTATCGATACAGGGCATCGATACTCCAGAGTAGACTAGCGTATGCGCTTCTTGACCCATATGATGGGCGATGGATGATCCCATATCCATTGGTGTTTGACATCAGAGAAGGTATACGGGTGCTCAGTGGAGACTGGGTACACAGAACGGACTCTCCGAAAACTCCTAGATGGTATTATACCTATCGTCAGATAGCAGTCCTCTGGTGATACTGGTACAGGTTAGTCTGTCGACCCGAGATCGTCATAGAGTCTTGTGTGATTCCCACTGTGCTTTGATTTCCACTATACCACGTTCAAGAGATCGTGCAAAAAGGTGGTTTTTGGGTACAGTCCCGAGTCATATGGAGGCAATGAGCGATAGGAGGGGATTTCGTCTTTTCCCAGTATTGGGGGTTGATGTTGCGCTATGCTTGATTGGCCATAACAGGAAATTCCTTACCAGGATTGCTGAGATCTACTGGTAAGTGTTATCAGTAGTTTCTCGAACCGTTATGGACCTTGCATCGGCATGACTTATCAGGCTATTGGGATCTGACGTTATACCACTCCCAGGCTGTGATATACGACATATCTGACGAAGAGACCGGACTGTGCGGTAGTGTTGCTGATTAGATTCGCAGGAGTATGAGTAGGCTTACTCGTTGATCTTCTGATCGCTCAATACCCGGGTGGCCGTTATGTTTAGCAGACCGCTTGTGGCTTGTGGGTATTTGATATGATCATCACCTACTGCCGGCGTATTGACGAGTCTTTAGAGTCCTACATAGAGGTTTTCTGGTTCATGAAAAACGGAGTAGGAGCACATATGTGATATGTGCGGGACCGAGATTAATGCACGTATGTGATACTGCATTCTATTCTCGCGATTTGTGACATCGATCGATTATATGTGATATAGCCGGGTTATCGGATCAAGTGTTGATTCGATAAGTTGTTACATTTGATATTAGTCGGTTATATGTGATATAGCCGGATTATTAAATCAAGTGTTGATTTAATGATTTAATGTATAATTATATATTTGATATATTAAATTACATTAACTAATATTTTTTCACTAAACATTTCTTTTTCTCACTTGTGTACATATGGTATATATGTGATATATATTAATGTACATTTATTTGTGTCATGCTTGATGCCACATGCTACATGGGTGTATGAGACTCACACCATGCTTGATATAATGAGGGGGTTTTATTTATCAAGTAATTCAAAATTGATGGAAATTGGTTTAATGGTTGAAGCTTGGAGAAGCTTGTGGAACCATTGATTAAGTCCACTAGTTTTGTTTTGCTTGAGATATTTATTAACCTAACCATTATCTATAGCTATAGTTAAGTCTCTACATGGGTTAGTGTATGACACTAACTCACCCATGGTTGCTATTCTCACCTCATGAGTTTTCATTCCCATCTCCACTTCATCTTCTTCCTCCTCATGAGAAAGCTTGCTAGCTTTTCTCAAAGTGAGGAAATATTGTGAGAAAAATAAATCTAAAGTGAGCCCATTTCTTACTTCATCATCCTCTACTATATTAGTCATTTAGTTTTGGGTGTTTGCTTCACTAATTACCATTAGTGAAGAGGTAGCATGAGCTTGAGTCTCCTTGACGTAGATCATCTTCGACCTCGAAGACTTCGAGCAAGCTTGTTCATTTCTTCATATGAAATCTTACCAGAGTTTGGGTGTTCACTACTTGGAGCTACACGGAGCTTTAGAAGTGAAGGACCGGTCTACAAAGGTTGTATTCCTCATTCACTTAGATGTAAAGATGTTTGCATTGCTTGTTCGTCTAAATCTCTAGTTAAGATTCTTGGGTTAGGGTTCTTTAGTACGGCAAAAAATTTGAAACTGGCATGGACGATACCTCCCGAAACCTTGCTCCCGCGCTAGGTAACCCTACAATGGTATCAGAGACAAGCTAGAGATTTAAACGATGTTTGTAGGATTACAAAACCGAAACAACTCCGAAATACCCGATACACATTCCTAGTTTCTGTCGAATTTTAAATGGCCTCTAAAAATTTTTTTAGCAACTGCAGAATATTGTATGTGATATAACATGAACACCATACAAATTTGAAGCAAAACCACATGATTTTGGCCGGCCACATAGGCTTAAAAACCGTGCTCACCGGGTCTTCTGGGGATTTTCGGCTTCAAAATTTTAGGGTGTTCCAGTCACTGGGTTTTGGTGTTTCAGGTGTTGCTTGTTTTTGCTAAAATTGCATGAGATATTAACTTTCTGTAAAGGCAATTTGGAGTGTTTCGTAGTCGTAATTCTAACATCTATTCGGGTTTTTTAGACGACGTTAAAAAGTTCGAACGAATATCAATAACCCATATTTTCCTTCCCTGGAAATTTTCCAAGAGTTGGATTTTTTCCAAGTTTAAAATCTTCAGAAAATCATGCAAGCGATTATGTGGACCCTCTAGAAGAACGATACCCAAACTCGATTTTTTGGATCGTGGAACCGCGGTAATACCCTAGGGTTTGCGGCAGTTCTGTGGCGACATGAGTGAGGCATGGGTCGGCCCTTCTACAGATGGTTCATAGGTGCTGTGGCATGTTCTGGGTACTTTTTGAACTCCGCTCAAGTGTTGAGCTCTTTGGGAAATTTTGGGTGTTTGTTTATTCGATCGAAAAATTTAACATTGTCTAGCTATCTGTGATTGTGATACAATATTTGGAATCCACATAATTAGTTATGAGATAACTAGTTTGAATTTTATAAATCTAGCAATTTAGTCTCATTTGATGGGTTGCCATGGAATTTTGATGTGGATCAAAAGTTCATCGCAATCACGTAGCGTATGCGGATACTCGCCGGATAACCTTACTAGATAGCCACGTCCCATAGTCCCGACCAAGTAACTGTAGGAGAACCCCGTCGCCAAAAGCATCTGTTCGGGTGCTCGCGGCTGCGGTGTTCCGCCTAAGTGCACTTCTTCGACGACATCGAGGGTGCGGCCGTCTACTAAAGTTTCCGACGAGCATTCGATCAGATTATCGGGAATCTTGTTGAATTACCCGACTGGTTATTAGAAAGTGTTTTCAATATCGAGACTAAAATGCGGGGTTTATAATCGTTAGGCATGTGATGTCTAAGGAATTCATTTGGTTGGGCATGAAATCCAAAGTATGGGATACATTGGGTTTATGATGTATAAGGTAGTTGCGGATTCCAATTGTTGTAGTTTTTCACTTTCTTTTCTGCGACCGTAAGTGTAATATGTGGTGTATCGCCGGTTTCGTTGCTATATGTCAACGACAATTGGGATACGCATATTTACTTACGTTGATGACATGTGATGTTATGTGTTGCTGTGATATATTATATTGGATCGTCGTGTTTTGAATAGCCAGGGGTTTTTGCGTGAAATGAGAGTTTTTCATTTTCATTCATGTAAAAGCTTGTATGTAATATTCTTTTATTGAGGCACTTTTAGGTTGAGGATGATGTCACCATTGATGTATATTATTTACTTTTCCGCGTTAGGATAGACCCAAGGAGGAGAGAACAAGCAACCGAGTTCTAGGGTCCAGTGGGTGACCATCTCAGGAGTCAAGACCGGGTCTCCTAACTCTAGAATTGGTAGGGCTGCTTGCCGCTCTCATAGGGGTCTAGGGATGTGGGTTTGGCTATTCATCGCGACTGTGGCATCCGTGTTTTTTATTGGCTTAATTAAAACACGGAATTCCTAGTATATCCAATATTTCATATGTGTTCTTCTGCTGCTGATATTTTGTGATGTGATCACTTGATATGTTCTGAAACGAATGCCTATATTATATATATGATATATAATAACTTTTGTTGCTTTCGTTTCTTCTGTGATGCTTGGGAAGCATAAAATTGATGGGACTTCATTAATGAGATTAATGAAATAAAAGAAACCTAAAAGATATTGTAGAAACTTGTTTTAAAACTGGTAGCTCTAGTTCTTGCTTTGCATAGCGGTATTCCTTGTAGAATATCCAGCACCTTATTCGATAAGGAAAGAACCGAGATCCCTTCACCGGGAGTGGCCTCTTTAGCAAAACTAGCAGATTCTACAACCCACTCATTTTGTCTTTTGATGGTTTCTATAGTTTTTGCTTTGCATAGTGGTATTTGTGAAATATCATGCACCTTATTCGATAAGGAAAGAGCCGAGATCCCTTCACCGGGAGTGACCTCTTTAGCCGAACTAGTAAAAGCCTCAAAAACACTCCTTTTCAAAATCACTCGATTCTACAACGAGATCAGGTTCATTACGCAAAAGGTTTTCATAAAAACCAGTCGTAGCCCTCCATCATTTCAGATAACTAGTATTTAGTATTCGTGCTACGTTTGTTGGCTTTCGTCAAGGCGTAGTGTGTGGTAGCTGATTAGTGCTTATCCGTGTAAGCATATGATGCGATTGGATTAGGGTAGTCGTACGGCTTTGTTGGCTTTCGTCAAGGGTCGTGCGGGTGGGTTTACTTCAATCATGAAATGTACGGGTTGAACTTGACTAGCGGACTATAGTTTGTTGGCTTTCGTCAAGGTCATAGGACGCTAGGGGCAAAACAATTATCGGGAATTTCAAGTGTTGAAATTTGCAATGAGATTGCATACCGTCTATGAGATAGTTGGATCCCGATACCCACTGCGAGTAAGAGTTATTCCTGAGAGAGTTTTACACATTACAATTATCCGATCAAGTAGGTATCTGAAAAGGTGTTAACGGGGTTACGCTTCTGGGAAAACGAGATTTATTTTAATTAGGTCCGTGCGAAAGCACGGGGAACCTCCTTCAAACTACCGACACTGACCTGGTCGAAAGATTAGCGAACTTGTAGGGTGTAATTAATCCCGGCTAGTCTTACCATTTAGGGTTTGAAGGAAGATTTGATAAAAACAGTGGGAGCCATCCTGATTAGATAAAATAATAATCAATCTGATCTTGTAAGAGTATACGCTGAGTGTTTTCTTCTCTCTCTCTCCTGGTAGCGACCATGTCATGCCTTAATCAAGATAATAATATGGATGGATTGACCGAACCTGCTTATTATACTGAGCTAGGGAACGTTGGTTCCGCTCCCACTTATAATTGTTATAAGTCTGAGCAGGAAATAGAGGAATATCCGGATTCCTACGTGACCCAATCGAGGAATAATCATGTTGATGCATATTCTTCGGGTGTGTTCATTACCAAGAATTATTTCTCAGTATCCTCTAAGTCCTGGGTATGTGATACCGGATCAGGATCCCGCATATGTAATATGTTACATGGACTACAGATAGGTAGAGAACTGGGAATGGGTGATATGTTTCTAAGTGTATGTTAGTGTATATGCCCTAGAGGCCATTACTGTATCATACTAGTATGTATATTACTTGATGGAAGCTTGGGATATTCACAGTTGTATATACAATCTTGCTCGAAATGGTAGTATGCTACTTGGTTTGTCTTTAATTCAATATGTGCATGTGTTTCTTTTAGCATATCGCTTATATACATATTAGTAGAGCCCTTAGGATCTTTGCTTGATTACCAGCGTTGTGATGGCGCTCACACTCGTGGGGGCTGGGTAATCCATAAGCACATCCTTATACAGGTCCCTGGTCGTTGGACTATCGAGACAGGGCATCGATACTCCGGAGTAGACTAGCGTATGCGCTTCTCATCCCAGCGTGGGAGACGGTCTGTCCCACAGCCGTCAGTACGTCGTACTTGAGATAGTATGCGGGTGCTCGTTAGGTTACGAGTACACTGGACAGGACTCGTCGGGAACTGTTGGTTGGTATTATACCTATCGTCAGTTATCAGTTCCCAGGTGACATGAGTACAGCTTAGTCCGTTGACTTGACACTGTCACTTCGCCTCGAGTGTGTTCCCACTGCACTTTGATTACTACCCTACCACGGCTCAAAGGAGTCGTGCAAACAGGTAGTTTTTGGGTGCAGTCCCGAAGCACTTGGAGGCAGTGACGGTTAGACAGGATTCGTCTCTCCCGGTATTGGGGGTTGACATCGCGCTGTGTCCAGGAGAGCCATTACACGAGTAGTCCCTGGCCAGGGCAAGCGAGATATACTGGTAGGTTTCCAGTGTTATCTCAGGATGTTCTGGGCTACACTCCGACACGACTTGTACCGCTATTAAGGGACTGACGTTCACCGCCCCCTAGGCCCGCCATGCGATGTATCAGACGAACAGACCGGACTGTACGGAGACTGTCACATACAGGCTCAGTAGGAGTTCAGATGGGGTTCACCTCGTCAGTCTTCTTATCGACATCTACCTGGGGACCGTTACGTACAGCTAGTGCCGCTTGCGGTCTGTGGTTAAACCCACTGCCAGCGTAGTGTCGAGTCTTTAGAGTCCCACACAGAGAGCTATTCGCCTTTAGGCAAAATGAGTAGAGGTCGCATGGTTTTGCGACAGGGTTCGTTCGCATCCGCGCACTTGTGCACGTTTGCTGTCCGGACAGCTTATACTAGCGGGCTTTGGTTTAAGCCGAATCCTAGTATATGATTTGGGATTGGTTTTTTCTCTTTGTATTCGTGTTCCTCGGATCACGAATACGGGTGCGTATGCACAGTTGCTTGAGACAGAGGGAGAGGACTTTGATTAGGGTTAATGACTATTGTCATTTTATTAACCCTAATGCTTATGTGTGTATTATGATTAATTGATATTAGTTTAATATAATTGTGCATGGTTATGGTTGTTGACCATTTGACTATCTTGACTTGTTGACCTTAGTTGACATGTTGACCATCATCATTCCATATAAAAGATGCTCTTTGATCCTTGCAATTAGTATTAAATATGAAATGATAATGGTCATGTCTTGATTAACCATGACAATTATCTAGCTAATTATCAATTTATAATAATTCACACATATATGTGAGAATGGTTTTATTTTTCTCTCATTCTATCATTTACTTTCTCTCTCTTGTTCTTCCTCTCCCTCAAGCTCTCCCCTCTCATGTGTTGAGAAACACTTGAGCTTGAGAAAAACCTCTTCTTCATAATCTCTACTCTCATCTAGGGTTCTAGGATTAGCACTTCTTGCACCCTAGTTACTTCTAGCTTGGAGTTGAAGCCAAAGGTTGAGGCTTTCAGGTGGATCTTTCTTCGACGTGAGAAGACGACAAAGGTGACCTCTTTCTACTACTCCAAGGAGCAAGGAGAGAAGGACATAAAGCCCTAGGTATAACCATTCTACCCTTAGCTAGTTTCTAGTTAGCTTTAGCTTGTTTTTGTTTAGCAAAGATCCTTCTTTGTCTAGTCCATGTTGCCTAAAGTGATAAAAATTTGATTTTTATTCCGTTTTCCGCCTCCCCGCAAGCACCGGGGTGGGCAACGTGGACTTACAGTGGTATCAGAGCCTAACTAAACATAAACTAGCTAGGTAGTAAATTGTATGGAAGTTCAATCGGAAAAAATCGAAAAACCGAGTTTTCAAAACCCTAACTTTCTGTTAAATTTTTTTCTGTTCAAAACAAAATAAATCATACTCCAAAAATCATCTCAGGGTTTTGTGAAGAAAGTCACCAAAAACGATCCAGAGATTCGCTCAAAGCGCCGCGGTTCCGCGGCAATAGCTCAAAGCGCCGCGGTTCCGCGGCAATAGCAAGCTATTACCGCGCAACCGTGGCCGTTTTGGCTCGGGTCTGGGTCGAGTTTGGTGCAGTGTTTTTCTGGCTTGGTTTTGGGATTTTTAAGATGGTTTATATGTGCCCAGGTTTTCCAGAAAAGAAATTTGTTTTTGGGGGCCCATAAATCCGTATTTTTTATCGAACTTCACTACACTTTGACTAAAGGGTTATATCTGTGATGTTTATATGTATTGAACGTCGGCTAATCGCTATATGTCGATTAGTCGGGGTTATACATATCTGTGATCTGTGTTTGATGATGGTATGTGTATATGAATGCGTTGGATTGTCGCGGGTGAATAGCCGGGATGGATGTGAGATGAGTGTTTCTTTTTCTTTCATTCATTGTAATATGTAAATTGATGTAATATTATTTGTTTGGCCGCACAACCGGGTCGGGGTTGTAGCCGTCATTGTATAATTCTTTTTACTGTTTTTGCTCCTAAGATAGACCCATGGAGGGGGTGCACAAACTACCGGGTATCTCGAAGTGCCGAGTGGCCTACTCACGGTGGTGAGGGAGGTTGCTTCACTTCGGGTACTTGGCGGGTAGTTTGCCGCACCCGTAGGGGTCTTGGGTGGGGTATTTGGTTATTCACCGCGACCGTGTAATCCGCTTTTCGTTGCAGGCTCGAACGGATCGCGGATTCCTAGTATATCCAATGTATTCATCTGTGATCTGTAATGTCTATCATTGCTATATATTTATATTATAACTATTTAGGCGTTGCTTATGTTTTACAGCCGCGCTAGCCCAGCCCCCGCTCTGTCGTTAGTTAAGTAACCTAACGGGTGATGACGGGGCCCCGTGGCGAATGCGAATGGCATAAACGTACGTCATATTTTGGTTGTTTTCTGCAATGGTAGGATTAAATGATGGGACGCATTAAAAGAACTAATGCAAGAAAATAAACCAAGTAAAAGTTGATTGGAACACTTTGAAAACCACTCGGTTCTTTTCAAAACTAAACTTTTAAACGTGGAGCTTGAACCACTCCTTTTAAAAGCTATCTCGTTCCATCGATTATATCAAGTTCACTACGTTCACGATTTCGCCAAAACCATTCGTAGCCCTCCGTCATTCCACATGAATGGTCAAAAAGTATTCAAGCTATGTATTTTGGCCAAAGTCAAGGCATAGTGATTGGTAACTATTGGGTATTCATGTGCAGCATAGATAGATGCGTTGGTTTGGGACAGTCGTGCTGCCATTTTGGCCAAAGTCAAGAGTAGGTACGGGTGGGTCCAAATTAACCAGGAGAATGACGGGTAGAACTTGATATGTGACTTATGATATTTTGGCAAAAGTCAAGGTCATAAGAGCATGGGGCAAAAATCCACATCGGGAGTTTCATAAGTACTGAAACTTGCTAGCGCTGCATACCATTTGGAGTGTGATAATTCTGGTAGGATTCCTTCGGTTTTATCACGCGATGATATTTGGATCCCGATCCTACTGTGAGTATATGCTACTCCTCGGGAAAACTCTCACTTAACGATCAATGCTATAAACCTAGTAGGTGTCTAGAAAGGTGTTAGCGGGGCTACGCCCACAGGGAAAAGAGGTTACTTAATTAAGGAACTTCGCGAAAGCGTTGGAAAACCTCCCTCGAAGTACCGACACTGGCCTGGCTGAACGGTTAAGCAAGTATTGTACGGTGAGATTGATCCCGACTAATCCTTTCTTTACGGTTTGAGAAGGGATTCGAGAGACAGTGGGAGCCATCCTGTTTAGACAAACTAAAAACCACTCTAAACTTGCAAGAGCATCATGCTAAAGTGTTTCTTTTCTCTCTCCTAATTGCAGCGACCATTCAACATGACCGGACTTAAGTTATTACTAGATAAAAACATATTGACAGGGCCAAACTACAAAGATTGGCTCAGGAATGTCAAGATGGCAATCACTTACGACAAGTTGGGGTATGTCCTTACCACCAAAGCTCCCCCTGTCCCAGGTCCCAAAACCAGTGTCGCGGATAGGTAAATCCGTAAGACATGGGAAATAGATTGCGCGAAGGCCAAATGCCTCGTACTTGCCTCGATGGACAACGAACATCAGAGGAGGGACGAGAATATGGACCTTGAGTCCATATTTCTTCATACAAAAGAACTGTATGGAGAGCAGTCTCGTATTGCCAGATACGAAGTGTCGAAGAAGTTGTTTTCGGCAAGGTTGGCCGTCGGATCATCGGTAGCGGAACACGTGCTTAAGATGATTGGCTACATAGAGGAGCTCGCGGACCTTGGGACCACGTTGGAGAATGAACTCTATACTGATTTGATTCTCCAGTCCCTTCCTTCCACTTACGCCCAGTTTATCCTTAACTTCAACATGCAAGGAAAGGAGGTTGAACTTTCCGAACTTCTGAACATGTTGAGGAGTGCTGAGGGCACCCTACAGAAGGGTAGGGAGACATCCACTTTGTTTGTAGGAGGATCTTCCTCTTCTAGGTCCAGGGCGAAAGCCAAGGGCAAGAAGAAGAAAGCCCCCGCCAAACCAAGAGGCGGTGTCAGTAAAGTGGATACGAAGGGAAAAGGAAAAGCAACAAAGGTAGCGGGAAAGCTGGTGGGGAAGGAAGAATGCTTCTATTGTCACAAAAGTGGTCACTGGAAACAGGATTGCAAGGCTTGGAAGGCCAGAACACAGGATTTGAAGCGAGTCGCGGCTTCAGCTTCAGGTGTGTATGTTATTGAAAACTGTCTATCAATAAACTCTACATCCTGGGTATTGGATACCGGATCAGGATCTCATATCTGTAATTATTTGCAGGCGTTGAGAAAGCGTAGAGTTTTGAAGGCAGGTGACATGACCCTCAGAGTTGCAAACAGTGCTAGCCTGGATGCTGAGGCCGTGGGGGACTATCACCTGGGATTGTCGGATGGACATTTTTTGGTTTTGCGTAGTTGTTATTATGTACCAAATGCAACCTGTAATATCATTTCTGTATCTTTATTATCTAAAGAAGGTTATGAATTTGCATTTGTAAGTAATGTAGTGAACATTCACCTTAATCAAGTTTTGATTGGGTCAGGTACATTGAACAACGGTATATACGTTTTAAACCAACCACAGATTTTCAATGTCCAGAATACACACAAAAGAAAGTCTCCAGAAATCAATAAAACTTTCTTATGGCATTGTAGACTGGGTCACATCAATGAGAGAAGGTTGACTAAGTTACATACAGAAGGATATTTGGATCCGTTCGAATATCAATCGTATGCAACTTGTCAATCCTGTCTCAAAGGAAAGATGATAAAGACTCCGTTCACTGGACACGGAGTAAGAGCGAGCGAGCTCTTGGGACTCGTACACAGCGACGTGTGCGGTCCAATGTCTACACATGCACGAAGCGGTTATTCTTACTTCATTACTTTTACGGATGACTTTTCAAGGTACGGTTATGTCTTCTTAATGAAACATAAATCCGAGGCTTTTGAAAAATTCCAGGAATATAAGAATGAAGTAGAAAAACAAACAGGCAAAAGTATCAAGGCACTGAGATCTGATCGAGGTGGTGAATACTTGAGTGCCGAGTTCCTGGGTTACTTAAAAGAGAATGGAATTCTCTCTCAGCTTACTCCTCCATACACTCCGCAACACAACGGTGTATCGGAGAGACGGAACCGAACCCTATTGGATATGGTACGGTCCATGATGAGTAACGCTGAGTTGCCGCGATCGTTCTGGGGATATGCGCTAGAATCAGCTGCATACCTTTTGAACCGAGTTCCAACTAAGACTGTGCCTACTACACCATATCAGATGTGGTGTGGGAAGATACCCTATCTTAATCACATTAAGACATGGGGATGTCCAGATTTTGTAAAAAAAGCAGCATGCGGACAAGCTCGAGGCACGCTCAGTACAGTGCAAGTTTGTGGGATATCCAAAGAACTCCAAGGGATATTTCTTCTATTGCGAAGAGGAACAAAAGGTTTTTGTTTCTCACCATGCCCACTTTCTAGAACACCAGTTCATAGAAAAAGAAATAAGTGGGAGCGTAATAGAACTGGAAGAAATTCCAGAACCACAAGCTATTACTGAAAGCTTAGTAGAACCAGAGGGTTCGAAAGATCAGGACATTCCCACGCCACTCCGCAGGAGTAGTAGGCAGTCTCATCCGCCAGAGAGATACTACGGTTTTCTCATTGACGGGGATAGAGAGGATTGCATCATAGATTGTGATGAGCCTACTAGCTTCCAGCAAGCCATTCAGAGCGTCGACTCGGTAAAATGGCTGGATGCAATGCGGACCGAAATGGAGTCCATGTACACCAACAAAGTATGGACGTTGGACATTGCTCCAGATGGGGTAAAACCCGTAGGATGCAAGTGGATCTTCAAAAAGAAGATTGGTGTAGATGGACAGGTTGAGACCTATAAAGCTAGACTGGTAGCAAAGGGTTTTCGTCAGCGACCTAGTTTGGACTATGACGAAACCTTTTCTCCAGTAGCTATGCTGAAATTCATTCGGATCCTTCTTGCCATTGCTGCCTTCCACGATTATGAGATTTGGCAGATGGACGTAAAGATAGCTTTTCTAAATGGACATTTAGAGGAGTGTGTCTATATGGACCAGCCAGAGGGTTTCATTCAGAGTGGGAGCAGCGGAAAGGTGTGCAAGTTGCTTAAGTCCATTTATGGACTAAAGCAGGCATCGCGGAGTTGGAACATCTGTTTTGATGAGACGGTCAAGGAATTTGGCTTTATCAAAAATCCAGATAAACCATGCATCTATTGTAGATTTGTAGCGAGAACTGTAGTATTCCTCGTTTTATACGTGGATGACATTCTCTTAATAGGAAATGACATTCCTATGCTACAATCTGTCAAGGGGTTCTTGTCACACAGGTTCTCCATGAAAGACCTGGGTGATGCCTCATACATTCTGGGTATCCGGATCTACCGTGACAGATCCAAGAGAATATTAGGACTTTCGCAGTCCAGGTACATCGATACCATACTGAAGAGATTCAGTATGGAAGATTCCAAGCGCGGTAATCTACCGGCTTGTCATGGGATCACCCTCTCCAAAGAGATGTCTCCCAAGATTGATTTGGAGAGGGATCGCATGTCTATTATACCCTACGCTTCTGCGGTAGGCTCTATAATGTATGCGATGTTGTGTACCAGACCGGATGTGGCTTATGCACTGAGTGTGGTAAGCAGGTATCAGTCAAACCCTGGGGAGAAACATTGGATAGCAGTAAAGAACATTCTCAAGTACCTGAGAAGGACTAAGGAGATGTTCTTGGTGTATGGAGGAAAAGACCTCCAGATTGAGGCCTTTGCTGACTCCAGCTTCCAGAGTGACAAGGATGATTCCAAGTCCATGTCGGGTTTTGTCTTTACCCTCAATGGAGGGGCGGTGTGTTGGAAGAGCTCCAAACAGGAAACCGTTGCTGACTCGACTATGGAAGTGGAATACATCGCTGCATCTGATGCCGCAAAAAAAGCTGTCTGGATGAGGAAGTTCTTGAAAGAACTTCAGGTGGTTCCGTCCATTGTTGACCCAATACATCTGTATTGCGACAACAACGGGGCTATAGCTTTAGCGAAGGAACCCAGGTCCCATCAGAAATCCAGACACATCTTGAGGCGGTATCACCTGATCAGGGAGATCATGGATCGCCAGGAGATCGAGGTTCGGAGGGTTGCTTCAGAAGATAACACGGCAGATCCATTCACCAAGGCCTTGCCCCAGACTCAGTTCGAGCGGCTCATCGAGATGATAGGTCTTCGATACGCCAGTACATGGCCTTAGTGCAAGTGGGAGATTGTTAGTGTATATGCCTTAGAGGCAATTACTGTATCATACTAGTATGTATATTACTTGATGGAAGCTTGGGATATTCACAGTTGTATATACAATCTTGCTCGAAATGGTAGTATGCTACTTGGTTTGTCTCTACTTCAATATGTGCATGTGTTTCTTTTAGCATATCGCTTATATACATATTAGTAGAGCCCTTAGGATCTTTGCTTGATTACCAGCGTTGTGATGGCGCTCACACTCGTGGGGGCTGGGTAATTCATAAGCACATCCTTATACAGGTCCCTGGTCGTTGGACTATCGAGACAGGGCATCGATACTCCGGAGTAGACTAGCGTATGCGCTTCTCATCCCAGTGTAGGAGACGGTCTGTCCCACAGCCTTCAGTACGTCGTACTTGAGATAGTATGCGGGTGCTCGTTAGGTTACGAGTACACTGGACATGACTCATCGGGAACTGTTGGTTGGTATTATACCTATCGTCAGTTATCAGTTCCCAGGTGACATGAGTACAGCTTAGTCCGCTGACTTGACACTGTCACTTCGCCTCGAGTGTGTTCCTACTGCACTTTGATTACTACCCTACCACGGCTCAAAGGAGTCATGCAAACAGGTAGTTTTTGGGTGCAGTCCCGAAGCACTTGGAGGCAGTGACGGTTAGACAGGATTCGTCTCTCCCGGTATTGGGGGTTGACATCGCGCTGTGTCTAGGAGAGCCATTACACGAGTAGTCCCTGGCCAGGGCAAGCGAGATATACTAGTAGGTTTCCAGTGTTATCACAGGGTGTTCTGGGCTACACTCCGACACGACTTGTACCGCTATTAAAGGACTGACGTTCACCGCCCCCTAGGCCCGCCATGCGATGTATCAGACGAATAGACCGGACTGTACGGAGACTGTCACATACAGGCTCAGTAGGAGTTCAGATGGGGTTCACCTCGTCAGTCTTCTTATCGACATCTACCTGGGGACCGTTACGTACAGCTAGTGCCGCTTGCGGTCTGTGGTTAAACCCACTGCCAGCGTAGTGTCGAGTCTTTAGAGTCCCACACAGAGAGCTATTCGCCTTTAGGCAAAATGAGTAGAGGTCGCATGGTTTTGCGACAGGGTTCGTTCGCATCCGCGCACTTGTGCACGTTTGCTGTCCGGACAGCTTATACTAGCGGGCTTTGGTTTAAGCCGGATCCTAGTATATGATTTGGGATTGGTTTTTTCTCTTTGTATTCGTGTTCCTCGGATCACGAATACGGGTGCGTATGCACAGTTGCTTGAGACAGAGGGAGAGGACTTTGATTAGGGTTAATGACTATTGTCATTTTATTAACCCTAATGCTTATGTGTGTATTATGATTAATTGATATTAGTTTAATATAATTGTGCATGGTTATAGTTGTTGACCATTTGACTATCTTGACTTGTTGACCTTAGTTGACATGTTGACCATCATCATTCCATATAAAAGATGCTCTTTGATCCTTGCAATTAGCATTAAATATGAAATGATAATGGTCATGTCTTGATTAACCATGACAATTATCTAGCTAATTATCAATTTATAATAATTCACACATATATGTGAGAATGGTTTTATTTTTCTCTCATTCTATCATTTACTTTCTCTCTCTTGTTCTTCCTCTCCCTCAAGTTCTCCCCTCTCATGTGTTGAGAAACACTTGAGCTTGAGAAAAACCTCTTCTTGATAATCTCTACTCTCATCTAGGATTCTAGGATTAGCACTTCTTGCACCCTAGTTACTTCTAGCTTGGAGTTGAAGCCAAAGGTTGAGGCTTTCAGGTGGATCTTTCTTCGACGTGAGAAGACGACAAAGGTGACCTCTTTCTACTACTCCAAGGAGCAAGGAGAGAAGGACATAAAGCCCTAGGTATAACCATTCTACCCTTAGCTAGTTTCTAGTTAGCTTTAGCTTGTTTTTGTTTAGCAAAGATCCTTCTTTGTCTAGTCCATGTTGTCTAAAGTGATAAAAATTTGATTTTTCCATTTTCCGCCTCCCCGCAAGCACCGGGGTGGGCAACGTGGACTTACAGTGTAGAGAATGGTGCAAGTGTTGCAGCCAAATCAGTTGGCAAATATCACCATGTATTAATACACTGATTCTGAACGAATGTTACTACATACCGAACCTGATATACAACATTACATCGGTTTCTTTAATCAGTTAAAGAAGGATATAATTCTGTATTGGAGGATAATTTTATGAACGTTTTCCTGAATCAAGAGTTGATTAGATCAGGCATGTTATGTAATGGCATATACGTTCTAAATCAAACCGCAGTTCAAAGTATATAGAACACACACGAGAGGAGTAGTTCAGAAATGAACGAGTCCTTCTTGTGGCATTGTAGACTAGGTCATATCAATGCGACACGACCAGCTAAGTTACATAAGGATGAATATGATAATCTGTTCGAATTTTCATCTTATGCTACTTGCCAGTCTTGTCTCAAAGGTAAAATGACCAATACTCCGTTCACTGGAAACAGAGAAAGAGTTACTGAACTCTTGGGACGGATACATGATGATGTATACGGTCCTATGTCTACAAAAGCCAAGGTTGGTTCTTCATACTTCATTATATTCACTGATCTTCTCTCAGGATTCGAACATATGTTCCTGTTGAAACACAAGTCTGAAACTTTTGAGAAATTCAAGGAATATAAGTTTGAAGTTAAGAACCAGACGGGTAGAAGTATTAAGTCATTCAATGAGATCGAGGAAGCGAATACTTGGGCATGGAGTTCTTGGATTATTTAAAGGAGAATGTGATTCTCTCTCAGCTTACTCCTTCGAGTACACCACAGCACAACGGTATATTGGGGCGGAGGTATCGCGCCCTATGAGATATGGTGCGCTTTATGATGAGTATTGCTGAGTTACATGTTTTCTTTTGGAGTTATGCACTTGAAAAGCTGCATACCTATTGAATGGGGTTCCATCCAAATCAGTGCCTACCACTACATATGAGATATGGAATGGGAAGAGACCATGTCTTAAACGAGTTAAGATATGGGGTTGCCCGGCCTATGTTGAAAAACAAAATCCGGACAAGCTCGAGGCAAGGTCAGTTCTGTATAAGTTTGTTGGATATCCCAAACATTTGCGAGGGAATATCTTCTACCACACTGAGGAGCAAAAGGTGCTTTGGAGCAAAAGGTGCTTTGGTTCTCAGCATGCCACCTTTTTAGAAAAGGAATTTCTTGTGAAGAAATTTATGGTCGTGAGGTAGAACTGGAAGGAGTTCCAGCTAAACAAACAAACAGCTGATGATTTGGTGAAACCAAAGGATTCAATAGTCTCCAACGAACCTCATCCTCTCCGCGAATCTGGTAGGGTTCCTCATCCACTTAAGAGATACTACGGTCTTCTCGGTGACAGTGGGAGCGAGGATTGCATCATGGTTGATGATGGCCTAACTAGGTTCAGGCAGGCCATCACGAGTGGGGACTCTGTGTAAATGCTGGATGCTATGCGATCAAAGATGGAATCCATGTACACCAACAAAGTATGACTTTGAATGTTGCACCTGAAGGGGTAAAACCCATTGGGAGCAAATTGGATCTTGAGAAGATTCTTGGTGTAGATGGAAAAGTTAAGACTTTCAAAGCTATGCTTAAGTCCATCAGGATCAATGCAAGCATCACGGAGTTGGAACATCTGTTTTGATATGGCAGTCAAAGAGTTTGACTTCATCAAAAAGGCAGATGAACCTTGTATATACAAGAAGGATGTAGAGAGTTAGGTTGTCTTACACGTATTGTATGCAGATGACATACTCTTGATAAGAAATGGTTTTCTATGCTACACTCGGTCAAGCTCCTCTTTGTAGGGTGTTTTTCGTCACCCCGTTGAGATGGGAATACGCGTGCGCTTGTCAGGCGCATTACAGATCCCCCCTGTTTAGGGTAGGCCGGGGTTTAATGATTATGGGGATCCGAATCTCCGGCAGCCGCGGACTAAGCTGTCGCTAATTATCCCTCGCCTTTGGAGCGAGGGAACTTCCGATTGACGGGTTAAACTGGTCATGCGAACTCAATGTGTAGTGTACATGTTTTGAAGGTGTTTTGGATATATCGGAGGCCCCGCAAGGTTTTTACGGGGGTCCCGCTACCCGGATAGCGGGCTGGGGGTCAATAGCGCTAGCAGCCCCCTTGCGGGGTGCGGGGCATCGCCCCGTTAGAAATTTTTCCTAATGGGGACAATGTTGTGGAGTGTGTGTATCTATCTATATATATATATACATATATACATATATATATATAAAGGGCAAAGGCGTCCAAAGGACGCGTGGGGCCAGCGCCTCACGTGCTTGGCACGTGGGCGCTAGCGTGCTGGGCGCTAGGCGCTAGGCGCCAGTGCCCCACATGCATGGCACGCGGGCATGGGACGCCAGCGCCCCACATGCTTAGCACGCGGGCGCTAGGCGTCTGCAGGAGAAGGGACTTGGTCCCTGCGCTGGGAGTTGTGCTCCCGATTTGACTTCTGGAGTTAAACTCCTAAAAAGAGATTAATTTATGGAGTTGAACTCCAACAGATTTTGGATGGAGTTAAACTCCTAGAAATCTTTAGAATTGATCAAAAGGGACCCTTTTGCTTCTCTCCCCTTTGGCCCTGGATCTTCCCAAGATGGGATTTTTGAAGGTGGGTCTCCTTCTTCTTCCTCTTGGTTGGCCGGATCTTGGAGAAAGGGGGTGAGATTTAAAAATCTCCCCTTTTTGAGATCTGAGGGAAGATCTGAGCTCCCCTTTGTGGGTTTTGTGGTGAAAAACTATTTATTTTTGGGAAAGGAAGAGTAAAACTCTTGATTTAATTCAAAAAGGGGAACAAGGTTTAGAACCTTGAGGAAGGAGAAGGAGGCACAAAAACCGTAGAGTTTGATAGAATGAAAAAGTCTTTTCTTAATTTCAACATCATGTTGCCTTATATAGGCTTACAAACTTACATATAGCCCCTTGGGCTTTACAAAATGGCATTTTGCCCATCCCATGCCTCATGTGCTCATTTCTTTTGCACATGAGCCTTGGGCTTTACAAAAATTTGGTTTTATGCCCATTTTTCTTGCATTCATGCATAAAAAAATTACATCAAAATTATTTATTACATGATTTCATTTTGGCATAAAGGAGGCTGGCCGCAGAGCTCGACTTGGGCATGGGCCCACTTGAGCTGAGCTTGGGCCCGCTTGGCTTGGGGTTGACTTTGACTTTGACTTGGTCAACCGGGGTGTAATTTTTGACCCCAACACTCTTATCACGCGGATTCTCCATGGAAGATCTGGATGATATCTGCTACATCTTGTGGATTATGATCTATCATGATAGATCTAAGTGGATGTTGGGAGTGTCCCAAATCCAGGTACATTAACACCATACTAAAGGGTTTAGTATGGAGGATTTTAAGCGTGGTGGTTCGTCCACTTACTGAGGAATCACTCTCTCCAAAAAGATGTCTTCCAAGACTGATTTGGAGAGAGCTCGCGTTCAAGGGATATCCTATGCTTCGGCAGTAAGCTCTGTCATGTATGCGATGTTATGTACCAAACCAGTTGTAGCTGACTCACTAGGTGTAATGATTAGGAATCAATCGGATCTTGGGAGAATCACTGGATAGCCGTGGAGGACATTCTTAAGTACTTGAGAAGCACTAAAAGAATGTTCTTGGTTCGAGCTTCCAGAGTGATAAGGTCGACTGAAATTCAGTCACAGGCATTGTCTTTACCCTCAGTGGAGGGATGGTATGTTGGAAGAGTTCCAAGGTAGATATCGTGGCATACTAGACAATGAAGGCTGAATACATTGCTACCAACGATACTACCAAAGAGGTTGTCTGGACATTTCTTGTTCATGAGATGAACATGGTTCCTACCATTGAGCGTTCAATAACTGTTATTGTGACAACAATGGAGTTGTGGCTTTGGCCTAGGAACACCGATCCCATCAGCGATCCAGACATATTCTGAGGACAGTATCACCTGATAGGAGGGGATTTCGTCTCTCCCGGTATTGGGGGTTGATGTTGTGTTATGCTTGATTGGCCATAACAGGAAATCCCTGGCCAGGATTGCTAAGATCTACCGGTAAGAGTTATCAGTAGTTTCTCGAACCGTTATGGACCTTGCATCAGCATGACTTATCAGGCTATTAGGTTCTGACGTTATACCACTCTCAGGCTGTGATATGCGACATATATGACGAAGAGACTGGACTGTACGGTAGTGTTGCTGATTGGATTCGTAGGAGTATAAGCAGGCTTGCTTGTTGATCTTCTGATCGCTCAATACCCGGGTGGCCGTTACATTTAGCAGACCGCTTGCGGCTTGTGGGTGTTTGATATGATCATCACCTACTGCCGGCGTATTGACGAGTCTTTAGAGTCCTACGTAGAGGTTTCCTAGTTCATGCAAAATGGAGTAGGAGCACATATGTGATATGTGCGGGACCGAGATTAATGCGCGTATATGATACCGCATTCTATTCTCGTGATTTGTGACATCGATCGATTATATGTGATATAACCGGGTTATCAGATCAAGTGTTGATTCGATAAGTTGTTACATTTTATATTAGTCGGTTATATGTGATATAGCCGGATTATTAAATCAAGTGTTGATTTAATGATTTAATGTATAATTATATATTTGATATATTAAATTACATTAACTAATATTTGCTCACTAAACATTTCTTTTTCTCACTTGTGTACATATAGTATATATGTGATATATATTAATGTACATTTATTTGTGTCATGCTTGATGCCACATGCTACATGGGTGTATGAGACTCACACCATGCTTGATATAATGAGGGGGTTTTATTTATCAAAGTAATTCAAAATTGATTGGAAATTGGTTTAATGGTTGAAGCTTGGAGAAGCTTGTGGAACCATTGACTAAGTCCACTAGTTTTGTTTTGCTTGAGATATTTATTAACCTAACCATTATCCATAACCATAGTTAAGTCTCTACATGGGTTATGTATGACACCAACACACCCATGGTTGATATTCTCACCTCATGAGTTTTCATTCCGATCTCCACTTCATCTTCTTCTTCCTCATGAGAAAGCTTGCTAGCTTTTCTCAAAGTGAGGAAATATTGTGAGAAAAATAAATCTAAAATGAGCCCATTTCCTACTTCATCACCTTCTACTATATTAGCCATTTAGTTTAGGGTGTTTGCTTCACTAATCTACCATTAGTGAAGAGATAGCATGAGCTTGAGTCTCCTCGACGTAGATCATCTTCGGACTCGAAGACTTCGAGCAAACTTGTTCATTTCTTCATGTGAACCCTTACTAGAGTTCGGGTGTACACTACTTGGAGCGAAGGGACTACTACTACATGGAGCTTTAGAAGTGAAGGACCGGTCTACAAAGGTTGTATTCCTCATTCACTTAGATGTAAAGATATTTGCATTGCTTGTTCGTCTGAATCTCTAGTTAAGATTCTAGGGTTAGGGTTCTTTAGTACGGCAAAAAATTTGAAATTGGCATGGACGATGCCTCCCGAAACCTTGCTGCTGCGCTTGGTAACCCCTACAATCCTAAGCCTATAGTTTGGCTCTGATACCATGAAAGTATATCTTAGCACCTCAACTAGGGTTCTATGAGCATCAAGTATGCAATTTAAAAAATCTAGAGGGCTAAGTATCCTAAACAAGAATCGAACTAGAGAATTAGGGTTTCAAAGTTAAGCAAAACAAGTTCTAAACTAAGTGAAGAGAAACTACAATCTTTGTAGTCTAGTCCATTACTTCAAATGCCCCGAGTAGTAGTTCTAGAATTCTTCTTTGACTCCACTTGAAGGATGGAACGAGCTTGCTCAAAAACTTCGTCGTCAAAGATGATCCACCTTGAGACAACTCACACTCAAGCTCACACTTCACTAATCAAGATATTAGTGAAAAAAACAACGTATACAAATTTGCTAGAGTAGTGTAGGTTGATAAAGTAGGGATTTTGCTCACTAAAAAATCTTTTTTCCTTTTCTCTTTTCTTTTTCTCAAACTAGAAAAACTAGAAATGAGATGAAGAAATGAACCTTGGAAGTGAGTGAACCTTGAGGATAAGATGAGATCAAGAAAATGATTAATGTATATGAATAAAACAAAGAATGGAAGATGAGTCATGGATTCTCAATGCTTCTCAAAGCAACTAAAGAAAATGACTTATTCTTCTTTTCTTTAATTCATATATATAAACCATTATCTTCTCATCTTTACTTCTAATGTGATTCTCACACATCCATGTTCCATGTATCATCAACCATCATACAAATGAATATATATATATATATATATATATATATATATATAAAGAGAAGAAAATCTTAAGTGAGCTTAATATTAGTTAATATATATATATATATATATATATATATATATATATATATATCATATATATAAATATATATCAAATTATTAAATCAACACTTGATTCAATAATCCGGTTATATCATATATAACTCGGCTAATATAAATATATATATATATATATATATATATATATATATATATCAAATTATTGAATCAACACTTAATTCAATAATCCGATTATTTCATATATAACCCGGCTAATATCAAATAACGCTAGATTAGAATACAGTATCATATACTCTTATTTAATCAAACTCCTACATATATCTCCATACGTGCCCTACTTCATTTCGCTCGAGTTAGGAAGCCTCTATGTGGGACTCTAAAGACTCGTCAATACGCCAGCAGTAGGTAATGATCACATCAGATACCCACAAACCGTCAGCAGTGCTAGCTGGACGTAACGGCTATCCAGGTGTTGTATGAATAGAAGATCAACAAGAAAAGTTATCCAAACTCCTGTAGAGCCTATAAGCAAACTTACCATACAATCCGGTCTCTTCGTCTGATAGTCGCATATCGAGTCTTGGGAGTGGAATCGTCATATCCCAATAATTTGATAAGTCATGCCGATGTGTGGGCTATAACCTTTCGAGAAACTACTGATAACACTTATCAGTAAATCTCATCAGCCCTAGCCGGGGACTTGTTGTTATAGCTAATCGAGCATAGCACAACTTCAATTCCCAATACTGAGAAAGACGAAACCCATCCTATCGCTCACTGCCTCCATGTTACTCGGGACTGTATCCAAAAACCATCTATTTGCACGACTCATTTGAGCCGAGGTAGGGAGGAAATCAAAGCACAGTGGGAGCCACATAAGACACTATGACGATCTCGGGTCTACAGACTAACCTGTACAAGTGTCACCAGATAACTGCTATCCGACGATAGGTATGGTACTATCTAGGAGTTCTCGGGGAATCCGTTCGGTGTACTCATTCTCCAATGAGCACATGTATACAATCTTTGATGTTAAACACCAATGGCTGTGGGATCAACCATCGCCCTATACAGGGTCAAGAAACGTACACACTAGTCTACTCTGGAATATCGATGTCCTGTCTCGATACTCTCTCGACTAGAAACTGTTAAGGATGTGCTTATGGACTACTCAAGCCCCACTAGTATGATCTACATCATAATCCTGGTAGTCAAGCCAACATCCTAAGGGCTTTATCAACATGTATCAATGAGATAGTAAACTAAAACAAGTGTACATGTTAAGATAAAGAGCAACCAGATAGCATACTATCATGTTGAGCAAGAAAGTTCTCTATATATATGTCCAAGCATCCACTATAATATACAATAATGGCCTCTAGGGCATATAAATTCCTAACAGTGTGGTATAAGCGAGGAAACTTCAACAATTGGTTCAAGGTATATCGATCCATTGTATATCGTATGCTAAACCTTTTATGCTTCCGCTACATCGATTGCATGTTTATTTTGTTTTAACTAGCAAGTTCGACATTGGTATCGGAGTCGGCATGCTTACATCCGTTTTCTTTTAGTTGCTTCATGTTTTAGCGAATCAAAATCGCGGGTCAGTAATCGATCAAACTTTGATCGATTGTTGTTTATTTATGTTTTCATATGGTATCACTCTTTTGTTGTAACTATTTTAGTTTTTGACCACGGATCAAAAAGGTTTAATTTTGTTTTCGATGGAATTTTGGCGACCACAGCAACCGGGGAGTTGTCGACAACGCTGCTGGTCGACCGAAGGTGGAGGCAGCGGCCTGATGGCTTCGCCAGCCGGCCACTGGAGACGGCGGTTACCGGGGGTGCCTGGCTGATTGCCAACAGCAGCTATAGTGGTCGTTGCCCGTGGCTACACCCCAAGGGCGTATCAGCTGATTGATAAAACCCTAAACTTTTAACATGTGTAGGCCTCTTTCAATTAATTAGGCCAATTTGTTTTCTTTTGTAACAAAGGATTTCAAAATATGTTCAAAAAAAGTTATTTGTAAACTGTTCGGCGAAGCCCAAACATTAAAAAACACAATAAAAGGGGAGAAAGGTTTTGTACTTCTGGATCGCGCCTAAGTATCCGAATCCGAGCCTAAAGGGGCCTTTGATCCCTTTTCAGTGCATGCATTGGCTAGCGGGTACAGTGATCCCAAAACCAGAATTCATTGCAAGCTTAAGCTCTAGCCGAGTCCAGCGGGTCTGTTGGACCAGACCCAACGCAGTTTAACTAGGTCAAATCAAGTTGAACAACAGACTTATATTGGGCCAGTTCTGGTTATTTTGGGCTGAATTTAAACCCAGGTTTAAAATCTGGTATAATTTTGAGCTGTTTAATGTTCTTTTAAAATCATTTGACCTGTTTCTTAAAGCAGATTAAAAAAATGACTTTTAAGATTTTACAAAATGTTTAAAGGGCTTACAATAGAGTGTTTTTATAACATTGCATAAAAATATATATTTTATGACTTTGGAAGCTATTTAATAATAGGTTCACCTAAAATAAATTGTCCGATAACAATTATGAAGATTGTGTGGGTATCTGCTCCAGTGGGAGCGCTTTGGACGCGTTTCTTTAAAGAGTGATATATATTAGATTAGTCATTGCATATTGTATTTATTAATATAAATTATTTCAAGTGGGAGATTTTAGTTGAAGAAATCTTTAATCTATTTTCAATTATTTTAGGACAACTTTAAATTTTGCACTTTTGAAGATCGTGATTGCGGCTTTAAGCCTTTTTCTCTTTCTTCATAATGTAAGTTTATTATTGTTGCTAGAATGAATTGAAAATGGAATGTTCTTTAGGAAAGAACAATACTCCTAGTATAATGCCATAGTCTTAACGCTTCCATAAGTCAATGTTATCACCTATCTCGCCAGGGATGAGATGGTAGCTGGCGACAATTATCATAAACATTAGATTTTACTTCCCGAACAAGCCGAAAGACCTAGATACTAGTGATAATATAGTGGCAACGTTGTTGCAGGGCTTCATGACGCATCACCATCAAAACGCAACGATCTTCGAAAGATTGAACGCATCAAGAATCGTTCTGCACGTTGGACGCGACGAAAAGCAATGTCATTAGTATGTAGTATTTTATTGCCATGCAATTATGGAATATTTTATATGGTAGTTAAGCGGTAATCTACACAATATGACAATGTTCCCTAATTACTTATATGACCTTGCTAGTGAAAGCAGTCGAACCATTTCATGTAGATGTGCTTAGATCCTAAAAATCAGGGATATGAAGAATACTACTCCAGTTTGTCTGTTGAGCAATGTTAATTGATGGTTAAGCAGTTAGTTATTAGGAAAGCGAATGCAATGGCATTTGTCGGTACTTTCATGCAACTGAGGCTTAAGGTCAATTGTCCTGGGCAATAGAATCAAGAGCACTGCTTATATGTTGATTAAGCGATCTGAAATAGGAAATATGTTGGCAATAATGAGATGAACAAGTCTGAATAGCAGGCTGTAGGAATTTGAATCGCTTCACTTGTCAGGATACTGAGTAAAAATATATTTTCTACTAGAAGCTGAAAATTTATGGAAGTAAATCAGTCTAGGATATATGAACTTGTCCTGCATCCAGGATGCAAATAGTTGTCCATAAATTACTTTCCTATCAGACAGATTTTTGGACAAGGCTTAGGATATATGGTAAGCTCAATGCAACAATTTATTTCTTTAATAACTCACGGTTTTACAGTCTGACTTCTATAAATGTCATACGTGGCATAATAGAGTGGATTAATAGATAGCTGCGTTGACTTGACCGCTTGGGGTGGCTTATTTAGCATTTTAACCAAAATCAACGTACAATATATGTAAGCATTGCCTTAGAGGCAACTAGCTTTAAGATTTATAAAAAGACAATTTGTATGTCTATTGTATTTAATACACACCGATAACTGCAAACCAATAATTATGAAAGTGCCTGTTATCCTTCCTATTTCAATACCTTCACGATTACTCGTTTGATGGCTTTTGATTTCCTACAGAACTGAAGCGTTAATTATATATCAAGCGCTAGTGTCAACGGGGTTGAGCATGTTTAACAAAGCAATTCTGGGAATTACATAAATTCCATGAGTATTCATTTGAACGGTTCATGGAACTGTATGAGGGAAAAGAATCGTTAGCTGGCTGATGATATTGTACGACATTCCACATCTCTCTTCTCTTTTTCCTCCCCGTTCTGCCTTAATTCATTCCCGTCCATTGAAGCATTCTTGTGTACCGGCATAGAAAAGAAAATGTGTTATTCAGGAACTTGGTAATAAAATAGTATTGCGGAAAGGAGAAATTGTAAATGTATGATATGGTAGGAGTATGATGTTAAGGGTTAATCTTTCCATATATTTTGGGAGTGCGCAAATTGACTGTGGCTCATGTTTTTATTCTTATGCTTTCAGCTTTTAGTATGGTAAACACTTATGAGCTAGAGACCCAGGAAGATCACTTGCTTCTATAAGGATGTGTTGCCTATTGCAATTTGGTTTCACAATTGATGATGCTCAATATCGGTGATCTCCCAGATCATGACATGTGGCTGGTGACGTGTCCCAGAGCATGCAAGGAAGGGCCTACAGTGGCCGACCAGGCCGCTCCTATGCCCGTCCCCGGGCTACCGCAGAACCAAGATACCTTGGCTCTCCCGCTCGTCCGCGAGCTCTCCCGCTAAGGTCATCTTCCTCGGTCTCATCGACCGACCAACGACACCGCTCACAGATGCAACCGCCATCCCGCGAATCTCGCCATGCGTGAGATATCCGCCGGCCACATCCCACGTTCCACGCCATCACGATCCCCATTAACGAGCCTGTCTCGCCATTAATAGGAGATCCCGCTCATCACGCTAGCGTGACGTCGGGAGCGTAACGGCCAGCGTGATTCTCGCGCCTGCCTCGCCTGCTGCCACCGCTATATAAACCCCTCCTTCAGACGGTTCAAGTAAGCAATTTTTACTCCACTAAGCCGTTACTCTGCTCGGATCTCTTCTTTAACTTGATCTTCGGAGGGTCCTCGGTGGTACATCCACCCCGGGACTTCCTTGCAGGTAGCTCGGCAACAACAACAACCTCAACCCATTGAGATCCACACGCTCCAGGTGCCAACCTCCAGATCCAATCTCAGCCGCCTATCGCCGCCATCATCAGATCAACGGGAGACAACATCTTGGCGCGATCCCGCTCGCGTCAGCTGGTGCCGTCTGTGGGAAACTAGATTCCACAAAAACAGAAGTTCGTCTTCCGATCTCAACCAAATGGCGAGCGCTCATCACGACGATCCAAGCACTAGCCGCCGCCTTCCCCACAACGGAGGCGCGGACGAGTCTCCTCCTCCGTTTTATATCCAACAACGCCTGGGAGTCCAACAGTCGCCCGTTTCACCCGCAACACAGGCGCCACGCGGCAAACGTCGTGCCTCCCCATGTGAAACCGAAACGACGCCACTCCGGCGCTTCGCCTTTACCGCGCCCTCGTGACGCGTGTCCCCACGATTGTCCCACTCCTCGGTACACACCTTGGGAAGGTCGGACAGAACCTCGCCAAGAGGTAAACGAGTAGCTTCACTGCTCGGTCCTTCCTCATGGATCTAAGCCCTCACTAAGAGGCAGCCGAGCGGCTACCCTGGTCACCTATCCCTGGCTGGTAGCTTCCCCACCACACAACGCCAGGGATCTAAGCCCTCAACAAGAGGCAGCCTAGCGGCTACCCCGCTCGGCTATCCCTGGCTGGTAGCTTCCCTACCCCACAACGCCAGGGATCTAAGCCCTCACTAAGAGGCAACCGAGTGGCAACCCCGCTCGGCTATCCCTGGCCGGTAGCTTCCCTACCCACAACGTCAGGGATCTAAGCCCTCAACAAGAGGCAGCCCAGCGGCTACCCCGCTCGGCTATCCCTGGCTGGTAGCTTCCCTGCCCCACAACGCCAGGGATCTAAGCCCTCACTAAGAGGCAGCCGAGCGGCTACCCCGCTCGGCTATCCCGCTCGGCTATCCCTGGCCGGTAGCTTCCCTACCCATACAACCAGGGATCAAAGCCCTCGCCAAGAGGCAGCCGAGTGGCTACCTTGCTCGGCTATCCCTGGCCGGTAGCTTCCCTACCCACAACGCCAGGGATCTAAGCCCTCAACAAGAGGCAGCCCAGCGACTACCCCGCTCTACTATCCCTGGCTGGTAGCTTCCCTATCCACAACGCCAGGGATCTAAGCCCTCAACAAGAGGCACCGGGCAGCAACCCTGCTCGGCCATCCTTAAGGACAAAAAAGCCCTCGCTAAGATGCACCGGGCAGAACCCTGCTCGGCCATCCTTAGTAGGCCACTTACGGCCTCTTCCGCGCTAAGGATGAAAAGCCCTCGAAAGAGGCAACCGGGCCCGCCCTTGCACGGTTATTCCTGGCTGGTAGCTCCCTACCCCAACAAACCAGGGATCAAAGCCCTCGCCAAGAGGCAACTGGGCCCGCCTTTGCTCGGTTATCCCTGGCTGGTTGCTCCTTACCAAACCAGGGATCAAAGCCTTCGCCAAGAGGCATCGGGCAGCAACCCTGCTCGGCCCGTTCTTAAGGATCAAAAGCCTTCGCAAGAGGCAACCGGGCCCGCCCTTGCTCGGTTATCCCTGGCTAGTAGCTCCCTACCCCAACAAACCAGGGATCAAAGCTCTCGCCAAGAGGCACCGAGAAGCTACCCTGCTCAGCCATATCCTTAGTAGGCCACCCACGGCCCCTCCCGTGCTAAGGATCAAAGCCCTCGCAAGAGGCAACCGGGCCTAACCTCGCTCGGTTATCCCTGGCTGGTAACTCACTACTCTAACACACCAGGGATCAAAGCCCTCGCCAAGAGGCAACCGAGCAGTTTCACTGCTCGGTCCGTCCCTGGCAGACCTTGTACGTCCCTTACAACGCCAGGGATCAAAGCCCTCGTCTAAAAGCACTGGGCAGCTACCCTGCTGGTCCAACCTTAGTGGACCTTGCACGGCCCACTCCGCACTAAGGAACATGACCTCACCAAGAGGCATCCGGGCTATCTAAGTCCGCGCGATCTCCGCCTCGACTTTGGGGCCATAGAGATACCGCCTTCACACCGGTCTTTGCACACTTGGCAAACGAACAGATTCAACTCGATGTGTGATCGCTAGACAAAGAACCGACATAAAACGAAAGCAGTATTGCGCAAATACAAGTGTTTACCGACAAAGGAAAATACAACTACAAACACTACTGCAAAAAGTCTTTATTCACAAAATCAAAGTCTTTACAAGGATATTGTGGGCTCCCCAGCCTCACAAAATACCCGAAGGCTTACAAAAAGAGAGGGGGAAAAGCCAAAAAATTCGGGGCACAAGCCCAGCCTAGAGCTCGCCTCCCTCATCACCATTGGCCGGAGGTATGGCCGCGGAAAGTGGGACCGGAGCACGGAGCTCACCATCGGCAAACTCCAGACACTGCTCCTTGATGGCATCAAGGGCTTTGTTCCAGGCAATGGCGGAGGCCTCGCCAAGGTCAACGTAAAACTGGTCCGACCCCCTGTAATCAGCCACCGCCGTTCTAGCTCGGATCTCGGCAACCTCTGCCGCCTGAAGCGCCGCCTCGGTGTCCCGCCTGCTGGCATCTCTCGCCTTCTTCATGGCTGCGAGGCGATCGGCCACCAACTTCGCCTCGACGACTTGGTGGGACTCACTCAGGCGGTGATAGGACTCCCAACATTTTGAAACGGTGAGCTCCGCGGCAGCCGACCGGGCTTCAAGGACGGCCATCCTCTCCCTCTCCAGACGCAACTCAAGTCGCAGATCCTCGGCCTCCGAAGAAGACTCTTCTGCTGACCTCGCAGCATGAATAGCCCCTCGGCCTCCATGCGAGTAACGAGGGCGTAGTGCTGAAGGACCTGACGAAAAACGGCAGAGAAACTTAGGGACGCCCGAACTAAGGAGAGGGCGCTCGAAACGACATATAAGGGAATACGTACCTGAACCGCCTCGTGGGCAATGGCCGCCATTTGGGCCCTCAGGGTCCCCCGTGACATCTGGCCCCCGGCCGACTCCTCCATACCAGCAAGGAGGCTGGCAGCAACGGAAAGCCCCGACGGGACCACGAAATGGGCGCCCCCTTCTGCGCGGGGATCCCCTCCGGATTCTCCATCGGCGGCGCGCGAGAGACCATCCTCTTCCTCCTAAGAGGAACCCCGTCAACGTCCTCTCCTGCATCCGTCATCTGGGGCTCGGGAACCCGTTGACGCTTTTGGCCGCCGCCAGAACAATCGTCAGGGGCTCGAGACGGGGCAGATGACCCAGCCATCGGAGGCACTTCTGGTACAGGCCTCGGGTCAGCCGGAGGCACGGCCGCACCGCCGGCCCCCCTCCTAGACTGAGCGTCGAAGGCACCAAGAGTCGCGGATCGAACCATTGGTCCTGCCAGAAGGAGAGCGTCGAGCCAACAAGACTCAGAATGAGCAAAATCTGAAGAGAGAGAGATCCCGAATCAGGCCTCCCCTCGATTTCTAGTGCCGGCGTCCTCATCCAACGACGGCGGTCAGCTCCCGCCAAAAACAACTCTTCGCATTCAACGGCCGCGATCGCTCCACCTGCTGCACGCACATTGGCCGAACCCCATCAGACGCCAGAAGTCTGCGGCCCGTCACATTAGCCAACCAGCGCTCGACACATGGGCTGTCGCTTCAGCAAAAGTACGCACGATCCGGCGCGCCCTCTTTAATGCAAAAGATCTCGTCCTGATTCGCTGGCGTCATCCAGAAAATACAACGGATTACCCGGGGACGCGCCAGACGATATCTTCAAAGAGGAGCTCACGTCGAGTGACCCGACAGACCACTCTCGACCCGACCTATCAGCTGGTCGGGACAAGAGGGGGGGCTAATGATGATGCGCAATATCGGTGATCTCCCAGATCATGACACGTGGCTGGCGACGTGTCCCAGGGCCTACAGTGGCGACCAGGCCGCTCCTATGCCCGTCCTACAAACAAGCGCTGGCTCACCTCCGAGCCCCTGGCACAATTGGCCTCCTCAGCCTTACAACTCGTCCCCGGGCTACCGCAGAACCAAGATACCTCGGCTCTCCCGCTCGTCCACAAGCTCTCCCGCCGAGGTCATCTTACTCGGTCTCATCGACCGACCAACGACACCGCTCACAGGCGTAACCTCCATCCCGCGAATCTCGCCATGCGTGAGATATCCGCCGG
Organism: Agapanthus africanus; assembly: GCA_030015575.1. NCBI lineage: Eukaryota > Viridiplantae > Streptophyta > Magnoliopsida > Asparagales > Amaryllidaceae > Agapanthus > Agapanthus africanus. The sequence continues at coordinate 201,470,235 of CM057347.1, read as the reverse complement.
CCACATCTCACGTTCCACGCCATCATGATCCCCATTAATGAGCCTGTCTCGCCATTAATGAGAGATCCCGCTCATCATGCGGGCGTGACGTCGGGAGCATAACGGCCAGCGTGATTTTCGCGCCTGCCTCGCCCGTTGCAACTGCTATATAAACCCCTCCTTCAGACGGTTCAAGTAAGCAATTTTTACTCCACTAAGCCGTTACTCTGCTCGGATCTCCTCTCTAACTTGATCGTCGGAGGGTCCTCGGTGGTACATCCACCCCGGGACTTCCTTGTAGGTAGCTCGGCAACAACAACAAGCTCAACCCATTAAGATCCACACGCTCCAGGAGCCAACCTCCAGATCCAACCTCAGCCGTCTATCGCCGCCATCATCAGATCAACGAGAGACAATATCTTGGCGTGATCCCGCTCGCGTCAACAATGTTGATTGCCTCAGGGAGGAATCAACGAACGAGTTCCTCGAGGAAGAATTCTCCTAAAGTGCAAAACATGTCAAGATTAGGAATCCTACGAGACTTGTGGAGATTCCTAGTCAGCTATCATAATAAGAGGATATAGTTCACAGATAATAAATAAAAAAACAGAAGTTAATATGTAAACAGTAATAATGAGACAAAAATTACATAAGCTTTTAAGCTATGAATTTAAGTGGATTTATAAGTGGTAAGAATGATGTCCTGAATAAACCCTATCTCAGCGATTCTTTGCTTTGTAATAACCAAAACTAAGAACAATGGTATAGAAAAATGAGTTTCCTTGGTGAGAGACTTTGGGAAATTATTGCAGGGAGTTTCCCCATGAATTGCTTATCATCAGAATCAAGAACCAAAAAGAAAAGAAATAGGTGTATCGATTAATGAAAATTTTCGCAGAGAAACACAATGAATTATTGAAAGATTTTATGCTTACTACTTGAGGGTGCTGAGGTGACATCTCATTGACAATATTAATGTTTTTACTTGAAATATCAACCCATGAGGCATAAAACTTCATGATAATTTTGTGCTAAGGTTTGAGAAGATAAAGCTCACATGAGATCAAGTCATAGAGCTTGACTATTGCCACGGCAAAAATAAACAGGTAGGTGGAGAAAGCAAACTAGTTTCTCTATGCTTCCGTAGGAAATTCACCCTGCAATATATACAATTATGCACCCACAAATTCACCCTTCATGAGTAAATGAGTCTCAATGGTTGGTAGGAATCAATGGGTGTAATAGCCCTTTCAATTTTCCAATTTAATAGAATTTTGAAATTGTACTTTACATGGGAATGGACTTCTTTTAAAAAGCATATGTCATTAATCATATAAATTACTCAGCTGATGGACAAGTTAGTAAGCAGTGACCATGAATAAACGTGCATGGGATATTCGGTCCCAATATTCGAAAGCCATACCCAAAGTTGAATTAGTATATGAGATTATTTAAATTATTTTGGTGGACTTTGACAGTGCATACTTTTAATTGGTAAGATACAATTATCTAGCATAGATTGTGTACATAATTATGATTAATGAGGATTTGATGGAGGCTTAGATCTCCTTCAGATCTCGCTTCCCGTTGATCTGTTGATGACTGCGATGGGTGGCTAAGATTGGATCTGGAGGCTGTCGCTCCTGAAGCGTATGGATCCCAATGGATTGAGGTTGTGGTTGCCGAGTTACCTGCAAGGGAGTCCCGGGATGGTTGTACCACCGAGGACCCTCCGACGATCAAGTTAGTCTAGAGATCCGAGCAGAGTAATGGCTTAGTGGAGTAAAAAATGGCTTACCTTGACCGTCTGAAAGAGGGGTTTAAGTAGTGGTGGCAGCAGGTGCAGCAGGCGCGAGAATCACGCCGTCCGTTACGCTCCCGACGTCACGCCCGTGTGATGAGCGGGACCTCCCATTAATGGCGAGACAGGCTCGTTAATGGGGGATCGTGGTGGCGTGGAACGTGGGATGTGGCCGGCGGAGATCTCGCGCATGGCGAGATTCGCGGGATGGCGGTTACGCCTGCAAGCGGTGCTGTTGGTCGGTCGATGAGACCGAGGAAGATGACCTCGGCGGGAGAGCTCGCGGGCGAGCGGGAGAGCCGAGGTATCTTGGTTCTCCGATAGCTCGGAGACGAGTTGTGAGGTCGAGGAGGCCGGTTATGCAGGGGGCTCGTAGGTGAGCCAGCGTTTGCTCGGTAGGACGAGCATATGTGTGGTCTGGTCGGCCGCTGTAGGCCCTTTCGTGCATGCTCTGGGACACGTCATCTGCCACATGTCATGATCTGGGAGATCACCGATATCGAGCATCATCATTAGCCTCCCACTCTCGTCCCAACCAGCTGACGGGTCGGGTCGAGAGTGGTCTGTCGGGTCATCCGAGGTGAGCCCCATTTTCGAAGATATCGTTGGGCGTGTCCCCGGGCCATCCGTTGTATTTTCTGGATGATGTCAGCAAATCAGGGAGAGATCTTCTGCATTAAAGAGGGTGTGCCGGATCGTATGCACTTTGGTGAGGCGGCAGGCCACGTGTCAGGTGCCGGTTGGCTGATGTGACGCGCTGCAGGCTTCTGGCGTCCGATGAGATGCTGCCAATGTGCTCGTGACAGGTGGAGCGATCGCGGCCGTCGAGCGCACTGAATCGTTTTGGCGGGAGCCGACCGTCGCCGTTGGATGGGGACGCCGGCTGTATAAATCGAGGGGGGGGCCTGATTGAGGATCCCTCTCTCTTCACATTTTTCTCATTCTGAGTTCTATTTGCTCGGCGCTCTCCTTTTAGGTTGGATCTTGCGTTTTCCCTTCTCGAGGATTTCCTCCCATCAGGTTAGATGTCTTGTTTTGAGGAGTTTGTAGATGTCGTGGGGGTAGATCCGAGGGATTCTTCCCCCGGGTCGGAGCCCCTTCGGGAAGTTGGGGTCAGATCCTCTTCCCGGGGTCGCGCGTCTGGGGCGGTTCCTAGAGCGGTGGCAGCGGACGCCCTGGGTGCGTCGTCCTCGTTAAGATATGAGGACGAGCTTGCTACCGCTCGGGCTTGTTTCCATGTTCCCTCAGGCTACACGCTGTGATTGGCCGAGGGAGGAGAGAGGGCAGATCAGGTGAGAGGTAGAGAGATCGCCTTGTACCTGGAAGCCCTTTGGGCCGGAATGCGCCTGCCTTTCTCTCCCGTGGTTGTAACTGCGTTAAATTACTTCGGGTAAGCCCCGGGCCAGCAAGTGCCGAACTCCTGGAGGATTCTCCTTGGGTTCCTGGTCCGGTTGAAGTTGCAGTCGATCCCCTTTAGTCTGTCCATCCTTGCCTCTTCCCTTATTTACAAAAGTCACCTCGGAACTCGCGCGGGCGACCCGAGGTGGGTTTACCTGTCCTTTAGGAAGCAGCGGGGGAGCGTAGCCGGGTCAAAAGTCGCCGTCCTGCCTTCTTCCATCCATGATTGGAAGAAGAGGTTTTTCTTCGTCGGGCCGCCAAAGGGTGAGGACTGGCCCGTACCCGTCCAGTGGTCTAGGGATAAGTGCTGGTAGGGAAATCCGTCCAATGACCCCGACGCGGCGAGAGTGGCGGCGTGGGAGCCTATTCCTCGGGCTGACGTGCTGCTTTCTGAGTGGGCCATCAGTTGGGCCGGGCTCAGCCCTGCCCAGTTCGTCGGTAAGTTAAGAGCTTGTATTTGTTTTTACTCTGTTTGCGTCGCTGATTCCACTATATCTTGTCTTGTGCAGAAACCATGGATGCGGACATCTACCGAGCAGCTATGCGCAAGCCGAAGAAAGGGGCGAAGGCTGGAGGGGCTAGCTCTTCTTGTCAGACGCCAGTCCCGGCTTCCCCAGCGGCCGTCTTGCCCCAGCGCTCGAGTGCGGACCGCGCCCCGGAGCTCAGCCAGGCATCGGGCAGAAAAAGGGCTCGGGGAGAGGACGCTCGAGCTTCGTGTTAATTATGTATATGCCCTAGAGGCCATTGTTGTATACATGATGTATATTATAATGGATGCTTGGATAAAAATAGAGAGGACTTTCTTGCTCGTCAAGATAGTATGCTATTTGGTTTCACTTTATCTTAACATGTTAACTTGTATATGTTTACTGTCTTAACTCTCACATGTTGATAAAACCCTTAGGATCTGTACTCGACTACTGGGACTATGATGAGATCATACTAGTGGGGTCATGGTAGTCGATGAGTACATCCTATAACAGTTCCTAGTCGAGAGTGTGTCGAGACAGGGCATTGATACACCAGAGTAGACTAGCGTATACGCATCTTGCCCCATATGATGGGCGGTGGATGATCCCATATCCATCGGTGTTTGACATCAAGGATGGTGTACGGGTGCTCAGTGGAGACTGGGTACACTGGAGGGACTCGCCGAGAACTCCCAGATGGTGATATACCACACGTCAGATGGCAGTTCTTCGGTGACACTGGTACAGGGTAGTCTGTAGACCCGAGATCGTCATAGAGTCTTGTTTGATTCCCACTGCGCTTTGATTTCCACCTTACCACGTCCAAGAGGGCGTGCAAAACGGTGGCTTTTGGGTGCAGTCCCGAATCACATGGAGGCAATGAGCGATAGGAGGGGATTCGTCTCTCCTGGTATAGGGAGTTGATGTTGTGCTGTGTTCGATTGGCTATAACTGGAAGTCCCTGGCCAGGGCTGATATAGAGATTTACTGGAAAGTGTTACCAGTAGTTTCTCGATCCGTTATGAGCCTCACATCGACACGACTTATCGGTTACTGGGGTCTGACGTATACCACCCCTAGACTAGATATGCAACATATCAGACGAAGAGACCGGACTGTACGGGAGTATTATTGATTGGATTCACAGGAGAATGTACAGGCTAGCTTGTTGATCTTCTGATCGCTCAATACCTGGGTGGCTGTTACGTTTAGCTGACCGCTTGCAGCTTGTGGGTGTTTGATATGATCATCACCTGCTACCGGCGTGTTGACGATTCTTTAGAGTCCTACACAGAGGTTTCTTGACTCAGGCAAAACTGAGTAAGGGCACATATGTGATATGTGCACGACCGAGGATAATGCGATATGAGATACCGTATTATATTCTCGCGATATTTAGATATGATCCGGGTCATCGGATCAAGTGTTGATTCGATGAATCGGTACATGATATATTAGTCGGTTATATTTGATATAGCCGGATTGTCGGATCAAGTGTTGATTCGATAATTTAATGTATAATAATATATATGATATATTGCATTACTTTATCTAATATTGGCTCGCTTTATTATTTCATTTTCTCACCGGATAATACATTGATATATATGCGATATATATTAATTGTATTATTTTCTTTTGTTACAAAATATATTATATATGTGATATATAATATTGTAACATAATATGATTACTAATGCAACATGTTTAGTGGAGATTAAACAAGGTTAGGGTTTGAATTGGGTTAGTTCTTTCATGAACATTCTAGAAGGTTTTCTTTTGTTTTATGCTAAGATATTATGGTTGATATTTTAGATGACTCATTCTTTAACCCAACCCAAACCCTAACCCTAGTTAATTCTCTACATGAGTTAACCTTGTCATAGTTAACCATGGTTGCATTATTAATCATATATCATTTCATTATTCATCACAAAAGGAATTAATCCATTTTTCTTCTTCTTCTTCTTCAACCTTGAGCTTTGAGAAAGCTTACTAGGTTTTCATTTTGTGATGATTTTGTGTGAGAATTTGATATAAAAAGAAAGCATAAATACTACTCCATCATCCTCATGTAATCTAGCTAATTAGATTAGGGTGTTCACCTCATTAGAGAGAGAGGGCTTGAGTTATAGAAACTTCGAGGTAGATCATCGGAGAAAAGGAAGACTACAAGCTAGCATGGATCGTTCGAGTTGTGGAGCCTCTCTTGAGTCCGGGAGATCGAGGATCGCGGCGAAGGGACTTCTACTCGGAGCTTATGAAGCGAAGGAGCGGACTACAAAGGTTGTAATCCCTTACACTTAGTTGTAAAGATGTTTACTTGCATGTTAAACCCTAATAATCTAGCAAAGATCCCGGCTTTGGGTTGTTCGGCACGTCTAAATTTTTATTCGGTCATGATTGATGGCTTATAGACCTTTGTAAGAGTGCCTAGGAACCCTACAGTGGTATCAGAGCCTAGCTAGAGCATTAGGCGACGTGTATACAAAGTTAAAACTCCGATCGAACCCCGAAACATAAAAAATGACCCCTCTCTGGAAATTTTGTAAAAATGTGATTTTTTTCTGCATTAAAATTACTCAAAAAAATCAGCAGGGAAATATAAGAAATACTGTGGAAAACGAGGCAGTAACTCGTACGGACAGCCGCGGAACCGCAGCAATACCTTGCTTGTGCCGCGGATCCGCGGCCGTACAGGAGAATTATTCTTTTATTTTTGCACAGTAATATCAATAGGTCCTTTTATATGATTCTGGGTATTTTTAATCTGACTCAAGTGTTGAGTGTTCTGGGGATTATTTTGAATTCGTTGATTCGATCGGAAAATTTAATTTCGTTCTGTTTTCCGGATATTTTAGAAACTGTTAAAATGTTCGAACGGATATCATTAACTCACTTTTTCCCAGCACGAAAAACTTTCAAGTGTTGAATTTTTCATGAGTTTAAATCTTTCGGAAAAACGTGCAAGTAACGCGGTGGTCCCTCTAGAAGAACACAAACCTTAACTCGATTATATGACCGTCTGAACCGCCTCTAAACCTTAGGGTTTGGGGCAGTACGGCGTGCCACATGTGAGGCGTTGGCTTGATCCTTCTACGGCTGGACCATTGGTACTGTGATATATTCTGGGATTATTTGAACTTCGCTCAAGTGTTGAGCTATTTAGGAAATCTTGGGTATTTGATTATCCGATCGGAAAGTTTAATACTGTCTATTTATCAGGAATGTGATACAATATGTGGAATTCATATAGTTAGGCATGAAATGCTAAGTATGTGATATTTCAGATTTATGATGTCTAAAGTTATTGTGGATTCCAAATGTTGTAGTTTTACAATTTCTTTTCTGTGACCGTAAGTGTAGTATGTAGTTGTATTGCCGGTTTTCGTTGCTATACATCAACGACGATCGGTGTATGCATACTTACTTACGTTGATGATATGATATATTATGTGTTGCTGTGATATGTTATATTGGATCGTCGTGTTCTGAATAGTCGAGGGTTTTATGTGAGATAAGGTTTTTTATTTTCATTCATGTAAAATTCATTTGTATGTAATATTCTTTTATTGGGGCACTTCTGGGATGAGGTTGATGTCACCAGTGTATATTATTTACTTTTCCGCATTAGATAGACCCAAGGAGGGGAGCACAAGTAACCGGGTTCTAGGGTCCAGTGGGAGGCCATCTCGAGGAGTCGAGACCGGGTCTCCTAACCCTAGAATTGGCAGTGTTGCTTGCCACTCTCGTAGGGGTCTAGGGATGTGAGTTTGGCTATTCATCGCGACCGTGGAATCCGTGTTTTATACCGGCTCGTATTAAAAACACGGACATCCTAGTATATCCAATATTTCATATATGTTCTTCTGCTGCAATGTTCTGTGATGAGATCATATTACTGCCTGAGACGAATGCTTATACTATATATATATATGCTGATATATAAATATTACTGCTTTCGTTTCTTCTGTGATGCTCCGGAAGCATAAGCTGATGGGTTTTATTAATGAGATTAATAAAAGAAAAGAAACCTAAAAGATGTTGTAGAATCAAAACTTTATAAAAAGGGTAGCTACAGTTTTGCTTTGCATAGCGGAATATATGATATACCCTGTACCTTATTCGATGGGGAAAGAGCCGAGATCCCTTCACCGGGAGTGACCTCTTTAGCGAAATTGGCAGATGCTACAAACTCGCGGTTTAGTTTTTGACAGCTTATATAGTTCTTGTATTGTACAGCGGTATATATGTATACCCTGCACCTTATTCGATGGGGAAAGAGCCGAGATCCCTTCACCGGGAGTGACCTCTTTAGCGAAACTAAGAAAAGCCTAAAAAACACTCTTTTTCAAAATCACTTGATTCTACGACGATATCAAGTTCATTACGCTCATGGTTTTCTGAAAAACCTGCGTAGCTCTCTGTCATTTCAGATAAATATTACTTAGTATTCGTGTTATGTTTGTTGACCTAGTCAAGGCGTAGTGTACGGTAGCTAAATAGTGTTTATCTGCTAAAACATAAGATGTGATTGGATTAGGGTAGTCGTACGGCCTTGTTGACTTAGTCAAGGGTCGTACGGGTGGGTTTAATTCAATCGGGAAATGTACGGGTTGAACTTGACTTACGATTTATGCTTTGTTGACTTAGTCAAGGTCATAGATCGCTAAGGGAAAAAAGCATTATCGGGAATTTCAAGTGTTGAAATTTGCAATGAGATTGCATACCTCCTATGAGATAGTTGGATCCCGGTACCTACTGCGAGTAAGAGTTACTCCTTAGAGAGTTTTACACAGGACAATTAGCCGATCAAGTAGGTGTCTAGAAAGGTGTTAACGGGGTTATGCCTCTGGGAAAACGAGGTTTATTTTAATTAGGTCCGTGCGAGAGCACGGGGAAACTCCCTCAAGTACCGACACTGATCTGGCTGAAAGATTGACGAAATTGTAGGGTGTAATTAATCCCGGCTAATTTTACCTTTAGGGTTTGAAGGAAGATTTGATAAAAACAGTGGGGGATATCTTGATTAGATAAGATAATAACCAATCTAATCTTGCAAGAGCATACGCTAAAGTGTTTTTCTTCTCTCTCTCTCCAGGTAGCGACCATGTCAGGCCATAATCAAGATAATAATATGGATGTATTGACTGAACCCGCTTATTATACTGAGCAGGGGAACGTTGGACCCGTTCTATCTTATAAGTATTATAAGACTGAGCAGGAAACAGGAGAACATCTGGATTCTCACGCCGCCCAAACGAAGAATAAGCGTGTTGATGCACCTTCTTCGGGTGTGTTAGTTATTGAGAATTGTTTTTCAGTTCACCCTACGTCCTGGGTATTAGATACCGGATCAGAATCCCACATATGTAATTTGTTACATGGGCTACGTAAAGGTAGAGAACTAGAAAAGGGTGATCATTCCGTAACAGTAGGGAATGGTACACATATTGCAGCCAAAGCAGTTGGCGAATATCACCTTGTATTACTAAATAGTAATACAATGATTCTGAATGAGTGCTATTATATACCAAACATGATGTGCAACATTGTATCAGTTTCTTTATTAAGTAAAGAAGAATATAATTTTGTAATACAGGATAATGTTATGAACATCTTCCTAAATCAAAAGTTGATTGGATTAGGCTCGTTACATAATGGCATATTCATTCTCAATCAAAATACAGTCCTTAATATACAAAGCACACACAAGAGGAAAAGTTCAGAAATAAACGAATCCTTCTTATGGCATTGTAGACTTGGTCATATCAATGCGACACGGGTAGCTAAGTTACAGAAGGATGGATATTTGAATACGTTCGAATTATCATCTTATGATACTTGCCATTCATGTCTCAAAGGAAAAATGACCAAAACTCCATTTAGTGGACACGGAGAAAGAGTTACGGAACTCTTAGGACTGGTACATAGTGATGTATGCGGTCCTATGTCTACGCATGCCAGGAACGGTTCTTCCTACTTCATTACATTCACTGACGATCTCTCTAGATACGGAGATGTGTTCCTGATGAAACACAAGTCTGAAACTTTTGAGAAATTCAGAGAATATAAGCACGAAGTACAGAACCAAACGGGCAAAAGTATTAAAATCCTTCGATCTGATCGAGGAGGAGAATACTTGAGCAATAATTTTCTGGATTATCTAAAAGAGAATGGGATTCTCTCTCAGCTTACTCCTCCTCATACACCACAACACAACGGTGTATCGGAACGGAAGAATCACACCCTATTAGATATGGTGCGCTCTATGATGAGCGATGCTGAGTTACCTATTTCCTTCTTGGGGTATGCGCTTGAGACAGCCATATACCTATTGAATCTGGTCCCATCTAAATCAGTACCTACGACACCATATGAGATATGGAGTGGGAAGAGACCATATTTTAAACGAATTAAGATATGGGGTTGTCATCCGGACAAACTCTAGGCATGATCAGTTCTTTGCAAGTTTGTGGGGTATCCAAAGAATTCTCAAGGATATTTTTTCTACCACGCTGAGGAACAAAAAGTGTTTGTTGCTCAACATGCCACCTTTTTGGAAAAGGAATTAGTGGCAAAGTGGTAGAGCTGGAAGAGGTTCCAGCACCGCAAACTACAACTGATGATTTATTGGAACCAGAGGATCAGTAGTACCCGACGAACCCCAGCCTCTCGGCCGATCTAGTAGGGTTTCTCATCCACCTGAGAGATACTACGGTTTTCTCATTGATGGTGGAAGCAAGGATTGCATCATGGAAGATGATGACCCGACTAGTTTCGAGCAGGCCATCATGAGTGGTGACTCTGTGAAATGGCTGGATGCAATGCGATCTGAGATGGAATCCATGTACACCAACAAAGTATGGACTTTGGAAAATGCTCCTGAAGGGGTAAAACCCATTGGGAGCAAGTGGATTTTTAAAAAGAAAATTGGTGTAGATGGAAAAGTTGAGACTTTCAAAGCTAGACTTGTTGCAAAGGGTTTTCGTCAACGACCAGGTGTGGATTATGACGAAACCTTTTCTCCAGTGGCTATGCATAAGTCCATCCGGATCTTACTTGCCATTGCTGCATACCATGACTACGAAATCTGGCAAATGGATGTTAAGACCGCCTTTCTAAACGGTGATTTAGAAGAGTGCATGTACATGACTCAGCCAGAGGGCTTCGTAGATAGTGGGAGCAGCGGAAAGGTGTGCAAGCTGCTTAAATCCATTTATGGGTTAAAGTAAGCATTGCAGAGTTGGAACATCTGTTTTGATGTTGTAGTAAAAGAGTGACTTCATCAAAAATATAGATGAACCTTGTATTTATAAGAAGGTTGCAGAGAGTAAGGTTGTATTCCTCGTATTGTACGTGGATGACATACTCTTGATAGGAAATGATGTTCCTATGCTGCAATCAGTCAAGCTCTTCTTATCACAAAGATTCTCAATGAAAGATCTAGGTGATGCCTCCTGCATATTGGGAATAATGATCTATAGAGATAGATCTAAACGGATACTGGGATTGTCCTAATCCAGGTACATTGACACCATACTAAAGAGGTTTAGTATGGAAGAATCCAAGCGTGGGAACCAACCCACGATCTCTGGACTCACTCTCACCAAAGAGATGTCTCCCAAGACTGATTTGGAGAGAGCTCGCATGCAAGGGATACCCTATGCTTCGGCAGTAGGCTCTATCATGTATGCGATGCTATGTACCAGACCCGATGTAGCATACTCACTAAGTGTAGTGAGTCGGTATCAAGCAGATCCTGGAGAGAGTCACTGGATAGCTGTGAAGAACATTCTCAAGTACTTACGAAGGACTAAGGAGATGTTCTTGGTGTATGGTAACGGAGAACTCCAGGTGGAGTTCTTTACCGATTCCAGCTTCCAAAGTGATAAGGATGAATCTAAGTCGCACTCGGGATTTATCTTTACCCTCAATGGAGGGGTGGTATGTTGGAAGAGTTCCAAACAGGATACCGTTGCAGACTCGACGATGGAGACTGAATACATCGCTGCCAACGATGCTGCCAAAGAGGCTGTCTGGATAAAGAAGTTCATTAGTGAGCTTGGTGTGGTTCCATCCATTGAACATCCAATACCTCTGTATTGCGATAACAATGGAGCTGTAGCTTTAGCCAAGGAACCCAGGTCCCATCAAAAGTCCAAACATATTCTGAGGCGGTATCACCTGATCAGGGAGATAGTTGATCGCCGGGAGATCGAGGTCAGGAGAGTAGATACGAAGGACAACACTGCGGATCCACTCACGAAGGCCATTCCCCAGATACATTTTGAGAGATTATTCGGGATGCTAGGTATGAGATACTACAGCAGCTGGCCTTATTGTAAGTGGGAGATTGTTAGTTATATATATGCCCTAGAGGTCATTGTTGTACATATGATGTATATTATAATGGATGCTTGGATATATATAGAAAGGACTTTCTTGCTCGTCATGATAGTATGCTATTTGGTTTCACTTTATCTTAACATGTTGACTTGTATATGTTTACTGTCTTAACACTCACATGTTGATAAAGCCCTTAGGATCTGTACTCGACTACTGGGACTATGATGAGATCATACTAGTGGGGCCATGGTAGTCGATGAGTACATCCTATAACAGTTCCTAGTCGAGGGTGTGTCGAGACAGGGTATCGATACACCAGAGTAGAGTAGCGTATACGCATCTTGTCCCATATGATGGGCGGTGGATGATCCCATATCCATCGGTGTTTGACATCAAGGATGGTGTACGGGTGCTCAGTGGAGACTGGGTACACTGGAGGGACTCGCCAAGAACTCCCAGATGGTGATATACCATACGTCAGATGGCAGTTCTCCGGTGACACTGGTACAGGGTAGTCTCTAGACCCGAGATCGTCATAGAGTCTTGTGTGATTCCCACTGCGCTTTGATTTCCACCTTACCACGTCCAAGAGGGCGTGCAAATCGGTGGCTTTTGGGTGCAGTCCCGAATCACATGGAGGTAATGAGCGATAGAAGGGGATTCGTCTCTCCCGGTATAGGGAGTTGATGTTGTGCCGTGTTCGATTGGCTATAACTGGAAGTCCCTGGCCAGGGCTGATATAGAGATTTACTGGTAAGTGTTACCAGTAGTTTCTCGACCCGTTATGAGCCTCACATCGACATGACTTATCAGTTACTGGGGTCTGACGTTTACCACCCCTAGACTAGATATACAACATATCAGACGAAGAGACCGGACTGTACGGGAGTGTTACTGATTGGATTCACAGGAGAATGTACAGGCTAGCTTGTTGATCTTCTGATTGCTCAATACCTGGGTGGATGTTACGTTTAGCTGACCGCTTGCATCTTGTGGGTGTTTGATATGATCATCACCTGCTACCGGCGTGTTGACGATTCTTTAGAGTCCTACACAGAGGTTTCTTGACTCAGGCAAAACGGAGTAGGGGCACATATGTGATATGTGCACGACCGAGGATAATGCGATATGAGATACCGTATTATATTCTCGCGATATTTAGATATGAGCAGGGTCATCGGACAAGTGTTGATTCGATGAATCGGTACATGATATATTAGTCGGTTATATTCGATATAGCCGGATTGTCGGATCAAGTGTTGATTCGATAATTTAATGTATAATAATATATATGATATATTGCATTACTTTATCTAATATTGGCTCGCTTTATTATTTCATTTTCTCACCGGATAATACATTGATATATATGCGATATATATTAATTGTATTATTTTCTTTTGTTACAAAATATATTATATATGTGATATATAATATTGTAACATAATATGATTACTAATGCAACATGTTTAGTGGAGATTAAACAAGGTTAGGGTTTGAATTGGGTTAGTTCTTTCATGAACATTCTAGAAGGTTTTCTTTTGTTTTATGCTAAGATATTATGGTTGATATTTTAGATGACTCATTCTTTAACCCAACCCAAACCCTAGCCCTAGTTAATTCTCTACATGAGTTAGCCTTGTCATAGTTAACCATGGTTGCATTATTAATCATATATCATTTCATTATTCATCACAAAAGGAATTAATCCATTTTTCTTCTTCTTCTTCAACCTTGAGCTTTGAGAAAGCTTACTAGGTTTTCATTTTGTGATGATTTTGTGTGAGAATTTGATATAAAAAGAAAGCATAAATACTACTCCATCATCCTCATCTAATCTAGCCAATTAGATTAGGGTGTTCACCTCATTAGAGAGAGAGAGAGCTTGAGTTATAGAAACTTCGAGGTAGATCATCGGAGAAAAGGAAGACTACAAGCTAGCATGGATCATTCGAGTTGTGGAGCCTCTCTTGAGTCCGGAAGATCGAGGATCGCGGCGAAGGGGCTTTTACTCGGAGCTTATGAAGCGGACTACAAAGGTTGTAATCCCTCACACTTAGTTGTAAAGATATTTACTTGCATGTTAAACCCTAATAATCTACCGAAGATCCCGGCTTTGGGTTGTTCGGCATGTCTAAATTTTTATTCGGGCATGGTTGATGCCTTATAGACCTTTGTAAGAGTGCCTAGGAACCCTACACTTCGGAGGTGGAGACGAGCTCTCCGCCGTTGCCTCTCAAAAGGTTCCCCCGAACCGTTCCGCGGACCCCGGACTCTCCGATCTTGGTGGACGAGGGGGAGCTTCGGTTTGAGGTGCCCTCGGGGCTTTATGTCGCTGACAGCTTGCTGCACGACATAGAGATGTCGGCCGGTGGACGGGTCGCTGGGAGGACGCTGAAGGGACAACTGGCGTCCGTCGCCCAAGCGGCCCTGCAGGTTGGCGCTCGTACATCTTCTCATTGTTTGCGAGATTTGGTGCCTCTTTTTCTTTCTGACCCCCCTCCGATTTCTTTAGGTCCTCCAGCACGTCGCCATCGTCGTCCGGATGGAGGAGGAGGAGATAGCCCCGGCGGTGCGAGCCGCGGGCGAGTTCTCCTCGAAGCGGGAGCTGGAGGTGGCGATGGTGAGGGTCGCTGCCCTTGAAGGCGAGGTGGCCGCCAGGAGGCAGGAGGCGGTGGCCGCAAAGAAGGAGGCGGCGGCGACGAAGCAGGAGGCTGCGGCGACGAAGCAGGAGGCGGCGGCAGCGAAGCAGGAGGTGGCGACCTCGAAGCATGAGGTGGCGGCCTCGAAGCAAGAGGGGGCCAGGCTCCGCGAGGCCGCCCAGGCCGCCCAGGCCAAACTTTAGGGCTCCGAGGTGCTCGTTGGCACCATGAAGAAGTCAGTGAACACCCTCCGAGGGGAGTTGGGGGCTGCGGTAGAGGCCGCGAAGAGAGCTAACCTCAGGGCGGCGCAGGCGGTGGAGAACTTCCAGAAGTCGGAGCAGTTCTACGCCGTCCTAGCCTCGGCCACCACCATGATCTGGCACGAGGCTCTTGACGCCGTCAAGGCCCGGGTGCCAGAGTTTGCTGATGAAGATCTCCGCGCAGAATATCCCCACGGGGATAACGAGCAGGGAGATGCCCCCGGAGCACTGCCGGGGAAGGGCCTCTCGGCGAGGGCAACGCCGAGGCTCCTGTGACGGACGCATCCCCAGTCACGGTGGACGTCGAGCTCATCAGTATCGTGCCCGCCCCCGGGGCCTGAAGCCCCTCGTCTTCTCTCTGTCTTTCCTTTTGTTGCGTCGGGTTTTTTGTAGGCCTTCGGGCATTTTTGTAAGGCTGGGGAGCCCATAGTACCCTTGTAAAGGCTTTGACTTTTTGAATAAAGATTTTGTTTTTGCAGTAGTGTTTGTGCTTGTACTTTCTTTTGTTGGTAGACGCTTGTATCGGTACAGTACTGCTTTATGGTCGGCATGTTCCTCGTCCAGCGATTACTCGTCGACTTGACTCTGATCATTTGCTGAGTGTGCGAGGACCGGCGGGAAGACGGTGTCTCCATGGCACCAAAGTCGAAGTGTAGATCGCTAAGACGTTGATAGACCGGATGCCTCTTATTGATTTCACGTTCCTTAGTTGTTTGAGGGGCCGTAATTGGCCAACTGAGGATGGTGCCGAGCAGGGTAGGTGCTCGATGCCTTTTTACGAGGGCTTTGATCCTTAGCACGGGAGGGGCCGTAAGTGGCCTACTAAAGATGGGGCCGAGCAGGGTAGCCGCTCAGTGCCTCTTGGCGAGGGCTTTGATCCTTAGCACGGGAGGGGTCGTAAGTGTCCTACTAAGGATGGCCGAGCAGGATAGCTGCTCGGTGCCTCTTGGCGAGGGCTTTGATCCTTAGCGCGTGAGGGCCCGTAAGAGGCCTTCTAAAGGTGGCCGAGCAGGATAGCTGCTCGGTGCCTCTATGCGAGAGCTTTGATCCTTAAGGATGCCCGAGCGGGGTTGCCGCCCGGTGCCTCTTGGCGAGGGCTTTGATCCCTGGTGTTCTGCCAGGGACAACCGAGCACGGGTCGTGCTAAGCGGTTGCCTCTTGCGAGGGCTTTTCATCCTTAGCGCGGGAGGGGCCATAGGAGGCCTACTAAGGATGCCCGAGCGGGGTTGCCGTCCGGTGCCTCTTGGCGAGGGCTTTGATCTCCGGTGTGTTGCCAAGGATAACTGAGCACGGATCGTGCTAAGCGGTTGCCTCTTGCGAGGGCTTTTGGGTCCTTAAGGATGCCCGAGCGGGGTTGCCGCCCGGTGCCTCTTGGCGAGGGCTTTGATCCCTGGCGTCGTAAGGTAGGGAAGCTACCAGCCAGGGACAGCCGAGTAGGGTAGCTGCCCGGTGCCTCTTGGCGAGGGCTTTGATCCCTAGCGTTGTGTGGTAGGGAAGCTACCAGCCAGGGATAGCCGAGCAGGGATGCTGCCCAGTGCCTCTTGGCGAGGGCTTTGATCCCTGACATTGTGTGGTAGGGAAACTACTAACCAGGGATAGCCGAGCAGTGTAGCTGCAGGGCTGCCTCTTGTTGAGGGCTTAGATCCCTGGCGTTGTGTGGTAGGGAAACTACCAGCCAGGGATAGCCAAGCAGGGTAGCTGCAGGGCTGCCTCTTCGTGAGGGCTTTGATCCCTGGCGTTGTGTGGTAGGGAAGCTACCAGCCAGGGATAGCCGAGCAGGGTAGCTGCCCAGTGCCTCTTGGCGAGGGATTTGATCCCTGGCGTTGTGTGGTAGGGAAACTACCAACCAGTGATAGCCGAGCAGTGTAGCTGTAGGACTGCCTCTTGTTGAGGGCTTAGATCCCTGGCGTTGTTGGTAGGGAAACTACCGGCCAGGAATAACCGAGCAGGATAGCTGCAGGGCTGCCTCTTGTTGAGGGCTTAGCTCCATGAGGAAGGACTGAGTAGTGAAGCTGCTCGGTTGCCTCTTGGCGAGGCTCTGTCGGACCCTCCCAAGGTGAGCACCGAGGAGTGGGACAGTCGCTGGGACACGTGTTACGAGGGCGCGGTGAAGGCGAAGCGCCGGATTTGCGTCGTTTCAGTTTCGTATGGGGAGGCATGATGCTTGTCATGTGGCGCCTGCGTTGCGGGTGAAATGGGCGACTGTTGGACTCCCAGGCGTCATTGTCTATAAAACGGAAGGAGTATTGATTACTCTTTTCCTTGCAACCGAATCGAGGATTTCCCTTTCAGCATCCCCGACATCATAACCTTCGAGGATGTATACCTCTACGACCCGTACTGCACTGATGACATGGTGCAGTCGGTGATAGTCCGGATCGAGGATCATTTCGGCCGATTGCTCCCCTGGCGCGCCTCCCTACTTCAGTTGCTTATGTACTCCATCAGGAGGGTGTCGCCGGGGCTCTATAACCCCTTATCCGAAATGTTGTTCGACGAGGCCATAGGCAAGGTAAGGTCTCTTTGGCGCTTTGGCCTAATCTCTGCAAGCCGGCTAAACCGCTCGGAAGCGCTCGTCCGTGAGTGTTACCAGTTGAGGCTCGACGCTGAAGCTCGCAGGGGGATCGGAGGCAGAGGATAGGTGCTGCGAGGGCTCGGCTGGAGGAGATATGCTCAGAGTACCACGAGCAGTGCTCTCTGCATCCCATTCCCCCGTTGAATTTTTTTTTGTACGGCTGAGGAGCCTATAGTCCCCTTGAGCGAATAAAATTCTTTTTCTTTTCTGCAATGCTCTATTGATCCCTTTATTATATAAACAAAAGATCTCAAGAAGATGGTACATTGCTTTTGAAAAGAAAATACATGCTAGTAGATGCTTTTATTCATGCAGCTTGAGCCATGCGTCTGTTGGTATCTATGCTCGGCATGGGGTACCGAGCTTCGGGGGTACCAGACGCATGCTCTGCTGACACTACTATGATCTGGTCGATGGTCTGCTCGGCTGGAGGGGGACACTGCTCCTGCTCGCGGTCAGCTTGCCGCTTGTCCCTCAGGTATGCTGCGAGGTGCCCCGAACGGATGAGCTCTTCAATATAGTCTCGGAGTTGTTTGCAGCTCTCCGTTGAGTGGCCCAGCGACCTATGAAAGCCGCAGTAGGGGCCCCGGGTTCGCATTGAGGCCGCGTGTGGGATCGCGGGGAACTTGAAGAACCCTTCGCCTTTGGCCTCCTCAAGTAGCACTGCCTAGGAGACGTTAAGCGGCGTGTACTCTAGGAACTTTGGGGGTAGGGCTTTTGCCGTTCAGGTCCCCTTCTCTCGTCCCTTGCCCTCTTCTTTTGTCGGCTTGCTCTGCCTGGGGGAGGTTGAGGTTCGTGTTCACCTCGGATTCGAGCTGGACCTTGCGCTCGGTCCAGGCCTTCATCTCGGCCATGGTCTTAGGTTGCGCCGGTACAAAAGAGCATAACCACTCCTTGTTCCTAAGACCAGACCTCAGAGCCGTGATGACCGTCTCGTCCCGGTGCTTTGGGACCTCGAGAAGGGCGTGTTCCCCACCGGAAGGCGCGACCGGGACGTTGGGACGTCCGGGCCTGAATTTCGGGGGCAGATGCTATTTGGTGCTATCCGTCCACCTCTTCGAAGATGCCAAGTTGATTTATGACACCATGTATCGAAGGTTTAAACGGATGCGGCCGATGTAGCAGACTTCATCAGATTCCTCCTCGTTGAGGGGTTTTTGATTGTGGGGACGCTCTTCCCTATAGACGCAAGCCCCTGCAGTTAATTACGCTACCGTATCGCGGTAACCACTTTCTCCTTCTCCAGATGGTCACTTCGTGTCGTGGGTGTTTGTTTTGTTTTTGGTTGCCCGTGGATTGTATACGGAGACTAATTTATGTTGTCGCCCGTAGGGCGTGGATTAGTCCAAATCTGTATCTTCTTAGATTTGGGTTTGGGGTTGGATTTGAGGATACGTTAGTCTCATTTGAGACTAAGATCAACTTAAACGTTTGTTAAGGATACGTTAGTCTAATTTTAGACTAAGATCAACTTAACGGGATCGTTTAGATCCAACAAAATAGCATTTGGGCGCTATTGTTTAGCTTAGGGACATTGCGGTCCAAGGTTAAGGACATCATAGTCCATGGGTTTAAGGACCCCACAGTCAAAGGTTAAGGACATCATAGTCCATGGGTTTAAGGACCCCACAGTCAAAGGTTAAGGACATTATAGTCCATGGGTTTAAGGACCCCACAGTCCAAGGTTAAGGACATCATAGTCCATTAAGGACCCCAGAGTCCAAGGTTAAGGACATCAAAGCCCATGGGCTTAAGGAACTTATATTCCAAGGTTAAGGACATCATAGCCCATGGGCTTAAGGACCCCACAGTCCAAGGTTAAGGACATCATAGTCCATGGGCTTAAGGACCCCACAGTCCAAGGTTAAGGACATCATAGTCCATGGGTTTAAGGACCCTACAGTCCATGGAATGTTTGGTTATCGGGACCCGTCACCTCTCTGAATACGTTGAAGGATTACAACGACAAATATCAAAGGAGTGAAGAGATGTAGCCTTGAACCAATTTTGGTTGGGAGATCTGTAGTCTAATTGGGACTAAGATCTGAGATTTATGAGCATATGGGCTCAATTAATCTGAATGAGGGGTTTATAGCCAATTTGGGCTCGGCCCACTCAGTTAAAATATTAAACATTTGACAATGCTGGGCATTGATTTGAGTTCTGACAATATTTTTGTCTTTTATTGAATGTTGAGCATTCATCATAGCTCTAGGGCTTTATTCACAGAACAATTTATGTTCTTTTAGCGCACACGTGAGGAGCACGTGGCGCGCTTGGCGCTTTGCGCCAGTCAAAGAGCGCAGAGCGCTTCTGTTAGGTAGCGCACACGTGAGGAGCACGTGGCGCGCTTGGCGCTAAGTGCCAAATAATGGGCGCATTGCGCTAGTTTATGAGCGCAAAGCGCTATTTGTTCAGTGGCGCACACGTGGTGCGCTTGGCGCTGAGCGCCAGTCCATGAGCGCAAAGCGCTAGTTGTTAAGTGGCGCACACGTGAGGAGCACGTGGTGCGCTTGGCGCTGAGCGCCAGTCCATGAGCGCAAAGCGCTAGTTTATGAGCGCAAAGCGCTATCTGATCAGCTTTATGATCTGAGAAATAAATTCTCGTTTATAAGAGACTTTGTCTCAAGGTTCTTAAGAACAAAGTTCTTATTTTTATAGGAGATGTTTCAATCTCTTATTCTGGTGAATGGCTTTGCCTTTATGGATCTGTGATCCTAAGAGAATTGAATTATTCTCCCCCCTTTTTTTATAATGAAATGTTCATGATCTCTTTCTGTAAAAGACCTTAGTCTTATAGATCTATGATCTGTGAGAAGAATTATGTTGTTCTTCTTATTTTATGATGAGATCTTTTGATCTCTTTGTGAAAGAGTTTGGTCTTATAGATCTATGATCTTAAAGAAAGAAGTGAATTCTTCTTTTTATATGAGACGATTTCGTCTTTCTGTTCATTTTACCTTGAAGAAAAGTTCTTCTACCGAGAGCTTTGCTCTTCTTTCTGAGATTTCTCAAAGTTTTGGGGGAGTCCCTCTCTCTGTTTTTTTCTCTATCTGTTTTCTCTATCTGTTTTCTCTCTCCTCAGACTTGAAGTCTTAGAGCCTTTATATAGGGCGAGCTGATTTGTTCAATAAGTTAAGGAGATCTTTTCTCCAATTGATTTGGGGATTTCCCCACCGTTGGATCATTGATCCAAGGGCTTCTGATTTACACAAGGCAATCTTCTTGTTTTTAACAAGATTGGGAAATCTTTTCCCACACAAAATTTATTCTATATTTTGGTGATTTTTAATCACCTTTGGATCATTAATCCAACGGTGCTCTGATTTACAGAGCACAATCTTTTTGTTTGGAAAGATTTTGAGGAATCTCTCCTTAACAGAATTTTATTCTGGTTAATTGATGATTTATCATCTTTATTGGATCTTTGATCTGACGGTGGGGAGCTTTTAGTTTCAGCGCTAGCACACCCGTGCTTTGCACGTGGTGCGCTGCTTAGAGTGCAGTGCACTTGGTGCTAGCACACCCGTGCTTTGCACGTGGTGCGCTGCTTAGAGTGCAGCGCACTTGGCGCTAGAGCACACGTGCTTTGCACGTAGTACGCTGCTTTGCACGTGGTACGCTGCTTATATGCAGCGCACACGTGCTTTGCACGTGGTGCGCTGCTTAGGGCGCAGTGCACTTGGCGCTGCTATGAAGCGTTGCTTCATTTCAAAATTTGAAATTTGAACAGAGCTTTGCTCTGATTGGGGGAAACAAAGGCCCCCCCACCGTTGCGCTCACGTGACCCACATGTGAGTGCAGCGGTGGCAATATCTTGCCCCTTGGATCAATTCAGAAGTTGAAACGGTATCTCAGTGCCTATAAATAGGACCCTTGGCCCTTGAGATGATTTCTGTTCATCTTCTTCCTTGTTTTTTCCTGAGAATTTTTATTCTCCTTCAGAGCATAGCTCTTTGTCTTAAGAACTTTCTTAAGGACAGAACTCTGTCAAAATTTAGGTCAAGATCAAATCTTTTAAAGGATCTTTTAATAACCTAGGGTTTTACCCATTAACAGAGCTTTGCTCTTCAAAGATCTTCGATCTAAAGAAAACCTTTTTTAGGGTTTCATTAACAGAGCTTTGCTCTCTTGGAATCATAGATCTAAAGAGATCTTTCTTGGGGTTTCTTAACCCATTAACAGAGCTTTGCTCTTTTCAAATCATGTAGAATTATTAATCTCTTATGAAGAACTCTTAAGAGTTTGTTCATGGTGTTAGTTGTGTGTATGCCCTAGAGGCCAGTATTGTACAGATGATGTATATTATATTGGATGCTTGGACATATATAGAGATGACTTTCTTGCTCGATATGATAGTATGCTATCTGGTTACTCTTTATCTTAACATGTACACTTGTCTCTTTAAACTGTCTTATAGTTACATGTTGGTAAAGCCCTTAGGATGTGTACTTGACTATCTGGATTATGATGCAGATCATACTAGTGGGGACATGGTAGTCCATAAGTACATCCTTCAAGGTCCCTAGTCGTGGGTGTATCGAGACGGGGCATCGATATACCAGAGTAGACTGGCGTATACGCTTCTCGACCCATGAGATGGGCGATGGATGATCCCATATCCATTGGTGTTTGACATCAGAGATAGTATACGGGTGCTCAGTGTAGACTGGGTACACTGGACGGACTCGCCGAGAACTCCCAGATGGTATTATACCTCACGTCAGATGGCAGTTCTCAGGTGACACTTGTGCAGGTTAGTCTGTAGACCCGAGATCGTCATAGAGTCTTGTGTGATTCCCACTGTGCTTTGATCTCCACCTTACCACGTCCATGAGGGCGTGCAAAACGGTGGTTTTTGGGCACAGTCCCGAGTCACATGGAGGCAATGAGCGATAGGAGGGGTTTCGTCTCTCCCGGTATTGGGGGTTGATGTTGCGCTGTGCTCGATTGGCCGTAACAGGGAAGTCCCTGGCCAGGGCTGATCAGAGATTTGCTGGTAAGTGTTACCAGTAGTTTCTCGACCCGTTATGAGCCTCACATCGGCACGACTTATCGGTTATTGGGGTCGACGTATACCACCCCTAGACTTGATATGCGACATATCAGACGAATAGACCGGACTGTACGGTAAGTGTTACTGGTTGGATTCACAGGAGTGTGAGCGGGCTAGCTCGTCGATCTTCTGATCGCTCAATACCCGGGTGGCCGTTACGTTTAGCAGACCGCTTGCGGCTTGTGGGTGATTGATATGATCATCATCTGCTGCCGGTGTATTGACGAGTCTTTAGAGTCCTACACAGAGGTTTCCTGGCTCAAGCGAAACGAAATAGGAGCGCATATGAGATATGTGCGGGACCGAGAATAATGCGTGTATGCGATACCGCATTTCATTCTCGCGATGAATGTTTCGAATGGTTGTATACGATATGACCTAGTTATCGAATCATTGATTCGATAAATCGATACATAGGATACTAGTCGGTTATATGCGATATGACCGGATCATTAAATCAAGTGTTGATTTAATGATTTAATGTATAATTATATATTTGATATATTACTTTGCATTAACTAGTATTGGTTCACTTTAAATGGATTTTCTCACTTGATGTGCAAGTTGTATATGTGATATACTTTTGTGCACATGTTTGTATCATGTTTGATGATGCATGTTTAATTGGTTAAGTGTAAAGAATCAAACCATGGTTAAAAAGATGATTAGGGTTTTGCTTATTCATTTATTTATTTATTCATTTATTTGGAAAAGATTTTTGAGAGAATAGTGGCTTTCTTTGTTTCTAGTTGAAGCTTCATGAAGCTTTGACTTTGTAACCATTCTTGTCTTCATGCTTAACCCTAACCATTCCAAGTAACCATGGTCTATTCTTTACACTCTACTATAGTTAGTATATGATAAGTATCTATTTTCTTTTCATTTTTAAAAAAACACTTATCATATTCTAGCTTCATCTTCTTCTTCATCTTCAAAGAAAAAGATTAAGTCCATTAATGGCAACTTGAGCTAAAGTGTAAGAAATCCAATTCTAAAGTGAACCCACCTCCTATTTCTTCACTCTCTACCTATTGCCAAGTAGTATAGGATGTTTTCTTCACAAGTTTCACAACTTGTTGGAGTTGGAGCTTGAACTTGTGATGCCTCGACGTAGATCATCTTGTTAGTGTTTATGCCCTAGAAGGCCATTACTGTATTATACTAGTTTGTATATTACTTAATGGAAGCTTGGGATATTCACATGTATATAACAGTCTTGCTAAACATGGTAGTATGCTACTTGGTTTTTCTATCTTAATATGTAAGTATACGTATTGATAGAGCTCTTAGGATCTTGCTTGTCTACCAGCGTTGTGATGGCACTCACACTAGTGGAGGCTGGGTAGTCTACAAGCACATCCTTATTCAGGTCCCTGGTCGTTGGATTATCGAGACAGAGCATCGATACTCCGGAGTAGACTAGTGTGTACGCTTCTCATCCCAGTTGGGGAGATGGTCTGTCCCACAGCCGTCGGTACGTCGTACTGGAGATAGTATGCAGGTGCTCGTTAGGTTACGGGTACACCGGACAGGACTCACAGGGAACTGTTGGTTGGTTTTATACCAGTCGTCAGTGAACAGTTCCCAGGTGACATGAGTACAGTATAGTCCGCAGACTTGACACTGCTACTTCGCCTCGAGTGTGTCGCACTGTTCTTAGATTGCTACCCTACCACGGCTCAAAGGAGTCGTGCAAACAGGTAGCAGTTGGGTGCAGTCCCGAGCACTTGGAGGCAGTGGCGGTTAGACAGGATTCGTCCCTCCCGGTATTGGGAGTAGATATCGCGCTGTGTCAGAGAGCCATTACGCAAAGTCCCTGGCCAGGGCAAGCGAGATTTGCTGGTAGGTTCCAGTAGTTTCTCAGGGTGTAATGGGCTTCGCTCCGACACGACTTATACCGCTATTAGGGGACTGACGCTTGCCGCCCCCCTAGGCCCGATATGCGATAGTCTTGGACGAACGGACCGGACTGTATGGAGATTGTCACATCAGACTCAGTAGGAGTTCGGATGGGTTTCCTCATCGGCCTTCTTATCGACAACTACCTGGGGACTGTTACGTACAGCTAGTGCCGCTTGCGGTCTGTGGTTAAACCCACTGCCAGCGTAGTAGTCGAGTCTCTAGAGTCCCACACAGAGAGTTTCCTATTCCAGGCGAAACGATATAGAGGTCGTATGGTTTTACGACAAGGGTTCGGACGCATACGTGCGTTTACGCGCGTACGACTTTCGGACAGTTTTTACCAGTCGGCTTTGGCTTAAGCCAGTTACTGGTATCCGGTTATTGGATTTTTACAGTCTAAAGTTTTTCCGTATTTTTGCGGATTGGAGGGGCGTTCTCGTAATTGTACGAGAAGCTTCTAGAAGATGGTGGCTAAGGAGGGTTATGTGTCATATACATTGAATGAGTTATATGAGTCATGAGGGTGATTCATTCATCTCATTAATGCACATTTATTGCTTAATGACTCATGCTAATGAATCACCACTTGATATTTTATGAAGCATGATTATTCATCACTCTTTATTCTTTTCTTCTTATTAGAAAATGCTTCATATATATTATGATACTCATAACTTTATTCTATTATCATTCTCACATTCTCTCTCCTCAAGCTCTCCCTCTTCAAAAGACTAATCCTCCCCTCTCATGAGTTGAGTACAAGGGTTAGTAAGACTAATTAATCCATAACCATCTCTATATTACACCTAGCTTCTTTGATTAGCAATCCAAGAAGGTTAGTTGCCTCAAGTTTAGAGGTTTAGCTTGGAGTTTTGCTCTCGGGTGGATCGTCTACTACCTAGAGAAGGCCGAGGAGGACAAGGAGATCGTAAAGACGAAGGAGTTGGTTCATTAGGTATAATCCCTAAACACAGTAGTTTAGAAACACTTTGTGTTTGGTTATTTATAGTTTAGCTTCGATTCAAGCGGTTAGTCGATGTTCGTTCACTAAACAAGTTCGTTTTTGAAAATTCCGCCTCCCCACAAGTATTGGGGTGTAGTACATCGACTTACAGTGGTATCAGAGCCTCGCTAAACAATAAATAACTTAATTGCAAATTTGTACGAATTTCGAACGGAAAAACGAAGCCGGAAAACCCTAAAAATGTCAAGTTTCTGTCGAAATTTAAATGAAGTCCAAAATTTTTTCAGGTAAGCTCAGAAAGCTTGAAATGTGTCCAGAAGAACACCCATGAAATTTGAGCCCATGAATCGGCTAAAGAGCCGCGGAAGCTCGGCGGATCCCACCGATCCGCCGCGGTTCCGCGGCCGAGTTGCCGAGTCATGGACTCATCTTTCATGTGTGGGTCCTCTCTGGTATTTGGTGTTTTCTGGAATATTTAATATTTGCTCAGGTTTCAGATTTACAGAGCAGTTTTTGGAGCAATATTAATGATGTTAATCGATCGAAATTGTACAGTATTTGCATATTGGATTATATCTGTGATTGTTAATGTGTTCGTAAACCTCCCCTAACTGCTAGTATGTCGGTTGGCAGGGGGTTGCACATTTCTGTAATGGTTATATCTGTTTGTGCATATAAACTGTATTGGACTGTTGTGGTGTATAGCCGGGGTTTGCAATGGGTTATTATTTAATTCATTTGTTGTAAATGTAATTTGTTGTAATATTATTTTGCGGGGCACATCCAGGTTGCGGTTGTAGCCACCGTTGTATTATTTCATTTTACTGTTTTTGCTCCTAGGACAGATCCAAGGCGGGGTACACAAACTGCCGGGCGGGTAGTTTGCCGTACCCGTAGGGGTCGAGGGTAGGGTAATGGCTATTCATCACAACTGTGTAATCTGTCTTTTCTTGCAGGCTCAAAAGAAATACAGATTGCTTGCAAATCCAATATTGTTTATCTGTGTTCTGGAATGTATATCATTGCGTCAGACGAATGTAAAATATCTATATATATGATAGCTATTTAGACGTCACTTATGTTTTACACCCGCGCTAGCCCAGCCCCCGCTCTGTCGTTAGTTAAGTAACCTAACGGGTGATGACGGGACCCCGTGGCGAATGCGGATGGCATAAGAGGACGTTGTATTTTCGTTGTTTTCTGCAATGATAGGTTAATGATGGGACGCATTATCTATAATGCAAAGAAAAACAAACCAAAGTTTAAATCGTTGGAACAATTTAAAAGAAACCACTCGGTTAATTTTAAAAACAGATATTTTTAAATGCGGAGCTTTAACCACTCCTTTTAAAAAGCTATCAGGTTCCTTCGGTTATATCAAGTTCACTACGTTCACGGTTTCGCCAAAACCATTCGTAGCCCTCCGTCATTTCATTTGGGTATTCAGTAGTATTCAAGCTATGCATTTTGGCCAAAGTCAAGGCATAGTGTTTGGTAGCTGCTGGGTTTTCATTTGTTGCATAAGATAGATGTGTTGGTTTGGGACAGTCGCATTACCATTTGACCAAAGTCAGGGGTATATACGGATGGGTTCAAATTGACAAGATAATGACGGGTAGAA
The DNA here is from genome assembly GCA_030015575.1 of Agapanthus africanus. Taxonomy (NCBI): domain Eukaryota; kingdom Viridiplantae; phylum Streptophyta; class Magnoliopsida; order Asparagales; family Amaryllidaceae; genus Agapanthus; species Agapanthus africanus. The sequence goes on along the minus strand of CM057347.1, from coordinate 201,443,218 downwards.
CTTGACATGTGACTTATGACATTTTGACCAAAGCCAAGGTCATAAGAGCATGGGGCAAAAACTTATATCGGGAATTTCTAAAGAAACTGAAATTTGCAAAGAGATGCATACCATTTGGAGTTTGATGAATGTTGGTAGGATTCCTTCAACATTATCATACGATGATATTTGGATCCCGATCCTACTGTGAGTATATGCTACTTATCAGGATATTCGTCACTTAACGATCAATGCTATAAACCTAGTAGGTGTCCAGAAAGGTGTCAGCGGGGTTACGCCCCCAGAGAAAAGAGGTTATTTAATTAAGGAACTTCGCGAAAGCGTTGGAAAACCTCCCTCGAAGTATCGACACTGGCCTGGCTGAACGGTTAAGCAAGTATTGTACGGTGAGAATAGTCTTGGCTAATTCTTCTTTTATGGTTTGAGGAAGGATTCGAGAAACAGTTGGAGCCATCCAGTTTAGATAAACTAAAAACCACTCTAAACTTGCAAGAGCATCATGCTAAAGAGTTTTCTTCTCTCTCTCCTAATTGCAGCGACCCTGAATATGACTGGACTTAAGTTACTTTTAGAGAAAAATATACTGACAGGGCCAAACTATAAAGATTGGCTGCGGAATGTCAAAATGGCTTTGACCTATGACAAATTGGGGTACATCCTCACTGCTACGGCACCTGCTGTCCCTGGTCCCAAATCCAGCAATGCGGATAAGGAAATCCGCAAAACCTGGGATTTAGATTGCGCGAAAGCCAAGTGAATCGTGCTTGCCTCAATGAACAATGAACATCAGAGGAGGCACGAGGATATATCCCTAGATGGCATATTTCTCCATACAAAGGAACTTTATGGAGAGCAATCTCGTATAGCAAGATACGAGACCTTTAAGAACTTGTTTCGAGCGAGGTTGGCTGTCGGGTCATCGGTAGGTGAACATGTCCTAAAGATGATCGGCTATATTGAAGAGCTCGCAGACCTTGGGACGACTTTGGATAATGAGCTCTATACAGACCTCATTCTCCAGTCCCTTCCTCCCACCTACGCCCAGTTTATCCTCAACTTCAACCTTCAAGGAAAAGAAGTTGAACTTGCGGAACTCCTGAACATGTTAAGGAGTGCAGAGGGCACATTGCAGAAAGTAAGGGAAACACCCGCTATGTTTGTTGGCGGTGCATCTTCTTCCGGGTCCAAGGCTAGGGCCAAAGGAAGGAAGAAGAAGGCCGCACCCAAACCTAGAGGAGGTGTTAGTAAGGTGGGAGGGAAGGGAAAGAAAAAGTTTGCAGTACCGGTAGTTGGCCAGGATGAGTGCTTCCATTGTCACAGGAAAGGGCACTGGAAGAAGGATTGCAAGGCGTGGAACGCCAAGAACCAGGAACCGAAGCAAGCCGTGGCTTCGACTTCAGGTGTGTTTGTAATTGAGAATTGTCTGTCGATCAACTCTACTTCCTGGGTATTGGATACCGGATCAGGATCTCATATTTGCAATTCATTGCAGGCACTGAGAAACCGTAGAGTGCTGAAGGAAGGTGATATGATCCTCAGGGTTGCTAACGGAGCTAGCGTGGGAGCTGCGTCCGTCGGGGATTATCACCTAGGATTGACGAGTGGACATATTTTGGTTTTACATAACTGTTATTTTGTACCAAGCTTAACGTGTAATATCATATCAGTTTCCTTGTTATCAAATAAAGGTTATGATTTCACGTTTGTAAGAGATGTTGTCAACATCCACCTAAATCATGGTTTGATTGGGTCCGGTACCCTAAATAACGGTATATATGTTTTAAACCAACTCCAAATTTTCAACGTCCAGAACACACTAAAAAGAAAGTCTCCAGATTTAAATAAAGCTTTCTTATGGCATTGTAGACTGGGTCACATCAATGAGAGAAGGTTGACTAAGTTGCATAGAGAAGGATATTTGGACTCGTTCGAATATCAAACTTATGACACTTGTCAATCTTGTCTCAAAGGAAAGATGACAAAGACTCCATTTACTGGACAAGGAGTAAGAGCGAGCGAGCTCTTAGGACTCATACACAGCGATGTATGCGGTCCAATGTCTACACATGCGAGAGGTGGTTTTTCCTATTTCATTACTTTCACGGATGATTACTCAAGATACGGATTCATTTATCTGATGAAACATAAATCCGAGGCTTTTGAGAAATTCCAAGAGTATAAGAATGAAGTAGAAAACCAAACAGGCAAAAGTATTAAGACACTAAGATCTGATCGAGGTGGAGAATACTTAAGTGCCGAGTTCCTAGGTTACCTAAAAGAGAAAGGAATTCTCTCTCAGCTTACTCCTCCATACACTCCACAGCATAACGGTGTATCGGAGAGACGGAATCGAACCCTATTGGATATGGTACGATCCATGATGAGTAATGCTGAGTTACCGCGATCTTTCTGGGGTTATGCGCTAGAATCAGCGGCATATCTTTTGAACAGGGCTCCTACCAAGACTGTGCCTACCACTCCATATCAGATGTGGACTGGGAAGAAACCCCATCTTCAACATATGAAGGTTTGGGGATGTCCAGCTTTTGTTAAAAAGCAGCATGTGGACAAGCTCGCGGCACGATCAGTAAAATGTTTGTTTGTGGGATATCCAAAGAACTCCAAGGGATATTATTTCTATTACGCAGAGGAACAAAAGGTATTTGTTTCTCGTAATGCCCATTTTCTAGAACATCAGTTTTTAGAAAAGGAATCAAGTGGGAGCGAAATAGAACTGGAAGAAATTCCAGAACCACAAACTGCTACTGAAAGTTTGGTAGAACCAGGAGTTCAAGAAGAACAGGACATTCCCGCACCTCTCCGCAGGAGTAGTAGGCCGTCTCATCCGCCTGAGAGATACTACGGTTTTCTCATAGATGGGGATAGAGAGGATTGCATCATAGATGATGATGAACCTACTGACTTCCAGCAGGCCATCCAGAGCGGCGACTCGGTACGATGGCTAGATGCAATGCGGACCGAAATGGAGTCCATGTACACCAACAAAGTATGGACTTTGGACTTTGCTCCAGATGGGGTAAAACCCATAGGATGCAAATGGATCTTCAAGAAAAAGATTGGTGTAGATGGACAGGTGGAAACCTATAAGGCTAGACTTGTTGCAAAGGGTTTTCGTCAAAGACCTGGTTTGGACTATGACGAAACTTTTTCTCCAGTGGCTATGCTCAAATCCATTCGGGTCCTTCTTGCTATTGCTGCCTTCCATGATTATGAAATCTGGCAGATGGACGTAAAGACGGCTTTTCTGAATGGAAATTTAGAAGAGAGCGTCTATATGGATCAGCCAGAGGGTTTCAATCAGAGTGGGAGCAGCGGGAAAGTATGCAAGCTGCTTAAGTCCATTTATGGACTAAAGCAGGCATCACGGAGTTGGAACATCCGTTTTGATGAGACAGTCAAAGAATATGACTTTATCAAAAATCCAGATGAACCGTGCATATATAGTAAAGTTGTAGCAAGAAGTGTCGTATTCCTCGTCTTGTACGTGGATGACATTCTATTGATAGGAAATGACATTCCTATGCTACAATCTGTCAAAGGATTCTTGTCACACAGGTTCTCCATGAAAGACCTGGGTGATGCCTCGTACATTCTGGGGATCCGGATCTATCGTGATAGATCCAAGAGGATGTTGGGACTTTCGCAGTCCAGGTATATCGACACTGTACTGAAAAGATTCAGTATGGAAGATTCTAAGCGCGGTAATCTACCGGCTTGTCACGGAATCACCCTCTCCAAAGAGATGTCTCCCAAGACTGATTTGGAAAGGGAACGCATGTCTATTATACCCTACGCTTCTGCGGTAGGCTCTATAATGTATGCGATGTTGTGTACCAGACCAGATGTAGCTTACGCACTGAGCGTGGTAAGCCGGTATCAGTCAGACCCAGGGGAGAAACACTGGATAGCAGTAAAGAACATTCTCAAGTACCTGAGGAGGACTAAGGAAATGTTCTTGGTTTACGGCGGAAAAGACCTCAGGTTGGAGGCCTTTGCTGATTCCGGCTTCCAGAGTGATAAGGACGATTCCAAGTCCATGTCGGGTTATGTCTTTACCCTCAATGGAGGGGCGGTGTGCTGGAAGAGCTCCAAGCAGGACACCGTTGCTGACTCGACGATGGAAGCGGAGTATATAGCTGCTTGCGATGCCGCAAAAGAAGCAGTCTGGATGAAGAAGTTCCTAACAGAACTTCAGGTGGTTCCTACCATAGTTGATCCAATACCTCTGTATTACGACAACAACGGAGCTATAGCTTTAGCGAAGGAACCAAGGTCCCATCAGAAGTCCAGACACATCTTGAGGCGGTATCACCTGATCAGGGAGATCATTGATCGTCAGGAGATCGAGGTTCGGAGAGTTGCTTCTGAAGAGAACATTGATGATCCATTCACGAAGGCCCTACCTCAGATTCAGTTCGAGAGGCTACTCGAGATCATCGGTCTACGATATGCCAGTACATGGCCCTAGTGCAAGTGGGAGATTGTTAGTGTTTATGCCCTAGAAGGCCATTACTGTATCATACTAGTTTGTATATTACTTAATGGAAGCTTGGGATATTCACATGTATATAACAGTCTTGCTAAACATGGTAGTATGGTACTTGGTTTTTCTATCTTAATATGTAAGTGTACGTATTGATAGAGCTCTTAGGATCTTGCTTGTCTACCAGCGTTGTGATGGCAGTCACACTAGTGGGGGCTGGGTAATCTACAAGCACATCCTTATTCAGGTCCCTGGTCATTGGATTATCGAGACAGAGCATCGATACTCCGGAGTAGACTAGTGTGTACGCTTCTCATCCCAGTTGGGGAGATGGTCTGTCCCACAGCCGTCGGTACGTCGTACTGGAGATAGTATGCAGGTGCTCGTTAGGTTACGGGTACACCGGACAGGACTCACAGGGAACTGTTGGTTGGTTTTATACCAGTCGTCAGTGAACAGTTCCCAGGTGACATGAGTACAGCATAGTCCGCAGACTTGACACTGCTACTTCGCCTCGAGTGTGTCCCACTGTTCTTAGATTGCTACCCTACCACGGCTCAAAGGAGTCGTGCAAACAGGTAGCAGTTGGGTGCAGTCCCGAGCACTTGGAGGCAGTGGCGGTTAGACAGGATTCGTCCCTCCCGGTATTGGGAGTAGATATCGCGCTGTGTCAGAGAGCCATTACGCAAAGTCCCTGGCCAGGGCAAGCGAGATTTGCTGGTAGGTTCCAGTAGTTTCTCAGGGTGTAATGGGCTTCGCTCCGACACGACTTATACCGCTATTAGGGGACTGACGCTTGCCGCCCCCTTAGGCCCGATATGCGATAGTCTTGGACAAACGGACCGGACTGTATGGAGATTGTCACATCAGACTCAGTAGGAGTTCGGATGGGTTTCCTCATCGGCCTTCTTATCGACAACTACCTGGGGACTGTTACGTACAGCTAGTGCCGCTTGCGGTCTTTGGTTAAACCCACTGCCAGCGTAGTAGTCGAGTCTCTAGAGTCCCACACAGAGAGTTTCCTATTCCAGGCGAAACGATATAGAGGTCGTATGGTTTTACGACAAGGGTTCGGACGCATACGTGCGTTTACGCGCGTACGACTTTCGGACAGTTTTTACCAGTCGGCTTTGGCTTAAGCCAGTTACTGGTATCCGGTTATTGGATTTTTACAGTCTAAAGTTTTTCCGTATTTTTGCGGATTGGAGGGGCGTTCTCGTAATTGTACGAGAAGCTTCTAGAAGATGGTGACTAAGGAGGGTTATGTGTCATATACATTGAATGAGTTATATGAGTCATGAGGGTGATTCATTCATCTCATTAATGCACATTTATTGCTTAATGACTCATGCTAATGAATCACCACTTGATATTTTATGAAGCATGATTATTCATCACTCTTTATTCTTTTCTTCTTATTAGAAAATGCTTCATATATATTATGATACTCATAACTTTATTCTATTATCATTCTCACATTCTCTCTCCTCAAGCTCTCCCTCTTCAAAAGACTAATCCTCCCCTCTCATGAGTTGAGTACAAGGGTTAGTAAGACTAATTAATCCATAACCATCTCTATATTACACCTAGCTTCTTTGATTAGCAATCCAAGAAGGTTAGTTGCCTCAAGTTTAGAGGTTTAGCTTGGAGTTTTGCTCTCGGGTGGATCGTCTACTACCTAGAGAAGGCCGAGGAGGACAAGGAGATCGTAAAGACGAAGGAGTTGGTTCATTAGGTATAATCCCTAAACACAGTAGTTTAGAAACACTTTGTGTTTGGTTATTTATAGTTTAGCTTCGATTCAAGCGGTTAGTCGATGTTCGTTCACTAAACAAGTTCGTTTTTGAAAATTCCGCCTCCCCACAAGTATTGGGGTGTAGTACATCGACTTACACATCTTCGGCACGAAGCCGACGACCTAGCCCGCCCATTTCTCCGATCAAGCCGACGATTGAGTCCGGGATTCGAGATGGACAGCGAGAGGATGCCTACGTGGAGCTAAGGAAGTGGAGAACCGGATCTACAAAGGTTGTAGCCTCTCTCTTTTAGTTAAATTGTTAACTAGTTTTGTTTTTCGCCTAAACTTCTAGTTAACGATCTAGTCTAGGGTTTCTCGGCACCGTAAAATTTGAATTTGGCATGGTTGATGCCTTGTGAGACCTCTTAAGAGTGCCTAGGAACCCTACACATGGATCTTGAAGATCTCAGAATTTTAATTCATTAAAAATTTTACTTCAATTTTTTCTGATGGGTTATTCCAACATTTTTATAGATCAAGGCTCTTAGAATTCTTGGGGAATTTTCTATTCCCCTTATAATCGATTTTGACAGTTGTCATTCCTGTCTGCAGAGCATTGCTCTCGAGGAGTTTAACTCCTAGACCCGAGGAGTCACTCATTAAATGAGAATCTTTCTTTAGGATTTCTCTTTTATTTACAAAAATTTAAATTTGGTAGGGGTCATAACCAGAACTTGTTTTCTCGATGGGGATATCAAGAGTCGTTTAAATCCCCGCGCCTGTTTTTAATGAGGATTCTCTTAACCAGTCTGTCCATTAACTCCTGCCGATTTTCTTTTTCAGGCGTCATGGACGCTCATATGTATGATCTCGACGAAATTATTTCTTACGGAGACATTCGCGCAATCGGCCGTTCTCAAAACCAGGAATTCACAAACGTCTAATGTGCTGAAATCATGGGTCGCTTTGATGCATACAATGGTCGACTGCTTCCTCGTCGTTCTTCTCTCTTGAAGCTTATTGTGGGAGCGATATGGGGAGCACTTCCTCTATTCTATGCCGGCATGCCGCTTAAGGCATTGGACGACGCCGAAAATAAGGTGCACTCGGTGTATCTGATGGGCTTAATCTGAAAGAAAAGGCGAGACAACCTTGTTGATATCCTGCATCAGGCTTTTCAGCAGGCGGCGATACTCGCTGCCTATCGAAGGGTGGAGGACATCAGTGGGGATCCTAACGCTTGTGATCGTGAAAGGATGCACACGAAGATGGTCCGAGAGGCCCGAAAATTTTTGGATGGCCTCACATTTGAATTCCTCAATCCATGTCCTGGATTTGATGTCTTGCCTTTGTAAACATTTTAATAGCGTTTTTGTTTACTGTTTTCATCAATGTAGGAATTTTCTGAAGTATGAGTAGCAAGCTTTTCCATTTCCATGTGTTTATTTTATGCATTAAACCTTTTCGCACATATATAAATGGGTACGCTTCGAACGCTTGACTGGATGCGAATCAAATGTTCTTCTTACTGTCATTCATAGTATGTGGTTGATGTTCGTGGGTTACGTCTTTTCACTTCGATTCGACGTAGAGTAATTGACGCACTCTTGAGTAGTACCTCTATTTCTCTAGCATGTAATTTTGGCAAATGTGGTCTGTAGATAGTAGGTAGCTGTCCATCTTGGACTCTTTGCAGGGTAACGATGGCTTAGGAGACAGGGTTAGGATCTGCCACCTAAGACTTTTCAACTTTATGAGATGTGAGGGTCTCATAAAGACTTTTTTCCCTACGAGTCGAGAGGATCTCGCAGGTGTGGTTTCTCCTTAGGAATCGTGAGGATTCCTAAGTGCGTTTTATCTTAAGAGTCGTAAGGATCTCACAAGAGAATTTTTCTCCTTACAAGTCGAGAGAACTCGTAAGTGGTTGATGAGTTGACTTGCTCCCGAGTTAAAGCATTTCTTTGATGGGGAGTTCGAGGGTTTACTCTGGCTGTTTCCCACGGAGTCAGGATTGACTTTAGCCGTGTTCTACAGGGCCAGGAGGGGTTGACTTTATCCGCATTTCACAGAGCCATGGGTTGACTTTATCCGCATTTCACGGAGTCAGGGGTTGGCTTTATCCGCATTTCACGGAGTCAGGGGTTGGCTTTATCCTCATTTCACGGAGTCAGGAATTGCTCTGGACGTTTCCCACGGGGTCAGGATTGACATTAGCCGTGTTCTATCGGACCAGGATTTGCTCTGGGCGTTTCCCACGGGGTCAGGATTGACATTAGCCGTGTTCTTCGGGACCAGGAGGTGCTCTGGACGTTTCCCATGGGGTCAGGATTGACATTAGCCATGTTCTTCGTGACCAGGATTTGTTCTGGGCGTTTCCCATGGGTCAGGATTGACATTAGCCATGTTCTACCAGACCACGATTTGCTCTGGGCGTTTCCCACGGGGTCAGGATTGACATTAGCCGTGTTCTACGGGACCAGGAGGTGCTCTGGGCGTTTCCCACGGGGTCAGGATTGACATTAGCCGTGTTCTACCGGACCAGGATTTGCTCTGTTGTTTGTCTGTGAACCGTTGAGATTTGGAACAGGGGCTTTGCCATGGCTCCAAGGTTGATTGTTGCGTCTGAATCCTGCTGGAATGAGGAGGAACGCTGTTGGTGATCTCTAGGCTGTCTGTGAACCGTCGAGATTTGGAACAGGGACTTTGCCATGGCTCCAAGGTTGATTGTCGCGTCTGAATCCTGCTGGAATGAGGAGGGACGCTGTTGTGGGTCTCTAGGCTGTAGATGTGGCCGTCAAGACTTGGCTCTCTTTCTGATGGAGCCTGGTAGGAAGGTATGGTTCTCTTTTTGTTTGTGCCCCTGGATCGTATACAGGGATCGATGTGATCTCACCTGTAGGGCAAAAGGTTTCATTTTATATATTTTTCTTTCTGCGATGCTCTATCATTTCAGCTTTTATATCATGAAAGTCGCGATTGCCCAATCATTTCGGCTATTTTTCGCGATGCCCAATCATTTCGGCTATTTTTCGTGGTGCCCAATCATTTCTGCTATTTGTTTTATTTACTCGCTGTTTTTTATTGCGAGTTGCCTAAACATTTCGGCTATTTTGTATGTATATATCTTTACTTGTTGATTTTGTTGCAAGTTGCCCCATCATTTCGGCTATTTCATATGCATTTGTGGCTCACTGACTTTTCGCTGCGAGTTTGGGATTTGACACCATTTAGGCATCAGCATCGCTACAACTGGGAGAATGCCAGGAGCGAATCATCATTTGCCTTTGTTGGTTCTGTTGACTAAGGCTTTTAACTTCATGAACCGTAAGGGTCTCATAATGGTATTTCTCCCTACTAGTCGTGAGGATCTCGTAGGTGCGTTTTCTCCTTAGGGATCGTGAGGATTCCTAAGTGTATGGTCTCTTATGAGTCGTAAGGATCTTACTAGAGTGTTTTCTCCTTATAAGTCGAAAGGACTTACAAGGGTTGTTCGCCATTTGAACATATCCCTAGTCGCGGGTGGGACTTTGTTAGGGAAATATTTATTCGTTCCCGTGGATTGTATACAAGGGTCAATATTGAACCGCTTGTAGGGCAGCATTGGAGGTTGTGATGGCTTAAGAACAGGTTCAGATCCCGGTAGCTTAAGGCTTTTGAATCTTGTGAGCCGTGAGGGTCTCAAAGGGGAATTCTCTTTACGAGTCGTGAGGATCTCGTAAGTGTAATTTCTCCTTAGGAATCGTGGGGATCCCTGAGTGTGTTGCTCCCTTGTGAGTCATAAGGATCTCACGCAGGTATTTTCTCCTCACAAGGTCGAGAGGACCTTGTGAGTGTCTTTTAACGAGATTGCGCCCTTTTGGGTTTTCACAAAACTCGCCGGTAGTCCTGCTGTATTTACTCACGGAGCCCTTTCAGGTTTTCATTCGTGCCCATCTCGCTTATGGACATACCATTTTTTTTTGTGTCAGCCTTGCGATGCTGCGGTCCGTAGTAGTTTATAAACGTCTCGGTCAATAGCCAGTTTTAGGACATAGTGGTCCATCGTTAGTTTAAAAACGTTTCGGTCCGTTTGCCGGCTACTACTTATAGAGTTTGGGCTTAGGAAGATAGCGAGCGGACATAGGCGTCGTCATCTATCGTTGGCCTAGGTCATGACTCGTTAGGCGTAGTATTTTTTCAGGAATCGACCGTTTATTCGTCTGAAAGGTCTTTTATGTCCATGAGTAGATAGGCTCCACCCTGGTAAACTTTGTCTATGATGTACGGGCCTTCATAGTTCGGCTCGAATTTTCCTCGTTTGGCACGATTAGGGATCATAAGACTTTTGACCACTAGCACGAGTTCGCCTTGGCGGAATGTTCTCGGCCTAGTCAGTCTTTCGTATGAGCACGTCATCTTCGCTTTATAAGCCTCCAAGTTTTGTTGCGCCATGAGCCGGGTTTCATCAAGGGCGTCGAGCTCCTCAAGCCGAAGGTGAGCATTTTCTTCGTCTGTTAGCTCGTAGTGAACCGCCACTCGTAGAAAGGGTAACTCTATCTCGAGGGGGAGTACCGCTTCTGTGCCGAATACCAATACATACGGCGTTGTATTCGTGGCCGTTTTGAACGTAGTTCGATACGCCCAGAGTGCATGCAGTCTCTCGTGCCAGTCCTTCTTATTTTTGGACACCGTCTTTTTCACGATCTTCGTCAAGGTCTTGTTGAAAGCCTCAGCTAGACCGTTATCTCGGGGATTGTAGACCGAAGAGTATCTCCAGTCTATATTATGCTGTTGTGTGAAGCGGCTGATCTTGTGGCTTCTGTTGGCTGGCCCGTTATCGGAGATAATCCGTCGCGGAGTGCCGAACCGGTAAATGACGTGTGTCTTGAAGAAATGAAGGATATTCTCCGTCTTCACTTCTCTTAATGGTACTGCTTCTGCCCACTTAGAGAAGTAATCAGTTGTCGCCAGTATGAATCGATGTCCTCTGGACGATGCTGGTTCAATAGGCCCGATTGTGTCAGTTCCCCACATTTCAAATGGCCAGCTAGCCACCGTTGGATGTAGCGGATTTGGATGCTGGTGGATAAAGTCCCCGTGAATCTGGCATGAGTGGCACTGCTTCGCATATTCAAGGCAGTCCTGGATCATCGTGGGCCAATAGTAGCCCATCCTTTTGATCTTCAGCTTCATCTTCGGCCCGGCTTGGTGAGAACTGCAGAGTCCGTCGTGAGTTTCTTGTACGACTCTCCTTGCCTCTTCAGGTCCCAAGCATCTTAGCCACAGAGAATCAAATGATCTCTTATACAGAGTATCATTAACGAAGGCAAAAGACAGAGCTCGTTTCATGAGCTGATGTTTTGAGGACACATCTTCAGGCGTTCGAAAGGATTTGAAGTAGTCTATAAAGACTTCTCTCCAATCCTTAGCCTTTTCCTGGTCTTTTATTTGTAGGGCCGTTTGCTCAGTCGCTCCTCTTTCTTATGACGACTCTGGAGATATTTCTGCCGGTGCAAGAACCCGACGGCTTTGCACAACGATCCTCACGTCATCGAGGTTTTCGTCAGCCAGCTCTTTAGCGAGTTTGGCCAATGCATCCGCCTTGCTATTTTCCGCGCGCGGTATGCTTTCCAGGGCATAGGCAGGGATTTGAGTCAGCAATTGTTGTACCCTTTCGCCGTACTTTACCAACTCCGGTTTGCACGTCTGATAGTCGCTGTTTCCTTGGCTAACGACCAGCTAGGAGTCTCCGTATATGAGGAGGTTTTCAATTCCCATGTCGACAGCGATCTCAAGACCTGCTATCAAAGCTTCATATTCGGCCTCATTGTACGTCCTCGGCTCTGTTAAGGAGAAGGCGAAGCGCATTATCCCTCCTTGTACCTTGTAGAGTCACGAAGATGAGGCCTACTCCTGATTTGATTATGGGGGTGCTTTGTTTGCGCTTCTTCATGGAAGATGCTCCATCAAAGTAGAGTTCCCACTGGGTATCATTCTCTCTTCTCTCCCCGCTGATCGTGTCAAACGCGTGCTCGTCGGGCAATTCGTAGTTCAAAGGAGAATCAGTAGGTATCGGATGCTCAGCGAGGAAGTCGGCGATGGCCTGGCCTTTCACTGCCTTGAGGGGACGATAAGTTATCAAGAACTCCAACAAGAGCAGGGCCCATTTAGCGAGTCGTCCTGTTAGTATGGCTTTTGACATCAAGTATTTGAGAGGATCCACTTTTGATATGAGGTGGACCTCATGTGCCAAAGCATAATGTCCGAGCTTCGTTATCGCGAATATTAACGCCAGGCAGTGTTTTTCGATGGGGAGTAGTTGCTTTCTGCCCCCAGGAGAACTCGACTCAAATAATAGAGGGCTCTCTCCTTCCCTTGGTCGTTCTCTTGTGCCCACAACGCGTCTAAGGAACCTTCGAGGGCTGTTGTGTACAGGACGAGAGATTTTCCTTTAACGGGAGCGGCCAGTACTGGCGGATTCTGCAGGTATTTGCTTGATTTCGTCCAGTGCGCTTTGGCATTTGCGATCCCAAACGAACGGGGTTCCCTTTTCATTAAATGACTGTAGGGGCGGCACTAGCCGGAAAGATTGGCTATAAATCGCTGGATATACGCGAGCTTTCCTTGGAGAGACCGCAGTTGTTTAAGAGTTCTTGGCGGAGGCATTTCCATGTTCGCCTTGATCTTCGACGGGTTTATCTCGATGCCTCGATGTCGGACGACGAATCCTAGAAACTTGCCCGAGGAAACTCCGAACGCGCATTTGAGAGGGTTCATCTTCAATTTGTATTTTCGAAGGCGATGAAATACGATCTTTAGATGCTCTAAATGTTCCTCGTATGATTTGCTTTTAACTACGAGGTTGTCAATATAGCATTCGACGATTTCATGTATGAGGTCATCGATAATCTTCGTCATGGCCCTCTGATAGGTGGCACCAGCGTTCTTTAGATCGAAAGGCATCACCTTGTAGCAGAATATGCCCAAAGGGGTCCGGAAAGCGGTATGCTTCTGGTCCTCGGGATGCATCTTTACCTGATTGTATCCTGATGAGCCGTCCATGAAGGAGAAAACTTCGTGAGTGGACGTATTATCTATCATCAGCTCAGTGACCGGTACTGGAAAGTCGTCCTTCGGGCAAGCTTTGTTGAGGTCCCGAAAGTCCACGCATATGCGAACCGTCCCATTTTTCTTCATCACTGGGACGATGTTGGCGATCCAGTCAGGATACTGAACCTCTTGGATGAAGCCAGAGTCGATTAGCTTCTTGACCTCGGCGTTGATGCTCATCTCAAGCTTGAGCCGCATTCTTCTCGGTGCTTGTTTGACTGGCTTGATGTCCGGAGATATCGCCAATTTGTGCATAGCAATCTCTGGATCTAGTCCCGGCATCTCGGAATAGTTCCATGCGAAGCAGTCTTTATATTGCATGAGCACGTCTTTCAGCATAGCCACCCTTTCTTCAGACAACAGCTCACTGACGAACGTCGGCAGTGTGTCACTTGCCGTCCCCAAGTCGATTTTCTTGAGGTTATCTGCAGTAGTATGTATCCCATCTTCCAGCTCCTTTGGTGCCGGTGGAAACTCTGAGATCACCTCGTCATCATCATTTTCGAAGCACCAGGGGAGATCAGCCATATCTTCGCATACTCCTTCTCCTGACATCGTTATCATGTGACAGGTGCGAGATCGCTTCCAAGATCGATGTTGATCCGGCTCTACTCTCGTGGCTTTCGGTTCATGCTTCTGCGGCGGGGTTACCCTCCAACTGCTGGATAGAGCGAACCTGCCTTGCTGATACTGGTCTTCTACCCAGTCTTTGAATGTGAAGCAGTCTTCGAGAGGATGTCCTATCGCTCGGTCATAGGAGCAATAGTCCGGGTGAGAGACCTCGCCTGCTTGCTCGGGGTGCTTGGACTCTGGGAGGGTAATCATCTGATGTTTTATGACAAGATTGAGTATCTTCCTTGTCTTGTCTTGGGAAAAAGAATATGCTCGACCCATTTTCTTTATAAGAGACAGATCCCGGCTGTTCATTTCTGCTTCGCGTGGCTTTTTGGACCCGCTATGCTGCTGTCGAACATATTTTCCGTTCTTCAGTTTATTTTTGCCTCCGCGTCGAGTCTTCTTTATGACAGGCTGGCGACGAAGGGCATCGTCGTCATTTGTAGATTGCTGAAGGAGGCGCTGCATTCTGGCTTTCTCGTAGATGGCCATTTCGCGATTATGGTCGTCTCGAACCTTTTGACCCGCTTCCCTTATAAGCTTGTCCATCTGTTCTTCGAACGACAGACTTGGGACTTTCATGGCGAGACCTTGTTCTGGTTCAGGGTTAGCGTCTTCCTATAGAGCATCTCCTTCTTCGTCAAAATCATATATGACGTAGCAGCTGCGAAACCGCTCTCGTTTCTTGGATTGAACATATCCAAGCCCGATCGTTTCCATTCTCCCATTGGGCAATTTTCGTTGAGTTCGGGGGACGTCCCAGATCCTGTTGTAGAACTGAGCTTGTCGAGCAGTCTGTTTGAAGGGTACGCCTTGGCGCCTCAACAGCCTTTTTAATCCTTCTGTGTAGTATTTGGGCAGACGGATGGGCTGGAGCATGTCAAGTGTAGAATTTGCACCATACCAAATTTCTTTCTCCGCTTTGGTTTTCGTTGATCGATAAAAGAGGATCGCCTTTTCATGTCTTCGCCTGGGAGGGACGTAGAATGTCTGCAGTTCTTTGCACACTATAGGTACTAAGCGCGTCGAGCTCTTTGTAGTGCTTTTGCGGAACCATGGCGATTTGAAAATTCCGATCATTGCCAGCGAATGCTTGTATTGATGGCCGAATAGAAAATACGGCATTGACCTCATCTTCCGAGTCGCTGCCAAAGACCAGAATAGGGGTGGACGGTCCCGGCTTGTTGCATTGGGGCGGCCCTGAATAAACTATTTCTTCTTCCTCCCCAGTGTCACTTCCGAAGACTGGAATAGTGGTGATAGCTTTGTTCTTCGGTTTATGGCATCTTTCTGTGTCTTCAAAATCTGGTAAGAAGTATTTTGCATCTTCATACTTTCGGACTTCATTCACGGAGAATGGGTTCAACTCCCCTGTCACGGTATACTCGAGACCATCCTTGAAATACTTCATACATTGATGTTGTGTAGAAGGGATGATGGTACTCGTGTAACCAAGGCCTGCCGAGCAAAGCATTGTAACACATCTTGGCGTCAATGACGTGAAATTTAATGTCCGTGACGAGCAGCCCAAAGCGTAACGTCAGTATCACAAACCCGAGCGTCCGTGATGACTAGGAGTCAAAACCGAAGATGGTGATTTTATCACGAGGGAGGTACTGAACACTCATGCAGATTTCTTTCAACACTCTTACATTGAAGAAGTTGACGGAGGACCCATTGTCAACCAGGATTTTGCCTATCTTGATGTCATGACAGTATCCGGTGACATACAAGGGACGGTTATGCTCGCGTGTCCCGAGGAGAAGATCTTCGTCGCTGAAGGTGATGTCGGCTGTGTGAACTTCTTCTAACTCCTCCTTCATCTTTTCTTCGGCGAGGAAAGCTTGGAATTGCTCGGGCTCTTGTAGCACCTTGATCAGAGAATCTCTCGCCTCTTTGGATAGCAGAAGGGCGTCGAGAATGCTTAGCTGTGAGGGTATCTTCCTGAGGTGTGCCAGAACGTTGTAATCCACCTTGTTTTTCTTGGGTAGGTCCTTGGCTGTCAGCTCTTCGACGGCTTGGCCATCGATGGTGATATCCTCAGGGACCTTTTCTTTCCACTTATCCTTTTTGTTCGACCCCTTGTTTATGGGTCTGAAATTCTTTTCAAGTAGCGTGCGATTGCGCAGCTGAATGTTCTCGCAGCTCTTCGGTTCTTCCTCTTTTCCTGAGGTGGATTCTTTGAAGAGAGGGCCGAGAGTCATTTCTTCTTCAGAATCGCTCCCGAAGGTGTGAACTTGTGATCCCCTGCTATCAACCATATGACAGTTGCCGGCAGCTCTTCCACGTTCGTCTGTCGCATTTTTCTGCTGTCGACGAGCTTCACGCTTCATCTTCTTGAAGTGTTGCTTGTGAATGACATACCCTTGCCACCAATTTTTAAAGGCGTTGCATTCTTCAGTAGGGTGTGCGATCTTCTGATGATATAAGCAGAAGTTAGGATGTACGTCCGCTTCATCCAGATGTATACCGCCAGGAGAATTTTCTCTGAAAGAGGGCAGCTTCATTCCCATTGATATGGCTTTGGCGAACCTTTTCCTTGTCTTGAACCTGCTTTTATTTGCGGCAGATATGCTTTGATCTGAGGGGAGTGTTTTAACCCTTTCGTCCAGTCGCCGGCGTTTGGCCTTTTCAAATATGGCCATTTCGCGCTCTCGATCAGCTTTGCTTTTCAGAAGAGCTTCGTTTAGGAATGCATCAATCATTTCGTTTGATGATCCTAAAAGTCCCGGCTCAGGATCTGCCCCCCAGTTTCTCTGCGTCAGGAGCTTCTTCATCGTTTATTAACGAATGAGAGATCACGTGGCAGCTTGCCACATAATCCTCAAGTTCATCTGACGAGTCTTATCCATTGTCATCCTCTCCGTCCTCAAGGATGTGGCTGAGAAACTCTTGAAGTGTGAATGGGGCCCGCGCTTTTTGGTTATATTCCTCTAGCGCATCAATATGCTTTTGCAGGTCCGTGCGCTTGTCATCAGGCTTCACGGGCTTTTTGGTATTTTTCTTCTTGTTCGAAGACTTTGACAGCTGGGTGTGGGCGCTTTGACTATCACCGCCAATTTTTGGAATTGGGCGCGGCTTTAGCATTCCCTTGATGACTTTGGGTTCCAGCGGACTTTTCCATTTGATCGTCGGGCATGTTTGGAGATCCTTCAGCATTCTTTTCGTTTTGGTTGAAAGAACGACCACCCATGGAGCTTCTTCTATAAAAGAGCATGACGCCCCCGGTGTGTCCGCCTTTTTGAGAGCGTGCGGCTAGGGCGGGTTTACTTTCCAATTCTCGGACAGTGCGAATTTGCCCTGTTGGTATTGATTCTCAATCCACCCTTTGAAGACGAAGCAATTTTCGATTAGATGGCCTATCGCTTGGTGATAGGGGCAATAATTGGGATTATTAGCCTCACCGGGTCGCAATGAGCGTTTTAGTTCCGGCAAGTTGATGAGCCTGTTGCGCACCGCCAGCTCGAACAATCTCCTCGTTTTGTCCCGGGGAAACGAATAAGGACGCTTCATTTTCTCATTACAGAATCGTCGTCTCTCGTCTTGGCGATCAGTTAGTTTTGGACCACTGGGCTGCTGTTGAGCATTGGCGACGAAGATCGCTTTCCCTTTTCCTTTTCCGTTTCGAGATTCCAACTTTGAAGAAGATGGTCTATGATCCATCTGATCCATCTGGGCTAGCTTGTCAATCAAGGCCTGGAAAGTGGTCGGCTTGAAAAACATCATGAATTGCGAAATGGTCGCCTGTGGATCAAGAGTACCCACGAACATGCCTACCGCAGGCGCTTCTTCGATGCGCTGCTCGCACTTCGACTATAGATTCCGCCACCGTATCGCATACCGAACCCAAGTTTCTCCCGGCTTCACCATGGCATTGATCAGCGCCGTGATTGGGGTACATTCGCTAGCGCTCGCGAAACGCTGGGTGAATATTAACTCCATTTTCGTAAAAGTTTTGACGGAATCGTTGGGAGGTTCTGAATACCATTCGAACGCCGTCTCCGCCAAGCTGCCGACGAATTCGCGAAGCAGTAGCTTATCATCCCCTCTAGTGTTGCCGCAGAGAGCCCTGAACTGAGCGACATGCTGATGGGGATTGCCTCCTCTTGTACACATGGAATTTAGGAATCGTATATCCTGGTGGGTACTTTATTTTATCGTACCAACCCGGATAGGGCCGTCCAGTTCTGACGACTTGGCCAGCCGCTTCATTCGCTTGATGAGCTCGTATTTGTTGAGCTATATAATCATTGAGCGTGGCTTTAGAGATGGTCTCTTCCTTGGCTGCTAACAGAGCCAACAGAGGATTTGATGTCTCTCCTCTATCATCTTCAATTATTACTGGAGGATCTTCGG
The DNA here is from genome assembly GCA_030015575.1 of Agapanthus africanus. Classification (NCBI taxonomy): domain Eukaryota; kingdom Viridiplantae; phylum Streptophyta; class Magnoliopsida; order Asparagales; family Amaryllidaceae; genus Agapanthus; species Agapanthus africanus. The sequence continues at coordinate 201,424,916 of CM057347.1, read as the reverse complement.
CTGGAGGGTCCGGCTGGATCATCATGCCCACCATATCTTGGAATAGAAGGGCCATTTGTTTTATATTGGCCGCTTGTTCCGCGACCACTTTGTCCTTCTTCTCAAGCATTCTCCGAAGGAATTCGGCATCAGTTTCCTTCTCACGGCGCTGCTCGGAGGATGTCTCCGGGCTTGCTTTCGGTCCCGTAAGTGCGGCCATAGCTGTTAGCATCTCTTAGAGCTTTTGTTGTTGTTGCTCCTGAGCCTTAGTCACTGATCTCGTAAGCGGTCGATGACCTTTGGAGATACAACTATCTTCTTTTCCGGATGCCATATAGACGGTATGCACCACCATGCCCCCGGACTTGGGGCATTTAGATTCAGTGTCTCTGCGATTTGCTAAAGACGCAGGGATCTTCTCCGGCCTCCTTCTTTTATGGGCGGTCGAAGTTGAGGGAGCCGTTGCAGTGGGCACCCAAACAGATGACACATTTTGTGGCTTGACAGGATGGTCCTCTTCTCGCTGAACTTTCACCTTTTTCTGTCGGTGAGGATAGTCTTGATCTACCACGGAGTCCTAGACCTGTCGCCAGACCTTGTAAATTTTAGAGGACAGCCGTTGAGGGGGTTGTTCAAGTTTTGCCTTTGTGGCATTCTGCATAGGTGGAGGAGATCTTTTCAGCATAGCAGTTGGCGAATTCCTGCGCACCCTGTTAAGTAGTTCAAAGTTGTTCCCGGTTGGAACAGCAGCATCAACTTCCACCATTGGAGCTGGCGGAGTCAGTCCAGAAGGGGAATTGCCCCCAGCTTTCCTCACTCGGCGCCAGTGGCGACGTCGAGCATGTCGTGCGGCCGGGATCACCTCCGCTATTGGATCAACTTTTCCATGCCACCTGTTCTGATGAGAGTCTGTTGTTGGCGCCAGCCTGTGAAAGACAGATGCTCGCTGAGAGGGAATGTCCAATCTTGAAAAGGCTGATTTTCATGCAGGGGATGCGGCCTTGGTTACTTCACCCGGAGTGGGAGCTGAAACGGCCAGTCTTGTGAAGACCGACCCCTTAGCCGGAGAAGCCTCCTTGGTGACTTCAGGAGTAGGAATGGCTATCCGCTTCGGGATAACGCCTTCTGGTATTGCGGGTTTCTCCACGGGCCCGTTGGAGTTTTGGCCTAGTCTGCTGAAAACTGAGGCGCTTGGTTTGGGAGACCCGTTAAGAGGGGCCGCGGTAGTGGTAAGCCGATCAAAGACTGACTTCTTCTGAGCTTCTTGCAATGGTACAGGGGTGTTGAAGCTCATCGGTAGGAGCATGGTCCCGAAGAATAGCCCAGTGGTGGCTTGGGTCACTTGTTCCACCGGCATTGTGAAAAGGGAGGCCGCTTGGGGCCCGTAGGTTACTCTTCCAGATAAAGTGGAACGGGAGTTGCAGTTGGAGAAGTTGGAGGCCATTGATGTTCTTTTTTCTGCACGGGAACAAAACCAAATCTTAGTACCTCAAACCCAAGGGCCACCATATAAAACCGTGATTCGTTCGCGAACACGACACACGAAGTGTGGAGTGGAAAGAGGAAAAGGTCCCACCGGGCGTGCCAGAATCAGTTCCCCGCCGGAAGGCGCGACTGGGATGTTGGGACGTCCGGGCCTGAATTCCGGGGGCAGATGCTATTTGGTGCTATCCGTCCACCTCTCCAAAGATGCCAAGTTGATTTATGACACCATGTATCGAAGGTTTAAACGGATGTGGCCGATGTAGCAGACTTCATCAGATTCCCCCACATTGAGGGGTTTTTGATTGTGGGGACGCTCTTCCCTGCAGGCGCAAGCCCCTACAGTTAATTACGCTACCGCATCACGGTAACCGCTTTCTCCTTCTCCAGATGATCACTTCGTGTCGTGGGTGTTTGTTTTGTTTTTGGTTGCCCGTGGATTGTATACGGAGACTAATTTATGTTGTCGCCCGTAGGACGTGGATTAGTCCAAATACGTATCTTCTTAGATTTGGGTTTGGAGTTGGGTTTAAGGATACGTTAGTCTCATTTGAGAGTAAGATCAACTTAAACGTTTGTTAAGGATACGTTAGTCTAATTTTAAACTAAGATCAACTTAACGAGATCGTTTAGATCCAACAAAAGAGCATTTGGGCGCAATTGTTTAGTTTAGGGACATTGCGGTCCAAGGTTAAGGACATCATAGTCCATGGGTTTAAGGACCCCACATAGTCCATGGGTTTAAGGACCGCGCAGTCCAAGGTTAAGGACATCATAGTCCATGGGTTTAAGAACCCCGCAGTCCAAGGTTAAGGACATCATAGTCCATGGGCTTAAGGACCCCACAGTCCAAGGTTAAGGACATCATAGTCCATGGGCTTAAGGACCCCACAGTCCAAGGTTAAGGACATCATAGTCCATAGGTTTAAGGACCCCACAGTCCATGGAATGTTTGGTTATCGGGACCTGTCACCTCTCTAAAGACGTTGAAGGATTACAACGACAAATATCAAAGGAGTGAAGAGATATACCCTTGAACCAATTTTGGTTAGGAGATCTGTAGTCCAATTGGGACTAAGATCTGAGATTTATGAGCATACAGGCTCAATTAATCTGAATGAGGGGTTTATAGCCAATTTGGGCCTTGCCCACTCAGTTAAAATGTTAAACATTTGACAATGTTGGGCATTGATTTGAGTTCTGACAATATTTTTGTCTTTTATTGAATGCTGAGCATTCATCATAGCTCTAGGGCTTTATTCACAGAACAATTTATGTTCTTTTAGCGCACACGTGAGGAGCACGTGGCGCGCTTGGCGCTTTGCGCCAGTCAAAGAGCACAGAGCGCATCTGTTGGGTAGCGCACACGTGAGGAGCACGTGGCGCGCTTGGCGCTAAGCGCCAGATAATGGGCGCATTGCGCCAGTTTATGAGCGTAAAGCGCTATTTGTTCAGTGGCGCACACGTGAGGAGCACGTGGCGCGCTTGGCGCTGAGCGCCAGCCCATGAGCGCAAAGCGCTAGTTGTTAAGTGGCGCACACGTGAGGAGCACGTGGTGCGCTTGGCGCTGAGCGCCAGTCCATGAGCGCAAAGCGCTAGTTTATGAGCACAAAGTGCTATCTGATCAGCTTTATGATCTGAGAAATAAATTCTCGTTTATAAGAGATTTTGTCTCAAGGTTCTTAAGAACAAAGTTCTTATTCTTATAGGAGATGTTTCAATCTCTTATTCTGGTGAATGGCTTTTCCTTTATGGATCTGTGATCCTAAGAGAATTGAATTATTCTCCCCCTTTTTATAATGAGATGTTCATGATTTCTTTTTGTAAAAGACCTTAGTCTTATAGATTTATGATCTGTGAGAAGAATTATGTTCTTATTCTTATTTTAAGATGAGATCCTTTAATCTCTTTGTGAAAGACCTTGGTCTTATAGATCTATGATCTTAAAGAAAGAAGTGAATCCTTCTTTTTATATGAGACGATTTCGTCTTTCTGTTCTTTTTACCTTGAAGAAAAGTTCTTCTACCGAGAGCTTTGCTCTTCTTTCTGAGATTTCTCAAAGTTTTGGGGGAGTTCCTCTCTCTGTTTTTTTCTCTATTTGTTTTCTCTCTCCTCAGACTTGAAGTCTTAGAGCCTTTATATAGGGCGAGCTGATTTGTTCAATCAGTTAAGAAGATCTTTTCTCCAATTGATTTGGGGATTTCCCCACCGTTGGATTTTTGATCCAAGGGCTTCTGATTTACAGAAGGCAATCTTCTTGTTTTTAACAAGATTGGGAAATCTTTTCCCACACAGAATTTATTTTGTATTTTGGTGATTTTTAATCACCTTTGGATCATTGATCCAACGGTGCTTTGATTTACAGAGCACAATCTTTTTGTTTGGAAAGATTTTGAGAAATCTCTCCTTAACAGAATTTTATTCTGGTTAATTGATGATTTATCATCTTTATTGGATTTTTGATCTGACGGTGGGGAGCTTTTAGTTCCAGCGTTAGCGCACCCGTGCTTTGCACGCGGTGCGCTGCTTAGAGTGCAGCGCACTTGGCGCTAGCGCACCCGTGCTTTGCACGCAGTGCGCTTCTTAGGACGCAGCGCACTTGGCGCTGCTTAGGGCACAGCGCACTTGGCACTGATATGAAGCGTTGCTTCATTTCAAAATTTGAAATTTGAACAGCGCTTTGCTCTGATTGGGGGAAACATGGCGTTGTAGAAGCGGGTAACGTAGGCCTTGAACGTCTCCTTGTCCCCGCTCTTGATCGTGAAGAGGTGGTCAACGGTGCGCTTCTGCCTCCTGTTCCCGATGAAGTGGCCGAGGAATTGTGTGGCCAGCTCGTCAATGGTTGAGATTGAGCGCGGCTTGAGTCCTCGGAACCAGTCTCGCCCGGAGCGGATGAGAGTGGCCGGGAAAGCTCGGCACTGGGCGGCATCGGAGTGGTCTTAGAAGCTCATTCTCGCGGTGAACGCATCCAAGTGGTCCTTCGGGTCAGATTTATCGTCGAAGAGGGAGACCTTTGGGGGCTTGCTGCGGGAGGAGACGTGGACGGCGAGCAGCTCCTCAGTGAACGGTTTTGTGAGCGAGTCGGCGGCATACTTAGCCCCGTCGCTCGAACGGTGGCCTTCCCGATGCAGACTCTCGATCTTGTTCTCGAGGGCGTCGAGTCGGCCATGGTACCCCGACGACTCGGCACATTCTGATCCCAGGTCTATGCTGTTAGAGGCCTGCGTCTGGCCTCGGCCGCGGTTTCTCTCAATGAGGTTCCTCAAATCCCCGGGTGAGGTGGCCCTTGAGCTGCCTTGACGAGCCCCGTCTGTGCGGCCCCGTCGGGGGAGGGTGCGTCGGTCATGCCTAGTGACAGGCGAGCTGACCGACATTTCCTCAGGAGGGACAGGTGCGCGAAAGACCTCGGGGCGGGGTGCTCTAGCGACGGACCTCGGTGTCGAGCTGTTAGGCGCCCAGCGGGTCGCAGAAGATATTGGCCTGGGGGATCCGCGGCCGTGAGAGGCAGCGAGGCGGTGGTCGGCCGTGCCGACGTGGGCTGAGTCTTCTTTTCCCATGTAGGGGTCCCGGTCCCGAGGCGGGGGAGAGGTGACCTGGGGATTTTGCCCCGCCGTTTGGACGCGGACGAGCGCCTCCATGAAGGTTGCGAGTCGGTCTATCCGGACGGCGAGGGCGTTGATGGCATTCGGCGGAGGAGGCTCGTCCGCGCCTCCGTTGAGAGGGAGGCGGCGGTTGGTGCTTGGATCGTCGTGATGATCGCTGGCCATTGGAATGAGATCGGAAGGCAAACTTTTGTTTTTGTGGAATCAAGTAGTTCCCACAGACGGCGCCAGCTGATGGAGGCTTAGATCTCCTTCAGATGTTGCTTCCCGTTGATCTGCTGATGGCTGCGATGGGTGACTAAGATTGGATCTGGAGGCTGTCGCTCCTGAAGCGTGTGGATCTCAATGGGTTGAGGTTGTGGTTGCCGAGTTACCTGCAAGGAAGTCCCAGGGTGGTTGTACCACTGAGGACCTTCCGACGATCAAGTTAGTCTAGAGATCCGAGCAGAGTAATGGCTTAGTGGAGTAAAAAATGGCTTACCTTGACCGTCTGAAAGAGGGGTTTAAGTAGTGGTGGCAGCAGGCGCGAGAATCACGCCGGCCGTTACGCTCCCGACGTCACGCCCGCGTGATGAGCGGGACCTCCCATTAATGGTGAGACATGCTCGTCAATGGGGGATCGTGGTGGCGTGGAACGTGGGATGTGACCGGCGAAGATCTCGCGCATGGCGAGATTCACGGGATGGCGGTTACGCCTGCAAGCGGTGCTGTTGGTCGGTCGATGAGACCGAGGAAGATGACCTCGGCGGGAGAGCTCGCGGACGAGAGAGAGAGCCGAGGTATCTTGGTTCTCCGATAGCTTGGAGACGAGCTGTGAGGCCGAGGAGGCCGGTTATGCAGGGGGCTCGTAGGTGAGCTAGCATTTGCTCAGTATGACGAGCATAGGTGTGGTCTGGTTGGCCGCTGTAGGCCCTTTCGTGCATGCTCTGAGACACGTCATCTGCCACGTGTCATGATCTGGGAGATCACCGATATCGAGCATCATCAATATCCTTGTAAACTTGGGTTTCCAATAGGCGGTGGTGATTTATTATCTAGGGAAATTAATGGTAGAAGTCTGAAGCTAATCCTTTGATATGATAAAGGAAGGATAAATATTGGCTAGGCTTCACACCCTATCGATGAAGATTGTCCCAGTTCACATGACTCTATGATCCAAATTGTAAACCAAAGCAATCATGTCATCTCATTCACCAGCAGTTACAAAATTCTTGGCTTCTTTTAATGGGAAGCCTGGAGGACAAGACGACTTGCAACTACAAAATCGTATCTCCCAACTAGTGGAACAAAACAAAAACTATAAGAAACCCCATTGGAAAAATTTGCACTCTCAACTGAATACATGCACAGAATAAATCCAATATAAGTACCATGGTCCACCATGATTCTGTGTTGGCACTTAGCTGCATGTTTTTAACTTGTGACCTTATCAAATTCTGATATCAATTCTCCCATCATTGGGAGTATCGGTAATGAGCATTTATAGCGATTTCTTAATAATCTTTGCTTATTCAGAACTGCGCAAATGATTGAATTATACTGTTCCGCTGCTTACTGTTTAGAGGACTTGTATGCCTAAACAACTTAATGGTGAAAGAGATGGGTTTTATAAACCATAACCACAGTAGGAAATCATTCATACATTATGATTACTAATTACTAATTAGATAAAACTAGAGTGAATTATTTGGATTAGAATACTACTTTTATACTGAAAACATTGAATTTATAACTTTCCAAATGCAAACGCGTTGACTTTCCTTGATATAACTTCACAACCAATCATAATGTAACTAAAACATATTGCCTGAAAATTTGTAGATATTTGAAGGGACCAATCAGGCAAGGAATCCCATTTAAAACAAGCTAAAAATCGACACAATTAATGACTAGATAAATCTAAGATGAACATCTACTGCAATTTCTTTTTCAAGTTGATTTTAATATCAGATGTAGAGATCCCTCCGATCAGTAGAACCTCTCAGATTATGAGTCTTTGACTCATTTGAAGACCCACCATGTCAAAGATCTAGATACAATCAATGAAGGAAGTTGACGATCCGGAAAAGACACGTGACTGGCACTTGAATCATGTGAAGTCTATAGGACCCCACCTAATTCAAGTAAGCCAAAAACCCATAAATCTAAACCTTTTAGGGAAAATAGTAGATGTGAAGTTTTGAAATGACGGTATAATGAAAACAAGTTCTTTCTTTAAATACATAAGTAATGATATATGAAAACACAGTCTTTGTATCTAACTTGAAAACATTTTCGTTATTGAAAATTTGGGCAGCACCTCCTTTGTATATTTTAACCCGAAAATGGTACAAGCAATATAATAAAAGGCATCCCTAAGCGGGAGCTAGCTCTTCGCCAAAAGGCGGAAACAACTACGCGGATAATAAGTATACAACGCCGAAGGGCGAGGATCAAAACACAACAAGAAAACTAAACATCATCAAGAAAAGAAAAAAAAAACAATAAATATATAAGCGCGACTCTAGGGCCGAAAGAATAAACAACTGTGGGTTTCTAAGTCTACTAAATATACAAGTCCGGTTGATGGAGTTTTAACTAGATACAACTGAAATAATTATACAAATATATACTGGTGGTCACGAAGCAAATGTATCCCACCTATCCAGCAATCACCCGGAAGAAAGTGAAGTGCCAGCATGCCGCTACGGAACCTGCAAGAACTGTGGCACAACGGGGGTGAGTTGCCAACTCGTGAGTAGAAGACATCACCGAGTATAAATCGCATGTATGAAGATCTCCTAAGTCATACAGTAATATACTACTACTAATAATAAGAATAATACAATGACATCGAATAAAGCAAGGTAACAGTGGCATAAAAGTGATACCAAGGTACTCGTGTCCATGTCATAAGATGTGAAGCATGTATGAATGCATCATCAGGTGGGTGTGTCCAGCAACGAAACACAAGAATCATAATAAAACTGGAGTGTCCAACATCGACACTCGAACATTACGAAACCTGTGTCCAGCATCGACACGTAAATCCTCAGATCTCAGGCACCGCATCCTCTGATCGGCCCTCATATCCATCTCACGACTCCGGTCGGTATCCACCGAATAATCGCCAGGTCCAAACTATCACCGGTAGATAGTGCTTCCCTGCCAGGCTCATCGTCTACAACTCGAGCTTATTGCCCCGGGATACCTTACCGGGTCCACCATGTACCTGCAGATGGATCATCCTACTCCTCGAATCGGGTCTCGAAAACCAAGCTCAGAACCGAGAAAACATCATGGTGGACATGAAACATCATATCAAGGAAAACCACATCATTCTCTTTTAAAATAATCATAAGTTTATAAAATTTCACTTGCGGTTTCCCAAATCCAAAAATCTCATGAAAGATCCGAAATCCTAAAATCACGAGTCAGTGAACAGTGAATATTGGCATAAAGCCACATAATAGTACATAACAGAATGAATATATGAATGCATTGGGTTTTTAAGTAAGGAATGCAATATCTAGGCTAGCATATGAGATCAAGCATACTAATAATATGTTTAAACTACCAGCAGCAGGTTGTACCAATGCAATAACGTTTTCTAAAGTGTACGTGACATGGCAATTACCGATGATGATATATGTGAGCCGGCAATCAAGTGTACTTGCAACATGCGCATCATCGGTAATGGTGCAGGTGTCCTAGCAGACGAGATTATAACAGAAAGTAAACAGCAAAAGCAACAATAAGGTATATCAACTATATATGAGTCATACCGTTTATCATGTTTAAATAGTACGAATCGTTGTTTTTAGAAAAGTAGGGACTACGGTGTTTTTGAGAAAAGGGATGTCTTTTGAAAATCCATAGCGTCCCTTTATTCTTTGAAAAAGCCTACGATTCGTCGGTTTTGAAAATAGGTATGACTCAAGCCTAAGTTAACCTATATCTACGCAATTAAGGACTAAACTACGAACCTAGTCGAAGGTGATAAGAAATCTATAAAATCCTGAGCCGATATATCTAATAGTCGGTGATCCAGCCTCATATCATCACGTACGGTAATAAAACATCGTACGATATCCTCGAGTCAAGAGTGCGGATCAATTATCATGTGCATATCATACGGTAAAATCCATCGTACGTCATCCCCAAAATCGAGGGTACGGGTCAAATATCATATATAAATCATCAATCGTATGGTATCAATCGTCGTACAATATCAATATCATAATCAGTGGTACGGATCTAAGGTCTCGTACAATCTATTATTTATCAAGTCACATGTTATCGCATGTTTGAATACATATCGCCCAACGATCCTTTATTATATCATATACGGTGTCTCGACTCGATCACATATCAAAATATCACGGCATCATGGCCGATCATATCGACTCATATCCATAACATATACTATCCTCATCTCACGTGTGTGTGTGTGTGCGCGCGCGCGTGTGTGTACAAACATACATTCACATATATACACACACACATATACACAAACATATATACCAAGTGTGTGCGTGTGTGCGACTAAGTAAACCGATAACTCACGACTAAGGAACTAAACTAAGAGTAAACTATCCTACAAGTACGCCAAATCTAATCTATAGTCTCTTAGTAACCCTATTTACTAGGTATCTAAGTCTCACATAAACATAAACAATATATATAACCTATTCTACGGTTGCGGGGGTGCTATATGCCATCCACCCGATATCCCCCGTAGATATACATCTACTCACCTTGATCCTCTCTTGTCGAAGTTGATGACGCCACGCATCTCCTTTGTCGTCCCGAAGTCCACGCGAATGTACCTACATATCACAATACATCGTATTGCATCAAAATCCGATTCAAGAACCGACACGACACGCGAAGTGCTCATAGGTTAGAACCTATAGCCTACGCATGGAAAAACAATCATAAAACCCTCGTCGTTGACGTACAAACGTCCAACGACAAAAACAAATTCAAATACCAAAAACCAAATTTTAGAAATCGGAAAAACAATGCCAACATCAACTCAAAATGCTTCTAGATTTTTTCTCAGGTAAAGTGGGACTAAACTAACAATACAGGGGCTAGGTTATGAGGAGTATGAGCTATAGGACAAAATCCAACACCAGACTCCAAAATTTAGTCGATGAGAAGTGCTGCAGTAACGGGTGTCGCCGACCCAAATTTGATATTTTGGTCTCGTTCTTCTGTGATGGTCTCCTAGTAGTCTAACTAGGTCAATTTAGTTGTTTGATTTTCTCAGAAACATCCTAAGTTGCTCCAGATTCCCTGTAGTTCTCAAAATTCTCACAAAACCGACACGGGAAAATTCTAAGCTCATGTCTTGGGGTTTTAGTCTCTGGTTTGGTCCATAAAATCGACGCTACAGGGGTTGTGGTCACTAATTACACTCAATTACATATTCACAACTCAAGATAATCCCTAACCCTCCTCTTCAAATTTTCCGACATCGCTAATCAACTCAAGATTAACTCTAAACTATACTAGGATGAAAGGAAAACTAGAAACTTAACTAAGGGTGTAGGATTTACCCCATTTGGCAACTTAAGAATTTTCTTGAGTTGCTCAAAGTCTTCAAAACCTCAACTTGGTTGGTCCATGGTGTATGTAAGGGGCTTGGGATCATTTTTTGTGAAGGGAAAATGGTGTTTTGAGATGGTTTTTAGGGTGGCCATGAAGAGGTAGAGGAGGTGAGGAAGTGGAGAAGGAGGAGGAAAAGAAAGACGATGAAAATGAAGTGAAGAGAATAATGAGCCATGGTCAATGAAGACCCCTCTCCCTCTCTCTCTCTCTCATGAGCCATACCTCCATGTCCCCTCCACACAAAATATCTCACATTTAAATATCCTTTTTCTTTTTATTTTAAAAAACCAATATCATTTTTCAAGAAAAAAGAAAGATGCCATGTTAAATAACAAAATGTAACAAGTAGTTTGCAATTTGATTTATTGCATGCCATGCACATAAACAAGATTAATGCAAAATTAGTAAATGCTAATCGAGTTTAGTAATTAACCCATTTACAAATAATTATTTTAAAAAATCTATAAATGCTCATTTCATATAATTTCTTTCAAAATCAATAATTCTTATTAATTTCCCAAACTATCGGTATATAGATATACCATATTACTAAAACTAATCTCCATACTTTAAAATATTCATAATAATAATTATTTTAATTATTTAAATTCCCAAAATAATATTTTATTTTTCTGAAATGTTACAGCGGTAGTCTACCGGCTTGTCACGGAATCACCTTCTCCGAAGAGATGTTTCCCAAGACTGATTTGGAAAGGGCTCGCATGTCGATTATACCCTATGCTTCTGCGGTAGGTTCTATAATGTATGCGATGTTGTGTACCAAACCAGATGTTGCTTACGCACTTGGCGTGGTAAGTCGGTATTAGTCAAACCCAGGGGAGAAGCACTGGATAGCAATAATGAACATTCTCAAGTATCTAAGAAGGATTAAGGAGATGTTCTTGGTGTATGGCAGAAAAGACCTCCAGATCGAGGCCTTTGCCGACTCCAGCTTCTAGAGTGATAAGGATGACTCCAAGTATATGTCGGGTTACGTCTTTACCCTCAATGGAGGGACGGTCTATTGGAAGAGCTCCAAGCAGAACACCGTTGCAGACTCGATGATGGAAACGGAGTATTTCGCTGCATGAGACGCCGCAACAGAAGGAGTCTGGATGAAGAAGTTCTTAATAGAACTTCAGGAGGTTCCGACCATTGTTGGTCCAATACTTTTGTATTGTGACAACAAACGGCGCTATAGCTTTAGGGAAGGAACCCATGTCCCATCAGAGATCCAGACAAATCTTGAGGCGGTACCATATGATCAGGGAGATCGTTGATCATTGGGAGATCGAGGTGAGGAGAGTAGATTCGGAGAACAACACTGCAGATCCACTCACCGAGGCTATGCCTCAGACACTGTTCGAGAGGCTATTCGAGATCATACGTCTGCGATACGCCAATATATGGCCTTAGTGCAAGTGGGAGATTGTTAGTGATATATGCCATAGAGGCCATTATTGTATCATACTGGTTTGTATATTACTTAATGGAAGCTTAGGATATACACGGATATAGTAACAGTCTTGCTCGAAATGGTAGTATGCTACCTGGTTTGTTTCTACCTCAATATGTGCATGTGTTTTTGCATATCGCTTATACATATTGGTAGAGCCCTTAGGATTTTTGCTTGACTATCAGAGTTGTGATGGCAGTCACACTAATGAGGGCCGGGTAGTCTATAAGCACATCCATATACATGTCCCTAGTCGTAGGATTATCGAGACAGGGTATCGATACTCTAAAGTAGACTAGCGTATATGCTTCTTATCCCAGCAGGGGAGATGGTCTGTCCCACAGCCATTAGTACGTCGTACTGGAGATAGTATGCAGGTGCTCATTGGGTTATGAGTACACTGGACAAGACTTGTCGGAAACTGCTGGTGGGTATTATACCTATCGTCGGGTAGCAGTTCCCAGGTGACATGAGTACAACATAGTCTGTTGACTTGACACTGCTACTTCGCCTCGAGTGTGTTCCCACCGTACTTTGATTACTACCCTACCACGGATCAAAGGAGTCGTGCAAATAGGTAGTAGTTGGGTGCAGTCCGCTCTTGGAGGCAGTGACGGTTAGATAGGATTCGTCTCTCCCGGTATTGGGGGTTGATATCGCGTTGTGTTCGGAAGGCCATTACACAAAGTCCTTGGCCAAGGCAAGCGGGATTTACTAGTAGGTACTCCAGTAGTTTCTCAAGGTGTTTTGAGCTACTCTCCAACACGACTTATTGCGCTATTAGGGGTCTGACGATTACCGCCCCTAGGCCCGATATGCGATACTCTTAGATGAACAGACTGGACTGTACGGAGATTGTCACAGATAGGCTCAGTAGGAGTTTGGATGAGTTTGCTCATCGGCCTTCTTATCGACATATACCTGGGGGCCGTTACGTGCAGCTAGTACCGCATGCGGCATGTGGTTAAACCCACTGCCAGCGTAGTGTCGAGTCTTTAGAGTCCCACACAGAAGGTTTTCCTGATCGAGCAAAAGATGTAGAGGTCGTATGGTTTTACGATAGGGTTTGATCGCGTACGTGTACTTGTGCACGGATGATGATTCGGACCGATAGTACTAGTGGGCTTTGGTTTAAGTCGGATCCTAGTATTATACTGATGGATAGTTTTCGTCTCTTTTGTATTCGTATTTTTCGAAATACGGATATGGGTATGTATATACGGAGGAGGGGCATTTTTGTAAATTGTTCAAAGATGCTTCTAGAAAAGGCACCTCATAATTTGTATTAAACATTTTAGGTTAAATGTTTATTGAATTATGAGTGGAGGAAATGATGTGTATTTTGCATAAATTTGAGCATGGCTTTTGATGACACATGTAGGGTTTTCAACCCATGACTCACCAAATTGAATATGAACCTTATTTCATTTTCTAATATGAATTATTCATGTGAGAGAATGTATGGTTCAGTTTTGAGAAAGAGAGTTCATTCTCTAAGCTTCACTAGCTTTTTCCTCAAGAGTTCTTCTTCTACCTCAAGCCATTCTTGTCTCATGAGTTGAGAATCTTATGGCTATGAGAGACAAACCATTCCATCTATATTCTCTATATCGTCTACGACATCTAGTGTAGCGAACTAGGTGCCCTAGTTACTTCAGTTGAGGTAGGAGCTCGATCTACAGACTCTCGAGTGGATCGTCTTTGACATTGAGAGGACCGACGAGGAGGCCCGATCCAAACGATTCTTGGAGCCTATGACGACGAGGAGGACAGCAACAAGAAGACCCGAAGGACATGAATTCATGAGGTATAAATTTCTTTCCGAGTAGTTAACCTCTTGCATGTTTGCTAGTTAGGGTTTAGCAACGATCCTGGAGTTCAAGTCGGTGTTGCGATCTTTGTAAAATCCGTTTTTTAAATATTCTGTCTCCCCGCGGACCTGCGGGGTGCGCGACATCGACTTACATATGTTCCACGGCATACTTACGCTACGCTGCTCCACTTAAGTAACCTTAGGATGTGCATTATTTTGAGCCCCGTATTTCTATTCGTTCTTATGATCTATCCTCATCGATATTTGATTGCGGTTCCTGTTATCTTGGCTATGCGAGCTGAGAGGACTGCGGCTAGAGATGCGATAAGAGCGAGCTCGTCAGAGACGAGGACTGACCAGGGCGTTATTCCGACGACGTATGAACGTATTGATTTATTGTTTATGGTAGGATTTCTCGTTTGAGACGAGTGTTCAGGATCTACACTGGATGATCGAGCCATCACTTGAGGCCAGCCAGATTGAGAGGACTGTTGACGTATAGCCTACTCCAGAAATCAATGTGTTGTCTACTGTGCAGACAGATGAACCAGCTGTTGCTGAGATTGACGGGATGTCGCCTCCAGAGTTTATAAAACTGAAGCCAAATGAGTTTACAGGAAGGGATGTGACAGAAGATTGCTAATCATTCTTGGATGAAGTGACTAGGATGATTCGTTTGTTAGGATGCCCCGACGCAAGGTCAGTTAAGTTGGCTAACTTCAGTTCGAAGGGTGTTTCTTAGACCAGGTGTAAGTCAATCAAAAGAGGACGAGCAAAGCGTATTCCTCCAATGACTTGGATGAGTTCCAGAGGACGTAATTGTCTAGCTGTCTTCCACAGAGTGTTGAAGATACCGAATTCGTAGCTTCGAGTCCTTGTGAGATACTCCAGATTGATTGTAACCGAGGATGAATTGCAGTATGTAGCCATCAAGATATGATTCTGATTAGGACGATAATGAAGAAAAGTGGAGTAAGAGATTCGTACGAGATCTTAACGAGTTGTTGTTCCTCCCCGTTGATGCCAGAGGCTTGATACGTACGCAGAGACGTTGGATATGACCACATTTCTAGAGGAAAGACGTGATGAGATTGCAACTATTCTAGAACAGGAACATATTAAATTAATAGTGCCAACTTCTGGGCAGTACGGCAGGGATGATATTGGAAGAGACCATGGCAGGTTCTTTCCGGAGTACTTCAGCAATAAAGATTTAGACCCAGGATTGGTTGTATGGCATGTACTCAGAGGGCCAGAGGCCGCCATCATTGACGTGCAACATTACAAGTGGCTATGTTAATTGGTCAGGAGATGTTCAAAGAGGCGTCAGAGCGAGACTGTTTCCGTCTCTACTCCTAACCAGGCTGTCGAGCCGAGAGATCGTTGAATAGGTGATCCACAGAGAAAACAAGGACCCAAGGACAGAGGACGCCAGACCGTGGGCAGGAGGCAAGTAAATATTCTTCCTCTGCCAGCTTTGAGTGCACCGACACCTTTCGACATTGAAGAAGACGTACCTCAATATCATTTATTTGTGATTTGTATTTTAGTGATCCGAGTATCACGCTTTTATTGTTTTGGGCCTTTGAGTTTTGATGATCTAGTTTCGTGATTGATATTTTCGTGCACCATAGCTACACTTGATGGATATTTCCTTTGTGCACAACAGTTGCACTTGATTCATATTTTTATACACCAGTTATACTTGATTTTTGTTTTTGTGTATATCCATTGCACTCGATTTTGTTTTGTGTACGCAGTTGCACATATTTATGATTTCGTACACTTCGGTATACTCGATAATGATTTCGTACATGTTGTATACCGCGGATTTTGATTCATACACTCGATGTTGTTCCTATGCGCTTTCGATGAATTGATGAGTTTCGTGCACCTAGTGCATTTGGTATTTGTTTTCGTTCACCCTGTTGCACTGGATTTATGTTTTCGTGCACCGTGTGCACTTGATATTCATTTTCGTGCACCTTATTGCACTAGATGCTTTTGTGCGGACCTTACGCACTTGATTTAAATTTTCGCGCACACTGGCGCACTTGATATGATTTTGTGCACACCAGATGCACTTAATCGAGATTTTTCGTGCATATTAGTTGCACTTGGTTGAGATTTTCGTTCACTCTAGATGCACTTGATATCATTGTCGTGCACACCTGTTGCACTTGACAGATACTTTCGTGCACACCCGTTGCACTTAGTTTTTTCTTTCGTGAACATTCGTGGCACTTGGATTTGACTTTGATTTCCGTGCGCACCAGATGTACGTGGTATTTCCATATGCACCTATTGAGCTTGATTTCTTCTTTCGAGTAATAAGTTTTTATGATATATACTATATTATATAGTAGCCGAGCAGGACTGGTCTGAGGACAGTACCTGAATATTTTTGCATTCATCGACATTTACCGAAGTGGTTTTAAAAAAGGAGCTATAGTCTCACTATTTTCCTACTTGTCCATGAGTGACACGAACTTTTACAAAGAAAACCCTTCTAAATTATTTTCAAAAGCGGTGAGACCTATATCTTAGGAAAAACGTATATAGATATTTATCTATTTCTTCACAAATGAATGTCCGCTACTTGTGCCGTGATATACGCATCACACAGCGATTTGAAAAGAATTTTTCATGCATTTTTATTCAGTTATTTAGACGATTTCACAAGGATGCGTACTATATACGTATTATAGTCTTGAGTATATGATACTTGAATTAAACAGTAGGTTTTGAAACTTGCATATGCAACATAACTTCTATGATTTGCATGACGTTTGATAGAGTTTTATTATTGAGTTTTGCAATCACTTTCATGCGCACACGTTGCGCCGTGTTATTTCTTGCGTATTCGTGATTTCGGAGCCCCATTGATTTGATTGATTTACCAAAATGTTTTAATATTTGGGGGGTTTAAATTTAAATTCGGGGACCGAATTTATTTAAGGGGTGAAGATTGTAACATTTCAGAAAAACATAAAATAATATTTTGGAATTTATATAATAAAATAATAAATTTAATGAATATTATACAAGTATGGAAATAAGTTTTAGTACAATGGTATAATTATATACCTATATTTTGGAAAATAATTGGAATTTAAAATAAATTATTAATTATGAAAGCATTTATTTAATTTAGGCTTTTTATAAATTAATATATAATTATTTCCATACAAGATTAATCCTAAACTTAATTAGTATTTCACTAATTATGCAATAAACCAAATTTGTTTTGTTAAACACGTTTCTTTTTGTGCATGGCATGCAACATGTTATTTATGAAATGTATTATGGTTTCATGTCTCTTTTTAAAAGAAAAGAAAAGTTTTTTTAAAAAGAAGAAAAGAAATAGGAGACATGGCAGTATGGCCAAGTATGGGTGAGAGAGAGAGAAAAGCCATGGCAACCATTATTTTCGCCTTCTTCATTTTTTTCATCTCTCATTCTTTTCCTTCACCTCCTTCTTCCTTTTCTCCTTCACCTCCACCACCCCACTACCACCTTGAAAACACCCTCAAAATCAACTCAAAATGTCACAAACACTTCACAAAAATTATTCCTCACCTCATCCTACACCCCATGGTGGGATCAAGTTCTTGTTTTGAGTACTTTGGACCATCTAGGAATTTTCTTGAATTGCTCATTTGAGGTAAAACACTCACCTTTCTTTAAGTAGTTAGTTTCCTAACCTCATTTTATAGTTTAGTGTTAAATAAATTATGTTAAGTGAACTTAGAATTTCCTAGGGTGACCTTTAGTGGATAAAACTTATAGTGGTGTAGTAGAGAATATAGAGAGTGACTAGTGGCCTAGTAGTGATGGTAGCCTTGATTAAAATGAGTTTAAAATGTTCAAAGTCGAACTTAGAATTTTGCGACATCGGTTTTTCATTGACTATTGATGTTCAAATGGAATCTGGGATAACTTTAGAACTCTGAAAATTTATTAGCAGATACAGTGAGATGTGCAGACACATAGGAAGCCACCCTAGGAACCCGAGTCCAAACCTCCATGTTGAGGCCACCGTTTTATTCAATTTGGCCGCAATTTTCCGCCCAATTTTGGAGTTAGGGTCTGAAACTTGGTCTGCAGCTCACTCATTACATAACTAGACCTACCTTATACGCAAAAAAGTTTAATTTCACCATAGGTAGAATCTGGAGTCATTTTACATATTTTCTGTCGATGTTTTCCGACTTTTGAAACTTGGTTTTTGATATTTGAGTTTTGACTCGGTCGTTTGACATTCGTACGTCAACGTCGGGGTTGTTTTGTTGTTTTAGCACGCGTTGACTATATGTTCTAATCTATGTGCCTTTCGCTTGGCTTATCGGTTTTGGATATGGATTTTTGTGGAATTCGATTCGGGTTTTCATTAGATTTTGGTTATGGACTTGATTTGTAGGTACAAGTGCGTGGACTTCTGGGACGTCGAAGAAGGGCAAGACATACGTCGGGATCGACTAGACCAAGGAGTAGTAGGTGAGTAGATGTATATCTATTGGGGAAGTCGGATGGATGGCGTATAGCACCCCCGCAGCCGTAGAATTAGGATATATAGTTATACGTATATTACGTGGATATTAGATATGTATATCTAGCTAATAGGGTTCTAGGATACTACAAGCAATAGTAGTATGCTTGTAGGAAGGTATGTCCTTAGTTCTAGCTTTCTTAGCCTTGACCTATATGTATATACGCTTACACACACACACACATATTTAAATTTGAGGATATTACGATACAACATAACGAGATGAGGATATGCTATATTATGATGAGACGAGTCGATATGATTGATTATGATGACATGAGGCGATGTTATATGATATGATATGAAATGACATGACATGATACGATATGACACATGATGATATAAGATGATGATGTACGCGACTATAGATCCGTACTATTGATTTGATGATATTGTACGATGAATTATACCGTACATGATATGATGAGGATAGATCACCGACTTATATATATATCGACTTGAGAAATATTGTTCTTAAATCACTTAAGTAAATATTAGGATATATTTAGAACCATACCTATTTTCAAAACTAACGAATCGTTATGCACTTTTAAATGACAACCTCAAGGGACGTTACGGATTTTCAACTGGCATTTTTTCTCTCAAAAACATCGTAGCCCCAAATTTCAAAAATAACGATTCGTACTATTTTAAACTATAACTGTATGGCCTATATGTTGTTACGTATTTTATACTGTTCGCGTTTATGTTTTCCTTATTCTGTTTACGCTCACGCTACGATTTCTTATTTCTGCATATGTTCGTATTATTTTTTTGGCGACATACATACTACGTTCCTTGTCTTTATCTTTGTATGACTTCGTTTATTAGGACACACGCACCATTACCGATGATGCGCATGTTGTTGGATATAGTGCCCTCAAGTCAAATATTGAATCGCAGGCACACGATTGTGATGATTGGGGGAGGACCTATACGGGTAGAACAGTCTTACTGAAAATGATAGTATGCTATCTGGTTTGTCTTTATCATCATGTACATACTTTATGTGGTATTACAGATCATTATTATATGTTGATAGAGCCCATACGATTCGTTCTTGACTACCAGTATTATGATGGCGATCATATACATGAGAGTTGGGTGGTCTATAAGTATATCCTTAAATGTCCCTGGTCGTGGGAGTATCGAGACAGGGGATCGATACTCCAGAATAGACTAGTGTATACTGATCGAGACCCCGACGAGGGGCAGTGGCCAGGTCTCACATGCCATTGGTGTTAGCTTGTTCACCTAAGATAGTATACAGGTGTTCATTGGGTTATGAGTACACTGGACGGACTCGCCGGGAACATGCTAGTTGGTATTATACCTATTGTCAGATAGCAGTTCTCAGGTGACATGTGTACAGGATAGTCTGTCGACCTGAGATCGTCATTTGTCTCGTGTGAGTTCCCACTGTGCTTTGATTACTACTCTACCACGGTTCAAAGGAATCGTGCAAACAGGTTTTAGTTAGGTACAGTCTTGAGCCACATGGAGGCAATGAGCGGATCATCGGGGATTCGTCTCTCCCGGTATTGGGGGTTGATGTCACGTTGTGCACGGGTGGCCATCACCAGAAATGCTTGGCCAAGGTAGTCGAGAATTACTGATCAGGGATCAGTAGTTTCTCAGGTGGTGATGGTTTCATACCGATACGAAATGTCGCGTTATTAGGGATCTGACTTTATCCACCCCCTAGACGCGATATGCAATACTCATAGACGAACATACCGGACTTACGGATATTGTCACGGACAGGCTCAGTAGGGGTCAGGATGAGTTTTCTCGTCGGCCTTCCTTTCGCTCAATACTTGGGTAGCCGTTACGTACAGCTAGTGCCGCTGACGTGCTTGTGGTTAAACCCATTGCCAGCGTATTGACGAGTCTTTAGAGTCCCACACAGAGGGTTTCCCTGCTTCGGGTGAAATGATGTAGAGGCCGTATGGTTTTACGGCAGGGTTCGATCATATATCATGATTCGGACGGTTTATACTAGTGGCTTTGGTTTAAGCCTGATTCTTGTATTGGATTGTTGGATTATTTTCGTCTCTTTGTATTCGTATTTTTCGGAATACGGATACATAAATGTATATATGGATGAGGAGTATTCTTGTAATTCATTACAAGATGCTTCTTGTTGGTAACTTCATGCGCGTGCGCAAACGCGTATGTTTTGAAAATAGAATCGGTTTTGGAAATGGATGCGCACGCGAGCTCGGTCTCATTTTAAAATTTATAAACCGCAAGTGCAGGCGCGTTGTAGCGAGCCGGCAAGTACGGGTCGATCCGCAGGGAATTGTGTATTAGGTTTTGTTGTTTAAGGTTCAACAAATAACGAATGGTTTGGTTTGTGACAAAAATATAAAACAAGGAAACAGAGAAAACAAGTAGATAAAGAAATGGTCGTGGCTTTGGCTCGGATGGTCGAATCGCGATGATTCCTTCGACGCTCCCTTGGTCATGAGTTGTCCGTCCTTGTGTCGACCCCAAAGTGAAGCATGACTTGTCAAAGCGGTTGCAAAGCACAAATAATCAAGTTCTCGGATCTCGACTCAAAACACGAAACGAGTCCGTATTGTTCACTTATCGTTTCTATGTCCAAGCTTGAGGTATCAACACTAAGTACAAGGGTTAGCAAGCATACAACAACATCAAAAACACAAATTAGCGAGTGAGAGCAATTGGTTTTAGTGTTAACTTTGCTAAGTGTTTGTGATAGTATAGGGTATATGAAAACCGAGGGTTTGTCAAGCACTTGGTCATAAAATACCGTATCTAAACTTAGGAAACTTAACACCAAATTGATTTTAACTCAAACAATATGAAATATGGAAAGGGAGTGAGTATGGTATATGAGAAGGTTACGAAGTAATCATGGTTTCAAAATACCATATCACATTAATACATAAACAATTTTTAAGTTAGAATCATATTAAGCATATTAAACATAAACAAGAGGAGGAGGAAGGAAAAGCCTTTCATCTCATTTCCTCACCATTACCACTACCAAAGAGGATTAGTTACACATAATAATAGCAAAAGAAAGCAAGAAACAAAAGAAACAAGTAAACAAAGCAATAACAATAGCAATATTATTAACACTTGATGAAGTTGAGGTACAAGATATTGTTAACTTGTTCAATCTCCATAATGAAGCTTTCAAAAGAAAGCTTCAAGAGAGAAGAAGAAGAAGAAACCAAGTTAAGGCCCACTCACTCTCAAGCTAAACTAAAAACTAAAACAAAACTATAGCATGAAATGGTATATATTACATCCCCCCTCACTCACAATCTGTTCTGGTATTTATAGGCCTCATTCCAGAATAAACAAACAATATAAATAAGATGATGTGACCCAAAGAAAAGACCAGAAGAAAAATGGGGACAAACGGAGCAAGGGGGACTGGTGGCGCTGAGTATTTAGGGGGTCTCGCCGGTTTTGGTCGGGGCATTGGGGCTCGTTTTGCTGTGGTGAACTTGAGTCCACTCCATGATCTCTCTGGTGCAGTTTGATTTGTCTATAATAACCTGGTTTGCATCCAAGGATTTGGAGGGAAACTAGAAGCTTTATATCACATCACAACTTTTTAAGCATTAACTCACACACCCTATTTGTGCCCACTTGAGTCAACATGTTGTGTCATGGCAGCCCCACCATGGTCCATGGACACTTATGTTGTGTTGGACCAAAATTGTGTGCACACATTTATTGCAAAAGAGCTCTTTGAATATCGGTCGGTTTTCTGTTCTGATTGCAGTGTCGGCTCCCAAACGCTATATCCGTGATATTGAGTGTGTTTCCATTATTTTATCACGAATACCTGTAAACTGTAATTACTGAGCAGACACTGGTTAATAGTACCGATAAATAACAAAATAGATAATGAATGAGTAGTATCAAAATGCAGTTTTCTGTGATGAACAAATACATCCAAACTTATCTTTTGCTCGTCCCGAGTAAAACAAAAATCCTAGCCTCACTTTCGCAGGGAACGCGATTGCACTGAGCATGTGCAACAATCCATTAAACCTCTATGTGTCCCTAGTAGGAGGAGTGTTGTCTCCTGAGGGTTTTTAGCGAATTACACCCACAAAATACAGTCAAGTTAGTATCGTGGAGGAACTGTTGATTCTAATCTTAAGGTTTAAGAATCAAAGCTAGAAGTTCTATTATCCAAGTTAGAAATGTCAAACCCTATTTTTCACTCTTCACAATATATTTAACATAAGCTTATACGCGTCTTTACGTGGTTGTGCGAGTAGTGTCGACAAGTTTTGAAGAATTTGATTAGGGTCATCATGTCCAAAAATACGGACCAGGATAGACTTCTAAAAGATCACACGAGTTTGCAAGGAGTTAAGATTTTCTCAAGTTTCGTTCTCCAGTTAGGTTTCAAGTCAGAATTTATATCATTTTTAACAGAGAGCCTAAGGCTTATTCTTCACTCCAACCTTTCACCTGTTGTTGTTCATACACACCATTCGTTATCGTGCAAAACGTCTTTAT
The DNA here is from genome assembly GCA_030015575.1 of Agapanthus africanus. Lineage (NCBI taxonomy): Eukaryota > Viridiplantae > Streptophyta > Magnoliopsida > Asparagales > Amaryllidaceae > Agapanthus > Agapanthus africanus. The sequence goes on along the minus strand of CM057347.1, from coordinate 201,401,928 downwards.
AAATATAAATCTTCATATCTCCGCGAAAAAACTGTTTTTAAAAGAAAACTCGTCTCCGCCAAGGTTATTCTCCCACAAAGGACCGTGAGGATTTTTAACTCGGAGAGAACACTTGCTTAGCTTGTTTTATTTGGCGATTGGAAACTTAGCGAGTTTTGGGTCAATGACTCTCAAATCAGATGGTTTTAGGGCATTAGGTGTGGAGACACCCCAAGGACTTAATTACCCAAGTTACCACGGGTACAAAACAAAAGACTCGTTTTAAAATATTCTGAACTCAGTAAAAACGGAGATATAGCCAGCTTTTCTTTTTAATCCGAAGACGTTATTATGTGGATAAGGTGTGTAATTACTCCAACAAGGTTCCAGATGGGTTATTTTTCAGACTTTTAGCTTCTATTAAAACCTCAATAATATCCTTCATATTCACTTTGCTTTATGAACTATTCTTTATATTACTTAATTCAGAATAAACCTGTTTGATCCTAAAGATGTTTTATCAGTTTTCAAAAGTTTTAGAGACATGTCAGACTTTCATCTAATTCTCAAAAAACATACGACACATGTCAAGTGTATTAAAGACGTATATTAGCTACGGTTAAACTAAAAGGAGGGTTATCTTTCGGGTCGTTAGTCTCACGAAAAGAATTTAGTTATTTCTATCTTATCATCCGAACCGTCAGACTTTGAATCTAAGTTCCCCCGCTAGCTAACATGACGAACAAGTTTTTATGTTTTTGAATTTTTTCAATTTTTTTCAATTTTTTTTGGTTTATACAAATAACAGAATGCAATACAAATGCAAATATGAAATGCAACTACATGCAAAAATAAAAAGGAAAAAAACAAGATAGATTGTGCTGAAATGCAGGAAATATGCAAATGCAAAGCTATATGTTGATACAATGATAATCCAACTAGATCCACCCCCAAACTGAAGATGACGATGTCCTCATCGTCGCTTGGCCTTGCCCTTTCCCTTGGTCTTGCTGCTCCCGCTTGCCTCGTCTTGTTTTGCTAAGATCTGGCTCAATTGTTCGTTTATCTCTTTATTCTGCCGAATCAAAGTCTTGATGCCACGGACCTCCATCCTGTGTAGCTCGTATGGATCAGTCGGGACATCCTATCCTAAGTAAATCTCAGAGGACGTCTGTGGTGCCGCATGCTCGCTGGGGTCAGTGGGTGACCAGATCTGCTGCTCACTCCTGCTGTCAGTGTAACCCGGTGAGATCCTCTCAATCTCGACAGGGACGGTGTCGTACATAGTGATGCAGGCCGCGAAATCTCCCTCCTCCATGTAGTAGTGGAAAATCTGGATGATGAGGACGGGAAGTAACGATTTGTGCACCGCGACACCCTCCTTGATTGTGGTAAATAACATGCTTGCCATACAAAACTGATAGTCCTTGGTCATCAAACAGTGGAAAATATGCCCCCACAATCGCCGGAAACGAGGAACTCCCCCTGACATTACGGTAAGCCCAGCGGCAAGCCGTATAGACGTTTCGGTAAATCTGCTGGGCATTTAGCCCAGCATCTCATAACTCGCATCTTGACCCCATGATCGTCCTATACTGGGCAAGTTCTAACGGTCGTTGGAAACCAGGTCGGGTAGGGATGTTTGTGACATTTGAAGTCGTATCCGCTGAGAATACCCTCCTTTTACCCCGAAAATGAAAACAAATATTGTCCTGGCGTATTTCCCCCTTCTCTCAGAGCATCGTAGAACTCATCTACCAATTGCTCAATAGCACAAAATCCATCATCCCCATACAGCAAAAATTCCCAACCCAACTGTCGGATAGCATCATGAAAATAACTCCAAACACCTCGTGGGTGAACACATCGACAGAATTTTTCTCTAATTCAAAGGGAGCCATGATCTGTGGGTTTTCTAAATTTTCTGGAAATTTAAACAACGCTGAAGGGGGGAAGGAAAATTCTTATAGAGCTGACGAAGGCAGTCGATGATCGGAGACGGCGAGACCAGCGACGGCGGGCAATTGGTGATCTTCGCCGGTCGAAGCAGAGTGGATGGATTTAGGGTTTAGAGGAAAGTTTGGGGAGAGCAGAGAAGAGAGATGGTGTTGTTTGAGTAAAAAAAATAAAGGGTCGGGTTTGATGTGGCTGCTTATAGAGGAAGATTTACAAAAAAAACCCAGCAAAAAGAAACCCCACTTTTTACATATTTACTTAAACAAGAAGTTTAATCAATGTGCTATCCCCAAAAACTCAGCACTCACCCCCTAACGGGTGAGATCTTATTTTCAAAAAAACTAAAAAAACTAAGATTAATTACAGTATTAACAATTTAAAAGACAGTGTTAGTTCAGAAATTAATACCAGCCATTCAAAAATTTTATCGATATAATGCAAGGGCTGGTAAAAGAATACGTATATAAAAGAGAAAAAGAAAAAGAAAAAGAAAAAGAATGTGTTAGTTGTCAGTGAAGGGCATGGGAGCGTGTAAGTAGGGATCGAAAGACGTTGAAGGTGAAGGTGAAGTTTTGAAGAGTCAAAGAATTGTTTCCCGAATGAATTGAATTTTCAAGAAGCACGTGTTGAGTTTCGGAGTCAAGTTCGTTTAAACACTGGAGTTCATCCGCAAAAAATTCAGAAAAGGAAAGGTTTATGGGATGTTCCTAAATTGATCCTGACTCAAACTCACTTAGAATATCAAGTTCATCCGCAAATAATTCCTCAAAACTTTGCATGAAAGAATATTTATCAAGGCTGCCTTCCTCCCTATAATCCTGCACAATCCTATTCTCATCGTTACAGCCCCCTAACTCTCCCAATACTATTTCTCCCTCATCACATTCACAAATGGGTAGGTACATTCCATCTAAAAAAGTAGATTCCCACACTAATGTTTCTTCCGAAACAATATCAACTGGTGATACAAAAATTGTGGGTTCCTGATAATTGATTTCCTCTAATAATTTATCCCAACCATACCTGTCAAAATCACAAGCTTCCTCCTCTAAAATTGGAGTACAAGAATCATCGGATTGACTCGGAGAGTTTTCTTGTGTGTCCTGAAAACACTCAGTCAATTTAATCATATCATCATCTATGAAATCATCAAAATTTGTTAGATCGTTTATCTCCCTCGGGTGACTTCCTAGATGACAGACATTGATATTGTTAGGCTCTAATTGACAGTGTTCACTCCTTAGGATCCTTACAGTTACATGCTCTTCAATTCTAGCCAAAGATTGAGCTTGAGTGTGAAACAATTGCTCAGACTGCTGTATAAACAGGGCTAGCATTGCAGCTGTTTGATTCTCGACCACGGTCATTACTTCAATACCCTTCTCTAAAGCGGTCAACCTAGCATCCATCTCACTATCATTCCCTAATGATCGGTCAATTGTTTCAGGAAGGGAGGGTTGCGACGGTGGTGATGCTAAAGCTGTTATTCTGTTGACCTTTTTCTCTAAATCTTCAATCATTTGGTCTATAATTGAAGTGGGACTGGGTTCAAGAGTGTTAGGTGGGTGACCGTTATCAAAACTCTGGGACGGTTGGTCACCCCCTAAGAAAGGACAGTTTTCATGAATGTGAAGAGAATCTTGGCAATTTGAACAAATGAATTGGTACTGAGTATAAACAAAAGAATAAGAATCGTGAAAAATTGAATTGAACGGTGTATCACCCATATCAACAAGCACTCACAAAATCACAAAAATAAAGAATATCACACCCCTAACATTTTATGTTATGCTAAGTCAACTAGACCTGCTCAAGAACCTGATTGTCGAAGTAAAACTGTGTCGAGAAACGGACTCAAGATATACAGATCACAAAACCAGGTAAGTGCAGAGATAAGGGGAGGTTTTCCAACGCTTTCGCAAAGTTCCTTAATTAAAATAACCCTTTCTCATGAACACTTGCCTAGACACCCCGTGAACGATATATCGTTAAGCGGTGTTCTAAACACAGTTATGTTCTCCTAATGAGCGCGAAGTCCTTAAAGTCAGAGTTCTAATTGATTTTAAATTACTGTGGGTATGCAAGAATGCAGTTTTATGATTTGTGGGCTATGGAGAAAGGTGATGAAATCCTTTGCCGTATCTTGTTTGGTCGTGCCCTTAAGATCCGTATTAAGATGCTATTACGCAATCAATAAAAGAATTTAAGAATCAACCAATTAAGCAATTCTTTTTTTTTTTCTGTTTAGGCTTAAGCGCTGCAATAAATACGGGTTAGTTCTCTGTGCAATTGGTGGCAATTTTGTGCGATTAATCCTGCAGACGATAGAGTATTGGAATGCGTCGGATTTCAGCGAAGGTGTTAGAAAAATACGTACCGATGCGATTTTGGGTTTATCAACCCCTTTGAAGTGATTACGGGTATTTGGATGTTCGCTTGCACGGGTCAAACTACCCGGATCTTTGGCACTATACTTCACTAACGTCTTGCACTGGAATTTGAAGCTTGCTCCGCACGATCGCTGGTCGTAATTTCGTTAAAATCTGCAAATGTCGGAAAATACGATATTTAGTGTCAAATTTGATATATCTGCCCCAATTCCTGCATACTCAAAATTATAGAAATCAAACAATACCACTGGAATACCAACATTGCACTGGAGATCACACAAAAAGAAAAAAAAAACAAAAATCCCACCTTAGACCCGACGGCGCCGGATTTCTAATGTCGCCGGTCGATTTAAGGATTTTGGTGCTATAATTTTGGGTGAGTTCTCTAGCTATATTAGTAATCTATTGGTATACTTTGATTTTTTAATTTAATTGCAGAGTGATAGCAGGTTGCAAAGACAGAGAACAAAGTGTTAGAATTTGTGTGTTAGGTCAGTTTTGAATTTTTTTTTTGAGTTAGTAGTTAGTTTGTTAGTACGAACCAGAAATAACAATACCTAATGACTACCAAATCCCCGGCAACAGCGCCAAAAACTTGTTGGTAACTTCACGCGCGCGCACAAACGCGCATGTTTTGTTTTGAAAATAGAATCGGTTTTGGAAATGGATGCGCACGCGAGCTCGGTCTCGTTTTAAAATTTATAAACTGCAAGTGCACGGCGCGTTGTAGCCAGCCGGCAAGTACGGGTCAATCCGCAGGGAATTGTGTATTAGGTTTTGTTGTTTAAGGTTCAACAAATAACGAATTGTTTGGTTTGTCACAAAAATATAAAACAAGGATACAGAGAAAACAAGTAGATAAAGAAATGGCCGTGGCTTTGGCTCGGATGGTCGAATCGCGATGATTCCTTCGACGCTCCCTTAGTCATGAGTTGTCCGTCCTTGTGTCGACCCCAAAGTGAATCATGACTTGTCAAAGCGGTTGCAAAGTACAAATCATCAAGTTCTCGGATCTCAACTCAAAACACGAATCGAGTCCGTATTGTTCACTTACCGTTTCTATGTCCAAGCTTGAGGTATCAACACTAAGCACAAGGGTTAGCAAGCATATAACAACATCAAAAACACAAATTAGCGAGCGAGAGCAATTGGTTTTAGTGTTAATTTTGCTAAGTGTTTGTGATAGTATAGGGTATATGAAAACCGAGGGTTTGTCAAGCACTTGGTCACAAAATACCGTATCTAAACTTAGGAAACTTAACACCAAATTGATTTTAACTTAAATATTGTGAAATGGGGAAAAGGGGTGAGTATGATATATGAGGAGGTTACGAAGTAACCTTGGTTTCAAAATACCATATCACATTAATACATAAACAATCTTTAAGTTAGAATCATATTAAGCATATTAAACATAAACAAGAGGAGGAGGAAGGAAAAGCCTTTCATCTCATTTGCTCACCATTACTACAACCAAAGAGGATTAGTTACACATAATAATAGCAAAAGAAAGCAAGAAACAAAAGAAACAAGTAAACAAAGCAATAAAAATAGCAATATTATTAACACTTGATGAAGTTGAGATACAAGATATTGGTAACTTGTTCAACCTCCATAATGAAGCTCTCAAAAGAAAGCTTCAAGAGGGAAGAAGAAGAAACCAAGTTAAGGCCCACTCACTCTCAAGCTAAACCAAAAACTAAAACAAAACTATAGCATGAAATGGTATATATTACATCCCCCCTCACTCACAATCTGTTCTGGTATTTATAGGCCTCATTCCAGAATAAACAAACAATATAAATAAGATGATGTGATCCAAAGAAATGACCAGAAGAAAAATGAGGACAAACGGAGCAAGGGGGACCGGTGGCGCCGGGTATTTAGGCGGTCTTGCCAGTCTTGGTCGGGGCATTGGGGCTCGTTTTGCTGTGGTGAACTTGAGTGCACTCAATGATCTCTCTGGTGCAGTTTGATTTGTCTATAATAACCTGATTTGCATTCAAGGATTTGGAGGGAATCTAGAAGCTTTATATCACATCACAACTTTTTAAGCATTAACTCACACACCCCACTTGTGCCCACTTGAGTCAACATGTTCTGTCATGGCAGCCCCACCATGGTCCAAGTCATCAAAGAGTTATGTGCACACTTGTGTTGTGTTGGACCAAAATTGTGTGCACACATTTATTGCAAAAGAGCTCTTTGAATATCGATCGGTTTTCTGTTCTGATTGCAGTGTCGGCTCCCAAACGCTATATCCGTGATATTGAGTGTGTTTCCAATATTTTATCACGAATACCTGTAAACTGTAATTACTGTGTAGATACTGGTTAATAGTACCGATAAATAACAAAATAGATAATGAACGAGTAGTATCAAAATGTTGTTTTCTGTGATGAACACTTCTAGAAGAAGACACCTCATTATGTTTAATAACTATTTATTTAAATGGTAATTTGAGGCCGACGATGAGGTGTGCTTGGCATTAATTGAAGGCATGGCTCACTTGGTGACTCATGGTCACTATTCTAGCATGCTTGATATTTAGTTTGTGTTGTGAGATATTTCTTTAGTTGATGGCTTCATTCTTTCATGCTCACAACACTTAGCCATTTTCTTTAGTTGCTATGCTTCACACTCTTATCTCCTCATGCTTCTTCTTCCTTTACCTCCACCCTAAAAGTCTCATGTGTTGAGAAATCTAGGGTGTTTAGAGATAAATCAATCCATCATTAGACTCTATATCTTCTAGGCTATCTAGTTTAGCGAACTAGGTACCCTGGTTACCTCGTATATGAGGTTGGAGCTCGAAATAAAATCCTCAGGTGGATCATCTTCGATGGAGGGAGACCAGTGACCAAGCTTGATCATGGTGGCCTCTAGGAGCTTAAGATGATGGTTAAAGACCGAAGGACACGGATCAATCGGTATAACCATTCTAAACTCTTTTTTAGTTTGCTGGATTAGGGTTTACGGTAGATCCAGGTTAAAGAGTTGTTCTAGCGCCAGTTTTGAAAAATTTTGTTCCAAAAACGGTCACGGTTGATGGTCAGGGCGCTGGCATAATCCAACATGGTATCAGAGCCATGCATTAGTTTCAAAACTGAAAAACTGTGATTTCAAAACCCACTCTCCGTTCTGGATTTTTTTTGATCTGTAAATTTTTTTTAAACAATTGCAGAGTCTTAGTTATAACATGAGAATGATACAGAATGAAAATGAGGCATTTCAAAGAAATTTTGGCCGTCCACATTCCAAAAATTTCCGATCTCACCCGTTTTACTGTTCATTGTGGGCCCCATTTTCATTCTGTGTCTTGGGTTTTGTAAATTGGTGTTTTTTGTCTTGTTTGTTTTCCCCAGATTTCACTTAGTGTTGTCTTTACTTTGGGGGGACTTGGAAAGTTTCAAAACTTGAAACTTTGCATCGTTGATATCTGTGATGTGATGTATGTGTTTTTCAAACGTCGTCTATTTGCTATATGTCGTTTAGAAGGGGTTGCACATACTTGCTTATACTGCTATGATGGCTATGGTTGGATTGTCGTAGTGGATAGCTTGTTGTGCAATGGTAGTTGTACAGTTCAGATTCATTTGTATATTTGATATTGCGGGGCGAGTGTTCGACATGTGGACTGTCGTCTCTGCCAGTTTATATATTATTTGTTTAGGGCACGACCGGGTTGAGGTCGATGTCACCCTTGTACATATATTTTTTCTTTTCTGTACTAGGATTACCCCGCGATGGAGTACACGAATAGCTGGGTTCTAGAGGGCAACGGGCCCGCATCTCATGGCGTTGAGATGAAGGGGGCTTCACTCTAGAATTGGCGGGCTATTCGACGCACTCGTAGGGGGTATAGTTTGACCCACGAAGGGGTGCTCAAGTTACCGGATTCCGTGAAGTGTTGGTTGTCCCATTCACTTTGTTGATTGGGGTTGCCTCACTACTAGGATTGGTGGGTAACTTGCAGCACTCGTAGGGGTCCAGGTTTTCATTGCACAGGCTATCCACACGACAAGCAATGTAGGGTCTCATTTGCGGCTCAAATGAAACCCGAGGCACTCGTACATATATTTTTTATTTTCGTTCCTTTATCTGGTGTGATATGTTTAATTGATGGGACTGCATTAATTTTGATTAACACAAGGATAAAACAAACCTATTTGATGTGAACCAAGTTTTTTGAAAACAGACATTACAGACGTTTTCTTTTGCTTTGCACAGTGGTTTTCAATTTGGGAATATCCTGCACCTCATTCGACGAGGAAAGAGCCGAGATCCTTTCACTGGGAGTGACCTCTTTAGCAAAAGTTTGCGTCATCGTAATAACTTCACTATAATCGATTCTTTTGCTTTGCATCATGATATTCAGTTTGGAATATCCTGCACCTCATTCGATGAGGAAAGAGCCGAGATCCCTTCACCGGAAGTGACCTCTTTAGCAAAAGTTTGCGCCACTATATATTTGTAAAACCACTCGGTTCCTTCAATGATATCAAGTTCATTATATTAAAGGTTTTTCGCCAAAAACCAGCCGTAGCCCTCTGTCATTTCTTACGAGTAGTACTTAGTATTCATGCTACGTTTGTTGACTCCGTCAAGGCGTAGTGTACGGTAGCTGAGTGGTGCTTGTTTGTAGCATGGATATGCGATTGGTTAGGACGGTCGCACGTCCTTGTTGACTCCATCAAGGGCTCGTACGGGTGGGTTTAATACAGTCAAGATAATGACGGGTTGAACTTGACTAGAACTCTTTGATTTGTTGACTCCGTCAAGGTCACTTGGGTCCTGGGGGTAAAAACCACATCGGGAGTTTCTAACATACAGGAAACTTGCCAGGCATGTGCATACCTTCTGGAGTGTGGTGACTTGAGTGGCTTCCATCAAGTTATCATGCGATGATAATTGGATCCCGATTCCCACTGATGAGTAGGTGTTACTCCTCGGGTGATTTTTGATGATCCCGACTAATTCTTCTTTTGGGTTTGGAGGAGAATTTGAGGAAATAGTGGGAGACATCCTGATTAGATAAAGTGATTAACCATTCTAATTTAGGTTAGAGTGCACGCTGAGTATTTCTTTTCTCTCTCTCTTTGGCAGCGACCATGACCCGACTCTAAACTAAAACTCATGAACTAAGTTAACCGAACCTTCTTAAAACACTTGAGCTTTTGGATTTTTATAGTCACATATATCATTGCCGCTCTTACTTTTCCCCTTTACATTTCTCCGGAACATTCCGTATCACTACGAAGATCCATATTGATTGGACATTTCTCCGGAACATTCCGTATCACTACGAAGATCCATATTGATTGGATAAGCCATCATATAATTACATACGAACTCGAAGAAACTTGTTTCAGGTCGAGGATGGTTTTCGGTTCTGGAGAAATTGAATAAGATTATTTAGTTGTCTTTTCCCATTACCTTCTCTCAGGTTGCGAGGGCTCCTAGGATTAGGAGAGAGTACACCTATTGCGCTTATTGGATAGTCTTCTTCCAAACCTCAGGCTGGTGCCGAAAGGTAGGGAAAGAAGAAAACCAATTAGCCTGAGTGTGGCGTACAGAAGGTAATAAGTAAAGACATATAAAGGGATTAGAAAGAGGGCAAAGGATATTGCGACTGCTATCATTCACGATGAAGCCGTGTATATCATCGCCACTCCTACTTCACTTTTGCATTTCTCCGGAACATTCCGTATCACTAAGAAGATTCATATTGCTTGGATATGCCATCGTATAGTTACATACGAACTCAAAGAAACGTGTTTCAGTTCGAGGATGGTTTCCGGTGCAGGAGAAATCGAATAGGATTATTCGGGTTGTCTTTTGTCTCTACCTTCTCTCAGGTTGTGAGAGCTCCTAGGATTAGGAGAGTACACCTATTTTGCTTATTGGATAGTCTTCTTCCAAACCATAGGCTGGTGCCGAAAGGTAGAGAAGAAAGAAAACCATTTAGCCTAAGGGTGGTGTACAGAAGGTAATAAGTAAAGACAAATAAAGGGATTGGAGAGATGACAAGAAAATATACGGTTACAGTCATGAATCAGGATATTGGAAGAGGCATTATTAGGAATATCTGGATACCCCTTCGAAACGTTTTCATGTTTCAGTTTCACTGTGCGGTGTTAATTGAAAACCGGTTTCCCAATTAGATCCTCCAGGGTATGTATTTACCAGTTTTGATTCTCACATTTTTATAGCGTTACAGATGATGAGTAGGAGTAAGATATTATGATTGTTTTCTCATTTTGATTCAGACTCCACGGTATGTATTTACCAGATTTGATTCTCACATCTGTATAGCATTACAGATGATGAGTGGGAGTAGAATAATGGGAATTAGGTGATTATAGCCTCATTATATCAGAATTCTTTGTAATTGGTGATATTTGAGGAAATCGCCTGGGTTTTGCCTGACGGCAAATATTTGGTTTTGAATATTCGTTGTTATGCACCAATTTCAAACTGATATATCTGTACGCTTATTTTATAAAGTGAGATATAACTTTTTGATATTATGTCTATGACATTTACCTATATTAGTTGGTGGTTAGATAAGGTGCATTCAACAGCGGTGTAATTCTTCTTAACCATAGTACATTTTTCAACCTACAACGCATAGGGTTTGAGTTATTAAACTCAGGGGACTTATATAAAGTATTGTATGTTGTCCAGTGTCCATTAGGACAAAGGGGTTGGTACTCGTACTATATTCTATTTACTCATGACTTCTCTAGTTTTAGACAAGTATTTCGTTGAAATACAAGGTCCAAATTTTGAGAAGTTATAGGTATAAGAATAAAGTAGAGAACTATATGTTGCAAGTATCAGGATTCTTCAAGGTGATCGAAGATGTAGTACTTGTGTTAGGTATTCCGTTGTAAGTAATAGTTTTGAGAACTTGTTTTTCTCCCACATTACTCATATGTGGATGCACTCCTAAATGAGTAATGCTGCTTGGCCTTCTTCCATTTAGATGATATACACTGGAGACAGCTGCATGTATATTGAATCTGGTTCTAATTAAATTAGTGCCTTAGTTTCTATAGTGGATATAGAATGGATCATATCTTAACAATGTCGAGGTATATGGAGTTGTCCGGTTTATGCTTAAAACCATAATCCGGATAAACTCAAGGCACTTTTCAGTAATGGCAGTTTGTGGGTTATCCCGGGTATTGACGAGGGTTAACATTCTACCATCAGGAAGATCAATAGTTATATTGTTCTTAATTCGCCACCGGTTTTAGTAAAATGGATTCTGTTCAGAAAACATTAGTGGGAGTATGGTAGGACTGGAAGTTATTCCAGAACTACAAAAGATTACTGAAAATTTAGTAGAACCTAAAGATTCAATTGGATTCGACATTCCATTAGCCACTCCGCAGATTTGGTGGGTAACCTCAGACACCCGAGAGGTGCTTCAGTCTTCTCAGAGACGGCGACAGGGAGGTTCTTGTTTACCCAGACTTGCCATTGCTGCTGTTCTAGACTATGAGACCTAGCAGGAGGATGAGTATAACGTCGTTCTAAACAAGCTTTAGAAATGCACGTGTATATGACTCTGCTAGAGGGTTGTTGTAGTTAGTGGGAGCAGCGGAAGCATAGTGGGCAAGTAGCTTATGTCTATTTATAGACTAAAGCAAGTATAGCGGAAATAGATCATCTATTTTTGATGTGACAGTCATAGGTTTTGACTTCATCAGAATAAGAGATGGATCTGGTAAGAAGGTAGTAGAGAGTGATGTCCAGGTATATAGATGACATGCACTTGATAGGGAGAGATCTTCCTATACTACGATCGGTTATATACGGTGGTTGTCACAAGGTGTTTCTCCATATAGGATATGGATAAAACATCAGGGATTATGGTCACTAGATCTATGGTTTTAGATCTAGATTTGGGATGTGTCCCAATTTGGGTACTTTGACATTATTCTAAAGGTGTTTTAGAATGGACGACTCCTTGCGAGGTGGTAGTACCCGCAAGTGATGGAGTCACCCTCTCTAAAGGATCTCTTATAGACTGATGAGGAGAGGGATTTGCATAATTGGCATATCACTTGCTTAGGCAATTGAGTCAATCATGAGATGTCAAGTACCACACCAGATATTGATTTTGCACTAGCTGCAATAAGTATATATATTAATCCAATCCTGAAGAAACGTTGGGAAGCAGTTATGAACATAAGTGGATATTCTTGGGATATGGTAACGGCAGCCTCCTTCGGGAGGAAGTTATCATTTCAGGCTTCCAAGGTGACCTGGATGACAGAGTGGCTGTCAGAGTTATAGTTTTCCCTCTTTTGAGGGACGGTATGTTGGACAGGTGGTCCAAGCGGATACTGTGGAAGGCATGGCACAAGATACTGATTAAATTCAGTGGATGATACAGTCTAAGAAGTTTATTGGATTTGTAGTTCATTTGTGAACTGGGTCCCATTAGATATCCAAACAAATTCTAAGATAGATATTGCTCATTTCGGGAGATGGTCTTTCTCCGCGAAGTTAAGATATAGAAAGAAATATTGGAGTGGATCCACCCACTGAGGCTATTTCTTAAAAACAATAGTTTCGCGAACGAGCTTTGCGAAACTGATTAGTAGAGAAGTTAGGTGTTCGGTATCACATAGGCTGTGAGTATGCGACACCGCAATAATTAGCCTCAAGTACAAGTGGGAGATTGTTGGCTACAGTACCCTCAAGTCAATTATAGAATCGCAGGCACGCGATTGTGATGATTGAGGAAGAACCTATACGGGTAGAACAGTCTTACTCAAAATGATACTATGCTATCTGGTTTGTCTTTATCATCATGTACATGCTTTATGTGGTATTACAGATCACTATTACATGTTGATAGAGCCCATATGATTCTTGGTTGACTACCAGCATTATGATGGCAATCATATACGTGAGAGTTGGGTGGTCTATAAGCATATCATTAAATGTCCCTAGTCGTGGGAGTATCGAGACAGGGCATCGATACTCCAGAGTAGACTAGTGTATACTGATCGAGACTCCGACGAGGGGCGGTGGTCAGGTCTCACAAGCCATTGGTGTTAGCTTGTTCACCTAAGATAGTATACAGGTGCTCATTGGGTTATGAGTACACTGGACGGATTCGCTGGGAACATGCTAGTTGGTATTATACCTATTGTCAGATAGCAGTTCTTAGGTGACATGTGTACAGGTTAGTCTATCGACCTGAGATCGTCATTTGTCTCGTGTGAGTTCCCACTGTGTTTTGATTACTACCCTACCACGGGTTCAAAGGAGTCGTGCAAATAGGTTTTAGTTGGGTACAGTTACGAGCTACATGGAGACAGTGAGCGGATCGTCGGGGATTCGTCTCTCCCGGTATTGGGGGTTGATGTCGCGTTGTGCACGGGTGGCCATCACCAGAAATTCTTGGCCGAGGTAGTCGAGAATTGCTGATTAGGGATCAGTAGTTTCTCAGGTGGTGATGGGTTTCATATCGACACAAAATGTCGCGTTATTAGGGTCTGACATTACCCTAGACGCGATATGCGATACTTATAGACGAACGGACCGGACTGTACGGATACTGTCACGGACAGATTCAGTAGGGGTCAGGATGAGTTTGCTCATCGGCCTTTCTTTCGCTCAATATCTGGGTAGCCATTACGTACAGCTAGTGCCACTAACGTGCTTGTAATTAAACCCACTGCCAGCGTATTGACAAGTCTTTAGAGTCCCACACAGAGGGTTTCCATCTTTCAGGAGAAACAATGTAGAGGCCGTATGGTTTACGACAGGGTTCGATCATATACATGCACTTGTGCACGTATCATGATTCGGACGGTTTATACTAGTGGCTTTGGTTTAAGCCGGATTCTAGTATTGGATTGTTGGATTATTTTCGTCTCTTTGTATTCGTATTTTTCGGAATACGGATACGGGTATGTATATACGGATGAGAAGTATTCTTGTTATTCATTACAAGATACTTCTAGAAAAAGACACCTCATTATGTTTAATAACTATTTGTTTAAATGGTTATTTGAGGTGGAGGATGAGGTGTGCTTGGCATTAATTGAAGGCATGGCTCACTTGGTGACTCATGGTCACTATTCAAGCATGCTTGATATTTAGTTTGTGTTGTGAGATATCTCTTTATATGATGGCTTCATTCTTTCTTGCTCACAACACTTAGCCATTTTCTTTAGTTGCTATAATTCACACTCTCATCTCCTCATGCTTCTTCTTCCTTTGCCTCCACCCTAAAAGTCTCATGTGTTGAGAAACCTAGGGTGTTTAGAGACAAATCAATCCATCATTAGACTCTATATCTTCTAGGATATCTAGTTTAGCGAACTGGGTATCCTAGTTACTTCGTATATGAGGTCGGAGCTCGAAATACAAGTTCTCTGGTGGATCATCTTCGATGGAGGGAGACCGGCGACCAAGCTTGATCATGGTGGCCTCTAGGAGCTTAGGATGATGGTTAAACACCGAAGGACACGGATCGATCGGTATAACCATTCTAAACTCTTCTTTAGTTTGCTAGATTAGGGTTTACGGTAGATCCGGGTTAAAGGGTTGTTCTAGCGCCAGTTTTGAAAATTTTTGTTCCGTAAACGGTCATGGTTGATGGCCAGGGCGCTGGCATAACCCAACACATGTTGCACGTGAAAGTTTATGTTAGCACCACCATTGGGTTTTAGTAGCAACAAGCATTCTATTTTTAAAATTTTAGGGGTGCTAATCAACACTAACCAAGATCTTAAACTAGATGATTAGGGTTTAATTATGATATCATAAACTTTACACTAAGAGATGGATGGCTACAACCTTTGTAGACCGTGTCCTTCTCTTTTAAAGCTCCGGGTTGTTGTCCACACTCCACTAGGCTCCACTTGAAGGTTGAACGAACTTGCTTCGATGACCTTCGTGCCAAAGATGATCCTCCCGAAGTCCGCTAATCCAAGCTACCTCTTCACTAAACTCTTTAGAGAAGTAAACACACTACACCAAAGTGCTAATCTAGTGTAGAATGGTGAAGTAGGGGTTTCGTTTGCTCACTAGGGTTCTCACAAGCTCAAGATTTCACAACTCATGTGAGGGATTGAGCTTGGAGGTGGAGGTGAGGAAAAGGGAGAGAGCTAGAGAGAAAACTCATCACATGAGCTCAAGAAAGTAAATGAACTAAGTGTGTATCCATCAAGTGAAGAATGGCTTAGATAAAACCCACACATTATTGAACCAACCCAATTGAATCATTATTCAATTGTAACCATGCTTCAATAGTGTAGTGAGATGAATAAAATAATCACCAAGCCATGCTACACCCATTCCTCCAAAGTCTCCCCATTTTCCACCTCATTTTCTATTTTCTAAAAATAGAAAATCCATGCCATGCTTCATATAATATATATATATATATATTAATATATATATATATATATATATATATATATATATATGTATGTATATATATATATATATGTATGTATGTATGTATTATGAAGAATAATTAGTAAGCTAATAATATTAGTTAATATATAATTATATCAAATATAAATATATATCATATTATTAAATCAACACTTGATTTAATAATCCGGTTATATCACATATAACCGACTAATATCATTTATCTGTATATCACATTATCAAATCAACACTTGATTCAATAATCCGGTTATATCACATATAACCTAACTGATATCAAATAACCGCCAGATTACAATACGGTATTTCATACTCGTATTTAATCAGGCCCCCGCACATATCAGCATATGTGCCCTACTTCGTTTCGCTTGAACCAGGAAACTTCTATGTGGGACTCTAAAGACTCGTCAATACGCCAGCAGTAGGTGCTGATCACATCAGTCACCCACAAGCCGTTAGCGGTACTAACTGGACGTAACGGCTACCCAGGTATTGAGCGAATAGAAGATCAACAAGCAAGCTTTTCCAAACTCCCATGAAGTCTATAAGTAACACTTACCGTACAGTCCGGTCTCTTCGTCTGATATGTGGCATATCGAGTCTGGGGTGGAATCGTCAGACCCTAATAACTTGATAAGTCATGCCGATGTAAGGCCTATAACGGTACGAGAAACTACTGATAACACTTACCAGTAAATATCATCAACATCCCTAGCCAGGGACTTCCTTTTATAGCCAATCGAGCATAGCGCAACATCAACTCCCTATACCGGGAGAGACGAAACCCTTCTTATCGCTCTTTGCCTCCATGTGACTCGGGACTGTACCCAAAATCCACCTGTTTGCACGCCTCCTTTGAGCCGTGGTAGGGAGGAAATCAAAGCACAGAGGGAACCACATAAGACTCTATGACGATCTCGGGTCTACAGACTAACCTGTACAAGTGTCACCAGAGAACTGCTATCTGACGATAAGTATAGTACCATCTAGGAGTTCTCGGCGAGTCCTGTTCAGTGTACCCATTCTTTAATGAGCACCTGTGTATAATCTTTGATGTCAAACACCAATGGATATGGGATCAAACATTGCCCCATACAGGGTCAAGAAACGTATACACTAGTCTACTTTGGAATATCGATGCCCTGTCTCGATATTCCCTCGACTAGAAACAATTGAAGGATGTGCTTGTGGACTACCCAGGTCCCAGTAGTATGATCCGCATCATAGTCCTGTTAGTCAAGCCTACATCCTAAGGACTTTATCAACATGTATATGAGAGACAGTATAATAATACCGGTGAACATGTTAAGATAAAGGCAACCAGATAGCATACTCTCATGTCGAGCAAGAAAGTCCTCCATATATATGTCCAATCATCCACTATATCATACAATAATAGCCTCTAGAGCATACATATCACTAACAATCTCCCACTTGCTCTAAGGCCAGTTGTTGTAGTATCTCATACCCAACATCCCAAAATATCTCTCGATTAGCATTTGGGGGAGGGCCTTGGTGAGTGGATCCCCTGTGTTATCCTCTGTGTCAACTCTCCTAACCTTGATCTCCCGGCGATCTACTATCTCCCTGATCAGGTGATACCGCCTAAGAATATGTCTGAATCTCTGATGGGACCGGGGTTCCTTGGCCAAAGCCACAGTTCCATTGTTATCACAATACATAGGTATTGGATGCTCAATGGATGGAACCTCACAAAGTTCATCTTATGAACTTGTTCATCCAGACAGCCTCTTTGGCAGTATCGTTGGTAGCGATATATTCAGCTTCCATCGTCGAGTTTGCTACGGTATCTAGCTTAGAACTCTTCCAACATACCTCCCCTCCATTGAGGGTGAAGACAAAACCCGAGACCGACTTACTGTCGTCCTTATCACTCTGGAAGCTCGAATCGGTAAAGGACTCAACCTGGAGTTCACCGTTACTATACACCAAGAACATCTCTTTAGTCCTTCTCAAGTACTTAAGAATGTTCTTCACAACTGTCCAGTGTTTCTCCCCTGAATCTGATTGATACCTACTCACTACACCTAGTGAGTAAGCTACATCCGGTATGGTACACAACATCGCATACATGATTGACCCGACTGCCGAACCATAGGGTATCCCTTGCATGCGAGCCCTCTCCAAATCAGTCTTGGGAGACATCTCTTTGGAGAGAGTGATTCCTTAACAAGCGGGTAAATTACCATGCTTAGAATCTTCTATACTAAACCTCTTTAGTATGGTGTCTATATACCTGGATTGGGACAATCCCAACATCCATCTAGATCTATCTCTATAGATCTTTATCCCTTGGATGTAGGAGACATCACTTAGATCTTTCATGGAGAACTTGTGTGATGAGAAGAGCTTGACCGAGTGTAGTATAGGAATATTGTTTCCTATCAAGAGTATGTCATCCACGTACAATACGAGGAAGACAACCTTACTCTCTACAACCTTCTTGTATATACATGGTTCATCTACATTTTTGATGAAGTCAAACTCTTTGACAGCTTCATTGAAACAGATGTTCCAGCTCCGCGATGCCTACTTTAATCCGTAGATTGATTTAAGCAGCTTGCACACGCTTCCGCTGCTCCCACTGTCTACGAATCCCTCTGGCTGTATCATGTACTCGCTCTCTTCTAAATCACCATTTAGAAAAGCGGTCTTGACGTCCAACTGCCAGATTTCATAGTCATGGTATGCAGCAACGGCAAGTAGGATCCTGATGGATTTAAGCGTAGCCACTGGAGAAAATGTTTCATCATAGTCGACACCTGGTCGTTGACGAAAACCTTTTGTTACAAGTCTAGCTTTGAAAGTCTCAACTTTTCCATCTACACCAATTATCTTCTCAAGATCCACTTGCTCCCGATGGGTTTTATCCCTTCAGGAGCAACTTTCAAAGTCCATACTTTGTTGGTGCACATGGATTCCATCTCAGATCGCATAGCATCCAGCTATTTCAAAGAGTCTCCACTTATGATGGCCTCCTCAAAACTAATTGGATCATCATCTTCCATGATGCAATCCTCGCTCCTACCGTCTATGAGAAAACCTTAGTATCTCTCAGGTGGATGAGGAATCCTACTAGATCTGCAGAGTGGCTGAGGTTCGTTGGGGACTATCGAATCCTCCAGATCTACCAAATTGTCAGTTACAGTTTGTGTAGCTGGAACTTCTTCCAGTTCTACCTCATTACCACTAATATCTTTTACAAGAAATTCCTTTTCCAAAAAGGTGCCATGTTGAGCAACAAACACCTTTTGTTCCTCACAATGGTAGAAGAGATATCCATGCGAATTCTTTGGATATCCTACAAACTTACATAGAACTGACCTTGCCTGGAGCTTGTCCGGATTTTGCTTTTTGACATAGGCCGGACAACCCCATATCTTAACTCATTTAAAATATGGTCTTTTTCCACTCCATATCTCATATGGTATTTTAGGCATAGATTTTGATGGAACTTGATTCAATAGGTATGCGGCTGTCTCAAGCGCATAACCCCAAAAAGAAATAGGTAACTCAGCAGTACTCATCATAGAGCGCACCATATCTAATAAGGTGCGATTCCTCCGCTCCGATACTCCGTTGTGTTATGGTGTATACGGAGGAGTAAGCTGAGAGAGAATCCCATTCTCTTTTAAATAGTCACGGAATTCCATGCTCAAGTATTCTCTTCCCCGATCAGATCGAAGGATTTTAATACTTTCACCCGTCTGGTTCTCAACTTCATACTTATATTCCTTGAATTTCTCAAATGATTCAGATTTGTGTTTCAACAAGAACACATGTCTGTATCTTGAGAGATCATCGGTGAATGTAATAAGTATGAGGAACCATTCCTGGCATGTGTAGACATAGGACCACATACATCACTATGTATCGGTCCCAAGAATTTAGTAGCTCTTTCTATGTGTCCAGTGAACGGAGATATGGTCATCTTTCCTTTGAGACATGACTGACAAGTTTCATAAGATGTAAATTCGAACGGATTCAAATATCCATCCTTATGCAACCTAGTCAGTCTTGTCGCACTGATATGACCTAGTCTACAATGCCACAAGAAGTCTTCGTTCATTTCTGAACTGTTCCTCTTGTGTGTGTTGTGTATACTTAGAACTGTTTTGTGATTTAGAACGTATATACCGTTATACAACGTACCATACCCAATCAACACTTGATTTAGGAAAACATTTACATTATTTTTGGTACGAAATAACAGTCGCTCAGAATCATTGTGTTACCACTTGGTAATACAAGGTGATATTCGCCAACTGCTTTGGCTGCAACAATTGCACCATTCCCTTCCCTGAGGGACATATCACCTTTTCCCAGTTCTCTACCTCTACTTAGCCCATGTAACAAATTACATACGTGGGATCATGATCCAGTATCCAATACCCAGGACGCAGAGCAAACTGAGAAACAGTTCTCGGTTATGAACACACCCGAAGGCGATGCATCAACATGATTATTCTTCGTTTGGGTGGCATGGGAATCCTGATATTCCTCTATTCCTTGCTCAGACTTATGACAGTCATAAGATAGAGCGGAACCTAGCCCAGTATAATAAGTGGGTTCGGTCAATACATCCATATTATTTTCTTGATTAAGGCGTGTCATTGGTCGCTACCAGGAGAGGGAGAAGGAGAATCACTTTTGCCTGCGCTCTTTGCAAGATTAGATTGGTTATTATTTTATCTAATCAGGATGGCTCCCACTGTTTTTATCAAATCTTCCTTCAAACCGTAAAAGGTAAGATTAGCCGGTATTAATTACACCCTACAAATTTGCCAATCGTTCGGCCACGTAGGTATTAGTACTCCGAGGGAGTCTCCCCATGCTTTCGTATGGAACTAATTACATAACCTCGTTTCCGCAGGGGCATAACCCCGTTAACACCTTTCTTAGACACCTACTTGATCAGCTAATTATAAAGTGGAAAACTCTCCCAGGAGTAACTCTTACTCGCAGTGGATATCGGGATCCAACTATCATATAGAAGGTATGCAATCTCACTGCAAATTCCAACACTTGAAATTCCCATTATTGTTTTTACCCCATGTGATTTATGACCTAGACAAGGTCAACAAACCATAAACCGCAAGTCAAGTTCAACCCGTTCATTTCGTGATTGAATTAAACCCACCGGCATGACCCTTGACAAGGTTAACAAGGCCGCTCGACTACCCTAATCCAATCGCATCACATGCGGCAGATAAGCACTAATCTGTTAGGAATATGTATACCCTAGAGGCCATTATTGTTGATATAATGGATGCTTGGACATATATATAGAGAGACTTTCTTGCTCGACATGATAGTATGCTATCAGGTTACCTTTATCTTAACATGTAGACTGATATTTATACTGTATGTCTCTTACATGTTGATAAAGCCTTTATGATATGTACTTGACTACAGGGATTATGATGAGATCATACTAGTGGGGACAGGGTGGTCCAAAAGTACATCCTTTAATCAGTTCCTAATCGAGGGAATATCGAGACTAGGGCATCGATATTCCAGAGTAGATTAGTGTGTACGTTTCTTGTCCCTTAGAGGGCGATGGTTAATCCCACAACCATTGGTGTGTGACATCAAAGATTGTACACAGGTGCTCATTGGAGAATGGGTATACTGAACAGGACTCGCCGAGAACTCCTATGTGGTAGTATACGTATCGTCAGATAGCAGTCCTCTGGTGACACTGGTACAGGATGGTCTGTAGACCCGAGATCGTCATAGAGTCTTGGGCGGCTCCCACTGTGCTTTGATTTCCTTCCTACCAGGTGGATTTTGGGTACAGTCCCGAGTCGCATGGAGGCAATGAGCGATAGGAGGGGTTTCGTCTCTCCCGGTATTGGGGGTTGATGTTGCGCTATGCTCGATTGGCTATAACTGGAAGTCCCTAGCCAGGGCTGCTTATGAGATTTACTGATAAGTGTTATCAGTAGTTTCTCAACCTGTTATAGGACAGACATCGGCATGACTGATCATGTTACTGGGGTCTGACGTTTACCACCCCTAGACATGATATGCGACATATCAGACGAAGAGACCGGACTGTACGATAGTGTTACTGATAGGCTTCATGGAGACTATGGACAGGCTTTCTTGTTGATCTTCATATCGCTCAATACCCGGGTAACCGTTACGTCCAACTAGTACCGCTGACGGCTTGTGGGTGACTGATGTGATCATCACATACTGTTGGCGTATTGACGAGTCTTTAGAGTCCCACACAGAAGTTCCCCGGTTCAAGCGAAACGAAGTAAGACACATATGTGATATGTGTGTGGGCCTGATTAAATATGTGTATGAGATACCGTATTGCAATCTCGCAGTTATCTGTTATTGGTTCGGTTATATGTGATATAACCAGATTGTCGAATCAAGTGTTGATTTGATAATGTGATATACAGATGAATGATATTAGTCGGTCATATGTGATATAACCAGGTTATTAAATCAAGTGTTGATTTAATAATGTGATATATATTATATTTGATATAATTATATCTTAACTAATATCATTAGCTCACCAAATATTTTCATATATCTATATATATATATATATATATATATATATATGAAGCATGTCATGATTTCTATTTTTGAGAAAAATAGAAAAGAGGTGGAAAATGGAAGCATGGTTGCAATCATAGGCTTTATTCATAGTTTATTCATCTTGACTCACTATTCAAGCATTGTTGCAATTTTATATTGCAAAATTCCATGCTTGAATGAGTGGGGGTCAAGTGTTGCCATTCATTCTAGGCTCATTCTCAACACTTAGCCATTTTTCTTGAGTTGCTCCCATAGTTGCTCTCTAGCTTCCTCTTCCTCCTCAATTGCTATAGTTCAAGCTTCAACCCTCACATGTGATGTGAACCATGAAGTTTGAACACAAACTTGTGAGCTTTTAACATCCCCTACTTCACCATCCTACACTTGACTAGCGATCAAGTGTAGCGTGTTTACTACGCTAAAGAGTTTAGTGTAGAGGTAGTTTGAGGTAGAGGGACTTCGCATGGATCATCTTCGGCACGTAGGACATCGGAGGAAGCTCGTCCAAAGACTCAAGTGGAGCCTAGTGGAGTTGCGGGACTACTACACGGATCATGTGAAGTGAAGGACTCGATCTACGTTGGTATAACCTCCTTTCACTTTCTCTAGTTGTTCACATCATCAAACCATAACCCTAATATTCTAGCAAAGATCTTGTTTAGTCTAGCTTAGCACTACTAAAAATTAAAATTGGGCATGCTTGATGCCACAAGAACCTCATGGTGGTGCTAGGGTCGACTTTCATGGTATCAGAGCCAAGCTAGAACATTAAGGTAATTTGTAGCGATGTTAGAAATCTGCCGTTTTTGTCGCATAAAAACTGCCGATAAAAACAGTTTCAAAATTGATGTTTTGACTTGTTTGCACACCCCGTGGGCTCACGGTTTGAACTGAGAAGCCGCGGGGTGGAGCGTGCGCAGCCCGGGGACACCCCGGGGGGACCGAACGGCTGGGCCCACTCCCCAAGACCACAACAAGGTGGTCTTGGCGGTGGGGACCCGAAACTGCCCCACCTTAGCCAGTTTCGGGTCTGCCTCACCCCCTGGCCACCTCGTGGTGTCCTCGGGGGTGGGGTACCCCCTCTAGGCCCCCCATTCTACAGTTAATTTTGGTATCTTCGCCTACGCGAAGATTCGGGCGGGTTTCGAGTTCGTTTCGACTCCCGAATTGGCTTAAAACGATCGGTTTTGGAACTTTAGCTCACTGAATTTTTCAAGTCTTAGAAAAATTGGTTAAGTTTGCTAATTGCGTGTGGAATTCTAATATCGCGGTTACTTTATATGCTTTGTGATGTGTATGATACAATTATTAGAATCTGGATTAATTAGTTTTATGAAAATTAGTTAGTATATTGTAAACCTAGCCATTTAGTCTCAATTGATCGTTTGTCACGAAGTTTTGATTCGGATCAAAGCTCCGTCGTAATTGCGTATTGTACGTGATCACTGAGTCGGGAATCTTGTTGAATTATCCGAAAACCAATTGAAAAGAGTTTTCAATTTGAGACTAAAATGCAAGTTTTATAAGTTAGGCATGAAATTCGAAATATGAGATATTCCGGGTTTATGATGTCTAAGGATATTACGGATTCTAATTATTGTAGTTTTTCAATTTCTTTTCTGCGACCGTAACTGTAATATGAGGGGTATCCCGATCTGGTTGCTATATGTCAACGAGTTTCGGGATACGCATATTTACTTACGTTGATGACATTAGATGTTATGTGTTGCTGTTGATATGTTTTATTGGATCGTCGTGAAAGAATAGCCGGGGGTTTTATGTGAGATGAGAGTTTTTCAATTTTCATTCATGTAAAATTTGTATGTAATATTCTTTTATTGGGGCACTTCCGGGTTGAGGATGATGTCACCACTGTTGTATATTATTTACTTTTCCGCATTAGGATAGACCCAAGGCGAGGAGCACAGGTAACCGGGTTCTAGAGTCTAGTGGGAGACCATCTCAAGGAGTTGAGACCGGATTTCCTAACTCTAGAATTGGTAGGGTTACTTACCGCTCTCGTAGGAGTCTATGGGATGTGGGTTTGGCTATTCATCACGACCGTGGAATTCGTGTTTTACATTACTGGCTAAATTTAAAACACGGACATCCTAGTATATCCAATATTTCATATATTGCTTCTACTTCTTGATTCTGTGATGTTGATCATATAACTGCGTGAGACGAATGTAATATTATATATATGATATACAATAAACGTTGCTTATGTTTTGCACCCGCGCTAGTCCACCCCCCGCTTTGCCGGTAGTTAAGTAACCTAACGGTGCATGACGGGGCCCCGTGGCGAATGCGGATGGCATAAGCGTACGTTCTATTTTCGTTTCAATTTTTTGCAATGTTTAGGAAACATTAATTGATGGGGCTTCATTAATGAGATTAATGAAAAGAAAGAAACCAAAAGATGTTGTAAAATCAAATTTTCAAAAAGGGTAGCTCTAGTTCTTGCTTTGCATAGTGGTATTCCTCGATGAATATCCAGCACTTCATTCGATGAGGAAGGAGCCGAGATCCCTTCACCGGGAGTGACCTCTTTAGCGAAACTAGCAAATGCTATAACCCACTCGGTTTTGTTTTTGTTAGCTTCTCTAGTTCTTGCTTTGCATAGTGGTATTCATGAATATCCAGCACCTCATTCGATGAGGAAAGAGCCGAGATCCCTTCACCGGGAGTGGCCTCTTTAGCGAAACTAGCAAAAGCCTAAAAAACACTCCTTTTCAAAATCACTAGATTCTATATCGATATCAAGTTCATTACGCTCATGGTTTTCTTAGAAACCTGTGTAGCCCTCCGTCATTTTAGATAAGTTCCATTTTAGTATTCATGCTACGTTTGTTGGCCTGCGTCAAGACGTAGTGTGCGGTAGCTGAATTAGTGCTTATCTGCAGCATGTCATGCGATTAGATTAGATTAGATTAGGGTAGTCGTGCGACTTTGTTGGCCTGCGTCAAGGGTCGTGCGGGTGGGTTTAATTCAATCAAGAAATGAAGGGGTGGAACTTGACTAATGACCTATGGTTTGTTGGCCTACGTCAAGGTCATAGGATATTAGGGGTAAAAACCATTATCGGGAATTTCAAGTGTTGAAATTTGCAATGAGATTGCATACCTTCTATATGATAGTTGGATCCTGATACCCACTGCGAGTAAAAGTTACTCCTGGAAGAGTTTTGCACTTTACAATTAGCTAATCAAGTAGGTGTCTAGAAAGGTGTCGACGGGGTTATGCCTCTAGGAAAACGAGGTTTATTTTAATTAGGTCTGTGCGAAAGCACGGGAAACCTCCCTCGGAGTACCGATACTTGCTTGGCCGAACAATTGGCGAACCTGTAGGGTGTAATTAATCCCGGCTAATCTTGTAAGGTTACGGCAGCGCCCCGACCATCAATCTGTGGCCAAACGCGGAACAAAAACTTTAAAAACACGACGCTAACGGAACCCTTATCGACGGATCGTACCATTAACCTTATACTAGTTCTATAAAAAGGAGTTTAAGAGATTATACCGATCGATCTGTGTCCTTCGGTCTTCAATCTCTGTCCCAAGCTTGTCGCGGCTGCCTCGAACAAGTTCGCTCTCTGGTCTCCCTCATCGAAGAGGATCCACATCGAGGATTAGCAAAACGGGCTCCCGCTTCAAAACCGAAGCAACTCGAGCATCCAGTTTGCTAGCCTAGATGCACAAGATGAAGTAGAGAGAGTGTGTGATCATTTTGTCTAAATACACCCAAACATTCTCAACACATGAGATGGAATGGGTGGAGGTGAAGAAGAAGCCATTGTGAAGAAAGTTGTGAGCTCAAGTCTTTTGCTAAAAGAAAAAACAACTAAAGAAAGTGTCTGTAGTTTTTTTCTTGTGTGTTGTGTGAGGTATTTGTGAGAGGCAACTAAAGGAAATTCCTTCCACAAAAATGAGCAGCCAATTGCACAAATATCTCACCTTTGCACACAAATATCTCAACTCAAACAAAAAACAATGCAAGCCCCAATACCATGAGTCACCAATGTGCACATGCCACCATCAATGCCCAAGACAAAACTTATGCTCACAATTTCCATCACAATAAAACATTAACCCAAATGTTTAAACAAAGAAAAGAAATGGCAACTTCAAAAGTAAACTCGTAACGAATTACAAGAATACCCCTCATCTGTACATACATACATGCATTCGTATTCCGACTGAATACGAATACAACGAGACGGAAATAATCCAACAATATAATACTAGGATCCGGCTTAAAGCAAAACTCCCTAATATTATGCGTCCGATCATGATCCGTGCACAAGTGCACGTATATGATTGAACCCTATCATAAAACTATACGGCCTCTACAACGTTTCGCCCGAACCAGGAAAACCCTCTGCGTGGAACTCTAAAGACTCATCTATACGCTGGCAGTGGGTTTAACCACAAGCACGTCAGCGACACTAGCTGTACGTAACGACTACCCAGGTATTGAGCGAAAGGAAGGACGATGAGCAAACTCATCCGAACCCCTACTGAGCCTATCCGTGACAATATCCGTGCAGTCCGGTCCGTTCGTCTAAGAGTATCGCATATCGGGTCTAGGGGGTGGATCAAGTCAGACCCCTAATAACGCGATATTTCGAGTCGGTATGAAGCCCATCACCAACTGAGAAACTACCGATCCAAATAAGTAATTCTTGTCTGCCCCGGCCGAGGATTTCTGGTGATGGCCACCCGTGCACACCGCGACATCAACCCCCAATATACCGGGAGAGATGAATTCCCAGACGATCCACTCACTGCTTCCATGTGGCTCGGGACTATACCCAACTAATACCTGTTTGCACGACTCTTTTGAGCCGTGGTAGGGTAGTAATCAAAGCACAATGGGAACTCACACGAGACAAATGACGATCTCAGGTCGATAAACTAACCTGTACACATGTCACCTAGGAACTGCTATCTGACAATAGGTATAATACCAACTAGAATGTTCCCGGCGAGTCCGTCCGGTGTACTCATAACCCAATGAGCACCTGTATATATCTTAGGTGAACCAACTAACACCAATGGCTTGCGAGACCGGCCACCGCCCCTCGTCGTGGTCTCGATCCGTATACACTAGTCTACTCTTAGAGTTGTTAGTGTATATGCCCTAGAGGCCATTACTGTATCATACTAGTTTGTATATTACTTGATGGAAGCTTGGGATATTCACAGTTGTACAGACAATCTTGCTCGATATAGTAGTATGCTACTTGGTTTGTCTCTGCTTTAATGTGTACATGTGTGTTTCTTTATTATATCACCTATACGCATTAGTAGAGCCCTTAGGATCTTTGCTTGATTACTGGCGTTGTGATGGCGATCACACTCGTGGGGGCTGGGTAATCCACAAGCACATCCTTATACACGTCCCTAGTCGTGGGATTATCGAGACAGGGCATCGATACTCCGTAGTAGACTAGCGTATGCGCTTCTCATCCCAGCACGGGAGACGGTCTGTCCCACAGCCGTCTGTACGTCGTACTTGAGATAGTATGCGGGTGCTCGTTAGGTTACGAGTACACTGGACATGACTCGTCGGGAACTGATGGTTGGTATTATACCTCACGTCAGTTATCAGTTCCCAGGTGACATGAGTACAGCTTAGTTCGCTGACTTGACACTGTCACTTCGCCTCGAGTGTGTTCCCACTGTTCTTTGATTACTACCCTACCACGGCTCTACCGAGTCGTGCAAACAGGTAGTAGTTGGGAGCAGTCCCGAAGCACTTGGAGGCAGTGACGGTTAGATAGGATTCGTCTCTCCCGGTATTGGGGGTTGACATCGCGTTGTGTCTAGGAGAGCCATTACACGAGTAGTCCCTGGCCAGGGCAAGCGAGATATACTGGTAGGTTTCCAGTGTTATCTCAGGGTGTTCTGGGCTTCACTCCGACACGACTTGTACCGCTATTAGGGGACTGACGTTTACCGCCCCTAGGCCCGCCATGCGATGTATCAGACGAACAGACCGGACTGTACGGAGATTGTCACATACAGGCTCAGTAGGAGTTCGGATGGGTTCCCTTCATCGGCCTTCTTATCGACATCTACCTGGGGACCGTTACGTACAGCTAGTGCCGCTTGCGGTCTGTGGTTAAACCCACTGCCAACGTAGTGTCGAGTCTTTAGAGTCCCATACAGAGAGTTTCCCTGCACTGAGCGAAACGTGTAGAGGCCGTATGGTTTTACGGCAGGGCTGCGATCACTTACGTACACTTGTGTGCGTGTGGTGTTCGGGCAGGCAATACCAGTGGGCTTTGGTTTAAGCCGGATCCTAGTATTGCACGGATGGATTTGTTTTGTCTTCTGCGCATCCGCATTCTACGGAATGCGGATGCAAGTGTGTATGCACAGTTTTCCGAGCGATGAAGGAGGAGGTGCCTCATCAGGGTTTTGGCAGTTGGTTCGGCCAAAACCGTTATATGGCAGGCTCATTAGGGTTTTGACAGTTGATTCGGACTCATTAGGGTTTTGGCAGTTCGTTTGGTCAAAACCATTATGAGCCGCGGACATCATTTACTAATCCTTTTAGTGATAATTTTATGATGGCTAATTGCATTGACCATTTGACCCCATTGACCTCTCTTGACTTTGTTGACCGGTTGACCGTGTTGACCATTGACTTTCAAGAGAGATGTACACTCTTCTTTTCTTTTTCTTTTTCTATTTTGATTATGATAATGGTCATTTCAATGTAGCCATCAAACTTTATCTTGATGGGATTAGTAATGATATTGTTTTTGCATTATTGAACCATGGTTCATTTTTCTTATGCTCACATTTTCTTTCTCATTCTCTCTCTTGCTCTTTCTCATGAGAAGAAAAGAAATGGACCATGGTTGTTAGCTCCTCCTTCTTCCTCCTCTTGATTCATCTTTTGATCTCATGTGTTGAGAGATAAAGATCCTATAAAGACAAAACCATCCCTTTATCAATTCTACACAAGCTAAGGCTTCGAGATTAGCAATCTCTTTGACCTAGTTACCTCGGCTCGAGGTGGAGCTCGGTGTACATCTCTCGGGTGGATCGTCTTCGACTCAAGGAGGCCGCGGAGGTGACCAAAGTCCGGATCAAGCCTCGGAGCAAGCAAGGAGAAGAATAACAAGAAGAGAAGGAGTTCAAGTTGAGGTATAACCCCTAACCGAGTAGATAAATCTCTATTTAGGATGCTAGTGTGTTGTTTAGCAAAGATCCGGCTTTTACGGTCCATGTTACTATGTTTAGAAAAAATTTTGTTTTACCGATTCCGCAACCCCGAAAGTACCGGAAGAGATAACGTGGACCTAACAGTGGTATCAGAGCCTAACTAAACACACCCTAGCATGTTAGCAAAGTATTTAGAATTTCGACCGGACGAAAAACCGCAAAACACCCCGGAAATTTCAAGTTTCTGCCGATTTTCAGATCTGTTCCAAAATTAATAAATCATACACTAAAAATCGGCTCAGGCTTTTGTTAGAAAACTGGAGAAATTTGATTCCCCAAATCGTCTAAAGCGCCGCGGTTCCGCGGCATAAACTTGCTTATGCCGCGGAACCGTGGTCGAGTTAGCTCAGTTGGGTAATCTTTTTCCTGCAGTTTTCTTATATGGGTATTTTGGGATTTTTACAATATGACTTTTTTGCCCAGATTTTTCAGAAAGCAAAATTTGTTTTTAGGGCTCAAAAATCCGTATTTTTTGGTCGATGTTCTGTAGACTTTGGCTAATGGTTATATCTGTAATGTTATATGTGTATTGAACGTCTACTAATCGCTATATGTCGATTAGTGGGGGTTATACATATCTGTGATCTGTGTTGTTGATGGTTTGTGTATATGAACTCGTTGGATTGTCGCGGATGAATAGCCGGGATGGATGTGAGATGAGAGTTTCTTTTTCTTTCATTCATGTAATAAATTTGTAAATTGATGTAATATTATTTGTATGGCCGCACAACCGGGTCGGGGTTGTAGCCGTCATTGTATAGTTCTTTTTACTGTTTTTGCTCCTAGGATAGACCCATGGAGGGGGTGCACAAACTACCGGGTATCTCGAAGTGCCGAGTGGCCTACTCACGGCATTGAGGGAGGTTGCTTTGCTTCGGATACTTGGCGGGTAGTTTGCCGCACCCGTAGGGGTCTTGGGTGGGGTATTGGCTATTCATTGCGACCGTGTAATCCGCTTTTCGTTGCAGGCTCGAACGAATCGCGGGTTCCTACTATATCCAAAGTGTTCATCTGTGATCTGGATTGGCTATCATTGCTATATATCTATATATAATAACTATTTAGGCGTTGCTTATGTTTTTCAGCCGCGCTAGCCCAGCCCCCGCTCTGTCGTTAGTTAAGTAACCTAACGGGTGATGACGGGGCCCCGTGGCGAATGCGAATGGCATAAGCGTACGTCATATTTTGGTTGTTTTCTGCAATGGTAGGATTTAAATGATGGGACGCATTAAAAGAACTAATGCAAGAAAATAAACCTAAAAGACGTTGTTGGAACAATTTTTCAAAAAGCTGTTATTGCAAGGACGTTCACTTTTGTTTTGCATCGAGGTATTCGGTTATGAATGCCCAGCACCTCATTCGACGAGGCAAGGGCCGAGATCCCCTCATCGGGAGTGACCCCTTGGACAAAAGTTTGCGTCAGGGTAATAACTTCACTATAGTCGATTAACTCTTGCTTTGAATCGAGGTATTCAGTTTGGAATATCCTGCACCTCTTTCGACAAGGAAAGAGCCGAGATCCCTTCACAGGGAGTGACCTCTTTAGCAAAAGTTTTTCGCCACTATATTTTCAAAAAGTGTATCACGTTCCTTCAACGATATCAAGTTCATTACGTTAACGGGTTTTCGCCAAAACCCAGCCGTAGCCCTCCGTCATTTCTTATAAGTTATACTTAGTATTCGTGCTGCGTTTGTTGACTGTGTCAAGGCGCAGTGAACGGTAGCTGAGTATTGCTTATCTGCTGGATACAATGTGATTGGTTAGGACAGTCGTGTAACCTTGTTGACTGTGTCAAGGGTTATGCGGGTGGGTTTAATGCAATCAAGATAATGACGGGTTGAACTTGAGTAGGACCCTTTGATTTGTTGACTGTGTCAAGGTCACTTGGGTCCTAGGGGCAAAAACCACATCGGGAGTTTCAAAAGTACTGAAACTTGCTAGTGTTGCATACCATTTGGAGTATGAAGATTCTGGTAGGATTCCTTCAGTTTTGTCACGCGATGATATTTGGATCCCGATCCTACTGTGAGTATATGCTACTCCTCGGGAACTTTCTCGCTTAACGATCAATGCTATAAACCAGGTAGGTGTCTAGAAAGGTGTTAGCGGGGCTACGCCCACAGGGAAAAGAGGTTACTTAATTAAGGAACTTCGCGAAAGCGTTGGAAAACCTCCCTCGAAGTACCGACACTGGCCTGGCTGAACGGTTAAGCAAGTATTGTACGGTGAGATTGATCCCGACTAATTCTTCCTTTATGGTTTGAGGAGGGATTCGAGAGACAGTAGGAGCCATCCTGTTTAGATAAATTAAAAACCAATCTAAACTTGCAAGAGCGCAAGCTGAGTGTTTCTTTTCTCTCTCTCCAGGTAGCAACCATTTCACGCCCTAATCAAGATAATTAAATGTATCGCTTGACCGATCCGAATTCTTATTTGGGGCTGGGGAACGTTGGTTCAGCTCTAACTTGTGACAACAGTCATGAATATGAGCAAGGGAAAGGGGATTGTATGGATTCCCAGGATACCCAGTTGAAGAAGAAGCATGGTTTTGCATCTAGTTCAGGTGTTCTTGTAATTGAGAACTGTTTTACGGTCAGCCCTACCTCCTGGGTACTTGATACCGGATCAGGATCTCATATCTGTAATTTATTGCAGGGACTGAGAAAAAGTAGGAAAGTTGCACCGGGTGATATGTCACTCAGTGTAGCGAACGGAGCACAAGTTAATGCGGCAGCCGTCGGTGAATATCACCTAGTATTGCCAAATGGCAAAACTATGATTTTGAACGATTGCTACTATGTACCTTCCATGGTTTGCAACATCATATCAGTTTCTTTACTCGATAAAGATGGATACAACTTTGTTCTTGATAGAAATATCATGAACATTTACCTTCATAAGGTACTGGTTGCAGAAGGTACACTGTGTAATGGTATCTACGTTCTAAATCAGAATACAGTTCTCAATGTACAAAACACACGCAAGAGGAAGAATTCAGATACGAATGAATCCTACTTGTGGCATTGTAGACTTGGTCATATCGGAGAGAAAAGACTGAGTAAGTTGCATAAAGATGGACTCTTGGATGCGTTCGAGTTTTCATCTTATGAAACTTGTCAGTCTTTTCTCAAAGGAAAGATGACCAAATCTCCGTTCACCGGACATGGAGAAAGAGCAACAGAGCTCTTGGGACTCGTACATAGTGATGTATGTGGTCCGATGTCTATACATGCAAGGGGTGGGTTCTCGTACTTCATCACATTCACTGACGATCTCTCTAGATTCGGATATGTGTATCTGATGAAACACAAATCTGAAGCTTTTGAGAAATTCAAGGAATTCAGAAACGAAGTAGAGAACCAGACTGGCAAAAGTATCAAGATCCTCCGGTCTGATAGAGGAGGGGAGTACTTAAGCACGGAATTCCTAGATTACTTAAAAGAGAATGGTATTCTCTCTCAGCTTACTCCTCCTTATACACCACAGCACAACGGTATATCGGAGCGGAGGAATCGTACCCTATTGGATATGGTTCGCTCCATGATGAGTAGTGCTGAGTTACCTCTTTCATTCTGGGGATATGCACTTCAAACTGCAGCACATCTATTGAATCAAGTTCCATCCAAATCCGTGCCTAAGACCCCGTATGAAATATGGAGTGGTAAGAGTTTGTATCTTAAACGTATTAAGATTTGGGGTTGCCCAGCTTATGTCAAAAAGCAGAACCCAGACAAACTTGAGGCACGGGCAGTTTTGTGTAAGTTTGTGGGATACCCAAAAGATTCAAGTGGGTATCTATTCTACCATGCAGAGGAACAGAAGATAATTGTTTCAAGAAATGCCACATTTTTAGAAAAAGAATTTCTTGTTAAAAATATTAGTGGCAGCACGGTAGAACTGGATGAAATTCCAGAAACACAAGCTTTAACAAAAGATTTGGTGAAACCGCTAGATTCAGTTACAACCAACGAACCTCAGCCACTCCGCAGATCTGGTAGGATTTCTCATCCGCCCGAGAGATACTACGGTTTTCTCATAGACGGGGATCGAGAGGATTGCATCTTGGAAGAAGATGACCCTACCAGTTTCAGGCAGGCCATTATCAGTAGGGACTCTGATAAGTGGCAGGAAGCAATGCAATCCGAAATGGAGTCCATGTACGCCAATAAAGTGTGGATCTTGGATATTGCTCCACCTGGGGTAAAACCCGTTGGATGCAAATGGATCTACAAAAGGAAACTTGGTGTAGATGGGCAAGTAGAAACCTATAAAGCTAGACTCGTTGCAAAAGGTTTTCGTCAGAGACCTGGTTTGGACTATGACGAAACTTTTTCTCCGGTGGCTATGATCAAATCCATTCGGATCCTACTTGTCATTGCTGCCTTCCATGACTATCAAATCTGGCAGATGGATGTTAAAACTGCTTTCCTAAACGGTTGTTTGGAAGAGTGCGTTTACATGGATCAGCCAGAAGGTTTCGTAGACAGTGGGAGCAGCGGGAAGGTGTGCAAGTTGCTTAAATCCATTTATGAATTAAAGCAGGCATCGCGGAGCTGGAACATCTGTTTTGATGAGGCAATCAAGGAATTTGATTTCATCAAGAACGAAGATGAACCTTGTGTCTATAAGAAGATTGTAGGACGAACTGTCGTATTCCTAGTCTTGTACGTGGACGACATTCTTTTGATAGGAAATGACATTCCTATGCTACAATCGGTCAAGCTATTTTTGTCACAAAGGTTCTCCATGAAGGACCTGGGTGATGCCTCGTACATTATGGGGATCAAGATCTATAGAGATAGATCCAAGAGATTACTGGGACTTTCGCGGTCCAGGTACATAGAGACCGTACTAAAGAGATTTATTATGGAGGATTCCAAGCGCGGTAACATACCCGCATTGCACGGAATTACCCTCTCTAAGAAGATGTCTCCTAAGACTGACGAGGAGAGGGTTCGCATGAGCACTATACCCTACGCTTCGGCGGTAGGATCTATAATGTATGTGATGCTATGTACAAGACCAGATGTAGCTTACGCGCTGAGCACGGTAAGCCGGTATCAGTCAGACCCAGGTGAGAACCACTGGACAGCAGTGAAGAACATTCTCAAGTACCTGAGAAGGACTAAGGAGATGTTCCTGGTTTACGGTAATGGAGATCTCAGGGTCGAGTCCCTTACCGATTCAAGCTTCCAGAGTGACAAAGATGACAGCAAGTCTGTCTCGGGTTTTGTGTTTACCCTCAACGGAGGGGCGGTATGTTGGAGGAGTTCCAAACAGGATACCGTCGCAGACTCGACAATGGAGGCTGAATACATTGCTGCAAGCGATGCCGCAAAAGAGGCGGTCTGGATGAAGAAGTTCATTAGTGAACTTCAGGTGGTTCCGTCCATTGTTGACCCAATACCTTTGTATTGCGATAACAATGGGGCTATAGCTTTAGCGAAGGAACCAAGGTCCCATCAGAAATCCAGGCACATCTTAAGGCGGTATCACCTGATTAGGGAGATCATTGATCGCCAGGAGATCGAGGTGCGGAGAGTGGACACAAAGGACAACACAGCGGACCCATTCACGAAGGCCTTACCCCAGACTCAGTTCGAGCGGCTGATCGAGATGATAGGTCTTCGATACGCCAGTATATGGCCTTAGTGCAAGTGGGAGATTGTTAGTGTATATGCCCTAAAGGCCATTACTGTATCATACTAGTATGTATATTACTTGATGGAAGCTTGGGATATTCACAGTTGTACAGACAATCTTGCTCGATATAGTAGTATGCTACTTGGTTTGTCTCTGCTTTAATGTGTACATGTGTGTTTCTTTATTATATCACCTATACGCATTAGTAGAGCCCTTAGGATCTTTGCTTGATTACCGGCGTTGTGATGGCGATCACACTCGTGGGGGCTGGGTAATCCACAAGCACATCCTTATACACGTCCCTAGTCGTGGGATTATCGAGACAGGGCATCGATATTCCGGAGTAGACTAGCGTATGCGCTTCTCATCCCAGCACGGGAGACGGTCTGTCCCACAGCCGTCAGTACGTCGTACTTGAGATAGTATGCGGGTGCTCGTTAGGTTACGAGTACACTGGACAGGACTCGTCGGGAACTGATGATTGGTATTATACCTATCGTTAGTTATCAGTTCCCAGGTGACATGAGTACAGCTTAGTCCGCTGACTTGACACTGTCACTTCGCCTCGAGTGTGTTCCCACTGTTCTTTGATTACTACCCTACCACGGCTCTACTGAGTCGTGCAAACAGGTAGTAGTTGGGAGCAGTCCCGAAGCACTTGGAGGCAGTGACGGTTAGACAGGATTCGTCTCTCCCGGTATTGGGGGTTGACATCGCGCTGTATCCAGGAGAGCCATTACACGAGTAGTCCCTGGCCAGGGCAAGCGAGATATACTGGGAGGTTTCCAGTGTTATCTTAGGGTGTTCTGGGCTTCACTCCGACACGACTTGTACCGCTATTAGGGGACTGACGTTTACCGCCCCCTAGGCCCACCATGCGATGTATCAGACGAACAGACCGGACTGTACGGAGATTGTCACATACAGGCTCAGTAGGAGTTCGGATGGGTTCACCTCATCGACCTTCTTATCGACATCTACCTGGGGACCGTTACGTACAGCTAGTGCCGCTTGCGGTCTGTGGTTAAACCCACTGCCAACGTAGTGTCGAGTCTTTAGAGTCCCATACAGAGAGTTTCCCTGCACTGAGCGAAACGTGTAGAGGCCGTATGGTTTTACGGCAGGGCTGCGATCACTTACGTACACTTATGTGCGTGTGGTGTTCGGGCAGGCAATACCAGTGGGCTTTGGTTTAGGCCGGATCCTAGTATTGCACGGATGGATTTGTTTTGTCTTCTGCGTATCCGCATTCTACGGAATACGGATGCAAGTGTGTATGCACAGTTTTCCGAGCGATGAAGGAGGAGGTGCCTCATCAGGGTTTTGGCAGTTGGTTCGGCCAAAACCGTTATATGGCAGGCTCATTAGGGTTTTGACAGTTGATTCGGACTCATTAGGGTTTTGGCAGTTCGTTTGGTCAAAACCATTATGAGCCGCGGACATCATTTACTAATCCTTTTAGTGATAATTTGATGATGGTTAATTGCATTGACCATTTGACCCCATTGACCTCTCTTGACTTTGTTGACCGGTTGACCGTGTTGACCATTGACTTTCAAGAGAGATCTACACTCTTCTTTACTTTTTCTTTTTCTATTTTGATTATGATAATGGTCATTTCAATGTAGCCATCAAACTTTATCTTGATGGGATTAGTAATGATATTGTTTTTGCATTATTGAACCATGGTTCATTTTTCTTATGCTCACATTTTCTTTCTCATTCTCTCTCTTGCTCTTTCTCATGAGAAGAAAAGAAATGGACCATGGTTGTTAGCTCCTCCTTCTTCCTCCTCTTGATTCATCTTTTGATCTCATGTGTTGAGAGATAAAGATCCCATAAAGACAAAACCATCCCTTTATCATTTCTACACAGCCTAGGGCTTCTAGATTAGCAATCTCTTTGCCCTAGTTACCTCGGCTCGAAGTGGAGCTCGGTGTACATCTCTCGGGTGGATCGTCTTCGACTCAAGGAGGCCGCGGAAGTGACCAAAGTCCGGATCAAGCCTCGGAGCAAGCAAGGAGAAGAACAACAAGAAGAGAAGGAGTTCAAGTTGAGGTATAACCCCTAACCGAGTAGATAAATCTCTAGTTAGGATGCTAGTGTGTTGTTTAGCAAAGATCCGGCTTTTACGGTCCATGTTACCATGTTTAGAAAAAATTTTGTTTTACCGATTCCGCAACCCCGAAAGTATCGGGAGAGGTAACGTGGACCTAACAGTGGTATCAGAGCCTAACTAAACACACCCTAGCATGTTAGCAAAGTATTTAGAATTTCGACAGGACGAAAAACCGCAAAACACCCCGGAAATTTCAAGTTTCTGCCGATTTTCAGATCTGTTCCAAAATTAATAAATCATACACTAAAAATCTGTAACCCTTTCGAAAATCGTTTAGGCAGTTTTTCGGTAATCGGCAAATTTTTCGGCTTTTTCCGTAAAAAGTCAAAATTGATATTTTTCATTGTAGACCTAATTATACAAAATTTAGGTAAGATATTACTATAATTTTGTCACTAAAATGTCACTTATAATTTTCTAGTTAAATAAAAAAAAATTCGTAATTAATTAATTTTTTTATTATTTTAAGCCTTTTTAAATACATTTAATTAGGGATAAATACAAATTTAATTAGGTAAATTTCTTAATTAGGAGTCTTTATAAGCTAAAATATGCTGTTAATAAAATTGTATCATGTCTTGCAAACTTTTGGTTTAAAGGGGGGAAAATTATGAAAAAAAATGATGAAAAAAGGGTTTTTTTGTAAAAAGGTTATATGAAAGCATGAAATGATATCATATGATGTTGTAATGACCTAGAAACTTCCCCAAAATTTCCCCACTTCCTCCTCTACCTGCTGGCCGACCCTCACCTGCAGTTTTTCCCCATTTTCCCACTTCATTTTGCTTCATTTTCTTTCAAAAAATTCATAAAAATTCTCAAATTTCTTTCTCCATTCAAACCAAAACCCTAATCCTTTCTCTCTCAACCCAAATTGGTTCAAAAACATGATGAAAGGAGGCTTCTTGGTGACTTGATCATGCTAGGATTCAATTGGTGAGGTAAAAATTCTAAACTAGTTTGCTAACTTGTAGTTTATTTGTGCTAAAATCTAATTTTTAAGTATTAATTTAGTGTAAATCTTTGTTCATGAAAAATCAAGAGAAGGTTTTGATTTTTAAAAATTAGGGTTTGTAGCATAATGGTTGGATTATGTTAGGGATGGTTATCTAATTGATTAGAATGGTTAATGGTGTAATTATATGCTTGCTAAATCGACAAATTTCGATGTTTGTATCAAATCGGCTAGAAATTCGCTTACTAGATTTTTGTAGAAATTAGAATGCGACCGAAATGCGTTATGTTAGCGATATAATTAGCTTCGTATAGGACTATTAGAATGCGCGAACGCGGGGTTTCGTCTAGTCGGGTTGTAGTTTTGTCGATTTCCCCGAAATGACGATTTTAGTGAAAGGATTGCGATTTTCGTGCGTTTTTCCGCGCACTGAGTGCACGCTACGATTAATTTGAGAGCGTGGATAATTGTATGTTGTGACTTGCATTGTGTTAGGTTTTGTAATCTTATGCTTGATATTGTGCAAATATAGGATCGGTCGGGGAAACTTCGGACACGGCGCGAAAAGGCAAAGCGGTGGCCGGATCAGATTAGCGGGGATTTCAGGTGAGTAGATGTATTCATCTATGGGGGAATCGTCTGAATGGCCTGAGGCGCCCCCCCCCCTAGTTAGGATTTCCTTATCCCTTGCAAGATTCATATTGTTAGTTAGCTTATCCATTCATGTACACTGCATACCCTAATAGCGAACAGTATATTAGATTGCATGGACATTCATCCATACTTATGCGATATCACTTTGTAGGACACGAACACCATTACCAGTGGCATCTGTAGCACGCGCACTATTCATGTGACACACACGCCTTTGGTAATTGCCATGCCACGTGCACGATAGAACCTGTTTATCTTAATATCGTCATCTGCATTCATACTTGACATATGAAACTGCATCGCATGCACATATCTCGCATCATCATCATATTTACATAGAACTCTAGCCAAAATTCACATCATACACATTGATATCATAGACATTTATCATATATATAACATGTGGACATTATGATTTTCTTGAGGATTTCAGTTTTGCTGCGATTTCTGGATTTTTGGGGAAACCGCAAGAATTTAACAAAAGCTTATATTTATCATTTTTAAAACAAAGTTGCGGTTTTCTCGTGATGTATGTGTCGTCCACCATGAGTTTTCATGTTTTCTGTTGGATTTCGAGACCCGATTCGAGGAGTGGATGAACCGTCTCGGGTACATGGTGGGCCCGGTATGGTACCCCGGGGCAAGAAGATCGAGTTGTAGACGATGAGCCTGGCAGGGGAAGACTACCTACCGGTGATGTCTGGCGCGGCGGATATCCGGAGGATACCGACCGTTGTCGTGAGATTTATGATATGGGCCGATCCGGACTGACGGAGCCCGATATTGAGACAGATATGATTCCTTTTTGGTGTCGATACTTGACACGGGTTTTCAGATGATTTCTTGATGATATTTAGCTATTATACAGATATTCATGTTCTAAAGTTAAGAATTCAATAACCTTAGCAGTTAAAACACTTAAAGACTTAATAATGACATTGCATACCTGTGCATGCATACTAGAGATATTATAGCACATATGGACATGCATGTTGTGGTGCATTGCGTGCATTCTTACGATTGCCTTATTAGATGTTATATTTACTCACGAGCTGGCAACTCACCCCCGTTGTGCCACAGTGTCTTGCAGGTCGGACCCGTCAGTCTTGTAGCGGCGGGCTATCTTGTCATCAGTTCCTTTTGCTCAGACTCGCGACATCGCCCGTAGGTGGGTTGCGAGTATACTTTATTTCTTTTTGCTTTATCATTGTATCTAGTATTCTCCATCTACCATTTGTATTGTATATGCGACCTAGTGATGAGACTGAGAGACTTGTATATTTATGGTTCTTTTGGGTCGAGCTCACTTGAGCCGACGTGTGTTTTCTGGTATTTTGCGTTTCTTTATGCTCTTCTCTTGATATTACTATTATATTGCATGTGGTTGTGATCCGCCTTGGGCGAAGAGCTAGCTCCCGCTTGGGGATGCCATTTTTATGATTACAGGTTTATTATCTTGTTGTACCCATTTTGGGGGATAGAAAATACAAGGGAGACTCTGCCGAAATTTTCGGAAATTTTTGATGTTTTAAAAAGGGATTCTATGCAACTTATTTGATTTAAAAACCGTTTTCATTTAAGGTTTTTCCTTCACTCTCTTTTGATTTTGGTTTAGATTTTCTGGGCTTTGGCTGACTTAGGTTACGGTACGCCTTTAGACGTCTCGTAATCTAAGTGCCAGTCACATTCCGTACTTTCGGGTCGTGACAAAGTTGGTATCAGAGCGTAGGTTTTACCTTTCTGAGTGTAGGACGACCTTGGTAGATGGAGTAGGTGACTTAAGCAGAGTGGCGTAGCGTGGGTATGATCCGCGGCATACTTACGATACGGTACTCCGCCTAAGTAACCTTAGGACATAATTGCTTGTATTTCCTTTCTTGATTCCTTGCATTCCTTAATCCAATTGCAATGTCCTTATCGGTCCTGTTTCTTATTCCAGCTTCGATGCCGCCAAAGATTACGAGAGCTCAGCGGGCTGCCGCTAGGGATGAGATTCGAGCGGGCTCGTCTGAGGCAAGGATCGAGCGGGAGGATACGCCTACCCCTCAGGGTCATACTGATCCGCCTTATCCTGACCGTATTGCCAGATTAGAGGCCGGCATGCAAGAGTTGCGGCAGATGATGGGATCTTTAGTTGAGTCCAGCCGGGCACAGAGATCCGAGGACGTTCCTTCCACCGCACAGACCACGATCGTACCCGCTGCACAGATGGTCACTCCTGCTGCTACTACGGAGACTATCCCTGTTTCACTACAGGAGTTCATGAGATTGAGACCTCCAGCTTTTACCGGTACAGATGCGACAAAGGACCCACAGGCATTTCTTGATAGGATGGCTCGGATTTGCCGTTCGTTGAGGTGTTCTGAGGATAGATTGGTGGAGTTTGCGAGTTTTCGTCTGGAGGGTCTTGCCCAGACATGGTACGACTCAGTAGAGAGAGGCCGAGCTGCAGGTCTGCCTTCTATGACCTGGGATGAGTTTACAGCTGCATTTCTTGCCCGTTTTCTTCCGGAGAGTGTCCGAGATGCTCGAGCCCGCAGTTTTGAGTCTTTGCGCAAGACTCCTGGGATGACAGTGTCGGAGTATGATATACAGTTTACCCAGTTGTCTCGATATGCTCCGTACCTAGTCGACACAGAAGAGAAGAGAATAAAGAGGTTTGTGCGAGGGCTTGATACACAGCTATTCCTTGCCATCGGCACCCCGCACTTTGATACATACGCAGCCGCGATGGATGCAGCCTTACTTTTGGAGGAGCGTATTTCTGAGACTCCGGTCGGTTCTGGGCCGAAGAGGATCCGTACTGATACGCCAGCTCAGCGGCAGATGGGTAGACACCGCGATAGATTGTTTCCGAGAGATGGTGGAGGCAGAGGATTGAGACGAGGTCAGTTA
This sequence comes from Agapanthus africanus, assembly GCA_030015575.1. Taxonomy (NCBI): domain Eukaryota; kingdom Viridiplantae; phylum Streptophyta; class Magnoliopsida; order Asparagales; family Amaryllidaceae; genus Agapanthus; species Agapanthus africanus. The sequence continues at coordinate 201,360,089 of CM057347.1, read as the reverse complement.
CTTGGTTCATATCCACAGACCCAGCAATCGTCTCCAGGATGTTTTCGGTGTGGGAGTCAGTACCACCGTGTCAGAGACTGTACCATGGGACGCCAGGGCGCGGCGACAGTCCCGCATGTGACTTTACCACCCTCACCACCTTCGCAGAGAGCTTTACTTCCTACTCCTGATGATGCTTCACGCCAGCCAGATGCTTCCAGAGGCCGTGGGCGTGGCGGTCCAGTTCCGAGAGGACGAGGCGATAGAGGCAGAGGCAGAGGCCGAGGTAGAGGCAGAGGACAGCTAGCTATTAGTGGTGGACAGGCCCGAGTGTTCGCATTGACTCCTCAGGATGCACAGGCATCCAATGCCGTCGTGACAGGTACTCTGCCAGTATGTTCTTTTGATGCACGGGTATTATTTGATCCAGGCTCCACACATTCCTATGTTTCCACGTATTTTGCACCGAGGTTGGGCCGGGAGTCTTCTCCGTTAGATCAGCCGCTTGTCGTTATTACCCCGGTAGGCGAGTCTTTTGTTGCCCGTTTTGTGTACCGATCTTGTTCCGTTCGTATCGGGGAGAGAGATTCTTCAGTAGATTTGATTCTCCTCGATATGCTAGACTTTGACGTTCTTCTTGGTATGGACTGGCTAGCCACCTATTATGCATCCGTGGACTGCCGTGAAAAGGCAGTCAGATTCAGTTTTCCTGGTGAGCCGGTTCTTATTATTCAGGGAGATCGTAGTGCTACCCTTCCCAGCTTGATTTCTTCTCTTCGCGCTGGTCAGCTCTTAAGGAAAGGGTGTCAGGGATTCTTAGCCTATGTTTGTGATACTAGCTCCACAGAGGTTCCGTTGGACCAGGTCCCTGTTGTGAGAGAGTTTCCTGATGTATTTCCTGACGAGCTGCCTGGTCTGCCACCAGAGCGCGAGATTGAGTTCTGTATTGACTTGATCCCTGGCACGGGGCCTATTTCTATACCTCCTTATCGGATGGCCCCGGCGGAGCTGAGAGAGCTAAAGGATCAGTTACAGGATTTGCTGGACTAAGGGCTTATCCGACCGAGTGTGTCACCTTGGGGTGCTCCCGTCCTGTTTGTTAAGAAGAAGGTCGGAAGTATGCGTTTATGCATTGATTATCGTCAGCTGAACCGGGTTACTGTGCGGAACAGGTATCCCCTACCCCGCATTGATGACTTATTTGATCAGCTCCAGGGTGCAGGGTTTTTCTCGAAGGTTGATTTACGGTCAGGTTATCACCAGTTGCGGGTTCGGAAGGAGGATATTCCGAAGACCGCCTTCCGTACTCGTTATGGTCATTACGAGTTCTTGGTGATGTCGTTCGGGCTCACCAATGCCCCGGCAGCTTTTATGGATTTGATGAACCGCGTATTCAGGCCGTATCTCGATCAGTTCATCATTGTGTTCATTGACGACATCTTGGTTTATTCTCGGAGCCGGGAGGAGCATGAGCAGCACTTACGTATCACATTGCAGACTTTGAGGGAGCATCAGCTGTTCGCCAAATTCTCCAAGTGCGCATTCTGGCTAGACTGTGTCGACTTCTTGGGTCATGTGGTGACGAGAGATGGTATTTGCGTGGACCCGAAGAAGATCGAGGCAGTTCAGCGTTGGCCTAGACCGGTATCAGTCACAGAGGTTCGCAGTTTTCTAGGTCTGGCCGGCTATTATCGACGTTTTGTCCAGGATTTCTCCCGCATTGCTGCACCGTTGACCGGGTTGACCCGGAAGGGGGTTCCTTTTGATTGGACCCAGGCATGTGAGGATAGCTTCCAGCAGTTGAAGACTCGTCTGACTACTGCTCCAGTGTTAGCATTGCCTTCAGGATCAGGCGGGTTCGTGGTATATTGTGATGCTTCTAGAGTGGGGCTGGGCTGTGTATTGATGCAGCACGACAGAGTTATCGCGTATGCTTCTCGGCAGCTGAGGAAACACGAGCAGAACTACCCCACCCATGATTTAGAGATGGCTGCAGTGGTATTTGCACTTAAGATCTGGAGACATTACCTATACGGTGAGTCGTGCCAGATATTCACTGACCATAAGAGTTTGAAGTATATCTTCCAGCAGCGAGACCTGAAACTGAGACAGCGCCGTTGGATGGAGTTGGTGAAGGATTATGACTGCGAGATTCTATACCATCCGGGCAAGGCGAATGTGGTGGCAGATGCTTTGAGTAGGAGGCCCGGAGGTAGCTTATCTTGTTTGAGCGCAGTACAGATGCAGTCGACGGCGGATTGGCAGGTTTTATGTGATAGCAGAGTGCAGTTCGAGTTCACTCCTACAGGGGGACAGCTAGCCCATTTCAGAGCACGCCCACAGTTACTTGACCGTATTCGCGAGGCACAGTCCGGCGATGCCCGTATCTTAGAGATTATTGAGCAGATTCGGCAGGGCAGAGTTTCTGAGTTCGTGATTGATGATCAGGGGATACTTCGATTTGGGACTCGACTGTGTGTGCCAGATTCAGGGGGACTGAGGCGTGATATTCTCGAGGAGGCACATAGATCCGTATACAGTGTGCATCCAGGTTCCACCAAGATGTACCGTGATTTGAGAGAGGTTTACTGGTGGGACGGGATGAAGAAGGATATTACAGACTTTGTATCGAGATGCCTGACTTGTCAGCAAGTCAAGGCTGAGCACCAGAGGCCAGCCGGCGAGTTACAGCCTTTGCCCATCCCTGAGTGGAAGTGGGAGCAGGTCTCCATGGACTTCGTTGTGGGTCTACCCAGGACCAGTCGAGGGTATGACTCTATTTGGGTGATTGTGGATCGACTGACGAAAGCGGCTCACTTTCTGCCAGTGAAGACCACTTTTGGATTTTCTCAGTACGCCCAGGTTTATATTGATGAGATAGTGCGACTGCATGGTGTTCCGACTTGCATCGTGTCCGACCGTGGCACCCAGTTTACCAGCCGATTGTGGCAGAAACTACAGGAAGCTTTGGGCACCCGATTGAGTTTTAGCACAGCCTTTCATCCTCAGACTGACGGTCAGTCGGAGCGTACGATTCAGACTCTTGAGGACATGCTCAGAGCTTGTGTTTTAGATTTCGGTGGTAGCTGGGATCGTCATTTGCCTTTGATCGAGTTTTCCTACAATAATAGCTTCCAGGAGACGATTCAGATGGCACCTTTCGACGCTTTATATGGGAGGAGATGTCGATCGCCTGTATGTTCGACAGAGCTCAGGGAGAGCAGTATTTTGGGGCCGCAGATTGTGCAGGAGAAGACCGAGAAAATACAGCTGATTCGGGACAGGATGAGACCGGCACAGAGCAGGCAGAAATCTTATGCTGACAGGCGCCGTCGCCGACTCGAGTTCGCTATTGGCGATCATGTTTTCCTGAAGGTCTCTCCGATGAAGGGTGTGATGAGATTTGGGCGGAAAGGGAAACTGAGTCCTAGATATGTTGGTACTTTCGAGATCCTAGAGCGTGTTGGTCCAGTCGCTTATCGGTTAGCTCTTCCGCCCAGCTTCCCCGATGTTCACCCCGTATTCCATGTCTCGATGCTCCGCAAGTACCTTCATGATCCTTCCCAGGCGATTCAGCACCAGACGATCCAGTTAGAGCGTGATCTTTCTTTCACCGAGCAGCCGGTTGTCATCTTGGATCGGCAGGTGAAGAAATTGAGGTCGAAGGTCATACCGTCTGTCAAGGTTCTTTGGCGTGGCCCGAACAGCGAGGAGGTCACCTGGGAGACCGAGGTCGAGATGAGGAAGAGATATCCCAATCTTTTTGAAGGTACGCGTAGTTAAATTCTAAATTCGGGGACCGAATTTCTTTAAGGAGGGGAAGATTGTAACCCTTCGAAAATCGTTTAGGCAGTTTTTCGGTAATCGGCAAATTTTTCGGCTTTTTCCGTAAAAAGTCAAAATTGATATTTTTCATTGTAGACCTAATTATACAAAATTTAGGTAAGATATTACTATAATTTTGTCACTAAAATGTCATTTATAATTTTCTAGTTAAATAAAAAAAATTCGTAATTAATTAATTTTTTTATTATTTTAAGCCTTTTTAAATACATTTAATTAGGGATAAATACAAATTTAATTAGGTAAATTTCTTAATTAGGAGTCTTTATAAGCTAAAATATGCTGTTAATAAAATTGTATCATGTCTTGCAAACTTTTGGTTTAAAGGGGGGAAAATTATGAAAAAATGATGAAAAAAGGGTTTTTTTGTAAAAAGGTTGATATGAAAGCATGAAATGATATCATATGATGTTGTAATGACCTAGAAACTTCCCCAAAATTTCCCCACTTCCTCCTCTACCTGCTGGCCGACCCTCACCTGCAGTTTTTCCCCATTTTCCCACTTCATTTTGCTTCATTTTCTTTCAAAAAATTCATAAAAATTCACAAATTTCTTTCTCCATTCAAACCAAAACCCTAATCCTTTCTCTCTCAACCCAAATTGGTTCAAAAACATGATGAAAGGAGGCTTCTTGGTGACTTGATCATGCTAGGATTCAATTGGTGAGGTAAAAATTCTAAACTAGTTTGCTAACTTGTAGTTTATTTGTGCTAAAATCTAATTTTTAAGTATTAATTTAGTGTAAATCTTTGTTCATGAAAAATCAAGAGAAGGTTTTGATTTTTAAAAATTAGGGTTTGTAGCATAATGGTTGGATTATGTTAGGGATGGTTATCTAATTGATTAGAATGGTTAATGGTGTAATTATATGCTTGCTAAATCGACAAATTTCGATGTTTGTATCAAATCGGCTAGAAATTCGCTTACTAGATTTTTGTAGAAATTAGAATGCGACCGAAATGCGTTATGTTAGCAATATAATTAGCTTCGTATAGGACTATTAGAATGCGCGAACGCGGGGTTTCGTCTAGTCGGGTTGTAGTTTTGTCGATTTCCCCGAAATGACGATTTTAGTGAAAGGATTGCGATTTTCGTGCGTTTTTCCGCGCACTGAGTGCACGCTACGATTAATTTGAGAGCGTGGATAATTGTATGTTGTGACTTGCATTGTGTTAGGTTTTGTAATCTTATGCTTGATATTGTGCAAATATAGGATCGGTCGGGGAAACTTCGGACACGGCGCGAAAAGGCAAAGCGGTGGCCGGATCAGATTAGCGGGGATTTCAGGTGAGTAGATGTATTCATCTATGGGGGAATCGTCTGAATGGCGCGAGGCGTCCCCCCCCCCTAGTTAGGATTTCCTTATCCCTTGCAAGATTCATATTGTTAGTTAGCTTATCCATTCATGTACACTGCATACCCTAATAGCGAACAGTATATTAGATTGCATGGACATTCATCCATACTTATGCGATATCACTTTGTAGGACACGAACACCATTACCAGTGGCATCTGTAGCACGCGCACTATTCATGTGACACACACGCCTTTGGTAATTGCCATGCCACGTGCACGATAGAACCTGTTTATCTTAATATCGTCATCTGCATTCATACTTGACATATGAAACTGCATCGCATGCACATATCTCGCATCATCATCATATTTACATAGAACTCTAGCCAAAATTCACATCATACACATTGATATCATAGACATTTATCATATATATAACATGTGGACATTATGATTTTCTTGAGGATTTCAGTTTTGCTGCGATTTCTGGATTTTTGGGGAAACCGCAAGAATTTAACAAAAGCTTATATTTATCATTTTTAAAACAAAGTTGCGGTTTTCTCGTGATGTATGTGTCGTCCACCATGAGTTTTCATGTTTTCTGTTGGATTTCGAGACCCGATTCGAGGAGTGGATGAACCGTCTCGGGTACATGGTGGGCCCGGTATGGTACCCCGGGGCAAGAAGATCGAGTTGTAGACGATGAGCCTGGCAGGGGAAGACTACCTACCGGTGATGTCTGGCGCGGCGGATATCCGGAGGATACCGACCGTTGTCGTGAGATTTATGATATGGGCCGATCCGGACTGACGGAGCCCGATATTGAGACAGATATGATTCCTTTTTGGTGTCGATACTTGACACGGGTTTTCAGATGATTTCTTGATGATATTTAGCTATTATACAGATATTCATGTTCTAAAGTTAAGAATTCAATAACCTTAGCAGTTAAAACACTTAAAGACTTAATAATGACATTGCATACCTGTGCATGCATACTAGAGATATTATAGCACATATGGACATGCATGTTGTGGTGCATTGCGTGCATTCTTACGATTGCCTTATTAGATGTTATATTTACTCACGAGCTGGCAACTCACCCCCGTTGTGCCACAGTGTCTTGCAGGTCGGACCCGTCAGTCTTGTAGCGGCGGGCTATCTTGTCATCAGTTCCTTTTACTCAGACTCGCGACATCGCCCGTAGGTGGGTTGCGAGTATACTTTATTTCTTTTTGCTTTATCATTGTATCTAGTATTCTCCATCTACCATTTGTATTGTATATGCGACCTAGTGATGAGACTGAGAGACTTGTATATTTATGGTTCTTTTGGGTCGAGCTCACTTGAGCCGACGTGTGTTTTCTGGTATTTTGCGTTTCTTTATGCTCTTCTCTTGATATTACTATTATATTGCATGTGGTTGTGATCCGCCTTGGGCGAAGAGCTAGCTCCCGCTTGGGGATGCCATTTTTATGATTACAGGTTTATTATCTTGTTGTACCCATTTTGGGGGATAGAAAATACAAGGGAGACTCTGCCGAAATTTTCGGAAATTTTTGATGTTTTAAAAAGGGATTCTATGCAACTTATTTGATTTAAAAACCGTTTTCATTTAAGGTTTTTCCTTCACTCTCTTTTGATTTTGGTTTAGATTTTCTGGGCTTTGGCTGACTTAGGTTACGGTACGCCTTTAGACGTCTCGTAATCTAAGTGCCAGTCACATTCCGTACTTTCGGGTCGTGACAAAGTTGGTATCAGAGCGTAGGTTTTACCTTTCTGAGTGTAGGACGACCTTGGTAGATGGAGTAGGTGACTTAAGCAGAGTGGCGTAGCGTGGGTATGATCCGCGGCATACTTACGATACGGTACTCCGCCTAAGTAACCTTAGGACATAATTGCTTGTATTTCCTTTCTTGATTCCTTGCATTCCTTAATCCAATTGCAATGTCCTTATCGGTCCTGTTTCTTATTCCAGCTTCGATGCCGCCAAAGACTACGAGAGCTCAGCGGGCTGCCGCTAGGGATGAGATTCGAGCGGGCTCGTCTGAGGCAAGGATCGAGCGGGAGGATACGCCTACCCCTCAGGGTCATACTGATCCGCCTTATCCTGACCGTATTGCCAGATTAGAGGCCGGCATGCAAGAGTTGCGGCAGATGATGGGATCTTTAGTTGAGTCCAGCCGGGCACAGAGATCCGAGAACGTTCCTTCCACCGCACAGACCACGATCGTACCCGCTGCACAGATGGTCACTCCTGCTGCTACTACGGAGACTATCCCTGTTTCACTACAGGAGTTCATGAGATTGAGACCTCCAGCTTTTACCGGTACAGATGCGACAGAGGACCCACAGGCATTTCTTGATAGGATGGCTCGGATTTGCCGTTCGTTGAGGTGTTCTGAGGATAGATTGGTGGAGTTTGCGAGTTTTTGTCTGGAGGGTCTTGCCCGGACATAGTACGACTCAGTAGAGAGAGGCCGAGCTGCAGGTCTGCCTTCTATGACCTGGGATGAGTTTACAGCTGCATTTCTTGCCCGTTTTCTTCCGGAGAGTGTCCGAGATGCTCGAGCCCGCAGTTTTGAGTCTTTGCGCAAGACTCCTGGGATGACAGTGTCGGAGTATGATATACAGTTTACCCAGTTGTCTCGATATGCTCCGTACCTAGTCGACACAGAAGAGAAGAGAATAAAGAGGTTTGTGCGAGGGCTTGATACACAGCTATTCCTTGCCATCGGCACCCAGCACTTTGATACATACGCAGCCGCGATGGATGCAGCCTTACTTTTGGAGGAGCGTATTTCTGAGACTCCGGTCGGTTCTGGGCCGAAGAGGATCCGTACTGATACGCCAGCTCAGCGGCAGATGGGTAGACACCGCGATAGATTGTTTCCGAGAGATGGTGGAGGCAGAGGATTGAGACGAGGTCAGTTATTTGGTTCATATCCACAGACCCAGCAGTCGTCTCCAGGATGTTTTCGGTGTGGGAGTCAGTACCGCCGTGTCAGAGACTGTACCATGGGACGCCAGGGCACGGCGACAGTCCCGCATGTGACTTTACCACCCTCACCACCTTCGCAGAGAACTTTACTTCCTACTCCTGATGATGCTTCACGCCAGCCAGATGCTTCCAGAGGCCGTGGGCGTGGCGGTCCAGTTCCGAGAGGACGAGGCGATAGAGGCAGAGGCAGAGGCCGAGGTAGAGGCAGAGGACAGCTAGCTATTAGTGGTGGACAGGCCCGAGTGTTCGCATTGACTCCTCAGGATGCACAGGCATCCAATGCCGTCGTGACAGGTACTCTGCCAGTATGTTCTTTTGATGCACGGGTATTATTTGATCCAGGCTCCACACATTCCTATGTTTCCACGTATTTTGCACCGAGGTTGGGCCGGGAGTCTTCTCCGTTAGATCAGCCGCTTGTCGTTATTACCCCGGTAGGCGAGTCTTTTGTTGCCCGTTTTGTGTACCGATCTTGTTCCGTTCGTATCGGGGAGAGAGATTCTTCAGTAGATTTGATTCTCCTCGATATGCTAGACTTTGACGTTCTTCTTGGTATGGACTGGCTAGCCACCTATTATGCATCCGTGGACTGCCGTGAAAAGGCAGTCAGATTCAGTTTTCCTGGTGAGCCGGTTCTTATTATTCAGGGAGATCGTAGTGCTACCCTTCCCAGCTTGATTTCTTCTCTTCGCGCTGGTCAGCTCTTAAGGAAAGGGTGTCAGGGATTCTTAGCCTATGTTTGTGATACTAGCTCCACAGAGGTTCCGTTGGACCAGGTCCCTGTTGTGAGAGAGTTTCCTGATGTATTTCCTGACGAGCTGCCTGGTCTGCCACCAGAGCGCGAGATTGAGTTCTGTATTGACTTGATCCCTGGCACGGGGCCTATTTCTATACCTCCTCATCGGATGGCCCCGGCGGAGCTGAGAGAGCTAAAGGATCAGTTACAGGATTTGCTGGACAAAGGGCGATGATTCTGGTAGGATTCCTTCAGTTTTGTCACGCGATGATATTTGGATCCCGATCCTACTGTGAGTATATGCTACTCCTCGGGAACTTTCTCGCTTAACGATCAATGCTATAAACCAGGAAGGTGTCTAGAAAGGTGTTAGCGGGGCTACGCCCACAGGGAAAAAAGGTTACTTAATTAAGGAACTTCACGAAAGCGTTGGAAAACCTCCCTCAAAGTACCGACACTGGCCTGGCTGAACGGTTAAGCAAGTATTGTACGGTGAGATTGATCCCGACTAATTCTTCCTTTATGGTTTGAGGAGGGATTCGAGAGACAGTGGGAGCCATCCTGTTTAGGTAAATTAAAAACCAATCTAAACTTGCAAGAGCGCACGCTGAGTGTTTCTTGCAAGTACCGGGAGAGGTAACGTGGACCTAACAAGAGTATCGATGCCCAGTCTCGAAACTCCCACGACTAGGGAAACTTTAAGGATGTGCTTATAGACAACCCAACTCTCACGTATATGATCGCCATCATACTGCTGGTAGTCAAGCAAGAATCCTATGGGCTCTAACAATATGTAATAGTGATCTGTAATGTCACCTGAAGCATGTACACGATGATAAAGGCAAACAAGATAGCATACTATCATCTCGAGTAAGACTGTTCTACCGGTATAGGTCCTCCCTCAATCATTGCAATCACGTGCCTGCGATCCAATAATTGACTTGAGGGCACTAAAGACAACAATCTCCCACTTGCACATAAGGCTAATTATTGCGGTGTCGCATACTCACAGCCCGTGTGATACCGAACACCCAACTTCTCTACCAATCAGTTTCACAAAGCTCGTTTGTAAAACTATTGCGTTCGAGAAATAACCTCAGTGAGTGGATCCGCTCCAATGTTTCTTTCTATGTCTCGCTTTATCTTAAGTTCGCGGAGAAAGCCATCTCCCAAAATGAGCAATACCTGTCTCAGAATATGCCTGGATATCTGATGGGACCCAGTTCACAAATGAACTACAAATCCAGTAAACTTCTTAGACTGTATTATCAACTGAATTTAATCAGTATCATGTGCCATGCCTCCCTCAGTATCCGCTTGGACCACCTGTCCAAACTACTGCCCCTCGTTAAGAGGAAAAACTATAACTCTGACAATCACTCTGTCATCCAAGTCACCTTGGAAGCCTGGAATGATAACCGTCTCCCGAAGGAGGCTGTCATTACCATATCCATAGAACATCTACTTATGTTCATAAACTGCTTCCGAACGTTTCTCCAGGATTGCATTAATATATAAACTTATTGCAGCTAGTGCAAAAACAATATCTGGTGTGGTACTTGACATCTCATGATTGACTCAATTGCCTAAGCAAATGATATGCCAATCATGCACATCCCTCTTCCCTTTAGTCTGTAAGACACCTTTCGAGAGGGTGACTCCATCACCTGCAGGTTCACCGCCATGCCAGGAGTCGTCTATTTTAAAACACCTTTAGAATAGTGTCAAAGTACCCAGATTGGGAAACTACCTAAATCTAGATCTAAAACCATAGATCTAGTAACCAGAATGCCTGATATAATATCCAAATCCTATGTGGAGAAACCACTATGTGACAACCACAGTATAACCGATCGTAGTATAGAAATTTTACTTCCTATAAAATGCATGTCATCCATATACCAGGACATCACACCCTACTACCTTCTTAACATATCCATCTCCTATTCTGATGAAGTCAAAGCCTATGACTGTCACATAAAAAATAGATGATCTATCTCCGATATATCCGCTTTAGTCTATAAATAGACACAAGCTACTTGTCCACTATGCTTCCGCTGCTCCCACTGACTACAACAACCTTCTGGCAGAGTCATATACACGTGCACTTCTAAAGCTAGTTTAGAACGATGCTATACTCATCTTCTTGTCGGGTCTCATATTATGAAACAACAGTAGTGTCAAGTCCGGGTAAACAAGAACCTCCATGTCACTGTCTTTGAGGATACCGAAGTACCTCTCGGGCGCCTGAGGTTACCTACCATATCTTCGGAGTGGCTAATGGAATGTCAAACCCGATTGAATCTTTAGGTTCTATTAAATTTTCAGTAATCGTTTGTGGTTCTGGAATCACTTCTAGTTCTACCATACTCCCACTACTGTTTTCTGAAAAAGTCCATTTTACTAAAACTGTGGCGAGTCAAGAACAATATCACTATTGATCTTCCAGATGATAGAAAGTTACCCTTCGTCATAGCCCGGGATAACCCACAAACTGCCATTACGGAAACGTGCCTTGAGTTATCCAGAGTCTGGTTTTAAGCATAAGCCGGTTAACTCCATATACCTTAACATCGTTAAGATATGAACCATTCTATATACAATATAGAAACAGAGGCACCGATTTAATTGGAATCAGATTCAAATCATGCAGCTGTCTCCAGTGCATGTAAACTAAATGGAAAGAGGCCGATCAGCATTACTCAACTAGGAGTGAATCCAAAAATGAGTAACCTGAAAGAGAAGCAAGTTCTCAAAACCATTACTATCAACTGAATACCAAACACAAGTATCTACATTTTCGATCACCTTGAAGAATCCTGATACTTGCAACACATGGTTCTCTACTTTATTCTTATACATATAACTTCTCAAAACTTGGACCTTGTATTTGTATGAAACACTTGTCTAAAACTAGAGAAGTCACAAGTAAACAGAATATAGTACGAGGACCAACCCTTTTGTCCTAATGGACACTAGACAAAATACAATACTTTGTATAAGTCTCCCGAGTTGAATAACTCAAACCCTGTGCGTCGTAGGTTGAAAACTGTACTATGGTTAAGAAGAATTACACCGTTGTTTAATGCTCCTTACCCAATCATCAACTGATATAGGTAAATGTCATGGACATAATTTCAAAAAGTTATATCTCACTTTATAAAATAAACGTACAGATATATCAGTTTGAAATTGGTGCATAACAACGGATATTCAAAACCAAATATTTGTCGTCAGGCAAAACCCTAGGCGATTTCCTCAAATATCACCAATTACAACGAATTCCGATATAAGGAGGATGTAATCACCTAATTCCCAATAACTTACTCCCACTCATCATCTGTAAAACCATACAGATGTGAGAATCAAACCTGGTAAATACATACCCTGGAGTAAGGATCTAATTGAGAAATCAGTTTTCAATTAACAACACATAGTGAAACAGGAACATGAAAATGTTTCGAAGGGGTATCCGGGTATTCCTAGTAATGCCACTTCCACTATCCAGATTCATGACTGTAACCGTATATTTCTTTGCCATCTCTCCAAATCCCTTTATTTGTCTTTACTCATTACCTCTTATACACCATCCTTAGGATAAATGGTTTTCTTCCTTCCCTATCGTTCGGCTCCAGCCTATGGTTTAGAAGAAGACTGTCCAATAAGCGTATAAGGTGTACTCTCCTAATCCTAGGAGTACTCGCAACTTGAGAGAAGGTAAAGATAAAATACAACTTGAATAATCCTATTCAATTTCTCCTGAACCGAAGAAATGCAAAGGTGAAGTAGGAGTGGCGATGAAATACGTGGTTTGGTCGTGAATGATAGCAGTCGCAATTTACTTTGCCCGCTTTTTAATCCCTTTATTTTGTCTTTACTTATTACCATCTGTACACCACACTTAGGCTAATTGGTTTTCTTCCTTCCCCACCTTTCGGCGCCTTCTTATGGTTTGGAAGAAGGCTATCCAATAAGCACAATTGGCGTACTCTCCTAATCCTAGGAGCCCTCACAACCTGAGAGAAGGTAAAAGGAAAAGTCAACTGAATAGTCCTATTCATTTTCTCCAGAACAGGAAACCAACCTCGAATCTGAAACAAGTTTCTTCGAGTTCGTATGTAACTATACGATGGTCATATCCAATAAATGTGGATCTTCGTAGTGATACGGAATGTTCCAGAGAAAAGCAAAGGGTAAAAGTAGGAGTGGCAATGAAGTATGCAACTCCGACAATCCAAAAGTCAATATGTTTTAAGAAGGTTCGGTTAACTAGGTTTCTGAGTTATAGTCTAGGGTCGGGACATGGCCGCTGCCAAAGAGAGAGAGAGAAAAGAAACACTCTGCGTGCACTCTAACCAAGATCAGAATGGTTAATCACTTTATCTAATCAGGATGTCTCCCACTGTATCCTCAAATTCTCCTCCAAACCTGAAAGAAGAATTAGTCGGGATCATCTAAAATCACCCGAGGAGTAAACCAACTCATCAATGGGTATCGGGATCCAACTATCATTGCATGATAACCTGATGGAATCCACTCACGTTATCACACTCCAGAAGGTATACGCATGCGTGGCAAGTTTCCTGTATGTTTGAAACTCTCGATGTGATTTTTACCCCCATACTCTTATGACCTTGATTAAGGCCAACAAATCATAAGTCACATGTCAAGTTCTACCCGTCATTGTCCAGGTTAATTTGAACCCACCTGTACTCGCCCTTAACTAAGGCCAACAAGGCTGTACGACTGTCCCAAACTAACACATCTATCTATGCAACAGAAAAGTAACAAATAGCTACCATACACTATGCCTTGACTAAGGCCAACAAACATAGCGTGAATACTAAGTGCTACCCGTCTGAAATGACGGAGGGCTATGAATGGTTTTTGGCGAAAAACCTTTAACGTAATAAACTTGATATCGTTGAAGGAACCGGATAGCCTTTTACAAATATATAGTGGCGAAAAACTTTGCTAAAGAGGTAACTCCCGGTGAAGGGATCTCGGCTCTTTCCTCGTAGAATGAGGTGCAGGATATTCTTACTGAATACCACGATGCAAAGCAAAAAGTAATTGACTATAGTGAAGTGAATAACCATGACGCAAACTTCTTCCCAAGAGGTCACTCCCGGTGAGGGGATCTCGGCTCATATCTCGTGGAATGAGGTGCTGGATATTCATAACTGAATATCGCTGTGCAAAACAAAAGAAAACGTCCTTCTAATAACAGCTTTTGAAAATTTGTTCCAACAACATCGAATAGGTTTGTTTTGCTTGCATTGATCTGAATCAACGCAGTCCCATCAATTAATCACACCACAAAAGAACGAAAATATGATGTATGTATATGCCATCCGCATTCACTACTGGGTCCCGTCATCACCCGTTAGGTTACTTAACTAACGACAGAGCGGGGACTGGACTAGCGCGGGTGTAAAACATATCCAACATCTACTAGTATATATATAACAATATATAATAATCGCTCCAGGCGTGATAAATGCAACAACACAGATAAGTAATAACCATCACAGAACAATATAGATAATCTGGGAGCCCCGGGTTTCCTTTGAGCCTCAAGTGAAACCCGGCGTTCTCTTGGTCGTGTGGATAGCATGTGTAATGAAAATCTAGACCCCTACGAGCGCGGTAAGTTACTTGCCAAAAACCAGAAGCAAGGCAGCCCCATTCATCAAAGTAAATGGGCCACCAGACACTTTACGGAATCCGGTTACTTGAGCACCCCTCCTTAGGTCAACTTGTACCCCCTACGAGTGCGGCAAATAGCCCGCCAATTCTAGAGTGAGGCCCCCTCTATCTCAACGCCATGAGATGCGGACCCGTTACCCTCCAGAACCTGGCTATCCGTGCACTCCATCGCGGGGTAATCCTAGTACAGAAAAGAAAATAAGTACAACGGTGGCATCGACCTTAACCCGGTCGTGCCCCAAACAAATAATATACAAACAGGCAGTGACGGCAAGCCACATGTCGGACGCTCGCCCCGCAATATCAAATGTACAAGTGAAACTAAACTGCACTATCATTGCAACCAAGCTATCCACCACGACGAATCCGCAACAAACACAGTACAACACAGAACATCAACGTGAATGTCACGTTCGCAAACCCGTCTAAAAGAACTATAGCAATTAGACAAGTTGTACAGATCTAATGACATTCATGGTCGCAGATAGTAATGTAAGTACTGTAAAACTTTAAACAATGTTAGAAATATCGAGTTCGAAATAACCCCGAATAGCCCTAAATAACAAGATAAAACCATATCAAAACTGGGCTAAACTAGAAATACCACTGAACCAATATTCCAGAGACTAAACCACAACCCAAATACGAAACCCAAACTTCTTCCTTTGGCCGGCCAGCTCGGAAAAATAGCACATGTGCTCGACCCAATACAGGTAGAAGTGGCTCGTATTTAGTGTTTGCTATAGTGGTCGCCTAGGTAGTCTTCTGCAGTTGCTAAAAAATTTTAGAAGACTCAGAAAAAAATGACAAAGAATAGAATATATCGGGTATTGATTTGGAGTTGTTTCGGTTTCGATAGTTTAACAATGTCTAAACCAACTAGTATGCGATTAATGGGTTGGCTCTGATACCATGTAAGGTTACGGCAGTGCCCCGGCTATCAATCCGTAGCCAAACGCGGAACAAAAACTTTAGAAACCCGGCGCTAACGGAACCCTAATCGACGGATCGTACCATTAACCCTATACTAGTTCTATAAAAAGGAGTTTAAGAGATTATACCGATCGATCCATATCCTTCGGTCTTCAATCTCTGTCCCAAGCTTGTCGCGGCTGCCTCGAACAAGTTCGTTCTCCGGTCTCCCTCATCGAAGGGGATCCACGTCGAGGATTAGTAATACGGGCTCCCGCTTCAAAACCGAAGCAACTCGAGCATCCAGTTTGCTAGCCTAGATGCACAAGATGAAGTAGAGAGAGTGTGTGATCATTTTGTCTCAATACACCCAATGATTCTCAACACATGAGATGGAATGGGTGGAGGTGAAGAAGAAGCCATTGTGAAGAAAGTTATGAGCTCAAGTCTTTTGCTAAAAGAAAAAACAACTAAAGAAAGTGTCTGTAGTTTTTTCTTGTGTGTTGTGTGAGGTATTTATGAGAGGCAACTAAAGAAAATTCCTTGCACAAAAATGAGCAGCCACTTGCACAAATATCTCACCGTTGCACACAAATATCTCAACTCAAACAAAAAACAATGCAAGCCCCAATACCATGGGTCACCAATGTGCATGCCACCATCAATGCTCAAGCCAAAACTTATGCTCACAATTTCCATCACAATAAAACATTAACCCAAATGTTTAAACAAAGAAAAGAAATGGCAACTTCAAAAGTAAACTCGTAACGAATTATAAGAATACCTCTCATCTGTACATATATACCTGCATCCGTATTCTGACTGAATACGAATACAACGAGACGGAAATAATCCAACAATATAATACTAGGATCCGGCTTAAAGCAAAGCCCACTAGTATTATCCGTCCGATCATGATCCGTGCACAAGTGCACGTATATGATCGAACCCTGCCATAAAACCATACGGCCTCTACAATGTTTCGCCCGAACCAGGGAAACTCTCTGTGTGGGACTCTAAAGACTCGTTAATACACTGGTAGTGGGTTTAACCACAAGCACGTCAGCGACACTAGCTGTACGTAACGGCTACCCAGGTATTGAGCGAAAGGGAGGCCGACGAGTAAACTCATCCTGAAACTCTACTGAGCCCATCCATGACAATATCCGTACAGCCCGGTCCATTCGTCTATGAGTATCGCATATCGAGTCTAGGGGGGTGGATAAAGTCAGACCCCTAATAACGCGGCATTTAGTGTCGGTACGAAGCCTTTCACCAACTGAGAAACTACCGATCCGAATCAGTAATTCTCGTCTACCCCAGCCGAGGATTTTTTGTGATGGCCACCCGTGCACACTACGACATCAACCCCCAATATACCGGGAGAGACGAATCCACTAACGATCCGCTCACTGCCTCCATGTGGCTCGGGACTGTACCCAACTAAAACCTGTTTGCACGATTCCTTTGAGCCGTGGTAGGGTAGTAATCAAAGCATAGTGGAAACTCACATGAGACAAATGACGATCTCAGGTCGATAGACTAATCTGTACACATGTCACCTAGGAACTGCTATCTGACAATAGGTATAATACCAACTAGCATGTTCCCGGCGAGTCCGTCCGGTGTACTCATAACCCAATGAGCACCTGTATACATCTTAGGTGAACCAACCAACACCAATGGCTTGTGAGACCGGCCACCGCCCCTCGTCGGGGTCTCAATCCATATACACTAGTCTACTTTTGGAGTATCGATGTCCAGTCTTGAAACTCCTACGACTAGGGACACTTTAAGGATGTGCTTATAGACTACCCAACTTTCATGTATATGATCGCCATCATACTGCTGGTAGTCAAGCAAGAATCCTATGGGCTCTATCAAAATGTAATAATGATCTGTAATGTCACCTGAAACATGTACATGATGATAAAGACAAACCAGATAACATACTATCATCTCGAGTAAGACTGTTCTACCAGTATAGGTCCTCCCTCAATCATTGCAATTACGTGCCTGCGATCCAATAATTGACTTGAGGGCACTATAGCCAACAAATCTTACCTTTTAGGGTTTGAAGGAAGATTTGATAAAAACAGTGGGAACCATCCTGATTAGATAAAATAACCAATCTAATCTTGCAAAGAGCGCACGCAAAGTGATTATCCTTCTCTCTCTCTCGTGGTTGCGACCAATGAAATGCCTTAATCAAGATAATAATATGGATGTATTGACCGAACCTACGTATTATACTGGGCTAGGTTCCCCGTTATGTTATGATTGTCATAAGTCTGAGCAAGGAATAGGGAAATATCCGGATTCCCACGCCACCCAAACAAAGAATAAAGCAAGTTGATGCATTGTCTTCGGGTGTGTTCGTAACCAAGAACTGTTTCTCAGTTACCTCTACGTCCTAGGTATTGGATACCGAATCAGGATGCTTTGTCACGACCCGAAGGTATGGAACGTGACTGACACTTACATTACGAAACGTCTAGAGACGTAACGTAATCTAAGTAAGCCAAAGGCAATAAATCAAAATCATTTAAAAGCAACATAATATTTTCCCGAAAATTTCGGCAGAGTTTCCTTTGTAAATACTGGCCCCAAACGGGTACAAACATGCATATACATAAGTAATGAAAAAAGGCATCCCCAAGCGAAAGCTAGCTCTTCGCCAATTGGCGGAAATAACCATGCAAGCAATATAATATACAACGCCGAAGGGCAAGAATAAAAAATCAGAAAGAAAACCAACATCCTCAAGAAAACCAGAGAAGAACCATAATAATACAAGCGCGCGACTCTAAGGTCGAAAGAATATACAACTGGTCTTCTAAGTCTATCAAATATACAAGTCTGGTTGATGGAGTTTACTAGATACAAATGAAATAAATAAAGGTACAACGGTGGTCACGATGCAAGTGAACCCACCTACTCAAGCAATCACCCGGAAGGAAGTAGTGTGCTAACAAAGCCGCCATGGAACCTGTACGGCTAAACCTGCAAGAAACTGTGGCACAACGGGGGTGAGTTGCCAACTCGTGAGTAGAAAACATCACCGAGAAGAAATCTCATGTATGATGTTCTCCTAGGTCATACAATGAAAATACTCAATACTACAACAAGGGTAACAGTATATCATAGGTGTGATGTCAAAGTACTCGTGTCTGTGTCAAGAATAATGATATATCGATTGTAACGTTTTGAAAATCGTTTAGGTGAAATTTCCGATTATCGGTAAAATAACTGGCGTTTTCCGTAAAAACCAGGAAATAATTATTTTTCCACATAAATATAAATATATCTATTTTAGCTGTGTAATTGCTAATAATTGGTATTTAATTGGTCGCTTGTAAATTTCTAGTTTACTAAAATATTTTCCGTAATTAATTATTTTAAATATTATTTTAAGCCTTCACTAATATATTTAATTAGTGATAGTTACAAATTGGAATGGGTTAATTAGGTTTTAGTGAACCATGACACATTAAACCAAAATTAACATGTTGATTTTAAGTTGAAATGAAATTTTCAAAATGGTTCTAGAAAATTATAGAAGAAGAGTTTAAAAATAAAAAAAGGGAATATTAAACAATGAAGCATGGTGTTAGATCATGGAGGTGTGGACTTTTCTTGACTTCAAACTCACCCACACCCTCTCTCCTCCCCTCTAATGCTGTTGGCCGAGCCCTAGGCTGCCCCCACACCTCACACTTCAAGTTTAATTTGAATTGAAATTTAAAAAAGAAAAGAATAAGAAAAGAGGCATGGGACTTTGTTGACTTGGAGGATCTTTCCTTGACTTGCTACACTCACCCACACACTCATTTTCCTCTTCTCCCTTGCCTTGGCCGAGCCTTCCCTCCCTGCAGCAGCAGCAGTCCCCTCTTTTTCACCACATCATTTCACACCAAAAATCTTAAAAAGATGCATCAAAAATCCAATTAAATTCCTACTAATTCCTAATTAAACCTTCACCCATCTTTCCCTTGACCAAATTAGCATGGATCTTGGAGCTAGAAGCCATTTTGGAGGTTAAGTTTGCAAGTGTGATCTCTTGATTTGTGAGGTATAAATCTTAACCTATGGTTTAAGTGTTGATTGATTACTCCAAATTAAGTTATTTTGATGTCTAAATGTGGTCCTAAATTCAAGATTGGAAATTCAAGAGAAGGGTTTGAATGCAAGTTAGGGTTTTTATCACACCATTAAGGTTGCAATGTGTAGTTTAATACTTTAAGACATGCAAAATCTAAACTAGATGTTAAATTGCAAATTGTTACTTTTGAATTATTTTAATTCTATAAATTGCAAACTAGATTTTAGGATTAATGAAAATATGTGAGATTAAAAATCTAGTTAATGGTTGTGTGACCTAATTATAATATTTAGTGTGCATTGTGGCCACTAGAATTGTTAAAACATCAAGTTTTGTAATAAAACGGTTAATTAATGCTTACTAGGTTTTTGAAATTAAATCATTTAAATGAAGTTGAGGTTTTGGTGGTTTATAACCTATTCCATATAATATTTAGTGTGTTGTGAACGCGCGATTAGTGCGATTGGATTTTTGGTTTGGTAGTTTTCACGTATTTGCGACCCTAGTGGTGAATTGTGGCGTTGTCGCGAGCGCATTTCGTGCACCAAGTGTGTGCGCGTCTAGTTAGTGCGCGTGGTTATCCTGTATCGTTTGTTTCCGCGACTATCATTTATTTATTCTCTTATTTCCTTGTGTACATTTCTAGGATCGGGTGCAGAGGCATCGGATGTGGCGCAGAAATGACAGAGCTGAAATCGGATCAGATTAGTCGAGGTGTCCAGGTGAGTAGATGTATATCTATGGGGGATGTCGGGTGGATGGCGTATAGCACCCCCGCAATTTCGTAGGATATGATGTGATATATATATATATATATATATATATATATATATATATATATATATATATATATATTGTGAGACGTGAATATTTAGCAAGAAAGGCCTTATGAGACCATGGGTTGGATTTTGTGTAATTGAATGAAAGTGCTTTTAGTTTAGTTTCTTAGTCGCGAAACCCTAGAGTAAAGGTGTACACACACACACACACAAGCACACACGTGATTTGATTTTGGGTGTATATATATATATATGCGCGTTGGTATATATATATACATATACGTATACACGGATGATGAGCCCAGTATATGATACTTGGAGATGAGACGATATAATCGGGCATGATGCCGTGAGTTTGTGATATGTGATTTGGTCGTGATATGATACGACATGATATTATAGCGGATCGTTGGGCGATGTGTTTTCATACACACGAGTATATATGTTTGATGATATTGAGATGTGCTAGATTTTAGAAAGGTACCCCCCTAATTCATGATTTTACGATGATGATACCATATGAATAATGAGGTATATGTGATATTTGACTCGTACCCCGATTTTGGGATGCCGTACGATGGGTTTTACCGTACAAGTTATAGATATGATGATTAATCCGCACTCGTGACTCAACGATGTCGTACTATATGTTTTACCGTACGTGACGCTATTGAGGCGGGATCGCCGACTACTAGATATATTGACTCGGACTTTAGGCGGATTTTCCCTTACCCTTTAGACTGGGCTCGAGTCATACTTATTTTCAAAACTAACGAATCGTGAATATTTTAAAGACAGGCAAAGGGTTACTACGGATTTTTCAAAAGACTTACTTTTCTCAAAGACCCCGTAGCCCATATTTTTCTAAAACCACGATTCGTGCTATTTCAAACACCAAGAACTGTATGACTCGTATTTGAAAAGGTATATTCTTAAATGTTGCGATTACTACATCTTTTCTGTTTATTCATGTTGTTCTCATCGCATTGCATGCTTATAAATGTGTTTCTTTAGCTATTATGAACACCTGTTGTCAGGACACCAGCACTATTACCGATGATGCGTATGCTCCACGTACACTCGCTTGTCGGCTCACATACATCATCATCGATGATTTTCATGTCACGTACACGTTAGAAAACATTAATTCATTGGTATAAGTTGCTAGCTGGCATTTCCAACTTAGTACTAGTACGCTTGCTTTTATATGCTAGTTCAGATATTGCATTTCTTACTTAGTTAATTCATGCATTTATACATTCATTCCGATATGCAATATCGTGGGGCTTTATGCCGATATTCACTGTTCACTGACTAGTGATTTTGAGATTTCGGATCTTTCATGAGATTTCTGGTTTTGGGTAACCGCATGTGAATGTTTATAAACTTATGAAAATTTTAAAAGAGAAAGATGCGGTTTTCATTGATATGATGAGTAGCGTCCATCATGATGTTTTCTCGGTTCTGAGTTGGTTTTCGAGACCCGATTCGAGGAGGAGGATGAATCGTCTGCGGGTACATAGTGGACCTGGTGAGGTACCCCGGGGCGAGAGTGATTTCATAGTGGACGATGAGTCTGGCAGGGGAGCACTACCTATTGGTGATTGTATTGGAAACTCGAAGGATATCCGGAGGATACCGTTAGGAGTTATGGGCCGATCCGGACTGACGGAGCCCATAGGCCGATCTGGACTGACGGAGCCCGAGATTTGAGTATTATGTGTCGCTGTTGGACACGGACTTCGAGATGTTTTGAGTGCCGATGCTGGGCACTCGGGTTTTATCATGATTTGTGTGTTGTTGCTGGACACACGCTGGATGATGCATTAGTACATGTCATGCATCGATATATTATTACTCTTGATACGGACACGAGTACTTGATATCACACTTATGATATATTGTTACCCTTGTTGTAGTATTGTATATGACCTAGGAGAGAGTCATACATGCGATTTCTTCTTGGTGATGTTTTCTATTCACGAGTTGGCAACTCACCCCCGTTGTGCCACAGTTTTTTGCAGATTTGGCCATACAGGTTTCATTGCGGCTTGCTGGCACATTGCTTCCTTCCGGGTGATTGCTTTGGTAGGTGGGTACACTTGTATCGTGACCACTATTGTACTTTATTTATTGCAGCTGTATCTAGTAAACTCCATCAACCAGACTTGTATATTTGATAGACTTAGAAAACCAGTTGTATATTATTTCGACCTTAGAGTCGCGCGCTTGTATTATTATGATTCCTCTCTGGTCTTCTTGAGGATGTTGGTTTTTCTTCTAAGTTTTTGATCCTCGCCCTTCGGCGTTGTATATTATATTGCTTGTGTGGTGGATTTCCGCCATTGGGCAAAGAGCTATCTCCCGCTTGGGGATGTCTTTATTCATTATTATGTATTTCATGTGTTGTACCCGATTGGGGGCCAGTATTTACAAAGGAGACTGCCGAAATTTTTGCAAAAATATGATGTTGCTTTTAAAATATTTAATGCCTTATTTTTTTAAAACCACTTGCTTAAAAACAAGTTTTCCTTCACTTTTTTCTTTAAAAATGGTTTAGATTTCTGGACTTTTGGCTTACTTGAATTAGGTGGGGTCTTATAGACTTAACATGATTCAAGTGCTAGTCACGTGCCATTTCGGGCCGTGACAAAGTTGGTATCAGACCGCTAGGTTTAATCTTGGTTCGAGTCTAGGTTTGACTATGCGGAGTCTAGGGCGTATATATATATTCGGAACGTAGGCTTGACCTTACGGAACTTAGACTTAGTCGAGGGGGTATTTGACCCGAACTTTCGTTGTGTAGGTTGACCTTGGTTGATGGAGTATGTGACTTAAGTAGAGTGACGTACCGTGTGTATGTATAGCGGCAGACTTATGATACGCTACTCTGCTTAAGAAGCCTTATGATGTACATTTCTTTGCACCGTATTCTATTCGTTCCTTTTATCTCTCTTCATCGATGTCAGATGGTGGTTTCTGTTACCACGGTTGCACGGGCAGAGATAGCTGCGGCTAGAGTTGCGGTCAGCATAAGCTCGTCTTGGACGAGGACTGACCAGAGGGTAATTCCGGTGATACACGATTGTATAGATGTGTCGTTTATTATTGTTTTTCGTGACATGAGCGTTTTGACGGATTGTTTTTACTAAGATTTCTCGAGCGTTCAGATCAGCACCAGAGGATTGGACCACTGCTAGAGGCCGGCTAGAATGTGATGACCGTTAATGTATCGTCTATTCTTGAGGATTGAGGAATTGTTTAGCGTGTGGACGAATGAGCCAGTTGTTACTGCTACTGACAAGATATCGCCTCAGATGTTTGAAGCGACTGCAGCACAAGTTTGTACTTAGGAATATGATAGAAGATCCCTAGTCACCCATGGAGGAATAACTAGGACATGTGATTCGTTTGCATACCCCGATACGAGGTCATCAGATTGATTGATTTCAGCTAGAGAAGACTTCACACAGGCACGTTGAAAGTCGATAGAAAAAAAAGGACGAATGAAGAGTATTCCTCAGACGATTTAGAAGAGTTTCCGAGGGCGTAGTTGACAAGATACCTACCACCAGATATTGATCTGTCGAGTTCGTAGTTTCGGAAGGGAGACTCCAGATATCAGTATAGTCGTTGTAGCGCAGTCCATGCAGCTACGAAGAGACGAGTCCGAATCAGTCCACATTAGAGAAAAGTGGAGCAAGAGGTTCGTACGAGATTTTGAAGAGTTGACGTTCCACTTCGTTGATATCAGAGATGTGATGCGCATGCAGAGATATTGAATATGGATATATTTTTTTTGAAGAAGTCGTGATGTGTATGCAGCTGTTCCGGAACAAGAAATGGATTTAGTAAAGCGTGATAACTTCCGGGCAGTTCGGCAGAAACGAGATTGGGAGAGACCCCGACAAGAATCTTCTGGGATACTACACGAGCAGACTTGGACCCAGGATCGGTCGTATCATGCACACCTAGTAGGCCAGAGTTCGGCATCGTCGACGATACATGATATGAGTGACCATGATAGTTGGCCAGAGATTTTAGAGGATGTGCCAGAGCGGAACTGTTTCCGTCATCATTCCATATTGGGCCATTGAGCCGAGGAGCTATGTAACTGACAATCCGCAGTGAGAGACGAGAGCCTAAGGGTACAAGTCGCCAGACCATGAACAGGAGGTGAGTAAATATCTTGCTCTGCTAGTTTTGGATGCACCGACACCCTTCGACATTGGAGAAGGAGCATATCGACGACAGTGTTTATGATTTGCGATTTGGTGATTCGAATATCACGTATCTGTCATTTTGGATTTCGGTATTTTGGGCGATTTATTTGCATGATTGAGATTTTGTGCACCACAGTTGCACTTAATTTCGACTTGATGTCGTTCGAGATGTTTTATTTTGATTTGATGCCTATGGTATGCATGTGATTTGACTTGTGCTTTCGGTGTAGTTTTCATGCACTTTTAGTACTGTGATTCGATTTTATGCACGCTGTTGCACGTAGTTGCGAGATTTTATACCACAGTATACCTGATTTGGATTGAGATATGTTGTATACCGTCGATTTCAATTGTGATATTCGATATTTGTTTCGTGCACCTTATTTACTTGATTTGGATTCCTGCGCATGCTTGGCGCGCTTGATGCGATCTTGGTGCACGCCAGATGCACCAGATCGGGATTCTTCGTGCATATCAGATGCACCTGATATTGTTGTCAGCCACACCCGTTGCTCTTGACAGGTGTTTTCGTGCACACCCGTTGCACTTAGATTTTGTTTCTGTGCACATGTATGGCACATTCAGTGATTTCGATTTCCGTGCGCACCAGACACACATGGCATTTTTATACACATTTTGGGATTGATTTCTTTTGGAGCAGTATGTTTTATGATATTTACTATGTGGCATAGTATCTGAGCAGGACTAGTCCGAGGACAGTACTTGAATCTGTATTTGCATGCATCGATAGTTACCGAAAGGATTTCCAAAAAGGAGCTACAGTCTCTATATTTTCCTATGTGCCCGAAATGACACGAAACATTTTACAAAGGAAGACCTTCTAAATTATTTTCAAAAACGGCGGGACGTGTATGATAAAAAAAGGATATATATATATATATATATATATATATATATATATATATATATATATATATATATAGTTATTTTTCTTACAATAAACGTCCGCTACTTGTGTTGTGATACGCGCATCGCACAGTGACTTGAAAAAGGTTTGGCATACATTTCTTTCCAGATGTTTTGACGAGTTTACAACGATGCGTATTATGTACATGTTATAGTTTTGAGTATATCATGTTGGTTTTCATATTGGACTTTGACATTGGTATCTTCACCATGATTCCGATGATTGCGTGATGCTTGACGGAGTTTTGAATTTGAGTTATATACTCGTTTTCATGCGCATGCATTGCGCTAAGATGTGTTTTAAGTATTTAAGATTTTGGAGCCCCGCCGATTTGAGTGCCTTGTTGAAATGGTTTAGTATTTGGGGGAGTTTTAATTTAAATCCGGGGAGAGAATTTCTTTAAGGGGGAAAGATTGTAACGTTTTGAAAATCATTTAGGTGAAATTTCCGATTATCGGTAAAATAACTGGCGTTTTCCGTAAAAACCAGGAAATAATTATTTTTCCACATAAACTTAAATATATCTATTCTAGCTATGTAATTGTTAGTAATTGGTATTTAATTGGTCGCTTGTAAATTTCTAGTTTACTAAAATATTTTCCGTAATTAATTATTTTAAATATTATTTTAAGCCTTCACTAATACATTTAATTAGTGATAGCTACAAATTGGAATGGGTTAATTAGGCTTTAGTGAACCATGACACATTAAACCAAAATGTAACATGTTGATTTTAAGTTGAAATGAAATTTTCAAGATGGTTCTAGAAAATTATAGAAGAAGAGTTTAAAAATTAAAAAAGGGAATATTAAAAAATGAAGCATGGTGTTAGATAATGGAGGCGTGGACTTTTCTTGACTTCACAAACTCACCCACACCCTCTCTCCTTCCCTCTAATGCTGCTGACCGAGCCCTAGGCTGCCCCCACACCTCACACTTCAAGTTTAATTTGAATTGAAATTTAAAAAAGTAAAGAATAAGAAGAGAGGCATGTGACTTTGTTGACTTGGGGGATCTTTCCTTGACTTGCTACACTCACCCACACACACTCATTTTCCCCTTCTCCCTTGCCTTGGCTGAGCCTTCCCTCCCTGCAGCAGCAGCAGCCCCCTCTTTTCCCCACATCATTTCACACCAAAAATCTTTAAAAGATGCATCAAAAATCCAACTAATTCCTAATTAAACCTTCACCCATCTTTCCCTTGGCTAAATTAGCATGGATCTTGGAGCTTGAAGCCATTTTGGGGTTCAAGTTTGCAAGTGTGATCTCTTGATTTGTGAGGTATAAATCTTAACCTATGGTTTAAGTGTTGATTGATTACTCCAAATTAAATTATTTTGATGTTTAAATGTGGTTCTAAATTCAAGATTGGAAATTCAAGAGAAGGGTTTGAATGCAGGTTAGGGTTTTTATCACACCATTAAGGTTGTAACGTGTAGTTTAATACTTTAAGACATGCAAAATCCTTAAATTGCAAATTGTTACTTTTGAATTATCTTAATTCTATAAATTGCAAACTAGATTTTAGGATTAATGAAAATATGTGAGATTAAAAATCTAGTTAATGGTTGTGTGACCTAATTATAATATTTAGTGTGCACTGTGGCCACTAGAATTGTTAAAACATCAAGTTTTGTACTAAAACGGTTAATTGATGCTTACTAGGTTTTTGAAATTAAATCGTTTAAATGAAGTTGAGGTTTTTGTTGTTTATAACCTAATCCATATAATATTTAGTGTGTTGTGAACGCGTGATTAGTGCGATTGGGTTTTTGGTTTGGCGGTTTTCACGTATTTGCGACCCCAGTGGTGAATTGTGGCGTTGTCGCGAGCGCGTTTCGTGCACCAAGTATGTGCGGATCTAGTTAGTGGGCGTGGTTATCCTGTATAGTTTGTTTCCGCAACTATGATTTATTTATTCTCTTATTTCCTTGTGTACATTTCTAGGATAGGGTGCAGAGGCGTCGGATGTGGCGCGGAAATGACAGAGCTGAAATCGAATCAAATTAGCCGAGGCGTCCAGGTGAGTAGATGTATATCTATGGGAGAAGTCGGGTAGATAGCGTATAGCACCCTCGCAATTTCGTTATATATATATATATATATATATATATAAACATATACATATATATATATATATAAACATATACATATATATATATATATATATAAACATATACATATATATATATATATATATAAACATATACATATATATATATATAAACATATACATATATATATATATATACATACATATATATATATATATACATATATATATATATATATATACGTATGTGATATTGTGAGACGTGAATATTTAGCAAGAAAGGCCTTAGGAGACTATGGGTTGGATTTTGTGTAATTGAATGAAAGTGCTTTTAGTTTAGTTTCTTAGTCGCCAAACCCTAGATTAAAGGTGGACACACACACACATGCACACACCTGATTTGATTTTGGGTGTATATGTTTATATGTATATGTGTGTGTGTGTGTGTGTGTGTATGCGTATACACGGATGATGAGCCCAGTATATGATACTTGGAGGTGAGACGATATGATCGGGCATGATGCCGTTAGTTTGTGATATGTGATTTGGTCTTGATATAATATGACATGATATTATAGCAGATCGTTGGGCGATGTGTTTTCATACACACGGGTATATATGTTTGATGATATTGAGATGTGCTAGATTTTAGAAAGGTACCCCTAATTCATGATTTTACGATGATGATACCATATGAATAATGAGGTATATGTGATATTTGACCTGTACCCCGATTTTGGGATGCCGTACGATGGGTTTTACCGTACGAGTTATAGATATGATGATTGATCCGCACTCGTAACTCGAGAATGTCGTACTATATATGTTACCGTACGTGACGCTATTGAGGCAGGATCGCCGACTACTAGATATATCGAATCGGACTTTAGGCGGATTTTCCCATACACTTTAGACTAGGCTCGAGTCATACTTATTTTCAAAACTAACGAATTGTGAATATTTTAAAGACAGGCCGTGGGATACTACGGATTTTTCAAAAGACTTACCTTTCTCAAAGACCCAGTAGCCCCTATTTTTCTAAAACCATGATTCGTGCTATTTCAAACACCAAGAACTGTATGACTCGTATTTGGAAAGGTATATTCTTAAATGCTGCGGTTACTACATCTTTTCTGTATATTCATGTTGTTCTCATCACATTGCATGCCTATAAATGTGTTTCTTTAGTTATTATGAACACCTGTTGTCAGGACACCAGCACCATTACCGATGATGCGTATGCTCCACGTACACTCGCATGCCGGCTCACACACATCATCATCGGTGATTTTCATGTCACGTACACGTTAGAAAACATTATTTCATTGGTATAAGTTGCTAGCTGGTATTTCCAACTTAGTACTAGTACGCTTGCTTTCATATGCTACTTCAGATATTGCATTTCTTACTTAGTTAATTCATGCATTTATACATTCATTCTGATATGCAATATCGTGGGGCTTTATGCCGATATTCACTGTTTACTGACTAGTGATTTTGAGATTTCGGATCTTTCGTGAGATTTCTGATTTTGGGAAACCGCATGTGAATTTTTATAAACTTATGAAAATTTTAAAAGAGAAAGATGCGGTTTTCTTGATATGATGAGTAGCGTCCACCATGATGTTTTTTCGGTTCTGAGTTTGTTTTCGAGACCCGATTCGAGGAGGAGGATGAAACGTCTGCGGGTATATGGTGGACCCGGTGAGGTACCCCGGGGCGAGAGTGATTTCATAGTAGACGATGAGCCTGGCAGGGGAGCACTACCTACCGGTGATTGTATTGGAAACTCGACGGATATTCGGAGGATACCGTTCGGAGTTTTGGGCCGATCCGGACTGACGGAGCCCATTGGCCGACCCGGACTGATGGAGCACGAGATTTGAGTATTATGTGTTGCTGTTGGACATGGACTTCGAGATGTTTTGAGTGCCGATGCTGGGCACTCGGGTTTTATCATGATTTGTGTGTCGTTGTTGGACACACGTTGGATGATGCATTAGTACATGTCATGCATCGATATATTATTACTCTTGACACGGATACGAGTACTTGATATCACACTCATGATATACTATTACCCTTGTTGTTGTATTGTATAGTTTTATTGTATGACCTAGGTGAGAGTCATACATACAATTTCTTCTCGGTGATGTTTTTTACTAACGAGTTGGCAACTCACCCCCGTTGTGCCACAGTTTCTTGCAGGTTTGGCCGTACAAGTTTCATTGCGGCATGCTGGCACACTGCTTCCTTCCGGGTGATTGGTTTGGTAGGTGGGTTCACTTGTATCGTGACCACTGTTGTACTTTATTTATTTCAGTTGTATATAGTAAACTCCATTAACCAGACTTGTATATTTGATAGACTTAGAAGACCAGTTGTATATTATTTCGACCTTAGAGTCGCGCGCTTATATTATTATGATTCTTCTCTGGTCTTCTTAAGGATGTTGGTTTTCTTCTGAGTTTTTGATCCTCGCCCTTCGCCGTTGTATAATATATTGCTTGTGTGGTGGATTTTCACCAAATGGCCCTTCGCCGATATTCACTGCTTGGGGATGCCTTTATTCATTATTATGTATTTCATGTGTTGTATCCGTTTGGGGGCCAGTATTTACAAAGGAGACTCTGCTGAAATTTTCGGGAAAATATGATGTTGCTTTTAAAATGTTTAATGCCTTATTTTGTTAAAACCACTTATTTAAAAACAAGTTTTCCTTCACTTTTTTTCTTTAAAAATGGTTTAGTTTTCTGGGCTTTTGGCTCACTTGAATTAGGTGGGGTTCTATAGACTTCACATGATTCAAGTGCCAGTCACGTGCCATTTCGGGTCGTGACAGATGCGTGACATGTACTAATGCACCATCCAACGTGTGTCCAGCAGGGACACACAAATCATGATAAAACCCGAGTGCCCAACACCGACACTCAAAACATCACGAAGTCCGTTTCCGACAGCGACATATAATACTCAAATCTCGGGCTCCGTCAGTCCGGATCGGTCCATATACATATCTCTCATAACTTCGAACGGTATCCCCTGGATATCCATCGAGTTTCCATACAATCACCGGTAGGTTGTGCTCCCCAGCCAGGCTTATTGTCATCCCCACAAAACCACTCTCGCCTCGGGGTACCTTACCGGGTCCACCATGTACCCGCAGACGGTTCCTCCACTCCTCGAATCGGGTCTCGAAACCAACTCAGAACCGAAAAAACATCATGGTGGACACTACTCATCATATCATGGAAAACTGCATCTTTCTCTTTTAAAATAATCATAGGTTTATAAATATTCACATGCGGTTTCCCGAATCAAGAAATCTCATGAAAGATCCGAAATCTCAAAATCGCGAGTTAGTGAACAGTGAATATCGGCATAAAGCCCCACGATATCACATATCAGAATGAATGTATAAATGCATGAAATATCTAAGTAAGAAATGCAATATCTAAACTAGCATATGAAAGCAAGCGTACTAGTACTATGTTGAAACTACCCGCTAGCAATTTGTACCAATGAAGTAATATTATCTAATGTGTACGTGACATGGAAATTACCGATGATGATGTGTCTGAGCCGGCAAGCAAGTGTACGTAGAGCATACGCATCATCGGTAATGGTGTTGATGTCCTGACAACATGGGTTCATAATAACTAATGAAAGCACAGGTATAAGCATGCAATGCGATGAGAACAACATGAATATTCGGAAAATGATGTGGTAACCACGACATTGAAGAGTATACCTTTCTATATACGAGTCATACAGATTTTGGTGTTTGAAATAGCACGAATCGTGGTTTTAGTAAAATAGGGGCTACGGGGTCTTTAAGAAAAGGTACGTCTTTTGGAAAAATCCGCAGTATCCCTCGGCTTGTCTTTAAAAATACTCACGATTCGTTAGTTTTGAAAACAAGTATAATTCGAGCCCAGTCGAAAGGGTAAGGAAATCCACCTAAAGTCCGAGTCGATATATCTAGCAGTCGGCGATCCCGTCTCAATAGCGTCACGTACAGTAAAATACATAGTACGACATCCTCAAGTCAAGAGTGCGGATCAATCATTATATCTATATCTCGTACGTTAAAATCAATCGTACAGCATATCCCAAAATCGGGGTACGGGTCAATTATCACATATACCGCATTATTCATATGGTATCCTTATCATAATATCCTGAATTAGGGGTACCGTTCTAAAGTTTAGTACATTCTAATATTATCAAACATATATCCTCGTGTGTATGAAAACACATCGCCCATCAATCCACTATAATAGCATGTCGTATCTCATATCACGACCCAATCACATATCACAATCTCACGGCATCATGCCCGATCATATCGGCTCATCTCCAAGTATCATATTTTACTCTAGGGTTTCGCGACTAAGAAACTAACTAAAAGCACTTTCTTCCAATTACACTAAATCCAACCCATGGTCACCTAAAGCCTTTCTTGCTATGTATTCACATCTCACAATAACACATATGTATATATATCATAACGCAACATGCCTTACGAAAATGCGGGGGTGCTATACGCCATCCACCCGACTTCCCCCGTAGATATACATCTACTCACCTTGATCATTGCTTGTCGAAGTCGATGTCGCCATGCTCTTCCTTGTTATCCGAAGTCCACGTGAAGGTGCCTCCATATATAAACACATAGTATCGTAAACAGAATCGCGTACGAAAACCAAAACGGCACACGAATCACACATAGGTTAAAACCTATGGTCTACGCATGCAAGAATAACCAAACAACTCCCGATATCGACGTACAAATGTCAAGTGACCGAGATAAAACACAAAATCCAAAGTTTCAAGTCATTAAAAGTCACACCATAAAACAGCAACTCAAGAAAATGGTTCCAGATTTAGTCTCAGGTAAAATTAGGCTAAACATGCAATACAGTGGGGTAGTATATGGGGTATGTGAGCTACAGAACCAATTCTAACACCAATACCCACAAATGACCTGGCAACATACTCCCAAAATCCGGCCTGGCCGGCCCTAGTTGCTTTGTTTGGGTTTGTCTTCTCAGGGTTGTCTTCTAGTGTTAGATCTAAGGTCAATAGGGTTGCTAGTTTTTCTTATAAAGGTTCCAGGTCACTCCAGATTTCCTGTAGGCTCAAGATACTCACAAAACCGACATTGAAAGTTTCTAACTCAAGTTTTCATGGCCTAAGCTCTGGTTTTTAACACTAAGGGGTTATAGTCACCAATTACACATCACTTGCACCATCACAACTCAAGAATCTCCTAAACTTCATCTTGGAATTTTCCAAGATCACTAAACTACACTTAAACAATTCTAAACTAAAATAGAAGCTAAAGGAAACCAATTACTACACTAATGGTGAAAGAAATACCTCATTTGGCAACTCAAGAATTTTCTTGGGTTGCCCCAAGTGCTCAAAATCTCTACTTGCTTAGTCCACCATGCTTGTAGTGAGCTTGTGCACAATTTTAATGAAGAGAATGCAAGGTTTTGATGTGGCTTTGGGGGTGTAGTGAGGAGGTAGAGGAGGTGGAGGGAGAGGGCAGCCGTGGTGAAGGGAAGGAGAAGAAGAAAGAAGAAAATGAAGGGAAGAAGAAATGAGCTAAGGTCATAAAAGACCCCTCACCCTCTCTCTTGCCCATACCTCCATTCTTTATTCTTTTCTTTTTCCTTTTTCAAATAAAAACCAAACCCATATATATAAAAGAAAAACAAGATGTCATGTTTCATAGAATGAAAAAAATGGGTTTTGAAACATGACATGGTGGATGTCATATGCCTAACTAAGTTTAATGCATGATTAGTAGATATTAATCAAGCTTAGCCGTAAACTTGAATATAATTAATTGTATAAAATTTATAAAGTGTCTAAATCATATAATATTCTTTTAAAATCAATATTC
This sequence comes from Agapanthus africanus, assembly GCA_030015575.1. Lineage (NCBI taxonomy): Eukaryota > Viridiplantae > Streptophyta > Magnoliopsida > Asparagales > Amaryllidaceae > Agapanthus > Agapanthus africanus. The sequence continues at coordinate 201,326,611 of CM057347.1, read as the reverse complement.
AAATGTAATTTTCCAATATTTTCCAACCTATCGTTATATAATTATACCCTTTCATCAAAACAAATTCTCATATTTTTATACTATTTATGAAGTTAATTATTTTATTTATTTAAATTTCCAAAATAATATTTTATTTTCCTGAAATGTTACAGTCTTCCCCCCTTAAATAAATTCGGTCCTCGAATTTAAATTTAATCCCCCCAAATACTAAAACATTTCAGTAAAACAATCAAGTCGTCGGGGCTCCGAAATTATCAATACTTAAAACACATCTTAGCGCCATGCATGCGCATGAAAAACGAGTATATAGCTCAAAATCAAAACTCCGTCAAGCATCACGCAATCATCGGAGTTATGGTGAAGATACCAATATCAAAGTCCAATACAAAAACCAACATGATATACTCAAAACTATAACATGTACATAGTACGCATCGTTGTAAACTCGTCAAAACATCTGAAAAGAAATGCATGCCAAAACTTTTTCAAGTCGCTGTGCGATGCGCGTATCACGGCACAAGTAGCGGACGTTTATTGTAAGAAAATAACTATATATATATATATATATATATATATATATATATATATATATATATATATATATATACGTTGTTTAACATACACGTCCCGCCTTTTGAAAATAATTTAAAAGCGTTTCCTTTGTAAAATGTTTCGTGTCATCTTGGACACATAGGAAAAATATTGAAACTGTAGCTCCTTTTTGGAAATCCCTTCGATAACTATCAATGCATGCTAAAACACCTAGGTATTGTTCTCAGAACAGTCCTGCTCGGTTACTAAACCCAATAGTAAATATCAAAAAAAACGTACTGCTCAAAGGAAATCATACTCAATAGTACATGTAATAATGCCACGTGCGTCTGGTGCGCACAGAAATCAAAATCAATGAATGTGCCATACCTGTGCACAGAAACAAAATCTAAGTGCAACGGTTGTGCACGAAAATACCTGTCAAGGGCAATGGGTGTGCCTGACAACAATATCGAGTGCATCTGATATGCACGAAGAATCCCGATTTAGTGCATCTGGTGTGCTCCAAAATCACATCAAGCGCGCCAAGTATGCGCAGGAATCCAAATCAGGTGCACAAGGTGCACGAAAACAAATATCGAATATCACGATCGAAATCGACGGTATACAACATACCTCAATCCAAATCAGGTATACTGTAACAACCGAGTTCAGTTATACCAATTTCTGTTTCAGTATTCATTTATATGTGGTATTTTATTGATTTATCATGTTTGGATGCGAATGGTAGTTTACATTTTACATTGCATTCGACCCGACCCGCTTGCTTAAACTGGTTGATTCATATTTATAGACTACCCTGGCTTGTTACATAGACATGTGCATCTAGTATGAACTGCATATTAACTTTTATTTAGCATCGCACATTTTACCATATAACTTTTAGGTCATATAAAATAAATTAAAATTGCATTTCATAGCCTGCATGATACCCCTAACCCTGTGGTAGCGTCCATGCATCTTGTTCTCGTCCCATTCAGTCAAAAGGACGCGTTTGGATGGCTACGCGTTCGTACGTGCGTCCGTTCTTGGGGGTATGCATTTTAGTTACCTAATCATTCATTTTAAAATTTGGAAGTTGCATATAATTTTCGTATTTTAAATCTAAATTTTTAGACCCGACCCGGGCGCATTTTGGAATAATTCTGTATGTCGCCAAAATTCATTTATTTAAAATTTTATTTTAGTTCGAATATATTTTTTCTACTGCTTCAGAAGGTTTTCTCAAAACGACTAAAATCTTTTTAAAATTTTTAAAATTTTTCTTTAACAAACACCTCAACTCTCCCTTTTCCCTTTGGCCCCATCACCTAACCAATCACAACTCTCTCCCTCTCTCTATCCGACCCCACCTGCTCTCTCTCTCTCCCCCTTTCTTTTTCTTTCTCTATTTTTTTCATCTGGGCCCCACTCAAAATCTCTCTCTCTTTCTTTCCTCTTCTCTTTCTCTCTCCCCATCAAGGCTTTCTCTCCCTCTCCTTTCTCTCTCCTCTCGCTCTTTCTCTCTCTCCTCTCGCGAACACTGTTCGTTTCTCGAGTCGGGTCACCGCTCCCGGCTACCGTCACCTCCCTCCTCCTTTTCTCCCTCTTCTTCTTTAAAACCCCCGAGCCCACGAGAAACCCATCAACTCCGCCGCCTCCTCAAACCCTAACCCTAACTCCTCTACCCTCGACCTCGCTCCTCAACCTCGTCACCATCTTCTTCTCCTCCTCCTCGTCTTCTTCTTTTTCTTCTTCTTCTTCACCCTTTCCCGAGCCCCTGCACACACCAAGAACCCAGCACCTTATCCCATCGCCGCCGACCACCCTCGCCGTCATCATCTCTCCTTTCTCTCCACTCTCTCCTCTGTTCTCCTCCCCTTCACAAGACCCCTGCACACACCCGAGTCGCACCAACCCCAGCGAACGCAAACCCTAACTGAAACCCTAATGCCAAACTCTTGCTTCGCCGGAGCTCCGTCGACCTTGTCGACACCCTCACAACTCCTCTGTCCCCTGGAATCCCAGAGCACCTATCCACAACAAGATCTCTTCCATTCTTCTCTTTTCTTCCCTCCATGCATTATTTCTTTAACATGTTCACTATTTTTCTTGCTTGCCGGAATCCGGTCGTGCCGTCGACGAACCCGACGACCCAGCGAGCGTATCTGACCCGTGTGATCCCCTTGTACGTTGTTTGGATCCGTTCCGTGCATCGTGCGCGCGTCGCGACTTTTCCCGCCGACGTAAGGCGTTCTGTATACCCGTTTCTTGATCTGTCGAGAAGTAAAACTTGCTACATGCTACTTATATTATTTTATACGTATTTAATTGCATATTGAACCTGTAGATTAAATCTAATGCCACATGTTCCATTTTAACACTTCGATGTCCATTTATATCAGTTTAGATTTAGAACTTGAAACATACCATGTTGCATTATAATTTACCATACGTCCATATTTAAATCATATAATAATTATTTGCATAGCCCATAGTACCCCTTTAATAGTTTATAATTTAACGGACACCCATTTGCATACATCTAGCCTAATATATATATTCAATTGCATCCCTAGATCATTTAATACATATTAGTGAGATTTTAACATTCCATATTTGATAAAGTGTATTTTAATTAACGTTGGAATTATAACCTTAACCCAAATCGATAACTGTACATCCATATGTCTTAGTTATACCTATTTTTGCACACTACGTTACAATATTTCCATTGTTACCCCATACTTGTTTTGTATACCCATGCTTATTATAGTTGATTATGAGCACCCACTTGTTACTTGTGCACCCCTGACATGACTTGTTACACCTACTACTTGACACGACGTAATACCATGCACTTCTTGACATGACATGATACATATATACTACTTGACCTGACCTGACATACCATGGCTTTACCTGTTACCTGATCTTGTCACTAATGCCAACAGCTTGACATGTTGTCCCTACGGACATTTCCTGTTGTCTATCCAGACAAACCTTTACCTGCTGATCCTGTGTTGGTATTAACTCCAGATTTATCAATACTTGACTTGAATACATAACTTGGGGGTATGGGGAAATCAATGATGAAACCTGACTTGTAACTCGACAGTTCGATAACTTTACTGATCAGTTTTAGAGGCTAGGCCAGCCTTGGGATGATGCTGTTGACATCATTCATCGTTACCCCTTTTCCTTTTAGTGCCTAGCGGCATGTCTCGGCTTCAGCCCGAGAATCTTCACCGTGATCCCGGGCACGCACGGGATACTATTGAGTTACATCGATGATTCATCAAATTGATTTCAAAGACTTGAGAGTAGTTAACCCAATAGACCAGTTTAGATTACTCACTACACATTACCCCACTGTCCTTACTTATATCACTGTTATACCTGCTTTACCATTTATACTCATACCTGCATGTATTACTACCCCTGTTTATAGTATTGCTTGATATTATGACGCACTGACGTCTGGGTTTTGCATGGCCCAGATTCCTTACCTTTGCTGCAGTCCGAGCAGGAGTATTTCAGTCAGCAGGCTGAGCAGTGAGGACTTGCTAGTAGTTAGTTCATTTTACTCTCGGTATTTTCATTCCTGATGTGAGCCCGCATTATGGGACGTACATTCCAGTTTATTCTTGTATTGGATCTTTTGCTTCCGCATTATTTTATTCTTGACTCGTTTTATTTTGGTTTATGGACATGTGTTAGATAGTTTATTATTGTTCTTGATATCTCTACAGCCGTAATGTGACTGTGGAAGGATATTTCCTATCCACAGGTAGCATGGTTGGCTATGTCACGTGCCTATCTTAGCGCACTCTGGGAAGCGGGGCGTGACATGGTTCTTTTGGTATTAGAGCCATGGGATCTAGGTTAATCGGGTTTGATTCTTTTGTAGTTGGGTATTGGACCCAATACACTGTAGGGTTCCTAGGCACTCATACAAGGGTCTATAAGGCATCAACCATGCCCGGATAAAAATTTAGACGTGCCGAACAACCCAAAGCCAGGATCTTTGCCAGATTATTAGGGTTTAACATGCAAGTAAACATCTTTACAACTAAGAGTGAGGGATTACAACCTTTGTAGTCCGCTCCTTCGCTTCATAAGCTCCGAGTAGAAGTCCCTTCGCCGCGATCCATGATCTCCCAAACTCAAGAGAGGCTCCACAACCCGAATGATCCTTGCTAGCTTGTAGTCTTCCTTTTCTCCGATGATCTACCTCGAAGTTTCTTTAACTCAAGCCCTCTCTCTCTCTAATGAGGTGAACACCCTAATCTAATTGGCTAGATTAGATGAGGATGATGAAGTAGTATTTATGCTCTCTTTTATTATCAAATTCTCACACTAAATCATCACATAAAGAAAACCTAGCAAGCTTTCTCAAAGCTCAAGCAAGAAGAAGAAGAAGGAAATTCCTTTTGTGATGAATAATGAAATTTGAAGTGATAATTACAAATGCAACCATAGTTGATAATGAGTAGGCTAACCCATGTAGAGACTTAACCTAGGATGTAGGGTTTGGGTTGGGTTAACAATGAGTCACTAAAATATCAAGCATAATATCTTAGCTCAAAACAAAAGAAAACCTTCTAGAAGGTTCATGAAAGAACTAACCTAAATCAAACCCTAACTAGGTTTAATCTCCACAAAACATGTTGCATTAGTAATCATATCATGTTACAATAATATATATCACATGTATATTATATATTTGTAACAAAAGAAAATAATACAATTAATATATATCGCATATATATCAATGTATTATCCGGTGAGAAAATGAAATAATAAAGCGAGCCAATATTAGATAATGTAATGTAATATATCACATATATAATTATACATTAAATTATCGAATCAACACTTGATCCGACAATCCGGCTATATCGAATATAACCGACTAATATATCATGTACCGATTCATCGAATCAACACTTGATCCGATGACCCGGCTCATATCAAAATATCGCGAGAATATAATACGGTATCTCATATCGCATTATCCTCGGTCCTGCACATATCACATATGTGCTCCTAGTTCGTTTTGCCTGAGTCAAGAAACCTCTGTGTAGGACTCTAAAGAATCGTCAATATGCCGGTAGCAGGTGATGATCATATCAAACACCCACAAGCTGCAAGCGGTCATCTAAACGTAACAGCCACCCAGGTATTGAGCGATCAGAAGATCAACAAGCAAGCCTGTATATTCTCCTGTGAATCCAATCAGTAACACTCCCGTACAGTCCGGTCTCTTCGTCTGATATGTTGCATATCTAGTCTAGGTGTGGTATACGTCAGACCCCAGTAACCGATAAGTCGTGTCGATGTGAGGCTCATAACAGGTCGAGAAAATACTGATAACACTTACCATTAAATCTCTATATCAGCCCTGGCTAGGGACTTCCAGTTATAGCCAATCGAACACAGCACAACATCAACTCCCTATACCGGGAGAGACGAATCCCCTCCTATCGCTCATTGCCTCCATGTGATTCGGGACTGTACCCAAAAGCCACCGTTTTGCACGCCCTCTTGGACGTGGTAAGGTGGAAATCAAAGCACAGTGGGAATCACACAACTCTATGACGATCTCGGGTTTACAGACTACCCTGTACCAGTGTCACCGGAGAACTGCCATCTGAAGTGAGGTATAATACCATCTGGGAGTTCTCGGCGAGTCCGTCCAGTGTACCCAGTCTCCACTGAGCACCCGTACACCATCCTTGATGTCAAAACACCGATGGATATGGGATCATCCATCGCCCATCATATGGGTCAAGATGCGTATACGCTAGTCTACTCTGGTGTATCGATGCCCTGTCTCGACACACCCTCGACTAGGAACAGTTATAGGATGTACTCATCGACTACCGTGGCCCCACTAGTATGATCTCATCATAGTCCCAGTAGTCGAGTACATATCCTAAGGGCTTTATCAACATGTGAGAGTAAGACAATAAACATATACAAGTCAACATGTTAAGATAAAGTGAAACCAAATAGCATACTATCATGACGAGCAAGAAAGTCCTCTCTATATATATCCAAGAATCCATTATAATATACAACAATGGCCTCTAGGGTATATACATAACTAACATACACGAATAAGAATACTCGTGATTAGGAAACATGTCCTGCCACCTTACCGTCTTACCATTTTTGAATCTTAACTTCCTCCTGATTATACTTTTACGATATGCAAACCTCCTTTGCATATCGACTCGAAACCTGGTTTCCTTTTGTTATCTCTAGAACTTAGGCGACTTGGGTAGAGTTATGTGATTGTAGCTATGATACCGCGGCATGGTTACAATGCGGTACTCTATTTAAGTAACTTGGAGTTCTAGCCTTGATTCATATCCTTGATCTATATGTTGAATCTGTTATCATACTAATCCTCTTTGGTGTCTTGGTTGCAGTATCATGGAAGCCAGGAATCTACAATCGTACCAGAGGTGTATGGATGAGGCCACTTTGCTTGGCATAATTCATGACTTACTTGAGGACCACAAGCAGAAGACCGAGCTGAAGCCGGTGTTTGCACCAAACCAAACGCCCGTACGTAGAAGTATTCCGGTGAACCGATGCGGCGTAGCACCAATGAAAAAGACAATCGTTGCTGATCGAAGAAGGAGCGTGATTTGTGACTTTTGCTGTTTGCCTGGGCATGTGCAAAGGGAGTGTCGAAGAAAGCGTGGACTCTGTTTGGTTTGTGGATCGGTGGATCATACTATCAATGCTTTTCCGTCGAAGCTTCGTAAGAAAGAGAATGTTCGGAGGCCAGTTTTGCCCAAGCAAAAAGGAAGGGTGTTGTGCGATTACTGCCAACGACCGGGTCATTATCGAAGAGATTGTCGTAAGAGGCTTGGACTTTGTCTTATTTGCGGATCAGCGGATCACACCATTGATATTTGTCCGTCGAAGCTAAGATTGAAGGAAGATACTCAGGAGCCACCGCTAAAGCAGTTTCCGGAGCAGGAGCAATTAACTCAGGGAGCTAATTAGGCTCAAGCTTTTACCCTGACGGCTGAAGAGGCTAAAGCTTCAGAGGAAGTCGTTTCAGGTACCCTACTTGTTCATGGTTTTCTCGCATTAGCGTTATTCAATTCTAGTGCATCCCATTGATTTATGTCGTCCAAGTTTATTACTATACACTCGATGACTTTCATGACCCTGTTTAGTTATTGCGACATACACACTGGGAATGGGAAAATCATAACTAATAGAGGGTGTAAGGATTGTTCTGTTGTTGTTGGCGGACGGGAGTTATTTGCAGATTTCTTGGTGATTGTTACCGGCAGTTATGAAGTCGTCTTGGGAATGGATTTTTCGGCACTTTCCACGCTCACATTTAGTGTAGAGCAAAGAAAGCGAATTTCTAGATTCCCGGACACCCAGAGGTTGTCTGGAGGAAGCAATTCTGTCGGGCCAGTCGAGGTTAGGGCTAGGCCGACAACTAATGTTCTTTCGTCGATGAAGGTTGATAAGGATGAAGCACTAGCTGTTGTTCGAGATTTCATGGACGTGTTCGAGGACATATCAGGTTTACCGCCGAAGCGAAACGTGGAGTTCGCGATTGATCTTGTTGCTGGTGCAGCGCTAGTCTCTAAAGCGTACTATCCAATGGCACCAGTGGAGTTGGAGGAAGTCAAGAAGCAGGTTGCTGAATTACTTGAGAAGGGTTGGATTTGCAGCAGTAACTCGCCTTGGGGAGCTCCAGTTCTTCTAGTTAAGAAGAAGGATGGCACAAGGAGGATGTGCATCGATTATCGAGAATTAAACCGGGTGACTATTAAGAACAAGTACCCGATCTCTCGCATTGGCGAATTATTTGAGCAGCTTAGTGGCGCGAGGGTATTCTCGAAGCTGGATTTGCGATTCGGATATCATCAGGTCCGAGTTAAAACAGAGGATATTTGCAAGACGGCGTTCCGAACTCGGTATGGACATTACGAGTATTTAGTGATACCCTTCGGAGTAACGAATGCACCGGCAATATTCATGGACTTGATGAACCGAATTTTTTCACCATTCTTGGACCAGTTTATTGTGGTGTTCATTGATGATATTCTGGTCTACTCGAAGAGTATGGAGGAGCATGCTGAGCATTTGAAGATCGCATTGCAGATATTGAGGCAAGAAAAATTGTATGCAAAGATGAGCAAGTGCGAGTTTTGGCTGGAAGAAGTGAAGTTTTTGGGGCATGTCGTGTCCGGAGATGGAATCGCCGTTGATCCCGAAAAGATTGCAGCAGTTCGAGATTGGCCGATTCCGAAGAACGTTGCAGAAATCAGAAGCTTTCTTGGACTTGCCGGGTATTACAGGAGGTTCTTGGAGAACTTTGCTCGTCTGGCGGAGCCTTTGACCAAGCTTACACGCAAAGAAGTACCATTTGTGTGGACGGATAAGTGTGCGTCAGCTTTTGAGGCGTTGAAGCAGAGGTTGATAACCGCTCCTTTTCTGACCGTGCCAGACAGTTCCGGAGGATTGGTGATTCACAGCGACGCATCTGGGAAATGATTGGGATGTGTTTTGATGCAGCACGGAAAGGTTATAGCTTACGCATCGAGACAGTTGAAGACCCATGAGAAGAATTACCCAACTCATGACTTGGAGCTAGCAACTGTAATTTTCGCTTTGAAGATTTGGAGACACTACTTATTGGGCGAAAGGGTCGAGGTTTTCACCGATCTCAAAAGCTTGAAGTATGTGTTCACGCAAAAGGAGCTTAATATGAGGCAGCGTAGATGGTTGGAGCTGATGGCTGACTGCGATCTTGACCTTAAGTACCATCCGGGAAAATTAATGTTGTGCCGGATGCGCTTAGTCGGTTGCCAGCAATTCAGATGTTGACTGTGCGGAAGGAACTTATTGAAGACTTTCAAAGATTCGATTTGGAGGTTGTGCTACTGCATTCTTCGGAACAGTTGATGCAGCTGTAAGTACAGTCGTCGTTGATCGAGAATATTAAAGCAGCGCAATTGCAGGACCCAAGATTGCAGAAGTTTCGAGAACAGGTTGAAGCTGGACTTCGAACAGACTTACTGATCCATGAAGATGGTTCGTTGCGTTATGGTAGCCGTTTGTGTGTGCCAAAGGGAGATATTCGTGAAGAGCTTATGAAGGAGGCGCACAGTTCAGCATATTCCGTACATCCAGGAGGCACGAAGATGTACCGAGATATACGACAGCATTTCTGGTGGGAAGGCATGAAACGGGAAATTGCCCGCTTTGTGGCAAAGTGCTTGGTGTGTCAGCAAGTTAAGGCTGAACATCAAAGGGTTGCTGGTTTATTGCAACCACTTCCGATCCCTCAATGGAAGTGGGAACATATAACCATGGATTTTGTGACGGTTCAACCGTGGAGTCCAAAAGGCAACAATGCAGTTTGGGTGATTGTTGATCGATTGACCAAGGCAGCACATTTCATACCTTTTCGAGTTGGTCAATCAACAGAAACTTTGGCAGAACGGTACATGCAGGAGATTATAAGATTGCATGGAGTACCGGTGAGCATCGTGTCCGACCGTGACACTCGTTTCTTATCACACTTTTGGAGGAGCTTACAGGAAAGTTTGGGGACTCCATTGAAGTTTAGCACAGCTTATCTTCCTCAGACAGATGGCCAGTCGGAGAGAACGATCCAAACTCTTGAAGACATTTTGAGAGCTTGCATGTTAGACTTCAAGGGTTCATGGGAGGATCATTTGCACTTAGTGGAGTTTTCTTACAGTAACAGTTTTCAGGCGACTATTCAGATGGCTCCATTCGAAGCTTTATATGGTCGCAAGTGTCGTTCACCTGTTTGTTGGGACGATGTTGATGAATGAAGATTGTTGGGACCAGATTTGGTTATGCAGACAATTGAGAAGGTTAACCCTATCCGGAATCATATGAAAGCAGCACAAGACCGACAGAAGAGTTGGGCAGATACGTCGAGAAGACCTCTAGAGTTCGCCGTGGGTAATTTGGTATTCTTGAAGATATCACCGACTAGAGGGGTGATTCGTTTCGGAAGTCGAGGAAAGCTTAGTCCTCGATTCGTTGGACCTTTAAAGATTTTGGAGCGTGTTGGAGAAGTGGCGTATCGTTTGGCGTTACCGCAATCCTTGGCGAATGTTCATGACGTGTTTCATGTATCTCAACTCCGTAAGTATGTTCGAGACGAAACACACGTGCTGGATCATTCGGAGCTGACTGTCCGAGAAGATTTGACTTTTGAGGAGCGACCGATGTCGATTGTGGATCGAAAAGAAAAGGTTCTTAAGAACAAGGTTATCCTTCTTGTACTTGTTTCTTGGGGTAATCGCTCACAGGGAGAGTTAACTTGGGAACGAGAAGATGAAATCCGACAGAAGTTTCCCCATCTATTCTTATAGTTGTTGATTGTTTATCCTTTCTTATTCTTGGAATTTCGAGGACGAAATTCTTTTTGTAGTTGGGTATAGTGTAACAACAGAGTTCAGTTATACCAATTTCTGTTTCAGTATTCATTTATATGTGGTATTTTATTGATTTATCATGTTTGGATGCGAATGGTAGTTTACATTTTACATTGCATTCGACCTGACCCGCTTGCTTGAACTGGTTGATTCATATTTATAGATTACCCTGGCTTGTTACATAGACATGTGCATATAGTATGAACTGCATATTAACTTTTATTTGGCATCGCACATTTTACCATATAACTTTTAGGTCATATAAAATAAATTAAAATTGCATTTCATAGCCTGCATGATACCCCTAACTCTGTGGTAGCGTCCATGTATCTTGTTCTCGTCCCGTTTAGTGAAACAGACGTGTTTGGATGGCTACGCGCACGTACGTGCGTCCGTTCTTGGGGGTATGCATTTTAGTTACCTAATCATTCATTTTAAAATTTGGAAGTTGCATATAATTTTCGTATTTTAAATCTAAATTTTTAGACCCGACCCGGGCGCATTTTGGAATAATTCTGTATCTCGCCAAAATTCATTTATTTAAAATTTTATTTTAGTTCGAATATATTTTTTCTACTGCTTCAGAAGGTTTTCTCAAAACGACTAAAATCTTTTTAAAATTTTTAAAATCTTTTCTTTAATAAACCCCTCAGCACTCCCTTTTCCCTCTGGCCCCATCACCGAACCAATCACAACTCTCTCCCTCTCTCTATCCGACCCCACCTGCTCTCTCTCTCTCCCCCTTTCTTTTTCTTTCTCTATTTTTTTCCCTCTGGGCCCCACTAAAAATCTCTCTCTCTTTCTTTCCCATCACGGCTTTCTCTCTCCCCATCACGGCTTTCTCTCTCTCTCTCTCCTTTCTCTCTCCTCTCACTCTCTCTCACTCTCTTATCGTGAACACTGTTCGTTTCTCGAGTCGGGTCACCGCTCCCCGCTACCGTCACCTCCCACCTCCTTTTCTCCCTCTTCTTCTTTAAAACCCCCGAGCCCACGAGAAACCCATCAACCCCGCCGCCTCCTCAAACCCTAACCCTAACTCCTATGCCCTCGACCGCGCTCCTCAACCTTGTCACCATCTTCTTCTCCTCCTCCTCGTCTTCTTCTTTTTCTTCTTCTTCTTCACCCTTTCCCGAGCCCTTGCACACACCAAGAACCCAGCACCTTATCCCATCGCCGCCGACCACCCTCGCCATCGTCATCTCTCCTTTCTCTCCTCTTTCTCCTCTGTTCTCCTCCCCTTCACAAGACCCCTGCACACACCCGAGTCGCACCAACCCCAGCGAACGCAAACCCTAACCGAAACCCTAACGCCAAACTCTTGCTTCGCCGGAGCTCCGTCGGCCTTGTCGACACCCTCACAACTCCTCTGTCCCCTGGAATCCCAGAGCACCTATCCACAGCAAGATCTCTTCCATTCTTCTCTTTTCTTCCCTCCATGCATTATTTCTTTAACATGTTCACTGTTTTTCTTGCTTGCCGGAATCCGGTCGTGCCGTCGACGATCCCGACGACCCAGCGAGCGTATCTGACCCGTGTGATCCCCTTGTACGTTGTTTGGATCCGTTCCATGCGTCGTGCGCGCGTTGCGACTTTTCCCGCCGACGTGAGGCGTTCTGTATACCCGTTTCTTGATCTGTCGAGGCAAGTAAAACTTGCTACATGCTACTTATATTATTTTATACGTATTTAATTGCATATTGAACCTGTAGATTAAATCTAATGCCACATGTTCCATTTTAACACTTCGATGTCCATTTATATCAGTTTAGATTTAGAACTTGAAACATACCATGTTGCATTATAATTTACCATACGTCCATATTTAAATCACATAATAATTATTTGCATAGCCCATAGTACCCCTTTAATAGTTTATACCCTAACGGACACCCGTTTGCATACATCTAGCCTAATATATATATTCAATTGCATCCCTAGATCATTTAATACATATTAGTGAGATTTTAACATTCCATATTTGATAAAGTGTATTTTAATTAACGTTGGAATTATAAGCTTAACCCAAATCGATAACTGTACATCCATATGTCTTAGTTATACCTATTTTTGCACACTACGTTACAATATTTCCATTGTTACCCCATACTTGTTTTGTATACCCATGCTTATTATAGTTGATCATGAGCACCCACTTGTTACTTGTGCACCCCTGACATGACTTGTTACACCTACTACTTGACACGACGTGATACCATGCATTTCTTGACATGACATGATACATATATACTACCTGACTTGACCTGACGTACCATGGCTTTACCTGTTACCTGATCTTGTCACTAATGCCAACAGCTTGACATGTTGTCCCTACGGACATTTCCTGTTGTCTATCCAGACAAACCTTTACCTGCTGATCCTGTATTGGCATTAACTCCAGATTTATCAATACTTGACTTGAATACATAACTTGGGGGTATGGGGAAGTCAATGATGAAACCTGACTTGTAACTCGACAGTTCGATACCTTTACTGATCAGTTTTAGAGGCTAGGCCAGCCTTGGGATAATGCTGTTGACATCATTCATCGTTACCCCTTTTCCTTTTAGTGCCTAGCGGCATGTCTCGGCTTCAGCCCGAGAATCTTCATCGTGATCCCGGGTACGCACGGGATACTATTGAGTTACATCGATGATTCGTCAAATTGATTTCAAAGACTTGAGAGTTGTTAACCCAATAGACCAGTTTAGATTACTCACTACACATTACCCCACTGTCCTTACTTATATCACTGTTATACCTGTTTTACCATTTATACTCATACCTGCATGTATTACTACCCCTGTTTATAGTATTGCTTGATATTATGACGCACCGACGTCTGGGTTTTGCATGGCCCAGATTCCTTACCTTTGCTGCAGTCCGAGCAGGAGTATTTCAGTCAGCAGGTTGAGCAGTGAGGACTTGCTAGTAGTTAGTTCATTTTACTCTCGGTATTTTCATTCCTGATGTGAGCCCGCATTATAGGACGTACATTTCAGTTTATTCTTATATTGGATCTTTTGCTTCCGCATTATTTTATTCTTGACTCGTTTTATTTTGGTTTATGGACATGTGTTAGATAGTTTATTATTGTTCTTGATATCTCTACAGCCGTAATATGACTGTGGAAGGATATTTCCTATTCACAGGTAGCATGGTTGGGTATGTCACGTGCCTATCTTAGCGTACTCTGGGAAGCGGCGCGTGACATATACCGTGGTATATAATCTCACAACCACGTGCATCAGCGTGCACAAAATTGAATCAAAGTACTAAAAGTGCATGAAAACTACACCGAAGGCACAAATCAAATCACATACATACCATAGGCATGAAATCAAAATCAAACATCTCGAACGACATCAAATCGAAATCGAGTGCAACTGTGGTGCACAAAAACTCAATCATGCAAATAAATCGCCCAAAACACCGAAATCCAAAATGACGGACACGTGACATTCGAATCACCAAATCACAAATCGTAAACATTGTCGTCGATATGTTCTTCCTTCAATGTCGAGAAGGTGTCGGTGCATCCAAAGCTAGCAGAGCAAGATATCTACTCGCCTCATGTTCATGGTCTGGCGCCTTATGCCCTTAGGCTCTCGTCTCTCACTGCGGATTGCCAGTTACATAACTCCTCGGCTCAACGGCCCAATATGGAATGATGACGGAAACAGTTCCGCTCTGACACATCCTCTAAAGATCTCTGGCCAACTATCATGGTCACTCATAACATGTCTCGTCGATGATGTCGAACTCTGGCCTACTGGGTGTGCGTGATACGACCGATCCTAGGTCCAAGTCTTCTCGTGTAGTATTCTAGAAAGATTCTGTCGGGGTCTCTCCCAATCTCGTTTCTGCCGAATTGCCCGAAAGTTATCACTCTTTACTAAATCCATTTCTTGTTCCGGAACAGCTGCATACTCATCATGACTTCTTCTAAAAGATATATCCATATTCAACGGCTCTGCATGCGTGTCACATCTCTGCTGTCAACGGAGTGGAATGTCATCTCATCAAAATCTCGTACGAACCTTTTAATCCACTTTTCTCTAACGTGGACTGATTCGGACTCGTCTCTTTGTAGCTGTATGGACTGCGCTACAAACGGCTATACTCATATCTGGAGTCTCCTTTTTAAAACTACGAACTCGACAGCTCAATATCTTATGGTAGGTATCTGGCCAACTATGCCCTCGGAAACTCTTCCAAATCGTCGGAGGAATACTCTTCATTCGTCCGCTTTCTATCGACTCTTAACATACCTGTGTGAGGTCCTCTTCTAGCTAAAACTAGCAAGTCCAGCGATCTCGCGTTGGGGTATCTAAACGAACCACATGTCCTAGTCATTCCTCCATAGGTGACTAGCGACCTTCTATCATATCCCTAAGTACAAACTCGTGCTGCAATAGCTTCAACATCTGGGACGATATCTTGTCAGTCGCAGCAACAACTGGCTCATTCGTCCGTACGCTAAACAATGCCTCAATCCTCAAGAATAGACGATACATTAACGGTCATCACATTCTAGCCGGCCTCTAGCAGTGGCCCAATCCTCTGGTGCTGATCTGAACGTTCGAGAAATCTTAGTAAAAACAATCCATCAAAACGCTCGTTTCACGAAAAATACAATAAAACGATATATCTATGCAATTGTGTCACCGGAATTACGCCATGATCAGTCCTCGTCCAAGACAAGCTCATGCTGACCGCAACTCTAGCCGCAGCTCTCTCTGCCCGTGTAACCGTGGTAACAGAAACTACCATCCGACATCGGTGAGGATAGATCAAAAGAACGAATAGAATACGGTGCAAAGAAATGTACATTCTAAGGCTTCTTAAGAGGAGTAGCGTATCGTAAGTATGCCGCGGAACATACACACGGTACGTCACTCTACTTAAGTCACATACTCTATCAACCAAGGTCAACCTACACGGCGAAAGTTCGGGTCTAATACCCCTTGACCAAGTCTAAGTTCCGTAAGGTTAAGCCTAGGTTCCGAATATATATATACGCCCTAGACTTCGCATAGTCAAACCTAGACTCGAACCAAGCTTAAACCTAGCGCTCTGATACCAACTTTGTTACGATCCGAAGGTATGGAACGTAACTGGCACTTACATTACGAAACGTTTAGAGGCGTAATGTAATCTAGGTAAGCCGAAGCCTAGAAATCTAAACCATTTAAAAGCAACATTATATTTTCCCGAAAATTTCGGCAGAGTTTCCTTTGTAAATATTGTCCCCAAACGGGTACAAACATTCATATACCTAAGTAATGAAAAAAGGAATCCCCAAGCGGGAGCTAGCTCTTCGCCAATTGGCGGAAACAACCACGTAAGCAATATAATATACAACACCGAAGGGCAAGGATCAAAACTCAGAAAGAAAACCAACATCCTCAAGAAAACCAGAGAAGAACCATAATAATACAACCGCACGACTCTAAGGTCGAAAGAATATACAACTGGTCTTCTAAGTCTATCAAATATACAAGTCGGGTTGATGGAGTTTACTAGATACAACTGAAATAAATAAAGGTACAACGGTGGTCACGATGCAAGTGAACCCACCTATCCAAGCAATCACCCGGAAGGAAGTAGTGTGCCAACGAAGCCGACATAGATTCTGTACGGCTAAACCTGCAGGAAACTGTGGCACAACGGGGTGAGTTGCCAGCTCGTGAGTAGAAAACATCACCGAGAACAAATCGCATGTATGACGCTCTCCTAGGTCATACAATGAAAATACTCAATACTAGAACATGGGTAACATTATATCATAGGTGTGATGTTAAAGTACTCATGTCTGTGTCAAGAATAATGATATATCGATGCGTGACATGTACTAATGCACCATCCAACGTGTGTCCAGCAAGGACACACAAATTATGATAAAACCCGAGTGCCCAACACTGACACTCAAAACATCACGAAGTCCGTGTCCGACAGCGACACATAATACTCAAATCTCGGGCTCCGTCAGTCCGGATCGGCCCATGGGCTCCGTCAGTCCGGATCGGCTCATATACATATCTCTCATAACTCCGAACGGTATCCCCATGATATCCGTCGAGTTTCCATACAATCACCGGTAGGTAGTGCTCCCCAGTCAGGCTCATCGTCATCCCCACAAAACCACTCTCGCCCCGGGGTACCTCACCGGGTCCACCATGTACCCGCAGACGGTTCCTCCACTCCTCGAATCGGGCCTCGAAACCAACTCAGAACCGAGAAAACATTATGGTGGACGCTACTCATCATATCAAGGAAAACTGCATCTTTCTCTTTTAAAATAATCATAGGTTTATAAAAATTCACATGCGGTTTCCCGAATCCAGAAATCTCATGAAAAATCCGAAATCTCAAAATCGCGAGTCAGTGAACAGTGAATATGGGCATAAAGCCCCACGATATTGCATATCAGAATGAATGTATAAATGCATGAAATATCTAAGTAAGAAATGCAATATCTAAACTAGCATATGAAAGCAAGCGTACTAGTACTATGTTGAAACTACCCGCTAGCAATTTGTACCAATGAAGTAATATTATCTAATGTGTACGTGACATGGAAATTACCGATGATGATGTGTCTGAGCCGGCAAGCAAGTGTACGTAGAGCATACGCATCATCGGTAATGGTGCCGTGTCCTGACAACAGGGGTTCATAATAACTAATGAAAGCACAGGTATAAGCATGCAATGCGATGAGAACAACATGAATATACGGAAAATGATGTAGTAACCATGACATTGAAGAGTATACCTTTCTATATACGAGTCATACAGTTTTTGGTGTTTGAAATAGCACGAATCGTGGTTTTAGAAAAATAGGGGCTACGGGGTCTTTAAGAAAATGTACGTCTTTTGGAAAAATCTGTAGTATCTCTCGGCCTATCTTTAAAAATACCCACAATTCGTTAGTTTTGAAAATAAGTATGATTCGAGCCCAGTCGAAAGGGTAAGGAAATCCACCTAAAGTCCGAGTCGATATATCTAGTAGTCGGCGATCCCGCCTCAATAGTGTCACGTACGGTAAAATACATAGTACGACATTCTCAAGTCAAGAGTGCGAATCAATTATTATACTTATACCTCGTACGGTAAAATCCATCGTACAGCATCCCAAAATCGGGGTACGGGTCAATTATCACATATACCGCATTATTCATATGGTATCATTATCATAATATCCTGAATTAGGGGTACCGTTCTAAAGTTTAAGTACATTCTAATATTATCAAACATATATCCTCGTGTGTATGAAAACACATTGCCCATCGATCCACTATAATATCATTTCGTATCTCATATCACGACCCAATCACATATCACAATCTCACGGCATCATGCCTGATCATATCGGCTCATCTCAAAGTATCATATACTGGGCTCATCATCCGTGTATACGTATACGTACACACACACACACACACACACACACACACACACACACCAACGCATATATATATATATATATACACACCCAAATTCATATCACGTGTGTGCATGTGTGTGTGTCAGCCTTTACTCTAGGGTTTCGCGACTAAGAAACGAACTGAAAGCATTTTCTTCAAATTACACTAAATCCAACCCATGGTCACCTAAAGCCTTTCTTGCTATGTATTTCCATCTCACAATAACACATATGTATATATATCATAACGCATCATGATCGACGAAAATGCGGGGGTGCTATACGCCGTCCACCCGACTTCCCCCATAGATATACATCTACTCACTTTGATCCTTGCTTGCTGTCACGACCCGAAATATTAGCTCGTGACCAGCACTTGAATCACGCAACGTCTAAAGGCGTAACGGAATTCAAGTAAGCTGAAACCCAGAAATCTAAACCTTTTAAGAAAAATAAAGGAGGTCAGGTTTTGAAATAAAGGTATAATGAAATCAAGTTTTCTTAATGCATAAAAAGAACATGAATGATGCAAGTGAAATTTACTAGTTTGAAAACATGTTTCGTCTTTTAAAATTTCGGCAGCACCTCCTTTGTATATTTTGATCCAAAACCATAAATACATAATAAAGATAAAGGCATCCCCAAGCGGGAGCTAGCTCTTCGCCAAACGGCGGATCACAACCACGCAATACAGTATAAATAAGTATACGACGCGCAACGGCGAAGTTCACCACAGAAAGATAAATAAAAAGCAAGACAACAAAACCACAAGTAGCGAAAACAAACCCCTCGCTCTAAGTCTCGCATCCACAATCTCACTAAGTCTCATTACTTATACAATTTACTAATTTTGATTGATGGAGTTAACAAGTTACAGTAATGAAATATAGATACAAGAGTGGGTACGATACAAATGTCCCACCTACCAATGCAAAACACCCGAATGCAACTGTGTGCCAGCGAAACCGCTACTGATCCAAGCGGTCAACCTGCAAGAACTGTGGCACAACGGGGGTGAGTTGCCAACTCGTGAGTAGAAAAATATCGACAGATAGAAATCGAATAAACGACGACTCCTAGGTCAACTATAACATAAAGGTAATACTATGATATCTAGGGTGACCGGGTCGGTAAATGTGCCAACAAGGTAGTCAATACCTATATGCATGTGGGTAACATCCAACAGTAATAATCAATGCATGTATGCATGTGGATCTCGTCCACCCATATAATCAAAGTATGTATGCATGTGGGTCTCGTCCACCCATATAATCAATGTATGTATGCACGTGGATCTCGTCCACCCATATAATCAAGGCATGTATGCACGCGGATCTCGTCCACCCATATAATCAATGTATGTATGCACGTAAATATTATAACAGAGTGTGCATGAAGGTATGAGGATATATATCAACGGTGTCCCTCACGACACATCAAAATCATGGAACCTGAGTGCCTAGCATCGACTCTCGAAAACATCATGAAAACTATGCCCAGCATCGGCACGTAAATCCTCATGTATCGGGCTCCATAAGTCCGGATCAGCCCACGGGCTCCGTCAGTCCGGATCGGCCCCTGTCATCTCTCGACTCCGGTTGGTATCCTCCGGATATCTGCCGAGCCTAAATACTATCACCGGTAGGTAGTAGTCCCTCTGCCAGGCTCACCGTCTGTATACACAGCATCCCTTTCTTGCTCCGGGTACCATACTGGGTCCACCATGTACCCGCAATCGGCCTCATCCGCCTCCTCGAATCGGGTTTCACATGCCGCTCTCAGAACCGAGAAAACACATGGTGGACGCACTGAAATATCATAGCAAGAGAAATCGGGTTTTTAAAATAACACATAATCTCTTTTGAAATGTCCACGGTTCTCAAATCAAGAATTCTCATGAAAACAGCATATCTCAATGCGTAAAATAATAGAGTATGATGTATGTGACATATAAGAGAAATGCGAGCATATCCGTGTATCATGTAACATGGAACAGTGATATGATATATTAAGGGAAACCGCTCTTTTAAAATGATTCCAGTTTTTAAAATATATCCTGCGGTTCCCAATCTCCCAATAAAAACCAGTTCTCTATGTAGGTACAATATGTATATGCGCAAGTATAGATGTACCAATGTATGTGTGCATTAATATGGATATACAATATGTATGTGCGCAAATATGGATGTATCAATGTATATGTGCACTAATATGAATATACAGTGTGTATGTGCGTAAATATTGATGTATCAATGTATATGTGCACCAATATGAATATACAATGTGTATGTGCGCAAATAAGGATGTATCAATGTATATGTGCACCAATATGAATATACAATGTGTATGTGCATAAATATGGATGTACCAATGTATACAATGTGTATGTGCGCAAATATGGATGTATCAATGTATATGTGCACCAATATGAATATACAATGTGTACGTGCGCAAATAAGGATGTATCAATGTATATACGCAAGCAGGTTATGCGAAGAGTCATATCATGCTACAACAATCCTACTGTGTAGTGACATGGCAATTATCGATGATGAAGTGTGTGAGCCTACAGTCTGTGTGCGTGTAGCATACGCATCATCGATAATGGTGCAGGTGTACTATCACAGGTATAAGCAGTACAATGTGAATAATATGAATGCATCATAAGGTAAATCGTCAGCTAGAAGCTACAAGGTATACATATCTAACATAATTGAGTCGGTGAATCTATCAATCGGCATCCAGCCTAACAATATCGCGTACGGTATAATCCATCGTACGACAACCTCTAGTCAAGCGTATGGATCAATCATCAAGTCAAACACATCACGCACGGAAAATTATCGTACGGCGGCATTAAGCTAATAGGGATCCTAACATCCTATACAACAAATGAGGGTACGGCCTAATATCACATACTGCCTATCATCCATGATTCACAACATTCTATACACACACACACACACACACACACACACACCTATGTCCCAGGTCACATCCACCATAATCTCATATCAGGTGACCGGCAAGGTATAAATCATCTCGATCGACTCGCATCCGTATATCAACATATCATCACATCAACATATCGCGTCATATATCATTTCGATCTGGTTTATATCCCTCATCAAATCACTTTCACAATGCAGTCTACCTTTACTATAAGCATAAATATCTAATCTAATATACACACCCGAACCATACAATCAGATTTTTAAACAGCGGGTCGTAGTTTTGAAAACAGGGGTTACGGTGTTTTTAAGGAAAAGATATCATTTGCAATTCCGTAACGTCCCTTAATGTATCTTTTTAAAAGATACATACGATTCTTCGGTTTAGAAAAAGGTATGGTTCGGATGACGCATCTACATCGACTATCTAGTCCAACAGTACCCTAAACAGCAATATCGCTAAACGTCATCCTCAATTTCAGTCGTCCTATGATAGTCGTAACATATCACTTTTAACTATCCTCGAGTTTCTAATATGGTTTCATAGCTATCCTCATTCTAACCCTAGTTTCCTAATCTAGATTTCCTTAACCATATTCTATAAATCAGTTTTCCATCAAAACTTTGCGGGGGTGCTATACGCCATCCACCCGACTTCCCCCGTGGATATAGATCCACTCACCTGGTCTTCGCTTGCCGAAATCGATGACGCCACGCTCCGTCACCTCGGAATCCACGCGAAGGTACCTACAATAATAAATAATCGCAATGCGTATTAAAATCAAGGCGGAAAAACCAGAACGGCACGCGCATTGCTCATAGATTAGAACATATAGCTTACGCGTACAAAATCAACCAAACAACCCTTGTTGTTGATATACGAACATCCAACAACCAAATACAAATCCAAATATCAAGAATTAACATTTCAAAATACGGAAATCATAGCCAAAAACACCCCAATGTGCTCCCAGATTTTATCCTAGGCCAAATTGGTCAATTCTGCATATATGGAGGGTCTAATTTACGGAAGATAAAGCCCTGGAACCAAAATGAACCAAATCCATTCTACTCTGGCCGCAATTTGCGGCCAGAATGATTAAATCTGCGGCCTGGTCTTTGGGTTAGGGGCTCGGGTCTCAGTGGTAGCTTCATAGGTGCCTGCACGACTCCCAGTATTCGCTAAATTATTTTCAGTTCCTCCGGGTTACTCCAGATTCCAAAATACCCTCACAATTCACACATTTATCAGATATCGGGGTTTATAAATCCGTGTTTTGGGTTTCTAAGCTCTGGTCCAGGTCATGAATCATCTCAAAAGTCTTATTGACAGCCACCACATCACCAATTTCCCAAACCCTTCTCTTGTGATTTTCTAACCTCACTAAACATCACAATACCACCTCTAAACTTGCATGAAAGCTAAAGTGAATGAAATACTATGCTAAGGTTGATGAAATTACCTCACTTGGGCAACCCAAGAAAAACCCTAGCTCCTCAAGGTTGACAAAATCTCACTTTTCTTGGTCCAATGTGTAGAGGAGAAGGAGGCGATCAATTTTAGTGAAAGGGGATTTAGGGTTTTGGTGGATATTTTTAGATGATCTCTAGGGGTGAAGTGGAGGGAGATGAAGATGAAGAGGAGAAGAAGAAATGAAATGGGGAGGGGCATGGGGCTGCTTCCCTCTCTCTCTCTCTCTCTCTCTCTTTATTCTAACCCTCTCACTCTATTATTAACCTTTTGCCCTTTTTCACCCTTTTCTTTTAAACTTTATAACCAAAACACAAAATACCTATAAAACAACACAAATGAGATAACATGCAACCAAATGCAACAT
Organism: Agapanthus africanus; assembly: GCA_030015575.1. Taxonomy (NCBI): domain Eukaryota; kingdom Viridiplantae; phylum Streptophyta; class Magnoliopsida; order Asparagales; family Amaryllidaceae; genus Agapanthus; species Agapanthus africanus. Next base: position 201,303,408 of record CM057347.1, on the reverse strand, counting down.
GACATGGTGCACTAGCCATGAAAAGCTGTAGAAACACGGATTTGGCTTAATCGCGATTAGCAGTGTACTAATCGGGTTTTTATCAAAACTGCATATAATAAATTTTAAAATTGCCAAACCCTTTAGATATATTTTTAAATGAATAAATCATTTTAATTTCCTTTTATTTCACAATTATTGGTATATATTTATACTCTTTTTCGAAAACCCCAATTTCGCAAATCGGGCAGTTTTCGGGAAAAATATTATTTTAATATTAAATTCCAAAAATAATATTTTATATTTTCTGAAATGTTACAATCTTCCCCCCTTAAATAAATTTTGTCCCCGAATTTAAATTTAAACCCCCAAAATCTAAAACATTTCAATAATCAGCTCAAATTAACGGGGCTCCCAAATCAAGGAAGATGCAGAAATAACACAGCGCGTTCAGTGCGCATAAAAACGAGTACAAAACTCAAAATCAAACTCCGTCAAGTGTCACGCAAATCATCGGATTTGCACGCATATCCTCGGAGTTACAATAGAGATACAGATCTCGAAATCCACTACTGAAATCCAATATACACTAGTCAAATACTATAATACGTGTATAGTACGCATCTTTGAAAACTCCAAAATTTGAATAAAATACATGCAAAATCTTTTCTAAATCGCTGCGGGAATGCGTAACTCACGGCATAACTGACGGACGCTCATTTTAAAATAATAATATATGTCCATATATGTTTTCTTAAATACATGTTCCGTCGTTTTCAAAATATCCCAAAAGGTTTTCCTTTATAACGTTCGTGTCACTCACGGACACGTAGGAAATAGCGAGACTATAGCTCCTCTTGAAAACCCTTTTTGTAATCTATTAATGCATGCAGAGTACTCAGATACTGTCCTCAGATCAGTCCTGTTTGGCTACTACACAATATAGTGCCCAATATGAAAACAAAGTGCTCAAAAGCAAAATCAGCCTCAAAAGGCGTATCCAATAATTACATGTGTCTGGTGCGCATGGAAATCAAATCCAATTACAGGTGCCACAATACGCACAAAGCGAAGCTAAGCGCAACGGGTGTGCATAAAAGCATATGTCCACTGCAACGGTGTGCATGACAACAATATCTGGTGCACCTATTGTGCACGAAAATAACATCTTGTGCATCAAATGCACGAAATACAATCAATAACTCAACGCATAAAAAGAAACACCGAGTACACCAAGGTCTATGAATCAAAATCGTGTGCAACTGCGTGCACAAAATACATGTCAATGCACTGCAAGCACATATAAGTTATACCGAGTGCAAAAATCACCTCATCCACATGAAATCCAAGAAATCATAAACATGTGCGGCCAAGGCACAAAACCGAATCTCAAGTGTAATAGATATGCACAAATCGCAAATCAACACAACGGTGTATAAAATATATATAAAGTGCGCTAACTATGCGCAAAAATGTAAATACTCAGTAGGTGCAGCCATGGTGCACAAAATCGATATCAGGAAACTCGTCATCAAAACTCAAATCCAAGTGATATAAGCGTGATACTCGGATCACAGACGTAAATCGCTATAAATGACATCGATGTACAACTCCTACAATGTCGGTGCGCCCAAAACGGGCAGACAGGGCAAGAACATCCGCTCGCCTTCTGCTCATGGCCTGGCGTCCTCTGTCTCTGGGTCCTTATCCTCTTTGTGGATTACCAATCCCGCAATCCATCGGCTCTGTCAGGTGTGCTAACGGGAACGATTCCGCTCTAGCACTTCTCTGGTCATCTCTCGGTCAATCATCACGACCACTCGTAAAGTAGCACGTTGCCGGCGTCGACCTCCGGTCCCCTGAATAAACGCGACACACTGATCCTGGGTGCAAATTTTATTGCAGCAATGTTCTGGAAGGAATCCTGCTCAAGGTCTCTTCCGATCTCGCCTATGCCGGACTGTTCGGGGGCTGGTACTCTCACATAATCTCTTCTCGTTTTCTAGACATCTGCGTGTTCCGCACACATTTCCTCGGAAATTGGCCGTATCCCAACGCCTCTGTAAGCATATCAGGTCTCTGATCTCGATGGGGAGTAATAACAGCTCGTCAGCGTCTCGCACGAACCTCTGGTTCCACTCGTCTTTATCATCTTCCACTATGACGTCACACCATGCTATCTGCGCACTGCAACTGTTCTCAGCCACGGTCAATCCGAAGTCTTTCGCACGGACTAAAAATCGCGTACTCTGTATCTTCATCACTCTGTAGGAGATATCTGGCCGAACACGTCCTCGGGAACTCGTCCCAACCATCGGAGGGATACTCAATACTCGTCCATCCTCGATCAACTCCCAACGCATCTGGATGAGGTCCTCTATCCGAAGCTGGTCAGCTTACTGATCTCTTATCACATGATATCCGGACGACGTCAAACTTTTCGATCAAGCCATCAAGGTCCCAAAATTTCCCGAAGGCTTAGCACCTGAGCACAGTCTAAAAATATCTGGTACATACCACGGTACCTCTGGACCAGCCGTAGAAGGGCAAACCTAAGCCTCACTGATGGCACCGCTAAACTGCCACAAACCCTAAGGTTCAAAGCGGTTCCATGGTCATCATGTCGAGTTAGGGTTTCATTCTTCTAGAGGGTCCACAGAATTACCTGCATGTTCCTCCGAACACTTTAAACTTGGGAAAATGGGTTTCTGACACTCGCTCGAACTTTTTAGCTTCGCCTGTACAACATGTGAATATTCTTCGCCCGCATGCTAAACAATGCCTCAATCATCCAGGAAAGGCGATACATCGGCGGTCATCTCTGGATTGGTCTGCTCTAGATCTGAGTAAGACTCTCCACGCTGGAAATCTTCAACTCAACTGGGCCTGCGTCGGCGCATCAATCTGCCGAATCACCTTCGTCTCTCAAATCGGGGTAGACTAGCTATCATCTGTCGCATTTCTGCCTGGAAGCTCCGGCGATCTTAGCTCGTAAGCTCTGGAAGCGACATCCCATCATTTCAGCAACCGCTGGGTCACCTGTCTGCACGGTAGGCGACATCAAAATCTTTGAGGTATGTTGTACATCTACAGTCCTCTCGCAACTGGCAGCTCTAACAATGGCCCGATCATCCGGTGCAAAACCAAACACTCGCCTCAACAGGAGGTCACAACATAACACTATATTGAGACGTTCCCATGTCACCAAGAAACACAATGGTCGGCCCTCGTACCAGACAAGCTCGTCCTGACCGCAACACTAGCAGCAGCTCAACTGCACTCAAACTATGGTGACAGGAACCTCAATCGAGTATCGAAGAAAACCGATCAACGGCAGGAGAGGAAACAACAGATCCAGAATGGATACATGATCATAAGAAGGAACAACATCAATGAAAGTATGATCACGAAACTAATAGAATCGAGGATCTCAAATGGATGTATAACCATGGATACGAAGAGAATCACTGGTCTCAAAATATGTACATCCTAAGGTTTCTTAAGTGGAGTATCGTATCGTAAATATGCCGCGGAACATACGTACGGTACGTCACTCTACTCAAGCTACCTACTCCATCGATCAAGGCCAGCCTATAAAACGAAAGTTCGGGTCTAATACCCTCCCCCCCGTTCAAGTCTAAGTTCTGTAAGGTCAAACCGAAGTTCCGAAATACATACCCGCCCTAGACTCCGCATAGTCAAACGTAGACTCGAACAAAGGTTAAACCTAGCGCTTTGATACCAACTTTGTCACGACCCGAAATATTAGCTCGTGACCAGCACTTGAATCACGCAACGTCTAAAGGCGTAACGGAATTCAAGTAAGCTGAAACCCAGAAATCTAAACCTTTTAAGAAAAATAAAGGAGGTGAGGTTTTGAAATAAAGGTATAATGAAATCAAGTTTTGTTAATGCATAAAAAGAACATGAATGATGCAAGTGAAATTTACTAGTTTGAAAACATGTTTCGTCTTTTAAAAATTTCGGCAGCACCTCCTTTGTATATTTTGATCCAAAACCATAAATACATAATAATGATAAAGGCATCCCCAAGCGGGAGCTAGCTCTTCGCCAAACGGCGGATTACAACCACGCAATACAGTATAAATAAGTATACGACGCCCAACGGCGAAGTTCACCACAGAAAGATAAATAAAAAGCAAGACAACAAAACCACAATTAGCGAAAACAAACCCCTCGCTCTAAGTCTCTTATCCACAATCTCACTAAGTCTCATTACTTATACAATTTACTAATTTTGATTGATAGAGTTGACTAGATATAATAATGAAATATAGATACAAGAGTGGGTACGATACAAATGTCCCACCTACCAATGCAAAACACCCGAATGCAACTGTGTGCCAGCGAAACCGCTACTGATCCAAGCGGTCAACCTGCAAGAACTGTGGCACAACGGGGGTGAGTTGCCAACTCATGAGTAGAAAAATATCAACAGATAGAATTCGAATAAACAACGACTCCTAGGTCAACTATATCATAAAGGTAATACTATGATATCTAAGGTGACCGGGTCGGTATATGTGCCAACAAGGTAGTCAATACCTATATGCATGTGGGTAACATCCAACAGTAATAATCAATGCATGTATGCATGTGGATCTCGTCCACCCATATAATCAAGGTATGTATGCACGTGGGTCTCGTCCACCCATATAATCAATGTATGTATACACGTGGATCTCGTCCACCCATATAATCAATGTCTGTATGCATGTAAATATCATAACAGAGTGTGCATGAAGGTATGAGGATATATATCAACGGTGTCCCTCACGACACATCAAAATCATGGAACCTGAGTGCCTAGCATCAACACTCAAAAACATCATGAAAACCGTGCCCAGCATCAGCACGTAAATCCTCATATATCGGGCTTCGTCAGTCCGGATCGGCCCACGGGCTCCGTCAGTCCGGATCGGCCCCTGTCATCTCTCGACTCCGGTCAGTATCCTCCGGATATCCGCCGAGCCCAAATACTATCACCGGTAGGTAGTAGTCCCTCTGCCAGGCTCACCGTCTGTATACACAACATCCCTTTCTTGCCCTGGGGTACCAGATCGGGTCCACCATGTACCCGCAATCGGCCTCATCCGCCTCCTCGAATCGGGTTTCACATGCCGCTCTCAGAACCGAGAAAACACATGGTGGACTCACTGAAATATCATATCAAGAGAAACCGGGTTTTTAAAATAACACATAATCTCTTTTGAAATGTCCACGGTTCTCAAATCCAGAAATCTCATGAAAACAGCAATCTCAATGCGTAAAATAATAAAGCATGGTGTATACGACATATAAGAGAAATGCGAGTATATCCGTGTATCATGCAACATGGAACAGGGATATGACATATTAAGGGAAAACCACTCTTTTAAAATAATTCCAGTTTTTAAAATATATCCTGCGGTTCCCAATCTCCCAATAAAAACCAGTTCTCTATGTAGGTACAATATGTATATGCGCAAGTATAGATGTACCAATGTATGTGTGCACTAATATGGATATACAATATGTATGTGCGCAAATATGGATGTGTCAATGTATATGTGCACTAATATGAATATACAATGTGTATGTACGCAAATATTGATGTATCAATATATATGTGCACCAATATGAATATACAATGTGCATGTGCGCAAATAAGGATGTATCAATGTATATGTTCACCAATATGAAAATATACAATGTGTATGTGCGCAAATATGGATGTACTAATATATATGTGCACCAATATGAATATACAATGTGTGTGTGCGCAAATATAGATGTATCAATGTATATATGCACCAATATGAATATACAATGTGTATGTGCGCAAATAAGGATGTATCAATGTATATACGCAAGCATGTTATGCGAAGAGTCATATCATGATACAACAATCCTACTGTGTAGTGACATGGCAATTATCGATGATGAAGTGTGTGAGACTACAGTCTGTGTGCGTGTAGCATACGCATCATCGATAATGGTGCAGGTGTACTATCATAGGTATAAGCAGTACAATGTGAATAACATGAATGCATCATAAGGTAAATCGTCAGCTAGAAGCTATAAGGTATACATATCTAACATGATCGAGTCGGTGAATTTATCAATCGGCATCCAGCCTAACAATATCGCGTACGATATAATCCATCGTACGACAACCTCTAGTCAAGGGTATGGATCAATCATCAAGTCAAACACACACACACGGAAAATTATCGTATGGCGGCATTAAGCTAATAGGGATCCTAACATCCTATACGACAAATGAGGGTACAGCCTAATATCACGTACGGCCTATCATCCATGATTCACAACATTATATATATATATATATATATATATATATATATATATATATATTCCTATGTCCTAGGTCACATCCGCCATAATCTCATATCAGGTGACCGGCAAGGTATAAATCATCTCGATCGACTCGCATCCGTATACCAACATATCATCATATCAACATATCGTGTCATATATCATTTCCATCTGGTTTATATCCCTCATCAAATCACTTTTACAATGCAGTCTACCTTTACTATAAGCATAAATATCTAATCTAAGATACACACCCGAACCATACAATCAGATTTTTAAAGAGCGAGTCGTAGTTTTGAAAACAGGGGTTACGGTGTTTTTTAAGGAAAAGATATCATTTGCAATTCCGTAACGTCCCTCAAGGTATCTGTTTAAAAGATACATACGATTCTTCGGTTTAGAAAAAAGTATGGTTCTGATGACACATCTACATCGACTATCTAGTCCTACAATACCCTAAACGGCAATATCGCTAAACGTCATCCTCAATTTCCGTCGTCCTATGATAGTCGTAACATATCACTTTTAACTATCCTCGAGTTTCTAATATGGTTTCATAGCTATCCTCATTCTAACCCTAGTTTCCTAATCTAGGTTTCCTTAACCATATTTTATAAATCAGTTTTCCATCAAAACTTTGCGGGGGTGCTATACTCCATCCACCCGACTTCCCCCATGGATATAGATCCACTCACCTGGTCTTCGCTTGCCGAAATCGATGATGCCACGCTCCGTCGCCTCGGAATCCACGCGAAGGTACCTACAATAATAAATAATCGCAATACATATTAAAATCAAGGCGGAAAACCAGAACGGCACGCGCATTGCTCATAGGTTAGAACTTATAGCTTACGCGTACAAAATCAACCAAACAACCCTTGTTGTTGATGTACGAACATCCAACAACCAAATACAAATCCAAATATCAAGAATTAACATTTCAAAATACGAAAATCATAGCCAAAAACACCCCAATGTGCTCCCAGATTTTACCCTAGGCCAAATTGGTCAATTCTGCATATATGGAGGGTCTAATTTACTGAAGATAAAGCCCTGGCACCAAAATGAACCAAATCCACCCTACTCTGGCCGTAATTTGTGGCCAGAATGATTAAATCTGCGGCCTGGTCTTTGGGTTAGGGGCTCCGGTCTCAGTGGTAGCTTCCTAGGTGCCTGCATGACTCCCAGTATTCGCCAAATTATTTTTAGTTCCCCCGGGTTACTCTAGATTCCAAAATACCCTCACAATTCACACATTTATCCGATATCGGGGTTTATAAATCCATGTTTTGGGTTTCTAAGCTCTGGTCCAGGTCATGAATCATCTCAAAAGTCTTATTGATAGCCACCACATCACCAATTTCCCAAACCCTTCTCTTGGTATTTTCTAACCTCACTAAACATCACAATACCACCTCTAAACTTGCATGAAAGCTAAAGTGAATGTAATATTATGCTAAGGGTGATGAAATTACCTCACTTAGGCAACCCAAGAAAAACCTAGCTCCTCAAGGTTGACAAAATCTCACTTTTCTTGGTCCAATGTGTAGAGGAGAAGGAGGTGATCAATTTTAGTGAAGGGGGTTTAGGGTTTTGGTGGATATTTTTAGATGATCTCTAGGGGTGAAGTGGAGGGAGATGAAGATGAAGAGGAGAAGAAGAAATGAAATGGGGAGGGGCATGGGGCTGCTCCCTCCCTCCCTCTCTCTTTTATTCTAACCCTCTCACTCTATTATTACCTTTTTGCCCTTTTTCACCCTTTTCTTTTAAACTTTAAAACCAAAACACAAAATACCCATAAAACAACACAAATGAGATAACATGCAACCAAATGCAATATGACATGGTGCACTAGCCATGAAAAGCTGTAGAAACACGGATTTGGCTTAATCGCGATTAGCAGTGCACTAATCGGGTTTTTATCAAAACTGCATATAATAAATTTTAAAATTTCCAAACCCTTTATATATATTTTTAAATGAATAAATCATTTTAATTTCCTTTTATTTCACAATTATTGGTATATATTTATACCCTTTTTCGAAAACCCCAATTTTGCAAATCGGGCAGTTTTCGGGAAAAATATTATTTTAATATTAAATACCAAAAATAATATTTTATATTTTTTGAAATGTTACACTTGCTGAAGTCGATGTCGCCATGCTCTTCCTTGTTATCCGAAGTCCACATGAAGGTGCCTACATATATAAACACATAGTATCGTAAACAGAATCACGTACGAAAACCAAAACGGCACACGAATCACACATAGGTTAAAACCTATGGTCTACGCATGCAAGAATAACCAAAAAACTCCCAATATCGACGTACAAACATCAAATGACCGAGATAAAACACAAAATCAAAAGTTTCAAGTCATTAAAAGTCATTCCACAAAACAGCAACTCAAGAAAATGGTTCCAGATTTAGTCTCAGGTAAAATTAGGCTAAACAAGCAATACAGTGGGGTAGTATATGGGGTATGTGAGCTACAGAACCAATTCTAACACCAATACCTACAAATGACCCGGCGACATACTCCCAAAATCCGGCATGGCCGACCTTAGGTGCTTTGTTTGGGTTCGTCTTCTCAGGGTGGCCTTCTAGTGTTAGATCTAGGTCAATAGGGTTGTTGGTTTCTCTTGAAAAGGTTCCAGGTCACTCCAGATTTCCTGTAGGCTCAAGATACTCACAAAACCGACATTGAAAGTTTCTAACTCATGTTTTCATGGCCTAAGCTCTGGTTTTTAACACTAAGGGGTTATAGTCACCAATTACACATCACTTGCACCATCACAACTCAAGAATCCCCTAAACTTCATCTTGGAATTTTCCAAGATCACTAAACTACACTTAAACAATTCGAAACTAAAATAGAAGCTAAAGGAAACCAATTACTACACTAATGGTGAAAGAAATACCTCATTTGGCAACTCATGAATTTTCTTGAGTTGCCCCAAGTGCTCAAAATCTCTACTTGCTTAGTCCACCATGCTTGTGGTGAGCTTGTGCATAATTTTAATGAAGGGAATGCAAGGTTTTGATGTGGATTTGGGGGTGTAGTGAGGAGGTAGAGGAGGTGGAGGGAGAGGGCAGCCATGGTGAGGGGAAGGAGAAGAAGAAGGAAGAAAATGAAGGGAAGAAGAAATGAGCTAAGGTCAAAGAAGACCCCTCACCCTCTCTCTTGCCCATACCTCCATTCTTTATTCTTTTCTTTTTCCTTTTTCAAATAAAAACCAAACCCATATATATAAAAGAAAAACAAGATGCCATGGTTCATAGAATGAAAAAAAGGGTTTTGAAATATGACATGGTGCATGTCATATGCCTAACTAAGCTTAATGCATGATTAGTAGATATTAATCAAGTTTAGCCATAAACTTGAATATAATTAATTGTATAAAATTTATAGAGTCTAAATCATATAATATTCTTTTAAAATCAATATTCAAATGTAATTTTCCAATATTTTCCAACCTATCGGTATATAATTATACCCTTTCATCAAAACAAATTCTCATATTTTTATACTATTTATGAAGTTAATTATTTTATTTATTTAAATTTCCAAAATAATATTTTATTTTCCTGAAATGTTACAAGGATCCCACACATGTAATTTGTTACATGGGCTATAGAAAGGTAGAGAACTTGGAAAAGGGTGATATGTCTCTAGTAGTAGAGATGGTGCAATTGTTGCAGCCAAAGCAGTTGGCAAATATCACCTTGTGTTACCAATTGGTAATACAATGATTCTGAGCGACTGTTATTTCGTACCAATAATATTGTGAATATTTTCCTATATCAAGTGTTGATTGGGTAAGCTATGTTGTATAACAGTGTACACGTTCTAAATCAAACTACAATTCTAAACGTACAGAACACACACAAGAGGAACAGTTCAGAAATAAACCATGTCTTCTTGAGGCATTGTAGACTAGGTCATGTCGATAAGACAAGACTAGCTGAAGTTCCATAAGGATGCATATTTGAATCCGTTTGAAATTATATCTTATGAAACTTGCCAGTCATGTCTCAAAGACTAGGTGATCAAATCTCCGTTTACTGGAAATGGAGAAAGAGCTACTGAACTCTTGGACAGATACATGGTGATGTATGCAGTCCTATGTCTACACATGCCAAGGATGGTTCCACGTACTTTATTACATTCACTGATATTCTCTCAAGATACGGACATGTGTTCTTGTTGAAACACCAAATCTGAATCTTTTGAAAATTTCAAGGAATATAAGTACGAAGATGAGAACCAGATGGGTAAAGGTATTCAAATCCATCGATATGATCGGGGAGAAGACTACTGGAGCACGGAATTCCGAGACTATTTAACAGAGAATGAGATTCTCTATCAGTTTACTCCTCCGTATACACCACAGCACAACGGTATATCGGGGTGGAGGAATCGCACCCTATAAGATATGGTACGCTCTATGATGATTGCTGCTGAGTTGCCTATTTCCTTTCAGGAACATGCACTTGAGAAGATACATACCTATTGAAGAGAGTTCCGATCAAATCCGTTGCCTACCACTCCATATGAAATATGGAATGGGAAGATACCATCTCTTAAACGGGTTAAGATATGGGGTTGTCCGGCCTATATTGAAAAGAAAAATCCGGACAAGCTTGAGGCAAGGTCAGTTTTGTGCAAGTTTGTAGGCTATCCCAACAATTCGCGAGGGTATATCTTCTACCACACCGAGGAACAAAAGATGTTTTGTTTCTCGACATGCCACCTTTTTAGAAAAGGAATTTCTTGTGTAAGAAATTAGTGGCGATGGGGTAGAACTGGAAGTTGTTCCAGCAAACATAAACTATAACTGACGATTTGTTGGAACCAGAGGATTCAATAGGCCCCGACGAACCGCAGCCACTCCGCAGATCTAGTTGGGTTTCTCATCCACCTGAGAGATACTACGGTTTTCTCATAGACGGTGGGAGCGACGATTGCATCATGTAGATGATGACCCAAATAGTTTCGAGCGGGCCATCATAAGTGGAGACTATGTGAAATGACTAGATATTATGCGTTCTGAGATGGAATCCATATACACCAACAAAGTATTGACCTTGGATCTTGCTCCTGAAGGGGTAAACCCATCGGGACCAGGAGGATCTTTGAGAAAGATAATTTGGTGTAGATGGAAAAGTTGAGACTTTCAAAGCTATGCTTAAAGTCCATCAGGATCCTACTTGCCATTGCTGCATACGAAATCTGGCAGACTGCACGTCAAATCCGCTTTTCTAAATGGTGATTTAGAAGAGAGCGTATATGGCACTGCCAGAGGGCTTCGTAGACAGTGGGAGCAGCGAAAGCATGTGCAAACTGCTTAAATCCATCTACGGGTTAAAGCAGGCATCGCGGAGATGGAACATCTGTTTTAATGAAGCTGTCAAAGAGTTTGACTTCATCCAAAAAGGTAGATGAACCATGTATAAATAAGAAGGTTGTAGAGAGTATGGTTGTCTTCTTCGTATTGTACGCGGATGACATACTCTTGATATGAAAGGGTGTTCCTATGATACACTCGGTCAAGCACCTCTTATCACACAGGTTCTCCATGAAAGATCTAACCGATGTCTCCTACATCCTGGGGATATAGATCTATAGAGATAGATCTAAATGGATTTGGGATTGTCCCAATCCAGGTACATAAACACCATGCTAAAGGGGTTTAGTATGGATGATTCTAAGCCTGGTAATGTACCCTCTTGCTCAGCAATCACTCTCTCCAAAGAGATGTCTCTCGAGACTGATTTGGAGAGGGCTCGCATACAAGAGATATCCTATGCTTTGGAAGACGGGACAATCATGTATGCGATGTTATGTACCAGACCAGATATAGCTTACTCACTAGGTGTAGTGAATAATTATCGAATAGATCTTTGGGAAAACCACTGGACAGCTGAAGAACATTCTTAAGTGCTTGAGAAGGACTAAAGAGATGTTCTTGGTGTATGGTAACGGTGAACTCCAGATGGAGTTCTTTACCCATTCGAGATTCCAGAGTGATAAGGACGACTAAAAGTCAGTCTCGGGTTTTGTCTTCACCCTCAGTGGTGGGACGGTATGTTGGACAGGTTCCAAGCTATATACCGTAGCAGACTCATTGATAGAGGCTAATTACATCGCTACCAACGATACTGCCAAAGAGGTTGTCTGGATGAATACAGTTCATGAGATGAACTAGGTTCCTACCATTGTGCATCCAATACCTATGTATTGTGATGACAATAGAGCTGTGGCTTTGGCCTAGGAACCCCGGTCCTGTCAGCGATCCAGACATATACTTAGATTGTATCACCTGATCAGGGAGATAGTTGATCTCCGGGAGATCGAGGTCAGGAGAGTTGACACAGAGGATAACACAGCAGATCCACTCACCCAGGCCATCCCCCAGATGCTATTCGAGAGACTTTTGGGACGTTGGGTATGAGATACTACAACAACTGGCCTTAGTGCAAGTGGGAGATTGTTAGGAATATGTATGCCCCAGAGGCCATTATTGTTGATATAGTGGATGCTTGGACATATATATAGATGACTTTCTAGCTCGACATGATAGTATGCTATCAGGTTACCTTTATCTTAACATGTAGACTGGTATTTATATTGTCTGTCTCTTTCATGTTGATAAAGCCCTTAGGATATGTACTTGACTACCAGGATTATGATGAGATCATACTAGTGGGGCCAGGGTGGTCCAAAAGTACATCCATTAATCAGTTCCTAGTCGAAGGAAAATCGAGAATAGGGCATCGATATTCAAGAGTAGACTAGTGTGTACGTTTCTTGTCCTTTAGAGGGTGATGATTGATCCCACAACTATTGGTGAGTGACATCAAAGATTGTACACAGGTGCTGTTAGTTATGTATATGCCCTAGAGGCCATTGTTATACATATGATGTATATATATAGAGAGGACTTTCTTGCTCGTCATGATAGTATGCTATTTGGTTTCCCTTTAACTTAACATGTCGACTTATATTAGTTTACTGTCTTACTCTCACATGTTGATAAAGCCCTTAGGATCTGTACTCGACTACTGGGACTATGATGAGATCATACTAGTGGGGCCACGGTAGTCGATGTGTACATCCTATAATTGTTCCTAGTCGAGGGTATATCGAGACAGCGCATCGATACACCAGAGTAGACTAGCGTATACGCATCTTGACCCATATGATGGGCGATGGATAATCACATATCCATCGGTGTTTCGACATCAGAGATGGTGTACGGATGCTCAGTGGAGACTGGGTACACTGGACGGACTCGCCGAGAACTCCTAGATGGTGATATACCACACGTCAGATGGCAGTTCTCCGGTGACACTGGTATAGTGTAGTCTGTAGACCCGAGATCGTCATAGAGTCTTGTGTGATTCCCACTGTGGTTTGATTTCCACATTACCACATCTAAGAGGGCGTGCAAAACGGTGGCTTTTGGGTGCAGTCCCGAATCACATGGAGGCAATGAGCGATAGGAGGGGATTCGTCTCTCCCGGTATAGGGAGTTGATGTTGTGCTGTGTTCGATTGGCTATAACTGGAAGTCCCTGGCCAGGGCTGATATAGAGATTTACTGGTAAGTGTTACCAGTAGTTTCTCAACCCGTTATGAGCCTCACATCGACACAACTTATCGGTTACTGGGGTCTGACGTATACCACCCCTAGACTTGATATGCAACATATCAAACGAAGAGACCTGACTGTACGGGAGTGTTACTAATTGGATTCACAGGAGAATGTACAGGCTAGCTTGTTGATCTTCTGATCGCTCAATACTTGGGTGGCTGTTACGTTTAGCTGACCGCTTGCAGCTTATAGGTGTTTGATATGATCATCACCTGCTACCGGCGTATTGACGATTCTTTAGAGTCCTACACAGAGGTTTCTTGACTCAGGCAAAACGGAGTAGGGGCACATATGTGATATGTGCACGACCGAGGATAATGCGATATGAGATACCGTATTATATTCTCGCGATATTTAGATATGAGCCGGGTCATCGGATCAAGTGTTGATTCGATGAATCGGTACATGATATATTAGTCGGTTATATTCGATATAGCCAGATTGTCGGATCAAGTGTTGATTCGATGATTTAATGTATAATAATATATATGATATATTGCATTACATTATCTAATATAGGTTCGCTTTATTATTTCATTTTCTCACCGGATAATACATTGATATATAAGCGATATATATTAATTGTATTATTTTCTTTTGTTACAAATATATAATATATATATGATATATATTATTGTAACATGATATGATTACTAATGAAACATGTTTAGTGGAGATCAAACAAGGTTAGGGTTTGAATTGGGTTGGTTCTTTCATGAATCTTCTAGAATGTTTTCTTTTGTCATGAAAAAGATATTATGGTTGATATTTTCTTATGACTCATTCTTTAACTCAACCCAAACCCTAGCCCTAGTTAATTCTCTACATGGGTTAGCCTTGTCATAGTTGACCATCGTTACATTATTAATCATATATCATTTCATTATTCATCACAAAAGGATTAATGCATTATTTCTTCTTCTTCTTCAACCTTGAGCTTTGAGAAAGCTTTCTAGGTTTTCATTTTGTGATGATTAAGAGTGAGAATTTGATAAGAAAAGAGAGCACAAATACTACTCCATCATCCTCATCTAATCTAGCCAATTAGATTAGGGTGTTCACCTCATTAAAGAGAGAGAGCTTGAGTTATAGAAAGTTCGAGGTAGATCATCGGAGAAAAGGAAGACTACAAGCTAGCATGGATCGTTCGAGTTGTGGAGCCTCTCTTGAGTCCGGGAGATCGTGGATCGCGGCGAAGGGACTTCTACTCGGAGCTTATGAAGCGAAGGAGCGGACTACAAAGGTTGTAATCCCTCACTCTTAGTTGTAAAGATATTTACTTGCATGTTAAACCCTAATAATCTAGCAAAGATCCCGGTTTTGGGTTTTTCGGCACGTTTAATTTTTTATTCGGGCATGGTTGATGCCTTATAGACCTTCATAAGAGTGCCTAGGAACCCTACAGTGGTATCAGAGCCTAGCTAGAGCATTAGGCGACGTGTGTACGAAGTTAAAACTCCGATCGAACCCCGAAACATCGGAAAAGACCCCCTCTCTGGACAATTTTTAAAAATGTAATTTTTTCTGTATTAAAAATACTTTAAAATATCAGCAGGGAAATATAAGCATTACTGTGGAAAACGAGACAATAATCCGTACAAACCGCCGCGGAACCGCAGCAATACCTTGCTTGCGTCGCGGATCCGCGGCCGTACAGAAGAATTATTGCCTCGTTTTGGCACAGTAATATCCGTAGGTGATTCAGTATATTTCTGGGTATTTTTAATCTGACTCAAGTGTTGAGTGTTCTGGGGATTATTTTGAATTCGTTGATTCGATCAGAAAGTTTAATTTCGTTCTGTTTTCCGGATATTTAGAAACTGTTAAAATGTTCGAACGGATATCATTAACTCACTTTTTCCCGGCACGAAAAACTTTCAAGTGTTGAATTTTTCTTGATTTTAAATCTTTCGGAAAAACGTGCAAGTAACGCGGTGGACCCTCTAGAAGAACACAAACCTTAACTCGATTATGTGACCGTCTGAACCGCCTCTAAACTTTAGGGTTTGGGGCAGTGCGGCGTGCCACATGTGAGGCGTTGGCTTGATCCTTCTACGGCTAGACCATCGGTACTGTGACATATTCTGAGATTATTTGAACTCCGCTCAAGTGTTGAGCTATTTAGGAAATCTTGGGTATTTGATTATCCGATCGGAAAGTTTAATACTGTCTATTTATTTGGAATGTGATACAATATGTGGAATTCATATAGTTAGGCATGAAATGCGAAGTATGTGATATTTCGGATTTATGATGTCTAAAATGATTGTGGATTCCAAATGTTGTAGTTTTACAATTTCTTTTCTGTGACCGTAAGTGTAGTATGTAGTTGTATTGCCGGTTTTCGTTGCTATACATCAACGACGATCGGTGTATGCATACTTACGTTGATGATATGAGATATTATGTGTTGCTGTGATATGTTATATTGGATCGTTGTGTTCTGAATAGCCGGGGGTTTTATGTGAGATGAGGGTTTTTATTTTCATTCATGTAAAATTCATTTGTATGTAATATTCTTTTATTGGGGCACTTCCAGGATGAGGTTGATGTCACCAGTGTATATTATTTACTTTTCCGCATTAGGTAGACCCAAGGAGGGGAGCACAAGTAACCGGGTTCTAGGGTCCAGTGGGAGGCCATCTCGAGGAGTCGAGACCGGGTTTCCTAACCCTAGAATTGGCAGTGTTACTTGCCGCTCTTGTAGGGGTCTAGGGATGTGGGTTTGGCTATTCATCGCGACCGTGGAATCCGTGTTTTATACAGGCTCGTATTAAAAACACGGACATCCTAGTATATCCAATATTTCATATATGTTCTTCTGCTGCAATGTTCTGTGATGAGATCATATTACTGTCTGAGACGAATGCTTATACTATGTATATATGCTGATATATAAATATTACTGCTTTCGTTTCTTCTGTGATGCTTAGGAAGCATAAGCTGATGGGATTTATTAATGAGATTAATAAAAGAAAAGAAATCTAAAAGATGTTGTAGAACCAAAACTTTATAAAAAGGGTAGCTACAGTTTTGCTTTGCATAGTGGTATATATAATATACCCTGCACCATATTTGATGAGGAAAGAGCCGAGATCCCTTCACCGGGAGTGACCTCTTTAGCGAAACTGGCAGATGCTACAAACTCACGGTTTAGTTTTTGACAGCTTATATAGTTCTTGCTTTGCACAACGGTATATGCGATATATCCTGCACCTTATTCGATGGGGAAAGAGCCGAGATCCCTTTACCGGGAGTGACCTCTTTAGCGAAACTGCAAAAGCCTCAAAAACACTCCTTTTTCAAAAACCACTTGATTCTACGACGATATCAAGTTCATTATGCTCATGGTTTTCTGAAAAACCTGCGTAGCCCTCCGTCATTTCTGATAGATATTACTTAGTATTCGTGCTACGTTTGTTGGCCTGCGTCAAGGCGTAGTGTGTGGTAGCTAACTAAAACTTATCTGTAACATAAGATGTGATTGGATTAGGGTAGTCGTACGACTTTGTTGGCCTGCGTCAAGGGTCGTACAGGTAGGTTGAATTCAATCAAGAAATGTACGGGTTGAACTTGACTAGCGGACTATGGTTTGTTGGCCTACTTCAAGGTCATAGAACGCTAGGGGTAAAAGTATTATTAGGAATTTCAAGTGTTGAAATTTGCAATGAGATTGCGTACCTCCTATGAGATAGTTGGATCCCGATACCCACTGCGAGTAAGAGTTACTCCTGGGAGAGTTTTACACAGGACAATTAGCCGATCGAGTAGGTGTCTAGAAAGGTGTTAACGGGGTTATGCCTCTGGGAAATCGAGGTTTATTTTAATTAGGTCCGTGCGAAAGCACGGGGAACCCCCCTTAAGTACCGACATTGATCTGGCTGAAAGATTGACGAAATTGTGGGGTGTAATTAATTCCGGCTAATCTTACCTTTTAGGGTTTGAAGGAAGATTTGATAAAAACAGTGGGAGACATCCTGATTAGATAAGATAATAACCAATCTAATCTTGCAAGAGCATACGCTAAAATGTTTCCTTCTCTCTCTCTCTCTAGGTAGCGACCATGTCAGGACTTAATCGAGATAATAATATGGATGTATTGACTAAACCCGCTTATCATACTGTGCAAGGGAACGTTGGTCCCGTTCTTTCTTATAAGAGTTATATGACTGAACAGGGAATAGGAGAATATCTGGATTCTCATGCCGCCCAAATGGAGAACATGCATGTTGATGCACCTTCTTCGGGTGTGTTAGTTATTGAGAACTGTTTCTCAGTTCACCCTACGTCCTTGGTATTAGATACCGGATCAGGATCCCACATATGTAAATTGGTACATGGGCTACGTAAAGGTAGAGAACTAGGAAAATGTGACCATTCCGTTCAAGTAGGGAATGGTGCAAGTATTGCAGCCAAAGCAGTTGGCGAATATCACCTAGTATTACCAAGTCGTAATACACTGATTCTGAATGAGTGCTATTATATACTGAACATGATGTGCAACATTATATCAGTTTCTTCATTAAGTAAAGAAGGATATAATTTTGTAGTAAAGGATAATATTATGAACATATTCCTAGATCAAAAGTTGATTGGATCAGGCTCGTTACATAATGGCATATTCATTCTCAATCAAAATACAGTCCTTAATATACAAAACACACACAAGAGGAAGAGTTTAGAAATGAACGAATCCTTCTTGTGGCATTGTAGACTTGGTCATATCAATGCGACACGACTGGCTAAGTTACATAAGGATGGATATTTGAATCCGTTCGAATTATCATCTTATGATACTTGCCATTCATGTCTCAAAGGAAAAATGACCAAAACTCCGTTTAGTGGACACGGAGAAAGAGTTGCGGAACTCTTAGGACTGCTACATAGTGATGTATGCGGTCCTATGTCTACGCATGCCAGGAACGGTTCTTCCTACTTCATTACATTCACTGACGATCTCTTAAGATACGGACATGTGTTTCTGATGAAACACAAGTCTGGAGCTTTTGAGAAATTCAGAGAATATAAGCACGAAGTAGAGAACTAAACGGGCAAAAGTATTAAGATCCTTCGATCTGATCGAGGAGGAGAATACTTGAGCAATGAGTTCCTAGATTATCTAAAAGAGAATGGGATTCTCTCTCAGCTTACTCCTCCTTATACACCACAGCACAACGGTGTATCGGAGCGGAGGAATCGCACCCTATTAGATATGGTGCGCTCTATGATGAGCACGGTTGAGTTGTCTATTTCCTTCTGGGGATATGCACTGGAGACAGCTGCAGACCTATTGAATATGGTCCCCATCAAATCTGTGTCAACCATTCCATATGAGATATGGAAAGGAAAGAGACCATATCTTAATTATGTTAGGATATGGGGTTGTCAGGCATATGTGAAAACACAAAATCCGGACAAGCTCGGGGCAAGGTCTATTCTATGCAAGTTTATTGGATATCCCAAACATTCGCGCGGGTATATCTTCTACCACAACGAAGAACAAAAGGTGTTTGTCTCTCGGCACGCCGCCATTTTAGAAAAGGAATTTCTTGCAAAAAAGATTAGTGGCTCTGAGGTAGAACTGGAAGAAGTTCTAGCAACACAAACTACAACAGAAAATTTAGTGGAACCAGAGGATTCAGTAGTACCCGACGAACCCCAGCCTCTCCGCCGATCTAGCAGGGTTTCTCATCCACCTGAGAGATACTACGGTTTTCTTATTGATGGTGGAAGCGAGGATTGCATCATGGTAGATGATGACCCGACTAGTTTCGAGCAGGCCATCACGAGTGGTGACTCTGTGAAATGGCTGGATGCAATGCGATCGGAGATGGAATCCATGTACACCAACAAAGTATGGATTTTGGAAAATGCTCCTGAAGGGGTAAAACCCATTGGGAGCAAGTGGATCTTTAAAAAGAAAATTGTGTAGATGGAAAAGTTGAGACTTTCAAAGCTAGACTTGTAGCAAAGGGTTTTCGTCAACGACCAGGTGTGGATTATGACGAAACCTTTTCTCCAGTGGTATGCTTAAGTCCATCCGGATCTTACTTGCCATTGCTGCATACCATGACTACGAAATCTGGCAGATGGATGTTAAGATCGCCTTTCTAAATGGTGATTTAGAAGAGTGCGTGTACATGACTCAGCCAGAGGGCTTCGTAGATAGTGGGAGTAGCGGAAAGGTGTGCAAGCTGCTTAAATCCATTTATGGGTTAAAGCAAGCATCGCGGAGTTGGAACATCTGTTTTGATGTTGTAGTCAAAGAGTTTGACTTCATCAAAAATATAGATGAACCTTGTATTTATAAGAAGGTAGCAGAGAGTAAGGTTGTATTCCTCGTATTGTACGTGGATGACATACTCTTGATAGGAAATGATGTTCCTATGCTGCAATCAGTCAAGCTCTTCTTATCACAAAGATTCTCAATGAAAGATCTAGGTGATGCCTCCTGCATATTGGGAATCATGATCTATAGAGATAGATCTAAACGGATACTGGGATTGTCCCAATCCAGGTACATTGACACCATACTAAAGAGGTTTAGTATGGAAGAATCCAAGCATGGGAACCAACCCACGATCTCTGGACTCACTCTCTCCAAAGAGATGTCTCCCAGGACTTATTTAGAGAGAGCTCGCATGCAAGGGATACCCTATGCTTCGGCAGTAGGCTCTATCATGTATGCGATGCTATGTACCAGACCTGATGTAGCATACTCACTAAGTGTAGTGAGTTGGTATCAAGCAGATCCTGGAGAGAGTCACTGGATAGCTGTGAAGAACATTCTCAAGTACTTGCGAAGGACTAAGGAGATGTTCTTGGTGTATGGTAACGGAGAACTCCAGGTGGAGTCCTTTACCGATTCCAGCTTCCAAAGTGATAAGGACGACTCTAAGTCGCACTCGGGATTTGTCTTTACCCTCAATGGAGGGGCGGTATGTTGGAAGAGTTCCAAACAGTATACCGTTGCAGACTCGACGATGGAGGCTAAATACATTGCTGCCAACGATGCTGCCAAAGAGGCTGTCTGGATTAAAAAAAGTTCATTAGTGAGCTTGGTGTGGTTCCATCCATTGAGCATCCAATACCTCTGTATTGCGATAACAATGGAGCTGTGGTTTTAGCCAAGGAACCCAGGTCCCATCAAAAGTTCAGACATATTCTGAGGCGGTATCACCTAATCAGGGAGATAGTTGATCGCCGGGAAATCGAGGTCAGGAGAGTAGATACGAAGGACAACACTGCGGATCCACTCATGAAGGCCATTCCCCAGATACAGTTTGAGAGATTATTCGGGATGCTAGGTATGAGATACTACAGCAGCTGGCCTTAGTGCAAGTGGGAGATTGTTAGTTATGTATATGCCCTAGAGGCCATTGTTGTATATATGATGTATATTATAATGGATGCTTGGATATATATAGAGAGGACTTTCTTGCTCGTCATGATAGTATGCTATTTGGTTTCCCTTTATCTTAACATGTTGACTTATATTAGTTTACTGTCTTACTCTCACATGTTGATAAAGCCCTTAGGATCTATACTCGACTACTGGGACTATGATGAGATCATACTAGTGAGGCCACGGTAGTCGATGAGTACATCCTATAACTGTTCCTAGTCGAGGGTATATCGAGACAGGGCATCGATACACCAGAGTAGACTAGCGTATACGCATCTTGACCCATATGATGGGCGATGGATGATCCCATATCCATCGGTGTTTTGACATCAGAGATGGTGTACGGGTGCTCAGTGGAGACTGGGTACACTGGACGGACTCGCTGAGAACTCCCAGATGGTGATATACCACCCGTCAGATGGCAGTTCTCTAGTGACACTGGTACAGGGTAGTCTGTAGATCCGAGATCGTCATAGACTCTTGTGTGATTCCCACTGTGCTTTGATTTCCACCATACCACGTCCAAGAGGGCGTGCAAAACAGTGGCTTTTGGGTGCAGTCCCGAATCACATGGAGGTAATGAGCGATAGGAGGGGATTCGTCTCTCCCGGTATAGGGAGTTGATGTTGTGCTGTGTTCGATTGGCTATAACTGGAAGTCCTTAGCCAGGGCTGATATAGAGATTTACTGGTAAGTGTTACCAGTAGTTTCTTAATGTGTTATGAGCCTCACATCGACACGACTTATCGGTTACTGGGGTCTGACGTATACCACCCCTAGACTTGATATGCAACATATCAGACGAAGAGACCTGACTGTACGGAAGTGTTACTGATTGGATTCACAGGAGAATGTACAGGCTAGCTTGTTGATCTTCTGATCGCTCAATACCTGGGTGGCTGTTACGTTTAGCTGACCGCTTGCAGCTTATAGGTGTTTGATATGATCATCACCTGCTACCGGCGTATTGACGATTCTTTAAAGTCCTACACAGAGTTTCTTGACTCAGGCAAAACGGAGTAGGGGCACATATGTGATATGTGCACGACCGAGGATAATGCGATATGAGATACCGTATTTTATCCTCGCGATATTTAGATATGAGCCGGGTCATCGGATTAAGTGTTGATTCGATGAATCGGTACATGATATATCACGGCACTCATCAACGCCAGAGTGAAGCCGGGAGAAACCTGGGTTCAATGCGCCATTCGGTGGCGGAACCTATGGTCAAAGTGCGAACAACGCATAGAGGAGGCTCCTGCCGTGGGCATGTTCGTGGGGACTCTTGACCCTCAGGCAACCATATCCCAATTCATGATGTTCTTCAAGCCGACCACCTTCCAGGCCCTGATTGAGAAGCTGACCCAAATGGACCAGATGGGCCATAGGCCTTCCTCTTCAAAGACGGAGCCTTGGAATGAAAAGGGCCAAGGGAAAGCAACCTTCGTCTCCAACGCTCAACAACAAACGAGTGGCCCGAGACCGGTTGTTCGCTAAAGCAACAAGCGGCAATCCCTTCGATGAGAAGTTGAGATGTCCTTACTCGTTTCCCCGGGATAAAACAAGGAAACTGTTTGAACTGGCAGTGCGCAATGGGCTCATCACCCTACCGGAGTCGAGACACCCAACGCGACCGAACGACGTCAACGATCCTAATTACTGCCCCTACCATCGAGTATTGGGCCATCCGATCGAAGACTGCTACGTCTTCAAAAACTGGGTTGAAGACCAATACCAACAGGGCAAGTTCGCGCTATCCGAAAACTGGAAGGTGAATCCGCCACAACAGCACACTCCTAAAAGGGTGGACACACCGGGGGCATCGTGCTCTTTTATAGAAGAAGCTCCATGGGAGGTCGCTCTTTTATCCAAGACGAAAAGAATGCTGAAGGATCTTCACACATGCCCGGCAATCAGGTGGAAAAGCCCGCTAGAGCCTGAGATCATTGAGGGAATGCTAAAACCGCGCCCGATGCCGAGAATTGGTAGCGATGGTCAAAACGCTCAGGCCCAGCCGTCAAAGTCTTCAAAGAAGAAGAAAAAGCCCGTGAAGCCTGATGACAAGCGCACGGATCTGCAAAAGCATATTGACGTACTGGAGGAATATAACCAGAAGGCGCGGACCCCGGTCACACTCCAAGAATTTCTCAACAATATCCTTCAGAGCGGAGATAACGACAATAACAACGGGGATGACTCGTCAGAAGAATCTGAGGACTATGTGGCAAGTTGCCACATGGTCTTTCATTCGGCGTTAACTAACGAAGAAGCTCACTCGGCGATAAAAGACAGCATAAAAGAGCTGGGGGCAGGATCGAAGCCAAAACCCTTGGAACCGTCCGACGAGATGATCGACTTGCTACTGAACGAAGCCCGTCAGAAAAGCAAAGCCAATCGAGAGCGCGAACTGGCTATATTCGAAAAAGCCAAACGCGGACGACTGAATGAAAAGGTCGAGGCACCCCAACCGGATCGAAGCATCCCTATCGTCAGCAAAAGCAAGCTTAAAGTGAGGAAACGATTCGCTAGTGCCCTGTCAATAGGAATGAAGTTGCGCTCTTTCAGAGGAAATTCTCCTGGCAGTATATATCTTGATGAAGCGGACATACATCCTAACTTCTGCTTATACCATCAAAGGATTGTATACCCTATGTTAGGTTTACCTAGCACCTCATGAAGGGTTTGGAAGCATCATATGTTTCAAAATCAAATTTTTTAGGTGCTAAGTGAACATACAAAGAATCATCACTAGAAAATTAGGGTTTCTTAACATAGACATCACCACAAGTAATAAAAGCTAAGGGTTTTGAGAGTACAACCTTTGTAGCTCCCTACGCTAGACTCCTTGGCTACTTGAGGGTTAGAAGAAGTCTGCTTGAGATCCTCTAGGTCCACGATGATCCACCCGGAGTCCTCTTTGTCCAAGCTTGAAACTTCACATGATCAAGAGATGAAATGGAAGCTAACACTCTCCACTAATGGGCAAGACTAGTGTAGAATGGTGTTGTGGTTGGTTTTCTCACTTCAAAATCCTAACTTGGTAAGTATTTTGCTCACTTGAGAAATCTAGAGAGCAAAAGAGAGGAGGAAGAAGATGATGGCTCTGGAAAACTCAAGAGAATGATAATCCCATATGAAAAATAGAAAATATAAGTATATATATTTTCTACTCTTCATCTCAAACCATGGTTACATAATAAAGATATTATTGTACTTGAGTTAAAAGACAAAAGGAAGATTAACTCATGGTTAAAAAGTGGGTGAACAAAGGTTAGTTCAAAGAAGAGTGTAGAAGATAACCATGGATTAATCTTTTTCTTTTCTTTTGTTTTAAAACAAATACAAATATATATCCATATATAATCATAAGGTGTGAGTCTTATATTGCCACCATCTTCTATATATACAACCATGATAGAATGATGTATGCATGTATGTGTGCATGTACATCCATATGTGCATGAACAAGAATGAATGCATACATGCATGCATACACCCAAAAAAAAAGACATGAAAAGGATTTCTAGTGAGAAACTAATGGTTAAATGATAAATCAACACTTGATTTAGCAACCCGGTCATATCACATACGACCCGACCAAAAGCAAGCCACCCGATTAATATACGGTATCTTATACGCGCATTTTAACCGGGTCCATGCGCATATCGCATATTCGCACCACGACGTTTCGCCTGGACTAGATAACTCCTTTGTGGGACTCTAAGACTCGTCAATACGCCGGCAGTGGGTGATGATCATATCAAGCACCCCCAAGCCGCAAGCGGTCAGCTAAACATAACGGCCACCCGGGTATTGAGCGATCAGAAGAAAACAAGCGAACCTGCTACAACTCCCGTCGAGCCAACCGGCAACACTACCGTACAGTCCGGTCTCTTCGTCAGATATGCTGCATATCGAGTCTAGGGATGGTAACGTCGACCCCAATAACTCAATAAGTCGTGCCGATGAGTGGTCTATAACAGATCGAGAAACTACTGATAACACTTATCAGTAAATCTCAGCAGCCCTGGCCAGGGCCTTACTGATATAACCAGTCGAGCACAGCACAGCATCAACTCCCAATATCGGGAGAGACGAAACCCCTCCTATCGCTCATCGCCTTCGTGTGTCTCGGGACTGTACCCAACGGCCACCTGTTTGCACGACTCAGTAGAGCCGTGGTAGGGTGGTAATCAAAGTACAGCGGGAGAGTACATAAGACTCTATGACGATCTCGGGTTTACAGATTAACCTGCACCAGTGTCACCTGAGAACTGCTATCCGACGATAGATATAATTCCATATAGGAGTTCTCGGCGAGTCCGTCCAGTGTACCAAGTCACCACTGAGCACCCGTATACGATCTTGATGTCAAACATCGATGAATGTGGGAACATCCATCGCCCATCATATGGGTCTAGTATCATATACGCTAGTCTACTCTGGTATATCGATGCCCCGTCTCGATGCACCTACGACTAGGGACATTTCAGGATATGCTTATAAACTACAGATGCCCCACTAGTATGATCTCCATCATAATCACAGTAGTCAAGCCTATATCCTCAGGGCTTTATCAACATATATGAATGAATAAAAGCACGATCAAATCAACATGTCAGATAAAGAAGAACCAGATAGCATACTATCAAGACGAGCAAGAATGTACACTGAATATATATATATATATACATGTATAAATACATCCACTATCATATAATGGCCTCTAGGGCATACATATATCTAACAATCTCCCACTTGCACTAAGGCCAGTTATTGGCGTATCTCATACCCAACATCTCAAAAAGTTGCTCATGCTGCGGCTGAGGGAAGGCCTTGGTGAGTGGATCCGCGGCGTTATTATTTGTGTCTACTCTCTTAATCTCGATCTCGCAGCGATTTATAATCTCCCGGATCAAATGAAAGCGCCTCAGGATGTGTCTGGATCGCTGATGGGACCTGGGCTCCTTGGCTAACGCCATAGTCCTATTATTATCACAATATAATGGTATTGGATTAATAATGGTTGGAACTACTCCTAGCTCCGAGACGAACTTCCTCATCCAGACGGCTTCCTTGGCGGCATCATTTGCAGCAATGTACTCAGCCTCCATCGTAGAGTCTGCAACGGTATCCTGTTTGGAACTCTTCCAACTAACCGCCCCTCCATTGAGGGTAAATACAAACCCTGAGATAGATTTGCTGTCGTCCTTATTGCTCTGGAAGCTCGAATCGGTAAAAGCCTCCATTTGGAGATCTCCATTACCATACACCAAGAGAAATTCTTTAGTCCTTCGCAAGTACTTAAGAATGTTCTTCACAGCTATCCAGTGATTCTCCCCTGGGTTGGATTGATACCTGCTTACAACACTAAGTGCATAAGCTACATCTGGGCGTGTACATAACATCGCATACATTATAGATCCTACTGCCGAAGCATAGGGTATAATGCTCATTCGAGCTCTCTCTTCATCGGTCTTTGGGCAAGAGTCCTTGGAGAGAGTGACCCCATGGCAAGCGGGTAAGGCACCCCGCTTGGAGTCTTCCATACTAAACCTTTTTAGGATGGTGTTGATGTACCTGGTTTGGGACAATCCCAATAACCTCTTGGATCTATCCCTATAGATCCTTATACCCAGAATGTATGTGGCATCACCCAGGTCCTTCATGGAGAACCTTAGTGATAAGAAAGATTTGACCGACTGTAGCATAGGAATATCATTTCCTATCAGAAGAATATCGTCCATGTACAATACGAGGAATGTGACAGCTCTCCCTACAGCCTTCTTATAAACACAAGGTTCATCTGGATTTTTGATGAAATCAAACTCTTTGATAACATCACCGAAGCAGATGTTCCAACTCCGTGATGCCTTCTTTAACCCATATATGGATTTAAGCAATTTACATGCTTTCCCGCTGCTCCCACTGTCAATGAAGCCCTCTGGCTGATCCATATAAACGCATTCTTCTAAATTTCCATTTAGAAATGCTGTTTTAACGTCCATCTGCCAGATTTCATAGTCGTAGTGAGCAGCAATGGCAAGTAGGATCCGAATGGATTTAAGCATGGCTACGGGAGAAAAAGTCTCGTCATAGTCCAAACCTGGTCTTTGACGAAAACCCTTCGCCACAAGTCTTGCCTTATAGGTCTCCACCTACCCATCTACACCAATCTTTCTTTTAAAGATCCATTTGCACCCCACAGGTTTTACCACAGGGGGTACAACGTCCAAAGTCCATACTTTGTTGGTGTACATAGACTCCATTTCGGATGTCATGGCATCCAGCCACTTCACAGAGTCTCCACTCGTGATAGCTTGCTGAAAACTGGTAGGATCATCATCATCCATGATGCAGTCTTCTCCGTCACCATCAATGAGGAAACCGTAGTACCTCTCCGGTGGGCGAGAAGTCCTACCAGACCTACGGAGTGGCCAAAGTTCCTCAGTTTCTATTGCAACAGCCGGTTCAACCAAGTCGTCATTTGTAGTTTGTGTCTCTAGAACCTCTTCTAGATCTACCACATAGCCATCAGCTTTATCTGTGAAAAACACTTTTTCCAAGAATGTGGTATGCTGAGAAACAAACATCTTTTGTTCCTCCTTGTGGTAGAATAGATATCCATAAGAATTCTTTGGATACCCCACAAAATTACAAATGACCGACCGTGTCTCGAGTTTGTCCTGATTCTGCTTTTTAACATAGGCCGGGCAACCCCAAATCTTAATTCTTTTAAGAGATGGTCTCTTCCCATGCCATATCTCATATGGCGTGGTAAACACGGTTTTGGTTGGGACCCTGTTCAGTAGAAATGCTGCAGTCTCCAATGCATGCCCCCAAAATGAGACGGGTAACTCAGCATCACTCATCATGGAACGGACCATATCTAATAGGGTCCTATTCCGTCATTCTGACACACCGTTGTGCTATGGTGTGTAAGGAGGAGTGAGCTGAGAGAGAATCCCATTCTCTTTTAGGAAGTTTGCAAATTCTGTACTGAGGTACTCCCCACCTCGATCTGATCGAAGCATCTTAATACTCAAGCCGGTTTGTTTTTCTACTTCTTGTTTATATTCAGTGAATTTCTCGAAAGCTTCGGATTTGTGCTTTAATAAAAATACATGACCGAATTTTGAGAAATCGTCAGTGAAAGTAATGAAGTAAGAAAAACCGCCTCTAGCCTGTGTAGACATTGGCCCACATACATCGCTATGTATGAGTCCTAGGAGCTCGGAAGCTCTTTCTCCGTGTCCAGTAAACGGAGTTTTGGTCATTTTACCCTTGATACAAGACTGGCAAGTCGCATAAGATTTATATTCAAAAGAGTTTAAATATCCATCTTTGTGTAACTTGTTTAGTCTTGTTTCGTTAATATGACCAAGTCTACAGTGCCAAAGAAAAGCTTCATTTATTTCTGAAAGTTTTCTTTTATTAGTGTGTTGTATGTTGAGAACTGTGTGTTGATTTAGGACGTATATCCCGTTATTAAGCGTATCATACCCAACCAACATTTGATTCAGGTAAATGTTCATAACATTGTTCTGCAATACAAAATTATATCCTTCATTGTCTAATAAAGAAACAGATATTATATTACAAAGCATACTTGGTACAAAATAACATGGGTTCAAAACCAATATACACCCAGATGGCAACCCCAAGTGATACTCTCCCACTGCGACTGTATGTACATTGGAACCATTTCCAACGCGGAGAGTATGGTCACCTGTCTTCAAAACCTTGCTATTTCTCAGCCCCTGCATAGAATTGCAAATGTGAGAACCTGAACCGGTATCTAATACTCAGGAAGCAGAGTTTATTGAAAAACAGTTTTCTGTCACAAACACACCTGAAGCGGAAGCATCCCCATGCTTCTTCTTGAGATTTAAGTACTCCGTACAGTTGCGCTTCCAATGTCCTGTTTTGTGGCAATGAAAACATTCCCCTTTCCCCGATTCTCCAGCTTTGGACTTTTCCTTCTCCTTAACCTTTTTTACTCCACCCTTAGGATTGGTGGGCTTCTTCTTTTTCTTTCCCTTGGCCTTAGCCTTTGGGCGAGAAGAAGAAGATTGTCCAACAGTCATAACGGGAGTTTTCACTGATTTCAGTGTGTTCTCTGCACTCCTTAACATATTAAGGAGTTCAGGTAGTTCCTTCTCCATGTTGTGCATGTTGAAGTTAATTATGAATTGAGCAAAGGTGGAGGGGAGGGACTGCAGAATAATATCTGTATATTGTTCGTTGTCCATCGTCCATCCAAGGTCCTCAAGCTCTTCTATGAGAGCTATCATCTTCAGAACATGGTCTCCTACTGGTGTGCCAGGGGCCATTCGCATCTGAAACAATTTCTTTGATGCTTCGTATCGTAATACGCGGGATTGCTCTCCATACAACTCCTTTGTATGGAGGAATATGTTATGAATGTCCATATTCTCGTGCTGCTTTTGATGTGTGTTGTCCATCGATGCAAGCATGAGGCATTTGGCCGTGGCACAGTCAGCGTCCCATGTCTTGCGGACTTCTTTGTCCGCAACTGAGGATTTTGGACCTGGGACGGGCGGGGTTGGAGCCGTGAGGACATATGATACTTTATCATAAGTCAAGGCTATTTTCAAATTCCTCAGCCAGTCTTTATAATTGGTCCCATTCAGTTTGTTTTTATCTAGTAGAAGCTTGAGTCCAGTCATTGGTATCTGCCATTAAGAGAGAGAAAAGAATACACTCAGCGAAAGCTCTTGCAAAGATCAGATTAGTTATTATCTTGTCTAATTGATATTTCCCACTGCTTTAATCGAGTTTTTCTTTCAAACCTTAAAAAGAAAACTAGCCAGGATTAATTACAGTCTACAACTTCGCTAACCGTTCAGCCAGGCCAGTGTCGGTACTTGAGGGAGGTTCCTCGTGCTTTCGCACGGACCTAATTAAAGTAAACCTCGTTTTCCCAGAGGCGTAGCCCCGTTAACACCTTTCAAGACACCTAATGAGTTAGCTAATTGTAAACTGCAAAACTCTCCTGGGAGCAACTATTGCCTACAGTGGGATCGGGATCCAACCATCATATGGAAGGTATGCAATCTCATTGCAAATCTCAACACTTGAAATTCCCGATGTGGTTTTTGCCCCTAGTACTCATGACCTTGGCTAAGGTCAACAAATCACAAGCACTAGTCAAGCTCAACCCGTCATTTCTTAATTAATTAGACCCGTTCACATGACCCTTGGCTAAGGTCAATAAAGTCATATGCCCGTCCTAATTAATCTGCATCATATGCATTGTAGGAAGACATCACTTAGCTACCGTACACTACGCCTTGGCTAAGGTCAACAAACGTAGCACGAATACTAAGTACTCTACTTCCTAAAATGACGGAGGGTTGCGGATGACTTTTAAGAAAATCTTAGACGCTTTGAACTTGATATCGTTGTAGAATCAAATGGTTTTCAAAAGGAGTGGCTTAAGCTCCGCAGTTTTGAAATGTAGCTTTTTCATAAAGAGCCGAGTGGTTTTCAAATCCGATTCTACAATATCTTTTTAGGTTTATTTTCTTTACATTAATCATATTAATGTAGTCCCATCATTTAAGTCCTTAAGCCAATCACAGAAAAGAAACGAAAATATAACGTACGCTTATGCCATCCGCATTCGCCGCAATGTTCCATTATGCACCGTTAGGTTACTTAACTAACGGCATACCGGGACGGGACTAGCGCGGGTGTAAAACATAAGCAACGTCTACTATATATCTCATATATAATATATCATTCGTCTCAGATATCACAGAACACAGGCAGCAGAAACACAGATATAATGTGGGATATACTAGGACGTCCGTATTTAGTATTTAGCCAACAATAGAAAATAAGGATTCCACAGTCGCGATGAATAGCCAAGCCCACACCCCTAGACCCCTACGAGAGCGGCAAGCGACCCTACCAATTCTGGAGTTTAGGAGACCCGGTCTCGACTCCTCGAGATGGCCTCCCACTGAACCCCAGAACCCGGTCACCTGTGCTCCCCTCCTTGGGTCTATCCTAATGCGGAAAAGTAAATAATATACAACACTGGTGACATCAACTTTAACCCGGAAGTGCCCTAAATAAAAGAATATTACATTACATTTGAATTATACATGAATGAAAATAAAACTCTCATCTCACATAAGACCCCCCGGCTATTCAATCGCGACAATCCTGCACATCATATCTGAGCAACACATAATATCATATATCATCAACGTAAGTAAGTATGCGTACCCCGATTGTCGTTGATGTATAGCAACGAAACCGAAGATAAGCGACATACTACACTTACGGTCACAGAAAAGAAAGTGTAAAACTACAACATTTGGAATCCACATTCCTTTTAGACATCGTAAATCCGAAATATCACATACTTCGCATTTCATGCCTAACTATATGAATTCCACATATTGTATCACATTCCAGATAAATAGACAGTATTAAAGTTTTCGAACGAGTGCTCAAATACCCAAAATTTCCAAAAGCTCAACACTTGAGCGGAGTTCAAAAAACCCGGAATGTGTCACAGTAGTAGCGGTCCACCAGTAGAAGGGTCAAGCCAACGCCTCACATGTGGCACGCCGTACTGCCTCAAACCCTAAGGTTCAAAAGGCAGTTCAAGACGGTCACATAATCGAGTTAAGGTTTGTTGTCTTCTAAAGGGTCCACCACTTAACTTGCACGTATTTCCGAAAGATTTAAACCCCGTGAAAAAATGAGTTAATGATACTCGTTCGAACTTTTTAATACTTTCTTAATTACCCGGAAAAAGGCACGAAATTAAAATTCCGATCGAATCACCGAATCCAAAACAATCTCCAGAACATATATCACTTAAACCAGATTTAAAATACCCAAAAATATCTACAAGCAGGTAAGAAGATCACTGTGTAAAAACGAGGCCTTAATGCATCTGTACGGCCGCGGAACCGCGGCCCAAGCAAGCTTTGGCCGCGGTTTCGCGGTGGGATTTACTGCTTAGGGCTTCGTTTTTAACAGTGGTTCTTATAATTCCCTGTTGAATTTTTTACATATTTTTGATTCTGAAAATAATACAGTTTGAAAAAATGTCCAGAGAGTGTTCAAAAAACCGTATTTTTGGTTCGATCGGAGTTTTAACTTCGTTAAAGCAACGTCTAAATCTCTAGGTCGGCTCTGATACAATTGTTAGGTTTACCTAGCACCTCATGAAGGGTTTGGAAGCATCACATGTCTCAAAATCAAATTTTTTAGGTGCTAAGTGAACATACAAAGAATCATCACTAGAAAATTAGGGTTTCTTAACATAGACATAACCACAAGTAATAAAAGCTAGGGTTTTGAGAGTACAACCTTTGTAGCTCCCTACGCTAGACTCCTTGGCTACTTGAGGGTTGGAAGAAGTCCGCTTGAGATCCTCTAGGTCCACGATGATCCACCCGGAGTCCTCTTTGTCCAAGCTTGAAACTTCACATGATCAAGAGATGAAATGGAAGCTAACACTCTCCACTAATGGGCAAGACTAGTGTAGAATGGTGTTGTGGTTGGTTTTCTCACTTCAAAATCCTAACTTGGTAAGTATTTTGCTCACTTGAGAAATCTAGAGAGCAAAAGAGAGGAGGAAGAAGATGATGGCTCTAGAAAACTCAAGAGAATGATAATCCCATATGAAAAATAGAAAATATAAGTATATATATTTTCTACTCTTCATCTCAAACCATGGTTACATAATAAAGATATTATTGTACTTGAGTTAAAAGACAAAAGGAAGATTAACTCATGGTTAAAAAGTGGGTGAACAAAGGTTAGTTCAAAGAAGAGTGTAGAAGATAACCATGGATTAATCTTTTTCTTTTCTTTTGTTTTAAAACAAATACAAATATATATCCATATATAAACATAAGGTGTGAGTCTTATATTGCCACCATCTTCTATATATACAACCATGATAGAATGATGTATGCATGTAAGTGTGCATGCACATCCATATATGCATGAACAAGAATGAATGCATACATGCATGCATACACCCAAAAAAAACAGACAAGAAAAGGATTTCTAGTAAGAAACTAATGGTTAAATGATAAATCAACACTTGATTTAGCAACCCGGTCATATCACATACGACCCGACCAAAAGCAAGCCGCCCGATTAATATACGGTATCTTATACGCGCATTTAACCGGGTCCATGCGCATATCGCAGATGCGCACCACAACGTTTCTCCTGGACTAGGTAACTCCTTTGTGGGACTCTAAGACTCGTCAATACGCCGGCAGTGGGTGATGATCATATCAAGCACCCCTAAGCCGCAAGCGGTCAGCTAAACGTAACGGCCACCCGGGTATTGAGCGATCAGAAGAAAACAAGCGAACCTGCTACAACTCCCGTCGAGCCAACCGGCAACACTACCGTACAGTCCGGTCTCTTCGTCAGATATGCTGCATATCGAGTCTAGGGATGGTAACGTCGACCCCAATAACTCAATAAGTCGTGCCGATGAGTGGTCTATAACAGATCGAGAAACTACTGATAACACTTATCAGTAAATCTCAGCAGCCCTGGCCAGGGCCTTACTGATATAACCAGTCGAGCACAGCACAGCATCAACTCCCAATATCGGGAGAGACGAAACCCCTCCTATCGCTCATCGCCTTCGTGTGTCTCG
The DNA here is from genome assembly GCA_030015575.1 of Agapanthus africanus. NCBI lineage: Eukaryota > Viridiplantae > Streptophyta > Magnoliopsida > Asparagales > Amaryllidaceae > Agapanthus > Agapanthus africanus. The sequence continues at coordinate 201,269,355 of CM057347.1, read as the reverse complement.
GGACTGTACCCAACGGCCACCTGTTTGCACGACTCAGTAGAGCCGTGGTAGGGTGGTAATCAAAGTACAGCGGGAGAGTACATAAGACTCTATGACGATCTCGGGTTTACAGATTAACCTGCACCAGTGTCACCTGAGAACTGCTATCCGACGATAGATATAATTCCATATAGGAGTTCTCGGCGAGTCCGTCCAGTGTACCAAGTCACCACTGAGCACCCGTATACGATCTCGATGTCAAACATCGATGAATGTGGGAACATCCATCGCCCATCATATGGGTCTAGTATCATATACGCTAGTCTACTCTGGTATATCGATGCCCCGTCTCGATACACCTACGACTAGGGACATTTCAGGATATGCTTATAAACTACAGATGTCCCACTAGTATGATCTCCATAATAATCACAGTAGTCAAGCATATATTCTCAGGGCTTTATCAACATGTATGAATGAATAAAAGCATGATCAAATCAACATGTCAGATAAAGAAGAACCAGATAGCATACTATCATGACGAGCAAGAATGTACACTGAATATATATATATATATATATATACATGTATAAATACATCCACTGTCATATAATGGCCTCTTGGGCATACATATATCCAACACCCTACCAAGAATTGCATAGCCTTTAAAACTGGTGGCAGGGATATGTTGTCCACCGACAACACGTTCAACGAGTGAAGCGCAAGGCTCGTCGGGAACAGAAAAGCACGACAGATGAGCGCAAAAGAGCTGCTGGCAACTATCACATAGTCGACACCAAGGGATCACAAGTTATCACCTTTGGAAGCGACTCTGACGAAGAAATCACCCTCAGCCCTCTCTTTAAGGAATCCACTTCCGACACAAAAAAAGCGAAGATTTCCGAGAAAATCTAGCTTCGTAATCATACGTTGCCCGAAAAATCTTGGACCACTATGTCCTAAAACTGGCTATTGACTGAAACGTCGTTAAACTACTACCAACCCGCGTCGTCCCCAAGCTGACGTGGTGTTAAAAAAAACGGTACGTCCACAAGCGAATTGGGCACGGATGAAAACCCGAAAAGGCTCCGTGAGTAAAAACAGCAGGGCTACCGGTGAGTTTTGTGAAAACCCGAAAGGGCGCAATCTCATTAAAAGACACTTACAAGGTCCTCTCGACCTTGTGAGGAGAAAATGCCTGCGTGAGATCCTTACGACCCACAAAGGAGAAACACACTTGGGGATCCCCACGATTCCTAAGGAGAAATTACACTTGCGAGATCCTCATGACTCGTAAGGAGAACCCTCTTATGAGACCCTCACAGCTCATAAGATTCAAAAGCCTTAAGCTACAGGGATCTGAACCTGTTCTTAAGCAGTCATACCCCCCGATTTTGCTTTACAAGCGGTTCAATGTTGACCCTTCTATACAATCCATGGGCACAAATAAACATTTTCCTAACAGAGTCCCACCAGCGACTAGGGATATGCTCACACAGTGAACGATCCTTATAAGTCCTCTCGACTTATAAGGAGAAAACACTCTTGTAAGATCCTTACGACTTATAAGAGAACATACATTTAAGAATCCTCACGATTTTTAAAGAGAAAACGCACCTATGAGATCCTCACGACTCATAGGGAGAAATACCTTCATGAGACCCTTACGGCTCGTAAAGTCAAAAAGCCTTAGTCAACAGGATCCTAACCATGTTTGCTAAGCCACCTTTGTTCGACATCGACAGAGGCAAATGATGATTCGCTCCTGGCAATATCCCAGTTGTAGCGATGCTGATGCCTAAATCGTTGTTAAATTCCAAGCCCTTTCACGGCAAATGATGATTCGCTCCTGGCAACATCCCAGTTGTAGCGATGCTGATGCCTAAATCGGTATCAAATTCCAAATCTAAACTCGCAACAAGAATCAGCGAGTCAAAAATGCATATGAAATAGCCAAAATGATGGGGCAACTTGCAACAAAATCAGCAAGTATAATATATGCATACAAAAACAGACGAAATGATTAGGCAACTCGCAATAAAAAGCAGCGAGTAAAAAAAATAGCCGAAATGATTGGGCACCGCGAAAAATAGCCGAAATGATTGGGCAATCGCGACTTTCGCGATACGAAAAGCTGAAATGATAGAGCATCGCGGAAAGAAATAAAAAAAATGAAATGAAACTTTATGCCCTGCAGGTGAGATCATATTGACCCCTGTATACAATCCATGAGCACAAACAAGAAGGGAACCATATCGTCCCACCAGGCTTCGTCGAAGCGAAACCAAATCTCGACGGTTCATAGACAACCTAAAGACAATCTCGACAATCATCGTAATATTGCAGACACAATGTCAACAAACGAAGCGAAGGAAGAGCCTTATCTTCAGGGTCTCGACGTCAACATCGACAGCCTAGAGATCACCAAAGGCGTTTCTCCTTACTCCAGTAGGATGCAGATGCGACGTCAATAAACGACCCCAGGGTCAAAACAACGGAACCATGGCAAAGTCCCCTAGTTCCAAATCTCGACGGTTCACAGACAGCCTAGAGATCACCAACGACGCTTCTCCTTACTCCAGCAGGATGCAGATGCGACGTCAACAAACGACCCCAGGGTTAAAACAACGGAACCATGGCAGAGTCCCCTAGTTCCAAATCTCGACGGTTCAGAGACAGCTTAAAGATCACCAACGGCGTTTCTCCTCACTCCAATCGGATGCATATGCAACATCAAAAAACGGAGCCACGGCAAAGTCCCCTAGTTCCAAATCTCGACGGTTCACAGACAACCTAGAGACTACCTCGGAGCCATGGCAGAGTCCCTAGTTCCAAGTCTCGACGGCCACATCTACAGCCTGGATACCCACAACAGCATTTCTTCTCACTACAACGGAATGCAGACGCGACATCAACAAGCGACCCCAGGGTCAAAACAACGGAGCCACGGCAAAGCCCCTAGTTCCAAGCCTCGACGGCTCATCAGCAATCTAGAGACCACCTCGACATTCGTCTCGACACAGCAGACGAGATGTCACCACTGCGTTCTTCCTCCAACAGGATTCAGACGCAATTCCACCAAACGGAGCCATGGCAAAGTCCCTAGTTCCAGATTTCAACGGCGACATCTACAGCCTAGAGATCATCAACAGCGTTCCTCCTCATTCCAGCAGGATACGGACGCGACATCCACCAAACGGAGCCATAGCAAAGTCCCTAGTTCCAGATTTCAACGGCGACATCTACAGCCTAAAAATCAGCAACGGTGATCCTCCTCATTCCAGCAGGATTCGGACGCGACGTCAACAATGCAGAGCCACGACAAAGTCCCAAGTTCTAAGACTCTACGGTCCACATACAACCTAGAGTCAACCAATGACCTCCCCGCTAGATCAACGCTCCGTCTTGGAAACAAGTCAACCAACGACCTCCCCGCCGGATCAACGCTCCGTCTTGGAAACAAGTCAACCAACTACGAGGAAATCAGCGTCCTTGACGAAAGCATATCGATTCGCGTCGACCCACAGAGAAATCAGTGTCTTTGGCAAAAAACTCGATCCAGGGAAATCAGCGTCCTTGACGAGAGCATCTCGATTCACGTCGACCCGCAGAGAAATCAGTGTCTTTGCAGGAATATCTTGATTCGTTTCAACTCCAAGGAAATCAACATCCTTGGCAAAACCTCGATTCAGGGAAATCAGCCTCCTTGGCGAGAGCATCTCGATTCGCGTCGACCTGCAAGGAAATCAATGTCTTTGCAGGAATACTTCGATTCGTCTCAATTACGAGGAAATCAGTGTCCTTGGAAAATACCTCGATTTGGGGAAATCAGCGTCCTTGACGAGAATATCTCGATTCGCGTCGACCCGCAGAGAAATCAGCGTCTCTGCAGGAATACCTCAATTCGTCTCAACCCTAAGGAAATCTGTGTCCTTGGCAACCTCCTCGATTTAGGGAAATCAGCGTCCTTGACGAGAGCATCTCGATTCGTGTCGGCCCGCAGAGAAATCAGTGTCTTTGCAGGAATACCTCGATTCGTTTCGACTCCAGGGAAATCAGTTTCCTTGGCAAAAACCTCGATTCAGGGAAATCATCGTCCTTGGCGAGAGCATCTCGATTCGCGTCGACCCGCAGAGAAATCAACGTCTTTGCAGGAATACCTTGATTCGTTTCGACTCCAGGGAAATCAGCGTCCTTGGCAAAACCTCGATTCAGGGAAATCAGCGTCCTTGGCGAGAGCATCTCGATTCGCGTCGACCCGCAGAGAAATCAGTGTCTTTGCAGGAATACCTCGATTCGTTTCGAATCCAGGGAAATCAGTGTCTTTGGCAAAAACCTCGATTCAGGGAAATCAACGTCCTTGACGAGAGCATATCGATTCGCGTCGACCCGCAGAGAAATCGGTGTCTTTGCAGGAATACCTCGATTCGTTTCGACTCCAGGGAAATCAGTGTCCTTGGCAAAACCTCGATTCAGGGAAATCAGCGTCCTTGGTGAGAGCATCTCGATTCGCGTCGACCCGCAAGGAAATCAGTGTCTTTGCAGGAATACCTCGATTCGTCTCAACTCCGAGGAAATCAGTGTCCTTGGTAAATACCTCGATTCAGGGAAATCAGCGTCCTTGACGAGAACATCTCGATTCGCGCCGACCCGCAGAGAAATCAGTGTCTCTGCAGGAATATACGACGTCAGCAAAGCGGACCTGCGACAAAGTTCCCGGTTCCATGACTTGGCGGTGCACAAACAACCCAAAGTCAACCCTCGACCTCCCTGTTGAAGCAATGCTTTGACTCGGGAGCAGGTCAACTCATCAATCACTTACGAGTCCTCTCGACTTGTAAGGAAGAAAATTCTCTTGTGGGATCCTTACGATTCTCAAGAGAAAACACACTCAGGAGTCTTCACGACTCCTAAGGTGAAAAGTCACCCACGAGATCCTCATGACTCGTAGGGAGAAAAGCCTTTGTGAGACCCTCACGGCTCATAAAGTTGGAAAGTCTTAGGCAACAGATCCTAACCCTGTTTCCTAAGCCATCGCTACCTTATAAAGAGTTCAAGATGAACTGTTATCTACCATATATGGGCCTTACTTGCCAAAGCTGCATGCCACTGAAATGGAGAAGTTACTCATGAGCATATAAACTACTTCACGCCAGAGTAAAACATAAAGAAATAGAAGGGTGCGGCTCATGGAGCTGAGGGTTTGGAACTATATCCCCTAAGAGTCGAGATTTGAGTCAATGATAAATGACGATACTTGTGTCCGCTCGTTATCTTCTCAGATCAAGATTCTGAAAATTATATACCAACCCAAAACTGGTCATACGCTATGAATTACTCTGCACTACTTCACCTATGTATATACTTACGTGGGCAAAGTAGTAGGGGGCATTTGTTCCCGCCGAAAAATTTCTGTGCAAAAGAGCCCAAGGTATCAAATGACAGCGATACGCTTAAGTAAATTCAAACCAGTATTTTCCAGGCTGTATTTTAACAAACTCCCGAATGTGAAATAGCTAAATTCTGATGGTATCGAAAGCGTCTCAAAAAAGCCTTCGATTTGATTTATTATGGGCCTCATAATTCATCCGGGGTCAAAAGTTATGAGCAAATATGCTATGCACGTGTAATCTAAGGAAGAAAATGCGAACCAGTATTTTCCGGGCTGTATTTTGAAAAACTACCGAATGAGAAACAGCTAATTTCTGATGGTGTCAAAAGCGTCCCGAAAAAACCTTCGATTTGATATATTATGAGCCTCATAATTCATCCGGGATCAAAAGTTATGAGGTATCACGTGCGCACACGTGACCGGGCATCACGTGCCCACACGTGACCGGGCATCATGTGCAGACACGTGACCATTTATAGGCAAAGCCTGTAGGCACTGAATAAAATAAATAATTGGAAATAATTAATCAATGGGGTCACGTGCCAACACGTGATGGGCCTTTAAACCCACTGAAAAGAATTAAAGGTATAATAAAATAACAAGGGAAAAAACCCCCAATGGGGCATCATGTGCCAGGTCACGTGCTGACACGTGATAATTCCTGAGTTCTTTAAAACAACAGAATTAAATTCTGGTCAAATGCTTAATCAGGGGGTCACGTGCCTACACGTGATGGGTTCCTAAAGATCTATGAATTAATAGAATTAAATTCTGATCAAGAGGGAATCAAAAACCCTAACTGGAAAAATATTTCTCTAAATCTTTCCAAACAAAAAAGATGGTGCTCTGTAAAATGGAGCACCGTTGGATTAAAAATCCAATGGTGATTAAAAATCACCAATTTATGGAAAAATTTTATATAAAGAAAGATTTTCCTGAAATTTGCCAGGAATAACAGATAAAATATCTTTTGGATTAAAAATCCAATGGTAAATAAAATTCACTGGATGATCTAAAAGATCATGTTGGTTACAAAAAACAACTAAAATCTTTCAATGAAAGATTGACAAAACAAATTGATACTTTTCTTTCTCCTATAAATAGGAACTGAGAAGAGAAGAGGGAGGATCTACTTTTTTTAGGAGAAGAACAGAGAGAAAAAAAGAGAGGAGAATTTAATTCTCAAGAGAGAAAAAAAGAGAAGAGAATTTAATTCTCAAGAGAGAAAAGAAAATTTCTTCAGAAGAGAAAAGAAACCCTAGGTGAGAAAGGGAAAAGAGATCTAAGCTCTATAAAATAAAAAGAGAATTTAATTCTCAATTCAAGAGTTTAACTCTTCTGAATAAGAACTTAGTTCTTTCTTTGGTTGAAGATCTGCAGAAGCAGATCTCCCCACAAGTTGAGAATTTAATTCTCATCGGGGAGATTCTGCCATGCAGATCCAAAACCTAGAGGGAGGATTGAGTTTAGGGAATTTTATTCCCCTAAATTCATAGGAATTTAATTCCTCCAGATGAAACTAGGGTTTAACCCTATATGAGAATTTAATTCTCCCAAACTCATAGGAATTCAATTCCTCCAAATAAAACTAGGGTTTAACCCTACATAAGAATTTAATTCTTCCAAATATATAGGAATTTAATTCCTCTAAATAAAATTGGGGTTTAACCCTATCAAAGAATTTAATTCTTAAACAAGAGATTTAACTCTCCATGCACGTAAAGAGATCAAGTACCCAACATGATCACGTGACAATACGTGGCCCTCACCTCCAATGACCGAAAAAGAACAAATAAGATTAGGTCACGTGCTCCCACGTGACCCTTGAATGGACTTCTTAAAATAAAAAGGGCAGAATTAATTTTGGGCGCCCTCACGTGTCCCCACATGACCCCTAACAAATACTTTCAATATCCAATGCATGGATACCCATCACGTGCCCACACGTGATGGCCTCGAAGATCAAGTGTTTAACACTTATTTAAAAGGGAACTCTTAAAAAACAATAAAGACAGTTTCTCTTTTGGAGTGTCACGTGCTCCCACGTGACTCTAATAAACACTTCAATATCCAAATCATGGATACCCATCACGTGCCCACATGTGATGGTCATAAAGGCCAAGTGTTTAACACTTATGTTCTAGGAATAAAATAACAGAGGCAAGGCTCAATCATCAGGCGCCTCACGTGATCCCACGTGAGCACTTCAGCCTTAGCGTTTAACACTATATTTTTGATGCATCATGTGAGAGCACGTGATAGCTGAGTTTGCTCTAGTGTTTAACACTATTTTCAAACCAATCTAGCCCAAATTGGCTAAGTTTTCTAGAGGTAAGACTCCCCTTTGACTGAACCTCAAATACACTTTTGTCTTCCAAAATTGGTCATCTCATGTAGAACCCAGAACCTTTCAGACAACTTTGGTTCAAGGGTACATCTCTCCACACCTCTGATGCATGTCGTTGTAATTCTTCAACATCTTCGGAGAGGTGGTGGGTCCCAATGGCCAATAACTATCTGGTGCATTTCCAAATCCATGTTTGCATCTGAACTTGGACCGTAATGTCCCTAAACTAAACAAATAGGGCCCGAATGCTCTTTTGTTGGATCTAAATGATCCTGTTAAGTAGATCTTAGTCTAAAATTAGGCTAACGTATCCTTAACAACCATTTAACTTGATCTTACTCTCAAATGAGATTAACGATCCTTAAATTAATCCAACCACAGATCCCTCAACCAACATTGGTTCAAGGGTATATCTCTTCACTCCTCTGATATATGTCGTTGTAATCCTTCAACGTCTTCAGAGAGGTAACGGGTCCCGACAACCAGATTTTACATGGACTATGATGTCCTTAAACTTGGACTGTGGGGTCCTTAAACTCATGGACTATGATGTCCTTAAACTTTATAGACTATGACGTCTTTAAATTACGGACTGTGGGGTCCCTTTAAACCCACGGACTATGATGTCCTTAACCTTGGACCACCATGTCCCTAAACTGGTAATCGACCGCAATGTCTCTAAACTAAACAATAGAGCCCTAATGCTCTTTTGTTGGATCTAAATGATCATGTTAAGTTGATCTTAATCTAAAATTAGACTAACGTGTCCTTAACAAATGGTTAAGTTGATCTTAGTCTAAAATTAGACTAACGTGTCCTTAACAAATGGTTAAGTAGATCATAGTCTAAAATTAGACTAACGTATCCTTAACAAACGTTTAAGTTGATCTTAGTCTCAAATGAGACTAACATATCCTTAAACCCAACCCCAAACCCAAATCTAAGAAAATACGGATTTGGACTAATCTACGCCCTACGGACGACAACATAAATTAGTCTCCGTATACAATCCACGGGCAACCAAAAACAAAACAAACACACACGACACGAAGTGACCATCTGGAGAAGGAGAAAGTGGTTACCGCGATGCGGTAGCGTAATTAACTGCAGGGGCTTGGGCCTGTAGGGAAGAGCGTCCCCACAATCAAAAACCCCTCAAATGAGGGGGAATCTGACGAAGTCTGCTACATCGACCACATCCGTTTAAACCTTTGATACATCGTGCCATAAATCAACTTGGAATTTTCGGAGAGGTGGACGGACAACACCAAATAGCATCTGCCCTCGAAATTCAGGCTCGGACGTCCCAACGTCCCTGTCGCGTCTTCCGGCAGGGAACAGACCCGTCATGAGCCTCACATCGGCATGCCTTATCATGTTATTGGGATCTGACGTTTACCTCCCTCAGACTAGATATGCGATTTATCAGACGAAGAGACCGGACTGTGCGATAGTGTTACTTATTGGATTCACGGGAGTATGGACAAGCTTGCTTGTTGATCTTCTGATCGCTCAATACCTGGATAGCCGTTACGTCCAGCTAGTACCGCTGACGGCTTATGGGTGACTGATATGTTCATCATCTACTGCTGGCGTATTGACGAGTCTTTAGAGTCCTACATAAAGGTTTCCTAACTCATGCGAAACGAAGTAGGGCACATATGTGATATGTGCAGGACCGAGATTGATACTTATATGTGATACAATATTCTAATCTCACGATATTCTTTTAAATAATCCAGGAACTTCGTGTTTAAGTATTCTCCTCCCCAATCAGATCGAAGGATTTTAATAGTTTTACCCGTTTGGTTCTCCACTTCGCACTTATATTCCTTGAATTTCTCAAAAGCTTCAGACTTATGTTTCAACAGGAACACATGTCCGTATCTTGAGAGATCATCGGTGAATGTAATAAAGTACGAGAAACCATTCCTAACATGTGTAGACATAGGACCGCATACATCACTATGTATCAGTCCCAAGAGTTCTGTAGCTCTTTCTCCGTGTCCAGTAAACGGATTTTTGGTCATTTTACCTTTGAGACATGACTCGAAAGTTTCATAAGATGTAAATTCGAACGGATTCAAATATCCATCTTTATATAACTTAGCTAGTCTTGTTGCATTGATATGACCTAGTCTACAATGCCACAAGTAGGCTTCGTTCATTTCTGAACTCTTCCTCTTGTGTGTGTTTTGTACGTTTAGAACTGTCATTTGATTTAGAACGTATATACCATTACATAATGTACCAACCCCAATCAACACTTGATTGAGAAAAATGTTCATAACATTATCCTCTAATGTGAAATTATATCCTTCTTTAGTTAGCAAAGAAACCGATATAATATTGCACATCATCTTTGGTACATAGTAACAGTCATTCAGAATCAATGTATTACCAGTTGGTAACAATATGTGATATTCACCAACTACTTTGGCCGCAACAATTGCACCATTCCCTACTACTAGAGACTTATCACCCTTTCCCAGTTCTCTACCTCTCTTTAGCCCATGTAACAAATTACATATGCGGGATCCTGATCCGGTATCCAATACCCAGGACATAGAGCAAACTAAGAAACAATTCTCGGTTACGAACACACCCGAAGACGATGTATCAACATGCTTATTCTTCGTTTGGGTGGTGAGGGAATCCTGATATTCCCCTATTCCTTGCTCAGACTTATGCCAAGAATAAGAAAAGGCGGAACCAACATTCCCCAGCTCATTATAATAAGCGGGTTCGGTCAATACATCCATATTATTATCTTGATTAAGGCGTGTCATGGTCGCTATCGAGAGAGAGAGAGAGAGAGAAGGAAACACATTAGCGTGCGCTCTTTGTAAGATTAGATTGGTTATTATCTTATCTAATTAGGATGGCTCCCACTGTTTTTATCAAATCTTCCTTCAAACCATAAAAGGTAAGATTAGCCGGGATTAATTACACCCTACAAGTTCGCCGATCATTCAGCCAGGCAGGTGTTGGTACTTCGAAAGAGTCTCTCCATGCTTCCGCATGGAACTAATTAAATAACCTCGTTTCCGCAGGGGCATAACCCCGTTAACACCTTTCTTAGACACCTAATGGATCGGCTAATTCCAAAGTGGAAAACTCTCCCAGGAGTAACTCTTACTCGCAGTGGGTATCGGGATCCAACTATCATATAGAAGGTATGCAATCTCATTGCAAATTTCAACACTTGAAATTCCTAATAATTGTTTTTACCTCTAACGTCCTATGACCTTGACGAAGGCCAACAAATCATAGGCCGCTAATCAAGTTCAACCTGTTCATTTCCTGATTGAATTAAACCCACCCGCACGACCCTTGACGAAGGCCAACAAAGTTGCACGACTATCTTAATCTAATCGCATCACATGCAGCAGATAAGCACTAATCAGCTACCGCTACACCTTGACGAAGGCCAACAAACGTAGCACGAATACTAAATAGTACTTATCTGAAATGACGGAGGGCTACGGCTGGTTTTTACGAAAACCTTTAACGTAATGAACTTGATATCGTTGTAGAATCTAGTGATTTGAAAAGGAGTGGTTTAAGCTCCGCTTTTAAAATCGAGTAGTTTTCAAAAACAAACCAAATAGCTTTTACTGGCTTTTACTAAAGAGGTCATTCCCGGTGAAGGGATCTCGGCTCTTTCCTCATCGAATGAGGTGCTGGATATCCATCAAGGAATACCACTATGCAAAGCAAAAACTACAGAAGCTATGATGATAAACCGAGTGGGTTGTAGTATTTGCTAGTTTTGCTAAAGAGGTCACTCCCGGTGAAGGGATCTCGGCTCTTTCCTTATCGAATGATGTGCTGGATATTCATCAAGGAATACCACTATGCAAAGCAAGAACTAGAACTACCTTTTTAAAAGCTTTTGATTCTACAACATATTTAGGTTTCTTTTCTTTTCATTAATCTCATTCCCATCATTTAATGTTTCCCTAAACATCACAGAAAAAGAAACGAAAATAGAACGTACGCTTATGCCATCCGCATTCGCCACGGGGCCCCGTCATGCACCGTTAGGTTACTTAACTAACGGCAGAGCGGGGGCTGGACTAGCGCGGGTGTAAAACATAAGCAACGTTTATTATATATATCATATATATAGCATTCGTCTCATGCAGTTATATGCTCACATCACAGAACCAAGTAGCAGAAGTCAACATATGAAATATTCAATATATTAGGAGGTCCGTGTTTTAAATTCAGCCAGTAATGAAAAACAAGGATTCCACAGTCGTGATGAATAGCCAAACCCACATCCCTAAACCCCTACGAGAGCAGCAAGCAACCTTGCCAATTCTAGATTTAGGAGACCCGGTCTCGACTTCTCGAGATGGTCTCCTACTGGACTCCAGAACCCGGTTACTTGTGCTCCCCGCCTTGGGTCTATCCTAATGCGGAAAAGTAAATAATATACATCAATGGTGACATCATCCTTAACCCGGAAGTGTCCCAATAAAATAATATGACATACAAATTTTACATGAATGAAAATTGAAAAACTCTCATCTCACATAAAAAAAACCCCGGCTATTCATTCACGACGATCCAATATAACATATCACAGCAACACATAATATCACATGTTATCAACGTAAGTAAATACGCGTATTCCAAATTCCGTTGACATATAGCAACGAGATTTGCGATACCCCACATATTACACTTACGGTCGCAGAAAAGAAATGAAAAACTACAATAATTAGAATCCGCATTTCTTTAGACATCATAAACCCGGAATATCTCATATTCCGGATTTCATGCCAAACCATATAAACCCCGCATTTTAGTCTCATATCAAAAACTCTTTTCAATAATTTAGTCGGGTAATTCAACAAGATTCCCGACTACCCGATTGAATACTTTTCGGGAACTTTAGTAAATGGCCGCACCCCCGATACCGTCGACCAAGTGCACTTAGGCGGAACACCGTGGCCGTGAGCACCCGAGTGGATGCTTTTAGCAATGGAGTTCTCCTAAAATCACTTGGTCGGGGTTATGGGGCGTGGCTACCTAGTAAAGTTATCTGGTGAGTATTCGCGTATGATACGCGATTGCGACGGAGTTTCCATCCAAATCGAAACTTCGTGGCAATCGATCAATAAAGACTAACATGCTAGATTTACAAACAAACTAGTTTTCACAAAACTAATTTAATGTGGATTCCAACTACTGTATCACATATTAAACTTAAACCCAAAACGTTGTAAAAATACGACTACGAAACACTCCGAATAGCCCCAATATGAAAGTTAACATCACATGCAAACTAGGCTAATCAAATATAACCATGAAACCCTAAACCTAACACCACAAAACACCAAACAAAAACGAACCCATTCCTTTACTAAAGAATCGGCGACGCCGGCCATTTTGGCATTCTCGCCGGCCAAAAAACCATTTTACGTGTTCTTTTTTCTCTGGTGTTCTAGTTACATCACATGTAACATTCTGCACGTTTAAAAAAATTTCAGGGTGCTTTTGAAAATCAACAGAAACTTGGTTTCTTGGGTTTCGGTTTCGGAGTTGTTTCGTTTTCTTAATCTTAATAACACCGTATAATCTTCTAGCTTGGCTCTGATACCATGAAAGTGTATGTTAGCACCACCACTGGGTTTTAGTAGCATCAAGCATGCCAATTTAAAAAAATTTGGGGTGCTAATTAACACTAAACAAGAATCGAAACTAGATGATTAGGGTTTTAAGCATGATATCATAAACTATACTAAGTGCTGGGTTCCCTAGTCTCGCCGCTGGGTTCGGGAGGCATCGACCATGCCGTTTTCAAAAAAATGGCACGCTAAAGAACCCTAACGCTAGAATCTAAACTAAAGAATTAGACGAACAAGCATGTAAACATCTTTACATCTAAGTGAACAAGGAATACAAACTTTGTAGACCGGTCCTTCACTTCAATAGCTCTGTGTAGTCGTTCTTTCGCTCCAAGTAGTGATCTCCCGGACTCTAGTGAGGCTCCACAAGGTGAAATGAACAAGCTTTCTTGAAGTCTTCGAGGCCGAAGATGATCTACATCGAGGGGACACTAACTCAAACTACCTCTTCACTAAGTGATGAACTAGTGAAGAAACAACCCAATCTAAATGGCTAGTAGAGAAAATGTTGATGAAGTAGGAATTTTGCTCACTTTAGAAATAATTTTCTCACTATTTTTCTTCATCTCCCATAAACCTAGAGAGCTAAGCTCTTGATGAAGAAGAAGATGAAGAGAGAAGAGAATGAAAACTCATGAGGTGAGAATAGCAACCATGAGTGAGTTTATGTCATACACTAACTCATGTAGAGACTAAACCATGGCTAACAATAATGGTTAGGTTAATAAATATCTATAAGTAAAACAAAACTAGTGGACTAAGTCAAAGATTCTTTAAGCTTCTCCAAGCTTCCAAGCATGACAATTTCCAACTAATATTGAATTACATTAAATAAACAAAACCTCACATTATTATAAGCATGGTGTGAGTCTCATACACCCATGTAGCATGTGGCATCAAGCATGATACAAAATAATGTACATTAATATATATCACATATATACTAAGTGTACACAAGTGAGAAATAGAAATCTTAAGTGAGTTAATATTAGTTAATGTAAGTTAATATATCAAATATATAATTATACATTAAATTATCAAATCAACTCTTGATTTAATAATCCGGCTATATCACATACAACCGACTAATATTATATGTATCAACCTATCGAATCAACACTTGATTCGACAGCCCGGCTGTATCTCATATAACCGACCGATATCACATATCGCGAGAATAGAATACGGTATCACATACTCGTATTAATTTCGGTCCCACACATATCACATATGTGCTCCTACCTCGTTTTGCTTGAGCCAGGAAACCTCTGTGTAGGACTCTAAAGATTCGTCAATACGCCGGCAGTATGTGGTGATCATATCAGTCACCCACAAGCCGCAAGCGGTCTGCTAAACGCAACGGCCACCCGGGTATTGAGCGATCAGAAGATCAACAAGCAAGCCTGCTCATACTCCTGCGAATCAATCAAGTAACACTACCGTACAATCCGGTCTCTTCGTCTGATATGTCGCATATCTCAGCCTGGGGGTGGTAAAAGTCAGACCCCAATAGCCTGATAAGTCATGCCGATATGAGGCCCATAAAGGTTCGAGAAACTACTGATAACACTTACCAATAAATCTCAGCAACCCTGGCCAGGGATTTCCTGTTATGGCCAATCGAGTATAGCGCAACATCAACCCCCAATACCGGAGAGATAAATCCCCTCCTATCGCTCATTGCCTCCATATGACTCGGGACTGTACCCAAAAACCACCGTTTTGCACGATCTCTTGAACGTTGTAAGTTGGAAATCAAAGCACGGTGGGAATCACACAAGAATCTATGACGATCTCGGGTTTACAGACTAACCTGTACTAGTGTACCAGAGAACTGCTATCAGACGATAGGTATAATACCATCTAAGAGTTCTCGGCGAGTCTGTTCAGTGTACCTAGTCTCCACTGAGCACCCGTATACCTTCTCTGATGTCAAACACCAATGGATGTGGGATCATCCATCGCCCATCATATGGATCAAGAAGCGCATACGCTAGTCTACTCTAGAGTATCGATGCCCTGTCTCGATACTCCTACGACTAGGAACATTTGAAGGATGTACTTACCGACTACCTCTGCCCCACTAGTATGATCTGCATCCTAATCCTGGTAGTCTAGTACTCATCCTAAGGGCTTTATCAACATGTAATAGAGAGACAATAAGTGTACATGTTAAGATAAAGAGCAACCAAATAGCATACTATCATGCCGAGCAATAAAGTCCTCCCTATTTATGTCCAAGCATCCACTACAATATACATCGTGTAAGTCCACGTTACCCACCACGGTGCTTACGGGGAGGCGGAATAGGTAAAAAAAACGATTTTTAACACAAGGTAACATGGACTAGAACTAGAGGATCTTTGCTAAACAAAAACTAACAAACTAACTACAAGTTTAGCTACTCGGTTAGAAGGTTATACCTAGGTCTTGAACTCCTTCTCTTCTTGCTCCTTGGAGTGGTTTGAACGGCTCCTCCTCGTCGCCTTCTCTTTGCCGAAGAAAGATCCACCCGAAGGCCTCTACCTTGAGCTCCTACCTCAACCTAGAGGTAACTAAAGTGCTTGGCTTGCTAAACCTAGAACCCTAGAATGAGTAGAGTGAAGTCTTGAAGGTTTTATCTCAAGAGCTCATGGTTCTCAACACATGAGAGATGAGAGCTTCGAGAGGAAGAGGGAGAGCTCAAACATATGGGAGAGAATAAGAGACTTTTTTGCAACCATACTCTCATATGAAAGAATTATGAAATAACAATAATAATTAAAGAAATTGTGATGGTTCATTTGGAATGACCATTATCATTTCACATTAAATGAAATTTGCAAGAATCAAGAAGCATCTTTCATGTGAAATGATGATGGTCAAATTGTCAACATAAGTCAACCGATCAACCAAAGTCAAAAAGTCAACATAAGTCAAATAGTCGGCCTTACCATGGCACAATTATCTTTAACTAATATCATTAATCATATTTCTCATTTTCATTAGGGTTTGGAAAAAGTCAACGGTCAACAACCCCAATGAGAATCCTCTGCCTCTGTCAACTGTGCATACACACCCGCATCCATGTTCCGAGGAACACGAACACAATGAGACAAAACCAATCCCAAAATCAATACTAAGATCTGGCTTAAACCTGTAAGTGCACGGCGGCGCCCCGGCCGTCAATCCGACGCCGGAATGCGGAAGCGGTGAATAACTTAAATTTTGCGGACTTTGCAAACCGGCACCACCGCGCACTAAACACCCGGATCGTTACCATTAACTAGTCTAAGCTAACTACAAGAAAGGGAATAGAGATATACCGACGATCCAAGTCCTCCGGTCTTCTCGTCATGGTCCCGATCTCCTGCGGAAAAGTCCCGTCTCCTCCTCGTCGCCGGAAGTGCACCACATCGCCTACTTTGTTTACGGGCTCCCACCTCAATGCCGAGGCAACTCGGGCACGAAGCCGGCTACTCGACGTGCCCAAGGTTCGCTGTAGAATATGTAGTCCTCAAGTCTCACTTTGGGGTTCATGGAGATGCCATTTTAGGTGGAGGGATGATACAAGAACAATGTGGAGGAACTTGGGGATTTTTCTAACATCAAGAGAGCAAAAATCCCCACTACAAAAATGGGCAACCCCTCCTCCAAGCTTGGCCGGCCATAACTAGAGGGGGAGGAGAGAATGAGAGTGAGAGAGTCAAAAAGTGTGTGTAACAAAAGAGGGAGCCATTCTCATCTAATACCAAATAGAGAGAGAGAGGAAAGCTATCATACAAAAGAAATGATAGCAAGGAAAACTCAACACTCAACACCACCATCATCACCTCACAAAGTCCAACCATCATGAACCATGATGACTCAAAAAGTCATGCCATCATGAAGAAATCAAGTCAAAGGATGGTGCATATCATGAAAGCCATCATGATGCAACAAGATGCAAAGAACCCCTCCACAAATACTTATTTGCATCAATGCAAATAAGCCCTCCTCCACCAATCTTCGGCCAATGAACGGAACAATGGAAAATTGGCCGAAACGGAAAACAAACTGGCAACTCCAAAAACTGTTCCCGTAATAAATTACAGGAAAACCCCGATACTGTGCATACACACCCGCATCTGTATTTCGACCGAAATACAAATGCAATGAGACAAAATCTACACTGTACTATACTAGGATCCGGCTTATACCAAAGCCGGCTAGTAATATCTGTTCGATCCTGATCCGTGCAATACCGCACGTATCTGATCGAACCCTGCCATATAACCATACGGCATATAGTACAAACTGTCCGATCCTGATCCGTGCAATACCGCACGTATCTGATCGGACCTTGCCATATCTCCATACGGCCTCTACAACCTTTCGCCCGAAAGCTTGAGTAACTGTAAATGTGGTGGACTCTAAAGACTCGTCAATACTATGGCTGTGGATTTAACCACTAGCACGTCAGAGGTATATGCCAATACGTGACGGGCCACCAGCTATTGACCAAAAGGGACGTCGATGAGGAAGCTCACCCCGACACCCAACTGAGCCTGTCAGTGACAATATCCGTGCAGTCCGGTCCGTTCGTCTATGAGCATCGCATGGCGGGCCTAGGGGGTTGGTAAAAGTCAGACCCCCAAAAGCGGTACAAGTCGTATCGGAGTGTAGCCCAGAACACCCTGAGATACTACTGGAATACCTACCAGTAAATCTCCTTGCCTTGGCCAAGGACTTTGTGTAATGGCTCTCCTAGACACAGCACGACCTCACCCCCAATACCGGGAGAGACGAACCCCTGAAGATACGCTCACTGCCTCCATGTGGCTCGGGACTGTACCCAACTAAAACCTGTTTGCACGACTCCTTTGAGCCGTGGTAGGGTAGTAATCAAAGTACAGTGGGAACTCACACGAGACAAATGACGATCCCCAGGTCGATGAACTAACCTGCACACATGTCACCAGGGAACTGCCATCTGACGTCTGGTATATGACCAACTAGCATGTTCCCGGCGAGTCCTGTCCGGTGTACTCATAACCCAATGAGCACCTGTATACATCTTAGGTGATCCAACTGACACCAGTGGCTTGTGAGACCGGCCACCGCCCCTCGTCGGGGTCTCGACTGTATACACTAGTCTACTAATGGAGTATCGATGCCCGGTCTCGAAACTCCCACGACTAGGGACCTTTTAAGGATATGCTTGTAGACCCCCAGCTCCCACTTATATGATCGCCCTCATACTGCTGGTGGTCAAGCAAGAATCCTAGGGGCTCTATCAACGTGTAATAGCGACGTGTCATGTCACCTAAAGCAGTACACGATGATAAAGGTAAACCAGATAGCATACTATCATCTCGAGCAAGACTGTCCTACTGGGATAGGTCCTCCCTCAATCATTACAATCACGTACCTGTGACCTAATAATTGACTCTGAGGGCACTATCTCCAACAATCTCCCACTTGCACTCAAGGCTAATTATTGCGATGTCGCATACTCACAGCCCGTGTGATACCGAACACCCAACTCCTCTACTAGTCAGTCTCACAAAGCTCGTTTGCGAAACTATTGCGTTCGAGGAATAGCCTCAGTGAGTGGATCCGCTTAGTTGTCTCTTTCCATGTCTCTCTGAATCTCAAGTTCGCGGAGAAACCCATCTCCCGAAATGAGCAATACCTGTCTTAGAATGTGTCTGGATGTCTGATGGGACATAGCTCATAAATGAGCTCCAAATCCAAACTTCTTAGACTGTATCGTCAACTGAACTTAATCAGTATCCTGCGCCATGCCTCCCTCAGTATTGCCTTGGACCACCTGTCCAAAAATACTGCCCCTCATCAGAAGGAAAACTATAACTCTGACAACCTTCTTGTCGTCCATGTCACCTTGGAAGCCTGGAATGATAACTGTCTCCTGAATGAGGCTGTCGTTATCATATCCCTAGAACATCCACTTATGTTCTAAAACTGCTTCCGACTGTTTCTCCAGGATTGGATTAATGTCAACTTATTGCATCTAGTGCAAGAACAACATCTGGTGTGGTACTTGACATCTCACGATTGACTCAATTGCCTGAGCAAGTGATCTGCCAATCATGCCCGTCCCTCTCCCCTTTAGTCTGTAAGACACCTTTGGAGAGGGTGACTCCATTACCTGCAGGTACACTACCGTGCCAGGAGTCGTCCATCCTAAATACTCTTAGAACGCTGTCAAGTACCCTGATTGGGAAACCACCCAAATCTAGATCTAAAACCATAGATCTAGTAACCAGTATGTCTGATATAAAATCCATTTCCTTTGTGGAGAAACAACTGTGTGACGACCAAAGTATAACCGATCGTAGTGTAGGAGTTTCCTTTCCTACTCTGTGTATATCATCCAAATACCAGGATATCACACCCTACTACCTTCTCAACAGATCAATCCCCTATTCTGATGAAGTCAAACCCATGACTGTCACGTCAGAAATAGATGATCTTTCTCCGCTACATCTGCTCTAGTCTATAAATAGACATAAGCAACCTGTCCACCAATGCTTCCGCTGCTCCCACTGACTACGACAACCCTCTGGCAGAGTCATATAGACGTGCACTTCTAAAACTAGTTTAGAACGACGCTATACTCATCCTCCCGCCGGGTCTCGCAGCCTGGAACAACAGCAATGGTAATTGTGGGTAAACAAGAACTTCCCTGTCACCGTCCTTGAGGCTACCGGAGTACCTCTCGGGTGCCTGAAGTTACCCACCTTATCTGCGGAGTGGCCAATGGAATGTCAATTCAGATTGAATCTTTAGGTTCCTTATCAAATCTTCAGTAATCGTTTGTGGTTCTGGAATCACTTCCAGTTCTACCTACTCCCACTACTGTTTTTCTGAAAAAATCCATTTTTAATAAAACTGTGGCGAGTCTAGAACAATATCGCTATTGTTCGTCCAGATGGTAGAAAATCAACCCGCGTCATAGCCTGGGTCAACCCACAAACAGCCATTACAGAAGCGTGCCTTGAGTTATCCAGTGTCTGGTTTTAATCATAAACCGGACAACTCCCCGTACCTCAACATCGTTAAGATACGAACTATTCTATATCCAATATAGGAACAGAGGCACTGATTTAATTGAACTAGATTCAAATCATGCAGCTGTCCCCAGCGCATGTCAACTAAATGGAAGGAGGCCGATCAGCGTTACTCAACTTAGGAATACTTCCAATTATGAGTAACCTGAAAGAGAAGAAAGATCTCTTTATCATTACTATCAACTGAATACCATACACAAGTATCTACATCTTCGATCTCTTTGAAGAATCCCGATACTTGCTATACCTGGTTCTCTACTCTATTCAAATACCTATAACTTCTCAAAATTCAGATCCTGTGTTTCCACGAAACACCTGTCTAAAAACTAGAGAAGTCATAAGTAAACTGAATGTAGTACGAGGACCAACCCCTCTGTCCTGATGGACCCTGGACAACATACAATCCTTTGTATAAGTCCCTTGAGTCTGATAACTCTTTCACTGTGTGTCGTAGGTTGAAAACTGTACTTATGGTTAAGAAGAATTACACCGCTGTTTAATGCTCCTTACCTAACCATCCACTGATATAGGTAAATGTCATCGACATAATATCAAAAGGTATATCTCACTCTATGAAAATAGACGTACAGATATATCAATTTGAAATTGGTGCATAACAGCGGATATTCAAAACCAAATATTTGCCGACCGGCAAACAACCCAGGTGATTTCCTCAAATATCACCGATTACAACGAATCCCGATATAATGAGGATGATCACCCAATTCCCAATAACTTACTCCCACTCATCATCTGTAAAACTATACAGATGTGAGAATCGTACCTGGTAAATACATACCCTGGAGTAAGTATCTAATCGGGAAATCAGTTCTCTTTTAACATTACACAGTGAAACTGAAACATTGAAATGTTTCGTTGGGGTATCCTGGTATTCCTAGTAATGCCTCATCCATTATCCAAATTCACAACTGTAACCGTATAATTCTTTGCCACCTCTCCAAATCCCTTCATATGTCTTTAGTCATTACCTTCTGTACACCCCTTTAGGCCAAATGGTTTTCTTCCTTCCCTACCGTTCGGCACCAGCCTATGGTTTGGAAGAAGACTATCCAATAAGCATAATGGGTGTACTGTCCCTATCCTAGGAACACTCGCAACACGAGAGAAGGTGAAGATAAAAGACACCTGAATGTACTTTATTCCTATTTCTCCTGGACCAGGATCCATCCCCGAACTGGAACAAGTTCCTTTCGAGTTCGTATATAACCATACGATGGAATATCCAAATAAACTGTGGATCTTCGTAGTGATACGGAGTGTCCTGGAGAAATACAAAGGTGATGTGGGAGTGGTAACGAAATATTTGGTTTGGTCGTGAATATCTGTTGCAATTTACTTTGCCCTCCTACTAATCCCTTGCTTTGTCTGAACTTAATACCTTCTGCACACCATCGTTATGCTAATTGGTTTTCTTCATTCCCTACCGGTCGGCACCAGCCTAAGGTTTGGAAGAAGACAATCCAATTTGCGTAATAGGTGTACTACCCCTAAACCAAGGAGTACTCGTAACCTGAGAGAGGGTAAAAGGAAAAGACAACTGAATAATCCTATCCGTTTTCTCCAGAACCGGAAACCATCCTCGAATTCCTTCGAGTTCGTATCTAACCATACGATGGTTTTGTCCAATGGAAGTGGACGTTCGTAGTAATACGGGGTGTCCTGGAGAAAAAGGGTAAAAGTAGGAGTGGCAATGAGGTCTGCAACTCTGACAATCCAAAAGCCGGTGTTTAAGAAGGTTCGGTCAACTTGGTCACTGAGTCAAAGTCTTAGGGTCGGGTCAAATGGTCGCTGCCAAAGAGAGAGAGAAAAGAAACACTCAGCGTGCACTCTAACCTAGATCAGAATGGTCACCAATTTATCTAATCTGGAATCCTCCCACTGTACCTCAAATTCTCCTCCAAACCTGAAAGAAGAATTAGTCGGGGTTACCCGAGGAGTATACCAACTCATCAGTGGGAATCGGGATCCAACTCTCATCGCATGACAACGTGACGGAATCCGCTCACGCTACCACACTCCAGAAGGTATGCGCATATCTGGCAAGTTTCAGTTCTTTTGAAAACCCCGATGTGATTTTTACCCCATGCTCTTATGACCTTGACTAAGGCCAACAAATCATAAGTCACATGTCAAGTTCTACCCGTCATTATCCAGGTTAATTTGAATCCACCCGTACAAGCCCTTGACTAGGGCCAACAAGGCTATACGACTGTCCCAAACCAACGCATCTATCTATGCAGCATATGAATACCCAATAGCTACCAAACACTGTGCCTTGACTAAGGCCAACAAACACAGCTTGAATACTATTGACTACCCATATGAAACGACGGAGGGCTACGAATGGTTTCTGGCGAAAACCTTTAACGTAATGAACTTGATATCGTCGAAGGAACGGATAGCTTTTTGAAAATATAGTGACGAAAACCGTTGCTAAAGAGGTCACTCCCGGTGAAGGGATCTCGGCTCTTTCCCCGTAGAATGGGGTGCAGGATATTCCAAATGAATACCACGGTGCAAAGCAAAAGTAATCGGCTATAGTGAAGTTAATGCCCTGACGCAAACTTATTGTCCAAGGGGTCACTCCCGGTGAAGGGATCTCGGCCCTTGCCTCGTCGACTGAGGAGCAGGATATTCTAATGAATACCACGATGCAAAACAAAAGTAAACGTCCTTGCAATAACAGCTTTTTGAAAAAGTGTTCCAACAACATCAGATTAGGTTTGTTTTTAACTTGCATTGATCCGAATCAATGCAGTCCCATCAATTGATCATACCACAAAAAACGAAAATATACTGATGTACGTATATGCCATCCGCATTCGCCACTGGGTCCCGTCATTACCCGTTAGGTTAGCTTACTAACGACAGAGCGGGGACTGGACTAGCGCGGATGCAAAACATATACAACATCTACTAATATATATACCAATATATTATATTTCGCTCAAGGCGTGAATAAAATGCAACATCACAGAGAATGAACAGCATCACAGAAACAAAACAGATATCTGGGAACCCCGGGTTTCACAGAGCCACTACTGAAACCCGACGTTCCCCTGGTCGTGTGGATAGCCTGTGCAATGAAATCCTAGACCCCTACGGGCGCGGCAAGTCACCCGCCAAAACCTGAAGCGAGGCAGCCCCCTTCAGCACCGTGAATGGACCACCCAGCACTTCACGGAATCCGGTAACTTGGGCACCCCTCCTGGGTCAACCTGTACCCCCTACGAGTGCGGCGAGTAGCCCGCCAATCCTAGAGTGAAGCCCCCTCCGTCTCAATGCCATGAGATGCGGGCTTGTTGCCCTCCAGAACCCGGCTATCCGTGCACCCCTCCGCGGGGCAATCCTAGTACAGAAAGTAAAATATACATACACCGGGTACATCGACCGCAACCAGGTCGTGCCCCAAAATAATAATACAATCAGGCAGTGACGGCAGTCCACATGTCGGACGCTCGCCCCGCAATAACAAATGTACATAATACAACAAAGACTGTACTAGCATTGCATCCAGGCTATCCCCCACGACCGATCCGCAACATCACAGCAAATACATAGAACATCAACGTGAAAGTCACGTTCGCAAATCCGTCTAACCGGGCTATAGCAGTTAGACCGGATTTACCGATCGAGTGACATTCACGGTCGCAGATATAATGTAAATACTGTGAAAAATGTGTTTAAAAAATTTCCGATTGATCAAACAATTAACAAGTGGGCCCCAAAGAAAACTGTAGCACTCACAGAAACAATTGGCCCAACTTTAATATTCCAAAGCCCATATTTTAAGTCCAGAAGGCCTCTGTAAAAAAATGGTGAAGTGATGTGAATAGTGCGCGGCGGAAGGGCCGCACAAAGGGGGTTTTCGCGGCGGTTCCGCGCTCCAACTGTGGAGTTACTTCGTCAAATTTTTACAGAACTCTTAGATTTTCCAGTACATCAATATTTTATAACCTGAAAAATTTTTCGAGACCAAAAATTTTCAACAGAAACTGATGCGAACTAAAATGCAGTTTTGGAACTTTTGATCGATCGGAAATGCAAACACATTACACAAAGCTAGACTAAGTTAATGGCGAGTCTCTGATACCACTGTAAGTGCACGGCGGCGCCCCGGCCGTCAATCCGACGCCGGAATGCGGAAGCGGTGAATAACTTAAATTTTGCGGACTTTGCAAACCGGCACCACCGCGCACTAAACACCCGGATCGTTACCATTAACTAGTCTAAGCTAACTACAAGAAAGGGAATAGAGATATACCGACGATCCAAGTCCTCCGGTCTTCTCGTCATGGTCCCGATCTCCTGCGGAAAAGTCCCGTCTCCTCCTCGTCGCCGGAAGTGCACCACATCGCCTACTTTGTTTACGGGCTCCCACCTCAATGCCGAGGCAACTCGGGCACGAAGCCGGCTACTCGACGTGCCCAAGGTTCGCTGTAGAATATGTAGTCCTCAAGTCTCACTTTGGGGTTCATGGAGATGCCATTTTAGGTGGAGGGATGATACAAGAACAATGTGGAGGAACTTGGGGATTTTTCTAACATCAAGAGAGCAAAAATCCCCACTACAAAAATGGGCAACCCCTCCTCCAAGCTTGGCCGGCCATAACTAGAGGGGGAGGAGAGAATGAGAGTGAGAGAGTCAAAAAGTGTGTGTAACAAAAGAGGGAGCCATTCTCATCTAATACCAAATAGAGAGAGAGAGGAAAGCTATCATACAAAAGAAATGATAGCAAGGAAAACTCAACACTCAACACCACCATCATCACCTCACAAAGTCCAACCATCATGAACCATGATGACTCAAAAAGTCATGCCATCATGAAGAAATCAAGTCAAAGGATGGTGCATATCATGAAAGCCATCATGATGCAACAAGATGCAAAGAACCCCTCCACAAATACTTATTTGCATCAATGCAAATAAGCCCTCCTCCACCAATCTTCGGCCAATGAACGGAACAATGGAAAATTGGCCGAAACGGAAAACAAACTGGCAACTCCAAAAACTGTTCCCGTAATAAATTACAGGAAAACCCCGATACTGTGCATACACACCCGCATCTGTATTTCGACCGAAATACAAATGCAATGAGACAAAATCTACACTGTACTATACTAGGATCCGGCTTATACCAAAGCCGGCTAGTAATATCTGTTCGATCCTGATCCGTGCAATACCGCACGTATCTGATCGAACCCTGCCATATAACCATACGGCCTATAGTACAAACTGTCCGATCCTGATCCGTGCAATACCGCACGTATCTGATCGGACCTTGCCATATCTCCATACGGCCTCTACAACCTTTCGCCCGAAAGCTTGAGTAACTGTAAATGTGGTGGACTCTAAAGACTCGTCAATACTATGGCTGTGGATTTAACCACTAGCACGTCAGAGGTATATGCCAATACGTGACGGGCCACCAGCTATTGACCAAAAGGGACGTCGATGAGGAAGCTCACCCCGACACCCAACTGAGCCTGTCAGTGACAATATCCGTGCAGTCCGGTCCGTTCGTCTATGAGCATCGCATGGCGGGCCTAGGGGGTTGGTAAAAGTCAGACCCCCAAAAGCGGTACAAGTCGTATCGGAGTGTAGCCCAGAACACCCTGAGATACTACTGGAATACCTACCAGTAAATCTCCTTGCCTTGGCCAAGGACTTTGTGTAATGGCTCTCCTAGACACAGCACGACCTCACCCCCAATACCGGGAGAGACGAACCCCTGAAGATACGCTCACTGCCTCCATGTGGCTCGGGACTGTACCCAACTAAAACCTGTTTGCACGACTCCTTTGAGCCGTGGTAGGGTAGTAATCAAAGTACAGTGGGAACTCACACGAGACAAATGACGATCCCCAGGTCGATGAACTAACCTGCACACATGTCACCAGGGAACTGCCATCTGACGTCTGGTATATGACCAACTAGCATGTTCCCGGCGAGTCCTGTCCGGTGTACTCATAACCCAATGAGCACCTGTATACATCTTAGGTGATCCAACTGACACCAGTGGCTTGTGAGACCGGCCACCGCCCCTCGTCGGGGTCTCGACTGTATACACTAGTCTACTAATGGAGTATCGATGCCCGGTCTCGAAACTCCCACGACTAGGGACCTTTTAAGGATATGCTTGTAGACCCCCAGCTCCCACTTATATGATCGCCCTCATACTGCTGGTGGTCAAGCAAGAATCCTAGGGGCTCTATCAACGTGTAATAGCGACGTGTCATGTCACCTAAAGCAGTACACGATGATAAAGGTAAACCAGATAGCATACTATCATCTCGAGCAAGACTGTCCTACTGGGATAGGTCCTCCCTCAATCATTACAATCACGTACCTGTGACCTAATAATTGACTCTGAGGGCACTATCTCCAACAAAACCAAAGCCTGCTAGTAATAACTGTCCGGACACCAAACGTGCACAAGTGCGCGGATGTGAACGAACCCCGTCGCAAAACCATGCGACCTCTACTCTGTTTTGCCCAAAGGCGAATAACCTTCTGTGTGGAACTCTAAAGACTCGACACTACGCTGGCAGTGGGTTTAACCACAGGCCGCAAGCGGTACTAGCTATACGTAACGGTCCCCAGGTAGATGCCGATAAGAAGACTGATGAGGCGAACCCATCCGAACTCCTACTGAGCCTGAATGTGACAATCTCCGTACAGTCCGGTCTGTTCGTCTGAGAATATCGCATGGCGGGCCTAGGGGGCGGTAAACGTCAGTCCCCTAATAGCGGTACAAGTCGTGTCGGAGTGTATCCCAGAACACCCTGAGATAACACTAGAAAACCTACCAGTATATCTCGCTTGCCCTGGCCAGGGACTTTGTGTAATGGCTCTCCTAGACACAGCGCGATATCAACCCCCAATACCGGGAGAGACGAATCCTATCTAACCGCTGCTGCCTCCAGGTGCTTCGGGACTGCACCTAACTACTACCTGTTTGCACGACTCCTTTGAGCCGTGGTAGGGTAGTAATCAAAGTACAGTGGGAACACACTCGAGGCGAAGTAGCAGTGTCAAGTCGACGGACTAAGCTGTACTCATGTCACCTGGGAACTGATAACTGACGATAGGCATAACACCAACCAACAGTTCCCAGCGAGTCATGTCCAGTGTACTCGTAACCTAACGAGCACCCGCATACTATCTCAAGTACGACGTACTAATGGCTGTGGGACAGACCATCTCCCTTGCTGGGATGAGAAGCACATACGCTAGTCTACTCCGGAGTATCGATGCCCCCTCTCGATAATCCTACGACTAGGGACCTGTATAAGGATGTGCTTGTAGATTACCCAGCCCCCACTAGTGTGACTGCCATCACAACGCTGGTAATCAAGCAAATATCCTAAGGGCTCCACTAATGTGTATAGGCGATATGCTAAAAGAAACACATGCACACATTAAAGTAGAAACAAACCAAGTAGCATACTACCATTTTGAGCAAGATTGTCTATACAACTGTGAATATCCCAAGCTTCCATTAAGTAATATACAAACTAGTATGATACAGTAATGGCCTCTAGGGCATATACACTAACAATCTCCCACTTGCACTAAGGCCATGTACTGGCGTATCGAAGATCTATCATCTCGATCAGCCGCTCGAACTGAGTCTGGGGTATGGCCTTCGTGAATGGATCTGCAGTGTCATTCTCCGAATCTACTCTCTTCACCTCGATCTCCCGGTGATCTACGATCTCCGTGATCAGGTGGTACCGCCTCAAAATGTGCCTGGACTTCTGATGGGACCTGGGTTCCTTCGCTAAAGCTATAGCACCGTTGTTGTCACAATACAGCGGTATTGGATCAACAATGGTAGGAACCAACTAAGCTCCGTGAGGAACTTTTTCATCCAGACAGCTTCCTTTGCGGTATCGCAAGCAGCTATATACTCCGCTTCCATAGTTGAGTCAGCAACGGTTTTCAGCTTGGAGCTCTTCCAGCAAACCGCCCCTCCATTGAGGGTAAAGACATAACCCGTGGACTTGGAGTCATCCTTGTCACTCTGGAAGCTGGAGTCAGCAAAGGCCTCGATCTGGAGGTCTTTTCCGCCATACACTAAGAACATCTCCTTAGTCCTTCTTAAGTACTTGAGAATGTTCTTTACTGCTATCCAGTGTTTCTCCCCATACCGGCTTACAACGCTTAATGTGTATGCTACATCTGGTCTGGTACACAACATCGCATACGTTATAGAGCCTACCGCAGATGCGTAGGGTATAGATGACATGCGAGCCCTTTCAAAATCAGTCTTGGGAGACATCTCTTTGGAAAGGGTGATTCCGTGACAAGCCGGTAGATTACCGCGCTTTGAATCTTCCATACTGAATCGTTTCAGTATGGTGTCGATGTACCTGGACTGCGAAAGTCCCAACATCCTCTTAGATCTATCATGATAGATCTGGATCCTCAGAATGTAGTTGGCATCGCCCAGGTCCTTCATGGAGAACCTCTGTGACAAGAATCCTTTGACTGACTGTAGCATAGGAATATCATTTCCTATTAGGAGAATGTCATCCACGTACAAGACGAGGAATACCACAGTTCTCCCTACAATTTTATTGTAAATGCATGGTTCATCCGGATTTTTGATAAAGTCGAATTCTTTGACAGTATCATCAAAGCAGATGTTCCAACTCCGCGATACCTGCTTCAGTCCATAGATGGACTTATGCAACTTGCACACTTTACCGCTGCTCCCACTTTGAATGAATCCATTCGGCTGATCCATATAGACGCACTCTTCTAAATTTCCATTTAGGAAAGCCGTCTTTACGTCTATCTGCCAGATCTCATAATCGTGGAAGGCAGCAATGGCAAGAAGGATCTGAATGGATTTGAGCATAGCCAATGGAGAAAAGGTCTCGTCATAGTCCAAACCAGGTCTTTGATGAAAACCCTTTGTAACAAGTCTAGCTTTATAGGTTTCAACCTGCCCATCTACACCAATCTTCTTTCTGAAGATCCATTTGCATCCTACGGGTTTTACCCCTTCTGGAGCAATGTCCAAAGTCCAAACTTTGTTGGTGTACATGGACTCCATCTCGGTCTGCATTGCATCCAGCCATTTTACTGAGTCACCGCTCTGAATGACTTGTTGGAAGCTAGTAGGCTCATCATTTTCAATGACGCAATCCTCTCGATCCCCGTCTATGAGAAAACCGTAGTATCTCTCGAGCGGATGAGACTGCCTACTACTCCTGCGGAGTGGCGCTGGGATGTCCGGTTCTCCTGAAACTTCTGGCTCTACCGAGCTTTCAGTAATATCTTGTGGTTCTGGAATTTCTTCCAGTTCTATTGCGCTCCCACTTATCCGATTTTCTAAAAATTCAGTTTCCAAGAAGTGGGCATGCTGAGAAACAAAAACCTTTTGTTTCTCTGCGGAATAGAAAAGATACCCCCTGGAGTTCTTGGGGTATCCCACAAACTTACACAGTACTGAGCGTGCCTCAAGCTTGTCCGCATGCTGCTTCTTTACAAAAGCTGGACATCCCCATGTCTTAAGATACTTAAGACAGGGTTTCTTCCCACTCCACATCTGATATGGGGTGGTAGGCACAGTCTTGGTTGGAAGCCTTGTTTATGCAGTTGTTTCTAGTGCATAACCCCAGAAAGATCGCGGTAACTCAGCCTTACTCATCATGGAATGAACCATATCCAATAGAGTTCGATTCCGTCTTTCCGATACACCGTTGTGTTGTGGCGTGTATGGAAGAGTAAGTTGAGATAGAATTCCATTCTCTTTTAAGTAGCCCAGAAACTCGGCACTCAAGTATTCACCACCTCGATCAGATCTCAGTGTCTTGATACTTTTGCCTGTTTGTTTTTCATCTTCATTCTTGTATTCTCGAAATTTCTCAAAGGCCTCGGATTTATGCTTCATCAGGAAGACATGTCCATACCTAGAGAAATCATCCGTAAAGGTAATGAAGTATGAATAACCACTTCGCGCATGTGTAGACATTGGACCACATATGTCACTGTGTATGAGTCCCAAGAGCTCGCTCGCTCTTACTCCGTGTCCAGTAAACGGAGTCTTTGTCATCTTTCCCATGAGACAAGATTCACAAGTAGCATAAGACCGATACTCGAATGGATTCAAGTATCCCTCTTTATGTAACTTTGTTATCCGTGTCTCATTAATGTGATCCAGTCTACAATGCCACAAGAAAGCCTGATTTGTTTCCGGAGACTTTCTTTTAAGTGTGTTTTGGACACTGAAAACCTGAGCTTGATTCAATACGTATATCCCGTTTTCTAATGTACCTGACCCAATCAGAACTTGATTTAGGTGGATGTGGACCACATCGCTTACAAAAGTAAAATCATATCCTTTCTTAGAAAGTAAGGATACAGATATGATATTACAAGTCACACTAGGTACATACAAACAGTTACGTAGAATCAATATCTGCCCAGTTGTCAATCCAAGATGATATTCCCCTGCGGATTCAGCGTCCATGCTCATTCCGTTGGCAACCCTGAGAGTCATATCACCTATCCTAATAACTCTACGGTTTCTCAGAGCCTGTAATGAATTACAGATGCGAGATCCTGATCCGGTATCCAATACCCAGGAAGTAGGGTTAATTGACATACAGTTTTCTACTACAAACACACCCGAAGCCGAAGCCACAACATGCTTCGAATCCTGGCTACTGGCTTTGCTAGCCCTACAATCCTTCTGCTAATGTTCATTCCCGTAACAATAGGAACGTCCCTCCTTTACTATATCCAGTCCCGAAACTTTTTTCCTTCCCTTTCCTTCTACTTCCCTGGTTTCCTTTAGGGTATAAGTAGAGGGCAGAGACTGTAGAATCAAGTCAGTATTTGACCCGTTCTTCAACGTGGTCTTCAGGTCCGTGAGCTCATCAAAATAGCCAGTCTCTGCAAGGACGTTGTCCCCTACAGAAGACCTGAAAGCCAAGCTCGCTTGAAGCAATTCGTTCGAGGTCTCATATCTTGCGATACGAGATTGTTCTCTATATAAATCTTTGTTATGGAGGAAGATAGAAAGTAAGTCTATCTTCTCGTGCTGCTTCTGGTATGCACCATCAATTGAGGCCAACACGGGGCACTTGGCATTCGCATAGTCCTTTTCCGATGTCTTATGGATATCAATATCCGCGACAGTGGAAACTGGTCCTGAGACGGCAGGGGTTTGATTAGTTAAGAGGTGTCTCAGCTTGTCATGGGTAATGGACATCTGGACAGAACTTTGCCAATCATAACAGTCAGATTCAGTCATTTTATTATCTAGATGTAACCTATGTATGGTCACTGGGTCGCTGCAATTAAGAGAGATAGAGAAGAAAACACTCAGCATGATGCTCTTGCAAGTTTAGATTGGTTTTTAATTTATCTAAACAGGATGGCTCCCACTGTTTCTCGAATCCTTCCTCAAACCATAAAAGAAGAATTAGTCGGGATCAATCTCACCGTACAATACTTGCTTAACCGTTCAGCCAGGCCAGTGTCGGTATTTCGAGGGAGGTTTTACGACGCTTTCGCGAAATTCCTTAATTAAATAACCTATTTTCCCTGTGGGCATAGCCCCGCTAACACCTTTCTAGACACCTACTTGGTTTATAGCATTGATCGTTAAGTGAAAAGTTTCCCGAGGAGTAGCGGATACTCACAGTAGGATCGGGATCCAAATATCATTGTGAGATAATGCTGAAGGAATCCTACCAACATTATCAAACTCCAAATGGTATGCAGCACTAGAAAGTTTCAGTTTCTTTAGAAACTCCCGATGTGGATTTTTGCCCCATGCTCTTATGACCTTGACGAAGGTCAACAAATCATAAGTCACATGTCAAGTTCTACCCATCATTGTCCAGGTTAATTTGAACCCACCCGTATATACCCTTGACGAAGGTCAACAAGGTAATACGACTGTCCCAAACCAACGCATCTATCTATACTACATATGAACACCCAACAGCTACCAATCACTATGCCTTGACGAAGGTCAACAAACATAGCTTGAATACTATTGAATATTCATATGAAATGACGGAGGGCTACGAATGGTTTTGGCGAAACCGTGAACGTAGTGAACTTGATATAATCGAAGGAACCTGATAGCTTTTAAAAGGAGTGGTTTAAGCTCCGCATTTTTAAAAGTTTTCTGTTTTTGAAAAGAAACCGAGTGGTTGAAATTATTCCAACGATTCAGCTTTGGTTTGTTTTCTTTGTATTAATTTAATGCGTCCCATCAATTAATCCTACCATTGCAGAAAACAACGAAAATATGACGTACGCTTATGCCATCCGCATTCGCCACGGGGCCTCGTCATTACCCGTTAGGTTACTTAACTAACGACAGAGCGGGGGCTGGACTAGCGCGGATGCAAAACATAAGCAACGCCTACTAGATATCATATATAGATATATACATTCGTCAGATGCAATGATAGCCATTCCAGATCACAGATGAACACATTGGATATGCTAGGAATCCGCGTTTCGTTCGAGCCTGCAACGAAATACGGATTACACGGTCGCGATGAATAGCCAAACCCTACCCTAGACCCCTACAGGTGCGGCAAACTACCCGCCAAGTACCCGAAGTGAAGCAACCTCCCTCAACAACGTGAGTAGACCACTCGGCACTTCAAAGTACCCTGTAGTTTGTGCACCCCACCTTGGGTCTATCCTAGGAGCAAAAACAGTAAAAGAAATAATATACAATGGCGGCTACAACCTTATCCGGGATGTGCGGCCATAAAAATAATATTACATCAATTTACATATTACATCAAATGAAAGATAAAGAAAACTCTCATCTCACAACACCCCGGCTATTCATCCGCGACAATCCAACAAGTTCATATATACAATCCAACAACATTACAGATCACAGATATGCACAACCCCCACTAATCGACGTATAGCGATTAGTCGGCATTCAGTGCATATATCACATTTCAGATATAACCATTTAGAAAAAGTTTGTAGAACTTCGATCAAAATACCAATTTGTAACTACCCCAAACACAACTTTGTTCTCTGGAAAATCTGGGCAGAAACAAAATATCTTAAAAATCCCAAAACATCATATTGAACAAACTGCAGGAAACCCGAGTCGCGGCCGAGTCAACTCGGCCGCGGATCCGCGGTTAAACGCGTGGTTTCGCCGCGCTTCCGCGGCGCGTTGACCGAGTCGTGGGCTCGTTTTTCCTGGTTGTTTCTAAAATAACCTGCACTGATTTTTAAGGTATGTGGAAATATTTTTAGGGCTGTTTTAAAAATCGGCAGAAAGTATAGTTTTTTAACATGTTTCACGATTTTTTTCCGGATCGAAGTTCCAAACACTTTGGTAACATGCTAGTTGTTGTTTAGCTAGTCTCTGATACCACTGTAAGTCCACGTTATCCACCCCGGTGCTTATGGGGAGGCGGAATAGGTAAAAAAACGATTTTTAATACAAGGTAACATGGACTAGAACTAGAGGATCTTTGCTAAACAAAAACTAACAAACTAACTACAAGTTTAGCTACTCGGTTAGAAGGTTATATTTAGGTCTTGAACTCCTTCTCTTCTTGCTTCTTGGAATGGTTTGAACGGCTCCTCCTCGTCGCCTTCTCTTTGCCGAAGAAAGATCCACCCGAAGGCCTCTACCTTGAGCTCCTACCTCAACCTAGAGGTAACTAAAGTGCTTGGCTTGCTAAACCTAGAACCCTAGAATGAGTAGAGTGAAGTCTTGAAGGTTTTATCTTAAGAGCTCATGGTTCTCAACACATGAGAGATGAGAGCTTCGAGAGGAAGAGGGAGAGCTCAAACATATGAGAGAGAAAGAGCAAGAGAGAATAAGAGACTTTTTTGCAACCATACTCTCATATGAAAGAATTATGAAATAACAATAATAATTAAAGAAATTGTGATGGTTCATTTGGAATGACCATTATCATTTCACATTAAATGAAATTTGCAAGAATCAAGAAGCATCTTACCATGTGAAATGATGATGGTCAAATTGTCAACATATGTCAACCGGTCAACCAATAAGTCAAATGGTCGACCTTACCTTGGCACAATTATCTTTAACTAATATCGTTAATCATATTTCTCATTTTCATTAGGGTTTGGAAAAAGTCAACGGTCAACAACCCTAATGAGAATCCTCTGCCTCTGTCAACTGTGCATACACACCCGCATCTGTATTCCGAGGAACACGAATACAATGAGACAAAACCAATCCCAAAACAAATACTAGGATCTGGCTTAAACCAAAACCCGCTAGTAATAACTGCCCGGACACCAAACGTGCATAAGTGCGCGGATGTGAACGAACCCCGTCGCAAAACCATGCGACCTCTACTCTGTTTTGCCCAAAGGCGAATAACCCTCTGTGTGGGACTCTAAAGACTCGACACTACGCTGGCAGTGGCTTTAACCACAGGCCGCAAGCGGTACTAGCTGTACGTAACGGTCCCTAGGTAGATGCCGATAAGAAGACTGATGAGGCGAACCCATCCGAACTCCTACTGAGCCTGAATGTGACAATCTCCGTACAGTCCGGTCTGTTCGTCTGAGAATATCGCATGGCGGCCTAGGGGGGCGGCAAACATCAGTCCCCTAATAGCGGTACAAGTCGTGTCGGAGTGTAGCCCAGAACACCCTGAGATAACACCGGAAAACCTACCAGTATATCTTGCTTGCCCTGGCCAGGGACTTTGTGTAATGGCTCTCCTAGACACAGCGCGATATCAACCCCCAATACCGGGAGAGACGAATCCTATCTAACCGCTACTGCCTCCAAGTGCTTCGGGACTGCACCTAACTACTACATGTTTGCACGACTCCTTTGAGCCGTGGTAGGATAGTAATCAAAGTACAGTGGGAACACACTCGAGGCGAAGTAGCAGTGTCAAGTCGACGGACTAAGCTGTACTCATGTCACCTGGGAACTGATAACTGACGATAGGCATAACACCAACCAACAGTTCCCAGCGAGTCATGTCCAGTGTACTCGTAACCTAACGAGCACCCGCATACTATCTCAAGTACGACGTACTAATGGCTGTGGGACAAACCATCTCCCTTGCTGGGATGAGAAGCGCATACGCTAGTCTACTCCGGAGTATCGATGCCCCGTCTCAATAATCCTACGACTAGGGACCTGTATAAGGATGTGCTTGTAGATTACCCGGCCCCCACTAGTGTGACTGCCATCACAACGTTGGTAATCAAGCAAATATCCTAAGGGCTCCACTAATGTGTATAGGCGATATGCTAAAAGAAACACATGCACACATTAAAGTAGAAACAAACCAAGTAGCATACTACCATTTTGACCAAGATTGTCTATACAACTCTGAATATCCCAAGCTTCCATTAAGTAATATACAAACTAGTATGATACAGTAATGGCCTCTAGGGCATATACACTAACACATCACATGTACAGTAATGGCCTCTAGGGCATATACACTAACACATCGCTTGTACAGTAATGGCCTCTAGGGCATACATATAACTAACAATTTCCCACTTGCACTAATACCATTTGTTATAGTATCTCATACTCAAGTTTCTATAGAAGTTTCTCTAGGGAAAGGCCTCTGTGAGTGGATCCGCCGTGTTATCCTTCGCGTCAACTCTCTTAACCTCGATCTCTTGGAGATCAACCATCTCCCTGATCAGGTGATACTGTCCTCAGAATATGTCTGGATCGCTGATGGGACCTGTGTTCCTAGGCCAAAGCCACAACTCCATTGTTGTCACAATAACAGTTATTGGATGCTCAATGGTAGGAACCTTGTTCATCTCATGAACAAGAATGTCAAGACAGCCACTTTGGCAGCATCGTTGGCAGCGATGTATTCAGCCTTTATCATCTAGTATGCTACAGTATCTAGCTTGGAACACTTCCAACATACCGTCCCTCCACTGAGGGTAACGACAAAGCCTGTGACTGACTTTCAGTCAACCTTATCACTCTGGAAGCTCGAACCAAGAACATTCTTTCAGTGCTTCTCAAGTACTTAAGAATGTCCTACGCAGTTGTTCAGTGATTCTCCCAAGATCCGATTGATTCCTGATCACTACACCTAGTGAGTTGGCTACATCTAGTCTGGTACATAACATCGCATACCATAGAGCCTACTGCCGAAGCATAGGGTATCCCTTGCACACGAGCTCTCTCCAAATCAGTCTCGGAAGACATCTTTTTGGAAAGAGTGATTCCTGAGTAAGTGGGCGAACCACCACGCTTAGAATCATCCATACTAAACCCCTTTAGTATGGTGTTAATGTACCTAGATTTGGGGCGCTCCCAACATCCACTTAGATCTATCATCATAGATCATAATTCCCAAGATGTAGTAGGTATCATCCATATCTTCCATGGAGAATCCTCGTGATAAGAGGAGTTTGACCAAGTGTAGCATAGGAAACCCTTTCGTATCAAGAGTATGTCATCTACGTACAGTACGTGGACGACAACCTTACTCTCTACAACCTTCTTGTATATACAAGGTTCATCTACCCTTTTTGATGAAGTCAAACTCTTTGACTGCCACATCAAAACAGATGTTCCAACTCCGCGATGCCTGCTTTAATCCTGATTGACTTAAGTATAGCTTTGAAAGTCTCAACTTTTCCATTTACACCAAGAATCTTCTCAAGATCCACTTGCTCCCGATGGGTTTTACCCCTTCAGGTGCAACATTCAAAATCATACTTTGTTAGTGTCCATGGATTCCATCTTTGATCATATAGCATCCAGCCTTTTCACAGAGTCCCCACTCGTGATGGCCTGCCTGAACCTAGTTGGGCCATCATCTCATGATGCAATTCTCGCTCCCACTGACACCAAGAAGACCGTAGTATCTCTCAAGTGGATGAGGAACCCTACCAGATTCGTGGAGAGGCTGAGGTTCGTTGGAGGCTATTGAATCCTTTGGTTTCACCAAATCATCAGCTGTTAGTTTGTCTAACTGGAACAACTTCCAGTTCTACCTCATGACCACAAATTTCTTCACAAGAAATTTCTTTTCTAAAAAGGTGGTATGCTGAGAAACAAAACACCTTTTGCTCCTCAGTTTGGTCGGAACCCTATTCAATTGGTATGCAGCTTCTCAAGTGCATAACTCCAAAAGCAAACAGGCAACTCAGCAGTACTCATCATAGGGTGCGCCATATCTCATAGGGTGCGATACCTCCATCCCGATACACCATTGTGTTGTGGTGTACTCGAAGGAGTAAGCTGAGAGAGAATCACATTCTCCTTTTAGAAACTCCAGGAACACCATGCCCAAGTATTCCCTTCTTCGATCACATCGAAGGAGTTAAAAATTTTACCCGTCTGGTTCTTAACTTCAAGATTATATTTCTTGAATTTCTCAAAAGTTTCAGACTCGTGTTCCAACAGGAACACATGTCCGAATCTCAAGAGATCGTCGATGAATGTAATGAAGTACAAAGAACCAACCCTGGCATTTGTAGACATAGGATCGTATACATCATCATGTATCTGTCCCAAGAGTTCATTAACTCTATCTCCGTTTCCAGTAAATGGAGTTTTGGTCATTTTACCTTTGAGACAAGACTAGCAAGTATCATAAGATGAAAAATTTGAATAGATTCAAATATTCATTCTTATGTAACTTAGCTAGTTGTATCGAATTGATATGACCTAGTCTACAATGCCACAAGAAGGATTCATTCATTTCTGAACTACTCCTCTTATGTGTGTTCTGTATACTTTGAACGTATACGCTATTTCATAACGTGCCTGATC
This sequence comes from Agapanthus africanus, assembly GCA_030015575.1. Classification (NCBI taxonomy): domain Eukaryota; kingdom Viridiplantae; phylum Streptophyta; class Magnoliopsida; order Asparagales; family Amaryllidaceae; genus Agapanthus; species Agapanthus africanus. The sequence continues at coordinate 201,231,156 of CM057347.1, read as the reverse complement.
CAATCAACTCTTGATTAAGGAAAATGTTCACAACATTATCCATCAATACAAAATTATATCCATCTTTAACTTATTAAAGAAACTGATGTAATGTTGTATATCAGGTTCGGTATGTAATAACATTCGTTCAGAATCAATGTATTTGGTAATACAAGGTGATATCTGCCAACTGATTTGGCTGCAACACTTGCACCATTCTTTACACTTAGAGTCATATCACCCAATCCCAGTTCAATACCTTTCTGTAGCCCATGTAACAAATTACATATGCGGAATCCTGATCCGGTATCACATACTCAGGACGTAGAGGATACTGAGAAACAGTTCTCGGTAATGAACACACCCGAAGAAGATATATCAACATGTACTTTCTTCGTTTGGGTGGCATGGGAATCCGGATATTCCCCTTATTTCCTGCTCAGTCTTATAACAATCATAAGAAAGAACGGAACCAACGTTCTCCAGCTCGGTATATTAAGCAGGTTCGGTCGAAACATCCATATTATTATCTTGATTAAGGCATGATATGGTCGCTATAAGGAGAGAGAGAGAAGAAAACACTCTGCGTGCGCTCTTGCAAGATCAGATTGGTTATTATTTTATCTAATCAGGATGGCTCCCACTGTTTTTTATCAAATCTTCCTTCAAACTCTAAAAGGTAAGACTAGCCGGGATTAATTACACCCTACAAGTTCGCTAATCTTTCGGCCAGGCCAGTGTTGGTACTTTGAGGGAGGTTCCCTGTGCTTTCGCACGAACCTAATTAAAATAAATCTCGTTTTCCCAGGGGTGTAACCCTGTTAACACCTTTCTAGACACCTACTCGATCGGCTAATTGTAATGTGTAAAACTCTCCCAGGAGTAACTCTTACTCGCAGTGGGTATCGGGATCCAACTATCTCATAGAAGGTATGCAATCTCATTGCAAATTTCAACACTTGAAATTCCCGATAATATTTTTACCCCTAGCAACTTATGACCTTGGCTAAGGTCAACAAATCATAAGCGCTAGCCAAGTTCAACCCGTCATTTCTTGAATGAATTAAACCCACCCGTACGACCTTTGGCTAAGGCCAACAAAGCCGCACGACTACCCTAATCCAATCGTATCATATGCTAGCAGATAAGCACTAATTAGCTACCGCACACTACGCCTTGGCTAAGGTCAACAAACGCAGCACGAATACTTAATAGTCCTTATCTGAAATGACGGAGGGCTATGGCATGTTTTTAAGAAAACCTTTTGCGTAATGAACTTGATATCGTTGTAGAATCGAGTGATTTTGAAATGGAGTGTTTTGAGGCTTTTACTAGTTTTGCTAAAGAGGTCACTCCCGGTGAAGGGATCTCGGCTCTTTCCTCATCGAATGAGGTGCTGGATATTTCACAAAATAATGCACATTAATATATATCATATATATACTAAGTGTACACAAGTGAGAAAAAGAAATCTTAAGTGAGCTAATATTAGTTAATGTAAGTTAATATATCAAATATATAATTATACATTAAATTATCAAATCAACTCTTGATTTAATAATCCGGCTATATCACATACAACCTACTAATATCATATGTATCAACCTATCGAATCAGCACTTGATTCGACAGCCCGGCTGTATCTCATATAACCGACCGATATCACATTTCGCGAGAATAGAATACGGTATCACATCCTCGTATTAATCTCGGTTCCGCACATATCACATATGTGCTCCTACTTCATTTCGCTTGAGCCAGGAAACCTCTGTATAGGACTCTAAAGACTCGTCAATACACCGGCAGTAGGTGGTGATCATATCAGTCACCCATAAGCCGCAAGTGGTCTGCTAAACGTAACGGCCACCCGGGTATTGAACGATCAGAAGATCAACAAGCAAGCCTGCTCATACTCCTGCGAATCCATTAAGTAACACTACCGTACAGTCCGGTCTCTTCGTCTGATATGTCGCATATCTCAGCTTGGGCGGTGGTAAACGTCAAACCCCAATACCCTGATAAGTCATGCCGATGTAAGGCTCATAACGGTTCGAGAAAGTACTGATAATACTTACCAGTAAATCTCAGCAATCTTGGCCAGAGATTTCCTGTTATGGCCAATAGAGCATAGCGCAACATCTACCCTTAATACCGGGAGAGACGAATCCCCTCCTATCGCTTATTGTCTCCATATGACTCGGGACTGTACCCAAAAACCACCGTTTTGCACGATCTCTTGAACGTGGTAAGGTGGAAATCAAAGCATAGTGGGAATCACACAAGTCTCTATGACGATCTCGGGTTTACAGACTAACCTGTACCAGTGCCACTAGAGAACTGCTATCTGACGATAGGTATAATACCATCTAGGAGTTCTCGGCGAGTCCGTTCGATGTACCCAGTTTCCACTGAGCACCCGTATACCTTCTCTGATGTCAAACACGAATGGATGTGGGATCATCCATCGCCCATTATATGGGTCAGGAAGCGCATACGCTAGTCTACTCTGGAGTATCGATTCCCTATCTCGATACTCCCACGACTAGGAACATTTGAAGGATGTACTTACCGAATACCTTTGTGTAGGGTTACCTCGCACGACAACAAGGTTTCGGGAGGCATCGTCCATTCAATTTTCAAAAAACTGCCATGCTACTTAACCTTAACCCTAGAATCTTAACTTGATAATTAGACAAAACCATATGTAAACAACTTTACAATTAAGTGAACAAGAAATACAACCTTTGTAGACCGGTCCTTCACTTCAATAGCTCCAAGTAGTAGTCCCTTCGCTGCGAGTAATGATCTCCCGAACTCTTGAGTGGCTCCACAAGGTGAAAGATGCGAATTTGCTTGAAGTCTTCAAAGCCGAAGGTGATCTACGTCGAGGAGACACCGACTCAAGCTACCTCTTCACTAATTAGGGATCGGTGAAGCTAACACCCTAAACTAAATGGCTGATCTAGTAGAGCATGATGAAGTAGGAATTTTGCTCACTTTAGAATTTATTTTCTCACAATTTTTCTTCACTTTATCAAAAGCAAGAGAGCTTGAAAGAAATGAAGAAGATGATGAATGAATAAGAGTGAGGTTAGAAATGCAACCATGGGTGAGTACATATCATATACTAACCCATGTAGAGAATAAACCATGGCTAAATGATAATGGTTAGGTTAATAAATATCTTAGGTAAAACAAAATTAGTGGACTAAGTCAATGGTTCTACAAGTTTCCATCCAAGCTCAAACATGACTAATTTCCAAATAATTTTGAATTACTTATATAAATAAAAACCCATACATTATCAATAGCATGGTGTAAATCTCATACACCCATGTTGCATGTATAACCTAGCATGCCACAATAATATATATCACATATATATTATTTGTGCACAAAAGAAAATAATACAATTAACATATATCACAAATATATATTAAATGTATCATAAGTGAGAAAAAGGAAATACTTAAGTGAGCAAATATTAGTTAATGTAATTTAATATATCAAATAAATAATTTTACATTAAATTATTAAATCAACACTTGATTTAATAATCCGGCTATATCACATATAACCGACTAATATCATATGTATCATTTTATCAAATCAACACTTGATCCGATAACCCGGCTATATCACATAAAACCGGCCGATGTCACATATCGCGAGAATAGAATACGGTATCACGTACACGTATTAATCTCGGTCCCGCACATATCACATATGTGCTCCTATTTCGTTTTGCCTGAGCCAGTAAACCTCTGTGTAGGACTCTAAAGACTCGTCAATACGCCGGTAGTAGGTGATGATCATATCAATCACCCACAAGCCGTTAGCGGTACTAGCTGGACGTAACGGCTACCCGGGTATTGAGCGATCAGAAGATCAACAAGCAAGCCCGCTCTAACTCCTGTGAAGCCTATCAGTAACACTACCGTACAATCCGGTCTCTTCATCTGATATGTCGCATATCCGGTCTAAGGGTGGTAAACGTCAGACCCCAGTAACCGATTAGTCGTGCCGATGTGAGGCTCATAACGGGTCGAGAAACTACTGATAACACTTATGAGTAGATTTCCATATCAGCCCTGGCCAGGGACTTCCTGTTATAGCCAATCGAGCACAGCGCAACATCAACCCCCAATACCGGGAGAGACGAAACCCTTCCTATCGTCCATTGCCTCCATGTGGCTCGGGACTGTACCCAAAAGCCACCGTTTTGCACGTTCTCTTGAACGTGGTAAAGTGGAAATCAAAGCACAGTGGTAATCAAACAAGACTCTATAACGATCTCGGGTCTACAGACTAACATGTACCAGTGTCACAAGAGAACTGCTATCTGACGATAGGTATAATACCAACTAGGAGTTCTCGGCGAGTCCGTTCAGTGTACCCAGTCTCCACTGAGCACCCGTATACCATCTTTGATGTCAAACACCAATGGATATGAGATCATCCATTGCCCATCATATGGGTCAAGAAGCGTATACACTAGTCTACTCTAGAATATCGATGCCCTGTCTGGATACACCCTCGACTAAGAACAATTAAAGGATGTACTTGTGGACTACCCTGGCCCCACTAGTATGATCTCCATCATAGTCCTAGTAGTCAAGTACACATCCTAAGGGCTTTATCAACATGTGAGAGCAAGTCAGTATCACAATACAAATCTACATGTTAAGACAAAGAGCAACCAGATAGCATACTATCATGTCGAGCAAGAAAGTCCTCTCTATATGTATCCAAGCATCCATTATAATATACATCATATGTACAATAATGGTTCTAGGGCATATACATAACTAACAATCTCGCACTTGCACTAAGGCCAGTTGTAGTATCTCATACCCAATACCCCGAAGAGTCTCTCAAATTGTATATGGGGTATGGCCTTCATGAGTGGATCCGCTGTGCTGTTCTTCGTGTCAACTCTCCTGACCTCGATCTCCCGGCGATCAACTATCTCCCGGATCAGGTGATACCGCCTCAGAATATGCCTGGATCACTGATGGGACCTGGGTTCCTTGGCCAAAGCCACTGCTCCATTGTTATCGCAATACAAAGGTATTGGATGCTCGATGGACGGAACCACTCCAAGTTCGTTTATGAACTTCTTCATCCAGACAGTCTCTTTGGCAGCATCGTTGGCAGTGATGTATTCAGCCTCCATCGTCGAGTCTCCCACGGTTTCTTGTTTGGAACTCTTCCAACAAACCTCCCCTCTATTGAGGGTAAAGACAAATCCCGAGACCGACTTAGAGTCGTCCTTATCACTCTGGAAGCTCGAATAGGTAAAGGACTCCACTTGGAGTTCTCTGTTACCATACACCAAGAACATCTCTTTAGTCCTTCTCAAGTACTTGAGAATGTTCTTCACAGCTGTCCAGTAACTCTCTCCAGGATCTGCTTGATACCTACTCACTACACTTAGTGAGTATGATACATCGGGTCTGGTACATAGCATCGCGTACATGATAGAGCCTACTGCCGAAGCATAGGGTATCCCTTGTATGCGAGCTCTCTCCAAATTAGTCTTGGGTGACATCTCTTTGGAGAGAGTGAGTCCTGTGATCGTGAGTAAATTCCCACGCTTGGATTCTTCCATACTAAACCTCTTTAGTATGGTGTCAATGTACCTGGATTGGGATAATCTCGGTATCCGTTTGGATCTATCTCTATAGATCTTAATCCCCAAGATGTAGGAGTCATCACCTTGTTTCGCCCAATCAGAGCAAAGCTCTGTTTGAATTCAAAATTTAAATATTTGAAGCAACGCTTCAGATCCTTTGCGCTGCGCGCTCTGCGCCACGTGTCCAGCGCAGATACATTAGCGCAGCACACCCAATCAGAGCAAAGCTCTGTTTAAAGGAAGCAACGCTTCAGATCCTTTGCGCTGCGCGCTCTGCGCCACGTGTCCAGCGCAGATACATTAGCGCAGCGCACCCAATCAGAGCAAAGCTCTGTTTAAATGAAGCAACGCTTCAGATCCTTTGCGCTGAGCGCAACGCGCCACGTGTCAGGCGCAGATGTATCAGCGCTGCGCCCAAGAAGACGCGCCCAATCAGAGCAGAGCTCTATTTTCCTGAAGCAACGCTTCAGTTGCGCTGCGCTCTGCGCTGCACGACACGTGTCAGCGCAGATGCGCTAGCGCAGATGCGCTAGCGCAGTTGCGCTACGCTCTGCGCTGCGCGACACGTGTCAGCGCAGATGCGCTAGCGCAGTTGCGCTGCGCTTTGCGCTACGTGACACGCGTCACGCGCTGGGGCATCTGCGCCAAATTAAATTAAGATTTTTAAGAAATCTTTTCTGTTCTTGTTGAAACAAGAAGATTTTCTTCTGCGAAGCAGAAGCTCTTGGATTAAAGATCCAACGGTAGGGAAAATTCCCCAAATCACTCAGAGGATGATCTCTTTAACAAATTTAACTAATTTGTGAGCACTATAAAAAGGACCTTAGGCCTCAATTCAAAAAAAGGAGTTTTTTCTTGAGAATTCAAGAACCTTAAACAGAAAGAACTCCGAGAAGATTTCAAGAAAGAGGTAAAGAACCTTCGTGGATTAGAAGAAATTCCTTCTAAAAGACCATTAGTCTAAAAAAAAATATATATATATATATAAGATCAATGATCTTTATATAAAATAAAAAAAAAACAGTGCTTTGCACTTCTTGTGAACCTTTGGTTCTTTAAAAACAATGTAAAAAAAATAAAAGAATAGTGCTTTGCACTTTTGCGAACCTCTGGTTCTTCGAATAAAGAAGAAATTTATTTTTCTTTGATCTGATCTAGATCAAGAACTTAAACAGTGCTTTGCACTTCCTTTCTGGAATCTAAAAGGATTCTTAGTGCTTTGCACTTCCAAGTTGCGCCGCTGCGCTCTTGAGAGAGCGCCACGTGTCGGCCATAAAACCACTTGTGCTAAGCGCCCTTGAGATAGAGCTTTGCTCTCTGGAATTGGCGTAACTCGCTGAGAGCGCGCCACGTGTCAGCAGCGCAACAGCGCATTGCACTGCGCTGGTGCGCTTGCGCTCATCAAAGCACGACACGTGTCATCACCATATGGACTTGCGCTCATTACTTAGCGCAAACGCAGATGCATTAAAAAAAGGGCCAAGCCCAATTAAGAGAAGGCCTAACAGGCTCAACAAAGCGCAAATGCATTATTTTAAGGGGCAGAGCCCAAACAAGAACAGATGCTTTGCATCATTTATAAATGGGCAGAGCCCAAACAAAAATATTCAGAATGCTATGCATTTAAAAAAAAAGGGGCAAAGCCCAAACGAAGTAGATACTTTACAAATGGGCAGGGCCTAAAATAAACTGATATCCTATGTCTTCTGTGGGTAGAGCCTAAATAAAAAAATGCCATGTTGAAATGGACTTAGCCCAATCGTGGCCATAAGTCCTTAAATTAAATTGACTGAGTACAGCTGCTCTCCTAAATCAATTTACATCTGGTTCGAGGGTACATCTCCGAACTCCTTTGACATCCGTCGTTGTAATTCCTCAACGACGTCAGAGAGGTGACGGGTCCCGACGACCACACATGAATATGGACTGCGGGGTCCTTAAACTCGTGGACCGAAACGTCCTTAAACTAATGATGGACCGAGACGTCCCTAAACTAATATTGGACCGAGACGTCCCTAAACTAATGATGGACCACTACGTCCTTAAACTGGCGATGGACCGAGACGTCCCTAAACTAATATCGGACCGAGACGTCCTTAAACTAATATCGGACCGAGACGTCCTTAAACTAATATCGGACCGAGACGTCCCTAAACTAATATCGGACCGAGACGTCCCTAAACTAATATCGGACCGAAACGTCCCTAAACTAATAATGGACCACTACGTCCTTAAACTGGCGATGGACCGAAACGTCCTTAAACTAATGATGGACCGAGACGTCCCTAAACTAATATTGGACCGAGACGTCCCTAAACTAATGATGGACCACTACGTCCTTAAACTGGCGATGGACCGAGACGTCCCTAAACTAATATTGGACCGAGACGTCCCTAAACTAATATTGGACCGAGACGTCCCTAAACTAATGATGGACCACTACGTCCTTAAACTGGCGATGGACCGAGACGTCCCTAAACTAATATTGGACCGAGACGTCCTTAAACTAATATCGGACCGAGACGTCCCTAAACTAATATCGGACCGAGACGTCCCTAAACTAATATCGGACCGAGACGTCCCTAAACTAATGATGGACCACTACGTCCTTAAACTGGCGACGGACCGAAACGTCCTTAAACCAATGATGGACCACCACGTCCCTAAACTGGCGACGGACCACCACGTCCCTAAACTGGCACAATAGAGCCCGAATGCTCTTTCGTCGGATCCAAACGGTCCCGTCTAAGTTGATCTTAGCCCCAAATACGGTTAATGTGTCCTTAGATCTTTAAATAAACAATAAAACCCAAAATCAACTTTGGTTCAAGGGTACATCTCTGAACTCCTCAGACGTTTGTCGTTGTAATCCCTCAACGACGTCAGAGAGGTGACGAGTCCCGACAGCCAGATAATTAAATCAATCACTACGTTAAGTTGATCTTAGTCTAAAATAGGACTAACGTATCCTTAATGAACGTTTAAGTTGATCTTAGCCGCAACGCGACTAATGCATCCTTAAACTGAAAACACCAAACCCAAATCTAAGTAAATACGGATTTGGACTAATCCACGTCCTACGGGCGACGGCATTACTCAGTCTCCGTATACAATCCACGGGCAACCACAAACAAAACAAACACACACGACACGAAGTGAAATTCTAGAGAAGGAGAAAGTTGTTACCGCGATGCGGTAGCGTAATTAACTGCAGGGGCTTGCGCCTGCAGGGAAGAGCGTCCCCACAATCAAAAACCCCTCACCCTGAGGGGGAATCTGACGAAGTCTGCTACATCGGTCGCATCCGTCTAAACCTCCGATATACGGTGCCGTAAATCAACTCGGCATCTTCGGAGAGATAGACGGATAAAACTAAATAGCATCTGCCCCGAAGTTCAGGCAAGACGTCTTCACGTCGTCGCCGTCTTTCGGAGGGGAACAGATTCTGGCACGCCCGGTGGGACCTTTTCCTCTTTCCACTCCACACTTCGTGTGTCGTCTTCGCGAACCCATCGCGGTTTGTAAATGGTTGCCTTCGGATTTCAAATTGCTAAGATTTCGTCTTTTGTCTGGCGCAGAACTCAAGCATCCATGGATTCTCACTGCACCAAATGCACGAAGCACCACTGCAACGGACGCTCCACCTCACCGAGAGGTGTAACATATGGGCCCCAAGCGGCCTCTTTCCTTACTCTGCCGGTAGAGCAGGTGACCCAGGCAACCACCGGCCTATTTTTTCGGGACCATGGTCCCCCCTGCAAGCTTCTCTATGCCGATATCCGCACCAGAAGCGAACAAGAAGTCGGTATTTGACCGGCTCACTGCTACCACGACCCCTGTCAACGGGTCGCCCGCTACTAAGCTGACAGCCTCTGTTTTCACCAGGCTAGGTCAGGATCATAAAGTGGTTGTCCCAAAGAGGGCAACGGCCACTGCTTCGGAAGTCGCTGAAGCGGCTTCTCCTATCAGAAAGTCGGTCTTCACAAGATTGACGGTTCCTACTCCTCCTCCAGCTGGTCAAAAAGCATCAGTCTTTGATAGGCTGACATCGGCAGTTACCCCACACCCAAACAGGGGGCAACAAGAAACTATCCCGAGTCCCGAGCCAGTCCCAAAGGCTCGTCGTGCGCGACGCCGCCATTGGCAGCGAGTAAGGAAAGCAGGGGGCAACTCCCCCTCAGGGCTAACCCCACCTGCTCCAGCAGTGGAGGTCAATGCTGCTGTTCCAACTGGGAACAGCTTCGAATTGCTGAGGAAGGTGAGAAAGAACTCTCCGGTGGCTACATTGAAAAGGTCTCCTCCGCCCATGGAAAAAGCTCCGGAGACGAAGCAGGAACAGCCCCCTCAACGGCTATCCTCAAAAGTCTATAAAGTATGGCGTAGGGTTCAAGACTCTGTGATCGATCCAGACCACTTGCGTCACCAGAAAAGGGCGAAGGTAGAAAATAACAAAAACGGCCCCATTAAACAGCAGGGGGCGACGGTTGCTAGGATGCCCGCTTCAACGGCTCCTTCAACCTCAAAGGTCCATAAAAGGAAGAGGCCAGAAAAAGCTCCCATGACACCGGCAAAGTTTGAAAGCGGCGAACCTAAATGCCCCAAGTCAGGGGGCATAATTGTTCATACAGTTTATATGGCTTCTGGAAAAGAAGAAAGCCGTATATCTACGGGTCACCGACCGCTCACCCGATCAGTGACCAAGGCTCAGGAGCAGCAACAAAAGCTCCAGGAGATGATGACCACAATGGCTGCACTCACTGGGCCGAAAGAAACCCCAGAAACATCCTCAGAGGAACGTCACGAACAAGAGACGGACGCCGAATTCCTCCGGCGCGTGCTAGAGAAGAAAGATAAAGAGGCTGCGGAACAGGCAGCCAACATAAAGAAAATGGCCCTCCTGTTCCAGGACATGGTGGGTATGATGATTCAACCAGATCCACCTGCTGGAGATCCCCCGATCATTCTTGAAGATGATAGGGGAGAGACATCGAATCCTCCACCGGCTCTATTCGCAGCTAAAGAGGATACCATATCAAAAGCTGATTTGGATGAATATATTGCCCAACAAATACGGGTGCATCAGGCGACTGAAGCAGCCGGTCAGATCGTGAAAACGGGGCGGCCATATCCGGGCTGGTATGACCAAATCAAGTACCCGCCAGGTTACACAATTCCTAAGTTTCATGTCTACAAGGGGACCGGCAATCCCCATCAACATGTTGCCCAATTCAGGGCGCTTTGTGGTAACACTGGAGGCGACGACAAGCTCTTGCTGCGCCAATTTGTTGGAAGCTTATCAGATACGGCTTTCGAGTGGTATTCCGAGCTCCCCAACGACTCTATTAAAACCTTTGCGGAGATGGAGCTGCTCTTCACCCAACGTTTTGCAAGTGCCAGCGAGCGTACCCCAATGACGGCATTGATTAACGCCAGGGTAAAACCCGGCGAGACGTGGGTTCAGTACGCTATACGGTGGCGTAATCTATGGTCTAAATGTGAACAGCGCATAGAAGAAGCCCCTGCGGTGGGAATGTTTGTTGGAACCCTTGATCCACAAGCAACTATTTCACAATTTATGATGTTCTTCAAGCCGACTTCCTTCCAGGCTTTGATCGACAAATTGGCGCAGATGGACCAGATGGGCCATAAACCCCCTCTCCCGAAGCCGGATTCCCGAAACGACAAAGGAAAGGGAAAAGCGATCGTCGTCGCTAATGCCCAACAACAACCGAACGATTCGAAGCCGGTTGCTCGTCCAAATAATACGCGCCCATACGTACCCCTTGAGGATAGGATGGGACGTGCTTACTCCTTCCCCCGTGATAAAACAAGGAGGTTATTCGAGCTGGCATTGCGCAACAGGCTCATAAATCTGCCAGATCCAAAACGTCCGTCGCAACCAAGTGACGTCAACGATCCTAATTACTGCCCTTATCATAGAGTGTTGGGACATCCAATCGAAGACTGTTACGTTTTCAAAAATTGGCTTGAGAATCAATACCGTCAGGGCAAATTTGCGCTGTCTGACAAATGGAAGGTGAACCCTCCGCAGCCCCACACCTATAAGGGGACGAATACGCCGGGGGCAACATGCTCCGTTATTGAAGAAACTCCCTGGGAGGTTGTATTATCAGCCAAAACGAGGAGAATGCTAAATGATCTTCAGACCTGTCCAGCGGTCAAGTGGAAGAACCCCTTGGAACCGCAAGTTATTGAAGGGATGTTGAAGCCACGACCGATTCCGAAGACCGATGGTGGCAGTTCAAGCACTCATGGTCAGCCGTCAAAATCTTCTAAAAAGAAGAAGAAGAAATCTAAGAAGCCCGTGAAGCCTGGTGACAAGCGCACGGACTTACAAAAGCAAATCGACGCGCTGGATGAATATAACCAAAAGGCGCGAACTCCCATTACGCTCCAAGATTTCCTTGATCACGTCTTCCAAAAAGAAGATGAAGGAGAAAGTTCATCGGATGAATCTGACGAATATGTGGCAAGCTGTCATATGATCTCTCATTCGACCACGAACGATGAAGGAACTTCTGGCACTGAAACGCTGGGGGCAAATGCCGAATCAGGAACCCTAGGGTTACCGGTTGAAATGATTAGCGCGTTTCTTAATGAAGCTCGGTTGAAAAGCAAAGCTGATCGAGAACGCGAGACGGCTATATTCGAAAGGGCTGAGCGTCAGCGACTTGAGGAAGGAGCTGAAATGATCCCGTTGGAGCAAAATGCCTCCACCACTGACAAAAGCCAATTCAAGATAAAAAAGAAATTTGCTAAGGCCACATCGATGGGCATGAAGCTACCACCCTCTGAAGAAAAAGTTATTGGCGCGGTAGAAATGCACCCCTCTTATTGGTTATACCATCAGAAGGTCTCGCATTCCACCCAAGATTGCAGAGCTTTCAATGGATGGTGGCAAGGATACGTCGCTAATCGACAACGATTTAAACGAGAAAAACGTAGAATTCGCCGAGAGCAAAGAAATACGACTAAAGAACTTGAAAGAACTGCCGGCAATTGTCACATGGTTAACACTACCGGGTCACAAGTGCCTACATTTGGGAGCGACTCCGATGAAGAGCTAGAGCTTGGCCCCCTCTTCAGAGAATCCACTTCGGGAAAAGAAAAAGAACCGAAGGCCTGCGAGAATATACAGCTGCGCAATCGAACATTACCCGAAAAGAACCTCGGACCCTTGAATAAGAAAAACAAAGGGAAAGAGAAGGTCTCTGAAGACATCACTTTGGATGACCAAGTTGCGGAAGAGTTAACCGCCAAGAATCCCCCAAAAAGGAATAAAGTAGATTACAATGTCTTGGCGCATCTGAGAAAGCTACCCTCATAACTCAGCATTCTCGATACCCTATTGCTATCAAAAGAGGCGAGGGATTCTTTGATTAAGGCCCTACAAGATCCGGACCAGTTCCAAGCCTTCCTAGCCGAACAAAAGATGAAGGATGAATTGGAAGAGGTGCACACAGCCGACGTTGCTTTTGGTGATGAAGACCTTCTCCTCGGAACGTGTGAACACAATCGCCCACTTTATGTCTCAGGATACTGCCATGACATAAAGATAGGAAAAATCTTAGTCGATAACGGATCGTCTGTCAATTTACTCAATGTGCGAGTGTTAAAAGAGATTTGCATGAGTGTCCAACACCTCGCCCGAGACAAAATCACCATTTCCGGTTTCGACTCTCAATCCTCAAAGACTCTTGGATCTGTGATATTGACGCTACGCTTCGAGGTGCTCGTCATAGACATCAAATTCCACGTTATAGACGCCAAGACGTGCTACAATGCTCTGCTCGGCCGACCATGGCTACACGAATACAATATCATCCCTTCTACACAGCATCAGTGCATGAAGTATTCTAGGGACGGCCTCGAGTACACAGTAGCAGGAGAGTTGAATCCGTTTTCCGTGAACGAAGTTCGCAAGTATGAAGATGCCAAATACTTCTTACCGAGTTTCGAAGACACGGAAAGGTGTCACAAACCGGAGAACAAAACTAACGCAACCATCCCTGTCTTCGGCAGTGACACCGAGGAGGAAGAGGATATAATTTATTCAGGTCCATCCCAGTCCACCAGGCCAGGACCATCTGTTCCTTCATTGATCTTCGGTAGTGATTCAGAGGATGAAGTTCATGCTGTATTCCCCGCTCGGCCCTCAATACAGATTTCCACTGATGAAGAGCGAAGTCTGCAGGTAACCATGGTGCCGCTTGAACATTACAAAGAACTGGATGCACTCGACACCAACAGCGTAGAAGAATTGCAGACATTCTATATCCCTCCCGGAAGAAAAAGCGAGAAGGCAATCCTATTCTACCGTTCTGAAGAAAACAAGGTAGAAAAGGAAATTTGGCATGGCGCGGATCCCATGCTCGACAGGCTTCAGCCTATCCGTCTTCCCAGATATTATACCGAAGGTTTGAAGAAACTGCTGAAACGCCAAGGGATGTCCTTCACACAGACCGTCAGAAAAGCCAAATTCTATGACAAGGTCTGGAACGTTCCTGGAACTCAATGCAAACTGCCTAACGGGAGAACGGAAACGAAAGGGCTCGGGTATGTTCGCTCAAAGAAACGGGAGCTAATAAACAGCTGTTATGCCATGTATAACTTTGATGAAGAAGCGGACGCTCAATGGGAAGACGCTAATCCTGAATCAGCAAGAGTTCCTGATGCAAGACCTCCCAGTCCATCGTCTGAAGACCAAACGAGCAAACTTATAAAGGATGCGAGTCAAAAAGCCCGAGATGATCACGATCGTGAAATGGCAATCTATGAGAAAGCCAAGACACAGCGTCTCCTTCGACAGACAGTAAAAAACGAAGATGTTGCCCCACGTCAGCCTGCTACAAAAAGGGTTCGATGCGAAAGCAAAAACAAGTCGAGGGGCCGAAAAGGTGCTCGACAACCACAAGACAGAGCTAAGAAGCCACGCATCCGAGAGTCGAGCGTTATTGACCTAGCCCTTATGAAGAAAATGGGTCGAGCATACTCATTTCCTCGGAACAAAACAGGAAAAATACTTGATCTTGCTCTAAAACATCAAATGCTTACTCTGCCAGAGTCTAAACACCTTGAGCAAGCGGGCGAAGTCTCCAACCCAAATTATTGCTCTTACCATCGAGTAGTAGGGCATCCGCTTGAAGATTGTTTCACCTTTAAGAATTGGGTTGAGGACCAATATCAGCTTGGCAAATTCGCATTGTCTGACAGTTGGAAGGTAGCGCCGCCGCAAAAGCACGAACCCAAAAACACAAGAATAAAACCAACCCCGCATTGGGATTGGCAGGAAACTCGTACCTGCCATGTGATAACAATATTAAAAGAAGGGTCCGAGGATATGAACAACCTCCCTTGGTGCTTTGAAAACGACAGCAATGAGGTAATCTCAGAATTCCCCCCAGCTCCGAAAGAACTGGAGGATGGAATCCACACTACTGCAGATAACCTTAAGAAAATCGAGTTGGGGACGGTAAATGACCCGCGACCGACATTCATCAGCGAGCTGCTATCTGAAGAAAGGGTGGCCGCGTTAAAGGATGGGCTTCTACAGCATAAAGATTGCTTCGCGTGGAACTATTCCGAAATGCCGGGATTAGATCCAGAAATTGCTGTACACAAATTGGCGATATCCCCGGACATCAAGCCAGTCAAACAGGCGCCAAGAAGAATGCGACTCGAGCTTGAGATGAGCATAAACACCGAAGTCAAAAAGTTAATCGACTCTGGCTTCATTCAGGAAGTTCAGTACCCTGAATGGATCGCCAACATCGTCCCAGTGATGAAGAAAAATGGGACAGTGCGCATATGCGTAGACTTTCGGGATCTTAATAAAGCCTGCCCAAAAGATGATTTCCCAGTGCCAGTCACTGAACTTATGATAGACAATACATCCACTCATGAGGTTTTCTCCTTCATGGACGGCTCGTCGGGGTATAACCAGATAAAAATGCATCCCGAAGACCAGAAGCACACAGCCTTCAGGACTCCTCTTGGTATATTTTGTTATAAAGTGATGCCCTTCGGTTTGAAGAACGCCGGTGCTACTTATCAGAGGGCCATGACAAAGATCTTCGACAACCTTATACACGAAATCGTTGAATGCTATATCGACGATCTCGTGGTTAAAAGCAAATCATACGAGGAGCATCTCGAGCATCTGAAGACTGTATTTCAACGCCTTCGGCAGTACAACCTGAAGATGAATCCTCTTAAATGTGCGTTCGGGGTTTCCTCGGGCAAATTCCTGGGATTCGTTGTTCGACACCGAGGTATTGAAATAGATCCGTCAAAGATTAAAGCAATCATGGAAATGCCTCCGCCGAGGACTCTCAAACAGCTGCTGTCTCTCCAAGGGAAACTCGCATACATACGGCGATTTATAGCCAACCTCTCAGGAAAATGCCGGCCATATAGTCACCTGATGAAGAAAGGAACCCCATTCGTTTGGGATCAAAAATGCCAAAGCGCACTGGATGAGATCAAGCAATACCTGCAGAACCCACCAGTGCTGGCTGCTCCGGTTAAGGGGAAGCCTCTCATTCTTTATACAACCGCCCTCGAAGGTTCCTTAGGCGCATTATGGGCACAAGAGAACGATCAAGGGAAAGAAAGAGCACTCTACTACCTAAGTCGAGTTCTGCTGGGGGCAGAAAGCAATTACTCTCCCATTGAAAAACACTGCCTAGCGTTGATCTTCGCAATAACAAAGCTTAGGCACTATGCATTAGCACACGAGGTCCGTCTGATTTCAAAAGTGGACCCCCTTAAATACCTAATGTCAAAGGCCATATTGACGGGACGACTCGCTAAATGGGCTCTGCTATTGATGGAATTTTCGATAACATATCAACCTCTCAGGGCAGTAAAAGGCCAGGCCATCGCCGACTTCCTTGCTGAGCATCCCATCCCTGCCGATTCTCCTTTAAATTGCGATTTACCAGACAGACATGCGTTTGATGCAATCGACAGTGGTGATACCCGGTGGGAGCTTTATTTCGATGGAGCATCTTCCATGAAAAAGCACAAACAAAGTATGCCAACGATCAAATCGGGGGTGGGACTCATCTTTGTGACTCCCCAAGGAGGAATAATGCGCTTCGCCTTCTCCTTAACGGAGCCGAGGACGAATAATGAAGCTGAATATGAAGCTCTGATAGCAGGCCTTGAGATCGCCATTGATATGGGAATTGAGAGTCTCCTCATATACGGGGACTCCCAACTGGTCGTCAGTCAAGTGAACGGCGATTACCAAACATGTAAACCGGAATTGGTAAAATACGGTGAAAAAGTGCAACAACTGCTAACCCAAATTCCCTCCTACACGTTGGAAAGCATACCATGCGCGGAAAACAGCAAAGCAGATGCACTAGCCAAACTTGCTAAAGAACTGGCTGACGAGAACCTCGACGACGTTAGAATCGTGGTACAAAGCCGTCGAGTGCTCGCCCCAACTGAAATATCTCCGGAATCGTCTGAAGAAAAAGGAGCGAAAGAGGAGACAACCCTGCAAATAAAAGACTGGGAAAATACCGGGGACTGGAGAGAAGTCTTCATAGATTACTTCAAGTTCCACCGAATACCTGAAGAAGCGTCCACAAGACATCAGCTCACGAAACGAGCTCTGTCTTTCGCCTTCGTCAATGAAACTTTATACAAAAGGTCATTCGATTCTCTGTGGTTGAGATGCTTAGGACCTGACGAAGCGAGAAGGGTCATCCAAGAAGTTCACGACGGACTCTGTGGTTCCCACCAAGCAGGCCCTAAGATGAAGTTAAAGATAAAGCGGATGGGCTACTACTGGCCCACGATGATACAGGATTGCCTAGAATACGCGAGGCAATGTCATTCATGCCAAATTCATGGAGACTTCATCCATCAGCATCCCAATCCACTGCATCCAACAGTGGCTAGTTGGCCTTTCGAAATGTGGGGAACTGACATAGTCGGTCCCATCGAACCAGCATCGTCAAAGGGACATCGTTTCATCTTGGCGACGACTGATTACTTCTCCAAATGGGCAGAAGCGGTACCGTTGAGGGAAGTGAAAACGGAAAACATCCTCCATTTCTTCAGAACGCACGTCATATATCGGTTTGGAACCCCGAGAAGAATCATCTCTGATAATGGGCCAGCCTACCGAAGTCATAAGATTAGCCGCTTCGCACAGCAGCACAATATAGACTGGAGATATTCCTCAGTTTATAATCCGCGAGCTAACGGTCTAGCTGAGGCCTTCAACAAGACCTTGACGAAGATCATGAAGAAAACGGTGTCACGAAATAAGAGAGACTGGCACGAAAGATTGCAAGAGGCTCTTTGGGCATATCGAACTACATTTAAAACAGCCACAAACACAACGCCGTACGCGTTGGTATTTGGGACGGAAGCAGTACTCCCCCTCGAGATAGAATTACCCTCTCTACGAGTGGCAGTCCATTACGAGCTGACGGACGAAGAAAACGCTCACCTTCGGTTCGAAGAGCTTGACGCCCTTGATGAAATCCGGCTTCTAGCACAGCAAAATCTGGAAGCTTATAAAGCAAAGATGACGCGCTCATATGAAAGATTGAGCTGCCCGAGGACATTCCACCAAGGCGAACTCGTGCTAGTGGTCAAAAGGCCCATGATCCCCAATCGCGCCAAGCGGGGAAAGTTTGAGCCAAACTATGAAGGACCGTACATTATTGATAAGGTCTACCAGGGTGGGGCCTTTCTACTCATGGACATGCACGGTGAAAGGCCTTTTAGACCGATAAACGGTCGCTTCCTAAAGAAATACTACGCTTAACTAGTCTTAGTTTAGGTCAATGATAGATGACGACGACTATGTCCGCTCGCTATCTTCCTACGCTCAAGCTTTATAAGCAGTAGCCAGTCCTCTCAAGTGACGGACCACAATGTCCTAAAACTTGCAACTGACCGAAACGTCGTTAAACTACTCCCAACCCGCAGTATCTTCAGGCTGACGTTAAAAAAAAAAAAAAAAAAAAACAAAAAAAAACGGTATGTCCATAAGCAAAAAGGGCACGGATGAAAACCCGAAAGGGCTCCGTGAGTAAAAACAGCAGGACTGCCGGCGAGTGTTTGTGAAAACCCGAAAAGGCGCAACCTCGTTAAAAGACGCTTATAGGGTCCTCTCGACCTTGTAAGGAGAGACCACCTTCGTGAGATCCTTACGACTCACAAAGGAGCAACACACTTAGGGATCCCCACGATGCCTAAGGAGAAAACACACTTGCGAGATCCTCACGACTCGTAAGGAGAACTCTCTTATGGGACCCTCACGGCTCATAGGATTTGAAAGTCTTAAGTTACAGAAACCTAAACCTGTGCTTAAGCAAACCCTCACAAACTTCCAATGTTGCCCTACAGACGGTTCAATATTGACCCTTGTATACAATCCACGGGCGCGAATAAACGTTTCCCTAACCAAGGTCCATCCGTGACTGGGAATATGTTTGCATAACCCTTGTAAGTCCTCTCGATTTATGAGAAGGAAACCCTCCTGTAGGATCCTTACGACTTACAGAAGAACAAAACACTTAGGAACCCTCGCGGTTCCTAAGGAGAAAATACACCTACAAGATCCTCACGACTTGTAGGGAGAAATACCTTCACGAGACCCTTACGGCTCATGGAGTCCAAAGCCTTAGCCGACAAGATCTTAACCCTGGTCGCTAAGCCTCCTTTGTTCGACAACGACAGAGGCAAATGATGATTCGCTCCTGGTAGTATCCCAGTTGCAGCGGTGCTGATGCCGAAATCGGTGTCCAATCTTAGGTCTACGGAGAAAGCCAATAGACCGCACATGCATACAAAATAGCCGAAATGATAGGGCAACTTGCAATAAAAAATAGCAAGTATAAAAAATGTACGCATGGAAAATAGCCGAAATGATTGGGCAACTCGCAATAAAAAGCAGCGAGTAAAAATAAAATAAATAGCCGAAATGATTGGGCACCGCGAAAAATAGCCGAAATGTTTGGGCAATCGCGACCTTCGCGATATAAAAGCTGAAATGATAGAGCATCGCGGAAATACAACAACAAAAAAAATAATAATAATAATGATAAAATTCTGGCCCTACAGTTAAGATCACATCGATCCCTGTATACAATCCAAGGGCGTAAACAAAGAAGGAACTATACTTCCCCAACGGATTCCGTCAAACGACGAAGCCAAACCCCAACGGTTCATTTCAACCGAAGAAACTAACGACTTCAGCAAAACTTCTCAACTCACGGATACAAACACTCCTTGACGAGAGCCTTCTGATCCGCGTCGACTCGCAGAGCCACCAGCGCCTCCGTGGGAACCATCGACTCGTTTCAAACCCCAAGGACACAAATAATCCTTGGCGCTCGGGAAACAAATAATCCCTCGCAAAACTTCTCAACTCACGGATACAAACACTCCTTGATGAGAGCCTTCTGATCCGCGTCGACTCGCAGAGCCACCAGCGCCTCCGTGGGAACCATCGACTCGTTTCAAACCCCAAGGACACAAATAATCCTTGGCGCTTGGGAAACAAATAATCCCTCGCAAAACTTCTCAACTCACGGATACAAACACTCCTTGACGAGAGCCTTCTGATCCGCGTCGACTCGCAGAGCCACCAGCGCCTCCGTGGGAACCATCGACTCGTTTCAAACCCCAAGGACACAAATAATCCTTGGCGCTCGGGAAACAAATAATCCCTCGCAAAACTTCTCAACTCACGGATACAAACACTCCTTGACGAGAGCCTTCTGATCCGCGTCGACTCGCAGAGCCACCAGCGCCTCCGTGGGAACTATCGACTCGTTTCAAACCCCAAGGACACAAATAATCCTTGGCGCTTGGGAAACAAATAATCCCTCGCAAAACTTCTCAACTTGCGGATACAAACACTCCGTGACGAGATCTTCTTTGACTCACATTTCGGGCAGTAAGGATTCAAAAACCTGCTTCCTGAACAATGGGATCCTGCAAGTTAATCCTAAATGGTCTCTTGCATACTATTCACGGGTCTCACTCTCTGAAGTCGATTTTCGACAAAGAGGGAAACAACCGCTTACGAGCCCTCTCGACTCGTAAGAAGGGCAATGGGATCCTGCAAGTCAATCCTAAATGGTCTCTTGCATACTATTCACGGATCTCACTCTCTGAAGTCGATTCTCGACAAAGAGGGAAACAACCACTTACGAGTCCTCTCGACTCGTAAGAGGGAGAAATGCTCTTATAGGATCCTTACGACTTATAAGAGAAAACCACACTTAGGAATCCTCACGATTCCTAAGGAGAAAATCCACCTATGAGATCCTCTCGATCCGTAGGGAGAAAAATCTCTATGAGACCCTCACGGCTCATAGAATTGAAAAGTCTTAGGCGGCAGATCTGAACCTGCGGCCTAAGCCATCGCTGCCTCTTGGAGAAATTAAGTTGTATGCCAATAAAGTTCATCGACAACATCATGGTGTAAAGGCAGAAAACAAAAGAACATACAAGATATTGCAAAAGAAAGTGTGTATCTTTATTCATTGACCTCAATCAAATACATGGTGAATCATACAAAAGAGCGAAGAAAGGGTACACGTTACTCAGAAAAGAAAATTTTTACAAATACATTGATACAAAGGCAGCTATTGGGAAGGAAGCGTCTTAAATAGCTCTATCAGTTGTTCGTACACCTCCTTCCATGCCTTTTCCCGATTGGATGCGATTGCCAGCTCCGCCTCCACCTGGGCCCGTTGCTGTGCGACGGAGGTAAGCTGATCCCTAACGGCTTGATAAGCAGCTTCACGGCCTGGAGTGTCATGCTCGGCGACATCAAGTGCCCGCTTTAGTCTCAGCCCATTCGACATGCGCTCCAGAAGACCCTCGAACACGGTCTTTACCTCAGCAGCGTTCGCCTCAACTTCGGCACGCAAGCGAGCAGTTCTGCTCGAAGAATCTTGGCACTCCTTCAGCCTCAAAACCACTTCTTGTTCCAGATGACGGAAACGAGAAGCGCTTTGCTCGAGCCATGCTCCCCGTTGAGTGCTCAAAGCCAAAGTCTCGGGGGACGGGCGCATTGACTCCAGCTGATGAAGGCGAGCCTCGACCTCCCGACAATAGTTAACCCAGGAGGCAACAATACCCTCGTCATGGAAAGTAGCAAATATCGCCAACATTAGGTTAACCGTCGTGGCGAAGTCCTCAGCAGATACAGGAGCCTCGATGTCAAGTTCCTCAATGTAGTCGCTCAACATGCGCAAACTATTCGCGGCACCTTTTGAGGACGGACGCCGCTGGGAAGGGCCGCCCGGTATTGTAATGCGAGACTCGAAAGGCACCGAGACTGGAATGACGGCTGGAAAAAGACGAAACGCGATTAGATGATGATTCAATAGATATGAAGGAAGTCATTGATAAGATGGTTTACTATACCAGTGGAGACAGGTGGCAAGTCCGGAAGGGCTGGTGGCACAGCCGATCTTCCTGCTCCCCCTTCGATTTGCAACGCTGCAGTCACAACAAGAGAGAGTTGGAAATAATTCTACCGCTAAAAAGACAAAGCTACCAATCGGGAACAAGTACTCACCAGCGCCACCAGACGGGGAGGCGAATTCAGATGGGAAGGAGAAGTGTGGGAGCAACACTTGATAGAGATGATCAAAAAGCACTCCTGAAAGATACAACAGTATGACTTCAGTACTTAAACTGTATATCTCAAAAATAGGATTAATAAGTTATAAGCCCATACCTTCCAACATCTTTGACGGTGTAAGAGAAGGCTGAGGGGTAACCATCGCCAAGGCAGTCGTGGAAGGAGCTCCCTCAAGTAGTGGGGCATCAACTCTAGCTGCACCTGCATTACGAAAAATGAACTTGTCAGAAAAGATTGTAAAGCAAATAAAAAACAACAACTTAAGGTGTACCTGAGGAGCTCCCGGCGGAAACAGAGACGACTCCCTCCTCTATCGACATGGGACCACCGCCTGTGGCCTCATCGCCCGATTCAATAGGGACCGTCGTCGTGCTCGCAAGCCCGGGAGACGGCGGAAGACCGTAGACGGGAAGAGCTATGACTGGAGTATTGCCAGATTCCAGAGAAGGAGCGGTTGGCTCGTCTTCAGGAATCGTGGCCATCTCGCCCACTACCATCTCAGGCTCAATAGTGGCGGTTGTATCGTCCACCATCGCCGGGGGATCACCGGTCTCGAGCGCCTCATTCACCGCCACTCTGGGCTCAGTTATAATGATCACGTCATCTGCCACCACTTCGGGTTCGGCATCCGTGACCTTATCGGCTGCAGGCCCCTCAACCTCTACCCCAAGCTCCAAAGCCACAACGACGTTGCCCACCGTCGGCTCGAGTTCGGCAGGTACTGCCCCCTCTGTCCCTTCGAGATTGACGGTTTCCGCCTCCCCCTCGATCGGACTTGGTCCTGCAAGATGAGAGATGTAAGGACAAACGACATTAAGATACTTATAACAAAAACTCCAAGAGAAACGTTACCTGAGGCGGATTTACCATTCGCGCTCCGAGCTGCACGTGCCACCTCTCTGCGGGCAGTGGACAGGGCGACAGGGGCCTCTTCAGAGGGAGTATCAGCTCGAGGAACGGTGCTAGGGCCCGCTCCCATAGCCAAGGCAGCCCTGCGCGCCTTCGCCTCACGCCTCAACCGTTTCCTCTCCTCCCGAGCGGTCATGAGGGACCTCCGTGATGCTTCCTTCAAGGCATCATCGTCTTCATTCAGGGATGCCTCCAGAGCCTTTAAGGCATCTCTCATCGGCTCTCCGAGATGAGCCTCCTGCGGTGTCCCAGAGGAAACAGGAACATCGGCCGCTGGTAGAACATCTACGTCGCTAGGAGGGAGCGGCATTGAGGTCCCTGCAATTAAAATGGAAAGGTTAGATCGACCATAACGCAAGGAAAATGAAAAATTCGATGAGTCGAAACTTACTAAGGCCCACAGATGCCCTGGCACGTTCCTCCTCCTGAAAGGTCTTCAGAGAAGCGGCAATGGCTTCTTCATCGGTGATGCCTGTTGAAAGAAAAGAAAGAAAAGCGTTAGTCAAAAAATAATGAAATAATGAAGAAAATACGTTGCAATAAAGAAAAAGTGACTGGTAGTTACTTGATTGCGCAAGCTTAGCCAGCCACGCGTCACGCTTCACCAGCCATGCCGAAGCTCTGAGAGCAGCCTCCAAGTCTGTATCGTCCGGCGGCGGCCTCACCAACCCAGCGTTAGTCCCATATTCGAACAGACCCTCGGAATAGGGAGCGTGGGGTTCCTGGCCGAATGCAACGTCCGCTGCAAAGAGCGACTTCTTTTTCTTTTGCCCTCCGACCCTGGGCCCGCGAGGGATCGACTTCCGTTTAGCAGCTACTCTGGGACGACGAGTCCCGATGTCCGCACCCACGCCAGACTCCGGCGAGGGTACAACCACTGCTTCCACCTGAGCACAGGGTGCAGGAGGTACATCCGCGATATCAGGAAGTGATAGTTCACGTGGAGGACTTTGCGCACGTGAGAGTCTGCCCCCGGCATCTTTTAAAGGAGCAATTACTGGGGTCCTAGGAACCAAGGGAGCGTTGCGATCGGTACCTGGAGGTGCACCCTTACGATCAACCAACAGTCGCCTTTCCTCCTTTATGACTCCCCTGTCGCATGATTGTACCAGTCTTTGTACACATTGAGGAGTCTCGGAGCGTAAGTCGGCGCATTAATAAAAAAACGAGAGGTCGTATTCACGCGCATGAAATGGTGCAAGGCGTTCTCCATCCCCTCTTCAGTGGCAGCTGGTTCCACCAAAAAGGCTTCCAAGGGGACCCCTTGATCGTAGCCCAGTTGTTGAACAAAACGATGTGGGTTATACCTCATAAAAATTGCCACATCATTCTGCCTAAAAACTAAAAAGCCCGGTCTAATGGAATATAGGTGGAGGGTCTCCCGGGCCGTTAATACAGAAGCTCCGTCCTTAAAGATATCCTGTAATGGCCGCGTCACGGTGGTAGACACCTTTCCAACGGTCAACACCTTATCGACAAAGGACATCCCGGCTTCGACGGTATGGGGGCGAAGGAGCAAGCCCCTAGCGTTCCGTTGTGAGGGGTTTACAATTGATGCACCGATCAGTTGTATAATGCGAGGAAAACCGCTCTTGTCAAAGAACGAGGGCCTCTTATGCATCCCGAAGACACCCGCTGTGTGTAACTCGAGCCACGACGCGAAGTAATGCATCGGGAAGACCACATGCAAAACCCCGGGCTCACTGGCATCCGCCGCTCGACTGAGACCGTGGTATAAGTGTGCCAGGCCGGCGATTCCAACAGCTACCTTCACCCCGATGACCATCCAATGTGCTGGATAAAAGACAGAGGGTCGCATTCGATGAGAGTGCATCGGGATAGCGAACCAACTCAACCATAACCCGAGAAACCCCAAGAAAAAGGTCTCCTCATTCATCCCAGGGGCCGCTACTTCTGCAAGAGACACGGTTGGAAAGTTAGGAAGAAAAAAATCCTTTTGACCTATTTCGCTCGCCGGCAGGTTATCCAAACCTAAACCGAAAGGATCCTCAAGGGTGGCGGACTTGGCAGTGGCCGCAGAGAGGGCGTTGGGATGAAGGAACCGAGCAATGAAATCCTCAAAGTTAACTCCTCGACTCCCATGTTCAACGAAGAGAGACTCGTATATGTTCAACACGTTAATTAAGCTTGGGAACTGGTGTTGAACAGCAGTATCCGGAGTGACCCCCCTTACCATTGGCCTAGCTCCGAAAACGTACACGTCTATTGGGAGCAGCTCCTCATAATGTTCCCCCATCACCGGTAAGCCGGATACCTCCGCAAATTCCTCCAGAGAAATCGACACTTCCCGATCCATGGCAAGGAAAGTGTGGGTGGGAATATTCCATTGCTCCAAGAAGGCCTTGAGCCACCAGGTGGGGAGCGTAGGATATTGGAAGAGAGAGACGTAGACTGCGGTGTACAATCCTAGTCTTATCAACTGTGACTTCTTCGTCGACAGGATATACCGGGCCCACGGCAGATAGCCAATCGGGTGGCGGGGAATCAGACCAAGGTTATACGATTGCCCCCAAGGCCGCGCTTCACCTTGACAGATACGACGTCCTAGGATGTCCAAAACCATAGGACGCTGAACCGGTATCGCATCTATAGCGGGATGTAGAAAACCTTTTGATGTCCAGTCTGCCAGCTCCACGGCATACTGCACCGAGGGTGGGGTAGCATAATGAATCGCCGTTTTGGGTTCCGACGGCACCGCGCATGTGAAGCTCCGTCGGCCCATAATGATCTGATTGTACCACGACCCCCAAAGGTGGAGACTCTTATGCTCAGGGTCGTATGCCTTGATCATGGTCAGGACCTCACGATCCAAAGGCGCCTCTGGGAATCCTTCCTCCGAGCGGACAAACGGGAATGAAGTGTCTTCAGACATGATCGCTGCAAAAAGAGCAGTGTAGCCGTCAGTGTTGTAATCCCAACGTTTCACATTAAAAAAAAAAAAGAAAAAAAAAAAGAAAATGCATTAATTAAATTAAAATCAAAATTAATTAATTACACCGCACCCCAGTGCAGTGAGTAGGGGACCAAAGAGGGACCCACAAAATCTAAATGACAATGCGTCAATTAAGGAGACAAACTCATCATTGGATGAGATTGTCAGTTGGCCCTTAGGGGGAGCATTCCCATAATAAAAAGGGGGGAAAGAATCCCTAGAGACAAGGAGAGAATCTCCTCTTTCAGAGCAAAGCTCTGTCACAGAGTGACACTTGTCAAAATCTGGTCTCAAAAGAATTAAAATTCCTTAAGAAAGAGCTTAGCTCTATAATATTCCATCAAAAAGAAAGTCTTTGAAAAGAAATTTAAAATTAAAATTTCTGAAATAAAAAAAAGAAGATCCATGAAAGCTTATAGAAAAATTCTTCATTTGTTTCAGATCTAAAAGATCTACATTTGATTCAAAGAGCAAAGCTCTGTTCATGGGTTAGAACCCATGAATAAGATCTCTGTAGATCTATGAATTTGTGAGAGCAAAGCTCTGTTAATGAAACCCTAAAGGGAATTTCTTCAGATCAAAAGATCCATGAGAGCAGAGCTCTATTGGTTAAAATTAATTTAAATTAACTTAACTTAATTTTAAAATTAATTATTACCTAAAGTTTTCTAAACTTTGGGAAATAAGAGCAAAGCTCTAGAGTTCTGAAAACAAGAGCAAAGCTCTGAAATTCTTAAGCAAAGAGCAGAGCTCTGAAAATCTAAATCCAAGAAAAATGGTGAGATTTTCTAAGGGTTAAAAGGCCCTATTTATAAGGCGCTTGCACCTCTTGGAATTCCCCCTCAATCCAACGGTCAGGAGGGGTTGCCACCGTTGCACTCACGTGTGCGCCACGTGAGCGCAACGGCGGGGGGGCATTTGTTTCGCCCAATCAGAGCAAAGCTCTGTTTGAATTCAAAATTTAAATATTTGAAGCAACGCTTCAGATCCTTTGCGCTGCGCGCTCTGCGCCACGTGTCCAGCGCAGATACATTAGCTCAGCACACCCAATCAGAGCAAAGCTCTGTTTAAAGGAAGCAACGCTTCAGATCCTTTGCGCTGCGCGCTCTGCGCCACGTGTCCAGCGCAGATACATTAGCGCAGCGCACCCAATCAGAGCAAAGCTCTGTTTAAATGAAGCAACGCTTCAGATCCTTTGCGCTGAGCGCAACGCGCCACGTGTCAGGCGCAGATGTATCAGCGCTGCGCCCAAGAAGACGCGCCCAATCAGAGCAGAGCTCTATTTGCCTGAAGCAACGCTTCAGTTGCGCTGCGCTCTGCGCTGCGCGGCACGTGTCAGCGCAGATGCGCTAGCGCAGTTGCGCTGCGCTCTGCGCTGCGCGGCACGTGTCAGCGCAGATGCGCTAGCGCAGTTGCGCTGCGCTCTGCGCTGCGCGGCACGTGTCAGCGCAGATGCGCTAGCGCAGTTGCGCTGCGCTCTGCGCTACGTGACACGCGTCACGCGCTGGGGCATCTGCGCCAAATTAAATTAAGATTTTTAAGAAATCTTTTCTGTTCTTGTTGAAACAAGAAGATTTTCTTCTGCGAAGCAGAAGCCCTTGGATTAAAGATCCAACGGTAGGGAAAATTCCCCAAATCACTCAGAGGATGATCTCTTTAACAAATTTAACTAATTTGTGAGCACTATAAAAAGGACCTTAGGCCTCAATTCAAAAAAAGGAGTTTTTTCTTGAGAATTCAAGAACCTTAAACAGAAAGAACTCCGAGAAGATTTCAAGAAAGAGGTAAAGAACCTTCGTGGATTAGAAGAAATTCCTTCTAAAAGACCATTAGTCTAAAAAAAATATATATATATATATAAGATCAATGATCTTTATATAAAAAAAAAAAAAGAAAACAGTGCTTTGCACTTCTTGTGAACCTTTGGTTCTTTAAAAACAATGTAAAAAAAATAAAAGAATAGTGCTTTGCACTTTTGCGAACCTCTGGTTCTTCGAATAAAGAAGAAATTTATTTTTCTTTGATCTGATCTAGATCAAGAACTTAAACAGTGCTTTGCACTTCCTTTCTGGAATCTAAAAGGATTCTTAGTGCTTTGCACTTCCAAGTTGCGCCGCTGCGCTCTTGAGAGAGCGCCACGTGTCGGCCATAAAACCACTTGTGCTAAGCGCCCTTGAGATAGAGCTTTGCTCTCTGGAATTGGCGTAACTCGCTGAGAGCGCGCCACGTGTCAGCAGCGCAACAACGCATTGCACTGCGCTGGTGCGCTTGCGCTCATCAAAGCACGACACGTGTCATCACCATATGGACTTGCGCTTATTACTTAGCGCAAACGCAGATGCATTAAAAAAAGGGCCAAGCCCAATTAAGAGAAGGCCTAACAGGCTCAACAAAGCGCAAATGCATTATTTTAAGGGGCAGAGCCCAAACAAGAACAGATGCTTTGCATCATTTATAAATGGGCAGAGCCCAAACAAAAATATTCAGAATGCTATGCATTTAAAAAAAAAGGGGCAAAGCCCAAACGAAGTAGATACTTTGCAAATGGGCAGGGCCTAAAATAAACTGATATCCTATGTCTTCTGTGGGTAGAGCCTAAATAAAAAAATGCCATGTTGAAATGGACTTAGCCCAATCGTGGCCATAAGTCCTTAAATTAAATTGACTGAGTACAGCTGCTCTCCTAAATCAATTTACATCTGGTTCGAGGGTACATCTCCGAACTCCTTTGACATCCGTCGTTGTAATTCCTCAACGACGTCAGAGAGGTGACGGGTCCCGACGACCACACATGAATATGGACTGCGGGGTCCTTAAACTCGTGGACCGAAACGTCCTTAAACTAATGATGGACCGAGACGTCCCTAAACTAATATTGGACCGAGACGTCCCTAAACTAATGATGGACCACTACGTCCTTAAACTGGCGATGGACCGAGACGTCCCTAAACTAATATTGGACCGAGACGTCCTTAAACTAATATTGGACCGAGACGTCCCTAAACTAATATCGGACCGAGACGTCCTTAAACTAATATCGGACCGAGACGTCCCTAAACTAATATCGGACCGAGACGTCCCTAAACTAATATCGGACCGAAACGTCCCTAAACTAATGATGGACCACTACGTCCTTAAACTGGCGATGGACCGAAACGTCCTTAAACTAATGATGGACCGAGACGTCCCTAAACTAATATTGGACCGAGACGTCCCTAAACTAATGATGGACCACTACGTCCTTAAACTGGCGATGGACCGAGACGTCCCTAAACTAATATTGGACCGAGACGTCCTTAAACTAATATTGGACCGAGACGTCCCTAAACTAATATTGGACCGAGACGTCCCTAAACTAATGATGGACCACTACGTCCTTAAACTGGCGATGGACCGAGACGTCCCTAAACTAATATCGGACCGAGACGTCCCTAAACTAATATCGGACCGAGACGTCCCTAAACTAATATCGGACCGAGACGTCCTTAAACTAATATCGGACCGAGACGTCCCTAAACTAATATCGGACCGAGACGTCCCTAAACTAATGATGGACCACTACGTCCTTAAACTGGCGACGGACCGAAACGTCCTTAAACCAATGATGGACCACCACGTCCCTAAACTGGCGACGGACCACCACGTCCCTAAACTGGCACAATAGAGCCCGAATGCTCTTTCGTCGGATCCAAACGGTCCCGTCTAAGTTGATCTTAGCCCCAAATACGGTTAATGTGTCCTTAGATCTTTAAATAAACAATAAAACCCAAAATCAACTTTGGTTCAAGGGTACATCTCTGAACTCCTCAGACGTTTGTCGTTGTAATCCCTCAACGACGTCAGAGAGGTGACGAGTCCCGACAGCCAGATAATTAAATCAATCACTACGTTAAGTTGATCTTAGTCTAAAATAGGACTAACGTATCCTTAATGAACGTTTAAGTTGATCTTAGCCGCAACGCGACTAATGCATCCTTAAACTGAAAACACCAAACCCAAATCTAAGTAAATACGGATTTGGACTAATCCACGTCCTACGGGCGACGGCATTACTCAGTCTCCGTATACAATCCACGGGCAACCACAAACAAAACAAACACACACGACACGAAGTGAAATTCTAGAGAAGGAGAAAGTTGTTACCGCGATGCGGTAGCGTAATTAACTGCAGGGGCTTGCGCCTGCAGGGAAGAGCGTCCCCACAATCAAAAACCCCTCACCCTGAGGGGGAATCTGACGAAGTCTGCTACATCGGTCGCATCCGTCTAAACCTCCGATATACGGTGCCGTAAATCAACTCGGCATCTTCGGAGAGATAGACGGATAAAACTAAATAGCATCTGCCCCGAACTTCAGGCAAGACGTCTTCACGTCGTCGCCGTCTTTCGGAGGGGAACACACCTAGATCTTTCATTGAGAATTTATGTGATAAGAAGAGCTTGACCGAGTGCAGCATAGGAACACCATTTCCTATCAAGAGTATGTCATCCACGTATAATACGAGAAAGACAACCTTACTCTCTTCCACCTTCTTGTATATACAAGGTTCATCTACATTTTTGATGAAGTCAAACTCTTTGACTACAACATCAAAACAGATGTTCCAACTCCGCGATGCCTGCTTCAACCCGTAGATGGATTTAAGCAGCTTGCACACCTTTCCGCTGCTCCTACTGTCCACGAAGCCCTCTGGCTGAGTCATGTACACGCACTCTTCTTGATCACCATTTAGAAAGGCGATCTTAACATCCATTTGCCAGATTTCGTAGTCATGGTATGCAGCAATGGCTAGTATGATCCGGATGGACTTAAGCATAGCCACTGGAGAAAAGGTTTCATCATAATCCACACCTGGTCGTTGACGAAAACCTTTTGCAACAAGTCTAGTTTTGAAAGTCTCAACTTTTCCATCTACACCAAGTTTTTTCTTAAAAATCCATTTGCTCCCAATGGGTTTTACCCCTTCAGGAGCAACTTCCAAAGTCCATACTTTGTTGGTGTACATGGATTCCATCTAAGATCGCATTGCATCCAGCCATTTCACAGAGTCCCCACTCGTGATGGCCTTCTCAAAGTTAGTTGGGTCATCATCTTCCATGATGCAATCCTCGCTCCCACCATCAACGAGAAAACCGTAGTATCTCTTAGGTGGATGAGGAACCCTACTAGATCGGCGGAGAGGCTTGGATTCGTTGGATACTACTGAATCCTATGGTTCCACCAAATCTTCTGTCGTAGTTTGTATCGCTGGAACTTCTTCCAGTTCTACCTCCTCGCCATAAATTTCTTTCACAAGAAATTCCTTTTCTAAAATGGTGGCATGCTGAGCAACAAATACCTTTTGTTCCTCAGGGTGGTAGAAGATATGTCCTCGCGAATGCTTGGGATATCCTATAAACTTGCACAGAAAAGACCTTGCCTTGAGCTTGTCCGGATTTTGCTTTTTAATATAGGCCGGGCAACCCTATATCTTAACAAAATTAGGACACGGTCTCTTTCCCTCCCATATCTCATATGAAGAGGTAGGCACTGATTTGGTTGGAACTCTATTCAATATGTATGCTGTTGTCTCAAGCGCATAACCCTAAAAGGAAATAGGTAACTCAGCGGTGCTCATCATAGAGCGCACCATATCTAATAGGGTGCGATTCTTCCATTCCGATACACCGTTGTACTGTGGTGTATACGAAGGAGTAAACTGAGAGAGAATCCCATTCTCATTTAGATAGTCCCGGAACTCATTGCTCAAGTATTCTCCTCCTCGATCAGATCGAAGGATTTTAATACTTTTACCCGTTTGGTTTTCGACTTCGTGTTTATATTCTTTGATTTCTCAAAAGCTTCAGACTTGTGTTTCAACAGGAACACATGTCCGTATCTTGAGAGATCGTCAGTGAATGTAATGAATACGATGAGCCATCCCTGGCATGTGTAGACATGGGATCGCATACATCATTATGTATTAGTCCCAAGAGTTCCGTAACTCTTTCTCTGTGTCCAGTAAACTGAGTTTTGGTCATCTTGCCTTTGAGACATGACTGGCAAGTGTCATAAGATGAAAATTCGAACGAATTCAAATATCCATCCTTATGTAACATAGCTAGTCATGTCGCATTGATATGACCTAGTCTACAATGCCATAAGAAGGATTCTTTCATCTCTGAACTCTTCCTCTTGTGTGTGTTTTGTACATTAAGAACTGTGCTTTGATTTAGAATGTATATGGCATTATTTAATGAGCCTGATCCAATCAACTTTTGATTCAGGAAGATGTTCATAACATTATCCTGTACTACAAAATTATATCCTTCTTTACTCAATAAAGAAACTGATATAAGATTGCATATCAGGGTCGGTATGTAATAGCATTCGTTCAGAATCAATGTATTACCATTTGGTAATACAAGGCGATATTCGCCAATTGCTTTGGCTGCAACATTTGCACCATTCGCTACTCTTGCGGAATGATCACCCATTCCCAGTTCTCTACCTTTCCATAGCCGATGTTGTAGGTCTACAGCAGCGCCCCGGCCATCAATCTGTGGCCAAACGCGGAACAAAAACTTTTAAAACCCGATGCTAACGGAACCCGATTCCCGGATCGAACTATTAACCCTATACAAGTAAACTGTAAAAGGAGTTTAGAGAGGTTATACCGATCGATCTGTGTCCTTCGGTCTTCAACCTCTGTCCCAAACTCCTCGCGGCTTCCTCGATCAAGTTCGTTCTCCGGTCTCCCTCGTCGAAGACGATCCACATCGAGGATTCGTAATACGGGCTCCCGCTTGAAAACCGAAGCAATTCGGGCATCCAGTTTGCTAGCCTAGATACCCAAGGTAAAGTAGAGATAGTGTGTGACTGCTCTGTCTCAAAACACCCATGGATTCTCAACTCATGAGATGGAATGGGTCGAGGTTAAAGAATTGCCATGTGAAAGAAAAATGTGAGCACAAGAAAAATGGCTTGTGAGGAAAAGAATGGGCTGAGCAAAAGACGTTCTCTGTAGTTTGTGAAGTGGTGGGGGTATGAGTGATTAATTAAGCAACTCAAGAAATTACCCATGGCCAAAAAAAAATCAGCCACCAAAAATCCCCTGTACAAAAAACAGCAACCCACACACACAAATATCTCATATAAAAATCTAAACCAAAATAAAAACCATCAATGCACAAATGACTCATCTCATAGCATGAGTCACGAATTTGCCCAGCCACAAAATTAAGCCAAAATTTCCATGAATATTGCAAACAAAATATCTCACATTTCACACCTTACATTTAAACATTAAACTAAATGTTTAAATTGGAAGAAAAGAAAATGGCAATTCTAAAATAAACTTATAACGGATTACTAGAATACCCCTCATCTGTATATACATACCTGCATCCGTATTCTGACTGAATACGAATACAACGAGACGAAAATAATCCAACAATATAATAGTAGGATCCGGCTTAAACCAAAACCCACTAGTATTATCCGTCTGATCATGATCCGTGCACAAGTGCACGTATATGATCGAACCCTGCCATAAAACCATACGGCCTTTACCATGTTTCACCCGAACTAGGGAAACCCTCTGTGTGGGACACTAAAGACCCGTCAATACGCTGGCAGTGGGTTTAACCACAAGCACGTCAGTGGCACTAGCTGTACGTAACGGCTGCCCAGGTATTGAGCGAAAGGGAGGCCGATGAGCAAACTCATCCTGAAACCCTACTGAGCCTGACAGCGATAATATCCGTACAGTCCAGTCCGCTCGTCTATGAGTATTGCATATCGAGTCTAATGGGTGGATAAAGTCAGACCCCTAATAACGTGATATTTAGTGTCGGCATGAAACCTATCACCAACTGAGAAACTACCGATCATAGATCGGTAATTCTCGACTACCCCGGCCGAGGATTTCTAGTGATGGCCACCCGTGCACTCCGCGACTTCAACCCCCAATACCGGCAGAGACGAATCCCCTGACAATCTACTCACTGCCTCCATGTGGCTCGGGACTGTACCCAACTAAAACCTGTTTGCACGACTCCTTTGAGCCGTGGTAGGGTAGTAATCAAAGCACAGTGGGAACTCACACGAGACAAATGACGATCTCAGGTCGATAGACTAACCTATACATATGTCACCAGGGAACTGCTATCTAACAATAGGTATAATACCAACTAGTATGTTCCCGGCGAGTCCGTCCGGTGTACTCATAACCCAATGAGCATCTGTATACATCTTAGGTGAACCAACTAACACCAATGGCTTGTGGGACCGGCCACCGCCCCTCGTCAGGGTCTCGATCCGTATACACTAGTCCACTCTTGGAGTATCGATGCCCAGTTTCGAAACTCCTACGACTAGGGACACTTTAAGGATGTGCTCATAGACCACCCAACTCTCACGTATATGATCTCCATCATACTGTTGGTAGTCAAGCATGAATCCTATGGGCTCTATCAACATGTAATAGTAATCTGTAATGTCACCTGAAGCATGTACACGATGATAAAGACAAACCAGATAGCATACTATCATCTCGAGAAAGACCATTCTACCGGTATAGGTCCTCCCTCAATCATTGCAATCACATGCCTGCGATCCAATAATTGACTTGAGGGCACTATAGCCAACAATCTCCCACTTGCACTTATGGCTAATTATTACGGTATTGCATACTCACAGCCCGTGTGATACCGAATACCCAACTTCTCTACTAATCAGTTTCACAAAGCTCGTTTGTAAAACTATTGCGTTCGAGAAATAGCCTCAGTGAGTGGATCCGCTCCAATGTTTCTTTCTATGTCTCTCTTTATCTCAAGTTCTTGGAGAAAGCCATCTTCCGAAATGAGCAATACCTGTCTTAGAATATGTCTGGATATCTGATGGGACCCAGTTCACAAATGAACACCAAATCCAGTAAACTTCTTAGACTGTATCATCAACTGAATTTAATCAGTATCCTGCGCTATGCCTCCCTCAGTATCCACTTGGACCACCTGTCCAAACTACTGCCCCTCAAAAGAGGGAAAACTATAACTCTGACAGTCACTCTGTCATTCAGGTCACCTTGGAAGCCTGGAATGATAACCGTCTCCCGAAGGAGGCTGTCATTATCAAATCCCTAGAACATCTACTTATGTTCATAAATTGCTTTCGAACGTTTCTCCAGGATTGGATTAATATATAAACTTATTGCATCTAGTGCAAAAACAATATCTGGTGTGGTACTTGACATCTCATGATTGACTCAATTGCCTAAGCAAGTGATATGCCAATCATGCACATCCCTCTCCCCTTTAGTCTGTAAGACACCTTTAGAGAGGGTGACTCCATCACCTGCAAGTACACTACCACGCCAGGAGTCATGCATTCTAAAACACCTTTAGAATAGTGTCAAAGTACCCGGATTGGGAAACTACCCAAATCTAGATCTAAAACCATAGATCTAGTAACCGGAATGCCTAATATAATATCCATATCCTATGTGGAGAAACCACTGTGTGACAACCACAGTATAACCGATTGTAGTATAGGAATTTCACTTCCTACAAAGTGTATGTCAACCAAATATCAGGACATACCACCCTACTACCTTCTTAACTGATCCATTTCCTATTCTGATGAAGTCAAAGCCTATAACTGTCACATCAAAAATAGATGATCTATCTCCGCTATATTCGCTTTAGTCTATAAATAGACATAAGCTACTTGACTACTATGCTTCCGCTGCTCCCACTGACTACAACAACCCTCTGGCAAAGTCATATACACGTGCACTTCTAAAGCTAGTTTAGAACGATGCTATACTCATCCTCCTGCCGGGTCTCATAGTCTAGAACAGCAGTAATGGCAAGTCTTGGTAAACAAGAACCTCCCTGTCACCGTCTTTGAGGATACTGAAGTACCTCTCGGGCGCCTGAGGTTACCCACTATATCTGCGGAGTGGCTAATGGAATGTCAAACCCGATCGAATCTTTAGGTTCTATTAAATTTTCAGTAACCGTTTGTGGTTCTGGAATTACTTCCAGTTCTACCATACTCCCACTACTGTTTTCTGAAAAAGTCCATTTTACAAAAACTGTGGCGAGTCAAGAACAATATCACTGTTGATCTTCCAGATGGTAGAAAGTTAGCCCTCGTCATAGCCCGGGATAACCCACAAACTTCCATTACAGAAACGTGCCTTGAGTTATCCAGAGTCTGGTTTTAAGCATAATCCTGACAACTCCATATACCTTAACATCGTTAAGATATGAACCATTCTATATACAATATAGAAATAGAGGCACTGATTTAATTGGAACCAGATTCAAATCATGCTGCTGTCTTCAGTGCATGTCAACTAAATGGAGAGAGGCCGATCAGCATTACTCAACTTAGGAGTGCATCCAGATATGAGTAACCTGAAAAAGAAGCCAGTTCTCAAAACCATTACTATCAACTGAATACCAAATACAGGTATCTACATCTTCGATCACCTTAAAGAATCCTGATATTTGCAACGCATGGTTCTCTACTTTATTCTTGTACCCATAACTTCTCAAAACTTGGACCTTGCATTTCTACGAAATACTTGTCTAAAACTGGAGAAGTCACAAGTAAACAGAATATAGTATGAGTACCAACCCCTTTGTCCCAATGGACACTAGACAACATACAATACTTTTTATAAGTCCCCTGAGTTGAATAACTCAAACCCTGTGCATCGTAGGTTGAAAAATGTACCATGGTTATGAAGAATTACACCGCTGTTTAATGCTCCTTACCTAACCATCAACTGATGTAGATAAATGTCCTGGACATAATTTCAAAAAGTTATATCTCACTTTATAAAATAAATGTACAGATATATCAGTTTGAAATTGGTGCATAACAACGAATATTCAAAACCAAATATCTGCCATCAGGCGAAACCCCAGGCGATTTCCTCAAATATCGCCAATTACAACGAATTCCGATATAATCACCTAATTCCCAATAACTTACTCCCACTAATCATCTGTAAAACCATACAGATGTGAGAATCATGTTGCCCCACGGCTGCGCCCCGGCCGTCTACTCGAGGCCAAAAAGCGGAATCAAAATTTTTATTGACTTTTAAACTGGCGCTACCGCGGACAATAAAACCCGGATCGTAACCATTAACCTAATCCTAGCAATCAAGAGAAGGGGTGAGAGATATACCGAGTGATCCGTGTCCTCCGGTCTTCTCTTCGTCATCCCGATCTCCCGCAGAATCTCCGGTCTTCATCTCCTCTCCGGAAAGGGCACCACGTAGCCGGATTCTTTTACGGGCTCCCACCTCTAGACTGAGGCAACTCGGGCGCGAAGTTGGCTAGCCGACGCGTCCAAGGGTACTGTAGGTTGTAGTGTAGAACCTTTGTCTCAATGGAGTGAAGTTGCCTTTGATGGAGGAATCAATATGAACTTCGGAGAGGAGAGGGATTTCTTTGTAGCAAGCATGCAAATGAGATATGAATAATTCCCTCATGAAAAATGAACTCCTCTCATCCTCTCCTCAAAAATTGGCCGGCCCCTCTAATGAGAAAATGGTGGAGGAATGAATAACCACATCAAGGGAAGTGATGGTAGGAAAAGTAGAGGGTGACCACATCCAAAGTAAACCTCACATCAACTCTTAATCCATTCAAATCAAGAAAGAGATGGAAATAGAATCTAATGATACTAGTAACCATCATGATGCCACCAATAAGCAAGAAACCCCTCCACAACAAGTTATTTGCAAACTTGCAAATAACCCCCTCCATCGAAAAGTCCGGCCGTGAAGGAACAAAGGAAAACTGGCCAGAACGGAATGCAAACTGGCAACTTCAGAAAACTGATCCTGTAATAAATTACAGAAAAACCCCACTACTGCATATACATGCCCGCATTTGTATTCCCACTGAACACAAATGCAAAGAGACAAAATCTACACTATCTAATACTAGGATCCGGCTTAAGCCAAAGCCGGCTAGTAAAATCTTTCCGATCACGATCCGTGCAATACCGCACGTATCTGATCGAACCCTGCCATATCTCCATACGGCCTCTACAGCGTTTCGTCCGAAACTTGAGTAACTGAGTGTGTGGTGGACTCTAAAGACTAGTCAATACTATGGCTGTGGATTTAACCACTAGCACGTCAGAGGTATTAGCCATACGTGACGGGCTACCAGCTATTGACCAAAAGGGACGTCGATGAGCGAACTTATCCTGACACCCTACTGAGCCTGTCAGTGACAATATCCGTACAGTCCGGTTCGTTCGTCTATGAGCATCGCATGGCGGGCCTAGGGGGTTGGTAAAAGTCAGACCCCCAATAGCGGTACAAGTCGTGTCGGAGTGTAGCCCAGAGCACCCTGAGATACTACTGGAATACCTACCAGTAAATCTCCTGCCTCGGCCGAGGGCTTTGTGTAATGGCTCTCCTAGACACAGCGCGACCTCACCCCCAATACCGGGAGAGACGAACCCCTGCAGATCCGCTCACTGCCTCCATTTGGCTCGGGACTGTACCCAACTAAAAGCTGTTTGCACGACTCCTTTGAGCCGTGGTAGGATAGTAATCAAAGCACAGTGGGAACTCACACGAGACAAATGACGACCTCAGGTCGATGAACTAACCTGTACACATGTCACCTGGGAACTTCTATCTGACGTCTGGTATAATCCCAACTAGCAGGTTCCTGGCGAGTCCTATCCGGTGTACTCATAACCCAATGAGCACCTGTATACATCTTAGGTGAATCAACTGACACCAGTGGCTTGTGAGACCGGCCACCGCCCCTCGTCGGGGTCTCGACTGTATACATTAGTCTACTAATGGAGTATCGATGCCCAGTCTCGAAACTCCCACGACTAGGGACCTTTTAAGGATGTGCTTATAGACTCCAGCTCTCACGTATATGATCGCCCTCATACTGCTGGTAGTCAAGCAAGAATCCTAGGGGCTCTATCAACGTGTAATAGCGACTCGTAAGGTCACCTAAAGCAGTACACGATAATAAAGATAAACCGGATAGCATACTATCCTCTCGAGTAAGACTGTCCTACCGGGATAGGTCCTCCCTCAATCATTGTAATCACGTGCCTGTGATCCAATAATTGACTCTGAGGGCACTATCTCCAACAATCTCCCACTTGCACTCAAGGCTAATTATTGCGATGTCGCATACTCACAGCCCGTGTGATACCGAACACCCAACTCCTCTACTAGTTAGTCTCACAAAGCTCGTTTGCGAAACTATTGCGTTCGAGGAATAGCCTCAGTGAGTGGATCCGCTGTGATGTTTCTTTCTATGTCTCTCTATATCTCAAGTTCGCGGAGAAAGCCATCTTCCGAAATGAGCAATACCTGTCTTGGAATGTCTGGATGTCTGATGGGACCTAGCTCATAAATGAACTCCAAATCCAAACTTCTTAGACTGTATCGACAACTGAACTTAATCAGTATCCTGCGCCATGCCTTTCCCTCAGTATCCACCTGGACCACCTGTCCAAAATACTGCCCCACGTCAGAGGGAAAACTATAACTCTGACAGCCAATCTGCCATCTAGGTCACCTTAGAAGCCTGGAATGATAACCGTCTCCTAAAGAAGGCTGCCGTTATCAAATCCCTAGAACATTCGCTTATGTTCTAAAGCTGCTTCCGATTGTTTCTCCAGGATTGGATTAATATCAACTTATTGCATCTACTGCAAGAACAACATCTGGTGTGGTACTTGACATCTCATGATTGACTCAATTGCCTAAGCAAGTGATCTGCCAATCATGCACATCCCTCTCCCCTTTAGTCTGTAAGACACCTTTAGAGAGGGTGACTCCATCACCTGCAGGTACACTACCGTGCCAGGAGTCGTCCATTCTAAATATTTATAGAATGCTGTCAAAGTACCCAGATTGGGAAACCACCCAAATCTAGATCTAAAACCATAGATCCAGTAACCAGAATGTATAATATAATATCCAAGTCCTGTGTGGAGAAACTACTGTGTGACAACCAAAGTATAACCGATCGTAGTATATGAATATCACTTTCTACTCTGTGTATGTCATCCAAATACCAGGACATCACACCCTACTGCCTTCTTAACAGATCCATCCCCTATTCTGATGAAGTCAAACCTATGACTGTCGCATCAGAAATAGATGATCTATCTCCGCTATATCTGCTTTAGTCTATAAATAGACATAAGCCACCTGTCCACCAATACTTCCGCTGCTCCCACTGACTACGACAACCCTCTGGCAGAGTCATATAGACGTACACTTCTAAAGCTAGTTTAGAACGACGCTATACTCATCCTCCTGCCGGGTCTCACAGTCTGGAACAACAGCAATGGCAAGTCTGGGTAAACAAGAACCTCCCTGCCACCGTCCTTGAGCATACCGAAGTACCTCTCGGGTGCCTGAGGTTACCCACTTTATCTGCGGAGTGGCCAATGGAATGTCAAAACAGATTGAATCTTTAGGTTCTTATCAAATCTTCAGTAATCGTTTGCGGTTCTGGAATCACTTCCAGTTCTACCATACTCCCACTACTGTTTTCTGAAAAATCCATTTCTTTTAAAAATGTGGCGAGTCAAGAACAATATCACTATTGATCTTCCAGATGGTAGAAAGTCAACCCTCGTCATAGCCTGGGTCAACTCACAAACAGCCATTACAGAAACGTGCCATGAGTTATCCGGAGTCTGGTTTTAAGCATAAGCCGGACAACTCCCCGTACCTTAACAATGTCAAGATATGAACTGTTCTATATCCAATATAGAAACAGAGGCACTGATTTAATTGAACCAGATTCAAATCATGCAGCTGTCACCAGTGCATGTCAACTAAATGGAAGGAGGCCGATCAGCGTTACTCAACTTAGGAATACTTCCAATTATGAGTAACCTAAAAGAGAAGCAAGTTCTCATTACTATCAACCGAATACCATACACAAGTATCTACATCTTCGATCACCTTGAAGAATCCCGATACTTGCAATACCTGGTTCTCTACTCTATTCTTATACCAATAACTCCTCAAAACTCAGACCCTGTGTTTCTACGAAACACATGTCTAAGAACTAGAGAAGTTAAAAGTAAACAAAATATAGTACGAGGACCAATCCCTCTGTCCTAATGGACACTGGAAAATATACAATACTCTGTATAAGTCCCTGAGTCTAACAACTCATTCACTGTGTGTTGTAGGTTGAAAACTGTACTATGGTTATGAAGAATTACACCGCTGTTCAATGCTCCTTACCTAACCATCCACTGATATAGGTAAATGTCATAGACATAATTTCAAAAGGTATATCTCACTCTATAAAAATAGACGTACAGATATATCAATTTGAAATTGGTGCATAACAACGGATATTTAAAACCAAATATTTGCCGACCGGCAAACAGCCCAGGCGATTTCCTCAAATATCACCAATTACAACGAATCCCGATATAATGAGGATGATCACCTAATTCCCAATAACTTACTCCCACTCATCATCTGTAAAACCATACATATGTGAGAATCAAACCTGGTAAATACATACCCTGGAGTAAGTATCTAATCGGGAAATCAGTTTTCCTTTAACAGTACACAGTGAAACTGAAACATTGAAATATTTCGATGGGGTATCCGGGTATTCCTAGTAATGCCTCTTCCATTATCCAGATTCACAACTGTAACCGTATATCTCTTTGCCACCTCTCCAAATCCCTTTATATGTCTTTAGTCATTACCTTCTGCACACCCCTTTAGGCCAAATGGTTTTCTTCCTTCCCTACCGTTCGGCACCAGCCTATGGTTTGGAAGAAGACTATCCAATAAGCATAATGGGTGTACTGTCCTAATCCCAGGAGCACTCGCAATGCGAGAGAAGGTGAAGATAAAAGACAACCGAATGAACCTTATTCCTATTTCTCCTGAACCAGGATCCATTCCCGAACTGGAACAAGTTCCTTTCGAGTTCGTATATAACCATACGATGGAGTATCCAATAAACTTGGGATCTTCGTAGTGATACAGAGTGTCCTGGAGAAATACAAAGGTGATTTAGGATTGGCGAAGAAATACTTGGTTTGGTCGTGAATAGCAGTCGCAGTTTACTTTGCCCTCTTACTAATCCCTTTCTTTGTCTTAACTTAATACCTTCTGTACACCGTTTAGGCTAATTGGTTTTCTTCATTCCCCACCGTTCGGCACCAGCCTAAGGTTTGGAAGAAGACTATCCAATTTGCGTAATAGGTGTACTATCTCCTAAACCAAGGAGTACTCGCAACCTGAGAGAAGGTAAAAGGAAAAGACAACTGAATAATCCTATTCGTTTTCTCCAGAACCAGAAACCATCCTCGAATTCCTTCGAGTTCGTATACAACCATACGATGGTTTTGTCTAATAGAAGTGAACGTTCGTAGTAATACGGGGTGTTCTGGAGAAAAGGGTAAAAGTAGGAGTGGCAATGAGGTTTGCAACTCTGACAATCTAAAAGCCAGTGTTAAGAAGGTTCGGTCAACTTGGTCACTGAGTCATAGTCTAGGGTCGGGTCAATGGTCGCTGCTAAAGAGAGAGAGAAAAGAAACACTCAGCGTGCACTCTAACCTAGATCAGAATGGTTATCACTCTATCTAATCAGGAAACCTTCCACTGTAACCTCAAATTCTTCTCCAAACCTAAAAGAAGAATTAGTCGGGATCACCCGAGGAGTAAACCATCTCATCAGTGGGAATCGGGATCCAACTATCATCGCATGATAACTTGACGGAATCCACTCAAGTCACCACACTCCAGAAGGTATGCGCATGCCTGGCAAGTTTCAGTTTCTTTAGAAACTCCCGATGTGTGTTTTTACCCCTAGGACCCAAGTGACCTTGACTGAGCCAACATATCAAAGGATCCTAGTCAAGTTCAACCCGTCATTATCTTGATTGCATTAGACCCACCCGCACGAGTCCTTGACTGAGCCAAAATGACCGTACGACTGTCCTAACCAATCACATATCCATAAGACAGAAAAGTATTACAGAGCTACCGCACACTACGCCTCGGCTGAGCACAACATACGTAGCACGAATACTAAGCAATACTAATCTGAAATGACGGAGGGCTACGGCTGGTTTTTGGCGAAAAACCTTTAACGTAATGAACTTGATATCGCTGAAGGAACCGGATAACTTTTTATAAAAATATAGTGACGAAAACCTTTGCTAAAGAGGTCACTCCCGGTGAAGGGATCTCGGCTCTTTCCCCGTAGAATGAGGTGCAGGATATTCCAACTGAATACCACGATGCAAAGCAAAAGGCAATCGGCTACAGTGAAGTTATTGCCCTGACGCAAACTTCTGTCCAAGGGGTCACTCCCGGTGAAGGGATCTCGACCCTTGCCTCGTCGAGTGAGGAGCAGGATATTCCAACTGAATACCACGATGCAAAACAAAAGTGAACGTCGTTGCAATAACAGCTTTTTGAAAAATGTTCCAACAACATCAGAATAGGTTTGTTTATCTTGCATTGATCCGAATCAACGCAGTCCCATCAATTGATCACACCATAAAAGAACGAAAATAATGATGTACGTATATGCCATCCGCATTCGCCACTGGGTCCCGTCATCACCCGTTAGGTTACTTAACTAACGACAGAGCGGGGACTGGACTAGCGCGGATGCAAAACATATACAACATCTACTAGTATATAAATCAATATATAATATTTCGCTCAAGGCGTGATAAAATGCAACATCACAGAAATGTAACCAGCATCACAGAACAATACAGATATCTGGGATCCCCGGGTTTTATAGAGCCGCTACTGAAACCCGACGTTCCCCTGGTCGTGTGGATAGCCTGTGCAAAGAGATCCTAGACCCCTACGGGCGCGGCAAGTTACCCGCCCAAACCTGAAGCGAGGTAGCCCCGTTCAGCAATATGAATGGACCACCCAGCACTTCACGGAATCCGGTAACTTGAGCACCCCTCCTGGGTCAACCTGTACCCCCTACGAGTGCGGCGAATAGCCCGCCAATTCTAGAGTGAAGCCCCCTCCGTCTCAATGCCATGAGATGCGGGCCCGTTGCCCTGTAGAACCCGGCTATCCGTGCACCCCTCCGCGGGGTAATCCTAGTACAGAAAGTAAAATATACATACAACGGGTATATCGACCGCAACCTGGTCGTGCCTCAAAAGAATAATACAAACAGGCAGTGACGGCAGTCCACATGTCGGACGCTCGCCCCGCAATATCAAATGTACATAATACAACAAAACTGTACTAATATTG
Organism: Agapanthus africanus; assembly: GCA_030015575.1. NCBI lineage: Eukaryota > Viridiplantae > Streptophyta > Magnoliopsida > Asparagales > Amaryllidaceae > Agapanthus > Agapanthus africanus. Next base: position 201,186,761 of record CM057347.1, on the reverse strand, counting down.
CAACCAGGCTTTCCCCCACGACCTATCCGCAACAACACAGCACAATCACAGAACATCAACGTGAATATCACGTTCGCAAATCCGTCTAACCGGGCTATAGCAGTTAGACAGGATTTACCGATCAAGTGACATTCATGGTCGCAGATATAATGTAAATACTGTGAACTAATGTGTTTAAATTTTTCGATCGATCAAATTTATCGAAGTGGGCCCCAAGCATTACTGTAGCACTTAAAGAGATTCTAAGCCCAAAAAAAAATTCCAAAAACCCCATTTTCAACTCAGGAGCTCACTGCAAAAATTTGGTCCAATGAATAGTAAAAATGGCCACGGAACCGCGGCAAATACGTTGGTTTGGCCGCGGTTCCGCGGTGGAATAGTGAGATCACGCGACCAAATTTTCACAGAATGCTTAGAATTCCCTGCACATGTCACTGCAATGTACTGAAAAAAAATTTGGAGCCAAAAAAATTTCGACAGAAAACTGTGCAATTGAAAATGGGTTTTCGGAAAATCCGTTCAATCGAACTTGTAAACACGTTAGAGCAAGCTAGAATAGGTTAATGGCGTGGCTCTGATACCATGTTGCCCCACGGCAGCTCCCCGGCCGTCTACTCGAGCCAAAATGCGGAATCAAAATTTTTATTGACTTTTAAACTGGCGCTACCGCGGACAATAAAACCCGGATCATAACCATTAACCTAATCCTAGCAATCAAGAGAAGGGGTGAGAGATATACCGAGTGATCCGTGTCCTCCGGTCTTCTCTTCGTCGTCCCGATCTCCCGCGGAATCTCCGGTCTTCATCTCCTCTCCGGAAAGGGCACCACGTAGCCGGATTCTTTTACGGGCTCCTACCTCTGGACCGAGGCAACTCGGGCGTGAAGTTGGCTAGCCGACGCGTCCAAGGGTACTGTAGGTTGTAGTGTAGAACCTTTGTCTCAATGGAGTGAAGTTGCCTTTGATGGAGGAATCAATATGAACTTAGAAGAGGAGAGGGATTTCTTTGTGGCAAGCATGCAAATGAGATATGAATAATTCCCTCATGAAAAATGAACTCCTTTCATGCTCTCCTCAAAAATTGGCCGGCCCCTCTAATGAGAAAATGGTGGAGGAATGAATAACCACATCAAGGGAGGTGATGGTAGGAAAAGTAGAGAGTGACCACATCCAAAGTAAACCTCACATCAACTCTTAATCCATTCAAATCAAGAAAGAGATGGAAATAGAATCTAATGATACTAGTAACCATCATGATGCCACCAATAAGCAAGAAACCCCTCCACAACAAGTTATTTGCAAACTTGCAAATAACCCCCTCTATCGAAAAGTCCGGCCGTGAAGGAACAAAGGAAAACCGGCCGGAACGGAATGCAAACTGGCAACTTCAGAAAACTGATACCGTAATAAATTACAGAAAAACCCCACTACTGCATATACATGCCCGCATTTGTATTCCCACTGAACACAAATGCAAAGAGACAAAATCTACACTATCTAATACTAGGATCCGGCTTAAGCCAAAGCCGGCTAGTAAAATCTTTCCGATCACGATCCGTGCAATACCGCACGTATCTGATTGAACCCTGCCATATCTCCATACGACCTCTACAGCGTTTCGTCCGAAACTTGAGTAACTGAGTGTGTGGTGGACTCTAAAGACTAGTCAATACTATGGCTGTGGATTTAACCACTAGCACGTCAGAGGTATTAGCCATACGTGACGGGCTACCAGCTATTGACCAAAAGGGATGTCGATGAGCGAACTCATCCTGACACCCTACTGAGCCTGTCAGTGACAATATCCGTATTGTCCGGTTCGTTCGTCTATGAGCATCGCATGGCGGGCCTAGGGGGTTGGTAAAAGTCAGACCCCCAATAGCGGTACAAGTCGTGTCGGAGTGTAGCCCAGAATACCCTGAGATACTACTGGAATACCTACCAGTAAATCTCCTGCCTCGGCCGAGGGCTTTGTGTAATGGCTCTCCTAGACACAGCGCGACCTCACCCCCAATACCGGGAGAGACGAACCCCTGCAGATCCACTCACTGCCTCCATGTGGCTCGGGACTGTACCCAACTAAAACCTGTTTGCACGACTCCTTTGAGCCGTGGTAGGGTAGTAATCAAAGCACAGTGGGAACTCACACGAGACAAATTACGATCTCAGGTCGATGAACTAACCTGTACACATGTCACCTGGGAACTGCTATCTGACGTCTGGTATAATCCCAACCAGCAGGTTCCCGGCGAGTCTTGTCCGGTGTACTCATAACCCAATGAGCACCTGTATATATCTTAGGTGAACCAACTGACACCAGTGGCTTGTGAGACCGGCCACCGCCCCTCGTCGGGGTTTCGACTGTATACACTAGTCTACTAATGGAGTATCGATGCCCAGTCTCGAAACTCCCACGACTAAGGACCTTTTAAGGATGTGCTTATAGACTCCAGCTCTCACGTATATGATCACCCTCATACTGCTGGTAGTCAAGCAAGAATCCTAGGGGCTCTATCAACGTGTAATAGCGACTCGTAAGGTCACCTAAAGCAGTACACGATGATAAAGATAAACCAGAAAGCATACTATCCTCTCGAGTAAGACTGTCCTACCGGGATAGGTCCTCCCTCAATCATTGCAATCACGTGCCTGTGATCCAATAATTGACTCTGAGGGCACTATCTCCAACAAATCAAACCCGGTAAATACATACCCTGGAGTAAGGATCTTATTGGGAAATCGGTTTTCAATTAACAATGCAGAGTAAAACTGAAATATCAAATGTTTCGAAGGGGTAGCCGGGTATTCCTAGTAATGCCTCGTCCACTATCCAGATTCATGACTGTAACCGTATATTTCTTTGCCATCTCTCTAAATCCCTTTATTTGTCTTTACTCATTACCTTCTGTACACCACCCTTAGGCTAAATGGTTTTCTTCCTTCCCTACCATTCGGCACCAGCCTATGGTTTGGAAGAAGACTATCTAATAAGCGTAATAGGTGTACTCTTCTAATCCTAGGAGCTCTCGTAACCTGAGAGAAGGTAAAGATTAAAGACAACAGAATAATCCTTATTCTATTTCTTCTGAACCAGAATCCATCCTCGAACTGGAGCAAGTTCCTTCGAGTTCGTATATAACTATACGACGGATTATCCAATAACTGTGGATCTTCGTAGTGATACGGGGTGTTCTGGAGAAATACAAAGGGGAAGTAGGAGTGACGATGAAATACGTGGTTTGGTCGTGAATGATAGCAGTCGCAATTTACTTTTCCCTATTTCTAATCCCTTTATCTGTCTTTACTTATTACCTTCTGTACACCACACTGAGGCTAATTAGTTTTCTTCATTCCCCACCTTTCGACACCTGCCTATGGTTTGGAAGAAGACTATCCAATAAGCGCAATAGGTGTACCCTCCTTATCTAAGGAGCCCTCGCAACCTGAGAGAAGGTAAAAAGAAAAGACAACTGAAAAGTCCTATTCAATTTCTCCAGAACCGGAAACCATCCTCGAATCTGAAACAAGTTTCTTCGAGTTCGTATGTAACTATACGACGGTCATATCCAATAAATGTGGATCTTCGTAGTGATACGGAATGTTCCGGAGAAAAGCAAAGGGTAAAAGTAGGATTGGCAATGATGTATGCAACTTTGACAATCCAAAGGCCAGTGTTTTAAGAAAGATCGGTTAACTTGGTTACGGAGTTATAGTCTAGGGTCGGGACATGGTCGCTGCCAAAGAGAGAGAGAAAAGAAACACTCAGCGTGCACTCTAACCTAGATCAGAATGGTCAATCACTTTATCCAGTCAGAATGTCTCCCACTGTATCCTCAAATTCTCCTCCAAACCTGAAAGAAGAATGAGTCGAGATCATCTAAAATCACCCGAGGAGTAAACCAACTCATCAGTGGGAATTGGGATCCAACTATCATCGCATGATAACCTGATGGAATCCACTCAAGTTATCACATTCCAGAAGGTATGCGCATTCCTGGCAAGTTTGTTGTATGTTTGAAACTCCCGATGTAATTTTTACCCCATGCTCTTTTGAACTTGACTAAGGCCAACAAATCATAAGGCACATGCCAGGTTCTACCCGTCATTGTCCAGGTAAATATGAACCCATCCGGATTCGCCCTTCACTAAGGCCAACAAGGTTGTACGACGTCCCAAACCCACACATCTATCTATGCAACAGAAAAGTAACAAATAGCTACCATACACTATGCCTTGACGAAGGCCAACAAACATAGCATGAATACTAAGTGCTACCTGTCTAAAATGACGGAGGGCTATGAATGGATTTTGGCGAAAAACCTTTAACGTAATGAACTTGATATCGTTGAAGGAACCGGATAGCTTTTTACAAATATATAGTGGCGAAAATCTTTACTAAAGAGGTCATTCCCGGTGAAGGGATATCGGCCTTTTCCTCGTCGAATGAGGTGCAAGGTATTTCCACTGAATACCACGATGCAAAGCAAAAATTAATCGACTATAATGAAGTTATTACCCTGACGCAAACTTCTGCCCAAGAGGTCACTCCTGGTGAGGGGATCTCGGCTTTTGCCTCGTCGAATGAGATGCTGGATATTCATTACCGAATACTGCTGTGCAAAACAAAAGAAAACTTCCTTGTAATAATAGCTTTTTAAAATTTGTTCCAACAACATCGAATAGGTTTGTTTTTCCTGCCTTGATCTGAATCAACACAGTCCCATCAATTAATCACACCACAAAAGAACGAAAATATGATGTACGTATATGCCATCTGCATTCACCACTGGGTCCCGTCATCACCCATTAGGTTACTTAACTAACGACAGAGCGGGGACTGGACTAGCGCGGGTGTAAAACATATACAACATCTACTAGTATATATATAACAATATATAATAATCGCTCCAGGCGTGATAAATGCAACATCACAGATAAGCAATGAACATCACAAAACAATACAGATAATCTGGGAGCCCCGGGTTTCCTTTGATCCGCAAGTGAAACCCGACGTTCCCTGGGTCGTGTGGATAGCCTGTGCAATGAAAACCTAGAACCCTACGAGCGCGACAAGTTACCCGCCAAAACCAGAAGGAGGCAGCCCCCTTCATCAAAGTGAATGGGCTACCCAGCACTTCACGGAATCCAGTAACTTGAGCACCCCTCCTTGGGTCAACTTGTACCCCCTATGAGTGCGGCGAATAGCCCGCCAATTCTAGAGTGAGGCCCCCTCCTTCTCAACGCCATGAGATGCAGACCCATTTCCCTCCAGAACCCAGCTATCCGTGCACTCCATCGCGGGGTAATCCTAGTACAGAAAAGAAAAATATGTACAACGGTGCATCGACCTCAACCCGGTCGTGCCCCAAACAAATAATATACAAGCAGGCAGTAACGACAGTCCACAAGTCGGATGCTCGCCCCGCGATATCAAATGAACAAATAAAACTAAACAGTACTAACATTGAACCCAAGCTATCCACCATGATGATTCCGCAACAAACACAACACAACACAAAACATCAACGTGAATGTCACGTTCTTAAACCCGTCTAAAAGAACTATAGCAATTAGACAAGTTGTACCGCTCTAATGAAATTCAAGGTCGCAGATAGAAATGTAAGTACAGTAAAGTTTAAACAATATTAGAAACATCGAGCTCAAAATAACCCCGAATAGCCCCAAACTACTAGATAAAACCATATCAAAACTGGGCTAAACTAGCAATACCAGTGAACCAATATTCCAGAGACTAGACCACACACAAAATACGAAGTCCAAACTCTCCAATAGGGCCGGCCAGCTCGGAATTTTGGACAATGTGGCCGGTCCCATTGTTGAATTAGGGGCTCGTGTTTGGTGTGTGCTCTAGTAGTCGCCTAGGTAGTCTTCTGCAGTTGCTAAAATAATTTTAGAAGACCAATAAAATTTCGACAGAGAATGGAATATCGTTGGTATTGATTTGGAGTTGTTTCAGTTTTGATAGTTTAACATCGTCTAAACAAACTAGTATGTGGTTAATGGGTTGGCTCTGATACCATGTAGGGCTACGGCAGTGCCCCGGCCATCAATCCGTGGCCAAACGCGGAACAAAAACTTTTAAAACTAGGCGCTAACGGAACCCGATTCCCGGATCGAACCATTAACCCTATACTAGTAAACTGTAAAAGGAGTTTAGAGAGGTTATACCGATCGATCCGTGTCCTTCGGTCTTCAACCTCTGTCCCAAGCTCCTCGCGGCATCTTCGATCAAGTTCGTTCTCCGGTCTCCCTCGTCGAAGACGATCCACGTCGAGGATTCGTAATACGGGCTCCCGCTTCAAAACCGAAACAACTCGGGCATCCAGTTTGCTAGCCTAGATACCCAAGGTGAAGTAGAGATAGTGTGTGACTACTTTGTCTCAAAACACCCATGGATTCTCAACTCATGAGATGGAATGGGTGGAGGTTAAAGAATTGCCAAGTGAAAGAAAATGTGAGCACAAGAAAACTGGCTTGTGAGGAAAAGAATGGGCCGAGCAAAAAACGTTCTCTGTAGTTTGTGAAGTGGCGAGGTATGAGTGATTAATTAAGCAACTCAAGAAATTACCCATGGCCAAAAAAAAATCAGCCACCAAAAAATCCCCTGCACAAAAAACAGCCACCCACACACACAAATATCTCACATAAAAATCTAAACCAAAACAAAAACCATCAATGCACAAATGACTCATCTCATAGCATGAGTCACGAATTTGCCCAACCACAAAATTAAGCCAAAATTTCCATGAATTAATGCAAACAAAATATCTCACATTTCACACCTCACATTTAAACATTAAACTAAATATTTAAATTGGAAGAAAAGAAAATGGCAATCCTAAAATAAACTTGTAACGGATTACAAGAATACCCCTCATCTGTATATACATACCCGCATCCGTATTCCGACTGAATACGAATACAATAAGACGAAAATAATCCAACAATATAATACTAGGATCCGGCTTAAACCAAAGCCCACAAGTATTATCCGTCCGATCATGATCCGTGCACAAGTGCACGTATGTGATCGAACCCTGCCATAAAACCATACGGCCTCTACGTATATGATCGCCATCATACTGCTGGTAGTCAAGCATGAATCCTATGGGCTCTATCAACATATAATAGTGATCTATAATATCACCTGAAATATGTACACGATGATAAAGACAAACCAGATTGCATACTATCAACTCGAGTAAGGCCGTTCTACCGGTATAGGTCCTCCCTCACGTGCCTGCGATCCAATAATTGACTTGAGGGCACTATAGCCAACACATGTAACATATTACATATGTGGGATTCCAATCCAGTATCTAATACCCAAGACGTAGAGTGTACTGAGAAACAGTTCTCGGTGACTAACACACCTGAAGAAGATGCATCAACATGCTTATTTTTCGTTTGGGCGGCGTGGGAATCCGGATATTCCCCTATTTCCTGCTCAGTCTTATAACAATTATAAGAAAGAATGGAACCAATGTTCCCCTGCTCTGTATAACAAGCGGGTTCGGTCAATACATCCATATTATTATCTTGATTAAGGCCTGACATGGTCGCTACCTAGAGATGGAGAAGAAAACACTTTAGCGTATGCTCTTGCAAAATTAGATTGGTTATTATCTTATATAATCAGGATGGCTTCCACTGTTTTTATCAAACCTTCCTTCAAACCTTAAAAGGTAAGACTAGCCGGGATAAATTACACCATACAAGTTCGTCAATCTTTCAGCCAGGCCAGTGTTGGTACTTTGAGGGAGGTTCCCGATGCTTTCGCACGGACCTAATTAAAATAACCCTCGTTTTCCCAAAGGCATAACCCCGTTAACACCTTTCTAGACACCTACTTGATCGGCTAATTGTGATGTGTAAAACTCTCCCAGGAGTAACTCTTACTCGCAGTGGGTATCGGGATCCAACTATCTCATAGAAAGTATGCAATCTCATTGCAAATTTCAACACTTGAAATTCCTGATAATCTTTTGCCCCTAGCATCTTATGACCTTGACGGAGGTCAACAAACCATAGGCTGCTAGTCAAGTTCAACCTGTCATTTCTTGATTGAATTAAACCCACCCGCACGACCCTTGACGGAGGTCAACAAACGTAGCACGAATGCGAAGTAGGACTTAACTGAAATGACGGAGGGCTACGACAGCTTTTTATGAAAACCTTTTGCGTAATGAACTTGATATCGTTGTAGAAACAAGTGATTTTGAAAAGGAGCGTTTTTGAGGCTTTTACTAGTTTCGTTAAAGAGGCCACTCCCGGTGAAGGGATCTCGGCTCTTTCCTTATCGAATAAGGTGCAGGATATTTCACAAATATCACTATGCAAAGCAAGAACTATAAAAGCAATCAAAAACAAAACCGAGTGAGTTGTAGCATCCGCTAGTTTTGCTAAAGAGGTCACTCCCGGTGAAGGGATCTCGGTCTTTCTTTATCGAATAAGGTGCTGGATATTCTACAAGGAATACCGCTATGCAAAGCAAAAACTAGAGCTACCCTTTTTAAAAATATGATTCTAAAACATCTTTTAGGTTTCTTTTTTTTCATTAATCTCATTAATGAAATCCCATCATTTATTCTTCCTAAGCATCACAGAAGAAACGAAAATACAACGTACGCTTATGCAATCCGCATTCGCCACAGTATCCCGTTATGCACCGTTAGGTTACTTAACTAACATAGCGGGGCGGGACTAGTGTGGGTGCAAAACATAAGCAACATTTATTATATATCATATATATAATAATAAAGCATTTGTCTCAAACATATAAAGTGATCACATCACAAAATATCAGCAGCAGAAGATAACATATGAAATATTAGATATGCTAGGAATTCCTTGTTTTAAATTAAGCCAGTATAAAACACGGATTCCACGGTCGCGATGAATAGCCAAACCCATATCCCTAGACCCCTAAGAGAGCGGCAAGCAACCCTACCAATTCTAGAGTTAGGAGACCCGGTCTCGACTCCTCGAGATGGTCCCCCACTGGACTCTAGAACCCGGTTACTTGTGCTCCCCACCTTGGGTCTATCCTAATGCGAAAAAGTAAATAATATACATCGATGGTGACATCATCCTCAACCCGGAAGTGCCCCAATAAAAGAATATTACATACAATGAATTTTACATGAATGAAAATAAAAACTCTCATCTCACATAAAACCCCCGGCTATTCAAAACACGACGATCCAATATAACATATCACAGCAACACATAACATCACATGTCATCAACGTAAATAAATATGCGTATCCCAACTGTCGTTGACATATAGCAACGAAACCGGCGATACACCACATATTACACTTATGGTCGCAGAAAAGAAAATGTCAAACTACAACATTTGGAATCCACAATCACCTAAAACATCATAAACCCGAAATATCACATACCTCGGATTTCATGCCTAACAATATGAATTCCAAATATTGTATCACATTTCAGAAAAAACTAGACAATATTAAACATTCCGATCGAATCAAAAAACACCCAAAATTTCCCAAAGAGCTCAACACTTGAGCGTAGTTTAAAAATACCCAGTACATGCCACAGTACCTATAGACCAGCCGTAGAAGGGTCAACCCTTGCCTCACCTATGGCGCCGCAGAACTACCGCAAACCCTGGGGTTTGGCGGTGGTTCTTACAGTTATAGAATCGAGTTAGGGTTTCGTTCTTCTAGAGGGTCCATCGAATCACTTGCATGATATTTGAATGTTCTTTAACTTTGAAAAAATCCAACCCATGGAAAATTTTCCGGCAAGGGTTAAAGTATTTGATATCCGTTCGAACTTTTTAACGCCGTCTAAATAACCCGAAAACATGTTAGAATTACGACTACGAAACACTCCGAATTGCCTTTATAGAAAATTAACATCTCATGCATTTTTTAGAAAAAACAAGCAACACCTGAAACACCAAAACCCAGAGACCAGAACACCAAACAAATACGAAGCCCAGAATCTTTAAACAGGCCGGCCTGCTCGGTTTTTGGAGGGTTGTCACTGGGTAAAAACCGGTGGATTGGGTTCGTATTGGTCTGGTGTTCATATTACATCTCATGTAACATTCTGCATTGCTTAAAAAAATTCGATGACTTAAAAATTTGACAGAAACTGGGATTTCGTTGTTTCAAGTTTCGGAGTAGTTTCGGTTTCGTAATCTAACAAACATCGTCTAATTCTCTATCTTGGCTCTGATACCACTATAGGGTTACCTAGCACGACAGCAAGGTTTCGGGAGGTATCGTCCATGCCATTTTCAAAAAATTGCCATGGTACTTAATCCTAACCCTAGAATCTTAACTTGAGAATTAGATAAAAGCATATGTAAACAACTTTACAACTAAGTGAACAAGGAATACAACCTTTGTAGACTGGTCCTTCACTTCAATAGCTCCAAGTAGTGGTCCCTTCGCTGCGAGTAATGATCTCCTGAACTCTTGAGAGGCTCCACAAGGTGAAAAATGCGAACTTGCTTGAATTCTTCAAAGCCGAAGATGATCTACGTCGAGGAGAAACCGACTCAAGCTACCTCTTCACTAATTAGGGATTAGTGAAGCTAACACCCTAAACTAAATGGCTAATCTAGTAGAGGATGATGAAGTAAGAATTTTGCTCACTTTAGAATTTATTTTCTCACTATTTTTCTTCACTTTATCGAAACCAAGAGAGTTTGAAGGAGATGAAGAAGATGATGAATGAATAAGAGTGAGGTTAGAAATGCAACCATGGGTGAGTTTATATCATATACTAATCCATGTAGAGAATAAACCATGGCTAAATGATAATGGTTAGGTTAATAAATATCTTAGGCAAAACAAAATTAGTGGACTAAGTCAATGGTTCTACAAGCTTCCATCCAAGCTCAACCATGACTAATTTCCAAATAATTTTGAATTACCTATATAAATAAAAACCCATACATTATCAATAGCATGGTGTAAGTCTCATACACCCATGTTGCATGTATAACCTAGCATGCCACAATAATATATATCACATATATATTATTTGTGCACAAAAGAAAATAATACAATTAACATATATCACACACACACACACATATTAAATATATCATAAGTGAGAAAAAGGAAATACTTAAGTGAGCAAATATTAGTTAATGTAATTTAATATATCAAATATATAATTATACATTAAATTATTAAATCAACACTTGATTTAATAATCCGGCTATATCACATATAACCGATTAATATCATATGTATCATTTTATCGAATCAACACTTGATCCGATAACCCGGCTATATCACATATAACCGGCCGATATCACATATCGCGAGAATAGAATACGGTATCACATACATGTATTAATCTCGGTTCCGCACATATCACAGATGTGCTCCTACATCGTTTTGCTTGAGCCAGTAAACCTCTGTGTAGGACTCTAAAGACTCGTCAATACGCCGGCAGTAGGTGATGATCATATCAATCACCCACAAGCCGTCAGCGGTACTAGCTGGACGTAACGGCTACCCGGATATTGAGCGATTAGAAGATCAACAAGCAAGCCCACTCTAACTCCTGTAAAGCCTGTCAGTAACACTACCGTACAATCCGGTCTCTTCGTCTGATATGTCGCATATCCGGTCTAAGAGTGGTAAACGTCAGACCCCAGTAACCGATTAGTCGTGCCGACGTGAGGCTCATAACGGGTCGAGAAACTACCGATAACACTTATGAGTAGATCTCCATATCAGCCCTGGCCAGGGACTTCCTGTTATAGCCAATCGAGCACAGTGCAACATCAACCCCTAATACCGGGAGAGACGAAACCCCTCCTATCGCTTATTGCCTCAATGTGATTCGGGACTGTACCCAAAAGCCACTGTTTTGCATGCTCTCTTGAACGTGGTAAGGTGGAAATCAAAGCATAGTGAGAATCACACAAGACTCTATGACGATCTCGGGTCTACAGACTAACCTGTACCAGTGTCACCAGAGAACTGCTATCTGACGATAGGTATAATACCAACTAGGAGTTCTCAGCGAGTCCGTTCAGTGTACCCAGTCTCTACTGAGCACCCGTATACCATCTTTGATGTCAAACACCAATAGATGTGGGATCATTCATCGCCCATCATATGGGTTAAGAAGCGTATACGCTAGTCTACTCTAGAATATCGATGCCCTGTCTCGATACACCCTCGACTAGGAACAATTAAAGGATGTACTTGTCGACTACCCTGGCCCCATTAGTATGATCTCCATCATAGTCCTAGTAGTCAAGTACACATCCTAAAGGCTTTATCAACATGTGAGAGCAAGCCAGTATCACAATACAAATCTACATGTTAAGACAAAGAGCAACCATATAGCATACTATCATGTCGAGCAAGAAAGTCCTCTCTATATATATCCAAGCATCCACTATAATAAACATCATATGTACAATAATGGCCTCTCGGACATATACATAACTAACACTCTGCCCCACTAGTATGATCTGCATCATAATCCTGGTAGTTTAGTACTCATCCTAAGGGCTTTATCAACATGTAATAGAGTGACAATAAGTGTACATGTTAAGATAAAGAGCAACCAGATAGCATACTATCATGTCGAGCATGAAAGTCCTCCCTATATATGTCCAAGCATCCACTACAATATACATCGTATATATAGTAATGGCCTCTAGGGCATACATATAACTAACACTAAGAGTAAAGGATGGCTACAACCTTTGTAGACCGTGTCCTTCTCTTCTAAAGCTCCGGGTTGTAGTCCATGCGACTCCACCAGGCTCCACTTGAAGGTTGAACGAACTTGCTTCAATGACCTTCGTGCCGAAGACGATCCACCCGAAGTCCCCTAATCCAAGGTACCTCTTCACTAAACTCTTTACTGAAGTAAACACACTACACCAAAGTGCTAATCTAGTATAGCATGGTGAAGTAGGGGCTTTGTTTGCTCACTAGGGTTCTCACAAGCTCAAAGGTTCACAACTCATGTGAGGGATTGAGCTTGGAGGTGGAGGTGAAGAAGATGGAGAGAGCTAGAGAGCAAGGAGCTCAAGTGAGAAAAATCACTCAAGTGAAGAATGAAGTGTAGAATGGCTCTTCAAAGCTTACACATTATTGAAGCATACAATTTCAACAATTAAAAATTGTAGCCATACTTCAATAGTGCAAGCAAATGAATATAAAAAAGAATAAGCCATGCTTTGCTTCATTCCACAAAAAGTCTCCCCATTTTTCCACCTCAATTTTTATTTTCATAAAAATAGAAAATCCATGCCATGCTTCATATAATATATATATATATATATTATGAAGAATAATTAGTGAGCTTATAATATTAATTAATATATAATTATATCAAATATAAATATATATCATATTATTAAATCAACACTTGATTTAATAATCCGGTTATATCATATATAACCGACTAATATTATTTATCTGTATATCACATTATCAAATCAACACTTGATTCAATAATCCGGTGATATCACATATAACCTAACTGATGTCAAATAACCGCCATATTAGAATACGGTATCGCATACTTGTATTTAATCAGGCCCCCACACATATCAACTCCGTTTCTATTGAACTAGGAAACTTCTGTGTGGGACTCTAAAGACTTGCCAATACACCAGCAATAGGTAATGATCACATCAGTTACCCACAGGCCGTCAGCGGTACTAGCTGGACGTAACGGCTATCCAGGTATTGAGCGAATAGAAGCACAACAAGAAAGCTTGTCCAAACTCCTATGTGTTAGTTATATGTATGCCCTAGAGGCCATTATTGACCATGATTGTATATTATAGTGGACGCTTGGACATATATAGAGAGGACTTTCTTGCTTGACATGATAGTATGCTATCTGGTTACTCTTTATCTTAACATGTATACTTGTATCTTTATACTGTCTCTCTCTTACATGTTGATAAAGCCCTTAGGATGTGTACTTGACTACCAGGACTATGATGAAGATCATACTAGTGGGGCCAGGATTGTCCATAAGTTCATCCTTTAATTGTTCCTAGTCGTTGGAGTATCGAGACAGGGCATCGATATTCCAGAGTAAACTAGTATGTACGTTTCTTGACCCTGTATGGGGCGATGGTTGATCCCACAACCATTGGTGTTTGACATCAAAGATTGTACACAGGTACTCATTGGAGAATGAGTACACCGAACAGGACTCGCCGAGAACTCCTAGATGGTATTATACCTATCATCAGATAGCAGTTCTCTGGTGACACTGGTACAGGTTAGTCTGTAGACCTGAGATCGTCATAGAGTCTTGTGTGATTCCCACTGTGCTTTGATTTCCTCCCAACCACGCTCAAGAGAGAGTGCAAACAGGTGGATTTTGGGTACATTCCCGAGTCACATGGAGGCAATGAGCGATAGGAGGGGTTTCGTCTCTCCCGGTATTGTGGGTTGATGTTGCGCTATGCTCGGTTGGCTATAAAAGGAAGTCTCTGGCCAGGGCTGATCATGAGATTTACTGGTAAGTGTTATCAGTAGTTTCTCGACCCGTTATGAGCCTCACATCGGCTTGACTTATCAAGTTATTGGGGTCTGACGTTTACCACCCCCAGACTCGATATGCGACATATCAGACGAAGAGACCGGAATGTACGGTAGTGTTACATACTGGATTCACGGGATTATGTACAAGCTTGCTTGTTGATCTTCTGATCGCTCAATACCTGGGTAGCCGTTACGTCCAGCTAGTACCGCTAACGGCTTGTGGGTAACTGATATGATCATTACCTACTGCTGGCGTATTGACGAGTCTTTAGAGTCCTACACAGAGGTTCCTGGCTCAAGTGAAATGAAGTAGGGTATATATGTGATATGTGCGGGACCGAAATTAATACGTGTATGTGATACCGTATTCTAATCTTGTGATATATGATATCATTCGGTTATACGAGATATAGCCGGGTTATTGAATCAAGTGTTGATTCGATGAGTTGATATAAATGATATTAGTCGGTTGTATGAGATATAGCCGGATTATTAAATCAAGTGTTGATTTAATAATTTAATATATAATTATATATTTGATATATTAATATATATTAACTAATATTAGCTCACTTAAGAATTTCTCTTCTATAAATACATATAAATATATATGTGATATATATTAATGTATTTATTTTTGTGTCATGCTAGATGATACATTGGACTTGGGTGTATGAGACTCATACCTAACTAAAGATAATTTGAGTGATTAATTATTAAGGGAAAAATCAAAATTAGGTGGAAATTAGCATGGCTAAAGATGCTTGTGGAAGCATGTAGAAGCCTTGACTTAAGTCCACTAATTTTGTTTTACTCTAGATATTTATTAACCCAACCATTATCTTTAGCCATGGTTAAGTTGTTAATGATGTATGCCCTAGAGGCCATTATTGTATCATACTGGTTTGTATATTACTTAATGGATGCTTGGGATATTCACAGTGGTATTGACAGTCTTGCTCAAAATGGTAGTATACTACTTGGTTTGTTTCTACTTCAATATGTGCATGTGTTTCTTTTAGCATACTGCTTATACATATTAGTAGAGCCCTTAGGATCTTTTCTTGATTACCTGCGTTGTGATGGCAGTCACACTAGTGGGGGCTGGGTAATCTACAAGCACATCCTTATACAGGTCTCTTGTCGTAGGATTATCGAGACGGGGCATCGATACTTCGGAGTAGACTAGTGTATACGCTTCTCATCCCAGCAGGGGAAATGGTCTGTCCCACAGCCATTAGTACGTCGTACTGGAGATAGTATGCAGGTGCTCATTAGGTTATAAGTACACTGGACAGGACTCGTCGGGAACTGTTGGTGGGTATTATACCTATCGTCAGGTAGCAGTTCCCAGATGACATGAGTACAACTTAGTCCGTCGACTTGACACTGCTATTTCGTCTCGAGTGTGTTCCCACTGTACTTTGATTACTACCCTACCATGGCTCAAAGGAGTCATGCAAACAGGTAGTAGTTGGGTACAGTCCCGAAGCACTTAGAGGCAGTGGCGGTTAGATAGGATTCGTCTCTCCCGGTATTGGGGGTTGATATCGCGCTGTGTTTGGAAAGCCATTACACAAAGTCCCTGGCCAGGGCAAGCGAGATTTACTGGTAGGTATTCCAGTAGTTTCTCAGGGTGTTCTGGGCTACACTCCGACACAACTTATTGCTCTATTAGGGGTCTGACATTTACCATCCCTCTAGGCCCGATATGCGATACTCTTAGACGAACAGACTAGACTGTACGGAGATTGTCACATGCAGGCTCAGTAGGAGTTAGGATGGGTTTGCTCATCGGTCTTCTTATCGACAGATACCTGGGTAGCCGTTACGTGCAGCTAGTACCGCTTGCGGCTTATGGTTAAACCCACTGCCAGCGTATTATCGAGTCTTTAGAGTCCGACACAGAGGGTTTCCCTGCATCGGGCGAAAGATGTAGAGATCGTATGGTTTTACGACAGGGCTACAATCACGTATGTGCACTTGTGTGCGTTTGAAGTTTGGGCGGATGATACTAGTGAGCTTTGGTTTAAGCCGGATTCTAGTATTGTATTGATGGTTTTGTTTCGTCTCTTTGTATTCGTATTCTTCGGAATGCGGATGCGGATATGTATATACGGATGAGGGGCATTCTCGTAATTAGCTCGGGAAAGCTTCTAGAAGAGGACACCTATTAAGGTTTGATTTCTTTTTAGGGATTAAACTAAATGGGTGGAGAAATGAGGTGGATTTGAGCATTGAACCTAGCATGGCTACTTGGTGACTTATGGCTATGACTCACTATAAGATATTTGTGAACTCATTAGATATTTGTGTGAGAAATATCTCCACAATTATTGAATAAGACTCACTCATTCTAAAAAGGGCAGCCAAGAATCTTCAAAGTTCACAACTCCATTCTCATAAACCCTAATTGTCTCATGAGTTGAGAAACCTAGGGTTCAATGAGACAAAGCATTCCATCTTCACTCTCTACATCACCTAGGCCATCTAGTCTAGCAAGCTACTTGCCTTAGTTACCTCGGAGTTGAGGTTGGAGCTCGGACTATAGACTCTTGGGTGGATCGTCTTTGACTCGAGGAAGCCGACGAGGAAGCCACGATCCGTAACGATCCTTGGAGCCTATGATGACGAGGAGGACGGTGACTAAATGACCCGAAGGACTTGGTTTCGTGAGGTATAACTTTCTTCCGAATAGTTAAACTTCATACAGTATTTTGTTAGCTAGGGTTTAGCATCGATCCTGGAGTTTAAGTACGTGTTGCGAGCTTTGAAAAATCGTTTTTTGCAAATTCCGCCTCCCCGCGGACACGTGGGGTACGCGACCTGGACTTATAGTGGTATCAGAGCCTACTAAACCATAGCTAACAGTTTAGACGAAGTATAAAACTATGAAACCGAAATAACTCCGAAACATCACGACAAAGATCCATGTTTCTGTCATTTTTTTTCGAGCCTCTAAAATTTTTTTAAACAATTGCAGAGTGTTGTACCTAGTATGAAATGAACACACACCAAATACGAGCTAATTTCACCATAACTTGGCTGGCCACAATGGGAAAATTCCCGGCCTCACCTGGTCAAATTGTTAAATATGTATGCCTAGAGGCCTGTATTGTATAGGATGCTAGGCATGCATATGTACAGAAACAATCTTTGCTCGAAATGATAGTATGTTATCTGGTTTATCTTCATCTTAACGTGCGATGTGTTGTATTTCATATCTTTATATACATGTTGATGAAGCCCTTAGGATTATGCTTGACTCCCAGGATTATGATGTAGATTATACTAGTGGGGCCTGGGCTGTTTATAAGCATATCCTTTAATACTTCCTAGTTGAGGGTATATCGAGACAGGGCATCGATATTACCAGAGTAGACTAGTGTGTACGTTTCTTGATCCTGGGGGTGATGATTGATCCCACAACCATTGGTGTTTGACATCAAAGATTGTACACAGGTGTTCATTGGAGAATGGGTACACCGAACATGACTCGCCGAGAACTCCTAGATGGTATATATACCTATTGTCAGATAGAAGTTCTTTGGTGACACTTGTACAGGTTAGTCTGTGGACCCGAGATCGTCATAATGTTCTATGTGATTCCCACTGTGCTTTGATTTCCTCCCTACCATGGCTCTACTGAGTCGTGCAAACAGGTGGATTTTGGGTACAGTCCCGAATCACATGGAGGCAGTGAGCGATAGGAGGGGTTTCGTCTCTCCCGGTATAGGGAGTTGATGTCGCGCTATGTTTGATCGGCCATAACAGCAAATCCCAGGGTTCTCGAGATTTACTGATAAGAGTTATCTGTAGTTTCTTGAACCGTTATGGGCCGTAAATCCGCATGACTTATAAAGTTACTGGGGTCTGACATTTACCACCCCTAGACTTCATATGCGGCGTATCAGACGAAGAGACCGGACTGTATAGTAAGTGTTTCTTACAGGCTCGTTAGGGTTGTGATGAGTTCGCTCGTTGGCCACCTTTTCGTCATGTACCTGGGTAGCCGTTACGCACAGCTAGTGCCGCTAATGTGCTTGTGGTTAAACCCACTGCCAGCGTACTGTCGAGTATTTAGAGTCCCACACAGAGGGTTCCCTGGTTCAGGCAAAAGATGTAGAGGCCGTAAGTTGTTACGGCAGGGTTTCGATCATGTTCGTGTAATTGTTACAGGAATAATGATCGAAAGGATAATACTGGTAGGCTTTGGTTTAAGCCGGATACCGGTATTATATTATTGGATTATATGTATTCGTATTTTTTGGAATTCGGATACGGGTATACTTATACGGTATATGGTGGAGGGGTATTCTTGTAATTGTTACAAGAATACCTTCTAGAAGGAGACACCTCATAATTAGATTTTTATTTTGTGAAAATAAAACAATGAGGTGGAATTTAGAGAAGGTCGAAGTATGGATGAAGGAATGACTTGTTTCATTTTTTTATTCATTTGGAGTTACTATTGACGCATGTTGCATTATTTTATTGCATGCTTCAATTATTTTCTTTTAGCCATATCACTATTTTTCCATGCTTGATTTTTCATTCTTCACATTCACCTTCTCTCTCCTCATTATCTCCTCCCTCTACCTCTTGACATAAATCACTCACATGAGTTGTGAATCATAGGTCAAGAGACATATTAATCCAATACTTGATCTCTACATCATCTAAGTGATCACTTCTAGCACACTTGATCTCTTAGTTAAACTCTTGTGAAGAGTTTGTAGCTTGTTCGATAGCTCTCGGGTGGATCATCTTGGATATTGAGGTGGCCGGAGATCGAGTTCTTTGCGACCACAAGGAGCCTAGGAGTCACATCCAAACAAAGACCCGAAGGACCGGTTACATAGGTATAACACTATCATAGTAGATAAGATCTTTAGATAGTTTTGCTAGTTAAGGTTTAAGCACAAGATCTTGGTTTATGTGGGTGTTACATGTAAGAAATTTTTGTTTATCACTTCCGCCTCCTCACAAGTGTTGCGAGAGTGTGCAACATACACTAACATGGTATCAGAGCCTCTCTTAAATCTTAAATAGCTTGTAGCTACGTTAGAATTCCACCGTTTTTTGTCGCACTAAAACGCCGAAAAAACAGTTTTGAAAATCGAAGTTTTGAATTGTTTGCACACCCCGCGGTCTCACGGTTTGACCCGAGATGCCGCGGTGTGGAGTGCGCACACCCTGGGGATACCCCGGAGGGACCAGAGGCTGGACCCACACCCTAAGACCACCTCGAGGTAGCCTTAGGGGTGGGTGACCCGAGAGCACCCCAATTGGGTGCTCTCGGGTCTGCCAACTTCTTGGGGCCACCTCGTGGTGGCCCCCGGGGGTGGGTACCCCCCTGAGGCCCCCCATTCGATAGTATTTTTCGTATTCTTTGCCTCCGCGAAGATTCGGGCGGGTTTCGAGTTCGTTTCGACTCTCGGATTGGCTCAAAACGATCGGTTTTTGAAAACTAGCTCACTGAATTTTTTCAAGTGTTCAAAAATTGATTTAGTTTCCTAATCTCGTGCGGAATTCTAATGTCGCGGTTACTTTACAAGCTTAGTGATGTGTATGTGTGTTTGGAAACGTCGACTAATTGCTATATGTCGATTAGTCGGGGTTGCACACATCTGTATAGATATCATGTGATGGTATGTGTATATGAATATGTTAGATCGTCGTGATGAATAGCCGGTGATGTGAGAAGAGCATTTTTCTTTCATTCATGTAATCTGTAAAAAGCAATGTAATATTATTTTGCGGGGCACATCCGGGTTGAGGTTGTAGCCACCGTTGTATATTTTCTTTTTTCTGTTTTTGCTCCTAGGATAGACCCAAGGTGGGGTGCACAAACTACCGGGTTCTCGAAGTGCCGAGTGGCCTACTCACTTTGTTGAGGGAGGTTGCTTCACTTCGGGAATTTGGCGGGTAGTTTGCCGCACCCGTAGGGGTCTAGGATGGGGTTTGGCTATTCATCACGACCGTGGAACCTGTCTTTCATTAAGGGCTTAAATGAAATACGGAATTCCTAGTATATCCAATGTATTCATCTATGATCTGGAATGTTTATAAATGCGTGCGACGTATGGCTATTTATATATGAGATATATAATAAACGTTGCTTATGTTTTGCACCCGCGCTAGACCAGCCCCCGCTCTGCCGTTAGTTAAGTAACCTAACGGTGCATGACGGGGCCCCGTGGCGAATGCGGATGGCATAAGCGTACTTTTATTTTCGTTTCTTTTCTGTGATGTTTAGGAAACGTAAATGATGGGACAACATTAATGTGATTAATGTTAAGAAAAAGAAACCTAAAGATGTTGTAGAATCAAACTTTTTAAAATGGGTAACTCTAGTTTTTGCTTTGCATGGTGGTATTCCTTGATGAATATCCAGCACCTCATTCAATGAGGAAAGGGCCGAGATCCTTTCACCAGGAGTGACCCCTTTAGAGAAACTAGCAAATGTTACAAAGCACTCGATTATTTTTATAGTTGATCTAACTTTTGCTTTGCATCGTGGTATTCATGAATATCCAACACCTCATTCAATGAGGAAAGAGCCGAGATCCCTTCACCGGGAGTGACCTCTTTTGCAAAATTAGAAAGATACTACAAAACCATTCGACTTTTAAAACTGGAACTTAAACCACTCTTTTCACTAGATCCTACAACGATATCAAGTTCAAAACGTTAAGGGTTTTCATAAAAACCATCCGTTGCCCTCCGCCATTTTAGGAAGCAGAGTACTTAGTATTCGTGCCACGTTTGTTGACTATAGTTAAGGCGTGGTGTACGGTAGCTAAGTGATGACTTCCTATAAAGCATTTGATGCGATTGATTAGGACATTCGTATGACTTTGTTGACCATAGTTAAGGATCATGCGGGTGGGTCTAAATCAATCACGAAATGGCGGGTAGAACTTGACTAGTGCTTATGATTTGTTGACCATAGTTAAGGTCATAAGACACTAGGGGTAAAAATCATATCGGGAATTTCAAGAGTTGAAATTTGCAATGAGATTGCATACCTTCTATTTGATAGTTGGATCCTGATCCCACTATGAGTAAAAGTTACTCCCGGGAGAGTTTTGCACTTTACAATTAGCCAATCCAGTAGGTGTCTAGAAAGGTGTCAACAGGGTTACGCCTCTAGAAAAATGAGGTTTATTTTAATTAGGTCCGTGCGAAAGCACGGGGAACCTTCCTCGGAGTACCGACACTGGCCTAGCCGACCGGTTAGCGAACTTGTAGATTGCAATTAATCCTGGCTAATTTTCTTTTTAAGGTTTGAAGGAAAATTTGATAAAAAGCAGTGGGAGACATCGATTAGATAAGATTAATAATTAATCTAATCATGCAAGAGCAATCGCTGAGTGTCTTATTTTCTCTCTTCTAATTGTAGATACCTATGACGGGACTTAAGCTTTTATTAGACAAGAATAAACTCACGGGACCGAATTACAAAAATTGGCTGAGGAACGTATATATTTCCCTGACCTATGATAAGGTCAGATACGTCCTGACTACTCTAGCTCCTCTTAACCTAGGCCCTGATTCTTCAGTTGCGGATAAAGAAATCCGCAAGACATGGGATATAGACTGTGCAACAGCCAAGTGCCTCACGCTTGCTTCTATGAACAATGAACATCAGAAGCAACACGAGAAGATGGATGTACAATCCATCTTTCTCCATACAAAGGAGTTGTATGGAGAGCAATCTCGTACTCTCCGATACGAGGCATCTCGAAAGTTGTTTCAGATGCGGATAGCTGCTGGCATGTCTGTAGGTGACCATGTATTGAAGATGATTGGACTTATCGAAGAACTAGATGACCTGGGTTGGACCATGGAGAACGAACAGTATATTGATATTGTTCTACAGTCCCTTCCCCCTGCCTTTGCTCTGTTCATTGTAAACTTCAACATGCACAACATGGAGAAGTCACTACCTAAACTCCTCAATATGTTGAGGAGTGCAGAGAGCACGCTAAAGGTAGCAAAAACTCCCGCTCTAATTATTGGGCCATCTTCCTCTTCCATCCCGAAAGCTAAGGCCAAGGGAAAGAAGAAGAAGAATCCCATCAAGCCGAGAGGTGGAGTGAAAAAGGCACCGGGAAAGGACAGGATAGGGGTTGCAGCGACAGGACGAGGGGAATGCTTCCACTGCCACCAAACTGGGCACTGGAAGAGAAACTGCATTGGATACCTGGCCGGCCTCAAGAAGAAGAAGCATGCTGATGCTTCCACTCAGGTGCGTTTGTAACGGAAAAATGTTTTTCAATTAACTCTGCTTCCTGGATATTAGATACCGGGTCAGGATCGCACATCTGCAATTGTGTGCAGGGGCTGAGAAATAGCAGGTTTTTGAAGAAAGATGATCACACTCTCCGAGTTGGGAATGGTTCCTCTATACATGCTGTAACAGTGGGAGAGTATCACCTTGGTTTGCCCTCGGGTTGTATATTGGTTTTGAACCCATGTTATTTTGTACCTTCGATGTTATGTAATATTATATCTGTATCGTTGTTGGAAAATGCCGGATATAATTTTGTATTACAATCTAATTTTATGAACATTAACCTTAATCAAGAGTTGATTGGGTCTGGTACATTAAATAACGAGATATACGTCCTAAACCAGCACACAGTTTTCAATATACAACACACAAACAAAAGAAAGATTTCAGACATAAATGAAGCTTTCATTTGGCATTGTAGACTTGGTCATATTAACGAAACAAGACTAACCAAGCTACATAAAGATGGATATTTAACCCGTTTGAATATAAATCTTATGCGACCTGCCAGTTTTGTATCAAAGGTAAAATGAACAAAACTATGTCTACTGGACACGGAGAGAGAGCTACTGAGCTCTTAGGCCTCATACATAGTGATGTATGTGGACCGATGTCTACACATGCGAGAGGTGGTTTTTCGTACTTCATAACTTTCACTGATGATTTCTCGAGATTCGGGCACATGTTCTTGTTGAAACATAAGTCCGAAGCCTTCGAAAAATTCAAGGAGTATAAATCTGAAGTAGAAAAACAAACAGGCTTGAGTATTAAGAAACTTCGATCAGATCGAGGAGGTGAGTACCTAAGCTCAGAGTTTCTAGATTTCCTAAAAGAGAATGGGATTCTCTCTCAGCTCACTCCTCCGTACACACCACAGCACAACGGTGTGTCGGAACGGAGAAATCGTACCCTATTAAATATGGTACGATCTATGATGAGTGATGCTGAGTTACCAATATCATTCTGGGGGCACTCATTAGAGACTGCGATATATCTATTGAATAGGGTTCAGACCAAAACCGTGTCTACCACTCCATATGAGATATGGTATGGGAAGAGTCCATCTTTTAAAAGAGTTAGGATATGGGGTTGTCCAGCTTTTGTGAAAAAGCAGAATCCGGACAAACTCGAGACACGATCGGTTTTGTGTAAATTTATGGGTTATCCAAAACTCTCGTATGGATATCTTTTCTACCACAAGGAGGAACAAAGGGTGTTTATAGTATGCCACATTTTTAGAAAATGAATTTTTTACAAATGATACTGTTGGCAATGCGGTAGAACTGGAAGAAATTCCAGATACACAAACAATTACCGATGATTTAGTTGAACCTGAGGTTTCAATAGAACCTGACGAACCTCAGCCACTCCGTAGATCTAGTAGGACTTCTCGCCCACCTGATAGATACTACGGTTTTCTAATTGATGGTGATAGAGAAGATTGCATCTTGGATAATGATGATCCTACTAGTTTTCAGCAAGCTATCACAAGTGGTAACTCAGTGAAGTGGCTGGATGCCATGAGATCCGAAATGGAATTCATGCACACCAACAAAGTATGGACTTTGGAGGTTGCACCTCCTGGATTAAAACTCATAGGGTGCAAATGGATTTTTAAGAGAAAGATCGGTGTGGATGGTCAGGTGGAGACCTATAAAGTTAGGCTGGTCGCAAAAGGATTTCGTCAAAGACCGGGCTTGGACTATGATGAAACCTTTTCACCAGTCGCAATGCTCAAATCCGTTTGGATCCTGTTTGCTATAGCTGCTCACTATGACTATGAGATCTGGCAGATGGATGTTAAAACGGCATTTCTAAAAGGTGATTTAGAAGAATGCGTTTTTATGGATCAGCCAGAAGGCTTCATTGATAGTGGGAGCAGCGGAAAAGCATGCAGATTGCTTAAATCTATCTATGGATTAAAGCAGGCATCACGGAGTTGGAACATCTGCTTTGATGATACAATCAAAGAGTTTGGTTTTATCAAAAATGTAGATGAACCATGTATTTATAAAAGGATTGTAGAGAGTACTGTTACATTCCTCGTATTGTACGTGGACGACATTCTCTTGATAGGAAATGATGTTCCTATGCTACAATCGGTCAAACTATTTTTATCGCAGAGGTTCTCCAGAAAATACCTGGGTGATGTCTCGTACATTCTGGGGATTAAGATCTATAGAGATAGATCTAAGAAATTATTAGGATTGTCCCAATCGAGATACATTGACACCATACTAAAGAGCTTTAGTATGGAAGATTCCAAGAGTGGTAATTTACCCGCTTGTCACGGGATCACCCTCTCCAAAGAGATGTCTCCAAAGACTGATGAGGAGAGGGCTCGCATGAGCATTATACCCTATGCTTAAGCGGTAGGATTTATAATATATGCGATGTTGTGTACTCGCCCGGATATAACTTATGCACTGAGTGTAGTAAGCAGGTATCAATCCAATCCAGGGGAGAAACAATGGACTGCTGTGAAGAACATTTTGAAGTACTTAAGAAGAACTAAAGAAATGTTCTTGGTGTATGGTAACGGAGATCTCCAAATGGAGGTCTTTACAGACTCCAGCTTCCAGAGCGACAAGGATGACAATAAGTCCATCTCAGGGTTTGTATTTGTTAGTTATGTATATGCCCTAGAGGCCATTGTTGTACATATGATGTATATTATAGTGGATGCTTGGATATATTTAGAGAGGACTTTCTTGCTCGATATGATAGTATGCTATCTGGTTTCACTTTGTCTAAACATGTTGACTTGTATTGGTTTACTGTTTTACTCTCACATGTTGATAAAGCCCTTGGGATATGTACTTGACTACTAGGACAATGTGCAGATCATACTAGTGGGGCCATGGTAGTCCAAGAGTACATCCTATAATTGTTCCTAGTCGAGGGTGTATCGAGACAGGGCATCGATACTCCAGAGTAGACTAGCGTATACGCATCTTGACCCATATGATGGACGATGGATGATCCCACATCCATTGGTGTTTGACATCAAAGATGGTGTACGGGTGCTCAGTGGAGACTGGGTACACTGAACGGACTCGCCGAGAACTCCTAGATGGTATTATACCTATCGCCAGATAGCAGTTCTCTGGTGACACTGCTACAGGTTAGTCTGTAGACCCGAGATCGTCATAAAGTCTTGTATGATTCCCACTGTGCTTTGATTTCCACCTTACCACGTTCATGAGAACGTGCAAAACGGGTTTCGTCTCTCCCGAATCACATGGAGGCAATGAGCGATACGAGGGGTTTCGTCTCTTTCGGTATTGGGAGTTGATGTTGCGCTGTGTTCGATTGGCTATAACTGGAAGTCCCTGGCCAGGGCTGATATGGAGATCTACTGGTAAGTGTTATCAGTAGTTTCTTGACCCGTTATGAGCCTCACATCGACACGACTTATCGGTTACTGGGGTCTGACGTTTACCACCCCTAGACTGGATATGCGATATATCATACGAAGAGACCGGACTGTACGGTAGTGTTACTGATTGGATTCACAGGAGTGTGTAAATGCTTGCTTGTTAATCTTCTGATCGCTCAATACCCGGATGGCTGTTACGTTTAGCTGACCGCTTGCAGCTTGTGGGTGTTTGATATGATCATCACCTACTGCCGGCGTATTGACGAGTCTTTAGAGTCCTACATAGAGGTTTCCTGGCTCAGGAGAAACGGAGTAGGAGCACATATGCGATATGTGCGGGACCGAGATTAATACGATATGTGATACTTATTCTATTCTCACGATATGTAATATCGGCCGGTTATATGTGATATAGCCGGGTTATCGGATCAAGTGTTGATTCGATAAAATGATACATATTATATTAGTCGGTTATATGTAATATAGCCGGATTATTAAATCAAGTATTGATTTAATAATTTAATGTAGAATTATATATTAGATATATTAAACTACATTAACTAATATATGCTCATTTAAGTATTTTCATTTTCTCACTTTGGATACATTTAACATATATGTGATATATGTTTATTGTATTCTTTTCCTTTGTTACATTAAATATTATATATGTGATATATAATATTGTGACATGCTAGGTTATACATGCAACTAGGGTGTATGAGACATACACCAAGCTATTGATAATTGTGGGTTTATATTTATTTAAGGTAATTCAAAAATGAGGTGGATTTTAGACAAATGCATGAAGCTTGAGAAAGCTTGTGGATGTATTGACAGAAGTCCACTATTTTTATTTTACCTAAGATATTTATTAACCTAACCCTTATCAATTAACCTATGGTTTAGTCTCTACAAGAGTTAGTGAGACATACACTCACCCATGGTTGCATCTCTAACCTCATCACAATTCATTCTCACTTGAGCTTCTTCTTCTTCTTCTTCATTGATTTTGCTCTCTTGATTTTCTTCATGTGATGAAAAATAGTGAGAATTAAAATACTAAAGTGAGCAAAATTCCTACTTCATCATTCTCTTCTATACTAGCCATATAGATTAGTGTGTTAGCTTCACTAATCCATAATTAGTGAAGAGATAGCTTGGGTTTGTGATTCCTCAAGGTAGATCATCTTGGATTGTGAAGAATACAAGCAAGGATGCCTCATTCACCTTATGGAGCCTCTCTAGAGTCCGGAAACATGATGATCGCAGCGAAGGGACCTCAACTCGGAGCTTTATAAGTGAAGGAGGTGACTACAAAGGTTGTAATCCCTAATCACTTAGTAGTAAAGAGTTTACTTGTTGTTTCTAACCCTAATTCTCTAGTAAAGATCCTTGGTTAGGTTGTTTGGCACTTGAAATTTTTTAATACGGTATGTTTGATTCCTTGTAGAACCTTGTTCTAGTGCCTAAGAACCTTACATTGGCATCAGAGCCTAGCTAGAGCATTAGGCGTTGCGTAGGTGAAATTAAAAGTCTGAACGAACTCCGAACAACCAAATTTTCCCACTTTCTGGAAATTTTTTCAAAAGTTGAAATTTTTCATATTAAAAATAGTCAGAAAATCATGCAGGTAATTATATGGACCCTCTTGAAGAACGAGTCCCTAACTCGCTTTAGTGACTGCGGAACCGAGGCCAAAACATGGTTTTGGCGGCGGTTGCGCGGCGCCACTAAGGAGGCAAGGGACGACACTTCAACGGTTGGTCCATTGGTACTGGAGCATGATTCTGGGAATTTTTAATAGTGCATAAGTGTTGAGATCTCTGGAAATTTTGGGAATTCGTTGATTCGATCGAATTGTTTAACGTCGTCTAGCTTTCTGAAATGTGAAACAATAATTGGAATCTACAAATTTGTTTATTGTGTGTAAATCTAACATTTCGGTCTCGGTTGTAATTGGAAATGTTGTTGAATTATCCGACTTATTTTGAAAAGTGTTTTCATGGGTGAGACCTAAATGCGAGCTTTACATTGTTAGGTATGAAATCTTGGATATATGATATCCCGGGTTTGTGTTGTCTAAGTGTCATGCCCCGCTTCCCGGTGTACGGCGAAGGGGACGCGACGAGGCCCGCTACGTATTTACTCAGAAGCAAATACGCTAAGCGTAACTAGGCAATATAAAAGAAATTGTACACAAGAGACAAGGAATAATAAAAACAGCAACTTTTATTTATTAACATTCTTTTGTACAATGCATGAAAAGGAAATACAACTGAAATAAAAGCGATGCCTAAACAATGGCATAACAGGAAATGAAAAGTACTGAATGGAAAATGTACAATGTCTAGAGCTCAGGGTCTTCGCTGTACTGATCCAAGTCTTCTGCAGTTGGCTCGATCTCTGGTGGGTCCAAATCACCTGACGACATTCAAAGAAGAAAGAAATAGAATGTCGTCAGCGAACAGGTCGCTCGGTAAGTCCCAAAGATAAGACGAAAGTAGAATAGACAGAATAAGAAGGTATCTTTTAAAGATGTATTATCTTGTTGTAATGTTGTATTAACGCTGTTGTTTGTAGCTTGGTACAGAAGAATGCCAGTGTATACGAGAGGAGTCTCTATATGCCAGAGACTAGAGGCACGTATAGTACAAGGAACCGTTTATGCCACGGTACAACAACAACTGGATTCATGTTAGGTGTATTAAGTCTTACAATCTCGTGCCACTTTTAACACCTTCCTTACCAATCTACCCCTTAAACCCCGTAGGGTTTTGATTGTATTATTTGTCTTGTAAATTGTATTGAGTGTGTAACTGATTGACTGACCGAAACCATGATATCAGTAAACGGATGTAACCGTAGAATCATGTAAATGGAATAAATGGAGAACCATGTAAATGGAATATATATCCATGGTTCGGTTCAGTCAAGTTGTATAGATTGATAATTGGATTCATGTTGAATTGTAATATTGAAGATTGTAGATTGTACTTGAATCATATTCAAGTCAGATTATACAGAGACTCAAACTGAGTCAGACAATTAGCAAAGTAAATTGAAGTCCTGATTGTTTTTATTAATTTGTCTACCTTAGATAGGCAAGCACCCAATTCTCCGGCTCCCTGGGGCTCAAGAGATTGGTTCTGCTTAAACCTATGTTTACCAGGGTCCTTAGGGTAATTTATAGAACTTGAGGGGGTTTTATGTAAAAATACTTTTATATAATTTTTCAAAATACACTTCAAGTATTTAATATTCGTCTTTAGAGTTGTAATGAATGTGGATTTTGTATTGTGATATTCTAGTGAAAATATCCTAATTTCATAAATAAGGTATTTATTTGAAATATTGATTTGTTTGGAATTCATGGTATTTTAGTGTAAAATTTATTCTTGTGATTTTTTAGAAAAAGGTGGAATATTTATATCATAACAAAATAGGTATTTTAATGATAAATATACATATATTTATACAAAAATATATTTTATATTCTAAAAATCTCATTTTCTTAAGATGTCGTAATTTAAATCTTTCGAGACCGAATGCTCCTTGCGGAGGTCTGAATCTCGCACTACTAAGCCCGAGGATGTGCGATAATCCGTACTATCCCGAATAGGTTCCCCAAAATGGGTTGTAACGGCGCTTTGCAAAGATTGTAAAATACTAAACTCTTTAGAAAACGGTTTTATGAAGTAAATGGTATTTATTTGTAAAGATGTAAATTTTCCCATATTCTATGTTCTAGGGTCTCCTAAGTCAACTAGACTATTTCTAACTGATCCAAAATGACAAGTTGTGAGATGCCTCAAATCGCCTCTTCACCGCCAATTGTGGTCAGGTAAGTACAAGTGAAGAAAGGAGGGATCCGCTCACGAATCACCGTGAGACGGGCCTTTTAAAGTTACCTTTCTCACTTGCCTAGCCTAGACACCACAAAGTCAGGTTTAGATAAACGACAGATGTCCACAACTTATCCTATTTCATAATAAGTGGTATTTATTTAAAAACTAAATCTTTTAGAAATGGTTTTATTAAGTAAAGAGTATTTAAATGAAAATGGTGTTTTCTCGTATTCTAAGTTTTCGATGGTATCGTGTTAGGTTGTATATGAGTGTGTGAGGAGGTAGGTCATTACCTCGTGCTCTACTTTAAAGGTATAGCAAGTTTAATGGAGCTAAATGTAAAGTTGAAACAATGTGGTATTTAAGTGAAAAATACGATAACTTGAAATAGCCATCATTTTATGTAATGAAACTTGATCAATTTGGTTGATTAGCGTTTAATAGTCAACATGAGGAAGTTTAAGTATGATTGTATTAGTGAGAAGTGGAATTTTATAAGAAACCGAATCGGAAATCGGATTTGTTCCGATTCCGTCGGGTTTTGTAAAACAGTATTTTTAGATAGAAGAGATAGGTAGAAATTGGGACTTATGGGTTTTAGGATACACAAGAGGGTGAGAGGGAAGTAAGGGAATCGCCGATGTGTTGCGTCGTCGCCGGTAGTTCTTAAACGATCGCCGGAGTTCGCCGTAGATTCCACCGTAGCTTCGCCTCGAGCTCGTTTTCAAAGTGCACAAGATTCTTGGAAATTTTGAGAGAGTGGGCTCAGAATTTTGGGGTGAGAGAGTAGGGGGTAGGGGTGTATTTATAGGGTTAGGGTAGGTGTAGGATTAAAAATTGTAAAAAGATATGTAAAAATCATTAAAAATGGATTAAATAGGGTATAATTAGTTCTTTGGAACCGATCTCATAAATTAGAGTGTGCAGGGGGTTAAGGAGCTGAAAAGACACGACTTTTCAGTTGACGACTCGGCCGTCCGGCCGAGTCCGGCCGGCGGCGCCGGCCCGAGTTGGCCGGTCCGCCGGCCGACTCAGCCGAGTCGGGCCGAGTCGGGGGTTGGGTAGGTGGGGAGTCTCTTAGGTAAGGCACTGGTGCTTTCAGATTTTCAGGTTCAGTGGGAATTTTGGGAGTTATTGTGTGTGGACTGTTGGGCTTCTATAAAAATTTAAACAAAATAATATTAAAAAATAATGTGGGGCGGGGATTTGAACTCTGGTGGCTTGGTTCAGCAGTGCAAGGTATTACCAATGAGCTACAAGCTCCTTCTTGTAATTATTGTGTGAAATAAATACTTAAAGTGGTAACAGCAACATTAAATACTCCAAGTATACTTTAAATTTAAATAAAATTTATGTACATTAAAAATGGAGTTGTTACAGTCTACCCTCCTTACAAAAATTTCGTCCTCGAAATTTACAACTTTTATTTGAGGACTAGTTTACAAAGAGGTGTAGATATCTTGTACGCATTTCATCTTCCCTTTCCCAAGTGGACTCTCCTGGAGTGTCATTCATCCACATCACTCGGACCAAGTTAACTTCCTTGTTCCGAAGCGTCTTCACTTTCATGTCCAGGATCTCCACAGGCTGTTGCTCACAAGATAAGTCGGGCTGTATAGTGAGCTCGGAATGATCAAGAACATGGCTGGGGTCACTCACATACCTTCTGAGTTGGGATATGTGGAACACATTATGCACTCCTTCCAATGAGGGTGGAAGCGCTAAGCGGTATGCCACTTCACTGACTCGTTCGAGTATGTCGAACGGTCCAATGTATCTCGGACTTAATTTACCCCATCATCCAAATCGGATCACTCCGCGGTTCGGAGATATCTTCAAGAATACGTGATCTCCTGGCTGGAACTCCAAGTGTCGTCTCTTTGCATCAGCCCAGTGCTTCTGTCGATCTTGAGCTATGCGCATCCTTTCCCTGATAGTACGAACTACATCAACAGTCGCTACTATCATCTCTGGTCCAAGAAGTTCCCTATCTCCGACGTCGTCCCAACTTAATGGCGATCGACACTTCCTTCCATACAATACTGCAAAGGTGCCATTCTTATGCTTGCTTGGTAGCTGTTATTGTACGCGAACTCCACAAGATGCAGGTGATCTTCCCACGATCCTTTGAAGTCTAACATACATGCTCTAAGCATATCCTCCAAGATCTGAATTGTTCGCTCAGACTGACCATCTGTTTGTGGATGATAAGCCGTGCTGAAGTTCAGACTTGTTCCCAAGCTTGCTTGCAGACTCTGCCAAAATTGCGATCCGAACCTGGTGTCACGATCGGAGACAATGCAGATCGATACTCCATGAAGTCTCACAATTTCCTGTATGAGTTCATGGGTATCCGAGATAGTACATTATGAAGAGTTTAAATCTTAAATAGATTATTACCTCCATGTACTTCTTTGCTAGTGCCTCAGTTGATTGGCCAACTCTAAATAGGATGAAGTGAGCCGACTTTGTAAGTCGATCCACAATGACCCATATGGCATCGTTACCCTTTGTGCTGCGAGGAAGAGCAGTCACAAAATCCATCGTGATGTATTGCCACTTCCATTCTGGGATTGGTAACGGTTGAAGTAGTCCTGCTGTCCTGTGACGTTCAGCCATTACTTGCTGACACACCAAGCATTTTGCAACGCTTCTGGCTACTTCACGCTTCATTCCATGCCACCAATAATTCTGACGTAGATCTTTGTACATTTTGGTACCTCCAGGATGTACTGAGTAGGGAGAGCTGTGAGCTTCTTTCATTAACTCTTCCCGTACAGGACCTTTTGGTACACACAATCTGCTGCCGTATCTCAAAAATCCGTCTTCATGGATGATGAAGTCTGTTCTGAGTCCATTCTCCACTTGCTCTCTGATCTTTTGCAACTTAGCATCACTTGCTTGAGTTGCTTTGATCTGATTGACAATGGTTGATTGAACTTGTAAATTCATCAAACTTGAAGCATTACCTGGCATGACTACCTCAATCTCCATCTGATGCAAGTCTTGTTGAAACTTCCACTGAGCAGTGAGAATCATTGCTAATGGTTGGAGACTAAGAGCATCAGGTACTACATTCACCTTCCCTGGGTGATATTGCAAGTTGATGTCAAAGTCCGCCATGAATTCTAACCATCTTCTCTGCCGCATATTCAACTCGTTCTGGGTAAACACGTACTTCAGACTTTTATGATCTGTGTAGATGTTCACTCGTTCACCAAGTAGGTAATGGCGCCAAATCTTGAGAGCAAAGATGACGGCTGCCAAATCCAGGTCATGCGTCGGATAATTGCGCTCATGAGTCTTCAGTTGTCTTGAAGCATAAGCCACAACCTTACCGTGCTGATGTAGAACACATCCTAATCCCTTACCGGATGCATCACAATGCACTTCGAATCCTCCAGATTGATCCAGTATTACTAGAATAGGTGCTGATGTCAACCTTGACTTGAGTTCTATGAAAACTTGTTCGCATGCTTCTGACCACACAAATTCTTCATCTTTACGTGTGAGCTTGGTCAGGGGTGTTGCTATCTTCGAAAATCCTTCAATGAACCTTCTATAATATCCAGCTAAACCCAAGAAACTTCGAATGTCCTTCACTGAATTTGGTGTAGGCCATTCGCTGACTGCTGAAACTTTTGCTGGATCCACAGAAATTCCTTCTCCTGATACGATATGTCCAAGAAAACCAACTTGCTTTAGCCGAAACTCGTACTTGCTGTACTTGGCATAAAACTGATGTTGTCGAAGAGTTTCCAGGACAATTCACAGGTGCTCTGCATGCTCTTTCCGACTCTTAGAATACACCAGGATGTCGTTGATGAAGATGACAACAAACCTGTCTAAGTACTCCCGGAAAAGTTGATTCATTAGGTTCATGAATATTGCTGGTGCAATGGTCACTCCAAATGACATCACTAGAAATTCGTAATGTCCATAGGAGTTCTGAAAGTTGTTTTGTGAATATCAGTTTCCTTGACCTTCACCTGATGATATCCTGAACGAAGATCCAATTTAGAGAAAACACAAGATCCACTTAGCTGATCGAATAAATCATCGATGCGCGGGAGTGGATACTTGTTCTTTATAGTGACTTCGTTCAAGGCTCTATAATCGATGCACATTCTGTATGAACCTTCCTTCTTCTTCACAAGTAGTACAGGTGCTCCCCAACTTGAAGTGCTAGGACGAATCCATCCTTTTGCCAATAATTCATCCAACTGTGTTCGGACTTCCTTCAAACCTTCCGGACTTAATCTATAACGTGCTTTGATCACCGGTTGTGCTCCTGGTACTAAATCAATACTGAATTCAAGAGCTCTATCGGGAGGCAAACCTGATATATCGTTAGGAAATACATCGTCGAACTCTCGAACTACCTCTGGTCTTGATTCTTCCTCCGCTTGAGCTGCTGCAACGACTGCTTCTCTTGGCTTCGCTTTGTAGGTACTTGGCTCCAGGGTACGGTCTCCGCTTTTGAAATAGAAGACCGGATGGTCTGGAATCTCGAATACTACCCTCCTTTGACGACAGTCGATGGTAGCATAAAAAGTTCCAAGCCAATCCATACCTAGAACCACATCGAAGTTCTGTATGTCCAGTACTTTGAAGTCAGCATAAAACTCTCTGCTGCAGACGACGATTGGACACAAGCTGTATCCCATGGTTGCCTTTAGAACGCCATTTCCTGAACTGACATTCCAGCTGGATACAAGCGGTGAGACTGGAATCGCATGGGTTCGGACGAACCGTTGCAACATAAAGCAGTGAGATGCTCCAGTATCAAACAGTGCTAGTGCAGGTAGTGAGGCTACTAAGATTGTACCTAAGGTATGTGGGATATGTTTTAGGTATAGGGAAAAGTGTGTAGATAAACAAGACTGAAAGAAAAGTTTGAGAAGAAAAGTTTACGAGTGATAACTTGGCCAGTAGCCTCAGCTTCTTCCATTGACATAGTGAAAGCCTGGCGCCTTGGTACATTCCTCCTGGCCTGAGGAGCATTCCTCGGAACGTTCCTTTAAGCTTGATGGAACTGACGAGGAGGTGGTGCAGTTTGTGGTCCTCTGGATGGTACAGGTAGTGCAAGTCTTGGAGCAGGGGCTTGGATGGCTGGGCATTGTGGGTAATTGTTTGCTGGCCTGGGTGCAGCAATTGGATTTTGTTTATGAGGACAAGACCCAATACCATGAGCAGCTAAGCCGTAGATCAAGCAAAGGTTGTTCGCACGCCGGCAATCTCTCGCCAGATGCCCATTTCTCTTGCAGTAGTTACAAAAGGCTGGGCTGGGACGATGGTTCGGTACTCCGGGTCGCCTTGGCACAAAAGGTGGCCTGGACGAGGCTCCTCCTGCCATCTGGTTGGCAGGGCGCTTAACTCCTGCAGACTGAGGTCTGCCCCTTGCTTTTATCACTGCCTCATAACTGCGGGCAACTTCCAGAGCTTCCTCATGAGTTGGAAATTTCCTTGTGGCTAGAGCAGCCTAAATTTCCGTGTCCAAACCTTGTTGAAAGCGACGGGCTCTGATATCATCCGTCGGTATCAAGTGTGCCGCGAATCTGTTTAAGGATTGTGTTAGCTGTGTAGTATGTGATATTTAAAAATTGAACTATTGTGACATATCTTATCGACTTAGCATGGTGAATTCAGCGTCATACTCATCTACTGACTTGTCCCACATCGAACCTTGTTGTAGATGAATGAACTGTTGTTCCATGGCAAACCGGCAGTCACAGGGAAGTATTTCGCGTCGAACTTCTCGCGAAAAGTCTTCCATTCGATAGGCTGTACAAGACGGCTTTCTTCCGCCTTCCACCAATTGCGAGCATTGTCCGTGAGCTGCAGTTTCGCCACACGGACCCAAGCTATGTCTGGCACTTGTGCTGCCGCCAAATCATCCTCTATGCTTTATGCCCATTCCTCAGCTTCAAGTGGGCTTCCCTTTCCGGAGAACTGCTTGGGATGTAAAGCCCTGAATTGCTTTACCCCAGGTGCGTCAGTCTCGGGACGGTTCAGGAGTTGTTGCTGTCCCTCAAGGAGGCTGCAGATCGCCTCAAGTAGCACCGTTTGCTCGGTGGGTGGCGCAGGAACAACAGGTGTGAGAGGTAGTGGTGGAGGTGTGTTGTTGACATTGGTACTGGTGTTGTTCGGGGAATCCATAACCTTGAAGAAAAATTTGGGTTAGGACATATTCAAGTACATGAAATGATAAGATTCAAAGAATATGAAATTGTAAGATTCAAGGAACATGAATTGTAAAGAATGTTTTAGTTGCTGGTTCTTGTGTTATATTGCTTAGGTTGTTCACGCAGAACAGAACTGCATTGTAGGGTTCTATACAGCTTTGACCTGCATGGGCCGCCAACAAAACCTGTCACGCCCCGCTTCCCGGTATACGGCGAAGGGGGCGCGACTGGTCCGCTACGTATTTACTCTGAAGTAAATACGCTAAGCGTATCTAAGCAATATAAAAGTAAAATCACAAGAGACAAGAGATATCAACTGAACAACAATTTTAAATACTCCAAGTATACTTTAAATTTAAATCAAATTTATGTACACTAAAAATGGAGTTGTTACACTAAGGGCAGTTACGATTCCAATTGTTGAAGTTTTTTATTTTCTTTTCTGCGACCGTAAGTGTAATATGTGGTGTATCGCCGGTTTCGTTGCTATACGTCAACGACAATTGGGATATGCATATTTACTTACGTTGATGACATGTGATGTTATGTGTTGCTGTGATATATTATATTGGATTGTCGTGATTTGAATAGCCAGGGGTTTTATGTGAGATGAGAGTTTTTCATTTTCATTCATGTAAAATTCATTGTATATAATATTCTTTTATTGGGGCACTTCCGGGTTGAGGATGATGTCACCATTGTATATTATTTACTTTTCCGCATTAGGATAGACCCAAGGTGGGGAGAACAAGTAACCGGGTTCTGGGGTCCAGTGGGAGGCCATCTCAAGGAGTCGAGATCGGGTCTCCTAACCCTAGAATTGGTAGAGTTGCTTGCCGCTCTCGTAGGGGTCTAGGGATCTGGGTTTGACTATTCATCGCGACCATGGAATCCGTGTTTTATACATGCTCAAAATAAATACGGACCTCCTAATATATCCAATATTTCATATGTTATCTTCTGCTGCTGATATTCTGTGATGTGATCATTCTATATGCGTTTGACGAATGCTTTATTATTTTATATATGATATATCATAAACGTTGTTTATGTTTTGCACCCGCGCTTGTTCCGCCCCGGTATGCCGTTAGTTAAGTAACCTAACGGTGCATAACGGGACACTATGGCGAATGCGGATGGCATAAGCGTACGTTGTATTTTCGTTTCTTTTGTGATGCTTAGGAAGCATACATGATGGGACGTCATTAATGAAATTAATGAAAGAAAAAGAAACCTAAAAAATGTTGTAGAATCATATTTTCAAAAAGGGTAGCTCTAGTTTTTGCTTTGCATAGCGGTATTCCTTGTAGAATATCCAGCACCTTATTCGATAAGGAAAGAGCCGAGATCCCTTCACCGGGAGTGACCTCTTTAGCGAAACTAGCAGATGCTACAACTCACTCGGTTTTGTTTTTGATTGCTTCTATAGTTCTTGCTTTTCATAGCGGTATTTGTGAAATATCCTGCACCTTATTCGATAAGGAAAGAGCCGAGATCCTTTCACCGGGAGTGACCTCCTTAGCGAAACTAGTAAAAGCCTAAAAAACACTCCTTTTCAAAATCACTTGTTTCTACAACGTATCAAGTTCATTACGCAAAAGGTTTTCTAAAAAACCTGTCGTAACCCTCCGTCATTTCAGATGAGTCCTACTTAGTATTCGTGCTGCGTTTGTTGACCTCCGTCAAGCCGTAGTGTGCGGTAGCTGACTAGTATTTATCTGCTGCATATGATGCGATTGTTTTAGGGTAGTCGTACGACCTTGTTGACCTCCTTAAAGGGTCGTGCGGGTGGGTTTAATTCAATCAGGAAATGACGGGTTGAACTTGACTAGTTGCCTATAGTTTGTTGACCTCCGTCAAGGTCATAGGACGCTAGGGGCAGAATATTATCGGGAATTTCAAGTGTTAAAATTTTCAATGAGATTGCATACCTTCTATGAGATAGTTGGATCCCGATACCCACCGTGAGTTAGAGTTACTCCTAGGAGAGTTTTACACATTACAATTAGCCGATCAAGTAGGTGTTTAGAAAGGTGTTAACGGGGTTATGTCTCTGGAAAACCGAGGTTTATTTTAATTAAGTCCGTGCGAAAGCACGGAGAACCTCCCTCAAAGTACCAACGCTGGTCTAGCCGAAAGATTGGCGAACTTGTAAGGTGTAATTAATCTCGGCTTGTCTTACCATTTAGGGTTTGAACGAAGATTTGATGAAAACAGTGGGAGCCATCCTAATTAGATAAGATAACAACCAATCTAATCTTGCAAGAGCATACGCTAAAATGTTTTCTTCTCTCTCTCTCCAGGCAGCGATCATGTCAGGCCTTAATCAAGATAATAATATGAATGTATTGACCGAACCCGCTTGTTATACTGAGCAGGGGAACGTTGGTTCCGTTCTTTCTTATAATTGTTATAAGACTGAGCAGGGAATAGGGACATATCCGGATTCCCACGCCGCCCAAACAAAGAATAAGCATGTTGATGCATCTTCTTCGGGTGTGTTAGTTATCGAGAACTGTTTCTCAGTTCACTCTACGTCCTGGGTATTAGATACCGGATCGGGATCCCACATATGTAAAATGTTACATGGGCTACGGAAAGGTAGAAAACTGGGAGAGGGTGATCATTCCGTAAGAGTAGGGAATGGTGTGTAAGTCTACGGTAGCGCCCCGGCCGTCATTCTGACGCCAAATGCGGAACAAAAACTTTTATCACTGGCGCTATCGCATACTATATCCCGGATCTTGCCATTAACGCTAAACTAACAAACTGTAAAGAGATAGAAAGGCTACACCGATCGATTCGAGTCCCTCGGTCTTTAGCCATCATCCCACGCTCCTCGCGGCAACTCCGATCTCTTGTCTCCTCATCGAGGTGGCACCACGTCAACGTATCTTTAAACGGGCTCCCGCCTCTATACCGAGACAACTCGGACATCAAGTCTGCTAAAAGAGATGGCCAAGATGAAGTAGAGAATGAGTAGAATACTTTGTCTCAAACACCCTAGGGTTCTCATCACATGAGAGGGTTATGGTGGAGGTTGAAGAAGATGCTTAGAGATGGAAATTGTGAACTCAAGAAACTCTAGTGAGCAAAAGAAAACCAAGCTCATAAACTTATGTTTTCTTCTCATTCCTTGTGAATAGATATATGAGGTTGTATTTATCAAAAACCAAGGAGAAATATCTTATGAAAATATCTCCTCAAATATCCATACCCAAAACAAAACTCATTAATTCTTTAATGACTCACTAGATGACTCATTACATGAGTCATTAGTGAACATTCTAGAATCAATGAGTCACACTAATGAGTCACACTTTCCAAAATCCATTTAATCATTTAAATTAAAATGATTAACCAAAAAGAAATACATCTTCTAAAGTATTCTCGTAACGGATTATGAGAATACCCCTCACCTATATATATATACCTGTATCCGTATTCCGACCGAATACGAATACGAGAGACTAAAATATTCCGACTCAATATAATACTTGGATCCGGCTTAAACCAAAGCCCACCAGTATTATCTGTCCGAAATATGATACGTGCATAAGTGCACGTGCATTTTGAACCCTGCCATAAAACCATACGGCCTCTATAACGTTTCGCCTGAACTTTGGATAGTATCTGTAGGGGACTCTAAAGACTCGTCAGTACCCTGACAGTGGGTTTAACCACAAGCACGTCAGCGGCACTAGTTGTGCGTAACGGCTGCCCATGTACTGACCGAAAGGGAAGTTGATGAGCGAACTCATCCTGGAACCCTACTGAGCCTATCAGTGATAATATACATACAGTCCGATCCGTTCGTCTATGAGCATCGCATATCGGGCCTAAGGAGCTGGTAACGTCAGACCCCCAATAGCGGTATAAGTCGTGTCGGAGAGTAGCCCTGAACACCCTGAGAAACTACTGGAATGCTTACCAGTAATTCTCACCTGCCTTGGCCAAGGATTTAGTGTAATGGCTCTCCTAGACACAACGCGATCTCACCTCCAATACCGGGAGAGGCGAATCCCCTACCGATCCGCTCACTTGCCTCCATGTGGCTCGGGACTGTACCCAACTAAAACATGTTTGCACGACTCCTTTGAGCCGTGTTAGGGTAGTAATCAAAGCACGGTGGGAACTCACACGAGACAAATGACGACCTTAGGTCGATGAACTAACCTGTACACATGTCACCAGGGAACTGCTATCTGACGCTAGGTATAAATACCAACTAGCAGGTTCCCGGCGAGTCCTGTTCGGTGTACTCATAACCCAATGAGCACCTGTATACATCTTA
Organism: Agapanthus africanus; assembly: GCA_030015575.1. Lineage (NCBI taxonomy): Eukaryota > Viridiplantae > Streptophyta > Magnoliopsida > Asparagales > Amaryllidaceae > Agapanthus > Agapanthus africanus. The sequence continues at coordinate 201,146,214 of CM057347.1, read as the reverse complement.
GGTGATCCAACTGACACCAGTGGCTTGTGAGACCGGCCACCGCCCCTCGTCGGGGTCTCGACTGTATACACTAGTCTACTCTGGAGTATCGATGCCCTGTCTCGAAACTCCCACGACTAGGGACCTCTTTTAAGGATGTGCTTATAGACTACCCAACTCTCACGTATATGATCGCCATCATACTGTTGGTAGTCAAGCAGGATCCTAAAGGCTCTATCAACGTGTAATAGTGAACAGTAATGTCACCTAAAGCTGTACACGACTGATAAAGGCAAACCAGATAGCATACTATCATCTTGAGTAGGACTGTCCTACCGGTATAGGTCCTCCCTCAATCATTGCAATCACGTACCTGCGATCCAATAATTGACTTTGAGGGCACTATATCTAATAATCTCCCACTTGCACTTAAGGCTAATTATTGCGATGTCGCATACTCACAGCCCATGTGATACTGAACACCCAACTCCTCTACTAATCAGTTTCACAAAACCCGTTTGTAAAACTATTGTGTTCGAGAAATAGCCTCAGTGAGTGGATCCGCCCTGATGTTTCTTTCTATGTCTCTCTTAATCTCAAGTTCGCGGAGAAAACCATCTCCCGAATTGAGTAATACCTGTCTTAGAATATGTCTGGATATCTGATGGGACCTAGTTCATAAATGAACTCCAAATCCAAACTTCTTAAACTGTATCGACAACTGAAACTAATCAGTATCCAGCACCATGCCTCCCACAGTATCCTCTTGGACCACCTGTCCATAATACTGCCCCTCATCAGAGGAAAAACTATAACTCTGACAATCACTATGTCATCCATGTCACCTTTGGAAGCCTGGAATGATAACCGTCTCCCGAAGGAGGCTGCCGTCATCAAATCCCTAGAACATTCACTTATATTCTAAAACTGCTTCCGTATGTTTCTCCAGGATTGGATTAATATAAACTTATCGCATCTAGTGCAAAAACAACATCTGGTGTGGTACTTGGCATCTCACGATTGACTCAATTGCCTAAGCAAGTGATATGCCAATCATGCATATCCCTCTCCCCTTTAGTCTGTAAGACACCTTTAGAGAGAGAGACTCCATCACCTGCAGGTACACCACCATGCCAGGAGTCGTCCATTCTAAAATACTATTAGAATACTGTCAAAGTACCCACATTGGGAAACTACCCAAATCTAGATCTAAAACCATAGATCTAGTAACCAGAATGTCAGATATTATATCCATATCCTTTGTGGAGAAACCACTGTGTGACAACTACAGTAGAACCGATCGTAGTATAGGAATTTTACTTCCTACTCTGTGTATGTCATCCAAATACCAGGATATCACACCCTACTACCTTCTTAACAGATCCATCCCCTATTCTGATGAAGTCAAAGCCATGACTTTCACATCAAAATTAGATGATCTATCTCTGCTATATCTGCTCTAGTCTATAAATAGACATAAGCTACTTGCCCACTTACTTCCGCTGCTCCCACTAACCACAACAACCCTCTGGCAGAATAATATATACGTGTACTTCTAAAGCTAGTTTAGAACGACGCTATACTTAACCTCCTGCCGGGTCTCATAGCCTGGAACAACAGTAGTGTCAAGTCTGGGTAAACAAGAACCTCCCTGTCACCGTCCTTGAGGCTACGGGAGTACCTCTCGGGTGCCTGAGGTTACCCACCATATCTGCGGAGTGGTTAATGGAATGTCAAACCTGATAGAATCTTTAGGTCCTATTAAATTTTCCGTAATCGTTTGCGGTTCTGGAATCACTTCCAGTTCTACCATACTCCCACTACTGTTTTCTGAAAAAAAATCCATTTTACTAAAACTGTGGCGAGTCAAGAACAATATCACCATTGATCTTTCAGATGGTAGAAAGTCAACCCTCGTCATAGCCTGGGCCAACCCGCAAACTGTCATTACAGAAACGTGCCTTGAGTTATCCAGAGTCTGGTTTTAATCATAAGCCGGACAACTCCCCTTACCTTAACATCGTTAAGATATGAACCATTCTATATCCAATATAGAAACTTTGGCACTTATTTAATGGGAACCAGATTCAAAACATGCAGCTGTCTCCAGTGCATATCAACTTAATGGAAAGAGGCTAATCAGCATTACTCAACTTAGGAATGCATCCAATTATGAGTAATCTGAAAGAGAAACAAGTTTCTTAAAACCATTACTATCAACTGAATACCAATCACAAGTATCTACATCTTCGATCACCTTGAAGAATCCCGATACTTGCGACACCTGGTTCTCTACTTTATTCTTATACCTATAACTTCTCAAAACTTAGACATTGTATTTCTACGAAACACTTGTCTAAAAACTAGAGAAGTCACAAGTAAACAGATCATAGTACGAGGACCAACCCCTTTGTCCTGATGGACACTGGACAGCATACAATACTCTGTATGAGTCCCCTGAGTTGAATAACTCAAAACCTGTGTATCGTAGGTTGAAAACTATACTTATGGTTAAGAACCACTCCGTTGTTTAATGCTCTTTACCCAATCGTTAACTGATATAGGTAAATGTCATGGACATAATTTCAAAAAATTATATCTCACTTTATAAAAATAAACGTACAGATATATCATTTTGAAATTGGTGCACAACAACGGATACTCAAAACCAAATACATGCCGTCCAGCAAAAACCCAGGTGATTTCCTCAAATATCACCAATTACAACGAATTCCGATATAATGAGGATGATCACCTAATTCCCAATAACTTACTCCCACTCATCATCTGTAAAACCATACAGATGTGAGAATCATGCCTGGTAAATACATACCCTGGAGTAAGTATCTAATCGGGAAATCAGTTTTCCTTTAACAATGCACAGTGAAACTGAAACATGAAAATGTTTCGTAGGGGTATCCTGATATTCCTAGTAATGCCTCTTCCATAATCCAATTCATGACTATAACCGTATATTTCTTTGCCATCTCTCCAAATCCCTTTATTTGTCTTTATTCGTTACCTTCTGTACACCCCCCTTTAGGCTTAATGGTTTTCTTCCTTCCCTACCGTTCGGCACCAGCGTATGATTTGGAAGAAGACTATCCAGTAAGCATAATTGGTGTACTCTCCTAATCCTAGGAGTACTCGTAACCTGAGAGAAGGTGATGATAAAAGACAACTGAATAATACCTTATTCTATTTCTCCCGAACTGGGGAAAAAGGCAAAGGTGAAGTAGGAGTGGCGATGAAGTATGCGGTTTGGTCGTGAATGATAGCAGTCGCAATTTACTTTGCCCTCTTTCTAATCCCTTTATTTTGTCTTTACTTATTACCTTCTGTACACCCTACTTAGGCTAATTGGTTTTTTTCATTCCTGCTTTTCGACACCTGCCTATGGTTTGGAAGAAGACTATCCAATAAGCGTAATAGGTGTACTCTCCTAAACCAAGGAGCCCTCGCAACCTGAGAGAAGGTGATAATAAAAGACAACTGAATAAACCAATTCAATTTCTCCTGAACCTGGATCCATCCTCGAAGAAGTCCCTTCGAGTTCGTATATAACCATACGATGGATCTATCCAACGGAAGTGGATGTTCGTAGTGATACGAGGTGTTCTGAGAAATGTAAAGGGTAAAAGAAGGAGCGGCAATGACTTATATAACTTAGACAATCCAAAAGCCAGTATTTTAAGAAGGTTCGGTCAACTTGGTCACTGAGTCATAGTCTAGGGTCGGTCAATGGTCGCTGCCAAAGAGAGAGAAAAGAAACACTCTGCGTGCACTCTAACCTAGATCAGAATGGTTATCACTTTATCTAATCAGGAAACCTCCCACTGTACTGTCAAATTCTCCTCCAAACCTGAAAGAAGAATCAATCGGGATCACCCGAAGAGTAAACCAACTCATCAGTGGGAATCGGGATCCAACTATCATCGCATGATAACGTGAAGGAATCCACTCACGTTATCACACTCCAGAAGGTATGCGCATACTTGGCAAGTTTCAGTTTCTTTAGAAACTCCCGTTATGGACTTTTGCCCCATGCTCTTATGACCCTGACGTTGGCCAAATGCCATAAGTCACATGCCAAGTTCTACCCATCATTATCTTGTCAATTTGAACCCACCCGTACATGCCCCTGACGTTGGCCAAATGGCAGAACGACTGTCCCAAACCAACTCATCTATCCATGCAACAGATAAATACCCAGCAGCTACCAAACACTATGCCTTGGCGTTGGTCAAAATACATAGCTTGAATACTACTGAATACTCAACTGAAATGACGGAGGGCTACGGCTGGTTTTTGGCGAAAAACCTTTAACGTAACGAACTTGATATCGCTGAAGGAACCCGATAGCTTTTTATAAATATAAAGTGGCGAAAACCTTTGCTAAAGAGGTCACTCCCGGTGAAGGGATCTCGGCTCTTTCCCCGTAGAATGAGGTGCAGGATATTCCAACTGAATACCACGATGCAAAGCAACAAGTAATCGACAATAGTGAAGTTATTACCCTGACGCAAATTTCTGCCCAAGGGGTCACTCCCGGTGAAAGGATCTCGGCTCTTGCCTCGTCGAATGAGGTGCAGGATATTCCAACTGAATACCACTGTGCAAAACAAAAGAAAACGTCCTTGTAATAACACTTTTTAAAACTGTTCCAACAACGTCCAAACAGGTTTGTTTTCCTTTGCATTGATCAGAATCAACGTAGTCCCATCAATAAATCACACCAGAAAAGAACGAAAATAAAATGTACGTATATGCCATCCGCATTCGCCACTGGGTCCCGTCATCACCCGTTAGGTTACTTAACTAACGACAGAGCGGAGACTGGACTAGCGCGGGTGTAAAACATATACAACATCAACTAGTATATATACCAATATACAATAATCGCTCAAGGCGTGATAAATGCAACATTACAGAAAAGTAATAAGCATCACAGAACAATACAGATAATCTGGGATCCCCGGGTTTCACAGAGCCGCTACTGAAACCTGACGTTCCCCTGGTCGTGTGGATAGCCTGTGCAATGAAACCTAGACCCCTACGGGTGCGGCAAGTTACCCGTCAAAACCTGAAGTGAGGCAGCCCCTACAACAAAGTGAATAGACCACCCTACACTTCACGTAATCCGGTAACTTGAGCACCCCTCCTTGGGTCAACCTGTACCCCGTACGAGTGCGGCGAATAATCTGCCAATTCTAGAATGAGGCCCTCTGCCTCTCAAAGCCATGAGATGCGGACCCGTTGCCCTCCAGAACCCGGCTATCCGTGCATTCCGTCGCGGGGTAAACCTAGTACAAGAATGAAAAATATGTACAACGGGTATATCGACCTCAGCCCGGTCGTGCCTCAAAAGAATATTATACAAACAGGCAGTGACGGCAGTCCACATGTTGGACGCTCGCCCCGCAATAGCAAATGTACAAATAAATCCAAACTGCACTACCATTGCACACAGCTATCCACCACGACAAATCCGCAACATCACAGCACAACACAGAACATTAATGCGAATGTTACGTTCGCAAACCCGTCTAAAAGAGCTATAGCAATTAGACACGATTTACCGCTCAAATGACATTCACGGTCGGAGATATAATGTATGTACTGTAAACTAACATATTTAAAATTTCGATCGACAAAACTTCCCGAAGTGGGCCGCAAGTACAACTGCAGTACTCAAACAAAATCTGGGCCCAAACAAAATATACCAGAAACCACAATTCCACATGAAAAATACACAGAAGAAAAATGGTATACTGTTGCAACAAATCGGCGGCGGAACCGCGGCCAAACCATGGTTTGTGCGGCGGTTCCACGGCAGTCTAGTGGTTTCAGTCTACAAAATTTCTACAGTAGTCTTAAAAAAGCCTGCACGATTTTCTGACATACCCAAAATAATTTTTAGACTAGTTTAAAAATTCGACAGAAACTTTGAGATGAAAAATGCGGTTTTGGAAATTTCGTTCGATCGATATTTTAAACACGTTAGAACAAGCAAGTAAAGGTTAATGGCGTGGCTCTGATACCATGTAAGTCTACGGTAGCGCCCCGACCATCATTCTGACGCCAAACGCGGAACAAAAACTTTTATAACTGGCGCTATCGCATACTATAACCTGGATCTTTCCATTAACGCTAAACTAACAAACTGTAAAGAGGTAGAAAGGCTATACCGATCGATTCGAGTCCCTTGGTCTTTAACCATCATCCCACGCTCCTCACGGCAACTCCGATCTCTTTTCTTCTCATCGAGGTGGCACCACGTCAACGGATCTTTAAACGGGCTCCCGCCTCTATACCGAGGCAACTCGGACATCAAGTCTGCTAAAAGAGATGACCAAGATGAAGTAGAGAATGAGTAGAATACTTTGTCTCAAACACCCTAGGGTTCTCATCACATGAGAGGGTTAGGGTGGAGGTTGAAGAAGATGGTTAGAGATGGAAATTGTGAACTCAAGAAACTCTAGTGAGCAAAAGAAAACCAAGCTCATAAACTTATGTTTTCTTCTCATTCCTTGTGAAAAGATATATGAGGTTGTATTTATCAAAAACCAAAGAGAAATATCTTACGAAAATATCTCCTCAAATATCCATACCCAAAACAAAACACATTAATTCTTTAATGACTCACTAGATGACTCATTACATGAGTCATTAGTGAACATTCTAGAATCAACGAGTCACACTAATGAGTCACACTTTCCAAAATCCATTTAATCATTTAAACTAAAATGATTAACCAAAAAGAAATGCATCTTCTAAAGTATTCTCGTAACGGATTACAAGAATACCCCTCACCTGTATATACATACCTGTATCCGTATTCCGACCGAATACGAATATGAGAGACTAAAATATTCCGACTCAATATAATACTTGGATCCGGCTTAAACCAAAGCCCACCAGTATTATCTGTCCTAAATATGACACGTGCACAAGTGCACGTGCATTTTCGAACCCTGCCATAAAACCATACGACCTCTATAACGTTTCGCCCGAACTTTGGAAACTATCTGTGGGGGACTCTAAAGACTCGTCAGTACCCTGACAGTGGGTTTAACCACAAGCACGTCAGCGGCACTAGCTGTGCGTAACGGCTGCCCATGTACTGACCGAAAGGGAAGTTGATGAGCGAACTCATCCTGTAACCCTACTGAGCCTATCAGTGACAATATACATACTGTCCGGTCCGTTCGTCTATAAGCATCGCATATCGGGCCTAGAGGGCTGGTAACGTCAGACCACCAATAGCGGTATAAGTCGTGTCGGAGAGTAGCCCAGAACACCCTTAGAAACTACTAGAATGCTTACCAGTAATTCTCACCTGCCTTGGCCAAGGACTTGGTGTAATGGCTCTCCTAGACACAGCGCGATCTCACCCCCAATACCGGGAGAGACGAATCCCCTGCCGATTCGCTCACTTGCCTCCATGTGGCTCGGGATTGTACCCAACTAAAACCTGTTTGCACAACTCCTTTGAGCCGTGGTAGGGTAGTAATAAAAGCACAGTGGGAACTCACACGAGACAAATGACGACCTCAGGTCAATGAACTAACCTGTACACATGTCACCAGGGAACTGCTATCTGACGCTAGGTATAAATACCAACTAGCAGGTTCCCGGCGAGTCCTGTCCGGTGTACTCATAACCCAATGAGCACCTGTATACATCTTAGGTGATCCAACTGACACCAGTGGCTTGTAAGACCGGCCACCGCCCCTCGTCGGGGTCTCGACTGTATACACTAGTCTTGTTAGTTATATGTATGCCCTAGAGGCCATTACTGTACATAGGATGTATATTGTAGTGGATGATGGGACATATATAGGGAGGACTTTCTTGCTCGACATGATAGTATGCTATCTGGTTGCTCTTTATCTTAACGTGTACACTGATTGTCTCTCTGTTACATGTTGGTAAAGCCCTTAGGATGTGTACTTGACTACCTGGACTATGATGCGGATCATACTAGTGGGGACATGGTAGTCCATAACTATATCCTTCAAGCTCCCTAGTCGTGGGTGTATCGAGACAGGGCATCGATATACCAGAGTAGACTGGCGTATACCTTCTCGACCCATACAGATGGGCGATGGATGATCCCATATCCATTGGTGTTTGACATCAGAGATGATATACGGGTGCTCAGTGGAGACTGGGTACACTGGACGGACTCGCCGAGAACTCCCAGATGGTATTATACCTTACGTCAGATGGCAGTTCTCTGGTGACACTGGTACAGGTTAGTCTGTAGACCCGAGATCGTCATAGAGTCTTGTGTGATTCCCACTATGCTTTGATTTCCACCTTACCACGTCCAAGAGGGCGTGCAAAATGGTGGCTTTTGGGTACAGTCCCGAATCACATGGAGGCGATGAGCGATAGAAGGGGATTCGTCTCTCCCGGTATAGGGAGTTGATGTTGCACTATGTTCGATTGGCTATAACCGGAAATCCATGGCCAGGGTTGCTGAGATTTACTGGTAAGTGTTACCAGTAATTTCTCGAACTGTTATAGACCTCATATCGACACGACTTATCGAGCTACTGGGGTCTGACGTTTACCACCCCTAGGCGAGATATGCGACATATCAGACGAACAGACCGAACTGTACGGTAAGTGTTGCTGGTTGGATTCACAGGAGTGTGAGCGGGCTTGCTCGTTGATCTTCTGATCGCTCAATACCCGGGTGGCCGTTACGTTTAGCAGACCGCTTGCGGCTTGTGGGTGTTTGATATGGTCATCACCTACTGCCGGCGTATTGACGAGTCTTTAGAGTCCTACACAGAGGTTTCCTGGCTCAAGCGAAACGAAATAGGAGCGCATATGAGATATGTGCGGGACCGAGAATAATACCAGTATGTGATACTGTATTCTATTCTCGCGATTTGTATCATTGGACGGTTATATGAGATATAGCCGGGTTACCGAATCAAGTGTTGATTCGATACATTGATACACTTGATATTAGTCGGTTATATGCAATATGACCGGATCATTAAATCAAGTGTTGATTTAATAATTTAATGTATAATTATATATTTGATATATTACTTTACATTAACTAGTATTGGTTCACTTAAGATTTTTTTTCTTACTAATTTGTGCACATTGTATATATGATATATTTTTGTGCACTAGTTTGTATCATGTTTGATGATACACGCAAACTTGGGTGTGTGTATCACTTTAACCATGTTTAGGTTAATGGTTAGGTTTTATTTGTTTTATTTATCTTATTCATTTATTTTTGGCAAGAAAGAAAAATGGTGGCTTTCTTTGGTTTTTACTTGAAGCTTCATGAAGTTTTGAAAAGTCTAGCCATTTTGTCTTTTACCTTAACCCAACCATTAAACCTAAACCCTAGTTTATTCTCTACATGTGTTACTTCACCCATGGTTGGTTTATGATAAGTATTCACTTGATTTATTATTTTCAAGAATTAATTGATATTCTTTCTTCTTCATCATCTTCTTCTTCAAGTGAAGAAACCATTCTTGAAAATTTCAAGTGATGAAATCAAGTGAGAAATCCAAATCCAAAGTGAACCCACTTCCTATTTCTTCATCCTCTACCACTTGCCATGTTGTATTGGGTGTTTTCTTCACAAGTTTCATAACCTAGTGAAGATGGAGCTTAAGTTAGAGTTGCCTCGACGTAGATCATCTTCGGCATCGAAGTCAACGACCTAGCCCGCTCATTTCCCCGACGAAACCATCGCTAGAGTCCGGGATCCCGGTGATCGCAGCGAAGGGACGTCATCACGGAGCTAAAGAAGTGGTGGACCGGATCTACAAAGGTTGTATTTCCATTCACTTAGTGTAAATGTGATTTACTTGCATGTAGTTTCGCCTTTACCTCTAGTAATCGATCTAGTTTAGGGTTTCTCGGCACCGGAAAATTTGAATTTGGCATGGTTGATGCCTTGTGGAACCTCTTGAGTGTGCCTAGGAACCCTACAGTGGTATCAGAGCCTAGCTAGAGGCTTAGACGAAGCGTAGACGAAGTTAGAAATCCGATCGAACCCCGAAACCCTAACTCAAACCCTTCTCGGTACATTTTCTGAAAATATGGATTTTTCCAAATTAAAAATGCTTAAAAAATTCAGCAGGCAATTATAAGAAATACAGTGCAAAACGACAAAAAGTTGCGCCCAAACCACCGCGGAACCGCGGCAGAAGCTTGGATTCTGCGGCGGTTCCGCCGCCATATGATGACGTAACCCTTCACTTTTTGCACAGTAATTTCTTTCTGTAGGTGCTGTGTTTTCTGGGAATTTTTAATATTTACTCAAGGGTTGAGTTTTCTGGGTTGTATTGGGAGTTCGGAAATTCGATCGGATATTCTAACCTCGTTTGTGTTTTTCCCGATAATTTAGAACATGTTAAAAAGTTCGACCGGATTAAAAATACCCACTTTTTCCCCTGCCGGGAAGCTTCCAAATGTTGGATTTTTCCATAGTTTAATAACGTTCTAAGTAGTGCAAGTAACGCGATCGACCTTCTAGAAGACAACAAAACTTAACTCGATTATGTGACCGTCTTGAACTGCCCTTTGAACCTTAGGGTTTGGGGCAGTACGGTGTGCCACATGTGAGGCGTTGGCTTGACCCTTCTACGGCTGGACCGTTGGTACTGTGGCATGAAATGAATGTTTTTAAACTTATTTCAAGTGTTGAGCTGTTTCGGGAAAACTTGGGTGTTTGATTGTTCGATCGAAAAGTTTAACATTTTCTATTTATCTGGAATATGATACAATATTTGGAATCCACAAGTAGTTATGAGATAACTGATTTGAATGTTATAAACATAGCAGTTTAGTCTCACTTGATCGGTTGCCACGGAATTTTGATGCGATCAAAAGTCTATCGCGATCACGTAGCGTACGCGGATACTCGCCGGTAAACTTATTAGGTAGCCACACCCCATAGCCCCGACCAAGTGACTGTAGGAGAACCCCGTCGCCAAAAGCATCCGTTCGGATGCTCGCGGCAGCGGTATTCCGCCTTAGTGCACTTCGTCGACGGTATCGGGGGTGCGGCCGTCTACTAAAGTTTGCGACGAGCATTCGATCAAAATGCCGGGAATCTTGTTGAATTGCCCGACTTAATATTGAAAAGTGTTTTCGATAATGAGACTAAAATACGGGGTTTATAATTGTTAGGCATGCGATGTCTAAGGAATTCATTTGGTTAGGCATAAGATGTCTAAGGAGGTTGCGGATTCCAACTGTTGTAGTTTTACACTTTCTTTTCTGCGACTGTAAGTGTAATATGTGATATCGCCGGTTTTATTGCTATATGTCAACGACAATTGGGATACGCATGTTACTTACGTTGATGACATGTGATGTTATGTGTTGCTGGATATGTTATATTGGATCGTCGTGTTTGAATAGCCGGGGAGTTTTTATGTGAGATGGGTGTTTTTCATTTTCATTCATGTAAAAACTTGTATGTGATATTCTTTTATTGAGACACTTCCGGGTTGAGGTTGCTGTCACTTTTTGTATATTATTTACTTTTCCGCACTAGGATAGACCCAAGGAGGAGGGCACAAGTAACCGGGTTCTGGAGTCCAGTGGGAGACCAACTCGAGGAGTCGAGTCCGGGTCTCCTAACTTTAGAATTGGTAGGGTTGTTTGCCGCTCTCGTAGGGGTCTAGGGGTGTGGGTTTGGCTATTCATCGCAACCGTGGAATCCGTGTTTTATACTGGCTCGTATTAAAACACGGAAGTCCTAGTATATCCAATATTTCATATATGTTTCTTCTGCTGCGATATCTGTGATGTGATCATTTGATATGTTGTGATGGATACTATATATAGTATATATGATATATTATATAGGCGTTACTTATGTTTTTCACCCGCGCTAGCCCTACCCTGCTCTGCCGTTAGTTACCTAACCTAACGGTGCACGAGGGGACATCGAGGCGAATGCGGATGGCATAAGTGTACGTCGTATTTATCTGTGATGTTTAGGTGATTTAAATGATGGGACTTCATTAATATGATTAATGAAAGAAAAGAAACCTAAAAGATGTTGTGGAGTCGAATTTTCAAAAACAGGTAGCTACAGTTCTTACTTTGCATCGCGGTGTTCCTTGCAGAACATCCTGCACCTCATTCGACGAGGAAAGGGCCGAGATCCCTTCACCGGGAGTAACCCCTTTAGCAATAACTGGCAGATGCTACAACCCTCGGTTTGTCTTTTGATTGCTTCTATAGTTTTTGCTTTGCACAGCGGTATATATGATATATCCTGCACCTTATTCGATGAGGAAAGGGCCGACGATCCCTTCACCGGGAGTGACCCCTTTAGCAAAACTAGAAAAGGCTCAAAAACACTCCATTTCAAAATTCATTCGATCCTACAACGATATCAAGTTCATTACGCAATAGGTTTTCAGAAAAACCTGTCGTAGCCCTCTGTCATTTCAGATAAGTCCAGCTTAGTATTCGTGCTGCGTTTGTTGACCTTGTCAAGGCGCAGTGTGCGGTAGCTAACCAGTATTTATCTGCTTATGCCTATGATGCAGATTGGGTTAGGGTAGTCGTACGGCCTTGTTGACCTTGTCAAGGGTCGTGCGGGTGGGTTTGATTCAATCAAGAAATGACGGGTTGAACTTGACTTACGGTCTATGGTTTGTTGACCTTGTCAAGGTCATAGATCGTTTGGGGCAAAATATTATCGGGAATTTCAAGTGTTGAAATTTGTAATGAGATTGCATACTTTCTATGAGATAGTTGGATCCCGATACCCGCTGCGAGTAAGAGTTACTCCTGGGTGAGTTTTACACATTACAATTAGCCGATCAAGTAGGTGTCTAGAAAGGTGTCAACGGGGTTACGCATCTGGGAAAACGAGGTTTATTTTAATTAGGTCCGTGCGAAAGCACGAGGAACCTCCCTCAAAGTACTGACACTGGCCTGACTGAAAGATTGGCGAACTTGTAGAATGTAATTAATCCCGGCTAGTCTTTCCTTTTAGGGTTTGAAGGAAGATTTGATAAAAACAGTGGGAGCCATCCTGATTAGATAAAATAATAACCAATCTGATCTTGCAAGAGCGCACGCAGAGTGTTTTCTTCTCCCTCTCTCCAGGTAGCGACCATATCACGCCTTAATCAAGATAATAATACGGATGTATTGGCCGAACCCGCTTGTTATACTGAGCTGGGGAACGTTGGTCCCGCTCCAACTTATAATTGTTATAAGACAAAGCAGAAAATAGGGGAATACCAGAATTCCTATGCCGCCCAAACGAAGAAAGTGCATATGATGCATCTCTTTCGGGTGTGTTAGTTATAAAGAACTGTTTCTCAGTGTCCTCTACATCCTAGGTATTAGATACCGGATAAGGATCCCGCTAATGTAATCCGTTACATGGGCTACAGAAAGGTAGAGAACTGAGAACGGGTGATAAGTTTCATGAGACAGAAAACGGTGCAAGTGTTGCAGCCAAGTCTGTTGGTCACTGTCACCCTGTATTTCCAAATACATTGATTCTGAACAAATGCTATTAGATACGGAACCTGATATACAAAATCATATCAATCTCTTTGTTTAATAAAGAAATGATATAATTTTGTATTGTTGGATTACGTTTTGAACATTTCCTATATCAAAAGTTGATCGGTTCAGGCACGTTATCTAAAAGCATTGATGTTCTAAATCAAACTACAGTTCTTAATATACAGAACACACACAAGAGGAAGAGTTCAGAAATGAACGGATCCTTCTTGAGATATTGTAGACTAGGTCATATCAATGTGACCCGACTAAGCTTAAGTTACATTTTAGATGCATATTTAAATCAGTTTGAATTTACATCTTATGAAACTTGCCAGTCATGTCACAAAGATAAGATGACCACAGCTCTGTTTATTGGAAACAGAGAAAGAGTTAGTAAACTCTTGGGATTGATACATGTTGATGTATGTAAGGTCCCCCGTCTACACATGCCAGGACCGGTTCTTTGTACTTCATTACATTCTCTGATGATCTCTCAAGATTCAGTCATATGTTCCTGTTGAAATACAAGTCCGAACCTTTTGAGATATTCACAGAATATAAGTTAGAATTAGAGAACCAATATACGGGTATAAGTATTATGTCCTTGATGAAATCAAGGAGGAGAATACTTGTGCATAGAATTCCTGGACTATTCTAAAGGAGAATGAGATTCTCTCTCAGCATTACTCCTCCGTATACACCATAGCACGATGGTATATCGGGGCGGAGCAATTGCACCCTATTCGATATGGTGCGCTCTATGATGAGTACTACTGAGTTACCTGTTTCCTTTTGGGGGTTATACACTTGAGAAGCTGCATACCTATTGAATTAGGTTCGAATCAGATCACAGCCTACCACTCCATATGAGATATGGTATGGGAAGAGCCCATGTCTTAAGCTAGTTAAGATTTGGGTTGACCGGCCTATGTCTAAAAGCAAAATCCGGACAAGCTAGAGGCAAGGTCTGTAATGTAGAACTGGAAAGGTTCCAGCTATACAAACTACAGCAGATGATTTGATAGAACCAAAGGATTCAATAGTTACCAACGAACCTCAGCCTCTCCGCCGATCTAGTAGGGTTCCTCACCCACCTGAGAGATACTTCGGTTTCTCTATGACAGTGGGAGCGAGGATTGCATCATGAGATGATGACCCAACTAGTTTCGAGCTGGCCATCAGGAGTAAGACTCTATAACAATGGCTGGATGCTTAGTGATCTGAGATGGAATCCTTATACACCAACAAAGTATGGAATTTGGTTGCTTTATCTAAAGGGTTAAATCCCCATCAGGAGCAAGTATATCTTGAGAAGATTACTTGGTGTACATGGAAAGGTTGAGACTTTCAAAGCTAGACTTGTTAAAGGTTTGCATCGTAGACCAGTTATGGCTAATAATGAAACCTTTTCTGGGGCCTATGCTTAAGTCCATCCAGATCCTACTTGCCACGGCTACATACCATGACTACGATATCTGGTGGTTGGGTGTCATGACAGCTTTTCTAAATAATGTTTTAGAAGAGGGCGTCTATAAGTACACAGCCAGAGGGCTTCGTAGACAGTAGGAGCAGCGGAAACGTGCGCAAGTTGCTTTATAGGATAAAGCAGGCATCGCGGAGTTGGAACGTCTGTTTTGATGTGGTAGTCAAAGAGTTTGACTTCATCAAAATGGTAGATGAACCTTGTATATACAAAAAGGTAGTAGGGAGTATGGTGGTGATCCTCGTAGAGTACGTGGATGACATACTCTTGATAGGGAAGGAGTTTCCTATGCTACGCTCGGTCAATCTCCGTTTATCACAAGGATTCTCCATATAGGATCATAGTGATACCTATTAAATCCTGGGTTTTGGATCTATGAGATAGATCTAATTGGATGTTAGGATACTCACTAGTTGTAGTGAGATGGTATCAATCGATCCTGGGGAGAATCTCTGGAAGGGTTCCAGGGTGATAAAGACGACTGAATGTCAGTCACAGGCATTGTCTTTTCCCTCAGTAAAGGGACGGTATGTTGGAAGAGTTCCAAGCTAGATACCGTGCAAACTAGATAATAAAGGCTGGTAAGATCGCTATTAAAGATACTACCAAAAAGGCAGTTTGGGTGTATAATAGTTCATAAGATGAACTAGGTTCCTACCATTGTGTGACAATGGAAGTGTGGCTTTGGCCCAGGAACCCTGTTCCCATCAGTGACCCAGACATATTCTGAGGCAGCATCACCTGATCATGGAGATAGTTGATCTCCTGGGTGATCAAGGTTAGGAGAGTAGACTCAGAGGACAACACGGCGGATCCACTCACAAAGGCCTTTTCCCTGAGAGAGACTTTATGGGATGGTTGAGTATGAGATACTGCAACCACTGCTACAGATGGCCCTAGTGCAAGTGGGAGATTGTTAGTTATATGTATGCCCTAGAGGCCATTACTGTACATAGGATGTATATTGTAGCGGATGCTGGGACATATATAGGGAGGACTTTCTTGCTCGACATGAGAGTATGCTATCTGGTTGCTCTTTATCTTAACGTGTACACTGATTGTCTCTCTGTTACATGTTGGTAAAGCCCTTAGGATGTGTACTTGACTACCTGGACTATGATGCAGATCATACTAGTGGGGACATGGTAGTCCATAAGTACATCCTTCAAGGTCCCTAGTCGTGGGTGTATCGAGACAAGGCATCAATATACCGGAGTAGACTGGCGTATACCTTCTCGACCCATACAGATGGGCGATGGATGATCCCATATCCATTGGTGTTTGACATCAGAGATTATATACGGGTGCTCAGTGGAGACTGGGTACACTGGACGGACTCGCCGAGAACTCCCAGATGGTATTATACCTTACGTCAGATGGCAGTTCTCTGGTGACACTGGTACAGGTTAGTCTGTAGACCCGAGATCGTCATAGAGTCTTGTGTGATTCCCACTGTGCTTTGATTTCTACCTTACCACGTCCAAGAGGGCGTGCAAAACGGTGGCTTTTGGGTACAGTCCCGAATCACATGGAGGCGATGAGCGATAGGAGGGGATTCGTCTCTCCCGGTATAGGGAGTTGATGTTGCGCTGTGTTCGATTGGCTATAACCGGAAATCCCTAGCCAGGGTTGCTGAGATTTACTGGTAAGTGTTACCAGTAGTTTCTCGAACTGTTATAGACCTCATATCGACACGACTTATCGAGCTACTGGGGTCTGACGTTTACCACCCTAGGCGAGATATGCGACATATCAGACGAACAGACCGAACTGTATGGTAAGTGTTGCTGGTTGGATTCACAGGAGTGTGAGCGGGCTTGCTCGTTGATCTTCTGATCGCTCAATACCCGGGTGGCCGTTACGTTTAGCAGACCGCTTGCGGCTTGTGGGTGTTTGATATGGTCATCACCTACTGCCGGCGTATTGACGAGTCTTTAGAGTCCTACACAGAGGTTTCCTGGCTCAAGCGAAACGAAATAGGAGCGCATATGAGATATGTGCGGGACCGAGAATAATACCAGTATGTGATACTGTATTCTATTCTCGCGATTTGTATCATTGGACGGTTATATGAGATATAGCCGGGTTACCGAATCAAGTGTTGATTCGATACATTGATACACTTGATATTAGTCGGTTATATGCAATATGACCGGATCATTAAATCAAGTGTTGATTTAATGATTTAATGTATAATTATATATTTGATATATTACTTTACATTAACTAGTATTGGTTCACTTAAGATTTTTTTTCTTACTAATTTATGCACATTGTATATATGATATATTTTTGTGCACTAGTTTGTAACATATTTGATGATACATGCAAACTTGGGTATGTGTATCACTTTAACCATGTTTAGGTTAATGGTTAGGTTTTATTTGTTTTATTTATCTTATTCATTTATTTTTGGCAAGAAAGAAAAATGGTGGCTTTCTTTGGTTTTTACTTGAAGCTTCATGAAGCTTTGAAAAGTCTAGCCATTTTGTCTTTTGCCTTAACCCAACCATTAAACCTAAACCCTAGTTTATTCTCTACATGTGTTACTTCACCCATAGTTGGTTTATGATAAGTATTCACTTGATTTATTATTTTCAAGAATTAATTGATATCCTTTCTTCTTCATCATCTTCTTCTTCAAGTGAAGAAACCATTCTTGAAAATTTCAAGTGATGAAATCAAGTGAGAAATCCAAATCCAAAGTGAACCCACTTCCTATTTCTTCATCCTCTACCACTTGCCATGTTGTATTGGGTGTTTTCTTCACAAGTTTCATAACCTAGTGAAGATGGAGCTTGAGTTAGAGTTGCCTCGACGTAGATCATCTTCGGCATCGAAGTCAACGACCTAGCCCGCTCATTTCCCCGACGAAACCATCGCTAGAGTCCGGGATCCCGGTGATCGCAGCGAAGGGACGTCATCACCGAGCTAAAGAAGTGGTGGACTAGATCTACAAAGGTTGTATTTCCATTCACTTAGTGTAAATGTGATTTACTTGCATGTAGTTTCGCCTTTACCTCTAGTAATCGATCTAGTTTAGGGTTTCTCGGCACCGGAAAATTTGAATTTGGCATGGTTGATGCCTTGTGGAACCTCTTGAGTGTGCCTAGGAACCCTACAGTGGTATCAGAGCCTAGCTAGAGGCTTAGGCGAAGCGTAGACGAAATTAGAAATCCGATCGAACCCCGAAACCCTAACTCAAACCCTTCTCGGTACATTTTCTGAAAATATGGATTTTTCCAAATTAAAAATGCTTAAAAAATTCAGCAGGAAATTATAAGAAATACAGTGCAAAACGACAAAAAGTTGCGCCCAAACCGCCGCGGAACCAGATAGCATACTATCATCTTGAGTAGGACTGTCCTACCGGTATAAGTCCTCCCTCAATCATTGCAATCATGTACCTGTGATCCAATAATTGACTTTGAGAGCACTATATCTAACATGGTGCAAATGTTGCAGCCAAAGCAGTTGGCGAATATCACCTTGTATTACCAAATGGTAATACATTGATTCTAAACGAACGCTATTACATTCCGACCCTGATATGCAATATTATATCAGTTTCTTTATTAAGTAAAGAAAGATATAATTTTGTAGTACAAGATAATGTTATGGACATCTTCTTGAATCAAAAGTTGATTGGATCAGGCTCGTTAAATAATGACATATACGTTCTAGATCAAATCACAGTTCTTAATGTACAGAACACACACAAGAGGAAGAGTTCAGAAATGAACGAATCCTTCCTGTGGCATTGTAGACTAGGTCATATCAATGCGACACGACTTGCTAAGTTACATAAAGATGGATATTTGAATCCGTTCGAATTATCATCTTATGATACTTGTCATTCATGTCTCAAAGGCAAAATGACCAAAACTCCGTTTAGTGGACACGGAGAAAGAGTTACGGAACTCTTGGGACTGATACATAGTGATGTATGCGGTCCCATGTCTACACATGCCAGAAATGGTTTTTCGTACTTCATTACGTTCACTAACGATCTCTCAAGATACGGACATGTGTTCCTGGTGAAACACAAGTCTGAAGCTTTTGAAAAATTCAAAGAATATAAACACGAAGTCGAGAACCAAACGTGTAAAAGTATTAAGATCCTTCGATCTGATCGAGGAGGAGAATACTTGAGCAATGAATTCCTGGACTATCTAAAAGAGAATGGGATTCTATCTCAGCTTACTCCTCCATATACACCACAGCACAACGGTGTATCGGAGCGGAGGAATTGCACCCTATTAGATATGGTGCGCTCTATGATGAGCACTGCTGAGTTGCCTATTTCCTTTTGGGGGTATGCGCTTGAAACAGCCATATAACTATTGAATAGAGTTCCAACCAAGTCAGTGCCTACCACTCCATATGAGATATGGGAGGGAAAGAGACCGTGTCTTAATTTTGTTAAGATGTGGGGTTGCCCGGCCTATGTTAAAAAGAAAAATCCGGACAAGCTCGAGGCAAGATCAGTTCTGTGCAAGTTTGTAGGATATCCCAAGCATTCGCGAGGACATATCTTCTACCACCCTGAGGAAAAAAAGGTGTTTGTTGCTCAACATGCCACCTTTTTAGAAAAGGAATTTCTTGTAAAAGAGATTAGTGGCGAGGAGGTAGAACTGGAAGAAGTTCCAGCTACAGAAACTGCAACAGAAGATTTGGTAGAACAAGAGAATTTAGTAGTTCCCGACGAACCTCAGCCACTCCGCCGATCTAGTAGGGTTCCTCATCCACCAGAGAGATACTACGGTTTTCTCATTGATGGTGGGAGCGAAGATTGCATCATGGAAGATGATGACCCGACTAGCTTCGAGCAGGCCATCACGAGTGGGGACTCTGTGAAATGGCTGGATGCAATGCGATCTGAGATGGAATCCATATACACCAACAAAGTATGGACTTTGGAAGTTGCTCCTGAAGGGGTAAAACCCATTGAGAGCAAATGGATCTTTAAGAAGAAATGGTGTAGATGGAAAAGTTGAGACTTTCAAAGCTAGACTTGTTGCAAAGGGTTTTCGTCAACGACCAGGTGTGGATTATGACGAAACCTTTTCTCCAGTGGCTATGCTTAAAGTCCATCCGGATCTTACTTGCCATTGCTGCATACCATGACTACGAAATCTAGCAAATGGATGTTAAGACCGCCTTTCTAAATGGTGATTTAGAGGAGTGCGTGTACATGACTCAGCCAGAGGGCTTCATAGACAGTGGGAGCAGCAAAAAGGTGTGCAAGCTGCTTAAATCCATCGACGGGTTAAAGAAGGCATTGCGGAGCTGGAACATCTGTTTTGATGTTGTAGTCAAAGAGTTTGACTTCATCAAGAACGTAGATGAACCTTGTATTTACAAGAAGGTGGCAGAGGGTAAGGTTGTCTTCCTCGTATTGTACGTAGATGACATACTCTTGATAGGAAATTATGTTCTTATGCTGCACTCGGTCAAGCTCTTCTTATCACATAGATTCTTAATGAAAGATCTAGGTGATGCCTTCTGCATTTTGGGAATTAAGATCTATAGAGATAGATCTAAGCGGATACTGGGATTGTCCCAATCCAGGTACATTGACACCATACTAAAGAGGTTTAGTATGGAAGAATCCAAGCGTGGGAATTTACCCACGATCTCTGGGCTCACTCTCTCCAAAGAGATGTCTCCTAAGACTAATTTGGAAAGAGCTCACATGCAAGGGATACACTATGTTTCGACAGTAGGCTCTGTCATGTACGCGATGCTATATACCAGACCCGATGTAGCATACTCACTAAGTCTAGTGAGTAGGTATCAAGCAGATCCAGGAGAGAGTCACTGGGCAGCTGTGAAGAACATTCTCAAGTACTTGAGAAGGACTAAGGAGATGTTCTTGGTGTATGGTAATTGAGAACTCCAAGTGGAGTCCTTTACCGATTCGAGCTTCCAAAGTGATAAGGACGACTCTAAGTCGCAATCGGGATTTGTCTTTACCCTAAATGGAGGGGCGGTTTGTTGGAAGAGTTCTAAACAGGAAACCGTGGCAGGCTCGACGATGGAGGCTGAATACATCACTGCCAACGATGCTGCCAAAGAGGCTGTCTGGACGAAGAAGTTCATCACTGAACTTGGTGTGGTTCCGTCCATTGAGCATCCAATACCTTTGTATTGTGATAACAATGGAGCTGTGGTTTTGGCCAAGGAACCCAGGTCCCATCAGACATACAGGCATATTCTGAGGCGGTATCACCTGATCCGGGAGATAGTTGATCGCCGAGAGATCGAGGTCAGGAGAGTTGACACGAAGGACAATACAGCGGATCCACTCACGAAGGCCATACCCCAGATACATTTTGAGAGACTCTTCGAGATGTTGGGTATGAGATACTACAACAGCTGGCCTTAGTGCAAGTGGGAGATTGTTAGTGTCACGACCCGAAATTGGCACATGACGGCCCTAATACTACGCAACGTCTACAGGCGTAACGCAGTAAAAGAAAGCCAAAACCCAGAAATCTAAACCATTAAAAGACAAGAAAAGATAAGAAACATTGTTTAAACCTTTTAAAAAAATCTCAAGTATAAATTCTTTAAGTCCAATTTTCTTTCTTGAAAATTTCGGCAGCACCATCTTTATAAAAACCAACCCCAAAATTGGGTACAACATAAATATAAAGTAAAGCATCCCCAACGGGAGCAAATCCACGCCCAAAGGCGGAAAACAACCACCACAACAAATATACGACGCCGTAGCGAAGAAATAGAAGACGATAGAAAGGAAACTGTATAAAAGACAACAAGTCACAACATAATATACAACATCGTCCTCACCAAGTCTCTAAATCAATATGAAAATAGTAGATGGAGAGTACAGGGATACAACGAATATACAATACAACGAATAACCACAAAACCCACCTAAGCAAACTGCACACTGTAAGCTGATGCGGTATCTGTAGCAAAAGATGATAAGATGTGTGATAATAGCCTGCCTCTGACTATCCTGAGGAACACCTGCAAACACCGTGGCACAACGGGGGTGAGTTGCCAACTCGTGAATAGTAAATAACATATGCAGGTAATCGCAAGTATGCACGTACAGCGTGAATCTAACATGTGCAATTAATAGCAATAAAAAAAAGTCATATAAATGCAATAATCATGAAAGGTACACTAGCAGGTACAACTAATACATGAAGCAATGCATATAAATAAAGCTAAGTAAATGCAACAGTCATGAAAGGTACTCTAACAGGTACTACTAATACATGAAGTAGTGCATAAACAATAAATGTGGAGTATGGAATGAAATATGTCATTTCCACGGAATCCTGACATCGTGGTAGGATCACAATCCCTCAAGACAAATCCAAATCCCAATTCCTCAAATCAGCCCCCAAATTGGCTCTCATATCATATAAGTCTCACAAATCCTGAATGTACAATATCGAATAAATATCATATATCCTGAATGTACAAATCAGCAATCTCATAAATATCCTGTAACCAATATCAAATGAATCGCCTATATCCCAAATCAAATTATCAAGTAAAAATCTAACATCTTAAATATATTTGCATGAATAAATATGATGATGTATATAATTTAATGTCAATACACATATATTAGCGTCCCATTCCGCTAATATTGGTGTAAGTGCATATATAACAGCGGCCTAAACCTATATACAAAGGAGTAAAAAAGAAATATCATGAAACCAATATGTCAAGCATCGACACAGAAATGCTAATCTATCAGGTGCTGTCACCATGACTAGCACCCTGATAGGTACGTATCATACGCTATCCCGAAAGCTCGAGTGCCTAGCTCTGACCCTCGCCTCTCGACGTATCTATACGTACATGACTCCCATCGGCATCCACATGATAACCGCTGGGTCATTGGTAATGTCACCGGTAGGTACTTGCCCACCTTCCAGGCTCAATCAGCAAGGTCCATCGATCATCTTGCCGAGGGGAACCGTACCAGGCCCCACCATGTACCCTCATACGGCACCCACTCCTCGTATGGAGTATATAATCAGTACCGATAAATCTCATGGTGGATGCTGAAATAACATACCAAGGGAAACCGGGTTTTTCAAATAATGCATAATTTCATGAACTCCCACAGTCCCTAAATCCAGAAAACATCATGAAAAATCTATATCACAATGCGAAAATCCATGAATATGATATATGCAACATAAAGCTGAAATGTAAGCATATAAAGGAAAAGCCACTAATTAACTGCAACAAGTTAATATAAATATCGTGCGATTCCTAATTTCTCCAATTCTAAATAACATCAAGTAAAGGTAAACATGTAGCTATAACCAGATATATGTGCAACATAAAGGTATAGCAAGATATATGTATATACCTATAAGTAATGATGTAGTATACCCCCTGGGTATAAGTGAAGTATGTGTGTAAAGTATACCTGTAGCTATGACATAAAGTGTGTATGTACCTATCACTAATGGTACGATACTCTATAGGTATACAGGTACCTAACACGTAAGTATGTGAAGGCATATGTGTAAGCATGTGGATATACAGGTATGCTAAATGTCATATGCGATAAGAAATATGAATCATTGTCTCAATGTTCCTAACCAACAATAGCATTTCTATATGTGGGTTGTGCGTGACATGGCAATTATTGACGGTGTGTGCAGCATACAATCAGTGCTCGTGCAACATGAATCGTCAATAATGTGTGCAGTGTCCTAAGAATACTAGTCCAAGCACAACAATAACTAAGCAGTAGGGTGAATGTGCAAATCCTAAATCTGACATAGAATATGCGACAAAAGTAACATCTCTAGCCCAGACGCATAACGCCATGCGGGCGATTCCTCTGTAGATGTTAAAATCTACTCACCAACGCTCCTGGCTAAGTGAAGCCTACCACCTGTTTTTCCCTTGTCGTAGCGTCCGAAGTCCCCGCCTGCGAACCTAAAATTTCACAAACACATCACATAAGCAAATATCCTATATCGACGAAAAGACATCGAAACGCAAGAATAACGCCCTGAAAATTGTACTGCGCACTTAGCGCGCCTATCGCGCCCGACATCGGCCAAAAATCCTAACTAGGGTCGCTAAACTACAGAACACCAAGTCTAGACCCCGTTCGTCTCGATCGCACAACACAACACAAACAATTACGAGGAATAAAATAGATATAACCTCGCAACGACCAATCGAACCCATGTCGGAAAAACCCCGAAACCTAGTAAGCAACTTATCGCAATATTTCGCACTAGTTTCAAGCTAACGCATATCTAGCGATTACAAACACCTTATAATAGCTTAACTAAGCTATCTAAACCATTTCTAAATTTTTAACACTTGCTAATTAAATTTTAGCAAAAACCTAGTAAGCAAAATTGCATAATTAAACAAAGTATTCATTAACAAAAATTAACATTTCTACTAGGTTAATCTTTTCCAAATCACAAATTAACACTTTAAATGAATATTAAACACATAAATCATGTTTTACCCTAACAAGATTATCATAAAAATCAAGTCTTGAATTTCAAATATGAAATTAAAAGCTTAAATAAACAATTAATATGCTAATTAGAAATTTAGAAACAACAAAAAGGATTAGGGTTAGGGTTTTATACCTCCACAAAAGATCAAAACCAAGAAACCAAACTCATCATCTTTTCCTCCAAAATGATGTTTTGAATGAAAATCCAAGCTAGCTTTGAGTTCAAGAATGAAGGAAAATGCATATATTTGTGTTTGTATGAATTAATTTGGATTTTTCATGATTTATTTGATGCAAAATGAGTTGAAAAGGGATGGAAATGATGGAGGGCAGCAAGGGGAAGGGAAGGGCCGGCTAAGGGAAGTGAGGGGGTATTTTTGTGAATTTTTTGTGAAGAAATTGCTAGGAAAAAGAGTAATAAATGCTAATAAATGCTATATGCCACCATTACACCTTTTCTTTTCTTTTTAAAAATAAATCCTTTTGCACTCCAAAAATATCTAGATATTAAAAAAGAAGTTTCCAAAATATTCTAGTGACAAAAATAAATTTATTCTCAAGAGAAGAAATTTCCCGATTTATGTGCACAAAATACCGCTTAAAATAATATTTTATTTGGGAAAAATTCTATCTGAACCAAAACCTCCCAAATACCCCTAAAGTTCGCGCACAAGCTTTATTTTAGCTAAAAAAAAGTGCTGGTAAGTTTCTACAGAAGTTTGATCGAAATCGGGTTAAAACGGAAAATACCGACAATTTTGCCTTAAAACGGAAAAATTCGCAAAACGATTTCTGAAACGTTACAGTTAGTTATGTATATGCCCTAGAGGCCATTGTTGTACATATGATGTATATTATAGTAGATGCTTGGATATATTTAGAGAGGACTTTCTTGCTCGATATGATAGTATGCTATCTGGTTTCACTTTGTCTAAACATGTTGACTTGTATTGGTTTACTGTCTTGCTCTCACATGTTGATAAAGCCCTTAAGATATGTACTTGACTACTAGGACTATGATGCAGATCATACTAGTGGGGCCAGGGTAGTCCAAGAGTACATCCTATAATTGTTCCTAGTCGAGGGTGTATCGAGACAGGGCATCGATACTCCATAGTAGACTAGCGTATACGCATCTTGACCCATATGATGGGCGATGGATGATCCCACATCCATTGGTGTTTGACATCAAAGATGGTGTACGGGTGCTCAGTGGAGACTGGGTACACTGAACGGACTCGCCGAGAACTCCTAGATGGTATTATACCTATCGTCAGATAGCAGTTCTCTGGTGACACTGGTACAGGTTAGTCTATAGACCCGAGATCGTCATAGAGTCTTGTGTGATTCCCACTGTGCTTTGATTTCCACCTTACCACGTTCATGAGAACGTGCAAAACGGTGGCTTTTGGGTACAATCCCGAATCACATGGAGGCAATGAGCGATAGGAGGGGTTTCGTCTCTCCCGGTATTGGGAGTTGATGTTGCGCTGTGTTCGATTGGCTATAACTGGAAGTCCCTGGCCAGGGCTGATATGGAGATCTACTGGTAAGTGTTATCAGTAGTTTCTCGACCCGTTATGAGCCTCACATCGACACGACTTATCGGTTACTGGGGTCTGACGTTTACCACCCCTAGACTGGATATGCGACATATCAGACGAAGAGACGGACTGTACGGTAGTGTTACTGATTGGATTCACAGGAGTGTGTACAGGCTTGCTTGTTGATCTTCTGATCGCTCAATACCCGGGTGGCTGTTAAGTTTAGCTGATCGCTTGCAGCTTGTGGGTGTTTGATATGATCATCACCTACTGCCAGCGTATTGATGAGTCTTTAGAGTCCTACACAGAGGTTTTCTGGCTCAAGCGAAACGGAGTAGGAGCACATATGTGATATGTGCGGGACCGAGATTAATACGATATGTGATACCGTATTCTATTCTCGCGATATGTAATATCAGCCGGTTATATGTGATATAGCCGGGTTATCGGATCAAGTGTTGATTCGATAAAATAATACATATTATATTAGTCGGTTATATGTAATATAGCCGGATTATTAAATAAAGTATTAATTTAATAATTTAATGTAGAATTATATATTAGATATATTAAACTACATTAACTAATATATGCTCACTTAAGTATTTTCATTTTCTCACTTTGGATACATTTAACATATATGTGATATATGTTTATTGTATTCTTTTCCTTTGTTACATTAAATATTATATATGTGATATATAATATTGTGACATGCTAGGTTATATATGCAACTAGGGTGTATGAGACATACACCAAGCTATTGATAATTGTGGGTTTATATTTATTTAAGGTAATTCAAAAATGAGATGGATTTTGGACAAATGCATGAAGCTTGAGGAAGCTTGTGGATGCATTAACAAAAGTCCACTATTTTTGTTTAAACTAAGATATTTATTAACCTAACTCTTATCAATTAACCTATGGTTTAGTCTCTACAAGAGTTAGTGAGACATACACTCACCCATGGTTGCATCTCTAACCTCATCACAATTCATTCTCACTTGAGCTTCTTCTTCTTCTTCATTGATTTTGCTCTCTTGATTTTCTTCATGTGATGAAAAATGGTGAGAATTAAAATACTAAAGTAAGCAAAATTCCTATTTCATCATCCTCTTCTATACTAGCCATATAGATTAGTGTGTTAGCTTCACTAATCCATAATTAGTGAAGAGATAGCTTGGGTTTGTGATTCCTCAAAGTAGAACATCTTGGATTGTGTAGACTACAAGCAAGGATGCCTCATTCACCTTATGGAGCCTCTCTAGAGTCCGGGAGCATGATGATCGCAGCGAAGGGATCTGAACTCGGAGCTTTAGAAGTGAAGGAGAGGACTACAAAGGTTGTAATCCCTAATCACTTAGTAGTAAAGAGTTGTTGTTTCTAACCCTAATTCACTAGTAAAGATCCTTGGTTAGGTTGTTTGGCACTTGAAAATTTTAAATACGGCATGTTTGATTCCTTGTAGAACCTTGTTCTAGTGCCTAAGAACCTTACATTGCATCAGAGCCTGGCTAGAGCATTAGGCGCTGCGTAGGCGAAATTAGAAGTCCGAACGAACTCCGAATAACCAAATTTTCCCACTTTCTGGAAAAAATTTCATATTAAAAATAGTCAGAAAATCATGCAGGTAATTCTATGGACCCTCTTGAAGAACGAGTCCCTAACTCGCTTTAGTGACCGCGGAACCGCGGCCAAAACATGGTTTTGGCGGCGGTTCCGCGGCGCCACTAAGGAGGCAAGGGACGACACTTCAACGGTTGGTCCATTGGTACTGGAGCATGATTCTTGGAATTTTTAATAGTGCATAAGTGTTGAGCTCTTTGGGAATTTTGGGAATTCGTTGATTCGATCGAATTGTTTAACGTCGTCTAGCTTTCTGAAATGTGATACAATAATTGGAATCTACAAATTTGTTTGTTGCATGTAAATCTAACATTTCGGTCTCGGTTGTAATCGGAAATCTTGTTGAATTATCCGACTTATTTTGAAAAGTGTTTTCATGGGTGAGACCTAAA
Organism: Agapanthus africanus; assembly: GCA_030015575.1. Taxonomy (NCBI): domain Eukaryota; kingdom Viridiplantae; phylum Streptophyta; class Magnoliopsida; order Asparagales; family Amaryllidaceae; genus Agapanthus; species Agapanthus africanus. Next base: position 201,118,173 of record CM057347.1, on the reverse strand, counting down.
TGCGAGCTTTACATAGTTAGGCATGAAATCTTGGATATGTGATATCCCGGATTTGTGTTGTCTAAGAGCAGTTACGATTCCAATTGTTGTAGTTTTTCATTTTTCTTTTCTGCGACCGTAAGTGTAATATGTGGTGTATCGCCGGTTTCGTTGCTATATGTCAACGACAATTGGAATACGCATATTTACTTACGTTGATGACTTGAGATGTTATGTGTTGCCGTTATATGTTATATTGGATCGTCGTAATTTGAATAGCCGGGGGTTTTATGAGAGATGCGAGTTTTTCATTTTCATTCACGTAAAATTTATTGTATGTAATATTCTTTTATTGGGGCACTTCCGGGTTGAGGATGATGTCACCATTGTATATTATTTACTTTTCCGCATTAGGATAGAACCAAGGTGGGGAGAACAAGTAACCGGGTTCTGGGGTCCAATGGGAGGCCATCTCGAGGAGTCGAGATCGGGTCTCCTATCCCTAGAATTGGTAGGGTTGCTTGTCGCTCTCGTAGGGGTCTAGGGATGTGGGTTTGGCTATTCATCGCGACCATGGAATCCGTGTTTTATACAGACTCAAAATAAAATACGGACCTCCTAGTATATCCAATATTTCATATGTTATCTTCTGCTGCTGATATTCTGTGATGTGATTATTTTATATGCGTTTGATGAATGCTTTATTATTGTATATATGATATATAATAAACGTTGCTTATGTTTTGCACCCGCGCTAGTCCCGCCCCGGTATGCCGTTAGTTAAGTAACCTAACGGTGCATAACGGGACACTGTGGCTAATGCGGATGGCATAAGCGTACGTTGTATTTTCGTTTCTTCTGTGATGCTTAGGAAGTATACATGATGAGACGTCATTAATGAGATTAATGTAAGAAAAAGAAACCTAAAAGATGTTGTAGAATCATATTTTCAAAAAGGGTAGCTCTAGTTTTTGCTTTGCTTTGCATAGCGGTATTCCTTGTAGAATATCCAGCATCTTATTCGATATGGAAAGAGCCGAGATCCCTTCAACGGGAGTGAGCCCTTTAGCAAAACTAGAAAATGCTACAACTCACTCGGTTTTGTTTTTGATTGCTTCTATTATTCTTGTTTTGCATAGCGGTATTTGTGAAATATCCTGCACCTTATTCGATAAGGAAAGAGCCGAGATCCCTTCATCGGGAGTGACCTCTTTAGCGAAACTAGTAAAAGCCCCAAAAACACTCCTTTTCAAAATCACTTGTTTCTACAACGATATCAAGTTCATTACGCAAAAGGTTTTCTGAAAAACCTGTCGTAGCCCTCCGTCATTTCTGATGAGTCCTACTTAGTATTCGTGCTGCGTTTGTTGACCTCCATCAAGGCGTAGTGTGCGGTAGCTGACTAGTATTTATCTGCTGCATATGATGCGATTGTTTTAGGGTAGTCGTACGACCTTGTTGACTTCCGTCAAGGGTCGTGCGGGTGGGTTTAATTCAATCAGGAAATGACGGGTTGAACTTGACTAGTAGCCTATGGTTTGTTGACCTCCATCAAGGTCATAGGACGCTAGGGGCAGAATATTATCGGGAATTTCAAGTGTTGAAATTTGCGATGAGATTGCATACCATCTATGAGATAGTTGGATCCCGATACCCACCGTGAGTAAGAGTTACTTTTGGGAGAGTTTTACACATGACAATTAGCCGATCAAGTAGGTGTCTAGAAAGGTATTAACGGGGTTATGCCTCTGGGAAACCGAGGTTTATTTTAATTAGGACCGTGCGAAAGCACGGGGAACCTCCATCAAAGTACCAACACTGGCCTGACCGAAAGATTGGTGAACTTATAAGGTGTAATTAATCCCGGCTAATCTTACCTTTTAGGGTTTGAAGGAAGATTTGATGAAAACAGTGGGAAGCATCCAGATTAGATAAGATAATAACCAATCTAATCTTGCAAGAGCATACGCTAAAGTGTTTTCTTCTCACTCTCTCCAGATAACGACCATGTCAGGCCTTAATCAAGATAATAATATGGATTTATTGACCGAACCCGCTTGTTATACTGAGAAGGGGAACGTTGGTTCCATTCTTTCTTATAATTGTTATAAGACTGAGCATGGAATAGGGACATATCCGGATTCCTACGCCGCCCAAACAAAGAATAAGCATGTTGATACATCTTCTTTGGGTGTGTTAGTTATCGAGAACTGTTTCACAGTTCACTCTACGTCCTGGATCCCACATATGTAAAATGTTACATGGGCTATGGAAAGGTAGAGAACTGGGAGAGGATGATCATTCCGTAAGAGTAGGGAATGTTGCAAATGTTGCAGCCAAAGCAGTTGGCGAATATCACCTTGTATTACCAAATGGTAATACATTGATTCTGAACGAATGCTATTACATTCCAACCCTGATATGCAATATTATATCAGTTTCTTTATTAAGTAAAGAAGGATATAATTTTGTAGTACAGGATAATATTATGAACATCTTCCTGAATCAAAAGTTGATTGGATCAGGCCCGTTAAATAATGGCATATACGTTCTAGATCAAACCACAGTTCTTAATGTACAAAACACACACAAGAGGAAGAGTTCAGAAATGAACGAATTCTTCTTGTGGCATTGTATACTAGGTCATATCAATGCGACACGACTAGCTAAGTTACATAAAGATGGATATTTGAATCCGTTTGAATTATCATCTTATGATACTTGCCATTTATGTCTCAAAGGCAAAATGACCAAAACTCCGTTTTTATGATACTTACCATTCATATCTTAACGTGTGATGTGTTGTATTTCATATCTTTATATACATGTTGATGAAGCCCTTAGAATTATGCTTGACTGCTAGGATTATGATGTAGATCATAATAGTGGGGCCTGGGCAGTCTATAAGCATATCCTTTAATAGTTCCTAGTTGAGGGTATATCGAGACAGGGCATCGATATTACCAGAGTAGACTAGTGTGTACGTTTCTTGACCCTAGGGGTGATGGTTGATCCCACAACCATTGGTGTTTGACATCAAAGATTGTACACAGGTGCTCACTGGAGAATGGGTACACCGAACAGGACTCGCCGAGAACTCCTAGATATATACCTATTATCAGATAGCAGTTCTTTGATGACACTTGTACAGGTTAGTCTGTAGACCCGAGATCGTCATAGTATCATGTGTGATTCCCACTGTGCTTTGATTTCCTCTCTACCACGGCTCTACTGAGTCGTGCAAACAGGTGGATATTGGGTACAGTCCCGAATCACATGGAGGCAGTGAGCGATAGGAGGGGTTTCGTCTCTTCCGGTATAGGGAGTTGATGTCGCTGTAAGTCCACGTTGCCCACCCCGGTTCTTACGGGGAGGCGGAAACGGTAAAAAACGATTTTTTGACACAAGGCGACATGGACTAAAAAGAGGATCTTTGCTAAACAAAAACTTAGCAAACTACATGAGGTTCTATCTACTATGCTAAAGAGATTATACCTCACGAAACCGGTCCTTCGGGTCTTCTCTCCGCTGTCCTCCTCGTCCATCCAAGCTCCGAGGATCGATCCGGATCTTGGTCACCTCCGCGGCCTCCTAGAGTCGAAGACGATCCACCCGAGAGTTTGTGTTCCGAGCTCCACCTCAAGCCGAGGTTACTAGGGCAACAAGGTTGCTAAACTTGATGTCCTAGGTTGTGTAGAAGAAGAAGATGGATGTGTTTGTCAATTTAGATCCTTATTTTCTCAACACATGAGAGCAAAGGAAAAATCAAGAGGAGGAAGAAGAAGGAGCAACTATGGAGCTTCACTTTTCAAGAGAGAGAATGAGAAGAGAATATATGAACCAAGAATAATGAACCATGGACATTATCATTACTAATCTTTTCATGCTAAAGTTGATGGCTACCTTGATTTGACCGTTATCATCACAAATCAAATCCAAAGCCAAATGCAAAAGAATACTCTAGATCTCACATGAAAGATCCTAGTCAACTATGGTCAAATAGTCAACAAGGTCAAGCATGGTCAAATGGTCAAAGCAATTAGCCATAACATAATTATCATTAAAAAGATTAGTAAATAATGTCCCCGCCTCATAATGGTTTTGACCGAACCAACTGTCAAAACCCTAATGAGGCACCTCCTCCTTCTTCACTCCTCACAACCGTGCATACACACCCGCATCCGCATTCCGTAGAATGCGAATGCACAGAAGACAAAACCAATCCATCCATACAACACTAGGATCCGGCTTAAACCAAAGCCCACTAGCATTGTCTGCCCGAACAGTATACGCACACAAGTGCACATAAGTGATCGTAGCCTTACCGTAAAACCATACGGCCTCTACACCTTTCGCTCAGTGCAGGGAAACTCTCTGTGTGGGACTCTAAAGACTCGACACTACGCTGGCAGTGGGTTTAACCACAGACCGCAAGCGGCACTAGCTGTACGTAACGGTCCCCAGGTAGATGTCGATAAGAAGGCCGATGAGGTAAACCCATCCGAACTCCTACTGAGCCTGAATGTGATAATCTCCGTACAGTCCGGTTTGTTCATCTTAGAATATCGCATGGCGGGCCTAGGGAGCGGTAAACGTCAGTCCCCTAATAGCTGTACAAGTCGTGTCGGGGTGTAGCCCAGAACACCCTGAGATAACACTGGAACACCTACCAGTATATCTTGCTTGCCCTGGCCAGGGACGACTATGTGTAATGGCTCTCCTAGACATAGCGCGATATCAACCCCCAATACCGGGAGAGACGAATCATGTCTAACCGTCACTGCCTCCAAGTGCTTCGGGACTGCACCCAACTACTACCTGTTTGCACGACTTCTTTGAGCCGTGGTAGGGTAGTAATCAAAGAACAGTGGGAACACACTCGAGGCGAAGTGACGGTGTCAAGTCAGCGGACTAAGCTGTACTCATGTTACCTGGAAACTGATAACTGACGATAGGTATAGTACCAACCAACAGTTCCCGACGAGTCATGTCCAGTGTACTCGTAACCTAACGAGCACCCGCATACTATCTCAAGTACTACGTACTAATGGCTGTGGAACAGACCATCTCCCCTGCTGGGATGAGAAGTGCATGCGCTAGTCTACTCCGGAGTATCGATGCCCCGTCTCGATAATCCAACGACTAGGGACCTGTATAAGGATGTGCTTGTAGATTACCCAGCCCCCACTAGTGTGACTGCCATCACAACGCTTGTAATCAAGCAAAAATCCTAAGGGCTCCACTAATGTGTATAGACGATATGCTAAAAGAAACACATGCACACATTAAAGTAGAAACAAACCAAGTAGCATACTACCATTTCGAACAAGATTTTCTATATACAACTGTGAATATCCCAAGCTTTCATCAAGTAATATACAAACTAGTATGATACAATAATGGCCTCTAGGGCATATACACTAACAATCTCCCACTTGCACTAAGGCCATGTACTGGCGTATCGAAGACCTATCATCTCGATCAGCCGCTCGAACTGAGTCTGGGGTATGGCCTTCGTGAATGGATCTGCAGTGTTATTCTCTAAATTTACTCTCTTCACCTCGATCTCCCGGCGATCTACGATCTCCCTGATCAGGTAGTACCGCCTCAAAATGTGCCTGGACTTCTGATGGGACCTGGGTTCCTTCGCTAAAGCTATAGCGCCGTTGTTGTCACAATACAGCGGTATTGGATCAACAATGGTAGGAACCATCTGAAGCTCCGTGAGGAACTTCTTCATCCAGACAGCTTTCTTTGCGGCATCGCAAAGCAGCTATGTACTCCGCTTCCATAGTTGAGTCAGCAACGGTTTCCTGCTTGGAACTCTTCCAGCAAACCGCCCCTCTATTGAGGGTAAAGACATAACCCGACATAGACTTAGAGTCATCCTTGTCACTCTGGAAGCTGGAGTCAGCAAAGGCCTCGATCTGGAGGTCTTTTCCGCCATACACCAAGAACATCTCCTTAGTCCTTATCAGGTACTTGAGACTGTTCTTTACTGCTATCCAGTGTTTCTCCCCTGGGTCTGACTGATACCGGCTTACAACGCTCAATGCGTATGCTACATCTGGTCTGGTACACAACATCGCATATATTATAGAGCCTACCGCAGATGCGTAGGGTATAGATGACATGCGAGCCCTTTCCAAATCAGTCTTGGGAGACATATCCTTAGAGAGGGTGATTCCGTGACAAGCCGGTAAATTACCGCGCTTTGAATCTTCCATACTGAATCGTTTCAGTATGGTGTCGATATACCTGGATTGCGAAAGTCCCAACATCCTCTTAGATCTATCACGATAGATCTGGATCCCCAGAATGTAGTTAGCATCGCCCAGGTCCTTCATGGAGAACCTCTGTGACAAGAATCCCTTGACTGACTGTAGCATAGGAATATCATTTCCTATTAGGAGAATGTCATCCACGTACAAGACGAGGAATACCACAGTTCTCCCTACAATCTTACTGTAAATGCATGGTTCATTTGGGTTTTTGATAAAGTCGAATTCTTTGACAGTATCATCAAAGCAGATGTTCCAACTCCGCGATGCCTGCTTCAATCCATAAATGGACTTAAGTAACTTACACACTTTACCGCTGCTCCCACTCTGAATGAATCCCTCTGGCTGATCCATATAGACGCACTCTTCCAAATTTCCATTTAGGAAAGCCGTCTTTACGTCCATCTGCCAGATCTCATAATCGTGGAAGGCAGCAATGGCAAGAAGGATCCGAATGGATTTGAGCATAGCCACTGGAGAAAAGGTCTCGTCATAGTCCAAACCAGGTCTTTGACGAAAACCCTTTGCAACAAGTCTAGCTTTATAGGTTTCAACCTGCCCATCTACACCAATCTTCTTTCTGAAGATCCATTTGCAGCCTACAAGTTTTACCCCTTCTGGAGCAAAGTCAAAAGTCCAAACTTTGTTGGTGTACATGGACTCCATCTCGGTCCGCATTGCATCCAGCCATTTTACTGAGTCACCGCTCTGAATGGCTTGCTGGAAGCTAGTAGGCTCATCATAATCAATAGTGCAATCCTCTCTATCCCCGTCTATGAGAAAACCGTAGTATCTCTCGGGCGGATGAGACTGCCTACTACTCCTGCGGAGTGGCGCTGGGATGTTCGGTTCTCCTGAAACTTCTGGTTCTTCCAAGCTTTCAGTAATAGCTTGTGGTTCTGGAATTTCTTCCAGTTCTATTGTGCTCCCACTTATCTGACTTTATAAAAATTCAGTTTCCAAGAAGTGGGCATGCTGAGAAACAAAAACCTTTTGTTCCTCTGCGGAATAGAAAAGATACCCCCTGGAGTTCTTGGGGTATCCCACAAACTTACACAGTACTGAGCGTGCCTCGAGCTTGTCCGCATGCTGCTTCTTTACAAAAGTTGGACATCCCCATGTCTTAAGATACTTAAGACAGGGTTTCTTCCCACTCCACATCTGATATGGGGTGGTAGGCACAGTCTTGGTTGGAGCCTTGTTCAAAAGATATGTAGCTGTTTCTAGTGCATAACCCCAGAAAGATCGTAGTAACTCAGCCTTACTCATCATGGAATAAACCATATCCAATAGAGTTCGATTCCGTCTTTCCGATACACCGTTGTGTTGTGGTGTGTATGGAGGTGTAAGCTGAGAGAGAATTCCATTCTCTTTTAAGTAGCCCAGAAACTCGGCACTCAAGTATTCACCACCTCGATCAGATCTCAATGCCTTGATACTTTTGCCTGTTTGTTTTTCAACTTCATTCTTGTATTCCTGAAATTTCTTAAAGGCCTCGGATTTATGCTTCATCAGGAAGACATGTCCATACCTAGAGAAATCATTCGTAAAAGTAATGAAGTATGAATAACCACTTCGCGCATGTGTAGACATTGGACCACACATGTCACTGTGTATGAGTCCTAAGAGCTCGCTCGCTCTTACTTCGTGTCCAGTAAATTGAGTTTTTGTCATCTTTTCCATGAGACATGATTCACAAGTAGCATAAGACTATACTCGAACGGATTCAAGTATCCCTCTTTATGTAACTTTGTTAACCGTGTCTCATTAATGTGACCCAGTCTACAATGCCATAAGAAAGCCTGATTTGTTTCCGGAGACTTTCTTTTAAGTGTGTTCTGGACACTGAAAATCTGAGCTTGATTTAATACGTATATCCTGTTTTCTAATGTACCTGACCCAATCAGAACTTGATTTAGGTGGATGTGGACCTCATCGCTTACAAAAGTAAAATCATATCCTTCCTTAGAAAGTAAGGATACAGATATGATATTACAAGTCGCACTAGGTACATACAAACAGTTACGCAGAATCAATATCTGCCCAGTTGTCAGTCCAAGATGATATTCCCTTACGGATTCAGCGTCCATGCTCATTCCGTTGGCAACCCTGAGAGTCATATCACCTATCCTGATAACCCTACGGTTTCTCAGAGCCTGTAATGAATTACAGATGTGAGATCCTGATCCGGTATCCAATACCCAGGAAGTAGGGTTAACTGACATACAGTTTTCTACTACAAACACATCCGAAGCCGAAGCCACAACATGCTTCGAATCCTGGCTACTGGCTTTGCTAGCCCTACAATCCTTCTGCCAATGTTCATTCCCGTAACAATAGGAACGACCCTCCTTTACTACATCCAGTCCCGAAACTTTTGCCCTTCCCTTTTCCTTCTACTTCCCTGGTTTCCTTCAGGGTATTAGTAGAGGGCAGAGACTGTAGAATCAAGTCAGTATTTGACCCGTTCTTCAACGTGGTCTTCAGGTCCAAGAGCTCATCAAAATAGCTGGTCTCTGCAAGGACGTTGCCCCCTACAGATGACCCGAAAGCCAACCTCGCTTGAAGCAATTCGTTCGAGGTCTCATATCTTGCGATACGAGATTGCTCTCCATATAATTTTTTGTTATAGAGGAAGATAGAAACTAAGTCTATCTTCTCGTGCTGCCTCTGGTATGCACCATCAACTGAGGCCAACACGAGGCACTTGGCTTTCGCACTGTCCTTTTCCGATGTCTTATGGATATCAATATCTGTGACAGAGGAAACTGGTCCTGAGACGGCAGGGGTTTATTAGTTAAGAGGTGTCCCAGCTTGTCATGGGCAATGGACATCTGGACAGACCTTTGCCAGTCATAACAGTCAGATTCAGTCATTTTATTATCTAGATGTAACCTATGTGTGGTCACTGGGTCGCTGCAATTAAGAGAGAGAGAAGAAAACACTCAGCATGATGCTCTTGCAAGTTTAGATTGGTTTTTAATTTATCTAAACAGGATGGCTCCCACTGTTTCTCGAATCCTTCCTCAAACCAAAAAGGGAGAATTAGTCGGGATCAATCTCATCGTACAATACTTGCTTAACCGTTCAGCCAGGCCAGTGTTGGTACTTCGAGGGAGGTTTTCCAACGCTTTCGCGAAGTTCCTTAATTAAATAACCTCTTTTCCCTGTGGGCGTAGCCCCGCTAACACCTTTCTAGACACCTACTTGGTTTATAGTATTGACGTTAAGTGAGAAAGTTCCCGAGGAGTAGCATATACTCATAGTAGGATCGGGATCCAAATATCATCGTGTGATAAAACTGAAGGAATCCTACCAGAATCATCACACTCCAAATGGTATGCAGCGCTAGCAAGTTTCAGTTTCTTTAGAAACTCCCGATGTGGATTTTTGCCCCATGCTCTTATGACCTTGATGAAGGTCAACAAATCATAAGTCACATGTCAAGTTCTACCCATCATTATCCAGGTTAATTTGAACCCACCCGTATATACCCTTGACGAAGGTCAACAAGGTAATACGACTGTCCCAAACCAACGCATCTATCTATGCTACATATGAACACCCAACAGCTACCAATCACTATGCCTTGACGAAGGTCAACAAACATAGTTTGAATACTGTTGAATATTCATATGAAATGACGGAGGGCTATGAATGGTTTTGGCGAAACCGTGAACGTAGTGAACTTGATATAATCGAAGAAACCTTGATAGCTTTTAAAAGGAGTGGTTTAAGCTTCGCATTTTTAAAAGTTTTCTGTTTTGAAAAGAAACCGAGTGGTTTTGAAATTGTTCCATCGGCTTTAACTTTGGTTTATTTTCTTGCATTAATTTAATGCGTCTCATCATTTAATCCTACCATTGCAGAAAACAACGAAAATATGACGTACGCTTATGCCATCCGCATTCGCCACGGGGCCCCGTCATCATCCGTTAGGTTACTTAACTAACGACAGAGCGGGGGCTGGACTAGCGCGGATGCAAAACATAAGCAACACCTACTAGATATCATATATAGATATATACATTCGTCAGATGCAATGATAGCCATTCCAGATCACAGATGAACACATTGGATATACTAGGAATCCGCGTTTCGTTCGAGCCTGCAACGAAAGACGGATTACACGGTCGTGATGAATAGCCAAACCCCACCCTAAACCCCTACGGGTGCGGCAAACTACCCGCCAAGTACCCGGAGTGAAGCAATCTCCCTCAACAACGTGAGTAGGCCACTCGGCACTTCGAGGTACCCGGTAGTTTGTGCACCCCACCTTGGGTCTATCCTAGGAGCAAAAAACAGTAAAATAAATAATATACAATGGCGGCTACAACCTCATCTCGGATGTGCGGCCATAAAATAATATTACATCAATTTACATATTACATCAAATGAAAGATAAAGAAAAATCTCATCTCACAACCCCCGGCTATTCATCCGCGACAATCCAAGAAAAATCTCATCTCACAACCCCCGGCTATTCATCCGCGACAATCCAACGAGTTCAAATACACAATCCAACAACATTACAGATCACAGATATGCACAACCCCCACTAATCGACGTATAGCGATTAGTTGACGTTCAGTGCATATATCACATCACAGATATAACCAATTAGCTAAAGTCTACAGAACTTCGATCAAAAAATACGGATTTGTAACTACCCCAAACACAACTTTGTTCTCTGGAAAATCTGGGCAGAAACAAAATACTTTAAAAATCCCAAAACAGAACACTGAACACACTGCAGCAAACCCGAGTCACGGCCGAGTCAACTCGGCCGCGGATCCGCGGCGAAACGCATGGTTTCGCCGCGGTTCCACGGTGAGTTGACCGAGTCAGGGGCTCGTTTTTGCTGTGTGTTCTAAGAAAACCCTGAGCCGATTTTTAAGGTATGTCAAATTATTTTTGGAGCAGTTTTAAAAATCAGCAGAAATATGAGGATTTTGACGTGTTTTGCGATTTTTTCTCGGATCGAAATTCCAAATACTTTGCTAACATGCTAGTTGTTGTTTAGCTAGGTTCTGATACCACTGTAAGTCCACGTTGCCCACCCCGGTTCTTACGGGGAGGCGGAAACGGTAAAAAATGATTTTTTGACACAAGGCAACATGGACTAAAAAGAGGATCTTTGCTTAACAAAAACCTAGCAAACTACATGAGATTCTATCTACTATGCTAAAGAGATTATACCTCACGAAACCGGTCCTTCGGGTCTTCTCTCCACTGTCCTCCTCGTCCATCCAAGCTCCGAGGATCGATCCGGATCTTGGTCACCTCCGCGGCCTCCTAGAGTCGAAGACGATCCACCCGAGAGTTTGTGTTCCGAGCTCTACCTCAAGCCGAGGTTACTAGGGCAACAAGGTTGCTAAGCTTGATGTCCTAGGTTGTGTAGAAGAAGAAGATGGATGTGTTTGTCAATTTAGATCTATATTTTCTCAACACATGAGAGCAAAGGAAAAATCAAAAGGAGGAAGAAGAAGGAGCAACTATGGAGCTTCTCTTTTCAAGAGAGAGAATGAGAAGAGAATATATGAACCAAGAATAACGAACCATGGACATTATCATTACTAATCTCTTCATGATAAAGTTGATGGCTACCTTGATTTGACCATTATCATCACAAATCAAATCCAAAGCCGAAAAGCAAAAGAATACCCTAGATCTCACATGAAAGATCCTAGTCAACTATGGTCAAATAGTTAACAAGGTCAAGCATGGTCAAATGGTCAAAGCAATTAGTCATAACATAATTATCATTAAAAAGATTAGTAAATAATGTCCCCGCCTCATAATGGTTTTGACCGAACCAACTGTCAAAACCTTAATGAGGCACCTCCTCCTTCTTCGCTCCTCACAACCGTGCATACACACCCGCATCCGCATTCCGTAGAATGCGAATGCACAGAAGAAAAAACCAATCCATCCATACAACACTAGGATCCGGCTTAAACTAAAGCCCACTAGCATTGTCTGCCCGAACAGCATACCCACACAAGTGCACGTAAGTGATCGTAGCCTTGCCGTAAAACCATACGGCCTCTACACCTTTCGCTCAGTGCAGGGAAACTCTCTGTGTGGGACTCTAAAGACTCGACACTACGCTGGCAGTGGGTTTAACCACAGACCGCAAGCGGCACTAGCTGTACGTAACGGTCCCCAGGTAGATGTCGATAAGAAGACCGATGAGGTAAACCCATCCGAACTCCTACTGAGCCTGAATGTGACAATCTCCGTACAGTCCGATCTGTTCGTCTGAGAATATCGCATGGCGGGCCTAGGGGGCGGTAAACGTCAGTCCCCTAATAGCGGTACAAGTCGTGTCGGGGTGTAGCCCAGAACACCCTGAGATAACACTGGAACACCTACCAGTATATCTCGCTTGCCCTGGCCAGGGACGACTATGTGTAATGGCTCTCCTAGACACATCACGATATCAACCCGCAATACCGGGAGAGACGAATCCCGTCTAACCGTCACTGCCTCCAAGTGCTTCGGGACTGCACCCAACTACTACCTGTTTGCACGACTCCTTTGAGTCGTGGTAGGGTAGTAATCAAAGAACAGTCGGAACACACTCGAGGCGAAGTGACGGTGTCAAGTCAGCGGACTAAGCTGTACTCATGTCACCTGAGAACTGATAACTGACGATAGGTATAATACTAACCAACAGTTCCCAACAAGTCCTGTCCAGTGTACTCGTAACCTAACGAGCACTCACATACTATCTCAAGTACTACGTACTAATGGCTGTGGGACAGACCATCTCCCCTGCTGGGATGAGAAGCGCATGCGCTAGTCTATTCCGGAGTATCGATGCCTCGTCTCGATAATCCAACGACTAGGGACCTGTATATGGATGTGCTTGTAGATTACCCAGCCCCCACTAGTGTGACTGCCATCACAACGCTGGTAATCAAGCAAAAATCCTAAGGGCTCCACTAATGTGTATAGGCGATATGCTAAAAGAAACACATGCACACATTAAAATAGAAACAAACCAAGTAGCATACTACCATTTCGAGCAAGATTGTCTATACAACTGTGAATATCCCAAGCTTCCATCAAGTAATATACAAACTAGTATGATACAGTAATGGCCTCTAGGGCATATACACTGATAGTCGCGCTATGCTTGATCGTCCATAACAGCAAATCCCTGGCCAGGGTTCTCGAGATTTACTGATAAGAGTTATCAGTAGTTTCTCGAACCGTTATGGGCCGTAAATCAGCATGACTATAAAGTTACTGGGGTTTGACATTTACCACCCCTAGACCTCATATACGACGTATCAGACGAAGAGTCCAGACTGTACGGTAAGTGTTGCTTACAGGCTCGTTAGGGTTGTAATGAGTTCGCTTGTCGGCCACCTTTTCGTCATGTATCTGGGTAACCGTTACGCACACCTAGTGCCGCTGACGTGCTTGTGGTTAAACCCACTGCCAGCGTACTGTCGAGTCTTTAGAGTCCCACACAGAGGGTTCCCTGGTTCAGCCAAAAGATTTAGAGGCCGTAAGTTGTTACGGTAGGGTTTCGATCATGTTCGTGTAATTGTTACAGGAATAATGATCGGAATGATAATACTGGTAGGCTTTGGTTTAAGCCGGATACCGGTATTATATTATTGGATTATATGTATTCGTATTTTTCGGCATTCGGATACGGGTATACTTATACGGTATACGGTGGAGGGGTATTCTTGTAATTGTTACAAGAATACCTTCTAGAAGGAGACACCTCATAATTAGGTTTTTATTTCGTGAAAATAAAACAATGAGGTGGAATTTGGAGAAAGTCTAAGCATGGATGAAGGAATGGCTTGTTTCATTTTTTATTCATTTGGAGTTACTATTGAAGCTTGGTGCATTATTTTATTGCATGCTTCAATTATTTTCTTTTTGCCATATCATTATTTTTCCATGCTTGATTTTTCATTCATCACATTCACTTTCTCTCTCCTCATTATCTCCTCCCTCTACCTCTTGACCTAAATCACTCACATGAGTTGTGAATCATAGGTCAAGAGACATATTAATCCAATACTTGATCTCTACATCATCTAAGTGATCACTTCTAGCACACTTGATCTCTTAGTTAAACTCTTGTGAAGAGTTTGTAGCTTGTTCGATAGCTCTCGGATGGATCATCTTGGATCTTGAGGTTGCCGGGGATCGAGTTCTTTGCGACCACAAGGAGCCTAGGACTCACATCCAAATAAAGACCCGAAGGACCGGTGACATAAGTATAACACTATCATAGTAGATAAGATCTCTAGATAGTTTTGCTAGTTAAGGTTTAAGCACAAGGTCTTGGTTTATGTGGGTGTTGCATGCAAGAAATTTTTGTTTATCGCTTCCGCCTCCTCACAAGTGTTGCGAGAGTGTGCAACATACACTAACACAAATTTGGTAGAATTACTTGAATTTTTGTATGTGTTCTAGCTGCTTGGATCTAAGGTCTGTGGTGCTGTTTGTTTTTGCCAATTTTGGATATACTGTTATTTTTTTACTATGGCAATACGGGGTGTTTCGAAGTCGTAGTTTTAACGTCGTTTAAAATTTCAAGTTGTGATATATGTGTTTGGAAACGTCGACTAATTGCTATAGTCGATTAGTCGGGGTTGCATATATCTGTGTTGTTGTTCTTGTGGTTTGTGTATATGAACTTATTGGATCGTCGCGGATGAATAGCCGGGGGATGTGAGATGAGGGTTTTTCATTCTTTCATTCGATGTAATATTATTTTGTGGGGCACATCCGGGTTGAGGTTGTAGCCACCGTTGTATATTATTTCTTTTACTGTTTTCTGCTCCTAGGATAGACCCAATGTGGGGTGCACAAACTACCGGGTACTTTGAAGTGCCGAGTGGCCTACTCACTTTGATGAGGGAGGTTGCTTCACTTCGGCTATTTGGCGGGTAGTTTGCCGCACCCGTAGGGGTCTAGGGTGGGGTTTGGCTATTCATCACGACCGTGGAATCCTTCTTTCGTTACAGGCTTAAACGAAACGTGGAATTCCTAGTATATCTAATATGTTCATCTGTGATCTGGAATGCCAATTATTGCATGAGGCGAATAGTTATAATACACACACACACACACATATTATATTAGACGTTGCTTATGTTTTGCATCCGCGCTAGTCCATCCCCCGCTTTGGCGTTAGTTAAGTAACCTAACGGTGTTCGACGGGGCCCAATGGCGAATGCGGATGGCACAAGCGTATGTCATATTTTCGTTTCTTTCTGTGATGATAGGTGTAAATGATGGGAAGCGTTATATTAATGCAAAGCAAACAAACCAAAGCTGAATCGTTGGAACAAATTTTAAAACCACTCGGTATTTTCAAAACAGCTGACTTTTAAATGCGGAGCTTAAACCACTCCTTTTAAAAGCTATCAGGTTCCTTCGTTTATATCAAGTTCACTATGTTCACGGTTTCGCCAAAACCATTCGTAGCCCTCCGTCATTTCACATGAATAGTCAGTAGTATTCAAGCTATGTTTGTTGGCCTTCGTCAAGGCATAGTGATTGGTAGCTGCTGGGTGTTCATATGTAGTATAGATAGATGCGTTGGTTTGGGACAGTTGTATTACTTTATTGGCCTACGTCAAGGGTATATACGGGTGGGTTCAAATTAACCTGGACAATGATGGGTAGAACTTGACATGTGATTTATGATTTGTTAGCTTTCGTCAAGGTCATAAGAGCATGGGGAAAAAATCCACATCAGGGGTTTCTAAAGAAACTGAAACTTGCTAGTGCTGCATACCATTTGGAGTTTGATAATGTTGGTAGGATTCCTTCAGCATTATCACACAATAATATTTGGGTGCCAATCCTACTGTGAGTATCCGCTACTCCTCGAGAGAATTTTCACTTAACGATCAATGCTATAAACCAAGTAGGTGTCTAGAACAGTGTTAGCGGGGCTACGCCTCCAGGGAAAAGAGGTTATTTAATTAAGGAACTTCGCGAAAGCGTCGTAAAACCTCCCTCGAAGTACCGACACTAGCCTGGCCGAACGGTTAAGCAAGAATTGTACGGTGAGATCAATCCTGACTAATTCTTGTTTTATGGTTTGAGGAAGGATTTGAGAGACAGTGGGAGCCATCCTATTTAGATAAATTAAAAACCAATCTAAACTTGTAAGAGCATCATGCTAAGTGTTTTCTTCTCTCTCTCTTAATTGCAGCGAACCCATGACCGGACATAGGTTACATCTAGATAATAAAATGACTGAATCTGACTATAATGATTGGCAAAGGTCTGTCCAGATGTCCATTACCTATGACAAGCTGGGACACCTCTTTACTACTCAAGCCCCCGCCGTCTCAGGTCCAGTTTCCACCGTCACAGATATTGATATCCATAAGACATCGGAAAAAGACGGTATGAATGCCAAGTGCCACGTGTTGGCCTCAGTAGATGGTGTAAACCGGAGGCAGCACGAGAAGATGGACTTAGCTTCCATCTTCCTCCATAACAAAGTTTTATATGGAGAGCAATCTCGTATCGCAAGATATGAGACCTCGAAAGAATTGCTTCAAGCGAGCTTAGCTATCGGGTCATCCGTAGGGGACAACGTCCTTACGATGACTAGCTATATTGATAAGCTCACGGACCTGGAGACCACGTTGAAGAACGAGTCACATACTGACTTGATTCTACAGTCCCTATTTTCTACTTACGCCCAGGGGAAGAAAGTTATACTTCCAGTTGAGGGCACCCTGACGGAAACCAGGGAGACACCCCTCAGCTTATTGGGGAATCTTCCTCTTCTGGATCCAAGGCGGAAGCTAAGGGTGAGAAGAAGAAGACCTCTACAAAGCCGATATGCGATGTCAATAAGGTAGAAGGACAGGGAAGGGCAAAAGTTTCGGGGCTAACAGTAGGGAAGGAGGGATGTTCCTATTGTTGCGGGAAATGACATTTGGCAGAGGGATTGCAGGGCTTGTAAAGCCAGTAGCCAGGATTCGAAGCACGTTGTGGCTTCGGCTTCGAGTGTGTTTGTAATAGAAAACTGTCTGTCAATTAACTCTACTTCCTGGGTACTAAATACCGGATCAGGATCTCATATCTGTAATTCATTACAGGCTTTGAGAAACCGTAGAGTTATCAGGGTAGGTGATATGACTCTCAGGGTTGCTAACGGAATGAGCATGGACGCTGAATCCGTAGGGGAATATCACCTAGGATTGACAAGTGGGCAGATATTGATTCTACGTAACTGTTTGTATGTACCTAGTCTAGCTTGTAATATCATATCTGTATCCTTACTTTTTAAGGAAGGATATGATTTTACATTTATAAGCGATGTGGTCCACATCCACCTAAATCAAACTCTGATTGGGTCAGGTACATTAGATAACAGTATATACGTATTAAATCAAGCTCAGGTTTTTAGTGTCCAGAACACACTTAAAAGAAATTCTCCGGAACAAAATCAGGCTTTCTTATGGCATTGTAGACTGGGTCACATCAATGAAACACGGTTGACGAAGTTACATAGAGAGGGATATTAGGATCCGTTCGAATATCAGTCTTATGCAACTTGTCAATCTTGTCTCATGGAAAAGATGACAAAGACTCCGTTCACTGGACACGGAGTAAGAGCGAGCGAGCTCTTCGGACTCATACACAGCGATGTGTGTTATCCAATGTCTATATATGCACGAAGTGGTTATTCCTATTTCATTACTTTTACGGATGATTTCTCTAGGTTTGGATATGTCTTCTTGATAAAGCATAAATCCGAGGCCTTTGAGAAATTCCGGAAATACAAGAATGAAGTGGAAAAACAAACAGGAAAAAGTATCAAGATATTAAGATCTGATCGAGGTGGTGAATACTTAAGTGCTGAGTTCCTGGACTACCTAAAAGAGAATGGAATTCTCTCTCAGCTTACTCCTCCATACACACCTCAACACAACGGTGTATCGAAAAGGTAGAATCGAACCCTATTGGATATGGTTCGTTCCATAATGAGTAAGGCTGAGTTACCGCAATCCTTCTGGGGTTATGCACTAGAATCAGCTGCATATCTTTTGAACAAGTTAGCAACCAAGACTGTGTCTACCACACCATATCAGATGTGGTGTGGGAAGAAACTCTATCTTAAGTACCTTAAGACATGGGGATGTCCAGCTTTTGTTAAAAAGCAGCATGCGGACAAGCTCGAGGCATGCTCAGTACTGTGTAAGTTTGTAGGATACCCAAAGAACTCCAAGGGGTATCTTTTCTATTACGCAGAGGAACAAAAGGTTTTTGTTTCTCGTTATGCCCACTTCTTGGAAGCTGAATTTTTAGAAAATCTGAAAAGTGGGAGCGCAATAGAACTGGAAGAAATTCCAGAACCACAAGCTATTACTGAAAGCTTGGTAGAACCAAAGGTTTCAGAAGAACCGGACATCCCAGCGCCACTCCGCAGGAGTAGTAGGCAGTCTCATCCGCCTGAGAGATACTACGGTTTTCTCGTAGACGGGGATCGAGAGGATTACATCATGACAATGATGAGTCTACTAGCTTCCAGCAAGCCATTCAGAGCAGCGACTTGGTAAAATGGCTGGATGCAATGCGGACCGAAATAGAGTCCATATACACCAACAAAGTTTGGACTTTTGACATTGCTCTAGAAGGGGTAAAACCCGTAGTCTGCAAATGGATCTTCAGAAAGAAGATTGGTGTAGATGGACAGGTTGAAACCTATAAGGCTAGACTTGTTGCAAAGGATTTTCGTCAAAGACCAAGTTTGGACTATGATGAAACCTTTTCTCTAGTGGCTATGCTCAAATCCATTCGGATCCTTCTTGCCATTACTGCCTTCCACGATTATGAGATCTGGCAGATGGACGTAAAGACGGCTTTTCTAAATGGTAATTTGGAAGAGTGCGTCTATATGGATCATCCAGAGGGTTTCATTCATAGTGGGAGCAGCGGTAAAGTGTGCAAGTTGCTTAAGTCCATTTATGGACTAAAGCAGGTATCGTGGAGTTGGAACAGCTGTTTTGATGAGACGGTCAAAGAATTCGATTTTATCAAAAATCCAGATGAACCATGCATTTACAGTAAGATTGTAGGGAGAACTGTGGTATTCCTCGTCTTGTACGTGGATGACATTCTCTTGATAGGAATGATATTCCTATGCTACAATCCGTCAAAGGATTTTTGTCACAGAGGTTCTCCATGAAGGACCTGGGTGATGCCTCCTACATTCTAGGAATCCAGATCCATCGTGATAGATCTAAACGGATAGTGGGACTTTCACAGTCAAGGTACATCGACACCATACTGAAAAAATTCAGTATGGAAGATTCAATGCGCGGTAATCTACCGGCTTGTCACGGAATCACCCTCTCCAAAGAGATGTCTCCAAGGACTGATTTGGAAAAGGCTCGCATGTCAACCATACCCTACGCATCTGCGGTAGGCTCTATAATGTATGCGATGTTGTGTACCAAACCAGATGTAGCCTACGCATTGAGCGCTGTAAGCTGGTATCAGTCAAACCCAGGGGAGAAGCACTGGATAGCCGTAAAGAACATTCTCAAGTACCTGAGAAGGACTAAGGAGATGTTCTTGGTGTATGGCGGAAAAGACCTCCAGATCGAGGCCTTTGCTGACTCCAGCTTCCAGAGTGACAAGGATGACTCCAAGTCCATGTCGAGTTATGTCTTTATCCTCAATGGAGGGGCGGTTTGTTGGAAGAGCTCCAAACAGGACACCGTTGCTTACTTGATGATGGAAGCGGAGTATATAGCTGCTTGCGATGCCGCAAAAGAAGCTGTCTGGATGAAGAAGTTCCTCACAGAGCTTCAGGTGGTTCCGTCAATTGTTAATCCAATACCGCTGTTCAGTCGAAAATAATGCAATCTGTAACACATCAATTTCCTCATTATTCTAATCATCTAAGGATAGTTGATATATATATAACACATATTACCAGTTTCTCTGGAAAATACTAATTACCCCGTGTTATATATATATTGAACATTCTTTATAGGAAATTGTATGTTTATTACTTCACGCATGATATTGTATATCTCAACACTTTTTATCAAGATTTTGTGCAGAAAATTATTTAGGTCAAAGAACTGGAATCGCAAAATTGCCGATAAAACGCAGCAAGTCAAAGAAATAAAATCTTGCAGAGATTCAGAAAGGATAACAAGATTCCAGACATCAGAAGAAGATCATAAAGCCAACACCAAACAACCCCAGAGAAATCATGCAGAGAGCTCTTCAAAAAGTCGCGGAACCGCTGCCGATCCAGCCCGATCCGCCGCGGATCAACGGCCGAGTTGGCTCGTCGGCGGTCGAAAATTTTCCCGAGGCTCACTTGTAACCTCCTAGCTTATTGGAGACGCTTCATACTGTCCTAGCTTACTCCAGAAGCTTCCCTATAACAGCCAAGCTTCCTATGCAAGCTTCATAACTACCTAGTTTCTAGTGGAAGATAAACCTAGCTTTTAGTGGAAGATTGGGAGGACTATAAAAGGAGACCTAGGGTTACATTTCAAAGGTTGTTGAACATTGAACCAATTCACTACACAAGTTGAGTGATACAACTTGTCATCCAAACCCAAATCCAATCCATATCCAATCAAAATCAAGATCTATTGAGAGCAAAATCAAGCGACAATCAAAGAGCCTTTATCGCAACGCCGATCGTCATCAAGAGCAAGATATCCCCAACCTATCCACGACTCACGGCGATCAAGCCATGCAAAGATCGACGACAAATTCCCTTTCAAAGGAGCGATCGAGATCTAGTCTTGTAAACTCGAATTGAGAGGTGTAATTTGAAGGAGATTTAATACAGGTGATAATTGTAATTCTCGCATTCTTTACATTCTTGCATTATGAAATTTCGCATTCTTGATTCTTTAATTTTCATGATGCGTGAGTGAAATCTCCGCTTGTAAAGGATTCGAGAGAATCAGTAGATCAAATGATGATGAAATCCAAAAACTAATCTTAAGTCTTATGAGATTTGTGAACTTTAGGAAAAAGAATAATCAATGACCTAATTTGGAGCACGATCACCATTCTTTATAATTTCGTTACAAATTAGGGATCAAATGATTGATGACTCTCTTTGCTAGATGCTAGATTTGAATGACGATCAATGAAAAGACAAGGGATAGTGAAGGAGAAACCCTAGTTTCTTCAATAGATTCCTAATCTTCTTTCATCGCCATCGATCTAGCTACAATTCATCAATAGATAAGATTCGTAATTATTAGTATTCATCATTGCTACTAATTCGATCGATTCCTACAAGCTATTCTACATATTCTTGATAACTAAATTGATATTGGATACTTTCTTGACTTCTTGATTCTTGATATTTTTCTTGATGTTTCTTGAAATTAAATTTCATAAATCTTGAATCATCTTCTTGAATTTTCTTTTATATTTTCATTTCGACTCAACTAAAGCATGAACGAATAAGTACACGCATCTCAGTGGACGATCCGTTCTCATTAACGAAACTACCTCGACACCGTTATTGATTGCGGTATAAATTCTTTGATTGTGATTACAAACTATATTTTTCATAAAAACACGTCAAAAAACTCTATTAATCAAATGGCGCCGTTGCTGGGGATGCGTGCTATTTTGTTCGTTCTTGTTATTTGAGTTGAAAATTTTATTATTCGATCAAAATTTGAATCAAAATCGCATCAAGCGGTTAACGATTAGTGTGTGAATATTGCAAGGGAATCTGGAATTATTGGAGCAGTGAGATCAAGATTCTGGAGCATTCAGCTAGGATAGAGGAGCAACAGGAGCAATAGTACCAAAAATCGTGCAAGGAACCGTTCATGCGACCGCGGAACCGCGGCAATATCCATGTTTTGGCGGTGGATCCGCGGTGAGCTTGACGCTTCGGAGCTCCAGTTCTCTGTGGTATATCTCTTACATTCTTATCTCTTCCCTGCTCTTGTCCAATAACCATTTTCTGCAGAATTCTTTGCAAAATTCGCAGCGCCGCTAAAAGAAATTTGTTGCATATTTTGATATTGGTTGTTTGCATATTTTAATACGGAAATTAAGGGGCAACGACCAAATTCAGATTAGGTAGAGATTTCATTACCCTTCCTAAGCCCCAAAAATCACAAAACAAGCATCCGCATCACCCTCATTAACTAAAAAATATCTAGATAAGACTCTAAGGACCGTCGTGCTCAATTAGGACAGAAGAAGGTCGTGGGTAATCTATTGCTTATCCGCATTTCTTTTGTGGTGTCTAAGGCAAGTGTGTCTAAAGAAAGTGATTACTTAATTAGGCCCGCTACTTACGTAGCGGGGAACCTCCCACTTACCTGGCACTTACCAGGCCACAGAAGGGATAAAGAGGTAGTAGAGGATCTATCCTGCGATTTGTCTTCTGGAAGTCTAGGAGCGGTCTAGTGACTTGACCTAGGTGACCATTAGATCTAGGGTTTCTTGTGCATTTTTTGTGTGATTTTTCAAAATCCGTCTTTTTCAAAAACAAACACCAAACCAACTTTTCTCTAATTATCACTTACGCTGCTACTTGTGCTAAACCATTTAGTGCATGCTCGGCTGGACACGGGATTCTAGTGCCCGTCTTGTCCGCGTTTCTCCTATCGACTCCGAAGTCGGTAATTCTACATTTTCATTTTCCTAACCACACACCACATCCACTACGATGGACGGATCTCCATCGAACTTCTTTAACACCACTTTGCCACCGTCCGCAGGTACGCAGAATCCACCCCGCATCTCTCTCCAAGATAGATGCTACCCTATTCGAGGTCCTCTTTCTACCTGTCTTTCCATTCCACCAGCCATTGGGGACAATTTCGAAATCAAACCTCAATACATCAATCTTTTACCCAAATTTCACGGTCTCGAGTCTGAAGACGCGTACGTTTTTATTACCAAATTTGAAAACGTATGCTCTATGATGAGTACTTCACAGCTTTCTGTGGATACTATGCGTCTACGTCTTCTCCCGTTCACTTTGTGCGATTTAGCCGAGAAGTGACTTTATAACACAGCTGCACATTCTATTTCAAACTAGGATGAATTCGTCATAGCTTTCCTTAAGAAATTCTATCCCAATCATAAGACAGCCCGAGTCTATAGCGAAATAAATCAATTTACCCAGCTTCCTAATGAACAATTTTCGAAGTGTTTTGAACGCTTCAATGATCTGTTAGTTCAATGTCCTCATCACGGAATCCATCGATGGGATTTGTGCAGAATCATATATGAGGGTATTATCCTACAACAAAACAGGTGCTTGAATCCATGTGTCAAGACAACTTCATGTCTAAAGACGATGGTGAAGCTTGGAAAATTTTAGAAGATTTCGCTGAAAAATCTTTACAATGGGGGGGGGGGTGTAAGTCAATCATCGTCTAGGGGTGGTATCCATCAACTGGATGTTTCCATAGGAGTCAAACCTGAAATGGCAGCAATGCAAAAGAAACTTGAACCTATGGAACACAAATTTTTATTAGCCTCCCTAAATCAGATGACATTCCCCAAAACTGTCTGTGGATGCTGTTCTGATCCATCACATCTGACGGAAGAATGTCCTTTGAATTCTCCGTTTCAAGGTCAAGAGCATACTAATGCTGCTTTCCAGCAAAGACCTAGAAACGATCCATATTCTTCCACTTATAATCAGGGTTGGAGGAATCACCCTAATTTTGCTTGGAACCAACACCAAACTCAAAACACGGTTCCAAACCAAAACAACTTCCAAAGGGTCCCTCCACAACAACAACAACCACTACAACTGAGTCAGCACCCCTATCAATCACAAAATTGTCAAAATCCGGTCAACGCTTCTGCACCGTTTAATAATTCTTCGCAATTGACCGGTACCGATAACTCTTCTTCACTTGAACGAACCTTGGAAATGTTTATGAAACAATCCATCCAAGTGTCGGCTGATATAAGGACTTCTATCGATGATATAAAGAAAAACTCCGCCTCCCAAGGTGAGAGTATTAAATCGATGGAAGCACAAATTGCACGAATAAATGTCGAAATGAGTGCTAGAGAGAAAGGGAAACTTCCGTCTAAACCCCTACCGAATCCTGGGCATTCACAACACTACAATGTGAATGCCATTACAACGTTGAGATCCGGAAGAGTGCTGAATAACCAAGTCGGTGAAGAGATTGATGATAATGATAAATCTATCAATAACACCCCGGCTAAGACTTTTCCATCCACTTCTACTTCCACTTCTGACCCTTGTTCATCTACCCCACCATCTTCTTACGAGCCTATTCTTCGTTTTCTTCAAGGCTCGAACCCTTAGCCCACTTCTAGTCCATATAAGACGATCCTCACTCCTATTCTGGGATCTGTTCCACCTATACTGCCTTCTCCAATGTCGGACCCAACTCTTATTGTTAAAGCTCCTTATCCGAATAGGTTAAGGGAAAACAAACCGAGTCCACATATGGAGAAGATTATGGAACTTTTTAAACAAGTTAACATCAACTTAACATCAACATCCTCTCCTAGATGCTATATAACAAGTCTCGTCTTATGCGAAAATTTTAAAGGACTTGTGCACTAGGAAAAGGAAGACTCAAGTGCCCAAAAAGGTCTTTATGACAAATAATGTTAGCACAGCTTTTACCCCACAATTACCAAAGAAACGTAAGGACCCTGGCTGTCCAACAATCTCGATTTCTATTAGGGGTAAAAACATTAACCGTGCTTTAGTTGACCTTGGCGCAAGTGTTAACCTGCTTCCATATTCTGTCTACGAGCAGTTAGGGATTGGAGAGTTAAAACCAGCTCATTGCACTCTCCAAATGGCAGACCGATCAATCACCAAATCTAAGGGTGAACTGGAGGATGTGTTGATAAAAGTCGGGGAATTTATATTCCCTGTGGAGTTTATTGTTCTAGATACACAGCCTGTAGCGAACCCACGAAACCAAATTCCGGTGACTCTTGGTCGACCGTTCCTAGCCACTTCCAATGCTGTCATTAATTGTCGAAACGGTTCCATGAACCTATCCTTTGGAAAAATGACAATTGAGTTGAACATTTACAAAATTGGAAGTCAGCCATCTGAACCCTCTGCTCACATTCTTGATGTCTGTTCTATCTATGAGATAGCTTCCGAAAGCTGCAAGGTTGATAAACTTTGCTTTGAAAATCTCGACGATATTAGCACATCACTGTTTGATCTTGCACATTTTAGTGAAGACACTTTTGATGAGTCTACTCCCGAGTCTGAACCTTTTGACTCATCACTTTCCGAGTCTGTATCCTTTGTAGGCTACGAGCTTCTTCGAGAATCTGAATGTCATTCGCTGACCCCACCTTCTATTGTTTCTCCGCCGACATTAGATCTCAAATTATTACCTTCTCATCTTAAATATGCATATTTAGGTGAGAATGAGTCTTTACCTGTGATCATATCAGCTTCTCTAGCCTTAGAGCAAGAGAAAACTCTTTTAATGGTCTTGAGATCTAATAGGCAAGATTTTGGTTGGACAATGGCTGGCATCAAAGGGATTAGTCCCTGTTCCTGCCAAAAGTTTCTGCGCAAAAGAGCCCAAGGTATCAAATGGCAGCGATACGCTTAAGAAAATGCGAACCAGTATTTTACGGGCTGTATTTTGACAAACTCTCGAATGACAAACAGCTAAATTCTGATGGTATCGAAAGCATCTCGAAAAAGCCTTCGATTTGATATTATATGGGCCTCATAATTCATCCGAGATCAAAAGTTATGAGCAAATATGCTATGCATGTGTAATCTAAGGAAGAAAATGCGAACCAGTATTTTCCGGGCTATATATTGACAAACTCCCGTATAAGAAACAGCTAAATTCTAATGGTATCGAAAGCGTCTCGAAAAAACCTTCAATTTGATAAATTATGGGCCTCATAATTCATCCTGGATTAAAAGTTATGAGGCATCACGTGCCCACATGTGACCGGGCATCACGTGCCCACACGTGACCGAGCATCACGTGCAGACACGTGAGCATTTACAGGCAAAGCCTGTAGGCACTGAATAAAATAAATAATTAAAGGGGTCACGTGCCCACACGTGACCGGGCGTCACGTGCCCACACGTGACCGGGTCTCACGTGCAGACACGTGACCATTTACAGGCAAACTCTGTAGGCACTGAATAAAATAAATAATTAAAGCGGGTCACGTACCAACACATGATGGGTTCCTAAGATCTCTAAACAATAGAATTAAATTCTAATTAAATAATCAAACAGTGGGGTCACGTGCCAACACGTGATAGGCTTTTAAACATTCTTAACTAATAGAATTAAATTCTAATTAAGGGAAATCAAAAACCCTAATATTTCCCTAAATCTTTCCAAACAAAAAGAGTGCGCTCTGTAAAGTGGAGCACCGTTGGATTAAAAATCCAATGGTGATTAAAAATCATCAATTTATGGAAAGATTTTATACAAAGAAAGATTTCCCTGAAATTCACCAAGAATAACAGAAAAAATATCTTTTGGATTAAAAAATCCAATGGTGAATAAAATTCACTGAGTGATCTAAAAGATCATGTTGGTTACAAAAACAACAAAAATCTTTCAATGAAAAATTCACTAAACAATTTGATTCTTTTCTTTCTCCTATAAATAGGAGCCAAGAAGAAAAGAGAAATGATCTACTTTTTTTTGGGAGATATACAACAACAGAGAGAAAAAAAAAGAGAGGAAAATTTAATTCTCAAGAGAGAAAAAGAAGATCTCTTCAGAAAAAGAAACCCTAGGTGAGAAGGGGAAAGAGATCTAAGCTCCATAAAATAAAAAGAGAATTTAATTCTCAATTTAAGAGTTTAACTCTTCTGAATAAGAACTTAGTTCTTCCTTTGGTTGAGGATCTGCAGAAGCAGATCTCCCCACAAGTTGAGAATTTAATTCTCATCAGGGAGATTCTGCCATGCAGATCCAAAACTTAGAGGGAGAATTTAAGTTTAAGGAATTTAATTCCTCCAAATTCATAGGAATTTAATTCCTCCCAATGAAACTAGGGTTTAACCCTACATAAGAATTTAATTCTTCCAAATTCATAGGAATTTAATTCCTCCAAATGAAACTAGGGTTTAACCCTATATAAGAATTTAATTCTTCCAAATACATAGGAATTTAATTCCTCTAAATGAAACTAGGGTTTAACCCTACAAAAGAATTTAATTCTTAAAAAAAACAAGAGACTTAAAGCTCTCCATGCACATAAAGATCAAGTATCTAACATGATCACGTGGTAACACGTGACCCTTCATCCCAACGAACAAAAAAGAATGAACAAGACTAGGTCACGTGCCCCCACATGACCCTTAAACAGACTCCTCAAGATGAGAAAGAAAAAAGCTTGGAGGCAATGCCTTACGTACTCACACGTGACCCTCAAAACTAAAGGGAATAAAGCCAAAGGCAATACTGATTTAGGGCGCCTCACGTGTCCCCACGTGACCCCTGACAAACACCTCTTTAAAAAATAGAATAGGGAAAGAACTGAAGGATTAAAAAATCCAATGCATGGGCGCCCTCACGTGTCCCCACGTGACCCCTAACAAATCCCCTTAATATCCAGTGCATGGATGCCCATCACATGCTCACACGTGATGGCCTTAAAGACTAAAAGTGTTTAACACTTATTTGAATATGCTGGGAAGAAAACAAAGGAGGTTTGGCCCAATTCTCAGGCGCCCCACGTGACCAGCTCATTTTTAGTGTTTAACACTATTTTGAGCATTTTGTCCCCAGTGTTTAACACTGTTTTAAAGCGCATCACGTGGGAACACGTGATCGCCAAATATCTTCTAGTGTTTAACACTATTTTAAAACCAATCTAGCCCAAATTGGCTAAGTTTTCCAGAGGCAAGACTCCCCTTTGACTGAGCCTCAAATATACCCTTTTCTTCCAAGATTGATCATCTCATATGGCATATGAGTGCTCAACACTCAATAAAAGATATAGGTATGGTCTGAACCCAGACTCATGTTTATCATTGCTAAATAATGGGGGGCTGAACCCAGACAAATGTTCAACAGTCTAAACAAAGTTCCAACATTTTAAACCTAATTGGACTTAGCCCAAGTTGGCCATAAGTCCTCAATTCAGATTTAACTGAGCCCCATGTGCTCATAATCTAATTAATTGATCTTAGTCCCAAATTGGACTACAGATTTCCCAATCAACTTTGGTTTAAGGGTACATCTCTTTACTACTCTGATATTTGTCGTTCTAATCCTTCAACGTCTTCAGAGAGGTGACGGGTCCCGACAACCATACATTCCATAGACTATTGTAACGTTTTGAAAATCGTTTCGGTGAAATTTCGAAAAATCGGTAAAATAAGGGGGTTTTCTGTAAAAAGTCAAAATACAAATATCTTATTATAAAAATTAAATATACATATTCTAGCTATGTAATTGCTATTATTTGGTGTTTATTGAGCCGCTGGTGAAATTTCAAATTTTCTGAAAAAAATATTATTTTATTATTATTTTAAGCCGTCACTAATACATTTAATTAGGGAAAATTACAAATTGGAATGAGTTGAAACAAATTTTGTGCATCATAAAACATTAAATAAAATTTTATCATGTGGTTTTTGGAACGAAATCATTTGCCAAAACGGTTTAGAAATTATTGAAGAAAAAAGACTTTTTTTTTAGCGTAAATGGATGTTTGGGGTATTATATTTATCATTTTTCTTCACCCCACACCCGTACCCACACCCATACACCCCCATTCACTTCTCCCCTTGGCTGAATTCAGCAGCCCCCATCTTTTTCCCCACTTGAATTTCAAAGAAAAGAAAAGAAAGAAAACAAAGGAAATGAAAGGAAATTGTAAAATGAGTTGGACCTTTGACTTTATGCCTTGACTTGGACTATTTTCCTCACCTCCCTCTCTCTCCTCTCCCCTCCATTTTCAGCCGAGCCCCCCCTTTGTGCAGCCCCAATTTCCCCCCTCTCATTTCATCACAAAATTCCATCAAAAATCCACAAATTTACTCACAAATTCAAAGCAAACTCCAAATCCAAGCTTTACCCATTATTCTTTAGCCAATTATGTATGGATCTTGGGGGATGGAAGCAAGTTTGGGAGGCCATGGGTGCTTGTGGATCTTCAAATGTTTTTGGGTATAATTCTAAACATTTTTGCTTAATTTGTTACTAATTTCTTAAAGCTAAACTACTTAAGTGTTAATTAGGCTTAAGTTGCAAGTTTTGGAATTCAAGTTATGAATTTGAATGCAAGTTAGGGTTTTATAAAATTGGTGTATGGTTGTGTGTTATATTTAGGCTTTTTTGTCATGTTAATACAAGATTAGTAGCTTGTGCTAATGGTTAGTTTAAAAATTGTGTTAATTTGCTAATTTGCTTACTAGGTTTTTGAAATTGTTTAAATACTTGGGATTAAAAATGTGTTTAGGTTTTTCATGACTTCATTAACTTTATTAAGTGTGGTTTAATGCTTTAGATCATGGAAATCCAACCTAAATTGTAGTTTGTGCATTTTTGCTATGAAATTGTTAAAAAAGAGTATTTTGTAAACTAGAATATTAGGGTTTTTGGAATTTAATGAGATTAAATTCCGGAAATTGTGTATATGACTTATTTAAGATATTTAATAAGTATATTGGCCGCTACATTCATTTAAACATCATGTTTTGTACAAAAACGGCGAATTGTGCTTGCTAGATTTTCGGAAAAATGACTTTTTAAGTGAAATTGGGGTTTTTGTGAGTTTTAACCTAGTTTATATTAAAATTAGTGTTCGTGAATGTGCAAATGAGTGTGATTGGATTTTTCTCGATGGTTTGACGTTTGTACATCGACATCGAGGGTTGGTTTGACTATTCTTGCATGCGTAGGCGATAGGTTTGGACCTATGCGTGATACGCGTGCCGATTTGATTTTCGTATGCCGTTTCGATTTCGAATTTAGTTTTAATGCGATATGGTGCGTTATGATATGTAGGTACCCCCATGTGGACTTCGAGACGACAAGCAAGCGCGTGGCGACGTCGGCACCGGCTAGCGAGGACCAGGTGAGTAGATTTATATCTACGGGGAGAAGTCGGGTGGATGGCGTATAGCACCCCCGCAGTCCGTGGTGGTGTATACGGATGCGTATACAAACCAACAATTATTGTATGTTATTTGGGCTTAATATCGATGTTAGGATGGATATTGGTGTGTTGGATTACTTTTGTGTTGCGAACCCTACGATAGTGTTGCACTACACATACACACATACATACTTGCATACATTTCTATTGATATGTGCTCATGGGATTCTTTATAGTTATGTGTTCACATGGGTATGGGACTATGTGTTCACATACGGATTTGAGGATGATACTTGGGATTGAGCTGAGTCGATGAGATTTGATTTGAGGCCGTGAGATCGGTGATATAGCAGGGTTCGTATCTTAGATACGACATGACGTTGTAGCGGGTCCTTGACGTAGTGTTTCACACACGTCCATGCATACGTAGGCGGTATCAGTATGGTACTAGACGTAGATCAGTACCCCGATCTTGATAATTGATAAAGAGGATACCAGGTGAATAGTATGATGAATGTGATATTGACCCGTACCCAGATTGGGATGCCGTACGACGGATTTACGTACGAGCTATATTGATGATTGATCCGCACTCTTGACTTGGGATGCCTGACTATAGATATGGTATCGGATATGATATTATTGAGGCGGGATCACCGACTAATATATATACAGGTATGTATATGTATCGATTCAGATGTTAGGCGGTTTCCTTACCTGTAGTTCAGCTTGTTAGTTCAGCCGTATAGTTTAGTGTAGTTAGATTAGATTAGACTCCTACCTATTTCAAAACTAGCGGGTCGTGTGTATTTTAAAAGACAGGTCAAGGGAATCTACGGATATTTCAAAAACGACGTATCTTTTCATAAAAACACCGTAGCTCTATTTTCAAAACCCCATGATTCGTGTTATTTCAAAAGGCACCATTTGTAGGACTTATATTAGATTAATGCAGATTAGTTATAGTTGCGTCTAGTTTTCAGCTCCCGCTCATTTTTGTGGTCCGCTTCGCATCGCATGCTTATTTTATGTTTCATACTCCATTATTGATATCATGCTGTTAGGACACCAGCACCATTACCGATGATGCGTATGTACCACGTACACTTAATTGCCGGCTCACACACATCTTCATCGGTAATTGCCATGTCACGTACACCTTAGAAAATATTATTGCTTGACATAGCCTGTTAGCTAATAGTTAGACATGATATTAGTGTACTTGCTTTATATGTTAGTTAGATATTGTAGTTATTACCTGCTACTTCATGCATACTGTTATTCATTGTTATGCCGCATTCATGGATTCTCATGCATATATTCACTATTTTACGTGTTATTGAGGTTTTGGATTCGGATTTCCATGAGATTTTCTGGATTTGGAGGAAAACCGCAAAAACTTATATGAACTGATTTCTCTCTTTTTAAAATAAAAGGTGCGGTTTTCCCATGATGTATGAGTCGTCCACCATGAGTTTCCTGATGGATTTCGAGACCCGATTCGAGGAGACGGATGAACCGTTTCGGGTACATGGTGGACCCGGTAAGGTACCCCGGGGCAAGAAGCGCGTGATGATGACGATGTGAGCCTGGCAGGGGAGCACTACCTACCGGTGATATTACCCGACGCGTCGGATATCCGGAGGATACCGTCGTGGTCTTGAGATGGATGGTAGGGGCCGGTCTGGACTGACGGCGCCCTAGATATTGAGATTGAGATATTGTGATTGAGACTTGAGGTACATAGATTGTGACACAGAGATATCGAGGTATTTGGACACTTATTTTGTGTCGATGCTGGGCACTGTTTTATGCTGATTTCATATATGGTACCTCATTTCTTTTAAAATACAGAAATCTCACTGATTTATGAAACCAGTTTTATTCAGTACATGCATTCTGTTTTACACATTCATACATCATCCATATGATATATTGCTACCTGAGGCACTGACACGGGCACATGAGATTACACTCGGGTTAGATATTTTCCCTATCCTTATTATAGGCTACGTGTTATTCATATATTTGAGGATATTTTATGATCATTGGCCTAGGTTGCATTATTTATGCGATTTCTATGCGTAGATATTTTTCTATTCACGAGTTGGCAACTCACCCCCGTTGTGCCCCAGTTTCTTGCAGGTTTGCCGTACAGGTTTCATTACGGCTTTGCGGGCATAGTTTCGTTCGGGTGACTTGCTAGTAGGTAGGTTTTTCTTGTATCGTACCCATCATATTATCTTGTATATCATTATTCTGTTGTATCTAGAAGTTCCATCAACCAAACATGTATTTATTGAGATAGAGACCAGTGTTGTTTATTCTTTCGACCTTAGAGTCGCTCGTTATATTTCTGGTGGTTTTGAGTTTCCTTTTGAGTTTTGATCCTCGCCGTTGGCGTTGTATATTATATTGTTGTGTGGTTGTGACCGTCGATTGACGAAGAGCTAGCTCCCGCTTGGGGATGCCCTTTTCTTAATTTCGTATACTATTCATGTTGTATCCCGTTTGGGAGCCTGTATTTACAAAGGAGACTCTGCCGAAATTTTCAGTAAATTTTTGATGTTTTTAAAAAACCGCATAATTCGGCTTATGCTATTGAAATTACTTGATTTAAATTGGTTTTCCTTCACTCTACTACTTTTCTTGGTTTGGATTTCTGGGTTTTCGGCTTACTTAGATTACGAACGCCTCGAGACGTTTCGTAGTTTAAGTGCCGGTCATGTTCCGTACTTTCGGGTCGTGACAACTATGATGTCTTTAAACTGGACTGTGGGGTCCTTAAACTCATGGACTATGATGTCCTTAACCTCGGACTATGGGGTCCTTAAACCCATGGACTATGATGTCCTTAAGCTCGGACTGTGGGGTCCTTAAGCCCATGGACTATGATGTCCTTAACCTTGGACCACCAAATCCTTAAACTGGTAATCGACCGCAATGTCCCTAAACTAAACAATAGAGCCCAAATGCTCTTTTGTTGGATCTAAACGATCCTGTTAAGTTGATCTTAGTCTAAAATTAGACTAACGTATCCTTAACAAACGGTTAAGTTGATCTTAGTCTTAAATTAGACTAACGCATCCTTAAACCCAACCCAAACCCCAAATCTAAGAAGATACGGATTTAGACTAATCAACGCCCTACGGGCGACAACATAAATTAGTCTCCGTACACAATCGACGGGCAACCTAAAACAAAACAAATACACACGACACGAAGTGACCATCTGGAGAAGGAGAGAGT
Source organism: Agapanthus africanus (assembly GCA_030015575.1). Taxonomy (NCBI): domain Eukaryota; kingdom Viridiplantae; phylum Streptophyta; class Magnoliopsida; order Asparagales; family Amaryllidaceae; genus Agapanthus; species Agapanthus africanus. The sequence continues at coordinate 201,084,586 of CM057347.1, read as the reverse complement.
GGTTACCGCGATGCGGTAGCGTAATTAACTGCAGGAGTTTGCGCCTGTAGGGAAGAGCGTCCCCACAATCAAAAACTCCTCAAATGAGGGGGAATCTGATGAAGTCTGCTACAACGGCCGCATCCGTCTAAACCTCCGATATACGGTGCCATAAATCAACTTGGCATCTTCAGAGAGGTGGAGAGATAAATCCAAATAGCATATGCTCCCAAAATTCAGGCCAGACATCCCAACGTCTCGGTCGCGTCTTTCGGCGGAGAACAGATTCTGGCACGCCCGGTGGGACCTTTTCCTCTTTCCACTCCACACTTCGTATGTCGTGTTCGCGAACGAATCGCGGTTTGATATGGTTGCCCTTGGATTCGAGGTACTAAGATCTGGTGTCTTGCTCCATACAGAGAAAATGGCTTTCAACTGCACAAACTGCAATGACTGCAACAACTCCCACTCTGTCCTTACTGGAAGAGTGACTTATGGGCCTCAAGCGGTCTCCGTTTTCACGATGCCAGTGGAACAGGTGACGCAAGCCACCACAGGGCTATTCTTTGGGACCATGCTCCCACCAATGAGCTTCAACGCCCCATTGTCATCACAAGAAGCTCCGAAGAAGTCGGTCTTTGATCAGCTTACAACTACCGCGGCCCCTCTCAACGGGTCGCCCAAGTCTAGTGCCTCAGTTTTCAACAGACTGGATCAAAGCTCAAGTGGGCTCGTGAAGAAGCCCTCCATACCTGAAGCGGCCATCCCAAAGCAGATAGTCATTCCTGTTCCTAAAGTCATCAGAGCGACTTCTCCTGCTAAGGGGTCGGTCTTCACGAGACTGGCCGTTTCAGCTCCCGTTCCAGACAAAGTCATGAGGGCTGTTTCCCCTGTTCGAAAGTCGGCCTTTGCAAGACTGACTATCCCCTCTCAACGGACGTCAGTCTTTGATAGGCTAGCGCCAATGACAGCCTCTCCTCAAAGCAGGGGGCATAAGGAAGCTCATCCAACAGCGGAGATGATCCCGGCCGCACGACATGCTCGACGTCGCCACTGGTGCCGAGTAAAGAAAGCTGGGGGCAGCTCTCCTTTTGGACTAACTCCGCCGGCTCCAATGGTGGAAGTTGATGCTGCTGTTCCAACTGGGAAAGCTTTGAACTACTTAACAGGGTGCGCAGAAATTCACCAACTGCCGTACTAAAAATGTCTCCTCCGCCTATTGAAAAGATCACAAAGGCGAAGCCGGAGCAGCCCTCTCAGCGGTTGTCCTCTAAAATTTACAAAGTTTGGCGACAGGTTCAGGACTCGGTGATTGATCAAGATTACTCTTGCCGACAGAAAAAGATGAAGCTTAGGCAAGAGAAGGATCACCCTGACAAGCCACAGAAGGCGACAGCTAATTGGGTGCCCACTGCAACGGCTCGCTCAACTTCGACCGCCCACAAGAAGAGAAGGCCAGAGAAAATTCCCGTGTCTGCGACAAATGTCAAGGGCACTGAGCCTAAAGGCCCTAAGTCTGGGGGCATGGTGGTGCATACCGTCTATATGGCATCCGAAAAAGAGGATAACCGTATCTCTACAGGTCATCGACCGCTTATGCGATCAGTGACTAAGGCTCAGGAGCAGCAACAACAAAAGCTCCAAGAGATGCTAACATCTATGGCCGCACTCACGGGACCAAAAGCAAGCCCGGAGACATCCTCAGAGCAACGTCATGAGCAGGAAACTGATGCCGAATTCCTTCGGAGAATGCTTGAGAAGAAGGACAAAGAGGCTGCGGAACAAGCGGCCAACATAAAACAAATGGCCTTTCTGTTCCAAGATATGGTGGGCATGATGATCCAGCCAGACCCTCCAGCCGAAGACCCTCCCGTAATAATTGAAGATGATAGAGGAGAAACATCAAATCCTCTGGCAGCTCTGTCAACAGCCAAGGAGGAGACCATCTCCAAAGCCACGCTCGATGATTACATCGCTCAGCAGATAAGTTCATCAGGTGAATGAAGCAGCTGGGCAAATTGTTAAGACTGGACGACCCTATCCGGGTTGGTACGACCAGATAAATTACCCGCCGGGATACACGATCCCCAAATTCCACATATATAAGGGGACGGGAAATCCGCATCAGCACGTCGCTCAATTCAGAGCCTTATGCGGCAACACTGGAGGTGACGATAAGCTACTACTCCGCCAGTTTATTGGCAGTTTGTCGGAGACGGCATTCGAGTGGTATTCCGAACTCCCAAATGACTCTGTTAAGACATTCGCAGAGATGGAGTTGCTATTCACCCAGCGTTTCGCCAGCGCTAGCGAACGCACCTCGATCACCGCGTTAATTAACGCCAAAGTGAAGCCAGGCGAAACATGGGTGCAGTATGCGATACGGTGGCGGGATCTATGGTCGAAGTGCGAGCAGCGCATCGAAGAAGCGCCTGCAGTAGGCATGTTCGTAGGGACCCTCGACCCTTAGGCAACCATTTCACAATTCATGATGTTCTTCAAGCCGACCACCTTCCAGGCCTTAATTGACAAGCTAGCCCAAATAGTCCAGATGGGCCATAGGCCTTCCTCTTCAAAGTCGGAGCCTCGGAATGAAAAGGGCCAAGGGAAAGCAATCTTCTTCGCCAACGCTCATCAACAACCGAGTGACCCGAGATCGGTTGTTCGCCAAAGCAACAAGCGGCAATCCCTCGATGAGAAGTTGAGACGTCCTTACTCGTTTCTCCGGGATAAAACAAGAAAACTGTTTGAACTGGCAGTGCGCAATGGGCTCATCACTCTACCAGAGTCGAGACACCCAACGCGACCGAACGACATCAACGATCCTAATTACTGCCCCTACCACCGAGTATTGGGCCATCCAATCGAAGACTGCTACATCTTCAACAACTGGGTTGAAGACCAATTCCAACAGGGCAAGTTCGCGCTATCCGAAAACTGGAAGGTGAATCCGCCACAACAGCACACTCCTAAAAGGGTGGACACACCGGTGGCATCGTGCTCTTTTATAGAAGAAGCTCCATAGGAGGTCGCTCTTTCAGCCAAGACGAAAAGGATGCTGAAGGATCTTCATACATGCACGGCAATTAGGTGGAAAAGCCCGCTAGAGCCTGAGATCATTGAGGGAATGCTAAAACCGCTCTCGATGCCGAGAATTGGTAGCGATGGTCAAAACGCTCAGGCCCAGCCGTCAAAGTCTTCAAAGAAGAAGAAAAAGCCCGTGAAGCCTGATGACAAGCGCACGGATCTGTAAAAGCATATTGACGCGCTGGAGGAATATAACCAGAAGGCGCGGACCCTGGTCACACTCCAAGAATTTCTCAACAATATCCTTGAGAGCGGAGATAACGACAATAACGACGGGGATGACTCGTCAGAAGAATCTGAGGACTATGTGGAAAGTTGTCACATGATCTCTCATTCGGCGTTAACTAACGAAGAAGCTCACTCGGCGATAGAAGACAGCATAAAAGAGCTGGGGGCAGGATCGAAGCCAAAACCCTTGGAACTGTCTGACGAGATGATCGACTTGCTACTGAACGAAGCCCGTCAGAAAAGCAAAGCCAATCGAGAGCGCGACCTGGCTATATTCAAAAAAGCCAAACGCCGACGACTGAATGAAAAGGTCGAGGCACCCCAACCGGATCGAAGCATCCCTATCGCCAGCAAAAACAAGCTTAAAGTAAGGAAACGATTCGCTAGGGCCCTGTCAACAGGAATGAAGTTGCCCTCTTTCAGAGGAAATTCTCCTGGCTGTATACGTCTTGATGAAGCGGACATACATCCTAACTTCTGCTTGTACCATCAGAGGGTTGCATACCCTACCGAGGAGTGCATAGCCTTTAAAAACTGGTGGCAGGGATATGTTGCCCACCGACAACACGTTCAACGAGTGAAGCGCAATGCTCGTCGGGAACAGAAAAGCACGACAGATGAGCGCAAAAGAGCTGCTGGCAACTGTCACATAGTCGACACCAAGGGATCGCAAGTATCACCTTTGGAAGCGACTCTGACGAAGAAATCGCCCTCAGCCCTCTCTTTAAGGAATCCACTTCCGACACAAAAAAGGCGAAGATTTCCGAGAAAATCTAGCTTCGTAATCGTACGTTGCCCGAAAAATCTCGGACCTATGAACGCTTGACCGAAACGTCGTTAAACTACTGCCAACCCGCGCCGTCCCCAAACTGATGTGGTGTTAAAAAAAATGAAAAAAAACGGTACGTCCATAAGCGAGATGGGCACGGATGAAAACCCGGAAGGGCTCCGTGAGTAAAAACAGCAGGGCTACCGGCGAGTTTTGTGAAAACCTGAAAGAGCGCAATCTCGTTAAAAGACACTCGCAAGGTCCTCTCGACCTTGTAAGGAGAAAATACCTGCGTGGGATCCTTACGACTCATAAGGGATCAACACACTTAGGGATCCCCACGATTCCTAAGGAGAAGTTACACTTACGAGAGCCTCACGACTCGTAAGGAGAACCCTCACGACTCATAAGATTCAAAAGTCTTAAGCTACAGGGATCTGAACCTGTTCTTAAGCCATCACCTTTCCCAGATTGCACTATAAGCGGTTCAATATTGACCCTTGTATACAATCCACGGACACAAATAAACGTTTCCCCAACAGAGTCCCACCACTGACCAGGGATGTCCTCGCATGGGGAACGACACTTGTAAGTCCTCTCGACTTATGAGGAGAAAACACTCTTGTAAGATCCTTACGACTTACGAGAAGCCATACACTTGGGAATTCTCACGATTCTTAAGGAGAAAACGCACTTATGAGATCCTCACGACTCGTAGGGAGAAATACCTTTATGAGACCCTTACGGTTCATGAAGTCAAAAGCCTTAGTCGACAGGATCTTAACCCGTTTTGCTAAGCCACCTTTGTTCAAACCAACAAAGGCAAATGATGATTCGCTCATGGCAATATCCCAGTTGTAGCGATACTGATGCCTAAATTGGTATCATATCCCAAGTCCCTTACTCGCAGCAAAAGGTCAGCGAGCCAAAAGTGCATATGAAATAGCCAAAATGATAGGGCAACTTGCAACAAAATCAGCAAGTAAAATTATATGCATTCGAAAAATAGCCGAAATGGTTGGGCAACTCGCAATAAAAAACAGCGAGTAAACAAAAAAATTAGCCGAAATGATTGGGCACCGTGAAAAATAGCCGAAATGATTGGGCAATCGCAAACTTCGCGATATAAAAGCTGAAATGATAGAGCATCGTGGAAAGAAACAAAAAAAATTGAAATGAAACTTTTTGCCCTGCAGGTGAGGTCACATTGACCCCTGTATATAATCCAAGGGCACAAACAAGAAGGGAACCATACCGTCTCACCAGGCTTCGTCGAAGCAAAGCCAAATCTCGACGGTTCATAGACAACCTAGAGACAATCTCAACATTCGTCGCAATATTGCAGACACAATGTCAACAAACGAAGCGAAGGAAGATCCCTAGGTTCAGAGTCTCGACGTCAACATCGACAACTTAGAGATCAACACCGGCGTTCTTCCTCCCTCCAATCGAATGCAGACGCAACATCAACAAACGGAGGGACGACAAAGTCCCCTAGTTACAAATCTTGACGGTTCACAGACAACCTAGAGACTACCTCGGAGCCATGGTAGAGTCCCTAGTTCCAAGTCTCGACGGCAACATCTAGAGCCTAGAGATCACAACAGCGTTCCTCCTTATTCCAGCAGGACTCGAATGCGACAATCAATCTCGGAGCCATGGCAGAGTCCCTAGTTCCAAGTCTCGACAGCCACATCTATAGCCTAGAGACCCACAACGGTGTCCCTTCTCATTCCAACCAGAAGCAGATACGACGTCAACAAACGGAGCCATGGCAGAGTCCCTAGTTCCAAGTCTCGGCGGCCACATCTACAGCCTGGAGACCAACAACAGCGTTTCTTCTCACTACAACGGAATGCAGACGCGACGTCAACAAGCGACCCCAGGGTCAAAACAACGGAGCCACGGCAAAGTCCCTAGTTCCAAGCAACGACGGTTCATCAGCAATCTAGAGACCACCTCGACATTCATCTCGACACAGCAGACGAGATGTCACCACAGCGTTCTTCCTCCAACAGGATTCAGACGCAATTCCACCAAACGGAGCCATGGCAAAGTCCCTAGTTCCATATTTCAACGGTGACATCTACAGCCTAGAGATCATCAACAGCGTTCCTCCTCATTCCAGCAGGATACAGATGCGGCATCCACCAAACGGAGCCATGGCAAAGTCCCTAGTTCCATATTTCAACGGTGACATCTACAGCCTAAAAATCAGCAACGGTGATCCTTCTCATTCCAGCAGGATTCGGACGCGACGTCAACAAAGCGAAGCCACGGCAAAGTCCCTAGTTCCAAGACTCTACGGTCCATAGACAACCTAGAGTCAACCAATGACCTTCCCGCCAAATCAACGCTCCGTCTTGGAAACAAGTCAACCAACTCCGAGGAAATTAGTATCCTTGGAAAAAATCTCGATTCAGGGAAATCAGCGTCCTTGACGAGAGCATCTCAATTCGCGTCGACCCGCAGAGAAATCAGCGTCTTTGCAGGAATACCTCGATTCGTCTCAACCCCAGGGAAATCAGTGTCCTTGGCAAAACCTCGATTCGCGTCAACCCACAGAGAAATCAGTGTCTTTGCAGGAATACCTCGATTCGTCTCAACTCCGATGAAATCAGCGTCCTTGGCCAAAACCTCGATTCAGGGAAATCAGCGTCCTTGACGAGAGCATCATGATTCACGTCGACCCGCAGAGAAATCATTGTCTTTGTAGGAATACCTCGATTCGTCTCAACCCGAGGGAAATCAGTATCCTTGGCAATATCTCGATTCAGGGAAATCAGCGTCCTTGACGAGAGCATCATGATTCACGTCGACCCGCAGAGAAATCAGTGTCTTTGCAGGAATACCTCGATTCGTCTCAATCCCAGGGAAATCAGTGTCCTTGGGAAAACCTCGATTCGCGTCGACCCACAGAGAAATCAGTGCCTTTGCAGGAATACCTCGATTCGTCTCAACTCCGAGGAAATCAGCGTCCTTGGCCAAAACCACGATTCAGGGAAATCAGCGTCCTTGACGAGAGCATCATGATTCGCGTTGACCCACAGAGAAATCAGTGTCTTTGCAGGAGTACCTCGATTCGTATCAACTCCGAGGAAATCAGCGTCCTTGGCCAGAACCTCGATTCAGGGAAATCAGCGTCCTTAACGAGAGCAACATGATTCGCGTCGTCTCGCAGAGAAATCAGTGTCTTTGTAGGAGTACCTTGATTCGTATCAACTCCAAGCAAATCAGTGTCCTTGGCAAAATACTCGATTCGCATCGACCCGCAAAGAAATCAGTGTCTTTGCAGGAATACCTCGATTCGTTTCGACTCAAAGGAAATCAGTGTCCTTGGCAAAACCTCGATTCAGGGAAATCAGCGTCCTTGACGAGAGCACCTCGATTCGCGTCAGCCCGCAGAGAAATCAGTGTCTTTGCAGGAATACCTCGATTCGTTTCGACTCCAGGGAAATCAGTGTCCTTAGCAAAAACCTCGATTCAGGGAAATCAGCGTCCTTGACGAGAGCATCTCGATTCGCGCCGACCCGCAGAGAAATCAGTGTCTCTGTAGGAATATACGACGTTAGCAAAGCGGAGCCACGGCAAAGTTCCCAGTTCCATGACTCGGCGGTGCACAGACAACCCAAAGTCAACCCTCGACCTTCCTGTTGAAGCAATGCTTTGACTCGGGAATAGGTCAACTCATCAATCACTTACGAGTCCTCTCGACTTGTAAGGAAGAAAATTCTCTTGTGAGATCCTTACGACTCTCAAGAGAAAACACACTTAGGGATCCTCACATTCCTAAGAAGAAAATACACCTACGAGATCCTCTTGACTCGTAGGGAGAAAAAAATCTTTATGAGACCCTCACGGCTCATAAAGTTGGAAAGTCTTAGGCAACCAATCCTAACCCTGTTTTCTAAGCCATCTCTACCTTATAAAAAGTTCAAGATGGACTGTTATCTACCATCTATGGGCCACACTTGCCAAAGTTACATGCTGCTGAAATGGAGATGTTACTCATGAGAATATAAACTACTTCACGCCAGAGTAAAACATAAAGAAATAGAAGGGTGCGGCTCATGGAGCTGAGGGTTTGGAACTATATCCCTTAAGAGTCGAGATTTGAGTCAATGATAAATGACGACGCTTGTGTCCGCTCGTTATCTTCTCAGATCAAGATTCTGAAAATTATATACCAACCCGAAACTGGTCATACGCTATGAATGACTCTGCACTACTTCACCCACGTACATACTTACGTGGGCAAAGTAGTGGGGGACATTTGTTCCCGCCAAAAATTTCTGCGCAAAAGAGCCCAAGGTATCAAATGGCAGCGATACGCTTAAGAAAGTGTGAACCAGTATTTTACCCGCTGTATTTTGATAAACTTCCGAATGAGAAACAGCTAAATTCTGATGGTATCGAAAGCATCTAGAAAAAGTCTTCGATTTGATATATTATGGGCCTCATAATTCATCCGAGATCAAAACTTATGAGCAAATATGCTATGCACGTGTAATCTAAGGAAGAAAATGCGAACCAGTATTTTCCGGGCTATATATTGACAAACTCCCGAATAGGAAACAGCTAAATTCTGAGGGTATCGAAAGTGTCTCGAAAAAACCTTCAATTTGATATATTATGGGCCTCATAATTCATCCGAGATCAAAAGTTATGAGGCATCACATGCCCACACGTGACCGGGCATCACGTGCAGACACATGACCATTTACAGGCAAAGCCTGTAGGCACTGAATAAAATAAATAATTAAAGGGGTCATGTGCCCACATGTGACCGGGCCTCACGTGCAGACACGTGACCATTTACAGGCAAAGTCTGTAGGCACTGAATAAAATAAATAATTAAAGGGGGTCACGTGCCAACCCGTGATGGGTTCCTAAGATCTCTGAACAATAGAATTAAATTCTAATTAAATAATCAAACAATGGGGTCACGTGCCAACACGTGATAGGTTTTTAAACATTCTTAACTAATAGAATTAAATTTTAATTAAGGGAAATCAAAAACCCTAATATTTCCCTAAATCATTCCAAACAAAAAGAGTGCGCTCAGTAAAGTGGAGCACCGTTGGATTAAAAATCCAATGGTGATTAAAAATCACTAATTCATGGAAAGATTTTATACAAGGAAAGATTTCCCTGAAATTCACCAAGAACAACAGAAAAAAATATCTTTTGGATTAAAAAATCCAATGGTGAATAAAATTCACTGAGTGATCTAAAAGATCATGTTGGTTACAAAAACAACAAAAATCTTTCAATGAAAGGTTCACTAAACAATTTGATTCTTTTCTTTCTTCTATAAATAGGAGCCAAGAAGAAAAAAGAAAGGATCTACTTTTTTTTTTGGGAGATATACAACAACAGAGAGAAAAAAAAGAGAGGAAAATTTAATTCGCAAGAGAGAAAATGAAGATTTCTTCAGAAAAAGAAACCGGTGAGAAGGGGAAAGAGATCTAAGCTTCATAAAATAAAAAGAGAATTTAATTCTCAATTTAAGAGTTTAACTCTTCTGAATAAGAACTTAGTTCTTCCTTTTGGTTGAGGATCTGCAAAAGCAGATCTCTCCACAAGTTGAGAATTTAATTCTCATCGGGGAGATTCTGCCATGCAGATCCAAAATTTAGAGGGAGAATTTAAGTTTAAGGAATTTAATTTCCCCAAATTCATAGGAATTTAATTCCTCCCAATGAAACTAGGGTTTAACCCTACATAAGAATTTAATTCTTCCAAATTCATAGGAATTTAATTCCTCCAAATGAAACTAGGGTTTAACCCTACATAAGAATTTAATTCTTCCAAATACATAGGAATTTAATTCCTCTAAATGAAACTAGGGTTTAACCCTACAAAAGAATTTAATTCTTAAAAAAACAAGAGACTTAAAGCTCTCCATGCACATAAAGATCACGTGGTAACACGTGACCCTTCATCCCAATGAACAAAAAATAACGAATAAGACTAGGTCACGTGACCCACGTGACCCATAAACAGACTCCTCAAGATGAGAAAGAAAAAAGCTTGGAGGCAATGCCTCACGTGCTCACACGTGACCCTCAAAACTAAAGGGAATAAAGCTAAAGGCAATACTGATTTAGGGCGCCTCACGTGTTCCCACGTGACCCCTGACAAACACCTCTTTAAAAAAGAGAATAGGGAAAGAACTGAAGGATTCAAAAATCCAATGCATGGGCGCCCTCACGTGTCCCCACACGACCCCTAACAAATCCTCTTAATATCCAGTGCATGGATGCCCATCACGTGCTCTCACGTGATGGCCTTAAAGACTAAAAGTGTTTAACACTTATTTGAATATGCTGGGAAGAAAACAAAGGAGGTTTGGCCCAATTCTCAGGCGCCCCACGTGACCAGCTCATTTTTAGTGTTTAACACTATTTTGAGCATTTTGTCCCCAGTGTTTAACACTGTTTTAATGCGCATCACGTGGGAACACGTGATCGCCAAATATCTTCTAATGTTTAACACTATTTTAAAACTAATCTAGCCCAAATTGGCTAAGTTTTCCAGAGGCAAGACTCCCCTTTGACTGAGCCTTAAATATACCCTTGTCTTCCAAGATTGATCATCTCATATGGCATATGAGTGCTCAGCACTCAATAAAAGATAAAGGTATGGTCAGAACCCAGACTCATGTTTAGCATTGCTAAATAATGGGGGGCTGAACCCAGACAAATGTTCAATAGTCCAAACAAAGGTCCAACATTTTAAACCTAATTGGACTTAGCCCAAGTTGGCCATAAGTTCTCAATTCAGATTTAACTGAGCCCATGTGCTTATAATCTAATTAATTGATTTTAGTCCCAAAGTGGACTACAGATTTCCCAATCAACTTTGGTTTAAGGGTACATCTCTTTACTCCTCTGATATTTTTCGTTGTAATCCTTCAACGTCTTCAGAGAGGTGACGGGTCCCGACAACCATACATTCCATAGACTATGACGTCTTTAAACTGGACTATGGGGTCCTTAAACTCATGGACTATGATGTCCTTAATCTCGGACTGTGGGGTCCTTAAACCCATGGACTATGATGTCCTTAACCTCGGACTGTGGGGTCCTTAAGCCCATGGACTATGATGTCCTTAACCTTGGACCACCATGTCCTTAAACTGGTAATCGACCGCAATGTCCCTAAACTAAACAATAGAGCCCAAATGCTCTTTTGTTGGATCTAAACGATCCTGTTAAGTTGATCTTAGTCTAAAATTAGACTAACGTATCCGTAACAAACGTTTAAGTTGATCTTAGTCTTAAATTAGACTAACACATCCTTAAACCCAACCCAAACCCCAAATCTAAGAAGATACTGATTTGGACTAATCCACGCCCTACGAGCGACAACATAAATTAGTCTCCATACACAATCCACGGGCAACCAAAAACAAAACAAACACACACGACACGAAGTGACCATCTGGAGAAGGAGAAAGTGGTTACCGCGATGCGGTAGCGTAATTAACTGCGGGGGCTTGCGCCTGCAGGGCAGAGCGTCTCCACAATCAAAAACCCTTCAAATGAGGGGGAATCTGACGAAGTCTGCTACAACGGCCGCATCCGTCTAAACCTCCGATATACGGTGCCATAAATCAACTTGGCATCTTCGGAGAGGTGGACGGATAAATCCAAATAGCATCTTCCCCCAAAATTCAGGCCAGACGTACCAACGTCTCGGTCGCGTCTTTCGGCGAAGAACAGTCCCTTGATTGTTGAACATCATATACATCTGATGGATGAAGCCAAGCCAACCCGAGAACCACAAAGATGGTTGAATCCCGTCATGAAGGAGGCGGTAAAGAAAGAAATCGTCAAATGCCTTGACAGTGGTACCATTTACCCAATCTCTGAATGCCAATGGGTAAGTCCTATTCATGTAGTCCCTAAGAAGTCTGGCATCACGGTCATAACAAATGAGGCTAATGAGTTAATCCAGACACGCGCTCAAACTGGGTGGCGTGTATATATTGATTATAGAAAACTCAATGCCGCAACGAGGAAAGACCACTTTCCTCTACCTTTCATTGACCAGATGTTGGAACTCTTAGCTGGACATGAATATTATTGTTTCATGGACGGATACTCTGGCTATAATCAGGTCCCTATTGCTGAAAAGGATCAAGATAAAACCACATTTACTTGTCCTTTCAGAACTTTTGCTTATAGACGCATGCCCTTTGGGTTATGCAATGCTCCCGCTACATTTTAGCGGCGTATGATGGGGATATTCTCAGACATGGTCAAGAATTTTCTGGAGATTTTCATGGACGATTTCTCGATATTCGGAGATTCTTTTGATGACTGCCTATCTCATCTTGACGCGGTACTTACTCGTTGTAAAGATAAGAACTTAACCTTGAATTGGGAAAAATGCCATTTCATGGTCTAAGAGGGAATTGTGCTTGGACATGTCATTTCACGAAAAGGTATTGAGGTTGACAGAGCTAAAATAAATGTCATTCATAACCTTCCCCATCCCAAATGCATCAAAGATATATGATCTTTCCTTGGCCATGCAGGCTTTTACAGGAGATTCATTAAGAATTTTAGCAAAATTGCTAGACCTTTAACTCTTCTCTTGGCCAAGAATACAACATTTCACTTTGACTCGAACTGTATGGCTGCATTTGACTCACTTAAGAATTCCCTCACTACAGCCCATGTTCTTTCATCTCCTGATTGGAACCGCCCGTTGGGCTTATGTGTGATGCATCAGATTTCGCTGTTTGTGCAGTCTTAGGACAGCACATTGAGAAGATGCCACACGCGATTTATTATGCAAGTAAGACCCTGAATGATGCCCAAATTAATTATACAACTACCGAAAAAGAACTCTTGGCAGTTGTATTTGCATTAGAAAAATTCAGGCCTTACTTGATTGGCTCACCAATTGTTGTGTACACTGACCACTCCGCCTTAAAACATCTTTTATCGAAGAAGGATGCTAAAGGTAGGTTAATACGCTGGATCCTTCTATTACAAGAATTCGATCTTGTCATTCGAGATAAGAAAGGATGTGAAAACGTAGTAGCCGACCATCTTTCGCGCATCTCTTCTTCACACGTGACCCTGCCAATTAATGACACTTTTCCGGACGAACAACTCTTGAATGTATCCGGCGAACCTTGGTTCGGGGATATTGTGAATTATCTTGCAACGGGACTTATTCCCAGCGAATGGTCTAAACAGAACAAACATCGATTTCTATCCCAAGTAAAACACTTTTACTGGGATGAACCCTACTTGTTTAAGTATTGTCCTGACCAAATCATTCGTAGATGTGTCCCTAATGATGAATTCAAGAGTGTTCTATCTTTTTGTCATAATCAAGCATGTAGAGGTCACTTTGGTCCTCGAAAGACGGCGGAGAAGGTGTTGCAATGCGGTTATTACTGGCCAACTTTATTCAAAGATGCATTTGATCATTGCAAAACCTGTCCACAGTGTCAACACATGGGTCGGATTTCTCGGGGAAATGAGATGCCACTTCAACTGATCTTGGTGGTTGAAATTTTCAACGTTTGGGGAATTTGATTTTATGGGTCCGTTTCCCAACTCTTTTGGGAACTAATGACAACAAGGTTGTCATTAAGTTCCTAAAAAAAAATATCTTTTCGCGATTTGGACACCCCCGCGCTATCATTAGCGATAACGGGACGCATTTCTGTAATCGGTCTTTTGAGACTTTGATGCGGAAATATGAAATCAACCACAAACTTTCGACACCCTATCATCTCCAAACGAGCGGGCAAGCTGAGGTTTCCAACAGACAAATCAAATTTTTTTTGGAGAAAACAGTTTCTAAAAACCGGAAAGATTAGTCAACCAAATTGACGGATGCTCTTTGGGCATTCCATACTGCTTATAAAACTAATCTCGGTATGTCTCCTTATCGTCTAGTGTTTGGTAAGGCTTGCCACCTTCCGGTCGAGATCGAACACAAAGCATTGTGGGCCATTAAAGAACTGAACTTTGACTTAAATCAAGCCTGCACTTTCGGAAACTGCAATTAAACAAGCTAAGCGAACTCCATGATGAAGCTTACGATAATGCTGTGATTGTAAAGAATCGGACTAAGGTATTTCACGATAAAAATATTTTGAGAAAAACTTTTACCCCAGGTCAACAAGTCCTTCTTTATGATTCACGTCTCCATCTTCATGCGGGTAAGCAACGATCTCGGTGGAAAGGACCATTTGTTGTGCGGTAAGTACACCCGCATGGGACAGTTGAGGTTGAAAATGTTGAAAACGGTTCAATTTTCAAAATAAATGGGCATAGATTAAAACCGTATTTTTCCACTGACCCCACGGAGGAGCTCCTATTTTTACAGGAGCCGCTTTATCTTGACTAAATTTCCTCCGTCTCATCTCCATGACTTGAAAATACTGTATCCTCTTTAGAATGGAGGTGAGTAATAAAAGAATAAGTTTGGGGGAGATTTTCACGATCATATTTCATGTCCCCGTTAATAAATTTTTCCTCCCAAGTCTACAGGTTTCTGAGATTTAACAGATAGCAATAGTGAGGACACTGTTGTAAACAGGTTTGGGGGAGGTTTGTGTTTATTTACGCATCACTTTGCATCATACTCTGCATAAGCACAAAACATATATAAAAAAATATTTAAATATTTAAAAAATTTATAATAAAAGATTAGTAAGTGAAAAATTACATTTAAAAGATTGGAAAATTTTAAGAAAACCAAGAAAATTAGATGTTTTCTTAAACGAAACTAGTAATAAGTAGTTATGAACCGTTGTCCCAAGGGTTAGTAAGATGAAAGAAATCACTAATCTGAGAATAAAAATAAGTCTGAAAAATAGTTCCTATTCTGGAAGACAAACATTTGAATATTGATACCCTACTATACGCACTTACACACGTCTTGAAACTCGAGATAGTAGAGGATACCTTGAAATTCTCTTGTCTAAAAGCCAAAGTATGAAATAAAGAATAAATGAAAAATAAAGCTAAAATGGTGTAGAAAAATGAACACTGGTTTTGTAATCACCAAGGCAGCATAAAAAAAATATAGCAAGGGTGCTTCATCACCTAGTGCCTTAGACCAACTGGTTTGGGAGTCACTGCTAAGCCTTAGGTGTTGCAAGACGAGGAAAATACTAATTACACCTAATATGTGAGCACATTTAGTAATCGGTCGGTTAGTACCTCAAGAAGTATTAACGGTCGCATGAAAAATGTGTGAGCAATTCCATCTGATTATTCATCAGCTAAAAAGTACTTAGGTAGATGGACAAGAGTATGATAGCTTGAATTGAATTCTCCGAGTCTAGGGATGTCCTTTACACACACGTAGGGGTATATGATCGATGTTTGGAAGAAAGGTAGGGATGAAGAATAAAGACGATGTTTTATTGAGGGATGATGTGATTTCTAACATTTTTTCATGACTATTAAGATAGGGCTCATGACAACCGAAAAGCTAGTGTAGTTGGAAACTCTGATTTTCAAAGTCTTTCTTTTACAGTTCTTATCTTTATATGTAATTTTCACAGTCTTCCTTTTATTATAAGATTTTGTGAGTGCAATCCGCTGAAAACCCTCAGGAGACAACACTCCTCCTACTATGGACATCTAGAGGTTTAAAGGCTTGTTGCACGTGCTCAGTGCAACCGTGTTGTCTACGAAATTGTGCTGGTTAGTTTTTCTTTTTCTTATATTTTCTCCTTCTCTTGAATAAAAGAAGTTTGCTCGAGACGATCAAAATCAAGTTTGGGGGAATGTGTTCAGTCGAAAATAATGCAATCTGTAACACATCAATTTTCTCATTATTCTAATCATCTAAGGATAGTAGATATAAATATAACACATATTACCAGTTTGTCTGGAAAATACTAATTACCCCGTGTTATATATATATTCAACATTATTTATAGGAAATTGTGTGTTTTTTACTTCACGCATGATATTGTATATCTCAACACTTTTTTTCAAGATTTTGTGCAGAAAATTATTCAGGTCAAAGAACTGGAATCGCAAAATTGCCGATAAAACGCAGCAAGTCAAAGAAATAAAATCTGGCAGAGATTCAAAAAGGATAATAAGATTCTAGACATCAGAAGAAGATTATAAAGCCAACACCAAACAACCCCAGAGAAATCATGCAGAGAGCTCTTCAAAAAGTCGCGGAACCGCGGCTGATCCAGCCCGATCCGCTGCGGATCCGTGGCCGGGTTGGGTCGTCGGCGGTCGAAACTTTTCCCGAGGCTCAGTTGTAACCTCCTAGCTTATTGGAGACGCTTTATACTGTCCTAGCTTACTCCAGAAGCTTCCCTACAACAGCCAAGCTTCCTACACAAGCTTCATAACTACCTAGTTTCTAGTGGAAGATAAACCTAGCTTCTAGTGGAAGATTGGAAGGACAATAAAAGGAGACCTAGGGTTACATTTCAAAGGTTGTTGAACATTGAACCAATTCACTACACAAGTTGAGTGACACAAATTGTGATCCAAACCCAAATCCAATCCAAATCCAATCAAAATCAAGATCCATTGAGAGCAAAATCAAGCGACAATCGAAGAGCCTTTATCGCAACGCCGATCGTCATCAAGAGCGAGAGATCCGCAACCGATCCACGACTCATGGCGAGCCACGCAAAGATTGACGACAAATTCCCTTTCAAAGGAGCGATCGAGAGCTAATCTTGTAAACTCGAATTGAGAGGTGTAATTTGAAGGAGATTTAATAAAGGTGATAATTGTAATTCTCGCTTTCTTTACATTCTTACATTATGAAATTTCTCATTCTTGATTCTTTAATTTTCATGATGCATGAGTGAAATCTCCGCTTGTAAAGGATTCGAGAGAATCGGTAGATCAAATGATGATGAAATCCTAAAAGTAATCTTAAGTCTTATGAGATTTGTGAACTTTAGGAAAAAGAATCATCAATGACCTAATTTAGAGCGAGGTCACCATTCTTGATAATTTCGTTACAAATTAGGGATCAAATGATTGATGACTCTCTTTGCTAGAGGCTAGATTTGAATGATGATCAATGAAAAGACAATGGATTGTGAAGGAGAAACCTAGTTTCTTCAATAGATCCCTAATCTTCATTCATCGCTATCGATCTAGCTACAATTCATCAATAGAAAAGATTCGTAATTATTAGTATTCATCATTGCTACTAATTCGATCGATTCCTACAAGCTATTCTACATATTCTTGATAACTAAATTGATATTGGATACTTTCATGACTTCTTAATTCTTGATATTTTTCTTGATGTTTCTTGAAACTAAATTTCATAAATCTTGAATCATCTTCTTGAATTTTCTTTTATATTTTCATTTCGACTCAGCTAAAGCATGAACGAATAAGTACATGCATCTCAGTGGACGATCCGTTCTCATTAACGAAACTACCTCGACACCGTTATTGATTGCGGTATAAATTCTTTGATTGTGATTAAAAACTATATTTTTCATTAAAACGCGTCAAAAAACCACTTCAATCAACCGCTGTATTGTGACAACAACGGCGCTATAGCTTTAGCGAAGGAACCCAGGTCCCATCAGAAGTCCAGACACATTTTGAGGCGGTACCACCTGATCAGGGAGATCGTAGATCGCCGAGAGATCGAGGTGAGGAGAGTAGATACAGAGAATAACACCGCAGATCCACTCATGAAGGCCATTCCTCATACACAGTTCGAGAGGCTGATCGAGATGACAGGTCTGCGATACGCCTGTACATGGCCCTAATGCAAGTGGGAGATTGTTAGTGATGTATGCCCTAAAGGCCATTATTGTATCATACTGGTTTGTGTATTACTTAATGGAAGCTTGGGATATTCACAGTTGTATTGACAGTGTTGCTCAAAATGGTAGTATGCTACTTGGTTTGTTTCTACTTCAATATGTGCATGTGTTTCTTTTAGCATACTGCTTATACATATTAGTAGAGCCCTTAGAATCTTTTGCTTGATTACCAGCGTTGTGATGGCAGTCACACTAGTGGGGGTTGGGTAATCTACAACCACGTCCTTATACATGTCCCTAGTCGTAGGATTATCGAGACGGGGCATCGATACTCCGGAGTAGACTAGTGTATACGCATCTCATCCCAGCAGGGGAGATGGTCTGTCCCACAGCCATTAGTACGTCGTACTGGAGATAGTATGCAGGTGCTCATTAGGTTATGAGTACACTGGACAGGACTCGTCGGGAACTGTTGGTGGGTATTATACCTATCGTCGGGCAGCAGTTCCCAGGTGACATGAGTGCAGCATAGTCCGTCGACTTGACACTGCTACTTCGCCTCGAGTGTGTTCCCACTGTACTTTGATTACTACATTACCATGGCTCAAAGGAGTCGTGCAAACATGTAGTAGTCGGGTACAGTCCCGAAGCACTTGGAGGCAGTGGCGGTTAGATAGGATTCGTCTCTCCGGGTATTGGGGGTTGATATCGCGCTGTGTTTGGAGAGCCATTACACAGAGTCCCTGGCCAGGGCAAGCGAGATTTACTGGTAGGTATTCTAGTAGTTTCTCAGGGTGTTCTGGGCTACACTCCGACATGACTTATTGCGCTATTAGGAGTCTGACGTTTACCATCCCCCTAGGCCCGATATGCGATACTCTTAGACGAACAGACCGGATTGTATGGAGATTGTCACATGCAAGCTCAGTAGGAGTTCGGATGGGTTTGCTCATCGGCCTTCTTATCGACAAATACCTGGGTAGCTGTTACGTGCAGCTAGTACCGCTTGCAGCTTGTGGTTAAACCCACTGCCAACGTACTGTCGAGTCTTTAGAGTCCCACACAGAGGGTTTCCCTGCATCGGGCGAAAGATGTAGAGGTTGTATGGTTTTACGACAGGTCTACGATCACGTACGAGCACTTGTGTGCGTTTGAAGTTCGGGCGGATGATACTAGTGGGTTTTGGTTTAAGCTGGATCCTAGTATTGTATTGATGGTTTTGTTTCGTCTCTTTGTATTTGTATTCTTCGGAATGCGGATGCGGGTATGTATATACGTATGAGGGGCATTCTCGTAATTAGCTCAGGAAAGCATCTAGAAGTGGACACCTATTAGGGTTTGATTTCTTTTTAGGGATTAAACTAAATGGGTGGAGAAATGAGGCGGATTTGAGCATTGAACCTAGCATGGCTACTTGGTGACTCATGGCTATGACTCACTACAAGATATTTGTGAACTCATTAGATATTTGTGTGAGAAATATCTCCACAATTATTGAATAAGACTCACTCATTCTAAAAAGGGCAGCCAAGCATCTTCAAAGTTCACAACTCCATTCTCATTTTCTCAAGTCCTTCACTTCTTTCTCATAAACCCTAATTGTCTCATGAGTTGAGAAACCTAGGGTTCAAAGAGACAAAGCATTCCATCTTCACTCTCTACATCACCTAGGCCATCTAGTCTAGCAAGCTACTTGCCCTAGTTACCTCGGAGTTGAGGTTGGAGCTCGGACTATAGACTCTCGGATGGATCGTCTTTGACTTGAGGAAGCCGACGAGGAAGCCATGATCCGTAACGATCCTTGGAGCCTACGATGACGAGGAGGACAACGACTAAAAGACCAGAAGGACTTGGTTTCGTGAGGTATAACTTTCATCCGAATAGTTAAACTTCACACAGTATTTTGTTAGCTAGGGTTTAGCATCGATCCTGGAGTTTAAGTCTGTGTTGCGAGCTTTGAAAAATTATTTTGTCCAAATTCCGCCTCCCCGCGGACACGTGGGGTGCGCGATATGGACTTACATAAGTCTCTACAAATATCATTTGTGATATTTTCTCACCTATGGTTGGAATGGTTGATCAGTTGTTCATCCTCTTCATCTTCTTCTTTGGTTTCTAGCTTTTGAGAGAGGTGAAAAAGAAAAGAGAAAAATAATTCTAAAGTGAGCAAAATTCCTACTTCATCAATCTATACCAAACTAGCCATTTAGTATAGGTTGTTTGCTTCACTAATTCATCAATTAGTGAAAAGGTAGCTTGAGTTAGAGATTCTTCGACGTAGATCATTTTCGGCCTCGAAGATCCTTAAGCAAGCTCGTTCCTTTCGCCTAGCGGAGCCTAAGGAGAGTCCGGGACACCACTACTTGGAGCTAAGGGACTAATACACAGAGCTTTAGAAGTGGACCAGTCTACAAAGGTTGTATTCCTATTTCACTTAGTGTAAAGTTTGTTTACATGCATATAAAACCCTAATTCTCTAGTTAGATCCTTGGATCGGGTGGCTTAGCACTCTAGATTTTTTGAAATTGCATACTTGATACTTACCGAAACCTAGTGAGGGTGCTAAGCGAACCCAGCAGTGGTATCAGAGCCAAGCTAGAGTATTAGGTGTGACCTAGACGACGTTAAAGTGTTCGATCGAACATCGAAACCCACTCTTTGCATGCTCTATGGAAATTTTTCAAAAGTTGGAATTTTTGGGTTTAAAAATATGCAAAAAATAGTGCAGGGTATTCTATGAACCTCCAAGAAAAACGAGTGCCTAACTCGACTAAACGACCGCGGAACCGCGGCCAAAACATGCTTTTAGCGGCGGTTCCGCGGTGCCGTTGGTGAGGCAAGGACCGTGCCTTCTTGTGCTGGTCCGTATGTACTAGTGGCACTCTCTGGGTATTTTTAAATCTGACTCAAGTGTTGTGTTCCCTGAGTATTGTGGGTGTTTGATGAATCGATCGAAATATTTAATATTGTCTAGATATATGTGATTTAAGACACAATATTTGGAATCCACAATAATTAGTTTTGTGAAAACTAATTAGTATTTTGTGAATCTAGCAATTTAGTCTCTTTTGATCAGTTGTCGCGGGGTTTTGATTAGGATCAAAATTCCGTCGCAATCTCGTACAGTACGCGAACACTCGCTGGGTAACACTAAAAGATATCCATGCCCCATCGCCCCGACTAAGTGACTGTAGGAGAACTCCGTTGCCAAAAGCATCCGTTCGGGTGCTCACGGCCGCGGTGTTCCGCCTAAGTGCACTTCATCGACGGTATCGGGGGTGCGGCCGTCTACTAATGTTTCCGATGAGCATTCAATCATTTGTTGGGAATCTTGTTGAATTGCCCGACTGGATATTGAAAAGTGTTTTCAATTTGAGACTAAAATGCCGGGTTTATAACGTTAGGCATGAAATTCGGAATATGTGATATTCCAGGTTTATGATATCTAAGGAATTTATACGGTTAGGCATGAAATCCGAAGTATGTGATATTTCGGGTTTATGATGTCTAAGCTGGTTGCGGATTCCAATTATTGTAGTTTTCATTTTCTTTTCTGCGACCGTAAGTGTAATATGTGGTGTATCACCGGTTTCGTTGCTATACATCAACGACAATTGGAATACGTATACTTATTTACGTTGATGACATGTGATGTTATGTGTTGCTGTGATATGATATATTGGATCGTTGTGTTTGAATAGCCGGGGGTTTTGCGTGAGATGAGAGTTTCATTTTCATTCATGTAAAAATTTATATGTAATATTCTTTTATTGGGACACTTCCGGGTTGAGGATGATGTCACCATTGACGTATATTATTTACTTTTCCGCATTAGAATAGACCCAAGGCGGGGAGCACAAGTAACCGGGTTCTAGAGTCCAGTAGGAGACCATCTCGAGAAGTAGAGACCGGGTCTCTTAACTCTAGAATTGGCAGGGTTGTTTGCCGCTCTCGTAGGGGTCTAGGGATGTGGGTTTGGCTATTCATCACGACCGTGAAATCCGTGTTTTTTTATTGGATTAATTTAAAACGCGGACCTCCTAGTATATCCAATATTTCATATGTTGACTTCTGCTGCAATGTTCTGTGATGAGATCATATAACCGCGTGAGACAAATGCTTTATATTATATATATGATATATAATAAACGTTGCTTATGTTTTGCATCCGCGCTAGTCCTGCCCCCGCTCTGCCGTTAGTTAACTCACCTAATGGTTCATGACGGGACCCCGTGGTGAATGCAGATGGTATAAGCGTACGTTGTATTTTCGTTTCTTTATCTGTGATACTTAGGAAGCATAAATGATGGGACTTCATTAATGAGATTAATGAAAAGGAAAGAAACCTAATGATGTTGTGGAATCAAATTTTCAAAAAGGTAGCTCTAGTTCTTGCTTTGCATAGTGGTATTCCTTGATGAATATCCAGCACCTCATTCGATGAGGAAAGAGCCTAGATCCCTTCACCGGGAGTGACCACTTTAGCAGAAGCTAGTAGATGCTACACCCACTCGGTTTATTTTGAAAAACTCGATTTTAAATGCGGAGCTTAAACCACTTCTTTTCAAATCACCCGATTCTTCAACGATATCCAGTTCATTACACAAAAAGTTTTCTTAAAAACCTATCATAGCCCTCCGTCATTTCAGATAAGTACTACTTAGTATTCGTGCTACGTTTGTTGGCCTCCGTCAAGGCGTAGTATGCGGTAGCTAATTAGTGTTTATCTGCAGCATGTGATCCGATTGGATTAGGGTAGTCGTGTGACTTTGTTGGCTCCGTCAAGGGTCGTGCGGGTGGGTTTAATTCAATCACGAAATGTACGTGTTGA
Organism: Agapanthus africanus; assembly: GCA_030015575.1. Taxonomy (NCBI): domain Eukaryota; kingdom Viridiplantae; phylum Streptophyta; class Magnoliopsida; order Asparagales; family Amaryllidaceae; genus Agapanthus; species Agapanthus africanus. The sequence goes on along the minus strand of CM057347.1, from coordinate 201,061,939 downwards.
ACTTGACTTGCGGACTATGGTTTGTTGGCCTCCGTCAAAGTCATAGGACACTAGGGGCAAAAACATTATTGGGAATTTCAAGTGTTGAAATTTGTAATGAAATTGCATACATTCTATGAGATAGTTGGATCCCGATACTCACTGCGAGTAAGAGTTACTCCTGAAAGAGTTTTCCACTTTACAATTAGCTAATCCATTAGGTGTCTAGAAAGGTGTCAACGGGGTTATGCCTCTAGGAAAATGAGGTTTATTTTAATTTAGTCCGTGCGAAAGCACGGGGAACCTCCCTCAAAATACCGACACTGGCCTGCCAGACCAGTTAGCGAACTTGTAGGGTGTAATTAATCCCGGCTAGTCTTACCTTTTAGGGTTTGAAGAAATATTTGATAAAAAAAACAGTGGGAGCCATCCTGATTAGATAAAATAATAACCAATCTAATCTTGCGAGAGCGCACGCAGTGTTTTCTTATCTCTCTCTCCTGGTAACGACCATGACATGCCTTAATGTAACATTTCAGAAAATATAAAATATTATTTTTGGAATTTAATTTTAAAATAATATATTTCCCGAAAACTGCCCGAATTGCAAAATTGGGGTTTTCGAAAAAGGGTATAAATATATACCAATAATTGTGAAATAAATGAAAATTAAAATGATTTATTCATTTAATAGTATATTTAAAGGATTTGGCATTTTAAAAATTTTTATATGCAGTTTCGATAAAAACTCGATTAGTGCACTGCTAATCGCGATTAAGCCAAATCCGTGTTTCTACAATTTTTCATGGCTAGTGCGCCATGTCATGTTGCATTTTGGTTATATATTGTTTTCTTGTGTTGTTTTGGGTATTTGATGGTTTGGTTTTTAAAAGAAAAGAGAAAAGGGTGAAAAAGGACAAAAGGGTAATAATAGCGTGAGAGGGTTGGAATAAGAGAGAGAGAGAGAGAGAGAGAGAGAGGGCAGCAGCCCCATGCCCCTCCCCATTTCATTTCTTCTTCTCCTCTACAACTTCATCTCCCTCCACTTCACTCCTAAAGATCATCTAAAAATATCCACCAAAACCCTAAAACCCCTTCACTAAATTTGATCACCTCCTTCTCCCCTATACATTGGAGCAAGAAAAGCGAGATTTTGACAACCTTGAGGAGCTAGGGTTTTTCTTGGGTTGCCCAAGTGAGGTAATTTCATCACCCTTAGCATAGTATTTCATTCACTTTAGCTTTCATGCAAGTTTAGAGGTGGTATTATGATGTTTAATGAGGTTAGAAAATCCCAAGAGAAGGGTTTGGGAAATTGGTGATGTGGTGGCGGTCAATAAGACTTTGAGATGATTCATGATCTGGACCAGAGCTTAGAAACCCAAAACACGGATTTAGAAACCCCGACATCGCATAAATGTGTGAATTGTGAGGGTATTATGGAATCTGGAGTAACCCGGAGGCACTAAAAATAATTTTGCGAACACAGTGACACATGCAGGTACCCAGGAAGCTACCACAGAGACCCGAGACCCCAACTCCAACCCATGGCCGCAGATTTAATCATTCTGGCCGCAAACTGCGGCCAGAGTAGGGTGGATTTGGTTCATTTTGGTTCCAGGGCTTTATCTTCAGTAAATTAGACCCTCCATATATGCAGAATTAACCAATTTGGCCTACGGAAAAATCTGGGAGCACATTGGAGTGTTTTGGCTAATGATTTCCGTATTTTGAAATGTTAATTCTTGATATTTGGATTTGTATTTGGTTGTTGGATGTTCGTACATCAACAACAAGGGTTGTTTGGTTGATTTTGTACGCGTAAGCTATAGGTTCTAACCTATGAGCAATGCGCGTGCCGTTTTGGTTTTTCCGCCTTGATTTTAATACGCATTGCGATTGTTTATTATTGTAGGTACCTTCGCGTGGATTCCGAGGTGACGGAGCGTGGCGTCATCGATTTCGGCAAGCGATGACCAGGTGAGTGGATCTATATCCACAGGGGAAGTCGGGTGGATGGCGTATAGCACCCCCGCAAAGTTTTGATGGAAAACTGATTTATAGAATATGGTTAAGGAAACCTAGATTAGGAAACTAGGGTTAGACTGAAGATAGCTATGAAACCATATTAGAAACTAGAGGAATAGTTAAAAGTGATATGTTACGACTATCATAGGACGACGGAAATTGAGGATTACGTTTAGCGATATTGCCGTTTAGGGTACTGTAGGACTAGACAGTCGATGTAGATGCGTCATCCGAACCATACCTTTTTCTAAACCGAGGAATCGTATGTATCTTTTAAATATATACCTTGAGAGATATTACGGATTTTCAAATGATGTCTTTTTCTTAAAAACACCGTAACCCTTATTTTCAAAACTACGATTCGCTTCTTTAAAAATCTGATTGTATGGTTCGGTTGTGTATGTTAGATTAGATACTTATACTTAGTAGAGATAGAATGTTTTTGTAAACTCGACTTGATGTGAGATATAAATACGATGAAAGAATATAAGACGGATATGATAATATGATGATATGATGATATGTTGGTATACGGATGCGAGTCGATTGAGATGATTTATACCTTGTCGGTCCCCTGATATGAGATTATTGCGGATGTGACCTGGGACATAAGTATGTATGTGTGTGTGTGTGTGTGTATGTATGTATGCATGTGTGTATGTATATATATATATATATATATATATATATATATATATATATAATGTTGTGAATCATGGATGATAGGCCGTACGTGATATTAGGCCGTACCCTCATTTGTCGTATAGGATGTTAGGATTCCTATTAGCTTAATGCCGCCGTACGATGATTTTCCGTGCGTGATGTGTTGGACTTGATGATTGATCCATACCCTTGAGTAGAGGTTGTCGTACGATGGATTATACCGTACGCGATATTGTTAGGCTGGATGCCGATTGATAGATTCACCGACTCGATCAAGTTAGATATGTATACCTTATAGCTTCTAGCTGACGATTTACCTTATGATGCATTCATAATATTCACATTGTACTGCTTATACTGTGATAGTACACCTGCACCATTATCGATGATGCGTATGTTACACGCACACGGACTGTAGGCTCACACACTTCATCATCGATAATTGCCATGTCACTACACAGTAGGATTGCTGCATCATGATATGACTCTTCGCATAACCTGCTTGCGTATATACATTGATACATCCTTATTTGCGCACGTACACATTGTATATTCATATTGGTGCACATATACATTGATACATCCATATTTGCGCACTTACACATTGTATATTCATATTGGTGCACATATATATTGATACATCCATATTTGCGCGCATACACATTGTATATTCATATTGGTGCACATATACATTGATACATCCATATTTGCGCGCATACACATTGTATATTCATATTGGTGCACATATACATTGATACATCCATATTTGCGCACATACACATTGTATATTCATATTAGTGCACACATACATTGGTACATCTATACTTGCGCATATACATATTGTACCTACATAGAGAACTAGTTTTTATTGGGAGATTGGGAACCGCAGGATATATTTTAAAAACTGGAATCATTTTAAAAGAGCGGTTTTCCCTTAATATGCCATATCACTGTTCCATGTTGTATGATACACGGATATGCTCGCATTTCTCTTATATGTCGCATACATCATACTCTATTATTTTACGCATTGAGATATGCTGTTTCCATGAGATTTCTGGATTTGAGAACCGTGGACATTTCAAAAGAGATTATGTGTTATTTTAAAAACCCGGTTTCTCTTGATATGATATTTCAGTGCGTCCACCATGTGTTTTCTCGGTTCTGAGAGCGACATGTGAAACCCGATTCGAGGAGGCGGATGAGGCCGATTGCGGGTACATGGTGGGCCCAGTATGGTACCCCGAGGCAAGAAAGGGATGCTGTGTATACAGACGGTGAGCCTGGCAGAGGGACTACTACCTACCGGTGATAGTATTTGGGCTCGGCGGATATCCGGAGGATACTGATCGGAGTCGAAAGATGTATGGGCCGATCCGGACTGACGGAGCCTGTAGGCCGATCTGGACTGACGGAGCCCGATATATAAGGATTTACGTGCCGATGCTGGGCACGGTTTTCATGATGTTTTTGAGTGTCAATGCTAGGCACTCAGGTTTCATGATTTTGATGTGTCGTGAGGGACACCGTTGATATATATCCTCATACTTTCATGCACACTCTGTTATGTTATTTACGTGCATACAAACATTGATTATATGGGTGGACGAGATCTACATGCATACATGCATTGATTATTACTGTTGGATGTTATCCACATGCATATAGGTATTGACTACCTTGTTGGTACATATACAGATCCGGTCACCCTAGATATCATAGTATTGCCTTTATGATATAGTTGACCTAGGAGTCGTTGTTTATTCGATTCCTATCTGTTGATATTTTTCTACCCACGAGTTGGCAACTCGCCCCCGTTGTGCCACAGTTCTTGCAGATTGACCGCTTGGATCAGTAGCGGCTTCGCTGGCACACAGTTGCATTCGGGTGTTTTGCATTGCTAGGTGGGACATTTGTATCGTACCCACTCTTGTATCTATATTTCATTATTATATCTAGTTAACTCCATCAATCAAAATTAGTAAATTGTATAAGTAATGAGACTTAGTGAGATTGTGGTTGCGAGACTTAGAGCGAGGGGTTTTTTCGCTACTTGTGGTTTTGTTGTCTTGCTTATTTATTTATCTTTTTGTCATGAACTTCGTCGTTGGGCGTTGTATACTTATTTAGACTGTATTGCGTGGTTGTGATCCGCCGTTTGGCGAAGAGCTAGCTCTCGCTTGGGGATGCCTTTATCATTATTATGTATTTGTGGTTTTGGATCAAAATATACAAAGGAGGTGCTGCCGAAATTTTTAAAAGACGAAACATGTTTTCAAGCTAGTAAATTTCACTTGCATCATTCATGTTCCCTTTTTTTTGCATTAAGAAAACTTGATTTCATTATACCTTTATTTCAAAACCTCACCTCCTTTATTTTTCTTAAAAGGTTTAGATTTCTGGGTTTCAGCTTACTTGAATTCCCTTACGCCTTTAGACGTTGCGTGATTCAAGTGCTGGTCACGAGCTAATATTTCGGGTCGTGACAAAGTTGGTATTAGAGCGCTAGGTTTAACCTTTGTTCAAGTCTACGTTTGACTTTGCGGAGTCTAGGGCGGGTATGTATTTCAGAACCTAGGCTTGACCTTACGGAACTTAGACTTGAACCGGGGGGGTATTAGACCCGAACTTTAGTTTCATAAGCTGACCCTGATTGATGGAGTAGGTAGCTTGAGTAGAGTGACGTACCGTACGTATGTTCCGCGACATATTTACGATTCGATACTCCACTTAAGAAACCTTAGGATGCACATATTTTGAGACCAGTGATTCTCTTCGTATCCATGATTATACATCCATTTGAGATCTTCGATTCTATTAGTTTCGTGATCATACTTTCATTGATGCTGTTCCTTCTTATGATCATGTATCCATTCTGGATCTGCCGTTTCCTCTGCCGTTGATCGGTTTTCTTCGATACTCGATTGAGGTTCCTGTCACCATAGTTTGAGCGCAGTTGAGCTGCTGCTAGTGTTGCGGTCAGGACGAGCTTGTCTGGTACGAGGGCCGACCATTGTGTTTTCTGGTGACATGGGAACGTCTCGATATAGTGTTATGTTGTGACCTCCTGTTGAGGCGAGTGTTTAGTTTTGCACCGGATGATCGGGCCATTGTTAGAGCTTCCAGTTGCGAGAGGACTGTAGATGTACAGCATACCTCAGATATTTTGATGTCGCCTACCGTGCAGACAGGTGACCCAGCGGTTGCTGAAATGATGGGATGTCGCTTCTAGAGCTTACGAGCTAAGATCGCCGGAGCTTCCAGGCAGAAATGCGACAGATGATAGCTAGTCTACCCCGATTTGAGAGACGGAGGTGATTCGACAGATTGATGCGCCGACGCAGGCCCAGTTGAGTTGAAGATTTCCGGCGTGGAGAGTCTTACTCAGATCTAGAGCAGACCGATCCAGAGATGACCGCCAATGTATCGCCTTTCCTGGAGGATTGAGGCATTGTTTAGCATGCGGGCAAAGAATATTCACATGTTGTATAGGCGAAGCTAAAAAGTTCGAGCGAGTGTCAGAAACCCATTTTCCCAAGTTTAAAGTGTTCGGAGGAACATGCAGGTAATTCTATGGACCCTCTAGAAGAATGAAACCCTAACTCGACATGATGACTATGGAACCGCTTTGAACCTTAGGGTTTGTGGTAGTTTAGCGGTGCCATCAGTGAGGCTTGGGTTTGCCCTTCTACGGCTGGTCCAGAGGTACTGTGGTATGTACCAGATATTTTTAGACTGTGCTTAGGTACTGAGCCTTCGGGAAATTTTGGGACCTTGATGGCTCGATCGAAAAAGTTTGACGTCGTCCGGATATCATGTGATAAGAGATCAGTAAGCTGACTAGCTTCGGATAGAGGACCTCACCCAGATGCGTTGGGAGTTGATCGAGACAGACGAGTATTGAGTATTCCTCCGATGGTTGGGACGAGTTCCCGAGGACGTGTTCTGCCAGATATCTCTTACAGAGTGATGAAGATACAGAGTATGCGATTTTGAGTCCGTGCGAGAGACTTCGGATTGACCGTGGCCAAGAATAGTTGCAATGCGCAGATAGCATGGCGTGACACCATAGTGGAAGTTCGTGCGAGACGCTGACGAGCTGTTATTACTCCCCGTCGAGATCAGAGACCTGATATGCTTACAGAGGCGTTGGGATACGGCCAATTTTCGAGGAAATATGTGCGGAATACGCAGATTTCCAGAAAATGAGAAGAGATTATGTAAGAGTGCCAGCCTCCGAACAGTTCGGCATAGGCGAGATCGGAAGAGACCTTGAGCAGGATTCCTTCCAGGACACTGCTGCAATAATATTTGCACCGAGGATCAGTTATGTCACGTGTATTCAGAGGACCGAAAGCCGACGCCAGTAACGTGCTACCTTACGAGTGGTCGTGATGACTGACCGAGAGATGACCATAGAAGTGCTAGAGCAGAATCGTTCCCGTTAGCACACCTGACAGGGCCGATGAGCCGATGGATTGCGGGATTGGTAATCCACAGAGAGGATACGGACCCAGAGATAGATGACGCCAGGCCGTGAGCAGAAGGCGAGCGGATGTTCTTGCCTTGCCAGTTTTGGGCGCACCGACTTTTTTCGACATTGTAGGAGGTGTGCCTCGATGTCATTTATTGCGATTTGCGTTTGTGACCCGAGTATCACGCTTATATCGCTTGGATTTGAGTTTTGATAACGAGTTTCCTGATATTGATTTCGTGCACCATGGCTGCACCTACTGAGTATTTACATTTTTGCGCATAGTTATCGCACCTTATATATATTTTATACACCGTTGTGTTGATTTGCGAATTGTGCATATCTATTACACTTGAGATTCAGTATTGTGCCTTGGCCGCACATGTTTATGATTTCATGGATTTCATGCGGATGAGGTGATTTTTTCACTCGGTATAGCTTATATGTGCTTGCAGTGCATTGATATGTATTTTGTGCACGCAGTTGCACACGATTTTGATTTATACACGTTGGTGTACTCGGTGTTGCTTTTTATGCGTTTGAGTTATTGATTGTATTTCGTGCATTTAATGCACCGGATGTTATTTTCGTGCACAATAGGTGCACCAGATATTGTTGTCATGCACACCGTTGCAGTGGACAGATACTTTTGTGCACACCCGTTGCACTTAGTTTTGCTTTGTGCGTATTGTGGCACCTGTATGTGGATTTGATTTCCATGCGCACCAGACGCATGTGATTATTGGATACGCCTTTTGAGGCTGATTTTGCTTTTGAGCACTTTGTTTTCATGTTGGGCACTATATTGTGTAGTAGCCAAACATGACTGATCTGAGGACAATACCTGAGTACTCTGCATGCATTAATAGATTACAAGAAGGGTTTTCAAGAGGAGCTATAGTCTCGCTATTTCCTACGTGACCGTGAGCGACACGAACGTTTATAAAGGAAAACCTTTTGGGATATTTTGAAAACGACGGAACGTGTATTTAAGAAAACATATATGGACATATATTATTACTTTAAAATGAGCGTCCGTCAGTTATGCCGTGAGTTACGCATTCCCGCGGCGATTTAGAAAAGATTTTGCATGTATTTTATTCAGATTTTGGAGTTTTCAAAGATGCGTACTATACACGTATTATAGTATTTGACTAGTGTATATTGGATTTCGGTAGTGGATTTCGAGATCTGCATCTCTATTGTAACTCCGAGGATATGCGTACAAATCCGATGATTTGCGTGACGCTTGACGGAGTTTGATTTTGAGTTTTATACTCGTTTTTATGCGCACTGGACGCGCTATGTTATTTCTGCATCTTCCGTGATTTCGGGGCCCCGTTGATTTGAGCTGATTATTGAAATGTTGTAGATTTTGGGGGTTTAAATTTAAATTCGGGGACCGAATTTATTTAAGGTGGGAAGATTGTAACATTTCAGAAAATATAAAATATTATTTTTGGAATTTAATTTTAAAATAATATATTTCCCGAAAACTGCCCGAATTGCGAGATTGGGGTTTTCGAAAAAGGGTATAAATATATACCAATAATTGTGAAATAAATGGAAATTAAAATGATTTATTCATTTAATAATATATTTAAAGGATTTGGTATTTTAAAAATTTTTATATGCAGTTTCGATAAAAACTCAATTAGTGCACTGCTAATCGCGATTAAGCCAAATCCGTGTTTCTACAGTTTTTCATGGCTAGTGCACCATATCATGTTGCATTTTGGTTACATGTTGTTTTCTTGTGTTGTTTTGGGTATTTGATGGTTTGGTTTTTAAAAGAAAAGAGTAAAGGGTGAAAAAGGGCAAAAGGGTAATAATAGAGTGAGAGGGTTAGAATAAAAGAGAGAGAGAGAGAGAGAGAGGGGGGGGCAGCAGCCCCATGCCCCTCCCCATTTCATTTCTTCTTCTCCTCTTCATCTTCATCTCTCTCCACTTCACCCCTAGAGATCATCTAAAGATATCCACCAAAACCCTAAACCCCCTTCACTAAATTTGATTACCTCCTTCTCCTCTACACAATGGACCAAGAAAAGTGAGATTTTGACAACCTTGAGGAGCTAGGATTTTTCTTGGGTTGCCCAGTGAGGTAATTTCATCACCCTTAGCATAGTATTTCATTCACTTTAGCTTTCATGCAAGTTTAGAGGTGGTATTGTGATGTTTAGTGAGGTTAAAAAATCCCAAGAGAAGGGTTTGGGAAATTGGTGATGTGGTGGCTGTCAATAAGACTTTTGAGATGATTCATGACCTGGACCAGAGCTTAGAAACCCAAAACACGGATTTAGAAACCCCGACATCGGATAAATGTGTGAATTGTGAGGGTATTATGGAATCTGGAGTAACCCGGGGGCACTAAAAATAATTTTGCGAACACAGTGACACATGTAGGTACCCAGGAAGCTACCACAGAGACCCGAGACCCCAACTCCAACCCATGGCCGCAGATTTAATCATTTTGGCCGCAAACTGCGGCCAGAGTAGGGTGGATTTGGTTCATTTTGGTTCCAGGGCTTTATCTTCAGTAAATTAGACCCTCCATATATGCAGAATTGACCAATTTGACCTAGGGAAAAATCTGGGTGCATATTGGGGTGTTTTTGGCTATGATTTCCGTATTTTGAAATGTTAATTCTTGATATTTGGATTTGTATTTGGTTGTTGGATGTTCGTACATCAACAACAAGGGTTGTTTGGTTGATTTTGTACGCGTAAGCTATAGGTTCTAACCTATGAGCAATGCGCGTGCCGTTTTGGTTTTTCCGCCTTGATTTTAATACGCATTGCGATTGTTTATTATTGTAGGTACCTTCGCTTGGATTCCGAGGTGACGGAGCATGGCGTCATCGATTTTGGCAAGCGAAGACCAGATGAGTGGATCTATATCCACAAGGGAAGTCGGTGGATGGTGTATAGCACCCCCGCAAAGTTTTGATGGAAAACTTATTTATAGAATATGGTTAAGGAAACCTAGATTAGGAAACTAGGGTTAGAATGAAGATAGCTATGAAACCATATTAGAAACTAGAGGAATAGTTAAAAGTGATATGTTACGACTATCATAGGACGACGGAAATTGAGGATGACGTTTAGTGATATTGCCGTTTAGAGTACTGTAGGACTAGATAGTCGATGTAGATGCGTCATCCGAACCATACCTTTTTTCTAAACCGAAGAATCGTATGTATCTTTTAAATATATACCTTGAGGGATGTTACGGATTTTCAAATGATATCTTTTTCTTAAAAACACCGTAACCCTTATTTTCAAAACTACGATTCGTTTCTTTAAAAATCTGATTGTATGGTTCGGGTGTGTATGTTAGATTAGATACTTATACTTAGTAGAGAAAGAATGTTTTTGTAAACTCGACTTGATGTGAGATATAAATACGATGAAAGAATATAAGACGGATATGATAATATGATGATATGATGATATGTTGGTATACGGATGCGAGTCGATCGAGATGATTTATACCTTGTCGGTCCCCTGATATGAGATCATTGCGGATGTGACCTGGGACATAGGAATATATATATATATATATATATATATATATATATATATATATATATATATATATATATATAATGTTGTGAATCATGGATGATAGGCCGTACGTGATATTAGGCCGTACCCTCATTTGTCGTATACGATGTTAGGATCCCTATTAGCTTAATGCCGCCGTACGATGATTTTCCGTGCGTGATGTGTTGGACTTGATGATTGATCCATACCCTTGACTAGAGGTTGTCGTACGATGGATTATACCATACGCGATATTGTTAGGCTGGATGCCGCATGATAGATTCACCGACTCGATCATGTTAGATATGTATACCTTATAGCTTCTAGCTGACGATTTACCTTATGATGCATTCATGTTACTCACATTGTACTGCTTATACCTGTGATAATACACCTGCACCATTATCGATGATGCGTATGTTACACGCACACAGACTGTAGGCTCACACACTTCATCATCGATAATTGCCATGTCACTACACAGTAGGATTGCTGCATCATGATATGACTCTTCGCATAACCTGCTTGTGTATATACATTGATACATCCTTATTTGCGCACGTACACATTGTATATTCATATTGGTACACATATACATTGATACATCCGTATTTGCGCACTTATACATTGTATATTCATATTGGTGCACATATACATTGATACATCCATATTTGCGCACATACACATTGTATATTCATATTGGTGCACATATACATTGATACATCCATATTTGCGCATATACACATTGTATATCCATATTAGTGCACACATACATTGGTACATCTATACTTGCGCATATACATATTGTACCTACATAGAGAACTGGTTTTTATTGGGAGATTGGGAACCGCAGGATACATTTTAAAAACTGGAATCATTTTAAAAGAGCGGTTTTCTCTTAATATGTCATATCACTGTTCCATGTTGCATGATACACGAATATGCTCGCATTTCTCTTATATGTCGCATACATCATGCTCTATTATTTTACGCATTGAGATATGCTGTTTCCATGAGATTTCTGGATTTGAGAACCGTGGACATTTCAAAAGAGATTATGTGTTATTTTAAAAACCCGGTTTCTCTTGATATGATATTTCAGTGCGTCCACCATGTGTTTTCTCGGTTTTGAGAGCGACATGTGAAACCCGATTCGAGGAGGCGGATGAGGCCGATTGCGATTGCGGGTACATGGTGGACCCGGTATGGTATCCCGGGGCAAGAAAGGGATGCTGTGTATACAGAAGGTGAGCCTGGCAGAGGGACTACTACCTACCGGTGATAGTATTTGGGCTCGGCGAATATCCGGAGGATACCGACCGGAGTTGAGAGATGATATGGGCCGATCCGGACTGACGGAGCCCGTGGGCCGATCCGGACCGACGGTGCCCGATATATGAGGATTTACGTGCCGATGCTGGGCACGGTTTTCATGATGTTTTTGAGTGTCGATGCTAGGCATTCAGGTTCCATGATTTTGATGTGTCGTGAGGGACACCGTTGATATATATCCTCATCATTTCATGCACACTCTGTTATGATATTTATGTGCAAACAAACATTGATTATGGGTGGACGAGATCTACATGCATACATGCATTGATTATTACTGTTGGATGTTATCCACATGCATATTGGTATTGACTACCTTGTTGGCACATATACAGACCCGGTCACCCTAGATATCATAGTATTACCTTTATGATATAGTTGACCTAGGAGTCGTTGTTTATTCGATTCCTATCTGTTGATATTTTTCTACCCACGAGTTGGCAACTCATCCCCGTTGTGCCACAGTTCTTGCAGGTTGACCGCTTGGATCAGTAGCGGCTTCGCCGGCACACAGTTGCATTCGGGTGTTTTGCTTTGGTAGGTGAGACATTTGTATTGTACCCACTCTTGTATCTATATTTCATTATTGTATCTAGTTAACTCCATCAATCAAAATTAGTAAATTGTATAAGTAATGAGACTTAGTGAGATTGTGGTTGCGAGACTTAGAGCGAGGGCTTTTTTTCGCTATTTGTGGTTTTGTTGTCTTGCTTATTTATTTATCTTTCTGTGATGAACTTCGCTGTTGGGCGTCGTATACTTATTTATACTGTATTGCGCGGTTGTGATCCGCCGTTTGGTGAAGAGATAGCTCCCGCTTGGGGATGCCTTTATCATTATTATGTATTTGTGGTTTTGGATCAAAATATACAAAGGAGGTGCTGCCGAAATTTTTAAAAGACGAAATATGTTTTCAAGCTAGTAAATTTCACTTGCATCATTCATGTTCCCTTTTTTTTGCATTAAGAAAACTTGATTTCATTATACCTTTATTTCAAAACCTCACCTCCTTTATTTTTCTTAAAAGGTTTAGATTTCTGGGTTTCAGCTTACTTGAATTCCGTTACGCCTTTAGACGTTGCGTGATTCAAGTGCTGGTCACGAGCTAATATTTCGGGTCGTGACATTTAATCAAGATAATAATATGGATGTATTGACCGAACCCGCTTGTTATACTGAGCTGGGGAACGTTGGTTCCGCTCTACCTTATAATTGTTATAAGTCTGAGCAGGAAATAGGGGAATATCCGGATTCCCGCACGACCCAAATGAGAAATGAGCATGTTGATGCATCTTCTTCGGGTGTGTTCGTTACCGAGAACTGTTTCTCAGTACACTCTACGTCCTGGGTATTTGATAGCGGATCAGGATCTCATATTTGTAATATGTTACATGGGCTTAAGAGAGGTAGAGAATTGGGAAAAGGTGATCATTCTCTAAAAGTAGGGAATGGTGCAAATGGTGCAGCCAAAGCAGTTGGCGAATATCGTCTTGTATTACCAAATGGGAATACATTGATCTTGAACGACTGTTATTACGTACCATCTATGTTATGCAATTTAATATCGATTTCTTTATTAGATAAAGTAGGATATTACTTTGTAGTAGAGAAAAATATTATGGACATTTTTCTAAATCAAGTGTTGATTGGGTTTGGTACGTTATGTAACGGTTTATACGTTCTGAATCAAAATACAGTTCTTAACGTATAGAACACATACAAGAGGAAAAGTTCAGAAATGAACGAATCCTTCTTGTGGCATTGTAGACTTGGTCATATTAATGAGACACGGCTAGCTAAGTTACATAAGGATGAATATTTGAACCCGTTCGAATTTATATCTTATGAAACTTTTCAGTCATGTCTCAAAGGCAAAATGACCAAAACTCCGTTTACCGGACACGGAGAAAGAGCTACTGAACTCTCGGAACTGATACATAGTGATTTATGCGGTCCCATGTCTACACATGCCAGGAATGGTTTCTCGTACTTCATTACATTCACTGATGATCTCTCAAGATTCGTATATATGTTCCTATTGAAACATAAGTCTGAAACTTTTGAGAAATTCAAGGAATATAAGTGTGAAGTAGAGAACCAAACGTGTAGAAGTATTAAAATCCTTCGATCTGATCGAGGAGGAGAATACTTGAGCACGGAGTTCCTGGATTATTTAAAAGAGAATGAGATTCTCTCCCAGCTTACTCCTCCGTATACACCACAACACAACGGTGTGTTGGAGCAGAGGAATCACACCCTATTAAATATGGTGCTCTATGATGAGTACTGCTGAGTTACCTATTTCCTTTTAGGGTTATGCGCTTGAGACTGCTGCATACCTATTGAATAGAGTTCCAACCAAATCAGTGCCTACCACTCCATATGATATATGGAATAGGAAGAGACCATCTCTTAAACGAGTTAAGATATGGGTTGTCCGGCCTATGTTAAAAAATAAAATCCGGACAAGCTCGAGGCAAGGTCTGTTCTGTGCAAGTTTTAGGATATCCCAAGCATTCACGAGGGTATATCTTCTACCATACTGAGGAACAAAAGGTGTTTTGTTTCTCGGAATGCCACCTTTTTAGAAAATGAATTTCTTGTGAAAAAAATTAGTGGTCATGAGGTAGAAGTGGAAGAAGTTCCAGCTGCACAAACTACAACTGATGATTTGGTGGAACCGGAGGATTCAATAGTCCCCGACGAACCTCAGCCTCTCCATAGATCTAGTAGGGTTCCTCATCCACCTGAGAGATACTACAGTTTTCTCATTGGCGGTGGGAGCGAGGATTGCATCATGGAAGATTATGACCTACCTAGTTTTGAGCAGGCCATCACGAGTGGGGACTCTGTGAAATGGCTGGATGCAATGCGATCTGAGATGGAATCCATATACACCACAAAGTATAGACTTTGGAAGTTACTCCTGAAGGGATAAAACCCATCGGGAGCAAGTGGATCTTGAGAATATCATTGGTGTAGATGGAAAAGTTGATACTTTCAAAGCTTGGCTTGTAGCAAAAGGTTTTCGTCAACGACCAAGTATGGATTATGATGAAACCTTTTCTCCAGTGGCTATGCTTAAGTCCATCCGGATCCTACTTGCCATCGTTGTATACCATGACTACGAAATTTGGTAGATGGACATCAAGACTGCTTTTCTAAATGGTGATTTAGAAGAGAGCGTGTACACGACATTGCCAAAGGGCTTCGTAGACAGTGGGAGAAATAGAAAGGTATGCAAGCTGGTTAAATCAATATACGGATTAAAGCAGGCATCGCGGAGTTGGAACATCTGTTTTGATGTGGCAGTCAAAGAGCTTGACTTCATCAAAAATGTAGATGAACCTTGTATAAACAAGAAGGTTGTAGAGAGTAAGATTGTCTTCCTCATATTGTACGTGGATGACATACTCTTGATAGGTAATGATGTTCCTATGCTACACTCGGTCAAGCTCTTCTTATCACAAAGGTTCTCCATGAAGGATTTGGATGACGCCTCTTACATCCTGGGGAGAATCACTGGACAGCTGTGAAGAATATTCTTAAGTACTTGAGAAGGACTAAAGAATTTTTCTTGGTGTATGGTAACGGTGAACTCCTTGTTGAGTGATTTGTTCAAAAAGAATAGGTATGTAGTTTAGTAACCACAATCAATAACGGTGTCGCGTGGAGTGAGCATTTGTGAGCACGGGTCGTCCTGTGGGATTTGAGAAATTCGTAAATTCTTACTTTAGACGAGTCGAAAGAACAAGTAAAGAAATTCAAGAAATTGTTTAAGATTTAGTTGAAGTAATAGTTTCAAGAAAATCAAGAAAACGTTTTCAAGAAAGAAAATCAAGAGAATATCAAGATCTAATTATCAAGAAAATATGAAGAAGGCTTGTAGAATTCGATCGGATTTAGTAGCCATGGATGACGAATAAAGGCGACTCATCGTTTCTATTGACAGTTTAACGCTAGATTGATAGTGATGAATGCGGATTAGGATTTCTTGGAAGAACTAGGGTTTCTTCACTATAGTCTGTAACGTTTTAAAAATAAATAATAAATCCTTTAGGTGAATTTTTCGATAACCGGTAAAATAAATCGTATGTTCCGTAAAACGTAACTATAATTATTTTTCATCATAGACTTGAATACGCCTATTTTAACTATATAATTGCTAGTATTTGGTATTTAATTGGTCACTTGTAAATTTCTAGTTTACTCAAATATTTTCCTTAATTAATTATTTTTAATATTATTTTAAGCTTTCACTAATACATTTAATTAGTGTAAATTACAAATGAGAATGGGTTAATCATACACTAATGAACCATGACAACTAATAGCTAGTTGTAACATATTCTAGTGTTCTTTAATTTTCCAAATGGTTCTAGAAAAGTCTAGGAATGGCTAAAAACAAAGTAAAATAAATAAATTAAGAAAAGGAATTAATAAATGAGAAAATGGGGGCTTTCTTAACTTGGGACTTTCCACACACAACCATTTTCTTCACCTGGCCGAGCCGAGGCTGTCCCCTCTCCAATCAACTTCATTTCTACATCTCATCTAAAATAAAGTATAAAAAGAAAAGAATAAAGAAATAAATATGAGTGTTGACTTGAGCTTGGGAAAGGATACTTCTACACACACCCACACACTTCACACTCCTTTTCTTTGCTGCTCATGGCCGAGCCCCCCCCCCACCTTGGCAGCCACCCTCATTTCTTCATCTCTTTTCTCTTCAAAAAATCCTCCATTTTTGCCACAAAAATCCATATAAAGTCTCACTAATTCTTCGTTAAACCTCTACCCAAATTTCTTTTGCCCAAACTAGCTTTAATCTTGGAGCATGAGAGCAAATTGGGAGGCTTAGTTTGGATGTTGATCTCATGTTTATGAGGTATAAATCCCAACCCCATGTTTAAATTGCTGTTTAATTACTTTCATCTAGCTAATTAGGAGTTTAATTATGGTTTTAATGTTAAGATTTAATTTTCAAGAGAAGGGTTGAATTAAAAGTTAGGGTTTTTATTATTTGAGTATGGCTATAATAAGTGGTTTAACATTTTAAGATATGCAAAATCTAGTTTAGTTGTTAATTTGTAAATTGTTATTAAAATTGTTCAAATTAGATGATTTTGCAAACTAGAATTTTCGAATTTATGTAATTGATGAGATAAAATTTTAGTAAAGATTTGTGTGGCTTAACTAAGTTATTATGTGAATATTGTGGCCACTAGATTTGTTAAAATATCAAGATTTGAACTAAAATGGTAAATGAGTGCTTACTAGGTTTGTGGAATAAATCGATTTTAAATTAAGTTGAGGTTTGATGTTATACAACCTATTTCCTATAATATCTAGGGCGTTGTGAGTGCACGATTGATGCGATTTGGGTTTTAGGCTTGGTCGTTTTCACGTATAGCGACCCTAGTCGTGGGTTATGGCGTTGTCGCGAGCGCGTTTCTACACCAAGTGTGTGCGCGTCTTATTGTGCGCGTGGATTGATTTGTGTCGTTTGTGTCTGTGACTAATCGTATATTTATCCTCTTATTTACTTGTGTACGTTTCTAGGATCGGGTGTTGAGGAGTCGGAAGTGGCGCCGAAATGGCAGAGCTGAAATCGGATCAGATTAGCCGAGGCGTCCCGGTGAGTAGATGTACACATCTACGGGGGAATCGTCTGGATGGCGCGAGGCGCCTGATGGTTTAGGATTACTTGTAGCACATGCATTTTATATGCGTAGTTTCCTAGTTATTCATCTCATTGCATCGCACCATCATATATATACATACATATGTGATATCATCTCATAGGACACTTTCATCGTTACCATTGGTTCATGCCGCACGAGCACTATTCATGCGAACACACACGCCTTTAGTAATTGCTATGTCACGAACACTATAGAACTTGCTTAAAATCGGTAACTGTGCATTTGCATCATATATGATCCATAGACTTATACTTATATGTTCATTCCACTAAATGGATATGTAGGATTGTTAGTTATATATGCATACCTCACTGCATCATGATTCATGCATAGCTTATGGCTATATTTCGCATGGTATATACTACCGTATCATAGATTTCCATCATCACCGGCATGTTATATATTGTGATTCTTCTCGAGGATTTCAGTATTGATGGGATTTCCGGATTTTTGGGAAAACCGCAAGAATTTTATAAACCTGTTATCGCTTTAAAAATGCAAGTTGCAGTTTTTCTCGTGATATGATGTATGTGTCGTCCACCATGAGTTTTCCTGATTTATGTCGGCTTTCGAGACCCGATTCGAGGAGTTGGATGAACCGTTTCGGGTACATGGTGGACCCGGTATGGTACCCCGGACGAGTGTGTTTTTGTGGGGATGACGATGAGCCTGACAGGGGTGGACTACCTACCGGTGATGTCTGACGCGACAGATATCCGGAGGATATTGACGTGGTCATGAGATTTGATGATATGGGCCGATCCGGACTGCCGGAGACCGAGGTATTGAGATATTGAGATATTGAGACATTGAGATATTGAGATGTTGAGACATCGAGATATTGGGATATATATATATATATATATATATATATTGTGTCGATACTTGACACGGATTTTCTGTTGATTTCATTGATGTTACTTCAGCTTATTGCACAGAGGTTTTTCTAAAATAAAAACAAAGATTTTCTGATACCAGACTTGTTCGGGTTTCATGTTTGATCATGCACTCATGTTGCATCCATGTTAGTACATTGTATCATACCTATATGCGTAGATTAAGACGCATTTGCGTGCATGCTTATGATAGCCTTATGAGATGTTACTTATTTACTCACGAGTTGGCAACTCACCCCCGTTGTGCCACAGTATCTTGAAGGTCCGACCCTTTACCACATTAGCGACGGGCGCACTTCCTCATTTTGTTCCTTTTTCTTGGACTTGCGGCATTGCTCGTAGGTGGGTTGCGAGGATATTTATTCCATCATGTATATTATTGTATCTAGTATACTCCATCTATCCTTGTATATTTGACTAGACGGTGAGACATCGTAGGACTTTTATTTGTGATGTTGTTGTCGATGCTCACTTGAGACGACGTGGTGTTTCTCATTTCTTGTTTTCAGATGCTCATTTCGCACTTTTGTTATACATATTGCGTGTGGTTGTGATTCCGCCATTGGTGAAGAGCTAGCTCCCGCTTGGGGATGCCTTATTTCATCATTATATGTATTTTCATGTATTGTACCCATTTGGGGACCAGTATTTACAAAGGAGACTCTGCCGAAATTTTCGGGAAATTCTGATGTTGCTTTTAAAAGTTTAATGTGACTTATTTGGTTAAAATCGCTTTCTTTAAATAAGTTTCCTTCACTCTATTTCTTTACATGGTTTTGATTTCTGGGCTTTGGCTTACTTAGATTACGTACGCCTTTAGACGTTTCGTAATTTATGTGCCAGTCACGTTCCGTACCTTCGGGTCGTGACAAAGTTGGTATCAGAGCGATAGGTTTTACCTTTCTGAGTGTAGGATGACCCTTGGTAGATGGAGTAGGTGACTTAAGCAGACTGGCATAGCGTGTGTATGTTCCGCGGCATACTTACGATACAGTACTCCGCCTAAGTAACCTTAGGATATATATATATTTGCTTGTATCTCCTTTCTTGATTCCGAAAATCCTTTGATTCAATCGTAATGTTCCTATCAATCATGTTTCTTGTTCCAGCCACTATGTCGCCGGAGATATCGAGGGCCAAAGGGCCGCCGCCAGAGATGAGATTAGGGTAGGCTCATTTGAGACGAGGACCGATCAGGGCGGTATGCCTACCCCTCAGGGACAGAGTGATCCGCTTTCTCCCGGATGGATAGCTAGGCTGGAGTCGAGTATTCAGGACTTGTGACAGATGGTTGGATTGTTAGTTGAAGCTAGCCGAGCTCCGAGAGCCGATGATGTCCCTCCTACTGCGGGGACTGTGATTGTACCTGTTGCTCTGGCAGCTGTTTCTGTGGTTACTAAGATTATTTCCGTATCCTTACAGGAGTTATTGAGGCTGAGGCCTCCAGTTTGTTTTTACCGGCATAGATGTAGTGAAGGATCCGTAGACAATCCTCGACAGGATGGCTAGGATTTGTCGTTCACAAAGATGTTCTGACGAGATATGGATTGAGTTGCGAGTTTTCGTCTAGAGTGGTCCTGCTCAGACGGGGTGCGAGTCAATCGAGAGAGGCCGAGTTGCAGATCTACGTCTTATGACTTGGGATAAGTTCGCTGCTGTATTTCTTGCTCGTTTCCTTCCGGAGAGCGTTCGAGATGCCGAGCTCGTAGTTTTGAGTCTTTGCACAAGACTCCAGGGATGACAGTGTCCGAGTACAACATTTAGTTTACTCAGCGATCCGATATGCTCCTTACCGGGTGGACACTGAAGAGAAACAAATAAAGAGGTTGGTGTGGAGATTGGACATGCAGTTATTTCTTGCCATCGACACCCAGCATTTTGACACTTATGCAGCCGCGATGGATGCAGCCTTACTGCTAAAGGAGCGCATTTCTGAGACTTCGGTCATTTTTGGATCGAAGAGGATTTGTACCGGTATGCCAGTTCAGAGGCAATTAGATAGACGCAGTTGTGACAAAGTTACCATTTGAAACAACACCAAAAAGAAATACGCATCGGAAGAAAACACCGAAAGAATACTTGTCACGAAGTCTAGCCGATAGTAGTCCTTGCTAAATCAGCCGCTTGTTGTGATTTCTTCTATAGGCTAGTCTTTTATAGCTCTATGTGTTTCTCATTCGTGTTTGTTTTGTTCGTATCGGAGATAGGGATTCTTCTGTCAATTTGATTTTTCTCGATATGTTAGACCTTGACGTTATTCTGAGCATGGATTGGTTAGCCACGTGTTATGCGTCCGTGGACTGCCATGAAGGGGCAGTTAGATTTGGTTTTCCGGGTGAGCCGGTTCTTGTTTGTTTTCGGGGAGACCGTAGCATCGCCTTTCCCAGTTTGATTTCTTCTTGTCGTGCTAGTCAGCTTTTGAGAAAAGGATGTCAGGAATTCTTGGCGTATGTTGTGATGTCAGAGCCGCAGAGGTCTAGTTGGACCAGGTCCCGATTGGGAGAGAGTTTCCAGATGTTTTCCTGACGAGTTGCTTGGTTTGTCGCCAGAGCGCGATATTGAGTTCTGCTTTGACTTGATTTCCAGCACGGAGTCTTTTTCTATACCGCAATATCGGATGGATCCGGCGGAACATAAAAAACTGAAGGATCAGTGGCAAGATTTGTTGGATAAAGGGCTTGTTCGTCCGAGTGCGTCACTTGGAGAGCTCTTGCTCTGTTCGTCAAGAAGAAAGACTGCAGTTGTGTTTGTGCATCGATTTTGTCAGTTGAATAAGGTTACTGTACGGAACAAATATCCCTTACCTCGTATTGACAATTTATTTGATTAGCTCCAGGGTGCGGGACATTTCTCGTAGATTGATTTGCGATCAGGTGACCATTAGTTGCGGTTCGAGAGGATGATATTCCGAAGACTGCTTTTCGCACACGTTACGGGCATTATGAGTTTTTGGTGATATCGTTCGGACTCATCAATGCCCCAGCAGCGTTCATGGATTGGATGAACCATATTTTCAGGCCGTTTCTTGATCAGTTATTATCGTGTTCGTTGATGACGTTTTAGTTTACTATTGGGACCAAGAGAAGCCTGGGCAGTAATTGAGGATTTCGTTGCAGACTTTGAGGGAGCACCAGCTATTCGCTAATTTATCCAAGTGTGTTTTCTGGTTGGATAGTGTTGACTTCTTGGGTCACGTAGTTACGAGAGATGGTAAGTATGGAACCGAAAAAGATCGAGGCCGTTCAGCACTGGGCCAGACCGGTATCAGTGACGAAGGTTCGCAACATTTTGGGTTTGGGGCGGATACTATTGATATTTCGTACAAGATTTTTTTGCATTTAGCTGCAATGTTGACCGGGTTGACCCGGAAGAGAGTTCCTTTTTCTTTGGACTGAGGTATGTGAGCGAAGCTTTCAGCAGTTGAAGACTCGTTTGATTACGGCACATGTATTATCTTTGCCTTTAGGATCAGGCGGTTTTGTTGGTTATTGCTATGCTTCTCGGCAGTTGAAGAAGCACGAGCAGAAATTTCTCCATGCATGACTTAGAAATGGCTGCGGTGGTTTTTACATTTAAGATTTGGAGACACTACTTATACGGTGAGTCATGCCAGATATTCACGGACCATAAGAGTTTAAAGTACATATTTTTCAGCGCGAGATCTGAATTTGAGACAGCACAGATGGATGGAGCTAGTGAAAGACCATGACTGCGATGATTCTTTATCATCCGGGCAAGGCGAATGTTGTGGCAGATACTTTGAGTCGGAGGCCCGGAGGTAGCTTTTCTTGTTGAGAGCAGTTCAGAGACAGTCGACGGCAGATCAGCAGATTTTATGTGACAGCCGAGTACAATTCGAGTTTACGTCGACCACGGGACAACTTGTCCGTGTCCGTGCACATCCACAGTTATTTGATCATATCCGTGAGGCATAGTCCGATGACGTTCGTTTGTCAGAGAACTTGTAGCAGGTTCGACAGGGCAGAGATTCAGAGTTCGTGATTGACAATCAGGGAATACTATGAATTAGGACTCGACTATGTGTGCCAAATTCCGAGGGATTGAGACGCGAGATCTTAGAGGAGGCACATCAGTATATAGTGTTCCCACCAAGATATATTGTGATTTAAGAGAAGTCTACTAGTGTGAAGGGATGAAGAGAGATGTCACAGATTTTGCTTCGGGATGCTGACTTGTCAGCGAAGTCAAGGCTGAGCATCAGAGGCCAGCAGGAGAATTACAACCTTTGCCCATTCTGGAGTGGAAATGGGAACAGATTTCTATGGATTGTATCGTGGGTCTACCTAGGACCAGTCGAGAGTATGACTCTTTTTGGGTAATCGTAGACCGAATGACGAAAGCAGCTCACTTTCTGCCAGTAAGACCACTTTCGGATTCGTTCAGTATGCTTAGACATATGTTGATGAGGTTGTGCGACTACATGGAGTTCCGATTTGTATTGTGTCCGACAGAGACCCAGTTCACCAGCCGACTGTGGCAGAAACCTCAGAAGGCTTTGGACACCGATTGAGTTTCATTACAGCTTCCTACCCGTAGACCAACGGTCAATCAGAGCGGACCATTCAGACTCTTGAGGACATGCTCCGAGCTTGCATTCTAAATTTCAGTGGCAGTTAGGATCGCCACTTGCCCTTGATAGGGTTTTCTTACAATAACAGTTTCCAGTAGAACGATTCAGATGGCACCCTTCGAGATATTATATGGGAGGAAATCTCAATCACCAGTTTGTTGGACAGAGCTCAGTGAGAGCAGTATTTTGGGACCACAGATTGTGCAAGAGACAACCGAAAAGATTCAGTTGTTTTGGGATAGGATGAGAGCGGCCCAGAGCAGGCAGAAATCTTATGCAGACCGACATCGGCGCAGACTTCAGTTTACATTAGGCGATCATGTTTTCTTGAGGGTTTCCCCGATGAAGGGCGTGTCGAGATTCGGAAAGAAAAGGAAGGCTTAGTTCCAGATATGTGGGTTCTTTGAGTTTCTCGAGCATGTCGGCGCAATTGCTTATCGTTTGGCTCTTCCACCCAGTTTCCTAGATATTCACCCCGTGTTTCATGTATTGATACTCCACAAGTACCTTCATGACCCCTCTCGTGCGATCCAACATCAGACGATCCAGCTAGAGCGCAATCTTTCTTTCACCAAGCTGCCGATAGTCATTCTAGATCGGCAGGTGAAGAAACTGAGGTCCGAGGTCATACCATCCGTATTGGTTCTTCGACGTGGCCCGAACGGCGAAAAGGTCACGTGGGAAACCGAGGACGAGATGCGGAAGAAATATTCCCATCTCTTCGAGGGTACGCGTAGTTAAATTTTAAATTCGGGGACCGAATTTCTTTAAGGGGGAAGATTGTAACGTTTTAAAAATAAATAAATAAATATATAAATAAATAATCGTTTAGGTGAATTTTTTGATAACCGATAAAATAAATCGTATGTTCCGTAAAACGTAACTATAATTATTTTTCATTATAGACTTAAATACGCCTATTTTAACTATATAATTGCTAGTATTTGTTATTTTATTGGTCACTTGTAAATTTCTACAAATATTTTCCTTAATTAATTATTTTTAATATTATTTTAAGCTTTCACTAATACATTTAATTAGTGAAAATTACAAATGAGAATGGGTTAATCATACACTAATGGACCATGACAACTAATAGCTAGTTGTAACATATTGTAGTGTTCTTTAATTTTCCAAATGGTTCTAGAAAAGTCTAGGAATGGCTAGAAAACAAAGTAAAATAAATTAATTAAGAAAAGGAATTAATAAATGAGAAAATGGGGGCTTTCTTAACATGGGACTTTCCACACACACCCACACACAACCATTTTCTTCACCTGGCCGAGCCGAGGCTGTCCCCTCTCCAATCAACTTCATTTCTACATCTCATCTAAAATAAAGTATAAAAAGAAAAGAATAAAGAAATAAATATGAGTGTTGACTTGAGCTTGGGAAAGGATACTTCTACACACCCCCACACACTTCACACTCCTTTTCTTTGCTGCTCATGGCCGAGCCCCCCTCCCCCCTTGGCACAATCCATATAAAGTCTCACTAATTCTTCGTTAAACCTCTACCCAAATTTCTTTGGCCCAAACTAGCTTTAATCTTGGAGCATGAAAGCAAATTGGGAGGCTTAGTTTGGATGTTGATCTCATGTTTGTGAGGTATAAATCCCAACCCCGTGTTTAAATTGTTGTTTAATTACTTCCATTTAGCTAATTAGGAGTTTAATTATGGTTTTAATGTTAAGATTTAATTTTCAAGAGAAGGGTTGAATTAAAAGTTAGGGTTTTTATTATTTGAGTATGGTTATAATAACTAATAAGTGGTTTAACATTTTAAGATATGCAAAATCTAGTTTAGTTGTTAATTTATAAATTGTTACTTTAAAATTGTTCAAATTAGATGATTTTGCAAACCAGACTTTTCGAATTTATGTAATTGATGAGATAAAATTTTAGTAAAGGCTTGTGTGGCTTAACTAAGTTATTGTGTGGATATTGTGGCCACGAGATTTGTTAAAAGATCAAGATTTGAACTAAAATGGTAAATGAGTGCTTACTAGGTTTGTGGAATAAATCGATTTTAAATTAAGTTAAGGTTTGATGTTATACAACCTATTTCCTATAATATCTAGGGCGTTGTGAGTGCACGATTGATGCGATTTGGGTTTTAGGTTTGGTCGTTTTCACGTATAGCGACCCTAGTCGTGGGTTATGGCGTTGTCGCGAGCGCGTTTGTGCACCAGGTGTGTGTGCGTCTTATTGTGCGCGTGGATTGACTTGTGTCGTTTGTGTCCGTGACTAATCGTATATTTATACTCTTATTTACTTGTGTACGTTTCTAGGATTGGGTGCTGAGGCGTCGGAAGTGGCGCGGAAATGGCAGAGCTGAAATCGGATCAGATTAGCCGAGGCGTCCCGGTGAGTAGATGTACACATCTACGGGGGAATCCTCTGGATGGCGCGAGGCGACCGATGGTTTAGGATTACTTGTCGTACTTGCATTTTATATGCGTAGTTTCCCAGTTATTCATCTCATTACATCGCACCATCTTATATATACATACATATGTGATATCATCTCATAGGACACTTGCACCGTTACCTTTGGTTCATGCCGCACATATACTATTCATGCGAACACACATGCCTTTAGTAATTGCTATGTCACGAACACTATAGAACTTGCTTAAAATCGGTAACTGTGCATTTGCATTATATATGATCCATAGACTTATACTTATATGTTCATTCCACTAAATGGATATGTAGGATTGTTAGTTATATTTGCATACCTCACTACATCATGATTCATGCATAGCTTCTGGACGTATTTCGTATGGTATATACTACCTTTTCATAGATTTCCATCATCACCGGCATGTTATATATTGTGATTCTTCTCGAGGATTTCAATATTGATGGGATTTCTGGATTTTTGGGAAACCGCAAGAATTTTATAAACCTGTTATCGCTTTAAAAATGCAAGTTGCGGTTTTTCTCGTGATATGATGTATGTGTCATCCACCATGAGTTTTCCTGATTTATGTTGGCTTTCGAGACCCGATTCGAGGAGTTGGATGAACCGTTTCGGGTACATGGTGGACCCGGTATGGTACCCCGGGGCGAGAGTGTTTTTGTGGGGATGACGATGAGCCTGGCAGGGGCGGACTACCTACCGGTGATGTCTGATGCGGCGGATATCCGGAGGATACCGACGTGGTCATAGATTTGATGATATGGGCCGATCTGGACTGCCGGAGCCCGAGATATGGAGATATTGAGACATCGAGATATTGAGATATGTATATATTGTGTCGATGCTTGACACGGATTTTCTGTTGATTTCATTGATGTTACTTTAGCTTATTGCTCAGAGTTTTTTCTAAAATAAAAACAAAGATTTTCTCATACCAGACTTATTCGGGTTTGGTGTTTGATCATGCATTCATATTGCATCCATGTTAGTACATTGTATCATACTTATATGCGTAGATTAAGACGCATTTGCGTGCATGCTTACATTATCCTTATAACATGATACTTATTTACTCACGAGTTGGCAACTCACCCCCATTGTGCCATAGTATCTTGCAGGTCCGACCCGTCAGCACAGTAGCGGCGGGCCACTTCCTCATTTCGTTCCTTTTTATTGGACTTGCGGCATTGCTCGTAGGTGGGTTGCAAGGATATTTATTCCATCATGTACATTATTGTATCTAGTATACTCCATCTACCCTTGTATATTTGACTAGACGGTGAGACATCGTGGGACTTGTATTTATGATGTTGTTGTCGATGCTCACTTGAGCCGACGTGGTGTTTCTCATTTCTTGTTTTTAGATGCTTATTTCGCACTTTTGTTATACATATTGCGTGTGGTTGTGATTCCGCCATCGGCGAAAAGCTAGCTCCCGCTTGGGGATGCCTTATTTCATCATTATATGCATTTTCATGTGTTGTACCCATTTGGGGGCCAGTATTTACAAAGGAGACTCTGCCGAAATTTTCAGGAAATTCTGATGTTGCTTTTAAAGGTTTAATGCGACTTATTTGGTTAAAATCGCTTTCTTTAAATAAGTTTCCTTCACTCTATTTCTTTACATGGTTTTGATTTCTGGGCTATGGCTTACTTAGATTACGTACGTATTGAGACGTTTCGTAATTTAAGTGTCAGTCACGTTCCGTACCTTCGGGTCGTGACATAGTCCCTTGTCCTTTCATTGATCCCATTCATTTTCTAGCCTTCGCAACAAGATCGTCAATCTTATCTCATATTGTGGTCAAGATAATCAATAATTTGATATCGTACCCAATGAGGATGTTAGCGATTCTTTTGCGAAGGTTTCTAAACTTCATAAGACTAAAGAAAAGTATAGAATTCTATCATCCATCGATCTACCCGAATCCTACGAATCCTATCAAGCGGAGATTTACTCGCGCATCATGGAAATCGAAGAAAGATTAGAAAAAGAACTCATAATGCGGAAATTAAAGAAAGCGAAATTGAAACTAATTATCACCTTTATTATTCAACTTCAAATTACAACTTCTTCAATCTGAGATTTACAAGAAGAATTGCTCTCGATCACTCCCTTGAAGAGGTAATTTTTCCGTCGATCTTCACGTCGCTCGGTCACCGTGAGTCTTGGACCTGTCGTGGATCGCTTGCTTGTTGATGATGACCGGCTTCATGTAAAGGATCTTTTGTTGAATCGCTTGATGAACTTCTCGATGATTCTTGATTTTGGATCTTGGATTTGATGTTGGCTCTTTTCTTGATTTGATTTGATGAATGAATTTGGGGATAATTAGGAACTAATTGGGGACATTTCTCTTCATGACCTTGGTCCTTTTTATAGCCCCCTCTTTAAGCTTCCCCAACAAGTTAGGTGGTTATAGAGAAGTTTCCAGAAAAAGATTGTTACAACGACGCTTTCCCAGCAAGCTAGGATGTTGATAAGAAGTTTACAGAGAGTTCCCGACCCTGAAGCCCCTGAATCGGCCGCGGATCCGAGGCGACTAGGCCTGACTGGGCCGCGGTTCTACGGCCGATTGGTGAGCTCGTTGCTTCAAACTTCTATGGTATTATTCTGTTGATCTCTGGGTCTTTATGTGATATCTGGAATCTTCTTATCTCTTCTGAATTTCTGCCAGTATTTGATTCTTCGACTTTCTTGTATTTTATCGGCAGATTCCTGATTCCCGATATCTGACCTGAGCTAATCTTGCAAATGATCTTAATGAAGAATATGAGATACAAAATATTATGCGTAAAAATATTAAACATACAATTTCCTTCATAATGTTGATTATAATGTATAACACATGGTAAAGGATATTTTGCAGATGAACTTCTAATATGTGTTATATTTATAGCAAATACCTTTAGATGATTAAGAAAAGTAAGGAAATTGTCATGTTAAAAGTGCACTATTTCGACTGAATAAATACCCCCAAACTTGACTTTGATCGTCTCGAGCAAATTTTATTTATTCAAGAGAAGGGAGAAAAATAGAAAGAAAAAGAAAAACCTAACCACCACACTTTAGTAGGCAACACGATTGCACTGAGCACGTGCAACAAGCCATTAAACCTCTAGGTGTCCCTAGTAGGAGGAGTGTTGTCTCCTGAGGGTTTTCAGCGGATTGCACCCATAAAATCCTATAATAAAAGAAAGACTGTGAAAGTTACATATAAAGATAAGAACTATAAAAGAAGGAACTTGAAAATCAGAGTTTTCAACTACACTAGCTTTTCGGTTGTCATGAGCCCTATCTTAATAGTCATGAAAAAATGTTAGAAATCACATCATCGATCAATAAAACATCGCCTTTATTCTTCATCCCTACCTTTCCTCCAAACACCGATCATATACCCCTACGTGTGTGTAAAGGACATCCCTACACTCGGAGAATTCAATTCAAGCTATCATACTCTTTTCCATCTACCTCAGTACTTTTTAGTCGGTGAATATTTTAGATGGAATTGCTCACACATTCTTCATGCGGCCGTTAATATTTCTTGAGGTACTAACGACCGATTACTAAATGTGCTCACATATTAGGCGTAATTAGTAAGTTCCTCGTCTTGCAACACCTAAGGCTTAGCAGTGCCTCCCAAACCAGTTGGTCTAAGGCACTAGGTGATGAAGCACCCTCACTATATTTTTTTATGCTGCCTTGGTGATTACAAAACTAGTGTTTATTTTTCTTCACCATTTTATACTTTTATTCTTTATTTATTATTTATTTTCTTCATACTTTGGCTTTTAAACAAGAGTATTTCAAGGTATCCTCTACTATCCCGAGTTTCAACACGTGTCTAAGTGCGTATAGTAGGGTATCTGTAAGTCAACGGTAGCGCCCCGGCCGTCAATCTGAGGCCAAACGCGGAACAAAAAGTTTTACAACTGGCGCTATCGCATACTATAACCCGGATCTTGCAATTAACGCTAAACTAACAAACTGTAAAGATGTAGAAAGGCTATACTGATCGATCCGTGTCCTTCGGTCTTTAGCCATCATCCCACGCTCCTCGCGGCGACTCCGATCTCGCTCGATCTCCGGTCTCCTCGTCGAGGTGGCACCATGTCAATGAATCTTTATACGGGCTCCCGCCACTATACCGAGGCAACTCGGACATGAAGTATGCTAACCGACATGTCCAAGATGAAGTAGAGAATGAGTGCAATACTTTGTCTCAATACACTCTTTGGTTCTCATCACATGAGAGGGTAAGAGTAGAGGTTGAAGAAGATGCTAAGATATGAAGAGTGTGAGCTTAAGATAAATCAAGTGAGCAAAAGAAAACCAAGCACAAAAACTTGTGTTGGCTGTCCAAAAATTTTGTGTGTGATATATATGAGGTTTTGTGATGAAATATCAAGAAAAAAATCTTACCAAAATATCTCCACAAACCCTAATAATATCTACGCCCAAAACAAACTCCATTAATTCTATCATGACTCACTAGATGACTCATTACCATGAGTCATTAGTGAACATGCTAGAATCAATGAGTCATAACAATGAGTCACACTTTCCAAAACCATTTAAACATTTAAACTAAAATGTTTAACCAAAAGAAATGCATCTTCTAAAGTAATTTGGTAACGGATTATGAGAATACCCCTCACCTATAAATACATACCTGTATCCGTATTCCGACCGAATACGAATACGATAAGACTAAAATATTCCGACTCGATATAATACTTGGATCCGGTTTAAACCAAACCCCACCAGTATTATCTGTCCGAAATATGACACGTGCACAAGTGCACGTGCATGTTCGAACCCTGCCATAAAACCATACGACCTCTACAACGTTTCGCCCGAACTAGAGAAACTATCTGTGGAGGACTCTAAAGACTCGTCAATACCCTGGCAGTGGGTTTAACCACAAGCACGTCAGCGGCACAAGCTGTGCGTAACGGCTGCCCATGTACTGACCGAAAGGGAAGCCGATGAGCGAACTCATCCTGGAACCCTACTGAGCCTATCAGTGACAATATCCGTACAGTCCGGTCCGTTCGTCTATGAGCATCGCATATCGGGCCTAGGGGCAGGTAACGTTAGACCCCCAATAGTGGTATAAGTCATGTTAGAGAGTAGCCCTGAACACCTTGAGAAACTACTGGAATACCTACCAGTAATTCTCACCTGCCTTGGCCAAGGACTTGGTGTAATGGCTCTCCTAGACACAGCGCGATCTCACCCCCAATACCGGGAGAGACGAATCCCCTGCCGATCCGCTCACTGCCTCTATGTAGCTCGGGACTGTACCCAACTAAAACCTATTTGCACGACTCCTTTGAGCCGTGGTAGGGTTAGTAATCTAAGCACAGTGGGAACTCACACGAGACAAATGACGACCTCAGGTCGATGAACTAACCTGTACACATGTCACCAGGGAACTGCTATCTGACGCTAGGTATAATACCAACTAGCATGTTCCCGACGAGTCCTGTCCGGTGCACTCATAACCCAATGAGCACCTGTATACATCTTAGGCGAACCAACTAACACCAATGGCTTGTGAGACCTGCCACCGCCCCTCGTCGGGGTCTCGACTGTATACACTAGTCTACTCCAGAGTATCGATGCCCTGTCTCGAAACTCCCACGACTAGGGACTGCTTTTAAGGATGTGCTTATGGACTACCCAACTCTTACGTATATGATCGCCATCATACTGCTGGTAGTCAAGCAAGAATCCTAAGGGCTCTTTCAATGTGTAATAGTGATCAGTAATGTCACCTAAAGCAGTATACGATGATAAAGACAAACCAGATAGCATACTATCATCTCGAGTAAGACTGTCCTACCGGTATAGATCCTCTCTCAATCATTGCAATCACGAACCTGCGATCCAATAATTGACTTTGAGGGCACTACATCCAACAATCTCCCACTTGCACTTAAGGCTAATTATTGCGATGTCGCATACTCACAGCCTGTGTGATACCGAACACCCAACTCCTCTACTAATCAGTTTCACAAAGCTCGTTTGTAAAACTCTTGTGTTCGCGAAATAGCCTCATTGAGTGGATCCGCCCTGATGTTCCTTTCTATGTCTCTCTTAATCTCAAGTTCGTGGAGAAAGCCATCTCCCGAATTGAGCAATACCTGTCTTAGAATATGTCTGGATATCTGATGGGACCTAGTTCATAAATGAACTCCAAATCCAAAGTTCTTAGACTGTATCGTCAACTGAACCTAATTAGTATCCTGCACCATGCCTCCCACAGTATCCTCTTGGACCACCTGTCCATAATACTGCCCCTTTAGTCAGAGAGAAAACTATAACTCTGACAATCACTCTGTCATTCATGTCACCTTGGAAGCCTGGAATGATAACCGTCTCCCGAAGGAGGCTGCCGTCATCAAATCCCTAGAACATCCACTTATGTTCTAAAACTGCTTCCATATGTTTCTCCAGGATTGGATTAATATAAACTTACTGCATCTAGTGCAAAAACAACATCTGGTGTGGCATTTGACATCTCAACATTGACTCAATTGCCTAAGCAAGTGATATGCCAATCTGGTGTGGCATTTGACATCTCAACTTTGTGAAGAGAACACACTCTACTACATGGCAAGTGGTAGAGGATGAAAAAGTAGGAAGTGGGCTCACTTTAGAATTGATTTTCTCACACTTTTTCTCATGGCACCATTAGAGCTAGAAAGCTTTTCATGGAGCTTGATGAAGAAGAAGAAAGAATAATCTCATCATATGAATTTAACCATGGGTGAGTTAAGCTATCATGCTTAACTCATGTAGAGAGTTGACCAAGGGATTAGGTTAAGGGTTAGGTTAAAAAATATCATGACAAATGACAAAAGAGTGGACTTTGTCAAAGTTTCTCCAAGCTTCTTCAAGCTTGACTACTTTGACTAAGTTTAACCCTTTTGTTAAATGTTATGATAAAAGAATAACCCTAATCTTAAAACTAATCTTGGTACAAGTCTCATACATCCATCTTTGATGTATCATCTAGCATGATACAAACATATACACTTCCATATATCACATATAAACAATGTGCACAAACATGTGAGAAAATAAATCTTAAGTGAGCTAATACTAGTTAATGTAATGTAATATATCAAATATATATTCATACATTAAATTATTAAATCAACTCTTGATTTAATAATCCGGCTATAACCGACTAATATCAAAAGTAACAACTTATCGAATCAACACTTGATCCGATAACCCGGCTATATCGCATACAACCGATCAATGTCACAAATCGCGAGAATAGAATACGGTATCTCATATCGTATCAATCTCGGTCCCGCACATATCTCATATGCGCTCCTACTCCGTTTCGCTTGAGCCAGGAAACCCCTGTGTAGGACTCTAAAGACTCGTCAATACGCCGGCAGTAGGTGATGATCATATCAAACACCCACGAGCCGCAAGCGGTTTGCTAAACGTAACGGCCACACGGGTATTGAGCGATCAGAAGATCAACAAGCAAGCCTGCTAGTACTCCTGTGAATCCAATCAGTAACACTCCCGTACAATCCGGTCTCGTTGTCTGATATGTCGCATATCTCGCCTAGGGGTGGTAAACGTCAGACCCCAGTAGCTCGATAAGTCGTGTCGATATGAGGTCTATAACAGTTCGAGAAACTACTGGTAACACTTACCAGTAAATCTCAGCAACCCTGGCCAGGGATTTCCGGTTATAGCCAATCGAACACAGCACAACATCAACTCCCTATACCGGGAGAGACGAATCCCCTCGTATCGCTCATTGCCTCCATGTGATTCAGGATTGTACCCAAAAACCACCGTTTTGCATGCCCTCTTGGACGTGGTAAGGTGGAAATCAAAGCACAGTGGGAATCACACAAGACTCTATGATGATCTCGGGTCAATAGACTACTCTGTACCAGTGTCACCGGAGAACTGCCATCTGACGTGAGGTATAATACATCTGGGAGTTCTCGGCGAGTCCGTCCAGTGTACCCAATCTCCACTGAGCACCCGTACACCATCCTTGATGTCAAACACCGATGGATATGGGATCATCCATCGCCCATCATATGGGTCACGATACGTATACGCTAGTCTACTCTGGTGCATCGATGCCCTGTCTCGATACACCCTCGACTAGGAACAGTTATAGGATGTACTCGTCGACTACCGTAGCCCCACTAGTATGATCTCATCATAGTCCCAGTAGTCGAGTACATATCCTTAGGGCTTTATCAACATGTATTAGAGACAATCAGAGTACATGTTAAGATAAAGTACAACCAGATAGCATACTATCATGTCGAGCAAGAAAGTCCTCCCTATATACGTCCCAGCATCCACTACAATATACATCGTATGTACAGTAATGGCCTCTAGGGCATACATATAACTAACAATCTCCCTCTTGCACTAGGGCCATCTGTTGTGGTATCACATACCCAACAATTAGCTGTGGTTGAAGTATCTCATACTCAACCATCCCATAAAAGTCTCTACTGGGAAAAAGGCCTTTGTGAGTGGATCCGCGCTGTTGTCCTCTGTATCTACTCTCCTTACCTCGATCTGCCTGGAGATCAACCATCTTCATGATCAGGTGATACTGCCTAAGAATTATATCTGGATTTCTGATGGGAAGGTAGTTCCTTGGCTAAAGCCACAACTCCATTGTCACATAATGGTAGGAACGAAGTTCATCTCATGAACTTATATATCCAGACTGCCTCTTTGGTAGCATCCTTGGTAACGATGTATCTTGCCTTTAATCGTCTAGTAAGTCACGGTATCTAGCTTGGAACTCTTCCAACATACCGTCCCTCCACTGAGGGTAAAGACAAGCCTGTGACTGACATTCAGTCGTCCTTATCACCCTGGAACCTTTCCAGTGATTCTCCCCAGGATCGGTTGATACCATCTCACTACAACTAGTGAGAGTCTTAACATCTAATTAGATCTATCTCATAGATCCAAAAACCAGGATTTAGTAGGTATCACTATGATCCTATATGGAGAATCCTTGTGATAAGCGGAGATTGACCGAGCGTAGCATAGGAAACTCCTTCCCTATCAAGAGTATGTCATCCACGTAATTTACGAGGATCACTACCATACTCCCTACTACCTTCTTGTATATACAAGGTTCATCTACCATTTTGATGAAGTCAAACTCTTTGACTACCACATCAAAACAGACGTTCCAACTCCACGATGCCTGCTTTATCATATAAAACATCTTGCACACGTTTCCGCCGCTCCCACTGTCTACGAAGCCCTCTGGCTGTGTACTTATAGACGCACTCTTCTAAAACATCATTTTAGAAAAGCAGTCATGACACCCAACCACCAGATATTGTAGTCATGGTATGTAGCCGTGGCAAGTAGGATCTGGATGGACTTAAGCATAGGCCCCAGAAAAAGTTTTCATCATTAGCCACAATTGGTCTATAATGCAAACCTTTAACAAGTCTAGCTTTGAAAGTCTCAACTTTTCCATGTACACCAAGTAATCTTCTCAAGATATACTTCCTCCTGATGAGGATTTAACCCTTCAGATAAAGCAACCAAAGTCTATACTTTGTTGGTGTATAAGGATTCCATCTCAGATCGCTAAGTATCCAGCCATTCTTACAGAGTCCCACTCCTGATGGCCAGCTCGAAACTAGTTGGGTCATCATCTCATGATGCAATCCTCGCTCCCATTGTCATAGAGAAACCGAAGTATCTCTCAGGTGGGTGAGGAACCATACTAGATCGGCGGAGAGGCTGAGGTTCGTTGGTTACTATTGAATCTTTTGATTTTACCAAATCATCAGCTGCATTATGTATAGCTGGAACCTTTCCAGTTCTACATAACAGACCTTGCCTCGAGCTTGTCCGGATTTTGGTTTTAGACATAGCCCAGACAGCCCCAAATCTTAACCAACTTAAGATATGGGCTCTTCCCTTTCCATATCACATATGAAGTGGTAGGCTTCTGATTTGATTGAAACCCTATTCAATAGGTATGCAGCTTCTCAAGTGCATAACTCCCAAAAAGAAAATAGGAAACTCAGTAGTACTCATCATAGAGCACACCATATCACATAGGGTGCTATTGCTCCGCCCCGATATACCATCGTGCTATGGTGTATATGGAGGAGTAATGCTGAGAGAGAATCTCATTCTCCTTCAGAATAGTCCAGGATTTCCGTGCTCAAGTATTCTCCTCCCTGATCACATCAAAGGACATAATACTTATACCCGTATTTTGGTTCTCTACTTCTAACTTATATTCTGTGATTATCTCAAAAGTTTCGGACTTGTGTTTCAACAGGAACATATATCTGAATCTTGAGAGATCATTAGTGAATGTAATGAAGTACAAAGAACTGGTCTTGGCATATATAGACAGGGGACCTTCATACATCAGGATGTATTAATCCCAAAAGTTCACCAACTCTTTCTCTGTTTCCAATAAACCTCTGTGGTCATTTTATCTTTGTGACATGACCGGCAAGTTTCATAAGATGTAAATTCAAACTAATTTAAATATGCATCTAAATGTAACTTCAGCTAGTCGTGTCGTATTGATATGACCTAGTCTACAATGCCTCAAGAAGGATTTGTTCATTTCTGAACTCTTCCTCTTGTGTGTGTTCTGTATACTAAGAACTGTAGTTTGATTTAGAACGTCAATGCTTTTAGATAACGTGCCTGAACCGATCAACTCTTGATATAGGAAATGTTCAAAACATTATCCATCAATACAAAATATTTCCTTTCTTTACTAATAAAGAGACTGATATGATGTTGTATATCAGGTTCGGTATCTAATAACATTTGTTCAGAATCAATGTATTCTGGTAATACAGGGTGATAGTGACCAACAGACTTGGCTGCAACACTTGCACCGTTTTCTGTCTCATGAAACTTATCATCCATTCTCAGTTCTCTACCTTTCTGTAGCCCATGTAACAGATTACATATACGGGATCCTGATCCGGTATCTCATACCCAGAATGTAAAGGATACTGAGAAACAGTTCTCTGTAATGAACACACCCGAAGAAGATGTATCAGCATGCACTTTCTTCGTTT
Source organism: Agapanthus africanus (assembly GCA_030015575.1). NCBI lineage: Eukaryota > Viridiplantae > Streptophyta > Magnoliopsida > Asparagales > Amaryllidaceae > Agapanthus > Agapanthus africanus. The sequence continues at coordinate 201,025,213 of CM057347.1, read as the reverse complement.
GGGCGGCACGGGAATTCTGGTAATCCCCTATATCCTGCTCTGTCTTATAATAATTATAAGTTGGAGCGGGACCAACGTTCTCCAGCTCAGTATAACAAGCGGGTTCGGTCAATATATCCGTTTTATTATCTTGATTAAGGCGTGATATGGTCGCTACCTGGAGAGAGAGAGAAGAAAACACTCAGCGTATGCTCTTGCAAGATTAGATTGGTTATCTAATATATCTAATCAGGATGTCTCCCACTGTTTTAATCAAATCTTCCTTCAAACCCTAAAAGGAAAGACTAGCCGGGATTAATTACACGCTACAAGTTCGCTAATCTTTCAGCCAGGCCAGTGTCGGTACTTTGAGGGAGGTTTCCCGTGCTTTCGCATGGACTTAATTAAAGTAAACCTCGTTTTCCCAGAGGCGTAACCTCGTTAACACCTTTCTAGACACCTACTTGATCGGCTAATTGTAATGTGTAAAACTCTCCCAGGAGTAACTCTTACTCGCAGCGGGTATCGGGATCCAACTATCTCATAGAAGGTATGCAATATCATTGCAAATTTCAACACTTGAAATTCCCAATAATTTTTTACCCCTAGCGTCCTATGACCTTGACGGAGGTCAACAAAGCATAGGCTGGTAGTCAAGTTCTACCCGTCATTTCCTGATTGAATTAAACCCACCCGCACGACCCTTGACGGAGGTCAACAAGGCCGCACGACTACCCTAATCCAATCTGCATCATATGCATAAGGAGATAAATACTAGTCAGCTACCGCACACTACGCCTTGACAGAGGTCAACAAACGTAGCACGAATACTAAGTAGGACTTATCTGAAATGACGGAGGGCTACGACAGGTTTTTAAGAAAACCCTTTGCGTAATGAACTTGATATCGTTGTAGAATCGAGTGATTTTTGAATGGAGTGATTTTAAGGCTTTTCTAGTTTTGCTAAAGGGGTCACTCCCGGTGAAGGGATCGTCGGCCCTTTCCTCATCGAATAAGGTGCAGGATATTTCACAAATATCACTATGCAAAGCAAGAACTATAGAAGCAATCAAAAGACAATCCGAGTGTGTAGCATCTGCTAGTTTCGCTAAAGAGGTCACTCCCAGTGAAGGGATCTCGGCTCTTTCCTCATCGAATAAGGTGCTGGATGTTCTACAAGGAACACCGCTATGCAAAGTAAGAACTAGAGCTACCAGTTTTTAAACAAGTTTCTACAACATCTTTAGGTTTCTTTTTTTTCATTAATCACATTAATGAAGTCCCATCATTTAAGTCACCTAAACATCACAGATAAATACAACGTACACTTATGCCATCCGCATTCGCCTCGATATCCCCTCGTGCACCGTTAGGTTAGGTAACTAACGGCAGAGCGGGGCAGGGCTAGCGCGGGTGTAAAACATAAGTAATGTCTATATAATATATCATATATACTATATACTGTATCAATCACAACATATCAAATGATCACATCACAGATATCGCAGCAGAAGAAACATATATGAAATATTGGATATACTAGGACGTCCGTGTTTTCAATACGAGCCTGTATAAAACACGGATTCTACGGTCGCGATGAATAACCAAACCCACATCCCTAGACCCCTACAAGAGCGGCAAGTAACACTGCCAATTCTAGGGTTAGGAGACCCGGTCTCGACTCCTCGAGATGGTCTCCCACTGGACCCTAGAACCCGGTTACTTGTGCTCCCCGCCTTGGGTCTACCTAATGCGGAAAAGTAAATAATATACAATGGTGACATCATCCTCAGCCCGGAAGTGCCCCAATAAAAGAATATTACATACAAATTTTTACATGAATGAAAATGAAAAACACTCATCTCACATAAAACCCCCGGCTATTCAGACGCGACGATCCAATACAACATATCACAGCAACACGTAATATCTCATATCATCAACATAAGCAAGTATGCGTATCCCGATTGTCGTTGATGTATAGCAACGAAGCCGGCGATACACCACATACTACGCTTACGGTCACAGAAAAGAAAGTGTAAAACTACAACAGTTGGAATCCGCAACCTTTTTAGACATCGCATGCCTAACCAAATGAATTCCTTAGACATCGCATGCCTAACAATTATAAACCCCGCATTTTAGTCTCATTATCAAAAACTCTTTTCAATATCAAGTCGGGCAATTCAACAAGATTCCCGACATCCTGATTGAATGCTCGTCGCAAACTTTAGTAGACGGCCGCACCCCCGATGCTGTCGACGAAGTGCACTAAGGCGGAACACCGCTACCGCGAGCACCCGAACGGATGCTTTTGGCTACGGGGTTCTCCTACAGTCACTTGGTCGGGGCTATAGGGCATGGCTGTCTATTAAGTTTACTCGGCGAGTATCCGCGTACGCTATGTGATTGCGACGGACTTTTGATCACATCAAAATTCCGTGGCAACCGATCATCTGAGACTAAACTGCTATGTTTATAACATTCAAATTAGTTATCTCATAACTACATGTGGATTCCATATATTGTATCACATTCCAGATAAATAGACAATGTTAAACTTTCCGATCGAATAATCAAACACCCAAGTTTTCCCAAAAAGATCTCAACACTTGAGGGGAGTTTAAAAACATCCATCACATGCCACAGTACCAACGGTCCAGCCGTAGAAGGGTCAAGCCAACGCCTCACATGTGGCACGCCGTACTGCCACAAATCCTAAGGTTCAAAAGGCAGTTCAAGACGGTCACATAATCGAGTTAAGGTTTGTTGTCTTCTAGAGGGTCCATCGCGTTACTTGCACGACTTAGAACGTTCTTAAACTACGGAAAAATCCAACACTTGGAAATCTTCCGGCAAGGGAAAAAGTGAGTTATTGATATCCGGTCGAACTTTTTAACACGTTCTAAATTACCCGAAAAAACACATAGACGAAGTTAAACTTTCCGATCGAATCAACGAACTCCCAATACAACCCAGAAAACTCAACTCTTGAGTATAAATTAAAATTACCCAAAAAATACAGGAACCATATAAGAACATTACTGGGCAAACAGTGGCCAAAGAAGCCATGTAATGGCCGCGGAACCGCCGCTCGACCTGGGGTACGGCAGCGGTTCCGCGGCTCCTTTAAAGAGTTGGGCCCATGTGTTGCACAGTAACTCCTAGAAAACCCTGCTGAATTTTTTGCGTATTTTTAATTTGGAAAAACCACATTTTCAGAAAATGTCCAGAGAAGGGTATAGATTAGGGTTTCGGGATTCGATCCGATTTCTAATTTCGTCTACACTTCGCCTAAAGCTCTAGCTAGGCTCTGATACCACTGTAGGGTTGCTAGGCACGCGCACAAGGGTCTACGAGGCATCAACCATGCCCGATTAAAATTTTAGCCGTGCCGAACAACCCGAAGCCGGATCTTTAAACTAGGGTTTAGGCGAAAACAAGTATGTTAAACATTTTAACACTAAGTGAGAGGGATTACAACCTTTGTAGATCCGGTCCTTCACTTCAATAGCTCCTTATAGATGTCCCCTTCGCTGCGATCATGAACTCCGGACTCTAGATAAGCTCTACAAGAAGAACGAACGTGCTTGCTACGATGACTTCGAGGCCGAAGATGATCTACGTCGGGGAGACACTAACTCAAGCTATTCCTTCACTAGGTCATGAACTTTGTGAAGAGAACACACTCTACTACATGGCAAGTGGTAGAGGATGAAGAAGTAGGAAGTGGGCTCACTTTAAAATTGATTTTCTCACACTTTTTCTCATGGCACCATTAGAGCTAGAAAGCTTTTCATGGAGCTTGATGAAGAAGAAGAAGAAGAAAGAATATACTCATCATATGAATTTAACCATGGGTGAGTTAAGCTATCATGCTTAACTCATGCAGAGAATTGACCAAAGGATTAGGTTAAGGGTTAGGTTAAAAAATATCATGACAAATGACAAAAGAGTGGACTTTGTCAAAGTTTCTCCAAGCTTCTTCAACTACTTTGACTAAGTTTAACCCTTTTGTTAAACGTTATGATAAAAGAATAACCCTAATCTTAAAACTAATCTTGGTACAAGTCTCATACACCCATCTTTGATGTATCATCTAGCATGATACAAACATATACACTTGCATATATCACATATAAACAATGTGCACAAACATGTGAGAAAATAAATCTTAAGTGAGCTAATACTAGTTAATGTAATGTAATATATCAAATATATATTTATACATTAAATTATTAAATAAACTCTTGATTTAATAATCCGGCTATAACCGACTAATATCAAAAGTAACAACTTATCGAATCAACACTTGATCCGATAACCCGGCTATATCGCATACAACCGATCAATGTCACAAATCGAGAGAATAGAATACGGTATCTCATATCGTATCAATCTCGGTCCCGCACATATCTCATATGCGCTCCTACTCCGTTTCGCTTGAGCCAGGAAACCCCTGTGTAGGACTCTAAAGACTCGTCAATACGCCGGCAGTAGGTGATGATCATATCAAACACCCACAGCCGCAAGCGGTTTGCTAAACGTAACGGCCACCCGGGTATTGAGTGATCAGAAGATCAACAAGCAAGCCTGCTAGTACTCCTGTGAATCCAATCATTAACACTCCCGTACAGTCCGGTCTCGTCGTCTGATATGTCGCATATCTCGCCTAGGGGTGGTAAACGTCAGACCCCAGTAGCTCGATAAGTCGTGTCGATATGAGGTCTATAACAGTTCGAGAAACTACTGGTAACACTTACCAGTAAATCTCAGCAACCCTGGCCAGGGATTTCCGGTTATAGCCAATCGAACACAGCACAACATCAACTCCCTATACCGGGATAGACGAATCCCCTCGTATCGCTCATTGCCTCCATGTGATTCGAGACTGTACCCAAAAACCACCGTTTTGCACGCCCTCTTGGACGTGGTAAGGTGGAAATCAAAGCACAGTGGGAATCACACAAGACTCTATGACGATCTCGGGTCAACAGACTACTCTGTACCAGTGTCACCGGAGAACTGCCATCTGACGTGATGTATAATACCATCTGGGAGTTCTCGGCGAGTCCGTCCAGTGTACCCAGTCTCCACTGAGCACTCGTACACCATCCTTGATGTCAAACACTGATGGATATAGGATCATCCATCGCCCATCATATAGGTCAAGATGCGTATACGCTAGTCTACTCTGGTGCATCGATGCCCTGTCTTGATACACCCTCGACTAGGAACAGTTATAGGATGTACTCGTCGACTACCGTGGCCCCACTAGTATGATCTCATCATAGTCCCAGTAGTCGAGTACATATCCTAAGGGCTTTATCAACATGTATTAGAGACAATCAGAGTACATGTTAAGATAAAGTACAACCAGATAGTATACTATCATGTCGAGCAAGAAAGTCCTCCCTATATACGTCCCAGCATCCACCACAATATACATCGTATGTACAGTAATGGCCTCTAGGGCATACATATAACTAACATGCTCTAGTCTATAAATAGACATAAGCAACTTGTCCACTATGCTTCTGCTGCTCCCACTGACCACAACAACCCTCTGGCAGAATAATATATACGTGCACTTCTAAAGTTAGTTTAGAACGACGCTATACTTAACCTCCTGCCGGGTCTCATAGTCTGGAACAGCAGTAATAGCAAGTCTGGGCAAACAAGAACCTCCCTGTCACCGTCCTTGAGGCTACTGGAGTACCTCTCGGGTGCCTGAGGTTACCCACCATATCTGCGGAGTGGCTAATGGAATGTCAAACCTGATTGAATCTATAGGTCCTATTAAATTTTCCGTAATCGTTTGCGGTTCTGGAATCTCTTCCAGTTCTACCATACTCCCACTACTGTTTTCTGAAAAAATCTATTTTACTAAAACTGTGGCGAGTCAAGAACAATATCACCATTGATCTTCCAGATGGTAGAAAATCAACCCTCGTCGTAGCCTGGGCCAACCCGCAAACTGCCATTACAGAAATGTGCCTTGAGTTATCCAGAGTCTTGTTTTAAGCATAAGCCGGACAACTCCCCGTACCTTAACATCGTTAAGATATGAACCATTCTATATCCAATATAGAAACTTTGGCACTTATTTAATTGGAACCAGATTCAAATCATGCAGCTGTCTCCAGTGCATGTCAACTTTAATGGAAAGAGGCTAATCAGCATTACTCAACTTAGGAATACATCCAATTATAAGTAACCTGAAAGAGAAACAAGTTTCTCAAAACCATTACTATCAACTGAATACCAATCACAAGTATCTACATCTTCGATCTCTTTGAAGAATCCCGATACTTGCGATACCTGGTTCTCTACTTTATTCTTGTACCTATAACTTCTCAAAACTTAGACCTTGTATTTCTACGAAACACTTGTCTAAAAACTAGAGAAGTGACAAGTAAACAGAACATAGTACGAGAACCAACCCCTTTGTCCTAATGGACACTGGACAACATACAATACTCTGTATAAGTCCGTTGAGTTGAATAACTCAAAACCTGTGCATCGTAGGTTGAAACTGTACTTATGGTTAAGAACTACTCCGCTGTTCAATACTCCTTTCCCAATCGTCAACTGATATAGGTAAATGTCATGAACATAATTTCAAAAAGTTATATCTCACTTTATAAAAATAAACGTACAGATATATCAGTTTGAAATTGGTGCATAACAACGTATATTCAAAACCAAAATTTGCCATCTGGAAAAAACCCAGGCGATTTCCTCAAATATCACCAATTACAACGAATTCCGATATAATGAGGATGATCACCTAATTCCCAATAAATTACTCCCACTCAACATCTGTAAAACCATACAGATGTGAGAATCATACCTGGTAAATACATACCCTGGAGTAATTATCTAATCGGGGAATCAGTTTTCCTTTAACAATGCACTGTGAAACTGAAACATGAAAATGTTTCGTAGGGGTATCCTGGTATTCCTAGTAATGCCTCTTCCATAATCCAAATTCATGACTGTAACCGTATATTTCGTTGCCTTCTCTCCAAATCCCTTTATTTGTCTTTAGTCATTACCTTCTGTACACCTTCGTTAGGCTTAATGGTTTTCTTCCTTCCCTACCGTTCGGCACCAGCCTATGGTTTGGAAGAAGACTATCCAATAAGCGTAATAGGTGTATACTCCTAATCCTAGGAGTATTCGTAACTTGAGAGAAGGTGATGATAAAAGACAACCTGAATAAACCTTATTCTATTCCTCCTCAACTGGAGAAAAGCAAAGGTGAAATAGGAGTGGCGATTATGTACGCGGTTTGGTCGTGAATGATACTTGTCGCATTTTACTTTGCCCTCTTTCTAATCCCTTCATATGTCTTTACTTATTACCTTCTGTACACCCTACTTAGGCTAATTGGTTTTCTTCATTCCCTACCTTTCGGCACCTGCCTATGGTTTGAAAGAAGACTATCCAATAAGCGTAATAGGTGTACTCTCCTAAACCAAGGAGCCCTCGCAACCTGAGAGAAGGTGATAATAAAAGACAACTGAATAAACCAATTCAATTTCTCCTGAACCTGAATCCATCCTCGAAGAAGTCCCTTCGAGTTCGTATATAACCATACGATGGATTTATCCAATGGAAGTGGATGTTCGTAGTAATACGAGGTGTTCTGGAGAAATGCAAAAGGTAAAAGAAGGAGCAACAATGACTTATGCAACTCAAACAATCCAAAAGCCAGTGTTTTAAGAAGGTTCGGTCAACTTGATCACTGAGTCATAGTCTAGGGTCGGTCGATGGTCGCTGCCAAAGAGAGAGAGAAAAGAAATACTCTACGTGCACTCTAACCTAGATCAGAATGGTTATCACTTTATCTAATCAGGAAACCTCCCACTGTACCGTCAAATTCTCCTCCAAACCTGAAAGAAGAATTAGTCGGGATCACCCGAAGAGTAAACCAACTCATCAGTGGGAATCGGGATCCAACTCTCATCGCACGATAACGTGAAGGAATCCACTCACGTTATCACACTCCAGAAGGTATGCGCATGCCTGGCAAGTTTCAGTTTCTTTAGAAACTCCCGATATGGGTTTTTTCCCCATGCTCTTATGACCTTGACGTTGGCCAAAATGCCATAAGTCACATGTCAAGTTCTACCCATCATTATCTTGTTAATTTGAACCCACCCGTACATACCCCTGACGTTGGCCAAATGGCAGAACGACTGTCCCAAACCAACTTATCTATCTATGCAACAGATGAAAACCCAGCAGCTACCAAACACTATGCCTTGGCGTTGGTCAAAATACATAGCTTGAATACTATTGAATACCCAACTGAAATGACGGAGGGCTACGGCTGGTTTTTAGCGAAAAACCTTTAACGTAACGAACTTGATATCGCTGAAGGAACCTGATAGCTTTTTACAAAAATATAGCGGCGAAAACCTTTGCTAAAGAGGTCACTCCCGGTGAAGGGATCTCGGCTCTTTCCTCGTGGAATGGGGTGCAGGATATTCCAACTGAATACCGCGATGCAAAACAACAAGTAATCGACTATAGTGAAGTTATTACCCTGACGCAAACTTCTGCCCAAGGGGTCACTCCCGGTGAAGGGATCTCGGCCCTTACCTCGTCGAATGAGATGCAGGATATTCCAACTGAATACCACTGTCCAAAACAAAAGAAAACGTCTTTGTAATAACACATTTTGAAAACTGTTCCAACAACGTCAAACAGGTTTGTTTTCCTTGCATTGATCAAAATTAACGCAGTCCCATCAATTAATCACACCAGAAAAGAACGAAAATAAAATGTACGTATATGCCATCTGCATTTGCCACTGGGTCCCGTTATTACCCGTTAGGTTACTTAACTAACGACAGAGCGGGGACTGGACTAGCGCGGGTGTAAAACATATACAACATCTACTAGTATATATACCAATATATAATAATCGCTCCAGGCGTGATAAATGCAACATTACAGAAAAGTAATAAGCATCACAGAACAATACAGATAATCTGGGATCCCCGGGTTTCACAGAGCCGCTACTGAAACCCGACGTTCCCCTGGTCGTGTGGATAGCCTGTGCAATGAAAACCTAGACCCCTACGGGTGCGGCAAGTTACCCGCCAAAACCTTAAGCGAGGCAGCCCCCTTCAGCAACGTGAATGAACCACCCGGTACTTCACGGAATCCGGTAACTTGAGCACCCCTCCTTGGATCAACCTGTACCCACTACGAGTGCGACGAATAGTCTGCCAATTCTAGAGTGAGGCCCCTTGCCTCTCAAAGCCATGAGATGCGGACCCGTCGCCTTTAAGAACCTAGCTATCCGTGCACTCCGTCGCGGGGTAAACCTAGTACAGAAATGAAAATATGTACAATGGGTATATCGACCTCAACCCGGTCGTGCCCCAAAAGAATAATATACAAACAAGCAGTGACGGCAGTCCACATGTTGGACGCTCGCCCCGCAATATCAAAAGTACAAATAAATCCAAACTGCACTACCATTGCACACAGCTATCCACCACGACAAATCCGCAACTTCACAACACAACACAGAACATCAACGTGAATGTCACGTTCGCAAACCCGTCTAAAAGAGCTATAGCAATTAGACACGATTTACCGCTCGAATGACATTCACGGTCGGAGATATAATGTAAGTACTGTAAATTAACACATTTAAAATTCCGATCGACAAAACTTCCCGAAGTGGGCCCCAAGTACAAATCCAGTACTCTAGCAAAATCTGGGCCCAAACAAAATATTCCAGAAACCACAATTCCACATGAAAGACACCCAGAAGAAATATGGTGCACTGTTGCCACAAATCGGCGGCGGAACCGCGGCCTACCCATGGGTTCCGCGGCGGTTCCGCGGTAGTCTTGTGGATTCAGTCGACCAAATTTCTACAGTAGTCTTAAAAAAACCTGCACGATTTTCTGACATACCCAAAATAATTTTTAGACCAGTTTAAAAATTCGACAGAAACTTTATCATGAAAAATGCAGTTTTGGAAATTTCGTTCGATAGATATTTTAAACACGTTAGAACAAGCTAGTAAAGGTTAATAGCGTGGCTCTGATACCATGTAAGTCTACGGTAGCGCCCCGACCATTAATCTGAGGCCAAACGCGGAACAAAAACTTTTACAACTGGCGCTATTGCATACTATAACCCGGATCTTGCCATTAACGCTAAACTAACAAACTGTAAAGAGGTAGAAAGGCTATACCGATCGATCCGTGTCCTTCGGTCTTTAGCCATCATCCCACGCTCCTCGTGGCGACTCCGATCTCGCTCGATCTCCAGTCTCCTCGTCGAGGTGGCACCACGTCAACGAATCTTTATACGCGCTCCCGCCTCTATACCGAAGCAACTCGGACATGAAGTATGCTAACCAACATGTCCAAGATGAAGTAGAGAATGAGTGGAATACTTTGTCTCAATACACTCTTTGGTTCTCATCACATGAGAGGGTAAGAGTGGAGGTTGAAGAAGATGCTAAGATATGAAGAGTGTGAGCTCAAGATAAATCAAGTGAGCAAAAGAAAACCAAGCACAAAAACTTGTGTTGGCTGTCCAAAAATTTTGTGTGTAATATATATGAGGTTTTGTGATGAAATATCAAGGAAAAAATCTTACCAAAATATCTCCACAAACCCTAATAATATCTACACCCAAAACAAACTCCATTAATTCTATCGTGACTCACTAGATGACTCATTACCATGAGTCATTAGTGAACATGCTAGAATCAATGAGTCATAACAATGAGTCACACTTTCCAAAACTATTTAAACATTTAAACTAAAATGTTTAACCAAAAGAAATTCATCTTCCAAAGTAATCTGGTAACGGATTACGAGAATACCCCTCATCTGTAAATACATACCTGTATCCGTATTCCGACCGAATACGAATACGATGAGACTAAAATATTCCGACTCAATATAATACTTGGATCCAGCTTAAACCAAAGCCCACCAGTATTATCTGTCCGAAATATGACAGTGCACAAGTGCACGTGCATGTTCGAACCCTGCCTTATAACCATACGGCCTATACAATGTTTCGCCTGAACTTGGGAAACTATCTGTGGGGGACTCTAAAGACTCGTCAATACCCTGGCAGTGGGTTTAACCACAAGCACGTCAGCGGCACAAGCTGTGTGTAACGGCTGCCCATGTACTGACCGAAAGGGAAGCCGATGAGCGAACTCATCCTGAAACCCTACTGAGCATATCAGTGACAATATCCGTACAGTACGGTTCGTTCGTCTATGAGCATCGCATATTGGGCCTAAGGGGGCAGGTAACGTCAGACCCCCAATAGCGGTATAAGTCATGTCGGAGAGTAGCCATGAACACCTTGAGAAACTACTGGAATACCTACCAGTAATTCTCACCTGCCTTAGCCAAGGACTTGGTGTAATGGCTCTCCTAGACACAGCGCGATCTCACCCCCAATACTGGGAGAGACGAATCCCCTGCCGATCCGCTCACTGCCTCTATGTGGCTCGGGACTGTACCCAACTAAAACCTGTTTGCACGACTCCTCTGAGCCGTGGTAGGGTAGTAATCTAAGCACAGTGGGAACTCACACGAGACAAATGACGACCTCAGGTTGATGAACTAACCTGTACACATGTCACCATAGAACTGCTATCTGACGCTAGGTATAATACCAACTAGCATGTTCCCGGCGAGTCATGTCCGGTGCACTCATAACCCAATGAGCTCCTGTATACATCTTAGGTGAACCAACTAACACCAATGGCTTGTGAGACCGGCCACCGTCTGTCGTCGGGGTCTCGACTGTATACACTAAGTTTACTCCGGAGTATCGATGCCCTGTCTCGAAACTCCCACGACTAGGGACTACTTTTAAGGATGTGCTTATGTACTACCCAACTCTCACGTATATGATCGCCATCATACTGCTGGTAGTCAAGCAAGAATCCTAAGGGCTCTATCAACGTGTAATAGTAATCAGTAATGTCACCTAAAGCAGTACACGATGATAAAGACAAATCAGATAGCATACTATCTTCTCGAGTAAGACTGTCCTACCGGTACAGGTCCTCCCTCAATCATTGCAATCACGAACCTGCGATCCAATAGTTGACTTTGAGGGCACTACATCCAACAGTATCAATGTTCAGATGTTTGGCTTCCAGAATAGAAACTATTTTTTAGACTTATTTTTATCCTCAGATTAGTGACTTCCTTCATCTTACTAACCCTTGGGACAACGGCTCATAACTACTTATTACTAGTTTCGTTTCAGAAAACATCTAACTTTCTTGGTTTTCTTAAACTCTTCCAATCTTTTAAATGTAATTTTTCACTTTCTAATCTTTCATTATAGAAGAATTTTTTATAAAAATTTTGTGCTTATGCAAAGTGTATAATGCAAAATAATGCGTAAATAAGCACAAACCTCCCTCAAACCTGTTTACGGCAGTGTCCTCATTGTTGTCATCTTTTAAATCTCAAAAACCTGTAGACTTGGGAGGAAAAGTTATTAACGGGGTACAAGAATAAATGAACATGAAAATCTCCCCCAAACTTATTTGTAATCATATTGATATTCAGTTAGGTCCTTTTTAACTCACCTCCATTCTTATGATGAGACAATATTATCGAGACATGGAGGTGAGGTGGAGGAAACTTAGTTATGATAAAGCGGCTCCTGTAAAAACAGGAGCTCCTCCGTGGGGTCAATGGAAAAATACAGTTTTAATCTATGCCCATTCACTTTAAAAATATAACCATTTTTAATATTTTCAACTTCAACTGCCCCGTGCGGGTATACATACCACATTACAAATGGTCCTTTCCAACGAGATTTTATCTTACCCGCATGAAGATGGAGACAGGAATGGTAAAGAAGGACTTTTTGTCCCGGGATAAAAGTTTTTCTCAAAATATTTTTATCGTGAAATATCTTAGTCCGGTTCTTTACTATAACCGCATTATCGTAAGCTTCATCGCGGAGTTCCTTTAGCTCATTTAATTGCAGCTTCCGAAAGTTGGAGGCTTGATTTAAATTGAAGTTAAGTTCTTTAATGGCCCACATTGCTTTATGTTCGATCTCGACAGGAAGGGGGCAAGCCTTTCTAAACACTAGGCGGTAAGGAGACATACCAAGATCAGTCTTATAAGCGGTACGGAATGCCCAATGAGCATCCATCAATTTGGTTGACCAATCTTTACGGTTTTTAGAAACTGTTTTCTCCAAAATTTGTTTGATTTGCCTATTGGAAATTTCAGCTTGCCCGCTTGTTTGGGGATGATAAGGCTAGAAAGTTTATGGTCGAATGAATATTTCCGCATCAAAGTCTCGAAAGACCGATTACAGAAATGCGTCCCATTGTCGCTAATTATAGCGCGAGGGTGTCCAAATCGCGAAAAAATATTTTCTTTAAGGAACTTAATAACAACCTTGTTATCATTAGTACGACATGGTATTGCTTCCAACCATTTTGAGACGTAATCAACCGCTAACAAGATATATAAATTCCCAAAAAAGTTGGGAAAAGGACCCATAAAATCAATACCCCAAACATCAAAAATTTCCACAACCAAGATAGGTTGGAGTGGCATCTCATTTTTTTCGAGAAATCCGACCCGTGTGTTGACACCGTGGACAAGTTTTGAAATGATCAAATGCATCTTTGAATAATGTAGGCCAGTAAAAACCCCATTGCAAAACTTTCTCCGCCGTCTTACGCGGACCAAAGTGACCACCACATGCCTGATCATGACAGAAAGACAAAACACTCTTGAATTCATCATTGGGGACACATCTGCGAATGATTTGGTCGGTACAATACTTAAACAAATAAGGTTCATCCCAGTAAAAATGCTTTACTCGGGATAGAAATCGATGATTGTCTTATTTAGACCATTAGCTGGGAATAAGTCATGTTGCTAGATAATTCACAATGCCCACGAACCAAGGTTTGCAGGATACAGTCAAGAGCTGTTCGTCAGGGAAAGCGTCGTTTATTGGCAAGGTCACAGTAGGTGAAGAAGAGATGCGTGAAAGATGGTCGGCTACTATGTTTTCACATCCTCTCTTATCTCGTATGACAAGATCAAATTCTTGTAATAATAGGATCCAACGTATTAACCTGGCCTTAGCATCCTTCTTAGATAAAAGATGTTTGAGGGGGGAGTGATCGGTGTAAACCACAATCGGTGAGCCAATCAAGTAAGGACTGAATTTTTCTAATGCAAATACAACTGCTAAGAGTTCTTTCTCGGTAGTTGTATAATTAATTTGGGCATCATTCAAGGTCTTACTTGCATAATAAATTGCATGTGGTGTCTTATCAATGTGTTGTCCTAAGGCTGCACCAAAGCTAAATTTGATGCATCACACATTAGCTCGAACGGGTGGTTCCAATCAGGAGATGATAGAACATGGGCTGTAGTGAGAGATCTTTCAAGTGATTCAAAAGCAGCCTCACAATCCGAATCGAAGTGAAATGTAGTATCCTTGGCCAAGAGAAGAGTTAAAGGTTTAGCAATTTTGCTAAAATCCTTAATGAATCTCCTATAAAATCCTGCATGACCAAGGAAGGATCGTATATCTTTGACGCATTTTGGATGAGGAAGGTTATGGATGACATTTATTTTAGCTCTGTCTACCTCAATACCTTTTCGTGAAATGACATGTCCAAGCACGATACCTTTTCGTGAAATGACATTTATTTTAGCTCTGTCTATATTTATTTTAGCTCTGTCTACCTCAATACCTTTTCGTGAAATGACATGTCCAAGCACGATACCTTCTTGGACCATGAAATGACATTTTTTCCAATTCAAAGTTAAGTTCTTATCCTTACAGCGGGTAAGAACTGCGTCAAGATAACGTAGGCAATCCTCAAATGAGTCTCCAAATATAGAGAAATCGTCCATGAAAATCTCCAGAAAATTCTCAACCATGTCTGAGAATATCCCCATCATACACCGCTGAAATGTAGCGAGAGCATTGCATAACCCAAAGGGCATGCGTCTATAAGCAAAGGTACCGAAAGGACAAGTAAATGTTGTTTTATCTTGATCCTTTTCGGCGATAGGGATCTGGTTATAGCCAGAGTATCCGTCCATGAAACAATAATATTCATGTCCAGCTAATCGTTCCAACATCTAGTCAATGATAGATAGAGGAAAGTGATCTTTTCTCGTTGCGGCATTGAGTTTTCTATAATCAATACATACACGCCACCCAGTTTGGGTGCGTGTTTAGATCAACTCATTAGCCTCATTAGTTATGACCGTGATGCCAGACTTTTTAGGGACCACATGAATAGGACTTACCCATTGGCTATTAGAGATTGGATAAATTATACCACTATCCAGGCACTTGACGATTTCTTTCTTTACCGCCTCCTTCATGACGGGATTCAACCGTCTTTGTGGGTCTTGGATTGGTTTGGCTTCATCCATCAAATGCATATGATGTTCTACAATCAAGGGATTAATCCCTTTGATGTCTGCCATTGTCCAACCAAATGCTTGCCGATTTGATCTCAAGACTATCAAAAGAGCGTTCTCTTGCTCTAAAGCTAGAGAAGCGGATATGATCACGGGAAAAAACTCATTCTCACTTAAATATGCATATTTAAGATGAGAAGGTAACAGTTTGAGATCTAATGTCGGTGGAGAGACAATAGAAGGTGGGGTAAGGGAATGATATTCGGATTCCCTAAGAAGTTCATAACCTGCATAGGATATTGAATCGGAATGCGCTACTGACTTTTTTGATGAGTCAAAAGGTTCAAACTCATGGGTGGACTCGTCAAAAGTGTCCGCGCTATAATAATGTACTAAATCAACCAATGAAGTACTAATGTCGTCGAGATCATTATAGCAAAGTTCATCAACCTTACAGCTTTCGGGAGCTATCTCGTGGACAAAACAGACATCAAGTAAATGAGCAGAAGGTTCAGATGGTTGACTTCCTAGCTTGAGAAACATCAAGTTGATGGATACCTCCCCTAGATAATGGTGGACTAACGCTTTACCATAGCAAAGTGTTTTCAGCAAAATCTTCCAAGAATTTCCAGGCTTCACCATCATCTTTAGACATGAAATTTCCTTGACGAATGGTTGTAGGGTTCCTTAGCGCGGCAGCAAGGTTTCGGAAGGCATCGTCCATGCCGTTTTCAAATTTTTTGTCGTTCTAAAGAACCCTAACCCTAAAATCTTAACTAGATATTTAAACGAACCAACATGTAAACAACTTTACATACTAAGTGAATGAGGAATATGTTGGAGAGAGTGCCCTCAGAGTCAATTATTGGATCACAGGCACGTGATTGCAATGATTGAGGGGAGGACCTATCCCAGTAGGACAGTCTTACTCGAGATGATAGTATGCTATCTGATTTATCTTTATCATCGTGTACTGCTTTAGGTGACCTTACGAGTCGCTATTACACGTTGATAGAGCCCCTAGGATTCTTGCTTGACTACCAGCAGTATGAGGGCGATCATATACGTGAGAGCTGGAGTCTATAAGCATATCCTTAAAAGGTCCCTAGTCGTGGGAGTTTCGAGACAGGGCATCGATTCTCCAGAGTAGACTAGTGTATACAGTCGAGACCCCGACGAGGGGCGGTGGCCGGTCTCACAAGCCACTGGTGTCAGTTGGTTCACCTAAGATGTATACAGGTGCTCATTGGGTTATGAGTACACCGGACAGGACTCGCCGGGAACCTGCTAGTTGGGATTATACCAGACGTCAGATAGCAGTTCCCTGGTGACATGTGTACAGGTTAGTTCATCGACCTAAGATCGTCATTTGTCTCGTGTGAGTTCCCACTGTGCTTTGATTACTACCCTACCACGGCTCAAAGGAGTCGTGCAAACAGGTTTTAGTTGGGTACAGTCCCGAGCCACATGGAGGCAGTGAGCGGATCTGCAGGGGTTCGTCTCTCCCGGTATTGGGGGTGAGGTCGTGCTGTGTCTAGGAGAGCCAGAACATGGAAAGTCCTTGGCCAAGGCAGGAGATTTGCTGGTAGGTATTCCAGTAGTATCTCAGGGTGTTCTGGGCTACACTCCGACATGACTTGTACCGCTTTTGGGGTCTGACTTTTACCAACCCCCTAGGCCCGCCATGCGACACTCATAGACGAATGGACCGGACTGTACGGATATTGTCACTGACAGGCTCAGTAGGGTGTCAGGATGAGTGCGCTCATCGACGTCCCTTTTGGTCAATAGCTGGTGGCCCGTCACGTATGGCTAATACCTCTGACGTGCTAGTGGTTAAATCCACAGCCGTAGTATTGACGAGTCTTTAGAGTCCACCACACACACAGTTACTCAAGTTTCGGGCGAAACGCTGTAGAGGCCGTATGGAAATATGGCAGGGTTCGATCAGATACGTGCGGTATTGCACGGATCGTGATCGGACGGTTTTTACTAGCTGGCTTCGGCTTAAGCCGGATCCTAGTATTAGATAGTGTAGTTTGTCTCTTTGCATTTGTGTTCAGTGGGAATACAAATGCGGGCATGTATTTGCAGTAGCGGGGTTTTCCTGTAATTTATTACGGGATCAGTTTTCTGAAGTTGCCGGTTTGTATTCCGTTCCGGCCAGTTTTCCTTTGTTCCTTCGCTGCCGGACTTTCCGATGGAGGGGGTTATTTGCAGTTTGCAAATAACTTTTTGTGGAGGGGTTTCTTGCATTTGCATAGATTATGAAAGCATCTTTTGATACCATTCTTTTCTATGATCATGGCTTGCTTTATTGTGATTAGAAATGAGATGAAAGTTGATTTGATAATGTTATCATTGCCTTTTGGATGTGGTCACCCCTTTGCTATTACTACCATCACCTCCCTTCATGGTTTAGGTTTTTCTCTCCACCATTTCCTATTAAGGGGCCGGCCACTTTAGAGGGAGAATAAGAGAGTTTCATTTTTGAGGGTGTGGCATTTTCTTCATCTCATTTCCTTGCTAAAAATTGTGAGCACCATTTTCCTCCAAAGATTTTTCTCTCATCTCCATCATGGCAACTTCAAACCCTCAAAGAGACAATGGCTACTACACTATTCTACAGCAAATCTTGGACGCGTCGGCTAGCCAACTTCGCGCCCGAGTTGCCTCGGTCAAGAGGTGGGAGCCCGTAAAAGATTCCGGCTACGTGGTGCCCTTTCCGACGAGGAGGAGATGAACGGAGTTTCCGCGGGAGATTGGAGTGGAGACGAAGACCGAAGGACACGGATCGCTTGGTATAGCTTCTCTACTCTTTTCTAGTTTGCTAGTAGCTAGGTTAATGGCCCGATCCGGGTGAAAAGTGCGCGGTGGTGCCGGTTTGCTAGTTTGCAAAGTTTTTGTTTCCGCGTTTCCGGCGTCGGATCGACGGCCGGGGCGCCGCCGCGGACTTACATTGGTATCAGAGCCACGCCATTAACCTTGCCTAGCTTGCTCTAGTATGTTTAGAACTCGATCGAACAAAAATCCCCAAAAACCGTATTTTCAATGCATCGTGTTTCTGTCGAAATTTTTTCTGCTCCAAAAATTTTTCAGGTTGTTGCAGAATACTGTGCATGGAAAAATAAGAATTCTGGTAAAATTTGGTCGCGAGATCCGACTATACAGCCGCGGAACTGCGGCCAAATCCTTGCTTGGGCCGCGGTTCCGCCGCTCTTTTAACTGTTCATCGTGGCAAATTTTTCCAGAGGGCTTTTGACATGGAAATAGGGATTTTGGGATATTATTTTTGGGCCCAGATTTTCTGTAAGTGCTAGAGTAATGCTTTGGGGCCCACTTGGTAATATTTGTTCGATCGGATATTTTAAACATGCCAGTTCACAGTATTTACATTATATCTGCGACCATGAATGTCACTTGATCGGTAAATCCAGTCTATCTGCTATAGCCCTTTTAGACGGATTTGCGAACGTGACATTCACGTTGATGTTCTGTGATTGAGCTGTGTTGTTGCGGATTGGTCGTGGGGGATAGCCTGGATGCAATGGTAGTACAGTTTTGTTTTATATGTACATTTGATATTGCGGGGCGAGCGTCCGACATGTGGACTGCCGTCACTGCCTGTTTGTATTATTCTTTTGGGGCACGACCAGGTTGCGATCGATGTACCCATTGTATGTATATTTTACTTTCTGTACTAGGATTACCCCGCGGAGGGGTGCACGGGTAGCCGGGTTCTAGAGGGCAACGAGCCCGCATCTCATGGCATTGAGACGAAGGGGGCTTCACTCTAGAATTGGCGGGCTATTCGCCGCACTCGTAGGGGGTACAGGTTGGCCCAAGAAGGGGTGCCCAAGTTACCGGATTCCGTGAAGTGCTGGGTGGTCCATTCACGTTGCTGAAGGGGGCTGCCTCGCTTCAGGTTTTGGCGGGTAACTTGCCGCGCCCGTAGGGGCCTAGGATTTTCAATGCACGGCTATCCACACGACCAGGGGAACGTCGGGTTTCAGTAGCAGCTCTATGAAACCCGGGGATCCCAGATATCTGTATTGTTCTGTGATACTGGTTACATTTCTGTGATGCTGTATATTTTATCACGCCTTGAGCGAAAATTATATATTATATATATACTAGTAGATGTTGTATATGTTTTGCATCCGCGCTAGTCCAGTCCCTGCTCTGTCGTTAGTTAGCTAACTTAACGGGTGATGACGGGACCTAGTGGCGAATGCAGATGGCATATACGTACGTCATTATTTTCGTTCTTTGTGGTGTGATCAATTGATGGGACTGCGTTGATTCGGATCAATGCAAGATAAACAAACCTATTCTGATGTTGTTGGAACACTTTTTCAAAAAGTTGTTATTGCAAGGACGTTCTCTTTTGTTTAGCATCGTGGTATTCAGTTGGAATATCCTGCTCCTCGGTCGACGAGGCAAGGGCCGAGATCCCTTCACCGGGAGTGACCCCTTGGACAGAAGTTTGCGTCAGGGCAATAACTTCACTATAGCCGATTACTTTTGCTTTGCATCGTGGTATTCAGTTGGAATATCCTGCACCTCATTCTACGGGGAAAGAGCCGAGATCCCTTCACCGGGAGTGACCTCTTTAGCAAAGGTTTTCGTCACTATATTTTTATAAAGCTATCCGTTCCTTCAACGATATCAAGTTCATTACGTTAAAGGTTTTCGCCAGAAACCATTCGTAGCCCTCCATCATTTCAGTTAAATATTCGGTAGTATTCAAGCTATGTATTTTGACCTCACGCCAAGGCATAGTGATTGGTAACTGCCGGGTATTTATCTGTTGCATAGATAGATGCGTTGGTTTGGGACAGTCGTACTACTATTTTGGCCTACGTCAAGGGTATGTACGGGTGGGTTCAAATTAACCTGGATAATGATGGGTAGAACTTGACATGTGACTTATGATATTTTGACCTCACGCCAAGGTTATAAGAGCATGGGGCAAAATTCACATCGGGAGTTTCAAAAGAACTGAAACTTGCCAGATATGCGCATACCTTCTGGAGTATGATAGCGTGAGCGGATTCTGTCACGTTATCATGCGGTGATAGTTGGATCCCGATTCCCACTGATGAGTTGGTTTACTCCTCGGGTGATCCCGACTAATTCTTCTTTCGGGTTTGGAGAAGAATTTGAGGTTACAGTGGGAGGTTTCCAGATTAGATAAATTGGTAACCATTCTGATCTAGGTTAGAGTGCACGTTGAGTGTTTCTTTTCTCTCTCTCTGGCAGCGACCATTGACCCGACCCTAAGACTATGACTCAGTGACCAAGTTGACCGAACCTTCTTAAACACTGGCTTTTGGATTGTCAGAGTTGCAAACCTCATTGCCACTCCTACTTTTACCCTTTTCTCCAGGACACCCCGTATTACTACGAACGTCCACTTCCATTGGACAAAACCATCGTAAGGTTATATACGAACTCGAAGGAATTCGAGGAGGGTTTCCGGTTCTGGAGAAAACGAATAGGACTACTCAGTTGTCTTTTCCTTTCACCTTCTCTCATTGCGAGTAATCCTTGGTTTAGGAGATAGTACACCTATTACGCAAATTGGATGGTCTTCTTCCAAACCTTAGGCCGGTGCCAAACGGTGGGGAATGAAGAAAACCAATTAGCCTAAACGGTGTACAGAAGGTATTAAGTTAAGACAAAGAAAGGGATTAGTAAGAGGGCAAAGTAAATTGCGACTGCTATTCACGACCAAACCAAGTATTTCTTCGACAATCCTAAATCACCTTTGTATTTCTCCAGGACACTCCGTATCACTACGAAGATCCCAAGTTTATTGGATAATCCATCGTATGGTTATATACGAACTCGAAAGGAACTTGTTCCAGTTCGGGGATGGATCCTGGTTCAGGAGAAATAGGAATAAGGTTCATTCGGTTGTCTTTTATCTTCACCTTCTCTCGCATCGCGAGTGCTCCTAGGATTAGGACAGTACACCCATTATGCTTATTGGATAGTCTTCTTCCAAACCATAGGCTGGTGCCGAACGGTAGGGAAGGAAGAAAACCATTTGGCCTAAAGGGGTGTGCAGAAGGTAACGACTAAAGACATATAAAGGGATTTGGAGAGGTGGCAAAGAATTACACGGTTACAGTTGTGAATCTGGATAATGGAAGAGGCATTACTAGGAATACCGGGATACCCCAACGAAACATTTCGATGTTTCAGTTTCACTGTGTACTGTTAAAAGAAAACAGATTTCCCAATTAGTACTTGCTCCAGGGTATGTATTTACCAGGTATGATTCTCACATCTGTATGGTTTTACAGATGATGAGTGGAAGTAAGTTATTGGGAATTGGGTGATCATCCTCATTATATCGGGATTCGTTGTAATTGGTGATATTTGAGGAAATCACCTGGGCTGTTTGTCGGTCGGCAAATATTTGGTTTTGAATATCCGCTGTTATGCACCAATTTCAAATCGATATATCTGTACGTCTATTTTCATAGAGTGAGATATACCTTTTTGAAATTATGTCTATGACATTTACCTATATCAGTGGATGGTTAGGTAAGGAGCATTAAACAGCGGTGTAATTCTTCATAACCATAGTACAGTTTTCAACCTACGACACATAGGGAATGAGTTATCAGACTCAAGGGACTTATACAGAGTATTGTATGTTGTCCAGGGTCCATCAGGACAAAGGGGTTGGTCCTCATACTATAGTCGGTTTACTTATGACTTCTCTAGTTTTTAGACAGGTGTTTCGTGGAAACACAGGGTCCGAATTTTGAGAAGTTATAGGTATTTGAATAAAGTAGAGAACCAGGTATTGCAAGTATCGGGATTCTTCAAAGTGATCATAGATGTAGATACTTGTGAATGGTATTCAGTTGTTAGTAATGATTAAGAGAACTTGCTTCTCTTTCAGGTTACTCATAATTGGAAGTGCTCCTAAGTTGAGTAACGCTGATCTGCCTCCTTCCATTTACTTGACATGCACTGGAGACAGCTGCATGATTTGAATCTGGTTCAATTAAATCAGTGCCTCTGTTTCTATATTGGATATAGAACAGTTCATATCTTGACATTGTTAAGATACGGGGAGTTGTCCGGCTTATGCTTAAAACCAGACTCCGGATAACTCAAGGCACGTTTCTGTAATGGCTGTTTGTGGGTTGACCCGGGCTATGACGAGGGTTGACTTTCTACCATCTGGAAGATCAATAGTGATATTTTTCTTGACTCGCCACATTTTTAAAAGAAATGGATTTTTTCAGAAAACAGTAGTGGGAGTATGGTAGAACTGGAAGTGATTCCAGAACCGTAAACGATTACTGAAGATTTGATAAGAACCTAAAAATTCAATCTGATTTGACATTCCATTGGCCACTCCGCAGATAAAGTGGGTAACCTCAGGCATCCGAGAGGTACTTCGGTATGCTCAAGGACGGTGGCAGGGAGGTTCTTGTTTACCCAGACTTGCCATTGCTGTTGTTCCAGACTGTGAGACCCGGCAGGAGGATGAGTATAGCGTCATTCTAAACTGGCTTTAGAAGTGTACGTCTATAAGACTCTGCCAGAGGGTTGTCGTAGTCAGTGGGAGCAACGGAAGCACAGTGGGCAAGAGGCTTATATACTTAAGCAGATATAGCGGAGATAGATCATCTATTTCTGATGTGACAGTCATAGGTTTGACTTCATCAGAATAGGGGATGGATCTGTTAAGAAGGTAGTAGGGTGTGATGTCCTGAGTAGGAGTAATATTCCTATACTACGATCGGTTATTCTTTGGTTGTCACACAGTGGTTTCTCCACATAGGACTTGGATATTATATATTCTGGTTACTAGATCTATGGTTTTAGATCTAGATTTGGGTGGTTTCCCAATCTGGGTACTTAGACAGCATTCTTTGAGTATTTAGAATGGACGACTCCTGGCACGGTAGTATACCTGCAGGTGATGGAGTCATCCTCTCTAAAGGTGTCTTACAGACTAAAGGGGAGAGGGATGTGCATGATTGGCAGATCACTTGCTTAGGCAATTGAGTCAATCATGAGATGTCAAGTACCACACCAGATGTTGTTCTTGCAATAGGTGCAATAAGTTGATATTGATCCAATCCTGGAGAAACAGTCGGAAGCGGTTTTAGAACATAAGTTGATGTTCTAGAGATATGATAACGACAGCCTCTTTTAGGAGACGGTTATCATTCCAGGCTTCCAAGGTGACCTGGATGGCAGAGTGGCTGTCAGAATTATAGTTTTCTCTCTGACGAGGGGCAGTAGTTTGGACAGCTGGTCCAAGCAGATACTGAGGGAAGGCATGGCGCAGGATACTGATTAAGTTCAGTTGACGGTACAGTCTAAGAAGTTTGGATTTGGAGTTCATTTATGAGCTAGGTCCCATCAGACATCCAAACATTCTAAGACAGGTATTGCTCATATCGAGAGATGGCTTTCTCCGCGAACTTGAGATAAAGAGAGGCATAGAAAGAAACACCACAGCGGATCCACTCACTGAGGCTATTCCTCGAACGCGATAGTTTCGCAAACGAGCTTTGTGAGACTGACTAGTAGAGGAGTTGGGTGTTCGGTATCACACGGGCTGTGAGTATGCGACATCGCAATAATTAGCCTTGTTGGAGATAGTGCCCTCAGAATCAATTATTGGATCACAGGCACGTGATTGCAATGATTGAGGGGAGGACCTATCCCAGTAGGACAGTCTTACTCGACATGATAGTATGCTATCTGGTTTATCTTTATCATCGTGTACTGCTTTAGGTGACCTTACGAGTCGCTATTACACGTTGATAGAGCCCCTAGGATTCTTGCTTGACTACCAGCAGGATGAGGACGATCATATACGTGAGAGCTGGAGTCTATAAGCACATCCTTAAAAGGTCCCTGGTCGTGGGAGTTTCGAGACAGGGCATCGATTCTCCAGAGTAGACTAGTGTATACAGTCGAGACCCCGACGAGGGGCGGTGGCCGGTCTCACAAGCCACTGGTGTCAGTTGGTTCACCTAAGATGTATACAGGTGCTCATTGGGTTATGAGTACACCGGACAGGACTCGCCGGGAACCTGCTAGTTGGGATTATACCAGACGTCAGATAGCAGTTTCCTGGTGACATGTGCACATGTTAGTTCATCGACCTGAGATCGTCATTTGTCTCGTATGAGTTCCCACTGTGCTTTGATTACTACCCTACCACGGCTCAAAGGAGTCGTGCAAACAGGTTTTAGTTGGGTACAGTCCCGAGCCACATGGAGGCAGTGAGCGGATCTGCAGGGGTTCGTCTCTCCCGGTATTGGGGGTGAGGTCGTGCTGTGTCTAGGAGAGCCAGAACATGGAAAGTCCTTGGCCAAGGCAGGAGATTTGCTGGTAGGTATTCCAGTAGTATCTCAGGGTGTTCTGGGCTACACTCCGACACGACTTGTACCGCTTTTGGGGGTCTGACTTTTACCAACCCCCTAGGCCCGCCATGCGACACTCATAGACGAACGGACCGGACTGTACGGATATTGTCACTGACAGGCTCAGTAGGGTGTCAGGATGAGTGCGCTCATCGACGTCCCTTTTGGTCAATAGCTGGTGGCCCGTCATGTATGGCTAATACCTCTGACGTGCTAGTGGTTAAATCCACAGCCATAGTATTGACGAGTCTTTAGAGTCCACCACACACACAGTTACTCAAGTTTCGGGCGAAACGCTGTAGAGGCCGTATGGAGATATGGCAGGGTTCGATCAGATACGTGCGGTATTGCACGGATCGTGATCGGACGGTTTTTACTAGCTGGCTTTGGCTTAAGCCGGATCCTAGTATTAGATAGTGTAGTTTGTCTCTTTGCATTTGTGTTCAGTGGGAATACAAATGCGGTCATGTATTTGCAGTAGCGGGGTTTTCCTGTAATTTATTACGGGATCAGTTTTCTGAAGTTGCCAGTTTGTATTCCGTTCCGGCCAGTTTTCCTTTGTTCCTTCGCGGCCGGACTTTCCGATGGAGGGGGTTATTTGCAGTTTGCAAATAACTTTTTGTGGAGGGGTTTCTTGCATTTGCATAGATTATGAAAGCATCTTTTGATACCATTCTTTTCTATGATCATGGCTTGCTTTATTGTGATTAGAAATGAGATGAAAGTTGATTTGATAATGTTATCATTGCCTTTTGGATGTGGTCACCCCTTTGCTATTACTACCATCACCTCCCTTCATGGTTTAGGTTTTTCTCTCCACCATTTCCTATTAAGGGGCCGGCCACTTTAGAGGGAGAATAAGAGAGTTTCATTTTTGAGGATGTGGCATTTTCTTCATCTCATTTCCTTGCTAAAAATTGTGAGCACCATTTTCCTCCAAAGATTTTTCTCTCATCTCCATCATGGCAACTTCAAACTCTCAAAGAGACAATGACTACTACACTATTCTACAGCAAATCTTGGACGCGTCGGCTAGCCAACTTCACGCCCGAGTTGCCTCGGTCAAGAGGTGGGAGTCCGTAAAAGATTCCGGCTACGTGGTGCCCTTTCCGACGAGGAGGAGATGAACGGAGTTTCCGCGGGAGATCGGAGTGGAGACGAAGACCGAAGGACACGGATCGTTTGGTATAGCTTCTCTACTCTTTTCTAGTTTGCTAGTAGCTAGGTTAATGGCCCGATCCGGGTGAAAAGTGCGCGGTGGTGCCGGTTTGCTAGTTTGCAAAGTTTTTGTTTCCGCGTTTTCGGCGTCGGATCGACGGCCGGGGCGCCGCCGCGGACTTACAGAATACAACATTTGTAGATCGGTCCTTCACTTCTAAAGCTCCGTGTAGTAGTCCCTTCGCTGCGAGTAGTGATCTCCCGAACTCTAGTATGGGTTCCCTTGGAGAAATGAACAAGCTTGCACGAAGTCTTCGAGACCGAAGATGATCTACGTCGAGAAGACTCAAGCTCATACTACCTCTTCACTAAATTAGGGTTTAGTGAAGCAAACACCCTAAACTAAATGGCTAATAGTAGAGGATGATGAAGTAGGAAATGGACTCACTTTAGATTTATTTTTCTCACAATATTTTCTCACCATTTTCAAAAGCTAGAAAGCTTTTCATGAGGTGGAAGAAGCTCAAGTGAAGAAGAATGAGAGAATGAACTCATGAGGTAAGAATAGCAACCATAGGTGAGTTAGTGTCATACACTAACTCATGCAGAGAATAAACCATGGCTAGTTAATAATGGTTAGGTTAATAAATATCTACAAGTAGAACAAACTTAGTGGACTTGGTCAATGGTTCCACAAGCTTCTACAAGCTTCAACCATGTGACTCAATCCCACTAATTTTGATTAACTTTAAATAAATAAAACCATACATTATTTCAAGCATGGCGGGAGTCTCATACACCCAAGAAGCATGTGGCATCAAGCATGACACAAAATAATGTACATTAATATATATCACATATATACTATATGCACACAAGTAAGAAAAAGAAATGTTTAAGTGAGCAAATATTAGTTAATGTAAATTAATATATCACATATATAATTATACATTAAATTATCAAATCAACACTTGATTTAATAATCCGGCTATATCACATACAACTGACTAATATCAAATGTAACAATCTATCGAATCAACACTTGATCTGATAACCCGGCTATACTCATATAACCGACCGATATCACATATTGCGAGAATAGAATACGGTATCATATACACGCATTAATCTCGGTCCCGCACATATCACATATGTGCTCCTACTTCGTTTTGCATGAACCAGGAAACCTCTGTATAGGACTCTAAAGACTCGTCAATACGCCGGCAGTAGGTGATGATCACATCAAACAACCACAAGCCGCAAGCGGTCTGCTAAACGTAACGGCCACCCGGGTATTAGCGATCAGAAGATCAACAAGCAAGCCTGCTCGTACTCCTGCGAATCCTATCAGTAACACTACCGTACAGTCCGGTCTCTTCGTCGGATATGTCGCATATCATAGCCTGGGGGTGGTATAACGTCAGACCCCAATAGCCTGATAAGTCATGCTGATGCAAGATCCATAACGGTTCGAGAAACTACTGATAACACTTACCAGTAGATCTCAGCAACCCTGGCCAGAGATTTCCTATTATGGCCAATCGAGCATAGCGCAACATCAACTCCCAATACCGGGAGAGACGAATCCCCTCCTATCGCTCATTGCCTCCATGTGACTCGGAACTGTACCGAAAAACCACCTTTTTGCATGATCTATTGTCCGTGGTATGGTGGAAATCAAAGCACAGTGGGAATCACACAAGACTCTATGACGATCTCCGGTCGACAGACTAACCTGTACCAGTGTCATCAGAGAACTGCTATCTGACGATAGGTATAATACCATCTAGGAGTTCTCGGCGAGTCCGTCCAGTGTATCCAGTCTCCACTGAGCACCCATATACCATCTTTGTTGTCAAACACCAATGGATGTGGGATCATCCATCGTCCATCATATGGGTCAAGATACGCATACGCTAGTCTACTCCGGAGTATCGATGCCCTGTCTCGATACTCCCACGACTAGGAACAATTATAGGGTGTACTTGTGGACTACCCTTGGCCCCACTAGTATGATCTCCATCATAGTCCTGGTAGTCAAGTACACATCCTAAGGGCTTTATCAACATGTGAGAGCAAGACAACATCACGTATACAAGTCAACATATTAAGACAAGGAGCAACCAGATAGCATACTATCATGTCGAGCAAGAAAGTCCTCCCTATATATGTCCAAGCATCCACTACAATATACATCACATGTACAGTAATGGCCTCTAGGGCATACATATAACTAACAATCTCCCACTTGCACAAACACCATTCGTTGCAGTATCTCATACTCAACAATTTAGCAGTGGTTGTAGTATCCCATACTCAACCATACCAAAATCTCTCAAATAGTATTTGGGGAAGCAGGCCTTGGTGAGTGGATCCGCCGTGTTAACCTCAAAATCTACTCTCCTTACCTCAATCCCTTGGAGATCAACCATCTCCTGATCAGGTGATACTGTCCTCAGAATATGTCTGGATCGATGATGGGACAGGTGTTCCTAGGCTAAAGCCACAACTCCATTGTAGTCACAATAACAGTTATTGGACGCTCAATGGTAGGAACCTTGTTCATCTCATGAACAAGTAATGTCCAGACAACCTCTTTGGTAGCATCGTTGGTAGCGATGTATTCAGCTTTTATCGTCTAGTATGCATCGGTATCTAGCTTGGAACTCTTCTAACATACTGTCCCTCCACTGAGGGTAAAAACAAAGCTTGTGACTGACTTTCAGTCGACCTTATCACTTTGGAAGCTCGAACCAAGAACATTCTTTTAGTGCTTCTCAAGTACTTATGAATGTCCTCCACAGCTGTCCAGTGATTCTCCCAAGATCTGATTGATTCCTGATCACTACTCCTAGTGAGTCATCTACATCCGGTCTGGTACATAACATCGCAAACTTGATAGAGCCTACTGCCGAAGTATAGGGTATCCCTTGTATGCAAGCTCTCTCCAAATCAGTCTCGAAAGACATCTTTTTGGAGAGAGTGATCCATGAGTAAGTGGGCGAACCACCACGCTTAGAATCATCCATACTAAACCCCTTCAGTATGGTTTTAATGTTCCTGGATTTGGGACACTCCCAACATCCACTTAGATCTATCACCATAGATCATAATCCACAAGATGTAGTAGGTATCATCCAGATCTTCCATGGAGAATCCTCGTGATAAGAGGAGCTTGACCGAGTGTAGCATAGGAAACCATTTCTTATCAAGAGTATGTTATCTACGTACAATACGTGGAAGACAACCTTACTCTCTACAATCTTCTTGTATATACAAGGTTCATCTACCTTTTTGATGAAGTCAAACTCTTTGACTGTCACATCAAAACAGATGTTCCAACACCGCGATGCTTGCATTGATCCTGATGGACTTAAGCATAGCTTTGAAAGACTCAACTTTTCCATTTACACCAATAATCTTCTCAAGATCCATTTGCTCCCAATAGGTTTACCCCTTCTGGTGCAACATTCAAAGTCATACTTTGTTGGTGTACATGGATTCCATCTTTGATCGCATAGCATCCAGCCATTTCACTGAGTCCCCACTCATGATGGCCTGCTTGAACCTAGTTGGGCCATCATCTACCATGATGCATTCCTCGCTCCCACTGTCACCGAGAAGACCGTAGTATCTCTCGAGTGGATGAGGAACCCTACCAAATTCGCGGAGAGGCTGAGGTTTGTTGGAGACTATTGAATCCTTTGGTTTCTCCAAATCATCAGCTGTTAGTTTATCTAGCTGGAACTCCTTCCACTTCTACCTCATGACTACTAATTTCTTCACAAGAAATTTCTTTTCTAAAAAGGTGGCATGCTGAGAAACAAAACACATTTTGCTCCTCAGAGTGATAGAAGATATTCCCTCACAAATGTTTGGGATATCCTAACAAACTTATACAGAACTGACCTTGCCTCGAGTTTGTCCGGATTTTGCTTTTCAACATAGGCCGGACAACCCCATATCTTAACTCGTTTAAGACATGGTCTCTTCCCATTTCATATCACATATGTAGTGGTAGGCCCTGATTTGAATGGAACCGCATTCAATAGGTATGCAGCTTCTCAAGTGCATAACTCTAAAAGGAAATAGGTAACTCAGCAATACTCATCATAGAGCGCGCCATATCTCATAGGGTGCGATACCTCCGCCCCGATACACCGTGGTGCTGTGGTGTACACGAAGGAGTAAGCTGAGAGAGAATCTCATTCTCCTTTAATTAATCCAGGAACTCCATGCCCAAGTATTCTCTTCCTCGATCACATCGAAGGACTTAATATTTCTACCCGTCTGGTTCTTTAACTTCAAGCTTATATTCCTTGAATTTCTCAAAAGTTTCAGACTTGTATTTCAACAGGAACATATGTCCGAATTCTGAGAGATGATCAGTGAATATAACGAAGTACGAAGAACCAACCTTGGCATTTATAGACATAGGACTATATACATCATCATGTATCCGTCCCAAGAGTTCAGTAACTCTTTCTCTGTTTCGAGTTAAACGGAGTATTGGTCATTTTACCTTTGAGACAAGACTGACAAGTATCATAAGATGAAAATTCGAACAGATTCTCATATTCATCTTTATGTAACTTAGCTGGTCGTGTCGCATTGATATGACCTAGTCTACAATGCCACAAGAAGGATTCGTTCATTTCTGAACTACTCCTCTTGTGTGTGTTCTATATACTTAGAACAGTGGTTTGATTTTGAACGTGTATGCTATTATATGACGTGTCTGATCCAATCAACTCTTGATTCAGGAAAATGTTCACAACATTATCCTCCAATACAGAATTATATCTTTCTTTAACTTAATAAAGAAACCGATGTAATGTTGTATATCAGGTTCGATATGTAATAACATTCGTTCAGAATCAATGTATTATTACAAGGTGATATTTGCCAACTGACTTGGCTGCAACAATTGTACCATTCTCTAACTCTCAGAGATATATCACCCATTCTCAGTTCTCTACCTGTCTGTAGCCCATGTAACAGATTGCATATATGAGATCCTAATCCGGCATCTCATACCTAGGACGTAGAGGATACTGAGAAACAGTTCTTGTTAATGAACACACCCGAAGAATATGCATCAATATGCATATTCCTCAATTGGGTGGCATGGAAATCCGGATAATCCCCTATTTCCTGTTCGGACTTACAGCAATAGGTCGTTGCTGAAAAGCAGCATTAGTGTGTTCTTGACCTTGAAATGGAGAATTCAAAGGACATTCTTCCGTTAGATGTGATGCATCTGAACAGCATCCACACACGATTTTAGGGAGCGTCATCTGGTTTAGGGAGGCTAATAAAAATTTGTTTTCTATAGCTTCGAGTTTCTTTTGCATTGCTGCAATTTCGGCTTTTACTGCTATAGAAACATCAAGTTGATGGATACCTCCTCTAGATGATGGTGGACTAACGCTTTCCCATTGCAAAGTGTTTTCAGCAAAATCTTCCAAGAATTTCTAGGCTTCACCATCATCTTTAGTCATGAAATTTTCTTGACACATGGTTTCAAGCATCTGTTTTGTCGTTGGATTAATGCCCCCATATATAATTCGGCACAGATCCCATCTATGGATTCCGTGATGAGGACATTGGACAAGCAGATCCTTGAACCGTTCAAAGCATTTCTAAAATAGTTCATTGGGAAGCTGGGAAAACTGGTTGATTTCACTCCTAACACGGGCGGTCTTATTATTGGGATAAAATTTCTTAAGGAATGCTATAACTAATTCATCCCAATTGGAAATAATGTGTGCGGTTGTGTTATAAAGCTATTTTTCGGCTAAATCGCACAAAGTAAACGGGAAAAGACGTAAACGCATAGCATCCACAGAAAGTTGTGAAGTGCCCATCATAGCACATACGTTTTTGAATTTGGTGATAAAAACGTATGCGTCTTCAGACTCTAGACCGTGAAATTTAGGCTAATGATTGATAAAGTGGTTTGATTTCAAAATTATCCCCATTGGCTGGTGGAATAGAAAGAAAAGTAGAAAGAGGACCACGTATAGGGTAGCATCTCTCTTGGAGAGATATACGGGGTAGATTCTGCGCACCTGCGGGTGGTGGCAGAGTGATGTTATTAAAATTTGATGGAGAACCATCCATCTCGGTGGATGTTGTGGGTGGTGAGGAAAAGAAGATGAAGAAATACCGACTTCGGAGTCGATAAAAGAAACGCGGACAAGACGGGCACTAGAATCCCGTGTCCAGCCGAGCATGCACTAAGCGGGTTTAGCGCAAGTGGCAGCGTATGTGTAAATTAAAAGAATGGTTTGTTTTATGGTTTGTTTTGAAAAAGACGAATTTAGACAAATCACAAAAATGCACAATCAACCCGAGATCTAAGGTCACCTAGGTCAAGTCACTGGACCGCTCCTAGACTTACAGAAGACAAATCGCAGGATAAATCCTCTACTAGCTCTTTATCCCTCTTATGGCCAGGTAAGTGCCAGGTAAGTGCCAGGTATCCGCTATGTAAATAGCGGGCCTAATTAAATAACCACTTGCCTTAGACACACTTGCCTAGACACCACAAAAGAAATGCGGATAAGCAGTATATTACCCATGACCTTCCTCTGTCCTAATTGAGCGCGACAATCCTTAGAGTCTTGGTCTAGATATTTTTTAATTAATGAAGGGTGATGCGGATTCTAGTTTTTTTCATTTGTGAGGCTTAGGAAGGGTAATGAAATCCCTACCTAATCTGAATTTGGTCTTTGCCCCTTAATTTTCTGTATTACCATATGCAAAAATAACCAATATCAAAACACGCAACAAGAATTTTTTAAGCGGCGAATTTTTGCAAGGAATCCTGCAGAAAAATTGTTATCGCACTTTTCAGAGGAGAGAGAAGAAGATAGAAATTATACCACAGAGAGCTGAAACCCTAATTCTTCAAGAACACCGCGCTTCCTCGGCCAATTACAGCTTCTTGCCGCGGTTCCGCGGTCAACTGGACTGTTCTTTGAACAATTCTTGGTTCTGATGCTCCCCTTGCTCCTCTGGTCTCGATGAAATGATCTAAATATTTATCTCCCTGCTACAGTGATTCCAGATTTCCTTGCAAAATTCACACACTAATCGTTAAGCACACGATGCGTTCTTGATTTAGATTTTGATGGAATAATAATATTTCAACCCAAATAGCAAGAAAGAACAAATTACGCACGTATCCTAATGGCGCCATTTGATTTGTTCAACAAGAATAGGTATGTAGTTTAGTAACCGCAATCAATAACGGTGTCATGTGTAGCGAGCGTTAGTGAGCACGGGTCGTCCTCTGGGATTCGAGGAATTCGTAAATTCTTACTTTAGATGAGTCGAAAGAACTAGTAAAAAAATTCAAGAAATTGTTTAAGATTTAGTTGAAGTAATAGTTTCAAGCAAATCAAGAAATCGTTTTCAAGAAAGGAAATCAAGAGAATATCAAGATCTAATTATCAAGAAAATATGAAGAAGGCTTGTAGGATTCGATTGGATTTAGTAGCCATGGATGACGAATAAAGGTGACTCATCTTTTCTATTGACAGTTTAACGCTAGATTGATGGTGATGAATGCGGATTAGGGTTTCTTGGAAGAACTAAGGTTTCTTCACTATAGTCCCTAGTCCTTTCATTGATCCCATTCATTTCTAGACCTTTACAACAAGATCGTCAATCTTATCTCACATTGTGGTTAAGATAATCAATAATTTGATATCGTACCCAATGAGGATGTTAACGATTCTTTTGCGAAGGTTTGTAAACTTCATAACACAAAAGAAAAGTACAGAATTCTATCATCCATCGATCTACCCGAATCCTACGAATCCTATCAAGCGGAGATTTACTTGCGCATCATGGAAATCGAAGAAAGATTAGAAAAAGAACTCATAATGCGGAAATTAAAGAAAGCGAAATTGAAACTAATTATCACCTTTATTATTCAACTTCAAATTACAACTTCTTCAATCCGAGATTTACTAGAAGAATTGCTCTCGATCACTTTCTTGAAGAGGTAATTTTTCCGTCGATCTTCACGTCGCTCGATCACCGTGAGTCTTGGACCTATCATGGATCGCTTGCTCATTGATGATGATCGGCTTCGTATAAAGGATCTTTTGTTGAATCGCTTGATGAACTTCTCGATGATTCTTGATTTTGGATCTTGGATTTGATGTTGGCTCTTTTCTTGATTTGATTTGATGAATGAATTTGGGGAAAATTGGGGACTAATTGGGGACCTTTCTCTTCATGACCTTGGTCCTTTTTATAGCCCCCTCTTTAAGCTTCCCCAACAAGCTAGGTTGTTACAACGAGACTTTCCCAGCAAGCTAGGATATTGATAAGAAGTTTCCAGAGAGTTCCCGACCCCGAAGCCCCTGAATCGGCCGCGGATCCGCGGTGACTCGGCATGACTCAACCGCGGTTCCGCGGCTGATTGATGAGCTCGTTGCTTCAAACTTCTGTAGTATTAT
Source organism: Agapanthus africanus (assembly GCA_030015575.1). Classification (NCBI taxonomy): domain Eukaryota; kingdom Viridiplantae; phylum Streptophyta; class Magnoliopsida; order Asparagales; family Amaryllidaceae; genus Agapanthus; species Agapanthus africanus. The sequence continues at coordinate 200,990,755 of CM057347.1, read as the reverse complement.
TCTGTTGATCTGTAGGTCTTTATGCGATATCTGGAATCTTCTTATCTCTTCTGAATTTCTTCCAGTATTTGATTCTTCGACTTTCTTGTATTTTATCGGCAGATTCCTGATTCCCGATATCTGACCTGAGCTAATCTTGCACAAGATCTTAATGAAGAATGTGAGATACAAAATATTATGCGTAAAAATATTAAACAGACAATTTCCTTCATAATGTTGATTATATTGTATAACACATGGTAAATGATATTTTGCAGATGAACTTCTAATATGTGTTATATTTATAGCAAATACTTTTAGATGATTAAGAAAAGTAAGGAAATTGTCATGTTAAAAGTGCACTATTTTCGACTGAACATCGAGTCCCTTACCGATTCGAGCTTCCAGAGTGATAAGGTCGACTGAAAGTCAGTCTCGGGTTTTGTCGTTACCCTCAGTGGAGGGACGGTATGTTGGAAGGGTTCTAAGCTAGATACCGTAGCAGACTCGACTATGAAGGCTGAATACATCGCTACCAACGATGCTGTCAAAGAGGCCGTCTAGATGAACAAGTTCATGAGATGAACTTGGTGAGGTTCCTACCATTAAGCATCCAATACTTGTGTATTGTGATAACAATGGAGCTGTGGTTTTGTCCTAGGAACCCATGTCCCATCAGTTATCCAGACATATTCTTAGGCGGTATCACCTGATCAGGGAGATAGTTGATCTCCGGGAGATCGAGGTTCAGAGAGTTGACACGAAGAATAACATGGCAGATCCACTCACAAAGGCCATTTGAGAGACTTTATGTGATGTTGGGTATAAGATACTACAACAACTGGTCTTAGTGCAAGCGGGAGATTGTTAGTTATATGTTTTCCCTATAGGCCATTATTGTACATAATTGTATATTATAGTGGATGCTTGGACATATATAGAGATGACTTTCTTACTCGACATGATAGCATGCTATCTGGTTACTTTTTATCTTAACATGTATACTTGTATCTTTATACTGCCTCTCTCTTACATATTGATAAAGCCCTTAGGATGTGTACTTGACTACCAGGATTATGATGGAGATCATACTAGTGGGGCCAGGGTAGTCCATAAGTTCATCCTTTAATTGTTCTTAGTCGTAGGAGTATCGAGACAGGGCATCGATATTCCAGAGTAGACTAGTGTGTACGTTTCTTGACCCTGTATGGGGCGATGGTTGATCCTACAGCCATTCGTGTTTGACATCAAAGATTGTACACAGGTGCTCATTGGAGAATGGGTACACTGAACATGACTCGCCGAGAACTCCTAGATGGTATTATACCTATCGTCAGATAGCAGTTCTCTGGTTACACTGGTACAGGTTAGTCTGTAGACCCGAGATCGTCATAGAGTCTTGTGTGATTCCTAACGTGCTATGATTTCCTCTCTAACACGCTCAAGAGAGCGTGCAAACGAGTGGATTTTGGGTACAGTCCCGAGTCACATGGAGGCAATGAGCGATAGGAGGGGTTTCGTCTCTCCCGGTATTGGGGGCTGATGTTGCGCTATGCTCAGTTGGCTATAACAGGAAGTCCCTGGCCAGGGTTGATGATGAGATTTACTGGTAAGTGTTATCAGTAGTTTCTCAACCCGTTATGAGCCTCATATCGACATGACTTATCAAGTTATTGGGGTCTGACGTTTACCGCCCCAAGACTCGATATGCGACATATCAGACGAAGAGACCGAACTGTACGGTAGTGTTACTTACTGAATTCACGGAAGTATGGACAAGCTTGCTTGTTGATCTTCTGATCGCTCAATACCTGGGTAGCCGTTACGTCCAGCTAGTACCGCTGACGGCTTATGAGTAACTGATATGATTATTACCTACTGCTGGCGTATTGACGAGTCTTTAGAGTCTTGCAGAGGTTTCCTGGCTCAAGCGAAACAAAGTAGGGCACATATGTGATATGTGCGGGATAGAGATTAATACGTGTATGTGATACCGTATTCTAATCTCGTGATATATGATATCAGTCGGTTATATGAGATATAGCCGGGTTATTGAATCAAGTGTTGATTCGATGAGTTGATATAAATGATATTAGTCGGTTGTATGAGATATAGCCGGATAATTAAATCAATTGTTGATTTAATAATTTAATATATAATCATATATTTGATATATTAATATATATTAACTAATATTAGCTCATTTAAGAATTTATCTTCTCTAAATACATATTAATATATATGTGATATATATTAATGTATTTATTTTTGGGTCATGCTAGATGATACATTGGACTTGGGTGTATGAGACTCATACCTAACTAAAGATAATTTGGGTGATTAATTATTAAAGGAAAAATCAAAATTAGGTGGTAATTAGCTTGACTAAAGATTCTTATGGAAGCATGTAGAAGCCTTGACTTAAGTCCACTAATTTTGTTTTACTCTAGATATTTATTAACCCAACCATTATTTTTAGCCATGGTTAAGTCTCTACAAATATCATTTGTGATATTTTCTCACCCATGGTTTAAATGGTTGATCACTTGTTCATCCTCTTCATCTTCTTCTTTTCTTTCTAGCTTTTGAGAGAGGTGAAAAAGAAAAAGAGAAAAATAATTCTAAAGTGAGCAAAATTCCTACTTGATCAATCTATACCAAACTAGCCATTTAGTATAGGTTGTTTGCTTCACTAACTCATCAATTAGTGAAGAGGGAGCTTGAGTTAGAGATTCTTCGACGTGGATCATATTCGGCCTCGAAAATCCTTAAGCAAGCTCGTTCTTTTCGTCTAGTAGAGCCTAAGGAGAGTCCGGGACACCACTACTTGGAGCTAAGGGACTACTACACAGAGGTTTAGAAGTGAAGGACCGGTCTACAAAGGATGTATTCCCATTTCATTTAGTGTAAAGTTTTTTTACATGCATATAAAACCCTAATTCTCTAGTTATATCCTTGGTTCGGGTTGCTTAGCACTCTAGATTTTTTGAAATTGCATACTTCATGCTTGCCGAAACCTAGTGAGGGTGCTAAGCGAACCCAGCACCATGAAGACTATAAGTAACACTTACCGTACAGTCCGGTCTCTTCGTCTGATATGTCGCATATCGAGTCTGGGGGCGGAATCGTCAGACTCCAATAACTTGATAAGTCATGCCGATGTGTGGCCTAAAACTGTATGAGAAACTACTGATAACACTTACCAGTAAATCTCATCAACAGCCCTTGCCAGGGACTTCCTGTTATATCCAATCGAGCATAGCGCAACATCAACTCCCTATACCGGGAAAGACGAAACCCCTCCTATCGCTCATTGCCTCCATGTGACTCAGGGCTGTACCCAAATTCCACCTATTTGCACGACTATTTTGAGCCGTGGTAGGGAGGAAATCAAAGCACAGTGGGAACCACACAAGACTCTATGACGATCCCGGGTCTACAGACTAACCTGTACCAGTGTCACCAGAGAACTGCTATCTGACGATATGTATAGTACCATCTAGGAGTTCTCGGCGAGTCCTGTTCGGTGTACCCATTCTCTAATGAGCACATGTGTACTATCTTTGATGTCAAACACCAATGGCTATGGGATCAGCCATTGCCTCCATACAGGGTCAAGAAATGTACACACTAGTCTACTCTGGAATATCGATGCCATGTCTCGATATACCCTCGACTAGGAACAATTAAAGGATGTGCTTGAGGACTACCCAGGTCCCAGTAGTATGATCCGCATCATGGTCCTGGTAGTCAAGCCAACACCCTAAGGGCTTTATCAACATGTATCTGAGAGACAGTATAATAATACTAAATGTACATGTTAAGATAAAAAGTAACCGGATAGCATACTATCATGTCGAGCAAGAAAGTCCTCTATATATATGTCCAAACATCCACTGTAATATACATCAATGTACAACAATGGCCTCTAGGGCATACATATTCCTAACACCCGGTTACCAGTGCGCTTCTTCGTGGGGTAATCCTAAAACCTGTATTAATACAACGGTGACATCGATCGCAACCTGATCGAGCCCCGACAAATAATAATACAAAAGGCGGTAGCGCTGGCCACATGTCGACCGCTCGCCCCGAATAAAAGAATATGCATTTTGTTTACAACATGAATGAAAAGAAATACATCACATTACACTTGACGCACAGGGCTATTCATTTCACGACAATCCGCAACCAATCCAAACAACAAGATATCACAATCTCAGACTAACATCGTGCAACCCTGTCGAATTGATCGCATCAATTCGTCGACGTTAAACACCACATATCAACACGTATGTCAACGCATTAACATGATCAAACTCTTTAATCAAGTCAATACGGAACCCATGGCCATTGAATCCCAAAACCAACGGAGTCGCAAACTTCAATTCCATAAAAAACTGAAATCGATGTCCACTCCGGCCGCATTTCTTGCTCAAAACGAATCGCGAATTACCCGATACCACACAGATGAATCCCACCGCAAAAAACCCTGAGCCGAAGGTGACCCGGGATCCGCTCCGAGCCTAACTTAGGCTTGGGAATTGCCCCGAACCAGAGCCAATTTTGGCTCTGGTTCAGATCTGAACCAGAGCCAAAATTTGCTCTGGTTCTGTGAATAAACGAGCCCGTACAGGGCTCATGACAGCCCTGAGCCCTCCAGGACTCAAGTGGGCATAGGCGGAGGAGTTCACGGGCCTCTCGGTCTGAACCGAGAGCCCCGGGGCACGAAAACAAGCAAGAAATGTCGCTGGTTTTGGTAGTTTTTAAAAGCAGTGAACAATTCATTTTGAAAAATGGTTATAGGAATCAATTAGCCACCAAAAAGCAAGTTAAAAGTCTATGGACAGCTCTAATACTACTGTTAGGGGGTCTCGCTCGCTGGACGGGTGTTTAAAAATATTTGCGGAAGTGTAAAAACGAAGTATTCCATGCGAACATGATCACCCAATCACTAGAATCAACCATAGACTAAAACTAGCAAACTAAAGAATGGAATAAGGAGAAAATACAACTTTTGAAGTGCCTTCACATGCTCCAACGGTTGTACTCCAGACTCCGACTAAGCTCCGCGGTGTTCCGGATTTCACTTGGTTCCCGATCGGCTCCGTCGAAAATGATCCACGCAAAGTCCACCGGTTCTAGCTCCAACATCAACAACTTGATATAACTCTCTCTTCATGCTTGCTAGACATGAGTTGGGAGGGATGTAGAAGAATTAAGTTTATTCTCAAACTCTCTCTTCTCTTTTCTTTTTAGCTCTTTTTTTTTCTTTCTAAATATGAGAGAGGAAGAGAAAAAATCACAAATGGCTAAGTCTTGTGTGAAGTGTGTGAAGTGTAGGATACCCCTTCACACATAACTCCCCTTAATTTCTCATCACAACACTTGTGATGTGAAAATGAGAGTGTATGCCACCTAGCGTACACCTCATTCTCATGACAAGAAAAAAATTAGAAAGAAAAAAATAAATAAGCTAGAAATAATTATCATATGTTTAAAATGATTTAAACTATGCACATCACATGTTACATAACCAAAAGAAAAAGTGAATGAGAAAAAGATATAATACTAGTTTATATATGCACCATCATATATTAGAAATATCATTAAATCAATACTTGATTCAATGACCCGGTTCAATCATAAACCAGCTTGTATCATCCATCTGATAATACATGTAGTATCACATACACATATTTAATTAGACCCCGTACGCATCGCCGTACGTGCACTACATCATTTCGCTAGAACGGAAAAACCCTTTGTGTGGGACTCTAAATACTCGACAATACGCTGGAAGTAGGTCGGGATCATATTCGATTGATCTGAAACACTTTCGAATCAATCCCCCTCCGGGTTAACCTACAAACACGTTAGCGGTACTAGCTGTACATAACGGCTACTCAGGTATTGAACGAAGAACCGGTCGACAAGTAAGCTCGTCTGTACCATGCTAGAGCCTATTAGTGACATTCACCGTACAGTCCGGTCTCTTCGTCTAAGACTGTCACATACCGGGTCTGGGAAGTGGAAATCGTCAGACTCCCAATAACCCGATAAGTCGTTCTGACGTCAAGCTCATGCCCATCTGAGAAACTACTGATAACATTTATCAGTAAATCTCGTTTGCCTTGGCCAAGGACTTATGGTCATAGCCAGCCGTGCACTGTGCGACATCAACTCCCTATACCGGGAGAGACGAATTTCGTCGACCGCTCACCACCCCCATGTGCTTCGGAACTGTACCCAACTAAAACCTGTTTGCACGACTCTTTAAAGCCGTGGTAGGATAGTAATCTAAGTACAGTGGGAACACATACAAGACACTATAGCGATCTTGGGTCTAGGGACTACCCTGTACTCATGTCACCAGAGAACTGCTATCCAACGATTGGTATAATTCCATCTAGGAGTTCTCGGCGAGTTTGTCCAATGTAACTCATCCATTGAGCACCTGTATATAATCATTTGTGTTAAACACCAATGGCTATGGGATTAGACATCGCCCCGTACAGGGTCATGAAACGTATACACTAGTCTAAACTTGAGTACCGATACCCAGTCTCGATACTCCTATGACTAGGGACTTTTAAGGATGTGCTTATATACTACCCAGGCCCCACTAGTATGATCCCTATCATAATCATGGTAGTCAAGCAAAAATCCTATGGGCTTTATCATCATGTAGTAGTGATACGTTATAGCAAGTAAAACGTATACTTTTGAATGACATATACAAACCAGATAGCATACTATCATCTCGAGCAAGACTGTTCTTGGTATAGGCCCTTCTTAAAGTCAGTAATTGCATTCCTGCAACTACGATAATTTCCTTGAGGGCATCTATATCCAACGGACAATACACTGGCAGTGATTACTAGATAAATCCATAACAACAAGCACGTCAGCGGTACTAGCTGTACGTAACGGCTACCCAGGTATATGCCGAAAGGGAGGTCGACAATCAAGTCCGTCCATACCCTACTAAAACTGAATGTGACAATCTCCGTACAGTCCAATCTCTTCATCTAAGAGTTGTTGGATATAGTGCCCTCAAGGCAATTATTGTAATTGCAGGTAGGCGATTATGATAATTGAACGAGGGCTTATATATGTAGAACAGTCTTACTCGAGATGATACTATGCTATCTGGTTTGTCTTTATCATTATATGTATACGTTTTGATAAAGCCCATAGGATTATTGCTTGACTACCAGCATTATGATGGAGATCATATACGAGAGAGCTGGGAGGTCCATAAGCACATCCTTAAATGTGCCTAGTCGAGGGAGTATCGAGACTGGGTATCGATATTCCGGAGTAGATTACTGTATACTTTTCGAGAGCCCGACAAGGGGCGATGGCCGGTCTCACAAGCCATTGGTGTTGAGTCACCTAAGATAGTATACAGGTGCTCACTGGAGGTGAGTACACCGGACGGACTTGCCGATAACTTCTAGATGGTATTATACTTATCGTCAGACGGAAGTTCTCTTATGGCATGAGTACAGGTTAGTCCTTTGACCTGAGATTTTCATTTTTCTCGTGTAAGTTCCTACTGTACTTAGATTACAACCCTACCACAGCTCAAAGAAGTCGTGCAAACAGGTTTTAATTGGGTGCAGTTCCAAGCCGCATGGAGGCAGTGGACAATCGTCAGGGATTCTATATACAATATAGAAACAAAGGCACTAATTTAATTGGAACCAGATTCAAATCATGCAACTGTTTCCAGTGCATGTCAACTAAGTGGAATGAGGCCAAGCAGCATTGTTAGTTATATGTATGCCCTAGAGCCCATTACTGTACATGCGATGTATATTGTAGTGGATGCTTGGACATATATAGGGAGGACTTTCTTGCTCGACATGATAGTATGCTATTTGGTTGCACTTTATATCAACATGTATACTTATTTTCTCTCTATTACATGTTGATAAAGCCCTTAGAATGAGTACTTGACTATCAGGATTATGATGCGGACCATACTAGTGGGGCAATGGTAGTCGGAAAGTACATCCTTCAAATGTTCCTAGTCGTGGGAGTATCGAGACAGGGCATCGATACTCCAGAGTAGACTAGCGTATACGCTTCTCGATCCATATGATGGACGATGGATGATCCCATATCCATTGGTGTTTGACATCAGAGAAGGTATACGGGTGCTCAGTGGAGACTGGATACACTGGACGGACTCGCCGAGAACTCCTAGATGGTATTATACCTATCGTCAGATAGCAGTTCTCTAGTGACACTAGTACAGGTTAGTCTGTCGACCCGAGATCGTCATAGAGTCTTGTGTGATTCCCACCGTGCTTTGATTTCCACCATATCACGGTCAAGAGATCGTGCAAAAAGATGGTTTTTGCGTACAGTCCCGAGTCACATGGAGGCAATGAGCGAGAGGAGGGGATTCGTCTCAATCGGTATTGGGAGTTGATGTTGCGCTATGCTTGATTGGTCATAACAGGAAATCCCTGGCCAGGGTTGCTAAGATCTACTGGTGAGTGTTATCAGTAGTTTCTTGAAACGTTATGGACCTTGCATCGGCATGACTTATCAGGCTATTGGGGTCTGACGTTATACCAGCCCCAGGCTATGATATGCGACATATCTGACGAAGAGACCGGACTGTACGGGAGTGTTACTGATTGGATTCACAGGAGTATGAGCAGGCTTGCTTGTTGATCATCTGATCGCTCAATACCCTGGTGGCCGTTACGTTTAGCAGACCGCTTGCGGCTTGTTGGTGTTTGATATGATCATCACCTACTGCCGGCGTATTGACGAGTCTTTAGAGTCCTACACAGAGGTTTCCTGGTTCATGCGAAACGAAGTAGGAGCATATATGTGATATGTGCGGGACCGAGATTAATGCGCATATGTGATACTGCATTCTATTCTCGCGATATGTGATATCGGTCGGTTATATGTGATATAGCCGGGTTATCAGATCAAGTGTTGATTCGATAAGTTGATTCATATGATATTAGTCAGTTGTATGTGATATATACGGATTATTAAATCAAGCGTTGATTTGATAATTTAATGTATAATTATATATTTGATATATTAACTTACATTAACTAATATTTGCTCACTAAGTATTCTTTTTCTCATTTGAGTGCATATAGTATATATGTGATATATATTAATGTACATTTTATATGTGTCATGCTTGATGCCACATGCTTCATGGGTGTATGGGACTTACACCATGGTTGATATAATGAAAGGTTTATATTTATCTAAGTAAATCAAAAATGGTTGGAATTTTGGCATGACTACAAGCTTGTAGAAACTTGTAGAACCATTGACCAAGTCCACTCATTTTGTTTCACATGTAGATATTTATTAACCTAACCATTATAACTCACCCATGGTTTATTCTCTATATGAGTTAGTGCATGACACTGACTCACCCATGGTTTCTATTCTCACCTCATGAGTTTCATTTCCCTTCATCACTTCATCTTCTTCTTCATTGAGAAAAAGCTTGCTAGCTTTTTTCTAAGTAAGAAAATATTGTGAGAAAATTAAATCTAAAGTGAGCCCACTTCCTACTTCATCATCCTCTACTATATTAGCCATTTAGTTTAGGGTGTTTGCTTCACTAATCTACCATTAGTGAAGAGATAGCATGAGCTTGAGTCTCCTCGACGTAGATCATCTTCGGCCTCGAAAACTTCGAGCAAACTTGTTCATTTTTTCATGTGAACCCTTACTAGAGTTCGGGTGTTCACTACTTGGAGCGAAGGGACTACTACACGGGGCTTTAGAAGTGAAGGGCCGGTCTAAAAAGGTTGTAGTCCTCATTCACTTTGCATGCAAAGTTGTTTGCATGCTGTTTTGTTTAATTCTCTAGTTAAGATTCTAGGGTTAGGGTTCTTTAGTACGGCAAAAATTTGAAAACGGCATGGACGATGCCTTCCGAAACCTTGCTGCCGACCTAGGGAACCCTACAGTGGTATCAGAGCCAAGCTAGAGATTTAAACGATGTTTGTTAGGATTATGAAACCGAAACAACTCCGAAACACCCGATATAAAATCTAGTTTCTGTAGAATTTTTTATGGTGTGAAAAAAAATTTAGCAACTGCAGAATGTTGTATGTGATATAACATGAACACTATAGAAATTTGAAACAATTTTGTGTCAAAGTGGCCGGACACATAGGTCTAAAAACCAGCCTGCTAGGTTCATTTGGCTCATCTGGGCTTCAAATTTTTAGGGTGTTCCAGCCTCTGGGTTTTGGTGTTTCAGATGTTGCTTATTTTTGCTAAATTTGCATGTGATGTTAACTTTCTGCGAAGGCAATTCGGAGTGTTTCGTACTCATAATTCTAACATCTATTCGGGTTATTTAGATGACGTTAAAAAGTTTGAACGGATATCAATAACCCATATTTTTCCCGCTGGAAATTTTCCAAGAGTTGGATTTTTTTCAAGTTTAAAATCTTTAGAAAATCATGCAAGCGATTTTGTGGACCCTCTAGAAGAACGATATCCAAACTCGACTTTTTGGATCGTGGAACTGCTGTCATACCTAGGATTTGCGGTAGTTCCGTGGCGACATGAGTGAGGTATTGGTCGGCCCTTCTACGGATGGTTCATAGGAGTTGTGGCATGTTCTGGGTACTTTTTGAACTCCGCTCAAGTGTTGAGCTCTTTGGAAATTTTTGGGTGTTTGTTTATTCGAACGAAAAGTTTAAGATCGTCTAGCTATCTGTGATTGTGATACAATATTTGGAATCTACATAATTAGTTTTGTGATAACTAGTTTGAATTTTATAAATCTAGCAATTTAGTCTCATTTGATCGGTTGCCACGGAATTTTGATGTGGATCAAAAGTCCGTCGCAATTACGTAGTGTACACGGATACTCGCCGGGTAACCTTACAAGATAGCCACGCCCCATAACCCCGACCAAGTGACTATAGGAGAACCCCATCGCCAAAAGCATTTGTTCGGGTGCTTGCGGCCGCGGTGTTCCGCCTTAGTGCACTTCGTCGACGGCATCGGGAGTGCGGCCGTCTACTAAAGTTTCCAACGAGCATTCGATCAGGTTATCGGGAATCTTGTTGAATTACCCGACAGGTTATTGGAAAGTGTTTTCAATATCGAGACTAAAATGCGGGGTTTATACTTGTTAGGCATGTGATGTCTAAGGAATTCATTTGGTTGGGCATGAAATCCAAAGTATGTGATACATTGGGTTTATGATGTCTAAGGTGGTTGCGGATTCCAATTGTTGTAGTTTTTCACTTTCTTTTCTGCGACCGTATATGTAATATGTGGTGTATCGCCGGTTTCGTTGCTATATGTCAACGACAATTGGGATACGCATATTTGCTTATGTTGATGACATGTGATGTTATGTGTTGCTGTGATATGTTATATTGGATCGTCGTGTTTTGAATAGCCGGGTTTTTTTATGTGAGATGAGAGTTTTCATTTTCATTCATGTAAAAGCTTGTATGTAATATTCTTTTATTGGGGCACTTCCGGGTTGAGGATGATGTCACCATTGATGTATATTATTTACTTTTCCGCATTAGGATAGACCCAAGGAGGAGAGCACAAGTAACCGGGTTCTAGGGTCCTGTGGGAGACCATCTCGAGGAGTCGAGACCGGGTCTCCTAACTCTAGAATTGGTAGGGATGCTTGCCGCTCTCATAGGGGTCTAGGGATATGGGTTTGGCTATTCATCGCGATCGTGGAATCCGTGTTTTATACTGGCTTAATTTAAAATACGGAATTCCTAGTATATCCAATATTTCATATGTGTTTTTCTGTTGTTGATATTTTGTGATGTGATCACTTGATATGTTCTCAGACGAATGCCTATATTATATATATGATATATAATAACTATTGATGCTTTCGTTTCTTATGTGATGCTTAGAAAGCATAATTGATGCGACTTCATTAATGAGATTAATGAAATAAAAGAAACCTAAAGATGTTGTAGAAACATGTTTTAAAAACTGGTAGTTCTAGTTCTTGCTTTGCATAGCGGTATTCCTTATAGAATATCCAGCACCTTATTCGATAAGGAAAGAGCCCAGATCCTTTCACCGGGAGTGAGCTCTTTAGCGAAACTAGCAGATGCTAAATCCCACACAGTTTGTCTTTTGATTGATTCTATAGTTTTTGCTTTGCATAGTGGTATTTGTGAAATACCTTGCACCTTATTCGATAAGGAAAGAGCTGAGATCCCTTCACCGGGAGTGACCTCTTTAGCAAAACTAGTAAAAGCCTAAAAAACACTCCTTTTTAAAATCACTCGATTCTACAACGATATCAAGTTCATTACGCAAAAGGTTTTCATAAAAACCTGTCGCAGCCCTCCGTCATTTCAGATAAGTACTACTTAGTATTCGTGCTACGTTTGTTGACCATGTTAAGGCGTAGTGTGCGGTAGCTGATTAGTGTTTATCTGCATAAGCATATGATGCGATTGGATTAGAGTAGTCATACGACTTTGTTGACCATGTTAAGGGTCGTGCGGGTGGGTTAAATTCAATCAGGAAATGACAGGTTGAACTTGGCTAGCGCTTATGATTTGTTGACCATGTTAAGGTCATAAGTCGCTAGGGGCAAAATATTATCGGGAATTTCAAGTGTTGAAATTTTCAATGAGATTGCATACCTTCTATGAGATAGTTGGATCCCGATACCCACTACGAGTAAGAGTTACTCTTGGGAGAGTTTTACACATTACAATTAGCCGATTAAGTAAGTGTCTAGAAAGGTATTAACGGGGTTTCTCCCCTGGGAAAACGAGGTTTATTTTAATTAGGTCCGTGCGAAAGCACGGGGAACCTCCCTCAAAGTACCGACACTGGCCTGGCCGAAAGATTGGCGAACTTGTAGGGTGTAATTAATCCCAACAAGTCTTACCTTTTAGGGTTTGAAGGAAGATTTGATAAGAACAGTGGGAGCCATCCTGATTAGATAAAATAATAACCAATCTAATCTTGCAAGAGCGCACGCAGAGTATTTTCTTCTCTCTCTCTCTCCTGGTAGCGACCATGTCACGTCTTAATCAAGATAATAATATGGATGCATTGACCGAACCTGCTTATTATACTGTGCTAGGGAATGTTGGTTCTGCTCTATCTTATAACTGTTATAAGTCCGAACAGGAAATAGGGGAATATCCGGATTGTCTTGCCACCCAATCGAAAAAAGTACATGTTGATGCATCTTCTTCGGGTGTGTTCATTACCGAGAACTATTTCTCGGTGTCCTCTGCGTCCTGGGTATGTGATACCGGATCAGGATCCCGCATATTAAATATGTTACATGGGCTACAGAAAGGTAGAGAACTGAGAATGGGTGATATATCTCAAAGAGTTAGAGAATGGTGCAATTGTTGCAGCCAAGTCAGTTGGCAGATATCACCTTGTATTAATACATTGATTCTGAACGAATGTTATTACATACCGAACCTGATATACAACATTACATCAGTTTCTTTATTAAAGAAGGATATAATTCTGTATTGGAGGATAATGTTGTGAAAATTTTCCTGAATCAAGAGTTGACTGGATCAGGCACGACATGAAATGGCATATACGTTCTAAATCAAACCACAGTTCAAAGTATGTAGAACATACACAAGAGGAGTAGTTCAGAAATGAACGAATCCTTCTTGAGGCATTGTAGACTAGGTCATATCAATGCGACACGACCAGCTAAGTTACATAAGGATGAATATGAGAATCTATTCGAATTTTCATCTTATGCTACTTGCCAGTCTTGTCTCAAAGGTAAAATGACCAATACTCCGTTTACTGGAAACAGAGAAAGAGTTACTGAACTCTTGGGACGGATACATGATGATGTATATGGTCCTATGTCTACAAATGTCAGGCATGGTTCTTCGTACTTCATTACATTCATCGACGATCTCTCAAGATTCGGACATATGTTCCTGTTGAAACACAAGTCTGAAACTTTTGAGAAATTCAAGGAATATAAGCTTGAAGTTGAGAACCAGACGGGTTGAAGTATTAAAGTCCTTCGATGTGATCGAGGAAGAGAATATTTGCGCATGGGGTTCTTGGAGTTTCTAAAAGGAGAATGAGATTCTCTCTCAGCTTACTTCTTCGTATACACCACAGCACAACGGTATATCGGGACGGAGGTATCGCACCCTATGAGATATGGCGCGCTCTATGATGAGTATTGCTGAGTTACCTGTTTCCTTTTGTTGTTACGCACTTGAGAAGCTGCATACCTGTTGAATGGGATTCCGTCCAAATCGGTGCCTACCACTCCATATGAGATATGGTATGGGAAGAGACCATGTCTTAAACGAGTTAAGATATGAGGTTGTCCGGCCTATGTTGAAAAGCAAAATCCGGACAAGCTCGAGGCAATGTCAGTTCTGTATAAGTTTGTTAGGATATCCCAAACATTTGCGAGGGAATATATTCTACCATACCGGGGAGCAAAAGATGTTTTGTTTCTCAACATGCCATCTTTTTAGAAAAAGGAATTTCTTGTGAAGAAATTTGTGGTCATGAGGTAGAACTGGAAGGAGTTCTAGCTAGACAATCTAACAGCTGATGATTTGGTGAAACCAAAGGATTCAATAGTTTCCAACGAACCTCAGCTTCTCCGCGAATCTGGTAGGGTTCCTCATCCACTTGAGAGATACTACGGTCTTCTCGGTGACAGTGGGAGCGAGGATTGCATCATGGAAGATGATGGCCCAACTAGGTTCAGGCAGGCCATCACGAGTGGGGACTCTGTGAAATAGCTGGATGCTAAGCAATCAAAGATGGAATCCATGTACACCAACAAAATATGACTTTGATTATTGCACCTGAGGGGTTAAAACCCATTGGGAGCAAATGGATCTTCAGAAGATTCTTAGTGTAGATGGAAAAGTTAAGGCTTTCAAAGCTATGCTTAAGTCCATCAGGATTAAATCAAGTATCGCAGAGTTGGAACATCTGTTTTGATGTGGCAGTCAAAGAGTTTGACTTCATCAAAAAGATAGATGAACCTTGTATATACAAGAAGGTTGTAGAGAGTAAGGCTGTCTCACACGTATTGTACGTAGATGACATACTCTTGATAGGAAATGGTTTCCTATGCTACACTCGGTCAAGCTCCTCTTATCACGAGGATTCCCCATGGAAGATCTGGATGATACCTACTACATCTTGGGGATTATGACCTATGGTGATAAATCTAAGTGGATGTTGGGAGTGTCCCAAATCCAGGTACATTAACACCATACTAAAGGGGTTTAGTATGGAAGATTCTAAGCGTGGTGGTTCGCCCACTTACTGATGGATCACTCTTTCCAAAATGATGTCTCACAAGACTGATTTGGAAAGAGCTCGCGTGCAAAGGATACCCTATGCTTTGGCAGTAGGCTCTATCATGTATGCGATGTTATGTACTAGACCAGATGTAGATGACTCACTAGGTGTAGTGATCAGGAATCAATCGGATCTTGGGAGAATCACTAGACAGTTGTGGAGGACATTGTTAAGTACTTGAGAAGCACTAAAAGAATGTTCTTGGTTCCAGCTCCCAGAGTGATAAGATCGACTGATAGTCAGTCACAGGCATTGTCTTTACCCTCAGTGGAGGGATGGTATGTTGGAAAAGTTCCAAGCTTGATACCGTACATACTAGACGATAAAGGCTGAATACATTGCTACCAACGATGCTGCCAAAGTGGCTGTCTGGGCATTTCTTGTTCATGAGATGAACATGGTTCCTACCATTGAGCGTCCAATAATTGTTATTGTGACAACAATGGAGTTGTGGGTTTGGCCTAAGAACGCAGGTCCCATCAGCGTTCTAGACATATTCTAAGGCAAGTATCACCTGATCAGGGAGATGGTTGATCTCCAAGGGATCGAGGTCAGGAGAGTTGACATGAAGGATAACACGGCGCATCCACTCATAAAGGCATTTCCCTAGAGAGACTTCTATAGGACGTTGAGTATGAGATACTGCAACAAATGACCTTAGTGCAAGTGGGAGATTGTTAGTTATATGTATACCTTAGAGGCCATTACTGTATATGCGATGTATATTGTAGTGGATGCTTGGAAAATATTGGGAGGACTTTCTTGCTCGACATGATAGTATGCTATTTGGTTGCACTTTATCTCAACATGTACACTTATTGTCTCTCTATTACATGTTGATAAAGCCCTTAGGATGAGTACTTGACTACCTGGATTATGATGCGGATCATACTATTGGATGTAGTGCCCTCAAAGTCAATTATTGGATCGCAGGTATGTGATTGCAATGATTGAGGGATAATTGGATGTAGTGCCCTCAAAGTCAATTATTGGACCTATACCGGTAGGACAGTCTTACCCAAGATGATAGTATGCTATCTGGTTTGCCTTTATCAGTCGTGTACAGTTTTAGGTGACATGATCACTATTACACGTTGATAGAGCCCTTAGGATCCTGCTTGACTACCAACAGTATGATGGCGATCATATACATGAGAGTTGGGTAGTCTATAAGCACATCCTTAAATGTGATCCCTAGTCGTGGGAGTTTCGAGACAGGGCATCGATACTCCGGAGAAGACTAGTGTATACAGTCGAGACCCCGACGAGGGACGGTGGCCGGTCTCATAAGCCATTGGTGTAATTTGGATCACCTAAGATGTATACAGGTGCTCATTAGGTTATGAGTATACCGGACAGGACTCGCCGGGAACCTGGTAGTTGGTATTTATACCTAGCGTCAGATAGCAGTTCCCTGGTGACATATGTACAGGTTAGTTCATCGACTTGAGATCGTCATTTGTCTCGTGTGAGTTCCCACTTTGCTTTGATTACTACCCTACCACGGCTCAAAGGAAACGTGCAAACAGGTTTTAGTTGGGTACAGTCCCGAGCCACATGGAGGCAAGTGAGCGGATCGGCAGGGGATTCGTCTCTCCCGGTATTGGGGGTGAGATCGCGCTGTGTCTAGGAGAGCCATTACACCAAGTTTTTGGCCAAGGCAGGTGAGAATTACTGGTAAGTATTCCAGTAGTTTCTCAGGGTGTTCAGGGTTACTCTCCGACACGACTTATACCGCTATTGGGGGTCTGACGTTACCAACCCCCTAGGCCCGATATGCGATGCTCATAGACGAACGGACCGGACTGTACGGATATTGTCACTGATAGGCTCAGTAGGGTTCCAGGATGAGTTCGCTCATCGGCTTCCCTTTCAGTCAGTACATAGGCAGCCGTTACGCACAGTTAGTGCCGCTGATGTGCTTATGGTTAAACCCACTGCCAGGGTACTGATGAGTCTTTAGAGTCCCCCATAGATAGTTTCCCAAGTTCGGGCGAAACATTGTAGAGGCCATATGGTTTTATGGCAGGGTTCGAAATTGCACGTGCACTTGTGCACGTGTCATATTTCGGACAGATAATACTGGTGGGCTTTGGTTTAAGCCGGATCCAAGTATTATATTGAGTCGGAATATTTTAGTCTCTCGTATTCGTATTCGGTCGGAATACGGATACAGGTATGTATATACAGGTGAGGGGTATTCTCGTAATCCGTTACGAGAATATTTTAGAAGATGCATTTCTTTTTGGATTAATCATTTTGGTTTAAATGATTAAATGGATTTTGGAAAGTGTGACTCATTCTTGGTGACACATTTCTTCTAGCATGTTCATTAGTGACTCATACTAATGAGTCACTAAGTGAGTCGTGATAGAATTAATTGTGTTTTGTTTTGTGTATAGATATTTTAGGGTATATGGAGATATTTTTGGGAGATATTTTTTGAGATATTTTCTTTACACACACCTTATATATCCAACTCACAAAAGAAATAACCACAAGTTATTATGCTTGAGTTCTTGCTCTCTTGATAGTTTTCTTGAGTTCACAATTTCCATCTCTAAACATCTTCTTCAACCTCCACCCTAACCCTCTCATGTGATGAGAACCCTAGGGTGTTTGAGACAAAATATTCTACTCATTCTCTACTTCATCTTGGTCATCTCTTTTAGCAGACTTGATGTCCGAGTTGCCTCGGTATAGAGGCGGGAGCCCGTTTAAAGATCCGTTGACATGGTGCCACATCGATGAGGAGACAAGAGATCGGAGTTGCCGCGAGGAGCGTGGGATGATGGCTAAAGACCGAAGGACTCGGATCGATCGGTATAGCCTTTCTACCTCTTTACAGTTTGTTAGTTTAACGTTAATGGCAAGATCTGGGTTATAGTATGCGATAGCGCCAGTTGTAAAAGTTTTTGTTCCGCGTTTGGCGTCAGAATGACGGCCGGGGCGCTACCGTAGACTTACATGGTATCAGAGCCACGCCATTAACCTTTACTAACTTGTTATAACGTGTTTAAAGTATCGATCGAACGAAATTTCCAAAACCGCATTTTTCATGTCAAAGTTTCTGTCGAATTTTTAAATTGGTCTAAAAATCATTTTGATTATCTCAGAAAATCGAGCAGGCTTTTTTAAGACTGTGGAAGAAATTTGGTCCACTGATTCCACTATACTGCCGCGGAACCGCCGCACAAACCATGGTTTGTCCACGGTTCCGCCGCCAATTTGTGGCAACAGTACGCCATATTTCTTCTGGGTGTCTTTCATGTGAAATTGTGGTTTCTGGAATATTTTGTTTGGGCATAGATTTTGTTTGAGTACTGCAGTTGTACTTGGGGCCCACTTCGGGAAGTTTTGTCGATCGGAATTTTAAATATGCTAGTTTACAGTACTTACATTATATCTCCGACCGTGAATGTCATTCGATCGATAAATCGTGTCTAATTGCTATAGTTCTTTTAGACGGGTTTGCGAACGTGACATTCGCGTTGATGTTCTGTGTTGTGCTGTGATGTTGCGGATTTGTCGTGGTGGATAGCTGTGTGTAATGGTAGTGCAGTTTGGATTTATTTGTACATTTGATATTGTGGGGCGAGCGTCCAACATGTGGACTGCCGTCACTGCCTGTTTGTATAATATTCTTTTGGGGCACGACCGGGCTGAGGTCGATGTACCCGTTGTACATATTTTTCATTTCTGTACTAGGTTTACCCCGCGACGGAGTGCACGGATAACCGGGTTCTGGAGGGCAACGGGTCCGCATCTCATGGCTTTGAGTGGCAGAGGGCCTCACTCTAGAATTGGCAGACTATTCGCCTCACTCGTAGGGGGTACAGGTTGACCCAAGGAGGGGAGGTCAAGTTACCGGATTCCGTGAAGTGTAGGGTGGTCCACTCACTTTGCTGTAGGGGGCTGCCTCGCTTCAGGTTTTGGCGGGTAACTTGCCGCACCCGTAGGGGTCTAGGTTTCATTGCACAGGCTATCCACACGACCAGGGGAACGTCGGGTTTCAGTAGCGGCTCTGTGAAACCCGGGGATCCCAGATTATCTGTATTGTTCTGTGATGCTTATTACTTTTATGTAATGTTGCATTTATCACGCTTGGAGTGATTATTGTATATTGGTATATATACTAGTAGATGTTGTATATGTTTTACACCCGCGCTAGTCCAGTCCCCGCTCTGTCGTTAGTTAAGTAACCTAACGGGTGATGACGGGACCCAGTGACGAATGCGGATGGCATATACGTACATTTTATTTTCGTTCTTTTCTGGTGTGATTAATTGATGGGACTGCGTTGATTCTGATCAATGCAAAGGAAAACAAACCTGTTTGGACGTTGTTGGAACAGTTTTAAAAAGGTGTTATTACAAGGACGTTTTTTTTTGTTTTGCACAGTGGTATTCAGTTGGAATATCCTGCACCTCATTCGACGAGGCAAGGGCCGAGATCCCATCACCGGGAGTGACCCCTTGGGCAGAAATTTGCGTCAGGGTAATAACATCACTATAGTCGATTACTTGTTTCTTTGCACAGTGGTATTCAGTTGGAATATCCTGCACCTCATTCGACGAGGAAAGAGCCGACATCCCTTCACCGGGAGTGACCTCTTAAGCGAAGGTTTTCGCCACTATATTTTCTAAAAAGCTATCCGGTTCCTTCAGCGATATCAAGTTTGTTACGTTAAAGGATTTTTGCCAAAAACCAGCCGTAGCCCTCCGTCGTTTTAGACAGGTAGCACGTAGTATTCATACTATGTTTGTTGGCCTTCGTCAAGGTATAGTGGATGGTAGCTGCTTGTTGCCTTTCTGTTGCATAGATAGATGAGTTGGTTTGGGACAGTCGTTCTGCCATTTGGCCAACGTTAGGGGTATGTACGGGTGGGTTCAAATTGACAAGATAATGACGGGTAGAACTTGACATGTGACTTATGATTTGTTGGCCTTCGTCAAGGTCATAAGAGCATGGGGTAAAAATCATATCGGGAGTTTCTAAAGAAACTGAAACTTGCCAGGCATGCGCATACCTTCTGGAGTGTGATAACATGAGTGGATTCCTTCACGTTATCATGCGATGAGAGTTGGGTCCCGATTCCCACTGATGAGTTGGTTTACTCTTCGGGTGATCCGGATTGATTCTTGGAGGAGAATTTGACAGTACAGTGGGAGGTTTCTTGATTAGATAAATTGATAACCATTCTGATCTAGGTTAGAGTGCACGTAGAGTGTTTCTTTTCTCTCTCTTTGGCAGCGACCTTTGACCAACCCTAGACTATGACTCAGTGACCAAGTTGACCGAACCTTCTTAAAATACTGGCTTTTGGATTGTCTAAGTTGCATAAATCCTTGCCGCTCCTTCTTTTACCCTTTGCATTTCTCAGAACACCTCGTATCACTACGAACATCCACTTCCATTGGATAGATCCATCGTATGGTTATATACGAACTCGAAGGGACTTCTTCGAGGATGGATCCAGGTTCAGGAGAAATTGAATTGGTTTATTCAATTGTCTTTTATCATCACCTTCTCTCAACTTGCGAGGGCTCCTTGGTTTAGGAGAGTACACCTATTATGCTTATTGGATAGTCTTCTTCCAAACCATAGGCAGGTGCCGAAAGGTAGGAATGAAGAAAACCATTTAGCTTAAGTAGGGTGTACAGAAGGTAATAAGTAAAGACAAAATAAAGGGATTAGAAAGAGGGCAAAATAAATTGCGACTGCTATCATTCACGACCAAACCGCGTACTTCATCGCCACTCCTACTTCACCTTTGCTTTTTTCCCCAGTTCGGGAGAAATAGAATAAGGTATTATTCAGTTGTCTTTTATCATCACCTTCTCTCACGTTACGAGTACTCCTAGGATTAGAAGAGTACACCTATTATGCTTACTGGATAGTCTTCTTCCAAACCATAGGCTGGTGCTGAACGGTAGGGAAGGAAGAAAACCACTTAGCCTAAAGGGGGTGTACAGAAGGTAATGAATAAAGACAAATAAAGGGATTTGGAGAGATGGCAAAGAAATATACGGTTATAGTCATGAATTAGATTATGGAAGAGGCATTACTAGGAATATCAGGATACCCCTACGAAACATTTTTCATGTTTCAGTTTCACTGTGCATTGTTAAAAGGAAAACTGATTTCCCGATTAAATATTTACTCCAGGGTATGTATTTACCAGGTATGATTCTCACATCTGTATGGTTTTACAGATGATGAGTAGGAGTAAGTTATTAGGAATAAGTTGATCATCCTCATTATATCGGAATTCGTTGTAATTGGTGATATTTGAGGAAGTCGCCTGGGTTTTTGCCTGACGGCAAGTATTTGGTTTTAAGTATCCGTTGTTGTGCACCAATTTCAAACTGATATATCTGTACGTTTATTTTTATAAAGTGAGATATGACTTTTTGAAATTATGTCCTTGACATTTACCTATATCAGTTGACGATTGGGTAATGAGCATTGAACAACGGAGTAGTTCTTAACCATAAGTACAGTTTTCAACCTACGATGCACAGGTTTTGAGTTATTCGACTCAGGAATACAGAGTATTGTATGCTGTCTAGTGTCCATCAGAACAAAGGGGTTGGTCCTCGTACTATGTTCTGTTTACTTGTGACTTCTCTAGTTTTTAGACAAGTGTTTCGTACAAATACAATGTCTAAGTTTTGAGAAGTTATAGGTATAAGAATAATGTAGAGAACCAGGTGTCGCAAGTATCGGGATTCTTCAAGGTGATCGAAGATATAGATACTTGTGATTGGTATTCAGTTGATAGTAATGTTTTTGAGAAACTTTTTTCTCTTTCAGGTTACTCATAATTGGATGCATTCCTAAGTTGAGTAATGATGATTAGCCTCTCTCCATTAAGTTGATATGCACTGAAGACAGCTGCATGATTTGAATCTGGTTCCAATTAAATAAATGCCAAAGTTTCTATATTGGATATAGAATGGTTCATATCTTAACGATGTTAAGGTACGGGGAGTTGTCCGGCTTATGCTTAAAACCAAACTCTGGATAACTCAAGGCACGTTTCTGTAATGGCAGTTTGCGGGTTGGCCCATGCTATGACGAGGGTTGATTTTTTACCATCTGGAAGATCAATGGTGATATTGTTCTTGCTCGCCACAGTTTTAGTAAAATGGATTTTTCAGAAAACAGTAGTGGGAGTATGGTAGAACTGGAAGAGATTCCAGAACCGCAAAAGATTACGGAAAATTTAATAGGACCTAAAGATTCAGTCAGGTTTGACATTCCATTAGCCACTCCGCAGATATGGTGGGTAACCTCAGGCACCCGAGAGGTACTCCGGTAGCCTCAAGGACGGTGACAGGGAGGTTCTTGTTTACCCAGACTTGACACTACTGTTATTCCAAACTATGAGACCTGGCAGGAGGTTAAGTATAGCGTCGTTCTAAACTAGCTTTAGAAGTGCACGTATATATTATTCTGCCATAGGGTTGTTGTGGTCAGTGGGAGCAGCGGAAGCATAGTTGGCAAGTAGCTTATGTCTATTTATAGACTAGAGCAAATATAGCGGAGATAGATCATCTAATTTTGATGTGACAGTCATGGCTTTGACTTCATCAGAATAGAGGATGGATCTGTTAAGAAGGTAGTAGGGTGTGATGTCCTGGTATTTGGATGACATACACAGAGTAGGAAGTAAAATTTCTATACTACGATCGATTATACTTTGGTTGTCACACAGTTGTTTCTCTACATAGGATATGGATATAATATCAGACATTCTGATTACTAGATCTATGGTTTTAGATCTAGATTTGGGTAGTTTCCCAATCTAGGTATTTTGACAGTATTCTAAAGGTATTTAGAATAGATGACTCCTGGCATGGAGGTGTACCTGCAGGTGATGGAGTCACCCTCTCTAAAGGTGTCTTACAGACTAAAGGGGAGAGGGATGTACATGATTGGCAGATCACTTGCTTAGGCAATTGAGTCAATTATGAGATGTCAAGTACCACACCAGATGTTGTTTTTGCACTAGATGCAATAAGTTAAGATATTAATCCAATCCTGGAGAAACATTCGGAGGCAGTTTTAGAACATAAGTAAATGTTCTACGGATTTGATAACGGCAGCCTCCTTCGGGAGACGGTTATCATTCCAGGCTTCCAAAGGTGACATGGATGACAGAGTGATTGTCAGAGTTATAGTTTTCCCTCTGACGAGGGGCGGTATTATGGACAGGTGGTCCAAGAGGATACTGTGGGAGGCATGGTGCAGGATACTGATTAGTTTCAGTTGTCGATACAGTCTAAGAAGTTTGGATTTAGAGTTCATTTATGAACTAGGTCCCATCAGATATCCAGACATATTCTAAGACAGGTATTACTCAATTCGGGAGATGGCTTTCTCCGCGAACTTGAGATTAAGAGAGACATAAAGATACATCAGGGTGGATCCACTCACTGAGGCTATTTCTCGAACACAAGAGTTTTACAAACGAGTTTTGTGAAACTGATTAGTAGAGGAGTTGGGTGTTCGGTATCACACGGGCTGTGAGTATGCGACATCGCAATAATTAGCCTTAAGTGCAAGTGGGAGATTGTTGGATGTAGTGCCCTCAAAGTCAATTATTGGATCGCAGGTACGTGATTGCAATGATTGAGGGAGGACCTATACCGGTAGGACAGTCTTACTTAAGATGATAGTATGCTATCTAGTTTGCCTTTATTAGTCGTGTACAGTTTTAGGTGACATGATCACTATTACACGTTGATAGAGCCCTTAGGATCCTGCTTGACTACCAACAGTATGATGGCGATCATATACGTGAGAGTTGGGTAGTCTATAAGCACATTCTTAAATGTGGTCCCTAGTCGTAGGAGTTTCGAGACAGGGCATCGATACTCCGGAGAAGACTAGTGTATACAGTCGAGACCCCGACGAGGGGCGGTGGCCGGTCTCACAAGCCATTGATGTCAGTTGGATCACCTAAGATGTATACAGGTGGTCATTGGGTTATGAGTACACCGGACAGGACTCGCCGGGAACCTGCTAGTTGGTATTTATACCTGACGTCAGATAGCAGTTCCCTGGTGACATGTGTACAGGTTAGTTCATCGACCAGAGGTCGTCATTTGTCTCGTGTGAGTTCCCACTGTGGTTTGATTACTACCCTACCACGGCTCAAAGGAGTCATGCAAACAGGTTTTAGTTGGGTACAGTCCCGAGCCACATGGAGGCAAGTAAGCGGATCGGCAGGGGATTCGTCTCTCCCAGTATTGGGGGTGAGATCGCGCTATGTCTAGGAGAGCCATTACACCAAGTCCTTGGCTAAGGCAGGTGAGAATTACTGGTAAGTATTCCAGTAGTTTCTCAGGGTGTTCAGGACTACTCTCCGATACGATTTATACCGCTATTGGGGGTCTGACGTTACCAGCCCCCTAGGCCCGATATGCGATGCTCATAGAAGAACGGACCGGACTGTACGGATATTATCACTGATAGGCTCAGTAGGGTTCCAGGATGAGTTCGCTCATCGGCCTCCCTTTCAGTCAGTACATAGGCAGCCGTTACGCACAGTTAGTGCCGCTGACGTGCTTGTGGTTAAACCCGTTGACATGCTTGTGGTTAAAGCCACTGCCAGGGTACTGATGAGTCTTTAGAGTCCCCCACAGATAGTTTCCCAAGTTCGGGCGAAACGTTGTAGAGGCCATATGGTTTTATGGCAGGGTTCGAAATTGCACGTGCATTTGTGCACGTGTCATATTTCGGACAGATAATACTGGTGGGCTTTGGTTTAAGCCAAATCTAAGTATTATATTGAGTCGGAATATTTTAGTCTCTCGTATTCGTATTCGGTCGGAATACGGATACAGGTATGTATATACAGGTGAGAGGTATTCTCGTAATCCGTTACGAGAATATTTTAGAAGATGCATTTCTTTTTGGATTAATCATTTTGGTTTAAATGATTAAATGGATTTTGGAAAGTGTGACTCATTCTTGGTGACACGTTTCTTCTAGCATGTTCATTAGTGACTCATGCTAATGAGTCACTAAGTGAGTCATGATTGAATTAATTATGTTTTGTTTTGTGTATAGATATTTTAGGGTTTGTCGAGATATTTTTGGGAGATATTTTTTGAGATATTTTCTTTACACAATCCATATATATCCACTCATAAAAGAAATAACCACAAGTTATTATGCTTGAGTTCTTGCTCTCTTGATAGTTTTCTTGAGTTCACAATTTCCATCTCTAAACATCTTCTTCAACCTCCACTCTAACCCTCTCATGTGATGAGAACCTTAGGGTGTTTGAGACAAAGTATTCTCCTCATTCTCTACTTCATCTTGGTCATCTCTTTTAGCAGACTTGATGTCCGAGTTGCCTCGGTATAGAGGCGGGAGCCCGTTTAATGATCCGTTGACGTGGTGCCACCTCGATGAGGAGACAAGAGATCGGAGTTGCGGCGAGGAGCGTGGGATGATAGCTAAAGACCGAAGGACTCGGATCGATCGGTATAGCCTTTCTACCTCTTTACAGTTTGTTAGTTTAGCGTTAATAGCAAGATCCGGGTTATAGTATGCGATAGCGCCAGTTGTAAAAGTTTTCGTTCCGCGTTTGGCGTCAGAATGACGGCCGGGGCGCTACCTAGACTTACACATACTAGTGGGGCAGTGGTAGTCGGCAAGTACATCCTTTAAATGTTCTTAGTCGTAGGAGTATCGAGACAGGGTATCGATACTCCAGAGTAGACTAATGTATACGCTTCTCGACCTATATACTGGGCGATGGATGATTCCATATCCATTGGTGTTTGACATCAGAGAAGGTATACGGGTGCTCAGTGGAGACTGGGTACACTGGACAGACTCGCCGAAAACTCCTAGATGGAATTATACCTATCGTCAGATAGCAGTTCTCTGGTGACACTGGTACAGGTTAGTTTGTCGACCTGAGATCGTCATAGAGTCTTGTGTGATTCCCACTGTGCTTTGATTTCCACCATACCACGGTCAAGAGATCATGCAAAAAGGTGGTTTTTGGGTACAGTCCCGAGTAACATGGAGGCAATGAGCGATAGAAGGGGATTCGTCACTCCCGGTATTGGGAGTTGATGTTGCGCTATGCTGATTGGCCATAACAGGAAAACCCTGGCCAGGGTTGCTGAGATCTACTGGTAAGTGTTATCAGTAGTTTCTCGAACCGTTATGGAACTTGCATTGGCATGACTTATTAGGCTATTGGGGTCTGACGTTATACCACCCCTAGGCTGTTATATGCGACATATCTTACGAACAGACCGGACTGTACGGTAGTGTTACTGATTGGATTCGCATGAGTATGAGTTGGCTTGCTTGATAATCTTTTGATCGCTCAATACCCGGGTAGCCGTTACGTTTAGCAGACCGCTTGCGGCTTGTGGGTGTTTGATATGATCATCACCTACTGCCGGCGTATTGACGAGTCTTTAGAGTCCTATACAGAGGTTTCCTGGTTCATACGAAACGAAGTAGGAGCACATATGTGATATGTGCGGGACCGAGATTAATGCGCGTATGTGATACCGCATTCTATTCTCGCGATATGTGATATCGATCGGTTATATGTGATATAGCCGGGTTATCAGATCAAGTGTTGATTCGATAAGTTGATTCATATGATATTAGTCGGTTGTATGTGATATAGCCGGATTATTAAATCAAGTGTTGATTTGATAATTTAATGTATAATTATATATTTGATATATTAACTTACATTAACTAATATTTTCTCACTAAGTATTCTTTTTCTCACTTGTGTGCATATAGTATATATGTGATATACATTAATGTACATTTTATATGTTTCATGCTTGATGCCACATGCTTCATGGGTGTATGAGACTTACACCATGGTTGATATAATGAAAGGTTTATATTTATCTAAGTAAATCAAAAATGGTTGGAATTTTGGCATGGCTACAAACTTGTAGAAACTTGTAGAACCATTGACCAAGTCCACTCATTTTGTTTCACTTGTAGATATTTATTAACCTAACCATTATAACTCACCCATGGTTTATTTTCTACATGAGTTAGTGTATGACACTAACTCACCCATGGTTTCTATTCTCACCTCATGAGTTTCATTTCTCTTCATCACTTCATCTTCTTCTTCGTTGAGAAAAAGCTTGCAAGCTTTTTTCTAAGTGAGAAAATATTGTGAGAAAATTAAATCTAAAGTGAGTCCACTTCCTACTTCATCATCCTCTACTATATTAGCCATTTAGTTTAGGGTGCTTGCTTCACTAATCTACCATTAGTTTAGGGTGTTTGCTCACTAAGTATTCTTTTTCTCACTTGTGTGCATATTGTATATATGTGATATATATTAATGTACATTTTATATGTGTCACGCTTGATGCCACATGCTTCATGGGTGTATGAGACTTACACCGTGGTTGATATAATGAAAGGTTTATATTTATCTAAGTAAATCATAAATGGTTGGAATTTTGGCATGGCTACAAGCTTGTAGAAACTTGTAGAACCATTGACCAAGTCCACTCATTTTGTTTCACTTGTAGATATTTATTAACCTAACCATTATAACTCACCCATGGTTTATTCTCTACATGAATTAGTGTATGACACTAACTCGCCCATGGTTGCTATTCTCACCTCATGAGTTTCATTTCTCTTCATCACTTCATCTTCTTCTTCATTGAGAAAAAGCTTGCTAGTTTTTTTCTAAGTGAGAAAATATTGTGAGAAAATTAAATCTAAAGTGAGCCCACTTCCTACGTCATCATCCTCTACTATATTAGCCATTTAGTTTAGGGTGTTTGCTTCACTAATCTACCATTGGTGAAGAGGTAGCATGAGCTTGAGCTCCTCAACGTAGATCATTTTTGGCCTCGAAGACTTCGAGCAAGCTTGTTCATTTCTTCATGTGAACCCTTACTAGAGTTCGGGTGTTCACTACTTGGAGCGAAGGGACTACTACGCGGAGCTTTAGAAGTGAAGGACCGGTCTACAAAGGTTGTATTCCTCATTCACTTTGTATGCAGGGTTGTTTGCATGTTGTTTTGTTTAATTCTCTAGTTAAGATTCTAGTGTTAGGGTTCTTTAGTACAGCAAAAATTTGAAAACGGCATGGACGATGCCTCCCGAAACCTTGCTGCCGACCTAGGGAACCCTACAGTTACTCATCTAGGAGTGCATCCCACTATGAGTAACCTGAAAGAGAACCAAGTTCTCAAAACCATTACTATCAACGGAACACCCTGTACAAGTATCTACATCTTCGATTACCTTGAAGAATCCTGATACTTTGCAACATATGGTTCTCTACTTTATTCATATAGCTATAACATCTCAAAATTTGGACCTTATATTTCAACGAAATACTTGTCTAAAACTAGAGAAGTCAAAAATAAACAGAATATAGTACGAGTACCAACCCCTTTGTCCTAATAGACACTGGACAACATAAAATACTTTGTATAAGTCCCCTGAGTTTAATAACTCAAACCTTGTGTGTCGTAGGTTGAAAACTGTGCTATGATTAAGAAGAATTACACCGATATTGAATGCACCTTACCTAATCCCCAACTGATATGGGTAAATGTCATAGACATAATTTCAAAAAGTTATATCTCACTTTATAAAATAAACGTACAGATATATCAGTTTGAAACCGGTGCATAACTACGGATATTCAAAACCAAATGTTTGCCCTCAGGCAAAAACCCAGGTGATTTCCTCAAATATCACCAATTACAACGAATTCCGATATAATGAGGATATAATCACCCAATTCCCAATGTCTTACTCCCACTCATCATCTGTAATACCATACAGATGTGAGAATCAAATCCGGTAAATACATACCCTGGAGTTGGAATCTAATTGGGAAATCAGTTTTCAATTAACAACGCACAGTGAAACTGAAACATGAAAATGTTTCGAAGGGGTATCCGGGTATTCCTAGTAATTCCTCTTCCACTATCCTGATTCATGACTATAACCGTATATTTCCTTGCCATCTCTCCAATCCTATTATTTGTCTTTATTCATTACCTTCTGTACACCATCTTTAGGCTAATTGGTTTTCTTCCTTCCCTACTGTTCGTCACCAGCCTATGGTTTGGAAGAAAACTATCCAATAAGCGTAATAGGTGTACTCCTAAATACCCTGTGCCCTCGCAACCTGAGAGAAGGTAAACATAAAAGACAACTGAATAATCCTTATTCTATTTCTCCTGAACCAGAATCCATCCTCGAACTGGAACAAGTTCTTTCGAGTTCGTATGTAACTATACGATGGATTATCCAATAAATGTGGATCTTCGTATTGATATGGAATGTCCTGGAGAAATGCAAAGGGTAAAAGTAGGAGCGGCAATGATATATGCGGCTTCGTCGTGAATGATAGCAGTCGCAATTTACTTTGCCCTCTTTCAAATCCCTTTATATGTCTTTACTCATTACCTTCTGTATACCACACTTAGGCTAATTGGTTTTCTTCCATCCTTACCTTTCGGCACCTGCCTATGGTATAGAAGAAGACTATCCAATAAGCACAATAGGTGTCCTCTCCTAACACTAGGAGCTCTCGCAACCTGAGAGAAGGTAAAGGGAAAAGACAACCGAATAATCCTATTCAATTTCTCCCGAACCAGAATCCATCTTCGAATCTGAAACAAGTTTCTTCGAGTTCATATGTAACTATACGATGGTCATATCCAATAAATGCGGATCTTCGTAGTGATATGGAATGTCCTGGAGAAATGCAAAGGGTAAAAGAAGGAGCGGCAATGATATATGCGACTCTGACAATCCAAAAAGCCAATGTGTTTTAAGAAGGTTCGGTTAACTTGGTTCATGAGTGGGAATGGCCGTTGCCAAAGAGAAAGAGAAAAGAAACACTCAGCGTGCACTCTAACCTAGATCAAAATGGTTAATCACTTTATCTAATCAGGTTGTCTCCCACTGTTTCCTCGAATTCTCCTCCAAACCCAAAAGGAGAATTAGTCGGGATCGTCTAAAATCACCCGAGGAGTAATCCTACTCATCAGTGGGAATCGAGATCCAACTATCATCACATGATAACGTGATGGAATCCACTCAAGTCACCACACTCCAGAAGGTATGCGCATGCCTGGCAAGTTTCCTGTATGTTTGAAACTCCCGATGTGATTTTTACCCCAAGCGGCTTATGACCTTGACAGAGGTTAACATATCATTAGTCACAAGTCAAGTTCAACCCGTCATTGTCCTGGATTAACTTAGACCCACCCACACGAGCCCTTGACAGAGGTCAACATAAACGTACGACTGTCCTAAATAATCGCATATCTATGCAACAAACAAGCATTACCCAGCTACCAAGCACTGTGCCT
Organism: Agapanthus africanus; assembly: GCA_030015575.1. Classification (NCBI taxonomy): domain Eukaryota; kingdom Viridiplantae; phylum Streptophyta; class Magnoliopsida; order Asparagales; family Amaryllidaceae; genus Agapanthus; species Agapanthus africanus. The sequence goes on along the minus strand of CM057347.1, from coordinate 200,960,066 downwards.
TGACAGCGGTCAACATACACAGCATGAATACTAAGTAATACATGTAAGAAATGACGGAGGGCTACGACTGGTTTTTGCCGAAAAACCTTTAACGTAATGAACTTGATATCGTTGAAGGAATCCAAGTGGTTTTACAAATATATAGTGGCAAAAATTTTTGCTAAAGAGGTCACTCCCGGTGAAGGGATCTCGGCTCTTTCCTCATCGAATGAGGTGCAGGATATCCTAAACTGAATACCACAATGCAAAGTAAAAGGAAACGACTATAGTGAAGTTATTACCCTGACGCAAACTTCTGCTCAAGAGGTCACTCCCGATGAAGGGATATCGTCTCTTGCCTCGTCGAATGAGGTGCGGGATATTCCAAACTGAATACCACTGTGCAAAGCAAAAGGAGACGTCTGTAATGTCTGTTTTCAAAACTCTTGGTTCCAACAACATCAAATAGGTTTGTTTTTCTTTGCATTAATTAGAATCAACGCAGTCCCATCAATTAAACATATCATACCATAAAAAGGAACGAAAATAATATAATGTACGTATATGCCATCCACATTCGCCACTGGGCCCCGTCATCACCCGTTAGGTTACTTAACTAACGACAGAGCGGGGGCTGGACTAGCACGGGTGCAAAATATATACAACATCTACTAGTATATATATAAATATATATAACAATAGTCCCAGGCATGATATAAAGCAACATCTCAGAATCACATCCAAGCATCACAGAGTGGTAGATAATCCTGGAACCCCGGGTTTCACTTGAGCCGCAAATGAGACCCGACGTTCCCTTTCGCGTGCCTGTGCAATGAAAATCTAGACCCCTACGAGCGCGGCAAGTTACCCGCCAATCTCAGAAGTGAGGCAACCCCAATCAACAAAGTGAATGGACCACCCAGCACTTCACGGAATCCGGTAACTTGAGCACCCCTCCTTGAGTCAACCTATACCCCCTGGGAATAGCTCGCCAATTCTAGAGTAAGGCCCCCTCCGTCTCAACGCCATGAGATGCGGGCCCGTTGCCCTCTAGAACCCGGCTATTCGTGCACTCCACTGCAGGGTAATCCTAGTAAAGAAAAGAAAATATATACAAGGGTTACATCGACCTCAACCCGGTCATGCCCCAAACAAATAATATACAAGCTGGCAGAGACGGCGGTCCACATGTCGGACACTCGCCCCGCAAAATCAAATATACAAATAAATCTAAACTGTACTACCATTGCACCACTGGCTATCCACCACGACGATCCAACCACAACCACAGCACAACACAGAACATCAACGTGAATGTCACGTTCGCAAACACGTCTAAAAGACATATAGCAATTAGACGAGTTGTACCGCTCTAATGACATTCACGGTCGCAGATAGTAATGCATGTACTGTAAACCACATAGTTAAAATTTTGATCGACTAAAACTTTCCCGAATTGGCCCCAAATGCAAATCCAGCACTCAAACAAATCTGGTCCAAAACCGTATAACAAAAAAAATCATATTTCCATGAACTTAAGCCCCAGAAATAATTTAGGGCACTATAGCCTAAAAAGCGCGGCGGAACCTGAGCAAAATGTGACATTTTGCTCAGGTTCCGCGGCGGAATTTTAGAGTTAGGTGCCCAAAGTTTTTTCTTAGTTCTAGTTGTTCCTGCATATATTTTCAGGATACCCAAAAAATTTTTTTTTAACAACTTTGAAATTCGACAGCAAGCACATGAAATGGAAATTTGATTCGGAAAAATTGGTCGATCGATATTCTAACATTGTGCAAACAAGCTAGTATGGGGTTAATGGGTTGGCTCTGATACCATGTTAGGTTTTGCCGGCGCCCTGGCCATCAAACCGTGGCCGAATGCGGAACAAAAATTTATAAAAGCTGGCGCCAACGGAACCCGATGCTCGGATCTACCATTAACCCTAGACTAGCAAACTAGAAAGAAGTTTAGATGGTTATACCGAATTGATCCGTGTCCTTCGGTCTTCATCCACCTTCCCAAGCTCCTAGAGGCCTCCTTGATCATGCTTGATCTCCGGTCTCCCTCCATTGAAGATGATCCACCCGAGAGTCTATGAATCAAGCTCCAAACTCATATCGGAGGTAACTAGGGTACCTAGATCGCTACATTAGATACCGTAGAAGAAGTAGAGAGTGATGAAGGATTAATTTGTCTCAAGACACTCTAGGTTTCTCAACACATGAGAGGGTTAGGGTGGAGGAAGAAGAAGATGCCATGAGGATGAGAGTGTTGTAGGAGAGAAAATGAATAATGGCTTAGTTGTTTTTGTGTGTTGTGAGAGTTATAAATAAATAATGGAGCCATCCCAAAATATCTCAAGTCTCCAAAATATCTCAAGTCAACAAAAAATATCTCAAGTCAGTAAAAGTCTCACAACAAACAAAAACCCTAAGAATGCTAGAATAGTACCCATGGGTCACTACTAAGCCATGCCACAAAATATGCAATAAACACCCCATCCTCCACCTCAATAGCCTTTTAATCCAAAAGGTTTAAACCATAATGAGGTGTAATCTTCTAAAAGCAATCTTGTAAGAAATTACAAGAATACCCCTCATCCGTATATACATACCCGCATCCGTATTCCGAAGAATACGAATACAATGAGACGAAAATAATCCAACAATATAATATTAGGATCCGGTATAAACCAAAGCCCACTAGTATTATCCGTCCGAACATCATCCGTGCACAAGTACACGTATGTGATCGAACCCTGCCGTAAAACCATACGGCCTCTACATCGTTTTGCCCCAAGCAGGGAAACTCTCTGTGTGGGACTCTAAAGACTCGTCAATACGCTGGCAGTGGATTTAACCACAAGCACATCAGCGACACTATCTATACGTAACGGCTATCCAGGTATTGAGCGAAAGGGAGGTCGACGAGCAAACTCATCCTGAAACCCTACTGAGCCTGACAGTGACAATATCCGTACAGTCCGGTCCGTTCGTCTATGAATATCGCATATCAAGTCTAGGGGTGGATAAAGTCAGACCCCTGATAACGCGACATTTAGTGTCGGTATGAAACCCATCACCACCTGAGAAACTACCGATCTTAGATCAGTAATTCTCTACTACCTTGGCCGAGGATTTTTGGTGATGTCCACCCGTGCACAACGTGACATCAACCCCCAATACCGGGAGAGATGAATCCCCGACGATCCGCTCACTGCCTCCATATGGCTCGAGACTGTACCCAACTAAAACCTGTTTGCACTACTCCTTTGAGCCATGGTAGGGTAGTAATCAAAGCATAGTGGGAACTCACATGAGACAAATGACGATCTCAGGTTGACAGAATAACCTGTACACATGTCACCTGGGAACTGCTATCTGACAATAGGTATAATACCAACTAGCATGTTCCCGGCGAGTCAGTCTGGTGTACTAATAACTCGATGAGCACTTGTATACTATCTTAGGTGAACAAACTGACACTAATGGATTTTGAGAACGGCCACCGCCCCTCGTCAGGGTATCGATCAGTATACACTAGTCTACTATGGAGTATCGATGCCCAGTCTCGAAACTCCCACGACTAGGGACATTTAAGGATGTGCTTATAGACCACCCAGCTCTCACGTATATGATCGTCATCATAATGTTGGTAGTCAAGTAAGAATCATATGGGCTCTATCAACATGTAATAGTGATCTGTAATACTACTTAAAGCATGTGCATGATGATAAAGACAATCCAGATAGCATACTATCATCTCGAGTAAGATTGTCCTATCCGTATAGGTCCTCCCTCAATCATCATAATCACCTGCCTACGAATATGATAATTACTTTGAGGACACTATAGCCAATAGCTTATCGGCTCTATGGGAATTTGGACAAGTTTGCTTGTTGATCTTCTATTCGTTAATACCTGGGTAGCCGTTACGTCCAACTAGTATCGCTGACAGCTTGTGGGTATCTGATGTGATCATTACCTACGGCTGGCGTATTGACGAGTCTTTGGAGTCCCACATAGAGGTTTCCTGGCTCAAGCGAAATGAAGTAGGGCACGTATGAAGATATGTGCGGGAGCTTGATTAAATACGAGTATGTGATACCGTATTCTAATGTAGCGTTTATGATATCTGGCAGGTTATATATGACATAACCGGATTATTGAATCAAGTGTTGATTCAATGATTTGATTTATATATATGTTTATATATTTGATATTAGCCGGATTATATATGATATAACCGGATTATTGAATCAAGTGTTGATTTAATAATTTGATATATATATATATATATATATATATATATATATATATATATATATATATATATATATATATATATATAAACTAATATTGAATATTAGCCGGTTATATGTGATATAACCGGATTATTGAATCAAGTGTTGATTTAAAAATTTGTTATACATATATATATTTGATATTAGCCGGTTATATATGATATAACCGGATTATTGAATCAAGTGTTGATTTAATAATTTAATATATATTTATATATTTGAGATATATATATATATATATATATATATATATATAAACTAATATTAAGCTCAGATTTTCTTCTCTTTATATATATTTATATATGTGATATATATATATATATATGTGTGTGTGTGTGTGTGTGTATGCATTTGCATCATGGTTGATGATACAAGGAACATGGATGCATGAGAATCACGCAAGAGATGAATATGAGAAGATAATTGTAAGGATTAATGAATTAAAAGAAAAAGAGAATGAGTCATTTTCTTGAGATGCTTGTATAAGCCTTGAGAAGCCATGACTCACCTCTTATTCTTTGTTTTATTCTTAAATATTTTACAATCTCATTCTCATCATATCTCTAGCTCATGATTCACACTTATCCAAGTTCATATCCTTCTTCATCTCTTCACTATTTTTCTAGGATTGAGAAAAAGAAAAGAGAAAGAAATATTTCTAGTGAGCAAAATTCATACTTCATCAAGCTACACTACTCTAGCCTATTAGTATAGGTTGTTAACTTCACTAATACCTTGATTAGTGAAGTGTGAGCTTGAGTGAGAGTTGCCTCAAGGTGGATCATCTTCGATGACGAAGATGTAGGGTTGCTATGCACTGCCACAAGGGTCTACGAGGCATCAACCATGCCCGATTAAAAAATTAGCCGTGCCGAACAACCCAAAGCCGGATCTTTAAACTAGAGTTTATGCGAAAACAAACATGTTAAACACTTTAACACTAAGTGAGAGGGATTACAACCTTTGTAGATCCGGTCCTTCACTTCTTAAGCTCCGTGTTGAGGTCCCTTCGCGGCGATCATCGTGTTCCGGACTCTCGAGAGGCTCCACGAAGAGAAAGATGCAGCCTTGCTTCCGATCTTCGATAACATAGATGATCTACCTTGAAGTTTCATTAACACAAGCTAACACTCACTAAATGAAGTGAACACCCTCATCTAAAGGGCAAGGGTAGATGAGGATGATGAAGTAGGATTTTTGCTCTCATTTGTTTTCTTATTCTCACTCATTTTTCATCACAAAATCAAAGCAAGAAAGCTTTGTAAAGGAGGAAGAAGAAGAAGAATAGTGATCAAAATCCTTTTGTGATGAATAATGAAAGGTTGATAATGATGAATAATGCAACCATGGTTGCTAAACCCTTGTAGAGATTTAACTAGGGCTAGGGTTTGGGTTGGGTTAAAAGTGAGTCACTTGAAAATATCAAGCATAATATCTTTTCCAAGACAAAAGAAAAGCTTCTAGAATCTACTAAAAATCTTAACCCTAATCCAAACCCTAACCATGTTTAAACTCCACAAAACATGTTGCATTAATAACCATATCATGTTACAATATTATATATCACATATATAATATTTATTGTAACAAAATAAAATAATACAATTTACATATATCGCATATATATCAATGTATTACCCGAGTGAGAAAAAGAATCTTTTAGTGAGCTAATATTAGTTAATGTAATTTAATATATCATATATATTATTATACATTAAATTATCGAATCAACACTTGATCCGACAATCCGGCTATATCGCATATAACCGACTAATACGATGACCCGGCTATATCACATATACCCTGCCGATATCTCATATCGCGAGAATCCAATACGGTATCACATACCGCATTATCCTCGGTCCCGCACATATCACATATGTGCTCCTACTTCGTTTTGCCTGAGTCAAGAAACCTCTGTGTAGGACTCTAAAGAATCGTCAATACGCCGGCAGTAGGTGATGATCATATCAAACACCTACAAGCTGCAAGCGGTCAGCTAAACGTAACAGCCACCTAGGTATTGAGCGCTCAGAAGATCAACAAGCAAGCCTGTACATTCTCCTGTGAATCCAATCAGTAACACTCCCGTACAGTCCGGTCTCGTCGTCTGATATGTCCATATCTCACCTAGGGGTGGTAAACGTCAGACCCCAGTAGTTTGATAAGTCGTGTCGATATAAGGTCTATAACAGTTCGAGAAACTACTGATAACACTTACCAGTAAATCTCAGCAACCCTGGCCAGGGATTTCCAGTTATAGCCAATCGAACACAGCACAACATCAACTCCCTATACCGGGAGAGACGAATCCCCTCCTATCGCTCATTGCCTCCATGTGATTCAGGATTGTACCCAAAAGCCACCATTTTGCACGCCCTCTTGGACGTGGTATGATGGAAATCAAAGCACAGTAGGAATCACACAAGACTCTATGACGATCTCGGGTCAACAGACTACTCTGTACAAGTGTCACCGGAGAACTGCCATCTGACGTGAGGTATAATACCATCTGGGAGTTCTCGGCGAGTCCGTCCAGTGTACCCAGTCTCTACTGAGCACCCGTATACCATCCTTGATGTCAAACACCGATGGATATGGGATCATCCATTGCCCATCATATGGGTCAAGATGCGTATACGCTAGTCTACTCTGTTGTATCGATGCCCTGTCTCGATATACCCTTGACTAGGAATAGTTATAGGATGTACTCGTCGACGACCGTGGCCCCACTGGTATGATCTCATTATAGTCCCAGTAGTCGAGTACTTATCCTAAGGGCTTTATCGACATGTAATATAGAGACAATCAGAGTACATGTTAAGATAAAGTACAACCAGATAGCATACTATCATGTCGAGCAAGAAAGTCATCCCTATATATGTCTTAGCATCCACTACAATATACATCGTATGTACAGTATTGACCTCTAGGGCATACATATAACTAACAAGACTACAAACAAGCTCGATCTTTTCATCAAGTGGAGTCAAAGAAGAGTTCTAGGGACTACTACTTGGAGCTTTAGAAGTGAAGGACTTGACTACAAAGGTTGTAGACTCTCTTCACTTAGATTAGAATCTTGTTTGCTAACTATAAAACCCTAATTCTCTAGTTCGACTCTTGTTTAGTATACTTAGAACTCTAGATTTTTTAAAATTGCATACTTGATGCTCATTGAAACCTAGTAGAGGTGCTAAGATATACTTTCATGGTATCAGAGCCAAGCTAGAGACTTAGGCGAAGTCTAGACGACGTTAAATGTAGGGTTGTCTAGCACGGCAGCAAGTTTTCGGGAGGCATCGTCCATGCCATTTTTTTAAAATTGCCGTATTAGCTAACCCTAGAATCGTTACTAGAAAATCCGACGAAACAAAATGGAAACAACTTTGCAAAGAAGTGAACAAGGAATACAAGCTTTGTAGACCGGTCCTTCACTTCATTAGCTCTGTAAAGTAGTCCCTTCGCTGCGATCCATGAACTCCCGGACTCTTGAGAGGCTCCACAAGATGTACGGAACAAGCTTGCTAGAAGTCTTCTAAGCCGAAGATGATCTACATCGAGGAGACACTAACCCAAGCTACCTCTTCACTAATTATGGAATTAGTGAAGCAAACACCCTATACTAAATGGCATGTAGCAGAGGATGATGAAGTAGGAATTTTACTCACTTTAGAAATAATGTTCTCACTATTTTTCATCATCTCCATTGAAGCTAGAAAGCTTTGAAGAAGAAGAAGAAGAAATCTCTCATGATAATCATCAAGTGGATAATGGCAACCATAGGTGAGTTAATATCATATGCTAACCTTTGTAGAGAGTTAACCATGGCTAGGATAATGGTTGGGTCTATAAATATCTTAAGCAAAACAAAATTAGAAGACTAAGTCAATGCATCCACAAGCTTCTACAAGCTTTGAGCCATGAAAAATTGCAACTAATTTTTGAATAACTTTAAATAAATAAAACCCTAGATTATCACTAGTATGGTGTAAGTCACACACACACCCAAGTTGCATACATCATCAAGCATGACACAAAACTTTGTACACTTATATATATCACATATATACACATGCACAGATCAAGTGAGAAAACAAATCTTAAGTGAATGAATATTTGTTAATGTAACATAATATATCAAATATATAATTATACATTAAATCATTAAATCAACACTTGATTTAATAATCCGGTTATATCATATATAACCGACTAATATCATGTGTATCATCTTATCGAATCAACACTTGATTCGATAACCCGGCTATATCACATATAACCAACCGATAACACAAATCACGAGAATATAATACGGTATCACATACAGTATTAATCTCGGTCCCGCACATATTACATATGTGCTCCTATTCCGTTTCGCTTGAGCCAGGAAACCTCTGTGTAGGACTCTAAAGACTCGTCAATATGCCGGCAGTAGGTGATGATCATATCAAACACCCACAAGCCACAAGCGGTCTGCTAAACGTAACGGCCAACCGGGTATTGAGCGATCAGAAGATCAACAAGCAAGCCTGCTGATACTTCTGCGATTCCAATCAGTAACACTACCGTACAGTCCGGTCTCTTCATCTGATATGTCGCATATCAACAGCCTGGGGGTAGTTTAACGTCAGACCCTAATAGCCTGATAAGTCATGCTGATGCAAGGTCCATAACGGTTCGAGAAACTACTGATAACGCTTACCAGTAAATCTCAGCAACCCTGGCCAGGGATTTCCTGTTATGGCCAATCGAGTATAGCGCAACATCAACTCCCAATACTGGGAGAGACGAAACCCCTCCTATCGCTCATTGCTTCCATGCGACTCAGGACTGTACCCAAAAACCACCTTTTTGCACGATCTCTTGACCATGGTATGGTGGAAATCAAAGCACAGTGGGAATCACACTAGACTATAACGATCTCGGGTCTACAGACTAACCTGTACCAGTGTCACCAGAGAACTGCTATCCAACGATAGGTATAATACCATATAGGAGTTCTCAGCGAGTCCGTTCAGTGTACCCAGTCTTCACTGAGCACCCGTATACGTTCTCTGATGTCAAACACCAATGGATATGGGATCATCCATCGCCCATCATATAGGTCGAGAAGCGCATACGCTAGTCTGCTCTGGAGTATCGACGCCCTGTCTCGATACTCCCACAACTAGGAACAATCTAAGGATGTACTTACCGACTACCACTGCCCCACTAATATGATCTGCATCATAATCCTGGTAGTCAAGTACTCATCCTAAGGGCTTTATCAACATGTAATAGAGAGACAATAAGTGTACATGTTAAGATAAAGTGCAACCAGATAGCATACTATCATGTCGAGCAAGAAAGTCCTCCCAATATATGTCCAAGCATCCACTATAATATACATCGCATATACAGTAAAGGCCTCTAGGGCATACATATAACTAACAATCTCCCACTTGCACTAAGGCCATCTGTTGTAGTATCCAATACCTAATAATAAAGCAGTGTTTGTAGTGTTAGTGTATATGCCCTAGAGGCCATTACTGTATCATACTAGTTTGTATATTATTTAATGGAAGCTTGGGATATTCACAGTTGTATAAACAATCTTGCTCAAAATGGTAGTATTCTACTTGGTTTGTCTCTACTTTAATGTGTACATGTGTTTATTTTATTATATCACCTATACGCATTAGTGGAGCCCTTAGGATCTTTGCTTGATTACCAGCGTTATGATGGCAGTCACACTCGTGGGGGCTGGGTAATCGATAAGCACATCTTTATACAGGTCCCTAGTCGCAGGACTATCGAGACAGGGCATCGATACTCCGGAGTAGACTAGCGTATGGCTTCTCATCCCAGCAGGGGAGACGGTCTGTCCCACAGCCGTCAGTACGTCGTACTTGAGATAGTATGCGGGTGCTCGTTAGGTTACGAGTACACTGGACAGGACTCGTCGGGAACTGACTGGTTGGTATTATACTTATAGTCAGTTATCAATTCCCAGGTGACATGAGTACAGCTTAGTCTGCTGACTTGACACTGTCACTTCGCATCGAGTGTGTTCCCACTGTACTTTGATTACTACCCTACCATGGCTCAAAGGAGTCGTGCAAACAGGTAGTAGTTGGGTGCAGTCCCGAAACACTTGGAGGCAGTGACGGTTAGACAGGATTCGTCTCTCCCGGTATTGGGTGTTAACATCGCGCTGTGTTTAGGAGAGCCATTACACGAGTAGTCCCTGGCCAGGGCAAGCGAGATATACTGGTAGGCTTTCAGTGTTATCTCAGGGTGTTTTGGGCTTCACTCCGGCACGACTTGTACCGCTATTAGGGGACTGACGTTTACCGTCCCCCTAGGCCCGCCATACGATGTATCAGACGAACAGACCGGACTGTACGGAGACTGTCACATTCAGCCTCAGTAGGAGTTCAGATGGGTTTCACCTCGTCAGTCTTTTGTCGACATCTACCCGGGGACCGTTACGCACAGCTAGTGCCGCTTGCGGTCTGTGGTTAAACCCACTGCCAGCGTAGTGTCGAGTCTTTAGAGTCCCACACAGAAAGCTATTCGCCTTTAGGCAAAAGAGTAGAGGTCGCATGGTTTTGCGACAGGTCGCATGGTTTTGCGACAGGGTTCGGTCACATCCGTGCACTTGTGCACGTTTAGTGTCCGGACAGTTATCACTAGCGGGCTTTGGTTTAAGCCATATCCTAGTGTACGTTTTGGGATTGGTTTTATCTCGTATGTATTCGTGTTCCTCGGAACGCGGATGCGGGTGTGTATGCACAGTTGACGGAGAGACAGAGGCAGAGGATTCTCATTAGGGTTGTTGACTGTTGACTGTTGACTATTGACTTTTTGCTAAACCCTAATGAGAATATGATATGTGATTAACAATAATATTAATTAAGTATTATAGTGGCATGGTTGTTGAGGGGTTGACTTTGTTGACTTGTTGACCGGTTGACTAGGTTGGACTAGTGAACCATCATCATGACAATAGCTATCATTTCATGGCAAAGACTTTTGCTTGCTTGTTTATCTTGTGCAAAATGAGTGCATGAAATGATATGGCTATTTTGACTTAAACCATCACATAATACTTGATTGCTATTATTGGTTATGATGGCTTTGGATTATGAGAGCCAAGAGAGAAAAGTCTTACTCATTCTCTCATTTTCCATTCTCTCTCTTGTTCTTGAGCTCTCATCCTCTTCCTCTTGCTCTCCCTCTCTCTAGTCTATGGTTCACTTGTCTCATGTGTTGAGAAGCAAGAACCATAGAGAAAAATCCCAACACACTCTCCTCTACTCACTCTAGTTCATAAGGTTTAGCAAACCGAGTGAACTAGTTTCTTCAAAGTTCGAAGAAGAAGCCAAAGGTAGAAGCTTTCGGGTGGATCGATCTTCGGCGCAAGGAGACGACGGGGTGAAGCCGATCCGCACACCATCACGAGTTGAAGACGAAGGAGTTCAAGAAAGAAAGGTATAACCCCCTAACCGAGTAGTTAACAACTCCTAGTTAGGTTGTTAGGTAGATAGTTTAACAAAGATCCGTTTGGAGTCCATGTTACCGCCTCTAGAAAATTGTTTTTCATCAAATTCCGCAAGCCCGTAAGTACTGGGAGAGGTAGCATGGACTTACGGTGGTATCAGAGCCTAGTTAAACACTACCTAACATGTTAGCATAGTAACTATAAATTCGATCGGAGAAAAAGTCGCGAAATACACCCCGAAATCAAACCTGCTGTCAATTTTTAAAGTGCTGTAAAAATAATGAATCATGCTTTAAAAATCGACTCAGGGTTTTTATAGTCTACTGTAGAAAAACGGTCCAGAGAACCCATTAAACCGCCGCGGAAACGCGGCAATAGCTTACTATTGCCGCGGTTCCGCGGCCGATTTAACTCAACTGTGGATCGTCTTGTCTGCAAAATGCTTAGTGGGGTATTTTGGGATTTTTGGTATATGTTTTTTCAGCCTAGATTTTCCAGAAAGAAAAATTTGTTTTTGGGGCTTTAAAAACCGTATTTTGATCGAGTTTCTAAAGACTTAAGCTGACGGGTATTTATCTGTGATGTGATGTTTGTTTTGAACGTCTGCTAATCGCTATATGTCGATTAGTGGGGGTTATACAAATCTGTAATCTGTAATGTTGCTAGTATGTGTATATGAATTCATTGGATTGTCGCGGGTGAATAGCCGGGGGGTTGTGAGACGAGAGTTTTCTTTTCTTTCAATTCATGTAAATTTGTAAATTGATGTAATAATTATTTGTATGACCGCACAACCGGGTCGGGGTTGTAGCCGTCATTGTATAATTTCTTTTTACTGTTTTTGCTCCTAGGATAGACCCATGGAGGGGGTGCACAAACTACCGGGTATCTCGAAGTGCCGAGTGGCCTACTCACGGTGTTGAGGGAGGTTGCTCCACTTCGGGTACTTGGCGGGTAGTTTGTCGCACCCGTAGGGGTCTTGGGTGGGGTATTGGCTATTCACCGCGACCGTGTAATCTGCTTTTCGTTACAGGCTCGTACGAATTGCGGATTCCTAGTATATCCAATGTATTCATCTGTGATCTGAAATGGCTATCATTGCAATATATATCTATATATGATATTATTTAGGCGTTGCTTATGTTTTACAGCCGCGCTAGCCCAGCCCCCGCTCTGTCGTTAGTTAAGTAACCTAACGGGTAATAACGGGGCCCCGTGGCGAATGCGAATGGCATAAGCGTACGTCATATTTTGGTTGTTTTCTGCAATGGTAGGATTAAATGATGGGACGCATTAAAAGAACTAATGCAAGAAAATAAACCAAGTAAAAGTCGTTGGAACACTTTCGAAAAACCACTCGGTTCTTTTCAAAACTAACTTTTAAATGCGGAACTTGAGCCACTCCTTTTAAAAGCTATCTCGTTCCATCGATTATATCAAGTTCACTACGTTCACGGTTTCGCCAAAACCATTCGTAGCCCTCCGTCGTTTCACATGAATAGTCAATAGTATTCAAGCTATGTATGTTGGCCAAAGTCAAGGCATAGTGATTGGTAGCAATTGGGTATTCATGTGCAGCATAGATAGATGCGTTGGTTTGGGACAGTCGTACTGCCATTTTGGCCAAAGTCAAGGGTAGGTACGGGTGGGTCCAAATTAACCTGGATAATGACGGGTAGAACTTGACATGTGACTTATGATATTTTGGCCAAAGTCAAGGTCATAAGAGCATGGGGCAAAAATCCACATCGGGAGTTTCATAAGTACTGAAACTTGCGAGAGTTGCATACCATTTGGAGTGTGATGATTCTGGTAGGATTCCTTCAGTTTCGTCACGCGATGATATTTGGATCCCGATCCAACTGTGAGTATATGCTACTCCTCGGGAAATTTCTCACTTAACGATCAATGCTATAAACCAAGTAGGTGTCTAGAAAGGTGTTAGCGGGGCTACGCCCACAGGGAAAAGAGGTTATTTAAGTAAGGAACTTCGCGAAAGCGTTGGAAAACCTCCCTCGAAGTACCGACACTGGCCTGGCTGAACGGTTAAGTAAGTATTGTATGGTGAGATTGATCCTGACTAATTCTTCCTTTATGGTTTGAGGAGGGATTCGAGAGACAGTGGGAGCCATCCTGTTTAAACAAACTAAAAACCACTCTAAACTTGCAAGAGCATCATGCTGAGTATTTCTTCTCTCTCTCCTAATTGCAGCGACCAATCGACATGACCGGACTTAAGTTATTACTAGATAAAAACATACAGACAGGGCCAAACTACAAAGATTGGCTCAGGAATGTCAAGATGGCAATCACTTACGACAAGCTGGGGTATCTTCTTACCACCAAAGCTCCCCCTGTCCCAGGTCCCAAAACCAGCGTCGCGGATAAGGAAATCCGTAAGACCTGGGAAATCGACTGCGCGAAGGCCAAGTGCCTCGTGCTTGCCTCTATGGACAACGAACATCAGAGGAGGCATGAGAATATGGACTTCGAATCCATATTTCTCCATACAAAAGAACTGTATGGAGGGCAATCTCGTATCGCCAGATACGAAGTGTCGAAAAAGTTGTTTTCGGCAAGATTGGCCGTCGGATCATCGGTAGCGGAACACGTGCTTAAGATGATTGGCTACATAGAGGAGCTCGCGGACCTTGGGACCACGTTGGAGAATGAGCTCTATACGGACTTGATTCTCCAGTCCCTTCCTTCCACTTACGCCCAGTTTATCCTGAACTTCAACTTACAAGAAAAGGAAGTTGAACTTTCAGAACTCCTCAACATGCTGAGGAGCGCAGAGGGCACCCTACAGAAAGGTAGGGAAACATCCACTTTATTTGTAGGAGGATCTTCTTCTTCTAGGTCCAAAGCGAAAGCCAAGGGAAAGAAGAAGAAAGCCCCCGCCAAACCAAGGGGCGGTGTCAGTAATGTGGATACGAAGGGAAACGCAAAAGCAACAAAGAAAGTAGGGAAGATTGTGGATAATGAAGAATGCTTCTACTGTCATAAGAGTGGACACTGGAAGAAAGATTGCACGGCTTGGAAGGCCAGAACACAGGATCTGAAGCAAGTTGCGGCTTCAGCTTCAGGTGTGTATGTTATTGAAAACTGTCTATCAATAAACTCTACTTCCTGGGTATTGGATACCGGATCAGGATCTCATATCTGTAATTCTTTGCAGGCGTTGAGAAACCGTAGGTTTTTGAAGGCAGGTGACATGACCCTCAAAGTTACAAACGGAGCTAGCATGGATGCTAAAGCCGTGGGGGACTATCACCTGGGAATGTCAGATGGACATGTTTTGGTTTTGCGTAATTGCTATTTTGTACCCAACGCAACTTGTAATATCATTTCTGTATCTTTGGTTTCTAAAGAAGGTTATGAATTTGCGTTTGTAAGTAATGTTGTGAACATTCACCTTAATCAAGTTCTGATTGGGTCAGGTACATTAAGCAATGGTATATACGTATTAAACCAACCACAGATTTTCAATGTCCAGAATACACACAAAAGAAAGTCTCCAGAAATCAATCAGACTTTCTTATGGCATTGTAGACTGGGTCACATCAATGAGAGAAGATTGACTAAGTTACATACAGAAGGATATTTGGATCCGTTCGAATATCAATCGTATGCCACTTGTCAATCCTGTCTCAAAGGAAAGATGACAAAGACTCCGTTCACTGGACACGGAGTAAGAGCGAGCGAGCTTTTGGGACTCGTACACAGCGACGTGTGCGGTCCAATGTCTACACATGCGCGAAGCTGTTATTCTTACTTCATTACTTTTACGGATGACTTTTCAAGGTACGGTTATGTCTTCTTAATGAAACATAAATCCGAAGCCTTTGGAAAGTTCCAGGAATATAAGAATGAAGTAGAAAAACAAACCGGCAAAAGTATCAAGACACTGAGATCTGATCGAGGTGGTGAATACTTGAGTGTCGAGTTCCTGGATTACTTAAAAGAGAATGGAATTCTCTCTCAGCTTACTCCTCCATACACTCCGCAACATAACGGTGTATCGGAGAGACGGAACCGAACCCTATTGGATATGGTACGGTCCATGATGAGTAACGCTGAGTTACCGCGATCATTCTGGGGGTATGCGCTAGAATCAGCTGCATACCTTTTGAACTGAGTTCCCACTAAGACTGTGCCTACCACACCATATGAGATGTGGTGTGGGAAGAGGCCCCATCTTAATCACATTAAGACATGGGGAAGTCCAGCTTTTGTCAAAAAGCAGCATGTGGACAAACTCGAGGCACGCTCAGTACAGTGCAAGTTTGTGGGATATCCAAAGAACTCTAAGGGATATATCTTCTACTGCGAAGAGGAACAAAAGGTTTTTGTTTCTCGTTATGCCCACTTTCTAGAACACCAGTTCTTAGAAAAGGAAATTAGTGGGAGCGCAGTAGAACTGGAAGAAATTCCAGAACCACGGACTATTACTGAAAGCTTAGTGGAACCAGAGGGTTCAAAAGAACAGGACATTCCTACGCCGCTCCGCAGGAGTAGTAGACAGTCTCATCCGCCCGAGAGATACTACGGTTTTCTCATAGACGGGGATAGAGAGGATTGCATCATAGATTATGATGAGCCTACTAGCTTCCAGCAGGCCGTTCAGAGCGTTGACTCGGTAAAATGGTTGGATGCAATGCGGACCGAAATGGAGTCCATGTAAACCAACAAAGTATGGACGTTGGACATTGCTCCAGACGGGGTAAAACCCGTAGGATGCAAGTGGATCTTCAAAAGGAAGATTGGTGTAGATGGACAGGTTGAGACCTATAAAGCTAGACTTGTTGCAAAGGGTTTTCGTCAAAGACCTGGTTTGGACTATGACGAAACCTTTTCTCCAGTGGCTATGCTGAAATCCATTCGGATCCTTCTTGCCATTGCTGCCTTCCACGATTATGAGATTTGGCAGATGGACGTAAAGACCGCTTTTCTAAATGGAAATTTAGAAGAGTGTGTCTATATGGACCAGCCAGAGGGTTTCATTCAAAGTGGGAGCAGCGGAAAGGTGTGCAAGTTGCTTAAGTCCATCTATGGACTAAAGCAGGCATCGCGGAGTTGGAACATCTATTTTGATGAGACAGTCAAAGACTTTGGCTTTATCAAAAATCCAGATGAACCATGCATCTATAGTAGATTTGTAGCAAGAACTGTCGTATTCCTCGTTTTATACGTGGATGACATTCTTCTGATAGGAAATGACATTCCTATGCTACAATCTGTCAAGGGGTTCTTGTCACACAGGTTCTCCATGAAAGACCTGGGTGATGCCTCATACATCCTGGGGATCCGGATCCATCGTGATAGATCCAAGAGGATATTAGGACTTTCGCAGTTCAGGTACATCGACACCATACTGAAAAGATTCAGTATGGAAGATTCCAAGCGCGGTAACCTGCCAGCTTGTCACGGGATCACCCTCTCTAAAGAGATGTCTTCCAAGACTGATTTGGAGAGGGATCGCATGTCTATTATACCCTACGCTTCTGCGGTAGGCTCTATAATGTATGCGATGTTGTGTACCAGACCGGATGTAGCTTATGCACTGAGTGTGGTAAGCCGGTATCAGTCAAACCCTGGGGAGAAACACTGGATAGCGGTAAAGAACATTCTCAAGTACCTGAGAAGGACTAAGGAGATGTTCTTGGTGTATGGTGGAAAAGACCTCCAGATCGAGGCCTTTGCTGACTCCAGCTTCCAGAGTGACAAGGATGATTCCAAGTCCATGTCGGGTTTTGTCTTTACCCTCTATGGAGGGGCGGTGTGTTGGAAGAGTTCCAAACAGGAAACCGTTGCTAACTCGACTATGGAAGCGGAATACATCGCTGCATCTGATGCCGCAAAAGAAGCCGTCTGGATGAGGAAGTTCTTGAAAGAATTTCAGGTGGTTCCGTCCATTGTTGATCCAATACCTTTGTATTGCGACAACAACGGGGCTATAGCTTTAGCGAAGGAACCCAGGTCCCATCAGAAATCCAGACACATCTTGAGGTGGTATCACCTGATCAGGGAGATCGTGGATCGCCAGGAGATCGAGGTTCGGAGGGTTGCTTCAGAAGATAACACTGCAGATCCATTCACCAAGGCCTTGCCCCAGACTCATTTCGAGCGGCTGATCGAGATGATAGGTCTTCGATACGCCAGTACATGGCCTTAGTGCAAGTGGGAGTTTGTTAGTGTATATGCCCTAGAGGCCATTACTGTATCATACTAGTTTGTATATTACTTAATGGAAGCTTGGGATATTCACAGTTGTATAAACAATCTTGCTCAAAATGGTAGTATGCTACTTGGTTTGTCTCTACTTTAATGTGTACATGTGTTTATTTTATTATATCACCTATACGCATTAGTGGAGCCCTTAGGATCTTTGCTTGATTACCAGCGTTGTGATGGCAGTCACACTCATGGGGGCTGGGTAATCCATAAGCACATCCTTATACAGGTCCCTAGTCGCAGGACTATCGAGACAGGGCATCGATACTCCGGAGTAGACTAGCGTATGCGCTTCTCATCCCAGCAGGGGAGACGGTCTGTCCCACAGCCATCAGTACGTCGTACTTGAGATAGTATGCGGGTGCTCGTTAGGTTACGAGTACACTGGACAGGACTCGTCGGGAACTGACTGGTTGGTATTATACCTATCGTCAGTTATCAGTTCCCAGGTGACATGAGTACAGCTTAGTCCGCTGACTTGACACTGTCACTTCGCCTCGAGTGTGTTCCCACTGTACTTTGATTACTACCCTACCACGGCTCAAAGGAGTCGTGCAAACAGGTAGTAGTTGGGTGCAGTCCCGAAGCACTTGGAGGCAGTGACGGTTAGACATGATTCGTCTCTCCCGGTATTGGGGGTTGACATCGCGCTGTGTCTAGGAGAGCCATTACACGAGTAGTCCCTGGCCAGGGCAAGCGAGATATACTGGTAGACTTCCAGTGTTATCTCAGGGTGTTTTGGGCTTCACTCCGGCACGACTTGTACCGCTATTAGGGGACTGATGTTTACCGCCCCTTAGGCACGCCATGCGATGTATCAGACGAACAGACCAGACTGTACGTAAACTGTCACATTCAGGCTCAGTAGGAGTTCAGATGGGTTTCACCTCGTCAGTCTTCTTGTCGGCATCTACCTGGGGACCGTTACGCACAACTAGTGCCGCTTGCGGTCTGTGGTTAAACCCACTGCCAGCGTAGTGTCGAGTCTTTAGAGTCCCACACAGAAAGCTATTCGCCTTTAGGCAAAAGAGTAGAGGTCGCATGGTTTTGCGACAGGTCGCATGGTTTTCCGACAGGGTTCGGTCACATCCGTGCACTTGTGCCCGTTTAGTGTCCGGACAGTTATCACTAGCGGGCTTTGGTTTAAGCCAGATCTTAGTGTACGTTTTGGGATTGGTTTTATCTCGTATGTATTCGTGTTCCTCGGAACGCGGATGCGGGTGTGTATGCACAATTGACGGAGAGACAGAGGCAGAGGATTCTCATTAGGGTTGTTGACTGTTGACTGTTGACTATTGACTTTTTGCTAAATCCTAATGAGAATATGATATGTGGTTAACAATAATATTAATTAAGTATTATAGTGACATGGTTGTTGAGGGGTTGACTTTGTTGACCGGTTGACTAGGTTGGACTAGTTGACCATCATCATGACAATAGCTATCATTTCATGGCAAAGACTTTTGCTTGCTTGTTTATCTTGTGCAAAATGAGTACATGAAATGATATGGCTATTTTGACTTAAACCATCACATAATACTTGATTGCTATTATTGGTTATGATGGCTTTGGATTATGAGAGCCAAGAGAGAAAAGTCTTACTCATTCTCTCATTTTCCATTCTCTCTCTTGTTCTTGAGCTCTCATCCTCTTCCTCTTGCTCTCCCTCTCTCTAGTCTATAGTTCACTTGTCTCATGTGTTGAGAAGCAAGAACCATAGAGAAAAATCCCAACACACTCTCCTCTACCCACTCTAGTTCACAAAGTTTAGCAAACCGAGTGAACTAGTTTCTTCAAAGTTCGAAGAAGAAGCTAAAGGTAGAAGTTTTCGGGTGGATCGATCTTCGGCGCAACGAGACGACGGGGTGAAGCCGATCCACACACCATCACGAGTTGAAGACGAAGGAGTTCAAGAAAGAAAGGTATAACCCCCTAACCGAGTAGTTAACAACTCCTAGTTAGGTTGTTAGGTAGATAGTTTAACAAAGATCCGTTTGGAGTCCAAGTTACCGCCTCTAGAAAATCGCTTTTCATCAAATTCCGCAAGCCCGTAAGTACCGGGAGAGGTAGCATGGAGTTACATGTAGTATCCCATACTCAACCATCCCATATAAGTTTCTCTGGGGTAAGGCCTTTGTGAGTGGTTCCGCTGTGTTATCCTTCGTGTCTATTCTCCTGACCTCGATCCCTTGGAGATCAACCATCTCCCTGATCAGATGATACTTGCCTCAGAATATGTCTGGAATGCTGATGACCTTCGTTCCTAGGCCAAAACTACAACTCCATTGTTGTCACAATAACAGTTATTGGACACTCAATGGTAGGAACCTTGTTCATCTCATGAGCAAGAAAATGCCCAGACAGCCATTTTGGCAGCATCATTGGTAGCAATGTATTCAACCTTTATCGTCTACTTTGTCACGGTATCTAGCTTGGAACTCTTCCAACATATCGGCCCTGCACTGAGGGTAAAAACAATGCCTGTGACTGACTCTCAGTCGACCTTATCATCCTGGAAGATCGAACCAAGAACTTTCTTTTAGTGCTTCTCAAGTACTTAAGAATGTCCTCCACAGCTTTCCAATGATTCTCCCAAGATCCGATTGATTCCTGATCACTACACCTAGTGAGTCATCTACATCTGGTCTGGTACATAACATCGCATACTCTGATAGAGCCTACTGCCAAAGCATAGGGTATCCCTTGCATGCGAGCTCTCCCCAAATCAGTCTTGGGAGACATCTTTTTGGAGAGAGTGATCCATGAGTAAGTGGGCGAACCACCACGCTTAGAATCATCCATACTAAACCCCTTTACTATGGTGTTAATGTACCTGGATTTGGGACACTCCCAACATCCACATAGATCTATCACCATAGATCATAATCCACAAGATATAGTAAGAATCATCCAAATCTCTACTGAGAATCCCATGATAAGAGGAGCTTGACCGAGTGTAGCATAGGAAATCATTTCCTATCAAGAGTATGTTATCTACGTACAATACGTGGAACACAACCTTACTCTCTACTACCTTCTTGTATATACAAGGTCCAGCTACCTTTTTGATGAAGTCAAACTCTTTGACTACCACATCAAAACAGATGTTCCATCTCCGCGATGCTTGCAATGATCCTAATGGACTTAAGCATAGCTTTGAAAGTCTTAACTTTTCCATCTACACCAAGAATATTCTCAAGATCCATTTGCTCCCAATAGGTTTTACCTCTTCAGGTGCATCAATCAAAGTCATACTTTGTTGGTGTACATGGATTCCATCTTTGATCGCATAGCATCCAGCTTTTTCACTGAGTCTCTACTCGTGATGGCCTGCCTGAACCTGGTTGGGCCATCATCCACCATGATGCAATCATCGCTCCCACTGTCACCGAGAAGACCGTAGTATCTCTCAAGTGGAGGAGGAACCCTACCAAATCGCGAAGAGGCTGAGGTTCGTTGGAAACTATTGAATCCTTTGGTTTCACCAAATCATCAGCTGTTAGTTTGTCTAGCTGGAACAACTTCCAGTTCTATCTCATGACCACTAATTTCTTCACGAGAAATTCCTTTTCTAAAAAGGTGGCATGCAGAGAAACAAATCTTTTGCTCCTCAGAGTGGTAGAAGATATTCCCTCACAAATATTTGGGATATCCTAACAAACTTACAGAACTGACCTTGCCTCGAGCTTGTCCGGATTTTGCCTTTTAGCAAAGGCCGGACAACCCCATATCTTAACTTGTTTAAGACATGGACCCCTTCCCATTCCATATCTCATATGTAGTGGTAGTCCCTGATTTGGATGGAACCCTATTCAATAAGTATGCAGCTTCTTAAGTGCATAACACCAAAAGGAAACAGGAAACTCAGCAATACTCATCATAGAGCATGCCATATCTCATAGGGTGCGATACCTCCACCCCGATACATCATTGTGTTGTGGTGTATTCGAAGGAGTAAGCTGAAAGAGATTCACATTCTCCTTTAAATAATCCAGGAACTCCATGCCCATGTATTCTTCTCCTCGATCACATCGAAGGAATTTAATACTTCCACCCGTCTGGTTCTCAGCTTCAAGCTTATATTCCTTGAATTTCTCAAAAGTTTCAGACTTATATTTCAACAGGAACACATGTCCGAATCTTGAGAGATAGTCAATGAATGTAATGAAGTACCAAGAACCAACCTTGGCATTTGTAGATATAGGACCATAAACATCATCATGTATGTGTCCCAAGAGTTCACTAACTCTTTCTCTATTTCCAGTAAACGGAGTATCGGTCATTTTACCTTTAAGACAAGACTGGCAAGTATCAGAAGATGAAAATTCGAACAGATTCTCATATTCGTTCTTATGTAACTTAGCTGGTCATGTCCCATTGATATGACCTAGTCTACAATGCCACAAGAAGGATTCGTTCATTTCTGAACTACTCCTCCTGTGTGTGTTGTACATACTTTGAACCGTGTCTTGATTTAGAACGTATATGCTATTAGCTAACGTGCCTGATTGAATCAACTCTTGATTCAGGAAAATATTCACAACATTATCCTCCAATACAAAATTATATCCTTCTTTAACTCAGTAAAGAACATGATGTAATGTTGTATATCAGGTTCGGTATGTAATAACATTTGTTCAGAATCAATGTATTAATACAAGGTGATATCTGCCAACAGACTTGGCTGCAACAATTGCACCATTCTCTAACACTTAGAGACATATCACCCATTCTCAGTTCTCTATCTATCTGCAGCCCATGTAACTCTTACATATGTGGGATCCTTAACCGGTATCTCATACCTAGGACGTGGAGGATACTGAGAAACAGTTCTTGGTAACGAACACACCCGAAGAATATGCATCAACATGCTTTTTCTTCAATTGGGTGGCATGGGAATCCTGATATTCCCCAATTTCCTGCTCAGACTTATAACAATTATAAGAAAGAACGGAACCAACGTTCCCTAACTCAGTATAATAAGCAGGTTCGGTCACTGCATCCATATTATTATCTTGATTAAGGCGTGACATGGTCGCTACCAGGAGAGAGAGAGAGAAGAAAACACTCTGCGTGCGCTCTTGCAGGATTAGATTGGTTATTATTTTATCTAATCAGGATGGCTCCCACTGTTTTAGTCAAATCTACCTTCAAACCCTAAAAGGTAAGACTAGCCGGGATTAATTACACCCTACAAGTTCGCTAATCTTTCGGCCAGGCAAGTGTCGGTACTTTGAGGGAGGTTTCCTGTGCTTTCGCACGGACCTAATTAAAATAAACCTCATTTTCCCAGGGGCGTAACCCCGTTAACACCTTTCTAGACACCTACTTGATCGGCTATTTGTAATGTGTAAAACTCTCTCAGGAGTAACTCTTACTCGCAGTGGGTATCGGTATCCAACTTGTTAGTGTATATGCCCTAGAGGCCATTACTGTATCATACTGGTTTGTATATTACTTAATGGAAGCTTGGGATATTCACCTTGTATATACAATCTTGCTCAAAATAGTAGTATGCTACTTGGTTTGTTTCTACTTCAATGTGTACATGTGTTTATTTTTGTATATCGCCTATACACATTAGTAGAGCCCTTAGGATCTTTGCTTGATTACCAGCGATGTGATGGCCGTCACACTAGTGGGGCTGGGTAATCTATAAGCACATCCTTATGCAGGTCCCTGGTCGCAGGACTATCGAGACAGGGCATCGATACTCCGGAGTAGACCAGCGCATGCGCTTCTCATCCCAGTGTGGGAGACGGTCTGTCCCACAGCCGTCAGTACGTCGTACTTGAGATAGTATGCGGGTGCTCGTTAGGTTACGGGTACACTGGACAGGACTCGTCGGGAACTGACTAGTTGGTATTATACCTATCGTCAGTTATCAGTTCCCAGGTGACATGAGTACAGCTTAGTCCGCTGACTTGACACTGTCACTTCGCCTCGGGTGTGTTCCCACTGTACTTTGATCACTACCCTACCACGGCTCAAAGGAGTCGTGCAAACAAGTGGTGGTTGGGTGCAGTCCCGAAGCACTTGGAGGCAGTGACGGTTAGACAGGATTCGTCTCTCCCGGTATTGGGGGTTGACATCGCGCTGTGTCTAGGAGAGCCATTACACGAGTAGTCCCTGGCCAGGGCAAACGAGATATACTGGTAGGTTTCCAGTGTTATCTCAGGGTGTTTTGGGCTTCGCTCCGGCACGACTTGTACCGCTATTGGGGGACTGACGTTTACCGCCCCCTAGGCCCGCCATGCGATGTATCAGACGAACAGACCGGACTGTACGGAGAATGTCACACTCAGGCTCAGTAGGAGTTCAGATGGGTTTCGCCTCGTCGGTCTTCTTGTCGGCATTACCTGGGGACCGTTACGCACAGCTAGTGCCGCTTGCGGTCTGTGGTTAAACCCACTGCCAGCGTAGTGTCGAGTCTTTAGAGTCCCACACAGAAAGCTTTTCGCCTTTAGGCAAAAGAGTAGAGGTCGCATGGTATTGCGACAGGTCGCATGGTTTTGCGACAGGGTTCGGTCACATCCGTGCACTTGTGCACGTACAGTGTCCGGACAGTTTACACTAGCGGGCTTTGGTTTAAGCCAGATCCTAGTGTATCTTATGGGATTGGATTTATCCAGTTTGCATTCGTGTTCCTCGGAACGCGGATGCGGGTGTGTATGCACAGTTGATAGGGAGGCAGAGGTAGCGGATTCTCATTAGGGTTGTTGACAGTTGACCGTTGACTTTTTGACTTTATGCTCAACCCTAATGAGAATATGATATGTGATTAACTATTATATTAATTAAGTATTATGGTGATATGGTTGTTGACTTGTTGACTTTGTTGACTTGTTGACCGGGTGACTAGGCTTGACTAGTTGACCATCATGATGACCATAGCCATCATTTCATGGCAAAGACTTTTGTTTACTTGCTCATTTGTGTAAAATGAGTGCATGAAATGATATGGTTGTGGTTGCTTCTAACCATCACATAAGACTTTTGTTAATATGATGAGTTATCATTGCTTTGGATTATGAGAGGGTGAGAGACAAAATACTTGCTCATTCTTTTCTTGCTCATTCTCTCTCTTGTTCTTGAGCTCTCCTCTTGCTCTCACCCTCAACCTCTTGCTCCCTCTCTTGATCTATGGTTCTCTTGTCTCATGAGTTGAGAATCAAGAACCATAGATAAAATCCCATTCTAAATCTTCTCTACTCATTCTAGTTCACTAGGTTTAGCAAACCAAGTGAACTAGTTTCTTCAAAGAACGAAGAAGGAGCTAAAGGTTGGAGCTTTCAAGTGGATCTATCTTCGGCGTACGGAGACGACGAGAAGGAGCCATCGGACCACCATCGGAGCTTGAAGAGAAGGAGTTCAAGTTTAGGTATAACCATCTCCATCCGAGTAGCTAACTCTCTTTAGCTAAGTATACTAGTTTTAGTTTAGTCAAAGATCCCGACTTTGCTTAGTCCATGTTGCCCCTTGCGCTAAAAATTTGATTTTTATACCGTTTCCGCCTCCCCGTAAGGACCGGGGGTCGCAACGTGGACTTACACAACTAACTCATAGAAGGTATGCAATCTCATTGCAAATTTCAACACTTGAAAATCCCGATAATATTTTTCCCCTAGCAACTTATGACCTTGGCTAAGGTCAACAAATCATAAGCGCTAGCCAAGTTCGACCCGTCATTTCTTGATTGAATTAAACCCACCCGTACGACCCTTGGCTAAGGTCAACAAAGCCGTACGACTGCCCTAACTCAATTGCATCATATGCTTGCAGATAAGCACTAATTAGCTACCGCACACTACGCTTTGGCTAAGGTCAACAAACGCAGCACGAATACTAAGAATTATTTATCTGAAATCATGGAGGGCTACGACAGGTTTTTAAGAAAACCTTTTGTGTAATGAACTTGATATCGTTGTTGAATCGAGTGATTTTGAAAATGAGTGTTTTTGAGGCTTTTACTAGTTTCGCTAAAGAGATCACTCCCGGTGAAGGCATCTCTGCTCTTTCCTTATCGAATAAGGTGCATGATATTTCACAAATACCACTATGCAAAGCAAAAACTATAGAAGCAATCAAAAGACAAACCGTGTGGATTGTAGCATCTACTTGTTTTGCTAAAGAGGTCACTCCCGGTGAAGGGATCTCGGCTCTTTCCTCACCGAATAAGGTGCTGGATATTCTACAAGGAATACCTCTATGCAAAGCAAGAACTAGAGCTGCCAGTTTTTAAACAAGATTCTACAACATCTTTAGATTTCTTTTTTCTTTTATTTCATTAATCTCATTAATGAAGTCCCATCTATTATGCTTCCTAAGCATCACATAAGAAATGAAAGCATCAATATTTATTATATCTCATATATATAATATAAGCAATCGTCTCAACATATCAAGTGATCGCATCACAGAATATCAGCAGCAGAAGAATCACATATGAAATATTGGATATACTAGGAATTCCGTGTTTTATTTAAGCCAGTAAAAACGCGGATTCCACGGTCGTGATGAATAGCCAAACCCATATCCCTAGACCCCTACGAGAGCAGCAAGCAACCCTACCAATTCTAGAGTTAGGAGACCCGGTCTCGACTCCTCGAGATGGTCTCCCACTGGACCCTAGAACCCGGTTACTTGTGCTTCCCGCCTTGGGTCTATCCTAATACGGAAAAGTAAATAATATACATCAATGGTGACATCATCCTCAACCCGGAAGTGCCTCAATAAAAGAATATTACATACAATGAATTTTACATGAATGAAAATAAAAACCCTTATCTCACATAAAACCCTCTGCTATTCAAAACATGACGATCTAATATAACATATCACAGCAACACATAACATCACATGTCATCTACGTAAGTAAATATGCGTATCCCAATTGTCGTTGACATATAGCAACGAAACCGGCGATACACCACATATTACACTTACGGTCACAGAAAAGAAAGTAAAAAACTACAACAATTGGAATCCGCAACCACCTTAGACATCATAAACCCAATGTACAAACATACTTTGGATTTCATGCCCAACCAAATGAATTCCTTAGACATCATATGCCTAACAATTATAAACCCCGCATTTTAGTCTCGATATTGAAAACACTTTCCAATAACCTGTCGGGTAATTCAACAAGATTCCCGATAACCTGATCGAATGCTCGTCGGAAACTTTATTAGACAGCCGCACCCCCGATGCCGTCGACGATGTGCACTAAGGCGGAACACCGCTGCCGTGAGCACCCGAACGGATGCTTTTGGCGACGGGGTTCTCCTACAGTCACTTGGTCGGAGCTATGGGGCATGGCTATCTAGTAAGGTTACCCGGCAAGTATCCACGTACACTACGTAATTGCGACGGACTTTTGATCAACATCAAAATCCCGTGGCAACCGATCAAATGAGACTAAACTGCTAGATTTATAAAATTCAAACTATTTATCTCATAACTGATTATGTGGATTCCAAATATTGTATCACAATCGAAGATAGCTAGACGAAGTTAAACTTTTTGATCGAATAATCAAACACCCAAAATTTCTCGACAAGCTCAACACTTGAACGGAGTTCAAAAAGTACCCAGAACATGCCACGGCTCCTATGAACCAGCCGTAGAAGGGTCAACCAATGCCTCACCTGTGGCACCGCTGAACTACCACAAACCCTAGGGTTTGATGGCAGCTCTGACGGTCACAGAATCGAGTTAAGGTTTCGCTCTTCTAGAGGGTCCAAAGAATTGCTTGCAAGATTTTCTGAAAATTTTAAAATCGGAAAAAATCCAACTTTTGAAAAATTTCCAGCGGGGGAAAAATTAGGTTATGTATTTCCGTTCGAACTTTTTAACATCGTCTAAATAATCCGAATACATGTTAGAATTACGACTACGAAACACTCTGAGTTTCCTTTGTAGAAAGTTAACATCACATGAAAATTTAGCAAAAACAAACAACACCTGAAACACCAAAACCCAGAGACTGGAACACAGTGTAAATTTGAACCCAAAACTCCATGGAAAAACTGAGCACACCGGTTTTAGAGGGCATGTGGCCGGCCATGTTGAGGTAGAATTGCCTCAAATTTTCACAGGGTGCATGTTATATCTCATACAACATTCTGCAGTTGTTTAAAAAAATTTTAGAGCCCTTTAAAAATTCGACAGAAACTAGATTCTGTATCGGGTGTTTCGGAGTAGTTCGGTTTCGTAATCCTAGCAAACAACATCTAATTTTCTAGCATGGCTTTGATACTACTGTAGGGTTGTCTAGCACGGTAGCAAGTTTTCGGGAGGTATCGTCCATGCCATTTTAAAAAAATTGCCGTATTAGCTAACCCTAACCCTAGAATCGTTACTAGAAAATCCGACGAAACAAAATGCAAACAGCTTTACAAAGAAGTGAACAAGGAATACAACCTTTGTAGACCGGTCCTTCACTTCATTAGCTCCGTGTAATAGTCCCTTCGCTGCGATCCATGAACTCCCGGACTCTTGAGAGGCTCCACAAGATGTACGGAACAAGCTTGCTAGAAGTTTTCTAGGCCGAAGATGATCCACGTCGAGGAGACACTAACCCAAGCTACCTCTTCACTAATTGTGGAATTAGTGAAGCAAACACCCTATACTAAATGGTAAGGAGTAGAGGATGGTGAAGTAGGAATTTAACTCACTTTAGAAATAATTTTCTCACTATTTTCATCATCTCCATTGAAACTAGAAAGTTTTGAGGAGGAAGAAGAAGAAATCTCTCATGATAATCATCAAGTGGATAATGGCAACCATGGGTGAGTTAACATCATATACTAACCTTTGTAGAGAGTTAACCATGGCTAGGATAATGGTTGGGTTTATAAATATCTTAAGCAAAACAAAATTAGAAGACTAAGTCTCAATGCATCTACAAGCTTCTACAAGCTTTGAGCCATGACAAATTGCAACTAATTTTTGAATAACTTTAAATAAATAAAACCCTATATTATCACTAGTATGGTGTAAGTCACACAGACACCCAAGTTGCATGTATCATCAAGCATGACACAAAACTTTGTACACTTATATATATCACATATATACACATGCACAAATCAAGTGAGAAAACAAATCTTAAGTGAATGAATATTAGTTAATGTAACTTAATATATCAAATATATAATTATACATTAAATCATTAAATCAACACTTGATTTAATAATCCGGCTATATCACATATAACCGACTAATATCATGTGTATCATCTTATCGAATCAACACTTGATTCGATAACCCGGCTATATCACATATAACCGACCGATAACACAAATCGCGAGAATATAATACGGTATCACATACAATATTAATCTCGGTCCAGTACATATCACATATGTGCTCCTACTCCGTTTCGCTTGAGCCAGGAAACCTCTGTGTAGGACTCTAAAGACTCGTCAATATTCTGGCAGTAGGTGATGATCATATCAAACACCCACAAGCTGCAAGCGGTCTGCTAAACGTAACGGCCACCCGGGTATTGAACGATCAGAAGATCAACAAGCAAGTTTGCTCATACTCCAGCGAATCCAATCAGTAACACTACCGTACAGTCCGGTCTCTTCGTCTGATATGTCGCATATCAACAGCCTGGGGGTGGTTTAACGTCAGACCCCAATAGCCTGATAAGTCATGCCGATGCAAGGTCCATAACGGTTCGAGAAACTACTGATAATGCTTACCAGTAAATCTCAGCAACCCTGGCCAGGGATTTCCTGTTATGGCGTCGAGCATAGCGCAACATCAACTCCCAATATCGGGAGAGACGAAACCCCTCCTATCGCTCATTGCCTCCATTTGACTCAGGACTGTACCCAAAAACCACCTTTTTGCACGATCTCTTGACCGTGGTATGGTGGAAATCAAAGCACAGTGGGAATCACACAAGACTCTATGACGATCTCGGGTATACAGACTAACCTGTACCAGTGTCACCAGAGAACTGCTATCCGACGATAGGTATAATACCATCTAGGAGTTCTCGGCGAGTCCGTTCAGTATACCCAGTCTCTACTGAGCACCCGTATACCTTCTCTGATGTCAAACACAAATGGATATGGGATCATCCATCGCCCATCATATGGGTCGAGAAGCGCATACGCTAGTCTACTCTGGAGTATCGATACCCTGTCTCGATACTCCCACGACTAGGAACAATCTAAGGATGTACTTACCGACTACCACTGCCCCACTAGTATGATCTGCATCATAATCCTGGTAGTCAAGTACTCATCATAAGGGCTTTATCAACATGTAATAGAGAGACAATAAGTGTACATGTTAAGATAAAGTGCAACCAGATAGCATACTATCATGTCGGCAAGAAAGTCCTCCCTATATATGTCCAAGCATCCACTACAATATACATCGCATGTACAGTAAAGGCCTCTAGGGCATACATATAACTAACATTAAAGTGTTCGATCGAAGTTTTAAACACGGATTTTGGCTAGTTTCTGTCCATTTTCCAAAACTTGATATTTTCACAATTAAAAATGTTTAAAAAATCATGTAGGTAAAACTATGGAGGCCCAAGAAAAACGAGGACCTAATTCCTCTAAGTGGCCGCGGAACCGTCGCCTTGACAATATCTTGGCCGCGGCTCCGACGCCGACTTTCTGAATTAATGCCTCGTTCTTCTTCTGCTGCTTCATGTTGACATTTTTGATTTTCTGAAGATTTTTAATGAGGCTCAAGTGGTTGAGTTCTCTGTGAATTGGTGTTGTTTGAAATATCGATCGAAATGT
Source organism: Agapanthus africanus (assembly GCA_030015575.1). NCBI lineage: Eukaryota > Viridiplantae > Streptophyta > Magnoliopsida > Asparagales > Amaryllidaceae > Agapanthus > Agapanthus africanus. The sequence continues at coordinate 200,929,285 of CM057347.1, read as the reverse complement.
TTAACATCGTTTAGATAACTTTGGATATGTGATACAATTTTTGGAATCCACATTGATTAGTTTTGCGAAAACCAGTTAACGAAATGTAAATCTCGCATATTAGTCTAAAATGATGGATTACCATGAAGTTTGGATTTGGATCGAAACTCCGTCGCAATCTCGTATCATACGCGAATACTCACCCGGAGACACTAGTAGACAGCCACGCCCTATAGCCCTGACCAAGTGACTATAGGAGAACCCCATGGCCAAAAGCATCCACTCGAGTGCTTGTGGCCACGGTGTTCCTCCCAAGTGCACTTTGTTGACGGCCTCAAAGATGCGACCATCTACTAAAGTTTCCGACGAGCATTGGATCATTTAATCGGGAATCTTATTGAATTATCCGACTTAATTTTTAAAAAGTGTTTTCAATTCGAGACTTATATGCAAGGTTTATAGGGTTAGGCATGAAATTCGGAATATGTGATAATCCGATTTTATGATGTCTAAAGTTGATGCGGATTCTAATTATTGTAGTTTTTATTTTTTTTCTGCGACTGTAAGTTTAATATGTGGCAGTATCCCCAATCTTGTTGCTATACGACAACGACATTAGGGATACACATATTTACTTACGTTGATGACATGTGATTTTATTGTGTTGTTATCAATATGTTATATTGGATCGTCGTGATTGAATAGCCGGGGGGTTTTACGTGAGATGAGAGTTTTTCAATTTTCATTCATGTAAATAATTGTATGTAATATTCTTTTATTGGGACACTTCCGGGTTGAGGTTGTTGTCTCCATTCGATGTAAATTATTTACTTTACCGCATTAGGATAGACCCATGGCGGGGAGCATAAGTAACCGGGTTCTAGAGTCAAGTGGGAGGTCATCTTGAGGAGTCGAGACCGGTCGCCTAACTCTAGAATTGGCAGGGTTGCTTGCCGCTCTCGTAAGGTTCTAGGGGTGTGGGCTTGGCTATTCATCACGACACTAATATATGTTTTGCATCCACGCTAGTCCTGACTCCGCCGTGCCGTAAGTTAAGTAACCTTATGGTGAAGACCCGGGTCCCTGTGGCGAATGCGGATGGCATATATGTGTGTTTTATTTTCGTTTCTTCTGTGATATTTAGGAAACATAGGGACGCCATTAATAAAATTGATGAAAAGAAAAGAAACCTAAAAGATGTTGCAGAATCAAATTTTTCAAAAAGTTAGCTCTAGTTCTTGCTTTGCATAGCGGTATTCCATTATGAATATCCAGCACCTCATTCGATGAAGAAAGAGCCTAGATCTCTTCACCGGGAATGACCTCTTTAGCAAAACCAGCATATGCTAAAACCCACTCCGTTTGTTTTGAAAACTACTCGATTTTAAAGCGGAGCTTAAACCACTCCTTTTCAAATCACTAGATTTTACAACGATATCAAGTTCATTACGTTAAAGGTTTTCTTCAAAACCAGTCGTAGCCCTCCGTCATTTCAGATACGTAGTATTTAGTATTCGTACTGTGTTTGTTGACCTCCGTCAAGGCACAGTGTGTGGTAGCTGGGTAATACTTATCTGCAAGCATGTTGATGCGATCGGTAGGAGAAACCACACAGCCTTATTGACCTCCGTCAAGGGTTTGTGTGGGTGGGCTCGAATCGATCAAGAAATGACGGGATGAACTTGACTAGCGGCCTATGGTTTGTTGACCTTCGTCATGGTCATAGGTCGTTAGGGGTAAAAACAGATATTGGGAATTTCAAGTGTTGAAATTTGCAATGAGATTGCATACCTTATATGTGATAGTTGGATCCCGATACCCACTGCGAGTAAGTGTTACTCCTGGGAGAGTTTTCCACTTTACAATTAGTTGATCTGGTATGTGTCTATGAAAGGTGTTAACAGGGTTATGCCCCTGTGAAAACGAGATTATTTAATTAGTTCTATGCGAAAGCACGGGGAGACTCGCTCGGAGTATCAACACCTGCCTGGCTGACCGATTAGCGAACTTGTAGGGTGTAATTAATCCCAGCTAATCTTACCTTTTAGGGTTTGAAGGAAGATATGATAAAAACAGTGGGAGCCATCCTGATTAGATAAGATTATAACCAGTATAATCTTGCAAGAGCGCACGATAAAGTGTTTTCTTCTCTCTCTCTTCAGGTAGCGACCATGTCACGCCTTAATCAAGATAATAATATCGATGTATTGACCGAACCCGCTTATTATACCGTGCTAAGGAACGTTGGTTCCGCTCTATCTTATGACAACTGTCATAAGTCTGGGCAAGGGATAGGGGGAATGCAAGGATTTCCATGCCACCCGGATGACTTCTTCGCGTGTGTTAGTTATTGAGAACTGTTTCTCAGTCTGTTCTACGTCTTGGGTATTGTATACCGGATCAGGATCTCATATTTTTAATCTGTTACAATGGTTAAAGAGATGTAGAGAACTGGGAAAGGATGCTATGTCTCTCAGAGTAAGGGATGGAGCAATAGTTGCTGCCGAAGCTGTCGGCGAATATCACCTAGTATTGCCAAATGGTATTACAATGATTTTGAATGACCGTTATTTCGTACCGTCGATGATGTGCAATATAATATCCGTTTCTTTATTAGATAAAGAGGGATATAACTTTGTATTAGAGAAAAATGTTATGAACATTTTTCTTAATCAAGTGTTGATTGGGTTTGGTATGTTGTGTAATGCTATATACGTTCTAAATCAAAATACAGTTCTGAATATATAAAACACACACAAGAGGAAAAGTTCAGAAATGAATGAAGCCTTCTTGTGGCATTGTAGACTTGGTCATATCAATGCGACCAGACCAGCTAAGTTACATAAATATAGATATTTGAATCCGTTCGAATTTACATCTTATGAAACTTGTCAGTCATGTCTCAAAGGAAAGATGACCAAAACTCCGTTTACAGGACACAGAGAAAGAGCTACTAAACTCTTGGGACTGTTACATAGTGATGTATGCTGTCCTATGTCTACACATGCTAAGAATGGTTCCTCGTACTTCATTACATTCACTGATGATCTCTTAAGATTCGGACATATGATCCTGTTGAAACACAAATCTGAAACTTTTGAGAAATTCAAGGAATATAAGAGTGAAGTAGAGAACTAAAAGGTAAAAGTATTAAAATCCTTCGACCTGATCGAGGAGGAGAATACTTAAGCACGGAATTCTGAGATTATCTAAAAGAGAAGGGGATTCTCTCTCAGCTTACTCCTCCGTATACAACACAGGATAATGGAGTATCGGAGCGGAGGAATCACACCCTATTAGATATGGTGCGCTCTATGATGAGTGTTGTTGAGTTACCTATTTCCTACTTGAGACAGCTGCATACATATTGAATAGGGTTCCAACCAAATCTGCGCCTATCACTCCATAAGAGATATGGGAGGGGAAGAGACCATATCTTAATTTCATTAAGATATGGGGTTGTCCGGCTTATCTTAAAAGAAAAATCCGAACAAGCTCGAGATAAGGTCTGTTCTATGTAAGTTTGTTGGATATCCTAAACATTCGCGAGGGTATATCTTCTACCACACCGAGGAACATAAGGTGTTTGTTGCTTAACTAGCCACCTTTTTAGAAAAGGAATTTCTTGTGAAAGAAATTAGTGGTAATGAGGTAGAGTTGGAAGAAGTTTCAGATACACAAACTACAACTGAAGATTTAGTAGAACCGGAGGATTCAATAGTCCCCGACGAATCTCAGCCACTCCGCAGATCTAGTAGGGCTTCTCACCCACCCGAGAGATACTACGGTTTTCCCATTGTCGGTGGGAGCGGGGATTGCATCATGGAAGATGATGACCCAACTAGTTTCGAGCAGGCCATCACAAGTGGGGACTTTTGAAATGGCTGGATGCTATGCGTTCTGAGATGGAATCCATGTACACCAACAAAGTATGGACTTTGGAAGTTGCTCCTGAAGGGGTAAAACCCATTGGGAGCAAGTGGATCTTCAAGAAGAAAATTGGCGTAGATGGAAAGGTTGAGACCTTCAAAGCTAGACTTGTAGCCAAAGGTTTTCATCAACAACCAGGTGTCGACTATGATGAGAACTTTTCTCCAGTGGCTATGCTTAAGTCCATCAAGATCCTACTTGCCATTGCTGTATACCATGACTATGAAATCTGACAGATGGACATCAAGACCGCTTTTCTAAATGGTGATTTAGAAGCGAGCGTGTATATGACACAGCCATAGGGCTTCATAGACAGTGGGAGCAGTGGAAAGGTGTGCAAGCTGTTTAAATCAATCTACGGATTAAAGAAGGGTCGCGGAACTGAAACATCTGTTTTGATGCAGCAGTCAAAGAGTTTGACTTCATCAAAAACATAGATGAACCATGTATATATAAAAAGGTTGTAGAGAGTAAGGTTGTCTACTTCGTATTGTACGTGGATGACATACTCTTAATAGGAAATGATGTTCCTTTACTGCACTCGGTCAAACTCTTCCTATCACAAAAGTTCTCCATGAAAGATCTGGGTGATGCCTCCTTCATCCTGAGGATAAAGATCTATAGAGATAGATCTAAAAGGATGTTGGGATTGTCCCAATCCAGGTACATAGACACCATACTAAAGAAGCTTAGTATGGAAGATTCTAAGCGTAGTAATTTACCCGCTTGTTCAGGAATCACTCTCTCCAAAGAGATGTCTCCCAAGACTGATTTGAAGAGGGCTCGCATGAACGTGATACCCTATGCTTCTACAGTTGGGTCTATAATGTACGCGATGTTATGCACCAGATTGGATGTAGCATACGCACTTAGTGTGGTAAGTAGGTATCAATCAAACCCAGAGGAGAAGCACTGGATAGTAGTTGTCACGTCCCGAAAGTACGGAACAAGACCGGCACTTAAACTACGAACGTCTCGAGGCGTACGTAATCTAAGTAAACCGAAACCCCAGAATCCAAACCAAGAAAAGTAGTAGAGTGAAAGAAAACCAATTTAAAACAAGTAGTTTCAATAGCATAAGCCGAATTATGCGGGTTTCTAAAAACATCAAAAATTTCCTGAAAATTTCGGCAGAGTCTCCTTTGTAAATACTGGCCCCCAAACGGGATACAACATGAATAGTATACGAAATCAATAAAAATGCATCCCCAAGCGGGAGCTAGCTCTTCGTCAATTGACGGTCACAACCACACAAGCAATATAATATACAACGCCAAGGGCGAGGATCAAAAACTCAAAAAAAGAAACTCAAACCACAAGAAATCCACAGAAATATAACGCGCGACTCTAAGGTCGAAAGAAAACATCACTGGTCTCTATCTCGGAAATAAATACATGTTTGGTTGATGGAAGTTCTAGATACAACTGAATAATAATATACAATGTATCCTGATGGGTATGATACAATAAACCCACCTACTAGAAAATCACCCGAAAGAAGCAGTGCCAGCAAAGCCGTAATGAACCTGTACGGCAAAACCTGCAAGAAACTGGGCACAATGGGGGTGAGTTGCCAACTCGTGAATAGAATACATCTACGAACAGGAATCGCATGTATGACGCAATCCTAGGTCATACGATCAATATATATCCTCAAATATGTATATAACATGCAGCCTATAACAATGGCTAGGGTAATATCTAACCGAGTGTAATCTCGTGGGCCCGTGTCAGTGCCTCAGGTAGCAATATATCACATGGATGATGTATGAATGCATGAAAAAGAATGCATGTACTGAAGAAAACTGCTTTCATAAATTAGTGAGATTTCTGTATTTTTAAAATGAGGTATCATTATGAATCAACATAAAACAGTGCCTAGCATCGACACAAAACGTAATCCCAATATCTCGATATCTCTGTATCACAGTCTCTGTACCTCAATATCTCGAAATCTCGATGTCTCAATCACAATATCTAGGGCGCCGTCAGTCCAGACCGACCCCTACCATCCATCTCAAGATCACGACGGTATCCTCCGGATATCCGACGCGTCGGGTAATATCACCGGTAGGTAGTCTCCCCCTGGCAGGCTCATCGTCATCACCACGAGCTTCTTGCCCCGGGGTACCTTACCGGGTCCACCATGTACCTGAAACGGTTCATCCAACTCCTCGAATCGGGTCTCGAAATCCATCAGCAAACTCATGGTGGACGACTCATACATCATGGGAAAAACCGCGCTTTTCATTTAAAAAGAGAAAGAAGAAGTTTGTATATGTTTTGCGGTTTTCCCCAAATCCAGAAAATCTCATGGAAATCCGAATCCAAAACCTCAATAGCACGTAAAAGGTGAATATATGCATGAGAATCCATGAATGCGGCATAACAATGAATAACAGTATGCATGAAGTAGCAGGTAATAACTACAATGTCCAAACTAACATATAAGGCAAGTATACTAATATCATGTCTAAACTATTAGCTAACAGGCTATGTCAAGCAATAATATTTTCTAAGGTGTACGTGACATGGCAATTACCGATGAAGATGTGTGTGAGCCGGCAAGCAAGTGTACGTGGTACATACGCATCATCGGTAATGGTGCTGGTGTCCTAACAGTATGATACCAACAATACAATAAGAAATTATAATATAAGTATGCGATGCGGAGCGAACAGTAATAATGAGTGGGAGCTAAATACTAAACACAACGATAACTAATCTGCATTACCCTAATATAAATCCTACAAATGGTGCCTTTTGAAATAACACGAATCATGGGGTTTTGAAAATAGGGGCTACGGTGTTTTTATGAAAAGATACGTCTTTTGAAATATCCGTAGGATCCCTTGGGCTGTCTTTTAAAATACCTACGATTCGTTAGTTTTTGAAATAGGTAAGAATCGAATCTAATCTAATCAACTAAACTAAACTAAAGGACTAAGTTAACAAGCTGGGCTGCAGGTAAGGAAACCGCCTAACATCTGAGTCGATACATATACATACCTGTATATATATATTAGTCGGTGATCCCGCCTCAATAATATCATATCCGATACCATATCTATAACCAGACATCCCAAGTCAAGAGTGCGGATCAATCATCAAAATATAGCTCGTACGTAAATCCGTTGTATGGCATCCCCAAATCTGGGTACGGGTCAATATCACATTCATCACACTATTCATCTAGTATCCCCTTTATCAAAGATCGTAATCCGTGTACTGATTTATGTCTAGTACAATGCTGATACCACCTACGTATGCATGCACGTGTGTGAAACACTACGTCAAAAGACCCGCTACAATGTCATGTCGTATCTCAAATACGAACCCTGCCAAATCACCGATCTCACGGCCTCAAATCAAATCCCATCGACTCGTCTCAAATCCCAAACACTATCCTCAAATCCAGTATGTGAACACATAGTCCCATACCCATGTGAACACATAAACACATAATCCCGTATAAGCACAATGAAAGAAGAAGGTATGCCAGTATGGGTGTGTGCGGGTAAGTGTGGTGCAACCTCTACTCTAGGGTCTCGCAACACTAAACCGATCCAATCACACCTAAAATCTATCTTCCTCATCAATAAACTCAACAATATATAATCAATATATATGTGTGTATACGTATTCGTATACATCACCACGAAATGCGGGGGTGCTATACGCCATCCACCCGACTTCTCCCCGTAGATATAAATCTACTCACCTCGACCTTCGCTTGCCGATGCCGATGTCGTCACGCGCTTGCTTGTCGTCTCGAAGTCTTCGTGAGCTTACCTACATATCATAACGCACCGTATCGCATTAAAGTCCGACTCACGACCAAATCGACACACGAATCTCACATAAGTTAAAACCTATGGTTTGCTTTCACAAATCAACCCAAAAACCCTCGACATCGGCGTACAAACGCTGATTGATCGAGAAAATCTCAAACGTACAAATCGTAGTTCCCAAAACTCACTAATTATAATATAAAATAGGGTTTAAATTATCAAAACATTAAAATAAATCAAATCGATTTATTTCCGAAAACCTAGAAAGCACTAAATTTTCGTGTTAATTCGAAACTTGATGTTTTAACAAAACTAAAGTCCATAATATCCACTAAACATCATAACTAAGTCATATAAACCATTACTAGATTTTATTCTTATTAATTTTCATTGAATCCAACATTCTAGTTTGCAAAATACCCAATTTTAACACTTTAAAATCAACAATTTGTAAACTAGCAACTAGATTAGTTTTAGCATTCCATTAACATGTTAATCTCCTCATTAAAACCATAATCAAATTATAAAAACCCTAACTAGATTTTAAATTTCACATTTGAATTAATCACCAAAACCTAGTTTACAAATATATGTGATTTGGACAAATTACATATAACAAGTGCAATTTAATCAACCAAACTAGGTTGTACATATATTAAGATGTTAAACTAAACATTGCATCCCTAATGATATAATAAAAACCCTAGTTGAAATCACAAACCCTTAGTAGATTTTCCAAACATTCAATTAAACCCATATTATCAACTAATTATGTTTGATTAAAGTATTTAACATCACATTAAGAAAAAGGGGTTAGAGTTATACCTTCACAAACCATGAGATTTAGCATGCAACATGACCCCCAAAATGCAAACTTTTCACCAAGATCCATGCTTGATAGGATAAGGGAAAATGAGTAGAGAGTGGATTTTGATTTTGAGGTTTTAATCTATGGATTTTGTAGAATTTTTTTGATGGAAAAAGGGAGTAGATTTGGGGGAGGGGCTGCTGCAGTTGGGGAGAGGGGGGCTCGGCCTGAAGAGAGGGGGGAGGGTAGAGAGAGTGTGGTGATGTTATGAAGTCAAGAATTGACCAAAGTCAACAAAGCCCATACTTACATATATTTATTCTTTCATTCCTTTGTTTTATTTTCTTATTTGTGTGGAATGGAGTGGGGAAATGGGGGGAAAGTGCTGCTGAATTTCAGCCACATGGGGATGGGGGTGAGTGAGTGTGGGTGTGGGTGTGGGGGAAAAAGATAAATGTTATACCCCAAATATCTATTTACACTAATTTCACCAAAAAAGCCCTTTTTCTTCAATAATTTCTAAACCGTTTTGGCAAACGATTTCATTTCAAAAACCACATGATAAAATTTTATTTAATGAGTCATGATGCACAAAATTTGTTTCAACTCATTCCAATTTGTAATTTTCCCTAATTAAATGTATTAGTGACGGCTTAAAATAATAATAAAATAATTTTTTTTAGAAAATTTGAAATTTCACCAGTGGCTCAATAAACACCAAATACTAGCAATTACATAGCTAGAATATGTATATTTAATTTTTATAATAAGATATTTGCATTTTGACTTTTTACAGAAAACCCCCTTATTTTACCGATTTTCCGAAATTTCACCGAAACGATTTTCAAAACGTTACAGTAGTGAAGAATATTCTTAAGTACTTGAGAATGACTAAAAAGATGTTCTTGGTGTATGGTAACGGAGAACTCCAAGTGGAGTCCTTCACCGATTGGAGCTTCCAGAGTGATAAGGACGACAACAAGTCTGTCGCGGGTTTTGTCTTCACCCTCAATGGAGGGTTGGTATGTTGGAAGAGTTCCAAGCAAGATACCGTTGCAGACTCAACGATGGAGGCTGAATACATCGCTGCTAACGATGCTACTAAAGAGGCTGTCTGGCTGAAGAAGTTCATTGCTGAACTTGGTGTGGTTCCATCCATTGAAGATCCAATACCTTTGTATTGTGATAACAATGGAGCTGTACCTTTGGCCAAGGAACCCCGATCCTATCAACGATCCAGACATATTCTGAGGCGGTATCACCTGATCCTGGAGATAGTTGATCCCCGCGAAATCGAGGTCGGTAGATTAGATATGAAGGACAACACGGTGGATCCACTTACGAAGGCCTTCCCCAGACGTAGTTTGAGGGACTTTTTAGGATGTTGGGTATGCGATACTACAACAACTGGCCATAGTGCAAGTGGGAGATTGTTAGGAATTTGTATACCTTAGAGGCCATTATTGTATATTATAGTGGATGCTTGGATATATATAGAGAGGACATTTTTGCTCGACATGATAGTATGCTATCTGGTTGCTCTTTACCTAAACATGTGCACTTGTTTTAGTTTACTATCTCATTGATACATGTTGATAAAGCCCTTAGGATGTTGCCTTGACTACCAGGACTATGATGCAAATCATACTAGTGGGGCTTGTGTAGTCCACAAGCACATCCTTTAACAGTTCCTAGTCGAGGGAGAATCGAGACAGGGCATCGATGTTCCAGAGTAGACTAATATGTACGTTTCTTGACCCTGTATAGGGCGATGGTTGATCCCATAACCATTGGTGTTTGACATCAAAGATTGTACACAGGTGCTCATTGGAGAATGGGTATACTGAACAGGACTCGTCGAGAACTCCTAAATGGTACCATACCTATCGTTAGATAGCAGTTATCTGGTGACACTTGTATAGGTTAGTCTGTAGACCCAAGATCGTCATAGTGTCTTGTGTGGTTCCCACTGTGCTTTGATTTCCTCCCTACCATGGCTCAAAGGAGTTGTGCAAACAGGTGGATTTTGGGTACAGTCCCGAGTCACATGAAGGCACTGAGCAATAAGACGGGTTCCGTCTCTCCCGGTATTAGGAGTTGATGTTGCACCATGCTCGATTGGCAATAACAGCAAGTCCTTGGCCAAGGCTAATGAGATTTACTTGTAAGTGTTATCAGCAGTTTCTCGAAAGGTTATAGGCCACACATCGGCATGACTTATCAAGATATTGTGGTCTGACGATTCCACCCCCAGACTCGATATGCGACATATCAGACGAAGAGACTGGACTATACGGTAAGTGTTGCTTATAAGCTCAATGGGAGTTTAGACAAGTTTGCTTGATGATCTTCTATTCGTTCAATACCTAGGTAGCCGTTACGTCCAGCTAGTACCGCTAACGGCTTGTGGGTATCTGATGTGATCATTACCTACTGCTGGCATATCGACGAGTTTTTAGAGTCCCACATAGAGGTTTCCTAGCTCAAGCGAAACGAAGTAGGGCATGTATGGAGATATGTGCGGGAGCTTGATTAAATACGAGTATGTGATACCGTATTCTAATTAAGCGTTTATGATATCAGCCAGGTTATATATGATTTAACCAGATTATTGAATCAAGTGTTGATTCAATGATTTGATTTATATATATGTTTATATATTTGATATTAGCCTGATTATATATGATATAACCGGATAATTGAATCAAGTGTTGATTTAATAACTTGATATATATATATATGATATATATATATATGATATATATATATATTAACTAATATTGAATATTAGCCGGTTACATGTGATATAACCGGATTATTGAATCAAGTGTTGATTTAATAATTTGATATACATACATACATATATATATATATATATAAATATATATATATATATTTGATATTAGCCGGTTATATATGATATAACCGGATTATTAAATCAAGTGTTGATTTAATAATTTGATATATATTTATAATTTGATATATATATATATATATGTATATATATATTAACTAATATTAAGCTCACTTAAGATTTTCTTCTCTTTATATATATTTATATATGTGATATATATATATGTGTGTGTGTGTGTGCGTGTGTGCGTGCATTTGTATCATGGTTGATGATACAAGGAACATGGATGTATGAGAATCACACAAGAGATGAATATGAGAAGATGATTGTATGGATTAATGAATTAAAAGAAAAAGAGAATGAGTCATTTTCTTGAGATTCTTGTAGAAGCCTTGAGAAGCCATGACTCACCTCTTATTCTTTGTTTTATTCATAGATATTTTACAATCTCATTCTCATCTTATCTCTAGCCCATGGTTCACACTTATCCAAGTTCATCTCTTCACTATTTTTCTAGGATTGAGAAAAAGAAAAGAGAAAGAAATATTTCTAGTGAGCAAAATTCCTACTTCATCAATCTACACTACTCTTGCCCATTAGTATAGGTTGTTAACTTCACTAATACCTTGATTAATGAAGTGTGAGCTTGAGTGAGAGTTTTCTCAAGGTGGATCATCTTCGATGATGAAGACTACAAGCAAGCTCGATCCTTTCATCAAGTGGAGTCAAAGAAGAGTTCTAGGGACTACAACTTGGAGCTTTAGAAGTGAAGGACTTGACTACAAAGGTTGTAGACTCTCTTCACTTAGATTAGAATCTTGTTTGCTAACTATAAAACCCTAATTCTCTATTTCGATTCTTGTTTAGTATACTTAGAACTCTAGATTTTTTAAAATGCATACTTGATGCTCATTGAAACCTAGTAGAGGTGCTAAGATATACATTAAAGTATATCCTATATTTCATATATCTGCTTCTGTTGTTCTGTGATGTGATGTGATCATATAACTGCGTATAACGAATGCTACTTATATATATGATATATTAGTATACACTATATATGTTTTGCATCCGCGCTAGTCCTGGCCCCGCCCTGCCGTAAGTTAAGTAACCTTACGGTGAAGACCCGGGTCCCTGTGGCGAATGCAGATGGCATATATGTGTGTTTTATTTTCGTTTCTTCTATGATATTTAGGAAACCTAATTAATGGGATTTCATTAATAAGATTAATGAAAAGAAAAGAAATCTAAAAGATGTCATAGAATAAAATTTTTCAAAAAGGTAGCTCTATTTTTTGCTTTGCATAATGGTATTCCATTATGAATATCTAGCACCTCATTCGATGAGGAAAGAGCCTAGATCCCTTCACCGGGAATGACCTCTTTAGCAAAAACTATCATATGCTACAACCCACTCAGTTTGTTTTGAAAACTACTCGATTTTTAAAGCGGAACTTAAACCACTCCTTTTCAAATCATTAGATTCTACAACGATATCAAGTTCATTACGTTAAAGGTTTTCTTCAAAACCAGTCATAGCCCTCTATCATTTCAAATAGGTAAAGTATTCGTGCTGCGTTTTTCGACCTTGTCGAGGCGTAGTGTTCGGTAGCTGATTAATGCTTTTTTGCCGCATGATGATGCGATTGGTTAGGACAGTCGTACAGCTTTGTTGACCTTGTCAAGGGTCGTGCGGGTGGGTCTAAATCAGTCACGAAATGACGGGTTGAACTTGACTTGCGGTTTATGGTTTGTTGACTTTGTCAAGGTCATAAACCGCATAGGGTAAAAACAATTATCGAGAATTTCAAGTGTTGAAATTTGCAATGAGATTGCAAATCTTCTATGTGATAGTTGGATCTCGATACCCGCTGTGAGTAACCGTTACACCTGGGAGAGTTTTCTACTTTACAATTAGCTAATCCAGTAGGTGTCTAAGAAAGGTGTTAACGGGGTTATGCCCCTGCGGAAATGAGGTTATTTAATTAGTTCCATGCGAAAGCACGGGGAGACTCCTTCGGAGTACCAACACCAGCCTGGCTGACCGATTAGCGAACTTGTAGGGTGTAATTAATCCCGGCTAATCTTTTCTTTTAGGGTTTGAAGGAAGATTTGATGAAAACAGTGGGAGCCATCCTGATTAGATAAGATAACAACCAATCTAATTTTGCAAGAACGCACTCTAAAATGTTTTCTTCTCTCTCTCCAGATAGCGACTATGTCACACCTTAATCAAGATAATAACATGGATGTATTGACCGAACCAGCTTATTATACTGGGCTGGAGAACGTTAGTTACGCTCTATCTTATGACAACTGTCATAAGTTTGGGCAAGGGATAGAGGAATGCAAGGATTTCTACATAACCCGAATGAAGAAAGAGCATTCTGATGTATCTTCTTCGGGTGTGTTAATTATTGAGATGCGTTTCTCAGTCTGCTCTACGTCCTGGGTATTAGAAACTGGATTAGGATCCCACATTTGTAATATGTTACATGGGTTAAAAAAAGTAGAGAACTGGGAAGAGGTGATATGTCTCTCAGAGTAGGGAATGGAGCAATTGTTGCTGCCGAAGCTTTCGGCGAATATCACTTAGTATTGCCAAATGGTAATACAATGATTTTGAACGACTGTTATTTCATACCGTCGATGATGTGCAATATAATATCCATATCTTTATTAGATAAAGAAGGATATAACTTTGCATTAGAGAAAAATGTTATGAACATTTTCTTAAATCAAATATTGGTTGGCTTTGGTACGTTGTGTAATGGTTTATACGTTCTAAATCAAAATACAGTTCTAAATATACAAAACACACACAAGAGGAAAAATTCAGAAATGAACAAAGCCTTCTTGTGGCACTGTAGACTTGGTCATATTAATTCGACCAGACTAGCTAAATTATCTTTGTGAAGAGGATGAAGCAAGAAGCAAGAGAGAGAGAGATGCAACTCAAGAATGAGCTCAAAAAAATTATCAACTATGAAGAACGACTACTCTCCAATAATATCTAGTGTTTTCTTTTCTTTTAAAAATCTAGCCATACTTCAATAGTGATGGCAATAAATGCCCAAACCATGCTTCATTCCATGCATCCTTTACACCACATTTTTTATTTATCAATAAATAGAAAATCGCACATAATGAAGTGTCCCCTTCTAGAATCTATTTTGTATAAATACAAAATACTTTCTACATTATATACATACACGTATTCGTATCTGAATACGAATACCCAAGAGATAGAATAATACCACAAAAAATAATACTAGCATTAAATCAATACCTGATTTAATGAACCGGCTTAATTCTAAGCCCGCTAGTATTAAAAACCGTCCGATTAAATTCCGTGCAACTAATACACGCAATCAATCGGAACCCTGCACGTATAAACATACGGCTTCCACTCGTTTCGCCTGAACTAAAGAAATCTTCTGTGTGGGACTCTAAAGACTCGACAGTACGCTGACAGTAGGTTTAACCACAAGCTCGTCAGCGGTACTAGCTGTACGTAACGGCTACCCAGGTGCCTATTGAAAAAAAAGTCCGACGAGCAAACTCATCTGAACCCCTACTGAGCCTAACCGTGACAATATCCATACAGTTCGATCTGTTCGTCTGAGAGTACCGCATACCGGGTCTAAGGGGCGGTCAACGTCAAACCTCTCCTAACCCTGATAAGTCGTGTTGGTGTGGCTCAATACCATCCGAGAAATTACTGATATAATCTATCAGTAATTCTCAACTGCCCTGGCCAGGGGCTTATGGGGTTGACCGACCAACCACAGTACGATATCGACTCCCTATACCGGGAGAGACGAATCTCTAACAATCACTCACTGCCTCCATGTGGCTCGGGACTGTACCCAAGTAAAACCTATTTGCACGACTCCTTTGAGCTGTGGTAGGGTAGTAGTCAAAGCACAGTGGGAACTCACATGAGACAAATGATGATCTTAGGTTTACAGACTACCTATACACATGTCACCAGAGAACTTCCATCTGACGTTAGGTATAATACCATCCAGCAATTCTCGGCGAGTCCGTCCAGTGTACCTACCCACAGTGAGCACATGTATACAATCTTAGGTGAAACACACCAATGGTTGTGAGACTAACCATCGCCCCTCGTCGGGGTCTAGAAATGTATACACCAGTCTACTATGGGATATCGATGCAATGTCTCGATATTCCTACGACTGGGGACACTTTTAAGGATATGCTTATAGACTACCCAGCTCTCACAAGTATGACCGCCATCACAACGCTGGTAGTCAAGCATGTCCTACGGGCTTTATCAACATGTATAAGTAGTACGTAATAACAAGTAAAACATACGCACATGTTAAGATAAAGTTAAACCAGACAGCATACTATCATTTCGAGCAAGATCATCCTATATATATACATATCCATAGTATCCATTAAAAATAATGGCCTCTAGGGCATATATATCCTACAACTTGTCAGTCCTTTCTCAAAGGAAAGATGACCAAAACTTCGTTTACGGGACACGGAGCAAAAGCTACTGAACTCTTGGGACTGATACATAGTGATGTATGCGGTCCTATGTATACACATGCCAGAAATGGCTCCACGTACTTCATTACATTCACCGATGATCACTCAAGATTCGAAGATGGGTTCCTGTTGAAACATAAATCTGAAGCTTTTGAGAAATTCAAGGAATATAAGAGCAAAGTAGAGAACCAGATGGGTAAAAGTATTAAAATCCTTCGATCTGATCGAGGAGGTGAATACTTAAGCACGGAATTCCGAGATTATCTAAAAGAGAATAGGATTCTCTTTCAGCTTACTCCTCCGTATACACCACAGCACAACGGTGTATCGGAGCGGAGGAATAGCACCCTATTATATATGGTGTGTACTATGATGAGTACTGCTGAGTTACCTATTTTCTTTTAGAGTTATGCACTTGAGACAGCTGCATATCTATTGAATCAAGTTCCATCAAAATCTGTGCCTAAAATACCGTATGAGATATGGAGTGGAAAGAGACCATATCTTAAACGAGTTAAGATATGGGGTTGTCCGACCTATGTTAAAAAACAGAATCCGGAGAAACTCTTAGCACGATCAGTTCTTTGCAAGTTTGTGGGATATCTAAAGAATTCACATGGATATCTATTCTACCACATTGAGAAACAAAAGGTGTTTGTTGCTCAACACGCTACTTTTTTAGAAAAGGAATTTCTTGTAAAAGAAATTAGTGGTAATGAAGTAAAACTGGATGAAATTCCAGAAACACAAAATGCAACTAAAGATTTAGTAGTACCGAAGGATTCAATAGTTTCCGACGAACCTCAACCACTCCGCAGATCTAGTAGGGTTTCTCACCCACCTGAGAGATACTACGATTTTCTCATAGATGGTGGGAGCGAGGATTGCATCATGGAAGATGATGACCCGTCTAGTTTCGAGCACGCCATCATAATTAGGGACTCTGTGAAATGGCTGGATGCTATGCGATCTGAGATGAAATCCATGTACACCAACAAAGTATGGACTTTGGAAGTTTCTCCTGAAGGGGTAAAACCCATTGGGAGCAAGTGGATCTTCAAAAAGAAAATCGGTGCAGATGGAAAGGTTGAGACCTTTAAAGCTAGACTTGTTGCAAAAGATTTTTGTCAACGACCAGGTGTCGACTATGATGAGACCTTTTCTCCAGTGGGTATGCTTAAGTTCATCAGGATCCTACTTGCTATTGCTGCATACCATGACTATGAAATCTGGAATATGGACGTCAAGACCGCTTTTCTAAATGGTGATTTAGAAGATAGCGTGTATATGACACAGTGTCACTGTTGGGTTACGGCAGCGCCCCGGCCGTCGATCCGAGGCCAATCGCGGAACAAAAAACTTCTCAAAACTTGGCGCTATCTTAACCTTTACCCGGATCGAACCATTAACCTATAACTAGCAACTAGAGAAAGGGTTGGAAAAGCTATACCGATCGATCCGTGTCCTTCGGTCTTTGGCCACCATCCCAAGCTCCTCGCAGCATCTCCAATCTCGATCTCCTCGTCAGAAAGGGCACCACATCTTCGAGTCTTTTTACGGGCTCCCGCTTCGTCCGAAGCAACTCGGGCACGAAGTTCGCTAGCCGACGTATCCAAGGCGATGTAGAGAATGTGTGTGATCACTTTGTCTCAAGCATCCATTGATTCTCAACACATGAGAGTGTATGGATGGAGGTTAAAGATGATGCCATTAATGGAGGTTGTGAGCTAGAGCAAGAAGAAGAAGAAGGATCCATTTCTTTCTTGTGTGTTCTATGATAAAAATGAGAGAGTGAGAGTGAAAAATACAAGACCAAACACTCCCTCTTGGCTTCCCTCTCTCTCTCTTCTCATCATATCAACACAAAATCAATCAAATAATATGACACATGCAAAAAGAAAGAGACCATGAGTCACCACTTGTGCATGTGTCACAAGTAATGCTCCTAATCATGATTTCTAGCTCATTATTTCTATTTGTAAACATTAACCCAAATGTTTACAATAATAAAAAGATACGGCAACATCTAAAGTAAACACGTGACGGATCACAAGGATACCCCTCACCTGTATATACATACCTGCATTCGCATTCCGACTGAATGCGAATGCGATGAGACTAAAGTATTCCAACAAATCTAATACTAGGATCCGGCTTAAACCAAAGCCCACTAGTATGATCCGTCCAATCATGATCCGTGCACTACTGCACGTATATGATCGGACCCTGCCATATATCATACGGCCTCTACAACGTTTCGCCCGAAACTTGAGAAACTTTCTGTGGGGGACTCTAAAGACTCGTCAATACATTGGCTGTGGATTTAACCACTAGCATGTCAGCGATACTAGCTGTACGTAACGGGCTACCAGGTATTGACCAAAAGGGAGGTCGATGAGCGAACTCATCCTGACACCCTACTGAGCCTGTCAGTGACAATATCCGTACAGTCCGGTCCGTTCGTCTATGAGCATCGCATGTCGGGCCTAAGGGGTTAGTAAAACTCAAACCCCCAAAAGCGGTACAAGTCGTGTCGGAGTGTAGCCCAGAACACCCTGAGATACTACTGGAATAAATCTCCTGTCTTGGCCAAGGACTTCGTGTAATGGCTCTCCTAGACACAGCGCGATCTCACCCCCAATACCGGGAGAGACGAAACCCCTGCCGATCCGCTCATTGCCTCCATGTGGCTCGGGACTGTACCCAACTAAAACCTGTTTGCACGACTCCTTTGAGCCATGGTAGGATAGTAATCAAAGCACAGTGGGAACTCACACGAGACAAATGACGATCTCAGGTCGATGAACTAACCTGTACACATGTCACCAGGGAACTGCTATCTGACGTCAGGTATAATACCAACTAGCATGTTCCCTGCGAGTCCAGTCCGGTGTTCTCATAACCCAATGAGCACCTGTATACATCTCAGGTGATCCAACAGACACCAATGGCTTATGAGACCAGCCACCGCCCCTCGTTGGGGTCTCGACTGTATACACTAGTTTACTAATGGAGTATCGATGCTCAGTCTCGAAACTCCCACGACTAGGGACCTTTTAAGGATGTGCTTACAGACCCCAGCTCCCACATATATGATCGCCATCATACTGCTGGCAGTCAAGCAAGAATCCTAAGGGCTCTATCAAAGTGTAATAGCGACCTGTAAGGTCACCTAAAGCTATACACGATGATAAAGATAAAGCAGATAGTATACTATCAACTTGAGTAAGACTGTCCTACCGGCATAGGTCCTCCCTCAATCATTGCAATCACGTGCCTGTGATCCAATAATTGACTTAGAGGGCACTATTGTAGGGTTCCTAGGCACTCTTGTGAAGGTTCTAAAGGCATCAATCATGCCCGAATAAAATTTTAGACGTGCCGAACAACCCAAAGCCGGGATCTTTGCTAGATTATTAGGGTTTAACATGCAAGATGATAACTTTTATCTAAGTGTGAGGGATTACAACCTTTGTAGTCCGCTCCTTCGCTTCACAAGCTCCGAGTAGAAGTCCCTTTGCCGCGATCCACGATCTCCCGGACTCATGAGAGGCTCCACGACTCGAACGATCCATGCTAGCTCGAAGTATTCCAAATCTCCGATGATCTACCTTGAAGTTGCTTCGACTCAAGCTTTCTCACTCAGAAGAGTAGAACACACTAATCCCATGGGCTAGATGAGATGAGGATGAGGGAGTAGTATTTTTGCTT
This sequence comes from Agapanthus africanus, assembly GCA_030015575.1. Lineage (NCBI taxonomy): Eukaryota > Viridiplantae > Streptophyta > Magnoliopsida > Asparagales > Amaryllidaceae > Agapanthus > Agapanthus africanus. Next base: position 200,909,688 of record CM057347.1, on the reverse strand, counting down.
TCTTTTTAAATCATTTTCTCATTTTATTTCATCACTTGAAGAAAAACTAGCAAGCTTTCATGAAGAAGCAAGAAGATGATAATAAAAAGATAATGATAATACTTTTTCTTTTGTGATGAATAGAATATAATCATATGATTGAATTGTAAACCATGGTCAAGGATGAGTGGCTAGGATTTTGTAGAGAAATAACAAGAGTTAGGGTTTAGTTGAGTTAAAGAAAATATCTTAAGAATGACAAAAGAAGAAACCTTCTAGAAGATGCATGAAACATCTAACCCAAATTAAACCCTAATCTCAATTAATCATCCTTAAACATGTTTAACAATTAATCATAACATGTCACAATAATATATATCACATATATATTATATATTTGCAACAAAAGAAAATAATACAATTAACATATATCGCATATATATCAATGTATCATCCACTGAGAAAATGAAATAATAAAGCGTGCCAATATTAGATAATGTAATACAATATATCATATATATTATTATACATTAAATCATCGAATCAACACTTGAATCGATGATCCGGTTATATCGAATATTACCGACTAATATATCATGTACCGATTCATCGAATCAACACTTGATCCGATGACCCGGTTCATATCCATATATCGCGAGAATATAATACGGTATCCCATACCGCATTATTCACGCTCCTGCGCATATCACATATGCGCCACTACTCCGTTTCGCCTGAGCCAAGAAACCTCTGTGTAGGACTCTAAAGAATCGTCAATACGCCGGTAGCAGGTGATGATCATATCAAACACCCACAAGCTGCAAGCGGTCAGCTAAACGTAACAGCCACCCAGGTATTGAGCGATCAGAAGATCAACAAGCTAGTCTGTGCGTTCTCCTGTGAATCCGATCAGTAACACTCCCGTACAGTCCGGTCTGTTCGTCTGATATGTCGCATATCAAGTCTAGGGGTGGTCTACGTCAGACCCCAGTAACCGATAAGTCGTGTCGATGTGTGGCTCATAACGGGTCGAGAAACTACTAGTAACACTTACCAGTAAATCTCTATATCAGCCCTGGCCAGGGACTTCCAGTTATAGCCAATCGAACACAGCACAACATCAACTCCCTATACCGGGAGAGACGAATCCCCTCCTATCGCTCATTGCCTCCATGTGATTCGGGACTGTATCCAAAAGCCACCGTTTTGCACGCCCTCTTGGACGTGGTAAGGTGGAAATCAAAGCACAGTGGGAATCACACAAGACTCTATGACGATCTCGGGTCTACAGACTACCCTGTACCAGTGTCACCGGAGAACTGCCATCTGACGTGTGGTATATCACCATCTGGGAGTTCTCGGCGAGTCCGTCCAGTGTACCCAGTCTCCACTGAGCACCCGTACACCATCTCTGATGTCTAACACCGATGGATATGGGATCATCCATCGCCCATCATATGGGTCAAGATGCGTATACGCTAGTCTACTCTGGTGTATCGATGCCCTGTCTCGATATACCCTCGACTAGGAACAGTTATAGGATGTACTCATCGACTACCGCGGCCCCACTAGTATGATCTCATCATAGTCCCAGTAGTCGAGTACAGATCCTAAGGGCTTTATCAACATGTGAGAGAAAAACAGTAAACCAATACAAGTCAACATGTTAAGATAAAGTGAAACCAAATAGCATACTATTATGACGAGCAAGAAAGTCATCTCTATATATAACCAAGCATCCATTATAATATACATCATATGTACAACAATGGCCTCTAGGGCATATACATAACTAACAATCTCCCACTTGCACTAAGGCCAGCTGCTGTAGTATCTCATACCTAGCATCCCGAATAATCTCTCAAACTGTATCTGGGGAATAGCCTTCGTGAATGGATCCGCAGTGTTGTCCTTCTTATCTACTCTCCTGACCTCGATCTCCCGGCGATCAACTATCTCCCTGATCAGGTGATACCGCCTCAGAATATGTCTGGACTTCTGATGGGATCTGGGTTCCTTGGCTAAAGCCACAGCTCCATTGTTATCGCAATACAGAGGTATTGGATGCTTAATGGATGGAACCACACCAAGTTCACTAATGAACTTCTTGATCCAGACAGCCTCTTTGGCAGCATCGTTGGCAGCGATGTATTCAGCCTCCATCGTTGAGTCTGCAACGGTATCCTGTTTGGAACTCTTCCAACATACCGCCCCTCCATTGAGGGTAAAGACAAAACCCGAATGCGACTTAGAGTCGTCCTTATCACTTTGGAAGCTGGAATCGATAAAGGACTCCACCTGGAGTTCTCCGTTACCATACACCAAGAACATCTCCTTAGTCCTTCGCAAGTACTTGAGAATATTCTTCACAGCTGTCCAGTGACTCTCTCCAGGATCAGCTTGATACCGACTCACTACACTTAGTGAGTATGCTACATCGGGTCTGGTACATAGCATCGCATACATGATAGAGCCTACTGCCGAAGCATAGGGTATCCCTTGCATGCGAGCTCTCTCCAAATCAGTCTTGGGAGACATCTCTTTGGAGAGAGTGAGTCCAGAGATCGTGGGCTGATTCCCACGCTTGGATTCTTCCATACTAAACCTCTTTAGTATGGTGTCAATGTACCTGGATTGGGACAATCCCAGTATCCGTTTAGATCTATCTCTATAGATCATGATTCCCAATATGCAGGAGGCATCACCTAGATCTTTCATTGAGAATCTCTGTGATAAGAAGAGCTTGACTGATTGCAGCATAGGAATATCATTTCCTATCAAGAGTATGTCATCCACGTACAATACGAGGAAGACAACCTTACCCTCTGCTACCTTCTTATAGATACAAGGTTCATCTATATTTTTGATGAAGTCAAACTCTTTGACTACAACATCAAAACAGATGTTCCAACTCCGCGATGCTTGCTTTAACCCATAAATGGATTTAAGCAACTTGCACACCTTTCCGCTGCTCCCACTATCTACGAAGCCCTCTGGCTGAGTCATGTACACGCACTCTTATAAATCACCGTTTAGAAAGGCGGTCTTAACATCCATTTGCCAGATTTCATAGTCATGGTATGCAGCAATGGCAAGTAAGATCCGGATGGACTTAAGCATAGCCACTGGAGAAAAGGTTTCGTCATAGTCCACACCTGGTCGTTGACGAAAACCCTTTGCTACAAGTCTAGCTTTGAAAGTCTCAACTTTTCCTTCTACACCAAATTTCTTTTTAAAGATCCACTTGCTCCCAATGGGTTTTACCCCTTCAGGAGCATTTTCCAAAGTCCATACTTTGTTGGTGTACATGGATTCCATCTCAGATCGCATTGCATCCAGCCATTTCACAGAGTCACCACTCGTGATGGCCTGCTCGAAACTAGTCGGGTCATCATCATCCATGATGCAATCCTCGCTTCCACCATCAATGAGAAAACCGTAGTATCTCTCAGGTGGACGAGAAACCCTACTAGATCTGCGGAGAGGCTGGGGTTCGTCGGGTACTACTGAATCCTCTGGTTCTGCTAAATCTTCAGTTGCAATTTGTGTTTCTGGAACCTCTTCCAGTTCTACCTCTTTGCCACTAATTTCTTTTGCAAGAAATTCTTTTTCCAAAAAGGTGGCATATTGAGAAACAAACACTTTTTGTTCCTCAGCGTGATAGAAAAAATATCCTTGAGAATTCTTAGGATGTCCCACAAATTTGCAAAGAACTGATCGTGCCTCGAGCTTGTCTGGATTTTGTCTTTTGACATAGGCCGGACAACCCCATATCTTAACTCGTTTAAAATATGGTCTCTTCCCACTCCATATCTCATATGGTGTGGTAGGTACAGATTTAGACGGAACTAGATTCAATATGTATATGGCTGTCTCAAGCGCATACCCCCAGAAGGAAATAGGTAACTCAGCTTCGCTCATCATAGAGCGCACCATATCTAATAGGGTGCGATTCCTCCGCTCCGATACACCGTTGTGCTGTGGCGTATAAGGAGGAGTAAGCTGAGAGAGAATCCCATTCTCTTTTAGATAATCCAAAAACTCACCGCTTAAGTATTCACCTTCTCGATCAGATCGAAGAATCTTAATACTTTTGCCCGTTTGGTTTTCTACTTCGTGCTTATATTCTCTGAATTTCTCAAAAGCTTCAGACTTGTGTTTCAACAGGAACACATGTCCGTATCTAGAGAGATCGTCAGTGAATGTAATGAAGTAGGAAGAACCGTTCCTGGCATGCGTAGATATGGGACCGCATACATCACTATGTACCAGTCCTAAGAGTTCGGTAACTCTTTCTCCGTGTCCACTAAACGGAGCTTTGGTCATTTTTCCTTTGAGACATGAATGGCAAGTATCATAAGATGATAATTCGAACGGATTCAAATAACCATCTTTATTTAACTTAGCCAGTCGTGTCGCATTGATATGACCAAGTCTACAATGCCACAAGTAGGATTCGTTCATATCCGAACTTTTCCTCTTGTGTGTGTTTTGTATATTCAGGACTGTATTCTGATTTAGAATGAATATGCCATTATGTAACGAGCCTGATGCAATCAACTTTTGATTTAGGAATATGTTCATAACATTATCCTGTACTATAAAATTATATCCCTCTTTACTCAATAAAGAAATTGATATAATGTTGCACATCATGTTCGGTATATAATAGCACTCATTTAGAATCAGTGTATTACGACTTGGCAATACAAGGTGATATTCGCCAACTGCTTTGGCTACAATACTTGCACCGTTCCCTACTTGAACGGAATGATCACCTTTTCCCAGTTCTCTACCTTTACGTAGCCCATGTAACAATTTACATATGTGGGATCCTGATCCGGTATCTAATACCCAGGACGTAGGGTGAACTGAGAAACAGTTCTCAATAACTAACACACCCGAAGAAGATGCATCAACATGCATGTTCTTTTGGGCGGCTTGAGAATCCAGATATTCTCATGTTTCCTGTTCAGTCTTATAACTATTATAAGAAAGAACGGGTCCAACGTTCCCTTGCTCAGTACAATAATTGGGTTCAGTCAATACATCCATATTATTATCTTGATTATGGCATGACATGGTCGCTACCTGGAGAGAGAGAGAAGAAAACACTTTAGCGTATGCTCTTGCAAGATTAGATTGGTTATTATCTTATCTAATCAGGATGTCTCCCACTGTTTTTATCAAATCTACCTTAAAACCCAAAAAGGTAAGATTAGCCGGGATTAATTACACCCTACAACTTCGTCAATCTTTCAGCCAGATCAGTGTCGGTACTTTGAGGGAGGTTCCCCGTGCTCTCGCACGGACCTAATTAATGTAAACCTCATTTTCCCAGAGGCGTAACCCCGTTAACACTTTTCTAGACACCTACTTGATCGGCTAATTGTCTTGTGTAAAACTCTCCCAGGAGTAACTCTTACTCGCAGTGGGTATCGGGATCCAACTATCTCATAGGAGGTATGCAATCTCATTGCAAATTTCAACACTTGAAATTCCCGATAATATTTTTGCCCCTAGCGATCTATGACCTTAACTAAGTCAACAAACCATAAATCGCAAGTCAAGTTCAACCCGTACATTTCTCGATTGAATTAAATCCACCCGCACGACCCTTAACTGAGTCAACAAAGCCGCACGAATACCCTAATTCAATCACATCTCATGTTTTAGCAGATAAACATTACTTAGCTACCGTACACTATGTCTTAACTAAGTCAACAAACATAACACGAATACTAAATAATATCTATCTGAAATGACGGAGGGCTACGCAGGTTTTTCAGAAAACCCTGAGCGTAATGAACTTGATATCGTCGTAGAATCGAGTGAAGTTTTGAAAAGGAGTGTTCTCGAGGCTTTTCTTAGTTTCGCTAAAGGGGTCACTCCCGGTGAAGGGATCGTCGGCCCTTTCCTCATCGAATAAGGTGCAGGATATATCATATATACCGCTGTGCAAAGCAAAACACTAAAAGCAATCAAAAGACAAACCGCGTTTTGTAGCATCTGCCAGTTTTGCTAAAGGAGTCACTCCCGGTGAAGGGATCTCGGTCCTTTCCTCATCGAATAAGGTGCAGGATATATCGTATATATCACTGTGCAAAGCAAAACTGTAGCTACCCTTTTTATTAAGTTTTGATTCTACAACATCTTTAGGTTTCTTTTCTTTTATTAATCTCATTAATAAAAATCCCATCAGCTTATGCTTCCTAAGCATCACAGAAGAAACGAAAGCAGTAATATTTATATATCAGCATATATATATAGTATAAGCATTCGTCTCAGGCAGTAATATGATCTCATCACAGAACATTGCAGCAGAAGAACATATATGAAATATTGGATATACTAGGACGTCCGTGTTTTCAATACGAGCCTGTATAAAACACGGATTCCACGGTCGCGACGAATAGCCAAACCCACATCCCAAGACCCCTACGAGAGCGGCAAGTAACACTGCCAATTCTAGGGTTAGAAGACCCGGTCTCGACTCCTCGAGATGGCCTCCCACTGGACCCTAGAACCCGGTTACTTGTGCTCCCCTCCTTGGGTCTACCTAATGCGGAAAAGTAAATAATATACACTGGTGACAGCAACCGCAACCTGGAAGTGCCCCAAATAAAAGAATATTACATTACAAATGAATTTTACATGAATGAAAATAAAAACCCTCATCTCACATAAACCCCCCGGCTATTCAGAACGCGACGATCCAATATAACATATCACAGCAACACATAATATCTCATATCATCAACGTAAGTAAATATGCGCATCCTAATTGTCGTTGGCATATAGCAACGAAACCGGCGATATCACATATTACACTTACGGTCACAGAAAAGAAAGTGTAAAACTACAATATTTGGAATCCACAATCACTTTAGACATCGTAAATCCGAAATATCACATACTCCGTATTTCATGCCTAACTCTATGAATTCCACATATTGTATCACATTCCAGATAAATAGACATTATTAAACTTTCTGAACAGATAATCAAACACCCAAAATTTCCTAAACTGCTCAACACTTGAGCGGGGTTCAAATAATCCCAGAATATGTCACAGTACCGGTGATCCAGCCGTAGAAGGGTCAAGCCAACGCCTCACATGTGGCACGCCGTACTGCCCCAAACCCGAAGGTTCAAAAGGCAGTTCAAGACGGTCACATAATCGAGTTAAGGTTTGTGTCTTCTAGAGGGTCCACCGCTTAACTTGTACAATTTTTCCAAAAGATTTAAACCCGAATAAATTTCAACACTTGAAAATTTGCCGTACCGGAAAACAGTAAGTTAATGATATCCGTTCAAATAGTTTAACAGTTTCTAAGTATCCGGAAAAAATACGAATTTAAAATTTCCGATCGAGTCTACTATTACAAAACAAACCCCAGAATTTTAAACACCTGGAACAGATTAAAAATACCCAGAATAGTCAGCAAGTACCTACGGTCAATACCATGATGCCACGTGTCCCAATCTTACAGTCAGGCCGCGGAACCGCCGCGACAACCATGCTCTTGCAGCGGTTCCGCGCTCCGTTGGTGGAATTGTGGGCACGTGTTTCATGGTAATTCTTAGAATTCCCTGCTGATTTTTTTACATATTTTTAATTATGAAAAATCCCAAAATTTAAAAAATTTCCAGAGAGGGGTCAAGTTTCGTCGTTTCGGGTTCGATCGGAGTTTTAACTTCGTAAACACATCGCCTAATGCTCTAGCTAGGCTCTGATACCACTGTAGGGTTCCTAGGCACTCTTGTGAAGGTTCTAAAGGCATCAATCATGCCCGAATAAAATTTTAGACGTGCCGAACAACCCAAAGCCGGGATCTTTGCTAGATTATTAGGGTTTAACATGCAAGATGATAACTTTTATCTAAGTGTGAGGGATTACAACCTTTGTAGTCCGCTCCTTCGCTTCACAAGCTCCGAGTAGAAGTCCCTTTGCCGCGATCCACGATCTCCCGGACTCATGAGAGGCTCCACGACTCGAACGATCCATGCTAGCTCGAAGTATTCCAAATCTCCGATGATCTACCTTGAAGTTGCTTCGACTCAAGCTTTCTCACTCAGAAGAGTAGAACACACTAATCCCATGGGCTAGATGAGATGAGGATGAGAGAGTAGTATTTTTGCTTTCTTTTTAAATCATTTTCTCATTTTATTTCATCACTTGAAGAAAAACTAGCAAGCTTTCATGAAGAAGCAAGAAGATGATAATAAAAAGATAATGATAATACTTTTTCTTTTGTGATGAATAGAATATAATCATATGATTGAATTGTAAACCATGGTCAAGGATGAGTGGCTAGGATTTTGTAGAGAAATAACAAGAGTTAGGGTTTAGTTGAGTTAAAGAAAATATCTTAAGAATGACAAAAGAAGAAACCTTCTAGAAGATGCATGAAACATCTAACCCAAATTAAACCCTAATCTCAATTAATCATCCTTAAACATGTTTAACAATTAATCATAACATGTCACAATAATATATATCACATATATATTATATATTTGCAACAAAAGAAAATAATACAATTAACATATATCGCATATATATCAATGTATCATCCACTGAGAAAATGAAATAATAAAGCGTGCCAATATTAGATAATGTAATACAATATATCATATATATTATTATACATTAAATCATCGAATCAACACTTGAATCGATGATCCGGTTATATCGAATATTACCGACTAATATATCATGTACCGATTCATCGAATCAACACTTGATCCGATGACCCGGTTCATATCCATATATCGCGAGAATATAATACGGTATCCCATACCGCATTATTCACGCTCCTGCGCATATCACATATGCGCCACTACTCCGTTTCGCCTGAGCCAAGAAACCTCTGTGTAGGACTCTAAAGAATCGTCAATACGCCGGTAGCAGGTGATGATCATATCAAACACCCACAAGCTGCAAGCGGTCAGCTAAACGTAACAGCCACCCAGGTATTGAGCGATCAGAAGATCAACAAGCTAGCCTGTGCGTTCTCCTGTGAATCCGATCAGTAACACTCCCGTACAGTCCGGTCTGTTCGTCTGATATGTCGCATATCAAGTCTAGGGGTGGTCTACGTCAGACCCCAGTAACCGATAAGTCGTGTCGATGTGTGGCTCATAACGGGTCGAGAAACTACTAGTAACACTTACCAGTAAATCTCTATATCAGCCCTGGCCAGGGACTTCCAGTTATAGCCAATCGAACACAGCACAACATCAACTCCCTATACCGGGAGAGACGAATCCCCTCCTATCGCTCATTGCCTCCATGTGATTCGGGACTGTACCCAAAAGCCACCGTTTTGCACGCCCTCTTGGACGTGGTAAGGTGGAAATCAAAGCACAGTGGGAATCACACAAGACTCTATGACGATCTCGGGTCTACAGACTACCCTGTACCAGTGTCACCGGAGAACTGCCATCTGACGTGTGGTATATCACCATCTGGGAGTTCTCGGCGAGTCCGTCCAGTGTACCCAGTCTCCACTGAGCACCCGTACACCATCTCTGATGTCTAACACCGATGGATATGGGATCATCCATCGCCCATCATATGGGTCAAGATGCGTATACGCTAGTCTACTCTGGTGTATCGATGCCCTGTCTCGATATACCCTCGACTAGGAACAGTTATAGGATGTACTCATCGACTACCGCGGCCCCACTAGTATGATCTCATCATAGTCCCAGTAGTCGAGTACAGATCCTAAGGGCTTTATCAACATGTGAGAGAAAAACAGTAAACCAATACAAGTCAACATGTTAAGATAAAGTGAAACCAAATAGCATACTATTATGACGAGCAAGAAAGTCATCTCTATATATAACCAAGCATCCATTATAATATACATCATATGTACAACAATGCCCTCTAGGGCATATACATAACTAACAACTATATCCAACAATCTCCCATTTGCACTCAAGGCTAATTATTGCTATGACGCATACTCATAGCCCGTGTGATACCGAACACCGAACTCCTCTACTGATCAGTTTCACAAAGCCCATTTACGAAATTATTGCATTCGAGGAATAGCCTCAGTGAGTGGATCCGCCCTAATGTTTCTTTCTATGTTTCTCTTTATCTCAAGTTCGCGGAGAAACCCATCTCCCGAAATGAGCAATACCTGTCTTAGAATATGTCTGGATATCTGATGGGACCTAGTTCATAAATGAACTCCAAACCCAAACTTCTTAGACTGTATCGACAACTGAATTTAATCAGTATCCTGCGCCATGCCTCCCTCAGTATCCGCTTGGACCACCTGTCCAAAATACTGCCCCTTGTCAGAGGGAAAACTATAACTCTGACAGTCAGTCTGTCATCCAGGTCACCTTGGAAGCCTGGAATGATAACTGTCTCCCTCGGTAGGCTGACGTTATCATATCCCTAGAACATCCACTTATGTTCTAAAACTTCTTCCGAACGTTTCTCCAGGATGGGATTAATATCAACTTATTGCATCTAATGCAAAAATGACGTCTGGTGTGGTACTTGACATCTCATGATTGATTTAGTTGCCTAAGCAAGTGATCTGCCAATCATGCACATCCCTCTCCCCTTTATTCTATAAGACACCTTTAGAGAGGGTGACTCCATCACCTGCAGGTACACTACCGTGTCAGGAGTCGTCCATTCTAAAACACATTTAGAATGCTGTCTAAGTATCCATATTGGGAAACTACACAAATTTAGATCTAAAACCATAGATCTAGTAACCAGAATATCTGATATAATATCCATATCCTATGTGGAGAAACCACTGTGTGACAACCAAAGTATAACCGATAGTAGTATAGGATTTTCACTTCCTACTATGTGTATGTCATCCATGTACCAGGACATCACACTCTACTACCTTCTTAACAGATCCATCCCCTATTCTGATGAAGTCAAACCTATGACTGTCACATCAGAAATAGATGATCTATCTCCGCTATATCTGCTTTAGTCCAAAAATAGACATAAGCTACTTGTCCACTATGCTTCCGCTGCTCCCACTGACTACGACAACCCTCTGGCAGAGTCATATACACGTACACTTCTAGAGCTAGTTTAGAACGACGCTATACTCATCCTCCTGCCGGGTCTCATAGCGTGGAACAACAGTAGTGTCAAGTCTGGGTAAACAAGAACCTCCCTGTCACCGTCCTTGAGCATACCGAAGTACCTCTCGAGTGCCTGAGGTTACCCACCATATCTGCGGAGTGGCTAATAGAATGTCAAACCTGATTGAATCTTTAGGTTCTTATCAAATTTTCAGTAATCGTTTGTGGTTCTGGAATCACTTCCAGTTCTACCATACTCCCACTACTGTTTTCTGAAAAAATCCATTTTTACCAAAACTGTGGCGAGCCAAGAACAATATCACTATTTATCTTCCAGATGGTAGAAAATCAACCCTCGTCATAGCCCGGGTCAACCCACAAACAGCCATTACAGAAACGTACCTTGAGTTATCCAGAGTCTGGTTTTAAGTATAAGCCGGACAACTCCATATACCTCAACATCGTTAAGATATGATCCATTCTATATCTAATATAGAAACAGAAGCACTGATTTAATTTGAAACAGATTCAAATCATGCAGCTGTCTCCAGTGCATGTCAACTAAATGGAGAGAGGCCGATCAGCATTATTCAACTTAGGAGTGCTTCCAATTATGAGTAACCTGAAAGAGAAGCAAGTTCTCAAAACCATTACTATCAACTGAATACTATACACAAGTATCTATATCTTCGATCACCTTGAAGAATCCCGATACTTGCAACATCTGGTTCTCTACTTTACTCTTATACCTATAACTTCTCAAAACTTGGACATTGTATTCCTATGAAACACATGTCTAAGAACTAGAGAAGTCATAAGTAAACAAAATATAGTACGAGTACCAACCCTTCTGTCCTAATGGACACTGGACAATATACAATGCTTTGTATAAGTCCCCTGAGTTGAATAACTCAAACCCTGTGCGTCGTAAGCTGAAAACTGTACTATGGTTCTGAAGAATTACACCGCTGTTGAATGCTCCTTACCTAATCATCAACTAATATAGGTAAATGTCATGGACATAATTTCAAAAGGTTATATCTCACTTTATAAAAATGGACGTACAGATATATCGATTTGAAATTGGTGCATAACAACGGATATTCAAAACCAAATATTTGCCATCCGGCAAACAACCCAGGCGATTTCCTCAAATATCACCAATTACAACGAATCCCGATATAATGAGGATGATCACCCAATTCCCAATAACTTACTCCCACTCATCATCTGTAAAACCATACAGATGTGAGAATCAAACCTGGTAAATACATACCCTGGAGTAAGGGCTAATTGGGAAATCAGTTTTCTTTTAACAATACACAGTGAAACTGAAACATGTAAATGTTTCGAAGGGGTATCCGGGTATTCTTAGTAATGCCTCTTCCATTATCAGATTCACAACTGTAACCGTATATTTCTTTGCCATCTCTCCAAATCCCTTTATATGTCTTTAGTCATTACCTTTTGTACACCCCTTTAGGCTAAATGGTTTTCTTCCTTCCCTACCGTTCGGCACCAGCCTATGGTTTGGAAGAAGACTATCCAATAAGCGTAATAGGTGTACCCAATCCTAGGAGCACTCGCAACCCGAGAGAAGGTAAAGATAAAAGACAACTGAATAAACCTTATTCCTATTTCTCCTGAACCATAATCCATTCCCGAACTGGAACAAGTCCCTTCGAGTTCGTATATAACCATACGATGGAGTATCCAATAAACTGTGGATCTTCGTAGTGATACGGGGTGTTCCGGAGAAATACAAAGGTGAAGTAGGAGTGGCGATGAAATACTTGGATTGGTCGTGAATAGCAGTCGCAGTTTACTTTGCCCTCTTTCTAATCCCTTTATTTGTCTTAACTTATTACCTTCTGTACACCATCGTTAGGCTAATTGGTTTTCTTCATTCCCCACCGTTCGGCACCTGCCTATGGTTTGGAAGAAGACTATCCAATTAGTATAATAGGTGTACCGTCCTAATCCAAGGAACACTCGCAACCCGAGAGAAGGTAAAAGGAAAAGACAACTGAATAGTCCTATTCATTTTCTCCAGAACCGGAAACCATCCTCGAATCTGGAACAAGTTCCTTCGAGTTCGTATATAACCATACGATGGTTTTATCCAATGGAAGTGGATGTTCGTAGTAATACGAGATATTCTGGAGAAAAGAGTAAAAGAAGGAGTGGCAATGAGGTATGCAACTCTGACAATCCAAAAGACAGTGTTATAAGAAGGATCAGTCAACTTGGTCACTGAGTCATAGTCAAGGGTCGGGCCATGGTCGCTGCCAAAGAGAGAAAGAAAAGAAACACTCTGCGTGCACGAGAACCTAGATCAGAATGGTTATCTAATCAGGAAACCTCCCACTATAACCTCAAATTCTCCTCCAAACCTAAAAGAAGAATTAGTCGGAATCATCCGAGGAGTAAACCAACTCATCAGTGGGAATCGGGATCCAACTATCATCGCATGATAACGTGATGGAATCCACTCACGTTATCACACTCCAGAAGGTATGCGCATGCCTGGAAAGTTTCAGTTTCTTTAGAAACTCCCGATGTGTGCTTTTACCCCTAGGACCCAAGTGACCTTGACGGAGTCAACAAATCAAAGAGTCCTGGTCAAGTTCAACCCGTCATTATCTTGATTGCATTAAACCCAACCGTACGTGCCCTTGACGGAGTCAACAAGGCCGCACGACTGTCCTAACCAATCTCATACCCATGCTACAAACAGGCACCACTTAGCTACCGTACATTACGTCTTGACGGAGTCAACAAACGCAGCACGAATACTAAGTACCACTTGTAAGAAATGACGGAGGGATACGAATGGTTTTTGGCGAAAAACCTGTAACGTAATGAACTTGATATCGTTGAAGGAACCGGATAGATTTTTATAAAAATATAGTGGCGAAAACCTTTACTAAAGAGGTCACTCCCGGTGAAGGGATCTCGGCTCTTTCCTCGTAGAATGAGGTGCAGGATATTCCAACTGAATACCGTGATGCAAAGCAAAAGGCAATCGGCTATAGTGAAGTTATTACCCTGACGCTAACTTCTGCCCAAGGGGTCACTCCCGGTGAAGGGATCTCGACCCTTGCCTCGTCGACTGAGGTGCTGGATATTCACAACAACATCAGAATAGGTTTGTTTAACTTGCATTGATCCGTCCCATCAATTAATCACACCACAAAAGAACGAAAATATGACGTACGTATATGCCATCCGCATTCGCCACTGGGTCCCGTCATCACCCGTTAGGTTACTTAACTAACGACAGAGCGGGGACTGGACTAGCGCGGGTGAAAAACATATACAACATCTACTAGTATATATCAATATATAATATTATCTCATGGCATGATAAAATGCAACATCACAGAAATGTAATAAACATCACAGAACAATACAGATAATCTGGGATCCCCGGGTTTCATAGAGCCGCTACTGAAACCCGACGTTCCTCTGGTCGTGTGGATAGCCTGTGCAATGAAATCCTAGACCCCTACGGGCGCGACAAGTTACCCGCCAAAATCTGAAGCGAGGCAGCCCCTTACAGCAAAGTGAATGGACCACCCAGCACTTCACGGAATCCGGTAACTTGAGCATCCCTCCTTGGGTCAACCTATACCCCCTACGAGTGCGGTGAATAGCCCGCCAATTCTAGAGTGAAGCCCCCTCCGTCTCAAAACCATGAGATGCGGGCCCGTTGCCCTCTAGAACTCGGCTATCCATGCACCCCACCGCGGGGTAATCCTAGTACAAAAAGTAAAATATATACAACGGGTACATCGACCTCAGCCCGGTCGTGTCCCAAAAGAATAATATACAAACAGGCAGTGACGGCAGTCCACATGTCGGACGCTCGCCCCGCAATATCAAATGTACAAATAATACCAAACTGTACTAACATTGCATCCAGGCTATCCACCACGACAAATCCTCAACATCACAGCACAAAACAGAACATCAACGTGAATGTCACGTTCGCAAATCCGACTAAAGGGGCTATAGCGATTAGACAAGATTTACCGATCAAATGACATTCACGGTCACAGATATAATGTAAGTAATGTAAACTAACTTATTTAAAATTTTCGATCGACAAAATTTCCCGAAGTAGGCCCCAAGTACAAATCCCAGTACTCAAAATAATCTGGGCCAAAACTAAATTTTCCAAAAACCCCAATTCTAAGTTAAAGAGCACTGTAGAAAAACTGGTGCAGAGAAGTTACAGTACCGCGGTGGAACCGCGGCCAAAACGCGGGTCATGCCGCGGTTCCGCGGCGCTATGGTGGAATTACACTTCCAAATTTCTACAGTGTTCTTAGAAAAGCCTGCCTGATTTTCTGAAACACTCAAAATAATTTTTTGACAACAAAAAAATTTCGACAGAAACTGCATAAATTGGAATCACGGTTTTGGAAATTTCGTTCGATCGATATTTTAAACACGTTAGAACAAGCTAGTAAAGGTTAATGGCGTGGCTCTGATACCATGTTGAGTTACGGCAACGCCCCGGCCGTCGATCCGAGGCCAATCGCGGAACAAAAAACTTTTCAAAACTTGGCGCTACCTTAACCTTTACCCGGATCGAACCATTAACCTATAACTAGCAACTAGAGAAAGGGTTGGAAAAGCTATACTGATCGATCCGTGTCCTTCGGTCTTTAGCCACCATCCCAAGCTCCTCGCGGCATCTCCGATCTCGATCTTCTCGTCGGAAAGGGCACCATATCTTCGAGTCTTTTTACGGACTCCCGCTTCGTCCGAAGCAACTCGGGCATGAAGTTCGTTAGCCGACGTGTCCAAGGAGATATAGATAATGTGTGTGATCACTTTGTCTCAAGCATCTATTGATTCTCAACACATGAGAGTGTATGGATGGAGGTTAGAGATGATGCCATTAATGGAGGTTGTGAGCTAGAGCAAGAAGAAGAAGAAGGAGCCATTTCTTTCTTGTGTGTTCTATGATAAAAATGAGAGAGTGAGGGTGAAAAATACAAGACCAAACACACCCTCTTGGCTGCCCTCTCTCTCTCTTCTTATCATATCAACACAAAATCAATCAAATAATGTGACACATGCACAAAGAAAGAGACCATGAGTCACCACTTATGCATGTGTCATAATTAATGCTCCTAATCGTGATTTCTAGCTCATTATTTCCATTTGTAAACATTAACCCAAATATTTACAACAATCAAAAGATACGACAACATCTAAAGTAAACTCGTAACGGATCATAAGGATACCCCTCACCTGTATATACATACCTGCATTCGCTTTCCGACTGAATGCGAATGCGATGAGACTAAAGTAATCCAAAAAATCTAATACTAGGATCCGGTTTAAACCAAAGCCCACTAGTATGATCCGCCCGATCATGATCCGTGCACTACTGCACGTATATGATCGGACCCTGCCATATATCATACGGCCTCTACAACGTTTCGCCCGAAACTTGAGAAACTGTCTGTGGGGGACTCTAAAGACTCGTCAATATATTGGCTATGGATTTAACCACTAGCACGTCAGCGGTACTAGCTGTAAGTCCACGTTGCTCACCCTGGTTCATACGGGGAGGCGGAAACGGCGAAAAAGAATTTTGGCGCAAAGGCAACATGGACTAAAACACGGATCTTTGCTAAACTACAAACTAGCAAACTACTAGAGGTGCTATCTACTATGCCATAGAAATTATACCTCACGATACCGGTCCTTCGGGTCTTCATTCCGCTGTCCCGCTCGTCCATCCAAGCTCCGAGGATCGATCCGGATCTTGGTCACCTCCGCGGCCTCCTTGAGTCGAAGACGATCCACCCGAGAGTTGTACACCGAGCTCCACCTCGAGCCGAGGCAACTAGGGCAACAAGATCGCTAATCTTGATGTCCTAGGTTGTGTAGAAGAGGTTGATGGAAGTGTTTGTCTATATGGATTCTTTTTCTCTCAACACTTGAGATCAAAAGAAAATTTCAAGAGGAGGAAGATGAAGGAGAACTAGCAACCATGAAGCTCTTTTTCTTTTCTTCTCACAAGAGAGAGAATGAGAAATGAGAAAATGAATTCTCTACTAAAGAAAAAAAAGGCACCATGGTTCAATAATACATAAACACCATCATTACCAATCCTTTCATGATAAAGTTGATGGCTACTAATGACTTGACCATTTTCATAATCCAAAAAGAAAAAGAAATCCAAAGAAAACTGTAGACCTCTCATGAAGGTCAAAGTCAACTTTGGTCAAACGGTCAACAAAGTCAAGCGTGGTCAAATGGTCAAAGTAATTAGCCATCACATAATTATCACTAAAAGGATTAGTAAATAATGTCCCCGGCTCATAATGGTTTTGACCGAACGAATTGCCAAAACCCTAATGAGTCCGCCTCAAAATGGTTTTGACCGAATCAACTGTCAAAACCCTAATGAGCCTGCCACGTAACGGTCTTGGCCGAATCAACTGCCAAAACCCTAATGAGGCACCTCCTCCTTCATCGCTCCTCAAAACTGTGCATACACACCCGCATCCGCATTCCGTAGAATGCGAATGCACAGAAGACAAAACAAATCCATCCGTGCAATACTAGGATCCGGCTTAAACCAAAGCCCACTAGTATTGCCTGCCCGAACAGCATACGCACACAAGTGCACGTAAGTGATCGCAGCCCTGCCGTAAAACCATACGGCCTCTACACGTTTCGCTCAATGCAGGGAAACTCTCTGTGTGGGACTCTAAAGACTCGACACTACACTGGCAGTGGGTTTAACCACAGACCGCAAGCGGCACTAGCTGTACGTAACGGTCCCCAGGTAGATGTCGAAAAGAAGGCCGATGAGATAAACCCATCCGAACTCCTACTGAGCCTGTATGTGACAATCTCCGTACAGTCCGGTCCGTTCGTCTGAGAACATCGCATGGCGAGCCTAGGGGGTGGTAAACTTCAGTCCCCTAATAACGGTACAAGTCGTGTCGGAGTGTAGCCCAGAACACCCTGAGATAACATTAGAAACCTACCAGTATATCTCGCTTGCCCTGGCCAGGGACTACTCGTGTAATGGCTCTCCTAGACACAGCGCGATGTCAACCCCCAATACCGGGAGAGACGAATCCTGTCTAACCGTCACTGCCTCCAAGTGCTTCGGGACTGCACCCAACTACTACCTGTTTGCACGACTCTTTTGAGCCGTGGTAGGGTAGTAATCCAAGTACAGTGGGAACACACTCGAGGCGAAGTGACAGTGTCAAGTCAGCGGACTAAGCTGTACTCATGTCACCTGGGAACTGATAACTGACAATAGGTATAACACCAACCAACAGTTCCCGACGAGTCCTGTCCAGTGTACTCGTAACCTAACGAGCACCCGCATACTATCTCCAGTATGACGTACTGATGGCTGTGGGACAGACCATCTCCCCTGCTGGGATGAGAAGCGCATACGCTAGTCTACTCCGGAGTATCGATGCCCTGTCTCGATAGTCCTACGACTAGGGACCGGTATAAGGATGTGCTTGTGGATTACCCAGCCCCCACGAGTGTGACTGCCATCACAACGCTGGTAATCAAGCAAAGATCCTAAGGGCTCTACTAATATGTATAAGCGATATGCTAAAAGAAACACATGCACATATTGAAGTAGATACAAACCAAGTAGCATACTACCATTTTGAGCAAGATTGTCTATACAACTGTGAATATCCCAAGCTTCCATTAAGTAATATACAAACTAGTATGATACAGTAATGGCCTCTAGGGCATATACACTAACAATCTTCCACTTGCACTAAGGCCATGTACTGGCGTATCGAAGACCTATCATCTCGATCAGCCGCTCGAACTAAGTCTGGGGTAGGGCCTTCGTGAGTGGATCTGCAGTGTTATTCTCCGAATCTACTCTCTTCACCTCGATCTCCCGGTGATCTACGATCTCCCTGATCAGGTGGTACCGCCTCAAAATGTGCCTGGACTTCTGATGGGACCTGGGTTCCTTCACTAAAGCTATAGCGCCGTTGTTGTCGCAATACAGCGGTATTGGATCAACAATGGTAGGAACCACCTGAAGCTCCGTGAGGAACTTCTTCATCCAGACAGCTTCCTTTGCGGCATCGCAAGCAGCTATGTACTCCGCTTCCATAGTTGAGTCAGAAACGGTCTCCTGCTTGGAACTCTTCCAGCAAACCGCCCCTCCATTGAGGGTAAAGATATAACTCGACATGGACTTGGAGTCATCCTTATCACTCTGGAAGCTGGAGTCAGCAAAGGCCTCGATCTGGAGGTCTTTTCCGCCATACACCAAGAACATCTCCTTAGTCCTTCTCAGGTACTTGAGAATGTTCTTTACCGCTATCCAGTGTTTCTCCCCTGGGTCCGACTGATACCGGCTTACAACGCTTAATGCGTATGCTACATCTAGTCTGGTACATAACATCGCATACATTATAGAGCCTACCACAGAAGCGTAGGGTATAATAGACATGCGATCCCTTTCCAAATCAGTCTTGGGAGACATCTCTTTGGAGAGGGTGATCCCGTGACAAGCCGGTAAATTACCGCGCTTGGAATCTTCCATACTGAATCTTTTCAGTATGGTGTCGATGTACCTGAACTGTGAAAGTCCCAACATCCTCTTAGATCTATCACGATAGATCTGGATCCCCAGAATGTAGTTGGCATCGCCCAGGTCCTTCATGGAGAACCTCTGTGACAAGAATCCTTTGACTGACTGTAGCGTAGGAATATCATTTCCTATTAGGAGAATGTCATCCACGTACAAGACGAGGAATACCACAGTTCTCTCTACAATCTTACTGTAAATGCATGGTTCATCTGGGTTTTTGATAAATTCGAATTCCTTGACAGTATCATCAAAGAAGATGTTCCAACTTCGCGATGCCTGCTTCAGTCCATAGATGGACTTGAGCAACTTGCACACTTTACCGCTGCTCCCACTTTGAATGAATCCCTCCGGCTGATCCATATAGACGCACTCTTCTAAATTTCCATTTAGGAAAGCCGTCTTTACGTCCATCTGTCAGATTTCATAATCGTGGAAGGCAGCAATGGCAAGAAGGATCCGAATGGATTTCAGCATAGCCACTGGAGAAAAAGTCTTGTCATAGTCCAAACCAGGTCTTTGACGAAAACCCTTTGCAACAAGTCTAGCTTTATAGGTTTCAACCTGCCCATCTACACCAATCTTCTTTCTGAAGATCCATTTGCATCCTACGGGTTTTACCCCTTCTGGAGCAAAGTCCAAAGTCCAAACTTTGTTGGTGTACATGGACTCCATCTCGGTCCGTATTGCATCCAGCCATTTTACCGAGTCACCGCTCTAAATGGCTTGCTGGAAACTAGTAGGCTCACCATAATCCATAGTGCAATCCTCTCTATCCCCGTTTATGAGAAAACCGTAGTATCTCTCGGGCGGATGAGACTGCCTACTACTCCTGTGGAGTGGCGCTGGGATGTCCTGTTCTTTCGAACCCTCTGGTTCTACTAAGCTTTCAGTAATAGCTCGTGGTTCTGGAATTTCTTCCAGTTCTATTGCGCTCCCACTTATCTGGTTTTCCAAAAACTCAGTTTCCAAGAAGCGTGCATGACGAGAAACAAAAACCTTTTGTTCCTCTGCGTAATAGAAAAGATACCCCTTGGAGTTCTTTGGGTATCCCACAAACTTACACTGTACTGAGCGTGCCTCGAGCTTGTCTGCATGCTGCTTTTTGACAAAAGCTGGACATCCCCATGTCTTAATGTGCTTAAGATAGGGTTTCTTCCCACACCACATCTGATATGGTGTAGTAGGCACAGTCTTAGTTGGAACTCGGTTTAAAAGATATGCAGCTGATTCTAGTGCATAACCCCAGAAGGATTGTGGTAACTCAGCCTTACTCATCATGGAACGAACCATATCCAATAGGGTTCGATTCCGCCTTTCCGATACACCATTGTGTTGTAGTGTGTATGGAGGAGTAAGCTGAGAGAGAATTGTTAGTGTATATGCCCTAGAGGCCATTACTGTATCATACTAGTTTGTATATTACTTAATGGAAGCTTGGGATATTCACAGTTGTATATACAATCTTGCTCGAAATGGTAGTATGCTACTTGGTTTGTCTCTGCTTTAATATGTGCATGTGTTTCTTTTAGCATATTGCTGGTATACATATTAGTAGAGCCCTTAGGATCTTTGCTTGATTACCAGCGTTGTGATGGCGCTCGCACTCGTGGGAGCTGGGTAATCTATAAGCACATCCTTATACAGGTCCCTGGTCGTTGGACTATCGAGACAGGGCATCGATACTCCGGAGTAGACTAGCGTATGCGCTTCTCATCCCAGTGTGGGAGACGGTCTGTCCCACAGCCGTTAGTACGTCGTACTTGGGATAGTATGCGGGTGCTCGTTAGGTTACGAGTACACTGGACAGGACTCGTCGGGAACTGTTGGTTGGTAATATACCTATCGTCAGTTATCAGTTCCCAGGTGACATGAGTACAGCTTAGTCCGCTGACTTGACACTGTCACTTCGCCTCGAGTGTGTTCCCACTGCACTTTGATTACTACCCTACCACGGCTCAAAGGAGCTGTGCAAACAGGTAGTTTTTGGGTGCAGTCCCGAAGCACTTGGAGGCAGTGACGGTTAGACAGGATTCGTCTCTCCCGGTATTGGGGGTTGACATCGCGCTGTGTCTAGGAGAGCCATTACACGAGTAGTCCCTGGCCAGGGCAAGCGAGATATACTGGTAGGCTTCCAGTGTTATCTCAGGGTGTTTTGGGCTACACTCCGACACGACTTGTACCGCTATTAGGGGACTGACGTTCACCGCCCCCTAGGCCCGCCATGCGATGTATCAGACGAACAGACCGGACTGTACGGAGACTGTCACATACAGGCTCAGTAGGAGTGCAGATGGGGTTCACCTCGTCAGTCTTCTTATCGACATCTACCTGGGGACCGTTACGTACAGCTAGTGCCGCTTGCGGTCTGTGGTTAAACCCACTGCCAGCGTAGTGTCGAGTCTTTAGAGTCCCACACAGAGAGCTATTCGCCTTTAGGCAAAATGAGTAGAGGTCGCATGGTTTTGCGACAGGGTTCGTTCACATTCGCGCACTTGTGCACGTTTGCTGTCCGGACAGTTTATACTAGCGGGCTTTGGTTTAAGCCGGATCCTAGTATATGATTTGAGATTGGTTTTTCTCATTGTGTTCGTGTTCCTCGGATCACGAATGCGGGTGCGTATGCACAGTTGCTTGAGATTGAGGGAGAGGACCTTGATTAGGGTTAATGGCTATTGTCATTTTATTAACCCTAATATTTATGTGTGTGTTATTGTTAATTAGTAATTAGTTTAATAATTATCCATGGTTGTGGTTGTTGACCATTTGACTTCTTTGACTTGTTGACCTAGGTTGACACTTTGACCATCATAATTTCTTTTGGAAGATGCTTTTTGATCTTTGCAATTTGAAATGATAATGGTCATGTCATGATTTACCATGATAATTATCTAGCTAATTATTCAATTAAATTAATTCACACATATTAGTGAGAAGAGCTCTATTTTTTTCTCATTCTCTCATATCATTTCTCTCTCTTGTTCATCCTCTCCCTCAAGCTCTCTCCCTCTCATGTGTTGAGAAACAAAAAGCTTGAGAAAAACCTTCACTTGATCCTCTCTACTCTCTTCTAGGGTTCAAGTCTTAGCATTTCTTGCACTCTAGTTACTCCTAGCTTGGAGTTGAAGCTAAAGGTGGTGGCTTTCAAGTGGATCTTTCTTTGACGGAAGAAGACAAGCAAGGTGAGGCCTTTCTACCATTCCAACGAGCAAGGAGAGAAGGACTAAAGACCAAAGGTATAACCTTTCTACAACTTAGTTAGTTGTTAGTTTACCTTAGCTAGTTTTCGTTTAGCAAAGATCCTCACAAGCAAGGTCCATGTTGCCTAAGTCAAAAAAATCCGTTTTTTATTATATTTTCCGCCTCCCGTAAGCACCGGGATGGGCAACACGGACTTACAGTGGTATCAGAGCCTAACTAAACCTAAACTAGCTAAGTAGTTAAGTGTAACGAAGTTTCGAAACCGGAAAATCGAAAAACCAAACTTGCAAAACCCTAGTTTCTGTTAAAAATTTTTCTGCTCAAAATGAAAATATTTATACTTGTAAAATCGTCTCAGGGTTTTCTGAATACACCCAAGAAAAACGATACCCTAATTCCATCAAGCCGCCGCCCTTCCGCCGCACGAGGTAGGCATATGCGGCGGAAGCGCCGCGGTTTGTCGTTATCGGCGCATCGTTTTTCGTGCAGTGTGTGTTGTTGTTGGTTTTGGGATTTTTAGGATATATTATATGTGCCCAGATTTTCCAGAACTAAAATTTACTTTTGGGGGCCTATAAATCCGTATTTTTCGGAACTTCACTACACTTTAACTACATCGGTTATATCTGTAATGCTTGCATGTATTGAACGTCGGCTAATCGCTATAAGACGATTAGTCGGGGTTATACATGATCTGTGATTGTTATTGGTTTGTGGATATGAATGGATTGGATTGTCGCGGGTGAATGGCCGGGGTGGATGTGAGATGAGCGTTGTTTTTCTTTCATTCATTTGTAACATGTAAATTGATGTAATAATATTCTTTGTATGGCCGCACAACCGGGTCGGGGTTGTAGCCGTCATTGTATAATTCTTTTTACTGTTTTTTGCTCCTAGGATAGACCCATGGAGGGGGTGCACAAACTACCGGGTATCTCGAAGTGCCGAGTGGCCTACTCACGGTGGTGAGGGAGGTTGCTTCGCTTCGGGTGCTTGGCGGGTAGTTTGCCGCACCCGTAGGGGTCTTGGGTGGGGTATTGGCTATTCACCGCGACCGTGTAATCCGCTTTGCGTTGCAGGCTCGAACGCATTGCGGATTCCTAGTATATCCAATGTATTCATCTGTGATCTGTAATGTCTATCATTGCTATATATTTATATATAATAACTATTTAGGCGTTGCTTATGTTTTACAGCCGCGCTAGCCCAGCCCCCGCTCTGTCGTTAGTTAAGTAACCTAACGGGTGATGACGGGGCCCCGTGGCGAATGCGAATGGCATAAGCGTACGTCATATTTTGGTTGTTTTCTGCAATGGTAGGATTAAATGATGGGACGCATTAAAAGAACTAATGCAAGAAATAAACCAAGTAAAAGTCGATTGGAACACTTTGAAAACCACTCGGTTCTTTTCAAAACTAAACTTTTAAACGCGGAGCTTGAACCACTCCTTTTAAAAGCTATCTCGTTCCATCGATTATATCAAGTTCACTACGTTCACGGTTTCGCCAAAACCATCCGTAGCCCTCCATCATTTCGGTTAAATATTCGGTAGTATTCAAGCTATGTATTTTGACCTCACGCCAAGGCATAGTGATTGGTAGCTACCGGATATTTATCCGTTGCATAGATAGAATGCGTTGATTTGAGACAGTCGTACTGCCGTTTTGGCCTACGTCAAGGGTAGGTACGGGTGGGTTCAAATTAACCAGGATAATGATGGGAAGAACTTGACATGTGACTTATGACATTTTGACCTCACGCCAAGGTCATAAGAGCATGGGGCAAAAATCCACATCGGGAGTTTCATAAGTACTGAAACTTGCTAGCGTTGCATACCATTTGGAGTGTGATAATTCTGGTAGGATTCCTTCGTCTTTATCACGCGATGATATTTGGATCCCGATCCTACTGTGAGTATATGCTACTCCTCGGGAAAACTCTCACTTAACGATCAATGCTATAAACCTAGTAGGTGCCTAGAAAGGTGTTAGCGGGGCTACGCCCACAGGGAAAAGAGGTTACTTAATTAAGGAACTTCGCGAAAGCGTTGGAAAACCTCCCTCGAAGTACCGACACTGGCCTGGCTGAACGGTTAAGCAAGTATTGTACGGTGAGAATGATCCCGGCTAATCCTTTTCTTTACGGTTTGAGAAGGGATTCGAGAGACAGTGGGAGCCATCCAGTTTAGACAAACTAAAAACCACTCTAAACTTGCAAGAGCATCATGCTAAAGTGTTTCTTTTCTCTCTCCTAATTGCAGCGACCATTCAAGATGACCGGACTTAAGTTACTATTAGATAAAAACATATTGACAGGGCCAAACTACAAAGATTGGCTCAGGAATGTCAAGATGGCTATCACTTATGACAAGCTGGGGTATATACTTACCACCAAAGCTCCCCCTGTCCCAGGTCCCACCTCCAGCGTCGCGGATGTTGAAATCCGTAAGACATGGGAGATAGATTGCGCGAGGGCCAGATGCCTCGTACTAGCCTCGATGGACAACGACCATCAGAGGAGGCACGAGAATATGGACCTAGAGTCCATATTTCTTCATACAAAAGAACTGTATGGAGAGCAGTCTCGTATCGCAAGATACGAAGTGTCGAAGAAGCTCTTTTCGGCAAGGTTGGCCGTCGGATCATCGGTAGCGGACCACGTGCTTAAGATGATCGGCTACATAGAGGAGCTCGCAGACCTTGGGACCACGTTGGAGAATGAACTCTATACCGATTTGATTCTCCAGTCCCTTCCTTCCACTTACGCCCAGTTCATTCTTAACTTCAACATGCAAGGAAAGGAGGTTGAACTTGCCAAGCTTCTGAACATGTTGAGGACTGCTGAGGGCACCCTACAGAAGGGTAGGGAGACATCCACTTTGTTTGTAGGAGGATCTTCCTCTTCTAGGTCCAGGGCGAAAGCCAAGGGCAAGAAGAAGAAAGCCCCCGCCAAACCAAGAGGCGGTGTCGGTAAAGTGGATACGAAGGGAAAGGGTAAAGCAACAAAGGTAGCGGGGAAGCTGGTGGGGAAGGAAGAATGCTTCTATTGTCACAAAAGTGGTCACTGGAAACAAGATTGCAAGGCTTGGAAAGCCAGAACACAGGATTTGAAGCGAGTTGCAGCTTCAGCTTCAGGTGTGTATGTTATTGAAAATTGTCTATCAATAAACTCTACTTCCTGGGTATTGGATACCGGATCAGGATCTCATATCTGTAATTCTTTGCAGGCGTTGAGAAAGCGTAGAGTTTTGAAGGCAGGTGACATGACCCTCAGAGTTGCGAACGGTGCTAGCATGGATGCTGAGGCCGTGGGGGACTATCACCTGGGATTATCAGATGGACACTTTTTGGTTTTGCGTAGTTGTTATTATGTACCAAATGCAACCTGTAATATCATTTCTGTATCTTTATTATCTAAAGAAGGTTATGAATTTGCATTTGTAAGTAATGTAGTGAACATTCACCTTAATCAAGTGTTGATTGGGTCAGGTACATTGAACAACGGTATATACGTTTTAAACCAACCACAGATTTTCAATATCCAGAATACACACAAAAGAAAGTCTCCAGAAATTAATAAAACTTTCTTATGGCATTGTAGACTGGGTCACATCAACGAGAGAAGATTGACTAAGTTACATACTGAAGGATATTTAGATTCGTTCGAATATCAATCATATGCAACTTGTCAATCCTGTCTCAAAGGAAAGATGACAAAGGCTCCGTTTTCTGGACACGGAGAAAGAGCGAGCGAGCTCTTGGGACTCGTACACAGCGACGTGTGCGGTCCAATGTCTACAAATGCGCGAAGCGGTTTTTCTTACTTCATAACTTTTACGGATGATTTCTCAAGATTCGGACATGTCTTCTTAATGAAGCATAAATCCGAAGCTTTTGATAAGTTCCAGGAATATAAGAATGAAGTAGAAAAACAAACAGGCAAAAGTATCAAGATCCTAAGATCGGATCGAGGAGGAGAATACTTAAGTGCCGAATTCCTGAATTACTTAAAAGAGAATGGAATTCTCTCTCAGCTTACTCCTC
Organism: Agapanthus africanus; assembly: GCA_030015575.1. Classification (NCBI taxonomy): domain Eukaryota; kingdom Viridiplantae; phylum Streptophyta; class Magnoliopsida; order Asparagales; family Amaryllidaceae; genus Agapanthus; species Agapanthus africanus. The sequence goes on along the minus strand of CM057347.1, from coordinate 200,882,768 downwards.
CATACACTCCGCAACATAACGGTGTATCGGAGAGACGGAACCGAACCCTATTGGATATGGTACGGTCCATGATGAGTAACGCTGAGTTACCGCGATCATTCTGGGGATATGCGCTAGAAACAGCTGCATATCTTTTGAACCGTGTTCCCACTAAGACTGTGCCTACCACACCATATGAGTTATGGAGTGGGAAGAAACCCTATCTTCAATACTTGAAGATTTGGGGATGTCCAGCTTATGTCAAAAAGCAGCATGTGGACAAGCTCGAGGCACGCTCAGTACTGTGCAAGTTTGTGGGATACCCAAAGAACTCCAGGGGGTATCTTTTCTATTACGCAGAGGAACAAAAAGTCCTTGTTTCTCGCAATGCCCACTTTCTAGAACATCAGTTCATAGAAAAAGAAATAAGTGGGAGCGCAATAGAACTGGAAGAAATTCCAGAACCACAAACTACTACTGAAAGTTTAGTGGAACCAGAAGGTTCAAAAGAACAGGACATTCCTATGCCACTCCGCAGGAGTAGTAGGCAGTCTCATCCGCCCGAGAGGTACTACGGTTTTCTCATTGACGGGGATAGAGAAGACTGCATCCTGGATTGTGATGAGCCTACTAGCTTCCAGCAAGCCATTCAGAGCGTCGACTCGGTAAAATGGCTGGATGCAATGCGGACCGAAATGGAGTCCATGTACACCAACAAAGTATGGACGTTGGACATTGCTCCAGACGGGGTAAAACCCGTAGGATGCAAGTGGATCTTCAAAAGGAAGATTGGTGTAGATGGACAGGTTGAGACCTATAAAGCTAGACTGGTAGCAAAGGGTTTTCGTCAGCGACCTGGTTTGGACTATGACGAAACCTTTTCTCCAGTAGCTATGCTGAAATCCATTCGGATCCTTCTTGCCATCGCTGCTTTCCACGATTATGAGATTTGGCAGATGGACGTAAAGACAGCTTTTCTAAATGGTCATTTAGAGGAGTGTGTCTATATGGACCAGCCAGAGGGTTTCATTCAGGGTGGGAGCAGCGGAAAGGTGTGCAAGTTGCTCAAGTCCATTTATGGACTCAAGCAGGCATCGCGGAGTTGGAACATCTGTTTTGATGAGACGGTCAAAGAATTTGGCTTTATCAAAAATCCAGATGAACCATGCATCTATTGTAGATTTGTAGCGAGAACTGTAGTATTCCTCGTTTTATACGTGGATGACATTCTCTTAATAGGAAATGACATTCCTATGCTACAATCTGTCAAGGGGTTCTTGTCACACAGGTTCTCCATGAAAGACCTGGGTGATGCCTCCTACATTCTGGGTATCCGGATCTACTGTGACAGATCCAAGAGGATATTAGGACTCTCGCAGTCCAGGTACATCGACACCATACTGAAGAGATTCAGTATGGAAGATTCCAAGCGCGGTAATCTACCGGCTTGTCACGGGATCACCCTCTCCAAAGAGATGTCTCCCAAGACTGATTTGGAGAGGGATCGCATGTCTATTATACCCTACGCTTCTGCGGTAGGCTCTATAATGTATGCGATGTTGTGTACCAGACCGGATGTGGCTTATGCACTGAGTGTGGTAAGCAGGTATCAGTCAAACCCTGGGGAGAAACATTGGATAGCAGTAAAGAACATTCTCAAGTACCTGAGAAGGACTAAGGAGATGTTCTTGGTGTATGGCGGAAAAGACCTGCAGGTTGAGGCCTTTGCTGACTCCAGCTTCCAGAGTGACAAGGATGATTCCAAGTCCATGTCGGGTTTTGTCTTTACCCTCAATGGAGGGGCGGTGTGTTGGAAGAGCTCCAAACAGGAAACCGTTGCTGACTCGACTATGGAAGCGGAATACATCGCTGCATCTGATGCCGCAAAAGAAGCTGTCTGGATGAGGAAGTTCTTGAAAGAACTTCAGGTGGTTCCGTCCACTGTTGACCCAATACCTCTGTATTGCGACAACAACGGGGCTATAGCTTTAGCGAAGGAACCCAGGTCCCATCAGAAATCCAGACACATCTTAAGGCGGTATCACCTGATCAGGGAGATCGTAGATCGCCAGGAGATCGAGGTCCGGAGAGTTGCATCAGAGGATAACACAGCAGATCCATTCACGAAGGCCCTACCCCAGACTCAGTTCGAGCGGCTGATCGAGATGATAGGTCTTCGATACGCCAGTACATGGCCTTAGTGCAAGTGGGAGATTGTTAGTGTATATGCCCTAGAGGCCATTACTGTATCATACTAGTTTGTATATTACTTAATGGAAGCTTGGGATATTCACAGTTGTATATACAATCTTGCTCGAAATGGTAGTATGCTACTTGGTTTGTCTCTGCTTTAATATGTGCATGTGTTTCTTTTAGCATATTGCTGGTATACATATTAGTAGAGCCCTTAGGATCTTTGCTTGATTACCAGCGTTGTGATGGCGCTCGCACTCGTGGGAGCTGGGTAATCTATAAGCACATCCTTATACAGGTCCCTGGTCGTTGGACTATCGAGACAGGGCATCAATACTCCGGAGTAGACTAGCGTATGCGCTTCTCATCCCAGTGTGGGAGACGGTCTGTCCCACAGCCGTTAGTACGTCGTACTTGGGATAGTATGCGGGTGCTCGTTAGGTTACGAGTACACTGGACAGGACTCGTCGGGAACTGTTGGTTGGTAATATACCTATCGTCAGTTATCAGTTCCCAGGTGACATGAGTACAGCTTAGTCCGCTGACTTGACACTGTCACTTCGCCTCGAGTGTGTTCCCATTGCACTTTGATTACTACCCTACCACGGCTCAAAGGAGCTGTGCAAACAGGTAGTTTTTGGGTGCAGTCCCGAAGCACTTGGAGGCAGTGACGGTTAGACAGGATTCGTCTCTCCCGGTATTGGGGGTTGACATCGCGCTGTGTCTAGGAGAGCCATTACACGAGTAGTCCCTGGCCAGGGCAAGCGAGATATACTGGTAGGCTTCCAGTGTTATCTCAGGGTGTTTTGGGCTACACTCCGACACGACTTGTACCGCTATTAGGGGACTGACGTTCACCGCCCCCCTAGGCCCGCCATGCGATGTATCAGACGAACAGACCGGACTGTACGGAGACTGTCACATACAGGCTCAGTAGGAGTGCAGATGGGGTTCACCTCGTCAGTCTTCTTATCGACATCTACCTGGGGACCGTTACGTACAGCTAGTGCCGCTTGCGGTCTGTGGTTAAACCCACTGCCAGCGTAGTGTCGAGTCTTTAGAGTCCCACACATAGAGCTATTCGCCTTTAGGCAAAATGAGTAGAGGTCGCATGGTTTTGCGACAGGGTTCGTTCACATTCGCGCACTTGTGCACGTTTGCTGTCCGGACAGTTTATACTAGCGGGCTTTGGTTTAAGCCGGATCCTAGTATATGATTTGAGATTAGTTTTTCTCATTGTGTTCGTGTTCCTCGGATCACGAATGCGGGTGCGTATGCACAGTTGCTTGAGATTGAGGGAGAGGACCTTGATTAGGGTTAATGGCTATTGTCATTTTATTAACCCTAATATTTATGTGTGTGTTATTGTTAATTAGTAATTAGTTTAATAATTATCCATGGTTGTGGTTGTTGACCATTTGACTTCTTTGACTTGTTGACCTAGGTTGACACTTTGACCATCATAATTTCTTTTGGAAGATGCTTTTTGATCTTTGCAATTTGAAATGATAATGGTCATGTCATGATTTACCATGATAATTATCTAGCTAATTATTCAATTAAATTAATTCACACATATTAGTGAGAAGAGCTCTATTTTTTTCTCATTCTCTCATATCATTTCTCTCTCTTGTTCATCCTCTCCCTCAAGCTCTCTCCCTCTCATGTGTTGAGAAACAAAAAGCTTGAGAAAAACCTTCACTTGATCCTCTCTACTCTCTTCTAGGGTTCAAGTCTTAGCATTTCTTGCACTCTAGTTACTCCTAGCTTGGAGTTGAAGCTAAAGGTGGTGGCTTTCAAGTGGATCTTTCTTTGACGGAAGAAGACAAGCAAGGTGAGGCCTTTCTACCATTCCAACGAGCAAGGAGAGAAGGACTAAAGACCAAAGGTATAACCTTTCTACAACTTAGTTAGTTGTTAGTTTACCTTAGCTAGTTTTCGTTTAGCAAAGATCCTCACAAGCAAGGTCCATGTTGCCTAAGTCAAAAAAATCCGTTTTTTATTATGTTTTCCGCCTCCCGTAAGCACCGGGATGGGCAACACGGACTTACAAGAATTCCATTCTCTTTTAAGTAGCCCAGAAACTTGGCACTCAAGTATTCACCACCTCGATCAGATCTCAGTGTCTTGATACTTTTGCCTGTTTGTTTTTCAACTTCATTCTTGTATTCCCGAAATTTCTCAAAGGCCTTGGATTTATGCTTCATTAGGAAGACATATCCATACCTAGAGAAATCATCTATGAAAGTAATGAAGTATGAATAACCACTTCGCGCATGTGTAGACATTGGACCACACACGTCACTGTGTATGAGTCCCAAGAGCTCGCTTGCTCTTTCTCCGTGTCCAGTGAACGGAGTCTTTGTCATCTTTCCCATGAGACAAGATTCACAAGTGGCATAAGACTGATACTCGAACGGATTCAAGTATCCCTCTTTATGTAACTTTGTTAACCGTATCTCATTAATGTGACCAAGTCTACAATGCCATAAGAAAGCCTGATTTGTTTCCGGAGACTTTCTTTTAAGTGTGTTCTGGACACTGAAGATCTGAGCTTGATTCAATATGTATATCCCGTTTTCTAATGTACCCGACCCAATCAGAACTTGATTTAGGTGGATGTTGACCACATCGCTTACAAAAGTAAAATCATACCCTTCCTTAGAAAGTAAGGATACAGATATGATATTACAAGTCGCACCTGGTACATAAAAACAGTTACGCAGAATCAATATCTGCCCAGTTGTCAGTCCAAGATGATATTCCCCTACGGATTCAGCGTACATGCTCATTCCGTTAGCAACCCTGAGAGTCATATCACCTATCTTGATAACTCTACGGTTTCTCAGAGCCTGTAACGAATTACAGATGTGAGATCCTGATCCGGTATCCAATACCCAGGAAGTAGGGTTAACTGACATACAGTTCTCTATTACAAACACACCCGAAGCCGAAGTCACAACATGCTTCGAATTCTGGCTACTGGCTTTGATAGCCCTGCAGTCCTTCTGCCAGTGTTCATTCCCGTAACAATAGGAACGTCCCTCTTTTACTACATTCAGCCCCAAAACTTTTACCTTTCCCTTCCCTTCTACTTCCCTGGTTTCCTTCAGGGTAGAAGGTAGAGACTGCAAAATCAAGTCAGCACCTGACTGTTCTTCAACGTGGTCTTCAGGTCCGTGAGCTCAAAATAGCTGGTCTCTGTAAGGATGTTTCCCCTTACAGATGACCCGATAGCCAACCTCGCTGGAAGCAATTCGTTCGAGATCTCATATCTTGCGATACGAGATTGCTCTCCATATAAATCTTTGTTATGGAGGAAGATAAAAACTAAGTCCATCTTCTCGTGCTGCCTCTGGTATGCACCATCAAATGAGGCTAACACGAGGCACTTGGCTTTCGCACAGTCTTTTTCCGATGTCCTACGGATATCAATATCCGCGACAGGGGAAACTGGACCTGGGACGGCAGGGGTTGGATTAGTTAAGAGGTGTCCCAGCTTGTCATGGGCAATGGAGATCTGGACAGACCTTTGCCAATCATAACAGTCAGATTCGGTCATTTTATTATCTAGATGTAACCTATGTCTGGTCACTGGGTCGCTGCAATTAAGAGAGAGAGAAGAAAACACTTAGCATGATGCTCTTGTAAGTTTAGATTGATTTTTAATTTATCTAAACAGGATGGCTCCCACTGTCTCTCGAATCCCTCCTCAAACCATAAAGGAAGAATTAGTCAGGATCAATCTCACCGTACAATACTTGCTTAACCGTTTAGCCAGGCCAGTGTCGGTACTTCGAGGGAGGTTTTCCAACGCTTTCGCGAAGTTCCTTAATTAAGTAACCTCTTTTCCCTGTGGGCGTAGCCCCGCTAACACCTTTCTAGACACCTACTTGGTTTATAGCATTGATCGTTAAGTGAGAAAGTTCCCGAGGAGTAGCATATACTCACAGTAGGATCGGGATCTAAATATCATCGCGTGACAAAACTGAAGGAATCCTACCAGAATCATCACACTCCAAATGGTATGCAGCGCTAGCAAGTTTCAGTTTCTTTAGAAACTCCCGATGTGGATTTTTGCCCCATGCTCTTATGACCTTGACTTTGGCCAACAAATCATAAGTCACATGTCAAGTTCTACCCGTCATTGTTCAGGTTAATTTGAACCCATCCGTACATACCCTTGACTTTGGCCAACAAGGCAATACGACTGTCCCAAACCAATGCATCTATCTATGCTACATATGAATACCCAATAGCTACCAAACACTGTGCCTTGACTTTGGCCAACAAACACAGCTTGAATTCTATTGACTATCCATATGAAATGACGGAGGGCTACGAATGGTTTTGGCGAAACCGTGAACGTAGTGAACTTGATATAATCGATGGAACGAGATAGCTTTTAAAAGGAGTGGTTCAAGCTCCGCGTTTAAAAGCTGGTTTTTGAAAAGAACCGAGTGGTTTTGAAAGTGTTCCAACGACTTTTACTTGGTTTATTTTGTTGCATTAATTTTAATGCGTCCCATCATTTAATCCTACCATTGCAGAAAACAACGAAAATATGACGTACGTTTATGCCATCCACATTCGCCACGGGATCCCGTCATCACCCGTTAGGTTACTTAACTAACGACAGAGCGGGGGCTGGATTAGAGCGGATGCAAAACATAAGCAACGCCTAAATAGATATCATATATAGATATATACATTCGTCAGATGCAATGATAGCCATTCCAGATCACAGATGAACACTTTGGATATACTAGGAATCCGCGTTTCGTTCGAGCCTGCAACGAAAGACGGATTGCACGGTCGCGATGAATAGCCAATACCCCACCCTAGACCCCTACGGGTGCGGCAAACTACCCTCCAAGTAACCGAAGCGAAGCAACCTCCCTCAACAACGTGAGTAGGCCACTCGGCACTTCGAGATACCCGGTAGTTTGTGCACCCCACCTTGGGTCTATCCTAGGAGCAAAAACAGTAAAAAGAAATTATACAATGGCGGCTACAACCTCATCCCGGATGTGCAGCCATACAAATAATATTACATCAATTTACAAATTTTACATGAATGAAAGAAAAAGAAACTCTCATCTCACATCCACCCGGCTATTCATTCGCGACAATCCAACGAGTTCATATACACAAACCATCAACATTACAGATCACAGATATGTATAACCCCCACTAATCGACGTATAGCGATTAGCAGACGTTCAATACATATATAACATCACAGATAATATCCATTAGCCAAAGTCTACGGAATATCGATCAAAATACGGATTTGTAACCACCCCAAAAACAAATTTGTTCTCTGGAAAATCTAGGTAGAAACAAACTATATTAAAAATCCTAAAACCTCCAACTAAGTACACTGCACCAAACTCGGTCCACGGCCGAGTCAACTCGGCCACGGATCCGCGGCAAGAAGCATGTTCTTGCCGCGGAACCGCGGCGCTTTGACTGGTTCAGTGGATCGTTTTTGGTGGGTGTCTTTAGAAAACCCTGAGCCGATTTTTCATGTATGTCAAATGATTTTTTGAGCAGTATAAAAAATTGACAGAAAGTTGATTTTTCCAGGACGTGTTTTGTGATTTTTTTCCGATCGATATTCTAAATACTTTGCTAACTTGCTAGTTTATGTTTAGCTAGGCTCTGATACCACTGTAAGTCCACGCTGCTCACCCCGGTTCTTACGGGGAGGCGGAAACGACGAAAAACAATTTTTGGGGCAAAGGCAACATGGACTAAAACACGGATCTTTGCTAAACTACAAACTAGCAAACTACTAGAGGTGCTATCTACTATGCCATAGAAATTATACCTCACGATATCGGTCCTTTGGGTCTTCATTCCGCTGTCCCGCTCGTCCATCCAAGCTCCGAGGATCGATCCGGATCTTGGTCACCTCCGCGGCCTCCTTGAGTCGAAGACGATCCACCCGAGAGTTGCACACCGAGCTCCACCTCGAGCCGAGGCAACTAGGGCAACAAGATCGCTAGTCTTGATGTCCTAGGTTGTATAGAAGAGGTTGATGGAAGTGTTTGTCTATGTGGATTCTTTTTCTCTCAAAACATGAGATCAAAAGAAAATTTCAAGAGGAGGAAGATGAAGGAGAACTAGCAACCATGGAGCTCTTTTTCTTTTCTTCTCACAAGAGAGAGAATGAGAAAATGAATTCTCTACCAAAGAAAAAAAAGGCACCATGGTTCAATAATACATAAACACCATCATTACCAATCCTTTCATGATAAAGTTGGTGGCTACTAATGACTTGACCATTTTCATAATCCAAAAAGAAAAAGAAATCCAAAGAAAACTCTAGACCTCTCATGAAGGTCAAAGTCAACTTTGGTCAAACGGTCAACAAAGTCAAGCGTGGTCAAATGGTCAAAGTAATTAGCCATCACATAATTATCACTAAAAGGATTAGTAAATAATGTCCCCGGCTCATAATGGTTTTGACCGAACGAATTGCCAAAACCCTAATGAGTCCGCCTCAAAATGGTTTTGACCGAATCAACTGTCAAAACCCTAATGAGCCTGCCACGTAACGGTCTTGGCCGAATCAACTGCCAAAACCCTAATGAGGCACCTCCTCCTTCATCGCTCCTCAAAACTGTGCATACACACCCGCATCAGCATTCCGTAGAATGCGAATGCACAGAAGACAAAACAAATCCAACCGTGCAATACTAGGATCCGGCTTAAACCAAAGCCCACTAGTATTGCCTGCCCGAACAGCATACGCACACAAGTGCACGTAAGTGATCGCAGCCCTGCCGTAAAACCATACGGCCTCTACACGTTTCGCTCAGTGCAGGGAAACTCTCTGTGTGGGACTCTAAAGACTCGACACTACGCTGGCAGTGGGTTTAACCACAGACCGCAAGCGGCACTAGCTGTACGTAACGGTCCCCAGGTAGATGTTGAAAAGAAGGCCGATGAGATAAACCCATCCGAACTCCTGCTGAGCCTGTATGTGACAATTTCCGTACAGTCCGGTCCGTTCATCTGAGAACATCGCATGGCGGGCCTAGGGGGTGGTAAACGTCAGTCCCCTAATAGCGGTACAAGTCGTGTCGGAGTGTAGCCCAGAACACCCTGAGATAACACTGGAAACCTACCAGTATATCTCGCTTGCCCTGGCCAGGGACTACTCGTGTAATGGCTCTCCTAGACACAGCACGATGTCAACCCCCAATACCGGGAGAGACGAATCCTGTCTAACTGTCACTGCCTCCAAGTGCTTCGGGACTGCACCCAACTACTACCTGTTTGCACGACTCCTTTGAGCCGTGGTAGGGTAGTAATCCAAGTACAGTGGGAACACACTCGAGGCGAAGTGACAGTGTCAAGTCAGCGGACTAAGCTGTACTCATGTCACCTGGGAACTGATAACTGACGATAGGTATAATACCAACCAACAGTTCCCGACGAGTCCTGTCCAGTGTACTCATAACCTAACGAGCACCCGCATACTATCTCCAGTACGACGTACTGACGGCTGTGGGATGGACCATCTCCCCTGCTGGGATGAGAAGCGCATACGCTAGTCTACTCTGGAGTATCGATGCCCTGTCTCGATAGTCCTACGACTAGAGACCTGTATAAGGATGTGCTTGTGGATTACCCAGCCCCCACGAGTGTGATTGCCATCACAACGCCGGTAATCAAGCAAAGATCCTAAGGGCTCTACTAATATGTATAAGCGATATGCTAAAAGAAACACATGCACATATTGAAATAGATACAAACCAAGTAGCATACTACCATTTTGAGCAAGATTGTCTATACAACTGTGAATATCCCAAGCTTTCAGTAAGTAATATACAAACTAGTATGATACAGTAATGGCCTCTAGGGCATATACACTAACACTAGCTGTACGTAACGGGCTACCAGGTATTGACCAAAAGAGAGGTCGATGAGCGAACTCATCCTGACACCCTACTGAGCCTGTCAGTGACAATATCCGTACGGTCCGGTCCGTTCGTCTATGAGCATCGCATGTCGGGCCTAGGGGGTTAGTAAAAGTCAGACCCCCAAAAGCGGTACAAGTCATGTCGGAGTGTAGCCCAGAACACCCTGAGATACTGCTGCAATACCTACTAGTAAATCTCCAGCCTTGGCCAATGACTTCGTGTAATGGCTCTTCTAGACACAGCGCGATCTCACCCCAATACCGGGAGAGACGAAACCCCTGCCGATCCGCTCACTGCCTCCATGTGGCTCGGGACTGTACCCAACTAAAACCTGTTTGCACGACTCCTTTGAGCCGTGGTAGGGTAGTAATCAAAGCACAGTGGGAACTCACACGAGACAAATGACGATCTCAGGTCGATGAACTAACCTGTACACATGTTACCAGGGAACTGCTATCTGACGTCAGGTATAATACCAACTAGCATGTTCCTGCAAGTCTAGTCCGGTGTACTCATAACCCAATGAGCACCTGTATATATCTTAGGTGATCCAACTGACACCAATGGCTTGTGAGACCAGCCACCGCCCCTCGTCGGGGCCTCGACTGTATACACTAGTCTACTAATGGAGTATCGATGCCCAGTCTCGAAACTCCCACGACTAGGGACCTTTTAAGGATGTGCTTACAGACCCCAGCTCCCACGTATATGATCGCCATCATACTGCTGGCAGTCAAACAAGAATCCTAAGGGCTCTATCAACGTGTAATAGCGACCTGTAAGGTCACCTAAAGCTGTACACGATGATAAAGATAAACCAGATAGCATACTATCATCTTGAGTAAGACTGTCCTACCGGTATAGGTCCTCCCTCAATCATTGCAATCACGTGCCTGTGATCCAATAATTGACTTGGAGGGCACTATATCCAACAGTCACGACCCAAATGTGGAATGTGACCGGCACATAAATCACGCAACGTCTAAAGGCATAACGTAATCCAAGTAAGCCGAAAACCCAGAATCTAAACCGTAATAAAGTAGAGTGGTAAAATACTTGTTTAAAAAGTTAATTTAAAATGCAAAGGGTTATATCAAAATCTTTGAAGATTCAAGTTATTATAAAAATTTCGGCAGCATCTCCTTTGTAAAACTGATCCCAAACCGATACATAACAAGAATATACATGAGCATGATACAATAAAAGCGTCCCTACTTAGGAGCAATCTCAACGCCATCCAGCGGAACACAATCACAAGCAAGATATATGACATCATAGTGCGAATAAAATAAAGAAGTAAGAAAAAACAACAATTCCCACAATGAAAACATAAAAGTCGGCTCACATAAGCTCGACACCAGATATCAAAATAATACAAGTCTCACAGTCTCGTCTCTAAGTCAAATATACAAGTGGTAGATGGAGTATACTAGATACAAAGAGAAAATATACAAGGTGGTGTTAGTGTATATGCCCTAGGGGCCATTATTGTATCATACTAACGTGTATATTACTTAATGGAAGCTTGGGATATTCACAGTTATATTAACAGTCTTTCTAAACATGGTAGTATGCTACTTGGTTTATATCTATCTTAATATATGTGTACGTATTGATAGAGCCCTTAGGATCTTGCTTGACTACCAGCGTTGTGATGGCAGTCACACTAGTGGGGGCTGGGTAGTCTACAAGCACATCCTTTTTCAGGTCCCTAGCCGTAGGATTATCGAGACAGTGCATCGATACTCCGAAGTAGACTAGTGTGTACGCTTCTCATCCCAGTTGGGGAGATGGTCTGTCCCACATCCATCAGTACGTCGTACTGGAGATAGTATACAGGTGCTCGTTGGGTTACGGGTACACCGGACAGGACTCGCAGGGAACTGTTGGTTAGTATTATACCCGTCATCAGTTAACAGTTCCCAGGTGACATGAGTACTACATAGTCCGCAGACTTGACACTGCTACTTCGCCTCGGGTGTGTTCCCACTGTTCTTAGATTGCTACCCTACCACGGCTCAAAGGAGTCGTGCAAACAGGTAGCAGTTGGGTGCAGTCCCGAAGCACTTGGAGGCAATGGCGGTTAGACAGGATTCGTCTCTCCTGGTATTGGGAGTTGATATCGAACTGTGTTTGGAGAGCCATTATGCAAGGTCCCTGGCCAGGGCAAGAGAGATATACTGGTAGGTTTTCCAGTAGCTTTTCAAGGTGTAATGGGCTTCGCTCCAACACGACTTATACCGCTTTTAGGGGATTGACGTTTGGCCCCCTAGGCCCGATATGCGATAGTCCTAGACGAACAGACCGGACTGTACGGAGATTGTCACATCAGGCTCAGTAGGAGTTCGGATGGGTTTCCTCATCGACCTTCTTATCAACATCTACCTGGAGACCGTTACGTACAGCTAGTGCCGCTTGCGGTCTGTGGTTAAACCCACTGCCAGCGTAGTAGTCGAGTCTTTAGAGTCCCACACAGAGAGTTTCCCTGCTTCGGGCGAAACGATATAGAGGTCGTATGGTTTTACGACAGGGTTCAGACACATACGTGTTTTTACGCACGTACGATGTTCGGACAGTTTATACTAGCGGGCTTTAGTTTAAGCCAGATTCTAGTATTGGATTATTGGATTTATACAGTCTCAGTATTTCCGTGTTTTCACGGATAGGAGGGGCATTCTCGTAATTACTCGAGAAGCTTTTAGAAGGTCGATGAGGTGGAGAGCTTAGGTGTTATATACATTAAATGGTTTTGTGACTCATGGAGATGATTCATCAAGTGAGTTAATGAAGCATTAATGCTTTTAATGACTCATTAGATGATTCATTATGTATTAAATGAAGCATGAAGATATTTGTGCAAAAGATATTTTGTGCAAGATATTTTATGCTTCATATATATACACAAATGAGTTAATTTCCATTAGATAATTATTCTCACATTCTCTCTCCTCAAGCTCTCTCTCTTCAACCCTAACCCTAATCCTCTCATGTGTTGAGATCCTAGGGTTAGCAAGACAAAGAGATCCCTAATCCTATTCTATATCCTCTAGGTTACTTTGATTAGCACTCATAGCAACCTAGTTACCTCAAGTGTGAGGTTAAGCTTGGAGAAGTAGCTCTCGGGTGGATCTTCTATCACAAAGAGGAGGTCGACGAGGAGGTGGTCAACGAGAACAAGAAGAAATTGATTCATTAGGTATAATCTTCTTTCATAGTAGTTAATCCCTCCTATGTTGTTGTTAGTTAGGGTTTGGCAAAGATCCGTAAAGTTAGTCGATATTAGTTTAAACAAAATGATTTTTTTACCTATTCCGCCTCCCCGCATCATGTGGGGTGTCTAACGTCGACTTGTAGTGGTATCAGAGCCTCGCTAAACCGTAACTAACTTGTTAGCAAAGTCGTTAGAAATTCGATCGCAAAACGAACCGGAAAAAACATCATTTTGACCAAGTTTCTGCCGATTTTAAAATGGGGTCTAAAAATTTTTCAGGGACCCTTAAAAATACAAGCACGGAATTATAAGGTTACTGGAGAAATTTGGGATCCTAACTCGGCCAAACCGCCGTGGATCTGCGGCCGATCCAAGCGATCCGCCGTGGATCCAAGCGATCCGCCGCGGCCGAGTTGGAGCCGAGTTAGCCCAAAATTCCCCAGTAACTCTTCTGTGTTGATTTTGTTTTTTCTGGGATGTTTTGTTTCTACTCAGGTTTCAGGTGCACAGAGAATAATTTGGAGTAGAATCATTTGTGTTTGCTTGGTCGAAATTCTAAGATGTTTGGCTAACTTGATTATATCTGTGATTTGTTTAATTTGTTCGTAAACCTTCCCTAACTGCTAGTATGTCGGTTAGCAGGGGGTTGCACATTTCTGTAATAGTTTATACTGGTTTGTGTTTGTGGACTTGTTGGATTGTCGTGAATGGATAGCTGGGGATGTGAGACGAGCGTTTCTTTCATTCAAATGTAATTTGTAAATTGTTCTAATATTATTTTGCGGGGCACATCCGGGATGAGGTTGTAGCCACCGTTGGATTATTTCATTTACTGTTTTCTGCTCCTAAGGTAGACCCAAGATGGGGTGCACAAACTACCGGGTAGTTTGAAGTGTTTAGTGGCTTACTCATGTTGTTGAGGGAGACCGCTTCACTTCGGGTACTTGGCGGGTAGTTTGCCGTACCCGTAGGGGTCTAGAGTGGGGTTTTGGCTATTCATCGCGACTGTGTAATCCGTCTTTCTTTGCAGGCTCAAAAGAAATGCGGATTCGTAGAAAATCCAATATGTTCATCTGTGATCTGGAATGCCTATTATTGCGTCTGACGAATGTATAATATTTATATTGATAGCTATTAGACGTCGCTTATGTTTTGCACCCGCGCTAGCCCAGCCCCCGCTCTGTCGTTAGTTAAGTAACCTAACGGGTGAATGACGGGGCCCAGTAGCGAATGCGGATGGCATAAGAAGATGTTGTATTTTCGTTGTTTTCTGCAATGATAGGTTAATTGATGGGACGCATTATATTAATGCAAAGAAAATAAACCAAAGTTGAATCGTTGGAACAGTTTAAAAGAAACCACTCGGTTATTTTAAAAAAGAAGATATTTTTAATTGCGGAGCTTTAACCACTCCTTTTAAAAAGCTATCAGGTTCCTTCGATCATATCAAGTTCACTACGTTCACGGTTTCGCCAAAACCATTCGTAGCCCTCCGTCATTTCATTTGGGTATTCAGTAGTATTCATGCTAGGTATTTTGGTCAACGCCAAGGCATAGTGTTTGGTAGCTGCTGAGTATTCATTTATTGCATAGATAGTGTAGGGTTCCTAGGCATCCTAAAGAGGTCTCACAAGGCATCACCCATGCCATTTTACAAAAATATGGTGCCGAGAAACCCTAGTTAACGGATCGTTGCTAGAAATCTAGGCGAAAAAGTAAACTAGTTAACACTTAACTACTAGAATACGGAAGTTACAACCTTTGTAGATCCGGATATCCACCTCCACGGCTCCGCAACGAAGTCTCCTCGCTGTCCAAGTCGAACCCCGGGCTCTAGCGTCGGCTTCATCGGAGAATGAACGGGCTTGGTCATCGACGACGATGCCGAAGATGATCTACGTCGAGGCATCGCTAGATCAAGCTCCCGCTTCACAAAGTGATGAAACTTGTGAAGAAAACACACTCTACTACTTGGCAAGAGGTAGAGGATGAAGAAATAGGAGGTGGGTTCTCTTTAGAATTGGATTTCTCACTCTTAAGCTCAAGTTGCCATTGATGGCCTCAAGGTTTCAAACTTGAAGATGAAGAAGAAGATGAGCTAGAATTATGATAAGTCTTTTTCAAATCATGAAATAAAATTAATACTTATCATAATATAACTAAGGTTAAGTGTAGAGAGCAAACCATGGTAAGTGGGAATAGTTAGGGTTTAGCATGAAGACAAAATGGTCTTTGAGTCAAACCTTCATGAAGCTTCATCAAGCTTCATGACAAAAAGGAAAACCAGTTTGTTTTCATAAAATTATTTAAATAAATAAGAATGGATAAATAAATGAGAGAGTAAAACAAAACCCTAAACTTAACCATGGTTTTATTCTTTACACTTAACCATTTAAACATGCATCATCAAACATGATACAAACAAGTGCACAAAAGTATATCACATATACATCATGCACATCAAGTGAGAAAATCCATATAAAGTGAACCAATACTAGCTAATGCAAAGTAATATATCAAATATATAATTATGCATTAAATCATTAAATCAACATTTGATTCAATGATCCGGTCATGTCGCACATAACCGACTAGAATCCAATGTATCGATTTATCGAATCAATGATTCGATAACTAGGTCATATCGAATATAACCAATCGAAACATATATCGCGAGAATGAAATGCGGTATCACATACACGCATTATTCTCGGTCGTGCACATATCTCATATGCGCTCCTATTTCGTTTCGCTTGAGCCAGGAAACCTCTGTGTAGGACTCTAAAGACTCGTCAATACGCCGGTAGCAGATGATGATCATATCAAGCATCCACAAGCCGCAAGCGGTCTGCTAAACGTAACGGCCACCCGGGTATTGAGCGATCAGAAGATCGACGAGCTAGCCCGCTCACACTCCTGTGAATCCAACCAGTAACACTTACCGTACAGTCCGGTCTCTTCGTCTGATACGTCGCATATCAAGTCTAGGGGTGGTAAACGTCAGACCCCAATAACCGATAAGTCGTGCCGATGTGAGGCTCATAACGGGTCGAGAAACTACTGGTAACACTTACCAGTAAATCTCTGATCAGCCCTGGCCAGGAACTTCCCTGTTACGGCCAATCGAGCACAGCGCAACATCAACCCCCAATACCGGGAGAGACGAAACCCCTCCTATCGCTCATTGCCTCCATGTGACTCGGGACTGTACCCAAAGACCACCGTTTTGCATGCCCTCATGGACGTGGTAAGGTGGAGATCAAAGCACAGTGGGAATCACACAAGACTCTATGACGATCTCGGGTCTACAGACTAACCTGTACAAGTGTCACCTGAGAACTGCCATCTGACGTGAGGTATAATACCATCTGGGAGTTCTCGGCGAGTCCGTCCAGTGTACCCAGTCTCCACTGAGCACCCGTATACCATCTCTGATGTCAAACACCAATGGATATGGGATCATCCATCTCCCATCACATGGGTCGAGAAGCGTATACGCTAGTCTACACTGGTATATCGATGCCCCGTCTTGATACACCAACGACTAGGGACCTTGAAGGATGTACTTATGGACTACCATGTCCCCACTAGTATGATCTGCATCATAGTCCAGGTAGTCAAGTACACATCCTAAGGGCTTTACCAACATGTAACTATAAGACAGTATAAAGAGACTAGTGTACATGTTAAGATAAAGAGTAACCAGATAGCATACTATCATATCGAGCAAGAAAGTCATCTCTATATATGTCCAAGCATCCAATATAATATACAACATCTGTACAATACTGGCCTCTAGGGCATACATACAACTAACAATCTCCCACTTGTAGGGTTCCTAGGCACTCTTGTGAAGGTTCAAAAGGCATCAAACATGCCCGGATAAAAATTTAGACGTGCCGAACAACCCAAAGCCGGGATTTTTGCTAGATTATTAGGGTTAAACATGCAAGATGATAACTTTTATCTAAGTGTGAGGGATTACAACCTTTGTAGTCCGCTCCTTCACTTCACAAGCTCCGAGTAGAAGTCCCTTTGCCGCGATCCACGATCTCCCGGACTCATGAGAGGCTCCACGACTCGAACGATCCATGCTAGCTCGAAGTATTCCAAATCTCCGATGATCTACCTCGAAGTTGCAAAGACTCAAGCTTTCTCACTCTTATGAGATGAACACACTAATCTCAAGGGCTAGATGAGATGAGGATGAGAGAGTAGTAATTTTGCTTTCTTTTTACATCATTTTCTCATATTTATTCATCACTTAAGGATGTAGGGTGTTTTTCGTCACCCCATTGAGATGGGAATACGCGCACGCTTGTCAGGCGTACTACAGATTCCCCCTGCCTAGGGTAGGCTGGGGTTTAATGATTGTGGGGATCCGAATCTCCGGCAGCCGCGGACTAAGCTGCCGTTAATTACCCCTCGCCTTTGGGGCGAGGGAACCTCCGATTAATGGGTTAAACTGGTCATGCGAACTCAATGTGCGGTGTGCGTGTGTTTTGTTTGAAAAGGGGGTTTTGGGTATATCGGGAGCCACGCAGAGTTTTTACGGGGGTCCCGCTACCCGGATAGCGGGCTGGGGGTCAAGGGGGCTAGCAGCCCCCTTGCGGGGTTCGGGGCAGCGCCCCGGCCCGAAAATTTTTTTGAGGGGGAGAGTGTGGCGGAGTATGTGTATGTGTACATTTGTATACATATGTATATATATACATGTATATATAAGTAAAGGGGAAAAAGAATCCAAAGGATGCGTGGGGCCAGCGCCTAGGCGCTTGAGCGCGAGCGCGCCACGTGGGCGCTTTGCGCTCGAGCGCAAAGTGCTGGAGCGCAACGCGCCACGTGTCGGCACGTAGGCGACTTGCGCTCGAGCGCTTGCGCTGGAGCGCAAGCGCGCCACGTGTCGGCACGAGGGCGACTTGCGCTCGAGCGCTTACGCTTGAGCGCAAGAGCGCCACGTGTCGGCACGAGGGCGACTTGCGCTCGTGCGCTTGCGCTGGAGCGCAAGCGCGCCACGTGTCGACACCAGGGCGAGTTGCGCTCGGGCGCTTGCGCTGGAGCGCAAGAGCGCCACGTGTCGGCACGAGGGCGCTCTGCGCTTGAGCGCCGGCGAGAAAAAGAGGCTTTTAGCCTAAAAAGATTTCTCTGATGAGAAATCAAAGAGGAGTTGGACTCCTGAGTGTTCTTCTTCTTCTTCTTCTTCTTCTTCTTTTTTGGGGGGGGATTTAGTGAAAGATGTTCTTCTTCTTCCTCCTATCGCTTGGCCGGATCTTGAAGATCAAGAAGCAGGAGATTTTAAAAATCACTCCTTTTTTTAGATCTGATGGGAGATCTGAGTTCCCCTTTGTGGGTTTTGTGGTGGAAAACTACTTAGTTTTGGAAAAGAAAGAGTAAAACTCTTGATTTAAATTCAAGAGAAAAATGAAAAGGTTTAGAACCTTGAAGATGGAAGAAAAGAGCTCAGCTCTAAGACTTTTTTTTTTTTTTTAGAGAGAAAAAGTTGTTGGGATATTTCATTATCCTTGCCTTTATAGGCTACACATTTTACACATAGCCCCTTGGGATTCACAAAATGGCATTCTGCCTATCCCATGGCTCATGTGCCATTTCTTTTTACACATAAGCCATGGGCTTTACAAAAATTTGGCTTTATGCCTATTATTTCTTACATTTATCCAAAAATAAAATGAAAGAAATACAACAAAATTATTTATTACAAAAATTTTTATCTTGGCATGGGTGGAGGCCGGCCGCTTCATGTTCTGGCTCGACCCGGGCATAGGCCCACTGGATCTGGGCTTGGGCCCACTTGGCTTGGGGTTGACTTTGATTTTGACTTGGTCAACCGGGGTGTAAATTTTTACCCCAACAAATTGCCCCCCATCAATAAATGCACACCACATATGTGGGTCGTGTGCATGAAATTGATGGATCTTCTTTTACCTGGAGGCGACCTGATTTGGTTCCCGCTTTTTGGGAAGCTGGCACTGCCCTTTTTACGACATGGGCGGTCGTTGCTTGACATGACTCCGAGATTGATCTGGTTCCCGCTTTGTAGGAATCCTGCGCTGTCCTTTTTGCGACTTGGACGGTCGGTGCTGCCCTTTTAGCGACGTGGACGGTCGGTTCTGCCCTTTCTGCGACTTGGACGGTCGATGCTGCCCTTTTAGCGACATGGACGGTCGGTGCTGCCCTTTTTGCGACATGGACGGTCGGTGCTGCCATTTTTGCGACGTGGACGGTCGATGCTGCCCTTTTAGCGACGTGGACGGTCGGTGCTGCCATTTTAGCGACTTGGACGGTCGATGCTGCCATTTTAGCGACTTGGACGGTCGGTTCTGCCCTTTTTGCGACATGGACGGTCGGTGCTGCCATTTTTGCGACGTGGACGGTCGATGCTGCCCTTTTAGCGACGTGGACGGTCGGTGCTGCCATTTTAGCGACTTGGACGGTCGGTTCTGCCCTTTTTGCGACATGGACGGTCGGTGCTGCCATTTTAGCGACGTGGACGGTCGATGCTGCCATTTTAGCGACGTGGACGGTCGATGCTTGATTTGACTTGCTCTGCTTCTTGCAGTGTCAGGGGTAGACTTGACTTGCTCCGCTTCTTGCGGTGTCGAGATTGGATTCTGACTCGCTCCGCTTTCTGCGGTGTCGGAGTGGAAGTTGACTTGTTGATTTGGGTTGACATCAGCATCGCTATACTGGAATATGGTACCAGGAGCGAATCATCATCTGTCATTGAGAGGATTCTGGGATTTTGGTTTTTGTTTGGCATCTGCATTGCTGCATTGGAATAATGCCAGGAGCAACTCATCATTTGCCCCGAGAGAATTTAGATTTGGTTGCTTAGGACAGATTGGGATTGTTTTATGCCCGTGGATTGTATACGGTTTTGCAGGATGTATGATCCAGACCGTAGGGCCGGAAAAATTTCGGGACTTTGTCGGCGTCTGCATCGCTGCACTGGAATATGGTACCAGGAGCGACTCATCATTCGCCGTTGGGGTATGGGATTTGGAATTTGGTTGGCGTCTGCATCGCTGCACTGGAATATGGTACCAGGAGCGACTCATCATTCGCCGTTTGGGGACTTGGAATTTGGATCTTGTTTGGCATCAGCATTGCTGCACTGGAATAATGCCAAGAGCAACTCATCATTTGCCTCGGGAGGACTTGGGATTTGGGTTTTTGGTCGGCATCAGCACCGCTAACATTGAAGCGAAATGCCAGGAGCGAATCATCATTTGCCGTTTCCCGTTGGGGAACGATGGCTTAGGAGATAGGTTTGGGTCCCTATCACCTAAGGCTTTTCAATTTTATGGGCCATGAGGGTCCCATAAAAGCATTTTCTCCCTACGAGTCGTAAGGACCCCGCAGGTGTATTTTCTCCTTAGGAATCGTGAGGATTCCTAAGTGTGTTGCTCCTTTGTGAGTCGTAAGGATCTCACGCAGGGGGTTTCTCCTCACAAGGTCGAGAGGACTTTGCGAGTGTATTTCATCTCTTTTCACGAGTTTGCGCCCTTTCGGGTTTTCACAGACTCGCCGGTAGTCCTGCTGTTTTTACTCACGGAGCCCTTTCGGGTTTTCATCCGTGCCCATTTTGCTTGTGGACATACCGTTTATTTCTTCTTCTTCTTTTTTCCTTTTTCTTTTCTTTTTTTTTTTTTTTTTTTTTTTTTGGCCGCTGGTGGGACTTTGAAATAGTCTCACTGGCAGGATTTGGGAGAAATAGGGGTCATTTACGCCCGTGGATTGTATACGGTTTTGCAGGATGTCTGATCCAGACCGTAGGGCTGATGTGCTCAATTCGCCTGCGACTTGGAGCATTCATGTGTAGTATTTCTTGAGATATCGGCCATTGATGGGTGGCATGGGCCTTTCTCCCTCGGCACTTATTAGTTGGTAGGATCCTCCGTCGAACACTTTCTCGATGACGTATGGTCCTTCCCAGTTCGGCTCGAATTTTCCCTTGGCATGTCGATTGGGGATGATCGGTCTTTTGAGGACCAACACCAATTCACCTTTCTTGAAAGCGCGGAGACGGGTTATCTTGTCATAGGCCCGTGACATTTGGGCTCGGTATAGCTCCAGATTTTGCTGCACCGCGAGCCTCTTTTCTTCGAGGGCATCGAGTTCTTCAAGTCGAAGGAGCACGTTTTCTTCCTCCGTCAACTCATGTTGGACGGCCATTCTTAAGCTTGGAACTTCAACTTCGAGGGGGAGGACCGCCTCCACTCCGAAGAGCAATGAGTATGGAGTGGACTGAGTTGGAGTACGGTGTGTGGTACGATATGCCCACAACGCCTCGTGAAGTTTGAGATTCCAGTCTCTCTTGTTGGCTGAAGCATTTTTCCTCAGGAGCTTGTATAGAGTCTTATTGAAGGCTTCGGCTAGCCCGTTGGCTCTTGGATTATAGATGGAGGAATATCTCCAGTCTATCTTGTGCTGAGTAGCGAACCTTGAGACATTGAAGCTCTTGAAAGAAGGCCCGTTGTCAGAAATGATTCTTCTTGGTGTACCGAAGCGGTATAGAATATTATGCTGGAAGAATGTCAGAATATCCTTTGTCTTAACTTCTTTTAGCGGGACAGCTTCAGCCCATCTGGAGAAGTAGTCTGTCGCGGCCAGTATAAACCGATGGCCTTTGGATGACGGAGGATCAATTGGGCCAACAATGTCGGTGCCCCAGACTTCGAAGGGCCACGACGCCACTGTAGGATGCAATGGATTGGGATGCTTGTGAATAAAATCACCGTGAATTTGGCAGATATAACATTTCTTTGCATGCTCTCCGCAATCCCGTATCATGGTGGGCCAGTAATACCCAAGCCGTTTGATTTGAAGTCGCATCTTGGGGCCAGATTGGTGAGCACCGCAAACGCCCGAGTGGACATCTTTCATGACCTTTTGGGCTTCGGCCAATGACAGACACCTGAGCCATAGTTGGTCGTATGACCTGCGGTATAACGTGTCATTTACAAACACGTATCGGAGAGCTCTTTTCTTCAGCTGAATCCTCACAGATTTTTCTTCGGGCAGCTTGTCGTATCGGAGGTACTCTATGAAGGGTTCTCTCCAATCGGGCTCGTCTTGGATGATCAAAGCTTCTTCCGCAGGACTGCTTTTCTGTTCCGCGCTTTCCTCTTCTCGTAGAGAGACTGGGGGTAGAATTTGCCGGCTCCTGACTGTGATCAGAATTTCGTCCATGTCAGGATCAGCCAGCTCCTTGGCCAAGCGAGCGAGTACATCAGCCTTTCCGTTCAACGCTCTAGGGACTCTCGTTAGTTCAATATGAGTGAACCGTTTCATGAGTTCCACCACCCTACCTCTGTACCGAGCTAACTCGGGTTTGTATATCTTATAGTCGCCGCTTACTTGGTTGACGACAAGCTGGGAGTCACCGTAAACTCGTAACCGAAGGATTTCCATTTCTATGGCGAGTTCCAAACCAGCTATCAGAGCTTCATACTCAGCTTCATTGTTCGTTCGAGGCTCGGTGAGAGCAAAAGAACGTCGTAGGGTTCCCATTGATGGTGTGATGAACACCAATCCTATCCCTGCTTTTATCTCCGGGACGCTTGATTTACTGGAGGTCCTTATTGACGAGGCTCCATCGAAGTAGAGCTCCCAACATGGCTCATCTTCCTCGAGGTGCAGCACTTGTTCATCGGGTAACTCACAATTTAGCGGCGACCCTTCTGGTATGGGATGAGCGGCGAGAAAGTCTGCAATAGCTTGCCCTTTTACTGCTTTCTGAGGGGTATAAACTATGTCAAACTCAAGTAGCATGACAGCCCATCTTGCCATCCTGCCGGCTAGGCTTGCTTTGGTCATCAAGTGTTTGAGCGGGTCGACCTTGGAGATCAGCATAACCCGATGAGCCAGCAGATAGTGCCTCAGCTTCTTCACAGCAAATATCAGAGCCAGGCATTGCTTTTCGATTGGGGAATAGTTGTGTTCCGCCCCGACTAGAGTTCGACTGAGGTAGTAGAGGGCATTTTCCTTTCCCTCCTCGTTATTCTGGGCGAGGAGCGCACCGAGTGACTCATCTAGCGCGGTAGTGTAGAGAATCAACGGTTTATTTGGAATGGGAGCAGCCAGCACTGGAGGGTGCAACAAGTATTGTTTGATGCTATCGAACGCTGCTTGACATTCGGCATCCCAGATAAAAGGAGCTCCTTTCTTCATGAGCTTTGAGAAGGGCCTACATCTCCCCGATAAATTTGAGATAAACCTCCGTATATAAGCAAGCTTGCCTTGAAAAGATCTTAGCTGCGTCAGACTCTTCGGAGGGGGCATCTCCATGATGGCCTTTATCTTTGATGGGTCAACTTCGATCCCTCGATGTCGGACTATGAAGCCCAGGAATTTTCCCGATGACACGCCAAAAGCGCACTTCAGAGGGTTCATCTTCAGATCGTATTCCCTCAGTCTGGTGAGAACGGTCCTGAGATCTTGGATATGATCGGCCTTGGCTTTAGTCTTGACGACCAGATCATCAACATAACATTCGACGACTTTATGGATTAGGTCATCAAAGATATTAGTCATCGCCCTTTGATATGTAGCACCTGCGTTCTTCAGTCCGAATGGCATTACCTTGTAGCAATATATTCCGATCGGGGTTCGAAATGCTGTGTGCTTCTCATCCTCAGGCGACATCTTGATCTGATTATATCCAGACGAGCCGTCCATAAAGGTGAACAGTTCGTAATTTGAGGTGTCATCGACCATCATTTCCATGACCGGCAGCGGAAAGTCGTCTTTAGGACATGCCTTGTTGAGATCCCTGAAATCGACACAAACTCGGATCTGCCCATTTTTCTTCTTCACTGGGACTATGCATGCGATCCAGTCCGCGTATTTCTCTTCCCTGATGAAGCCGGCATCGATGAGCTTCTTAGTTTCCTCGATGACCTTTTCTTCTAGTTCCCTTCTCATTCTTCGAGGAGCTTGTTTGACTGGCTTAGCATCAGGAGATATAGCCAGCTTATGTACGGCTACCTCAGGGGAAAGGCCGGGCATTTCTTTGTACGTCCACGCGAAGCAGTCGACAAACTCACGCAGTAGGGCAATTATCTGCTCTTTCATTTCCTCCGACAAGAGTGAGCTGATGTAGGTCGGCCTTGAATTATCGGGCGTTCCTAAGTCAATCTCGGTTAGCGCATCAAAGGTTGCTTGTCCGCCATCTTCGAGCTCTTGAGGAGCTTCTTCTGGCTCAGCTATCTCGTCATCATCATTTGATCTTTCGCTGGCCTCACCAACATGGATCATGTAGCACGCTTTGGAATGAGGTTGAATGTAGCCTATGCCCCGTCTATCTGGAATTCGTCCATCGATGAGTGCTCGGACCTGGGGCGGATACCATAGCCCTTCGTAAAACTTTGCTTCGGACTCCGTTTGATATAACCGGCATCCGCACTTCTTAAAGTATTCCCGCATCTCGGGCGCATAGTATCTGGGATTGAGGACGGCTCTTATGCCTCTCTCATAGGGAAGGCACGGGACAGAAAGATCGTCCGGGTGCACAACGGGGTTTGACCTGTAAAACAGGATGCCCTTCTGTCCATTTTTCCTCCCGGGCACGTAGAAAGTTTTCAGCTGGTCCACGGTAGAGATTGACAATGCGTCGAGCTCTTTGCACATATGTTCCGGCACCCTTGTGATGGCTAGGGACCCTTCTGCAACTTCGAAGGTCTCTCGTAGTTTCGCTTGCTGCATGGGGGGCCGATCTGCACAGCTGTTGCACGGCAGGTCCTCTTCTTCTGACTCTTCAGTGTCACTGCCAAGATGAGGGCGGACTTT
The DNA here is from genome assembly GCA_030015575.1 of Agapanthus africanus. Lineage (NCBI taxonomy): Eukaryota > Viridiplantae > Streptophyta > Magnoliopsida > Asparagales > Amaryllidaceae > Agapanthus > Agapanthus africanus. The sequence goes on along the minus strand of CM057347.1, from coordinate 200,857,646 downwards.
GCTGCTAGACGGGCCTTCAGTAACAGATTCGTCCGTATCGCTGCCGAAACGAGGGCGAGTTTTACGGAAGGACGGGCTTCCAGCATCGGACTCATCAGTGTCGCTGCCGAAATGCGGGCACACTTGGGTATTTTTGCTTTTGAAAGTGACAGCCGGCGCAGATTTGCTTTTGAGTCTTGGGGCCGTTCTATCCTCAGTCAGTTGTGGCTTAGCATTTTGGTGGTTCGTAAAGTACCGAGAATCTTCATATCGGACTTCATGCACACCGAACGGCTGGATGTCTCCGTCAATGCGTCTTTCTTCGCCATTTTTAGTATACTTCATGCATTGATGGAGAGTTGACGGAATGATGCCGTAATCGTGGAGCCACGACCGCCCTAAGAGAATCTTATAAGATGTGTCGGCGTCGATCACGTATATCTTAGCTTCAGTTTGCAGATCCCCAAATTTGATTGGCAAAGCTATAGACCCCAGAACTTGCTGGCAATTTTGGTTGAAGCCTTGAATGACAATCCTTTCCCTTGACAGGTGTCGGACGTCCATTGACAAACTCTTCAGAGTTCGCAAGTTCATGATGTTCACTGAGGACCCCGGATCAATCAATATGCGATTAATTCGATCTCCGTCGCTGTACCCGGTCACGTAAAGCGGCCGGTTATGCTCAGCCGTTCCCAGTAGCAAGTCTTCATCCTTAAATGTGACTGCGGCGGCATGCAAAGCGTGCTGGGCTTCTTTCATATTAATTTCCGCAAAGTGAGCCTGATACCGCTCGGGGTTTTGTAGAGCGTGAATGAGAACATCTCTAAGCTCCTTAGATAGGACCAAGGCGTCGTAGATGCTCAGGAGAGACGGAAGCTTCCGGAGATGCGCCAAGACATTATAGTCCACCGAGGAAGGACTTATGTTTTCATCGGCCGGTTCTCTGCCATCTTCTTCATTAGCGACATGTTTTTCCTTCCCTTTTGGGGCGTTGCCCTGATTTTGCGGTAGAGCCCTGCCACTTCTGAGCTGGATTTGATTGGCCTTCGTGGAGAGCTCCTCGCCCTCTTCGGGAAAACAGAGATCATCCTCGGAGTCGCTGCCAAGATGGATGGCGTAGCAGGTCACTACTGGGATCTCTTCATTGGAGTCTTCTTCTAACTCCTCCAGAATTTCAGCCGCTTGTACAGGGAAGAACTCCTTCAATTGAATCAATGTTCTTTCCCTTTGTTCATATTCTTCGAGGGAATCGATATATTTTTGAATGGTCGATCTCCCTGCAGACTCCTTTTCGCGCCGAGCTGCACTTTTCTTCTTCTTGAGCTTCTTGGATTTTGAGCCTGATGGAGCCGCATTGGCAGCTGGACTGGTAGGCTTCTTCTGTCCTTCCCATTCTGTCCTGGGTTCTTTCCGAAGTAGCTTTATCATCTTCTTCGTCTTATTAGATATGTGCGTACTCCACGGAGGCCGCGACGAGTCCGTTTCATTTCTCAGGGCAGCGGGTTCAGCTGTCTGCTCCCAGAAGGCTTCAACTTCTGTCTGTATAAAGTTGGCGGTTGCAACTTGATTGTTCACCAACACGCTTTTGGACAGCTCGATCTCTCCAGCCTTGTACTGCTTCTCGACCCAGTCTTTGAAGATATAGCAATCCTCGATCGCATGGCTCACTACTCGGTGGTACGGGCAATACAGAGGATTGTCGGTCATTTTTGCTTCTTGGGGTCTTTTCGACTCCGGCAATTGTAGGCCATTGCTCAAAGCATCTTTAAATATCTTGCGGACCTTGTCCCTTCTGAAAGAGTAAACCTTGTTCTTTTTCTCCTCTAGGGAAGGCCCATCTCCTCCCAGCAATGGCTTTCGAGACCGGTTGGTTTTGGATTCACCCGCCCTTCGCTTTTCTTCATTGTCGGAGGCATTGAAGACATTGGTACTGCTGGAACTCCCACTTCTACGGTTGTCGTCCCGCTTGCTTTTCCAGGTTTTGTCTCTCTGAGAATCCGGCGGGGGCTCTTGCTTCGAGCGTTCCAGCATTTGGACTTTCTTGGTTAGCTCCTGAAATGTCTTGAGGCCCGCTGTACACAAGAATGGGACCATCCAATTGCTGAGGTTCCCAATGAGAAGGCTGACGGACTGGTCCTGCTCCAGCGGCGGTTCGCACTTGACCGTGAGATTACGCCATCGGGCGATAAAGTCGGTGTTGCTTTCATTCTTCCCCGGCTTGGTCCTTACAAGGTCAGCAATGGAGATTTTATCACTGACGCTCATGAACCTTTGCCGAAACAGGGACTCCATTTGGGCAAAGGTAATGACGGACCCATCCGGTATACTCGCATACCAGTCGAAGGCGACGCCGGTCAGGCTGTTGACAAACTGACGGAGAAGGAGCGCGTCATTGCCCCCTGTATTTCCGCACGATGCTTTGAAATGGGCGACGTGCTGGTTTGCATTCCCCGTTCCATCAAATCTTCCGAACTTAGGAATGACGTAGCCGCTTGGGAACTCAATCAGATCGTACTGCGCGGGATATGGCCGTCCACTACTGCCGATTTCTTTCTGAGCTTCAGCTTCAGCCACCAATGTTTTAACCTTGCTGGTGACCAAATCCATTATCCGATCCTGTGTTAGCGGGATGGTGCTATCTGGGGCCAAGGCGTCCCCAGAAGCGGAATGCGGTCGGCTTTCATGCGGCTCGACCAGTCTTGGTCCCAAAGGAACAGGTATTGGCTGCCTCGGATTGTCATCACCTGGCTGATTAGTAGCAGTTTGTGTCTGATTGGGAGGCGCTCGAGCAATTTGAGCAGTAAGCTGCATCACTACGTTTGTTAAGTCATCAATCTTTGAGTAGAGCTTGGCCATCTCTTTATCTTTGCTCCTGAGCTGTTTTCGAAGCTCTTGAAGCAGCTCTTGCTCCGCAGTCCTGGGGCGGAAAGTCGGCTCTTCCTCGCTGTCCGAGCTTGACTCTGCATGGATCGAGGGGTCTTTCTGCCTATCATCCTCATCGAGAGGGTTTTCTTCATCCAGCGGGGGCGGCTGTTCTTGAGCGGCGGCAACCACATTCAGGCTAGATTGGGCTTGGGATGTGGTAGCCCCGTCCTTGCTTTTGCTGCGAAGGTTGTCGCTAGGACGCCCGCCCGCCATATAGACCGTATGGATGATATATCCGGCCGTCTTTCTATCATTAGAAGCTGATTTGACGGGTCGCTGTCTTGACCCCCTTGCTTCGGTAGCTGGTAATCGATTGAAGGCGGCTGGCCTAACCAGGTTCTTGAATGGTGATGGCGCTTCTTTTCTGGGTTTGCCCCGCTGCTTTCGCGCGGCACAGAGTGCTTGATAGACTCTTGATGAGACAGTTTCATACTTCTTCCGTTGGGGCCGGGACACGTCTCTTTGTGGCACTGTTCGGACCGCTGTCTTCTTGATCCTGGCGGTCATGGCGTTTTTCTGAACCCACTTCAGAGGCTCGAAGGAATTGCTGATTCTTACGTCCGACTCAGCCGTCGTCGCTGGGCAACCCTGCACTTGGAACTTCACACGATTCCATTTGGCCGAAGCCTTGGCCCTCTTGTTGGCTCGATACCTGAGCCGCTTCTGCCTTAACTTTTCTGTTCTAAGCACCTGGCAGACTTCGACTTTTTGGGAAGATGCCGCAGACCGGTTGATGGAGGGCCTTGGAGATACGCCCGATTGTGCATTTGTTAGAGTCATCGCCTGAGCTCGTCCGCGACATTTGATGTTGCCTTTCGCATCGGAAGTCTTGCCCCCAGCTAGAGCGCCAGGGAGTCGTTCAGATAGCGTCTTGAGTTTCGGTTGTGGTGCCTTGGCGATCACGACATTCGGCCTCTTTCCCCTTGAGACCGGCTTGGCCACCTGTTCCGCCGGGATCTCCGCCAGATGAGCGCTTCCGGCAGGGTAGATGATGACGGAGCCGAACTGACGGGGCGGTTCCTCCCACTGTCGACTGAGGCTTGCGGGGAGAACCACACGAGCGTTGATCTTGACCACGTACAGAATCGGGGTCGCATTGGAAGTTGAATTCGTCTGGGGAGACATTGTCGTCGAAGGTTGATTGCTTGAAAATCTGCATTAAAACGCATTATTTTTAGTATAAATACAGGTATGTATATTGATTGAGTTCGCATGAACGTTTAACCCGAAATATGGGAGGAGAGATTGGTCCCACCGGGCGTGCCAGAATCTGTAGGGTGTTTTTCGTCACCCCATTGAGATGGGAATACGCGCACGCTTGTCAGGCGTACTACAGATTCCCCCTGCCTAGGGTAGGCTGGGGTTTAATGATTGTGGGGATCCGAATCTCCGGCAGCCGCGGACTAAGCTGCCGTTAATTACCCCTCGCCTTTGGGGCGAGGGAACCTCCGATTAATGGGTTAAACTGGTCATGCGAACTCAATGTGCGGTGTGCGTGTGTTTTGTTTGAAAAAGGGGTTTTGGGTATATCGGGAGCCACGCAGAGTTTTTACGGGGGTCCCGCTACCCGGATAGCGGGCTGGGGGTCAAGGGGGCTAGCAGCCCCCTTGCGGGGTTCGGGGCAGCGCCCCGGCCCGAAAATTTTTTTGAGGGGGAGAGTGTGGCGGAGTATGTGTATGTGTACATTTGTATACATATGTATATATATACATGTATATATAAGTAAAGGGGAAAAAGACATCCAAAGGATGCGTGGGGCCAGCGCTTAGGCGCTTGAGCGCGAGCGCGCCACGTGGGCGCTTTGCGCTCGAGCGCAGAGTGCTGGAGCGCAACGCGCCACGTGTCGGCACGTAGGCGACTTGCGCTCGAGCGCTTGCGCTGGAGCGCAAGCGCGCCACGTGTCGGCACGAGGGCGACTTGTGCTCGAGCGCTTACGCTTGAGCGCAAGAGCGCCACGTGTCGGCATGAGGGCGACTTGCGCTCGTGCGCTTGCGCTGGAGCGCAAGCGCGCCACGTGTCGACACCAGGGCGACTTGCGCTCGGGCGCTTGCGCTGGAGCGCAAGAGCGCCACGTGTCGGCACGAGGGCGCTCTGCGCTTGAGCACCGGCGAGAAAAAGAGGCTTTTAGCCTAAAAAGATTTCTCTGATGAGAAATCAAAGAGGAGTTGGACTCCTGAGTGTTCTTCTTCTTCTTCTTCTTCTTCTTTTTTTTTGGGGGGGGGATTTAGTGAAAGATGTTCTTCTTCTTCCTCCTATCGCTTGGCCGGATCTTGAAGATCAAGAAGCAGGAGATTTTAAAAATCACTCCTTTTTTTAGATCTGATGGGAGATCTGAGTTCCCCTTTGTGGGTTTTGTGGTGGAAAACTACTTAGTTTTGGAAAAGAAAGAGTAAAACTCTTGATTTAAATTCAAGAGAAAAATGAAAAGGTTTAGAACCTTGAAGATGGAAGAAAAGAGCTCAGCTCTAAGACTTTTTTTTTTTTTTTTTTTAGAGAGAAAAAGTTGTTGGGATATTTCATTATCCTTGCCTTTATAGGCTACACATTTTACACATAGCCCCTTGGGATTCACAAAATGGCATTCTGCCTATCCCATGGCTCATGTGCCATTTCTTTTTACACATAAACCATGGGCTTTACAAAATTTTGGCTTTATGCCTATTATTTCTTACATTTATCCAAAAATAAAATGAAAGAAATACAACAAAATTATTTATTACAAAAATTTTTATCTTGGCATGGGTGGAGGCCGGCCGCTTCATGTTCTGGCTCGATCCGGGCATAGGCCCACTGGATCTGGGCTTGGGCCCACTTGGCTTGGGGTTGACTTTGATTTTGACTTGGTCAACCGGGGTGTAAATTTTTACCCCAACAAAGGATTTTCTAGCAAGCTTTTCAAGAGAGAAGAAGATGATAATGGAAATGATAATCATAATAAATCCTTTTGTGATGAATAGAATAAAAGCTATATGATTGAATTGTAAACCATGGTCAAGGATGAGTGGTCAAGATTTTGTAGAGAAATAACTAGAGTTAGGGTTTGGTTGAGTTAAAGAATGTGTCATCCATAAAGATCTTAAGAATGACAAAAGAAATTGCTTCTAGAAGGTGCATGAAGCAACTAACCCTAATCAAACCCTAACCTCAATTAATCATCCTTAAACATGTTTAACAATTAATCATATCATGTCACAATAATATATATCACATATATATTATATATTTGCAACAAAAGAAAATAATACAATTAACATATATCGCATATATATCAATGTATCATCCAACGAGAAAATGAAATAATAAAGCGAGCCAATATTAGATAATGTAATACAATATATCACATATATTATTATACATTAAATCATCGAATCAACACTTGATCCGACGATCCGGCTATATCGAATATTGCCGACTAATATATCATGTACCGATTCATCGAATCAACACTTGATCCGATGATCCGGTTCATATCTAAATATCGCGAGAATATAATACGGTATCTCATATCGCATTATTCTCGGTCCTGCACATATCACATATGTGCCTCTACTCTGTTTCGCCTGAGCCAAGAAACCTCTGTGTAGGCCTCTAAAGAATCGTCAATACGCCGGTAGCAGGTGATGATCATATCAAACACCCACAAGCTGCAAGCGGTCAGCTAAACGTAACAGCCACCCAGGTATTGAGCGATCAGAAGATCAACAAGCAAGCATGTGCGTTCTCCTGTGAATCCAACCAGTAACACTCCCGTACAGTCCGGTCTGTTCGTCTGATATGTCGCATATCAAGTCTAGGGGTGGTATACGTCAGACCCCAGTAACCGATAAGTCGTGTCGATGTGTGGCTCATAACGGGTCGAGAAACTACTAGTAACACTTACCAGTAAATCTCCATATCAGCCCTGGCCAGGGACTTCCAGTTATAGCCAATCGAACACAGCACAACATCAACTCCCTAAACCGGGAGAGACGAATCCCCTCCTATCGCTCATTGCCTCCATGTGATTCGGGACTGTACCCAAAAGCCACCGTTTTGCACGCCCTCTTGGACGTGGTAAGGTGGAAATCAAAGCACAGTGGGTATCACACAAGACTCTATGACGATCTCGGGTCCACAGACTACCCTGTACCAGTGTCACCGGAGAACTGCCATCTGACGTGTGGTATATCACCATCTGGGAGTTCTCGGCGAGTCCGTCCAGTGTACCCAGTCTCCACTGAGCACCCGTACACCATCTTTGATGTCCAACACCGATGGATATGGGATCATCCATCGCCCATCATATGGGTCAAGATGCGTATACGCTAGTCTACTCTGGTGTATCGACGCCCTGTCTCGATATACCCTCGACTAGGAACAGTTATAGGATGTACTCATCGACTACCGTGGCCCCACTAATATGATCTCATCATAGTCCCAGTAGTCGAGTACAGATCCTAAGGGCTTTATCAACATGTGAGAGTAAAACAGTAAACCAATACAAGTCAACATGTTAAGATAAAGTGAAACCAAATAGCATACTATCATGACGAGCAAGAAAGTCATCTCTATATATATCGAAGCATCCATTATAATATACATCATATGTACAACAATGGCCTCTAGGGCATATACATAACTAACAATCTCCCACTTGCACTAAGGCCAGCTGCTGTAGTATCTCATACCTAGCATCCCGAATAATCTCTCAAACTGTATCTGGGGAATTGCCTTCGTGAATGGATCCGCAGTGTTGTCCTTCGTATCTACTCTCCTGACCTCGATCTCCCGGCGATCAACTATCTCCCTGATCAGGTGATACCGCCTCAGAATATGTCTGGACTTTTGATGGGACCTGGGTTCCTTGGCTAAAGCCACAGCTCCATTGTTATCGCAATACAAAGGTATTGGATGCTCAATGGATGGAACCACACCAAGTTCACTAATGAACTTCTTGATCCAGACAGCCTCTTTGGCAGCATCGTTGGCAGCGATGTATTCAGCCTCCATCGTCGGGTCTGCAACGGTATCCTGTTTGGAACTTTTCCAACATACCGCCCCTCCATTGAGGGTAAAGACAAAACCCGAATGCGACTTAGAGTCGTCCTTATCACTTTGGAAGCTGGAATCGGTAAAGGACTCCACCTGGAGTTCTCCGTTACCATACACCAAGAACATCTCCTTAGTCCTTCGCAAGTACTTGAGAATGTTCTTCACAGCTGTCCAGTGACTCTCTCCAGGATCTGCTTGATACCGACTCACTACACTTAGTGAGTATGCTACATCGGGTCTGGTACATAGCATCACATACATGATAGAGCCTACTGCCGAAGCATAGGGTATCCCTTGCATGTGAGCTCTCTCCAAATCAGTCTTGGGAGACATCTCTTTGGAGAGAGTGAGTCCAGAGATCGTGGGTTGGTTCCCACGCTTGGATTCTTCCATACTAAACCTCTTTAGTATGGTGTCAATGTATCTGGATTGGGACAATCCCAGTATCCGTTTAGATCTATTTCTATAGATCATGATTCCCAATATGCAGGAGGCATCACCTAGATCTTTCATTGAGAATCTCTGTGATAAGAAGAGCTTGACTGATTGCAGCATAGGAATATCATTTCCTATCAAGAGTATGTCATCCACGTACAATACGAGGAAGACAACCTTACCCTCTGCTACCTTCTTATAGATACAAGGTTCATCTATATTTTTGATGAAGTCAAACTCTTTGACTACAACATCAAAACAGATGTTCCAACTCCGCGATGCTTGCTTTAACCCATAAATGGATTTAAGCAGCTTGCACACCTTTCCGCTGCTCCCACTATCTACGAAGCCCTCTGGCTGAGTCATGTACACGCACTCTTCTAAATCACCGTTTAGAAAGGCGGTCTTAACATCCATTTGCCAGATTTCGTAGTCATGGTATGCAGCAATGGCAAGTAAGATCCGGATGGACTTAAGCATAGCCATTGGAGAAAAGGTTTCGTCATAGTCCACACCTGGTCGTTGACGAAAACCCTTTGCTACAAGTCTAGCTTTGAAAGTCTCAACTTTTCCATCTACTCCAAATTTCTTTTTAAAGATCCACTTGCTCCCAATGGGTTTTACCCCTTCAGGAGCATTTTCCAAAGTCCATACTTTGTTGGTGTACATGGATTCCATCTCAGATCGCATTGCATCCAGCCATTTCACAGAGTCACCACTCGTGATGGCCTGCTCGAAACTAGTCGGTTCATCATCATCCATGATGCAGTCCTCGCTTCCACCATCAATGAGAAAACCGTAGTATCTCTCAGGTGGACGAGAAACCCTACTAGATCGGCGGAGAGGCTGGGGTTCGTCGGGTACTACTGAATCCTCTGGTTCCACTAAATCATCTGTTGTAGTTTGTGTCGCTGGAACCTCTTCCAGTTCTACCTCATTGCCATCAATTTCTTTTGCAAGAAATTCCTTTTCTAAAAAGGTGGCATATTGAGAAACAAACACTTTTTGTTCCTCAGCGTGATAGAATATATATCCATAAGAATCTTTTGGATATCCTACAAACTTACATATACCTGATCTTGCCTCGAGTTTGTCCGGATTTTGTTTTTTAACATAGGCCGGACAACCCCATATCTTAACTCGTTTAAGAGATGGTCTCTTCCCATTCCATATCTCATATGGAGTGGTAGGCACTGATTTAGTTGGAACTCTATTCAATAGATATGTGGCTGTCTCCAGCGCATAACCCCAAAAGGAGATAGGTAACTCAGCAGTGCTCATCATAGAGCGCACCATATCTAATAGGGTGCGATTCCTCCGCTCCGATACACCGTTGTGCTGTGGTGTATAAGGAGGAGTAAGCTGAGAGAGAATCCCATTCTCTTTTAGATAATCCCGAAACTCATTACTTAAGTATTCACCTTCTCGATCAGATCGAAGAATCTTAATACTTTTGCCCGTTTGATTCTCTACTTCGTGCTTATATTCTCTGAATTTCTCAAAAGCTTCAGACTTGTGTTTCATCAGGAACACATGTCCGAATCTAGAGAGATCGTCAGTGAATGTGATGAAGTAGGAAGAACCGTTCCTGGCATGCGTAGACATGGGACCGCATACATCACTATGTATTAGTCCTAAGAGTTCAGCAACTCTTTCTCCGTGTCCACTAAACGGAGCTTTGGTCATTTTTCCTTTGAGACATGAATGGCAAGTATCATAAGATGATAATTCGAACGGATTCAAATAACCATCTTTATGCAACTTAGCCAGTCGTGTCGCATTGATGTGACCAAGTCTACAATGCCACAAGTAGGATTCGTTCATATCCGAACTTTTCCTCTTGTGTGTGTTTTGTATATTCAGGACTGTATTCTGATTTAGAATGAATATGCCATTATGTAACGAGCCTGATGCAATCAACTTTTGATCTAGGAATATGTTCATAACATTATCCTGTACTACAAAATTATATCCCTCTTTACTCAATAAAGAAACTGATATAATGTTGCACATCATGTTCGGTATATAATAGCACTCATTTAGAATCAGTGTATTACGACTTGGTAATACAAGGTGATATTCGCCAACTGCTTTGGCTACAATACTTGCATCGTTCCCTACTTGAACGGAATGATCACCTTTTCCCAGTTCTCCACCTTTCCGTAGTCCATGTAACTGTTTACATATGTGGGATCCTGATCCGGTATCTAATACCCAGGACGTAGGGTGAACTGAGAAACAGTTCTCAATAACTAACACACCCGAAGAAGATGCATCAACATGTATGTTCTCTTGGGCGGCGTGAGAATCCAGATATTCTTCTATTTCCTGTTCAGTCTTATAACTCTTATAAGAAAGAACGGGTCCAACATTCCCTAGCTCAGTACAATAATTAGGTTTAGTCAATACATCCATATTATTATCTTGATTATGGCCTGAAATGGTCGCTACCTGGAGAGAGAGAGAAGAAAACACTTTAGCGTATGCTCTTGCAAGATTAGATTGGTTATTATCTTATCTAATCAGGATGTCTCCCACTGTTTTTATCAAATCTGCCTTCAAACCCTAAAAGGTAAGATTAGCCGGGATTAATTACACCCTACAATTTCGTCAATCTTTCAGCCAGATCAGTGTCGGTACTTTGAGGGAGGTTCCCCGTGCTCTCGCACGGACCTAATTAAAGTAAACCTCGTTTTCCCAGAGGCGTAACCTCGTTAACACTTTTCTAGACACCTACTTGAATGACTAATTGTCCTGTGTAAAACTCTCCCAGGAGTAACTCTTACTCGCAGTGGGTATCGTGATCCAACTATCTCATAGGAGGTATGCAATCTCATTGCAAATTTCAACTTTTGAAATTCCCGATAATGCTTTTACCCCTAGTGTCTTATGACCTTAACTATGGTCAACAAATCATAAGCACTAGTCAAGTTCTACCCGTCATTTCTTGATTAATTTAGACCCACCCACATGACCCTTAACTATGGTCAACAAAGTCATATGACTGTCCTAATTAATCACATCTTATGTTATATAGGAAAACATCACTTAGCTACCGTACACTGCGCCTTAACTATGGTCAACAAACGCAGCACGAATACTAAGTACTCTATTTTCCTAAAATGACGGAGGGTTACGCAGGTTTTTCAGAAAACCCTGAGCGTAATGAACTTGATATCGTCGTAGAATCGAGTGGTTTTGAAAAAGGAGTGTTTTTGAGGCTTTTCTTAGTTTCGCTAAAGGGGTCACTCCCGGTGAAGGGATCGTCGGCCCTTTCCTCATCGAATAAGGTGCAGGATATATCATATATACCGCTGTGCAAAGCAAAACACTAAAAGCAATCAAAAGACAAACCGAGTTTTGTAGCATCTGCCAGTTTTGCTAAAGGAGTCACTCCCGGTGAAGGGATCTCGGTCCTTTCCTCATCGAATAAGGTGCAGGATATATCATATATATCACTGTGCAAAGCAAAACTGTAGCTACCCCTTTTTATAAAGTTTTTGATTCTACAACATCTTTAGGTTTCTTTTCTTTTATTAATCTCATTAATAAAAATCCCATCAGCTTATGCTTCCTAAGCATCACAGAAGAAACGAAAGCAGTAATATTTATATATCAGCATATATATATAGTATAAGCATTCGTCTCAGGCAGTAATATGATCTCATCACAGAACATTGCAGCAGAAGAACATATATGAAATATTGGATATACTAGGACGTCCGTGTTTTCAATACGAGCCTGTATAAAACACGGATTCCACGGTCGCGACGAATAGCCAAACCCACATCCCAAGACCCCTACGAGAGCGGCAAGTAACACTGCCAATTCTAGGGTTAGAAGACCCGGTCTCGACTCCTCGAGATGGCCTCCCACTGGACCCTAGAACCCGGTTACTTGTGCTCCCCACCTTGGGTCTACCTAATGCGGAAAAGTAAATAATATACACTGGTGACAGCAACCACAACCTGGAAGTGCCCCAAATAAAAGAATATTACATTACAAATGAATTTTACATGAATGAAAATAAACCCTCATCTCACATAAAACCCCCGGCTATTCAGAACGCGACGATCCAATACAACATATCACAGCAACACATAATATCACATATCATCAACGTAAGTAAATATGCGCATCCCAATTGTCGTTGAATCATATAGCAACGAAACCGGCGATATCACATATTACACTTACGGTCACAGAAAAGAAAGTGTAAAACTACAATATTTGGAATCCACAATCACTTTAGACATCGTAAATCCGAAATATCACATACTTCGCATTTCATGCCTAACTCTATGAATTCCACATATTGTATCACATTCCAGATAAATAGACAGTATTAAACTTTTCGAACAGATAATCAAACACCCAAAATTTCCCAAACTGCTCAACACTTGAGCGGAGTTCAAATAATCCCAGAATATGTCACAGTACCGGTGATCCAGCCGTAGAAGGGTCAAGCCAACGCCTCACATGTGGCACGCCGTACTGCCCCAAACCCGAAGGTTCAAAAGGCAGTTCAAGACGGTCACATAATCGAGTTAAGGTTTGTTGTCTTCTAGAGGGTCCACCGCTTAACTTGTACAATTTTTCCGAAAGATTTAAACCCGAATAAATTTCAACACTTGAAAGTTTGCCGTACCGGGAAACAGTGAGTTAATGATATCCGTTCAAATAGTTTAACAGTTTCTAAATATCCGGAAAGAAATACGAATTTAAATATTTCCGATCGAATCTACTATTACAAAATAAACCCCAGATTTAAACAATACTGGAATCACTGTTAAAAATATCCAGAAGCATCAACAAGTACCTACGGACATTACCAGAAAAGCCACGTGTCGCCAATCGATGAAGCCGCCGCGGAACCGCCGCGCAAGGCATGCTTGCGCCGCGGTTCCGCCGCCGTTTGGTCGAATTGGGGGCTCGGGTTTTATGGTAATTCTTAGAATTCCCTGCTGATTTTTTTACATATTTTTATTTCAGAAAAATCCCAAAATTTAAAAAATTTCCAGAGAGGGGTCTAATTTTGTCGTTTCGGGTTCGATCGGAGTTTTAACTTCGTAAACACATCGCCTAATGCTCTAGCTAGGCTCTGATACTACTGTAGGGTTCCTAGGCACTCTTGTGAAGGTTCAAAAGGCATCAAACATGCCCGGATAAAAATTTAGACGTGCCGAACAACCCAAAGCCGGGATCTTTGCTAGATTATTATGGTTAAACATGCAAGATGATAACTTTTATCTAAGTGTGAGGGATTACAACCTTTGTAGTCCGCTCTTTCACTTCACAAGCTCCGAGTAGAAGTCCCTTTGCCGCGATCCACGATCTCCCGGACTCATGAGAGGCTCCACGACTCGAACGATCCATGCTAGCTCGAAGTATTCCAAATCTCCGATGATCTACCTCGAAGTTGCAAAGACTCAAGCTTTCTCACTCTTATGAGATAAACACACTAATCTCAAGGGCTAGATGAGATGAGGATGAGAGAGTAGTAATTTTGCTTTCTTTTTACATCATTTTCTCATATTTATTCATCACTTAAGGATTTTCTAGCAAGCTTTTCAAGAGAGAAGGAGATGATAATGGAAATGATAATCATAATAAATCCTTTTGTGATGAATAGAATAAAAGCTATATGATTGAATTGTAAACCATGGTCAAGGATGAGTGGTCAAGATTTTGTAGAGAAATAACTAGAGTTAGGGTTTGGTTGAGTTAAAGAATGTGTCATCCATAAAGATCTTAAGAATGACAAAAGAAATTGCTTCTAGAAGGTGCATGAAGCAACTAACCCTAATCAAACCCTAACCTCAATTAATCATCCTTAAACGTGTTTAACAATTAATCATATCATCTCACAATAATATATATCACATATATATTATATATTTGCAACAAAAGAAAATAATACAATTAACATATATCGCATATATATCAATGTATCATCCAATGAGAAAATGAAATAATAAAGCGAGCCAATATTAGATAATGTAATACAATATATCACATATATTATTATACATTAAATCATCGAATCAACACTTGATCCGACGATCCGGCTATATCGAATATTGCCGACTAATATATCATGTACCGATTCATCGAATCAACACTTGATCCGATGATCCGGTTCATATCTAAATATCGCGAGAATATAATACGGTATCTCATATCGCATTATTCTCGGTCCTGCACATATCACATATGTGCCTCTACTCTGTTTCGCCTGAGCCAAGAAACCTCTGTGTAGGACTCTAAAGAATCGTCAATACGCCGGTAGCAGGTGATGATCATATCAAACACCCACAAGCTGCAAGCGGTCAGCTAAACGTAACAGCCACCCAGGTATTGAGCGATCAGAAGATCAACAAGCAAGCCTGTGCGTTCTCCTGTGAATCCAACCAGTAACACTCCCGTACAGTCCGGTCTGTTCGTCTGATATGTCGCATATCAAGTCTAGGGGTGGTATACGTCAGACCCCAGTAACCGATAAGTCGTGTCGATGTGTGGCTCATAACGGGTCGAGAAACTACTAGTAACACTTACCAGTAAATCTCCATATCAGCCCTGGCCAGGGACTTCCAGTTATAGCCAATCGAACACAGCACAACATCAACTCCCTATACCGGGAGAGACGAATCCCCTCCTATCGCTCATTGCCTCCATGTGATTCGGGACTGTACCCAAAAGCCACCGTTTTGCACGCCCTCTTGGACGTGGTAAGGTGGAAATCAAAGCACAGTGGGTATCACACAAGACTCTATGACGATCTCGGGTCTACAGACTACCCTGTACCAGTGTCACCGGAGAACTGCTATCTGACGTGTGGTATATCACCATCTGGGAGTTCTCGGCGAGTCCGTCCAGTGTACCCAGTCTCCACTGAGCACCCGTACACCATCTTTGATGTCCAACACCGATGGATATGGGATCATCCATCGCCCATCATATGGGTCAAGATGCGTATATGCTAGTCTACTCTGGTGTATCGATGCCCTGTCTCGATATACCCTCGACTAGGAACAGTTATAGGATGTACTCATCGACTACCGTGGCCCCACTAGTATGATCTCATCATAGTCCCAGTAGTCGAGTACAGATCCTAAGGGCTTTATCAACATGTGAGAGTAAAACAGTAAACCAATACAAGTCAACATGTTAAGATAAAGTGAAACCAAATAGCATACTATCATGACGAGCAAGAAAGTCATCTCTATATATATCGAAGCATCCATTATAATATACATCATATGTACAACAATGGCCTCTAGGGCATATACATAACTAACACCACTTGCACTAGGGCCAGCTGCTGTAGTATCGCATACCGAGTATCCCGAAGAGTCTCTCAAACTGTATCTGGGGAGTGGCCTTCGTGAGTGGATCCGCCGTGTTGTTCTTCGTGTCAACCCTCCTGACCTCAATCTCCCGGCGATCAACTATCTCCCGGATCAGGTGATACCGCCTCAGAATATGCCTGGATCGCTGATGGGACCTGGGTTCCTTGGCCAAAGCCACCGCTCCATTGTTATCGCAATACAAAGGTATTGGACGCTCAATGGATGGAACCACTCAAAGTTCAGTAATGAACTTCTTGATCCAGACAGCCTCTTTGGCAGCATCGTTGGCAGCGATGTATTCAGCCTCCATTGTCGAGTCTACCACGGTTTCCTGCTTGGAACTCTTCCAGCTAACCGTCCCTCCGTAAAGGGTAAAGACAAAGCCCAACTGCGACTTAGAGTCGTCCTTATCACTCTGGAAGCTCGAATCGGTAAAGGACTCCACTTGGAGCTCTCCGTTACCATACACCAAGAACATATCTCTAGTCCTTCGCAAGTACTTGAGAATGCTCTTCACAGCTGTCCAGTGACTCTCTCCAGGATCAGCTTGATACCTGCTCACTACACTTAGTGAGTATGCTACATCGGGTCTGGTACATAGCATCGCATACATGATAGAGCCTACTGCCGAAGCATAGGGTATCCCTTGCATGCGAGCTCTCTCTAAATCAGTCTTGGGAGACATCTCTTTACAGAGAGTGACTCCAGAGATCGTGGGCAAGTTCCCATGCTTGGACTCTTCCATACTAAACCTCTTTAGTATGGTGTCAATGTACCTGGATTGGGACAATCCCAAAATCCGTTTGGATCTATCTCTATAGATCCTAATTCCCAATATGCAGGAGGCATCACCAAGATCTTTCATTGAGAATCTTTGTGATAAGAAGAGCTTGACCGATTGCAGCATAGGAATATCATTTCCTATCAAGAGTATGTCGTCCACGTACAATACGAGGAAGACAACCTTACTCTGTGCCACCTTTTTGTAGACACAAGGTTCATCTGGATTTTTGACGAAATCAAACTCTTTGATAACGACGTCAAAGCAGATGTTCCAACTCCGCGATGCTTGATTTAATCCATAAATGGATTTAAGCAGCTTGCACACCTTCCCGCTGCTCCCACTGTCTACGAAGCCCTCTGGCTGAGTCATGTACACGCACTCTTCTAAATCCCCGTTTAGAAAGGCGGTCTTAACATCCATTTGCCAGATTTCGTAATCATGATATGCAGCGATGGCAAGCATGATCCGGATGGATTTAAGCATAGCCACTGGAGAAAAGGTTTCGTCATAGTCCACACCTGGTCTTTGACGAAAACCCTTTGCTACAAGTCTAGCTTTGAAAGTCTCCACTTTCCCATCTACACCAAGTTTCTTCTTGAAGATCCACTTGCTCCCAATGGGTTTTACCCCTTCAGGAGCAACGTCCAAAGTCCATACTTTGTTGGTGTACATGGATTCCATCTCGGACCGTATAGCATCCAGCCATTTCACTGAGTCCCCACTCGTGATGGCCTGCTCGAAGCTAGTTGGGTCATCATCCTCCATGATGCAATCCTCGCTCCCACCGTCCATGAGAAAACCGTAGTATCTCTCAGGTTGGCGAGGAACCCTACTAGATCGGCGGAGTGGCTGGGGTTCATCGGGAACTACGGAATCCTCTGGTTCCACCAGATCTTCTGTTGTAGCTTCTGCAGCTGGAACTTCTTCCAATTCTACCTCATGACCACTAATCTCTTTTTCAAGAAATTCCTTTTCTAAAAAGGTGGCATGCCGAGAAACAAACACTCTTTGTTCCTCAGGGTGGTAGAAGATATACCCGCGCGAATGTTTGGGATATCCAATAAACTTACACAGAATGGACCTTGCCGCGAGTTTGTTCGGATTTTGCGTTTTTACATAGGCCGGACAACCCCATATCTTAACATAATTAAGACATGGTCTCTTTCCTTTCCATATCTCATATGGAGTGGTCGGCACGGTTTTGGTGGGAACCATATTCAATAGGTCTGCAGCTGTTTCCAGTGCATATCCCCAGAAGGAAATAGGTAACTCAGCTGTGCTCATCATAGAGCGCACCATATCTAATAGGGTGCGGTTCCTCCGTTCTGATACACCGTTGTGCTGTGGTGTATATGGAGGAGTCAGCTGAGAGAGAATCCCATTCTCTTTTAGGAAGTCCAGGAATTCATTGCTTAAGTATTCTCCTCCTCGATCAGATCGTAGGATTTTAATACTTTTTCCGGTTTGGTTCTCAACTTCTTGTTTATATTCCCTAAATTTCTCAAAAGCTTCTGATTTGTGTTTCATCAGGAACACATACCCGAACCTAGAGAGATCGTCAGTGAATGTAATGAAGTACGAAGAACCATCCCTGGCATGTGTAGACATAGGACCGCATACATCACTATGTATCAGTCCCAAGAGTTCGGTAACTCTTTCTCCGTGTCCCGTAAACGGAGTTTTGGTCATCTTGCCTTTGAGACATGACTGGCAAGTGTCATAAGATGAAAATTCAAACGGATTTAAATATCCATCTTTATGCAACTTAGCTAGTCGTGTCACATTGATGTGACCCAGTCTACAATGCCACAAGAAGGATTGGTTCAGTTCTGAACTCTTCCTCTTGTGTGTGTTCGTTATGCTCAGAACTGTTGATTGATTTAGAACATAAATGCCATTGCACAACGTGCCTGATCCAACCAACTTTTGGTTACGGAAAATGTTCATAACATTGTCCTGTAATACAAAATTATATCCCTCTTTACTTAATAAAGAAACCGATATAATGTTGCATATCAAGTTCGGCATGTAATAGTATTCGTTCAGAACCAATGTATTACCAGTTGGTAATACAAGATGATATTCCCCGACAGTCTTAGCTGCAACAATTGCACCATTTCCAACTCTAATGTCTTTATCACCTTCTCCAAGTTCTCTACCTTTTCTAAGCCTATGTAACTGATTACATATATGGGATCCTGACCCGGTATCCAATACCCAGGACGTAGAACAAATGGAGAAACAGTTCTCAGTAACGAACACACCCGAAGAAAATGCATCATCATGTACTTTCTTTATTCGGGTGGCATGGGAATCCTGGTATTCCCCTATATCCTGTTCATTCCTCTAACTCTTACAGGAAAGAACGGAACCAACGTTCTCCAGCACAGTATAACATGCGGGTTCGGTCAATACATCCATATTATTATCTTCATTAGGGCATGAAATGGTCGCTACCTGGAGAGAGAGAGAAGAAAACACTTTAGCGTATGCTCGTGTAAGATCAGATTGGTTATTATCTTATCTAATCAGGATGGCTCCCACTGCTTTTTATCAAATCTTCCTTCAAACCCTAAAAGGAAAGACTAGCCGGGATTAATTACACACTACAAGTTCGCCAATCTTTCAGCCAGGCCAGTGTCGGTACTTTGAGGGAGGTCCCCCGTGCTTTCGCACGAACCTAATTAATGTAAACCTCGTTTTCCCAGAGGCGTAACCACGTTGACACCTTTCTAGACACCTACTTGATCAGCTAATTGCAATGTGTAAAACTCTCCCAGGAGTAACTCTTACTCGCAGTGGGTATCGGGATCCAACTATCTCATAGAAAGTATGCAATCTCATTGCAAATTTCAACACTTGAAATTCCCGATAATGCTTTTGCCCCTAGCGTCCTATGACCTTGACGCAGGCCAACAAACCATAGTGCGCTAGTCAAGTTCAACCCGTCATTTCCTGATTGAATTAAACCCACCCGTACGACCCTTGACGCAGGCCAACAAAGTCGCACGACTACCCTAATCCAATCTGCATCATATGCATAAGCAAATAAATACTAGTTAGCTACCGCACACTACGCCTTGACGCAGGCCAACAAACGTAGCACGAATACTAACTACTACTCATCTGAAATGACGGAGGGCTACGCAGGTTTTTCATAAAAACCATGAGCGTAATGAACTTGATATCGTTGTAGAATCAAATGAAGTTTTGAAATGGAGTGATTTTGAGGCTTTTCTAGTTTTGCTAAAGGGGTCACTCCCGATGAAGGGATCGTCGGCCCTTTCCTCGTCGAATGAGGTGCGAGATATATCATATATATCGCTGTGCAAAGCAAAAACCCAAAAGCAGTCAAAAGCAAACCGAGTGTGTAGCATCTGCCAGTTATTGCTAAAGGAGTCACTCCCGGTGAAGGGATCTCGGTCCTTTCCTCATCGAATAAGGTGCAGGGTATATCATATATACCGCTGTGCAAAGCAAGAACTGTAGCTACCTGTTTTATTTTAAAATTCGATTCCACAACATCTTAGGTTTCTTATCTTTCATTAATCACATTAATGAAGTCCCATCATTTAAATACCTAAACATCACAGATAGATATGACGTACACTTGTGCCATCCGCATTCGCCTCGATGTCCCCTCGTGCACCGTTAGGTTAGGTAACTAACGACAGAGCAGGGCAGGGCTAGCACGGGTGTAAAACATAAGTAACGTCTATATAATATATCATATATGTTAGTGTATATGCCCTAGAGGCCATTACTGTATCATACTAGTTTGTATATTACTTGATGGAAGCTTGGGATATTCACAGATGTATAAACAATCTTGCTCGAAATGGTAGTATGCTACTTGGTTTGTCTCTGCTTTAATATGTGCATGTGTTTCTTTTAGCATATTGCGGATATACATATTAGTGGAGCCCTTAGGATCTTTGCTTGATTACCAGTGTTGTGATGGCGCTCGCACTCGTGGGAGCTGGGTAATCTATAAGCACATCCTTATACAGGTCCCTAGTCGTTGGACTATCGAGACAGGGCATCGATACTCCGGAGTAGACTAGCGTATGTGCTTCTCATCCCAGTGAGGGGGACGGTCTGTCCCACAGCCGTCAGTACGTCGTACTTGAGATAGTATACGGGTGCTCGTTGGGTTACGAGTACACTGGACAGGACTCGTCGGGAACTGTTGGTTGGTATTATACCTATCGTCAGTTATCAGTTCCTAGGTGACATGAGTACAGCTTAGTCCGCTGACTTGACACTGTCACTTCGCCTCGAGTGTGTTCCCACTGCACTTTGATTACTACCCTACCACGACTCAAAGGAGTCGTGCAAACAGGTAGTTTTTGGGTGCAGTCCCGAAGCACTTGGAGGCAGTGACGGTTAGACAGGATTCGTCTCTCCCGGTATTGGGGGTTGACATCGCGCTGTGTCCAGGAGAGCCATTACACGAGTAGTCCCTGGCCAGGGCAAGCGAGATATACTGGTAGGTTTCCAGTGTTATCTCAGGGTGTTCTGGGCTACACTCCGACACGACTTGTACCGCTATTAGGGGACTGGCGTTCACCGCCCCCCTAGGCCCGCCATGCGATGTATCAGACGAACAGACCGGACTGTACGGAGACTGTCACATACAGGCTCAGTAGGAGTGCAGATGGGGTTCACCTCGTCAGTCTTCTTATCGACATCTACCTGGGGACCGTTACGTACAGCTAGTGCCGCTTGCGGTCTGTGGTTAAACCCACTGCCAGCGTAGTGTCGAGTCTTTAGAGTCCCACACAGAGAGCTATTCGCCTTTAGGCAAAATGAGTAGAGGTCGCATGGTTTTGCGACAGGGTTCGTTCGCATCCGCGCACTTGTGCACGTTTGCTGTCCGGACAGTTTATACTAGCGGGCTTTGGTTTAAGCCGGATCCTAGTATATGATTTGAGATTGGTTTTTCTCAGTGTATTCGTGTTCCTCGGATCACGAATGCGGGTGCGTATGCACAGTTGCTTGAGATTGGGGGAGAGGACCTTGATTAGGGTTAATGGCTATTGTCATTTTATTAACCCTAATGTTTATGTGTGTATTATTGTTAATTAATAATTAGTTTAATAATTGTCCATGGTTGTGGTTGTTGACCATTTGACTTCTTTGACTTGTTGACCTAGGTTGACACTTTGACCATCATTATTTCTTTTGGAAGATGCTCTTTGATCTTTGCAAATTGAAATGATAATGGTCATGTCATGATTTACCATGACAATTTTCAAGCTAATTATTCAATTAAAATTATTCACACATATTAGTGAGAATGGCTCACTAATAATTCATTCTCTCATATCATTTCTCTCTCTTGCTCATCCTCTCCCTCAAGCTCTCTCCCTCTCATGTGTTGAGAAACAAAAAGCTTGAGAAAAACCCTCACTTGATCTTCTCTACTCTCTTCTAGGGTTCAAGTCTTAGCATTTCTTGCACTCTAGTTACTCCTAGCTTGGAGTTGAAGCTAAAGGTCGAGGCTTTCGGGTGGATCCTTCTTTGACGGGAGAAGACAAGCAAGGTGACCTCTTTCTACCATTCCAAGGAGCAAGGAGAGAAGGACTTTGAGCTCAAGGTATAACCTTTCCATTACTTAGCTACTTTGTAGTTAGCTTTAGCAAGTTTATGTTTAGCAAAGATCCTTAAAGCTTGGTCCATGTTGCCTATAGTTGATAAAAATCCAATTTTTATTATGTTTTCCGCCTCCCCGTAAGCACCGGGGTGGGCAACGTGGACTTACAATATATACTATATACTATATCCATCACAGAGTCACAACACAGATATCGCAGCGGAATAAACATATGAAATATTGGATATACTAGGACGTCCGTGTTTTCAATACGAGCCAGTATAAAACACGGATTCCACGGTCGTGATGAATAGCCAATCCCACACCCCTAGACCCCTACGAGAGCGGCAAGCAACCCTGCCAATTCTAGGGTTAGGAGACCCAGACTCGACTCCTCGAGTTGGTCTCTCACTGGACCCCAGAACCCGGTTACTTGTGCTCCCCTCCTTGGGTCTATCCTAATGCGGAAAAGTAAATAATATACAAAGGGTGACAACTTCCGCTACCTGAAAGTGCCCCAAATGAAAGAATATTACATACAAGTTTTTACATGAATGAAAATGAAAAACACTCATCTCACATAAAAACCCCCGGCTATTCGAACACGACGATCCAATATAACATATCCAGCAACACATAACATCACATGTCATCAACGTAAGTAAATATGCGCATCCCAATTGTCGTTGACATATAGCAACGAAACCGGCGATATCACATATTACACTTACGGTCACAGAAAAGAAAGTGTAAAACTACAACAATTGGAATCCGCAACTTCTTTAGACATCGCATGCCTAATCAAATGAAATACTTAGACATCACATGCCTAACAGATATAAATCCCGCATTTTAGTCTCATTATCGAAAACTCTTTTCAATATCAAATGAAACTAAACCGCTAGATTTATATCATTCATTCAGTTATCACATAACTGTTTGTGAATTCCAATTATTGTATCCCATTCCAGATAAATAGAATATATTAAACTTTCCGATCGAACATTCGAACACCCAAGTTTTCCCGAAACCATCCAACACATGAAATAGGTTCAAAGACATTCGTTTCATGCGTCAGTACCAACGGTCCAGCCGTAGAACGGTCAAGCCAATGCCTCACATGTGGCACGCCGTACTGCCCCAAACCCGAAGGTTCAAAGGGCAGTTCAAGACGGTCACATAATCGAGTTAAGGTTTGTTGTCTTCTAGAGGGACCATCGCGTTACTTGCACTACTCAGAACGTCCTTAAACCACACAATAATCCAACACTTGGATATTTTTGGCAGGGGAAAGATTGGGTATTTATATCCGATCGAACTTTTTAACATATTCAAAAAATTATCCGGAAAACACTTAGACAAAGTTCGATAATCCGATCGAATCGTCGATTCCCTATACAACCCCAGAATACTCAACTCTGGAGTCAAATTAAAATTCCCAGAAAACTCAGAACAATTAATCAGGAATTACTGTGCAAAAATCAAGGGCTGACGTCACTATTTAGCCGCGGAACCGCCGCAGAAGCCTAGCTTCTGCCGCGGTTCCGCCGCACTTTGTACTGTTCACAGGAAACGTTTTGCACAGTAATTCTTAGATTTTATTGCTGAATTTTTTAAGCATTTTTAATTGACAAAAAACCACAAATTTGAAAATTTTCCAGAGAGCTATTTTGGGGTTGGGTTTTCGGTTCGTCCGGGTTTCAAACTCCGTCTAGACTTCGCCTAAGGCTCTAGCTAGGCTCTGATACCACTGTAGGGTTCCTAGGCATCCTAAAGAGGTCTCACAAGGCATCACCCATGCCATTTTACAAAAATATGGTGCCGAGAAACCCTAGTTAACGGATCGTTGCTAGAAATCTAGGCGAAAAAGTAAACTAGTTAACACTTAACTACTAGAATTTGGAAATTACAACCTTTGTAGATCCGGATATCCACCTCCACGGCTCCGCAACGAAGTCTCCTCGCTGTCCAAGTCGAACCCCGGGCTCTAGCGTCGGCTTCATTGGAGAATGAACGGGCTTGGTCATCGACGACGATGCCGAAGATGATCTACGTCGAGGCATCGCTAGATCAAGCTCCCGCTTCACAAAGTGATGAAACTTGTGAAGAAAACACACTCTACTAGTTGGCAAGAGGTAGAGGATGAAGAAATAGGAGGTGGGTTCTCTTTAGAATTGGATTTCTCACTCTTAAGCTCAAGTTGCCATTGATGGCCTCAAGGTTTCAAACTTGAAGATGAAGAAGAAGATGAGCTAGAATTATGATAAGTCTTTTTCAAATCATGAAATAAAATTAATACTTATCATAATATAACTAAGGTTAAGTGTAGAGAGCAAACCATGGTAAGTGGGAATAGTTAGGGTTTAGCATGAAGACAAAATGGTCTTTGAGTCAAACCTTCATGAAGCTTTATCAAGCTTCATGACAAAAAGGAAAACCATTTTGTTTTCATAAAATTATTTAAATAAATAAGAATGGATAAATAAATGAGAGAGTAAAACAAAACCCTAATTATCTACTTAACCATGGTTTTATTCTTTACACTTAACCATTTAAACATGCATCATCAAACATGATACAAACAAGTGCACAAAAGTATATCACATATACATCATGCACATCAAGTGAGAAAATCCATATAAAGTGAACCAATACTAGCTAATGCAAAGTAATATATCAAATATATAATTATGCATTAAATCATTAAATCAACATTTGATTCAATGATCCGGTCATGTCGCACATAACCGACTAGAATCCAATGTATCGATTTATCGAATCAATGATTCGATAACTAGGTCATATCGAATATAACCAATCGAAACATATATCGCGAGAATGAAATGCGGTATCACATACACGCATTATTCTCGGTCGTGCACATATCTCATATGTGCTCCTATTTCGTTTCGCTTGAGCCAGGAAACCTCTGTGTAGGACTCTAAAGACTCGTCAATACGCCGGTAGCAGATGATGATCATATCAAGCATCCACAAGCCGCAAGCGGTCTGCTAAACGTAACGGCCACCCGGGTATTGAGCGATCAGAAGATCGACGAGCTAGCCCGCTCACACTCCTGTGAATCCAACCAGTAACACTTACCGTACAGTCCGGTCTCTTCGTCTGATACGTCGCATATCAAGTCTACGGGTGGTAAACGTCAGACCCCAATAACCGATAAGTCGTGCCGATGTGAGGCTCATAACGGGTCGAGAAACTACTGGTAACACTTACCAGCAAATCTCTGATCAGCCCTGGCCAGGGACTTCCCTGTTACGGCCAATCGAGCACAGCGCAACATCAACCCCCAATACCGGGAGAGACGAAACCCCTCCTATCGCTCATTGCCTCCATGTGACTCGGGACTGTACCCAAAGACCACCGTTTTGCACGCCCTCATGGACGTGGTAAGGTGGAGATCAAAGCACAGTGGGAATCACACAAGACTCTATGACGATCTTGGGTCTACAGACTAACCTGTACAAGTGTCACCTGAGAACTGCCATCTGACGTGAGGTATAATACCATCTGGGAGTTCTCGGCGAGTCCGTCCAGTGTACCCAGTCTCCACTGAGCACCCGTATACCATCTCTGATGTCAAACACCAATGGATATGGGATCATCCATCGCCCATCACATGGGTCGAGAAGCGTATACGCTAGTCTACACTGGTATATCGATGCCCCGTCTCGATACACCCACGACTAGGGACCTTGAAGGATGTACTTATGGACTACCATGTCCCCACTAGTATGATCTGCATCATAGTCCAGGTAGTCAAGTACACATCCTAAGGGCTTTACCAACATGTAACTATAAGACAGTATAAAGAGACTAGTGTACATGTTAAGATAAAGAGTAACCAGATAGCATACTATCATATCGAGCAAGAAAGTCATCTCTATATATGTCCAAGCATCCAATATAATATACAACATCTGTACAATACTGGCCTCTAGGGCATACATACAACTAACAGATAGATGAGTTAGTTTGGGACAGTCGTATTATCATTTGGCCAACGTTAGGGTATGTACGGATGGGTTCAAATTAACAAGATAATGATGGGTAGAACTTGACATGTGACTTATGACATTTTGACCAACGCCAAGGTCATAAGAGCATGGGGCAGAAATTTATATTGGGAATTTCTAAAGAAACTGAAATTTGCAAAGAGATGCATACCATTTGGAGTGTGATAATTTTGGTAGGATTCCTTCAGCTTTATCACACGATGATATTTGGATCCCGATCCTACTGTGAGTATCCGCTACTCATCAGGAGATTCGTCACTTAACGATCAATGCTATAAACCAAATAGGTGCCGAGAAAGGTGTCAGCGGGGCTACGCCCCCAGAGAAAAGAGGTTATTTAATTAAGGGACTTCGCGAAAGCGTCGGAAAACCTCCCTCGAAGTACCGACACCAGCTTGGCTGAACGGTTAAGCAAGTATTGTACGGTGAGAATAGTCCTGGCTAGTTCTTCTTTTTTGGTTTGGGAGGGATTGGAGAAACAATGGGAGCCATCCAGTTTAGATAAACTAAAAACCATTCTAAACTTGCAAGAGCATCATGCTAAAGTGTTCCCTCTCTCTCTCAATTGCAGCGACCCAGAACATGACAGGCCTTAAGTTACCATTAGAAAAAAATATTCTGACAGGGCCAAACTAAAAAGATTGGTTCCGGAATGTCAAGATGGCTTTAACTTATGACAAATTGGGGTATGTCCTTACTGCTAAGGCACCTGCTGTCCCTGGTCCAGATTCCAGTATTACGGATAAGGAAATCCACAAGACCTGGGAGTTAGATTGCGCGAAGGCCAAATGCATCGTGCTTGCCTCTATGAATAATGAACATCAGAGGAGGCACGAGGATATGGATCTTGAATCCATATTTCTCCACACAAAGGATCTGTATGGAGAGCAATCTCGTATAGCAAGATACGAGACCTCGAAGAACTTGTTTCAGTCGAGGATGGCCGTCGGATCATCTGTAGGATAACATGTCCTAAAGATGTTGGCTATATAGAAGAGCTCGCGGACCTTGGGACGACTTTAGAGAACGAGCTGTATACAGACTTTTCTCCAGTCCCTTCCTTTCACCTACGCCCAGTTTATTCTGAATTTCAACATTCAAGGAAAAGAAGTTGAACTTCCAGAACTCCTTAACATGTTGAGGAGTGCAGAGGGCACCTTGCAAAAAGCAAGGGAAACACCCACTATGTTTGTTCGCGGTGCTTCCTTTTCCGGGTCCAAGGCTAAGGCCAAAGGAAGGAAGAAGAAGGCCACTACCAAACCAAGAGGTGGTGTTAATAAGGTGGGAGTTAAGGGAAAGGCAAAGATTGCGGTGCCAGTAGTGGCAAAGGACGAGTGCTTCCACTGTCGTAGGAAAGGTCATTGGAAGAAAGATTGCAAAGCTTAGAATGCTAAGAACCAGGAACCGAAGCAAGCTGTGGTTTCGACTTCAGGTGTGTTTGTAATTGAAAATTGTCTGTCAATCAACTCTACTTCCTGGGTATTGGATACCGGATCAGGATCTCATATATGCAATTCATTGCAGGCACTGAGAAACCGTAGAGTGCTAAAGGTTGGTGATATGACCCTCCAGGTTGCTAACGAAGCTAGCGTGTGTGCTGTGTCCGTAGGGGATTATCACCTTGGATTGACGAGTGGATATATTTTGGTTTTGCATAACTGTTTTAGTGTACCCAATTTAACGTGTAATATCATATAAGTATCGTTGTTATCAAAAGAAGGTTATTGTAGGGTTCCTAGGCACTCATACAAGGGTCTATAAGGCATCAACCATACCCGATTTAAAATTTAGACGTGCCGAACAACCCAAAGCTAGGATCTTTGCTGGATAATTAGGGTTACACATGCAAGTAAATATCTTTACAACTAAGAGTGAGGGATTACAACCTTTGTAGTCCGCTCCTTCGCCTCATAAGCTCTGAGTAGAAGTCACTTCGCCGCGATCTACGATGTCCCGGACTCAAGAGAGGCTCCACAACCCGAATGATCCATGCTTGCTTGTAGTCTTCCTTTTCTCTGATGATCTACCTCGAAGTTCCTTTAACTCAAGCTCTTTCTCACTAATGAGGTGAACACCCTAATCTAATTGGCTAGATTAGATGAGGATGATTAAGTAGGATTTATGCTCTCTTTTATTATCAAATTCTCACTCTAATTCATCACAAAATGAAAACCTAGAAAGCTTTTTCAAAGCTCAAGGAAGAAGAAGAAGAATATGAATGAATAATCCCTTTTGTGATGAATAATGAAATGTTAATATGATTACAAATGTAACCATGATCAAGGATGACAAGGCTAACCCATGTAGAGTTTTAACCTAGGTGAAGGGTTTGGGTTGGGTTAGAAATATCTAGCAAAATATCAAGCATAATATCTTTTGCTAGAAACAAAGTAAAACCTTCTAGAAGCATCAAGAAAGAACTAACCCAAATCAAACCCTAATCTTGTTTAATCTCCACTAAACATGTTGCATTAGTAATCATATCATGTTATAATATTATATATCACATATATAATATATATTTGTAACAAAAGAAAATAATACAATTAACATATATCACATATATATCAATGTATTATCCGGTGAGAAAATGAATCAATAAAGCGAGCCAATATTAGATAATGTAATGTAATATATCACATATATAATTATACATTAAATTATCGAATCAACACTTGATCCGACAATCCGGCTATATCGTATATAACCGACTAATATATCATGTACCGATACATCGAATCAACACTTGATCTGATGACCCGGCTGATATCAAATATCGCCAGAATATAATACGGTATCTCATATCGTATTATCCTCGGTCCTGCACATATCACATATGTGCTCCTAGTCCGTTTTTCCTGAGTCAAGAAACCTCTGTGTAGGACTCTAAAGAATCGTCAATACGTCGGCAGTAGGTGATGATCATATCAAACACCCACAAGCTGCAAGCGGTCAGCTAAACTTAACAGCCACCCAGGTATTGAGCGATTAGAAGATCAACAAGCAAGCCTGTACATTCTCCTGTGAATCCAAACAGTAACACTCCCGTACAGTCCGGTCTCTTCGTCTGATATGTCACATATCTAGTCTAGGTGTGGTATATGTCAGACCCCAGTAACCGATAAGTCGTGTCGATATTAGGCTCATAGCAGGTCGAGAAACTACTGGTAACACTTACCAGTAAATCTCTATATCAGCCCTGGCCAGGGACTTCCAGTTATAGCCAATCGAACATAACACAACATCAACTCCCTATACCGGGAGAGACGAATCCCCTCCTATCGCTCATTACCTCCATGTGATTCGGGACTGCACCCAAAAGCCACCGTTTTGCACGCCCTCTTGGACGTGGTAAGGCGGAAATCAAAGTACAGTGGGAATCATACAAGACTCTATGATGATCTCGGGTCTACAGACTACCCTGTACCAGTGTCACCAGAGAAC
This sequence comes from Agapanthus africanus, assembly GCA_030015575.1. Lineage (NCBI taxonomy): Eukaryota > Viridiplantae > Streptophyta > Magnoliopsida > Asparagales > Amaryllidaceae > Agapanthus > Agapanthus africanus. The sequence continues at coordinate 200,828,069 of CM057347.1, read as the reverse complement.
TGCCATCTGACGTGAGGTATAATACCATCTGGGAGTTCTCGGCGAGTCCGTCTAGTGTACCCAGTCTCCACTGAGCACCCGTACACCATCCTTGATGTCAAACACCGATGGATATGGGATCATCCATCGCCCATCATATGGGTCAAGATGCGTATACGCTAGTCTACTCTGGTGTATCGATGCCCTGTCTCGACCCACCTTCGACTAGGAACTGTTATAGGATGTACTCATCGACTACCGTGGCCCCACTAGTATGATCTCATCATAGTCCCAGTAGTCGAGTACAGATCATAAGGGTTTTATCAACATGTGAGAGTAAGACAGTAAACTAATATAAGTCAACATGTTAAGATAAAGTGAAACCAAATAGCATACTATCATGATGAGCAAGAAAGTCCTCTCTATATATATCCAAGCATCCATTATAATATACATCATATGTACAACAATGGCCTCTAGGGCATATATATAACTAACAATCTCCCACTTGCACTAAGACCAGCTGTTGTAGTATCTCATACCTAGTATCCCGAATAATCTCTTAAACTATATCTGGGGAATGGCTTTCGTGAGTGGATCCGCAGTGTTGTCCTTCGTATAAACTCTCCTGACCTCGATCTCCCGGCGATCAACTATCTCCCTGATCAGGTGATACCGCCTCAGAATATGTCTGGACTTCTGATGGGACCTGGGTTCCTTGGCCAAAGCCACAGCTCCATTGTTATCGCAATACAAAGGTATTGGATGCTCAATGGATGGAACCACACCAAGTTCATTAATGAACTTCTTTATCCAGACAGCCTCTTTGGCAGTATCGTTGGCAGCGATGTATTCGGCCTCCATCGTCGAGTCTGCAATGGTATCTTGTTTGGAACTCTTCCAACACACCGCCCCTCTATTGAGGGTAAAGACAAATCCCGAGTGCGACTTAGAGTCGTCCTTATCACTCTGGAAGCTGGAATCGGTAAAGGACTCCACCTGGAGTTCTCCGTTACCATACACCAAGAACATCTCCTTAGTCCTTCGTAAGTACTTGAGAATGTTCTTCACAGCTGTCCAGTGACTCTCTCCAGGATCTGCTTGATACCGACTCACTACACTTAGTGATTATGCTACATCGGGTCTCGTACATAGCATCGCATACATGATAGAGCTTACTGCCGAAGCATAAGGTATCCCTTGCATGCGAGCTCTCTCCAAATCAGTCTTGGGAGAGACATCTCTTTGGAGAGAGTGAGTCTAGAGATCGTGGGTTGGTTACCACGCTTGGATTCTTCCATACTAAATCTCTTTAGTATGGTGTCAATGTATCTGGATTGGGACAATCCCAGTATCCGTTTAGATCTATCTCTATAGATCATAATTCGCAGTATGCATGAGGCATCACCTAGATCTTTCATTGAGAATCTTTGAGATAAGAAGAGCTTGACTGATTGCAGCATAGGAACATCATTTCCTATCAAGAGTATGTCATCAACGTACAATACGAGGAAGACAACCTTACTCTCTGCAACCTTCTTATAAATACAAGGTTCATCTACGTTTTTGATGAAGTCAAACTCTTTGACTACAACATCAAAGCAGATATTCCAACTCCGCGATACTTGCTTTAACCTATAGATGGATTTAAGCAGTTTGCACACCTTTCTGTTGCTCCTACTATCTACGAAGCCCTCTGGCTGAGTCATGTACACCCACTCTTCTAAATCACCGTTTAGAAAGGCGGTCTTAACATCCATCTGCCAGATTTCGTAGTCATGGTATGCAGCAATGGCAAGTAGGATCCGGATGGACTTAAGCATAGCCACTGGAGAAAAGGTTTCGTCATAATCCACACCTGGTCGTTGACGAAAACCCTTTGCAACAAGTCTAGCTTTGAAAGTCTCAACTTTTCCATCTACACCAATTTTCTTTTTAAAGATCCACTTGCTCCCAATGGGTTTTACCCCTTCAGGAGCATTTTCTAAAGTCCATACTTTGTTGGTGTACATGGATTCCATCTCAGATCGCATTGCATCCAGCCATTTCACAGAGTCACTACTCGTGATGGCCTGCTCGAAGATAGTTGGGTCATCATCTTCCATGATGCAATCCTCGCTCCTACCATCAATGAGAAAACCGTAGTATCTCTCAGGTGGACGAGAAACCCTGCTAGATCGGCGGAGAAGCTGAGGTTCGTCGGAAACTACTGAATCTTCTGGTTCTATTAAATCTTCTGTTGTAGTTTGTTCTGCTGGAACTTCTTCCAGTTCTACCTCAGAGCCACTAATCTCTTTTGCAAGAAATTCCTTTTCTAAAAAAGTGACGTGTTGAGCAACAAACACCCTTTATTCCTCACTATGGTAGAAGATATACCCTCGCGAATGCTTAGAATATCCAACAAACTTACACAAAACAGATCTTGCCTCGAGTTTGTCCGGTTTTTGTCTTTTGACATAGGCCGGGCAATCCCATATCTTAACAAAATTAAGATATGGTCTCTTCCCTTCCCATATCTCATATGGAGTGGTAGACACAGATTTGGTAGGAACTTTATTCAGTAGGTATGCCGCTGTTTCAAGCGCATATCCCCAGAAGGAAATAGGTAACTCAGCATTGCTCATCATAAAGCGTACCATATCTAATAGGGTGCTATTCCTCCACTCCGATACACCGTTGTGCTGTGGTGTATAGGGAGGTGTAAGCTGAGAGAGAATCCCATTCTTTTTTAGATAATATAGGAACTCATTGCTTAAGTATTCTCCTCCTCGATCAGATCGAAGGATCTTAATACTTTTGCCCGTTTGGTTCTCTACTTCGTGCTTATATTCTCTGAATTTCTCAAAAGCTTCAGACTTGTGTTTCATCAGGAACACATGTCCGTATCTTGAGAGATCGTCAATGAATGTAATGAAGTAAGAAGAACCGTTCCTGGCATGTGTAGACATGGGTCCGCATACATCACTATGTACCAGTCCTAAGAGTTCCGTAACTCTTTCTCCGTGTCCACTAAACGGAGTTTTGGTCATTTTTCCTTTGAGACATGAATGGCAAGTATCATAAGATGATAATTCGAACGGATTCAAATATCCATCCTTATGTAACTTAGCTAGCCGTGTCGCATTGATATTACCAAGTCTACAATGCCATAAGTAGGATTCGTTCATTTTTGAACTTTTCCTCTTGTGTGTGTTTTGTATATTAAGAACTGTATTTTGATTGAGAATGAATATGCCATTATGTAACGAGCCTGATGCAATAAACTTTTGATTTAGGAAGATGTTCATAACATTATCCTGTATTACAAAATTATATCCTTCTTTACTTAATAAAGAAACTGATATAATGTTGCACATCATATTCGGTATATAATAGCACTCATTCAGAATCAGTGTATTACTACTTGGTAATACAAGGTGATATTCGCCAACTGCTTTGGCTGCAATACTTGCACCATTCCCTACTTGTACGGAATGATCACCTTTTCCCAGTTCTCTACCTTTACATAGCTCATGTAACAATTTACATATGTGGGATCCCGATCCGGTATCTAATACCCAGGACGTAGGGTGAACTGAGAAACAGTTCTCAATAACTAACACACCCGAAGAAGATGCATCAGCATGCTTATTCTTCGTTTGGGCGGCGTGAGAATCCAGATTTTCTCCTGTTTCCTGTTCAGTTTTATAACTCTTATAAGAAAGAACGGGACCAACATTCCCTGCTCAGTATAATAAGCGGGTTCAGTCAGTACATCCATATTATTATCTTGATTAAGTCCTGACATGGTCGCTACCTGGAGAGAGAGAGAAGGAAACAGTTTAGCGTATGCTCTTGCAAGATTAGATTGGTTATTATCTTATCTAATCAGGATGTCTCCCACTGTTTTTATCAAATCTTCCTTCAAACCCTAAAATGTAAGATTAGCCGGGATTAATTACACCTACAATTTCGTCAATCTTTCAGCCAGATCAGTGTTGGTACTTGAGGGAGGTTCCCCATGCTTTCGCACGGACCTAATTAAAATAAACCTCGTCTTCCCAGAGGCTTAACCCCGTTAACACCTTTCTAGACACCTACTTGATCGGCTAATTGTCCTGTGTAAAATTCTCCCAGGAGTAACTCTTACTCATAGTGGGTATCAGGATCCATTTATCTCATAGAAGGTATGCAATCTCATTGCAAATTTCAACACTTGAAATTCCCGATAATATTCTGCCCCAAGCATTCCATGACCTTGACGGAGGTCAACAAATTATAGAGTGCTAGTCAAGTTCAACCCATCATTTCTTGATTAAATCAGACCCACCCGCACGATTCTTGACGGAGGTCAACAAGGCCGTACGACTACCCTAATCCAATCTGCATCACATGCATAAACAGATAAATACTAGTTAGCTGCCGCACACTACGCCTTGACGGAGGTCAACAAACGTAGTACAAATACTAAGTAGGACTCATCTGAAATGACGGAGGGTTACGACAGGTTTTTCTGAAAACCAATTGCGTAATGAACTTGATATCGTTGTAGAAACAAGTGATTTTGAAAAGGAGTGTTTTTGAGGCTTTTCTAGTTTCGCTAAAGAGGTCACTCCCAGTGAAGGGATCTCGGCTCTTTCCCCATCGAATAAGGTGCATGGTATCTCTACATACCTCTGTGCAAAGCAAGAACTATATAAGCCGTCAAAAACTAAACCGCGAGTTTGTAGCATCTGCCAGTTTTGCTAAAGAGGTCACTCCCGGTGAAGGGATCTCGGCTCTTTCCTCATCGAATAAGGTGCAGGGTATATCATATATACCGCTATGCAAAGCAAAACTGTAGCTACCCTTTTTATAAAGTTTTGATTCTACAACATTTTTTAGGTTTCTTTTCTTTTATTAATCTCATTAATAAAAATCCCATCAATTAATGCTTCCTAAGCATCACAGAAGAAAAGAAAACAGTAATATTTATATATCAACATATATATATATAGTATAAGCATTCGTCTCAGGCAGTAATATGATCTCATCACAGAACATTGCAGCAGAAGATAACATATGAATATTGGATATACTAGGACGTCCGTGTTTTATATCGAGCCTGTATAAAACACGGATTCCACGGTCACGATGAATAACCAAACCCACATCCCTAGACCCCTACGAGAGCGGCAAGCAACACTGCCAATTCTAGGGTTAGGAGACCCGGTCTCGACTCCTCGAGATGGCCTCCCATTGGACCCTAGAACCCGGTTACTTGTGCTCCCCTCCTTGGGTCTACCTAATGCGGAAAAGTAAATAATATACAATGGTGACATCAACCTCAACCCGGAAGTGCCCCGATAAAAGAATATTACATACAAATAAATTTTATATGAATGAAAATAAAAACCCTCATCCCATATAAAAACCCCGGCTATTCAGAACACGATGATCCAATATAACATATCACAGCAACACATAATATCTCATATCATCAACGTAAGTAAGTATGCATACACCGATTGTCGTTGATGTATAGCAACGAAAACCGGCAATACAACTACATACTACACTTACGGTCACAGAAAAGAAATTGTAAAACTACAACATTTGGAATCCACAATCTCTTTAGACATCGTAAATCAGAAATATCACATACTTCGCATTTCATGCCTAACTATATGAATTCCACATATTGTATCACATTCTAGATAAATAGACAGTATTAAACTTTCCGATTGAATAATTAAATACCCAAGATTTCCTAAATAGCTCAACACTTGAGCGGAGTTCAAAAAGTCCCAGAATATGTCACGGTACCAATGGTCCAGCCGTAGAAGGATCAAGCCAACGCCTCACATGTGGCAACGCCGTACTGCCCCAAACCCTAAGGTTTAAAAGGCGGTTCAGACGGTCACATAATAGAGTTAAGGTTTGTTTTCTTCTAGAGGGTCCACCGCGTTACTTGCATGTTTTTCCGAAAGATTTAAACTCAAGAAAAATTCAACACTTGAAAGTTTTTCGTGTCGGGAAAAAATGAGTTAATGATATCCGTTCGAACATTTTAATACTTTCTAAATAATCCGGAAAACAGAACGAAATTAAACTTTCTGATCGAATCAACGAATTCAAAATAATCCCCAGAATACTCAACACTTGAGTAAGATTAAAAATACCCAGAATCATGTACAAGTACCTACGGATGTACTGTGCCAAAAATCTAACCCTAATTCTACAGTGCCGCCGCGGAACCGCCGCGCAAGGCATGGTTCTGCCGCGGTTCCGCGGCGCGTTAGTGGAATATGGGTGTCGTTTTTCACAGTAACTCTTAGAATTCCCTGCTGATTTTTTTGAGTATTTTTAATGCAGAAAAAATCACATTTTTACAAAATTTCCAGAGAGGGGGTCATGTTCGATGTTTCGGGGTTCGATCGGAGTTTTAACTTCGTATACACGACGCCTAATACTCTAGCTAGGCTCTGATACCACTGTAGGGTTCCTAGGCACTCATACAAGGGTCTATAAGGCATCAACCATGCCCGATTTAAAATTTAGACGTGCCGAGCAACCCAAAGCTAGGATCTTTGCTAGATAATTAGGGTTACACATGCAAGAAAACATATTCACAACTAAGAGTGAGGGATTACAACCTTTGTAGTCCTCTCCTTCGCTGCATAAGCTCCGAGTAGAAGTCCCTTTGCCGCGATCCACGATCTCCCGGACTCAAGAGAGGCTCCACAACCCGAATGATCCATGCTTGCTTGTAGTCTTCCTTTTCTCCGATGATCTACCTCGAAGTTCCTTTAACTCAAGCTCTTTCTCACTAATGAGGTGAACACCCTAATCTAATTGGCTAGATTAGATGAGGATGATTAAGTAGGATTTATGCTCTCTTTTATTATCAAATTCTCACTCTAATTCATCATAAAATGAAAACCTAGAATGCTTTTTCAAAGCTCAAGGAAGAAGAAGAAGAATATGAATGAATAATCCCTTTTGTGATGAATAATGAAATGTTAATATGATTACAAATGTAACCATGGTCAAGGATGACAAGGCTAACCCATGTAGAGTTTTAACCTAGGGTGAAGGGTTTGGGTTGGGTTAGAAATATCTAGCAAAATATCAAGCATAATATCTTTTGCTAGAAACAAAGTAAAACCTTCTAGAAGTATCAAGAAAGAACTAACCCAAATCAAACCCTAACCTTGTTTAATCTCCACTAAACATGTTGCATTAGTAATCATATCATGTTACAATATTATATATCACATATATAATATATATTTGTAACAAAAGAAAATAATACAATTAACATATATCACATATATATCAATGTATTATCCGGTGAGAAAATGAATCAATAAAGCGAGCCAATATTAGATAATGTAATGTAATATATCACATATATAATTATACATTAAATTATCGAATCAACACTTGATCCGACAATCCGGCTATATCGTATATAACCGACTAATATATCATGTACCGATACATCGAATCAACACTTGATCCGATGACCCGGCTGATATCAAATATCGCGAGAATATAATACGGTATCTCATATCGTATTATCCTCGGTCCTGCACATATCACATATGTGCTCCTACTCCATTTTGCCTGAGTCAAGAAACCTCTGTGTAGGACTCTAAAGAATCGTCAATACGCCGGCAGTAGGTGATGATCATATCAAACACCTACAAGCTGCAAGCGGTCAGCTAAACGTAACAGCCACCCAGGTATTGAGCGATCAGAAGATCAACAAGCAAGCCTGTACATTTTCCTGTGAATCCAAACAGTAACACTCCCGTATAGTCCAATCTGTTCGTCTGATATGTCGCATATCTAGTCTTGGGGTGGTATACGTTAGACCCCAGTAACCGATAAGTCGTGTTGACGATGTTAGGCTCATAACAGGTCGAGAAACTACTGGTAACACTTACCAGTAAATCTCTATATCAGCCCTGGCCAGGGACTTCCAGTTATAGCCAATCGAACACAGCACAACATCAACTTCCTATACTGGGAGAGACGAATCCCCTCCTATCGCTCATTGCCTCCATGTGATTCGGGACTGCACCCAAAAGCCACCGTTTTGCACGCCCTCTTAGACGTGGTAAGGCGGAAATCAAAGCAAAGTGGGAATCACACAAGACTCCATGACGATCTCGGGTCTACAGACTACCCTGTACCAGTGTCACCAGAGAACTGCCATCTGACGTGAGATATAATACCATCTGGGAGTTCTCGGCGAGTCCGTCTAGTGTACCCAGTCTCCACTGAGCACCCGTACACCATCCTTGATGTCAAACACCGATGGATATGGGATCATCCATCGACCATCATATGGGTCAAGATGCGTATACGCTAGTCTACTTTGGTGTATCGATGCCCTGTCTCGACACACCTTCGACTAGGAACTGTTATAGGATGTACTCATCGACTACCGTGGCCCCACTAGTATGATCTCATCATAGTCCCAGTAGTCGAGTACAGATCCTAAGGGCTTTATCAATATGTGAGAGTAAGACAGTAAACTAATATAAGTCAATATGTTAAGATAAAGTGATACCAAATAGCATACTATCATGACGAGCAAGAAAGTCCTCTCTATATATATCCAAGCATCCATTATAATATACATCATATGTACAACAATAGCCTCTACGGCATATATATAACTAACAGTTATGATTTCACGTTTGTAAGCGATGTTGTTAACATCCACCTTAATCATGGTTTGATTGGGTCCGGTACACTAGATAACGGTATATATGTCTTAAACCAGTTACAGATTTTCAATGTCCAGAACACACTAAAAAGAAAGTCTTCAGATATAAATAAGGCTTTCTTATGGCATTGTAGACTAGGTCACATCAATGAGACAAGATTAACTAAGTTACATAGAGAAGGATATTTGGATCCGTTCGAATATCAATCTTATGCCACTTGTCAATCATGTCTCAAAGGAAAGATGACAAAGACTCCATTCACTGGACATGGAGTAAGAGCGAGCGAGCTCTTAGGACTCATACACAGCGATGTATGTGGTCCAATGTCTACACATGCAAGAGGTGGTTTTTCATATTTCATTACTTTTATGGATGATTACTCAAGGTACGGATTTATTTTCTTAATAAAACATAAATCTGAGGCTTTTGAGAAATTCCAAGAATATAAGAATGACGTAGAAAACCAAACCGGCAAAAGTATCAAGACATTGAGATCTGATCGAGGTGGTGAATACTTAAGTGCCGAGTTCCTAGGTTACCTAAAAGAGAAAGGAATTCTCTCTCAGCTTACTCCTCCATACACTCCACAGCATAACGGTGTATCGGAGAGACGGAACCGAACCCTATTGGATATGGTACGTTCCATAATGAGTAATGCTGAGTTACCGCGATCTTTCTGGGGTTATGCGCTAGAATCAGCAGCATATCTTTTGAACAGGGCTCCTACCAAGACTGTGCCTACCACACCATATCAGATGTGGAGTGGGAAGAAACCCTATCTTCAGTATCTGAAGATATGGGGATGTCCAGCTTTTGTTAAAAAGCAGCATGCGGACAAACTCGAGGCACGATATCAGATGTGGAGTGGGAAGAAACCCTATCTTCAGTATCTGAAGATATGGGGATGTCCAGCTTTTGTTAAAATGCAGCATGCGGACAAACTCGAGGCACGATCAGTACAGTGTCAGTTTGTGGGATATCGAAAGAACTCCAAGGGGTATTTCTTCTATTACGCAGAGGAACAAAAGGTTTTTGTTTCTCGTAATGCCCATTTTCTAAAACAGCAGTTTTTAGAAAAGGAAACAAGTGGGAGCGCAATAGAACTGGAAGAAATTCCAGAACCACAAACTACTACTGAAAGTTTGGTAGAACCAGTAGTTCAAGAAGAACAGGACATTCCCGCACCCCTCCGCAGGAGTAGTAGGCCGTCTCATCCACCTGAGAGATACTACGGTTTTCTCATAGATAGGGATAGAGAGGATTGCATCATTGATGATGATGAACCTACTAGCTTCCAGCAGGCCATCCAGAGCGGCGACTCGGTAAGATGGCTAGATGCAATGCGGATGGACTTTGGACTTTGCTCCAGGTGGGGTAAAACCCATAGGATGCAAATGGATCTTCAAGAAAAAGATTGGTGTAGATGGACAGGTGGAAATCTATAAGGCTAGACTTCTTGCAAAGGGTTTTCATCAAAGACCTGGTTTGGACTATGACGAAACTTTTTCTCCAGTGGCTATGCTCAAATCCATTCGGATCCTTCTTGCCATTGCCGCCTTCCATGATTATGAGATCTGGTAAATGGACGTAAAGACGGCTTTTCTAAATGGTAATTTAGAAGAGTGCGTCTATATGGATCACCCAGAAGGTTTCAATCAGAGTGGGAGCAGCGGGAAAGTGTGCAAGTTGCTTAAGTCCATTTATAGACTAAAGCAGGCATCGCGGAGTTGGAACATCTGTTTTGATGAAATGGTCAAAGAATATGACTTTATCAAAAATCCAGATGAACCATGTATATATAGTAAAATTGTAGCACGAACTGTCATATTCCTTGTATTTTACGTGGATGACATTCTATTGATAGGAAATGAAATTCCTATGCTACAATCTGTCAAAGGATTCTTATCACACAGGTTCTCCATGAAAGACCTGGGTGATGCCTCTTACATTCTGGGGATCCGGATCTATCGTGATAGATCCAAGAGGATGTTGGGACTTTCACAGTCCAGGTATATCAACACTATATTGAAAAGATTCAGTATGGAAGATTCTAAGCGCTGTAGTTTACCGGCTTGTCACGAAATCACCCTATCCAAAGAGATGTCTCCCAATACTGATTTGGAAAGGGAACGCATATCAGTTATACCCTACGCTTCTGCGGTAGGCTCTATAATGTATGCGATGTTGTGCACCAGACCAGATGTAGCTTACGCACTGAGCGTGGTAAGCAGGTATCAGTCAGACCCAGGGGAGAAGCACTGGATAGCAGTAAAGAACATTCTCAAGTACCTGAGAAGGACTAAGGAGATGTTCTTGGTTTACGGCGGAAAAGACCTCAAGATCGAGGCCTTTGCTGATTCCTGCTTCCAGAGTGACAAGGATGACTCCAAGTCCATGTCAGGTTATGTCTTTACCCTCAATGGAGGGGCGGTGTGCTGGAAGAGTTCCAAGCAGGACACCGTTGCTGACTCGGCGATGGAAGCGGAGTATATCGCTACTTGCGATGCCGCAAAAGAAGCGGTCTGGATAAAGAAGTTCCTAACAGAACTTTAGGTGGTTCCTACCATTGTTGATCCAATACTGCTGTATTGCGACAACAACGGAGCTATAGCTTTAGCGAAGGAACCCAGGTCCCATCAGAAGTCCAGACACATCTTAAGGCGGTATCACCTGATCAGGGAGATTATAGATCGCTAGGAATCGAGATCCGGAGAGTTGCTACAGAGGAGAACACTGCAGATCCATTCACTAAGGCCTTACCTCAGATTCAGTTTCAGAGGCTACTCGAGATGATCGGTCTTTGATACGCCAGTACATGGCCCTAGTGCAAGTGGGAGATTGTTAGTGTATATGCCCTAGGGGCCATTATTGTATCATACTAGCTTGTATATTACTTAATGGAAGCTTGGGATATTCACAGTTATATTAACAGTCTTGCTAAACATGGTAGTATGCTACTTGGTTTATATCTATCTTAATATGTGTGTACGTATTGATAGAGCCTTTAAGATCTTGCTTGACTACCAGCGTTGTGATGGCAGTCACACTAGTGGGGGCTGGGTAGTCTACAAGCACATCCTTTTTCAGGTCCCTAGTCGTAGAATTATCGAGACAGGGCATCGATACTCCGGAGTAGACTAGTGTGTACGCTTCTCATCCCAGTTGGGGAGATGGTCTGTCCCACAGCCATCAGTATGTCGTACTGGAGATAGTATACAGGTGCTCGTTGGGTTACGGGTACACCGGACAGAACTCGCAGGGAACTGTTGGTTGGTATTATACCCGTCGTCAGTTAACAGTTCCCAGGTGACATGAGTACACCATAGTCCGCAGACTTGACACTGCTGCTTCGCCTCGGGTGTATTCCCACTATTCTTATATTGCTATCCTACCACGGCTCAAAGGAGTCGTGCAAACAGGTAGCAGTTGGTTGCAGTCCCGAAGCACTTGGAGGCAGTGGCGATTAGACAGGATTCGTCTCTCCCGGTATTGGGAGTTGATATCGCGCTGTGTTTGAAGAGCCATTACGCAAAGTCCCTGGCCAGGGCAAGCGAGATATACTGGTAGGTTTTCCAGTAGCTTCTCAAGGTGTAATGGGCTTCGCTCCAACACGACTTATACCGCTTTTAGGGGACTGACGCTTGCCGCCCCCTAGGCCCGATATGCGAAGTCCTAGACGAACAGACCGAACTGTACGAAGATTGTCACATCAGGCTCAGTAGGAGTTCGGATGGGTTTCCTCATCGGCCTTCTTATCGACATCTACCTGGGGACCGTTACGTACAGCTAGTGTAGCTTGCGGTCTATGGTTAAACCCACTGCCAGCATAGTAGTCGAGTCTTTAGAGTCCCACACAGAGAGTTTCCCTGTTTCGGGCGAAACGATATAGAGGTCGTATGGTTTTACGACAGGGTTCGGACACATACGTGTTTTTACACACGTACGATGTTCGGACAGTTTATACTAGCGGGCTTTAGTTTAAGCCAGATTCTAGTATTGGATTATTGGATTTATACAGTCTCAGTATTTCCGTGTTTTCACGGATAGGAGGGGCGTTCTCGTAATTACTCGAGAAGCTTCTAGAAGGTTGATGAGGTGGAGAGCTTAGGTGTTATATGCATTAAATGGTTTTGTGACTCATGGAGATGATTCATCAAGTGAGTTAATGAAGCATTAATGCTTTTAATGACTCATTAGATGATTCATTATGTATTAAATGAAGCATGAAGATATTTGTGCAAAAGATATTTTGTGCAAGATATTTTATGCTTCATATATATACACAAATGAGTTAATTTCCATTAGATAATTATTCTCACATTCTCTCTCCTCAAGCTCTCTCTCTTCAACCCTAACCCTAATCCTCTCATGTGTTGAGATCCTAGGGTTAGCAAGACAAAGAGATCCCTAATCCTATTCTATATCCTCTAGGTTACTTTGATTAGCACCCATAGCAACCTAGTTACCTCAAGTGTGAGGTTAAGCTTGGAGAAGTAGCTCTCGGGTGGTTCTTCTATCATAAAGAGGAGGCCGACGAGGAGGTGGTCAACGAGAACAAGAAGGACTTGATTCATTAGGTATAATCTTCTTTCATAGTAGCTAATCCCTCCTATGTTGTTGTTAGTTACGGTTTGGCAAAGATCCGTAAAGTTAGTCAATCTTAGTTTAAACAAAATGATTGTTTTACCTATTCCGCCTTCCCGCGTCATGTGGGGGTGTCTAACGTCGACTTACAGGTGGAAAACAAAATAATAATTGCAACCCACCTACAAAATATCACGTCCAAAAATAACGGTAACAGTAGAAGTAGCAAAAGTAGTAGCAGTGTGCCCTGCCGCGACTATACTGACGGGTCGGTCCTGCAAGACACTGTGGCACAACGGGGGTGAGTTTCCAGCTTGTAAGTAGTAAGTAACATCATATGTGGCAATCTCAAGCGTGTACGTAAAGGCATCAGGTCCTAAGTATGAATTATGATGCGATGTACTAGTATAGATGCAACATGAATAAGTGATCAAGCATGAAATCTGGGTAAGCTGCTATAAGAAACTGAGTATGTCTTAATTAATTTTATTATGGTAGAGCCAAAAGTATCATCAATAAAAACAACATAATCCCGTGTCAAGCATCGATACTCAAAAATCTCAATATCTCGGGTGTCGTCTCTCAGATCGGCCCTCAAATCCATCTGAATCACACGACTCTGATCGGTATCCTCCGGATATCCGCCAGGCCAAACAATTACCGGTAGGTATTGTTCCCCTGCCAGGCTTAACGTCTCTCTATACGATCTTCTTGCCCCGGGTACCTTACCGGGTCCACCATGTACCCGCAGACGGTGCCTCCTCTCTCCTTGAATCGGGTATGCACATAACTCATAATCGAGAAAACTCATGGTGGATGCCACACATTATATCAAGGAAAGCCGCATTTTTCTTTTAAAATGATCATATGTTTTCAAAGTTCACATGCGGTTTCCCAAATCCAGAAATCTCATGAAAACGGAAATCTCCAAGAACATCATAATAAATGAATATGGTGATGATGGAGAATGTACATGATATTGATATGATACAAGCTAGATGAATAACTTGAAGATTTATATGTCAATAATAATGCAATGCAAAATGCAAGTTATCAAGCGAGTTATATAGTGTAGGTGATATAACAATTACCAATGGCGTGTGTGTACATATAGGATTGTGCGCGTGCAGCATGAACCGTTGGCAATGGTGCAAGTGTCCTAGCGTGATGATATCAATGTGCATGATGATGCGTATACCTTATGGAATTGAGTATAGGTATATGTATATAAGATTTGTTACTAGATTCTAACTATCGGGCGTTTTACGCCATCCGAACGATTCCCCCATAGATGTAAAATCTACTCACCGGAACGATCTCGGCTACTCGAATCCGACCACCTCCTTCCCTTTCCTAGCCACGTCCGACGTCTCCGCAACCGATCCTAGAATCGTACATGAGGCTAGAAATCCAATATGACACGAAATCAAATACTACACGAATGAACTAACTCTCACGAGTTAACACGTGTGAACTTGGTGCGTTAAGCGTGTGCAACATCGTCTAAGACTACCCCTTAGGCCTGTTATCTAAAGGGAACGCCGAAACAAGAATCGGAATATCGTATCGCATGTTAACAAAACGCCTAAATTAAGGTAAAACGGTTCCAGATTATTTTATAAGTATAACTAGAGAAAGTTGCACATACCAGATACCTAATTAGAGTTGCAGAGAGCCCTTGACAAAGACCTACAACCAGACTCCCTAACTTGACCGCAAATTGTGGCCAAATGCAATATTTTGGCAGCCAGAAGGTTGAGGGGAGGGCTCAGGTTTTGAGGGTGAATTCCAAGTCCTATAACTAGCTTCCAGTAATTGCAACTTTTCTCTACAATCACTGGTTTAATAGCAGATCTCGTTTGAACCTTAATCTCTAACTAAAACTAATTTGACACTAATTTTAAACTTTAAGGTGTTTTAGTGAAGACTTGATAGTTAAGTAAGACTATAAGGCACTAAACTACTCTTAACTAACCTAATTTAGGTCATGCTTACCCTAGAAGTCATTACAACCCCAAACTTAACCCAAAACCTCACTTGAAACTTCAAGATTACATAAAATACAACCTTTAATCTTGATTAGGAATGATTAAGACAAAACATTAGCAAAACATGTTTTAAACCTGAATGGGCAAAGGCTATAACTCTCCTGCCGGTCTCTGATGCTCGGCCTTGACTTGCTGGCAAGTCAAGCATCTCGAAATGAAATCAGAAACATCTCTCTTCATCCCTTCCCACAAGTAGACATCTCTCAAATAATGATACATCTTGGTGGAACCCGGATGAACGCTATATGCTGACTGATGTGCCTCCTCTAGGATCTCACGTCTCAGCCCCTCAGAATCTGGTACACATAGACGAGTCCCAAATCATAGCACTCCTGGGCCATCAATCACAAACTCCGAATCTCTCCCCTGCTGAACCTGCTCCATAATCTAAGACAAATGAGCATCGTCAGACTTTGCCTCCCGGATGCGATCAAGTAATAGTGGACGGGCGCGGACATGAGCAAGCTGTCCTCCTGTGGAATTGAACTCGAACTGTATTCTGCTTTAGCATAAGATCTGCCAATCTGTAGAAGACTGTCTCTGAACTGTGCTCAAATGGGACAAACCACCCCCGGGCCTCCGACTCAAAGCATCAGCTACAACATTCGCGTTTCTCGGATGATAAAGGATTTTACAATCATAGTCCTTCATAAGCTCCATGCAACAGTACTGCCTCAAATTCAGATCCCGCTGCTGGAAGATATACTTCAGGATTTTGTGGTCCATAAAGATCTGACACGACTCGTCGTACAAGTAATGTCTCCAAATCTTGAGCGCGAAGACCACTTCAGCCATCTATAGATCCTGAGTAGGATAGTTCTGCTCGTGCTTCTTGAACTGCCGAGAAGCATATGTGATGACTCTTCCGTGCTGCATCAACACGCAACCTAGACCCACTCGAGAAGAATCACAATAAATGACATAGCCGCCTAAGCCTGAAGGCAAAGATAGAACCGGTGCAGTTGTCAAACGAGTCTTCAGCTGCTGAAAACTCTGCTCACATGCCTTGGTCCAAAGAAATGGAACTCCCTTCCGAGTCAGTCCGGTCAGCATTGCAGTGATACGAGAGAAATCCTGTACGAAACGATGGTAGTAATCGGCTAAGCCTAAGAAGCCGCGAACCTCTGTTACTGAAACAGGTCTGGGCCAATGCTATACGGTCTCGATCTTCTTCGGGTCCACTCGTATACCATCTCTCGTAACCACATGACCTAAGAAGTCAACACTATCAAGCCAGAAAGCGCATTTCGAGAATTTAGCAAACAGCTGGTGCTCTCTCAATATCTGCAATTAAATCCACAAATGTTATTCATGCTCCTCTCGACTCTTGGAGTACACTAGAATGTCGTCAATGAATACAATAATAAATTGGTCGAGAAACAGCCTGAAGATTCGGTTCATCAAGTCCATGAACACTGCTGGGGCAATGGTGAGCCCGAACGACATCACCAAGAACTCGTAATGCCCGTAGCGCATCCGAAAAGCAGTCTTCGTAATGTCATCATTCCGGACCCGCAACAGATGATAACCTGACCGCAAGTCAATCTTCGAAAAATGTCCCGCACCCTGGAGTTGATCGAACAAATCGTCAATTCGAGGTAAACGATACCTATCCGCACCGTAACTCGATTCAGCTGACGATAATCAATGCACAATCTCATATTGCCGCCATTCTTCTTAACGAACAGGACATGAGCTCCCCAAGGCGACAAACTCGGACGAATAAGTCCCTTGTCAAGCAAATCTTGCAACTGATCCTTAAGCTCTTTAAGCTCTGTCGGGGCCATCCGATAAGGTGGTATAGAAATAGGCCCCGTGCCGGGGAACAAGTCGATGAAGAACTTGATATCGCGCTCTGGCGGCAATCCAGGTAACTCATCAGGAAATACATCGGGGAACTCTCTCACAATCAGAACCTGGTCCAACTGGACCTCTGTGGCTCCAGCATCATGAATATATGCCAAGAATCCCCGACATCCTTTCCTCAAGAGCCGACTAGCGCAAAGGGCAGAAATTAAACTGGGAAGGGTAGCACTACGGTCCCCCTGAACAAAAAGAACTGGCTCACCCGGAAAACTAAATCTGACTGCCTTCTCACGGCAGTCCACGGATGCATAACAAGTGGCTAACCAGTCTATGCCGAGTAGGACGTCGAAGTCTAACATGTCGAGGAGGATCAAATCAACAGAAGAATCTCTATCCCCAATTCGAACGGAACACGACCGAACCACATATCGAGCAATAAAAGACTCTCCTATGAGAGTAATCACAACTAGGGGTTGGTCTAATAAAGAGGAATCTCGGCCCAACCTTAGCACGAAGTGTGTGGATACATAAGAGTGCATGGAACCAGGGTCGAACAATATGCGCGCGTCGAAAGAACACACTGAAAGAGTACCTGTGACAACGACATTCAATGCCTGTGCATCCTGAGGAGTCAAAGAAAAAACTCGGGCATGTCCTCTACCGGTACCTGGCTGTCCTCTGCCTCTGCCACCTTGTCCTCTCTGAATAGGACCACAATGACCACGGCCTCTCGGAGCGTCGGTCTGGCATGCAGTAATGACGGGCGTAGAAGGTAAAGCTCTCGGAGGAGGGGGTGACGGTGGTAAGGTGACCTGTGGAACTGCTGCCTCGTCCTAGCGCCTCACGGTACAATGTCTGACGTAGTGATGCAAACTTCCACACCAAAAACATCCTGGTGACGGCTACTAACCCGGTAAGTAAGAGCTAAATAACTGGCCCCGTATCAAGCCTCGGCCGCCACCACGGCCTAAAAAGAATCTACTGCGGCCTCTACCAAACTGCCCGGGAGCTGATACACCAGTACGAATCCGCTTCGGTCCCGGAACAGTCATAGTCTCAGTAATACGGTCCTCCACTAGTATAGCCGTGTCCATCACGGCTGCATAGGTGTCAAAATGCTGGGCGCCAATAGAAAGAACAACTGTATGTCAAGACCTCACACAAATCTCTTGATGCGCTTCTCTTCGGTGTCCACCAAATAAGGAGCATATCGGGATAGCTGGATGAACTGGATATCATACTCGGCTACGGTCATACCAGAAGTCTTGTGCAAAGACTCAAAACTGTGAGCTCGAGCGTCCCTGACGCTCTGCGGAAGGAAACGAGCAAGAAAGACTGTCGAAAACTCATCCCATGTTATAGGAGGAAGATCTGCAGCTCGGTCTCTCTCAACGGACTCACACCAGGTCTGGGCAAGACCCTCCAAACGGAAACTAGAAAGCTCAACCGATCTCGCATCAGAACACCTCAAGGAATGATAGGTCCTGGCCATCCTGTCGAGAAACGACTGTGGATCCTCTGCTGCGTCTGTGCCAGTGAAAACCGGAGGCTTCAGCCTCATAAACACCTGTAGTGACACTGCGATAGTCTCGGTAGTGGCAGGTACAACTGTCTGGGCAATAGGTACTAACACGGTCCCCGTAGCAGGAGGAACATCATCAGATCTCTATGCTCGGCTGGCCTCGACCAAAGATCCAACCATCTGGTGTAAGTCCTGAATACTCGCCTCTAGCCTAGCAATCCGGCCTGGAGAAGGCGGTGTTGGGTTATGCCAGCGCCCTGGCCATCTACCGTGACCGTTTATGGAACAAAATTTTTATAAACTAGCGCTAGAACAACCCGATAACCTGGATCTACCATAAACCTTAAGCTCGCAAAGAAAAGAGAAGTTAGAATGGTTATACCGAATGGTCCGAGTCTTTCGGTCTTTAACCATCTTCCCAAGCTCCTAGAGGCCACCATGATCAAGCTTGATCGCCGGTCTCTCTCCATCGAAGATGATCCACCTGAGAATTTATAGTTCGAGCTCCAACTTCATAGTTGAGGTAACTAGCGTATCTAGTTGGCCAAACTAGATAGCCTAGAGGATGTAGAGTCTAATGATGGATTAATTTGTCTCCAAACACTCTAGGTTTCTCAACACATGAGACTTTTAGGGTGGAGGTAGAAGAAGAACCAAGAGGAGATAAGTGTATAGCAACCATGAAAATGGCTAAGTGTTTTGTACCAAAAGAAAAATCAACCTCCACAAAATATCTCACAACACATATAAATCAAGCATGCCACAATAGTAACTCATGAGTCATCCTATGAGTCACCATGTGAGTCACCACAAAGCCATGCTTCATTTAATGCCAAATCACACCTCATCCTCCACCTCATTAACCAGTTAACAAAATGGTTATAAACTAAATGAGGTGTCTTCTTCTAGAAGCACTTTGTAATAAATTACAAGAATACCCCTCATCCGTATATACATACCCGTATCCGTATTCCGAAAATACGAATACAAAGAGACAAAAATAATCCAACAATATAATACTAGGATCCGGCTTAAACCAAAACCCACTAGTATTATCCGTCCGAATCATGATACGTGCACAAGTGCACGTATATGATCGAACCCCGCCATAAAACCATACGACCTCTACATCGTTTCGCCCGAAGCAGGGAAACCCTCTGTGTGGGACTCTAAAAACTCGTCAATACGTTGGCAGTGGGTTTAACCACAAGCATGTCAGTGGCACTAGCTGTACGTAACGGCTACCTAGTTATTGAGCGAAAGGAAGGCCGACGAGCAAACTCATCCGAACCACTATTGAGCCTGTCCATGACAATCTCCGTACAGTCCGATCCGTTCGTCTAAGAGTATTGCATATCGAGTCAGGGGGTCGATAAAGTCAGACCTCTGATAACGCGATATTTCGTGTCGGTTGAAGCCTATCACCAACTGAGAAACTACTGATCCAAATCAGAAATTCTCATCCACCTTGGTTAAGGATTTCTGGTGATAGCCATCCGTGCACAACGCGACATCAACCCCCAATACCGGGAGAGACGAATCCCCGACGATCCGCTCACTGCTTCCATGTGGCTCGGGACTGTACCCAACTAAAACCTGTTTGCACAACTCCTTTGAGCCGTGGTAGGGTAGTAATCAAAGCACAGTGGGAACTCATACGAGACAAATGACGATCTTAGGTCGACAGACTAACCTGTACACATGTCACCTGAGAACTGCTATCTGACAATAGGTATAATACCAACTAGCATATTCCCGGCGAGTCCTTCCAGTGTACTCATAACCCAATGAGCACCTGCATACTATCTTAGGTGACTAACTGACACCAATGGCTTGTGAGACCGGCCACTGCCCCTCGTCGGGGTCTCGATAAGTACACACTAGTCTACTCTGGAGTATCAATGCCCAATCTCGATACTCCCACGACTAGGGACATTTAAGGATGTGCTTATAGACCATCCAGCTCCCACGTATATGCTTGCCATCATAATGCTGGTAGTCAAGCAAGAATCCTATGGGCTCTATCAACATGTAATAGTGATCTGTAATACCACATAATGCATGTGCATGATGATAAAGACAAACCAGAGAGCATACTATCATTTTGAGTAAGACTGTTCTACCCGTATAGGTCCTCTCTCAATCATCATAATCATCTGCCTGCGATTACAATAATTGCCTTGAGGGCACTATAGCCAACAATCTCCTATTTGCACTTAAGCTAATAATTGCGGTGTCGCATACTCACAGCCCATATGATACCGAACACCCAACTTCTCTACTAATTAGTCTCACAAAGCCCGTTTGTGAAACTATTGCGTTCGAGAAATATCCTCAGTGAGTGGATCCACTCTAATGTTTCTATCTTTATCTCTCTATATCTCAACTTTGCGGAGAAAGACTATCACCCGAAATGAGCAATACCTGTCTTAGAATTTGTCTGGATAACTGATGGGACCCAGTTCACAAATGAACTCCAAATCCAACAAACTTCTTAGACTGTATCATCCACTGAATTTAATCAATATCCTACGCCATGCCTTTCTCAATATCCGCTTGGACTACCTATCCAACATACTGCCCCTCAAAAGTGGGAAAATTATAACTCTGACAGTCACTCTGTCATCCAGGTCACCTTGGAAGCCAGAAATGATAACCGCCTCCTGAAGGAGGCCGCCATTACCATATCCCAAGAATATCCACTTATGTTCATAACTGCTTCCCAACATTTCTCCACGATTGGATTAATATATGTTTATTGCAGCTCGTGCAAAAACAATATCCGGTGCTGTACTTGACATGTCATGATTGACTCAATTGCCTAAGCAAGTGATATGGCAATCATGCAAATCCTTCTCCTCATCAGTCTAGAAGACATCTCTTTAGAGAGGGTGACTCCATCACCTGCGGGTACACCACTTCGCCAGGAGTCGTCCATTCTAAAACACTTTAGAATAGTGTCAAGTACCCGAATTGGGACACTTCCCAAATCTAGATCTAAAACCATAGATCTAGTCACCAGAATCCCTGATATTTTATCCAAATCCCATGTGGAGAAAATTCTTGTGACAACTACAGTATAACCGATAGTAGTATAGGAATATCACTTTCTATCAAGAGCATGCATCCAAATACCAGGACATTACTCCCTACTACCTTCTTACCAGGTCCATCTCTTGTTCTGATGAAGTCAAACTCTATGACTACCGTATCAAAACTAGATGATCAATCTCTGCTATACCTGTTTTAGTCTATAAATAGACATAAACTACTTGCCCACTATGCTTCCGCTGCTCCCACTGACTACAACAACCCTCTGGCAGAGTAATATACACGTGCACTTCTAAAACTAATTTAGAACGACGTTATACTCATCCTCCTGCCAGATCTCATAGTCTAGAACAGCAGTAGTGTCAAATATGGGTAATCAAAAACCTCCCTGTCACCATCTCTGAGGAGACCGAAGTTCCTCTCGGGTACGTGAGGTTACCCACCAAATCTGCGGAGTGGCTAATGGATCGTCGAAATCATTTGAATCTTTTGGTTTATTAAATTTTCAGTAATCGTTTGTGGTTCTAGAATCACTTCTAGTTCTACCATACTCCCACCAATGTTTTCTAAAAAGAATCCATTTTACTAAAACTGTGGCGAGCCAAGAACAATATAACTATTGATCTTCCAGATGGTAGAAAGTTAACCCTCGTCAAAACCCGGGATAACCCACAAACTGCCATTACTGAAACGTGCCTTGAGTTTGTCCAGATTCTGGTTTTAAGCATCAGCCGGACTACTCTATATACCTTAACATCGTTAAGATATGATTCCATTCTATATCTAGTATATAGAAACAGAGGCACTAATTTAATTGGAACCAGATTTAAAAATCATGCAGCTGTTTCCAGTGCATATCAACCAAATGGATGGGAGACATCACTTTGGAGAGGGTGATTCCGTGACAAGCCGGTAATTACCGCTCTTTGAATCTTCCATACTGAATCTCTTCAGTATGGTCTCGATGTACCTGGACTGTGAAAGTCCCAACATCCTCTTAGATCTATCACGATAGATCTGGATCCCCAGAATGTAAGAGGCATCACCCAGATCTTTCATGGAGAACCTTTGTGACAAGAATCCTTTGACTGATTGTAGCATAGGAATGTCATTTCTTCTCAAGAGAATGTCATCCACGTACAAGACGAGGAATACAACAGTTCTTGCTACAATCTTACTATAGATGCATGGTTCATCTGGATTTTTGATAAAGTCAAATTCTTTGACCGTCTCATCAAAGCAGATGTTCCAACTCCGCGATGCCTGCTTTAGTCCATAAATGGACTTAACCAACTTGCACACTTTCCCGTTGATCCCACTCTGAATGAAACCCTCTGGCTGGTCTATATAAATGCACTATTCCAAATATCCATTTAGAAAAGCGGTCTTTACGTCCATCTGCCAAATCTCATAATCGTGGAAGGCATCAATGGCATGAAAGATCCGGATGGATTTGAGCATAGCCACCGGAGAAAAGGTTTCATCATAGTCCAAACCAGGTCTTTGACGAAATCCTTTTGCAACAAGTCTAGCCAAATCTCATATCGTTGTTTAGACCAGCCATTTAGAAAAGCGGTCTTTACGTCCATCTGCCAAATCTCATATCGTTGTTTAGAGTACCTGACCCAATCAGACCGTGATTAAGGTGGATGTTTACGACATCGCTTACAAATGTAAATTCATAACCTTCTTTAGATCACAAAGATACAGAAATGATATTACAAGTCAAACTAGGTACACAAAAACAGTTGCGCAAAACCAAAATATGTCCACTTGTCAACCCTAAGTGATATTCCCCTACGGACACAGCATCCGCGCTCGCTCCGTTAGCAACCCTGAGGGTTATATCACCGGTCTTCAGAACACTACGGCTTCTCAATGCCTGCAAAGAATTACAGATATGAGATCCTGATCCGGTACCACATACCCAGGAAGTAGAGTTGATTGGCAGAGAGTTTTCAATTACAAACACACCTGAAGTCGAAGCCACAACCTGCTTCGAGTCCTGGTTCTTGGCTCTCCAGGCCCTGCAATCTTTCTTCCAATGGCCCTTCTTATGACAGTAGAAGCATTCTTTCTTCCCTATTGTTGGCCCCACTACTTTTGCCTTGCCTTTCACTTCCACCTTACTAACACCGCCTCTCGGCTTAGTGAGGGCCTTCTTCTTCTTCTTTCCCTTGGCTTGCGCCTTGGATCTAGAAGAGGAATCTCCACCAATAAGCAGAGCGGGTGTTTCCCTGGATTTCTGCAGGGTGCCCTCAGCACTCTTTAACATGTTGAGGAGATCCGAAAGATCAACTTCTTTACCTTGAATATTAAAATTCAAGATAAACTGGGCGTAGGTGGAAGGGAGGGACTGCAAAATCAAGTCTGTATACAGCTCGTTCTCTAACGTGGTCCCTAAGTCCGTGAGCTCTTCAATGTAGTCGATCATCATAAGGACGCGTTCCCCTACAGATGACCTGACAGCCAACCTCGCCTGAAATAGCTTCTTCGAGGTCTCGTATCTTGCGATACGAGATTTCTCTCCATATAATTCCTTGGTGTGGAGGAATATGGATTCAAGGTCCATATTCTTGTTCCCCTCCGAACGGCGGCCAAGACATGGACGTCTTGTCTGAGATTCGGGATAGATGCTATTTTGTTTTATCCGTCCACCTCTCCGAAGATGCCAAGTTGATTTATGGCACCGTGTATCGGAGGTTTAGACGGATGCGGTCGATGTAGCAGACTTCGTCAGATTTCCCCTCGCTTGAGGGGTTTTTGATTGTGGGGACGCTCTTTCCTGCAGGCGCAAGCCCCTGCAGTTAATTACGCTACCGCATCGCGGTAACAACTTTCTCCTTCTCCATAATTTCACTTCATGTCGTGGGTGTTTGTTTTGTTAGTGGTTGCCCGTGGATTGTATACGGAGACTAAGTTATGCCGTCGCCCGTAGGACGTGGATTAGTCCAAATCCGTATTTACTTAGATTTAGGTTTGGTGTTTTAGTTTAAGGATACGTTAGCCATATTGAGGCTAAGATCAACTTAAACGCTCGTTAAGGATACGTTAGTCTGATTCGAGACTAAGATCAACTTAACGGAAAGAGCATTTAGGGACACTATTGTTCCAGTTTTAGAGACGTAGTGGTCCATTTAATAATATATGGCCGTCGGGACCCGTCACCTCTCTGACGACGTTGAAGGATTACAACGACAGGTGTCAGAGGAGTTCGGAGATGTACCCTTGAACCAAAGTTGATTAGGGGTCTTAAAGTCTGTTTAAATGTTTAAGGATACGTTAGCCAGATTTGAGGCTAAGATCAACTTAAACGAGATCGTTTAGATCCAACAAAAGAGCGTTTGGGGGCTCTCTTGTTCCAGTTTAGGGACGTAGTGGTCCATAGGTAGTTTAAGGATATTGCGGTCCATTGCCAGTTTAGGGACAAGGTGGTCCATCATTCCCGTTTTAGGGATGGATGTTAGTTTAAGGACGCATTAGTCCATGATTTTAAGGACCTCACAGTCCGTATGGATATGTTTAAGGACGCATAAGTCCGTGAGTTTAAGGACCTCACAGTCCGTATTTTGGTTTAAGGACGCATAAGTCCGTGAGTTTAAGGACGCATTAGTCCATGCGTTTAAGGACCTCACAGTCCATATCAATGTGTGGTTGTCGGGACCCGTCACCTCTCTGACGTCGTTGAAGGATTACAACGATAGGTGTCAGAGGAGTTCAAAGATGTACCCTTGAACCGGATGTAAATTGATTTAAGAGAGCAGTCTTACTTAGTCAATTTAATTTGAGGACTTACGGCCATGATTGGGCTAAGTCCAGTTGAGAATATTCAACGTTTTTTTCTTTGGCCTATTAGGCCTGAGCTAGGGCTTTGCCCCTGTTTAATAATGCACTGCATTTTCTTTTGGCCTGCTAGGCCTTTTTGATTTGGGCTCTGTCCCTTTTAAATGATGCACAGCATCTGTTTTTGTTTGGGCTCTGCCTTTTTTTTAAAAATAATGCATTGCATTTTATTAGGCCTGTTGGGCCCTTTTTAATTGGGCTTGGCCCTTCTGTAAATAATGCAGTGTATTAATCAAACTGACAGTGGCCATGTGGCCTGTCAGGCGCTTTGCGCCAATTATTGAGCGCAGGCGCATGTGGAGGTGACACGTGTCACGCTTTGGTGAGCGCAAGCGTAGTGCGCTGCGCCAGTGCGCTGCGTTGTTGCGTTGCTGACACGTGGCGCGCTCTGATGAGTTGCGCCAATTTCAGAGAGCCATGCTCTATTTTAAAAGCGCATAGCGCAAGTGGTCTTGGAGCTGACACGTGGCGCTCTCTGGTGGCTTGCGCCAACCCAGGAGCGCAACAGTGTAGACTTACAAGTGCAAGGCACTGTTCTTATATCTTAATCCAATTTTGGATTCAAGAAAAGAATCTTTAAGATTCCAGAACCAATGGTTCATAAAAAAGGCAATGCCTTTGTTATTTATTATATTTTTTATTGAAGATCATTGATCTTGTTCTTAGATCAATGATCTATTCAGAAGAAAGTCTTCTTTTTATAAAGGTTTTACCTTCTTTTTCCTTTCTGAATTCTTCTCAAAATTCTTTAGAAGAGTTCTCTTTTTTCTGTGTTTTTTCTCTCTGTGTTGTTGTGTTTTGAATTGGGGTCTAGGGGCCTTTATATAGTGCCCATTAATTTGTTAAATTTGTTAAAGAGATCATCCTCTAAGTGATTTGGGGATTTTTCCCCACCGTTGGATCTTTGATCCAAGCGCTTCTGTTTTACAGAAGACAATCTTCTTATTTTAACAAGAACAGAAAGATCTTACTGGAATTTTAATTCTGTTTGGCGCAAACGCACCAGCGCTGACACGTGTCGCGCAGTGCAGGGCGCAGCGCAACTGCGCTGACACGTGTCGCGCAACGCAGGGCGCAGCGCATCTGAAGCGTTGCTTCTTTTAATTTTGTTTTAAATAGAGCCTTGCTCTGATTGGGCGCGCTGCCTCGGGCGCTGCGCTGACGTATCAGTTTTTGACACGTGGCGCGTTGCGCCCAGCGCAAGGAATTTGAAGCGTTGCTTCAATTTTTGAATTTTTGAAATTCAAACAGAGCTTTGCTCTGATTGGGGGAAACAAATGCCCCCCCCCACTGTTGCGCTCACGTGGCGCACACGTGAGTGCAGCGGTGGCAAGATCCTAGCCATTGGATCAACTGATAAGTTGAAGGGACGCAAGCGCCTATAAATAAGATCCTTGGTCCCCAGTAAATAGTTACCTATTTTCAAGAACTTGAGTTTTCAGAGCCTTGCTCTTGTTTTTAAGAACTTTAGAGCCTTGATCTCGTTTCTTTTCAAGAACTTTAGAGTTCAAATTTTAAATCATCTTAGGTAAAATTTAACTTAAATTAAATTAAATTAAATTAATTTTAATTAACAGAGCCTTGCTCTCATAGATCTTTGATCTAAAGAAAACCCCTTTGGGGTTTCACCAACAGAGCCTTGCTCTCAAAAGTCCATAGATCTACAGAGATCTTGCTTCATCGGTTTTAACCCATGAACAGAGCTTTGCTCATGGATCAAATGTAGATCTTTTTGATCTGAAAATGAAGAACTCCTGAGAGTTTTCATGGATCTTTGAGATCCCAAAATTTTTAATTCTTACAAGAGTTAAATTTTTCTTTTGATGGATCTTTCCATCATTATTACAGAGCTAGGCTCTTTTTAGGAAATTTTATTCCCTTGAGACCAGATTTTGACAAATGTCGCTCTGTGACAAAGCTTTGCTCTGAAAGAGGAGATTTTCTCCTTGTCTCTAGGGATTTTCCATTAATGAGAATATTCTCTTGGGGATTTCTTCATTGATT
The DNA here is from genome assembly GCA_030015575.1 of Agapanthus africanus. NCBI lineage: Eukaryota > Viridiplantae > Streptophyta > Magnoliopsida > Asparagales > Amaryllidaceae > Agapanthus > Agapanthus africanus. The sequence continues at coordinate 200,800,533 of CM057347.1, read as the reverse complement.
GACAGTCTCATCCAATGATAGGGCTGTCTTATTAACTGATGCACTGTCATCCAGATTTTGTGGGTCCCCTTTTGGTTCCCTACCCACTGCATTGTAGTGTGGTATAAATTTTAAAATGCCAAGCGTTGGAATTACAACACTGACGGCTGATTTTTGTCCCTACGCAGGAAACATGTCTTTCGATACCTCATTCCCATTTGTTCGTTCGGAAGGAGGATTCTCCGGAGCACCCGTAGACCGGGAGGTCCTAGCTTTGATCAGGGACTACGATCCGGAATATAAGAATCTTCACCTTTGGGGGTTGTGATACAACCAAATTATCATGGGTCGACAGAGCTTTTCATGCGCAGTACCATCATAGACTATTATGGCGATCCATTATGCCAGCCCACCCCCGGTGAAGTATGCCGTGGAGATGGTCGATTGGACTTCAAAGGGCCTTCTTCATCCTGCTACAGATGCAATTCTGGTTCAGCCGCCTATGGTTTTGGATATCCTGGGACGCCGTATTTGTCAAGGCGAGGCACGACCCTGGGGGCAATCATATAATATAAGTCTGATCCCCCGCTATCCGATCGGTTATCTGCCATGGGCTCGCTACATTTTGTCAGCGAAGAAGTCGCAGTTGATGAGGCTCGGGTTGTACACTGCTGTTTACGTTTCCCTCTTCCAATATCCCACGCTTCCCACCTGGTGGTTTAAGGCCTTTTTGGAGCAGTGGAACATCCCTACTCACACTTTCCTCGCACTGGACCGGGAAGTGTCGATTTCTTTGGAGGAGTTCACAGAGGTCTCCGGCTTACCGGTCATAGGGGAGCACTATGAGGAGCTCCTTCCTACAGACGAATATGTCTTCGGTGCTAAGCCAGCAATAAGGGGTCTCACTCCGGAGAATGCTGTTCAACATCAGTTTCCAAGTTTGATCAAAGTGTTGAACATCTACGAGGCCCTTTTTATCGAATGTGGGAGCCGCGGGGTCAGTTTCGAAGATTTCATCGCTCGATTCCTTCACCCAAACGTCCTCTCGGCAGAAGCTGCTAAGTTCGCCACGCTTGATGACCCTTTTGGTTTAGGTTTGGACAACCTGCCAGCGAAAGAGATAGATCAAAAGGGTTTTTTCCTTCCTAACTCCCCGGTTGTCTCTTTTGCGGAGGTTGCAGCCCCTGGGATGGACGAGGAAGCGTTCTTCTTAGGATTTCTTGGGCTATGGCTGAGTTGGTTTGCGCTCCCGATGCATTCTCGCCGTATGAGGCCTTCTGTCTTTTACCCAGCTCACCGGATGACCATTGGGGTAAAAGTGGCCGTCGGGATCGCCGGCTTGGCACACCTGTATCACGGCCTTAGTCAAGCGGCGGATGCTAATGAACCTGGAGTACTGCACGTGATCTTCCCGATGCATTACTTCATATCATGGCTTGAGCTACATACACTGGGCGTCTTCGGTATGCACAAAATGTTGGAGATAGTGCCCTCAGAGTCAATTATTGGATCACAGGTACGTGATTGCAATGATTGAGGGAGGACCTGTCCCAGTAGGACAGTCTTACTCAAGATGATAGTATGCTATCTGGTTTATCTTTATCACCGTGTACTTCTTTAGGTGACCTTACAGGTCACTATTGCACGTTGATAAAGCCCCTAGGATTCTTGCTTGACTGCCAGCAGTATGAGGGTGATCATATATGTGGGAGCTGGGGTCTATAAGCACATCCTTAAAAGGTCCCTAGTCGAGGGAGTTTCGAGACAGGGCATCGATACTCCAGAGTAGACTAGTGTATACAGTCAAGACCCCGACGAGGGGCGGTGGCCGGTCTCACAAGCCACTGGTGTCAGTAGGTTCAGCTAAGATGTAAACAGGTGCTCATTGGGTTATGAGTACACCGGACAGGACTCGCCGGGAACATGCTAGTTGGTCTTATACCTGACGTCAGATAGCAGTTCCCTGGTAACATGTGTACAGGTTAGTTCATCGACCTGAGATCGTCATTTGTCTCGTGTGAGTTCCCACTGTACTTTGATTACTACCCTACCACGCTCAAAGGAGACGTGCAAACAGGTTTTAGTTGGGTACAGTCCCGAGCCACATGGAGGCAGTGAGCAGATCTTCAGGGGTTCGTCTCTTCCGGTATTGGGGGTGAGGTCGCGCTGTGTTTAGGAGAGCCATTACACGAAGTCCTTGGCCAAGGTAGGAGATTTACTGGTAGGTATTCCAGTAGTATCTCAGGGTGTTTTGGGCTACACTCCGACACGACTTGTACCGCTTTTGGGGGTCTGACTTTTACCAACCCCCTAGGCCCGCCATGCGATGCTCATAGACGAACGGACCGGACTGTACGGATATTGTCACTTACAGGCTCAGTAGGGTGTCAGGATGAGTTCGCTCATCGACGTCCTTTTTGGTCAATACCTGGTAGCCCGTTACGTATTGGCTGATACCTCTGACGTGCTAGTGGTTAAATCCACAGCCATAGTATTGACGAGTCTTTAGAGTCCACCACACACAGTTACTCAAGTTTCGGGCGAAACGCTGTAGAGGCCGTATGGAGATATGGCGGGGTTCGATCAGATACGTGCGGTATTGCACGGATCGTGATCGGACGGTTTATATTAGCCGGCTTTGGCTTAAGCCGGATCCTAGTATTAGATAGTGTAGATTTTGTCTCTTTGCATTTGTGTTCTGCGGGAATACAAATGCGGGCATGTATATGCAGTAGTGAGGTTTTCCTGTAATTTATTACGGGATCAGTTTTCTGAAGTTGTCAGTTTGCATTCCGTTCCGGCCGGTTTTCCTTTGTTCCTTCACGGCCGGACTTTTCGATGGAGAGGGTGTTATTTGCAGTTTGCAAATAACATTTTGTGGAGGGGTTTTCTTGCATATGATGGCTTCATGATTTGATTAGTATCATGAGATCCTTTTTCTTTCTTATCCTTTGCTTTTTGAGATTAGAAATGGATGTGAAGCTTGCTTTTGATGTGGTCACTACCCTTGATCTCCTACCATCACCTCCCTTCATGTTTTGGATTTTCCTCCACCATTTGATCAATAAGGGGGCCGGCCACACTATTGGGAGAGAATGAGAGATTTCATTTTGTGTGAGGGGATATTGTTCATCTCGTTTGGCTTGCAAGAAACATCACCATTTTTCCTAAGTCATTTTTCTCCACCTCCTCCACATCCAAGGCAACTTCTATAACCCCAAAGAGACATGGCTACTACACTATTCTACAGCAAATCTTGGGCGCGTCGGCTAGCCAACTTCGTGCCCTAGTTGCCTCGGTCCAGAGGTGGGAGCCCGTAAAAGTATTCGGCTACGTGGTGCCCTTTCCGACGAGGTCGTGACGGACGAAGTATCCGCGGGAGATCGGAGTGGAGATGAAGACCGAAGGACACGGATCGCTTGGTATAACTTCTCTACTCTTTTCTTGTTTGCTAGTTGCTAGGTTAATGGCCCGATCCGGGTTAAAAGTGCGCGGTGGTGCCGGTTTGCTAGTTTGCAAACTTTTTCGTTTCCGCATTTCCGGCGTCGGATCGACGGCCGGGGCGCCGCCGCGGACTTACATTGGTATCAGAGCCACGCCATTAACCATGCCTAGCTTGCTCTAGTATGTTTAAAACCTGATCGAACAAAAAATCGCAAAAACCGTATTTTGTATGCACTGTTCTCTGTCGAAATTTTTTTGTTTCCAAAAATTTTTCAGGTTGTCTCAGAATACTGTGCATGGATATAGAAGCAATCTGTGAAAATTTGGTCACGCGATCTCTCCATACCGCCGCGGAACCGCGGCCAAACCCATGCTTGGGCCGCGGTTCCGCCGCGCTTTTGATTGATCACTTGACCAAAATTTTGCAGATTGCTTCTGAGTTGGAAATAGGGGTTTTGGGATATTATTTTTGGGCCCAGATTTTCTGTAAGTGCTACAGTACTACTTGGGGCCCACTTCGGTAAATTTGATCGATCGGATATTTTAAACATGCTAGTTCACAGTATTTACATTATATCTGCGACCGTGAATGTCACTTGATCGGTAAATCCTGTCTAACTGCTATAGCCCGGTTAGACGGATTTGCGAACGTGACATTCACGTTGATGTTCTGTGTTGTGCTGTGATGTTGCGGATAGGTCGTGGGGGATAGCCTGGTTGCAGTGGTAGTACAGTTTTGTTTTTTATGTACATTTGATATTGCGGGGCGAGCGTCCGACATGTGGACTGCCGTCACTGCCTGTTTGTATTATTATTTTGGGGCACGACCAGGTTGCGGTCGATGTACCCGTTGTATGTATATTTTACTTTCTGTACTAGGATTACCCCGCGGAAGGGTGCACGGATAGCCGGATTCTAGAGGGCAACGGGCCCGCATCTCATGGCATTGAGACGGAAGGGGCTTCACTCTAGAATTGGCGGGCTATTCGCCGCACTCGTAGGGGGTACAGGTTGACCCAGGAGGGGTGCCCAAGTTACCGGATTCCGTGAAGTGCTGGGTGGTCCATTCACGTTGCTGAAGGGGCTGCCTCGCTTCAGGTCTTGGCGGGTAACTTGCCGCGCCCGTAGGGGTCTAGGATTTCATTGCACAGACTATCCACACGACCAGGGGAACGTCGGGTTTCAGTAGCGGCTCTGTGAAACCCGGGGATCCTAGATATCTGTATTGTTCTGTGATGCTGTATATTTCTGTGATGTTACATTTTATCACGCCTTGAGCGAAAATTATATATTATATATATACTAGTAGATGTTGTATATGTTTTGCATCCGCGCTAGTCCAGTCCCCGCTCTGTCGTTAGTTAAGTAACCTAACGGGTGATGACGGGACCCAGTGGCGAATGCGGATGGCATATACGTACATCATTATTTTCGTTCTTTTGTGGTGTGATCAATTGATGGGACTGCGTTGATTCGGATCAATGCAAGATAAACAAACCTAATCTGATGTTGTTGGAACACTTTTCAAAAAGCTGTTATTGCAAGGACGTTCTCTTTTGTTTTGCATCATGGTATTCAGTTGGAATATCCTGCTCCTCAGTCGACGAGGCAAGGGCCGAGATCCCTTCACCGGGAGTGACCCCTTGGACAAAAAGTTTGCGTCAGGGCAATAACTTCACTATAGCCGATTACTTTTGCTTTGCACCGTGGTATTCAGTTGGAATATCCTGCACCTCATTTTACGGGGAAAGAGCCAAGATCCCTTCACCGGGAGTGACCTCTTTAGCAAAGGTTTTCGTCACTATATTTTTCTAAAAAGCTATCAGTTCCTTCAACGATATCAAGTTCTTTACGTTAAAGGTTTTCGCCAGAAACCTTTCGTAGCCCTCCGTCGTTTCATATGGGTGGTCAATAGTATTCAAGCTGTGTTTGTTGGCCAAAGTCAAGGCACAGTGTTTGGTAGCTGTTGGGTATTCATATGCAGCATAGATAGATGCGTTGGTTTGGGGCAGTCGTATAGCCTTGTTGGCCAAAGTCAAGGGCTTGTACGGGTGGGCTCAAATTAACCTGGAGAATGACGGGTAGAAATTGACATGTGACTTATGATTTGTTGGCCAAAGTCAAGGTCATAAGAGCATGGGGCAAAAATCCACATCGGGAGTTTCAAAAGAACTGAAACTTGCCAGATATGCGCATACTTTCTGGAGTGTGATAGCGTGAGCGGATTCTGTCACGTTATCATGCGATAATAGTTGGATCCCGATTCCCACTGATGAGTTGGTTTACTCCTCGGGTGATCCCGGCTAATTCTTCTTTCAGGTTTGGGGAAGAATTTGACGTTACAGTGGGAGGTTTCCAGATTAGATAAAGTGATAACCATTCTGATCTAGGTTAGAGTGCACGCTGAGTGTTTCTTTTCTCTCTCTCTTTGGCAGCGACCATTGACCCGACCCTAGACTATGACTCAGTGACCAAGTTGACCGAACCTTCTTAACACTGGCTTTTGGATTGTCAGAGTTGCAAACCTCATTGCCACTCCTACTTTTACCCTTTTCTCCAGGACATCCCGTATTACTACGAACGTCCACTTCCATTGGACAAAACCATCGTATGGTTATATACGAACTCGAAGGAATTCGAGGATGGTTTCCGGTTCTGGAGAAAACGAATAGGACTATTCAGTTGTCTTTGCCTTTCACCTTCTCTCATTGCGAGTACTCCTTGGTTTAGGAGATAATACACCTATTACGCAAATTGGATAGTCTTCTTCCAAACCATTGGCAGGTGCCGACCGGTAAGGAATGAAGAAAACCAATTAGCCTAAATGGTGTACAGAAGGTATTAAGTTAAGACAAAGCAAGGGATTAGTAAGAGGGCAAAGTAAATTGCGACTGCTATTCACGACCAAACCAAGTATTTCTTCGCCAATCATAAATCACCTTTGTATTTCTCCAGGACACTCCGTATCACTACAAAGATCCCAAGTTTATTGGATAATCCATCGTATGGTTATATACGAACTCGAAAGGAACTTGTTCCAGTTCGGGGATGGATCCTGGTTCAGGAGAAATAGGAATAAGGTTTATTCGGTTGTCTTTTATCTTCACCTTCTCTCGCTTTGCGAGTGCTCCTGGGATTAGGAAAGTACACCCATTATGCTTATTGGATAGTCTTCCTCCAAACCATAGGCTGGTGCCGAACGATAGGGAAGGAAGAAAACCATTTGGCCTAAAGGGGTGTGCAGAAGGTAATGACTAAAGACATATAAAGGGATTTGGAGAGGTGGCAAAGAAATATACGGTTACAGTTGTGAATCTGGATAATGGAAGAGGCATTACTAAGAATACCATGATACCCCATCGAAACATTCAATGTTTCAGTTTCACTGTGTACTGTTAAAAGAAAACTGATTTCCCAATTAGACACTTGCTCCAGGGTATGTATTTACCAGGTTTGATTCTCACATCTGTATGGTTTTACAGATGATGGGTGGGAGTAAGTTATTGGGAATTGGGTGATTGTCCTCATTATATCGGGATTCGTTGTAATTGGTGATATTTGAGGAAGTCACCTGGGATGTTTGCCGGACGACGAATATTTGGTTTTGAATATCCGTTGTTATGCACCAATTTCAAATTGATATATCTGTACGTCTATTTTTATAGAGTGAGATATACCTTTTTGAAATTGTGTCTATGACATTTACCTATATCAGTGTAAGTCTACGCTAGCGCCCCGGCCGTCTACAGACGCCAAATGCGGAACAAAAACTTTTTAACTGGCGCTATCGTATACTTTAACCCGGATCTTCCATTATTGCTAAACTAACAAACTGTAAAGAGTGTAGAAAGGTTATACCGAACGATCCGAGTCCTTCGTTCTTTAACCATCATCCCACGCTCCGTTGCGGCTGCTCCGATCTCGTCGATCTCCGATCTTCTCGTCTAGGTGGCACCACATCACCGATTCTTTAAACGGGCTCCCGCCTCTGACTCGAGGCAACTCGGTCGTCAAGTTTGCTAGAAGAGACGACCAAGATTGATGTAGAGAATGAGTAGATGACTTTGTCTCGTTCCGTCCAAAGCTATGGACGGACGGTTAATGAAGTTGCCGTGGGAATCGGGTGTTGGAATGAAATGAGCTGTGAAATTCCATACACCCCAAATACTATCATAATCTTTTCACAAATGAAAAACCATCAAGTGAGAGAGAGAGAAGAGGGGGCCGGCCTCTTATAGCAAAGAGGGAGGTGACCGTAGGAGAGGGGGGGTAACCATAAGTAAATATCATAATGTGAACACAAAATAATATCAAGCATAAAGATCTTAAGCAAAACAAGAAATGGTTGATATCAAAGCATGAGTCACAAGACACCTCACCAAATCTAGAACCTTCTAGAACCTTCTAGAAGCATGACTCACCCTCATCCAAGAAAAGATAAATCCGTCTTTAACCAAATGTTAAAACACGGCTGATAGAAAACTGGAAACTGGCAACTTCCAAAAGTGATCCTGAAACGACTTTCAGGATAACCCCGTAACTGTATAAATATACCCGCATTTGTATTACGACCGAATACAAATGCAACTGAGACAAAGATATTATACCTACTCAATATAATACTCGGATCCGGCTTAAACCAAAGCCGACCAGTATTATCTGCCCGAAAACTGACACGTGCGTAAACGCACGTGCATTTTCCGAACCCTGCCATAAAACCATACGGCCTCTACAACATTTCGCCCGAACTTGGGAAACTGTCTGTGGGGGACTCTAATGACTCGTCAGCACCCTGGCAGTGGGTTTAACCACAAACCGTCAGCGGCACTAGCTATGCATAACGGCTGCCCATGGACTGACCTCAAGGGAGGCCGATGAGCCAACTCAAGAGAGGCCGATGAGCGAACTCATCCAGAAACCCTACTGAGCCTAACAGTGACAATGTATATACAGTCCGGTCCGTTCGTCTATGAGTATCGCATATCCGCCTAGGGGGCTAGTAACGTCAGACCCCCAGAAGCAGTATAAGTCGTGTCGGAGTGTAGCCCAATAACACCCTGAGATACTACTGGAGTACCTACCAGTAAATCTCCTGCCATGGCCATGGACTTTATGTAATGGCTCTCCTAGACACAGCACGACCTCGCCCCCAATACCGGGAGAGACGAATCCCCTGCCGATCCGCTCACGTGCCTCCATATGGCTCGGGACTGTACCCAAAAGCTACCTGTTTGCACGACTCCTTTGAGCCGTGGTAGGGTAGAAATCAAAGCACAGTGGGAACTCACACGAGACAAATGACGACCTCAGGTCGATGAACTAACCTGTACACATGTCACCAGGGAACTGCTATCTGACGATAGGTATAGTACTAACTAGCAGATTCCCGGCGAGTCCTGTCCGGTGTACTCATAACCCAATGAGCACCTGTATACATCTTAGGTGATCCAACTGACACCAGTGGCTTGTGCGACCGGCCACCGTCCCTCGTCGGGGTCTCGACTGTATACACTAGTCTACTCCGGAGTATCGATGCCCTGTCTCGAAACTCCCACGACTAGGGACCATAATTAAGGATATGCATATAAACTACCCAACTCTCACGTATATGATCGCCATCATACTGTTGGTAGTAAAGCAAGATCCTAAGGGCTCTATCAAAGTGTAACATGCAATCAGTCACCTGAACATGTACACGACTGATAAAGGCAAACCAGATAGCATACTATCATTTCGAGTAAGTCTGTCCTACCGGGATAGGTCCTCCGCAATCATTGCAATCACGTACCTGCGATCCAATAATTGACTATGAGGGCACTATCTCCAACAATCTCCCACTTGCACTCAAGGCTAATTATTGCGATGTCGACTACTCACAGCCCGTGTGAAACCGAACATCCAACTCCTCTACTAATCAGTTTCACAAAGCCCGTTTGTAAAACTATTGTGTTCGAGAAATAGCCTCAGTGAGTGGATCCGCCTAGATGTTTCTTTCTATATCTCTCTTAATCTCAAGTTCGCGGAGAAAGCCATCTCCCGAATTGAGTAATACCTGTCTTAGAATATGTCTGGATATCTGATGGGACCTTGTTCATGAATGAACTCCTTATCCAAACTTCTTAGACTGTATCGATCACTGAACCTAATCAGTATCGGGCACCATGCCACCCACAGTATCCTCTTGGACCACCTGTCCATAATACTGTCCCTTTTCGTCAGAGGGAAAAACTAAAACTCTGACAATCACTCTGTCATCCACGTCACCTTTGAAGCTTGGAATGATAATCGTCTCTCGAAGGAGGCTGCCGTCATCAAATCCGTAGAACATGTACTTATGTTCTAAAACTGCTTCCTTATGTTTTTCCAGGATTGGATTAATACAAACTCATTGCATCTAGTGCAAAAACAACATCTGGTGTGGTACTTGACATCTCATGATTGACTCAATTGCCTAAGCAAGTGATCTGCCAATCATGCACATCCCTCTCCCCTTTAGTCTGTACGACACCTTTAGAGAGGGTGACTCCATCACCTGCAGGTATACCACCATGCTAGGAGTCAACTATTCTAAAAACTATTAGAATATCTGTCAAAGTACCCACATTGGGAAACTACCCAAATCTAGATCTAAAACCATAGATCCAGAAACCAGAATGTCAAATATTATATCCATATCCTGTCTGGAGAAACAACTGTGTGACGACCACAGTACAACCGATCGTAGTATAGGAATTTTACTTCCTACTGTGTGTATGTCATCCAGATACTATGACATCACACCCTACTACCTTCTTAACAGATCCATCCCCTTATTCTGATTGAAGTCAAATCCATGACTGTCACATCAAAAAACAGATGATCTTTCTCCGCTATAACTGCTCTAGTCTATAAATAGACATAAGCCACTTGCCCACTATGCTTCCGTTGCTCCCACTGACTACGACAACCCTCCTACCGGGTCTCATATCCTGGAACAACAGTAGTGTCAAGTCTGGGTAGATAAGAACCTCCCTGTCACCGTCCTTGAGGCTACCGAAGTACCTCTCGGGTGTCTGAGGTTACCCACCATATTGTAAGTGCACGGCGGCGCCCCGGCCATCAATCCGATGGCCAAACGCGGAAACGGTGGTAAACTTAAATTTTTGCGGACTTAGCAAAACCGGCACCACCGCGCACTAAACCCCGGATCGTAACCATTAACAAGTCTAAGCTAACTAGAAGATGGGTTAGAGATATACCGACGATCCAAGTCCTCCGGTCTTCTCGCCATCGTCCCGATCTCCTGCGGAATGTCCCGTCTCCTCCTCGTCGCCGGAAGTGCACCACATCGCCTACTTTGTTTACGGGCTCCCACCTCAATGCCGAGGCAACTCGGGCACGAAGCCGGCTACTCGACGTGCCCAAGATTCGCTGTAGAATGTGTGAAGAACCATGTCTCATTTTTGGGGATTGTGGAATTGCCATTGGTGAAGGAAAAGAGAGCTTGGAGAGAGGTGGGGAAAATGTAGCATACCAAAAATGAGAGTAACATTTTCCCACCCCTAAAAGAAAATGAATCCCATTCCATTCAAGGAATGGCCGCCCCCCCCCCTTTCATGTGTGATTGGAGAGAGAGAGAACAAACAAGGGGGTGGGTGGAAAAAGAGTAATGATGGAGAAACAAATGATCACCACAAAGAAAATAACACTCCAAAGCAACCATCACCACATAACAAGGGTCAAGCCATCATGACACAACCATGAAGCAAAAAGTCAAGTCAATGGATGGGACAAGTATCATGACATGATAATATGCAAAGACCCCCTCCACAAATGCTTATTTGCAACAATGCAAATAAGCCCTCCTCCACCAATCTTCGGCCAATGAACGGAACAATGGAAATTGGCCGAAACGGAAAGCAAACTGGCAACTCCAGAAAACTGGTCCCGTAATAAATTACAGGAAAACCCCGATACTGTGCATACACACCCGCATCTGTATTTCGACCGAAATACAAATGCAATGAGACAAAATCTACACTGTACTATACTAGGATCCGGCTTATACCAAAACCGGCTAGTAATATCTGTTCGATCCTGATCCGTGCAATACCGCACGTATCTGATCGAACCCTGCCATATAACCATACGGCCTATAGTACAAACTGTCCGATCCTGATCCGTGCAATACCGCACGTATCTGATCGGACCTTGCCATATCTCCATACGGCCTCTACAACCTTTCGCCCGAAAGCTGAGTAACTGAAATGTGGGGGACTCTAAAGACTCGTCAATACTATGGCTGTGGATTTAACCACTAGCACGTCAGAGGTATAAGCCAATACGTGACGGGCCACCAGCTATTGACCAAAAGGGACGTCGATGAGTAAACTCATCCTGACACCCTACTGAGCCTGTCAGTGACAATATCCGTGCAGTCCGGTCCGTTCGTCTATGAGTATCGCATGGCGGGCCTAGGGGGTTGGTAAAAGTCAGACCCCCAAAAGCGGTACAAGTCGTGTCGGAGTGTAGCCTAGAACACCCTGAGATACTACTGGAATACCTACCAGTAAATCTCCTTGCCTTGGCCAAGGACTTTGTGTAATGGCTCTCCTAGACACAGCACGACCTCACCCCCAATACCGGGAGAGACGAACCCCTGAAGATACGCTCACTGCCTCCATGTGGCTCGGGACTGTACCCAACTAAAACCTGTTTGCACGACTCCTTTGAGCCGTGGTAGGGTAGTAATCAAAGTACAGTGGGAACTCACACGAGACAAATGACGATCCCTAGGTCGATGAACTAACCTGCACACATGTCACCACGGAACTGCCATCTGACGTCTGGTATATTACCAACTAGCATGTTCCCGGCGAGTCCTGTCCGGTGTACTCATAACCCAATGAGCACCTGTATACATCTTAGGTGATCCAACTGACACCAGTGGCTTGTGAGACCGGCCACCGTCCCTCGTCGGGGTCTCGACTGTATACACTAGTCTACTATGGAGAATCGATGCCCTGTCTCGAAACTCTCACGACTAGGGACCTTTTAAGGATAAGCTTATAGACCCCCAGCTCCCACTTATATGATCGCCCTCATACTGCTGGTGGTCAAGCAAGAATCCTAGGGGCTCTATCAACGTGTAATAGCGACGTGTCAGGTCACCTAAAACAGTACACGATGATAAAGGTAAACCAGATAGCATACTATCATCTCGAGTAAGACTGTCCTACCGAGATAGGTCCTCCCTCAATCATTACAATCACGTACCTGTGACCTAATAATTGACTCTGAGGGCACTATCTCCAACACATATCTGCGGAGTGGCTATTGGAATGTCAAACCTGATTGAATATATAGGTCCTATTAAATTTTCCGTAATCGTTCGCGGTTCTGGAATCACTTCCAGTTCTACCATACTCCCACTACTGTTTTCTGAAAAAGATCCATTTTACTAAAACTGTGGCGAGTCAGGAACAATATCACTATTGATCTTCCAAATGGTAGAATATCAACCCTCGTCATAGCCAGGGTCAACCCACAAACAGCCATTACAGAAACGTGCCCTGAGTTATCCAGAGTCTGGTTTTAAGCATAAGCTGGACAACTCCCCGTACCTTAACATCTTTTAAGGTACGGACCACTCTATATCCAATATAGAAACTTTGGCACTTATTTAATTGGAACCTGATTCAAATCATGCAGCTGTCTCCAGTGCATATCACTTTAATGGAGAGAGGTTAATCAGCATTACTCAACTTAGGAATCCATCCAATTATGAGTAACCTGGACGAGAAACACGTTTCTCAAAACCATCACTATCATCTGAATACCATTCATAAGAATCTACATCTTCGATCTCTTTGAAGAATCCCGATACTTATGACGCCTGGTTCTCTACTTTATTCTTATACCCACAACTTCTCAAAACTTAGACCTTGTATTTCATCGAAACACTTGTCTAAATACTAGAGAAGTTATAAGTAAACAGAACATAGTACGAGAACCTACCCCTTTGTCCTGATGGATACTGGACAACATACAATACTCTGTATAAGTCCGCTGAGTTAAACAACTCAAAACCTGTGCGCCGTAGGTTGGAAACTGTACCCTGGCAATTTCCTCAAATATCACCAATTACAACGAATTCCGATATAATGAGGATGATTACCTAATTCCCAATATCTTACTCCCACTCATCATCTGTAAAACCATACAGATATGAGAATGAAACCTGGTAAATACATACCCTTGGAGTAAGTGTCTAATCGGGAAAACAGTTTTCGTTTAACAATGCACTGAAACATGAAAAATGTTTCGTAGGGGTATCCTGGTATTCATAGCAATGCCTCTTCCATAATCCAATTCATGACTTCAACCGTATATTTTATTGCCATCTCTCCAAATCCCTTTATTTGTCTTTAGTCGTTACCTTCTGTACACCATTGTTAGGCTAAATGGTTTTCTTCCTTCCCTACCGTTCGGCACCAGCCTATAGTTTGGAAGAAGACTATCCAGTAAGCATAATAGGTGTACCCTCTTAAACCAAGGAGTACTCGTATCTTGAGAGAAGGTGATGATAAAAGACAACTGAATAATACCTTATTCCTTTAAAGGTGAAAATAGGAGTGGTGACGAAGTACGCGGTTTTGGTCGTGAATGATATCAGTCGCAATTTACTTTGCCCTCTTTCTAATCCCTTTATTTTGTCTTTACATATTACCTTCTGCACACCCTACTTAGGCTAATTGGTTTTCTTCATTCCCTACCTTTCGGCACCTGCCTATGGTTTGGAATAAGACTATCCAATAAGCGTAATAGGTGTACTCTCCTAAACCAAGGAGCTCTCGCAACCTGAGAGATGGTGATAATAAAAGACAACTGAATAAACCAATTCTATTTCTCCTGAACCTGGATCCATCCTCGAAGAAGTCCCTTCGAGTTCGTATATAACCATACGATGGATCTATCTAATGGAAGTGGATGTCCGTAGTAATACGGGTGTTCTGAGAAATACAAAGGGTAAAAGAAGGAGTGGCAATGACTTATGCAACATAGACAATCCAAAAGCCAGTATTTTAAGAAGGTTCGGTCAACTTGGTCACTGAGTCATAGTCTAGGGTCGGTCAAAGGTCGCTGCTAAAGAGAGAGAGAAAAGAAACACTCTGCGTGCACTCTAACCTAGATCAGAATGGTCATAACTTTATCTAATCCGGAAACCTCCCACTGTCCTGTCAAATTCTCCTCCAAACCTGAAAGAAGAATCAATCGGGATTACCCAAAGAGTAAACCAACTCATCAGTGGGAATCGGGATCCAACTCTCATCGCATGATAACGTGATGGAATGCATCCACGTTACTCATACTCCAGAAGGTATGCGCATACTTGGCAAGTTTCAGTTTCTTTAGAAACTCCCGATATGATTCATGCCCCATGCTCTTATGACCTTGACGTATGCCAACAAATCATAAGTCACATGTCAAGTTCTGCCCGTCATTATCTTGTTAATTTGAACCCACCCGTACATACCCTTGACGTATGCCAACAAGGTAATACGACTGTCCCAAACCAACTCATCTATCTATGCAACAAATGAATACCCAGCAGCTACCAAACACTATGCCTTGACGTATGCCAACAAATATAGCTTGAATACTACTGACCATCCATAAGAAACGACGGAGGGCTACGACTGGTTTTTGGCGAAAAACCTTTAACGTAGTGAACTTGATATCGCTGAAGGAACCTGATAGCTTTTTAAAATATAGTGGCGAAAACCTTTTGCTAAAGAGGTCACTCCCGGTAAAGGGATCTCGGCTCTTTCCTCGTGGAATGAGGTGCAGGATATTCCACTGAATATCTCTATGCAAAGCAACTTGTAATCGACTATAGTGAAGTTATTACCCTGACGCAAACTTCTGCCCAAGGGGTCAGTCCCGGTGAAGGGATATCGGCCTTTGCCCCGTCGAATGAGGTGCATGATATTCCACTGAATACCGCTATGCATAACAAAAGAAAACGTCTTTGCAATAACACTTTTTAAATTTGTTCCAACAACATCAAACAGGTTTGTTTTACTTTTTGCATTGATCAGAATCAACGCAGTCCCATCAATCAATCACACCAGAAAAGAACGAAAATAAAATGTACGTATATGCCATCCGCATTCGTCACTGGGTCCCGTCATCACCCGTTAGGTTACTTAACTAACGACAGAGCGGGGACTGGACTAGCGCGGGTGTAAAACATATACAACATCTAATAGTATATAAACCAATATACAATAATCGCTCCAGGCGTGATAATATGCAACATTACAGAAAAGTAATAAGCATCACAGAACAATACAGATAATCTGGGATCCCCGAGTTTCACAGAGCCGCTGCTGAAACCCGACGTTCCCCTGTCGTGTGGATAGCCTGTGCAATGAAACCTAGACCCCTACGGGTGCGGCAAGTTACCCGCCAAAACCTGAAGCGAGGTAGTCCCCACAGCATAGTGAATGGAACACCCGGCACTTCACGGAATCCGGTAAATTGAGCACCCCTCCTTGGGTCAACCTGTACCCCCTACGAGTGCGGCGAATAGTTTGCCAATTTTAGAGTGGGGCCCCTCTGCCTCTCAAAGCCATGAGATGCGGACCCGTTGCCCTCCAGAACCCGGCTATCCGTGCACTCCGTCTCGGGGCAAAACCTAGTACAGTAATGAAAAATAGTACAACAGGTACATCGACCGCAACCTGGTCGTGCCCCAAAATAATATTATACAACAGGCAGTGACGGCAGTCCACAAGTTGGACGCTCGCCCCGCAATATCAAATGTACAAATAAACTCAAACTGTACTATCATTGCACACTGCTATCCACCACGACAAATCCGCAACATCACAGCACAACACAGAACATCAACGCGAATGTCACGTTCGCAAACCCGTCTAAAAGAACTATAGCAATCGGACGCGGTTTACCGATCAAATGACATTCCCGGTCGGAGATATAATGTAAGCACTGTAAACTAACATGTTTAAATTTCGATCGACAAAATATCAAGAAGTGGGCCCCACTGCTTACTGGTGAACAGTAACAAAATCTGGGCCAAAACGATATTTACCAAAAACCCCAAAATCCAACAGAGAACCTACTGTACAAATTTGGGAGCATGAGCTCACCAAGTGGCCGCGGATGCGCGGCCAAACCATGGGTTTGGCCGCGTTTCCGCGGCGGTTTGGTGGATTCATGTCCCCAAATTTTGTCGTGGTTCTTAGAAAAGCCTGCACAGTTTTCTGAGACATGTATAAAAATTTTAGGAGGCCATTTAAAATCAACAGAAACTGTCAAGTTGGAATTTTGCAATTTTCGATTTCCGGTTCGATCGATATTTTAAACGTGTTAGCACAAGTTAGTATAGCAAAATGGTGAGGCTCTGATACCACTGTAAGTCTACGCTAGCGCCCCGGCCGTCTACAGACGCCAAATGCGGAACAAAAACTTTTTAACTGGCGCTATCGTATACTTTAACGCGGATCTTCCATTATTGCTAAACTAACAAACTGTAAAGAGTGTAGAAAGGTTATACCGAACGATCCGAGTCCTTCGTTCTTTAACCATCATCCCACGCTCCGTTCCGGCTGCTCCGATCTCGTCGATCTCCGATCTTCTCGTCTAGGTGGCACCACAACACCGATTCTTTAAACGGGCTCCCGCCTCTGACTCGAGGCAACTCGATCGTCAAGTTTGCTAGAAGAGACGACCAAGATTGATGTAGAGAATGAGTAGATGATTTTGTCTCGTTCCGTCCAAAGCTATGGACGGACGGTTAATGAAGTTGCCGTGGGAATCGGGTGTTGGAATGAAATGAGCTGTGAAATTCCATACACCCCAAATACTATCATAATCTTTTCACAAATGAAAAACCATCAAGTGAGAGAGAGAGAGGAGGGGGCCGGCCTCTTATAGCAAAGAGGGAGGTGACCGTAGGAAAGGGGGGGTAACCATAAGTAAATATCATAATGTGAACACAAAATAATATCAAGCATAAAGATCTTAAGCAAAACAAGAAATGGTTGATATCAAAGCATGAGTCACAAGACACCTCACCAAATCTAGAACCTTCTAGAACCTTCTAGAAGCATGACTCACCCTCATCCAAGAAAAGATAAATCCGTCTTTAACCGAATGTTAAAAGACGGCTGATAGAAAACTGGAAACTGGCAACTTCCAAAAGTGATCCTGAAACGACTTTCAGGATAACCCCGTAACTGTATAAATATACCCGCATTTGTATTACGACCGAATACAAATGCAACTGAGACAAAGATATTATACCTACTCAATATAATACTCGGATCCGGCTTAAACCAAAGCTGACCAGTATTATCTGCCCGAAAACTGACACGTGCGTAAACGCACGTGCATTTTCCGAACCCTGCCATAAAACCATACGGCCTCTACAACATTTCGCCCGAACTTGGGAAACTGTCTGTGGGGGACTCTAATGACACGTCAGTACCCTGGCTGTGGGTTTAACCACAAACCGTCAGCGGCACTAGCTATGCATAACGGCTGCCCATGGACTGACCTCAAGGGAGGCCGATGAGCCAACTCAAGGGAGGCCGATGAGCGAACTCATCCAGAAACCCTACTGAGCCTAACAGTGACAATGTATATATAGTCCGGTCCGTTCGTCTATGAGTATCGCATATCCGCCTAGGGGGCTAGTAACGTCAGACCCCCAGAAGCAGTATAAGTCGTGTCGGAGTGTAGCCCAATAACACCCTGAGATACTACTGGAGTACCTACCAGTAAATCTCCTGCCATGGCCATGGACTTTGTGTAATGGCTCTCCTAGACACAGCACGACCTCGCCCCCAATACCGGGAGAGACGAATCCCCTACCGATCCGCTCACGTGCCTCCATATGGCTCGGGACTGTACCCAAAAGCCACCTGTTTGCACGACTCCTTTGAGCCGTGGTAGGGTAGAAATCAAAGCACAGTGGGAACTCACACGAGACAAATGACGACCTCAGGTCGATGAACTAACCTGTACACATGTCACCAGGGAACTGCTATCTGACGATAGGTATAGTGCTAACTAGCAGATTCCCGGCGAGTCCTGTCCGGTGTACTCATAACCCAATGAGCACCTGTATACATCTTAGGTGATCCAACTGACACCAGTGGCTTGTGAGACCGGCCACCGCCCCTCGTCGGGGTCTCGACTGTATACACTAGTCTACTCCGGAGTATCGATGCCCTGTCTCGAAACTCCCACGACTAGGGACCACAATTAAGG
Source organism: Agapanthus africanus (assembly GCA_030015575.1). Lineage (NCBI taxonomy): Eukaryota > Viridiplantae > Streptophyta > Magnoliopsida > Asparagales > Amaryllidaceae > Agapanthus > Agapanthus africanus. The sequence goes on along the minus strand of CM057347.1, from coordinate 200,781,831 downwards.
ATATGCATATAAACTACCCAACTCTCACGTATATGATCGCCATCATACTGTTGGTAGTAAAGCAAGATCCTAAGGGCTCTATCAAAGGGTAACACGCAATCAGTCACCTGAACATGTACACGACTGATAAAGGCAAACCAGATAGCATACTATCATTTCGAGTAAGACTGTCCTACCGGGATAGGTCCTCCGCAATCATATCAATCACGTACCTGCGATCCAATAATTGACTATGAGGGCACTATCTCCAACAATCAGTGGATGGTTAGGTAAGGAGCATTGAACAGCGGTGTAATTCTTCTTAACCATAAGTACAGTTTTCAACCTACAACACACAGTGAATGAGTTATTAGACTCAGCGGACTTATACAGAGTATTGTATGTTGTCCAGTGTCCATTAGGACAGAGGGGATGGTCCTCGTACTATATTCAGTTTACTTATGACTTCTCTGGTTTTAGACAGGTGTTTCGTAGAAACACAGGGTCTGAGTTTTGAGAAGTTATTGGTATAAGAATAAAGTAGAGAACCAGATATTGCAAGTATCGGGATTCTTCAAGGTGATCGAAGATGTAGATACTTGTGTATGGTATTCAGATGATAGTAATGATTAAGAGAACATTCTTCTCTTTCAGGTTACTCATAATTGGAAGTGTTCCTAAGTTAAGTAACACTGATCGGCCTCCTTCCATTTACTTGACATGCACTGGAGACGGCTGCATGATTTGAATCTGGTTCAATTAAATCAGTGCCTCTATTTCTATATTGGATATAGAACAGTTCATATCTTGACATTGTTAAGGTACGGGGAGTTGTCCGGCTTATGCTTAAAACCAGACTCCGGATAACTCAAGGCACGTTTCAGTAGTGGCTGTTTGTGGGTTGACCCGGGCTATGACGAGGGTTGACTTTCTACCATCTGGAAGATCAATAGTGATATTGTTCTTGACTTGCCACAGTTCTAATAAAAATGGATTTTTTCAGAAAACAGTAGTGGGAGTATGGTAGAACTGGAAGTGATTCCAGAACCGCAAACGATTACTGAAGATTTAATAAGAACCTAAAGATTCAATCTGGTTTGTCATTCCATTGGCCACTCCGCAGATATGATGGGTAACCTCAGGCATCCGAGAGGTACTTCAGTATGCTCAGGGACGGTAGCAGGGAGGTTCTTGTTTACCCAGACTTGCCATTGCTGTTGTTCCAGACTGTGAGACCCGGCAGGAGGATGACTATAGCGTCGTTCTAAACTAGCTTTAGAAGTGTACGCCTATATGACTCTGCCAGAGGGTTGTCGTAGTCAGTGGGAGCAGCGGAAGCATTGCTGGACATCAGGCTTATGTCTATTTATAGACTAGAGCAGATATAGCGGAGATAGATCATCTATTTCTGATGTGACAGTCATAGGTTAGACTTCATCAGAATAGGGGATGGATCTGTTGAGAAGGTAGTAGGGTGTGATGTCCTGGTATTTGATGATATACACAGAGTAGGAAGTGATATTCCTATACTACGATCGGTTATACTTTGGTCGTCACACAGTGGTTTCTCCACATAGGACTTGGATATTATATCAGAAATTCTGGTCACTAGATCTATGGTTTTAGATCTAGATTTGGGTGGTTTCCCAATCTGGATACTTAGACAACATTCTTTGAGTATTTAGAATGGACGACTCCTGGCACGGTAGTATACCTGCAGGTGATGGAGTCACCCTCTCTAAAGGTGTCTTACAGACTAAAGGGGAGAGAGATGTGCATGATTGGCAGATCACTTGCTTAGGCAATTGAGTCAATCATGAGATGTCAAGTACCACACCAAATGTTGTTCTTGCAGTAGGTGTAATAAGTTGATATTGATCCAATCCTGGAGAAACAATCGGAAGCAGTTTTAGAACATAAGTGAATGTTCTAGGAAATGATAACGGCAGCCTCCTTCGGGAAACAGTTATCATTCCAGACTTCCAAGGTGACCTGGATGGCAGAGTGGCTGTCAGAGTTATAGTTTTCCCTCTGACGAGGGGCAGTATTTTGGACAGGTAGTCCAGGTGGATACTGAGGGAAGGCATGGCGCAGGATACTGATTAAGTTCAGTTGACGATACAGCCTAAGAAGTTTGGATTTGGAGTTCATTTTTGAGCTAGGTCCCATCAGACATCCAGACATTCTAAGACAGGTATTGCTCATTTCGGGAGATGGCTTTCTCCGTGAACTTGAGATAAAGAGAGACATAGAAAGAAACATCACAGCGGATCCACTCACCGAGGCTATTCCTCGAACGCAATAGTTTTGCAAACGAGCTTTGTGAGACTAACTAGTAGAGGAGTTGGGTGTTCGATATCACACAGGCTGTGAGTATGCGACATCGCAATAATTAGCCTTGAGTGCAAGTAGGAGATTGTTGGAGATAGTGCCCTCAGAGTCAATTATTGGATCATAGGCACGTGATTTCAATGATTGAGAGAGGACCTGTCCCAGTAGGACAGTCTTACTCGAGATGATAGTATGCTATCTGGTTTATCTTTATCATCGTGTACTGCTTTAGGTGACCTTACGAGTCGCTATTGCACGTTGATAGAGCCCCTAGGATTCTTGCTTGACTACCAGCAGTATGAGGGCGATCATGTACGTGAGAGCTGGAGTCTATAAGCACATCCTTAAAAGGTCCCTAGTCGTGGGAGTTTCGAGACAGGGCATCGATATTCCGGAGTAGACTAGTGTATACAGTTGAGACCCCGACGAGGGGCGGTGGCCGGTCTCACAAGCCACTGGTGTCAGTTGGTTCACCTAAGATGTATACAGGTGCTCATTGGGTTATGAGTACACCGGACAGGACTCGCCGGGAACCTGCTAGTTGGTATTATACCTGACGTCAGATAGCAGTTCCCTGGTGACATGTGTACATGTTAGTTCATCGACCTGAGATCGTCATTTGTCTCGTGTGAGTTCCCACTGTGCTTTGATTACTACCCTACCACGCTCAAAGAAGACGTGCAAACAGGTTTTAGTTGGGTACAGTCCCGAACCACATGGAGGCAGTGAGCGAATCTGCAGGGGTTCGTCTCTCCCGGTATTGGGGGTGAGGTCGCGCTGTGTCTAGGAGAGCCAGAACTTGAAAAGTCCTTGGCCAAGGCAGGAGATTTGCTGGTAGGTATTCCAGTAGTATCTCAGGGTGTTCTGGGCTACACTCCGACACGACTTGTACCGCTATTGGGGGTCTGAATTCTACCAACTCCCTAGGCCCGCCATGCGATGCTCATAGACGAATGGACCGGACTGTACGGATATTGTCACTGACAGGCTCAGTAGGGTGTCAGGATGAGTTCGCTCATCGACGTCCCTTTTGGTCAATACCTGGTAGCCCGTTACGTATTGGCTGATACCTCTGACGTGCTAGTGGTTAAATCCACAGCCATAGTATTGACGAGTCTTTAGAGTCCACCACACACAGTTACTCAAGTTTCGAGCGAAACGCTGTAGAGGCCGTATGGAGATATGGCAGGGTTCGATCAGATACGTGCGGTATTGCACGGATCGTGATCGGACTGTTTATATTAGTCGGCTTTGGCTTAAGCCGGATCCTAGTATTAGATAGTGTAGATTTTGTCTCTTTGCATTTGTGTTCAGCGGAAATACAAATGCGGGCATGTATATGCAGTAGTGGGGTTTTCCTGTAATTTATTACGGGATCAGTTTTCTGAAGTTGCCAGTTTGCATTCCGTTCCGGCCGGTTTTCCTTTGTTCCTTCACGGCCGGACTTTTCGATGGAGAGGGTGTTATTTGCAGTTTGCAAATAACATTTTGTGGAGGGGTTTTCTTGCATATGATGGCTTCATGATTTGACTAGTATCATGAGATCCTTTTTCTTTCTTATCCTGTGCTTTTTGAGATTAGAAATGGATGTGAAGCTTGCTTTTGATGTGGTCACCACCCTTGATCTCCTACCATCACCTCCCTTCATGTTTTGGATTTTCCTCCACCATTTGATCAAAAAGGGGGCCGGCCACACTATTGGGAGAGAATGAGAGATTTCATTTTGTGTGAGGGGATATTGTTCATCTCATTTGGCTTGCAAGAAACATCACCATTTTTCCTAAGTCATTTTTCTCCACCTCCTCCACATCCAAGGCAACTTCTATAACCCCAAAGAGACATGGCTACTACACTATTCTACAGCAAATCTTGGGCGCGTCGGCTAGCCAACTTCACGCCCGAGTTGCCTCGGTCCAGAGGTGGGAGCCCGTAAAAGTATTCGGCTACGTGGTGCCCTTTCCGACGAGGACGTGACGGACGAAGTATCCGTGGGAGATCGGAGTGGAGATGAAGACCGAAGGACATGGATCGCTTGGTATAACTTCTCTACTCTTTTCTTGTTTGCTAGTTGCTAGGTTAATGGCCCGATCCGGGTTAAAAGTGCGCGGTGGTGCCGGTTTGCTAGTTTGCAAAGTTTTTCTTTTCCGCATTTCCGGCGTCGGATCAACGGCCGGGGCGCCGCCGCGGACTTACATCGGTATCAGAGCTACGCCATTAACCATGCCTAGCTTGCACTAGTATGTTTAAAACCTGATCGAACAAAAAATCGCAAAAACCGTATTTTGTATGCACAGTTCTCTGACGAAATTTTTTTGGCTCCTAAAATTTTTCAGATTGTCTCAGAATACTGTGCATGGATATAGAAGCAATCTGTGAAAATTTGGTCACGCGATCTCTCCATACCGCCGCGGAACCGCGGCCAAACCCATGCTTGGGCCGCGGTTCCGCCGCGCTTTTGATTGATCACTTGACCAAAATTTTGCAGATTGCTTCTGAGTTGGAAATAGGGGTTTTGGGATATTATTTTTGGGCCCAGATTTTCTGTAAGTGCTACAGTACTGCTTGGGGCCCACTTCGGTAAATTTGATCGATCGGATATTTTAAACATGCTAGTTCACAGTATTTACATTATATCTGCGACCTTGAATGTCACTTGATCGGTAAATCCTGTCTAACTGCTATAGCCCGGTTAGACGGATTTGCGAACGTGACATTCACGTTGATGTTCTGTGTTGTGCTGTGATGTTGCGGATAGGTCGTGGGAGATAGCCTGGTTGCAGTGGTAGTACAGTTTTGTTTTTTATGTACATTTGATATTGCGAGGCGAGCGTCCGACATGTGGACTGCCGTCACTGCCTGTTTGTATTATTATTTTGGGGCACGACCAGGTTGCGGTCGATGTACCCGTTGTATGTATATTTTACTTTCTGTACTAGGATTACCCCGCGGAAGGGTGCACGGATAGCCGGATTCTAGAGGGCAACGGGCCCGCATCTCATGGCATTGAGACGGAAGGGGCTTCACTCTAGAATTGGCGGGCTATTCGCCGCACTCGTAGGGGGTACAGGTTGACCCAGGAGGGGTGCCCAAGTTACCGGATTCCGTGAAGTGCTAGGTGGTCCATTCACGTTGCTGAAGGGGCTGCCTCGCTTCAGGTTTTGGCGGGTAACTTGCCGCGCCCATAGGGGTCTAGGATTTCATTGCACAGGCTATCCACACGACCAGGGGAACGTCGGGTTTCAGTAGCGGCTCTGTGAAACCCGGGGATCCCAGATATCTGTATTGTTCTGTGATGCCGTACATTTCTGTGATGTTACATTTTATCACGCCTTGAGCGAAAATTATATATTATATATATACTAGTAGATGTTGTATATGTTTTGCATCCGCGCTAGTCCAGTCCCCGCTCTGTCGTTAGTTAAGTAACCTAACGGGCGATGACGGGACCCAGTGGCGAATGCGGATGGCATATACGTAAATCATTATTTTCGTTCTTTTGTGGTGTGATCAATTGATGGGACCGAGTTGATTCGGATCAATGCAAGATAAACAAACCTAATCTGATGTTGTTGGAACACTTTTCAAAAAGCTGTTATTGCAAGGACGTTCTCTTTTGTTTTGCATCGTGGTATTCAGTTGGAATATCCTGCTCCTCAGTCGACGAGGCAAGGGCCGAGATCCCTTCACCGGGAGTGACCCCTTAGACAAAAAGTTTGCGTCAGGGCAATAACTTCGCTATAGCCGATTACTTTTGCTTTGCACCGTGGTATTCAGTTGGAATATCCTGCACCTCATTTTACGGGGAAAGAGCCGAGATCCCTTCACCGGGAGTGACCTCTTTAGCAAAGGTTTTCGTCACTATATTTTTCTAAAAAGCTATCAGTTCCTTCAACGATATCAAGTTCTTTACGTTAAAGGTTTTCGCCAGAAACCTTTCGTAGCCCTCCGTCGTTTCATATGGGTGGTCAATAGTATTCAAGCTGTGTTTGTTGGCCAAAGTCAAGGCACAGTGTTTGGTAGCTGTTGGGTATTCATATGCAGCATAGATAGATGCGTTGGTTTGGGGCAGTCGTATAGCCTTGTTGGCCAAATTCAAGGGCTTGTACGGGTGGGCTCAAATTAACCTGGAGAATGACGAGTAGAACTTGACATGTGACTTATGATTTGTTGGCCAAAGTCAAGGTCATAAGAGCATGGGGCAAAAATCCACATCGGGAGTTTCAAAAGAACTGAAACTTGCCAGATATACGCATACCTTCTGGAGTGTGATAGCGTGAGCGGATTCCGTCACGTTATCATGCGATGATAGTTGGATCCCGATTCCCACTGATGAGTTGGTTTACTCCTCGGGTGATCCCGGCTAATTCTTCTTTCAGGTTTGGGGAAGAATTTGACGTTACAGTGGGAGGTTTCCAGATTAGATAAAGTGATAACCATTCTGATCTAGGTTAGAGTGCACGCTGAGTGTTTCTTTTCTCTCTCTCTTTGGCAGCGACCATTGACCCGACCCTAGACTATGACTCAGTGACCAAGTTGACCGAACCTTCTTAACACTGGCTTTTGGATTGTCAGAGTTGCAAACCTCATTGCCACTCCTACTTTTACCCTTTTCTCCAGGACACCCCGTATTACTACGAACGTCCACTTCCATTGGACAAAACCATCGTATGGTTATATACGAACTCGAAGGAATTCGAGGATGGTTTCCGGTTCTGGAGAAAACGAATAGGACTATTCAGTTGTCTTTTCCTTTCACCTTCTCTCATTGCGAGTACTCCTTGGTTTAGGAGATAGTACACCTATTACGCAAATTGGATAGTCTTCTTCCAAACCATAGGCAGGTGCCGACCGGTAAGGAATGAAGAAAACCAATTAGCCTAAATGGTGTACAGAAGGTATTAAGTTAAGACAAAGCAAGGGATTAGTAAGAGGGCAAAGTAAATTGCGACTGCTATTCACGACCAAACCAAGTATTTCTTCGCCAATCATAAATCACCTTTGTATTTCTCCAGGACACTCCGTATCACTACGAAGATCCCAAGTTTATTGGATAATCCATCGTATGGTTATATACGAACTCGAAAGGAACTTGTGGAGTTCGGGGATGGATCCTGGTTCAGGAGAAATAGGAATAAGGTTTATTCGGTTGTCTTTTATCTTCACCTTCTCTCGCTTTGCGAGTGCTCCTAGGATTAGGACAGTACACCCATTATGCTTATTGGATAGTCTTCCTCCAAACCATAGGCTGGTGCCGAACGGTAGGGAAGGAAGAAAACCATTTGGCCTAAAGAGGTGTGGAGAAGGTAATAACTAAAGACATATAAAGGGATTTGGAGAGGTGGCAAAGAAATATACGGTTACAGTTGTAAATCTGGATAATGGAAGAGGCATTACTAAGAATACCAGGATACCCCATCGAAACATTCAATGTTTCAGTTTCACTGTGTACTGTTAAAAGAAAACTGATTTCCAAATTAGACACTTGCTCCAGGGTATGTATTTACCAGGTTTGATTCTCACATCTGTATGGTTTTACAGATGATGGGTGGGAGTAAGTTATTGGGAATTGGGTGATTGTCCTCGTTATATCGGGATTCGTTGTAATTGGTGATATTTGAGGAAGTCACCTGGGATGTTTGCTGGACGGCGAATATTTGGTTTTGAATATCCGTTATTATGCACCAATTTCAAATTGATATATCTGTACGTCTATTTTTATAGAGTGAGATATACCTTTTTGAAATTATGTCTATGACATTTACCTATATCAGTGGATGGTTAGGTAAGGAGCATTGAATAGCGGTGTAATTCTTCTTAACCATAAGTACAGTTTTCAACCTACAACACACAGTGAATGAGTTATTAGACTCAGCGGACTTATACAGAGTATTGTATGTTGTCCAGTGTCCATTAGGACAGAGGGGATGGTCCTCGTACTATATTCAGTTTACTTATGACTTCTCTGGTTTTAGACAGGTGTTTCGTAGAAACACTGGGTCTGAGTTTTGAGAAGTTATTGGTATAAGAATAAAGTAGAGAACCAGATATTGCAAGTATCGAGATTCTTCAGGATGATCGAAGATGTAGATACTTGTGTATGGTATTCAGATGATAGTAATGATTAAGAGAACATGCTTCTCTTTCAGGTTACTCATAATTGGAAGTGTTCCTAAGTTAAGTAACGCTGATCGGCCCCCTTCCATTTACTTGACATGCACTGGAGACGGCTGCATGATTTGAATCTGGTTCAATTAAATCAGTACCTCTGTTTCTATATTGGATATAGAACAGTTCATATCTTGACATTGTTAAGGTACGGGGAGTTGTCCGGCTTATGCTTAAAACCAGACTCCGGATAACTCAAGGCCCGTTTCAGTAGTGGCTGTTTGTGGGTTGACCCGGGCTATGACGAGGGTTGACTTTCTACCATCTGGAAGATCAATAGTGATATTGTTCTTGACTCGCCACAGTTTTAATAAAAATGGATTTTTTTAGAAAACAGTAGTGGGAGTATGGTAGAACTGGAAGTGATTCCAGAACCGCAAACGATTACTGAAGATTTAATAAGAACCTAAAGATTCAATTTGGTTTGACATTCCATTGGCCACTCCGCAGATATAATGGGTAACCTCAGGAACCCGAGAGGTACTTCGATATCTCAGGGACGGTGGCAGGGAGGTTCTTGTTTACCCAGACTTGCCATTGCTGTTGTTCCAAACTGTGAGACCCGGCAGGAGGATGACTATAGCGTCGTTCTAAACTAGCTTTAGAAGTGTACGCCTATATGACTCTGCCAGAGGGTTGTCGTAGTCAGTGGGAGCAGCGGAAGCATTGCTGGACATCAGGCTTATGTCTATTTATAGACTAGAGCTGATATAGCGGAGATAGATCATCTATTTCTGATGTGACAGTCATAGGTTTGACTACATCAGAATAGGGGATGGATCTGTTGAGAAGGTAGTAGGGTGTAATGTCCTGGTATTTGATGACATACACAGAGTAGGAAGTGATATTCCTATACTACAATCGGTTATATTTTGGTCGTCACACAGTGGTTTCTCCAAATAGGACTTGGATAATATATCAGACATTCTGGTCACTAGATCTATGGTTTTAGATCTAGAATTGGGTGGTTTCCCAATCTGGGTACTTAGACAGCATTCTTTGAGTATTTAGAATGGACGACTCCTAGCACAGTAGTATACCTGCAGGTGATGGAGTCACCCTCTCTAAAGGTGTCTTACAGACTAAAGGGGAGAGGGATGTGCATGATTGGCAGATCACTTGCTTAGGCAATTGAGTCAATCATGAGATGTCAAGTACCACACCAGATGTTGTTCTTGCAGTAGGTGTAATAAGTTGGTATTGATCCAATCCTGGAGAAACAATCGGAAGCAGTTTTAGAACATAAGTGAATGTTCTAGGAAATGATAACGGCAGCCTCCTTCGGGAAACAGTTATCATTCCAGGCTTCCAAGGTGACCTGGATGGTAGAGTGGCTGTCAGAGTTATAGTTTTCCCTCTGACGAGGGGCAGTATTTTGGACAGATAGTCCAGGTGGATACTGAGGGAAGGAAGGGCGCAGGATACTGATTAAGTTCAGTTGACGATACAGTCTAAGAAGTTTGGATTTGGAGTTCATTTTTGAGCTAGGTCCCATCAGATATCCAGACATTCTAAGACAGGTATTGCTCATTTCGGGAGATGGCTTTCTCCGTGAACTTGAGATAAAGAGAGACATAGAAAGAAACATCACAGCGGATCCACTCACCGAGGCTATTCCTCGAACGCAATAGTTTTGCAAACGAGCTTTGTGAGACTAACTAGTAGAGGAGTTGGGTGTTCGATATCACACAGGCTGTGAGTATGCGACATCGCAATAATTAGCCTTGAGTGCAAGTAGGAGATTGTTGGAGATAGTGCCCTCAGAGTCAATTATTGGATCATAGGCACGTGATTTCAATGATTGAGAGAGGACCTGTCCCAGTAGGACAGTCTTACTTGAGATGATAGTATGCTATCTGGTTTATCTTTATCATCGTGTACTGCTTTAGGTGACCTTACGAGTCGCTATTGCACGTTGATAGAGCCCCTAGGATTCTTACTTGACTACCAGCAGTATGAGGGCGATCATATACGTGAGAGCTGGAGTCTATAAGCACATCCTTAAAAGGTCCCTAGTCGTGGGAGTTTCGAGACAGGGCATCGATACTCCGGAGTAGACTAGTGTATACAGTCGAGACCCCGACGAGGGGCGGTGGCCGGTCTCACAAGCCACTGGTGTCAGTTGGTTCACCTAAGATGTATACAGGTGCTCATTGGGTTATGAGTACACCGGACAGGACTCGCCGGGAGCCTGCTAGTTGGTATTATACCTGACGTCAGATAGCAGTTCCCTGGTGACATGTGTACAGGTTAGTTCATCGACCTGAGATCGTCATTTGTCTCGTGTGAGTTCCCACTGTGCTTTGATTACTACCCAACCACGCTCAAAGGAGTCGTGCAAACAGGTTTTAGTTGGGTACAGTCCCGAGCCACATGGAGGCAGTGAGTGGATCTGCAGGGGTTCGTCTCTCCCGGTATTGGGGGTGAGGTCGCGCTGTGTCTAGGAGAGCCAGAACATGGAAAGTCCTTGGCCAAGGCAGGAGATTTGCTGGTAGGTATTCCAGTAGTATCTCACGGTGTTCTGGGCTACACTCCGACACGACTTGTACCGCTATTGGGGGTCTGACTTTTACCAACTCCCTAGGCCCGCCATGCGATGCTCATAGACGAACGGACCGGACTGTACGGATATTGTCACTGACAGGCTCAGTAGGGTGTCAAGATGAGTTCGCTCATCGACGTCCCTTTTGGTCAATACCTGGTAGCCCGTTACGTATTGGCTGATACCTCTGACGTGCTAGTGGTTAAATCCACAGCCATAGTATTGACGAGTCTTTAGAGTCCACCACACACAGTTACTCAAGTTTCGGGCGAAACGCTGTAGAGGCCGTATGGAGATATGGCAGGGTTCGATAAGATACGTGCAGTATTGCATGGATCGTGATCGGACGGTTTATATTAGCCGGCTTTGGCTTAAGCCGGATCCTAGTATTAGATAGTGTAGATTTTGTCTCTTTGCATTTGTGTTCAGCGGGAATACAAATACGGGCATGTATATGCAGTAGTGGGGTTTTCCTGTAATTTATTACGGGATCAGTTTTCTGAAGTTGCTAGTTTGCATTCCGTTCCGGCCGGTTTTCCTTTGTTCCTTCACGGCCGGACTTTTCGATGGAGAGGGTGTTATTTGCAGTTTGCAAATAACATTTTGTAGAGGGGTTTTCTTTCATATGATGGCTTCATGATTTGACTAGTATCATGAGATCCTTTTTCTTTCTTATCCTTTGCTTTTTGAGATTAGAAATGGATGTGAAGCTTGCTTTTGATGTGGTCACCACCCTTGATCTCCTACCATCACCTCCTTCATGTTTTGGATTTTCCTCCACCATTTGATCAAAAAGGGGGCCGACCACACTATTGGGAGAGAATGAGAGATTTCATTTTGTGTGAGGGGATATTGTTCATCTCATTTGGCTTGCAAGAAACATCACCATTTTTCCTAAGTCATTTTTCTCCACCTCCTCCACATCCAAGGCAACTTCTATAACCCCAAAGAGACATGGCTACTACACTATTATACAGCAAATCTTGGGCACGTCGGCTAGCCAACATCGTGCCCGAGTTGCCTCGGTCCAGAGGTGGGAGCCCGTAAAAGTATTCGGCTACGTGGTGCCCTTTCCGACGAGGACGTGACGGACGAAGTATCCGCGGGAGATCGGAGTGGAGATGAAGACCGAAGGACACGGATCGCTTGGTATAACTTCTCTACTCTTTTCTTGTTTGCTAATTGCTAGGTTAATGGCCCGATCCGGGTTAAAAGTGCGCGGTGGTGCCGGTTTGCTAGTTTGCAAAGTTTTTCGTTTCCGCATTTCCGGCGTCGGATCGACGGCCGGGGCGCCGCCGTGGACTTACAGGGCGATCATATACGTGGGAGCTGGGGTCTATAAGCACATCTTTAAAAGGTCCCTAGTCGAGGGAGTTTCGAGACAGGGCATTGATACTCCAGAGTAGACTAGTGTATACCGTCGAGACCCCGACGATGGGCAGTGGCCGATCTCACAAGCCACTGGTGTCAGTAGGTTCGCCTAAGATGTATACAGGTGCTCATTGGGTTATGAGTACACCGGACATGACTCGCCGGGAACATGCTAGTTGGTCTTATACCTGACGTCAGATAGCAGTTCCTTGGTGACATATGTACAGGTTAGTTTATCGACCTGAGATCGTCATTTGTCTCGTGTGAGTTCCCACTGTACTTTGATTACTACCCTACCACGCTCAAAGGAGACGTGCAAACAGGTTTTAGTTGGATACAGTCCCGAGCCACATGGAGGCAGTGAGCAGATCTTCAGGGGTTCGTCTCTCCCGGTATTGGGGGTGAGGTCGCGCTGTGTCTAGGAGAGCCATTACACGAAGTCCTTGGCCAAGCCAGGAGATTTACTGGTTGCTATTCCAGTAGTATTTCAGGGTGTTCTGGGCTACACTCCGACACGACTTGTACCGCTTTTGGGGGTCTGACTTTTACCAACCCCCTAGGCCCGCCATGCGATGCTCATAGACGAACAGACCGGACTGTACGGATATTGTCACTGACAGGCTCAGTAGGGTGTCAGGATGAGTTCGCTCATCGACGTCCCTTTTGGTCAATACCTGGTAGCTCGTCACGTATGACTAATATCTTTGACGTGCTAGTGGTTAAATCTACAGCCAAAGTATTGACGAGTCTTTAGAGTCCCCCACAGACCGTTTTCTCAAGTTTCGGGCGAAACGCTGTAGAGGCCGTATGGAGATATGGCAGGGTTCGATCAGATGCGTGCGGTATTGCACGGATCGTGATCGGACGGTTTTTACTAGCGGGCTTTGGTTTAAGCCGGATCCTAGTATTATACAGTGTAGATTTTGTCTCATTGCATTTGTATTCAGTGGGAATACAAATGCGGGTATGTATATACAGTCGCGGGGTTTTCCTGAAATTTATTACGGGATCAGTTTTCTGAAGTTGCCCGTTTGCATTCCGTTCCGGCCAGTTTTTCTTTGTTCCTTCATGGCCGGATTTTTTCTGATGGAGGGGCTAATTTGCAAGTATGCAAATTGGCATTGTGGAGGGGGTTATTTGTATTTGTGGCTTCATGATGGTTCATGCATTATTAGATTCTCTTTGAGTCATTTTCCTTTTGCATTTAATGTGATGGAATTGTGATTGGATTTGATTTGGCTTAGGGTTACCATTTGCTATCCCTACACTCACCTCCCTTGTGGTTTTTCCCTCTCATATTTTGGCCGGCCACTTGAGGAAGGGTGGGAGGTTGTTTTTGTGTGAGAAATTTTTGGCATCTCATTTTTCCATTCATGCTACAAAGAGAGTTCCATATCAAAGTTCTTTTCTCTTCTCCATCATCAATGGAAACTTCAACCCCAATAGAGACAAACTGTTCTACACTAGCCTACAGCATTTCTTGGGCACGTCGGCTCGCCAACTTCGTGCCCGAGTTGCCTCGGTCCAGAGGTGGGAGCCCGTAAAAGAACCGGCGATGTGGTGCCCGTTCCGATGAGGAGATGAAGACCGGAGATTCCGCGAGGAGATCGGAGTGGAGGCCGAAGACCGAAGGACACGGATCGCTCGGTATAGCTTCCTTCCTTTTTTCTAGTTTGCTAGCATTAGATTAATGGCCCGATCCGGGATTTTTGTGCGCGGTGGTTCCGGTTTCTAGTTTCTAGAAAAGTTTCGTTTCCGCATTCCGGCGTCGGATTGACGGCCGGGACGCCGCCGTGCACTTACACAAAAGGCCTTCGTTCTATGACAGGTGCAGCTTCCCTCGAATCATGCGATTAATCGGCGCCTCAATTGTGACTCCGTCGCCACGGAATGCCAGAGGTTTGCTCCTTCATCCCCACACAGTTGGAGACGGGATGTCTTTCATTGACAAAGTGCTGACTATTGGAAAGGCGTCTACTACCACAGTACGGCCATTGCAAGACACTTTCAAAGATGGGACCTCAGTTCTGACGGCCCGGGAGACCCTCCATCTATATTCCATCAGACCCGGTTTCCTGGTGTTTAGGCAAAATAATGCGGCGCTTTTCATGAGATACAACCCGCATCGTTTTGCCCAGCAACTGAGCTACAATCAAAAGGTGCCGTTGGAGGCTTTCTTGCTGGAACCTGCTGCTACTGAAGATGGGATGCGGAGCGCGCTGCATCACTTCATGCGTCTGAATACGGGCTCTCATTTTTTCATCAGCGAGCCGGCTTGCACCCCACGAATCCTTAATACATATACAGCGTGGTACCAGCATTCGACGGGCGCCGTTTGATCAGTCGAAAATACTGCATTTTTAACACGGCAATTTCCCTATCATTTGCACTCATCTAGAAGTGTTCGGTATTCATATTGCACATATTAGCAAAACATCACTGAAATACCAGATTGCATGTGTTAGACTTTAAAACCGGCACTTTTAGGGAAATTGTGTGTTTATCATGGCATCGCATCATCCTTGTATTGCGCAACTCTTGTCCCGAGAAATTGTGCAGGAAATTCCAGAAACCGAGCTAAAATTGTGAAACAGTGCTGATAAAATATGCCAACTCAAAGGCTGGAGATCTGGCAGAGATCTGGGACTCAATTGGAAAATCAACATATCAAAAACATGCCCAAAACTCAGCCCAAGCATGTACCAGAAAACTCAAGCCCCAAGGCCCTCAAAGGACCGCGGATCCACAGCCCAAACCCCTTTGTCGCCGCGGATCCGCGGTGGTATGACGTCAGCAGCGCAGCAGATTTTCTCCACGTGTCCTATGTAACGGCTAAAGCTTCCAGAATACTCCAGAATGCCACGTGGCTTCATCTAGAAGGCTCGGCCTAACAACCTTACCCAAGAATATTCCTCATTCTAGAATATTCCCTCCAACAAACTTCTTCTAGAAGCCTCCTTATAACAACCTTCTTCTAGAAGCCTCCTTGTAACAACCTCATTCTAGAATATTCCCTCCAACAAACTTCTTCTAGAAGATTCTTTCTAACAACCTCATTTTGGAGGGAAAATTCAAATGAGGTAGTTCATTTTGGAGGGAAAATTCAAATTCAAATGAGGTAGTTCATTTTGGAGGGAAAATTCAAATTCAAATGAGGTAGTTCATTTTGGAGGGAAAAGTTGCTCATTTTGGAGGGAAAAGTGGTTCATTTTGGAGGGAAAATTCAAATTTCAATTCTAAATCTAGAGGTCTATAAAAAGGAGCTTAGATCAAGGGTGAAAAGTGTTCAAGAATCACCACCATCTTCAACCCACAAGTTTAGTGACAAAAGCTTGTGCCAAATTCAATCCCCATCCCTAATTCAAAATCAAGATCAAGATCCCGAGAGCAATTTGAGCAAGAGAGCCTTCAACCTTTTAGAAGCGACGCCGGATTCCAACGGAGCAAGAGATCCACGCCGATCCGCGACTCAAGGAGCCGAGCAAAGCCGAAATCGACGATCTAGTTCCTTCCTTTTGTAAATTCAAGAGAGTTGTAACGAAATTTGTCGATAAATAAAGGTGAATTGTCTATACTCTTGCTTATCTTTTAATTCAAGCATAATGATTAGAATTCAATTTGTGATTGTGTTTGTGATCATGATGTTTGAGTAATCTCCGCTCGTGTAGGAGTTGTGACGATCTTTAGATGATGATGATTTAGATATTTTTACAATTCTTAAATCCTATAATGTTTGGAAATTCTAGTTAATCAAATGATTAATAACCTAGTTTCGAGATGATGCTTTCTTGATCGTGTTCACTCGAAACTAGGGAACAACTATTAAACATTTGATTAACTAGGAGCTAGAATTTGAATGCGATCCATCGAAAGGACAAAGGATGAGTTGCGGAATCCCTAATTTTCTCGCAAAGATCCTTAAACCGCGATGAATTTGCATCGATCTAGTATCAATTCATTAATGGATAAGAATTAGTAATCTTTAGATCTCATCACATCTATAGATCCGATCTACTCCTACGAGCCATACTTCTAATCTTGATTGTTGGTTGGAAATTATCACACATCTCAATTCTTGCTTTTAATGTCTTTTCGAGATCTAGATTTTTCTTATTTCTTGATCTTTAAATGCAAATCATGAATTGTTTTCTTTTCTTTACCTTAAATTTTCAACTCATCTAATTCGGAAATTGAACGGAACTCACTTTCCCTGTGGACGATCCGCAACTTACTAACGCGCTACATCCGACACCGTTATTGATTGCGGTCAAAATATTTTTGATTGTGATTTCTAAAATCTATTTTATCAAAAACACTACACAATCGGAAAATCATCCAATCAAAATGGCGCCGTTGCCGGGGATCGTGTGCTATTTGTTCATATTTTTAAATTTGAGTTGAAAAGTTTATTCCATCAATATTCTTTAGATCAAAACTTGCACAAAATACTAATACTTGTTGTTGTGGTTAATTGCAAGGAGATCTGGAGCTTACTGTGAGATTGGAAAATTATTTGGAGAATTTCAGAGAGCTTAGGAGCTGAACAGGAGCATTACCAAATTTTTTAGTACAAAGAAGAGCTTGGGGAACCGAGGAACCGCGGCATGAGGAGCTGATTGCGGCGGAAGCGCGGCTCTTCAAGGGGTTCTCTGGAAAAATTTTATCTGGTAATCTCCAACTTTCTTATCTCCTCTCTAAAATCTGCTCCAACTAACAATTTGTTGCAGGTTTTCTTTGCAAATAATCGCTGCGCGCAAAAAGCAAAATAAAGTGTGCTTGTTTTTGATTTTGTGGTTGTTTGCATAATAAATACGGAAATTAAGGGGCACGGCCAAATCCAGATTAGGTGGGGAGTTCATTACCCTTCCTAGGCCCCAAAAATCACAAACCTGCATCCGCATTACCCTCATTAATTAAAAAATATCTAGAGATAACTCTAAGGACCGTCGCGCTCACTTAGGACAGAAGAAGGCCGTGGGTAATTCATTGCTTATCCGCGTTTCTCTTGTGGTGCCTAGGAAAGTGTGTCGAAGGCTAGTGGTTACTTAATTAGGCCCACTACTTACGTAGTGCAGAACCTCCCACTTACCTGGCACTTACCTGGCCACAGGAGGGACAAAGAGGCAGTGGAGGATTCTATCCTGCGTCTTGTCTTCTGGCAGTTAGGAGCGGTCTAGAGATTGGACCTAGGTGACCATAGATTTTTAGGGTATTGCTTGTTGCATCATATTTTCAAAATCCGTATCATTTTTTCAAAACAAACACCGCACTCACTTCATTTCCCCTAATTATAAATCACGCTGCCACTTGTACTAACCCCTTTTAGTGCAAGATAGGCTGGACACGGGATTCTAGTGCCCGTCTTGTCCGCGTCCCCTCGATCGACTCTGAAGTCGGTATTTATCCATTTACCTTTCTTTTACTCCCCACCACACCCACACCGATGGATCAGTCTCCATCAAACCTCTTTACCGCTACTCTGCCGCCGTCCGTTGGTGCGCAGAATGCTCCCCGCATCTCTCTCCAAGAGAGGTGTTACCCTTTGCGAGGTCCTCTCTCGACCTGCTTATCCATTCCACCAGCCAACGGGGATAACTTTGAGATTAAGCCCCAGTACATCACCCTTCTACCCAAATTCCACGGTCTCGAAACTGAAGACGCGTACGTTTTTATTACCAAATTTGAAAACGTATGCGCAATGATGGGTACATCACAACTTTCTGTGGATGCCATGCGTCTACGACTTCTTCCATTTACCTTGTGCGATTTAGCCGAGAAGTGGCTATATAACACCACCGCACATTCCATCACGAATTGGGAAGAATTCGTTGCGGCATTCCTTAAGAAATTCTACCCGATACAAAAGACAGCTCGAATCCGTAGCGAACTCTATCAATTCTCCCAGCTTCCGGCTGAACCATTTTCAAAATACTTTGACCGATTCAAGGATCTTTTGGTTCAATGCCCACATCACGGCATCCCAAGATGGGAACTTTGCCGAATCATATATGAGGGCAGTAACCCTACCACTAAACAAAACCTTGAAAACATGTGTCAAGGCACCTTTATGACCAAGGATGATGGGGAAGCGTGGAAATTTTTAGAAGAGTTCGCTGAAAAGTCACTTCAGTGGGAGACTGGAACCCAGCCATCGAGTAGGGGTGGCGTACACCAAATAGACGTGTCCATAGGTGTTCGAGCTGAGATGGCAGCAATGCAAAAGAAGCTCGACGCCATGGAACACAAATTCTTAGCAGCCTCCCTACCCAATGTCGCTCCCCAAAACCGTTTGTGGGTGCTGTTCAGACCCTTCTCACTTGACGGAAGAATGTCCATTAAACTCTCAGTTTCGAGGTCTCGAGCATACCAATGCCGCATTTCAAAGACCTGGAAACGACCCTTTTTCTTCCACATACAATCAGGGTTGGAGGAATCACCCGAATTTTGCTTGGAACCAATCCCAAAACACGGTTCCAAACCCTAATCAATTCCAGCGGGCTCTTCCTCCACAACAGCAACCACTTCACCTCACCCAGCACCCCTACCAGTCACCAAATTTCCAAAACCAGGTCAACACTCCTGCACCTTCTAATCCTATGCAGTCGACCTGTTCTGACGAGTTCTCTCAATTCGCTCAAACCATGAAATCACTATGTCAAATTTCATGGAAGTGTCGGCCGAGGTTAAGTCTTCCGTTGGTGAGATAAAGAAAAACTCAGCGTCCCAAGCTGAGAGTATCAAAACAATGGAAGCTGAGATTGCACGACTTAAGGCCGAAATGAGTGCAAGAGAGAAAGGGAAACTCCCAGCTCAACCTGTACCTAATCCTGGCTATTCACATCATGTGAATGCAATCACCACGTTGAGATCTGGGAGAGTGCTGGATAACCATGTTGGGGAAGAAGTTGATGATATTGAGAATCCTATCAACACCCCGGCTGAGACCTTTCCTTACACACACGCTTCTGCTTCTGATTCTTGTTCTTCTACCCCACCGCCTTCTCGCGAGCCTATTCTCCATTTCCCACTAGGCTCGACACCTCAGCCCACCTCTTTTACTCCTCCACAGACGATCCCCACTTCTATTTTGGGATCGGGGCCACACACACTTCCTTCTCCTATGATGGACCCAGCGCTCATTGCTAAAGCACCTTACCCGAACCGGTTAAGGGCTAACACATCGAGTCCACATATGGAGAAGATTATGGACATGTTCAAGCAAGTTAACATCAACATCCCTCTCCTAGATGCCATCCAACAAGTCCCCGCTTATGCGAAAATTCTTAAGGACTTGTGCACTAGGAAGAGGAAGACTCAAGTGCCAAAGAAGGTCTTCATGTCCAATAGCATTAGCACTACTTTTATCCCTCCACTACCAAAGAAACGTAAGGACCCAGGATGTCCTACGATATCGATTTCTATTGGGGATAAACACATCAATCGTGCTCTTTTAGACCTTGGCGCCAGTGTTAACCTGCTTCCTTTCTCAGTCTATGAGCAACTAGGGATCGGAGAGTTGAAACCAGCCCATTGCACTCTCCAGATGGCTGACCGATCAATCACCAAACCTAGGGGTGAACTGGAGGATGTGTTAATAAAAATCGGGGAATTCGTATTCCCTGTGGATTTTATTGTACTTGATACACAGCCTGTAGCGAACCCCCGGAATCAAATTCCGGTGATTTTAGGTCGCCCCTTTTTGGCCACTTCCAATGCTATTATCAACTGTCGTAACGGTTCTATGACCCTATCTTTCGGGAATAGGTCAATAGAGCTGAACATTTACAAGATTGGAAGTGTACCCTCCGAACCTACTGCTCATGTCTGTTCTGTCGACTTAATGGATGTTGACAGCAGCGAATTTGATGATCCTCCTGATACCGATCTTGACTCTTTTCATACGTTGTTGTTTGACCCAACTATGTATCATACACATACGGACTCTTCCACCGAGATGTCCGGGTCAACAACTAATACCGATAATGAATTGCTTTTAGAGTCTGAAGATCACCCCGCACTTTGTGATGACATTATTCTTCGGGGTATTGATGAAACTTTTGAGGAGATCTTCGCCGATGAACTCGCATTTCTGAATAACACGGGTGTTGAGATGAATCATGTCCCAATCACTGAAATTGAACCTCCACCCCCTCTTCTGAACTGTAAAAAGAATGCGAGTTATCCATCACATTCACTGCTTCTTCTCTCCAAAATGAGACGCACACACACTCTCTTCCACCCCTTACCCTTTCCCCACTTCTTCTTCCACCAACCCGAGCACTGCATTGATAAAATCTTCGAATGGTTGGTGTTGATCTTCGGTCTTTGCAAAGCTTGGCATCGACCAATGATTCTCGACCCCCTCATGTGATTTTCAAAGCTTAACATTGCATAACTCAAGTTTGGGGGGGGAACAATTTTTCTGGCTCTTAGAAAGAAAATTTTTACAAAAATTTTAATCCAAGAATAAGTTTGGGGAGGGTTTTCACTTATATATTTTGCCCCAACTAATAAATTCCTCCCAAGCTTACAGGTTTTTCAAGATTTAGCTGATGGCAACAGTGAGGACACTGTTGAAAACAAGTTTGGGGGAGGTTTGTGCTTAGTTTTGCATCATGTGCATATCATTTGCATAAACACAAAACATTTCTTTAAAATAAAAAAAAAAACCATAAAAATTTAAAAATTTTCAAAACCCATAAAATTTTTGTGTAAATATTTTTCTTTTAGCTCATCATTTTTTTTTGTAAATAATTTTTCAAAACCTATAAAAATTCAAAAAATTTCAAAACTCAAAAAAATTTAAAAAATTTCAAAATATAAAAATATTTAATATTTATGATAATAAAAGATTAGATAGTGAACAATTACATCCATGAGATTAGAAAAATTTAAGAAAAATAAGAAAATTAGAAGTTTTCTTATACGAACTAGTAATAAGTAGTTATGAGCCGTTGTCCCAAGGGTTAGTAAGATGAAGGAAGTCACTAATCTGAGGATAAAAATAAGTCTGAAAAATAGTTTCTATTTTGGAAGCCAAACATTTTGAACGTTGATACCCTGCTATTCGCACTAACACACGTCTTAAAGCCCGGGTTAGTAGAGGATACCTTGAAATGCTCTTGTCTTAAAGCCGATGTATGAAGGAAAAAAAATGAAGAAAGTGGTGAGAAAAAAATGGACACTGGTTTTGTTATCACCAAGGGCAATAAAAAAAATCTATAGCAAGGGTGCCTTTTTCACCTAGTGCCCTAAGGCCAACTGGTCTAGGAGTCACTGCTATACCTAAGGTGGTGCAAGACGAGGAAAATACACCAAATATGCAATCACATGAGTAATCGGTCAGTTAGTACCTCAAGAAGTATTAACGGTCGCATGAAAGTGTGTGAGCTCATCAAAATTAAAAAGTACTAAGGCTGATGGGCAAGAGTATGATAGCTTGAATTGAATTCTCCGGGTGTACGGATGTCCTTTACACACACGCAGGGTGATATGATCGATGTTTGGAATAAAGATAGGAATGAAGAATAAGACGATGTTTTATTGAGGGAGGACGTGATTTCTGACATCTTTTCATGACCATTAAGATAGGGCTCATGACAACCGAAAAGCTAGCTTAGTTGGAAACCCTAATTTTCAAGGCTTTTCTTTTACAATTCTTGTCTTTAAATGTAATATTCATGATCTTTCTTTTATTATTGGATTTTGTGGGTGCAATCCGCTGAAAACCCTCAGGAGACAACACTCCTCCTACTAGGGACACCTAGAGGTTTAAAGGCTTGTTGCACGTGCTCAGTGCAATCGTGTTGCCTACGAAAGTGTGCTTTTCTCTTTCTTTATTTTCTCCTTCTCTTTTTAATAAAACAGTTCGATCGAGACGATCGAAAATAAGTTTGGGGAATTTGATCAGTCGAAAATACTGCATTTTTAACACGGCAATTTCCCTATCATTTGCACTCATCTAGAAGTGTTCGGTATTCATATTGCACATATTAGCAAAACATCACTGAAATACCAGATTGCATGTGTTAGACTTTAAAACCGGCACTTTTAGGGAAATTGTGTGTTTATCATGGCATCGCATCATCCTTGTATTGCGCAACTCTTGTCCCGAGAAATTGTGCAGGAAATTCCAGAAACCGAGCTAAAATTGTGAAACAGTGCTGATAAAATACGCCAACTCAAAGGCTGGAGATCTGGCAGAGATCAGGGACTCAATTGGAAAATCAACATATCAAAAACATGCCCAAAACTCAGCCCAAGCATGTACCAGAAAACTCAAGCCCCAAGGCCCTCAAAGGACCGCGGATCCACAGCCCAAACCCCTTTGTCGCCGCGGATCCGCGGTGGTATGACGTCAGCAGCGCAGCAGATTTTCTCCACGTGTCCTATGTAACGGCTAAAGCTTCCAGAATACTCCAGAATGCCACGTGGCTTCATCTAGAAGGCTCGGCCTAACAACCTTACACAAGAATATTCCTCATTCTAGAATATTCCCTCCAACAAACTTCTTCTAGAAGCCTCCTTATAACAACCTTCTTCTAGAAGCCTCCTTGTAACAACCTCATTCTAGAATATTCCCTCCAACAAACTTCTTCTAGAAGATTCTTTCTAACAACCTCATTTTGGAGGGAAAATTCAAATGAGGTAGTTCATTTTGGAGGGAAAATTCAAATTCAAATGAGGTAGTTCATTTTGGAGGGAAAAGTTGCTCATTTTGGAGGGAAAAGTGGTTCATTTTGGAGGGAAAATTCAAATTTCAATTCTAAATCTAGAGGTCTATAAAAAGGAGCTTAGATCAAGGGTGAAAAGTGTTCAAGAATCACCACCATCTTCAACCCACAAGTTTAGTGACAAAAGCTTGTGCCAAATTCAATCCCCATCCCCAATTCAAAATCAAGATCAAGATCCCGAGAGCAATTTGAGCAAGAGAGCCTTCAACCTTTTAGAAGCGACGCCGGATTCCAACGGAGCAAGAGATCCACGCCGATCCGCGACTCAAGGAGCCGAGCGAAGCCGAAATCGACGATCTAGTTCCTTCCTTTTGTAAATTCAAGAGAGTTGTAACGAAATTTGTCGATAAATAAAGGTGAATTGTCTATACTCTTGCTTATCTTTTAATTCAAGCATAATGATTAGAATTCAATTTGTGATTGTGTTTGTGATCATGATGTTTGAGTAATCTCCGCTCGTGTAGGAGTTGTGACGATCTTTAGATGATGATGATTTAGATATTTTTACAATTCTTAAATCCTATAATGTTTGGAAATTCTAGTTAATCAAATGATTAATAACCTAGTTTCGAGATGATGCTTTCTTGATCGTGTTCACTCGAAACTAGGGAACAACTATTAAACATTTGATTAACTAGGAGCTAGAATTTGAATGCGATCCATCGAAAGGACAAAGGATGAGTTGCGGAATCCCTAATTTTCTCGCAAAGATCCTTAAACCGCGATGAATTTGCATCGATCTAGTATCAATTCATTAATGGATAAGAATTAGTAATCTTTAGATCTCATCACATCTATAGATCCGATCTACTCCTACGAGCCATACTTCTAATCTTGATTGTTGGTTGGAAATTATCACACATCTCAATTCTTGCTTTTAATGTCTTTTCGAGATCTAGATTTTTCTTATTTCTTGATCTTTAAATGCAAATCATGAATTGTTTTCTTTTCTTTACATTAAATTTTCAACTCATCTAATTCGGAAATTGAACGGAACTCACTTTCCCTGTGGACGATCCGCAACTTACTAACGCGCTACATCCGACACCATTATTGATTGCGGTCAAAATATTTTTGATTGTGATTTCTAAAATCTATTTTCTCAAAAACACTACACAATCGGAAAATCATCCAATCACCGTTATAAAGGAAGAAAAGCGATTGTTGGTCGACCGTAAGGGTGTGCCTCCCGGCAGCGACCGCAAAGCTCCTCTGGTGCCAAGGACCCCCGTAGTCCCTCCGCTGAAAGATGCTGAAGCCAAACCACCGCGTGTGCTGAGTCCTCCACACGGATTACCTCATGCTACCGCGGACGTGCCACCCGCGCCCTGCGCTCCAGTGGAACCGGTGAATGTTGTATCGCCGGAGTCCGGCGTGGGCGAGGACATCGGGACCCGCCGCCCTAAGGTGCCTGCAAAGCGCAAGTCGGCATCGGGTGCACCCAAAGCTCGCACGCAAAAGAGGAAGAAGAAGTCGCTCCTCTCTCTCGATGCTATCCTCGGTTTAGAGCCTCAGGCCCCTCTTACCGAAGGTATAAGTGAGTATGGCAGCAATGAAGGCTTCTTGGTAGATCCCGCAGACACCGATCTGGCGGCCGCCATTGCGGCTTCTGAGCGATCAGCGAGGCTCGAAGCGATGTTGAATAAACTCGCTCAGTCAGGTAATCATTAGCTGCATTCTTCGTAATTTTATCGCATTTTTATCATTATTTTTGACTAATACTTTCCCCCATTTTTTAACAGGTGTCACTACCGAAGAAGCCATCGCTGCCTCTTTAAAAACCTTCTAGGAGGAGGAAAAGAAGCGCGCTTTAATGGGCATTGGTACGTCTCGCCTTATTAAGTTTTTGTCCTCTT
This sequence comes from Agapanthus africanus, assembly GCA_030015575.1. Classification (NCBI taxonomy): domain Eukaryota; kingdom Viridiplantae; phylum Streptophyta; class Magnoliopsida; order Asparagales; family Amaryllidaceae; genus Agapanthus; species Agapanthus africanus. The sequence continues at coordinate 200,756,854 of CM057347.1, read as the reverse complement.
TTCTGATGGCCAACCTAACCTTCTTCCTTTGTTTCTTTGCAGGGACTGCGCCAGCTGATGCGGGGACTCTCCCCGGGCCCGCTACTGAAGTCCCGGTCTCTTCAGGGCTGCCGCGAGAGCCTTAACTTGACAAGTCGACGAGTGATGCCTTGAAGGATTTGGAGGCATCTCTGTTCACGGACGATGACGCCTCGATGAAGGAAGCTTCGAAGAGGTCCGTCTTGACGGCTCGGGAGGAGAGAAAGCGGTTAAGGCGCGAGGCGAAGGCACGCAGGGCTGCTTTGGCCGTGGGAGCGGGCCCAGGCACCGTCCCTCGTGCTGATACTCCCTCGGAAGAGCCCCCGGTCGCCCTGTCTACAGCCCGCAGACAGGTGGCGCGTGCAGCTCAGGGGGGCCAACGATCAGTCCACCTCAGGTAACGTGTCTTTCAAGATTTTGATGTAAGAATTGTAAACCTGTTGGTTCTTATATATCTTGTCCTGCAGGGCCAAGTCCAACCGAAGGGGAGGCGGAAACCGTCGAACCTAAGGAGACAGAGGAAGAGGCACAGGCTGAACCAGAGCCGACGATGGGCGACGTCGCCGGGGTTGCTGAACCTGAGCTGGGGGCCGAAGAAACTGCGCCAGAGAAGGTCGTCGATGCCGAGCCTGAGGTAGCGGCAAATGAGACGATTGCTATAACTGAGCCTGGGGCAGCGGCGGACGGAGCACCTGAGACTGGTGACCCCATGGTAATGGCGGACGAGACAACGGCGACCGCCGAGCCCGAAGGAGTAGTGGGTGAGATGGGCATGACTCCCGGGGAAAAGCCAGCCGCTCTTTCTCAAAAGTCTGGCAATGCTCCAATTATTGCTCTCCCCGACTATGGTCCTCCGTCGTCTCCTGGTCGTGCGAGCACAACGACAGTCCCTGTCGAGTCCGGTGATGAGGCCACGGGAGGTGGACTCGTATCGATGGAGGAGCAAGACGCCTCCGTTTCGGCTGGCGGCTCATCAGGTAAATTTCGGGTTACTGTCCCCCCTTTTTTATCTTGCAATACTTTCTGACAAGTTTATCTTTTTTTTAATGCAGGTGCGGCCAGTGCCGATGCTCCATTGCTCGAGGGAGCGCCATCAGCTACTGCTTTGGCGGTGGTCACCTCTCAGCTTTCCCTTGTACCATCGCAGATGTTGGAAGGTATGGATTTGCAACCCATTAGTTTTATCTTTCAGCCGCATAATTTATGTACTAATGTCGTACTATTGCGTCTTTTCAGGAAGTGCTTTTTGATCATCTCTATCAGGTGTTGCACCCGCACTTCTCCTTTCCATCTGAACTCGTTCTTCCTCCAGTGGCGCTGGTGAGTATCGTTTCCAATTGTTGCCTTTCCTTTTTCAACAATGGAATTATTTCTGACTCTTCCTTGTCTTGATTGCAGTGCTACAAATCGAAGGAGGAGATGAAAGATCGGTCGCGCCACCGGCCCTTCCGGCTTTGCCACCTGCTGCAGCTGGTATAGTAAACTATCCCATCGATGACTTTCTTATATTTCTTGAACCGTCATCTGATCGTGTTTTATTTTTTCAGCTATCGTTCCGACTTCGGCGCCCTTCAAGTCTCGCATCATAATGCTGGCAGGCCCCTTCCTGAGACGTCCATCTTCAAAGAACGCTACGATGAGTTTGGGGATGCTGAGCGGAAACATTGAAGAGCTCGACGCGAGCGCTCCCCCACCTGCCGTAGATTTCACTGCGGAGGTTAATCCAATTCTGGCGACGCTTGTAAACTTTCATAATGAAGGCGTCGTCGAGTTTTTGGTTAATCACTGCAGGGAAATCGAGGCTCGCCTGCATCAGCTGGAGTCTATGCGTCCCGCCCCCGAGATCTTGGTCGCGAGCGCTCAATGGGCGGCATGGATCGAGCAGAGCGCTCCATACTTCTGCCACCTCGAACGAGAAGTTGCTTCAAGGCGTATGGAGTGCGGCGAGACTTTGAGCAGATCTGCCCAACTGCATGTCCAGGTGGAGGCAAACGCTGTGCAGCTGAAGGTTATCTTTGAAGGCCTTCTGCGATGCCTCTCCGAAGGGTTAACACTGAGGCGACAACTCGATGTCATCGAGCGGGATGCACCTAATCAGGAGGCATCCCAGCAGGCAGCCGAGGAGCAACTTTCATCCTACCTGCAGCAGTGGGCCCAGGTGGAAGCGGAAGTGGCCACGGCAGCCGCTCGAGAGGAGGCGCTGAAGGAAGTGCGGGAGCAGCTCGCGGATTTGTTAAAGCCACGTCCTTCTCAGTAGCTACTTTTTTGTATCATTATACACTTGTAATCTTTGAATAAAATGTACACATTCTTTATTCTTTTATACGATTCGCCTTGTACTTTAAATGAATTCATGAATAAAGATATACACAATTTTTTTTGCAATGTCTTGTGTCATCTCTGCTGTTTCTTCCTTCTTTTATTATCAGTATGCTGTCTTGGTAAACATGGTTGACAGGTGATAGAGTGAGCATCTTGTCTTGGCTTCTTCAAGAGATAGCGATGGCTTAGGCCGTAGGTTCAGATCTGCTGCCTAAGACTTTTCAACTTTATGAGCCGGGAGGGTGTCATAAAGACTTTTCTCCCTACGGATCGAGAGGATCTCGTAGGTGTATTTTCTCCTTGGGAATCGTGAGGATTCCTAAGTGTGTTTTCTCTTACAAGTCGTAAGGATCTTATAAGAGGATTTTCCCTCTTACGGGTCGAGAGAACTCGTAAGCGGTTGTTTCCCTCCTTGTCGAGATTCGATTTTGGAGAGTGAGACCCATGGATAGTATGCAAGAGACCGTTTTAGGCCGACTTGCAGGGGTCTCAGTGCTTAGGAAACAAGTTTTTTAATCCCTGGTGCCTAAGGCTTTATCTTGCAAGTTGAGACGAATCGGGAAGTCCTCACGAAGACACTAATTTAGTCACGAGTTGAGACGAATCGAGTAGTTCTCGTCAAGAACACTAATTTCCTTGAGTTGAAGTATTTTGTCGAGGACACTGGTTTTCTTGAAGTTGAAACGAATCGAAGTACTTGTTAGTTATATGTATGCCCTAGAGGCCATTACTGTACATTGGATGTATATTGTAGTGGATGCTGGGACATATATAGGTAGGACTTTCTTGCTCGACATGATAGTACGCTATCTGGTTGCTCTTTATCTTAACATGTATACTTTCTGTCTCTCTGATTACATGTTGATAAAGCCCATAGGATGTGTACCCGACTTCCAGGACTATGATGTAGATCATACTAGTGGGGCCTGGGTAGTCCAAGAGTACACCCTTGAAATGTTCCTAGTCGAGGGAATATCGAGACGGGGCATCGATATTCCAGAGTAGACTAGCGCATATCTTCTCGACCCATGCGATGGGCGATGGATGATCCCATATCCATTGGTGTTTGACATCGAAGATGGTATGCGGGTGCTCAGTGGAGACTGGGTACACTGAACGGACTCGCCGAGAACTCCCAGATGGTATTATACCTCACGTCAGATGGCAGTTCTTTGGTGACACTGGTACAGCTTAGTCTGTTGACCCGAGATCGTCATAGAGTCTTGTGTGTCTCCCACTGTGCTTTGATTTCCACCCTACCACGGGTCTACTGAGTTGTGCAAACAGGTGGTTTTTGGGTACAGTCCCGATTCACATGGAGGCAATGAGCGATAGGAGGGGATTCGTCTCTCCCGGTATTGGGGGTTGATGTTGTGCTATGCTCGACTGGCCATAACAGGAAATCCCTGGCCAGGGTTGCAGTGATATACTGGTAAGAGTTATCAGTAGTTTCATGAATGTTATGGACCCTACGTCGGCATGACTTATCGAGCTATTGGGGTCTGACGTTTACCACCCTTAGGCGAGATATGCGACATATCAGACGAACAGACCGGACCGTACGGTAAGTGTTACTGGTTGGATTCGCAGGAGTGTGAGCGGGCTTGCTCGTCGATCTTCTGATCGCTCAATACCCGGGTGGCCGTTACGTTTAGCAGACCGCTTGCGGCTTGCGGATGTTTGATATGATCATCATCTGCTACCGGCGTATTGACGAGTCTTTAGAGTCCTACACAGAGGTTTCCTAGCTCAAGCGAAACGAAATAGGAGCGCATATGAGATATGTGCGGGACCGAGAATAATGCGTGTATATGATACCGTATTCTATTCTCGCGATCAATGTATCGAATGGTTATATGCGATATAACCTAGTTATCGAATCAAGGATTGATTCGATAAGCCGACATATTGGATACTAGCCGGTTATATGCGATATGACTGGATCGTTAAATCAAGTGTTGATTTAATGATTTAATACATAAATATATATTTGATATATTGCTTTGCATTAACTAGTATCGGTTCACTTTAAATGGATTTTCTCGCGCGGATGTGCACATTGTATACTCGATATAGTTTTGTGCACATGATTGTATCATGTTTGATGATACATTCTAGCTTGGTTTTGTGTAAAGTGTTAAACCATGGTTAATTAGTGATTAGGGTTTCTTTTTCATTTACTTAATCATTTATTAATTCCTTTTGTTTATTTTGGAAAAAGAAAAGATAAAGAGATAAGAATGGTTGCTAGTTTTTGTTTTTATTTGAAAGCTTCTTGAAGCTTTGAACTTAGTCCACCATTCTTGTCTTTTATCTAACCCTAACCACTCTCTAACCTTAGTTAAGACTCTACACTAAACCATGGTCAAAAGAGATGATAAGTATTCATTTTATTTTTTTTCTTTTTAGGGAATATATATCATCTTCTTCTTGCTTCATCTTCTTCAACATTGAAGAAAGCTTGCTACTTCAATGGCAAGTCATGAAATCTAGTGAGAAATCCAAAACTAAAGTTTACCCACTTCCTATTTCTTCATCCTCTACCTCTTGCCAAGTAGTATAGGGTGTTTCCTTCACAAGTTTTTCCGACTTGGTGAAGTTGGAGCTTGTTCTAGCGATGCCTCGACGTAGATCATCTTCGGCATCGAACCGACGATCAAGCCCGCCCATTTCTTCGACGAAGCCGATACTTGAGTTCCGGATTCATTTTGGACAGCGGAGGAGACTTCGTTGCGGAGCCGTGGAGGTGGTGGACCGGATCTACAAAGGTTGTATGTCCGTTCCCTTAGTTAAAATGTTAACTAGTTTATGTTTCGCCTAAATATCTAGTAAACGATCCGTAGTCGGGTTTGTAGGCACCCGTAAAATTTTATTTGTGCATGTTTGATCACTTGTGAAACTTAACTAGAGTGCCTAGGATCCCTACAGTGGTATCAGAGCCTAGCTAGAGCCTTAGGCGAAGTCTAGACGGAATTTGAAGTCCGAACGAACCCGAAACCCCGAATCAAACATGCTCTCTGTCCAATTTTTAAAATCTGGTCTTTTTCCAAATTAAAAATATCCAGAAAATCAAGCAGGGTTTTATAAGAATTACTGCAAATTTCGTGGGCTCAAGTCAACTTTTCCAGCGCGCTTCCGCGGTATGAGCTAAGCTCATGCGGCGGATCCGCGGCCGTACGGCCCCTGTATTTGTTTTATTATGCACAGTAATTCTTAGTTTCCAGTGCTGATATTTCTGGGAATTTTTAATAATTTTTCAAGAGTTGAATTTTCTGCAGTTGTTTTGGGGATTCGGTGTTTCGATCGGGGTATCAAATTTTGTCTGTGTGGCTTTCCGGATAAATTTTAGAATATGTTAAAAAGTTCGACCGGATATAAATACCCACTTTTTCCCCTGTCGGGAAATTTCCAAGTGTTGGATTTTTCCGTAGTTTAACGACGTTCTAAGTAGTGCAAGTAACGCGATGGTCCCTCTAGAAGACAACAAACCTTAACTCGATTATGTGACCGTCTTGAACTGCCCTTTGAACCTTCGGGTTTGGGGCAGTACGGCGTGCCACATGTGAGGCGTTGGCTTGACCCTTCTACGGCTGGACCGTTGGTACTGAGGTACGAACGGAATGTTATTAGACTTATTTCATATGTTTAGCTGTATCGGGAAAACTTGGGTGTTCGATTGTTCGATCGGAAAGTTTAAAATTTTCTGTTTATCCGGAATGTGATACAATAATTGGAATTCACAAAGAGTTATGAGATAACTGAATGAATGTTGTAAATCTAGCAGTTTAGTCTCACTTGATCGGTTGCCACGGAATTTTGATGCGATCAAAAGTCCGTTGCAATCACGTAGCGTACGCGGATACTCGCCGGGTAAACTTAATAGACAGCCTCACCCCATTGCCCTGACCAAGTGACTGTAGGAGAACCCCGTCGCCGAAAGCATCCGTTCGGGTGCTCGCGGTAGCGGTGTTCCGCCTTGGTGCACTTCGTCGACGGCGTTAGGGGTGCGGCCGTCTACTGAAGTTTGCGACGAGCATTCGATCAGAATGTCGGGAATCCTGTTGAATTGCCCGACTTGATATTGAAAAGAGTTTTCGATAATGAGACTAAAATGCGGGGTTTATAATTGTTAGGCATGCGATGTCTAAGTAATTCATTTGGTCAGGCATGCGATGTCTGAGGTGGTTGCGGATTCCAACTGTTGTAGTTTTACACTTTCTTTTCTGTGACCGTAAGTGTAATATGTGCTGTCGCCGGTTTCGTTGCTATATGTCAACAACAATTGGGATGCGCATATTTACTTACGTTGATGACATGTGATGTTATGTGTTGCTGGATATGTTATATTGGATCGTTGTGTTTGAATAGCCGGGGGTTTTTATGTGAGATGGGTGTTTTTCTGTTTCATTCATGTAAAAACTTGTATGTAATATTCTTTTATTGTGGCACTTTCAGGTTGCGGAAGTCGTCGCCCGTTGTATATTATTTACTTTTCTGCACTAGGATAGACCCAAGGAGGGGAGCACAAGTAACCGGGTTCTGGGGTCCAGTGGGAGACCAACTCGAGGAGTCGAGTCCGGGTTTCCTAACCCTAGAATTGGCAGGGTTGCTTGCCGCTCTCGTAGGGGTCTAGGGGTGTGGGATTGGCTATTCATCACGACCATGGAATCCGTGTTTTATACTGGCTCGTATTGAAAACACGGACGTCCTAGTATATCCAATATTTCATATGTTTCTTCTGCTGTGTTTTATCTGTGATCATGCGAAATTCTGTGCTCTGTGATAGATATTATAGTATATATGATATATTATATAGACGTTGCTTATGTTTTACACCCGCGCTAGCCCTGCCTCGCTCTGGCGTTAGTTACCTAACCTAACGGTGCAGACGGGACATCGAGGCGAATGCGGATGGCATAAGCGTACGTTATATTTATCTGTGATGGTTAGGTGGAATTAAATGATGGGATATTCATTAATGAGATTAATGAAAGAAAAATAAACCTAATTGATGTTGTGGAATCGAATTTCAAAATAAAAACAGGTAGCTACAGTTCTTGCTTTGCATCGCGGTGTTCATTATAGAATATCCAGCACCTTATTCGATGAGGAAAGGACCGAGATCCCTTCACCGGGAGTGACTCCTTTAGCAATAACTGGCAGATGCTACAACCCTCGGTTTGTCTTTGATCGCTTCTATAGTTTCCGCTTTGCACAGTGATATATATGATATATCCCGCACCTCATTCGATGAGGAAAGGGCCGACGATCCTTTCACCGGGAGTAACCCCTTTAGCAAAACTAGAAAAGCCTCGAAAACATTCCATTTAAAAACCATTTGATTCCGCAACGAGATCAAGTTCAAAGCGTTAAAGGTTTTCACAAAAACCAGCCGCAACCCTCCGTCATTTTAGGAAGTAGAGTACTTAGTATTCGTGCTGTGTTTGTTGACCATAGTCAAGGCACAGTGTACGGTAGCTAAGTGATGTCTTCCTACACCGCATATGATGCGATTAGTTAGGACAGTCGCGTGACTTTGTTGACCTTAGTTAAGGGTCATGTGGGTGGGTCTAATTAATCACGAAATGACGGGTAGAACTTGACTAGTACTTATGATTTGTTGACCATAGTTAAGGTCATAGGTGCTAGGGGTAGAAACCATTATCGGGAGTTTCAAGTGTTGAAACTTGCAATGAGATTGCATACCTTCTATGTGATAGTTGGATCCCGATACCCACTGCGAGTAAGTGTTACTCCTGGGAGAGTTTTATACATTACAATTAGCCGATCAAGTAGGTGTCTAGAAAGGTGTCAACGGGGTTACGCCTCTGGGAAAACGAGGTTTACATTAATTAGGTTCGTGCGAAAGCACGGGGGACCTCCCTCAAAGTACCGACACTGGCCTGGCTGAAAGATTGGCGAACTTGTAGTGTGTAATTAATCCCGGCTAGTCTTTCCTTTTAGGGTTTGAAGGAAGATTTGATAAAAACAGTGGGAGCCATCCTGATTAGATAAAATATATAACCAATCTGATCTTGCAAGAGCGCACGCAGAGTGTTTTCTTCTCTCTCTCTCCTGGTAGCGACCATATCACGCCTTAATCAAGATAATAATACGGATGTATTGACCGAACCCGCTTGTTATACTGAGCTGGGGAACGTTGGTCCCGCTCCAACTTATAATTGTTATAAGACAGAGCAGGAAATAGGGGAATACCAAAATTCCTATGCCGCCCAAACGAAGACAGTGCATATGATGCATCTTCTTCGGGTGTGTTCATTACAAAGAACTGTTTCTCAGTATCCTCTGCATCCTGGGTATATGATACCGGATCAGGATCCCAGATATGTAATCTTTTACATAGGGCTACAAAAAGGTAGAAAAACTGAGAACGGGTGATAAGTTTCATGAGACAGAAAACGGGGCAAGTGTTGCAGCCAAGTCTGTTGGTCACTGTCACCCTGTATTACGAATACATTGATTCTGAACAAATGCTATTAGATACCGAACCTGATATACAAAATCATATCAGTCTCTTTATTACTAAAGAAAGGATATAATTTTGTATTGATGGATAATGTTTTGAACATTTCCTATATCAAAAGTTGATCGATTCAGGCACGTTATCTAAAAGCATTGAAGTTCTAAATCAAACTCCAGTTCCTGGTATACAGAACACACACAAGAGGAAGAGTTCAGAAATGAACGAATCATTCTTGAGGCATTGCAGACTAGGTCATATCAATGCGACCCGACTGGCTGAAGTTACATTTTAGATGCATATTTAAATCAGTTTGAATTTACATCTTATGAAACTTGCCAGTCATGTCACAAAGATTAGATGACCATAGCTCTGTTTACTAGAAACAGAGAAAGAGTTAGTAAACTCTTGGGACTGATACATGATGATGTATGTAAAGTCTCCTGTCTACAAATGCCAGGACTGGTTCTTTATACTTCATTATATTCTCTGATAATCTCTCAAGATTCAGTCATGTGTTCCTGTTGAAACATAAGTCCGAACCTTTTGAGGTATTCACAGAATATAAGTTAGAAGTAGAGAACCAATAACCGGGTATAAGTATTATGTCCTATGATGAGATCAGGGAGGAGAATACTTGTGCATGGCATTCCTGGACCATTCTAAAGGAGAATGAGATTCTCTCTCCGTACTACTCCTCTGATTACACCACAGCACAACGGTGTATCAGGGCGGAGCAATCACACCCTATATGAGATGGTGTGCTCTATGATGAGTATTACTGAGTGACCTATTTCCTTTTGGGGTGTTATGCACTTGAGAAGCTGCATACCTATTGAATTGGGTTCCAATCAAATCACTGTCTACCACTCCATATAAGATATGGTATGGGAAGAACCCATCTCTTAAGCGAGTTAAGATTTGGGATTGTCCGGCCTATGTCAAAAGTAAAATCCGGACAAGATCGAGGTAAGATCAGTTCTGTAGAACTGGAAAGGTTCCAGCTGTACAAAACTGCAGATAATTTGGTAGAACCAAAGGATTCAATAGTTTCCGACGAAACTCAGCCTCTCCACCGATCTAGTAGGGTTCCTCACCCACCTGAGAGATACCTCGATTTCTCGATGACAGTGGGAGCAAGGATTGCATCATGAGATGATGACCCAACTAGTTTCGAGCAGGCCATCGAGAGTAGGGACTCTGTAAGAATGGCTGGATGCTTAGCGATCTGAGATGGAATCCACATACACCAGCAAAGTATGGACTTTAGCTGCTATATCTGAAGGGTTAAATCCCCATCAGGAGCAAGTATATCTTGAGAAGATTACTTGGTGTAGATGGAGAAGTTGAGACTTTCAAAGCTAGACTTGTTAAAGGTTTTCGTCATCGACCAGGCATGGATAATGATGAAACCTTTTTCCAGTAGCTGTGCTTAAGTCTATCCAGATCCTACTTACCACGGCTACATACCATGACTACGATATCTGGTGGTTGGGTGCCATGACTGTTGTTCTAAATACTGATTTAGAAGAGAACGTCTATAAGAACACAGCCAGAAGTCTTCGTAAACAGTGGGAGCAGCGGAAACGTGTGCAAGTTGCTTTACATAATGAAGCAGGCATCGCGGAGTTGGAACGTCTGTTTTGATGTGATAGTCAAAGTGTTTGACTTCATCAAAATGGTAGACGAACCTTGTATATACAAAAGGGTAGTAGAGAGTAAGGTGGTCATCTTCGTATTGTACGTAGACAACATACTCTTGATAGGAAAAGAGTTTCCTATACTATGATCGGTCAATCTCCTTTTATCACTAGGATTCCCCAACGAGGATCAAAGTGATACCTCCTAAATCCTGAGTTTTCATCTATGAGATAGATGCAATTGGATGTTAGGATTCTCACTAGATGTAGTGAGATGGTATCAATCGATCCTGGGGAGAATCACTGGAAGTGTTCCAGGGTGATAAAGACGACTGAATGTCAGTCACAGGCACTGTCTTTACCCTCAGTAAAGGGACGGTATGTTGGAAGAGTTCCAAGCTCAATACCGTGGCAATCTAGACGATAAAGGCTGGTAACATCGCTATTAATGATACTACCAAAGAGGCAGTTTGGGTGTATATTGGTTCATAAGATGAACTAGGTTCCTGCCATTGTATGACAATGGAAGTGTGGCTTTGGCCCTGGAACCCTGGTCCCATCAGTGACCCAGACATAATCTAAGGCAGCATCACCTGATCATGGAGATAGTTGATCTCCAGGGTGATCGAGGTTAGGAGAGTAGACTCAGAGGACAACACGGCGGATCCACTCACGAAGGCCCTTTTCCCAAAGAGAGACTTTTAGGGGATGGTTGAGTATGTGATACTGCAACCACTGCTACAAATGGCCCTAGTGCAAGTGGGAGATTGTTAGTTATATGTATGCCCTAGAGGCCATTACTGTACATTGGATGTATATTGTAGTGGATGCTGGGACATATATAGGTAGGACTTTCTTGCTCGACATGATAGTACGCTATCTGGTTGCTCTTTATCTTAACATGTATACTTTCTGTCTCTCTGATTACATGTTGATAAAGCCCATAGGATGTGTACCCGACTTCCAGGACTATGATGTAGATCATACTAGTGGGGCCTGGGTAGTCCAACAGTACACCCTTGAAATGTTCCTAGTCGAGGGAATATCGAGACGGGGCATCGATATTCCAGAGTAGACTAGCGCATATCTTCTCGACCCATGCGATGGGCGATGGATGATCCCATATCCATTGGTGTTTGACATCGAAGATGGTATGCGGGTGCTCAGTGGAGACTGGGTACACTGAACGGACTCGCCGAGAACTCCCAGATGGTATTATACCTCACGTCAGATGGCAGTTCTTTGGTGACACTGGTACAGCTTAGTCAGTTGACCCGAGATCGTCATAGAGTCTTGTGTGTCTCCCACTGTGCTTTGATTTCCACCCTACCACGGCTCTACTGAGTTGTGCAAACAGGTGGTTTTTGGGTACAGTCCCGATTCACATGGAGGCAATGAGCGATAGGAGGGGATTCGTCTCTCCCGGTATTGGGGGTTGATGTTGTGCTATGCTCGACTGGCCATAACAGGAAATCCCTGGCCAGGGTTGCAGTGATATACTGGTAAGAGTTATCAGTAGTTTCACGAATGTTATGGACCCTACGTCGGCATGACTTATCGAGCTATTGGGGTCTGACGTTTACCACCCCTAGGCGAGATATGCGACATATCAGACGAACAGACCGGACCGTACGGTAAGTGTTACTGGTTGGATTCGCAGGAGTGTGAGCGGGCTTGCTCGTCGATCTTCTGATCGCTCAATACCCGGGTGGCCGTTACGTTTAGCAGACCGCTTGCGGCTTGCGGATATTTGATATGATCATCATCTGCTACCCGCGTATTGACGAGTCTTTAGAGTCCTACACAGAGGTTTCCTAGCTCAAGCGAAACGAAATAGGAGCGCATATGAGATATGTGCGGGACCGAGAATAATGCGTGTATATGATACCGTATTCTATTCTCGCGATCAATGTATCGAATGGTTATATGCGATATAACCTAGTTATCGAATCAAGGATTGATTCGATAAGCCGACACATTGGATACTAGCCGGTTATATGCGATATGACCGGATCGTTAAATCAAGTGTTGATTTAATGATTTAATACATAAATATATATTTGATATATTGCTTTGCATTAACTAGTATCGGTTCACTTTAAATGGATTTTCTCGCGCGGATGTGCACATTGTATACTCGATATAGTTTTGTGCACATGATTGTATCATGTTTGATGATACATTCTAGCTTGGTTTTGTGTAAAGTGTTAAACCATGGTTAATTAGTGATTAGGGTTTCTTTTTCATTTACTTAATCATTTATTAATTCCTTTTGTTTATTTTGGAAAAAGAAAAGATAAAGAGATAAGAATGGTTGCTAGTTTTTGTTTTTATTTGAAAGCTTCTTGAAGCTTTGAACTTAGTCCACCATTCTTGTCTTTTATCTAACCCTAACCACTCTCTAACCTTAGTTAAGACTCTACACTAAACCATGGTCAAAAGAGATGATAAGTATTCATTTTATTTTTTTTCCTTTTAGGGAATATATATCATCTTCTTCTTGCTTCATCTTCTTCAACATTGAAGAAAGCTTGCTACTTCAATGGCAAGTCATGAAATCTAGTGAGAAATCCAAAACTAAAGTTTACCCACTTCCTATTTCTTCATCCTCTACCTCTTGCCAAGTAGTATAGGGTGTTTCTTTCACAAGTTTTTCCGACTTGGTGAAGTTGGAGCTTGTTCTAGCGATGCCTCGACATAGATCATCTTCGGCATCGAACCGACGATCAAGCCCGCCCATTTCTTCGACGAAGCCGATACTTGAGTTCCGGATTCATTTTGGACAGCGGAGGGGACTTCGTTGCGGAGCCGTGGAGGTGGTGGACCAGATCTACAAAGGTTGTATGTCCGTTCCCTTAGTTAAAATGTTAACTAGTTTATGTTTCGCCTAAATATCTAGTAAACGATCCGTAGTCGGGTTTGTAGGCACCCGTAAAATTTTATTTGTGCATGTTTGATCACTTGTGAAACTTAACTAGAGTGCCTAGGATCCCTACAGTACTCCTGCAAAGACACTGGTTTCTCTGCGGGTCGACGCGAATCAAGAAACTCTCATCAAGGACGCTGGTTTCCCTGAGTTGAGGAGATTGCCCAGGACACTGATTTCCCTGGAGTTGAAACGAATCGGGGTATTCCTGCAAAGACACCGGTTTCTCTGCGGGCCAACGCGAATCAGGAAGCTCTCATCAAGGACGCTAGTTTCCCTGAATTGAGGTATTTGCCAAGGACACTTGTTTCCCTGGGGTTGAAACGAGTCGAGGTGTTCCTGCAAAGACGCTAGTTTCTCTGCGGGTCGACGCGAATCAAGATGTTCTCGTCAAGGACACTGGTTTCCCTGAGTCAAAGTATTTTGCCGAGGACGCTGGTTTCCTCGAAGTTGAAACGAATCGGAGTATTCCTGCGGAGACACTGGTTTCTCTGCGGGCCGACGCGAATCAGGAAGCTCTCATCAAGGACGCTAGTTTTCCTGAATTGAGGTGGTTGCCAAGGACACTGATTTCCCTAGGGTTGAAACAAATCGATGTATTCCTGGAAAGACGCTAGTTTCTCTGCGGGTCGACGCGAATCAAGATGTTCTCGTCAAGAACACCGGTTTCCCTGAGTCGAAGTATTTTGCCGAGGACGCTGGTTTCCTTGAAGTTGAAACGAATCGGAGTATTCCTGCGGAGACACTGGTTTCTCTGCGGGCCGACGCGAATCAGGAAGCTCTCATCAAGGACGCTAGTTTCCCTGAATTGAGGAGGTTGCCAAGGACACTGATTTCCCTGGGGTTGAAACGAATCGATGTATTCCTGCAAAGACGCTAGTTTCTCTGCGGATCGACACGAATCAAGATGTTCTCGTCAAGGACACTGGTTTCCCTGAGTCGAAGTATTTTGCCGAGGACACTGGTTTCCTCGGGGTTGAAACGAATCGGGGTATTCCTGCAAAGACGCTAGTTTCTCTGCAGGCCGACGCGAATCTGGAAGCTCTCATTAAGGACGCTAGTTTCCCTGGATTGAGGAGGTTGCCAAGGACACTGATTTCCCTGGGGTTGAAATGATCTCTGGTGGTCTTTCAGGTTTTATATGAGTTACCGTCAAAACCGTGAAGCTAGGAATTTGATCTTCGCTTCGTTTGCTGGCACTGCGTCTGCTATAGCGAGACGAATGTCGCGGTTTTTTCTAGGTTGTTGGTGAACCGCCGAGATTTGGCTTCGCTTCCTGGCGGAGCCTGTTGGGAAGGTATGGTTCCCTCTTTGTTTGTGCCCTTGGATTGTATACAGGGATCGATGTGATCTCACCTGTAGGGCATAAATTTCATTATATATATTTTCATTTTATTTCTTTCCGCGATGCTCTATCATTTCAGCTTTTATATCACGAAAATCGCGATTGCCCAACCATTTCGGCTATTTTGCGCGGTGCCCAATCATTTCGGCTATTTATTTTATTTTCACTCGCTGCTTTTTATTGCGAGTTGCCCCATCATTTCGGCTATTTTGCATGCATACATTTTTTTTATTTGCTGATTTTGTTGCAAGTTACCCAATCATTTCGGCCATTTTGCATGCATACATTTTTACCTGCTGATTTTGTTGCAAGTTGCCCCATCATTTCGGCTATTTTGTATGCATTTTTAACTCGCTGATTTTTATCGCGAGTGTAGAACTTGGAATCTGGTGCCAATCTTGGTATCAGCATCGCTACAACTGGAATATTGGCAGGAGCGAATCATCATTTGCCATGAAAGGGCTTGGAATTTGATACCGATTTAGGCATCAGCATCGCTACAACTGGGATATTGCCAGGAGCGAATCATCATTTGCCTCTATCGATGTCGAACAAAGGTGGCTTAGCGAACAGGGTTAGGATCCCGTCGACTAAGGCTTTTGACTTCATGAGCCGTAAGGGTCTCACAAAGGTATTTCTCTCTACAAGTCGTGAGGATCTTGTAGGTGTGTTTTCTCCTTAGGAATCGTGAGGATTCCTAAGTGTATATTCCCCTGCAAGTCGTAAGGATCTTACAAAAGGGTTTTCTCCTTATAAGTCGAGAGGACTTACAAGGGTTGTTTACCGTATGAACATATCCCCAGTCAAGGATGGGGCTTGGTTAGGGAAATGTTTATTCGCGTCCATGGATTGTATACAAGGGTCAGTATTGAGCCACTTGTAGGGCACTATCGAAGGTTGTGGGGGTTGCTTAAGAGCAGGTTAAGGTTTCTGTAACTTAAGACATTCAAATCTTATGAGCCGTGAGGGTCCCATAAGAGAGTTCTCCTTACGAGTCGTGAGGATCTCGCATGTGTAATTTCTCCTTAGGGATCGTGAGGATCCCTAAGCGTGTTGCTCCCTTGTGAGTCGTAAGGATCTCACGCGGGTGGTTTCTCCTTACAAGGTCGAGAGGACCCTGCAAGTGTCTCTTAACGAGATTGCGCCCTTTCGGGTTTTCACAGACACTCGCCGGTAGCCCTGCTGTTTTTGCTCACGGAGCCCTTTCGGGTTTTCATCCGTGCTCATTTTGCTTATGGACATACCGTCTTTTTTTTCTTTTTTTTTTCTTATTCTTTTTATTCTTTTTTCTAACGAGGTCGCGCTCTTTCGGGTTTTCACGAACACTCGCCGATAGCCCTGCTGTTTTTACTCACGGAGCCCTTTCGGGTTTTCATCCGTGCCCATTTTGCTTATGGACATACCGTTTTTATATTATTTTATTTATTTATTTTATTTTTTTTATCTCGTCAGCCTGAGGATGCTGCGGTAGCAGTTTAAAGACGTTTCGGTCGTCAACTAGTTTTAGGACGTAGTGGTCCGTCATTAGTTTAAGGACGTTTCGGTCCGTCATTGAAGAAGGCCGGCTACTACTTATAGAGTTTCGAGCTTAGGAAGATAGCGAGCGGACATAGTCGTCGTCATCTATCATTGACCTAGGCCGAAACTCATTAGGCGTAGTATTTCTTCAGGAAACGGCCGTTTATTGGCCTGAAAGGTCTTTCACCGAGCATATCCATGAGCAGATAGGCTCCACCCTAGTAGACCTTGTCTATGATGTACGGGCCTTCATAGTTCGGCTCGAATTTTCCCCGCTTGGCTCGATTGGCTCGATCGTGTAACCATGGTCGGCCGAGCAGAGCATTATAGCACGTCTTGGCGTCTATGACGTGGAACTTAATGTCCGTGACGAGTAGCCCAAAGCGTAGCGTCAGTATCACAGATCCAAGAGTTCGTGATGATTGAGAGTCGAACCCGGAGATGGTGATCTTATCCCGAGCAAGGTGCTGGACGCTCATGCTGATTTCCTTTAACACCCGCACGTTGAGGAGATTAACGGAAGACCCATTGTCAACCAAGATTTTGCCTATCTTTATATCATGGCAATACCCTGAGACATAGAGGGGACGGTTGTGTTTGCACGTCCCGAGGAGGAGGTCTTCATCACGGAAAGTGACATCGGCTGTGTGTACTTCCTCTAGCTCGTCCTTCATCTTTTCTTCGGCGAGAAAAGCTTGGAATTGCTCCGGCTCCTGTAATGCCTTGATTAATGAATCCCTGGCCTCTTTTGATAGTAAAAGGGCGTCAAGAATGCTGAGCTGCGAGGGCAGCTTCCTCAGATGCGCCAGAACGTTGTAGTCCACCTTATTTTTCTTCGGCGGGTCCCTAGCAGTTAGCTCTTCCATGACTTAATCATCTAGGACAATATCCTCAGAGACCTTTTCTTTCCCTTTATCTTTCTTGTTTGAGGGTCCGAGATTCTTTTCGGGTAGCGTCCGATTATGCAGCCGGATATTTTCACAGGCCTTCGGCTCTTCCTATTTTCCCGATATGGATTCCTTAAAAAGGGGGCTAAGAGCCATTTCCTTGTCAGAGTCGCTCCCGAACGTGAGAACTTGCGATCCCTCGGCGTTAACCATGCGACAATCGCCGGTAGTTCTGTTGAGCCCCGCAGTCGTACTTTTCTGCTCCCGACGAGTTTTGCGCTTTTCCCGCTTAAAATGTTGTCGGTGAGCAACATATCCCTGCCACCATTCAATGAAAGCTTTGCACTCTTCGGTGGGGTGCGAAATCTTTCGATGATACAAGCAGTAGGAGGGGTGCATTTCCGCTTCACCAGTAATGTTTCCTTCAGAGGATGGTAGCTTCATACCCATTGATATGACCTTAGCAAACCTTTTCCTTGTCTTGAATTTGCTTTTATCTGCGGTGGATGTATTCTGCTCCAGCGGGAGTTTCTCAACTCTTTCGTCAAGTCGCTGGCGCTTGGCCCATTCAAATATGGCCGTCTCGCGTTCCCGATCAGCTTTACTTTTCAACAGAGCTTCATTGAGGAATGCGTCAATTGTTTCATCCGATGGCCCCAGAATTTCCGGTTTAGGATCTGCCCCCAGCTTTTCAGTGCAAGGAGTTTCCTCATCGTCTGTAAACGAATGGGAAATCATATGACAGCTCGCCACGTATTCCTCGGATTCATCCGACGAACTCTCCCCCTCATCTTCCTCTTGAAAGACGTGGTTGAGGAACTCTTAGACTGTGATGGGAGTCTGTGCTTTCTGGTTATATTCCTCCAGCGCGTCAATCTGTCTTTGTAAGTCCGTGCGCTTGTCGCCAAGCTTCACAGGCTTCTTGGATTTCTTTTTCCTTCTTCTTCGAAGATTTTGACGGCTGGTTGTGAGTGCTTGGGCCACCACCATCGGTCTTTGGAGTTGGACGCGGCTTCAACATCCCTTCAATGAACTGAGGTTCCAACGGGTTCTTCCACCTGATCGCTGGGCATGTTTGAAGATCGTTCAGCATCCTCTTTGTTTTGGCTGATAGCACAACCTCCCATGGAGCTTCTTCAATGAGGGAGCACGTTGCCCCCGGCGTATTCACCTTTCTAGGGGTGTGAGGCTGCGGTGGGTTCACCTTCCATCTTTCGGACAGCGCGAACTTGCCCTGTTGGTACTGGTCTTCAATCCAATTTTTGAAGACGTAGAAATCCTCGATCGGATGCTCCAATACTCGGTGATAGGGGCAATAATTGGGATCATTGACGTCGTTTGGCTGCGACGGACGTCTTGGGTCCGGCAGGTTTATGAGTCGGTTGCGCAATACCAGCTCAAACAGTCTTCTCGTTTTATCTTGAGGAAACGAGTAAGGACGTCCTAGCCTCTCCTCAAGGGGTACGCGCGGACGCATATTATTTTGACGGACAACCGGCTTCAAGTTGCTCGGTTGTTGTTGAGCATTGGCGACAAAGATCGCTTTACCCTTCCCCTTCTCGTTTCGAGAATCCGGTTTTGGAGGAGACGGTCTATGGCCCATCTGGTCCATTTGAGCTAGCTTGTCGATCAGGGCTTGGAAGGTAGTCGGCTTGAAGAACATCATGAATTAGGATATGGTTGCCTACGGATCGAGGGTTCCCACAAACATCCCTACTACCGGCGCTTCTTCAATGCGTTGCTCGCATTTTGACCATAAGTTCCGCCACCGTATCGCATACTGAACACATGTTTCGCCTGGCTTCACCCTGGCATTAATCAATGCCGTTATCGGGGTGCGTTCGCTGGCGCTCGCGAACCGTTGCGTAAACAGCAGCTCCATCTCTGCAAATGTTTTGACGGAGTCATTCGGGAGTTTGGAGTACCACTCGAATGCTGTATCTGATAAGCTACCGATAAACTGGAGAAGCAACAATTTATCATCACCGCCGGTGTTGCCGCAAAGAGCCCTGAACTGGGCAACATGCTGGTGGGGATTGCCCGTCCCCTTATAGACATGAAATTTCGGTATTGTATAGCCCGGCGGGTACTTAATCTGATCATACCAGCTCGGATACGGTCGCCCCGTTTTTACGAGCTGAATGGCTGCCTCAGTCGCCTGATGAACCCGTATCTGCTGAGCTATATATTCGTCCAAGTCAGCTTTGGAGATTGTCTTCTCTTTGGCTATTGACAGAGCCGGTGGAGGATTTGACGTTTCTCCCCTGTCGTCTTCAAGGACGATCGGAGGATCTTCAGCAGGAGGATCTTGTTGGATCATCATACCCACCATGTCCTGGAATAGGAGGGCCATTCGCTTTATGTTGGCTGCTTGTTCCGCAGCCTCTTTGTCCTTCTTCTCCAATATCCTACGAAGAAATTCAGCGTCAGTTTCTTACTCCTGGCGTTGATCCGAGGACACTTCGGGGCTTTCTTTTGGCCCAGTGAGTGCGGCCATTGTTAATTGTATGTATGCCCTAGAGGCCAGTATTGTACAGATGATGTATATTATATTGGATGCTTGGACATATATAGAGAGGACTTTCTTGCTCGATATGATACTATGCTATCTGGTTGCTCTTTATCTTAACATGTATACTTGTCTCTTGATACTGTCTTATAGTTACATGTTGGTAAAGCCCTTAGGATGTGTACTTGACTACCTGGACTATGATGTGGATCATACTAGTGGGGACATGGTAGTCCATAAGTACATCCTTCAAGGTCCCTAGTCGTGGGTGTATCGAGACGGGGCATCGATATACCAGAGTAGACTAGCGTATACGCTTCTCGACCCATGAGATGGGCAATGGATGATCCCATGTCCATTGGTGTTTGACATCAGAGATGGTATACGGGTGCTCAGTGGAGACTGGGTACACTGGACGGACTCGCCGAGAACTCACAGATGGTATTATACCTCACGTCAGATGGCAGTTCTCTGGTGACACTTGTGCAGGTTAATCTGTAGACCCGAGATCGTCATAGAGTCTTGTGTGATTCCCACAGTGCTTTGATTTCCACCTTACCACGTCCATGAGGGCGTGCAAAACGGTGGTTTTTGGGTACAGTCCCGAGTCACATGGAGGCAATGAGCGATAGGAGGGGTTTCGTCTCTCCCGGTATTGGGGGTTGATGTTGCGCTGTGCTCGATTGGCCGTAACAGGGAAGTCCCTGGCCAGGGCCGATTTAGAGATTTACTGGTAAGTGTTACCAGTAGTTTCTCGACCCGTTATGAGCCTCACATCGGCACGACTTATCGGTTATTGGGGTCTGACGTTTACCACCCCTAGACTTGATATGCGACTTATCAAACGAGGAGACCGGACTGTACGGGAAGTGTTACCGGCAGGCTTTTACAGGAGTTGGAGCGGGCTTGCTTGCTGATCTTCTGACCGCTCAATACCCGGGTAGCCGTTACATCCAGCTAGTACCGTTGACGGCTTGTGGGTGCATGATATGATCATCACCTGCTGCCGGCGTATTGACGAGTCTTTAGAGTCCTACATAAAGGTATTACTGGCTCAGGCAAAACGAAATAGGGGCGCATATGTGATATGTGTGGGACCGAGAATAATGCGTATATGTGATACCGTATTCTATTCTCGCAACTTTTTGTATCGGTCGGTTATATATGATATGACCGGGTTATCGAATCAAGTGTTGATTCGATAAGTCGATACGATGAATGTTAGTCGGTTATATGAGATATGACCGGATTATTAAGTCAAGTGTTGATTTAATAATTAAGTGTATAATTGTATATTAGATATACTAGTTTACATTTACTAACACTTGTTCACTTTAGGGTTTTTCTCACATGAGCACAACTTTAATGTATATATGATATATATTAAAATTGTGTTTTCTTTTATTGTATCATGGTTGATGATACACTTGACTTGGGTGTATGAGACATACACCATGCTATTTGTTATGTTGGGTTTTAACATTTAAAAGTAATTACAAAATTGGTGGTAAATTAGAAAATGCATGAAGCTTGTGGAAGCTTGTGGATGCATTGACTAAAATCCACTAAATTTGTTTTTACTTTGGGTTTTAACCGAACCTTAACACTTAGCCATGGTTATGGCTCTACAAGAGTTAGTATATGATACTCACTCACCATGGTTAGCCTTCTCACTTGATAATTATCCTTTTCTCTTTCTTTAGTTCATCTTCTTCTTCATTTGCTAAAAGAAAAAGCTTGCTAGGGTTTTGATCAAAAGTGAGAAAGATTGTGAGAAACAAAATTCTAAAGAGAACCCACTTCCTATTTCTCCATCCTCTACTAGACTAGCACTTTAGTTTAGGGTGTTTGCTTCACTAATTCTCTTGTTAGTGAAGTAGGAGCTTGAGTTGGCATCCCCTCGACGTAGATCATCTTCGGCCTCGAAGACTTCAAGCAAGGACGCGTCTTTCGTCTCGTGAAGCCATGCAAGGGTCCGGGAGTACCACGATCACAGCGAAGGGACTTCAACAAGGAGCTAAAGAAGTGAAGGACCGATCTACAAAGGTTGTATTTCGTATTCACTTAGTCGTAAACCTAGTTTACTTGTATATGATTCGCCTAAACTCTAGTATACGATCTTGCTTAGGGTTGTTCAGCACATAAAAATTTAATTTTGGCATGGTCGATGCCTTGTAGAGCCTTGTTAGTGTGCCTAGTAACCCTACAGTGGTATCAGAGCCTAGCTAGAGCATTAGGCGATGTGTTAACGAAATTAAAACTCCGAACGAACCCGAATACGTCTAAATGAACCCCTCTCTGTACAGTTTTTAAAAACTGTGTATTTTCAGAATTAAAAATACCTAAAAAAATCAGCAGGTAATTTTAAGGGTAACCATGAAAAATGAGCTCTCAAAGCCTCCACGTGGCCGCGGAACCGCGGCACTAAGCCACCATTTGCGGCGGTTCCGCGGCAGAGAAGGAGTATTGGGGATGGTTCTTCATGCAGTAATTTCCAGTACCATTCCTGCATCTTTCTGGGTATTTTTATTGTGACTCGTGTTGAGTATTTTTGAGGTTTATTTTGTAATCGTCAATTCGATCGAAGAATTTAATTTTGTTTTGTTATTCCAGATAATTTAGAAAGTATTAAAATGTTCGAACAGATATCATTAACTCAATTTTTCCCGACACGAAAAACATTCAAGTGTTTAATTTTTCTCGGGTTTAAATCTTTCGGAAAACCGTGCATGTGACGCGATGGACCCTCTAGAAGACAACAAACCTTAACTCGATTATGTGACCATCTTGAACTGCCTTTTGAACCTTAGGGTTTGGGGCAGTACGGCGTGCCACATGTGAGGCGTTGGCTTGACCCTTCTACGGCTGGACCGTTGCTACTGTGACGTATTCTGGAATTTTTGAACTTCGCTCAAGTGTTGAGCTATATTGTAAATCTTGGGTATTTGATTATTCGATCGGAAAGTTTAATACTGTCTATTTATCTGGAATGTGATACAATATGTGGAATTCATACAGTTAGGCATGAAATGCGAAATATGTGATATTTCGGATTTACGATGTCTAAAGAGATTGTGGATTCCAAATGTTGTAGTTTTACACTTTCTTTTCTGTGACCGTAAGTGTAATATGTGATATCGCCGGTTTCATTGCTATATGTCAACGACAATTGGGATGCGCATATTTACTTACGTTGATGACATGTGATGTTATGTGTTGCTGGATATGTTATATTGGATCGTCGCGTTTTGAATAGCCGGGGTTTTTTATGTGAGATGAGAGTTTTTATTTTCATTCATGTAAATTAAATGTATATAATATTCTTTTATTGGGGCACTTCCGGGATGAGGTCGATGTCACCATTTGTATATTATTTACTTTTCCGCACAAGGATAGACCCAAGGAGGAGAGCACAAGTAACCGGGTTCTAGAGTCCAGTGGGAGACCAACTCGAGGAGTCGAGTCCGGGTCTCCTAACTCTAGAATTGGTAGGGTTGCTTGCCGCTCTCGTAGGGGTCTAGAGGTGTGGGTTTGGCTATTCATCGCGACCGTGGAATCCGTGTTTTATAGAGGCTCAAAATAAAACACGTATGTCCTAGTATATCCAATGATTCATATGTTTCTTCTGCTGCGATATCTGTGATGTGATCATTTGATGTTCTGTGATAAATATTGTATATAGTATATATGATATATTATATAGGCGTTACTTATGTTTTACACCCGCGCTAGCCCTGCCCCGCTCTGCCGTTAGTTACCTAACCTAACGGTGCACGAGGGGACATCGAGGCGAATGCGGATGGCATAAGTGTACGTCGTATTTATCTGTGATGTTTAGGTAATTTAAATGATGGGACTTCATTAATGTGATTAATGAAAGAAAGAAACCTAAAAGATGTTGTAGAATCAAATTTTCAAATAAAAGGGTAGCTACAGTTTTGCTTTGCATAGCGATATATATGATATATCCTGCACCTTATTCGATGAGGAAAGAGCCGAGATCCCTTCACCGGGAGTGACCTCTTTAGCAAAACTGGCAGATGCTACAAAACTCGGTTTGGTTTTTGATTGCTTTTGGAGTTTTGCTTTGCATAGTGATATATATGATATATCCCGCACCTTATTCGATGAGGAAAGAGCCGAGATCCCTTCACCGGGAGTGACCTCTTTAGCAAAACTAATGAAAGCCTCAAAATCACTCCATTTCAAAATTCACTCGATTCTACAACGATATCAAGTTCATTACGCAATAGGTTTTCAGAAAAAACCTGTCGTAGCCCTCCGTCATTTCAGATAAGTCCTACTTAGTATTCGTGCTACGTTTGTTGGCCTGCGTCAAGGCATAGTGTGCGGTAGCTAACTAGTATTTATCTGCTTATGCATATGATGCAGATTGGATTAGGGTAGTCGTACGACTTTGTTGTCCTGCGTCAAGGGTCGTACGGGTGGGTTTAATTCAATCAAGAAATGACGGGTTGAACTTGACTAGCGCACTATAGTTTGTTGGCCTGCGTCAAGGTCATGGGACGCTAGGGGCAAAATATTATCGGGAATTTCAAGTGTTGAAATTTGCAATGAGATTGCATACCTTCTATGAGATAGTTGGATCCCGATACCCACTGCGAGTAATTGTTACTCCTGGGAGAGTTTTACACAGGACTATTAGCCGATCAAATAGGTGTCCAGAAAGGTGTCAACGGGGTTACGCCTCTGGGAAAACGAGGTTTACTTTAATTAGGTCCGTGCGAAAGCATGGGGAACCTCCCTCAAAGTACCGACACTGACCTGGCTGAAAGATTGGCGAAGTTGTAGGGTGTAATTAATCCCGGCTAGTCTTTCCTTTTAGGGTTTGAAGGAAGATTTGATAAAAACAGTGGGAGCCATCCTGATTAGATAAAATAATAACCAATCTAATCTTGCAAGAGCATAAGCTAAAGTGTTTTCTTCTCTCTCTCTCCAGGTAGCGACCATATCATGCCTTAATCAAGATAATAATATGGATGTATTGACCGAACCCGCATGTTATACTGTGCTGGGGAACGTTGGTTCCGTTCTTTCTTATAAGAGTTATAGGACTGAACAGGATATAGGGGAATACCAGGATTCCCATGCCACCTGAATGAAGAAAGTACATGTTGATGCATTTTCTTCAGGTGTGTTCGTTACAGAGAACTGTTTCTTCATTTGCTCTACGTCCTGGGTATTAGATACCGGGTCAGAATCCCATATATGTAATCAGTTACACGGGCTTAGGAAAGGTAGAGAACTTGGAGAAGGTGATAAAGACATAAGGGTTGGAAATGGTGCAATTGTTGCAGCTAAAACCGTCGGGGAATATCACCTTGTATTGCCAACTGGTAATACATTGATTCTGAACGAATGCTATTTCATGCCGAACCTGATATGCAACATTATATCGGTTTCTTTATTGAGTAAAGAGGGATATAATTTTGTATTACAGGATAATGTTATGAACATTTTTCTAAACCAAAAGTTAGTTGGATCAGGCACGATATGCAATGGCATTTATGTTCTAAATCAATCAACAGTTCTGAGCATAACAAACACACACAAGAGGAAGAGTTCAGAAATGAACGAATCCTTCTTGTGGCATTGTAGACTGGGTCACATCAATGCGACACGACTAGCTAAGTTGCATAAGGATGGATATTTGAATCCGTTTGAATTTTCATCTTATGACACTTGTCAGTCATGTCTCAAAGGCAAGATGACCAAAACTCCGTTTACGGGACACGGAGAGAGAGTTACGAAACTCTTGGGACTGGTACATAGTGATGTATGCGGCCCCATGTCTACACATGCCAGGGATGGTTCTTCGTACTTCATTACATTCACTGATGATCTCTCTAGGTTCGGATATGTGTTCCTGATGAAACACAAATCAGAAGCTTTTGAGAAATTTAGAGAATATAAATAAGAAGTCGAGAACCAAACCGGAAAAAGTATTAAAATCCGTCGATCTGATCGAGGAGGTGAATACTTGAGCAATGAAATCCTGGACTTCGTAAAAGAGAATGGGATTCTCTCTCAGCTAACTCCTCCATATACACCACAGCACAACGGTGTATCGGAACGGAGGAACCGCACCCTATTAGATATGGTGCGCTCTATGATGAGCACAACTGAGTTACCTATTTTCTTCTGGGGGTATGCACTGGAAATAGCTGCAGACCTATTGAATATGGTTCCCACCAAATCTGTGCCAACCACTCCATATGAGATATGGAAAGGAAAGAGACCATGTCTTAATTATGTTAAGATATGGGGTTGTCCGGCCTATGTAAAAACGCAAAATCCGGACAAACTCGCGGCAAGGTCCATTCTGTGTAAGTTTGTTGGATATCCCAAACATTCGCGCGGGTATATCTTCTACCACACCGAGGAACAAAAGGTGTTTGTTTCTCGACATGCCACCTTTTTAGAAAATGAATTTCTTGAAAAAGAGATTAGTGGCAAGGAGGTAGAACTGGAAGAGGTTCCAGCAATACACACTACGACAGAAGATTTGGTTGAACCGGAGGATTCAGTAGTTCCCAATGAACCTCAGCCTCTCCGCTGATCTAGTAGGGTTCCTCACCCACCTAAGAGATACTACGGTTTTCTCATAGATGGTGGGAGCGAGGATTGCATCATGGTTGATGATGACCCAACTAGCTTCGAGCAGGCCATCATGAGTGGGGACTCAGTGAAATGGCCGGATGCAATGCGGTCCGAGATGGAATCCATATACACTAACAAAGTATGGACTTTGGAAGATGCTCCTGAAGGGGTAAAACCCATTGGGAGCAAGTGGATCTTCAAGAAAAAACTTGGTGTAGATGGGAAAGTGGAGACTTTCAAAGCTAGACTTGTTGCAAAGGGTTTTCGTCAAAGACCAGGTGTGGACTATGACGAAACCTTTCAGTGGCTATGCTTAAATCCATCCGGATCATGCTTGCCATCGCTGCATATCATGACTACGAAATCTGGCAAATGGATGTTAAGACCGCCTTTCTAAACGGTGATTTAGAAGAGTGCGTGTACATGACTCAGCCAGAGGGCTTCGTAGATAGTGGGAGCAGCGGGAAGGTATGCAAGCTGCTTAAATCCTTTTATGGATTAAAGCAAGTACATTGACACCATACTAAAGAGGTTTAGTATGGAAGAGTCCAAACGTGGGTTTTTACCCACGATCTCAGGGCTCACTCTCTCCAAAGAGATGTCTCCCAAGACTGATTTGGAGAGAGCTCGCATGCAAGGGATACCCTATGCTTCGGCTGTAGGCTCTATCATGTACGCGATGCTATGTACCAGAGCCGATGTAGCATACTCACTAAGTGTAGTGAGTAGGTATCAAGCTGATCCTGGAGAGAGCCACTGGACAGCTGTGAAGAGCATTCTCAAGTACTTGCGAAGGACTAAAGAGATGCTCTTGGTGTATGGTAACGGAGAACTCCAAGTGGAGTCCTTTACCGATTCGAGCTTCCAGAGTGATAAAGACGACTCTAAGTCGCAGTCGGGATTTGTCTGTACCCTTTACGGAGGGGCGGTTAGCTGGAAGAGTTCCAAGCAGGAAACCGTGGCAGACTCGACGATGGAGGCAGAATACATCGCTGCCAATGATGCTGCCAAAGAGGCTGTCTGGATCAAGAAGTTCATTACTGAACTTGGAGTAGTTCCATCCATTGAGCATCCAATACCTTTGTATTGCGATAACAATGGAGCGGTGGCTTTGGCCAAGGAACCCAGGTCCCATCAGCGATCCAGGCATATTCTGAGGCGGTATCACCTGATCCGGAAGATAGTTGATCGCCGGGAGATCGAGGTCAGGAGGGTTGACACGAAGAACAACACAGCGGATCCACTCACGAAGGCTATTCCCCAGATACAGTTTGAGAGACACTTCGGGATGCTCAGTATGCGATGCTACAACAGCTGGCCCTAGTGCAAGTGGGAGATTGTTAGTTGTATGTATGCCCTAGAGGCCAGTATTGTACAGATGATGTATATTATATTGGATGCTTGGACATATATAGAGAGGACTTTCTTGCTCGATATGATAGTATGCTATCAGGTTGTTTTTTATCTTAACATGTATACTTGTCTCTTGATACTGTCTTATAGTTACATGTTGGTAAAGCCCTTAGGATGTGTACTTGACTACCTGGACTATGATGCAGATCATACTAGTGGGGACATGGTAGTCCATAAGTACATCCTTCAAGGTCCCTAGTCATGGGTGTATCGAGACGGGGCATCGATATACCATAGTAGACTAGCGTATACGCTTCTCGACCCATGAGATGGGCGATGGATGATCCCATATCCATTGGTGTTTGACATCAGAGATGGTATAAGGGTGCTCAGTGGAGACTGGGTACACTGGACGGACTCGCCGAGAACTCCCAGATGGTATTATACCTCACGTCAAATGGCAGCTCTCTGGTGACACTTGTGCAGGTTAGTCTGTAGACCCGAGATCGTCATAGAGTCTTGTGTGATTCCCACTGTGCTTTGATTTCCACCTTACCACGTCTATGAGGGCGTGCAAAACGGTGGTTTTTGGATACAGTCCCGAGTCACATGGAGGCAATGAGCGATAGGAGGGGTTTCGTCTCTCCTGGTATTGGGGGTTGATGTTGCGCTATGCTCGATTGGCCGTAACAGGGAAGTCCCTGGCCAGGGCTGATTTAGAGATTTACTGGTAAGTGTTACCGGTAGTTTCTCGACCCGTTATGAGCCTCACATCGGCACGACTTATTGGTTATTGGGGTCTGACGTTTACCACCCCTAGACTTGATATGCGACATATCATACGAGGAGACCGGACTGTACGGGAAGTGTTACCGGCAGGCTTTTACAGGAGTTGGAGCGGGCTTGCTTGCTGATCTTCTGATCGCTCAATACCCGGGTAGTCGTTACGTCCAGCTAGTACCGCTGACGGCTTGTGGGTGCGTGATGTGATCATCACCTATTGCCGGCGTATTGACGAGTCTTTAGAGTCCTACATAGAGGTATTACTGGCTCAGGTCGGTTATATATGATATGACCGGGTTATCGAATCAAGTGTTGATTCGATAAGTCGATACGATGAATGTTAGTTGGTTATATGAGATATGACCGGATTATTAAGTCAAGTGTTGATTTAATAATTAAGTGTATAATTGTATATTAGATATACTAGTTTACATTTACTAACACTTGTTCACTTTAGGGTTTTTCTCACATGAGCACAACTTTAATGTATATATGATATATATTAAAATTGTGTTTTCTTTTATTGTATCATGGTTGATGATACACTTGACTTGGGTGTATGAAACATACACCATGCTATTTGTTATGTTGGGTTTTAACATTTAAAAGTAATTACAAAATTAGTGGTAAATTAGAAAATGCATGACGCTTGTGGAAGCTTGTGGATGCATTGACTAAAGTCCACTAAATTTGTTTTTACTTTGGGTTTTAACCTAACCTTAACACTTAGCCATGGTTATGGCTCTACAAGAGTTAGTATATGATACTCACTCACCATGGTTAGCCTTCTCACTTGATAATTATCCTTTTCTCTTCTTTAGTTCATCTTCTTCTTCATTTGCTAAAGGAAAAAGCTTGCTAGGGTTTTGATCAAAAGTGAGAAAGATTGTGAGAAACAAAATTCTAAAGAGAACCCACTTCCTATTTCTCCATCCTCTACTGGACTAGCACTTTAGTTTAGGGTGTTTGCTTCACTAATTCTCTTGTTAGTGAAGTAGGAACTTGAGTTGGCGTCCCCTCGACGTAGATCATCTTCGGCCTCGAAGACTTCAAGCAAGGATGCGTCTTTCGCCTCGTGAAGCCATGCAAGGGTCCGGGAGTACCATGATCGCAGCGAAGGGACTTCAACAAGGAGCTAAAGAAGTGAAGGACCGATCTACAAAGGTTGTATTTCGTATTCACTTAGTCGTAAACCTAGTTTACTTGCATATGATTCGCCTAAACTCCAGTATACGATCTTGCTTGGGGTTGTTCGGCACATAAAAATTTAATTTTGGCATGGTCGATGCCTTGTAGAGCCTTGTTAGTGTGCCTAGTAACCCTACAGCCATCGCGTTCATCATTTCTTGGAGCTTCTGCTATTGCTCCTGAGTTTTGGTCACTGACCGTGTAAGCGGTCTATGACCTGTAGATGTACGGCTGTCCTCTTTACCAGACGCCATGTAGACGGTATGGACTACAATGCCATCGGACTTAGGGCGTTTGGGCTCGCCGCCTTTGGCATTTGCCGCATGCTTAGGGACCTTCTCCGGCCTTCTTCTCTTGTGGGCTGTAGAAGTTGAAGGGG
The DNA here is from genome assembly GCA_030015575.1 of Agapanthus africanus. Taxonomy (NCBI): domain Eukaryota; kingdom Viridiplantae; phylum Streptophyta; class Magnoliopsida; order Asparagales; family Amaryllidaceae; genus Agapanthus; species Agapanthus africanus. Next base: position 200,726,884 of record CM057347.1, on the reverse strand, counting down.
CCGTTGCAGCGGGCACCCTGGCGGTTGTCGTCCTTTGCTGTTTGTCAGGACGGTTCTTTTCTTCCTGCACTTTCGCCCTTTTCTGCCGGCGAGAGTGATCTTGGTCGATTACTGAGTCTTGAACCCTCCGCCAAACCTTGTAAATTTTGGAGGACAGCCGTTGAGGGGGATGCTCCAGCTTAGTTTCTGTAACCCTTTCCGCAGGTGGAGGAGATCTTTTTAGCGTGGCAGTCGGAGATTTCTTGCGTACCCTCCTTAGCGGTTCAAAACTGTTCCTAGTTGGAACAGCAGCATTAACTTCCACCATCGGAGCCGGTGGAATTAGCCCTGAGGGGGAATTGCCCCCGGCCTCCCTTACTCGGCGCCAGTGGCGACGTCGAGCATGTCGAGCTGTTGGGACTGGCTCGGCGATAGGGATAATTTCGTTTTGCCTCCTGTCCGGATGAGGCGCCGCTGGTGCCAGCCTCTTAAAGACTGATGTTGTCTTTTGAGTGGCGATGTTCAATCTGTCAAAGACAGACCCTCGAGCAGGAGCAGGAGTCGGAATGGTCAGCCTTGAAAAGACCGACTCTTTAACAGGAGAAGCCGCCTTGACGACTTCAGGAGTAGAGGCGGCTATCTTCGTCGGGACGGCTACTTCAAGGTTCATGGGCTTCTTGGCGGGCCCATCAAAATTCTGGTTCTGTCTGGTAAAGACAGAGGCTGCCGGCTTGATATTGGACGACCCGTTGAAAGGGGCCGTTGTAGCAGTGAGCCGATCGAAGACCGACTTCTTGTGCGCTTTCGGTGCGGGCACTGGAATGGTGAAGCTTGCAGGTGGGAGAATGGTCCCGAAGAACAGACCGGTGGTGGTCTGCGTCACTTGTTCCACCGGCATGGCAAGGATGGAGGCCGCTTGAGGCCCATAGGCTACACCTCCACATGAGGCGGAGCGTCGGTTGCATTGGCATTTTGAGCAGCTCGAGCAGTTGGAAGCCATTGATGCTTAATTTCTGCGCCAGGCAAAAGACCAAATCTTAGTAACTTGATACCCAAAGGCAACCATTAACAAACGGCGATTCGTTCGCGAAGACGACACACGAAGTGTGGAGTGGAAAGAGGAAAAGGTCCCACCGGGCGTGCCAGAATCTGTTCCCCTCTGAACAGCGGCCAAGACATGGACGTCTTGCTGAGATTCGGGGCAGATGCTATTTGGTTTTATCCGTCCACCTCTCCGAAGATGCCAAGTTGATTTATGGCACCGTGTATCGGAGGTTTAGATGGATGCGGCCGATGTAGCAGACTTCGTCAGATTCCCCCTCACTTGAGGGGTTTTTGATTGTGGGGACACTCTTCCCTGCAGGCGCAAGCCCCTGCAGTTAATTACGCTACCGCATCGCGGTAACAACTTTCTCCTTTCTCCATAATTTCACTTCGTGTCGTGGGTGTTTGTTTTGTTTGTGGTTGCCCATAGATTGTATACGGAGACTAAGTTATGCCGTCGCCCGTAGGACGTGGATTAGTCCGAATCCGTATTTACTTAGATTTGGGTTTGGTGTTTTAGTTTAAGGATACGTTAGCCATATTGAGGCTAAGATCAACTTAAACGCTCGTTAAGGATACGTTAGTCTGATTCGAGACTAAGATCAACTTAACGGAAAGAGCATTTAGGGACTCTATTGTTCCAGTTTTAGAGACGTAGTGGTCCATTTAATAATATATGGCTGTCGGGACCCGTCACCTCTCTGACGACGTTGAAGGATTACAACGACAGGTGTCAGAGGAGTTCGGAGATGTACCCTTGAACCAAAGTTGATTGGGGGTCTTAAAGTCTGTTTAAATATTTAAAGATACGTTAGCCAGATTTGAGGCTAAGATCAACTTAAACGGGATCGTTTAGATTCGACAAAAGAGCGTTTGGGAGCTCTCTTGTTTCAGTTTAGGGACGTAGTGGTCCATAGGTAGTTTAAGGACATTGCGGTCCATTGCCAGTTTAGGGACATGGTAGTCCATCGTTCCCGTTTTAGGGACGGATGTTAGTTTAAGGACGCATTAGTCCATGAGTTTAAGGACCTCACAGTCCGTATGGATATGTTTAAGGACACATAAGTCCGTGAGTTTAAGGACCTCACAGTCCGTATTTTGGTTTAAGGACGGATAAGTCCGTGAGTTTAAGGACGCATTAGTCCATGAGTTTAAGGACCTCGCAGTCCGTATCAATGTGTGGTTGTCGGGACCCGTCACCTCTCTGACGTCGTTGAAGGATTACAACGATAGGTGTCAGAGGAGTTCAGAGGTGTACCCTTGAACCGGATGTAAATTGATTTAAGAGAGCAGTCTTGCTTAGTCAATTTAATTTAAGGACTTACGGCCATGATTGGGCTAAGTCCAGTTGAGAATATTCAACGTTTTTATCTTTGCCATATTAGGCCTGTGCTAGGGCTTTGCCCCTGTTTAATAATGCACTGCATTTTCTTTTGGCCTGTTAGGCCTTTTTAATTTGGGCTCTATCCCTTTTAAATGATGCACAGCATCTGTTTTTGTTTGGGCTCTGCCCTTTTTTTAAAATAATGCATTGCATTTTATTAGGCTTGTTAGGCCCTTTTTAATTGGGTTGGCCCTTCTTTACATAATACAGTGCATTACTCAAACTGACAGTGGCCATGTGGCCTGTCAGGCGCTTTGCGCCAATTATTGAGCGCAAGCGCATGTGGAGGTGACACATGTCATGCTTTGGTGAGCACATGCGCAGTGCGCTGCGCTGTTGCGCTGCTGACACGTGGCGCGCTCTGGTGAGTTGCGCCAATTTCAGAGAGCCATGCTCTATTTTAAAAGCACATAGCGCAAGTGGTCTTGGAGCTGACACATGGCGCTCTCTGGTGGCTTGCGCCAACCCAGGAGCGCAACAGTGCAGACTTACAAGTGCAAGGCACTGTTCTTATATATTAATCCAATTTTGGATTCAAGAAAAGAATGTTTAAGATTCCAGAACCAATGGTTCATAAAAAAAGCAATGCCTTTGTTATTTATCATATTTTTTATTGAAGATCCTTGATCTTGTTCTTAGATCAATGATCTATTCAGAAGAAAGTCTTCTTTTTCTAAAGGTTTTACCTTCTTTTTCCTTTCTGAATTCTTCTCAAAATTCATTAGAAGAGTTCTCTTTTTTTCTGTGTTTTTTCTCTCTGTGTTGTTGTGTTTTGAATTGGGGTCTAGGGGCCTTTATATAGTGCCCATTAATTTGTTAAATTTTTTAAAGAGATCATCCTCTGAGTGATTTGGGGATTTTTCCCCACCGTTGGATCTTTGATCTAAGGGCTTCTGTTTTACAGAAGACAATCTTCTTGTTTTAACGAGAATAGAAAGATTTTACTGGAATTTTAATTCTGTTTGGCGCAAACGCACCAGCGCTTGATACGTGTCGCGCAGCGCAGAGCGCAGCGCAACTGCGCTAGCGCAACAGCACTGACACGCAGAGCGCAGCGCAACTGCGCTGACACGTATCGCGCAGCGCAGGGCGCAGCGCACCTGCGCTAGCGCAACTGCGCTGACACGTGTCGCACAGCGCAGGGTGCAGCGCAACTGCGCTGACACGTGTCGCGCAGCGCAAAGCGCAGCGCATCTGAAGCGTTGCTTCTTTTAATTTTGTTTTAAATAGAGTTTTGCTCTGATTAGGCGCGCTGCCTCGGGCGCTGCGCTGACGTATCAGCTTTTGACACGTGGCGCGTTGCGCGCAGTGCAAGGAATTTGAAGTGTTGCTTCAATTTATGAATTTTTGAAATTCAAACAGAGCTTTGCTCTGATAGGGGGAAACAATTCTCATGCCGCCTCTGGTGTTCATTTTCCATAGAGGCCAGCACGAGGCACTTGGCTTTCGCTGTATCAATTTTCCAGGTCTTACAGATTTGCTTATCCGCGACACTGGAATTTGGACCTGGGACGGCAGGGGCTTAGTAGTAAGAATATAGCCCAATTTGTCATATGTGATTGCCATCTTGACATGCGTGAGCCAATCATTATAGTTCGGCCCCGTCAATATGTTTTTATCTAATAGTAACTTAAGGCCGGTCATCTTGGTCACTGTAATTAGGAGAGAGAGAAGAAACACTTTAGCATGATGCTCTTGCAAGTTTAGATTGGTTTTTAATTTATCTAAACAGGATTAATCCCACTGTTTCTCAAATCTTTCCTGAAACCATAAAAGAAGAATTAGTCAGGATTAATCTCACCGTACAATTCTTGCTTAACCTTTCAGCCAGGCCAGTGTCGGTACTTTGAGTGAGGTTTTACGACACTTTCGCGAAGTTCCTTAATTAAATAACCTCTTTTCCCTAGAGGCGTAGCCCCGCTAACACCTTTCTAGACACTTACTTGGTTTATAGGATTGATCGTTAAGTGAAAAAATCTCCCGAGGAGTAGCATATACTCACAGTAGGATCGGGATCCAGATATCATCGTGTGATAAAGTCGAAGGAATCATACCAAAATTATCACACTCCAAATGGTATGCAACACTAGCAAGTTTCAGTTTCTTTAGAAACCCCCGATGTGGATTTTTTCCCCATGCACTTATGACCTTGACGAAGGCCAACATATCATAAGTCACATGTCAAGTTCTACCCGTCATTGTCCAGGTTAATTTGAACCCATCCATACATACTCTTGACGAAGGCCAAAATAGTAGTATGACTGTCCCAAATCAACGCATCTATCTATACTACAGATGAATATTCAGCAGCTACCAATCACTATGCCTTGGCGAAGGTCAAAATATATAGCTTGAATACTACTGAATATCCAACTGAAATGACGAAGGGCTACGACTGGTTTTGGCGAAACCGTGAACGTAGTGAACTTGATATAATCGAAGGAACCTGATAGCTTTTAAAAGGAGTGGTTTAAGCTCCGCATTTTAAAAGTTTTGCTGTTTTGAAAAAACCGAGTGGTTTTAAAATTGTTCCAACGATTCGGCTTTGGTTTGTTTGCTTTGCATTAATATAATGCAGTCTCATCATTTAACCTACCATTACAGAAAAAGACGAAAATACAAAGTACACTTATGCCATCCGCATTCGTCACTGTGTCCTGTCTTACACCGTTAGGTTAGATAACTAACGCCAGTGCTGGGGGCTGGACTAGCGCGGATGCAAAACATAAGCAACGTCTATAATATATATATATATATATATATATATATATATATATATATATAATATCCATTCGTCAGACGCAATAATAGGCATTCCAGATCACAGATGAACATATTTGATAAACTAGGAATTCCGCGTTTTGTTTTTAAGCCTGTAACGAAAGACGGATTCCACGGTCGTGATGAATAGCCAAAACCCCACCCCAGACCCCTACGGGTGAGGCAAACTACCCACCAAATACTCGAAGTGAAGCAACCTCCAGTAAAATGAGTAGGCCACTCGGCACTTCAAAGTACCCGGTAGTTTGTGCACCCCACCTTGGGTCTATCCTAGGAGTAATAAACTGTAAATGAAATAATACAACGGTGGCTACAACCTCAACCCGGATGTGCCCGCGAAAAAATATTACATCAAATTACAATTTACATTTGATTGAAATAATGAAAAATCTCATCTCACAACCCCGGCTATTCATTCACGGCAATCCAACAAATTCATATACACAAACCACAAAAGCATCACAGATAAGTGCAACCCCCAACTAACCGACATATAGCAATTAGCGGAAGTTTACGAACACATATATCACAACTTGAAACATTAAACGACGTTAAAACTGCGACTTCAAAATACCCCGTATTGCCACAGTAAAGAATTGACAACATATTCAAAATTGGCAAAAACAAACAACTCTTGAAACCCTAGATCCAAGTAACAAGACCACAGAACAAAACACGAAGCATTTCCCTACTGTAAAACCGGTGAGGCTGGATATTTTGGCTTTGTGGCCTGTCCATTTCAGAGGGAAATGTCTCGTTTTTTGGTGTGTGTTCATTTTACAAGTAGAGGATAACTCTGCGATTGTTTAAAAAAAATTTAGAGCCTCGAGAAAAATCAACAGAAACTAGGATCCACGCTTCGATGTTTTAGGGTTATTTAGGTTTCGTAGTTTTACTTGTCGTTTAATCTGTTAGTTATGGTTTAGTCGGCTCTCATACCACTGTATGTCGATGCCACGCACCCCACGTGTTCGCGGGGAGGCGGAGTTTGCAAAAAATGATTTTTAAGTGCTTCGTAACATCGACTAAACTCCAGGATCGATACTAAACCCTAACTAACATACTAACTCGGAGGTTTAACTACTATGTGAGAATGTTATACCTCAAGTTACAAGTCCTTCTTCTCCTCGCTGTCCTTCTCCTCGTCGTGAGCTCCTCGAAGTGAGAATGGATCGCGCCCCCTCATCGGTTTCTCAAAGTCGAAGAAGATCCACACGAGAGTGTCTACCTTGAGCTTTCACCTCCAAGATGAGGTAACTAGTTCACTTGGTGTGCTAAACTAAGTAGCCTAGAGTGTGTAGAGAGTGATTAGGGATCTATTTGTCTCACGAACCCTAGGATTCTCAACTCATGAGACAATTATGTGAGAGGAGATGAAGAAAGCTTGAGGAGAATGAGAGAGAGATAAGTATCTGTTATATGATAATGAATAATTGAAAATCGCTCATATTTAGACATTTAAAGCAAATGAAAATATCCCATACAAATATCTCAAAATATCTAAGTCTTCATATCTCATATGAGTCCAAGAAAGTCAACATGAAGCCATGTTCATATTTCACTAAAATACCACAAAGTATCCCACCTCATTTCCTCCACCTCACTAAAGATTTAATCAAAAAAAGAAAAACCCTAATTGAGGTGTCTCACTTCAAGAAAAAATCTTGATCAAATTACAAGAATGCCCCTCTAATCCGTATATACACACCCGCATCCGTATTCCGAGAAACACGAATACAATGAGAAGAAACTAATCCAATAATCAAATACTAGGATCCGGCTTAAACCAAAGCCCACTAGTATTGTCCGCCCGAACATCATACGCACACAAGTACACGTATGTGATCGAACCTTGTCGTAAAACCATACGACCTCTACATCGTTTCGCCCAAAGCAGGGAAACTCTCTGTGCGGGACTCTAAAGACTCGACAGTACACTGGCAGTGGGTTTAACCACAAGCACGTCAGCGGTACTAGCTGCACGTAACGGCTACCCAGGTATCTGTCGATAAGAAGGTCGACGAGCAAACTCATCCGAACTCCTACTGAGTCTGTCTATGGCAATCTTCATACAGTCCGGTCTGTTCGCCAAAGAGTATCGCATATCGGGCGTAAGGTAGCGGTAAACGTCAGACCCCTAATAGCGTAACAAGTCATGTCGGAGTGCAGCCCAAAACACCCTGAGAAACTACTGGAGTACCACCAGTAAATCTCGCTTGCCCTGGCCAGGGACTTTGTGTAATGGCTTTCTGAACACAATGCGATATCAACCCCCAATACCGGGAGAGACGAATCCTATCTAACCGCCACTGCCTCCAAGTGTTTCGGGACTGCACCCAACCACTACCTGTTTGCATGACTCAATAAAGCCGTGGTAGGGTAGTAATCTAAGAACATCGGGAACACACTTGAGGCGAAGTAGCAGTGTCAACGGACTATGCTGTACTCATGTCACCTGGGAACTGCTACCTGACGATAGGTATAGTACCAACCAGCAGTTCCCCATGAGTCCGTCCAGTGTAACACATAACCCAATGAGCACCTGCATACAATCTCTAGTACGACGTACTGATGGCTATGGGACAGACCATCTCCCCTGCTGGGATAAGAAGCGTATACACTAGTCTACTCTAGAGTATCGATGCCCTATGTCGATAATCCTACGACTAGGGACCTTTATAAGGATGTGCTTGTAGACTACCCAGCCCCCACTAGTGTGACTGCCATCATAACACTGGTAGTCAAGCAAAGATCCTAAGGGCTCTACCAATATGTATTAGCGATACGTCAAAAGAAACATATACACATATTAAGATAGATACAAACCAAGTAGCATACTACCATATTGAGCAAGACTGTCATAAATCAATGTATATATCCCAAGCTTCCAAAATGTAATATACAAACTAGTACTATACAATAATGGCCTCTAGGGCATATTACACTAACATAATAGTCATGCGATCCCTTTCCAAATCAGTCTTGGGAGACATCTCTTTGGAGAGGGTGATTTCGTGACAAGCCGGTAAATTACCGCGCTTTGAATCCTCCATAGTAAATCTTTTCAGTAAGGTGTCAATGTACCTGGACTATGAAAGTCCCAACATCCTCTTAGATCTATCACGATAGATCTGAATCCCTAGAATGTAGGACTGATTGTAGTATAGGAATGTCATTTCCTATCAAGAGAATTTCATCCACGTACAAGACGAGGAATACCACAGTTCTCGCTACAATCTTACTATAGATGCATGGTTCATCTAGATTTTTGATAAAATCAAATTCTTTGACCGTCTCATCAAAACAGATGTTCCAACTCCGCGATGCCTTCTTTAATCCATAAATGGACTTATGCAACTTGCACACTTTCCCGCTGCTCCCACTCTGAATGAAACCCTATGCCTGATCCATATAGTCGCACTCTTCCAAATTTCCATTCAGAAAAGCAGTCTTTACGTCCATCTACCAAATCTCATAATCGTGGAAGGAAGCAATGGTAAGAAGGATCCGAATGGATTTGAGCATAACCACTGGAGAAAAGGTTTCATCATAGTCCAAACCAGATCTTTGACGAAATTCTTTTGCAACAAGTCTAGCCTTATAGGTTTCAACCTGACCATCTACACCAATCTTCTTTCTGAAGATCCATTTGTAGCCTACGGGTTTTACCCCTTCTGGAGCAATGTCCAAAGTCCATACTTTGTTGGTGTACATGGACTCCATTTTGGTCTGCATTGCATCCAGCCATTTTACCGAGTCTATGCTTTGAATGGCTTACTAGAAGCTAGTTGGCTCATCATCGTCGATGATGCAATCCTCTCTATCCCCGTCTATGAGAAAACCGTAGTATCTCTCGGGCTGATGAGACTGCCTACTAGTCCTGTGGAGTGGCGCGGGGATGTCCGGTTCTTTCGAAACTTCTGGTTCTACCATACTTTCAGTAATAGCTTGTGGTTCTGGAATTTCTTCCAGTTCTATTGCACACCCACTTATCTCTTTTTCTAAAAATTGAGTTTCCAAGAAGTGGGCATGATGAGAAACAATAACATTTTGTTCCTATGCATAATAGAAAAGATACCCCCTGAAGTTTTTTGGGTATCCCACAAACTTACACAGTGCTAATCGTGCCTCGAGCTTGTCCGCACGCTGCTTTTTTACAAAAGCTGGACATCTTCGTATTTTCAGATACTGAAGATCGTGTGGTAGGCACAGTCTTGGTAGGGACCTTGTTCAAAATATATGCAGCTGATTCTAGTGCATAACCCCAGAAAGATTGTGGCAATTCAGCGTTACTCATCATGGAACATACCATATCCAATAAGGTTCAGTTCCGCCTTTCCGATACACTGTTATGTTGAGGTGTGTATGAAGGAGTAAGCTGAGAGAGAATTCCATTCTCTTTTAAGTAACACAGGAACTCGGCACTTAAGTATTCACCATCTCGATCAGATCTAAGTGTTTTGAAACTTTTGCCAGTTTGTTTTTCCACTTCATTCTTGTATTCCCGGAATTTCTCAAAGGCCTCGGATTTATGTTTCATCAAGAATACATGTCCATACCTAAAGAAATCATCCGTAAAAGTAATGAAATAGGAATAACCACTTCTTGCATGTGTAGACATTGGACCACACGCGTCGCTGAGTATGAGTCCCAAGAGCGAGCTCGCTCTTATTCTGTGTCCAGTGAACGGAATCTTTGTCATCTTTCCTTTGAGACATGATTGACAAGTTGCATAAGACTGATATTCGAACGGATCCAAATATCTATCTTTATGTAACTTTGTCAACCGTGTTTCATTGATGTGACCCAGTCTACAATGCCATAAGAAAGCCTAATTTAATTCTAAAGACTTTCTTTTAAGTGTGTTCTGGACGTTGAAAACCTGAGCTTGACTTAATACGTATATACCATTATCTATTGTACCTGACCCAATCAATGCTTGATTTAGGTGGATGTGACCACATCGCTTACAAATGTAAAATCATAACCTTCTTTAGAAAGTAAAGATACAGAAATAATATTGCATGTCAAACTAGGTACACACAAACAGTTACGCAAAATCAAAATCTGCCTACTTGTCAATCCTAGGTGATATTCCCCTACGGATACAGCGTCCATGCTCATTCCGTTAGCAATCCTGAGAGTCATATCACATGCCTTGATAACTCTACGGTTTCTCATATCCTGTAATGAAATACAGATATGAGATCCGGATCCGGTATCTAGTACCCAGGAAGTAGAGTTAATTGAGAGACAGTTTTCAATCATAAACACACCCGTAGCCAAAGCCACAACGTGCTTCGAATCCTGGTTTCTGGCTTTCCAAGCCCTGCAGTCCTTCTGCCATTGCCCTTTCCCGTGACAATAGAAACATTCCTCCTTCCCTACTGTTAGCCCCGAAACTTTAGCCATGTCCTTTCCCTTTACCTTACTGACGCCGCCTACCGGCTTGGAGTAGGCCTTCTTCTTCTCTCCCTTGGCTTTCGCCTTGGATCAAGAAGAGGAAGATTCTCCAATAAGAAGACCGAGTGTCTCCTTGGATTCCTTCAGGGTGCCCTCAGTGCTCCTCAACATGCTGAGGAGTTCTGGATGTTAGTTGTATGTATGCCCTAGAGGTCATTACTGTACATACGATATATATTGTAATGGATGCTTGGACATATATAGGGAGGACTTTCTTGCTCGACATGATACTATGCTATCTGGTTGCACTTTATCTTAACATGTACTCTTATTGTCTCTATGTTACATGTTGATAAAGCCCTTAAGATATGTACTCGACTACTGGGACTAGGATGAGATCATACTAGTGGGCCCACGGTAGTCGGCGAGTACATCCTATAACTGTTCCTTGTCGAGGGTGTATCGAGACAAGGTATCGATACACCAGAGTAGACTAGCGTATACGCATCTTGACCCATATGATGGGCAATGGATGATCCCATATCCATCGGTGTTTGACATCAAGGATGGTGTACGGGTGCTCAGTAGAGACTGGGTACACTGGACGGATCGCCGAGAACTCCCAGATGGTATTATACCTCACGTCAGATGGCAGTTCTCCGGTGACACTGGTACAGAGTAGTCTGTTGACCCGAGATCGTCATAGAGTCTTGTGTGATTCCCACTGTACTTTGATTTCCATCATACCACGTCCAAGAAGGCGTGCAAAAAGGTGGCTTTTGGGTACAGTCCCGAATCACATGGAGACAATGAACGATAGGAGGGGATTCGACTCTCCCGGTATAGGGAGTTGATGTTGTGCTGTGTTCGATTGGCTATAACTGGAAATCCCTGGCCAGGGTTGCTGAGATTTACTGGTAAGTGTTATCAGTAGTATCTCGAACTGTTATAGACCTCATATCGACATGACTTATCAAGCTACTGGGGTCTGACGTTTACCACCCCTAGGCGAGATATGCGACATATCAGAAGACGAGACCGGACTGTACGGGAGTGTTACTGATTGGATTCGCAGGAGAAAGTACAGGCTTGCTTGTTGATCTTCTGATCGCTCAATACCTGGGTGGCTGTTACGTTTAGCTGACCGCTTGCAGCTTGTGGGTGTTTGATATGATCATCACCTACTGCCGGCGTATTGACGATTCTTTAGAGTCCAACACAGAGGTTTCTTGACTCAGGAAAAACGGAGTAGGGGCACATATGTGAAATGTGCAGGACCGAGGATAATGCGATATGAGATACCGTATTCTATTCTCGCGATATTTGATATCAGCCGGGTCATCAGATCAAGTGTTGATTCGATGAATCGGTAAATGATATATTAGTCGGTTATATGCGATATAGCCAGATTTTCGGATCAAGTGTTGATTTGATAATTTAATGTATAATAATATATATGATATATTAAATTACATTAACTAATATTAGCTCACTAAAAGATTCTTTTTCTCACTCGGGTAATACATTGATATATATGCGATATATGTTAAATTGTATTATTTTATTTTGTTACAATAAATATTGTATATGTGATATATAATATTGTAACATGTCATAATTATTAATGCAACATGTTTAGTGGAGATTAAACATGGTTAGGGTTTGATTTGGGTTAAGCTTTTCTAGAAGTTTCTAGAAACTTTCTTTTTTTGTTTTGGAAAAGATATTTGTGTTGATATTTTTAAGTGACTCATCTTTAACTCAACCCAAACCCTAGCCCTAGTTAAATCTCTACAAAGGTTACTTGAACCATGGTTGCATAAATGATTATGACAACATTTTCATTATTCATCACAAATGATTATTCATCTTCTTCTTCCTTCTCTTTTCATGGAAAAACTTTCTAGGTTTTTCCTAAGTGATGAAAATGAGTGAGAATACGAAAACAAATAAGAGCAAAAATCCTACTTCATCATTCTCATCTATCCTTGCCATTTAGATGAGGGTGTTCACTTCATTTAGTGAGTGAGAGCTTGTGTTAATGAAACTTCAAGATAGATCATCTTTGTTATCGAAGATCTGAAGCAAGTTTGCATCATTCTCTTCGTGGAGCGTCTCTAGAGTCCGGATGCACGATAATCACAGCGAAGGGACCTCAACACGGAGCTTAAGAAGTGAAGGACCGGATCTACAAAGGTTGTAATCCCTCTCACTTAGTGTTAAAGTGTTTAACATACTTGTTTTCGCTTAAACTCTAGTTTAAAGATCCGTCTTTGGGTTGTTCGGCACGGCTAAAATTTGAATCGGGCATGGTTGATACATCGTAGACCCTTATGGCAGTGCATAGTAACCCTACAGTGGTATCAGAGCCAAGCTAGAGCTTTAGGCGAAGTCTGGGCGAAGTTTAAAGTCCTGATCGAACTCCGAATACCCGGTTTATACCCTTTTCTGGAAATTTTTCAAAAAGTTGACATTTTTCATATTAAAAATGCTCAAAAAAATCAGCAGGGAATTCTATGGACACCTGTGAAAAACGACACCCTAAGGTCACTATAGCGCCGCGGAACCGCGGCCAAAATGGGGTATTGGCGGCGGTTCCGCGGCAAGAATTGAGAGTTAGGGTTTCAATTTTCTACAGTAACGTCCGTATGTGTTTCCTGATGCTTCTGGGAATTTTTAATTCTTACTCAAGTGTTGAGTTTTCTGGGTTGTATTGGGAGCTCGTTGATTCGATCGGATAATTTAACTTCGTCTAAGTTTGTCCGGGTAATTTTTAGAACGTGTTAAAAAGTTCGAACGGATATCAATAACTCACTTTTTCCCCTGCTGGAAAATTTCCAAGCGTTGGATTTTTTCGTAGTTTAAGAACGTTCTAAGTCGTGCAAGTAACGCGGTGGACCCTCTAGAAAACAACAAACCTTAACTCGATTATGTGACCGTCTTGAACTGCCTCTAAATCTTAGGATTTAGGGCAGTACGGCATGCCACATGTGAGGCGTTGGCTTGACCCTTCTACGGCTGGACCATTGGTACTGTGGCATGTGATGGATGTTTTTAAACTAATTTCAAGTGTTGAGAACTATTTGGGAAAACTTGGATGTTTGATTATTCGATCGAAAAGTTTAACATTGTCTATTTATCTGGAATGTGATTCAATATTTGGAATCCACATGTAGTTATGAGATAACTAATTTGAATGTTATAAACATAGCAGTTTAGTTTCAGATGATCGGTTGCCACGGAATTTTGATGTGATCAAAAGTCCGTCGCAATCAAGTAGCGTACGCGGATACTCGCCGGGTAAACTTAATAGACAGCTACACCCCATAGCCCTGACCAAGTGACTATAGGAGAACCCCGTCGCCAAAACCATCCGTTCGGGTGCTCGCGGCAGCAGTGTTCCGTCTTAGTGCACTTCGTCGACGGCATCGGGGGTGCAGCCGTCTACTAAAGTTTGCGACGAGCATTCGATCAGGTTGTCGGGAATCTTGTTGAATTGCCCGACTTGATATTGAAAAGAGTTTTCGATAATGAGACTAAAATGCGGGATTTATAATTGTTAGGCATGAGATGTCTATGGAATTCGTTTGGTTAGGCATGCGATGTCTAAGGAGTTTGCGAATTCCAACTGTTGTAGTTTTACACTTTCTTTTCTGCGACCGTAAGTGTAGTATGTAGTTGTATCGCCGGTTTTCGTTGCTATACATCGACGACAATCGGTGTATGCATACTTACTTACGTTGATGATATGAGATATTATGTGTTGCTGTGATATGTTATATTGGATCGTCGTGTTCTGAATAGCCGGGGGTTTTATGTGAGATGAGGGTTTTTTTTATTTTCATTCATGTAAAATTCATTTGTATGTAATATTCTTTTATTGGGGCACTTCCGGGCTGAGGATGATGTCACCATTGTATATTATTTACTTTTCCGCATTAGGTAGACCCAAGGCGGGGAGCACAAGTGACCGGGTTCTAGAGTCCAGTGGGAGACCATCTTGAGGAGTCGAGACTGGGTCTCCTAACCCTAGAATTGGCAGTGTTGCTTGCCGCTCTCGTAGGGGTCTAGGGATGTGGGTTTGGCTATTCATCGCGACCGTGGAATCCCTGTTTTACACAGGCTCGTACTAAAACACGGACGTCCTAGTATATCCAATATTTCATATATGTTCTTCTGCTGTATTGTTCTGTGATGAGATCATATAACTGCCTGAGACGAATGTTTATATTATATATATGAGATATATGTTATATTGCAGATTTCGATTCATATCTGATGCTTGTGAAGCATAATAAAATGGGACTTCATTAATGAGATTAATGAAATAAAAGAAACCTAAGATGTTGTAGAAACTTGTTTAAAAACTGGTAGCTCTAGTTCTTGCTTTGCATAGCGGTGTTCCTTGTAGAACATCCAGCACCTTATTCGATAAGGAAAGAGCCGGGATCTCTTCACCGGGAGTGACCTCTTTAGAGAAACTAGCAGATGATACAAACTCAGTTTATCTTTTGATTGCTTCTATAGTTCTTACTTTGCACAGCGGTGTTTGCGAAATATCCTGCACCTTATTCGATGAGGAAAGAGCCGACGATCCCTTCACCGGGAGTGACCTCTTTAGCAAAACTAGAAAAGGCTTAAAAACATTCCTTTTAAAAATCACTCGATTCTACAACGATTTCAAATTCATTACGCAAAGGGTTTTCTTAAAAACCTGTCGTAGCCCTCCGTCATTTCAGATAAGTACTACTTAGTATTCGTACTGCGGTAGTTTGGCATGCGTCAAGGCGTAGTGTACGGTAGCTAACTAGTGCTTATCTGCTAGCATACGATGCGATTGGATTAGGGTATTCGTACGGCGTTGTTTGGCATGCGTCAAAGGTCGTACGGGTGGGTTTAATTCAATCACGAAATGTACGGGTTGAACTTGACTAGCGGACTATGGGTTGTTTGGCATGCGTCAAGGTCATAGCACGCTAGGGGTAAAAATATTATTGGGAATTTCAAATGTTGAAATTTGCAATGAGATTGCATACCTTCTATGAGATAGTTGGATCCCGATACCCGCTGCGAGTAAGAGTTACTCCTGGGAGAGTTTTACACATTACAATTAGCCGATCAAGTAGGTGTCTAGAAAGGTGTCAATGGGGTTACGCCCCTGGGAAAACGAGATTTACTTTAATTAGGTTTGTGCGAAAGCACGGGGAACCTCCCTCAAAGTACCAGCACTGGCCTGGCTGAAAGATTGGCGAACTTGTAGCGTGTAATTAATCCCGGCTAGTCTTTCCTTTTAGGGATTGAAGGAAGATTTGACTAAAACAGTGGGAGATATCCTGATTAGATAAATTGATAACCAATCTAATCTTGTAAAAGCGCACGCTGAGTGTTTTCTTCTCTCTCTCTCCTGGTTATGACTATGTCATGCCTTAATCAAGATAATAATACGGATGTATTGACCGAACCCGCTTGTTTTACTGCGCTAAGGAACGTTGGTACCGCTCCAACATATAATTGTTATAAGACAGAGCAGGAAATAGGGGATTACCAGAATTCCCGTGCCGCCCAAACGAAGAAAGTGCATGCTAATGCATCTTCTTCGGGTGTGTTCATTACAGAGAACTGTTTCTCAGTATCCTTTACGTTCTGGGTATGAGATACCGGATCAGGATCCCGCATATGTAATTTGTTACATGGGCTACAGATAGGTAGAGAACTGAGAACAGGTGATAAATTTCATGAGACAGAAACGGTGCAAGAGTTGCAGCCAAGTTTGTTGGTAGTTATCACCCAGTATTACCAGAATACATTGATTCTGAACAAATGTTATTAGATACCGAACCTGATTTACAAAATCTTATCAGTCTTTTTATTAGTAAAGAAGGATATAATTTTATATTTTTGGATAATGTTTTGAACATTTCCTATATCAAGAGTTGATCGGTTCAGGCACGTTATCTAAAAGCATTGACGTTCTAAATCAAACTACAAATGTACAGAACACACACAAGAGGAAGAGTTCAGAAATGAACGAATCCTTCTTGAGGTATTGTAGACTAGGTCATATCAATGCGACCCGACTAGCTAAGTTACATTAAGATGCATATTTAAATTAGTTTGAATTTATATCTTGTGAAACTTACCGATCATATCACAAAGATAAGATGACCACAGCTCTGTTTATTGGAAACAGAGAAAGAGTTAGTGAACTCTTGGGATTGATACATGCTGATGTATGAAGGTCCCCTGTCTACACATGCCAAGACCGGTTCTTTGTATTTCATTACATTCACTGATTATCTCTCAAGATCCGCACATGTGTTCCTGTTGAAACACAACTCTGAACCTTTTAAATTCAATGAATATAAGATAGAAGTAGAGAACCAAAAATCGGGTATAAGTATTATGTCCTTTGATGACATCAGGGAGGAGAATACTTGAGCACGGGAATCCTGGACTATTCTAAAGGAGAATGAGATTCTCTCTCAGCATTACTCCTCCGTATACACCACAGCACCTCGGTGTATCGGGGCGGAGCAATCACACCCTATGAGATATGGTGTGCTCTATGATGAGTACTACTGAGTTTCCTATTTCCTTTTGGGAGTTATGCACTTGAGAAGCTGCATACCTATTGAATAGGGTTCAAATCAAATCAGTTGCCTACCACTTCATATGTGATATGAAATGGAAAGAGCCCATATCTTAAATAAGTTAAGATTTGGGGTTGTCCGGCCTATGTCTAAAAGCAAAATCCGGACAAGCTCGAGGCAAAGTCAGTTCTGTAGAAGTTTGTTGGATATCCCAAGCATTCACAAGGGAATATCTTCTACCTAACCGAGGAACAAAAGATGTTTTGTTTCTCAACATGCCACCTTTGTGAAAGGGAATTTCTTGTGAAGAAATTAGTGGTCATGAGATAGAACTGGAAGGAGTTCCAGCTATACAAACTACAGCAGATGATTTGGTAGAACCAAATGATTCAATAGTTTCCAACGAACCTCGGCCTCTCCGCCGATCTAGTAGGGTTCCTCACCCACCTGAGAGATATTTCGGTTTCTCTATGACAGTGGGAGTAAGGATTGCATCATGAGATGATGACCTAACTAGTTTCGAGCAGGCCATCAGGAGTGGGACTCTGTAAGAATGGCTGGATGCTTAGTGATCTGAGATGGAATCCTTATACACCAACAAAGTATGGACTTTGGTTGCTTTATCTGAAGGGTTAAATCCCCATCAGGAGCAAGTATATTTTGAGAAGATTACTTGGTGTACATGGAAAAGTTGAAACTTTCAAAGCTATGCTTAAGTCCATCCAGATCCTACTTGTTACGGCTGCATACCATGACTACGATATCTGGTGGTTGGGTGTCATGACTGCTTTTCTAAATGATGTTTTAGAAGAAAGAGTCTATAAGCACACAGCCAGAGGGCTTCGTAGATAGTGGGAGCAGCGGAAACGTGTGCAAGATGTTTTATGTGATAAAGCAGGCATCGCGGAGTTGGAACATCTGTTTTGATGTGGTAGTCAAAGTTCATCAAAATGGTAGATGAACCTTGTATATACAAAAAAGTAGTAGGGAGTATGGTGGTGATCCCCGTAGAGTACGTGGATGACATACTCTTGATAGGGAAGGAGTTTCCTATGCTATGCTCGGTCAATCTCCGCTTATCACAGAGATTCTCCATAAAGGATCAAAATGATACCTCCTAAATCCTGGGTTTTGGATCTATGAGATAGATCTAAGTGGATGTTAGGATTCTCACTAGTTGTAGTGAGATAGTATCAATCGATCCTGGGGAGAATCACTGGAAAGGTTCCAGGGTGATAAGGACGACTGAATGACAGTCGCAGGCATTATCTTTACCCTCAATGGAGGGACGGTATGTTGGAAGAGTTCCAAGCTAGATACCGTGACTTACTAGATGATTAAAGGCAAGATACATCGTTACCAATGATGCTACCCAAGAGCCAGTCTGGATATATATAAGTTCATGAGATGAACTTCGTTCTTACTATTGTGTGACAATGGAGTTGTGGCTTTTGCCAAGGAACTACCGTCCCATCAGAAATCCAGATATAATTCTTAGGCAGTATCACCTGATCATGGAGATGGTTGATCTCCAAGGAGATCGAGGTTAGGAGAGTAGACACAGAGGACAACAGCGCGGATCCACTCACAAAGGCCTTTTTCCCAGTAGAGACTTTTATGGGATGGTTGAGTATGAGATACTTCAACCACAGCTAATTGTTGGGTATGTGATACCACAACAGATGGCCCTAGTGCAAGTGAGAGATTGTTAGTTGTATGTATGCCCTAGTGGCCATTACTGTACATACGATGTATATTGTAATGGATGCTTGGACATATATAGGGAGGACTTTCTTGCTCGATATGATAGTATGCTATCTGGTTGCACTTTATCTTAACATGTACTCTTATTGTCTCTATGTTACATGTTGATAAAGCCCTTAGGATATGTACTCGACTACTGGGACTATGATGAGATCATACTAGTAGGGCCACGGTAGTCGGCGAGTACATCCTATAACTATTCCTAGTCGAGGGTGTATCGAGACAGGGCATCGATACACTAGAGTAGACTAGCGTATACGCATCTTGACCCATATGATGGGCAATGGATGATCCCATATCCATTGGTGTTTGACATCAAGGATGGTGTACGGGTGCTCAGTAGAGACTGGGTATACTGGACGGACTCGCCGAGAACTCCCAGATGGTATTATACCTCACGTCAGATGGCAGTTCTTCGGTGACACTGGTACAGAGTAGTCTGTTGACCCGAGATCATCATAGAGTCTTGTGTGATTCCTACTGTACTTTGATTTCCATCATACCACGTCCAAGAGGGCGTGCAAAAAGGTGGCTTTTGGGAACAGTCCCGAATCACATGGAGGCAATGAGCGATGGGAGGGGATTCGTCTCTCCCGGTATAGGGAGTTGATGTTGTGCTGTGTTCGATTGGCTATAACTGGAAATCCCTGGCCAGGGTTGCTGAGATTTACTGGTAAGTGTTATCAGTAGTATCTCAAACTGTTATAGACCTCATATCGACACGACTTATCAAGCTATTGGGGTCTGACGTTTACCACCCCTAGGCAAGATATGCGACATATCAGACGACGAGACCGGACTGTACGGAAGTGTTACTGATTGGATTCGCAGGAGAAAATACAGGCTTGCTTGTTGATCTTCTGATCGCTCAATACCTGGGTGGCTGTTACGTTTAGCTGACCGCTTGCAGCTTGTGGGTGTTTGATATGATCATCACGTACTGCCGGCGTATATGTGATATGTGCAGGACCGAGGATAATGCGATATGAGATACCGTATTCTATTCTCGCGATATTTGATATCAGCCGGGTCATCGGATCAAGTGTTGTTCGATGAATCGGTAAATGATATATTAGTCGGTTATATGCGATATAGCTGGATTGTCGGATCAAGTGTTGATTCGATAATTTAATGTATAATAATATATATGATATATTAAATTACATTAACTAATATTAGCTCACTAAAAGATTCTTTTTCTCACTCGGGTAATACATTGATATATATGCGATATATGTTAAATTGTATTATTTTATTTTCTTACAATAAATATTGTATATGTGATATATAATATTGTAACATGTCAAAATTATTAATGCAACATGTTTAGTGGAGATTAAACATGGTTAGGGTTTGATTTGGGTTAAGCTTTTTTAGAAGTTTCTAGAAACTTTCTTTTTTTGTTTTGGAAAAGATATTTGTGTTGATATTTTTAAGTGACTCATTTTTAACTCAACCCAAACCCTAGCCCTAGTTAAATCTCTACAAAGGTTACTTGAACCATGGTTGCATAAATGATTATGACAACATTTTCATTATTCATCACAAATGATTATTCATCTTCTTCTTCCTTCTCTTTTCATGGAAAAGCTTTCTAGGTTTTTCCTAAGTGATGAAAATGAGTGAGAATATGAAAACAAATGAGAGCAAAAATCCTACTTCATCATCCTCATCTATCCTTGCCATTTAGATGAGGGTGTTCACTTCATTTAGTGAGTGAGAGCTTGTGTTAATGAAACTTCAAGGTAGATCATCTTTGTTATCGAAGATCGGAAGCAAGTTTGCATCATTCTCTTCGTGGAGCGTCTCTAGAGTCCGGATGCACGATGATCACAGCGAAGGGACCTCAACACGGAGCTTAAGAAGTGAAGGATCGGATCTACAAAGGTTGTAATCCCTCTCACTTAGTGTTAAAGTGTTTAACATGCTTATTTTCGCCTAAACTCTATTTTAAAGATCCAGCTTTGAGTTGTTCGGCACGGCTAAAATTTGAATCGGGCATGGTTGATGCCTCATAGACCCTTGTGGCAGTGCATAGTAACCCTACATTGGAAGTATAACTTTCTTCCCTTGAATGTTGAAATTCAAGATAAACTGGGCGTAGGTGGAGGGGAGCGGCTGTAGAATTAAGTCAGTATATAACTCGTTCTCCAACGTGGTCTCCAGGTCCGCAAGCTCTTTAATATAGCTAATCATCGTAAGGACGTGGTCCCCTACGGATTACCCGACAACCAACCTCGCCTGAAACAATTCTTTCGAGGTCTCATATTTTGCGATACGAGATTGCTCTCCATATAATTCTTTAGTATGGAGGAAGATGGAAGCTAAGTCCATCTTCTCGTGTTGCTTCTGGTGTTCATAATCCATTGAGGCTAACATGAGGCACTTGGCTCTCGCACTGTCTTTTTCCCATATCTTACGGATATCAACATCCGCGACGGTGGAATCTGGACCTGGGATGGCGGGGGTTTTAGTAGTAAGAAGGTAGTTCAACTTATCATAGGTAATGGCCATCTGGACATACCTAAGCCAATCATAATAGTTTGGCCCAGTCAATTTATTTTCTAGCAGTAACCTAAGCCCGGTCATTTAATTCACTGTAGTCAAGAGAGAGAGAGAGAGAGCGAGAACACTTAGCATGATGCTCTTGCAAGTTTAGATTGGTTATTAGTTTATCTAAACAGGATGGCTCCCACTGTTTCTCGAATCCTCCTTCAAACCATAAAAGAAGAATTAGTCGGGATTAATCAGACCCTACAATTCTTGCTTTAACCTTTCGGCCAGGCTAGTGTCGGTACTTCGAGGGAAGTTTTACAACGCTTTGGCGAAGTTCTTCAATTAAATAAACTCTTTTCCCTGGAGGCGTAGCCCTGAATACACCGTTCTAGACACCTACTTGGTTTATAGCATTGATTGCAAACTGAAAAATTCTCCCGAGGAGTAGCGGATACTCACAGTAGGATTGGGATCCAAATATCATCGTGTGACAACCTTGAAAGAATCCTACCAAAATTATCACACTCCAAATGGTATGCAACACTAGCAAGTTTCAGTTTCTTTAGAAACTCCCGATATGGGTTTTTGCCCCAAGCTCTTATGATCTTGACGAAGGCCAACATATCATAAGTCGCAAGTCAAGTTCTACCCGTCATTTTCCAGGTTAATTTGAATCCACCCATACATACCCTTGACGAAGGCCAAAATAGTAGTACGACTGTCCCAAACCAACGCATCTATCTATGGTAAAGATGAATACCCGGCAGCTACCAATCATTATGCCTTGGCGAAAGGTCAAAATACATAACTTGAATACTAGTGAATACCCATCTAAAATGATGGTGGGCCGCGACTGGTCTTGACGAAACCGTGAACGTAATGAACTTGATTTAGTCGAAGGAACCATGATAGCTTTTAAAGGAGTGGTTTATGCTCTGCATTTAAAAGTTTGCATTTTAAAGAAAATCGAGTGGTTTTTGAAATTGTTCCAATGATTCAGCTTTGGTTTGTTTGCTTTACATTAATCAATTAATGCAGTCCCATCATTTACACCTATCATTGCAGAAAGAAACGAAAATACAACGTAAGCTTATGCCATCCGCATTCGCCACGGGGTCCCGTCATATATCGTTAGGTTACTTAACAAACGGCAGAGCGGGGGCTGGACTAGCGCGGGTGAAAAACATAAGCAACGTCTATTATATAACATATATATAAATATCCATTCGTCTTACGCAATAATAAGCATTCCAGATCACAGATGAACATATTGAATGTACTAGGAATTCCGCGTTTCATTTAATCCTGTAACGAAAGACGGATTCTACGGTCGTGATGAATGGCCAAAACCCTACCCTAGACCCCTATGGGTCGGCAAACTACCCGCCAAATTCCCGAAGTGAAGAAACCTCCTTTAGTAAAATGAGTAGGCCACTCGGCACTTCAAAGAACCCGGTAGTTTGTGCACCCCACCTTGGGTTTATCCTAGGAGAAAAAACAGTAAATGAAATAATACAACGGTGGCTACAACCTCAACCCAGATGTGCCCCGCAAAATAATATAACATCACTTTACAATTTACATCGAATGAAAAAAAGAAAACTCTCTTCTCATATCTCCCGGCTATTCATCCACGACGATCCAATATTCCATAAACACAAACCAACATCACAGATATGTGCAACCCCCAACTAATCGACGTATAGCAATTAGCGGATGTTTACGAACACATATATCAAACACAAAAACGATACTTAGCCAAGAACTTTATAATTTCAATCGAAACATATTTTGCGTGTCTACCCCATGTACAAACCAGCACACAAACAATACTAGGTAGAAACCAAATATACCAGAAATCACAACATAACAAATGAGAACCACAGAGAAAAACAGAGTCAACTCGGCCTCGACTCGGCCGAGGAACGGCGGCGAAACACACCGTTTTGCCGCGCTTCCGCGGTCGTCTTGGCGAGTTACTGACTCGTTTTTCTTGTGTGATCTTAGAATTCCATGCTTGTATTTTTAAGGCCTCTGAAATATTTTTTAGACCAGATTTTAAAAAAGACAACAAGCATGGATTTTGAGTTATGATTTTGGGTTTTTCCGACGATCGAAGTTCTAACTACTTGCTAACTAGCTAGTTAAGGTTTAGTTGGCTCTGATACCACTGTAAGTTGATGTCGCGCACCCTACGCACTTGTGGGGAGGAGGAATATGCAAAAACGAATTTTCTATGCTTCGCAACACCGAATAAACACTAGGATCGATACTAAACCCTAACTAACTAAACTACTAGAGGTTTAACTACTATGTAGAAGTGTTATACCTCCGTGTACAAGTCCTTCGGGTCTTCTTACTGTCCTCCTCCTCGTCATAAGCTCCTCGGATCGTATACGGATCGCGCCTCCTCGTTGGCCTCCTCAAGTCAAAGACGATCCACCCGAGGGTCTATAGTTTGAGCTCCAACCTCAATACCGAGATAACTAGGGCATCTAGTTCGCTAAACTAGATGGCCTAGAGGATGTAGAGAGTGAAGATGGATTAGTTTATCTCTAAATACCCTAGGTTTCTCAACACATGAGACATTTATGGTTAGAGGAAGAAGAAGAAGCTTGAGGACGTGAGAGTGTTGTGATGGGCATAATAGAATGAAGACGGCTTATTGTGATGACTATGAAGCATGCCCAAAATATCTCACAAAATATCTATGAGTCACCTTGCCTCAATAGTCATCCATGAGTCACCAAGTATCCATGCTTCATTTAATGAAAACCTACACCTCATTTACCATTTAAGATAAATGGTAATACAAGAAATGAGGTGTCCTCTTCTAGAAGAATTCTTGAGTAAATTAAAAAATATCCCTCATCGTATATATATACCCGTATCCGTATTCCGAAAAACACGAATACAATGAGACGAAACTAATCTAATAATTTAATACTATGATCCGGCTTAAACCAAAGCCCACTAGTATTATCTATCCAAATATGATCCGTGCACATGTACACGTATATGTTCAAACCTTGTCATAAAACCATACGGCCTCTACATCGTTTTGCCCGAAGCAGGGAAACGCTCTGTGTGGAACTCTAAAGACTCGACAGTATACTGGAAATGGGTTTATCCATAAGCACGTCAGCGGTATTAGCTGCACGAAACGGCTACCCAGGTATCTGTCGATAAGAAGGCCGATGAGCAAACTCATCCGAACTCCTACTGAGCCTATCTATGACAATCTCCGTACAGTCTGGTCTGTTCGTCTAAGAGTATCGCATATCGGGCCTAGGGGCGGTAGCCGTCAGACCCCTAATAGCGCAATAAGTCGTGCCGGAGTAGAGCCCAAAACACCCTGAGAAACTATTGGAGTATCTACAAGTAAATCTCGCTTGCCCTAGTCAGGGACTTTGTGTAATGGCTTTCTGAACACAGCGTGATATCAACCCCCAATACCGGGAGAGACGAATCCTATCTAACCATTACTGCCTCCAAGTGCTTTAGGACTGCACCCAACTACTAACTGTTTGCACGACTCATTAGAGCCATGGTAGGGTAGTAATTGTTGGAGATAGTGCCATCAGAGTCAATTATTGGATCCCAGACACGTGATTGCAATGATTGAGGGAGGACCTATTCCGATAGGCAGTCTTACTCAAGATGATAGTATGCTATCTGGTTTATCTTTATCATCGTGTACTGCTTCAGGTGACCTTACAGGTCACTATTGCACGTTGATAGAGCCCTTAGGATTCTTGCTTGACGGCCAGCAGTATGATGGCGATCATATACGTTTGAGCTGGGGTCTATAAGCACATCCTTAAAAGGTCCCTAGTCGTGGGAGTTTTCGAGACAGGGTATCGATACTCCAGAGTAGACTAGTGTATACAGTCAAGACCCCGACGAGGGGCGGTGGCCGGTCTCACAAGCCACTGGTGTCAATTGGTTCACTTAAGATATATACAGGTGTTCATTGGGTTATGAGTACACCGGACAGGACTCGCCGGGAACATGCTAGTTGGTCTTATACCTGACGTCAGATAGCAGTTCCCTGGTGACATATGTACAGGTTAGTTCATCGACCTGAGATCGTCATTTGTCTCATGTGAGTTCTCACTGTACTTTGATTACTACCCTACCACGGCTCAAAGGAGTCGTGCAAACAGGTTTTAGTTGGGTACAGTCCCGAGCCACATGGAGGCAGTGAGCGGATCTGCAGGTGTTCGTCTCTTCCGGTATTAGGGGTGAGGTCGCGCTGTGTCTAGGAGAGCCATTACACGAAGTCCTTGACCAAGGCAGGAGATTTACTGGTAGGTATTCCAGTAGTATCTCAGGATGTTCTGGGCTACACTCCGACACGACTTGTACCGTTTTTGGGGGTCTGACTTTTACCAACCCCCTAGGCCCGCCATGCGATGCTCATAGATGAACGGACCGGACTGTACGGATATTGTCACTGACAGGCTCAGTAGGGTGTCAGGATGAGTTCGCTCATCGACGTCCCTTTTGGTCAATACCTGGTAGCACGTTATGTATTGCTAATACCTCTGACGTGCTAGTGGTTAAATCCACAGCCAAAGTGTTGACGAGTCTTTAGAGTCCCCCACAGACCGTTTCTCAAGTTTCGGGCGAAACGCTGTAGAGGTCGTATGGAGATATGGCAGGGTTCGATCATATACGTGCGGTATTGCACGGATCATGATCAGACGGATAATACTAGCGGGCTTTGGTTTAAGCCGGATCCTAGTATTGTACAGTGTAGATTTTGTCTCATTGCATTTGTATTCGGTCGGAATACAAATGCGGGTATGTATATACAGTCGCGGGGTTTTCCTATAATTTATTACGGGATCGGTTTTTTGAAGTTGCCAGTTTGTATTTCCGTTTCGGCCATTTTCCTTTGTTTCTTTCTTTGGCTGAAAATTGGTGTGGAGGGGCTTATTTGCAAATGTGCAAATTAGCAATTTGGAGGGTGTTTCTTGTTAATGGTTGGTTCATGATGGTTCTTACTTCCTTTGACTTCTTTAGTTCATCATTGCTTGACTTTTGGAGAAATGATGGTTGTTGGAGATGGGTTATTGTTTTTGACTTGTGTGGTGATCATTGTTCATAATCATCACCCTTTCTCTTTCATGCATTATTATTGGCTCACTCCCTCTCTCATTCTCAAGGGAATGGCCGGCCACACTTAGTGAAGGGGCTGCCTAATTTATGTGTGGGGATTTTTGATCTCTTATGGCTTGCAAAAAATCCCCTTGCTCATCCAAAAAGCTTACATCTCCTTCTACACTTCCAAATGGCAACTTCACACAACCCCATGAGACAAAACCATTCTACACTTAGCCTACAGCATTCTTGGACACGTCGACTCGCCAACTTCGTGCCCGAGTTACCTCGGTCAAGAGGTGGGAGCCCGTAAAAGAACTCGGCGATGTGCCCGTTCCGATGAGGAGATGAAGACCGGAGATTCCGCGAGGAGATCGGAGTGGAGGCCGAAGACCGAAGGACACGGATCGCTCGGTATAGCTTTCTACCCATTCTCTAGTTTGCTAGCATTAGGTTAATGGCCCGATCCGGGTTTTTAGTACGCGGTAGCGCCGGTTTAAAAGTTTAAAGAAAAGTTTCGTTTCCGCATTCCGGCCTCGGATTGACGGCCGGGGCGCCGCCGTGCACTTACAGTAATCTAAGAACAGTGGAAACACACTCGAGGCGAAATAGCAGTGTCAAGTCAATGGACTATGCTGTACTCATGTGTAGGATTGCTTGTCACGACAGCAAGGGTTCGGGAGGCATCGTCCATGCCATTTTCAAATATTTGTCGTACAAAACAATCCTAACCCTAGAATCTTAACTAGTGATTTAGACGATACAGTGTGTAAACTATTTTACAACTAAGTGAACTAGGAATACAAGCTTTGTAGACCGGTCCTTCACTTCAATAGCTCCGTGTAGTAGTCCCTTCGCTCCATGTAGTGATCTTGTGGACTCTAGAGTGGCTCCACAAGAAGAAAGCAGCGAGCTTGAACGAAGTCTTCGAGGTCGAAGATGATCTATGTCGAAGAGACACTAACTCAAGCTACCTCTTCACTAATGTGGGATTAGTGAAGCTAACACCCTAAACTAAATTGCTAATCTAGTAGAGAATGATGAAGTAGGATTTTTGCTCACTTTAGAATTACTTTTCTCACTAATTTTATGCTCCTCTCAAAAACCTAGAGAGCTCTCTCTTGAGCTTGAAAAAGATGAAGCAAAAAATGGATGAGAGAGTGAATGGCAACCATGGGTGAGAAAATATCTCATATAACTCATGTAGAGACTTAACCATGAGTTTAGATAATGGTTAGGTTAACAAATATCTAGTGTAAGACAAAACTAGTGGACTATGTCAATAGATCTCCAAGCATCTATAAGCTTCGTGCCATGTGATCAATTTCTAACTAATAATTGATTTACTCTAAATAAATAAACCCTTCATTATCATTAGCATGGTGTAAGTCTCATACACCCATGTTGCATTTGGCATCAAGCATGACACAAAAAGTAAACACAATTAACATATATATTAAGTGTGCACATGTGAGAAAAAGAAATGCTTAAGTGAGCTAATATTAGTTAATGTAAATTAATATATCAAATATATAATTATACATTAAATTATTAAATCAACACTTGATTTAATAATCCGGTTATATCTCATATGACCGACTAATATTACTCGTATCAACTTATCAAATCAACACTTGATTCGATAACCTGGTTATATTTCTCATATAACCGACCGATACAGTATCGACTTATCGAATCAACATTTGATTCGATAACCCGGCTATATCTCATATAACCGATCGATACCTTATATCGCGAGAATAAAATACGGTATCACATACTCGTATTAATCTCGGTCCCGCACATATCACATATGTGCTCTCCCACTTCGTTTTGCCTGGGCCAGTGAAACCTCTGTGTAGGACTCTAAAGACTCGTCATTACGCCGGCAGTAGGTGATGATCATATCAAGCACCCACAAGCCGTCAGCGGTACAAGCTGGACCTAATGGCTACCCGAGTATTGAGCGATCAGAAGATCAACAAGCAAGCCTGCTCCTACTCCTGAAAATCCTGTCGGTAACACTACCGTATAGTTTGGTCTTTTCGTCTGATATGTTGCATATTTAGTTTAGGGATGGTAAATGTCAGACCCCAGTAACCGATAAGTCATGCCGATGTAAGGCTCATAACGGGTCGAGAATCTACTGATAACACTTATCAGTAAATCTCCGTAGCAGCCCTGGCCAGGGACTTTATCGTTATGGCCAATCGAGCACAGCGCAACATCAACCCCCAATACCGGGAGAGACGAATCCCCACCCATCAATCATTGCCTCCATGTGATTCGGGACTGTACCCAAAAGTCACCGTTTTGCACGTTCTCATGAATGTGGTAAGGTAGAAATCAAAGCACAGTGGGAATCACACAAGACTCTATGACGATCTCGGGTCTACAGACTAACCTGTAGCAGTGTCACCCGAGAACTGCTATCTGACGATAGGTATAATACCAGCTAGGAGTTCTCAGCGAGTCCGTTCAGTGTACCTAGTCTCCACTGAGCACCCGTATACCATATTTGATGTCAAACACCAATGGATATGGGATCATCCATCGCCCATCATATAGGTCAAGATGCGTATACGCTAGTCTACTTTGGAATATCGATTCCCTGTCTCGATACACCCTCGACTAGGAACAATTATAGGGTGTACTTGTGGACTACCATTGGCCCCACTAGTATGATCTCCATCATAGTCCTGGTAGTCAAGTACACATCGTAAGGGCTTTATTAACATGTGAAAGCAAGACAGCATCACTTATACAAGTCAAAATGTTAAGACAAAGAGCAACCAGATAGCATACTATCATGTCGAGCAAGAAAGTCCTCTCTATATATATCCAAGTATCCACTATAATATACATCACATGTACAATAATGGCCTCTAGGGCATACATATAACTAACAATCTCCCACTTGCACTAAGGCCAGTTGTTGTAGTATCACATACCCAACATCCCAAAGAGTCTCTCAAATTGTATCTGGGGTATGGCCTTTGTGAGTGATCCGCCGTGTTGTCCTTCGTGTCAACTTTCCTGACCTCGATCTCTCGGATCAGGTGATACCGCCTCAGAATATGCCTGGATCGCTAATGGGACCTGGGTTCCTTGGCCAATGCCATTGCTCTATTGTTATCGCAATACAAAGGTATTGTATACTCAATGGACGGAACCACTCCAAGTTCAGTTATGAACTTTTTCATCCAGACAACCTCTTTGGCAGCATCGTTGGCAGCGATGTATTCAGCCTCCATCGTCGAGTCTGCCACGGTTTCCTGCTTGGAACTCTTCCAACAAACCGCCCCTCCATTGAGGGTAAAGACAAATCCCGAGACCGACTTAGAGTCGTCCTTATCATTCTGGAAGCTCGAATCGGTAAAGGACTCCACTTGGAGTTCACCGTTACCATACACCAAGAACATCTCTTTAATCCTTCTCAAGTACTTGAGAATGTTCTTCACAGCTGTCCAGTGACTCTCTCCTGGGTATGCTACATCGGGTCTGGTACATAACATCGCGTACATGATAGAGCCTACTACCGAAGCATAGGGTATCCCTTGCATGCGAGCTCTCTCCAAATCAGTCTTAGGAGACATCTCTTTGGAAAGAGTGAGTCCTGTAATCGTGGGTAAATTCCTACGCTTGGATTCTTCCATACTAAACCTCTTTAGTACGGTGTCAATATATGTGGATTGGGACAATCCTAGTATCCGTTTAGATCTATCTCTATAGATCTTAATCCCCAAGATGTAGGAGGCATCACCTAGATCTTTCATTGAGAATCTTTGTGATAAGAAGAGCTTGACCGAGTGCAGCATAGGAACATCATTTCCTATCAAGATTATGTCATCTACGTACAATACGAGGAAGACAACCTTACTCTCTGCCACCTTCTTGTATATACAAGGTTCATCTACATTTTTGATGAAGTCAAACTCTTTGACTACCACATCAAAACAGATGTTCCAACTTCACGATACCTGCTTTAACCCGTAGATGGATTTAAGCAGCTTGCACACCTTC
Organism: Agapanthus africanus; assembly: GCA_030015575.1. Lineage (NCBI taxonomy): Eukaryota > Viridiplantae > Streptophyta > Magnoliopsida > Asparagales > Amaryllidaceae > Agapanthus > Agapanthus africanus. Next base: position 200,696,314 of record CM057347.1, on the reverse strand, counting down.
CCGCTGCTCCCACTGTCCACGAAGCCCTCTGGCTGAGTCATGTACACGCAATCTTCTAAATCACCATTTAGAAAGTCGGTCTTAACATCCATTTGCCAGATTTCCTAGTCATGGTATGCAGCAATGGCAAGTACGATCCGGATGGACTTAAGCATAGCCACTGGAGAAAAGGTTTCATCATAGTCCATACCTGGTCGTTGACGAAAACCTTTTGCAACAAGTCTAGCTTTGAAAGTCTCAACTTTTTCATCTACACCAAGTTTCTTCTTAAAGATCCATTTGCTCCCGATGGGTTTTACCCCTTCAGGAACAACTTCCAAAGTCCATACTTTGTTGGTGCACATGAATTCCATCTCAGATCGCATTGCATCCAGCCATTTCACAGAGTCCCTACTCGTGATGGCCTGCTTGAAGCTAGTTGGGTCATCATCTACCATGATGCAATCCTCGCTCCCACCGTCTACGAGAAAACCGTAGTATCTCTCAGGTGGATAAGGAACCCTACTAGATCGGCAGAGAGGTTGAGGTTCGTTGGGAGCTATCGAATCCTCTGGTTTTACCAAATCTTCTGTCGTGGTTTGTATCGCTGGAACTTCTTCCAGTTCTACCTCCTTGCCACTAATTTCCTTTGGAAGAAATTCTTTTTCCAAAAAGGTGGCATGTTGAGCAACAAACACCTTTTTTTCCTCAGGGTGGTAGAAGATATGTCCTCGCGAATGCTTGGGATATCCTACAAACTTGCATAGAACTGACCCTGCCTCGAGCTTGTCCGGATTTTGCCTTTTAACATAGGCCGGACAACCCCATATCTTAACAAAATTAAGACACGGTCTCTTCCCCTCCCATATCTCATATAGAGTGGTAGGAACTGATTTGGTTGGAACTCTATTCAATAGGTATATGGCTGTCTCAAGCGCATACCCACAAAAGGAAATAGGCAACTAAGCAGTGCTCACCATAGAGCGCACCATATCTAATAGGGTGTGATTCCTCCGTTCTGATACACCGTTGTGTTGTGATGTATACGGAGGAGTAAGCTGAGAGAGATTCTCATTCTCTTTTAGATAGACACGGAATTCCGTACTCAAGTATTCTCCTCCCCGATCGGATCGTAGGATTTTAATACTTTTACCTGTCTGGTTCTCAACTTCATGCTTATATTCTTTGAATTTCTCAAAAGCTTCAAACTTGTGTTTCAACAGGAACACATGTCCGTATCTTGAGAGATCGTCGGTGAATGTAATGAAGTATGAAGAACCATTCTTGGCATATGTAGAAATAGGACCGCATACATCACTATGTATCAGTCCCAAGAGTTCCGTAACTCTTTCTCCGTGTCCAGTAAACGGAGTTTCGGTCATCTTTCCTTTGAGACATGAATGACAAGTTTCTTAAGATGATAATTCGAACGGATTCAAATATCCATCTTTATATAACTTAGCTAGTCATGTCGCATTGATATGACCTAGTCTACAATACCACAAGAAGAATTCGTTCATTTCTGAACTCTTCCTCTTGTGTGTGTTTTGTACGTTAAGAACCGTGGTTTGATTTAGAATGTATATGCCATTACTTAACGAGCCTGATCCAATCAACTTTTGATTCAGGAAGATTTTCATAAAATTATCTTGTACTACAAAATTATATCCTTCTTTACTTGATAAAGAAACTGATATAAGATTGCATATCAGGGTCGGTATGTAATAGCATTCGTTCAGAATCAATGTATTACCATTTGGTAATACAAGGTGATATTCGCCAACTGCTTTGGCTGCAACATATGCACCATTCTCTACTAGTACGGAATGATCACCTATTCCCAGTTCTCTACCTTTCTTTAGCCCATGTAATATATTACATATGTGGGATCCCGATCCAGTATCTAATACCCAGGACGTAAAGTGTACTGAGAAACAGTTCTAGGTAACTAACACACCCGAAGAAGATGCATCAACATGCTCATTCTTCGTTTGGGTGGCGTGGAAATCCGGATATTTTCCTATTTCCTGCTCGGACTTATAACAATTATAAGTTGGAGCGGAACCAACATTCCCCTTCTCAGCATAACAAGCGGGTTCAGTTAATAAATCCATATTATTATCTTGATTAAGGCCTGAAATGGTCGCTACCTGGAGAAAGAGAGAGAAGAAAACACTTAGCGTATGCTCTTGCAAGATTAGATTGGTTTATTATCTTATCTAATCAGGATGGCTCTACTGTTTTTATCAAATCTTCCTTCAAACCCTAAAAGGTAAGACTGATCGGGATTAATTACACCTTACAAGTTCGTCAATCTTTCGGCCAGGCCAGTGTTGGTACTTTGAGGGAGGTTCTTCGTGCTTTCGCACGGACCTAATTAAAATAAATCTCGTTTTCCCTGGGGCGTAACCCCGTTAACACCTTTCTAGACAACTAATTGATTGGCAAATTGGGATGTGTAAAACTCTCCCTGGAGTAACTCTTACTCGTAGTGGGTATCGGGATCCAACCATCTCATAGAAGGTATGCAATCTCATTGCAAATTTCAACACTTGAAATTCCCGATAATACTTTTGCCCCTAGCGTCCTATGACCTTGACGGAGATCAACAAACCATAGGCCGCTAGTCAAGTTCAACCCGTACATTTCATGATTGAATTAAACCGACCGGCATGACCCTTGACGGAGGTCAACAAGGTTATACGACTACCCTAATTCAATCGCATCATATGCAGCAGATAAACACTAGTCAGCTACCGCACACTACGTCTTGACGGTGGTCAACAAACATAGCACGAATACTAAGTAGTATTTATCTGAAATAACGGAGGGCTACGCAGGTTTTTAAGAAAACCATGAGCGTAATGAACTTGATATCGTTGTAGAAACAAGTGATTTTTGAAAAGGTGTTTTTTTTTAGGCTTTTTACTAGTTTTGCTAAAGAGGTCACTCCCGGTGAAGGGATCTCGGCTCTTTTCTTATCGAATAAGGTGCAGGATATTTCATAAATACTTCTATGCAAAGCAGAAACTAAAAGAAGCAATCAAAAGATAAAACCGAGTGGCTTGTAGCATATGCTAGTTTCACTAAAGAGGTCACTCCCGGTGAAGGGATCTCGGCTCTTTCCTTATCGAATAAGGTGCTGGATATTCTACAAGGAATACTGCTATGCAAAGCAAAAACTAGAGCTACTCTTTTTTAAAATTTGATTCTACATCTTTTAGGTTTCTTTTCTTTTCATTAATCTCATTAATGAATTCCCATCATTTATGCTTTCTAAGCATCACAAAAGAAACGAAAATACAACGTATGCTTATGCCATCCGCATTCACCAAAGTGTCCCGTTATGCACCGTTAGGTTACTTAACTAACGGCATAGCGGGGCGGGACTAGCACGGGTGCAAAACATAAGTAACGTTTATTATATATCATATATACAATAATAAAGCATTCGTCTCAGATATATAAAGTGATCACATCATAGAATATCAGCAGCAGAAGTCAACATATGAAATATTGGATATACTAGGAGGTCCGTGTTTTATTTTAAGCCTGTATAAAACATGGATTCCACGGGCGCGATGAATAGCCAAACCCACATCCCTAGACCCCTGTAGGGTTCCTAGGCACTCTAGTGAAGTCTCACAAGTGATCAAACATGCACAAATCAAATTTTACGGGTGCCTACAAACCCGACTACGGATCGTTTACTAGATATTTAGGCGAAACAAGCAAACTAGTTAACATTTTAACTAAGGGAACAGATATACAACCTTTGTAGATCCGGTCCACCACCTCCACGGCTCCGCAACGAAGTCCTCTCGCTGTCCAAGTGAACTCCCGGGCTCTAGCGTCGGCTTCGTCGAAGATTAAGCGAGCTAGGTCGTCAATATCCATGCCGAAGATGATCTACGTCGAGGCATCGCTAGATCAAGCTCCACCTTCACCAAACCTTGAAAATTTGTGAAGGAAACACACTCTACTACTTGGCAAGAGGTAGAGGATGAAGAAATAGGAAGTGGGTAGACTTTAGTTTTGGATTTCTCACTTGATTTGGCTAGTTGCCATTGAAGTAGAAAGCTTTTCTTCATGTTGAAGAAGATGAAGAAGATATGATAAGATTATTAAAAAAGAAAATAAAAATAATACTTATCATGACTTCAACCATGGTTTAGAGTAGAGATTTAACCAAGGTTTAGATGAGTGGTTAGGGTTAGAGAAAAGACAAGAATGGTGGACTTAGTCAAGGTTTCAAGAAGCTTCAAAGAAAAAGACAAACTAAGCCACCATTTCATTTTCTCTTTATCTTTTCCAAAACAATAATTAATGGATAAATAAATAAGAGAAAAGAAACCCTAACCATTCAATAAACATGGTTTAATCTTTACACAAACCCAAAAGAGCAAGTATCATCAAACATGATACAATCTTGTGCACAAAAGTATATCACATATACAATGTGTACAAACCAAGTGAGTAAATCCATTTAAAGTGAACCAATACTAGTTAATGCAAAGTAATATATCAAATATATATAATTATACATTAAATCATTAAATCAACACTTGATTTAACGACCCGGTCATATCGCATATAACCGATTAGTATCCTATGTATCGGCTTATCGAATCAATCCTTGATTCGATAACTAGGTTATATCGCATATAACCAATCGATACATTGATCGCGAGAATGGAATACGGTATCACATACTCGAATTATTCTCGGTCCCGCACATATCTCATATGCGCTCCTATTTCGTTTCGCTTGAGCCAGGAAACCTCTGTGTAGGACTCTAAAGACTCGTCAATACGCCGGTAGCAGATGATGATCATATCAAACACCCACAAGCCGCAAGCGGTCTGCTAAACGTAACGGCCACCCGGGTATTGAGCGATCAGAATATCGACGAGCAAGCCCGCTCACACTCCTGCGAATCCAACCAGTAACACTTACCGTACGGTCCGGTCTGTTCGTCTGATATATCGCATATCTTGCTTAGGGGTGGTAAACGTCAGACCCCAATAGCTCGATAAGTCATGCCGACGTAAGGTCCATAACATTCATGAAACTACTGATAACTCTTACCAGTATATCACTACAACCCTGGCCAGGGATTTCCTGTTATGGCCAGTCGAGCATAGCACAACATCAACCCCCAATACCGGGAGAGACGAATCCCCTCCTATCGCTCATTGCCTCCATGTGAATCGGGACTGTACCCAAAAACCACCTGTTTGCACGACTCAGTAGAGCCGTGGTAGGGTGGAAATCAAAGCACAGTGGGAGACACACAAGACTCTATGACGATCTCGGGTCAACAAACTAAGCTGTACCAGTGTCACCAGAGAACTGCCATCTGACGTGAGGTATAATACCATCTGGGAGTTCTCGGCGAGTCCGTTCAGTGTACCCAGTCTCCACTGAGCACCCGCATACCATCTTCGATGTCAAACACCAATGGATATGGGATCATCCATCGCCCATCGCATGGGTCGAGAAGATATGCGCTAGTCTACTCTGGAATATCGATGCCCCGTCTCGATATTCCCTCGACTAGGAACATTTCAAGGATGTACTCATGGACTACCCAGGCCCCATTAGTATGATCTACATCATAGTCCTGGAAGTCGAGTACACATCCTATGGGCTTTATCAACATGTAATCAGAGAGACAGAAAGTATACATGTTAAGATAACGAGCAACCAGATAGCATACTATCATGTCGAGCAAGAAAGTCCTACCTATATATGTCCCAGCATCCACTACAATATACATCCAATGTACAGCAATGGTCTCTAGGGCATACATATAACTAACAATCTCCCACTTGCACTAGGGCCATCTGTAGCAGTGGTTGCAGTATCACATACTCAACTATCCCATAAAGTCTCTCTTTGGGAAAAGGCCTTCGTGAGTGGATCCGCCGTGTTCTCCTCTGAGTCTACTCTCCTAACCTCGATCACCCTGGAGATCAACTATCTCCATGATCAGGTGATGCTGCCTTAGATTTTGTCTGGGTCACTGATGGGACCAGGGTTCCAGGGTCGAAGCCACGCTTCCATTGTCATACAATGGCAGGAACCTAGTTCATCTTATGAACCAATGTACATCCAAACTTCCTCTTTGGTAGTATCTTTAATAGCGATGTTACCAGCCTTTATCGTCTAGTTTGCCACGGTATCGAGCTTGGAACTCTTCCAACATACCGTCCCTTTACTGAGGGTAAAGACAGTGCCTGTGACTGACATTCAGTCGTCTTTATCACCCTGGAACACTTCCAGTGATTCTCCCCAGGATCGATTGATACCATCTCACTACAACTAGTGAGTATCCTAACATTCAATTAGATCTATCTCATAGATCCAAAGCTTAAGATTTAGTAGGTATCACTTTGATCCTATTTGGAGAATCCTTGTGATAATAGGAGATTGACCGATCGTAGTATAGGAAACTCTTTTCCTATCAAGAGTATGTCATCCACGTACTCTACGAGGATCGTCACCATACTCCCTACTACCTTCTTGTTTATACAAGGTTCATCTACCATTTTGATGATGTCAACTTCTTTGACTAATCCATCAAAACAGATGTTCCAACTCCGCGATGCCTGCTTTATCCTATAGAGCATCTTGCACACATTTCCGCTGCTCCCACTGTTTACGAAGACCTCTGGCTGTGTTCTTATAGACGTTCTCTTCTAAATCAGTATTTAGAAAAGCAGTCATGGCACCTAACCGCCAGATATCGTAGTCATGGTATGTAGCCGTGGTAAGTAGGATCTGGACAGACTTAAGCATAGCTACTGGAAAAAGGTTTCATCATTATCCACGCCTGGTCGATGATGAAAACCTTTAACAAGTCTAGCTTTGAAAGTCTCAACTTTTCCATCTAAACCAAGTAATCTTCTCAAGATATACTTGCTCCTGATGGGGATTTAACCCTTCAGATATAGCAGCTAAAGTCCATACTTTGCTGGTGTACATGGATTCCATCTCAGATCGCTAAGCATCCAGCCATTCTTACAGAGTCCCTACTCTCGATGGCCTGCTCGAAACTAGTTGGGTCATCATCTCATGATGCAATCCTTGCTCCCACTGTCATCGAGAAACCGAGGTATCTCTCAGGCGGATGAGGAACCCTACTAGATCGGCGGAGAGGCTGAGGTTCGTCGGAAACTATTGAATCCTTTGGTTCTGTCAAATCATTAGCAGTTTTGTACAGCTGGAACCTTTCCAGTTCTACAGAACTGATCTTGCCTCGATCTTGTCCGGATTTTGCTTTTGACATAGGCCGGACAATCCCAAATCTTAACTTACTTAAGAGATAGGATCTTCCCATACCATATCTCATATGGAGTGGTAGGCACTGATTTGAATCGAACCTTATTCAATAGGTATGCAGCTTCTCAAGTGCATAACCCCAAAAGGAAATAGGTAACTCAGTAATACTCATCATAGAGCACACCATATCTAATATTGTGCAATTGCTCCGCCCTGATACACCGTTGTGCTGTGGTGCATTCAGAGGAGTAGTACGGAGAGAGAATCTCATTCTCCTTTAGAATGGTCCAGGAATGCCATGCACAAGTATTCTCCTCCCTGATCTCATCATAGGACATAATACTTATACCCGGTTATTGGTTCTCTACTTCTAACTTATATTCTGTGAATACCTCAAAAGGTTCGGACTTATGTTTCAACAGGAACATATGACTGAATCTTGAGAGATTATCAGAGACTATAATGAAGTATAAAGAACCAGTCCTGGCATGTGTAGACAGGAGACTTTATATACATCATCATGTATCAGTCCCAAGAGTTTACTAACTCTTTCTCTGTTTCTAATAAACAGAGCTATGGTCATCTAATCTTTGTGACATGACTGGCAAGTTTCACAAGATGTAAATTCAAACTGATTTAAATATGCATCTAAAATGTAACTTCAGCCAGTCGGGTCGCGTTGATGTGACCTAGTCTACAATGCCTCAAGAATGATTCGTTCATTTCTGAACTCTTCCTCTTGTGTGTGTTATGTATACAAGGAACTGTGGTTTGATTTAGAACGTCAATGCTTTTAGATAACGTGCCTGAACCGATCAACTTTTGATATAGGAAATGTTCAAAACATTATCCATCAATACAAAATTATATCATTTCTTTACTGATAAAGAGACTGATATGATTTTGTATATCAGGTTCGGTATCTAATAGCATTTGTTCAGAATCAATGTATTCGTAATACAGGGTGACAGTGACCAACAGACTTGGCTGCAACACTTGCCCCGTTTTCTGTCTCATGAAACTTATCACCCGTTCTCAGTTTTTCTATCTTTTTGTAGCCCTATGTAACAGATTACATATCTGGGATCCTGATCCGGTATCATATACCCGGATGCAGAGGATACTGAGAAACAGTTCTTTGTAATGAACACACCCGAAGGAGATGCATCATATGCACTTTCTTCGTTTGGGCGGCATAGGAATTCTGGTATTCCCCTATTTCCTGCTCTGTCTTATAACAATTATAAGTTGGAGCGGGACCAACGTTTCCCAGCTCAGTATAACAAGCGGGTTCGGTCAATACATCCATATTATTATCTTGATTAATGCGTGATATGGTCGCTACCAGGAGAGAGAGAGAAGAAAACACTCTGCGTGCGCTCTTGCAAGATCAGATTGGTTATGTATTTTATCTAATCAGGATGGCTCCCACTGTTTTTATCAAATCTTCCTTCAAACCCTAAAAGGAAAGACTAGCCGGGATTAATTACACTCTACAAGTTCGCCAATCTTTCAGCTAGGCCAGTGTCGGTACTTTGAGGGAGGTTCCCCGTGCTTTCGCACGGACCTAATTACTGTAAACCTCGTTTTCCCAGAGGCGTAACCCCGTTGACACCTTTCTAGACACCTACTTGATCGGCTAATTGCAAAGTGCAAAACTCTCCCAGGAGTAACAATTACTCGCAGTGGGTATCGGGATCCAACTATCATATAGAAGGTATGCAATCTCATTGCAAATTTCAACACTTGAAACTCCTGATAAAGGTTTTTACCCCTAGCACCTATGACCTTGGCTAAGATCAACAAATCATAGGTACTAGTCAAGTTCTACCCGTCATTTCGTGATTAATTAGACCCACCCACATGACCCTTGGCTAAGATCAACAAAGCCGCATGACTGTCCTAACTAATCGCATCATATGCGGTGTAGGAAGACATCACTTAGCTACCGTACACTGTGCCTTGACTATGGTCAACAAACACAGCACGAATACTAAGTACTCTACTTCCTAAAATGACGGAGGGTTGCGGCTGGTTTTTGTGAAAACCTTTAACGCTTTGAACTTGATCTCGTTGCGGAATCAAATGGTTTTTAAATGGAATGGTTTTGAGGTTTTTCTAGTTTTGCTAAAGGGGTCACTCCCGGTGAAGGGATCGTCGGCCCTTTCCTCGTCGAATGAGGTGCGGGATATATCATATATATCACTGTGCAAAGCGGAAACTATAGAAGCGATCAAAGACAAACCGAGTGTGTAGCATCTGCCAGTTATTGCTAAAGGAGTCACTCCCGGTGAAGGGATCTCGGTCCTTTCCCTATCGAATAAGGTGCAGGATGTTCTATAATGAACACCGCGATGCAAAGCAAGAACTGTAGCTACATGTTTTATTTTGAAATTCGATTCCACAACATCAATTAGGTTTATTTTCTTTCATTAATCTCATTAATGAATATCCCATCATTTAAGTCCACCTAACCATCACAGATAAATATAACGTACGCTTATGCCATCCGCATTCGCCTCGATGTCCCGTCTGCACCGTTAGGTTAGGTAACTAACGCCAGAGCGAGGCAGGGCTAGCGCGGGTGTAAAACACAAGCAACGTCTATATAATATATCATATATACTATATATAATACCTGTCACAGAACATCACATGATCACAGATAAATCACAGCAGAAGAAACATATGAAATATTGGATATACTAGGACGTTCGTGTTTTCAATACGAGCCAGTATAAAACACGGATTCCATGGTCGTGATGAATAGCCAATCCCACACCCCAAGACCCCTACGAGAGCGGCAAGCAACCCTACCAATTCTAGGGTTAGGAGACCCGGACTCGACTCCTCGAGTTGGTCTCCCTCTGGACCCCAGAACCCGGTTACTTGTGCTCCCTTCCTTGGGTCTATCCTAGTGCAGAAAAGTAAATAATATACAAGTGGTGACAACATCCGCAACCTGGAAGTGCCCCAATAAAAGAATATTACATACAAGTTTTTACATGAATGAAAATGAAAAACACCCATCTCACATAAAAAACCCCCGGCTATTCAAACACGACGATCCAATATAACATATCCAGCAACACATAACATCTCATGTCATCAACGTAAGTAAATATGCGCATCCCAATTTTCGTTGACATATAGCAACGAAACCGGCGATATCACATATTACACTTACGGTCACAGAAAAGAAAGTGTAAAACTACAACAGTTGGAATCCACAACCACCTCAGACATCGCATGCCTGACCAAATGAATTCTTTAGACATCGCATGCCTAACAATTATAAAACCCGCATTTTAGTCTCATTATCGAAAACACTTTTCAATACCAAGTCGGGTAATTCAACAAGATTCCCGACATTCTGATCGAATGCTCGTCGCAAACTTTAGTAGGCGGCCGCACCCCCGATACCGTCGACGAAGTGCACCAAGGTGGAACACCGCTGCCGCGAGCACCCAAAACGGATGCTTTCGGCGGCGGGGTTCTCCTACAGTCACTTGGTCGGGGCTATGGAGTGAGGCTGTCTATTAAGTTTACCCGGCGAGTATCCGCGTACGCTACGTGATTGCGACAGACTTTTGATCACATCAAAATTCCGTGGCAACCGATCAAGTGAGACCAAACTGCTATGTTTATAATATTCATTCAGTTATCTCATAACCTTTTGTGAATTCCAATTATTGTATCACATTCCGGATAAACAGAAAATGCTAAACTTTTCGATCGAACAATCGAACACCCAAGTTTTCCCGATACTACTCAACACATGAAATAAGTCTAACAACATTCAGTTCGTGCCTCAGTAGCAACGGTCCAGCCGTAGAAGGGTCAAGCCAACGCCTCACATGTGGCACGCCGTACTGCCCCAAACCCGAAGGTTCAAAGGGCAGTTCAAGACGGTCACATAATCGAGTTAAGGTTTGTTGTCTTCTAGAGGGTTCATCGCGTTACTTGCACTACTTAGAACGTCGTTAAACTACGGAAAAATCCAACACTTGGAAATTTCCCGACAGGGGAAAAAGTGGGTATTTATATCCGGTCGAACTTTTTAACATATTCTAAAATTACCCGGAAAGGCACACCGACAAAATTAGACAGTCCGATCGAATACACCGAGTCCCTGATACAACCCAGAAAATAAAACTCTGGAATAAATATTAAAATATTCCCAGGAATACCAGCACTAAAAACTAGGAGTTACTGTGAAAATTAAAACAGATGATGGGACAACTTGGCCGCGGAACCGCCGCACAAGCCATGCTTGTGCCGCGGTTCCGCCGCAATGTAGAGGAATCATGCTGCCGAATTTCACAGTGATTCTTAGGATTACCTGCTGATATTTCTGCATATTTTTAATTCCAAAAAATCCACATTTTACAGAAAAGTCCAGAGAGCAATTTTCAAGGTCGGGTTTTGGGTCGATCGGACTTCTAACTCCGTCGGGACTTCGCCTAAGGCTCTAGCTAGTCTCTGATACCATTGTAGGGTTCCTAGGCACTCTAGTGAAGTCTCACAAGTGATCAAACATGCACAAATCAAATTTTACGGGTGCCTACAAACCCGACTACGGATCGTTTACTAGATATTTAGGCGAAACAAGCAAACTAGTTAACATTTTAACTAAGGGAACAGATATACAACCTTTGTAGATCTGGTCCACCACCTCCACGGCTCCGCAACGAAGTCCTCTCGCTGTCCAAGTGAACTCCCGGGCTCTAGCGTCGGCTTCGTCGAAGAATAAGCGAGCTAGGTCGTCAATATCCATGCCGAAGATGATCTACGTCGAGGCATCGCTAGATCAAGCTCCACCTTCACCAAACCTTGAAAATTTGTGAAGGAAACACACTCTACTACTTGGCAAGAGGTAGAGGATGAAGAAATAGGAAGTGGGTAGACTTTAGTTTTGGATTTCTCACTTGATTTGGCTAGTTGCCATTGAAGTAGAAAGCTTTTCTTCATGTTGAAGAAGATGAAGAAGATATGATAAGATTATTAAAAAAGAAAATAAAAATAATACTTATCATGACTTCAACCATGGTTTAGTGTAGAGATTTAACCAAGGTTTAGATGAGTGGTTAGGGTTAGAGAAAAGACAAGAATGGTGGACTTAGTCAAGGTTTCAAGAAGCTTCAAAGAAAAAGACAAACTAAGCCACCATTTCATTTTCTCTTTATCTTTTCCAAAACAATAATTAATGGATAAATAAATAAGAGAAAAGAAACCCTAACCATTCAATAAACATGGTTTAATCTTTACACAAACCCAAAAGAGCAAGTATCATCAAACATGATACAATCTTGTGCATAAAAGTATATCACATATACAATGTGTACAAACCAAGTGAGTAAATCCATTTAAAGTGAACCAATACTAGTTAATGCAAAGTAATATATCAAATATATATAATTATACATTAAATCATTAAATCAACACTTGATTTAACGATCCGGTCATATCGCATATAACCGATTAGTATCCTATGTATCGGCTTATCGAATCAATCCTTGATTCGATAACTAGGTTATATCGCATATAACCAATCGATACATTGATCGTGAGAATGGAATACGGTATCACATACTCGAATTATTCTCGGTCCTGCACATATCTCATATGCGCTCCTATTTCGTTTCGCTTGAGCCAGGAAACCTCTGTGTAGGACTCTAAAGACTCGTCAATACGCCGGTAGCAGATGATGATCATATCAAACACCCACAAGCCGCAAGCGGTCTGCTAAACGTAACGGCCACCCGGGTATTGAGCGATCAGAAGATCGACGAGCAAGCCCGCTCACACTCCTGCGAATCCAACCAGTAACACTTACCGTACGGTCCGGTCTGTTCGTCTGATATGTCGCATATCTTGCCTAGGGGTGGTAAACGTCAGACCCCAATAGCTCGATAAGTCATGCCGACGTAAGGTCCATAACATTCGTGAAACTACTGATAACTCTTACCAGTATATCACTACAACCCTGGCCAGGGATTTCCTGTTATGGCCAGTCGAGCATAGCACAACATCAACCCCCAATACCGGGAGAGAGGAATCCCCTCCTATCGCTCATTGCCTCCATGTGAATCGGGACTGTACCCAAAAACCACCTGTTTGCACGACTCAGTAGAGCCGTGGTAGGGTGGAAATCAAAGCACAGTGGGAGACACACAAGACTCTATGGCGATCTCGGGTCAACAAACTAAGCTGTACCAGTGTCACCAGAGAACTGCCATCTGACGTAAGGTATAATACCATCTGGGAGTTCTCGGCGAGTCCGTTCAGTGTACCCAGTCTCCACTGAGCACCCGCATACCATCTTCGATATCAAACACCAATGGATATGGGATCATCCATCGCCCATCGCATGGGTCGAGAAGATATGCGCTAGTCTACTCTGGAATATCGATGCCCCGTCTCGATATTCCCTCGACTAGGAACATTTCAAGGATGTACTCATGGACTACCCAGGCCCCACTAGTATGATCTACATCATAGTCCTGGAAGTCGAGTACACATCCTATGGGCTTTATCAACATGTAATCAGAGAGACAGAAAGTATACATGTTAAGATAAAGAGCAACCAGATAGCATACTATCATGTCGAGCAAGAAAGTCCTACCTATATATGTCCCAGCATCCACTACAATATACATCCAATGTACAGCAATGGCCTCTAGGGCATACATATAACTAACAACCCCTACGAGAGCGGAAAGCAACCCTACCAATTCTAGAGTTAGGAGACCCAGACTCGACTCCTCGAGATGGTCTCCCACTGGACTCTAGAACCCGGTTACTTGTGCTCCCCTCCTTGGGTCTATCCTAATGCGGAAAAGTAAATAATATACAACAATGGTGACATCATCCTCAACCCGGAAGTGCCCCAATAAAAGAATATTACATACAATGAATTTTAAATGAATGAAAATAAAAACTCTCATCTCACATAAAACCCCCGGCTATTCAAAACACGACGATCCAATATAACATATCACAGCAACACATAACATCACATGTCATCAACATAAGTAAATATGCGTATCACAATTGTCGTTGACATATAGCAACGAAAACGGTGATACACCACATATTACACTTACGGTCGCAGAAAAGAAAATATCAAACTACAATATTTGGAATCCACAATCACCTTAGACATCATAAACCCAAAATATCACATACTTTGGATTTCATGCTTAACTATATGAATTCCACATATTGTATCACATTCCACAAATAGCTAGATGGCGTTAAAAATTCCGATCGAATCAACAAACACCCAAAATTTCCCAAATAGCTCAACACTTGAGCGCAGTTTAAAAATACTCATCACATGCCACAGTACCTATGGACCAACTGTAGAAGGGTCAACCCTTGCCTCACCTATGGCGCCGCAGAACTACCGCAAACCCTAGGATTTGGCGGCAGTTCTTACGGTCATAGAATCGAGTTAGGGTTTTGTTCTTCTAGAGGGTCCACCGCATTACTTGCATGATATTTGAATGTTCTTTAACTCAGAAAAAATCCAACTCTTGAAAAAATTTCCGTCGAGGGTTAAAGTGGGTATTTGATATCCGTTCGAACTTTTTAACACCGTCTAAATAATCCGAAATATAGTTAGAATTACGACTACGAAACACTCCGAATTGCCTTTGCAAAAAGATAACATCACATGCAAATTTAGCAAAAACAAGTAACACCTGAAACACCAAAACCTAGAGACCAAAACATAGGACAAACACGAACCCCAGAAGCCTCCATAGGGCCGGCCAGATCGGTTTTTATGGCTATGTGCTCGGGTCAAATCCACCCAAATGAGTTCGTATTTGTTCAGTGTTCATGTTACATCTCATATAACATTCTGCAGTTGCTTAAAATTATTTTCGACGCTTTAAAAAATGACAGAAACTGGGTTTCTAGTTTTGAGTGTTTCGGAGTTGTTTTGGTTTCGTAATTCTACAAATATCGTCTAAATCTCTAGCTTGGCTCTGATACCACTATAGGATCGATTGTCACGACAGCAAGGGTTCGGGAGGCATCGTCCATTCCATTTTCAAAAATTTGCCGTACAAAACAATCCTAACCCTAGAATCTTAACTAGTGATTTAGACGATACAATGTGTAAACTACTTTACAACTAAGTGAACTAGGAATACAACCTTTGTAGACCGGTCCTTCACTTCAATAGCTCCGTGTAGTAGTCCCTTCACTCCAAGTAGTGATCTTGCGGACTCTAGAGTGGCTCCACAAGAAGAAAGCAACGAGCTTGCACGAAGTCTTCGAGGCCGAAGATGATCTACGTCGAGGAGACACTAACCCAAGCACCTCTTCACTAATGTGGGATTAGTGAAGCTAACACCATAAACTAAATTGCTAATCTAGTAGAGGATGATGAAGTGGGATTTTTGCTTACTTTATAATTACTTTCTCACTAATTTTATGCTCCTCTCAAAAACCTAGAGAGCTCTCTCTTGAGCTTGAGGAAGATGAAGCAAAAAATTGATGAGAGAGTGAATGGCAACCATGGGTGAAAAAATATCTCATATAACACATGTAGAGACTTAACCATGAGTTTAGATAATGGTTGGGTTAACAAATATCTAGTATAAGACAAAACTAGTGGACTAAGTCAATGGATCTCCAAGCTACTATAAGCTTCATGCCATGTGACCAATTTCCAACTAATAATTGATTTACTCTAAATAAATAAACCCTTCATTATCATTAGCATGGTGTAAGTATCATACACCCATGTTGCATGTGGCATCAAGCATGACACGAAAAGAAAACACAATTAACATATATCACATATATATTAAGTGTGCACATGTGAGAAAAAGAAATGCTTAAGTGAGCTAATATTAGTTAATGTAAATTAATATATCAAATATATAATTATACATTAAATCATTAAATCAAAACTTGATTTAATAATCCGGTTATATCTCATATGACTGACTAATATTATTCGTATCAACTTATCGAATCAACACTTGATTCGATAACTCGGTTATATTTCTCATATAACCGACCGATACAGTATCGACTTATCGAATCAACATTTGATTCGATAACCCGGCTATATCTCATATAACCGATCGATACCTTATATCGCGAGAATAGAATACGGTATCACATACTCGTATTAATCCCGGTCCCGCACATATCACATATGTGCTCCTACTTCGTTTTGCCTGGGCCGGTGAAACCTCTGCGTAAAACTCTAAAGACTCGTCAATACGCCGGCATTAGGTGATGATCATATCAAGCACCCACATGCCGTCAGCGGTATTAGCTGGACGTAACGGCTACCCAGGTATTGAGCGATCAGAAGATCAACAAGCAAGCCTGCTCCTACTCCTGAAAATCCTGTCAGTAACACTACCGTACAGTCCGGTCTTTTCGTCTGATATGTCGCATATCTAGTCTAGGGGTGGTAAACGTTAGACCACAGTAACTGATAAGTCGTGCCGATGTAAGGCTAATAACGGGTCGAGAAACTATTGATAACACTTATCAGTAAATCTCCGTAGCAGCCCTGGCCAAGGACTTTATCGTTATGACTAATCGAGCACAGCGCAACATCAACCTCCAATACCGGGAGAGACGAATCCCCTCCTATCGCTTATTGCCTCCATATGATTCGGGACTGTACCCAAAATCCACCGTTTTGCATGTTCTCATGAACGTGGTAAGGTGGAAATCAAAGCACAATGGGAATCATACAAGACTCTATGACGATCTCGGGTCTACAGACTAACCTGTACCAGTGTCACCCGAGAACTGCTATCGGACGATAGGTATAATACCAGCTAGGAGTTCTCGGCGAGTCCGTTCAGTGTACCCAGTCTCCACTGAGCACCCGTATACCATCTTTGATGTCAAACACCAATGGATGCGGGATCATCCATCGCCCATTATATGGGTCAAGATGCGTATACGCTAGTCTACTCTGGAATATCGATGCCCTGTCTCGATACACCCTCGACTATGAACAATTATAGGGTGTACTTGTTGACTACCATTGGTCCCACTAGTATGATGTCCATCATAGTTCTGGTCATTAAGTACACATCTTAAGGGCTTTATCAACATATGAGAGCAAGACAGCATCACTTATATAAGTTAACATGTTAAGACAAAGAGCAACCAGATAGCATACTATCATGTCGAGCAAGAAAGTCCTCTCTATATATATCCAAGCATCCCCTATAATATACATCACATGTACAATAATGGCCTTTAGGGCATACATATAACTAACACCATGTTACCTGGGAACTGCTACCTGACGATAGGTATAGTACCAACCAGCAGTTCCCCATGAGTCCGTCTAGTGTAACTCATAACCCAATGAGCACATGCATACTATCTCCAGTATGACGTACTGATGACTGTGGGACATACCATCTCCCCTATGTAAGTCGATGCCACACACCCCGCGGGTTCACGGAGAGGCGGAATTTGCAAAAAACAATTTTAATATGCTTCGTAACATCGACTAAACACCAAAATCGATACTATACCTTAACTAACTAAATGTTTATGAGGTTTAACTACTATGCAAGAATGTTATTCCTCAATTAACTAGTCCTTCTTGTTCTCGTTGTCTTCCTCCTTTTCGTGAGCTCCTTGGAGTGTGTACGGATCGCGCCTCCTCGTCGGCCTCCTCGAGTCGAAGATGATCCACCTGAGAGTGTCTACCTTGAGCTCCTACCTCCAAGATGTGGTAACTAGGTTGCCTAGAGTGCTAATCTAAGTGACCTAGAGGATGTAGATGGTGACTTTGGATTAATAAGTCTCACTAACCCTAGGATTCTGAACACATGAGACAATTAGGGTTATGAGGAAGAAGATGAGTGAGCTTGAGGAGAGAGAGTGTGTTTGGAATTATGAGAGGAATATGGCTAGTTTGTGATGGATATGAGACGTGGAAAAAATCACACATAATATGTGAGTGACACCTAGCCTCTCACATACTATCTAAATGACACCTTGCTTCATAGCCATCAAGAGTCACTAACTAGCCATGTATATTCATAATCTCCTAACACCTCATACCTCCACCTCATTAATCCATTTAACATAAAATGGTAATACAAGTAATGAGGTGGTATCTTCTAGAAGTATTCTTGAACAAATTACAAGAATACCCCTCACCGTATATACATACCGTATCCGTATTCCAAAATATACGAATACAATGAGACAAAATATAATCCGATAATCTAATATTAGGATCCAGCTTAAACCAAAGCCCACTAGTATTATCTGTCCGAACATGATATGTGCACAAGTACACGTATATGTTCGAACCCTGTCGTAAAACCATACGACCTCTACACCGTTTCGCCCGAAGCAAGGAAACCCTCTGTATGGGACTCTAAAGACTCAATATTATGCTGGCAGTGATTTTAACCACAAGCACGTCAGCGGTACTAGCTGTACGCAATGGCTACCTAGGTATCTGTCAATAAGAATGTAGGGTTCCGCAGCAACGCTACTGGGTTTCGGGAGGCATCGACCATGCCGTTTTCAAAAATTTGGCATGCTAAATAACCCTAACCTAGAATCTTAACTAGAGAATTAGATGAAACTAGAATGTAAACAACTTTACATTTAAGTGAACAAGAAATACAACCTTTGTAGACCGGTCTTTCACTTCAATAGCTCCGTGTAGTAGTCCCTTCGGTCCAAGTAGTGAACTCCCGGACTCTAGAAAAGCTCCACAAGATGAAAGGAATAAGCTTGCTTGAAGTCTTCGAGGTCGAAGATTATCTACGTCGAGGAGACACTAACCCAAGCTACCTCTTCACTAATTGTGAAGCAAACGGCCTAAACTAAATGGCTAATCTAGTGCAGGTTGATGAAGTAGGAATTTTTCTCACTTTAGAAATATTTTTCTCACTAATTTTCCTCGCCTCTCAAAAAGCTAGAGAGCTTGAGGAAGGAGATGAAGAAAAGCAACCATGGAAAAAGCAAGTGTAGAATAGCAACCATGGGTGAAATAATATCATATACTAACTCATGTAGAGACTAAACCATGGCTAATCATAATGGTTGGGTTAATAAATATTTTAAGTAAAACAAAATTAGTGGACTAAGTCAATGGTTCCACAAGCTTCCACTAAGCTCCAAACCATGACTAATTTCCATCTAATTTTAATTTACTTTAAATAAATAAAACCCTTCATTATGTTAAGCATGGTGTGAGTCTTATACACCCATGTTGCATGTAGCAACAAGCATGACATAATAATATATATCACATATATATTAAGTGTGCACAAGTGAGAAAAAGAAATGCTTAAGTGAGATAATATTAATTAATGTAAATTAATATATCAAATATATAACTATATATTAAATTATTAAATCAACTCTTGATTCAAATAATCCGGCTATATCACATATAACTGACTAATATCATATGTATCAACTTATCGAATCAACACTTGATTCGATAACCCGGTTATATCACACATAACCGACCGATAACACAAATCGCGAGAATAGAATACGGTATCACATATGCGTATTAATCTCGGTCCCGCACATATCACATATGTGCTCCTATTTCGTTTCGCCTGAGCAAGGAAACCTCTGTGTAGGACTCTAAAGACTCGTCAATACGTCGGCAGTAAGTGATGATCATATCAGTCACCCACAAGCCGTTAGCGGTACTAGCTGGATGTAACGGCTACCCGGGTATTGAGCGATCAGAAGATCAACAAGAAAGCCTTCTCATACTCCGGCGAATCCAATAAGTAACATTACCGTACAGTCCGGTCTCTTCGTCTGATATGTCACATATCTCAGCCTGGGGGTGGTAAACGTTAGACCCCAATAGCCTGATAAGTCATGCCGATGTGGCGCCCATAACGGTTCGAGAAACTACTGATAACACTTACTAGTAAATCTCAGCAACCCTGGCCAAGGATTTCCTGTTATGGCTAATCGAGCATAGCGCAACATCAACCCCCAATACCGGGAGAGACGAAATCCCCTCCTATCGCTCATTGCCTCCATATGACTCGGGACTGTACCTAAAAACCACCGTTTTGCACGTTCTCTTGAACGTGGTAAGGTAGAAATCAAAGCACAGTGGGAATCACACAAGACTCTATGATGATCTCAGGTCTACAGACTAACCTGTACCAGTGTCACCAGAGAACTGCTATCTGACGTGAGGTATAATACCATCTAGGAGTTCTCGGCGAGTCTGTCCAGCGTACCCAGTCTCCTCTGAGCACCCGTATACCTTCTCTGATGTCAAACACCAATGGATATGGGATCATCCATCGCCCATCACATGGGTCGAGAAGCGTATACGCTAGTCTACTCTAGAATATCGATGCCTCGTCTCGATACTCCCACGACTAGGAAAAATTAAAGGATATACTTATCGACTACCTTGGCCCACTAGTATGATCTACATCATAATCCCGGTAGTCTAGTACTCATCCTAAAGGTTTTATCAACATGTAACAGAAATAAGTGTACATGTTAAGATAAAGAGCAACCAGATAGCATACTATCATGTCGAGCAAGAAAGTCCTCCCTATATATATTTCCAAGCATCCACTATAATATACATCATATGTACAATAATGGCCTCTAGGGCATACATATAAGTAACAAAGAAGGCCTATGAGAATAACTCATCCGAACTCCTACTGAGCCTATCTGTGACAATCTCCGTACAGTCCGGTCTGTTCATCTAAGAGTATCGCATATCGGGCCTAGGGGTGGTAGCCGTCAGACCCCTAATAGAACAATAAGTCGTACTGGGGTAGAGCCCAAAACTCCCTGAGAAACTACTGGAGTACCTACCAGTAAATCTCACTTGCCCTGGCCAGGGACTTTGTGTAATGGCTTTCCGAACACAGTGCGATATCGACCCCCAATACCGGGAGAGACGAATCCTATCTAACCGCCACTACCTCCAAGTGCTTCGGGACTGCACCCAAATACTACCTGTTTGCACGACTCAATAGAGACGTGGTAGGGTAGTAATCTAAGAACAATGGGCACACACTCGAGGCGAAATAGCAGTATCAAGTCAACGGACTATGTTGTACTCATGTCACCTGGGAACTGCTACCTGATGATAGGTATAGTACCGACCAACAGTTCCCCATGAGTCCGTCCATTGTAACTTATAACCTAATGAGCACCTGCATACTATCTCCAGTACGACGTACTAATGGCTGTGGGACAGACCATCTCCCCTGCTGGGATGAGAAGCGTATACACTAGTCTACTCTGGAGTATCGATACCCTGTCTCGATAATCCTACGACTAGGGACCAGAATAAGGATGTGCTTATAGACTACCCAGCGCCAACTAGTGTGACTGTCATCACAACGCCGGTAGTCAAGTAAAGATCCTAAGAGCTCTATCAATATGTATTAGCGATACATTAAAAGAAACATATACACATATTTAGATAGAAACAAACCAAGTAGCATACTACTATGTTGAGCAAGGCTGTCATAAAATCCGTGTATATCCCAAGCTTCCAAAATGTAATATACAAACTGGTACTATACAATAATGGCCTCTAGGGAGACATGCGATCCCTTTCCAAATCATGCGATCCCTTTCTAAATCAGTCTTGAGAGACATCTCTTTGGAGAGGGTGATTCCGTGACAAGCGGGTAGATTACCGCGCTTTGAATCTTCCATTCTGAATCTTTTCAGTATGGTGTCGATATACCTAGACCGTGAAAGTCCCAACATCCTCATAGATCTATCACGATAGATCCCGATCCCCAGAATGTAAGAGGCATCACCCAGGTCTTTCATGGAGAACCTTTGTGACAAGAATCCTTTGACAGATTGTAGCATAGGAATATCATTTCCTATCAAAAGAATGTCATCCACGTACAAGACGAGGAATACTACAGTTCTTGCTACAATCTTACTATAGATGCATGATTCATCTGGATTTTTGATAAAGTCAAATTCTTTGACCGTCTCATCAAAACAGATGTTCCAACTCCATGATGCCTTTTTTAATTCATAAATGGATTTAAGTAACTTGCACACTTTCCCGTTGCTCCCACTCTTAATGAAACCCTCTGGATAATCCATATAGACGCACTCTTCCAAATGTCCATTTAGAAAAGTCGTCTTTACGTCCATCTGCCAGATCTCATAATCGTGGAAGGCAGCAATGGCAAGAATGATAGAATGGATTTGAGCATAGCCACTGGAGAAAATGTTTCATCATAGTCCAATCCAAGTTGACAAAAACCTTTTGCAACAAGTCTAGCCTTATAGGTTTCAACCTGTCCATCTACACCAATCTTCTTTTTGAAGATCCATTTGCAGCCTACGGGTTTTACCTCTTCTGGAGCAATGTCCAAAGTCCATACTTTGTTGGTGTACATAGACTCCATCTCGGCCCGCATTGCATCTAGCCATTTTACCGAGTCTCCGCTCTGAATGGCTTGCTAGAAGCTAGTTGGTTCATCATTGTTAATAATGCAATCCTCTCTATCCCCGTCTATGAGAAAACCGTAGTATCTCTCGGGTGGATAAGACTGCCTACTACTCCTGCGGAGTGGCGCGGGGATGTCCAGTTCTTCTGAAACTTCTGGTTCTACCATGCTTTCAGTAATAGCTTGTGGTTCTGGAATTTCTTCCAGTTCTATTGCGCTCCCACTAGTTTCTTTTTCTAAAAATTGATTTTCCAAAAAGTGGGCATGACGAGAAACAAAAACCTTTTGTTCCTCTGCGTAATAGAAAAGATACCCCTAGAGTTCTTTGGGTATCCCACAAACTTACACAGTACTGATCAAGCTTGTCCGCATACTGCTTTCTGACAAAAGCTGGACATCCCCATATCTTCAGGTACTGAAGATAGGGTTTCTTCCCACTCCACATCTGATATGGTGTGGTAGGCACATTCTTGGTAGGAACCTTGTTCAAAAGATATGCAGCTGATTCTAGTGCATAGCCCCAGAATGATCGCGGTAACTCAGCGTTACTCATCATGGAACGTACCATATCTAATAAGGTTCGGTTCCGTCTTTCCGATACACCATTGTGTTGTGATGTGTATGGAGGAGAAAGTTGAGAGAGAATTCCATTCTCTTTTAGGTAATCCAGGAATTCGGCAGTTAAGTATTCACCACCTCGATCAGATCTATGTGTCTTGATACTTTTGCCGGTTTGTTTTTCCACTTCATTCTTATATTCTCGGAATTTCTCAAAGGCTTCGGATTTATGTTTCAACAAGAAGACATGTCCATACCTAGAGAAATCATCCGTAAAAGTAATGAAATAGGAATAACCACTTCTTGCATGTGTAGACATTGGACCACACTCGTCGCTGTGTATGAGTCCCAAGTGCTCGCTCGCTCTTACTCTGTGTCCAGTGAATGGAGTCTTTGTCGTCTTTCCTTTGAAATATGATTGATAAGTTGTATAAGACTGATATTCGAACGGATCCAAATAACCCTCTTTACGTAACTTAGTCAATCGTGTTTCGTTGATGTGACCCAGTCTACAATGCCATAAGAAAGCCTTATTTAATTCTGGAGACTTTCTTTTGTGTGTGTTCTGGACGTTGAAAACTTGCAGTTGGTTTAATACGTATATACCGTTGTTTAGTGTACCCGACCCAATCAAACTATGATTAAGGTGGATGTTTACGACATCGCTTACAAATGTAAAATCATAACCTTCTTTAGATAACAAAGATACTGAAATGATATTACAAGTCAAACTAGGTACACAAAAACAGTTGCACAAAACCAAAAAATGTCCACTTGTCAATCCTAAGTGATATTCCCCTACGGATACAGCATCTACGCTCGCTCCGTTTGCAACTCTGAGGGTCATATCACCCGCCTTCAAAACTCTACGGCTTCTCAGTGCCTGCAAAGAATTACAGATATGAGATCCTGATCTGGTATCCAATACTCAGGAAGTAGAGTTGATTGACAGACAGTTTTCAATCACAAACACACCTGAAACCGAAGCCATAACTTGCTTCAAATTCTGGTTCTTGGCTTTCCAGGCCCTGCAATCCTTCTTCCAATGGCTCTTCTTATGACAGTAGAAGCATTCTTCCTTCCCTACTGTCAGCCCCCCAACTTTTGCCTTGTCCTTTCTCTCTACCTTATGGACCCCTCCTCTGTGTTTGGTGGGGGCCTTCTTCTTCTTCCCCTTGGCTTTCGCCTTGGATCTAGAAGAGGAAGATCTTCCAATGAACAGAGCGGGAGTCTCCCCGGACTTCTGCAGCATGCCCTCTGCGCTCCTCAGCATGTTGAGGAGTTCAGGAAGTGAAACTTTTTTACCCTGAATATTGAAATTCAAGATAAACTGGGTATTAGTAGAGGGAAGGGAATGTAGAATCAAGTCTGTGTACAGCTCATTCTCCGACGTGGTCCCCAGGTCCGTGAGCTCTTCAATCAAGCTGATCATCATAAGGATGTGGTCCCCTACAGATGACCCGATGGCCAACCTTGCTTGAAATAGTTTCTTCGAGGTCTCGTATCTTACGATATGAGATTGCTCTCCATATAAGTCCTTGGTATGGAGGAAGATAGATGCAAGGTCCATCTTCTCATGCCTCCTCTGGTGTTCATTATCCATCGAGGCCAGCACGAGGCACTTGGCTTTCGCACTGTCAATTTCCCAGGTCTTACGGATTTCCTTATCCGCGACGCTGGAATCTGGACCTGGGACGGCGGGGGCTTTAGTAGTAAGTAGATAGCCCAGTTTGTCATATATGAGGGCCAACTCGACATTCCTGAGCCAATTTTTATAGTTTGGCACCGTCAATATGTTTTTATCTAAAAGTAACTTAAGGCCGGTCATCTTGGTCGCTGCAATTAGGAGAGAGAGAAGAAACACTTTAATATGATGCTTTTGCATGTTTAGATTGGTTTTAAGTTTATCTAAACAGTATAGCTCCTACTGTTTCTCGAATCCTTCCTCAAACCATAAAAGAAGAATTAGCCAGGATTAATCTCATCCTACAATACTTGCTTAACATTTCAGTCAGGCTGGTGTTGGTAATTCGAGGGAGGTTTTCCAATGCTTTCGCGAAGTTCCTTAATTGCATAACCTCTTTTCCCCGGAGGCGTAGCCCCACTAACACCGTTCTAGACACCTACTTGGTTTATAGCATTGATCGTTTAGTGAAAAAAATCTCCCAAGGAGTAGCATATACTCACAGTAGGATCGGGATCCAAATATCATTTGTGATAATCCTGAAGGAATCCTACCAAAATTATTACACTCCAAATAGTACGCAACACTAGCAAGTTTCAGTTTCTTTAGAAACTCCCGATGTAGATTTTTGCCCCATGCTCTTATGACCTTGACGAAGGCCAACATATCATAAGTCACATGTCAAGT
This sequence comes from Agapanthus africanus, assembly GCA_030015575.1. Taxonomy (NCBI): domain Eukaryota; kingdom Viridiplantae; phylum Streptophyta; class Magnoliopsida; order Asparagales; family Amaryllidaceae; genus Agapanthus; species Agapanthus africanus. The sequence continues at coordinate 200,670,670 of CM057347.1, read as the reverse complement.
TCTACTCATCATTGTACAGGTTAATTTGAACCAACCCGTACATACCCTTGACGAAGGCCAAAATATTAGTACGACTATCCCAAACCAACGCATCTATCTATGCAACAGATGAATATTCAGCAGCTATCAATTACTATGTCTTGGCGAAGGTCAAAATACATAGCTTGAATACTACTGAATATTCAACTGAAATGACGTAGGGCTACGGCTGGTTTTGGCGAAACCGTGAACGTAGTGAAGTTGATATAATCAAAGTAACCTGATAGCTTTTAAAGGAGTGGTTTGGGCTCCGCATTTAAAAGTCTGCTGGTTTTTTTAAAAAAACCGAGTGGTTTTAAAATTTGTTCCAACGATTCAGCTTTGGTTTGTTTACTTTGCATTAATCTAATACAGTCCCATCATTTACACCTATCATAAGAGAGAGAAACGAAAATAACACGTCCGCTTATGCCATCCGCATTCGCCACTTGGCCCCGTTTAATACCGTTAGGTTACTTAACTAATGCCAAAGCGGGGGCTGGACTAGCGCGGATGCAAAACATAAGCAATGTCTACTATATGGCATATATATAATAATCATTCGTCTCATGCAATAATAGGCATTCCAGATCATAGATGAACATATTGGATATATGTCACGCCCCGAAGGTACGGAACGTGACTGACACTTAAATTACGAAACGTCTAGAGGCGTAACGTAATCTAAGTAAGCCAAAGCCCAGAAATCTAAACCATTTTTTAAAAAAAGAGTGAAGGAATACTTATTTAAAAGTTAACATATAAATTCACTTTGAAAGTCGTAGTAAGCATTTTTAAAAGCATCAAGTCTTTCCCAAAAATTTCGGCAGAGTTTCCTTTATAAATACTGGCCCCAAACGGACACAAACAGGAATATACATAAGTAATGAATAAAGGCATCCCCAAGCGGGAGCTAGCTCTTCGCCAATTGGTGGAAACAACCACGCAAGCAGTCCAAATATACAACGCCGAAGGCGAGGATCAACTTAGAAGGAAAACCAACATCCTCAAGAAAACCAGAGAAGAACCATAATAATACAAGCGCGCGACTCTAAGGTCGAAAGAATAAACAGCTGGTTTTCTAAGTCTATCAAATAATACAAGTCCGGTTGATGGAGTTTACTAGATACAACTAATAAATAAAGTACAACGGTGGTCACGATGCAAGTGAACCCACCTACCCAAGCAATCACCAGGAAAGAAATGGTGTGCCAGCCAAGCCGCCAAGGAAACCTGTACGGCAAAACCTGCAAGAAACTAGGAAACAACGGGGGTGAGTTGCCAACTCGTGAGTAGAAGATATCACCGAGAAGAAATCCCATGTATGACTCTCTCCTAGGCCATACAATAAAAGTACACAATACTACAACGAGGGTGACAAGATATCATAAATGTGATATCAAGGTACTCGTGTCCGTGTCATGAGTAATAATATATCGATGCGTGACGTGTACTAATTGTTGGAGATAGTGCCCTCATAGTCAATTATTGGATCACAGGTACGTGATTGCAATGATTGCGGAGGACCTATACCGGTAGAACAGTCTTACTCGAGATGATAGTATGCTATCTGGTTTGCCTTTATCAGTCGTGTACATGTTCAGGTGACTGATTGCATGTTACACTTTGATAGAGCCCTTAGGATCTTGCTTTACTACCAACAGTATGATGGCGATCATATACGTGAGAGTTGGGTAGTTTATATGCATATCCTTAATTGTGGTCCCTAGTCGTGGGAGTTTCGAGACAGGGCATCGATACTCCGGAGTAGACTAGTGTATACAGTCGAGACCCCGACGAGGGGCGGTGGCCGGTCTCACAAGCCACTGGTGTCAGTTGGATCACCTAAGATGTATACAGGTGCTCATTGGGTTATGAGTACACTGGACAGGACTCGCAGGGAATCTGCTAGTTAGTACTATACCTATCGTCAGATAGCAGTTCCCTGGTGACATGTGTACAGGTTAGTTCATCGACCTGAGGTCGTCATTTGTCTCGTGTGAGTTCCCACTGTGCTTTGATTTCTACCCTACCACGGCTCAAAGGAGTCGTGCAAACAGGTAGCTTTTGGGTACAGTCCCGAGCCATATGGAGGCACGTGAGCGGATCGGCAGGGGATTCGTCTCTCCCGGTATTGGGGGCGAGATCGTGCTGTGTCTAGGAGAGCCATTACACATAGCCCACGACCGTGGCAGGAGATTTACTGGTAGGTACTCCAGTAGTATCTCAGGGTGTTATTGGGCTTCACTCCGACACGACTTATACTGCTTCTGGGGGTCTGATGTTACTAGCCCCCTAGGCGGATATGCGATACTCATTGACGAACGGACCGGACTGTATATACATTGTCACTGTTAGGCTCAGTAGGGTTTCTGGATGAGTTCACTCATCGGCCTCCCTTGAGTACGCTCATCAGCCTCCCTTGAGGTCAGTCCATGGGCAGCCGTTACGCATAGCTAGTGCCGCTGACGGTTTGTGGTTAAACCCACTGCCAGGGTACTGACGAGTCATTAGAGTCCCCCACAGACAGTTTCCCAAGTTCGGGCGAAACGTTGTAGAGGCCGTATGGTTTTATGGCAGAGTTCGGAAAATGCACGTGCGTTTACGCACGTGTCAGTTTTCGGGCAGATGATACTGGTCGGCTTTGGTTTAAGCCGGATCCGAGTATTATATTGAGTAGGTATAATATCTTTGTCTCAGTTGCATTTGTATTAGGTCGAAATACAAATGCGGGTATATTTATACAGTTTCGGGGTTATCCTGAAAGTCGTTTCAGGATCACTTTTGGAAGTTGCCAGTTTCCAGTTTTCTATCAGCCGTCTTTTAACATTCGGTTAAAGACGGATTTATCTTTTCTTGGATGAGAGTGACTCAGTGTTCTAGAAGATTCTAGATGAGGTGACTAGGATTAATTGGTGTTGAGTTTTCATTGGATGCATTAAAGGATTGATGATGTGTATTAGTGACTCATGCTTTATCATTAAAGCTTTTTGTTTTTCTTAAGATATTTGTTCTTGATCTTTTGTTATGATAAGGATGGTTGTTTATGGTCACCTCCATGATTGCTCCTACCATCACCTCCCTCCTTCTATAAAGTGGCCGGCCCTCTCTCTCCTCCTCACTCACTTTGGTAGTTTTCATTTGTAGAAAAGATTATGATAGTATTTGGGGTGTATGGAATTTCACAGTTCATTTCATTCCATCACCCAATTCCCACGGCAACTTCATTAACCGATCGTCCACGGACTTGGACGAAGTGAGACAAAGTCATCTACTCATTCTCTACATCCATCTTGGTCGTCTCTTTTAGCAAACTTGACGACCGAGTTGCCTCGAGTCAGAGGCGGGAGTCCGTTTAAAGAATCAGTGATGTGGTGCCACCTGGACGAGCAGATCGGAGATCGACGAGATCGGAGCAACCGCAACGGAGCATGGGATGATGGTTAAAGAACGAAGGACTCGGATCGTTCGGTATAACCTTTCTACACTCTCTACAATTTGTTAGTTTAGCAATAATGGCAGATCCGGATTAAAGTATACGATAGCGCCAGTTTAAAAGTTTTTATTCCGCATTTGGCGTCTACAGACGGCCGGGGCGCTAGCGTAGACTTACAGTGGTATCAGAGCCTAACCATTTTGCTATACTAACTTGTGCTAACGCGTTTAAAATATCGATCGAACCGGAAAACTAAAAACTGCAATTTCTAACTTCACAGTTTCTGTTGTTTTTAAATGATCTCCTAAAATTTTTCTACATGTCTCAGAAAACTGTGCAGGCTTTTCTAAGAACCACGACAAAATTTGGGCTCATGACTCCACCAAACCGCCGCGGAAACGCGGCCAAACCCATGGTTTGGCCGCGCATCCGCGGCCACTTGGTGAGCTCATGCTCCCAAATTTGTACAGTGGGTTCTTCTGTGGGAATTGAGGTTTTTGGTATATATTTTTTGGGCCCAGGTTTTGTTACTGTTCACCAGTAAGTCGTGGGGCCCACTTCTTGATATTTGGTCGATCGAAATTTAAACATGTTAGTTTACAGTGCTTACATTATATCTCCGACCGGGAATGTCATTTGATCGGTAAACCGCGTCTGATTGCTATAGTTCTTTTAGACGGGTTTGCGAACGTGACATTCGCGTTGATGTTCTGTGTTGTGCTATGATGTTGCGGAATTGTCGTGGTGGATAGCAGTGTGCAATGGTAGTACAGTTTGAGTTTATTTGTACATTTGATATTGCGGGGCGAGCGTCCAACTTGTGGACTGCCGTCACTGCCTGTTGTATAATATTCTTTTGGGGCACGACCAGGTTGCGGTCGATGTACCTGTTGTACTATTTTTCATTACTGTACTAGGTTTTACCCCGCGACGGAGTGCACGGATAGCCGGGTTCTGGGGGGCAACGGGTCCGCATCTCATGGCTTTGAGAGGCAGAGGGGCCTCACTCTAGAATTGGCAGACTATTCGCCGCACTCGTAGGGGGTACAGGTTGACCCAAGGAGGGGTGCTCAATTTACCGGATTCCGTGAAGTGCCGGGTGTTCCATTCACTATGCTGTGGGGACTACCTCGCTTTAGGTTTTGGCGGGTAACTTGCCGCACCCGTAGGGGTCTAGGTTTCATTGCACAGGCTATCCACACGACAGGGGAACGTCGGGTTTCAGCAGCGGCTCTGTGAAACCTGGGGATCCCAGATTATCTGTATTGTTATGTGATGCTTATTACTTTTCTGTAATGTTGCATATTATCACGCCTGGAGCGATTATTGTATATTGATTTATATACTATTAGATGTTGTATATGTTTTACACCCGCGCTAGTCCAGTCCCCGCTCTGTCGTTAGTTAAGTAACCTAACGGGTGATGACGGGACCCAGTGACGAATGCGGATGGCATATACGTACATTTTATTTTCGTTCTTTTCTGGTGTGATTGATTGATGGGACTGCGTTGATTCTGATCAATGCAAAGTAAAACAAACCTGTTTTCAGTTGTTGGAACAAATTTAAAAAGTGTTATTGCAAAGACGTTTCCTTTTGTTTTGCATAGCGGTATTCAGTGGAATATCCTGCACCTCATTCGACGGGGCAAGGGCCGATATCCCTTCACCGGGACTGACCCCTTGGGCAGAAGTTTGCGTCAGGGTAATAACTTCACAATAGTCGATTACAAGTTGCTTTGCATAGCGGTATTCAGTGGAATATCCTGCACCTCATTCCACGAGGAAAGAGCCGAGATCCCTTTACCGGGAGTGACCTCTTTAGCAAAAGGTTTTCGCCACTATATTTTAACAAGCTATCAGGTTCCTTCAGCGATATCAAGTTCACTACGCTAAAGGTTTTTCGCCAAAAACCAGCCGTAGCCCTCCGTCACTTCTTTTGGGTATTCAGTAGTATTCAAGCTATGTATTTTGACCTAACGCCAAGGTATAGTGTTTGGTAGCTGCTGGGTATTCAATTGTTGCATAGATAGATGAGTTGGTTTGGGACAGCCGTTCTGCAATTTTGACCTAACGCCAAGGGCATGTGCGGGTGGGTTCAAATTAACAAGATAGTGATGGGTAGAACTTGGCATGTGACTTATGACATTTTGACCTAACGCCAAGGTTATAAGAGCATGGGGCAAAAATCAGATCGGGAGTTTCTAAAGAAACTGAAACTTGCCAAGTATGCGCATACCTTCTGGAGTATGAGTAACGTGGATGCATTCCATCACGTTATCATGCGATGAGAGTTGGATCCCGATTCCCACTGATGAGTTGGTTTACTCTTCGGGTGATCCCGATTGATTCTTCTTTTAGGTTTGGAGGAGAATTTAACAGGACAGTGGGAGGTTTCCAGATTAGATAAAGTTATGACCATTCTGATCTAGGTTAAAGTGCACGCAGAGTGTTTCTTTTCTCTCTCTCTTTGGCAGCGACCTTTGACCGACCCTAGACTATGACTCGGTGACCAGGTTGACCGAACCTTCTTAAAAATACTGGCTTTTGGATTGTCTATGTTGCATAAGTCATTGCCACTCCTTCTTTTACCCTTTGCATTTCTCAGAACACCCGTATTACTACGGATATCCACTTCCATTGGATAGATCCATCGTATGGTTATATACGAACTCGAAGGGACTTCTTCGAGGATGGATCTAGGTTCAGGAGAAATAGAATTGGTTTATTCAGTTGTCTTTTATTATCACCTTCTCTCAGGTTGCGAGGGCTCCTTGGTTTAGGAGAGTACACCTATTACGCTTATTGGATAGTCTTATTCCAAACCATAGGCAGGTGCCGAAAGGTAGGGAATGAAGAAAACCAATTAGCCTAAGTAGGGTGTGCAGAAGGCAATAACTAAAGACAAAATAAAGGGATTAGAAAGAGGGCAAAGTAAATTGCGACTGATATCATTCACGACCAAAACCGCGTACTTCATCGCCACTCCTATTTCACCTTTAAAGGAATAAGGTATTATTCAGTTGTCTTTTATCATCACCTTCTCTCAAGATACGAGTACTCCTTGGTTTAGGAGGGTACACCCATTATGCTTACTGGATAGTCTTCTTCCAAACCATAGGCTGGTGCCGAACGGCAGGGAAGGAAGAAAACCATTTAGCTTAACGATGGTGTACAGAAGGTAACGACTAAAGACAAATAAAGGGATTTGGAGAGATGGCAATAAAATATACGGTTGAAGTCATGAATTAGATTATGGAAGAGGCATTGCTATGAATACCAGGATACCCCTACGAAACATTTTCATGTTTCAGTGCATTGTTAAAGAAAAACTGTTTTCCCGATTAGACACTTACTCCAAGGGTATGTATTTACCAGGTTACATTCTCATATCTGTATGGTTTTACAGATGATGAGTGGGAGTAAGTTATTGGGAATTAGGTGATCATCCTCATTATATCGGAATTCGTTGTAATTGGTGATATTTGAGGAAATCGCCAGGGTACAGTTTTCAACCTACGAAGCACAGGATTTGAGTTGTTTAACTCAGCGGACATATACAGAGTATTGTATGTTGTCCAGTGTCCTTCAGGACAAAGGGGTAGGTCCTCGTACTATGTTCTGTTTACTTATAACTTCTCTAGTATTTAGACAAGTGTTTCGTAGAAATACAAGGTCTAAGTTTTGAGAAGTTGTGGGTATAAGAATAAAGTAGAGAACCAGGTATCACAAGTATCGGGATTCTTCAAAGAGATCGAAGATGTAGATTCTTGTGATTGGTATTCAGATGATAGTGATGGTTTTGAGAAACGTGTTTCTCTTTCAGGTTACTCATAATTGGATGGATTCCTAAGTTGAGTAATGCTGATTAGCCTCTTTCCATTAAGTTGATATGCACTGGAGACAGCTGCATAATTTGAATATGGTTCTAATTAAATAAGTGCCAAAGTTTCTATATTGGATATAGAATAGTTCGTACCTTAAAAGATGTTAAGGTACGGGGAGTTTTCCAGCTTATGCTTAAAACCAGACGCTGGATAACTCAGGGCACGTTTCTGTAATGGCTGTTTGTGGGTTGACCCTGGCTATGACGAGGGTTGATATTCTACCATTTGGAAGATCAATAGTGATATTGTTCTTGACTCGCCACAGTTTTAGTAAAATGGATTTTTTTCAGAAAACAGTAGTGGGAGTATGGTAGAACTGGAAGTGATTCCAGAACCGCAAACGATTACGGAAAATTTAATAGGACCTAAAGATTCAATCAGGTTTGACATTCCATTAGCCACTCCGCAGATATGGTGGGTAACCTCAGACACCCGAGAGGTACTTCGGTAGCCTCAAGGACGGTGACAGGAAGGTTCTTATCTACCCAGACTTGACACTACTGTTGTTCCAGACTATGAGACCAGGCAGGAGGATAAGTATAGCGTCGTTCTAAACTAGCTTTAGAAGTGTACGTGTATATTATTCTGCCAGAGGGTTGTCGTAGTCAGTGGGAGCAGCGGAAGCTTAGTGGGCAAGTAGCTTATGTCTATTTATAGACTTGAGCAGTTATAGCGGAGATAGATCATCTAATTTTGATGTGACAGTCATGGGTTTGACTTCAATCAGATAGGGGATGGATCTGTTAAGAAGGTAGTAGGGTGTGATGTCATGGTATCTGGATGACATACACAGATTGGGAAGTAAAATTCCTATACTACGATCGGTTGTACTCTTGTCGTCACACAGTTGTTTCTCCAGACAGGATATGGATATAATATTTGACATTCTGGTTTCTAAGATCTATGGTTTTAGATCTGGAATTGGGTAGTTTCCCAATGTGGGTACTTTGACAGATATTCTAATGGTTTTTAGAATAGTTGACTCCTAGCATGGTGGAGTACCTGCAGGTGATGGAGTCACCCTCTCCAAAGGTGTCGTATAGACTAAAGGGGAGAGGGAAGTGCATGATTGGCAGATCACTTGCTTAGGCAATTGAGTCAATCATGAGATGTCAAGTACCACACCAGATGTTGTTTTTGCACTAGATGCGATGAGTTTGTATTAATCCAATCCTGGAGAAACATAAGGAAGCAGTTTTAGAACATAAGTACATGTTCTACGGATTTGATGACGGCAGCCTCCTTCGGGAGACGATCATCATTCCAGGCTTTAAAGGTGACATGGATGACAGAGTGATTGTCAGAGTTATAGTTTTTCCCTCTGACGAAGAGGGACAGTATTATGGACAGGTGGTCCGAGAGGATACTGTGGGTGGCCTGGTGCCGGTTACTGATTAGGTTCAGTGATCGATACAGTCTAAGAAGTTTGGATTTGGAGTTCATTTATGAACTAGGTCCCATCAGATATCCAGACATATTCTAAGACAGGTATTACTCGATTCGGGAGATGGCTTTCTCCGCGAACTTGAGACAAAAAGAGATAAAGAAAGAAACTTCTAGGCGGATCCACTCACTGAGGCTATTTCTCGAACACAATAGTTTTACAAACGGGCTTTTGAAACTGATTAGTAGAGGAGTTGGATGTTCGGTTTCACACGGGCTGTGAGTAGTCGACATCGCAATAATTAGCCTTGAGTGCAAGTGGGAGATTGTTGGAGATAGTGCCCTCATAGTCAATTATTGGATCACAGGTACGTGATTGCAATGATTGCGGAGGACCTATACCGGTAGAACAGTCTTACTCGAGATGATAGTATGCTATCTGGTTTGCCTTTATCAGTCGTGTACATGTTCAGGTGACTGATTGCATGTTACACTTTGATAGAGCCCTTAGGATCTTGCTTTACTACCAACAGTATGATGGCGATCATATACGTGAGAGTTGGGTAGTTTATATGCATATCCTTAATTGTGGTCCCTAGTCGTGGGAGTTTCGAGACAGGGCATCGATACTCCGGAGTAGACTAGTGTATACAGTCGAGACCCCGACGAGGGGCGGTGGCCGGTCTCACAAGCCACTGGTGTCAGTTGGATCACCTAAGATGTATACAGGTGCTCATTGGGTTATGAGTACACTGGACAGGACTCGCCGGGAATCTGCTAGTTAGTACTATACCTATCGTCAGATAGCAGTTCCCTGGTGACATGTGTACAGGTTAGTTCATCGACCTGAGGTCGTCATTTGTCTCGTGTGAGTTCCCACTGTGCTTTGATTTCTACCCTACCACGGCTCAAAGGAGTCGTGCAAACAGGTAGCTTTTGGGTACAGTCCCGAGCCATATGGAGGCACGTGAGCGGATCGGCAGGGGATTCGTCTCTCCCGGTATTGGGGGCGAGATCGTGCTGTGTCTAGGAGAGCCATTACACATAGCCCACGGCCGTGGCAGGAGATTTACTGGTAGGTACTCCAGTAGTATCTCAGGGTGTTATTGGGTTTCACTCCGACACGACTTATACTGCTTCTGGGGGTCTGACGTTACTAGCCCCCTAGGCGGATATGCGATACTCATTGATGAACGGACCGGACTGTATATACATTGTCACTGTTAGGCTCAGTAGGGTTTCTGGATGAGTTCACTCATCGGCCTCCCTTGAGTACGCTCATCAGCCTCCCTTGAGGTCAGTCCATGGGCAGCCGTTACGCATAGCTAGTGCCGCTGACGGTTTGTGGTTAAACCCACTGCCAGGGTACTGACGAGTCATTAGAGTCCCCCACAGACAGTTTTCCAAGTTCGGGCGAAACGTTGTAGAGGCCGTATGGTTTTATGGCAGGGTTCGGAAAATGCACGTGCGTTTACGCACGTGTCAGTTTTCGGGCAGATGATACTGGTCGGCTTTGGTTTAAGCCGGATCCGAGTATTATATTGAGTAGGTATAATATCTTTGTCTCAGTTGCATTTGTATTAGGTCGAAATACAAATGCGGGTATATTTATACAGTTTCGGGGTTATCCTGAAAGTCGTTTCAGGATCACTTTTGGAAGTTGCCAGTTTCCAGTTTTCTATCAGCCGTCTTTTAACATTCGGTTAAAGACGGATTTATCTTTTCTTGGATGAGAGTGACTCAGTGTTCTAGAAGATTCTAGATGAGGTGACTAGGATTAATTGGTGTTGAGTTTTCATTGGATGCATTAAAGGATTGATGATGTGTATTAGTGACTCATGCTTTATCATTAAAGCTTTTTGTTTTTCTTAAGATATTTGTTCTTGATCTTTTGTTATGATAAGGATGGTTGTTTATGGTCACCTCCATGATTGCTCCTACCATCACCTCCCTCCTTCTATAAAGTGGCCGGCCCTCTCTCTCCTCCTCACTCACTTTGGTAGTTTTCATTTGTAGAAAAGATTATGATAGTATTTGGGGTGTATGGAATTTCACAGTTCATTTCATTCCATCACCCAATTCCCACGGCAACTTCATTAACCGATCGTCCACGGACTTGGATGAAGTGAGACAAAGTCATCTACTCATTCTCTACATCCATCTTGGTCGTCTCTTTTAGCAAACTTGACGACCGAGTTGCCTCGAGTCAGAGGCGGGAGCCCGTTTAAAGAATCAGTGATGTGGTGCCACCTGGACGAGCAGATCGGAGATCGACGAGATCGGAGCAACCGCAACGGAGCGTGGGATGATGGTTAAAGAACGAAGGACTCGGATCGTTCGGTATAACCTTTCTACACTCTCTACAGTTTGTTAGTTTAGCAATAATGGCAGATCCGGATTAAAGTATACGATAGCGCCAGTTTAAAAGTTTTTATTCCGCATTTGGCGTCTACAGACGGCCGGGGCGCTAGCGTAGACTTACACTAATGTACCATCCAACGTGTGTCCAGCAATGACACACAAATCATGATAAAACCCGAGTGCCCAGCATCGACACTCAAAACATCACAAAGTCCGTGTCCGACAGCAACACATAATATCCAAATCTCGGGCTCCTTCAGTCCGGATCAGCCCATCACATCAAACCTCTCGACTACGTCGGTATCCTCCGGATATCCGCTGCGCCCGACATCACCGGTAGGTAGTCCGCCCCTTCCAGGCTCATCGTCATCCCCACAAAAACACTCTCGCCCCGTGGTACCATATCGGGTCCACCATGTACCCGAGACGGTTCATCCTCCTCCTCGAATCGGGTCTCGACTACCAACAGAAATCAGGAAAACTCATGGTGGACGACATATACATCATATCACGAGGAAACCGCAACTTGCATTTTAAAATGATAATGAGTTTATAAAATCCCTGCGGTTTTCCCCAAATCCAGAAACCTCATGGAAAATCCGAAATTCCAAAATCAAGAGTCAATAAACACTGAATACCGGCATAAAGCCCCACGATATTGCATAACAGAATGAATGTATAAATGTATGAAGTATCTAAGTAAGAAATGCAATATCTAAACTAGCATATGAAAGCAAGCGTACTAGTACTATGTTGAAACTACTAGCTAGCAATTTATACCAATGAAGTAATGTATTCTAATGTGTACGTGACATGGAAATTACCGATGATGATGTGTGTGAGCCGGCAAGCAAGTGTACGTGGAGCATACGCATCATCGGTAATGGTGTTGGTGTCCTAATAACAGGGGTTCATAATAACTAAAGAAAACACATTTATAAGCATGCAATGCGATGAGAACAGCATGAATATACGGAAAATGATGTAGTAACCGCAACATTGAAGAATATACATTTCCATATACGAGTCATGCAGTTTTTGGTGTTTGAAATAGCACGAATCGTGGCTTTAGAAAAATAGGGGCTACGGGGTCCTTGAGAAAAGATGTGTCTTTTGAAAAAATCCGTAGTATCCCTCGGCCTGTCTTTAAAAATACTCATGATTCGTTAGTTTTGAAAATAAGTATGACTCGAGCCTAGTCTATCATCTACCTAATCAACTACAGGACTAAACTAAGAGACCAGTCGAAAGGGTAAGGAAATCCACCTAAAATCTGAGTCGATATATCTAGTAGTCGGTGATCCCGCCTCAATAGCGTCACGTACGGCATCAATCATCATATCTATACCTCGTACGGTAAAATCCCTCATATGGCATCCCAAAATCGGGGTACGGGTCAACTATCACATATACCTCATTATTCATATGGTATCATTATCGTAAAATCATGAATTAGGGGTACCGTTCTAAAGTCTAGTACATTCCAATATCATCAAACATATATCCTCGTGTGTATGAAAACACATCGCCCATCGATCCACTATAATATCATGTCGTATATCATATCAAGACCCAATCACATGTCACAATCTAACGGCATCATACCTGATCATATCGGCTCATCTCTAAGTATCATATACTGGGCCCATCATCCGTGTATACGTATACACACACACACACACACACACCAACGCATCCACAAATATATATATATATATATATCTATATATATATATATATATACATATACATATAAGCATATACACCTAAACATATCACGTGTGTGCATGTGTGTGTGTATCAACCTTTACTCTAGGGTTTCGCGACTAAGAAACTAAACTAAAAGCACTTTCTTGCTAAGTATTCACGTCTCACAATAACACATATGTATATATATAATATTCGCATCCTACCCTACGAAAGTGCGGGCACTACTACAAATAAGGGTTGCCCCTACGGATTTATCCATAGGGGCAAACCACTGCCCCTACGGATATATCCGTAGGGGCGAAAAAATAATCTGTAGGTACAAACGCCGTAGGTGCAAGTTGAAGCCCTGAACTTGCCTCTACGGGCAAAAACTTGCCCCTATGGAGTTCTGTGTAGGTCTATTTGCACCTACGGAGTAGGCCGTAGGGGAAAAAAAGTTATTTTATTTACGGGTTTTTTAAATATATTAACTGTACCTACGGAGGTATCCGTAGGGCCAAGTACTGTCCCCTACGGATACATGCGTAGGTACATATCCGTAGGGGCAAAATATCAAAAATCCTGATATTTTGCCCCTACGGATAACTCCGTATGGGCCTTTGTTTGCCCCTACGGATATATCCGTAGGGGCAATCCCAACCCCCTGATACTGAGATCAGGGGGGAAATATCAGTTAATGCTGATATTTTTCCCCTACGGTTGAAACCGTAGGGGCAACATGTGTACCTACGGATTAATCCGTAGGTACACATTATCTGTTTTTTTTAAAAAAGGGCTGCCTGATTTTTTCCCGCCCTGTGCACAATAATATATATATATATATATATATATATATATATATATATATATATATATCAATAAAATATAAAATTAATCATCACACAACATATATTGCAGTATTCATAATCACATCTCACGCATATAATATACAAAAGAAACCCAAAAACTGAATATGACAAACATATGGGCCCTGCTAGGGCCCAGTCCCCGCTGGACACGTCGCTCACTGGAGACGGAGGAATAACCGCCGGGGTGGAGTCCAACCTCATATGGGCCCTGCTAGGGCCCAGTCCCCGGCCTCTCTCCCAACCTCCGTGGTGCCCTCCGTGTGCGGCGTCCAGAACTGGGGTCAACAGCCTCGGATCGCTCTGTCCGGTAAAATTGATCCCCGAGGCCTCGGCCTGCTCAACCACCCGCTCCTACACCCACATTAAGCAGTAAAGTACAAGTATAAAATTTAAACTTGAACCTTCCAAAACTAAAATTTCAAATATGGGTAGAATAAATATTAACACTTACGCAATACTCCTGGGTGGCGACGTCGGGATATCGAAGCTCGCCCGTGGCGGGATCTGTCGAGGTGCCGTGGACGGCAAGATATGCGGACAGCACACTTGGTGTACCACCTTGCGCCACGGTCTGAGCTGTCTGCAATATTAGAAATTAACTCTTAATATTAGAAATATTAGAAAATAACTCTTAATATTGCAGAATATCACAAAGGTCGGTCTATTGTAATTTACCGATAACTCCATGGCTCGAGTAATATTCCTCGAGCCACCTGTGTAAGTGGGGCGACCCCTCTTCGCCGACTTCCTGTTCTCTGTATTCTGAGCGGCCTGTTTCTGCACAACGCATTAACATTTAGTTTTCTAATTAAGGAACACAAAAAAATAAATTATATCTAAACAATGAATTACATTTAAAATACATACCTGTTTGCGTTGGGAGTCGAAATATTCGCAGAATAGAGGCCATGTCTCTACGTCGACTCTCGCAAACGCCGGAGTAGATAGGAGGGCCACTCTCTCTGCCTCGGGGGTCGCCCTCCACACGAGTAGCAGTTGGCCTTCAGCTCATTCCTGTTATATCGGACCTTGGTCTGCATGTTCTTCATCAGGCCATTGTACAGAGCATGAAGGTCGAGCACCCTCCCAGGGTGATCAGGGTCGGGTACAGGCTGAAAATCGTAATCCGACTGAAAATACAAAAAAAATATTGTTATTAGATTGCAAGTGTTAATAATAAATATATTGGATAAATCAAATGAAGATATATATTAATACGTACCCGAGCCTGATCAAAGAAGAGGGCGAATGAGTGCCGGTGCTGCTCGTCCCACTCAACATGAAGTGGATAGTTCTTCACGAGCCGGCTCTCGTCCCCCATATACCGACCGAACCTCTCTGCATGAGCACCGGTATAGCGATAGTCAAGGGTAAAAAAGAGGGGGAATGCTGCCTCCCCCTACTCTGTCAGGCCTCAGCCTATGGGACTGATTCGGGCCTCGAGTCCCCCTTTGGGGATGGGGAGGCCCTGCGTCTGCACGAAATATCAAGACAATCAATATTAAGACAAAGTTGTATTAAGAAATCAAGCTTAAACGAAAATTGAAGTGTGATATATACCTCCGGTGACTATCGCACGAGCCTGGGCCCGGGCAGCAGCACGAGCGGGACGATAGTTCCTCCGGTGAGGAACAACCGGGGTCCCGAATGCGGACGCATCCCCTCCAACTAGAAAATAATCATTGACGCTAAATTTCCATGAAGTTCATATTTATTCTATAGAGCATATGTAAAATGAATAAATATTTTATATTTATTCATACTAACATGCAGACGATGCGGAGGGTATGGAAGCGGCAGGAGTGGCCCCTGCGGAAGATGTGGACGCACCACCTATAATTAGACAATTAAAAATAGATTGTATAAGTAATTGCAAAAAGAATGTGTAGATCAATAATATAACGTTCTAAATCAATATGCATGCACTATAGGATATATAAACATACCCGCAGGTGCGGTGGTGTCACCACCTACAGCTAGACAATAATAAAAATTGCTAAGTAAGAGCAAAAGGAATGTGTGTATATTTATGATATAGCATTCTAAATCAATATACATGCATTATATGATATATAAACGTACCTGGAGGAGCGGGAGTGGCCTCTGTCCCAGATGTGGACGCATCACCAACAACTAGACAATCAAACATTGACAATATAAGTAATTTTGACATAAACAGGCATGAATATCTGTAATATTACATTCAAAATGGATATGCGTGCAGCATACCTGGAGGTGTGGCAAAATCCACACGGAAGGAGGCATCCGAAGGGGTCTCCGATCTGGGTGCAAGACCGGCCTTCTGAAGCTCCCTACGCAGCTCTCCGGGCGACAGAACCGCTCTGCCTTTGCCTCTGCCTCTTCCGCGGCTGGAGCTCCTGCCGCCCCTCGCTGCTCCCGACATCGTCATCTAATCTAGATAAACGGTTCGTGGACGCATTAGACAATCATTAAAAGTATTGACTATATATGTATAGAGCGTAAACTGTGAAGTAATAATATAACATTACTGATAACTTTTTTCGTTTCGTGGGAGCATTATACATATCTACTTGGATTTCATCGTCGATGTCATTTCTAACCCACGTAACTTCATGATCGGTCGAAGACAACCCGTCCTTCGAAACAGACGGTCGGAGCACTTTAAGCCTTCTCTATTCTTCGTCCTCATCGCTGTCCTCGAATTCTGGGACATCGTAGACATCTCTGGGTTTCCATCGGCATACAACACTCCATCCCGGATGCTTCAAACACTGTAAGTAGTATACTTGGAACGCTTGGTTCGGAAAGATAAACGGATCTTCCTGACTGTAAAATCGAAGTGTGTTCACACTGGTCAATCCATATTCATCTTTCCAAGTCCTAAGATTGCTTCTCTACCTGTCCGTATCGGTTCGCGTATCGTACCAAGTACACTGGAATATATAAAAGGGTTCTGATCGTCCGGGATAGCGGATGCCGATATACAATTTAAGTACCCATAATAAATCACACCGCCCGATCCTACCGTCGCAATCCCACTATTCTGAGTGGTTCTAGATGTTTCTATGTCCTTAACTTCGAATTTGTATCCAAGGACACCAAATCCTTTGTAATATGCAACCTCCATTCTAGGAAATTGAGCTAAACATCTTGAATCACTCTCAAATGATGCAGACAAGTTCGGATCGTGGATCTAACAAAACAAATTTTACGACAAATACATAACGATACAAGTTTAGATTAAAACTGATAGCAATAAAATGTTATTCGAATAACTTACATGATCTGTGACCCAATCACAAAAATTATCCTGATGATATTTTTCCAATCGTTCTTCGTTCCAATCAGGATGCCCCTCACGTACCTCGTTAAAATGAATTCTGTTTTCGACAAATAATGGTGACATTAATATTATATCATTTCATACACACACAAACACAAATATAACAATTAATCCAAAAAAACATACTCTCTAATTTATTCAAGACATGCGCAATTAAGCAAGATAAACTGGTATATCTTGTTGATAAACATAGTGTCTACCCTCTTATACTCGGCTTTACCATATGGCCCGTCTTGAATTCTTCGTGGCCGGTTAAGTCTTGTCTCAATGTTCTCGTTCAGATAGCGGGAACAAAATGTGGTTGCTTCATCAAGAAGATAACCTTGCATGATAGAACCCTCTGGTCGATTTTTATTGCGTATATACTTCTTAAGAGTGTAGAGGTACCTAATGAAAATATGTTGAATAAATAAATACGGGCATACAGGACAACAATAAATTTATAAATTGCGCGAAACGAAAAATTACACGTACCTCTCGACGGGATACATCCATCGATATTGTACCGGTCCGGCTAACTTCGCCTCAGTTGCAAGATGAACCGTCAAGTGTATTATGATATCGAAGAATGACGGTGGGAAAATACGCTCAAACTTGCAAAGTATCAACGCAATAGAATTTTCTAGTTTATCCAGCATCACAACCTCCAGTGTTTTAGGACACAACTCCCTGAAAAACAACATAGGTCGTTGATTACTAGACCAACCGATTCGGGAAGAGAAGTCCTGAGGGCTAATGGAAGAAGGTGCTCCACGATAACATGGTGATCATGACTTTTCAGCCCATCGATCTTGCCCTTCATAATTTTTATTTTCTTGCTGAATGATCCTGAGAAACCTGTGGGAACTTTCAAATCATGCAACACCTGCAGGAATCTTTTCTTCTCCGGTTGTGACATATGATAAGTGGCATTGGGAAGTACAAACTTTCCCGGTTTACCCGCTACCGGTCTAAGGTGCAATTCACTTCTTATTCCCCACTCTTGTAGATCCATCCGAGCATTCAGATTGTCTTTCGATTTCCCGTCTTTACAAAGAAGCAAGTTAAGTATGTGCTCTGATACTCCCTTCTCTATATGCATGACGTCCAGACAATGACGCACTGAATTTATAGACCAGTACGGAAGCTCGAAGAAAATGCTTAACTTGTTCCAAAATGGTGGTTTGACCTGTTTCGTCGGATCCATCCTGAAGGTCACATTATTGTAACCATCCTATTTAGCAGTCACGTCCTCTCCAGACAATGGGGATGGAGGTCCAAGAAGCTCCTGATGACCATCAAAGCGAATCGTGTCTAACCTATAGGGGTGGTATGGAGGTAGGAAACGTCGATGACCGCAATAACAAACCTTCCTGCTAAAATTCAAGAATTTCGATGTTGTGTGTTCATGGCAATGAGGACATGCTTTGTGACCATATACGGACCAACCTGATAGCATTCCATACGCTGGAAAGTCATTAATTGTCCACATTAGAGCCGCACGCAGTATGAAGGTTGTATTTGTGTTTGCATCATATGTCTCTACAGCATCAATGAACAAAGATTTCAACTCCTCGATCAGAGGTCGGAGATAGACGTCGATATTGTTCCCCGGTGAGTTTGGTCCGTCGATAAGAAGAGGCATCATAAAGTATGATTGGTCCATAGCCAACCAAGGCGACAGATTATAAATTATCATTAAAACGGGCCATGTGCTGTGACTTCCAGCCATATAGTTGAATGGGCAGAAACCATCAGTAGCCAGTCCGAGCCGGACATTGCGAGGATCGCTACTGAATATTGCGTGCCTCCTATCGAAATCCTTCCATGCCGGTGAATCTCTTGGATGGCTCATTTTCCATCTTCACTTGGAGGAGCACGGTGATACCAAATCATTGCCTCGGCTGTTTTCTTGCACCTGAATAGCCTCTGTAGCCTCTGTGTTATGGGAAAGTATCGTGCTATCTTGACAGGTATATCAGGCTTCTTATCAGAATCTTTCGGCTTATATCCGACCTCTCCGCATGTTGGACACTCTTTCAAATCTGAATTCTCTTTCCGGTACAACACGCAATTTTTAGGGCATGCTTGAATCTTCTCGCACTTTAGACCCAAATCAGACATCATCTTCTGGGCTCCGTACCAGCTGTCGGGCACGTTATTTCCCGGAGGCATAGAATCATTCAAGAACGAAAGAAGCATTGCGAATGACTTGTTGCTTCATCCATTTAGGCACTTAATCTGGAAAAGTTGGATGAACCATGAGAGGGTGGAATACTTCGCATTCTCATAAATTGGTTTCCTAGCATCATTCATGAAATTTTCATATTTATCCGCACGCGGTCCTTGATCGGAAGGAATGTCATCTTCGGTACGAATAGATTCACCTAGGGCAGCCTCTACCATATCCTCCATTTCTTCTGATGGAAATAAATTACAGTCTTCTCCTTCTGCCGCATTACCGAATTCTTCTTCTTCTACTGCCGCATTATCGTGTTCTCCTTCTTCTTCTGCCGCAGTACTACATTCTTCTCCTTCCCCGTGATATTTCCAAGTTGTATAAAGTCTAGTAAACCCATATTTTACAATATGAAGCTCTGCCAATTCTACCTTCTGCCAGTACTTATTGCCACATCTATCGCACAGACAGAGAATCTTCTCTATTATGATCTTATTATGTGCGTGTGCAAATTCAATGAAAGCAGCAACTCCTGCGACAAACTTAGGTTGCATACGTTGTTGCCAATCCACATACATCCAGTCCTTAACTCTGACATACTCATGGGCCATGTTAGACTGTATAACATATAAATTGTAGGTTATGGTGACTATATTGAGAAATATAAGAACAGGATAGTTACTGACAAAGGAGAAAATCCGTGTATATGCATTAGACTTAAGCTCCTATGGAGAACGTATCTCCTTTTAATATTATTAAATGTTCTCATGTAGTGCGCACGTGCATTGCACGTGGTGCGCGCATAGCGGGCATACGTGCATTGCACGTAGCGCACATGGCGCTTGCGCATATGCGCATTATGGGGAGGAGCAGGCTCCTAACTTGGAGAACTAAGCTCCTTTTAATATTATTGAATATTCTCATGTGGTGCGCACGTGCATTGCACGTGGTGCGCGCATGGCGGGCACACGTGCGTTGCACGTAGCGCACATGGCGCTTGCGCGTATGCGCATTATGGGGAGGAGCATGCTCCTATCTTGGAGAACTAAGCTCCTATGGAGAACTGAGCTCCTTTTAATATTATTAAATATTCTCATGTGGTGCGCACGTGCATTGCACGTGGTGTGCACATGGCGGGCACACGTGCGTTGCACGTAGTGAACGTGGCGCTTGCGCATATGCGCATTATGGGGAGGAGCATGCTCCTATCTTGGAGAACTAAGCTCCTATGGAGAACTAAGCTCCTTTGAGAATTGAGCATTAAAGAACTAAGATGCATTAGACTTGAGATTGAGATACATACCTGCAACATAGAAAAGAAATCAATAAACAAGATGAATATAATATAAATTTAAGTTGAAAGAATATATATCCTCCTTTCAAATGCAATTATGTTTCGATGATGCTGAAGATGTTACCAGAAAAACATCTTCTGCCAACCTTCATGTGTGAAGGGGTGTGTGTGGGAAATTGGGTACACGGTGTCAGAAAAGTTTTCTGGCGTCCAAGTAAAATCCATAACTAAATCCCTATCTTGCCCTTCCTTTTCTTCAAATCAGAAATGTGTCTTTTTTTTGCATTATAAATGGTCTGGTACCACAAGCTCAGTATGTTGAATCATGTTTTGGTTGGACAAAGACTTGCCAATGGCAGCATGCAAAGATTTATTTGGCCACAAACTACAACCACCACATGAATGCATACAATTATAATTTTTGGGCAATCAATCTATAGCTAGCTACTTGATTCTATATCTACAACACGAAAGACACGAATTCTTCCCATGTCTCCTCATGTCTCCATGGAAATTGGGGCAATATCGTCAGTGATTACATTAATTCCTCATGACTCCACGAATTCTTCCCTAGCCCCAGTCCCAGCCCCAGCCCAGCCCAGCCCTACCCCAACCTAACCCCAGCCCCAGCCCCAGCCCAGCCCCAACCTAACCCTAACCCCAGCCCCAGCCCCAGCTAAACCCCAACCCCAACCATAACCCTAACCCTAACCCCAGCCCTAGCCCCAGCCCCAGCCGAACCCCAACCCTAACCCTAACCCCAACCCCAACCGTAACCCCAACCGCAACCCCCTGCCGAACCCCAGCCCGAGCCCGAGCCCCAGCCCCAACCCTAATGCTAACCCCAACCGATGCCTCATCAGTATGCAAACAATGAACCATAGCCCTAAAACAATCAAAAATTTGAGTAATTGAAGATTTCCTTACCTGATCGAAGGCGACGATCGATCGAAGGCGACGATGAAAACGGAGATGAGCAGGCGCTGGCGACGATGAAAGCAGGCGGTGGCTACGACGAATCGGCCGGCGCTGGCGACGACAAGAACGACGATCGATCGGGGGGAACGAGGGTTTGGGAATTTGGGTTTGTGCGCGCGATCGATGGAGAAAATAATTTTTAGGTATTCAGCGTAGGGATCGATCCGTGCCTTTTTAATTAAATATCTATTTAGTTTCCCCTACGGATAAGTCCGTAGGTTCTTGGTTTGCGGCTCTGTAGAGGCAAACACTAAATTAAGATTTAATATTTTTATTCTTGAACGTCTTGGACCGTAGGGGCAACCTTCTGGCCCTACGGCTTAATCCGTAGGGCCAACATAAATCTGCCCCTACGGATTTCAATATCCGTAGGGGCAACCCCCTATTTTAGTAGTGGGGGGTGTTATACGCCATCCACCCGACTTCCGCCGTAAATATACATCTACTTACTTTGATCCTTGCTTGCCGAAGTCAAAGTCGCCATGCTCTTCCTTGTTATCCGAAGTCCACGTGAAGGTGCCTAAATATTTACACATAGTATCGTAAACAGAAATCGCGTACGAAAACCAAAACGGTACACGAATCACACATAGGTTAAAACCTATGGTCTACGCATGCAAAAGAACCAAATAACCCTCGACATCAACGTACAAACGCCAATCGATCGAGATAAAACACCCATATCAGAACTTAAGTCATGAACAATCATGAAACCAAAACAGAAACTCAGTAAACTTGCTCCAGGTTTTTGGTCTAGTGAATTGGGGATAAACAAGCAGTACAGTAGGGTAGTCTATAGGGTATGTGAGCTAAAGAACCAATCCTAACACCAATACCCACAAATGACCCGGCGAGATCCCCAGAAATTCCGGCCTGGCCGGTTTTACCTGCTTGGTTCGGATTCGTCTTCTCAGGGTGGTCATCTAGTGTTTAATCAGGTCAATAGAGTTGCTTGTTTTTCTTGTAAAGGTCTCAGGTCACTCCAGATTTCCTGTAGGAATCACAACTACAAAACCGACACGGAAGTATTCAATTCAAGTTTCATAGTCTAGGCTCTGGTTTGATCTAGGTTTTTAACACTAAAGGGGGTTGTAGTCACCAATTACACTCACTTGCACCATCACAACTCAAGAATCCTCTAAACTTCATCTTGAGATTTCAAACATCACAAAACTACATCAACTTCACTCTAAACTTCACTAGATCATTAGGAAATCTAAAAACTAAACTAGAAGTTTAGGATTTACCTCATTTGGCAACTCAAGAATTTTCTTGAGTTTCCCCAAGTGCTCAAAATCTCAACTTGCTTGGTCCACCATGCTTGTAGTGAGCTTGTGCACAATTATAATGAAGGGGATATAAGGTTTTGATGTGGATTTAGGGTGTTGTGAGGAGGTAGAGGAGGTGGAGGGAGAGGGCGGCCATGAAGAGGAGAAAGAGAAGAAGAGTGATGAAGATGAAGTGAAGAAACAATGAGCCAAGGTCAAAGAAGACCCCTCACCCTCTCTCTCCCCTCACCCAAGCCCATACCTCATGGTCTCCTGGTCTCCCATCTCTCCAAAATATCTCTAATTTAAAATCCTTTTTTCTTTTCCTTTTTAAAAGAAACACAAAACAAAAACCATACATAAAAGAAAAATGAAGAATTAAAGCCATGGTCAATTAGAAATGTAACAAGTATTTTTACAATATGACATGGTGCATGTCATGTGCATAATCAAGTTTAATGCATCATTAGTAATTATTAAATAAGTTTAGCTGTAAACTTGTATGTAATTAATTCTAAAATATCCAAATCGACTTAATACACTCAAAATCAATAATCATGTAGAATTTTCAAATATCTCCCGAACTATCGGTATATAGCTATACCCTTTCATTAAAACCAAACCTTGTGCTTAATAATATTCCTGAAATTTATTATTTTAATTAATTAAGTTCTAAAATAATATTTTATTTCCGGAAATGTTACAATATACAGGAATTCCGTATTTCGTTTAAGCCTATAATAAAAAACGGATTCCACGGTCGTGATGAATAGCCAAACCCCACCCCAGACCCCTACGGGTGCGACAAACTACCCGCCAAATTCCCGAAGTGAAGCAACCTCCCTCAGCAAAATGAGTAGGCCACTCGGCACTTCAAAGAACCCGGTAGTTTGTGCACCCAACCTTAGGTCTATCCTAGAAGCAGAAAACAGTAAAAAGAAATAATACAACGGTGGCTACAAACCTCAACCTGGATGTGCCCCGCAAATAATATTACATCAAATTACAATTTACATCGAATGAAAGAAAAACAACTCTCTTCTCACATCCGCGGCTATTCATCCACGACGATCCAATAAAGTTCATATACACAAACCAATCACAGATATGTGCAACCCCCGCTAACCGACGTATAGAAATTAGTAGAAGTTTAAAAACACATATAACAATATAGAAGAACCAATTAGCCAAGAACTTTAGAATTTCGATCGAAATATATTTTCCGTGTCTACCCCAAGTGCAAACCAGCACACCAAAAAGAATTGGTAGAAACCAAATATTCCATAAAACAGAACACCAAAAAATAATAAACAACATAGAAAAATAAGTTAAATCGACCTCGACTCGGCCGCGGATCCGCGGCTAAAACCACTGTTTCCCCGCGCTTCCGCGGCCTTCTCGGCGATTCAGGGGCTCATTTTTCTACAGTGTTCTTATAATTCCCTGCACTTATTTTTCATACCTCTGAAATAATTTTTCTGACAGTTTTAAAAATCGATATAAAGTTAGGGTTTTGGTGTTTCGTTTGCGGATTTTTCCGACGATCGAAGTTCTAACACTTGCTAACAAGCTAGTAAAGGTTTAGTTAGCTCTGATACCACTGTAAGTCGATGCCACGCACCCCGCGGGTTCGCGGGGAGGCGGTATTTGCAAAAAACGATTTTAATATGCTTCGTAACATCGACTATACACCAAAATCGATACTAAACCTTAACTAACTAAATGTCTATGAGGTTTAACTACTATATAAGAATGTTATACCTCAAGTAACCGGTCCTTCTTGTTCTTGCTGTCCTCCTCCTTTCCGTGAGCTCCTTGGAGTGTGTACGGATCGTACCTCCTCGTTGGCCTTCTCGAGTCGAAGATGATCCACCCGTGAGTGTCTACCTTGAGTTCCTACCTCCAAGATGAGGTAATTAGGTTGCCTAGAGTGCTAATCTAAGTGACCTAGATGATGTAGATGGTGACTTTGGATTAATAAGTCTCACTAACCCTAGGATTCTCAACACATGAGACAATTAGGGTTATGAAGAAGAAGATGAATGAGCTTGAGGGGAGAGAGTGTGTTTGAAATTACGAGAGGAATATGGCTAGTTTGTGATGGATATAAGACATGGAAAAAATCACACATAATATGTAAGTGACACCTAGCCTCTCACATACTATCTAAATGACACCTTGCTTCATAGCCATCAAGAGTCACTAACTAGCCATGTTCATTCATAATCACCTAACACCTCATACCTCCACCTCATTAATCCATTTAACATAAAATGGTAATACAAGTAATGAGGTGGCATCTTCTAGAAGTATTCTTGAACAAATTACAAGAATACCCCTCACCGTATATACATACCTGTATCCATATTCCGAAAAATACGAATACAATAAGATGAAATATAATCCAATAATCTAATATTAGGATCCGGCATAAATCAAAACCCACTAGTATTATCTGTCCGAACAAGATATGTGCCTAAGTACACGTATATGTTCGAACCCTGTCGTAAAACCATACGAGCTCTACATCGTTTCGCCCAAAGCAGGGAAACCCTCTGTGTGGGACTATAATGACTCGACACTA
The DNA here is from genome assembly GCA_030015575.1 of Agapanthus africanus. Classification (NCBI taxonomy): domain Eukaryota; kingdom Viridiplantae; phylum Streptophyta; class Magnoliopsida; order Asparagales; family Amaryllidaceae; genus Agapanthus; species Agapanthus africanus. The sequence goes on along the minus strand of CM057347.1, from coordinate 200,645,421 downwards.
CGGTGGCAGTGGGTTTAACCACAAGAACGTCAGCGGTACTAGCTGTACGTAACGGCTACCTAGGTACCTGTCGATAAGAAAGCCGATGAGAATAACTCATCCGAACTCCTACTGAGCAATCTGTGACAATCGCCGTACAGTCTGGTCTGTTCATCTAAGAGTATCGTATATTGGGCTTAAGGGGCGGTAACCGTCAGACCCCTAATAGCGCAATAAGTCGTGCCGGGGTAGAGCCTAAAGCACCCTGAGAAACTACTGGAGTACCTACCAGTAAATATCACTTGCCCTAGCCAGGGACATTGTGTAATGGCTTTCCGAACACAGTGCAATATCGACCCCCAATACAGGGAGAGACGAATCCTATCTAACCGCCACTGCCTCCAGGTGCTTCGGGACTGCACCCAACTACTACCTGTTTGCATGACTCAATAGAGCCATGGTAGGGTAGTAATCTAAGAACAGTAGGAACACACTCGAGGCGAAGTAGAAGTGTCAAGTCAATGGACTATGTTGTACTCATGTCACCTGGGAACTGCTACCTGACGATAAGTATAGTACCGACCAACAGTTCCCCATAAGTCCGTCCAGTGTAACTCATAACCTAATGAGCATCTGCATACTATCTCCAGTACGACGTACTAATGGCTGTGGGACAAACCATCTCCCCTGCTGGGATGAGAAGTGTATACACTAGTCTACTCTGGAGTATCGATGCCCTGTCTTGATAATCCTACGACTAGAGACCAGAATAAGGATGTGCTTATAGACTACCTAGCCCCCACTAGTGTGACTGCCATCACAACGCTGGTAGTCAAGCAAAGATCCTAAAAGCTCTATCAATATGTATTAGTGATACGTTAAAAGAAACATATACACATATTTGGATAGAAACAAACCAACTAGCATACTACTATGTTGAGCAAGACTGTCATCAAATCCATATATATCCCAAGCTTCCAAAATGTAATATACAAACTAGTACTATATAATAATGGCCTCTATGGCATATAACACTAACACCGTGTTGGGATGAGAAGTGTATACACTAGTCTACTCTGGAGTATCGATGCCCTGTCTTGATAATCCTACGACTAGGGACCTATATAAGAATGTGCTTATAGACTACCTAGCCCCTACTAGTGTGACTGCTATCACAACGCTGGTAGTCAAGCAAAGATTCTAGGGGCTCTATCAATATGTATTAGCGATACGTTAAAAGAAATATATACACATATTAAGATAGAATCAAACCAAGTAGAATACTACTATATTGAGCAAGACTGTCATAAAATCCGTATATATCCCAAGCTTCCAAAATGTAATATACAATTTAGTACTATACAATAATGGCCTCTAGGGCATATATCACTAACAACTACTTGGTTTGATTCTATCTTAATATGTGTATATATTTCTTTTAACATGTCACTAATGCATATTGATAGAGCTCTTAGGATCTTTGCTTGACTACCAGCGTTGTGATGGCAGTCACACTAGTAGTGGCTAGGTAGTCTATAAGCACATCCTTATACAGGTCCCTAGTCGTAGGATTATCGAGATAGGGCATCGATACTCCAGAGTAGACTAGTATATACGCTTCTCATCCCAGCAGGGGAGATGATCTGTCCCACAGCCATTAGTATGTCGTACTGGAGATAGTATGCAGGTGCTCATTAGGTTATGAGTACACTGGACAGGACTCGTGGGGAACTACTGGTTGGTACTATACCTATCGTCAGGTAGTAGTTCCCAGGTGACATGAGTACAACATAGTCCGTTGACTTGACATCGCTACTTCACCTCGAGTGTGTTCCCACTGTTCTTAGATTACTACCCTACCATGGCTTACAGGAGTCATGCAAACAGGTAGTAGTTGGGTGTAGTCCTGAAGCACTTGGAGGCGGTAGTGGTTAGATAGGATCCGTCTCTCCCTGTATATGGGTTGATATCGTGCTGTGTTAGGAAAGCCATTACACAAAGTCCTTGGCCAGGGAAAGCGATATTTACTGGTAGGTACTCCATTAGTTTCTCAGGGTATTTTGGGCTCTACTTCGGCATGATTTATTAGGGGTCTGACGGCTACCGCCCCCTAGGCCCGATATGCGATACTCTTAGACTAACAGACCGGACTGTAGGGAGATTGTCAAAGATAGGCTCAGTAGGAGTTCGGATGAGTTTGGTCATCGGCCTTCTTATCGACAGATACATAGGTAGCCGTTACGTGCAGCTAGTACCGCTGACGTGCTTGTGGTTAAATCCACTGCCAGCGTACTGTCGAGTCTTTAGAGTCCCACACAGAGGGTTTCCCTACTTCGGGCAAAACGATGTAGAGGTCGTATGGTTTTACAACAGGGTTCGAACATATACGTGTACTTGTGCACGGATCATGTTCGGACAGATAATACTAGTGGGCTTTGGTTTAATCCGGAACCTAGTATTAGATTATTGGATTAGTTTCGACTCTTTGTATTCGTATTTTTCAGAATACAGATACGGGTATGTATATACGGTGAGGGGTTTTCTTGTAATTTGTGCAAGAATTCTTCTAGAAGTGGACACCTCATTTCTTGTATTACCATTTATGTTAAATGGTTAATGAAGTGGAGGTATAGGGTGTGGATTTTCATTAAATGAAGCATGGCTACTTGGGGTGACTCATCTTGTGACTATTGAAGCATACTTGATATTTTTCATTTGTGAATTATTATATGCTTCATTCATCACAAGACTTAGCAATCTTCATTTCATTATTATCTTCAACACTCTCTCTCCTCAAGAGCACTCTTCTTCTTCCTCAAACCCTAATTGTCTTATGTGTTGAGAAACCTAGGGTTCTTGAGACTAAACAATCCATAATCACTCTCTACATCCTCTAGGCTACTTAGATTAGCACACAGGTACCCTAGTTACCTCATTTTAAAGGTAGGAGCTCAAGGTAGACACTCTCGGGTGGATCATCTTTGACTCGAGGAGGCCAATGAGGAGGTACGATCCGTACACTCTTCAAGGAGCTCAAGAAGAGGAGGAGTACAAGAACTGAAGGACTTAGTACACGGAGGTATAACTTTCTTACATAGTAGTTAAACATCATGGTAGTTTAGCTAGTTAGGGTTTAGTATCGATCCTGGAGTTTAGTCGGTGTTACGAAGCCCGTAAAAATTGTTTTTTGCGTATTCCGCCTCCCCGGGAACCTGCGGGGTGTGTGACATCGAATTACAGCCCATATATTGATGTGTTGTGATCATTCGAGGTATGAGTTATTTTTGCCGACTAGGGCTGATCCGGGGGACAGCACCTGAATACTATTTTATCCGTTGATACATAAAAAAAAAAAGGATTTCTAAAACGAGCTATAGTCTCATTATTTTGACATGTCTAGAATGACACAGGGATCTTTAAAACTGTAAACCTCTTAAAACTATTTACTAAACAGCAAGACGTATATCTTAAATAAGATACCTATTATACTTCATACTATTACGTCTGCTTTTATGCTGTGACATACGTATTCCTCGGCTATTTTAAGAAAAGGTTTTACATACATATTTTCGGCTACCTTATAGGCTATGCCTGCATATAGGTCACATACTTATGAGATGTTACAATTAAGTGATCGATGGTGAGGCAGTTATTGTATTTATGCATTTTACATATATGTATTAGTACATGATATGATAATACTATACTTATAACTTAGGATGTCGTTATGCATTTCGATTTCTACTTTGTGATATACTTTTATTCATTAAGTTGGCAACTCACCCCCGTTGCACCCCAGTTTCTTGTAGGATATACCGCTCGGATCATCAGCGAAGTGCGGCACATACTTCTTTTCGGTGATTGCTTTGGTTGGTGGGTTGCTATTGTATCGTACCGACACTTGTATATATATATTCGTTTGTATCTAGTAAAACATCATCGACTTAGAACTTATATACTGTGGACTTAGAAGCGAGATTTAGAGTTTGTGTGTTTGTGGGCGTCGCACTCATTGGAGTCGACCTTTTTAGTCATGTTGTTATTGTTTCGCTTTTCTTTTCTTCGCCATTGGGCGTCATATATTATCTGTGTGGTTGCTCCGCCGTTTGTGCATGGAAGCTAGCTCCCGTTAGGATGCTTTTTATATTATTATGCTTGTGTCGGGTTTTATTCAAAATTTACAAAGGAGGTGCTGTCGATTTTTAAAACGACATAGATGCTTTTCAAATATACTTGTTTAGATTTAAATGTTTATTTTAAATTGATTCCATCTAATAACTATTTTAAACCTCACCTCCAATATTTTCATAAAAAGGTTTAGATTCCGGGTTTTTGGCTGACTTGGATCGCGTCGACGTCTTTAGATGTTACGTGATTTAATTGCCAGTCACGTGCCACTTTCGGGTCATGACAATCATGTAAGCCTGTCATGTGATAATTTCAGAACAATGATTGTACTTTTCAGTCAAGATCAATATAGTGATATAGCAGTTCTACTGTATAAGTGGCATGGCAATTACCGATGATGAATGTGTGAGCCTGCAAATCTGTGTATGTGTAACATGCACATCATCGGTAATAGTGCAGGGATACTAGCAGACGCTGTCATATAACAGTAAATGTTGGGAACATGGTACGTATGTCACGAGGAATAATACAACATAAACATGAACGGTATAAGGAACATAACTACGCCTGAACCATATGGCTATAGTTTTAATAATACGAATCGTAGTTTTGAAAAGGGGCTACGGTGTTTTTGAGAAAAAGACACCATTTGAAAATCCGTAGCGTCCATTAAGGTCATCGTTTAAAAGTGCATACGATTCGTCAGTTTTGGAAACAAGTATGGTTCAAGTGAAATCCTTAAGTCGGAGATCCAGCCTCATAGTATCAGATGTGGTATAATCATCATACATCATCCTCGAGTCGAGAGTACGGATCAATCATCCGGTGTATCTTATCGCTTACGGTAATCCATCGTACGGTGTCATCAAACAGAATAAGGATCTATAGTCCTATACATAATATCATCTCTTATTCTCATCTATATAAATATAACTCAATCTCGTATCATATCTTGGCATATGAATATAAATATATATTTTGCCTTGCATCCTCAAGCCAACATATCAACTCATGTCATCTCGTTTCATCATATATGTCCTTCTTTCATCATGTCCTCTCATGCTAAATCTTGTGATCATATCCGTAAGTTCATAAACATAGGTTTTCTCAAAATATATTCTATATATCGGTTCTCCCATTACTATGGTTGCGGTGGTGCTATACGCCATACACCCGACTTCCCCGGTAGATATAGATCTACTCACCTGCTAATCCTTGCTTTAGCCGAAGTCGATGAACTTCTTTTTCTCCTTCGTCGTCTCGGAAGTCCACGCGAAGGTACCTACAAATCAATACAGATCGTAACGATATCAAAACCAAATTCGAAAACCGATACGGCACGCGAAGTGCTCATAGGTTAGAACCTATAGCCTACGCATGCAAGAACAACCAAATAACCCTCAGCGTTGACGTACGAACGTCCAACGACCGTGTCCAAACTCAAATACCAAAATAAAGTTTTCAGAAATCAAAAAACCGAAATCAGCAACATGGAGAAACACTCCCAGATTCTACCCTAGGTCAAAAATAGGAGATTTTGCATATAGGGTAGGTCTATACATCAGATAACAAAGCCAGGGACAAAAAACCAACCCATGACTCACAAATGTGGTTGCAATTTTCGGCCACAACTAATAAATCTGCGGCCTAATCAGAGAGATGAGGGCTTGGGTTTCAAGGATAAATTCTAGGTGGCCTACACATTTCACTGTGATGGCAACTTATTTCTCAGAGCTCTCGAGTCATAGCAGATCCTATTAGATCATCACAAATCGCCAAAAACCGATATCGGGAAAATTCTAAGTTTGTGTTTTGGGGTTCCAGTCTCAAATTTATCCAAAATTATCATCACTAAGGGTTTGTAAACACTAACTAAACCTCAATTGCATCTCTACTAATCAAATCATCCACTAAAAACATCCTAGAATTTTCCAAGGTAACTAATCTAGCTTAAACGAACTCTAAACATAACTAGGAGATGAAGAAACTTGATAACAAGAAGAAAAGTGAAGGGTTTACCTCTTGGAGCAACTGTAGAAAATTCCAAGATGGTTTTGTAAGTGCACGGCGGCGCCCCGGCCTCCATCCCGAGGCCAAATGCGGAAGCGATGGTTAACTTTAAATTTTCTTGAACCGGCACCACCGCGCACTAAAAACCCAGATCGTGCCATTAACTAGTCCTAGCTAACAACTAGATGGGGAAGAGAGATATACCGAGCGATCCGTGTCCTCCGGTCTTCTCGCCGTCGTCCCGATCTCCCGCGGAATGTCCAGTCTCCACCTCCTCGCCAGAAGGGCACCACGTCGCCTGCTTCTTTTACGGGCTCCCACCTCTATACCGAGGCAACTCGGGCACGAAGTTGGCGAGCCGACGTGCCCAAAGTTTGCTGTAGAATATAGTGTAGAACCATGTCTCGTTTTGGGGTTCATGGAGGTGCCATTTTGGTGGAGGGATGATACATGATACTATGTAGAGGAACTTGGGGATTTTTGGAGCATGAAATGAACAAAAAACCCACACCAATAAAAATGGGCAGCCCCAAGAGGGAGTGGCCGGCCATGGCACTTGGTGAGGTGAGAGTGAGAATGAGTGAGTGAAAATGATAGCCACAAGAAGCATGCAAGTGAGAGGAAAAGTTATCATATCAAGAAATGATCACAAAGAAACTCCAACACTCATACAACCATCATAATCCATCATCATCACCAAAAAGTCATGCCATCATAACACTACAAGACTAGCCATGATGACTAAAGAAAGTCAAGTGATCATGACACAACAATATGCAAAGACCCCCTTCCAAATTGCTTATTTGCACAAATGCAAATAAGCCCTCCTCTGTTAGTTGTGTGTATGCCCTAGAGGCCAGTATTGTACAGATGATGTATATTATATTGGATGCTTGGACATATATAGAGATGACTTTCTTGCTCGATATGATAGTATGCTATCTGGTTACTCTTTATCTTAACATGTACACTTGTCTCTTTAAACTGTCTTATAGTTATATGTTGGCAAAGTCCTTAGGACGTGTACTTGACTACCTGGATTATGATGCAGATCATACTAGTGGGGACATGGTAGTCCATAAGTACATCCTTCAAGGTCCCTAGTCATGGGTGTATCGAGACGGGGCATCGATATACCAGAGTAGACTGGCGTATACGCTTCTCGACCCATGAGATGGGCGATAGATGATCCCATATCCATTGGTGTTTGACATCAGAGATAGTATACGGGTGCTCAGTGTAGACTGGGTACACTGGACGGACTCGCCGAGAACTCCCAGATGGTATTATACCTCACGTCAGATGGCAGTTCTCAAGTGACACTTGTGCAGGTTAGTCTGTAGACCCGAGATCGTCATAGAGTCTTGTGTGATTCCCACTGTGCTTTGATCTCCACCTTACCACGTCCATGAGGGCGTGCAAAATGGTGGTTTTTGGGCACAGTCCCGAGTCACATGGAGGCAATGAGCGATAGGAGGGGTTTCGTCTCTCCCGGTATTGGGGGTTGATGTTGCGCTGTGCTTGATTGGCCGTAACAGGGAAGTCCCTGGCCAGGGCTGATCAGAGATTTGCTAGTAAGTGTTACCAGTAGTTTCTCGACCCGTTATGAGCCTCACATCGGCATGACTTATCGGTTATTGGGGTCTGACGTATACCACCCCTAGACTTGATATGGGACATATCAGACGAACAGACCGGACTGTACGGTAAGTGTTACTGGTTGGATTCACAGGAGTGTGAGCGGGCTAGCTCGTCGATCTTCTGATCGCTCAATACCCGGGTGGCCGTTACGTTTAGCAGACTGCTTGCGGCTTGTGGGTGATTGATATGATCATCATCTGCTGCCGGCGTATTGACGAGTCTTTAGAGTCCTACACAGAGGTTTCCTGGCTCAAGCGAAACGAAATAGGAGCGCATATGAGATATGTGCGGGACCGAGAATAATGCGTGTATGCGATACCGCATTTCATTCTCGCGATGAATGTTTCGAATGGTTGTATACGATATGACCTAGTTATCGAATCATTGATTCGATAAATCGATACATAGGATACTAGTCGGTTATATGCGATATGACCGGATCGTTAAATCAAGTGTTGATTTAATGATTTAATGTATAATTATATATTTGATATATTACTTTGCATTAACTAGTATTGGTTCACTTTAAATGGATTTTCTCACTTGATGTGCAAGTTGTATATGTGATATACTTTTGTGCACATGTTTGTATCATGTTTGATGATGCATGTTTAATTGGTTAAGTGTAAAGAATCAAACCATGGTTAAAAAGATGATTAGGGTTTTGCTTATTCATTTATTTATTTATTCATTTATTTGGAAAAGATTTTGGAGAGAATGGTGGCTTTCTTTGTTTCTAGTTGAAGTTTCATGAAGCTTTGACTTTGTAACCATTCTTGTCTTCATGCTTAACCCTAACCATTCCAAGTAACCATGGTCTATTCTCTACACTCTACCATAGTTAGTATATGATAAGTATCTATTTTCTTTTCATTTTTAAAAACACTTATCATATTCTAGCTTCATCTTCTTCTTCATCTTCAAAGAAAAAGCTTAAGTCCATTAATGGCAACTTGAGCTAAAGTGTGAGAAATCCAATTCTAAAGTGAACCCACCTCCTATTTCTTCACTCTCTACCTCTTGCCAAGTAGTATAGGGTGTTTTCTTCACAAGTTTCACAACTTGATGGAGTTGGAGCTTGAACTTGTGATGCCTCGACGTAGATCATCTTCGGCACGAAGCCGACGACCTAGCCCGCCCATTTCTCCGATCAAGCCGACGATTGAGTCCGGGATTCGAGATGGACAACGAGAGGATGCCTACGTGGAGCTAAGGAAGTGGAGAACCGGATCTACAAAGGTTGTAGCCTCTCTCTTTTAGTTAAATTGTTAACTAGTTTTGTTTTTCGCCTAAACTTCTAGTTAACGATCTAGTCTAGGGTTTCTCGGCACCGTAAAATTTGAATTTGGCATGGTTGATGCCTTGTGAGACCTCTTGAGAGTGCCTAGGAACCCTACAGTGGTATCAGAGCCTAGCTAGAGCCTTAGGCGAAGTCTAGACGAAGTTTGAAACCCGAATACACATCGAAACCCTAACACATCTTGCTTTCTGGACTTTTTCTAAAAACTGGGATTTTTCCAGATTAAAAATGCTTAAAAAATTCAGCAGGGAATTCTATGAACTACGGTGCAAAATTTACCTCATGAACAGTCAAAGGTGCGGCGGAACCGCGGCAGAAGCTTGGCTTCTGCGGCGGTTCCGCGGCCAACTGATGGGATTTTCCTGTAATATTTGCACAATAATTCATCATTTCAGCAGCTGAGTTTTATGGGTATTTTTAATATTTATTCAAGAGTTGAATTTTCTGAGGTGTTTTAGAGCTTCGATGTTTCGATCGGATTATCAAGCTTTGTCTATGTGGCTTTCCGGATATTTTTTGAATATGTTAAAAAGTTCGACCGGATATAAATACCCAATTTTTCCCCTGTCGGGAAATTTCCAAGTGTTGGATTTTTCCGTAGTTTAACGACGTTCTAAGTAGTGCAAGTAACGCGATGGTCCCTCTAGAAGACAACAAACCTTAACTCGATTATGTGACCGTCTTGAACTGCCCTTTGAACCTTAGGGTTTGGGGCAGTACGGCGTGCCATATGTGAGGCGTTGGCTTGACCCTTCTACGGCTGGACCGTTGGTACTGAGGCACGAACTGAATGTTTTTAGACTTGTTTCATGTGTTGATCTGTATCGGGAAAACTTGGGTGTTTGAATGTTCGATCGGAAAGTTTAACATTTTCTAATTATCTGGAATGGGATACAATAATTGGAATTCACAAACAGTTATGAGATAACTGAATGAATGTTATAAATCTAGCGGTTTAGTTTCTTTTGATATTGAAAAGAGTTTTCGATAATGAGACTAAAATGCGGGGTTTATAACTGTTAGGCATGTGATGTCTAAGTATTTCATTTGATTAGGCATGTGATGTCTAAAGAGGTTGCGGATTCCAACTGTTGTAGTTTTACACTTTCTTTTCTGTGACCGTAAGTGTAATATGTGATATCGCCGGTTTCGTTGCTATATGTCAACGACAATTGGGATGCGCATATTTACTTACGTTGATGACATGTGATGTTATGTGTTGCTCGATATATTATATTGGATTGTCGTGATTGAATAGCCGGGGGTTTTTATGTGAGATGAGTGTTTTTCATTTTCATTCATGTAAAAACTTGTATGTAATATTCTTTTATTGGGGCACTTCCAGGTTGCGGAAGATGTCACCCTTTTGTATATTATTTACTTTTCCGCATTAGGATAGACCCAAGGAGGGGAGCACAAGTAACCGGGTTCTAGGGTCCACTGGGAGACCATCTCGAGGAGTCGAGTCCGGGTCTCCTAACCCTAGAATTGGTAGGGTTGCTTGCCGCTCTCGTAGGGGTCTACGGGTGTGGGATTGGCTATTCATCACGACCGTGGAATCCGTGTTTTATACTGGCTCGTATTGAAAACACGGACGTCCTAGTATATCCAATATTTCATATGATTTTTCTGCTGCGATTTCTGTGATGTGATCATGTGATGTTCTGTGATCGATACTGTATATAGTATATATGATATATTATATAGGCGTTACTTATGTTTTACACCCGCGCTAGCCCTGCCCCGCTCTGCCGTTAGTTACCTAACCTAACGGTGCACGAGGGGACATCCAGGCGAATGCGGATGGCATAAGTGTACGTCGTATTTATCTGTGATGTTTTAGGTATTTAAATGATGGGACTTCATTAATGTGATTAATGAAAGAAAAGAAGCCTAAGATGTTGTAGAATCAAATTTTGAACAAAAACAGGTAGCTACAGTTCTTGCTTTGCACAGCGGTATATTTGATATATCCTGCACCTTATTCGATGAGGAAAGGACCGAGATCCCTTCACCGGGAGTGACTCCTTTAGAGATAACTGGCAGATGCTACACACTCGGTTTGACTTTTGATTGCTTCTATAGTTTCTGCTTTGCACAGTGATATATATGATATATCCCGCACCTCATTCGACGAGGAAAGGGCCGACGATCCCTTCACCGGGAGTGACCCCTTTAGCAAAACTAGAAAAGCCTCAAAATCACTCCATTTCAAAACTTCATTTGATTCTACAACGATATCTAGTTCATTACGCAATAGGTTTTCAGAAAAACCTGTCGTAGCCCTCCGTCATTTCAAATAAATCCTACTTAGTATTCGTGCTACGTTTGTTGACCTCCGTCAAGGCGTAGTGTGCGGTAGCTAACTAGTATTTATCTGCTTATGCATATGATGCAGATTGGATTAGGGTAGTCGTACGACCTTTTTGACCTCCGTCTAGGGTCGTGCGGGTGGGTTTGATTCAATCAAGAAATGACGGGTTGAACTTGACTTGCACCCTGTGGTTTGTTGACCTCCGTCAAGGTCATAGGATGCTTGGGGCAAAATATTATCGGGAATTTCAAGTGTTGAAATTTGCAATGAGATTGCATACTTTCTATGAGATAGTTGGATCCCGATACCCACTGCGAGTAAGAGTTACTCCTGGGAGAGTTTTGCACATTACAATTAGCCGATCAAGTAGGTGTCTAGAAAGGTGTCAACGGGGTTACGCCTCTGGGAAAACGAGGTTTACATTAATTAGGTTCGTGCGAAAGCACGGGGGGCCTCCCTCAAAGTACCGACACTGGCTTGGCTGAAAGATCGACGAACTTGTAGTGTGTAATTAATCCCGGCTAGTCTTTCCTTTTAGGGTTTGAAGGAAGATTTGATAAAAACCAGTGGGAGCCATCCTGATTAGATAAGATAAAAACCAATCTGATCTTGCAAGAGCATACGCTAAAGTGTTTTCTTCTCTCTCTCTCCAGGTAGCGACCATTTCATGCCCTAATAAAGATAATAATATGGATGTATTGACCGAACCCGCATGTTATTCTGTGCTGGAGAACGTTGGTTCCGTTCTTTCTTATAAAAGTTATAAGAATGAACACGATATAGGGGAATACCAGGATTCCCATGCCACCCGAATGAAGAAAGTACATGATGATGCATTTTCTTCGGGTGTGTTCGTTACAGAGAACTGTTTCTCCATTTGCTCTACGTCCTGGGTATTAGATACCGGGTCAGGATCCCATATATGTAATCAGTTACATGGGCTTAGGAAAGGTAGAGAACTTGGAGAAGGTGATAAAGACATTAGAGTTGGAAATGGTGCAATTGTTGCAGCTAAGACTGTCAGGGAATATCACCTTGTATTACCAACTGGTAAAACATTGGTTCTGAACGAATGCTATTACATGCCGAACCTGATATGCAACATTATATCGGTTTCTTTGTTGAGTAAAGAGGGATATAATTTTGTATTACAGGACAATGTTATGAACATTTTCCGTAACCAAAAGTTGGTTGGATCAGGCACGTTGTGCAATGGCATTTATGTTCTAAATCAATCAACAGTTCTGAGCATAACAAACACACTCAAGAGGAAGAGTTCAGAACTGAACGAATCCTTCTTGTGGCATTGTAGACTGGGTCACATCAATGCGACACGACTGGCTAAGTTGCATAAAGATGGATATTTGAATCCGTTTGAATTTTCATCTTATGACACTTGCCAGTCATGTCTCAAAGGCAAGATGACCAAAACTCCGTTTACGGGACACGGAGAAAGAGTTACCGAACTCTTGGGACTGATACATAGTGATGTATGCGGTCCCATGTCTACACATGCCAGGGATGGTTCTTCATACTTCATTACATTCACTGACGATCTCTCTAGATTCGGATATGTGTTCCTGATGAAACACAAATCAGAAGTTTTTGAGAAATTTAGAGAATATAAACAAGAAGTCGAGAACCAAACCGGAAAAAGTATTAAAATCCTACGATCTGATCGAGGAGGTGAATACTTGAGCATTGAATTCCTGGACTTCCTAAAAGAGAATGGGATTCTCTCTCAGCTAACTCCTCCATATACACCACAGCACAACGGTGTATCAGAACGGAGGAACCGCACCCTATTGGATATGGTGCGCTCTATGATGAGTGTAGCTGAGTTACCTGTTTCCTTCTGGGGATATGCACTGGAAACAGCAGCATACCTACTGAATAGGGTTCCCACCAAATCTGTGCCTACCACACCATATGAGATATGGGAAGGAAAGAGACCATATCTTAATTTTATTAAGATATGGGGTTGCCCGGCCTATGTCAAAAGACAAAAACCGGACAAACTCGAGGCAAGGTCTGTTTTGTGTAAATTTGTTGGATATCCCAAACATTCGCGAGGGTATATCTTCTACCACAGTGAGGAACAAAGAGTATTTGTTGCTCAACATGCCACCTTTTTAGAAAAGGAATTTCTTGCAAAAGAGATTAGTGGCTCTGAGGTAGAACTGGAAGAGGTTCCAGCTGAACAAAACACAACAGAAGATTTAGTGGAACCAGAGGATTCAGTAGCTCCCAATAAACCTCAGCCACTCCGCCGATCTAGTAGGGTTCCTCGCCAACCTGAGAGATACTACGGTTTTCTCATGGATGGTGGGAGCGAGGATTGTATCATGGAGGATGATGACCCAACTAGCTTCGAGCAGGCCATCACGAGTAGGGACTCAGTAAAATGGCTGGATGCTATGCGGTCCGAGATGGAATCCATGTACACCAACAAAGTATGGACTTTGGATGTTGCTCCTGAAGGGGTAAAACCCATCGGGAGCAAGTGGATCTTCAAGAAAAAACTTGGTGTAGATGGGAAAGTGGAGACTTTCAAAGCTAGACTTGTAGCAAAGGGTTTTCGTCAAAGAATAGGTGTGGACTATGACGAAACCTTTTCTCCAGTGGCTATGCTTAAATCCATCCGGATCATGCTTGCCATCGCTGCATATCATGATTACGAAATCTGGCAAATGGATGTTAAGACCGCCTTTCTAAATGGTGATTTAGAAGAGTGCGTGTACATGACTCAGCCAAAAGGCTTCGTAGACAGTGGGAGAAGCGGGAAGGTGTGCAAACTGCTTAAATCCATTTATGGATTAAAGCAAGCATCGCGGAGTTGGAACATCTGCTTTGACGTCATTATCAAAGAGTTTGATTTCGTCAAAAACCCAGATGAACCTTGTATTTACAAGAAGGTAGCAGAGAGTAGGGTAGTCTTCCTCGTATTGTACGTGGACGACATACTCTTGATAGGAAATGATATTCCTATACTGCAATCGGTCAAGCTCTTCTTATCACAAAGATTCTCAATGAAAGATCTTGGTGATACCTCCTGCATATTGGGAATAAGGATCTACAGAGATAGATCCAAACGGATATTGGGATTATCCCAATCCAGGTACATTGACACCATACTAAAGAGGTTTAGTATGGAAGAATCCAAGCGTGGGAACTTGCCCACGATCTATGGAGTCACTCTCTCCAAAGAGATGTCTCCCAAGACTGATTTGGAGAGAGCTCGCATACAAGGGATACCCTATGCTTCGGCTGTAGGCTCTATCATGTACGCGATGCTATGTACCAGACCCGATGTTGCATACTCACTAAGTGTAGTGAGCAGGTATCAAGCTGATCCTGGAGAGAATCACTGGACAGCTGTGAAGAGCATTCTCAAGTACTTGCGAAGGACTAAAGAGATGCTCTTGGTGTATGGTAACGGAGAACTCCAAGTGGAGTCCTTTACCGATTCGAGCTTCCAGAGTGATAAGGACGACTCTAAGTCGCAGTCGGGCTTTGTCTTTACCCTTTACGAAGGGGCGGTTAGCTGGAAGAGTTCCAAGCAGGAAACCGTGGCAGACTCGACGATGGAGGCTGAATACATCGCTGCCAACGATGCTGCTAAAGAGGCTGTCTGGATCAAGAAGTTCATTACTGAACTTGTAGTGGTTCCATCCATTGAGCATCCAATACCTTTGTATTGCGATAACAATGGAGCGGTGGCTTTGGCCAAGGAACCCAGGTCCCATCAGCGATCCAGGAATATTCTGAGGCGGTATCACCTGATCCGGGAGATAGTTGATCGCCGGGAGATCGAGGTCAGGAGAGTTGACACGAAGAACAACACGACGGATCCACTCACGAAGGCCATTCCCCAGATACAGTTTGAGAGACTCTTCGGGATGCTCGGTATGCGATACTACAGCAGCTGGCCCTAGTGCAAGTGGAAGATTGTTAGTTGTGTGTATGCCCTAGAGGCCAGTATTGTACAGATGATGTATATTATATTGGATGCTTGGACATATATAGAGATGACTTTCTTGCTCGATATGATAGTATGCTATCTGGTTACTCTTTATCTTAACATGTACACTTGTCTCTTTAAACTGTCTTATAGTTACATGTTGGTAAAGCCCTTAGGATGTGTACTTGACTACCTGGATTATGATGCAGATCATACTAGTGGGGACATGGTAGTCCATAAGTACATCCTTCAAGGTCCCTAGTCGTGGGTGTATCGAGACGGGGCATCGATATACCAGAGTAGATTGGCGTATACGCTTCTCGACCCATGAGATGGGCGATGGATGATCCCATATCCATTGGTGTTTGACATCAGAGATAGTATACGGGTGCTCAGTGTAGACTGGGTACACTGGACGGACTCACCGAGAACTCCCAGATGGTATTATACCTCACGTCAGATGGCAGTTCTCAGGTGACACTTGTGTAGGTTAGTCTGTAGACCCGAGATCGTCATAGAGTCTTGTGTGATTCCCACTGTGCTTTGATCTCCACCTTACCACGTCCATGAGGGCGTGCAAAACGGTGGTTTTTGGGCACATTCCCGAGTCACATGGAGGCAATGAGCGATAGGAGGGGTTTCGTCTCTCCCGGTATTGGGGGTTGATGTTGCGCTGTGCTCGATTGGCCGTAACAGGGAAGTCCCTGGCCAGGGCTGATCAGAGATTTGCTGGTAAGTGTTACCAGTAGTTTCTCGACCCGTTATGAGCCTCACATCGGCACGACTTATCGGTTATTGGGGTCTGACGTATACCACCCCTAGACTTGATATGCGACATATCAGACGAACAGACCGGACTGTACGGTAAGTGTTACTGGTTGGATTCACAGGAGTGTGAGCGGGCTAGCTCGTCGATCTTCTGATCGCTCAATACCCGGATGGCCGTTACGTTTAGCAGACCGCTTGCGGCTTGTGGGTGATTGATATGATCATCATCTGCTGCCGGCGTATTGACGAGTCTTTAGAGTCCTACATAGAGGTTTCCTGGCTCAAGCGAAACGAAATAGGAGCGCATATGAGATATGTGCGGGACCGAGAATAATGCGTGTATGCGATACCGCATTTCATTCTCGCGATGAATGTTTCGAATGGTTGTATACGATATGACCTAGTTATCGAATCATTGATTCGATAAATCGATACATAGGATACTAGTCGGTTATATGCAATATGACCGGATCGTTAAATCAAGTGCTGATTTAATGATTTAATGTATAATTATATATTTGATATATTACTTTGCATTAACTAGTATTGGTTCACTTTAAATAGATTTTCTCACTTGATGTGCAAGTTGTATATGTGATATACTTTTGTGCACATGTTTGTATCATGTTTGATGATGCATGTTTAATTGGTTAAGTGTAAAGAATCAAACCATGGTTAAAAAGATGATTAGGGTTTTGCTTATTCATTTATTTATTTATTTGGAAAAGATTTTGGAGAGAATGGTGGCTTTCTTTGTTTCTAGTTGAAGCTTCATGAAGCTTTGACTTTGTAACCATTCTTGTCTTCATGCTTAACCCTAACCATTCCAAGTAACCATGGTCTATTCTCTACACTCTACCATAGTTAGTATATGATAAGTATCTATTTTCTTTTCATTTTTAAAAACACTTATCATATTCTAGCTTCGTCTTCTTCTTCATCTTCAAAGAAAAAGCTTAAGTCCATTAATGGCAACTTGAGCTAAAGTGTGAGAAATCCAATTCTAAAGTGAACCCACCTCCTATTTCTTCATCCTCTACCTCTTGACAAGTAGTATAGGGTGTTTTCTTCACAAGTTTCACAATTAGATGGAGTTGGAGCTTGAACTTGTGATGCCTCGACGTAGATCATCTTCGGCACGAAGCCGACGACCTAGCCCGCCCATTTCTCCGATCAAGCTGACGATTGAGTCCGGGATTCGAGATGGACAGCGAGAGGATGCCTACGTGGAGCTAAGGAAGTGGAGAACCAGATCTACAAAGGTTGTAGCCTCTCTCTTTTAGTTAAATTGTTAACTAGTTTTGTTTTTCGCCTAAACTTCTAGTTAACGATCTAGTCTAGGGTTTCTCGGCACCGTAAAATTTGAATTTGGCATGGTTGATGCCTTGTGAGACCTCTTGAGAGTGCCTAGGAACCCTACATCCTCCACCAATCTTCGGCCAATGAAAGATATAAATGAAAATGGCCGAAACGGAAATCAAACTGGCAACTCCAGAAAACTGGTCCCGTAATAAATTACAGGAAAACCCCGATACTGTGTATACACACCCGTATCTGTATTCCAACCGAATACAAATGCAATGAGACAAAATCTACACTGTACTATACTAGGATCCGGCTTAAACCAAAGCCGGCTAGTATTATCCGTTCGATCCTGATCCGTGCAATACCGCACGTATCTGATCGAACCCTGCCATATATCCATACGGCCTCTCGTACTAACTGTCCGATCCTGATCCGTGCAATACCGCACGTATCTGATCGAACCCTGCTATATCTCCATATGGCCTCTACAGCGTTTCGCCCGAAAGCTGAGTAACTGAATGTGGGGGACTCTAAAGACTCGTCAACACCTTGGTTGTGGATTTAACCACTAGCACGTCAGAGGTATAAGCCAATACGTAACGGGCTACCAGGTATTTACCAAAAGGGACGTCGATGAGCGAACTCATCCTGACACCCTACTGAGCCTGTCAGTGACAATATCCGTACAGTCCGGTCCGTTCGTCTATGAGCATCGCATGGCGGGCCTAGAGGGTTGGTAAAAGTCAGACCCCTAAAAGCGGTACAAGTCGTGTCGGAGTGTAGCCCAGAACACCCTGAGATACTACTGGAATACCTACCAGTAAATCTCCTGCCTCGGCCGAGGGCTTCGTGTAATGGCTCTCCTAGACACAGCGCGACCTCACCCCCAATACCGGGAGACACGAACCCCTGAAGATCCGCTCACTGCCTCCATGTGGCTCGGGACTGTACCTAACTAAAACCTGTTTGGACGTCTCCTTTGAGCGTGGTAGGGTAGTAATCAAAGTACAGTGGGAACTCACACGAGACAAATGACGATTCCCAGATCGATGAACTAACCTGTACACATGTCACCAGGGAATTGCTATCTGACGTCAGGTATAAGACCAACTAGCATGTTCCCGGCGAGTCCTGTCCGGTGTACTCATAACCCAATGAGCACCTGTATACATCTTAGGTGAACCAACTAACACCAGTGGCTTGTGAGACCGGCCACCGCCCCTCGTCGGGGTCTCGAATATACACACTAGTCTACTCTGGAGTATCGATGCCCTGTCTCGAAACTCCCACGACTAGGGACTTTTTAAGGATGTGCTTATAGACCCCAGCTCCCACTTATATGATCGCCCTCATACTGCTGGTGGTCAAGCAAGAATCCTAGGGGCTCTATTAACGTGTGATAGCGACATGTCAGGTCACCTAAAGCAATACACGATGATAAAGATAAACCAGATATCGTACTATCATCTTGAGTAAGACTGTCCAACTGGGACAGGTCCTCCCTCAATCATTGCAATCACGTGCCTGTGATCCAATAATTGACTCTGAGGGCACTATCTCCAACAATCTCCCACTTGCACTCAAGGCTAATTATTACGATGTCGCATACTCACAGCCCGTGTGATACCGAACACCCAACTCCTCTACTAGTCAGTCTCATAAAGCTCGTTTGTGAAACTATTGCGTTCGAGGAATAGCCTTAGTGAGTGGATCCGCTTTGATGTTTCTTTCTATGTCTCTCTATATCTCATGTTCGCGGAGAAAGCCATCTCCCGAAATGAGCAATACCTGTCTCAAAATATGTCTGGATGTCTGATGGGACCTAGCTCATAAATGAACTCCAAATCCAAACTTCTTAGACTGTATTGTCAACTGAACTTAATCAGTATCCTGCGCCATGCCTCCCTCAGTATTGCCTTGGATCACCTGTCCAAAATACTGCCCCTCGTCGGAAGGAAAACTATAACTCTGACAACCTCCTTGTCGTCCAGGTCACCTTGGAAGCCTGGAATGATAACTGTCTCCCGAATGAGGCTGTCGTTATCATATCCCTAGAACATCCACTTATGTTCTAAAACTGCTTCCGACTGTTTCTCCAGGATTGGATCAATGTCAACTTATTGCATCTAGTGCAAGAACAACATCCGGTGTGGTACTTGACATCTCATGATTGACTCAATTGCCTGAGCAAGTGATCTGTCAATCATGCACATCCCTCTCCCCTTTAGTCTGTAAGACACCTTTAGAGAGGGTGACTCCATTAGCTGCAGGTACACTACCGTGCCAGGAGTCGTCCATTCTAAATACTCTTAGAATGCTGTCTAAGTACCCTGATTAGGAAACCACCCAAATCTAGATCTAAAACCATAGGTCCAATAACTAGTATGTCTGATATAATGTCCAAGTCCCATGTGGAGAAACCTCTGTGTGACGACCAAAGTGTAACCGATCGTAGTATAGGAATGTCACTTCTTACTCTGTGTATGTCATCCAAATACCATGACATCACACCCTACTACCTTCTCAACAGATCCATCCCCTATTCTGATGAAGTCAAACCTATGACTGTCATATCAGAAATTGATGATCTATCTCCGCTATATCTGCTTTAGTCTATAAATAGACATAAGCCACCTGTCCACCAATGCTTCCGCTGCTCCCACTGACTACGACAACCCTCTGGCAGAGTCATATACACGTACACTTCTGAAGCCAGTTCAAAACGACGCTATACTCATCCTCCCGCCGGGTCTCGCAGCCTGGAACAACAGCAATGGCAAGTGTGGGTAAACAAGAACTTCCCTGTCACCGTCCTTGAGGCTACCGGAGTACCTCTCGGGTGCCTGAAGTTATCCACCGTATCTGCGGAGTGGCCAATGGAATGTCAAACCAGATTGAATCTTTAGGTTCCTATGAAATCTTCAGTAATCGTTTGTGGTTCTGGAATCACTTCCAGTTCTACCATACTCCCACTACTGTTTTCTGAAAAAAAAATCCAATTTATTTAAAACTGTGGCGAGTCTAGAACAATATCACTATTGATCTTCCAGATGGTAGAAAGTCAACCCTCATCATAGCCTGGGTCAACCCACAAACAGCCATTACAGAAACGTGCCTTGAGTTATCCAGAGTCCGGTTTTAATCATAAGCCAGACAACTCCCCGTATCGTTAAGATATGAACTGTTTTATATCCAATATAGAACCAGAGGCACTGATTTAATTGAACCAAATTCAAATCATGCAGCTGTCTCCAGTGCATGTCAACTAAATGGAAGGAGGCCGATTAGCGTTACTCAACTTAGGAATGCTTTCAATTATGAGTAACCTGAAAGAGAAGCAAGTTCTCTTAACCATTACTATCAACTGAATACCATACACAAGTATATACATCTTCGATCACCTTGAAGAATCCCGATACTTGCAATACCTGGTTCTCTACTTTATTCAAATACCTATAACTTCTCAAAATTCGGACCCTGTGTTTCCACGAAACACCTGTCTAAAAACTAGAGAAGTCATAAGTAAACCAAATATAGTACGAGGACCATCCCCTCTGTCCTGATGGACCCTGGGCAACATACAATACTCTGTATAAGTCCTTTGAGTCCGATAACTCATTCATTGTGTGTCGTAGGTTGAAAACTGTACTTATGGTTAAGAAGAATTACACCGCTGTTTAATGCTCCTTACCTAACCATCCACTGATATAGGTAAATGTCACAGACATAATTTCAAAAAGATACATCTCACTCTATAAAAATAGTCGTACAGATGTATCGATTTGAAATTGGTGCATAACAGCGGATATTCAAAACCAAATACTTGCCGACTGGCAAACAACCCAAGTGACTTCCTCAGATATCACCGATTACAACGAATCCCGATATAATGAGGATGATCACCTAATTCCCAATAACTTACTCCCACTCATCATCTGTAAAACCATACAGATGTGAGAATCGTACCTGGTAAATACATACCCTGGAGTAAGTATCTAATCGGAAAATCAGTTTTCCTTTAACAGTACACAGTGAAACTGAAACATTGAAATGTTTCGATGGGGTATCCCGGTATTCGTAGTAATGCCTCTTCCAGATTCACGACTGTAACCATATAATTCTTTGCCACCTCTCCAAATCCCTTTATATGTCTTTAGTCATTACCTTCTGCACACCCCTTAGGCCAAATGGTTTTCTTCCTTCCCTACCGTTCGGCACCAGCCTATGGTTTGGAAGAAGACTATCCAATAAGTATAATGGGTGTGCTGTCCTAATCCTAGGAGCACTCGCAATGCGAGAGAAGGTGAAGATAAAAGACGCCTGAATAAAACTTATTCCTATTTCTCCTGAACCAGAATCCATCCCCGAACTGGAACAAGTTCCTTTCGAGTTCGTATATAACCATACGATGGAGTATCCAATAAACTGTGGATCTTCGTAGTGATACGGAGTGTCCTGGAGAAATACAAAGGTGAAGTGGGAGTGGTAATGAAATACCTGGTTTGGTCGTGAATATCAGTCGCAATTTACTTTGCCCTCTTACTAATCTCTTGCTTTGTCTTAACTCAATACCTTTTGCACACCATCGTTATGCTAATAGGTTTTCTTCATTCCCCACCGTTCGGCACCAGCCTAAGGTTTGGAAGAAGACTATCCAATTTGCGTAATAGGTGTACTACTCCTAAACCAAGGAGTACTCGCAACCTTAGAGAAGGTAAAAGGAAAAGACAACTGAATAGTCCTATCCGTTTTCTCCAGAACCGGAAACCATCCTCGAATAAATTCCTTCGAGTTCGTATCTAACCATACGATTGTTTTGTCCAATGGAAGTGGACGTTCGTAGTAATACGGGGTGTCCTGGAGAAAAAGGTAAAAGCAGGAGTGGCAATGAGGTTTGCAACTCTGACAATCTAAAAGCCAGTGTTTAAGAAGGTTCGGTTAATTTTGGTCACTAAGTCATAGTTTTAGGGTAGGTTCAATGGTCGCTGCCAGAGAGAGAGAAAAGAAACACTCAGCGTGCACTCTAACCTAGATTAGAATGGTTACCATTTTATCTAATCTGGAAACCTCCCACTGTACCGTCAAATTCTCCTCCAAACCTAAAAGAAGAATTAGTCGGGATCACCCGAGGAGTAAACTAACTCATCAGTGGGAATCGGGATCCAACTATCATCGCATGATAACGTGATGGAATCCGCTCACGGTGTCACACTCCAGAAGGTATGCGCATATCTGGCAAGTTTCAGTTTCTTTAGAAACTCCCGATGTGATTTCTGCCCCATGCTCTTATGACCTTGGCGTGAGGTCAAAATATCATAAGTCACATGTCAAGTTCTACCCATCATTATCCAGGTTGATTTGAACCCGCCCGTACATACCCTTGACGTAGGCCAAAATAGTAGTACGACTGTCCCAAACCAACGCATCTATCTATGCAACAGATAAATACCCGGCAGCTACCAATCACTATGCATTGGCGTGAGGTCAAAATACATAGCTTGAATACTACCGAATATTTAACTGAAATGATGGAGGGCTACGAATGGTTTCTGGCGAAAACCTTTAACGTAAAGAACTTGATATCGTTGAAGGAACGGATAGCTTTTTTTAAATATATAGTGACGAAAACTTTTGCTAAAGAGGTCACTCCCGGTGAAGGGATCTCGGCTCTTTCCCCATAGAATGAGGTGCAGGATATTCCAACTGAATACCACGGTGCAAAGCAAAAGTAATCGGCTATAGTGAAGTCATTGCCCTGACGCAAACTTTTTGTCCAAGTGGTCACTCCCGGTGAAGGGATCTCGGCCCTTGCCTCGTCGACTGAGGAGCAGGATATTCCAACTAAATACCACGATGCAAAACAAAAGTGAACGTCCTTGCAATAACAGCTTTTTGAAAAGTGTTCGAACAACATCAGATTAGGTTTGTTTTTTACTTGCATTGATCCGAATCAACACAGTCCCATCAATTGATCACACCACAAGAACGAAAATAATATGACGTACGTATATGCCATCCGCATTCGCCACTGGGTCCCGTCATTACCCGTTAGGTTAGCTAACTAACGACAGAGCGGGGACTGGACTAGCGCGGATGCAAAACATATACAACATCTACTAATATATATACCAATATATTATATTTCGCTCAAGGCGTGATAAAAATGCAACATCATAAAAATGTACAGCATCACAGAACAATACAGATATCTGGGATCCCCAGGTTTCACAGAGCCACTACTGAAACCCGACGTTCCCCTGGTCGTGTGGATAGCCTGTGCAATGAAATCTTAGACCCCTACGGGCGCGGCAAGTTACCCGCCAAAACCTGAAGTGAGGCAGCCCCCTTCAGCAACGTGAATGGACCACCCAGCACTTCACGGAATCCGGTAACTTGGGCACCCCTCCTGGGTCAACCTGTACCCCCTACGAGTGCGGCGAATAGCCCGCCAATTCTAGAGTGAAGCCCCCTCCGTCCCAATGCCATGAGATGCGGGCTTGTTGCCTTCTAGAATCCGGCTATCCGTGCACCCCTCCTTGGGGTAATCCTAGTACAGAAAGTAAAATATACATACAACGGGTACATCGACCGCAACCTGGCCGTGCCCCAAAATAATAATACAAACAGGCAGTGACGGCAGTCCACATGTCGGACGCTCGCCCCGCAATAACAAATGTACATAATACAACAAAACTTGTACTAGCATTGCATCCAGGCTATCCCCCACGACCGATCCGCAACATCACAGCAATACACAGAACATCAACGTGAAAATCACGTTCGCAAATCCGTCTAACCGGGCTATAGCAGTTAGACAGGATTTACCGATCAAGTGACATTCACGGTCGCAGATATAATGTAAATACTGTGAAATAATGTGTTTAAAATATCCGATCGATCAAATTTATAACAAGTGGGCCCCAAGTACTACTGTAGCACATCAAGAAATTCTGGGCCTAAAATTAACATTCCAGAAACCACATTTTCAAGTCTGGAGGCCTCTGTAAAAAATTAGTGTACTGATCTCTCAAAACTACGGCGGAACCGCGGCCCAAGCATGGGTTTGGCCGCGGTTCCACGGTCGAGTAATGAGATCTCGTGACCAAATTTTTACAGTAGGCTTATACTTCCCTGCACAGTATTCTGAGACTACCTGAAAAAATTTTCGAGCCAGAAAAAAAATCGATAGAAAACTGATGCAAAGAAAAATACGGTTTTTGGGAAATTGTTCAATCGGAAATGTAAAACACATTAGACAAAGCTAGACTAAGTTAATGGCGAGGCTCTGATACCACTGTAAGTGCACGGCGGCGCCCCGGCCTCCATCCCGAGGCCAAATGCGGAAGCGATGGTTAACTTTAAATTTTCTTGAACCGGCACCACCGCGCACTAAAAACCCAGATCGTGCCATTAACTAGTCCTAGCTAACTACTAGATGGGGAAGAGAGATATACCGAGCGATCCGTGTCCTCCGGTCTTCTCGCCGTCGTCCCGATCTCCCGTGGAATGTCCAGTCTCCACCTCCTCGCCGGAAGGGCACCACGTCGCCTGCTTCTTTTACGGGCTCCCACCTCTATACCGAGGCAACTCGGGCACGAAGTTGGCGAGCCGACGTGCCTAAGGTTTGCTGTAGAATATAGTGTAGAACCATATCTCATTTTGGGGTTCATGGAGGTGCCATTTTGGTGGAGGGATGATACATGATACTATGTAAAGGAACTTGGGGATTTTTGGAGCATGAAATGAACAAAAAACCCACACCAATAAAAATGGGCAGCCCCAAGAGGGAGTGGCCGGCCATGGCACTTGGTGAGGTGAGAGTGAGAATGAGTGAGTGAAAATGATAGCCACAAGACGCATGCAAGTGAGAGGAAAAGTTATCATATCAAGAAATGATCACAAAGAAACTCCAACACTCATACAACAATCATAATCCATCATCATCACCAAAAAGTCATGCCATCATGACACTACAAGACTAGCCATGATGACTAAAGAAAGTCAAGTGATCATGACACAACAATATGCAAAGACCCCCTTCCAAATTGCTTATTTGCACAAATGCAAATAAGCCCTCCTCCACTAATCTTCGGCCAATGAAAGATACAAATGAAAATGGCAGAAACGGAAATCAAACTGGCAACTCCAGAAAACTGGTCCCGTAATAAATTACAGGAAAACCCCGATACTGTGTATACACACCCGTATCTGTATTCCAACCGAATACAAATGCAATGAGACAAAATCTACACTGTACTCTACTAGGATCCGGCTTAAACCAAAGCCGGCTAGTATTATCCGTTCGATCCTGATCCGTGCAATACCGCACGTATCTGATCGAACCCTGCCATATATCCATACGGCCTCTCGTACTAACTGTCCGATCCTGATCCGTGCAATACCGCACGTATCTGATCGAACCCTGCCATATCTCCATACGGCCTCTACAGCGTTTCGCCCGAAAGCTGAGTAACTGAATGTGGGGGACTCTAAAGACTCGTCAACACCTTGGTTGTGGATTTAACCACTAGCACGTCAGAGGTATAAGCCAATACGTAACGGGCTACCAAGTATTTACCAAAAGGGACGTCGATGAGCGAACTCATCCTGACACCCTACTGAGCCTGTCAGTGACAATATCCGTACAGTCCGGTCCGTTCGTCTATGAGCATCGCATGGCGGGCCTAGAGGGTTGGTAAAAGTCAAACCCCCAAAAGCGGTACAAGTCGTGTCGGAGTGTAGCCCAGAACACCCTGAGATACTACTGGAATACCTACCAGTAAATCTCCTGCCTCGGCCGAGGGCTTCGTGTAATGGCTCTCCTAGACACAGCGCGACCTCACCCCCAATACCGAGAGAGACAAACCCCTGAAGATCCGCTCACTGCCTCCATGTGGCTCGGGACTGTACCCAACTAAAACCTGTTTGCACGTCTCCTATGAGCGTGGTAGGGTAGTAATCAAAGTACAGTGGGAACTCACACGAGACAAATGACGATTCCCAGGTCGATGAACTAACCTGTACACATGTCACCAGGGAACTGCTATCTGACGTCAGGTATAAGACCAACTAGCATGTTCTGGGCGAGTCCTGTCCGGTGTACTCATAACCCAATGAGCACCTGTATACATCTTAGGTGAACCAACTGACACCAGTGGCTTGTGAGACCGGCCACCGCCCCTCGTCGGGGTCTCGAATGTACACACTAGTCTACTCTGGAGTATCGATGCCCTGTCTCGAAACTCCCACGACTAGGGACCTTTTAAGGATGTGCTTATAGACCCCAGCTCCCACTTATATGATCGCCCTCATACTGCCGTGGTCAAGCAAGAATCCTAGGGGCTCTATCAACGTGTAATAGCGACATGTCAGGTCACCTATAGCAGTACACGATGATAAAGATAAACCAGATAGCATACTATCATCTTGAGTAAGACTGTTCTACTGGGACAGGTCCTCCCTCAATCATTGCAATCACGTGCCTGTGATCCAATAATTGACTCTGAGGGCACTATCTCCAACAGGTTCAAGTTGCTCAAAATCCAAACTTGAGCTTGCTATGGGGTGTAGGATGAGGTGGTGAACATTTTTTGTGAAGGTGGGTTGAGGTTTTGGTGATGTTTGAGTGGTGTTTTGGAGGTGGTAGTGAGGTGGAGGAAGGAGGAAGTGAAGAAGAAAGAAGATGAAGAATGAGGTGAGGAATATAATTGAAGTGTGAGGAAAAGTGATGGGAGCCATGGTCAAAGTATTAACCCCTCTCTTTCTCTCTCTCATGCCCATGCTCTCTTGTCCGCTTCCATGTCATC
Source organism: Agapanthus africanus (assembly GCA_030015575.1). Lineage (NCBI taxonomy): Eukaryota > Viridiplantae > Streptophyta > Magnoliopsida > Asparagales > Amaryllidaceae > Agapanthus > Agapanthus africanus. Next base: position 200,618,209 of record CM057347.1, on the reverse strand, counting down.
TTTGTCCCCCACTCATACAAATATCTTTTCCTTTTCTTTTCCTCACAATAATAAACCGTAAGTCCTCAAATACAATGAACCATGCATGAAACAAACACAATATGTCATGGTGCACTAGCCATATTTAATACAAAAGTGGATTTAGCCTAAAGCATGATTAGTAGTGCACTAATCAAGTTTAACATAAAGTTGCATATAATTAATTGCATAATTATTTATAAAATGTCCAAATTTAATAAATTCCTTTTTAATTAATAATTCATATTAAAATCAAAATATTTTCCAAATATTGGTATATATAATTATACCATTCTATGAAAACCCAAAATTCACACTCGAATAGTTTTCGTGAAATTTATTATTTTATTATTTAAATTCCAAAATTATTATTTTATATTTCTGAAATATTACAATCTCCCCCCTTAAATAAATTCGGTCCCCGAATTTAAATTTAAACCCCAAATACTAAAACATTTTAGTAATCAGTCAAATCAATGGGGCTCTGAAATCATGAAATACACCGAAATACCACAGCGCATCGTGTGCGCATGAAAACGAGTGCGAAACTCAAAATTGAAACTCCGTCAAGCGTCACGCAATCATGGGAGTTATAATGGAGATGCAAATCTGAAAATCCATAACGAAGATCAATATCGTATATAGTACGCATCCTTGTGAAATCGTTTAAAAGCTGAATAAAATACATGAAAAATACTTTCCAAATCGCCGTGCGATGCGTAACTCACGGTACAAGTGGTGGACGCTCATTTTGTAAAGAAATAAATATATGTCTATATATGTTTTGCTCAAGATATACGTCCCGCCTTTTTGAAATATCCCAAAAGGTTTTCCCCTCATAAAAGTTCGTGTCCCTATGGGCACGTAAGAAATGGTGAGACTATAGCTCCTTTTTGAAAATCCCTTGGTAAATACTGATGAATGCAAAATACTCAGGTACTGTCCTCAGACCAGTCCTGCTCGGCTAGTATATAATATAGTACCTATCATAAAAATATGATGCTCATAAATAAATCAACCTCAAAAGGTGTATCCAATATCACATGCGTTTGGTGCGCATGGAAAACCAAGTCCAATACAAGTGCTACGAATGTGCACGGAAGCAAAACCAAGTGCAACGGGTGTACACGAAAACATCTGTCATGAGCAACGGGTGTGCACGGCAACAACATCAAGTCCATCTAGAGTGCACGAAAATCTCAAGCAAGTGCAACTAACATGCACGAACAAAAATCTCGATCAAGTGCAACGGGTGTGCACAAAATTACATCTAGTGCGTCCAGTGCGCGCGATAATCTAAATCAAGTGCGTCAAGTCCGCACAAAAACATCTAGTGCAACAGATGCACGGAAACAAATACCAGGTGCACTAGGTGCCCGAAAACTCGTCAACATAACAAGGTATATAAAATCATAAATGTGTGCAACTGTGTGCACAAAACCCATATCAAAGCACTGCAAGCACATGTGAGCTATACCAAGTGCATAAGTCAAGTCAAGTGCATACAACATGCACGAAATCAAATCGACTGTATCAAATAGATAGAATCATAAATATGTGCAAAAAATGCATAAAATTGATATCAAGTGCAATAGATATGCACAAATCATAAACCAATGTGATAGATGTATCAACATAAATCGAGTGCAACAACTGTGCACAAAGGAAAATATCCAGTGGGTGCACCACGGTGCATGAAAACAAATATCATGAAACTAAATCATTGAAACTCAAAGTCCAAGCGATAAAAGCGTGATACTCGGATCACTAAAACGCAAATCTCAATAAATGACATTGAGGTATACCTCCTCCAATGTCAAAAAATGCCGGTGCACCTAAAGCTGGTAGAGCAAGAACATCCACTTGCCTCCTGCTCATGGTCTGGCGCCCTCTGTCTCTGGGTCTTTATTTTCTCTGTAAATCACCAATCCTACAATCTTTCTTCTCATCGGACCGGTTAGGTGTAATGACGGAAACCATTCCGCTATGTCACTCCTCTGATCATCTCTTGGCCAATTAACATGACCACTTGTAAAGTAGCACATCACCGATGGCGGCATCTGGCCCTATGATTATGTGCGATACAAATGATCCTAGATGCAATTCCTTATTGCTATGGCATCCTGGAAAGAACCTGCTTATGGTCTCGTCCGATCTCACCTATGCCGAAATATACTGAGATTGGCACTCTTTACTTAATCATTTTCTGTTCCGGACAGTTGCGTCCTCAGCACAACTTTCCACTGGAATTTTGGCTGTATCTAACGTCTCTGCGTACATATCAATCCTCTGGTATCAACGGGGAGTAACAACAGCTCGTTAATATCTCACACGAACCTTTTGTTCCACCTATCTTCATTATCGTCCACTTCGAAATCACGTCTTGCTGGCTGCGTACGGCAATCCGTTCTCGGCTACAGTTAATCCGGAGTCTCTCACAAGGACTCAAAGTTATGAAATCGGGTATCTTCACCACTCCATGGAAAATATCTAACCGATTACAACCTCGGGAACTCGTCCAAGTTGTCGGAGGAATACGCTTCATTCGTCCTTTCTCGATCAACTCACAACACATCTGGGTGAGATCCTTCTATCTGAAGTAGGTCAACTTACTGATCCCGCATCGGAGCATCCAACGAACAATGTCCTCTCTTGATCGATTTACTTTAGATCTGAGTAAGATCCTTTAACTAGATTTCTTCAACTCAACTGAGCCTGCGTCGGCGCGTCCAATTAGACGTATCATCTTAGTCACTCTATTCAAGATGGAATAGCGATTTCTATCACATCTCTTCCTGTAAGCTCCTGTGGTTTCAGCTTATATACACTCTGGAGGCGACATCCCGTCAATCTCAGCAACAGCTGGGCTATCTATCTGCACGGTAGACAACAGCACGATCTTCTGGAGTGGGTCGTATGTCGACGGTTTTCACAATCTGGCTGTCCTCTATCAATGGCCCGATCATCCAGTACAGATCCTGAACACGCATCTCAACTGAGAGATCCTATCATAAACAATAAACCGATACGTTCCTACGTCACCAGAAGAATATCATGGTCAGTCCTTATCTGTGACGAGCTCGCTCTGACCGCATCTCCAGCAGCAACTCGCTCTCTGCTCTCATAGCCATGGTGACAGGAACCTTAAGCATATATCGATGAAGATAGATCAAAGGAACGAATGGAATCGATAGGCCTGAAATGGAAATATGATCATAGGAAAGAATGGAAGCACGGATCTCAGGAAATGTACATCTTAAGGCCACTTAAGCGGAGCAGCGTGTCGTAAGTATGCCGCGGAACATACACATGGTACGTTACTCTACGCAAGTTACCTGCTCCATCAACCAATGTCAACCTATGAGATGAAAACTCGGGTCCCAAACCCCCCTAGTCAAGTCTAAGTTCCGTAAGGTCAAGTCTAAACTCGAACCAAGATTAAATCTAACGCTCTGATACCAACTTTGTCACGACCTGGAAATGACACGTGACCGGCATGAGAATTACGTGTAGTCTATAGAACCCCACCGTAATTCAAATAAGCCGAAGCCCAGAAATCTAAATCTTTTTGCGGAAAATAATGGAGGTGCAGTTTTGAAAAATCGGCATAAAGAATTTAAGCCTTCTTTTAAAATATAAGTAATATCATATGAAAATTCAATAGTTTGCATACTATCTTCGAAAACGTTTTTGTCCTTGAAATTTGGGCAGCACCTCCCTTGTATATTTTGATCCAAATCCATATACATGCAATAATATAGGCATCCCCAAGCGGGAGCTAGCTCTTCGCCAATTGGCGGAATCACAACCACGCAATAAAGCATATATATACGACCCCTACGGTGAAGATCAAACACAGAAAAAGAATTAGTAAAACCAAGACATCATCCAGCTCAAATAAGCGACAATACACCCTTATCGCTCTAAGTCTCGAGAATAAACAAGTCTGGTCTAGGTCTACCAATATACATAGTCTGGTTTCTGATTGATGGAGCTTTAACTAGATACAATAGAAATAATAGGTACAAGGATGGTCACGGTCCAAATGTCTATCCCACCTACCAAACCAAAACACCCTGATGAAGGTTGTCTGCCAACGAGCCGCTACTAATCCAAGCGGGCGAACCTGCATGAAAACTGTGGCATAACGGGGGTGAGTTGCCAACTCATGAGTAGAAAATATCAGCAGGTAGAAATCAAATGAACAACGAATCCCTAGGTCAACCTGTATCATGAAGGTAATACTATGATATCTAGAGTGATCGTGTATGCATATGTGAACAGTCGTGCCAATATCAGTATGTAATGATATTCATCTGAAATGTATGCATGTATACATGTGTATCATCCAACGTGTGTCCATCAACGACACATCAATCATCATGAAACCTGAGTGTCCAACATCGACACACGAAAATATCATAAAACCCGTGTCCAGCATGGACACGTAAATCCTCATATCTCAGGTGCTGCATCATCGGATCGACCCTCATAACCATCTGATCTCACAACTCCGGTCGGTATCCTCCCGATAACCGTCGAGCCCAAATTATCACCGGTAGATAGTGCATCCCCTGCCAGGCTCATCACCGTTCTACACGATCTTCTTGCCCCCGGGTACCTTACCGGGCCCATCATGTACCCGTAGACGGTTCCTCCTCACTCCTCGAATAGGGTATGCTCATAACTCAGAACCGAGAAAACTCATGGTGGACGCCTCAAATCACATCACGATAAACCGCGTTTATAAAACAATTCATAATTTCCTTTGAAATATAACCGCGGTTCTCAAATCCAGAGATCTCATGAAAACAACATCTCAATGCATGTAACCATAAAGTGTAGTATATGCAAGCTTAGAACAGTACTGTAAGCATCTCAAGTATTATCATGTAAGCCTGTCATGTGATAATTTCGGAACAATGATTGTACTTTTCAGTCAAGAGAAATACAGTGATATAGCAGTTCTATTGTTTAAGTGGCATTGCAATTACCGATGATGAATGTATGAGCCGGCAAATCTGTGTATGTGTAACATGCACATCATCGGTAATAGTGCAGGTGTACTAGCAGACGCTGTCATATAACGGTAAATGCTAGGAACATAGTATGTATGTCACGAAGAATAATACAACATAAATATGAACGGTATAAGGTATGTAACTACACTTGAACCATACGGCTATAGTTTTAATAATATGAATCGTAGTTTCTAAAAGGGGGCCACGGTGTTTTTGAGAAAAAGACACCATTTGAAAATCTGTAGCGTCCATTGAGGTCATCGTTTAAAAGTGCATATGATTCGTCGGTTTTGGAAACAATGTTAGGAATATGTATGCCCTAGAGGCCATTATTGTATGATATAGTTGATGCTTGGACATATATATAGAGGACTTTCTTGCTCGACATGATAGTATGCTAGCTGGTTGCTCTTTATCTTAACATGTACACTTGTATTATTATATTATCCCTCAGATACATGTTGATAAAGCCCTTAGGATGTTGACTTGACTACCAGGACTATGATGCAGATCATACTAGTAGGGCCTGGATAGTCCACAAGCACATCCTTTAATAGTTCCTAGTCAAAGGGATATCGATACAGAGCATCGATATTCTAGAGTAGACTAGTGTGTATTGGGTTACGACAGCGCCCCGGCCATCAAACCGTGGCCAAATGTGGAACAAAATTTTTCTAAACTGGCGCTATCATGACCCGATGCCCGGATCTACCCTAAACCCTATACTAGCAATATGGAAAACTAGGAGTTAGATGGTTATACCGAGTTGATCCATGTCCTTCGGTCTTCAACCATCATCCCAAGCTCCTAGTGGTCGCGGATCGAATTTGGTCGCCGGTCTTCCTCCATCTACGATGATCCACCTGAGGGAAACGGCGCAAGCTTCAGCCTCGCAAAACGAGGCAACCGACGCTCCAAGGTTGCTAGCAATGGAGAGTGGAGGTGTAAGATTGTGTCACTATAATTTTACTCTCATCACAAATGCTCCAAAAGCAACTCAAGAAGATGAAGAGGAGGTGAGGAAACATGTGGCATGAGCAACTTAAGAAAATGGCTAAGTCTCAAAAAGTGAGAATGAGTATGCAAGCAAGTTAAGAATGTCAAAGGCATGGTATGTGGAGAATTGTGGCTGCCTCCTCTCTCTTTCTCAATCATGCACACAAATATCTCTTTTCATTTAACTAATAAACAAATGAAAACCATACCTCTCTGCATGCCATCACCCATACTCATGCCAACTCACCTTCCACGTCATTTCCCAAATGATTTTCTAAAAAGGAAAATCAAATAATGAGGTGGCCATCTTCTAAAAACTATTCCGTATAAATACGGAATGCAACCCGGTATACGTATCGAAATACATAGATGCGTATTCGTACAAAAATGCGAATAGCCAAGAGAGAAAATGAATAGTGAACAATAATACCAGAATACATATATAAATTATTAAATCAAAACCTAATTTAATAATCCGGCTTAATCCCAAGCCGCTAGTATTATCAACCGTCCGATTAAAATCTGTGCAGCCTGTACACATATTTAATCGGACACATGTATGTACCAACACACGTCATCTACACCATATCGCCTGAACCATGAAAACCCTCTTTGTGGGACTCTAAAGACTCGTCAATATGTTGGCAGTGGGTTTAACCACAAGCACGTCAGCGGCGCTAGCTGTACGTAACGGCTACCCAGGTATTGAGCGAAAGGAAGGCCGACGAGCAAACTCATCCAAACCCCTACTGAGCCTGACAGTGACAATATCCATATAGTCCGGTCTGTTCGTCTAAGACTATCGCATATCGAGTCTAGGAGGATGGATAAAGTCAGACCCCTACTAACGCGATAATTCGTGTCGGTATGTAACCCATCACCACCTGAGAAACTATCGATCCTGGATCGGTAGTTATCGATTACCCCGGCCGAGGATTTCTAGTGATGGCCACCCGTGCACTACGCGACATCAATCCCCAATACCGGGAGAGACGAATCCCTGACGATCCGCTCACTGCCTCCATATGGCTCGGGACTATACCCAACTAAAACCTGTTTCCACGACTCTTTTGAGTCGTGGTAGGGTAGTAATCAAAGCACAGTGGGAACTCACACGAGAAAAATGACGATCTCAGGTCGACAGACTAACCTATACACATGTCACCTGGGAACTGCTATCTGACAATAGGTATAATACCAACTAGCAGGTTCCCGGCAAGTCCGTCCAGTGTACTCATAATGCAATGAGCACTTGTATACTATCTTAGGTGAACAAACTAATACCAATGGCTTGTGAGACCTTGCCACCGCCCCTCGTCAGGGTCTCGATCAGTATACACCAGTCTACACTGGAGTATCGATGCCCAATCTCGATACTCCCACGACTAGGGACATTTAAGGATGTGTTTATAGACCCCCAGCTCCCACATATATAATCGCCATCATAATGCTGGTAGTCAAGCAAGAATCCTATAGGCTCTATCAACATGTACATGATGATAAAGACAAACCAGATAGCATACTAACATCATAAGTAAGATTGTTCCACCGATATATGTCCTCCCTCAATCATCACAATCTCCTGCCTGCCACTACGATAATTGCCTTGAGGGCACTATAGCCAACAATCTCCCACTTGTACTTAAGGTTAATTATTGTGGTGTCGCATACTCACAGCCCGTGTGATACCGAACACCCAACTTCTATACCAATCAGTTTCGCAAAGCTCGTTTGTGAAACTATTGTGTTCGAGAAATACCCTCAGTGAGTAGATCCGCTCCAATATTTCTTTCTGTATCTCTCTATATCTCAACTTCACGGAGAATAACCATCTCCCGAAATGAGCAATACCTGTCTTAGAATTTTTCTGGATATCTGATGGGACCCAGTTCATAAATGAACTCCAAATCCAGCAAACTTCGTAGACTGTATCATCCACTGAATTTAATCAGTATCCTGCGCCATGCCTTTCCTCAGTATCCGCTTGGACAACCTGTCCAACATACTGTCCCTCAAAAGAAGGAAAACTAAAACTCTGACAGTCACTCTGTCATCCAGGTCACCTTGGAAGCCTAGAATGATAACCGTCTCCCGAAGGAGGCTGTCGTTACCATATCCCTAGAACATCCACTTATGTTCATAAACGGCTTCCCTACGTTTCTCCAGGATTGGATTAATATATGTTTATTGCAGCCAGTGCTAAAACAATATCTAGTGTTGTACTTGACATCACATGATTGACTCAACTGCCTAAGCAAGTGATATGCCAATCATGCAAATCCCTCTCCCCTTTAGTCTGAAAGACATCCTTTAGAGAGGGTGACTTCATCACCTGCAGGTTCACCATCATGCCAGGAGTCAACCATTCTAAAACACCTTTAGAATATTGTCAAGTACCTTAATTGGGACACTTCCCCAAATCTAGATCTAAAATCATAGATCCAGTCACCAGAAACCCTGATATTATATCCATATCCTATGTGGAGAAACACCTTTGTGACAACCACAGTATAACCGATCGTAGTATAGGAATTTCACTTCCTATAAAGTGCATGTCATCCCAAATACCAGGACATCACACCCTACTACTTACCAGATCCATCTCCTATTCTGATGAAGTCAAAACCTTATGACTGTTTCATCAAAAATAGATGATCCTTTTCCGCTATACTTGCTTTAGTCTATAAATAGACATAAGCTTCTTGCCCACTATGCTTCCGCTGCTCCCACTGACTACAACAACCCTCTGGCAGAGTCATATACACGTGCACTTCTAAAGCTAGTTTAGAACGACGCTATACCCATCCTCCTGCTGGGTCTTAAAGTCTAGAGCAACAGCAATGGCAAGTCTGGGTAAACAAGAACCTCCCTGTCACCATCTCTGAGAAGACCGAAGTACCTCTCGGGTGTCTGAGGTTACCCACCAAATCTGCGTAGTGGCTAATGGATCGTCGAAAACAATTGAATCCTCAGGTTCTATTAAATCTTCAGTAATCGTTTGTGGTTCTGGAATCACTTCCAGTTCTACCACACTCCCACTACTATTTTTTGAAAAAAATCCATTTTACTAAAACTGTGGCGAGTCAAGAACAATACAAATATTGATCTTCCTAATGGTAGAAAGTTAACCCTCGACAAAGCCCGGGATAACCCACAAAATGCCATTACTGAAACGTGCCTTGAGTTTATCCGGATTCTGGTTTTAAGCATCAGCCGGACAACTCCCTATATCTTAACATCATTAAGATATAAATTGCTTCTATATATCCAATATAGAAACAAAAGCACTAATTTAATTGGAACCAGATTCAAATTCATGCAGCTGTCTCCAGTGCATATCAACCAAATGGAAGGAGGCCAATCAGCATTACTCAACTAGGAGTGCATCCATATATGAGTAACCTGAAAGAGAAGCAAGTTCTCAAAAACCATTACTATCAACGGAATACCAAACACAAGTATCTACATTTTCGACAACCTCGAAGAATCCTGATACTTCCAACAAATGGTTCTATACTTTATTCTTATACCTATAACTTCTCAATATCTGGACCTTGTATTTCAACGAAATACTTGTCTAGAACTGGAGAAGTCATGAGTAAACAGAATATAGTAAGAGTACCAACCCCTTTGTCTTAATGGACACTGGACAACATACAATACTTTGTATAAGTCCCCTGAATTTAATAACTCAAACCTTGAGTGTCGTAGGTTGAAAACTGTACTATGGTTAAGAAGAATTACACCGCTATTGAATGCACCTTACCTAACAATCAACTGATATAGGTAAATGTCACAGAAATAATTTCAAAAAGTTATATCTTACTTTATAAAATAAACGTACATATATATCAGTTTGAAATTGGTGCATAACAACGGATATTCAAAACCAAATATTTGCCGTCAGGCAAAACCCAGATGATTTCCTCAAATATCACCAATTACAACGAATTCCGATATAATCATCAAACTCCCAATATCTTACTCCCACTCACCATCTGTAATAACATACAGACGTGAGAAACTGATCTGGTAAATACATACCCTGGAGTTAGATTCCAATTGGGAAAACAATTTTCAATCAATATCGCACAGTGAAACTGAAACATGAAAATGTTTCAAAAGGGGTTAACTAGTATTCCTAGTAACGCCTCTTCCACTATCCTGATTCATGATAGTAACCATATACTTACCTACCCTCACTGCAATCCCTTTATTATGTCTTTACTTATTACCTTTTGTACACCTTCTTTAGGCTAATTGGTTTTCTTCCTTCCCTACCCTTCGGCACCAGCCTAAGGTTTGGAAGAAGACTATCCAATAAGCGTAATAGGTGTACTATCCTAATCCTAGGAGCCCTCGCAACCTGAAAGATGGTAATGGGAAAAGACATCTGAATAATCCTATTCTTTTTCTCCTGAACTGGAAACCATCCTTGAATCAGGAATGAATTCCTTCGAGTTCGTATGTAACTATACGATGGCATGTCCAAGTATTATGGACGTTCGTAGTGATACGAAGTGTTCCGGAGAAATCCAAAGTGGATGTGGGAGTGGCAGGGGTATACGCGTTTTTTTTGTCGTGAATGATAGCAGTCGCAATTTTCTTTGCACTTATTCTAATCCCTTTATATGTCTTTACTTATTACCTTCTGTACACCATACTTAGGCTAATTGGTTTTCTTCCTTCCCCACCTTTCGGCACCTGCCTATGGTCTGGAGAAAGACTATCCAATAAGCTCAATAGGTGTACCCTCACCTAATCCTAGAAGTCCTCACAACCCGAGAGAAGGTAAAGGGAAAAGACAACCGAATAATCCTATTCAATCTCTCCAGAACAAGAATCCATCCTCGAATCTGGAAGAAGTTCCTTCGAGTTCGTATGTAACTATACGATGGATTTATCCAATAAATGTGGATCTTCGTAGTGATACGGAATGTTCCGGAGAAAAGCAAAGGTGAACTAGGAGTGGCAGGGGTATACGCGGTTTCGTCGTGAATTATAGTAGTCGCAATTTCCTTTGCTCTTATTCTAATCCTTTTATATGTCTTTACTTATTACCTTATGTATACTACACTTAGGCTAATTGGTTTTCTTCCTTCCCTACCTTTCGGCACCTGCCTATGGTTTGGAAGAAGACTATCCAATAGGCGCAATAGATGTACTCTCCTAATCCTAGGAGCTCTCGCAACCTGAGAGAAGGTAAGGGGAAAAGACAACCGAATAATCCTATTAAATCTCTCCAGAACCAGAATCCATCCTCGAATCTGGAACAAGTTCCTTCGAGTTCGTATGTAACTATACGATGGATTATCCAATAGATGTGGATCTTCGTAGTGATACAGGGTGTTCTAGAGAAACGCAAAGGTGATATATGTTGGAGATAGTGCCCTCAGAGTCAATTATTGGATCACAGGCACGTGATTGCAATGATTGAGGGAGGACCTATCCCGGTACGACAGTCTTACTCGAGATGATAGTTTGCTATCTGGTTTACCTTTACCATCGTGTACTGCTTTAGGTGACCTGACAGGTCGCTATTACACGTTGATAGAGCCCCTAGGATTCTTGTTTGACTGCCAGCAGTATGAGGGCGATCATATAAGTGAGAGCTGGAGTCTATAAGCACATCCTTAAAAGGTCCCTAGTCGTGGGAGTTTCGAGACAGGGCATCGATTCTCCAGAGTAGACTAGTGTATACAGTCGAGACCCCGACGAGGGGCGGTGGCCGGTCTCACAAGCCACTGGTGTCAGTTGGTTCACCTAAGATGTATACAGGTGCTCATTGGGTTATGAGTACACCGGACAGGACTCGCCGGGAACATGCTAGTTGGTCTTATACCTGACGTCAGATAGCAGTTCCCAGGTGACATGTGTACAGGTTAGTTCATCGACCTGGGGATCGTCATTTGTCTCGTGTGAGTTCCCACTGTGCTTTGATTACTACCCTACCACGGCTCAAAGGAGTCGTGCAAACAGGTTTTAGTTGGGTACAGTCCCGAGCCACATGGAGGCAGTGAGCGGATCTTCGGAGGTTTCGTCTCTCCCGGTATTGGGGGTGAGGTCGCGCTGTGTCTAGGAGAGCCATTACACGAAGTCCTTGGCCAAGGCAGGAGATTTACTGGTAGGTATTCCAGTAGTATCTCAGGGTGTTCTGGGCTACACTCCGACACGACTTGTACCGCTTTTTGGGGTCTGACTTTTACCCACCCCCTAGGCCCGACATGCGATGCTCATAGACGAACGGACCGGACTGTACGAATATTGTCACTGACAGGCTCAGTAGGGTGTCAGGATGAGTTCGCTCATCGACGTCCCTTTTGATCAATAGCTGGTGGCCCGTTACGTATTGGCTTATACCTCTGACGTGCTAGTGGTTAAATCCACAGCCATAGTATTGACGAGTCTTTAGAGTCCACCACACTTTCAGTTACTCAAGCTTTCGGGCGAAACGCTGTAGAGACCGTATGGAGATATGGCAGGGTCCGATCAGATACGTGCGGTATTGCACGGGTCAGGATCGGACAGTTTATACTAGAGGCCGTATAGTTATATGGCAAGGTTCGATCGGATACGTGCGGTATTGCACGGATCAGGATCGAACGGATATTACTAGCCGGCTTTGGTTTAAGCCGGATCCTAGTTTAGTACAGTGTAGATTTTGTCTCATTTCATTTGTATCCGGACGGAATACAGATGCGGGTGTGTATGCACAGTATCGGGGTTTTCCTGTAATTTATTACGGGACCAGTTTTCTGGAGTTGCCAGTTTGCATTCCGTTCCGGCCGGTTTTCCTTTGTTCTTTCCCGGCCGGACTTTTCCGATGGAGGGGGTTATTTGCAATTGTGCAAATAACATTTTGTGGAGGGGTTTATTGCATAAGGATTTATTATGATAGCATCATTTCTTTTTGCTCCATGCTTTTGCATTAAATGAGATTAGAAAGGGTATGGTTGGATTTAAAATGGAGCATGGTGTATGTTTGGATGTGGTCACCTCTTCTATTCTCCTACACTCACCTCCCTCTTTTGTTTTTGTTTTCCTCCACCACCATTTCCTACAAAACATGGGCCGGCCACTTTAGATGATGAAGGGGGTTCATTTTCATTTTGGTGAGGGTGTGGGAAAAATTATTGATTCATCTCATTTTTCCATTGCTACAAAAACCCCAAGTTCATTTCTTATTGATTCCTCCATCAAGGCAACTACTAACTCCAAAGTGAGACATACACTCTACACTACACTTCCTACAGCAAATCTTGGACGTGTCGATTCGCCAGCTTCGCGCCCGAGTTGCCTCGGTATTGAGGTGGGAGCCCGTAAAAGCTACAGGCGATGTGGTGCCCTTTCCGACGAGGAGGAGACGGACGGAGATCCCGCGAGGAGATCGGAGTGGAGATGAAGACCGGAGGACTCGGATCAGTCGGTACATCTCTTCCCTTTCTTGTTAGTAGCTTGGACTTGTTAATGGTTACGATCCGGAGTTTAGTGCGCGGTGGTGCCGGTTTGCGAAGTCCGCAAAAATTAAAGTTTATCACCGCTTCCGCATTCCGGCGTCGGATTGACGGCCGGGGCGCCGCCGTGCACTTACACTGGTATCAGAGCCTCGCCATTAACTTCGTCTAGCTTCGTTTGATGTGTTTTTCAGTTCCGATCGACCAAAATTCCAAAAACCGTATTTTTCCCTTCACATCAGTTTCTGTTGAAATTTTTTGAAGTCTAAAAATTTTTCAGGTGGTCTCAGAATGATGTGCAGGGAGTTCTAAGAACTCTGGGAAAATTCGACACACTGATCTCTCATACAGAGCGCGGAACCGCGGCCACACCCTTCTATTGGGCCGCGGTTCCGCCGCAGTCTAGAGGGTTCAGTGGGCCAACTTTTTCCAATGGGCTTCAGGGGATTAATTAGGGGTTTTGGAATATTAAAATTGGGCCAATTATTTCTGTGAGTGCTACAGTATTGCTTGGGGGCCCACTTGTTATTTTTTTGGTCAATCGGAAAATTTTAAACACATTATTTCACAGTATTTACATTATATCTGCGACCGTGAATGTCACTTGATCGGTAAATCAAGTCTAACTGCTATAGTCCGGTTAGACGGATTTGCGAACGTGACTTTCACGTTGATGTTCTATGTATTTGCTGTGATGTTGCGGATCGGTCGTGGGGGATAGCCTGGATGCAATGCTAGTACAGTTTTGTTGTATTATGTACATTTGATATTGCGGGGCGAGCGTCCGACATGTGGACTGCCGTCACTGCCTGATTGTATTATTCTTTTGGGGCACGACCTGGTTGCGGTCGATGTACCCGTTGTATGTATATTTTACTTTCTGTACTAGGGTTACCCCGCGGAGGGGTGCACGGATAGCCGGATTCTGGAGGGCAACAAGCCCGCATCTCATGGCATTGGGACGGAGGGGGCTTCAGTCTGGAATTGGCGGGCTATTCGCCGCACTCGTAGGGGGTACAGGTTGACCCAGGAGGGGTGCCCAAGTTACCGGATTCCGTGAAGTGCTGGGTGGTCCATTCATGGAGCTGAAGGGGGCTGCCTCGCTTCAGGTTTTGGCGGGTGACTTGCCGCGCCCGTAGGGGTCTAGGATTTCATTGCACAGGCTATCCACACGACCAGGGGAACGTCGGGTTTCAGTAGTGGCTCTGTGAAACCCGGGGATCCCAGATATCTGTATTGTTCTGTGATGCTGTACATTTCTGTGATGTTGCATTTCTTATCACGCCTTGAGCGAAATACTATATATTGGTATATATATTAGTAGATGTTGTATATGTTTTTCATCCGCGCTAGTCCAGTCCCCGCTCTGCCGTTAGTTAGCTAACCTAACGGGTGATGACGGGACCCAGTGGCAAATGCGGATGGCATATACGTACGTCAGTATATTTTCGTTCTTTGTGGTGTGATCAATTGATGGGACTGCATTGATTCGGATCAATGCAAGTTAAAACAAACCTATTCTGATGTTGTTGGAACATTTTTCAAAAAGCTGTTATTGCAAGGACGTTCATTTCTGTTTTGCATCGTGGTATTCATTTGGAATATCCTGCTCCTCAGTCGACGAGGCAAGGGCCGAGATCCCTTCACCGGGAGTGACCCCTTGGACAGAAGTTTGCGTCAGGGCATTAACTTCATTATAGCCGATTACTTTTGCTTTGCATCGTGGTATTCAGTTGGAATATCCTGCACCTCATTCTACGGGGAAAGAGCCGAGATCCCTTCACCGGGAGTGACCTCTTTAGTAAAGGTTTTCGTCACTATATTTTCTAAAAAGCTATCCGTTCCTTCAACGATATCAAGTTCATTACGTTAAAGGTTTTCGCCAGAAACCATTCGTAGCCCTCCGTCGTTTCAGACGGGTAGCACGTAGTATTCATGCTATGTTTGTTGACCTTCGTCAAGGCATAGTGTATGGTAGCTGCTTGTTACCTTTCTGCTGCATAGATAGATGTGTTGGTTTGGGACAGTCGTATAGCCTTGTTGACCTTCGTCAAGGGCTTGTACGGGTGGGTTCAAATTAACCTGGACAATGATGGGTGGAACTTGACATGTGACTTATGATTTGTTGACCTTCGTCAAGGTCATAAGAGCACGGGGCAGAAATCACATCGGGAGTTTCAAAAGAACTGAAACTTGCCAGATATGCGCATACCTTCTGGAGTGTTATAGCGTGAGCGGATTCCGTCACGTTATCATGCGATGATAGTTGGATCCCGATTCCCACTGATGAGTTGGTTTACTCTTCGGGTGACCCCGACTAATTCTTCTTTCAGGTTTGGAGGAGAATTTGAGGTACAGTGGGAGGTTTCCAGATTAGATAAAGTAATAACCATTCTGATCTAGGTTAGAGTGCACGCTGAGTGTTTCTTTTCTCTCTCTCTGTGGCAGCGACCATTGACCCGACCCTAAGACTATGACTCAGTGACCAAGTTGACCGCACCTTCTTTACACTGGCTTTTGGATTGTCAGAGTTGCAGACCTCATTGCCACTCCTACTTTTACCCTTTTCTCCAGGACACCCCGTATTACTGCGAACGTCCACTTCCATTGGACAAAGCCATCGTATGGTTATATACGAACTCGAAGGAATTTGAGGATGGTTTCCGGTTCTGGAGAAAAACGGATAGGATTATTCAGTTGTCTTTTCCCTTTTACCTTTTCTCAAGTTGTGAGTACTCCTTGGTTTAGGAGATAGTACACCTATTACGCAAATTGGATAGTCTTCTTCCAAACCTTAGGCTGGTGCCGACCGGTAGGGAATGAAGAAAACCAATTAGCCTAAACGGTGTGCAGAAGGTATTAAGATTAAGACAAAGCAAGGGATTAGTAAGAGGGCAAAGTAAATTGTGACTGATATTCACGACCAAACCAAGTATTTCTTCGCCAATCCTAAATCACCTTTGTATTTCTCCAGGACACTCCGTATCACTACGAAGATCCACAGTTTATTGGATACTCCATCGTATGGTTATATACGAACTCGAAAGGAACTTGTTCCAGTTCGGGGATGGATTCTGGTCCAGGAGAAATAGGAATAAGGTTTATTCGGTTGTCTTTTATCTTCACCTTCTCTCGCATTGCGAGTGCTCCTAGGATTAGGACAGTACACCCATTATGCTTATTGGATAGTCTTCTTCCAAACCATAGGCTGGTGCCGAACGGTAGGGAAGGAAGAAAACCATTTGGCCTAAGGGGTGTGCAGAAGGTAATGACTAAAGACATATAAAGGGATTTGGAGAGGTGGCAAAGAATTATAGGGTTATAGTTGTGAATCTGGATAATGGTAGAGGCATTACTAGGAATACCAGGATACCCCATCGAAACATTTCAATGTTTCAGTTCAACTGTGTACTGTTAAAAGAAAACTGATTTCCCGATTAGACACTTGCTCCAGGGTATGTATTTACCAGGTTTGATTCTCACATCTGTATGGTTTTACAGATGGTGAGTGGGAGTAAGTTATTGGGAATAGGGTAATCATCCTCATTATATCGGGATTCGTTGTAATCGGTGATATTTGAGGAGATCACCTGGGCTGTTTGCCGGTCGGCAAATATTTGGTTTTGAATATCCGCTGTTGTGCACCAATTTCAAATTGATATATCTGTACGTCTATTTTCATAGAGTGAGATATACCTTTTGATATTATGTCGATGACATTTACCTATATTAGTGGATGGTTAGGTAAGGAGCATTAAACAGCGGTGTAATTCTTCTTAACCATAAGTACAGTTTTCAACCTACGACACACAGTGAAAGAGTTGTTAGACTCGGCGGACTTATACAGAGTATTGTATGTTGTCCAGTGTCCATTAGGGCAGAGGGGTTGGTCCTCATACTATATTCTGTTTACTTTTAACTTCTCTAGTTCTTAGACATGTGTTTCGTAGAAACACAGGGTCTAAGTTTTGAGGAGTTATAGGTATTTGAATAGAATAGAGAACCAGGTGTAGCAAGTATCGGGATTCTTCAAAGTGATTGAAGATATAGATACTTGTGTATGGTATTCAGTTGATAGTAATGATAAAGAGAAATTGCTTCTCTTTCAGGTTGCTCATAATTGGAAGCATTCCTAAGTTGAGTAACGCTGATCGGCCTCCTTCCATTTAGTTGACATGCACTGGTGACAGCTGCGTGATTTGAATCTGGTTCAATTAAATCAGTGCCTCTGGTTCTATATTGGATATAGTACAGTTCATATCTTAACATTGTTAAGGTACGGGGAGTTGTCCGGCTTATGATTAAAACCAGACTCTGGATAACTCAAGGCACGTTTCTGTAATGGCTGTTTGTGGGTTGACCCAGGCTATGACGAGGGTTGATTTTCTACCATAAGAAAGATCAATAGAGATATTGTTCTTGACTCGCCACAGTTTAAATAAAAATGAATTTTTTCAAAACAGTAGTGGGAGTATGGTAGAACTGGAAGTGATTCCAGAACCGCAAACGATTACTGAAGATTTGATAAGGAACCTAAAGATTCAATCTGATTTGACATTCCATTGGCCACTCCGCAGATAAGGTGGGTAACTTCAGGCACCCGAGAGGTACTCCGGTAGCTTCAAGGACGGTGACAGGGAAGTTCTTGTTTACCCACACTTGCCATTGTTGTTGTTCCAGGCTGCGAGACCCGGCAGGAGGATGAGTATAGCGTCGTTCTAAACTAGCTTTAGAAGTGCACGTCTATATGACTCTGCCAGAGGGTTGTCGTAGTCAGTTGGAGCAGCGGAAGCATTGGTGGACATCAGGCTTATGTCTATTCATAGACTAAAGCAGATATAGCGGAGATAGATCATCTATTTCTGATGTGACAGTGATAGGTTTGACGTCATCAGAATAGGGGATGGATCTGTTGAGAAGGTAGTAGGGTGTGATATCCTGGTATTGGATGACATACACGTAGTAGGAAGTGATATTCCTATACTACGATCGGTTATACTTTGGTCGTCACACAGTAGTTTCTCCACATAGGACTTGGACATTATATCAGACATACTGGTTACTAGATCTATGGTTTTGGATCTAGATTTGGGTGGTTTCCCAAATCAGGGTACTTTGACAGCATTCTAAGAGTATTTAGAATGGACGACTCCTGGCACGGTAGTGTACCTGCAGGTGATGGAGTCACCCTCTCTAAAGGTGTCTTATAGACTAAAGTAGAGAGGGATGTGCATGATTGACAGATCACTTGCTTAGGCAATTGAGTCAATCATGAGATGTCAAGTACCACACCAGATGTTGTTCTTGCACTAGATGCAATAAGTTGACATTGATCCAATCCTGGAGAAACAGTCGGAAGCAGTTTTAAAACATAAGTGGATGTTCTAGGGATATGATAACGACAGCCTCATTTGGGAGACAGTTATCATTCCAGGCTTCCAAGGTGACCTGGACGACAAGGAGGTTGTCAGAGTTATAGTTTTCCCTCTGACGAGGGGCAGTGTTTTGGACAGGTGGTCCAAGGAAATACTGAGGGTGGCATGGCGCAGGATACTGATTAAGTTCAGTTGACGATACAGTCTAAGAAGTTTGGATTTGGAGTTCATTTATGAGCTAGGTCCCATCAGGCATCCAGACACTCTAAGACAGGTATTGCTCATTTCGGGAGATGGCTTTCTCCGCGAACTTGAGATATAGAGAGACATAGAAAGAAACATCAGAGCGGATCCACTCGCTGAGGCTCTTCCTCGAACGCAAGAGTTTCGCAAACAGGCTTTGTGAGACTGACTAGTAGAGGAGTTGGGTGTTCGGTATCACACGGGCTGTGAGTATGCAACATCGCAATAATTAGCTTTGAGTGCAAGTGGGAGATTGTTGGAGATAGTGCCCTCAGAGTCAATTATTGGATCACAGGCACGTGATTGCAATGATTGAGGGAGGACCTATCCCGGTACGACAGTCTTACTCGAGATGATAGTTTGCTATCTGGTTTACCTTTACCATCGGGTACTACTTTAGGTGACCTGACAGGTCGCTATTACACGTTGATAGAGCCCCTAGGATTCTTGCTTGACTGCCAGCAGTATGAGGGCGATCATATAAGTGAGAGCTGGAGTCTATAAGCACATCCTTAAAAGGTCCCTAGTCGTGGGAGTTTCGAGACAGGGCATCGATTCTCCAGAGTAGACTAGTGTATACAGTCGAGACCCCGACGAGGGGCGGTGGCCGGTCTCACAAGCCACTGGTGTCAGTTGGTTCACCTAAGATGTATACAGGTGCTCATTGGGTTATGAGTACACCGGACAGGACTCGCCGGGAACATGCTAGTTGGTCTTATACCTGACGTCAGATAGCAGTTCCCAGGTGACATGTGTACAGGTTAGTTCATCGACCTGGGGATCGTCATTTGTCTCGTGTGAGTTCCCACTGTGCTTTGATTACTACCCTACCACGGCTCAAAGGAGTCGTGCAAACAGGTTTTAGTTGGGTACAGTCCCGAGCCACATGGAGGCAGTGAGCGGATCTTCGGGGGTTTCGTCTCTCCCGGTATTGGGGGTGAGGTCGCGCTGTGTCTAGGAGAGCCATTACACGAAGTTCTTGGCCAAGGCAGGAGATTTACTGGTAGGTATTCCAGTAGTATCTCAGGGTGTTCTGGGCTACACTCCGACACGACTTGTACCGCTTTTTGGGGTCTGACTTTTACCCACCCCCTAGGCCCGACATGCGATGCTCATAGACGAACGGACCGGACTGTACGAATATTGTCACTGACAGGCTCAGTAGGGTGTCGGGATGAGTTCGCTCATCGACGTCCCTTTTGATCAATAGCTGGTGGCCCGTTACGTATTGGCTTATACCTCTGACGTGCTAGTGGTTAAATCCACAGCCATAGTATTGACGAGTCTTTAGAGTCCACCACACTTTCAGTTACTCAAGCTTTCGGGCGAAACGCTGTAGAGACCGTATGGAGATATGGCAGGGTCCGATCAGATACGTGCGGTATTGCACGGGTCAGGATCGGACAGTTTATACTAGAGGCCGTATAGTTATATGGCAAGGTTCGATCGGATACGTGCGGTATTGCACGGATCAGGATCGAACGAATATTACTAGCCGGCTTTGGTTTAAGCCGGATCCTAGTTTAGTACAGTGTAGATTTTGTCTCATTGCATTTGTAACCGGACGGAATACAGATGCGGGTGTGTATGCACAGTATCGGGGTTTTCCTGTAATTTATTACGGGACCAGTTTTCTGGAGTTGCCAGTTTGCATTCCGTTCCGGCCGGTTTTCCTTTGTTCTTTCCCGGCCGGACTTTTTCGATGGAGGGGGTTATTTGCAATTGTGCAAATAACATTTTGTGGAGGGGTTTATTGCATAAGGATTTATTATGATAGCATCATTTCTTTTTGCTCCATGCTTTTGCATTAAATGAGATTAGAAAGGGTATGGTTGGATTTAAAATGGAGCATGGTGTATGTTTGGATGTGGTCACCTCTTCTATTCTCCTACACTCACCTCCCTCTTTTGTTTTTGTTTTCCTCCACCACCATTTCCTACAAAACATGGGCCGGCCACTTTAGATGATGAAGGGGGTTCATTTTCATTTTGGTGAGGGTGTGGGAAAAATTATTGATTCATCTCATTTTTCCATTGCTACAAAAACCCCAAGTTCATTTCTTATTGATTCCTCCATCAAGGCAACTACTAACTCCAAAGTGAGACATACACTCTACACTACACTTCCTACAGCAAATCTTGGACGCGTCGATTCGCCAGCTTCGCGCCCGAGTTGCCTCGGTATTGAGGTGGGAGCCCGTAAAAGCTACAGGCGATGTGGTGCCCTTTCCGACGAGGAGGAGACGGACGGAGATCCCGCGAGGAGATCGGAGTGGAGATGAAGACCGGAGGACTCGGATCAGTCGGTACATCTCTTCCCTTTCTTGTTAGTAGCTTGGACTTGTTAATGGTTACGATCCGGAGTTTAGTGCGCGGTGGTGCCGGTTTGCAAAGTCCGCAAAAATTAAAGTTTATCACCGCTTCCGCATTCCGGCGTCGGATTGACGGCCGGGACGCCGCCGTGCACTTACAATATAGAAGTGGCAATGATATATGCGACACCGTGAGATTCCAAAAGCCAAAGTGTTTTAAGAAGGCTCGGTTAACTTGGTTCATGAGTTTTAGCCTAGGGTCGGGCCATGGTCGCTGCCAAAGAGAGAGAGAAAAGAAACACTCAGCGTGCACTCTAACCTAGATCAGAATGGTTAATCACTTTATCTAATCACGATGGCTCCCACTATTTTCTTGAATTCTCCTCCAAATCTAAAAGGAGAATTAGTCGGGATCATCTAAAATCACCAGAGGAGTAATCCTACTCATCAGTGGGAATCGGGATCCAACCATCATCGAATGATAACTTGATGGAAGCCACTCAAGTTACCGCACTCCAGATGGTATGCGCAAGCCTGGCAAGTTTCCTGTATGTTTAAAACTCCCGATGTGATATTTGTTACCCCAAGCGGTTTATGACCTTGACTTTGGCCAACAAATCATAACAGGCAAGTCAAGTTCTACCCGTCATTGTCCTGATTGATTTAGACCCACCCGCACACACCCTTGACTTTGGCCAACAAAGTGATACAACTATCCTAAACCAATGCATATCCATGCAACGGACAAGCAACACACAGCTACCGCACACGATGCCTTGACTTTGGCCAACAAACACCGCACGAATACTATGTGCTACTTATCCGAAATGACAGAGGGCTACGGCTGGTTTTTGGCGAAAAACCTTTAACGTAATGAACTTGATATCGTTGAAGGAATCCAAGTGATTTTACTAAAGTATAGTGGCGAAAACTTTTGCTAAAGAGGTCACTCTCGGTGAAGGGATCTCGGCTCTTTTCCTCGTCGAATGAGGTGCAGGATATTCCAAACTGAATACCACGATGCAAAGCAAAAGAATCGACTATAGTAAAGTTATTACGTTGACGCCAACTTTTACTCAAGGGGTCACTCCCGATGAAGGGATCTCGGCCCTTGCCTCGTCGAATGAGGTGCTGGATATTCATAACCGAATACTACTATGCAAAGCAAAAGAATGTATCTGTATTGTCAGTTTTAAAAACTTGGTTCCAACAACATCATATAGGTTTGTTTTATCGTTGCATTGATCAGAATCAACGCAGTCCCATCAATTAAACATATCATACCACAGAAAAGGAACGAAAATAAAATGTACGTATATGCTATCCGCATTCATCACTAGGCCCCGTTATCACCCGTTAGGTTACTTAACTAACAACAGAGCGAGGGCTGGATTAGCGCGGGTGCAAAACATATACAACATCTACTAGTATATATATAAATATATATATAACAATCGTCCTAGGAATGATATATGCAACATCACAGAATCTCAGCCAAGCAACACAGAGTGGTGGATAATCCTGGAGTCTCGGGTTTCATTTGAGCAGCAAATGAGACCCGGCGTTCCATGTCGTGTGGATAGCCTGTGCAATGAAAACCTAGACCCCTACGAGTGCGACAAGCTACTCGCCAATTCCAGAAGCGAGGCAACCCCAATCAGCATTTGTGATAAGAGTAAAATTATAGTGACACAATCCTACACCTCCACTCTCTATTGCTAGCAACCTTGGAGCGCCGGTTGCCTCGTTTTGCGAGGCTGAAGCTTGCGCCGTTTCCTTCAGGTGGATCATCGTAGATGGAGGAAGTCCGGCGACCAAATTCGATCCGCGACCACTAGGAGCTTGGGATGATGGTTGAAGACCGAAGGATACGGATCAACTCGGTATAACCATCTAACTCCTAGTTTTACATATTGCTAGTATAGGGTTTAGGGTAGATCCGGGCATCGGGTCATGGTATCACCAATTTAGAAAATTTTGGTTCCGTATTTGGCCATAGTTTGATGGCCGGGGCGCTGCCGTAACCCAACATGTCAACCCGGTCGTGCCCCAAACAAATAATAAACAAACTTGCCGTAACGGCAGTCCGTCCAGTGTACTCATAACGCAATGAGCACCTGTATACTATCTTAGGTGAACAAACTAACACCAATGGCTTGTGAGACCTTGCTACCGCCCCTCGTCAGGGTCTCGATCAGTATACACCAGTCTACACAGGAGTATCGATGCCCAGTCTCGACAATCCAACGACTAGGGACATTTAAGGATGTGCTTATAGACCCCCAACTCCTACGTATATGATCGCCATCATAATGCTGGTAGTCAAGCAAGAATCCTATGGGCTCTATCAACATGTACATAATGATAAAGACAAACCAGATAGCATACTATCATCTTGAGTAAGACTGTTCCACCGGTATAGGTCCTCCCTCAATCATCGCAATCGTCTGCCTACGACTATGATAATTGCCTTGGGGACACTATAACCAACAGTGTGTACGTTTGTTGACCCTGTATGGGGCGATGGTTGATCCCATAACCATTGGTGTTTGACATCAAAGATTGTGCACAGGTGCTCATTAGAGAATTGGTACATCGAAAAAGACTCACCAAGAACTCCTAGATGGTACCATACCTATTGTCAGATAGCAGTTCTTTGGTGACACTGGTACAGGTTAGTCTGTAGACCCGAGATCGTCATAGTGTCTTGTGTGGTTCCCATTATGCTTTGATTTCCTCCCTACCACGGCTCAAAGGAGTCGTGCAAACAGGAGAATTTTGGGTACAGTCCTGAGTCATATGGAGGCAGTGAGTGATATGAGGGGTTTCATCTCTCCCGGTATTGGAAGTTGATGTTGCGCTATGCTCGATTGGCTATAACAGCAAGTCCTTGGCCAGGGCTGATGAGATTTACTGGTAAGAGTTATTAGTAGTTTCTCGAACTGTTATAGGCCATACATCGGTATGACTTATTAAGTTACCGGGTCTGACGTTTCTACCCCCAGACTCGATATGCGACATATCAGACAAAGAGACCGGACTGTACGGTAAGTGTTACTTATAGGCTTCACGGGAATTTGGACAAGTTTGCTTGTTGATCTTCTATTCGCACAATACATGGGTAGCCGTTACATCCAGCTAGTACCGCTGACGTCTTGTAGGTAACTGATGCGATCATTACCTACTGCTGGTATATTGACGAGTCTTTAGAGTCCCACACAGAGGTTTCCTAGTTCAAGCGAAACGAAGTAGGGCACATATGCTGATATGTGCGGGAGCCTGATTAAATACGAGTATGTGACACCGTATTCTAATCTGGCGATATTTGATATCGGTTAGGTTATATAAGATATAACCGGATTATTGAATCAAGTGTTGATTTGATAATATGATATACATATAAATGATATTAATCGTTATATATGATATAACCGGATTATTGAATCAAGTGTTGATTTAATAATTTGATATATATTTATATTTGATATATTTATAAATTAACTAATATTGAAGCTCACTTAAGTTTTTCATCTCTTTATATATGTGTGTGTGTGTGTGTGTATGATATATATATATATATATATATATATATATATATATATATATATATATATGTATGTATGTATTTTATATTGTGTCATGGTTGATGATGCATAGAACATGTTTATCTATTTTGAGAAAATAGATTTAGTGAGGTGGAAATTGGAGAGATATTTTAGGCATGGGTGAAGCATGGCTTTATTCATTTGTTTATTTGTTTGGCTACACTATTGAAGCATGGTGGCTATTTTCTATGTGAAAATAATCCATGCTTCAATAAGTGAAGTGAGCCATTCTACACTTGCTCTTAACCCTAGCTCATTTGCACTCTCTCCACATTTTCACACTCACACCCATGTTCATCTTCTTCCTCCTCTAGCTTTTTCTTGAGTTGGAAAAACAAAGAGAAAGAGATTTCTAAGTGAGCCAAAACTCCTACTTCATCAACCTACTCTAAACCAGCCCTTTAGATTAGGTTGTTTCCTTCACTAATACTTGATTAGTGAAGAGTTAGCTTGAACTAGAGAGACTTCAAGGTGGATCATCTTCGGCCTCGAAGATCACAAAGCAAGCTCTATCATTGTTTCAAGTGGAGCCAAGAGGAGTTCTAGGGACTACTACTCGGAGCTATAGAAGTGAAGGACTTGGTCTACAAAGGTTGTAACCCTCTTCACTTAGTTGTAGAACTTGCTTTATTGTTACAAAACCTTAATTCTCTAGTTAGATTCTAGGTTAGTACAGCTTAGCACACTAGATTTTTTTAAATTGCATACTTGATACTTGTATTAACCTAGTGGTGGTGCTAAGACATACTTTCATAGTATCAGAGCCAAGCTAGAGCATTAGACGATATAATTAGAATTACGAAACCGAAATTACTCTGAAACAAACGAAACTAAATCCAACTTTCTGTCGATATTTAAATGGATTCTGAAATTTTTTTTAAACAAGTGCAGAATGCTACATGTGATGTCACTAGAACACCATAGAAAAACGAGCCCCAAATGTTAAATTTTGGCCGACCAAACTTGCTATATTCCCGGCCTGGCCGGTCCCCTTAAAGAGTTTTGGCTCGTGTTTTGTTTGGTGTTCTGGTGTGTTGGATTTAGGGTTTCAGGCTATGGTTGTTTTTTCCCAGATTGCATGTGATGTTATCTTTGTGTTGGGGCAATTCGGAGTGTTTCGAAGTCGCAGTTTTAACATCGTTTACGGGTTTCAGTTTGAAAATGTGATACAATATTTGGAATTCACATTAATTAGTTTTGTGAAAACTAGTTTGCAATTTGTGAATCTAGCATTTTAGTATCATTTGATCGATTGCCACGGCGTTTCGATTCGGATCAAAACTCCGTCGCAATCTCG
The DNA here is from genome assembly GCA_030015575.1 of Agapanthus africanus. Lineage (NCBI taxonomy): Eukaryota > Viridiplantae > Streptophyta > Magnoliopsida > Asparagales > Amaryllidaceae > Agapanthus > Agapanthus africanus. The sequence continues at coordinate 200,591,889 of CM057347.1, read as the reverse complement.
TATAGTACGCGAATACTCGCCGGGAAACACTACTAGATAGCCACACCCCATAGCCCCGTCCAAGTGACTGTAGGAAAACCCCGTGGCTAAAAGCATCCACTTGGGTGCTCGCTGCTGCGATGTTCTGCCCAAGTACACTTCGTTGACGGCATCGGGGGTACAGCAATCTACTAAAGTTCCCGACGAGCATTCGATCATTTAATCGGGAATCTTGTTGAATTACCCGAATTGTTATTGAAAAGAGTTTTCAATTCGAGACTTAGATGTAAGGTTTATAGGGTTAGGCATGAAATCCAGAATATGTGATATTCCGTGTTTATGATGTCTAAGGAATATACGGATTCTAATTATTGTAGTTTTTCATTTCTTTTCTGTGACCGTAAATGTAATATGTGGGGTATCCCCGATCTCGTTGCTATATGTCAACGACATTCGTGATACACATATTTACTTACGTTGATAACATGTGATGTTATAGTGTTGCCTGTGCTATGTTATATTGGATCGTCGTGGTTGAATAGACGGGGATTTTTGCGTGAGATGAGAGTTTTTCAATTTTCATTCATGTAAAAGTTGTATGTAATATTCATTTATTGGGACACTTCCGGGTTGAGGTTGTTGTCACCATTGATGTATATTATTTACTTTTCCGCATTAGGATAGACCCAAGGCGGAGAGAACAAGTAACCGGGTTCTAGAGTCCAGTGGGAAACCATCTCGAGGAGTCGAGACTGGGTCTCCTAACTCTAGAATTGGGAAGGTTGCTTGCCGCTCTCGTAGGAGTACAGAGATGTGGGTTTGGCTATTCATCACGACCGTGGAATCCGTGTTTTTCATTACTGGCTAAATTTAAAACACAGACCTCCTAGTATATCCTATATTTCATATGTTTGCTTCTGCTGCTTGAGTTCTGTGATGTGATCATTGTTAGATATGTATGCCCTAGAGGCCTGTATTGTATAGGATGCTAGGTATGTATATGTACAGAAACAATTTTTGGTCGAAATGATAGTATGCAATCTGGTTTATCTTCATCTTAACATGTGATGTGTTGTATTTCATATCCTTATATACATGTTGATGAAGCCCTTAGGATTATGCTTGACTACCAGGATTATGATGTAGATCATACTAGTAGGGCCTGGGCAGTCTATAAGCATATCCTTTAATAGTTCCTAGTCGAGGGTATATCGAGACATGGCATCGATATTACCATAGTAGACTAGTGTGTACGTTTCTTGACCCTTAGGGCGATGGTTGATCCCACAACCATTGGTGTTTGACATCAAAGATTGTACACAGGTTCTCATTGGAGAATGGGTACACCGAACAGGACTCGCCGAGAACTCCTAGATGGTATATATACCTATTGTCAGATAGCAGTTCCCTGGTGACACTTGTACAGGTTAGCCTGTAGACCCGAGATCGTCATAGTGTCTTGTGTGATTCCCACTGTGCTTTGATTTTCTCCCTACCACGGCTCTACTGAGTCGTGCAAACAGGTGGATTTTAGGTACAGTCCCAAATCACATAGAGGCGGTGAGCGATAGGAGGAGTTTCGTCTCTCCCGGTATAGGGAGTTGATGTCGCGCTATGCTTGATCGGCCATAACAGCAAATCCCTGGTCAGGGTTGTCGAGATTTACTGATAAGAGCTATCAGTAGTTTCTCGAACCGTTATGGGCCGTAAATCAGCATGACTTATAAAGTTACTGGGGTCTGACATTTACCACCCCTAAACATCATATGTGACGTATAAGACGAAGAGATTGGACTGTACGGTAAGTGTTGCTTACAGGCTCGTTAGGGTAGTGATGAGTTCGCTCGTCGGCCACATTTTCGTCATGTACCTGGGTAGCCGTTACGCACAGCTAGTGCCGCTGACGTGCTTGTGGCCCACTGTCAGCGTACTGTCGAGTCTTTAGAGTCCCACATAGAGGGTTCACTGGTTCAGGCAAAAGATGAAGAGGCCGTAAGTTGTTACGGCGGGGTTTCGATCATGTTCGTGTAATGGTTACAGGAATAATGATCGGAAGGATAATACTGGTTGGCTTTGGTTTAAGCCGAATACCGGTATTATATTATTGGATTATTTGTATTCGTATTTTTCGGAATTCGGATACGAGTATAGTTATACGGTATACGGTGGAGGGGTATTCTTGTAATTGTTACAAGAATACCTTCTAGAAGGGGACACCTCATAATTAGATATTTATTTTTTGAAAATAAATAAATGAGGTGGAATTTGGAGAAATGTCAAAGGATGGATGAAGGAATGGCTTATATGATTTTTTATTCATTTGGAGTTACTATTGAAGCATGGTGCATTATTTTATTGCATGCTTCAATTATTTTCATTTGAGCCATATTATTTTTTCCATGCTTGATTTTTTCCTTCATCACTCTCACATTCTGTCTCCTCATTTTTTCCTTCTTCCTCATCCTAGCTTTACGCTTCGCATGTGATGTGAATCAAAAGCTTAGGGCTAATAATAATCTACTACTTGATCTTTACATCATCTAAGTGATCTCTTCTAGCAAACTTGATCTCTTAGTTAACTTTTGAGAAGAGTTTGAAGCTTGTTCCATAGCTCTCGGGTGGATCATCTACGTCTTGAGGTAGCCGGAGATCGAGGACATCGTAAGAATCCGAAGGAGCCAAGGAGTTGCATCAAAAAGAAGACCCGAAGGACCGGTTCATTAGGTATAATCCTTTCATAGTAGTTAAGAACTCTAGATACGGTTTGCTAGTTAAGGTTTAAGCACAAGATCTTGTTTTTATGTGGGTGTTGCATGCAAGAAATTTTTCATTTGCTACTTCTGCCTCCTCACAAATGTTATGAGGGTGTGCAACATCCACTAACATGGTATCAGAGCCTCTCTTAAACCTTAAATAGCTTGTAGCAACGTTAGAATTCCGCCATTTTTTGTCGTGCAAAAACTGCCGAAAAACAGTTTTGAAAATCGAAGTTTTGAGTTGTTTGCACACCCCGCGGGCTCACGGTTTGAACCGAGAAGCTGCTGGGTGGAGCGCGTGCACTCCGGGGATACCCTGGGGGGACCAGAGGCCGGACCCATACCCCAAGACCACCTCGAGGTGGTCTTGGGGGTGGGTGACCCGAGAGCACCCCAATTGGGTGTTGGGGTGCTCTTGGGTCTGCCAACCCCTTGGGTCCACCTCGAGGTGGCCCCGAGGGTGGGTACCCCCCCAAGGCACGCCATTCGATAGTATTTTTCATATTCTTCGCCTCCGTGAAGATTCAGGCGGGTTTCGAGTTCGTTTCGACTCCCGGATTGGCTCATAACGATCGGTTTTCGAATATTAGCTCACTGAATTTTTTCAAGTGTTGGAAAATTGATTTAGTTTGCTGATCTCGTGCGGAATTCTAATGTCACGGTTACTTTACAAGCTTTGCGTTGTGTATGTATGTTTGGAAATGTTGACTAATTTCTATACATCGATTAGTCGGGGTTGCACACATCTGTAATGATATCATGTGATGGTATGTGTATATGAATATGTTGGATCATCGTGGATCAATAGCCGGGGATGTGAGACGAGCGTTTTTCTTATCATTCATGTAATTTGTAAAAAGCAATGTAATATTATTTTGCGGGGCACATCTAGGGTGAGGTTGTAGCCACCGTTGTATATTTTCTTTTTACTGTTTTTGCTCCTAGGATAGACCCAAGGTGGGGTGCACAAACTACCGGGTTCTCGAAGTGCTAAGTGTCCTACTCACTTTGTTGAGGGAGGTTGCTTCACTTCGTGAATTTGGCAGGTAGTTTGCCGCACCCGTAGGGATCTAGGGTGGGGTTTGGCTATTCATCATGACCGTGGAACCCGTCTTTCATTAAGGGCTTAAATGAAATACGGAATTCCTAGTATATCCAATGTATTCATCTGTGATCTGGAATGTTTATAAATGCGTGCGACGTATGGCTATTTATATATGAGATATATAATAATTGTTGCTTATGTTTTGCACCCGCGCTAGTCCATCCCCCGCTCTGCCGTTAGTTAAGTAACCTAACGGTGCATGACGGGGCCCCATAGCGAATGCGGATGGCATAAGCGTACGTTCTATTTTCTTTTCTTTTCTGTGATGCTTAGGAAACGTAAATGATGGGACAACATTAATGTGATTAATGTTAAGAAAAAGAAACCTAAAGATGTTGTAGAATCAAACTTTTTAAAATGAGTAACTCTAGTTTTTGCTTTGCATCGTGGTATTCATGAATATCCAGCACCTCATTCGATGAGGAAAGAGCCGAGATCTCTTCACCGGGAGTGACCCCTTTAGCGAAACTAGCAAATGTTACAAAGCACTCGATTGTTTTTATAGTTGATCTAACTTTTGCTTTGCATCGTGGTATTCATGAATATCCAGCACCTCATTCGATGAGGAAAGAGCCGAGATCCCTTCACCGGGAGTGACCTCTTTAGCAAAATTAAAAAGATACTACAAAACCATTCAACTTTTAAAACTGGAGCTTAAACCACTCCTTTCACTAGATTCTACAACGATATCAAGTTCAAAACGTTATGGGTTTTCATAAAAAACCATCTGTTGTCCTTCGCCATTTTAGGAAGCAGAGTACTTAGTATTCGTGCAACGTTTGTTGACTATAGTTAAAGCATGGTGTACGGTAACTAAGTGATGTCTTCCTACAAAGCATTTGATGCGATTGATTAGGACATTTGTATGACTTTGCTGACCATAGTTAAGGGTGATGTGGGTGGGTCTAAATCAATCACGAAATGGCGGGTAGAACTTGACTAGTGCTTTTGATTTGTTGACCATAATTAAGGTCATAAGACACTAGGGGTAAAAATCATATCGAGAATTTCAAGAGTTGAAATTTGCGATGAGATTGCATACCTTCTATTTGATAGTTGGATCCCGATCCCACTGTGAGTAAAAGTTACTCCCGGGAGAGTTTTGCACTTTACAATTAACTAATCCAGTAGGTGTCTAGAAAGGTGTCAACGGGATTACGCCTCTAGGAAAACGAGGTTTATTTTAATTAGGTCAGTGCAAAAGCACGGGGAACCTCCCTCGGAGTACCGACACTGGCCTGGCCGACCGGTTAGTGAACTTGTAGATTGCAATTAATTCTGGCTAATTTTCTTTTTAAGGTTTGAAGGAAAATTTGATAAAAAGCAGTGGGAGACATCGATCAGATAAGATTAATAACCAATCTAATTATGCAAGAGCAATCGCTGAGTGTCTTCTTTTCTCTCTCCTAATGGCAGATACCTATAACAGGACTTAAGCTTTTATTAGACAAGAATAAACTCACGGGACCGAATTACAAAGATTGGCTAAGGAACGTAAATATTGCCCTGACCTATGATAAGGTCGAATACGTCCTGACTACTCCAGCCCCTCCTAGCCCAGGCCCTGATTCTTCAGTTGCGGATAAAGAAATTCGCAAGACATGGGATATAGACTGTGCAACAGCCAAGTGCCCCACGCTTGCTTTTATGAACAATGAACATCAGAAGCAGCATGAGAAGATAGATGTACAATCCATCTTTCTCCATACAAAGGAGTTGTATGGAGAGCAATCTCATACTCTCCTATACGAAGCATCTCGAAAGTTGTTTCAGATGCGGATGGCTGCTGGCACGTCTGTAGGTGACCATGTATTGAAGATGATTGGACTTATCGAAGAACTAGAGGACCTGGGTTGGACCATGGAGAACGACCAGTATATTGATATTGTTCTACAGTCCCTTCCCCCTGCCTTTGCTCAGTTCATTGTAAACTTCAACATGCACAATATGGAGAAGTCATTACCTGAACTCCTCAATATGTTGAGGAGTGCAGAGAGCACGCTAAGGGTAGCGAAAACTCCCGCTCTAATTGCTGGGATATCTTCCTCTTCCGTCTCGAAAGCTAAGGCCAAGGGAAAGAAGAAGAAGAATCCCATCAAGCCGAGAGGAGGAGTGAAAAAGGCACCGGGAAAGGACAGGTAAGGGCTGCAGCGACAGGACGAGGGGAATGCTTCCACTGCCACCAGACTGGGCACTGGAAGAGAAACTGCATTGGATACCTGGCCGGCCTCAAGAAGAAGAAGCATGCTGATGCTTCCACTTCAGGTGCGTTTGTAACGGAAAACTGTTTTTCAATTAACTCTGCTTCCTGGGTATTAGATACCGGGTCAGGATCTCACATCTGCAATTGCGTGCAGGGGCTGAGAAATAGCAGGTTTTTGAAGAAAGGTGATCACACTCTCTGAGTTGGGAATGGTTCCTCTGTACATGCTGTAGCAGTGGGAGAGTATCACCTTGGTTTACCCTCGGGTTGTATATTGGTTTTGAACCCATGTTATTTTGTACCTTCGATGTTATGTAATATTATATCTGTATCGTTGTTGGACAATGCTGGATATAATTTTGTATTACAATCTAATGTTATGAACATTATCCTTAATCAAGAGTCGATTGGGTCTGGTACATTAAATAACGGGATATATGTCCTAAACCAGCACACAGTTTTCAATATACAACACACAAACAAAAGAAAGGTTTCAGACATAAATGAAGCTTTCATTTGGCATTGTATACTTGGTCATATTAACGAAACAAGACTAACCAAGTTACATAAAGATGGATATTTAAACTCGTTTGAATATAAATCTTATGCGACTTTCCAGTCTTGTATCAAAGGTAAAATGACCAAAACTCCGTTTACTAGACACGGAGAGAAAGCTACTGAACTCTTAGGCCTCATACATAGTGATGTATGTGGACCAATGTCTACACATGCGAAAGGTGGTTTTTCGTACTTCATAACTTTCACTGATGATTTCTCGAGATTCGAGCATGTGTTCTTGTTGAAACATAAGTCCGAAGTCTTCGAAAAATTCAAGGAGTATAAATCTGAAGTAGAAAAACAAACAGGCTTGAGTATTAAGAAACTTCGATCAGATCGAGGAGGTGAGTACCTAAGCTCAGAGTTTCTAGATTTCCTAAAGGAGAATGGGATTCTTTCTCAGCTCATTCCTCCGTACACACCACAGCACAACGGTGTGTCGAAACGGAGAAATCATACCCTATTAGATATGGTACGATCTATGATGAGTGATGCTGAGTTACCAATATCATTCTAGGGGCACGCATTAGAGACTGCGATATATCTATTGAATAGGGTTTCGACCAAAACCGTGTCTACCACTCCATATGAGATATGGTATGGGAAGAGACCATCTCTTAAAAGAGTTAGGATATGGGGTTGTCCAGCTTTTGTGAAAAAGAAGAATCCGGACAAACTTGAGACACGATCGGTTTTATGTAAATTTGTGGGATATCCAAAACACTTGTATGGATATCTTTTCTACCATAAGGAGGAACAAAGGGTGTTTGTTTCTCAGTATGCCACATTTTTAGAAAATGAATTTTTTAAAAATGATACTGTTGGCAATGCGTTAGAACTGGAAGAAATTCCAGATACATAAACAATTACCGATGATTTGGTTGAACCTGAGGTTTCAATAGAACCTGACGAACCTCAGCCACTCCGTAGATCTAGTGGGACTTCTCTCCCACCTGATAGATACTAAGGTTTTCTAATTGATGGTGATAGAGAAGATTGTATTATGGATGATGATGATCCAACTAGTTTTCAGCAAGCTATCACGAGTGGTGACTCAGTGAAGTGGCTGGATGCCATGAGATCCGAAATGGAATCCATGCACACCAACAAAGTATGGACTTTGGAGGTTGTACATCCTGGAGTAAAACCCATAAGGTGCAAATGGATCTTTAAGAGAAAGATCGGTGTGGATGGTCAGGTAGAGACCTATAAAGCTAGGCTGGTCGCAAAAAGATTTCGTCAAAGACCAGGCTTGGACTATGATGAAACCTTTTCACCAGTCGCGATGCTCAAATCCATTCGGATCCTGCTTGCTTTAGTTGCTCGCTATGATTATGAAATCTGGCAGATGGATGTTAAAACGATATTTCTAAATGGTGATTTAGAAGAATACGTTTTAATGGATCAGCCAGAAGTCTTCATTGATAGTGGGAGCAGCGGAAAAGCATGCAGGTTGCTTAAATCCATCTATAGATTAAAGCAGGCATCACAGAGTTGGAACATCTGCTTTGATGATACAATCAAAGAGTTTGGTTTTATCAAAAATGTAGATGAACCATGTATTTATAAAAGGATTATAGAGAGTACTGTTACATTCCTCATATTATACATAGACGACATTCTCTTGATGGGAAATGATGTTCCTATGCAACAATCGGTCAAACTATTCTTATCGCAGAGGTTCTCCATGAAAGACCTAGGTGATGCCTCATACATTCTGGGGATTAAGATCTATAGAGATAGATCTAAGAAATTATTGGGATTGTCCCAATCGAGATACATTGACACCGTACTAAAGTGGTTTAGTATAGAAGATTCCAAGTGAGGTAATTTACCCGCTTGTCATGGGATCACCCTCTCCAAAGAAATGTCTCCAAAGACTGATGAGGAGAGGGCTCGCAAGAGCATTATACTCTACTCTTCGGCGGTAGGGTCTATAATGTATGCGATGTTATGTACTCGCCCAGATGTAGCTTATGCACTGAGTGCAGTAAGCAGGTATCAATCCAATCTAGGGGAGAAATACTGGACTGCTGTGAAGAACATTCTGAAGTACTTGAGAAGAACTAAAGAAATGTTCTTGGTGTATGCTAACGAAGATCTCCAAATGGAGGGCTTTACCGACTCCAGCTTCCAGAGCAACAAGGATGATAGTTAGTCCATCTCAGGATTTGTATTTATCCTAAATGGAGGGGCGATATGTTGGAAGAGTTCCAAGCAAGATATCGTCGCTGCTCCATGATGAAAGCTGGGTATATTGCGGCTAATGATTTCGCAAAAGAGGCAGTCTGGATGAGGAAGTTCATTTCTGAACTTCAGGTGGTTCCATCCATTGCTAATCCAATACCTCTGTATTGCGATAACAATGGAGCCATGGCTTTGGCAAAGGAACCGTAGTCCAATCAGAAATCCAGACATATCTTAAGGCGGTATCACCTTATCAGGGAGATAGTGGATCGCCAGGACATCAAGGTATGGAGAGTAGACACGAAAGACAACACAGTAGATCCATTCACCAAGGCCATCCCTCAAGTCCAGTTTGAGAAACTGTTTGAGATGTTGGGCATGCAGTACGCCGGCAACTGCTTCTAGTGTAGACAGTGGGTACTTATTGCACCAACTACAGGCCTTAATGCAAGTGGGAGATTGTTAAATATGTATGCCCTAGAGGCCTGTATTGTATAGGATGCTAGGCATGTATATGTACAGAAACAATCTTTACTCGAAATGATAGTATGCTATATGGTTTATCTTCATCTTAACGTGTGATGTGTTGTATTTCGTATCCTTATATACATGTTGATGAAGCCCTTAGGATTATGGTTGACTGCCAGGATTATGATGTAGATCATACTAGTAGGGCCTGGGCAGTCTATAAGCATATTCTTTAATAGTTCCTAGTCGAGGGTATATCGAGACAGGGCATTGATATTACCAGAGTAGACTAGTGTGTACGTTTTTTGACCCTGGGGGCGATGGTTGATCCCACAACCATTGGTGTTTGACATCAAAAATTATACACATGTGCTCATTGGAGAATGGGTACACCGAACAGGACTCGCCGAGAACTCCTAGATGGTATATATACCTATTGTCAGATAGCAGTTCCCTGGTAACACTTATACAGGTTAGTCTGTAGACCCGAGATCATCATAGTGTCTTGTATGATTCCTACTGTGCTTTGATTTCCTCCCTACCACGGCTCTACTGAGTCGTGTAAACAGGTGGATTTTGGGTACAGTCCCGAATCACATGGAGGCGGTGAGCGATAGGAAGTGTTTCGTCTCTCCCGGTATAGGGAGTTTATGTCGCGCTATATTTGATCGGCCATAACAGCAAATCCCTGGCCAGAGTTGTCGAGATTTACCGATAAGAGTTATCAGTAGTTTCTCGAACCGTTATGGGCTGTAAATCAGCATGACTTATAAAGTTACTGGGGTCTGACATTTACCACCCCTAAACTTCATATGCGACGTATCAGACGAAGAGACCGGACTGTACGGTAAGTGTTGCTTACAGGCTCGTTAGGGTTGTGATGAGTTCGCTCGTCGTCCACATTTTCGTCATGTACCTGGGTAGCCGTTACGCACAGCTAGTGCTGCTGACATGCTTGTGGTTAAACCCACTGCCAGCGTACTGTCGAGTCTTTAGAGACCCACACAAAGGGTTCCCTGGTTCAGGCAAAAGATGAAGAGGCTGTAAGTTGTTACGGCGGGGTTTCGATCATGTTTGTGTAATGGTTAAAGGAATAATGATCAGAAGGATAATACTGGTTGGCTTTGGTTTAAGCCGGATACCGGTATTATATTATTGGATTATTTGTATTCGAATTTTTCAGAATTCGAATACGGGTATACGGTGGAGGGATATTCTTGTAATTGTTACAAGAATACCTTCTAGAAGGGGACACCTCATAATTGGATATTTATTTTGTGAAAATAAATAAATGAGGTGGAATTTGGAGAAATGTCAAAGCATGGATGAAGGAATGGATTATATGATTTTTTATTCATTTGGAGTTACTATTGAAGCATGGTGCATTATTTTATTGCATGCTTCAATTATTTTCATTTGAGCCATATCATTTTTTCCATGCTTGATTTTTTCATTCATCACTCTCGCATTCTCTCTCCTCATTTTCTCCTTCTTCCTCAACCTAACTTTACCCTTCACATGTGATGTGAATCAAAAGATTAGGGCTAATAATAATCCACTACTTGATCTTTACATCATCTAAGTGATCTCTTCTGGCAAACTTGATCTCTTAGTTAACTCTTGAGAAGAGTTTGAAGCTTGTTCTATAGCTCTCGGGTGGATCATCTACGTCTTGAGGTGGCCGGAGATCGAGGACATCGCAAGCATCCGAAGGAGCCAAGGAGTTGCATCAAAAAGAAGACCCGAACGAACGGTTCATTAGGTATAACCCTTTCATAGTAGTTAAGAACTCTAGATAGGGTTTGCTAGTTAAAGTTTAAGCACAAGATCTTGTTTTTATATGGGTGTTGCATGCAAGAAATTTTCGTTTGCCACTTCCGCCTCCTCACAAATATTATGAGGGTGTGCAACATCCACTAACAATCATATAACTGCGTGAGACGAATACGATATATATATGATATATAATAAACGTTGCTTATGTTTTTCACTCGCGCTAGTCCAACCCCCGCTCTGCCGTTAATTATGTAACCTAACGGTGCATGACGGGGCCCCGTGGCGAATGCGGATGGCATAAGCGTACGTTCTATTTTCGTTTCTTCTGTGATGTTTAGGAAACATAAATGATGGGACGTCATTAATGAGATTAATGAAAAGATAAGAAACCTAAAGATATTGTAGAATCAAACTTTTCAAAAAGGTAGCTCTAGTTCTTGCTTTGGATGGTGGTATTCCTTGATGAATATTCAGCACCTCATTCGATGTGGAAAGAGCCTAGATCCCTTCACCGGGAGTGACCTCTTTAGCGAAACTAGCAAATGCTAAAATCCACTCGGTTTGTTTTGAAAACTACTTGATTTTAAAAGCGGAGCTTAAACCACTCCTTTTCAAATCATTAGATTCTACAACGATATCAAGTTCATTACGTTAAAGGTTTTCTTAAAAACCTGACGTAGCCCTCCGTCATTTCAAATAAGTGCTATTTAGTATTCGTGCTGTGTTTGTTGACCATAGCCAAGACATAGTGTACGTTAGCTGATTAGTGCTTATCTGCAGCATTTGATGCGATTGGATTAGGTTAGTCGTACGGCTTTGTTGACCATAGCCAAGGGTCGTACGGGTGGGTTTAATTCAATCACGAAATGACGGGTTGAACTTGGCTAGCGCTTATGATTTGTTGACCATACCCAAGGTCATAAGTTGCTAGGTGTAAAAACAGCTATTAGGAATTTCAAGTGTTGAAATTTGCAATGAGATTGCATACCTCCTATGAGATAGTTTGATTCCAATACCCACTGCGAGTAAGTGTTACTCCTGGGAGAGTTTTTCCACTTTACAATTAGCTGATCCAGTAGGTGTCTAAGAAAGGTGTTAACGGGGTAAAGCCCCTGCGGAAACGAGATTATTTAATTAGTTCCTTGCGAAAGCACGGGGAGACTCCCTTGGAGTACCAATAGTTGCTTGGCTCACCGATTGGCGAACTTGTAGGGTGTAATTAATCCCGGCTAATCTTACCTTTTAGGGTTTGAAGAAAGATTTGATAAAAACAGTGGGAGCCATCCTGATTAGATAAGATAATAACCACTCTAATCTTGCAAAGAGCGCACGCTAAAGTGTTTTCCTCTCTCTCTCTCTGTGGGTAGCGACCATGACACGCCTTAATCAAGATAATAATATGGATGTATTGACCGAACCCGTTTATTATACTATCCTGGCGAACGTTGGTTCCGCTCTATCTTATGACTGTCATAAGTCTGAGCAAGGAATAGGGGAATATCAGGATTCCCACGCAACCCGAAGGAAGAAAGAGTATGATGATGCATCTTCTTCGGGTATGTTCGTTACCGAGAACTATTTCGCAGTATCCTCTACTTCCTGGGTATTCGATACCGGATCAGGATCCCACGTTTGTAATTTGTTACATAGGTTAATGAGAGGTAGAGAACTGGGAAAGGGTGATATGTCTCTAAAAGTAGGGAATGGAGCAATTGTTGCAGCCAAAGTAGTTGGCGAATATCACCTACTATTACCAAATGGAAATACATTGATTCTGAACGAATGTTATTACGTACCAAAAATGATGTGCAATATAATATCGGTTTCTTTATTACATAAAGAAGGATATAACTTTGCATTAGAGGATAATATTATGAACATTTTCCTAAATCAAGTGTTGATTGGGTTTGGTACGTTGTGTAACGGTATATACGTTCTGAATCAAAACACAGTTCTAAATATACATAACACACAAAAGAGGAAAAGTTCAGAGATGAACGAAGCCTTCTTGTGGCATTGTAGACTTGGTCATATCAATGCGACCAGACTAGCTAAATTGCATAAAGATGGATATTTGAATCCGTTCGAATTTATATCTTATGAAACTTGTGAGTCATGTCTCAAAGGCAAGATGACCAAGACTCCGTTTACGGGACACGGAGAAAGAGCTACTGAACTCTTGGGACTGATACATAGTGATGTATGCGGTCCTATGTCTACATATGCCAGGAATGGTTCCTCGTACTTTATTACTTTCACCGATGATCTCTCAAGATTCGGACATGTGTTTCTGTTGAAACACAAATTTGAAGCTTTTGAGAAATTCAAGGAATATAAGTACGAAGTAGAGAACCAAACGGGTAAAAGTATTAAAGTCCTTCGATCTGATCGAGGAGGAGAATACTTGAGCATGGAATTCAGAGCCTATTTAAAAGAGAATGGGATTCTCTCTCAGCTAACTCCTCCATATACACCACAACACAATAGAGTGTCGGAGCGGAGGAATCGCACTCTATTAGATTTGGTGCGCTCTATGATGAGTGTTGCTGACTTACCTATTTCCTTTTGGGGTTATGCACTTGAAATAGCTGCATACCTATTGAATAGGGTTCCGACCAAATCAATGCCTACCACTCCATATGAGATATGGTATGGGAAGAGACTATCTCTTAAACGAGTTAAGATATGGGGTTGTCCGGCCTATGTTAAAAAGCAAAATCCGGACAAGCTCGAGGCAAGGTCTGTTCTATGCAACTTTGTGGGATATCCAAAGAATTCATATGGATATATCTTCTACCTAACCGAGGAACAAAAAGTGTTTGTTTCTCAACACGCCACCTTATTAGAAAAGAAAATTCTTGTGAAAGAAATTAGTGGTAATGAGGTAGAGCTGGAAGAAGTTCCAGCTACACAAACTATAACTGATGATTTGGTAGAACCGGAGGATTCGATAATCCCTGACGAATCTCAGCCACTCCGAAAATCTAGTAGGGTTCCTCATCCACCTGAGAGATACTACGGTTTTCTCATAGACAGTGGAAGTGAGGATTGCATCATGGAAGATGATGACCCAACTAGTTTCGAGCAAGCCATCACAAGTGGGCACTCTGTGAAATTGCTGGATGCTATGCGATCTGAGATGGAATCCATGTACACCAACAAAGTATAGACTTTGGAAGTTGCTCCTGAAGGGGTAAAACCCATTGGGAGCAAGTGAATCTTTAAGAAGAAAATTAGTGTAGTTGGAAAGGTTGAGACCTTCAAAGCTAGACTTGTAGCAAAAGGTTTTCGTCAACGACCAGGTGTCGATTATGATGAAACCTTTTCTACAGTGGTTGTGGTTAAGTCCATCAGGATCCTACTTGCTATTGCTGCATACCATGACTACGAAATCTGGCAGATGGACGTCAAGACTGCTTTTCTAAATGGTGATTTAGAATAGAGCGTATATATGATACAGCCAGAGGGCTTCGTAGACAGTGGGAGCAGCGGAAAGGTGTGCAAGCTGCTTAAATCAATCTACGGATTAAACCAAGGATCGCGGTGCTGAAACATCTCTTTTAATGTAGCGGTCAAAGAGTTTGACTTCATCAAAAACATAGATGAACCGTGTATATACAAAAAGGTTGTAGAGAGTAAGGTTGTCTTCCTCGTATTGTACGTGGATGACATACTCTTGATAGAAAATGATGTTCCTATGCTACACTCGGTCAAGCTCTTCCTATCACACAAGTACTCTATGAAAGATCTGGGTGATGCTTCCTACATCCTGGGGATAAAGATCTATAGAGATAGACTAAGAGGATATTGGGATTGTCCCAATCCAGTTACATTGACACCATACTAAAGAGGTTTAGTATGGAATATTCTAAGCGTGGTAATTTACCCGCTTGTTCAGGAATCACTCTCTCCAAAGAGATGTCTCCCAAGACTGATTTGGAGAGGGCTCGCATGACAGTGATACCCTATGCTTCTGCAGTTGGGTTTATCATGTATGCGATGCTATGTACCAGACCGGATGTTGCTTATGCACTAGGTGTAGTGAGTAGGTATCAATCAGATCCTAGGGAGAAGCACTGGACAGCTATGAAGAACATTCTTAAGTACTTGAGAAGGACTAAAGAAATGTTGTTATATGGTAACGGAGAACTCCAGGTGGAGTCCTTTACCGATTCGAGCTTCCAGAGTGATAAGGACGACAGTAAGTCGGTTTCGGGTTTTGTCTTCACCCTCAATGGAGGGGCGGTATGTTGGAAGAGTTCCAAGCAAGATAACGTGGTAGACTCGACGATGGAGGCTGAATACATCGCTGCCAACGTTGTTGCCAAAGAGTCTGTCTGGATGAAAAAGTTCATTGCTGAACTTGGTGTGGTTCCATCCATTGATCATCCAATACCCTTGTATTGTGATAACAATAGAGCTGTTGCTTTAGCCAAGGAACCCCGGTCCCATCAGCGATCCAGAAATATTCGTAGGCGATATCACCAGATCTAGGAGATAGTAGATCGCGGGGAGATCGAGGTCAGGAGAGTTGACACGAAGGACAATACAGCGGATCCACTCATGAAGGCCCTCCCCAGACGCAGTTTGAGAGACTTTTTGGGATGTTGGGTATGAGATACTACAACAACTGGCCTTAGTGCAAGTGGGAGATTGTTAGTGTAACATTTCAGAAAATAAAATATTATTTTTGGGAATTTAAATAATTAAAATAATAAATATTATGAATATTATTAAGTACAAGAATTAGTTTTAATGAAAGGGTATAACTATATACCGATAGCTTGGAAAATTTATATAATTATTTGTATATGGGTTATTCACTAAACTCGATTAGTATTTCACTAAATTTTTGCATTGATCCGGTTTATGTGCATGGCATGCAACAAAGCGTGTTACAAATACTTGCTACATTTTATTTATATGCACCATAGTTCTTTTTTGAATGATTTGTTTTGAGTTTAAAACAAAAAAGAAAAGAAATAGATGAGTGAAAAGAGTGATGGGACATGTATCTTGGTTGGTGTGAGAGAGAGAGAGAGTGGGAAAGCTCTAGATCTCCCATGCTTCTTTCTTTGTTCTCATTTGTTCTTCATCACCTTCTTCATCTCATTCTCCTCTTCTTCCTCCACCCTCTACCACCCTCACAACCATCCCAAATCCACACCAAAAACTTATATCCCTTTCCCTAAAATTGTGCATAAGCTCACTACAAGCATGGTGGACCAAACAAGTCAAGGTTTTGAGCAATTAGGGCAACTCAAGAAAATTCTTGAGTTGCCAAATGAGGTATAATCCTACACCCTTTGTTTAGAATTTAGTTTTCTTAATTCCTATAGTAGTTTTGAGTTGATTAAATAAGGTTTAGTGATCTTGGAAATTTCCAAGATGAGGTTTAGGGCATGATTTGGTTTGTGAAGGTGTAATTGGTGACTACAACCCCTTTAGTGTGAAAAAACTGGACCAAACCAGAGACTAAAACCCTAAATCCCAAACATAGAAATCCCCGATATCGGATTTGTGTAGGAATTGAGATGTTGTTTTGAGATCTGCTTTCACCCGGGGGTCCTGAAAATTTATTAGCAACTACTGTGAGATAAGCAAGCAACTTGGAAGCTAACCCCAAAACCTGAGAACTCCATTCCAACCCTTGGCCGCTAATTTCCATGTTTTGGCCGCAAATTGCGGCCTGGGTATGATCAAATTGATTCGTGCTTGGTCCATGGCTCCATTTTATGTTATTTAGACCTATCCTATGTGCAGAATGTCCTAATTCTCACCTGAGGCAAATCTGGGAGCGTTTTCTTGGGTTGCTGTTTTGGTTTTGCGACTTTTCAATGCCTTTAGTTTTGGTATTGTGTTTTATCTCGGTCACTTGACGTTTGTACGTCGATATCGGGAGTTGTTTGATTATTCTTGCATGCGTAGACCATAGATTTTAACCTATGTGTGTTTCGTGTGCCGTTTTGGTTTTCATACATGATTTCTGTTTACGATACTATGTGTTTATATATGTAGGCACTCTCACGTGGACTTCAAACAACAAGGAAGAGCATGGCGTCTTTGACTTCGGCAAGCGAGGATCAAGGTGAGTAGATGCATATATACGGAGGAAGTCGGGTGGATGGCGTATAGCACCCTCCGCAAACGTAGAATAGGGTTATTACCATATTATTATTATGAGTTTGGAGGTGATATTGGATACTTAGTGAGTAGGGTATTTAGAAGACCTTAGGTTAGATTAGGTTGATTTAGGATGACCTATCCAGAGAATGATTACCTTGAAGGCGAATCACAGATTTCATGTAGTCACACACACACGCACACATGCACGCTTGACTTTGTGTATATGTATATGTATATATATATGTGTGTATGTGTGTAGGTTTACACACACACACACACACACATATACACGTGAGATGAGGATAGCATATGATACCTGGAGATGATTTGATATGATCGGGCATGATGCCGTGAGATTTGATATGTGATTGAGTCATGATTTGATATATGACGTGATATTATAGTGGATCGTTGGGCGATGTGTATTCATATATACGATCGTATGTGTTTGATGATCTTAGAATGTACGAGACTTTAGAACAGTACCCCTGATCATGATATTATAATGATACCGTGCGAAAGATGATATTATATATGATTTGACCCGTACCCTTGATTTTGGGGATGCCGTACGATAGATTTACCGTACGAGGCATATATATGATGATTGATCCGCACTCTTGACTCGAGGGTGTCGTACTATGTATTATACAGTACGTGACGCTGTGAGGCTGGATCGCCGACTACTAGGTATATCGACTCGGATTATATTATACTTTCATCTCCTTCCGACTAGTTTCTTAGTTAGTCTCTTAGTTGTTTAAGTAGATACTAGACTAGGCTTGAGCCATACTTATTTTCAAAACTAACGAATCGTGAGTATTTTTAAAGACAGCCCGAGGGATACCACGGATTCTTCAAAGAACGTATCTTTTCTCAAAAACACCGTGGCCCCTATTTTTTCTAAAAACCACGATTCGTGCTATTTCAAACACCAAAACTGTATGACTCGTATATAGATATGTATATTCTACAATGTTACGTTTACTATCAGTTTTTCTGTTATATTTATGTTGTTCTCATTGCATTGCATAATTATTACGTGTGTTTCTTCAGCTATTATGTGTAAGTCTACGGTAGCGCCCCGGCCGTCAAATTGAGGCCAAACGCGGAACAAAAACTTTTACAACTGGCGCTATCGCATATTATAACCCGGATCTTGCCGTTAACGCTAAACTAGCTAACTACAAAGAGGGTAGAAAGGCTATACCGATCGATCCGGGTCCTTCGGTCTTTAGCCATCATGCCACGCTCCTCGCGGCAACTCCGATCTCTTTGCTCCTCGTCGAGGTGGCACCACATCTACGGATCTTTAAACGGGCTCTCGCCTCTATACCGAGGCAACTCGGTCATCAAGTCTGCTAAAAGAGATGACCAAGATGAAGTAGAGAACGAGTAGAATATTTTGTCTCAAACACCCTAGGGTTCTCATCACATGAGAGGGTTAGGGTGGAGGTTGAAGAAGATGCTAGGGTTTGGAAATGGTGAACTCAAGAAAATCAAGAGAGCAAAAGAAAACCAAGCATAATGAACCTCTCTCTTATTTTCTTCTCATGTGAATAGATATATGAGGTTCTCATCTTTTATCAAAAAACCAAAGAGAAATATCTAAATGAAAATATCTCCTCAAATATCTTTTCACAAAACAAAACTCATTAACTCCTTAATGACTCATTAGATGACTCACTACATGAGTCATTAGTGAACATTCTAGAGTTAATGTGTCATCCATAATGAGTCACCCTTTCCAAAACAAATAATCATTTAAACCAAAATGATTAATCCAAAAAGAAATGCATCTTCTAAAGTATTCTCGTAACGGATTACGAAAATACACCTCACCTGTATATACATACCTGTATCCGTATTCCGACCGAATACGAATACGAATACGAGAGACTAAAATATTCCGACTAAATATAATACATGGATCCGGCTAAAACCAAAGCCCACCAGTATTATCTGTCCGAAATATGACACGTGAGCAAACGCACGTGCATTTTCGAACCCTGCCATAAAACCATACGGCCTCTACAACGTTTCGCCCGAACTTGGGAAACTATCTGTGGGGGACTCTAAAAACACGTCGGTACTCTGGCAGTGGGTTTAACCATAAGCACGTCAGCGGCACTAGCTGTGCGTAACAGCTGCCCATATACTGACCTCAAGGGAAGCCGATGAGCGAACTCATCCTGGAACCCTATTGAGCCTATCAGTGACAATATACAAAGAGTCCGGTCCGTTCATCTATGAGTATCGCATATCGGGCCTAGGGGCTGGTCACGTCAGACCCCCAATAGCGGTATAAGTCGTGTCAGAGTTTAGCCCAGAACACCTTGAGATACTACTGGAGTACCTACCAGTAAATCTCCTGCCTCGGCCGAGGGCTTTGTGTAATGGCTTTCCTAAGCACAGCGCGATCTCACCCCCAATACCGGGAGAGATGAATCCCCTGCCGATCCGCTCACTTGCCTCCATGTGGCTCGGAACTGTACCAAAAAAAAACCTGTTTGCACGACTCCTTTGAGCCGTGGTATGGTAGAAATCAAAGCACAGTGGGAACTCACACGAGACAAATGACGACCTCAGGTCGATGAACTAACCTGTACACATGTCACCAGGGAACTACTATCTGACGATAGGTATAAATACCAACTAGCAGGTTCCCGGCGAGTCCTGTCCGGTGTACTCATAACCCAATGAGCACCTGTATACATCTTAGGTGATCCAACTGACACCAGTGGCTTGTGAGACCGGCTACCGCCCCTCGTCGGGGTCTCGACTGTATACACTAGTCTACTCCGGAGTATCGATGCCCTGTCTCGAAACTCCTACAACTAGGGACCACTTAGGGATGTGCTTATAGACTACCCAACTCTCACGTATATGATCGCCATCATACTGTTGGTAGTCAAGCAAGATCCTAAGGGTTCTATCAACGTGTAATAGTGATCAGTCACCTGAACCTGTACACGACTGATAAAAGCAAACCAGATAGCATACTATCATCTCAAGTAAGACTGTCCTACCGGTATAGGTCCTCCCTTAATCATCGCAATCACGTACCTGCGATCCAATAATTGACTTTGAGGGCACTACATCCAACATTATGAATCCCGTCGGTTAGGACACCGGCACCATTACCGATAATGCGTATGTTTAACGTACACTTGCTTGCCGGCTCACACACATTATCATCGGTAATTGCCATGTCACGTACACTTTAGAAAACGTTACTTCACTGGTATAATCTGCTAGCTGGTAGTTTCATATGCCGGTTTAGATATTACATTCCTTACTTAGATACCCCATGCATTTATATATTCACTCTGTATGCAATATTGTGGGCTTTATGCCGATGTTCACTGCTTATTAACTCTTGATGTTGGGATTTTGGATTTCCATGTGATTTCTGGATTTGGGGGAAAACCGCAAAAATTTTATAAACTCATTATCATTTTAAAAATGCAAGTTGCGGTTTTCTCGTGATATGATGTGTATGGCGTCCACCATGAGTTTTCTCGGTTCTTGAGCTGTATCATATACCCGATTCAAGGAAGGGGATGCACCGTCTGCGGGTACATGGTGGACCCGGTGCGGTACCCCGGGGCAAGAAGATCGTATAGAAAGGCGTTGAGCCCGGTAGGGGAGCACTACCGACCGGTGATGTTTGGCTCGACGGACATCCGGAGGATTCCGACCGTAGTCGTGAGACTTGAGGATATGGGCCGATCCGGACTGACAGAGCCCGAGATATTTATGATATTATGTCAATGCTTGACACGGATTTTCTGTCGATTTCACTGATGATGTTCCAGTTTTTATTATACAAGTTTTACTAAGATAAAAACACAGATTTTCTTATACCAGATATATCCACATTTCGTGGTTGATTGTTTCATTCTTGATGCATTCGTACATCATATATATGACATGTTGCTACTTGAGGCACTGACACGAGTATATGGTATTACAGTTATGTTTAGATGATTACCCTTACCACTACTAGATGTTTCAGTATATTATGAGTACAGTATGTTATGACCTAAGAGATTGTCATACATTCGGTTTCTACTCGGTAATGTCTTCTACTGACGAGTTGGCAACTCACCCCCGTCGTGCCATAGTTTCTTGCAGGTTTAGCCATACAGGTTCCATGGCGGCTTCGCTGGCACACTACTTCCTTCCGGGTGATTGCTTTGGTAGGTGGGTTCACTTGCATCGTGACCACCGTTGTACTTTTATTTATTTCAGTTGTATCTAGTAAGCTCAATCAACCAGACTTGTATATTTGATAGACTTAGAAAATAAAACAGTTGTATATTCTTTCGATATCCTGTCTTGAAACTCCCACGACTAGGGACCACTTTTAAGGATGTGCTTATAAACTATCCAACTCTCACGTATATGATCGCCATCATACTGTTGGTAGTCAAGCAAGATCCTAAGGTCTCTATCAACGTGTAATAGTGATCAGTCACCTGAACCTGTACACGACTGATAAAGGCAAACCAGATAGCATACTATCATCTCGGGTAGGACTGTCCTACCGGTATATTTCCTCCCTCAATCATCGCAATCACGTACCTGCGATCCAATAATTGACTTTGAGGGCACTACATCCAACAATCTCCCACTTGCACTTAAGGCTAATTATTCCGATATCGCATACTCACAGCCCGTGTGATATCGAACACCCAACTCCTCTACTAATCAGTTTCACAAATCTCATTTGTAAAACTCTTGAGTTCGAGAAATAGCCTCAGTGAGTGGATCCACCCTAATGTTCCTTTCTATGTCTCTCTTAATCTCAAGTTCGCAGAGAAAGCCATCTCCCGAATTGAGTAATACCTGTCTTAGAATATGTCTGGATATCTGATGGGACCTAGTTCATAAATGAACTCCAAATCCAGACTTCTTAGACTGTATCGGTCACTGAAACTAATCAGTGTCCAGCACCATGCCTCCCACAGTATCCTCTTGGACCACCTGTCCATAATACTGCCCCCTTCGTCAGAGGGAAAACTATAACTCTGACAATCACTCTGTCATCCATGTCACCTTTGAAGCCTGGAATGATAACCGTCCCCCGAAAGAGGCTGCCGTCATCAAATCCGTAGAACATTCACTTATGTTCTAAAACTGCTTCCTTATGTTTCTTCAGGATTGGATTAATATAAACTTATCGCATGCAAAAACAACATCCGGTGTGGTACTTGACATCTCACGATTGACTCAATTGCCTAAGCAAGTGATATACCAATCATGCACATCCCTCTCCCCTTTAGTCTGTAAGACACCTTTAGAGAGGGTGACTCCATCACCTGCAGGTACACCACCATGCCAGGAGTCATCTATTCTAAAATACTATTAGAATATTGTCAAAGTACCCACATTGGGAAACTACCCAAATCTAGATCTAAAACCATAGATCTAGAAACCAGAATGTCTGATATTATATCCATATTCTTTGTGGAGAAACAACTGTGTGACAACCACAGTAAAACTGATCGTAGTATAGGAATTTTACTTCCTACTTCGTGTATGTCATCCAAATACCAGGACATCACACCCTACTACCTTCTTAACAGATCCATCCCCTATTCTGATGAAGTCAAAGCCATGACTGTCATATCAAAATTAGATGATCTATCTCCGCTATATCTGCTCTAGTCTATAAATAGACATAAGCTACTTGCCCACTATGCTTCCGCTGCTCCCACTGACCACAACAACCCTCTGGCAGAATAATATATACGTGCGCTTCTAAAGCTAGTTTAGAACGACGCTATACTTAACCTCCTGCCGGGTCTCATAGCCTGGAACAACAGTAGTGTCAAGTCTGGGTAAACAAGAACCTCTCTGTCACCGTCCTTGAGGCTACCGGAGTACCTCTCGGGTGTCTGAGGTTACCCACCATATCTGCGGAGTGGCTAATGGAATGTCAAACCTGATTGAATCTTTAGGTTCTATTAAATTTTCCGTAATCGTTTGCGGTTCTAGAATCACTTCCAGTTCTACCATACTCCCACTACTGTTTTCTGAAAAAATCTATTTTACTAAAACTGTGGCGAGTCAAGAACAATATCACCATTGATCTTCCAGATGGTAGAAAGTCAACCCTCGTCATAGCCTGGGCCAACCCACAAACTGCCATTACAGAAATGTGCCTTGAGTTATCCAGAGTCTGGTTTTAAGCATAAGCCGGACAACTCCCCGTACCTTAACATCGTTAAGATATGAACCATTCTATATCCAATATAGAAACTTTGGCACTTATTTAATTGGAACCAGATTCAAATCATGCAGCTGTCTCCAGTGCAGATAAACTTAATGGAGAGAAGCTAATCAGCATTACTCAACTTAGGAATACATCCAATTATGAGTAACCTGAAGGAGAAACAAGTTTCTCAAAACCATCACTATCAACTGAATACCAATCACAAGTATCTACATCTTCGATCTCTTTGAAGAATCCCGATACTTGCGATACCTGGTTTTCTACTTTATTCTTATACCCATAACTTCTCAAAACTTAGACCTTGTATTTCTGCAAAACACTTGTCTAAAAACTAGAGAAGTCATAAGTAAATAGAACATAGTACGAAGACCAACCCCTTTGTCCCGATGGACACTGGACAACATACAATACTCTGTATGAGTCCCCTGAGTCGAATAACTCAAAACCTGTGTATCGTAGGTTGAAAACTGTACTTATGGTTAAGAACTACTCTGCTGTTCAATGCTCCTTACCCAATCGTCAACTGATATAGGTAAATGTCACGGACATAATTTCAAAAAGTTATATCTCACTTTATAAAAATAAACGTACAGATATATCATCTTGAAATTGGTGCACAACAACGGATACTCAAAACCAAATACTTGCCGTCTGGCATAAACCCAGGCGATGTCCTCAAATATCACCAATTACAACGAATTCCGATATAATGAGGATGATCACCATTTTCCCAATAACCTACTCCCACTCATCATCTGTAAAACCATACAGATATGAGAATCATACCTGGTAAATACATACCCTGGAGTAAGTATCTAATCGGGAAATCAGTTTTCCTTTAACAATGCACAGTGAAACTGAAACATGAAAATGTTTCGTAGGGGTATCCTGGTATTCCTAGTAATGCCTCTTCCATAATCCAATTCATGACTGTAACCGTATATTTCTTTGCTATCTCTCCAAATCCCATTATTTTGTCTTTAGTCGTTACCTTCTGTACACCATCGTTAGGCTAAATGGTTTTCTTCCTTCCCTACCGTTCGGCACTAGCCTATGGTTTGGAAGAAGACTATCCAATAAGCGTAATAGGTGTACCCTCCTAAACCAAGGAGTACTCGCAATCTGAGAGAAGGTGATGATAAAAGACAACTGAATAATACCTTATTCTATTTCTTCCGAACTGGGGAAAAAAGCAAAGGTGAAGTAGGAGTGGCGATGAAGTACGCGGTTTGATCGTGAATGATAGCAGTCGCAATTTACTTTGCCATCATTCCAATCCCTTTATTTTGTCTTTACTTATTACCTTCTGTACACACTACTTAGGCTAATTGGTTTTCTTCATTCCCTACCTTTCGGCACCTGCCTATGGTTTGGAAGAAGACTATCCAATAAGCGTAATAGGTGTACTCTCCTAAACTAAGGATCCCTCGCAACCTGAGAGAAGGTGATGATAAAAGACAACCGAATAAACCAATTCAATTTCTCCTGAACCTGGATCCATCCTCGAAGAAGTCCCTTTGAGTTCGTATATAACCATACGATGGATCTATCCAATGGAAGTGGATATTCGTAGTGATACGAGGTGTTCTGAGAAATTCAAAGGGTAAAAGAAGGAGCGGCAATGACTTATGCAACTTAGACAATCCAAAAGCCAGTATTTTAAGAAGGTTTGGTCAACTTGGTCACTGAGTCATAGTCTAGGGTCGGTCAAAGGTCGCTGCCAAAGAGAGAGAGAAAAGAAACACTCTGCGTGCACTCTAACCTAGATCAGAATGGTTATCACTTTATCTAATCAGGAAACCTCCCACTGTACTATCAAATTCTCCTCCAAACCTGAAAGAAGAATCAATCGGGATCACCCGAAGAGTAAACCAACTCATCAGTGGGAATCGGGATTCAACTCTCATCGCATGATAACGTGAAGGTATCCACTCATGTTATCACACTCCAGAAGGTATGTGCATGCCTGGAAAGTTTCAGTTTCTTTAGAAACTCCCGATATGATTTTTACCCCATGTTCTTATGACCTTGATGAAGGCCAACAAATCATAAGTCACATGTAGAGTTCTACCCGTCATTATCTTGTCAATTTGAACCCACCCGTACATACCCTTGACGAAGGCCAACAAGATAATACGACTGTCCCAAACCAACTCATCTATCTATGCAACAGAAAAGTAACAAGCAGCTACCATCCACTATGCCTTGACGAAGACCAACAAACATAGCATGAATACTACGTGCTACCGATCTGAAACGACGGAGGGCTACGGCTGGTTTTTGGCCAAAAACCTTTAACGTAATGAACTTGATCTCGTTGAAGAAACCTGATAGCTTTTTATAAAAATATAGTGGCGAAAACCTTTGCTAAAGAGGTCACTCCCGGTGAAGGGATCTCGGCTCTTTCCTCGTGGAATGAGGTGCAGGATATTCCAACTGAATACCGCGATGCAAAGCAACATGTAATCGACTATAGTGAAGTTATTACCCTGACGCAAACTTCTGCCCATGGGGTCACTCCCGGTGAAGGGATCTCGGCCCTTGCCTCGTCGAATGAGGTGAAGGATATTCCAACTGAATACCACTATGCAAAACAAAAGAAAACATCTTTGTAATAACACTTTTTAAAACTGTTCCAACAACGTCCAAACATGTCTGTTTTCCTTTGCATTGATCAGAATCAACGCAGTCCCATCAATTAATCACACCAGGAAAGAACGAAAATAAAATGTAAGTATATGTGATTAATCCAAAGAATTTTGTAGTTTACCGTAATCAGAAACGGCGTCGCTTCGCAGCTAGCCGGTGAATACGGGTCGATCCGCAGGGATGTGTGAGTTTCTGTTTTTGTGCTATAACGAGTTGATTGAAATTGTTGTTTGGTTTTTGTCGATTGAATTTAAGACGAACTTATGTGATATGAAAGAACTCGTTAGGGTTAGGTCGAAGGTAGGGGTGTTGAGATCAATGTTTTCACCTCTTTCAATGCCGTTGATTTAAGCTTTTTAGAAAAATCACAACAATTATTAGCAAAGGGGATTAGGATGATCGGGAAGAAACAAAGTTTCTTCCTCTAGATCCTTGTCCGTCCTTTCCTATTAATTGCTGTGATCTTCATGGACGTCATATATGTCCGGCCTTTTATACTACGGTTCACCTTTACCTTGAAGGTAGGGTGCCGTAGGGGGCGGATCATACATGCGTGCATGAAGATTTCGTTTTAAAAATATGTTGGCATTGAAGGAGGTGAGAGACATCCATCTTTCACTCCCTCTCTTATTCCTAACCCTAACGAGCGAGGATTTTACTCGCTCATTAGGGAATTATTTGAAAGTGACATTTTTTATGTTTATGTTTTAAAGGGTAATTACTTACTGCAGATTAAAGAGGATTATACTAGTTAAACTAAAGCAACAATTAGATAACTAGGGCAAGTAAAAGATTATACTAAGGCAGGAATTAAATAAACTAAAAAACTTACAAGATGATGCTTTTGATCTCTCAACAGGTCTGAACTTTTATTGATTGATAAGAGGCATACTTTTTACAGATTTTGAGTACAATTTATAAGCAACTAGTGAAGCTAGGGTTACAGACTCTCGTAGACATGAAATTACAGATTTGCCCCCTAAAAATCCCAACATATGAAACGACACACCGACACAAGAAGTCGGTGCCGACACGGGCACCATATGGCCGCGGTTCCGCGGCAAAGACATGCCTTTGGCCGCGGTTCCGCGGCCCTTTGGTGGGCTTGGCTCACCAACTTTTTGTGATTGGTTTGTCTTCTCTTGGGCTTCCTATTTTCATTGTTCTTTTCTCTGTTGGGCTTCTTAGTATTCTCCAGATCCTCAGTGAAACTTGTAAGGATCCTTTGACCGTTTCACTTGTTTTTTCGTCTCGGCTTGAGTAAGATCCGTGTGCTGGTTGGTCAAAAGTCCATTTCCTGTATCATCTTTGTCTTTTTCATTGTATTTGCTCCGAGATCCTGTATCCTGTATCATGCAACAAACGAGCGTCAAAAGTACCTGTTTACTTATAAAATGCATAAAAGTGGGGCGTATGAATTGCAATATTATGATGTGAACAAATACCCCCAAACTTACCTTTTGCTCGTCCTCGAGCAAACTTATTATTTTATTCTAACCTAGCCACACTTTCGCAGGGAAACGCGATTGCACTGAGCACGTGCAACAAGCCGTTAAACCTCTAGGTGTCCCTAGTAGGAGGAGTGTTGTCTCCTGAGGGTTTTCAGCGGATTACACCCACAAAATCCTATCAACTTGGTTTTTCGACTTTTGTTTTCCAATTAGGTTTTCTAACAAGGAATTCTATTATCGTCGTCCCGCAAATTATCCACCCATATTCTTCACACTTCCTTATTATGTAACTTAAGATTGTACATGTTCTATAGAATTACTTAGAATTCAGCATTTCTTAAGTTTTTCTTCTAGAGTTTCATCTCCACTTAGGACTTTCTATCAACTCTATTAAAAATACAAGTTTTATTTTTCATTCCTTTCTCTTATCTAAACTCTAATCACATATCCCCATGTGTGTGTAATTTTCACCCCTACACTTGAAAATTCAAATCAAGCAATCGTACTCTCGTCCATTGTCCAAAGCACTTAACTTTCGCTTACACATCCTTCATGCGACCGTTAATACTTCTTGAGGTACCAACAGCCGATTACAAGATGCGTTAGGCCTTTAAAGCGTATTTCCTAGTTTTGCAACACCCAAGGCTTTTAGCAGTGACTCCCAAACCAGTTGGTCTAAGGCACTAGGTGATGAAGCACCCTTGCTAATTAATTTTTCTAGCCCTAAGTAATCACAAAAACCAGTGTCCATTTTTTTTTTATTCATCCTCTTTTTTTTTCCTTTTTTTTTGTGCTAAGGACTTTAGACAAGAGTAATTCAAGGTCTCTTCTACTAATCCAAGTTTCAAGGTGCGTGATTGTGCATTTTGTAGGGTACATGTTTTCAGAATCTAAACTCAAGCTAGGAACTATCTTTCGAACTCATACTTTAATAAGAACATTAATACTCTTCCCTCGTTTTGGCTTAACCCACGAAGTGAACCCAAAATTTGCCTATTCCTAAATAACCTACAAAGACATACACTTTCTACCGTTAAACTTTAAGCAAGGTTATTTTTAGGGTTTTTAATTTACTAAATCTAAGATCTAGTTTTTCCTAGCTAGTTAACCTTTTTATCAACTCAAGTCAATTAACCAAAATTGAGTACAATAATTTTTATAATTTTCTCAATTTTTATGGGTTTTTTTTTTGTTTTCTAATTTTTTTTTATTTTTAAAATTTTTAAATTTTTATGATTTTTATATAAAAATGCAATGCAGAAATTAAATATGCAAAAGGAAAACAAGGATATATACAATATGCAATGCGAAGGATAACTATATACATCACCCTCTAATACCCCCAAACTTGAGCAAAGCAGTGCCCTCACTGCCCGGCCCCACGTCGCGCTCGTGAGCGTGAACGTGATCTCTCCCCTCTAGCCAAAAGTGTTTGGATCCCCCGCTCAATTTCCGTCAACCGACGGTCGTGCTCTCGTGCAGTTGCCCGAAACTCATCTCTCAAAGAGTCTATTCTTCTCACTATTCTTCGCATTAATCGCGCATGCTCCTGGGGAGTTAGCTCTTCCCCACTCAAAGTCGAGCTCGAGCTAGGGGTGTGTGTAGGTACATCCTTTGCCGGTTCTGTTCGTGTCCAAATATCCGTAAGTCTAGAGTAGGACGACGAAACGCCCTCTAACAGTGGTCGAACCGGGACATCGTCTATCATAATTGAGTCAAATTCCTCGGCTGGGGGGAAATAACGGCAGAGTTGGGTAACGAGCATGGGACATGGATATACACTACCTCGTTTACCCGTACCTATGGATTGCAGCAATACCGTGCACATGTCGAACCTAGGATTTTTCGTCATTAAAGTGTGGACGACATGTAACGAAGGGGTGAAAAAGGTCGTGTTGTGAGAACTTCCAAAAATATTGTTTTGTGCCCACCGGCACACAGTTAAACCGTTTGCGAAAAGGGTCCGTGCTTGGATCCCCTTACGCGGTTCTCGTGCACAGTCATTACCCATTAATGGCATATAATCTTCAAAGCGAAGTGGGTGCTCATGTGCAGGTACACGTGGTATGAGTGTAACCTCGTGTATCATGTCCCTATCGATGCGAATTTCACGGTTTCCCCAATTCAGTTTAATGTACCCTAAGTTGTCTAAGCTATTATCTTCCATGGATTCGTAAAATAGAGCAACTGGTTCGGTAGAGCAAATGCAGCCGCATGATTATAGAGGAGGAAATTCCAGCCCCTTTGTGCGATTTCGTGTGGGAAATATGTACCGTAAATCTCGTGTGCGAAAACAGGAGAAAAATCCCTTTCATACTGCATTTTGTGTGCCATCACGAATTTACAGAGAAAATATAGGCAGAAACAGAGAGGGGGTAGACAGATTTACCTCCCCTGAAAATTTCAGGGGGTGAAGAGGCAAGGCGGCGGCGGATGCGCGGCGGGAGGCGGCAACGGCGGCTGTTCTGCGGTCGTCTGGCGGCGGCGCGGCGACAATCTTCTGCAGAGGGTAGGGGGCGGCGGCTAGGGTTTAATGAGATGAAAATTTTCTAGGGTAAACACACAGGGGGGGTCGGGTCCTTTAAATAGGGGATGGGAGGGTGATTTACATAAAACACCCTTTAAGACGAGGGTTTTATTTGTAAAGACAGCTTGTAATCTGCAAATTTGCAATTAGGTCCAAAAATTATTTTTTTATTTTTTTTATTTATTATTATTTTTTTATAGTATTTTGGAAATATATATACAAACAATATACACACCCCCAAACTTATTTGAAATAGTGTCTTTGGGAAACGAAGTTTGGGGGTGAAAGCGGAGGAAGATCAATCAGTGTAAATCGGCTCCTGCAAAAACAGGAGCTCCTCCGAAGGATCCGCTGTGAAGAACGGTTTTAGTCGATGCCCATTTACCTTGAATAAGGTACCGTCTTCAGGGTTCTCAAGATCAACCGCACCGTGCGGATAAACGGTGCGGACTACAAAAGGTCCTCTCCATCTGGACCTTAGCTTACCGGGATGAAAATGTAACCGAGTGTCATAAAGTAGAACCTGTTGACCAGGTTCAAAAGTTTTTCGTAAAAGGTGTTTATCGTGGAACACCTTGGCTCGGTTTTTAGCAGTTATGGCATTTTCATATGCCTCATCCCTCAGCTCCTCCAACTCATTCAATTTCAGCTTTCTGTTGCTGCCCGCATCTCCTAAAGACAAATTTAGCTCTTTGATAGCCCAAAATGCTTTATGCTCGATCTCCACTGGGAGGTGGCAAGCCTTCCCGTACACAAGCCGGTATGGAGACATACCAAGATCGGTCTTATATGCAGTACGGAAAGCCCATAGTGCATCTATCAGTTTTAGTGACCAATCCTTACGGTTTTTGGAAACCGTTTTCTCCAAAATTTGCTTTATCTGCCGATTTGAAACCTCGGCTTGTCCACATGTTTGGGGGTGATATGGCGTTTGTTAGTGTTTATGCCCTAGAAGGCCATTACTGTATCATACTAGTTTGTATATTACTTAATGGAAGCTTGGGATATTCACATGTATATAACAGTCTTGCTAAATATGGTAGTATGCTACTTGGTTTTTCTATCTTAATATGTGAGTATACGTATTGATAGAGCTCTTAGGATCTTGCTTGTCTACCAGCGTTGTGATGGCAGTCACACTAGTGGAGGCTGGGTAGTCTACAAGCACATCCTCATTCAGGTCCCTGGTCGTTGGATTATCGAGACAGAGCATCGATACTCCGGAGTAGACTAGTGTGTACGCTCCTCATCCCAGTTGGGGAGATGGTCTGTCCCACAGCCGTCAGTACGTCGTACTGGAGATAGTATACAGGTGCTCGTTAGGTTACGGGTACACCGGACAGGACTCACAGGGAACTGTTGGTTGGTTTTATACCAGTCGTCAGTGAACAGTTCCCAGGTGATATGAGTACAGCATAGTCCGCAGACTTGACACTGCTACTTCGCCTCGAGTGTGTCCCACTGTTCTTAGATTGCTACCCTACCACGGCTCAAAGGAGTCGTGCAAACAGGTAGCAGTTGGGTGCAGTCCCGAGCACTTGGAGGCAGTGGCGGTTAGACAGGATTCGTCTCTCCCGGTATTGGGAGTTGATATCGCGCTGTGTCAGAGAGCCATTACGCAAAGTCCCTGGCCAGGGCAAGCGAGATTTGCTGGTAGGTTCCAGTAGTTTCTCAGGGTGTAATGGGCTTCGCTCCGACACGACTTATACCGCTATTAGGGGACTGACGCTTGCCGCCCCCTAGGCCCGATATGCGATAGTCTTGGACGAACGGACCGGACTGTATGGAGATTGTCACATCAGGCTCAGTAGGAGTTCGGATGGGTTTCCTCATCGGCCTTCTTATCGACATCTACCTGGGGACCGTTACGTACAGCTAGTGCCGCTTGCGGTCTGTGGTTAAACCCACTGCCAGCGTAGTAGTCGAGTCTCTAGAGTCCCACACAGAGAGTTTCCCTACTCCAGGCGAAACGATATAGAGTATGGTTTTACGACAAGGGTTCGGACGCATACGTGTGTTTACGCACGTACGACTTTCGGACAGTTTTTACCAGTCGGCTTTGGTTTAAGCCAGTTACTGGTATCCGGTTATTGGATTTATACAGTCTAAAGTTTTTCCGTATTTTTGCGGAAAGGAGGGGCGTTCTCGTAATTGCGCGAGAAGCTTCTAGAAGATGATGACTAAGGAGGTTTAGGTGGCATATACATTGAATGAGATTAGTGAGTCATATGGATGATTCATCCATGTCATTAATGCTTCATAATTGCTTAATGACTCATGGAGATGAATCACCACAAGATATTTATCAAGCATGGTTGTAAAATGATTTCTTTTCTTTTCTTGATAAAAAGAAATGCTTGATATATATTATGATAACTCATTCTTCTCACTTCACTATTATCCTCACCTTCTCTCTCCTCAAGCTCTCCCTCTTCAAACCCTAATCCTCCCCTCTCATGTGTTGAGTACAAGGATTAGTTAGACTAATTAAACCATAACCCTCACTCTATATCACCTAGCTTCTTTGATTAGCACTTAAAGAAGATTAGTTGCCTCAAGTTTAGAGGCTAAGCTTGGAGTAAAGCTCTCGGGTGGATCATCTACTACTTCGAGAAGGCCGAGGAGGAGGAGGAGTTCACAAAGACGAAGGACACGATTCGTTAGGTATAATCCCTAAACATAGTAGTATAGAACTTCTATGTTTTAAGTTAGTTATCGTTTAGCTTCGATTCAAGCGGTTAGTCGATGTTTGTTCACTAAACAAGTTCGTTTTTGAAAATTCCGCCTCCCCACAAGTATTGGGGTGTTGTACATCGACTTACAGTGGTATCAGAGCCTCGCTAAACAATAAATAACTTTTTTGCAAATTTGTATGAATTTCGAACGGAAAAAACGAAACCGGAAAACCCTAAAATATCAAGTTTCTGTCGATTTATAAATGAAGTCCAAAAATTTTTCAGGGATGTTCAGAAAGCTTAAAATGACAGTAGTAGAACACACAAAAAATTTGGTCCCCTGAATCGCCTACGGCGCCGCGGAACCGCGGCGGATAGCACAGATCCCGCCGCGCTTCCGCCGCCGAGTTGACGATTCAGGGACTCATTTTTCTTGTGTTGGTTCTCTGTGATATTTGGGATTTTCTGGTATTTTTTAATTTTGCTCAGGTTTCAAGTTTACAGAGAAGTATTGGAGCAATATTAAATGTGTTTAATCGATCGAAATTATACAGTATTTGCTTATTGGATTATATCTGTGATTGTATAATGTGTTCGTAAACCTCCCCTAACTGCTAGTATGTCAGTTGGCAGGGGGTTGCACATTTCTGTAATGGATTTTATCTGTTTGTGTATATCAACCGTGTTGGACTGTTGTGATGTATAGCCGGGGTTATGTGATGGGTTATTCTTTAATTCATTTGATGTAAAAGTAATTTGTTATAATATTATTTTGCGGGGCACTTCCAGGTTGCGGTTGTAGCCACCGTTGTATTATTTCATTTTACTGTTTTTGCTCCTAGGACAGACCCAAGGTGGGGTGCACAAACTGCCGGGCGGGTAGTTTGCCGCACCCGTAGGGGTCGTGGGTGGGGTAATGGCTATTCATCACAACTGTGTAATCCGTATTTTGTTGCAGGCTCAAAACAAACACGGATTGCTTGCAAATCCAATTAAGTTCATATGTGATCTGGAATGAATATCATTGCATCAGACGAATGTAAAATATCTATATATATGATAGCTATTTAGATGTCACTTATGTTTTACACCCGCGCTAGCCCAGCCCCCGCTCTGTCGTTAGTTAAGTAACCTAACGGGTAAATGACGGGACCCCGTGGCGAATGCGGATGGCATAAGAGGACGTTGTATTTTCGTTGTTTTCTGCAATGATAGGTTAATGATGGGACGCATTATCTATAATGCAAAGAAAATAAACCAAAGTTTTAATTGTTGGAACAATTTAAAAGAAACCACTCGGTTAATTTTAAAACAGATATTTTTAAATGCGGAGCTTTAACCACTCCTTTTAAAAGCTATCAGGTTCCTTCGGTTATATCAAGTTCACTACGTTCACGGTTTCGCCAAAACCAGTCGTAGCCCTCCGTCATTTCTTATGGATGGTCAGTAGTATTCAAGCTATGCTTGTTGGCTTTCGTCAAGGCATAGTGTTTGGTAGCTGCTGGGGTATTCATTTGTTGCATA
The DNA here is from genome assembly GCA_030015575.1 of Agapanthus africanus. Classification (NCBI taxonomy): domain Eukaryota; kingdom Viridiplantae; phylum Streptophyta; class Magnoliopsida; order Asparagales; family Amaryllidaceae; genus Agapanthus; species Agapanthus africanus. The sequence goes on along the minus strand of CM057347.1, from coordinate 200,557,664 downwards.
GATAGATGATATGGTTTGGGACAGTCGTATAACCTTGTTGGCTTTCGTCAAGGGCATATACGGGTGGGTTCATATTAACAAGATAATGATGGGCAGAACTTGACATGTCTTTTATGATTTGTTGGCTTTCGTCAAGGTCATAAGAACATGGGGCAAAAATTTATATCGGGAATTTCTAAAGAAACTGAAATTTGCAAAGAGATGCATACCATTTGGAGTTTGATGAATGTTGGTAGGATTCCTTCAACATTATCATACGATGATATTTGGATCCCGATCCTACTGAGAGTATATGCTACTTATCAGGATATTCGTCACTTAACGATCAATGCTATAAACCAAGTAGGTGTCCAGAAAGGTGTCAGAGGGGTTACGCCCCCAGAGAAAAGAGGTTATTTAATTAAGGAACTTCGCGAAAGCGTTGGAAAACCTCCCTCGAAGTATCGACACTAGCCTGGCTGAACGGTTAAGCAAGAATTGTATAGTGAGAATAGTCCTGGCTAATTCTTCTTTTATGGTTTGAGGAAGGATTCGAAAAACAGTGGGAGCCATCCAGTTTAGATAAATTAAAAACCAATCTAAACTTGCAAGAGCATCATGCTAAAGTGTTATCTTCTCTCTCTCTCATTGCAGCGACCTTGTGACCATGACTAGGTTACATCTAGATAACAAGTTGACTGAATCTAACTTATTTGACTGGCAAAGGTCTGTCCAGATGACCATTGCCTATGACAAGCTGGACCACCCTATTACTACTCAAGATCCCATCGTCGCAGGTCCAGTTTCCACCGTCACGGATATGGATATCCGTCAGACAAAGGAAAAGAATAAAGCGAAAGCCAAGTGCCTCGTGTTGGCTTCAGTTGATGGTATATACCAGAAGCAGCACGAGAAGATGGACTCTGTTTCCATCTTTTTCCATAACAAAGATTTATATGGAGAGCAATCTCATATCGCAAGATATGAGGCCTCGAACGAATTGATTCAAGCGAGGTCGGCTGACGGGTCATATGTAAGGGACGACGTACTTACGATGACTAGCTATATTGATGAGCTCAAGGACCTGGAGACCACGTTGGGAAACAGGTCATATACTGACTTATTTCCACAGTCCCTACCCTCTACTTACACCCTGAAAGAAACCAGGGAGACACAAGCTCTGCTTAATAGGGGACCTTCTTCTTCTTCATCCAAGGAGAAAGCAAAGGGTGAAAAGAAGAAGACCTCTACAAAGCCGATATACGGTGTCAGCAAAGTAGGAGGAAAGGGAAGAGAAAAAGTTTCGGGACTTGGTATAGGTAAGGAGGGACATTCCTATTGTTGTGGGAATGGACATTGGCAGAAGGATTGCAGGGCTTTGGAAGCCAGTAGTCAGGATACGAAGCATGTTGTGGCTTCAGCCTCAAGTGTATTTGTAATTGAGAACTGTTTGTCAATTAACTCTACTTCCTGGGTACTAGATACCGGAGCAGGATCTCATATCTGTAATTCGTTACATGCTTTGAGAAACCGTAAAGTTATAAGGATAGGTGATTTGTCTCTCAGAGTTGCAAACGGAATGAGCGTGGACGCTGAATCCGTGGGAGAATATCGCCTAGGTTTGACAAGTGGGCAGATATTGATTCTACGTAACTGTCTGTATGTACCTAGTTTGACTTGTAATATCATATCAGTGTCCTCACTTTCAAGAGAGGGATATGACTTTACATTCGTAAGCGATGTAGTTCACATCCACCTAAATCAAGTTCTGATTGGGTCCGGTACATTAGATGACGGTATATACGTATTAAATCAAGCTCAGGTTTTCAATGTCCAGAACACACTTAAAAGAAAGTCTCCAGAAGTGAATCAGGCTTTCTTATGGCATTGTAGACTAGGTCACATCAATGAAACACGGTTAACGAAGTTACATAGAGAAGGATATTTGAATCCGTTCGAATATCAATCTTATGCCACTTGTGAATCTTGTCTCATGGGAAAGATGACAAAGACTCCGTTTTCTAGACACGGAGTAAGAGCGAGCGAGCTCTTAGGACTCGTACACAGTGACGTATGCGGTCCGATGTCTACACATGCTCGAGGTGGTTATTCCTACTTCATTACTTTTACGGATGATTTCTCTAGGTATGGACATATCTTCTTGATGAAGCATAAATCCGAGGCCTTTGAGAAATTCCAAGAATACAAGAATGAAGTGGAAAACCAAACAGGCAAAAGTATTAAGACACTGAGATCTGATCGAGGTGGTGAATACTTAAGTGCCGAGTTCCTGGGTTACTTAAAAGAGAAAGGAATTCTCTCTCAGCTTACTCCTCCATACACACCACAACACAACGGTGTATCGGAAAGGAGGAATCGAACCCTATTAGATATGGTTCGTTCCATGATGAGTAAGGCTGAGTTACCGCGATCATTCTGGGGTTATGCGCTAGAATCAGCAGCATATCTTTTGAACAAGGTTCCAACCAAGACTGTGCCTACCACGCCATATCAGATGTGGAGTGGGAAGAAACCCTATCTTCAGTACCGAAGACATGGGGATGTCCAGCTTTTGTAAAAAAGCAGCATCCGGACAAGCTCGAGGCACGCTCAGTAGAGTGTAAGTTTGTGGGATATCCAAAGAATTCAATGGGATATTGCTTCTACTACGCAGAGGAATAAAAGGTTTTTGTTTCTCGTCATGCCCGCTTCTTAGAAACTGAATTTTTAGAAAATCAGAAGAGTGGGAGCGCAGTAGAACTGGAAGAAATTCCAGAACCACAAGCTGTTACTGAAAGTTTGGTGGAACAAGAAGTTTCAGAAGAAAGGGACATACCAGCGCCTATCCGCAGAAGTAGTAGGCAGTCTCATCCGCCCGAGAGATACTACGGTTTTCTCATAGACGGGGATAGAGAAGATTGCGTCATTGATAATGATGACCCTACTAGCTTCCAGCAAGCCATTCAGAGCGGTGACTCGGTAAAATGGTTGGACGCAATGCGGACCGAAATGGAGTCCATGTACACTAACAAAGTATGGACTTTGGACACTGCTCCAGATGGGGTGAAACCCGTAGGATGCAAGTGGATCTTCAGAAAGAAGATTGGTGTAGATGGACAGGTTGAAACCTATAAGGCTAGACTTGTTGCAAAGGGTTTCCGTCAAAGACCTGGTTTGGACTATGACGAAACCTTTTCTCCAGTGGCTATGCTGAAATCCATTCGGGTCCTTCTTGCTATTGCTGCCTTCCACGATTATGAAATCTGGCAGATGGACGTAAAGACGGCCTTTCTAAATGGAAATTTAGAAGAGAGCGTCTATATGGATCAGCCAGAGGGATTCATTCAGAGTGGGAGCAGCGGTAAAGTATGCAAGCTGCTTAAGTCCATTTATGGACTAAAGCAGGCATCGCGGAGTTGGAACATCTGTTTTGATGATACTGTCAAAGAATTCGACTTTATCAAAAATCCAGATGAACCATGCATATACAGTAAGATTGTAGGGAGAGTTGTTGTATTCCTCGTCTTGTACGTGGATGACATTCTCCTAATAGGAAATGATATTCCTATGCTACAGTCAGTCAAAAGATTCTTGTCACAGAAATTCTCCATGAAGGACCTGGGTGATGCCACCTACATTCTGGGGATCCAGATCTATCGTGATAGATCAAAGAGGATGTTGGGACTTTCACAGTCCAGGTACATAGACACCATATTGAAGAGATTCAGTATGGAAGATTCAAAGCGCGGTAACGTACCGGCTTATCACGGAATCACCCTCTCCAAAGAGATGTCTCCCAAGACTGATTTGGAAAGGGAACGCATGTCGATTATACCCTACGCTTCTGCGGTAGGCTCTATAATGTATGCGATGTTATGTACCAGACCAGATGTAGCATACGCATTGAGCGTTGTAAGCCGGTATCAGGCAAACCCAGGGGAGAATCACTGGATAGCAGTAAAGAACATTCTCAAGTACCTAAGAAGGACTAAGGAGATGTTCTTGGTTTACGGCGGAAAGGACCTGAAGATGGAGGCCTATGCTGATTCCGGCTTCCAGAGTGACAAGGATGACTCCAAGTCCATGTCGGGTTATGTCTTTACCCTCAATGGAGGGGCGGTCTGTTGGAAGAGTTCCAAGCAGGACACCGTTGCCGACTCAACGATGGAAGCGGAGTACATAGCTGCTTGCGATGCCGCAAAAGAAGCTGTCTGGATGAAGAAGTTCCTCACAGAACTTCAGGTGGTTCCTACCAGTGTTGGTCCAATACCACTGTATTGCGACAACAACGACGCTATAGCTTTAGCGAAGGAACCCAGGTCCCATCAGAAGTCCAGACACATCTTAAGGCGGTATCACCTGATCAGGGAGATCGTAGATCGCCTGGAGATCGAGGTAAAGAGAGTAAATACAGAGGATAACATTGCTGATCCATTCACTAAGGCCCTACCTCAGATTCAGTTCGAGAGGCTACTCGAGATCATCGGTCTTCGATACGCCAGTACATGGCCCTAGTGCAAGTGGGAGATTGTTAGTGTTTATGCCCTAGAAGGCCATTACTGTATCATACTAGTTTGTATATTACTTAATGGAAGCTTGGGATATTCACATGTATATAACAGTCTTGCTAAACATGGTAGTATGCTACTTGGTTTTTCTATCTTAATATGTGAGTATACGTATTGATAGAGCTCTTAGGATCTTGCTTGTCTACCAGCGTTGTGATGGCAGTCACACTAGTGGGGGCTGGGTAGTCTACAAGCACATCCTTATTCAGGTCCCTGGTCGTTGGATTATCGAGACAGAGCATCGATACTCCGGAGTAGACTAGTGTGTACGCTTTTCATCCCAGTTGGGGAGATGGTCTGTCCCACAGCCGTCAGTACGTCGTACTGGAGATAGTATACAGGTGCTCGTTAGGTTACGGGTACACCGGACAGGACTCACAGGGAACTGTTGGTTGGTTTTATACCAGTCGTCAGTGAACAGTTCCCAGGTGACATGAGTACAGCATAGTCCGCAGACTTGACACTGCTACTTCGCCTCGAGTGTGTCCCACTGTTCTTAGATTGCTACCCTACCACGGCTCAAAGGAGTCGTGGAAATAGGTAGCAGTTGGGTGCAGTCCCGAGCACTTGAAGGCAGTGGCGGTTAGACAGGATTCGTCTCTTCCGGTATTGGGAGTTGATATCGCGCTGTGTCAGAGAGCCATTACGCAAAGTCCCTGGCCAGGGCAAGCGAGATTTGCTGGTAGGTTCCAGTAGTTTCTCAGGGTGTAATGGGCTTCGCTCCGACACGACTTATACCGCTATTAGGGGACTGACGCTTGCCGCCCCCTAGGCCCGATATGCGATAGTCTTGGACGAACGGACCGGACTGTATGGAGATTGTCACATCAGGCTCAGTAGGAGTTCGGATGGGTTTCCTCATCGGCCTTCTTATCGACATCTACCTGGGGACCGTTACGTACAGCTATTGCCGCTTGCGGTCTGTGGTTAAACCCACTGCCAGCGTAGTAGTCGAGTCTCTAGAGTCCCACACAGAGAGTTTCCCTACTCCAGGCGAAACGATATAGAGGTCGTATGGTTTTACGACAAGGGTTCGGACGCATACGTGTGTTTACGCACGTACGACTTTCGGACAGTTTTTACCAGTCGGCTTTGGTTTAAGCCAGTTACTGGTATCCGGTTATTGGATTTATACAGTCTAAAGTTTTTCCGTATTTTTGCGGAAAGGAGGGGTGTTCTCGTAATTGCGCAAGAAGCTTCTAGAAGATGGTGACTAAGGAGGTTTAGGTGGCATATACATTGAATGAGATTAGTGAGTCATATGGATGATTCATCCATGTCATTAATGCTTCATAATTGCTTAATGACTCATGGAGATGAATCACCACAAGATATTTATCAAGCATGGTTGTAAAATGATTTCTTTTCTTTTCTTGATAAAAAGAAATGCTTGATATATATTATGATAACTCATTCTTCTCACTTCACTATTATCCTCACCTTCTCTCTCCTCAAGCTCTCCCTCTTCAAACCCTAATCCTCCCCTCTCATGTGTTGAGTACAAGGATTAGTTAGACTAATTAAACCATAACCCTCACTCTATATCACCTAGCTTCTTTGATTAGCACTTAAAGAAGGTTAGTTGCCTCAAGTTTAGAGGCTAAGCTTGGAGTAAAGCTCTCGGGTGGATCGTCTACTACTTCGAGAAGGCCGAGGAGGAGGAGGAGTTCACAAAGACGAAGGACACGATTCGTTAGGTATAATCCCTAAACATAGTAGTATAGAACTTCTATGTTTTAAGTTAGTTATCGTTTAGCTTCGATTCAAGCGGTTAGTCGATGTTTGTTCACTAAACAAGTTCGTTTTTGAAAATTCCGCCTCCCCACAAGTATTGGGGTGTTGTACATCGACTTACAGCGTTGACAATTTGTGGGTGATAGAATATTTACGCATTAAGGACTCGAAAGTCCTATTGCAGAAGTGAGAACCATTATCACTTATTATCGCCCGAGGGTGCCCGAATCGAGAAAATATGTGTTCTTTAAGGAATCGAACGACAACTTTATTATCGTTCGTTCGGCTGGGTACAGCCTCGACCCACTTAGAAACGTAGTCAACCGCCAACAAAATATAGACATTTCCAAAAGAGTTAGGAAATGGTCCCATGAAATCTATACCCCAAACATCAAAAATGTCCACTACCAAAATGGGTTGGAGTGGCATTTCGTTCCTCCGCGAAATCCGGCCCAAGTGTTGGCACCGGGAGCAAGTTTTGCAGTATTCAAATGCATCCTTGAAGAGTCGTGGCCAATAGAAACCACACTGCAAAATTTTTTCGGCTGTCTTCTTTGGGCCAAAGTGCCCGCCACATGCTTGATCGTGGCAGAAAGACAGCACGCTCTTGACCTCACTCTCGGGCACACACCGACGAATGATTTGGTCGGAACAGTATTTAAAAAGATAGGGTTCATCCCAGTAAAAATGCTTTACTTGGGACAAAAATCGAAGCTTATCCTGTTTCGACCAATCATTAGGAATCAGGCCGGTGGCTAAATAGTTTACAATATCGGCGAACCATGGTTCGGAAGAAATGGTCAAGAGTTGCTCGTCGGGAAAAACGTCAGTGATTGGAAGATCGAGCGTGGGCGAAGAAGGAAGTCGTGATAGGTGATCAGCTACTACGTTTTCACATCCCTTTTTGTCCTTAATGACAAGGTCAAACTCTTGCAATAAAAGGATCCAACGTATTAGCCTTGACTTAGCATCCTTCTTCGCAAAAAGGTGGCGAAGAGCCGAGTGATCAGTATAAACAACGACTGGAGAGCCGATTAAATAAGGCCGAAATTTTTCGAGTGCAAACACAACAGCTAAAAATTCTTTCTCTGTTGTTGTGTAATTAAGTTGGGCCTTATTTAGTGTTCGGCTAGCATAATAAATCACGTGCGGCATCTTATTAATGTGCTGTCCAAGAACAATGCCAATAGCAAAGTCTGATGCGTCGCACATGATTTCAAAAGGGTGCGTCCAGTCAGGAGATGAGAGGATGGGCTCAGTGATGAGTGAATGTTTTAAAGACTCGAATGCTTCAGTGCACGTGGAGTCGAAAGCGAAGGTCGTGTCCTTCGCCAGTAAGAGAGTCAAGGGTCTAGCAATCTTGCTAAAGTCCTTGATAAACCGTCTGTAAAAACCGGCGTGGCCAAGGAAGGCTCTGATGTCTTTGACGCATTTTGGGGGAGGTAGGTTAGAAATCACTTCGATTTTAGCCCTGTCAACCTCAATGCCGTTTTGCGAGATGACATGTCCTAAGACGATGCCCTCTCGCACCATGAAATGGCACTTCTCCCAATTCAATGTTAGGTTCTTATCCCTGCAGCGGGTAAGAACAGCGTCAAGATGGCGTAAACACTCGTCGAAGGAGTCGCCAAAGATGGAGAAATCGTCCATAAAGATCTCCAAGAACTTTTCAACCATGTCTGAAAAGATCCCCATCATACACCGCTGAAATGTAGCGGGCGCGTTGCATAACCCAAAGGGCATGCGACGATAAGCAAAGGTGCCAAAGGGACAAGTGAATGTTGTCTTGTCTTGATCCTCTTTGGCGATGGGGACTTGATTGTAACCGGAATAGCCATCGAGAAAGCAATAGAATTCGTGCCCTGCCAATCGCTCGAGCATTTGGTCAATGAAAGGTAAAGGAAAGTGGTCTTTCCTTGTTGAGGCATTGAGTTTCCTAAAGTCTATGCAGACTCGCCACCCAGTTTGGGTGCGAGTGGGAATCGACTCATTTGCCTCATTTGTGATGACCGTAATGCCCGATTTCTTTGGCACAACGTGGATTGGGCTCACCCATTGGCTATCCGAGATAGGGTAAATGATACCGCTATCCAGACATTTGACAATTTCCTTCTTAACAGCCTCTTTCATGATGGGGTTGAGGCGCCTTTGTGGATCTCGTGCTGGCTTGGCATCATCCATTAAGTGTATATGATGTTCGACTATGAGAGGACTAATCCCCTTAATGTCCGCCATAGACCAGCCGAAAGCTTGCCGATTATTATGTAAGACCATCAAAAGAGCCTTCTCTTGCTCAAGAGCTAGAGAGGCTGATATAATGACAGGTAAGGTCTCATTATCACCTAGATAAGCATATTTTAGGTGTGTCGGCAAAAGCTTTAATTCGAGTTTAGGAGGTGAAACAATAGATGGTAACAATGGGGTAGTTGTTTCAAACTCGAATGATTCCATCAAAGGTTCGAACCGAGTGTACGCAACAGTGTCGGATGGTTCAATTATCTCATCCGAAAAAGCAAAAGACTCCATTTCAGGTGATGAGTCTTCAAAGTCGTCGACGAATGTAAAACACTCAAGATCATTATCCGTGGTGAAAGCTGCGTCGGATTCTAGGAGGAACGCACTAGTGGCGTTAACATTGCTGTGATCGAACAAAAAATTCTCGAATTCACAGTCCTCCTCCGCGATCTCATTGATCGAGCAAACATCGAGTACGCTAGCATTGGGCTTAGCAGGCTGACTTCCTAACTTGAAAATATTGAGCTCAATTGTCATATTGCCAAAAGATAGGTTCATTGAACCATTACGACAATTGATCACTGCGTTGGAAGTAGCCAAAAATGGTCGACCAAGTATTACCGGAATTTGGTTCCGGGGGTTAGCAACAGGTTGTGTGTCCATCACAATAAAGTCAACGGGGAAATTGAAATCCCCTACTCTTATTAACACATCCTCCAGCTCTCCCCTAGGATGGGTTATTGACCGGTCAGCCCTTTGGAGAGTACAGTGAGTGGGCTTAAGCTCTCCAACGCCCAATTGCTCGTACACAGAATAGGGTAGCAAATTGACGCTCGCGCCAAGATCTAATAGTGCTCTATTGATGTTCTTGTCCCCAATTGTTATCGAAATGGTAGGACACCCGGGGTCCTTTTGTTTTGGGGGAAGGGAATTTACAAGAGCATCACTAATAGCACTAGCCACAAAAACTTTCTTTGTCACTTGCGACTTCTTCTTTTTGGTGCACAAGTCCTTTAAAATTTTGGCATATGAAGGAACTTGCTGAATTGCATCCAAAAGAGGGATATTTATGCTAACCTGTTTGAACAACTCGACAATCTTCTCCATTTGAGGAGTTGGTTTATTGGATCTCAATCGATTAGGAAAAGGAACATTTTGAAAGGTGGTTGAGTCCAATTTTTGCGGATCAGATTGTCGAGTTGGAACGGCACCCCGTGTAGATGTGTTCGTGTTGTGAGAAATGGGTCCGTTCGAGCTAGAAGGGGTAGAGCCATGTGAAGGGTGGAGAATAGGCTCTAAGGAAGAAGATGATGAAGGTGAAGAAGATGAAGAAGTCCCACCGGCAGGGGTGTCATTGTTAATGTCCACATTGTTTCGCAACACTTTCCCCGATCTCGACGTGGTCACGGCATTTACGTTATGATTTTGCTGATTGTGTGCAGCATGTGCGTGACCGGGGTTGGGCAGAGGTTGAGACGGGAGTTTTCCTTTTTCGCGCTCGCTCAAAGCTGCATTGAGTTGTGCAATCTGTGCCTCAATAGATTTGATGCTTTGATCGTGTGAGGCACTATTTTGCACTAAAGATTGAATAGAAGTCTCAAGTCTTGCTGTAGACTGTGTAGATTGCTTAAGGAATGCATCTAGACTTCTTTCGAGCGAGCTAACCTTATCATTATTAGGTTGAACATAATTGTTTGGCTGGTAAGCATTGTTCGGCACAAAATTGTTCACCTGATTAGGGTAAGGTTGTTGAAATTGTTGCGGTTGATATTGAGTTTGCGAGGGTGCTTGTTGTTGTTGTTGTGGTGGAGGAGGAGGTCTTTGAAAATTATTATTTCCTTGGAATTGTTGATTTTGGTTCCAAGCGAAATTTGGGTGACTCCTCCACCCCGGATTATACGTTGAAGAGTACGGATCGTTTCTTTATCGTTGCTGAAATGCAGCATTGACTTGATCCTGTCCTTGTGTAGATGCATTATAAGGACACTCTTCGGTCAGGTGCGATGGATCCGCACAACAAGCACAGACAGTTCGTGGAGGCATAGCAGGGGCAGGAGAAGACGATGAGATTTTGGTCTCGATCGCTTCTAGCTTTTTCGTAAGAGCGTCCATCTCGGCCTTCATGGCAATCGACATATCTACTTGATGTATGCCTGCCCTAGATTGACCACTAGAAGATGATGTGGTCTTGGTGCTCTCCCACTGTATTGTCTGCTCACTAAGATCCTCTAGAAACTGCCACGCTTCATCACTAGACTTAGAGAGAAAATGACCTTGACAGATGGTTTCTAGCAACTGCTTCGTTGCCGAGTTCAATCCCTCATATAATGTTTGGCAAAGCTGCCAACTTTCTATCCCATGGTGAGGGCATTGAACTAGTAGGTCCTTAAATCTCTCGAAACACTTCCAAAATGGTTCGGAAGGAAGTTGTGAGAATTGAATTATTTCATTTCGAATTCTGGCAGTTTTATGGTGAGGATAGAACTTTTTCAGAAAAGCCTTCACAAACTCGTCCCAATTTCTTATGGAATGTGATGCGGTGCTATATAGCCACTTCTCGGCTAGGTCACATAAGGTGAAAGGAATGACCCTTAGCCTTATAGCGTCATCACTCAATTGGGTCGTTTTCATCATAGCGCACACATTTTGGAATTTATTAATAAAGATATACGCGTCTTCAGTTTCCAAACCATGAAATTTCGGCAGCATATTGATGAAATGTGGTTTAATCTCAAAATTGTCCCCATTTGCCGGTGGGGGTGAAAGACAGGTGGGTAAAGAAGTGCGGATGGGGTAAAAAAGGTCCTGGAGCGCAACTCGTGCGGGCGCTTCAACAGGCGGCTGGTTCGGGTCATTCGCACCTAACGGAGGTGGAATTCTTCCCGTCGGCAAGGTATTGTTGAGGTTGAATCCCGACATACCTTCGGTGAAAGAAGTTGAAGGTGAAGGTAAGAAAGTGGACGGATTTTCGACTTCGGTGTCGAAGGGTTCGCTGGTCGGTACCAACGAAACGCGGACTAATCGGGCGTCTGTATCCCTAGTCCAAAGTGACATACACTAAAGGGTAGTGCAGTCAGAAAAAAGAAAAAACAGAATGTGGGGGTAAGATAACGTCAGTGAGGGAAAGTGGTGTGGTGAATTTTTGCAGGTTTTCTTTTTGCGACAAGTTGCAAGTTTTGAAAAGTTTTATTTATTTTTTTTTATGTGGACGTTTTGCAAAGAGGTTTTTGAAAAAGGACTCGTGACACAACAGTATCAACCACACATGCACAATCAGGCCTAGATCTAGGGTCGCCTAGGTCTACTAGACAGCTCCTAACTAGGGCTAGAAATAGGACCTCGAACCGCCTCTTCACGGACAAGTACGGCCAGGTAAGTGGGAAGGAACCACCACTACAGTGGGCCTAATTAATAACCACTAGCCTAGACACCGCAATGTCGGTTAGGATAAACGGCCGATGCCTACCCTAGTCCTTTTCCTATTGAGCTCGCTGTCCTTAGGTCCGAGTCTAATCTTTTTTAATTAATTGTGGTCGATGCAAAATGCTTTAGGTGTTTTCTGGGGTCCTGGGAAGGGTGATGAAATCCCCACCCAATCTGAGTTTGGTCAATTAGCTCCTTAAGTTCAATTAAATTATGCAAAACAAAAATTCACTTGCAATCAATTTTAGCGCGGCGCAAAGAAACCTGCAGCAAATCTGTTATTTAGAAGGGGAAGAAGATTTTTTTTAGCGCAAAGAAACCTGCAGAAAATTTTTACAGTGGAGATATGGAGGTTTCAGAGGGGAGAAATAGGGATCTAACCATGCAAATTTTATGTGCTGACGTGGCTAGATGGCGGCGGAACCGCGGTCTGGGGCACTGCTATGCGGCGGAAGCGCGGCACCTTGGTGGATTCAGCCTCTGAGAAATTTTGTGCTGCTCTGTACTTGTGATTCCTCTCTGTTCTTATGTTCCCTTTTCTGTTTTGACCTTCTGTAAAACTCCAGATCCAAAAGTCTTTGCTGTTCCTGCAAGATTCCAACGAGAAACCCTTCAAACAGATAAAAATAATGAAAAGATAATTTTTGTATTTTGTATTTTCAGATTTTTATAATTTTTCAAAATTTATATCAACCCGAAATCATACAAAAACGAGAAAATTACGCCATCCCCGGCAACGGCGCCATTTGATTAATCCAAAGAATTTTGTAGTTTACCGTAATCAGAAACGGCGTCGCTTCGCAGCTAGCCGGTGAATACGGGTCGATCCGCAGGGATGTGTGAGTTTCTGTTTTTGTGTTATAACGAGTTGATTGAAATTGTTGTTTGGTTTTTGTCGATTGAATTTAAGACGAACTTATGTGATATGAAAGAACTCGTTAGGGTTAGGTCGAAGGTAGGGGTGTTGAGATCAATGTTTTCACCTCTTTCAATTTTTTTGATTTAAGCTTTTTAGAAAAATCACAACAATTATTAGCAAAGGGGATTAGGATGATCGGGAAGAAACAAAGTTTCTTCCTCTAGATCCTTGTCCGTCCTTTCCTATTAATTGCTGTGATCTTCATGGACGTCATATATGTCCGGCCTTTTATACTACGGTTCACCTTTACCTTGAAGGTAGGGTGCCGTAGGGGACGGATCATACATGCGTGCATGAAGATTTCGTTTTAAAAATATGTTGGCATTGAAGGAGGTGAGAGACATCCATCTCTCACTCCCTCTCTTGTTCCTAACCCTAACGAGCGAGGATTTTACTCGCTCATTAGGGAATTATTTGAAAGTGACATTTTTTATGTTTATGTTTTAAAGGGTAATTACTTACTGCAGATTAAAGAGGATTATACTAGTTAAACTAAAGCAACAATTAGATAACTAGGGCAAGTAAAAGATTATACTAAGGCAGGAATTAAATAAACTAAAAAACTTACAAGATGATGCTCTTGATCTCTCAACAGGTCTGAACTTTTATTGATTGATAAGAGGCATACTTTTTACAGATTTTGAGTACAATTTATAAGCAACTAGTGAAGCTAGGGTTACAGACTCTCGTAGACATGAAATTACAGATTTGCCCCCTAAAAATCCCAACATATGAAACGACACACCGACACAAGAAGTCGGTGCCGACACGGGCACCATATGGCCGCGGTTACGCGGCAAAGACATGCCTTTGGCCGCGGTTCCGCGGCCCTTTGGTGGGCTTGGCTCACCGACTTTCTGTGATTGGTTTGTCTTCTCTTGGGCTTCCTATTTTCATTGTTCTTTTCTCTGTTGGGCTTCTTAGTATTCTCCAGATCCTCAGTGAAACTTGTAAGGATCCTTTGACCGTTTCACTTGTTTTTTCGTCTCGGCTTGAGTAAGATCCGTGTGCTGGTTGGTCAAAAGTCCATTTCCTGTATCATCTTTGTCTTTTTCACTGTATTTTCTCCGAGATCCTGTATCCTGTATCATGCAACAAACGAGCGTCAAAAGTACCTGTTTACTTATAAAATGCATAAAAGTGGGGCGTATGAATTGCAATATTATGATGTGAACAATATGCCATCCGCATTCGTCATTGGGTCCCGTCATCACCCGTTAGGTTACTTAACTAACAACAGAGCGGGGACTGGACTAGCGCGGGTGTAAAACATATACAACATCTACTAGTATATATACTAATATACAATAATCGCTCCAGGCGTGATAAAATGCAACATTACATAAAAGTAATAAGCATTACAGAACAATACAGATAATCTGGGATCCCCGGGTTTCACAGAGCCGCTGCTGAAACCTGACGTTCCCCTGGTCGTGTGGATAGCCTGTGCAATGAAACCTAGACCCCTACGGGTGCGGCAAGTTATCCGCAAAAACTTGAAGCGAGGCAGCCCCTACAGCAAAGTGAATGGACCACCTTGCAATTCACGGAATCCGGTAACTTGAGCACTCCTGCTTGGGTCAACCTGTACCCCCTACGAGTGCAGTGAATAGTCTGCGAATTTTAGAGTGAGGCCCCTCTGCCTCTCAAAGCCATGAGATGCGGACCCGTTTCCCTCCAGAACTCGGCTATCCATGCACTCCGTCGCGGGGTAAACCTAGTACAGAAATGAAAAATATGTACAACGGGTACATCGACCTCAGCCCAGTCGTGCCCCAAAAGAATATTATACAAACAGGCAGAGACGGCAGTCCACATGTTGGACGCTCGCCCCGCAATATCAAATGTACAAATAAATCCAAACTGCACTACCATTGCACACTGCTATCCACCACGACAAATCCGCAACATCACAGCACAACACAGAACATCAACGCAAATGTCACGTTCGCAAACCCGTCTAAAAAAGCTATAGCAATTAGACGCAATTTACCGCTCGAATGACATTCACGGTCGGAGATATAATGTAAAAACTAACAAGTTTAAAATTCCGATCGACAAAACTTCCCGAAGTGGGCCCCACGTACATCTGCAGTACACAAACAAAATCTGGGCCCAAACAAAATATTCCAGAAACCACAATTTTACATGAAGACCCTACTGTAGAAAAATAGTTTACTGTTGCTCCAAAACGGCAGCGGAACCGCGGCCAAACCAGGGTTTGCGCGGCTGTTCCGCGGCGCTTTGGAAGCTTCAGTCTACCAAATTTCTACAGTATTCTTAAAAAAGCCTGCACGATTTTCTGAGATGCTCAAAATAATTTTTAGACCTGTTTAAAAATTCGACAGAAACTTTATCCTGAAAAATGCGGTTTTGGAAATTTCACTCGATCGTTGTTTTAAACATGTTAAAACAAGTTAGTAAAGGTTAATGGCGTGGCTCTGATACCATGTAAGTCTACGGTAGCGCCCCGGCCATCAAACTGAGGCCAAACGCGGAACAAAAACTTTTACAACTGGCGCTATCGCATACTATAACCCGGATCTTGCCATTAACGCTAAACTAGCTAACTGCAAAGAGGGTAGAAAGGCTATACCGATCGATCCGAGTCCTTCGGTCTTTAGCCATCATCCTACGCTCCTCGCAGCAACTCCGATCTCTTTGCTCCTCGTCGAGGTGGCACCACATCTACCGATCTTTAAACGGGCTCCCGCCTCTATACCGAGGCAACTCGGTCATCAAGTCTGCTAAAAGAGATGACCAAGATGAAGTAGAGAACGAGTAGAATATTTTGTCTCAAACACCCTAGGGTTCTCATCACATGAGAGGGTTAGGGTGAAGGTTGAAGAAGATGCTAGGGTTTGGAAATGGTGAACTCAAGAAAATCAAGAGAGCAAAAGAAAACCAAGCATAATGAACCTCTCTCTTATTTTCTTCTCATGTGAATAGATATATGAGGTTCTCATCTTTTATCAAAAAACCAAAGAGAAATATCTAAATGAAAATATCTCTTCACAAAACAAAACTCATTAACTCCTTAATGACGCACTAGATGACTCACTACATGAGTCATTAGTGAACATTCTAGAGTTAATGTGTCATCCATAATGAGTCACCCTTTCCAAAACAAATAATCATTTAAACCAAAATGATTAATCCAAAAAGAAATGCATCATCTTTTAATGTATTCTCGTAACGGATTACGAAAATACCCCACACCTGTATATACATACCTGTATCCGTATTCCGACCGAATACGAATACGAGAGACTAAAATATTCCGACTCAATATAATACATGGATCCGGCTTAAACCAAAGCCCACCAGTATTATCTGTCCGAAATATGACACGTGCGCAAACGCACATGCAATTTTCGAACCCTGCCATAAAACCATACGGCCTCTACAACGTTTCGCCCGAACTTAGGAAACTATCTGTAGGGGACTCTAAAAACTCGTCAGTACCCTGGCTGTGGGTTTAACCATAAGCACGTCAGCGGCACTAGCTGTGCGTAACGGCTGCCCATGTACTGACCTCAAGGGAAGCCGATGAGCGAACTCATCCTGGAACCCTACTGAGTCTATTAGTGACAATATACATACAGTCCGGTCCGTTCGTCTATGAGTATCGCATATCAGGCCTAGGGGGCTGGTAACGTCAGACCACCAATAGCGGTATAAGTCGTGTCAGAGTGTAGCCCAGAACACCTTGAGATACTACTGGAGTACCTACCAGTAAATCTCCTGCCTCGGCCGAGGGCTTTGTGTAATGGCTTTCCTAGACACAGCGTGATCTCACCCCCAATACCGGGAGAGACGAATCCCCTGCCGATCTGCTCACTTGCCTCCATGTGGCTCGGGACTGTACCCAAAAAAAACCCTGTTTGCATGACTCATTTGAGCCGTGGTAGGGTAGAAATCAAAGCACAGTGGGAACTCACACGAGACAAATGACGACCGCAGGTCGATGAACTAATCTGTACACATGTCACCAGGGAACTGCTATCTGATGATGGGTATAAATACCAACTAGCAGGTTCCTGGCGAGTCCTGTCCGGTGTACTCATAACCCAATGAGCACCTGTATAAATCTTAGGTGATACAACTGACACCAGTGGCTTGTGAGACCGGCCACCGCCCCTCGTCGGGGTCTCGACTGTATACACTAGTCTACTCCGGAGTATCGATACCCTGTCTCGAAACTCCCACGACTAAGGACCACTTTTAAGGATGTGCTTATAGACTACCCAACTCTCACGTATATGATCGCCATCATACTGTTGGTAGTCAAGCAAGATCCTAAGGGCTCTATCAACGTGTAATGGTGATCAGTCACCTGAACCTGTACACGATTGATAAAGGCAAACCAGATAGCATACTATCATCTCGAGTAAGACTGTCCTACCGGTATAGGTCCTCCCTCAATCATCGCAATCACGTACCTGCGATCCAATAATTGACTTTGAGGGCACTACATCCAACATTATGAATCCCGTCTGTTAGGACACCGGCACCATTACCGATGATGCGTGTGTTTAACGTACACTTGCTTGCCGGCTCACACACATCATCATCGGTAATTGCCATGTCACGTACAATTTAGAAAACGTTACTTCATTGATATAACCTGCTAGCTGGTAGTTTCATATGCCGGTTTAGATATTACATTCCTTACTTAAATACCCCATGCATTTATATATTCACTTTGTATGCAATATTGTAGGCTTTATGCCGATGTTCACTGCTTATTGACTCTTGATGTTGGGATTTTGGATTTCCATGAGATTTCTGGATTTGGGGGAAAACGGCAAGAATTTTATAAACTCATTATCATTTTAAAAATGCAAGTTGCGGTTTTCTCGTGATATGATGTGTATGGCGTCCACCATGAGTTTTCTCGGTTCTTGAGCTGTATCATATACCCGATTCAAGGAAGGGGATGCACCGTCTGCGGGTACATGGTGGACCCGGTGCGGTACCCCGGGGCAAGAAGATCGTATAGAAAGGCGTTGAGCCCGGTAGGGGAGCACTACCGACCGGTGATGTTTGGCTCGACGGACATCCGGAGGATTCCGACCGCAGTCGTGAGACTTGAGGATATGGGCCGATCCGGTCTGACGGAGCCCGAGATATTGATAATATTATGTCAATGCTTGACACGGATTTTCTGTCGATTTCACTGATGATGTTCAAGTTTTTATTATACAAGTTTTACTAAGATAAAAACACAGATTTTCTTATACCAGATATATCCAGATTTCGTGGTTGATTGTTTCATTCTTGATGCATTCGTACATCATATATATGACATGTTGCTACTTGAGGCACTGACACGAGTACATGGTATTACAGTTATGTTTAGATGATTACCCTTACCACTACTAGATGTTTCAGTATATTATGAGTACAGTATGGTATGACCTAGGAGATCGTCATACATTCGGTTTCTACTCGGTGATGTCTTCTACTGACGAGTTGGCAACTCACCCCCGTCGTGCCATAGTTTCTTGCAGGTTTAGCCATACAGGTTCCATGGCGGCTTCGCTGGCACACTACTTCCTTCCGGGTGATTGCTTTGGCAGGTGGGTTCACTTGCATCGTGACCACCGTTGTACTTTTATTTATTTCAGTTGTATCTAGTAAGCTCAATCAACCAGACTTGTATATTTGATAGACTTAGAAAATAAAACAGTTGTATATTCTTTCGATCTTAGAGCCGCACTCTTGTAGTATTATTGTTTCTGGTTTTTCTTTATGATGCTTAGTTTTCTCGCTTCTTTTCTAAGTTTTGATCATCGCCCTTCGGCGTTGTATATTATATCTTGCGTGGTTGTTTCCGCCAATTGGCGAAGAGCTAGCTCCCACTTGGGGATGCATATTATACATTTTATGTATTTGTTTTCGGGTTAAAAATTTCAAAGATGGTGCTGCCCAAATTTTAAATGACAAAAGGTTTTCAAGTTAGATACAAATATAGTGTTTCATATATTACTACTTATCTATATATATAAGAATAAACTTGATTTCAGTGTACCTTATTTCAAAACTGCACCTCTACTATTTTTCTCAAAAAAGGTTCAGATTTTTGGGCTTTTGGCTTACTTGGATTAGGTGGAGTCATATAGACTTCACCTGATTAAAGTGCCAGTCACGTGCCATTATCGGGTCGTGACAAAGTTGGTATCAGAGCGCTAGGTTTAACCTTGGTTCGAGTCTAGCTTTGACTATGCGGAGTCTACGGCGTATTCATATTCGGAATCTAGGCTAGACCCGAACTTTCGTCGCGTAGGTTGACCTTGGTTGATGGAGTAGGTGACTTAAGTAGAGTGGCGTACCGTGTGTATGTTTCACGGCATACTTACGATACGCTACTCCGCTTAAGAAGCCTTAGGATGTACATTTCTTAGGCATTGTATTTCTATTCGTTCCTATGATTTATCCTCGTCGATGTCGGATTGTGGTTTCTGTTACCACGGTTACATGAGCAGAGAGTGAGATGCAGTTAGAGTTGCGATCGGCATGAGCTCGTCATGAACGAGGACTGACCAGGTTGTTTTACGGTAGTATACGAAACACGTCGATATATGGTTATTGGGATTTTTCCGCTAACGAGCGTTCGAGATCTGCCCCAGATGATTGGGATATTGCCAGAGGCCAGCCATATCGTAAAGACTACTAGGGTACCGTTAACTCCAGATAGTTGAGGCGTTGTTTACCGTGCGGACAGAGGACCCAGCTGATGCTGAATTTGATAAGATATCGTCCCCGACGTTTGAAAGCTATTGCAGCATGCGGTAACACTCAGGAATGTGATAGAAGATCTCTAGTCACCCTTGGATAAGACTAGGACCTTTCGTTCATTGGATGCTTGATGCGAGATCATCAGATTGATTAACTTCAGCTAGAAGAGGACCTCACACAAACGTGCTGTGAGTTGATTAAGAAAGGGCATTATTCGTTCGATACTCCGATGTAAGATCAGTTATTTGACAAGCTTTGGACAGAATGATCTCACCCAGATGCGTTGAGAGTCGATCGAAAAAAAAACGGACGAATGAAGTGTATTCCTCCGATGATTTGGAAGAGTTCCCGAGGACGTAATTGGCCAGATGCCTTCTACAGGATGTTGGAGACACCGTGTTCGTAGCTTCGAAAGAGACTCTAGATATGACTATAGTCAATTGGAACGCACTCCACACAGCTACGAAGAGGTGATTCCGAATTGGTCCACATTGAAGAGAAGCGAGTAAGAGGTTCGTGCGAGATCTTAATGAGATGACGTTCCACTCCATTGACATCAGAGACTGGATGCCTATGCAGAGGCGTTGAATGCAGCCATAATTCTATAGAAAAGTCATGAAAAGATTGCAGTTGTTCCGGAACAAGAAACGGGTTAAGTAAAGGGTGATAACTTCCGGGTAGTTCGGCAAAGACGAGATTTGGGAGAGACCCCGAAAGGATCTTTCTGAAATACTACACGAGAAGACTTGGACCCAGGATCAGTTGTATAACACCTACTCATTTGGGCCAGAGGCTGCCATCGCTGACGTGATATGTTACGAGCGACCATGTTAATTGGTCAGGAGATCTTCAGAGGAGCGCCAGAACGGGACTGTTTCCGTCAGTACCCCGAAATGGATTGTAAAGCCAAGAGGGAATACAACTGGTAATCCACAGAGAGAAATGAGAACCTAAGAGCACAAGGCGCCAGACCGTGAACAGGAGGCAAGTAGAGATCTTGCTCTGCTAGCTTTGGATGCACCGACATCTTTTCGACTTTGAAGGAAGGACACATCGACGGCGGTCAATTATGATTTGTGATTTTGTGATTCGGATTTGACGTTTCCGTTGTTTTGGATTCTGGTATTGTGAGGATTTCGTTTTTATGATTGATATTTCCTATGTGCACCACAGTTGCACATGATTCGTATTTCCATGTATTAGTTATGCTGATTTTTGTTTTGTGCACATTCATTGCACTCGATTTTGATTTTATGTCGTCCGAGACATTTGATTTGGATTTCATACGTATTGGCATACATATAAGTTGACTTATGCTTTCGGTATAGTTTTCATATACTTTTAGTACCTTGATTTGGATTTTGTGCACGCAGATGCACATGCTTGTGAGTTTATATACCGTACTTGATTTTAAATTGGTGTATGTCGTATACCGTTGATTTCGATTTTTATACTCGATATTCGTTTTCGTGCACCATGTGCACCTGATTGAGATTCTTGTGCATACTTAGCACGCTTGATGCGATTTTGTGCACACCAGATGCATTAAAAATCGAGATTTTTCGTGCATATTTGATGCACCTGATATTGTTGTTGTGCACACCCATTGCACTTGACAGATGTTTTCGTGCACACCCGTTGCACTTAGATTTTTTTCTGTGCACATGTATGACACCTGTATTTGGTTTTGATTTCCGTGCGCACTAGACGCACGTGGTATTCTTTGTTTACATTTTTTAGGTTGATTTCATTTTGAGCATCATGTTTTTACGACATATAGTATATGGTATAGTAACTGAGCAGGACTAGTCTGAGAACAGTATCTGAATATATTTTACATTCATCTATATTTACCGAAGGGATTTCAGAAAAGGAGCTATAGTCTCAATATTTTCTTACGTGTCCAAAATGACATGAAAAACTTTACAAAGGAAACCCTTCTAAATTATTTTCAAAAGGCGGAACGTGTATGTTAAGCAAAAGATATGTATATATAGCTATTTTTCTTATAAATGAACGTCCGCTACTTGTGCCGTGATATACACATCGCACGGCGATTTGGAAAAGGTTTTGCATGCATTTCTATTTGGATGTTTTGACGATTTTACAGCGATGCGCACTATATACGTATTATCGTTTTATTGGTTTTCGTATTGGATTTTGACACTGTATTTTCTCTATGACTCCGATAATTGCGAAATGCTTGACGGAGTTTTGATTTTGAGCTTTACACCTGTTTCATCGCGCATGCACTGCGCTATGATATGTTTTGTTTATTCATGATAATCGGAGCCCCGACGATTTGATTGTTTTGCTGAAATGTTTCAGTATTTTTGGGGTTTAAATTTAAATTTGGGGGCCGAATTTATTTAAGGGGGAAAGATTGTAACATTTCAAAAAATAAAATATTATTTTTGGGAATTTAAAATAATAAATATTATGAATATTATTAAGTACAAGAATTAGTTATAATGAAAGGGCATAACTATATACCGATAGCTTGGAAAATTTATATAATTATTTGTGTTGGGATACGACAGCGCCCCGGCCATCAAACCGTGGCCAAATGTGGAACAAAATTTTTCTAAACTGGCGCTACCATGACCCGATACCCGGATCTACCCTAAACCCTATACTAGCAAGCTATAAAAAGAAGTTAGAATGGTTATACAGAGTTGATCCGTGTCCTTCGGTCTTCAACCATCTCCCCAAGCTCCTAGAGGTTGCGGATCGAGTTTGGTTGCCCGTCTTCCTCCATCTACAATGATCGGGAAACGACACAAGCTTCAGCCTCGCCATGCGAGACAATCGACGCTCCAAGGTTGCTAGCAATGGAGAGTGGAGATGTAGGATTGTGTCACTATCTATTTTCTCTCATCACAAATGCTCAAAGAGCAACTCAAGAAGATGAAGATGAGGTGAGGAAACATGTGGCATGAGCAACTAAAGAAAATGGCAAAAAGTGTTTTCTCCAAGTGAGAATGAATGAGTGTGATGAAGCAAGTGTAGAAAACAAAATGAGCAAGCCATCAAGTGAAGAATGATGGCAGCCCCCCCTCTCAATCATGCAAACAAATATCTCTTTTCATTTTTCCAAATAAACACCATACCTCTCTACATGCTAAGCCATGCTCATGCCAACTCACCTTCCGCCTCATTTCTAAATTGATTTTCGAAAAAGAGAATCAATTAATGAGGTGGACATCTTCTAGAAACCATTCCGTATAAATACGGAATACAACCCGGTATACGTATCGAAATACATATACGCGTATTCGTATAAAAATACGAATAGCCAAGAGAGAAAATGAATAGTGAACAATAATACTAGAATACATATATCTAAATACATATATAAATTATTAAATCAAAACTTGATTTAATAATCCGGCTTAATCCTAAGCCGCTAGTATTATCAACCGTCCGATTAAAGTCTGTGCAGCCTGTACACATATTTAATCGAACAACTGTATGTACCAATATACGTCATCTACACCATATAGCCTGAATCGTGAAAACCCTCTGTGTGGGATTCTAAAGACTCGTCAATACGCTGGCAGTGGGTTTAACCACAAGCACGTTAGCGGCACTAGCTGTACGTAACGGCTACCCAGGTATTGAGCGAAAGGAAGACTGACGAGCAAACTCATCCAAACCCCTACTGAGCCTGACAGTGATAATATCCATAGAGTCCGGTCTGTTCGTCTAAGACTATCGCATATCGAGTCTAGGGGGGTGGATAAAGTCAGAACCCTACTGACACGACATTTAGTGTCGGTATGTAACCCATCACCACCTGAGAAACTATCGATCCTGGATCGGTAATTCTCGTCGACCTTGGCCAAGGATTTCTGGTGATGGCCGCCCGTGCACTGCGCGAAATCAACCCCCAATACCGGGAGAGATGAATTCCCGACGATCCAATCACTGCCTCCATGTGGCTCGGGGCTGTACCCAACTAAAACCTGTTTGCATAACTCTTTTGAGCCGTGGTAGGGTAGTAATCAAAGCACAGTGGGAACTCACACGAGACAAATGACGATCTCAGGTCGACACACTAACCTGTACACATCTCACCTGGGAACTGCTATCTCACAATAGGTATAATATCTACTAGCAGGTTCCCGGCGAGTCCGTCCAGTGTACTCATAACGCAATGAGAACCTGTATACTATCTTAAGTGAACAAACTGACACCAATGGCTTGTGAGACCTGGCCACCGCTCCTCGTCGGGGTCTCGATCGGTATACACTAGTCTACACTGGAGTATCAGTGCCCAGTCTCGATACTCCCACGACTAGGGACATTTAAGGATGTGCTTATAGACCACCTAGCTCTCACGTATATGATCGCCATCATAATGCTGGTAGTCAAGCAAGAATCCTATGGGCTCTATCAACATGTAATAGTGATGATAAAGACAAACCAGATAGCATACTATCATCTCGAGTAAGACTGTCCTACCGGTATAGGTCCTCCCTCAATCATCATAATCACCTAACTACGATTACGATAATTTCCTTGAAGGCACTATAGCCAACAATCACCCACTTGCACTTAAGGCCAATTATTGCGGTGTCGCATACTCACAGCTCGTGTGATACTGAACACCCAACTTCTCTACTAATCAGTTTCGCAAAGCCCGTTTGCGAAACTATTGCGTTCGAGAAATTGCCTCAGTGAGTGGATCCGCTCCAATATTTCTTTCTGTATCTCTTTATATCTCAACTTCGCGGAGAAAGCTATCTCCCGAAATGAGCAATAGCTGTCTTAGAATTTGTCTGGATATCTGATGGGACCCAGTTCACAAATGAACTCCAAATCCAGCATACTTCTTAGACTGTATCATCCACTGAATTTAATCAGTATCATGTGCCATGCCTTTCCTCAGTATCCGCTTGGACCACCTGTCCAACATACTGCCCCTGAAAAGAGGGAAAACTATAACTCTGACAGTCACTCTGTCATCCAAGTCACCTTAGAAGCCTGAAATGATAACCGTCTCCTGAAGGAGGCTACCGTTACCATATTCCTAGAACATCCATTTATGTTTATAAACTGCTTCCCTTCGTTTCTCCAGGATTGGATTGATATATGTTTATTGCAGCTAGAAATAAAACAATATCTGGTGTTGTACTTGACATCACATGATTGACTCAATTGCCTAAGCAAGTGATATGCCAATCATGCAAATCCCTCTCTCTTTTAGTCTGTAAGACTTCCTTTAGAGAGGGTGACTCCATCACCTACAGGTTCACCACCATGTCAGGAGTCAACCATTCTAAAACACCTTTAGAATATTGTCAGGTACCCTAATTAGGACACTTCCCAAATCTAGATCTAAAATCATAGATCTAGTCACCAGAAACCCTGATATTATATCTATATCCTAGGTGGAGAAACAACTTTGTGACAACCACAGTACAAACGATCTTTTTCACGACCCAAAATTTGGCACGTGACCGGCACTTAAACCACGTGACGTCAACAGACATTACGCAATTTGATTGATCTCAAAAATTGGTAGTTTCCACTTTGATTTTAAAGAAAAGATGTAGTAGTAAAGAAGTGATGAAATGTTTTCGTAGTAATAGTAACTGCAATCAATAACGGTGTCACATGTAGCTAGACCATTGGTGAGTACGGGTCGTCCTCTGGGATTCGTGGATTTGATCACTCTTGCTTTAGTTGAGTCGAAAGAAATAGTAAAGAAAATTCAAGAAAAAGATTTCAAGATTCAATTGAGTTTATCATTTAGAGAAAATCAAGAAAGAGTTCAAGGTTTAGTAATTCAAGAAAATATCCAAGATCAATTTTAGTTATCAAGAAAATTAGAGAATAGCTTGTCGGATTCGATAGGAATTAGTAGCAATAATAATGACTCATCTTATCTATTGATGAATTATAGCTAGAACGATGGCGATGAATGAAGATTAGGGATCTTTTGAAGAAACTAGGGTTTCTCCTTCACTATCCCTTGTCTTTTCATTGATCACCATTCAAATCTAGCCTTTAGTAAAGAGAATCATCAATCATTTAATCCCAAATTGCAACGAAATTATCAAGAATGGTGATCTTGCTCCAAATTTGGTCATTAATGATTTTTTTTTCTAAATTTCATAATTCTCATAAGAACTAAGATGAGTATAAGATTTCCTCACCATTTGATCTACCAAATACTTTCGAATCCTTAGCAAGCGGAGATTTACTCACATATTATAAAGATAGAAGAATCAACAAATAGAGATTTCATAATGCGAAAATTTAAAGAAAGCGAGATTGAATAAATGATCACCTTTATTATTCAACTTTGATTTACACTTCTTAATTCGAGATTACAAGAAAGAATGCTCTCGATCACTCCCTTGAAGAGGTAATTTCTCCGTCGATCATCGCTTTGCTCGATCACCGTGAGTCTTGGATCTACCGAGGATCACGTGCTCATTGATGACGATCGGCTTTGCGTAAAGGATCTTAAATGTCGTCGTTCAATATTGTTCTCAACGATTCTGGTTTTGGATCTTGATTTGGAATTGAATTGGATTGAATTGGCTCTTAAATTGTGTACCTAATTGCGTCTTAATTGTCTAACCCCCAAAATGAAGGCTTAGGTCCTTTATATAGCCCTTCACCAATCTTCCACTAGAAGCTAGGCCAATCTTCTCCAAGAAGCTAGGTAGTTGTAGGGAAACTTCTAGAATAAGGTAGTTATCAAGCTTCCTCAAGAAGCTAGGCTGTTGTAGGGAAGTTTCAAGAACAAGGTTGTTATAATGGCGCGTCCTCAGCAAGCCAGATAGTTGCAATGAAGCTTCTGGAAAAGTATCGTCACCCGATGCCCTGACTCGGCCGCGGATCCGCGGCTGTTTGGTAAGATCACTGCCTCATTCTTCTTGTGTATTCTGGTGTTGGTTTATGGGTATTCAGGTGATATCTGGAATCTTTTTATCTCTTCTGAATCCCTACCAGATTTTAACTCTTTGATTTCCTATATTTTGTCGGTGAATTTGCGATTCCGATATCTGTCCTGAAATAATTTTCTTCACAAAATCTCAATGAATAATGTTGAGATATACAATATTATACGTGAAATAATAAACACAAATTTTCCTTCCAAAATGTTGATTATAATGTATAACACGTGGTATTTGATATTTTCCAGACGAACTTGTAATATGTGTTATATTTATAACAAGCATCCTTAGATGATTAGAAAAGTGAGGAAATTGTTATGTTAAAGATTGCAATGTTTTCGACTGAACAAATTCCCCCAAACTTGACTTTGATCGTCCCAAGCAAATTTCTTTTATTCAGGAGAAGGAGAAAATTATTAAGAAAAAGATAAACTAACTAGCACACTTTCGTAGGCAACACGATTGCACTAAGCGTGTGCAACAAGCCTTTAAACCTCTAGGTGTCCCTAGTAAGAGGAGTGTTGTCTCCTGAGGGTTTTCAGCGGATTGCACCCACAAAATCCTATAATAAAAGAAAGACTGTGAAAGTTACCTATAAAGATAAGACACGAAAAAGAAGGAACTTGAAAATCAGAGTTTCCAACTACACTAGCTTTTCGGTTGTCATGAGCCCTATATAAGTCATGAAAAGATGTTAGAAATCACATCATCCCTCAATAAAACATCGTCTTTATTCTTCATCCCTATCTTTCTTCCAAACACCGATCATATACCCCTACGTGTGTGTAAAAGTCATCCCTACACTCGGAGAATTCAATTCAAGCTATTATACTCTTGTCCATCTACCTTAGTAGTTTTTAGTCGGTGAATATTTTAGATGGAATTGCTCACACATTCTTCATGCGGCCGTTAATACTTCTTGAGGTACTAACCGACCGATTACTCAATGTGCTCACATATTAGGCGTAATTAGCAATTTCCTTATCTTGCAACACCTAAGGCTTAGCAGTGACTCCCAAACTAGTTGGTCTAAGGCCCTAGATGATGAAGCACCCTCGCTGTATTTTTTTTATGCTGCCTTGGTGATTACAAAACCAGTGTTCACTTTTATGCTTCATTTATTATTTTCTTCATACTTTGGCTTTTAGACAAGAGCATTTCAAGGTATCCTCTACTATCCCGAGTTTCAAGACGTGTGTAAGTACGTATAGTAGGGTATCAACGTTCAAATGTTTGGCTTCCAGAATAGGAATTATTTTTCAGACTTATTTTTATTCTCGGATTAGTGACTTCCTTCATCTTACTAACCCTTGGGACAACGGCTCATAACTACTTATTATTAGTTTCGTTTAAGAAAACATCTAACTTTCTTGATTTTCTTAAACTTTTTCCAATCTTTAAAATGTAATTTTTCACTTTCTAATCTTTTATTATAAAAGAAAATTTTTGAAAATTTTGTGCTTATGCAAAGTGTAATGGAAGGTAATGCGTCAATAAGCACAAAGCTCCCCCAAACCTGTTTACAGCAGTGTCCTCACTGTTGTCGTCTTTTAAATCTCATAAACCTGTAGACTTGGGAGGAAAAGTTATTAATGGGGGACAAGAATGAATGAACGTGAAAATCTCCCCCAAACTTATTTTTAATTTAATTCATCTCCATTCTTAAGATGAAACAATATTATCGTGTCATGGAGGTGAGGTGGAGGAAATTTAGTCATTATAAAGCGGCTCCTGTAAAAACAGGTGCTCCTCCGTGGGGTCAGTGGAAAAATACGGTTTTAATCTATGCCCATTCACTTTGAAAATTGAACCGTTTTTAGTATTTTCAACCTCAACTGCCCCGTGCGGGTATACATACCACACCATAAATGGTCATTTCCAACGAGATTTTAGCTTACCCGCATGAAGATGGAGACGGGAATCATAAAGAAGGACTTGTTGTCCCGGGGTAAAAGTTTTTCTCAAAATATTTTTATCGTGAAATAGCTTAGTCCGGCTCTTTACTATCACCGCATTATCGTAAGCTTCATCACGGAGTTCTCTTAGCTCATTTAATTGCAGCTTCCGAAAGTTGCAGGCTTGATTTAAATCAAAGTTCAGTTCTTTAATGGCCCGCATTGCTTTATGTTCAATCTCGATAGGAAGGTAGCAAGCCTTTCCAAACACTAGACGGTAAGGAGACATACCAACATCAGTCTTATAAGCGGTACGAAATGCCCAAAGAGCATCCGTCAATTTGGTTGACCAATCTTTCCGGTTTTTTGAAACTGTTTTCTCCAAAATTTGTTTGATTTGCCTATTTGAAATCTCAGCTTGCCCGCTCGTTTGGGGATGATAGGGTGTCGAAAGTTTGTGGTTGATTGAATATTTCCGCATCAAAGCCTCGAAAGACCGATTACAAAAATGTGTCCCGTTGTCGCTAATTATAGCGCGAGGGTGTCCAAATCATGAAAAGATATTTTCTTTAAGGATCTTAATGACAACCTTGCTGTCATTAGTGCAACATGGTTTTGCTTCCACCCATTTTAAGACGTAATCAACCGCTAACAAGATATATAAATTCCCAAAAGAGTTGGGAAAAGGACCCATAAAACTAATACCCCAAACGTCGAAAATTTCAACAACCAAGATCGGTTGAAGTGGCATCTCATTTCTTTTAGAAATCCGACCCGTGTGTTGACACCATGGACAAGTTTTGCAATGATCAAATGCATCTTTGAATAATGTAGGCCAGTAAAAACCGCATTGCAAAACTTTCTCCGCCGTCTTTCGTGGACCAAAATGACCACCACATGCCTGATTATGACAGAAAGACAGAACACTCTTGAATTCATCATTGGGGACACATCTGCGAATGATTTGGTCAGGACAATACTTAAACAAGTACGGTTCATCCTAGTAAAAATGCTTTACTCGGGATAGAAATCGATGTTTGTCTTTTTTAGACCATTCGCTGGGAATAAGTCCCGTCGCAAGATAATTCACAATAGCCACGAACCAAGGTTCGCAGGATACGGTCAAGAGCTGGTCGTCCGGGAAAGAGTCGTTTATTGGCAAGGTCGCAATAGATGAAGAAGTGATGCGTGAAAGATGGTCGGCTACTACGTTTTCACATCCTTTCTTATCTCGAATGACAAGATCAAATTCTTGTAATAATAGGATCCAACGTATTAACCTACCCTTAGCATCCTTCTTAGATAAAAGATGTTTTAGGGCGAAGTGATTAGTGTAAACCATAATCGGTGAGCCAATCAAGTAAAGCCTGAATTTTTCTAATGCAAATACAACCGCCAAGAGTTCTTTCTCGGTAGTTGTATAATTAATTTGGGCATCATTCAAGGTCTTGCTTGCATAATAGATCGCATGTGGAATCTTATCAATGTGTTGTCCTAAGACTGCATCAACAGCAAAATCTGATGCATCAGACATAAGCTCAAACGGGCGGTTCCAATCAGGAGATGATAGAACGGGGGCTGTAGTGAGGGATCTTTTAAGCGATTCAAAAGCAGCCTCACAATCCGAATCAAAGTGAAATGTTGTATCCTTGGCCAAGAGAAGAGTTAAAGGTCTAGCAATTTTGCTAAAATACTTACTGAATCTCCTATAAAATCCTGCATGACCAAGAAAAGATCGTATATCTTTGACGCATTTGGGATGAGGAAGGTTATGGATGACATCTATTTTAGCTCTGTGTTCCTCAATGCCTTTTCGTGAAATGACATGTCCAAGCACAATACCTTCTTGGACCATGAAATGGCATTTTTCCCAATTCAAAGTTAAGTTCTTATCTTTACAACGAGTAAGAACCGCGTTAAGATGAGATAGGCAATCATCAAAAGAGTCCCCGAATATAGAGAAATCGTCCATGAAAATCTCCAGAAAATTCTCGACCATGTCCGAGAATATCCCCATCATACACCGCTGAAATGTGGCGGGAGCATTACATAACCCAAAGGGCATGCGTCTATAAGCAAAGGTACCGAAAGGACAAGTAAATGTTGTTTTATCTTGATCCTTTACGGCAATAGGAACCTAGTTATAGCCAAAGTATCCGTCCATGAAACAATAATATTCATGTCCAGCTAATCGTTCCAGCATCTGGTCAATGAAAGGTAGAGGAAAGTGATCTTTCCTCGTTGCGGCATTGAGTTTTCTGTAATCAATACATACATGCCACCCAGTTTGAGTGCGTGAATGGATCAACTCATTAGCCTCATTAGTAATGACCGTGATGCCAGACTTCTTAGGGACTAAATGAATAGGACTTACCCATTGGCTATCAGAGATTGGGTAAATGATACCACTGTCAAGTCATTTGACGATTTCTTTCTTTACCGCATCTTTCATGATGGGATTTAACCGTCTTTGTGGTTCTCGGATTGGCTTGGCTTCATCCATCAAATGTATATGATGTTCTACAATCAAGGGACTAATCCCTTTGATGTCAGCCATTGTCTAACCAAAGGCTTGCCGATTAGATCTCAAGACCATCAAAAGAGCATCCTCTTGCTCTAAAGCTAGAGAAGTGGATATGATCACAGGCAAAGACTCATTCTCACCTAAATATGCATATTTAAGATGAGAAGGTAACAGTTTGAGATCTAACGTTGGCGGAGAGACAATAGAAGGTGGGGGTAAGTGAATGACATTCGGATTCTCGAAGAAGTTCATAGCCTGCAAAGGATACAGACTCGGAAAGTGTGACCGACTTTTGTGATGAGTCAAAAGGTTCAAACTCAGGAGTGGACTCGTCAAAAGTGTCCTCACTATGATACTGTGCAAGATCAAACAATGATGTGCTAATGTCGTCGAGATCATCAATGCAAAGTTCATCAACCTTGCAGCTTTCGGGAGCTATCTCGTGGACAGAACAGACATCAAGAATATGAGCAGAAGGTTCAGATGATTGACTTCCTATCTTGTAAATGTTAAGCTCAATTGTCATTTTTCCAAAGGATAGGTTCATGGAACCATTTCGGCAATTAATGACAGCATTGGAAGTGGCTAAGAAGGGTCGACCGAGAATCACCGGAATTTGGTTCCGTGGGTTCGCTACAGGTTGTGTATCTAGAACAATAAAGTCCACAGGGAATATAAATTCCCCGACTTTTATCAACACATCCTCAAGCTTACCCCTAGATTTGGTGATGGATCGGTCTGCCATCTGGAGAGTACAATGAGCAGGTTTCAACTCTCCAATCCCTAACTGCTCGTAGACAGAATATGGAAGCAGGTTAACACTAACGCCAAGGTCAAGTAGAGCACGGTTAATATTTTTACCCCCAATAGAAATAGAGATTGTAGGACAGCCAGGGTCCTTACGTTTCTTTGGTAATTGATGGGTAAAAGCTGTGCTAACATTACTCGTCATGAACACTTTTTTCGGCACTTGAGTCTTCCTCTTCCTAGTGCACAAGTCCTGAAGAATTTTCGCATAAGACAGAACTTGTTGTATAGCATCTAGGAGAGGAATATTTATGTTAACCTGTTTAAACATTTCCATAATCTTCTCCATTTATGGACTTGGTTTGTTTCCCCTTAACCGATTTGGATAAGGAGATTTAGCAATAAAAGCTGGGTCCAACATTGGAGAAGGTCGTGTGGGTAGAACAGATCCCAGAATTGGAGTGGGGATCGTCTTATGTTCACTAGAAGGAGTGGGCTGAGGGTTCGAGCCTTCGGCAAAACGGAGAATAGGCTCGCAAGAAGATGAACTAGGGTCAGAAGTGGAGATGGAAGTGGAAGTCGGGGTGTTATTGATCAATTCATCATTATCAATCTCTTCACCGACTTGGTTATTCAGCACTCTTCCGGATCTCAACGTAGTAATGGCATTCACATTGTGTGAGTAACTAGAATTAGGTAGGAGTTGAGCTGGAAGTTTCCCTTTCTCTCTAGCATTCATCGCGACATTTAACTGTGCAATTTGTGCTTCTATAGATCTAATACTCTCACCGTGTGAGGCAGAGTATTTCTTTATGGTATCGATAGAAGACCTTATATCAGTTGACATTTGCATGGTATGTTTCATAAACAAATCCAATGTCCGTTCGAGTGAAAAGGAGTTATCGGTACCGGCCAATTGCAAAGAATTGTTATAAGGTGCAGAAGTGTTGGCCGGATTTTGAAAATTTTGTGGTTGAAAGGGGTACTGACTCAGTTGTAGTGGTTGCTGTTGTTGTGGAGAGACCCTTTGAAAGTTATTTTGGTTTGGAACCGTGTTTTGAATTTGGTGTTGGTTCCAAGCAAAATTAGGGTGATTCCTCCAACCCTGATTATATGTGGAAGAATAAGGATCGTTTCTAGGTCGTTGCTGAAAGCAGCATTGGTGTGTTCGTGACCTTGAAACGGAGAATTCAAAGGACATTCTTCCGTCAGATGTGATGGATCTGAACAGCATCCTCACATAGTTTTGGGGAGCGTCATCTAATTTAGGGAGATTAACACAAATTTGTTTTCCATAGCTTCGAGTTTCTTTTACATTGCTGCCATTTCGGCTTTTACTGCTATGGAAACATCAAGTTGATGGATACCACTCCTAGATGATGGACTAACGCTTTCCCATTGCAAAGTGTTTTTAGTGAAATTTTCCAAGAATTTCCAAGCTTCACCATCGTCTTTAGACATGAAATTGCCTTGACACATAGTTTCAAGCATCTGTTTTGTCGTTGGATTAATGCCCTCATATATAACTCGGCACAGATCCCATCTATGGATTCCATGATGAGGACATTGGACAAGCAGATCCTTGAACCGTTCAAAACATTTCCAAAATGGTTCATTGGGAAGTTGGGAAAACTGGTTGATTTCGCTCCTAACACGGGCGGTCTTATGATTGGGATAAAATTTCTTAAGAAATGCTATAATGAATTCATCCCAGTTGGAAATAGAGTGTGCGGGTCTGTTATAAAGCCACTTCTCGGCTAAATCACACAAAGTAAACGGGATAAGACGTAAAAGCATAGCATCCACAGAAAGTTGTGAAGTGCCCATCATAGCACATACGTTTTTGAATTTGGTGATAGAAACGTATGCGTCTTCAGACTCAAGACCGTGAAATTTAGGTAAAAGATTGATATAGTGTGGTTTGATTTCGAAGTTATCCCCATTGGCTAGTGGAATGGAAAGACAAGTAGAAAGAGGACCACGTATAGGATAGCATCTCTCCTGGAGAGATATACGCGGTAGATTCTGCGCACCTGCGGGTGGCGGCAGAGTGGTGTTATTAAAGTTTGATGGAGAACTGTCCATCTCGGTGGATGTGGTGTGTGGTGAGGAAAAAGAAGATGAAGAAATACCGACTTCGGAGTCGATGGATGAAACGGGGACAAGACGAGCACTAGAATCTCGTGTCCAGCTGAGCATGCACTAAGCGGTTTATCACAAGTGGCAGCGTAGGTGATAATTATAGAAAGTGGTGTGTTTTGAAAAAGACGGATTTAGAAAAATCACACAAAAATGCACAATCAACCCTAGATCTACGGTCACCTAGGTCAAGTCACTAGACCGCTCCTAGACTTTCAGAAGACAAGTCGCAGGATAAATCCTCTACTACCTCTTTATCCCTCCTGTGGCCAGGTAAGTGCCAGGTAAGTGGGAGGTATCCGCTACGTAAGTAGCGGGCCTAATTAAGTAACCACTTGCCTTAGACACACTTGCTTTAGACACCACAAAAGAAATGCGGATAAGCAGTAGATTACCCACGACCTTCCTCTGTCCTAGTTGAGCACGACGGTCCTTAGAGTCTTGTTTAGATATTTTTTAGTTAATGAAGGGTGATGCAGATGCTAGTTTTGTGATTTTTGGGGCTTAGGAAGGGTAATGAAATCCACACCTAATCTGAATTTGGTCGTTGCCCCTTAATTTCCGTATTAAAATATGCAAAAACAACCAATATCAAAACACTCAACAAGATTTTTTTTTATTTTAAGCGCGGCGAATTTTTGCAAAGAATCCTGCAGAAAATTTGTTACTGGACAAGATCAGAGGAGAGATAAGAAAGAAGAGAATATACCAGAGAAAATTGAAGCCCTAACTCGACTAGGTTGCCGCGGTTCCGCCGCCAATGCCTGGTTCTCGCCGCGGTTCCGCGGTCGACTCGATCGTTCTTTGAACGAAATTTTTTACTACTGCTCCCTTTGCTCCTCTGACCTAGATGAAATGACCTGAATATTTTTCTCAATGCTGCAATGATTCCAGATTTCCTTGCAAAATTCACACTCTAATCGTTAAGCACACGATACGATTTTGATTCAAATTTTGATGGAATAATAATATTTCAACTCAAATTGCAAGAAAGAATAAATTACGCACGTATCCCCGGCAACGGCACCATTTGATTGATCTCAAAAATTGATAGTTTCCACTTCTTTGATTTTAAAGAAAAGATGTAGTAGTAAAGAAGTGATGAGATGTTTTTGTAGTAATAGTAACCGCAATCAATAATGGTGTCGTATGTAGCTAGACCATTGGTGAGTACGGGTCGTCCTCTGGGATTCATGGATTTGATCACTCTTGCTTTAGTTGAGTCGAAAGAAATAGTAAAGAAAATTCAAGAAAAAGATTTCAAGATTCAATTGAGTTTATCATTTCAAGAAAATCAAGAAAGAGTTCAAGGTTTAGTAATTCAAGAAAATATCCAAGATCAATTTTAGTTATCAAGAAAATTGAAGAATATCTTGTAGGATTCGATAGGAATTAGTAGCAATGATGAATACTAATAATGACTCATCTTATCTATTGATGAATTATAGATAGAACGATGGCGATGAATGAAGATTAGGGATCTTTTGAAGAAACTAGGGTTTCTCCTTCACCATCCCTTGTCTTTTCATTGATCACCATTCAAATCTAGCCTTTAGCAAAGAGAACCATCAATCATTTAATCTCAAATTGCAACGAAATTATCAAGAATGGTGATCTTGCTCCAAATTTGGTCATTGATGATTCTTTTTCCTAAAGTTCATAATTCTCAAAAGAATTAAGATGAGTATAAGATTTCCTCACCATTTGATCTACCAAATTCTTTCGAATCCTTAGCAAGTGGAGATTTACTCACATTATAAAGATAGAAGAATCAACAAATAGAGATTTCATAATGCGAAAATTTAAAGAAAGCGAGATTGAACAAATGATCACCTTTATTTTTCAACTTTGACTTACACTTCTCAATTCGAGATTACAAGAAAGAATGCTCTCGATCACTCCCTTGAAGAGGTAATTTCTCCGTCGATCTTCGCTTTGCTCGATCACCGTGAGTCTTGGATCTACCGAGGATCATGTGCTCGTTGATGACGATCGGCTTTACGTAAAGGATCTTGAATGTTTTAGCTCGATGTTGTTCTCAACGATTCTTCATTTTGGATCTTGATTTGGAATTGAATTGGATTGAATTCGCTCTTAACTTGTGTACCTAATTGCGTCTTAATTGTCGAACCCCCAAAATGAAGGCTTAGGTCCTTTATATAGCCCTTCACCAATCTTCCACTAGAAGCTAGGCCAATCTTCCCTAAGAAGCTAGGTAGTTGTAGGGAATCTTCTAAAATAAGGTAGTTATCAAGCTTCCTCAAGATGCTAGGCTGTTGTAGGGAAGTTTCCAGAACAAGGTTGTTATAATGGAGCGTCCTCAGCAAACCAGGTAGTTGCAATGAAGCTTCTGGAAAAGTATCGTCACCCGATGCCCTAACTCGGCCGCGGATCCGTGGCGGATCGGCCTGACTAGGCCGCGGATCCGCGGTCGTTTGGTGAGATCACTGCCTCATTCTTCTTGTGTATTCTGGTGTTGGTCAATGGGTATTCAGGTGATATCTGGAATCTTTTTATCTCTTCTGAATCCCTGCTAGATTTTAACTCTTTGATTTCCTGTATTTTGTCGGCAAATTTACGATTCCGATATATGTCCTGAAATAATTTTCTGCACAAAATCTCAATGAAGAATGTTGAGATATACAATATTATGCGTGAAATAATAAACACACAATTTCCTTCCAATATGTTGATTATAATGTATAACACGTGGTATTTGATGTTTTCCAGACGAACTTGTAATATGTGTTATATTTATAACAAACATCCTTAGATGATTAGAAAAGTGAGGAAATTGTTATGTTAAAGATTGCAATATTTTCGACTGAACACAATTTAAGTAAGGCGAAAACCCAGAAATCTAAACTATCAAAAGTAGTAAGTGATAAAAACATTTGGAAATCTTTAAACTTAAATTTTTTTTCTTAAAAATTTCGGCAGCGCCTTCTTTATAAAAACTAGCCTGAAACGGGTACAAACATATGATATAAGTAAAGCATCCCCAAACGAGAGCAAATCACGCCCAAAGGCGGAAACAACCACCACAAGCATATATACGACGCCGTAGCGAAGAAATGGACAATATAAATGAAAACAGCATAAAGAGGTAAAACTACATAATAAAGGCCGGCTCACACGAGCACGACACCCAGAGTCACAAAATATACAATATCATCCTCACAACTCGTCTCTAAGTCAATACATGAAAGTGGTAGATGGAGAGTACTAGATACAATAAGATGTACAATAGATAAAGTCGGATAACCGCAAACCCACATATACGAAACGGCCTCACAGCCAACCGTAGTGGTATCCACAAAATAGAGATAATAAGGAGCCCTGCAGCGACTACTCTGAGGGACAAGCCTGCAAAACACTGTGGCACAACGGGGGTGAGTTGCCAACTCGTGAATAGTAAGTAATATCATACAGATAATCGCAGGTATGCACGTACAGCGATAATCTATCACATGCAATATGATAGCATAAATTTGGTAATATGGATATGCAACAATCATGATCAAGGTACTCCATCAGGTACTACAACTACATGAAGCAATGCATATCAAATAACTACTGAGTATGGGTTAAAACATATCATCATCAATGAATCATCATTGTGGAAAAATCGGTGTCCATCAACGGCGCCCGAAATCCCAATACCTCAGGTGCCGTCACTCTGATCGGCCCTCATATCTGTAAATCTCATGGAACCTGAGTGCCCAACATCGGCACTCGAAATATTATAAAAACCCGTGTCCAACATCGACACGTAAATCCACATAACTCGAGCTCCGTCAGTCCGGATCGGCCCACGGGCTCCGTTAGTCCGGATCGGCCCATATCCATCTCACGACTCCGGTCAGTATCCTCCGGATAACCTCTAGGTCCAACCAATCACCGGTAGGTAGTAGTCTCTCTGCCAGGCTCATTGTCTCATACACAACATCCCTTTCTTGTCCCGGGGTACCATACCGGGTCCACCATGAACCCGCAAACGGATCATCCAACTCCTCGAATCGGGTCTCTAACACAAGTCTCAGAACCGAGAAACCTCATAGTGGACGCACTGAAATATCATATCAAAAGAAACCGGGTTTTCAAAACAATGCATACTTTCTTGAAATAATACTACGGTTCTCAAATCCATAAATTACATGAAATCTATATCTCAATGCGTAAATCCATAAAATATGATATATGCAACATAAAACAGTAATATGAGCATATCAAGGGAAATCAGCTCTTTTAAATGAATCCAGTTTTTAAATATATCATGCGGTTCCCAATTCCTCTAAAATCAAATGCAACATCATATAAAGGTTTACATGTAGCTATGTATGCACGATGCATTTCATATGCGCAATAGAACAAGAATCAATGTCGTAATTTCAATAACGAATATAATACCACATATGTGTATAGGTTGTGCGTGTCATGGCAATTACCGATGGTGTGGGTGTAGCATACAATTTAGTGCTCGTGCAATATGAACCGTCGGTAATGGTGCAGTGTTCACTAGGTACTAAGTCAAGGCACAACAAGTAATGGTATGCAATGATGCTCATGCACAATCAACATATATGCATATAAACATGCAGCTATAATATCATATCTAGCCCTGACGCTTAACGCCATATGGGAGATTTTCCCGTAGATATTAAATCTACTCACCGATGATCTCGAGCTAGGTAAATCCGACCACCTGCTTTCCTTTCTTCGTAAGTCCAAAGTCCCCGCCTGCGATCCTATTAACACAAAACACAATAACACGTGGATTTAGCAAACTACACAATAATAAAAAACACAACGCCAATTTAGCGAATCGGTTCCCTTAAGCTACAAAAGGGTTCACTTAGTGGCTAACGTGTGTGGCGACATCATCAAAACAAACCCAAGACAACAAGCTATCCGAAACACTAAAACTACGTCGGATAAATCGTATCGCACTTTGCCGAAACGCCTAAATTTAGCTAAGTGCTCCCAGATTTTGCCTACAGTCACTACATAAAAATCTAGCAGTACCAAACACCTAGGATAGCACACAGACAGCTACCCACAAAATCACAACCCCCCAGTCCCCTACAAAACCGAGCTCGCCGGATTTTCCCCAAGTGTCGCCGGTTTTCCTAGGTCTGGTTAGGTCAGGGTTTCAGGTGAACATTTAGGGCCTCTAGTACAACACCACTACGTCGCTAGATTTTCCAGTAAACATTCGTGGTCGTAGCAGATCACAGAGAACCTAATATGACACTAAAAATACAATATGTGCACAAAATGATCTCTTTAGTATTCTAAACCACAACTACTAAGCAACACAACATAATAACAACCTAATTGACAGTTAAGGATCGTTACATATCCACACTTGCTCAAAAATCCTAGCTTTCCATGCTCCAAGTGATCTTAGTGGCTTTAGCTAGGCTTGTGAAGGGTTTAGTGAGGTTTTGTGAAGATTTTGTTTGGTTTAGTGAGGATTTGGGTTAGGGTTTCAGTTGGAGGGGGAGAGGAAATGAGATGAGGAAATAATGTTGTGAATGAGGGAGTGAGGTGAGAATGAGGGTGTGTGTGTGAGTGAGGGATGAGGGAAATGAGGGTGTGAGTTTAGTATGAGCCATGCCCCCCTCTTCTCTCTCATCATTAAATGCAAGCCATGCTTGCCCCATACTCATCATTCCCATGTCATCCCTCTCTCTCTCTCTCTCTCTCAAGTCAACCAAATTCAAACCTTATTTTTCTTTTAAAACTAAATAATTTAAATAAATACATATTACAACTTAATAGAATGGGGTTAAGGTGCCATGGCTACTTAAGCATGGTTACCCCTAATTAACCCTAGGTTAACATGCACAAGTGTGTGCAAGCTCGAAATAAATAATAATAAAATATTAATTAATTTTTATAAAAATATATGAAAACTATTTTGGTAAACGTTTTACTAAAAATCCGCATTATCGCTTAATTAACACTAATCACAATCTAAGGTGTTACAATCTTCCCCCCTTAAAGAAATTCGTCCTCGAATTTAAAAATCTTACTATGCGTACCTTCAAAGAGATGAGGGAATTTCTTCCGCATCTCGCTCTCGGCCTCCCAAGTGACCTCTTCACTATTCGGGCTATGCCAAAGAATCTTCACAGATGGCAAGACCT
This sequence comes from Agapanthus africanus, assembly GCA_030015575.1. Taxonomy (NCBI): domain Eukaryota; kingdom Viridiplantae; phylum Streptophyta; class Magnoliopsida; order Asparagales; family Amaryllidaceae; genus Agapanthus; species Agapanthus africanus. The sequence goes on along the minus strand of CM057347.1, from coordinate 200,517,697 downwards.
TTGACCGAAGTCTCTTCACCTGCCGATCCAATATAACTACCGGCTGCTCGGTGAACGAAAGATCGCGCTCTAGCTTAACGGTCTGGTGCTAAATCATGTGAGAAGGGTAATGAAGGTACTTGCGAAGCATCGATACATGGAATACGGGGTGAACATCCGGAAAACTGGGCGGAAGTGCCAAATGATAGGCAACGGTACCAACTCGTTCAAGGATCTCAAAAGGACTTACAAATCTGGGACTAGGCTTCCCTTTCTTCCCAAATCTCATCACGCCCTTCATCGGAGAAATCCATAGGAATACATGATCCCCCACTGCGAACTCGAGCCTGCGACGACGACGGACGGCATAAGACTTCTGTCTGCACTGGGCTGCTCTCATCCTATCCTGAATCAATTGAATTTTCTCCGTAGTCTCTTGAACTAGCTGGGGTCCCAAAATCCTGCTCTCACTGAGTTCGGTCCAACAGACTGGCGATCGACACTTTCTACCATACAAAGCCTCAAAATGTGCCATCTGAATCGTCTCCTGATAACTGTTATTATAGGAGAACTCTATCAATGGCAAGTGATGATCCCAACTGCCACTAAAATCAAGCACGCACGCACGAAGCATATCCTCCAGAGTCTGTATAGTCCGCTCTGTCTGACCATCGGTCTGCAGATGGAAAGCGGTGCTAAAACTCAATCGAGTACCCAAAGCTTCCTGAAGCTTCTGCCAAAGACGGCTAGTGAACTGGGTACAATGCATGAGGGAACGCCGTGAAAATGCATAATCTCATCAATGAACAACTGAGCATATTGAGCATAACCGAAAGTGGTCTTCACTGGAAGAAAGTGAGCCGCTTTCGTCAACCGGTCAACAATCACCCAAATAGAGTCATACCCTCGACTAGACCTGGGTAGACCCACAATGAAATCCATTGAGATCTGCTCCCATTTCCACTCCAGAACGGGTAAGGCTGCAACTCTCCTACCGGTCTCTGATGCTCAGCCTTGACTTGCTGACAAGTCAGGCATCTCGAAACGAAATTCGAAACATCACTCTTCATCCCTGCCCACCAGTAGATATCTCTCAAGTCACGATACATCATGGTGGAACCTGGGTGAACACTAAAAGCTGACTTATGTGCCTGCTCTGGGATCTCGCGTCTCAACCCATCGGTATCAGGTACACACAAACGAGTCCCAAAACGTAGCACACCCTGGTCATCAATCAAGAACTCTGAATCTCTACCCTGCCGAATATGCTCAAGAATCTCAGACAAACGGGCATCGGCGGGCTGTGTCTCATGAATACGATCAAGTAGAAGTGGACGGGTGCGGACATGAGCAAGCTGTCCCCTAGTGGAAGTGAACTCAAACTGTACTCTACTGTCACACAAGATCTGCGAATCTGCAGAAGACTGTTTCTGAACTGCGCTCAACTGGAACAAGCTAACCCTGGGCCTACGACTCAAAGCATCGGCTACCACATTGGCCTTGCCCGAGTGATAAAGGATCTCACAATCATTATCCTTCACAAGCTCCATCCAACGTCGTTGTCACAAATTCAGATCCCGCTGCTGGAAGATGTACTTCAATCTCTTGTGGTCCGTGAAAATCTGACACGACTCCCCGTACAAGTAGCGTCTCCAAATCTTAAGCGCAAAGACCACCGCGGCTATCTCAAGATCATGAGTGGGATAATTCTGCTCGTACTTCTTCAACTGCCGGGAAGCATAAGCGATAACTCTATCATGCTGCCTCAATACACAACCGAGCCCCACTCAAGAAACATCACAGTAAACGACAAAGCCATCCGATCCAAAAGGCAAAGATAAAACTGTTGCAGTCGTCAACCGAGTCTTCAACCGCTGAAAATTCAGCTCGCATGCCTCAGTCCAAAGAAAAGGAACCCCCTTCCTGGTCAGTCCGGTCAGCGGTGCAGCGATACTCGAGAAGTCCTGCATGAAGTGGCGGTAGTAACCGGCTAAGCCCAAAAAGCTGCGGACCTCTGTCACTGATACAGGTCTGGGCCAAAGCTATACGGTCTCGATCTTTCTCGGGTCCACATGGATACCGTCTCCCGTAACTACATGACCTGAGAAGTCAACACTATCAAGCCAGAAGGCACAATTCGAAAATTTAGCAAACAGCTGGTGCTCTCTCAATATCTGCAAAGCAATTCTCAAGTGCTGCTCATGCTCCTTTCGACTCTTGGAATAAACCAGAATGTCATCAATAAACACAATAATAAACTGGTCGAGGAACGACCTGAAAATCCGATTCATCAAATCCATGAACGCTGCTGGGGCATTGGTGAGTCCGAACGACATCACCAAAAACTCATAATGCCCGTAGCACGTACGAAAAGCAGTCTTCGGAATGTCATCATTCCGAACCCGCAACTGATGATAACCTGATCTCAAATCAATCTTGGAAAAATGTCCCGCACCCTGGAGCTGATCAAACAAATCGTCAATGCGTGGTAAATGATACCTATTCCGCACCGTAACTCGGTTCAATTGACGATAATCAATGCATAACCTCAAATTACCGTCCTTCTTCTTGACGAACAGAACAGGAGCTCCCCAAGGCGAAACACTCGAACGTTCAAGTCCCCTATCAAGCAACTCTTGCAGCTGGTCCTTAAGATCCTTAAGCTCCGCCGGGGCCATCCGGTAAGACGGTTTAGAAATAGACCCCGTGCCGGGGATCAAATCAATGCAAAACTCAATCTCACGCTCTGGCGGCAATCCAGGCAACTCATCAGGAAATACGTCGGGAAAGTCTCGCACGATAGGAACCCGGTCCAACGAATCTACTGTGGCTCCGGTATCACGAATGAAAGCTTAGAATCCCTGACATCCTCTCCTCAAAAGCCGACTAGCGCAAAGAGCTGAAATCAAACTGTGAGGGGTGGCACCACGGTCCCCCTGCACAACAAGAACTGACTCGCCGGGAAAACAAAACCTGACTGTCTTCTCGCGGCAGTCCACGGACGCGTAGAAAGTAGCTAACCAGTCCATGCCAAGGAGAATGTCGTAGTCCAACATCTCAAGAAGGATCAAGTCGACGGACAAATCTCTATCTCCAATACGAACGGCACACGACCGAAACACGTGTCGCGCAACAAAAGACTTGCCAACAGGAGTAGTCATGACAAGCGGCTGATCTAGCAAACACGACTCTCGGCCCAATCTCGGCATACGAGTGCGTAGATCCCGGATCAAACAACACGTGTGCATCAAAAGAACATACTGAAAGAGTACCTGAAACCACTGCATTGGACACCTGCGCGTCCTGATGAGTCAAAGCAAATACTTGGCCTGCCCTCTACCTGCAACTGGCTGTCCTCCGCCTCTGCCAACCCGTCCTCTCTGAACAAACCCTCCGCGACCATGACCTCTCTGAGCATAAGTCTGACGCGGAGCAACAACATGCGTAAGAGGCAACGCTCTCTAAGGTGGAGAAGGTGGTAAGGTAACATGCGATACGGCTGCCTCGTCCTCACATGGCTCAGTACAATCTCGAACGCGATGATAAAAACTCCCGCATCGAAAACTTCCAGACGATGACTGCTGACCCTCCTGAGGATAAGAGCTAAACAACTGGCCTCGTCCCAAGCCTCTGTCGCGGCGTCTAAACATCTGTCTCCAGGCCGATACACCAGTACGAACCCTCTTCGGTTCCGGAACGACCGAAGTCTCGGAAAGACGCTCTTCAACCAATATGGCCGCATCCACTGTGGCTGCATATGTGTCACAATGCTGGGCGCTGACAGCGAGGAACAACTGGGTAAGCAGGCCTCGTACAAATCTCTTGATCCGCATCTCCTCAGTGTCCACCAAATATGGAGCATACACCTATAGCTGGGTAAATTGAACATCGTACTCTGCCACCGTCATACCCGGAGTCTGGCGTAACGACTCAAAACTGTGAGCTCGAGCATCCCTGACGCTCTGTGGAATAAAACGGGCAAGAAACACCGTCACGAACTCAGCCCAGGTCATAGGAGAAAGTCCTGCGGCTCTGCCCCTCTCTATAGACTCGTACCAAGTCTGGGCAAGACCCTCCAGACGAAAACTCACGAACTCTGCCCATCTCGCGCCGGAGCATCTCAGCGAACGACAGATCCTGGCCATCCGATCGATAAATGACCGGGGATCCTCAGATGCATCAGTGCCGGTGAAAACCGGAGGCTTCAGCCTCATGAACACAGATAATGATACGATGATAACCTCCGTAGCTGTAGGTACGACTGCCTGAACCGTAGGCACCATCGCGGTCCCCGTGACAGGTGGAACAACCTCCCATCTCTGCGCTCGACTGGCCTCAACCAACGATCCCATCATCTGGCGCAAATCCTGCATACCGACCTCTAGCCTAGTAATATGATCTAGCGAAGATGGATCAATCTGCTCCTGTACAATGGGCATACCGCCCTGGTCAGTCCTTGTCTCCGACGAGCCTACCCTGACCTCGGCTCTCGCGGCCGCTCTCTGCGCCCTCGTAGTCTTCGGCGGCATAATGGCTGGAAATGAAAACAGGATTCGATAAGAACACGGAAATCGAATCACAAGGATGTATATAATCACAGAAGGAATTTCAACCAACAAGTCCTAAGGTCACTTAGGCGGAGTACCGTATCGTAAGTATGTCGCGGAACATACACACACTACGTCACTCTGCTTAAGCTACCTACTCCATCATACCAAGGTCATCCTACACCCCGAAAGGTAAAACCTAGCGCTCTGATACCAAATTTTTCACGACCTAAGATTTGGCACGTGACCGGCACTTAAACCACGTGACGTCAACAGGCGTAACACAATTTAAGTAAGCTGAAAACCTAGAAATCTAAACCATAAAAAGTAGCAAGTGATAAAAACATTGTTAAAAACATTTGGAAATCTCAAGTAAAAATCTTTACACTTAACTTTATTTTCTTAAAAATTTCGGCAACACCTTCTTTGTAAAAACTAGCCCGAAACGGGTACAAACGTATGATATAAGTAAAGCATCCCCAAACGGGAACAAATCACGCCCAAAGGCGGAAACAACCACCACAAGCATATATACGACGCCGTAGCGAAGAAATGGACAATATAAATGAAAACAGCATAAAGAGGTAAAACTACATAATAAAGGCCGGCTCACACGAGCACGACACCCAGAGTCACAAAATATACAATATCATCCTCACAACTCGTCTCTAAGTCAATACATGAAAGTGGTAGATGGAGAGTATTAGATACAATAAGATGTACAATAGATAAAGTCGGATAACCGCAAACCCACCTATACGAAACGGCCTCACAGCCAACCGTAGCGGTATCTGCAAAATAGAGATAATAAGGAGCCCTGCCGCGACTACTCTGAGGGTCAAGCCTGCAAAACACTGTGGCACAACAGGGGTGAGTTGCCAACTCGTGAATAGTAAGTAACATTAGACAGATAATCGCAGGTATGCACGTACAGCGATAATCTATCACATGCAATCTGATAGCATAAATTTGGTAATATGGATATGCAACAATCATGATCAAGGTACTCCATCAGGTACTACAACTACATGAAGCAATGCATATCAAATAACTACTGAGTATGGGTTAAAACATATCATCATCAATGAATCATCATTGTGGAAAAATCGGTGTCCATCAACGACACCCGAAATCCCAATACCTCATGTGCCGTCACTCTGATCGGCCCTCATATCTGTAAATCTCATGGAACCTGAGTGCCCAACATCGGCACTCGAAACATCATGAAAACCCGTGTCCAACATTGACACGTAAATCCACATAACTCGAGCTCCGTCAATCCGGATCGGCCCACGGGCTCCGTTAGTCCGGATCGGCCCATATCCATCTCATGACTCCGGTCAGTATCTTCCGGATAACCTCTAGGTCCAACCAATCACCGGTAGGTAGTAGTCTCTCTGCCAGGCTCATTGTCTCATACACAACATCCCTTTCTTGTCCCGGGGTACCATACCGGGTCCACCATGAACCCGCAAACGGATCATCCAACTCCTCGAATCGGGTCTCTAACACAAGTCTCAGAACCGAGAAACCTCATAGTTGACGCACTGAAATATCATATCAAAAGAAATCGGATTTTCAAAACAATGCATATTTTCTTGAAATAATACGACGGTTCTCAAATCCATAAATCATATGAAATCCATATCTCAATGCGTAAATCCATGAAATATGATATATGCAACATAAAACAGTAATATGAGCATATCAAGGGAAATCGGCTCTTTTAAATGAATCCAGTTTTTAAATATATCATGCGGTTCCCAATTCCTCTAAAATCAAATGCAACATCATATAAAGGTGTACATGTAGCTATGTATGCATGATGCATTTCATATGCGCAATAGAACAAGAATCAATATCTCAATGTCAATAACAAATACAATACCACATATGTGTATAGGTTGTGCGTGTCATGGAAATTACCGACGGTGTGGGTGTGGCATGCAATTTAGTGCTCATGCAATACGAACTGTTAGTAATGGTGCAGTGTCCACTAGGTACTAAGTTAAGGCACAACAAGTAATGGTATGCAGTGATGCTCATACACAATCAACATATATGCATATAAACATGCGGCTATAATATCATATCTAGCCCTGACGCTTAACGCCAAACGGGCGATTTCCCCGTAGTTGTTAAATCTACTCACCGATGATCTCGAGCTAGATAAATCCGACCACTTGCTTTCCTTTCTTCGTAGCGTCCGAAGTCCCCGCCTGCGATCCTATTAACACAAAACACAACATCGTGTGGATTTAGCAAACTACGCAATAATAACGGACATAACGCCAATTTAACGAATTAGTTCCCTTAAGCTACAAAAGAGTTCTCTTAGCGGCTAACGTGTGTGGCGACATCACCAAAACAAACCCACGACAGCAAGCTACCCGAAACACTAAAACTACGTCGGATCAATCGTATCGCACTTTGCCGAAACACTTAAATTTGCTAAGTGCTCCCAGATTTTGCCTACAGTCACTACATAAAAATCTAGCAGTACCAATCACCTAGGATAGAACACAGACATCTACCCACAAAATCACAACCCCCCAGTCCTCTGCAAAACCGAGCTCGCCGGATTTTCCTCAAGTGTCACCGGTTTTCCTAAGTCAGGTTGGGTCAGGATTTCAGGTGAACATTTAGGGCCTCTAGTACAACACCACTACATCGCTAGATTTTCCAGTAAACATTCGTGGTCGTAGCAGATCACAGAGAATCTAATACGACACTAAAAATACGATATGTGCACAAAACGATCTCTTTAGTGTTCTAAACCACAACTACTAAGCAACATAACATAATAACAACCTAATTAATAGTTAGGGATCGTTACCTATCCACACTTGCTCAAAAATCCTAGCTTTCCATGCTCCAAGTGATCTTAGTGGCTTTAGCTAGGCTTGTGAAGGGTTTTAGTGAGGTTTTGTGAAGATTTTGTTTGGTTTAGTGAGGATTTGGGTTAGGGTTTCAGTTGGAGGGGGAGAGGAAATGAGTTGAGGAAATAATGTTGTGAATGAGGGAGTGAGATTAGAATGAGGGTATGTGTGTGAGTGAGGGATGAGGGAAATGAGGGTGTGAGTTTAGTATGAGCCATGTCCCCCACTTCTCTCTCCTCGTTAAATGCAAGCCATGCTTGCCCCATGCTCATCATTCCCATGTCAACCCCCACTCTCTCTCTCTCTCTCTCAAGTCAACCAAATTCAAACCTTATTTTTCTTTTAAAACTAAATAATTTAAATAAATATATATTACAACTTAATGGAATGGGGTTAAGGTGCCATGGCTACTTAAGCATGGTTACCCCTAATTAACCCTAGGTTAACATGCACAAGTGTGTGCAAGGCCGAAATAAATTTTTATAAAATATTAATTAATTTTTATAAAATATGTGAAAACTATTTTGGTTAACTTTTTACAAAAAATCCGCATTATCGCTTAATTAACACTAATCGCAATCTAAGGTGTTACAATCTTAGTATAGGAATATCTCTTCCTATCTAGTACTTGTCATTCAAATACCTGGACATCACTCCCTACTACCTTCTTACCAGATCCATCTCTTATTCTGATGAAGTCAAGACCAATGATTGTCACATATAAAATAGATGATCAATCTCCGCTATACTTGCTTTAGTATATAAATAGACATAAGCTACTTGCCTCCTATGCTTCCGCTGCTACCACTGACTACAACAACCATCTGGCAGAGTCATATACACGTGCACTTCTAAAGCTAGTTTAGAACGACGTTATACTCATACTCCTGCCGGGTCTCATAGTCTAGAACAGCAGCAATGGCAAGTCTGGGTAAACAAGAACCTCCCTGTCACCGTCTCTGAGAAGACAGAAGTACCTCTCGGGTGCCTGAGGTTACCCACCAAATCTGCGGAGTGGCTAATGGAATGTCAAATCCAATTAAATCCTTAGATTCTATTAAATTTTCAGTGATCGTTTACGGTTCTGGAATCACTTCCAGTTCTACATACTCCCACTTCTGTTTTTTGAAAAAATCCATTTTATTAAAACTGTGGCGAGTCAAGAACAATATCACTATCGATCTTCCCGATGGTATAAAGTTAACCCTCATCAAAGCCCGGGATAACCCACAAACTGCCGTTACTGAAACGTGCCTCGAGTTTATCCGGATTCTAGTTTTAAGCATCAGCCGGACAACTCCCTATACCTTAATATCGTTAAGATATAAATTGTTTCTATATATATCCAATATAGAAACAAAAGCACTAATTTAATTGGAACCAGATTCAAAATCATGCAGCTGTCTCCAATGCATATCAACCAGATGGAAAGAGACCAATCAGCATTACTCATCTAGGAGAGCATCCATATATGAGTAACCTGAAAGAGAAGCAAGTTCTCATAACCATTACTATCAACGGAATACCAAATACAAGTATCTACATCTTCGACTACCTCGATGAATCCCGATACTTCCAACAAATGGTTCTCTACTTTATTCTTATACCTATAACTTCTCAATATCTGGACCTTGCATTTCAACGAAATACTTGTCTAGAACTGGAGAAGTCATGAGTAAACAGAATATAGTACGAGTAGCAATCCCTTTGTCCTAATGGACACCGGACAACATTCAATACTTTGTATAAGCCCACTGAGTTTAATAACTCATACCGTGTGCGTCGTAGGTTGAAAACTGTACTATGGTTAAGAAGAATTACACCGCTGTTGAATGCACCTTACCTAATCACCAACTAATATAAGTAAATGTCACAGACATAATTTCAAAAGTTATATCTCACTTTATAAAATAAACGTACAGATATATCAGTTTGAAATTGGTGCATAACAACGGATATTCAAAACTAAATATTTGCCGTCTGGCAAAAACCCAGATGATTTCCTCAAATATCACCAATTACAACGAATTCCGATATAATGAGTATCTAATCACCCAATTCCCAATATCTTACTCCCACTCACCATCTGTAACACTATACAGATGTGTGAAACGAATCTGGTAAATACATACCCTGGAGTTAGATTCCAATTGGGAAAACAGTTTTCAATTAATATCGCACAGTGAAACTGAAACATGAAAATGTTTCGAAGGGGTAACCGGGTATTCCTAATAATGCATCTTCCACTATCCTGATCCATGACAGTAACCATATACTTACCTGCTCTCACTCCAATCCCTTTATTATGTCTTTACTTATTACCTTCTGTACACCACCTTTAGGCTAATTGGTTTTCTTCCTTCCCTACCTTTCGGCACCAGCCTATGGTTTGGAAGAAGACTATCCAATAAGCGTAATAGGTGTACACTCCTTATGCCAGGAGCCCTCACAACCTGAGAGAAGGTAATGGGAAAAGAAATCTGAATAATCCTATTCTATTTCTCCTGAACCGAAAACCATTCTCGAATCTGGAACAAGTTCCTTTAAGTTCGTATGTAACTATACGATGGCATATCCAATAGAGTGGATATCCGTAGTGATACGGAGTGTTCTGGAGAAATCCAAAGTGGATGTGGGAGTGGCAGGGGTATACACGGTTTTGTCGTGAATGATAGCAGTCGCAATTTTCTTTGCCGTTATTCTAATCCCTTTATATGTCTTTACTTATTACCTTCTGTACACCACCTTTAGGCTAATTGGTTTTCTTTCTTCCCCACCTTTCGGCATCTGCCTATGGTTTAGAAGAAGACTATCCAATAAGCGTAATAGGTGTACCCTCTCCTAATCCTAGGAGCCCTCACAAGCTGAGAGAAGGTAAAGGGAAAAGACAACCGAATAATCCTATTCAATCTCTCCAGAACCAGAATCCATTCTCGAATCTGGAACAAGTTCCTTCGAGTTCGTATGTAACTATATGATGGATTTATCCAATAGGAGTGGATGTTCGTAGTGATACGGGTTATTCTGGAGAAATGCAAAGGTGATATAGAAGTGGCAATGATGTATGCGACACCGTGACATTCTAAAAGCCAAAATGTTTTTAAGAAGGTTCGGTTAACTTGGTTCATGATTTTTAGTCAAGGGTCGGCCATGGTCGTTGCCAAAGAGAGAGAGAGAAAAGAAACACTCAGCGTGCACTCTAACCTAGATCAGAATGGTTAATTATTTATCTAATCAGGATGGCTCCCACTGTTTCCTCGAATTCTCCTCCAAACCCAAAAGGAGAATTAGTCCGGATCATCTAAAATCATCCGAGGAGTAATCCTACTCATCAGTGGGAATCGGGATCAAACTATCATCACATGATAACTTGATGGAAGCCACTCAAGTCACCATACTCCAGAAGGTATGCGCAAGCCTGATAAGTTTCCTGTATGTTTGAAACTCCTGATGTGATTTTTACCCCTAACAACTTATGACCTTGACGTAGGCCAACATATCATAAGTGGTTAGTCAAGTTCAACCCGTCATTATCCTTAATTAACTTAGACCCACCCGTACAAGTCCTTGACGTAGGCCAAAATAACTGTACGACTGTCCTAAATAATCGCATATGCATGCAACAAACAAGCATTACCCAGCTACCATACACTATGCCTTGACGTAGGCCAACATACATAGCATGAATACTAAGTAATACTTGTAAGAAATTACAGAGGGCTACGACTGGTTTTTGGCGAAAAACCTTTAACGTAATGAACTTGATATCGTTGAAGGAATCCAAGTGGTTTTAAAAATATATAGCGGCGAAAACTTTTGCTAAAGAGGTCATCCCGGTGAAGGGATCTCGGTTCTTTCCTCGTCGAATGAGGTGCAGGATATTCCAAACTGAAAACCACGATACAAAGCAAAAAATAATCGACTACAGTAAAGTTATTACGTTGACGCAAACTTCTGCTCAAGGGGTCACTCCCGATGAAGGGATCTCGGCCCTTGTCTCGTCGAATGAGGTGCAGGATATTCCCAATCGAATACCAGTATGCAAAGCAAAAGAAAACGTCTGTAGTGTCAGTTTTTAAAAACTTGGTTCCAACAACATCATATAGGTTCGTTTTATCCTTGCATTGATAAGAACTAATGCAGTTCCATCAATTAATCACACCAGAAAAGAACGAAAATATGATGTACGTATATTCCATCTGCATTCGCCGCTGGGCCCCGTCATCACCCGTTAGGTTACCTAACTGACGACAGAGCGGGGGGTGGACTAGCGCGGGTGTAAAACATATACAACATCTACTAGTATATATAAATATATATATCAATCGTCCCAGGCATGATATAAAGAAACATCACAGAAGCATCACAGAATGGTGGATAATCTGGGAGCCCCGAGTTTCACTTGAGCCGCAAATGAGACCCGACGTTCCCCTGTCGTGTGGATATCCTGTGGAATAAAACCTAGACCCCTACGAGCGCGGCAAGTTATCCGCCAAAACCAAAAGTGAGGCAACCCCCTTCAACAATGTGAATGGGCCATCCAGCACTTCACGGAATCTGGTAACTTGAGCACCCCTCCGTGGGTCAACCTATACCCCCTACGAGTGCGGCGAATAACCCGCCAATTCTAGAGTGAGGTCCCCTCCGTCTCAACGCCATGAGATGTTGACCCGTTGCCCTCTAAAAGCCGGCTATTCGTGCACTCCACCGCGGAGTAATCCTAGTACAGAAAAGAAAATAATATATAAGGGTGACATCGACCTCAACCCGATCGTGCCCCAAACAAATAATATACAAACTGGCAGAGACGGCAGTCCACATGTCGGACGCTCGCCCCGCAATATCAAATGTACAAAAGAAACTAAACTGTATTAACATTGCACCCAACCTATCCACCACGATGATCCAGCCACAACCACAGCACAACACAGAACATCAACGTGAATGTCACGTTCGCAAACCCGTCTAAAAGAACTATAGCAATGAGACAAGTTGTACCGATCTAATGACATTCACGGTCGCAGATAGTAATGTAAGTACTGTAAATTTTAAACAATGTTATAAATATAGACTTCGAAATAACCCCGAATAGCCCCAAACAACTAGATAAAACCATATCCAAACTGGGCTAAACTAGCAATACCACTGAACCAATATTCCAAGGACTAGACCACACCCAAAATTTCAAGTCGTAACCCCTTCACAAAACCGGCCAGGCCGGATTTTTGGTCAATGTGGCCGGGTCAATTAAGGTGAATGTATCTCGTATTTGGGGTATGTTCTAGTGGTCATATAAGTAGTCTTCTGCAATTGCTAAAAATTTTTTTTGAAGACTTTAAAAAATCAACTGAAACTGGAATATATCGGGGTGTGTTTTGGAGTTATTTCGATTTCAATACTTTAACATTGTCTAAAACTGCTAGTAAGAGGTTTACGGGTTGGCTCTAATACCATGTTGGGATACGGCAGCGCCCCGACCATCAAACCGTGGCCAAATGCGGAACAAAAATTTTCTAAACTGGCGCTACCATGACCCGATGCCCGGATCCACCCTAAACCCTACACTAGCAAGCTATAAAAAGAAGTTAGAATGGTTATACCGAGTTGATCCGTGTCCTTCCGTCTTCAACCATCTTCCCAAGCTCCTAGAGGTTGCGGATCGAGTTTGGTTACCGATCTACCTCCATCTACGATGATCCACCTGAGGGAAACGACACAAGCTTCGGCCTCGCCATGCGAGACAACCGACGCTCCAAGGTTGCTAGCAATGGAGAGTGGAGATGTAGGATTGTGTCACTTTCTATTTTCTCTCATCACAAATGCTCAAAGAGCAACTCAAGAAGATGAAGATGAGGTGAGGAAACATGTGGCATGAGCAACTAAAGAAAATGGCAAAAAGTGTTTTCTCCAAGTGAGAATGAATGAGTGTGATGAAGCAAGTGTAGAAAACAAAATGAGCAAGCCATCAAGTGAAGAATGATGGCAGCACCCACTCTCTCTATATCAATCATGCACACAAATATCTCTTTTCATTTTTCCAAATAGACAATTCCATGCCATACCTCTCTACATGCCAAGCCATGCTCCTGCCAACTCACCTTCCACCTCATTTCCAAATTGATTTTCTAAAAAGAAAATCAATTAATGAGGTGGACATCTTCTAGAAACCATTCTGTATAAATACGGAATACAACCCGATATACGTATCGAAATACATATACGCGTATTCGTATAAAAATACGAATAGCCAAGAGAGAAAATGAATAGTGAACAATAATACTAAAATCCATATATCTAAATACATATATAAATTATTAAATCAAAACCTGATTTAATAATCCGGCTTAATCCTAAGACGCTAGTATTATCAACTGTCCGATTAAAGTCTGTGCAGCCTGTACACATATTTAATTAGACACTTGTATGTACCAACATACGTCATCTACACCATATCCCTTGAACCGTGAAAACCCTCTGTGTTGGACTCTAAAAACTCGTCAATACGCTGGCAGTGGGTTTAACCACAAGCACGTCAGCGGCACTAGCTGTACGTAACGGCTACCCAGGTATTGAGCGAAAGGAAGGTCGACGGGCAAACTCATCCAAACCCCTACTGAGCCTGACAGTGATAATATATGTACAGTCTGGTCTGTTCGTCTAAGAGTATCGCATATCGAGTCTAGGTGGGTGGAAAAAGTCAGACCCCTAACAACGCGACATTTAGTGTCGGCATGAAACCCATCATCACCTGAGAAACTATCGATCCTGGATCGGTAATTCTCGTCTACCTTGGCCAAGGATTTCTGGTGATGGCCACCCGCGCACCGCACGACATCAACCCCCAATACCGGGAGAGACGAATCCCTGACGATCCGATCACTGCCTCCATGTGGCTCGGGACTCTACCGAACTAAAACCTGTTTGCACGACTCCTTTGAGCCGTGGTAGGATAGTAATCAAAGCACAGTGGGAACTCACACGAAACAAATGACGATCTCAGGTCGACAGACTAACCTGTACGCATGTCACCTGGGAACTGCTATCTGACAATAGGTATAATACCAACTAGCAGGTTCCTGACAAGTCCGTACAGTGTACTCATAACGCAATGAGCGCCTGTAACTATCTTTGGCAAACAAACTAACACCAATGGCTTGTGAGACCTGGCCACCGCCCCTCGTCGTGGTCTCGATCGGTATACACTAGTCTACACTGGAGTATCGATGCCCAGTCTCGATACTCCCACGACTAGGGACATTTAAGGATGTGCTTGTAGACCACCTCGCTCTCACGTATATGATCGCCATCATAATTCTGGTAGTCAAGCAAGAATCCTATGGGCTCTATCAACATGTAATAGTGATGATAAAGACAAACCAGATAACTTACTATCATCTCGAGTAAGACTGTCCTACAGATATAGGTCATCCCTCAATCATTATAATCACCTAACTGCGATTACGATAATTACCTTGAGGGCACTATAGCCAACAATTTGTATATGGGTTATTCACTAAACTCGATTAGTATTTCACTAAATTTTTGCATTGATCCGGTTAATGTGCATGGCATGCAACAAAGCGTGTTACAAATACTTGCTACATTTTATTTATATGCACCATGGTTCTTTTTTGAATGATTTGTTTTGAGTTTAAAACAAAAAAGAAAAGAAAAGAAATAGATGAGAGAAAAGATTGATGGGACATGTATCATGGTTGATGTGAGAGAGAGAGAGAGTGAGAAAGCTCTAGATCTCCCATGCTTCTTTCTTTGTTCTCATTGTTAGTTATATGTATGCCCTAGAGGCCATTACTGTACATACGATGTATATTGTAATGGATGGTTAGATATATATAGGGAGGACTTTCTTGCTCGACATGATAGTATGCTATATGGTTGTACTTTATCTTAACATGTACTCTGATTGTCTCTATATTACATGTTGATAAAGCCCTTAGGATATGTACTCGACTACTGGGACTATGATGAGATCATACTAGTGGGGCCGCGGTAGTCGACGAGTACATCCTATAACTGTTCCTAGTCGAGGGTGTATCGAGACAGGGCATCAATGCACCAGAGTAGACTAGCGTATACGCATCTTGACCCATATGATGGGCGATGGATGATCCCATATCCATCGGTGTTTGACATCAAGGATGGTGTACGGGTGCTCAGTGGAGACTGGGTACACTGGACGGACTCGCCGCGAACTCCCAGATGGTATTATACCTCACGTCAGATGGCAGTTCTCCGGTGACACTGGTACAGAGTAGTCTGTTGACCCGAGATCGTCATAGAGTCTTGTGTGATTCCCACTGTGCTTTGATTTCCATCATACCACGTCCAAGAGGGCGTGCAAAAAGGTGTCTTTTGGGTACGGTCCCGAATCACATGGAGGCAATGAGCGATAGGAGGGGATTCGTCTCTCCCGGTATAGGGAGTTGATGTTGTGCTGTGTTCGATTGGCTATAACCGGAAATCCCTGGCCAGGGTTGCTGAGATTTACTGGTAAGTGTTATCAGTAGTTTCTCGAACTGTTATAGACCTTATATCGACACGACTTATCAAGCTACTGGGGTCTGACGTTTACCACCCCTAGGCGAGATATGCGACATATCAGACGACGAGACCGGACTGTACGAGAGTGTTACTGTTTGGATTCACAGGAGTATGTACAGGCTTGCTTGTTGATCTTCTGAGCGCTCAATACCTGGGTGGCTGTTATGTTTAGCTGACCGCTTGCAGCTTGTGGGTGTTTGATATGATCATCACCTACTGCCGGCGTATTGATGATTCTTTAGAGTCCTACACAGAGGTTTCTTGGCTCAGGCGAAACGGAGTAGGGGCACATATGTGATATGTGCGGGACCGAGGATAATGCGATATGAGATACCGTATTCTATTCTCGCGATATATGATATCAGCCGGGTCATCGGATCAAGTGTTGATTCGATGAATCGGTACAGATAAATATTAGTCGGTTATATGCGATATAACCGTATTGTCGGATCAAGTGTTGATTCGATAATTTAATGTATAATATTATATATGATATATTAAATTGCATTAACTAATATTAGCTCACTAAAAGATTCTTTTTCTCACTCGGGTAATACATTGATATATATGCGATATATGTTAATTGTATTATTTTATTTGGTTACAATAAATATTATATATGTGATATATAATATTGTAACATGATATGATAACTAATGCAACATGTTTAGTAAAGATTAATCAAGATTAGGGTTTGATTTGGGTTAATGACTTCTAGTAGATTCTAGAAGGTTTTCTTTTTGTTTTGGAAAAGATATTTTCAAGTGACTCATTCTTAACTCAACCCAAACCCTAGCCCTTGGTTAATTCTCTACAATGGTTAAGTCAACCATGGTTGCATTATTCATCATATTAATCCTTTCATTATTCATCACAAAAGAAAATGGATCACTATTCTTCATTTCCTTGAGTTCTTCATGCAAAGCTTTCTTGCTTTGATATTTGTGATGAAAATATGTGAGAAAAAGATAAATAAAGAGAGCAAAAATCCTACTTCATCATCCTCATCTTCCCTTGCCCTTTAGATGAGCGTGTTCACATCATTTCATGAGTGATAGCTTGTGTTAACTAAACTTCAAGGTAGATCATCTTTGTATCGAAGATCGGAAGCAAAGGTTGCATCATTCTCTTCGTGAAGCCTCTCGAGAGTCCAGAGCATGATGATCGCAGCGAAGGGACCTCAACACGGAGCATATGAAGTGAAGGACCGGATCTACAAAGGTTGTAATCCCTCTCACTTAGTGTTAAAGTGTTTAGCATGTTAGTTTTTGCCTAATCTCTAGTTTAAAGATCCGTATTCGGGTTGTTCGGCACGGGTAAAATTTTAATCGGGCATGGTTGATGCCTCGTAGACCCTTGTGCGCGTGCCTAGCAACGCTACACTCATTTATTCTTCATCACCTTCTCCATCTCATTCTCCTTATCTTCCTCCACCCTCTACCACCCTCACAATCATCCCGAAACCTTATATCCCCTTCACAAAAATTGTGCACAAGCTCACTATAAGCATGGTGGACCAAACAAGTCAAGGTTTTGAGCACTTAGGGCAACTCAAGAAAATTCTTGAGTTGTCAAATTAGGTATAATCCTAAACCCTTTGTTTAGAATTTAGTTTTCTTAATTCCTATAGTAGTTTTGAGTTGATTAAATAAGGTTTAGTGATCTTGGAAATTTCCAAGCTGAGGTTTAGGGCATGATTTGGTTTGTGAAGGTGCATGGAGGTGTAATTGGTGACTACAACCCCTTTAGTGTTAAAAACCTGGACCAAACCTGAGACTAAAACCCCAAATCCTAAACTTAGAAATCCCCGATATCGGATTTGTGTAGGAATTGTGATGTTGTTTTGAGATCTTCTTTCACCCGGGGTTCCTGAAAATTTATTAGCAATTACTGTGAGATAAACAGGCAACTTGGAAGATAACCCCAAAACCTGAGACCTCCATTCCAACCATTGGCCACCAATTTCCATGTTTTGGCCGCAAATTGCGGCCTGGGTATGATCAAATTGATTCGTACTTGATCCATGGCTCCGTCGTATGTTATTTAAACCTATCCTATGTGCAGAATGTCCCAATTCTCACCTGAGGCAAATCTGGGAGCGTTTTCTTGAGTTGTTGTTTTGGTTTTGCGACTTTTTAATGACTTCAGTTTTGGTATTATGTTTTATCTCGGTCACTTGACGTTTGTACGTCGATATCGGGAGTTGTTTGATTATTCTTCCATGCGTAGACCATAGGTTTTAACCTATGTGTGTTTCGTGTGCCGTTTTGGTTTTCGTACACGAATTCTGTTTACGATACTATGTGTTTATATATGTAGGCACCCACACGTGGACTTCTAACAACAAGGAAGAGCGTGGCGTCTTTGACTTCGGCAAGCGAGGATTAAGGTGAGTAGATGCATATCTACGGGGGAAGTCGGGTGGATGGCATATAGCACCCCCCGCAAACATAGAATAGGGTTATTACCGTATTATTATTATAAGTTTGGAGGTGATATTAGATACTTAGCGAGTAGGGTATTTAGAAGACCTTAGGTTAGATTATGTTGATTTAGGAAGACCTATCCAGAGGATGATTACCTTGGAGGCGAATCACAGGTTTCATGTAGTCACACACACGCGCGCACACGCACGCTTGACTTTGTATATATGTGTGTGTGTGTGTGTGTGTGTAGGTTTATATATATATATATACATACATATACACATGAGATGAGGATAGTATATGATACTTAAGATGAATCGATATGATCGGGCATGATGCCGTGAGATTTGATATGTGATTGAGTCATGATTTGATATATGACGTGATATTATAGTGGATCGGTTGGCGATGTGTATTCATATATACGATAGTATGTGTTTGATGATCTTAGAATGTACGAGACTTTAGAACTGTACCCCTGATCATGATATTATGATGATACAATGCGAAAGATGATATTATATATGATTTGACCCGTACCCTCGATTTTGGGGATGTCGTACGATGGATTTACCGTACGAGGTATATATATGATGATTGATCCACACTCATGACTCGAGGATGTCGTACTATGTATTATACAGTACGTGACGCTATGAGGCTGGATCGCCGACTACTAGGTATATCGACTCGGATTATATTAGACTTTCATCTCCTTCCGACTAGTTTCTTAGTTAGTCTCTTAGTTGTTTAGGTAGATGCTAGACTAGGCTTGAGTTATACTTATTTTCAAAACTAACGAATCGTGAGTATTTTTAAAGACAGCCTGAGGGATACTACGGATTCTTCAAATGAAGTATCTTTTCTCAAAAACACCGTAGCCCCTATTTTTTTTCTTCTAAAAACCACGATTCGTGCTATTTCAAACACCAAAACTGTATGACTCGTATATAAGTATGTATATTCTACAATGTTACATTTACTATTAGTTTTTCTGTTATATTTATGTTGTTCTCATTGCATTGCATAATTATTACATGTGTTACTTCAGCTATTATGAATCCCGTCTGTTAGGACACCATCACCAATACCGATGATGCGTATGTTTCATATACACTTGCTTGCCGGCTCACACACATCATCATCGATAATTGCCATGTCACGTTCACTTTAGAAAACATTACTTCATTAGTATAACCTGCTAGCTGGTAGTTTCATATGCTAGTTTAGATATTACATTCCTTACTTAGATACCCCATGCATTTATATATTCACTCTGTATGCAATATTGTGGGCTTTATGCCGATTTTCACTGCTTATTGACTCTTCATTTTAGGATTTTGGATTTCCATGAGATTTCTGGATTTGGGGGAAAACCACAAGAATTTTATAAACTCATTATCATTTTAAAAATGCAAGTTGCGGTTTTCTCGTGATATGATGTGTATGGCGTCCACCATGAGTTTTCTCGGTTCTTGAGCTGTATCATATACCCAATTCGAGGAGGGTGCACCGTTTGTGGGTACATGGTGGACCCGGTGCGGTACCCCGGGGCAAGAAGATCGAAGAGAAAGGCGTTGAGCCCGGCAGGGGAGCACTGTAAGTCGTGTCGCGCACCCCACGTGTTCGCGGGGAGACGGAATTTGCAAAAAATGATTTTTACGGGCTTCGTAACATCGACTAGAACCAAGGATCGACCGTAAACCCTAGCTAGCAAACTACTTGAGGTTTAACTACTAAGAAAGAATGTTATACCTCATGATACAAGTCCTTCGGGTCTTCTCCGCTGTCCTCCTCATCATCGTAGGCTCGAAGGATCGATCTGGATCATAGCTTCCTCGTTGGCTTCCTCGAGTCAAAAACGATCCACCCGAGAGTCTATAGTCCGAGCTCAAACCTCAAATCCGAAGTAACTAGGGCAACTAGCTTGCTAAACTAGATGTCCTAGGTGATGTAGAGAATGAAGATGGATTTATTTGTCTCTTGGAACCCTAGTTTACTCAACTCATGAGACCTTAAGGGTTGAAAGTTGAGAGGAAGAAGAAGAGAGTTAACTTGAGGAAAGAGAAATGGTTTTTTTGATAATGATAAAAAATGAGATGGCTCACTTGATATGACTACAAGCATGGCAAGAAAATATCTCACCCAAAATATCTAGTGCCACAAAATATCTCACAAGAAATATCTAAGTCAAAGAGTCAAACCAAGTCAAGTGGTCAAACCAAGTCAAGTAGCCATGCCACAATTATCATTTACAAAAATAACAAATACTTTCCTCCACCTCATAATTGTTTTAATTAAGTCAATGGTCACAACCCTAATGAGGTGTCTCCTTCTATAACAATCTTGAGTAATTACAAGAATGTCCCTCTCATCCGTATATACATACCCGCATCCGTGTTCCGAGAAACATGAATACAAAGAGACGAAACGGATCCATCAATATAAAACTAGAATCCGGCTTAAACCAAAGCCCCCTAGTATTATCCGCCCGAACATCATACGCGTACAAGTGTACGTACGTGATCGAAGCCATGTCGTAAAACCATACGGCCTCTACATCTTTTGCCTGATGCAGGGAAACTATCTGTGTGGGACTCTAAAGACTCGACAGTACGCTGGCAGTAGGTTTAATCACAAGCCGCAAGCGGTACTAGCTGCACGTAGTGGCTAACCGGGTATCTGTCGATAAGAAGGCCGATGAGGAAACCCATCCGAACTCCTACTGAGCCTGAGTGTGACAATCTCCATACAGTCCGGTCTGTTCGTCTAAGAGTATTGCTATTGGGCCTAGGGGCGGTAATCGTCAGACCCCTAATAGCGCAATAACTCGTGCCGGAGTATAGCCCAAAACACCTTGAGAAACTACTAGAATACCTACCAGTAAATCTTGCTTGCCCTAGCCAGGGACTTTGTATAATGGCTCTCTAAACACAGTGCGATATCAACCCCCAATACCAGAAGAGACGAATCCTGTCTAACCGCTACTGCCTCCAAGTGCTTCGGGACTGCACCCAACTACTACCTGTTTGCACGACTCCTTTGAGCCGTGGTAGGGTAGTAATCAAAGTACAGTGGGAACACACTCGAGGCGAAATAAGAGTGTCAAGTCGACGAAATAAGCTGTACTCATGTCACCTGAGAATTGCTACCCGATGATAGGTATAATACCCACCAGCAATCCCCGACGAGTCCTGTCCAGTGTACTCATAACTTAATGAGCACCTGCATACTATCTCCTGTACGACGTACTAATGGCTGTGGGACAGACCATCTCCCATGCTGGGATGAGAAGCGTATACACTAGTCTACTCTGAAGTATCGATGCCCCGTCTCGATAGTCCTATGACTAGGGACCTGTATAAGGATGTGCTTATAGATTACCCAGCCCCCACTAGTGTGACTACCATCACAACGCTGGTAATCAAGCAAAGATCCTGAGGGCTCTACCAATATGTATAAGCGTTATGCTAAAAGAAACACATGCACATATTGAGATAGAAACAAACCAAGTAGCATACTACCATTTTAAGCAAGATTGTCAATACAACTGTGAATATCCCAAGCTTCCATTAAGTAATATACAAACCAGTATGATACAATAATGGCCTCTAGGGCATATACACTAACAGTCTCCCACTTGCACTAAGGCCATGTATTGGCATATCACAGACCTATCATCTTGATTAGCCTCTCGAACTGTGTCTAAGGGATGGCCTTCGTGAGTGGATCTGCAGTGTTATTCTCCGTATCTACTCTCCTCACCTCGATCTCCCGGCGATCAACGATCTCCCTGATCTGGTGGTAACGCCTCAAAATGTTTCTGGACTTTTGATGGGACCTGGGTTCCTTCGCTAAAGCTATAGCGCCGTTGTTGTTGCAATACAGAGGTATTGGATCTACAATGGACGGAACAACCTGAAGTTCTGTCAAGAACTTCCTCATCCAGACTGCTTCCTTCACGGCGTCACAAGCAGCTATGTACTCCGCTTCCATCGTCGAGTCAGCAACGGTGTCCTGTTTGGAGCTCTTCCAATATACCGCCCCTCCATTGAGGGTAAAGACATAACCTGACATGGACTTGGAGTCATCCTTATCACTCTGAAAGCTGGAGTCAGCAAAGGTCGCGATCTGGAGGTCTTTTCCGCCATACACCAAGAATATCTCCTTAGTCCTTCTCAGATACTTGAGAATGTTCTTTACTGCTATCCAGTGCTTCTCCCCTAGGTCTGAATCATATCGGCTTACCATGCTCAGTGCGTAAGCTACATCTGGTCTGGTACACAACTTCGCATACATTATAAAGCCTACCGCAGAAGCGTAGGGTATAGATGTCATGCGAGCCCTTTCCAAAATTAGTCTTGGGAGACATCTCTTTGAAGACGGTGATTCCGTGACAAGCCGGTAGATTACTGCACTTTGAATCTTCCATACTAAATCTTTATAGTATGGTGTCGATATACCAGGACTGCGAAAGTCCCAACATCCTCTTAGATCTATCATGATAGATCTGGATCCCCAGAATGTAAGACGCATCACCCAGGTCTTTCATGGAGAATCTCTGTGACAAGAATTCTTTGACTGATTATAGCATAGGAATGTCATTTCCTAATAAGAGAATATCATCCACGTACAAGAAGAAGAATACCACAGCTCCCGCTACAATCTTACTATATATGCATGGTTCATCTGGATTTTTGATAAAGTCAAATTCTTTGACCGTCTTATCAAAACAGATGTTCTAACTCCGCGATACCTGCTTTAGTCCATAAATGGACTTAAGCAACTTGCACACTTTCCCGCTGCTCCCACTCTGAATGAAACCCTCTGGCTGATCCATATAGACGCACTATTCTAAATTTCCATTTAGAAAAGTTGTCTTTACGTCCATCTGCCAGATCTCATAATCGTGGAAGGCAGCAATGGCAAGAAGGATCCGAATGGATTTGAGCATAGCCACTGGAGAAAAGGTTTCGTCATAGTCCAAACCAGGTCTTTGACGAAAACCTTTTGCAATAAGCCTAGCCTTATAGGTTTCAACCTGTCCATCTACACCAATCTTCTTTCTGAAGATTCATTTGCAGCCTACGGGTTTTACCCCTTCTGGAGCAATGTCTAAAGTCCATACTTTGTTGGTGTACATAGACTCCATCTCGGTCCGCATTGCATCCAGCCATTTTACCGAGTCTCTGCTCTGAATGGATTGCTGGAAGCTAGTTGGCTCATCATCGTCGATGATGCAATCCTCTCGATCCCCGTCTATGAGAAAACCGTGGTATCTCTCCAGTGGATGAGACAGCCTACTAGTTCTGCGGAGACGTCCGGTTCTTTTGAAACCTCTGGTTCTACCATGCTTTCAGTAATAGCTTGTAGTTTTGGAACTTCTTCCAGTTCTATTGCGCTCCCACTTATCTGATTTTCTAAAAATTCAGTTTCCAAGAAGCGGGCATGACGAGAAACAAAGACCTTTTGCTCCTCTGCGTAATAGAAAAGATACCCCTTGGAGTTCTTTGGGTATCCTACAAACTTACACTATACTGAGCGTGCCTCGAGCTTGTCCGCATGCTACTTTTTGACAAAAGCTGGACATCCCCATGTCTTAAAGTGTTTAAGACGGGGTTTCATCCCACTCCACATCTGATATGGTGTGGTAGGCACTGACTTAGTAGGAACCTGGTTCAAAAGATATGCAGCTGATTCTAGTGCATAACCCCAGAAGGATCGCGACAACTCAGCCTTACTCATCATTGAACGAACCATATCCAATAGGGTTCTGTTCCGCCTTTCCGATACACCATTGTGTTGTGGTGTGTATGTAAGTTGAGAGAGAATTCCATTCTCTTTTAGGTAATCCAGGAACTCAGCACTTAAGTATTCACCATCTCGATCAGATCTCAGCGTCTTAATACTTTTGCCTATTTGTTTTCCACTTCATTCTTATATTCCCGAAATTTCTCAAAGGCCTCGGATTTATGCTTCATCAAGAAGACATGTCCATACCTAGAGAAATCATCCGTAAAAGTAATGAAATAAGAATAACCACTTCGCGCATGTGTAGACATTGGACCACACACATCGCTGTGTATGAGTCCCAAGAGCTCGCTCGCTCTTACTCCGTGTTCATTTAATGGAGTCTTTGTCATCTTTCCAATGAGACAAGACTGACAAGTTGCATAAGACTGATATTCGAACGGATCCAAATATCACTCTCTATGTAACTTCGAAAACCGTGTTTCATTGATGTGACCCAGTCTACATTGCCATAAGAAAGCCTGATTTAATTCCGGAGACTTTCTTCTAAGTGTGTTCTGGACAGTGAAAAACTGAGCTTGATTTAATACATATATATACCGTTATCTAATGTACCTGACCTAATCAAAGCTTGATTTAGGTGGATGTATACCACATCGCTTACAAATGTAAAATCATATCCTTCCTTAGAAAGTAAGGATACAGATATGATGTTACAAGCTAGACTAGGTACATACAAACAGTTGCGTAGAATCAATATCTGCCCACTTGTCAATCCAAGGTGATATTCCCTTACGGATTCAGCATCCACGCTCATTCCGTTAGCAACCCTGAGAGGCATATCACCTACTCTGATAACTCTACGGTTTCTCAAAGCCTGTAAAGAATTACAAATATAAGATCCTGATCCGGTATCAAGTACCCAGGAAGTAGAGTTAATTGAGATGCAGTTTTCGATTACAAACACACCCGAAGTCGAAGCCACAACATACTTCGGATCCTGGATTCTGGCTTTCAAAGCCCTGCAATCCCTCTGCTAATGCCCTTTCTCGTGACAATAGGAACATCCCTCGTTCCCTACTGTTAGCCCCGAAACTTTTTCCCTTCCCTTTTACCTTACTAACACCGCCTATCGGCTTTGTAGAGGTCTTCTTCTTCTTCTTCTTACCCTTGGCTTCCGCCTTGGATCTAGAAGAGGAAGATTCCCCATTAAGCATAGCGGGTGTCTCCCTGGTTTCCTTCAGTGTGTCAGTAGAAGGTAAGGACTGTAGAATCAAGTCAGTATCTGACTGGTTCTCCAACGTGGTCTCCAAATCCATGAGCTCATCAATATAGTTAGTCATTGTAAGGACGTCATCCCTTACAGATGACCCGATAGCTAACTTCGCTTGAAGCAATTCCTTCGAGGTCTCATATCTTGCGATACGAGATTGCTCTCCATATAAAACTTTGTTATGGAGGAAGATTGTCATGACCCGAAATTTAGTTCGTGACCGGCACCTAAATCACGCAACATCTAAAGTCATAACGTAACTTAAGTAAGCCGAAGCCCAGAAATCTAAACCTTTTTAAAGAAAATAAAAGAGGTGAAGTTTTGAAATAAAGGTATGATGAAATCAAACGTTTTCTTAAATGCATAGATAATGGAACATGAAAATGCAAGTGGATTATGCTAGTTGAAAAACATGTTTCGTCTTTTAAAAATTTGGGCAGCACCTCCCCTGTATATTTTGATCCAAAATCACATATACATAATAACAATAAAGGCATCCCCAAGCGGGAGCTAGCTCTTCGCCAATCGGCGGAATCACAACCACGCAAGACAGAAATATAAGTATACGACGCCCAACAGCGATGATCAACACAAGGGATAATGAATAAAGCAAGACATCGACCCACTAAGCGAACATATAACCCATCGCTCTAAGTCTCGCAACCACAAGTCTTGCTAAGTCTTACTACTTATACAAATACTAGTTTCTAATTGATGGAGTTAACTAGATACAACAGGTATAATAATACAATAGTGGGCACGATCCAATATGTCCCACCTACCAAAGGAAATCACCCGAAAGCAAGCTGTGTGCCAGCGATACCGCTACTGATCCATGCGGTCAACCTGCAAGAACCGTGGCACAACGAGGGTGAGTTGCCAACTCGTGAGTAGAAAACATCAGCAGGTAGAAATCGAATAAAACAATGATTCCTAGGTCAACTATATCATAAAGGTAATACTATGATATCTAGGGTGACAGTATCTGCATATATGCCAACAATATAATCAATGATTGTATGCATGTGGATATCATCCACGTGTCCATCAATGACACAACAACATCATGGAACCTGAGTGTCCAACATTAACACTCGAAATATCATGAAAGCATATGTATATAAATATGAGGATATCAACTAACGTGTGTCCATCAACGACACATCAAAATCATGGAACCTGAGTGTCCAACATCGACACTCGAAACATCATGAAACCCGTGTCCAACATCGACACGTAAATCCTCATATCTCGGGCTCCGTCAGTCCGGATCGGCCCATATCATCTCATAACTCCGGTCGGTATCCTCCGAATAGCCGCCTAGCCCCAAATACTATCACCGGTAGGTAGTGTTCCCTCTGCTAGGCTCATCGGCTACTCCACGACAATCATTTCTTGCCCCGGGATACCTTACCGGGTCCACCATGTACCCGCAGACGGTGCCTACCGCTCCTCGAATCGGATTTCACATAGCTCATAACCGAGAAAACACATGGTGGATGTCTCGAAATATCATATCAAGAGAAACCGGGTTTTTAAAACAGTACATACTTTCTTTTGAAATATAACAACGGTTCTCAAATTCTAACGCTTTGAAAATTCGTTTAGGTTAATTTCGTGTTAATTAGCGATAATGCGTGTTTTTCATAAAACCTCGTTAATAATTATTTTTCCACATAGACTGGAATAAATCTATTTTAATTGTGAAAATATGTAATTATATATATAATTGTGTTTTATTAATTAACATTTAATTTATTGTTCACATAATTATCTAATTTTCTTAACCATTATTTTCTAAGCAAAAATTTAGTTTAGCATGCACAACCCAATAATTACCTTAGGTTAATATTGTTACATGCTTTCATTTTATTTCTTATGGTTCTTAAATTCCCTTTTTAAAATCAAAACTAATTAAAGAAAATAGAAAAGAAATGAAAAAGAGAGGCATGGGGCATTAAATAAGCATGGGGGGCTTGACTTTTGACACACTCTCTCTTTCTCCCTCACTCCCCCCTCAAGCTAGCAGCAGCCCCTCCCCTTCATTTCTTCTTCTTCTTCTCTTCATTATAAGCCTCCAATCTCCATCAAAAATCCCTCATTTCATCACAAAATCTCATGTTAAACTCTTCAAAACAATTCCTTGTTGGTTCTTGAGGCAAGTCTTTGCTTTTGAAGGCAAGGTCAGCAAGTTTGAACCCACCTAAGAACAACTTGAGGTATAAAGCCTATCTTAATTTCCTTTTTGCTAAACTTTTAGTTTATTTAGCTTAAAGTAGTGTTTAAGTGAGATTTAATGCTAATTATGTGGTTTAAGTGGAGATTAGGTCAAGTTTGGGTTTTTATGGCTTGAGTAGCTTAATTAAGTGTTGTTAGTGTTAATTAATCGACGTCTTTTCACCAGATTTCACAAAACACCATATTGTATTAAATTAATGTTTAATTAGAGTTTTAGTTGAGAATTACTTTCTTTTTGGGATCTGCTTTTAAACCAGTTGTTTCAGACAAAAGTTGCAATTACTGGAGTATGGTTACTGGACTAGGATCACATACCCGAAGAACGAGACCCCCTTTCCCCTCTAAGGCCGCAAATTTAAGGGTTCTGGCCACAAATTGCGTCCAGAGTGTGGAGCTGGGTGTCGGGGTTTTGGTTGTAGGTGTCTGTTGTATATCTAAGGTCTTTGGTAAATGCAACTTTTCCTAGTTCTACTCGTATCAAAATCTGGGACCATATACCTTGTTTTTAGTACTTTTAGACTTGCGCGACACGTACGTTCCGAGTTTGGGTTTGGTGTTTGCTGTGTATCACAGCATGTCGGGGTGGTTTCAGATATTAGCACACACGTTTTGGTGCTTCGAGTGCACACGCGTTTAGCTTGCGACGCTAGTTTTCTCGTATGGTCTTGATATCGCGTTTTGCAGGATATTAGCATTATGTGTGTTGCTTTGTGTATTTCTAGGATCGGTCGCGGAGACATCGGACGCGGCACGGAAAGGAAAGGCGGTAATTGGATCAGACTAGCGGAGGCGTTCCGGTGAGTAGATAGATGTACACATCTACGGGGGGAACGTTTGGATGGCGCAAGACGCCCGATAGTTAGAATTTCGTTTAGTACTTATACTTATGCGTAGTTCCTAGTTAATTATCCCGTTGCATTGCATCACCTGCATTTTATATATTTAATTCATCAAGATGGATACGTAGGATTGGTAGTCACATGCACATATCTTATTGCATCATTGTTCATGCATAGTTTTCTAGTTCCGCATCGCATTTCTTATTGTTAATATCATAGACATTCATGTATTATGATTTTCTCGAGGATTTCCGTATTTATGAGATTTATGGATTTGGAGAAACCGCAAGGATTTAAGAACGTATTACCATTTTAAAAATGTAAGTTGCGGTTTTCTCATGATTGATGTATATATATCGTCCACCATGAGATTTCTTGGTTCTTGAGCGGTGTCATACACCCGATTCAAGGAGGAGGAGGAACCGTCTGTGGGTGAATGGTGGACCCGGTGCGGTACCCCGGGGCAAGATGGTCGCAGATGATGGCGTTGAGCCCGGCAGGGAAGCACTACCGACCGGTTATTTGCTGACGCGGCGGATATCCGGAGGATACCGACGTAGTCTTGAGTTATGAGGATTTGGGCCAGTCTGGATTGCCGGAGCCTGAGATCAGATATACAGGCCAGTTCGGATTGCCGGAACCTGGGATAAATGAGATATTCATATTTGGTGTCGATGCTTGACACAGATTTATATTGATTTCATTAATGAAACTACAGCTAAATTTACATAAGTTTAATAAGATAAACATACAGTTTCCCATGTTAATCATATTTAAATCTCGTGTTGTTTATTGCATTCATGTTGCAAACATACTAGTGCATCGCATCATATTAGTATGTGTAGGTTGTGACATCATTGTGTACATACTTACGATAGCCTTATTAGATGTTACTTATTACTCACGAGCTGGAAACTCATCCCCGTCGTGCCACAGTGTTTGGCAGGTCCAACCCGTCAGCACAGTAGCGGCAGGCGCAGCTCCTCTTTGCTCCTTTTTGCTTGGACTCGCAACATTTTTCGTAGGTGGGTTGCGGGGTTATTTTGCTTCCACCTTGTCTACCGTATCTAGTGTACTCCATCTACCGTATCTAGCTCCTGTATTATTGTATTGTGACCCAGAGACGAGACAGTAAGATTTGTGTACTTATATGTTGTTTCTCTGGGATCGAGCTCACTTGAGCCGACATGATGCCTTATTACTTTGTGCCTTGTATGCTTTATTGTGCACGGTGATGATCTATATTGCGTGTGATCTTGAGTTCGCCTTGGGCGAAGAGCTAGCTCCCACTTGGGGATGCCTTATTTCATGTTATACATATATTCTTGTTTTGTACCCGTTTCGGGCCAGTATTTACAAAGGAGACTCTGCCGAAATTTTCGGAAAAATGGAAGTTGCTTTTAAAAAGCTTGATGTGACTTATTTGATTAAAATCGTTTTCAATAAATTGGTTTTCCTTCACTCTACTACTTTATTTGGTTTTGATTTCTGGGTTTTGGCTTACTTAGATTACGTACGCCTCGAGACGTTTCGTAATTTAAGTGCCAGTCATGCTCCGTACTTTCGGGTCGTGACAAAGTCGGTATCAGAACGTTAGGTTTTACCTTTCTGAGTGTAGGATGACCCTTGGTAGATGGAGTAACTTAAGCAGAGTGACGTAGCGTGTGTATGTTCCGCGGCATACTTACGATACGGTACTCCGCCTAAGTGACCTTAGGATATAATTGCTTGCAATTCCTTCTTCGATTCCTTATATCCTATGATACTATTGCACTGTTCTTATTATATTTCCTATACCAACCACTATGCCGCCGAAGGTCACGAGGGCTCAGAGGGGTGTCGCCAGAGATGAGATTTGAGCGGGCTCGTCGGAGACGAGAACCGATCAGGACGGCGTGCCTACCCCTCAGGGACAGATTGATCCGCCTTCCCCAGGCCGCATTGACAGGCTAGAGTTAGGTATGCATGAGTTACGTCTGATGATGGAATCTTTAGTCGAGGCCAGCCGGGCACAGAGATCTAAGGATGTACCTACCACTGCACAGACCACGATTGTAACTGCTGCCCAGACAGTTGTTCCTGCTACTACCGAGACCATTCCCGTATCATTGTAGGAGTTTATGAGGCTGAGACCTCCAGTCTTTACCGGCACAGATGCAGCGAAGGATTCGCAGACATTCCTCGACAGGTTGGCTAGGATTTGCCGTTCGCTGAGATGTTCTGACGATAGATGGGTAGAGCTTACGAGTTTTCGTCTGGAGGGCCTTGCTCAGACGTGGTGCGAGTCGGTCGAGAGAGGTTGAGCTGCAGGTCTACCTCCTATGACGTGGGACGAGTTCACAGTGGTGTTTCTTGCCCGTTTCCTTCCAGAGAGCGTCCGGGATGCTCGAGCCCGCAGTTTTAAGATTTTGCGCAAGACTCCAGGGATGACAGTGTCCGCGTATGATATCCAGTTTACTCAGTTGTCCCGATATGCTCCTTACCTAGTGGACACCGAAGAGAAACGCATGAAGAGGTTCATACGTGGGTTAGACACGCAGCTATTTCTTGCTATTAGCGCCCAGCACTTCGACACCTATGCAGCCGCGGTGGATGCGGCCTTACTTTTAGAGGAGCACATTTCGGAGACTTCGGTCGTTTCGAGGCCGAAGAGGATTTGTACAGATATACCAGCTCCAGTACAGTTTGGCAGAGGCATGGCAGGCAAAGGTCGTGGAGGATTCTTTCCAGGCCGTGGTGGTGATCGAGGCATGGCGCGAGGCCAGTTGTTCAGTTCATATTCACCAGGTCAACGGCCACCGCCAGTATGTTTTTTGTGTGGGGGTCCAGATCATCTTTTCAAGAATTGTACCGCGAGGCGCCATGGTGAGCCGACAGTTCCTTATGTGACACTTCCACCCTCACCCCCTACTCAGGGAGCTCTACTTCCTACCCCTGGTGATGCTCCATGCCAGGCAGACATTCCCAGAGGCTGTGGACATGGCGGTCCTGTTCAGAGAGGACGAGGAGGCAGAGGACAGCCAGCTATTGGTGGTGGACAGGCCCGAGTGTTCGCTTTGACTCCGCAGGATGCGCAGGCATCCAATGCCGTTGTGATAACTACCTTGCCAGTATGTTCTTTCGACGCACGAGTATTATTCAACCCAGGTTCCACACATTCATATGTATCTACACACTTTGCACCAAGGTTGGGCCGAGAGTCGTCGTCGTTAGATCAGCCGCTTATTGTTGTTACTCTGGTAGGCGAGTCGTTTGTCGCTCGATTTGTGTTTCGATTGTGTTCTGTTCATATCGGGGAGAGGGATTCTTCGGTTGATTTGATTCTCCTCGATATGTTGGACTTTGATGTTCTTCTGGGCATGGACTGGTTAGCCACCTGTTATGCATCCGTGGACTGCCGTGAGAAGGAAGTCCGATTTAGTTTTCCGGGTGAGCCAGTTCTTGTTATCCAGGGAGACTGTAACGTCACCCTTCCCAGCTTGATTTCGTCTCTTCGCGCTGGTCAGCCCTTGAGGAAAGGATGTCAGGGATTCTTAGCGTATATTTGTGATACTAGAGCTGCAGAAGTCCCGTTGGACCAGGTCCCGATTGTGAGTGAGTTTCCTGATGTCTTCCCTGACGAGCTGCTTGGGTTACCGCCTGAGCGTGATGTTGTGTTCTTCATCGACTTGATCCCCGGCACGGGACCTATTTCTATACCGCCTTATCGGATGGCCCCGGCGGAGCTTAGAGAGTTGAAGGATCAGTTGCAGGATTTGCTAGATAAAGGGCTTATTCGACCGAGTGTATCTCCTTGGAGTGCTTCTGTTCTGTTCGTCAAGAAGAAGGATGGCAGTTTGCGTTTGTGTATTGATTACCGTCAGCTGAACCGGGTGACAGTGCAGAACAGATATCCCATAGCTCGTATCGATGATTTGTTCGACCAGCTCCAGGGCGCGGGGCATTTCTCGAAGATTGACTTGCGATCAGGCTACCATCAGTTGCGGGTTCGACAGGACGATATTCCGAAGACCGCTTTTCGCACGCGTTACGGGCATTACGAGTTTTTGGTGATGTCGTTCGGACTCACCAACGCCCCAGCAGCGTTTATGGACTTGATGAACCGTATTTTCAGGCCGTATCTTCATCAGTTCATCATCATATTCATTGAAGACATCTTATTATATTCCCGGAGCCGAGAGGAGCACGAGCAGCACTTGCGGATCACATTGCAGACTTTGAGAGAGCACCAGCTGTTCGCGAAATTCTCCAAGTGCGCATTCTGTCTTGACAACGTTGATTTCTTGGGTCACGTGGTTATGAGAGATGGTATGCCGGAAGAAGATCGAGGCCGTTCAGCATTGGCCCAGACCGGCATCAGTTATAGAGATCCACAGCTTTTTAAGCTTGGCCGGCTACTATCGACGTTTTGTTCAGGACTTCTTCCGTATCGCTGCACCGTTGACCGGGTTGACCCAGAAGGGGGTTCCTTTTGTTTGGACCGAGGCGTGCGAGCATAGCTTCCAACGGTTGCAGACTCGTTTGACTACGACGCCGGTATTATCATTGCCTTCGGGATCGGGCGGATTTGTGGTTTATTGTGATGCTTCTCGAGTGGGGCTAGGCTGTGTGTTGATACAGCATGATAGGGTCGTCGCTTATTCTTCTCGGTAGCTGAAGAAACACGAGCAGAACTATCCTACTCATGATTTAGAGATGGCGGTGGTGGTTTTTGCACTCAAGATCTGGAGACACTACCTATACGGCGAGTCGTGCTAGATATTCACGGACCACAATAGCTTGAACTATATATTTCAGCAGCGAGACCTGAATCTGAGACACCGCCATTGGATGGAGCTAGTGAAGGACTACGATTGCGAGATCCTTTATCATCCGGGCAAGGCGAAAGTAGTGGAAGATGCCTTGAGTCGGAGACCCGGAGGTAGTTTAGCTTGTTTGAGCGCAGTTCAGAGGCAGTCGTCGGCAGATTGGCAGATTCTATATGACAGCCGAGTGCAGTTCGAGTTTACTCCGACCGGGGGACAGCTTGCGCATATCCGTGCACGTCCACAGTTGCTTGACCGTATCCATGAGGCACAGTACAATGACGACTGTTGTTCAGAGATCATGGCTCAGGTTAGACAGGGCAGAGATTCCGAGTTCATGATCGATGATCAGGGGATACTATGATTTGGGACTCGACTGTGCGTACCAGATTCTGAGGGACTAAGGCGTGATATTCTTGAGGAGGAACATAGATCGGTATGCAGTGTTCATCCAGGTTCCACCAAGATGTACCATGATTTGAGAGATGTTTACTGGTGGGATGGGATGAAGAAGGTGTCACAGACTTCATATCGAGATGCTTGACTTGTCGGTAAGTCAAGGCCGAGCACCAGAAGCCAGCGGGAGAGTTACAGCCTTTGCCCATTCCGGAGTGGAAATGGGAGCAGATTTCTATGGACTTTATTGTGGGTCTACCCAGGACCAGTCGAGGGTATGACTCTATTTGGGTGATCATGGATCGATTGACGAAAGCGGCTCACTTTCTGCCAGTGAAGACCACTTTTGGACTTGCTCAGTATGCCCAGATATACATTGATGAGATTGTGCGATTGCATGGCGTCCCGGCTTGTATTGTGTTCGACCGAGGCACCCAGTTCACCAACCGACTATGACAGTGACTTCAGGAGGCTTTGGACACCCGATTGAGTTTCAGCACAGCATTCCATCCGCAGACCGACGGCCAGTCAGAGCGGACTATTCAGACTCCTGAGGATATGCTCCGAGCGTGCGTTTTAGATTTTGGTGGCAACTGGGATCATCATTTGCCCTTGATAGAGTTCTCCTACAACAACAGCTTCCAAGAGACGATTCAGACGGCACCTTTCGAGGCTCTATATGGGAGGAGATGTCGATCACCCGTCTGTTGGACAGAGCTCAACGAGAGCAGTATTTTGGGGCCGCAGATCTTACAGGAGACGACCGCAAAGATACAGCTGATTCGTGATAGGATGAGAGCGGCCCAGAGCAGGCAGAGATCTTATGCGGACCGACGTCGGCGCATACTTGAGTTTGGTGTAGGCGATCATGTTTTCTTGAGGGTCTCCCCAATGATGGGTGTGATGAGATTTGGGAGGAAAGGGAAACTTAGTCCTAGATATGTGGGCCCCTTCAAGATCCTCGAGCGTGTTGGTGCAGTTGCGTATCGGTTGGCTCTTCCGCCCAGTTTCCCAGATGTCCATCCCGTATTCCACGTATCGATGCTCCGCATGTACCTTCATGACCCTTCTCATGCGATTCAGCACCAGACGATTCAGCTGGGGCGCGACCTTTCTTTCACCGAGCAGCCGGTGGTCATCCTGGATCGGCAGGTGAAGAAATTGAGATCAAAAGTTATACCGTCCGTAAAGGTTATTTGGCATGGCCCGAGCAGCGAGGAGGTCACCTGGGAGACCGAGGACGAGATGAGGAAGAAATATCCCCATCTCTTCGAAGGTACGCGTAGCTAGATTTTTAAATTCGGGGACCGAATTTCTTTAAGAGGGGAAGATTGTAACGCTTTGAAAATTCGTTTAGGTTAATTTCGTGTTAATTAGCGATAATGCGTGTTTTTCATAAAACCTCGTTAATAATTATTTTTCCACATAGACTGTAATAAATCTATTTTAATTGTGAAAATATGTAATTATATATATAATTGTGTTCTATTAATTAACATTTAATTTATTGTTCACATAATTATCTAATTTTCTTAACTATTATTTTCTAAGCAAAAATTTTAGTTTAGCATTCACAACCCAATAATTACCCTAGGTTAATATTGTTACATGCTTTTCATTTTAATTCTTATGGTTCTCAAATTCCCTTTTTAAAATCAAAACTAATTAAAGAAAATAGAAAAGAAATGAAAAAGAGAGGCATGGGGCATTAAATAAGTATGGGGGGCTTGACTTTTGACACACTCTCTCTTTCTCCCTCACTCCCCCCTCAAGCCAGCAGCAGCCCCTCCCCTTCATTTCTTCTTCTTCTTCTCCTCATTCTAAGCCTCCAATCTCCATCAAAAATCCCTCATTTCATCACAAAATCTCATGTTAAACTCTTCAAAACAATTCCTTGTTGGTTCTTGAGGCAAGTCTTTGCTTTTGAAGGCAAGGTCAGCAAGTTTGAACCCTCATAAGACCAACTTGAGGTATAAAGCTTACCTTAATTTTCTTTTTACTAAAGTTTTAGTTTATTTAGCTTAAAGTAGTGTTTATGTGAGATTTAGTGCTGATTATGTGGTTTAAGTGGAGATTAGGTCAAGTTTGGGTTTTTATGGCTTGAGTAGCTTAATTAAGTGTTATTAGTGTTAATTAATCCAAGTCTTTTCACCAGATATCACTAAAACACCATATTGTATTAAATTAGTGTTTAATTAGAGTTTTAGTTGAGAATTACTTCCTTTTTGGGATCTGCTTTTAAACCTGTTGTTTCAAACAAAAGTTGCAATTACTGGAGTATGGTTACTGGACTAGGATCACACACCCGAAGCACGAGACCCCTTTTCCCCTCTAAGGCCGCAAATTTAAGGGTTCTGGCCGCAAATTGCGGCCAGAGTGTGGAGCTGGGTGTCGGGGTTTTGGTTGTAGGTGTTTGCTGTATATTTAAGGTCTTTGGTACATGCAACTTTTCCTAGTTCCACTCGTATCAAAATCTGGGACCATATACCTTGTTTTTAGTACCTTTAGACTTGCGCGGCACGTACGTTCCGAGTTTGGGTTTGGGTTTGGTGTTTGCTGTGTATCACAGCATGTCGGGGTGGTTTCAGACGTTAGCACACACGTTTTGGTGCTTCGAGTGCACACGCGTTTAGCTTGCGACGCTAGTTTTCTCGTATGGTCTTGATATCGCGTTTTGCAGGATATTAGCCTTATGTGTGTTGCTTTGTGTAATTCTAGGATCGGTCGCGGCGACATCGGACACAGTGCGGAAAGGAAAGGCGGTGATTGGATCAGACTAGCGGAGGCGTTCCGGTGAGTAGATGTACACAACTACGGGGGGATCGTTTGGATGGCGCAAGACGTCCGATAGTTAGAATTTCGTTTAGTACATACACTTATGCGTAGTTCCTAATTAATCATCTTGTTGCATTGCATCATTTATCATATACAGATATACTGAGATAGTACCTCATAGGACACTCGCACTATTACCATTGGTTTATGCTGCACGGGCACTATTCATGGGGACACACACGCCTTGGTAATTGCTATGCCACGAACACTTTATAACTTGTTTAAATCCGAATCTTATCAATTGCACCAATTATGATTAATAA
Organism: Agapanthus africanus; assembly: GCA_030015575.1. NCBI lineage: Eukaryota > Viridiplantae > Streptophyta > Magnoliopsida > Asparagales > Amaryllidaceae > Agapanthus > Agapanthus africanus. The sequence goes on along the minus strand of CM057347.1, from coordinate 200,480,904 downwards.
ACCTACATTTTATATATTTAATTCATCAAGATGGATACGTAGGATTGCCAGTCACATGCACATATCTTATTGCATCATTGTTCATGCATAGTTTTCTAGTTCCATATCGCATTTCATATTGTTAATATCATAGACATTCATGTATTATGATTTTCTCGAGGGTTTCCGTATTTATGAGATTTATGGATTTGGAGAAACCGTAAGGTTTCAAGAATGTATAACCATTTTAAAAATGTAAGTTGTGGTTTTCTCATGATTGATGTATATATATCGTCCACCATGAGATTTCTCGGTTCTTGAGTGGTATCATACACCCGATTCGAGGAGGAGGAGGAACCGTTTGTGGGTGCATGGTGGACCCGGTGCGGTACCCTGGGGCAAGATGGTCGCAGATGATGGCGTTGAGCCCGACAGGGGAGCACTACCGACCGGTTATTTGCTGACGCGGCGGATATCCGGAAGATACCGACGTAGTCTTGAGTTATGAGGATTTGGGCCAGTCCGGATTGCCGGAGCCCGAGATCAGATATATGGGCCAGTCCGGATTGCCGGAGCCCGGGATAAATGAGATATTCATATTTGGTGTCGATACTTGACACATATTTATATTGATTTCATTGATGAAACTACAGCTAAATTTACAGAAGTTTAATAAGATAAACAAACAGTTTCCCATGTTAATCATATTTAAATCTCGTGTTGTTTATTGCATTCATGTTGCATACATACTAGTACATCGCGTCATATTAGTATATGTAGGCTATGACATCATTGTGTACATGCTTACGATAGCCTTATTAGATGTTACTTATTACTCACGAGTTGGCAACTCACCCCCATCGTGCCATAGTGTTTTGCAGGTCCGACCCGTCAGCACAGTAGCGGCGGGCGCACCTCCATTTTGCTCCTTTTTGCTTGGACTCGCAGCATTGTTTGTAGGTGGGTTGTGGGGTTATTTTGCTTCCACCTTGTATCAGTATTGTATCTAGTGTACTCCATCTACCGTATCTACTACTTGTATTATTGTATTGTGACCCAGAGACGAGACAGTAAGATTTGTGTACTTATATGTTGTTTCTCTGGGGTCGAGCTCACTTGAGCCGACATGATACCTTATTACTTTGTGCCTTATATGCTTATTGTGCACAGTGCTGATCTATATTGCGTGTGATTTTGAGTCCGCCTTGGGCGAAGAGCTAGCTCCCGCTTGGGGATGCCTTATTTCATGTTATACATATATTCTTGTTTTGTACCCGTTTGGTGCCAGTATTTACAAAGGAGACTCTACCGAAATTTTCGAAAAAATGGAAGTTGCTTTTAAAAAGGTTAATGTGGCTTATTTGATTAAAATCGTTTTCAATAAATTGGTTTTCCTTCACTCTACTATTTTATTTGGTTTTGATTTCTGGGTTTTAGCTTACTTAGATTACGTACGCCTCGAGATGTTTCGTAATTTAAGTGCCAGTCACGCTCCGTACTTTCGGTTCGTGACACAAATCCAGAATATCATTAAAACAGCATCTCAATACATATAATCGTAAAGCATGATGTATGCAAATATAGAACAGAAATGTGAGCATAGCAAGTATATCATGCGACATAATATAGTGATGTGTGCATAGCAAGTATATCATGCGACATAGAATTGTGATGTGAGCATAACAAGTATATCATGCCAACGAGTCATGTGACAGTACTAAACAATTAAAAGTAGTAGCATGATGTAGCAATTCTATTGAGTAACTGACATGGCAATTATCGATGATGAAAGTGTGTGAGCCAGCAATCTGTGACTTGACTAGCACTTATGATTTGTTGACTATGTTAAGGTTATATAGCTGCTAGGGGTAAAATATTATTGGGAATTTCAAGTGTTGAAATTTGCAATGAGATTGCATACCTTCTATGAGATAGTTGGATCCCGATACCCGCTGCGAGTAAGAGTTACTCCTGGGAGAGTTTTACACATTACAATTAGCCGATCAAGTAGGTGTCTAAAAAGGTGTTAACGGGGTTGCGCCCCTGGGAAAACGAGGTTTACTTTAATTAGGTCCGTGCGAAAGCACGGAGCACCTCCCTCAATGTACCGACACTGGCCTGGCTGAAAGATTGGCAAACTTGTAGCGTGTAATTAATCCCGGCTAGTCTTTCCTTTTAGGGTTTGAAGGAAGATTTGACTAAAACACTGGGAGACATCCTGATTAGATATATTAGATAACCAATCTAATCTTGCAAGAGCATACGCTGAGTGTTTTCTTCTCTCTCTATCCAGGTAGCGACCATATCACGCCTTAATCAAGATAATAATACGGATATATTGACCGAACCCGCTTGTTATACTGAGCTGGGGAACGTTGGTCCCGCTCCAACTTATAAATGTTATAAGACAGAGCAGGAAATTAGGGATTACCATAATTCCCGTGCCGCCCAAACGAAGAAAGTGCATACTGATGCATCATCTTCGGGTGTGTTCATTACAGAGAACTGTTTCTCAGTATCCTTTACGTCCTGGGTATTTGATACCGGATCAGGATCCCACATATGTAATTTGTTACATGGGCTACAGATAGGTAGAGGACTGAGAACGGGTGATTAGTTTCATGAGATAGAAACGTTGCAAGAGTTGCAACCAAGTCTGTTGGCCACTATCACCCTGTATTACTAGAATACATTGATTCTGAACGAATGTTATTAGACACCGAACCTGATGTACAACATCATATTAGTCTCTTTATTAGTAAAGAAATGATATAATTTTGTATTGTTGGATAATGTTTTGAACATTTCCTATATCAAGAGTTGATCGGTTCAGGCACGTTATCTAAAAGCATTGACGTTCTAAATCAAACTACAGTTCTTAGTATACAGAACACACACGAGAGGAAGAGTTCAGAAATGAGCGAATCCTTCTTGAGGCATTGTAGACTAGGTCATATCAATGCGACCCGACTAGCTGAAGTTACATTAAGATGCATATTTAAATTTGTTTGAATTTAAATCTTATGAAACTTGCCGGTCATATCACAAAGATAAGATGACCATAGCTCTGTTTACTAGGTCATATCAATCTCTACACTTATTCTTTAACCATCTAACAAAATATCTAGATATTTTCTAACCTTGGTTATGAGTGAGTGTGACCCTCTCTCATATATTCAATATTCATTTTATTATTGGCATAAGATTAATCTTGAGCTTGCTTAGCCTCTTCCTTCTTCTTCCTGCTCAAACCTTACTATACCTCTTCATAACTGAGTGAAGGAGATAAAAAGAAAAGATTTTTAAGTGAGATCCATACCCACATCACCAATCTACACTAGTTTAGCTCACTAGTTTAGGTTGTTTTGCATCACCTCTACTTGTTCTAGTGAAGCAAGGAGCTTGAGCCAAGATACTCCGCGGTGGATCGTCGTGGACAATAAAGGACTCAAGCGGACCCGTCCCAACACCGAGTTGAACCAAGGAGCCTAGCAAGGAGGTCTACAAAGGTTGTATTTACATTCACTTAGTGTTAGACTCTTGTTATAGTATGAGATACTATTTTGTTACCCTAAACATCTAGTTTGATCCTAGGTTAAGATTACTTGGCACCCAAAATTTTAATTGTAGCATGTGTGTTGCTAGCAAACCCTACTCAAGGTGCTGAGGAATCCCAACATGGTATCAGAGCCAAGCTAGAGCATTAGAGTAACCTAGACGACGTTAAAACACTTCGAACGAACATCGATTGCCCGAAAAAACCATTCTTTGGAAAATTTTCAAAATGTTGGAATTTTTCGCATTAAAAATATTCAGAAAATCATGCAGGTAATTCTATGGACCCTCTAGAAGAACGATACCCTAACTCGACTAAACGACCGCGGAACCGCGGTAGAAACCTGGTTTTGGCGGGGGTTCCGCGGCACCGTTTGTGAGGCTTGGGTCGGCCCTTCTACGGTTGGTCCATAGGTACTGTGGCATGCTTCTGGGTAATTTTAATTCTGCTCAGGTGTTGAGCTTCTCTGTGGATTTTTGGGTCATTGATCGATCGATCAAATGGTTTAACATCGCCTAGTTTATATGCATATATTGACATGAGATGTTATATGTTGCTGTGAAATGATGTGTAGGATCGTCGTAATGAATGGCCACGGTTTTTTGTGAGATGAGAGTTTTTTTCATTCATGTAAAATTCATTTGTATGTAATATTCTTTTATTGGGGCACATCCGGGTTGAGGATGATGTTTCCTTCGATGTATATTATTTACTTTTCCGCATTAGGATAGACCCAAGGTGAGGAGCACAAGTGACCGGGTTCTAGAGTCTAGTGGGAGGCCATCTCGAGGAGTCGAGACCGGGTCTCCTAACTCTAGAATTGGTAGGGTCGCTTGCCGCTCTCGTAGGGGTCTAGGGTGTGGGATAAGCTATTCATCACGACCGTGGAACCCGTATTTTCTATCGTTGGCTAAATATAAAATACGGAATTCCTAGTATATCCTATATTTTCATATATGTGCTTCTGCTGTTTATATTCTGTGATGTGATCGCTTGATATATCTAAGACGAATGCAATATTATATATGAGATATATAGTAGGCGTTGCTTATGTTTTGCACCCGCGCTAGTCCCGTCCCGGTATGCCGTTAGTTAAGTAACCTAACGGTGCATAACGGAACATTGTGGCGAATGCGGATGGCATAAGCGTACGTTGTATTTTCGTTTCTTTTCTGTGTTTGGCTTAAGGACTTAAATGATGGGACTACATTAATATGATTAATGTAAGGAAAAATAAATCTAAAAAGATGTTGTAGAATTGAATTTAAAAACCACTCGGCTTTTTGTGAAAAAACTACATTTCAAAATCGCGGAGAATAAACCACTCCTTTTAAAAACCGTTTGATTCTACAACGATATCAAGTTCAAAGCGTTAAAGGTTTTCTTAAAAACCATCCGCAACCCTCCGTCATTTTAGGAAGTAGAGTACTTAGTATTCGTGCTACGTTTGTTGACCTTAGCCAAGGCGTAGTGTACGGTAGCTAAGTGATGTCTTCCTACACAGCATATAATGTGATTAATTAGGACAGGCATGTGACTTTGTTGACCTTAGCCAAGGGTCATGTGAATGGGTCTAATTAATCAAGAAATGACGGGTTGAACTTGACTAGTGCTTGTGATTTATTGACCATAGACAAGGTCATGAGTGCTAGGGGTAAAAACCATATCGAGAGTTTCAAGAATTGAAATTCGCAATGAGATTACATACCTTCCATATGATGGTAGGATCCCGATCCCACTGTGAGCAAGAGTTGCTCCCAGGAGAGTTTTGCACTTTACAATTAGCTAACACATTAGGTGTCTAGAAAGGTGTTAACGAGGCTACGCCTCTGGGAAAATGAGGTTTACTTTAATTAGGTCCGTGAGAAAGCACGGGGAACCTCCCTCAAGTACCGACACTGGCCTGGCTGAACGGTTAGCGAAGTTGTAGAATGTAATTAATCCTGACTAGTTTTCTTTTTAAGGTTTGAAGGAAAATTTGATAAAAGCAGTGGGGGACATCGATTAGATAAGATAATAACCAATCTGATCTTTGCAAGAGCTTTCGCTGAGTGTATTCTTTTCTCTCTCTTAATGGCAGAAACCAATGACAGAACTCAAGCTTCTACTAGATAAAAATAAACTGAATGGGACCAATTATAAAGACTGGCTGGGGAACATTAACATTGCCTTGACTTATGATAATGTATCATATGTCCTCACAGCTCCATCCCCGCCCGTCCCAGGTCCTAAATCTTCAGTTGCGGATAGAGAAGTCCGCAAGACATGGACGCTGACTGTGCCACGGCCAAATGCCTCATGCTTGCATCGATGGATAACACACATCAAAAGCAGCACGAGCAGATGGATGTACAATCCATTTTTCTCCATACTAAAGATTTGTATGGGGAGCAATCTCGTGTCCTTCGATACGAAGCGTCTCGAAAGCTGTTTCAGACGCGGATGACTCCTGGCACACCAGTAGGTGACCATGTTCTGAAGATGATAGCTCTTATAGAAGAGCTTGAGGTCCTCGGGTAGTCAATGAAGAACGGACAATATATTGATATTATTCTACAGTCTCTCCCCCTACCTTTGCTCAATTTGTAGTAAACTTCAACATGCACAATATGGAGAAGTCACTACTTGAACTCCTCAATATGTTGAGGAGTGCAGAGAGCACGCTGAAATCAGTGAAGACTTCCGCTTTGATTGCCGGGCCATCTTTCTCCTCTCACCCGAAGGCCAAGGCCAAGGGAAAGATGAAGAAGAAACCCGCCAAACTTAGAGGTGGAGTTAAAAAGGTTAAGGGGAAAGACAAGTCCACAGCTGGGGAATCGGGGAAAGGGGAATGTTATCACTGCCACAAATCGGGACACTGGAAGCGCAACTGCACTGAATACTTGGATCTCAAAAGGAAGAAGCATGGTGATGCTTCCGCTTTAGGTGTGTTTGTGACAGAAAACTGTTTTTCTATAAACTCTGCTTCCTGGGTATTAGATACCGGTTCAGGTTCTCACATTTGCAATTCCATGCAGGGGCTGAGAAATAGCAAAGTTTTGAAGACAGGTGACCATACTCTCCGGGTTGGAAATGGTTCCAATGTACATGCTGTTTTAGTAGGAGAGTATCGCCTAGGGTTGCCGTTAGGGTGTATATTGGTTTTGAACCTATGTTATTATGTACCTAGTATGCTTTGTAATATAATATCCGTTTCTTTGTTAGACAATGAAGGATATCATTTTGTATTGCAGAATAATGTTATGAACATTAACCTGAATCAAATGTTGGTTAGGTATGGTATACTTAATAACGGGATATACGTCCTAAATCAACACACAGTTTTCAGCATACAACACACTAATAAAAGAAAACTTTCAGAAATAAATGAAGCTTTTCTTTGGCACTGTAGACTTGGTCATATTAACGAAACAAGACTAAACAAGCTACATAAAGATGGATATTTAAACCCCTTTGAATATAAATCTTATGCGACTTGCCAGTCTTGTATCAAGGGTAAAATGACCAAATCTCCGTTTACAGGACACGGAGAAAGAGCTACTCAGCTCTTAGCCCACATACATAGTAATGTATGCAGGCCAATGTCTACACAGGCTAGAGGCGGTTTTTCTTACTTCATAAATTTTACTGATGATTTCTCAAGGTTCGGTCATGTGTTTTTACTAAAGCATAAGTCTGAAGCTTTCGAGAAATTCACTGAGTACAAACTTGAAGTAGAAAAACAAATCGGATTGAGTTTCAAGATGCTTCGATCAGATCGAGGTGGGGAGTATCTCAGTACAGAATTTGCAAACTTTCTAAAAGAGAATGAGATTCTCTCTCAGCTCACTCCTCCTTACACACCACAGCACAACGGTGTGTTAGAGCGGAGGAATCGGACCCTATAGGATATGGTTCATTCCATGATGAGTGATGAGTTACCTGTCTCATTTTGGGGGCATACATTGAGACTGTAGCGTTTCTATTGAACAGGGTTCCAACCAAAACCGTGTCTACCACGCCATATGAGATATGGCATGGGAAGAGACCATCTCTTAAACGGGTTAAGATTTGGGGTTGTCCAGCCTATGTCAAAAGGCAAAATATAGACAAATTCGAGACACAGTTAGTCATGTGTAATTTTGTGGGGTATCCAAAGAATTCCTATGGATATCTATTCTACCACAAGGAGGAACAAAAGGTGTTTGTTTCTCAGCACGCCACATTTTTAGAAAAAGGATTTTTTACAAATGATACAGATGGCAATGTGGTAGACCTAGAAGAAGTTCTAGAAACACAAGTTACAAATGACGACTTGGTTGAACTGGCTGTTGCAACAGAAACAATCGAAACTCAACCACTCCGTAGATCTAGTAGGACTTCTCGCCCACCAGAGAGGTACTACGGTTTCCTCATTGATGGTGATAGAGAAGATTGCATCATGGAGGATGATGATCCTACCAGTTTTCAGCAAGCTATCACGAGTGGAGACTCTGTGAAGTGGCCGGATGCCATGAGATCTGAAATGGAGTCTATGTACACCAACAAACTATGGACCTTGGACATTGTATCCCCTGGGGTAAAACCGTGGGGTGCAAATGGATCTTTAAAAGAAAGATTGGTGTAGATGGGCAGGTAGAGACCTATAAGACAAGACTTGTGGCGAAAGGATTTCTTCAAAGACCGGGTCTGGACTATGATGAAACTTTTTCTCCCTTAGCCATGCTTAAATCCATTCGGATCCTACTTGCTATTGCTGCTCACTACGACTATGAAATCTGGCAAATGGACGTTAAAACTGCATTTCTAAATGGTGATTTAGAAGAATGCGTTTATATGGATCAGCCAGAGGGCTTCGTTGACAGTGGGAGCAGCGGGAAAGCTGTAGATTGCTTAAATCCATTTATGGATTAAAGAAGGCATCACGGAGTTGGAACATCTGTTTTGATTATGTTATCAAAAACTTTGATTTCATCAAAAATCCAGATGAACCTTGTGTTTATAAGAAGGCTGTAGGGAGAGCTGTCACATTTCTCGTATTGTACGTGGATGACATTCTTCTGATAGGAAATGACATTCTATGCTGCAGTCGATCAAATCATTCTTATCACAAAAGTTCTCCATGAAGGACTTGGGTGATGCCACGTACATATTGGGCATTCGGATCTATAAGGATAAATCCAAAAGATTGTTGGGATTGTCCCAAAGCAGGTACATCAACACCATCCTAAAGAGGTTTAGTATGGAAGACTCCAAGCTGGGTGCCTTATCCGCTTGCCATGGAATCACTCTCTCCAAGGACTTTTGCCCAAAGACTAATGAAGAGCTCGCATGAGCATTATACCCTATGCTTCTGCCGTAGGATCTATAATGTATGCGATGTTATGTACACGCCCTGATGTAGATTATGCACTAGGCGTAGTAAGCAGGTATCAGTCTAACCCAAGGGAGAATCACTGGATAGCTGTGAAGAACATTCTTAAGTACTTGCGAAGGACTAAAAAATTGTTCTTGGTGTATGGTAACGGAGATCTCCAAATGGAGGCCTTTACCGATTCGATCTTCCAGAGTGATAAGGACGACAGCAAATCTATCTCTGGGTTTGTATTTACCCTCAATGGAGGGGCGGTGAGTTGGAAGAGTTCCAAACAGGATACCGTTGCAGACTCTATGATGGAAGCTGCGTACATTGCTGGCAAATGATGCCGCAAAGGAAGCAGTCTGGATGAGGAAGTTCGTTTCGGAGCTAGGAGTAGTTCCAACCGTTATTGATCCAATACCATTGTATTGTGATAATAATGGGGCTATGGCGTTAGCCAAGGAGCCCAGGTCCCATCAGCGGTCCAGACACATCCTGAGGCGTTTTTATCTGATCCGGGAGATAGTTGATCGCCGCGAGATCGAGATTAGGAGAGTAGACACAAAGAATAACACCGCGGATCCACTCACCAAGGCCCTCCCTCAGCCGCAGCATGAGCGACTTTTTGAGATGTTGGGTATGAGATACGCCAATAACTGGCCTTAGTGCAAGTGAGAGATTGTTAGATATATGTATGCCCTAGAGGTCATTATGTGATAGTGGATGTATTTATACATGTATATATATACAGAGGACATTCTTGCTCGACATGATAGTATGCTATCTGGTTACTCTTTATCTGACATGTCCACTTGATCATGCTTTTATTCATTTGTACATGTTGATAAAGCCCTGAGGATATTTGCTTGACTGTTGTGATTATGATGTAGATCATACTAGTGGGACATGTGTAGTTTATAAGCATATCCTGAAATGTCCCTAGTCGTGGGTGTATCGAGACGGGGCATCAATATTCCAGAGTAGACTAGCGTGTATGATACTAGACCCATATGATGGCGATGGATGTTCCCATATCCATTGATGTTTGACATCGAGATCGTATATGGGTGCTCAGTGGAGACTGGGTACACTGGACGGACTCACCGAGAACACCTATATGGTATTATATCTATCGTCGGATATCAGTTCTCAGGTGATACTGGTACAGGTTAGTCTGTAGACCCGAGATCGTCATAGAGTCTCATGTGTTCTCCTACTGTGCTTTGATTTCCACCCTACCACGGCTTTACCGAGTCGTGCAAACAGGTGGCTTTTGGGTACAGTTCCGAGACACATGGAGGCAATGAGCGATAGGAGGGGTTTCGTCTCTCCAGGTATTGGGGTTGATGTTGCGCTGTGCACGATTGGCTATATCAGTAAGTCCCTGGCCAGGGCTGTTGAGATTTACTGATAAGAGTTATCAGTAGTTTCTCGATCTGTTATAGACCATTCATCGGCACGACTTATTGAGTTATTGGGGTCGACGTTGCCATCCCTAGACTTGATATGCAGCATATCTGACGAAGAGACCGGACTGTACGGTAAGTGTTACCGGTTGGCTCGACAAAAGTTTTGACAGGTTCGCTTGTTTTTCATCTGCTCGCTCAATACCCGGGTGGCCGTTACGTTTAGCTGACCGCTTGCGGCTTGTAGGTGTTTGATATGATCATCACTTACTGCCGGCGTATTGACGAGTTTTAGAGTCCCACAAAGGGGTTACCTAGCTCAGGCGAAACGATGTGGGGTGCATATGGTGATATGCGCGGATGTCTGATTAAATGCGTGTATGTGATACCGCGTTATAATCTGGCGTTATCTTTTGGTCGGGTCATATGTGATATGACCGGTATATTAAATCAATTATTGATTTAATATTAATGACCATTAGTCTTTTCACTTGTAATCTTTTCTTTATTTATTGTATGTATGAATCTATGTATGTTGATATGAATGCACACATGCATGCATACATGTGTCATGGTGATGATACATTGGAATTGGCTATGCAAGACTCACTAGGTTTGGATATTTATTTATTTTAATTATTGATTAAAGAATTAATTAGGATTATATCATGATTGCTTTGTTTCTACACACTTCCATTGTTGACTTTGACTTGAACCATGGTTTAATTACTATACTTAAACCATGGTTTAATCTCTACACTTAACCATGATTTAATCTCTACACTTATTCTTTAACCATCTAACAAAATATCTAGATATTTTCTAACCTTGGTTATGAGTGAGTGTGACCCTCTCTCATATATTCATTATTCATTTTATTATTGGCATAAGATTAATCTTGAGCTTGCTTAGCCTCTTCCTTCTTCTTCTTCCTCAAACCTTACTACCTCTTCATAAGTGAGTGAAGGAGATAAAAAGAAAAGATTTTTAAGTGAGATCCATACCCACATCACCAATCTACACTAGTTTAGCTCACTAGTTTAGGTTGTTTTGCATCACTTCTACTTGTTTTAGTGAAGCAAGGAGCTTGAACCAAGGTACTCCGCGGTGGATCGTCGTGGACAACGAAAGACTCAAGCGGACCCGTCCAAACAACGAGTTGAACCAAGGAGTCTAGCAAGGAGGTCTACAAAGGTTGTATTTACTTTCACTTAGTGTTAGACTCTTGTTATAGTATGAGATACTATTTTGTTACCCTAAACATCTAGTTTGATCCTAGGTTAAGATTACTTAGCACCCAAAATTTTAATTGTAGCATGTGTGTTGCTAGATAACTCTACTCAAGGTGTTGAGGAATCCCAACAGTACCCATTCTCTAATGAGCACTTGTGTACAATCTTTGAAGTCAAACACCAATGGTTATGGGATCAACCATCGCCCCATACAAGGTCAAGAAACGTACACACAGTCTACTCTGGAATATCGATGCCCTGTCTCGATATCCCCTCGACTAGGAACTATTAAAGGATGTGCTTGTGGACTACCCAGGTCCCAGTAGCATGATCCGCATCATAGTCCTGGTAGTCAAGCCAACATCCCAGGGCTTTATCAACATGTATCAGAGAGACAGTATAATAATATAAGTGTACATGTTAAGATAAAGAGCAACCAGATAGCATACTATCATGGCGAGCAAGAAAGACCTCTATATATATGTCCAAGCATCCACTATAATATACAATAATGGCCTCTAGGGCATACATATTCCTAACAACGTACACATTAGAAATCGTTATGTCACCGTATCACCTAATAACATGTAGCTTTTTAGTTATTGTTTAGTACCTATACCACACTTACTAGTTCAGTTATCGCATTTTCTTGCCTAGTTAGATGCCACGCTCATGTAAACACACTGGTTATGCACTACAGAGTTGTTCTGTGCTGGTACTCATTGTTTTATTATTGTTTCATGCTTATGAGATTCGGTTTTCATGAGATTTCTAGGTTTGAGAAACCGCAGATACACTTTGAAAACGAACGATTGTTTTAAAAACGCGGTTTCTCTTGATATGATGTTTGGCGTCCACCATGAGTTTTCTCGGTTATGAGTTATGTGTATACCTGATTCGAGGAGAGAGGAAGCACTGTCTGCGGGTACATGGTGGACCCGATACTGTATCCCGGGGCAAGAAAATCGTATAGAGAGACGTTGAGCCCGGCAGGGGAACACCACTTACCGATGATAGTACTGGACTCAGTGGATATCCAGAGGATACGGACCAGAGCAATTAAGACAGATGGATATAAGGGTCGATCCAATGAGATGGCGCCTGAGATATGAGGATTTACGTGTCGATGCTAGACACGGGTTTTATGATGTTTTCGAGTGTCGATGCTGGACACTCAGGTTTTTATGATGATTTGATGTGTCATTGATGGACACACGTTGGATGATACACATATACACATATATATGATACATATGACATGGTACCATATTATGACACATGCACGATTATATTATTATTATTATACTTATGTTTACACTATCACCTTCGTTACCACTCGACTTTATATGTTTATCATACTTATGTATATACGATCACTCGCGTTACCACGCAGTATTATTATATTATTATTTTACCATATCACCTAGGAGATCGTTATACATTCGATTTCTACCTGATAAAGTTTTTTCTACTCACGAGTTGGCAACTCACCCCCATTGTGCCATAGTTTTCTTGCAGGGTCGACCGCACGGATTCAGTAACGGCTTGCTGGCACACAGCTTTGTTCTGGGTGATTTGCATTGGTATGTGGGGCACACTTTGGATCGTGACCACCATTTTTATATATTTATTCAGTTGTATCTAGTTAAAAGCTCCATCAACCAGACTTTGTATATTTGCTATTAGAAACTACAGATTTGTATATTCTTTCGGACTTAGAGTCACAGATAAGTTTTTATTCTTTATTTTTGGTTTTGATGATACTTTGGTTTTCTTTATCTTCTTTTCTGTGATTGATCTTCACCTTGGGGTGTCGTATATCTTTTTTTGTGTGATTGTGATTCCGCCGATTGGCGAAGAGCTAGCTCTCGCTTGGGGATGCCTATATTATTGTTATGTATTGGTTTTGGATCAAATTTACAAAGGAGGTGCTGCCCAAATTTCAAATGACGAAAATGTTTTCAAAAATAGTATACAACTCACTTGAATTTTCATATAACATTAGTTATACTTTTCAAGAAAGAATTTGAATCCATTATACCTTTATTTCAAAACCGCACCTCCATTATTTTCCTAAAAAGGTTTAGACTTCTAGACTTTCGGCTTACTTGGATTACGGTAGGGTCCTATAGACTTCACGTGATTCAAGTGCCGGTCACGTGCCAATTCCGAGTCGTGACAAATTTGGTATCAGAGCGTTAGGTTTAACCTTGGTTCGAGTCTAGATTTGACTATGCGAAGTCCAAGGCGTATATATATATTTCGGAACCTAGACTTGACCTTACGGAGCTTAGACTTGACTGATAGGGTATTAGACCCGAACTTTCGTCACGTAGGTTGACCTTGGTTGATGGAGTAGGTAACTTAAGTAGAGTGACGTACCGTGTGTATGTTCCGCGGCATACTTACGATACGCTGCTCTGCTTAAGTGACCGTAGGATATACATTTCTTGAGATCCGTTATTCTATTCGTTCCTATGATCTATCCTCATCGATGTTTGCTTGTGGTTCCTGTCACCATGGCTACGAAAGTAGAGAGAACTACGGCTAGAGATGCGGTCAGAGCGAGCTCGTCAGGACGAGGACTGACCATGATATTCTTCCGGTGACGGAGGAACGTATTGATTTATTGTTTTGCTAGGATTTCTTGCTTGACACGAGAGTTTGGGATCTGCGCTGGATGATCGGGCCATCGCTTAAGGCCGGCCAGATTGAAAAGACCGTTGAGGTATAACTTATTCCAGAAATCGATGTGTTGTCTACCGTGCATACAGATGAACCAGCTGTTGCTGAGATTGACGGGATGTCGCCTCCAGAGTTTATAAAGCTGAAGCCAATTGAGTTTACAGGCAGGGATGTGACAAAAGATCGCTAGTCATTCTTGGATAAGTGATAAGATAATTCGTCGATTTGGATGCCCCGACGCAGGATCAGCTAAGTCGAATAATTCCAATTTGAAAGGTCTTGCTTAGACCTGATGTAAGTCGATCAAGAGAGGACGAGCAAAGCGTATTCCTCCGATGACTTGGATGAGTTCCAGAGGACGTAATTGTCCAGCTGTCTTCTATAGAGGGTTGAAGATACCGAATTCGTAGCTTCGAGTCCTTACGAGAGACTCCGGATTAACTGTAATCGAGAATGAATTGCAGTACGCAGCCATCAAGATATGATTCCGATTAGGACGATAATGAAGAAAAGTGGAACAAGAAGTTCGTGCGAGATCTTAACGAGTTGTTGTTCCTCCCCGTTGATATCAGAGGCTTGATACATACGCAGAGGCGTTGGATACGGCCACAATTCTAGAGGAAAGTCGTGATGATATCGTAGCTGTCCCGGAACAGAAGCGGATTTAGTAAAGAGTGCCAACTTCCGTACAGTTCGGCAGAGGTGAGATCGGAAGAGACCATTTTAGGTTCTTTCCAGGACACCGTAGCGATAAAGATTTGGACCCAAGATCGGTTGTATGGCATGCACTGAGAGGGCCAGAGACCGCCGTCGGGACATGCTACATTGCGAGTGGTCAGGTTAATTAGCCAGGAGATGTTCAGAAAAGGCGTCAGAGCGGGACTGTTTCCGTCGTTATTCCTAACCGGACCGTCGAGCCGAGAGATCGTGGAATTAGTGATCGACATAGAAAACGAGGACCTAACAGCAGAGGACGCCGGACCGTGGGCAGGAGGCAAGTAGATATTCTTGCTCTTCCAGCTTTGGGTGCACCGGCACCTTTTGACATTGAGAAAGGTGTATCTCAATATCATTTATTTTTGATTTGTGTTTAGAGATCCGAGTATCACGCTTATATCGTTTTAAACTTTTGAGTTTTGATGATTGAGTTTCGTGATTGGTATTTTCGTGCACCATAGCTGCACTTGACAGATATTTCCTATGTGCACCATAGTTGCACTTGATTCATATTTTTATATACCAGTTATACTATTTTTGTTTTTGTGCATACCTATTGCACTCGATTTTGTTTTGTGCACTTATTGCACATATTTATGATTCTGTGTATCCCGATACTGTCGATTTTGATTTCGTGCACTCCGATATACTTGATTTTGATTTCGTGCATTTAGTATGCACTTGATTTTGACTTATGCACTCGGTGTAGTTCACATGCGCTTTCGGTGCATTGATATGGGTTTTGTGCACACAGTTGCACATGTTTATGATTTCATACACCTCGGTATACTTGATTTTGATTTCGTGCATGTTTTATACGGTTGATCTTGATTCATATACTTGATATTTATTTTCATGCACACTAGTGTACTTGATATTCGTTTTCGTGCACCCTAGTATACTAGATTTATGTTTTCGTGTAGTGCACTTGATATTCGTTTCCGTGCACCCTATTGCACTAGATACTTTTGTTCAGATCTGACGCATTTGATTTAGATTTTTTGCACACTTGGCGCACTTAATGTGATTTTGTGGACACCAGATGCACTTAATCGAGATTTTCGTGCATATCAGTTGCACTTGGTTGAGATTTTCGTCCACTTTAGATGCACTTGAAATCATTGTCGTGCACACCTGTTGCACTTGACAGATGCTTTCGTGTACACCTGTTGCGCTTAATCTTCACTTTCATGAACATTTGTGGCACTTGGATTTGTCCTTGATTTCCGTGCGTACCAGCTGCACGTGATATTTCCATATCCACCCATTGAGGCTGGGTTCTTCTTTCGAGTATCATGCTCTATGCTATATGTACTATATTATGTAGTAACCGAGCAGGACTGGTCTGAGGACAGTACCTGAGTATTTTTGCATGCATCGATATTTACCGACAAGATTTTCAAAAAAAAAGGGGAGCTATAGTCTCACTATTTTCCTACGTGTCCATAAGTGACACGAACTTTTACAAAGAAAACCCATCTCAATCATTTTCAAGGGGCGAGACGTGTATTTTAAGCAAAACGTATATAGATATATATCTATTTTTTCACAAACGAACGTCCACTACTTGTGCCGTGATATATGCATCGCACGGCGATTTGATAAGAATTTTGCCTGCATTTTTATTCAGTTATTTAGACGATTTCAAAAGGATGCGTACTATATATATATAATAGCCTTGATTATATCATATTTGATTTTAACAGTAGATTTCAAAACTTGCATCTTCATCATAACTCACATGATCGCATGACGGAGTTTCGATTTTTGAGTTTTGCACTCGTTTTCATGCGCATACGCGCTGTGTTTTTCTTGCGTATTCATGATTTTGGAGCCCCGTTGATTTGATTGATTTACTGAAATATTTTTATATTTTGGGGATTTAAATTTAAATTCGGGGACCGAATTTATTTAAGGTGGGAAGATTGTGACATTTCAGAAAATATAAAATAATATTTTTGGGATTTAAATAATAAAATAATAAATTTTATGAATATTATGCATGTAGGGAAATAAGTTTTAGCAAAATGGTATAATTATATACCTATGTTTTGGAAAATATTTGGAAATTAATATGAATTATTAACTATGAAGGCATTTTTTGGATTTGGACATTTTATAAATTATTATACAATTATTTGCATACAAGTTTATGTTAAAATTGATTAGTATATTACTAATTGTGCATTAAACCAAGTTATTTTGATAAAATCATCTTTAAATGTCATGACTTGTAACCATTGCATTTGTGACATTTGGTTTTATATTTTTATTTAAAGAGAAGAGAAAAAGAAAAGCAAAGAAAAGAAAAGAAAAGAAAAAGAAAATAAATAATATGAGAGAGGGGACATGGAGGTATGGGGTGAGAGAGGGAGAGAGAGAGAATGAGCCATGATCACAGATAGTTACTTGTTCCATCACTCCTTTTTCCTTCATCTCTTTTTCTTCACCTCCCTCTTCTTCCTCTCTTCCTTCACCTCCATCACCTTCACTACCTCCCCCACAAACGCCATCAAACCACCTTCAAACCTCATCTAACCATCACAAAAATTATTCCTAAGTTCACTACAAGAATCATGGTGGGATCAAGTTGGAGTTTTGAGCACTTTGGACCATCTAGGAATTTTCTTGATGTGCTCCATTGAGGTAAAACACTCACTTTTGTTCAAATGTTTAGTTTCCTAATCTCAACCATTAGTTTAGAGTTAAAAAGGGTTAAGTTTTGTGATCTTGTAAAATTCTATATGTCTTTTGGCCTAGTAGTGATGGTCGCCTTGTCTAAAATGAGCTTTGAAGTCCAAATCACGAACTTAGAATTTTCCGATATCGGGTTTTGTTGAACTGTGGTCATCAATTAGAGTCTGGGATGACTCGAGAACTCAGAAAATTAAATAGCAAGTACAGTAAGAGTGCAGACATATAGGAAGATACCCTAGAAGCCCGAGCCCCCACTTTCCCCTCATAGCAGCCAATTTAATCAATATGGCCGCAAATTGCGGCCTGATCTTGGAGTTAGGGTTTGGTTTTGTTGGCTATAGTGCCCTCAAGTCAATTATTGGATCGTGGGCACGTGATTGCAATGATTGAGGGATGAACTATACCGGTAGAACTGTCTTACTTGAGATGATAGTATGCTATCTGGTTTGTCTTCATCATCGTGTACATGCTTCAGGTGACATTACAGATCACTATTACATGTTGATAGAGCCTATAGGATTCATGCTTGACTACCAGCAGTATGATGGTGATCATATACGTGGGAGTTGGGTAGTCTATAAGCACATCCTTAAAGTGTCCCTAGTCGTGGGAGTTTCGGGACTGGGCATCGATACTCCAAAAGTAGACTAGTATATACGGATCGAGACCCCGACGAGGGGCGATGGCCGGTCTCAAAAGCCATTGGTGTCAGTTGGTTCACCTAAGATTTATACAGGTGCTCATTGGGTTATGAGTACACCGGACGGACACGCCGGGAACATACTAGTTGGTATTATACCTATTGTCAGATAGCAGTTCCCTGGTGACATGTGTACATGTTAGTCTATCGACCTGAGATCATCATTTGTCTCGTGTGAGTTCCCACTGTGCTTTGATTACTACCCTACCACGGCTCAAAGGAGTCGTGCAAACAGGTTTTAGTTGGGTACAGTCCCGAGCCACATGGAGGCAGTGAGCGGATCGTCAGGGGATTCGTCTCTCCCGGTATTGGGGGTTGATGTCGCGGTGTGCACGGATGGCCATCACCAGAAATGCTCGGCCGGGGTAGACGAGAATTACCGATCTAGGATCGGTAGTTTCTTAGTTGGTGATAGGTTTCATGCTAACACTAAATGTCAAGTTATTAGGGGTCTGACTTTATCCACCCCCTAGACTCGATATGCGATACTCATAGACGAACGGACCAGACTGTACGGATATTTTCACCGTCAGGCTCAGTAGGGTTTCAGGATGAATTTGCTCGTCGGCCTCCCTTTCGCTCAATACCTGGGTAGCCGTTACGTACAGTTAGTGCCACTGACGTGCTTGTGGTTAAACCCACTGTCAGCGTATTGACGAGTCTTTAGAGTCCCATACAGAGGGTTTCCCTGGTTCGGGTGAAACGTTGTAGAGGCCGTATGGTTTTATGGCAGGGTTCGATCATATACGTGCACTTGTGCATGGATCATGATCAGACGGATAATACTAGTGGGCTTTGGTTTAAGCCGGATCCTAATATTATATTGTTGGATTATTTTCGTCTCGTTGTATTCGTATTCAGTAGGAATACAGATGCATGTATGTATATACGGATGAGGGGTATTCTTGTAATCCGTTACAAGGTTACTTTTGAAGATGCCATTTCTTTTTCTAGTATTAAACATTTAGGGTTTTTGTTTAAATGTTTAATATTGTTGAGGTGAAGTGTGAGTGCAAGTCTTGGCTTAGGGCATTGATTGTGGCATGGTGACTCATGGAGTTGGGTCTTGTGTGAGCTTTATGAGATATTATTGTGGCATGGAGCAGATATTTTGAGGGCTAGGTTTTTTCTTTAGTTGCTTACAATAATTCTCACAACACTCACAAGAGAGAAAAACAACAGACACCTTTTTCTTGAGTTGTTTTTCTTTTGTGCTAAGTCTTGAGCTCACTCTTTTCTTCACTCGGCTTCTTATTTAACCTCCACCCATTCCATCTCATGTGTTGAGAATCATTGGGTGTTTTGTGTTAAATTATTCACACACTATCTCTACTTCATCTTGGGTATGTAGGCTAGCAAATTGGATGTCCGAGTTGCTTCGATTTTGAAGCGGGGGCCCGTATTACTAATTCTCGACGTGGATCTTCTTCGACGAGGGAGACCGGAGAGCGAACTTGTTTGAGGCAGGCGCGACGAGCTAAGGATGAAGATTGAAGACCGAAGGACACAGATCGATCGGTATAATCTAAGCTCCGTTATATAGAACTAGTATAGGGTTAATGGTACGATCCGTCGATTAGGGTTTCGTTAGCGCCGGGTTTTTAAAGTTTTTGTTCCGCGTTTGGCCACGGATTGATGGCCGGGACGCTGGCATAGCCTTACTGGTTTTTAATCCATAGCTCAAGCACCAGATGTGTAGGCCTATCCAATGTGTAAAATGTTCTAATTTCACCTTAGGTAGAATCTGAGAGTGTTTTACTAAGTTGCTGATTTCGTTTTGCGACTTTTGAAAACTTGAGTTTTGATATTTGAGTTTTGACTCGGCCGCTTGACGTTCGAACATTAACGCCGGGGGTTGTTTGTTTGTTCTTGCATGCGTGGACCATAGGTTCTAAGCTTTGTGTGTTTCGCTTGCCGTATCGGTTTTCAGATTGATTTTGATTTCAATACGAAATGCATTGATTTGTAGGTACATTCGCGTGGACTTCCGGGACGACGAAGGAGAGCAAGTGTAGGGTTCCTAGGCACTCTCAAGAGGTCTCACAAGGCATCAACCATGCCAATTTCAAATTTTACAAGTGCCGAGAAACTCTAATACGGATCGTTAACTAGAGTTTTAGGCGAAACATTAAACTAGTTAACAACTTAACTAAAGATAAGAAGCTACAACCTTTGTAGATCCGGTTATCCACTTCCTTAGCTCCACGTATTCATCCTCTCGCTGTCCAAGTCGGATCTCGGACTCTAGCATCAGCTTCATCGGAGAAATGAGCGGAATGGTCGTCGGTTACGATGTCGAAGATGATCTACGTCGAGGCTTCACAAGATCAAGCTCCGACTTCACCAAGTTGTGAAACTTGTGAAGAAAACACCCTTTACTACTTGGCAAGAGGTAGAGGGTGAAGAAATAGGAGGTGGGTTCACTTTAGAATTGGATTTCTCACACTTTTGCTCAACATGCCATTAATGGTGGCAAGCTTTTTCTTTATCTCATGAAGAAGAAGAAGAAGATGATTATGATAAGTGTTTAAAATGAAAAGGAAAATGAATACTTATCATAATGTAAACCATGGTTAGGTGTAGAGAATTGACTAAGGTTAGATGAATGGTTAGGGTTAAGCATGAAGACAAAAATGGTAACTTTGGTCAAAGCTTCATGAAGCTTCAACAAGCTTCAAGAATGAAAGCAACCATTTTGTTTTCTTTTGCCATTTCTTTTTTAATCCAAATTAAAAAGATAAAAGAATGAATAAATAAAAACCCTAACCATTTACTTAACCAAGGTTTAATTCTTTACACTTAACCAAATGAGCAAGTATCATCAAACATGATACAAACATGTGCACAAAAGTATATCACATATACAACTTGCACATCTAGTGAGAAAATCCATTCAAAGTGAACCAATACTAGTTAATGCAAAGTAATATATCAAATATATAATTATATATTAAATCATTAAATCAACACTTGATTTAACGATCCGTTCATGTCGCACATAACCGACTAGTATACAATGTATCGATTTATCGAATCAACGATTCGATAACTAGGTTATATCGCATACAACCAATCGAAACATTCATCACGAGAATGAAATACGGTATCACATACTCGCATTATTCTCGGTCCCGCACATATCTCATATGCGCTCCTATTTCGTTTCGCTTGAGCCAGGAAACCCCTGTGTAGGACTCTAAAGACTCGTCAATACGCCGGTAGCAGATGATGATCATATCAAGCACCCACAAGCCGCAAGCGGTCTGCTAAACGTAACGGCCACCCGGGTATTGAGCGATCAGAAGATCGACGAGCCATCCTGCTCACACTCCTGTGAATCCAACCAGTAACACTTACCGTACAGTCCGGTCTGTTCGTCTGATATGTCGCATATCAAGTCTAGGGGTGGTAAACGTCAGACCCCAATAACCGATAAGTCGTGCCGATGTGAGGCTCATAACGGGTCCAGAAACTACTGGTAACACTTACCAACAAATCTCTGATCAGCCCTGGCCAGGGACTTCCCTGTTACGGCCAATCGAGTACAGCGCAACATCAACCCCCAATACCGGGAGAGACGAAACCCCTCCTATCGCTCATTGCCTCCATGTGACTCGGGACTGTACCCAAAGACCACCGTTTTGCATGCCCTCATGGACGTGGTAAGGTGGAGATCAAAGCACAGTGGGAATCACATAAGACTCTATGACGATCTCGGGTCTACAGACTAACCTGCACAAGTGTCACCTGAGAACTGCCATCTGACGTGAGGTATAATACCATCTGGGAGTTCTCGGCGAGTCCGTCCAGTGTACCCAGTCTCCACTGAGCACCCGTATATCATCTCTGATGTCAAACACCAATGGATATGGGATCATCCATCGCCCATCTCATGGGTCGAAAAGCGTATACGCTAGTCTACACTGGTATATCGATGCCCCGTTTCGACACACCCACGACTAGGGACCTTGAAGGATGTACCTATGGACTACCATGTCCCCACTAGTATGATCTGCATCATAGTCCAGGTAGTCAAGTACACATCCTAAGGGCTTTATCAACATGTAACTATAAGACAGTTTAAAGAGACAAGTGTACATGTTAAGATAAAGAGTAACCAGATAGCATACTATCATATCGAGCAAGAAATTCATCTCTATATATGTCCAAGCATCCAATATAATATACATCATCTGTACAATACTGGCCTCTAGGGCATACATACAACTACCAATCTCCCACTTGCACTAGGGCCAACTGCTGTAGTATCGCATACCGAGCATCCCGAAGAGTCTCTCAAACTGTATCTGGGGAATGACCTTCGTGAGTGGATCCGCCGTGTTGTTCTTCGTGTCAACCCTCCTGACCTCGATCTCCCGGCGATCAACTATCTCCCGGATCAGGTGATACCGCCTCAGAATATGCCTGGATCGCTGATGGGACCTGGGTTCCTTGGCCAAAGCCACCGCTCCATTGTTATCGCAATACAAAGGTATTGGATGCTCAATGGATGGAACCACTCCAAGTTCAGTAATGAACTTCTTGATCCAGACAGCCTCTTTGGCAGCATCGTTGGCAGCGATGTATTCAGCCTCCATCATCGAGTCTGCCACGGTTTCCTGCTTGGAACTCTTCCAGCTAACCGCCCCTCCGTAAAGGGTAAAGACAAATCCCGACTGCGACTTAGAGTCGTCCTTATTAGTCTGGAAGCTCGAATCGGTAAAGGACTCCACTTGGAGTTCTCCGTTACCATACACCAAGAGCATCTCTTTAGTCCTTCGTAAGTACTTGAGAATGCTCTTCACAGCTGTCCAGTGACTCTCTCCAGGATCAGCTTGATACCTGCTCACTACACTTAGTGAGTATGCTACATCGGGTCTGGTACATAGCATCGCGTACATGATAGAGCCTACAGCCGAAGCATAGGGTATCCCTTGCATGCGAGCTCTCTCCAAATCAGTCTTGGGAGACATCTCTTTGGAGAGAGTGACTCCAGAGATCGTGGGCTAGTACCCACGCTTGGATTCTTCCATACTAAACCTCTTTAGTATGGTGTCAATGTACCTGGATTGGGACAATCCCAATATCCGTTTGGATCTATCTCTATAGATCCTAATTCCCAATATGCAGGAGGCATCACCAAGATCTTTCATCGAGAATCTTTGTGATAAGAAGAGCTTGACCGATTGCAGCATAGGAATATCATTTCCTATCAAGAGTATGTCGTCCACGTACAATACGAGGAAGACAACCTTACTCTCTGCTACCTTCTTGTAGATACAAGGTTCATCTGGGTTTTTGACGAAATCAAACTCTTTGATAACGACGTCAAAGCAGATGTTCCAACTCCGCGATGCTTGCTTTAATCCATAAATGGATTTAAGCAGCTTGCACACCTTCGCGCTGCTCCCACTATCTACGAAGCCCTCTGGCTGAGTCATGTACACGCACTCTTCTAAATCACCGTTTAGAAAGGCGGTCTTAACATCCATTTACCAGATTTCGTAGTCATGATATGCAGCGATGGCAAGCATGATCCGGATGGATTTTAGCATAGCCACTGGAGAAAAGGTTTCGTCATAGTCCACACCTGGTCTTTGACGAAAACCCTTTGCAACAAGTCTAGCTTTGAAAGTCTCCACTTTCCCATCTACACCAAGTTTCTTCTTGAAGATCCACTTGCTCCCAATGGGTTTTACCCCTTCAAGAGCAACTTCCAAAGTCCATACTTTGTTGGTGTACATGGATTCCATCTCGGACCGCGTAGCATCCAGCCATTTCACTGAGTCCCTACTCGTGATGGCCTGCACGAAGCTAGTTGGGTCATCATCCTCCATGATGCAATCCTCGCTTCCACCGTCAATGAGAAAACCGTAGTATCTCTCAGGTGGACGAGATACCCTGCTAGATCGGCGGAGAGGCTGGGGTTCGTCGGGTACTACTGAATCCTCTGGTTCTACTAAATCTTCAGTTATAGTTTGTGTTGCTGGAACCTCTTCCAGTTCTACCTCAATGCCACTAATCTGTTTCATAAGAAAACCTTTTTCTAAGAAAGTGGCATGTCGAGAAGCAAACACCTTTTGTTCCTCGGGGTGGTAGAAGATATACCCTTGTGAATTTTTGGCATATCCTACAAACTTACATAAGACTGATCTTGCCTCGAGTTTGTCCGGATTTTGTCTTTTGACATAGGCTGGACAACCCCATATCTTAACATACTTAAGAGATGGTTTCTTCCCTTTCCATATCTCATATGGAGTGGTAGGCACTGATTTGGTAGGAACCATATTCAATAGGTGTATGGCTGTCTCAAGCGCATACCCCCAGAAGGAAATAGGTAACTCAGCTGTACTCATCATTGAACGCACCATATCTAATAGGGTGCGATTCCTTCGTTCCGATACACCGTTGTGCTGTGGTGTATAAGGTGGAGTAAGCTGAGAGAGAATCCCATTCTCTTTTAGATAATCTTGGAACTCATTGCTCAAGTATTCTCCTCCTCGATCAGATCGAAGGATCTTAATACTTATGCCCGTTTGGTTCTCTACTTCTTGCTTATATTCTCTGAATTTCTCAAAAGCTTCAGACTTGTGTTTCAATAGGAACACATGCCCGTATCTAGAGAGATCGTCAGTGAATGTAATGAAGTAGGAAGAACCGTTCCTGGCATGGGTAGACATGGGACCGCATACATCACTATGTACCAGTCCTAAGAGTTCAGTAACTCTTTCTCCGTGTCCACTAAACAGAGCTTTGGTCATTTTTCCTTTGAGACATGAATGGCAAGTATCATAAGATGATAATTCGAACGGATTCAAATAACCATCCTTGTGTACCTTAGCCAGTCGTGTCGCATTGATATGACCAAGTCTACAATGCCACAAGTAGGATTCGTTCATTTCTGAACTTTTCCTCTTGTGTGTGTTTTGTATATTGAGGACTGTATTTTGATTTAGAATGAATATGCCATTATGTAACGAGCCTGATGCAATCAACTTTTGATCTAGGAATATGTTCATAACATTATCCTGTACTACAAAATTATATCCTTCTTTACTCAATAAAGAAACTGATATAATGTTGCACATCATGTTCGGTATATAATAGCACCCATTCAGAATCATTGTATCACCACTTGGTAATACTAGGTGATATTCGCCAACTGCTTTGGCTGCAACATTTGCACCGTTCCCTACTTGAACGGAATGATCACCTTTACCCAGTTCTCTACCTTTCCGTAGCCCATGTAACTGTTTACATATGTGGGATCCTGATCCGGTATCTAATACCCAGGACGTAGGGTGAACTGAAAAACAGTTCTCAATAACTAACACACCCGAAGAAGATGCATCAACATGCATGTTCTTTTGGGCGGCTTGAGAATCTAGATATTCTCCTATTCCCTGTTCAGTTTTATAACTCTTATAAGAAAGAACGGGTCCAACGTTTCCCTGCACAGTATAACATGCGGGTTCGGTCAATACATCCATATTATTATCTTTATTAGGGCATGACATGGTCGCTACCTGGAGAGAGAGAGAAGAAAACACTTTAGCGTATGCTCTTGCAAGATCAGATTGGTTATTATCTTATCTAATCAGGATGGCTCCCACTGGTTTTTATCAAATCTTCCTTCAAACCCTAAAAGGAAAGACTAGCCGGGATTAATTACACACTACAAGTTCGCCAATCTTTCAGCCAGGCCAGTGTTGGTACTTTGAGGGAGGTCCCCCGTGCTTTCGCACGAACCTAATTAATGTAAACCTCGTTTTCCCAGAGGCGTAACCCCGTTGACACCTTTCTAGACACCTACTTGATTAGCTAATTGCAATGTGTAAAACTCTCTCAGGAGTAACTCTTACTCGCAGTGGGTATCGGGATCCAACTATCTCATAGAAGGTATGCAATCTCATTGAAAATTTCAACACTTGAAATTCCCAATAATATTTTACCCCTAGTGTTCTATGACCTTGACGAATGCCAAACAACCCATAGTCCACTAGTCAAGTTCAACCCGTACATTTCTTGATTGAATTAAACCCACCCGCACGACCCTTGACGAATGCCAAACAACGCCGTACGAATACCTTAATCCAATCTGCATCATATGCATAAGCAGATAAATACTAGTTAGCTACCGTACACCACGCCTTGACGAATGCCAAACTACCGTAGCACGAATACTAAGTAGTACTTATCTGAAATGACGGAGGGCTACGCAGGTTTTCAGAAAACCATGAGCGTAATGAACTTGATATCGTCGTAGAATCATGTGAAACTTTTAAATGGAATGTTTTTGAGGCTTTTCTAGTTTTGCTAAAGGGGTCACTCCCGGTGAAGGGATCGTCGGCCCTTTCCTCGTCGAATGAGGTGCGGGATATATCATATATATCGCTATGCAAAGCAGAAACTATAAAAGCAATCAAAAGACAAACCGAGTGTGTAGCATCTGCCAGTTATTGCTAAAGGAGTCACTCCCGATGAAGGGATCTCGGTCCTTTCCTCATCGAATAAGATGCAGGGTATATCATATATACCGCTATGTAAAGCAAGAACTGTAGCTACCTGTTTTGTTTAAAAATTTGATTCTACAACATCTTAGGTTTCTTTTCATTCATTAATCACATTAATGAAGTCCCATCAATTATTTACGTAAACATCACAGATAAATACAACGTACACTTATGCCATCCGCATTCGCCTCGATGTCCCCTCGTGCACCGTTAGGTTAGGTAACTAACGACAGAGCAGGGCAGGGCTAGTGCGGGTGCAAAACATAAGTAACGTCTATATAATATATCATATATACTATATACTGTATCTATCACAGAACATCATATGATCACATCACAGATATCGCAGCAGAAGAAACATATGAAACATTGGATATACTAGGATGTCCGTGTTTTCAATACGAGCCAGTATAAAACACGGATTCCACGGTCGTGATGAATAGCCAATCCCACACCCTTAGATCTCTACGAGAGCGGCAAGCAACCCTACCAATTCTAGGGTTAGGAGACCCGGACTCGACTCCTCGAGATGGTCTCCCACTGGACCCTAGAACCCGGTTACTTGTGCTCCCCTCCTTGGGTCTATCCTAATGCGGAAAAGTAAATAATATACAAAAGGTGACAGCTTCCGCAACCTGGAAGTGCCCCAAATAAAAGAATATTACATACAAGTTTTTACATGAATTAAAATGAAAAACACTCATCTCACATAAAAACCCCCGGCTATTCAAACACGACAATCCAATATAACATATCCAGCAACACATAACATCACATGTCATCAACGTAAGTAAATATGCGCATCCCAATTGTCGTTGACATATAGCAACGAAACCGGCGATATCACATATTACACTTACGGTCACAGAAAAGAAAGTGTAAAACTACAACAGTTGGAATCCGCAACCTCCTTAGACATCGCATGCCTAATCAAATGAAATACTTAGACATCACATGCCTAACAATTATAAACCCCGCATTTTAGTCCCATTATCGAAAACTCTTTTCAATATCAGGTGAGACTAAACCGCTAGATTTATAACATTCATTCAGTTATCTCATAACTGTTTGTGAATTCCAATATTGTATCCCATTCCGGATAAATAGAAAATATTAAACTTTCCGATCGAACATTCGAATACCCAAGTTTTCCCGAGACTGTTCAACACATGAAATAAGTTCAAAGACATTCACTTCATGCCTCAGTACCAACGGTCCAGCCGTACAAGGGTCAAGCCAACGCCTCACATGTGGCACGCCGTACTGCCCCAAACCCGAAGGTTCAAAGGGCAGTTCAAGACGGTCACATAATCGAGTTAAGGTTTGTTGTCTTCTAGAGGGACCATCGCGTTACTTGCACTACTCAGAACGTCCTTAAACCACAGAAAAATCCAACACTTGGATATTTTCCGGCAGGGGAAAAGTTGGGTAATTATATCCGGTCGAACTTTTTAACATATTCGAAAATTATCCAGAAAAACACATAGACAAAGCTTGATAATCCGATCGAATCATCGATCTTCAATGCAACCCCAGAACACTCAACTCTTGAGTCAATTTAAAAATTCCCAGAAAACTCAGCATAATAAAATAGGAATTACTGTGCAAACAGGGAAGGATGACGTCATGATCAGGCCGCGGAACAGCGGCAGAAGCCAGGCTTATGCCGCGGTTCCGCCGCACTTTGGACTCTTCATTTTGAAAATTTTGCACCGTAATTCTTAGAATTCCCTGCTGAATTTTTTAAGCATTTTTAATCTGGAAAAAACCCAGTTTTTAGAAAAAGTCCAGAGAGCACTTAGGTTTTTAGGGTTTCGGTTCGATCGGGTTTCAAACGTCGTCTACACTTCGCCTAAGGCTCTAGCTAGGCTCTGATACCACTGTAGGGTTCCTAGGCACTCTCAAGAGGTCTCACAAGGCATCAACCATGCCAATTTCAAATTTTACAAGTGCCGAGAAACTCTAATACGGATCGTTAACTAAAGTTTTAGGCGAAACATTAAACTAGTTAACAACTTAACTAAGGATAAGAAGCTACAACCTTTGTAGATCCGGTTATCCACTTCCTTAGCTCCACGTAGTCGTCCTCTCGCTGTCCAAGTCGGATCTCGGACTCTAGCATCAGCTTCATCGGAGAAATGAGCGGAATGGTCGTCGGTTACGATGCCGAAGATGATCTACGTCGAGGCTTCACAAGATCAAGCTCCGACTTCACCAAGTTGTGAAACTTGTGAAGAAAACACCCTTTACTACTTGGCAAGAGGTAGAGGGTGAAGAAATAGGAGGTGGGTTCACTTTAGAATTGGATTTCTCACACTTTTGCTCAACATGCCATTAATGGTGGCAAGCTTTTTCTTTATCTCATGAAGAAGAAGAAGAAGAAGATGATTATGATAAGTGTTTAAAATGAAAAGGAAAATGAATACTTATCATAATGTAAACCATGGTTAGGTGTAGAGAATTGACTAAGGTTAGATGAATGGTTAGGGTTAAGCATGAAGACAAAAATGGTCACTTTGGTCAAAGCTTCATGAAGCTTCAACAAGCTTCAAGAATGAAAGCAACCATTTTGTTTTCTTTTGCCATTTCTTTTTTAATCCAAATTAAAAAGATAAAAGAATGAATAAATAAAAACCCTAACCATTTACTTAACCAAGGTTTAATTCTTTACACTTAACCAAATGAGCAAGTATCATCAAACATGATACAAACATGTGCACAAAAGTATATCACATATACAACTTGCACATCTAGTGAGAAAATCCATTCAAAGTGAACCAATACTAGTTAATGCAAAGTAATATATCAAATATATAATTATACATTAAATCATTAAATCAACACTTGATTTAACGATCCGGTCATGTCGCACATAACCGACTAGTATACAATGTATCGATTTATCGAATCAACGATTCGATAACTAGGTTATATCGCATACAACCAATCGAAACATTCATCGCGAGAATGAAATACGGTATCACATACTCGCATTATTCTCGGTCCCGCACATATCTCATATGCGCTCCTATTTCGTTTCGCTTGAGCCTGGAAACCCCTGTGTAGGACTCTAAAGACTCGTCAATACGCCGGTAGCAGATAATGATCATATCAAGCACCCACAAGCCGCAAGCGGTCTGCTAAACGTAACGGCCACCCGGGTATTGAGCGATCAGAAGATCGACGAGCCATCCCGCTCACACTCCTGTGAATCCAACCAGTAACACTTACCGTACAGTCCGGTCTGTTCGTCTGATATGTCGCATATCAAGTCTAGGGGTGGTAAACGTCAGACCCCAATAACCGATAAGTCGTGCCGATGTGAGGCTCATAACGGGTCGAGAAACTACTGGTAACACTTACCAGCAAATCTATGATCAGCCCTGGCCAGGGACTTCCCCGTTATGGCCAATCGAGTACAGCGCAACATCAACCCCCAATACCGGGAGAGACGAAACCCCTCCTATCGCTCATTGCCTCCATGTGACTCGGGACTGTACCCAAAGACCACCGTTTTGCACGCCCTCATGGACGTGGTAAGGTGGAGATCAAAGCACAGTGGGAATCACACAAGACTCTATGACGATCTCGGGTCTACAGACTAACCTGCACAAGTGTCACCTGAGAACTGCCATCTGACGTGAGGTATAATACCATCTAGGAGTTCTCGGCGAGTCCGTCCAGTGTACCCAGTCTCCACTGAGCACCCGTATATCATCTCTGATGTCAAACACCAATGGATATGGGATCATCCATCGCCCATCTCATGGGTCGAGAAGCGTATACGCTAGTCTACACTGGTATATCGATGCCCCGTCTCGATACACCCACGACTAGGGACCTTGAAGGATGTACCTATGGACTACCATATCCCCACTAGTATGATCTGCATCACAGTCCAGGTAGTCAAGTACACATCCTAAGGGCTTTACCAACATGTAACTATAAGACAGTTTAAAGAGACAAGTGTACATGTTAAGATAAAGAGCAACCAGATAGCATACTATCATATCGAGCAAGAAAGTCATCTCTATATATATCCAAGCATCCAATATAATATACATCATCTGTACAATACTGGCCTCTAGGGCATACATACAACTAACAGCAAGGCGTTCATCAACTTGTGCTAGGGCGAGAATAGTAGGTGAGTAGATATATATCTACGGGGGAAGTCGGGTGGATGGCGTATAGCACCCCCGCAACCATAGTACTAGGATACTAGGTATATAGTTAGATATATATAAATACTAGATATGTTTTCCTAGCTAATAGCAATCTAGGATACTAAGAAACAGTAAGTATACTCGTGGAGAGGAATATCAAGCCTTTAGCCATATGTAATTGTGCTTCTACACATACGCACATAGATATATGTATGTGTGTGTGTGTGTGTGTGTGTGTGTGTGAGGAAAAGTTCGTTACAACATCATGAGATGAGGATATAAGATATTATGATGACACGAGTCGATATGATATATATGAAAATTAGGCGATATATATTCATGATGCGATACGAGATGATGTGACATGTGACGATATGTGACTAGATGAGATAATATGATGTACGCATCATAGATCCGTACTCTTGATTGATGATATCGTATGATGGGTTATACCGTACGTGATATGATGTACAGGATAATAGATCCTTGCTTTTGATTTGATGATACCGTACGATGGATTATACCGTACGTGATATTATGAGGATGGATCGCCGACTTATGAATGTATCGATTCGGAAGCATATTGTTTTAAATAACTTAAGTAGATATTAGGATATATTTAGAACCATACCTATTTTCAAAGCTAACGAATCATTTTACACTTTTAATTGATAATCTCAAGGGACGCTATGGATTTTCAAATGGTATCTTTTTTTCAAAAACACCGTAGCCCCTATTTTTCTAAAAACAACGATTTGTACTAATTTAAACTATAACTGTATAACTCATAAGTAGCTACGTATTTTACACTGTTTGCGTTTACAATGTTCTCTTTCTGTTATGCTCGTATTATTCTCATTTTTGTGGTATACATACTACGTTCCTTTCCCTTATTCTTGTATGACTTCGCCTGCTAGGACGCACGCACCATTACCGATGATGCGCATGTTGCACATACACATACTCGCCGGCTCACACACTTTGTTAGTGTATATGCCCTAGGGGCCATTATTGTATCATACTAGCTTGTATATTACTTAATGGAAGTTTGGGATATTCACAGTTATATTAACTGTCTTGCTAAACATGGTAGTATGCTACTTGGTTATATCTATCTTAATATGTGTGTACGTATTGATAGAGCCCTTAGGATCTTGCTTGACTACCAGCGTTGTGATGGCAGTCACACTAGTGGGGGCTGGGTAGTCTACAAGCACATCCTTTTTCAGGTCCCTAGTCATAGGATTATCGAGACAGGGCATCGATACTCCGGAGTAGACTAGTGTGTACGCTTCTCATCCCAGTTGGGGAGATGGTCTGTCCCACAGCCATCAGTACGTCGTACTGGAGATAGTATACAGGTGCTCATTGGGTTACGGGTACACCGGACAGGACTCGCAGGGAACTGTTGGTTGGTATTATACCCGTCGTCAGTTAACAGTTCCCAGGTGACATGAGTACAGCATAGTCCGCAGACTTGACACTGCTACTTCGTCTCGAGTGTGTCCCACTGTTCTTAGATTGCTACCCTACCATGGCTCAAAGGAGTCGTGCAAACAGGTAGCAGTTGGGTGCAGTCCCGAGCACTTGGAGGCAGTGGCGGTTAGACAGGATTCGTCTCTCCTGGTATTGGGAGTTGATATCGCGCTGTGTCTGGAGAGCCATTACGCAAAGTCCCTAGCCAGGGCAAGCGAGATTTACTGGTAGGTTTTTCAGTAGTTTCTCAAAGTGTAATGGGCTTCACTCCGAGACGACTTATACCGCTTTTAGGGGACTGACGCTTGCCGCCCTCTAGGCCCGATATGCGATAGTCCTAGACGAACAGACCTGACTGTACGGAGATTGTCACATCAGGCTTAGTAGGAGTTCGGATGGGTTTCTTCATCGGCCTTCTTATCGACATCTACCTGGGGACCGTTATGTACAGCTAGTGCCTCTTGCGATCTGTGGTTAAACCCACTGCCAGCGTAGTAGTCGAGTCTTTAGAGTCCCACACAGAGAGTTTCCCTGCTTCGGCCGAAACGATATAGAGGTCGTATGGTTTTACGATAGGGTTCGGACGCATACGTGTTTTTACGCACGTACGATGTTCGGACAGTTTTTACTAGCGGGCTTTGGTTTAAGCCAGATTCTAGTATCGGATTATTGGATTTATACAGTCTAAAGTTTTTCCATGTTTTCACGGATAGGAGGGCGTTCTCGTAAATTGTCGAGAAGCTTCTAGAAGGATGATGACTTGGGGGTTAAGGTGGCATTTACATTAATTGGTTTAATGAGTCATGAAGCGATTCATCCATGGAGTTAATGTTGCATTTATGATTTAAATGACTCATGAGATGAATCACTATGAGAGTTAATGAAGCATGATGACACATTATTATTTGTTATTCATTTTAATAAAATCATATGCTTCATATATTCAAATGATATCATTATTCCAAAATGATTCTCACTCTCACCTTCTCTCTCCTCAAGATCTCTCTCTTCAAACCCTAACCCTAACCTCTCATGTGTTGAGATCAAGGGTTAGCTAGACTTATTAATCCCTAATCACACTCTATATTCCCTAGGTTGCTTTGATTAGCACTTTCAGTAACCTTGTTTCCTCAAGTTAGAGGCAAAGCTTGGAGTAGTAGCTTTCGGGTGGATCTTCTATTACAAAGAGGAGGCCGACGAGGAGGTGGTTAACGAGAAGAAGAAGGACTTGGTTCATTAGGTATAATCTTCTTTCATAGTAGCTAATTCCTCCTATGATAGTGTTAGTTAGAGTTTAGCAAAAATCCTTATTGTTAGGCGATGTTAGTTTAAAGCAAATGATTGTTTTTTATATTTCCGCCTCCCCGCAACTCGTGGGATGTACAACGTCGACTTACAGTGGTATCAGAGCCTCGCTAAACCATAACTAACTTGTTAGCAAAGTCGTTAGAAATTCGATCGCAAAACGAACCGAAAAAACATCAAATTGACCAAGTTTCTGTCGATTTTAAAACGAGATCTAAAAATTTTTTAGGTTCCCTTAAAATTACAAGCAGGAAAATATAAGGTTACAGGAGAAATTTGGGTTCCTGAATCGGCCAAACAGCCGCGGAACCACGGCCGATCCAAGCGATCCGCCGCGGATCCGCGGCCGAGTTGAAGCCGATTGACCCCAAAATTCCCCAGTAACTCTTCTGTGTTAATTTTGTTCTTTCTGGAATGTTTTGTTTCTGCTCAAGTCTCAGGTGCACAGAGAAGTTTTTGGAGTAGAATCAATTGTGTTTGCTCGATCGAAATTCTATAATATTTGGCTAATTAGATTATATCTGTGATGTATAATGTGTTCGTAAACCTCCCCTAACTGCTAGTATGTCGGTTGGTAGGGGGTTGCACATTTCTGTAATGATTTTACTGTTTGTGTTTATCAACTTGATTGGATCGTTGTGATGATTAACCGGGGTTTGAGATGGGTTTTAATATTCATTCTTTCAATGTAAATTGTAATATGATGTAATATTCTTTTGCGGGGCACATCCAGGTTGCGGTTATAGTCACCGTTGTATTATTTCATTTACTGATTTTTGCTCCTAGGATAGACCCAAGGTGGGGTGCACAAACTACCGGGTACTTTGAAGTGTTTAGTGGCCTACTCACGTTGTTGAGGGAGACTGCTTCACTTCGGGTACTTGGCGGGTAGTTTGCCGTACCCGTAGGGGTCTAGGGTGAGGTAATGGCTATTCATCACAACTGTGTAATCCGTCTTTCGTTGCAGGCTCAAAGGAAACGCGGATTGCTTGTATATCCAATAATGTTCATATGTGATCTGGAATGCCTATTATTGCGTCTGACGAATGTACAATATCTATACATGATAGCTATTTAGATGTCACTTATGTTTTACACCCGCGCTAGCCCAGCCCCCGCTCTGTCGTTAGTTAAGTAACCTAACGGGTGAATGACGGGACCCAGTGGCGAATGCGGATGGCATAAGAGGACGTTGTATTTTCGTTGTTTTCTGCAATGATAGGTTAATGATGGGACGCATTATATTAATGCAAAGAAAATAAACCAAAGTTGAATCGTTGGAACAGTTTAAAAGAAACCACTCGGTTATTTTTAAAACAAAAGATATTTTTAATTGCGGAGTTTTAACCACTCCTTTTAAAAAGCTATTAGGTTACTTTGGTCATATCAAGTTCACTACGTTCACGGTTTCGTCAAAACCATTCGTAGCCCTCTGTCATTTCATTTGGAGCCCTCTGTCATTTCATTTGGGTATTCAGTAGTATTCAAGCTATGTATTTTGGCCAAAGTCAAGGCATAGTGTTTGGTAGCTGCTGGGTATTCATTTGTTGCATAGATAGATGAGTTAGTTTGGGACAGTCGTATTATCATTTGACCAAAGTCAGGGGTATGTACGGATGGGTTCAAATTAACAAGATAATGATGGGTAGAATTTGACATGTGACTTCTGACATTTTGACCAAAGCCAAGGTCATAAGAGCATGGGGAAAAAATTTATATCGGGAATTTCTAAAGAAACTGAAATTTGCAAAGAGATACATACCATTTGGAGTTTGATGAATGTTGGTAGTATACCTTCAGCATTATTATACGATGATATTTGGATCCCGATCCTACTGTGAGTATATGCTACTCATCAGGAGATTCGTCACTTAATGATCAATGCTATAAACTAAGTAGGTGCCGAGAAAGGTGTCAGCGGGGCTACGCCCCCAGAGAAAAGAGGTTATTTAATTAAGGAACTTCGCGAAAGCGTTAGAAAACCTCCCTCGAAGTACCGACACTGGCCTGGCTGAACGGTTAAGCAAGTATTGTACGGTGAGAATAGTCCTGGCTAGTTCTTCCTTTTTGGTTTGAGCCGGGATTCGAGAAACAGTGGGAGCCATCAAGTTTAGATAAACTAAAAACCACTCTAAACTTGCAAGAGCATCATGCTAAAGTGCTCTCTCTCTCTCTCCTAATTGCAGCGACCCAGAACATGACAGGACTTAAGTTACTACTAGAAAAAAATATATTGACAGGACCAAACTATAAAGATTGGCTGCGGAATGTCAAAATGGCTTTGACTTATGACAAATTGGGGTATGTCCTTACCACTAAGGCACCTGCAATCCCTGGTCCTAAATCCAGTAATGCGGATAAGGAAATCCACAAAACCTGGGAGTTAGATTGTGCGAAGGCCAAGTGCATCGTGCTTGCCTCGATGAATAATGAACATCAGAGGAGGCACGGGGATATGGATCTTGAATCCATATTTCTCCATACAAAGGATCTGTATGGGGAGCAATCTCGTATAGCAAGATACGAGACCTCAAAGAACTTGTTTCAGGCGAGGTTGGTCGTCGGATCATCTGTAAGAGAACATGTCCTAAAGATGATTGGCTATATAGAAGAGCTCGCAGACCTCGGGACGACTTTGGAGAATGAGCTCTATACAGACTTGATTCTCCAGTCCCTTCCTTCCACCTACGCCCAGTTTATTCTGAATTTCAACATTCAAAGAAAAGAAGTTGGACTTCCAGAACTCCTTACCATGTTGAGGAGTGCAGAGGGCACCTTGCGGAAGGCAAGGGAAACACCCGCTATGTTTGTTCGCGGTGCTTCTTCTTCCGAGTCCAAGGCTAGGGCCAAAGGAAGGAAGAATAAGGCCACCACCAAACCTAGAGGAGGTGTTATTAAGGTGGGAGTGAAGGGAAAGAAAAAGATTGCAGTGCCAGTAGTGGCAAAGGATGAGTGCTTCCACTGTGATAGGAAAGGGCACTGGAAAAAGGATTGCAAAGCTTGGAATGCCAAGAACCAGGAACCGAAGCAAGCTGTGGCTTCAACTTCAGGTGTGTTTGTAATTGAGAATTGTCTGTCAATCAACTCTACTTCCTGGATATTGGATACCGGATCAGGATCTTATATATCCAATTCATTACAGGCACTGAGAACCGTAGAGTGCTGAAGGTTGGTGATATGACCCTGAAGGTTGCTAACGGAGCTAGCGTGGGAGCTGTGTCCATAGGGGATTATCACCTTGGATTGACGAGTGGACATATTTTGGTTTTGCATAACTGTTTTTGTGTACCTAGTTTAACGTGTAATATCATATCAGTTTCCTTGTTATCGAAAGAAGGTTATGATTTCACGTTTGTAAGCGATGTTGTTAACATCCACCTTAATCATGGTTTGATTGGGTCCGGTACACTAGATAACGGTATATATGTCTTAAACCAATTACAGATTTTCAATGTCTAGAACACACTAAAAAGAAAGTCTCCAGAAATAAATAAAGCTTTCTTATGGCATTGTAGACTGGGTCACATCAATGAGACAAGGTTAACTAAGTTACATAGAAAAGGATATTTAGACCCGTTCGAATATCAATCTTATGCCACTTGTCAATCATGTCTCAAAGGAAGATGACAAAGACTCCATTCACTGGACATGGAGTAAGAGCGAGTGAGCTCTTAGGACTCATACACAGCGATGTATGCGGTTCAATGTCTACGCATGCAAGAGGTGGTTTTTCCTATTTCATTACTTTTACGGATGATTATTCTAGGTACGGATTCATTTTCTTGATGAAACATAAATCCGAGGCTTTTGAGAAATTCCAAGAGTATAAGAATGAAGTAGAAAACCAAACCAGCAAAAGTATCAAGACACTGAGATCTGATCGAGGTGGTGAATACTTAAGTGCCGAGTTCCTAGGTTACCTAAAAGAGAAAGGAATTCTCTCTCAGCTTACTCCTCCATACACTCCACAGCATAACGGTGTATCGGAGAGACGGAATCGAACCCTATTAGATATGCTATGTTCCATGATGAGTAATGCTGAGTTACCGCGATCTTTCTGGGGTTATGCGCTAGAATCAGCGGCATATCTTCTGAACAGGGCTCCTACCAAGACTGTGCCTACCACCCCATATCAGACGTGGAGTGGGAAGAAACCCCATCTTCAGCATATGAAGTTATGGGGATGTCCAGCTTTTGTTAAAAAGCAGCATGTGGACAAACTCGAGGCACGATTAGTACAGTGTAAGTTTGTGGGATATCCAAAGAACTCCAAGGGTATTTCTTCTATTACGCAGAGGAACAAAAGGTTTTTGTTTCTCATAATGCCCATTTTCTAGAACAGCAGTTTTTAGAAAAGGAAACATGTGGGAGCGAAATAGAACTGGAAGAAATTCCAGAACCATAAACTACTACTGAAAGTTTGGTAGAACCAGTAGTTCAAGAAGAACAGGACATTCCCGCACCCCTCCGCAGGAGTAGCAGGTCGTCTCATCCGCCTGAGAGATACTACGCTTTTCTCATAGATGGGGATAGAGAGGATTGCGTTATTGATGATGATGAACCTACTAGCTTCCAGCAGGCCATCCAGAGAGGCGAATCGGTACGATGGCTAGATACAACGCGGACCGAGATGGAGTCCATGTACACCAACAAAGTATGGACTTTGGACTTTGCTCCAGATGTGGTAAAACCCATAGGATGCAAATGGATCTTCAAGAAAAAGATTGGTGTAGATGGACAAGTAGAAACCTATAAGGCTAGACTTGTTGCAAAGGGTTTTCGTCAAAGACCTGGTTTGGACTATGACGAAACTTTTTCTCCAGTGGCTATGCTCAAATCCATTCGGGTCCTTCTTGCCATTGCTGCCTTCCATGATTATGAAATCTGGCAGATGGACGTAAAGACGACTTTTCTGAATGGTAATTTAGAAGAGTGTGTCTATATGGATCAGCCAGAAGGCTTCAATCAGAGTGGGAGCAGCGGGAAAGTGTGCAAGTTGCTTAAGTCTACTTATGGACTAAAGCAGGCATCGCGGAGTTGGAACATCTGTTTTGATGAAACGGTCAAAGAATATGACTTTATCAAAAATCCAGATGAACCATGTATATATAG
Organism: Agapanthus africanus; assembly: GCA_030015575.1. Taxonomy (NCBI): domain Eukaryota; kingdom Viridiplantae; phylum Streptophyta; class Magnoliopsida; order Asparagales; family Amaryllidaceae; genus Agapanthus; species Agapanthus africanus. Next base: position 200,442,022 of record CM057347.1, on the reverse strand, counting down.
TAAAATTGTAGCACGAACTGTCATATTCCTCGTCTTGTACGTGGATGACATTCTATTGATAAGAAATGACATTCCTATGCTACAATCTGTCAAAGGATTCTTGTCACACAGGTTCTCCATGAAAGACCTGGGTGATGCCTCTTACATTCTGGGGATCCGGATCTATCGTGATAGATCCAAGAGGATGTTGGGACTTTCACAGTCCAGGTATATCAACACTATACTGAAAAGATTCAGTATGGAAGATTCTAAGCGCGGTAATTTACCGGCTTGTCACGGAATTACCCTATCCAAAGAGATGTCTCGCAAGACTGATTTGGAAAGGGATCGCATGTCTATTATACCCTACGCTTCTGCGGTAGGCTCTATAATGTATGCGATGTTGTGCACCAGACCAGATGTAACTTACGCACTGAGCGTGGTAAGCTGGTATCAGTCAGACCCAGGGGAGAAGCACTGGATAGCAGTAAAGAACATTCTCAAGTACCTGAGAAGGACTAAGGAGATGTTCTTAGTTTATGGCGGAAAAGACCTCAAGATAGAGGCCTTTGCTGATTCCAGCTTCCAGAGTGATAAGGAGGACTCTATATCCATATCAGGTTATGTTTTTACCCTCAATGGAGGGGCGGTGTGCTGTAAGAGTTCCAAGCAGGACACCGTTGCTGACTCGACGATGGAAGCAGAGTATATTGCTGCTTGCGATGCCACAAAAGAAGCGGTCTGGATGAAGTAGTTCCTAACAGAACTTCAGGTGGTTCCTACCATTGTTGATCCAATACCGCTGTATTGCGACAACAACGGAGCTATAGCTTTAGCGAAGGAACCTAGGTCCCATCAGAAGTCCAGACACATCTTAAGGCGGTATCACCTGATCAGGGAGATCATAGATCGCCAGGAGATCGAGGTCCGGAGTGTTGCTACAGAGGAGAACACTGCTGATCCATTCACAAAGGCCTTACCTCAAATTCAGTTCGAGAGGCTACTCGAGATGATCGGTCTTCGATATGCCAGTACATGGCCCTAGTGCAAGTGGGAGATTGTTAGTGTATATGCCCGAGGGGCCATTATTGTATCATACTAGCTTGTATATTACTTAATGGAAGTTTGGGATAGTCACAGTTATATTAACAGTCTTGCTAAACATGGTAGTATGCTACTTGGTTATATCTATCTTAATATGTGTGTACGTATTGATAGAGCCCTTAGGATCTTGCTTGACTACCAGCGTTGTGATGGCAGTCACACTAGTGGGGGCTGGGTAGTCTACAAGCACATCCTTTTTCAGGTCCCTAGCCATAGGATTATCGAGACAGGGCATCGATACTCCGGAGTAGACTAGTGTGTACGCTTCTCATCCCAGTTGGGGAGATGGTCTGTCCCACAGCCATCAGTACGTCGTACTGGAGATAGTATACAGGTGCTCGTTGGGTTACGGGTATACCGGACAGGATCGCAGGGAACTGTTGGTTGGTATTATACCCGTCGTCAGTTAACAGTTCCCAGGTGACATAAGTAAAGCATAGTCCGCGGACTTGACACTGCTACTTCGCCTAGAGTATGTCCCACTGTTCTTAGATTGCTATCCTACCACGGCTCAAAGGAGTCGTGCAAACAGGTAGCAGTTGGGTGCAGTCCCGAGCACTTGGAGGCAGTGGCGGTTAGACAGGATTCGTCTCTCCCGGTATTGGGAGTTAATATCGCGCTGTGTCTGGAGATCCATTACGCAAAGTCCCTGGCCAGGGCAAGCGAGATTTACTGGTAGGTTTTCCAGTAGTTTCTCAAGGTGTAATTGGCTTCACCCCGACACGACTTATACCGCTTTTAGGGGACTGACGCTTGCCGCCCCCTAGGCTCGATATGCGATAGTCTTAGACGAACAGACCGGACTGTATGGAGATTGTCACATCAGGCTCAGCAGGAGTTCGGATGGGTTTCCTCATCGGCCTTCTTATCGACATCTACCTGGGGACCGTTACGTACAGCTAGTGCCGCTTGCGGTCTATGGTTAAACCCACTGCCAGCGTAGTAGTCGAGTTTTTAGAGTCCCACACAGAGAGTTTCCCTGCTTCGGGCGAAACGATATAGAGGTCGTATGGTTTTACGACAGAGTTCGGACGCATACGTGTTTTTACGCACGTACGATGTTCGGACAGTTTTTACTAGCAAGCTTTGGTTTAAGCCAGATTCTAGTATCGGATTATTGGATTTATACAGTCTAAAGTTTTTCCATGTTTTCACGGATAGGAGGGGCGTTCTCGTAAATTGTCGAGAAGCTTCTAGAAGGATGATGACTTGGGGGCTAAGGTGGCATTTGCATTAATTGGTTTAATGAGTCATGAAGTGATTCATCTATGGAGTTAATGTTGCATTTATGATTTAAATGACTCATGAGATGAATCACTATGAGAGTTAATGAAGCATGATGACACATTATTATTTGTTATTCATTTTAATAAAATCATATGCTTCATATATTCAAATGATATTATTATTCCAAAATGATTCTCACTCTCACCTTCTCTCTCCTCAAGCTCTTTCTCTCTTCAAACCCTAACCCTAACCTCTCATGTGTTGAGATCAAGGGTTAGCTAGACTTATTAATCCCTAATCACACTCTATATTCCCTAGGTTGCTTTGATTAGCACTTTCAGTAACCTTGTTTCCTCAAGTTAGAGGCAAAGCTTGGAGTAGTAGCTTTCGGGTGGATCTTCAATTACAAACAGGAGGCCGACGAGGAGGTGGTTAATGAGAAGAAGAAGGACTTGGTTCATTAGGTATAATCTTCTTTCATAGTAGCTAATTCCTCCTATGATAATGTTAGTTAGAGTTTAGCAAAGATCCTTACGGTTAGTCGATGTTAGTTTAAAGCAAATGATTGTTTTTCATATTTCCGCCTCCCCGCAACTCGTGGGGTGTACAACGTCGACTTACACACTTATCATTGATAATTGCCATGCCGCGTACACATTAGAAATCGCTATGTCACCGTATCATCTAATAACTTGTAGCATTTTAGTTATTGTTTAGTACCCATACCACACTTACTAGTTCAGTTATCGCATTTTCTTACCTAGTTAAACGCTACGCTCATATAAACACACTGGTTATGCACTACAGAGTTGTTTTGTGCCGGTACTCATTGTTTCATTATTGTTTCATGCTTATGAGATTCGATTTTCATGAGATTTCTGGGTATGAGAAACCACAGATACACTTTGAAAACTTATGATTGTTTTAAAAATGCGATTTCTCTTGATATGATGTTTGGCGTCCACCATGAGTTTTCTCGGTTCTGAGTTATGTGTATACCCGATTTGAGGAGATAGGAGGCACCGTCTGCGGGTACATGATGGACCCGGTATGGTATCCCGGGGCAAGAAGATCATATAGTGAGACGTTGAGCCCGGCAGAGGAACACCACCTACCGTGATAGTACTGGACTCTGCGGATATCCAGAGGATACCGACTGGAGCAATTGAGACAGATGGATATGAGGGCCAATCCGATGATACGGCACCTGAGATATGAGGATTTACGTGTCGATGCTGGACACGGGTTTTATGATGTTTTCGAGTGTCAATGCTGGGCACTCTAGTTTTTTTGATGATTTGATGTGTCGTTGATGGACACACGTTGGATGATACACATATACACATATATATGATACAGGTGACATGGTACCATATTATGACACAGGCATGATTATATTATTATTATACTTATGTTTACACTATCGCCCTCGTTACCACTCGACTTTATATGTTTATCACACTTATGTATATACGATCACCCGCGTTACCATGTAGTATTATTATATTATTATTTTACTGTATGACCCAGGACATCATCATACATTCGATTTCTACCTGATGATATCTTCTACTCACGAGTTGGCAACTCACCCCCGTTGTGCCACAGATTTCTTTCAGGGTCGACCGCACGGATTCAGTAGCGGCTTGCTGGCACACATCTTTCTTCTGGATGATTTGCATTGGTAGGTGGGGTACACTTTGGATCGTGACCACCATTTGTATATATTTATTCAGTTGTATCTAGTTAAAAGCTCCATCAATCAGACTTTGTATATTTGCTAGACTTAGAAACTACAGATTTGTATATTCTTTCAGACTAAGAGTCGCGGATAAGTTTTTATTCTTTATTTTTGGGTTTGATGATGCTTTGGTTTTCTTTATCTTCTTTTCTGTAATTGATCTTCGCCTTGGGGCATCGTATATCTTTGTTTGTGTGATTGTGATTCCGCCGATTGGCGAAGAGCTAGCTCCCGCTTGCGGATGCTTTTATTATTGTTATGTATTGCTTTTGGATCAAATTTATAAAGGAGGTGCTGCCCAAATTTCAATTGACGAAAATGTTTTCGAAAATAGTATACAACTCACTTGTATTTTCATATAACATTACTTATACTTTTCAAGAAAGAATTTGAATCCATTATACCTTTATTTCAAAACTGCACCTCTATTATTTTCCTAAAAAGGTTTAGACTTCTAGGCTTTCGGCTTACTTGGATTACGGTAGGGTCCTATACACTTCATGTGATTCAAGTGCCGGTCACGTGCCAATTCCGGGTCGTGACAGATTTAGTCTTTTGTGCTCAAGATTTTAAAATTTTTGATTCTGCATAGCCATAGTTGACACAGCGAGGAGCACATATACACTTACACTGGTATCAGAGCTTTCCCAAACACTTAACTAACTGAATAGACAAAGTTTAGATTTTCGAAACCGAAATAACTCCAAAACGTTAAATTCAAGATCCAAGTTTTGTGTTGATTTTTAAAGAGCTTCTAAATTTTTTTAAATAAGTGCAGAATGCTCCTTGTGTTTAACTAGAACACCAAAGAAAAACGAGGCACTCGGTCGAAAATAAAATCGCCAGAAATCCATTTTTTCCCTGCTATGGGCGGTTTGGTAGTGGACTTGTGTCTTGTGCTTCTTGTGGTGTTTTTTTGTACTCTTGGATTTAGGATTTATGGTATTGTTTGATTTTGTCCAGATTTCATCTATTGTTATCTTTGTGTTTGGGCAATACAGAGTGTTTCTAAGTCAAAATTTTAACATCGGTTATTCGCTTTAAGTTCGTATATGTGTGTATAAACGTCGACTAATAGCTATACGTCGATTTGGAGGGGTTGCACATATCTAGTTTCTTGCTTGCGGTTTGTGGATATGAAGTATTGGACCGTCATGGTTGAATAGCCACGGGGATGTGAGAAGAGTGTTCTTTTCTTTCATTCATGTAATTTATAAAGTGATGTAATATTCTTTTGCAGGGCACATCCGGGTTGAGATTGTAGCCACCATTGTATTATTTCATTTACTTTTTCTTGCATCTAGGATAGATCCAAGGTGGGGTGCACAAACTACCGGGTTCTTGAAGTGCCGAGTGGCTTACTCATCTCATTGAGGGAGGTTGCTTCACTTCGGGGATTTGGTAGGTAGTTTGCTGCACCCATAGGGGTCTAGGGTGTAGGTTTGGCTATTCATCATGACCGTGGAATCCGCTTTTCGTTCTAGGCTAAAACGAAACATGGAAATCCTAGTATATCCAATATATTCATCTGTGTTATTTGTGCTATGTTCTGTGATCTGGAATGGCTATTATTGCGTGAGATGAATGGCTATATATATAGATTATATTTAATAAACATTGCTTATGTTTTTCACCCGCGCTAGCCCTGCCCCCGCTCTGCTGTTAGTTAAGTTACCTAACGGTGCATGACGGGGCCCCGTAGCGAATGCGGATAGCATAAGTGTACGTTCTATTTTCGTTTCTTTCTGCAATGATAGTGTTAAATGATAGGACAACATTAATATTGCTTAATGCAAAGAAAACAAATCAAAGTTAAATCGTTGGAACAATTTCAAAACCACTCGGTTTTCTTTAAAAATAACTTTTAAATGCGGAGCCTAAACCACTCCTTTTAAAAGCTATCATTGTTCTTTCGACTATACCAAGTTCATTACGTTCACGGTTTTGCCAAAACTAGCCGTAGCCCTCCGTCATTTCAGATGGATATTCAGTAGTATTCAAGCTATGTATTTTGACCTTCGCCAAGGCATAGTGATTGGTAGTTGCTCGGTATTCATCTGTAGCATAGATAGATGCGTTAATCTGGAATAGGCGTACAACTATTTTTCCCTTCGTCAAGGGTTTGTACGAATGGGTTCAGATTAAGCTGGACAATGATGGGTAGAACTTGACTTGCATCTTATGATATTTTGGCCTTCGTCAAGGTCATAAGCGCCTAGGGCAAAAATCCACATCGGGAATTTCAAAGGAAAAGGAAACTTGCTAGTTTTGCATACCATCTGGAGTGTGACAATTTTGGTAGGATTCCTTCAAAGTTGTCACCCAATGATAGTTAGATCACAATCCCACCGTAAGTTTTATTACTCCTCGGGAGAGTTTTTCACTTTACAATCAATGTTATAAACCAAGTAGGTGTCTAGAATGGTGTTAGCAGGGCTACGCCTCAAGGGAAAAGAGGTTATTTAATTAAGGAACTTCGCGAAAGCGTTGTAAAATCTCCTCCGAAGTACCGAAAATAGCATGGCCGAAAGGTTAAGCAAGAATTGTAGGGTGCGATTAATCCCGACTAATTCTTCTTTTATGGTTTAAAGGAGGATTTGAGGAAACAGTAGGAGCCATCCTATTTAGATAAACTAATAACCAATCTAAACTTGCAAGAGTATCATACTGAATGTGTCTTCTCTCTCTCCTAATTGCATCCTATTTAGATAAACTAATAACCAATCTAAACTTGCAAGAGTATCATGCTGAGTGTTTCTTCTCTCTCTCCTAATTGCATCGACCAAGATGACCGGGCTTAAGTTACTACTAGATAAAAATATATTGACAGGGCCAAACTATAAAGATTAGCTAAGGAATGTCTAGATGGCCATTACCTATGACACGCTGGGCTACCTCCTTACTACTAAAGCCCCCGCCGTCCCTGGTCCAGATTCCACCGTCGCAGATATTGAATCCGTAAGACATAGGAATTAGACAATGCGAAGGCCAAGTGTCTCGTGCTAGCCTCTAAGGATAATGAACCCCAGAGGCGGCACGAGAATATGGACCTTGCTTCCATATTCCTATAATACCAAAGATTTATATGGAGAGCAATCTCGTATCGTAAGTTACGAGACCTCGAAGAAATTATTTCAGGCGAGGTTGGCTATCGGGTCATCTGTAGGGGACCACGTTCTTAAGATGATTAGCTATATTGAAGAATTCGTGGACCTTGGGACCACGTTGAAGAACGAGTTATACACAGATTTGATTCCACAGTCCTTCCTCCCTACCTATACCAAGTTTATATTGAATTTCAATATTCAAGAAAAGGAAGTTACACTTCCAGAGCTCCTCAACATGTTAAGGAATGCAGAGGGCACCTTAAAGAAAACTAGGGAGATCCTAATTGCATCCTATTGAAGGAGGATTTGAGGAAACAGTAGGAGCCATCCTATTTAGATAAACTAATAACCAATCTAAACTTGCAAGAGTATCATGCTAAGTATTTCTTCTCTCTCTCCTAATTGCATCGACCAAGATGACCGGGCTTAAGTTACTACTAGATAAAAATATATTGACAGGGCCAAACTATAAAGATTAGCTAAAGAATGTCTAGATGGCCATTACCTATGACAAGCTGGGCTACCTCCTTACAACTAAAGCCCCCGCCGTCCCCGGTCCAGATTCCACCGTCGCGGATATTGAATCCGTAAGATATAGGAATTAGACAGTGCGAAGGCCAAGTGTCTCGTGTTAGCCTCTAAGGATAATGAACACCAAAGGCGGCACGAGAATATGGACATTGCTTCCATATTCCTATAATACCAAAGATTTATATGGAGAGCAATCTCGTATCGTAAGTTACGAGACCTCGAAGAAATTATTTCAGGCGAGATTGGCTATCGGGTCATCTGTAGGGGACTACGTCCTTAAGATGATCAGCTACATTGAAGAGCTCGTGGACCTTAGGACCACGCTGGAGAACGAGTTATACACAGATTTGATTCCACAGTCCTTCCTCTCTACCTATACCAAGTTTATATTGAATTTCAATATTCAAGAAAAGGAAGTTACACTTCCAGAGCTCCTCAATATGTTGAGGAATGCAGAGGGCACCTTAAAGAAAACTAGAGAGATCCTAATTGCATCCTATTGAAGGAGGATTTGATGAAACAGTAGGAGCCATCCTATTAGATAAACTAATAACCAATCTAAACTTGCAAGAGTATCATGCTGAGTGTTTCTTCTCTCTCTCCTAATTGCATCGACCAAGATGACCAGGCTTAAGTTACTACTAGATAAAAATATATTGACAGGGCCAAACTATAAAGATTAGCTAAGGAATGTCTAGATGGCCATTACCTATGATAAGCTGGGCTACCTTCTTACTACAAAAGCCCCCGTCGTCCCTGGTCCAGATTCCACCGTCGAGGATATTGAATCTGTAAGACATAGGAATTAGACAGTGTGAAGGCCAAGTGTCTCGTGTTAGCCTCTAAGGATAATGAACACCAGAGGCGGCACGAGAATATGGACCTTGCTTCCATATTCCTATAATACCAAAGATTTATATGGAGAGCAATCTCGTATCGTAAGTTACGAGACCTCAAAGAAATTATTTCAGGTGAGGTTGGCTATCGGGTCATCTGTAGGGGACCACGTCCTTAAGATGATTAGCTACATTGAAGAGCTCGTGGACCTTGGGACCACGTTGGAGAACGAGTTATACACAGATTTGATTCCACAGTCCTTCCTCTCTACCTATACCAAGTTTATATTGAATTTCAATATTCAAAAAAAGGAAGTTACACTTCCAGAGCTCCTCAACATGTTGAGGAATGCAGAGGGCACCTTAAAGAAAACTAGGAAGATACCCACTCTGCTTATTGGGGAATATGAAAACCAAGGGGAAGAAGAAGAAGGCCCCAACCAAACCGAAAGGCGGTGTTAGAAAAGTACAGGGAAAGGGCAGGGCAAAAGTTTGGGCGCCGACAGTAGGGAAAGAGGGATTCTTCTATTGTCACAGGAAAGGTTATCGAGAGAAGGACTGCAGGGCTTGGAAAGCCAAGAACCAGGATTCGAAGCAAGTTGTGGTTTCGGTTTCAGGTGTGTTTATGATTGAATACTGTCTGTTAATCAACTCTATTTTCTGAGTATTGGATACCGGTTCGAGATCTTATATCTGTAATTCATTGCAGGCACTGAGAAGCCATAGAGTTTTGAAGGAAGGTGATATGACCCTCAAGGTTGCTAACGGAGCGAGCGTGGAAAAGTGGACACATTTTGGTTTTGCGTAACTGTTTTTGTGTACCAAGTTTGACATGTAATATCATCTCCGTATCTTTACTATCTAAACAAAGTTATGATTTTACATTTGTAAGCGATGTTGTAAACATTCACCTTAATCATGGTTTGATTAGGTTGGTACACTAAACAACGGTATATACGTATTAAATCAACACCAGGTTTTCAACGTCCAGAACACACTTAAAAGAAAGTCTCCAGAAATAAATCAAACTTTCTTATGGCACTGTAGACTAGGTCACATCAAAGAAACACAGTTGACGAAGTATATAGAGCGGAATATTTTGATCCTTTTGAATATCTGTCTTATGCAACATGTCAACTATGTCTCAAAGGAAAGATGACAAAGACTCCGTTCACTGGACACGGAGTAAGAGCCAATGAGCTCTTGGGACTCATACACAGCGACGTGTGTGGTCCAATGTCTACACATGCAAGAAGTGGTTATTCCTACTTCATTACTTTTACGGATAATTTCTCAATGTATGGACATGTATTCTTGATGAAACATAAATCCGAGGCCTTTGAGAAATTCCAGGAATATCAGAATGAAGTGGAAAAACAAATAGGAAAAAATATTAAAACACTTCGATATGATCGTGGTGGTGAATACTTAAGTGCCGAGTTCCTGGGTTATTTAAAAGAGAATGGAATTCTCTCTCAGCTTACTCCTTCATACACACCTCAACACAACGGTGTATTGGAAAGGCGGAGCCGCACCTTATTGGATATGATGCGTTCTATGATGAGTAATGCTGACTTACCGCGATCCTTCTGGAGTTATGCACTAGAATCTGCTACATATCTTTTGAACAAAGTTCCGACTAAGTCAGTGCCTACTGTAAGTCTACGCTAGCGCCCCGGCCGTCTACAGACGCCAAATGCGGAACAAAAAACTTTTAACTGGCGCTATCGTATACTTTAACCCGGATCTTCCATTATTGCTAAACTAACAAACTGTAAAGAGTGTAGAAAGGTTATACCGAACGATCCGAGTCCTTCGTTCTTTAACCATCATCCCACGCTCCGTTGCGACTGCTCCGATCTCGTCGATCTCTGATCTGCTCGTCCAGGTGGCACCACATCACTGATTCTTTAAACGGGCTCCCGCCTCTGACTCGAGGCAACTCGGTCGTCAAGTTTGCTAGAAGAGACGACCAAGATTGATGTAGAGAATGAGTAGATGACTTTGTCTCGTTCCGTCCAAAGCTATGGACGGACGGTTAATGAAGTTGCCGAGGGAATCGGGTGATGGAATGAAATGAGCTGTGAAATTCCATACACCCCAAATGCTATCATAATCTTTTCACAAATGAAAACATCAAGTGAGAGAGAGAGGAGGGGGGCCGGTGAGCGAACTCATCCAGAAACCCTACTGAGCCTAACAGTGACAATGTATATACAGTCCGGTCCGTTCGTCAATGAGTATCGCATATCCGCCTAGGGGGCTAGTAACGTCAGACCTCCAGAAGCAGTATAAGTCGTGTCGGAGTGTAGCCCAATAACACCCTGAGATACTACTGGAGTACCTACCAGTAAATCTCCTGCCATGGCCATGGACTATGTGTAATGGCTCTCCTAGACACAGCACGAGCTCGCCCCCAATACCGGGAGAGACGAATCCCCTGCCGATCCGCTCACGTGCCTCCATATGGCTCGGGACTGTACCCAAAAGCTACCTGTTTGCACGACTCCTTTGAGCCGTGGTAGGGTAGTAATCAAAGCACAGTGGGAACTCACACGAGACAAATGACGACCTCAGGTCGATGAACTAACCTGTACACATGTCACCAGGGAACTGCTATCTGACGATAGGTATAGTACTAACTAGCAGATTCCCGGCGAGTCCTGTCCGGTGTACTCATAACCCAATGAGCACCTGTATACATCTTAGGTGATCCAACTGACACCAGTGGCTTGTGAGACTGGCCACCGCCCCTCGTCGGGGTCTCGACTGTATACACTGGTCTACTCCGGAGTATCGATGCCCTGTCTCGAAACTCCCACGACTAGGGACCACAATTAAGGATATGCATATAAACTACCCAACTCTCACGTATATGATCGCCATCATACTGTTGGTAGTAAAGCAAGATCCTAAGGGCTCTATTAAAGTGTAACATGCAATCAGTCACCTGAACATGTACACGACTGATAAAGGCAAACCAGATAGCATACTATCATCTCGAGTAAGACTGTTCTACCGGTATAGGTCCTCCGCAATCATTGCAATCACGTACCTGCGATCCAATAATTGACTATGAGGGCACTATCTCCAACAATCTCCCACTTGCACTCAAGGCTAATATTGCGATGTCGACTACTCACAGCCCGTGTGAAACCAAACATCCAACTCCTCTACTAATCAGTTTCACAAAGCCCGTTTGTAAAACTATTGTGTTCGAGAAATAGACTCAGTAAGTGGATCCGCCTAGATGTTTTTTTCTATATCTCTCTAAAACTCAAGTTCGCGGAGAAAGCCATCTCCCGAATCGAGTAATACCTGTCTTAGAATATGTCTGGATATCTGATGGGACCTAGTTCATAAATGAACTCCAAATCCAAACTTCTTAGACTGTATCGATCACTGAACCTAATCAGTATCCGGCACCAAGCCACCCACAGTATTCTCTTGGACCACCTTTCCACAATACTGTCCCTCTTCGTCAGAGGGAAAAACTATAACTCTGACAATCTCTCTGTCAACCATGTCACCTTTGAAGCCTGGAATGATAATCGTCTCCCAAAGGAGGCTGCCGTCATCAAATCCGTAGAACATCCACTTATGTTCTAAAACTGCTTCCTTATGTCTCTCCAGGATTGGATTAATACAAACTTATCGCATCTAGTGCAAAAACAACATCTGGTGTGGTACTTGACACCTCACGATTGACTCAATTGCCTAAGCAAGTGATCTGCCAATCATGCACAGCCCTCTCCCCTTTAGTCTATACGACAGCTTTAGAGAGGGTGACTCCATCACCTGCAGGTTCACTACCATGCTAGGAGTCAACTATTCTAAAAACCATTAGAATATCTGTCAAAGTACCCACATTGGGAAACTACCCAAATCTAGATCTAAAACCATAGATCCAGAAACCAGAATGTCAAATATTATATCCATATCCTGTCTGGAGAAACAACTGTGTGACGACCACAGTACAACCGATCGTAGTATAGGAATTTTACTTCCCACTCTGTGTATGTCATCCATATACCATGACATCACACCCTACTACCTTCTTAACAGATCCACCCATATTCTGATTGAAGTCAAACCCATGACTGTCACATCAAAATTAGATGATCTATCTCCGCTATAACTGCTCTAGTCTATAAATAGACATAAGCTACTTGCCCACTATGCTTCCGATGCTCCTACTGACTACGACAACCCTCCTACCGGGTCTCATATCCTGGAACAACAGTAGTGTCAAGTCTGGGTAGATAAGAACCTCCCTGTCACCGTCCTTGAGGCTACCGAAGTACCTCTCGGGTGTCTGAGGTTACCCACCATATCTGCGGAGTGGCTATTGGAATGTCAAACCTGATTGAATATATAGGTCCTATTAAATTTTCCGTAATCGTTCGCGGTTCTGGAATCACTTCCAGTTCTACCATACTCCCACTACTGTTTTCTGAAAAAATCCATTTTACTAAAACTGTGGCGAGTCAAGAAAAATATCACTATTGATCTTGCAAATGGTAGAATATCAACCCTCGTCATAGCCAGGGTCAACTCACAAACAGCCATTACAGAAACGTGCCCTGAGTTATCCAGAGTCTGGTTTTAAGCATAAGCTGGACAACTCCCCATACCTTAATATCTTTTAAGGTACGATCCATTCTATATCCAATATAGAAACTTTGGCACTTATTTAATTGGAACCATATTCAAATCATGCATCTGTCTCCAGTGCATATAACTTTAATGGAAAGAGGCTAATCAGCATTACTCAACTTAGGAATCCATCCAATTATGAGTAACCTGAAAGAGAAACACGTTTCTCAAAAACTATTATCTGAATACCAATCACAAGAATCTACATCTTCGATCTCTTTGAAGAATCCCGATACTTGTGACACCTGGTTCTCTACTTTATTCTTATACCCACAACTTCTCAAAACTTAGACCTTGTATTTCTACGAAACACTTGTCTAAATACTAGAGAAGTTATAAGTAAACAGAACATAGTACGAGGACCTACCCCTTTGTCCTGATGGACACTGGACAACATACAATACTCTGTATAAGTCCGCTGAGTTTAAATAACTCAAAATCTGTGCGTCGTAGGTTGAAAACTGTACCCTGGCGATTTCCTCAAATATCACCAATTACAACGAATTCCGATATAATGAGGATAATCACCAAATTCCCAATAACTTACTCCCACTCATCATCTGTAAAACCATACAGATATGAGAATGAAACCTGGTAAATACATACCCTTGGAGTAAGTGTCTAAACGGGAAAACAGTTTTTCTTTTAATAATGCACTGAAACATGAAAATGTTTCGTAGGGGTATCCTGGTATTCATAGCAATGCCTCTTCCATAATCCAATTCATGACTTCAACCGTATATTTTATTGCCATCTCTCCAAATCCCTTTATTTGTCTTTAGTCGTTACCTTCTGTATACCATCGTTAGGCTAAATGGTTTTCTTCCTTCCCTACCGTTCGGCATCAGCCTATGGTTTGGAAGAAGACTATCCAGTAAGCATAATAGGTGTACCCTCCTAAACCAAGGAGTACTCGCAACTGAGAGAAGGTTATGATAAAAGACAACTGAATAATACCTTATTCCTTTAAAGGTGAAATAGGAGTGGCGATGAAGTACGCGGTTTTGGTCGTGAATGATAACAGTCGCAATTTACTTTGCCCTCTTTCTAATCCCTTTATTTTGTCTTTAGTTATTGCCTTCTGCACACCCTACTTAGGCTAATTGGTTTTCTTCATTCCCTACCTTTCGGCACCTGCCTATGGTTTGGAATAAGACTATCCAATAAGCGTAATAGGTGTACTCTCCTAAACCAAGGAGCCCTCGCAACCTGAGAGAAGGTGATAATAAAAGACAACCGAATAAACCAATTCTATTTCTCCTGAACCTTGATCCATCCTTGAAGAAGTCCCTTCGAGTTCGTATATAACCATACGATGGATCTATCCAATGGAAGTGGATATCCGTAGTAATACGGGTGTTCTGAGAAATACAAAGGGTAAAAGAAGGAGTGGCATTGACTTATGCAACATAGACAATCCAAAAGCCAGTATTTTAAGAAGGTTCGGTCAACTTGGTCACTGAGTCATAGTCTAGGGTCGGTCAAAGGTCGCTGCCAAAGAGAGAGAGAAAAGAAACACTCTGCGTGCACTCTAACCTAGATCAGAATGGTTATCACTTTATCTAATCCGGAAACCTCCCACTGTCCTGTCAAATTCTCCTCCAAACCTAAAAGAAGAATCAATCGGGATCATCCGAAGAGTAAACCAACTCATCAGTGGGAATCGGGATCCAACTCTCATCGCATGATAACGTGATGGAATGCATCCACGTTACTCATACTCCAGAAGGTATGCGCATACTTGGCAAGTTTCAGTTTCTTTAGAAACTCCCGATCTGATTTTTGCCCTATGCTCTTATAACCTTGGCTTTGGTCAAAATGTCATAAGTCACATGCCAAGTTCTACCCGTCACTATCTTGTCAATTTGAACCCACCCGCACATGCCCCTGACTTTGGCCAATCGGCAGAACGACTGTCCCAAACTAACTCATCTATCTATGCAACAAATGAATACCCAGCAGCTACCAAACACTATGCCTTAACTTTGGCTAAAATACATAGCTTGAATACTACTGAATACCCAAAAGAAGTGACGGAGGGCTACGGCTGGTTTTTGGTGAAAAACCTTTAACGTAGTGAACTTGATATCGCTGAAGGAACCTGATAGCTTTTTAAAATATAGTGGCGAAAACCTTTTGCTAAAGAGGTCATTCCCGGTGAAGGGATCTCGGCTCTTTCCTCGTGGAATGAGGTGCAGGATATTCCACTGAATACCGCTATGCAAAGTAACTTGTAATCGACTATAGTGAAGTTATTACCCTGACGCAAACTTCTGCCCAAGGGGTCAGTCCCGGTGAAGGGATATCGGCCCTTGCCCCGTCGAATGAGGTGCAGGATATTCCACTGAATACCGCTATGCAAAACAAAAGGAAACGTCTTTGCAATAACACTTTTTAAATTTGTTCCAACAACTGCAAACAGGTTTGTTTAACTTTTTGCATTGATCAGAATCAACGCAGTCCCATCAATCAATCACACCAGAAAAGAACGAAAATAAAATGTACGTATATGCCATCCGCATTCGTCACTGGGTCCCGTCATCACCCGTTAGGTTACTTAACTAACGACAGAGCGGGGACTGGACTAGCGCGGGTGTAAAACATATACAACATATAATAGTATATAAACCAATATACAATAATCGCTCCAGGCGTGATAATATGCAACATTACATAAAAGTAATAAGCATCACAGAACAATACAGATAATCTGGGATCCCCGGGTTTCACAGAGCCGCTGCTGAAACCCGACGTTCCCCTGTCCTGTGGATAGCCTGTGCAATGAAACCTAGACCCCTACGGGTGCGGCAAGTTACCCGCCAAAACCTGAAGCGAGGTAGTCCCCCACAGCATAGTGAATGGAACACCCGGCACTTCACGGAATCCGGTAAATTGAGCACCCCTCCTTGGGTCAACCTGTACCCCTACGAGTGCGGCGAATAGTCTGCCAATTTTAGAGTGGGGCCCCTCTGCCTCTCAAAGCCATGAGATGCGGACCCGTTGCCCTCCAGAACCCGGCTATCCGTGCACTCCGTCGCGGGGAAAAACCTAGTACAGTAATGAAAAATAGTACAACAGGTACATCGACCGCAACCTGGTCGTGCCCCAAAAGAATATTATACAACAGGCAGTGACGGCAGTCCACAAGTTGGACGCTCGCCCCGCAATATCAAATGTACGAATAAACTCAAACTGTACTATCATTGCACACTGCTATCCACCACGACAAATCCGCAACATCACAGTACAACACAGAACATCAACGCGAATGTCACGTTCGCAAACCCGTCTAAAAGAACTATAGCAATCAGACGCGGTTTACCGATCAAATGACATTCCCGGTCGGAGATATAATGTAAGCACTGTAAACTAACATGTTTAAATTTCGATCGACAAAATATCATAAAGTGGGCCCCACGAACATCTGTAGAACAGTAACAAAATCTGGGCCCAAAATATATATACCAAAAACCCCAATTTCCAGAGAAGAACCCACTGAGCAAATTTGGGGGCATGATGACACAGAATGGCCGCGGATCCGCGGCCAAACCATGGGTTTGGCCGCGTTTCCGCGGCAGTCTTGTCGAATCATGATCCCAAATTTGTACGTCGTTCTTAAAAAACCCTACACAGTTTTCTGAGATGTGTGAAATATTTTTAGGACACCGTTTAAAATCAACAGAAACTGTCAAGTTGGAAAAATGCGATTTTTGATTTCCGGTTCGATCGATGTTTTAAACGCGTTAGCACAAGTTAGTATAGCAAAATGGTGAGTCTCTGATACCACTGTAAGTCTACGCTAGCGCCCCGGCCGTCTACAGACGCTAAATGCGGAACAAAAAACTTTTAACTGGCGCTATCGTATACTTTAACCCGGATCTTCCATTATTGCTAAAATAACAAACTGTAAAGAGTGTAGAAAGGTTATACCGAACGATCCGAGTCCTTCGTTCTTTAACCATCATCCCACGCTCCGTTGCGGCTGCTCCGATCTCGTCGATCTCTGATCTGCTCGTCCAGGTGGCACCACATCACTGATTCTTTAAACGGGCTCCCGCCTCTGACTTGAGGCAACTCGGTCGTCAAGATTGCTAGAAGAGACGACCAAGATTGATGTAGAGAATGAGTAGATGACTTTGTCTCGTTCCGTCCAAAGCTATGGACGGACGGTTAATGAAGTTGCCGAGGGAATCGGGTGATGGAATGAAATGAGCTGTGAAACTCCATACACCCCAAATGCTATCATAATCTTTTCACAAATGAAAACATCAAGTGAGAGAGAGAGGAGGGGGGCCGGTGAGCGAACTCATCCAGAAACCCTACTGAGCCTAACAGTGACAATGTATATACAGTCCGGTCCGTTCGTCAATGAGTATCGCATATCCGCCTAGGGGGCTAGTAACGTCAGACCCCCAGAAGCAGTATAAGTCGTGTCGGAGTGTAGCCCAATAACACCCTGAGATACTACTGGAGTACCTACCAGTAAATCTCCTGCCATGGCCATGGACTATGTGTAATGGCTCTCTTAGACACAGCACGAGCTCGCCCCCAATACCGGGAGAGACGAATCCCCTGCCGATCCGCTCACGTGCCTCCATATGGCTCGGGACTGTACCCAAAAGCTACCTGTTTGCACGACTCCTTTGAGCCGTGGTAGGGTAGTAATCAAAGCACAGTAGGAACTCACACGAGACAAATGACGACCTCAGGTCGATGAACTAACCTGTACACATGTCACCAGGGAACTGCTATCTGACGATAGGTATAGTACTAACTAGCAGATTTCCGGCGAGTCCTGTCCGGTGTACTCATAACCCAATGAGCACCTGTATACATCTTAGGTGATCCAACTGACACCAGTGGCTTGTGAGACCGGCCACCGCCCCTCGTCGGGGTCTCGACTGTATACACTGGTCTACTCCGGAGTATCGATGCCCTGTCTCGAAACTCCCACGACTAGGGACCACAATTAAGGATATGCATATAAACTACCCAACTCTCACGTATATGATCGCCATCATACTGTTGGTAGTAAAGCAAGATCCTAAGGGCTCTATCAAAGTGTAACATGCAATCAGTCACCTGAACATGTACACGACTGATAAAGGCAAACCAGATAGCATACTATCATCTCGAGTAAGACTGTTCTACCGGTATAGGTCCTCCGCAATCATTGCAATCACGTACCTGCGATCCAATAATTGACTATGAGGGCACTATCTCTACCACACCATATGAAATGTGGAGTGGAAAGAAACTCTATCTTAAGTATTTTAAGATATGGGGATGTCCAGTTTTTTTCAAAAAGCAGTATGCGGACAAGATCGAGGAACGATCAGTACTGTGTAATTTTGTGGGATATCCAAGGAACTCTAGGAGTATCTTTTCTATTACGCAAAGGAGCAAAAGGTTTTTGTTTCTCAGCATGCCCACTTTCTGGAGACTCAATTTCTTGAAAAATAAATAAGTGGGAGCGTAATAGAACTGGAAGAAATTTCAAAACCGGAAGAAATTCCAGAACCACAATCTATTACTGAAAGCATGGTAGAACTAGATGTTTCAAAAGAACCGGACGTCCCCGCGCCACTCTGCAGATCTAGTAGACAGTCTCATCCGCCCGAGTGATACTAAGGTTTTCTCGTAGACGGGGATAAAGAGGATTGCATCATCAAAGATGATGAGCCGACTAGTTTCCAGCAGGCCATTACAAGCAGAGAATCAGTAAAGTGGCTGGATGCAATGAAGACCAAAATGGAATCTATGTACACCAACGAAGTTTGGACTTTGGACATTGCACCTCAAGGGGTAAACCCCGTAGGCTGCAAATGGATCTTCAGAAAGAAGATTGGTGCAGATGGACAGGTTGAAAACTATAAGGCTAGACTTGTAGAAAAAGGTTTTCATCAAACACCTGGCTTGGACTTTGATGAAACCTTTTCTCTAGTGGCTATACTTAAATCCATTCGGATCCTACTTACCATTGCTGCCTTCCATGATTATGAAATTTGGCAGATGGACGTAAATACCGCTTTTCTGAATGGAAATATGGAAGAGTGTGTTTATATAGATCAGCCATAGGGTTTCATAGAGAGTGGGCGCAGCGAAAATGTGTGCAAGTTGCTTAAATCCATTTATGGATTAAATCAGGCATCGCGGAGTTAGAACATCTGCTTTAGTGAGTCGATCAAAGAATTTGACTTTATCAAAAATCTAGATGAACCATGCATTTATAGTAAGATTGTAGCGAGAACTGTAGTATTCCTCGACTTGTACGTGGATGACATTCTCCTGATAGGAAATGACATTCCTATGCAACAATCAGTCAAAAGATTCTTGTCATAGAAGTTCTCTATGAAAGACCTGGGTGATGCCTCCTACATTCTGGGGATCCAGATCTATCGTGATAGATCTAAGAGGATGTTGGGACTTTCACAGTCCAGGTACATTGACACCATACTGAAAAGAATTAGTATAGAAGATTCCAAGCACGGTAATCTATCGACTTGTCACGGGATCACCCTCTCCAAAGAGATATCTCCCAAGATTGATTTGGAATAGGATCGCATGAGTATTATACCTTACGCTTCTGCGGTAGGATCTATAATGTATGGGATGTTATGTACCAGACCGGATGTTGCTTACGCACTGAGCGTGGTAAGCAGGTATCAGTCAAACCCTGGGCAAAAGCACTGGATAGCAGTAAAGAACATTCTCAAGTATCTGATAAGGACTAAGGAGATGTTCTTAGTGTACCGCAGTAAAGACCTCCAGATTGAGGCATTCGCTGACTCCAGCTTCCAAAGTGATAAGGATGACTCCAAATCCATGTCGGGTTATGTCTTCACCCTCAATGGAGCGGCGGTCTGTTGGAAGATCTCCAAACAGGATACCGTTGCTGACTCGACGATGGAGGCAGAGTATATCGCTGCATGCGATACCGTGAAAGAAGCAGTCTAGATGACGAAGTTCATAACAGAACTTCAGGTGGTTCCGTCAATTATTGACCCAATACCTTTGTATTGTGACAACAATGGGGTTATAGCTTTAGCGAAGGAACCAAGGTCCCATCAGAAATCCAGACATATCTTGATGCGGTATCACCTGATCAGGAAGATCGTGGATTGCCGGGAGATCGAGGTGTGGAGAATAGACACGGAGAACAAAACTGCAGATCCACTCACAAAGGCTATCCCTCAGACTCGGTTCGAGAGGATATTCGAGATGTTAGGTCTGTGATATACCAATACATAGCCTTAGTGCAAGTGGGAGATTGTTAGTGATATATGCCCTAGAGGCCATTATTGTATAATACTGGATTGTATATTACAGTTTGGAAGCTTAGGATATATACAGATATAATAACAGACTTGCTCAACATGATAGTATGCTATCTGATTTGAGTCTATCTTAACATATGTATATGTTTCTTTTAACGCGTCGCTAATATATGTTGATAGAGCCCTTAGGATCTTTGCTTGACTACCAGCGTTGTGATGGTACTCACACTATTGGGAGATGGGTAGTCTATAAACACATCCTTAAACTTGTCCTTAGTCGTAGGATTATCGAGATTAGGAATCGATACTCCAGAGTAGACTGGTGTATACGCTTCTTATCCCCGTCATAGGAGGTGGCCTGTCCCCCAGTCATTGGTATACGGTACCAAAGATAGTATACATGTGCTCATTAGGTTATGAGTTACACTTGATGGACTTGCTGGGAACTGTTGGTTGGTATTATACCTATCGTCAGTTAGCAGTTCCCCGGTGACATGAGTACAGGTTAGTCCGTCGACTTGAGATCACTATTCGTCTCGAGTGTGTTCCCACTATACTTAGATTACTACCCTACCATGGCTCAAATAAGTCATGCAAACAGGTAGTAGTTGGGAGCAGTCTCGAAGCACTTGGAGGAAGTAGGGGATAGAAGGGATTCATCTCTCCCGGTATTGGAAGTTGATATTGTGCTGTGTATGGTTAGCCAATAAACAAAGTCCCTGACCAGGGCAAGTGAGATTTACTGGTAGGTACACCAGTAGTTTCTCAGGGTGTATTTGGTTCCACACCGATACGACTTATTGCGCTATTAGGGGTCTGACGTTTACCACCCCTAGGCTCGATATGCGATACTCTTAGACGAACAGACCAAACTGTACGGAGAATGTCACCTATAGGCTCAGTAGGGTTTTCGGATGAGTTATTGTGTCGAACTTCCCTTTGACAGATACTTGGATAGCCTTTACGTACAGCTAGTACCACTGACGTGCTTGTGGTTAAACCCACTACCAGCGTATTGTCGAGTCTTTAGAGTCGCATACAGAAGGTCTCCCGGTTCAGGCGAAACGGTGTAGTTTGCGTATGGTTTTATGCAGGAGTGTTCGATTGAACATGTGTATTTATACACGTGCTTTAATCGAACGGTTTAGTAGTACTAGCAGGTTTGAAAGACAGCCATTTTTTATGCTAGTATTTTATTGCTCTCTTTTGGGTATTTGTATTTTAACACGAATACGCTATTTATACGAATACGTGTATTTGTATAAATACGGGTATTTGTGCTTTGATACAAATACATGTATTTCTTTCTAAATATGAATATGCATATTTTGTATTTTCGGTATAAATACGGTATTCATATTTTCGTAGAAATACGGTATACGTATTTATACGGGTTTGAGTATACTTGTTTATATACATGCATTTGTATTTATTTATAAGTGTATGTGTATGTATACTTGATGAGGTGGCTACACTCTTTTCTTTTTCCTTCATGATAAACATGGAAGTGTGTGGGGTTGTGACTCACCCTAGTGAGTCACCAAGCCCACCCACTCTTTTGTTTTGGGTGAGAAGGGATAAGATGAGTGTGTGAGATATTTTGGAGAGAGGGTGATCTTTCACAAGTGGAGAAAAATCTCTAGTTGCTGCCTCTTCATCTTCTTCCGCATTTTCTTCTCTTGAGCTTTGAGGATTAAAAGAAACCATTTAGTTTCACAAACTACACCACTATAAGCATCTTCTCTTAGCAAGACTTGATCTTTAGTTGTTTCGGACAAAACTCTCGCTTGAATCGGCATCCTCGGGGGGATCGTCTTTGACACGGAAAATCGGCTTCGAGAGCTCTTTCCATCAACCCAAGAAGCTTGATGAGTCAAGTTTCAAGACCCAAAGGACCGTCTACAAAGGTTGCAATCTCAACCGAGTAGTTAAAACTCTAGTTAGGGTTTGTTTAGTATAGAGTTTAGGCTTGTATCCTGGGGATTTAGTGTTTTGTGCTCAAGATTTTAAAGTTTTTGATTTTGCATAGCCGTAGTTGACACGGCGAGGAGCTCATATACACTTACACTTTCCTCCTCGAATGAGATGCTGGATATTCCTAAACGAATACCCCTATGCAAAATGAAAGAATACGACTATAGTTTTTCGAAAAGTGGTTCCGACAACATCTTATTAGGTTTATTTTTCCTTGCATTAATCAGAATTAAAGCGGTCCCATCAATTAATTCCCATCACACCAGAAAAGAACAAAATTACAATGTACGTATATGCCATCCGCATTCGCCACTGGGCCCCGTCATGCACCGTTAGGTTACTTAACTAACAACAGAGCGGGGGCTGGACCAGCGCGGATGCAAATCATATACATCTACTAGTGTGTGTGTGTGTGTGTGTGTGTGTGTATAACCATTCGTCCCTGGCATGATATAAGAAACATCATAGAAAAGCGATAAGCAAAATGGAATAGTGGATAATCTAGGAGCCCCGGGTTTCATTTGAGCCACAAATGAACCCGACGTTCCCCGATCATGTGGATAGCCTGTACAATGTATAACAAAGACCCCTACGAGTGCGGCAAGTTACCCGTTAATCCTGGAAGCGAGGCAACCCCAATCAATGAAGTGAATGGGTCATCCAGCACTTCACGGAATCCGGTAACTTAAGCACTCCACCGTGGGTCATCCTATACCCCCTATGAGTGCGGCGAATAGCCCGCTAATTCTAGAGTAAGGCATCCCGGTCTCAGCACCATAAGATGGAGGCCCGTTGCCCTCTAGAACCCGGCTACTTGAGCACTCCACCACGGGGTAATCCTCGTACAGAAAAGAAATAATATATACAAAGGTGACATCAACCTCAACCCGGCTATGCCCCAATAAAAGAATATACAAATTGGCAGAACCAATAATCTATTAGTGATATATGCCCTAGAGACCATTATTGTATAGTACTAGATTGTATATTATATTTTGGAAGCTTGGGATATATACAGATATAATAACAGTCTTGCTCAACATGATAGTTGCTATCTGGTTTGAGTCTATCTTAACATATGTATATGTTTCTTTTAACATATCGCTAATATATGTTGATATAGCCCTTAGGATCTTTGCTTGACTACCAGCGTTGTAATGGCAGTCACACTAGTGGGAGCTGGGTAATCTATAAGCACATTCTTAAACTTTTCCCTAGTCATAGGATTATCGAGACTGGGTATCGATACTCCATAGTAAACTAGCGTATGCACTTCTTATCCCTGTCAGGGGAGGCGGCCTATCCTGCAGCCATTGGTATACGGTGCCAAAAATAGTATACAGGTGCTAATTGGGTTATGAATTACACTAGACGGACTCGCTGGGAACTGCTGATTGGTATTATACCTATCGTCAGTTATCAGTTTCCCGGTGACATGAGTACAGCTTAGTCCGTTGACTTGACATCACTATTCTTCTCGAGTGTGTTCCCACTGTACTTAGATTACTACCCTACCATGGCTCAAATGAGTATTGCAAACAGGTAGTAGTTGGGAGCAGTCTCGAAGCACTTGGAGGCAGTAGGGGATAGAAGGGATTCGTCTCTCCCAGTATTTGGAGTTAATATCGCGCTGTGTACGGTTAGCCAATACACAAAGTCCCTGGCCAGGGTAAGTGAGATTTACTGGTAGGTACACCAGTAGTTTCTCAGGGTGTATTTGGTTTCACACCGACACGACATATTGCGCTATTAGGGGTCTGACATTTACCACCTCCTAGGCCCGATATGTGATACTCTTAGATGAACAGACCTACGGAGAATGTCACATATAGGCTCAGTAGGGTTTTCGGACGAGTTATCCTGTCGATCTTCCCTTCGACAGATACCTGGGTATCCGTTACGTACAGCTAGTGCCACTGACGTTCTTGTGGTTAAACCCACTGCCAGCATATTGTCGAGTCTTTAGTGTCCCACATAGAGGGTTTCCCGGTTCAGGCGAAACGGTGTAGTTTGCGTATGGATTTACGCAGGGGTGTTCGATTGAACACGTGTATTTATACACATGCTTTAATCGGATGGTTTAGCAGTACTAGCAGGTTTGAAAGACAGCTAGTTTTGATGCTAGTATTATATTGCTCTCTTTTGGGTATTTGTATTTTAACACGAATACGGTAATTGTACGAATACGTGTATTTGTATAATTACGGGTATTTGTGCTTTGATACAAATACATGTATTTCTTTCTAAATATGAATACAGATATTTTGTATTTTCGGTACAAATATGGTATCCATATTTTTGTAGAAATACGGTATACGTATTAATTATAAATACGGGTTTTGGTATAATTGATTATACACATACTAGTATTTGTATGTGTATGTATATCATTGTGAGGTGGCTACACACACACACACTCTCTTCTCTTCACCATTTAACATGGAAGTGTGTGAGGTTGTGACTCACCCTAGTGAGTCACCAAGCCCATCCACTCTTTTGTTTTGGGTGAGTAGAGATAAGAATGAGAGTGTGAGATATTTTGAGGGAATGGTTGATATTTGCATCACTTGGAGAAATTTCTTTAGTTGCTAGCCATCTTTATCTTCTTTTCCTCAATCCTCTCTTGAGTTGTGAGGATTAAAAGAGAGCATTTAGTTTCACAAACTACACCAATCTAAGTATCTTGTCTTTGCATGACTTGATCTTTAGTTGCTTTGGACGAAGCTATCGCTTGAATCGACATCCTCGCGTGGATCGTCTTTGACACGGAAGATTGGCTTCGAGAGCTCGTTTCATCAACCCAAGGAGCTTGGGGAGTCAACTTTCAAGACCCGAAGGACCGTCTACAAAGGTTGTAATTTCAACCGAGTAGATAAAACACTAGTTAGGGTTTGTTTAGTATAGTGTTTGGGCTTGTATCCTGGGAATTTTAGTATATTGTGCTCAAGTTTTAAAGTTTTTGATTCCGCATAGCCGTAGTTGACACGGCAAGGAGCACATATACACTTACACTTGTATCAGAGCCTACCCAAACACTTAACTAACAGAATAGACAAAGTTTAGAGTTTCGAAACCGAAACAACTCCGAAATGATAAAATCTAGATCGAAGTTTCTTTCGATTCTAAAAGAGCTTCTAAATTTTTTTTAAACAAGTGTAGAATGCTCCTCATAAAGTAACTAGAACACCAAAGAAAAACGAGGCACTCGGTCCAAGAAAAAACCGTTGGAATTGGCATTTTTCCCACCCTCGTCGGTTTATTGTGGAAGTTGGTCTCATGTTTCTTGTGGTGTTTTGCACTCTTGGATTTAGGATTTATGGTATTGTTTAATTTTGTCCAGATTTCATCTATTGTTATCTTTGTGCTTGGGCAATACGGAGTGTTTCTACAATGAAATTTTAACATCGTTTATTCGCTTTAAGTTTGTATATGTGTTTTGAAACGTCGACTAATTGCTATACGTCGATTAATAGGGGTTGTACATATCTAGTATCTTGTTTGCAGTTTGTGGATATGAAGTATTGGATCGTCGTGATTGAATAGTCGGGGGATGTGAGAAGAGTGTTCTTTTCTTTCATTCATGTAATTTGTAATGTGATGTAATATTCTTTTGCGGGGCACATCCTGGTTGAGGTTGTAGCCACCGTTGTATTATGTCGTTTACTTTTTCTTGCACCTAGGATAGACCCAAGGTGGGGTGCACAAACTACGGTGTTCTTGAAGTGCCGAGTGGCCTACTCATCTCATTGAGGGAGGTTGCTTCACTTAGAGGATTTGGCGGGTAGTTTGCCGCACCCGTAGGGGTTTAGGGTGAGGGTTTGGCTATTCATCACAACCGTGGAATCCGCTTTTCGTTCTAGGCTAAAACAAATTACGGAATCCTAGTATATCCAATATATTCATCTATGTTACTTGTGCTGTGATCTGTGATCTGAAATGGCTATTATTGCGTGAAACGAATAGCTATATATATATATATATTATATATAATAAATGTTGCTTATGTTTTGCACCCGCGCTAGCCCTGCCCCCGCTCTGCCGTTAGTTAAGTAACCTGACGGTGCATGACGAAGCCCTGTGGCGAATACGGATGGCATAAGCGTACGTTCTATTTTCGTTTCTTTCTGCAATGATAGTGTTAAATGATGGGACAACATTAATAATGTTTAATGCAAAGAAAACAAACCAAAGTTAAATCGTTGGAACAATTTCAAAACCACTCGGTTTTCTTTAAAAATAACTTTTAAATGCGGAGCCTAAACCACTCATTTTAAAAACTATCATGGTTTCTCGACTATATCAAGTTCATTACGTTCACGATTTTCGCCAAAACCAGACGTAGCCCTCTGTCATTTCAGATGGGTATTTTGACCTTCGCCAAGGCATAGTGATTGGTAGCTACTGGGTATTCATCTGTAGGATAGATAGATATGTTAATCTGGGACAAGCGGACATCTATTTTGGCCTTCGTCAAGGGTTTGTACGAATGGGTTCAAATTAACCTAGACAATGACGGGTAGAACTTGACTTGCGTCTTATGATATTTCGGCCTTCGTTAAGGTCATAAGCACCTGGGGCAAAATCCACATCGGGAGTTTCAAAAGAAAAGGAAACTTTCTGGAGTGTGATGATTTTGATAGGATTCCTTCAAAGTTATCACACAATGATAGTTGGATCCCGATCCCACTGTGAGTTTTATTACTCCTTGGGAGAGTTTTTCACTTTACAATCAATGCTATAAACCAAGTAAGTGTCTAGAACGGTGTTAGCGGGGTTACGCCTCCAGGGAAAAGAGGTTGTTTAATTAAAGAACTTCATGAAAGCATTGTAAAACTCCCTCGAAGTACCGACACTAGCCTGGCCAAAAAATTAAGCAAGAATTGTAGCTTGTGATTAATCCCAACTAATTCTTCTTTTATGGTTTGAAGGAGGATTTAAGGAAACAGTGGGAGCCATCCTGTTTAGATAAACTAATAACCAATCTAAACTTGCAAGTGCATCATGCTGTGTGTTTCTTCTCTCTCTCCTAATTGCAGCGACCAAGATGATCGGGCTTAAGTTACTACTAGATAAAAATATATTGACGGGGCCAAACTATAAAGATTGGCTAATAAATGTCCAGATAGCCATAACCTATGACAAGCTGGGCTACCTCCTTACTACTAAAGCCCCCGTCACCCAGGTCCAGATTCCATCGTCGCGGATATAGAGATCCGTAAGATATGGGAAATAGACCGTACGAGCCAAGTGCCTCGTGCTGGCCTCTATGGATAATGAACACCAGAGGCGACACGAGAAGATGGACTTAGCTTCCATCTTCCTCCATACCAAAGATTTATATGGAGAGCAATCTCGTATCCCAAGATACGAGACCTTGAAGAAATTATTTCAGACGAGATTGGCTATCGGGTCATCTGTAGGGGACCACGTCCTTAAGATAATCAGCTATATTGAAGAGCTCGCAGACCTTGGGACCACATTGAAGAACGAGTTGTATACGTACTTGATTCTATAGTCCCTCCCCTCTACCTATATTGAATTTCAATATTCAAGGGAAGGAAGTTACACTTCCAGAACTCCTCAACATGTTGAGGAGTGCAGAGGGCATCCAAAAGAAAACCAGGGAGACACTCGCTCTGCTTATTAGGGAATCTTCTTTCTCTAGATCCAAGACGAAAGCTAAGGGGAAGAAGAAGAAGGCCCCACCAAGCCGAAAGGTGATGTCAGTAAGGTACAGAGAAAGGGCAAGGTAAAAGTTTTGGGGCCGACAGTAGGAAGAGAGAAATGTTTCTATTGTCACAAAAAAAGCCATTAGAAGAAGGACGGCAGGGTTTGGAAAGCCAAGAATCAGGATTCGAAGCAAGTTGTGGCTTCGGCTTAGGTGTGTTTATGATTGAAAACTGTCTGTCAGTCAACTCTACTTCCTGGGTATTGGATATCGGTTCAGGATCTCATATCTGTAATTCATTGCAGGCACTGAGAAACCGTGGAGTTTGAAGGCAGGTGATATGACCCTCAGGGTTGCTAACGGAGCGAGCATGGATGCTGTTTCCGCAGGAGAATATCACCTAGAATTGACAAGTGGACACATTTTGGTTTTGCGTAACTGTTTTTGTGTACTTAGTTTGACATGTAATATCATCTCTGTATCTTTACTATTTAAAGAAGGTTATGATTTTACATTTGTAAGCGATGTTTTAAACATTCACCTTAATCATGGTTTGATTGGGTCAGGTACACTAGATAATGGTATATACGTATTAAATCAACACCAGGTTTTCAATGTCCAGAACACACTCAAAAGAAAGAATCCAGAATTAAATCAAGCTTTCTTATGGCATTGTAGACTAGGTCACATCAATGAAACACGGTTCACGAAGTTACATAGAGAGGGATATTTGAATCCGTTTGAATATCTGTCTTTTGCAACTTGTCAATCATGTCTCAAAAGAAAGATGACAAAGATTCCGTTCACTGGACACGAAGTAAGAGCCACCGAGCTCTTGGGACTCATACACAGCGACGTGTGTTGTCCAATGTCTACGCATGCAAGAAGTGGTTATTCCTACTTCATTACATTTACAAATGATTTCTCAAGGTATGGACATGTATTCTTGATGAAACATAAATCCGAGGCCTTTGAGAAATTCCAGGAAAAACAAACAGGCAAAAGTATCAAGACACTTCGATCTGATCGAGGTGGTAAATTCTTAAGTGCCGAGTTCCTGGATTACTTAAAAGAGAATGGAATTCTCTCTCAGCTTACTCCACCATACACACCTCAACACAACGGTGTATCAGAAAGGCAGAACCGCACCTTATTAGTTATGGTACGTTCCATGATGAGTAACGCTGAGTGAAAGTGTGTCTTAGCACCTCTACTAGGTTTCCACATGCATCAAGTATGAAATTTAAAAAAATCTAGAGGTCTAAGCAACACTAACTAGAATCGAACTAGAGAATTAGGGTTTTAGTGTAAGCAAACAAGTTCTACACTAAGTGAAAAGAGAATACAATCATTATAGACCGGTTCTTCACTTCTAAAACTCCAAGTAGTAGTCCCTAGAACTCTTCTTAGACTCCACTTAGTGAAAGGAACGAGCTTGCTTCGTGTCTTCGAGGCCGAAGATGATCCACCTTGAAGTCTCTCTCACTCAAGCTCACTCTTCACTAATCAAAGTATTAGTGAAGCAAACAACCTAAACTAAAGGGCTAGTAAAGTGTAGGTTGATGAAGTAGGAATATTGCTCACAATATTTTCTTCTTTTCTTTTTCTTTTTCACCTCAAGAAAACTCTAAAGAGCTAGAGAGGAAGAAGGAGATGAGGATGAACTTGGAAGAGAGAGAATGAGCCATGAGGTGAAGTGATGAGATAATGTGAAATATCTATGAATAAAAACAAGGAGAATGGAGTGAGTCATGGCTTCTCAAAGCTTCCACAAGCATCTAAGAAAACGACTCATTCTCATTTTCCACTAATTCATAAATTAATCCATTTCCAACTCATCACATCTCATGTGTAATTCTCATACATCCTAGTTCTATGTATCATCAACCATGATACAATAATATATACATATATTTATATATATCACATATATATTAATATGTATAATGAGAAGAAAATGTTTAGTAAGCTAATATTTGGTTAATATATATATATATATCAAATATATTAATATTTATTAAATTATTAAATCAACACTTGATTCAATAATCCGGCTATATCATATATAACCGTCTAATGTCTTATTTATATGTATATCACATTATTAAATCAACATTTGATTCAATAATCCGGTTATATCCCATATAACCGTCTAATATTCAATACTAGTTAATATATATCTATATTTATATATATATTAAATTATTAAATCAATACTTGATTTAATAATCCGGCTATATCAAATATAATCGGCTAATATCAAATACACAAATATATTAACAACATATACATATACCATTGAATCAACACTTGATTCAATAGTCCGGTCATATCTCATATAACCTGACTGATATCAAATATCACGAGATTAGAATACGGTATCACATACTCGTATTTAATAAAGCTCCCGCACATATCACCATATGTGCCCTACTTCATTTCGCTTGAGCTAGGAAACCTCTGTGTGGGACTCTAAAGGCTCGTCAATACGCCAGCAGTAGGTAATGATCACATCAGTCACCCACAAGCCGTCAGCGGTACTAGCTGGATGTAACGGCTACCCAGGCATTGAACGAATAAAAGATCAACAAGCAAGCTTGTCCAAACTCCCGCAAAGCCTATAAGCAACACTTACCGTATGATCCGGTCTCTTCGTCTGATATGTCGCATACCGAGTCTAGGGGTGGAATCGTTAGACCCCAGTAACTTGATAAGTCATGCCGATGTGTGGCCTATAACTGTTCGAGAAACTACCGATAACACTGACCAGTAAATCTCATCAGCCCTGTCCAGGGACTTGTTGTTCTAGCCAATCGAGCATAGCGCAACATCAACTCTCAATACTGGGAGAGATGAAACCCCTCCTATCGCTCACTGCCTCCATGTGACTCGGGACTGTACCCAAAATCCACATGTTTGCACGACTCCTTTGAGCCATGGTAGGGAGGAAATCAAAGTACAATGGGAACCACACAAAACACTATGACGATCTCGGGTCTACAGACTAACCTATACAAGTGTCACCAGAGAACTGCTATCTGATGATAGGTATGGTACCATCTAGGAGTTCTCGGTGAGTCCTGTTCTGTGTACCCATTCTCTAATGAGCACCTGTGTACAATCTTTGATGTCAAACACCAATGGTTGTGGGATCAACCATCGCCCCATACAGGGTCAAGAAATGTATACACTAGTCTACTCTGGAATATCGATGCCCTGTCTCGATCTCCCTCGACTAGGAACGGTTAAAAGATGTTCTTGCGGACTACACAAGCCCCACTAGTATGATCTACATCATTGTCCTGGTAGTCATGCCAACATCCTAAGGGATTTATCAACATGTATCAGAGAGACAGTATAATAATACAAGTGTACATGTTAAGATAAAGAGCAACCAGATAGCATACTATCATGTCGAGCAAGAAAGTCCTCTATATATATGTCCAAGCATCCACTATATCATACAATAATGGCCTCTAGGGCATACATATTCCTAACACCGAGTTACCGCGATCCTTCTAGGGTTATGCACAAGAATTGCTGGATATCTTTTAAACAAAGTTTCGACTAAGTCAGTGCCTACCACACCATATGAAATGTAGAGTGGGAAGAAACTCTATCTTAAGTATCTTAAGATATGAGGATGTCCAGTTTTTGTCAAAAAGCAGCATGCGGACAAGATCGAGGCACGATCAGTACTGTGTAAGTTTGTGGGATACCCAAGGAACTCCAGAGGGTATCTTTTCTATTACGCAGAGAAACAAAAGGTTTTTGTTTCTCAGCATGCCCACTTTCTGGAACTCAATTTCTTGAAAAAGAAATAAGTGGGAGCGCAATAGAACTGGAAGAAATTCCATAACCGCAATCTATTACTGAAAGTATGGTAGAACCAGAAGTTTTAAAAGAACCGGACGTCCCTGCGCCACTCCGCAGATCTAGTAGGCAATCTCATCCGCCCGAGAGATACTATGGTTTTCTCGTAGACGGGGATAGAGAGGATCGCATCATCAATGATGATGAGCCGACTAGTTTCCAGCAGGCCATTACGAACAGAGACTCAGTAAAGTGGCTGGATATAATGCAGACCGAAATGGAATCCATGTACACCAACAAAGTTTGGGCTTTGGACATTGCACCTCAAGGGGTAAAACACGTAGGCTGCAAATGGATCTTCAGAAAGAAGATTGGTGCAGATGGACAGGTTGAAACCTATAAAGCTCTTGTAGCAAAAGGTTATCGTCAAAGACCTGGTTTGGACTATGATGAAACCTTTTCTCCAGTGGCTATGCTTAAATCCATTTGGACCCTACTTGCCATTGCTGCCTTCCATGATTATGAAATTTGGCAGATGGACGTAAAAACCGCTTTTCTGAATGGAAATTTGGAAGAGTGTGTTTTTCTGGATCAGCTAGAGGGGTTCAAAGAGAGTGGGAGCAGTGGAAGAGTGTGCAAGTTGCTTAAATCCATTTATGGATTAAAGCAGGCATCACGAAATTGGAACATCTGCTTTGATGAGACAGTCAAAGATTTGACTTTATCTAAAATGCAGATGAACCGTGCATTTATAGTAAGATTGTAGCGAGAACTGTGATATTTCTCGTCTTGTACGTGGATGGCATTCTCCTAATAGGAAATGACATTCGTATGCTACAATCAATCAAAGGAGTCTTGTCACAGAAGTTCTCCATGAAAGACCTGGGTGATGCCTCCTACATTCTGGGGATCCAGATCTATCGTGATAGATCTAAGAGGATATTAGGACTTTCACAGTCCAGGTATATTGACACCATACTGAAAAGATTTAGTATGGAAGATTCCAAGCGCGGTAATCTACCGGCTTGTCACGGGATCACCCTCTCCAAAGAGATGTCTCCCAAGACTGATTTGGAAAGGGATCGCATGAGTATTATACCCTCCGCTTCTGCAGTAGGATCTATAATGTATGCGATCTTATATACCAGATCTGATGTTGCTTATGCAC
Organism: Agapanthus africanus; assembly: GCA_030015575.1. Lineage (NCBI taxonomy): Eukaryota > Viridiplantae > Streptophyta > Magnoliopsida > Asparagales > Amaryllidaceae > Agapanthus > Agapanthus africanus. The sequence goes on along the minus strand of CM057347.1, from coordinate 200,408,941 downwards.
TGAGCATGGTAAGCAGGTATCAGTCAAACCCTGGGGAGAAGCATTGGATAGCAGTAAAGAACATTCTCAAGTACCTGAGAAGGACTAAAGAGATGTTCTTGGTGTACGAAAGTAAAGACCTATAGATCGAGGCATCGCTGACTCCAGCTTCCAGAGTGACAAGGATGACTCCAAATCCATGTTGGGTTATGTCTTCACCCTCAATAGAGTGGCGGTCTATTGGAAGAGTTCCAAACAGGATACCGTTGCTGACTCGACGGTGGAGGCAGAGTATATCGCTGCATATGACGCCACGAAAGAACTAGTCTGGATGACGAAGTTCATTACAAAACTTCAGGTGGTTCCATCCATTATTGACCCAATACCTTTGTATTGTGACAACAACGGGGCTATAGCTTTACCGAAGGAACCAAGGTCCCATCAAAAGTCCAGAAATATCTTGAGGTGGTATCACCTGATCAGAGAGATCGTGGATCGTCGGGAGACCGAGTTGCGGAGAGTAGATATGGAGAACAACACTGCAGATCCACTCATAAAGGCCATCTCTAAGACGTAGTTTGAGAGGGTATTCGAGATGTTAAGTCTGCGATATGTAAGTCGATGTCATGCACCGCACTACCTTGTGGGGAGGCGGAATTCACAAAAAACGATTTTAAGACCTGCAACATCGACCTATCATACAGGATCTTTTCGGAAAGCTTAACTAGCTAAACACTTAGAGGTTCTAAACTACTATGAAAGTATTTAACCTCCAAGTTACAAGTCCTTCAGGTCTTCTTCTTTTTTGCTTGAGCTCCTCGAAGGTGCGGATCTAGTGAGGTCGTCAGCCTCCTCGTATCGAAGAAGATCCACCCGAGAGTTTATGGTTTAAGCTCCAACCTCTAAACCGAGATAACTAAAGTACCTAGTTCGCTAATCTAGGTAGCTTAGGAGATGTTGATAGTTAATTGGAGTATTTTATCTCAAATGACCCAAGGATTCACAACACATGTGAGGGTTAGGGTTTTTGAGGAAGAAGGAGAAGAACAATGGAGAGAGAATGAGAAAGAACAAATGAACAAGTGTAAGTGCAAGTGAAGAATGGCTCATTCTTTTCCTCACAATCAACCATGTAATATTTTCAATAGAAAAGTCCATCCATGCTTGAATAGTGAGAGCAAACCAATAAACAAATGAATTATCCATGCTTCACCCATGCCACAAATATCTCCATTTTCCACCTCATTAATCTATTTTCAAAAATTAGATTAAACCAAAATGAGGTGTCCCCTTCTAGAAGCATCTCTTGTAAAATTACAAGATGCCCTCACCGTATATACATACCCGTATTCGTACTCCAAAAAATACGAATACAAAGAGATAAAAATAATCCAATAATATAATACTAGAATCCGGCTTAATCCTAAACCCACTAGTATTATCAGTCCGAACAACATCCAGTACACGTATATGATCGGAACCCTGCACGTAAAACCATACGGCCTCTACATCGTTTCTCCTGAACCAGGGAAACGCTCTGTGTGGGACTCTAAAAACTTGACAGTACGCTGGCAGCGAATTTAACCACAAGTCGTCAGCGGCACTAGTTGTACTTAACGACCACCCAAGTACCTGCCGAAAAGAAGTCCAACGAGCGAACTCATCTGAACCCCTACTGAGCCTATCCGTGATAATCTCCGTACAGTCCGGTCTGTTCGTCTAAGAGTATCGCATATCGGGCCTAGGGGGTGGTAAACGTTAGACCCCTAATAGCGCAATAAGTCGTGTAGGTGTAGAGCCCAAGACACCCCGAGAAACTACTGGTGTACCTACCAATAAATCTCACTTGCCCTGGCCAGGGACTTTGCGTATTGGCTAATTGTACACAGCGTGATATCAACTCTCAATACTGGAAGAGACGAATCCCTTCTAACCCTTACTGCCTCCAAGTGCTTCGGGACTGCATCCAACCACTACCTGTTTGCATGACTCATTTGAGCCGTGGTAGGGTAGTAATCTAAGTACAATAGAAACACACTCGAGACGAATAGTGATGTCAAGTCAATGGACTAACCTGTACTCATGTCACCCGGGAACTGCTAACTGACGATAGGTATAATACCAACCAGCAGTTCCTAGCAAGTCCGTCCAGTGTAACTCATAACCCAATGAGCACCTGTATACTGTAACATTTCAGAAATATAAAATGTTATTTTTGGAATTTAAATAATAAAATAATAAATTTTATGAATACTATAAAAATGTGGAAATTAGTTTTAATGGAATGGTATAATTATATACCTATATTTTGGAAAATATTTGGAAATTAATATGAATTATTGTTTATGAAGACATTTATTGGATTTTGACATTTTATAAATTATTATACAATTATTTACATACAAGTTTACACTAAACTCGATTAATACTTCACTAATTATGTATTAACCATATTTATATATCATGACATGCAGCATATCATATTGTAACACTTGTCCATATTTATAACCATGGCTTCATTTTTAATTGCTTTTAAATTGTTTTGTTTTAATTTGAGAAAAGAAAAAGGAAAGATTAAATAAAAGAGGGCGGGGACAAGAGCATGGTTGAGAGAGAGAGAGAGAGAGAGAGGAGTTGAGAAGGTCTAGCAACCTTAGGCCATCATCTCCACTTATTTTCCTCACCTCCGTCATCATTTATTTCTTCATCTCCTTCTCCTTCATCCTCCTCCACCCTCTCTCTTGCTACACTTCCACCCTCAAAACCACCCCAAAACTAATTACCACCTTCACAAAATTCATTCCTAAGCTTACTACAAACACCATGGTGGGATCAAGTTGGGACTTTGAGCACTTTGGTCATCTTAAAATTTTCTTGAGTTGCTCTTGGAAGGTAATTCCCTCACTTTTAGTTAAGTGTTTAAGCCTTCTAACCTCCTAGGATAGTTTAGAGTTAAACAAGTTATGTTTAGTGATCTTGGAAAATTCTAGGATGATATTTAGTGGATATTTTGAGTTGTGGAGGTGTAATTGAGGCTTAGTTAGTGACCAAAAACCTTTTAGTGATAGGATTCTGGACCAAACTTGAGTTTAGAAGTCCCAAACATGAATTATGATGATCAATTAGGATCTGCTATGACTCGGGGACTCTGAATAATATTTTGCAAACACAGAGAGTTGTGCAGGCTATTTAGAGACTACAATAGAAACCCGAGCCCCAAACTTCCCATCTTGGCCACCAATTTATCATATATGGCCGCAATTTGCGGCCTGACCTTAGGATTAGGGTTTGGTTCTTGGTCTATAGCTCTATCATCTGGTATATAGGCCTATCCAATATGCAAAATGTCTTAATTTCACCTAGGGCAAAATCTGGGACTGTTTTTCTAAGTTGCTGATTTCGTTTTGCGGCTTTTGTTAACTTGAGTTTTGGTATTTGAGTTTTGACTCGGTCGTTTGACGTTTGTACATCAACGTCGGGAATTGTTGGTTATTCTTGCATGCATGGACCATAGGTTCTAACCTATGTACGTTTCACTTGCCGCGTCGGTTTTTGGATTCGATTTTGTTTACGATATGATATTCCTTGAATTTTAGGTACCTTCGTGTGGATTTCCGGGACGATGAAGGAGTGCAAGGCGTTCATCGATTTCGGCTAGAGCGAGGATAGTAGGTGAGTAAATGTATATCTACGAGGAAATCGGGTAGATAACACATAGCACCCCCGCAAACGTAGCATTAGGATACTAGGTATATAGCTATATAGGTAGATATTAGACGGGTATACTTAGTTAATAGGGTTCTGGGAGGTTATAGGCTATAGTAGGCATACACGTAAGAAGGAATACCCTTAGTTCTTATTCTCTTAGCGTTGAGCCTTTGGTATATACGTTGCTACACACACAGTTGTGTGTGTGTGTGTGTGTGTGTGTGTGTGTTGTGTGTTGAGGATAACTTTGATATAACGCCACGAGATGAGGATGCGACATGTTAGAATGATTTGAGTCGATATGATCAGACATGATGTCCCGAGGCTATGATATGTGATATGAGATTGAAACGCCATGATATGATATGATATATTATATAGACAATGGGTGATATATATTATAACATGTGACTAGATGAGATGATAGAATGTACGTGACCATAGATCCGTACCCTTGATTTATGATATCGTACGACGGATTATACTGTACGAGATATGATATACATGATGATTGACACGCACTCTTGATTTGATGATGTCGTACGATAGATTATACCGTACGTGATTTGATGTACATGATGATTGAGTCACACACTCTTGATTTGATGATGCAGTATGATGGATTATACCGTATGTAATATGATATACATAATGATTGATCCGTACTCTTGACGTACGATGGATTATACCGCAAATGATATTATGAGGCTGGATCGCCGACTTATGGATGTATCGACTTGGGAAATTGTTGTTTTATTTTCGCTTAAGTAGGTATTAGGATATAATTACAGCCATACCTATTTTCAAAACTATCGAATCGTTATGCATTTTAAAAAGACAACCCTAAGGGACGCTACGGATTTTTAAATGGTATCTTTTTGTCAATACACCGTAGCCCTATTTTTCTAAAAACAACGATTCGTGCTATTTTAAAGCTATAACTGTGTGGCTCATATGTAGCTATATATTTTATACTGTTGTGTTTAATTTTTACTTTTTCTATTATGTTCGTATTATTCTCTTTTGTGTTTTACATACATGTTCTTTTCCTTATCTTGTATAACCTCGTCTATTAGGACACATGCACCATTACCGATGATGTGCATGTTGCACGTACACATACTCGCCGGCTCACACACTCATCATCGGTAATTGACATGCCACGTACATATTAGAAATCGCTACTTCATCATATAACCTAATAACTTGTAGCTTTTTAGTTTTGGTCAGTACTCTTTACCGTACATGCTAGTTTAGATATTGCATTTCTTACCTAGTTAGATGCCACTTTTATATATATACATACTGGTTATGCACTGTAGATTTGTTTTGTGCCGGTACTCATTGTTTCATTATTGGCTCATGTTTATGATATTTCGGTTTTCATGAGATTTCTGGATTTGAGAAACCGCAGATGCATTTTTGAAAACTTATGATTGTTTTAAAAACGCGGTTTCTCTTGATATGATGTGTGGCGTCCACCATGAGTTTTCTCGGTTCTGAGCTATGTGTATACCCGATTCGAGAAGAGAGGAGGCACCGTCTGCAGGTACATGGTGGACCCGGTACGGTACCCCAGGGTAAGAAGATCGTATAAAGAGACATTGAGCCCGGCAGGGGAGCACTGCCGACCGGTGATAGTTTTGGCTCGATGGATATTCGGAGGATACCGACCGGAGTCGCGTGATTAGATGGATTTGAGGGCCGATCCGATGCGACGGCGCCGAGATATGAGGATTTATGTGTCGCTGCTGGACACGGTTTTTATGATATTTTTGAGTGTCAATGCTGGCCACTCAGGTTTTTATGTTGATTTGGTGTGTCGTTGATGGACACACGTTGGATGATACACTTATACACATATATATAATACAGATGACATGGTACCACTTTATGATACGGACACGATTATATTAGTATTATACTTATGTTTACACTATCACCCTTATTACCACTCGACGTTAGTATATTATTATTATATTATTGTATGATCTAGGAGATTGTCATACATTCGATTTCTATCCGGTGATGTTTTCTACTCACGAGTTGGCAACTCACCCCCGTTGTGCCACAGTTTTCTTGCAGGTTTGACCGCACGAATTCAGTAGCGGCTTACTGGCACATAGTTTCCTTCTAGGTAATTTGCTTTGGTAGGTGGGTACACTTGGATCGTGACCACCATGTACTTGTTGGAGATAGTGCCCTCAGAGTCAATTATTGGATCACATGCACGTGATTGCAATGATTGAGGGAGGACCTATTCCGGTAGGACAGTCTTACTCAAGATGATAGTATGCTATCTGGTTTATCTTTATCATCGTGTACTGCTTTAGGTGACCTTACAGGTCACTATTGCACATTGATAGAGCCCCTAGGATTCTTGCTTGACTACCAGCAGTATGAGGGCGATCATATACGTGGGAGCTAGGGTCTATAAGCACATCCTTAAAAGGTCCCTAGTCGTGGGAGTTTCGAGACAGGGCATCGATACTCCAGAGTAGACTAGTGTATACAGTCGAGACCCCGACGAGGGGCGGTGGCCGGTCTCGCAAGCCACTGGTGTCAGTTGGTTCACCTAAGATGTATACATGTGCTCATTGAGTTATGAGTACACCGGACAGGACTCGCCGGGAACCTGCTAGCTGGTATTATACCTGATGTCAGATAGCAGTTCCCTGGTGACATGTGTACAGATTAGTTCATCGACCTGAGATCGTCATTTGTCTCGTGTGAGTTCCCACTGTGCTTTGATTACTACCCTACCACGCTCAAAGGAGACGTGCAAACAGGTTTTAGTTGGGTAGAGTCCCGAGCCACATGGAGGCAGTGAGCGGATCTGCAGAGGTTCGTCTCTCCCGGTATTGGGGATGAGGTCGCGCTGTGTCTAGGAGAGCCAGTACATGAAAAGTCCTTGGCCAAGGCAGGAGATTTACTGGTAGGTATTCCAGTAGTATCTCAGGGTGTTCTGGGCTACACTCCGACACGACTTGTACCGCTTTTGGGGTCTGACTTTTACCAACCCCCTAGGTCCGCCATGCGATGCTCATAGACGAACGGACCGGACTGTACGGATATTGTCACTGACAGGCTCAGTAGGGTGTCAGGATGAGTTCGCTCATCGACGTCCCTTTTGGTCAATACCTGGTAGCCCGTTATGTATAGGCTAATACCTCTGACGTGCTAGTGGTTAAATCCACAACCAAGGTGTTGACGAGTCTTTAGAGTCCCGCACAGACCAGTTTCTCAAGTTTCGGGCGAAACGCTGTAGAGGCCGTATGGAGATATGGCAGGGTTCGATCAGATACGTGCGGCATTGCACGGATCAGGATCGGACGGATAATACTAGCGGGCTTTGGTTTAAGCCGGATCCTAGTATTGTACAGTGTAGATTTTGTCTCATTGCATTTATATTTCGGTCGGAATACAAATGCGGGTGTGTATACACAGTAGGGGGGTTTTCCTGCAATTTATTACAGGATCAGTTTTTGGAGTTGCCAGTTTGTTTTCCGTTTCGGCCATTTTCCTTTGTATCTTTCATTGGCCGAAGATTGGTGGAGGAGGGCTTATTTGCATTTGTGCAAATAAGCATTTGTGGAGGGTGGAATTTGCATATTGTTGTATCATGATAATTCCTCCACCATTTGACTTCTTCTTTTGATCATGGCTTGACTTTTGGTTCATCATGAGTAATGATGATGGTTGATGGAGTGTGGGTTTTACTTTGTGATCATTTCTTTTCATGATAACATTTTGATCTCTCTCTTGCATTATTCTAGTGAGGCTCTCTCCCTCTTCTCATTCTAGTTGATGCATGGCCGGCCAAGCCAAGGGGGGGCTGCCCATATTTTTGTGGAGGGATTTTTGGTCTTTTGGCTTCACAAAAATCCCAAAGTTTCATCTCCAAATAGTCTTAGTTCATTTCTTCCACCAAAGGCAACTTCCAATACCCCAAATGAGACATAGAACATTGTTCCCCCAATCAGAGCAAGGCTCTGTTTGAATTTTAAAATTCAAATCTTTGAAGCAACGCTTCAAATTCCGTACGTTGCGCGCAATACGCCACGTGTTAAAAGTTGACACGCCAGCACAACGCCCAAGGCAGTGCGTCCAATCAGAGCAAGGCTCTTTAAAAAAAACAAAAGCAACGCACTGTTGCGCGAGCGCTGCGCTGCGGGACACGTGTCTGCGCAGTTGCGCAAGCACTGTTGCGCGAGCGCCGTGCTGCGCGACACGTGTCTGCGCAGTTGCGCAAATACTGTTGCGCGAGCGCACCTCTGCGCGACACGTGTCTGCGCAGCTGCGCAAGCGCACCGCTGTGCGACACGTGTCTGCGCAGCTGCGCAAGCGCTTCACTGCGCGACACGTGTCACGCACTGGGGATTCTTACGCAAAACAGAATAAATATTGTTAAAACAAAAAGATTTTCTTGTATAAGGCAGGGGCCTTTGGATCAAAAATCCAACGGTGGGGAAAATTCCCCAAATCACTCAGAAAAAGATCTATGTAACAAATTTAACTAATTAATGGGCACTATAAAAAGGATCCCAGACCTCAATTAAAAGAGGAAGATCTTGCTAAAAAAAAAGAGAGAAGAGAACTCTTGAGAACTCTTGAAGAATACAAAAAAAAAAAGGTAAAACCTTTAAAAGAAGAGGAAATTATCTTATGAACAGATAAATAAATAAATAAAATAAAAATAAAAAAATAGTGCCTTGCACTTGTTATGAACCCTTGGTTCTCTGAAATAAGAAAAAAACAAGAAAAGAAGAAAAAACTTGTTTTTCTTTAGATCAGGAGATTAGAAAGTGCTTTGCACTTCTGTTCTTGAATCTAAAAGATTCTCAGTACTTTGCATAAATGCAATACATTACTTGAAGGGCCAGGCCCAAATCAAAAAGGCTTAACAGGCCAAAGTAAATTGCAAAGCAATAAAAGGGCAGAGCCCAAATGAAATTGATGCTCTGCATCATTTATAAAGGGCAGAGCCCAAAACAAAATTGATGCTCTACATCCTTTCTGGGCAAGGCCCAAATAAAAATAAAAATAAATGCAATGCAAAAACAAATAAAATGTTGGACATTTTCAACTGGACTTAGCCCGATCGCGGCCATAAGTCCTTAAATTAAATTGACTGAGCAAAATGGCTCTCCTAAATCAATCTACATCCGGTTCGAGGGTACATCTCCGAACTCCTTTGACATCCATCGTTGTAATTCCTCAACGACGTCAAAGAGGTGACGGGTCCCAACGACTATACATCAATATGGACCGAAACGTCCCTAAACTAATGTCGGACCGAAACATCCCTAAACTAATGTCGGACCGAAACGTCCTTAAACTAATGTCGGACCGAAACATCCCTAAACTAATGTCGGACCGAAACGTCCTTAAACTAATGATAGACCACCACGTTCCTAAATTGAAACATGGACCGAAACGTCCCTTAAACTAACGATGGACCACCACGTCCCTAAACTGGAACAATAGAGCCTCCAAATGCTCTTTTGCCGGATCTAAACGGTCCTGTTTAAGTGGATCTTAGCCCCAAACATGGCTAACGTATCCTTAAACACTCAAATGAACGATAAAGTTCCAAATCAACCTTGGTTCAAGGGTACATCTCTGAACTCCTCTGACATCCGCCGTTGTAATCCTTCAACGACGTCAGAGAGGTGACGAGTCCCAACGGCCATATAATAAATGGATCACCACGTTAAGTTGATCTTAGTCTTCAATCGGACTAACGTATCCTTGACGAACGTTTAAGTTGATCTTAGTCTCAATATGACTAACGTATCCTTAAACTAAAAAACACCAAACCCAAATCTAAGTAAGTACGGATTTGGACTAATCCACGTCCTACGGGCGACGGCATTACTCAGTCTCCGTATACAATCCACGGGCAACCACAAACAAAACAAACACACACGACACGAAGTGAAATTCTGGAGAAGGAGAAACTTGTTACCGCGATGCGGTGGCGTAATTAACTGCAGGGGCTTGCGCCTGCAGGGAAGAGCGTCCCTACAATCAAAAACCCCTCAAGCGAGGGGGAATCTGACGAAGTCTGCTACATCGGCCGCATCCGTCTAAACCTCCGATACACGGTGCCATAAATAAACTTGGCATTTTCGGAGAGGTGGACGGATAAAACCAAATAGCATCTGCCCCGAATCTCAGCGTCAGGACATCGCGGTCCTGTGCGCCGTCCTTCGGAGGGGAACAGCCGCGCGCCGCGCGCCGCGCAGTGCGAAAAAAAAAAATAAAATAAAATAAAAAAATTTAGTTGCGCGACACGTGTCTGCGCAGTTGCGCAAGCGCTGCGTTGCGCGACACGTGTCACGCGCTGGGGAGTTGCGCAAAAAACAGAATGAAGATTTAAGGAAATCTTTTCTGTTTTTGTTAAAACAAGAAAATTTCTTCTGTAAAACAGGGGTGTTTGGATCAAAGATCCAACGGTGGGGAAAATTCCCCAAATCACTCAGAAAAAGATCTCTTTAACAAATTTAACTAATTTATGAGCACTATAAAAAGGACCCCAGACCTCATTTCAAAATCATCAACATCTTGCTAAAAAAAAAAAGAGAAGAGAACTCTTGAGAACTCTTGAAGAATAAAAAAAAAGGTAAAAACCTTTAAAAGAAGAGAAAATTCTCTTATGAACAGATCATTGATCTAAGAACAAGATCATGGATCTTCAACAATAAATAAATAAATAAATAAATAAAAAAATAGTGCCTTGCACTTGTTTTATGAACCATCGGTTCTTGAACCTAAAAGGTTCTTAAATTAATAGTGCTTTGCACTTTTATGAACCTTTGGTTCCCTGAGAGAAGAAAAACAAGAAAAAAACTTGTTTTTTTCTTAGATCTAAATGAAATAGTGCTTTGCACTTGTTTTATGAACCATCGGTTCTTGAACCTAAAAGGTTCTTAAATTAATAGTGCTTTAGACTTTCATGAACCTTTGGTTCTCTGAGATAAGAAAAACAAGAAAAAACTTGTTTTTTCTTAGATCTAAATCAAATAGTGCTTTGCACTTCTTTTATGAACCATTGGTTCTTGAATCTAAAAGATTCTCAAATTAATAGTGCTTTGCACTTATAAATCTGCACTGTTGCGCTCTTTGATTGGCGCAAAGCGCCTGAAAATGCAATGCATTTTCTCTGTTAAAAGGGCCAGGCCCAAATCAAAATGACCTAACAGGCCAAAATAAATTGCAAGGCAATAGATGGGCAGAGCCCAAATAAATTGATGCTTTGCATCCTTTATACAAGGGCAGAGCCCAAATAAAATTGATGCCTTGCATCATTCCTAAAAGAACAGAGTCCAAAACAAATTGATGCTCTGCATCCTTTCTGGGCAAAGCCTAAATAAAAATAAAAAAAGAAATGCAATGCAAAAGCAAATAAAATGTTGAACATTTTCAACTGGACTTAGCCCAATTTTGGCCGTAAGTCCTTAAATTAAATTGACTGAGCACGACTGCTCTTTTAAATTAATTTATATCCGGTTCGAGGGTACATCTCCGAGCTCCTCTGACACTTACCGTTGTAATCCTTCAACGACGTCAGAGAGGTGACGGGTCCCGACGACCACATACGTCAACATGGACTGCAGGGTCCTTAAACTCGTGGACCGAAACGTCCTTAAACTAATATTGGACCGAAACGTCCTTAAACTAATATCGGGCCGAAACGTGTCCTTAAACTAAAAGCGGTGGACCACTATGTCCTTAAACTGGCAATGGACCACTATGTCCCTAAACTGGAACAATAGAGCCCAAACGCTTTTTTGTCGGATCTAAACGATCCCGTTAAGTCGATCTTAGTCCCAAACTGGACTAACGTATCCTTAACAACCGTTTAAGTTGATCTTAGCCTCAAATATGGCTAACGCATCCTTAAACCTTCAAACAGACTTTAGTCCCAAATTAGACTATAAATTCCCCCAATCAACTTTGGCTCAAGGGTACATCTCTGAACTCCTCTGACATTTGTCGTTGTAATCCTTCAACGTCGTCAGAGAGGTGACGGGTCCCGACGACCATACATGCAATGGACCACTATGTCCCTAAACTGGAACAATAGAGCCCAAACGCTCTTTTCTCGGATCTAAACGATCCCGTTAAGCTGATCTTAGTCTCAAACAGGACTAACGTATCCTTAACGAATGTTTAAGTTGATCTTAGCCTAAATATGGCTAACGTGTCCTTAAACTAAAAACACCATACCCAAATCTAAGTAAATACGGATTTGGACTAATCCACGTCCTACGGGCGACGGCATTACTCAGTCTCCGTATACAATCCACGGGCAACCACAAACAAAACAAACACACATGACACGAAGTGAAATTCTGGAGAAGGAGAAAGTGGTTACCGCGATGCGGTAGCGTAATTAACTGCAGGGGCTTGCGCCTGCAGGGAAGAGCGTCCCCACAATCAAAAACCCCTCAATCGAGGAGGAATCTGACGAAGTCTGCTACATCGGCCACATCCGTCTAAACCTTCGATACATGGTGCCATAAATCAACTTGGCATCTTCGGAGAGGTAGACGGATAAAACCAAATAGCATCTGCCCCGAATCTCAGGCACAGACGTCCTAACGTCTCGGCCGTCCATTCGGAGGGGAACAAACACTACACGTATTCTACAGCAATCCTTGGGCACATCGGCTCGCCAACTTCGTGCCCGAGTTGCCTCGGTCCAGAGATGGGAGCCCGTAAAAGAAGCCGGCGACGTGGTGCCCTTCCGGCAATGTGGTGGAGACCGGAGATTCCGCGGGGAGATCGGGACGACGACGAGAAGACCGAAGGACACGGATCGCTCGGTATATCTCTCTACCCTTTCTCTTGTTAGCTAGGACTAGATTAATGGCCCGATCCGGGTTTTATAGTGCGCGGTGGTGCCCGTTCAAAAATTTAAAGTAAATCACCGCTTCCGCATTCCGGCGTCGGATTGACGGCCGGGGCGCCGACGTGCACTTACAGTGGTATCAGAGCCTCGCCATTAACCCAGTCTAGCTTTGTCTAATGTGTTTACACTTTCGATCGAACAAAATTCCAAAAACCCGCGTTTTCTTTGCATCAGTTTTCTGTCGATTTTTTTCTGGCTCGAAATTTTTTTCAGTATGTTGCAGAATGATGTACAGTGAATTCTAAGCAGTCTGAGAAAAATTGGTCGCGTGACGTCACCATATCACCGCGGAACCGTGACCAAACCCACGCATTGGCCGCGGTTCCGCCACAGAATTGACTGTTCATTGGTCCAATTTTTCACAGAGGGCTTTTGGGCTGAAAATAGGGGTTTTGGAACATTCTTTTTGGGCCCAGAATTTCTTTATGTGCTACAGTAGTGCTTGGGGCCCACTTGGTAAATTTGATCGATCGAAAATTTTAAACACATTAGTTCACAGTATTTACATTATATCTGCGACCGTGAATGTCACTTGATCGGTAAATCCTGTCTAACTGCTATAGCCCGGTTAGACGGATTTGCGAACGTGACATTCACGTTGATGTTCTGTGATTGTGCTGTGATGTTGCGGATTGGTCGTGGGGGATAGCCTGGATGCAATGCTAGTACAGTTTTGTTGTATTATGTACATTTGATATTGCGGGGCGAGCGTCCGACATGTGGACTGCCGTCACTGCCTGTTTGTATTATTCTTTTGGGGCACGACCAGGTTGGGGTCGATATACCCGTTGTATGTATTTTACTTTCTATACTAGGATTGCCCCGCGGAGGGGTGCACAGATAGCCGGATTCGAGAGGGCAACAAGCCCGCATCTCATGGCATTGAGACGGAGGGGGCTTCACTCTAGAATTGGCGGGCTATTCGTCGCACTCGTAGGGGGTACAGGTTGACCCAGAAGGGGTGCCCAAGTTACTGGATTCCGTGAAGTGCTGGGCGGTCCATTCACGTTGCTGAAGGGGGCTGCCTCGCTTCAGGTTTTGGCGGGTAACTTACCGCGCACATAGGGGTCTAGGATTTCATTGCACAGGCTATCCACACGACCAGGGGAACGTCGGGTTTCAGTAGCGGCTCTGTGAAACCCGGGGATCCCAGATATCTGTATTGTTCTGTGATGCTGTACATTTCTATGATGTTGCATTTTATCACGCCTTGAGCAAAAATTATATATTATATATATACTAGTAGATGTTGTATATGTTTTGCATCCACGCTAGTCCAGTCCCCGCTCTGTCGTTAGTTAGCTAACCTAAAGGGTAATGACGGGACCCAGTGGGGAATGCGGATGGCATATACGTACGTCATTATTTTCGTTCTTTATTGGTGTGATCAATTGATGGGACTGAGTTGATTCGGATCAATGCAAGTTAAAAACAAACCTATTCTGATGTTGTTGGAACATTTTTCAAAAAGCTGTTATTTGCAAGGACGTTCACTTTTGTTTAGCACAGTGGTATTCAGTTGGAATATCCTGCTCCTCAGTCGACGAGGCAAGGGCCGAGATCCCTTCACCGGGAGTGACCCCTTGGACAAAAGTTTGCGTCAGGGCAATAACTTCACTATAGCCGATTACTTTTGCTTTGCATCGTGGTATTCAGTTTGAATATCCTGCACCTCATTCTACGGGGAAAGAACCGAGATCCTTTCACCGAGAGTGACCTCTTTAGCAAAGGTTTTCGTCACTATATTTTTATAAAGCTATCAGTTCCTTCAACGATATCAAGTTCATTACGTTAAAGGTTTTCGCCAGAAACCATTCGTAGCCCTCCGTCGTTTCACATGGATAGTCAATCAGTATTCAAGCTATGTTTGTTGGCCAAAGTCAAGGCATAGTGATTGGTAGCTATTGGGTATTCATGTGCAACATAGATAGATGCGTTGGTTTGGGGCAGTCGTATAGCCTTGTTGGCCAAAGTCAAGGGCTTGTGCGGGTGTGCTCAAATTAACCTGGAGAATGAAGGGTAGAACTTGACATGTGACTTATGATTTGTTGGCCAAAGTCAAGGTCATAAGAGCATGGGGCAAAAAATCCACATCGGGAGTTTCTAAAGAAACTGAAACTTGCCAGATACGCGCATACCTTCTGGAGTGTGATGACGTGAGCGGATTCCGTCACGTTATCATGCGATGATAGTTGGATCCCGATTCCCACTGATGAGTTGGTTTACTCCTCGGGTGATCCCAACTAATTCTTCTTTCAGGTTTGGAGGAAAATTTGACGGTACAGTGGGAGGTTTCCAGATTAGATAAATTGGTACCATTCTGATCTAGGTTAGAGTGCACGCTGAGTGTTTCTTTTCTCTCTCTCTTTGGCAGCGACCATTGACCCGACCTTAGACTATGACTCAGAGACCAAGTTGACCGAACCTTCTTAAACATTGGCTTTTGAATTGTCAGAGTTGCAGACCTCATTGCCACTCCAACTTTTATCCTTTTCTCCAGGACACCCCGTATTACTACGAACGTCCACTTCCATTGGACAAAACCATCGTATGGTTATATACGAACTCGAAGGAATTTATTCGAGGATGGTTTCCGGTTCTGGAGAAAACGAATAAGACTATTCAGTTGTCTTTTCCTTTTACCTTCTCTCAGGTTGCGAGTACTCCTTGGTTTAGGAGATAGCACACATATTACGCAAATTGGATAGTCTTCTTCCAAACCTTAGGCTGGTGCCAAACGGTGGGGAATGAAGAAAACCAATTAGCATAACGATGGTGTACAGAAGGTATTATGTATAGACAAAGAAAGGGATTAGTAAGAGGGCAAAGTAAATTGCGACTGCTATTCACGACCAAACCAAGTATTTCATTACCACTCCCACTTCACCTTTGTATTTCTCCAGGACACTCCGTATCACTATGAAGATCCACAGTTTTTTGGATATTCCATCGTATGGTTATATACGAACTCGAAAGGAACTTGTTCCAGTTCGGGGATGGATTCTGGTTCAGGAGAAATAGGAATAAGGTTTATTCAGGTGTCTTTTATCTTCACCTTCTCTCGCATTGCGAGTGTTCCTAGGATTGGGACAGTACACCCATTATACTTATTGGATAGTCTTCTTCCAAACCATAGGCTGGTGCCGAGCGGTAGGGAAGGAAGAAAACCATTTGGCCTAAAGAGGTGTGCAGAAGGTAATGACTAAAGACATATGAAGGGATGTGGAGAGATGGCATAGAAATATACGGTTACAGTTGTGAATCTGGATAATGGAAGAGGCATTACTAGGAATACCGGGATACCCTATCGAAACATTTCAATGTTTCAGTTTCACTGTGTACTGTTAAAGGAAAACTGATTTCCCGATTAGATACTTACTCCAGGGTATGTATTTACCAGGTATGATTCTCACATCTGTATGGTTTTACAGATGATGAGTGGGAGTAAGTTATTGGGAATTGGGTGATCATCTTCATTATATCGGGATTCATTGTAATCGGTGATATTTGAGGAAGTCACCTGGGTTGTTTGCCGGACGGCAAATATTTGGTTTTGAATATCCGCTGTTATGCACCAATTTCAAATTGATATATCTGTACGTCTATTTTTATAGAGTGAGATATACCTTTTTGAAATTATGTCGATGACATTTACCTATATCAGTTGATGGTTAGGTAAAGAGCATTAAACAGCGGTGTAATTCTTCTTAACCATAAGTACAGTTTTCAACCTACGACACACAGTGAATGAGTTATTAGACTCAGGGGACTTATACAGAGTATTGTATATTGTCCAGTGTCCATTAGGACATAGGGGATGGTCCTCGTACTATATTCAGTTTACTTATGACTTCTCTAGTTCTTAGACAGGTATTTCGTAGAAACACAGGGTCCAAGTTTTGAGAAGTTATAGGTATAAGAGTAAAGTAGAGAACCAGATGTTGCAAGTATCGGGATTCTTCAAGGTGATCGAAGATGTAGATACTCGTGTGTGGTATTCAGTTGATAGTAATGATTAAGAGAACTTGCTTCTCTTTCAGGTTACTCATAATTGGAAGCATTCCTAAGTTGAGTAGCGCTGATCGGCCTCCTTCCATTTAGTTGACATGCACTGGAGACAGCTGCATGATTTGAATCTGGTTCAATTAAATCAGTGCCTCTGTTTCTATATTGGATATAGAACAGTTCATATCTTGACATTGTTAAGGTACGGGGAGTTGTCCAGCTTATGCTTAAATCCAGACTCTGGATGACTCAAGGCACGTTTCCGTAATGGCTGTTTGTGGGTTGACCCGGGCTATGACGAGGGTTGATTTTCTACCATCTGGAAGATCAATAGTGATATTGTTCTTGAATCGCCACAGTTTTAATAAAAATGGATTTTTTCAGAAAACAGTAGTGGGGTATGGTAGAACTGGAAGTGATTCCAGAACCGCAAACGATTACTGAAGATTTGATAAGAACCTAAAGATTCAATCTGTTTTGACATTCCATTGGCCACTCCGCAGATACGGTGGGTAACCTCAGGCACCCGAGAGGTACTCCGGTAGCCTCAAGGACGGTGACAGGGAGGTTCTTGTTTACCCAGACTTGCCATTGCTGTTGTTCCAGGCTGCGAGACCCGGCAGGAGGATGAGTACAGCGTCGTTCTGAACTAGCTTTAGAAGTGTACGTCTATATGACTCTGCCAGAGGATGGTCGTAGTCAGTGGGAGCAGCGGAAGCATTGGTGGACAAGTGGCTTGTGTCTATTTATAGACTAAAGCAGATGTAGCGGAGATAGATCATCTATTTCTGATGTGACAGTCATAGGTTTGACTTCATCAGAATAGGGGATGGATCTGTTGAGAAGGCAGTAGGGTGTGATGTCATGGTATTTGGATGACATACACAGAGTAGGAAGTGATATTCCTATACTATGATCGGTTACACTTTGGTCGTCACACAGTGGTTTCTCCATATGGGACTTGGACATTATATCAGACATACTGGTTACTAGATCTATGGTTTTAGATCTAGATTTGGGTGGTTTCCCAATTAAGGGTACTTAGACAGCATTCTAAGAGTATTTAGAATGGACGACTCCTGGCACGGTAGTGTACCTGCAGGTGATGGAGTCACCCTCTCTAAAGGTGTCTTACAGACTAAAGGGGAAAGGGATGTGCATGATTGGCAGATCATTTGCTTAGGCAATTGAGTCAATCATGAGATGTCAAGTACCACACCAGATGTTGTTCTTGCAGTAGATGCAATAAGTTGATATTAATCCAATCGTGGAGAAACAGTCGGAAGCAGTTTTAGAACATAAGTGGATGTTCTAGGGATATCATAACGACAACCTTATTCGGGAGACAGTTATCATTCCAGGCTTCCAAGGTGACTTGGACGACAGGGAGGTTGTCAGAGTTATAATTTTCCTTCTGACTAGGGGCAGTATTTTGGACAGGTGGTCCAAGGAAATACTGAGGAAGGCATGGCGCAGGATACTGATTAAGTTCAGTTGACGATACAGTCTAAGAAGTTTGGATTTGGAGTTCATTTATGAGCTTGGTCCCATCAGACATCCAGACACATTCTAAGACAGGTATTGCTCATTTCGGGAGATGGCTTTCTCCGCGAACTTGAGATATAGAGAGATATAGAAAGAAACATCAAAGCGGATCCACTCACTAAGGCTCTTCCTCGAACGCAATAGTTTCGCAAACAAGCTTTGTGAGACTGACTAGTAAAGGAGTTGGGTATTCGGTATCACACGGGCTGTGAGTATGCGACATCGCAATAATTAGCCTTGAGTGCAAGTGGGAGATTGTTGGAGATAGTGCCCTCAGAGTCAATTATTGGATCACAGGCACGTGATTGCAATGATTGAGGGAGGACCTATTCCGGTAGGACAGTCTTACTCAAGATGATATTATGCTATCTGGTTTATCTTTATCATCGTGTACTGCTTTAGGTGACCTTACAGGTCACTATTGCACGTTGATAGAGCCCCTAGGATTCTTGCTTGACTACCAGCAGTATGAGGGCGATCATATACGTGGGAGCTGGGGTCTATATGCACATCCTTAAAAGGTCCCTAGTCGTGGGAGTTTCGAGACAGGGCATCGATACTCCAGAGTAGACTAGTGTATACAGTCAAGACCCCGACGAGGGGCGGTGGCCGGTCTCGCAAGCCACTGGTGTTAGTTGGTTCACCTAAGATGTATACAGGTGCTCATTGGGTTATGAGTACACCGGACAGGACTCGCCGGGAACCTGCTAGTTGGTATTATACCTGATGTCAGATAGCAGTTCCCTGGTGACATGTGTACAGGTTAGTTCATCGACCTGAGATCGTCATTTGTCTCGTGTGAGTTCCCACTGTGCTTTGATTACTACCCTACCACGCTCAAAGGAGACGTGCAAACAGGTTTTAGTTAGGTACAGTCCCGAGCCACATGGAGGCAGTGAGCGGATCTGCAGGGGTTCGTCTCTCCCGGTATTGGGGGTGAGGTCGCGCTGTGTCTAGGAGAGCCAGTACATGAAAAGTCCTTGGCCAAGACAGGAGATTTACTGGTAGGTATTCCAGTAGTATCTCAGGGTGTTCTGGGCTACACTCCGACACGACTTGTACCGCTTTTGGGGGTCTGACTTTTACCAACCCCCTAGGCCCGCCATGCGATGCTCATAGACGAACGGACCGGACTGTACGGATATTGTCACTGACAGGCTCAGTAGGGTGTCAGGATGAGTTCGCTCATCGACGTCCTTTTTGGTCTATACCTGGTAGCCCGTTACGTATAGGCTAATACCTCTGACGTGCTAGTGGTTAAATCCACAACCAAGGTGTTGACGAGTCTTTAGAGTCCCCCACAGACCAGTTTCTCAAGTTTCGGGCGAAACGCTGTAGAGGCCGTATGGAGATATGGCAGGGTTCAATCAGATACGTGCAGCATTGCACGGATCAGGATCGGACGGATAATACTAGCGGGTTTTGGTTTAAGCCGGATCCTAGTATTGTACAGTGTAGATTTTGTCTCATTGCATTTGTATTTCGGTCGGAATACAAATGCGGGTGTGTATACACAGTAGCGGGGTTTTCCTGTAATTTATTACGGGATCAGTTTTTGGAGTTGCCAGTTTGTTTTCCGTTTCGGCCATTTTCCTTTGTATCTTTCATTGGCCGAAGATTGGTGGAGGAGGGCTTATTTGCATTTGTGCAAATAAGCATTTGTGGAGGGTGGAATTTGCATATTGTTGTATCATGATAATTCCTCCACCATTTGACTTCTTCTTTTGATCATGGCTTGACTTTTGGTTCATCATGAGTAATGAGGATGGTTGATGGTGTGTGGGTTTTACTTTGTGATCATTTCTTTTCATGATAACATTTTGATCTCTGTCTTGCATTATTCTAGTGAGGCTCTCTCCCTCTTCTCATTCTAGTTGATGCATGGCCGGCCAAGCCAAGGGGGGGTGCCCATATTTTTGTGGAGGGATTTTCGGTCTTTTGGCTTCACAAAAATCCTAAAGTTTCATCTCCAAAAAGTCTTAGTTCATTTCTTCTACCAAAGGCAACTTCCAATACCCCAAATGAGACATAGAACGCTACACATATTCTACAGCAATCCTTGGGCACGTCGGCTCGCCAACTTCGTGCTCGAGTTGCCTCGGTCCAGAGATGGGAGCCCGTAAAAGAAGCCGGCGACGTGGTGCCCTTCCGGCGACGTGGTGGAGACCGGAGATTCCGCGGGGAGATCGGGACGACGACGAGAAGACCGAAGGACACGGATCGCTCGGTATATCTCTCTACCCTTTCTCTTGTTAGCTAGGACTAGATTAATGGCCCGATCCGGGTTTTATAGTGAGCGGTGGTGCCGGTTCAAAAATTTAAAGTAAATCACCGCTTCCGCATTCCGGCGTCAGATTGACGGCCGGGGCGCCGCCGTGCACTTACAGTACTTGTATATTTATTCAGTTGTATCTAGTTAAAAGCTCCATTAACCAGACTATGTATATTTTGTAGACTTAGAAACCATAGATTGTATATTCTTTTGGACCTAGAATCACGGATATGTATTTATTCTTTATTTCTGGTTTCCTGGATGATGTTTTGGTTTCTTTACTTTCTTTTCTGTGTTTGATCTTCGCCTTTGGCGTCGTATATCTGTATTCGTGTGGTTGTTTCCGCCAATTCGGTGAAGAGCTAGCTCCCGCTTGGGGATGCCTATTATTATTGCTATGTATTGGTTTTGGTTCAAAATTTACAAAGGAGATGCTGCCCAAAATTCAAATGAAGAAAATGTTTTCAACTATAGTATATAATCTACTTGTATTTTTATATAACATTACTTATGCATTTAAAGAGCTTGATTTCATTATACTTTTATTTCAAAACTTCACCTCCACTATTTTCCGAAAAATGTTTAGATTTCTGGGCTTTTGGCTTGGATTACGGTGGGGTCCTATAGACTTCACGTGATTCAAGTGCCAGTCACGGGCCATTTCCGGAGCATGAGAAAGTTGGTATCAGAGCGTTAGGTTTAACCTTGGTTCGAGTCTAGGTTTGACTATGCGGAGTTTAGGGCGTATATATATTTCGGAACCTAGGCCTGACCTTACGGAACTTAGACTTGGCTGAGGGGGTATTAGACCCGAACTTTCGTCACATACGTTGACCTTGGTTGATAGAGTAGGTAACTTAAGTAGAGTGACGTACCGTGTGTATATTCCACGTCATATTTATAATACGCCGCTCCGCTTAAGTAACCTTAGGATGTACATTTCTTGAGATCCATTATTCTATTTGTTCCTATGATCTATCCTTACAGAAATTTGATTGCGGTTCATGTCACCATGGCTACGAGAACAGAGAGAGCTGCGGCTAGAAGTGCGGTCAGAGCGAGCTCGTCATGAACGAGGACTGACCATGATATTCTTCCGGTGACGTACGAACGCATTGATTTATCGTTTTGTTAGGATTTCTCGTTTGACACGAGCATTCGGGATCTGCACTAGATGATCGCGCCATCGCTTGAGGCCAACCAGATTGAGAGGACTGATGATGTACCGTCTACTCTAGAAATTGATGTGTTGTCTACCATGCAGACAGATGAACCGACTGCTGCTGAGATTGATAAGATATCGCCTCTAGATTTTATAAGCTGAAGCCACATGAGTTTACTGGTAGGGATGTGACAGAAAATCACTAGTCACCCTTGGATAAGTGACTAGGACATTTTGTTCGTTTGGATGCTCCGATGCGAAATCATTGAATTGACTAGCTTCAGTTAGAAGGGAGCCTCACTCAGACGTGTTGTGAGTCAACCGAGAAAGGACGAGCAAAAGCATATTCCTCCGATGACTTGGACGAGTTCTCGAGGACGTAATTGGCCAGATGTTTTCTACAGAGTATTGGAGATGCCGAGTTCGTAGTATCGATTCCTTACAAGAGACTCTGGATATGACTATAGCCAAATTAGAGCGCAGCCCACGCAGCTACGAAGAGATGGTTCCGAATTGGTCCATATTGAAGGGAAGCGGAGTAAAAGGTTCGTGCGAGATCTTAGCGAGTTGTCGTTCCTCTCCGTTGATGTCAGATACTTGATACGTACGTAAAGGCATTGGATACGGTCATATTTTCAGAGGAAAGTCGTGATGGGAATGCAGCTGTCCCGGAACAAGAAAAGGATTAAGTAAAGAGTGACAACTTCCGGGCAATCCAGCAGAGATGAGATTGGGAGAGAACTTTGTAGGTTCTTTCTGGAATACTATGCGATAAAGACTTGGACCCAGGATCGGTTGTATCACACATACTCAGTGGGCCAGAGGCTGCCATCATTGACATTACGGGTGACCATGTTAATTGTCCAGGAAATATTCAGAGAAGCGCCAGAGCGGGATTGTTTCCGTCATTTACTCCTAATCGAGTTGTCGAGCCGAGGAGTCATGCAACTGGTGATCCACAAAGAAAGATGAGGAACCAAGGACAGAGGACGCCAAGCCGTGGGCAGGAGGCAAGTAGATATTCTTGTTCTGCCAGCCTTGGGTGCAGCGACACCTTTCGACATTGAAGGAGGTGTATCTCAACGTCGGTTATTTATGAATTGCATCTTGGTGATTCGGATATCACATTTCCAACGTTTTGACGAATCTGGTATTTTGACGATTAGTTTCATGATTGATATTTTCGTGCACTGTACTCGCACTTGATTTATGTTTTATACACCCGTTATATTTGATTTATGTTTTTTACATATCCATTGCACTTGATATCGATTTTGTGCACTTGTTGCACATATTTATGATTTTGTGTATCCCAATACAGTCGATTTTGATTTCGTACATATAGTATGCACTTGATTTTGACCTATGCACTCGATGTGGTTTACGTGCGCTTTCAGTGCATTGATGTGAGTATTGTGCACGCAGTTGCACATGTTTACAATTTCATATATCTCGGTATACTCGATTTTTGATTTGTGCATGTTGTATACCGTTGATCCTGAATCATATACTTGATATTTATTTTTGCGCACCCTAGTGCACTTGCTATTCGTTTTCGTGCACCCTAGTGCACTAGATTTATGTTTTCGTGCACCTTGAGCACTTGATTTTCGTTATCGTGCACCCTATTGCACTAGATGCTTTTGTGCGTACCTGACGCACTTGATTTAGATTCTTGCACACACTTGGTGCACTTGATGTGATTTTGTGCACACCCAATGCGCTTAACCGAGATTCTTCGTGCATATTAGATGCACCTGGTATTGTTGTCGTGCACACCCGTTACACTTCACAGATGCTTTCGTGCACACCTGTTGCACTTAATTTTTGCTTCTGTGCACATTCGTGGCACTTGTAATTGATTTCGATTTCCGTACGCACCAGACGAACGTGATATTTTTGTAAACACTTTTAGAGATTGATTTCCTTCGAGCATCATGTTTATGACATATAATATATTATATATTGACTGAGCAGGACTAGTCTGAGGACAGTATCTGAGTGTTGTTGCATACATCGATATTTACCGAGGGGATTTTTTCAAAAAGAGCTACAGTCTCAATATTTTCCTACGTGTTCATGAGTGACATGATGTTTTACAAATAAAACCCTTCCAAATCAATTTCAAAAAAAAAAGAAGCAGGGCGTATATGTTAAACAAGACATATATAGATATATAGCTATTTCTTTACAAATGAACGTCCGTTACTCGTGCCGTGATATGCGCATCGCACGGCGATTTGAAAAAGATTTTGCATACACTTTTATTCAGTTTTTTAGACGATTTCACAAAGATGCGTACTATATATATATGCTATAGTCTTAATTATATTATATATGATTTTAAATAGTAGATTTTGAAACTTGTATTTTCGTTATAACTCGCATGATTGCGTGACGCTTGACAGAGATTCAATTTTGGGGTTTGCACTCGTTTTCATGCGCATGCATTGCGCTATGATATATCTTACGTATTCATGATTTCGAAGACCTGTTGACTTGATCGATTTACTAAAATGTTTTAGTATTTAGGGGGTTTAAATTTAAATTCGGGGACCGAATTTATTTAAGGGGGGAAGATTGTAACATTTTAGAAATATAAAATGTTATTTTTGGAATTTAAATAATAAAATAATAAATTTTATCAATACTATAAAAGTGTGGAAATTAATTTTAATGGAATGGTATAATTATATACCTATATTTTGGAAATTAATATGAACTATTGATTATGAAGGCATTTATTGGATTTTGACATTTTATAAATTATTATACAATTATTTACATACAATTTTATGCTAAACTCGATTAATACTTCACTAATTATGTATTAACCATGTTTATGTATCATGACATGCAACATATCATATTGTAACACTTGTCCATATTTATAACCATGTCTTCATTTTTAATTTCTTTTAAATTGTTTTGTTTTAATTTGAGAAAAGAAAATGAAAAGAATAAATAAAAGAGGGTGGGGACAAGAGCATGGTTGAGAGAGAGAGGAGTTGAGAAGATTCTAACAACCTTAGGCCATCATCTCCACTTATTTTCCTCACCTCCTTCATCATTTATTTCTTCATCTCCTTCTCCTTCATCCACTTCCACCCTCACTACCACCACACTTCCACCCTCAAAACCACCCCAAAACTAATTACCACCTTCACAAAAATCATTCCTAAGCTTACTACAAACACCATGGCGGGATCAAGTTGGGACTTTGAGTACTTTGGTCATCTTAGAATTTTCTTGAGTTGCTCTTGGAAGGTAATTCCCTCACTTTTAGTTAAGTGTTTAAGCCTTCTAACCTCTTAGGATAGCTTAGAGTTAAACAGGTTATGTTTAGTGATCTTGGAAAATTCTAGAATGATATTTAGTGGATATTTGAGTTGTGGAGGTGTAATTGAGGTTTAGTTAGTGACCACAAACCTTTTAGTGATAGGATTCTGGACCAAACTTGAGTTTAGAAGTCCTAAACATGAACTTGAAATTTTCCGATATCGGGTTTTTTGTTGAAATGTGATGATCAATTAGAATCTGCTATGACTCGGGGACTCTGAAAAATATTTTAAAAACACAGAGAGCTGTGCAGGCTATTTAGAGACTACCCTAGAAACCCGAGCCCCTAACTTCCCCTCTTGGCCACCAATTTATCCTATATGGCCGCAATCTGCGGCCTGACCTTAGGATTAGGGTTTGGTTCTGTAAGTCCACGTTGCTCATCCCGGTTCTTACGGGGAGGCGGAAACGACGAAAAACAATGATTTTGTGCAAGGCAACATGGACTCAAAAGCAAGGATCTTGGCTAAACATGAAACTAGTAAACACTAAGAGGTTTTAGCTACTATGTTGTAGAAGGTATACCTCACGGAACCGGTCCTTCGGGTCTTCATCCCGCTGTCCCACTCGTCCATCTCAGCTCCAACCGTCGATCCGGACCTTGGGCACCTCCGCGGCCTTCTTGAGTCGAAGACGATCCACCCGAGAGTTGTACACTAAGCTTCGCCTCAAGCCAAGGCAACTAGGGCAAAGAGATTGCTAATCAAAATGCCTTAGGTTGTGTAGAAGAGAAAGATGGATGTGTTTGTCTATGTGGATTCTTTTTCTCTTAACACATGAGATCAAAAGAAGAGATCAAGAGGAGGAAGAAGAAGGAGAAAGTTTGCAACCATGGAGCTTTTCTTTTCTTCTCATTTCAAGAGAGAGAATGAGAAGAGAATAATGAAAAGATTAAACCCAAATGAAATGAACCATGGTTGCAATAATACACAATAATCATCATTACTAATCCTATCTTGAAAGACTTGATGGCACATTGAATTGACCATTATCATAACACAAGAAATAAAATGAAAATAAAAGAAGAGTGTGGATCTCTCTTGAAGGTCAATGGTCAACATGGTCAACAAGTCAACAAAGTCAAGAGAGATCTAAGTGGTCAAATGGGCAATGCAATTAGCCATCACTAATCTATCACTAAAAGGATTAGTAAACAATGTCTCCCTACTCATAACGGTTTTGACCAAACGAATTGTCAAAACCCTAATGAGTGTGCCACATTACGGTTTCGGCCGAACCAACTGCCAAAACCCTAATGGGGCACCTCCTCCTTCATCGCTCCTCAAAACTGTGCATACACACCCGCATCCGCATTCCGTAGAATGCGAATGCACAGAAGACAAATCAAATCCATCTGTGCAGTACTAGGATCTGGCTTAAACCAAAGCACACTAGTACTGCCTGCCCGAACAGCATACGCACACAAGTGCACGTAAGTGATCGAAGCCCTGCCGTAAAACCATACGGCCTCTACACGTTTCGCTCAATTCAGGGAAACTATCTGTGTGGGACTCTAAAGAGTCGACACTACGCTGGCAGTGGGTTTAACCACAGACCGCAAGCGGCACTAGCTGTACGTAACGGTCCCCAGGTAGATGTCGATAAGAAGGCCGATGAGGTAAACCCATCCGAACTTCTACTGAGCCTGTATGTGACAATCTCCGTACAGTCCTGTCTGTTCGTCTGATACATCGCATGGCGGGCCTAGGGGGCGGTGAACGTCAGTCCCCTAATAGCGGTACAAGTCGTATCGGAGTGTAGCCCAGAACACCCTGAGATAACACTGGAAACCTACCACTATATCTCGCTTGCCCTGCCCAGGGACTACTTGTGTAATGGCTCTCCTAGACACAGCGCGATGTCAACCCCCAATACCGGGAGAGACGAATCCTGTCTAACCGTCACTGCCTCCAAGTGCTTCGGGACTGCACCCAACTACTACCTGTTTGCACGACTCCTTTGAGCCGTGGTAGGGTAGTAATCTAAGTACAGTGGGAACACACTCGAGGCGAAGTGACAGTGTCAAGTCGGCAGACTAAGCTGTACTCATGTCACCTGGGAACTGATAACTGACGATAGGTATAATACCAACCAAC
The DNA here is from genome assembly GCA_030015575.1 of Agapanthus africanus. Taxonomy (NCBI): domain Eukaryota; kingdom Viridiplantae; phylum Streptophyta; class Magnoliopsida; order Asparagales; family Amaryllidaceae; genus Agapanthus; species Agapanthus africanus. The sequence goes on along the minus strand of CM057347.1, from coordinate 200,381,918 downwards.
AGTTCCCGACGAGTCCTGTCCAGTATACTCGTAACCTAACGAGCACCCACATACTATCTCAAGTACGACGTACTGACGGCTGTGGGACAGATCGTCTCCCTCGCTGGGATGAGAAGCGCATACGCTAGTTTACTCCGGAGTATCGATGCCCTGTCTCGATAGTCCAACGACTAGGGACCTGTATAAGGATGTGCTTATGGATTACCCAGCCCCCACGAGTGTGAGCGCCATCACAACGCTGGTAATCAAGCAAAGATCCTAAGGGCTCTACTAATATGTATATAAGCGATATGCTAAAAGAAACACATGCACATATTGAAGTAGAGGCAAACCAAGTAGCATACTACCATTTTGAGCAAGATTGTCTATACAACTGTGAATATCCCAAGCTTCCATTAAGTAATATACAAGCTAGTATGATACGGTAATGGCCTCTAGGGCATATACATTAACAATCTCCCACTTGCACTAAGGCCATGTACTGGCGTATCGAAGATCTATCATCTTGATCAGCCGCTCGAACTGAGTCTGGGGTAGGGCCTTCGTGAGTAGATCCGCAATGTTGTTCTCCGTATTTACTCTCTTCACCTCGATCTCCCGACGATCTACGATCTTCCGATCAGGTGGTACCGCCTCAAAATGTGCCTGGACTTCTGATGGGACCTGGGTTCCTTCGCTAAAGCTATAGCTCCGTTGTTGTCGCAATACAGCGGTATTGGATCAACAATGGTAGGAACAACCTGAAGCTCCGTGAGGAACTTCTTCATCCAGACAGCTTCCTTTGCGGCATCGCAAGCAGCTATGGACTCCGCTTCCATTGTTGAGTCTGCAACGGTCTCCTGCTTGGAACTCTTCCAGCAAACCGCCCCTCCATTGAGGGTAAAGACATAACCCGACATGGACTTGGAGTCATCCTTGTCACTCTGGAAGCTGGAGTCAGCAAAGGCCTCAAGCTGGAGGTCTTTTCCGCCATACACCAAGAACATCTCCTTAGTCCTTCTCAGGTACTTGAGAATGTTCTTTACCGCTATCCAGTGTTTCTCCCCTGGGTTCGACTGATACCGGCTTACAACGCTCAATGCGTATGCTACATCTGGTCTGGTACACAACATCGCATACATTATAGAGCCCACCACAGAAGCGTAGGGTATAATAGACATGCGATCCCTTTCCAAATCAGTCTTGGGAGACATCTCTTTGGAGAGGGTGATCCCGTGACAAGCCGGTAGATTACCGCGCTTGGAATCTTCCATACTGAACCTTTTCAGTATGGTGTCGATGTACCTTGACTGTGAAAGTCCCAACATCCTTTTAGATCTATCACGATAGATCTGGATCCCCAGAATGTAGTTGGCATCGCCCAGGTCCTTCATGGAGAACCGCTGCGACAAGAATCCTTTGACTGACTGTAGCATAGAAATATCATTTCCTATTAGGAGAATGTCATCCACGTACAAGACGAGGAATACCACAGTTCTCCCTACAATCTTACTGTAAATGCATGGTTCATCTAGGTTTTTGATAAAGTCGAATTCTTTGACAGTATCATCAAAGCAGATGTTCCAACTCCGCGATGCCTGCTTAAGTCCATAAATGGACTTGAGCAACTTGCACACTCTACCGCTGCTCCCACTCTGAATGAATCCCTCCGGCTGATCCATATAGACGCACTCTTCCAAATTACCATTTAGGAAAGCCGTCTTTACTTTCATCTGCTAGATTTCATAGTCGTGGAAGGCAGCAATGGCAAGAAGGATCCGAATGGATTTCAGCATAGCCACTGGAGAAAAGGTCTCGTCATAGTCCAAACCAGGTCTTTGACGAAAACCTTTTGCAACAAGTCTAGCTTTATAGGTCTCAACCTGCCCATCTACACCAATCTTCTTTCTGAAGATCCATTTGCAGCCTACGGGTTTTACCCCTTTTGGAGCAAAGTCCAAAGTCCAAACTTTGTTGGTGTACATGGACTCCATCTCGGCCCGCATTGCATCCAGCCATTTTACCGAGTCGCCGCTCTGAATGGCTTGTTGGAAGCTAGTAGGCTCACCATAATCTATGGTGCAATCCTCTCTATCCCCGTCTATGAGAAAACCTTAGTATCTCTCGGGCGGATGAGACTGCCTACTACTCCTGCGGAGTGGCGCTGGGATGTCTGGTTCTCTTGAAAAATCTAGTTCTTCCAAGCTTTCAGTAATAGCTTGTGGTTCTGGAATCTCTTCCAGTTCTACTACGCTCCCACTTGCTTCTTTTTCTAAAAACTGATGTTCTAGAAAGTGGGCATGACGAGAAACAAAAACCTTTTCTTCCTCTGCGTAATAGAAAAAATACCCCCTGGAGTTCTTTGGGTATCCCACAAACTTACACAGTACTGAGCGTGCCTCGAGCTTGTCCGCATGCTGCTTTTTTACAAAAGCTGGACATCCCCATATCTTCAGATACTTAAGACAGGGTTTCTTCCCACACCACATCTGATATGGTGTGGTAGGCACAGTCTTGGAGGGGACCTTGTTCAAAAGATATGCAGCTGATTCTAGTGCATAACCCCAGAAGGATCGCGGCAACTCAGCCTTACTCATCATGGATCGAACCATATCCAATAGGGTTCGATTCCGCCTTTCCGATACACCGTTGTGTTGTGGTGTGTATGGAGGAGTAAGCTGAGAGAGAATTCCATTCTCTTTTAAGTAGCCCAGAAACTCGGCACTCAAGTATTCACCACCTCGATCAGATCTCAGTGTCTTGATACTTTTGCCTGTTTGTTTTTCAACTTCATTCTTGTATTCCTGAAATTTCTCAAAGGCCTCGGATTTGTGCTTCATCAAGAAGACATGCCCATACCTAGAGAAATCATCTGTGAAAGTAATGAAGTATGAATAACCACTTCGCGCATGTGTAGACATTGGACCACACACATCACTGTGTATGAGTCCCAAGAGCTCGCTCGCTCTTTCTCCGTGTCCAGTGAACGGAGTCTTTGTCATCTTTCCCATGAGACAAGATTCACAAGTGGCATAAGGCTAGTACTCGAACGGGTCCAAGAATCCTTCATTATGTAACTTTGTCAACCGTGTCTCATTAATGTGACCCAGTCTACAATGCCATAAGAAAGCCTGATTTAATTCCGGAGACTTTCTTTTAAGTGTGTTCTGGACACTGAAGACCTGAGCTTGATTCAAAACGTATATACCGTATTTCAATGTACCTGACCCAATCAGCACTTGATTTAGGTGGATGTTTACTACATCGCTTACAAAAGTAAAATCATATCCTTCCTTAGAAAGTAAGGATACAGATATGATGTTACAAGTCGCACCTGGTACAAAATAACAGTCACACAGAATCAATATCTGCCCAGTTGTCAGTCCTAGATGATATTCCCCTACGGATTCAGCATACATGCTCATTCCGTTAGCAACCCTGAGAGTCATATCACCTTTCCTGATAACCCTACGGTTTCTCAAAGCCTGTAACGAATTACAGATATGAGATCCTGATCCGGTATCCAATACCCAGGAAGTAGGGTTAACTGACATACAGTTCTCTATCACAAACACACCTGAAGCCGAAGCCACAACATGCTTCGAATTCTGGCTACTGGCTTTACAAGCCCTGCAATCCTTCTGCCCATGTTCATTCCCGTAACAATAGGAACATCCCTCTTTTACTACATCTGTTCCTGAAACTTCTGCCTTTCCCTTTCTTTCTACTTCCCTAGTTTCCTTTAGAGTAGTAGGTAGAGACTGTTGAACTGAGTCAGCATCTGACCCGTTCTTCAACGTGGTCTTCAGGTCCGAGAGCTCAAAAGAGCTGGTCTCTGTAAGGACGCTGCCCCCTACAGATGACCCGATAGCCAACCTCGCTGGAAGCAATTCGTTCGAGGTCTCATATCTTGCGATACGAGATTGCTCTCCATATAAAACTTTGTTATGGAGGAAGATAGAAGCTGAGTCCATCTTCTCATGCTGCCTCTGGTATATACCATCAACTGAGGCTAACACGAGGCACTTGGCTTTCGCACAGTCTTCTTCCGATGTCCTACGGATATTAATATCCGTGACAGGGGAAACTGGACCTAAGACGGCAGGGGTTGGATCAGTCAAGAGGTGTTCCAGCTTGTCCTGGGCAATGGACATCTGGACATACCATTGCCAGTCATAACAGTCAGATTCAGTCGTTTTATTATCTAGATGTAACCTAGGTGCGGTCACTGGGTCGCTGCAATTAAGAGAGAGAGAAGAAAACACTTAGCATGATGCTCTTGCAAGTTTAGATTGGTTTTTAATTTATCTAAACAGGATGGCTCCCACTGTCTCTCGAATCCCTCCTCAAACCATAAAGGAAGAACTAGTCAGGATCTATCTCACCGTACAATACTTGTTTAACCGTTCAGCCAGGCCAGTGTCGGTACTTCGAGGGAGGTTTTCCAACGCTTTCGCGAAGTTCCTTAATTAAGTAAGCACTTTTCCCTGTGGGCGCAGCCCCGCTAACACCTTTCTAGACACCTACTTGGTTTATAGCATTGATCGTTAAGTGAGAGATTTCCCGAGGAGTAGCATATACTCACAGTAGGATCGGGATCCAAATATCATTGCGTGATAAAACCGAAGGAATCCTACCAGAATCATCACACTCCAAATGGTATGCAGCGCTAGCAAGTTTCAGTGCTTATGAAACTCCCGATGTGGATTTTTGCCCCATGCTCTTATGACCTTGACGAAGGCCAACATATCATAAGTCACATGTCAAGTTCTACCCGTCATTATCCAGGTTAATTTGAACCCACCCGTACATACCCTTGACGAAGGCCAAAATAGTAGTACGACTGTCCCAAACCAACGCATCTATCTATGCTACAGATAAATATTCAGCAGCTACCAATCACTATGCCTTGGCGAAGGTCAAAATACATAGCTTGAATACTACTGAATATTTAACCGAAATGACGGAGGGCTACGGATGGTTTTGGCGAAACCGTGAATGTAGTGAACTTGATATAATCGATGGAACGAGATAGCTTTTAAAAGGAGTGGTTCAAGCTCCGCGTTTAAAATGCTGGTTTTTGAAAAGAACCGAGTGGTTTTCAAAATGTTCCAACGACTTTTACTTGGTTTATTTTCTTGCATTAGTTCTTTTAATGCGTCCCATCATTTAACCCTACCATTGCAGAAAACAACCAAAATATGACGTACGCTTATGCCATTCGCATTCGCCATGGGGCCCCGTCATCACCCGTTATGTTACTTAACTAACGATAGAGCGGGGGCTGGGCTAGCGCGGCTGTAAAATATAAGCAACGCCTAAATAGTTATCATATATAAATATATAGCAATGATAGACATTACAGATCACAGATGAACACTTTGGATATAATAGGAATCAGCGATTCGTTCGAGCCTACAACGAAAAACGGATTACACGATCGTGATGAATAGCCAAACCCCACCCTAGACCCCTACGGGTGCGGCAAACTACCCGCCAAGTACCCGAAGCGAAGCAACCACCCTCAACACCGTGAGTTGGCCACTCGGCACTTCGAGATACCCGGTAGTTTGTGCACCCCACCTTGGGTCTATCCTAGGAGCAAAAACAGTAAAAAGAAATTATACAATGACGGCTACAACCCCGACTCGGTTGTGCGGCCAAACAAATAATATTACATCAATTTATATATTTTACAATGAATGAAAGAAAAAGAAACTCTCATCTCACACCCATTCCCGGCTATTCATCCGCGACAATCCACCGAGTTCATATACACAAACCATCAACATTACAGATCACAGATATGTATAACCCCCACTAATCGACGTATAGCGATTAGCGGACGTTTAATACATATATCACATCACAGATAATAACCATTAGCCAAAGAGTACGGAATATCGATCAAAATACGGATTTTTAGCCGCCCGAAAAGTCAATTTGCTCTCTGGAAATTCTGGGTGGAAAAAACATATCTTAAAAATCCCAAAACATCCAAACTAAAACACTGCAAAAAACCAGGCCCACGACCGAGTCAAATCGACCGCGGAACCGCGGTTGTTTGGTCGGTTCATGGGACCGTTTTTCTGCAGTGGTTTTAGAAAACCCTGAGACGAATTTTCATGTATGTTAAAATAATTTTTGAACAGTAAAAAATTCGACAGAAAGTTGAGGTTTTGCGGATGTGTTTTGCGACTTTTTTCCGATCGATGTTCTTAACACTTTGCTAACTTACTAGTTTATGTTTAGCTAGGCTCTGATACCACTGTAAGTCCACGTTGCCCACCCCGGTTCTTACGGGGAGGCGGAAACGACGAAAAACAATGATTTTGTGCAAGGCAACATGGACTCAAAAGCAAGGATCTTGGCTAAACATGAAACTAGTAAACACTAAGAGGTTTTAGCTACTATGCTGTAGAAGGTATACCTCACGGAACCGGTCCTTCGGGTCTTCATCCCGCTGTCCCACTCGTCCATCTCAGCTCCAACCGTCGATCCGGACCTTGGGCAACTCCGCGGCCTTCTTGAGTCGAAGACGATCCACCCGAGAGTTGTACACTAAGCTTCGCCTCAAGCCAATGCAACTAGGGCAAAGAGATTGCTAATCAAAATGCCTTAGGTTGTGTAGAAGAGAAAGATGGATGTGTTTGTCTATGTGGATTCTTTTTCTCTCAACACATGAGATCAAAAGAAGAGATCAAGAGGAGGAAGAAGAAGGAGAAAGTTTGCAACCATGGAGCTTTTCTTTTCTTCTCATTTCAAGAGAGAGAATGAGAAGAGAATAATGAAAAGATTAAACCCAAATGAAATGAACCATGGTTGCAATAATACACAATAATCATCATTACTAATCCTATCATGAAAGACTTGATGGCACATTGAATTGACCATTATCATAACACAAGAAATAAAATGAAAATAAAAGAAGAGTGTGGATCTCTCTTGAAGGTCAATGGTCAACATGGTCAACAAGTCAACAAAGTCAAGAGAGATCTAAGTGGTCAAATAGGCAATGCAATTAGCCATCACTAATCTATCACTAAAAGGATTAGTAAACAATGTCTCCCTACTCATAACGGTTTTGACCAAACGAATTGTCAAAACCCTAATGAGTGTGCCACATTACGGTTTCGGCCGAACCAACTGCCAAAACCCTAATGGGACACCTCCTCCTTCATCGCTCCTCAAAACTGTGCATACACACCCGCATCCGCATTCCGTAGAATGCGAATGCACAGAAGACAAATCAAATCCATCTGTGCAGTACTAGGATCTGGCTTAAACCAAAGCCCATTAGTACTGCCTGCCCGAACAGCATATGCACACAAGTGCACATAAGTGATCGAAGCCCTGCCGTAAAACCATACGGCCTCTACACGTTTCGCTCAATGCAGGGAAACTATTTGTGTGGGACTCTAAAGACTCGACACTACGCTGGCAATGGGTTTAACCACAGACCGCAAGCGGCACTAGCTGTACGTAACGGTCCCCAGGTAGATGTCGATAAGAAGGCCGATGAGGTAAACCCATCCGAACTCCTACTGAGCCTGTATGTGACAATCTCCGTACAGTCCGGTCTGTTCGTCTGATACATCGCATATCGGGCCTAGGGGGGCGGTGAACGTCAGTCCCCTAATAGCGGTACAAGTCGTGTCGGAGTGTAGCCCAGAACACCCTGAGATAACACTGGAAACCTACCAGTATATCTCGCTTGCCCTGCCCAGGGACTACTTGTGTAATGGCTCTCCTAGACACAGCGCGATGTCAACCCCCAATACCGGGAGAGACGAATCCTGTCTAACCGTCACTGCCTCCAAGTGCTTCGGGACTGCACCGAACTACTACCTGTTTGCACGACTCCTTTGAGCCGTGGTAGGGTAGTAATCTAAGTACAGTGGGAACACACTCGAGGCGAAGTGACAGTGTCAAGTCGGCAGACTAAGCTGTACTCATGTCACCTGGGAACTGATAACTGACGATAGGTATAATACCAACCAACAGTTCCCGACGAGTCCTGTCCAGTGTACTCGTAACCTAACGAGCACCCGCATACTATCTCAAGTACGACGTACTGACGGCTGTGGGACAGACCGTCTCCCCCGCTGGGATGAGAAGCGCATACGCTAGTCTACTCCGGAGTATCGATGCCCTGTCTCGATAGTCCAACGACTAGGGACCTGTATAAGGATGTGCTTATGGATTACCCAGCCCCCATGAGTGTGAGCGCCATCACAACGCTGGTAATCAAGCAAAGATCCTAAGGGCTCTACTAATATGTATATAAGCGATATGCTAAAAGAAACACATGCACATATTGAAGTAGAGACAAACCAAGTAGCATACTACCATTTTGAGCAAGATTGTCTATACAACTGTGAATATCCCAAGCTTCCATTAAGTAATATACAAGCTAGTATGATACAGTAATGGCCTCTAGGGCATATACACTAACAGGTTCTTGGTCCATAGCTCTATCATCTGGTATATAGGCCTATCCAATATGCAAAATGTCATAATTTCACCTAGGGAAAAATCTGGTAGTGTTTTTCTAAATTGCTGATTTCGTTTTGGGACTTTTGTTAACTTGAGTTTTGGTATTTGAGTTTTGACTCAGTCGTTTGACGTTTGTACGTCAACGTAAGGAATTGTTGGTTATTCTTGCATGCGTGGACCATAAGTTCTAACCTATATACGTTTCGGTTGCCGCGTCGGTTTTCGGATTTGATTTTGTTTACGATATGATATTCCTTGAATTGTAAGTACCTTCGCGTGGATTTCCGAGACGACGAAGGAGAGCAAGGCGTTCGTCGACTTCGGCTAGAGCGAGAATAGTGGTGAGTAGATTTATATCTATGGGGGGAAGTCGGGTGGATGGCGCATAGCACCCCCGCAAACGTAGCATTAGGATACTAGGTATATAGCTATATATGTAGATATTAGACGGGTATACTTAGTTAATAGGGTTCTGGGAGATTAGAGGCTATAGTAGGCATACACGTAAGAATGAATACCCTTAGTGTATGTATATATGTGTGTGTGTGTGTGTAAGTGGAGGATAACTTCGATATAACACCACGAGATGAGGATGTGACATGCTAGAATGATTTGAGTCGATATGATCGGACATGATGTCCCGAGGCTATGATATGTGATATGAGATTGAAATGTCGTGATATGATATGATATATTATATGGACATTGGGCGATATATATTATAACATGTGACTAGACGAGATGATAGATTGTACGTGATCATAGATCCGTACACTTGATTTATGATATCGTACGATTGATTATACCATACGAGATATGATATACATGATGATTGACCCGCACTCTTGATTTGATGATGCCGTACGATGGATTATACCGTACATGATTTGCTATACATGATGATTGAGTCACACACTCTTAATTTGATGATGTTGTACGATGGATTATACTGTACATAATATGATATACATAATGATTGATCGGCACTCTTGACGTGATGATGCCATACAATGGATTATACCGCAAATGATATTATGAGGCTGGATCGCCAACTTATGGATGTATCGACTCGGGAAATTGTTGTTTTATTTTTGCTTAAGTAGGTATTAGGATATAATTAGAGTCATACCTATTTTCAAAACCATCGAATCGTTATGCATTTTAAAAAGACAACCCCAAAGGACGCTACGGATTTTCAAATGGTATCTTTTTCTCAAAACACCGTAACCCCTATTTTTCTAAAAACAACGATTCGTGCTATTTTAAAAACTATAACTGTATGGCTCGTATGTAGCTATGTATTTTATACTGTTGCGTTTACTTTTTACTTTTTCTGTTATGCTCGTATTATTCTCTTTTGCGTTTTACATACATGTTCTTTTCCTTATCTTGTATGATCTCGTCTGCCAGGACACATGCACCATTACTGATGATGCGCATGTTGCACATACACATACTCGTGGGCTCACACACTCATCATCAGTAATTGCCATTCCACGTACACATTAGAAATCGCTACTTCATCGTATAACCTAATAACTTGTTTCTTTTTAGTATTGGTTAGTACTCTTTACCGCACATGCTAGTTTAGATATTGCATTTCTTACCTATTTTGATGCCACTTTTATATATATACATACTAGTTATGCACTATAGATTTGTTCTGTGCCGGTACTCATTGTTTCATTATTGGCTCATGTTTATAAGATTTCGGTTTTCATGAGATTTCTGGATTTGAGAAACCGCAGATGCATTTTTGAAAACTTATGATTGTTTTAAAAACGCGGTTTCTCTTGATATGTGTGTGGCGTCCACCATGAGTTTTCTCGGTTCTGAGCTATGTGTATACCCGATTCGAGAAGAGAGGAGGCACCGTCTGCGGGTACATGGTGGACCCAGTACGGTATCCCGGGGCAAGAAAATCAAATAGAGAGACGTTGAGCCCGGCATGGGAGCACTACCGACCGGTGATAGTTTTGGCTCGGCGGATATCCGGAGGATACCGACCGGAGTCGCGCGATCAGATGAATTTAAAGGCCGATCCGATGCAACGACGCCCGAGATATGAGGATTTATGTGTCGCTGCTGGACACGGTTTTTATGATGTTTTCGAGTGTCGATGCTGGGCACTCAGATTTTTATGTTGATTTGGTGTGTCGTTGATGGGCACACGTTAGATGATCACCTATACACATATATATAATACAGATGACATGGTACCACTTTATGACACAGACACGATTATATTAGTATTATACTTATGTTTACACGATCACCCTTGTTACCACTCGACGTTAGTGTATTATTATTATATTACTGTATGACCTAGGAGATCATCATACATTCGATTTCTATCCGGTGATGTCTTCTGCTCATGAATTGGCAACTCACCCTCATTGTGCCACAGTTTTCTTGTAGGTTTGACCGCACGGATTCAGTAGCGGCTTACTAGCACACAGTTTCCTTCTGGGTGATTTGCTTTAGTAGGTGGGTACACTTGGATTGTGACCACCATTTGTACTTGTATATTTATTCAGTTGTATCTAGTTAAAAGCTCCATCAACCAGACTATGTATATTTTGTAGACTTAGAAACCACAGATTGTATATTCTTTCGGACCTAGAATCACGAATATGTATTTATTCTTTATTTCTAGTTCCCTGGATGATGTTTTGGTTTCTTTACTTTCTTTTCTGTATTTGATCTTCACCTTTGGCGTCGTATATCTGTATTCGTGTGGTTGTTTCCGCCAATTCGGTGAAGAGCTAGCTCCCGCTTGGGGATGCCTATTATTATTGCTATGTATTGGTTTTGGTTCAAAATTTACAAACGAGGTGCTGCCCAAATTTCAAATGATGAAAATGTTTTCAATTATAGTATTTAATCCACTTGTATTTTCATATAACATTACTTATGCATTTAAAGAAAGAACTTGATTTCATTATACCTTTATTTCAAAACTTCACTTCCACTATTTTCCGAAAAAGGTTTAGATTTCTGGGCTTTTGGCTTACTTGGATTACGGTGGGGTCCTATAGACTTCACGTGATTTAAGTGTCAGTCATGTACCATTTCCGGGGCATGATATTGTATACTATCTCTGGTACCACATACCAATGGCTGCGGGACAAGCCACCTCCCCTGACGAGGATAAGAAGCGTATACACTAGTCTACTCTGGAGTATCGATGCTCTGTCTCGATAATCCTACAACTAAGGACAAGCTTAAGGATGTGCTTATAAACTACCCAGCCCGCACTAGTGTGACTGCCATCACAACACTGATAGTCAAGCAAAGATCATAAGGGCTCTATCAATATGTATTAGTGATACGTTAAAATAAACATATACACATATTAAGATAGAATCAAACCAGATAGCTTACTATCATATTGAGCAAGATCGTTATTATATCTGTGTATATCCCAAGCTTCCAAAATATAATATACGATCCAGTACTATACAATAATGGCCTCTGGGGCATATATCACTAACAATCTCCCACTTGGACTAAGTCCATGTATTGGCATATCGCAGACTTACCATCTCGAATAGCCTCTCGAACTGCATCTGAGGGATGGCCTTTGTGAGTGGATCTGCAGTGTCGTTCTCCATGTCTACTCTCCGCACCTCGATCTCCCGGTGATCCACGATCTCCCTGATCAGGTGATACCGCCTCAAGATATGTCTGGACTTCTGATGGGACCTTGGTTCCTTCGCTAAAGCTATAGCCCCGTTGTTGTCACAATACAATGGTATTGGATCAACAATAGATGGAACCACTTGAAGTTCTGTAACGAACTTCTTCATCCAGGCTGCTTCTTTCACGGCGTCACATGCAGCGATATACTCTGCCTCCATCGTCGAGTCAGCAATGGTATCCTGCTTGGAGCTCTTCCAACAGACTGCCCCTCCATTGAGGATAAAAACATAACCCGACATGGATTTGGAGTCATCCTTGTCACTCTGGAAGCTGGAATCAGCGAATGCCTCGATCTGGAGGTCTTTACTGCCGTACACCAAGAACATATCCTCTGTCCTTCTCAGGTACTTGAGAATGTTCTTAACTGCTATCCAGTGCTTCTCCCCAGGGTTTGACTGATACCTGCTTACCACGCTCAGTGCGTAAGCAACATATGGTCTGGTACTCAACATCGCATACATTATAGATCCTACCGCAGAAGCGTAGGGTATAATACTCATGCGATCCCTTTCCAAATCAGTCTTGGGAGACATCTCTTTAGAGAGGGTGATCCCGTGACAAGTCGGTAGATTACCGCGCTTGGAATCTTCTATACTAAATCTTTTCAGTATGGTGTCGATATACCAGGACTGTGAAAGTCCCAACATCCTCTTAGATCTATCACGATAGATCTGGATCCCCGGAATGTAGGAGGCATCACCCAGGTCTTTCATGGAGAACTTCTGTGATAAGAATCCTTTGACTAGTTGTAGTATAAGAATGTCATTTCCTATCAGTAGAATGTCATTCACATAAAAGACGAGGAATACTACAGTTCTTGCTACAATCTTACTATAAATGCATGGTTCATCTGGATTTTTAATAAAGTCAAATTCTTTGACCGTCTCATCAAAGCAGATGTTCCCACTCCGCGATGCCTGCTTTAATCCATAAATGTATTTAACCAACTTGCACACTCTTCCGCTGCTCCCACTCTCTATGAAACCCTCTGGCTGATCCATATAAACACACTGTTCCAAATTTCCATTTAGAAAAGCAGTCTTTACATCCATCTGCCAAATCTCATAATCATGGAAGACAGCAATGGCAAGTAGGATCCAAATGGATTTAAGTATTGCCACTGGAGAAAAGGATTCATCATAGTCTAACCCAGGTCTTTGACGAAAACCTTTTACTACAAGTCTAGCCTTATAGGTTTCAACTTGTCCATCTGCACCAATCTTCTTTCTGAAGATCCATTTGCAGCCTACGGGTTTTACCCCTTGAGGTGCAATGTCCAAAGTCCAAACTTTTTTGGTGTACATGAATTCCATTTCGGTCCGCATTGCATCCAGCCATTTTATCGAGTCTCTGCTTGTAATGGCCTGCTGGAAACTAGTTGGCTCATCATCATTGTTGTTGCAATCCTCTCTATCCCCATCTACGAGAAAACCGTAATATCTCTCGGGCAGATGAGACTGCCTACTAGATCTGCGGAGTGGCGCAGGGACGTCCGGTTCTTTTGAAACTTTTGGTTCCACCATGCTTTCAGTAATAGTTTGTGGTTCTGGAATTTCTTCTAGTTCTATTGCGCTCCCACTTATTTCTTTTTCAAGAAATTGAGTCTCCAGAAAGTGGGCATGCCGAGAAACAAAAATCTTTTGTTTCTCTGTGTAATAGAAAAGATACCCCGTGAAGTTCCTTGGGTGTCCCACAAACTTACACAGTACCGATCGTGCCTTGAACTTGTCCGCATGCTGCTTTTTGATAAAATCTGGACATCCCCATATCTTAAGATACTTAAGATAGGGTTTCTTCCCACTCCACATTTCATATGGTGTGGTAAGCACAGACTTAGTAGGAACTTTGTTCAAAAGATATGCAGCAGATTCTAGTGCATAACCCCAGAAGGATCGCAGTAACTCAGCGTTACTCATCATGGAACGTACCATATCTAATAAGGCGCGGTTCCGTCTTTCCGATACACCGTTGTGCTGAGGTGTGTATGGAGGAGTAAGCTGAGAGAGAATTCCATTCTCTTTTAAATAATTCAGGAACTCAGCAGTTAAGTATTCACCACCTCGACCAGATCGAAGTGTCTTGATACTTTTGCCTGTTTGTTTTTTCACTTCATTCTTGTATTCTTGGAATTTCTCAAAAGCCTCGGATTTATGTTTCATTAAGAATACATGTCCATACCTTGAGAAATCATCCGTAAAAGTAATGAAGTAGGAATAACCACTTCTTGCATGTGTAGACATTGGACCACACGTGTCGTTGTGTATGAGTCCCAAGAGCTTGGTGGCTCTTACTCCGTGTCCAGTGAACGGAGTCATTGTCATCTTTCCTTTGAGACATGATTGACAAGTTGCCTAAGACAGATATTCAAACGGATCCAAATATGCCTTTTTATGTAACTTCGTCAACCGTGTTTCATTGATGTGAACTAGTCTACAATGCCATAAGAAAGTTTGATTTAATTCTGGAGACTTTCTTTTAAGTGTGTTATGGACATTGAAAACCTTGTGTTGATTTAATACATATATACCATTGTCTAGTGTACATGACCTAATCAAACCATGATTAAGGTGAATATTTACAACATTGCTTACAAATGTAAATCATAACCTTCTTTAGTTAGTAACGATACAGATATGATATTACATGTCAAACTAGGTACACAAAAACAGTTACGCAAAACCAAAATGTGTCCACTTGTCAATCTTAGGTGATATTCCCCTACGAAAATAGCATCCACGCTCGCTCCATTAGTAACCCTGAGGGTCATATCACCTGCCTTCAAAACTCTACGGTTTCTTAGTGCCTGCAATGAATTACAGATATGAGATCTTGAACCGGTATCCAATACGCAGGAAGTAGTGTTGATTGACACACAGTTTTCATAAAAACACCTGAAACCGAAGCCACAACTTGCTTTGAATCCTGGTTGTTGGCTTTCCAAGCCCTGCAGTAGTCCTTCTTCCAATGGCCTTTCCTGTGACAATAGAAGCATTCCTCTTTCCCTACTGTCGGTCCCCCAACTTTTTCCTTGCCCTTCCCCTGTACCTTACTGACATCGCATTTCGGCTTTGTGGGGGCCTTCTTCTTCTTCTCTTTGGCTTTCACATTGGATCTAGAGGAGGAAAGTTCCCCAAAAAACAGAGCGGGTGTCTCCCTGGTTTTCTTTAGGGTACCCTCTGCACTCCTCAACATGTTGAGGAGTTCTGGAAATGTAACTTCCTTATCTTGAATATTGAAATTCAAGATAAACCGGGCATAGGTAGAGGGGAGGAACTGTAGAATCAAGTTTGTATACAACTCGTTCTCCAACGTGGTCCTAAGGTCCGCGAGCTCTTTAATATAGCTGATCATCTTAAGGACGTGGTCCCCTACAGATGACCCGATAGCCAACCTTGCCTGAAATAATTTTTTCGAGATCTCGTATCTTGCAATACGAGATTGCTTTCCATATAAATCCTTGGTATGGAGGAAGATGGAAGCTAAGTCCATCTTCTCATGCCACCTCTGGTGTTCATTATTCATTGAGGCCAGAACGAGGCACATGGCTCTCACACAATCTATTTCCCATGTCTTACGGATCTCAACATCCGCGATGGTGGAATCTGGACCTGGGACGGCGGGGGCTTTGGTAGTAAGGAGGTAGCCCAGCTTGTCATAGGTAATGGCCATCTGGACATTTCTTAGCCAATCTTTATAGTTTGGCCCCGTCAATATATTTTTATCTAGTAGTAACTTAAACCCGGTCATTTTGGTCGCTGCAATTAGGAGAGAGAGAGAAAAAACATTCAGCATGATGCTCATGCAAGTTTAGATTGATTATTAGTTTATCTAAACAGGATGGCTCCCACTGTTTCATCAAATCCTCCTTCAAACCATAAAAGAAGAATTAGTCGGGATTAATCGCACCCTATAATTCTTGCTTTAACCTTTCGGCCAGGCTAGTGTCGGTACTTTGAGAGAGGTTTTCCAACGCTTTCGTGAAGTTCCTTAATTACATAACTTCTTTTCCGTGGAGGCGTAGCCCTACTAACACCATTCCAGACACCTACTTGGTGTAAGTCGATGTACTACACCCCAATACTTGTGGGGAGGCGGAATTTTCAAAAACGAACTTGTTTAGTGAACGAACATCGACTAACCGCTTGAATCGAAGCTAAACTATAAATAACCAAACACAAAGTGTTTCTAAACTACTGTGTTTAGGGATTATACCTAATGAACCAACTCCTTCGTCTTTACGATCTCCTTGTCCTCCTCGGCCTTCTCTAGGTAGTAGACGATCCACCCGAGAGCAAAACTCCAAGCTAAACCTCTAAACTTGAGGCAACTAACCTTCTTGGATTGCTAATCAAAGAAGCTAGGTGTAATATAGAGATGGTTATGGATTAATTAGTCTTACTAACCCTTGTACTCAACTCATGAGAGGGGAGGATTAGTCTTTTGAAGAGGGAGAGCTTGAGGAGAGAGAAGGTGAGAATGAATTATGATGAGAATAGTAATGTATCATAATAAATATGAAGCATTCTTATTTATGAGAAAAAGAATAATACATAATGAATAAGCATGCTTCACAAATATCTAATGGTGATTCATTGTCATGACTCACTAAGCATTTATCATGCATTAATGATATGCATGAATCACCCTCATGACTCACTAAACTCATTTAATGCAAATGACACCTAAACCTCCTTAGTCACCACCTTCTAGAAGCTTCTCGAGTAATTACGAGAACGCCCCTCCGATCCGTAAAAATACGGAAAAACTTTAGACTGTATAAATCCAATAACCGGATACCAGTAACTGGCTTAAACCAAAGCCGACTGGTAAAAACTGTCCGAAAGTCGTACGCGCGTAAACGCACGTATGCGTCCGAACCCTTTGTCGCAAAACCATGCGACCTCTATATCGTTTCGCCTGGAGTAGGAAACTCTCTGTGTGGGACTCTAGAGACTCGACTACTACGCTGGCAGTGGGTTTAACCACAGACCGCAAGCGGCACTAGCTGTACGTAACGGTCCCCAGGTAGTTGTCGATAAGAAGGCCGATGAGTAAACCCATCCGAACTCCTACTGAGTCTGATGTGACAATCTCCATACAGTCCGGTCCGTTCGTCCAAGACTATCGCATATCGGGCCTAGAGGGGCGGCAAGCGTCAGTCCCCTAATAGCGGTATAAGTCGTGTCGGAGGGAAGCCCATTACACCCTGAGAAACTACTAGAACCTACAAGCAAATCTCGCTTGCCCTGGCCAAGGACTTTGCGTAATGGCTCTCTGACACTGCACGATATCTACTCCCAATACCGGGAGGGACGAATCCTGTCTAACCGCTACTGCCTCCAAGTGCTCGGGACTGCACCCAACTGCTACCTGTTTGCACGACTCATTTGAGCCGTGGTAGGGTAGCAATCTAAGAACAGTGGGACACACTCGAGGCGAAGCAGCAGTGTCAAGTCTGCGGACTATGCTGTACTCATGTCACCTGGGAAATGCTCACTGACGACTGGTATCAAACCAACCAACAGTTCCCTGTGAGTCCTGTCCGGTGTACCCGTAACCTAACGAGCACCTGCATACTATCTCCAGTACGACGTACTGACGGCTGTGGGACAGACCATCTCCCCAACTGGGATGAGAAGCGTACACACCAGTCTACTCCGGAGTATCGATGCTCTGTCTCGATAATCTAACGACCAGGGACCTGAATAAGGATGTGCTTGTAGACTACCCAGCCCCCACTAGTGTGACTGCCATCACAACGCTAGTAGACAAGCAAGATCCTAAGAGCTCTATCAATACGTACACTCACATATTAAGATAGAAAAACCAAGTAGCATACTACCATGTTTAGCAAGACTGTTATATATATGTGAATATCCCAAGCTTCCATTAAGTAATATACAAACTAGTATGATACAGTAATGGCCTTCTAGGGCATAAACACTAACAATCTCCCACTTGCACTAGGGCCATGTACTGGCATATCGTAGACCGATGATCTCGAGTAGCCTCTCGAACTGAATCTGAGGTAGGGCCTTCGTGAATGGATCAGCAATGTTCTCTTCTGAAGCAACTCTCCGAACCTCGATCTCCTGACGATCAATGATCTCCCTGATCAGGTGATACCGCCTTAAGATGTGTCTGGACTTCTGATGGGACCTTGGTTCCTTCGCTAAAGCTATAGCTCCGTTGTTGTCGCAATACAGAGGTATTGGATCAACTATGGTAGGAACCACCTGAAGTTCTGTTAGGAACTTCTTCATCCAAACTGCTTCTTTTGCGGCATCGCAAGCAGCTATATACTCCGCTTCCATCGTCGAGTCAGCAACGGTGTCCTGCTTGGAGCTCTTCCAGCACACCGCCCCTCCATTGAGGGTGAAGACATAACCCGACATGGACTTGGAATCGTCCTTATCACTCTGGAAGCCGGAATCAGCAAAGGCCTCCAACCTGAGGTCTTTTCCGCCGTAAACCAAAAACATCTCCTTAGTCCTCCTCAGGTACTTGAGAATGTTCTTTACTGCTATCCAGTGCTTCTCCCCTGGGTCTGACTGATACCGGCTTACCACGCTCAGTGCGTAAGCTACATCTGGTCTGGTATACAACATCGCATACATTATAGAGCCTACCGCAGAAGCGTAGGGTATAATAGACATGCGTTCCCTTTCCAAATCAGTCTTGGGAGACATCTCTTTGGAGAGGGTGATTCCGTGACAAGCCGGTAGATTACCGCGCTTAGAATCTTCCATACTGAATCTTTTCAGTACAGTGTCGATATACCTGGACTGCGAAAGTCCCAACATCCTCTTGGATCTATCACGATAGATCCGGATCCCCAGAATGTAAGAGGCATCACCCAGGTCTTTCATGGAGAACCTGTGTGACAAGAATCCTTTGACAGATTGTAGCATAGGAATGTCATTTCCTATCAATAGAATGTCATCCACGTACAAGACGAGGAAAACGACACTTCTGGCTACAACTTTACTATATATGCACGGTTCATCTGGATTTTTGATAAAGTCATATTCTTTGACTGTCTCATCAAAACAGATGTTCCAACTCCGCGATGCCTGCTTCAGTCCATAAATGGACTTAAGCAGCTTGCATACTTTCCCGCTGCTCCCACTCTGATTGAAACCCTCTGGCTGATCCATATAGACGCTCTCTTCTAAATTTCCATTCAGAAAAGCCGTCTTTACGTCCATCTGCCAGATTTCATAATCATGGTAGGCAGCAATAGCAAGAAGGACCCGAATGGATTTGAGCATAGCCACTGGAGAAAAAGTTTCGTCATAGTCCAAACCAGGTCTTTGACGAAAACCCTTTGCAACAAGTCTAGCCTTATAGGTTTCTACCTGTCCATCTACACCAATCTTTTTCTTGAAGATCCATTTGCATCCTATGGGTTTTACCCCATCTGGAGCAAAGTCCAAAGTCCATACTTTGTTGGTGTACATGGACTCCATTTCGGTCCGCATTGCATCTAGCCATCGTACCGAGTCGCCGCTCTGGATAGCCTGCTGGAAGTCAGTAGGTTCATCATCATCTATGATGCAATCCTCTCTATCCCCATCTATGAGAAAACCGTAGTATCTCTCAGGCGGATGAGACGGCCTACTACTCCTGCGGAGGGGTGCGGGAATGTCCTGTTCTTCTTGAACTACTGGTTCTACCAAACTTTCAGTATTAGTTTGTGGTTCTGGAATTTCTTCCAGTTCTATTTCGCTCCCACTTGATTCCTTTTCTAAAAACTGATGTTCTAGAAAATGGGCATTACGAGAAACAAATACCTTTTGTTCCTCTGCGTAATAGAATAGATATCCCCTGGAGTGCTTTGGATATCCCACAAAACTACATTTTACTGATCGTGCCTCGAGCTTGTCCACATGCTGCTTTTTAACAAAAGCTGGACATCCCCAAATCTTTATATACTGTAGATGGGGTTTCTTCCCGCTCCACATCTGATATGGAGTGGTAGGCACAGTCTTGGTAGGAACCATGTTCAAAAGATATGCCGCTGATTCTAGTGCATAACCCCAGAAAGATCGCGGTAACTCAGCATTACTCATCATGGATCGTACCATATCCAATAGGGTTCGATTCCGTCTCTCCGATACACCGTTATGCTGTGGAGTGTATGGAGGAGTAAGCTGAGAGAGAATTCCTTTCTCTTTTAGGTAACCTAGGAACTCGGCACTTAAGTATTCTCCACCTCGATCAGATCTCAGTGTCTTGATACTTTTGCCTGTTTGGTTTTCTACTTCATTCTTATACTCTTGGAATTTCTCAAAAGCCTCGGATTTATGTTTCATCAGATAAATGAATCCGTATCTTGAGTAATCATCCGTGAAAGTAATGAAATAGGAAAAACCACCTCTTGCATGTGTAGACATTGGACCGCATACATCGCTGTGTATGAGTCCTAAGAGCTGGCTCGCTCTTACTCCTTGTCCAGAAAATGGAGTCTTTGTCATCTTTCCTTTGAGACAAGATTGACAAGTGTCATAGGTTTGATATTCGAACGTGTCCAAATATCCTTCTCTATGCAACTTAGTCAACCTTCTCTCATTGATGTGACCCAGTCTACAATGCCATAAGAAAGCTTTATTTAAATCTGGAGACTTTCTTTTTAGTGTGTTCTGGACGTTGAAAATTTGGAGTTGGTTTAAAACATATATACCGTTATTTAGGGTACCGGACCCAATCAAACCATGATTTAGGTGGATGTTGACAACATCTCTTACAAACGTGAAATCATAACCTTTATTTGATAACAAGGAAACTGATATGATATTACACGTTAAGCTTGGTATAAAATAACAGTTATGCAAAACCAAAATATGTCCACTCGTCAATCCTAGGTGATAATCCCCGACGGACGCAGCTCCCACGCTAGCTCCGTTAGCAACCCTGAGGATCATATCACCTTCCTTCAGCACTCTACGGTTTCTCAGTGCCTGCAATGAATTGCAAATATGAGATCCTGATCCGGTATCCAATACCAGGAAGTAGAGTTGATCGACAGACAATTCTCAATTACAAACACACCTGAAGTCGAAGCCACAGCTTGCTTCGGTTCCTGGTTCTTGGCATTCCACGCCTTGCAATCCTTCTTCCAGTGCCCTTTCCTGTGACAATGGAAGCACTCATCCTGGCCCACTACCGGTACCGCAAACTTTTTCTTTCCCTTCCCTCCCACCTTACTAACACCTCCTCTAGGTTTGGGTGCGGCCTTCTTCTTCCTTCCTTTGGCCCTAGCCTTGGACCCGGAAGAAGATGCACCGCCAACAAACATAGCGGGTGTTTCCCTTACTTTCTGCAAGGTGCCCTCTGCACTCCTTAACATGTTCAGGAGTTCCGCAAGTTCAACTTCTTTTCCTTGAAGGTTGAAGTTGAGGATAAACTAGGCGTAGGTGGGAGGAAGGGACTGGAGAATGAGGTCTGTATAGAGCTCATTATCCAAAGTCGTCCCAAGGTCTGCGAGCTCTTCAATATAGCCGATCATCTTTAGGACATGTTCACCTACCGATGACCCGACAGCCAACCTCGCTCGAAACAAGTTCTTAGAGGTCTCGTATCTTGCTATACGAGATTGCTCTCCATAAAGTTCCTTTGTATGGAGAAATATGCCATCTAGGGACATATCCTCGTGCCTCCTCTGATGTTCATTGTTCATAGAGGCAAGCACGATGCACTTGGCTTTCGCGCAATCTAAATCCCCGGTTTTGCGGATTTCCTTATCCGCATTGCTGGATTTGGGACCAGGGACAGCAGGTGCCGTAGCGGTGAGGATGTACCCCAATTTGTCATAGGTCAAAGCCATTTTGACATTCCGCAGCCAATCTTTATAGTTTGGCCCTGTCAGTATATTTTTCTCTAAAAGTAACTTAAGTCCAGTCATTTTCAGGGTCGCTGCAATTAGGAGAGAGAGAAGAAAACTCTTTAGCATGATGCTCTTGCAAGTTTAGAGTGATTTTTAGTTTATCTAAACTGGATGGCTCCCACTGTTTCTCGAATCCTTCCTCAAACCATAAAAGAAGAATTAGCCAGGACTATTCTCACCGTACAATACTTGCTTAACCGTTCAGCCAGGCCAGTGTCGATACTTCGAGGGAGGTTTTCCAACGCTTTCGCGAAGTTCCTTAATTAAATAACCTCTTTTCTCTGGGGGCGTAATCCCGCTGACACCTTTCTGGACACCTACTAGATTTATAGCATTGATCGTTAAGTGACGAATCTCCTGATAAGTAGCATATACTCACAGTAGGATCGGGATCCAAATATCATCGTATGATAATGTTGAAGGAATCCTACCAACATTCATCAAACTCCAAATGGTATGCATCTCTTTGCAAATTTCAGTTTCTTTAGAAATTCCCGATATATATTTTTGCCCCATGCTCTTATGACCTTGGCGTTAGGTCAAAATGTCATAAGTCACATGTCAAGTTCTACCCATCATTATCTTGTCAATTTGAACCCATCCGTATTTATCCTTGACGTTCGGCCAAAACGATAATACGACTGTCCCAAACTAACTCATCTACCTATGCAACAACTAAATACCCAGTAGCTACCAAACACTATGCCTTGGCGTTAGGTCAAAATACATAGCTTGAATACTACTGAATACCCAGATGAAATGACGGAGGGCTACGAATGGTTTTGGCGAAACCGTGAACGTAGTGAACTTGATATAACCGAAGGAACCTGATAGCTTTTAAAAGGAGTGGTTAAAGCTCCGCATTTAAAAATATCTGTTTTTAAAATTAACCGAGTGGTCTCTTTTAAATTGTTCCAACGATTTAAACTTTGGTTTGTTTTTCTTTGCATTATAGATAATGCGTCCCATCATTAACCTATCATTGCAGAAAACAACGAAAATACAACGTCCTCTTATGCCATCCGCATTCGCCACGGGGTCCCGTCATCACCCGTTAGGTTACTTAACTAACGACAGAGCGGGGGCTGGGCTAGCGCGGGTGTAAAACATAAGTGACGTCTAAATAGCTATCATATATATAGATATTTTACATTCGTCTGACGCAATGATATACATTCCAGAACACAGATAAACAATATTGGATTTGCAAGCAATCTGTATTTCTTTTGAGCCTGCAAGAAAAGACAGATTACACAGTTGTGATGAATAGCCGTTACCCCACCCTCGACCCCTACGGGTACGGCAAACTACCCGCCCGGCAGTTTGTGTACCCCACCTTGGGTCAGTCCTAGGAGCAAAAACAGTAAAATAAAATAATACAACGGTGGCTACAACCGCAACCTGGATGTGCCCCGCAAAAATAATATTACAACAAATTACATTTACAACAAATGAATTAAACAATAACCCATTGCAAACCCCGGCTATACACCACAACAGTCCAATACAGTTTATATGCACAAACAGATATAACCATTACAGAAATGTGCAACCCCCTGCCAACCGACATACTAGCAGTTAGGGGAGGTTTACGAACACATTTATCAATCACAGATATAATCCAACATGCAAATACTGTACAATTTCGATCGATTAAACATCTTTAATATTGCTCCAAAAACTGCTCTGTAAAACTGAAACCTGAGCAAATATTAAATATCCCAGAAAATCCCAAATTACACAGAGAAGCAGCACAGGAAATTTGAGTTCCTGACTCGGCAACTCGGCGGCGAAAGCGCGGCGGATCGGTGCGATCCGCCGCGGTTCCGCGGCCGCGTTGCCGATTCAGGAGCTCAAATTTCTTGGGTGTTCTTCTGGTGTCTTTTCAAGCTCTCTGAACTTCCCTGAAAAATTTTTGGACTTCATTTAAATTTCGACAGAAACTTGATTTTTTTAGGGTTTTCCGGCTTCGTTTTTCCGTTCGAAATTCGTACAAATTTGCAGTAAAGTTATTTATTGTTTAGCGAGGCTCTGATACCACTGTAAGTCGATGTACTACACCCCAATACTTGTGGGGAGGCGGAATTTTCAAAAACGAACTTGTTTAGTGAACGAACATCGACTAACCGCTTGAATCGAAGCTAAACTATAAATAACGAAACACAAAGTGTTTCTAAACTACTGTGTTTAGGGATTATACCTAATGAACCAACTCCTTCGTCTTTACGATCTCCTTGTCCTCCTCGGCCTTCTCTAGGTAGTAGACGATCCACCCGAGAGCAAAACTCCAAGCTAAACCTCTAAACTTGAGGCAACTAACCTTCTTGGATTGCTAATCAAAGAAGCTAGGTGTAATATAGAGATGGTTATGGATTAATTAGTTTTACTAACCCTTGTACTCAACTCATGAGAGGGGAGGATTAGTCTTTTGAAGAGGGAGAGCTTGAGGAGAGAGAAGGTGAGAATGAATTATGATGAGAATAGTAATGTATCATAATAAATATGAAGCATTCTTATTTATGAGAAAAAGAATAATACATAATGAATAAGCATGCTTCACAAATATCTAATGGTGATTCATTGTCATGACTCACTAAGCATTTATCATGCATTAATGATATGCATGAATCACCCTCATGACTCACTAAACTCATTTAATGCAAATGACACCTAAACCTCCTTAGTCACCACCTTCTAGAAGCTTCTCGAGTAATTACGAGAACGCCCCTCCGATCCGTAAAAATACGGAAAAACTTTAGACTGTATAAATCCAATAACCGGATACCAGTAACTGGCTTAAACCAAAGCCGACTGGTAAAAACTGTCCGAAAGTCGTACGCGCGTAAACGCACGTATGCGTCCGAACCCTTTGTCGCAAAACCATGCGACCTCTATATCGTTTCGCCTGGAGTAGGAAACTCTCTGTGTGGGACTCTAGAGACTCGACTACTACGCTGGCAGTGGGTTTAACCACAGACCGCAAGCGGCACTAGCTGTACGTAACGGTCCCCAGGTATTTGTCGATAAGAAGGCCGATGAGTAAACCCATCCGAACTCCTACTGAGTCTGATGTGACAATCTCCATACAGTCCGGTCCGTTCGTCCAAGACTATCGCATATCGGGCCTAGGGGGGCGGCAAGCGTCAGTCCCCTAATAGCGGTATAAGTCGTGTCGGAGGGAAGCCCATTACACCCTGAGAAACTAGTGGAACCTACCAGCAAATCTCGCTTGCCCTGGCCAGGGACTTTGCGTAATGGCTCTCTGACACAGCACAATATCTACTCCCAATACCGGGAGGGACGAATCCTGTCTAACCGCTACTGCCTCCAAGTGCTCGGGACTGCACCCAACTGCTACATGTTTGCACGACTCATTTGAGCCGTGGTAGGATAGCAATCTAAGAACAGTGGGACACACTCGAGGCGAAGCAGCAGTGTCAAGTCTGCGGACTATGCTGTACTCATGTCACCTGGGAACTGCTCACTGACGACTGGTATCTGTTAGTTGTATGTATGCCCTAGAGGCCAGTATTGTACAGATTATGTATATTATATTGGATGCTTGGACATATATTGGATGCTTGGGCGATGGATGATCCCATATCCATTGGTGTTTGACATCAGAGATGGTATACGGGTGCTCAGTGGAGACTGGGTACACTGGACGGACTCGCCGAGAACTCCCAGATGGTATTATACCTCACGTCAGATGGCAGTTCTCAGGTGACACTTGTACAGGTTAGTCTGTAGACCCGAGATCGTCATAGAGTCTTGTGTGATTCCCACTGTGCTTTGATCTCCACCTTACCACGTCCATGAGGGCGTGCAAAACGGTGGTCTTTGGGCACAGTCCCGAGTCACATGGAGGCAATGAGCGATAGGAGGGGTTTCGTCTCTCCCGGTATTGGGGGTTGATGTTGCGCTGTGCTCGATTGGCCGTAACAGGGAAGTCCCTGGCCAGGGCTGATCAGAGATTTGCTGGTAAGTGTTACCAGTAGTTTCTCGACCCGTTACGAGCCTCACATCGGCACGACTTATCGGGTTATTGGGGTCTGACGTTTACCACCCCTAGACTTGATATGCGACGTATCAGACGAAGAGACCGGACTGTACGGTAAGTGTTACTGGTCGGATTCGCAGGAGTGTGAGCGGGCTAGCTCGTCGATCTTCTGATCGCTCAATACCCGGGTGGCCGTTACGTTTAGCAGACCGCTTGCGGCTTGTGGGTGCTTGATATGATCATCATCTGCTACCGGCGTATTGACGAGTCTTTAGAGTCCTACACAGAGGTTTCCTGGCTCAAGCAAAACGAAATAGGAGCGCATATGAGATATGTGCAGGACCGAGAATTATGCGTGTATGTGATACCGCATTTCATTCTCGCGATATATGTTTCGATTGGTTATATTCGATATGACCTAGTTATCGAATTATTGATTCGATAAATCGATACATTGGATTCTAGTCGGTTATGTGCGACATGACCGGATCATTGAATCAAATGTTGATTTAATGATTTAATGCATAATTATATATTTGATATATTGCATTGCATTAACTAGTATTGGTTCACTTTAAACGGATTTTTCTCACTTGATGCACATTGTATATGTGATATGCTTTAGTGCACATTTTTGTATCATGTTTAATGATACTTGATCATTTAGTTAAGTATATAGAATTAATCCATGGTTAATTTGATAATTAGGGTTTTGCATATTCATTTATTTATTTATTTGTTTATTTATTTATTTGAAATGGATTAAGATAAGAATGGTGGCTTTATTTGTTTTATATTGAAGCTTCATGAAGCTTTGACTTTGCTAACCATCCTTATCTTCATGCTTAACCCTAACCCATCCAAGTGACCATGGTTAATTCTCTACACTTAACCCTAGTTTAAGTTATGATAAGTATTTGATTTTCTATTTCTTTTTAATAGAACTTATCATAACTATCTTCATCTTCTTCTTCTTCAAGCTTGCTACATCAATGGCAACTTGAGTTTTCATGAGAGAAATCCAAATCTAAAGTGAACCCACCTCCTATTTCTTCACCCTCTACCTCTTGCCAAGTTGTTTTGGGTGTTTACTTCACAAGTTTCACAAGTTTGTGAAGTCGGAGCTTGAACTTGCGATGCCTCGAGGTAGATCGTCTTTGACACAAAGCCGACGACTTAGCTTGCCCGTTTCTCCGATGAAGCCAAAGTTCGTGTTTGGGAATCGAGATGGACAGCGAGAGGATGCCTTCGTGGAGCCAAGGAAGAGGATTACCGGATCTACAAAGGTTGTAGCATCTAACCAATAGTTAATTTGTTAACTAGTTTTATATTTCGCCTAGACATCTAGCAACGATCCGTTAACTAGGGTTTCTCGGCACCATATTTTTTAAATTTGGCATGTTCGATGCCTTGTGAGACCTCTATAGGGTGCCTAGGAACCTTTCAGTGGTATCAGAGCCTAGCTAGAGCCTTAGGCGAAGTCCAGACGGAGTTTGAAGTCCGAACGAACCCGAAAACCCATTACAAACATGCTCTCTGTACTTTTTCTGAAAACGTGGATTTTTCCAGATTAAAAGTTGCCAAAAATTCAGCAGGAAATATAGTGAGTTACTGTGAAACACGTGATGATAAATCCACTAATGAAGCACGGATCCGCGACCCCCACCATAGCACTAGCGGCGCTTCCGCGGCCTCCCTGTAGATTTACATCACGTGGCTTGCACAGTAATTCATGTTTTGTAGTGCTGAGTCTTCTGGAAATTTTTAATATTTTTTTCAGAGTTGAATTTTTCTGGGTTGTTTTGGGATTTCATGGACTCGATCGGATTATCAAATTTTGTCTGTGTGGCTTTCCGGATAAATTTTAGAATATGTTAAAAAGTTCGACCGGATATAAATACCCAATTTTTCCCCTGTCGGGAAATTTCCAAGTGTTGGATTTTTCCGTAGTTTAACGACGTTCTAAGTAGTGCAAGTAACGCGATGGACCCTCTAGAAGACAACAAACCTTAACTCAATTATGTGACCGTCTTGAACTGCCCTTTGAACCTTCGGGTTTGGGGCAGTACGGCGTGCCACATGTGAGGCGTTGGCTTGGCCCTTCTACGGCTGGACCGTCGGTACTGAGGCACGAACTGAATGTTGTTAGACTTATTTCATGTGTTGAGCTGTATCGGGAAAACTTGGGTATTCGACTGTTCGATCGGAAAGTTTAACATTTTCTGTTTATCTGGAATGTGATACAATAATTGGAATTCACAAGTAGTTATGAGATAACTGAATGAATGTTATAAATCTAGCAATTTAGTCCCATATGATATTGAAAAGAGTTTTCGATAATAAGACTAAAATGCGGGGTTTGTAACTGTTAGGCATGTGATGTCTAAAGAGGTTGCGGATTCCAACTGTTGTAGTTTTACACTTTCTTTTCTGTGACCGTAAGTGTAATATGTGATATCGCCGGTTTCGTTGCTATATGTCAACGACAATTGAGATGGACATATTTACTTACGTTGATGACATGTGATGTTATGTGTTGCTGGATATGTTATATTGGATCGTCGTATTCGAATAGCCGGGGTTTTTTATGTGAGATGAGTGTTTTTCATTTTCATTCATGTAAAAACTTGTATGTAATATTCTTTTATTTGGGGCACTTCCAGGTAGCGGAAGTTGTCACCTTTTGTATATTATTTACTTTTCGGCATTAGGATAGACCCAAGGAGGGGAGCACAAGTAACCGGGTTCTGGGGTCCAGTGGGAGACCAACTCGAGGAGTCGAGTCCGGGTCTCCTAACCCTAGAATTGGCAGGGTTGCTTGCCGCTCTCGTAGGGGTCTAAGGGTGTGGGATTGGCTATTCATCACGACCGTGGAATCCGTGTTTTATACTGGCTCGTATTGAAAATACGGACGTCCTAGTATATTCAATATTTCATATGTTTATTCTGCTGCGATATCTGTGTTGTGACTCTGTGATGGATATCGTATATAGTATATATGATATATTATATAGACGTTACTTATGTTTTACACCCGCGCTAGCCCTGCCCTGCTCTGTCGTTAGTTACCTAACCTAACGGTGCACGAGGGGACATCGAGGCGAATGCGGATGGCATAAGTGTACGTCATATCTATCTGTGATGTTTAGGTATTTAAATGATGGGACTTCATTAATGTGATTAATGAAAGATAAGAAACCTAAGATGTTGTAGAATCGAATTTTAAAATAAAACAGGTAGCTACAGTTCTTGCTTTGCACAGCGGTATATATGATATACCCCGCACCTTATTCGATGAGGAAAGGACCGAGATCCCTTCACCGGGAGTGACTCCTTTAGCAATAACTGGCAGATGCTACACACTCGGTTTGCTTTTGACTGCTTTTGAGTTTTTGCTTTGCACAGCGATATATATGATATATCCCGCACCTCATTCGACGAGGAAAGGACCGAGATCCCTTCACCGGGAGTGACTCCTTTAGCAAAACTAGAAAAGCCTCAAAATCACTCCATTTTAAAACTTCATTTGATTCTACAACGATATCAAGTTCATTACGCAATAGGTTTTCAGAAAAACCTGCGTAGCCCTCCGTCATTTCAGATAGGTTACATATAGTATTCGTGCTACATTTGTTGGCTTTCGTCAAGGTGTAGTGTGCGGTAGCTATGTGCTGTTTATCTGCTGCATATGATGCGACTGGATTAGGGTAGTCGTACGGCTTTGTTGGCTTTCGTCAAGGGTCGTGCGGGTGGGTTTGATTCAGTCAAGAAATGTACGGGTTGAACTTGACTAGCGGGCTGTGGTTTGTTGGCTTTCGTCAAGGTCATAGCACGCTAGGGGCAAAAGCATTATCGGGAATTTCAAGTGTTGAAATTTGCAATGAGATTGCATACCTTCTATGAGATAGTTGGATCCCGATACCCGCTGCGAGTAAGAGTTACTCCTGGGAGAGTTTTACACATTACAATTAGCCGATCAAGTAGGTGTCTAGAAAGGTGTTAACGAGGTTACGCCTCTGGGAAAACGAGGTTTACATTAATTAGGTTCATGCGAAAGCACGGGGGACCTCCCTCAAAGTACTGACACTGGCCTGGCTGAAAGATTGGCGAACCTGTAGTGTGTAATTAATCCCGGCTAGTCTTTCCTTTTAGGGTTTGAAGGAAGATTTGATAAAAAGCAGTGGGAGCCATCCTGATTAGATAAGATAATAACCAATCTGATCTTGCACGAGCATACGCTAAAGTGTTTTCTTCTCTCTCTCTCCAGGTAGCGACCATTTCATGCCCTAATAAAGATAATAATATGGATGTATTGACCGAACCCGCATGTTATACTATGCTGGGGAACGTTGGTTCCGTTCATTCTTCTAAGAGTTATAGGAATGAACAGGATATAGGGGAATACCAGGATTCCCATGCCACCCGAATGAAGAAAGTACGTGTTGATGCATTTTCTTCTGGTGTGTTCGTTACTGAGAACTGTTTCTCCATTTGCTCTACGTCCTGGGTATTAGATACCGGGTCAGGATCCCATATATGTAATCAGTTACATGGGCTTAGGAAAGGTAGAGAACTTGGAGGAGGTGATAAAGACATTAGAGTTGGAAATGGTGCAATTGTTGCAGCTAAGACTGTCGGGGAATATCACCTTGTGTTACCAACTGGTAATACATTGGTTCTGAACGAATGCTATTACATGCCGAACCTGATATGCAACATTATATCGGTTTCTTTATTAAGTAAAGAAGGATATAATTTTGTATTACAGGACAATGTTATGAACATTTTCCGTAACCAAAAGTTGGTTGGATCAGGCACGTTGTGCAATGGCATTTATGTTCTAAATCAATCAACAGTTCTGAGTATAACAAACGCACACAAGAGGAAGAGTTCTGAACTCAACGAATCCTTCTTGTGGCATTGTAGACTGGGTCACATCAATGCGACACGACTAGCTAAGTTGCATAAAGATGGATATTTGAAACCATTCGAATATTCATCTTATGACACTTGCCAGTCATGTCTCAAAGGAAAGATGACCAAAACTCCGTTTACGGGACACGGAGAAAGAGTTACCGAACTCTTGGGATTGATACATAGTGATGTATGCGGTCCCATGTCTACACATGCCAGGGATGGTTCTTCGTACTTCATTACATTCACTGACGATCTCTCAAGATACGGACATGTGTACTTGATAAGACACAAATCTGAAGCTTTTGAGAAATTTAGAGAATATAAACAAGAAGTCGAAAACCAAACCGGAAAAAGTATTAAAATCCTACGATCTGATCGAGGAGGTGAATACTTAAGCAATGAATTCCTGGACTTCCTAAAAGAGAATGGGATTCTCTCTCAGCTGACTCCTCCATATACACCACAGCACAACGGTGTATCTGAACGGAGGAACCGCATCCTATTGGATATGGTGCGCTCTATGATGAGCACAGCTGAGTTACCTATTTCCTTCTGGGGGTATGCGCTTGAGACAGCCATACATCTATTGAATATGGTCCCCACCAAATCTGTGCCTACCACTCCATATGAGATATGGAAAGGGAAGAGACCATGTCTTAACTATGTTAAGATATGGGGTTGTCCAGCCTATGTCAAACGACAAAATCTGGACAAACTCGAGGCACGGTCTGTTCTATGCAAATTTGTAGGATATCCCAAGAATTCTCAAGGGTATATCTTCTACCACCCTGAGGAACAAAGAGTGTTTGTTTCTCGGCATGCCACCTTTTTAGAAAAGGAATTTCTTGAAAAAGAGATTAGTGGTCATGAGGTAGAACTGGAAGAAGTTCCAGCTGCAGAAGCTACAACAGAAGATCTGGTGGAACCAGAGGATTCCGTAGTTCCCGATGAACCCCAGCCACTCCGCCGATCTAGTAGGGTTCCTCGCCAACCTGAGAGATACTACGGTTTTCTCATAGACGGTGGGAGCGAGGATTGCATCATAGAGGATGATGACCCAACTAGCTTCGAGCAGGCCATCACGAGTGGGGACTCAGTGAAATGGATGGATGCTATGCGGTCCGAGATGGAATCCATGTACACCAACAAAGTATGGACTTTGGAAGTTGCTCCTGAAGGGGTAAAACCCATTGGGAGCAAGTGGATCTTCAAGAAGAAATTTGGTGTAGATGGGAAAGTGGAGACTTTCAAAGCTAGACTTGTAGCAAAGGGTTTTCGTCAAAGACCAGGTGTGGACTATAACGAAACCTTTTCTCCAGTGGCTATGCTTAAATCCATCCGAATCATGCTTGCCATTGCTGCCTTTCATGACTACGAAATCTGGCAAATGGATGTTAAGACCGCCTTTCTAAATGGTGATTTAGAAGAGTGCGTGTACATGACTCAGCCAGAGGGCTTCGTAGACAGTGGGAGCAGCGGGAAGGTATGCAAGCTGCTTAAATCCATTTATGGATTAAAGCAAGCATCGCGGAGTTGGAACATCTGCTTTGACGTCGTTATGAAAGAGTTTGATTTCGTCAAAAATCCAGATGAACCTTGTATCTACAAGAAGGTGGCAGAGAGTAAGGTTGTCTTTCTCGTATTGTACGTGGACGACATACTCTTGATAGGAAATGATATTCCTATGCTGCAATCGGTTAAGCTCTTCTTATCACAAAGATTCTCGATGAAAGATCTTGGTGATGCCTCCTGCATATTGGGAATTAGGATCTATAGAGATAGATCCAAACGGATTTTAGGATTGTCCCAATCCAGGTACATTGACACCATACTAAAGAGGTTTAGTATGGAAGAGTCCAAGCGTGGGAACTTGCCCACGATCTCTGGAGTCACTCTCTCCAAAGAGATGTCTCCCAAGACTGATTTGGAGAGAGCTCGCATGCAAGGGATACCCTATGCTTCGGCAGTAGGCTCTATCATGTATGCGATGCTATGTACCAGACCCGATGTAGCATACTCACTAAGTATAGTGAGCAGGTATCAAGCTGATCCTGGAGAGAGTCACTGGACAGCTGTGAAGAGCATTCTCAAGTACTTACGAAGGACTAGAGATATGTTCTTGGTATATGGTAACGGAGAACTCCAAGTGGAGTCCTTTACCGATTCGAGCTTCCAGAGTGATAAGGACGACTCTAAGTCGCAGTCGGGCTTTGTCTTTACCCTTTACGGAGGGCCGGTTAGCTGGAAGAGTTCCAAGTAGGAAACCGTGGCAGACTCGACAATGGAGGCTGAATACATCGCTGCCAACGATGCTGCCAAAGAGGCTGTCTGGGTCAAGAAGTTCATTACTGAACTTGGAGTGGTTCCATCCATTGAGCATCCAATACCTTTGTATTGCGATAACAATGGAGCGGTGGCTTTGGCCAAGGAACCCAGGTCCCATCAGCGATCCAGGCATATTCTGAGGCGGTATCACCTGATCCGGGAGATAGTTGATCGCCGGGAGATCGAGGTCAGGAGGGTTGACACGAAGAACAACACGGCGGATCCACTCACGAAGGCCATTCCCCAGATACAGTTTGAGAGACTCTTCGGGATGCTCGGTATGAGATACTACAGCAGCTGGCCCTAGTGCAAGTGGGAGATTGTTAGTTGTATGTATGCCCTAGAGGCCAGTATTGTACAGATTATGTATATTATATTGGATGCTTGGACATATATAGAGATGACTTTCTTGCTCGACATGATAGTATGCTATCTGGTTGATCTTTATCTTAACATGTACACTAGTCTCTTTATACTGTCTTATAGTTACATGTTGGTAAAGCCCTTAGGATATGTACTTGACTACCTGGACTGTGATGCAGATCATACTAGTGGGGACATGGTAGTCCATAAGTACATCCTTCAAGGTCCCTAGTCGTGGGTGTATCGAGACGGGGCATCGATATACCAGAGTAGACTAGCGTATACGCTTCTCGACCCATGTGATGGGCGATGGATGATCCCATATCCATTGGTGTTTGACATCAGAGATGGTATACGGGTGCTCAGTGGAGACTGGGTACACTGGACGGACTCGCCGAGAACTCCCAGATGGTATTATACCTCACGTCAGATGGCAGTTCTCAGGTGACACTTGTACAGGTTAGTCTGTAGACCCGAGATCGTCATAGAGTCTTGTGTGATTCTCACTGTGCTTTGATCTCCACCTTACCACGTCCATGAGGGCGTGCAAAACGGTGGTCTTTGGGCACAGTCCCGAGTCACATGGAGGCAATGAGCGATAGGAGGGGTTTCGTTTCTCCCGGTATTGGGGGTTGATGTTGCACTGTGCTCGATTGGCCGTAACAGGGAAGTCCCTGGCCAGGGCTGATCAGAGATTTGCTGGTAAGTGTTACCAGTAGTTTCTCGACCCGTTACGAGCCTCACATCGGCATGACTTATCGGGTTATTGGGGTCTGACGTTTACCACCCCTAGACTTGATATGCGACGTATCAGACGAAGAGACCGGACTGTACGGTAAGTGTTACTGGTCGGATTCGCAGGAGTGTGAGCGGGCTAGCTCGTCGATCTTCTGATCGCTCAATACCCGGGTGGCCGTTACGTTTAGCAGACCGCTTGCGGCTTGTGGGTGCTTGATATGATCATCATCTGCTACTGGCGTATTGACGAGTCTTTAGAGTCCTACACAGAGGTTTCCTGGCTCAAGCAAAACGAAATAGGAGCGCATATGAGATATGTGCAGGACCGAGAATAATGCGTGTATGTGATACCGCATTTCATTCTCGCGATATATGTTTCGATTGGTTATATTCGATATGACCTAGTTATCGAATTATTGATTCGATAAATCGATACATTGGATTCTAGTCGGTTATGTGCGACATGACCGGATCATTGAATCAAATGTTGATTTAATGATTTAATGCATAATTATATATTTGATATATTGCATTGCATTAACTAGTATTGGTTCACTTTAAACGGATTTTTCTCACTTGATGCACATTGTATATGTGATATGCTTTAGTGCACATTTTTGTATCATGTTTAATGATACTTGATCATTTAGTTAAGTATATAGAATTAATCCATGGTTAATTTGATAATTAGGGTTTTGCATATTCATTTATTTATTTATTTGTTTATTTATTTATTTGAAATGGATTAAGATAAGAATGGTGGCTTTATTTGTTTTATATTGAAGCTTCATGAAGCTTTGACTTTGCTAACCATCCTTATCTTCATGCTTAACCCTAACCCATCCAAGTGACCATGGTTAATTCTCTACACTTAACCCTAGTTTAAGTTATGATAAGTATTTGATTTTCTATTTCTTTTTAATAGAACTTATCATAACTATCTTCATCTTCTTCTTCTTCAAGCTTGCTACATCAATGGCAACTTGAGTTTTCATGAGAGAAATCCAAATCTAAAGTGAACCCACCTCCTATTTCTTCACCCTCTACCTCTTGCCAAGTTGTTTTGGGTGTTTACTTCACAAGTTTCACAAGTTTGTGAAGTCGGAGCTTGAACTTGCGATGCCTCGAGGTAGATCGTCTTTGACACAAAGCCGACGACTTAGCTTGCCCGTTTCTCCGATGAAGCCAAAGTTCGTGTTTGGGAATCGAGATGGACAGCGAGAGGATGCCTTCGTGGAGCCAAGGAAGAGGATTACCGGATCTACAAAGGTTGTAGCATCTAACCAATAGTTAATTTGTTAACTAGTTTTATATTTCGCCTAGACATCTAGCAACGATCCGTTAACTAGGGTTTCTCGGCACCATATTTTTTAAATTTGGCATGTTCGATGCCTTGTGAGACCTCTATAGGGTGCCTAGGAACCTTTCAGTATCAAACCAACCAACAGTTCCCTGTGAGTCCTGTCCGGTGTACCCGTAACCTAACGAGCACCTGCATACTATCTCCAGTACGACGTACTGACGGCTGTGGGACAGACCATCTCCCCAACTGGGATGAGAAGCGTACACACCAGTCTACTCCGGAGTATCGATGCTCTGTCTCGATAATCCAACGACCAGGGACCTGAATAAGGATGTGCTTGTAGACTACCCAGCCCCCACTAGTGTGACTGCCATCACAACGCTGGTAGACAAGCAAGATCCTAAGAGCTCTATCAATACGTACACTCACATATTAAGATAGAAAAACCAAGTAGCATACTACCATGTTTAGCAAGACTGTTATATATATGTGAATATCCCAAGCTTCCATTAAGTAATATACAAACTAGTATGATACAGTAATGGCCTTCTAGGGCATAAACACTAACACTTGGTTAATAGCATTGATTGTAATGCGAAAAACTCTCCCGAGGAGTAACAAAATTCACGGTGGGATCAGGATCCAACTATCATTGTGTGACAACTTTGAAGGAATCCTACCAAAATCATTACACTCCAGATGGTATGCAAAATTAGCAAGTTTCCTTTTCCTTTGAAACTCCTGATGTGGATTTTTCCCCAGGCGCTTATAACCTTGACGAAGGCCAAAATATCATAAAACGCAATTCAAGTTCTACCCGTCATTGTCCAGGTTAATCTGAACCCATTTGTACAAACCCTTGATTAAGGCCAAAATAGTTGTACGTCTGTCCCAGATTAACGCATCTATCTATGCTACAGATGAATACCCAGCAGCTACCAATCACCATGCCTTGGAGAAGGTCAAAATAAATAGCTTGAATACTACTGAATACCCATCTGAAATGATGGATGGCTTCGGCTAGTTTTAGCGAAAACCGTGAACGTAATGAACTTGATATAGTCGAAGGAACCGTGATATCTTTTAAAAGGTGTGGTCTAAGCTCCGCATTTAAAAGTTATTTTTAAAGAAAACTGAGTGGTTTTGAAATTGTTCCAACGATTTGACTTTGGTTTGTTTTCTTTGCATTAAACAATATTAATGATATCCCATCATTTAACCCTATCATTGCAGAAAGAAACGAAAATAGAACGTACGCTTATGCCATCCGCATTCGCCACGGGGCCCCGTCATGCATCGTTAGGTTACTTAATTAACGGCAGAGCGGGGGCTGGACTAGCGTGGGTGAAAAACATAAGCAACGCTTATTATATATATAGCCATTTGCCTCACGCAATAATAGTCATTCCAGATCACAGATCACAGCAACACAGATGAATATATTGGATATACTAGGATTTCCGTGTTTCGTTTTAGCTTAGAACGAAAAACGGATTCCACGGTCGTGATCAATAGCCAAACCCCACCCTAAACCCCTACGGGTGCGGCAAACTACCCACCAAATTCCCGAAGTGAAGCAACCTCCCTCAATGAAATGAGTAGGCCACTCGGCACTTCAAGAACCCGGTAGTTTGTGCACCCCTCCTTGGGTCTATTCTAGGTGCAAGAAAAAGTAAATGAAATAATAAAACGGTGGCTATAACCTCTACTCGGTAGTACCCCACAAAAGAATATTATATCAATTTACAAATATACATGAATGAAAGAAAAGAACACTCTTCTCACATCCCCCGGCTATTCATTCACGACGATCCAATACTTCATATCCACAAACCATCATCAAGACACTTATATGTGCAACCCCCACTAATCGACATATAGCAATTAGCAGACGTTTAGCAACACATATACAAACAAAATACACAGTTAATCAAGAATTTAGAATTTCGATCGATTATAACTATCTGTATTTACCCAATGTACAAACCAGTACACAAACAAATCTGGGCAAAAACCAAATGTACCAAAAAATCATATTTCCAAGAACTTGAACCCTTGAAAAAAAATGGACCACATTTGCCACAATTAGGCCGCGGGTCCGCAGCCTAATGACCTATTTGGCCGCGGATTAGCGATCGAATTGTGAGCTAATGTGCTCGAAAATTTTTCTTGGTCCTATAAATGCCTGCATATAATTTTAAGGTCACTGAAATAATTTTTTTTGAACAAGTTTAAAATTCGGACAGCAAGCATATCTTAGAAATGTAATTTCGGATGTTTTCCGTCGATCGAAGTTATAACTACTTGCTAACTAGCTAGTTAAGGTTTAAGTAGACTCTGATACCACTGTAATTCGATGTCGCGCACCCCATTACCTTGTGGGGGAGGCGGAATACACAAAAAAAGATTTTAAGACTTGCAACATCGATTTATCATACAGGATCTTTTCGGAAACCTTAACTAGCTAAACACTTAGAGGTTCTAAACTACTATGAAAGTATTTATACCTCCAAGTTGCAAGTCCTTCGAGTCTTCTTCTCCTTTGCTTGAGCTCCTCGAAAGTGCGGATCAAGCTCGGTCGTCAGCCTCTTCGTGTCGAAGGCGATCCATCCGAGATTCTATGGTTCAAGCTCCAACCTCTAAATTGAGATAACTAAAGTACCTAGTTCGCTAATCTAGGTAGCTTATGAGATGTAGAGAGTTAATTGGAGTATTTTATCTCAAATGACCCTAGGATTCAAACACATGTAAGGGTTAGGGTTTTTTAGATAGAAGGAAAAGAACAATGGAGAGAGAATGAGAAAGAACAAATGAACAAGTGTAAGTGCAAGTGAAGAATGGCTAATTCTTTTCCTCACGATCAAGCATGCAATATTTTCACTAGAAAAGTCTAGCCATGCTTGAATAGTTAGAGTAAACCAATAAACAAATGAATTAGCCATGCTTCACCCATGCCACAAATATCTCCATTTTCCACCTCATTAATCTATTTTCCAAAAATAGATTAAACCAAAATGAGGTGTCCCCTTCTAGAAGTATCTCTTGTAAAATTACAAGAATGCCCTTACCGTATATACATACCCGTATTCGTACTCCAAAAATACGAATACAAAGAGATAAAAATAATCCAATAATATAATATTAGAATCCGGCTTAATCCTAAGCCCACTAGTATTATCCGTCCGAACAACATCCGTGTAGCCAGTACACGTATATGATCGGAACCCTGCACGTAAAACCATACGGCCTCTACATCGTTTCGCCTGAACTAGGAAAACTCTTTGTGTGGGACTCTAAAGACTCGACGGTACGCTGGCAGTGGGTTTAACCACAAGTCCGTCAGCGGCACTAGCTGTACGTAACGGCTACCCAGGTACCTGTCGAAAAGAATGCCGATGAGCGAACTCATCTGAACCCCTACTGAGCTTATCCGTGACAATCTCCGTATAGTCCGGTCTGTTCGTCTAAGAGTATCGCATATCGGGCCTAGGGAGTAGTATACGTCAGACCCCTAATAGCGCAATAAGTCGTGTCGGTGTAGAGCCCAATACACCATGGGAAACTACTGGTGTACCTACCAGTAAATCTTACTTGCCCTGCCCAGGGACTTTGTGTATTGGCTAACCGTACACACCGCGATATCAACTCCCAATATCGGGAGAGACGAATTCCTTCTAACCCCTACCGCCTCCAAGTGCTTCGGAACTTCACCCAACCACTACCTGTTTGCACGACTCATTTGAGCCGTGGTAGGGTAGTAATCTAAGTACAGTAGGAACACACTCGAGACAAATAGTGATATCAAGTCAACGGACTAACCTGTACTCATGTCATCCGGGAACTGCTAACTGACGATAGGTATAATACCAACCAGCAGTTCCCAGTAAGTCTGTCCAGTGTAACTCGTAACCTAATGAGCACCTGTAAATTATCTCTGGTACCGCATACCAATGGCTGCGGAATAGGCCATCTCCCCTAACGAGGATATGAAGCGTATACACCAGTCTACTCTGGAGTATTGATGCTCTGTCTCGATAATCTTACGACTAGGGACAAGCATAAGGATGTGCTTATAGACTATCCAGCCCCTACTAGTGTGGTTGCCATCACAACGCTTGTAGTCAAACAAAGATCCTAAGGGATCTATCAATATGTATTAGCGATACGTTAAAAGAAACATATACACATATTAAGATAGAATCAAACCAGATAGCTTACTATCATATTGAGCAAGACTGTTATTATATCTGTGTATATCCAAAGCTTCCAAAATATAATATACAATCCAGTACTATACAATAATGGCCTCTAAGGCATATATCACTAACACGATATTCCAATAAATGGCCTTAGTGGGAGATTGTTAGTGATATATGCCCTAGAGGCTATTATGGTATAGTACTGAATTGTATATTATATTTTGGAAGCTTTGGATATATATAGATATAATAACAGTCTTGCTCAACATGATAGTATGCTATCTGGTTTGAGTCTATCTTAACATATGTTTATGTTTCTTTTAACATATCGCTAATATATGTTGATAGAGCCCTTAGGATCTTTGCTTGACTACCAGCGTTGTGATGGTAGTCACATTAGTAGGAACTGGGTAATCTATAAGCACATCCTTAAACTTGTCCCTAGTCGTAGGATTATCGAGACTGGGCATCGATACTACAGAGTAGACTAGTGTATACGCTTCTTATCCCCATCAGAGGAGGTGGCCTGTACCGCAGCCATCGGTATACGGTACCAAAGATAGTATACAGGTGCTCATTGGGTTATGAGTTACACTGGACAGACTCGCTGGGAACTGCTGGTTGGTATTATTCCTATCGTCAGTTAGCAGTTCCCCGGTAACATGAGTACAGGTTAGTCCGTTGACTTGACATCACTATTCGTCTCTAATGTGTTTCCACTGTACTTAGATTACTACTTTACCACGGCTCAAATTAGTCATGCAAACAGGTAGTAGTTGGGTGCAGTCCCGAAGCACTTGGAGGCAGTAGGGATAGAAGGGATTCGTCTCTCCCGGTATTGGGAGTTGATTTCGCGCCGTGTACGGTTAGCCAATACACAAAGTCTCTGGTCAGGGCAAGTGAGATTTACTGGTAGGTACACCAGTAGTTTCTCAGGGTGTATTTGGTTTCACACCGACACGACATATTGTGCTATTAGAGGTCTGACGTTTACCACCCCCTAGGCCCGATATGTGATACTCTTAGATGAACAGACCGGACTGTATGAAGAATGTTACTTATAGGCTCAGTAGGGTTTTCGGACGAGTTATCATGTCGATCTTCCCTTCGACAGATACCTGGGTAGTCGTTACGTACAGCTAGTGACACTGATGTACTTGTGGTTAAATCCACTGCCAGCGTATTGTCGAGTCTTTAGAGTCCCACACAGAAGGTTTCCCGGTTCTGGAGAAACGGTGTAGTTTGCGTATGGTTTTACGCAGGGGTGTTCGATTGAACACATGTATTTATACACATGCTTTAATCGGACGGTTTAGTAGTACTAGCAGGTTTGAAAGACAGCCAGTTTTGATGCTAGTATTATATTGCTCTCTTTTGGGTATTTGTATTTTAACACGAATACGGTATTTATACTAATACGTGTATTTGTATAAATACGGGTATTTGTGCTTTGGCCCAAATACATGTATTTCTTTCTAAATATGAATATGCGTATTTTGTATTTTCGGTACAAATACGGTATTCGTATTTTGGTATAAATACGGTATACGTATTTATTATAAATACGGGTTTTGGTATACTTGATTATACGCATACTAGTATTTGTATGTGTAAGTATATCATGGTGAGGTGGCTACACTCTCTCTCTCTCTCTCTCTCTCTTTCTCTTATCTTCACCATTTAACATGGAAGTGTGTGGTCTTGTGACTCGCCCTAGCGAGTCACCAAGCCCACCCACTCTTTTGTTTTGGGTGAGTAAATATAAGAATGAGGGAGTGAGATATTTTGAAGGAATGGTTGATATTTTCATCACATGGAGAAATTTCTTTAGTTGCTATCCATCTTCATCTTCTTCCTCAATCCTCTCTTGAGTTGTGAGGTTATTAAAAGAGAGCATTTAGTTTCACAAACTACACCAATCTAA
This sequence comes from Agapanthus africanus, assembly GCA_030015575.1. Classification (NCBI taxonomy): domain Eukaryota; kingdom Viridiplantae; phylum Streptophyta; class Magnoliopsida; order Asparagales; family Amaryllidaceae; genus Agapanthus; species Agapanthus africanus. The sequence goes on along the minus strand of CM057347.1, from coordinate 200,340,086 downwards.
GTATCTTGTCTTAGCAAGATTTGATCTTTAGTTGCTTCGGACGAAGCTATTGCTTGAATTGACATCCTCGGGTGGATCGTTTTTGACACGGAAGATCGGCTTCGAGAGCTCGTTCCATCAACCCAAGGAGCTTGAGGAGTCAACTTTCAAGACCCGAAAGACCGTCTACGAGGGTTGTAATTTCAACCGAGTAGCTAAAACTCTAGTTAGGATTTGTTTAGTATAGTGTTTGGGCTTATATCCTGGGAATTTTAGTATATTGTGCTCGAGTTTTAAAGTTTTTGATTCCGCATAGCCATAGTTGACACGACAAGGAGCACATATACGCTTACACAGTCCATATGTCGGATGCTCGCCCCGTAATAATGAATATACAAATGAATAAACTGTACAACAAACATTGCACTAGGGGCTATCCAACACGACAATCCGAATAAACCATCACATATATAAATATCACAGCAGCAGAATCAAGTATGTGCAACCCCGTCTAAAAGACATATACCAAATAGACGATGTTTGAAAACACATACACAACATTACACATATCAACGATGCAAAATTTCAAATTTTAAAACTTTCCAAGTTGCCCCAATGCAAAGATAACACTAATTGAAATCTGGGGCAAATCAAACAAGACCAAAAATCCTAATTTCCAAAACCCAAGGCACTGGATGAAAACGAGGACTAGAGGTGAATAGTAAACCGCCAGAAACGGGGTTTTAGGGACTTTTGGCGGCTTTTTCAAGGTGGATCTATCTCTTTTTCATCGTGTGTCACTATTATATCAAGAGTAAGGCTCTGCACTTGTTTAAAAAAATTTCAGAGACCATAAAATTTTCGAACAGAAAGTTGGTTTTGAAAATCGGAATTTTTCAGTTTTGAAACTAAAGCATCGTCTACTACTAGTTTATAATATTTGGGTGGCTCTGATACCATGTTGGTGTTCCTAGCGCCCTAGCAACTAACCGCAGCCGTTGCGGAACGAAAAACTTTGGCTTTTAAAAATTTGGCGCTAGAAACAACTACCTAGAATCTAACAAAACATTAAACTAGCAAACCAGAAGAGTTCTAACTACTCTGTAAAGAGGGTTATACCAAAAGATCCGTGTCTATAGGTCTTCCACCCTCTTCCTTAGCTTGTTGAGGTCTCCTTGATCAAGCTTGACTACCGTTCTTCCTCCATCGAAGATCATCCACCCGAGGGATGTGTTTCATGGCTCAGCTCCACACTAAAAATCTAGTGGAGCAACTAAAGGCTCTAGGTTGCTAATCTAGAGTGTCTAGTGATGAAGTGAGTTGTTCATGTCTCTTCTTAGAATGCTTTAGGTTGCTAACATTAGAATGCTTATCATTCATTAGGGTCATTTGGAATTCCTTACAGTCCTCTTTCCCTTGCCCATACTCATGACAGTTGTCATAAGGTAGAGCCGAATCGACGCTCCCGGGCCCTTTGCAATAAGCTGGTTTGGTCAAGTCATACATTTTATTATCTTGATTAAGGCATGAATTTGTTGTAACCTGGAGAGAGAGAAAAGAAACACTCAGCGTGCGATCTTGGAAGATTAGATTGGTTATTGTTTATCTAATCAGGATAGCTCCTACTGTTTCCTCGAATTTTTTCTTCAAACCTCAAAAGGAAAACTAGTTGGGATCATTCGCACCTTACAAGTTCGCTAACCGTTCAGCCAGCTGGGTGTTGGTACTCCGAGGGAGGTTCCCCGTGCTCTCGTACGGACCTAATTAAAATAAACCTCGTTTCCGCAGAGGCGTAATCCCGTTAACACTTTTCTAGACACCTAATAGGTTAGCTAATTGTGAAATGAAAAATATCTCCCAAGAGTAATCCTACTCATCGGTGCATGACGGGGCCCCGTGGCGAATGCGGATGGCATACTCATCGGTGCATGACGGCCCCCGTGGCGAATGCGGATGGCATAAGCGTACGTTCTATTTTCGTTTCTTCTGTGATGCTTAGGAAACATAAATGAAGGGACGTCATTAATGAGATTAATGAAAAGAAAAGAAACCTAAAGATATTGTAGAATCAAATTTTTCAAAAAGGTAGCTCTAGTTATCGCTTTGCATAGCGGTATTCCTTTATGAATATCCAGCACCTCATTCGATGAGAAAAGAGCCTAGTTCCTTCACCGGGAGTGACCTCTTTAGCAAAACTAGCAAATGCTACAACCTACTCGGTTTGTTTTGAAAACTACTCGATTTTAAAAGCGGAGCTTAAACCACTCATTTTCAAATCACCAGATTCTACAACGATATCAAGTTCATTACATTAAAGGTTTTCTTCAAAACCAGTCATAGCCCTCCGTCATTTCAGATAAGGACTATTCAGTATTCGTGCTGCGTTTGTTGGCCTCCGTAAAGGCGTAGTGTGCGGTAGCTGATTAGTGCTTATCTGCCGCATATGATGCGATTGGATTAGGGTAGTCGTACGGATTTGTTGACCTTCGTAAAGGGGCGTACGGGTGGGTTTAATTCAATCAAGAAATGACGGATAGAACTTGACTGGCGGCCTATGGTTTGTTGCCCTCCGTCAAGGTCATAGGTCGTTAGGGGTTGAAAACAAATATATGGAATTCAAGTGTTGAAATTTGCAATGAGATTGCATACCTTTTATATGATAGTTGGATCCCGATATCCACTGCGAGTAAGAGTTACTCCTGGGAGAGTTTTCCACTTTACAATTAGTTGATCCAGTGGGTGTCTAAGAAAGGTGTTAATGGGGTCATGCCCCTGCGGAAACGAGGTTATTTAATTAGTACCATGCGAAAGCATGGGGAGACTCCTTCGGAATACCAATACCTGCCTGGCTGATCGATTGGTGAACTTGTAGGGTGTAATTAATCCCGGCTAATCTTACCTTTTAGGGTTTGAAGGAAGATTTGATAAAAACAGTGGCAGCCATCCTGATTAGATAAGATAATAACCAATCTAATCTTGCAAGAGCGCACGCTAAAGTGTTTTCTTCTCTCTCTCTCTCTCTCCCTCTCCAGGTAGCGACTATGACACGCCTTAATCAAGATAATAATATGGATGTATTGACCGAACCCGCTTATTATATTGGGCTGGGGAACGTTGGTTCCGCTCTATCTTATGATTGTCATAAGTCTGAGCAAGGAATAAGGGAATGCAAGGATTCCCATGCCACCCGAACGAAGAAAGAGCATGCCGATGCATCTTATTCGGGTGTGTTCGTCATTGAGAACCGTTTCTCAGTTTGCTCTACGTCCTAGGTATTAGATACCGGATCAGATCCCATATTTGTAATCAGTTACAAGGGTTACGAAGAAGTAGAGAACTGGAAAAGGGTGATATGTCTCTCAGAGTAGGGAACGGAGCAATTGTTGCTGCCGAAACTGTCGGCGAATATCACCTAGTATTTCCAAAAGGTATACATTGATTTTGAACTACTGTTATTACGTACCGTCGATAATGTGCAATATAATATCTGTTTCTTTATTAGATAAAGAAGGATATAATTTTGCACTAGAAAAAAATGTTATGAACATTTTCCTGAATCAAGTGTTGATTGGGTTTGGTACGTTGTGTAACGATATATACGTTCTAAATCAAAACACAGTTCTAAATATACAGAACACACACAAGAGGAAAAGTTCAGAAATGAACGAAACCTTCTTGTGGCATTGTAGACTTGGTCATATCAATGCGACCAGACTAGCGAAGTTATATAAAGATGGATATTTGAATCCATTTGAATTTACATCTTATGAAACTTGTCAGTCATGTCTCGAAGGAAAGATGACCAAAACTCTGTTTACGGTTCACGGAGAAATAGCTACTGAACTCTTGGAACTGATACATAGTGATATATGCAGTCCTATGTCTACACATGCCAGGAATGGTTTCTCGTACTTCATTACATTCATTGATGATCTCTCAAGATTCGGACATGTGTTCCTTTTGAAAAACAAATCTGAAGCTTTTAAGAAATTCAAGGAATATAAGTGCGAAGTAGAGAACATGACAGGTAAAAGTTGTAAGTGCACGGCGGCGCCCCGGCCGTCAATCCGACGCCGGAATGCGGAAACGAAAATTTTACGAAACTTGTAAACCGGCACCACCGCGCACTTTAAACCCGGATCGGGCCATTAACCTAATGCTAGCTAAGTAGAAAATGAGTAGAGAGCTATACCGAGCGATCCGTGTCCTTCGGTCTTCGGCCTCCACTCCGATCTCCTCGCGGAATCTCCGGTCTTCATCTCCTCATCGGAACGGGCACCACATCGCCGGATTCTTTTACGGGCTCCCACCTCTGGACCGAGGCAACTCGGGCACGAAGTTGGCGAGCCGACGTGCCCAAGGGTGCTGTAGATGAAGTGTAGAAACCATTGTCTCAATGGGGTAATGAAGTTGCCTTGTATGGATGGTGGTGGAGAAATTAATCTTTGAAAAAGAATGAAGCTCTTATTTTTCAAGCATGGAATGAGATGAAGATTTTCCCTTCATGAAATGAACCTTCTCTCACCTCTCCTCTCAAGTGGCCGGCCAATATCAAGAATGAGGAGGGAATCAACAAGGGAGGTGAGTGTAGGAAATTAAAATGGTGACCATAAGCCAAATCAAGTCTCACATCAAAAAACCCTTCAATCTTCTCACCATAAATGCAAGAAAAGAAATGATGAAAAGGGAATCAAAAGATGCTATCATAATCCCTCAAATCACAACTAACCACTCCACAATTGCTAATTTGCGAACTTGCAAATTAGCCCCTCCATCAGAAAAATCCGGCCGTGAAGGAACAAAGGAAAACTGGCCGAAACAGAATGCAAACTGGCAACTTCAAAAAACTGATCCCGTAATAAATTACAGGAAAACCCCGCGACTGTATATACATACCCGCATTTGTATTCCCACTGAATACAAATGCAAAGAGACAAAATCTACACTGTACAATACTAGGATCCGGCTTAAACCAAAGCCCGCTAGTATCATCCGTCCGATCATGATCTGTGCAATACCGCACGTATCTGATCGAACCCTGCCATATCTCCATACGGCCTCTACAGCGTTTCGCCCGAAACTTGAGAAAACGGTCTGTGGGGGACTCTAAAGACTCGTCAATACTTTGGCTGTGGATTTAACCACTAGCACGTCAGAGGTATTGCCATACGTGACGGGCTACCAGGTATTGACCAAAAGGGACGTCGATGAGCGAACTTATCCAGACACCCTACTGAGCCTGTCAGTGACAATATCCGTACAGTCCGGTCCGTTCGTCTATGAGCATCGCATGGCGGGCCTAGGGGGTTGGTAAAAGTCAGACCCCCAAAAGCGGTACAAGTCGTGTCGGAGTGTAGCCCAGAACACCATGAGATACTACTGGAATACCTACCAGTAAATCTCTTGCCTTGGCCAAGGACTTCGTGTAATGGCTCTCCTAGACACAGCGCGACCTCACCCCCAATACCGGGAGAGACGAACCCCTGCAGATCCGCTTACTGCCTCCGTGTGGCTCGGGACTGTACGCAACTAAAACCTGTTTGCACGTCTCCTTTGAGCGTGGTAGGGTAGTAATCAAAGTACAGTGGGAACTCACACGAGACAAATGACGATCTCAGGTCGATGAACTAACCTGTACACATGTCACCAGGGAACTGCTATCTGACGTCATGTATAAGACCAACTAGCATGTTCCCGGCGAGTCCTGTCCAGTGTACTCATAACCCAATGAGCACCTGTATACATCTTAGGTGAACCAACTGACACCAGTGGCTTGTGAGACCGGCCACCGCCCCTCGTCAGGGTCTCGACTGTATACACTAGTCTACTCTGGAGTATCGATGCCCTGTCTCGAAACTCCCACGACTAGGGACCTTTTAAGGATTTGCTTATAGACCCCAGCTCCCACGTATATGATCGCCCTTATACTGCTGGCAGTCAAGCAAGAATCCTAGGGGCTCTATCAACGTATAATAGTGACCTGTAAGGTCACCTAAAGCAGTACACGATGATAAAGATAAACCAGATAGCATACTATCATCTTGAGTAAGACTGTCCTACCGGCATAGGTCTTCTCTCAATCATTGCAATCACGTGCCTGTGATCCAAAAATTGACTCTGAGGGCACTATCTCCAACAATCTCCCACTTGCACTCAAGGCTAATTATTGCGATGTCGCATACTCACAGCCCATGTGATACCGAACACCCAACTCCTCTACTAATCAGTCTCACAAAGCTCGTTTGCGAAACTATTGCGTTCGAGGAATAGCCTCAGTGAGTGAATCCGCTTAGATGATTCTTTCTATGTCTCTCTTTATCTCAAGTTCGCAGAGAAAGCCATCTCCTGAAATGAGCAATACCTGTCTTAGAATATGTCTGGATATCTGATGGGACCTAGCTCATAAATGAACTCCTAATCCAAACTTGTCAGACTGTATTGTCAACAGAACTTAATCAGTATCCTGCACCATGCCTCCCTCAGTATCCGCCTGGACCACCTGTCCAAACTACTGCCCCTCGTCAGAGGGAAAACTATAACTCTGACAGCCACTCTGTCATCCAGGTCACCTTGGAAGCCTGGAATAATAATCGTCTCCTAAAGGAGGCTGCTGTTATCATATCCCTAGAACATCCACTTATGTTCTAAAACTGCTTCCGAACGTTTCTCTAGGATAGGATCAATATCATATCTGGAGAAACCACTGTGTGACAACCAAAGTATAACCGATCGTAGTATAAGAATTTCACTTCCTACTCTGTGTATGTCATCTAAATACCAGGACATCACACCCTACTACCTTCTTAACATATCCATCCTCTATTCTGATGAAGTCAAACCTATGACTGTGACATCAGAAATAGATGATCTATCTCCGCTATATCTGCTTTAGTCCATAAATAGACATAAGCCACTTGTCCACTATGCTTCCGCTGCTCCCACTGACTACGACAACCCTCTGGCAGAGTCATATAGACGTACACTTCTAAAACTAGTTCAGAACGACGCTATACTCATCCTCCTGCCGGGTCTCACAGTCTGGAACAACAGCAATGGAAAGTCTGGGTAAACAAGAACCGTCCTGTCACCGTCCTTGAGGCTACCGGAGTACCTCTCGGGTGTCTGAGGTTACCCACCATATCTGCGGAGTGGCCAATGGAATGTCAAACCAGATTGAATCTTTAGGTTCTTATCAAATTTTCAGTAATCGTTTGCGGTTCTGGAATCACTTCCAGTTCTACCATACTCCCACTACTGTTTTCTGAAAAAATCCATTTTATTAAAAATGTGGTGAGTCAAGAACAATATCACTATTGATCTTCCAGATGGTAGAAAGCCAACCCTCGTCATAGCCTGGGTCAACCCACAAACAGCCATTACAGAAATGTGCCTTGAGTTATCCAGAGTCTGGTTTTAAGCATAAGCCGGACAACTCCCCGTACCTTAACATCGTTAAGATACGAACTGTTCTATATCCAATACAGAAACAGAGGCTCTGATTTAATTGAACCAGATTCAAATCATGCAGCTGTCTCCAGTGTATGTCAAGTAAATGGAGAGAGGCCGATCAGCGTAACTCAACTTAGGAGTGCTTCCAATTATGAGTAACCTGAAAGAGAAGCAAGTTCTCTTAATCATTACTATCAACTGAATACCATACACAAGTATCTACATCTTCGATCACCTTGAAGAATCCCGATACTTGCAACATCTGGTTCTCTACTTTACTCTTATACCTATAACTTCTCAAAACTTGGACCTTGTATTTCTACGAAACACATGTCTAAGAACTAGAGAAGTCACAAGTAAACAGAATATAGTGCGAGAACCAACCCCTCTGTCCTAATGGACACTGGACAACATACAATACTATGTATAAGTCCCTTGAGTTTAGTGACTCATTCACTGTGTGTCGTAGGTTGAAAACTGTACTTATGGTTAAGAAGAATTACACCGCTGTTCAATGCTCCTTACCTAACCATCCACAGATATAGGTAAATGTCATAGACATAATTTCAAAAAGGTATCACTCTATAAAAATAGACGTACATATATATCAATTTGAAATTGGTGCATTATAACGGATATTCAAAACCAAATATTTGTCGTCCGGCAAACAGCCCAGGCGATTTCCTCAAATATCACCAATTACAATGAATCCCGATATAATGAGGATGATCACCCAATTTCCAATAACTTACTCCCACTCATCATCTGTAAAACCATACAGATGTGAGAATAATACCTGGTAAATACATACCCTGGAGCAAGGACTAATTGGGAAATCGGTTTTCTTTTAACAATACACAGTGAAACTGAAAACATTGAAATGTTTCGATGGGGTATCCGGGTATTCCTAGTAATGCCTCTTCCATTATCCAGATTCACAACTGCAACCGTATATTTCTTTGCCATCTCTCCAAATCCCTTCATATGTCTTTAGTCATTACCTTCTGTACACCCTCTTAGGCTAAATGGTTTACTTCCTTCCCTGCCGTTCGGCACCAGCCTATGGTTTGGAAGAAGACTATCCAATAAGCATAATGGGTATACTGTTCTAATCCTAGGAGCACTCGCAATGCGAGAGAAGGTGAAGATAAAAGACAACCGAATAAACCTTATTCATATTTCTCCTGAACCAGAATCCATCCCCGAACTGGAACAAGTTCCTTTCGAGTTCGTATATAACCATACGATGGTGTATCCAATAAACTGTGGATCTTCATAATGATACGGAGTGTTCTGGAGAAATACAAAGGTGAAGTGGGAGTGGTAGTGAAATATTTGGTTTGGTCGTGAATAGCAGTCGCAATTTATTTTGCCCTCCTTCTAATCCCTTTACTTGTCTTTACTTAATACCTTCTGTATACCATCGTTACGCTAATTGGTTTTCTTCATTCCCTACCGGTCGACACCTGCCTATGGTTTGGAAGAAGACTATCCAATTTGCGTAATAGGTGTACTGTCCCCTAATCCAAGGAGCACTCGCAACCTGAGAGAAGGTAAAAGGAAAAGACAACTGAACAGTCCTATTCGTTTTCTCCAGAACCAGAAACCATCCTCGAATAAATTCCTTCGAGTTCGTATATAACCATACGATGGTTTTATCCAATGGAAATGGACGTTCGTAGTAATACGGGGTGTCCTGGAGAAAAGGGTAAAAGTAGGAGTGGCAATGAGGTATGCAACTCTGACAATCCAAAAGCCAGTGTTTAAGAAGGTTCGGTTAATTTTGGTCACTGAGTCATAGTATAGGGTCGGGCCATGGTCGCTGCCAAAGAGAGAGAGAAAAGAAACACTCAGCATGCACTCTAACCTAGATCAGAATGGTTATCAATTTATCTAATCAGGAAACCTCCCACTGTAACCTCAAATTCTTCTCCAAACCCGAAAGAAGAATTAGTCGGGATCACCCGAGAAGTAAACCAACTCATCAGTGGGAATCGGGATCCAACTATCATCGCATGATAATGTGACGTTATCCGCTCACGTTATCACACTCCAGAAGGTATGCGTATATCTGGCAAGTTTCAGTTTCTTTAGAAACTCCCGATGTGATTTTTGCCCCATGCTCTTATGACCTTGGCGTGAGGTCAAAATGTCATAAGTCACATGTCAAGTTCTATCCATCATTATCCAGGTTAATTTGAACCCACCCGTACATACCCTTGACATAGGCCATAATAGTAGTACGACTGTCCCAAACCAACGCATTCTATCTATGCAACAGATAAATATCCGGCAGCTACCAATCACTATGCCTTGGCGTGAGGTCAAAATACATAGCTTGAATACTACAGAATATTTAACTGAAATGATGGAGGGCTACGAATGGTTTCTGGCGAAAACCTTTAACGTAATGAACTTGATATCGTTGAAGGAACTGGATAGTTTTATAAAAATATAGTAGCGAAAACCTTTGCTAAAGTGGTCACTCCCGGTGAAGGGATCTCGGCTATTTCCCCGTAAAATGAGGTGCAGGATATTCCAACTGAATACCACGATGCAAAGCAAAAGTAATCGACTATAGTGAAGTTATTACCCTGACGCAAACTTCTGTCTAAGGGGTCACTCCCGGTGAAGGGATCTCGGCCCTTGCCTCGTCGACTGAGGTGCTGGATATTCATAACCGAATACCACTGTGCAAAACAAAAGAGAATGCCCTTGCAATAACAGCTTTTTGAAAAATGTTCCAACAACATCAGAATAGGTTTGTTTAGCTTGCATTGATCCGAATCAACGCAGTCCCATCAATTGATCACACCAATAAAGAACGAAAATAATGATGTACGTATATGCCATCCGCATTCGCCACTGGGTTCCGTCATCACCCGCTAGGTTACTTAACTAACGAGTGGGGACTGGACTAGCGCGGATGCAAAACATATACAACATCTACTAGTATATATATCAATATATAATATTCGCTACAGGCGTGGAAAAAAATGCAACATCACAGAAATATAATAAGCATCACAGAACAATACAGATATCTGGGATCCCCGGGTTTCATGGAGCCGCTACTGAAACCCAACGTTCCCCTGGTCGTGTGGATAGCCTGTGCAATGAAATCCTAGACCCCTACGGGCGTGGCAAGTTACCCGCCAAAACCTGAAGCGAGACAGCCCCCTTCAGCGACGTGAATGGACCACCCAGCACTTCACGGAATCCGGTAACTTGGGCACCCCTTCTAGGTCAACCTATACCCCCTACGAGTGCGGCGAATAGCCCGCCAATTCTAGAGTGAAGCCCCCTCCGTCTCAACGCCATGAGATGCGGGCTCGTTGCCCTCTAGAACCCGGCTATCCGTGCACCCCTCCGCGGGGTAATCCTAGTACAGAAAGTAAAAATATATACAACGGGTACATCGACCTCAGCCCGGTCGTGCCCCAAAAGAATAATATACAAACAGGCAGTGACGGCAGTCCACATGTCGGACGCTCGCTCCGCAATATCAAATGTACATATAAAACGAAACTGTACTAATATTGCATCCAGGCTATCCCCCATGACCAATCCGCAACATCACAACACAACACAGAACATCAACGTGAATGTCACGTTCGCAAATCCGTCTAAAAGGGCTATAGCAGTTAGACAGGATTTACCGATCAAATGACATTCACGGTCGCAGATATAATGTAAATACTGTGAACTAACATGTTTAAAATTTTCGATCGATCAAATTTACTGAAGTGGGCCCCTAGCACTACTGTAGCACTCAAAGAAAATCTGGGTCCAAAAAGAATATTCCAAAAACCCCATTTTCAACCCAGAAGCCTACTGTAAAAATTTCATGCATTGATTACACTTTACGGCCGCGGAACCGCGGCTAGAATAGGGGTTTGGTCGCGGTTCCGCGTGTTGGAGATAGTGCCCTCAGAGTCAATTATTAAATCACAGGCACGTGATTGCAATGATTGAGGGAGGACCTGTCCCAGTAGGACAGTCTTACTCAAGATGATAGTATGCTATCTGGTTTATCTTTATCATCGTCTACTGCTTTAGGTGACCTTACAGGTCACTATTGCAGGTTGATAGAGCCCCTAGGATTCTTGCTTGACTGCCAGCAGTATGAGGGCGATCATATACGTAGGAGCTGGGGTCTATAAGCGCATCCTTAAAAGGTCTCTAGTCGTGGGAGTTTCGAGACAGGGCATCGATACTCCAGAGTAGACTAGTGTATACAGTCGAGACCCCGACGAGGGGCGGTGGCCGGTCTCACAAGCCACTGGTGTCAGTTGGTTCACCTAAGATGTATACAGGTGCTCATTGGGTTATGAGTACACCGGACAGGACTCACCGGGAACATGCTAGTTGGTCTTATACCTGACGTCAGATAGCAGTTCCCTGGTGACATGTGTACAGGTTAGTTCATCGACCTGAGATCGTCATTTGTCTCGTGTGAGTTCCCACTGTACTTTAATTACTACCCTACCACGCTCAAAGGAGACGTGCAAACAGGTTTTAGTTGGGTACAGTCCTGAGCCACATGGAGGCAGTGAGCGGATCTTCAGGGGTTCGTCTCTCCCGGTATTGGGGGTGAGGTCGCACTGTGTCTAGGAGAGCCCTTACACGAAGTCCTTCGCCAAGGCAGGAGATTTACTGGTAGGTATTCCAGTAGTATCTCAGGGTGTTCTGGGCTACACTCCGACACGACTTGTACCGCTTTTGGGGGTCTGACTTTTACCAACCCCTAGGCCCGCCATGCGATGCTCATAGACGAACGGACCGGACTGTACGGATATTGTCACTGACAGGCTCAGTAGGGTGTCAGGATGAGTTCGCTCATAGATGTCCCTTTTGGTCAATACCTGGTAGCCCGTTACGTATGGCTAATACCTCTGACGTGCTAGTGGTTAAATCCACAACCAAAGTATTGACGAGTCTTTAAAGTCCCCCACAGACCGTTTTCTCAAGTTTCGGGCGAAACGCTGTAGAGGCCGTGTGGAGATATGGCAAGGTTCGATCATGTACGTGCGGTATTGCACGGATCATGATCGGACGGATAATACTAGCGGGCTTTGGTTTAAGCTGGATCCTAGTATTGTACAGTGTAGATTTTGTCTCATTGCATTTGTATTCAGTCGCAATACAAATGCGGGTATGTATATACAGTAGCGGGGTTTCCTGTAATTTATTACGGGATCAGTTTTATGAAGTTGTCAGTTTGCTTTCCGTTTCGGCCATTTTCCTTTATATCTTTCCTTGGCTGAAAATTGGTGGAGGAGGGCTTATTTGCAATTGTGCAAAGTAGCATTGTGGAGGGTGGTCTTTGCATATTGTTGCTTCATGATGGTTGCACCATCCCTTGACTTTGTTGACTTCATCATGGCTTGACTTTTGTGGGGACATGGTTTTCATGATGGTTGATTTGGAGTGAGAGTTTGTTGTGATCATTATATTCCATCATCATCTTTTTCTCTCTCTTGCATGATAGCTTCCTCACCCCTTGACTTTTCTCTCACTCCCATTCTCATCTCATCCTTGGATGAGGCCGGCCACTTCTTTGAGGGGTGAGGGAATTTATTTTGTGAGAGATTTTGGTTCTCATTTGCTTACTACAAAATTCCCAAAAGCCATCACAAAAGTTTATAGTTCATTTCCTCCACCAAATGGCAACTTCTTTAAACCCCTTTGAGACAAAGAGTACTACACTATTCTACAGCAATTCTAGGGCACGTCGGCTCGCCAACTTCGTGCCCGAGTTGCCTCGGTCCAGAGGTGGGAGCCCGTAAAAGAACCCGGTGATGTGGTGCCCTTCCGACGAGGAGATGAAGACCGGAGATTCCGCGGGGAGATCGGGACGACGACGAGAAGACCGAAGGACACGGATCGCTCGGTATATCTCTCTACCCCTTCTCTAGTTAGCTAGGATTAGATTAATGGCCCGATCCGGGATTTTTGTGCGCAGTGGTGCCGGTTCTAAAGTTTAAAGTAAATCATCGTTTCCGCATTCCGGCGTCGGATTGACGGCTGGGGCGCCGCCGTGCACTTACACCGCGGTCCTTCTAAGGAATCGGTGCATCGAATTTTTAAAAGCGGAGCTTAAACCACTCATTTTCAAATCACCAGATTCTGTAACGATATCAAGTTCATTACGTTAAAGGTTTTCTTCAAAACCAGTCATAACCCTCCGTCATTTCAGATAAGGACTATTCAGTATTCGTGCTGCGTTTGTTGGCCTCCGTAATGGCGTAGTGTGCGGTAGCTGATTAGTGCTTATCTGCCGCATATGATGCGATTGGATTAGGGTAGTCGTACGGATTTGTTGGCCTTCGTCAAGGGGCGTACGGGTGGGTTTAATTCAATCAAGAAATGACGGATAGAACTTAACTGGCGGCCTATGGTTTGTTGCCCTCCGTCAAGGTCATAGGTCGTTAGGGGTTAAAAACAAATATACGGAATTTCAAGTGTTGAAATTTGCAATGAGATTGCATACCTTTTATATGATAGTTGGATCCCGATATCCACTGCGAGTAAGAGTTACTCCTGGGAGAGTTTTCCACTTTACAATTAACTGATCCAGTGGGTGTCTAAGAAAGGTGTTAATGGGGTCATGCCCCTGCGGAAACGAGGTTATTTAATTAGTTCCATGCGAAAGCATGGGGAGACTCCTTCGGAATACCAATACCTGCCTGGCTGATCGATTGGTGAACTTGTAGGGTGTAATTAATCCCGGCTAATCTTACCTTTAGGGTTTGAAGGAAGATTTGATAAAAACAGTGGGAGCCATCCTGATTAGATAAGATAATAACCAATCTACTCTTGCAAGAGCGCACGCTAAAGTGTTTTCTTCTCTCTCTCTCTCTCTCTCCAGGTAGCGACTATGACACGCCTTAATCAAGATAATAATATGGATGTATTGACCGAACCCGCTTATTATACTGGGCTGGGAAACGTTGGTTCCGCTCTATCTTATGATTGTCATAAGTCTGAGCAAGGAATAAGAGAATGCAAGGATTCCCATGCCACCCGAACGAAGAAAGAGCATGCCGATGCATCTTATTCGGGTGTGTTTGTCATTGAGAACCGTTTCTCAGTTTGCTCTACGTCCTAGGTATTAGATACCGGATCAGGATCCCATATTTATAATCAGTTACAAGGGTTACGAAGAAGTAGAGAACTGGGAAAGAGTGATATGTCTCTCAAAGTAGGGAACGGAGCAATTGTTGCTGCCGAAACTGTCAGCGAATATCACCTAGTATTTCCAAAAGGTAATACATTGATTTTGAACTACTGTTATTACGTACCGTCGATGATGTGCAATATAATATCTGTTTCTTTATTAGATAAAGAAGGATATAACTTTGCACTAGAAAAAAATGTTATGAACATTTTCCTGAATCAAGTGTTGATTGGGTTTGGTACGTTGTGTAACGATATATACGTTCTAAATCAAAACACAGTTCTAAATATACAGAACACACACAAGAGGAAAAGTTCAGAAATGAACGAAACCTTCTTGTGGCATTGTAGACTTGGTCATATCAATGCGACCAGACTAGCGAAGTTACATAAAGATGGATATTTGAATCCATTTGAATTTACATCTTATAAAACTTGTCAGTCATGTCTCGAAGGAAAGATGACCAAAACTCTGTTTACGGGACACGGAGAAATAGCTACTGAACTCTTGGAACTGATACATAGTGATATATGCAATCCTATGTCTACACATGCCAGGAATGGTTTCTCGTACTTCATTACATTCATTGATGATCTCTCAAGATTCGGACATGTGTTCCTGTTGAAAAACAAATCTGAAGCTTTTAAGAAATTCAAGGAATATAAGTGCGAAGTAGAGAACATGACAGGTAAAAGTTGTAAGTGCACGGCGGCGCCCCGGCAGTCAATCCGACGCCGGAATGTGGAAACGAAAATTTTACGAAACTTGTAAACCCGCACCACCGTGCACTTTAAACCCGGATCGGGCCATTAACCTAATGCTAGCTAAATAGAAAATGAGTAGAGAGCTATACCGAGCGATCCGTGTCCTTCGGTCTTCGGCCTCCACTCCGATCTCCTCGCGGAATCTCCGGTCTTCATCTCCTCGTTGGAACGGGCACCACATCGCCGGATTCTTTTATGGGCTCCCACCTCTGGACCGAGGCAACTCGGGCACGAAGTTGGCGAGCCGACGTGCCTAAGGGTGCTGTAGATGAAGTGTAGAAACCATTGTCTCAATAGGGTAATGAAGTTGCCTTGTATGGATGGATGTGGAGAAATTGATCTTTGAAAAAGAATGGAGCTTTCATTTTTCAAGCATGGAATGAGATGAAGATTTTCCCTTCATGAAATGAACCTCCTCTCACCTCTCCTTTCAAGTGGCCAGCCAATATCAAGAATGAGGAGGGAATCAACAAGGGAGGTGAGTGTAGGAAATTAAAATGGTGACCATAAGCCAAATCAAGCCTCACATCAAAAAACCCTTCAATCTTCTCACCATAAATGCAAGAAAAGAAATGATGAAAAGGGAATCAAAAGATGCTATCATAATCCCTCAAATCACAACTAACCCCTCCACAATTGCTAATTTGCGAACTTGCAAATTAGCCCCTCTATCAGAAAAATCCGGCCGTGAAGGAACAAAGGAAAACTGGCCGGAACGGAATGCAAACTGGCAACTTCAAAAAACTGATCCCGTAATAAATTACAGGAAAACCCCGCGACTGTATATACATACCCGCATTTGTATTCCCACTGAATACAAATGCAAAGAGACAAAATCTACACTGTACAATACTAGGTTCCGGCTTAAACCAAAGCCCGCTAGTATCATTCGTCCGATCATGATCTGTGCAATACCGCACGTATCTGATCGAACCCTGCCATATCTCCATACGGCCTCTACAGCGTTTCGCCCGAAACTTGAGAAAACGGTCTGTGGGGGACTCTAAAGACTCGTCAATACTTTGGCTGTGGATTTAACCACTAGCACGTCAGAGGTATTAGCCATACGTGACGGGCTACCAGGTATTGACCAAAAGGGACGTCGATGAGCGAACTCATCCTGACACCCTACTGAGCCTGTCAGTGACAATATCCGTACAGTCCGGTCTGTTCGTCTATGAGCATCGCATGGCGGGTCTAGGGGGTTGGTAAAAGTCAGACCCCCAATAGCAGTACAAGTCGTGTCGGAGTGTAGCCCAGAACACCCTGAGATACTACTGGAATACCTACCAGTAAATCTCCTGTCTTGGCCAAGGACTTCGTGTAATGGCTCTCCTAGACACAGAGCGACCTCACCCCCAATACCGGGAGAGACGAACCCCTGCAGATCCGCTCACTGCCTCCATGTGGCTCGGGACTGTACCCAACTAAAACCTGTTTGCACGTCTCCTTTGAGTGTGGTAGGGTAGTAATCAAAGTACAGTGGGAACTCACACAAGACAAATGACGATCTCAGGTCGATGAACTAATCTGTACACATGTCACCAGGGAACTGCTATCTGACGTCAGGTATAAGACCAACTAGCATGTTCCCGGCGAGTCCTGTCCGGTGTACTCATAACCCAATGAGCACCTGTATACATCTTAGGTGAACCAACTGACACCAGTGGCTTGTGAGACCGGCCACCACCCCTCGTCGGGGTCTTGACTGTATACACTAGTCTACTCTGGAGTATCGATGCCCTGTCTCGAAACTCCCTCGACTAAGGACCTTTTAAGGATTTGCTTATAGACCCCAGCTCCCATGTATATGATTGCCCTCATACTGCTGGCAGTCAAGCAAGAATCCTAGGGGCTCTATCAACGCGTAATAGTGACCTGTAAGGTCACCTAAAGCAGTACACGATGATAAAGATAAACCAGATAGCATACTATCATCTTGAGTAAGACTGTCCTACCGGCATAGGTCCTCTCTCAATCATTGCAATCACGTGCCTGTGATCCAATAATTGACTCTGAGGGCACTATCTCTAACAAAAGTATTAAAGTCCTTCGATATGATCGGGAAGGAGAATACTTGAGCACGGAATTCCGAGACTATTTAAAAGAGAATGGGATTCTCTTTCAGCTTACTCCTCCGTATACACCACAGCACAATGGAGTTTCGGAGCGGAGAAATCGTGCCCTATTAGATATGGTGCGCTCTATGATGAGCGTTACTGAGTTACCTATTTCCTTTTGGGGTTATGCACTTGAGACAGCTGCATACCTATTGAATAGAGTTCCGACCAAATCCGTGCCAACCACTCCATATGAGATATGGTATGGGAAGAGACCATCTCTTAAACGAGTTAAGAAATGAGGTTGTCCGGCCTATGTTAAAAAGCAAAATCCAGACAAGCTCGAGGCAAGGTCGGTTATGTGCAAGTTTGTGGGATATCCAAAGAATTCATATGGATATATCTTCTACCACACCGAGGAACAAAAAGTGTTTGTTTCTCAATATGCCACCTTTTTAGAAATGGAATTTCTTGTGAAAGAAATTAGTGGTAATTTGGTAGAACTGGAAGAAGTTCCAGCTACACAAACTACAACTGATGATTTGGTAGAACTGAAGGATTCGATAGTCTCCGACGAACCTCAGCCACTCCACAGATCTAGTAGAGTTCCTCATCCACCTGAGAGATACTACAATTTTCTCATAGACAGTGGGAGTGAGGATTGCATCATGGAAGATGATGACCCAACTAGTTTCGAGCAGGCCATCACAAGTGGGGACTCTGTGAAATGGCTGGATGCTATGTGATCTGAGATGGAATCCATGTACACCAACAAAGTATGGACTTTGGAAGTTGCTCCTGAAGGGGTAAAACCCATTGGGAGCAAGTGGATCTTTAAGAAGAAACTTGGTGTAGATGGAAAGGTTGAGACCTTCAAAGCTAGACTTGTAGCAAAAGGGTTTCGTCAACGACCAGGTGTCGACTATGATGAAACCTTTTCTCCAGTGGCTATGCTTAAGTCCATCAGGATCCTACTTGTCATTGCTGCATACCATGACTACGAAATCTGGGAAATGGATGTTAATACCGCTTTTCTAAATGGTGATTTAGAAGAGAGCATGTACATGATACAGCCAGAGAGCTTCATAGATAGTGGGAGCAGCAAAAAGGTGTGCAAGCTGCTTAAATCAATCTACGGATTAAAGCAGGCATCGCGGAGCTGGAACATCTGTTTTGATGTAGCGATCAAAGAGTTTGACTTCATCAAAAACGTAGATGAACCTTGTATATACAAGAAGGTAGTAGAGAGTAAGGTTGTCTTCTTCGTATTATACGTGGATGACATACTCTTGATAGGAAATGATGTTCCTATACTACACTCGGTCATGCTCTTCTTATCATAAAAGTTTTCCATGAAAGATCTGGGTGATGCCTCCTACATCCTGGGGATTAAGATCTATAGAGATAGATCTAAACGGATGTTGGGATTGTCCCAATCCAGGTACATTGACACCATACTAAAGAGGTTTAGTATGGAAGATTCTAAGTGTGGTAATTTACCCGCTTGTTCAGGAATCACTCTCTCCAAAGAGATGTCTCCCAAGACTGATTTGGAGAGGGCTCGCATACAAGGGATACCCTATACTTCTGCAGTTGGGTCAATCATGTACACGATGTTATGCACCAGACCGGATGTAGCTTACGCACTTAGTGTGGTAAGTAGGTATCAATCAGATCCTGGGGAAAAACACTGGAAACTGTGAAGAACATTCTTAAGTACTTGAGAAGGACTAAAGAAATATTCTTGGTGTATGGTAACAGAGAACTTCAGGTGGAGTCCTTTATCGATTCGAGCTTCCAGAGTGATAAGGACGACAGTAAGTCGGTCTTGGGTTTTGTCTTTACCCTCAATAGAGGGGCGGTATGTTGGAAGAGTTCCAAGCAAGATACCGTGGCAGACTCGACGATGGAGGCTGAATACATCGCTGCCAATGATGCTGCCAAAGAACCTGTCTGGATGAAGAAGTTCATTGCTGAACATGGTGTGGTTCCATCCATTGAGGATCCAATACCCTTGTATTGTGATAACAATGGAGCAGTGGCTTTGGCCAAGGAACCCCGGTCCCATCAGCGATCCAGACATATTCTTAGGCGGGTCACTTGATCCGGGAGATAGTTGATCGCCGGGAGATCAAGGTCAGGAGAGTTGACACGAAGGATAACACAGCGGATCCACTCACGAAGGCCCTCCCGCAGACGCAGTTTGAGAGAATTTTTGGGATGTTGGGTATGAGATACTACAACAACTGGCCTTAGTACAAGTGAGAGATTGTTAGGAATATATATGCCCTAGAGGGCATTATTGTATGATATAGTGGATGCTTGGACATATATATAGAGGACTTTCTTGCTCGACATGATAGTATGCTATCTGGTTACTCTTTATCTTAACATGTACACTTGTATTCCTATACTGTCTCTCTGATACATGTTGATAAAGCCCTTAGGATGTAGGCTTGACTACCAAGACTATGATGCGGATCATACTAGTGTGGCTTGTGTAGTCTGTAAGCACATCCTTTAACAGTTCCTAGTCGAGGGAATATCGAGACATGGCATCGATATTCCAGAGTAGACTAGTGTGTACGTTTCTTGACCCTGTATAGGGCGATGGTTGATCCCACAGCCATTGGTGTTTGACATCAAAGATTATACACAGGTGTTCATTAGAGAATGGGTACACCTAACAGGACCCACCGAGAACTCCTAGATAGTACCATACCTATCGTCAGATAGCAGTTCTCTGGTGATATTTGTACATGATAGTCTGTAGACCCGAGATCATCATAGTGTCTTGTGTGATTCCCACTGTGCTTTGATTTCCTCCATACCACGGCTCAAAGGGGTCGTGCAAACAGGTAGATTTTGGGTACAGTCCCGAGTCATATGGAGGCAGTGAGCGATAGGAGGGGTTTCTTCTCTTCCGGTATAGGGAGTTGATGTTGCGCTATGCTCGATTGGCTATAACAGCAAGTCCCTGGCCAGGGCTTATGAGATTTACTGGTAAGTGTTATCAGTAGTTTCTCGAAAGGTTATAGGCCACACATCAGCATGACTTATCAAGTTACTGGGGTCTGACGATTCCATCCCTAGACTCGATATGCGACATTTCAAACGAAGAGACCGGACTGTACGGTAAGTGTTGTTTATAGGCTTCATGGGAGTTTGGACAAGTTTGCTTGTTGATCTTCTATTCGCTCAATACCTAGGTAGCCGTTACGTCCAACTAGTACCGCTGACGGCTTGTGGGTAACTGATGTGATCATTACCTACTGATGGCGTATTGACGAGTCTTTAGAGTCCCACACAGAGGTTTCCTAGCTCAAGCGAAACGAAATAGGACACATATGGTGATATGTGCAGGTGCTTGATTAAATACGAGTATGTGATACCGTATTATAATCTCGCGATATTTGATATCGGTTAGGTTATATGTGATATAACCGGATTATTGAATCAAGTGTTGATTCAATGATTTGTTATATGTATATACATTTGATATTGGCCGGTTATATATGATATAACCGGATTATTGAATCAAGTGTTGATTTGATATAGTATATTGAATGTTGCAGGTTATATGTGATATGACCGGGTTATTGAATTAAGTGTTGATTTGACAATTTGATATACATATAAATGATATTAGTCGGTTATATATGATATAATCGGATTATTGAATCAAGTGTTGATTTAATAATTTGATATATATTTATATTTGATATATTTATATATTAACTAATATTAATGCTCACTAATGATTTTCTTCTCTTTGATATATAATTGTATATATGATATATATATATATATATATATAATACTATTATGTATCATGGTTGATGATACATAGAACATGGGTGTATGAGACTCACACTAGGGTTTAAGATTAATGCGATGATTTATATTTAAAGGAAAAATCAAATTGATTAAGAAATGAGTCATGGCTTGGATGGTTGTAGAAGTATTGAGAAGCCATGACTCATCCTATCTCTTTGTCTTTTCTCTAGATATTTATTCATCACACCATTATCTAATCCTCATGGTTCATTCTCTCATCAAAAGTTTTTCTTCACCCAAGTTCATCTTCTTCCTCTTTAGGTTTTCTTGAGTTGGAAAAGAAAAAGAGAAAAGAATTTCTAAAGTGAGCAAAATTCCTACTTCATCAACCTACTCTCATCTAGCCCATAAGATTAGGTTGTTTGCTTCACTAATTCCTTGATTAGTGAAGAGGTAGCTTGAGTTAGAGTGACTTCAAGGTGGATCATCTTCGGTCTCGAAGACGACGTAGCAAGCTCGATCCTTTCTTCAAGTGGGGCCAAGAAGAGTTCTAGGGATCACTACTTGGAGCTTAGGAACTACTACTTGGAGGTATTGAAGTGAAGGACTAGGTCTACAAAGGTTGTTTACTTGCTTACTTGTTTACTTTCTTACAAACCCTAATTCTCTAGTTCGATTCTAGGTTAGTGTAGCTTAGACCTCTAGATTTTTTTAAATTGCATACTTGATGCATGTGGAAACCTAGTAGAGGTGCTAAGACATACTTTCAACCGGTAGGTAGTGCTCTCCTGCCGGGCTTAACGTCTATCTATACGATCTTCTTGCCCTGGGGTACCGTACCGGGTCCATCATATACCAGCAGACGGTGCCTCCTCTCTCCTCAAATCGGGTATACACATAACTCAGAACCGAGAAAACTTATGATGGACACCACACATCATATCAAGAGAAACCGTGTTTTAAAAACAATCATAAGTTTTCAAAATGTATATGCGGTTTCTCAAATCTAGAAATCTCATGAAAATCAAAATCTCATAAGCATGAACCAATAATGAAACAATGAGTACAGGCATAGAACAAATCCGTAATGTATAACCAGTGTGTTTATATAAGCGTGTCATCTAACTAGGTAAGAAAATACGATAACTGAACTAGTAAGTGCGGTATGGGTACTAAACAATAACTAAAAAGCTATAGGTTACTAAGTTATATGATGAAGTAACGATTTCTAATGTGTACGTGATATGGCAATTACCGATGATGAGAGTGTGAGCCGGCGAGTATGTGTACGTGCAACATGCACATCATCGGTAATGGTGTGTGTGTCCTAGCAAACGATGTCATACAAGATAAGGAAAAGAACGTGTATGTATACCGCAAAATAAGAATAATACGAGCATAGAAGAAAAAGGAAATTGTAAACGCAACAGTATAAAATACTTAACTACATATGAGCCATACAGTTATAGTTAAAAATAGTACGAATCGTTGTTTTTAGAAAAATAGGGGCTACGGTGTTTTTGAGAAAAAGAATACCATTTGAAAATCCGTAGCGGCCCTTGAGGTTGTTATTTAAAAATGCATAACGATTCGTTAGTTTTGAAAATAGGTATGGCTCTAATTATATCCTAATATCTATTTGAGTGATTAGGAAACAATAAAATTTTCCGAGTCGATACATCCATAAGTCGGCGATCCAGCCTCATAGTATCATATACGATATAATCCATCGTACGGCATCATCAAGTCAAGAATGCAGATCAATCATCATGTACATCATATTACGTACGGTATAATCCATCGTACGATGTCACCAAGTCAAGTGTGTGGCTCAATTATCATTTACATCATATCACGTACGGTATTATCCATCGTACGATGTCACCAAGTCAAGTGTGTGGCTCAATCATCATGTACATCATATCACGTACGGTATAATCCGTCGTACGGTATCATCAAATCAAGGGTACGGATCTATGGTATCCTATCATCTCATCTAGTCACATATCGTCACGTGTTATATATCGCCTAATATTCATATAATATATCATATCATATTATGACATTTCATCTCATATCATATAACATAGCCTCGTGACATCATGTCCGATCATATCGACTCATATCATTATAACTTGTCATATCCTCATCTCGTGATGTTATATCGAAGTTATCCTCAAACTTACATGTATATATATATATATATACATACATACACATATCTGTGTGTGTGCGCGCAAAATATATACCAATGGCTCTAGGATAAGAAATATATATATATATACACACACACACACACTCACACACATACACATACATACACATATCTGTGTGTGTGCGCACAAAATATATACCAATGGCTCTAGGATAAGAAAATAAGAACTAAGGACATACCTCCCTACGAGTACGCTTACTATCGCCTATAGTCTTCTAGAACCCTATTAGCTAAGTATACATATCAAATATTTATATATATATATATATATATATATATATAGAACTATATACCTAGTACCATAATACTACGGTTGCGAGGGTGCTATACGCCATCCACCCGACTTCCCTCGTAGATATATATCTACTCACCTACTATCCTCGCTCTAGCCTAAGTCAATGAAAGCCTTGCTCTTCTTCGTCATCTGGAAGTTCACGCAAATGTACATACAAGTCAAAGCACATCATGTCGAAATCAAAATCAACTCTTGAAAACCAATACGGCAAGAGAAGTGTACATAGGTTAGAACCTATAGTCCATGCATGCAAGAACAACCAAACAACTCCCGACGTTAACGTACAAACATCAAACGACCAAGTCAAAACTCAATATCAAAAACCTAGCTTTCAAAAGTCGTAAAACAAAATATGAAACTTAGTAAAATACTCCCAGATTTTACCCAAGATGAAATTAGGACATTCTGCACATTGGATATGCCTAGTTATCAGAGGATTGGGCTATGGACCAAGAACCAAACCATAACTCTAAGGTCAGGCCGCAAATTGCGGCCATATGGGATAAATTAGCGGCCAAGGTAAGGAGATGGGGGCTCGAGCTTTTAGGGTATCTTCTTAGTAGCCTGCACATCCTACTGTATCTACAAAATATTTTTCAGAGCCCTCGAGTAATTCAAGATTCCATTTGAACACCACAATTTCAACAAAACCCGATGTCGGAAAATTCTAAGTTCGTGTTTTGGGACTTCTAAACTCACTTAGACCAGGGATTCTATCACTAAAGGCTAGTAGTCACTTCTAAACTCTTTACTATAACACTACTACTCATTCAAACCACCAAAGATCATCCTAGAATTTTCCAAGTTCACTAAACATAACTTGTTTAACTCTAAACTAATATAGAAGGTTAGGAAACATAAAAACTTAGTGAAAGGTGAGTATTTTACCTCAAAAAGCAACTCAAGAAAATTCTAAGATGGCCAAATGAGCTCAAGACTAGAAATTGATCCCACCGTGATGCTTGTAATGAGCTTAGGAATAATTTTTGTGAAGTTTGTATAAGGTTTTGGTGGAGTTTTGAGGGTGTTGTTTGGTGGTAGTGAGGATGGTGGTGAGTTGAAGAAAAATGGAGGAGATGAAGAAGAGGGAGATGAAAAAATGAAGAAGGTAAGAGAGGGTTGTAGAAACACCTCTCTCTCTCTCACCCCCATACTCTCTTGTCCCCCCTCTCTCATATATCCTTTTCTTTTCTTTTCTCTTTAAAACCAAACAAATTTAAAAGCAAACTAAAATGGAACCATGGTAATAAATATGAACAAATATTACAAAATGGAATGTAGCATGTCATGATACATAAACATGGTTTAATACATAATTAGTAAAATACTAATCAAGTTTAGCATAAACTTGTATGTAAATAATTGCGTAATAATTTATAAAAGCTCAAATCCGATAAATTCTTTCATAAATAATAATTCATATTAATATTCCAATTATTTTCCAAATTATATGTATATAATTATATCATTCCTTTAAAACTAATTTCCATACTTTTATAATATTCATAAAATTTATTATCTTATTATTTAAATTCCAAAAATAGTATTTTATATTTTCTAAAATATTACAATCTTCCCCCCTTAAATAAATTCGATCCCCGAATTTAAATTTAAACCCCCCAAATATTAAAACATTTTAGTAAATCCATCAATCAACGGGGCTTCGAAATCACGAATACGCAGACATATCATAGCGCAATGCATGCGCATGAAAACGAGTGCAAAACTCAAAAATCGAAACTCCGTCAAGCAATCATGGGAGTTATGATGAAGATGCAAGTTTCAAAATCTACTGTTAAAATCAAATATAATATAATCAAGGCTATAATATATATAGTACGCATCCTTGGGAAATCGTCTAAATAACTAAATAAAAGTGCATGCAAAATCCTTTTCAAATCGCCGTGCGATGCGTATATCACGGCACAAGTAGCGGACGTTCATTTTATAAAGAAATAGATATATATATCTATATACGTTTTACTTAAGATATACGTCCTGCCTTTTGAAAATGATTTGGAAGGGTTTTCTTGTAAAATTTCGTGTCACTCGTGGACACGTAGGAAAATAGTGAGACTATAGCTCCTTTTTGAAAACCTCTTTGGTAAATATAGATGCATGCGAAAATACTCAGGTACTGTCCTCAGACCAGTCCTGTTCGGTTACTATATAATATAGTATATATCATAAAAACATGATGCCCGAAAGAAATCAATCTCAATAAAGGTATACATATAAAAATACCACGTGCGTCTGGTGCGTGCGGAAATCAAAATCAAATACAAGTGCCACGAATGTACACAGAAGCAAAACTAAGTGCAACGGGTGTGCACGGAAGCATCTGTCAAGTGCAACGGGTGTGCACAACAACAATACCAGGTGCATCTAATATGCACGAAGAATCTCGATTAAGTGCATCTGGTGTGCACAAAATCACATCAAGTGCGCCGAGTGTGCGCAAGAATCTAAATCAAGTGCGTCAGGTCCGCACAAAGCATCTAGTGCAGTAGGATGCACGATAACGAAAATCAAGTGCACAAGGTGCACGAAAACATAAATCTAATGCACTAGGGTGCACAAAAACAAATATCAAGTGCACTAGGTGCACGAAAACTCACCAATGCATCGAAAGTGTATAGCAACAATATCGAGTGTATGAATCAAAATCCGTGGTATACAACATGCATGAAATCAAAATCAAGTATATCAGAGCATACGAAATCAAATCGACTGTATCGGGGTACACGGAATCATAAATATATGCAACAAGTGCACAAAATCGATATCAAGTGCAATGGATATGCACAAAACATAAATCAGATGTAACGGGTTTATGAAACATGAATCAAGTGCAACTACGGTGCACGAAAATACCAATCATGAAACTCAATCATCAAAATACCAAACTCAAAACGATAAAAACGTGATATTTGAATCACCAAAATGCAACTTGCAAACAAATGGCATTGAGATACACCTCCTTCGGTGTCAAAAGGTGCCGATGCGCCCAAAACTAGCAGAGCAAGAATGTCTACTTGCCTCCTGCCCACGATCTGGCGTCCTCTGCCCTTAGGTCCTCGTTTCTCTCTGTGGATCACCAATTGTATGTCCTCGGCTCGACAGCCCGGTTAGGAGTAATGACGGAAATAGTTCTGCTCCGACGCTTCTCTGAACATCTCCTGGCCAATTAACATGGCCACTCGTAATGTAGCACGTCGATGATGGTGGCCTTTGGCCCTCTAAGTATGTGCGATACAATCGATCTTGGGTTAAATCTTTGTCGCTATGGTGTCCTGGAAAGAACCTGCTATGGTCTCTTCCGATCTCACTTCTGCCGAACTGCTCGGAAGTTGGCACTCTTTACTTAATCCGTTTATCATTCTGGAACAGTTGCATTCTCATCACGACCTTCCTCTGGAAATACAGCCGCGTCCAACGCCTCTGCGTTCATATCAAGCCTCTGGTATCAACGGAGAAGAACGACTCGTTAAGAGTTCACACGAATCCCTTATCCACTTTCCTTCAATATTGACCATTTCGGAATCATCTCTTCGTAGCTGTGTGGACTGCAATCCAATTTGGCTATAGTCATATTCAGAGTCTCTCGTAAATACTCGAAGTTATGAACTCGGGCATCTTCAATACTCTGTAGAAGACATCTGGCTGACTACGTCCTCGGGGACTCGTCCGAGTTATCGGAGGAATACAAATTATTCGTCCTTTCTCGATTGACTCATAACACATCTGGGTGAGGCCCCTCTAACTGGAGCTAGTCTACTTAATGATCTCGCATCGGAGCATCCAAAAGAACAAAATGTCCTAATCACTTATCCAAGGGTGACTAGCGATCTTTTGTCACATCCCTGCATATAACCTCGTATGGCTTCAGTTTATAAAATTTGGAGGCGATATCTTATCAATCTCAGCAACAGCTGGTTCATCTGTCCGCACGGAAGACAACACGTCGATTTCTGGAGTAGGTTGTATGTCAACAGTCTTCAATTAGGCTGGCCTCAAGCAAAGGCCCGATCATCCAGTGCAGATCCAGAATGCTCGTGTCAAACAAGATATCCTGTCATGAACAATAAATTAATGCGTTCGTACGTCACCGGAATACATCCTGGACAGTCCTCGTCCCTGACGAGCTCGCTCTGACCGTATCTCTAGGCGCAGCTCTCTCTGCTCTCGTAGCCATGGTGACAGAAACTGCAATCAAACATCGATGAGGATAGATCATAGGAACGAATAGAATAACGAATCTCAAGAAATGTACATCCTAAGGTTACTTAAGCGGAGTAGCGTATCGTAAGTATACCGCGGAACATACACACGGTACGTCACTTTACTTAAGTTACCTACTCCATCAACCAAGGTCAACCTACGTGACGAAAGTTCGGGTCTAATACCCCCTCAGTAAAGTCTAAGTTCCGTAATGTCAAGCGTAGGTTCTGAAATATATATACACCCTAGACTCCGCATAGTCATACCTAGACTCAAACTAAGGTTAAACCTAACGCTCGGATACCAAAATTTTTCATGACCCGGAATTGGCACGTGACCGGCACTTGAATCACGTGAAGTCTATAGGACACCACCGTAATCTAAGTAAGCCAAAAGCTCAGAAATCTAAACCTTTTTAGGAAAATAATGGAGGTGGAGTCTTGAAATAAGGGTATAATGAAATCAAGTCCTTCTTAGAAAGTATAAGTAATGTTGTATTAAAATACAAGGGGTTGTATACTATTTTTGAAAACATTTTCGTCATTTGAAATTTGGACAGCACCTCCTTTGTAAATTTTGATCCAAAACCTATACATAACAATAATATAGGCATCCCCAAACGGGAGCTAGCTCTTCGCCAATCAGCGGAAACAACCACACAAATACAAATATACGACGCCCCAAGGCAAAGAACAACCACTGAAAAGAAAGTAAAGAAAACCAAAGTATAATCAAAAACCCAAAAATAAAGAATAAACACACATCTGTTACCCTAAGTCCGAAAGGATATACAATTCTGTGGTTTTCTAAGTCTAACAAATATACAAAGTCTGGTTGATAGAGCTTTTAACTAGATACAACTGAATAAACATATACAAATGGTGGTCACGATCCAATATGTACCCCTATCTACCAATGCAAATCACCCAGAAGAAAGCTATGTGCTATCAAGCCGCTATTGAATCCGTGCGGTCGATCCTCAAGAAAACTGTAGCACAATGGGGGTGAGTTGTCAACTCGTGAGTAGAAGACATCAGCAGGTAGAAATCGAATGTATGACGATCTCCTAGGTCATACAGTAATATAATAATAATATAATAATATCGAGTGGTAACAAGGGTGATAGCGTAAACATAAGTATAATAATACTAATATAATCGGGCCCGAATCATAATATGGCGCACCACGTCATCTATATCGTATATATGCGTATAGGTGTACCATCCAACGTGTGTCCATACACGACACATCAAATCATCATAAAAATCTGAGTGCCCAGCATCGACATTCGAAAACATCAGAAAACCCGGGTCCAGCATCGACACGTAAATCCTCATATCTCGGGCGATGTCTCATCGAATTGGCCCTCATATCTATCTGTCTCAATCGCTCCGGTCGGTATCCTCTGGATATTCGGTGAGCCCAGTACTATCACCGGTAGGTAATGCTTCCTGTCGGGCTCAACGTCTCTCTATACGATCTTCTTACCCTGGGTTACTGTACTGGGTCTACCATGTACCTGCAGATGGTGCCTCCTCTCTTCTCGAATCGGGTAAACACATAACTCAGAACCGAAAAAACTCATGATGGACGTCACACATCATATCAAGAGAAACCACGTTTTTAAAACAATCATAAGTTTTCAAAATGTATCTGCGGTTTCTCAAATCCAGAAATCTCATGAAAACCAAAATCTCATAAGCATGAACCAATAATGAAACAATGAGTACAGGCATAGAACAAATCCGTAATGCATAACCAGTGTGTTTATATGAGCATGTCATCTAACTAGGTAAGAAAAAGCGATAACTAAACTAGTAAGTGTGGTATGGGTACTAAACCATAACTAAAAAGCTACATGTTACTAAGTTATATGGTGAAGTAACGATTTCTAATGTGTACGTGGCATGGCAATTACCGATGATGAGTGTGTGAGCCAGCGAGTATGTGTACGTGCAACATGCGCATCATCGGTAATGGTGCGTGTGTCCTAGCAGTCGATGTCATAAAAGATAAGGAAAAGAACGTGTATGTATACCGCAAAATGAGAATAATACGAGCATAGCAGAAAAAGGAAATTATAAACGCAACAGTATAAAATACATAACTACATATGAGCCATACATTTATAGTTTAAAATAGTAAAAATCGTTGTTTTTAGAAAAATAGGGGCTACGGTGATTTTGAGAAAAAAGATAACATTTGAAAATCCGTAGCGTCCCGAGATTGTTATTTAAAAATGCATAACGATTCGTTAGTTTTGAAAATAGGTATAGCTCTAATTATATCCTAATATCTACTTGAGTGATTAGAAAACGATAAATTTTTCCGAGTCGATACATGCATAAGTCGGCGATCCAACTTCATAGTATCACGTACGGTATAATACATCGTACGGCACCATCAAGTCAAGAGTACGGATCAATCTTCATGTACATCATATCACGCACGGTATAATCCATCGTACAATGTCACGAAGTCATGTGTGTGGCTCAATCATCATATACATCATATTACGCACGGTATTATCCATCATACGATGTCACCAAGTCAAGTGTGTGGCTCAATCATCATGTACATCATATCATGTACGGTATAATCCATTGTAGGGCATCATCAAATCAAGGGTACGGATCTATGGTCACGTACATCCTATCATCTCATCTAGTCACATATCGTCATGTGTTATATATGTTGGGTTTACCTAGCACCTTATCAAGGGTTTGGAAGCATCACATATGCCATAATCAAAATTTTAAATGTGCTAAGTGAACTTGACAAGAATCATAACTAGAAATTTAGGGTCTCATGCAACTAAGCATCACATGCAAATAAAAAAATTTCACTAAGGGTAGAGATTACAACCTTTGTAGACCTCCCTCGGTGACTCCTTGGCACTGTGAGAGTTTGGAACGGATCGATGGAAGCCTTCCTTGTCCACGATGATCCACCCGAAATCCCTTTGCCCAAAGCTCCTTGCTTTACTTGATTTGTGAATGAAGTAGAGCAAACACCCTACACAAATCGGCTAGATGTGTGTAGTATGATGATGTGGTTTTTATTCAACAATTAAAACCCTTTCTTTTTATCAACCTCACTCAAGGAAAAATTCAAGAGAGGAAGAAGAAGATAATGGTGGCTAAGCTTGAGCTCTTCTCTCACATCCTTCTCATTTTTTTCATCTATTTTAACATATTCCTTCATATCTCATATGAATCCTTTTATAGAGATGAGAATGAATAATCAACATTATATCATTCTCACTACAATCATGGGTGGAAATTCTTTTCATTAAAAGTTAGGTAAAGTTTAGCCACTAATGGATAATGGAGCATGAGTGGATTTTCTTTACATTAACTTAAAATGGCAAATATATATAATTGCTCCAATATAAGTCTTGCATTGCCACTAATTTTGTATCAACAACCATGATACAAATGTATGTATGTATGTGTCCATGCACATCATCATGTGCATACATGCATGCATACAAAAGGGTTTAGTTATTTTGTTAAATCAACACTTGATTTAGCAAACCGGTCATATCACATACGACCCGACCAATAGAAAATGTCCGATTAATATATGGTATCACATATCCGTATTTAATCGGGTCCCTGCGCATATCTCATATGCACACCACATCTTATTGCTTGAGTTAGGAAACTTCATTGTGGGACTCTGAGACTCGTCAATACGCCGGCAGTAGGTGATGATCATATCAAATACCTACAAGCCGCAAGAGGTCAGCTAAACGTAACGGCCACCCAGGTATTGAACGATCAGAAGAAAACCAGCGAAGCTGTCAAAACTCCCATCGAGCCAACTGGCAACACTTACCGTACAGTCCGGTCTCTTCGTCAGATATGTTGCATATCGAGTCCAGGGATGGAATCGTCGACCCCAATAACTCAATAAGTCATGCCGGTGTATGACTCATAACAGATTGAGAAACTACTGATAACACTTATCAGTAAATCTCAGCAGCCCTGGCCAGGGACTTCTTGTTATAGCCAATCGAGCATAGCACAACATCAACTCCCAATACCGGGAGAGACGAAACCCCTCCTATCGTTCGTTGTCTCCATGTGCCTCGAGACTGTACCCAAAGACCACCTGTTTGCACGACTCAGTAGAGCCGTGGTAGGGTGAAGATCAAAATACAGTGGGAGGCCACACAAGACTCTATGGCGATCTCGGGTCTACAGACTAACCTGTACCAGTGTTACCAGAGAACTGCTATCCGACGATAGATATAATACCACATAGGAGTTCTCGGTGAGTCCGTTCAGTGTACCCAGTCTCCATTGAGCACCCGCATACAATCTTTGGTGTCACCTCACCAGATGGATATGGGATCATCCATCGCCCATCATATGGGACAAGAATAGTATACGCCGGTCTACTCTGGAATATCGATGCCCTGTCTCGATACACCCTCGACTAGGAACAGTTCAAGGATATGCTTATAAACTATACGTGCCCCACTAGTATGATCTGCATCATAATCACAGTAGTCAAGCAAATATCCTTTGGGCTTTATCAACATGTGTAAATGATCAAATCTACATGTCAAGATAAAGTAAACCAGATAGCATACTATCATGTTGAGCAAGAAAGTCATCTATATATATATGTCCAAGTTTTCACTATCCATATAATAGCCTTTAAGGCATACATATATCTAACAATCTCCCACTTGCACTAAGGCCAGTTATAGCGTATCTCATACCCAACATCTTAAACAGTCGCTCATGCTGCGGCTATGGAAGTGCCTTGGTGAGTGGATCCGCTGTGTTGTCCTTTGTATCTACTCTCCGAATCTCGATCTCCTGGCGATCTACTATCTCCCGGATCAAATGATATCGCCTTAGGATGTGTCTGGACTTCTGATAGGACCTTGGTTCTTTGGCTAACGCCATAACTCCATTATTATCACAATACAATGGTATTGGATCAACAATGGTTGGAACTACTCCTAGTTCCGCAATGAACTTCTTCATCCAGACGGCTTCCTTGGCAGCATCATTTGCGGCAATATACTCAGCTTCCATCGTGGAGTCTGCAACGGTGTCCTGTTTGGAACTCTTCCAACTAACCGCCACTCCATTTAGGGTAAATACAAACCCTGAGATAGATTTGATGTCATCCTTATCACTTTGGAAGCTGGAATCGGTAAAGGCCTCCATCTGGAGATCCCCATTACCATACACCAAGAACAATTCTTTAGTCCTTCGCAAGTACTTAAGAATGTTCTTCACTGCTATCCAATGTTTCTCCCCTGGGTTGGATTGATACCTGCTTACTACAGCTAGTGCATAAGCCACATCAGGGCGAGTACATAACATCGCATACATTATAGATCTTACGGCTGAAGCGTAGGGTATAACGCTCATGCGAGCTCTCTCTTCATCAGTCTTCGGACAGAAGTCCTTGGAGAGAGTGATTCCATGACTAGCAAGCAAGGCACCACGTTTGGAATCCTCCATACTAAACCTTTTTAGGATGGTGTCTATGTACTTTGATTGGGACAGTCCCAATAACTTCTTGGATCTATCTCTATAGATCCTAATGCCCAAAATGCGCGAGGCATCTCCCAGGTCCTTCATGGAAAACCTTTGTGATAAGAATAGTTTGACCGATTGTAGCATAGGAACATCATTTCCTATCAGGAGAATGTCATATACGTACAATACGAGGAATGTGACAGTACTCCCTACAATTTTCTTATAAATGCATGGTTCATCTATATTTCTGATAAAATCAAACTCTTTGATTGTATCATCAAAGCAGATGTTCCAGTTTCGTGAGGCCTGCTTACATGCTTTCCCGCCGCTCCCACTGTCAATGAAGCCATCTGGCTGATCCATAAAAACGCATTCTTCTAAATCACCATTTAGAAATGCAGTTTTCACGTCCATCTGCCAGATTTCATAATCATAGTGAGCAGCAATAGCAAGTAGGATCCTAATGGATTTAAGCATTGCTACTGGAGAGAAAGTTTCATCATAGTCCAAGGCTGGACTTTGACGAAAACCTTTCGCTACAAGCCTTGCTTTAAAGGTCTCTATCTGTCCATCTACACCAATCTTTCTTTTAAAAATCCATTTGCACCCAACGGGTTTTATCCCAGGAGGCGCAACGTCCAAAGTCCATACTTTGTTGGTGTACATGGACTCTATTTCGGATCTCATGGCTTCCAGCCACTTCACTGAGTCACCACTCGTGATAGCTTGCTGAAAAGTAGTAGGGTCATCATCATCCATGATGCAATCTTCTCCATCACCATCAATAAGAAACCCATAGTATCTCTCTGGTGGGCGAGAAGTTCTACTAGGTCCCCGGAGCGGCTGAGGTTCTTGAAGTTCTACTGCAACATCAGTTTCAACCAATTCGTCCTGAGTAATTTGTGTCTCTAGAACCTCTTCTAGTTCTACCGCATTGCCATCGGTACTTTCTGTAAAGATCTCATTTTCCAAAAATGTAGCATGCTGAGCAACAAACGCCTGTTGTTCCTCTTTGTGGTAGAATAGATATCCATACGAATGTTTTGGATACCCCACAAATTTACACATGACCGATCGTGTCTCGAGTTTGTCTGGATTCTGCTTTTTGACAAAAGCCGGACAACCCCAAATCCTAACTCTTTTAAGAGATGGTCTCTTTCCACTCCATATCTCATATGGAGTGGTAGACACGGTCTTGGTTGGAACCCTGTTTAACAGATACATCGCTGTCTCCAATGCATGCCCCCAAAAGGAAAGCGGTAACTCAGCATCACACGTCATGGATCGTACCATATCTAATAGGGTACGATTCCTCCGTTCTGACACACCATTGTGCTGTGGTGTGTAAGGAGGAGTGAACTGAGAGAGAATCCCATTCTCTTTTAAGAAGTCTGAAAACTCTGTACTTAAATATTCTCCACCTCGATCTGATCGAAGTTTCTTGATGCTCAAGCCTGTTTGCTTCTCTACTTCAAGTTTGTACTCCTTGAATTTCTCAAAAGCTTCGGATTTGTGCTTTATCATAAACACGTGTCCGAATCTTGAGAAATCATCAGTAAAAGTGATGAAGTATGAAAACCCACCTCTAGCATGTGTAGACATTGGTCCGCATACATCACTATGAGGCTTAAGAGTTCACTAGCTCTTTCTCCATGTCCAGTAAACGGAGTTTTAGTTATTTTACCTTTGATACAAGACTGGCAAGTCGCATAAGATTTATATTCAAAAGAATTTAAATATCCATCTTTATGTAGTTTGTTTAGTCTTGTTTCATTAATATGACAAAGTCTACAATGCCAAAGAAAAACTTCATTTATATCTGAAAACTTTCTTTTATTAGTATGTTGTATATTGAAAACTGTGTGTTGGTTCAGGACGTAAATACCGTTATTTAGTATACTATACCCAATCAACTCTTGATTCAGGTTAATGTTCATAACATTATTTTGCAACATAAAATGATATCCTTCATTGTCCAACAAAGAAACGGATATTATATTACATAGCATACTAGGTACTAAATAATACAGGTTCAAAACCAAAATACATCCCGAAGGCAACCCTAGATGATACTCTTCTACGGATACAGCATGTACATTGGAACCATTTCCAACCCGCAG
This sequence comes from Agapanthus africanus, assembly GCA_030015575.1. NCBI lineage: Eukaryota > Viridiplantae > Streptophyta > Magnoliopsida > Asparagales > Amaryllidaceae > Agapanthus > Agapanthus africanus. Next base: position 200,304,519 of record CM057347.1, on the reverse strand, counting down.
AGTATGGTCACCTGTCTTTAAAACTCTATTGTTTCTCAATCCCTGCATACAATTGTAGATATGAGAACCAGAACCGGTATCTAATACCCAAGATGCAGAGTTTAAAGAAAAACAGTTTTCAGTTACAAACACACATGAAGTGGAAGCATCAACATGCTTCTTCTTCTTGAGATCAGCAAGATATACAGCACAGTTGCGTTTCCAATGTCCTGACTTGTGACAGTAAAAACATTCTCCCTTCCCGCTTCCCGCAGCCCCGGATTTGACTTTCCCCTTTGCCTTTCTAACTCCACCTTTCTGTTTGATGGACTTCTTCTTCTTCTTTCCTTTGGCCTTAGCATTTGGGACTGGAGAGGAAGATGGCCTATCAAGCAGAGCGGGAGTCCTCATAGTTTTCAATGTTCTCTCTGCACTTCTCAACATATTGAGAAGTTCAGGCAATGATTTCTCTAAATCATTCATATTGAAATTCACTATGAACGGAGCAAAGGCAGGGGGGAGACTGTAGAACTGTTAGTTATATGTGTGCCCTAGAGGCCATTATTGTACATACGATGTATATTGTAATGGATGCTTGGACATATATAGGGAGGACTTTCTTGCTCGACATGATAGTATGCTATCTGGTTGCACTTTATCTTAACATGTACTCTGATTGTCTCTATGTTACATGTCGATAAAGCCCTTAGGATATGTACTCGACTACTGGGACTATGATGAGATCATACTAGTGGGGCCACGGTAGTCGACGAGTACACCTATAACTGTTCCTAGTCGAGAGTGTATCGAGACAGGGCATCGATACACCAGAGTAGACTAGCGTATACGCATCTTGACCCATATGATGGGCGATGGATGATCCCATATCCATCGGTGTTTGACATCAAGGATGGTGTACGGGTGCTCAATGGAGACTGGGTACACTGGACGGACTCGTCGAGAACTCCCAGATGGTATTATACCTCACATCAAATGGCAGTTCTCCGGTGACACTGGTACAGAGTAGTCTGTTGACCCGAGATCGTCATAGAGTCTTGTGTGATTCCCACTGTACTTTGATTTCCATCATAACACGTCCAAGAGGGCGTGCAAAAAGGTTGCTTTTGGGTACAGTCCCGAATCACATGGAGGCAATGAGCGATAGGAGGGGATTCGTCTCTCCCGGTATAGGGAGTTGATGTTGTGCTGTGTTCGATTGGCTATAACCGAAAATCCTTGTCCAGGGTTGCTGAGATTTACTGGTAAGTGTTATCAGTAGTTTCTCGAACTGTTATAGACCTCATATCGACACGACTTATCAAGCTACTGGGGTCTGACGTATACCACCCCTAGGAGAGATATGCGACATATCAGACGACGAGACCGGACTGTACGGGAGTGTTACTGATTGGATTCACTGGAGAACGTACAGGCTTGCTTGTTGATCTTCTGAGCGCTCAATACCTGGGTGGTTGTTACGTTTAGCTAACCGCTTGCAGCTTGTGGGTGTTTGATATGATCATCACCTACTGCCGGCGTATTGACGATTCTTTAGAGTCCTACACAGAGGTTTCTTGACTCAGGCAAAACGGAGTAGGGGCACATATGTGATATGTGTGGGACCGAGGATAATGCGGTATGTGATACCGTATTGGATTCTCGCGATATGAGATATCGGCCGGGTATATGTGATATAGCCGGGTCATCGTATTAGTCGGTTATATGCGATATAACCGGATTATCGGATCAAGTGTTGATTCGATAATTTAATGTATAATAATATATATGATATATTAAATTATATTAACTAATATTAGCTCACTAAAAGATTCTTTTTCTCGCTCGGGTAATACATTGATATATATGCGATATATGTTAATTGTATTATTTTATATTGTTACGATAAATATTATATATGTGATATATAATATTGTAACATGATATGATAACTAATGCAACATGTTTAGTGGAGATTAAACATGGTTAGGGTTTGTTTTGGATTAGTTCCTTCTTGATGATTCTAGAAGGTTTCTTTTTGTTTTGTGCAAGATATTTTCCAATGACTCATGCTTTAACCCAACCCAAACCCTAGCCCTTGGTTAATTCTCTACAAAGGTTTAGCAACCATGGTTGCATTATTCATCATTATCTTCTTTACATTATTCATCACAAAAGGATTCTATTATTGATTCATCTTCTTCTTCCTTCTTTCTTTCATGGAAAAAGCTTTCTAGCTTTTTTCCAAGTGATGAAATTGAGTGAGAATAAGATTATAAATGAGAGTAAAAATCCTACTTCATCATCCTCATCTACGCTTGCCCTTTAGATGAGAGTGTTCACTTCAATTAGTGAGTGTTAGCTTGTGTTAATGAAACTTCAAGGTAGATCATCTATGTTATCGAAGATCGGAATCAAGACTGCATCTTTCTCTTCGTGGAGCCTCTCGAGATTCCGGAACACGATGATCGCAGCGAAGGGACCTCAACAGGGAGCTTAAGAAGTGAAGGACCGGAACTTCAAAGGTTGTAATCCCTCTCACTTAGTGTTAAAGTGTTTAACATGCTTGTTTTCGCATAAACTCTAGTTTAAAGATCCGGCTTTGGGTTGTTCGGCACGGCTAATTTTTAAATCGGGCATGGTTGATGCCTCGTAGACCCTTATGGCAGTGCCTAGCATCCCTACAGTGGTATCAGAGCCAAGCTTGAGCTTTAGGCGAAGTCTGAGCGAAGTTTAAAGTCCGATCGAACTCCGAAACCCCCGATTATACCCTTCCCTGGATAATTTTTAAAAATGTGATTTTTTCTGAATTAAAAATGCTCAGAAAATAGAGCAGGGAAATATAAGAATAACTGTAGAATACGACTTCCTTACTCCACTGTAGCGCCGCGGAACCGCCGCCATACCCTGGTTTTGGCGGCGGTTCCGCGGCCGTATGTGGAGATTAGGAACTCGTTTTTCTATAGTTATCTCTGTAGGTGTTTCCTGATTGTTCTGGGATATTTTTATTCTACTCAAGAGTTAAGTTTTCTGGGGTGTATTGGGGACTCACTGATTCGATCGGATAATTTAACTTCATTTAGTTTGTCCGGGTAATTTTTAGAACGTGTTAAAAAGTTCGAACGGATATCAATAACTCACTTTTTCCCCTGCCGGAAAATTTCCAAGCGTTGGATTTTTTCGTAGTTTAGGAACGTTCTAAGTCGTGCAAGTAACGCGGTGGACCCTCTAAAAGACAACAAACCTTAACTCGATTATGTGACCGTCTTGAACTGCCTCTAAACCTTAGGGTTTTTGGCAGTACGGCGTGCCACATGTGAGGCGTTAGCTTGACCCTTCTACGGCTGGACCATTGGTACTGTAGCATGTGATGGATGTTTTTTTAAAACTAATTTCAAGTGTTGAGAACTATTTGGGAAAACTTGGGCGTTTGATTATTCGATCGGAAAGTTTAACATTGTCTATTTATCTGGAATGTGATACAATATTTGGAATCCACAAGTAGTTATGAGATAACTAATTTGAATGTTATAAATCTAGCAGTTCAGTCTCAATTGATCAGTTGCCACGGAATTTTGATGTGATCAAAAGTCCGTCGCAATCACGCAGCGTAGGCGGATACTCGCCGGGTAAACTTAACAGACAGCCACACCCCATAGCCCCGACCAAGTGACTGTAGGAGAACCCCGTTGCCAAAAGCATCCGTTCGGGTGCTCGCGGCAGCGGTGTTCCGCCTTAGTGCACTTCGTCGACGGCATCGAGGGTGTGGCCGTCTACTAAAGTTTGCGACGAGCATTCGATCAGGATGTCGGGAATCTTGTTGAATTTCCCGACTTGATATTGAAAAGAGTTTTCGATAATGAGACTAAAATGCGGGGTTTATAATTGTTAGGCATGAGATGTCTAAGGAATTCATTTGGTTAAGCATGCGATGTCTAAGGAGGTTGCGGATTCCAACTGTTGTAGTTTTACACTTTCTTTTCTATGACCGTAAGTGTAGTATGTAGTTGTATTGCCGGTTTTCGTTGCTATACATCGACGACAATCGGTGTATGCATACTTACTTACGTTGATGATATGAGATATTATGTTTTGCTGTGATATGTTACATTGGATCGTCGTGTTTGAATAGCCGGGGGTTTTATGTGAGATGAGGGTTTTTATTTTCATTCATGTAAAATTCAATTGTATGTAATATTCTTTTATTGGGGCACTTCCGGGCTGAGGATGATGTCACCATTGTATATTATTTACTTTTCCGCATTAGGTAGACCCAAGGAGGGGAGCACAAGTAACCGGGTTCTAGGGTCCAGTGGGAGACCATCTCGAGGAGTCGGGACCGGGTCTCCTAACCCTAGAATTGGCTGTGTTGCTTGCCGCTCTCGTAGGGGTCTAGGGATGTGGGTTTGGCTATTCATCGCGACCGTGGAATCCGTGTTTTATACAGGCTCGTATTGAAAACACGGACGTCCTAGTATATCCAATATTTCATATATGTTCTTCTGCTGCAATGTTCTGTGATGAGATCATATTACTGGCTGAGACGAATGTTTATATTACACATATGAGATATATATTATATATTGTTGATTTCGTTTCATATCTGATGCTTGTGAAGCATATTAAAATGGGACTTCATTAATGAGATTAATGAATTAAAAGAAACCTAAGATGTTGTAAAAACTTGTTTAAAAACTGGTAGCTCTAGTTCTTGCTTTGCATAGCGGTGTTCCTTGTAGAACATCCAACACCTTATTCGATAAGGAAAGAGCCGAGATCCCTTCACCGGGAGTGACCTCTTTAGTGAAACTAGCAGATGCTACAAACTCGGTTTGTCTTTTGATTGCTTCTATAGTTCTTGCTTTGCATAGTGATATTTGTGAAATATCCTGCACCTTATTCGATGAGGAAAGGGCCGACGATCCCTTCACCGGGAGTGACCCCTTTAGCAAAACTAGAAAAGCCTAAAAAACACTCCATTTAAAAATCACTCGATTCTACAACGATATCAAGTTCATTACGCAAAGGGTTTTCTTAAAAACCTGTCGTAGCCCTTCGTCATTTCAGATAAGTCCTACTTAGTATTCGTGCTACGTTTGTTGACCGTCTAGGCGTAGTGTGCGGTAGCTGATTAGTATTTATCTGCTTATGCATATGATGCAGATTGTTTTAGGGTAGTCGTGCGGCCTTGTTGACCTCTGTCAAGGGTCGTGCGGGTGGGTTTAATTCAATCAGGAAATGACGGGTAGAACTTGACTAGCAGCCTATGGTTTGTTGACCTCCGTCAAGCTCATAGGATGCTAGGGGTAAAATATTATTGGGAATTTCAAGTGTTGAAATTTGCAATGAGATTGCATACCTTCTATGAGATAGTTGGATCCCGATACCCGTTGGGAGTAAGAGTTACTCCTGGGAGAGTTTTGCACATTACAATTAGCCGATCAAGTAGGTGTCCAGAAAGGTGTCAACGGGGTTACGCCCCTGGGAAAACGAGGTTTACTTTAATTAGGTTCGTGCGAAAGCACGGGAAACCTCCCTCAAAGTACCGGCACTGGCCTGGCTGAAAGATTGGCGAACTTGTAGGGTGTAATTAATCCCAGCTAGTCTTTCCTTTTAGGGTTTGAAGGAAGACTTGACTAAAACAGTGGGAGACATCCTGATTAGATAAATTGATAACCAATCTAATCTTGTAAAAGCGCACGCTGAGTGTTTTCTTCTCTCTCTCCAGGTAGCGACCATATCACGCCTTAATCAAGATAATAAAACGGATATATTGACCGAACCCGCTTGTTATATTGAGCTGGGGAACGTTGGTCCCGCTCCAACTTATAATTTTTATAAGACAGAGCAGGAAATAGGGGATTACCGAAATTCCCGTGCCACCCAAACGAAGAAAGTGCATGCTGATACATCTTCTTCGGGTGTGTTCATTACAGAGAACTGTTTCTCAATGTCCTTTACGTCCTGGGTATGAGATACCGGATCAGGATCCCGCATATGTAATCTGTTACATGGGCTACAGAAAGGTAGAGAACTGAGAACGGGTGATAAGTTTCATGAGACAGAAAACGGTGCAAGTGTTGCAGCCAAGTCTGTTGGTCACTGTCACCCTGTATTACCAGAATACATTGATTCTGAACGAATGTTATTAGATACCGAACCTGATATACAACATCATATCAGTCTCTTTATTAGTAAAGAAGGATATAATTTTGTATTGTTGGATAATGTTTTGAACATTTCCTATATCAAGAGTTGATCGGTTCAGGCACGTTATCTAAAAGCATTGACGTTCTAAATCAAACTACAGTCCTTAGTATACAGAACACATACAAGAGGAAGAGTTCAGAAATGAACGAATCCTTCTTGAGGCTTTGTAGACTAGGTCATATCAATGCGACCCGACTAGCTGAAGTTACATTTAGATGCATATTTAAATCTGTTTGAATTTACATCTTGTGAAACTTGTCGGTCATGTCACAAAGATAAGATGACTACAGCTCTGTTTATTGGAAACAGAGAAAGAGTTAGTGAACTCTTGGGATTGATACATGCTGATGTATGAAGGTCCCCTGTCTACACATGCCAAGACCGGTTCTTTGTACTTCATTACATTCTCTGATGATCTCTCAAGATTCAGACATATGTTCCTGTTGAAACACAAGTCCGAAGCTTTTGAGATATTCATAGAATATAAGTTAGAAGTAGAGAACCAAAACAGGTATAAGTATTATATCCTTTGATGAGATCAAGGAGGAGAATACTTGAGCACGGAATTCCTGGACTATTCTAAAGGAGAATGAGATTCTCTCTCGGCATTACTCCTCCGTATACACCATAGCATGATGGTATATCGGGGCGGAGCAATAGCACCCTATGTGATATGGTGTGCTCTATGATGAGTACTACTGAGTTTCCTATTTCCTTTTTGGGAGTTATGCACTTGAGAAGCTGCATACCTATTGAATAGGGTTCAAATCAAATCAGTTGCCTACCACTTCATTTGTGATATGGAAAGGGAAGAGCCCATATCTTAAGTTTGTTAAGATTTGGGGTTGTCCGACCTATGTCTAAAAAGCAAAATCCGGACAAGCTCGAGGCAAAGTCAGATCTGTGGAAATTTGTTGGATATCCCAAGCATTCGCAAGGGAATATCTTCTACCTAACCGAGGAACAAAAGATGTTTTGTTTCTCAGCATGCCACCTTTGTGAAAGGGAATTTCTTGTGAAAAAATTAGTGGTCATGAGGTAGAACTGGAAGGAGTTCCAGCTATACAAACTGCAGCTGATGATTTGGAAGAACCAAAGGATTCAATAGTAACCAACGAACCTCAGCCTCTCCGCCGATCTAGTAGGGTTCCTCACCCACCTGAGAGATACTTAGGTTTCTCTATGACAGTGGGAGCGAGGATTGCATCATGAGATGATGACCCAACTAGTTTCGAGCTGGCCATCAGGAGTGGGACTCTGTAAGAATGGCTGGATGCTTTGCGATCTGAGATGGAATCCTTATACACCAACAAAATATGGACTTTGGTTGCTTTATCTGAAGGGTTAAATCCCCATCAGGAGCAAGTATATCTTGAGAAGATTACTTGGTGTACATGGAAAAGTTGAGACTTTCAAAGCTATGCTTAAGTCCATCCAGATCCTACTTACCACTGCTACATACCATGACTACGATTTTTGGTGGTTGGGTGTCATGACTGCTTTTCTAAATGATGTTTTAGAAGAGAGTGTCTATAAGTACACAGCCAGAGGACTTCATAGACAGTGGATGTCATCACACCCTACTACCTTCTCAACAGATCCATCCCCTATCCTGATGACGTCAAACCTATGACTGTCACATCAGAAATGGATGATCTATCTCCGCTATATCTGCTTTAGTCTATAAATAGACATGAGCCTGATGTCCACCAATGCTTCCGCTGCTTCCACTGACTACGACAACCCTCTGGCAGAGTCATATAGACGTGCACTTCTAAAGCTAGTTTAGAACGACGCTATACTCATTCTCCTGCCGGGTCTCACAGCCTGGAACAACAACAATGGCAAGTGTGGGTAAACAAGAACTTCCCTGTCACCGTCCTTGAGGCTACCGGAGTACCTCTCGGGTGCCTGAAGTTACCCACCTTATCTGCGGAGTGGCCAATGGAATGTCAAAACAGATTGAATCTTTAGGTTCCTTATTAAATCTTCAGTAATCGTTTGCGGTTCTGGAATCACTTCCAGTTCTACCATACTCCCACTACTGTTTTTGAAAAAATCCATTTTTAATAAAACTGTGGCGAGTCTAGAACAATATTTCTATTGATCTGCCAGATGGTAGAAAATTAACCCTCGTTATAGCCTGGGTCAACCCACAAACAGCCATTACAGAAACGTGCCTTGAGTTATCCAGAGTCTGGTTTTAATCATAAGCCGGACAACTCCCCGTACCTTAACAATGTTAAGATATGAACTGTACTATATCCAATATAGAACCAGAGGCACTGATTTAATTTAACCAGATTCAAATCATGCAGCTGTCTCCAGTGCATGTCATCCAAATGGAGAGAGGCCGATCAGCGTTACTCAACTTAGGAATGCTTCCAATTATGAATAACCTGAAAGAGAATCAATTTCTCTTTATCATTACTATCAACTGAATACCATACACAAGTATCTACATCTTCGATCACTTTGAAGAATCCCGATACTTGCTACACTTGGTTCTCTACTCTATTCAAATACCTATAACTCCTCAAAACTTAGACCCTGTGTTTCTACGAAACACATGTCTAAGAACTAGAGAAGTTAAAAGTAAACAGAATATAGTATGAGGACCAACCCCTCTGTCCTAATGGACACTGGACAACATACAATACTCTGTATAAGTCCGCTGAGTCTAACTCTTTCACTGTGTGTCGTAGGTTGAAAACTGTACTTATGGTTAAGAAGAATTACACCGCTGTTTAATGCTCCTTACCTAACCATCCACTGATATAGGTAAATGTCATCGACATAATATCAAAAGGTATATCTCACTCTATGAAAATAGACGTACAGATATATCAATTTGAAATTGGTGCACAACAGCGGATATTCAAAACCAAATATTTGCCGACCGGCAAACATCCCAGGTGATCTCCTCAAATATCACCGATTACAACGAATCCCGATATAATGAGGATGATCACCCAATTCCCAATAACTTACTCCCACTCATCATCTGTAAAACCATACAGATGTGAGAATCAAACCTGGTAAATACATACCCTGGAGCAAGTGTCTAATCGGGAAATCAGTTTTCTTTTAACAATACACAGTGAACTGAAACATTGAAATGTTTCGATGGGGTATCCTGGTATTCCTAGTAATGCCTCTACCATTATCCAGATTCACAACTATAACCGCATAATTCTTTGCCACCTCTCCAAATCCCTTTATATGTCTTTAGGCGTTACCTTCTGCACACCCCTTAGGCCAATTGGTTTTCTTCCTTCCCTACCGTTCGGCACCAGCCTATGGTTTGGAAGAAGACTATCCAATAAGCATAATGGGTGTACTGTCCTAGTCCTAGGAGCACTCGCAATGCGAGAGAAGGTGAAGATAAAAGACAACCGAATAAACCTTATTCCTATTTCTCCTGGACCAGAATCCATCCCCGAACTGGAACAAGTTCCTTTCGAGTTCGTATATAACCATACGATGGAGTATCCAATAAACTGTGGATCTTCGTAGTGATACGGAGTGTCCTGGAGAAATACAAAAGTGATTTAGGATTGGCGAAGAAAAACTTGGTTTGGTCGTGAATATCAGTCGCAATTTACTTTGCCCTCTTACTAATCCCTTGCTTTGTCTTAATCTTAATACCTTCTGCACACCATCGTTATGCTAATTGGTTTTCTTCATTCCCTACCGGTCGGCACCAGGAAGAAGACTATCCAATTTACGTAATAGGTGTACTATCTCCTAAACTAAGGAGTACTCGTAACTTGAGAGAAGGTAAAAGGGAAAAGACAACTGAATAATCCTATCCGTTTTCTCCAGAACCGGAAACCATCCTCGAATTCCTTCGAGTTCGTATCTAACCATACGATGGCTTTGTCCAATGGAAGTGGACGTTCGCAGTAATACGGGGTGTCCTGGAGAAAAGGGTAAAAGTAGGAGTGGCAATGAGGTCTGCAACTCTGACAATCCAAAAGCCAGTGTTAAGAAGGTTCGGTCAACTTGGTCTCTGAGTCATAGTCTTAGGGTCGGGTCAATGGTCGCTGCCAGAGAGAGAGAGAAAAGAAACACTCAGCGTGCACTCTAACCTAGATCAGAATGGTTATCACTTTATCTAATCTGGAAACCTGCCACTGTACCTCAAATTCTCCTCCAAACCTGAAAGAAGAATTAGTCGGGGTCACCCGAGGAGTAAACTAACTCATCAGTGGGAATCGGGATCCAACTATCATCGCATGATAACGTGACGGAATCCGCTCATCCTATCACACTCCAGAAGGTATGCGCATATCTGGCAAGTTTCAGTACTTTTGAAACTCCCGATGTGATTTTTACCCCATGCTCTTATGACCTTGACTAAGGCCAACAAATCATAAGTCACATGTCAAGTTCTACCCGTCATTGTCCAGGTTAATTTGAACCTACCCGTACAAGCCCTTGACTAGGGCCAACAAGGCTATACGACTGTCCCAAACCAACGCATCTATCTATGCTACATATGAACACCCAATAGCTACCAAACACTGTGCCTTGACTATGGCCAACAAACACAGCTTGAATACTATTGACTATCCATATGAAATGACGGAGGGCTACGAATGGTTTCTGGCGAAAACCTTTAACGTAATGAACTAGATATCGTTGAAGGAACGGATAGCTTTTTAGAAAATATAGTGACGAAAACCTTTACTAAAGAGGTCACTCCCGGTGAAGGGATCTCGGCTCTTTCCCCGTAGAATGAGGTGCAGGATATCCCAAATGAATACCACGATGCAAAGCAAAAGTAATCGGCTATAGTGAAGTTAATGCCCTGACTCAAACTTCTGTCCAAGGGGTCACTCCCGGTGAAGGGATCTCGGCCCTTGCCTCGTCGACTGAGGAGCAGGATATTCCAAATGAATACCACGATGCAAAACAAAAGTGAACGTCCTTGCAATAACAGCTTTTTGAAAAGTGTTCCAACAACATCAGAATAGGTTTGTTTTAACTTGCATTGATCCGAATCAATGCAGTCCCATCAAATGATCACACCACAAAGAACGAAAATATACTGACGTACGTATATGCCATCCGCATTCGCCACTGGGTCCCGTCATCACCCGTTAGGTTAGCTAACTAACGACAGAGTGGGGACTGGATTAGCGCGGATGAAAAACATATACAACATCTACTAATATATATACCAATATATAGTATTTCGCTCAAGGCGTGAATAAAATGCAACATCACAGAAATGTACAGCATCACAGAACAATACAGATATCTGGGATCCCCGGGTTTCACAGAGCCACTACTGAAACCCGACGTTCCCCTGGTCGTGTGGATAGCCTGTGCAATGAAAACCTAGACCCCTACGGGCGCGGCAAGTCACCCGCCAAAACCTGAAGCGAGGCAGCCCCCTTCAGCACCGTGAATGGACCACCCAGCACTTCACGGAATCCGGTAACCTGGGCACCCCTCCTGGGTCAACCTGTACCCCCTACGAGTGCGGCGAATAGCCCGCCAATCCTGGGGTGAAGCCCCTTCCGTCCCAATGCCATGAGATGCGGGCTTGTTGCCCTCTAGAACCCGGCTATCCGTACACCCCACCGTGGGGCAATCCTAGTACAGAAAGTAAAATATACATACAACGGGTACATCGACCGCAACCTGGCCGTGCCCCAAAAGAATAATACAAACAGGCAGTGACGGCAGTCCACATGTCGGACGCTCGCCCCGCAATATCAAATGTACATAATACAACAAAACTGTACTAGCATTGCATCCAGGCTATCCCCACGACCGATCCGCAACATCACAGCAAAAACACAGAACATCAACGTGAAAGTCACGTTCGCAAATCCGTCTAACCGGGCTATAGCAGTTAGACCGGATTTACCGATCGAGTGACATTCACGGTCGCAGATATAATGTAAATACTGTGAAATAATGTGTTTAAAATATCCGATCGATCAAAAATTAACAAGTGGGCCCCCAAGCAATACTGTAGCACTCACAGAAAATCTGGGCCCAATATTAATATTCCAAAACCCATAATTACAGCCCAGAAGCCCACTGGAGAATTTCGAAGCATTGATCCCACCAACCTGCGGCGGAACCGCGGCAACAAGGGGGGTTTTGCCGCGGTTCCGCGCTCGAGCTGAGGGATCATTGTCTCGAATTTTCCCAGAGTTCTTAGAACTCCCTGCACATCATTCTGAGACAACCTGAAAAATTTTTAGACTTCAAAAAATTTCGACAGAAACTGATGTGAAGGAAAAATACGGTTTTTGGAAATTTTGGTCGATCGGAAATGCAAACACATCAAACGAAGCTAGACGAAGTTAATGGCGAGGCTCTGATACCACTGTAAGTGCACGGCGGCGCCCCGGTCGTCGACCCGACGGCCAAATGTGGAAACGGTGATAAACTTTAATTTTGCGAACTTTGCAAACCGGCACCACCGCGCACTAAATCCCGGATCGGGCCATTAAACTTGTCCTAGCTAACTAACAAGATAGGGAAGAGATATACCGACTGATCCGAGTCCTCCGGTCTTCATCTCCACTCCGATCTCCTCGCGGGATCTCCGTCCGTCTCCTCCTCGTCGGAAAGGGCACCACGAAGCCTGGTACTTTTACGGGCTCCCACCTCAATACCGAGGCAACTCGGGCGCGAAGTTGGCTAGCCGACGCGCCCAAGATTTGCTGTAGGCAAATGTAGAATACGTCTCTTTGGGGTTGGATGCCACAGATGGAGGAATGGTATGAACTAGACTTTTCAAGTGGAGATGGAATTTGTGTAGCATGTAAGAATGATATGAAACCATTCTCTCATCTCAAAATGAACTCTCTCCCTCACTCAAATGAATGGCCGGCCCATCACAAATGTGAGAATGGTGGAGGGATAAATCAAGCATGAAGGGAGGTGATGGTAGGAGAAGAAAAGAGGTGACCACATCATAAGACAAAGAAACATCAACCATGCTTAAACCTCCATACCCTTTCCAATCTCAATTAATGCAAGTGATGGTGCAAAAGTAATGATGCCATCATAATCAAAGCATATGCAAGAAAACTCTCCACAAAGTGTTATTTGCAAACTTGCAAATAACGCCCTCCATCGGAAAAGTCCGGCCGGGAAAGAACAAAGGAAAACCGGCCGGAACGGAATGCAAACTGGCAACTCCAGAAAACTGGTCCCGTAATAAATTACAGGAAAACCCCGATACTGTGCATACACACCCGCATCTGTATTCCGTCCGGATACAAATGCAAAGAGACAAAATCTACACTGTACTATACTAGGATCCGGCTTAAACCAAAGCCGGCTAGTAATATCCGTCCGATCCTGATCCGTGCAATACCGCACGTATCTGATCGAACCCTGCCATATAACTATACGGCCTCTAGTACAAACCGTCCGATCCTGATCCGTGCAATACCGCACGTATCTGATCGGACCCTGCCATATCTCCATACGGCCTCTACAGCGTTTCGCCCGAAAACTGAGTAACTGAATGTGTGGTGGACTCTAAAGACTCGTCAATACTATGGCTGTGGATTTAACCACTAGCACGTCAGAGGTATAAGCCAATACGTAACGGGCCACCAGCTATTGACCAAAAGGGACGTCGATGAGCGAGCTCATCCTGACACCCTACTGAGCCTGTCAGTGACAATATCCGTACAGTCCGGTCCGTTCGTCTATGAGCATCGCATGTCGGGCCTAGGGGGTGGGTAAAAGTCAGACCCCCAAAAGCGGTACAAGTCTTGTCGGAGTGTAGCCCAGAACACCCTGAGATACTACTGGAATACCTACCAGTAAATCTCCTGCCTTGGCCAAGGACTTCGTGTAATGGCTCTCCTAGACACATCGCGACCTCACCCCCAATACCGGGAGAGACGAACCCCCGAAGATCCGCTCACTGCCTCCATGTGGCTCGGGACTGTACCCAACTAAAACCTGTTTGCACGACTCCTTTGAGCCGTGGTAGGGTAGTAATCAAAGCACAGTGGGAACTCACACGAGACAAATGACGATCCCCAGGTCGATGAACTAACCTGTACACATGTCACCTGGGAACTGCTATCTGACGTCAGGTATAAGACCAACTAGCATGTTCCCGGCGAGTCCTGTCCGGTGTACTCATAACCCAATGAGCACCTGTATACATCTTAGGTGAACCAACTGACACCAGTGGCTTGTGAGACCGGCCACCGCCCCTCGTCGGGGTCTCGACTGTATACACTAGTCTACTCTGGAGAATCGATGCCCTGTCTCGAAACTCCCACGACTAGGGACCATTTAAGGATGTGCTTAAAGACTACCAGCTCCCACTTAAATGATCGCCCTCATACTGCTGGTGGTCAAGCAAGAATCCTAGGGGCTCTATCAATGTGTAATAGCGACATGTAAGGTCACCTGAAACAGTACACGATGATAAAGGTAAACCAGATAGCAAACTATCATCTCGAGTAAGACTGTCGTACCGGGATAGGTCCTCCCTCAATCATTGCAATCACGTGCCTGTGATCCAATAATTGACTCTGAGGGCACTATCTCCAACAATCTCCCACTTGCACTCAAGGCTAATTATTGCGATGTCGCATACTCACAGCCCGTGTGATACCGAACACCCAACTCCTCTACTAGTCAGTCTCACAAAGCTCGTTTGCGAGACTATTGCGTTTGAGGAATAGCCTCAGCGAGTGGATCCGCTTTGAAGTTTCTTTCTATGTCTCTCTATATCTCAAGTTCGCGGAGAAAACCATCTCCCGAAATGAGCAATACCTGTCTTAGAATGTCTGGATGTCTGATGGGACCTAGTTCATAAATGAACTCCAAATCCAAACTTCTTAGACTGTATCGTCAACTGAACTTAATCAGTATCCTGCGCCATGCCACCCTCAGTATTGCCTTGGATCACCTGTCCAGAATACTTCCCCTCGTCAGAAGGAAAACTATAACTCTGACGATCACCCTGTCGTCCATGTCACCTTGGAAGCCTGGAGTGATAACCGTCTCCTAAAAGAGGCAGCCGTTATCATATCCCTAGAACATCCACTTATGTTCTAAAACTGCTTCCGACTGTTTCTCCAGGATTGGATCAATGTTAACTTATTGCATCTAGTGCAAGAACAACATCTGGTGTGGTACTTGACATCTCATGATTGACTCAATTGCCTAAGCAAGTGATCTGCCAATCATGCGCATCCCTCTCCCGTTTAGTCTATAAGACACCTTTAGAGAGGGTGACTCCATCACCTGCAGGTACACTACCGTGCCAGGAGTCGTCCATTCTAAATACTCTTAGAATGCTGTCAAAGTACCCTTATTGGGAAACCACCCAAATCCAGATCTAAAACCATAGATCTAGTAACCAGTATGTCTGATATTATGTCCAAGTCCTTTATGGAGAAACCACTGTGTGACGACCAAAGTATAACCGATCGTAGTATAGGAATATCACTTCCTACTTTGTGTATGTCATCCAAAACCCGGATATCACACCCTACTACCTTCTCAACAGATCCATCCCCTATCCTGATGACGTTAAACCTATGACTGTCACATCAGAAATGGATGATCTATCTCCGCTATATCTGCTTTAGTCTATAAATAGACATGAGCCTGATGTCCACCAATGCTTCCGCTGCTCCCACTGACTACGACAACACTCTGGCAGAGTCATATAGACGTGCACTTCTAAAGCTAGTTTAGAACGACGCTATACTCATTCTCCTGCCGGGTCTCGCAGCCTGGAACAACAACAATGGCAAGTGTGGGTAAACAAGAACTTCCCTGTCACCGTCCTTGAGGCTACCGGAGTACCTCTCGGGTGCCTGAAGTTACCCACCTTATCTGCGGAGTGGCCAATGGAATGTCAAAACAGATTGAATCTTTAGGTTCCTTATTAAATCTTCAGTAATCGTTTGCGGTTCTGGAATCACTTCCAGTTCTACCATACTCCCACTACTGTTTTTGAAAAAATCCATTTTTAATAAAACTGTGGCGAGTCTAGAACAATATTTCTATTGATCTGCCAGATGGTAGAAAATTAACCCTCGTTATAGCCTGGGTCAACCCACAAACAGCCATTACAGAAACGTGCCTTGAGTTATCCAGAGTCTGGTTTTAATCATAAGCCGGACAACTCCCCGTACCTTAACAATGTTAAGATATGAACTGTACTATATCCAATATAGAACCAGAGGCACTGATTTAATTTAACCAGATTCAAATCATGCAGCTGTCTCCAGTGCATGTCATCCAAATGGAGAGAGGCCGATCAGCGTTACTCAACTTCGGAATGCTTCCAATTATGAATAACCTGAAAGAGAATCAATTTCTCTTTATCATTACTATCAACTGAATACCATACACAAGTATCTACATCTTCGATCACTTTGAAGAATCCCGATACTTGCTACACTTGGTTCTCTACTCTATTCAAATACCTATAACTCCTCAAAACTTAGACCCTGTGTTTCTACGAAACACATGTCTAAGAACTAGAGAAGTTAAAAGTAAACAGAATATAGTATGAGGACCAACCCCTCTGTCCTAATGGACACTGGACAACATACAATACTCTGTATAAGTCCGCTGAGTCTAACTCTTTCACTGTGTGTCGTAGGTTGAAAACTGTACTTATGGTTAAGAAGAATTACACCGCTGTTTAATGCTCCTTACCTAACCATCCACTGATATAGGTAAATGTCATCGACATAATGTCAAAAGGTATATCTCACTCTATGAAAATAGACGTACAGATATATCAATTTGAAATTGGTGCACAACAGCGGATATTCAAAACCAAATATTTGCCGACCGGCAAACATCCCAGGTGATCTCCTCAAATATCACCGATTACAACGAATCCCGATATAATGAGGATGATCACCCAATTCCCAATAACTTACTCCCACTCATCATCTGTAAAACCATACAGATGTGAGAATCAAACCTGGTAAATACATACCCTGGAGCAAGTGTCTAATCGGGAAATCAGTTTTCTTTTAACAATACACAGTGAACTGAAACATTGAAATGTTTCGATGGGGTATCTTGGTATTCCTAGTAATGCCTCTACCATTATCCAGATTCACAACTATAACCGCATAATTCTTTGCCACCTCTCCAAATCCCTTTATATGTCTTTAGTCGTTACCTTCTGCACACCCCGTAGGCCAAATGGTTTTCTTCCTTCCCTACCGTTCGGCACCAGCCTATGGTTTGGAAGAAGACTATCCAATAAGCATAATGGGTGTACTGTCCTAGTCCTAGGAGCACTCGCAATGCGAGAGAAGGTGAAGATAAAAGACAACCGAATAAACCTTATTCCTATTTCTCCTGGACCAGAATCCATCCCCGAACTGGAACAAGTTCCTTTCGAGTTCGTATATAACCATACGATGGAGTATCCAATAAACTGTGGATCTTCGTAGTGATACGGAGTGTCCTGGAGAAATACAAAAGTGATTTAGGATTGGCGAAGAAAAACTTGGTTTGGTCGTGAATATCAGTCGCAATTTACTTTGCCCTCTTACTAATCCCTTGCTTTGTCTTAATCTTAATACCTTCTGCACACCATCGTTATGCTAATTGGTTTTCTTCATTCCCTACCGGTCGGCACCAGGAAGAAGACTATCCAATTTGCGTAATAGGTGTACTATCTCCTAAACTAAGGAGTACTCGTAACTTGAGAGAAGGTAAAAGGGAAAAGACAACTGAATAATCCTATCCGTTTTCTCCAGAACCGGAAACCATCCTCGAATTCCTTCGAGTTCGTATCTAACCATACGATGGCTTTGTCCAATGGAAGTGGACGTTCGCAGTAATACGGGGTGTCCTGGAGAAAAGGGTAAAAGTAGGAGTGGCAATGAGGTCTGCAACTCTGACAATCCAAAAGCCAGTGTTAAGAAGGTTCGGTGAACTTGGTCTCTGAGTCATAGTCTTAGGGTCGGGTCAATGGTCGCTGCCAGAGAGAGAGAGAAAAGAAACACTCAGCGTGCACTCTAACCTAGATCAGAATGGTTATCACTTTATCTAATCTGGAAACCTGCCACTGTACCTCAAATTCTCCTCCAAACCTGAAAGAAGAATTAGTCGGGGTCACCCGAGGAGTAAACTAACTCATCAGTGGGAATCGGGATCCAACTATCATCGCATGATAACGTGACGGAATCCGCTCACCCTATCACACTCCAGAAGGTACGCGCATATCTGGCAAGTTTCAGTACTTTTGAAACTCCCGATGTGATTTTTACCCCATGCTCTTATGACCTTGACTAAGGCCAACAAATCATAAGTCACATGTCAAGTTCTACCCGTCATTGTCCAGGTTAATTTGAACCCACCCGTACAAGCCCTTGACTAGGGCCAACAAGGCTATACGACTGTCCCAAACCAACGCATCTATCTATGCTACATATGAACACCCAATAGCTACCAAACACTGTGCCTTGACTATGGCCAACAAACACAGCTTGAATACTATTGACTATCCATATGAAATGACGGAGGGCTACGAATGGTTTCTGGCGAAAACCTTTAACGTAATGAACTTGATATCGTTGAAGGAACGGATAGCTTTTTAGAAAATATAGTGACGAAAACCTTTACTAAAGAGGTCACTCCCGGTGAAGGGATCTCGGCTCTTTCCCCGTAGAATGAGGTGCAGGATATCCCAAATGAATACCACGATGCAAAGCAAAAGTAATCGGCTATAGTGAAGTTAATGCCCTGACGCAAACTTCTGTCCAAGGGGTCACTCCCGGTGAAGGGATCTCGGCCCTTGCCTCGTCGACTGAGGAGCAGGATATTCCAAATGAATACCACGATGCAAAACAAAAGTGAACGTCCTTGCAATAACAGCTTTTTGAAAAGTGTTCCAACAACATCAGAATAGGTTTGTTTTAACTTGCATTGATCCGAATCAATGCAGTCCCATCAAATGATCACACCACAAAGAACGAAAATATACTGACGTACGTATATGCCATCCGCATTCGCCACTGGGTCCCGTCATCACCCGTTAGGTTAGCTAACTAACGGCAGAGTGGGGACTGGATTAGCGCGGATGAAAAACATATACAACATCTACTAATATATATACCAATATATAGTATTTCGCTCAAGGCGTGAATAAAATGCAACATCACAGAAATGTACAGCATCACAGAACAATACAGATATCTGGGATCCCCGAGTTTCACAGAGCCACTACTGAAACCCGACGTTCCCCTGGTCGTGTGGATAGCCTGTGCAATGAAAACCTAGACCCCTACGGGCGCGGCAAGTCACCCGCCAAAACCTGAAGCGAGGCAGCCCCCTTCAGCACCGTGAATGGACCACCCAGCACTTCACGGAATCCGGTAACCTGGGCACCCCTCCTGGGTCAACCTGTACCCCCTACGAGTGCGGCGAATAGCCCGCCAATCCTGGGGTGAAGCCCCTTCCGTCCCAATGCCATGAGATGCGGGCTTGTTGCCCTCCAGAACCCGGCTATCCGTACACCCCACCGCGGGGCAATCCTAGTACAGAAAGTAAAATATACATACAACGGGTACATCGACCGCAACCTGGCCGTGCCCCAAAAGAATAATACAAACAGGCAGTGACGGCAGTCCACATGTCGGACGCTCGCCCCGCAATATCAAATGTACATAATACAACAAAACTGTACTAGCATTGCATCCAGGCTATCCCCACGACCGATCCGCAACATCACAGCAAAAACACAGAACATCAACGTGAAAGTCACGTTCGCAAATCCGTCAAACCGGGCTATAGCAGTTAGACCGGATTTACCGATCGAGTGACATTCACGGTCGCAGATATAATGTAAATACTGTGAAATAATGTGTTTAAAATATCCGATCGATCAAAAATTAACAAGTGGGCCCCCAAGCAATACTGTAGCACTCACAGAAAATCTGGGCCCAATATTAATATTCCAAAACCCATAATTACAGCCCAGAAGCCCACTGGAGAATTTCGAAGCATTGATCCCACCAACCTGCGGCGGAACCGCGGCAACAAGGGGGGTTTTGCCGCGGTTCCGCGCTTGAGCTGAGGGATCATTGTCTCGAATTTTCCCAGAGTTCTTAGAACTCCCTGCACATCATTCTGAGACAACCTGAAAAATTTTTAGACTTCAAAAAATTTCGACAGAAACTGATGTGAAGGAAAAATACGGTTTTTGGAAATTTTGGTCGATCGGAAATGCAAACACATCAAACGAAGCTAGACGAAGTTAATGGCGAGGCTCTGATACCACTGTAAGTGCACGGCGGCGCCCCGGTCGTCGACCCGACGGCCAAATACGGAAACGGTGATAAACTTTAATTTTGCGAACTTTGCAAACCGGCACCACCGCGCACTAAATCCCGGATCGGGCCATTAAACTTGTCCTAGCTAACTAACAAGATAGGGAAGAGATATACCGACTGATCCGAGTCCTCCGGTCTTCATCTCCACTCCGATCTCCTCGCGGGATCTCCGTCCGTCTCCTCCTCGTCGGAAAGGGCACCACGAAGCCTGGTACTTTTACGGGCTCCCACCTCAATACCGAGGCAACTCGGGCGCGAAGTTGGCTAGCCGACGCGCCCAAGATTTGCTGTAGGCAAATGTAGAATACGTCTCTTTGGGGTTGGTTGCCACAGATGGAGGAATGGTATGAACTAGACTTTTCAAGTGGAGATGGAATTTGTGTAGCATGTAAGAATGATATGAAACCATTCTCTCATCTCAAAATGAACTCTCTCCCTCACTCAAATGAATGGCCGGCCCATCACAAATGTGAGAATGGTGGAGGGATAAATCAAGCATGAAGGGAGGTGATGGTAGGAGAAGAAAAGAGGTGACCACATCATAAGACAAAGAAACATCAACCATGCTTAAACCTCCATACCCTTTCCAATCTCAATTAATGCAAGTGATGGTGCAAAAGTAATGATGCCATCATAATCAAAGCATATGCAAGAAAACCCTCCACAAAGTGTTATTTGCAAACTTGCAAATAACGCCCTCCATCGGAAAAGTCCGGCCGGGAAAGAACAAAGGAAAACCGGCCGGAACGGAATGCAAACTGGCAACTCCAGAAAACTGGTCCCGTAATAAATTACAGGAAAACCCCGATACTGTGCATACACACCCGCATCTGTATTCCGTCCGGATACAAATGCAAAGAGACAAAATCTACACTGTACTATACTAGGATCCGGCTTAAACCAAAGCCGGCTAGTAATATCCGTCCGATCCTGATCCGTGCAATACCGCACGTATCTGATCGAACCCTGCCATATAACTATACGGCCTCTAGTACAAACCGTCCGATCCTGATCCGTGCAATACCGCACGTATCTGATCGGACCCTGCCATATCTCCATACGGCCTCTACAGCGTTTCGCCCGAAAACTGAGTAACTGAATGTGTGGTGGACTCTAAAGACTCGTCAATACTATGGCTATGGATTTAACCACTAGCACGTCAGAGGTATAAGCCAATACGTAACGGGCCACCAGCTATTGACCAAAAGGGACGTCGATGAGCGAGCTCATCCTGACACCCTACTGAGCCTGTCAGTGACAATATCCGTACAGTCCGGTCCGTTCGTCTATGAGCATCGCATGTCGGGCCTAGGGGGTGGGTAAAAGTCAGACCCCTAAAAGCGGTACAAGTCGTGTCGGAGTGTAGCCCAGAACACCCTGAGATACTACTGGAATACCTACCAGTAAATCTCCTGCCTTGGCCAAGGACTTCGTGTAATGGCTCTCCTAGACACAGCGCGACCTCACCCCCAATACCGGGAGAGACGAACCCCCGAAGATCCGCTCACTGCCTCCATGTGGCTCGGGACTGTACCCAACTAAAACCTGTTTGCACGACTCCTTTGAGCCGTGGTAGGGTAGTAATCAAAGCACAGTGGGAACTCACACGAGACAAATGACGATCCCCAGGTCGATGAACTAACCTGTACACATGTCACCTGGGAACTGCTATCTGACGTCAGGTATAAGACCAACTAGCATGTTCCCGGCAAGTCCTGTCCGGTGTACTCATAACCCAATGAGCACCTGTATACATCTTAGGTGAACCAACTGACACCAGTGGTTTGTGAGACCGGCCACCGCCCCTCGTCGGGGTCTCGACTGTATACACTAGTCTACTCTGGAGAATCGATGCCCTGTCTCGAAACTCCCACGACTAGGGACCATTTAAGGATGTGCTTAAAGACTACCAGCTCCCACTTATATGATCGCCCTCATACTGCTGGTGGTCAAGCAAGAATCCTAGGGGCTCTATCAATGTGTAATAGCGACCTGTAAGGTCACCTGAAACAGTACACGATGATAAAGGTAAACCAGATAGCAAACTATCATCTCGAGTAAGACTGTCGTACCGGGATAGGTCCTCCCTCAATCATTGCAATCACGTGCCTGTGATCCAATAATTGACTCTGGGGGCACTATCTCCAACAGTTTCCTATGCTACGCTCGGTCAATCTCCGCTTATCACAAGGATTCTCCATATAGGATCAAAGTGATACCTCCTAAATCCGGGGTTTTGGATCTATGAGATAGATCTAATTGAATGTTAGTATACTCACTAGCTATAGTGAGATGGTATCAATCGATCCTGGGGAGAATCACTGGAAAGGTTCTAGGGTGATAAGGACGACTGAATGTCAGTCGCAGGCATTGTCTTTACCCTCAGTGGAGGGACGGTATGTTGGAAGAGTTCCAAGCTAGATACCGTGACATACTAGACGATTAAAGGCAAGATACATCGTTACCAAGGATGCTACCAAAGAGGCGGTCTGGATATATAAGTTCATGAGATGAACTTCGTTCCTACCATTGTGTGACAATGGAGTTGTGGCTTATGCCAAGGAACCCCCGTCCCATCAGATATCCAGATATAATTCTTAGGCAGTATCACCTGATCATGGAGATAGTTGATCTCCAGAGAGATCGAGGTTAGGAGAGTAGACACAGAGGACAACAGCGCGGATCCACTCACAAAGGCCTTTTTCCCGGTAGAGACTTTTATGGGAAGGTTGTGTATGAGATACTTCAACCAAAGCTAATTGTTGGGTATGCGATACCACAACAGATGGCCCTAGTGCAAGTGGGAGATTGTTAGTTATGTGTGTGCCCTAAAGGCCATTACTGTACATACGATGTATATTGTAATGGATGCTTGGACATATATAGGGAGGACTTTCTTGCTCGACATGATAGTATGCTATCTGGTTGCACTTTATCTTAACATGTACTCTGATTGTCTCTATATTACATGTCGATAAAGCCCTTCGGATATGTACTCGACTACTGGGACTATGATGAGATCATACTAGTGGGGCCACGGTAGTCGACGAGTACATCCTATAACTGTTCCTAGTCGAGGGTGTATCGAGACAGGGCATCGATACACCAGAATAGACTAGCGTATACGCATCTTGACCCATATTGGGCGATGGATGATCCCATATCCATCGGTGTTTGACATCAAGGATGGTGTACGGGTGCTCAGTGGAGACTGGGTACACTGGACGGACTCGCCGAGAACTCCCAGATGGTATTATACCTCACGTCAGATGGCAGTTCTCCGGTGACACTGGTACAGAGTAGTCTGTTGACCCGAGATCGTCATAGAGTCTTGTGTGATTCCCACTGTGCTTTGATTTCCATCATACCACGTCCAAGAGGGCGTGCAAAAAGGTGGCTTTTGGGTACAGTCCCGAATCACATGGAGGCAATGAGCGATAGGAGGGGATTCGTCTCTCCCGGTATAGGGAGTTGATGTTGTGCTGTGTTCGATTGGCTATAACCGGAAATCCCTGGCCAGGGTTCCTGAGATTTACTGGTAAGTGTTATCAGTAGTTTCTCGAACTGTTATAGACCTCATATCGACACGACTTATCAAGCTACTGGGGTCTGACGTATACCACCCCTAGGCGAGATATGCGACATATCAGACGACGAGACCGGACTGTACGGGAGTGTTACTGATTGGATTCACAGGAGAATATATAGGCTTGCTTGTTGATCTTCTGAGCGCTCAATACCTGGGTGGCTGTTACGTTTAGCTGACCGCTTGCAGCTTGTGGGTGTTTGATATGATCATCACCTACTGCCGGCGTATTGACGATTCTTTAGAGTCCTACACAGAGATTTCTTGACTCAGGAAAAACGGAGTAGGGGCACATATGTGATATGTGCGGGACCGAGGATAATGCGGTATGTGATACCGTATTGGATTCTCGCGATATGAGATATCGGCCGGGTATATGTGATATAGCTGGGTCATCGTATTGTCGGTTATATGCGATATAGCCGGATTATCGGATCAAGTGTTGATTCGATAATTTAATGTATAATAATATATATGATATATTAAATTACATTAACTAATATTAGCTCACTAAAAGATTCTTTTTCGCACTCGGGTAATACATTGATATATATGCGATATATGTTAATTGTATTATTTTATATTGTTACGATAAATATTATATATGTGATATATAATATTGTAACATGATATGATAACTAATGCAACATGTTTAATGGAGATTAAACAAGGTTAGGGTTTGTTTTGGGTTAGTTCCTTCTTGATGATTCTAGAAGGTTTCTTTTTGTTTTGTGCAAGATATTTTCCAATGACTCATGCTTTAACCCAACCCAAACCCTAGCCCTTGGTTAATTCTCTACAAAAAGGTTTAGCAACCATGGTTGCATTATTCATCATTATCTTCTTTACATTATTCATCACAAAAGGATTCTATTATTGATTCATCTTCTTCTTCCTTCTTTCTTTCACGGAAAAAGCTTTCTAGCTTTTTCCAAGTGATGAAATTGAGTGAGAATATGATTAAAATGAGAGCAAAAATCCTACTTCATCATCCTCATCTACCCTTGCCCTTTAGATGAGAGTGTTCAGTTCAATTAGTGAGTGTTAGCTTGTGTTAATGAAACTTCAAGGTAGATCATCTATGTTATCGAAGATCGGAAGCAAGACTGCATCTTTCTCTTCGTGGGGCCTCTCGAGAGTCCGGAACACGATGATCGCAGCGAAGGGACCTCAACACGGAGCTTAAGAAGTGAAAGAACGGATCTACAAAGGTTGTAATCCCTCTCACTTAGTGTTAAAGTGTTTAACATGCTTGTTTTCGCATAAACACTAGTTTAAAGATCCGGCTTTGGGTTGTTCGGCACGGCTAACTTTTAAATCGGGCATGGTTGATGCCTCGTAGACCTTTGTGGCAGTGCCTAGCATCCCTACAAGAACAATATCCGTATATTGCTCATTATCCATAGTCCATCACAGTTCCTCTAGTTCTTCTATAAGACCAATCATTTTCAAAACATGGTCTCCTACCGATGCACCAGGGGCCATTCGCATCTGAAACAGTTTTCGAGATGCCTTGTATCTCAAAGTACGAGATTGCTCTTCATACAACTCCTTTGTGTGAAGAAAGATGGATTGCACATCCATATTCTCGTGTTGCTTCTGATGGACATTGTCCATAGAAGCAAGCGTGAGGCACTTGGCCGTGTTGCATTCAATATCCCAAGTTTTTCGGATCTCCCTATCCGAGACAGATGATTCAGGTCCTGGGACAGGTGGGGCTTCGGTAGTGAGGACATATGATACTTTATCATATATGAGTGCAATGTTCAAGTTTCTCAACCATTCTTTATAATTTGGTCCTGTCAGTTTATTATTCTCTAATAGAAGCTTAAGTCCCGACATCGGTAACTGCCATTCGGAGAGAGAAAAGATTACACTTAGCGAAATACTCTTGCAAAGAATTAGATTGGTTATTATCTTATCTAATCGATGTCTCCCACTGCTTTTATCAAATTTTCTTTCAAAACCTGAAAAGAAAACTAGCCAGGATTAATTGCATTCTACAGTTTCTCTAACCAGTCAGCCAAGCCAGTGTTGGTACTTTGAGGGAGGTTCCCCGTGCTTTCGTACAGACCTAATTAAAATAAACCCCGTTTTCCCAGAGGTCAAACCCCATTAACACTTTTCTAGAAACCTACTGGATTAGCTAATTGTAAAGTGCAAAACTCTCCTGGAAGTAACACTTACTTACAGTGAGATCGGGATCCAACTATCATATAGATGGTATGCAATCTCATTGCAAATTTCAACTCTTGAAACTCCCGATATGGTTTTTTCCCTAGTCACTTATGACCTTGGCTATGGTCAACATATTATAAGTACTAGTCAAGTTCTACCCATCATTTCGTGATTAACTAGACCCACCCATATGACCTTTGACTATGATCAACATAATCATATGAATGTCCTAACTGATCGCATCATATGCTTTATAGGAAGACATCACTTAGCTACCGTACACTACGCCTTGACGATGATCAAAATACGCAGCACGAATACTAAGTACTCTGCTTCCTAAAATACGCAGCACAACACTTGAGCCGAGTTCAAAAATTTCCAGAACATGTCACAGCCCCTTATGAACCAGCCGTAGAAGGGTCAAACCAACGCCTCACATGTGGCAACGCTAAACTACCACAAACCCAAGGGTTCAGTGGCAGGTTTGACGGTCACATAATCGAGTCAATGTTACGTTCTTCTAGAGGGTCCACAGATACGCTTGCAAGTTTTTCCGAAAGTTTCAAAACCGGGAAAAAATCCAACACTTGAAAAATTTCCAATACGGGAAAAATTGTGTTTCTGATATTCGTTCGAACATTTTAACACGTTCTAAATTACCTGAAAAACTGAATGATGTTAAACTTTCCGATCGAATCAACGAATACAAAAGATCTCCAGAAAACTCAGCACCTGAGTAACTTTAAAAATTCCCAGAAGCATGTAGTAACACATATGGATACACCGTAGGAAACACTTTCCCTAACTCCCAAGAGCGGCCGCGGAACCGCCGCCACTAGTCTGGTACGGCCGCGGTTCTGCGGCGCTTTGGAGTCAACGGTGAATAAAATTTCACAGTTATCCATACATTTACCTGCTTAATTTTTTAAGTATTTTTAATTTGAAAAATAACAACTTTTTAAAAAAATTTCCAGAGAGTGGTCCAAATTGGTGTTTCGTGGTTCGATCGGACTTTTAACTTCGCCGACGCATCGCCTAAAGCTCTAGCTTGGCTCTGATACCACGGTTGGGTTTACCTAGCACCTTATCAAGGGTTTGGAAGCATCACATATGCCATAATCAAAATTTTAAAGGTGCTAATAGAACTTGACAAGAATCATAACTAGAAATTTAGGGTCTCATGCAACTAAGCATCACATGCAACTGAAAAACTTTCACTAAGGGTAGAGATTACAACCTTTGTAGACCTCCCTTGGTGACTCCTTGGCACTGTGAGAGTTTGGAACGGATCGATGGAAGCCTTCCTTGTCCACGATGATCCACCCGAAGTCCCTTTGCCCAAAGCTCCTTGCTTTACTTGATTTGTGAATGAAGTAGAGCAAACACACTACACAAATCGGCTAGATGTGTGTAGTATAATGATGTGGTTTTTATTCAACAATTAAAACCCTTTCTTTTTATCAACCTCACTCAAGGAAAAATTCAAGAGAGGAAGAAGAAGAGAATGGTAGCTAAGCTTGAGCTCTTCTCTCACTCCCTTCTCATTTTTTCCATCTATTTTCACATATTCCTTCATATCTCATATGAATCCTTTTATAGAGATGAGAATGAATAATCAACATTATATCACACTACAATCATGGGTGGAAATTCTTTTCATTAAAAGTTAGGTAAAGTTTAGCCACTAATGGATAATGGAGCATGAGTGGATTTTCTTTACATTAACTTAAAATGACAAATATATATAATTGCTCCAATATAAGTCTTGCATTGCCACCAATTTTGTATCAACAACCATGATACAAATGTATGTATGTATGTGTCCATGCACATCATCATGTGCATACATGCATGCATACAAAAGGGTTTAGTTATTTTGTTAAATCAACACTTGATTTAGCAAACCGATCATATCACATACGACCCGACCAATAGAAAATGTCCGATTAATATATGGTATCATATATCCGTATTTAATCGGGTCCCTATGCATATCTCATATGCACACCACATCTTTTGGCCTGAGCTAGGAAACTTCATTGTGGGACTCTAAGACTCGTCAATACGCCGGCAGTAGGTGATGATCATATCAAATACCTACAAGCCGCAAGAGGTCAGCTAAACGTAACGGCCACCCGGGTATTGAACGATCAGAAGAAAACCAGCGAAGCTGTCAAAACTCCCGTCGAGCCAACTGGCAACACTTACCGTACAGTCCGGTCTCTTTGTCAGATATGCTGTATATCGAGTCCAGGGATGGAATCGTCGACCCCAATAACTCAATAAGTCATGCCGGTGTATGGCTCATAACAGATCGAGAAACTACTGATAACACTTATCAGTAAATCTCAGCAGCCCTCGCCAGAGACTTCTTGTTATAGCCAATCGAGTATAGCACAACATCAACTCCCAATACCGGGAGAGACGAAACCCCTCCTATCGTTCATTATCTCCATGTGCCTCGAGACGATACCCAAAGACCACCTGTTTGCATGACTCAGTAGAGCCGTGGTAGGGTGGAGATCAAAATACAGTGGGAGGACACACAAGACTCTATGACGATCTCGGGTCTACAGACTAACCTGTACCAGTGTTACCTGAGAATTGCTATCCGACGATAGATATAATACCACATAGGAGTTCTCGGCGAGTCCGTTCAGTGTACCCAGTCTCCACTGAGCACCCGCATACAATCTTTGGTGTCACCTCACCAGATGGATATGGGATCATCCATCGCCCATCATATGGGACAAGAATAGTATACGCTAGTCTACTCTGGAATATCGATGCCCTGTCTCGATACACCCTCGACTAGGAACAGTTCAAGGATATGCTTATAAACTACACGTGCCCCACTAGTATGATCCGCATCATAATCACAGTAGTCAAGCAAATATCCTTTGGGCTTTATCAACATGTGTAAATGATCAAATCTACATGTCAAGATAAAGTAAACCAGATAGCATACAATCATGTTGAGCAAGAAAGTCATTTATATATATGTCCAAGTTTCCACTATCCATATAATGGCCTTTAGGGCATACATATCTAACAATATATCGCCTAATGTTCATATAATATATCATATCATATCATGACATTTCATCTCATATCATATAACATAGCCTCATGACATCATGTCCGATCATATCGACTCATATCATTATAACTTGTCAAATACTCATCTCATGATATTATATCAAAGTTATCCTCAAACTTACATGTGTGTGTGTACACATATACATATACATATACATACATATATATATATATATACATACATACATACACATACGCATATCTGTATGTGTGCGCAACATATATACCAATGGCTCAAGGCTAAGAAAATAAGAACTAAGGACATACCTCCCTACGAGTATGCTTACTATCGCCTATAGTCTCCTAGAACCCTATTAGCAAAGTATACATATCTATTATTTATATATATATAACTATATACGTAGTACCCTAATACT
Organism: Agapanthus africanus; assembly: GCA_030015575.1. Classification (NCBI taxonomy): domain Eukaryota; kingdom Viridiplantae; phylum Streptophyta; class Magnoliopsida; order Asparagales; family Amaryllidaceae; genus Agapanthus; species Agapanthus africanus. The sequence continues at coordinate 200,274,775 of CM057347.1, read as the reverse complement.
AAGGTTGCGGGGGTGCTATACGCCATCCACCCGACTTCCCCCATAGATATACATCTACTCACCTATTATCCTCGCTCTAGCCGAAGTCGATGAACGCCTTGCTCTTCTTCATCGCCCCGGAAGTTCACGCAAATGTACCTACAAGTCAAAGCACATCGTGTCGAAATCAAAATCAACTCTTGAAAACCGATACAGCAAGGTGTACATAGGTTAGAACCTATGGTCCACGCATACACGAATAACCAAACAACTCCCGACATTGACGTACAAACGTCAAACGACCGAGTCAAAACTCAATATCAAAAACCTAGTTTTCAAAAGTCGTAAAACAAAATTTGAAACTTACTAAAACACTCCTAGATTTTACCCAAGATGAAATTCGGACATTCTGCACATTGGATAAGCCTAGTTATCAGAGGTGGACCAAGAACCAAACCCTAACTCCGAGGTCAGGCTGCAAATTGCGGCCATATGGGATAAATTGGCGGCCAAGGTAAGGAGATAGGGGCTTCTAGGGTATCTTCCTAATAGCCTGCACATCCTACTGTATCTGCAAAATATTTTTCAGAGTCCTCAAGTCATTCCAGATTCCATTTGAACACCACAATTTCAACGAAACCCGATGTCGGAAAATTCTAAGTACGTGTTTTGGGACTTCTAAACTCACTTAGACTAGGGATTCTATCACTAAAGGCTGGTAGTCACTCTCTAAACTCTCTACTATGACACTACTACTCATTCAAACCACCAAAGATCATCCTAGAATTTTCCAAGTTCACTAAACATAACTTATTTAACTCTAAACTAATATAGGAGGTTAGGAAACATAAAAACTTAGTGAAAGGTGAGTATTTTACCTCAAAAAGCAACTCAAGAAAATTCTAAGATGGCCAAATGAGCTTAAGACTAGAACAACCATGATGCTTGTAGTGAGCTTAGGAATAATTTTTGTGAAGTTTGTATAAGGTTTTGGTGGAGTTTTGAGGGTGTTGTATGGTGGTAGTGAGGGTTGTAGTGAGTTGAAGAAAAATGAAGGAGGAGATGTAGAAGAGGAGATGAAGAAATGAAGAAGGGAAGAGAGGGTTGTAGAAACTTCTATCTCTCTCCCCCCCCCCCCCCATACTCTCTTCTCCCCCCTCTCTCATATATTCTTTTCTTTTCTTTTCTCATTTTCTTTTCTCTTTAAAACCAAACAAATTTAAAAGCAAACTAAAATGGAACTATGGTAATAAATATGAACAAGTATTACAAAATGGAATGTAGCATGTCATGATACATAAACATGGTTTAATATATAATTAGTAAAATACTAATCAAGTTTAGCATAAACTTGTATGTAAATAATTGCGTAATAATTTATAGAAGCTCAAATCCGATAAATGCTTTCATAAATAATAATTCATATTAATATTCCAATTATTTTCCAAATTATATGTATATAATTATACCATTCCATTAAAACTAATTTCCATACTTTTATAATATTTATAAAATTTATTATCTTATTATTTAAATTCCAAAAATAGTATTTTATGTTTTCTGAAATGTTACAAAGATGGAAGCAAAGTCCATCTTCTCGTGCCGCCTCTGGTGTTCACTATTTATTGAGGCTAGCACGAGGCACCTGTCTTTCGCAGAGTCTAATTTCCATGTCTTACGGATCTCAATATCCGCGACGGTGGAATTTAGACAAGGGACGGCAGGGGCTTTAGTAGTACGGAGGTAGCCCAGCTTGTCATAGGTAATGACCATCTAAACATTCCTAAACCAATCTTTATAGTTTGGCCCCGTCAATATATTTTTATCTAGTAGTAACTTAAGCCCGGCCATCTTGGTCGCTGCAATTAGGAGAGAGAGAAGAAACACTCAGAATGATGCTTTTACAAGTTTAGATTGGTTATTAGTTTATCTAAACATGATGGCTCCTACTGTTTCCTCAAATCCTTCTTCAAACCATAAAAGAAGAATTAGTCGGGATTAATCGCACCATACAATTCTTGCTTAACCTTTGGCTAGGCTAGTGTCAGTACTTCGAAGGAGCTTTTACAACAATTTCGCAAAGTTCCTTAATTAAATAACCTCTTTTCTCTAGATGCGTATCCCCGCTAACACCGTTCTAGACACCTACTTGGTTTATAGCATTGATTGTATAGTGAAAAACTCTCCCGATGAGTAATAAAACTCACGGTGGGATCGGGATCCAACTATCATTGTATGACAACTTTGAAGGAATCCTGCCAAAATCATCACACTTCAGCTAGTATGCAAAACTAGAAAGTTTCCTTTTCCTTTAAAACTCCCGATGTGCATTTTTGCCCCAGACGCTTATGACCTTGACGAAGGCCAAAATATAATAAGACGCAAGTCAGGTTCTACCTGTTATTGTCCAGGTTAATCTGAACCCATTCGTATAAACCCTTGACGAAGGCCAAAATAGTTATACGCCTGTCCCAGATTAACGCAACTATCTATGCTACAGATGAATACCCGGCAACTGCCAATCACTATGCCTTGACGAATATCAAAATACATAGCTTGAATACTACTGAATACCCATTTGAAATGACGGAGGGCTACGGCTGGTTTTGGCGAAAATCATGAACGTAATGAACTTGATATAGTCGAAGGAACCATGATAGCTTTTAAAAGGAGTGGTTTAGGCTTCGCATTTAAAAGTTATTTTTAAAGAAAACCGAGTGGTTTTGAAATTGTTCCAACGATTTAACTTTGGTTTGTTTTCTTTGCATTAATCAATATTAATGTTGTCCCATCATTTAACTTTATCATTGCAGAAAGAAACGAAAATAGAACGTACGCTTATGCCATCCGCATACGCCACAGGGCCCCGTCATGCACCGTTAGATTACTTAACTAACGGCAAAGCGGGGGCAGCGCTAGTGCGGGTGTAAAACATAAGCAACGTTTATTATATATAATCTATATATAGCCATTCGTCTCACGCGATAATAGCCATTCCAGATCACAGATCACAGCACAAGTAACACAGATGAATATATTCGATATTCTAGGATTTCCGTGTTTCGTTTTAGCCTAGAACGAAAAACGGATTCCACGGTCGTGATGAATAGCCAAACCATCACCATAGACCCCTACGGGTTCGGCAAACTACCCACCAAATCCCCGAAGTGAAGCAACCTCCCTCAATGAGATGAGTAGGCCACTCGGCACTTCAAGAACCCGGTAGTTTGTGCACCCACCTTGGGTCTATCCTAGGTGCAAGAAAAAGTAAATGAAATAATGCAACGGTGGCTACAACCTCAACCCGGATGTACCCCGCAAAAGAATATTACATCACATAACAAATTACATGAATAAAAGAAAAGAACACTCTTCTCATATCCCCCGGCTATTCAATCACGACGATTCAATACTTCATATCCACAAACCGCAAACAAGATACTAGATATGTGCAACCCCTACTAATCGACGTATAGCAATTAGTCGACATTTAGAAACACGTATACGAACATAAAGCGAATAAACGATGTTAAAATTTCGACTTAGAAACACTCTGTATTGCCCAAGCACAAAGATAACAATAGATGAAATCTGGGCAAAATCAAACAATACCATAAATCCTAAATCCAAGAGTACAAAACACCATAAGAAACACGAGACAAAATGCAACAGTAAAACCGCCCATATCGGTATTTTGAGGATTCTAGCTGTTGAATTTTAGAATTAGTGCCTCGTTTTTCTCTGGTGTTCTAGTTACATCATAAAGAGCACTCTGCACTTGTTTAAAAAAATTTTAGAAGCTCTTTAAAACTCGACAGAAACTTGGATCTAGAATTTAACGTTTCGGAGTTATTTTGGTTTCGAAACTCTAAACTTTGTCTATTCAGTTATTAAGTGTTTGGGTAGGCACTGATACCAGTGTAAGTGTATATGTGCTCCTTACTGTGAAACTACGGCTCTGCGGAATCAAAATCTTTAAAATCTTGAGCACAAAACACTAAATCCACAGGATACAAGCCTAAACACTATACTAAATGAACCCTAATTAGAGTTTTAACTACTCGGTTGAGAATACAACCTTTCTAGACGGTCTTTCGGGTCTTGAAAGGTGGACTCCCTAAGCTTCTTGGGTTGATGGAACAAGCTCTCGAATTTGATCTTCCGTGTCAAAGAAGATCCACCCGAGGATTCCGATTCAAGCGATAGCTTCGTCCGAAGCAACTAAAGATCAAGTCTTGGTAAGACAAGATGCTTAATGTGGTGTAGTTTATAAACTAGATGCTCTATTTTCATCCTCATAAATCAAGTGAAGAAAAATGAGGAAGAAGATGAAGAGGTAGCAACTCAAGAAATTTTTTCAAGTGATGAAAATATCAACCTCACATAAAATATCTCTCACTCTCACATACTTATCCTTTCAATGCAAAACAAAGGAGTGGGTGGACTTGGTGCTCACTAGGGTGAGGCACAACCCCACACACTTTCTTCTTTATCATGAAGGAAAAAGGAGAGAGAGTGTGGCCACCTCACCATGATATACATACACATACAAATACTAGTATGTGTATAATCAAGTATACCAAAATCTATATAAATACGTATACCGTATTTCTACCGAAATACGAATACCGTATTTGTATCGAAAATACAAAATACACGTATTCATATTTTTAAAAAATGCATGTATTTGTATCAAAGCACAAATACCCGTATTCATACAAATACACGTATTCGTATAAATACCGTATTCATGTTAAAATACAAATACTCAAAAGAGAACAATATAATACTAGCATAAAAAATGGCTGTCTTTCAAACCTGCTAGCACTACTAAACTGTCTAATTAAAGCAAGTGTATAAATACACGTGTTCAATCGAACACACGTGCATAAAAACATACTCAAACCACACCATTTCACCTGAACCGGGAAACCCTCTATATAAGACTCGAAAGACTCGACAATACGCTGGCAGTGGGTTTAACCAAAAGCACGTCAGTGGCACTAACTGTATGTAACGACTACCCAGATATCTGTCGAAGGGAAGATCGACACGATAACTCATCCGAAAACCCTACTGAGCCTATAGGTGACATTCTCCGTACAGTCCGGTCTGTTCGTCTAAGAGTATCGCATATCGGGCCTAGGGGGTGGTAAACGTCAGACCCCTAATAGAGTAATAAGTCATGTCGATGTAGAACAAATTACACCTTGAGAAACTACTGGTGTACCTACCAGTAAATAACACTTTCCCTGGCCAGAGACTTTGTGTATTGGCTAACCGTACACAGCACGATATCAACTCCCAATACCGGGAGAGACGAATCCCTTCTATCCTATACTGCTTCCAAGTGCTTCGAGACTGCACCCAACTACTACCTGTTTGCACGACTCATTTGAACCGTGGTAAGGTAGTAATCTAAGTACAGTGGGAACACACTCGAGACGAATAGTGATGTCAAGTCAATGGACTATCCTGTACTCATGTCACCGGGGAAATTCTAACTGATGATAAGTATATTACCAACCATCAGTTCCCAATGAGTCCGTCCAGTGTAACTCATAATCCAATGAGCACATGTATACTATCTTTAGTATCGTATACCAATGGCTGCGGGACAGGCCACCTTCCCTGATGGGGATAAGAAGCATATACACTAGTCTACTCTAGAGTATTGATGCCCAGTCCCGATAATCCTATGACTAGGGATAAGTTTAAGGATGTGCTTATAGACTATCCATCTCCCACTAGTGTGACTGCCATCATAACGCTGGTAGTCAAGCAAAGATTCTAAGGGCTCTATCAACACGTATTAGCGATATGTTGAAAGAAACATATACACATGTTACGATAGACTCAAACCAGATAGCATATTATCATGTTGGGCAAGACTGTTATTATATCTGTATATATCCCAACCTTCTAAAATGTAATATACAATCCAGTACTATATAATAATGGCCTCTAGGGCATATATCACTAACAATATCGTGTGGTAACAAAGTCACTACTACATACAGTCACTATTAGAGACTGTATGGAACGGTCTCCAAAAAATAATGAACAGTCCCTAATGTATATTAGCGACCGTTTATATTTTAAACAGTCGCTAAAAAATGGTCGCTGATTGTGTGGTCGCTGTTACATATATTAGCGACTGTTAATGAATGGTCTCTAATAAGAACGGTCGCTAATAGATGTGTCAGGGACTGTTTCCACCGGTCGCTAATAAGCAGACACGTGAACATCTACCTATTTCTTAATATCAGCGAACGGTCGCTGATGAGCTATTAGGGACCGTTCCTGTAACTTATACTGTCGCTAATAACTATTTTTCCAGAAAAAAATTACAGAAAAATATGCTATATTCAATACAATAATACACAATAACACAATATATTACGCCACAATAGTGTTTCACATACAAATCAATATATATGCACAATCCACAACACATCCAACAAGATCAACAACAAATACGAACACATACGCATACAAACCAACATATAAACATTATCCACGATATATCTACCAATATCAACAACTCAATCAAATACATATGAACTAAATTTTTAATAAACAAGCATACATAAACTAAATTGTTTTGAATACGAACAACACAATAAATACGCTATATATATGTCCAAAAACACGAAAAAATCTCCAAATCACTCGCAATCGCAGCTCACTCAATCCTGTGAATCGAAATAAATAAATATATAAATCTATGAACTCAAATAATAATCTTCGAAACAATGTTAGCTACACACACACACACACACACACACACATATGCTTCCCTCACTAACTCCCGCCACTTCCATCGTCAAAACATAATCCTTTCGCCGTTAACTTATAAGAACCCTACGAATACACAACATGAATTTTAAACATCAAAACTCAACACAGTTTAATTGTATGCTCAAATTTCTGTAACTAACAACTATACGTACCTCACTAACTCCCACCACTACCATCGCCACTAGAAGCTCGCCTTGAATAGTGTCGATTCACATCGTCGAAGTCCTCCTGCGAAAAAAAGTTACCTAATAATCCTCCCTGTGGGGTCGGCTGATCAGGGTTATACAGTTCCTATGGCGGAGGGTTAGGGTAATAAGGATCTTATGGTGGAGGCCGAGGCCGAGGGTAGTACCCTCCTTATGATTGCGGAGACGGTGGATAAGGATAGTACGACGTTCCCTGTGATGGGGGAAGGTAATACGATCGATGCGTCGGAGAAGGGTAATATGCCGGCTGCGACGGGAATGGACCTTGTGCTGACCACGATTGTAGAGGCAGAACGTTTTGTTGCAAGAATTGTTCCAACCGCGCCTCCATTTGAGCTCTCCAAGCAGCTTCATCTTCCGCCCTCTTCTTATCTGCTTCATCTCTCCTCCTGAGCTGCTCCTCTAGCTCATTGATTCGTTGTGCCTCAGCCGATTGTTGGTTGGAGTGAGAGGTCGACGAAGTTGAAGTACTTCTGGTACCGGACCACGAAAGACTAACGGGACCACCATATAAGGGAATACGACCGTGTCCCCTCGACTGAGGGGAAAGCTGCTCTATAATAGATACCTCGGCCTCCATAGGAAGAGGATCGTCGGCCGGATATTCAGGATTTGATTGCCGATAGCTCCTCTCCGCCTCCTCGAAATCCTCCTTCGATAAATAAAACAATAAATAATTTTCTTTACGAAGTTAACAAGTGTAATTAATTACTTAAAAGAATTGAAAAATGCAAGCTTACCACATGTTGAGTAGCTATATCTATCATTTCTTCTGACATGCCCTCTCTCATGTGCAATGCCTCCCAAGTCACAGAGAGGCTCGGCTTTTTCCCAGCCTTCTCCTGTAACGGATATTTGATTTATTTATGCGTAAAGATATGTAATGATGAAATTGAAAAATCGAACATTTATGTAATTAATGATAAGCTAACTAAAGTAACCCTATACTGATCAGCAGGAACCGATCCACCATAATAGTCATCTGTGGCTTTCCTTCAATTCTGCTTATTCCTTTCTGATACTTCTTGCTTATTCAGAAGATAATATCTCTAAATGTAATTTAATCTAAATTCGATATTCAAATTATTTAAGTATATTTTTAATTGCCTTTGCTTCGAGTGTATCCCAATGCAATAGGAGAAACGCAAACTGATCTCTAGGGATGATGGAGGGAAGAGCGGCAAAACGTTCCCAATCATCCGTAAATTTCTCCGACTGTTTGAATTTTTTTTCCAATCTTTGACGCCATCTTTTGAATATTTGTGACATCTCATACCGGACATGCGTCTAATGTCTGTCTATATCATCTTCTAAGATGAAATGTTTCTGTAATACAGATTAATAAATATATTATTTAATAAATTTATAACATATAACAGGTAAGCATATAATGTTGAAATATAGTTGAGTTATGCATTACCAAGAGTGAGTGCTAAGTCCATATGTATACTTTCCAGAGGTTATCTGCAAATATGAAGCCTACGTTCCAGAAGTCGATGTTGCAGACGAGAATACTGATATAACCGTGGAAATGTGTAGCCCGCATACCCGGACCTACGGAATTTCTAACTACCCATTGCAGAATTGCCCTTTTTCCACGAATATCGTATTTCATAATTTCGTTTGCAACACCTCTTTCGTGGTGTTCAAACCGGGCCAGATTATCCCCCATAGCCCGTATCTCATCAATACTCGTGTCTGCTGTCTCTATCATCATATCGATTTGAGGTTGAGTAATAGCCCACCGCACCATTGCCTTCGCATTGTCCCTATTGCGATACGGTTTTTCATTTTGTAAATCGCGAGGAAGAGGCAATGCATGAATCCACTCATCGGTGACGGGATCCAAGAACGCCCGAGGTTCCCTACTCAAGTCCGTGCACTGCTCGTCTAGATGTGCATACGGATCATATTGCACTGATGGACCTGCATCCTCCTGATCAGATGTACCTACACATTTTAATTTATAATAATCATTGCAATAGTTATTTGAATAAAATAATGCGGTCGGTGATTACTTAAAACTCGTAATATATATCTCTACTCTCAGTAATATATATGAGAAACTAAGTGTCTTAACAATCTTTTTTGCCTGGTAATGATTCTCTGGATAGCTTTCCTTTCCTTCAGGAATTACCTTGCGTAGGAGATCAAGAAGCACGTCAAAGTGCTGTTAGTGATATATGCCCTAGAGGCCATAATTATATAGTACTGGATTGTATATTACATTTTGGAAACTTGGAATATACACGGATATAAAAATAGTCTTGCTCAAAATGATAGTATACTATCTGGTTTGATTCTATCTTATTATGTGTATATGTTTCTTTTAACATATCGCTAATACATATTGATAGAGCCCTTAAGATCTTTACTTGACTACCAGCGTTGTGATGGTAGTCACACTAGTAGGGGCTGGATAGTCTATAAGCACATCCTTATACTTGTCCCTAGTCGTAGGATTATCGAGACAGGGCATCGATACTCTAGAGTAGATTGGTGTATACGCTTCTCATCCCAGTTCGGGAGATGGCCTATCCCTCAGCCACGGTATGCCGTACCGGAGATAGTATACAGGTGCTCATTGGGTTATGAGTTATACTGAACGGACTCATAGGGGAACTGCTGGTTGGTATTATGCCTATCGTCAGTTAGCAGTTCCCGGGTGACATGAATACAGGTTAGTCCGTTGACTTGACATCACTATTCGTCTTGAGTGTGTTCCCACTGTACTTAGATCACTACCCTACCACGGCTCAAATGAGTCGTGCAAACAGGGAATGGTTTGGTGCAGTCCCGAAGCACTTGGAGGCAGTAGTGGCTAGATAGGATTCGTCTCTCCCGGTATTGGGGGTTGATATCGCGCTGTGTTCGGATAGATATTACACAAAGTCCCTGGTCAGGGCAAGCGAGATTTACTAGTAGGTACACCAATAGTTTCTCAGGGTGTATTGGGCTCTATACCGACACGACTTATTGCGCTATTAGGGGTCTGACGGTTACTACCCCTAGGCCTGATATGCAATACTCTTAGACGAACAGACCGGACTGTACGGAGATTGTCACAGATAGGCTCAGTAGGAGTTCGGATGAGTTTGCTTGTCGGCCTTCTTATCGACATATACCTGGGTAGCCATTACGTACAGCTAGTGTCACTGACGGACTTGTGGTTAAACCCACTGCCAGCGTACTGTCGAGTCTTTAGAGTCTTACACGGAGGGTTTTCCTGATTCTGGCGAAACGATGTAGAGGCCGTATGGTTTTACGGCAGGGTTCCGATCATATACGTGCACTAGCTGCACGGATGTTGTTCAGATGGATAATACTGGTGGGTTTTGGTTTAAGCCGGATTTTAGTATTTTATTATTGGATTATTATTATCTCATTGTATTCGTATTTTTGCAGTACGAATATGGATATGTATATACGGTAAGGGCATTCTTATAATTTCACAAAAGATGCTTCTAGAAGGGGATACCTCATTATTTGGATTTATCTATTTTTGGAAATAAATTAATGAGATGGAAATTGGAGATATTTGTGGCATGGTGAAGCATGGCTCATTTCTTTTGTTTATTGATTTAGGTTTACTATTGAAGCATGGTTGATATTTTCTATTGGAAAATAATTCATGCTTCATGTGAGATGAGATGAGCCATTCTTCACACTAGCCAAGACTTAGCTCATTTGCTATTTTCCTTTCTCTCTCCATTTTCCCTCTCCTTCTTCCTCAAGACCTTAAACCTTCACATGAGTTGTGAATCATAAGGTCACTTGAGATTAAATACTCCAATAAACACTCTACATCTTCTAAGCTATCTAGTTTGGCGAACTAGGTACCTTAGTTACCTCGGTTTAGAGGTTGGAGCTTAAACCACATACTCTTGGGTGGATTATCTTTGACACGAGGAGACCGACGTTCAAGCGCGATCCGGATCTTCGAGCAGCTCGAGAAGAGGAAGAGAAGAAGACCCGAAGGACAAGTAACAAGGAGGTATAAACTCTTACATAGTAGTTAGAACCTTCGAGTAGAATAGCTAGATAAGGTTTTCGTAAAGATCCTGAAGTTAAAGTCGGTGTTGCAAAGTATGAAAAATCATTTTTTGTAAATTCCACCTCCCTACAAGTGTGTGGGGTGTGCGACATCGACTTACAAGTGCTCGTTAGCCATCCCGCTGGTCATCTTCAAATGAAGGAGCTTTATTACAAATGACAACCTACTAAATTCCGTACAGCCTTCGTACAGATCTTGTTCATTTTTCTCCAGAAGTTTTTGTAATTCTTCTAATTCACCGGTGCCTTCAGACGGTTCAACATCATTCATTTCCTCTCCAGCAAATAAATCTTCCAACATTTCATGCGTGTCATCTATCCTGTCACCCGTCGGCAATTCAGCTTGCAAAGCTGCGATCTCATTATCCATCCTCGTTTCCTCGTCACGTATTCCCTCGCCATGGTAATTCCAATGTATGTAGTTCGGTTCAAAACCGTCTACAAACACATGTTCTTCTATCACTTCACGTCGAAAACGGACTCTATTCTTACATTTCTTACAAGGGCAGAACAAGAGTCTGTCTCGACTACACTTTGGGTTCATCTCTGCGTAATCTAAAAAGGCTTTAAGCTTATCTTTAAATCGGGTGTCTCTCAAACTATACCTATCTTTTTTCCCCATGATGTATAAACGATTTATCCGGAATAATTCTCATCTGTTATAACACAGATAATAATATAAGTTTAACATATCTTATGAGTTTATTACAAGTTCATCATTAAATAAATTTTCAAGTCTTAAATTAGATTTCATGATGTGGATCCATCAAAGCATCTAAAGTCATTTAAGATTGTCGTAAGTATTCAGGGCAAAAGGTCGGGATGAATAATTAGTTTCACGGCTGTCAGGGATAAAGGTCCTAATTACCATTGCGAATGCAACACTCGCATCTCACATCCTCCTGTTTTTCGTCCATTTTGAGAAAATTTCGGCAGCACTTTCCCCTTGTTCCCCTTGTTCGTACATAAATCTATACACGGGGAACAAGTGGAATGCATCGTCGAAACTTCTCGAAATTGACGAAAATACAGGAGGATGTGAGATGTGAATCTTGTTGCATTTGTAACATGTCCAAACTGGACAAATCCGACAATTACTGTATGTCAAATCCCCTCGTCGAATACTACACATATGTTTGAAAAAATTGAACATGACGCTCAACTCTCACAAACATATAATGTGATCCTATCAATTCGACGGGAAAAAGATTTGACATACACCAATTGTCAGACGGGAAACTGTAGGTCGATCCTAAACAAGTTTAAGACCTTTCGATCTTAAACTTACTAATTAAATGAAAACATAAAACCCTAGTTACGTTTCTAATCAAAATTTTAGGGTATCCCTTAACTTTCTATTTAATCGTTTTTTAATCAGGGTCTCGGTTCACTATTATTTTGTCTTAATTAAGATTTCTTAATTGATGTAATTAATGTTATAGGTTAATTAGTGTTAATTTTTCTTAATCAATTTGATTTTAGTTTTGATTTATGCATCTACTATAGTTTAATTGGTATTAAAAGATTTGATTTGGTTTATAAATTATGCTACAATTAAAAAATCTAAGCAATAAATCATAAGTAACAAGATATCAAATTATTAAATTTACAAAATAAAGAATATCGAATATTTAAATTTACAAAATACTGTTAGTTATATGTATGCCCTAGAGGCCATTACTGTACATACGATGTATATTGTAGTGGATGCTAGGACAAATATAGGTTGTACTTTCTTGCTCGACATGATAGTATGCTATCTGGTTGTACTTTATCTTAACATGTACTCTGATTGTCTCTATGTTACATGTTGATAAAGCCCTTAGGATATGTACTTGACTACTGGGACTATGATGAGATCATACTAGTGGGGCCACGGTAGTCGACGAGTACATCCTATAACTGTTCCTAGTCGAGGGTGTATCGAGACAGGGCATCGATACACCAGAGTAGACTAGCGTATACGCATCTTGACCCATATGATGGGCGATGGATGATCCCATATCCATCGGTGTTTGACATCAAGGATGGTGTACGGGTGCTCAGTAGAGACTGGGTACACTGGACGGACTCGCCGAGAACTCCCAGATGGTATTATACCTCACGTCAGATAGCAGTTCTCCGGTGACACTGGTACAGAGTAGTCTGTTGACCCGAGATTGTCATAGAGTCTTGTGTGATTCCCACTGTGCTTTGATTTCCATCATACCACGTCCAAGAGGGCGTGCAAAAAGGTGGCTTTTGGGTACAGTCCCGAATCATATGGAGGCAATGAGCGATAGGAGGGGATTCGTCTCTCCCGGTATAGGGAGTTGATGTTGCGCTGTGTTCGATTGGCTATAACCGGAAATCCCTGGCCAGGGTTGCTGAGATTTACTGGTAAGTGTTATCAGTAATTTCTCGAACTGTTATAGACCTCATATCGACACGACTTATCGAGCTACTGGGGTCTGACGTTTACCACCCCTAAGCGAGATATGTAACATATCAGACGACGAGACCGGACTGTACGGGAGTGTTACTGTTTGGATTCACAGGAGAATGTACAGGCTTGCTTGTTGATCTTCTGAGCGCTCAATACCTGGGTAGCTGTTATGTTTAGCTGACCGCTTGCAGCTTGTGGGTGTTTGATATGATCATCACCTACTGCCGGCGTATTGACGATTCTTTAGAGTCCTACACAGAGGTTTCTTGGCTCAGGAAAAACGGAGTAGGGGCACGTATGTGATATGTGCGGGACCTAGGATAATACGATATGAGATACCGTATTCTATTCTCGCGATATTTGATATCAGCCGGGTCATCGGATTAAGTGTTGATTCGATGAATCGGTACGGATAAATATTAGTCGGTTATATGCGATATAGCCGGATTGTCGGATCAAGTGTTGATTCGATAATTTAATGTATAATAATATATATGATATATTAAATTACATTAACTAATATTAGCTCACTAAAAGATTCTTTTTCTCACTCGGGTAATACATTGATATATATGCGATATATGTTAATTGTATTATTTTATTTGGTTACAATAAATATTATATATGTGATATATAATATTGTAACATGATATGATAACTAATGCAACATGTTTAGTAAAGAATAATCAAGATTAAGGTTTGATTTGGGTTAATGACTTCTAGTAGATTCTAGAAGGTTTTCTTTTTTGTTTTGGAAAAGATATTTTCAAGTGACTCATTCTTAACCTAACCCAAACCCTAGCCTTGGTTAATTCTCTACAAAGGTTAAGTTAACCATGGTTGCATTATTGATCATTATCTTCTTTGCATTATTCATCACAAAAGGATTCTTATCATATTGTTCATCTTCTTCCTTCTTCTTTCTTCCATGAAAAAGCTTACTAGTTTTTTCAAAGTGATGAATAAATGTAAGAAAAAGATAAATAAAGAGAGACAAAATCCTACTTCATCATCCTCATCTTCCCTTGCCCTTTAGATGAGAGTGTTCGCTCAATTTTAATGAGTGTTAGCTTGTGTTAACGAAACTTCAAGGTGGATCATCTTTGTATCGAAGATCGAAAGCAAAGGTTGCATCATTCTCTTCGTGAAGCCTCTCGAGAGTCCAGAGCACGATGATCGCAGCGAAGGGACCTCAACACGGAGCATATGAAGTGAAGGACAGGATCTACAAAGGTTGTAATCCCTCTCACTTAGTGTTAAAGTGTTTAGCATGCTAGTTTTCGCCTAAACCCTAGTTTAAAGATCCGGCTTCGGGTTGTTCGGCACGGCTAATTTTTAAATCGGGCATGGTTGATGCCTCGTAGAACCTTGTGCGCGTGCCTAGCAACCCTACAGTGGTATCAGAGCCAAGCTAGAGCTTTAGGCGAAGTCTAGACGAAGTTTAAAGTCCGATCGAACGCCGAAACCCCGACACGGAACCCTCTCTGTACATTTTTCAAAAATGTGGTTTTTTCTGAATTAAAAATGCTCAGAAAAACAAGCAGGCAAAACTAAGAATTACTGTGAAGTACGGTCCCCTAAGTCGACTATTTGACCGCGTAACCGCGGCGAAACCATGGGTTTTGCGGCGGTTCCGCGGCCAAAATTTGGACTTAGTCCCTGAAATTTCATGTAATTATTATTAGGCCCTTTCTTGTTATTTTTTTCTGGGAATATTTTAATTCCACTCAAGTGATGAGTTTTCAAGGGTTGTATTGGGGAATCGTTGATTCGATCGGATAATTTAACTTTGTTTAGTTTGTCCGGATAATTTTAGAAACAGTTAAAAAGTTCGGGCGGATATCAATAACTCACTTTTTCCCCTGTCGGAAATTTTTTCAAAAGTTGGACTTTTTCTCATGTTTAAGAACGTTCTAAGTCTTGCAAGTAACGCGGTGGACCCTCTAGAAGACAACAAACCTTAACTTGATTATGTGACCGTCTTGAACTGCCTCTGAACCTTAGGGTTTGTGGCAGTACGGCGTGCCACATGTGAGGCGTTGTCTTGACCCTTCTACGGCTGGACCATTGGTACTGTGGCATGTGATGGATGTTTTTAAACTGATTTCAAGTGTTGAGATATATTGGGGAAATCTTGGGTGTTTGATTATTCGATCGGAAAGTTTAACATTGTCTATTTATCTGGAATGTGATACAATATTTGGAATCCACAGGTAGTTATGAGATAACTAATTTGAATTTTATAAATCTAGCAGTTTAGTCTCAAATGATCGGTTGTCATGGAATTTTGATGTGATCAAAAGTCCGTCGCAATCACGTAGCGTACGCGGATACTCGCCGGGTAAACTTAATAGACAGCTATGCCCCATAGCCCCGACCAATTGACTGTAGGAGAACCCCATCGCCAAAAGCATCCGTTCGGGTGCTTGCGGCAGCGGTGTTCCGCCTTAGTGCACTTTGTCGACGGCATCCGGGGGTGCGGCCGTCTACTAAAGTTTGCGACGAGCATTCAATCATAATGTCGGGAATCTTGCTGAATTGCCCGAGTCATTATTGAAAAGAGTTTTCGATAATGAGACTAAAATGCGGGGTTTATAATTGTTAAGCATGCGATGTCTAAGGAATTTATTTGGTTAGGCATGCGATGTCTAATGAGGTTGCGGATTCCAACTGTTGTAGTTTTACACTTTCTTTTCTGTGACCGTAAGCGTAGTATGTGGTGTATCGCCGGCTTCGTTGCTATACATCAACGACAATCGGGATACGCATACTTGCTTACGTTGATGATATGAGATATTATGTGTTGCTGATTTATGTTATATTGGATCGTCGCGTTTGAATAGCCGGGGGCTTTTTGTGAGATGGGAGTTTTTTTTTCTTTTTCATTCATGTAAAATTCATTTGTATGTAATATTCTTTTATTGGGGCACTTCCAGGTTGCGGAAGATGTCACCGTTGATGTATATTATTTATTTTTCCGCATTAGGTAGACCCAAGGCGGGGAGCACAAGTAACCGGGTTCTAGGGTCCAGTGGGAGACCATCTCGAGGAGTCGAGACCGTGTCTCCTAACCCTAGAATTGGCAGTGTTGCTTGCCGCTCTCGTAGGGGTCTAGGGATGTGGGTTTGGCTATTCATCACGACCGTGGAATCCGTGTTTTATACAGGCTCGTATTGAAAACACGGACGTCCTAGTATATCCAATATTTAATATATGTTCTTCTGCTGCAATGTTCTGTGATGAGATTATATTACTGCCTGAGACGAATGTTTATATTATATATATGAGATATATGTTATATTGCAGATTTCGTTTTCAAATGTGATGCTTGCGAAGCATAATAAAATGGGACTTCATTAATGAGATTAATGAAATAAAAGAAATCTAAGATGTTGTAGAAACTTGTTTAAAAACTGGTAGCTCTAGTTCTTGCTTTGCATAGCGGTGTTCCTTGTAGAACATCCAGCACCTTATTCGATAAGGAAAGGACCGAGATCCCTTCACCAGGAGTGACTCCTTTAGCAATAACTGGCAGATGCTACAAACTCGGTTTGTCTTTTGATTGCTTCTATAGTTCTTGCTTTGCACAGTGATATATATGATATATCCTGCACCTTATTCGATGAGGAAAGGGCCGACGATCCCTTCACCGGGAGTGACCCCTTTAGCAAAACTAGAAAAGCCTCAAAAACACTCCATTTAAAATCACTCGATTCTACAACGATATCAAGTTCATTACGCAAAGGGTTTTCTTAAAAACCCGTCGTAGCCCTCCGTCATTTCAGATAAGTACTACTTAGTATTCGTGCTGTGGTAGTTTGGCATTCGTCAAGGCGTAGTGTACGGTAGCTAACTAGTGCTTATCTGCTAGCATACGATGCGATTGGATTAGGGTATTCGTACGGCGTTGTTTGGCATTCGTCAAGGGTCGTGCGGATGGGTTTATTTCAATAAAGAAATGTACGGGTTGAACTTGGCTAGCGGACTATGGGTGGTTTGGCATTCGTCAAGGTCATAGGACGCTAGGGGCAAAATATTATTGGGAATTTCAAGTGTTGAAATTTGCAATGAGATTGCATACCTTCTATGAGATAGTTGGATCCCGATACCCGCTGCGAGTAAGAGTTACACCTGGGAGAGTTTTACACATTACAATTAGCCGATCAAGTAGGTGTCTAGAAAGGTGTTAACAGGGTTACGCCTCTGGGAAAATGAGGTTTACTTTAATTAGGTTCGTGCGAAAGCGCGGGGGACCTCCCTCAAAGTACCGACACTGGCCTGGCTGAAAGATTGGCGAACTTGTAGCGTGTAATTAATCCCGGCTAGTCTTTCCTTTTAGGGTTTGAATGAAGATTTGATTAAAACAGTGGGAGACATCCTGATTAGATATATTATATAACCAATCTAATCTTGCAAGAGCATACGCTGAGTGTTTTCTTCTCTCTCTCTCCAGATAGCGACCATATCACGCCTTAATCAAGATAATAAAACGGATATATTGACCGAACCCGCTTGTTATACTGAGCTGGGGAACGTTGGTCCCGCTCCAACTTATAATTGTTATAAGACAGAGCAGGAAATTAGGGAATACCAGATTTCCCGTGCCGCCCAAACGAAGAAAGTGCATGCTGATGCATCTTCTTCGGGTGTGTTCATTACATAGAACTGTTTCTCAATATCCTTTACATCCTGGGTATGAGATACCGGATCAGGATCCCGCATATGTAATCTATTACATGGGCTACAGATAGGTAGAGAACTGAGAACGGGTGATAAGTTTCATGAGACAGAAAACGGTGCAAGTGTTGCAGCCAAGTCTGTTGGTCACTATCACCCTGTATTACCAGAATACATTGATTCTGAACGAATGTTATTAGATACCGAACCTGATATACAACATCATATCATTCTCTTTATTAGTAAAGAAAGGATATAATTTTGTATTGTTGGATAGTGTTTTGAACATTTTCTATATCAAGAGTTGATCGGTTCAGGCACGTTATCTAAAAGCATTGACGTTCTAAATCAAACTACAGTTCTTAGTATAAAGAACACACACAAGAGGAAGAGTTCAGAAATGAATGAATCCTTCTTGAGGCATTGTAGACTAGGTCATGTCAATGCGACCCGACTGGCTGAAGTTACATTTAGATGCATATTTAAATTAGTTTGAATTTACATCTTGTGAAACTTGCCAGTCATGTCACAGAGATAAGATGACCATAGCTCTGTTTATTGGAAACAGAGAAAGAGTTAGTGAACTCTTGGGATTGATACATGCTGATGTATGAAAGTCTCCTGTCTACATATGCCAAGACCGGTTCTTTGTACTTCATTATATTCTTTGATGATCTCTTAAGATTCAGACATATGTTCCTGTTGAAACACACGTCCGAAGCTTTTGAGATTTTCATAGAATATAAGTCAGAAGTAGAGAACCAAAATATGGGTACAAGTATTATGTCCTTTGATGAGATCAAGGAGGAGAATACTTGAGCACGGAAATCCTGGACTATTCTAAAGGAGAATGAGATTCTCTCTCAGCATTACTCCTCCGTATACACCACAGCACATCGGTGTATCGGGGCGGAGCAATAGCACCCTATGTGATATGGTGTGCTCTATGATGAGTACTGCTGAGTTTCCTATTTCCTTTTGGGTGTTATGCACTTGTGAAGCTGCATACCTATTGAATAAGGTTCAAATCAAATCAGTTGCCTACCACTTCATATGTGATATGGAAAGGGAAGAGCCCATATCTTAAGCTTGTTAAGATTTGGGGTTGTCCGGCCTATGTCTAAAAGCAAAATCCGGACAAGCTCGAGGCAAGGTCTGTTATGTAGAACTGGAAATGTTCCAGCTATACAAACTGCAGCTGATGATTTGGTAGAACCAAAGGATTCAATAGTTTCCAACGAACCTCAGCCTCTCCGCCGATCTAGTAGGGTTCCTCACCCACCTTAGAGATACTTCGGTTTCTCTATGACAGTGGGAGCGAGGATTGCATCATGAGATGATGACCCAACTAGTTTCGAGTAGGCTATCAGAAGTGGGACTCTGTAAGAATGGCTGGGTGCTTAGTCATCTGAGATGGAATCCTTATACACCGACAAAGTATGGACTTTGGTTGCTTTATCTGAAGGGTTAAATCCCCATCAGGAGCGAGTATATCTTGAGAAGATTACTTGGTGTACATAGAAAAGTTAAGACTTTCAAAGCTATGCTTAAGTCCATCCAGATCCTACTTGCCACGGCTACATTCCATGACTACGATATCTGGCGGTTGGGTGTCATGACTGCTTTTCTAAATGATGTTTTAGAAAATAGTGTCTATAAGTACACAGCCAGAGGGCTTCATAGACAGTGGGAGCAGCGGAAACGTGTGCAAGATGTTTTATGTGATAAAACAGGCATCGCGGAGTTGGAACATCTGTTTTGATGTGGTAGTCAAAGAGTTTGACTTCATCAAAATGGTAGATGAACCTTGTATATACAAAAAGGTAGTAGGGAGTATGGTGGTGATCCTCGTAGAGTACGTGGATGACATACTCTTGATAGGGAAGGAGTTTCCTATGCTATGCTCGGTCAATCTCCGCTTATCACAACGATTCTCCATATAGGATCAAAGCGATACCTCCTAAATCCTGTGTTTTGGATCTATGAGATAGTTCTAATTGGATGTTAGGATACTCACTAGTTGTAGTGAGATGGTATCAATCGATTCTGGGGAGAATCACTGGAAAGGTTCCAGGGTGATAAGGACGACTGAATGTCAGTCGCAGGCATTGTCTTTACCCTCAGTGGAAAGACGGTATGTTGGAAGAGTTCCAAGCTAGATACCGTAACTTACTAGATGATTAAAGGTAAGATACATCGTTACCAAGGATACTACCAAAGAGGCAGTCTGGATATTTATAAGTTCATGAGATGAACTTCGTTCCTACCATTGTGTGACAATGAAGTTGTGGTTTTAGCCAAGGAACTACCGTCCCATCAGAAATACAGATATAATTCTTAGGCAGTATCACCTGATCAAGGAAATGGTTGATCTCCAGGGAGATCGAGGTTAGGAGAGTAGACACAGAGGACGACAGCGCGGATCCACTCACAAAGGCCTTTTTCCCGGTAGAGACTTTTATGGGAAGGTTGTGTATGAGATACTTCAACCAAAGCTAATTGTTGGGTATGCGATACCACAACAGATGGCCCTAGTGCAAGTGGGAGATTGTTAGTTATATGTATGCCCTAGAGGCCATTACTGTACATACGATGTATATTGTAGTGGATGCTAGGACAAATATAGGGAGGACTTTCTTGCTCGACATGATAGTATGCTATCTGGTTGTACTTTATCTTAACATGTACTCTGATTGTCTCTATGTTACATGTTGATAAAGCCCTTAGGATATGTACTTGACTACTGGGACTATGATGAGATCATACTAGTGGGGCCACGGTAGTCGACGAGTACATCCTATAACTGTTCCTAGTCGAGGGTGTATCGAGACAGGGCATCGATACACCAGAGTAGACTAGCGTATACGCATCTTGACCCATATGATGGGCGATGGATGATCCCATATCCATCGGTGTTTGACATCAAGGATGGTGTACGGGTGCTCAGTAGAGACTGGGTATACTGGACGGACTCGCCGAGAACTCCCAGATGGTATTATACCTCACGTCAGATGGCAGTTCTCCGGTGACACTGGTACAGAGTAGTCTGTTGACCCGAGATCGTCATAGAGTCTTGTGTGATTCCCACTGTGCTTTGATTTCCATCATACCACGTCCAAGAGGGCGTGCAAAAAAGTGGCTTTTTGGTACAGTCCCGAATCACATGGAGGCAATGAGCGATAGGAGGGGATTCGTCTCTCCCGGTATAGGGAGTTGATGTTGTGCTGTGTTCGATTGGCTATAACCGGAAATCCCTGGCCAGGGTTGCTGAGATTTACTGGTAAGTGTTATCAGTAGTTTCTCGAACTGTTATAGACCTCATATCGACACGACTTATCGAGCTACTGGGGTCTAACGTTTACCGCCCCTAGGCGAGATATGCAACATATCAGACGACGAGACCGGACTGTACGGGAGTGTTACTGTTTGGATTCACAGGAGAATGTACAGGCTTGCTTGTTGATCTTCTGAGTTCTCAATACCTGGGTAGCTGTTACGTTTAGCTGACCGCTTGCAGCTTGTGGGTGTTTGATATGATCATCACCTACTGCCGGCGTATTGACGATTCTTTAGAGTCCTACACAGAGGTTTCTTGGCTCAGGAAAAACGGAGTAGGGGCACATATGTGATATGTGCGGGACCGAGGATAATACGATATGAGATACCGTATTCTATTCTCGCGATATTTGATATCAGCCGGGTCATCGGATCAAGTGTTGACTCGATGAATCGGTACGGATAAATATTAGTCGGTTATATGCAATATAGCTGGATTGTCGGATCAAGTGTTGATTCGATAATTTAATGTATAATAATATATATGATATATTAAATTACATTAATTAATATTAGCTCACTAAAAGATTCTTTTTCTCACTCGGGTAATACATTGATATATATGCGATATATGTTAATTGTATTATTTTATTTGGTAACAATAAATATTATATATGTGATATATAATATTGTAACATGATATGATAACTAATGCAACATGTTTAGTAAAGATTAATCAAGATTAGGGTTTGATTTGGGTTAATGACTTCTAGTAGATTCTAGAAGGTTTTCTTTTTTGTTTTGGAAAAGATATTTTCAAGTGACTCATTCTTTGTTGGAGATAGTGCCCTCAGAGTCAATTATTGGATTACAGGCACGTGATTGCAATGATTGAGGGAGGACCTATCCCGGTAGGACAGTCTTACTTAAGATGATAGTATGCTATCTGGTTTATCTTTATCATCGTGTACTGGTTTAGGTGACCTGACAGGTTACTATTGCACGTTGATAGAGCCCCTAGGATTCTTGCTTGACTGCCAGCAGTATGAGGGCGATCATATACGTGAGAGCTGGTAGTCTATAAGCACATCCTTAAAAGGTCCCTAGTCGTGGGAGTTTCGAGACAGGGCATCGATTCTCCAGAGTTGACTAGTGTATACAGTCGAGACCCCGACGAGAGGCGGTGGCCGGTCTCACAAGCCACTGGTGTCAGTTGGATCACCTAAGATGTATACAGGTGCTCATTGGTTTATGAATACACCGGACATGACTCGACGGGAACATGCTAGTTGGTCTTATACCTGACGTCAGATAGCAGTTCCCTGGTGACATGTGTACAGGTTAGTTCATCGACCTGAGGATCGTCATTTGTCTCGTGTGAGTTCCCACTGTACTTTGATTACTACCCTACCACGGTCAAAGAAGACGTGCAAACAGGTTTTAGTTGGGTACAGTCCCGAGCCACATGGAGGCAGTGAGCGGATCTTCGGGGGTTCGTCTCTCCCGGTATTGGGGGAGAGGTCGCGCTGTGTCTAGGAGAGCCAGAACATGAAAAGTCCTTGGCCAAGGCAGGAGATTTACTGGTAGGTATTCCAGTAGTATCTCAGGGTGTTCTGGGCTGATCTCTGACACGACTTGTACCGCTTTTGGGGGTCTGACTTTTACCAACCCCCTAGGCCCGCCATGCGATGCTCATAGACGAACGGACCGGACTGTACGGATATTGTCACTGACAGGCTCAGTAGGGTGTCAGGATGAGTTCGCTCATCGACGTCCCTTTCGGTCAATATCTGGTGGCCCGTCATGTATGGCTAATACTTCTGACGTGCTAGTGGTTAAATCCACAACCAAGGTGTTGACGAGTCTTTAGAGTCCCCCACATTCATTGCTCAAGTTTTCGGGCGAAAAGCTGTAGAGGCCGTATGGAGATATGGTAGGGTTCGATCAGATACGTGCGGTATTGTACGGATCAGGATCGGACGGATAATACTAGCCGGCTTTGGTTTAAGCCGGATCCTAGTATAGTACAGTGTAGATTTTGTCTCATTGCATTTGTATTTCGGTCGGAATACAAATGCGGGTGTGTATACACAGTATCGGGGTTTTCCTGTAATTTATTACGGGACCAGTTTTCTGGAGTTGCCAGTTTGCTTTCCGTTTCAGCCATATTTCTTTGTATCTTTCATTGGCCGAAGATTGGTGGAGGAGGGCTTATTTGCATTTGTGCAAATAAGTATTTGTGGAGGGTGTTCTTTGCATTTTGTTGGATCATGATGGCTCACCATCACTTGACTTTCCTTCTTCATGATGGCTTGACTTTTTGAAGTCATCATGCTTGATGATGATGGCTTGACCTTTTGGAATGATTGGTTGGTTGAGTGTTGGTTATTCCTTGTGATGATTTCTTCTCATCATCTTGTTTTTCTCTCTCTTGGATTATGAGAGACCCTCACTGTTTTTTTACACTCTCTCTTTCATTCTCTCCATTCCACAAGCCATGGCCGGCCAAGCCATTGGAGGGGCTGTCCTAAAGTTGTTGTGGGGGGTTTTTCATCTCTTTTGGCTTGGAAAATCCCCACAAGTTCCATCTCCAAAAGCCAAGTTCATTACCTCCACCAAAGGCAACATCCACTACCCCAAAAATGAGTCATGAGCACTACACATTCTACAGCAAACCTTGGGCACGTCGGCTCGCCAACTTCGTGCCCGAGTTGCCTCGGTATAGAGGTGGGAGCCCGTAAAAGAAGCCGGCGACGTGGTGCCCTTCCGGCGATGAGGTGGAGACCGGAGCTTCCGCGGGAGATCGGGACGACAACGAGAAGACCGGAGGACACGGATCAGTCGGTATATCTCTCTTTCCCATCTTGTAGTTAGCTAGGACTAGTTAATGGCCCGATCCGGGTTTTAGTGCGCGGTGGTGCCGGTTCAAGAAAAATTAATCGCTTCCGCATTTGGCCTCGGGATGGAGGCCGGGGCGCCGCCGTGCACTTACAGTGGTATCAGAGCCTCGCCATTAACATAGTCTAGCTTTGTCTAATGTGTTTTACATTTCCGATCGAACAATTTTCCAAAAACCGTATTTTTCTTCACATCAGTTTCTGTCGAAATTTTTTGAAGTCCAAAAATTTTTCAGATTGTCTCAGAATGATGTGCAGGGAATTTTAAGAGTTCTGTGAAAATTTGGGCTCGTGAACAGTCCAAACCACCACGGAACCGCGGCCAAACCCATGCTTGGGCCACGGTTCCGCCGCGACTTGAACTGTTCAGTCCCCCAAACTTTTGCAGAATGTTCCTGGGTTGAAAATAGGGGTTTTGGAATATTAATTTTGGGCCCAGAATTTCTTGATGTGCTACAGTAGTACTTAGGGGCCCACTTGATAAAATTTAATCGATCGGATATTTTAAACACATTAGTTCACAGTATTTACATTATATCTGCGACCGTGAATGTCACTTGATCGGTAAATCCTGTCTAACTGCTATAGCCCGGTTAGACGGATTTGCGAACGTGACTTTCACGTTGATGTTCTGTGTTATACTGTGATGTTGCGGATCGGTCGTGGGGGATAGCCTGGATGCAATACTAGTACAGTTTTGTTGTATTATGTACATTTGATATTGCGGGGCGAGCGTCCGACATGTGGACTGCCGTCACTGCCTGTTTGTATTATTATTTTGGGGCACGGCCAGGTTGCGGTCGATGTACCCGTTGTATGTATATTTTACTTTCTGTACTAGGATTGCCCCGCGGAGGGGTGCACGGATAGCCGGGTTCTAGAGGGCAACAAGCCCGCATCTCATGGCATTGAGACGGAGGGGGCTTTACTCTAGAATTGGCGGGCTATTCGCCGCACTCGTAGGGGGTACAGGTTGACCCAGGAGGGGTGCCCAAGTTACCGGATTTCGTGAAGTGCTGGGTGGTCCATTCACGTTGCTGAAGGGGGCTGCCTCGCTTCAGGTTTTGGCGGGTAACTTGCCGCGCCCGTAGGGTCCTAGGATTTCATTGCACAGGCTATCCACACGACCAGGGGAACGTCGGGTTTCAGCGGCTCTGTGAAACCCGGGGATCCCAGATATCTGTATTATTCTGTGATGCTGTACATTTCTGTGATGTTGCATTTTATCACGCCTTGAGCGAAATATTATATATTGGTATATATATTAGTAGATGTTGTATATGTTTTGCATCCGTGCTAGTCCAGTCCCCGCTCTGTCGTTAGTTAGCTAACCTAACGGGTAATGACGGGACCCAGTGGCGAATGCGGATGGCATATACGTACGTCATATTATTTTCGTTCTTTGTGGTGTGATCAATTGATGGGACTGCATTGATTCGGATCAATGCAAGTTAAAAACAAACCTAATCTGATGTTGTTGGAACACTTTTCAAAAAGCTGTTATTGCAAGGACGTTCACTTTTGTTTTGCATCGTGGTATTCAGTTGGAATATCCTGCTTCTCAGTCGACGAGGCAAGGGCCGAGATCCCTTCACCGGGAGTGACCCCTTGGACAAAAAGTTTGCGTCAGGGCAATAACTTCACTATAGCCGATTACTTTTGCTTTGCATCGTGGTATTCAGTTGGAATATCCTGCACCTCATTCTACGGGGAAAGAGCCGAGATCCCTTCACCGGGAGTGATCTCTTTAGCAACGGTTTTCGTCACTATATTTTTAAAAGCTATCCGTTCCTTCAACGATATCAAGTTCATTACGTTAAAGGTTTTCGCCAGAAACCATTCGTAGCCCTCCGTCGTTTCATATGGATGGTCAATAGTATTCAAGCTGTGTATGTTGGCCAAAGTCAAGGCACAGTGATTGGTAGCTATTGGGGTATTCATATGCAGCATAGATAGATGCGTTGGTTTGGGACAGTCGTACTGCCATTTTGGCCAAAGTCAAGGGTAGGTACGGGTGGATTCAAATTAACCTGGAGAATGACGGGTAGAACTTGACATGTGACTTATGATATGTTGGCCAAAGTCAAGGTCATAAGAGCATGGGGCAGAAATCACATCGGGAGTTTCTAAAGAAACCGAAACTTGCCAGATATGCGCATACCTTCTGGAGTGTGATGACGTGAGCGGATTCCGTCACGTTATCATGCGGTGATAGTTGGATCCCGATTCCCACTGATGAGTTAGTTTACTCCTCGGGTGACCCCGACTAATTCTTCTTTCAGGTTTGGAGAAGAATTTGACGGTACAGTGGGAGGTTTCCAGATTAGATAAATTGGTAACCATTCTGATCTAGGTTAAAGTGCACGCTGAGTGTTTCTTTTCTCTCTCTCTTTGGCAGCGACCATTGACCCGACCCTAGACTATGACTCAGAGACCAAAATTAACCGAACTTTCTTAAACACTGGCTTTTGGATTATCAGAGTTGCAAACCTCATTGCCACTCCTGCTTTTACCCTTTTCTCCAGGACACCCCGTATTACTACGAACGTCCACTTTCATTGGACAAAACCATCGTATGGTTATATACGAACTCGAAGGGATTTATTCGAGGATGGTTTCAGGTTCTGGAGAAAACGAATAGGACTATTCAGTTGTCTTTTTCTTTTTACCTTCTCTCAAGTTGAGAGTACTCCTTGGTTTAGGAGATAGTACACCTATTATGTTTATTGGATAGTCTTCTTCCAAACCTTAGGCTGGTGCCGAACGGTAGGGAATGAAGAAAACCAATTAGCCTAACGATGGTGTACAGAAGGTATTAAGTGAAGACATATAAAGGGATTTGTAAGAGGGCAAAGTAAATTGCGACTGATATTCACGACCAAACCAAGTATTTCTTCGCCAATCCTAAAATCACCTTTGTATTTCTCCAGGACACTCCGTATCACTACGAAGATCCACAGTTTATTGGATACTCCATCGTATGGTTATATACGAACTCGAAAGGAACTCGTTCCAGTTCGGGGATGGATTCTGCTTCAGGAGAAATAGGAATAAGGTTTATTCGGTTGTCTTTTATCTTCACCTTCTCTCGCATTGCGAGTGCTCCTAGGATTAGGACAGTACACCCATTATGCTTATTGGATAGTCTTCTTCCAAACCATAGGCTGGTGCCGAACGGTAGGGAAGGAAGAAAACCATTTGGCCTAAGGAGTGTGCAGAAGGTAATGACTAAAGACATATAAAGGGATTTGGAGAGGCGGCAAAGAATTATACGGTTACAGTCGTGAATCTGGAAGAGGCATTACTAGGAATACCGGGATACCCCATCAAAATATTTCAATGTTTCAGTTTCACTGTGTACTGTTAAAGGAAAACTGATTTCCCAATTAGTCCTTACTCCAGGGTATGTATTTACCAGGTATGATTCTCACATCTGCATGGTTTTACAGATGATGAGTGGGAGTAGGTTAGTGGGAATTAGGTGATCATCCTCATAATATCGGGATTCGTTGTAATCGGTGATATTTGAGGAAATCACCTGGGCTGTTTGCCGGTCGGCAAATATTTGGGTTTGAATATCCGGTGTTATGCACCAATTTCAAATCGATATATCTGTACGTCTATTTTCATAGAGTGAGATATACCTTTTTGAAATTATGTCTATGACATTTACCTATATCAGTGGATGGTTAGGTAAGGAGCATTAAACAGCGGTGTAATTCTTCTTAACCATAAGTACAGTTTTCAACCTACGACACACAGTGAATGAGATATCAGACTCAAGGGACTTATACAGAGTATTGTATGTTGTCCAGGGTCCATCAGGACAGAGGGGTTGGTCCTCGTACTATATTCGGTTTACTTATGACTTCTCTAGTTTTTAGACAGGTGTTTCGTGGAAACACAGGGTCCGAATTTTGAGAAGTTATAGGTATTTGAATAGAGTAGAGAACCAGGTATTGCAAGTATCGGGATTCTTCAAAGTAATCGAAGATGTAGATACTTGTGTATGGTGTTCAGTTGATAGTAATGATTAAGAGAACCTGCTTCTCTTTCAGGTTACTCATAATTGGAAGTATTCCTAAGTTGAGTAACGCTGATCGGCCTCCTTCCATTTAGTTGACATGCACTGGGGACAGCTGCATGATTTGAATCTGGTTCAATTAAATCAGTGCCTCTGGTTCTATATTGGATATAGAACAGTTCATATCTTAACGTTGTTAAGGTACGGGGAGTTGTCTGGCTTATGATTAAAACCAGACTCTGGATAACTCAAGGCACGTTTCTGTAATGGCTGTTTGTGGGTTGACCCAGGCTATGACGAGGGTTGACTTTCTACCATCTGGATGAACAATATGTAAGTGCATGGCGGCGCCCCGGTCATCAATCCGACGGCCAGATGCGGAAACGGTGATAAACTTTAATTTTGCGGACTTTGCAAACCGGCACCACCGCGCACAAAACCCCGGATCGTAACCATTAAACTAGTCTAGCTAACAAAAGAATGGTTAGAGATATACCGAGTGATCCGAGTCCTCCGGTCTTCTCGTCGTCGTCCCGATCTCTTGCGGAATGTCCGGTCTCCATCTCCTCGCCGGAAGGGCACCACATCGCCTGTATCTTTTACGGGCTCCCACCTCAATACCGAGGCAACTCGGGTGCGAAGTTGGCTAGCCGACGCGCCCAAGATTTGCTGTAGAATAATGTAGAAACTTGTCTCTTTGGGGTTTAATGAGGTTGCCATGATGGAGGAATATTGCACAAGGATTTTTCATGAATCAAAGCTTGATGATGAATGGAGCATGCAATCAAAAAGGGGAATAATCATCTCCTCAAAAAGGAGCTCGGCCAAATGTAATGCTCACTGGAAATGAATGAATCAAGCTCTCCCAGTACAATGCAACCAAAAGAATATGTATATATTAATTTAAAAAAAACCATCAAAAAACCAATCCAGCACACACATATATAATTCATTCCTTACTAAAGGAAATTAATCCACACAATTAAACAATACACACTCCATACTTCAAACAGTGGCCGGCCAAATCCAATTTCCACTCAAACAGTGGCCGGCCCCACCACAAAACCCATACTCATCCATGTCTAAAATTAATGCATCATGGAGCAAAGATGCATATCCTATCATAAAGCAAACATTTGCAAGAAACCCCCTCCACAAAATGTTAATTGTAAACTTGCAATTAACACCCTCCAACGAAAAGTCCGACCGGGAAGGAAAAAGAGAAAACCGGCCGGAACGGAATGCAAACTGGCAACTCCAGAAAACTGGTCCCGTAATAAATTACAGGAAAACCCCGATACTGTGCATACACACCCGCATTTGTATTCCGTCCGGATACAAATGCAATGAGACAAAATCTACACTGTACTATACTAGTATCCGGCTTAAACCAAAGCCGGCTAGTAATGTTCGTCCGATCCTGATCCGTGCAATACCGCACGTATCAGATCGAACCCTGCCATATCTCCATACGGTCTCTACAGCGTTTCGCCCGAAAGCCTGAGTAACTGAAAGTGTGGTGGACTCTAAAGACTCGTCAATACTATGGCTGTGGATTTAACCACTAGCACGTCAAAGGTATAAACCAATACGTAACGGGCCACCAGCTATTGACTAAAAGGGACGTCGATGAGCGAACTCATCCTGACACCCTACTGAGCCTGTCAGTGACAATATCCGTACAGTCCGGTCCGTTCGTCTATGAGCATCGCATGTCGGGCCTAGGGGGTGGGTAAAAGTCAGACCCCCAAAAGCGGTACAAGTCGTGTCGGAGTGTAGCCCAGAACACCCTGAGATACTACCGGAATACCTACCAGTAAATCTCCTGCCTTGGCCAAGGACTTTGTGTAATGGCTCTCCTAGACACAGCGCGACCTCACTCCCAATACCGGGAGAGACGAACCCCCGAAGATCCGCTCACTGCCTCCATGTGGCTCGGGACTGTACCCAACTAAAACCTGTTTGCACGACTCCTTTGAGCCGTGGTAGGGTAGTAATCAAAGCACAGTGGGAACTCACACGAGACAAATGACGATCCCCAGGTTGATGAACTAACCTGTACACATGTCACCTGGGAACTGCTATCTGACATCAGGTATAAGACCAACTAGCATGTTCCCGGCGAGTCCTGTCCGGTGTACTCATAACCCAATGAGCACCTGTATACATCTTAGGTGAACCAACTGACACCAGTGGCTTGCGAGACCGGCCACCGCCCCTCGTCGGGGTCTCGACTGTATACACTAGTCTACTCTGGAGAATCGATGCCCTGTCTCGAAACTCCTACGACTAGGGACCTTTTAAGGATGTGCTTATAGACTCCAGCTCTCACTTATATGATCGCCCTCATACTGCCGGCAGTCAAGAAAGAATCCTAGGGGCTTTATCAACGTGCAATAGCGACCTGTCAGGTCACCTAAAGCAGTACACGATGATAAAGGTAAACCAGATAGCATACTATCATCTCGAGTAAGACTGTCTTACCGGGATAGGTCCTCCCTCAATCATCGCAATCACGTGCCTGTGATCCAATAATTGACTCTGAGGGCACTATCTCCAACAATCTCCCACTTGCACTCAAGGCTAATTATTGCGATGTCGCATACTCACAGCCCGTGTGATACCGTACACCCAACTGCTCTACTAGTCAGTCTCACAAAGCTCGTTTGCGAAACTTTTGCGTTCGAGGAATAGCCTCAGTGAGTGGATCCGCTCTGGTGTTTCTTTCTATGTCTCTCTATATCTCAAGTTCGCGGAGAAAGCCATCTCCCGAAATGAGCAATACCTGTCTTAGAATGTCTGGATGTCTGATGGGACCTAGCTCATAAATGAACTCCAAATCCAAACTTCTTAGACTGTATCGTCAACTGAACTTAATCAGTATCCTGCGCCAAGCCACCCTCAGTATTTCCTTGGACCACCTGTCCAAAATACTGCCCCTCGTCAGAAGGAAAACTACAACTCTGACAACCTCCTTGTCGTCCATGTCACCTTGGAAGCCTGGAGTGATAACTGTCTCCTAAAGGAGGCAGCCGTTATCATATCCCTAGAACATTCACTTATGTTCTAAAACTGCATCCGACTGTTCCTCCAGGATTGGATCAATATCAACTTATTGCATCTAGTGCAAGAACAACATCTGGTGTGGTACTTGACATCTCATGAATGACTCAATTGCCTAAGCAAGT
Organism: Agapanthus africanus; assembly: GCA_030015575.1. Taxonomy (NCBI): domain Eukaryota; kingdom Viridiplantae; phylum Streptophyta; class Magnoliopsida; order Asparagales; family Amaryllidaceae; genus Agapanthus; species Agapanthus africanus. The sequence continues at coordinate 200,243,249 of CM057347.1, read as the reverse complement.
GATCTGCCAATCATGCACATCCCTCTCTACTTTAGTCTATAAGACACTTTTAGAGAGGGTGACTCCATTACCTGCAGGTACACTACCATGCCAGGAGTCGTCCATTCTAAATACTCTTAGAATGTTGTCTAAGTACCCAGATTGGGAAACCACCCAAATCTAGATCTGAAACCATAGATCTAGTAACCAGTATGTCTGATATAATGTCCAAGTCCCATGTGGAGAAAACACTGTGTGACGACCAAAATATAACCGATCGTAGTATAGGAATATCACTTCCTACTACCTTCTCAACAGATCCATCCCCTATTCTGATGACGTCAAACCTATGACTGTCACATCAGAAATAGATGATCTATCTCCGCTATATCTGCTTTAGTCTATAAATAGACATAAGCCTGATGTCCACCAATGCTTCCGCTGCTCCCACTGACCACGACAACCCTCTGGCAGAGTCATATAGACGTGCACTTCTAAAGCTAGTTTAGAACGACGCTATACTCATCCTCCTGCCGGGTCTCGCAGTCTAGAACAACAACAATGGCAAGTGTGGGTAAACAAGAACTTCCCTGTCACCGTCCTTGAGGCTACCGGAGTACCTCTCGGGTGCCTGAAGTTACCCACCGTATCTGCGGAGTGGCCAATGGAATGTCAAAACAGATTGAATCTTTAGGTTCCTTATCAAATCTTCAGTAATCGTTTGTGGTTCTGGAATCACTTCCAGTTCTACCATACTCCCACTACTGTTTTTGAAAAAATCCATTTTTATTAAAACTGTGGCGAGTCGAGAACAATATCACTATTGATCTTTCTTATGGTAGAAAATCAACCCTCGTCATAGCCTGGGTCAACCCACAAACAGCCATTACAGAAACGTGCCTTGAGTTATCCAGAGTCTGGTTTTAATCATAAGCCGGACAACTCCCCGTACCTTAACAATGTTAAGATATGAACTGTACTATATCCAATATAGAACCAGAGGCACTGATTTAATTGAACCAGATTCAAATCATGCAGCTGTCTCCAGTGCATGTCAACTAAATGGAGAGAGGCCGATCAGCGTTACTCAACTTAGGAATGCTTCCAATTATGAGTAACCTGAAAGAGAAGCAATTTCTCTTTATCATTACTATCAACTGAATACCATACACAAGTATCTATATCTTCGATCACTTTGAAGAATCCTGATACTTGCTACACCTGGTTCTCTACTCTATTCAAATACCTATAACTCCTCAAAACTTAGACCCTGTGTTTCTACGAAACACATGTCTAAGAACTAGAGAAGTTAAAAGTAAACAGAATATAGTATGAGGACCAACCCCTCCGTCCTAATGGACACTGGACAACATACAATACTCTGTATAAGTCCGCCGAGTCTAACAACTCTTTCACTGTGTGTCGTAGGTTGAAAACTGTACTTATGGTTAAGAAGAATTACACCGCTGTTTAATGCTCCTTACCTAACCATCCACTGATATAGGTAAATGTCATCGACATAATATCAAAAGGTATATCTCACTCTATGAAAATAGACGTACAGATATATTAATTTGAAATTGGTGCACAACAGCGGATATTCAAAACCAAACATTTGCCGACCAGCAAACAGCCCAGGTGATCTCCTCAAATATCACCGATTACAACGAATCCCGATATAATGAGGATGATCACCCAATTCCCAATAACTTACTCCGACTCATCATCTGTAAAACCATACAGATGTGAGAATCATACCTGGTAAATACATACCCTGGAGTAAGTATCTAATCGGGAAATCAGTATTCTTTTAACATTACACAGTGAACTGAAATATTGAAATGTTTCGATGGGGTATCCTGGTATTCCTAGTAATGCCTTTACCATTATCCAGATTCACAACTATAACCGTATAATTCTTTGCCACCTCTCCAAATCCCTTTATATGTCTTTAATCATTACTTTCTGCACACCCGTTAGGCCAAATGGTTTTCTTCCTTCCCTACCGTTCGGCACCAGCCTATGGTTTGGAAGAAGACTATCCAATAAGCATAATGGGTGTACTGTCCTAGTCCTAAGAGCACTCGCAATGCGAGAGAAGGTGAAGATAAAAGACAACCGAATAAACCTTATTCCTCCTGGACCAGAATCCATCCCCGAACTGGAACAAGTTCCTTTCGAGTTCGTATATAACCATACGATGGAGTATCCAATAAACTGTGGATCTTCGTAGTGATACGGAGTGTCCTGGAGAAAAACAAAGGTGATTTAGGATTGGCGAAGAAATATTTGGTTTGGTCGTGAATATCAGTCGCAATTTACTCTGCCCTCTTACTAATCCCTTGCTTTGTCTTAATCTTAATACCTTCTGCACACCGTTTAGGCTAATTGGTTTTCTTCATTCCCTACCGGTCGGCACCAGCCTAAGGTTTGGAAGAAGACTATCCAATTTGCGTAATAGGTGTACTATCTCCTAAACCAAAGAGTACTCACAACTTGAGAAAAGGTAAAAGGGAAAAGACAACTGAATAATCCTATCCGTTTTCTCCAGAACCGGAAACCATCCTCGAATCCCTTCGAGTTCGTATCTAACCATACGATGGTTTTGTCCAATGGAAGTGGACGTTCGTAGCAATACGGGGTGTCCTGGAGAAAAGGGTAAAAGTAGGAGTGGCAATGAGGTCTGCAACTCTGACAATCCAACAGCCAGTGTTAAGAAGGTTCGGTTAACTTGGTCACTAAGTCATAGTCTAGGGTCGGGTCAATGGTCGCTGTAAGAGAGAGAGAGAAAAGAAACACTCAGCGTGCACTCTAACCTAGATCAGAATGGTTACCAATTTATCTAATCTGGAAACCTCCCACTGTACCTCAAATTCTCCTCCAAACCTGAAAGAAGAATTAGTCGGGGCCACCCGAGGAGTAAACCAACTCATCAGTGGGAATCGGGATCCAACTCTCATCGCATGATAACGTGACGGAATCCGCTCACGGTATCACACTCCAGAAGGTATGCGCATATCTGGCAAGTTTCAGTTCTTTTGAAACTCCCGATGTGATTTTCACCCCATGCTCTTATGACCTTGACTTTGGCCAACAAATCATAAGTCACATGTCAAGTTCTGCCCGTCATTCTCCAGGTTAATTTGAGCCCACCCGTACAAGCCCTTGACTTTGGCCAACAAGGCTATACGACTGCCCCAAACCAACGCATCTATCTATGCTGCATATGAATAACCAACAGCTACCAAACACTGTGCCTTGACTTTGGCCAACAAACACAGCTTGAATACTATTGACTACCCATATGAAACGACGGAGGGCTACGAATGGTTTCTGGCGAAAACCTTTAACGTAATGAACTTGATATTGTTGAAGGAACGGATAGCTTTTTAGAAAATATAATGACGAAAACCTTTACTAAAGAGGTCACTCCCGGTGAAGGGATCTCGGCTCTTTCCCCGTAGAATGGGGTGCTGGATATTCCAAATGAATACCGCGATGCAAAGCAAAAGTAATCGGCTACAGTGAAGTTAATGCCCTGACGCAAACTTCTGTCCAAGGGGTCACTCCCGGTGAAGGGATCTCGGCCCTTGCCTCGTCGACTGAGGAGCAGGATATTCCAACTGAATACCACGATGCAAAACAAAAGTGAACGTCCTTGCAATAACAGCTTTTGAAAAGTGTTCCAACAACATCAGAATAGGTTTGTTTATCTTGCATTGATCCGAATCAACGCAGTCCCATCAATTGATCACACCACAAAGAACGAAAATATACTGACGTACGTATATGCCATCCGCATTCGCCACTGGGTCCCGTCATCACCCGTTAGGTTAGCTAACTAACGGCAGAGCGGGGACTGGACTAGCGCGGATGAAAAACATATACAACATCTACTAATATATATACCAATATATTAAATTCGCTCAAGGCGTGAATAAAATGCAACATCACAGAAATGTACAGCATCACAGAACAATACAGATATCTGGGATCCCCGGGTTTCACAGAGCCACTACTGAAACCCGACGTTCCCCTGGTCGTGTGGATAGCCTGTGCAATGAAATCCTATACCCCCTACGAGTGCGGCGAATAGCCAGCCAATCCTGGAGTGAAGCCCCCTCCGTCCCAATGCCATGAGATGCGGGCTTGTTGCCTTCTAGAACCCGGCTATCCGTGCACCCCTCCGCGGGGTAAACCTAGTACAGAAAGTAAAATATACATACACCGGGTACATCGACCGCAACCTGGTCGTGCCCCAAAATAATAATACAAACAGGCAGTGACGGCAGTCCACATGTCGGACGCTCGCCCCGCAATATCAAATGTACATAATACAACAACATAGTACTAGCATTGCATCCAGGCTATCCCCACGACCGATCCGCAATATCACAGCAAATACATAGAACATCAACGTGAAGGTCACGTTCGCAAATCCGTCTAACTGAGCTATAGCAGTTAGACGGGATTTACCGATCGAGTGACATTCACGGTCGCAGATATAATGTAAATACTGTGAAAAAATGTGTTTAAAATATTCGATCGATCAAATTTTAACAAGTGGGCCCCAAAGTACTACTGTAGCACATCAAGAAATTATGGGCCCAAATTTAACATTCCAAAACCCCTAAAATCACCCCAGAAGCCCACTGTAAAAACCCGACCCACTGAATCCTCCATACTGCGGCGGAACCGCGGCAACAAGTAGGGTTTTGCCGCGGTTCCGCGCTCCCCTGAAGAGATCAGTGTCTCGAATTTTTCCAGAACTCTTAGATCTTCCAGTACACTAGTTTTATACAACCTGAAAAATTTTTGGACTTAAAAAATTTTCGACAGAAAACTGTAGTAAGTGAAAACACGGGTTTTGGGATTTTTGATCGATCGGAAATGAAAACACATTACACCAAGCTAGACTAAGTTAATGGCGTGGCTCTGATACCACTGTAAGTGCATGGCGGCGCCCCGGTCGTCAATCCGACGGCCAGATGCGGAAACGGTGATAAACTTTAATTTTGCGGACTTTGCAAACCGGCACCACCGCGCACAAAACCCCGGATCGTAACCATTAAACTAGTCTAGCTAACAAAAGAATGGTTAGAGATATACCGAGTGATCCGAGTCCTCCGGTCTTCTCGTCGTCGTCCCGATCTCTTGCGGAATGTCCGGTCTCCATCTCCTCGCCGGAAGGGCACCACATCGCCTGTATCTTTTACGGGCTCCCACCTCAATACCGAGGCAACTCGGGCGCGAAGTTGGCTAGCCGACGCGCCCAAGATTTGCTGTAGAATAATGTAGAAACTTGTCTCTTTGGGGTTTAATGAGGTTGCCATGATGGAGGAATATTGCACAAGGATTTTTCATGAATCAAAGCTTGATGATGAATGGAGCATGCAATCAAAAAGGGGAATAATCATCTCCTCAAAAAGGAGCTCGGCCAAATATAATGCTCACTGGAAATGAATGAATCAAGCTCTCCCAGTACAATGCAACCAAAAGAATATGTATATATTAATTTAAAAAAAACCATCAAAAAACCAATCCAGCACACACATATATAATTCATTCCTTACTAAAGGAAATTAATCCACACAATTAAACAATACACACTCCATACTTCAAACAGTGGCCGGCCAAATCCAATTTCCACTCAAACAGTGGCCGGCCCCACCACAAAACCCATACTCATCCATGTCTAAAATTAATGCATCATGGAGCAAAGATGCATATCCTATCATAAAGCAAACATTTGCAAGAAACCCCCTCCACAAAATGTTAATTGTAAACTTGCAATTAACACCCTCCAACGAAAAGTCCGACCGGGAAGGAAAAAGAGAAAACCGGCCGGAACGGAATGCAAACTGGCAACTCCAGAAAACTGGTCCCGTAATAAATTACAGGAAAACCCCGATACTGTGCATACACACCCGCATTTGTATTCCGTCCGGATACAAATGCAATGAGACAAAATCTACACTGTACTATACTAGTATCCGGCTTAAACCAAAGCCGGCTAGTAATGTCCGTCCGATCCTGATCCGTGCAATACCGCACGTATCAGATCGAACCCTGCCATATCTCCATACGGTCTCTACAGTGTTTCGCCCGAAAGCCTGAGTAACTGAAAGTGTGGTGGACTCTAAAGACTCGTCAATACTATGGCTGTGGATTTAACCACTAGCACGTCAGAGGTATAAACCAATACGTAACGGGCCACCAGCTATTGACTAAAAGGGACGTCGATGAGCGAACTCATCCTGACACCCTACTGAGCCTGTCAGTGACAATATCCGTACAGTCCGGTCCGTTCGTCTATGAGCATCGCATGTCGGGCCTAGGGGTGGGTAAAAGTCAGACCCCCAAAAGCGGTACAAGTCGTGTCGGAGTGTAGCCCAGAACACCCTGAGATACTACCGGAATACCTACCAGTAAATCTCCTGCCTTGGCCAAGGACTTTGTGTAATGGCTCTCCTAGACACAGCGCGACCTCACTCCCAATACCGGGAGAGACGAACCCCCGAAGATCCGCTCACTGCCTCCATGTGGCTCGGGACTGTACCCAACTAAAACCTGTTTGCACGACTCCTTTGAGCCGTGGTAGGGTAGTAATCAAAGCACAGTGGGAACTCACACGAGACAAATGACGATCCCCAGGTCGATGAACTAACCTGTACACATGTCACCTGGGAACTGCTATCTGACATCAGGTATAAGACCAACTAGCATGTTCCCGGCGAGTCCTGTCCGGTGTACTCATAACCCAATGAGCACCTGTATACATCTTAGGTGAACCAACTGACACCAGTGGCTTGCGAGACCGGCCACCGCCCCTCGTCGGGGTCTCGACTGTATACACTAGTCTACTCTGGAGAATCGATGCCCTGTCTCGAAACTCCTACGACTAGGGACCTTTTAAGGATGTGCTTATAGACTCCAGCTCTCACTTATATGATCGCCCTCATACTGCCGGCAGTCAAGCAAGAATCCTATGGGCTTTATCAACGTGCAATAGCGACCTGTCAGGTCACCTAAAGCAGTACACGATGATAAAGGTAAACCAGATAGCATACTATCATCTCGAGTAAGACTGTCTTACCGGGATAGGTCCTCCCTCAATCATCGCAATCACGTGCCTGTGATCCAATAATTGACTCTGAGGGCACTATCTCCAACACAATAGCGATATTGTTCTAGACTCGCCACAGTTTTAATAAAAAATGGATTTTTTCAGAAAACGGTAGTGGGTATGGTAGAACTGGAAGTGATTCCAGAACCACAAACGATTACTGAAGATTTGATTGGAACCTAAAGATTCAATCTGGTTTGACATTTCATTAGCCACTCCGCAGATAAAGTGGGTAACTTCAGGCACCCGAGAGGTACTTCGGTAGCCTCAAGGACCGTGACAGGGAAGTTCTTGTTTACCCAGACTTGCCATTGCTGTTGTTCCAGACTGTGAGACCCGGCAGGAGGATGAGTATAGCGTCGTTCTAAACTTGCTTTAGAAGTGTACGTCTATATGACACTGCCAGAGGGTTGTCGTAGTCAGTGGGAGCAGCGGAAGCATTGGTGGACAAGTGGTTTATGTCTATTTATAGACTAAAGCAGATATAGCGGAGATAGATCATCTATTTCTAATGTGATAGTTATAGGTTTGACTTCATTAGAATAGGGGATGGATCTGTTAAGAAGGTAGTAGGGTGTGATGTCCCGGTATTTAGATGACATACACAGAGTAGGAAGTGATATTCCTATACTACGATCGGTTATACTTTGGTCGTCACACAGTGGTTTCTCCACATGGAACTTGGACATTATATCAGACATACTGGTTACTAGATCTATGGTTTTAGATCTAGATTTGGGTGGTTTCCCAATCAGGATACTTAGACAGCATTCTAAGAGTATTTAGAATGGACGACTCCTGGCACGATAGTGTACCTGCAGGTGATGGAGTCACCCTCTCTAAAGGTGTCTTATAGACTAAAGGGGAGAGGGATGTGCATGATTGGCAGATCACTTGCTCAGGCAATTGAGTCAATCATGAGATGTCAAGTACCACACCAGATGTTGTTATTGCACTAGATGCAATAAGTTGATATTGATCCAATCCTGGAGAAGCAGTCGGAAGCAGTTTTAGAACATAAGTGGATGATTCTAGGGATATGATAACGACAGCCTCATTCAGGAGACAGTTATCATTCCAGGCTTCCAAGGTGACCTGGACGACAAGGAAGTTGTCAGAGTTTTAATTTTCCTTCTGATGAGGGGCAGTATATTGGACAGGTGATCCAAGGAAATACTGAGGGAGGCATGGCGCAGGATACTGATTAAGTTCAGTTGACGATACAGTCTAAGAAGTTTGGATTTGGAGTTCATTTATGAGCTAGGTCCCATCAGATATCCAGACATATTCTAAGACAGGTATTGCTCATTTCGGGAGATGGCTTTCTCCGCGAACATGAGATATAGAGAGACATAGAAAGAAACATCAAGGCGGATCCACTCACTGAGGCTATTCCTCGAACGCAATAGTTTCGCAAACAGGTTTTGTGAGACTGAGTAGTAGAGGAGTTGGGTGTTCGGTATCACACGGGCTGTGAGTATGCGACATTGCAATAATTAGCCTTGAGTGCAAGTGGGAGATTGTTGGAGATAGTGCCCTCAGAGTCAATTATTGGATCACAGGCACGTGATTGCAATGATTGAGGGAGGACCTATCCCGGTAGGACAGTCTTACTTAAGATGATAGTATGCTATCTGGTTTATCTTTATCATCGTGTACTGCTTTAGGTGACCTGACAGGTTACTATTGCACTTTGATAGAGCCCCTAGGATTCTTGCTTGACTGCCAGCAGTATGAGGGAGATCATATACGTGAGAGCTGGTAGTCTATAAGAACATCCTTAAAAGGTCCCTAGTCGTGGGAGTTTCGAGACAGGGCATCGATTCTCCAGAGTAGACTAGTGTATACAGTCGAGACCCCGACGAGGGGCGGTGGCCGGTCTCACAAGCCACTGGTGTCAGTTGGATCACCTAAGATGTATACAGGTGCTCATTGGTTTATGAGTACACCGGACAGGACTCGACGGGAACATGCTAGTTGGTCTTATACCTGACGTCAGATAGCAGTTCCCTGGTGACATGTGTACAGGTTAGTTCATCAACCTGAGGATCGTCATTTGTCTCGTGTGAGTTCCCACTGTACTTTGATTACTACCCTACCACGCTCAAAGGAGACGTGCAAACAGGTTTTAGTTGGGTACAGTCCCGAGCCACATGAAGGCAGTGAGCGGATCTTCGGGGGTTCGTCTCTCCCGGTATTGGGGGTGAGGTCGCGCTGTGTCTAGGAGAGCCAGAACATGAAAAGTCCTTGGCCAAGGAAGGAGATTTACTGGTAGGTATTCCAGTAGTATCTCAGGGTGTTCTGGGCTGATCTCTGACACGACTTGTACCGCTTTTGGGGGTCTGACTTTTACCAACCCCCTAGGCCCGCCATGCAATGCTCATAGACGAACGGACCGGACAGTACGGATATTTTCACTGACAGGCTCAGTAGGGTGTCAGGATGAGTTCGCTCATCGACGTCCCTTTCGGTCAATATCTGGTGGCCCGTCATGTATGGCTAATACCTCTGACGTGCTAGTAGTTAAATCCACAACCAAGGTGTTGACGAGTCTTTAGAGTCCCCCACATTCAGTTGCTCAAGTTTTCGGGCGAAAAGCTGTAGAGGTCGTATGGAGATATGGCAGGGTTCGATCAGATACATGCGGTATTGTACGGATCAGGATCGGACGGATAATACTAGCCGGCTTTGGTTTAAGCCGGATCCTAGTATAGTACAGTGTAGATTTTGTCTCATTGCATTTGTATTTCGGTCGGAATACAAATGCGGGTGTGTATACACAGTATCGGGGTTTTCCTGTAATTTATTACGGGACCAGTTTTCTGGAGTTGCCAGTTTGCTTTCCGTTTCGGCCATATTTCTTTGTATCTTTCATTGGCCGAAGATTGGTGGAGGAGGGCTTATTTGCATTTGTGCAAATAAGTATTTGTGGAGGGTGTTCTTTGCATTTTGTTGGATCATGATGGCTCACCATCACTTGACTTTCCTTCTTCATGATGGCTTGACTTTTTGAAGTCATCATGCTTGATGATGATGGCTTGACCTTTTGGAATGATTGGTTGGTTGAGTGTTGGTTATTCCTTGTGATGATTTCTTCTCATCATCTTGTTTTTCTCTCTCTTGGATTATGAGAGACCCTCATTGTTCTGTTACACACTCTCTCTCTCATTCTCTCCATTCCACAAGCCATGGCCGGCCAAGCCATTGGAGGGGCTGTCCCAAATTTGTTGTGGGGGTTTTTCATCTCTTTTGGCTTGGAAAAATCCCCACAAGTTCCATCTCCAAAAGCCAAGTTCATTACCTCCACCAAAGGCAACATCCACTACCCCAAAAATGAGATATGAGCACTACACATTCTACAGCAAATCTTGGGTATGTCGGCTCGCCAACTTCGTGCCCGAGTTGCCTCGGTATAGAGGTGGGAGCCCGTAAAAGAAGCCGGCGACGTGGTGCCCTTCCGGCGACGAGGTGGAGACCGAAGCTTCCGCGGGAGATCGGGACGACAACGAGAAGACCGGAGGACACGGATCAGTCGGTATATCTCTCTTTCCCATCTTGTAGTTAGCTAGGACTAGTTAATGGCCCGATCCGGGTTTTAGTGCGCGGTGGTGCCGGTTCAAGAAAAATTAAAGTTAACCATCGCTTCCGCATTTGGCCTCGGGATGGAGGCCGGGGCGCCGCCGTGCACTTACATTCTTAACCTAACCCAAACCCTAGCCTTGGTTAATTCTCTACAAAGGTTAAGTTAACCATGGTTGCATTATTGATCATTATCTTCTTTGCATTATTCATCACAAAAGGATTCTTATCATATTGTTCATCTTCTTCCTTCTTCTTTCTTCCATGAAAAAGCTTACTAGTTTTTTCAAAGTGATGAATAAATGTGAGAAAAAGATAAATAAAGAGAGCAAAAATCCTACTTCATCATCCTCATCTTCCCTTGCCCTTTAGATGAGAGTCTTCACTCAATTTTAATGAGTGTTAGCTTGTGTTAACGAAACTTCAAGGTAGATCATCTTTGTATCAAAGATCGGAAGCAAAGGTTGCATCATTCTCTTCGTGAAGCCTCTCAAGAGTCCAGAGCACGATGATCGCAGCGAAGGGACCTCAACACGGAGCATATGAAGTGAAGGACAGAATCTACAAAGGTTGTAATCCCTCTCACTTAGTGTTAAAGTGTTTAGCATGCTAGTTTTCGCCTAAACCCTAATTTAAAGATCCGGCTTCGGGTTGTTCGGCATGGCTAATTTTTAAATCGGGCATGGTTGATGCCTCGTAGAACCTTGTGCGCGTGCCTAGCAACCCTACAAATACAAGCTAGAACTTAGGATGAATATATTTTTGAAATATTTCGTATGCGGGCGCACACACACATACACACGCACACTCTCACACATACGCGCGCGAACTCAAACACTCCTACATACACTCGCTCACACACACACTCGCTCACATACGTTCACGCGAACACACACATACTCACAAACACATATGCGCGCACGCACCCCTTCAATTAACTATAATACATTTTATCTTAAATTCATCTAACATAATCCTATAATCCATCTTACCCTAAATTAATCTAACAAGTAAATTCATCGATTACCTATAATCTTTATATCTTCAACTCTAAACCTAAATTACCAAATTTATATTTCAATTTTTCATCTGTCTTCAATTATATTTTAATGATAAAACCCATCAACCCCCAAAATCAAAATAAATTTCAAACCCATCATTTTACAACCGATTCAATTCATCATTAACCATATTTAATATATCAAAACCAACATAAATCACATATTATAATCACTTAATTTCCAAATTTAATAATCTAATTGAAAAAATTAAGATTAGGAGGAGAAAACACCAACCTTGGCCCGGATTTGAAAAGAATAAGAGCGATTGCAAGCTTCTGCACCATCAACGGCAACAATAACACCTACAAAAAAATTGGGGTTAGATTTCATAATTTTTCTGAACAATTTGAGAAAAAGGAGGAAAATAATTACCTCTCGGGAAAATTTTTGGGGGAAGGAGGAGGAAGAAGGAGCCATCGCGGCTCTTATCTGATCGACATATTAGCGACCGTTTAGAACTGTAGGGTTCCCTAGGGCGGTAGCAAGGTTCGGGAGGCATCATCCATACCAATTTCAAATTTTTGCTGTACTAAAAAACCCTAACCTAGAATCATAACTAGAGATTTAGACGAATCAAGTATGCAAACAACTTTACATACAAAGTGAACTAGGAATACAACCTTTCTAGACCGGTCCTTCACTTCAATAGCTCCGTGTAGTAGTCCCATCGCTCTAAGTAGTGAACTCCCGAACTCTAGAAAGGCTCCACAAGATGAACGGAACAAGTTTGCTTGAAGTCTTCGAGGCCGAAGATGATCAACGTCGAGGAGACACCAACCCAAGCTACCTCTTCACTAAATTAGGGTTTAGTGAAGCAAACACCCTAAACTAAATGGCTAATATAGTAGAGGATGATGAAGTAGGAATTTTGCTCACTTTAGATTTATTTTGCTCACAATATTTCTTCATCTCTCCAAACCCTAGAAAGCTTTTGGAGACGAGGAAGAAGATGAAGTGGAGATGAGAATGAAACTCATGAGGTGAGAATAGCAACCATGGGTGAGTTTATGTCATACACTAACTCATGTAGAGACTAAATTATGGCTAAGGATAATGGTTAGGTTAATAAATATCTTAAGTAAAACAAATTAGTGTACTAAGTCAATGGACACATCAAGCTTCTCCAAGCTTCTAGCCATGACATAATTCCACCAATTTGTGAATTACTTGAATAAATAAAACCTTTAATTATCAAGAGCATGGTGTGAGTCTCATACACCCATGAAGTATGTGGTATCAAGTATGATACAAAAAATGTACATTAATATATATCACATATATACTATATGCACACAAGTGAGAAAAAGAAATGTTTAAGTGAGCTAATATTAGATAATGTAATTCAATATATCAAATATATAATTATACATTAAATTATTAAATCAATACTTGATTTAATAATCCGTCTATATCATATATAACCGACTGATATCAAATGTAACATCTTATCGAATCAACACTTGATCCAATAACCCGGCTATATCATATGTAACTGACCGATATCACATATCGTGAGAATAGAATGCGGTATCACATACGCGCATTAATCTCGGTCCCACACATATCACATATGTGCTCCTACTTCGTTTCGTTTAAGCCAGGAAACCTCTGTGTAGGACTCTAAAGACTCGTCAATACGCCGGCAGTAGGTGGTGATCATATCAGTCACCCATAAGCCGCAAGCGGTCTGCTAAATGTAACGGCCACCCGGGTATTGAGCAATCAGATAATCAACAAGCAAGCCTACTCATAGTCCTACGAATCCAATCAGTAACACTACCGTACAGTCCGGTCTCTTCGTCAGATATGTCGCATATCACGGCCTGGGGATGGTATAACGTCAGACCCCAATAACCTGATAAGTTATGCCGATGCAAGGTCCATAACGGTTCGAGAAACTACTGATAACACTTATCAGTAGATCTCAGCAACCCTGGCCAGGGATTCCCTGTTATGGCCAATCAAGCATAGCACAACATCAACCCCTAATACCGGGAGAGACGAAATCCCCTCCTATCGCTCATTTCCTCCATGTGACTCGGGACTGTACCCAAAAACCACCGTTTTGCACGATCTCTTGAATATAGTAAGGTGGAAATCAAAGCACGGTGGGAATCACACAAAACTCTTTGACGATCTCGTGTCGACAGACTAACCTGTACCAGTGTCACCAGAGAACTGCTATCTGACGATAGGTATAATACCATCTAGGAGTTCTCGGCGAGTCCGTTCAGTGTACCGAGTCTCCACTGAGCACCCATATACCATCTTTGATGTCAAACACCAATGGATATGGGATCATCCATCGCCCATCACATGGGTCGAGAAGCATATACGCTAGTCTACTCTGGAGTATCGATGCCCTGTCTCGATACTCTCACGACTACGAACATTTGAAGGATGTACTTACCGACTACCTCTACCCTACTAATATGATCTGCATCATAATCCTGGTAGTCAAGTACTCATCCTAAGGGCTTTATCAACATGTAATAGAGAGACAATAAGTGTACATATTAAGATAAAGTGCAACCAGATAGCATACTATCATGTCGAGCAAGAAAGTCATCCCTATATATGTCCAAGCATCCATTACAATATACATCGCATGTACAGTAATGGCCTCTACGGTATATATATAACTAACAATCTCCCACTTGCACTAAGGCCATTTGTTGTAGTATCTCATACTCAACATCCTATAGAAGTCTCTCTAGGGAAAGGCCTTTGTGAGTGGATCCACCGTGTTATCCTTCGCGTCAACTCTCCTGACCTCGATCCCTTGGACATCAACCATCTCCCTGATCAGGTGATACTTGCCTCAGAATATGTCTGGATCGCTGATAGGATCGGCGTTCCTAGGCCAAAGCCACAACTCCATTGTTGTCACAATAACAGTTATTGGACGCTCAATGGTAGGAACCATGTTCATCTCATGAACAAGAATTATCCAAACATCCACTTTGGTAGCATCGTTGGTAGCAATGTATTCAGCCTTTATCATCTAGTTTGTCATGATATCTAGCTTGGAACTCTCCCAACATACCGTCCCTCCACTGAGGGTAAAGACAAAGCCTGTGACTGACTTTCAGTCATCCTTATCACTCTGGAAGCTCGAACCAAGAACTTTCTTTTAGTGCTTCTCAAGTACTTAAGAATGTTCTCCACAGCTGTCCAGTGATTCTCCCAAGATCCGATTGATTCCTGATCACTACACCTAATGATTTAGCTACATCTGGTCTGGTACAAAACATCGCATACATGATAGAGCCTACTGCCGAAGCATAGGGTATCCCTTGCACGTGAGCTCTCTCCAAATCAGTCTCGGGAGACATCTTTTTGGAGAGGGTGATTCCTAAGTTAATGGGCGAACCACCACGCTTGGAATCCTCTATACTAAACCCCTTTAGTAAGGTGTTAATGTACCTGGATTTGGGACACTCCCAATATCCATTTAGATCTATCAACATAGATCATAATCCATAAGATGTAGTAGGTATCATCCAGATCTTTCATTGAGAATCCTCATGATAAGAGAAGCTTGACCGAATGTAGCATAGGAAACCATTTCCTATCAAGAGTATGTCATCTACGTATAATACGTGGAAGACAACCTTACTCTCTACAACCTTCTTATATATACAAGGTTCATCTACCTTGTTGATGAAGTCAAACTCTTTGACTGCCATTTCAAAACAGATGTCCCGACTCCGCGATGCTTGCATTGATCCTGATGGACTTAAGCATAGCTTTGAAAGTCTCAACTTTTCCATTTACACCAAGAATCTTCTCAAGATCCATTTGCTCCTGATGGGTTTTACCCCTTCAGGTGCAACATGCAAAGTCATACTTTGTTGGTGTACATGGATTCCATCTTTGATCGCATAGCATTCAGCCTTTTTACAGAGTCCCCACTCGTGATGGCCTACCTAAACCTGGTTGGGTCATCATCTACCATGATGCATTCCTCACTCCCACATTCACCGAGGAAACCGTAGTATCTCTTAGGTGGATGAGGAACCCTACCAGATTCGCGGAGAGGCTGAGGTTCGTCGGAGACAATTGAATCCTTTGGTTTCACCAAATCATCAGATGTTAGTTTGTCTAGCTGGAACTTCTTTCAGTTCTACCTCATGACCACTAATTTCTTCAAAAGAAATTCCTTTTCTAAAAAGGTGGCATGCTGAGAAATAAAACAGCTTTTGCTCCTCAGTGGGGTAGAAGATATACCCCCGCGAATGTTCGGGATATCCAACAAACTTATACAGAACTGACCTTATCTCGAGCTTGTCCGGATATTGCTTTTCAACATAGGTCGGACAACCCCATATCTTAACTTTTTTAAGACATGGTCTCTTCCCATTCCATATCTCATATGGAGTGGTAGGCACTGATTTGGATGGAACCCCATTCAATAGGTATGCAGCTTCTCTAGTGCATAACTCCAAAAGGAAATAGGCAACTCAGCAGTACTCATCATAGAGCGCACCATATCTAATAGGGTGCGATACCTCCGCCCCGAGACACCGTTGTGCTATGGTGTATACGGAGGAGTAAGCAGAGAGAGAATCCCATTCTCTTTTAAATAATCCAGGAACTCCATGCCCAAGTATTCTCCTCCTCGATCACATCGAAAGACTTTAATACTTCCACCCGTTTGGTTCTCTACTTTGCATTTATATTCCTTGAATTTCTCAAAAGGTTCAGACTTGTGTTTCAACAGGAACACATGTCCAATCTTGAGAGATCGTCGATGAATGTAATGAAGTACAAAGAACCAACCCTGGCATTTGTAGACATAGGACCGTATAAATCATCATGTATGTGTCCCAAGAGTTCAATAACTCTTTCTCTATTTATAGTAAACGGAGTATTGGTCATTTTACTTTTGAGACAATACTGGCAAGTATCATAAGATGAAAATTCGAAAGGATTAAAATATTCATCCTTATGTAACTTAGCTAGTTGTGTCGCATTGATATGACCTAGTCTACAATGCCACAAGAAGGATTTGTTCATTTCTGAACTACTCCTCTTCTGTGTATTCTAGATACTTTGAACCATGGTTTGATTTAGAACGTATATGCCATTTCATAACGTGCCCGATCCAATCAACTCTTGATTAAGGAAAATGTTCACAACATTATCCATCAATACAAAATTATATCCTTCTTTAAATTAACAAAGAAACCGATGTAATGTTGTATATCAGGTTCGGCATGTAATAACATTTTTTCAGAATCAATGTATTTACCATTTGGTAATACAACGTGATATCTGCCAACTGATTTGGCTGCAACAATTGCACCATTCTCTAACATTTAGAGATATATCACCCTATCCCAGTTCTCTAACTTTCTGTAGCTCATATAACAGATTACATATGTGGGATCCTAATCCGGTATCTCATATCTAGGACGTAGAGGACACTGAGAAACAGTTCTTAATAATGAACACACCCGAAGAATATGCATCAACATGCTTATTCCTCAGTTGGGTTGCGTGGAAATCCGGATAATCCCTTATTTCCTGCTCGAACTTATAACAATTATAAGATGGAGCTGAACCAACGTTCCCCAGCTCAGTATAATAGGCAGGTTCGGTCAATGCATCCATATTATTATCTTGATTAAGGCATGTTACGGTCGCTACCAGGAGAGAGAGAGAGAGAGAAGAAAACACTCAGCGTATGCTCTTGCAAGATCAGATTGGTTATTATTTTATCTAATCAGAATGGCTCCCACTATTTTTATCAAATCTTCCTTCAAACCCTAAAAGGTAAGACTAGCCGGGATTAATTACACACTACAAGTTTGCCAATCTTTCGGTCAGGCTGGTGTTGGTACTTTGAGGGAGGTTCCTCGTGCTTTCGCACGTACCTAATTAAAATAAACCTCGTTTTCCCAGGGGCGTAACCCCGTTAACACCTTTCTAGACACCTACTTGATTCGCTAATTGTAATGTGTAAAACTCTCCTAGGAGTAACTCTTACTCGCAGTGGGTATCGGGATCCAACTATCTCATAGAAGGTATGCAATCTCATTGCAAATTTCAACACTTGAAATTCCCGATAATATTCTGCTCCTAGCGTCCTATGACCTTGACGCAGGCCAATAAACCATAGTCCGCTAGTCAAGTTCAACCTGTACATTTCATGATTGAATTAAACCCACCCGCACGACCCTTGACGCAGGCCAACAAAGTAGCACGACTGCCCTAATCCAATCGCATTGTATGCAGCAGATAGGCAGTAGTTAGCTACCGCACACTACGCCTTGACATAGGCCAACAAACGTAGCACGAATACTAAGTAGTACTTATCTGAAATGACGGAGGGCTACGACAGGTTTTTAAGAAAACCTTTTGCGTAATGAACTTGATCTTGTTGTAGAGTATAGTGATTTTGAAAATGAGTGTTTTTGAGACTTTTGCTAGTTTTGCTAAAAAGGTCACTCTCGGTGAAGGGATCTCAGCTCTTTCCTTATCGAATAAGGTGCTGGATACTCTACAAGGAATACCGCTACACAAAGCAAGAACTAGAGCTACCAGTTTTGAAACAAATTTCTACAACATCTTTAGGTTTCTTTTATTTCATTAATCTCATTAATGAAGTCCCATCAATTTTATGCTTCCTAAGCATCACAGAAGAAACGAAAGCAGCAATATTTATTATATATCATATATATAAAATATAAGCATTCGTCTTAACATATAAAGTGATCACATCACAGAATATCAGCAGCAGAAGAACACATATGAAATATTGGATATACTAGGAATTCCGTGTTTTAATTAAGCCAATAAAAAACGCGGATTCCACGGTCGTGATGAATAGCCAAACCCACATCCCTAGACACCTACGAGAGAGGCAAGCAACTCTACCAATTCTAGAGTTAGGAGACCCGGTCTTGACTCCTCGAGATGGTCTCCCACTGGACTCTAGAACCCGGTTACTTGTGCTCTCCTCCTTGGGCCTATCCTAATGCGAAAAAGTAAATAATATACTTCAATGGTGACATCATCCTCAACCCGGAAGTGCCCCAATAAAAGAATATTACATACAAGATTTTACATGAATGAAAATGAAAAACTCTCATCTAACATAAAAAAAACCCGGCTATTCAAAACACGACGATCCAATATAACATATCACAGCAACACATAACATCACATGTCATCAATGTAAGTAAATATGCGTATCCCAATTATCGTTGACGTATAGCAACGAAATCGGTGATACACCACATATTACACTTACGGTCGCAGAAAAGAAAGAGAAAAACTACAACAATTGGAATCCGCAACCACCTTAGACATCATAAACCCAATGTATCACATACTTTGGATTTCATGCCTTACCAAATGAATTCCTTAGACATCACATGCCTAACAGTTATAAACCCCGCATTATAGTCTCGATATTGAAAACACTTTCCAATAAACAGTCGGGTAATTCAACAAGATTCCCGATAACCTGATCGAATGCTCGTCGGAAACTTTAGTAGACGCCCGCACCCCCGATGCCGTCGACGAAGTGCACTTAGGCGGAACACCGCGGCCGCGAGCACCCGAACGGATTCTTTTGGCGACGGAGTTCTCCTACAGTCACTTGGTCGGGGCTATGGAGTGTGGCTATCTAGTAAGGTTACCCGGCAAGTATCCGCATACACTACGTGATTGCGACGGAGTTTTGATCCACATCAAAATCCCATGGCAACCGATCAAATGAGACTGAATTGCTAGATTTATAAAATTCAAACTAGTTATCACATAACTAAATATTGTGGATTTCAAGTATTGTATCACAATCACAGATAGTTGGACGATGTTAAACTTTTCGATCGAATCAACAAACACCCAAAATTTCCCAAAGAGGTCAACACTTGAGTGGAGTTTAAAAAGTACCCAGAACATGCCACAGCACCTATGGACCAGCCGTAGAAGGGTCAACCCTTGCCTCACCTATGGTGCCGCGGAACTACCATAAACCCTAGGGTTTGGTGGCGGTTCCGACGGTCACAGAATCGAGTTAGGGTTTCGTTCTTCTAGAGGGTCCACAGAATCACCTGCATGATTTTCTGAAGATTTTAAACTTGGAAAAATCCAACTCTTGGAAAATTTCCAACGAGGGAAAATATGGGTTATTGATATCCGTTCGAACTTTTTAACGTCGTCTAAATAACCCGAAACAATGTTAAAATTACGAATACGAAACACTTCGAATTGCCAATACAGTAAAACCACATCACATGCAATCTTAGCAAAAACAAGCAACACCTGAAACACCAAAACCCAGAGACTGGAACACAGGAAAAATTTGAACCCAAAATGAAGCAGGAAAACCGAGCAGGCCGGTTTTAACCTCAATGTAGCCGGCCATTTTCCGGCGAGAGGGGCTAAATTTCTACTGTGTTCATGTTGTATCGCATACAACATTCTGCAGTTGCTCAAAAAAAATTTAGAGGCCATTTAAAAATCGATAGAAACTAGATTTTCTTGTTTCAAGTTTCGGAGTAGTTTCGGTTTCGTAATCTAACAAACATCGTCTAATTCTCTAGCTTGGCTCTGATACCACTGTAGGGTTCCCTAGGATGGTAGCAAGATTTCGGGAGGTATCGTCCATGCCAATTTCAAATTTTTCCGTACTAAAGAACCCTAACCTAGAATCTTAACTAGAGATTTAGACGAATCAAGCATGCAAACAACTTTACATACAAAGTGAACTAGGAATACAACCTTTGTAGACCGGTCCTTCACTTCAATAGCTCCGTGTAGTAGTCCCTTCGCTCCAAGTAGTGAACTCTCGGACTCTAGAAAGGCTCCACAAGATAAACGGAATAAGCTTGCTTGAAGTCTTCGAGGCCGAAGATGATCTACGTCGAGGAGACACCAACCAAAGCTACCTCTTCACTAAATTAGGATTTAGTGAAGCAAACACCCTAAACTAAATGGCTAATATAGTAGAGGATGATGAAGTAGGAATTTTGCTCACTTTAGATTTATTTTTCTCACAATATTTCTTCATCTCTCCAAACCCTAGAAAGCTTTTGGAGACGAGAAAGAAGATGAAGTGGAGATGAGAATGAAACTCATGAGGTGAGAATAGCAACCATGGGTGAGTTTATGTCGTACACTAACTCATGTAGAGACTAAACTATGACTAAGGATAATGGTTAGGTTAACAAATATCTTAAGTAAAACAAATTAGTGGACTAAGTCAATGGACACATCAAGCTTCTCCAAGCTTCTAACCATGACATAATTCCACCAATTTGAAGGATGTACTTGCTGACTAGGAACATTTGAAGGATGTACTTACTGACTGTTAGTGTTTATGCCCTAGAAGGCCATTACTGTATCATACTAGTTTGTATATTACTTAATGGAAGCTTGGGATATTCACATGTATATAACAGTCTTGCTAAACATCGTAGTATGCTACTTGGTTTTTCTATCTTAATATGTGAGTGTACGTATTGATAGAGCTCTTAGGATCTTGCTTGTCTACCAGCGTTGTGATGGCAGTCACATTAGTGGGGGCTGGGTAGTCTACAAGCACATCCTTATTCAGGTCCCTGGTCGTTGGATTATCGAGACAGAGCATCGATACTCCGGAGTAGACTAGTGTGTACGCTTCTCATCCCAGTTGGGGAGATGGTCTGTCCCACAGCCGTCAGTACGTCGTACTGGAGATAGTATGCAGGTGCTCGTTAGGTTACGGGTACACCGGACAGGACTCACAGGGAACTGTTGGTTGGTTTGATACCAGTCGTCAGTGAGCAGTTCCCAGGTGACATGAGTACAGCATAGTCCGCAGACTTGACACTGCTACTTCGCCTCGAGTGTGTCCCACTGTTCTTAGATTGCTACCCTACCACGGCTCAAAGGAGTCGTGCAAACAGGTAGCAGTTGAGTGCAGTCCCGAGCACTTGGAGGCAGTGGCGGTTAGACAGGATTCGTCCCTCCCGGTATTGGGAGTAGATATCGCGCTGTGTCAGAGAGCCATTACGCAAAGTCCCTGGCCAGGGCAAGCGAGATTTACTGGTAGGTTCCAGTAGTTTCTCAGGGTGTAATGGGCTTCGCTCCGACACGACTTATACCGCTATTAGGGGACTGACGCTTGCCGCCCTCCTAGGCCCGATATGCAATAGTCTTGGACGAACGGACCGGACTGTATGGAGATTGTCACATCAGACTCAGTAGGAGTTCGGATGGGTTTCCTCATCGGCCTTCTTATCGACAACTACCTGGGGACCGTTACGTACAGCTAGTGCCGCTTGCGGTCTGTGGTTAAACCCACTGCCAGCGTAGTAGTCGAGTCTCTAGAGTCCCACACAGAGAGTTTCCTATTCCAGGCGAAACGATATAGAGGTCGTATGGTTTTACGACAAGGGTTCGGACGCGTACGTGCGTTTACGCGCGTACGACTTTCGGACAGTTTTTACCAGTCGGCTTTGGTTTAAGCCAGTTACTGGTATCCGGTTATTGAATTTATACAGTCTAAAGTTTTTCCGTATTTTTACGGATCGGAGGGGCATTCTCGTAATTACTCGAGAAGCTTCTAGAAGATGGTGACTAAGGAGGTTTATGTGTCATATGCATTGAATGAGATTAGTGAGTCATGAGAGTGATTCATCATAGTCATTAATGCATCATAAATGTTTAATGACTCATGATAATGAATCACCATTAGATATTTATGAAGCATGCTTATTCATCATTTATTTTCTTTTCTTGTTAAAAGATAATGCTTCATATATATTATGATAGCTTACTATTCTCACTCATAATATTATTCACATTCTCTCTCCTCAAGCTCACTCTCTTCAAAAGACTAATCCTCACCCCTCATGTGTTGAGATCTAGGATTAGTTAGACTAAACAATCCATAACCATCACTCTATCTCAATCTATCTTCTTTGATTAGCAATCCAAGAAGGTTAGTTGCCTCAAGTTTAGAGGCTAAGCTTGGAGTTTTGCTCTCGGGTGGATCGTCTACTACAAAGAGAAGGCCGAGGAGGACGAGGAGATCGTAAAGACGAAGGACTTGGTTCGATAGGTATAATCCCCAAGCATAGTAGTTTAGAACAACTATATGTTTGGTTAGTTATCGTTTAGCTTCGATTCAAGCGGTTAGTCTATGTTTGTTCACTAAACAAGTTCGTTTTTGAAAATTCCGCCTCCCCACAAGTATTGGGGTGTAGAACATCGACTTACACTGACTACCTTTGCCACACTAGTATGATCTGCATCATAATCCTGGTAGTCAAGTGTACTCATCCTAAGGGCTTTATCAACATGTAATAGAGAGACAATAAGTGTATATGTTAAGATAAAGTGCAACCAGATAGCATACTATCATGCCGAGCAAGAAAGTCATCTCTATATATGTCCAAGCATCCACTACAATATACATCGCATGTACAGTAATGGCCTCTAGGGAATACATATAACTAATAAGAACGGTCGCTAATATTATGTAAACGGTCGCCAATGTATTGGCAAGCATTCGTTAGAGACCGTATAATATATACGATCTCTAATAATTTATTAGGGATCGTATAAATTTACACGGTCTCTAATAAATGGTCTCTAATGCGTACAGTTTTTACTAATGAGTGAACGTGTATATATATGTATATAAATATAATATCGTGCATGTATCAATACGTGGTAACATGTCATCCATAATATGTATGTATATATATCATCCGAGGAGTGTCCATCAACGACACTCGAAATCATCATAAAACCCTGAGTGTCCAGCATCGACACTCGAAATCATCCTAAATCCCGTGTCCAGCATCGACACGTAAATTCTCATATCTCAGGCACCGTCTCATCGGATCGTCCCTCATATCTCAAGCACCATCTCATCAGATCGGCTCATATCCATCTGTCTCATATCACTCTGGTCGGTATCCTCCGGATATCCGCCGAGTCCAATACTGTCACCAGTAGGTAGTGTTCCCAACCAGGCTCAACATCTTTCTATACGATCTTCTTTCCCCTTGGTACCGTACCGGGTCCACCATGTACCCACAGACGGTGACTCCTCACTCCTCAAATCGAGTAGTAATCATAGCTCATAATCGAGAAATCTCATGGTGGACGTCGAAATATCATATCAAGAACATTCATATGTTTTTAAATCATAGATGCGGTTTCTCAAATCCAGAAATCTCATGGAAGAATAATCTCATAAGAATATAGAAATAATGAAATAATATGTACATGCACAGAACAATACTGTAATGCATAGCAAGTGTTGGATATGTATGCCCTAGAGGTCATTATTGTATATGTATACATGTGGATGCTTAGATATATGTATGTACAGGACAATCTTGCTCGATATGATAGTATGCTATTTGGTTTGTCTTTATCTTAACATGTGCATATATTTTACTTGTTATTACATATTATTTATACATGTTAATAAAGCTCGTAGGATCATTGCTTGACTACCTGCGTTGTGATGGCGATCATACTTATGGGAGCTGGATAGTCAATAAGCAAATCCTTAAAATGTCCCTAGTCGAGAGAGTATCGAGACTGGGCATCGATATTCCGAAGTAAACTAGTGTATACGTTTCTAGACCCCGACAAGGGGCGATGGTTGGTCCCACAACCATTGGTCTTTCGCACCTAAGATCGTATACAGATACTCACTGGGCTTGAGTACACTGGACGGAATCGCCGAGAAATTCTAGATGGTACTATACATATCTTCATATAGCAATTCTCAGGTGACATGAGTACAAGTTAGTCTTCAGACCTGAGATCGTCATTTGTCTCATGTGAGTTCCCACTGTACTTTGATTACTATCCTACCACGGCTCTATTGAGTCGGGCAAACAGCTTTTGGTTGGGTACAGTTGTTAGTCAATGTTATGCACCCCACGTGTTCGCGAGGCTGCGGAATTAGCAAAATATGATTTTTACAGGCTTCACAACATCGACTTTAAGCAAGGATCGAATATAAAACCCTATCTAGCAAACAATATGAGGTTTAACTACTCGGATGATGTTATACCTCGTAGTATCGTGTCCTTCTTGTCTTCTCGCTGTCCTCCTTCACCTCGCGAGCTCCTTGGAGTGGAAATGGATAGCACCTCCTCGTCGGCTTCTCGAAGTCGAAGAAGATCCACCCGAGAGTTCCAACCTTGAGCTTAACCTCCAAGTTGAGGCAACTAGATCACTTGGTGTGCTAAACTAAGTAACCTAGAATGAGTAGAGTGTGATTTTGGATAGTTTAGTCTCACTAACCCTTGATTCTCAACACATGAGACACTAGGGTTTTTGAGAGGAAGAAGGAGAGAGTGAATTTGAGGAAAGAGAAATGATTTTTTATAATGATAATTGAAAATGAGATGGCTAGCTTAACATGACCATAAGCATGGCATAAAAAATATCTCATCAAAATATCTAGGTCACAAAATATCTCACAAAAATATCTAAGTCAAAGAGTCAAACCAAGTCAAGTGGTCAATCCAAGTCAAGTGGTCAATCCAAGTAGCCATGCCACAATTATCATTTACAAAAAATAACAAATACTTTTCTCCACTTCATAATTGATTTAATCAAGTCAATGGTCAAAACCCTAATGAGGTGTCTCCTTCTATACCCCTCTCATCCGTATATACATATCCGCATCCGTGTTCCGAGAAACACGAATACAATGAGACGAAACTAATCCAACAATCAAATACTAGGATCCGGCTTAAACCAAAGCCCACTAGTATTGTCCGCTCGAACATCACACGTGCACAAGAATATGTGATCGAACCCTGTCGTAAAACCATACAACCTTTACATCGTTTCGCCCGAAGCTGGGAAACCCTCTTTGTGGGACTTTAAAGACTCGACAGTACGCTGGCAGTGGGTTTAGCTACAAGCACGTCAGCGGTACTAGCTGCACGTAACGGCTACCCAGATATCTGTCGATAAGAAGGCCGACGAGCAAACTCATCCAAACTCCTACTGAGCCTGTCTGTGGCAATCTCCGTACAGTACGGTCTGTTCGTCTAAGATTATCGCATATCGGGCCTAGGGGGCGGTAAACGTCAGACCCTTAATAGAGCAATAAGTCATGTCGGAGTACAGCCCAAAACACCCTGAGAAACTACTGGAGTACCTACCTGTAAATCTCGCTTGCCCTGGCCAGGGACTCTGTGTAATGGATTTCCGAATACAGCGCTACATCAACCCCCAATACCGAGAGAGACGAATCCTATCTAACCGCCACTGCCTCCAAGTGCTTCGGGACTGCACCCAACTACTACTTGTTTGCACGACTCAATAGAGCCGTGGTAGGGTAGCAATCTAAGAACAGTGGGAACACACTTGAGGCGAAGTGCAGTGTCAAGTCAACGGACTAAGCTGTACTCATGTCACCTGGGAACTGCTACCTGACGATAGGTATAGTACCAACCAGCAGTACCCTACGAGTCCGTCCAGTGTAACTCATAACCAAATGAGCACCTGCATACTATCTCCAGTACGACGTACTAATGGCTGTGGGACAGACCATCTCCCCTGCTGGGATGAGAAGCGTATACACTAGTCTACTCTGGAGTATCGATGCCCTATCTCGATAATCCTACGACTAGGGACCTGTATAAGGATGTGCTTATAGACTACCTCACTAGTGTGACTGCCATCACAACGCTGGTAGTCAAGCAAACATCTTAAGGGCTCTATCAATATGTATTAGCGATACATTAAAAGAAATATATACACAGATTAAGATAGATACAAACCAAGTAGCATACTACTATATTGAGCAAGACTGTTATAAATCCGTGTATATATCCCAAGCTTCCAAAATATAATATACAAACTAGTACTATACAATAATGGCCTCTAGGGTATATAAAACTAACAATCTCCCACTTGCACTAAGGCCATGTGCTGGCATATCGCAGACCTATCATCTCGAATAGCCACTCGAACTGCATCTGAGAGATGGCCTTTTGTGAATGGATCTGCAGTGTTGTCCTCCGTAGCAACTCTTCTCACCTCGATCTCCCGGCGATCCACGATCTCCCTGATCAGGTGATACCGCCTCAAGATGTGTCCGGACTTCTGATGGGACCTGGGTTCCTTTGCTAAAGCTATAGCCCGTTGTTGTCACAATACAGAGATATTGGATCAACAATGGACTGAACCACCTGAAGTTCTGTTAAGAACTTCCTCATCCAGACTGCTTCTTTTATCGGCATCAGAAGCTGCAATATACTCCGCTTCCATCGTTGAGTCAGCAACGGTGTCCTGCTTGGAACTCTTCCAACAGACCGCCCCTCCATTAAGGGTAAAGACATAACCCGACATGGACTTGGAGTCATCCTTGTCACTCTAGAAGCTGGAGTCAGCAAATGCCTCGATCTGGAGGTCTTTTCCGCCGTACACCAAGAACATCTCCTTAGTCCTTCTCAGGTACTTGAGAATGTTCTTTACTGCTATCCAGTGCTTCTCCCCAGGGTTTGACTGATATCGGTTTACCACGCTCAGTGCGTAAGCAACATCTGGTCTGGTACACAACATCGCATACATTATAGAGCCTACCGCAGAAGCGTAGGGTATAATAGACATGCGATTCCTTTCCAAATCAGTCTTGGGAGACATCTCTTTGGAGAGGGTGATTCCGTGACAAGCCGGTAAATTACCGCGCTTAGAATCTTCCATACTGAATCTCTTGAGTATGGTGTCGATGTACCTGGACTATGAAAGTCCTAACATCCTCTTAGATCTATCACGATAAATCTGGATCCCCAGAATGTAAAAGGCATCACCCATGTCATTCATGGAGAACCTGTGTAACAAGAATCCTTTGACAGATTGTAGCATAGGAATGTCATTTCCTATCAAGAGAATGTCATCCATGTACAAAACGAGGAATACTACAGTTCTTGCTACAATCTTACTATAAATGCATGGCTCATCTGGATTTTTGATAAAGTCAAATTCTTTGATCGTCTTATCAAAACAGATGTTCCAACTCGGCGATGCCTGCTTTAGTCCATAAATGGACTTAAACAACTTGCACACTTTCCCGCTGCTCCCACTCTGAATGAAACCCTCTGGATGGTCCATGTTCCCCTCCGAAAGACGCGCAAGACAGACGTCTTGCCTGAAATTCGGGGCAGCTGCTATTTGGTTTTATCCGTCCACCTCTCCGAAGATGCCAAGTTGATTTATGGCACCGTGTATTGGAGGTTTAGACGGATGCGGCCGATTTAGCAGACTTCGTCAGATTCCCCCTCGTTCGAGGGGTTTTTGATTGTGGGGACGCTCTTCCCTGCAGGCGTAAGCCCCTGCAGTTAATTACGCTACCGCATCGCGGTAACAACTTTCTCCTTCTCCAGAATTTCACTTCGTGTCGTGGGTGTTTGTTTTGTTTGTGGTTGCCCGTGGATTGTATACGGAGACTAATTTATATCGTCGCCTGTAGGACGTGAATTAGTCCAAATCCATATTTTCTTAGATTTGGGTTTGGGGTTTTGGTTTAAGGATACGTTAGCCATTTTTGAGGCGAAGATCAACTTAAACGCTTGTTAAGGATACGTTAGTCCGATTTGAGACTAAGATCAACTTAACAGGATCGTTTAGATCCAGCAAAAGAGCATTTGGGCTCTATTGTTCCAGTTTAAGGACATAGTGGTCCATCGCATGTATGGCCGTCGGGACCCATCACCTCTCTGACGACATTGAAGGATTACAACGACAAATGTCAGAGGAGTTCAGAGATGTACCCTTGAACCAAAGTTGATTAGGGGATCTATAGTCCAATTTGGAACTAAAGTCTGTTTGAAGGTTTAAGGATACGTTAACCATATTTGAGGCTGAGATCAACTTAAATGGGATCGTTTAGATCCAACAAAAGAGCGTTTGGACTCTATTGTTCCAGTTTAGGGACGTGGTGGTCCATTGCCAGTTTAGGGACATGGTGGTCTGTTGTTAGTTTAAAGACATCTCGGTCAAGGTTAAGGACATCGTAGTCCATGAGTTTAAGGACCCCACAGTCCGTGAAATGTGTGGTTATCGGGACCCGTTACCTCTTTGAAGACGCTGAGGAATTACAACGACAAATATCAAAGGAGTGAAGAGATGTACCCTTGAACCAAGGTGGATTAAGTGATCTGTAGTCCAATTTGGAACTAAGATCAGTTAATTATATTGTGAGCATGTTGGCTCAGTTGAGTCTGAGTTGAGGACTTATGGCCAACTTGGGCTAAGTCCAATTGGATTTGAAGTGTTGGCCCTTTGTTGGACCATTAGACATTTGTCTGGATTCGAGCCCATGCTATTTAGCAATGCTAAACATTTTCATCTTTGATTTTCTCAATTTTGAGACTCATTTGAAGGAGGGACTTTTGCCTCTGGAAAATTAGACAATTTGGCTAAAAGTAGTGTTAAACACTGGAGAACCTCAGTATTGAACATTGGAGATAAACTCTCAAATTAGTGTTAAACACTAAAAGATAATCAGTGTTAAACACTGAAAATATAATCCCCCAAATTAGTGTTAAACACTAGCAAACAACAGTGTTAAACACTGGAAATGAAGTTGTCAAATTAGTGTTACACACTAGAAAACACCAGTGTTAAACACCGAGTATAAAGTTCTCGAATTAGTGTTAAACACTAAAGAAATAGGGGTCACGTGGGGACACGTGAGAGCGCCCAAAGGTGGGACCAGATACCCTTTTACCTCGTTTTGCAATTAAGTGTTAAACACTTTTTATTATTTTTATTTTGAGCGTCACGTGTTGACACGTGATGGGGATTTATGCGCTGACTGTCAAAGCGTTTGCCAAGGGGTCACGTGGTAATACGTGAGAGCGCCCAAAGCCTTCATTTCCTTTGCTTTTCTTTCTGTGTTTTGGAGGTCGCGTGGAGCACGTAAGGCATTGCCTCTGAGCTCTTTCCTTTTTATTTTTGGGGATCTTTTTAGGGGTCACGCGGGGACACGTGACCTAGTTTTATTCCTTCTTTTCTGATCACTGCGGATTGGGGTCACGTGTCATCACGTGACCAATGTTCTTTATGTGCATGGAGATCTTTCAAGTCTCTTTATTTTAAGAATTAAATTCTCTGTAGGGTTAAACCCTAATCATGATTTTGGAGGAATTAAATTCCTGTTGTGAAAGAATTAAATTCTTATGTAGGGTTGAATCCTTAATTTCTTTTTTAGAGGAATTAAATTCCTGTGAATTTGAGAGAATTAAATTCTCAATTAGGGTTAAACCCTAGTTCTGTCCACCTTGAAGGAATTAAATTCCTATATTTTCAGGAGAATTAAATTCTCATATAGGGTTGAACCCTAGTTCTGTTTTGGGAGAATTAAATTCTCTAAACTCAATTCCCCCTCTAAGTTTTGGATCTGCATGGCAGGATCTCAACCCGATGAGAATTAAATTCTCAACTTATGGGGAGATGTGCTCTGTGCAGATCTTCAACAAGAGGAAGAACTAAGTTCTTATGTAGAAGAGTTAAACACTTAGATTTTGAGAATTAAATTCTCTGTTTGAAGTTTTGATTCCCTTTCTTTTCTCACCTAGGGTTTTCTTTGTTGAGAATTAAATTCTCCTCTCTTCTTTTCTCTTGAGAATTAAATTCTCCTCTCTCTGTTCTTCTCTCAAAAAAAAGATCCCCTCTCTTCTCTTCTTGGCTCCTATTTTTAGGAGAAAGAAAAGAATCAATTTGTTTTGTAAATCTTTCATTGAAAGATTTGATTTTCTTTCATAATTAATATGATCCTTTAGATCATTCAGTGAACTTTATTCACCGTTGGATTTTAAATCCAAAGATATTATGTTTGTTATTTTCGGTGAGATTTAGGAGAAATCTTTCCTTGTCTAAGATTTTTTCCATAAATTGGTGATTTTTAATCACCCTTGGATTTTTAATCCAACGGTCCCCATAATCCTTTTCCATTTGGAAAGATTTAGAAAAATTTAGAATTTTAATTCTATTTGGAAAGATTTAGAGAAATTTAGAATTTTAATTCTATTAAACTGTAAGGCTTACAAAGCCTGTCACGTGCTGGCACGTGACCCTTGGTCACGTGTGAGCACGTGACCCCCAATTGAGTCCTTTTCTTAGCGTTTATTTACGCTTCAGTTTTAACCATCACGTGTCAAAACGTGACCATTGGTCACGTGTGAGCACGTGATACCTCATTGAGGTATTTCCTTCAGCCATTTGTTTTTATTTCTGTTTTAACTATCACGTGTCAACACGTGACCAATGGTCACGTGTGAGCACGTGACCCCCAATTGGGTCCTTCTTCAGCCGTTTGTTTTTATTCATGTTTTAACTATCACGTTTCAACACGTGACCATTGATCACGTGTGAGCACGTGATACGTCATTGAGGTAATTCCTGATTTTTTAATCAGGGAACAGTGCATAGCATATTTGCTCATAACTTTTGATCCCGGATGAATTATGAAGCCCATAATATATCAAATCGAAGAGTTTTTCGAGATGCTTCCAATATCATTACAATTTAGCTGTTTCTAATTCGGGAGTTTATCAAAAAACACCCCGGAAGATACCGGTTCGCATTTTCTTAAGCGTATCACTGCCATTTGATACCTTGGGCTCTTTTGCGTAGAAATTTTTTGGCGGGAACAAATGCCCCCCACTACTTTGCCCACGTAAGTATGCACGTGGGTGAAGTAGTGCAGAGTTACCCATGGCAATAGAATTGATGGCTTAAGAGACAAGTTTAGGGTTCTTGTAACCTAAGACTTTTTTCATCTTCATGAGCCGTAAGGGTCTCAAGAAGGTTTTTTCTCCCTACAGGTCGAGAGGATCCCGCAGGTGTATTTTCTTCTTAGGGGTCGTGAGGACACCTAAGTGCGTTTTCCCTTGAGAGTCGTAAGGATCTCACAAGAGAATTTTCTCCCTTACAAGTCTAGAGGACTCATAAGTGATTGTTTCCCTCCTTGTCGATATTTGACTTCAAGGAGTGTGGCCTGTAGATAGTCCATCTTGACCTCTTTGAAGGGCAGTGATGGCTTAGGAGACAGGGTTAGGATCTGCCACCTAAGACTTTTCAACTTTATGAGCCGTGAGGGTCTCATAAAGACTTTTCTCCCTACGAGTCGAAAGGATCCCGTAGGTGTATTTTCTCCCAAGGAGTCGTGAGGACTCCTAAGTGTGTGTTTTCTCTTGAGAGTCGTAAGGATCTCACAAGAGAATTTTTCCCGCTTACAAGTCGAGAAGACTTGTAAGTGGTTGTTTCCGTTTTTGTCGATGTTCGACTTCGGAGAGTGTGACCCGTGAATAGTATGCAAGAGTTCATCTTGGACTAACTTGCAGGGCCCCAGTGCTTAGGAAACAGTTTTTTTTAATCCCCATTGCCTAAGGTTTTGCCTTACGAGTCGAGACGAATCGAGAAGTTCTCGTAAGGATGTCCTAACGTCACAGTGAACCTCTGCTCTTTACGACAGAGGTCCGTTAGGGTCTGTGGTACTAGGGTTTTGCCCGTCGTACCGTCGCATTGGCTATGTATCCCTCGATAGGCAATCTTGCTGTTCGAGTAGCCTTGCGACTGTCGTGTCTCTGATTCCTTCGGGGGCTAGACAAGACGTCTTCAAGCAATCTTCCTAGGCAGTTTGACCGTCGGAAGAGCAAGCGTTAGGAATTTTGCCATACCGCTTTTTACTTGAGGTTAGGCTCATTTTGGAGAGCCCCGATGAGTCATAATCACTCCGCGCTGGTGTGGGATGATCTCCGATAGTCTTTCAGGTTATATGAGTTGCCGTCAAGACCCTGAAGCTAGGAATTTGGCCTTCGCTTCGTTTGCTGGCACTGCGTCTGCTGTATCGAGACGAATGTCGCGGTTGTCTCTAGGTTGCATATGAACCGTCGAGGTTTGGAACTAGGGATTTTGCCATGGCTTCGTTGTTTGATTGTCGCGTCCGAGTCCTGTTGGAGGAAGAACGCTGGGGTGACATCTCGTCTGCTGTATCGAGACGAACGTCGAGGTGGTGACCACTCCGCGTTGATGTGGGATGATCTCCGATAGTCTTTCAGGTTTTATATGAGTTACCGTCAAGACCCTGAAGCTAGGAATTTGGCCTTTGCTTCGTTTGCTTTGGCGCGTCCGAATCCTATTAGAAGAAGGGCGCTGTAGTGACATCTCGTCTGCTGTATCGAGACGAGCGCCGAGGTGGTGACCATTCCGCGCTGATGTGGGATGATCTTGTAAGTCGATGTAGTACACCCCAATACTTGTGGGGAGGCGGAATTTTCAAAAACGAACTTGTTTAGTGAACGAACATCGACTAACCGCTTGAATCGAAGCTAAACTACAAATAACCGTACACAAAGAGTTTCATAACTATTGTGTTTAGGGATTATACCTAATGAACCAACTCCTTCGTCTTTACGATCTCTTTGTCCTCCTCGGCCTTCTCTAGGTAGTAGACGATCCACCCGAGAGCAAAACTCCAAGCTAAACCTCCAAACTTGAGGCAACTAATCTTCTTGGATTGCTAATCAAAGAAGATAGAATGAAATAGAGTGATGGTTATGGATTGATTAGTCTTTCTAATCCTTTGATCTCAACACATGAGGTGTAAGGATTAGGGTTTGAAGATGAGAGCTTGAGGAGAGAGAATGTGAGAATGATTATTGAATAAAGTTATGAGTATCATAATATATATGAAGCATTTTCTAATAAGAAGAAAAGAATAAAGAGTGATGAATAATCATGCTTCATAAAATATCTAGTGGTGATTCATTAGCATGAGTCATTAAGCAATAAATGTGCATTAATGAGATGAATGAATCACCACCATGACTCATATAACTCATTCAATGTATATGACACATAACCCTCCTTAGTCACCATCTTCTAGAAGCTTCTCGTACAATTACGAGAACGCCCCTCCGATCCGTAAAAATACGGAAAAACTTTAGACTGTAAAAATCCAATAACCGGATACCAGTAACTGGCTTAAACCAAAGCCGACTGGTAAAAACTGTCCGAAAGTCGTACGCGCGTAAACGCACGTATGCGTCCGAACCCTTTGTCGCAAAACCATGCGACCTCTAAATCGTTTCGCCTGGAATAGGAAACTCTCTGTGTGGGACTCTAGAGACTCGACTACTACGCTGGCAGTGGGTTTAACCACAGACCGCAAGCGGCACTAGCTGTACGTAACGGTCCCCAGGTAGTTGTCGATAAGAAGGCCGATGAGGAAACCCATCCGAACTCCTACTGAGTCTGATGTGACAATCTCCATACAGTCCGGTCCGTTCGTCCAAGACTATCGCATATCGGGCCTAGGGGGGCGGCAAGCGTCAGTCCCCTAATAGCGGTATAAGTCGTGTCGGAGGGAAGCCCATTACACCCTGAGAAACTACTGGAACCTACCAGCAAATCTCGCTTGCCCTGGCCAGGGACTTTGCGTAATGGCTCTCTGACACAGCACGATATCTACTCCCAATACCGGGAGGGACGAATCCTGTCTAACCGCCACTGCCTCCAAGTGCTCGGGACTGCACCCAACTGCTACCTGTTTGCACGACTCCTTTGAGCCGTGGTAGGGTAGCAATCTAAGAACAGTGGGACACACTCGAGGCGAAGTAGCAGTGTCAAGTCTGCGGACTATGCTGTACTCATGTCACCTGGGAACTGCTCACTGACGACTAGTATCAAACCAACCAACAGTTCCCTGTGAGTCCTGTCCGGTGTACCCGTAACCTAACGAGCACCTGCATACTATCTCCAGTACGACGTACTGACGGCTGTGGGACAGACCATCTCCCCAACTGGGATGAGAAACGTACACACCAGTCTACTCCGGAGTATCGATGCTCTGTCTCGATAATCCAACGACCAGGGACCTGAATAAGGATGTGCTTGTAGACTACCCAGCCCCCACTAGTGTGACTGCCATCACAACGCTGGTAGACAAGCAAGATCCTAAGAGCTCTATCAATACGTACACTCACATATTAAGATAGAAAAACCAAGTAGCATACTACCATGTTTAGCAAGACTGTTATATACATGTGAATATCCCAAGCTTCCATTAAGTAATATACAAACTAGTATGATACAGTAATGGCCTTCTAAGGCACAAACACTAACAATCTCCCACTTGCACTAGGGCCATGTACTGGCATATCGTAGACCGATGATCTCGAGTAGCCTCTCGAACTGAATCTGAGGTAGGGCCTTCGTGAATGGATCAGCAATGTTCTCTTCAGAAGCAACTCTCCGAACCTCGATCTCCTGACGATCAATGATCTCCCTGATCAGGTGATACCGCCTCAAGATGTGTCTGGACTTCTGATGGGACCTTGGTTCCTTCGCTAAAGCTATAGCTCCGTTGTTGTCGCAATACAGAGGTATTGGATCAACTATGGTAGGAACCACCTGAAGTTCTGTTAGGAACTTCTTCATCCAGACTGCTTCTTTTGCGGCATCGCAAGCAGCTATATACTCCGCTTCCATCGTCGAGTCAGCAACGGTGTCCTGCTTGGAGCTCTTCCAGCACACCGCCCCTCCATTGAGGGTAAAGACATATCCCGACATGGACTTGGAATCGTCATTATCACTCTGGAAGCCGGAATCAGCAAAGGCCTCCAACCTGAGGTCTTTTCCGCCGTAAACCAAGAACATCTCCTTAGTCCTCCTCAGGTACTTGAGAATATTCTTTACTGCTATCCAGTGTTTCTCCCCTGGGTCTGACTGATACCGGCTTACCACGCTCAGTGCGTAAGCAACATCTGGTCTGGTACACAACATTGCATACATTATAGAGCCTACCGCAGAAGCGTAGGGTATAATTGACATGCGTTCCCTTTCCAAATCAGTCTTGGGAGACATCTCTTTGGAGAGGGTGATTCCGTGACAAGCCGGTAGATTACCGCGCTTAGAATCTTCCATACTGAATCTTTTCAGTACAGTGTCGATATACCTGGACTGCGAAAGTCCCAACATCCTCTTGGATCTATCACGATAGATCCGGATCCCCAGAATGTACGAGGCATCACCCAGGTCTTTCATGGAGAACCTTTGTGACAAGAATCCTTTGACAGATTGTAGCATAGGAATGTCATTTCCTATCAATAGAATGTCATCCACGTACAAGACGAGGAATACGACACTTCTGTCTACAGCTTTGCTATATATACACGGTTCATCTGGATTTTTGATAAAGTCATATTCTTTGACTGTGTCATCAAAACAGATGTTCCAACTCCGCGATGCCTGCTTTAGTCCATAAATGGACTTAAGCAGCTTGCATACTTTCCCGCTGCTCCCACTCTGATTGAAACCCTCTGGCTGATCCATATAGACGCTCTTTTCTAAATTTCCATTCAGAAAAGCCGTCTTTACGTCCATCTGCCAGATTTCATAATCATGGAAGGCAGCAATAGCAAGAAGGACCCTAAATGGATTTGAGCATAGCCACTGGAGAAAAAGTTTCGTCATAGTCCAAACCAGGTCTTTGACGAAAACCCTTTGCAACAAGTCTAGCCTTATAGGTTTCCACCTGTCCATCTACACCAATCTTTTTCTTGAAGATCCATTTGCATCCTATGGGTTTTACCCCATCTGGAGCAAAGTCTAAAGTCCATACTTTGTTGGTGTACATGGACTCCATTTCGGTCCGCATTGCATCTAGCCATCGTACCGAGTCGCCGCTCTGGATGGCCTGCTGGAAGTCAGTAGGTTCATCATCATCTATGATGCAATCCTCTCTATCCCCGTCTATGAGAAAACCGTAGTATCTCTCAGGCGGATGAGATGGCCTACTACTCCTGCGGAGGGGTGCGGGAATGTCCTGTTCTTCTTGAACTACCGGTTCTACCAAACTTTCAGTATTAGTTTGTGGTTCTGGAATTTCTTCCAGTTCTATTTCGCTCCCACTTGATTCCTTTTCTAAAAACTGATGTTCTAGAAAATGGGCATTACGAGAAACAAATACCTTTTGTCCCTCTGCGTAATAGAATAGATATCCCCTGGAGTGCTTTGGATATCCCACAAAACTACACTTTACTGATCGTGCCTCGAGCTTGTCCACATGCTGCTTTTTAACAAAAGCTGGACATCCCCAAATCTTTATATACTGTAGATGGAGTTTCTTCCCGCTCCACATCTGATATGGAGTGGTAGGCACAGTCTTGGTAGGAACCATGTTCAAAAGATATGCCGCTGATTCTAGCGCATAACCCCAGAAAGATCGCGGTAACTCAGCATTACTCATCATGGATCGTACCATATCCAATAGGGTTCGATTCCGTCTTTCCGATACACCGTTATGCTGTGGAGTGTATGGAGGAGTAAGCTGAGAGAGAATTCCTTTCTCTTTTAGGTAACCAAGGAACTCGGCACTCAAGTATTCACCACCTCGATCAGATCTAAGTGTCTTGATACTTTTGCCGGTTTGGTTTTCTACTTCATTCTTATACTCTCGGAATTTCTCAAAAGCCTCGGATTTATGTTTCATCAGATAAATGAATCCGTATCTTGAGTAATCATCCGTGAAAGTAATGAAAAAGGAAAAACCACCTCTTGCATGTGTAGACATTGGACCGCATACATCGCTGTGTATGAGTCCTAAGAGCTCGCTCGCTCTTACTCCTTGTCCAGTAAATGGAGTCTTTGTCATCTTTCCTTTGAGACAAGACTGACAAGTGTCATAAGTTTGATATTCGAACGAGTCCAAATATCCTTCTCTATGCAACTTAGTCAACCTTCTCTCATTGATGTGGCCCAGTCTACAATGCCATAAGAAAACTTTATTTAAATCTGGAGACTTTCTTTTTAGTGTGTTCTGGACATTGAAAATTTGGAGTTGGTTTAAAACATATATGCCGTTATTTAGAGTACCGGACCCAATCAAACCATGATTAAGATGGATGTTGACAACATCTCTTACAAACGTGAAATCATAACCTTTATTTGATAACAAGGAAACTGATATGATATTACACGTTAAGCTTGGTACAAAATAACAGTTATGTAAAACCAAAATATGTCCACTCGTCAATCCTAGGTGATAATCCCCGACGGACGCAGCTCCCACGCTAGCTCCGTTAGCAACCTTAAGGATCATATCACCTTCCTTCAGCACTCTACGGTTTCTCAGTGCCTGCAATGAATTGCAAATATGAGATCCTGATCCGGTATCCAATACCCAGGAAGTAGAGTTGATCGACAGACAATTCTCAATTACAAACACACCTGAAGTCGAAGCCACAGCTTGCTTCGGTTCCTGGTTCTTGGCGTTCCACGCCTTGCAATCCTTCTTCCAGTGCCCTTTCCTGTGACAATGGAAGCACTCA
The DNA here is from genome assembly GCA_030015575.1 of Agapanthus africanus. Taxonomy (NCBI): domain Eukaryota; kingdom Viridiplantae; phylum Streptophyta; class Magnoliopsida; order Asparagales; family Amaryllidaceae; genus Agapanthus; species Agapanthus africanus. The sequence continues at coordinate 200,205,186 of CM057347.1, read as the reverse complement.
TCCTGGCCCACTACCGGTACCGCAAACTTTTTCTTTCCCTTCCCTCTCACCTTACTATCACCTCCTCTAGGTTTGGGTGCGGCCTTCTTCTTCCTTCCTTTGGCCCTAGCCTTGGACCCGGAAGAAGATGCACCGCCAACAAACATAGCGGGTGTTTCCCTTACTTTCTGCAAGGTGCCCTCTGCACTCCTTAACATGTTCAGGAGTTCCGCAAGTTCAACTTCTTTTCCTTGAAGGTTGAAGTTGAGGATAAACTGGGCGTAGGTGGGAGGAAGGGACTGGAGAATGAGGTCTGTATAGAGCTCATTATCCAAAGTCGTCCCAAGGTCTGCGAGCTCTTCAATATAGCCGATCATCTTTAGGACATGTTCACCTACCGATGACCCGACAGCCAACCTCGCTCGAAACAAGTTCTTAGAGGTCTCGTATCTTGCTATACGAGATTGCTCTCCATAAAGTTCCTTTGTATGGAGAAATATGCCATCTAGGGACATATCCTCGTGCCTCCTCTGATGTTCATTGTTCATTGAGGCAAGCACGATGCACTTGGCTTTCGCGCAATCTAAATCCCAGGTTTTGCGGATTTCCTTATCCGCATTGCTGGATTTGGGACCAGGGACAGCAGGTGCCGTAGCGGTGAGGATGTACCCCAATTTGTCATAGGTCAAAGCCATTTTGACATTCCGCAGCCAATCTTTATAGTTTGGCCCTGTCAGTATATTTTTCTCTAAAAGTAACTTAAGTCCAGTCATTTTCAGGGTCGCTGCAATTAGGAGAGAGAGAAGAAAACTCTTTAGCATGATGCTCTTGCAAGTTTAGAGTGGTTTTTAGTTTATCTAAACTGGATGGCTCCCACTGTTTCTCGAATCCTTCCTCAAACCATAAAAGAAGAATTAGCCAGGACTATTCTCACCGTACAATACTTGCTTAACCGTTCAGCCAGGCCAGTGTCGATACTTCGAGGGAGGTTTTCCGACGCTTTCGCGAAGTTCCTTAATTAAATAACCTCTTTTCTCTGGGGGCGTAACCCCGCTGACACCTTTCTGGACACCTACTTGGTTTATAGCATTGATCGTTAAGTGACGAATATCCTGATAAGTAGCATATACTCACAGTAGGATCGGGATCCAAATATCATCGTATGATAATGTTGAAGGAATCCTACCAACATTCATCAAACTCCAAATGGTATGCATCTCTTTGCAAATTTCAGTTTCTTTAGAAATTCCCGATATATATTTTTGCCCCATGCTCTTATGACCTTGGCGTTAGGTCAAAATGTCATAAGTCACATGTCAAGTTCTACCCATCATTATCTTGTCAATTTGAACCCATCCGTATTTATCCTTGACGTTCGGCCAAAATGATAATACGACTGTCCCAAACTAACTCATCTACCTATGCAACAACTGAATACCCAGTAGCTACCAAACACTATGCCTTGGCGTTAGGTCAAAATACATAGCTTGAATACTACTGAATACCCAGATGAAATGACGGAGGGCTACGAATGGTTTTGGCGAAACCGTGAACGTAGTGAACTTGATATAACCGAAGGAACCTGATAGATTTTAAAAGGAGTGGTTAAAGCTCCGCATTTAAAAATATCTGTTTTTAAAATTAACCGAGTGGTTTCTTTTAAATTGTTCCAACGATTTTAAACTTGGTTTATTTTCTTTGCATTATAGATAATGCGTCCCATCATTAACCTATCATTGCAGAAAACAACGAAAATACAACGTCCTCTTATGCCATCCGCATTCGCCACGGGGTCCCGTCATCACCCGTTAGGTTACTTAACTAACGACAGAGCGGGGGCTGGGCTAGCGCGGGTGTAAAACATAAGTGACGTCTAAATAGCTATCATAAATATAGATATTTTACATTCGTCTGACGCAATGATATACATTCCAGAACACAGATAAACAATATTGGATTTGCAAGCAATCTGTATTTCTTTTGAGCCTGCAAGAAAAGACAGATTACACAGTTGTGATGAATAGCCGTTACCCCACCCTCGACCCCTACGGGTACGGCAAACTACCCGCCCGGCAGTTTGTGTACCCCACCTTGGGTCAGTCCTAGGAGCAAAAACAGTAAAATGAAATAATACAACGGTGGCTACAACCGCAACCTGGATGTGCCCCGCAAAAAATAATATTACAACAAATTACATTTACAACAAATGAATTAAACAATAACCCATTGCTAAACCCCGGCTATACACCACAACAGTCCAATACAGTTCATATGCACAAACAGATATAACCATTACAGAAATGTGCAACCCCCTGCCAACCGACATACTAGCAGTTAGGGGAGGTTTACGAACACATTTATCAATCACAGATATAATCCAACATACAAATACTGTACAATTTCGATCGATTAAACAACATTAATATTGCTCCAAAAACTGCTCTGTAAAACTGAAACCTGAGCAAAATTAAAATATTCCAGAAAACCCCAAATACCAGAGAGGACCCACACATGAAAGATGAGTCCATGACTCGGCAACTCGGCCGCGGAACCGCGGCGGCATGAAAGATGAGTCCATGACTCGGCAACTCGGCCGCGGAACCGCGGCGGATCGGTGGGATCCGCCGCGCTTCCGCGGTGCTTTAGCCGAATCATGGGCTCAAATTTCATGGGTGTTCTTCTGGACCCTTTTCAAGCTTTCTGAGCTTACCTGAAAAATTTTTAGACTTCATTTTAATTTCGACAGAAACTTGCAAGATTTAGGGTTTTCCGGCTTCGTTTTTCCGTTCGAAATTCGTACAAATTTGCAATAAAGTTATTTATTGTTTAGCGAGGCCCTGATACCACTGTAAGTCGATGTAGTACACCCCAATACTTGTGGGGAGGCGGAATTTTCAAAAACGAACTTGTTTAGTGAACGAACATCGACTAACCGCTTGAATCGAAGCTAAACTACAAATAACCGTACACAAAGAGTTTCATAACTATTGTGTTTAGGGATTATACCTAATGAACCAACTCCTTCGTCTTTACGATCTCTTTGTCCTCCTCGGCCTTCTCTAGGTAGTAGACGATCCACCCGAGAGCAAAACTCCAAGCTAAACCTCCAAACTTGAGGCAACTAATCTTCTTGGATTGCTAATCAAAGAAGATAGAATGAAATAGAGTGATGGTTATGGATTGATTAGTCTTTCTAATCCTTTGATCTCAACACATGAGGTGTAAGGATTAGGGTTTGAAGATGAGAGCTTGAGGAGAGAGAATGTGAGAATGATTATTGAATAAAGTTATGAGTATCATAATATATATGAAGCATTTTCTAATAAGAAGAAAAGAATAAAGAGTGATGAATAATCATGCTTCATAAAATATCTAGTGGTGATTCATTAGCATGAGTCATTAAGCAATAAATGTGCATTAATGAGATGAATGAATCACCACCATGACTCATATAACTCATTCAATGTATATGACACATAACCCTCCTTAGTCACCATCTTCTAGAAGCTTCTCGTACAATTACGAGAACGCCCCTCCGATCCGTAAAAATACGGAAAAACTTTAGACTGTAAAAATCCAATAACCGGATACCAGTAACTGGCTTAAACCAAAGCCGACTGGTAAAAACTGTCCGAAAGTCGTATGCGCGTAAACGCACGTATGTGTCCGAACCCTTTGTCGCAAAACCATGCGACCTCTAAATCGTTTCGCCTGGAATAGGAAACTCTCTGTGTGGGACTCTAGAGACTCGACTACTACGCTGGCAGTGGGTTTAACCACAGACCGCAAGCGGCACTAGCTGTACGTAACGGTCCCCAGGTAGTTGTCGATAAGAAGGCCGATGAGGAAACCCATCCGAACTCCTACTGAGTCTGATGTGACAATCTCCATACAGTCCGGTCCGTTCGTCCAAGACTATCGCATATCGGGCCTAGGGGCGGCAAGCGTCAGTCCCCTAATAGCGGTATAAGTCGTGTCGGAGGGAAGCCCATTACACCCTGAGAAACTACTGGAACCTACCAGCAAATCTCGCTTGCCCTGGCCAGGGACTTTGCGTAATGGCTCTCTGACACAGCACGATATCTACTCCCAATACCGGGAGGGACGAATCCTGTCTAACCGCCACTGCCTCCAAGTGCTCGGGACTGCACCCAACTGCTACCTGTTTGCACGACTCCTTTGAGCCGTGGTAGGGTAGCAATCTAAGAACAGTGGGACACACTCGAGGCGAAGTAGCAGTGTCAAGTCTGCGGACTATGCTGTACTCATGTCACCTGGGAACTGCTCACTGACGACTAGTATCAAACCAACCAACAGTTCCCTGTGAGTCCTGTCCGGTGTACCCGTAACCTAACGAGCACCTGCATACTATCTCCAGTACGACGTACTGACGGCTGTGGGACAGACCATCTCCCCAACTGGGATGAGAAACGTACACACCAGTCTACTCCGGAGTATCGATGCTCTGTCTCGATAATCCAACGACCAGGGACCTGAATAAGGATGTGCTTGTAGACTACCCAGCCCCCACTAGTGTGACTGCCATCACAACGCTGGTAGACAAGCAAGATCCTAAGAGCTCTATCAATACGTACACTCACATATTAAGATAGAAAAACCAAGTAGCATACTACCATGTTTAGCAAGACTGTTATATACATGTGAATATCCCAAGCTTCCATTAAGTAATATACAAACTAGTATGATACAGTAATGGCCTTCTAGGGCACAAACACTAACAGATCTCCGATAGTCTTTCAGGTTTTATATGAGTTACCGTCAAGACCCTGAAGCTAGGAATTTGGCCTTCGCTTCATTTGCTACCATTGCGTCTGCTGTATTGAGACGAATGTCGTGGTTGTCTCTAGGTTGTTGATGAACCGTCAAGGTTTGGAACTAGGGATTTTGCCATGGCTCCGTTGTTTGATTGTCGCGTCTGAATCCTGCTGGAGGGAGAACGCTGTGGTGACATCTCATCTGCTGTATCGAGACGAACGTCGAGGTGGTGACCACTTCATGTGGGATGATCTCCGGTAGTCTTTCAGGTTTTATATGAGTTACCGTCAAGACCTTGAAGCTAGGAATTTGGCCTTCGCTTCATTTGCTTTGGCGTATCCAAATCCTGTTGGAGGAAGGACGTCGTAGTGACATCTCGTCTGCTGTATCGAGACGAACGTCGAGGTGGAGCTGGGATTTTGCCGTCACTCCGCTTTGTTTCGACCGTGAGGTCTTTTATTGACGTCGCATCTACATCCTGCTGAGGGAAAAAACGCTGTCGTTGACATCTCGTCTACTGTATCGAGACGAATGCTGAGGTGGAGCTGTGATTTTGCCGTCGCTCCATTTTGTTTCGACCGTGAGGTCTTTCATTGACGTTGTATCTGCGTCCTGCTGGACTGCGGAGGAACGTCGTCGTTGACATCTCGTCTGCTGTATCGAGACGAATGCTGAGGTGGAGCTGGGATTTTGCCGTCGCTCCGTTTTGTTTCGACCGTGAGGTCTTTCATTGACGTTGTAGCTGCGTCCTGCTGAACTGCGGAGGAACGCCGTCGTTGACATCTCGTCTGCTGTATCGAGACGAATGCTGAGGTGGAGCTGGGATTTCGCCGTCACTCCGCTTTGTTTCGACCGTGAGGTCTTTTGTTGACGTTGTATCTGCATCCTGCTGGACTGTGGAGGAACGCCGTCGTTGACATCTCGTCTGCTGTAACGAGACGAATGCTGAGATGGTCTCTAGGTTGTCTGTGAACCGTCAAGATTTGGAACTAAGGACTATGCCGTGGCACCGTTTGGTGTAGCATCTATGTTCTGCTAGAATGAGGAGGCACATCTTTGTTGGTCTCCAGGCTGTAGATGTGGCTATTGAGATTTGGAACTAGGGACTTTGCCACGGCTCCGTTTCGTTGCGACTCTGAGGTCGGTTGTTGACGTCACTTCTGCATCTGGTTGGAGTGAGGAGAAACGCCGCTGGTGATCTCTAAGTTGTCGATATCGACGTCGAGACCCTGAAGCTAGGGATCTTCCTTTGCTTCGTTTGCTGACATTGTGTCTGCAATATTGCGACAAGTGTCAAGGTTGTCTCTAGGTTGTTTATGAACCGTCGAGATTTGGCTTCGCTTTCTGATGGAGCCTGTTCGGAAGGTATGGTTTCCTCTTTGTTTGTGCCCCTGGATTGTATACAGGGATCTATGTGATCTCACCTATAGGGCAAAAATTTTCATTCTTTCATCATTTTTTTTATTCTTTCCGCGATGCTCTATCATTTCAGCTTTTTATATCGCGAAAATCGCGATTGCCCAATCATTTCGGCTATTTTTCGCGGTGCCCAATCATTTCGGCTATTTTTCTTTTTATTCGCTGCTTTTTATTGCGAGTTGCCCAATCATTTCGGCTATTTTGCATGCATACCCTTTTTTTTACTTGCTGATTTTTATTTGCAAGTTGCCCCATCATTTCGGCTATTTCGTATGCATGTGTGGCTTGCTGGCTTTTTGCTGCAAGCATGGAACTTGGAATATGGTGCCAATTTTAGCATCAGCATCGCTGCGACTGGAATATTGCCAGGAGCGAATCATCATTTGCCATGAAAGGACTTGAAATTTGATACCGATATAGGCATCAGCATCGCTATGTAGGGTTCCTAGGCACACTCAAGAGGTTCCACAAGGCATCAACCATGCCAAATTCAAAAATCTAGGTGCCGAGAAACCCTAATGAAGATCGTTAACTAGAGATTAGGCGAAAGATGCAAGCTAGTTAACAACTTAACTACTAAGTGAATGGAAATACAACCTTTGTAGATCCGGTCCTCCACTTCCTCGGCTCCGTAATGACGTCCCTCCGCTGCAACCATCGGAATCCTGGACTCTCGCGGTGGTTTCATCGGAGAAAAGATCGGGCTAGGTCGTTGACTTCGATGCCGAAGATGATTTACGTCGAAACAACTCCAACTCGAGCTCCATCTTCACCAAGTCATGAAACTTGTGAAGAAAACACCCTATACTGCATGGCAAGTGGTAGAGGATGAAGAAATAAGAAGTGGGTTCACTTTGGATTTGGATTTCTCACTTAGAATTATCACTTAGAATTTTCTAGCCATGGTTTCTTCTCTTCATGAAGAAGATGAAGAAGAAGAAAGAAAAAGAATTATTCCAAAAAGAAAATCCAAGTGATATCTATCATAATGCAACCATGGTTGAGTGTAGAGAATAAACTATGGTTAGGTGAATGGTTAGGTTAAGCAAAAGAAACAAAAATGGTCAAAGCTTCTTGAAGCTTCAAGGAAAAACAAAAGAAGCAACCATTTCTTTTCTTGCTTAAATGAATAAATAGAATAAATAAATAAGTAAATCAAAACCCTAACCATTAACATAACCATGGTTTAATCATACACACCCAAGTTTACATGTATCATCAAACATGATACAAACTAGTGCACAAAACTATATCATATATACAATGTGCACATCAAGTGAGAAAATCCATCTTAAGTGAACAAATACTAGTTAATGCAAAGTAATATATCAAATATATAATTATACATTAAATCATTAAATCAACACTTGATTTAACGATCCGGTCATATCGTATATGACCGACTAATATCCAATGTATCGACTTATCGAATCAATCATTGATTCGATAACTAGGTTATATCGCATACAACCAATCGATACATTCATCACGAGAATAGAATACGGTATCACATACACGCATTATTCTCGGTCCCGCACATATCTCATATGCGCTCCTATTTCGTTTCGCTTGAGCCAGGAAATCTCTGTGTAGGACTCTAAAGACTCGTCAATACGCCGGCAGCAGGTGATGATCATATCAAACACCCACAAGCCGCAAGCGGTCTGCTAAACGTAACGGCCACCCGGGTATTGAGCAATCAGAAGATCAACGAGCAAGCCCGCTCACACTCCTGTGAATCCAACCAGTAACACTTACCGTACAGTCCGGTCTGTTCGTCTGATATGTCGCATATCTCGCCTAGGGGTGGTAAACGTCAGACCCCAGCAGCTCGATAAGTCGTGTCGATATAAGGTCTATAACAGTTCGAGAAACTACTGGTAACACTTACCATTAAATCTCAGCAACCCTGGCCAGGGATTTCCGGTTATAGCCAATCGAACACAGCGCAACATCAACTCCCTATACCGGGAGAGACGAATCCCCTCCTATCGCTCATTGCCTCCATGTGATTCGGGACTGTACCCAAAAACCACCGTTTTGCACGCCCTCTTGGACGTAGTAAGGTGGAAATCAAAGCACAGTGGGAATCACACAAGACTCTATGACGATCTCGGGTCTACAGACTAACCTGTACCAGTGTCACCAGAGAATTGCCATCTGACGTAAGGTATAATACCATCTGGGAGTTCTCGACGAGTCCGTCCAGTGTACCCAGTCTCCACTGAGCACCCGTATATCATCTCTGATGTCAAACACCAATGGATATGGGATCATCCATCGCCCATCTGTATGGGTCGAGAAGGTATACGCTAGTCTACACTGGTATATCGATGCCCTGTCTCGATACACCCACGACTAGGGACCTTGAAGGATGTACTTATGGACTACCATATCTCCACTAGTATGATCCGCATCATAGTCCAGGTAGTCAAGTACACATCCTAAGGGCTTTACCAACATGTAACAGAGAGACAATCAGTATACACGTTAAGGTAAAGATCAACCAGATAGCATACTATCATGTCGAGCAAGAAAGTCCTCCCTATATATGTCCAAGCATCCACTACAATATACATCCTATGTATAGTAATGGCCTCTAGGGCATACATATAACTAACAATCTCCCACTTGCACTAGGGTCATCTGATAGCAGTGGTTGTAGTATCTCATACTCAACCATCCCATAAAAGTCTCTCTCTAGGAAAAGGCCTTTTTGTGAGTGGATCCGCCGTGTTGTCCTCTGAGTCCACTCTCCTGACCTCGATCCCTTGGAGATCAACCATCTCCATGATCAGGTGATACTGCCTTAGAATATGTCTGGATCACTGATGGGACGGGCGTTCCTAGGCCTAAGCCACAACTCCATTGTCACACAATGGGAGGAACTAAGTTCATCTCATGAACTAATATACACCCAGACAGCCTCTTTGGTAGCATCTTAAGTAGCGATGTATCCTGCCTTTATCGTCTAGTAAGCCACGGTATCTAGCTTGGAACTCTTCCAACATACCGTCCCTTTACAAAGGGTAAAGACAATGCCTGTGACTGACATTCAGTCGTTCTTATCATCCTGGAACCTTTCCAGTGATTCTCCCCAGGATCAACTGATACCATCTCACCACAACTAGTAAGTATCCTAACATCCAATTAGATCTATCTCATAGATCCAAAACCCAGGATTTAGGAGGTATCATTTTGATCCTATATGGAGAATCCTTGTGATAAGCGGAGATTGACTGAGCGTAGCATAGGAAACTCCTTCCCTATCAAGAGTATGTCATCCACGTACTCTACGAGGATCACCACCATACTCCCTACTACCCTTTTGTATATTCAAGGTTCATCTACCATTTTGATGAAGTCAAACTCTTTGACTACTACATCAAAACAGACGTTCCAACTCCGCGATGCCTGCTTTATCCTATAAAGCAACTTGTGCATGTTTCCGCTGCTCCCACTGTCTACGAAGCCCTCTGGCTGAGTACTTACAGACGCTCTCTTCTAAAACATCATTTTAGAAAAGCAGTCATGACACCCAACCGCCAGATATCGTAGTCATGGTATGTAGCCGTAGCAAGTAGGATCCGGATGGACTTAAGCATAGCCACTGGAAAAGGTTTCATCATTATCCACGCCTGGTCGATGACGAAAACCTTTAACAAGTCTAGCTTTGAAAGTCTCAACTTTTCCATCTACACCAAGTAATCTTCTCAAGATATACTTGCTCCTGATGGGGATTTAACCCTTCAGATATAGCAACCAAATTCCATACTTTGTTGGTGTACATGGATTCCATCTCAAATCGCTAAGCATCCAGCCATTCTTACAGAGTCCTACTCCTAATGGCCAGCTCAAAACTAGTTGGGTCATCATCTCATGATGCAGTCCTCACTCCCACTGTCATAGAGAAACCAAAGTATCTCTCAGGTGGATGAGGAACCCTACTAGATCGGCGGAGAGGCTGAGGTTCGTCGGGGACTATTGAATCCTTTGGTTCTATCAAATCATCAGCTGTAGTTTGTATAGCTGGAACCATTCCAGTTCTACATAACTGACCTTGCCTCGAGCTTGTCCAGATTTTGCTTTTAGACATAGGCCGGACAACCCCAAATCTTAACTAACTTAAGAAATGGGCTCTTCCTTTTCCATATCACATATGAAGTGGTAGGCACTGATTTGATTCGAACCTAATTCAATAGGTATGCAGCTTCTCAAGTGCATAACCCCCAAAAGGAAAAAGGTAACTCAGTAGTACTCATCATAGAGCGCACCTTATCATATAGGGTGTGATTGCTCCGCCCCGATATACCATCGTGCTATGGTGTATACGGAGGAGTAATGCTGAGAGAGAATCTCATTCTCCTTTAGAAACATCCAGGAATTCCGTGCTTAAGTATTCTCCTCCTTGATCTCATCATAGGACATAATACTTATACCCGTATTTTGGTTCTCTACTTCTAACTTATATTCTGTGAATATCTCAAAAGGTTCGGACTTGTGTTTCAACAGGAACATATGTCTGAATCTTGAGAGATCATCAGAGAATGTAATGAAGTACAAAGAACCGGTCTTGGCATGTGTAGACAGGGGACCTTTATATATCAACATGTATCATCCCAAGAGTTTACCAACTCTTTCTCTGTTTCCAATAAACAGAGCTGAGATCATTATATCTTTGTGACATGACTGGCAAGTTTTCACAAGATGTAAATTCAAACAGATTTAAATATGCATCTATATGTAACTTCAGCTAGTCGGGTTGCATTGATATGACCTAGTCTACAATACCTCAAGAAGGATCCGTTCATTTCTGAATTCTTCCTCTTGTGTGTGTTCCGTATACTAAGAACTGTAGTTTGATTTAGAACATCAATGCTTTTAGATAACGTGCCTGAATCGATCAACTCTTGATATAGGAAATGTTCAAAACATTATCCAACAATACAAAATTATATCCTTTCTTTACTAATAAAGAGACTGATATGATTTTGTATATCAGGTTCGGTATCTAATAACATTCGTTCAGAATCAATGTATTGGTAATATAGGGTGACAGTGACCAACAGACTTGGCTGCAACACTTGCCCCGTTTTCTGTCTCATGAAACTTATCACCCGTTCTCAGTTCTTTACCTATCTATAGCCCATGTAACAAATTACATATGCGGGATCCTGATCCGGTATCTCATATCCAGGACGTAAAGAATACTGAGAAACAGTTCTGTATAATGAACACACCCGAAGATGATGCATCAGTATGCACTTTCTTCATTTGGGCGGCACGGGAATTCTGGTAATCCCCAATTTCCTGCTCTGTCTTATAACAATTATAAGTTGGAGCGGGACCAACGTTCCCCAGCTCAGTATAACAAGCGGGTTCGGTCAATATCCGTATTATTATCTTGATTAAGGCGTGATATGGTCGCTACCTGGAGAGAGAGAGAAGAAAACACTCAGCGTGCGCTCATGCAAGAATAGATTGGTTATTATTTTATCTAATCAGGATGGCTCCCATTGTTTTTTATCAAATTTTCCTTCAAACCCTAAAAGGAAAGACTAGCCGGGATTAATTACACGCTACAAGTTCGCCAATCTTTCAGCCAGGCCAGTGTCGGTACTTTGAGGGAGGTCCCCCGTGCTTTCGCACGAACCTAATTAATGAAAACCTCGTTTTCCCAGAGGCGTAACCTCGTTAACACCTTTCTAGACACCTACTTGATCAGCTAATTGTAATGTGTAAAACTCTCCCAGGAGTAACTCTTATTCGCAGCGGGTATCGGGATCCAACTATCTCATAGAAGGTATGCAATCTCATTGCAAATTTCAACACTTGAAATTCCCGATAATATTTTGCCCCTAGCGTCCTATGACCTTGACGGAGGTCAACAAACCATAGGCTACTGGTCAAGTTCAACCCGTTATTTCTTGATCGAATTAAACCCACCCGCACGACCCTTGACGGAGGTCAACAAGGCCGCACGACTACCCTAATCCAATCTGCATCATATGCATAAACAGATAAATACTAGTTAGCTACCGCACACTACGCCTTGACGGAGGTCAACAAACGTAGCACGAATACTAAGTAGGACTTATCTGAAATGACGGAGGGCTACGACAGGTTTTTCTGAAAACCTATTGCGTAATAAACTTGATATCGTTGTAGAATCAAATGATTTTAAAATGGAGTGTTTTTTAGGCTTTTCTAGTTTTGCTAAAGGGGTCACTCCCGGTGAAGGGATCGTCGGCCCTTTCCTGATCGAATGAGGTGCGGGACATATCATATATATCACTGTGCAAAGCAAGAACTATAGAAGCAATCAAAAGACAAACCGAGGGTTGTAGCATCTGCCAGTTATTGCTAAAGGAGTCACTCCCGGTGAAGGGATCTCGGTCCTTTCCTTATCGAATAAGGTGCAGCATATATCATATATACCGCTGTGCAAAGCAAGAACTGTAGCTACCTGTTTTATTTTTGAAATTCGATTCCACAACATCTTAGGTTTCTTTTCTTTCTTTAATCACATTAATGAAGTCCCATCATTTAAGCACCTAAACATCACAGATAAATACGACGTACACTTATGCCATCCGCATTCGCCTCGATGTCCCCTCGTGCACCGTTAGGTTAGGTGACTAACGGCAGAGCGGGGCAGGGCTAGCGCGGGTGTAAAACATAAGTAACGTCTATATAATATATCATATATACTATATACAGTATCTATCACAGAACATCAAATGATCACATCATAGATATCGCAGCAGAAAATATCATATGAAATATTGGATATACTAGGACGACCGTGTTTTCAATACGAGCCAGTACAAAACATGGATTCCACGGTCGCGATGAATAGCCAAACCCACACCCCTAGACCCCTACGAGAGCGGCAAGCAACCCTTGTTAGTGTATATGCCCTAGAGGCCATTACTGTATCATACTAGCTTGTATATTACTTAATGGAAGCTTGGGATATTCATAGTTGTATAGACAATCTTGCTCAAAATGGTAGTATGCTACTTGGTTTGTCTCTACTTCAATATGTGCATGTGTTTCTTTTAGCATATCGCATGTATACATATTAGTAGAGCCCTTAGGATCTTTGCTTGATTACCAGCGTTGTGATGGCGCTCACACTTGTGGAGGCTGGGTAATCCATAGGCACATCCTTATACAGGTCCCTAGTCGTTGGACTATCGAGACAGGTCATCGATACTCCGGAGTAGACTAGCGTATGTGCTTCTCATCCAGCGGGGAAGACGGTCTGTCCCACAGCCGTCAGTACGTCGTACTTGAGATAGTATGCGGGTGCTCGTTAGGTTACGAGTACACTGGACAGGACTCGTCGGGAACTGTTGGTTGGTATTATACCTATCGTCAGTTATCAGTTCCCAGGTGACATGAGTACAGCTTAGTCCGCTGACTTGACACTGTCACTTCGCTTCAAGTGTGTTCCCACTGTATTTAGATTACTACCCTACCACGGCTCAAAGGAGTCGTGCAAACAGGTAGTAGTTGGGTGCAGTCCCGAAGCACTTGGAGGCAGTGACGGTTAGACAGGATTCGTCTCTCCCGATATTGGGGGTTGACATCGCGCTGTGTCTAGGAGAGTCATTACACAAGTAGTCCCTGGCCAGGGCAAGCAAGATATACTGGTAGGTTTCCAGTGTTATCTCAGGGTGTTCTAGGCTACACTCCGAAACGACTTGTACCGCTATTAGGGGACTGACGTTCACCGCCCCCTAGGCTCGCCATGCGATATATCAGACGAACAGACCGGACTGTACGGAGATTGTCACCTACAGGCTCAGTAGGAGTTCGGATGGGTTTATCTCATCGGCCTTCTTTTCGACATCTACCTGGGGACCGTTACGTACAGCTAGTGCCGCTTGCGGTCTGTGGTTAAACCCACTGCCAGCGTAGTATCGAGTCTTTACAGTCCCACACAGAGAGTTTCCCTGCACTGAGCGAAACGTGTAGAGGCCGTATGGTTTTACGGTAGGGCTACGATCACTTACGTGCACTTGTGTGCGTATGCTGTTCGGGCAGGCAATATTAGTGGGCTTTGGTTTAAACCAGATCCTAGTATTGCACAGATGGATTTGATTTGTCTTCTGTGCATTCGCATTCTACGGAATACGGATGCAGGTGTGCATGCACAGTTTTGAGGAGCGATGAAGGAGGAGGTGCCCCCATTAGGGTTTTGGCAGTTGGTTCGGCCAAAACCATAATGTGGCACACTCATTAGGGTTTTGACAGTTCGTTTGGTCAAATCCGTTATGAGCCGGAGGCATTGTTTACTAATCCTTTTAGTGATAGATTAGTGATGGCTAATTGCATTGACCATTTGACCACTTAGATCTCTCTTGACCATGTTGACCATGTTGACCATGTTGACCATTGACCTTTAAGAGAGATCCACACTTTTCTTTTATTTTCCTTTTATTTCTTGTGTTATGATAATGGTCAATTCAATGTGCCATCAAGTCTTTCATGATAGGATTAGTAATGATGATTATTGTGTATTATTGCAACCATGGTTCATTTCATTTTGGTTTTAATCTTTTCATTATTCTCTTCTCATTCTCTCTCATGAAGTGAGAAGAAAAGAAAAGCTCCATGGTTGCAAACTTTCTCCTTCTTCTTCCTCCTCTTGATCTCTTCTTTTGATCTCATGTGTTGAGAGAAAAAGAATCCACAAAGACAAATACATCCATACATATCCTCTACACATTCTAAGGCATTTAGATTAGCAATCTCCTTTCCCTAGTTGCTTTGGCTTGAGGCGAAGCTTAGTGTACAACTCTCGGGTGGATCGTCTTCGACTCAAGAAGGCCGCGGAGGTGCCCAAGGTCCGGATCAACGTTTAGAGCTTGGATGGACGAGTGGGAAAGCGGGATGAAGACCCGAAGGACCGGTTCCGTGAGGTATACTTCCTACAGCATAGTAGCTAAACCTCTAAGTGTTTACTAGTTTCTAGTTTAGCAAAGATCCGACTTTTAGTCCATGTTGCCTTGCGCTAAAATCATTGTTTTTCGCCGTTTCCGTCTCCCCGTAAGAACCGGGGTGAGCAACGTGGACTTACAGTGGTATCAGAGCCTAGCTAAACATAAACTAGTAAGTTAGCAAAGTGTTAAGAACATCGATCGGAAAAAAGTCGCAAAACACATCCGCAAAACCACAACTTTCTGTTGATTTTTTTTCTGCTCTAAAAACAAAAAATCATACTTCAAAAATCGTCTCAGGGTTTTGTGAAAACACTGCAGAAAAACGATCCAGTGATTCGATCTAACAACCGCGGTTCCGCGGCAATGACATGCTCATTGCCGCGGTTCCGCCGCCGTTCTGACTCGGCACTGGATCGGGTTTGGTGCAGTGTTTTAGTTTGGATGTTTTGGGATTTTTAATACATGTTTTTTCTACCCAGATTTTCCAGAGAGCAAATTGACTTTTAGGGTGGTTGAAAATCCGTATTTTGATCGATATTCCGTACTCTTTGGCTAATGTATATTATCTGTGATGTAATATATGTATTGAACGTCCGCTAATCGCTATACGTCGATTAGTGGGGGTTATACATATCTGTGATCTGTAATGTTGATGGTTTGTGTATATGAACTCGGTGGATTGTCGAGGATGAATAGCCGGGAATGGGTGTGAGATGAGAGTTTCTTTTTCTTTCATTCATTGTAAAGTTTGCAAATTGATGTAATATTATTTATTTGGCCGCACAACCGGGTCGGGGTTGTAGCCGTCATTGTATAATTTCTTTTTACTGTTTTTGGTCCTAGGATAGACCCAAGGTGGGGTGCACAAATTACCGGGTATCTCGAAGTGCCGAGTGGCCTACTCACGGTGTTGAGGGAGGTTGCTTCGCTTCGGGTACTTGGCGGGTAGTTTGCCGCACCCGTAGGGGTCTAGGGTGGGGTTTGGCTATTCATCGCGATCGTGTAATCCGTTTTTCATTGCAGGCTCGAACGAATCGCGGATTCCTAGTATATCCAAAGTGTTCATCTGTGATCTGTAATGTCTATCATTGCTATATATTTATATATGACAACTTTTTAGGCGTTGCTTATGTTTTACAGCCGCGCTAGCCCAACCCCCGCTCTGTCGTTAGTTAAGTAACCTAACGGGTGATGACGGGGCCCCGTGGCGAATGCGAATGGCATAAGCGTACGTCATATTTTGGTTGTTTTCTGCAATGGTAGGATTAAATGATGGGACGCATTAAAAGAACTAATGCAAGAAAATAAACCAAGTAAAAGTCATTTGAACACTTTGAAAACCACTCGGTTCTTTTCAAAAATAAGCATTTTAAACGCGGAGCTTGAACCACTCCTTTTAAAAGCTATCTCGTTCCATCAACTATATCAAGTTCACTACGTTCACGGTTTCGCCAAAAACATCCGTAGCCCTCCGTCGTTTCATATGAATATTCAACAGTATTCAAGCTGTGTTTGTTGGCCTTAGTCAAGGCACAGTGTTTGGTAGCTGATGGGTATTCATATGTTGCATAGATAGAATGCGTTGGTTTGGGACAGTCGTATTGCTTTGTTGGCCATAGTCAAGGGTATATACGGGTGGGTTCAAATTAACCTGGATAACGACTGGTAGAACTTGACATGTGACTTATGATTTGTTGGCCTTAGTCAAGGTCATAAGAGCATGGGGCAAAAATCTACATCGGGAGTTTCAAAAGTACTGAAACTTGCTAGCGCTGCATACCATTTGGAGTGTGATGATTCTGGTAGGATTCCTTCGGTTTTATCACGCGGTGATATTTGGATCCCGATCCTACTATGAGTATATGCTACTCCTCGGGAAAACTCTCACTTAACGATCAATGCTATAAACCTAGTAGGTGTCTAGAAAGGTGTTAGCGGGGCTACGCCCACAGGGAAAAGAGGTTACTTAATTAAGGAACTTCGCGAAAGCATTGGAAAACCTCCCTCGAAGTACCGACACTGGCCTGGCTGAACGGTTAAGCAAGTATTGTACGGTGAGAAAGATCCCGACTAATTCTTCCTTTGTGGTTTGAGGAGGGATTCGAGAGACAGTGGGAGCCATCCTGTTTAGATAAATTAAAAACCAATCTAAACTTGCAAGAGCATCATGCTAAGTGTTTTCTTCTCTCTCTCTTAATTGCAGCGACCCAGTGACCGCACCTAGGTTACATCTAGATAATAAAATGACTGAATCTGACTGTTATGACTGGCAAAGGTCTGTCCAGATGTCCATTGCCCAGGACAAGCTGGGACACCTCTTGACTGATCCAATCCCTGCCGTCTCAGGTCCAGTTTCCCCTGTCACGGATATTGATATTCGTAGGATATCGGAAGAAGACTGTGCGAAAGCCAAGTGCCTCGTGTTAGCCTCAGTTGATGGTATATACCAGAGGCAGCACGAGAAGATGGACTCAGCTTCTATCTTCCTCCATAACAAAGTTTTATATGGAGAGCAATCTCGTATCGCAAGATATGAGACCTCGAACGAATTTCTTCCAGCGAGGTTGGCTTTCGGGTCATCTGTAGGGGGCAACGTCCTTACAGAGACCAGCTCTTTTGAGCTCTCGGACCTGAAGACCACGTTGAAGAACGGGTCAGATGCTGACTCAGTTCAACAGTCTCTACCTACTACCCTAAAGGAAACTAGGGAAGTAGAAAGAAAGGGAAGGGCAGAAGTTTCAGGAACAGATGTAGTAAAAGAAGGATGTTCCTATTGTTACGGGAATGAACATGGGCAGAAGGATTGCAGGGCTTGTAAAGCCAGTAGCCAGAATTCGAAGCATGTTGTGGCTTCGGCTTCGGGTGTGTTTGTGATAGAGAACTGTATGTCAGTTAACCCTACTTCCTGGGTATTGGATACCGGATCAGGATCACATATCTGTAATTCGTTACAGGCTTTGAGAAACCGTAGGGTTATCAGGAAAGGTGATATGACACTCAGGGTTGCTAACGGAATGAGCATGTATGCTGAATCCGTAGGGGAATATCATCTAGGACTGACAACTGGGCAGATATTGATTCTGCGTGACTGTTTTTATGTGCCAGGTGCGACTTGTAACATCATATCTGTATCCTTACTTTCTAAGGAAGGATATGATTTTACTTTTGTAAGCGATGTAGTAAACATCCACCTAAATCAAGTACTGATTGGGTCAGGTACATTGAAATACGGTATATACGTTTTGAATCAAGCTCAGGTCTTCAGTGTCCAGAACACACTTAAAAGAAAGTCTACGGAATTAAATCAGGCTTTCTTATGGCATTGTAGACTGGGTCACATTAATGAGACACGGTTGACAAAGTTACATAAAGAAGGATACTTAGATCCGTTCGAGTACCAGTCTTATGCCACTTATGAATCATGTCTCATGGGAAAGATGACAAAGACTCCGTTCACTGGACACGGAGAAAGAGCGAGCGAGCTCTTGGGACTCATATACAGTGATGTGTGTGGTCCAATGTCTACACATGCGCGAAGTGGTTATTCATACTTCATTACTTTTACAGATGATTTCTCTAGGTATGGGGATGTCTTCTTAATGAAGCACAAATCCGAGGCCTTTGAGAAATTTCAGGAATACAAGAATGAAGTTGAAAAACAAACAGGCAAAAGTATCAAGACACTGAGATCTGATCGAGGTGGCGAATACTTGAGTGCCGAGTTTCTGGGCTTCTTAAAAGAGAATGGAATTCTCTCTCAACTTACTCCTCCATACACACCACAACACAACGGTGTATCGGAAAGAAAGAATCGAACCCTATTGGATATGGTTCGTTCCATGATGAGTAAGGCTGAGTTGCCGCGATCCTTCTAGAGTTATGCACTAGAAACAGCTGCATATCTTTTGAACCAAGTTCCTACTAAGTCAGTGCCTACCACACCATATCAGATGTGGAGTGGGAAGAAACCCAGTCTTAAACACTTTAAGACATGGGGGTGTCCATCTTTTGTAAAAAAGCAGCATGCGGACAAGCTCGAGGCACGTTCGGTACAGTGTAAGTTTGTGGGATACCCAAAGAACTCCAATGGGTATCTTTTCTATTACGCAGAGGAACAAAAGGTTTTTGTTTCTCGTCATGCCCGCTTCTTGGAAACTGAGTTTTTGGAAAATCAGATAAGTGGGAGCGCAATAGAACTGGAAGAAATTCCAGAACCACAAGCTATTACTGAAAGCTTGGTAGAACCAGAGGGTTCGAAAGAACAGGACATCCCAGCGCCACTCCGCAGGAGTAGTAGACAGTCTCATCCGTCCGAGAGATACTACGGTTTTCTCATTGACGGGGATAGAGAGGATTGCACTATGAATTATGGTGAGCCTACTAGCTTCCAGCAAGCCATTCAGAGCGGTGACTCGGTAAAATGGCTGGATGCAATGCGGGCCGATATGGAGTCTATGTACACCAACAAAGTTTGGACTTTGGACTTTGCTCCAGAAGGGGTAAAACCCGTAGGCTGCAAATGGATCTTCAGAAAGAAGATTGGTGTAGATGGGCAGGTTGAGACCTATAAAGCTAGACTTGTTGCAAAGGGTTTTCGTCAAAGACCTGGTTTGGACTATGACGAGACCTTTTCTCCAGTGGCTATGCTGAAATCCATTCGGATCCTTCTTGCCATTGCTGCCTTCCACGATTATGAAATCTGGTAGATGGACGTAAAGACGGCTTTCCTAAATGAAAATTTGGAAGAGTGCGTCTATATGGATCAGCCGGAGGGATTCAATCAGAGTAGGAGCAGCGGTAGAGTGTGCAAGTTTCTCAAGTCCATTTATGGACTTAAGCAGGCATCGCGGAGTTGGAACATCTGCTTTGATGATACTGTCAAAGAATTCGACTTTATCAAAAATCTAGATGAACCATGCATTTACAGTAAGATTGTACGGAGAACTGTGGTATTCCTCGTCTTGTACGTGGATGACATTCTCCTAAAAGGAAATGATATTCCTATGCTACAGTCAGTCAAAGGATTCTTGTCGCAGAGGTTCTCCATGAAGGACCTGGGCGATGCCAACTACATTCTGGGGATCCAGATCTATCGTGATAGATCTAAGAGGATGTTGGGACTTTCACAGTCAAGGTACATTGACACCATACTGAAAAGGTTCGGTATGGAAGATTCCAAGCGCGGTAATTTACCGGCTTGTCACGGGATCACCCTCTCCAAAGAGATGTCTCCCAAGACTGATTTGGAAAGGGATCGCATGTCTATCATACCCTACGCTTCTGCGGCAGGCTCTATAATGTATGCGATGTTGTGTACCAGACCAGATGTAGCATACGCATTGAGCGTTGTAAGCCGGTATCAGTCGAACCCAGGGGAGAAACACTGGATAGCGGTAAAGAACATTCTCAAATACCTGAGAAGGACTAAGGAGATGTTCTTAGTGTATGGCGCAAAAGACCTCCAGCTCGAGGCCTTTGCTGACTCCAGCTTCCAGAGCGACAAGGATGACTCCAAGTCCATGTCGGGTTATGTCTTTACCCTCAATGGAGGGGCGGTTTGCTGGAAGAGTTCCAAGCAGGAGACCGTTGCTGACTCAACTATGGAAGCGGAGTACATAGCTGCTTGCGATGCCGCAAAGGAAGCTGTCTGGATGAAGAAGTTCCTCACGGAGCTTCAGGTGGTTCCTACCATTGTTGATCCAATACCGCTGTATTGCGACAACAACGGCGCTATAGCTTTAGCGAAGGAACCCAGGTCCCATCAGAAGTCCAGACACATTTTGAGGCGGTACCACCTGATCAGGGAGATCGTCGATCGCCGGGAGATCGAGGTGAAGAGAGTAAATACGGAGAACAACACTGCAGATCCACTCACGAAGGCCCTACCCCAGACTCAGTTCGAGCGGCTGATCGAGATGATAGGTCTTCGATACGCCAGTACATGGCCTTACTGCAAGTGGGAGATTGTTAGTGTATATGCCCTAGAGGCCATTACTGTATCATACTAGCTTGTATATTACTTAATGGAAGCTTGGGATATTCACAGTTGTATAGACAATCTTGCTCAAAATGGTAGTATGCTACTTGGTTTGTCTCTACTTCAATATGTGCATGTGTTTCTTTTAGCATATCGTTTGTATACATATTAGTAGAGCCCTTAGGATCTTTGCTTGATTACCAGCGTTGTGATGGCGCTCACACTTGTGGGGGCTAGGTAATCCATAAGCACATCCTTATACAGGTCCCTAGTCGTTGGACTATCGAGACAGGGCATCGATACTCCGGAGTAGACTAGCATATGCGCTTCTCATCCCGGCGGGGGAGACGGTCTGTCCCACAGCCGTCAGTACGTCGTACTTGAGATAGTATGCGGGTGCTCGTTAGGTTACGAGTACACTGGACAGGACTCGTCGGGAACTGTTGGTTGGTATTATACCTATCGTCAGTTATCAGTTCCCAGGTGACATGAGTACAGCTTAGTCCGCTGACTTGACACTGTCACTTCGCCTCGAGTGTGTTCCCACTGTACTTAGATTACTACCCTACCATGGCTCAAAGGAGTCGTGCAAACAGGTAGTAGTTGGGTGCAGTCCCGAAGCACTTGGAGGCAGTGACGGTTAGACAGGATTCGTCTCTCCCGGTAGTGGGGGTTGACATCGCGCTGTGTCTAGGAGAGCCATTACACAAGTAGTCCCTGGCCAGGGCAAGCGAGATATACTGGTAGGTTTCCAGTGTTATCTCAGGGTGTTCTGGGCTACACTCCGACACGACTTGTACCGCTATTAGGGGACTGACGTTCACCGCCCCCTAGGCTCGCTATGCGATATATCAGACGAACAGACCGGACTGTACGGAGATTGTCACCTACAGGCTCAGTAGGAGTTCGGATGGGTTTATCTCATCGGCCTTCTTTTCGACATCTACCTGGGGACCGTTACGTACAGCTAGTGCCGCTTGCGGTCTGTGGTTAAACCCACTGCCAGCGTAGTATCGAGTCTTTAGAGTCCCACACAGAGAGTTTCCCTGCACTGAGCGAAACGTGTAGAGACCGTATGGTTTTACGGCAGGGCTACGATCACTTACGTGCACTTGTGTGCGTATGCTGTTCGGGCAGGCAATACTAGTGGGCTTTGGTTTAAGCCAGATCCTAGTATTGCACAGATGGATTTGATTTGTCTTCTGTGCATTCGCATTCTATGGAATGCGGATGCAGGTGTGCATGCACAGTTTTGAGGAGCGATGAAGGAGGAGGTGCCCCATTAGGGTTTTGGCAGTTGGTTCGGCCAAAACCATAATGTGGCACACTCATTAGGGTTTTGACAGTTCGTTTGGTCAAAACCGTTATGAGCCAGAGGCATTGTTTACTAATCCTTTTAGTGATAGATTAGTGATGGCTAATTGCATTGACCATTTGACCACTTAGATCTCTCTTGACCATGTTGACCATTGACCTTCAAGAGAGATCCACACTCTTCTTTTATTTTCCTTTTATTTCTTGTGTTATGATAATGGTCAATTCAATGTGCCATCAAGTCTTTCATGATAGGATTAGTAATGATGATTATTGTGTATTATTGCAACCATGGTTCATTTCATTTTGGTTTTAATCTTTTCATTATTCTCTTCTCATTCTCTCTCATGAAGTGAGAAGAAAAGAAAAGCTCCATGGTTGCAAACTTTCTCCTTCTTCTTCCTCCTCTTGATCTCTTCTTTTGATCTCATGTGTTGAGAGAAAAAGAATCCACAAAGACAAATACATCCATACATCTCCTCTACACATTCTAAGGCATTTAGATTAGCAATCTCCTTGCCCTAGTTGCCTTGGCTTGAGGCGAAGCTTAGTGTACAACTCTCGGGTGGATCGTCTTCGACTCAAGAAGGCCGCGGAGGTGCCCAAGGTCCGGATCGACGTTTGGAGCTTGGATGGACGAGTGGGACAGCAGGATGAAGACCCGAAGGACCGGTTCCGTGAGGTATACTTCCTACAGCATAGTAGCTAAACCTCTAAGTGTTTACTAGTTTCTAGTTCAGCAAAGATCCGACTTTTAGTCCATGTTGCCTTGCGCTAAATTTATTGTTTTTCGCCGTTTCCGCCTCCCCGTAAGAACCGGGGTAAGCAACGTGGACTTACAACCCTACCAATTCTAGGGTTAGGAGACCCGGACTCGACTCCTCGAGATGGTCTCCCACTGGACCCTAGAACCCGGTTACTTGTGCTCCCCTCCTTGGGTCTATCCTAGTGCGGAAAAGTAAATAATATACAAAAGGTGACATCTTCCGCAACCTGGAAGTGTCCCAATAAAAGAATATTACATACAAGATTTTACATGAATGAAAATGAAAAACACTCATCTCACATAAAAAAAACCCCGGCTATTCAAACACGACGATCCAATATAACATATCCAGCAACACATAACATCACATGTCATCAACGTAAGTAAACATGCGTATCCCAATTGTCGTTGACATATAGCAACGAAACCGGCGATATCACATATTACACTTACGGTCGCAGAAAAGAAAGTGTAAAACTACAACAGTTGGAATCCGCAACCTACTTAGACATCGCATGCCTAACCAAATGAATTCCTTAGACATCGCATGCCTAACAATTATAAACCCCGCATTTTACTCTCCTTATCGAAAACTCTTTTCAATATCAAGTCGGGCAATTCAACAAGATTCCCGACATCCTGATCGAATGCTCGTCGTAAACTTTAGTAGGCGGCCGCACCCCCAACGCCGTCGACGAAGTGCATCAAGGCGGAACACCGCTGTCGCGAGCACCCGAACGGATGCTTTCGGCGACGGGGTTCTCCTACAGTCACTTGGTCGGGGCTTTGGGTGTGGCTGTCTATTAAGTTTACCCGGCGAGTATCCGCGTACGCTACGTGATTGCGATGGACTTTTGATCACATCAAAATTCCGTGGCAACCAATCAAGTGAGACTAAACTGCTATGTTTATAACATTCAATTCAGTTATCTCATAACTACTTGTGGATTCCAAATATTGTATCACATTCCGGATAAATAGAAAATGTTAAACTTTCCGATCGAACAATCAAACACCCAAGTTTTCCCGAAACAGCTCAACACTTGAAATAAGTTCAAAAACATCCACTTCATGCCTCAGTACCAACGGTCCAGCCGTAGAAGGGTCAAGCCAACGCCTCACATGTGGCACGCCGTACTGCCCCAAACCCTAAGGTTCAAAGGGCAGTTCAAGACGGTCACATAATCGAGTTAAGGTTTGTTGTCTTCTAGAGGGTCCATCGCGTTACTTGCACTACTTAGAACATTCTTAAACTACGGAAAAATCCAACACTTGGAAATTTCCCGGCAGGGAAAAAAGTGGGTATTTATATCCGGTCGAACTTTTTAACAGTTTCTAAAATATCCGGAAAAACATAAACGAAATTAAATTATCCGATCAAATTAACGAGTTCCCAATAAAACCCTAGAAAACTCAGCACTTGAGTGGAATTAAAAAATTCCCATAAAAAATTGCCAAGAAAGGACCTAAAAATAAATATATGAAATTTCAGGGACTAAGTCAAATTTTGGCTGCGGAACCGCCGCCTAACCCATGGTTTCGCCGCGGTTCCGCGGTCAAATTATTGACTTTGTGGACCGTACGTCACAGTAATTCTTAGTTTTTCTTGCTTGTTTTTCTGAGAATTTTTAATTCACAAAAATCCACTGTTTTGAAAAATGTACAGAGAAGGGTTTTGTCGGGGTTTACGGGTTCGACCGGACTTCTAACTTCGTCTACACTTCGCCTAAGGCTCTAGCTAGGCTCTGATACCACTGTAGGGTTTCTAGGCACACTCAAGAGGTTCCACAAGGCATCAACCATGCCAAATTCAAAAATCTAGGTGCCGAGAAACCCTAATGAAGATCGTTAACTAGAGATTAGGCGAAAGATGCATGCTAGTTAACAACTTAACTACTAAGTGAATGGAAATACAACCTTTGTAGATCCGTTCCTCCACTTCCTCGGCTCCGTAATGACGTCCCTCCGCTGCAACCATCGGAATCCTGGACTCTCGCGGTGGTTTCATCGGAGAAAAGATCGGGCTAGGTCGTTGACTTCGATGCCGAAGATGATCTACGTCGAGACAACTCTAACTCGAGCTCCATCTTCACCAAGTCATGAAACTTGTGAAGAAAACACCCTATACTACATGGCAAGTGGTAGAGGGTGAAGAAATAGGAAGTGGGTTCACTTTGGATTTGGATTTCTCACTTGGAATCATTACTTAGAATTTTCTAGCCATGGTTTCTTCTCTTCATGAAGAAGATGAAGAAGAAGAAAGAAAAAGAATTATTCCAAAAAGAAAATCCAAGTGATATCTATCATAATGCAACCATGGTTGAGTGTAGAGAATAAACTATGGTTAGGTGAATGGTTAGGTTAAGCAAAAGAACCAAAAATGGTCAAAGCTTCTTGAAGCTTCAAGGAAAAACAAAAGAAGCAACCATTTCTTTTCTTGCTTAAATGAATAAATAGAATAAATAAATAAGTAAATCAAAACCCTAACCATTAACATAACCATGGTTTAATCATACACACCCAAGTTTACATGTATCATCAAACATGATACAAACCAGTGCACAAAACTATATCATATATACAATGTGCACATCAAGTAAGAAAATCCATCTTAAGTGAACAAATACTAGTTAATGCAAAGTAATATATCAAATATATAATTATACATTAAATCATTAAATCAACACTTGATTTAACGATCCGGTCATATCGCATATGACCGACTAATATCCAATGTATCGACTTATCGAATCAATCCTTGATTCGATAACTAGGTTATATCGCATACAACCAATCGATACATTCATCGCGAGAATAGAATACGGTATCACATACACACATTATTCTCGGTCCTGCACATATCTCATATGCGCTCCTATTTCGTTTCGCTTGAGCCAGGAAACCTCTGTGTAGGACTCTAAAGACTCGTCAATACGCCGGCAGCAGGTGATGATCATATCAAACACCCACAGGCCGCAAGTGGTCTGCTAAACGTAACGGCCACCCGGGTATTGAGCGATCAGAAGATCAACGACCAAGCCCGCTCACACTCCTGTGAATCTAACCAGTAACACTTACCGTACAGTCCGGTCTGTTCGTCAGATATGTCGCATATCTCGCTTAGGGGTGGTAAACGTCAGACCCCAGCAGCTCGATAAGTCGTATCGATATGAGGTCTATAACAGTTCGAGAAACTACTAGTAACACTTACCAGTAAATCTCAGCAACCCTGGCCAGGGATTTCCGGTTATAGCCAATCGAATACAGCGCAACATCAACTCCCTATACCGGGAGAGACGAATCCCCTCCTATCGCTCATTGCCTCCATGTGATTCGGGACTGTACCCAAAAACCACCGTTTTGCACGCCCTCTTGGACGTGGTAAGGTGGAAATCAAAGCAAAGTGGGAATCACACAAGACTCTATGACGATCTCGGGTCTACAGACTAACCTGTACCAGTGTCACCAGAGAACTGCCATCTGACGTAAGGTATAATACCATCTGGGAGTTCTCGGCAAGTCCGTCCTGTGTACCCAGTCTTCACTGAGCACCCGTATATCATCTTTGATGTCAAACACCAATGGATATGGAATCATCCATCGCCCATCTGTATGGGTTGAGAAGGTATACGCTAGTCTACACTGGTATATCGATGCCCTGTCTCGATACACCCACGACTAGGGACCTTGAAGGATGTACTTATGGACTACCATGTCCCCACTAGTATGATCCGCATCATAGTCCAGGTAGTCAAGTACACATCCTAAGGGCTTTACCAACATGTAACAGAGAGACAATCAGTGTACACGTTAAGGTAAAGATCAACCAGATAGCATACTATCATGTCGAGCAAGAAAGTTCTCCCTATATATGTCCAAGCATCCACTACAATATACATCCTATGTATAGTAATGGCCTCTAGGGCATACATATAACTAACACGCTACAACTTGGATATTGCCAGGAACGAATCATCATTCGCCTCTGTCGATGTCGAACAAAGGTGGCTTAGCAAACAGGGTTAGGATCCCGTCGACTAAGGCTTTTGACTTCATGAGCCGTAAGGGTCTCATGAAGGTATTTCTCCCTGCGAGTCGTGAGGATCTCGTAGGTGCGTTTTCTCCTTAGGAATCATGAGGATTCCTAAGTGTGTGTTCTCTTATAAGTCGTAAGGATCTTACAAGAGTGTTTTCTCCGTATAAGTCGAGAAGACTTACAAGGGTTGTTCACCATGTAGACATATCCCTAGTCACGGATGGGACATCGTTAGGGAAATGTTTATTCGTGCCTGTTGATTGTATACAAGGGTCAATACTGAACCGCTTGTAGGGCACTATTGGAGGTTATGGGGGGGTGTGCTTAAGAACAGGTTCAGGTCCCTGTAACTTAAGACTTTTGAATCTTATAAGTCGTGAGGGTCTCATAAGAGGGTTCTTCTTACGAGTCGTGAGGATCTCGCAAGTGTAATTTCTCCTTAGGAGTCATGGGGATTCCTAAGTGTGTTGCTTCCTTTGTGGGTCGTAAGGATCTCACACGGGTGGTTTCTCCTCACAAGGTCGAGAGGACCTTGCAAGTGTCCTTTAACGAGGTTGCGCCCTTTCGGGTTTTCACAAACACTCGCCGGTAACCCTGCTGTTTTTACTCACGGAACCCTCCCGGGTTTTCATCCGTGCCCATTTTGCTTATGGACATACCATTTTTTTTTGTTTTTTTTAACGAGACTGCGCCCATTCGGGTTTTCACAAACATCATCGGTAGTCCTGCTGTTTTTACTCACGGAGCCCTTTCGGGTTTTCATCCGTGCCTATCTCGCTTGTGGACGTACACCCTTTTTTTTACGAGTCTGCGCCCTTTCGGGTTTTCATAAACATCGCCGATAGTCCTGCTGTTTTTACTCACGGTGCCCTTTCGGGTTTTCATCCGTGCCCATCTTGCTTGTGGACGTACCGTTTTTTTTTACCACGTCAGCCTGAAGATGCCGCGGGTTGGGAGTAGTTTAACGACGTTTCGGTCATTTGCAAGTTTTAGGACATTGTGGTCCGCTGTTGCCGTATTTGAGGCGAATTTCTAGTTTACGGACTTTTCGGTCCATGGGGCTTTCCCTATGAATGAGCATGATGCCCCCGGCATATCCATCTTTCTCGGAGCGTGTGGTTGTGGCGGGCTCACCTTCCAGTTTTCGGACAGCGCGAACTTGCCCTGTTCGTGTTGGTCTTCAACCCAGTTTTTGAAGACATAGCAGTTTTCGATCGGATGGCCCAATACTTGGTGGTAAGGGCAATAATTAGAATTGTTGACATCATTCAGTTGTAGCTGGTGTTTCGGCTTCGGTAGAGTGATAAGCCTGTTGCGCACTGCTAGTTCGAACAGCCTCTTTGTTTCATCCCGGGGAAATGAGTAAGGTCGTTTCAACTTTTCATAGAGGGGTTGCCGCTTGTTGCATTGGCGAACAACCGGTCTAGGGTCACTCGATTGTTGTTGAGCGTTGGCGACGAAGGCCGTTTTTTCCTTCTCTTTATCCTTTTTATTCGACCCCTTGTTTGCTGGTCCGAAATTCTTTCTGGTTAGCGTGCGATTGCACGGCTGAATGTTCTCGCAACTCCTCAATTCTTTCGTTTTAGAGATGGATTCCTTGAAGAGAGGGCCGAGGGCTACTTTTTCGTCGGAGTCGCTCCCGAATGTGAGAACTCGCGGTCCCTCGGGATCAACCCTATAACAATGGCCGGCAATTCTTTTACGCTCATCTGTCGCATTTTTCTACTGTCTACGAGCTTCACGCTTTGTCCTGTTGAAGTGTTGCCTGTGAGTGACATACCCTTGCCACCTACACTTAAAGGAGTTGCAGTCCTCAGTAGGATGTGCGATCTTCTGATGATATAAGCAGAAGTTAGGATGTACTTCCGCTTCATCAAGATGTATACTACCAGGAGAATTTTCTCTGAAAGAAGGCAGCCTCATCCCCATCGATATGGCTTTGGCGAATCGTTTCCTTGTCTTGATCTTGCTTTCATTTGCGGCGGATGTACTTTGATCTGGTGGGAGTGTTTCGACCCTTTTGTCCAGTCGCCGGCGTTTGGCCTTTTCAAATATGGCCATCTCACGTTCCCGATCGGCTTTACTTTTTAAATGAATTTCATTCAGGAAGGCGTCGATCATTTCGTCTGACGGCCATAGAAGTTCTGGTTCAGGACCTGCCCCCCGGCTCTCGGTGCAAGGAGCTTCTTTATCGTCTATCGACGAGTGAGAGATCACATGGCAGCTTGCCACATAATACTCAGGTTCATCCGACGAGTCTTTGTCATCATCTCCGTCCTCATGGACGTGGCTGAGGAATTCTCGGAGTGTGACTAGGGTCCGCGCCTTCTAATTATATTCTTCTGGTGCGTCAACATGTTTTTACAGATCCGTGCGCTTGTCATCTAACTTCGCGGGCTTTTGAGTCTTCTCCTTCTTTTTCGAAGACTTTGACGACTAGGTCTGGGTGTTTTGCCCGCTGCTATCAATTCTCGGTGTTGCGCGTGGTTTCAGCATCTCATCAATAACCTCGGGCTCTGGCGGACTTTTCCACCTGACAGCCGGGCATGTGTGAAGACCCTTCAGCATTCTTTTCGTCTCGGTTGAAAAAGCGACCTCCCATGGAGCTTTTTCTATAAAAGAGCACGATGCCCCCGGCGTGTCCTCCTTTTTAGGGGCATGAGGTTGTGGCGGGTTCACCTTCCAGTTTTTGGGTAACGCGAACTTGCCTTGTTGGTATTGGTCCTCAATCCAGCCTTTGAAAACGAAGCAATCTTCGATTGGATGGCTTACTGCTTGATGGTAAGGGCAGTAATTAGGATTGTTGAGATCGCCTGGCTGCAACGGACGTTTTGGACTCGGCAGATTGATGAGCCTGTTGCGTATTGCCAGCTCAAACAGTCTTCTCGTTTTATCCTGAGGAAACGAGTAAGGACGTCCTAGTCTTTCCTCAAGGGATGGGCGTCGACGCATATTATTTCGACGGACAACCGGCTTTAAGTTGCTCGGCTGTTGTTGAGTATTGGCGACAAAAGTTGCTTTTCCTTTTCCCTTTTCATTCCGAGGATCCGTCTTTGAAGGAGATGATCTATGATCCATCTGATCCATTTGGGCCAACTTGTCAATCAAGGCCTGGAAAGTAGTTGGCTTGAAGAACATCATGAATTGCGAGATGGTCGCTTGCGGATCAAGAGTGCCTACGAACATGCCTACCGCAGGTGCTTCTTCGATGCGTTGTTCGCACTTCGACCATAAGTTTCGCCATCGTATTGCGTATTGAACCCATGTTTCGCCTGGCCTTACCCTGGCGTTGATCAATGCGGTGATCGGGGTGCGCCCACCAGCGCTTGCAAATCTTTGTGTAAACAGTAGCTCCATCTCCGCAAATTTTTTGACAGAGTCGTTAGGTAGCTCCGAATACCATTCAAAGGCCGTTTCTGCTAAACTGTCGACGAATTGGCGAAGCAACAGTTTGTCGTCGCCTCCAGTGTTGCCGCATAGGGCCCTGAATTGAGCGACATGCTGATGTGGATTCCCTGTCCCCTTGTACACATGGAATTTAGGGATCGTATATCCCGGCGGGTAACTGATTTGGTCATACCAGCCCGGATAGGGTCGTCCGGTTCTAACAACTTGCCTAGCCGCTTCATTCGCCTGGTGAACTCGTATCTGCTGAGCTATATAGTCGTCTAGTGCAGCCTTGGAAATGGTTTCTTCCTTGGCTGCTGAATGAGCCGGATGAGGATTAGATGTCTCCCCTCTATCGTCTTCATTAATGATCGGAGGGTCTTCAGCTGGAGGGTCCGGCTGTAACATCATTCCTACCATGTCTTGGAAGAGAAGCGCCATTTGTTTTATGTGGGCAGCTTGTTCTGCTGCTTCTCTGTCCTTCTTTTCGAGGATTCTCCGAAGAAACTCGGCATCAGTTTCCTGCTCACGGCGCTGCTCCGAGGATGTCTTCGGGCTTGCTTTCGGGCCGGTGAGTGTGGCTATTTGCGTCAGCATTTCTTGAAGCTTCTGTTGCTGCTCCTGGGCTTTTGTTACGGATCGGGTGAGCGGTCGGTGACCCGTCGAGCGCGGCTATCCTCTTTCCCGGATGCCATATAGACAGTGTGCACCACCATGCCCCCAGACTTGGGGCGTTTAGATTCAGTGTCTTTGCGATTTGCCAAAGACGCAGGGATCTTCTCCGACCTCCTTTTGTGGGCGGTCGAAGTTGAGGGGGCCGTTGTAGTGGGCGGTCGAAGTTGAGGGGGCCGTTGTAGTGGGCACCAAAGTAGCTGTCGCTTTTTGTGGCTTGACAGAGTAGTCCTTCTCTTGCCGAACCTTCATCTTTTTTTGTCGGCGAAGATAGTCTTGATCCATCACGGAGTCTTGGACTTGACGCCAGACTTTGTAAATTTTAGAGGACAGCCGTTGAGGGGGCTGCTCCAGCTTCACCTTTGGGGCATTATCCACAGGTGGAGGAGATCTTTTCAATACGACAGTTGGCGAGTTTTTGCGCACCCTTCTTAGCAGTTCAAAGCTATTCCCAGTCGGAACAGCAGCATTGATTTCCACCATCGGAGCTGGCGGAGTTAGCCCAGAGGGGGAGTTGCCCCCGGCCTTCCTTACTCGGCGCCAGTGGCGACGTCGAGCATGTCGAGCTGTTGGGGCTGGTCCGGTGATGGGGATGGTTTCGTCTTGCCCCCCGTCTAGATGAGGCGCCACTGGTGTCAGCCTTTTGAAGACTGATGCATTTTGAGTAGTGGTATCCAATCTGTTAAAGACAGACCTTCGAGCAAGAACGGGAGCCGGGATAGTCAGTCTTGTAAAGACCGACTCTTTGGCAGGAGAAGCCGCCTTGACGACTTCAGGAGCAGATATGGATATCTTCCTCGGGATGGCCACTTCAGGGGTCATGGGCTTCCTGGCAGGCCCATCGGAGTTCAGGCTCAGTCTGGTGAAGACCGAGGAGTTGGCATTGGACGACCCGTTGAGAGGGGCCGTTGTAGTAGTGAGCTGATCGAAAACCGACTTCTTTTGCGCTTCCTTCGGCGGCTGGATATTAGCATTCACTGGCGGGAGCATGGTCCCAAAGAACAGACCGATGGTAGCCTGAGTCACTTGTTCCACAGGCATAGTGAACAGGGAAGTAGCCTGCGGTCCATAGGCAACACCTCCAGGTGAGGCGGAGCATCGGTTGCATTTGCAGTTCGAGCAGTTGCCAGCCATTGATCCTTTTGCTTTCTAGGGCAAACGAAACGCCAAATCTTAGTACTTCGAAACCCAAGGGAAACCATTAGCGAACCGCGATTGGTTCGCGAATTACGACACACGAAGTGTGGAGTGGAAAGAGGAAAAGGTCCCACCGGGCGTGCCGGAATCTGTTCCCCTTCGAAAGACGGCACAAGACAGACGTCTTTCCTGAAATTTGGGGCAGATGCTAATTGGTGCTATCCGTCCACCTCTCCGAAGATGCCAAGTTGATTTATGGCACCGTATATCGAAGGTCTAAACGGATGCGGCCGATGTAGCAGACTTCGTCAGATTCCCCCTCGCTTGAGGGGTTTTTGATTGTGGGGACGCTCTTCCCTGCAAGCGCAAGCCCCTGCAGTTAATTACGCTACCGCATCGCGGTAACAACTTTCTCCTTCTCCAGGTGGTCACTTGTGTCGTGGGTGTTTGTTTTGTTTTTGGTTGCCCGTGGATTGTATACGGAGACTAATTTATGTCGTCGCCCGTAGGATGTGAATTAGTCCAAATCCGTATTTTTTTAGATTTGGTTTTGGGGTTTTGGTTTGAGGATACATTAGCCATTTTTGAGGCTAAGATCAACTCAAATGTTTGTTAAGGATACGTTAGCCCAATTTGAGACTAAGATCAACTTAACGGGATCGTTTAGATCTGACAAAAGAGCATTTGGGGGCTCTATTGTTCCAGTTTAGGGACATAGTGGTCCATTGCCAGTTTAGGGACATGGTGGTCCATCGCATGTATGGCCGTCGGGACCCATCACCTCTCTGACGACGTTGAAGGATTACAACGACAGATGTCAGAGGAGTTCAGAGATGTACCCTTGAACCAAAGTTGGTTGGGGGATCTATAGTCCAATTTGGGACTAAAGTCTGTTTGAAGGTTTAAGGATACGTTAGCCATATTTGAGGCTAAGATCAACTTAAACGGGATCGTTTAGATCTAACAAAAGAGCATTTGGAGGCTCTATTGTTCCAGTTTAGGGACATAGTGGTCCATTGCCAGTTTAGGGACATGGTGGTCCATTGCCAGTTTAGGGACATGGTGGTCCATTGAATGTATGGCCGTCGGGACCCGTCACCTCTCTGAAGACGTTGAAGGATTACAACGACAAGTATCAGAGGAGTTCAGAGATGTACCCTTGAACCAATGAGTTGGTTGAAAGAGCAGATGTGCTCAGTTCAAGATGATTTGAGGACTTATGGCCAGTTTGGGCTAAGTCCAATTATGTTTGAAATATTGGCCCTTTGGGCCATTAGACATTTGTCTGGGTTCAGCCCCTCATCATTCAGCAGTGCTAAATAGAGGTTTGGGGGCTCTGACAACATTTTGTCTTTGATTGAGCAGTAGATATTATAGTTCTGATTTTTACTCAACTTTGAATGGGAGGCTTTGCCTCTGGAAAATTAGTCAATTTAGCTAAAAGTAGTGTTAAACACTGGAGAACCTCAGTATTGAACATTGGAGATAAACTCTCAAATTAGTGTTAAACACTATAAGATAATCAGTGTTAAACACTGGAAATATAATCCCCCAAATTAGTGTTAAACACTAGCAAACAACAGTGTTAAACACTGGAAATGAAGTTGTCAAATTAGTGTTACACACTAGAAAACACCAGTGTTAAACACTGGGTACAAAGTTCTCGAATTAGTGTTAAACATTACAGAAAGAGGGGTCACGTGGGAGCACGTGAGGGCGTCCAAAGGTGGGACCAGATCCCCTTTTATTTCGTTTCTGCAATTAAGTGTTAAACACTTTTTATTATTTTTATTTTGAGCGTCACGTGTTGACACATGATGGGGATTTATGCGCTGACTGTTAAAGCGTTTGCCAAGGGGTCACGTGGTAACACGTGAGAGCGCCCAAAGCCTTCATTTCCTTTACTTTTTCTTTCTGCGTTTTGGGAGTCGCGTGGGAGCACGTGAGGCATTGCCTCAAAGCTGTTTCCTTTTTATTTTTGGGGATCTTTTTAGGGGTCACGTGGGGACACGTGACCTAGTTTTATTCCTTCTTTTCCGATCACTGCGGATTGGGGTCACGTGTCATCACGTGACCAATGTTCTTTATGTGCATGGAGATCTTTCAAGTCTCTTTATTTTAAGAATTAAATTCTCTGTAGGGTTAAACCCTAATCATGATTTTGGAGGAATTAAATTCCCATGTGAAAGAATTAAATTCTTATGTAGGGTTGAACCCTTAATTTCTTTTTTAGAGGAATTAAATTCCTGTGAATTTGAGAGAATTAAATTCTCAATTAGGGTTAAACCCTAGTTCTGTCCACCTTGAAGGAATTAAATTCCTGTGAGGTTTGAGAGAATTAAATTCTCATATAGGGTTAAACCCTAACTTTGTTTTGGGAGAATTAAATTCTCTAAACTCAATTCTCCTCTAAGTTTTGGATCTGCATGGCAGGATCTCAACCCGATGAGAATTAAATTCTCATCCTATGGGGAGATGTGCTCTGTACAGATCTTCAACCAGAAGAAGAACTAAGTTTTTTATTTGCAGAAGAGTTAAACTCTTAGATTTTGAGAATTGAATTCTCTGTTTGAAGGTTTGATTCCCTTTCTTTTCTCACCTAGGGTTTTCTTTGTTGAGAATTAAATTCTCATTTCTTTTCTCTCTTGAGAATTAAATTCTCCTCTCTTTTTTTTCTTGAGAATTAAATTCTCCTCTCTCTGTTCTTCTCTTAAAAAAAAGTAGCTCTCTTCTCTTCTCTTCTTGGCTCCTATTTATAGGAGAAAGAAAAGAATCAAATTGTTTAGTTAATTTTTCATTGAAAGATTTTGTTTGTTTTCATAATTAATGTGATCCTTTAGATCATTCAGTGAATTTTATTCACCGTTGGATTTTAAATCCAAAGATATTCTATTTGTTATTTTTGGTGTGATTTAGGGGAAATCTTTCCTTGTCTAAGATTTTTTCCATAAATTGGTGATTTTTAATCACCTTTGGATCTTTAATCCAACGGTCCCCATAATCCTTTTCCATTTGGAAAGATTTAGAAGCTTTTAGAATTTAATTCTATTAAACTGTAAGGCCTTCGAAGCCAGTCACCTGCTGACACGTGACCCCCAATTGAGTCCTTTTCTCAACGTTTATTTATGCTTCAGTTTTAACCATCACGTGTCAACACGTGACCATTGGTCACGTGTGAGCACGTGATACCTCATTGAGGTATTTCCTTCAGCCGTTTATCTTTATTCTTGTTTTAACTATCACGTGTCAACACGTGACCGTTGATCACGTGTGAGCACGTGATACCTCATTGAGCTAATTCCTGATTTTTTAATCATGGAACAGTGCATAGCATATTTGCTCATAACTTTTGATCCCGGATGAATTATGAAGCCCATAATATATCAAATCGAAGGGTTTTTCGAGATGCTTCCAACATCATCATAATTTAGCTGTTTCTCATTCGGGAGTTTGTCAAAAAACAGCCCGGAAGATACTGGTTCGCATTTTCTTAAGCGTATCACTGCCATTTGATACCTTGGGCTCTTTTGCGCAGAAATTTTTGGCGGGAACAGTGTACATGAGGTATGTTGATACATACAGATGTCCGATTAAATATGTGCACTTGCTGTGCAGAATTTAATTGGACGGTTAATAATACTAGCGGCTTAGGATTAAGCCAGTTTATTAAATCAGGTTTTGATTTAATAATTTATATATGTATTTGTATATACGTATACTAGTATTATTTTTCACTATTCATTTTCTTTCTGGGCTATTCGTATTTTTGTACGAATTCGCGTATATGTATTTCGGTACATGTACCGAGAAGTATTCCGTATTTTCTAGGGAATAGCTTCTAGAAGGTGCCACATCATTTGTATGAATTTCCATTTATGGAAATTCATTTGTGTAACAAATGAGGTGGAGGGTGTGAGGTGGCAAAGGCATGGTCTTGGGCATGGAACTAAGTATGGTTGATGTTATTTTATTGTAAAAAGAAAAATTGAGATTTTGATAATTGGAGAGAGAGAGGGGGCCGGCCATATTTTTGGTGGGGTTCATTTTCATTTGATACATTACATGCTAGCTCTCTCTCTCTCACTCTCTCATGCTTGAAAAATAACTTAGCAAATTTCCTTAGTTCATGCCAAAGTCTTCATCACCTCCATTCATCTTCTATGGATGCTCTCTTGAGCTCATATGTTGAGAGAAAATTGTAGTGATATTTTCATACACCCCCACTCTCCATAGCTAGCGACTTTGGAGCGTCGGTTATCTCGTTCGACGAGGTTAGAGCTTGCGCCGTTTCCCTCGGGTGGATCATCAGAGATGGAGGAAGACCGGCAACCAAACATCATCAAAGGATCACTAGAAGCTTGGAATGAAGACCGAAGGACACGGATCAACTCGGTATAACGATTCTAACTCTTAGTTAGTTTGCTAGTTTAGGGTTTAAGGTCGATCCGTAAATCGGGTAGCGGTAGCGCCGGTTTGATAAATTTTTGTTCCGCATTTTGGCCGCGTTTCGATGGCCGGGGGGCTGCCGCAACCCAACACATTTCCACTCCAACGAGCTCGCGAGGTGAAGGAGGAAAACGGGAAGACAAGAAGGACACAATACTACGAGGTATAACATTCATCCGAGTAGTTAAATCTCATATTGTTTGCTAGCTAGGGTTTTATGTTCGATCCTTGCTTAAAGTGTATGTTGAGAAGCCCGTAAAAATCATTTTTTGCTAATTCCGCCTCCCCGCGAACACGTGGGGTGCGCAACATTGACTAATAGTGGTATCAGAGCCTCTATTAAACCCTAGATAGCTTTTAACGATGTTAGAATTCCGCCGTTTTTGTCGCGGAAAAACTGTCGACAAAAAAAGTTTTCAAAAGTGATATTTTGAGTTGTTTGCGCACCCTGCGGGCTCACGGTTTGAACCGAGAAGCTGCGGGGTGAAGCGTGCGCATCCCGGGGGGACCAACGGCTGGGATCACCCCCAAAGACCACCACTTGGTGGCCTTGGGGGCTGGTGACCCGAGAGCACCAGGAATTGGTGCTCTCAAGTCTTCCTTCCTTTGGGGGCCACCTCATGGTGGCCCTCAGGGGTGGGTACCCCTCCGAGGCCCCCCATTCGATAATAATACTTGTGTCTTCATCTCCGTGAAGATTCGGGCGGGTTTCGAGTTCGTTTCGACTCCCGGATTGGCTCAAAACTATCGATTTTGGAACTTTAGCTCACTGGATTTTCATGTCTTGGAAAATTGTTTAAGTTTGCTAATTGCGTGCGGAATCTAATGCCATAGTTACTTTACAAGATTTGTGATGTATATATGTGTTTGGAAACGTCGACTAATTGCTATATTTCGATTAGTCGGGGTTGCACATATCTGTGATGATATTATGTTGGTTTGTGTATATGAACTTGTTGGATTGTCGTGGATGAATAGCCGGGGATGTGAGATGAGGGTTTTCATTCTTTCATTCGATGTAAAATTTGTAAAGTGATGTAATATTATTTTTGCGGGGTACATCCGGGTTGAGGTTGTAGCCACCGTTGTATTATTTCTTTTACTGTTTGTGCTCCTAGGATAGACCCAAGGTGGGGTGCACAAACTACCGGGTACTTTGAAGTGCCGAGTAGCCTACTCACTTTGTTGAGGGAGGTTGCTTCACTTCCGGTATTTGGCGGGTAGTTTGCCGCACCCGTAGGGGTCTAGGGTAGGGTTTTGGCTATTCATCACGACCGTAGAATCCGTCTTTCGTTACAGGCTCAAACGAAACGCGGAATTCCTAGTATATCCAATATGTTCATCTGTGATCTGGAATGCTTATCATTGCGTCTGACGAATGGATATTATTATATATGTATTATATAATAGACGTTGCTTATGTTTTGCATCTGCGCTAGTCCAGCCCCCGCTTTGTCGTTAGTTACGTAACCTAACGGGTGATGACGGGGCCCCGTGGCGAATGCGGATGGCATAAGCGTACGTTGTATTTTCATTGTTTTCTACAATGGTAGGTTAATTGATGGGACTGCATTACATTAATGCAAAGCAAACAAACCAAAGTTGAATCGTTGGAACAATTTTAAAACCACTCGGTTTTTTTCAAAACAGCAAAACTTTTAAAATGCGGAGCTTAAACCACTCCTTTTAAAAGCTATCAGGTTCCTTCAATTATATCAAGTTCACCACGTTCACGGTTTCGCCAAAACCATTCGTAGCCCTCCGTCATTTCAGTTGGATATTCATTAGTATTCAAGCTATGTATTTCGACCTTCGCCAAGGCATAATGATTGGTAGCTGTTGAATATTCATCTGTAGCATAGATAGATGCGTTGGTTTGGGACAGTCGTACTGCTATTTTGGCCTTCGTCAAGGGTATGTACGGATGGCTTCAAATTAACCTGGACAATGACGGGTAGAACTTGACATGTGACTTATGATATGTTGGCCTTCGTCAAGGTCATAAGAGCATGTGGCAAAAATCCACATCGGGAGTTTCTAAAGAAACTGAAACTTGCTAGTGTTGCATACCATTTGGAATGTGATAATTTTGGTAGGATTCTTTCGACTTATCACACGATGATATTTGGATCCCGATCCTACTGTGAGTATATGCTACTCCTCGTGAGATTTTTTCACTTAACAATCAATGCTATAAACCAAGTAGGTGTCTAGAAAGGTTTTAGCGGGGCTACGCCCCAAGGGAAAAGAGGTTATTCAATTAAGGAACTTCACGAAAGCCTCGTAAAACCTCCCTCGAAGTACCAACACTGGCCTGACTGAACGGTTAAGCAAGTATTGTACAATGAGATTAATCCTGACTAATTCTTCTTTTATAGTTTGAGGAAGGATTCGAGAAACAGTGGGAGCCATCCTGTTTAGATAAACTAAAAACCAATATAAATTTGCAAGAGCATCATACTAAAGTGTTTCTTCTCTCTCTCTCCTAATTGCAGCGACCAAACATGACGGGCCTTAAGTTACTATTAGATAAAAATATATTGACAGGGTCAAACTATAAAGATTGGTTCAGGAATGTCAAGATGGCAATCACTTATGACAAATTGGGCTATGTTCTTACTACTAAAGCCCCCGCCGTCCCAGGTCCAGATTCCAGCGTCGCGGATAAGGAAATCCGTAAGTCCTGGGAAATTGATTGTGCCAAGTGCCTCGTGCTGGCCTCCATAGACAATGAACACCAGAGGCGGCACGAGAATATGGATCTTGAATCCATATTCCTCCATACCAAGGAATTATATGGAGAGCAATCTCGTATCGCAAGATACGAGACCTCGAAGAAGCTATTTCAGGTGAGGTTGGCTGTCGGGTCATCTGTAGGGGAACACGTCCTTAAGATGATCGGCTACATAGAGGAGCTCGCGGACCTTGGGACCACGTTAGAGAACGAGCTGTATACAGACTTGATTCTCCGGTCCCTTCCTTCCTCCTACGCCCAGTTTATCTTGAATTTTAATATTCAAGGTAAAAAAGTTGAACTTCCGGAACTCTTCAACATGTTGAGGAGTGCTGAGGGCATCCTGAAGAAATCCAGGGAAACACCCGCTCTGCTTGTTGGTGGAGCTTCCTCTTCTAGATCCGAGGTGAAAGCCAACGGAAAGAAGAAGAAGGCCCTCACCAAACTGAGAGGCGGTGTTAGTAAGGTGGAAGCAAAGGAAAAGGCATTGGCAGAAGGGATGCAGGGCTTGGAAAGCCAGAATCCAGGATCCGAAGCATGTTGTGGCTTCAACTTCGGGTGTGTTTGTGATTGAAAACGGTCCGTCAATTAACTCCACTTCCTGGGTACTAGATACCGGATCAGGATCTCATATCTGTGATTCATTACAGGCTTTGAGAAACCGTAGAGTTATCAGGGCAGGTGATATGACTCTCAGGGTTACTAACGGAATAAGCGTGGACGCTGTATCCGTAGGGTATATAACCTAGAATTGACAAGTGGGAAGATATTGATTCTATGTAACTGTTTGTGTGTACCAAGTCTAGTTTGTAAGCGATGTGATTCACATCCACCTAAATCAAAGTTTGATTAGGTCAGGTACACTAGAGGACATTATATATTGAATCAAGCTTAGGTTTTCAAATGTCCAGAACACACTTAAAAGAAAGTCTCCAGAATTAAATAAGGCTCTCTTAAGGCACTGTAGACTAGGTCACATCAATGAAACACGGGTGACGAAGTTACATAGAGAGGGATATTTGGATCTGTTCGAATATCAGTCTTATGCAACTTGTCAATCTTGTCTCATAGGAAAGATGACAAAGACTCCGTTCACTGGACACAGAGTAAGAGCGAGCGAGCTCTTGGGACTCATACACAGCGACATGTGTAGTCCAATATCTACAAATGCACGAAGTGGTTATTCCTATTTCATTACCTTTACGGATAATTTCTCTAGGTTAGGACATGTCTTCTTGTGAAAGCATAAATCCGAACCCTTTGAAAAATTCCGGGAATATAAGAATGAAGTGCAAAAATAAACAGGCAAAAGTCTCAAGACACTGAGATCTGATCGACGTGGTGAATACTTAAATTGCCGAGTTCCTGGATTACCTAAAAGAGAATAGAATTCTCTCTCAGTTTACTCCTCCACACACACCACAACACAATGGTGTATAGGAAAGGCGGAACAGAACCCTATTGGATATGGTACGTTCCATGATGAGTAACGCTGAGTTACCGCAATCATTCTGGGGCTATGCACTAGAATCGGCTGCATATCTTTTGAACAAGGTTCCTACCAAGACTGTGCCTACCACACCATATCAGATGTGGAGTGGGAAGAAACCCCATCTTCAGTATCTGAAGATATAGGGATGTCCACCTTTTGTTGAAAAGCAGTATGCAGACAAGCTCGAGGCACGCTCAGCACTGTATAGGTTTGTGGGATACCCAAAGAACTCCAAAGGGTATCTTTCCTATTATGCAGAGGAACAAGAGGTTTTTGTTCCTCGTCATGCCCACTTTTTAGAAAATCAATTTTTTGTAAAAGGAAATAGTGAGAGCGCAATAGAACTGGAAGAAATTCCAGAACCACAAACTATTACTGAAAGTATGGTAGAACCAGAGGTTTCAAAAGAACCGGACATCCCTGTGCCAATCTGCAGGACTAGTAGGCAGTCTCATCCGCCCGAGAGAGATACTACGGTTTTCTCATAGACGGGGATTGAGAGGATTGCATCATTAACAATGATGAGCCAGCTAGCTTCCAGTAAGCTATTCAGAGCGGTGACTCGGTAAAATGGCTGGATGCAATGCGGGCCGAAATGGAGTCCATGTACACCAACAAAGTATGCACTTTGAACATTTCTCCAGAAAGGGTAAAACCCGTAGGATGCAAATGGATCTTCAGAAAGAAGATTGGTGTAGATAGATAAGTTGAAACCTATAAGGCTAGACTTGTTGCTAAAGGATTTCGTCAAAGACCTGTTTTGGACTATGATGAAACCTTTTCTCCAGTAGCTATGCTAAAATCCATTCGGATCCTTCTTTCCATTGCTGCCTTCCACGATTATGAGATTTGGCAGATGGACGTAAAGACCGCTTTTCTAAATGGACATTTGGAAGAGTGCGTCTATATGGACTGTTCCCGCCAAAAAATTTCTGAGCAAAAGAGCCCAAGGTATCAAATGGCAGTGATACGCTTAAGAAAATGCGAACCAGTGTCTTCCAGGCTGTTTTTTGACAAACTCCCAAATTAGAAACAGCTAAATTCAGATGATATTGGAAGCATCTCGAAAAACCCTTCGATTTGATATATTATGGGCTTCATAATTCTTCCGGGATCAAAAGTTATGAGCAAATATGCTATGCACTGTTCCCTGATTAAAAAATCAGGAATTACCTCAATGAGGTATCACGTGCTCACACATGATCAATGGTCACGTATTGAAACGTGATAGTTAAAACATAAATAAAAACAAACGGCTGAAGAAGGACCCAATTGGGGGTCACGTGTTGACACGTGATAGTTAAAACAGAAATAAAAACAAATGGCTGAAGGAAATACCTCCAGTGCTCAATTCAGGTGGAAAAGTCCGCCAGAGCCCGAGGTCATTGATGAGATGCTGAAACCACGCCCAACACCGAGAATTGATAGCAGCGGGCAAAACACCCAGACCCAGCCGTCAAAGTCTTCGAAGAAGAAAGAGAAGACCCAAAAGCCCGCGAAGTTAGATGACAAGCGCACGGATCTGCAAAAACATGTTGACGCACCAGAAGAATATAATCAGAAGGCGCGGACCCCAGTCACACTCCGAGAATTCCTCAGCCACGTCCATGAGGACGGAGATGATGACAAAGACTCGTCGGATGAACCTGAGTATTATGTGGCAAGCTGCCATGTGATCTCTCACTCGTCGATAGACGATAAAGAAGCTCCTTGCACCGAGAGACGGGGGGCAGGTCCTGAACCAGAACTTCTATGGCCGTCAGACGAAATGATCGACGCCTTCCTGAATGAAATTCATTTAAAAAGTAAAGCCGATCGGGAGCGTGAGATGGCCATATTTGAAAAGGCCAAACGCCGGCGACTGGACAAAAGGGTCAAAACACTCCCACCAGATCAAAGTACATCCGCCGCAAATGAAAGCAGGATCAAGACAAGGAAACGATCACCAAAGCCATATCGATGGGGATGAGGCTGCCCTCTTTCAGAGAAAATTCTCCTGGTGGTATACATCTTGATGAAACGGAAGTACATCCTAACTTCTGCTTATATCATCAGAAGATCGCACATCCTACTGAGGACTGCAACTCCTTTAAGTGTTGGTGGCAAGGGTATGTCGCTCACAGGCAACAATTCAACAGGACAAAGCGTGAAGCTCGTAGACAGCAGAAAAATACGACAGATGAGCGTAAAAGAATTGCCGGCAATTGTCATAGGGTTGATCCCGAGGGACCATGAGTTCTCACATTCGGGAGCGATTCTGACGAAAAAGTAGCCCTCGGCCCTCTCTTCAAGGAATCCATCTCTAAAACGAAAGAATTGAGGAGTTGCGAGAACATTCAGCCGTGCAATTGCACGCTACCCGGAAAGAATTTCGGACCCGCAAACAAGGGATCGAACAAAAAGGATAAAGGGAAAGAAAAAACGGCCTTCGTCGCCAACGCTCAACAACAATCGAGTGGCCCTAGACCGGTTGTTCGCCAAAGCAACAAGCGGCAACCCCTCTATGAAAAGTTGAAACGACCTTACTCATTTCCCCGGGATGA
Source organism: Agapanthus africanus (assembly GCA_030015575.1). Lineage (NCBI taxonomy): Eukaryota > Viridiplantae > Streptophyta > Magnoliopsida > Asparagales > Amaryllidaceae > Agapanthus > Agapanthus africanus. The sequence goes on along the minus strand of CM057347.1, from coordinate 200,161,557 downwards.
AACAAAGAGGCTGTTCGAACTAGCAGTGCGCAACAGGCTTATCACTCTACCGAAGCCGAAACACCAGCTACAACTGAATGATGTCAACAATTCTAATTATTGCCCTTACCACCAAGTATTGGGCCATCCGATCGAAAACTGCTACGTCTTCAAAAACTGGGTTAAAGACCAACACCAACAGGGCAAGTTCGCGCTGTCCGAAAACTGGAAGGTGAGCCTGCCACAACCACACGCTCCGAGAAAGATGGATATGCCGGGGGCATCATGCTCATTCATAGGGAAAGCCCTATGGACCGAAAAGTCCGTAAACTAGAAATTCGCCTCAAATACGGCAACGGTGGACCACTATGTCCTAAAACTGGCTGATCACCAAAACGTCGTTAAACTACTACCAACCCGCGGCATCTTCGGGCTAACGTGGTAAAAAAAAGGTACGTCCATAAGCAAGATGGGCACGGATGAAAACCCAAAAGGGCTCCGTGAGTAAAAACAGCAGGGCTACCGGCGAGTTTTGTGAAAACCCAAAAGGGTGCAATCTCGTTAGAATAAAAAAAAGAATAAAAAAAAGAGAATAAAAAAAACGGTATGTCCATAAGAAAATAGGGCACGGATGAAAACCCGAAAGGGATCCGTGAGTAAAAACAGCAGGGCTACCGGCGAGTGTTTGTGAAAACCCGAAAGGGCGCAACCTCGTTAAAGGACACTTGCAGGGTCCTCTCGACCTTGTAAGGAGAAACCCCCCGTGTGAGATCCTTACGACTCACAAGGGAGCAACACACTTAGGGATCCCCACGATTCCTAAGGAGAAGTTACACTTGCGAGATTCTCACGACTCGTAAGGAGAACTCTCTTATGAGACCCTCACGGCTCATAAGATTTGAAAGTCTTAAGCTACAGAGACCTGAACCTGTTCTTAAGCAACCCCTACAACCTCCGATACGGCCCTACAAGCAGCTCAATGCTGACCCTTATATACAATCCATGGGCGCGAATAAAACATTTCCCTAACAAAGTCCCATCCGTGACTAGGGATATGTTCACACGGTGAACAACCCTTGTGAGTCTTCTCGACTCATAAGGAGAAAACACTCTTATAAGATCCTTACGACTTATAAGAGGACATACACTTAGGAGTCCTCACGATTCCTAAGGAGAAAACGCACCTGCGAGATCCTCACGACTCGTAGGGAGAAACACCTTTATGAGACCCTTACGGCTCATGAAGTCAAAAGCCTTAGTCGACGGGATCCTAACCCTATTTGCTAAGCCACCTTTGTTCGACATCGACAGCGGCAAATGATGATTCCCTCCTGGCAATATTCCAGTTGTAGCGATACTGATGCCTAAATCGGTATCAAATTCCAAGTCCTTTCATGGCAAATGATGATTCGCTCCTGGCAATATTCCAGTCGTAGCGATGCTGATGCTAAGATTGGCATCAGATTCCAAGTTCCACACTCGCGATAAAAAAAATCAGCGAGCCAAAAATGCATATGAAATAGCCGAAATGATGGGGCAACTTGCAACGAAATCAGCAAGTAAAAATGTATGCATACAAAAACAGCCGAAATAATTGGGCAACTCGCAATAAAAAGCAGCGAGTAAAAAGAAAAATAGCCGAAATGATTGGGCACCGCGAAAAATAGCCGAAATGATTGGGCAATCGCGATCTTCGCGATAGAAAAAGCTGAAATGATAGAGCGTCGCGGAAAGAATAAAAAAAATGAAAGAATGAAACTTTTTGCCCTACAGGTAAGATCACATCGATCCCTGTATACAATCCAGGGGCACAAACAAAGAGGGAACCATACCTTCCCACCTGGCTCCATCAGAAAGCGAAGCCAAATCTCGACGGTTCATAGACAACCTAGAGACAACATCGACATTTGTCGCAATATTGCAGACACAATGTCAACAAACGAAGCAACGGAAGATCCCTAGCTTCAGGGTCTCGACGTCAACATCGACAACTTAGAGATCACCAACGGCGTTTCTCCTCACTCCAACCAGATGCAGACGTGACGTCAACAACCGACCTCAGGGTCGCAACGAAACGGAGCCTTAGCAAAGTCCCTAGTTCCAAGTCTCGACGGCCACATCTTCAGCTTGAAGACCCACAACGGCGTTCCTTCGCAGTCCAGCAGGATGCATATGCAACGTCGACGAAAGACCTCACGGTCGAAACAAAGCGGAGCGATGGCAAAATCCCAGCTCCACCTCGACGTTCGTCTCGATACAGCAGACGTGATGTCACCCCAGCGTTTTTTCCCTCAGCAGGATGCAGACACAACGTCAACAAAAGACCTCACGGTCGAAACAAAGCGGAGTGACGGAAAAGTCCCAGCTCCACCACGACATTCGTCTCGATACAGTAGACGAGATATCACTACAGCGCCCTTCCTCCAACAGGATTGGGACGCGCCAAAGCAAATGAAGCGAAGGCCAAATTCCTAGCTTCAGGGTCTTGACGGTAACTTATATAAAACCTGAAAGACTACCGGAGATCATCCCACATGGAGTGGTCACCACCTTGACGTTCGTCTCGATACAGCAGATGAGATGTTACCACAGCGTTCTCCCTCAAACAGGATTCGGACGCGCCAAAGCAAATAAAGCGAAGGCCAAATTCCTAGCTTCAGGGTCTTGACGGTAACTCATGTAAAACCTGAAAGACTACCGGAGATCATCCCACATGGAGTGGTCACCACCTCGACATTCGTCTCGATACAGCAGATGAGATGTCACCACAGCGTTCTCTCTCCAGCTGGATTCAGACGCGACAATCAAACAACGGAGCCACGACAAAATCCCTAGTTCCAAACCTCGACGGTTCATCAACAACCTAGAGACAACCGCGACATTCGTCTCGATACAGCAGACGCAATGCCAGCAAACGAAGCGAAGGCCAAATTCCTAGCTTCAGGGTCTTGACGGTAACTCATATAAAACCTGAAAGACTACCGGAGATCATCCCGCATGGAGTGGTCACCACCTCGACGTTCGTCTCGATACAGCAGATGAGATGTCACCACGGCGTTCTCCCTCCAGCAGGATTCAGAAGCGACAATCAAACAACGGAGCCACGGCAAAATCCCTAGTTCCAAACCTCGACGGTTCATCAACAACCTAGAGACAACCGCGACATTCGTCTCGATACAGCAGACGCAATGCCAGCAAACGAAGCGAAGGCCAAATTCCTAGCTTCAGGGTCTTGATGGTAACTCATATAAAACCTGAAAGACTACCGGAGATCATCCCGCATGGAGTGATCACCACCTCGACGTTCGTCTCGATACAGCAGATGAGATGTCACCACGGTGTTCTCCCTCCAGCAGGATTCAGACGCGACAATCAAACAACGGAGCCACGGCAAAATCCCTAGTTCCAAACCTCGACGGTTCATCAACAACCTAGAGACAACCGCGACATTCGTCTCGATACAGCAGACGCAATGCCAGCAAACGAAGCGAAGGCCAAATTTCTTGCTTCAGGGTCTTGACGGTAACTCATATAAAACCTGAAAGACTACCGAAGATCATCCCACATGGAGTGGTCACCACCTCGACGTTCGTCTCGATACAGCAGATGAGATGTCACCACGGCGTTCTCCCTCCAGCAGGATTCAGACGCGACAATCAAACAACGGAGCCACGGCAAAATCCCTAGTTCCAAACCTCGACGGTTCATCAACAACCTAGAGACAACCGCGACATTCATCTCGATACAGCAGACGCAATGCCAGCAAACGAAGCGAAGGCCAAATTCCCAGCTTCAGGGTCTTGACGGTAACTCATATAAAACCTGAAAGACTACCGGAGATCATCCCACATGGAGTGGTCACCACCTCGACGTTCGTCTCGATACAGCAGATGAGATGTCACCACAGCGTTCTCCCTCCAGCAGAATTCAGACGCGACAATCAAACAACGAAGCCACGGCAAAATCCCTAGTTACAAACCTCGACGGTTCATCAACAACCTAGAGACAACCGCGACATTCGTCTTGATACAGCAGACGCAATGCCAGCAAATGAAGCGAAGGCCAAATTCCTAGCTTCAGGGTCATGACGGCAATTCATATAAAACCTGAAAGACTATCGGAGATCATCCCACACCAGCGCGGAGTGGTTATGACTCATCGGGGCTCTCCAAAATGAGCCTAACCTCAAGTAAAAAGCGGCATGGCAAAATTCCCAACGCTTGCTCTTCTGACGGTCAAACTGCCTAAGAAGATTGCTTGAAGACGTCTTGTCCAGCCCCCGAAGGGATCAAAGACACGACAGTCGCAAGGCTACTCGAACAGCAATATTGCCTGTCGAGGGATACATCAGCCAACGCGACGGTACGGCGGGCAAAACCCTAGTACCACAGAACCTAACGGACCTTTGTCGTAAAGAGCAGAGGTTAACTGTGACGTTAGGACATCCTTGCGAGAACTTCTCGATTCGTCTCGACTCGTAAGGCAAAGCCTTAGGCAATGGGGATTAAAAAACCCGTTTCCTAAGCACTGGGGCCCTGCAAGTCGGTTCAAAATGGACTCTTGTATACTATTCACGGACCACACTCTCCAAAATCGAATCTCGACAAGGAGGGAAACAACCACTTACGAGTCCTCTCGACTTATAAGCGGGAAAATTCTCTTGTGAGATCCTTATGACTCTCAAGGGCAAACGCACTTAGGAGTCCTCACGACCCCTAAGGAGAAAATACACCTGCGGGATCCTCTCGACCTATAGGAGAAAAAACCTTCTTGAGACCCATACGGCTCATGAAGATGAAAAAGGTCTTAGGTTACAAGAACCCTGAACTTGTCTCCTAAGCCATCAATTCTATTGCCATGAGTAACTCTGCACTACTTCACCCACATACATACTTACGTGGGCAAAGTAGTGGGGGGCATTTGTTCCCGCCAAAAATTTCTGCGCAAAAGAGCCCAAGGTATCAAATGGCAGTGATACGCTTAAGAAAATTTGAACCAGTATCTCCCGGGCTATTTTTTGACAAACTCCCGAATGAGAAACAACTAAATTCTGATGATATTGGAAGCATCTCGAAAAACCCTTCGATTTGATATATTATGGGCTTCATAATTCATCCGGGATCAAAAGTTATGAGCAAATATGCTATGCACTGTTCCATGATTAAAAAATCAGGAATTACCTCAATGAGGTATCACGTGCTCACACGTGATCAATGGTCACGTGTTGACACGTGATAGTTAAAACATGAATAAAAACAAATGGCTGAAGGAAATACCTCAATGAGGTATCACGTGCTCACACATGACCAATGGTCACGTGTTAACACGTGATGGTTAAAACTGAAGCATAAATAAACGCTGAGAAAAGGACTCAATTGGGGGTCACGTGCTCACACGTGACCTAGGGTCACGTGTCAGCACGTGACTGGCTTCGAAGGCCTTACAGTTTAATAGAATTAAATTCTAAAAACTTCTAAATCTTTCCAAATGGAAAAAGATTATGGGGACCGTTGGATTAAAGATCCAAGGGTGATTAAAAATCACCAATTTATGGAAAAAATCTTAGATAAGGAAAGATTTCCCCTAAATCTCACCAAAAATAACAAACAAAATATCTTTGGATTTAAAATCCAACGGTGAATAAAATTCACTGAATGATCTAAAGGATCACATTAATTATGAAAACAAACAAAATCTTTCAATGAAAAATTCACTAAACAATTTGATTCTTTTCTTTCTCCTATAAATAGGAGCCAAGAAGAGAAGAGAAGAGAGCTACTTTTTTTTAAGAGAAGAACAAAGAGAGGAGAATTTAATTCTCAAGAAAAAAAAGAGAGGAGAATTTAATTCTCAACAAAGAAAACCCTAGGTGAGAAAAGAAAGGGAATCAAACCTTCAAACAGAGAATTTAATTCTCAAAATCTAAGAGTTTAACTCTTCTGCAAATAAAGAACTTAGTTCTTCTTCTGGTTGAAGATCTGTACAGAGCACATCTCCCCATAGGATAAGAATTTAATTCTCATCGGGTTGAGATCCTGCCATGCAGATCCAAAACTTAGAGGGGGAATTGAGTTTAGAGAATTTAATTCTCCCAAAACAAAGTTAGGGTTTAACCCTATATGAGAATTTAATTCTCCCAAACCTCACAGGAATTTAATTCCTTCAAGGTGGACAGAACTAGGGTTTAACCCTAATTGAGAATTTAATTCTCTCAAATTCACAGGAATTTAATTCCTCTAAAAAAGAAATTAAGGGTTCAACCCTACATAAGAATTTAATTCTTTCACATGGGAATTTAATTCCTCCAAAATCATGATTAGGGTTTAACCCTACAGAGAATTTAATTCTTAAAATAAAGAGACTTGAAAGATCTCCATACACATAAAGAACATTGGTCACGTGATGACACGTGACCCCAATCCGCAGTAATCAGAAAAGAAGGAATAAAACTAGGTCACGTGTCCCCACGCGACCCCTAAAAAGATCCCTAAAAATAAAAAGGAAACAGCCTTGAGGCAATGCCTCACGTGCTCCCACGTGACTCCCAAAACGCAGAAAGAAAAAGCATAGGAAATGAAGGCTTTGGGCGCTCTCACGTGTTACCACGTGACCCCTTGGCAAACGCTTTAACAGTCAGCGCATAAATCCCCATCACGTGTCAACACGTGACGCTCAAAATAAAAATAATAAAAAGTGTTTAACACTTAATTGCAGAAACGAGATAAAAGGGGATCTGGTCCCACCTTTGGGCGCCCTCACGTGCTCCCACGTGACCGCTCTTTCTTTAGTGTTTAACACTAATTCGAGAACTTTGTACCCAGTGTTTAACACTGGTGTTTTCTAGTGTGTAACACTAATTTGACAACTTCATTTCCAGTGTTTAACACTGTTGTTTGCAAGTGTTTAACACTAATTTGGGAGATTATATTTCCAGTGTTTAACACTGATTATCTTTTAGTGTTTAACACTAATTTGAGAGTTTATCTCCAATGTTTAATACTGAGGTTCTTCAGTGTTTAACACTACTTTTAGCCAAATTGGCTAATTTTCCAGAGGCAAAGCCTCCCATTCAAAGTTGAGTAAAAATCAGAACTATAATGTCTACTGCTCAATCAAAGACAAAATGTTGTCAGAGCCCCCAAACCTCTATTTAGCACTGCTGAATGATGAGGGGCTGAACCCAGACAAATGTCTAATGGCCCAAAGGGCCAATATTTCAAACATAATTGGACTTAGCCCAAACTGGCCATAAGTCCTCAAATCATCTTGAATTGAGCACATCTGCTCTTTCAACCAACTCATTGGTTCAAGGGTACATATCTGAACTCCTCTGATATTTGTCGTTGTAATCCTTCAACGTCTTCAGAGAGGTGACGGGTCCCGACGGCCATACATTCAATGGACCACCATGTCTCTAAACTGGCAATGGACCACCATGCCCTTAAACTGGCAATGGACCACTATGTCCCTAAACTGGAACAATAGAGCCCCCAAATGCTCTTTTGTCGGATCTAAACAATCCCGTTTAAATTGATCTTAGCCTCAAATATGGCTAATGTATCCTTAAACCTTCAAACAGATTTTAGTCCCAAATTGGACTATAGATCCCCCAACCAACTTTGGTTCAAGGGTATATCTCTGAACTCCTCTGACATCTGTCGTTGTAATCCTTCAACGTCGTCAGAGAGGTGATGGGTCCCGACGGCCATACATGCGATGGACCACCATGTCCCTAAACTGGCAATGGACCACTATGTCCCTAAACTGGAACAATAGAGCCCCCAAATGCTCTTTTGTCGGATCTAAACGATCCCGTTAAGTTGATCTTAGTCTCAAATTGGACTAACGTATCCTTAACAAACGTTTTAGTTGATCTTAGCCTCAAAAATGGCTAACGTATCCTCAAACCAAACCCCAAAACCAAATCTAAAAAAATACGGATTTGGACTAATCCACGTCCTACGGGCGACGACATAAATTAGTCTCCGTATACAATCCACGGGCAACCAAAAACAAAACAGATACCCACGACACGAAGTGACCATCTGGAGAAGGAGAAAGTTGTTACCGCGATGCGGTAGCGTAATTAACTGCAGGGGCTTGCGCCTGCAGGGAAGAGCGTCCCCACAATCAAAAACCCCTCAAGCGAGGGGGAATCTGACGAAATCTGCTACATCGGCCGCATCCGTTTAGACCTTCAATATACGGTGCCATAAATCAACTTGGCATCTTCGGAGAGGTGGACGGATAGCACCAATTAGCATCTGCCCCGAATTTCAGGCAAAACGTCTGTCTTGCACTGTCTTTCGGAGGGGAACATACACCATATCGCCCGAACCGTGAAAACCCTCTGTGTGGGACTCTAAAGACTCGTCAATACGCTGGCAGTGGGTTTAACGACAAGCACGTCAGCGGCACTAGCTGTACGTAATGGCTACCCAAGTATTGAGCGAAAGGGAGGCCGACGAGCAAACTCATCCTGAACCCCTACTGAGCCTGTCAGTGACAATATCCGTACAGTCCGGTCTGTTCGTCTAAGAATATCGCATATCGAGTCTAAGGGGGTGGATAAAGTCAGACCCCTAACAACGCGACATTTAGTGTCGGTATGAAACCCATCACCACCTGAGAAACTATTGATCCTGGATCGATAATTCTCATCTACCGTGGCCACGGATTTATGGTGAAGGCCATCCGTACACAACACGACATCAACCCCCAATACCGGGAAAGACGAATCCCTGACGATCTGATCATTGCCGCCATGTGGCTCGGGACTGTACCTAACTAAAACCTGTTTGCACGACTCCTTTGAGCCGTGGTAGGGTACTAATCAAAGCACAGTGGGAACTCTCTTAGGTCGACATTCTAACCTGTACACATGTCACCTGGGAACTGCTATCTGACAATAGGTATAATACCAACTAGCAGGTTCCCGGCAAGTCCGTCCAGTGTACTCATAACCCAATGAGCACCTGTATACTATCTTAGGTGAACAAACTAACACCAATGGCTTGTGAGACTTGGCCACCGCCCCTCGTCGGGGTCTCGATCGGTATACACTAGTCTACACTGGAGTATCGATGCCCGGTCTTGATACTCCCACGACTAGGGACATTTAAGGATGTGCTTATAGACCCCCAGCTCCTACGTATGTGATCGCCATCACAATACTGGCAGTCAAGCAAGAATCCTATGGGCTCTATCAACATGTATATGATGATAAAGACAAACCAGATAGCATACTATCATCTTGAGTAAGACTGTTTCATCAGTATAGGTCCTGCCTCAATCATCATAATCACAAATCCGCGACTATGATAATTGCCTTGAGGGCATTATAGCCAACAATCTCCCACTTACACTTAAGGCCAATTATTGCGATGCCGCATACTCACAGCCTGTGTGATACCGAACACCCTACTTCTCTACTAATCAGTTTCGCAAAGCCTGTTTGCGAAAATGATTGCGTTCGAGAAATAGCCTCAGTGAGTGGATCCGCTCCAATGTTTCTTTCTGTATCTCTCTTAATCTCAACTTCACGGAAAAACTATCTCCAGAAATGAGCAATACTTGTCTTAGAATTTTCTGGATATCTGATGGGACCCATTTCACAAATGAACTCCAAATCCAGCAAACTACTTAGACTGTGTCGTCCACTGAATTTAATTAGTATCCTGCGCCTTACCTTTTCTCAGTATTCGCTTGGACCACCTGTCCAACATACTGTCCCTCAAAAGAGAGAAACTATAACTCTGACAGTCACTCTGTCATCCAGGTCACCTTGGAAGCCTGAAATGATAGCCGTTTCCCGAAGGAGGCTGCCATTCCTATATCCATAGAACATCTATTTATGTTCATAAACTGCTTCCCAATGTTTCTTCAGGATTAGAATAATATATCTGCTTATTGCATCTAGTACAAAAGCAATATCTGGTGTGGTACTTGACATTTCATGATTAACTCAATTGCCTAAGCAAGTGATATGCTAATCATGCAGATCCCTCTCCCCTTTAGTCTGTAAGACACCTTTAGAGAGGGTGACTCCATCACCTGCAAGTACACCACCATACCAGGAATCGTCCATTTAATGTCAAAGTACCCAGATTTGGATACTTCCCAAATCTAGATCTAAAACCATAGATCTAGTAACCAGAAACCCTGATATTACGTTCATATCCTGTGTGGAGAAACAACTTTGTGACAACCATAGTACAACCGATCGTAGTATAGGAATATCTCTTCCTATCAAGTGCATGTCATCCCAATACCTGGACATCACTCTCTACTACCTTCTTACCAGATCCATCTCCTATTCTGATGAGGTCAAAGCCTATGACTCTCACATCAAAAATTAGATGATCTATTTCCGCTATACCTGCTTTAGTCTATAAATAGACATAAGCTACTTGCCCACTATGCTTCCGCTGCTCCCACTGACTACAACAACCCTTCGGCAGAGTCATATACATGTACATTTCCAAATTTAGTTTAGAACGACGCTATACTCATCCTCCTGCTGGATCTTATAGTCTAGAACAGCAGCAATGGCAAGTCTGGGTAAACAAGAACCTCCCTGTCACCGTCTCTGAGAAGACCGAAGTACCTCTCGGGTGCCTGAGGTTACCCACTAAAATCTGTGGAGTGGCTAATGGAACGTTGAAAACAATTGAATCCTCAGGTTCTATTAAATTTCAGTAATCGTTTGTGGTTCTAGAATAACTTCCAGTTCTACCATACTCCCACTTTTGTTTTTCTGAAAAAGTCCATTTTGCTAAAACTGTGGCGAGTCAAGAACAATATAAATATTGATCTTCCTGATGGTAGAAAGTTATCCCTCGTCAAAGCCCGGGATAACCCACGAATAGCCATTACTAAAATGTGCTTTGAATTTATCCGGATTCTGGTTTTAAGCATCAGCCGGACAACTCCCTATATCTTAACATCGTTAAGACATAAACTGATTCTATATAAATCTAATATAGAAACAAAAGCACTAATTTAATTTGAACCAGATTCAAAATCATGCAGCTGTCTCCAGTGCATATCAACCAGATGGAAAAACGGACAATTAGCATTACTCATCTAGAAGTGCATCCACATATGAGTAACCCAAAAGAGAAGCAAGTTCTCAAAACCATTACTATCAATGGAATACCAAATACAAGTATCTACATCTTCGACTTCATCGAAGAATCCTGATACTTCCAACAAATGGTTCTCTACTTTATTCTTATACCTATAACTTCTGAATATCTGGACCTTGCATTTCAATGAAATACATGTCCGGAACTGGAGAAGTCATAAGTAAACAGAATATAGTACGAGTACCAACCCCTTTGTCCTAATGGACACTGGACAACATACAATACTTTGTATAAGTCCCCTGAGTTCAATAACTCAAACCCTGTGCGTCGTAGGTTGAAAAACTGTACTATGCTTAAGAAGAATTATACCGCTGTTGAATGCACCTTATCTAATCACCAACTGATATAGGTAAATATCATAGACACAATATCAAAAAGTTATATCTCACTTTATAAAATAAATGTACAGATATATCAGTTTGAAATTGGTGCATAACAACGGATATTCAAAACCAAATATTTATCATCCGGCAAAATCCAGATGATTTCCTCAAATATCATCAATTACAACGAATTCCGATATAATGAGGATCTAATCACCCAATTCCCAATATCTTACTCCCACTCACCATCTATAATATCATACAGATGTGAGAAACCGATCTGGTAAATACATACCCTGAAGTTAGATTCCAATTGGGAAAACAGTTTTCAATTAATATCGCACAGTCATACTGAAACATGAAAATTTTCGAAAGGGATTAACTGGTATTCCTAGTAACACCTCTTCCATTATTCTGAATCATGACAGTAACCATATACTTACCTGCCCTCACTGCAATCATTTTATTATGTCTTTACTTATTACCTTCTGTACACAACCTTTACGCTAATTGGCTTTCTTTATTCCCTACCTTTCGGCACCAGCCTAAAGTTTGGAAGAAGACTATCCAATAAGTGTAATAGGTGTAATCTCCTAATCCTAGGAGCCCTCACAATCTGAGAGAAGGTAAAGAGAAAAGACATCTGAATAATCCAATCCAATTTCTCTTGAACCGGAATCCATCCTCGAAAAAGTTCCTTCGAGTTCGTACGTAACTATACGATGGATTTATCCAATGGAAGTGGATATCCGTAGTGATACAGAGTGTCCTAGAGAAAAGCAAAATGGATGTAGGAGTGGCAGGGGTATACATGGTCTTTGTCGTGAATGATGATGATCGCAATTTTCTTTGCCATTATTCTAATCCCTTTATATGTCTTTACTTATTACCTTCTGTACACCACAGTTAAGCTTGTTGGTTTTCTTCCTTCCCTACCGTTCGGCACCTGCCTATGGTTTGGAGGAAGACTATCCAATAAGCTCAATAGGTGTACCCTCTCCTAATCCTAGGTGCCCTCACAACCTGAGAGAAGGTAAAGAGAAAAGACAACCGAATAATCCTATTCAATCTCTCCAGAACCAGAATCCATCCTCGAATCAGATCTTTCGAGTTCGTATATAACCATACGATAGATTTATCCAATGGAAGTGGACGTTCGTAGTGATACGAGGTGTTCTGGAGAAACGCAAAGGTGATATAGAAGTGGCAATGATGTATGCGACACCGTAACATTTCAAAAGCCAAAGTGTTTTAAGAAGGTTCGGTCAACTTGGTTTATGAGTTTTAGTCAAGGGTCGGGTCATAATCGCAGAGAGAGAGAGAGAGAGAAGAAACACTTAGCCTGCATTCTAACCTAGATTAGAATGGTTAATCATTTTATCTAATCTGGATGGCTCCCACTGTTTTCTCGAATTCTCCTCCAAACCCAAAAGGAGAATTAGTCGAAATCACCCAAGGAGTAATCCTACTCATCAGTGGGAATCAGGATCCAACTATTATCGCATGATAACCTGATGGAAGCCACTCAAGTCACCACACTCCAGAAGGTATGCGCATGCCTGGCAAGTTTCCTGTATGTTTGAAACTCCCGATGTGTGTTTTTAACCCTAGGACCCAAGTGACCTTGACGAAGTCAACAAATCAAAGAGTCCTAGTCAAATTCAACCCGTCATTATCTTGATTGCATTAAACCCACCTGCACGAGCCCTTGACGGAGTCAACAAGGCCGGACGACTGTCCTAACCAATCACATATCCATGCTACAAACAAGCACCACTCAGCTACCGCACACTACGCCTTGACGGATTCAACAAACGCAGCACGAATACTAAGTACTACTTGTAGGAAATGACGGAGGGCTACGGCTGGTTTTTGGCGAAAAATCTTTAACGTAATGAACTTGATCTCGTTGAAGGAATCCAAGTGGTTTTATAAATATATAGTGGCGAAAACTTTTGCTAAAGAGGTCACTCCCGGTGAAGGGATCTCGGCTCTTTCCCCGTCAAATGGAGTGCAGGATATCCCAAATTGAATACCTCGATGCAAAGCAAAAATAATCGACTATAGTAAAGTTATTACGTTGACGCAAACTTTTACCCAAGGGGTCACTCCCGATGAAGGGATCTCGGCCCTTGCCTCGTCGAATGAGGTGCAGGATATTCCAAAATGAATACCACGGTGCAAAGCAAAAGAGAACATCTGTAATGTCAGTTTTTAAAAGCTTGGTTCCAACAACATCATATATAGGTTTGTTTTATCCTTGAATTAATAAGAATCAATGCAGTCCCATCAATTAATCACACCAGAAAAGAACGAAAATATATGATGTACGTATATGCCATCCGCATTCGCCACTGGGTCCCGTCATCACCCGTTAGGTTACTTAACTAACGACAGAGCGGGGACTGGACTAGCGCGGGTGCAAAACATATACAATATATACTAGTATATATATAAATATATAACAATCGTCCCAAGCATGATATAAAGCAACACCACAGAAACATCACAGAAGCAATACAGAATGGTGGATAATCTGGAGCCCCGGGTTCTACTTGAGCCGCAAGTGAGACCCGACGTTCCCCGTCGTGTGGATAGCATGTGCAATGAAACCTAGACCCCTACGAGCGCGGCAAGTTACCCGCCAAAACCAGAAGTGAGGCAGCCCCCTTCAGCAACGTGAATGGACCACCCAGCACTTCACGGAATTCGGTAACTTAAGCACCCCTCCTGGGTCACCTATACCCCCTACGAGTGCGGCGAATAGCCCGCCAATTCTAGAGTAAGGTCCCCTCCGTCCCAACTCCATGAGATGCGGACCAGTTGCCCTCTAGAATCCGGCTATTCGTGCACCCCACCGCGGGGTAATCCTAGTACAGAAAAGAAACTAATATACAAGGGTGACATCGAGCTCAGCCCGGTCGTGCCCCAAAAGAATAATATACAAATTGGCAGTGACGGCAGTCCACATGTCGGACGCTCGCCCCGCAATATCAAATGTACAAATAAAATAAAACAGTACTAACATTGCACCACAGCTATCCACCACGACAATCCAACCAACATCACAGCACAACACAGAACATCAACGTGAATGCCACGTTCGCAAACCCGTCTAAAAGACATATAGCAATTAGACGACTTTATCGATCAAATGACATTCACAATCGCAGATAGAAATATATGTACTGTTAAACACACACTTAAAATGTCGATCGACTAAGTTCCAAATTGGCCCCAATAGCAAACAACACTTCACTGAAACCTGGGCCAAAACAGAATATCACAAAAATCACAATTCCAAGTATAGGATCTACAGTGAAAATTTGAAGGCCCGTCGGCAATAAATGGCCGCAGAACCGCCGCCAATATGGGGTTAGTGCGGTGGATCCGCGGCACTTTAGTGGCATCACGAACTCAAATTTTTTGTGTATCCTTATATTTGCCTGCACGGATTTTTAAGATGCCTGGAATAATTTTTTGACCACTTTTGAAAATCGACAGCAAACAGAAAATAGAAAATGTGATTTCTGACAATTTCCGTCGATCGATCTTTTAAGCACGTTTAAACAAGCTAGTAAAGGGTTTAAAGGGTGGCTCTGATACCATGTTGGGTTGCGACAGCGCCCCGGCCATCGAAACGCGGCCAAAATGCGGAACAAAAATTTATCAAACCGGCGCTATCGCTACCCGATTTACGGATCGACCTTAAACCCTAAACAAGCAAACTAACTAAGAGTTAGAATCGTTATACCGAGTTGATCCGTGTCCTTCGGTCTTCATTCCAAACTTCTAGTGATCCTTTGACGATGTTTGGTTGCCGGTCTTCCTCCATCTCCGATGATCCACCCGAGAGAAACGGCGCAAGCTCCAATCTCGTCGAACGAGATAACCGGCGCTCCAAAGTCACTAGCTATGGAGAGTGGGGGTGTATGAAAATGTCACTACAATTTTCTCTCAACATATGAGCTCAAGAGAGCATCCATAGAAGATGAATGGAGGTGATGAAGACTTTGGCATGAACTAAGGAAATTTGCTAAGTTATTTTTCAAGCATGAGAGAGTGAGAGAGAGAGAGAGCTAGCATGTAATGTATCAAATGAAAATGAACCCCACCAAAAATATGGCCGGCCCCCCTCTCTCTCCAATCATCAAAATCTCAATTTTTCTTTTTACGATAAAATAACATCAACCATACTTAGTTCCATACCCAAGACCATGCCTTTGCCACCTCACACCCTCCACCTCATTTGTTAAACAAATGAATTTCCATAAATGGAAATTCATACAAATGATGTGGCACCTTCTAGAAGCTATTCCGTAAAAAATACGGAATACTTCCCGGTACATGTACCGAAATACATATACGCGAATTCGTACAAAAATACGAATAGCCCAGAGAGAAAATGAATAGTGAACAATAATACTAGTATACATATATACAAATACATATATAAATTATTAAATCAAAACCTGATTTAATAAACTGGCTTAATCCTAAGCTGCTAGTATTATTAACCGTCCAATTAAAGTCTGCGCAGCAAGTGCACATATTTAATCGGACATCTGTATGTATCAACATACCTCATGTACACCATATCGCCTGAACCGTGAAAACCCTCTGTGTGGGACTCTAAAGACTCGTCAATACGCTGGCAGTGGGTTTAACCACAAGCACGTCAGCGGCACTAGCTGTACGTAACGGCTACCCAGGTATTGAGCGAAAGGGAGGCCGACGAGCAAACTCATCCTGAACCCCTACTGAGCCTGTCAGTGACAATATCCGTACAGTCCGGTCTGTTCGTCTAAGAATATCGCATATCGAGTCTAAGGGGGTGGATAAAGTCAGACCCCTAACAACGCGACATTTAGTGTCGGTATGAAACCCATCACCACCTGAGAAACTATCTATCCTGGATTGATAATTCTCGTCCACCGTGGCCACGGATTTATGGTGATAGCCATTCGTACACAACGCGACATCAACCCCCAATACCTGGAGAGACGAATCCCTCATGATCCGATCACTGCCTCCATGTGGCTCGGGACTGTACCCAACTAAAACCTGTTTGCACGACTCCTTTGAGCCGTGGTAGGGTAGTAATCAATGTAAGTTCACGTTGCTCACCCCGGTTCTTACGGGGAGGCGGAAACGGCGAAAAACAATGATTTTAGCGCAAGGCAACATGGACTAAAAGTCGGATCTTTGCTAAACTAGAAACTAGTAAACACTTAGAGATTTATCTACTATGCTGTAGGAAGTATACCTCACGGAACTGGTCATTCGGGTCTTCATCCCGCTGTCCCACTCGTCCATCCAAGCTCCAAACGTCGATCTGGATCTTGGGCACCTCCGCGGCCTTCTTGAGTCGAAGACGATCCACCCAAGAGTTGTACACTAAGCTTCGCCTCAAGCCAAGGCAACTAGGGCAAGGAGATTGCTAATCTAAATGCCTTAGAATGTGTAGAGGAGATGTATGGATATATTTGTCTTTGTGGATTCTTTTTCTCTCAACACATGAGATCAAAAGAAGAGATCAAGAGAAGGAAGAAGAAGGAGAAAGTTTGCAACCATGGAGCTTTTCTTTTCTTCTCACTTCATGAGAGAGAATGAGAAGAGAATAATGAAAAGATTAAAAAACAAAATGAAATGAACCATGGTTGCAATAATACACAATAATCATCATTACTAATCCTATCATGAAAGACTTGATGGCACATTGAATTGACCATTATCATAACACAAGAAATAAAAGGAAAATAAAAGAAGAGTGTGGATCTTTCTTGAAGGTCAATGGTCAACATGGTCAACATGGTCAACAAGGTCAAGAGAGATCTAAGTGGTCAAATGGTCAATGCAATTAGCCATCACTAATCTATCACTAAAAGGATTAGTAAACAATGCCTCCGGCTCATAACGGTTTTGACCAAACGAACTATCAAAACCCTAATGAGTGTGCCACATTATGGTTTTGGCCGAACCAACTGCCAAAACCCTAATGGGGCACCTCCTCCTTCATCGCTCCTCAAAACTGTGCATGCACACCTGCATCCGATTCCGTAGAATGCGAATGCACAGAAGACAAATCAAATCCATCTGTACAATACTAGGATCTGGCTTAAACCAAAGCCCACTAGTATTACCTGCCCGAACAGCATACGCACACAAGTGCACGTAAGTGATCGTAGCCCTGCCGTAAAACCATACGGCCTCTACACGTTTCGCTCAGTGCAGGGAAACTCTCTGTGTGGGACTCTAAAGACTCGACACTACGCTGACAGTGGGTTTAACCACAGACCGCAAGCGGCACTAGCTGTACGTAACGGTCCTCAGGTAGATGTCGATAAGAAGGCCGATGAGATAAACCCATACGAACTCCTACTGAGCCTGTATGTGACAATCTCCGTACAGTTCGGTCTGTTCGTCTGATACATCGCATGGCGGGCCTAGGGGGCGGTGAACCTCAGTCCCCTAATAGCGGTACAAGTCGTATCGGAGTGTAGCCCAGAACACCCTGAGATAACACTGGAAACCTACCAGTATATCTCGCTTGCCCTGGCCAGAGACTACTTGTGTAATGGCTCTCCTAGACACAGCGCGATGTCAATCCCCAATACCGGGAGAGACGAATCCTGTCTAACCGTCACTGCCTCCAAGTGCTTCGGAACTGCACCCAACTACTACCTGTTTGCACGACTCCTTTGAGCCGTGGTAGGGTAGTAATCTAAGTACAGTGGGAACACACTCGAGGTGAAGTGACAGTGTCAAGTCAGCGGACTAAGCTGTACTCATGTCACCTGGGAACTGATAACTGACGATAGGTATAATACCAACCAACAGTACCCGACGATTCCTGTCCAGTGTACTCGTAACCTAACGAGCACCCGCATACTATCTCAAGTACGACGTACTGACGGCTGTGGGACAGACCGTCTCCCCCGCTGGGATGAGAAGCGCATACGCTAGTCTACTCCGGAGTATCAATGCCCTGTCTCGATAGTCCAACGACTAGGGACCTGTATAAGGATGTGCTTATGGATTACCCAGCCCCCACAAGTGTGAGCGCCATCACAACGCTGGTAATCAAGCAAAGATCCTAAGGGCTCTACTAATATGTATACAAGCGATATGCTAAAAGAAACACATGCACATATTGAAGTAGTGACAAACCAAGTAGCATACTACCATTTTGAGCAAGATTGTCTATACAACTGTGAATATCCCAAGCTTCCATTAAGTAATATACAAGCTAGTATGATACAGTAATGGCCTTTAGGGCATATACACTGACAATCTCCCACTTGCACTAAAGCCATGTACTGGCGTATCGAAGACCTATCATCTCGATCAGCCGCTCGAACTGAGTCTGGTGTAGGGCCTTCGTGAGTGGATCTGCAGTGTTGTTCTCCGTATTTACTCTCTTCACCTCGATCTCCCGGCGATCTACGATCTCCCTGATCAGGTGGTACCGCCTCAAAATGTTCCTGGACTTCTGATGGGACCTGGGTTCCTTTGCTAAAGCTATAGCGCCGTTGTTGTCGCAATACAGCGGTATTGGATCAACAATGGTAGGAACCACCTGAAGCTCCGTGAGGAACTTCTTCATCCAAACAGCTTCCTTTGCGGCATCGCAAGCAGCTATGTACTCCGCTTCCATAGTTGAGTCAGCAACGGTCTCCTGCTTGGAACTCTTCCAGCAAACCGCCCCTCCATTGAGGGTAAAGACATAACCCGACATGGACTTGGAGTCATCCTTGTCACTCTGGAAGCTGGAGTCAGCAAAGGCCTCGAGCTGGAGGTCTTTTACGCCATACACCAAGAACATCTCTTTAGTCCTTCTCAGGTACTTGAGAATGTTCTTTACCGCTATCCAGTGTTTCTCCCCTGGGTTCGACTGATACCGGCTTACAACGCTCAATGCGTATGCTACATCTGGTCTGGTACACAACATCGCATACATTATAGAGCCTACCGCAGAAGCGTAGGGTATGATAGACATGCGATCCCTTTCCAAATCAGTCTTGGGAGACATCTTTTTGGAGAGAGTGATCCCGTGACAAGCCGGTAAATTACCGCGCTTAGAATCTTCTATACTGAACCTTTTCAGTATGGTGTCAATGTACCTTGACTGTGAAAGCCCCAACATCCTCTTAGATCTATCACGATAGATCTGGATCCCCAGAATGTAGTTGGCATCGTCCAGGTCCTTCATGGAGAACCTCTGCGACAAGAATCCTTTGACTGACTGTAGCATAGGAATATCATTTCCTATTAGGAGAATGTCATCCACGTACAAGACGAGGAATACCACAGTTCTCCCTACAATCTTACTGTAAATGCATGGTTCATCTGGATTTTTGATAAAGTCGAATTCTTTGACAGTATCATCAAAGTAGATGTTCCAACTCCGCGATGCCTGCTTAAGTCCATAAATGGACTTGAGCAACTTGCACACTCTACCGCTGCTCCCACTCTGATTGAATCCCTCCGGCTGATCCATATAGACGCACTCTTCCAAATTTCCATTTAGGAAAGCCGTCTTTACGTCCATCTGCCAGATTTCATATTCGTGGAAGGCAGCAATGGCAAGAAGGATTCGAATGGATTTCAGCATAGCCACTGGAGAAAAGGTCTCGTCATAGTCCAAACCAGGTCTTTGACGAAAACCCTTTGCAACAAGTCTAGCTTTATAGGTCTCAACCTGCCCATCTACACCAATCTTCTTTCTGAAGATCCATATGCAGCCTACGGGTTTTACCCCTTCTGGAGAAAAGTCCAAAGTCCAAACTTTGTTGGTGTACATAGACTCCATCTCGGCCCGCATTGCATCCAGCCATTTTACCGAGTCACCGCTCTGAATGGCTTGCTGGAAGCTAGTTGGCTCACCATAATCCATAGTGCAATCCTCTCTATCCCCGTCAATGAGAAAACCGTAGTATCTCTCGGGCGGATGAGACTGCCTACTACTCCTGCGGAGTGGCGCTGGGATGTCCTGTTCTTTCGAACCCTCTGGTTCTACCAAGCTTTCAGTAATAGCTTGTGGTTCTGGAATTTCTTCCAGTTCTATTGCGCTCCCACTTATCTGATTTTCCAAAAACTCAGTTTCCAAGAAGCGGGCATGACGAGAAACAAAAACCTTTTGTTCCTCTGCGTAATAGAAAAGATACCCCTTGGAGTTCTTTGGGTATCCCACAAACTTACACTGTACCGAACGTGCCTCGAGCTTGTCCGCATGCTACTTTTTTACAAAAGCTGGACACCCCCATGTCTTAAAGTGTTTAAGACTGGGTTTATTCCCACTCCACATCTGATATGGTGTGGTAGGCACTGACTTAGTAGGAACTTGGTTCAAAAGATATGCAGCTGTTTCTAGTGCATAACTCCAGAAGGATCGCGGCAACTCAGCCTTACTCATCATGGAACGAATCATATCCAATAGGGTTCGATTCCTTCTTTCCGATACACCGTTGTGTTGTGGTGTGTATGGAGGAGTAAGTTGAGAGAGAATTCCATTCTCTTTTAAGAAGCCCAGAAACTCGGCACTCAAGTATTCTCCACCTCGATCAGATCTCAGTGTCTTGATACTTTTTCCTGTTTGTTTTTCAACTTCATTCTTGTATTCCTGAAATTTCTCAAAGGCCTCGGATTTGTGCTTCATTAAGAAGACATGCCCATACCTAGAGAAATCATCTGTGAAAGTAATGAAGTATGAATAACCACTTCGCGCATGTGTAGACATTGGACCACACACATCACTGTGTATGAGTCCCAAGAGCTCACTCGCTCTTTCTCCGTGTCCAGTGAACGAAGTCTTTTTCATCTTTCCCATGAGACATGATTCACAAGTGGCATAAGACTGGTACTCGAACGGATCCAAGTATCCTTCTTTATGTAACTTTGTCAACCGTGTCTCATTAATGTGACCCAGTCTACAATGCCATAAGAAAGCCTGATTTAATTCCGAAGACTTTCTTTTAAGTGTGTTCTGGACACTGAAAACCTGAGCTTGATTCAAAACGTATATACCGTATTTCAATGTACCTGACCCAATCAGTACTTGATTTAGGTGGATGTTTACTACATCGCTTACAAAAGTAAAATCATATCCTTCCTTAGAAAGTAAGGATACAGATATGATGTTACAAGTCGCACATGGCACATAAAAACAGTCACGCAGAATCAATATCTGCCCAGTTGTCAGTCCTAGATGATATTCCCCTACGGATTCAGCATACATGCTCATTCCGTTAGCAACCCTGAGAGTCATATCACCTTTCCTGATAACCCTACGGTTTCTCAAAGCCTGTAACGAATTACAGATATGAGATCCTGATCCGGTATCCAATACCCAGGAAGTAGGGTTAACTGACATACAGTTCTCTATCACAAACACACCCGAAGCCGAAGCCACAACATGCTTCGAATTCTGGCTACTGGCTTTACAAGCCCTGCAATCCTTCTGCCCATGTTCATTCCCGTAACAATAGGAACATCCTTCTTTTACTACATCTGTTCCTGAAACTTCTGCCCTTCCCTTTCTTTCTACTTCCCTAGTTTCCTTTAGGGTAGTAGGTAGAGACTGTTGAACTGAGTCAGCATCTGACCCGTTCTTCAACGTGGTCTTCAGGTCCGAGAGCTCAAAAGAGCTGGTCTCTGTAAGGACGTTGCCCCCTACAGATGACCCGATAGCCAACCTCGCTGGAAGCAATTCGTTCGAGGTCTCATATCTTGCGATACGAGATTGCTCTCCATATAAAACTTTGTTATGGAGGAAGATAGAAGCTGAGTCCATCTTCTCGTGCTGCCTCTGGTATATACCATCAACTGAGGCTAACACGAGGCACTTGGCTTTCGCACATTCTTCTTCCGATGTCCTACGAATATCAATATCCGTGACAGGGGAAACTGGACCTGAGACGGCAGGGGTTGGATCAGTCAAGAGGTGTCCCAGCTTGTCCTGGGCAATGGACATCTGGACAGACCTTTGCCAGTCATAACAGTCAGATTCAGTCATTTTATTATCTAGATGTAACCTAGGTGCGGTCACTGGGTCGCTGCAATTAAGAGAGAGAGAAGAAAACACTTAGCATGATGCTTTTGCAAGTTTAGATTGGTTTTTAATTTATCTAAACAGGATGGCTCCCACTGTCTCTCGAATCCCTCCTCAAACCACAAAGGAAGAATTAGTCGGGATCTTTCTCACCGTACAATACTTGCTTAACCGTTCAGCCAGGCCAGTGTCGGTACTTCGAGGGAGGTTTTCCAACGCTTTCGCGAAGTTCCTTAATTAAGTAACCTCTTTTCCCTGTGGGCGTAGCCCCGCTAACACCTTTCTAGACACCTACTAGGTTTATAGCAATGATCGTTAAGTGAGAGTTTTCCCGAGGAGTAGCATATACTCACAGTAGGATCGGGATCCAAATATCACCGCGTGATAAAACCGAAGGAAGCCTACCAGAATCATCACACTCCAAATGGTATGCAGCGCTAGCAAGTTTCAGTACTTTTGAAACTCCCGATGTAGATTTTTGCCCCATGCTCTTATGACCTTGACTAAGGCCAACAAATCATAAGTCACATGTCAAGTTCTACCCGTCGTTATCCAGGTTAATTTGAACCCACCCGTATATACCCTTGACTATGGCCAACAAAGCAATACGACTGTCACAAACCAACGCATTCTATCTATGCAACATATGAATACCCACCAGCTACCAAACACTGTGCCTTGACTAAGGCCAACAAACACAGCTTGAATACTGTTGAATATTCATATGAAACGACGGAGGGCTACGGATGGTTTTGGCGAAATCGTGAACGTAGTGAACTTGATATAGTCGATGGAACGAGATAGCTTTTAAAAGGAGTGGTTCAAGATCCGCGTTTAAAATGCTTATTTTTGAAAAGAACCGAGTGGTTTTCAAAGTGTTCCAACGACTTTTACTTGGTTTATTTTCTTGCATTAGTTCTTTTAATGAGTCCCATCATTTAATCCTACCATTGCAAAAAGCAACCAAAATATGACGTACGCTTATGCCATTCGCATTCGCCACGGGGCCCCGTCATCACCCGTTAGGTTACTTAACTAACGACAGAGCGGGGGCTGAGCTAGCGCGGCTGTAAAACATAAGCAACGCCTAAAAAGTTATCATATATAAATATATAGCAATGATAGACATTACAGATCACAGATGAACACTTTGGATATACTAGGAATCCGCGATTCGTTCGAGCCTGCAACGAAAAACGGATTACACGGTCGCGATGAATAGCCAAACCCCACCCTAGACCCCTACGGGTGCGGCAAACTACCCGCCAAGTACCCGAAGCGAAGCAACCTCCCTCAACACCGTGAGTAGGCCACTCGGCACTTCGAGATACCCGGTAGTTTGTGCACCCCACCTTGGGTCTATCCTAGGAGCAAAAATAGTAAAAAGAAATTATACAATGACGGCTACAACCCCGACCCGGTTGTGCGGCCAAATAAATAATATTACATCAATTTGCAAACTTTACAATGAATGAAAGAAAAAGAAACTCTCATCTCACACCCATTCCCGGCTATTCATCCGCGACAATCCACCGAGTTCATATACACAAACCATCAACATTACAGATCACAGATATGTATAACCCCCACTAATCGACGTATAGCGATTAGCGGACGTTCAATACATATATTACATCATAGATAATATACATTAGCCAAAGAGTACGGAATATCGATTAAAATACGGATTTTCAACCACCCTAAAAGTCAATTTGCTCTCTGGAAAATCTGGGTAGAAAAAACATGTATCAAAAATCCCAAAACATCCAAACTAAAACACTGCACCAAATCCGATCCAGTGCCGAGTCAGAACGGCGGCGGAACCGCGGCAATGAGCATGTCATTGCCGCGGAACCGCGGTCGTTAGATCGAATCACTGGATCGTTTTTCTGCAGTGTTTTCACAAAACCCTGAGACGATTTTTGGAGTATGATTTTTTGTTTTTAGAGTAGAAAAAAATCAACAGAAAGTTGTGGTTTTGCGGATGTGTTTTGCGACTTTTTTCCGATCGATGTTCTTAACACTTTGCTAACTTACTAGTTTATGTTTAGCTAGTCTCTGATACCACTGTAAGTCCACGTTGCTCACCCCGGTTCTTACGGGGAGGCGGAAACGGCGAAAAACAATGATTTTAGCGCAAGGCAACATGGACTAAAAGTCGGATCTTTGCTAAACTAGAAACTAGTAAACACTTAGAGGTTTAGCTACTATGCTGTAGGAAGTATACCTCACGGAACCGGTCCTTCGGGTCTTCATCCCGCTGTCCCACTCGTCCATCCAAGCTCCAAACGTCGATCCGGACTTTGGGCACCTCTGCGGCCTTCTTGAGTCGAAGACGATCCACCCGAGAGTTGTACACTAAGCTTCGCCTCAAGCCAAGGCAACTAGGGCAAGGAGATTGCTAATCTAAATGCCTTAGAATGTATAGAGGAGATGTATGGATGTATTTGTCTTTGTGGATTCTTTTTCTCTCAACACATGAGATCAAAAGAAGAGATCAAGAGGAGGAAGAAGGAGAAAGTTTGCAACCATGGAGCTTTTCTTTTCTTCTCACTTCATGAGAGAGAATGAGAAGAGAATAATGAAAAGATTAAAAAACAAAATGAAATGAACCATGGTTGCAATAATACACAATAATCATCATTACTAATCCTATCATGAAAGACTTGATGGCATATTGAATTGACCATTATCATAACACAAGAAATAAAAGGAAAATAAAAGAAGAGTGTGGATCTCTCTTGAAGGTCAATGGTCAACATGGTCAACATGGTCAACAAGGTCAAGAGAGATCTAAGTGGTCAAATGGTCAATGCAATTAGCCATCACTAATCTATCACTAAAAGGATTAGTAAACAATGCCTCCGGCTCATAACGGTTTTGACCAAACGAACTGTCAAAACCCTAATGAGTGTGCCACATTATGGTTTTGGCCGAACCAACTGCCAAAACCCTAATGGGGCACCTCCTCCTTCATCGCTCCTCAAAACTGTGCATGCACACCTGCATCCGCATTCCGTAGAATGCGAATGCACAGAAGACAAATCAAATCCATCTGTGCAATACTAGGATCTGGTTTAAACCAAAGCCCACAAGTATTGCCTGCCCGAACAGCATAGCACACAAGTGCACGTAAGTGATCGTAGCCCTGCCGTAAAACCATACGGCCTCTACACGTTTCGCTTAGTGCAGGGAAACTCTCTGTGTGGGACTCTAAAGACTCGACACTACGCTGGCAGTGGGTTTAACCACAGACCGCAAGCGGCACTAGCTGTACGTAACGGTCCCCAGGTAGATGTCAATAAGAAGGCCGATGAGATAAACCCATCCGAACTCCTACTGAGCCTGTATGTGACAATCTCCGTACAGTCCGGTCTGTTCGTCTGATACATCGCATGGCGGGCTTAGGGGGGCGGTGAACGTCAGTCCCATAATAGCGGTACAAGTCGTGTCGGAGTGTAGCCCAGAACACCCTGAGATAACACTGGAAACCTAACAGTATATCTCGCTTGCCCTGGCCAGGGACTACTTGTAAGTCCATGCTACCTCTCCTGGTACTTTCGGGCATGCGGAATTTGGTGAAAAACAATTTTCTAGAGGTGGTAACATAGACTCATAACCGGATCTTTGTTAAACATCTAACTAACAACCTAACTAGGAGTTGTTAACTACTCGGTTAGGGGGTTATACCTTTCTTTCTTGAACTCCTTCGTCTTCAAGTCTCGATGGTTGTCCGGATCGGCTTCACCCCGTCGTCTCCTTGCTCCGAAGATCGATCCACCTAAAAGCTTCTACCTTTGGCTTCTTCTTCGGTCTTTGAAGAAAACTAGTTCACTTGGTTTGCTAAACCTTATGAACTAGAATGAGTAGAGAAGAGTGTGTTGGGATTTTCTCTATGGTTCTTGGTTCTCAACACATGAGACAAGTGAACCATAGACTAAAGAGAGGGAGAGCAAGAGGAAGAAGATGAGAGCTCAAGAACAAGAGAGAGAATGAAAATGATAGAATGAGCAAGACTTTTCTCACTTGGCTCTCATAATCCAAAACCATCATCACAAAAATAGTAATCAAGTATTGTGTAAATGGTTTAAGTCAAAATGGCTATATCATTTCATGCACTCATATTGCACAAGAGAACAAGCAAGTAAAAAGTCTTTGCCATGAAATGATAGCCATTGTCATCATGATGGTCAACTAGTCCAACCTAGTCAACCGGTCAACAAAGTCAACAAGTCAACAAAGTCAACCCCTCAACAACCATGTCACCACAATACTTAATTAATATTATTGTTAATTACATATCATATTCTCATTAGGGTTGAGCAAAAAGTCAATAGTCAACAGTCAACGGTCAACAACCCTAATGAGAATCCTCTGCCTCTGTCTCTCCGCCAACTGTGCATACACACCCGCATCCACGTTCCGAGGAACACGAATACAAACTGGATAAAACCAATCCCAATACGTACACTAGGATCTGGCTTAAACCAAAGCCCGCTAGTGTAAACTGTCCGGACACTAAACGTGCACAAGTGCACGGATATGACCGAACCCTGTCGCAAAACCATGCGACCTGTCGCAAAACCATGCGACCTCCACTCTTTTGCCTAAAGGCGAATAGCTTTCTGTGTGGGACTCTAAAGACTCGACACTACGCTGGCAGTGGGTTTAACCACAGACCGCAAGCGGCACTAGCTGTGCGTAATGGTCCCCAGGTAGATGCCGACAAGAAGACTGACGAGGTGAAACCCATCTGAACTCCTACTGAGCCTGAATGTGACAATCTCCGTACAGTCCGGTCTGTTCGTCTGATACATCGCATGGCGGGCCTAGGGGGGCGGTAAACGTCAGTCCCCTAATAGCGGTACAAGTCGTGTCGGTGTGAAGCCCAATACACCCTGAGATAACACTGGAAGCCTACCAGTATATCTCGCTTGCCCTGGCCAGGGACTACTCGTGTAATGGCTCTCCTAGACACAACGTGATGTCAACCCCCAATACCGGGAGAGACGAATCCTGTCTAACCGTCACTGCCTCCAAGTGCTTCGGGACTGCACCCAACTACTACCTGTTTGCACGACTCCTTTGAGCCGTGGTAGGTTAGTAATCAAAGTACAGTGGGAACACACTCGAGGCGAAGTGACAGTGTCAAGTCAGCGGACTAAGCTGTACTCATGTCACCTGGAAACTGATAACTGACGATAGGTATAATACCAACCGGTCAGTTCCCGACGAGTCCTGTCCAGTGTACTCGTAACC
The DNA here is from genome assembly GCA_030015575.1 of Agapanthus africanus. NCBI lineage: Eukaryota > Viridiplantae > Streptophyta > Magnoliopsida > Asparagales > Amaryllidaceae > Agapanthus > Agapanthus africanus. The sequence continues at coordinate 200,133,799 of CM057347.1, read as the reverse complement.
CAATGAGCACCCGCATACTATCTCCAGTACGACGTACTGATGGCTATGGGACAGACCATCTCCCACTCTGGGATGAGAAGCGCATGCGCTAGTCTACTCCGGAGTATCGATGCCCTGTCTCGATAGTCCTGCGACCAGAGACCTGCATAAGGATATGCTTATAGATTACCCAGCCCCACTAGTGTGACTGCCATCACAACGCTAGTAATCAAGCAAAGATCCTAAGGGCTCCACTAATGTGTATAGGCGATATACTAAAATAAACACATGTACACATTGAAGTAGAAACAAACCAAGTAGCATACTACTATTTTGAGCAAGATTGTATATACAAGGTGAATATCCCAAGCTTCCATTAAGTAATATACAAACTAGTATGATACAGTAATGGCCTCTAGGGCATATACACTAACAATCTCCCACTTGCACTAAGGCCATGTACTGGCGTATCGAAGACCTATCATCTCGATCAGCCGCTCGAACTGAGTCTGGGGCAAGGCCTTGGTGAATGGATCTGCAGTGTTATCTTCTGAAGCAACCCTCCGAACCTCGATCTCCTGGCGATCCACGATCTTCCTGATCAGGTGATACCGCCTCAAGATGTGTCTGGATCTCTGATAGGACCTGGGTTCCTTCGCTAAAGCTATAGCCCCGTTGTTGTCGCAATACAGAGGTATTGGATCAACAATGGACGGAACCACCTGAAGTTCTTTCAAGAACTTCCTCATCCAGACAGCTTCCTTTGCGGCATCAGATGCAGCGATGTATTCCGCTTCCATCGTCGAGTCTGCAACGGTTTCCTGTTTGGAACTCTTCCAACACACCGCCCCTCCATTGAGGGTAAAGACAAAACCCGACATGGACTTGGAATCATCCTTGTCACTCTGGAAGCTGGAGTCCGCAAAGGCCTCGATCTGGAGGTCTTTTCCGCCATACACCAAGAACATCTCCTTAGTCCTTCTCAGGTACTTGAGAATGTTCTTTACCGCTATCCAGTGTTTCTCCCCGGGATTTGACTGATACCGGCTTACCACACTCAGTGCATAAGCTACATCCGGTCTGGTACACAACATCGCATACATTATAGATCCTACCGCAGAAGCGTAGGGTATAATAGACATGCGATCCCTCTCCAAATCAGTCTTGGGAGACATCTCTTTAGAGAGGGTGATCCCGTGACAAGCCGGTAGGTTACCGCGCTTGGAATCTTCCATACTGAATCTCTTCAGTATGGTGTCGATGTACCTGGACTGTGAAAGTCCTAATATCCTCTTGGATCTATCACGATGGATCCGGATCCCCAGGATGTATGAGGCATCACCCAGGTCTTTCATGGAGAACCTGTGTGACAAGAACCCCTTGACAGATTGTAGCATAGGAATGTCATTTCCTATTAAGAGAATGTTATCCACGTATAAAACGAGGAATACTACAGTTCTCGCTACAAATCTACTATAGATGCATGGTTCATCTGGATTTTTGATAAAGCCAAATTCTTTGACTGTCTCATCAAAACAGATGTTCCAACTCCGTGATGCCTGCTTTAGTCCATAGATGGACTTATGCAACTTGCATACCTTTCCGCTGCTCCCACTCTGAATGAAACCCTCTGGTTGGTCCATATAGACACACTCCTCTAAATTTCCATTTAGAAAAGCGGTCTTTACGTCCATTTGCCAGATCTCATAATCGTGGAAGGCAGCAATGGCAAGAAGGATCCGAATGGATTTCAGCATAGCCACTGGAGAAAAGGTTTCGTCATAGTCCAAGCCAGGTCTTTGACGAAAACCCTTTGCAACAAGTCTAGCTTTATAGGTCTCAACCTGTCCATCTACACCAATCTTCCTTTTGAAGATCCACTTGCATCCTACGGGTTTTACCCCGTCTGGAGCAATGTCCAACGTCCATACCTTGTTGGTGTACATGGACTCCATTTCGGTCCGCATTGCATCCAGCCATTTTATCGAGTCAACGCTCTGAACGGCCTGATGGAAGCTACTAGGCTCATCATAATCTATGATGCAATCCTCTCTATCCCCGTCTATGAGAAAACCGTAGTATCTCTCGGGCGGATGAGACTGCCTACTGCTCCTGCGGAGCGGCGTAGGAATGTCCTGTTCTTTTGAATCCTCTGGTTCCACTAAGCTTTCAGTAATAGTCTGTGGTTCTGGAATTTCTTCCAGTTCTACTGCGCTCCCACTAATTTCCTTTTCTAAGAACTGGTGTTCTAGAAAGTGGGCATGATGAGAAACAAAAACCTTTTGTTCCTCTTCGCAGTAGAAGAAATATCCCTTGGAGTTCTTTGGATATCCCACAAACTTGCACTGTACTGAGCATGCCTCGAGCTTTTCCGCATACTGCTTTTTGACAAAAGCTGGACTTCCCCATGTCTTAATATGATTAAGATAGGGTCTCTTCCCAGACCACATCTCATATGGTGTAGTAGACACAGTCTTAGTTGGAACTCGGTTCAAAAGGTATGCTGCTGATTCTAGCGCATACCCCCAGAATGATCGCGGTAACTCAGCGTTACTCACCATGGACCGTACCATATCCAATAGGGTTCGGTTCCGTCTCTCCGATACACCGTTATGTTGCGGAGTGTATGGAGGAGTGAGCTGAGAGAGAATTCCGTTCTCTTTTAAATAGTCCAGGAACTCGGCACTTAAGTATTCACCACCTCGATCCGATCTTAGAATCTTGATACTTTTGCCGGTTTGTTTTTCTACTTCATTCTTATATTCCTGGAATTTTCCAATGGCTTCGGACTTATGTTTCATTAAGAAGACATAACCGTACCTTGAAAAGTCATCCGTGAAAGTAATGAAGTAAGAATAACCGCTTCGCGCATGTGTAGACATTGGACCGCACACGTCGCTGTGTACGAGTCCCAAGAGCTCGCTCGCCCTTACTCCGTGTCCAGTGAACGGAGTCTTTGTCATCTTTCCTTTGAGACAGGATTGACAAGTGGCATACGATTGATATTCGAACGGATTCAAATATCCTTCTGTATGTAACTTCGTCAACATTCTCTCATTGATGTGACCCAGTCTACAATGCCATAAGAAAGTCTGATTGATTTCCGGAGACTTTCTTTTGTGTGTATTCTGGACATTGAAAATCTGTGGATGGTTTAATACGTATATACCATTGCTTAATGTACCTGACCCAATCAGAACTTGATTAAGGTGAATGTTTACAACATTACTTACAAACGCAAATTCATAACCTTCTTTAGAAGTCAAAGATACAGAAATGATATTACAAGTTGCGTTGGGTACAAAATAGCAATTACGCAAAACCAAAACGTGTCCATCTAACAACCCCAGGTGATAGTCCCCCACGGCCTTAGCATCCATGCTAGCTCCGTTTGCAACTTTGAGGGTCAAGTCACCTGCCTTCAAAACCCTACGTTTTCTCAACGCCTGCAAAGAATTATAGATATGAGATCCTGATCCGGTATCCAATACCCAGGAAGTAGAGTTTATTGAAAGACAGTTTTCAATAACATACACACATGAAGCTGAAGCCACAACCTGCTTCAGTTCCTGTGTTCTGGCTTTCCAAGCCCTGCAATCATTTTTCCAGTGTCCCTTCTTATGACAATAGAAGCATTCTTCCTTATCCACAAGCTTTCCCACTTTCTTTGTTGCTTTTGCCTTTCCCTTCGTATCCACTTTACTAACACCGCCCCTTGGTTTGGCGGGGGCTTTCTTCTTCTTTCCCTTGGCTTTCGCCTTGGACCTAGAAGAGGAAGATCCTCCTACAAACAAAGTGGATGTTTCCCTACCTTTCTGTAGGGTGCCCTCTGCGCTCCTCAGCATGTTGAGGAGTTCTGAAAGTTCAACTTCTTTTTCTTGTAAGTTGAAATTCAGGACAAACTGGGCGTAAGTGGAAGGAAGGGACTGGAGAATCAAGTCCGTATAGAGCTCATTCTCCAACGTGGTCCCAAGGTCCGCGAGCTCTTCTATGTAGCCAATCATCTTAAGCACGTGTTCCGCTACCGATGATCCGACGGCCAACCTTGCCGAAAATAACTTCTTCGACACTTCGTATCTTGCGATACGAGACTGCTCTCCATACAGTTCTTTTGTATGGAGAAATATGGATTCGAGGTCCATATTCTCATGCCTCCTCTGATGTTCGTTGTCCATAGAGGCAAGCACGAGGCACTTGGCCTTCGCGCAATCGATTTCCCAGGTCTTACGGATTTCCTTATCCGCGACGCTGGTTTTGGGACCTGGGACAAGGGGAGCTTTGGTGGTAAGAAGATACCCCAGCTTGTCGTAAGTGATTGCCATCTTGACATTCCTGAGCCAATCTTTGTAGTTTGGCCCTGTCAGTATGTTTTTATCTAGAAGTAACTTAAGTCCAGTCATGTTGATTGGTCGCTGCAATTAGGAGAGAGAGAAGAAACACTCAGCATGATGCTCTTGCAAGTTTAGAATGGTTTTTAATTTGTCTAAACAGGATGGCTCCCACTGTTTCTCGAATCCCTCCTCAAACCAAAAAGGAAGAATTAGTCAGGATCAATCTCACCGTACAATACTTGCTTAACCGTTCAGCCAGGCCAGTGTCGGTACTTCGAGGGAGGTTTTCCAACGCTTTCGCGAAGTTCCTTAATTAAATAACCTCTTTTCCCTGGGGGCGTAGCCCCGCTAACACCTTTCTAGACACCTACTAGGTTTATAGCATTGATCGTTTAGTGAGAAATTTCCCGAGGAGTAGCATATACTCACAGTAGGATCGGGATCCAAATATCATCGCGTAACGAAACTGAAGGAATCCTACCAGAATCATCACACTCCAAATGGTATGCAACACTAGCAAGTTTCAGTTCTTTTGAAACTCCCGATGTGGATTTTTGCCCCATGCTCTTATGACCTTGACTTTGGCCAAAATATCATAAGTCACATGTCAAGTTCTACCCGTCATTCTCCAGGTTAATTTGGATCCACCCGTACCTACCCTTGACTTTGGCCAAAATGGCAGTACGACTGTCCTAAACCAACGCATCTATCTATGCTACACATGAATACCCAATAGCTACCAATCACTATACCTTGACTTTGGCCAACATACATAGCTTGAATACTATTGACCATTCATGTGAAACGACGGAGGGCTACGAATGGTTTTGGCAAAACCGTGAACGTAGTGAACTTGATATAATCGATGGAACGAGATAGCTTTTAAAAGGAGTGGCTCAAACTCCGCATTTAAAAGTTGGTTTTGAAAAGAACCGAGTGGTTTTTCGAAAGTGTTCCAACGACTTTTACTTGGTTTATTTTTCTTGCATTAGTTCTTTTAATGCGTGATATTCTTGCATTAGTTCTTTTAATGCGTCCCATCATTTAATCCTACCATTGCAGAAAACAACCAAAATATGACGTACGCTTATGCTATTCGCATTCGCCACGGGGCCCCGTCATTACCCGTTAGGTTACTTAACTAACGACAGAGCGGGGGCTGGGCTAGCGCGGCTGTAAAACATAAGCAACGCCTAAATAATATCATATATAGATATATTGCAATGATAGCCATTTCAGATCACAGATGAATACATTGGATATACTAGGAATCCGCAATTCGTACGAGCCTGTAACGAAAAGCAAATTACACGGTCGCGGTGAATAGCTAATACCCTACCCAAGACCCCTACGGGTGCGGCAAACTACCCGCCAAGTACCCGAAGCGAAGCAACCTCCCTCATCTCCGTGAGTAGGCCACTCGGCACTTCGGCATACCCGGTAGTTTGTGCACCCTCTCCATGGGTCTATCCTAGGAGCAAAAACAGTAAAAAGAAATTATACAATGACGGCTACAACCCCGACCCGGTTGTGCGGCCATACAAATAATTATTACATCAATTTACAAATTTACATGAATTGAAAGAAAAGAAAACTCTCGTCTCACAACCCCCCGCTATTCTCCCGCGACAATCCAATGAATTCATATACACATTCCAATAACATTACATATCACAGATTTGTATAACCCTCACTAATCGACATATAGCGATTAGCAGACGTTCAATACAAATATCACATCACAGAAAAACCCGTCAGCTTAAGTCTTTTAGAAGTTCGATCAAAAATACGGATTTTCAGGCCCCAAACACAAAATTTTCGTTCTGGAAAATCTGGGCAGAAAATACATATTCCAAAAATCCCAAAATACCCCTATGAACAAACTGCAAAAATAAAACCCCACGACCGAGTAAACTCGGCCGCGGTTCCGCGGCGGGAGCAATCTCCCGCCGCGGAAACGCGGCGCGTTGATCGATTCAGTGGGTCGAATTTTTGCAGTTTCTTCTAAAAACCCTGAATCGATTTTTGGTATATCTCAAATAATTTTTGCAGCACTTTGAAAATCGACAGAAAGTTTGAAATCCGGGTGTATTTTGCGACTTTTTCTCCGATCGAATTTCTAGTTACTATGCTAACATGTTAGGTAGTGTTTAACTAGGCTTTGATACCACGGTAAGTCCATGCTACCTCTCCCGGTACTTTCGGGCATGCGGAATTTGGTGAAAAACAATTTTCTAGAGGTGGTAACATGGACTCATAACCGGATCTTTGTTAAACATCTAACTAACAACCTAACTAGGAGTTGTTAACTACTCGGTTAGTGGGTTATACCTTTCTTTCTTGAACTCCTTCGTCTTCAAGCCTCGATGGTTGTCCGGATCGGCTTCACCCCGTCGTCTCCTTGCGCCGAAGATCGATCCACCTGAAAGCTTCTACCTTTGGCTTTTTCTTCGGTCTTTGAAGAAAACTAGTTCACTTGGTTTGCTAAACCTTATGAACTAGAATGAGTAGAGAAGAGTGTGTTGGGATTTTCTCCATGGTTCTTGGTTCTCAACACATGAGACAAGTGAACCATAGACTAAAGAGAGGGAGAGCAAGAGGAAGAAGATGAGAGCTCAAGAACAAGAGAGAGAATGAAAATGATAGAATGAGCAAGACTTTTCTCACTTGGCTCTCATAATCCAAAACCATCATCACAAAAATAGTAATCAAGTATTGTGTAAATGGTTTAAGTCAAAATGGCTATATCATTTCATGCACTCATATTGCACAAGAGAACAAGCAAGTAAAAAGTCTTTGCCATGAAATGATAGCCATTGTCATCATGATGGTGAACTAGTCCAACCTAGTCAACCGGTCAACAAAGTCAACAAGTCAACAAAGTCAACCCCTCAACAACCATGTCACCACAATACTTAATTAATATTATTGTTAATTACATATCATATACTCATTAGGGTTGAGCAAAAAGTCAATAATCAACAGTCAACGGTCAACAACCCTAATGAGAATCCTCTGCCTCTGTCTCTCCGTCAACTGTGCATACACACCCGCATTCGCGTTCCGAGGAACACGAATACAAACTGGATAAAACCAATCCCAATACGTACACTAGGATCTGGCTTAAACCAAAGCCCGCTAGTGTAAACTGTCCGGACACTAAACGTGCACAAGTGCACGGATGTGACTGAACCCTGTCGCAAAACCATGCGACCTGTCGCAAAACCATGCGACCTCTACTCTTTTGCCTAAAGGCGAATAGCTTTCTGTGTGGGACTCTAAAGACTCGACACTACATTGGCAGTGGGTTTAACCACAGACCGCAAGCGGCACTAGCTGTGCGTAACGGTCCCCAGGTAGATGCCGACAAGAAGACTGACGAGGTGAAACCCATCTGAACTCCTACTGAGCCTGAATGTGACAATCTCCGTACAGTCCGGTCTGTTCGTCTGATACATCGCATGGCGGGCCTAGGGGGCGGTAAACGTCAGTCTCCTAATAGCGGTACAAGACGTGTCGGAGTGAAGCCCAATACACCCTGAGATAACACTGGAAGCCTACCAGTATATCTCGCTTGCCCTGGCCAGGGACTACTCGTATAATGGCTCTCCTAGACACATCGCGATGTCAACCCCCAATACCGGGAGAGAAGAATCCTGTCTAACCGTCACTGCCTCCAAGTGCTACGGGACTGCACCTAACTACTACCTGTTTGCACGACTCCTTTGAGCCGTGGTAGGGTAGTAATCAAAGTACAGTGGGAACACACTCGAGGCGAAGTGATAGTGTCAAGTCAGCAGACTAAGCTGTACTCATGTCACCTCGGAACTGATAACTGACGATAGGTATAATACCAACCGGTCAGTTCCCGACGAGTCCTGTCCAGTGTACTCGTAACCCAACGAGCACCCGCATACTATCTCCAGTACGACGTACTGACGGCTGTGGGACAGACCGTCTCCCACTCTGGGATGAGAAGCGCATGCGCTAGTCTACTCCGGAGTATCGATGCCCTGTCTCGATAGTCCTGCGACTAGGGACCTGCATAAGGATGTGCTTATAGATTACCCAGCCCCTACTAGTGTGACTGCCATCACAACGCTGGTAATCAAGCAAAGATCCTAAGGGCTCCACTAATCTGTATAGGCGATATACTAAAATAAACACATGTACACATTGAAGTAGAAACAAACCAAGTAGCATACTACTATTTTGAGCAAGATTGTATATACAAGGTGAATATCCCAAGCTTCCATTAAGTAATATACAAACTAGTATGATACAGTAATGGCCTCTAGGGTATATACACTAACACTACTTATGTAATGGCTCTCCTAGACACAGCGCGATGTCAACCCCCAATACCGGGAGAGACGAATCCTGTCTAACCGTCACTGCCTCCAAGTGCTTCGGAACTGCACCCAACTACTACCTGTTTGCATGACTCCTTTGAGCCGTGGTAGGGTAGTAATCTAAGTACAGTGGGAACACACTCGAGGCGAAGTGACAGTGTCAAGTCAGCGGACTAAGCTGTACTCATGTCACCTCGGAACTGATAACTGACGATAGGTATAATACCAACCAACAGTTCCCGACGAGTCCTGTCCAGTGTACTCGTAACCTAACGAGCACCCGCATACTATCTCAAGTACGACGTACTGACGGCTGTGGGACAGACCGTCTCCCCCGCTGGGATGAGAAGCGCATACGCTAGTCTACTCCGGAGTATCGATGCCCTGTCTCAATAGTCCAACGACTAGGGACCCGTATAAGGATGTGCTTATGGATTACCCAGCCCCCACAAGTGTGAGCGCCATCACAACGCTGGTAATCAAGAAAAGATCCTAATGGCTCTACTAATATGTATACAAGCGATATGCTAAAAGAAACACATGCACATATTGAAGTAGAGACAAACCAAGTAGCATACTACCATTTTGAGCAAGATTGTCTATACAACTGTGAATATCCCAAGCTTCCATTAAGTAATATACAAGCTAGTATGATACAGTAATGGCCTCTACGGCATATACACTAACAATCAAAGCACGGTGGGAACTCACACGAGACAAATGACGATCTCAGGTCGACAGACTAACCTGTACACATGTCACCTGGGAACTGCTATCTGACAATAGGTATAATACTAACTAGCAGGTTCCCGGCAAGTCCGTCCAGTGTACTCATAACCCAATGAGCACCTGTATACTATCTTAGGTGAACAACTAACACCAATGGCTTGTGAGACTTAGCCACCGCCCCTCGTCGGGGTCTCGATCAGTATACACTAGTCTACACTGGAGTATCGATGCCCGGTCTCGATACTCCCATGATTAGGGACATTTAAGGATGTACTTATAGACCCCCAGCTCCCATGTATGTGATCGCCATCACAATGCTGGCAGTCAAGCAAGAATCCTATGGGCTCTATCAACATGTATATGATGATAAAGACAAACCAGATAGCATACTATCATCTTGAGTAAGACTGTTTCATCGGTATAGGTCCTGCCTCAATCATCATAATCACAAATCCGCGACTATGATAATTGCCTTGAGGGCACTATAGCCAACAAAATGGATAGCACCTCCTCGTCAGCTTCTCGAAGTCGAAGATGATCCACCCGAGAGTTCCAACCTTGAGCTTAACCTCCAAGTTGAGGCAACTAGATCACTTGGTGTGCTAAACTAAGTAACCTAGAATGAGTAGAGTGTGATTTTGGGTAGCTTAGTCTCACTAACCCTTGATTCTCAACACATGAGACACTAGGGTTTTTGAGAGGAAGAAGGAGAGAGTGAACTTGAGGAAAGAGAAATGATTTATTATAATGATAATTGAAAATGAGATGGCTAGCTTGACATGACCACAAGCATGGCATAAAAAAATATCTCATCAAAATATCTAGGTCACAAAATATCTCACAAAAATATCTAAGTCAAAGAGTCAAACCAAGTCAAGTGGTCAATCCAAGTCAAGTAGTCAATCCAAGTAGCCATGCCACAATTATCATTTACAAAAAATAACAAATACTTTTCTCCACCTCATAATTGTTTTAATCAAGTCAATGGTTAAAACCCTAATGAGGTGTCTCCTTCTATACCCCTCTCATCCGTATATACATACCCGCATCCGTGTTCCGAGAAGCACGAATACAATGAGGTGAAACTAATCCAACAATCAAAAACTAGGATCCGGCTTAAACCAAATCACACTAGTATTGCCCGCTCGAACATCACACGCGCACAAGAATATGTGATCGAACCCTATCGTAAAACTATACAACATCTATATCGTTTCGCCCGAAGCTGGGAAACCCTCTGTGTAGGACTCTAAAGACTCGACAGTACGCTGGCAGTGGGTTTAATGACAAGCACGTCAGCGGTACTAGCTGCACGTAATGGCTACCCAGGTATCTACAGGGTTCCCTAGGGCGGCAGTAAGGTTTCGGGAGGCATCGTCCATGCCAATTTCAAAAATTTGTCGTACCAAAGAACCCTAACCCTAGAATCTTAACTAGACATTTAGACGAAACAACAATGAAAACAACTTTACATCTAAGTGAATGAGGAATACAACCATTGTAGACCGGTCCTTCACTTCTAAAGCTCCGTGCAAGTAGTGAGCATCCGAACTCTAGTAAGGGTTCACATGAAGAAATGAACAGGCTTGCTCAAAGTCTTCGAGGCTGAAGATGATCTACGTCGAGGAGACTCAAGATCATGCTATCTCTTCACTAATGGTAGATTAGTGAAGCAAATACCCTAAACTAAATGCCTAATATAGTAGAGGATGATGAAGTAGGAATTTTGCTCACTTTAGATTTATTTTTTTTACAATATTTCTTCACTTGGAGAAAAGCTAGAATGCTTTCTCATGAGGAAGAAGAAGATGAAGTGGAGATGAGAATGAAACTCATGAGATGAGAATAGAAACCATGGGTGAGTTTATATCATACACTAACTCATCTAGAGACTAAACCATGGCTAACAATAATGGTTAGGTTAATAAATATGTACAAGTAAAACAAAATTAGTAGACTTGGTCAATGGTTCCACAAGCTTCTACAAGCTTGAACCATATGACTAATTCCAACAAATTTTGATTAACTTTAAATAAATAAAACCTAACATTAATATATGCATGATGTGAGTCTCAAACACCCATGTAGCATGTGGCATCAAGCATGACACAAAATAATGTACATTAATATATATCATATATATACTAAGTGTACACAAGTGAGAAAAAGAAATGTTTAAGTGAGATAATATTAGTTAATGTAATTTAATATATCAAATATATAATTATACATTAAATTATTAAATCAACACTTGATTTAATAATCCGGCTATATCACATATAACCGACTAATATCAAATGCAACAACTTATCGAATAAACACTTGATCTGATAACCCGGCTATATCTCATATAACCGATCGATATCACATATCGCGAGAATAGAATGCGGTATCACATACGCGCATTAATCTCGGTCCCGCGCATATCACATATGTATTCCTACTTCGTTTCGCTTGAGCCAGGTGTTAGTGTATATGCCCTAGAGGCCATTACTGTATCATACTAGTTTGTATATTACTTAATGGAAGCTTGGGATATTCACCTTGTATATACAATCTTGCTCAAAATAGTAGTATGCTACTTGGTTTGTTTCTACTTCAATGTGTACATGTGTTTATTTTAGTATATCACCTATGCACATTAGTGGAGCCCTTAGGATCTTTGCTTGATTACCAGCGTTGTGATGGCAGTCACACTAGTGGGGGCTGGGTAATCTATAAGCACATCCTTATGCAGGTCCCTAGTCGCAGGACTATCGAGACAGGGCATCGATACTCCGGAGTAGACTAGCGCATGCGCTTCTCATCCCAGTGTGGAAGACGGTCTGTCCCACAGCCGTTAGTACGTCGTACTGGAGATAGTATGCGGGTGGTCGTTAGGTTACGAGTACACCGGACAGGACTCGTCGGGAACTGACCGGTTGGTATTATACCTATCGTCAGTTATCAGTTCCCAGGTGACATGAGTACAGCTTAGTCCGCTGACTTGACACTGTCACTTCGCCTCGAGTGTGTTCCCACTGTACTTTGATTACTACCCTACCACGGCTCAAAGGAGTCGTGCAAACAGGTAGTAGTTGGGTGCAGTCCCGAAGCACTTGGAGGCAGTGACGGTTAGAAAGGATTTGTCTCTCCCGGTATTGGGGGTTGACATCGCGCTGTGTCTAGGAGAGCCATTACACGAGTAGTCCCTGGCCAGGGCAAGCGAGATATACTGGTAGGCTTCCAGTGTTATCTCAGGGTGTTTTGGGCTTCACTCCGACACGACTTGTTCCGCTATTAGGGGACTGACGTTTACCGCCCCCCTAGGCCCGCCATGCGATGTATCAGACGAACAGACCGGACTGTACGGAAATTGTCACATTCAGGCTCAGTAGGAGTTCAGATGGGTTTCACCTCGTCAGTCTTCTTGTCGGCATCTACCTGGGGACCGTTACACACAGCTAGTGCCGCTTGCGGTCTGTGGTTAAACCCACTGCCAGCGTAGTGTCGAGTCTTTAGAGTCCCACACAGAAAGCTATTCGCCTTTAGGCAAAAGAGTAGAGGTCGCATGGTTTTACGACAGGTCGCATGGTTTTGCGACAGGGTTCGGTCACATCCGTGCACTTGTGCACGTACAGTGTCCGGACAGTTAACACTAGCGGGCTTTGGTTTAAGCCAGATCCCAGTGTACGTTTTGGGATTGGTTTTATCTCGTTTGTATTCGTGTTCCTCGGAACGCGGATGCGGGTGTGTATGCACAGTTGACAGAGAGACAGAGGCAGAGTATTCTCATTGGGGTTGTTGACTGTTGACTGTTGACAGTTGACTGTTGACTATTGACTTTTTGCTCAACCCTAATGAGAATATGATATGTAATTAAAAATAATATTAATTAAGTATTATAGTGACATGGTTGTTGAGGGGTTGACTTTGATGACTTGTTGACTTTGTTGACCGGTTGACTAGGTTGGACTAGTTGACCATCATGATGACAATGGCTATCATTTCATGGCAAAGACTTTTGCTTGCTTGTTCTCTTGTGCAAAATGAGTGCATGAAATGATATGGCTATTGTAACTTAAACCATCACTAATACTTGATTGCTGTTATGGGTTATGATGTTTTTGGATTATGAGAGCCAAGAGAGAAAAGTCTTGCTCATTCTTTCATTTCCTTTCTCTCTCTTGTGTTCTTGAGCTCTCATCTCCTTCCTCTTGCTCTCCCTCTCTTTAGTCTATGGTTCACTTGTCTCATGTGTTGTGAACCAAGAACCATAGAGAAAATCCCAACACACTCTCCTCTACTCACTCTAGTTCACAAGGTTTAGCAAACCGAGTGAACTAGTTTCTTCAAAGCTCGAAGAAGAAGCCAAAGGTAGAAGCTTTCAGGTGGATCGATCTTCGGCGCAAGGAGACGACGGGGTGAAGCCGATCCGGACAACCATCGAGGCTTGAAGACGAAGGAGTTCAAGAAAGAAAGGTATAACCCCCTAACCGAGTAGTTAACAACTCCTAGTTAGGTTGTTAGTTAGATGTTTAACAAAGATCCGGTTTTGAGTCCATGTTACCGCCTCTAGAAAATTGTTTTTCACCAAATTCCGCTAGCCCGTAAGTACCGGGAGAGGTAGCATGGACTTATAGTGGTATCAGAGCCTAGTTAAACTCTATCTAACATGTTAGCAAAGTAATTAGAAGATCGATCAAAGAAAAAGTCACGAAATACACAAAAATTCATGCTTGCTGTCGATTTTCAAAGTACTGTAAAAGTAATAAATCATGCTTCAAAAATCGACTCAGGGTTTTTAGAGTATACTGTAGAAAGACGGTCCTCTGATCTCATCAAAGCGCCGTGGAAACGCGGCAGTAGCTTGCTATTGCCGCGGTTCCGCGGCCGTATTGGCTCCTCTCTGGATCTTCTTTGCTACAGTATATTCAGTGGGGTATTTTGGGATTTTTGAAATATGTCTTTTCAGCCCAGATTTTCCAGAACGAAAATTTTGTGTTTGGGGCCTAAAAATCCGTATTTTTGATCGAACTTCTAAAGACTTAAGCTAACGGGTTTTTTATCTGTGATATGATATTTGTATTGAATGTCTGCTAATCGCTATATGTCGATTAGTGGGGGTTATACAAATATGCGATCTGTAATGTTGCTGGAATGTGTATATGAATTCATTGGATTGTCGCGGGTGAATAGCCGGGGGTTGTGAGACGAGAGTTTTCTTTTCTTTCAATTCATGTAAATTTGTAAATTGATGTAATAATTATTTGTATGGCCGCACAACCGGGTCGGGGTTGTAGCCGTCATTGTATAATTTCTTTTTACTGTTTTTGCTCCTAGGATAGACCCATGGAGGGGGTGCACAAACTACCGGGTATGCCGAAGTGCCGAGTGGCCTACTCACGGAGTTGAGGGACGTTACTTCGCTTCGGGTACTTGGCGGGTAGTTTGCCGCACCCTTAGGGGTCTTGGGTGGGGTATTGGCTAATCACCGCGACCGTGTAATCTGTTTTTCGTTACAGGCTCGTACGAATTGCGGATTCCTAGTATATCCAATGTATTCATCTGTGATCTGAAATGGCTATCATTGCAATATATCTATATATGATATTATTTAGGCGTTGCTTATGTTTTACAGCCGCGCTAGCCCAGCCCCCGCTCTGTCGTTAGTTAAGTAACCTAACGGGTAATGACGGGCCCCCGTGGCGAATGCGAATGGCATAAGCGTACGTCATATTTTGGTTGTTTTCTGCAATAGTAGGATTAAATGATGGGACGCATTAAAAGAACTAATGCAAGAATATCACGCATTAAAAGAACTAATGCAAGAAAATAAACCAAGTAAAAGTCGTTGGAACACTTTCGAAAAACCACTCGGTTCTTTTCAAAAACAACTTTTAAATGCGGAGCTTGAGCCACTCCTTTTAAAAGCTATCTCGTTCCGTCGATTATATCAAGTTCACTACGTTCGCGGTTTAGCCAAAACCATTCGTAGCCCTCCATCATTTCAGTTAAATATTCGGTAGGATTCAAGCTATGTATTTTGACCTCACGCCAAGGCATAGTGATTGGTAGCTGCCGGATATTTATCTGTTGCATAGATAGAATGCGTTGGTTTGGGACAGCCGTACTGCCATTTTGGCCTACGTCAAGGGTAGGTACGGGTGGGTTCAAATTAACTTGGATAATGATGGGAAGAACTTGACATGTGACTTATGACATTTTGACCTCACGCCAAGGTCATAAGAGCATGGGGCAAAAATCCACATCGGGAGTTTCATAAGTACTGAAACTTGCTAGAGTTGCATACCATTTGGAGTGTGATGATTCTGGTAGGATTCCTTCAGTTTCGTCACGCGATGATATTTGGATCCCGATCCTACTGTGAGTATATGCTACTCCTCGGGAAAATTCTCACTTAACGATCAATGCTATAAACCAAGTAGGTGTCTAGAAAGGTGTTAGCGGGGTTACGCCCACAGGGAAAAGAGGTTATTTAATTAAGGAACTTTGCGAAAGCGTTGGAAAACCTCCCTCGAAGTACCGACACTGGCCTGGCTGAACGGTTAAGCAAGAATTGTACGGTGAGATTGATCCTGACTAATTCTTCCTTTTTGGTTTGAGGAGGGATTCGAAAAACAGTGGGAGCCATCCTGTTTAGACAAACTAAAAACCATTCTAAACTTGCAAGAGCATCATGCTGAGTGTTTCTTCTCTCTCCTAATTGCAGCGACCAATCGACATGACTGGACTTAAGTTACTTCTAGATAAAACCATACTGACAGGGCCAAACTACAAAGATTGGCTCAGGAATGTCAAGATGGCAATCACTTACGACAAGCTGGGGTATCTTCTTACCACCAAAGCTCCCCCTGTCCCAGGTCCCAAAACCAGCATCGCGGATAAGGAAATCCGTAAGACCTGGGAAATCGATTGCGAGCCTCGTGCTTGCCTCTATGGACAACGAACATCAGAGGAGGCACGAGAATATGGACCTCGAATCCATATTTCTCCATACAAAAGAACTGTATAGAGAGCAGTCTCGTATCGCAAGATACGAAGTGTCGAAGAAGTTATTTTCGGCAAGGTTGGCCGTCGGATCATCGGTAGCGGAACACGTGCTTAAGATGATTGGCTACATAGAAGAGCTCGCGGACCTTGGGACCACGTTGGAGAATGAGCTCTATACGGACTTGATTCTCCAGTCCCTTCCTTCCACTTACGCCCAGTTTATCCTGAACTTCAACTTACAAGAAAAGGAAGTTGAACTTTCAGAACTCCTCAACATGCTGAGGAGCGCAGAGGGCACCCTACAGAAAGGTTGGGAAACATCCACTTTGTTTGTAGGAGGATCTTCCTCTTCTAGGTCCAAGGCGAAAGCCAAGGGAAAGAAGAAGAAAGCCCCCGCCAAACCAAGGGGCGGTGTTAGTAAAGTGGATACGAAGGGAAAGGCAAAAGCAATAAAGAAAGTGGGAAAGCTTGTGGATAAGGAAGAATGCTTCTATTGTCATAAGAAGGGACACTGGAAAAATGATTGCAGGGCTTGGAAAGCCAGAACACAGGAACTGAAGCAGGTTGCGGCTTCAGCTTCAGGTGTGTATGTTATTGATAACTGTCTTTCAATAAACTCTACTTCCTGGGTATTGGATACCGGATCAGGATCTCATATCTGTAATTCTTTGCAGGCGTTGAGAAACCGTAAGTTTTTGAAGGCAGGTGACATGACCCTCAAAGTTGCAAATGGAGCTAGCATGGATGCTAAGGCCGTGGGGGACTATCACCTGAGAATGTCAGATGGACATGTTTTGGTTTTGCGTAATTGCTTTTTTGTACCCAACGCAACTTGTAATATCATTTCTGTATCTTTGGTTTCTAAAGAAGGTTATGAATTTGCGTTTGTAAGCAATGTTGTAAACATTCACCTTAATCAAGTTATGATTGGGTCAGGTACATTGAGCAATGGTATATACGTATTAAACCAACCACAGATTTTCAATGTCCAGAATACACACAAAAGAAAGTCTCCAGAAATCAATCAGACTTTCTTGTGGCATTGTAGACTAAGTCACATCAATGAGAGAAGGTTGACGAAGTTACATACAGAAGGATATTTGAATCCGTTCGAATATCAATCGTATGCCACTTGTCAATCCTGTCTCAAAGGAAAGATGACAAAGACTCCGTTCACTGGACACGGAGTAAGGGCGAGCGAGCTCTTGGGACTCGTACACAGCGACGTGTGCGGTCCAATGTTTACACATGCGCGAAGCGGTTTTTCTTACTTCATTACTTTTACGGATGATTTTTCAAGATTCGGATATGTCTTCTTAATGAAACATAAGTCCTAAGCCTTTGGAAAATTCCAGGAATATAAGAATGAGGTAGAAAAACAAACCGGCAAAAGTATCAAGATTCTAAGATCGGATCGAGGTGGTGAATACTTGAGTGCCGAGTTCCTGGACTTTTAAAAGAGAATGGAATTCTCTCTCATCTTACTCGTCCATACACTCCGCAACATAACAGTGTATCGGAGAGACGGAACCGAACCCTATTGGATATGGTACGGTCCATGATGAGTAACACTGAGTTACCGCGATCATTCTGGGGATATGCGCTAGAATCAGCCGCATACCTTTTGAACCGAGTTCCCACTAAGACTGTGCCTACCACACCATATGAGTTATAGAGTGGGAAGAAACCCTATCTTCAATATCTGAAGATCTGGGGATGTCCAGCTTTTGTCAAAAAGCAGCATGCGGACAAACTCGAGGCACGCTCAGTACTGTGCAAGTTTGTGGGATACCCAAAGAACACCAGGGGGTATCTTTTCTATCACGCAGAGGAACAAAAAGTCCTTGTTTCTCGTAATGCCCACTTCCTAGAACACCAGTTCTTGGAAAAGGAAACAAGTGGGAGCGCAGTAGAACTGGAAGAAATTCCAGAACCACAGACTATTACTGAAAGCTTAGTGGAACCAGAGGGTTCAAAAGAACAGGACATTCCTACGCCGCTCCGCAGGAGTAGTAGGCAGTCCCATCCGCCCGAGAGATACTACGGTTTTCTCATAGACGGGGATAGAGAGGATTGCATCATAGATTATGATGAGCCTACTAGCTTCCAGCAGGCCGTTCAGAGCGTTGACTCGGTAAAATGGCTGGATGCCATGCGGACCGAAATGGAGTCTATGTACACCAACAAAGTATGGACGTTGGACATTGCTCCAGACGGGGTAAAACCCGTAGGATGCAAGTGGATCTTCAAAAGGAAGATTGGTGTAGATGGACAGGTTGAGACCTATAAAGCTAGACTTGTTGCAAAGGGTTTTCGTCAAAGACCTGATTTGGACTATGACGAAACCTTTTCTCCAGTGGCTATGCTGAAATCCATTCGGATCCTTCTTGCCATTGCTGCCTTCCACGATTATGAGATTTGGCAGATGGACATAAAGACCGCTTTTCTAAATGGAAATTTAGAGGAGTGTGTCTATATGGACCAGCCAGAGGGTTTCATTCAGAGTGGGAGCGACGGAAAGGTGTGCAAGTTGCTTAAGTCCATCTATGGACTAAAGCAGGCATCGCGGAGTTGGAACATTTGCTTTGATGAGACGGTCAAAGAATTTGGCTTTATCAAAAATCCAGAGGAACCATGCATCTATAGTAGATTTGTAGCGAGAACTGTAGTATTACTCGTTTTATACGTGGATGACATTCTCTTAATAGGAAATGACATTCCTATGCTACAATCTGTCAAGGGGTTCTTGTCACACGGGTTCTCCATGAAAGACCTGGGTGATGCCTCATATATCCTGAGGATCCGGATCCATCTTCATAGATCCAAGAGGATATTAGGACTTTCACAGTCCAGGTACATCGACACCATACTGAAAAGATTCAGTATGGAAGATTCCAAGCGCGGTAATCTACCGGCTTGTCACGGGATCACCCTTTCCAAAGAGATGTCTCCAAAGACTGATTTGGAGAGGGATCGCATGTCTATTATACCCTACGCTTCTGCGGTAGGCTCTATAATGTATGCGATGTTGTGTACCAGACCGGATGTAGCTTATGCACTTAGTGTAGTAAGCCGGTATCAGTCAAACCCTGGGGAGAAACACTGGATAGCGGTAAAGAACATTCTCAAGTACATGAGAAGAACTAAGGAGATGCTCTTGGTGTATGGCGGAAAAGACCTCCAGATCGAGGCCTTTGCTGACTCCAGCTTCCAGAGTGACAAGGATGATTCCAAGTCCATGTCGGGTTTTGTCTTTACCCTCAATGGAGGGGCGGTGTGTTGGAAGAGTTCCAAACAGGAAACCGTTGCTGACTCGACTATGGAAGCGGAATACATCGCTGCATCTGATGCCGCAAAAGAAGCCGTCTGGATGAGGAAGTTCTTGAAAGAACTTCAGGTGGTTCCGTCCATTGTTGATCCAATAGCTCTGTATTGCGACAACAACGGGGCTATAGCTTTAGCGAAGGAACCCAGGTCCCATCAGAAATCTAGACACATCTTAAGGCGATATCACCTGATCAGGGAGATCGTTGATCTCCAGGAGATCGAGGTTCGGAGGGTTGCTTCAAAAGATAACACTGCAGATCCATTCACCAAGGCCTTGCCCCAGACTCAGTTCGAGCGGCTGATCGAGATGATAGGTCTTCGATACGCCAGTACATGGCCTTAATGCAAGTGGGAGATTGTTAGTGTATATGCCCTAGAGGCCATTACTGTATCATACTAGCTTGTATATTACTTAACAAGAGCTTGGGATATTCACCTTGTATAAACAATCTTGCTCAATATAGTGGTATGCTACTTGGTTTGTTTCTACTTCAATGTGTACATGTGTTTATTTTATTATATCACCTATACGCATTAGTGGAGCCCTTAGGATCTTTACTTAATTACCAGCGTTGTGATGGCAGTCACACTTGTGGGGGCTGGGTAAACCATAAGCACATCCTTATACAGGTCCCTAATCGCAGGACTATCGAGACAGGGCATCGATACTCCGGAGTAGACTAGCGTATGCGCTTCTCATCCCAGTGTGGGAGACGGTCTGTCCCACAGCCGTCAGTACGTCGTGCTTGAGATAGTATGCGGGTGCTCGTTAGGTTACGAGTATACTGGACAGGACTCGTCGGGAACTGATTGGTTGGTATTATACCTATCGTCAGTTATCAGTTCCCAGGTGACATGAGTACAGCTTAGGCCGCTGACTTGACACTATCACTTCGCCTCGAGTGTG
The DNA here is from genome assembly GCA_030015575.1 of Agapanthus africanus. Taxonomy (NCBI): domain Eukaryota; kingdom Viridiplantae; phylum Streptophyta; class Magnoliopsida; order Asparagales; family Amaryllidaceae; genus Agapanthus; species Agapanthus africanus. The sequence continues at coordinate 200,113,181 of CM057347.1, read as the reverse complement.
TTCCCACCGTACTTTTATTACTACCCTACCACGGCTCAAAGGAGTCGTGCAAACAGGTAGTAGTTGGGTGCAGTCCCGAAGCACTTGGAGGCAGTGACAGTTAGACAGGATTCGTCTCTCCCGGTATTGGGGGTTGACATCGCGCTGTGTCTACGAGAGCCATTACACGAGTAGTCCCTGGCCAGGGCAAGCGAGATATACTGGTAGGCTTCAAGTGTTATCTCAGGGTGTTTTGGGCTTCACTCCGACACGACTTGTACCGCTATTACAGGACTGACGTTTACCGCCCCCCTAGGCCCGCCATGCGATGTGTCAGACGAACAGACCGGACTGTACGGAGACTGTCATATTCAGGCTCAGTAGGAGTTCAGATGGGTTTCACCTCGTCAGTCTTCTTGTCGGCATCTACCTGGGGACCGTTACACACAGCTAGTGCCGCTTGCGGTCTGTGGTTAAACCTACTGCCAGCGAAGTGTCGAGTCTTTAGAGTCCCACACAGAAAGCTATTCGCCTTTAGGCAAAAGAGTAGAGGTCGCATGGTTTTGCGACAGGGTTCGGTCACATCCGTGCACTTGTGCACGTTTAGTGTGTGGACAGTTAACACTAGCAGGCTTTGGTTTAAGCCAGATCCTAGTGTACGTTTTGGGATTGATTTTATCTCGTATGTATTCGTGTTCCTCGGAACACGGATGCGGGTGTGTATGCACAGTTGACGGAGAGACAGAGGCAGAGGATTCTCATTAGGGTTGTTGACTGTTGACCATTGACTTTTTGCTAAACCCTAATGAGAATATGATATATGATTAACAATAATATTAATTAAGTATTATGGTGACATGGTTGTTGAGGGGTTGACTTTGTTGACTTGTTGACTTTGTTGACCGGTTGACTAGGTTGGACTAGTTGACCATCATGATGACAATGGCTATCATTTCATGGCAAAGACTTTTGCTTTCTTGTTTTTCTTGTGCAAATGAGTGTATGAAATGATATGGCTATTGTAGCTTAAACCATCACATAATACTTGATTGCTATGATTTGTTATGATGGCTTTGGATTATGAGAGCCAAGAGAGAAAAGTCTTTCTCATTCTATCATTTTCATTCTCTCTCTTGTTCTTGAGCTCTCATCCTCTTCCTCTTGCTCTCCCTCTCTTTAGTCTATGGTTCACTTGTCTCATGTGTTGAGAACCAAGAACCATAGAGAAAAATCCCAACACACTCTCCTTTACTCACTCTAGTTCACAAGGTTTAGCAAACCGAGTGAACTAGTTTCTTCAAAGCTCGAAGAAGAAGCCAAAGGTAGAAACTTTCGGGTGGATCGATCTTCGGCACAAGGAGACGACAGGGTGAAGCCGATCCGGACAACCATCAAGTGTAGAAGACGAAGGAGTTCAAGAAAGAAAGGTATAACCCCCTAACCGAGTAGTTAACAACTCTTAGTTAGGTTGTTAGCTAGCTAAGTTTAACAAAGATCCGTTTGAGTCCATGTTACCGCCTCTAGAAAATTGTTTTTCACCAAATTCCGCAAGCCCGTAAGTTCCGGGAGAGGTAGCATGGACTTACACAAGCAATCCGTGTTTGCTTTGAGTCTGCAACAAAAGACGGATTACACAGTTGTGTTGAATAGCCATTACCCCACCCTAGACCCCTACGGGTACGGCAAACTACTCGCCAAGTACCCGAAGTGAAGCGGTCTCCCTCAACAAAGTGAGTAGGCCACTAAACACTTCAAAGTACCCGGTAGTTTGTGCACCCCACCTTGGGTCTGTCCTAGGAGCAAAAACAGTAAAATGAAATAATACAATGATGGCTACAACCGCAACATGGATGTGCCCCGCAAAATAATATTACAACATATTACAATTACATTAAATAAATTAAAATAATAACCCATCACAAAACCCCGGCTAATCATCACAACAGTCCAAGCGCAAAGCGCCCACGTGCCGACACGTGGCGCGCTTGCGCTCAAGCACCTTGCGCTCAAGCGCAAAGCGCCTACGTGCCGACACGTGGAGCGCTTGCGCTCGAGCACCCAGCGCTCATGCGTAAAGCACCCACGTGCTGACACGTGGCGCGCTTGTGTCTAAGCGCATAGCACCTAAGTGCACAGCGCTCGAGGCGCTGGCCCCCACGCATCCTTTGGATGTCTTTTCCCCCTCTTTTATATATATATATATATATATATGCATATATATATATATACATATGCATACATATATACACATACACATACTCCACGACACTGCCTCTGTTAGAAAAAAATTTCTAACGGGATGCTGCCCCGCACCCCGCAAGGGGGCTGCTTGCCCCCTTGACCCCCAGCCCGCTATCCGGGTAGCGGGACCCCCGTAAAAACTCTGCGTGGCTCCCAATATATCCAACCCCCCCATTTTCAAAACCCAACACACGTACACTGCACATTGAGTTCGCATGACCAGTTTAACCCGTCAATCGAAGGTTCCCTCGCTCCAAAGGCGAGGGATAATTAACGGCAGCTTAGTTCGCGGCTGCCGGAGATTCGAATCCCCACAATCATTAAACCCCGGCCTACTCTAGGCAGGGGGAATCTGTAGTGCGCCTGACAAGCGCATGCGTATTCCCATCTCAATGGGGTGACGAAAAACACCCTACAGATTCTGGCACGCCCGGTGGGACCTTTCTCTCCTCCCATATTTCGGGTTAAACGTTCATGTGAACTCAATCAATATACATATCGACTGCCTGTACTGAAATCATGCTTCTTCGTGCAGGTTAACAAATTTCAAATTGCAATCTCCGGTCGCAGCAAAAATGTCTCCAAGGACAAGCCAGCTCTCGACACAACTCCCGTCTCCTACACGATGAAGATGGACTCCAGGACGGTCTTTCCGGCCAGTCTCGGGTGACAATGAGAGGAGGAGCCGCTACCATTTGGCTCTATTATGTTCGTGTCAGCTAACGCCATCCCAACTCCTTAAGCCCCGGTGACAAACAAACCGGTCTCGAAAGGCAAGAGGCCAAATATGGTGGTCTCGAAGGCGCCCCAACTCAAACATAAGTCGGTGTTTGAGCGGCTCTCCTTGGCCCCAGCTGGGGGCAAGGCCATCAACACCAACAAAGCAACAAGGCGTCTCGAGCAAGCTCCGGCGGTGTCCCTGACAACTGCTCGATTGGGTGTCTTCTCTAAGCTCCCCGTCGACCGACTCACGGTGGCTTCCCAGGAAATGGATGCCCGCCAAGCCCTTAAAATTGAGAAGCTAAGGCAGAAAAGGCTCAGGTATAGAGCCAGAAAAAGGGCTAGGGCTCCTGCTAGGCTGAACCTCACAAGGTTCGAGGAACGGGGTTACCCCGCCAAAGACGAGGAAATGGCTGGATATGTGGTCCACACTGTCTACACGGTGGGCACGCGCAGCAAGAGAAAGGACGGGGCCACCACATCTCAAATCCAATCTGGCTTGAATGTGGTTGCTACTTCCCAAGAACAGCCGCCTCCGCTGGATGATGAAAACCCTCTTGATGAGGCTGATAGGCAGAGAGAGTCCTCAATTCATGAGGAGTCAGGCTCGGAAAGCGAAGATGAGCCAACTTTCCTTCCTAAGACCGCAGAGCAGCAACTTCTCCAAGGGCTCCGAAAGCAGCTCAGAAGCAAAGACAAGGAGATGGCCAAGCTCTACTCAAAGATCGACGACTTGACAAATGTCGTCTTATAACTCACGGCCCAACTTGCCTCTCAACCGCCCAATCAGGCGCAGGGCTCTCATGAACCGGGAAACGGTGTCCCGAAACAGCCGACGCCCGTTCCCTCAAATCCAAAAGTGGGCGGACCGCATGAAAATCAGTCGCATCCTATCTCGGCAAATGTCTTGGCTACCGATGACAGTAGCCCGCTAACTCAAGATCGAATCATGGATTTGGTTGCCAAAAAAGTCAAATCATTGGTAGCTGAAGCCGAAGCGCAAAAAGATATCAGCAGTAGTGGGAGACTATATCCTGCTCAGTATGATCTGGTAGAATTTCCTAGCGGCTATGTCATCCCCAAATTCGGAAGATTCGATGGGACGGGAAATGCGAATCAACACATCGCCCACTTTAAAGCCTCATGCGGGAATACTGGGGGCAATGACGCGCTTCTCCTCCGCCAGTTCGTTAATAGCTTGGCCGATGTTGCTTTCGACTGGTACGCGAGCATACCGGATGGCTCCGTTACTACTTTCGTCCAAATGGAATCTTTGTTTCGACAAAGGTTCATGAGCGTCAGCGATAAGATCACCATTGCCGAGCTCGTAAGGACCAAGCCCAAGAACAATGAAAGCAGCACGGATTTTATAACCCGATGGCGCAATCTCTCCGTCAAATGTGAACCGCCGATAGAGCAGGACCAATCTGTCAGTCTCCTTGTCGGAAATCTCAACAACTGGATGGCCCCGTTTCTATGTACCGCGGGTCTCAAAACATTCCAAGAGCTGACCAGGAAAGTTCAGATGCTGGAGCTCTCAAAACAGGAGTCCTCCTCGGATTCCCAAAATAACAATAGGTCCTGGAGAAACCGAAAGGACAATAATCACAAAGGCGGAAACTCCGATGATTCTGAATCTTTCAACACTTCGGCTAACCGAAATAAGCAAGGGTTGAGCGGGCCTAATGCCAACCAGCCTCTGAATCCAATGTTCGGAGAGGGAGGAGAATCTCCACTGAAAGAGAAGCTGGATAAGGTCTATTCCTTCAGAAGGGACAAAATCCGTAAAATATTCAAAGACACCCTGAAGAATGGTCTACAACTGCCAGAGTCAAAAAGACCGCAGGAAGCGAATATGACCGACGACCCTAAATACTGCCCTTATCACAAAGTGATAGGTCATGCCATTGAGGACTGCTTCGTCTTCAAAGATTGGGTCGAAAAGCAATACAAGACAGGAGAGATAGAACTGTCCAAAGGCGTGTTAGTAAACAGTCAAGATGCGACCGCCAATTTCATACAAACGGAGACCGAAGTTCTTCGTGAAACTGATTCTCTCAGACATCTGCCTTTCTCTGAAAACAATCGACCACCACGTCATTAAACTGGGAACAGTCGACCTCTAAGTCGTTAAACTGGGAATGTAAAAAAATGTGTGTATATAAAACAAATGTGTAAATAAAAGAAAAATAAAGAAAAGCCGAAATGATGGGGCAACTCGCAATAAAAACCAGCGAGTAAAAATGAAAATGAAAATAAAGCCGAAATGATGGGGCAACCGCGAATAAAAGCCGAAATGATAGGGCAATCGCGATTTTCGCGATAAGAAAAGCTGAAATGATAGAGCAATCGCGGTAAAACAAAAAAAAACAACAAAACAACAACAAAAAACAGAACAGTGGCGAATGATGAGTCGCTCCTGGTACCATATTCCAGTGCAGCGATGCAGACGCCAACCAATATCCAATTTTTCAAAATTCTCCCGGCCCTACGGTTAGTCCCCAAATTGACCACCGTATACAATCCACGGGCTCAAATAATTCTATTCATACTCGTGCCCCACCGTAATCACAAGTTACGCGGCTGGTCTCCGCCTTTGGAATTATGCTCCATTGAGAAGACCCACACATGTGTCCTCACGATACATGAGGAGAACAAACCTTTGTGGGATCCTTACGACTCACGAAGGAAAAACACACTTAGGAGTCCTCACGACTCCTAAGGAGAAAATACACCTACGGGATCTTTACGACCCGTAGGGAGAAAATGCTTTTATGGGACCCTCACGGCCCATAAAATTGAAAAACCTTAGGCGATAGGGATCTAAACCTGTCTCCTAAGCCATCGCTCCCCAATCCCCAAGTGGCGAATGATGAGTCGCTCCTGGTACCATATTCCAGTGCAACGATGCAGACGCCAACCAAATTCGAAATTCCAATCCCTAAATGGCGAATGATGAGTCGCTCCTGGTACCATATTCCAGTGCAGCGATGCAGACGCCAACAAAGTCCCAAAATTTTTTCCGGCCCTACGGTTTGGATCATACATCCTGCAAAACCGTATACAATCCACGGGCGTAAAACAATCCCAATCTCTCCAAAAATAATAAAATAAAAATAAAAAAAGGTATGTCCACAAGCAAAATGGGCACGGATGAAAACCCGAAAGGGCTCCGTGAGTAAAAACAGCAGGACTGCCGGCGAGTTTGTGAAAACCCGAAAGGGCGCAAACTCGTGAGAAAGAGATGAAATGCACTCACAAGGTCCTCTCGACTTTGTGAGGAGAAAATTCCCGCCTGAGATCCTTACGACTCACAAAGGAGCGACACACTTGGGAGTCCCCACGACTCCCAAGGAGAAAATACACTTACGGGATCCTTACGACCTGTAGGGAGAAAATGCTTTTTGAGACCCTTACGGCTCATAAAGTTGAAAAGTCTTAGGTGATAGGGACCTAAAACCTGTCTCCTAAGCCATCGTTTCCTAATAAGCAAACGCAAATGATGATTCGCTCCTGGTACCATATTCCAGTGTAGCGATGCTGATGCCAAACAAAAAAAACCAATCCTCAAATCCATTCATGGTAAATGATGATTCGCTCCTGGTACCATATTCCAGTGTAGCGATGCTGATGTCAACCCAAATCAAATCAAACCAACAACCTTTGCGGCGGAATCATGCTTCGTCCCAGAATTTACCCCGTGTCGAAATCATGCTTCACCTCGGGATATCTACCTTCCCTGCTGGAATTATGCTCCGCCTCAGAATCAAATCAACCAACAAGCTCTGCGTCGGAACCATGCTTCATCTCAGCATGTGCACCCTGTGTCGAAATCATGCTTCGCCTTGGTGTATCTGCCTTCCCTGTCGGAATTATGCTTCGGCTCGGAATCAACCAACGACCTCCTCGTCGGAATTATGCTCCTCCTCGGAATCAAGTCAACCAGCAAGCTCTGCGTCGGAATTACGCTTCGTCTCAGAATACACCCCGTGTCGAAATGATGCTTCGCCTCGGTGTACCTGCCTTCCCTGTCGAAATTATGCTTCGTCTCGGAATCAAGTCAGCCAACAAGCTCTGCGCTGGAATCAAGTCAACCAGCAAGCTCTGCGTCGGAATTATGCTTCGTCTCAGAATACACCCCGTGTCGAAATGATGCTTCGCCTCGGTGTACCTGCCTTCCCTGTCGAAATTATGCTTCGTCTCGGAATCAAGTCAGCCAACAAGCTCTGCGCCGGAATCATGCTCCGTCTCAGAATATACCCCGTGTCGAAATCAATGCTTCGCCTCGGAATATTTGCCTCCCTTGTCGGAATTATACTTCGCCTAGGAATCTTCCTCTGCATCGAAATCATGCTTCGGTCAGAATGTCTGCCGATCCTCGGAATGATGCTCCGATCTCTGGAATTAGGCTCCGCCCTTCGGAACGATGCTCCGAACCATGGAATTATGCTCCGCCCATCGGAACGATGCTCCGATCTCTGGAATCATGCTCCGCTCTTCGGAATGATGCTCCGAACCCTGGAATTATGCTCCGCTCTTCGAACGATGCTCCGAACCCTGGAATTATGCTCCGCCCATCGGAACGATACTCCGATCTCTGGAATTATGCTCCGCTCTTCGGAAAGATGCTCCGAACTCTGGAATCATGCTCCGCCCTTTGGAATGATGCTCCGAATCCTGGAATCATGCTCCAATCATCGGAATGATGCTCCGATCTCTGGAATTAAGCTCCGCCCATCGGAATGATGCTCCGAACCCTGGAATTATGCTCCGCTCTTCGGAAAGATGCTCCGAACTCTGGAATCATGCTCCGCCCTTCGGAACGATGCTCCGATCTCTGGAATTATGCTCCGCCCTTCGGAACGATGCTCCGAACCTTGGAATTATGCTTCGCCCATCGGAACGATGCTCCGATCTCTGAAATCATGCTCCGCTCTTCGGAACAATGCTCCGAACCCTGGAATTATGCTCCGCCCATCGGAACGATGCTCCGATCTCTGGAATCATGCTCCGCTCTTCGGAAAGATGCTCCGAACTCTGGAATCATGCTCCGCCCTTCGGAATGATGCTCCGAATCCTGGAATCATGCTCCGATAATCGGAATGATGCTCCGAACCCTGGAATTATGCTCCGCTCTTCGGAAAGATGCTCCGAACTCTGGAATCATGCTTCGCACTTCGGAATGATGCTCCGAATTGTGGAATTATGCTCCGCTCTTCGGAAAGATGCTCTGAACTCTGGAATTATGCTCCGCCCTTCGGAACGATGCTACGATCTCTGGAATTATGCTCCGCCCTTCGGAACGATGCTCCGAACCTTGGAATCATGCTCCGCCCATCGGAACGATGCTCCGATCTCTGGAATCATGCTCCGCTCTTCGGAATGATGCTCTGAACCCTAGAATTATGCTCCGCTCTTCAGAACGATGCTCCGAACCCTGGAATTATGCTCCGCCCATCGGAACGATGCTCCGCCCATCGGAACGATGCTCCGATCTCTGGAATTATGCTCCGCTCTTCGGAAAGATGCTCCGAACTCTGGAATCATGCTCCGCCCTTCGGAATGATGCTCTGAATCCTGGAATCATGCTCCGATCATCGGAATGATGCTCCGATCTCTGGAATTAAGCTCCGCCCATCGGAATGATGCTCCGAACCCTGGAATTATGCTCCGCTCTTCGAAAAGATGCTCCGAACGCCCTTCGGAATGATGCTCCGAATCGTGGAATTATGCTCCGCTCTTCGGAATGATGCTCTGAACCCCTGGAATCATGCTCCGCTCTTCGGAATGATGCTCCGAATCCTGGAATCATGCTCCGCCCTTCGGAATGATGCTCCGATCCTTGGAATTATGCTCTGCAAATCGGAATAATGCTCCTACCCCCGGAAATCATGCTCCCCGAGGGATACTCCGACCCTGGAATTATGCTCCGCAAATCAGAATGATACTCCGACCCCCGGGAATCATACTCCCCGAGAGATACTCCGACCCTGGAATTATGCTCCGCAAATCAGAATGATGCTCCGATCCCCGGGAATCATGCTCCCCGAAGGATGCTCCGCCCCCGGAATGATGTTCCACCTCGAAGTCCAGCTTCAAGATCCATCAATTTCATGCACACAACTCAAATGGGCGGTGTGCATTTATTGATGGGGGGCACTTTATTGGGGTCAAAATTTGCACCCCGGTTGACCGAGTCAAAGTCAAGGTCAACCCCCAAGCTAGGTGGGCCCAAGCCCAGGTCAAGCGGGCCCATGCCAAGTCGAGCCCGCGGCCGGCCTCTCCATGCCAACAACAAAATCATGTAATAAATAATTTTTATGTAATTTTTTATACATGAATGTATGTAAAATGGGCATAAAGCCAATATTTTGTAATCTCATGGCTTATGTGCAAAAATGAAATGGCACATGAGCCATGGGATGGGCAAAATGCCATTTTTTGTAAAGCCCAAGGGGCTATATGTAAATATGTAAGCCTATATAAGGCAATATGATGATGAATAAAGAAGACTTTTCATTCTCTCAAAAAAAAAACCTAGGGTTTGTATTTCTTTCCCTTTTCTGAAGGTCTCAAACCTTCTTCTTTCTTTTGAATTAAATCAAGAGTTTTACTCTTCCTTTTCAAAAACAAGATAGTTTTTCACCACCAAACCCACAAAGGGGAACTTGGATCTGTCTTTAGATCCCAAAAAGAAGAGATTTTTAGATCTCACATCTCTTGAGCCAGTCAACAGAGGAGGAAGAAGAAGAATCCATTTCCTCAACCAAAACATTTTTAGTTTTAACTCCATATATATATATATATATATATATATATATATATATATAACAACAAATATTTCCTTTCTGAAGCATAGCTTCTGTTTCTGGGACTAAAAGCCCATTTTTCCTCGCCGAAGCATAGCTTCTGTTTCTGGGGCTAAAAGCCCATTTTTCCTCGCCGGCGCCCAAGCGCCGAGCGCCCGCGTGCCGACACGTGGCGCGCTAGCGCTCGAGCGCAAAGCGCCCACGAGCCGACACGTGGTGCGCTAGCGCTCGAGCGCAAAGCGCCCACGTGCCAACACGTGGCGCGTTTGCGCTCCAGCGCCCTGCGCTCGAGCGCAAAGTGCCCACGTGGCGCGCTTGCGCTCCAACCGCCCTGCGCTTGAGTGCAAAGCGCCCACGTGCGGACACGTGGCGCGCTTGCGCTCTAGCGCCCTGTGCTCGAGCCGCAAAGCGCACGTGCCGACACGTGGCGCCTTTGCGCCGCACTGCGCACGAGCGCAAAGCGCCCACGTGCCGACACGTGGCGCGTTTGCGCTCCGGCGCACTGCGCCCGAGCGCAAAGCGCCCACGTGCCGACACGTGGCGCGTTTGCGCTCCACGCACTGCGCCCGAGCGCAAAGCGCCCACGTGCCGACACGTGGCGCGCTTGCGCTCGAGCGCCCAGCGCTCATGCCCAAAGCGCCTACGTGCCGACACGTGGCGCGCTTGCGCTCGAGCGCCCAGCGCTCATGCGCAAAGCGCCCACATGCCGACACATGGCGCGCTTGCGCCTAAGCGCATAGCACCTAAAGTGCCACAGCGCTCGAGGCGCTGGCCCCCACCCATCCTTTGGATGTCTTTCCCCCCTTTTTTTTATATATATGCATATATATATATATATACATATGCATACATATGTACACATACACATACTCCACGATACTGCCTCTGTTAGAAAAAATTTCTAACGGGGCGCTATCCGGGTAGCGGGACTCCCGATATCCGGGTAGCGGGAACCCCGTAAAAACTCTGCGTGGCTCCCGATATATCCAAACCCCCCTTTTCAAAACACAACACACGTACACTGCACATTGAGTTCGCATGACCAGTTTAACCCGTCAATCGGAGGTTCTCTCGCTCCAAAGGCGAGGGGTAATTAACGGCAGCTTAGTTCGCAGCTGCCGGAGATTCGGATCCCCACAATCATTAAACCCCGGCCTACCCTAGGCAGGGGGAATCTGTAGTGCGCCTGACAAGCACACGCGTATTCCCATCTCAATGGGGTGACGAAAAACACCCTACAATGATCTCTCAAGATTCAGACATATGTTCCTGTTGAAATACAAGTCCGAAGCTTTTGAGATATTCACATAATATAAATTAGAAGTAGAGAACCAACAACGGGTATAAGTATTATGTCCTTTGATGAGATCAGGGAGGAGAATACTTGAGCACGGAATTCTTGGACTATTCTAAAGGAGAATGAGATTCTCTCTCGGCATTACTCCTCCGTATACACCATAGCACGATGGTATATCGGGGCGGAGCAATAGCACCCTGTGTGATATGGTGTGCTCTATAATGAGTACTACTGGGTTTCCTATTTCCTTTTGGAAGTTATGCGCTTGAGAAACTGCATACCTATTGAATAGGGTTCAAATCAAATCAGTTGCCAACCACTTCATATATGATATGGAAAGGGAAGAGCCCATATCTTAAGTTTGTTAAGATTTGGGGGTTGTCCGGCCTATGTCTAAAAAGCAAAATCCGGACAAGCTCGAGGCAAAGTCAAATCTGTGGAAGTTTGTTGGATATCCCAAGCATTCGCAAGGGAATATCTTTTACCTAACCGAGGAACAAAAGATGTTTTTTGTTTCTCAACATGCCACCTTTGTGAAAGGGAATTTCTTGTGAAGAAATTAGTGGTCATGAGGTAGAACTGGAAGGAGTTCCAGCTATACAAACTACAGCAGATGATTTGGTAGAACCAAAGGATTCAATAGTTTCCAACGAACCTCAGCTTCTCCGCCGATCTAGTAGGGTTCCTCACCCACTGAGAGATACTTCGGTTTCTCTATGACAGTAGGAGCGAGGATTGCATCATGAGATGATGACCCAACTAGTTTCGAGCTGGCCATCAGGAGTGGGACTCTGTAAGAATGGCTGGATGCTTAGTGATCTGAGATGGAATCCTTATACACCAACAAAGTATGGACTTTGGTTGCTTTATCTGAAGGGTTAAATCCCCATCAGGAGCAAGTATATCTTGAGAAGATTACTTGGTGTACATGGAAAGTTTGAGACTTTCAAAGCTATGCTTAAGTCCATCCAGATCCTACTTGCCACGGCTACATACCATGACTACGATATCTGGTGGTTGGGTGTCATGACTGTTTTTCTAAATGATGTTTTAGAAGATAGCGTCTATAAGTACACAGCCAGAGGGCTTCGTAGACAGTGGGAGGAGCGGAAACGTGTGCAAGATATTTTATGTGATGAAGCAGGAATTGCGAAGTTGGAACGTCTGTTTTGATGTAGTAGTCAAAGAGTTTGACTTCATCAAAATGGTAGATGAACCTTGTATATACAAAAAGGTAGTAAAGAGTATGGTGGTGATCCTCGTAGAGTACATGGATGACATACTCTTGATAGGGAAGGAGTTTCCTATGCTACTCTCGGTCAATCTCCGCTTATCACAAGGATTCTCCATATAGGATCAAAGTGATACCTCCTAAATCCAGGGTTTTGGATCTATGAGATAGATCTAATTGGATGTTAGGATTCTCATTAGTTGTAGTAAGATGGTATCAATCGATCCTGAGGAGAATCACTGGAAAGGTTCCAGGGTGATAAGGACGACTGAATGTCAGTCGCAGGCATTATCTTTACCCTCAGTGGATGGACGGTATGTTGAAAGAGTTCCAAGCTAGATACCGTGACATACTAGACGATTAAAGGCAAGATACATCGTTACCAAGGATGCTACCAAAGAGGCAGTCTAGATATATATAAATTCATGAGATGAACTTCGTTCCTACCATTGTGTGACAATGGAGTTATGGCTTTTGCCAAGGAACCCCTCGTCCCATCTGAAATCCAGATATAATTCTTAGGCAGTATCATCTGATCATGGAGATGGTTGATCTCCAGGGAGATCGAGGTTAGGAGAGTAGACACAGAGGACAACAACGCGGATCCACTCACAAAGGCCTTTTTCCCAGTAGAGACTTTTTATGGGATGGTTGAGTATGAGATACTACAACCGCAGCAAATTGTTGGGTATGAGATACCACAACAGGTGGCCCTAGTGCAAGTGGGAGATTGTTAGTTATATGTATGCCCTAGAGGCCATTACTGTACATACGATGTATATTGTAGTGGATGCTAGGACATATATAGGGAGGACTTTCTTGCTCGACATGATAGTATGCTATCTGGTTGTAGTTTATCTTAACATGTACTCTGATTGTCTCTATATTACATGTTGATAAAGCCCTTAGGATATGTACTCGACTACTAGGACTATGATGAGATCATACTAGTGGGGCCACGGTATTCCGTGAGTACATCCTATAACTGTTCCTAGTCGAGGGTGTATCGAGACAGGGCATCGATACACCAGAGTAGACTAGCGTATACGCATCTTGACCCATATGATAGGCGATGGATGATCCCATATCCATCGGTGTTTGACATCAAGGATGGTGTACGGGTGCTTAGTAGAGACTGGGTACACTGGACGGGCTCGCCGAGAACTCCCAGATGGTATTATACCTCACGTCAGATGGCAGTTCTCCGGTGACACTGGTACAGAGTAGTCTGTTGACCCGAGATCGTCATAGAGTCTTGTGTGATTCCCACTGTGCTTTGATTTCCATCATACCACGTCCAAGAGGGTGTGCAAAAAGGTGGCTTTTGGGTACAGTCCCGAATTACATGGAGGCAATGAGCGATAGGAGGGGATTCATCTCTTCCGGTATAGGGAGTTGATGTTGTGCTGTGTTCGATTGGCTATAACTGGAAATCCCTGGCCAGAGTTGCTGAGATTTACTGGTAAGTGTTATCAGTAGTTTCTCGAACTGTTATAGACCTCATATCGACACGACTTATCAAGCTACTGGGGTCTGACGTTTACCACCCCTAGGCGAGATATGCGACATAACAGACGACGAGACTGGACTGTACGGGAGTGTTACTGATTGGATTCACAGGAGAATGTACAGGCTTGCTTGTTGATCTTATGAGCGCTCAATACCTAGGTGGCTGTTACGTTTAGCTGACCGCTTGCAGCTTGTGGGTGTTTGATATGATCATCACCTACTGCCAGTGTATTGACGATTCTTTAGAGTCCTACACAGAGCTTTCTTGGCTCAGGCAAAACGGAGTAGGAGCACATATGTGATATGTGCGGGACCGAGGATAATGCGGTATGTGATACCGTATTGGATTCTCGCGATATGAGATATCGGCCGGGTATATGTGATATAGCCGGGTCATCGTATTAGTCGGTTATATGCGATATAGCCGGATTGTCGGATCAAGTATTGATTCGATAATTTAATGTATAATAATATATATGATATATTAAATTACATTAACTAATATTAGCTCACTAAAAGATTCTTTTTCTCATTCGGATAATACATTGATATATATGCGATATATGTTAAATGTATTATTTTACTTTGTTATACTAAATATTATATATGTGATATATAATATTGTAACATGATATGATTACTAATGCAACATGTTTAGTGGCGATTAAATAAGATTAGGGTTTGATTTGGGTTAGTGCATTCATGAACCTTCTAGAAGGTTTCTTTTTGTTTTTGCAAAGATATTTACAAGTGACTCATCTCTAACCTAACTCAAACCCTTCACCCTTGGTTAATTCTCTACAAAGGTTTAGCAACCATGGTTGCATTATTCATCATTATCTTCTTTGCATTATTCATCACAAAAGGATTGATTATTCATTCATCTTCTTCCTTTTTTTTTCTTTCATGGAAAAAGTTTCTAGCTTTTTCTAAGTGATGATTATGTGTGAGAAAAAAATTATAAATGAGAGCTAAAAATCCTACTTCATCATCCTCATCTATCCTTGCCATTTAGATGAGGGTGTTCACTTCATTTAATGAGTGTTAACTTGTGTTAATGAAACTTCAAGGTAGATCATCTATGTTATCGAAAATCGGAAGCAAGACTGCATCTTTCTCTTCGTGGAGCCTCTCAAGAGTCCGGAACACGATGATCGTAGCAAAGGGACCACAACACGGAGCTCATGAAGTGAAGGACCGGATCTACAAAGGTTGTAATCCCTTTCACTTAGTGTTAAAGTGTTTAACATGCTTGTTTTCGCATAAACTCTAGTTTAAAGATCCGGCTTTGGGTTGTTCGGCACGGCTAAAATTTTAATCGGGCATAGTTGATACCTCATAGACCCTTGTGGCAGTGCATAGCAACCCTACAGGGATTGAGCCGGATTATTAAATCAGATATTGATTTAACAATTTACATGTATGTATTTCGATATGTATATTCTAGTATTATGTTCTTTGTGTTATTCTATCTCTTTGGGTATTCGTATTTTTATATGAGTACAGGTATATATATATACAGTTAAGAGTAATCCGTATTTATACGGAAAATATTTTAGAAGGTGGACACCTCATTTTAGTTTTATCCATTTATTTTTATATGGACACCTCATTTTAGTTTTATCCAGAAGATCTCAAGGAGCAAGTAAAGGCGATTAAGCTTGTTCAAGGAGATCCTTAGGTGCAAACGAAGAGGATAGAAGACCGAAGGACACGGGTCTTTTGGTGAGACATTTCTATCATAGTAGTTAGCACTTCTCTTGTTAGCTAGTTTAGGTTTATGGTAGATTCTAGAACGGTTTTTCTAGCACCAGTTTTTAAACCCCAAAATTTTTTGTTCCGCAACGGCCGCGGTAGTTGGTCAGGGCGCTAAGAAATCCCAACATGGTATCAAAGCCATCCTATAAACCCTTACTAGCTAGTTTAGACGTGTTTAAAACATCGATTGATGAAACTTTTCCAAAATCGCAATTCCATGTCCATGCTTGCTGTCGATTTTAAAACTTGTTCAAAAACATTATTTAGAGCTTCTTAAAAATACGTGCAGGCGATTATTGAAGGACTAAAGAAATTTTGGCACATAATCCTATCAAACGGCCGCGGAACCGCCGCAGAACATGCATGTTTGCGGCGGTTCTGTAACACCCTAGTTCATTTATACCAGTTCAAATCAAGTATTTCTTTATTTATGGTAGTTTCTTGATTTACTGTGTTTTGGGTGCGAATAGTATTTTGACATCAGTATTTGCATCCGACCCGACCCGCATGCTTGAAACCAGTCTTGATTCATGTTTATAATTTATCCTGACTTGTTACGTGGACTCGTGCACTTCCATATTTACATACTGCATATTGGCATTTATCTGGCATCTGCATTTTTAAATATAACATTTAAAGTCATATAAAATATTTTAAAAATACATTGCATGGCCTGCATGATACCCCTGACCCTGTGGTAGCATCCGCGCATCTTGTTCTCGTCCCGTTCAGTGAAATGGACTTGTTTGGATGGCTACGCGCACGTACGTGCATCCGTTCTTTGGGGGTATGCATTTTCGTTACCCGGATAACTAATTTTAGTTTTGGTCGACACTTATATTTTTCATATTTTGAAACTGGATTTTTTGACCCGACCCGAACGCGTTTTGGACTATTTTTGTTTTAACCAAAATCTCAATATATATAATATATAATCCTTTTATATATTAAACTGTTTATAATATACGAATTCTTAACAAAAATATATATTAAATATAAATTTTCAAATCCTATAATCTAACCCTCAACAACCACTCATTTTTTCTCTCTCTCCCTTTATATTATATTATTTCTTTTAAAATTTTTATAAATCTCTCTCTCTCTCTCTCTCTCTTTCCCACGTCTCTATCTCTCCTTTTCTCTCTCTCTCCCTCACTTTCTCTCAGATCTCGTGATTCCTGTTCACGCAGGATCCGCTCACCTCCCTTCTCTCCTTTACCGTCACCCTCCTTCTTCTTCGTTTCTTTTCTTTTTAACCCATGTGCAGCCGCCCTCGAGAACCATAACCCTAGCCTTCGCCTGCGTCGTCATCGCCGCTCCACCCTCGACCTCGCCTCCCTCCTCCATTGTCGACTTCCCCTCCTCTCTCCTATCCTCCCCCTAACTAGCCCTGACCTTTGCTTTTCCCTGCACCGAGCACCGACCTCCGACCACCATCGTCGTCGTCTTCATCCCAGAGCACCACCACCTTCACCCTCATCAGCCCATCACCGCAGCCCTCCATCACACCCTCTCTCCTCTCTCCGCACGAGAACCCACGTGAACCCAACAACCTAACGAACCCGCGAACCCTAACCCTAGCTTCCGCCGGAGACCACGTCATCGTTGCCTCATCTCCCCTCTCCTCCTCTCTTCCCTCGAGCATCTCTCTTCTTTCCCCGACCAACCATTTTCCCTGCACACCAAGATCCCTGCAGCCTCACAACCCACTGCAAACTGAGAACACCCTCCAACCCATCACCGGCTCCTCGCCGGAGCTCCGACCCCGTCGGCCTTACCCCATCACCACCATCTCCCTCCTCCCTCCTATCCTCACCTGAGCACCAAAAACCCTACACACCCCGATCCCTGACAATCTTGAAACCCCCACTGCCTTTTCCATGAAATCTTGCCGGTAAACCCCATCGCCGGAAAACCATCGTCAACAACTCCCTTGCCACCTCCTCTGGCCCCAGCACCATACCAGAGCCACCCCAAATATTCCTTTCCTTCTTCTTCTTCTTTTCTTTCCTTCTCTTTTCTTGGTCTACTTTCTTTTCTGGTGATCATCCGCTGGAGTCGTGCTTGCCGCCGCTGATCCAGACGATCCAGTGAACGTCCCTTGCTTGCGTGATTACTCTCTTGCCTTGCCTGGACCCGTCCCACGTGCCGTGTGCGCGTTGCGATGATTTACCGATGTCGGACGTACCGTACGCATCCGTCGCGTGATCCAATCGAGCCAAGTTACTCTTGCTACATGCTATACTACAATATACTGCACCCAATTGAATAATAACATTTCATATTACTTAGTTGTACATCCCACATTACCATTTTACCATTTTACTGTTATACGACGTCCGTGTGCATCCATATCATTATCTACATATCTAGTCGCATGCTAATTCATCTTGCTACATGTTAGGTATATTATTATGCATCCATATGAATAAAAATATCACATGTTGAATGCATTGTACATCCATATTAAAGTTTACCACTTTCGGACACCCGTTTGCATCCATATCATTTAATATACATGTAGCTGCATCTACAGATCACATTAATTCATATTATTATTGTAGTAACACCCCATGCTTAATAATGTGCATCCCACTTAGTCTTGGAACTGTAAATGTAACCCCAATCGATATTTGTGTGTCCATACCATTAATTTTATATCTATTCGCATACCATGTCACATTATTACATATTATTGTTTTATTGGCACCCCGTACTTGATAATGTGCACCTTACATTGTCATGATGTAACCCCTGATAAATATTTGTGCATCCATGCTTTTATTGTGCATCCATACCTGCTACAGTTTTATTATGAGCATCCGCTTGATACATGTGCACTACCAGACATGACCTGACGTACCACTGCTTGACTTGATACCTGATCTTGTTACTAATGCCAACAATCCTGACTTGACGTCCCGGTGGACGTATCCTGTTGTTTATTTCAGACAAAACCTGTATCTGCTTCATCCTGTGTTAGCATTAGCTCCGGATTATCAATACCTGACTTGAACACATAACCTTGAGGGTATGGGGAAATCAAAAGTGTAAACTAAAGTGTAACTTAAAAGGGTATTACTTGATCCGTGGTCCCGGGGGGTAACGGGACAGAGCCATTCGTGATTCTTACATCTTGATCCGTGATCCCGAGGGGTAACGGGACAGAACCAATCTTGGTTCACATATTCCTGATCCGTGGTCCAGGGGGGTAACGGGACATATTCTTTGAGTTACATGGTGGATTACATTAATTTATTTCAAACAAACTTTAGAATAGATAACCCAGTATCACAGCTTAGATTGATCACTGCACGTCACATATACTGATACACTTCACTGTTATACATCCCTGTTGACTTGTTACTATTTACGATTCATGCATGTATATCTCGTGTATCCTGTTCATTTATTATTGTCTGATATCATGACGCACTAACGTCTGGGTTTTGCATGGCCCAGATCCTCTACCCTTGTCGCAGGCTGATCAGGAGTATTTCCGTCGTCAGGCCGAGCAGTGAGGATCCTGTTATTATCCAGTTAGTATCCAGTTTAGTTATGTTTACTTTCCAGATGTTATTGCTCATTGGATTTATTGCTTCCGCATATTATTTCTGTACTCGTTTATTCTGGCTCATGGACATGTACTAGATAGTTTCTTTTATTTTTCCTGTTCTTGATGTCTATGGACAGCCGTAATGTGACTGTAGAGGGATGTTTCCTAGCCACAGGTAGCATGGTTGGCTCTTTCATGTGCCGATCATAGCGCACTCTGGGAAGCGGGGCGTGACAGGGTTTGTTTGGTATCAGAGCCATAGGATTTAGGTTAATCGGGTTTGATTCTTTTGTAGTTGGGTATTGGACCCAATACACGAATCAGAAAACCTGTAATTAGGAACATGTCCTGCCACATTGTTATCGTGATTCTTGAATCATATATTTCTCTTGACCCTTGTCTTGACGATGTGCAAACAACTTTGCATCTCGACTTGAAACCTTTTGGTTCCTTAATGTTTCTCTATATTCTGATACTAGGATTTGGGCGACTTAAACGGAGTTATGTGATTGTAACTATGAACTGCGGCATGGTTACAATGCGGTACTCTATTTAAGTGACTTGGAGTCCTAGTCTTGATTCGCTTCCTTATTTCATGGTCGTTATATTACTTTGCTTCTCTCGGTTTCATTGCTTACCAGTTCATGTTTTGCAGATTTCTTGGTGATCGATACTGGCAGTTATGATGTTGTCTTGGGAATGGATTTTCTCAGCACTTTCCACGCTCACATTGATTGTAGCGCAAAGAAAGTGATTTTCCAGATTCCCAGACATCCGGAGTTTGTTTTTGCTGGAGGTAGCAGTTCTGTCGGGCCAGTCGAGTTTAGGGATAGGCCGACAAGCACCGGTCTTTCGTCGATGGAAGTTGATAAGGAGGAAGCGCCAGCTGTAGTTCGAGAGTTCATGGACATGTTCAAGGACATCTCGGGTTTACCTCCAAAATGAGATGTGGAGTTCGCGATCGATCTTGTTCCGGTGCAGCGCCAATCTCAAAGGCTTACTATTTAATGGCACCAATGGAGTTGGAAGAAGTCAAGAAGCAGGTTACCGAATTGTTAGAGAAGGGTTGGATTCGTAGCAGCAATTCAAGAAGCAGGTTACCGAATTGTTGGAGCTCCAGTTCTTCTAGTAAAGAAGAAAGATGGCACAAGGAGAATGTGCATCGATTATCGAGAATTAAACCGGGTGACTATTAAGAACGAGTACCCGATCCCTCGCATTGGCGAATTATTCGAGCAACTTAATGGCGTGAGGGTATTCTCGAAGCTGAATTTGCGATCCGGATATCATCAGGTTGGAGTTAAACAAGAGGATATTTGCAGGACTGCGTTCCGAACTCGATATGGACATCATGAGTATTTAGTGATGCCATTCGGAGTCACGAATGCATCGGCGATATTTATGGACTTGATGAACCGAATCTTTTCACCGTTCTTGGACCAGTTTATAGTGGTGTTCATTGATGATATTCTGGTCTACTCGAGGAGCATTGAAGAGCATGCGGAACACTTGAAGATCGCATTGCAGACATTGAGGCAAGAAAGATTGTATGCAAAGATGAGCAAGTGCGGGTTTTGGCTTGAAAAAGTGAAGTTTTTGGGGCATGTTGTATCCGGAGATGGAATCGCCGTTGACCCTAAAAAGATTGCACCAATTCAAGATTGGCCGATTCCGAGGAGTGTAGCGGAGATCAGAAGTTTTCTTGGACTTGCAGGATACTACAGAAGATTCGTGGAGAATTTTGCTCGCTTAGTTGAGCCTTTGACCAAGCTTATGCGTAAGGAAGTACCATTCGTTTGGACGGATAGTTGTGCGTCAGCTTTTGAGGCGTTGAAGCAAAGATTAATAACCGCTCCTATTTTGACCGTACCAGACGGTTCCGGAGGATTGGTGATTCATAGCGACGTATCTGGGAAAGGTTTGGGATGTGTTTTGATGCAGCATGGGAAGGTTATAGCCTACGCATCGAGACAGTTGAAGACCCATGAGAAGAATTACCCAACTCATGATTTGGAGCTTGCAGCAGTAATTTTCGCTTTGAAGATTTGGAGACACTACTTACTGGGCGAAAGGGTCAAAGTATTCACCGATCACAAAAGCCTAAAGTATGTGTTCACGCAGAAAGAGCTTAATATGAGGCAGCGTAGATGGTTGGAGCTAATGGCTGACTATGATATTGATCTCAAGTACCATCCGGAGAAAATTAATGTAGTGCCCAGATTGGGAAAACTACCCAAATCTAGGTACCCAGATTGGGAAATGTCATCGAGGGCTGATTGGGGTAGTTTTCCCATCAGCCCTCGATGAAAATTAATGTAGTTTCCCAATTTGGTCGTCACACAGTGTTTAATGCTCCTTACCTAACCATCCACTGATATAGGTAAATGTCATCGACATAATATCAAAAGGTATATCTCACTCTATGAAAATAGACGTACAGATATATCGATTTGAAATTGGTGCACAACAGCGGATATTCAAAACCAAATATTTGCCGACCGGCAAACAACCCAGGTGACTTCCTCAAATATCACCGATTACAACGAATCCCGATATAATGAGGATGATCACCCAATTCCCAATAACTTACTCCCACTCATCATCTGTAAAACCATACAGATGTGAGAATTATTCCTGGCAAATACATACCCTGGAGTAAGTGTCTAATCGGGAAATCAGTTTTCTTTTAACAGTACACAGTTGAAACTGAAACATTGAAATGTTTCGATGGGGTATGCTGGTATTCCTAGTAATGCCTCTTCCATTATCCAGATTCACAACTGTAACCGTATAATTCTTTACCATCTTTCTAAATCCCTTTCTGTGTCTTTAGTCATTACCTTCTGTACACCCCTTTAGGCCAAATGGTTTTCTTCCTTCCCTACCGTTCGGCACCAGCCTATGGTTTGGAAGAAGACTATCCAAAAAGCATAAAGGGTGTACTGTCCTAATCCTAGGAACACTCGCAATGCGAGAGAAGGTGAAGATAAAAGACACCTGAATGTACTTTATTCATATTTCTCCTGAACCAGAATCCATCCCCGAACTGGAACAAGTTCCTTTCGAGTTCGTATATAACCATACGATGGAGTATCCAATAAAATGGGATCTTCGTAGTGATACGGAGTGTCCTGGAGAAATACAAAGGTGATTTAGAATTGGCGAAGAAATACTTGGTTTGGTCGTGAATATCAGTCGCAATTTACTTTGCCCTCCTACTAATCCCTTGCTTTGTCTTAACTTAATACCTTCTGCACACCATTGTTATGCTAATTGGTTTTCTTCATTCCCTACCGGTCGGCACCAGCCTAAGGTTTGGAAGAAGACTATCCAATTTGCGTAATAGGTGTACTATCTCCTAAACCAAGGAGTACTCGCAACCTGAGAGAAGGTGAAAAGAAAAGACAACTGAATAGTCCTATCCGTTTTCTCCAGAACCAGAAACCATCCTCGAAATCCTTCGAGTTCGTATATAACCATACGATGGTTTTGTCCAATGGAAGTGGACGTTCGTAGTAAAATGGGGTGTCCTGGAGAAAAGGGTAAAAGTAGGAGTGGCAATGAGGTCTGCAACTCTGACAATCCAAAAAGCCAGTGTTAAGAAGGTTCGGTCAACTTGGTCACTGAGTTATAGTCCAGGGTCGGGTCAATGGTCGCTGCCAGAGAGAGAGAAAAGAAACACTCAGCGTGCACTCTAACCTAGATCAGAATGGTTACCAATTTATCTAATCAGGAAACCTCCCACTGTATCTCAAATTCTCCTCCAAACCTGAAAGAAGAAATTAGTCGGGATCACCCGAGGAGTAAACTAACTCATCAGTGGAAATCGGGATCCAACTATCATCGCATGATAACTTGACGGAATCCACTCAAGTCACCACACTCCAGAAGGTATGCGCATGCCTGGCAAGTTTCAGTTCTTTTGAAACTCCCGATGTGATTTTTACCCCTAGGACCCAAGTGACCTTGACACAGTCAACAAATCAAAGAGTCCTAGTCAAGTTCAGCCCGTCATTATCCTGGATTGCATTAAACCCACCCGTACGAGCCCTTGACACAGTCAACAAGGCCGCACGACTGTCCTAACCAATCCCATTTATATGCTGCAAACAAACACTACTTAGCTACCGCACACTACGCCTTGACACAGTCAACAAACGCAGCACGAATACCAAGTAATACTTGTAAGAAATGACGGAGGGCTACGTCTAGTTTTTGGCGAAAAACTTTTAACGTAATGAACTTGATATCGTTGAAGGAACTGCATAACCTTTTATAAAAATATAGTGACGAAAACCTTTACTAAAGAGGTCACTCCCGGTGAAGGGATCTCGGCTCTTTCCCCGTAGAATGAGGTGCAGGATATTCCAACTGAATACCACGATGCAAAGCAAAAGTAATCGGCTATAGTGAAGTTATTGCCCTGACGCAAACTTCTGTCCAAGGGGTCACTCCCGGTGAAGGGATCTCGGCCCTTGCCTCGTCGATTGAGGAGCAGGATATTCCAAATGAATACCACGATGCAAAACAAAAGTGAACGTCCTTGCAATAACAGCTTTTTGAAAAAGTGTTCCAACAACATCAGATTAGGTTTGTTTATCTTGCATTGATCCGAATCAACGCACTCCCATCAATTGATCACACCACAAAGAACGAAAATATACTGACGTACGTATATGCCATCCGCATTCGCCACTGGGTCCCGTCATCACCCGTTAGGTTAGCTTACTAACGACAGAGCGGGGACTGGAATAGCGCGGATGAAAAACATATACAACATCTACTAATATATATACCAATATATTATATTTCGCTCAAGGCGTGAATAAAATGCAACATCACAGAAATGTACAGCATCACAGAACAATACAGATATCTGGAAACCCCGGGTTTCACAGAGCCGCTGCTGAAACCCGACGTTCCCCTGGTCGTGTGGATAGCCTGTGCAATGAAATCCTAGACCCCTACGGGCGCGGCAAGTCACCCGCCAAAACCTGAAGCGAGGCAGCCCCCTTCAGTACCGTGAATGGACTACCCAGCACTTCACGGAATCCGGCAACTTGGGCACCCCTCCTGGGTCAACCTGTACCCCCTACGAGTGCGGCGAATAGCCCACCAATTCCAGACTGAAGCCCCTTCCGTCCCAATGCCATGAGATGCGGGCTTGTTGCCTTCTAGAACCCGGCTATCCGTGCACCCCTCCGCGGGGTAACCCTAGTACAGAAAGTAAAATATACATACACCGGGTACATCGACCGCAACCAGGTCGTGCCCCAAAAGAATAATACAAACAGGCAGTGACGGCAGTCCACATGTCGGACGCTCGCCCCGCAATATCAAATGTATAAAATACAACAAAACTGTACTAGCATTGCATCCAGGCTATCCCCCACGACCGATCCGCAACATCACAGCATAAACAAAGAACATCAACGTGAAAGTCACGTTCGCAAATCCGTCTAACCGGGCTATAGCAGTTAGACCGGATTTACCGATCGAGTGACATTCACGGTCGCAGATATAATGTAAATACTGTGAAATAATGTGTTTAAAATTTTCCGATTGACCAAAAATTAACAAGTGGGCCCCCAATCAAAACTGTAGCAGTCACAGAAATTCTGGGCCCAAACTTAACATTCCAGAAACCACATTTTCAACACAGAAACATACTACAAAAATTTGGGTGACTGAACAGTCTAACCCGCGGCGGAAGAGCGGCCAAAGCATGGCTTTGGCCGCGCTTCCGCGGCGATTCTTACTGTTCACGATTCCAAATTTTTGCAGATCTCTTATAATGTCCTATACATCATTCTGAAACAGCCTGAAAAATTTTTCAAGCCCGGAAAAAATCGACAGAAAACTGATGTACATGAAATACGTGTTTTCGGGATTTTGTTCGATCGGAAACGTAAAACACATTACACAAAAGCTAGGTAAGGTTAATGGCGTGGCTCTGATACCATGTTGCGCCACGGCAGCGCCCCGGCCGTCTTACTCGAGGCCAAATTGCGGAATCAAAATTTTTCCTTACTCGGAAACCGGCGCTACCGCGGACAAAGAAAACCCGGATCGTTAACCATTAACCTACGCTAGCAATCAAGAGATAGGGTGAGAAGTATACCGAGTGATCCGAGTCCTCCGGTCTTCTCTTCATCATCCCGATCTCCCGCGGAAAAGCTTGGCTCCACATCGTCGCCTCCTCGCCGGAAAGGGCACCACATCGCCTTCGTCTTTTACGGGCTCCCGCCTCAATACCGAGGCAACTCGAGCATGAAGCCGGCAACTCGACATGCTCAAGATTTGCTGTAGGAAGTAGTGTAGAAACTTTGTCTCTTGGAGTTTATGTAGTTGCCATTGATGGATGGAGGAAGAGGTAAAGAAAATTGGTGCTTTCAATTTTCTAGCAAGAAGAAGATGAAATGAACTCTCTCATTCTTTTTCTTTCTCTCTTTCTTTTTCTTCTACTCTCTTTTTTTTCCATAACCATGAAAGACTTTCTTCAAGTGAGAATGAGAATGGTGGAGGAATGAAAACATAAGGCAAAGGGAGGTGAGTGTAGGAGCATTCAAGAGGTGACCACATCCAAGGTCAAAGAAAACATCAACCATGCTTAAAACACTATGCACTCCATAACCTTTCACTTCTCATATAAATCAAGTGATGGATGAAAGAAATGAAATCTATCATAATCTAACTTTATGCAAGAAACCCCCCCACAAAGTGTAATTTGCAAAACTGCAAATTACCCCCTCCATTAGAAAAGTCCGGCCGGGAAAGAACAAAGGAAAAACGGCCGGAACGGAATGCAAACTGGCAACTCCAGAAAACTGGTCCCGTAATAAATTACAGGAAAACCCCGACACTGTGCATACACACCCGCATCTGTATTCCGACCGGATACAGATGCAATGAGACAAAATCTACACTGTACTAAACTAGTACCGGCTTAAACCAAAGCCGGCTAGTAAAATCCGTTCGATCCTGATCCGTGCAATACCGCACGTATCAGATCAAACCCTGCCATATAACTATACGGCCACTAGTACAAACCGTCCGATCCTGATCCGTGCAATACCGCACGTATCTGATTGGACCCTGCCATATCTCCATACGGCCTCTACAGCGTTTCGCCCGAAAGCTTGAGTAACTGTAAGTGTGGTGGACTCTAAAGACTCGTCAATACTATGGCTGTGGATTTAACCACTAGCACGTCAGAGGTATAAGCCAATACGTGACGGGCCACCAGCTATCGACCAAAAGGGACGTCGATGAGGAAGCTCACCCCGACACCCTACTGAGCCTGTCAGTGACAATATCCGTACAGTCCGGTCCGTTCGTCTATGAGTATCGCATGGCGGGCCTAGGGGGTTGGTGGAAGTCAGACCCCCAAAAGCGGTACAAGTCGTGTCGGAGTGTAGCCCAGAACGCCCTGAGATACTACTGGAATACCTACCAGTAAATCTCCTGCCTCGGCCGAGGGCTTTGCGTAATGGCTCTCCTAGACACAGCGCGACCTCACCCCCAATACCGGGAGAGACGAACCCCTGAAGATCCGCTCACTGCCTCCATGTGGCTCGGGACTGTACCCAACTAAAACCTGTTTGCACGACTCCTTTGAGCCGTGGTAGGGTAGTAATCAAAGTACAGTGGGAACTCACACGAGACAAATGACGATCCTCAGGTCGATGAACTAACCTGTACACATGTCACCAGGGAACTGCTATCTGACGTCTGGTATAAGACCAACTGGCAGGTTCCCGGCGAGTCCTGTCCGGTGTACTCATAACCCAATGAGCACCTGTACACATCTTAGGTGAACCAACTGACACCAGTGGCTTGTGAGACCGGCCACCGCCCCTCGTCGGGGTCTCGACTGTATACACTAGTCTACTAATGGAGTATAGATGCCCAGTCTCGAAACTCCCACGACTAGGGACCTTTTAAGGATGTGCTTATAGACCCCAGCTCCCACGTATATGATCGCCATCATACTGCTGGTCGTCAAGCAAGAATCCTAGGGGCTCTATCAACGTGTAATAGCGACATGTCAGGTCACCTAAAGCAGTACACGATGATGAAGATAAACCAGATAGCATACTATCATCTCGAGTAAGACTGTCCTACCGGGATAGGTCCTCCCTCAATCATTGCAATCACGTGCCTGTGATCCAATAATTGACTCTGAGGGCACTATCTCCAACAATCTCCCACTTGCACTCAAGGCTAATTATTGCGATGTCGCATACTCACAGCCCGTGTGATACCGAACACCCAACTCCTCTACTAGTCAGTCTCACAAAGCTCGTTTGCGAAACTATTGCGTTCGAGGAATAGCCTCAGTGAGTGGATCCGCTGTGATGTTTCTTTCTATATCTCTCTATATCTCAAGTTCGCGGAGAAAGCCATCTCCCGAAATGAGCAATACCTGTCTTAGAATGTCTGGATGTCTGATGGGACCTAGCTCATAAATGAACTCCAAATCCAAACTTCTTAGACTATATCGTCAACTGAACTTAATCAGTATCCTGCACCATGCCACCCTCAGTATTGCCTTGGACCACCTGTCCAAAATACTGCCCCTCTTCAAAAGGAAAACTATAACTCTGACAACCTCCTTGTCGTCCATGTCACCTTGGAAGCCTGGAATGATAACTGTCTCCCAAATGAGGCTGTCGTTATCATATCCCTAGAACATCAGCTTATGTTCTAAAACTGCCTCCGACTGTTTCTCCAGGATTGGATCAATATCAACTT
This sequence comes from Agapanthus africanus, assembly GCA_030015575.1. Taxonomy (NCBI): domain Eukaryota; kingdom Viridiplantae; phylum Streptophyta; class Magnoliopsida; order Asparagales; family Amaryllidaceae; genus Agapanthus; species Agapanthus africanus. The sequence continues at coordinate 200,085,327 of CM057347.1, read as the reverse complement.
ATTGCATCTAGTGCAAGAACAACATCTGGTGTGGTACTTGACATCTCATGATTGACTCAATTGCCTAAGCAAGTGATCTGCCAATCAAGAGTATTCCTCTCCCCTTTAGTCTATAAGACACCTTTAGAGAGGGTGACACCATTAACTGCAGGTATACTACCGTGCCTGGAGTCGTCCATTCTAAATACTCATAGAATGCTGTCAAGGTACCCAGATTGGGAAACTACCCAAATCTAGATCTAAAACCATAGATCTAGTAACCAGTATGTCTGATATAATATCCAAGTCCCATGTGGAGAAAACACTGTGTGACGACCAAAGTATAACCGATCGTAGTATAGGAATGTCACTTCCTACTACCTTCTCAACAGATCCATCCCCTATTCTGATGACGTCAAACCCATGACTGTCACATCAGAACCAGATGATCTAACTCCGCTATATCTGCTTTAGTCTATAAATAGACATAAGCATAAAGTCCACCAATGCTTCCGCTGCTCCCACTGACTACGACAACCCTCTGCCAGAGTCATATAGACGTGCACTTCTAAAGCTAGTTTAGAACGACGCTATACTCATCCTCCTGCCGGGTCTCGCAGCCTGGAACAACAACAATGGCAAGTGTGGGTTAACAAGAACTTCCCTGTCACCGTCCTTGAGGCTACCGGAGTACCTCTCGGGTGCCTGAAGTTACCCACCGTATCTGCGGAGTGGCCAATGGAATGTCAAATCAGATTGAATCTTTAGGTTCCTTATTAAATCTTCAGTAATCGTTTGCGGTTCTGGAATCACTTCCAGTTCTACCATACTCCCACTGCTGTTTTTGAAAAAATCCATTTTTAATAAAACTGTGGCGAGTCTAGAACAATATTTCTATTGATCTGCCAGATGGTAGAAAGTCAACCCTCGTCATAGCCTGGGTCAACCCACAAACAGCCATTACAGAAACGTGCCTTGAGTTATCCGGAGTCTGGTTTTAAGCATAACCCGGACAACTCCCCGTACCTTAACATCGTTAAGATATGAACTGTTCTATATCCAATATAGAACCAGAGGCACTGATTTATTTGAACCAGATTCAAATCATGCAGCTGTCTCCAGTGCATGTCAACTAAATGGAGAGAGGCCGATCAGCGTTACTCAACTTAGGAATGCTTCCAATTATGAGTAACCTGAAAGAGAAGCAAGTTCTCATTACTATCAACTGAATACCATACACAAGTATCTACATCTTCGATCTCTTTGAAGAATCCCGATACTTGCTACACCTGGTACTCTACTTTATTCAAATACCTATAACTCCTCAAAACTTAGACCATGTGTTTCTACGAAACACATGTCTAAGAACTTGAGAAGTTAAAAGTAAACAGAATATAGTATGAGGACCAACCCCTCTGTCCTAATGGACACTGGACAACATACAATACTCTGTATAAGTCCGCTGAGTCTAACAACTCTTTCACTGTGCGTCGCAGGTTGAAAACTGTACTTATGGTTAAGAAGAATTACACCGCTGTTTAATGCTCCTTACCTAACCATCCACTGATATAGGTAAATGTCATCGACATAATATCAAAAGGTATATCTCACTCTATGAAAATAGACGTACAGATATATCGATTTGAAATTGGTGCACAACAGCGGATATTCAAAACCAAATATTTGCCGACCGGCAAACAACCCAGGTGACTTCCTCAAATATCACCGATTACAACGAATCCCGATATAATGAGGATGATCACCCAATTCCCAATAACTTACTCCCACTCATCATCTGTAAAACCATACAGATGTGAGAATTATTCCTGGCAAATACATACCCTGGAGTAAGTGTCTAATCGGGAAATCAGTTTTCTTTTAACAGTACACAGTTGAAACTGAAACATTGAAATGTTTCGATGGGGTATGCTGGTATTCCTAGTAATGCCTCTTCCATTATCCAGATTCACAACTGTAACCGTATAATTCTTTACCATCTTTCTAAATCCCTTTCTGTGTCTTTAGTCATTACCTTCTGTACACCCCTTTAGGCCAAATGGTTTTCTTCCTTCCCTACCGTTCGGCACCAGCCTATGGTTTGGAAGAAGACTATCCAAAAAGCATAAAGGGTGTACTGTCCTAATCCTAGGAACACTCGCAATGCGAGAGAAGGTGAAGATAAAAGACACCTGAATGTACTTTATTCATATTTCTCCTGAACCAGAATCCATCCCCGAACTGGAACAAGTTCCTTTCGAGTTCGTATATAACCATACGATGGAGTATCCAATAAAATGGGATCTTCGTAGTGATACGGAGTGTCCTGGAGAAATACAAAGGTGATTTAGAATTGGCGAAGAAATACTTGGTTTGGTCGTGAATATCAGTCGCAATTTACTTTGCCCTCCTACTAATCCCTTGCTTTGTCTTAACTTAATACCTTCTGCACACCATTGTTATGCTAATTGGTTTTCTTCATTCCCTACCGGTCGGCACCAGCCTAAGGTTTGGAAGAAGACTATCCAATTTGCGTAATAGGTGTACTATCTCCTAAACCAAGGAGTACTCGCAACCTGAGAGAAGGTGAAAAGAAAAGACAACTGAATAGTCCTATCCGTTTTCTCCAGAACCAGAAACCATCCTCGAAATCCTTCGAGTTCGTATATAACCATACGATGGTTTTGTCCAATGGAAGTGGACGTTCGTAGTAAAATGGGGTGTCCTGGAGAAAAGGGTAAAAGTAGGAGTGGCAATGAGGTCTGCAACTCTGACAATCCAAAAAGCCAGTGTTAAGAAGGTTCGGTCAACTTGGTCACTGAGTTATAGTCCAGGGTCGGGTCAATGGTCGCTGCCAGAGAGAGAGAAAAGAAACACTCAGCGTGCACTCTAACCTAGATCAGAATGGTTACCAATTTATCTAATCAGGAAACCTCCCACTGTATCTCAAATTCTCCTCCAAACCTGAAAGAAGAAATTAGTCGGGATCACCCGAGGAGTAAACTAACTCATCAGTGGAAATCGGGATCCAACTATCATCGCATGATAACTTGACGGAATCCACTCAAGTCACCACACTCCAGAAGGTATGCGCATGCCTGGCAAGTTTCAGTTCTTTTGAAACTCCCGATGTGATTTTTACCCCTAGGACCCAAGTGACCTTGACACAGTCAACAAATCAAAGAGTCCTAGTCAAGTTCAGCCCGTCATTATCCTGGATTGCATTAAACCCACCCGTACGAGCCCTTGACACAGTCAACAAGGCCGCACGACTGTCCTAACCAATCCCATTTATATGCTGCAAACAAACACTACTTAGCTACCGCACACTACGCCTTGACACAGTCAACAAACGCAGCACGAATACCAAGTAATACTTGTAAGAAATGACGGAGGGCTACGTCTAGTTTTTGGCGAAAAACTTTTAACGTAATGAACTTGATATCGTTGAAGGAACTGCATAACCTTTTATAAAAATATAGTGACGAAAACCTTTACTAAAGAGGTCACTCCCGGTGAAGGGATCTCGGCTCTTTCCCCGTAGAATGAGGTGCAGGATATTCCAACTGAATACCACGATGCAAAGCAAAAGTAATCGGCTATAGTGAAGTTATTGCCCTGACGCAAACTTCTGTCCAAGGGGTCACTCCCGGTGAAGGGATCTCGGCCCTTGCCTCGTCGATTGAGGAGCAGGATATTCCAAATGAATACCACGATGCAAAACAAAAGTGAACGTCCTTGCAATAACAGCTTTTTGAAAAAGTGTTCCAACAACATCAGATTAGGTTTGTTTATCTTGCATTGATCCGAATCAACGCACTCCCATCAATTGATCACACCACAAAGAACGAAAATATACTGACGTACGTATATGCCATCCGCATTCGCCACTGGGTCCCGTCATCACCCGTTAGGTTAGCTTACTAACGACAGAGCGGGGACTGGAATAGCGCGGATGAAAAACATATACAACATCTACTAATATATATACCAATATATTATATTTCGCTCAAGGCGTGAATAAAATGCAACATCACAGAAATGTACAGCATCACAGAACAATACAGATATCTGGAAACCCCGGGTTTCACAGAGCCGCTGCTGAAACCCGACGTTCCCCTGGTCGTGTGGATAGCCTGTGCAATGAAATCCTAGACCCCTACGGGCGCGGCAAGTCACCCGCCAAAACCTGAAGCGAGGCAGCCCCCTTCAGTACCGTGAATGGACTACCCAGCACTTCACGGAATCCGGCAACTTGGGCACCCCTCCTGGGTCAACCTGTACCCCCTACGAGTGCGGCGAATAGCCCACCAATTCCAGACTGAAGCCCCTTCCGTCCCAATGCCATGAGATGCGGGCTTGTTGCCTTCTAGAACCCGGCTATCCGTGCACCCCTCCGCGGGGTAACCCTAGTACAGAAAGTAAAATATACATACACCGGGTACATCGACCGCAACCAGGTCGTGCCCCAAAAGAATAATACAAACAGGCAGTGACGGCAGTCCACATGTCGGACGCTCGCCCCGCAATATCAAATGTATAAAATACAACAAAACTGTACTAGCATTGCATCCAGGCTATCCCCCACGACCGATCCGCAACATCACAGCATAAACAAAGAACATCAACGTGAAAGTCACGTTCGCAAATCCGTCTAACCGGGCTATAGCAGTTAGACCGGATTTACCGATCGAGTGACATTCACGGTCGCAGATATAATGTAAATACTGTGAAATAATGTGTTTAAAATTTTCCGATTGACCAAAAATTAACAAGTGGGCCCCCAATCAAAACTGTAGCAGTCACAGAAATTCTGGGCCCAAACTTAACATTCCAGAAACCACATTTTCAACACAGAAACATACTACAAAAATTTGGGTGACTGAACAGTCTAACCCGCGGCGGAAGAGCGGCCAAAGCATGGCTTTGGCCGCGCTTCCGCGGCGATTCTTACTGTTCACGATTCCAAATTTTTGCAGATCTCTTATAATGTCCTATACATCATTCTGAAACAGCCTGAAAAATTTTTCAAGCCCGGAAAAAATCGACAGAAAACTGATGTACATGAAATACGTGTTTTCGGGATTTTGTTCGATCGGAAACGTAAAACACATTACACAAAAGCTAGGTAAGGTTAATGGCGTGGCTCTGATACCATGTTGCGCCACGGCAGCGCCCCGGCCGTCTTACTCGAGGCCAAATTGCGGAATCAAAATTTTTCCTTACTCGGAAACCGGCGCTACCGCGGACAAAGAAAACCCGGATCGTTAACCATTAACCTACGCTAGCAATCAAGAGATAGGGTGAGAAGTATACCGAGTGATCCGAGTCCTCCGGTCTTCTCTTCATCATCCCGATCTCCCGCGGAAAAGCTTGGCTCCACATCGTCGCCTCCTCGCCGGAAAGGGCACCACATCGCCTTCGTCTTTTACGGGCTCCCGCCTCAATACCGAGGCAACTCGAGCATGAAGCCGGCAACTCGACATGCTCAAGATTTGCTGTAGGAAGTAGTGTAGAAACTTTGTCTCTTGGAGTTTATGTAGTTGCCATTGATGGATGGAGGAAGAGGTAAAGAAAATTGGTGCTTTCAATTTTCTAGCAAGAAGAAGATGAAATGAACTCTCTCATTCTTTTTCTTTCTCTCTTTCTTTTTCTTCTACTCTCTTTTTTTTCCATAACCATGAAAGACTTTCTTCAAGTGAGAATGAGAATGGTGGAGGAATGAAAACATAAGGCAAAGGGAGGTGAGTGTAGGAGCATTCAAGAGGTGACCACATCCAAGGTCAAAGAAAACATCAACCATGCTTAAAACACTATGCACTCCATAACCTTTCACTTCTCATATAAATCAAGTGATGGATGAAAGAAATGAAATCTATCATAATCTAACTTTATGCAAGAAACCCCCCCACAAAGTGTAATTTGCAAAACTGCAAATTACCCCCTCCATTAGAAAAGTCCGGCCGGGAAAGAACAAAGGAAAAACGGCCGGAACGGAATGCAAACTGGCAACTCCAGAAAACTGGTCCCGTAATAAATTACAGGAAAACCCCGACACTGTGCATACACACCCGCATCTGTATTCCGACCGGATACAGATGCAATGAGACAAAATCTACACTGTACTAAACTAGTACCGGCTTAAACCAAAGCCGGCTAGTAAAATCCGTTCGATCCTGATCCGTGCAATACCGCACGTATCAGATCAAACCCTGCCATATAACTATACGGCCACTAGTACAAACCGTCCGATCCTGATCCGTGCAATACCGCACGTATCTGATTGGACCCTGCCATATCTCCATACGGCCTCTACAGCGTTTCGCCCGAAAGCTTGAGTAACTGTAAGTGTGGTGGACTCTAAAGACTCGTCAATACTATGGCTGTGGATTTAACCACTAGCACGTCAGAGGTATAAGCCAATACGTGACGGGCCACCAGCTATCGACCAAAAGGGACGTCGATGAGGAAGCTCACCCCGACACCCTACTGAGCCTGTCAGTGACAATATCCGTACAGTCCGGTCCGTTCGTCTATGAGTATCGCATGGCGGGCCTAGGGGGTTGGTGGAAGTCAGACCCCCAAAAGCGGTACAAGTCGTGTCGGAGTGTAGCCCAGAACGCCCTGAGATACTACTGGAATACCTACCAGTAAATCTCCTGCCTCGGCCGAGGGCTTTGCGTAATGGCTCTCCTAGACACAGCGCGACCTCACCCCCAATACCGGGAGAGACGAACCCCTGAAGATCCGCTCACTGCCTCCATGTGGCTCGGGACTGTACCCAACTAAAACCTGTTTGCACGACTCCTTTGAGCCGTGGTAGGGTAGTAATCAAAGTACAGTGGGAACTCACACGAGACAAATGACGATCCTCAGGTCGATGAACTAACCTGTACACATGTCACCAGGGAACTGCTATCTGACGTCTGGTATAAGACCAACTGGCAGGTTCCCGGCGAGTCCTGTCCGGTGTACTCATAACCCAATGAGCACCTGTACACATCTTAGGTGAACCAACTGACACCAGTGGCTTGTGAGACCGGCCACCGCCCCTCGTCGGGGTCTCGACTGTATACACTAGTCTACTAATGGAGTATCGATGCCCAGTCTCGAAACTCCCACGACTAGGGACCTTTTAAGGATGTGCTTATAGACCCCAGCTCCCACGTATATGATCGCCATCATACTGCTGGTCGTCAAGCAAGAATCCTAGGGGCTCTATCAACGTGTAATAGCGACATGTCAGGTCACCTAAAGCAGTACACGATGATGAAGATAAACCAGATAGCATACTATCATCTCGAGTAAGACTGTCCTACCGGGATAGGTCCTCCCTCAATCATTGCAATCACGTGCCTGTGATCCAATAATTGACTCTGAGGGCACTATCTCCAACACCTTGCACCTCCTCTGGCCCCAGCACCACACCAGAGCCACCCCAAATATTCCTTTCCTTCTTCTTCTTCTTTTCTTTCCTTCTCTTTTCTTGGTCTCGTTTATTTTTCGGTGATCACCCGCCGGAGCCGTGCTAGCCGCTGCCGATCCAGACGATCCAGTGAACGTCCCTTGCTTGCGTGATTACTCTCTTGCCTTTCCTGGACCCGTCCCGCATGCCGTGTGTGCGTTGCGACGATTTACCGACGTCGGACGTGCCGTACGCATCCGTCGCGTGATCCAATCGAGGCAAGTTAATCTTGCTACATGCTATACTACAATATACTGCACCTAATTGAATAATAACATTTCATATTGCTTAGTTGTACATCCCACTTTACCATTTTACCATTTTACTGTTATACGACGTTCGTGTGCATCCATATCATTATCTACATATCTAGTCGCTTGCTAATTCATCTTGCTACATATTAGGTATATTATTATGCATCCATATGAATAAAAATATCACATGTTGAATGCATTGTACATCCATATTAAAGTTTACCACTTTCGGACACCCGTTTGTATCCATATCATTTAATATACATGTAGTTGCATCTACAGGTCACATTAATTCATATTATTATTGCAGTAACACCCCATGCTTAATAATGTGTATCCCACTTAGTCTTGGAACTGTAAATGTAACCCCAATCGATATTTGTGCATCCATACCATTAATTTTATATCTATTCGCATACCATGTCACATTATTACATATTATTGTTTTATTGGCACCCCATACTTGATAATGTGCAGCTTACATTGTCATGATGTAACCCCTGATAAATATTTGTGCATCCATGCTTTTATTGTGCATCTGTACATGCTACAGTTTTATTATGAGCATCCGCTTGATACCTGTGCACTACCTGACATGACCTGACGTACCACTGCTTGACTTGATACCTGATCTTGTTACTAATGCCAACAATCCTGACTTGACGTCCCGGTGGACGTATCCTGTTGTCTATTTCAGACAAAACCTGTACCTGCTTGATCCTGTGTTAGCATTAGCTCCGGATTATCAATACCTGACTTGAACACATAACCTTGGGGGTATGGGGAAATCAAAAGTGTAAACTAAAGTGTAACTTAAAAGGATATTACTTGATCCGTGGTCCCGGGGGGTAACAGGACAGAGCCATTCATGACTCTTACATCTTGATCCGTGGTCCCGGGGGGTAACGGGACAGAACCACTCTTGGTTCACATATTCCTGATCCGTGGTCCCGGGAGGTAACGGGACATATTATTTGAGTTACTTGGAGTATTACATTAATTGATTTCAAACAAACTTTAGAATAGATAACCTAGTATCACAGCTTAGATTGATCACTGCACGTCACATATACCGATACACTTCACTGTTATACATCCCTGTTGACTTGTTACTATTTACGATTCATGCTTGTATATCTCATGTATCCTGTTCATTTATTATTGTCTGATATCATGACGCACTGACGTCTGGGTTTTGCATGGCCCAGATCCTCTACCCTTGTCGCAGGCTGATCAGGAGTATTTCTGCCGTTAGGCCGAGCAGTGAGGATCCTGTTAGTATCCAGTTAGTATCCAGTTTAGTTATGTTTACTTTCCAGATGTTATTGCTCATTGGATTTATTGCTTCCGCATATTATTTCTTGACTCGTTTATTCTGGCTCATGGACATGTAATAGATAGTTTCATTTATTTTTCCTGTTCTTGATGTCTATGGACAGCCGTAATGTGACTGTGGAGGGATGTTTCCTAGCCACAGGTAGCATGGTTGGCTCTGTCACGTGCCGATCATAGCGCATTCCGGGAAGCGGGGCGTGGCAGGTTCCGCGGTCGAAGTGGGGCCGTTGTGCACCAAATTCTTCTGGCACTCTATTGTTTGGAAATGTGATTTTTAGGATGTATAATTTTGGTCCAGATTTGTTTGAGTACTGGTTAGCACTTGGGGCCAATACGGAAAAGGTTTTGTCGATCGAAATTTTAAATACGTGTTTATCAGTACATATGTTAGTATCTGCGAATGTGAATATCATTGAGCGGTATAACCCGACTAATTGCTATATGTTCTATTAGACGGGTTTGCGAACATGATATTCACGTTGATATTCTGTATTGTGCTGATATTGTCGTTGGATTGTTGTGGTGGATAGCCGATGGTGCAATGGTTGTAATACAGTTCATATTTATTTGTATATTCGATATTGCGGGGCGAGCATCCGACATGTGGACAGTCGTCTCTGCCGGATTGTATATTATTTGATTGGGGCACGACCGGGTTGAGGTCGATGTCACCATTGAACATATATTTTTCTTTTCTGTACAAGGATTACCCCGTGATGGAGTGCTCGAATAGCCGGGTTCTAGAGGGCAACAGGCCCGCATCTCATGGCATTGAGATGGAGGGGGCCTCACTCTAGAATTGGCGGGCTATTCGCCGCACTCATAGGGGGTAAGATGACCCATGGAGGGGGCGCTCAAGTTACCGGATCCCGTGAAGTGCTGGGTGGCCCATTCACTTTGTTGATTGGGGTTGCCTCACTTCTGGGATTGGTGGGTAACTTGCCCCGCTCGTAGGGGTCCTGGTTTTCATTACACGGGCTATCCAGACGACCGGGAACGTCGGGTCTCATTTGTAGCTCAAATGAAATCCGTGGCTCCAAGATTATGCACCATTTTGTGTTGCTTGTTGTTGATCTGTGATGTTGCTTATATCATGCCTGGGACGAATGTTATATATATATATATATATATATATATATATATATATATATACACACACACACACACTAGTAGATGTTGTATATGTTTTGCACCCGTGCTAGTCCAGCCCCCGCTCTGCCGTTAGTTAAGTAAGCTAACGGTGCATGATGGGGCCCCATGGCGAATGCGGATGGCATATACGTACATTGTATTTTCGTTCTTTTCTGGTGTGATAGGTTTTAATTGATGGGACCGCATTAATTTTGATTAATGCAAGATAAGAAACCTAAAAGATGTTGTTGGAACAAATTTCGAAAAACTATAGTCATATTCTTTTGCTTGGCATAGTGGTATTCAGTCATGAATATCCAGCACCTCATTCTAGGAGGCAAGAGCCTAGATCGCTTCACAGGGAGTGACCTCTTGAGCAAAAGTTTATATTGTAGATTACTCGGTTTTCTTCAAAACCACATGCTTTCAAAAGCGGAGCCTAAACCACTCCTTTTCAAAACTACTTGGTTCCTTCAACGATATCAAGTTCATTACGTTAAAGGTTTTTCGCCAAAAACCAGTCGTAGCCCTCCGTCATTTCCTACAAGTATTACTTAGTATTCGTGCTACGTATTTTGGGATTGTTAAGGCGTAGTGATCGGTAGCAGAGTATTGCTTGTTGTAGCTTTGTTTCCGATTATTTAGGACAGTCGCATAACTATGTTGGCATTGTCAAGGGTTATGCGGGTGGGTCTGAGTTAATCAAGATAATGACGGGCCGAACATGACTAGCGGCTTATGATATGTTAGCATTGTCAAGGTCATAAAGTCGTTAGGGGCAAAAACCACATCGGGAGTTTCAAATATACAGGAAACTTGCTAGTGCTTCATACCTTCTGGAGTGTGGTAATTAGAGTGGTTTCCATCTAGTTTATCATGCAATGATAGTTGGATCCCGATTGCACTGATGAGTAGGATTACTCTTCGGAGATATTTTTCACTTCACAATTAGCTAACCTATTAGGTGTCTAGAAAAGTGTTAACGGGGCCATGCCTCTGCGGAAACGATGTTTATTTTAATTAGGTCCATGTGAGAGCACGGGGAACCTCTCTCGGAGTACCAACACTCACCTGGTTGAACGGTTGGCGAACTTGTAAGGTGTTAATGATCCCATCTAGTCCCCCTTTTAAGGTTTGAAGGAGAATTCGAGGAAACAGTGGGAGCCATCCTGATTAGATAAACTAATAACTAATCTAATCTTGCAAGAGCGCACGCTGAGTGTTTCTTTTCTCTCTCTCCAGGTAGCAACCAATTCATGCCTTAATCAAGATAATAAAATGTATCGCTTGACCGATCCGAATTCTTATTCGGGGCTGGGGAACGTCGGTTTGGCTCTAACTTATGACAGCAGTCATGAGTATGAGCAAGAGAAATAGGATTGCATGAATTCCTTGATGACCCCAACGAAGTAAAAGCATACTATTGCGTCTCCTTAAGGTGTTCTTGTTATTGAGAACTGTTTTTCGGTCAGTCCTACCTCCTAGGTACTAGATACCGGATCAGGATCTCATATCTATAATTTATTGCAGGGACTGAGAAAAAGTAGGGTGGTTGGACCTTGTGATATGTCTCTCAGAGTAGGGAACGAAGAACAAGTTGATGCTGCTGCCGTTGATGAATATCACCTAGCATTGCCAAATGGCAATACTATGATTTTGAACAATTGCTACTATGTACCTTCCATGGTTTGCAACATCATATCAATTTCTTTACTTGATAAAGATGGATATAAGTTTGTTCTTGATAGAAATATCATGAACATTTACCTTGATAAGGTATTGGTTGCAGAAGGTACACTGTGTAATGGTATCTATATTCTAAATCAAAACATAGTTTTCAATATACAAAACACACGCAAGAGGAAGAGTTCAGAAGTGAACGAATCCTACTTGTGGCATTGTAGACTTGGTCATATCGGAGAGAAAAGACTAAGTAAGTTGTATAAAGATGGATATTTGAATACGTTCGAATTTTCATCTTATGAAACTTGTCAGTCTTGTCTCAAGGGAAAGATAACCAAATCTCCGTTCACCGGACACAGAGAAAGAGCAGCAGAGCTCTTAGGACTCATACACAGTGATGTATGTGGTCCGATATCTATACATGCAAGGGGTGGGTTCTCGTACTTCATCACATTCACTGACGATCTCTCTAGGTTCAGATATGTGTATCTTATGAAACACAAATCTGAAACTTTTGAGAAATTCAAAGAATACAGAAACGAAGTAGAGAACCAAACGGGCAAAAGTATCAAGATCCTCCGATTTGATAGAGGAGGGGAGTACTTAAGCATGGAATTCCCAAAATACCTAAAAGAGAATAGAATTCTCTCTCAGCTTACTCCTTCGTATACACCACAGCACAACGGTGTATCGGAGTGGAGGAATCGTACCCAATTGGATATGGTTTGCTCCATGATAAGTAACGCCGAGTTGCCTCATTCATTTTGGGGACATGCGCTTTTGACAGCTGCATATCTATTAAATCAGGTTCCATCCAAATCTGTGTCTAAGACTCCATATGAAATATGGAGTGGTAAAAGACCGTATCTTGAATGTATTAAGATATGGGGTTGTCCGGCCTATGTAAAAGTACAAAATCCGGACAAATTGCAGGCACGGTCAGTTTTATGCAAGTTTGTGGGATATCCTAAAAATTCTCTAGGATATCTGTTCTACCACACTGAGAATCAGAAAGTGTTTGTTGCTCGTCGTGCCACCTTTTTAGAATGGCAATTTCTTGCAAAAGATATAAGTGGGAGCATGGTAGGACTGGATGAAATTTTTGAACCACAAAATGTAACTGAAGATTTGGTGGAATCGCTAGATTCAGTAGTCCCAGACGAACCTCAGCCACTCCGCAAATCTAGCAGGATTTCTCATCCGCCCGAGAGATACTACTGTTTTCTCATAGACGGGGATCAAGAGGATCGCATCTTGGAAGAAGATGATCCTATTAGTTTCAGGCAGGCCATCATCAGTAGGAACTCTGATAAATGGCTGGATGCTATGCGATCCGAAATGGAGTCCATGTACACCAATAAAGTGTGGACCTTGGATATTGCTCCACCCGGGGTAAAACTCGTTGGATGCAAATGGATCTACAAAAGGAAATTTGGTGTAGATGGACATGTGGAAACCTATAAGGCTAGACTTTTTGCAAAAGGTTTTCGTCAAAGACCAGGTGTGGACTTGTAAGTGCACGGCGGCGCCCCGGCCGTCAATCCGACGCCGGAAAGCGGAAGCGGTGATAAACTTTAAATTTTGCGGACTTAGCAAACCGGCACCACCGCGCACTAAACCCCGGATCGAGCCATTAAACTAGATCTAGCAAAGTACAAGACGGGTTAGAGATATACCGAATGATCCGAGTCCTCCGGTCTTCTTCTCGTCGTCCCGATCTCTTGCGGAAACTCCGGTCGTCGCCTCCTCGCCGGAAGGGCACCACATCGCCTGTATCTTTTACGGGCTCCCACCTCAATACCGAGGCAACTCGGGCGCGAAGTAGGCTAGCCGACGCGTCCAAGATTTGCTGTAGAATGTGTAGGGTTGAAGCTATGTCTCATTTGGGGTTTGTTGCCATTTGAAGATGATGGAGGAAACAAGATAAGAAAAATGGTGCTTGCATTTTTCTAGCATGAAAATGAGATCAAGAAATGAAACTCTCAAGAATGAAAACTCTCATCTTTTTCTTTCTCTCAACCATGAAAAAACTTCTCATCTTAGAAATGGTGGAGGAAAGAATATGAAGCATGAAGGGAGGTGATGGTAGGAGCACAAGTGGTGACCACATCCAAAACATCATCATAACCATCTCACATCAAACTCTAATCACTTCTAATCAACAAAAAGCAAGTGATAATGATGGATAAGAATGGTATCAAAAGATGCTTTCATAATAAATACATTTGCAAGAAAAACCTCCACAATGTGTTATTTGCAAACTTGCAAATAACCCCCTCCATCGGAAAAGTCCGGCCGGGAAAGAACAAAGGAAAACCGGCCGGAACGGAATGCAAACTGGCAACTCCAGAAAACTGGTCCCGTAATAAATTACAGGAAAACCCCGATACTGTGCATACACACCCGCATCTGTATTCCGTCCGGATACAAATGCAATGAGACAAAATCTACACTGTACTATACTAGGATCCGGCTTAAACCAAAGCCGGCTAGTAATATCCGTCCGATCCTGATCCGTGCAATACCGAACGTATCTGATCGAACGCTGCCATATAACTATACGGCCACTAGTACAAACCGTCCGATCCTGACCCGTGCAATACCGCACGTATCTGATCGGACCCTGCCATATCTCCATACGGCCTCTACAGCGTTTCGCCCGAAAGCTGAGTAACTGAAAGTGTGGTGGACTCTAAAGACTCGTCAATACTATGGCTGTGGATTTAACCACTAGCACGTCAGAGGTATAAGCCAATACGTGACGGGCCACCAGCTATTGACCAAAAGGGACGTCGATGAGCGAACTCATCCTGACACCCTACTGAGCCTGTCAGTGACAATATCCGTACAGTCCGGTCCGTTCGTCTATGAGCATCGCATGTCGGGCCTAGGGGGTTGGTAAAAGTCAGACCCCCAAAAGCGGTACAAGTCGTGTCGGAGTGTAGCCCAGAACACCCTGAGATACTACTGGAATACCTACCAGTAAATCTCCTGCCTTGGCCAAGGTCTTCGTGTAATGGCTCTCCTAGACACAGCGCGACCTCACCCCCAATACCGGGAGAGACGAACCCCTGAAGATCCGCTCACTGCCTCCATGTGGCTCGGGACTGTACCCAACTAAAACCTGTTTGCACGACTCCTTTGAGCCGTGGTAGGGTAGTAATCAAAGTACAGTGGGAACTCACACGAGACAAATGACGATCCCCAGGTCGAAGAACTAACCTGTACACATGTCACCAGGGAGCTGCTATCTGACGTCAGGTATAAGACCAACTAGCATGTTCCCGGCGAGTCCTGTCCGGTGTACTCATAACCCAATGAGCACCTGTATACATCTTAGGTGATCCAACTGACACCAGTGGCTTGTGAGACCGGCCACCGCCCCTCGACGGGGTCTCGACTGTATACACTAGTCTACTCTGGAGAATCGATGCCCTGTCTCGAAACTCCCACGACTAGGGACCTTTTAAGGATGTGTTTATAGACTCCAGCTCTCACTTATATGATCGCCCTCATACTACTGGCAGTCAAGCAAGAATCCTAGGGGCTCTATCAACGTGTAATAGTGACCTGTCAGGTCACCTAAAGCAGTACACGATGATAAAGGTAAACCAGATAGCATACTATCATCTCGAGTAAGACTGTTGTACCGGGATAGGTCCTCCCTCAATCATTGCAATCACGTGCCTGTGATCCAATAATTGACTCTGAGGGCACTATCTCCAACAATCTCCCACTTGCACTCAAGGCTAATTATTGCGATGTCGCATACTCACAGCCCGTGTGATACCGAACACCCAACTCCTCTACTAGTCAGTCTCACAAAGCCTGTTTGCGAAACTCTTGCAATCGAGGAATAGCCTCAGTGAGTGGATCCGCCTTGAAGTTTCTTTCTATGTCTCTCTCTATCTCAAGTTCGCGGAGAAAGCCATCTCCCGAAATGAGCAATACCTGTCTTAAAATGTCTGGATGTCTGATGGGACCCAGTTCATAAATGAACTTCAAATCCAAACTTCTTAGACTGTATCGTCAACTGAACTTAATCAGTATCCTGCGCCATGCCACCCTCAGTATTGCCTTAGACCACCTGTCCAAAATACTGCCCCTCGTCAGAAGGAAAACTATAACTCTGACAACCTCCTTGTCGTCCATGTCACCCTGGAAGCCTGGAATGATAACTGTCTCCCAAATGAGGCTGGCGTTATCATATCCCTAGAACATCCACTTATGTTCTAAAACTGCTTCCGACTGTTTCTCCAGGATTGGATCAATGTCAACTTATTGCATCTAGTGCAAGAACAACATCTGGTGTGGTACTTGACATCTCATGATTGACTCAATTGCCTAAGCAAGTGATCTGCCAATCATGCACATCCCTCTCTACTTTAGTCTATAAGACGCCTTTAGAGAGGGTGACTCCATCACCTACAGGTATACTACCATGCCAGGAGTCGTCCATTCTAAATAATCTTAGAATGCTGTCTAAGTACCCAGATTGGGAAACCACCCAAATCTAGATCTAAAACCATGGATCTAGTAACCAGTATGTCTGATATAATGTCCAAGTCCTTTGTGGAGAAACCACTGTGTGACGACCAAAGTATAACCGATCGTAGTATAGGAATATCACTTCCTACTACCTTCTCAACAGATCCATCCCCTATTCTGATGACGTCAAACCTATGACTGTCACATCAGAAATAGATGATCTATCTCCGCTACATCTGCTTTAGTCTATAAATAGACATAAGCCTGATGTCCACCAATGCTTCCGCTGCTCCCACTGACTACGACAACCCTCTGGCAGAGTCATATAGACGTGCACTTCTAAAGCAAGTTTAGAACGACGCTATACTCATCCTCCTGCCGGGTCTCGCAGCCTGGAACAACAACAATGGCAAGTGTGGGTAAACAAGAACTTCCCTGTCACCGTCCTTGAGGCTACCGGAGTACCTCTCGGGTGCCTGAAGTTACCCACCTTATCTGTGGAGTGGCCAATGGAATGTTAAATCAGATTGAATCTTTAGGTTCCTTATCAAATCTTCAGTAATCGTTTGCGGTTCTGGAATCACTTCCAGTTCTACCATACTCCCACTACTGTTTTTGAAAAAATCCATTTTTAATAAAACTGTGGCGAGTCTAGAACAATATTTCTATTGATCTGCCAGATGGTAGAAAATCAACCCTCGTCATAGCCTGGGTCAACCCACAAACTGCCATTACAGAAACGTGCCTTGAGTTGTCCAGTGTCTGGTTTTAATCATAAGCCGGACAACTCCCCGTACCTTAACATCGTTAAGATATGAACTGTTCTATATCCAATATAGAACCAGAGGCACTGATTTAATTTAACCAGATTCAAATCATGCAGCTGTCTCCAGTGCATGTCAACTAAATGGAGAGAGGCCGATCAGCGTTACTCAACTTAGGAATGCTTCCAATTATGAGTAACCTGAAAGAGAAGCAGTTTCTCTTTATCATTACTATCAACTGAATACCATACACAAGTATCTACATCTTCGATCACTTTGAAGAATCCCGATACTTGCTACACCTGGTTCTCTACTCTATTCAAATACCTATAACTCCTCAAAACTTAGACCCTGTGTTTCTACGAAACACATGTCTAAGAACTAGAGAAGTTAAAAGTAAACAGAATATAGTAAGAGGACCAACCCCTCTGTCCTAATGGACACTGGACAACATACAATACTCTGTATAAGTCCGCTGAGTCTAACAACTCTTTCACTGTGTGTCGTAGGTTGAAAACTGTACTTATGGTTAAGAAGAATTACACCGCTGTTTAATGCTCCTTACCTAACCATCCACTGATATAGGTAAATGTCATCGACATAATATCAAAAGGTATATCTCACTCTATGAAAATAGACGTACAGATATATCAATTTGAAATTGGTGCACAACAGCGGATATTCAAAACCAAATATTTGCCGACCGGCAAACAGGCCAGATGATCCCCTCAAATATCACCGATTACAACGAATCCCGATATAATGAGGATGATCACCCAATTCCCAATAACTTACTCCCACTCATCATCTGTAAAACCATACAGATGTGAGAATCAAACCTGGTAAATACATACCCTGGAGCAAGTGTCCAATTGGGAAATCAGTTTTCTTTTAACAGTACACAGCTGAACTGAAACATTGAAATGTTTCGATAGGGTATCCTGGTATGCCTAGTAATGCCTCTACCATTATCCAGATTCACAACTTTAACCGTATAATTCTTTGCCACCTCTCCAAATCCCTTTATATGTCTTTAGTCATTACCTTCTGCACACCCCTTTAGGCCAATTGGTTTTCTTCCTTCCCTACCGTTCGGCACCAGCCTAAGGTTTGGAAGAAGACTATCCAATTTGCGCAACGGGTGTACTGTCCTAATCCTAGGAGCACTCGCAATGCGAGAGAAGGTGAGGATAAAAGACAACCGAATAAACCTTATTCCTATTTCTCCTGGACCAGAATCCATCCCCGAACTGGAACAAGTTCCTTTCGAGTTCGTATATAACCATACGATGGAGTATCCAGTAAACTGTGGATCTTCGTAGTGATACGGAGTGTCCTGGAGAAAAGGGTAAAAGTAGGAGTGGCAATGAGGTCTGCAACTCTGACAATCCAAAAGCCAGTGTTAAGAAGGTTCGGTCAACTTGGTCTCTGAGTCGTAGTCTTAGGGTCAGGTCAATGGTCGCTGCCAAGAGAGAGAGAAAAGAAACACTCAGCGTGCACTCTAACCTAGATCAGAATGGTTACCAATTTATCTAATCTGGAAACCTCCCATTGTACCTCAAATTCTCCTCCAAACCTGAAAGAAGAATTAGTCGGGGTCACCCGAGGAGTAAACCAACTCATCAGTGGGAATCGGGATCCAACTATCATCGCATGATAACGTGACGGAATCCGCTCACGCTATCACACTCCAGAAGGTATGCGCATATCTGGCAAGTTTCAGTTCTTTTGAAACTCCCGATGTGGATTTTTACCCCATGCTCTTATGACCTTGACTATGGCCAACAAATCATAAGTCACATGTCAAGTTCTACCCGTCATTATCCAGGTTGATTTGAACCCACCCGTACAAGCCCTTGACTAGGGCCAACAAGGCTATACGACTGTCCCAAACCAACGCATCTATCTATGCTGCATGTGAATAACCAACAGCTACCAAACACTGTGCCTTGACTATGGCCAACAAACACAGCTTGAATACTATTGACTATCCATATGAAACGACGGAGGGCTACGAATGGTTTCTGGCGAAAACCTTTAACGTAATGAACTTGATATCGTTGAAGGAACGGATAGCTTTTTAGAAAATATAGTAACGAAAAACCTTCGCTAAAGAGGTCACTCCCGGTGAAGGGATCTCGGCTCTTTCCCCGTAGAATGGGGTGCAGGATATTCCAAATGAACACCACGATGCAAAGCAAAAGTAATCGGCTATAGTGAAGTTAAAGCCCTGACGCAAACTTCTGTCCAAGGGGTCACTCCCGGTGAAGGGATCTCGGCCCTTGCCTCGTCGACTGAGGAGCAGGATATTCCAAATGAATACCACGATGCAAAACAAAAGTGAACGTCCTTGCAATAACAGCTTTTTGAAAAGTGTTCCAACAACATCAGAATAGGTTTGTTTAACTTGCATTGATCCGAATCAATACAATCCCATCAATTGATCACACCACAAAGAACGAAAATATACTGACGTACGTATATGCCATCCGCATTCGCCACTGGGTCCCGTCATCACCCGTTAGGTTAGCTAACTAACGGCAGAGCGGGGACTGGACTAGCGCGGATGAAAAACATATACAACATCTACTAATATATATACCAATATATTATATTTCGCTCAAGGCGTGATAAAAATGCAACATCACAGAAATGTACAGCATCACAGAACAATACAGATATCTGGGATCCCCGGGTTTCACAGAGCCACTACTGAAACCCGACGTTCCCCTGGTCGTGTGGATAGCCTGTGCAATGAAATCCTAGACCCCTACGGGCGCGGCAAGTTACCCGCAAAAACCTGAAGCGAGGCAGCCCCCTTCAGCGCCGTGAATGGACCTCCCAGCACTTCACGGAATCCGGTAACTTGGGCACCCCTCCTGGGTCAACCTGTACCCCCTACGAGTGCGGCGAATAGCCCGCCAATTCTAGAGTGAAGCCCCCTCCGTCCCAATGCCATGAGATGCGGGCTTGTTGCCCTCCAGAACCCGGCTATCCGTGCACCCCACCGCGGGGCAATCCTAGTACAGAAAGTAAAATATACATACAACGGGTACATCGACCGCAACCAGGTCGTGCCCCAAAAGAATAATACAAACAGGCAGTGACGGCAGTCCACATGTCGGACGCTCGCCCCGCAACAACAAATGTACATAACATTGCATCCAGGCTATCCCCCACGACCAATCCGCAACATCACAGCAAATACAAAGAACATCAACGTGAAAATCACGTTCGCAAATCCGTCTAACCGGGCTATAGCAGTTAGACCGGATTTACCGATCGAGTGACATTCACGGTCACAGATATAATGTAAATACTGTGGAAAAATGTGTTTAAAATATCCGATCGATCAAAAATTAACAAGTGGGCCCCCAAGCAATACTGTAGCACTCACAGAAAATCTGGGCCCAATTTTAATATTCCAAAACCCCTAAAAATAGCCCAGAAGCCCACTGGAAAAAAATGATGCATTGACGACTCCAATGTGCGGCGGAACCGCGGCCACAGGGGGGGTTTGGCCGCGGTTCCGCGCTCCAATCGTCGACTGAATGTATCGAATTTTTCCAGTAGTCTTATAGTCTCCAGTACATCAATTTTATATAACCTGAAAAAATTTTGGAGACCAAAAAAATTCAACAGAAAACTGTCGTGAACTAAAATTGGGTTTTTGGAATTTTTGGTCGATCGGAACTGTAAAACACATCAAACGAAGCTAGACGAAGTTAATGGCGAGGCTCTGATACCACTGTAAGTGCACGGCGGCGCCCCGGTCGTCAATCCGACGCCGGAAAGCGGAAGCGGTGATAAACTTTAAATTTTGCGGACTTAGCAAACCGGCACCACCGCGCACTAAACCCCGGATCGAGCCATTAAACTAGATCTAGCAAAGTACAAGACGGGTTAGAGATATACCGAATGATCCGAGTCCTCCGGTCTTCTTCTCGTCGTCCCGATCTCCTGCGGAAACTCCGGTCGTCGCCTCCTCGCCGGAAGGGCACCACATCGCCTGTATCTTTTACGGGCTCCCACCTCAATACCGAGGCAACTCGGGCGCGAAGTAGGCTAGCCGACGCGTCCAAGATTTGCTGTAGGATGTGTAGGGTTGAAGCTATGTCTCATTTGGGGTTTGTTGCCATTTGAAGATGATGGAGGAAACAAGATAAGAAAAATGGTGCTTGCATTTTTCTAGCATGAAAATGAGATCAAGAAATGAAACTCTCAAGAATGAAAACTCTCATCTTTTTCTTTCTCTCAACCATGAAAAAACTTCTCATCTTAGAAATGGTGGAGGAAAGAATATGAAGCATGAAGGGAGGTGATGGTAGGAGCACAAGTGGTGACCACATCCAAAACATCATCATAACCATCTCACATCAAACTCTAATCACTTCTAATCAACAAAAAGCAAGTGATAATGATGGATAAGAATGGTATCAAAAGATGCTTTCATAATAAATACATTTGCAAGAAAAACCTCCACAATGTGTTATTTGCAAACTTGCAAATAACCCCCTCCATCGGAAAAGTCCGGCCGGGAAAGAACAAAGGAAAACCGGCCGGAACGGAATGCAAACTGGCAACTCCAGAAAACTGGTCCCGTAATAAATTACAGGAAAACCCCGATACTGTGCATACACACCCGCATCTGTATTCCGTCCGGATACAAATGCAATGAGACAAAATCTACACTGTACTATACTAGGATCCGGCTTAAACCAAAGCCGGCTAGTAATATCCGTCCGATCCTGATCCGGGCAATACCGAACGTATCTGATCGAACGCTGCCATATAACTATACGGCCACTAGTACAAACCGTCCGATCCTGACCCGTGCAATACCGCACGTATCTGATCGGACCCTGCCATATCTCCATACGGCCTCTACAGCGTTTCGCCCGAAAGCTGAGTAACTGAAAGTGTGGTGGACTCTAAAGACTCGTCAATACTATGGCTGTGGATTTAACCACTAGCACGTCAGAGGTATAAGCCAATACGTGACGGGCCACCAGCTATTGACCAAAAGGGACGTCGATGAGCGAACTCATCCTGACACCCTACTGAGCCTGTCAGTGACAATATCTGTACAGTCCGGTCCGTTCGTCTATGAGCATCGCATGTCGGGCCTAGGGGGTTGGTAAAAGTCAGACCCCCAAAAGCGGTACAAGTCGTGTCGGAGTGTAGCCCAGAACACCCTGAGATACTACTGGAATACCTACCAGTAAATCTCCTGCCTTGGCCAAGGTCTTCGTGTAATGGCTCTCCTAGACACAGCGCGACCTCACCCCCAATACCGGGAGAGACGAACCCCTGAAGATCCGCTCACTGCCTCCATGTGGCTCGGGACTGTACCCAACTAAAACCTGTTTGCATGACTCCTTTGAGCCGTGGTAGGGTAGTAATCAAAGTACAGTGGGAACTCACACGAGACAAATGACGATCCCCAGGTCGAAGAACTAACCTGTACACATGTCACCAGGGAGCTGCTATCTGACGTCGGGTATAAGACCAACTAGCATGTTCCCGGCGAGTCCTGTCCGGTGTACTCATAACCCAATGAGCACCTGTATACATCTTAGGTGATCCAACTGACACCAGTGGCTTGTGAGACCGGCCACCGCCCCTCGACGGGGTCTCGACTGTATACACTAGTCTACTCTGGAGAATCGATGCCCTGTCTCGAAACTCCTACGACTAGGGACCTTTTAAGGATGTGCTTATAGACTCCAGCTCTCACTTATATGATCGCCCTCATACTACTGGCAGTCAAGCAAGAATCCTAGGGGCTCTATCAACGTGTAATAGTGACCTGTCAGGTCACCTAAAGCAGTACACGATGATAAAGGTAAACCAGATAGCATACTATCATCTCGAGTAAGACTGTTGTACCGGGATAGGTCCTCCCTCAATCATTGCAATCACGTGCCTGTGATCCAATAATTGACTCTGAGGGCACTATCTCCAACAGGACTATGATGAAACCTTTTTGTAAGTCCACGTTGCGACCCCCGGTTCTTGCGGGGAGGCGGAAACGGTATAAAAATCAAATTTTTAGCGCATGGGGCAACATGGACTAACAAAGTCGGGATCTTTTCCTAAACTATAACTAGCAAACAAGCTAAAGAGAGTTAGCTACTCGGAAAGATGGTTATACCTAAACTTGAACTCCTTCTTCTTCAAGCTTTGTAGAGGTTGATGGTTCTTTCCTCGTCGCCTTCTTCCGTCGAAGATGGATCCACCTGAGGGTTCAACCTTCGGGCTCTTCCTCGAATTTTGAGTGAACTAGAATCTCCGGCTTGCTAAACCCTTGATCCTAGAGTGAGTAGAGAGTGTCTAGGGGTTGTTTTCTTTTCAAGGTGAGGGATTCTCAACACATGAGAAGGAATCACCTTGAGCTTGAGGAAGAAGAAGATGAAGTGAGGAGAGAGAATGATTATGATAGAATGAGCTCTTTTCTTTTGCAACCATAACTAAAAGAAAAGGAATTATCAAATTAATAATAATAAATCAAAAATGAAATAGTTGTTGGTTGTATTTGGAATGACCACTATCATAACTTTCAATAAATGAGTGTAAGCATGAATCAAGGAGAATCCTTTCAAAGCATGATGGTGGTCAACATTCAACCATGGTCAACAAGTCAACCATGGTCAACAAGTCAACAAAATCAACCATAACAATATTTCATTTAATTACTATTATTAATTGATATTTCATAAATCTATTAGGGTTTGGAAAATGACGACTGTCAACTGTGCAAACGCACCCGTTCCGAAACCCTAATGAAAAACCTCATCCTCCGCCTCAAGCAACTGTGCATACACACCTGCATTCTCGTTCCGAGGAACAAGAATACCGAGATATAAAAGCAACCCCAAAACATATACCAGTATCTGGCTCAAACCAGAGCCAGCCAGTAAAATCCGTCCGGACTCCAAACGTGCACAAGTGCGCGGATGAGAACGAACCCTGTCGCAAAACCATGCGACCTCTACTCTGTTTTGCCCAGAGGCGAATACCTTCTGTGTGGGACTCTAAAGACTCGACACTACGCTGGCAGTAGGTTTAACCACAGACCGCAAGCGGCACTAGCTGTGCGTAACGGTCCCCAGGTAGATGCCGACAAGAAGGCTGACGAGGTGAACCCCATCTGAACTCCTACTGAGTCTGAATGTGACATTCTCCGTACAGTCCGGTCTGTTCGTCTGATACATCGCATGTCGGGCCTAGGGGGCGGTAAAACGTCAGTCCCCCAATAGCGGTACAAGTCGTGTCGGAGTGAAGCCCAAAACACCCTGAGATAACACTGGAAGCCTACCAGTATATCTCGCTTGCCCTGGCCAGGGACTACTCGTGTAATGGCTCTCCTAAACACAGCGCGATGTCAACCCCCAATACCGGGAGAGACGAATCCTGTCTAACCGTCACTGCCTCCAAGTGCTTCGGGACTGCACCCAACCACTACCTGTTTGCACGACTCCTTTGAGCCGTGGTAGGGTAGTGATCAAAGTGCAGTGGGAACACACTCGAGGCGAAGTGCCAGTGTCAAGTCAGCGGACTAAGCTGTACTCACGTCACCTGGGAACTGATAACTGACGATAGGTATAATACCACCCTTTCAGTTCCTGACGAGTCCTGTCCAGTGTACCCGTAACCTAACGAGCACCCGTATACTATCTCCAGTACGACGTACTGATGGCTGTGGGACAGACCATCTCCCACACTGGGATGAGAAGCGCATACGCTAGTCTACTCCAGAGTATCGATGCCCTGTCTCGATAGTCCTGCGACTAGGGACCTGTATAAAGATGTGCTTATAGATTACCCAGCCCCCACTAGTGTGACTGCCATCACAACGCTGGTAATCAAGCAAAGATCCTAAGGGCTCCACTAATGCATATAGGTGATATCGCAAAATAAACACATGTACACATTGAAGTAGAAACAAACCAAATAGCATACTACTATATTGAGCAAGATTGTTTATACAAGGTGAATATCCCAAGCTTCCATTAAGTAATATACAAACTAGTATGATACAGTAATGGCCTCTAGGGCATATACACTAACAATCTCCTACTTGCACTAAGGCCATGTACTGGCGTATCGAAGACCTATCATCTCGATCAGCCGCTCGAACTGAGTCTGGGGTAGGGCCTTGGTGAATGGATCTGTAGTGTTTTCTTCTGAAGCAACCCTCCGAACCTCGATCTCCTTGCGATCCACGATCTCCCTGATCAGGTGATACCGCCTCAAGATGTGCCTGGATCTCTGATGGGACCTGGGTTCCTTCGCTAAAGCTATAGCCCCGTTGTTGTCGCAATACAGAGGTATTGGGTCAACAATGGACGGAACCACCTGAAGTTCTTTCAAGAACTTCCTCATCCAGACAGCTTCTTTTGCGGCATCAGATGCAGCGATGTATTCCGCTTCCATAGTCGAGTCTGCAACGGTTTCCTGTTTGGAACTCTTCCAACACACCGCCCCTCCATTGAGGGTAAAGACAAAACCCGACATGGACTTGGAATCATCCTTGTCACTCTGGAAGCTGGAGTCAGCAAAGGCCTCGATCTGGAGGTCTTTTCCGCCATACACCAAGAACATCTCCTTAGTCCTTCTCAGGTACTTGAGAATGTTCTTTACTGCTATCCAGTGTTTCTCCCCAGGGTTTGACTGATACCGGCTTACTACACTCAGTGCATAAGCTACATCCGGTCTGGTACACAACATCGCATACATTATAGAGCCTACCGCAGAAGCGTAGGGTATAATAGACATGCGATCCCTCTCCAAATCAGTCTTGGGAGACATCTCTTTAGAGAGGGTGATCCCGTGACAAGCCGGTAGGTTACCGCGCTTGGAATCTTCCATACTGAATCTTTTCAGCACGGTGTCGATGTACCTGGACTGTGAAAGTCCTAATATCCTCTTGGATCTATCACGATGGATCCGGATCCCCAGGATGTAAGAGGCATCACCCAGGTCTTTCATGGAGAACCTGTGTGACAAGAAACCCTTGACAGATTGTAGCATAGGAATGTCATTTCCTATTAAGAGAATGTCATCCACGTATAAAACAAGGAATACTACAGTTCTCGCTACAAATCTACTATAGATGCATGGTTCATCTGGATTTTTGATAAAGCCAAATTCCTTGACCGTCTCATCAAAACAGATGTTCCAACTCCGCGATGCCTGCTTTAGTCCATAGATGGACTTAAGCAACTTGCACACCTTTCCGCTGCTCCCACTCTGAATGAAACCCTCTGGCTGATCCATATAGACACACTCCTCTAAATTTCCATTTAGAAAAGCGGTTTTTACGTCCATCTGCCAAATCTCATAATCGTGGAAGGCAGCAATGGCAAGAAGGATCCGAATGGATTTCAGCATAGCCACTGGAGAAAAGGTTTCGTCATAGTCCGAGCCAGGTCTTTGACGGAATCCCTTTGCTACAAGTCTAGCTTTATAGGTCTCAACCTGTCCATCTACACCAATCTTCCTTTTGAAGATCCACTTGCATCCTACGGGTTTTACCCCGTCTGGAGCAATGTCCAACGTCCATACTTTGTTGGTGTACATGGACTCCATTTCGGTCCTCATTGCATCCAGCCATTTTACCGAGTCAACGCTCTGAACGGCCTGCTGGAAGCTAGTAGGCTCATCATAATCTATGATGCAATCCTCTCTATCCCCGTCTATGAGAAAACCGTTGTATCTTTCGGGCGGATGAGACTGCCTACTACTCCTGCGGAGCGGCGTAGGAATGTCCTGTTCATTTGAACCCTCTGGTTCTACTAAGCTTTCAGTAATAGCTCGTGGTTCTGGAATTTCTTCCAGTTCTACTGTGTTCCCACTTATCTGGTTTTCCAAAAACTCAGTTTCCAAGAAGTAGGCATGACGAGAAACAAGAACCTTTTGTTCCTCTTCACAGTAGAAGAAATATCCCTTGGAGTTCTTTGGATATCCCACGAATTTACACTGTACTGAGCGTGCCTCGAGCTTGTCCGCATGCTGTTTTTTAACAAAAGCTGGACATCCCCAAGTCTTAATGTGACTGAGATGGGGCCTCTTCCCACACCACATCTCATATGGTGTAGTAGGCTCAGTCTTAGTAGGAACCCGGTTCAAAAGGTACGCAGCTGATTCTAGCGCATACCCCCAGAAAGATCGCGGTAACTCAGCGTTACTCATCATGGACCGTACCATATCCAATAGGGTTCGGTTCCGTCTCTCCGATACACCGTTGTGTTGCGGAGTGTATGGAGGAGTAAACTGAGAGAGAATTCCGTTCTCTTTTAAATAATTCAGGAACTCGGCACTTAAGTATTCTCCACCTCGATCCGATCTTAGAATCTTGATACTTTTGCCGGTTTGTTTTTCTACTTCATTCTTATATTCCTGGAACTTTTCAAAGGCTTCGGACTTATGTTTCATTAAGAAGACATAACCGTACCTAGAAAAATCATCCATAAAAGTAATGAAGTAAGAATAACCGCTTCGCGCATGTGTAGACATTGGACCGCACACGTCGCTGTATACGAGTCCCAAGAGCTCGCTCGCTCTTTCTCCGTGTCCAGTGAACGGAGTCTTTGTCATCTTTCCTTTGAGACAGGATTGACAAGTGGCATACGATTGATATTCGAACGGATCCAAATATCCTTCTGTATGTAACTTAGTCAACCTTCTCTCATTGATGTGACCCAATCTACAATGCCATAAGAAAGTCTGATTGATATTTGGAGACTTTATTTTGTGTGTATTCTGGACATTGAAAATCTGTGGTTGGTTTAATACGTATATACCATTGCTCAGTGTACCTGACCCAATCAGAACTTGATTAAGGTGAATGTTTACAACATTACTTACAAACGCAAATTCATAACCTTCTTTAGAAACCAAGGATACAGAAATGATATTACAAGTTGCGTTGGGTACAAAAAATCAATTACGCAAAACCAAAACATGTCCATCTGACATTCCCAGGTGATAGTCCCCCACGGCTTTAGCATCCATGCTAGCTCCGTTCGCAACTCTGAGGGTCATGTCACCTGCCTTCAAAAACCTACGGTTTCTCAACGCCTGCAAAGAATTACAGATATGAGATCCTGATCCGGTATCCAATACCCAGGAAGTAGAGTTTATAGAAAGACAGTTCTCAATAACATACACACCTGAAGCTGAAGCCGCAACCTGCTTCAGTTCCTGTGTCCTGGCCTTCCAAGCCCTGCAATCTTTTTTCCAGTGTCCACTCTTGTGACAATAGAAGCATTCCTCTTTACCCACAAGCTTCCTCGCTATCTTTGTTGCCTTTTCCTTTCCCTTCGTACCCACTTTACTAACACCGCCTCTTGGTTTGGCGGGGGCTTTCTTCCTCTTTCCCTTGGCTTTCGCCTTGGACCTAGAGGAAGAAGATCCTCCTACAAACAAAGCGGGTGTTTCCCTACCCTTCTGTAGGGTGCCCTCTGCGCTCCTCAGCATGTTGAGGAGTTCTGAAAGTTCAACTTCCTTTTCTTGTAAGTTGAAGTTCAGTATAAACTGGGCGTAAGTGGATGGAAGGGACTGGAGAATTAAATCCGTATAGAGTTCACTGTCCAACGTTGTCCCAAGTTCCGCGAGCTCCTCAGTGTAGCCAATCATCTTAAGCACGTGGTCCGCTACCGATGATCCGACGGCCAACTTTGTCGAAAATAACTTCTTCGACACTTCGTATCTTGCGATACGAGACTGCTCTCCATACAGTTCTTTTGTATGGAGAAATATGGACTCGAGGTCCATATTCTCATGCCTCCTCTGATGTTGTTGTCCATAGAGGTAAGCACGAGGCACCTGGCCTTCGCGCAATCAATCTCCCAAGTCTTACGGATTTCCTTATCCGCGACGCTGGAGGTGGGACCTGGGACGGGGGGAGCTTTGGTGGTAAGAAGATACCCCAGCTTGTCGTAAGTGATTGCCATTTTGACATTCCTGAGCCAATCTTTGTAGTTTGGCCATGTCAGTATGTTTTTATCTAGAAGTAACTTAAGTCCAGTCATTTCGAATTTGGTCGCTGCAGGGGGGAGAGAAGAAACACTTTAGCACGATGCTCTTGCAAGTTTAGAATGGTTTTTAATTTGTCTAAACAGGATGGCTCCCACTGTCTCTCGAATCCCTCCTCAAACCACAAAGGAAGAATTAGCCGGGATCAAACCCACCGCACAATACTTGCTTAACCGTTCAGCCAGGCCAGTGTCGGTACTTCGAGGGAGGTTTTCCAACGCTTTCGCGAAGTTCCTTAATTTAAGAACCTCTTTTCCCTGGGGGCGTAGCCCCGCTAACACCTTTCTAGGCACCTACTAGGTTTATAGCATTGATCGTTTAGTGAAAAATTTCCCGAGGAGTAGCATATACTCACAGTAGGATCGGGATCCAAATATCATTGCGTGACGAAAATGAAGGAATTCTACCATAATCATCACACTCCAAATGGTATGCAAATCTAGCAAGTTTCAGTACTTATGAAACTCCCGATGTGGATTTTTGCCCCATGCTCTTATGACCTTGACTTTGGCCAACAAATCATAAGTCACATGTCAAGTTCTTCCCGTCGTTCTCCAGGTTAATTTGAATCCACCCGTACATACCCTTGACTTTGGCCAACAAGGCAGTACGACTGTTCCAAATCAACGCATCTATCTATGCTGCACATGAATATCCAATAGCTACCAATCACTATGCCTTGACTTTGGCCAACAAACACAGCTTGAATACTATTGACTATTTATGTGAAACGACGGAGGGCTACGAATGGTTTTGGTAAAACCGTGAACGTAGTGAACTTGATATAATCGATGGAACGAGATAGCTTTTAGAAGGAGTGGCTCAAGCTCCGCATTTAAAAGTTAGTTTTGAAAAGAACCGAGTGGGTTTTCGAAAGTGTTCCAACGACTTTAACTTGGTTTATTATCTTGCATTAGTTCTTTTAATGCGTGATATTCTTGCATTAGTTCTTTTAATGCGTCCCATCATTTAATCCTACCATTGCAGAAAACAACCAAAATATGACGTACGCTTATGCCATTCGCATTCGCCACGGGGTCCCGTCATCACTCGTTAGGTTACTTAACTAACGACAGAGCGGGGGCTGGGCTAGCGCGGCTGTAAAACATAAGCAACGCCTAAATATAAAGCAATGATAGACATTACAGATCACAGATGAATACATTGGATATACTAGCAATCCGCAATCCGTTCGAGCCTGCAACGAAAAGCGGATTACACGGTCGCGGTGAATAGCAAATACCCCACCCAAGACCCCTACGGGTGCGGCAAACTACCCGCCAAGAACCCGGTAGTTTGTGCACCCCTCCATGGGTCTATCCTAGGAGCAAAAACAGTAAAAAGAATTATACAATGACGGCTACAACCCCGACCCGGTTGTGCGGCCATACAAATAATATTATTACATCAATTTACATTTACAAATGAATGAAAGAAAAAACAAAAGCTCATCTCACATCCACCCCGGCTATTCACCCGCGACAGTCCAACACATTCATATACACATTCCAACATCAAACACAGATCACAGAGATGTATAACCCCGACTAATCGACTTATAGCGATTAGCCGACGTTCAATACATGCAAACATCACAGATATAACCATCATAGTCAAAGTGCAGTGAAGTTCGGAAAAAAAATACGGAATTATAGGACCCCAAAAGTAAATTTCTGTTCTGGAAAATCTGGGCACATATAATATATTTTAAAAATCCCAAAATCCTACCAGAAGAACACTGCACTAAAAACGATCACAAGAGGAAACAAAACGGCGGCGGTTTCGCGGCCTAAGCCACCTATTGCCGCGGAACCGCGGCTCTTTAAGGGAATCATGCGATCGTTTTTCTTGGGTGTTCTCACAAAACCCTGAGCCGATTTTAGGTGTATAACAAATCTTGTTTTGACCAGAAAAATTTTTAACAGAAACTAGGGTTTTGTAAAAGTTTGGTTTTTGGATTTTTACGGTTCCGAACTTCGTTACACTTCACTACCAAGCTAGTTTAAGTTTAGTTAGGCTCTGATACCACTGTAAGTCCACGTTGCGACCCCCGGTTCTTGCGGGGAGGCGGAAACGGTATAAAAATCAAATTTTTAGCGCATGGGGCAACATGGACTAACAAAGTCGGGATCTTTTCCTAAACTATAACTAGCAAACAAGCTAAAGAGAGTTAGCTACTCGGAAAGATGGTTATACCTAAACTTGAACTCCTTCTTCTTCAAGCTTTGTAGAGGTTGATGGTTCTTTCCTCGTCGCCTTCTTCCGTCGAAGATGGATCCACCTGAGGGTTCAACCTTCGGGCTCTTCCTCGAACTTTGAGTGAACTAGAATCTCCGGCTTGCTAAACCCTTGATCCTAGAGTGAGTAGAGAGTGTCTAGGGGTTGTTTTCTTTTCAAGGTGAGGGATTCTCAACACATGAGAAGGAATCACCTTGAGCTTGAGGAAGAAGAAGATGAAGTGAGGAGAGAGAATGATTATGATAGAATGAGCTCTTTTCTTTTGCAACCATAACTAAAAGAAAAGGAATTATCAAATTAATAATAATAAATCAAAAATGAAATAGTTGATGGTTGTATTTGGAATGACCACTATCATAACTTTCAATAAATGAGTGTAAGCATGAATCAAGGAGAATCCTTTCAAAGCATGATGGTGGTCAACATTCAACCATGGTCAACAAGTCAACCATGGTCAACAAGTCAACAAAATCAACCATAACAATATTTCATTTAATTACTATTATTAATTGATATTTCATAAATCTATTAGGGTTTGGAAAATGACGACTGTCAACTGTGCAAACGCACCCGTTCCGAAACCCTAATGAAAAACCTCATCCTCCGCCTCAAGCAACTGTGCATACACACCTGCATTCTCGTTCCGAGGAACAAGAATACCGAGATATAAAAGCAACCCCAAAACATATACCAGTATCTGGCTCAAACCAGAGCCAGCCAGTAAAATCCGTCCGGACTCCAAACGTGCACAAGTGCGCGGATGAGAACGAACCCTGTCGCAAAACCATGCGACCTCTACTCTGTTTTGCCCAGAGGCGAATACCCTCTGTGTGGGACTCTAAAGACTCGACACTACGCTGGCAGTGGGTTTAACCACAGACCGCAAGCGGCACTAGCTGGGCGTAACGGTCCCCAGGTAGATGCCGACAAGAAGGTTGACGAGGTGAACCCCATCTGAACTCCTACTGAGTCTGAATGTGACATTCTCCGTACAGTCCGGTCTGTTCGTCTGATACATCGCATGTCGGGCCTAGGGGGCGGTAAAACGTCAGTCCCCCAATAGCGGTACAAGTCGTGTCGGAGTGAAGCCTAAAACACCCTGAGATAACACTGGAAGCCTACCAGTATATCTCGCTTGCCCTGGCCAGGGACTACTCGTGTAATGGCTCTCTTAGACACAGCGCGATGTCAACCCCCAATACCGGGAGAGACGAATCCTGTCTAACCGTCACTGCCTCCAAGTGCTTCGGGACTGCACCCAACCACTACCTGTTTGCACGACTCCTTTGAGCCGTGGTAGGGTAGTGATCAAAGTGCAGTGGGAACACACTCGAGGCGAAGTGCCAGTGTCAAGTCAGCGGACTAAGCTGTACTCACGTCACCTGGGAACTGATAACTGACGATAGGTATAATACCACCCTTTCAGTTCCCGACGAGTCCTGTCCAGTGTACCCGTAACCTAACGAGCACCCGTATACTATCTCCAGTACGACGTACTGATGGCTGTGGGACAGACCATCTCCCATACTGGGATGAGAAGCGCATACGCTAGTCTACTCCGGAGTATCGATGCCCTGTCTCGATAGTCCTGCGACTAGGGACCTGTATAAGGATGTGCTTATGATTACCCAGCCCCCACTAGTGTGACTGCCATCACAACGCTGGTAATCAAGCAAAGATCCTAAGGGCTCCACTAATGCGTATAGGTGATATCGCAAAATAAACACATGTACACATTGAAGTAGAAACAAACCAAGTAGCATACTACTATATTGAGCAAGATTGTTTATACAAGGTGAATATCCCAAGCTTCCATTAAGTAATATACAAACTAGTATGATACAGTAATGGCCTCTAGGGCATATACACTAACACTTTTCTCCAGTGGCTATGCTCAAATCCATTCGAATCCTACTTGCCATTGCTGCCTTCCATGACTATAAAATCTGGCAGATGGACGTAAAAACGGCTTTTCTAAACGGAAGTTTAGAAGAGTGTTTATATGGATCAGCTGGAAGGTTTTGTAGAGAGTGGGAGCAGCGGGAATGTGTGCAAGTTGCTTAAATCCATTTATGGATTAAATCAAGCATCGCGGAGCTGGAACATCTGTTTTGATGAAACGGTCAAGGAATTTGACTTCATCAAGAACGAGGATGAGCCATATATATATATATAAGAAGATTGTAGGACGAACTATCGTATTTCTAGTCTTGTACGTGGACGACATTCTTTTGATAGGAAATGATATTCGTATGCTATAATCGGTCAAGCTGTTCTTGTCACAAAGGATCTCCATGAAAGACCTGGGTGATGCCTCGTACATTCTGGGGATTAAGATCTACAGAGATAAATCTAAGAGATTATTGGGACTTTCGCAGTCCAGGTACATAGAGACCGTACTAAAGAGATTTAGTATGGAAGATTCCAAGCACGGTAACATACCCGCATTGCACGGAATCACCCTCTCCAAAGAGATGTCTCCCAAGACTGATGAGGAGAGGGTTCGCATGAGTACTATACCCTATGCTTCAGCGGTAGGATCTATAATGTATGCGATGATATGTACCAGACCAGATGTAGCTTACGCACTTAGCATGGTGAGCCGGTATCAGTCAAACCCAGGTGAGAACCACTGGACAGCAGTGAAGAACATTCTTAAGTACCTGAGAAGGACTAAAGAACTGTTCCTGGTATTCGGTAATGGGGACCTCCAGGTGGAGTCCTTTACCGATTCTAGCTTCCAGAGTGACAAGGATGACAGCAAGTCTGTCTCGGGGTTTTTGTTTACATTCAACGGATGGGCAGTCTGTTGGAAGAGTTCCAAACAGGACACGATCGCAAACTCGACGATGGAGGCTGAATACATTACTGTCAACGATGCCGCAAAAGAAGCCGTCTGGATTAAGAAGTTCATTACTGAACTTCAGATGGTTCCATCCAGTGTTAATCCAATACCTTTGTATTGCGACAACAATGGAGCTATGGCTTTAGCGAAGGAACCACGGTCCCATCAAAAATCCCAACACATCTTGAGGCTGTATCACATGATCAGGGAGATCGTTGATCGCCGGGAGATCGAGGTGCGGAGAGTGGACATAAAAGACAATACAGCGGATCCATTCACCAAGGCCCTTCCTCAAGCACAGTTCGAGAGACTATTTCAGATGTTGGGTATGCGGTACACCAACAACTGACCCTAGTGCATACGATGGGTATTCGGTACGCCAATATATGGCCTTAGTGCAAGTAGGAGATTGTTAGATAATTATGCCCTAGAGGCCATTATTGTATATGTATACATGTGGATGCTTGGACATATGTATGTACAGGACAATCATATGATAGTATGCTATTTGGTTTATCTTTATCTTAACATGTGCATATGTTTTACTTGCTATTACGTATTATTTATACATGTTGATAAAGCCCGTAGGATCATTGCTTGACTACCTGCATTGAGATGGCGATCATACTTGTGGGAGCTGGGTAGTCAATAAGCACATCCTTAAAAGGTCCCAAGTTGAGGAAGTATCGAGACTGGCTATCGATATTCTGAAGTAGACTAGTGTATACGTTTCTAGACCCCGACGAGGGGCGATGGTTAGTCCTATAGCCATTGGTCATTCGCACCTAAGATCGTATACAGGTGCTCACTGGGGGTGAGTACACTGGACGGACTCGCCGAGAACTTCTAGATGGTACTATACCTATCATGAGATAGCAGTTCTCAAGTAACATGAGTACAGGATAGTCTTCAGACCTGAGATCGTCATTTGTCTTGTGTGAGTTCCCACTGTACTTTGATTACTACCCTACCACGACTCTACTGAGGCGTGCAAACAGGTTTTGGTTTGGTACAGTCCCGAGCCATATAAAAGCAGTGAGTGATTGTTGGGGATTCGTCTCTCCAGGTATAGGGAGTTGATATCGCACTGTGTTCGATTGGCCAGCACCATAAGACCTTGGCCAAGGCAGTTGGGATTTACTGATAGGTTGATCAGTAGTTTTCCGGATTGGTCTTGAGCCACATCGGCACGAATTATCGGGTTATAAGGGTCTGACATTTACCACCCCCTAAACCCGGTATATGATACTCTCAGACGAAGAGATCGGACTGTACGGAGATTGTCACAGATAGGCTCAGTAGGGATCCGGATGAGTTTGCTCGTCGGCCTTCCTTTTCGACAGGTACCCCGGGTAAGCGTTATGTACAACTAGTGCTGCTGACGTGCTTGTGGTTATGGATTTATCCAGTAATTCACTGTCGGCGTACTGACGAGTCATTAGAGTCCCACATAGAGAGTTTCCCTGGTTCAGGCGAAATGATGTAGTAGCCGTATTGGATATGTGCAGGGTTCCGATCGATTGATTGTACAAGTTACCTGGACTTTCGATCGGACAGTTGGTAATACTAGCAGGCTCAGGATTGAGCAAGATTATTAAATCAGGTATTGATTTAATAATTTATATATATGTATTTCGATATGTATATTCTAGTATTATGTTCTTTGTGTTATTCTATCTTTTTGGGTATTCGTATTTTTATATGAATACAGGTATATATATACAGTAGAGTGTAATCCGTATTTATACGGAAAACATTCTAGAAGGTAGACACCTCATTTTAGTTTTATCTATTTATTTTAAATGTAAAATGAGGTGTAAAGGTAGTAAGGTGAGTATGGTGAGAGCCATGCTTGAATAGTATTGACAAATCAATTGAATATTCATTTGTCAACACTATTCAAGTATGAGTGTATTTTTATATTGAAAAAAAGGGTTTTACAAAACCATACTTGGTCTTTTTCTCTCTCATGGGATTTCATTTTTTCATTCTCACCATTTGGTTTCACTCTCCTCACTAGCTTTCTTGAGCTCCTCCACCTTCATTTTTAACCTCCTCTCTACAATCTCATGTGTTGAGAATCAAGAGAGGAGGTGAGATAGATACACACTTAGATCCGCACACTACATCCTATACACTTTAGATTAGCAATCTAAAGTCTCTAGTTGCTCCACTAGACTCTTAGTGTGGAGTTAGAGCCATGGACTACATCCCTCGGGTGGATCATCTTCGACGGAGGAAGACCGACGATCAAGCACGATCCAGGAGATCTCAAGGAGCAAGGAAAGGCGATCAAGCTTGTTCAAGGAGATACTTAGGAGCAAACGAAGAGGATAGAAGACCGAAAGACACGGGTCTTTTGGTGAGACAGTTCTATCATAGTAGTTAGCTCTTCTCTTGTTAGCTAGTTTAGGCTTATGGTAGATTCTAGAACGGTTTTTCTAGCGCCAGTTTTTAAACCCCAAAAATTTTTGTTCCGTAATAGCCACGGTAGATGGTCAGGGCACTAGGAAATCCCAACAGCAAGTGTGTTCATATAAGCGTGTCGTATAGCAATGTAAAGAAAGTGCAATATCTGAAACAGTACGTGGTGCTGGGTACTAAACAGTAATCTATATGTGTATGTGGCATGGTAATTACCGATGATGTGTGTGTGAGCATACGAGTATGTGTACGTGCAACATGTAAGTCATCGGTAATGGTGTGCGTGTCCTAGCAACGAAGTCATGTAAAGCTAAAGGTATAAACTTATTACGTATCGTAAATGATCGAAGCGCAAGCGTATGCAAGATAATGAAATCGTAATGTTACCAAGTATAAAAATATCTAACTACGTATGAGACATGCAATTATAGTTTAAAATAGTACGAGACGTTGTTTTAGAAATAGGGGGCTACGATATTTCTGAAAAGATACAATTTGAAAATTCGTAGCGTACACTTGAAGTATCATTTTAAAAGTACGTAACGATACGTTAGTTTTGAAAGTAGGTATGGCTCTAAATATCTCATAATATCTACTTTAATGATTTAAAATAAGACTCCTTGAGTCGAAATAAAAGTCGACGATCCATCAACATCATATCACGTACGGAATATCCATCGTACGACATCATCCATCAATATGGTACGGATCTATAGTCATGTACATCATCTCATATCATATCATATCGCCTCATATCATATCCATTCTCATATCATATATATACCAAAATAAGTACTCATAATATGTGTGTATATATGTATTTAGCTCAAATACTATGAAATTGAAACTAGATATGTATAAACTACTAAGTATACTAATATCTGCATAAGGCATTCTAATAACCTTATAGGCTAGGTTTACGTTTCTACTATAAATAATATCATATTTCTACGGTTGCGGGAGTGCTATACACCTTCCACCCGACTTTCCCCACAGATATACATCAAATCACCGACACACACCTCGCTCTAGTTGAAGTCGACGGACGCCTTGCTCTTCTTCATCGTCTCGGAAGTCCATGCGATTGTACCTACAAATCAAACCATAACCAAAATCGCATTAAAACCCAAATAGAAATTGAAATCACGAGAGAAGCGTACATAGGTTAGAACCTATGTACGATGACGTACGAACGAACGTCGAACGCATGCTAAAACAATAAAATACCCCCCGAAGTTGACGTACGAACGTCGAACGACCAAGTCACGTCATGAAAATCCAAAAACCAAGTTTTCAAAAATCATAAAACGTCGTCAAAACCAAGTAAAATGCTCATAGATTTTTTTCAGGTGATCTGGGACTTTTTAGTAATAGGGTAGGCTTAGTTATCTAGTGAGTGAGCTATAGAACAAACCCCAGACCCTAACTCCAAAATTGACCCACAATTTGCGATCTAAAGTGTAGGATATGTATGCCCTAGGGGCCATTATTTGTAATGAATGCTATGGATATATATATGTACATGACAATCTTGCTCGAAATGATAGTATGCTATCTGGTTTGCCTTTATCTTAACATGTGCGTATGTTTTAATAGTTATTACGTATTGCTTATAATGTTGATAAAGCCCATAGGATTATTGCTTGACTACCAGCGTTGTGATGGCGATCATACTTGTGGGAGCTGGGTAGTCTATAAGCGCATCCTTAAAGTGTCCCTAGTCGTAGGAATATCGAGACAGAGCATCGATATTCCAGTGTAGACTAGTATATATGTTTCTAGACCCCGACGAGGGGCGATGGTTAGTCCCACAGCCATTGGTGTGTTTCACCTAAGATTGTATACAGGTGCTCACTGAAGGTGGGTATACTGGACGGACTCGCCGAGAACTGCTAGATGGTAATATACTTAGTGCCAAATAGTAGTTCTCATATGGCATGTGTACAGGTAGTCTGTAGACCTGAGATCATCATTTGTCTCGTGTGAGTTCCCGCTGTGCTTTGATTACTACCCTACCACGGCTCAAAGGAGTCGTACAAACAGGTTTTAGTTGGGTACAGTCCCGAGCCACATGAAGGCGGTGAGAGATTGTTAGGGATTCGTCTCTCCCGGTATATGGAGTCGATATTGCACTGTGTTTGGTTGGTCAACACCGTAAGCCCCTGGAAAGGGCATTTGAGAATTACTGATAGTTAGATCAGTAGTTTCTCGGATGGTCTTGAGCCACACCAGCACGACTTATCAGGTTAGTGGGGGTCTGACGTTAACCACCCCCTAGACCCGGTATGTGATACTCTCATATGAACAGACCGGACTGTTCGGATATTATCACGGTTAGGCTCAGTAAAGGTTTAGATGAATTTGCTCGTCGGCCTTCTTTTCGACGGGTACCTGGGTAGTCATTACATACAGCTAGTGCCGCTGACGTGCTTGTGGTTAAACCCGCTGCCGGCGTATAGTCGAGTCTTTAGAGTCCTACACAGAGGGATTCCCTGGTTCAGGCGAAACGATGTAGAGGTCGTATGTTTATACGTGCAGGGTTCCAATTAATTACGTGAACTAGTTGTGTAAAATTTAATCGGACACATTATAATACTAGCGGGCTTAGGATTAAGCCGGTTTGTTGAATCCGATATTGATTTAATGCTAGTATTATATTAGTAGTAGTATTCTATCTCTAGGGTATTCGTATTTTGGTACGAATATGGGTATGTATATACGGCAGAAAATATTTTGTATTTACACAAAATACCTTCTAGAAAGAGAACATCTCATTCTTGTATTAACCATTTATTTTGATATTTGGAAATGAGGTGGAGGGTTATGTGGCAAAAGAGAATGGTGTGAGGCATGGCCAGGTTCATTTGTTTATTGTGAAAAAGATTTGACAAAAGAAAATTGTCATGAGATTTTTTCACAACCTCACTTCATTTTCATTTTCTCCTTCTCTCTCCTCTCATGAGTTCATCCTCCTCCTCAACCCTAAAGCTTTCTCATGTGTTGAGATACATAGGGTTATAGAAGAAAAAATCACTACTAATCATCTCTATATCTTCTAAAAAAACTAGATTAGAAAACTAGTTAGTTTAGTTGCTTTCTTTTGAAAGTAGAAGCTTGAATCAAGAACCTTCGGGTGGATCATCTAGGATCGAGGAGGCCGACGACCAAGCTTGATTTAGGACTGGAAAGGATCTTAAGAAGAGGATCATTAAGACCTGAAGGACACGAATCTATCGGTATAAGATTTCTATCACGGTAGATAATCATCTATGAAGTTTTTTCTATTAGGGCTTATGGTAGTTCTTGGTTTAGATGTCTTTGTTGTATGCTTCAAAATCGGTTTTTGAAAATTCTGCCTCTCTACAAAACCCATAGAGTGTGCAATATAAACTTACATAGTATCAGAGCCACTCCATAAGCCTTAGATAGCTCATAGCGACGTTAGAATCCGTCATTTTTGTCGCGCACGAACTACCGACAAAAACAGTCCCTAAAAATGATGTTTTGAGATGTTTGCACACCCCGCGGACTCACGGTTTGAACCGAGAAGCCACGGGGTGAAGCATGGACACCCCGGGGATACCCTCAAGGGGACTGAAGGTTGGCCCCCCCAAGACTACCACAAAGCGGCATTGGCGGGTGGTGACCCGAGAGCACCCCAAAAGGGTGCTCTCGGATCTGCCTACCCTTGGGGCCACCTCGTGGTGGCCTCTAGGGGTGGGTACCCTCCCTAGTCCCCCGAGTCGATAGTTAATTTTTGCCCCTTCGCCTTCGCTAAGATTCGGACGGGTTTCGAGTCCGTTTCCACTCTCGGATTGGCTTAAAACGATTTTTTGGGACTTTAGTGAACTGTTTTTTTCAAGTCTTGGAAAATGGATTCATTCGCTAATTGTGCGCGGAATTCTAGCATCATTATTTTCTTTACTTGCTTTTGTGATGCGTATATGTGTTCTTAAATTTCTTCTGATTGCTATACGTCGATTAGAAGGGGTTGCACATATCCTGTGATGTTCTGTGTTGCGAATGGTTTAATGGATCGTCGTGTGAATGACCCAGTGTGAATTTAGATGTGAGATGTGAGTGAATTTTGTAATTCATATAATAATTGGTGTATATTCTTTTATTGGGGCATCCGGGTTGAGGATGATGTCACCGGCTGTAGATTATTTTTTATTTCCACATCTAGGATTGACCCGCGAAGGAGTACACAGGGTACCGTGTTCTAGAATTCAGAGGGTGGCCATCTCGAGGAGTCAAGACCCGGGTCATCCAATTGTAGGATTGGCGGGTAGCTTGCCGCACTCGTAGGGGTCTAGGATAGTTCACACTCGGCTATTCACACGACAGTGAAGGATTGTATTTCATAGGTGGCTCGATGAAATGCAAAGTTCCTAGTTGATCTATTTTTCCATTTTCTGTGATGTTGATATCTGTGATGCTTATCATTCCTGCGACGAATGGTTATATATATATATATATATATATATATATATATATATATATATATATATATATATATATATATATTGTATATGTTTTGCATCTGCACTAGCCCTGCCCCCCGCTCTGTCGATAGTTAACTATCCTAACGGTGCATGACGGAGTCCCGTGGCGTATGCGGATTGCATATACGTACATTCTATTTTCGTTGTTTTCTGGTGTAATAGAATTTAAATTGATGGGACCGCATTAATCCTCATTAATGCAAGATAATAAACCCAACAGATGGTGTTGGAACAATTTGAAAAACCACTCGGTTTTTTTCAAAACACTCGTTTAAAAAACGGAGCTTGAACCACTCCTTTTCAAAGCTATTATTCCTTCAACGATATCAAGTTCATTACATTCAAAGTTTTTGCAAAAACCAGCCGTAACCCTCTATCATTTCAAATGAGTAGCACATCATATTCATGCTATGTTTGTTGGCCTTAGTCAAGGCATAGTGAATGGTAGCGGTGTGTTGCTTGTTTATAGCATAGATAGATACATTGGTTTAGGACAGTCGTACAGCCTTGTTGGCCTTCGTCAAGGGTGTAAGTGTACGGTAGCACCCCGGCCGTCATTCCGAGGCCAAAATGCGGAAACGAAAACTTTTCTTAAACTAGAAACCGGCGCTATCGTATGCTTAAAACCCGGATCGAACCATTAACCTACAACTAGCAACTAGAGAAAGGGTTGGAAAGCTATACCGATCGATCCGTGTCCTTCGGTCTTTGGCCACTATCCCAAGCTCCTCGCGGCATCTCCGGTCTCGATCTCCTCTTCGGAAAGGGAACCACATCATCGATTCCTTTTACGGGCTTCCGCTTCATCCGAAGCAACTCGGGCACGAAGTGTGCTAGCCGACGTGTCCAAGGTGATGTAGAGAATGTTTGTGATCACTTTGTCTCTTGCATCCATGAGATGGATGGAGGTTGAAGGTGTTGCCATTGATGGAGATCATGAGCTAGAGAAGAAAGAGGAGGAAGAAGAAGTTTCTCTCTTTTCTTTCCTTTTTTGATGGAATGATAAAATGAGCATAAGAATGAGAGAATACAAGAGCTCACCCACAACCTAATGGCTGCCCTTTCTCTTTCTTCCTCTCATATCAACTCACAAATCAATCTCAAATGTGACACATGCACAATAAAAGAGACCATGAGTCACTAGGTTGCATGTGCCACATTTAATGCATCAAATGATGAATTCTAGCTCATAATTTCCACCATCCAAACATTAATCCAAATGTTTGGTCCAACAAAAAAGATCCGGCAACATCTAAAATAAACTCGTGACGGATCACAAGGATACCCCTCACCTGTATATACATACCTGCATCCACATTCCGACCGAATGCGAATGCGATGAGACTAAAATAATCCAAAAAATCTAATACTAGGATCCGTTTTAAACCAAAGCCCACTAGTATGATCCGCCCGATTATGATCCGTGCACTACTGCACGTATATGATTGGACCCTGCCATATATCATACAGCATCTGCAACGTTTCGCCCGAAACTTGAGAAACTGTCTGTGGGGGACTCTAAAGACTCGTCAATACTTTGGCTGTGGATTTAACCACTAGCACGTCAGTGGTACTAGCTGTACGTAACGGGCTATCAGGTATTGACCAAAAGAGAGGTCGATGAGCGAACTCATCCTGACACCCTACTGAG
Organism: Agapanthus africanus; assembly: GCA_030015575.1. Classification (NCBI taxonomy): domain Eukaryota; kingdom Viridiplantae; phylum Streptophyta; class Magnoliopsida; order Asparagales; family Amaryllidaceae; genus Agapanthus; species Agapanthus africanus. The sequence goes on along the minus strand of CM057347.1, from coordinate 200,042,529 downwards.
CCTGTCAGTGACAATATCCGTACAGTCTGGTACGTTCGTCTATGAACATCGCATGTCGGGCCTAGAGGGTTGGTAAAAGTCAGACCCCCAAAAGCGGTACAAGTCATGTGGGAGTGTAGCCCAGAACACCCTGAGATACTACTGGAATACCTACCAGTAAATCTTCTGCCTTGGCCAAGGACTTCGTGTAATGGCTCTCCTAGACACAGCGCAATCTCACACCCAATACCGGGAGAGACGAAACCCCTGCCGATCCGCTCACTACCTCCATGTGGTTCGGGACTGTACCCAACTAAAACCTGTTTGCACGACTCCTTTGAGCCGTGGTAGGGTAGTAATCAAAGTCCAGTGGGAACTCACACGAGACAAATGACGATCTCAGATCGATGAACTAACCTGTACACATGTCACCAGGGAACTGCTATCTGACGTCAGGTATAATACCAACTAGCATGTTCCCGGAGAGTCATGTCCGGTGTACTCATAACCCAATGAGCACCTGTATACATCTTAAGTGAACCAACTGACACCAATGGCTTGTGAGACCGGCCACCGCCCCTCGTCGGGGTCCCGACTGTATACACCGGTCTACTAATGGAGTATCTATGCCCAGTCTCGAAACTCCTACGACTAGGGACCACTTTAAGGATGTGCTTATAGACCGCAGCTCCCACGTATATGATCGCCATCATACTGCTGGCTAATTATTGCGATGTCGCATACTCACAGCCCGTGTGATACCGAACACCTAACTCCTCTACTAATCAGTCTCATAAAGCCCGTTTGCGAAACTATTGCATTCGAGGAATAGCCTCAGTTAGTGGATCCGCTCTGATGATTCTTTCTATGTCTCTCTCTATCTCAAGTTCGCGGAGAAAGCCATCTCCTGAAATGAGCAATACCTGTCTTAGAATATGTCTGGATATCTGATGGGACCTAGTTCATAAATGAACTCCAAATCCAAACTTCTTAGACTGTATCGTCAACTGAAACCAATCAGTATCCTGCGCCATGCCTCCCTCAGTATCCTCTTGGACCACCTGTCCAAAATACTGCCCCTCGTCAGAGGGAAAAATATAACTCTGACAGCGACTCTGTCATCCAGGTCACCTGGAAGCCTGGAATGATAACTGTCTCCTAAAAATGGCTGTTGTTATCATATCCCTAGAATATCCACTTATGTTCTAAAACTGCTTCCGAATGTTTCTCCAGGATTGGATCAATATCAACTTATTGCATCTACTGCAAAAACAATATCTGGTGTGATACTTGACATCTCATGATCAACTCAATTGCCTAAGCAAGTGATCTGCCAATCATGCGCATCCCTCTCCCCTTCAGTCTGTAAGACACCTTTAGAGAGGGTGACTCCATCACCTGCAGGTACACTACCGTGCCATGAGTCGTCCATTCTAAAACACCTTTAGAATGCTGTCTATGTACCCAGATTGGGAAACTACCCAAATCTAGATCTAAAACCATAGATCTAGTAACCAGAATGTCTGATATAAAATCCATGTCCTTTGTGGAGAAACCACTGTGTGACAACCAAAGTATAACCGATCGTAGTATAGGAATTTCACTTCCTACTCTGTGTATGTCATCCAAATACCAGGACATCACACCCTACTACCTTCTTAATAGATCCATCCCCTATTCTGATGAAGTCAAACCTATGACTATCACATCAGAAATAGATGATCTATCTCCGCTATATCTGCTTCAGTCCATAAATAGACACAAGCCACTTGTCCACTATGCTTCCGCTGCTCCTACTGACTGCGACAACCCTCTGGCAGAGTCATACACATGTACACTTCTAAAGGTAGTTTAGAACGACGCTATACTCATCCTCCTGCCGGTTCTCACAATCTGGAACAACAGCAATGGCAAGTTTGGGTAAACAAGAACCTCCCTGTCACCGTCCTTGAGCATACCGAAGTACCTCTCGAGTGCCTGAGGTTACCCACCATATCTGCGGAGTGGCTAATGGAATGTCAATCCACATTGAATCTTTAGGTTCTTATCAAATTTTCAGTAATCGTTTGCAGTTCTGGAATCACTTCCAGTTCTACCATACTCCCACTACTGTTTTCTGAAAAAATCCATTTTACTAAAAGTGTGGCGAGTCAAGAACAATATCACTATTGATCTTCCAGATGGTAGAAAGTCAACCCTCGTCATAGCCCGGGTCAACCCACAAACAGCCATTACAGAAACGTGCCTTGAGTTATCCAGAGTATGGTTTTAAGCATAAGCCGGACAACTCCCCGTACCTTAACATTGTTAAGATATGAACTATTCTATATCCAATATAGAACCAGAGGCACTGATTTAATCGGAACCAGATTCAAATCATGCAGCTGTCTCCAGTGCATGTCAACTAAATGGAGAGAGGCCGATCAGCATTACTCAACTTAGGAGTGCTTCCAATTATGAGTAACCTGAAAGAGAAGAAAGTTCTCTTAATCATTACTATTAACTGAATACCATACACAAGTATCTATATCTTCGATCATCTTGAAGAATCCTGATACTTGCAACGCCTGGTTCTTTACTTTATTCTTATACCTATAACTTCTCAAAACTTGGACCTTGTGTTTCTACGAAATACTTGTCTAAGAACTAGAGAAGTCATAAGTAAACAGAATATAGTACGAGTACCAACCCCTCTGTCCTCATGGACACTGGACAACATACAATACTCTGTCCCCTAAGTCTAATAACTCATTCCCTGTGTGTCGTAGGTTGAAAACTGTAATTATGGCTAAGAAGAATTACACCGCTGTTTAATGCTCCTTACCTAACCATCCACTGATATAGGTAAATGTCATGGACATAATTTCAAAAAGTTATATCTCACTTTATAAAAATAAACGTACAGATATATTAATTTGAAATTGGTGCATAACAACGGATATTCAAAACCAAATATTTGCCGTCCGGCAAACAACCCAGGCGATTTCCTCAAATATCACCAATTATAGCGAATCCCGATATAATGAGGATGATCACCCAATTCCTAATAACTTGCTCCCACTCATTATCTGTAAAACCATACAGATGTGAGAATTAAACCTGGTAAATACATACCCTGGAGCAAGGAGTAATTGGGAAATCAGTTTTCTTTTAACAATACACAGTGAAACTGAAACATATGAATGTTTCAAAGGGGTATCCGGGTATTCCTAGTAATGCCTCTTCCATTATCGGATTCACAACTGTAACCGTATATTTCTTTGCCATCTCTCCAAATCCCTTTATATGTCTTTAGTCATTACCTTCTGTACACCCCATTAGGCTAAATGGTTTTCTTCCCTCCCTACCGTTCGGCACCAGCCTATGGTTTGGAAGAAGACTATCCAATAAGCATAATGGGTGTACTCTCCTAATCCTAGGAGTACTCGTAACCTGAGAGAAAATGAAGATAAAAGACAACTGAATAAAACCTTATTCCTATTTCTCCTGAACCAGAATCCATCCCCGAACTGGAACAAGTCCCTTCGAGTTCGTATATAACCATACAATGGAGTATCTAAATAACTGTGGATCTTTATAGTGATACGGAGTGTCCTGGAGAAATACAAAGGTGATGTAGGATTTGCGAAGAAATATTTGGTTTGGTCGTGAATAGCAGTCGCAGTTTACTTTGCCCTCTTACTAATCCCTTTATTTGTCTTTACTTAATACCTTCTGTACACCTTCGTTAGGCTAATTGGTTTTCTTCATTCCCCACCATTCGGCACCTGCCTATGGTTTGGAAGAAGACTATCCAATAAGCGTAATAGGTGTACTGTCCTAATCCAAGGAGCACTCGCAACCTGAGAGAAGGTAAAAGGAAAAGACAACTGAATCGTCCTATTCGTTTTCTCCAGAACCGGAAACCATCCTCGAATAAGTTCCTTCGAGTTCGTATATAATCATATGATGGTTTTATCCAATGGAAGTGGATGTTCGTAGTAATACGGGGTGTTCTGGAGAAAAGGGTAAAAGTAGGAGTGGCAATGAGGTATGCAACTATGACAATCCAAAAGCCAGTGTTTTAAGAAGGTTCGGTTAACTTGGTCACTGAGTCATAGTCAAGGGTTGGGTTGTGGTCGCTGCCAAAGAGAGAGAGAGAAGAAACACTCAGCGTGCACTCTAACCTAGATCAGAATGGTTGTCAATTTATCTGATCAGGAAACCTCCCACTGTAACCTCAAATTCTCCTCCAAATCTGAAAGAAGAATTAGTCGGGATCACCCGAGGAGTAAACCAACTCATCAATGGGAATCGGGATCCAACTATCATCGCAAGATAACGTGATGGAATCCACTCACGTTATCACACTCCAGAAGGTATGCGCATGCCTGGAAAGTTTCAGTTTCTTTAGAAACTCCCGATGTATGTTTTTATCCCTAGGACCCAAGTGACCTTGACAATGCCAACATATCAAAGAGTCCTAGTCAAGTTCAACCCGTCATTATCTTATTGCGTTAAACCCACCCGTACGAGTCCTTGACAATGCCAACATAACCGTACGACTGTCCTAACCAATCCACATATCCATGCGACAGAAAAGCATTACAGAGCTACCGAACACTACGCCTCGGCAATGCACGACATACGTAGCACGAATACTAAGCAATACTAATCTAAAATGACGGAGAGCTACGGCAGGTTTTTGGCGAAAAACCTTTAACGTAATGAACTTGATATCGTTGAAGGAATTGGATAACTTTTTATAAAATATAGTGGCGAAAACCTTTGCTAAAGAGGTCACTCCCGGTGAAGGGATCTCGGCTCTTTCCCCGTAGAATGAGGTGCAGGATATTCCAACTGAATACCACGATGCAAAGCAAAAAGTAATCAACTATAGTGAAGTTATTACCCTGATGCAAACTTCTGTCCAAGGGGTCACTCCCGGTGAAGGGATCTCGGCCCTTGCCTCATCGACTGAGGTGCTGGATATTCATAACCGAATACCACTATGCAAAACAAAAGAGAACGTCCTTGCAATAACAGATTTTTGAAAAATGTTCCAACAACATCAGAATAGGTTTTTTTAGCTTGCATTGATCCGAATCAATGCAGTCCCATCAAATGATCACACCAATAAAGAACGAAAATATGATGTACATATATGCCATCCGCATTCGCCACTAGGTCCCGTCATCACCCGTTAGGTTACTTAACTAACGACAGAGCAGGGACTGGACTAGCGCGGGTGTAAAACATATACAACATCTACTAGTATATATATATCAATATATAATATTCGCTCAAGGCATGATAAAATGCAACATCACAGAAATGTAATACACATCACAGAACAATACAGATAATCTGGGATCCCCGGGTTTCATAGAGCCGCTACTGAAACCCGACGTTCCCCTGGTCGTGTGGATAGCATGTGCAATGAAATCCTAGACCCCTACGGGGGCGGCAAGTTACTCGCCAAAACCTGAAGCGAGGCAGCCCCCTTCAGCAACGTGAATGGACCACCCAGCACTTCACGGAATCCGGTAACTTGAGCATCCCTTCTTGGGTCAACCTGTACCCCCTACGAGTGCGGCGAATAACCCGCCAATCTAGAGTAAAGCCCCCTCCGTCTCAAAGCCATGAGATGCGGGCCCGTTGCCCTCTAGAACCCGGCTATCCGTGCACCCCACCGTTGGGTAATCCTAGTATAGAAAGTAAAATATACAACGGGTACATCGACCTCAGCCCGGTCATACCCTAAAAGAATAATATACAAACAGGCAGTGACGGCAGTCCACATGTCGGACGCTCGCCCCGCAATATCAAATGTACAAATACAATCAAACTGTACTAACATTGCACCAAGCTATCCACCACGACAAATCCGCAACATCACAGCACAACACAGAATATCAACGTGAATGTCATGTTCACAAATCCGTCTAAAAGGGCTATAGCAATTAGACAGGATTTACCGATCAAATGACATTCACGGTCGCAGATAAAATGTAAATACTGTGAACTAACATATTTAAATTTTCGATCGACAAAATTTCCCGAAGTGGGCTCCAAGCACAATACCCGGTACTCTAACAAATCTGGGCCCAAAATAAAATTACCAGAAACCCTCTTTCCAAGTCAGAGACCACCTGAAGAAATTTGGTGAGATAAAGCCCAAGAATGGCGGCGGAACCGCAGCCAAAAGGAGGGTACGGCCGCGGTTCCGCGGCGTTACTGTTGGATCGTCCTACCAAATTTCTACAGTGCTCCTAAAAAAACCCTGCCTGATTTTCTGCACCACACAAAATAATTTTTTGACCACAGGAAAAATTCGACAGAAACTGATGACTTGGAAATGCAGTTTTTGAAAATTTCGTTCAATCGAACTTCTAAACCCGTTAGAGCAAGCTAGAATAGGTTAATGGCGTGGCTCTGATACCATGTAAGACTACGGTAGCGCCCCGGCCGTCATTCCGAGGCCAAAATGCGAAAACGAAAACTTTTCTTAAACTAGAAACCGGCGCTATCGTATGCTTAAAACCCGGATCGAACTATTAACCTACAACTAGCAACTAGAGAAAGGGTTGGAAAGCTATACCGATCGATCCGTGTCCTTTGGTCTTTGGCCACCATCCCAAACTCCTCGCGGCATCTCCGGTCTCGATCTCCTCGTCGGAAAGGGCACCACATCATCGATTCCTTTTACGGGCTCTCGCTTCATCCGAAGCAACTCGGGCACGAAGTGTGCTAGCCGACGTGTCCAAGGTGATGTAGAGAATGTTTGTGATCACTTTGTCTCTTGCATCCATGAGATGGATGGAGGTTGAAGGTGTTGCCATTGATGGAGATTATGAGCTAGAGAAGAAAGAGGAAGAAGAAGAAGTTTCTCTCTTTTCTTTCCATTTTTGATGGAATGATAAAATGAGAGTAAGAATGACAGAATACAAGAGCTCACCCATAACCTAGTGGCTTCCCTTTCTCTTTCTTCCTCTCATATCAACTCACAAATCAATCTCAAATGTGACACATGCACAATAAAAGAGACCATGAGTTACTAGGTAGCAGGTGCCACATTTAATGCATCAAATGATGAATTCTAGCTCATAATTTCCACCATCCAAACATTAATCCATATGTTTGGTCCAACAAAAAAGATCCGGCAACATCTAAAGTAAACTCGTGACGGATCATAAGGATACCCCTCACCTGTATATACATACCTGCATCCGCATTCCGACCGAATGCGAATGCGATGAGACTAAAATAATCCAACAAATCTAATACTAAGATTCGGCTTAAACCAAAGCTCACTAGTATGATCCGCCCGATAATAATCCGTGCACTACTGCACGTATATGATCGGACCCTGCCATATATCATACGGCATCTACAACGTTTCGCCCGAAACTTGAGAAACTGTCTGTGGGGGACTCTAAAGACTCGTCAATACTTTGGCTGTGGATTTAACCACTAGCACGTCAGTGGTACTAGCTGTACGTAACGGGCTACCAGGTATTGACCAAAAGGGAGGTCGATGAGCGAACTCATCCTGACACCCTACTGAGCGTGTCAGTAACAATATCCGTACAGTCCGGTCCGTTCGTCTATGAGTATCGCATGTCGGGCCTAGGGGGTTGGTAAAAGTCAGACCCCCAAAAGCGGTACAAGTCGTGTGGGAGTGTAGCCCAGAACACCCTGAGATACTACTGGAATACCTACCAGTAAATCTTCTGCCTTGGCCAAGGACTTCGTGTAATGGCTCTCCTAGACACAGCGTGATCTCACCCCCAATACCGGGAGAGACGAAACCCCTGCCGATCCGCTCACTGCCTCCATGTGGCTCGGGACTGTACCCAACTAAAACTTGTTTGCACGACTCTTTTGAGCCGTGGTAGGGTAGTAATCAAAGTACAGTGGGAACTCACACGAGACAAATGACGATCTCAGGTCGATGAACTAACCTGTACACATGTCACCAGGGAACTGTTATCTGACGTCAGGTATAATACCAACTAGCATGTTCCCGGCGAGTCCTGTCCGTTGTACTCATAACCCAATGAGCACCTGTATACATCTTAGGTGAACCAACTGACACCAATGGCTTGTGAGACCGGCCACTGCCCCTCGTCGGAGTCTCGACTGTATACACCGGTCTACTAATGGAGTATCGATGCCCAGTCTCGAAACTCCTACGACTAGGGACCACTTTAAGGATGTGCTTATAGACCGCAGCTCTCACGTATATGATCGCCATCATACTGCTGGTAGTCAAGCAAGAATCCTAAGGGCTCTATCAACGTGTAATAGCGACCTGTAAGGTCACCTAAAGCAGTACACGATGATAAAGACAAACCAAGGTAGCATACTATTCTCTATCAACGTGTAATAGTGAACTACAATATCACCTAAAGCATGTACACGATGATAAAGACAAACCAGATAGTATACAAAGCTCTCGAGTAAGACTGTCCTACCGGTATAGGTCCTCCTTCAATCATTGCAATCACGTGCCTGTGATCCAATAATTGACTTTGAGGGCACTATATCCAACAAAGGGCAAGTACAGGTGGGTCTATGTTAATCAGGACAATGACGGGAAGAACTTGACTTGCGTCTTATAATTTGTTGGCCTTCGTCAAGGTCATAAGAGCTTGGGGCAAAAACTACATCGGGAGTTTCAAATATAAAGGAAACTTGCAGATTGAGTATACCTTCTGGAGTATGGTGACTAGAGTGGCTTCCATCTAGGTCATCACGCAATGATAGTCGGATCCCGATCCCACTGATGAGTAGGATTACTTTTGGGTGATATTTTTCACTTCACTAACCTATTAGGTGTCTAGAAAGTGTTAACGAGGCTACGCCTCTGCGGAAACAAGGTTTATTTTAATTAGGTCCGTACGAGAGCATGGGGAACCTCTCTCGGTGTACCAACACCGACCTGGCTGAATGATTAGCGAACTTGCAAAGTGTAAATAATCCCGACTAATTCTTTTTTTAAGGTTTGATGGAGAATTCGAGGAAACAGTGGGAACCATCCTTATTAGATAAGATAATAAACCAATCTAATCTTGCAAGAGCATACATTGAGTGTTTCTTTTCTCTCTCTGGCAGCAACCATGACAAGACTTAAACTACTACTTGAGAAAAATACACTGACTGGGCCAAACTATAAAAATTGGCTGAGGAACGTCAATATTGCACTCACTTATGACAAAGTGGCATATGTCCTCACCAGTACTGCTCCCCATGTCCCAGGTCCGGATTCCACGGTTGCGAACATCGAGGTTGGCAAAACGTGGGACCTGGATTGCGAAAAAGATAGGTGCATTGTGCTGGCTTCAATGAATATTGAACTTCAGAAGCAACGTGAAAAAATAGATATTAAATCCATTTTTCTTCATTGCAAGGATTTGTATGGAGAGCACTCTCGTATCGCAAGGTAAGAGACCTCAAAGAAATTATTTCAGATGAGATTAGTTGTCGAATCACCTGTAGGAAAACACGTCCTAAAGATGATCAGTCTCATTGTAGAGCTCGCAAACCTGGGATGCATGTTAGAGAACGAGTTATACTTGACTTGATTCTACAGTCCCTTCCTCACACCTCTTAATTCGTGCTAAATTTCAACATGCTTAGGATGGAAGCGGATCTTCCAAAGCTCCTCAACATGTTGAAGGTAGCTGAGAGCTCCTTGAAAAAGGAGAAGACACATGTTCTTATTGTTCGGGGATCTTCCTCTTCTAAATCCAAAGCAAAAGCAAAGGGGAAGAAGAAGAAGAACCCACCAAGCCGAAAGGAGGTGTCAAAAAGGTGCAAGGAACGAATAATTCTGTCATGACCCGGAAATTTGGCACATGACCGGCACGAGAATCACGCAACGTCGTAACGTAATTCAAGTAAGCCGAAACCCAGAAATCTAAACCTTTTTGCGGAAAATAGTGGAGGTGCAGTTTTGAAATAAAGTTTTTCTTTAAATGCATAAATAATGATATATGAAAAGGCAAGTGAATTATATACTAGTTGAAAACATTTTTCGTCTTTTAAAAAGTTGGGCAGCACCTACCTTGTATATTTTGGTCCAAAACCACATACATACAATATATAGGCATCCCCAAGCGAGAGCTAGCTCTTCGCCAATTGGCGGAATCACAACCACGCAAAAAAACATATATACGATGCCCTATGGGGAAGATCAAGAATAAATAAATAAATAAAGCAATACATCAAAAACCTCAAAAGAAGCGAACATACACTCATCGTTCTAAGTCTCGAAAATATACAGGTCTGTCTAAGTTTGCTAATATACAACAATCTAGTTTCTGATATGATGGAGTTTATCTAGATACAATAGAAATAATGAGTACAAGAGTGGGCACGATCCAATGTGTGTCCCACCTACCAAAGCAAACACCCTGAAGGAATTGTGTGCCAGCGATACCGCTACTGATCCAAGCGGTCGAACCTGCAAGAACACTGTGGTACAACGGGGGTGAGTTGCCAACTCATGAGTAGAAAACATCAGCAAGTAGAAATCGAATAAACAACGATTCCTAGGTCATACTGTATCATGAAGGTAATACTATGGTATATAGGGGGTCCATGTATGCATATGTATCAACAATATAATCAATGCCAATAATATGTAAAAACAATCATCTGAATCAAATGTCTGTATGTATGAGAAAAATCAACCAACATGTGTCCATCAACGACACATCAACATCATGGAACCTTAGTGTCCAACACCGACACTCGAAACATCATGAAACCCGTATCCAGTATCGACACGTAAATTCTCATATCTCAGGAACCACATCCTCTGATCGGCCCTTATATCCATCTCACGACTCCGGTCGGTATCCTCCGGATTACCGCTGGGTCCAAACTATCACCGGTAGGTAGTGCTCCCCCTGCTAGGCTCATTATCATCCCCATGATCTTCTTGTCCCGGGATACCTTACCGGGTCGACCATATACCCGCAGATGGCTTATCCAACTCCTCGAATCGGGTCTCGAAAACAAGCTCAGAATCGAGAAAACTCATGGTGGACACGAAATATCATATCAAGAGAAACCGGATTTTTAAAATAATATACAGTTTCCTTTGAAATATAGCCACGGTTCTCAAATCCAGAGATCTCATGAAACAGCCTCTCATTGCCTATAACCATAAAGTACGGGGTATGTGAATATAGAACAGTAATATGAGCATGTCAAGTATATCATGCAAGTATGTCCTATGATAGTGCTGAACAATGAGTGTACTTTACAGTTACGAATGATATCATGATATGGCAGTTCTACTGTGCAAGTGACATGGCAATTACCGATGATGAATGTGTGTGAGCCGGCAAATCTGTGTAAGTGTAACATGAGCATCATCGGTAATAGTGCGGTGTACTAGTAGATGATATCATATAACAATAAATACCGGGAACATCACACGTATGTTACGAGGGATAAACCAATATAAACATGAACGATAATAAGGTACACAACTACACGTGAACCATACGGTCAGTTTAAAGGATACGAATTGTAGTTTTGAAAGTGGGGGCTACGGTATTTTTAAGGAAAAGACGCCATTTGAAAATCCGTAGCGTCCCTTGAGGTTTCCATTTAAAAGGGCATATGATTCGTCAATTTTGAAAATAAGTATGGTTCAGGTGACACTTTTATGTCGGCGATGCAGCCTCATAGTACCCGATATGGCAATATCCTCGATCATCTTCCTCAAATCTCGAGCGCGGATCAATCATCCGGTATAACACATCGCGTACGGTAATCCATCGCACGGTGTCATCAAACAGAATAGGGATTCTATCGTCCTATTCATCAATAAGAGTACGGATCTATGGTCCTGTACACCATATCTTATTGATCTCATAACACATCTATCTCAACTTATATCGTATTTATCGATCTCATGTCACATCGATATCGATTTCATATCATATCACTATCAAGTCATACTTGTCCTCTTTCAATTCTATATATCATGCTTCACATCCTCATATCATATCTTTTAATCATACATGTAGGTTCATATCATAGGGTCTCTCTCTCTACGTATATTCTATATATATCACAACTTTCCATTCAAAGTTTGCGGGGGTGCTATACGCCATCCACCCAACTTCCCCCGTAGATATAAATCTACTCACCTGCTAAACTCCTTGCTTATCCGAAGTCGATTGCTTCGCCGTCTCGGAAGTCCACACGGAGGTACCTACAATCAAAACACATCGAAATGCAATTAAAACCAAGTCCGAAAAACCGATACGGCACACGAAATGCTCATAGGTTAGAACCTATAGCCTACGCATGCTAAAATAGCCAAATAACCCTCGTCGTTGACGTACAAACGTACAACGACTAAATCCAAATTCAAATATCAAAACCCAATTTTCAGAAATTGGAAAACACGAAATCAGCAACTAAGGAAATCTCTCCCAGATTTTACCATAGGTCAAACTAGGACATTTAGCATATAGGGTTGCTCTAGATATAAGATAAGGGAACCACCATCCAAAAATCACCACATTCCAACATGATGTGGCCGCAATTTGCGGCCACAACAAATAAATCTGCGGCCTGGAGTTGGAAACAGGGGCTCGGGTCTTTGGAGAAAATTCTAAGTAGCCTGCATGTCACACTGTATTGGCAACTTAATTTATGGTGGTCTCGGGTCATAGCAGATCCCAAAATACCATCACAATCTATCGAATAATCGATGTCGGGAAATTCTAAGTTCGTATTTTGGGTTCTGGTCTCTGATCTTGGCTAGTAAAATCATCACTAAGATCATGCAAACACTCACTAAACCTCAATTGCATCTCTACAAGTCCAAACATCCACTAAACTTCAACCTAGAAATTTCTAAGATCACTAATCTACACTAAATCGAACTCTAAACTAAACTAGAAAGTTAGGAAACTAATTACAAGGTGGGAAGTGGAAATTATACCTCTTGGAAGCAACTTAAGAAAAACTCTAGATGCTCCAAGTGCTCAAAATCCAAGCTTGGTTCCACTGTGGGGTGGATGAGGTGGAGATCATATTTTATGAAGGGAGTGTGGGGTTTTGAGATGGTTTTGGGGATGATTCATGGAGGTAGAGGAGGTGGAGGAAAGAGGTGATGAAGATGAAGAAAGAGTTGAAGTTAAGAAGAATGAAGTGATGAAGGAAAATAAAGGATGAGGGAATGGTCAAAGGTAGGAGCTATCCTCTCTCTCTATCTCTCTCTTGAGCCCATGCTCCATGTCATAACTTGTCCCCCACTCCCTCTCCTCAATCATCATGCCACCCTTTTTTTTTTCTTTTTTCTTTTCTTTCTCTTTCTAACTCACAAATAAATCACAAAGGCTAATGAAAACAACATGCAACCAAAATGCAACATGTCATGGTGCACTAGCCATGGCTAATTAAAAATACGGATTTGGCTTAATCAAGATTAGTAGTGCACTAATCAAGTTTAATTCAAACTTGCATATAATTAATTATAAAATGCCCAAATCCGATAAATACCGTTTAATAAATAATACATATGAAATCTCCAATTATTTTTCAAATTTTGGTATATAATTATACCATTTTATGACAACCCCAAATTCGCAAATCGAGTAACTTTCGCGAAATATATTGTTTTATTATTTAAATTCCAAGAACAATATTTTATATTTTTGAAATGTTACAAATTCGGGGAGAGTGAAAGCTGGAAAGGATGAGTGCTACTACTGTCAAAAGAAGGGTCACTGGAAGAAGGATTGCAAGGCTTTTAAAGCCAAAGGCAAGGACACGAAGCAAGCTGATGCTTCGACTTCAGGTGTGTTCATGATTGAAAACTGTTTTTCAATTAACTCTACAAGCAAGCTGATGCAACCATGTATCCAATTAAGTCACAACTAAATGTCACGTTGTAGTGCGCCCAAAGAAATTCTCGACTTTAGGTCGCGGCTATATGTCACTTATAGGGCACCTAAGTGAGGGGGTTGTGATTGTTTGGTCTAGATTCATTTTAAGATGTTTGGCAAAGAGAAGCACAAGGGAGTTTTCCGTCTCTCATGCTAACCTTCCTTAGCCCTAATAAGTGTGGAAATTATTCACACATTTAACAGAAAAATAAAACAAGAAGGAAGAAAAGAAAGAAAGGAAAATACGGTTTTAAAAAATGGTAGTAAGCTAACTACTTGAGCCTCACCTATGCAAGGGACTCCATTGAGTATCATGGCTTGAAAAATACGGATAAGAAGAAAAGAAAAACAAAATAATAAATAACAACAACAAATAAAAGTTACACTAAGAATTAAAATTACAATACAAGAAATGAAAGATACAAGATAAAAAATACCCTCGTTTTCATTAATCTTCCATTCAAAAAGCTCTCACTACAATTTTCATGGAGAATAGATGAAGAAGAAGAAGAAACTACAACTAAACTACACTAAATCCTAAATAAAGAAAAGCATTCTTGGCTTGGCTCAAAATTGGAGTATTTATAGGCAGAGAACTGAAACCCTAGGGCCATATTCTGAGCCCTTACATAATTACCAAACTACCCATGAAAATTGGTCGGGAGACAACAAGACACGGCCGCGAAACTGCCGCCCAAAAGGCCTATTGGCCACAGTTCCGCGGTCCTTTGGAGAGTTTGGAGTATCGTTTTCCTGGGGCTTCCTCGTGTTGCTTTGTTCTTCTGTTCTACAGGTTCAAAATTGCAAAATGGTTCCAAAATATCTTCAGATTTTCAACAGTCCAAAATGGCTACACTTTTAATCTTTTTGACTTTGATCTCCCTCGAGCTCCGCGCACCTCTTGATCTTTGTGCTGCCCCTATCGTGCTCTGTGCTTGACCAAGACACGAATGACCACTGTTTTTCGTCTTATCTCTTGAACCGGTAAGCTGTTAGATATAGTGCCCTCAAGGCAATTATTGTGATCACAAGTAGGAGATTATGATAATTGAGGGAGGACCTATACAGGTATAACAGTCTTACTCGAGATGATAGTGTGCTATCTAGTTTATATTCATCTTTGATGAAGCCTGTAGGACTGTTGCTTAACGACCAGCATTATGATGGTGATCATATATGTGAGAGCTGGGTTGTCCATAAGCACATCCTTAAATGTCCCTAGTCGTGAGAATATCGAGACTAGGCATTGATATTCCGGAGTACACTAGTGTATACGCTTCTAGACCCCGACGAGGGGCGGTGGCTGGTCTCATAAGCCATTGGTGTTGTGTCACCTAAGATAGTATAGAGGTGCTTACTGGAGGTGAGTACACTGGACGGACTCGCCGAGAACTTCTAGATGGTATTATATCTATTGTCAGATGGAAGTTCTCAGGTGGCATGAGTACAGGTTAGTCCTTTGACCTGAAGTCGCCATCTGTCTCGTGTGAGTTCCCACAGTATTTTGATTACTATCCTACCACGGCTCAAAGGAGTCGTGCAAACATGTTTTAGTTGGATATAGTCCTGAGCCACATGGAGGCAGTGGTCGACTATCAGGGATTTGTCTCTCCTGGTATTTAGGAGTCAATGTCGTGCTGTGTTCAGTTGGCTATCACCAGAAATCCGTGGCCACGGTGGATGAGATTTACTGATAGTTGATCGGTAGTATCTCTATTGGTAGTGAGCTTGACTCAGACACGACTTATCGGGTTAGTAGGGGTCTGACGTTATCCACCCTCTAGACCCGATATGCGATACTCTTTGACGAAGAGACCGGACTGTACGGAGATTGTCACATTCAGGTTCAGTAGGGTAAGGACGTACTTGATTGTCGACCCCCCTTTCGATAAGAGTCGTTACGTACAGCTAGTGCCGCTAACGTGCTTGTGGTTAAACCCACTGCCAGCGTATTGTCGAGTCTTTAGAGTCCCACACAGAGGGTTTTCCCGGTTCAGGCGACAGATGTAGGAGCCGTACTTTGGTACATGCAGGGATCCGATTAAATACGTGTACGCGATACACGGACTTTAATCAGACGGTTGATAATACTAGCCGGCTTAGGATTAAGCCGGATTATTAAATCAGGTTTTGATTTAATAATTTGTATATGTATTTTGATACATATATTTTAGTATTATTGTTCACTATTTATTTTCTCTCTTTGGTGATGTCCGTATTTTTATACGGATACACGTATATGTAACAATATATATACTGAGTGAAGTATTCCGTATTTATACGGAAATGCTTCTAGAAGAAGGACACCTCATATTTATTTTTCTATTTAGAAAAATAAAAAGAAATGAGGTGTAAAGGAGGAGTTACGAACCAAGGTGCATGCATGTAGAGAGGTATGGCTTGGTGCTTTTAAAATGATAAAATCATTTGTGTGCACCATTGCACCATGGTTGTAAAAGCAAGCCATTCTCATTATTTTCTACACTTGATGTTTTTCATTCCTCACTTGAGCTCATGCTTCATGGTTGCTTCCTCTTTTCCTTCTCCTTCTTCTTCTTGCTCTCATTTTGAGCATAGATTTTAGAGAGAGAAATTTAGTGAAGTATTCCTACATCACCGACCATCCAAACCTAGCAAGTCTGGATCGTCGGTTAGAACCTCCTCTGGATTCCCTCGGGTGGATCATCTTCGGCAAGGGTGGTCGATTCTCAAGCGCAATCCCGGCGGCTACGATCTTGGAGGGGTCTTCCATAATTGGGTGGACACACGACAAAGGTTGTATTTTCTCAACCCTTGCACTTTTAGTTAGCTAGTTTAGGTCTATGGATCGAATTTTGGGTTTTACGGGTGTTCGGTGTTCGCTAAAATTTTCGTTTTTGCTTCCGCCTCGGTCGTGGTTTCCGCGGAGCGGGCACCGAAACCCAACATGGTATCAGAGCCACTCCATAAACCTTAACTAGCTAGTGTGCACAAGTTTAGAGTTTCGATCGACGGATTTTTTCCGGATCGCATTTCCATTTGCATGCCCGCTGTTCGAATTTTAAAGTTGTTCAAAAAAATTATTCTGGTTGCCTTAAAATTACGTGCAGGCATATATACAGACCACGAAGAATTTTGGGCACATGAGCCCAAAACTCGACCGCGGAACCGCTGCCTAAAGTGCCAATTGGCCGCGGTTCCGCGGTCAAGTGTTGGTTGTTGTGCCTTAAAATTTTTATGGTCCCTATATTATAGAATTGTGATTTTTGGGATGTTTGGTTTTTGCCCAGATTTGTTTGAGTACTGGTTTGTACTTAAGGCTAATGCGGAAAGTTTTAGTCGATCGAAATTTTGAATTCGTGTTTTTTAGTGCATATGTTATTTTCTGCGACCGTGAATATCATTGCGCGGTACAATCCGACTGGTTTCTATATGTACAATCAGACGGGTTTACGAACATGATATTCACGTTGATATTCTGTGTTGCACTAATGTTATGGATGGATTGTCATGATGGATAGCCTTGTGTGCAATGTTAGATGTACAGTTCAGATTCATTTGTATATTGATTATTGCGGGGCGAGCGTCCGACATGTGGACTGCCGTCACTGCCAGTTATGTATATTCTTTTATTGGGGCACAACCGGGTT
The DNA here is from genome assembly GCA_030015575.1 of Agapanthus africanus. Lineage (NCBI taxonomy): Eukaryota > Viridiplantae > Streptophyta > Magnoliopsida > Asparagales > Amaryllidaceae > Agapanthus > Agapanthus africanus. The sequence continues at coordinate 200,025,023 of CM057347.1, read as the reverse complement.
GAGGTCGATGTCGCCGTTGTATATATATTTTTTTTCTGTACTACCATTACCCTGCGGAGGAGTGTCGAATAGCCGGGTTCTAGAAGGCAGCGGGCCCGCATCTCATGGCGTTGAGACCGGGGGGCTTACTCTAGAATTGGCGGGCTATTCGCCGCACTCGTAAGGGGTTTAGGTTGACCCACGGAGGGATGCTCAAGTTACCGGATTCCTTGAAGTGCTGGGTCGCCCATTCACTTTGTTGATTAGGGTTGTCTCACTTCGGGGATTGGCGGGTAACTTGCCGCACTCGTAGGGGTCTAGAATCTTCATTGCACTAGCTATCTACATGACCGGGGAACGTCGCGTCTCATATATGGCTCAAATGAAACGCGGGGCTCCTAGTTTATTCGAAATTCTATATTGTTATTCGCATCCTTGTGATGATTTTTATCTTCCTGTGATGATTATTATTTGCCTGCGATATTGATATATATTATATATATTTAGTAGTTGCTTCTATATGTTTTACATCCGTGCTAGTCCTGTCCCCGCTCTGCCGTTAGTTAAGTAACCTAACGGTGCATGACGGGGCCCCGTGGCGAATGCGAATGGCATATAAATAGCATGTTATTTTGGTTGTTTCTTTTGTGGCTTAGAAACATAAAATGATGGGAACGCATTGTCTGAATAATGCAAGGAAAAATAAACCTAAATGATGTTATCGGAACCAAAACTCGGTTTTCTTCAAAACTAATGGTCGTATTCTTTTGCTTTGCACAGAGGTATTCGGTTAGGAATATCCCGCACCTCATTCTATGACTTTGATCCCTTCACTGGGAGTTCGCTCTTAAGCAAAATTTTATGTTACTAGTTTTAAAAAGCGGAGCTTAAGCCACTCGAGTTCCTTTAACGATATCAATTTCATTACGTTAAAGGTTTTTCGCCAAAAACCAGCCGTAGCCCTCCGTCATTTCAGACGGGTACCGCCTAGTATTCATGCTATATTTGTTGGCCTTCGTCAAGGCATAGTGTATGGTAGATATGTGTTACTTTTATGTTGCATGGATATACATTAATCTAGGACAGTCGTACAGCCTTGTTGGCCTTCGTCAAGGGAGAGTACGGGTGGGTTTAGATTAATCAGGACAATGACGGGTAGAACTTGACTTGCGACTTATGATTTGTTGGCCTTCGTCAAGATCATAAGACGTTTGGGGCAAAAACCATATCGGGAGTTTCAAACATACGGGAAACTTGCCTGACATGCGCATACCTTCTAGAGTGTGGTGACTTGAGTGGATTCTGTCAAGTTATCACATGATGATAGTTGGGTCCCAATTCCCACTGATGAGTATGTATTACTCCTCGGGAGATTTTTTACTTCACAATTAGCTAACCTATTAGGTGTCTAGAAAGTGATAACGAGCTTACGCCTCTGCGGAAACGGGGTTATTAATTAGGTCTGTGCGAAAGCACGGGGGACATCCCTCGGAGTACCAACACTGGCCTAGCTGAACGGTTAGCGAACCTGTAAAGTGTAAATGATCCCAACTAGTTCTCCTTTTAGGGTTTGAAGGAGAATTCGAGAAAACAGTGGGAGCCATCCTGATTAGATAAAGTGAAAACCAATCTAATCTTGATAGAGTGCACGCTGAGTGTTTCTTTTCTCTCTCTCTGGTACAGCGACCCATGACTTACTTTAAAAACTCATGAACCAAGTTAACTGAATCTTCTTACACCCTTGGGCTTCGGATTGTCTTGATTCGCGACAAATTCGCACATATCCCTGCAACTCCTACTCTACCCTTTGCATTTCTTCAGAACACATCGTATCACTACGATGATCCATATTTCTTGGAACGACCATCGTATAGTTACATACGAACTCGAAGAAGTTACTTCGGTCGAGGATGGCCACAGGTTCTGAAGAATTTGAATAGGATTATTCGGTTGTCTCTTCCCTTTACCTTCTCTCAGGTTGCGAGAGCTCCTTGTATTAGAAGAGTACACCTATTACGCTTATTGGATAATCTTCTTCCAAACCTTAGGCTGGTGCCGAAAGATAGGGAAGGAAGAAAATCAATTAGCCTAAGTGCGGTGTGCAGAAGGTAAGATGTAGAGACATATATAGGGATTGAAGTGAGGGCAAAGAAAATTGCGACTATTGTCATGAATCTGGATAATGGAAAAGGCATTACTAGGAATACCTGACCACCCCCTATGAAACATTTTCATGTTTCAGTATTTCTGTGTACTTGGAAAAGAGAACTATTTTCCCAATCAATTCTGACTCCAGGGTATGTATTTACCAATTTTGGATCTCACATCTGTACGGTGTTACAGATGATGAGTAAGAGTAGAATATTGAGAAATGGGCGATTTGATCCTCAATGTCGGAATTTGTTGCAATTGGTGATATTGGATTAAATCGTCTGGCTTTTACCTGACGGCAAATATTTGGTTTCGAATAACCGTTGTTATGCACCAAATTTTAAAATGAAATATCTGTACCTTTATTTTATAAAGTGAGATATACATTTTGAAAATTGTGTTGTAAACATTTACCTTTATCAGTTGAGGATAAGATAAGGTGCATTGAATAACGGTGTAAGACATTCTTAACCAAGATACAGTTTTCAATTTACAAAACACAGAATTTGAGTTGGTATACTCTCGGGACTTATACATGGAAATGTATGTTGTCCAGTGTCCTTTGGGACAAGGGGTTGGTACTCTCACTTCATTCAGATTTACCTTTGAGTTCTCTGGCTTTAGTCATGCATTCGTATTAATGTAAGGTCCAAAGATTTTGAGAAGTTTGTAGGTATAAGAATAAAGTAAAGAACCATACGTTGGAAGTATCGGGATTCTTCGAGGTAATCGAAGATGTAGATATGTATGCTAGGTATTCCATCATAGTAATATCGAGAACTTGATTCTCTCACAGTTTACTCATCCGTGGACGCGCTCCATGATAAGTAATGCTGTATTGGCCCTTTTCCATTAGGTAATATGCACTGGAAACAGCTGTATGACATTTGAATCCGGTTCCATATAAATTAGTGCCTTGATTCTAAATGGATATAGAATGGTTGCATATCTTGAGGTTATTAAGATATGGAGTTATCCGGTTTCCGTTTAGAAGAAGAATTCGGACAAACTCGAGGCACGCTTCGGTAATGGCGGTTTGTGGATTATCCCAAGTATTCACTGTGATTTTGTTTCTACTATTTTCAAGATCAATAGTTACATTATTCTTGACTCGCCACCATTTTATAAAAAGATCTTTTGCAAAAGAAACTAGTGGGAGTATAGTAGAACTGGAAGTGATTCCAGAGCCACAAATGGTTACCAAAAATTTAGTATAACCTAAGGATTCAATCGGACTTGACAAACCGTTAGCCACTCCGCAGATTTTAGTAGGTGACCTCAGACATCCGAGATACTTCGGTTTTCTCATAGACGGTGATAAGAAGGTCAGCATCATGGTGATGATGACCCTACTAGTTATCAGTAGGTCATAGAAAGTGGTAACTTCCAGGTGACCAGATGCTCATATCCAAGATGGACTCCACGCACTTCATCAAATTATCGATTATAGACTTTGTTGGGTCTCCTGAAGGGATAAAACCTATTAGGAGCAAGTAGATCTTTCGAGATCTGTGCAAGTGGAAAAGTGCTAACCTAATAAGGCTAGACTTGTTGTAAAGAGATTTTATCAAATATCCGTTGTGGATTGTGATGAGACTTTTACTTCAGTATCTATACTGAAGTCCATATGGATATAACTTGACACTGCTATTCCCCCTACTTGTTATCAGCAGGTCATAGAAAGTGGTAACTTCTAGATGACCAGGTATTTCATACCCAAGATGGACTCCACGCACTGCAGCAAATCATGGATTCTGGAATTTGCTGGGTACTCTTGAAGGGGTAAAACCCATTAGGAGCAAGAAAATATTTCGAGATCTGTGCAGGTAGAAAGGTACTAATCTAATAAGGTTAGACTTGTTGTAAAAAGTTTTCATCAAATACTCGTTGTGGATTGTGATGTGACTTTTACTTCAGTGTCTACGCTGAAGTCCATATGGATATGATTTGGCGCTAATGCAGCTCACGGCTATGATATCTGGTAGGTGGATAACTATAACATCTTTCCAAATGAGATTTTGGAAGTGCATATGTATATGACTCTGCCAGAGGGTTATCATAGTCAGTAGGAGCAGCAGAAGGTGTGCAAGTTGCTTATGTCTATTCGTAGACTGAAGCATAGATAGCAGAGAAGGATCATATGTTTTGATATGATAGTTAAGGTGATTGACTTCATCAAAACAAAAGATGAACCTAGTAAGAAGGATGTAGGGAGTACTATCCTGGATTTGGATGACATGCTCCAAATAGGAAGTAATTTTCCTATACTACAATCGGTCAAACTTTGGTTGTCACATAGTTTTTCTCCACATTGGATATGGATAGTATATCAGGAATTCTGGTGACTAGATCTAGATTTGGGATGTTTCCCAAATCGGGTACTTAGACAGCATTCTAAAAGTATTTTAGAATGGACGACTCCTGGCGTGGTAGTGTACCCACAGGTGATGGAGTCACCCTCTTTAAAGAGATGTCTTCATGAAGAGAGGGACTGACATGAATGACATATCATTTGATCAAGCAATTGAGTCAATCATGCAATGTCTTGTACAATACCAGATAGATAATTCTGGTTTCAAATCTAGATTTGGGAAGTTTCCCAATCGGGTACTTGGACAGCATTCTAAAAGTATTTTTAGAATGGACGACTCCTGGCGTGGTAGTGTACCCGCAGGTGATGGAGTCACCCTCTCTAAAAAGGATGTCTTCTAAACTGATGAAGAGAGGGACTGTCATGAATGACATATCATTTGCTTGGGCAATTGAGTCAATCATGCAATGTCTTGTACAACACCAGATATTGCTTTTACACTAGCTGCAATAAGCATATATTAATCCAATCCTAGAGAAACAAATGGAAGCTATCATGAACATAAGAGATGTTCTTGGTATAAGATAACGGCAGCCTCCTCTGGGAGGCGGTTATCGATTCAGGATTCCAAGGTGACCTGGATGACAGAGATGTTGTCAAAGTTTTGAGTTTAGCCTCTTCTAAAGATCAGTATATTGGATAGTGTTCCAATAGGGATACTGAAGTAATCATGGAACAAGATGTTGGTTATGACTCAACAGAGGATACAGCCCAAGAAGTTTGTTGGATGGAGTTATTCATTGATGAACTTGGTCCCATCAGGTATCCAGACAAATTCTTGAGGCCGGGTATCGCTCAGTTTGGGAGATTATTAATCTCCGCAAAGTTGAGATATAGAGAGATAAAGTTGGAACATTGTAACGGATCCACTCACTAAGGCTATCTCGAACAAACTAAGTTTCATAAACATGGTTTGCGAAACTGATTAGGAGAGAAGTTGGGTATTCGGTAGCACACGAGCTGTGGATACGCGATACCGCAATAATTGGCCTTAAGTGCAAGTGGGAGATTGTTGGATATGGTGCCCTCAAGGCAATTATTTTGATCACAAGTAGGTGATTATGATAATTGAGGGAGGACCTATACAGGTATAACAGTCTTACTGGAGATGATAGTGTGCTATCTGGTTTATATTCATCTTTGATGAAGCCGTAGGACTGTTGCTTGACGACCATTATTATCATGGCGATCATATATATGAGAGATGGGTTGTCCATAAGAACATCCTTAAATGTCCCTAGTCGTGGGAGTATCGAGACTGGGCATCGATATTCCGGAATACACTAGTGTATACGCTTCTAGACCCCGACTAGGGACGGTGGCCGGTCTGACAAGCCATTGGTGTTGTGTCACTTAAGATAGTATACAGGTGCTCACTGGAAGTGAGTACACTAGACGGACTCACTGAGAACTTCTAGATGGTATTATATCTATCATCAGATGGAAGTTCTCAGGTGGCATGAGTACAGGTTAGTCCTTTGACCTGAAGTCGTCATTTGTCTCGTGTGAGTTCCCACTGTATTTTGATTACTACTCTACCACGGCTCAAAGGAGTCGTGCAAACAGGTTTTAGTTGGGTACAGTCCCGAGCCACATGGAGGCAGTGGTCGACTGTCAGGGATTTGTCTCTCCTGGTATTAGGAGTCGATATCGCACTGTGTTCAGTTGGCTATCACCATTAATCTGTGGCCACGGTGGATGAGATTTACTGATAGTTGATCAGTAGTATCTTTATTGGTGATAAGCTTGACTCAGAAACGACTTATCGGGTTAGTAGGGGTCTGACGTTATCCACCTCTAGACCCGATATGCGATACTCTTTGACGAAGAGACCGGACTGTATGGAGATTGTCACATTCAGGCTCAATAGGGTAAGGACGTACTTGATTGTCGACCCCCTTGCGACAAGTATCTGGGTAGCCGTTACGTACAGCTAGTGCCGCTGACGTGCTTGTGGTTAAACCCACTGCCAGCGTATTGTCGGGTCTTTAGAGTCCCACACAGAGGGTTTTCCCAGTTCAGGCGACAGATGTAGGAGCTGTACGTTGGTACATGCAGGGATCCGATTAAATATGTGTACGCGATACACGGACTTTAATCAGACGGTTGATAATACTAACTGGCTTAGGATTAAGCCAGATTATTAAATCAGGTTTTGATTTAATAATTTGTGTATGTATTTTGATACATATATTTTAGTATTATTGTTCACTATTTATTTTCTCTCTTTGGTGCTGTCCGTATTTTTATACAAATATGTGTATATGTAGCGATACATATACCGGGTGAAGTATTATGTATTTATATGGGAATGCTTCTAGAAGAAGGACACCTCATATTTATTTTTATATTTAGAAAAATAAAAAGAAATGAGGTGTAAAGGAGGAGTTATGAACCATAGTGCATGCATGTAGAGAAGTACGGCTTGGTGCTTTTAAAATGATAAAATCATTTGTGTGCACCATTGCACCATGGTTGTAAAAGCAAGCCATTCTCATTATTTTCTACACTTGATGTTTCTCATTCCTCGATTGAGCTCATGCTTCATAGTTGTTTCCTCTTTTCCTTCTCTTTCTTCTTCTTGCTATCATTTTGAGCATAGAATTTAGAGAGAGAAATTTAGTAAAGTATTCCTACACCACCGACTATCCAAACCTAGCAAGTCTGGATCGTCGGTTAGAGCCTCCTCCAGATTTCCTCGGGTGGATCATCTTCGGTAAGGGTGGTCGATTCTCAAGCGCGATCCCGGCGGCTACGAGCTTGAAGGGGTCTTGCACAATTGGGTGAACACGCGACAAATGTTGTATTTTCTTAACCCTTGCACTTTTAGTTAGCTAGTTTAGGTCTATGGATCGAATCTTGGGTTTTACAGGTGTTCGGTGTTCGCTAAAATTTTCGTTTTTTCTTCCACCTCAACCGCGGTTTCCGCGGCGCGGGCACCGAAACCCAACATAAGTGGCACTGGACGGGTGTAGATGACCGGAACCCGGATTTTATCTGTTTTTGGCAGATGTTCTGGATTTTGGTATAACTGTGGGGATTTTGCGTGATTTGCGTTATTTTGGACTAGGAACATGTAACCTATAATCATGTAGCAAACACGGATTAAAAGCACCTACCTATAAACAAACGAGCAGAAGAATGGGCGGTATTAAATGCAATATTCTGGTGTGAACAAATACCCCCAAACTTATCTTTTGCTCGTCCAGAGCAAAACCATTTATTTTCAAAAAGTCCTAAGCTCACTTTCGTAGGCATCATGGTTGCACTTAGCGTGTGCAACAAGCCGTTAAACCTCTAGGTGTTCCTAGTAGGAGGAGTGTTGTCTCCTGAGGGTTTTCAGCGGATACTACCCATAAAATCCCGTCAAGCCAGTTTCATAAGTTAACCTTGATTCTAATCCTACGGTTTAGTATCTAAGTTAGAAATTCTATCATCCTAAGTTGGAAATATCCATCCATTATTTTTCACACCTCCTATTTATTCAACCTAAGATCCTATATGTTTTGACAGTTTAGAAAGATCTCGCTTTCTCTTGAGTTTTCCTTCTAAAGCGCGGTCTCCAATCCGGAATTTTTATCATCTTTACAGAAAATATAAGACTTATTCTTCATCCCTATCTTCCTCTAATTATCGATCGTACACCCCTACGTGTGTGTAAATTTCACCTCTATACTCAAGAATTCAATTCAATCTATAGTACCCTTACCCTAATACCTAATACTACTTCTTTTCATTAAAGATGGACGGATTTTCTCACACACCTTTCATGCGACTATTACTGCTTCCTGAGGCACTAATCAGCAGATTACTGAATGTGTGAGCTTATTAAAGCGTAAATAGCAGTTTCCAGGTCTTGTAATTTATTTTTTTCTTTTTTTTCTTTTTAAGACCGGATATATTTTTCAATGATGCTCTTTTGGTGGTTAGCTTTAAATACCATTTTTCTTTCATATTAGGCTTTCAGGCAAGAGTATTTCTGGGTAACCTTTACTATCCCAAGTTTCAAGGTGCGTGTAAGTGCAGTTTGTAAGGTATATACTTTCTGAATTTGGATTCAAGAATAAGAACTATTTTTCAGACTTATCTTTTAATAAAGCTTTCAATACTTTCCCTTCATCTCGACTTAACTCAAGAACTGAACTCAAGATAACCTACTTCTAAAAAAACTGCAAGGACGTATATTTACCAAGATTAAACTGAAGGAGGGTTATTTTTAGGGTTTTCAATTCATAAGCCTAAGATTTAGTTATTTCTAACCTATCAAACTAACTTTTCGGAAAAAACTAAGCTACCCTATTTGCTAACTTGACGACAAAGTTTTTATAATTTTTTGGAAATTTTTTCAGTTTTTGTGGTTTTTTAAATAAGTATGCAAATGCAAAATATACACATGAATGCAAAGGTAGAAATCTTACCGAGCACACCCCCAAACTTAAACTTGACAGCGTCCTCACTGTCATGCTACACCAAGTGGGTCAAAATTGTTGAGGGATCAAAATCTGTCGGTGCTCTCCTGTTGTTTTTTTATATATAAAAGAAAAAGAAAACAAAATATATATACACAAAAAGGTCCCCCTAAACTTAAGTGAAACAGTGTTTCTACTGTTTAAGCATTAAAGTTCAGAGTTAGGGGAGAGAGAACAGTTTCAATCTATACAAAGCCTTATACAGGCTAAAAGTTAACACCAACCATTCAAAAAATTTATCGTGATAATACCCGGGTTGGTGAAAGAACGCGTAGAGGAAAGAGAGAGAAGAATACGCGAGACCGTGTGTGGATGAAAGCGGGATACGGTCACGGTGGAGGAGACGAATGGCGGAGGGGAGAAAGAAATGGAATACGAACTTGAGGGTGGAAGTGAATTGAATAAATTAATATAATTTGTAATGATCGGAGTGAAAGAATGGAGTGTACTAATCTATCAACATGTTGAGGAATGGACTCAAACCTCTCAAGATTCGCAAGAAAACATGGGCCGACCGAACTTGGTGAACCAGACGTAGAAAATGAAGGTGATACGGTGACTTGCGAGGTGGGAACGACGGAAAGGATGGCGGGAAGTGATTGAGGAATGGTATCGGTTAAACGTTCAGGAGAATGTGCACAGTCAGCGAAAGGGACAGGATGAATTGGGAAATCCGACTCATCTAATAAAACCGGTTCATCCTCAATGCTATCCTCAAGATTTTCCTCAAAATTCGGCTCATCATGCATTCATCATCATCAATTTCCAGATGCATATGGAGTTCGGAGAAAACAGTTAATGGTTCGGGATAATTCCCACACGGAAGTGAAAGGACATGATGAATTGGTGAGAAAAACTCATCCAAAATTGCGGGTTCATCATCCATAATAATCCCAGCATCAATATTCTCAATCAAGTGAAAGTCAAATTTCTCAAACACCTCATCAAAAGCATGGATTTCAATCAACTGTGGTTCTAGAGTGGAGGTGTAGAGATCAAAAGGATCGGGTGTGGTTTCACTTGAAATGGACCATTCACAATCGGGTAAATCAAACACTACAAAGTCACACGACCCATCAAACATTCTATCTTCAATTGGTGAATCATGTGGGGGCACTCGATAGACTTTCGAAACTAGAGCTGTGGAATTCAATTTTGAACGGGTAGGTTTGATTTGGAAGGGTGTACTGCTCACTCTCACTACTCAAATTATCAAATTGTCCCATTGCCTCATCATACATTGGAAAATTCAGAGCTAGTTGGAAACTAGCAGCCGGTTCATTAGGTTGTATAAGGGCGGCCATGAATGCATTCAATTCCTCTATCTAGTGGCACGACGCTATCCGAAATTCTTCCAATGATTGTTCAAGACTAGACATGGGTTGTGAAGGGGTTTCAGTAAATGATTCAAACTCGTTTGGATACATGAAACTCCCAAATGGCTATTCAGAAGAAATGTCTACAGAAGGTGTAAAAGTCGAGTAGGATTGATAGGAATCAAATGGATGTGAAAAATGGACAGCATTAGGATCAACATTTTGATAAGAAGGTGATTGGAATTGTTGTTCTAACGAATTTGGAGTGGTGAAAGGAGTGAAAGATCGGCTATGAGATTGTTCAATTCTGTCAGCAATGGACATGGGTTTCGGAGTCGCAACATGACTCTCAAAAAGGGTATCGACGTAAGAAAGTATGAAAGTTTGATAAGGTTGATACAAAGTGGATTTCAGTGTCCAATTGTTGGTCCTAAACGTGTCTATCCGATCTTTCAAAGAAATTTTGGGCATGGATAGATCGTTTGAAGTTCGACCAAAGCAAGAACCATAACATGAAATGTCTGGTTGTGGGTACCAAAGTTCAGCAAGAGTTGGTCGTTTTGGGGTACCCAAGTTATGAAAAGAGTGAAAGGTAAGGAGGGTGGAAGGTGGGGGATTTTTTAATAAATTTTGGGATTTTTTTTATTTTTGAAATTGTTTGTTTTGGTTTTTGAAAAATACAGAATTATGGGACTAATCTTTACACAAGCACAATCACAATCACAATATTCACAAACAACACCTAGAGCTAGAGTCTTCAAAGATCAACTAGACCGCTCCTAGACTTCTAAGCGACAAGTTGCAGGAGAACCCTCGAATCGCCTCTTCACTACCAATTGTGGCCAGGTAAGCACAAGTGAGGCAAGGAGGGTTCTGTTGGATATAGGTTCCCTCAAGGCAATTATCGTAGTTGCGGGAATGTAATTACTGAATTCGAGGAGGGCCTATACCAAGAACAGTCTTACTCGAGATGATAGTGTGCTATCTGGTTTGTCTTTATCTGTCATGTTAATGCAAGATACTAGTTATCACGTACCGCAAATACATGAGATAAAGCCCATAGGATCTTTGCTTGACTACCAGGATTATGATAAGGATCATACTAGTGGGGCCTGGTAGTTTATAACCACATCCTTAAACGTCCCTAGTCGTAAGAGTATCGAGACTGGGCATCGGTACTCCGGTTTAGACTAGTGTATACGTTTCATGACCCTGTACGGGGCGATGGCTGATCTCATAGCCATTGGTGTTTGACACTGATAATTGTATTCAGGTGCTCATTGGATGAGTTACACTGGAAGGACTCGCAGAGAACTCCTAGATGGTATTATACCAATGTCAGATAGCAGTTCTCTGGTGACATGAGTACAACATAGTCCCTAGACCTGAAATCGCCATAGTGTCTCGTGTGTGTTCCCACTGTACTTTGATTACTACCCTACCATGTCTCTACTGAGGCGTGCAAACAGGTTTTTGTTGGGTACAGTCCCGAAGTACATGGAGGCAGTGAGCGGTCGAAGGAATTCATCACTCCCAGTATTGGGAGTCGATATCGCACTGTGCAGGACACGACTATAGCCAGAAGTCCGTGGCCACGGCAGTAGAGTTAAACTGGTAAGTGTTACCAGTTATATCTCTTTGGTTATGAGTCCTCTGTCAGTACGACTTATCAGGTTATTGGGGGTCTGACAGATTCCACTCCCTAGACCCGGTATGCAATACTTTTTAACGAAGAGACCGGACTGTACGGTGACTGTCACTTATAGACTTTGTTGGGTCTGGATGAGTTCGCTCGTTGACTTGCCTTTATTACCTAGGTAGCCATTACGTACAGCTAGTGCCACCGACGAGCTTGTAGGTTAACCCGAAAGGGGGTTGATACTGAAAGTGTTTCAGATTCAATCGGATACGATCCTGTATAACCTACTGCCAGCGTATTGACAGGTCTTTAGAGTCCCGCAACGAAAATGCCTGCCCAAGCAAAACGCGATATGACGTACGTATAGGGATACGTACATGAGTTTGATGAAACATGTATATTGAATATACGTGTTCAATCGGACGACTGTTATACAAGCCGGTTTCAAAGCCGGAATACCAAGTCAAGTGTTGACTTGATAACCGTATTGATGATACGGTTTCTAGTATTGTGTATAGGATACACACACTCTCTACAATATATAATACTGAGAAAATATTGATGGCATTTCTTGTATGTGATACATGATGTGTACGTGTATAGGATACATGTACTAATACTTATTTAATATATATATATATATATATTAATTCCCACCATTATAAATTAAGTATAAATAAATATACAAATAAATATATATATGTAAATATATATATATATATCTTTATATATATATTAATATATATATATATATATTATTTATTAATATATTTAATAAAATGGTGGGGCCCACCCTCTCTCTTGTGTGTTGAAACACATATGAAAGAGAGTGGGAAGGGGGTTAGGTGTCATAGTTAAAACATGACATGGTTGAAAAAATTACATGACACAATTCATTTTGTTTTTTCAAGCCATCACAAAAAATAAAATACGTCTTCATCTTCCTCACAAGATGAGCTCAAGGTCTCTTGAAAATGGCAAGTGTTGCCATGGTGAGATTTTGCAAAAAGTAGAGTGTGCCGATTGTTCGCATCGTCTTCTTCCACGCCTAGCAAGCCTTTGGAGGAAGTCTCTCCGCCCGGTGACGGAGTTGGAGCTCGGGCAGCCCGCTTTCAACGCGGATCATCTACGGCGAGGCAGTCGGCGTGCAGATGCATTCGGGAGCTCACGGAATTTAGACGCGGTCTTCCGGGATCAGTCGTGTTGGGGTAAAAATTTACACCCCGGTTGACCAAGTCAAAATCGAAGTCAACCCCAAACCAAGTGGGCCAATGCCCGGGTCGAGCCCGAACATGAAGCCGCCGGCCTCCCATATGCCAAAATAAAAGTTTTGTAATAAATAATTTTGGTGTATTTTTTTTATGAATAAATGTAAGAAAAATGGTCATAAAGTCAAATTTTTGTAAAGCCCATGGCTTATGTGCAAAAAGAAATAGCATGTGAGGCATGGGATGGGAAAAATGCCATTTTGAAAAGCCCAAGGGGCTATATGTTGTAGGGATGCTAGGCACAGCCACAAGGGTCTACAAGGCATCAACCATGCCCGATTAAAAAATTAGCTGTGCCGAACAACCCAAAGCCGGATCTTTAAACTAGAGTTTATGCAAAAACAAGCATGTTAAACACTTTAACACTAAGTGAGAGGGATTACAACCTTTGTAGATCCGGTCCTTCACTTCTTAAGCTCCGTGTTGAGGTCCCTTCGCTGCGATCATCGTGTTCCGGACTCTTGAGAGGCGCCACGAAGAGAAAGATGCAAGCTTGCTTCCGATCTTCGATAACTAAGATGATCTACCTTGAAGTTTTATTAACACAAGCTCTCACTCACTAAATGAAGTGAACACTCTCATCTGAAGGGCAAGGGTAGATGAGGATGATGAAGTAGGATTTTTGCTCTCATTTTCTCACTCATTTTTCATCACAAAATCAAAGCAAGAAAGCTTTTCATGAAGAACTGAAGCAAGAAGAAGATGAAGAATCATTAGAAACCTTTTGTGATGAATAATGAAATGATAATAATGATGAATAATGCAACCATGGTTAACTAAACCTTTGTAGAGATTTAACTAGGGCTAGGGTTTGGGTTGGGTTAAGAATGAGCCACACATAAATATCAACATAATATCTTAACTCAAGACGAAAGAAAAACCTTCTAGAATCTTCAAGAATGAACTAACCCAAATCAAACCCTAATCTTGTTTAATCTCCACTGAACATGTTGCATTAGTAATCATATCATGTTACAATATTATATATCACATATATAATATTTATTGTAACAAAATAAAATAATACAATTAACATATATCGCATATATATCAATGTATTACCCGAGTGAGAAAAAGAATCTTTTAATGAGCTAATATTAGTTAATGTAATTTAATATATCATATATATTATTGTACATTAAATTATTGAACACTTGATCCGACAATCCGGCTATATTGCATATAACCGACTAATACGATGACCCGGCTATATCACATATACCCGGCCGATATCTCATATCGCGAGAATCCAATACGGTATCACATACCGCATTATCCTCGGTCCCGCACATATCACATATGTGCTCCTACTCCGTTTTGCCTGAGCCAAGAAACCTCTGTGTAGGACTCTAAAGAATCGTCAATACGCTGGCAGTAGGTGATGATCATATCAAACGCCCACAAGCTGCAAGCGGTCAGCTAAACGTAACAGCTACTCAGGTATTGAGCGCTCAGAAGATCAACAAGCAAGCCTGTACATTCTCCTGTGAATCCAATCAGTAACACTCCCGTACAGTCCGGTCTCGTCGTCTGATATGTCGCATATCTCGTCTAGGGGTGGTATACGTCAGACCCCAGAAGTTTGATAAGTCGTGTCGATATGAGGTCTATAACAGTTCGATAAACTACTGATAACACTTAATAGTAAATCTCAGCAACCCTGGACAGGGATTTCCAGTTATAGCCAATCGAACACAGCACAACATCAACTCCCTATACCGGGAGAGACGAATCCCTTCCTATCGCTCATTGCCTCCATGTGATTCGGGCCTGTACCCAAAAGCCACCTTTTTGCACGCCCTCTTGGACGTGGTATGATGGAAATCAAAGCACAGTGAGAATCACACAAGACTCTATGACGATCTCGGGTCAACAGACTACTCTGTACCAGTGTCACCGGAGAACTGCTATCTGACGTGAGGTATAATGCCATCTGGGAGTTCTCGGCGAGTCCGTCCAGTGTACCCAGTCTCCACTGAGCACCCGTACACCATCCTTGATGTCAAACACCGATCGATATGGGATCATCCATCGCCCATCATATGGGTCAAGATGCATATACGCTAGTCTACTCTGGTGTATCGATGCCCTGTATCGATACACCCTCGACTAGGAATAGTTATAGGATGTACTCGCCGACTACCGTGGCCCCACTAATATGATCTCATCATAGTCCCAGTAGTCGAGTACATATCCTAAGGGCTTTATCAACATGTAACATAGAGACAATCAGAGTACTTGTTAAGATAAAGTACAACCAGATAGCATACTATCATGTCGAGCAAGAAAGTCCTCCCTATATATGTCCAAGCATCCATTACAATATACATCATATGTACAGTAATGGCCTCTAGAGCATACATATAACTAACAATCTCCCACTTGCACTAGGGTCATCTGTTGTGGTATCACATACCCAACAATTAGCTGTGGTTGAAGTATCTCAAACTTAACCATCCCATAAAAGTCTCTACTGGGAAAAAGGCCATTGTGAGTGGATCCGCGCTGTTGTCCTCTGTGTCTACTCTCCTAACCTCGATCTCCCTGGAGATCAACCATCTCCATGATCAGGTGATACTGCCTAAGAATTATATCTGGATTTCTGATGGGACGGTGGTTCCTTGGCATAAGCCACAACTCCATTGTCACACAATGGTAGGAACGAAGTTCATCTTATGAACTTATATATCTAGACTGCCTCTTTGGTAGCATCCTTGGTAACGATGTATCTTGCCTTTAATCGTCTAGTAAGTCACGGTATCTAGCTTGGAACTCTTCTAACATACCGTCCCTCCACTGAGGGTAAAGACAATGCCTGCGACTGACATTCAGTCGTCCTTATCACCCTGGAACCTTTCCGGTGATTCTCCCCAGGATCGATTGATACCATCTCACTAGAACTAGTGAGTATCCTAACATCCAATTAGATCTATCTCATAGATCCAAAAACCCAGGATTTAGGAGGTATCACTTTGATCCTATATGGAGAATCCTTGTGATAAGCGGAGATTGACCGAGCGTAGCATAAGAAACTCCTTCCCTATCAAGAGTATGTCATCCACGTACTCTACGAGGATCACCGCCATACTCTCTACTACCTTTTTGTATATACAAGGTTCATCTACCATTTTGATGAAGTCAAACTCTTTGACTACCACATCAAAACAGATGTTCCAACTCCGCGATACCTGCTTTATCCTATAAAGCAACTTGCACACATTTCTGCTGCTCCCACTGTCTACGAAGCCCTCTGGCTGTATACTTATAGATGCTCTCTTCCAAAACATCATTTAGAAAAGCAGTCATGACACCCAACCACCAGATATCGTAGTCATGGTATGTAGCAGTGGCAAGTAGGATCTGGATGGACTTAAGTATAGCTTTGAAAGTCACAACTTTTCCATGTACACCAAGTAATCTTCTCAAGATATACTTGCTCCTGATGGGGATTTAACCCTTCAGATAAAGCAACCAAAGTCCATACTTTGTTGGTGTATAAGGATTCCATCTCAGATTGCTAAGCATCCAGCCATTCTTACAGAGTCCTACTCCTGATGGCCTGCTCGAAAATAGTTGGGTCATCATCTCATGACGCAGTCCTCGCTCCTACTGTCATAGAGAGACCGAAGTATCTCTCAGGTGGGTGAGGAACCCTACTAGATCGGCGGAGAGGCTGAGGTTCGTTAGATTCTATTGAATCCTTCGGGTCTACCAAATCATCTGTAGCAGTTTGTATAGCTGGAACTACTTCCAGTTTTACAGAGCTGACTTTGCCTCGAGCTTGTCCGGATTTTGCTGTTAGACATAGGCCTGACAACCCCAAATCTTAACAAACTTAAGATATAGGCTCTTCCCTTTCCATATCACATATGAAGTGGTAGGCAACTGATTTGATTTGAACCCTATTCAATAGGTATGCATCTTCTCAAGTGCATAACTCCCAAAAGGAAATAGGAAACTCAGTAGTACTCATCATAGAGCACACCATATCATATAGGGTGCAATTGCTCCGCCTCGATATACTATCGTGCTATGGTGTATACGGAGGAGTAATGCTGAGAGAGAATCACATTCTCCTTTAGAATAGTCCAGGAATCCCGTGCTCAAGTATTCTCCTCCTTGATCTCATCAAAGGACATAATACTTATACCCGTTTTTGGTTCTCTACTTCTAACCCATATTCTGTGAATATCTCAAAAGCTTCGGACTTGTGTTTCAACAGGAACATATGTCTGAATCTTGAGAGATCATCAGAGAATGTAATGAAGTACAAAGAACCGGTCTTGGCATGTGTAGACAGGGGACCTTCATACATCAGCATATATCAATCCCAAGAGTTCACTAACTCTTTCTCTGTTTCCAATAAACAGAGCTGTGGTCATCTTATCTTTGTGACATGACCGGCAAGTTTCACAAGATGTAAATTCAAACATATTTAAATATGCATCTAAATGTAACTTAGCTAGTCGGGTCGCATTGATATGACCTAGTCTACAATACCTCAAGAAGGATTCGTTCATTTCTGAACTATGCCTCTTGTGTGTGTTCTGTACTTTAAGAACTGTGGTTTGATTTAGAACGTTTATGCTTTTAGATAACGTGCCTGAACCGATCAACTCTTGATATAGAAAATGTTCAAAACATTATCCAACAATACAAAATTATATCTTTCTTTACTAATGAAGAGACTGATATGATGTTGTATATCAGGTTCGGTATCTAATAACATTCGTTCAGAATCAATGTATTCTGGTAATACAGGGTGATAGTGACCAACAGACTTGGCTGCAACACTTGCACCGTTTCTATCTCATGAAACTTATCACCCGTTCTCAGTTCTCTACCTATCTGTAGCCCATGTAACAAATTACATATGCGGGATCATGATCCGGTATCTCATACCCAGGACGTAAAGGATACTGAGAAACAGTTCTCTGTAATGAACACACCCGAAAAAGATGCATCAGCATGCACTTTCTTTGTTTGGGTGGCACGGGAATTCTGGTAATCCCCTATTTCCTGCTCTGTCTTATAACAATTATAAGTTGAAGCGGGACCAACGTTCCCAAGCTCAGTATAAGAAGCGGGTTCGGTCAATACATCCGTATTATTATCTTGATTAAGGCGTGACATGGTCACTACCTGGAGAGAGAGAGAAGAAAACCCTCAGCGTGCGCTTTTACAAGATTAGATTGGTTATCAATTTATCTAATCAGGATGTCTCCCACTGTTTTAGTCAAATCTTCCTTGAAACCCTAAAAGGAAAGACTAGCCGGGATTAATTACACCCTGCAAGTTCGCCAATCTTTCAGCCAGGCCAGTGCCGGTACTTTGAGGGAGGTTCCCGTGCTTTCGTACGGACCTAATTAAAGTAAACCTCGTTTTCCTAGGGGCGTAACCCCGTTAACACCTTTCTAGACACCTACTTGATTGGCTAATTGTAATGTGTAAAACTCTCCCAGGAGTAACTCTTACTCGCAGCGGGTATCGGGATCCAACTATCTCATAGAAGGTATGCAATCTCATTGCAAATTTCAACACTTGAAATTCCCAATAATATTTTACCCCTAGTGACTTATGACCTTAACTATGGTCAACAAATCATAAGCACTAGTCAAGTTCTACCTGTCATTTCTTGATTAATTAGACCTACCCATATGACCCTTAACTAAGATCAACAAAGTCATATGACTGTCCTAACTAATTGCATCATATGCTATATAGGTTGACATCACTTAGCTACCGTACACTGTGCCTTAACTAAGGTCAACAAACACAGCACGAATACTAAGTACTCTACTTCCTAAAATAACGGAGGGTTACGACAGGTTTTTAAGAAAACCTTTTGCGTAATGAACTTGATATCGTCGTAGAATCGAGTGATTTTAAATGGAGTGTTTTTCTGGCCTTTTCTAGTTTTGCTAAAGAGGTCACTCCCGGTGAAGAGATCGTCGACTCTTTCCTCATCGAATAAGGTACAGGATATTTCACAAATACCGCTGTGCAAAGCAAAAAACTATAGAAGCAATCAAAAGACAAACCGAGTGTGTAGCATCTGCTAGTTTCGCTAAAGAGGTCACTCCCGGTGAAGGGATCTCGGCTCTTTCCTTATCGAATAAGGTGCTGGATGTTCTACAAGGAACACCGCTATGCAAAACAAGAACTAGAGCTACCAGTTTTTAAACAAATTTCTACAACATCTTAGGTTTCTTTTAGTTTCATTAATCTCATTAATGAAGTCCCATTTTATTATGCTTCGCAAGCATCACATTTGAAACGAAATCAGCAATATAACATATATCTCATATATATAATATAAACATTCATCTCAGGCAGTAATGTGATCTCATCACAGAACATTGCAGCAGAAGAACATATATAAAATATTGGATATACTAGGACGTCCGTGTTTTAATACGAGCCTGTCTAAAACACGGATTCCACGGTCGTGATGAATAGCTAAACCCACATCCCTAGACCCCTATGAGAGCGGCAAGTAACTCTGCCAATTCTAGGGTTAGGAGACCCGGTCTTGACTCCTCGAGATGGTCTCCCACTGGACCCTAGAACCCGGTTACTTGTGCTCCCCGCCTTGGGTCTACCTAATGCGGAAAAGTAAATAATATACAATGGTGACATCATCCTCAGCCCGGAAGTGCCCCAATAAAAGAATATTACATACAATTGAATTTTACATGAATGAAAATAAAAACCCTCATCTCACATAAAACCCCCGGCTATTCAAAACACGACGATCCAATATAACATATCACAGCAACACATAATATCTTATATCATCAACGTAAGTAAGTATACATACACCGATTGTCGTCGATGTATAGCAACGAAAACCGGCGATACAACTACATACTACACTTACGGTCACAGAAAAGAAAGTGTAAAACTACAACAGTTGGAATCCGCAACCACCTTAGACATCACATGCCTAACCAAATGAATTCCTTAGACATTGCATGCCTAACAATTATAAACCCCGCATTTTAGTCTCATTATCGAAAACTCTTTTCAATAGCAAGTCGAGTAATTCAACAAGATTCCCGACATTCTGATCGAATGCTCGTCGCAAACTTTAGTAGACGGCCGCACCCCTGATGCCGTCGACGAAATGCACTAAGGCGGAACACCGCTGTCACGAGCACCCGAACGGATGCTTTTGGCGACGGGGTTCTCCTACAGTCACTTGGTCGGGGCTATGGGGCGTGGCTGTCTATTAAATTTACCCGGCGAGTATCCGCGTACGCTACGTGATTGCGACGGACTTTTGATCACATCAAAATTCCGTGGCAACCGATCATCTGAGACTGAACTGCTAGATTTATAACATTCAAATTAGTTTTCTCATAACTACTTGTGGATTCCAAAAATTGTATCACATTCCAGATAAATAGACAATGTTAAACTTTCCGATCGAATAATCAAACGCCCAAATTTTCCCAAATAGTTCTCAACACTTGAAATTAGTTTTAAAACATCCATCACATGCTACAGTACCAATGGTCCAGCCGTAGAAGGGTCAAGCCAACGCCTCACATGTGGCACGCCGTACTGCCCCAAACCCTAAGGTTTAGAGGCGGTTCAAGACGGTCACATAATCGAGTTAAGGTTTGTTGTCTTCTAGAGGGTCCACCGCGTTACTTGCACGACTTAGAACGTCCTTAAACTACGGAAAAATCCAACGCTTGGAAATTTTCCGGTAGGGGAAAAAGTGAGTTATTGATATCCGTTCGAACTTTTTAACACGTTCTAAAAATTACCCGGACAAACTAAACAAAGTTATAATATCCGATCGAATCAACGAGTCTCCAATACAATCCAGAAAACTCAACACTTGAGTAGAATTAAAAATTCCCAGAAGAATCAGGAATCACCTATGGACGTTACTGTTGAAAAACGATTCCCTAATCATCACATACGGCCGCGGAACCGCCGCCAAAAGAAGGGTATGGCCGCGGTTCCGCGGCGCTACAGTAGAATTACGTGATCGTATTTTACACTAATTCCTATATTTCCCTGCTGATTTTTTTGAGTATTTTTTATTCACAAAAAATCACAGTTTTGAAAAATTTCCAGAAACTAGGTTATATCGTGTATTCGGAGTTCGATCGGACTTTAAACTTCGCCAAAAGCTCTAGCTGGGCTCTGATACCACTGTAGGGATGCTAGGCACCGCCATAAGGGTCTACAAGGCATCAACCATGCCCGATTTAAAAATTAGCCGTGCCGAACAACCCAAAGCCGGATCTTTAAACTAGAGTTTATGCGAAAACAAGCATGTTAAACACTTTAACACTAAGTGAGAGGGATTAAAACCTTTGTAGATCCGGTCCTTCACTTCTTAAGCTCCGTGTTGAGGTCCCTTCGCTGCGATCATCGTGTTCCGGACTCTCGAGAGGCTCCACGAAGAGAAAGATGCAAGCTTGCTTCCGATCTTCGATATCTAAGATGATCTACCTTGAAGTTTCATTAACACAAGCTCTCACTCACTAAATGAAGTGAACACTCTCATCTAAAGGGCAAGGGTAGATGAGGATGATGAAGTAGGATTTTTGCTCTCATTTTCTCACTCATTTTTCATCACAAAATCAAAGCAAGAAAGCTTTTCATGAAGAACTCAAGCAAGAAGAAGATGAAGAATCATTAGAAACCTTTTGTGATGAATAATGAAAAGATAATAATGATGAATAATGCAACCATGGTTAACTAAACCTTTGTAGAGATTTAACTAGGGCTAGGGTTTGGGTTGGGTTATGAATGAGTCACACATAAATATCAACATAATATCTTAACTCAAGACAAAAGAAAAACCTTCTAGAATCTTCAAGAATGAACTAACCCAAATCAAACCCTAATCTTGTTTAATCTCCACTAAACATGTTGCATTAGTAATCATATCATGTTACAATATTATATATCACATATATAATATTTATTGTAACAAAATAAAATAATACAATTAACATATATCGCATATATATCAATATATTACCCGAGTGAGAAAAAGAATCTTTTAGTGAGCTAATATTAGTTAATGTAATTTAATATATCATATATATTATTATACATTAAATTATCGAATCAACACTTGATCCGACAATCCGGCTATATCGCATATAACCGACTAATAGATGACCCGGCTATATCACATATACCCGGCCGATATCTCATATCGCGAGAATCCAATACGGTATCACATACCGCATTATCCTCGGTCCCGCACATATCACATATGTGCTCCTACTCCGTTTTGCCTAAGCCAAGAAACCTCTATGTAGGACTCTAAAGAATCGTCAATACGCCGGCAGTAGGTGATGATCATATCAAACACCCACAAGCTGCAAGCGGTCAGCTAAACGTAACAGCTACCCAGGTATTGAGCGCTCAGAAGATCAACAAGCAAGCCTGTACATTCTCCTGTGAATCCAATTAGTAACACTCCCGTACAGTCCGGTCTCGTCGTCTGATATGTCGCATATCTCGCCTAGGGGTGGTATACGTCAGACCCTAGTAGCTTGATAAGTCGTGTCGATATGAGGTCTATAACAGTTCGATAAACTACTGATGACACTTACCAGTAAATCTCAGCAACCCTGGCCAGGGATTTCCAGTTATAGCCAATCGAACACAGCACAATATCAACTCCCTATACTGGGAGAGACGAATCCCCTACTATCGCTCATTGCCTCCATGTGATTCGGGACTGTACCCAAAAGCCACCTTTTTGCACGCCCTCTTAGACGTGGTATGATGGAAATCAAAGCACAGTGGAAATCACACAAGACTCTATAACGATCTCGGGTCAACAGACTACTCTGTACCAGTGTCACCGGAGAACTGCCATCTGACGTGAGGTATAATACCATCTGGGAGTTCTCGGCGAGTCCGTCCAGTGTACCCAGTCTCCACTGAGCACCCGTACACCATCCTTGATGTCAAACACCGATGGATATGGGATCATCCATCGCCCATCATATAAGTCAAGATGCGTATACGCTAGTCTACTCTGGTGTATCGATGCCCTGTCTCGATACACCCTCGACTAGGAACCGTTATAGGATGTACTCGCCGACTACCGTGGCCCCACTAGTATGATCTCATCATAGTCCCAGTAGTCGAGTACATATTCTAAGGGCTTTATCAACATGTAACATAGAGACAATCAGAGTACATGTTAAGATAAAGTACAACCAGATAGCATACTATCATGTCGAGCAAGAAAGTCCTCCCTATATATGTCCAAGCATCCATTACAATATACATCATATTTACAGTAATGGCCTCTAGGGCATACATATAACTAACATATGTAAAGTGTGTAGTCTATAAAGGCAAACATGATGAAAATATCGCCAACAACTTTTTCATTCTCTAAAAACTCTAGGGTTTTTGTGCCTCCTTCTCCTTCCTCAAGGTTCTAAACCTTCTTCTTTTTTTTGAATTAAATCAAGAGTTTAACTCTTCCTATTCCAAAAATAAATAGTTTTCCACCACCAAACCCACAAAAGGGAGCTCGGATCTTTCATCAGATCTTAAAAAGGAGAGATTTTTAAAATCTCACCCCTCTTGTTCTCCAAGATCCGGCCAACAAAAGAGGAGGAAGGAGAATCATCTCCAAAGATCCCATTTTGGGAAAGATCCAAGGCTCAAGGGAGAAAAAAGGGGTCCCCTTGAGCATTTACAAAGATTCCTTAGAGTTTGACTCCACAAATCAAAGTTTTAAGGATTTTAACTCCATAAAAATAAACAAACAATAATAATACATTTTTTAAGGAGTCTAACTCCAGTATGGGGGGTTGAGCCCCCCTTTTTTCGCTGGCGCCTTATCCCCAGCGCCCGCGTGCCAGGCACGTGAGGCGCTGGCGCCTTGCGCCCAGCGCCCGCGTGCCAGGCATGTGCGTGCCAGGCACGTGAGGCGCTGGCGCCTTACGCCCAACGCCTGCGTACCATGTGTAAGTCGATGTACTACACCCCAATACTAGTGGGGAGGCGGAATTTTCAAAAACGAACTTGTTTAGTGAACGAACATCGACTAACCGCTTGAATCGAAGCTAAACTATAAATAACCAAACACAAAGTGTTTCTAAACTACTGTGTTTAGGGATTATACCTAATGAACCAACTCCTTCGTCTTTACGATCTCCTTGTCTTCCTCGGCCTTCTCTTTGTAGTAGACGATCCACCCGAGAGCAAAACTCCAAGCTTAGCCTCTAAACTTGAGGCAACTAACCTTCTTGGATTGCTAATCAAAGAAGATAGATTGAGATAGAGTGATGGTTATGGATTGTTTAGTCTAACTAATCCTAGTTCTCAACACATGAGAGGTGAGGATTAGGGTTTTGAAGAGAGAGAGCTTGAGGAGAGAGAATGTGTAGATAAATAATGAGATGAGATTATTGAGTATCATAATAAATATGAAGCATTCTCATTTATGAAGAAAAGAATAATACATGATGAATAAGCATGCTTCACAAATATCTAATGGTGATTCATTGTCATGAGTCATTAAGCATTTATGATGCTTTAATGACATGAATGAATCACCCTCATGACTCACTAATCTCATTCATTGCATATGACACCTAAACCTCCTTAGTCACCACTTCTAGAAGCTTCTCGCACAATTACGATAACGCCCCTCCAATCCGCAAAAATACGGAAAAACTTTAGACTGTAAAAATCCAATAACCGGATACCAGTAACTGGCTTAAACCAAAGCCGACTGGTAAAAACTGTCCGAAAGTCGTACGCGCGTAAACGCACGTATGCGTCCGAACCCTTTGTCGTAAAACCATACGACCTCTATATCGTTTCGCCTGGAATAGGAAACTCTCTGTGTGGGACTCTAGAGACTCGACTACTACGCTGGCAGTGGGTTTAACCACAGACCGCAAGCGGCACTAGCTGTACGTAACGGTCCCCAGGTAGTTGTCGATAAGAAGGCCGATGAGGAAACCCATCCGAACTCCTACTGAGTCTGATGTGACAATCTCCATACAGTCCGGTCCGTTCGTCTTAGACTATCGCATATCCGGCCTAGGGGGGCGGCAAGCGTCAGTCCCCTAAAAGCGGAATAAGTCGTGTCGGAGCGAAGCCCATTACACCCTGAGAAACTACTGGAACCTACCAGCAAATCTCGCTTGCCCTGGCCAGGGACTTTGCGTAATGGCTCTCTGACACAGCGCGATATCATCTCCCAATACCGGGAGAGACAAATCATGTCTAACCGCCACTGCCACCAAGTGCTCGAGACTGCACCCAACTGCTACCTGTTTGCACGACTCCTTTGAGCCGTGGTAGGGTAGCAATCTAAGAACAGTGAGACACACTCGAGGCGAAGTAGCAGTGTCAAGTCTGCGGACTATGCTGTACTCATGTCACCTGGGAACTGTTAACTGACGA
Organism: Agapanthus africanus; assembly: GCA_030015575.1. Lineage (NCBI taxonomy): Eukaryota > Viridiplantae > Streptophyta > Magnoliopsida > Asparagales > Amaryllidaceae > Agapanthus > Agapanthus africanus. Next base: position 199,999,413 of record CM057347.1, on the reverse strand, counting down.
CGGGTATAATACCAACCAACAGTTCCCCGTGAGTCCTGTCCGGTGTACCCGTAACCCAATGAGCACCTGTATACTATCTCCAGTACAACGTACTGATGGCTGTGGGACAGACCATCTCCCCAACTGGGATGAGAAGCGTACACACTAGTCTACTCCGGAGTATCGATGCCCTGTCTCGATAATCCTACGACTAGGGACCTGAATAAGGATGTGCCTGTAGACCACCCAGCCCCCACTAGTGTGACTGCCATCACAACGCTGGTAGTCAAGCAAGATCCTAAGAGCTCTATCAATACGTATACTCACATATTAAGATAGAAAAACCAAGTAGCATACTACCATGTTTAGCAAGACTGTTATATACATGTGAATATCCCAAGCTTCCATTAAGTAATATACAAACTAGTATGATACAATAATGGCCCCTAGGGCATATACACTAACAATCTCCCACTTGCACTAGGGCCATATACTGGCATATCGAAGACCAATGATCTCGAGTAGCCTCTCGAACTGAGTCTGAGGAAGGGCCTTCGTGAATGGATCTGCAATGTTCTCTTCAGTAGCGACTCTCCGAACCTCGATCTCCTGACGATCAATGATCTCCCTGATCAGGTGATACCGCCTCAAGATGTGTCTGGACTTCTGATGGGACCTTGGTTCCTTCGCTAAAGCTATAGCTCCGTTGTTGTCGCAATACAGAGGTATTGGATCAACTATGGTAGGAACCACTTGAAGTTCTGTTAGGAACTTCTTCATCCAGACTGCTTCTTTTGCGGCATCGCAAGCAGCTATATACTCCGCTTCCATAGTCGAGTCAGCAACGGTGTCCTGCTTGGAGCTCTTCCAGCACACCGCCCCTCCATTGAGGATAAAGACATAACCCGACATGGACTTGGAATCGTCCTTATCACTCTGGAAGCCAGAATCGGCAAAGCCCTCTAGCTTGAGGTCTTTTCCGCCGTAAACAAGCAACATCTCCTTAGTCCTTCTCAGGTACTTCAGAATGTTCTTTACTGCTATCCAGTGATTCTCCCCTGGGTCAGACTGATACCGGCTTACCACGCTGAGTGCGTAAGCTACATCTGGTCCGGTACACAACATCGCATACATTATAGAGCCTACCGCAGAAGCGTAGGGTATAATCGACATGCGATCCCTTTCCAAATCAGTCTTGGGAGACATCTTTTTGGATAGAGTGATTCCGTGACAAGCCGGTAGATTACCGCGCTTGGAATCTTCCATACTGAATCTTTTCAGTATAGTGTTGATATACTTGGACTGTGAAAGACCCAACATCCTCTTGGATCTATCACGATAGATCCGGATCCCCAGAATGTAAGAGGCATCACCCAGGTCTTTCATAGAGAACCTGTGTGACAAGAATCCTTTGACGGATTGTAGCATAGGAATATCATTTCCTATCAGTAGAATGTCATCCACGTACAATACGAGGAATACGACACTTCTTGCTACAACTTTACTATATATGCACGGTTCATCTGGATTTTTGATAAAGTCATATTCTTTGACTGTTTCATCAAAACAGATGTTCCAACTCCGCGATGCTTGCTTTAGTCCATAAATGGACTTTAGCAACTTGCATACTTTCCCGCTGCTCCGACTTTGATCAAAACCCTCTGGCTGATCCATATAGACGCACTCTTCTAAATTACCATTTAGAAAAGCCGTCTTTACGTCCATCTGCCAGATTTCATAATCATGGTATGCAGCAATTGCAAGAAGGATGCGAATGGATTTGAGCATAGCTACTGGAGAAAAAGTTTCGTCATAGTCCAAACCAGGTCTTTGACGAAAACCCTTTGCAACAAGTCTAGCTTTATAGGCTTCCACCTGCCCATCTACACCAATCTTTTTCTTGAAGATCCATTTGCATCCTATGGGTTTTACCCCATCTGGAGCAAAGTCCAAAGTCCATACTTTGTTGGTGTACATGGACTCCATTTCGCTTCGCATTGCATCTAGCCATCGTACCGAGTCGCCGCTCTGGATGGCTTGCTGGAAGCTAGTAGGTTCATCATCATCTATGATGTAATCCTCTCTATCCCCATCGACGAGAAAACCGTAGTATCTCTCAGGCGGATGAGACGGCCTACTACTTCTGCGGAGGGGTGCGGGAATGTCAAGTTCTTGTTGAACTACTGGTTCTACCAAACTTTCAGCAGTAGTTTGTGGTTCTGGAATTTCTTCCAGTTCTATTTCGCTCCCACTTGTATCTTTTTCTAAAACCAGCTGTTCTAGAAAATGGGCATTACGAGAAACTAGAATCTTTTGTTCCTCTGCGTAATAGAATAGATATCCCTTGGAATTCTTTGGATATCCCACAAATGTACATTTTACTGATCGTGCCTCGAGCTTGTCCACATACTACTTTTTGACAAAAGCTGGACATCCCCAAATCCTTATATACTGAAGGTAGGGTTTCTTCCCACTCCACATCTGATATGGAGTGGTAGGCACAGTCTTGGTAGGGACCCTGTTCAAAACATACGCTGCTGATTCTAGCGCATAACCCCAGAAAGATCGCGGTAACTCATCATTACTCATCATGGATCGTACCATATCCAATAGGGTTCAATTCCTTCTCTCCGATACACCGTTATGCTGTGGAGTGTATGGAGGAGTAAGCTGAGAGAGAATTCCTTTCTCTTTTAGATAACCAAGGAACTCGGCACTTAAGTATTCTCCACCTCGATCAGATCTCAGTGTCTTAATACTTTTGCCTGTTTGGTTTTCCACTTCATTCTTGTATTCCTGGAATTTCTCAAAGGCCTCGGATTTATGTTTCATTAGATAAATGAATCCATACCTAGAGAAATCATCCGTAAAAGTAATGAAGTAGGAATAACCACCTCTCGCATGTGTAGACATTGGACCGCATATATCACTGTGTACGAGTCCTAAGAGCTCGCTCGCTCTTACTCCATGTCCAGTGAATGGAGTCTTTGTCATTTTTCCTTTGAGACATGATTCACAAGTGGCATAAGTTTGATATTCGAACGAGTCCAAATATCCTTCTTTATGTAACTTAGTTAACCGTGTCTCATTGATATGACCTAGTCTACAATGCCATAAGAAAGCCTTATTTAAATCTGGAGACTTTCTTTTTAGTGTGTTCTGGACATTGAAAATCTGGATTTGGTTTAAGACATATATACTGTTATCCAGTGTACCGGACCCAATCAAAACATGATTAAGGTGGATGTTGACAACATCACTTACAAACGTGAAATCATAGCCTTTATTTGATAATAAGGAAACCGATATGATATTACACGTCAAACTAGGTACACAAAAACAGTTATGTAAAACCAAAATGTATCCACTGGTCAATCCTAGGTGATAATCCCCGACGGACACAGCTCCCACGCTAGCTCCGTTAGCAACCCTGAGGATCATATCACCTTCCTTCAGCACTCTACGGTTTCTCAGTGCCTGCAATGAATTGCAAATATGAGATCCTGATCCGGTATCCAATACCCAGGAAGTAGAGTTGATTGACAAACAATTCTCAATTACAAACACACCTGAAGTCGAAGCCACAGCTTGCTTCGGTCCTTGGTTCTTGTTGGCGATCCACGCCTTGCAATCCTTTTTCCAGTGCCCCTTCCTGTGACAATGGAAGCACTCATCCTGAGCCACTACAGGTACCGGCAACTTTTTCTTTCCCTTACCTAGCACCTTACTTACACCTCCTCTAGGTTTGTTGGCAGCCTTATTCTTCCTTCCTTTTGCCTTAGCCTTGGACCCGGAAGAAGAAGCACTACGAACAAACATAGCGTGTGTTTCCCTTGCCTTCTGCAAGGTGCCCTCTGCACTCCTCAACATGTTAAGGAGTTCTGAAAGTTCAACCTCTTTTCTTTGAATGTTGAAATTCAGTATAAACTGGGCGTAGGTGTTAGGAAGGGACTGGAGAATGAGGTCTGTATAGAGCTCATTATCTAAAGTGGTTCCCAGGTCTGCGAGCTCTTCTATGTAGCCAATCATCTTCAGGACATGTTCGCCTACCGATGATCCGACAGCCAACCTCGCTTGGAATAGGTTTTTCGAGGTCTCGTATCTTGCTATACGTACGAGATTGCTCTCCATACAGTTCTTTTGTATGAAGAAATATGGATTCTAAGTCCATATCCTCGTGCCTCCTCTGATGTTCATTGTTCATCGAGGCAAGCACGATGCACTTGGCTTTCGCGCAATCTAAATCCCAGGTTTTGCGGATTTCCCTATCCGCATTACTGGATTTCGGACCTGGGGCCTCAGGTGCCTTAGCGGTGAGGATATACCCCAATTTGTCGTAGGTCAAGGCCATCTTGACATTTCGCAGCCAATCTTTATAGTTTGGCCCCGTCAGTATATTTTTCTCTAAAAGTAACTTAAGTCCAGTCATTTTCAGGGTCGCTGCAATTAGGAGAGAGAGAAGAAAACACTTTAGCATGATGCTCTTGCAAGTTTAGAGTGGTTTTTAGTTTATCTAAACTGAATGGCTCCCACTGTTTTTCGAATCCCTCCTCAAACCATAAAGGAGAAATTAGCCAGAACTATTTTCACCGTACAATACTTGCTTAACCGTTCAGCCAGATCAGTGTCGATACTTCGAGGGAGGTTGTCCAACGCTTTCGCGAAGTTCCTTAATTTAAGAACCTCTTTTCTCTGGAGGCGTAGCCCCGCTGACACTTTTCTTAGACACCTACTTGGTTTATAGCATTGATCGTTAAGTGACAAATAATCTGATAAGTAGCATATACTCACAGTAGGATCGGGATCCAAATATCATCGTCTGATAATGTTGTAGGAATGCTACCAACATTCATCAAACTCAAAATGGTATGCACTTGGTTCTTTGCAAATTTCAGTTTCTTTAGAAATTCCCGATATAAGTTTTTACCCCATGCTCTTATGACCTTGGCGTTGGTCAAAATGTCATAAGTCACATGTCAAGTTCTACCCATCATTATCTTGTTAATTTGAACCCATCCGTATATATCCCTGACGTTGGCCAAATGATAATACGACTGTCCCAAACCAACTCATCTATCTATGCAACAAATGAATACCCAGCAGCTACCAAACACTATGCCATGACGTTGGCCAAAACTGCATATCTTGAATACTACTGAATACCCAAATGAAATGACGGAGGGCTACGACTGGTTTTGGCGAAACCGTGAACGTAGTGAACTTGATATAACCGAAGGAACCTGATAGCTTTCAAAAGGAGTGGTTAAATCTCCGCATTTAAAAATATCTGTTTTTAAAAATAACCGAGTGGTTTCTTTTAAATTGTTCCAACGATTTAAACTTGGTTTATTTTCTTTGCATTATAGATAATGCGTCCCATCATTAACCTATCATTGCAGAAAACAACGAAAATATGACGTCCTCTTATGCCATCTGCATTCGCCACTGGGTCCCGTCATCACCCGTTAGGTTACTTAACTAACGACAGAGCGGGGGCTGGGCTAGCGCGGGTGTAAAACATAAGTGACGTCTAAATAGCTATCATATATATAGATATTTTACATTCGTCTGACGCAATGATATACATTCCAGAACACAGATGAACTTAATTGGATTTGCTAGCAATCCGTATTTCTTTTGAGCCTGCAAGAAAAGACGGATAACACAGTTGTGATGAATAGCCATTACCCCACCCTCGACCCCTACGGGTATGGCAAACTACCCACCCGGCAGTTTGTGTACCCCTCCTTGGGTCAGTCCTAGGAGCAAAAACAGTAAAATGAAATAATACAACGGTGGCTACAACCGCAACCTGGATGTGCCCTGCAAAATAATATTACAACAAATTACATTCACAACAAATGAATTAAATAATAACCCATTGCTTAACCCCGGCTATACACCACAACAGTCCAATTACAGTTCATATGCACAAACAGATAAAACCATTACAGAAATGTGCAACCCCCTGCCAACCGACATACTAGCAGTTAGGGGAGGTTTACGAACACATTAAACAATCACAGATATAATCCAACATGCAAATACTGTACAATTTCGATCGATTAAATGTATTTAATATTGCTCCAATACTGCTCTGCAAAACTGAAACCTGAGCAAAATTAAAATATTCCAGAAAATCCCAAATACCACAGAGGACCCACACAAGAAAAACGAGTTCCTGACTCGTCAACTCGGCGGCGGAAGCGCGGCGGATAGGTGGGATCCGCCGCGGTTCCGCGGCGCCGTAGACGATTCAGGAACCCAAATTTCTTGGGTGTTCTTCTGTGGTCATTTCAAGCTTTCTGCACATCCCTGAAAAATTTTAGGACATCATTTTAAAATCGACAGAAAACTGATGTTTTTAGGGTTTTCCGGGTTCGTTTTTCCGTTCGAAATTCGTACAAATTTGCAATAAAGTTATTTATTGTTTAGCGAGGCTCTGATACCACTGTAAGTCGATGTACTACACCCCAATACTAGTGGGGAGGCGGAATTTTCAAAAACGAACTTGTTTAGTGAACGAACATCGACTAACCGCTTGAATCGAAGCTAAACTATAAATAACCAAACACAAAGTGTTTCTAAACTACTGTGTTTAGGGATTATACCTAATGAACCAACTCCTTCGTCTTTACGATCTCCTTGTCTTCCTCGGCCTTCTCTTTGTAGTAGACGATCCACCCGAGAGCAAAACTCCAAGCTTAGCCTCTAAACTTGAGGCAACTAACCTTCTTGGATTGCTAATCAAAGAAGATAGATTGAGATAGAGTGATGGTTATGGATTGTTTAGTTTAACTAATCCTAGTTCTCAACACATGAGAGGTGAGGATTAGGGTTTTGAAGAGAGAGAGCTTGAGGAGAGAGAATGTGTAGATAAATAATGAGATGAGATTATTGAGTATCATAATAAATATGAAGCATTCTCATTTATGAAGAAAAGAATAATACATGATGAATAAGCATGCTTCACAAATATCTAATGGTGATTCATTGTCATGAGTCATTAAGCATTTATGATGCTTTAATGACATGAATGAATCACCCTCATGACTCACTAATCTCATTCATTGCATATGACACCTAAACCTCCTTAGTCACCACTTCTAGAAGCTTCTCGCACAATTACGAGAACGCCCCTCCAATCCGCAAAAATACGGAAAAACTTTAGACTGTAAAAATCCAATAACCGGATACCAGTAACTGGCTTAAACCAAAGCCGACTGGTAAAAACTGTCCGAAAGTCGTACGCGCGTAAACGCACGTATGCGTCCGAACCCTTTGTCGTAAAACCATACGACCTCTATATCGTTTCGCCTGGAATAGAAAACTCTCTGTGTGGGACTCTAGAGACTCGACTACTACGCTGGCAGTGGGTTTAACCACAGACCGCAAGCGGCACTAGCTGTACGTAACGGTCCCCAGGTAGTTGTCGATAAGAAGGCCGATGAGGAAATCCATCCGAACTCCTACTGAGTCTGATGTGACAATCTCCATACAGTCCGGTCCGTTCGTCTTAGACTATCGCATATCCGGCCTAGGGGGACGGCAAGCGTCAGTCCCCTAAAAGCGGAATAAGTCGTGTCGGAGCGAAGCCCATTACACCCTGAGAAACTACTGGAACCTACCAGCAAATCTCGCTTGCCCTGGCCAGGGACTTTGCGTAATGGCTCTCTGACACAGCGCGATATCATCTCCCAAATACCGGGAGAGACGAATCCTGTCTAACCGCCACTGCCTCCAAGTGCTCGGGACTGCACCCAACTGCTACCTGTTTGCACGACTCCTTTGAGCCGTGGTAGGGTAGCAATCTAAGAACAGTGGGACACACTCGAGGCGAAGTAGCAGTGTCAAGTCTGCGGACTATGCTGTACTCATGTCACCTGGAAACTGTTAACTGACGACGGGTATAATACCAACCAACAGTTCCCCGTGAGTCCTGTCCGGTGTACCCGTAACCCAACGAGCACCTGTATACTATCTCCAGTACAACGTACTGATGGCTGTAGGACAGACCATCTCCCCAACTGGGATGAGAAGCGTACACACTAGTCTACTCCGGAGTATCGATGCCCTGTCTCGATAATCCTACGACTAGGGACCTGAATAAGGATGTGCCTGTAGACCACCCAGCCCCCACTAGTGTGACTGCCATCACAACGCTGGTAGTCAAGCAAGATCCTAAGAGCTCTATCAATACGTATACTCACATATTAAGATAGAAAAACCAAGTAGCATACTACCATGTTTAGCAAGACTGTTATATACATGTGAATATCCTAAGCTTCCATTAAGTAATATACAAACTAGTATGATACAATAATGGCCCCTAGGGCATATACACTAACACCATGCACGTGAGGCGCTAGCGCCTTCTCCTACGCGTCCTTTGGATGCCCTTTCTTTTTATACATACACACACACACACTATCCCCCTTAGAAAAAAAATTTTAACGGGGCGCTGCCCTGCACCCCGTAAGGGGGCTGCTAGCCCCCTTGACCCCCAACCCGCTATTCGGGTAGCGGGACCCCCGTAAAAACTCTGCGGGGCCCCCGATATATCCAAAACCCCTTCAAAACACAACACTGCGCATTGAGTTCTCATGACCATTTTGACCCATCAATCGAAAGTTCCCTCGCTCCAAAGGCGAGGGGTAATTAACGGCAGCTTAGTCGGCGGCTGCCGGAGATTCGGATACCCACAATCAATAAACCCCCCGTCTATCCTGGGAAGGGGGAATCTGTAGTACGCCTGACAAGCGCGTATTCCCATCTCAATGGGGTGACGAAAAACATCCTGCAGATTCTGGCACGCCCAGTGGGACCTTTCTCTCCTCCCATATCTCGGGTCAAATGTTCATGCGAACTCATTTAACATATATGCCGATGTTTGTACTGAAATAATGTTTTTTCCGTGCAGCAACCAACTTTCAATGACAATGTCTCCTAAGATGAATCCAGCTTCTGATGCGACCCCGATTCCGTACGTGGTCAAGATCAATACTCGTGTGGTTCTCCCCGCAAGCCTCAGTCGACAGTGGGAGGAACTGCCCTGCCAGTTTGGTTCCGTCATCATCTACCCTGCCGGAAGCGCTCATCTGGAAGAAATCCCAATAAAATAGGTGGCCAAGCCGATCTCAAGGGGGAGGAGGCTGAATGTTGTGATCGCTAAGGCACCACGACCGAAACTTAAAACGGTGTCTGAACGACTCTCTGGTGCTCCATCTGGGGGCAAGACTTCCGGTACAAAGGGCAACAACAAACGTTGCGGACGAGCTCAGGCGATGACTCTAACAAATGCACAATCAGGCGTATCTCCAAAGTCCTCCATCGCCCGGTCTACGGCGGCTTCCCGAAGAGCTGTAACTAGCCAAGTGCTCAAAACAGAAAGGCTGAGACAGAAGCGGCTCAGGTATCGAGCCAACAAGAGGGCCAGGACTCCGGCCAGGTGGAATCTTGTGAGATTCCAAGAGCAGAGTCATCCTGCGACGACGGCTGAGTTGACCGTAAAAGTCAGCAATTCTTTCGAACCTCTGAAGTGGGTTCAGAAAAACGCCATGACCGCCAGAATCAAGAAGACGACAGTCCGAACGATGTTGTAAAGAGACGTGTCCTAGCCCCGACAGAGAAAGCATGACACTATCTCTTCAATTGTCTATCAGGCGCTCTGTGCCGCGTGAAAGCAGCGGGGCAAATCCAGAAAAGAAGCGCCAGCACCATTCAAGAACCTGGTCAGGCCAGCCGCTTTCAGTCGATTGCCCGTTACCGAAACAGGAGGGCCACGACAATGATCCATGAAATCAGCTGCCGGTAATTAAAAGACAGTGGGATATGTTATCCATACGGTCTATATGGTGGGCGGGCGTCCCAGCGACAACTTGCGCAGCAAAAGCAAGGATGGGGCTACCACATTCCAAGCCCAATCTGGCTTGAATATGGTTGCCGCTTCCCAAGATCAGCCGCCTCCACTGGATGAGGAAAACCCTCTCGATGAGGCCGATAGGCAGATTGACCCCTCAGTCCATGTAGAGTCAAGCTCGGACAGCGAAGAAGAGCCGACGTTTCGCCCCAGGACCGCAGAGCAAGAGCTGCTTCAAGAACTCCAAAAACAGCTCAGGAGTAAAGATAAAGAGATGGCCAAGCTTTACTCCAAAATCGACGACTTGACGAATGTCGTGATGCAGCTCTCGACTCAAATCACCCGGACACCTCCCAATCAAGCACAATTCTCTACTCATGAGCCGGGTGATGACAACCCGAACCAACCGATGCCTGCCCCCTTGGGTCAAAGAATGGGCGAGCCGAACGAAAGCCGGCTACATTCTGCTTCTGGGGACGCCTTGGCCCTAGATAGCACCATCCCGCTAACACAAGATCGGATAATGGATTAGGTCACCAGTAAGGTTAAAACATTGGTGGCCGAAGCCGAAGCTCAGAAAGTAATTGGCAGTAGTGGACGGCTATATCCCGCACAGTACGATCTGATTGAATTCCCCAGCAGCTACGTCATTCCTAAGTTCAGAAGATTTGACGGGACGGGAAACGCGAATCAGCACGTCGCCCACTTTAAAGCGTCATGCGGAAATACAGGGGGCAACGATGCACTTCTTCGTCAATTCGTCAATAGTCTGACTGGTGTCGCTTTCGACTGGTACACGAGTATACCAGACGGGTCCATCATTACCTTTGCCCAAATGGAGTCTTTGTTTCGGCAAAGGTTCATGAGTGTCAGTGATAAAATCTCCAATGCTAACCTTGTGAGGACCAAGATGAGGAAGAATGAAAGCAACACTGACTTTATCGCCCGATGGCGTAATCTCACGGTCAAGTACGAAGCACCGCTGGAGCAGGACCAGTCCGTCAGCCTTCTCATTGGGAGCCTCAGCAATTGGATGGTCCTATTCTTGTGTACAGCAGGCCTTAAGACGTTTCAGGAGCTAACCAAGAAAGTCCAGATGCTGGAACGCTCGAAGCAAGAGTCCACCCCAGACTCTCCGAGAGACAAGACTTGGAAAAGAAATAGGGACGACAACCGTAGAAGCGGGAATTCCAGCAGTACCAATGTCTTCAATGCGTCCGACAATAAAGACAAGCGAAAGGAAGGTGATTCCAAAACCAACCGGCCTCGAAAGGCATTACTGGGAGGAGAAGGGCCTTCCCTAGAGGAGAAAAAGAACAAGGTTTACTCTTTCAGAAGGGACAAGGTCCGCAAGATATTCAAAGATGCTTTGAACAATGGTCTACAATTGCCGGAGTCGAAGAGACCCCACGAAGAAAAAATGACCGACAATCCCCTGTATTGTCCGTACCACAGAGTAGTGAGCCATGCGATCGAGGATTGCTATATCTTCAAAGACTGGGTCGAGAAGCAGTACAAGACTAGAGAGATCGAACTGTCCAAGAGTGTGTTGGTGAATAATCAAGTTGCAACCACCAACTTTATACAGATAGAAGCTGAAGCCTTCTGGGAGCAGACAGCTGAACCCGCTGCCCTGAGAAATAAAACTGACTCACCACGGTCTCTGTGGAGTACGCACATATCTAATAAGACGAAGAAGATGCTAAGGCTACTTCGGAAAGAGCCCAGAACAATAGGAAGGGCAGAAGAAGCCTACCATTCCAGCTGCCAATTCGGCTCCATCAAGCTCAAAATCCAAAAAGCTCAGGAAGAAGAAAAGTGCAGCTCAACGCGAAAAAGAGTCTGCAGGGAGATCGACCATTCAAAAATATATTGATTCCCTCGAAGACTATTTATAGAAGGAAAAACCTCTAATTCAATTGAAAGAGTTATTCCCTGTAGAAGCAGTTGAGATTTTGGAGAAGCTAGAAGAAGACTCCAATGAAGAAATCCCTATAGTGACCTGCTACGCCATCCATCTGGGAAGCGACTCTGAGGAGGAGCTTTGTTTTCCCGAAGAGGACGAGGAGCTCGCCATAAAGGCCAACCAAACCAGCGCAGAAGCGGCAGGGCTCTACTGCCAAGTTAGGGCAACGCCCCAAAAGGGAAGGAAAAATAAGTCACTAATGAAGAAGATAGCGGAGAGCCGGCTTATGAAAATTCGAGTCCTTCCTCTGTGGGCTATAATGTCTTGGCTCATCTCCGGAAGCTTCCGTCTCCTGAGCATCTACGATGCCTTGGTCCTATCTAAGGAACTTAGAGATGTTCTCATCCACGCTTTACAAAACCCTGAGCGGTATCAGGCTCGCTTTGCGGAAATTAATATGAAAGAAGCCCAGTATGCTCTGCATGCCGCCGCAGTCACGTTTAAGGACAAAGACTTGCTACTGGGAACGGCTGAGAATAATCGGCCGCTTTACGTGACAGGGTACAGCGACGGGGACCGGATTAATCGCATATTGATTGATCCAGGGTCCTCAGTGAACATCATGAACTTGCAAACTCTGAAGAGTTTGTCAATGGACGTCCGACACCTGTCAAGGGAAAGGATTGTCATTCAAGGCTTCAATCAAAATTGCCAGCAAGTTCTGGGATCCATAGCTCTGCCAATCGAATTTGGAGATCTGCAGATCGAAGCTAAGATATACGTGATCGACGCTGACACGTCTTATAAAATTCTCTTGGGGCTGCCGTGGCTCCACGATTACGGCATCATTCCGTCAACTCTCCATCAGTGCATGAAGTATGCTAAAAATAGCGAAGAAAGACGCATTGATGGAGACATCCGGCCGTTCGGTGTGCATGAAGTCCGATATGAGGATTCTCGGTACTTTATGAACCACCGAAATACTAAGCCACAACTGACTGAGGACAAAGCAGCCCCAAAACCTAAAAGAAAATCTGAGCTGGCTGTCACTTTCAAAAGCAAAAAACCCCAAGTGCGCCCGCGTTTCGGTAGTGACACTGATGAGTCCGACGCTGGAAGTCCGTCCTTCCGTAAAACTCGCCCTCGTTTCGGTAGCGATACGGATGAATCTGATGCTGAAAGCCCATCTAGCAGCAAAGTCCGCCCTCATCTTGGCAGCGACACTGAAGAGTCGGAGGAAGAGGACTTGCCTTGCAACAGCTGTGCAGATTGGACCCCTATGCAACAAGCGAAACTACGAGAGACCTTCAAAATTATAGAAGGGTCCCTAGTTGTCACAAGGGTGCCAGAGCAGATGTGCAAAGAGCTCGATGCATTGTCAGTCTCTACCAAGAACCAGCTGAAAACTTTCTACATTTCCGGAAGAAAAAATGGACAGAAGGGCATCTTGTTTTATGGGTCAAATCCTGTTGTGCACCCGGACGATTTGTCTGTCGCGTGCCTTCCCTATGAGAGAAGCATAAGAGCCGTCATCAATCCCAGATACTATGCGTCCGAGATGCAGGAATATTTCAAAAGGTGCGGATGCCGGTTATATCAAACGGAGTCCGAAGCAAAGTTTTATGAAGGGCTATGGCATCCGCCTCAGGTCCGAGAACTCATCGATGGAAGAATTCCAGATAGACGGGGCATAGGTTTCATCCAGCCTGATTCCAAGGCATGCTACATGATCCATGTTGGTGAAGCCAGCGAAAGTTCAAATGATGTTGACGAGCTAGCCTAGCCAAAAGAAGCTCCTCAAGAGCTCGAAGATGGCAGACAAGCAACCTTTGATGAGCTAATCGAGATTGACTTAGGAACGCCCGATAATCCAAGGCCGACCTACATTAGCTCACTCTTGACAGAGGAAATGAAAGAGAAGATAATCGCCCTTCTGCATGAGGTCGTCGACTGCTTCGCGTGGACGTACAAAGAAATGCCTGGCCTTTCCCCTGAAGTGGTCGTGCATAAACTGGCTATATCTCATGATGCTAAGCCAGTCAAACAAGCTCCTCGAAGAATGAGAAGGGAACTGGAAGAAAAGGTCATCGAGGAAACCAAGAAACTCATCGATGTCGGCTTCATCAGGGAAGAGAAATATGCGGACTAGATCGCATGCATAGTCCCAGTGAAGAAGAAAAATAGGCAGATCCGAGTTTGTGTCGATTTCAGGGACCTCAACAAGGCATGTCCTAAAGACGACTTCCCGCTACCGGTCATGGAAATAATGGTCGATGACACCTCAAATTACGAGCTGTTCACCTTTATGGATGGCTCGTATGGATATAATCAGATCAAGATGTCGCCTGAAGATGAGAAACACACAGCATTTCGAACCCCGATAGGAATATACTGCTACAAAGTGATGCCGTTCGGACTGAAAAATGCAGGTGCTACATATCAAAGAGCAATGACCAATATCTTTGATGACCTAATCCATAAAGTCGTCGAATGCTATGTTGATGATCCGGTCGTCAAGACTAAAGCCAAGGCCAACCACATCCAAGATCATAGGACCGTTCTCACCAGACTGAGGGAATACGATCTGAAGATGAATCCTCTAAAGTGCGCTTTTGGCTTGTCATCGGGAAAATTCCTGGGCTTCATAGTCCGCCATCGAGGGATCAAAGTTGACCCATCAAAGATAAAGGCCATCATGGAGATGCCCCCTCCAAAGAGTCTGACGCAGCTAAGATATTTTCAAGGCAAGCTTGCTTATATACGAAGATTTATCTCAAATTTATCGGGGAGATGTAAGCCCTTCTCAAAGCCCATGAAGAAAGGAGCTCCTTTTGTCTGGGATGCCGAATGTCAAGAAGCGTTCGAAAGCATCAAACAGTACTTGTTTCACCCTCCGGTGCTTGCTGCTCCTATTCCAAACAAACCATTGATTCTCTATAATGCCGCGCTAGATGAGTCACTCGGTGCGCTCCTTGCCCAGAACAATGAGGAGGGAAAAGAAAATTCCCTCTACTACCTTAGTCGAACTTTAGTCGGGGCGGAACACAACTATTCCCCGATCGAAAAGCAATGCCTGGCTCTGATATTCGCTGTGAAGAAGCCGAGGCACCATCTGCTTGCTCATCGGGTTATGCTGATCTCCAAGGTCGACCCGCTCAAACACTTAATGACCAAAGCAAGCCTAGCCGGTAGAATGGCGAAATGGGCTGTTCATGCTGCTTGAATTTGACATAATTTATACACCTTAGAAAGCAGTAAAAGGGCAAGCTCTTGCAAACTTCCTTGTTGTTCATCCTGTATCAGAGGGGTCACCGCTCAATTGCGAGTTACCAGACGAACAAGTGCTGCACCTCGAGGAAGATGAGCTATGTTGGGAGCTCTACTTCGATGGAGCCTCATCAATGAGGAGCTCTGGCAAATCAAGCATCTCGCAGATAAAAGCAGGGATAGGATTGGTGTTCATCATGCCATCGATGGGAACCCTACGACGTTCTTTTGCTCTCACCGAGCCTCGCACAAACAATGAGGCTGAGTATGAAGCTCTGATAACTGGTTTGGAGCTCGCCATAGAAATGGAAATCCTTCGGCTACGAGTCTACGGTGATTCCCAGCTTGTCGTCAACCAAGTAAGCGGCGACTATAAGATATACAAACCCGAGTTAGCTCGATATAAGAGCCGAGCGGTGGAACTCATAAAACGGTTCACTCACATTGAACCAATGAGAGTCCCTAGAGCGTTGAATGGAAAAGCCGACATACTTGCTCGCCTAGCTAAGGAGCTAGCCGATCCTGACATGGACGAAATTCTAATAACAGTCAGAAGCCAGCAAATTCTGCCTCCAGTCTCTTTGCGTGAAGAAGAAAGCGTAGAACAAGAGAACAATCCTGCCGAAGAAGCTTCGATCATTCAAGACGAGCCCGATTGGAGGTAAACCTTCATAGAGCACCTCCGATACGACAAGCTGTCCGAAGAAAAATCTGCGAGGATTCAGCTGAAGAAGAGAGCTCTCTGATACGTGTTTGTAAATAATACGCTATACCGCAGATCATATGACCAACTCTGGCTCAAGTGCCTACCATCGGCCGAAGCCCAAAAAGTCATGAAAGAAGTTCACTCAGGCGTCTGCGGGGCTCACCAGTCCGGCCCCAAAATGTGGCTTCAGATCAAACGACTTAGATATTACTGGCCCACCATGATAAGGGATTGCGAAAAGCATGCAAAGAAATGCCATCTGTGCCAAATTCATGGTGATTTCATTCACAAGCATCCCAATCCGTTGTATCCAACGGTGGCGTCGTGGCCCTTCGAAGTTTGGGGCACCGACATAGTTGGTCCAATTGATCCTCCGTCATCCAAAGGCCACCGGTTCATACTGGCTGTAACATACTACTTCTCCAGATGGGCTGAAGCTGTCCCACTAAAAGAAGTCAAGACAGAAGATATTCTGACATTCTTCCGGCATAATATTCTATACCACTTCGGTACACCGAGAAGAATCATTTCTGACAACGAGCCTTCTTTCAAGAGCTTCAAAGTCTCAAGGTTCGCTACTCAGCACAAGATAGACTGGAGATATTCCTCCATCTATAACCCAAGAGCCAATGGGCTAGCCGAAGCCTTCAATAAGACTCTATGCAAGCTCCTGAGGAAAAATGCTTCAGCCAACAAGAGAGACTGGAATCTCAAGCTTCACGAGGCGTTGTGGGCATATCGTACCATGTAACGTACTCCAACTCATTCCACTCCATACTCATTACTCTTCAGAGTGGAGGCGATGATCAGTCGAAAATTCTACATTTTTTAACACGGCAATTTCCCTATCATTTGCACTCATATAGAAGTGTTCGGTATTTATATTGCACATATTAGCAAAACATCTCTGAAATACCAGATTGCATGTGTTAGACTTCTAAACCGGCACTTTAAGGGAAATTGACTGTGTTTCATGGCATCGCATCATCCTTGTATTGCGCAACTCTTGTCTTGGGGTTTAATGCAGGAATTTCCAGAAGCAAAGCCCAAAATTGGGAAAAGAGCTGATAAAAGATATGCCAACTCCAAGATGTAAGATCTGGTAGTGATACAGAAGGCCAAATAAAATTTAAAATATCAGAAAAGAGCCCAAATATCAGCCCAAGTCCACAGAAGAAGAATCAAGCAATAGGGCCCTCAAAGGACCGCGGATCCGCGGCCTTATTATGTGATCAAAGCTCCCAATTTTGCCACGTGCTTACCTCTAACGGCCAAAGCTTCCAGAAGACCCCAGAAGCTCCACGTGGCGCATCTAGAAGGCTCGGCTTAACAAACTATTTCTAGAAGGCTCTCTTAACAAACTTTTGGAGGGAAAATTCAAAATTCAAATCCTAGATCTAAGGTTTTGGAGTCTATAAAAAGGAGCCTAGATCTAGGGTTGAGGTTGTTCAAGAATCATCCATCATCTTCTACCCACAAGTTGAGTGACACAACTTGTGCCTCAAACCCTAACCCTAATTCCAATTCAAAATCAAGATCAAGATCCCGAGTGCAATTCAAGCAAGAGAGCCTTCAACCTTTAGAAGCGACGCCGGATTTCAACGGAGCAAGAGATCCAAGCCGATCCGCGACTCAAGGAGTCGAGCGAAGCCGAAATCGACGATCTAGTTCCTTCCTTTTGTAAATTCAAGAGAGTTGTAACGAAATTTGTCGATAAATAAAGGTGAAATTTCTATATCTTGCTTATCTTTTAATTCAAGTATTATGATTAGATCTCAATTTGTGATTGTGTTTGTGATCATGATGTTTGAGTAAAACTCCGCTCGTGTAGGAGTTGTGACGATCGATAGATGATGATGATTTAGACACTTTTACAATTCTTAAATCCTATAATGTTTGTAAATTCTAGTGAATCAAATGATTAATGACCTAGTTTCGAGATGATGCTTTCTTGGATGTGTTCACTCGAAACTAGGGAACAACTATTGATCATTTGATTAACTAGAAGGTAGAATTTGAATGAGATTCATCGAAAGGACAAAGGATGAGTTGCGGAATCCCTAAATTCTCCGCAAGATCCTTAAACCTCGGTAAATTCTCATCGATCTAGTATCAATTCGTTAATGGATAAGAATGAGTAATCATTAGATCTCATCACATCTATAGATCTGATCTACTCCTACGAGCCATACTTCTAATCTTGATTGTTGGTTGGAAATTATCACACATCTCAATTCTTGTTTTTAATGTTTTTTCTAGATCTAGATTTTTCTAATTCTTGATCTTCAATTACAAATCATGAATTGTTTCCTTTTCTTTTCCTTAAATTTTCAACTCATCTAATTCGGAAATTGAACGGATCTCACTTTCGCTGTGGACGATCTGCACTTACTAACGCGCTACATCCGACACCGTTATTGATTGCGGTCAAAATATTTTTGGTTGTGATTTCTAAATATAATTTTCTAAAAACACACACAATCCGAAATCAATCCATTCAATCAAATGGCGCCATTGCCGGGGATTCGTGTGCTAATTTGTTCATTTTTTGAAATTTGAGTTGAAAAGTTTATTCCATCAATATTTTTAGATCAAAACTCGCGCAAAACACTAAACGGGTTGTTGTGGTTAATTGCAAGGAAATCTGGAGCTTGCTGTAGAATTGGAAAATTATTTGGAGAATTCCAGAGAGCTCAGGAGTTGAACAGGAATAGTACCAAATTTTTCTGTGCAGAGAGGAGCTTGAGGCGCGGCGGAACCACGGCATTACTTGACTCCTGCGGCGGAATCGCGGCAGTTAAGGAGGATCTCTGTACAATTTTTGTCAGGTAACCTCTATCTTTCTTATCTCCTTCCTAAATCTGCTCCAATTAACAATTTGTTGCAGGCTTCTTTGCAAAAATCGCAGCGCCGCAAAAAGCAAAATAAATTGTGCTTGTTTTTGATTTTGTGGTTGTTTGCATAATTAATACGGACATTAAGGGGCACGGCCAAATCCAGATTAGGTGGGGAGTTCATTACCCTTCCTAAGCCCCAAAAATCACAAACTTGCATCCGCATTACCCTCATTAACTAAAAAATATCTAGAGATGACTCTAAGGACCGTCACGCTCACTTAGGACAGAAGAAGGCCGTGGGTAATTCATTGCTTATCCGCGTTTCTTTTGTGGTGTCTAAGGCAAGTGTGTCGAAGGCTAGTGGTTACTTAATTAGGCCCACTACTTACGTAGTGGAGAACCTCCCACTTACCTGGCACTTACCTGGCCACAGGAGAGACAAAGAGGCAGTGGAGGATTTTATCTTGCGACTTGTCTTTTGGAAGTTAGGAGCGGTCTAGAGCTTTGACCTAGGTGACCATAGATTTTAGGGTTGCTTGTTGCATTTGTTGTGATCGCATCATATTTTCAAAATCCGTATCATTTTTCAAAACAAACACTGCATTCATTCATTCCCCTAATTATAAATCACGCTGACACTTGTACTAACCCTTTTTAGTGCAAGATAGGCTGGACACGGGATTTTAGTGCCCGACTTGTCCGCATCCCCTCGATCGACTCCAAAGTCGGTATTTCTCCATTTACCTCTCTTTTACCCACCACTACACCCACACCGATGGATCCGTCTCCATCGAACCTCTTTACCGCTGCTCTGCCGCCGTCCGTTGGTGCGCAGAACCCACCTCGCATCTCTCTCCAAGAGAGGTGCTATCCTTTGCGAGGTCCTCTTTCGACCTGCTTATCCATTCCACCAGCCAACGGGGATAACTTTGAGATTAAACCCCAGTACATCAACCTTCTACCCAAATTCCACGGTCTCGAGACTGAAGACGCATACGTTTTTATTACCAAATTTGAAAACGTATGCGCGATGATGGGTACGTCACAACTTTCTGTGGATGCCATGCGTCCACGACTTCTTCCATTTACCTTGTGCGATATAGCCGAGAAGTGGCTGTATAACACCACCGCACATTCCATCACGAATTGGGAAGAATTCGTTGCGGCATTCCTTAAGAAATTTTACCCTATGCAAAAGACAGCTCGAATCCGTAGCGAACTATATCAATTCACCCAGCTTCCAGCTGAACCATTCTCGAAATGCTTTGAACGATTCAAGGATCTTTTGGTTCAATGCCCACATCACGGCATCCCGAGATGGGACCTTTGCCGAATCATATATGAGGGCATTAACCCTACCACTAAACAAAACCTTGAAAACATGTGTCAAGGCACCTTTATGACCAAGGATGATGGGGAAGCATAGAAATTTTTCGAAGAGTTCGCTGAAAAGTCCTTACAGTGGAAGACTGGAACCCAGCCATCGAGTAGGGGTGGCATACACCAAATAGACGTGTCCATAGGTGTTCGAGCTGAGATGGCAGCAATGCAAAAGAAGCTCGACGGTATGGAACACAAATTCTTAGCAGCCTCCCTAAATCCGATGTCGCTCCCCAAAACTGTATGTGGGTGTTGTTCTGATCCTTCTCACTTAACGGAAGAATGTCCATTAAACTCTCAGTTTCAAGGTCTCGAGCATACCAATGCTGCATTTCAAAGACCTAGAAACGACCATTTTTCTTTCACATACAATCAGGGTTGGAGGAATCACCCGAATTTTGCTTGGAACCAATCCCAAAACACGGTTCCAAACCCGAATCAATTCCAAAGGGTCCCTCCACCACAACAGCAACCACTTCAACTCACTCAGCACCCCTACCAATCATAAAATTTCCAAAACCAGGTCAACACTCCTGCACCGTCTAATCCTATGCAGTCGACCTGTTCTGACGAGTTCTCTCAATTCACTCAAACCATGAAATCACTCTTGTCGAATTTCATGGAAGTGTCGGCTGAGCTTAGGTCTTCTGTCGGTGAGATAAAGAAAAACTCAGCTTCCCAAGCTGAGAGTATCAGAACGATGGAAGCTGAAATTGCACGACTTAAGGCTGAAATGAGTGCGAGAGAAAAAGGGAAACTTCCATCTCAACCCCTACCGAATCCTGGGCATTACAATGTAAATGCCGTCACAACGTTGAGATCAGGAAGAGTGCTGAATAACCATGTTGGGGAAGAAGTTGATGATATTGAAAATCTTATCAACACCCCGGCTGAGACCTTTCCTCACACACACACTTCTATGTCTGATTCTTGTTCTTCTACCCCACCGCCTTCTCACAAGCCTATTCTCCATTTCCCTCTAGGCTCGACACCTCAGCAACCCTCTTCTAGTTCTCCACAGACGATCCTCACTCCTCTTTTGGGATCACATCTATCCCCACTTCCTTCTCCTATGATGGACCCAGCGCTCATTGCTAAAGCACCTTACCCGAACCGGTTAAGGGCTAACAAATCAAGTCCACATATGGAGAAAATTATGGAAATGTTCAAACAGGTTAACATCAACATCCCTCTCCTAGATGCGATTCAACAAGTCCCCGCTGTAAGTCCACGGTAGCGCCCCGGCAGTCTAACAGACGCCAAATGCGGAACAAAACTTTTAACGAAACTGGCGCTATCGTGTACCGTAACCCGGATCTGCCATTAAAGCTAAACTAACAAACTACAAAGGGGTAGAAACGTTATACCGAATGATCCGAGTCCTTCGGTCTTTAACCATCATCCCACGCTTTGTTGCGGCTGCTCCGATCTCCTTGAACTCCAGTCTTCTCGTCCAGGTGGCACCACGTCGACGGATCTTTAAACGGGCTCCCGCCTCTGAACCGAAGCAACTCGATCGTCAAGTTTTCTAAAAGAGACAACCAAGATGAAGTAGAGAATGAGTAGAACACTTTGTCTCGCTTCGTCCAAATCCGTGGACGATCGGTTAATGAAGTTGCCGAGGGAATCGGGTGATGGAATGAAAAGAGCTGTGAAATTCCATACACCGATAAAACCTATCATAATCTTTTCAAGTGAAAACTCAAGCTAACCCGAGAGAGAGAGGAGGGGCCGGCCACTTATAGAAGTGGGGGGGTGATCGTAGGAGAGGGGAGAGTAACCTTAAGCAAAATATCATAATGTGAACACATGAAAATATCTTAAGGAAAACAAAACCTCATTGAAATCAAAGCATGAGTCATTAACCTTGTCATCAAATTCTAGAACCTTCTAGAAGCATGACTCACTCTCATCCAAGAAAAGATAAATCCGTCTTTAACCGGATGTTAAAAGACGGCTGATAGAAAACTGGAAACTGGCAACTTCCAAAAGTGATCCTGAAACGAATTTCAGGATAACCCCGTATCAGTATAAACATACCCGTATTTGTATTACGACCGAATACAAATGTAACTGAGACAAAGATATTATATCTACACAGTATAATACTGGGTTCCGGCTTAAACCAAAGCCTACCAGTATTATCTGCCCGAAAAACGACACGTGCGAAAACGCACGTGCTTTTTCCGAACCTTGCCATATCACCATACGGCTTCTACAACGTTTCGCCCGAACTTGGGAAAGTGTCTGTGGGGGACTCTAATGACTCATCAACACATCGGCACTGGGTATAACCCCTAGCACGTCAGAGGTACAAGCTGTACGTAACGGTTTGCCTATGTATTGATTGGAAGGGAAGCTGACGAGCGAACTCATCTATAAACCCTACTGAGCCTGACAGTGACAATGTATATACAGTCCGGTCCATTCGTCTAAAGAGTATCGCATATCGAGTCTAGGGGGTGGATAAAGTCAGACCCCTAATAACGCGATAAATCGTGTCGGCATGAAGCCCATCACCACCTGAGAAACTACTGATCCAAATCAGTAATCCTCCACTACCTCGGCCGAGGATTCCTAGTGATGGCCACCCTGCACTGCGCGACATCAACCCCTAATACCGGGAGAGACGAATCCCCGAGATCCGCTCACTTGCCTCCAATGTGGCTCGGGACTGTACCCAACCAAAACCTATTTGCACAACTCCTTTGAGCGTGGTAGGGTAGTAATCTAAGCACAGTGGGAACTCACATGAGACAAACGATGATCTCAGGTCGATGAACTAACCTGTACACATGTCACCAGGGAATTGCTATCTGACGATATGTATAATACCAACTAGCAGATTCCCGGCGAGTCCTGTCCGGTGTACTCATAACTCAATGAGCACCTGTATACATCTTAGGTGATCCAACTGACACCAGTGGCTTGTGAGACCGGCCACCGCCCCTCGTTGGGGTCTCGACTGTATACACTAGTCTACTCTGGAGTATCGATGCCCTGTCTCGAAACTCCCACGACTAGGGACACTTTAAGGATGTGCTTATAGACCCCAGCTCCCACGTATATGATCACCATCATACTGCTGGCTGTCAAGCAGAATCCTATGGGCTTTATCAATCATGCAATAGCGAACTAAGGCATGTATACTTTGATAAAGACAAACCAGATAGCATACTATCATCTCGAGCAAGACTGTCATATCGGTATAGGTCCTTCCTCAATCATTGCAATCACGTACCTGCGATCCAATAATTGACTTTGAGGGCACTATCTCCAACAATCTCCCACTTGCACTCAAGGCTAATTATTGCGATGTCGCATACTCACAGCCCGTGTGATACCGAACATCCAACTCCTCTACTAATCAGTTTCACAAAGCTAGTTTGTAAAACTCTTGTGTTCGAGAAATAGCCTCAGTGAGTGGATCCGCCCTAATGTTTCTTTCTATGTCTCTCTCAATCTCAAGTTCGCGGAGAAAGCCATCTCCCGAATCGAGTAATACCTGTCTTAGAATATGTCTGGATATCTGATGGGACCTAGTTCATAAATGAACTCCAAATCCAAACTTCTTAGACTGTATCGATAACTGAACCTAATCAGTATCCAGCACCATGCCTCCCACAGTATCCTCTTGGACCACCTGTCCAAAATACTGTCCCTCGTCAAAGGGAAAACTATAACTATAACAATCACTCTGTCATCCAGGTCACCTTGGAAGCCTGGAATGATAACCGTCTCCCGAAGGAGGCTGCCGTCATCAAATCCGTAGAACATGCACTTATGTTCTAAAACTGCTTCATTATGTTTCTTCAGGATTGGATTAATATAAACTTATCGCATCTAGTGCAAAAACAACATTTGGTGTGGTACTTGACATTTCATGATCGACTTAATTGCCTAAACAAGTGATCTGCCAATCATGCACATCCCTCTCTGCTTTAGTCTATAAGACACCTTTAGAGAGGGTGACTCCATCACCTGCAGGTACACTACCATGCCAGGAGTCATGTATTCTAAAATACTATTAGAATACTGTCAAATTACCTACATTGGGAAACTACCCAAATCTAGATCTAAAACCATAAATCTAGAAACCAGAATGTCTGATATTATATCCATATCCTTTGTGGAGAAACAACTGTGTGATAACCACAGTATAACCGATCGTAGTATAGGAATTTTACCTCCTACTCTGTGTATGTCATCCAAATACCAGGACATCACACCCTACTACCTTCTCAACAGATCTATCCCCTATTCTGATGAAGTCAAACATATGACTGTCTCATCAAAATTAGATGATCTTATCTCCGCTGTATCTGCTTAAGTCTATAAATAGACATAAGCTGCTTGCCCACTATGCTTCCTCTGCTCCCACTGACTACGACAACCCTCTGGCAGAATAATATCTACGTACACTTCTAAAGCATGTTTAGAACGACGTTATACTTATCCTCTTGCCGGGTCTTACAGTCTGGAACAACAGTGGTGTCAAGTCTGGGTAAACAAGAACCTCCCTGTCACCGTCCTTGAGGCTACCGGAGTACCTCTCGGGTGTCTGAGGTTACCCACCATATCTGCGGAGTGGCTATTTGAATGTCAAACTTGATTGAATATATAGGTCCTATTAAATTTTCCGTAATCGTTTGCGGTTCTGGAATCACTTCCAGTTCTACCATACTCCCACCATTTTTTCTGAAAAAAAAATCCATTTTACTAAAACTGTGGTGAGTCAAGAACAATATCACTATTGATCTTCCAGATGGTAGAAAATCAACCCTCGTCAAAGCCAGGGTCAACCCACAAATTGCCATTACAGAAACGTGCCTTGAGTTATCCAGTGTCTGGTTTTAAGCATAAGCTGGACAACTCCCCGTATCTTAACAACGTTAAGATATGAACCATTCTATATCCAATATAGAAATAGAGGCACTAATTTAATTGGAACCAGATTCAAATCATGCAGCTGTCTCCAGTGCATAACAACTTAAATGGAAAAAGGCTGATCAGCATTACTCAACTTAGGAATCCATCCAATTATGAGTAACCTGAAAGAGAAACAAGTTTCTCAAAAACCATTACTTTTAACTGAATACCAATCACAAGAATCTACGTCCTCAATCTCTTTGAAGAATCCCGATACTTGTGATACCTGGTTCTCTACTTTATTCTTATACTCACAACTTCTCAAAACTTAGACATTGTATTTCTACGAAACACTTGTCTAAAAACTTGAGAAATCACAAGTAAACAGAACATAGTATGAGGACCTACCCCTTTGTCCTGACAGACACTGGACAACATACAATACTCTGTATAAGTCCTCTGAGTTGAATAACTCAAAACCTGTGCATCGTAGGTTGAAAACTGTACCCAGGCGATTTCCTCAATATCACTAATTACAACGAATTCCGATATAATGAGGATGATCACCTAATTCCTATTAACTTACTCCCACTCATCATCTGTAAAAACCATACAGATATGAGAATGTAACCTGGTAAATACATACCCTGGTGTAAGTATCTAATCGGGAAAACAGTTTTTCTTTTAACAATGCGCAGTGAAACTGAAACATTAAAATGTCTCGTAGGGGTATCCTGGAATTCATAGTAATGCCTATTCCATAATCCAATTCATGACTATAACCGTATATTTCTTTGCCATCTCTCCAAATCCCTTTATTTGTCTTTAGTCGTTACCTTCTGTACACTATCGTTAGGCTAAATGGTTTTCTTCTTTCCCTACCGTTCGGCACCAGCCTATGGTTTGGAAGAAGACTATCCAGTAAGCATAATAGGTGTACTCTCCTAATCCTAGGAGTACTCGTAACTTGAGAGAAGGTGATGATAAAAGACAACTGAATAATACCTTATTCTATTTCTCCCGAACTGGGGAAAAAGCAAAGGTGAAATAGGAGTAGCGATGAAGTATGCGGTTTGGTCGTGAATGATAACAGTCGCAATTTACTTTGCCCTCTTTCTAATCCCTTTATTTTGTCTTTAGTTATTACCTTCTGTACACCCTACTTAAGCTAATTGGTTTTCTTCATTCCCTACCTTTCGGCACCAGCCTATGGTTTGGAATAAGACTATCCAATAAGCGTAATAGGTGTACTCTCCTAAAACTGAGGAGCCCTCGCAACCTGAGAGAAGGTGATAATAAAAGACAACTGAATAAACCATTTCATTTTCTCCTGAACCTGGATCCATCCTCGAAGAATTCCCTTCGAGTTCGTATATAACCATACGATGGATCTATCCAATGGAAGTGGATATCCGTAGTAATACGGGGTGTTCTGAGAAATACAAAGGGTAAAAGAAGGAGCGGCAATGTCTTATGCAACTCAGACAATCCAAAGGCCAGTATTTTAAGAAGGTTCGGTCAACTTGGTCACTGAGTCATAGTCTAGGGTCGGTCAAAGGTCGCTGCCAAAGAGAGAGAGAGAAAAGAAACACTCTGCGTGCACTCTAACCTAGATCAGAATGGTTATCAATTTATCTAATCAGGAAACCTCCCACTGTAATCTCAAATTCTCCTCCAAACCTGAAAGAAGAATTAGTCGGGATCACCCGAAGAGTAAACCAACTCAACAGTGAGAATCGGGATCCAACTACCATCACATGATAACTTGATGGAAGCCACTCAAGTTATCACACTCCAGAAGGTATGCGCATATCTGGCAAGTTTGCATTATGTTTGAAAACTCCCGATGTAAATTTTTGTCCCATGCTCTTATAACCTTGGCGAAGGTCAAAATGTCATAAGTCACATGTCAAGTTCTATCCATCATTATCCAGGTTAATTTGAACCCACCCGCACATGCCCTTGGCGAAGGTCAAAATGGCAGAACGACTGTCCCAAACCAACTCATCTATCTATGCAACAAATGAATACCCAGCAGCTACCAAACACTATGCCTTGGCGAAGGTCAAAATACATAGCTTGAATACTACTGAATATCCAAAAGAAATGACGGAGGGCTACGACTGGTTTTTGGCGAAAAACCTTTAACGTAATGAACTTGATATCGCTGAAGGAACCTGATAGCTTTTTATAAAAAATATAGTAGCGAAAAACCTTTGCTAAAGAGGTCACTCCCGGTGAAGGGATCTCGGCTCTTTTCTCGTGGAATGAGGTGCAGGATATTCCAACTGAATACCGCGATGCAAAGCAACTTGTAATCGACTATATTAAAGTTACTACCCTGATGTAAACTTCTGCCCAAGGGGTTTTTCCCGATGAAGGGATATCAGCCCCTGCCTCGTCGAATGAGGTGCAGGATATTCCAACCGAATATCACTTTGCAAAACAAAAGTAAACATCTTTGTAATAACAACTTTTAAAATTGGTTCCAACAATATCAAATATAGGTTTGTTTTATCCTTGCATTGATAAGAATCAATGCAGTCCCATCAATCAATCACACCAGAAAAGAACGAAAATAAAATGCACGTATATGCCATCCGCATTCGCCACTGGGTCCCGTCATCACCCGTTAGGTTACTTAACTAACGACAGAGCGGGGACTGGACTAGCGCGGGTGTAAAACATATTCAACATCTAATGGTATATGTACCAATATACAATAATCGCTCCAGGCGTGATAATATGCAACATTACAGAAAAGTAATAAGCATCACAGAACAATACAGATAAACTGGGATCCCCGGGTTTCACAGAGCCGCTGCTGAAACCCGACGTTCTCCTGGTCGTGTGGATAGCCTGTGCAATGAAATCTAGACCCCTACGGGTGCGGCAAGTTACCCGCCAAAACCTGAAGCGAGGTAGTCCCCACAACATAGTGAATGGAACACCCGGCACTTCACGGAATCCGGTAAATTGAGCACCCCTCCTTGGGTCAAACTGTACCCCCTACGAGTGCGGCGAGTAGTCTGCCAATTCTAGAGTGGGGTCCCTTTGCCTCTCAAAGCCATGAGATACGGATCCGTTGCCCTCCAGAACCCGGCTATCCGTGCACTCCTTCGCGGGATAAACCTAGTACAGAATTAAAAAATAGTACAACAGGTACATCGACCGCAACCTGGTCGTGCCCCAAAAGAATATTATACAAACAGGCAGTGACGGCAGTCCACATGTTGGACGCTCGTCCCGCAATATCAAATGTACAAATAAATCCAAACTGCACTATCATTGCACCCTGCTATCCACCACGACATATCCGCAACAATACAGCACAACACAGAACATCAACGCGAATGTCACGTTCGCAAACCCGTCTAAAAGAACTATAGCAATCAGACGCGGTTTACCGATCAAATGACATTCCCGGTCGGAG
This sequence comes from Agapanthus africanus, assembly GCA_030015575.1. Lineage (NCBI taxonomy): Eukaryota > Viridiplantae > Streptophyta > Magnoliopsida > Asparagales > Amaryllidaceae > Agapanthus > Agapanthus africanus. The sequence continues at coordinate 199,971,177 of CM057347.1, read as the reverse complement.
ATATAATGTAAATACTGGCATACTAACATGTTTAAAATTTCGATCGACTAAATATCCCGAAGTGGGCCCCATGTACATCTGTTGTACAGTAACAAAATCTGGGCCAAAAATTTATATACCAAAAATCACAATTTCCCATGTAGAACTCACTGTAGAAATTTGGAGTGCCAATCTCACAATACTGCGGCGGATACGCGGCCAAACCCATGTTTGTGCGGCGGTTCTGTGGAATTGGGCCACCAAATTTCACCAGTATTCTTAGAAAACCCTGCTCTGTCTTCTGTGATATGCAAAACAATTTTAGGACATCATTTAAAATCGACAGAAACTGACATGCTTGAAAATTGTGTTTTTGCGAAATCCGTTCGATCGATATTTTAAACGTGTTAGCACAAGTTAGTATAGCTTAATGGTGAGGCTCTGATACCACTGTAAGTCCACGGTAGCGCCCCGGCAGTCTAACAGACGCCAAATGCGGAACAAAACTTTTAACGAAACTGGCGCTATCGTGTACCGTAACCCGGATCTGCCATTAAAGCTAAACTAACAAACTACAAAGGGGTAGAAACGTTATACTGAATGATCCGAGTCCTTCGGTCTTTAACCATCATCCCACGCTTTGTTGCGGCTGCTCCGATCTCCTTGAACTCCAGTCTTCTCGTCCAGGTGGCACCACGTCGACGGATCTTTAAACGGGCTCCCGCCTCTGAACCGAGGCAACTCGATCGTCAAGTTTGCTAAAAGAGACGACCAAGATGAAGTAGAGAATGAGTAGAACGCTTTGTCTCGCTTCGTCCAAATCCGTGGACGATCGGTTAATGAAGTTGCCGAGGGAATCGGGTGATGGAATGAAAAGAGCTGTGAAATTCCATACACCGATAAAACGTATCATAATCTTTTCAAGTGAAAACTCAAGCTAACCCGAGAGAGAGAGGAGGGGCCGGCCACTTATAGAAGTGGGGGGGTGATCGTAGGAGAGGGGAGAGTAACCTTAAGCAAAATATCATAATGTGAACACATGAAAATATCTTAAGGAAAACAAAACCTCATTGAAATCAAAGCATGAGTCATTAACCTTGTCATCAAATTCTAGAACCTTCTAGAACCTTCTAGAAGCATGACTCACTCTCATCCAAGAAAAGATAAATCCGTCTTTAACCGAATGTTAAAAGACGGCTGATAGAAAACTGGAAACTGGCAACTTCCAAAAGTGATCCTGAAACGAATTTCAGGATAACCCCGTATCAGTATAAACATACCCGTATTTGTATTACGACCGAATACAAATGTAACTGAGACAAAGATATTATATCTACACAGTATAATACTGGGTTCCGGCTTAAACCAAAGCCTACCAGTATTATCTGCCCGAAAAACGACACGTGCGAAAACGCACGTGCTTTTTCCGAACCTTGCCATATCACCATACGGCTTCTACAACGTTTCGCCCGAACTTGGGAAAGTGTCTGTGGGGGACTCTAATGACTCATCAACACATCGGCACTGGGTATAACCCCTAGCACGTCAGAGGTACAAGCTGTACGTAACGGTTTGCCTATGTATTGATTGGAAGGGAAGCTGACGAGTGAACTCATCTATAAACCCTACTGAGCCTGACAGTGACAATGTATATACAGTCTGGTCCATTCGTCTAAAGAGTATCGCATATCGAGTCTAGGGGGTGGATAAAGTCAGACCCCTAATAACGCGATAAATCGTGTCGGCATGAAGCCCATCACCACCTGAGAAACTACTGATCCAAATCAGTAATCCTCCACTACCTCGGCCGAGGATTCCTAGTGATGGCCACCCTGCACTGCGCGACATCAACCCCTAATACCGGGAGAGACGAATCCCCGAGATCCGCTCACTTGCCTCCAATGTGGCTCGGGACTGTACCCAACCAAAACCTATTTGCACAACTCCTTTGAGCGTGGTAGGGTAGTAATCTAAGCACAGTGGGAACTCACATGAGACAAACGATGATCTCAGGTCGATGAACTAACCTGTACACATGTCACCAGGGAATTGCTATCTGACGATATGTATAATACCAACTAGCAGATTCCCGGCGAGTCCTGTCCGGTGTACTCATAACTCAATGAGCACCTGTATACATCTTAGGTGATCCAACTGACACCAGTGGCTTGTGAGACCGGCCACCGCCCCTCGTTGGGGTCTCGACTGTATACACTAGTCTACTCTGGAGTATCGATGCCCTGTCTCGAAACTCCCACGACTAGGGACACTTTAAGGATGTGCTTATAGACCCCAGCTCCCACGTATATGATCACCATCATACTGCTGGCTGTCAAGCAGAATCCTATGGGCTTTATCAATCATGCAATAGCGAACTAAGGCATGCATACTTTGATAAAGACAAACCAGATAGCATACTATCATCTCGAGCAAGACTGTCATATCGGTATAGGTCCTTCCTCAATCATTGCAATCACGTACCTGCGATCCAATAATTGACTTTGAGGGCACTATCTCCAACACCCGCTTATGCAAAAATTCTTAAGGACTTGTGCACTAGGAAGAGGAAGACTCAAGTGCCGAAGAAGGTCTTCATGTCTAATAACATTAGCACTGCTTTTATCCCTCAGCTACCAAAGAAACGTAAGGACCCAGGATGTCCTACGATATCGATTTCTATTGGGGGTAAAAACATCAACCGTGCTCTTTTAGACCTTGGCGCAAGTGTCAACCTACTTCCATACTCTGTCTATGAGCAGCTAAGGATTGGAGAGTTGAAACCAGCTCACTGCACTCTCCAAATGGCAGACCGTTCAATCACCAAACCTCGAGGTGAACTAGAGGATGTGTTGATAAAGGTCGGGGAATTTGTATTCTCTGTAGACTTCATTGTTCTCGATACACAACCTGTAGAGAACCCCCGGAGCCAAATTCCGGTGATTTTGGGTCGACCATTCCTTGCCACTTCCAATGCTGTCATTAACTGTAGAAATGGTTCAATGAACTTATCATTTGGAAATATGACCATTGAACTAAACATCTACAAAATCGGAAGTCAACCATCAAAACCCTCTGCTCATATCCTTGATGTGTGCTCTGTCCACGAGATTGCTCCCGAAAGTTGCGGAGTTGAGGAACTTTGCTTTACAAATCTCGACGACACTACCACATCACTATTTGACCTGGCATATGATCTTAGTGAGGACACCATTTCCACGGTTGAGTCTGCCACTCTTGACTCATCACCATCCGAGTCTGTATCTTTTACAGGCTATGAGCTTCTTTATGACTCCGAAAATCATTCGATGATCCCACCTTCTATTATTTCTCCGTCAGAATTAGATCTCAAAATTTTACCTTCTCATCTTAAATATGCATATTTAGGTGAGAATGAATCTTTACCGGTTATCATTTCCGCTTCTTTAGCATCAGAGCAAGAGAATGCACTCTTATCGGTATTGAGATCTAATAAGGAGGCGTTTGGTTGGACCATGGCGGACATCAAAGGGATTAGTCCTTTGATTGTAGAACATCATATACATGTGATGGATGATGCCAGACCAACCCGAGAACCACAGAGACGGTTGAACCTCGTCATGAAGGAAGCGGTGATGAAAGAGATCGTCAAATGCCTTGATAATGGTATCATATACCCAATCTCCGATAGCCAATGGGTAAGTCCAATACATGTCGTCCCTAAGAAATCTGGCATCACTGTTATTACCAATGAGGCAAATGAGTTGATTCAGACACGCGCCCAAACTGGGTGGCGTGTATGTATTGATTACAGAGAACTCAATGCCGCCACGAGGAAAGACCACTTTCCTCTACCTTTCATTGATCAGATGCTGGAACGCTTAGCTGGACGTGCGTATTATTGCTTTATGGATGGATACTCTGGCTATAATCAGGTCCTCATAGCCAAAAAGGATCAAGATAAAACCACTTTTACTTGTCCTTTTGGTACCTTTGCTTATAGACGCATGCCCTTTGGGTTATGCAATGCTCCCGCTACCTTTCAGCGGTGTATGATGGGGATATTCTCTGACATGGTCGAGAATTTTTTGGAGATTTTCATGGACGATTTCTCGATTTTCGGAGACTCTTTTTCCGACTGCCTATCGAATCTTGATGCTGTTCTTACTCGTTGCAAAGAGAAGAACTTAACCTTGAATTGGGAAAAATGCCACTTCATGGTCCAAGAGGGGATTGTGCTTGGACATGTTATTTCACGGAAAGGCATTGAGGTTGACAAAGCTAAGATAGATGTCATTCAAAACCTTCCTCATCCCAAAAGCGTCAAGGACATTCGATCATTTCTTGGCCATGCGGGCTTTTATAGGAGATTCATTAAGGATTTTAGCAAAATTGCTAGACCTTTAACTCTTCTATTGGCCAAGGATACGACTTTCCACTTTGACTCGGATTGTGAGGCAGCATTCGACTCACTCAAACACTCCCTCACTACAGCCCCCGTTCTATCGTCTCCAAATTGGGACTACCCCTTTGAGCTGATGTGTGATGCATCTGATTTTGCAGTTGGTGCAGTCTTAGGATAGCACATTGAAAAGATGCCACACGTGATCTATTATGTGAGTAAGACCCTGAATGATGCTCAAATCAACTATACAACTACCGAAAAAGAACTTTTGGCGGTTGTATTTGCATTAGAAAAATTCAGGCCTTACTTGATTGGCTCTCCAATAGTTGTGTACACTGACCATTCCGCCTTGAAACATCTTCTGGCGAAGAAGGATGCAAAAGGTAGGCTAATACGTTGGATCCTTCTATTACAAGAATTTGATCTCGTTATCAAAGATAAGAAAGGATGTGAAAACGTTGTAGCCGACCATCTTTCACGCATCTCTTCTTCCCCTGTGACCCTGCCGATCAATGATTCGTTTCCGGACGAACAACTCTTGAGCGTATCCAATGAACCTTGGTTCAGGGATATTGTGAACTATCTTGTCACGGGACTGATACCCAGCGATTGGTCAAAACAGGACAAACACCGTTTTCTATCCCAAGTAAAACACTTTTACTGGGATGATCCCTATCTGTTTAAGTATTGTCCTGATCAGATCATTCGCCGGTGTGTCCCAAACGAGGAGTTCAAGAGTGTTCTATCTTTTAGTCATGATCAGGCCTGTGGGGGTCATTTCGGTCCTAGAAAGACGGCGGAGAAGGTTTTACAATGCGAGTTTTATTGGCCGACCTTGTTCAAGGACGCATTTGATTATTGCAAAACCTGTACACAATGTCAGTACACGGGTAGGATCTCTCGGAGAAATGAAATGCCTCGGCAACCCATCCTAGCGGTTGAAATTTTCGATGTTTGGGGCATTGACTTTTTGGGTCCCTTTCCCAACTCCTTTGGGAATTTGTATATACTGCTTGAGGTTGATTACGTCTCAAAGTGGGTTGAAGCCATTCCATGTCGCACTAATGACAAGAAGGTTGTCATTAAGTTCTTAAAAGAAAACATCTTTTCGCGATTTGGACACCCACGCGCTATCATTAGCGATAACGGGACACATTTCTGCAACAGGTCTTTTGAGACTTTGATGCGGAAATACGCAATCAACCACAGACTTTCTACACCTTATCATCCCAAACGAGCGGGCAGACTGAGATTTCAAATAGACAGATCAAACAAATCCTGGAGAAGACTGTTGCTAAGAATAGAAAAGATTGGTCGACCAAACTGACGGATGCTCTTTGGGCATTCAGAACTGCATTTAAAACCGACCTAGGGATGTCTCCATATAGGATAGTGTTTGGGAAGGCATGTCACTTACCTGTCGAGATTGAGCATAAAGCATTGTGGGCTATTAAGGAAATCAACTTTGACTTAAACCAAGCCTGCAACTTTCGGAAGCTGCAATTGAATGAGCTAAGCGAACTCCGCGATGAAGCTTATGATAACGCTGTAATCGTAAAGAATAGGACCAAGGTTTTTCATGATAAAAACATTTTGAGGAAAACATTTTCACCTGGTCAGCATGTCCTTCTTTATGATTCACGACTACACCTTCACGCGGGTAAGCTTCGATCTCGGTGGAAGGGACCTTTTGTTGTGCGGTCTGTATACCCGCACGGGGCAATAGAGGTAGAAAATGTTAAAAACGGCACATTTTTCAAAGTGAATGGACATAGACTAAAGCCGTATTTTTCCACTGACCCCACGGAGGAGCTCCTGTTCTTACAGGAGCCATTTTACCTTGATTAAAATTCCTCCATCTCACCTCCATGTCCTGTATATTACTGCATCATTTTTTTGAATGGAGGTGAGTGAAAAGAATAAGTTTGGGGGAGGATCTTCACTTATATATTTTGCCCCCACTAATAAATTCCTCCCAGGCTTACAGGTTTTGTAGATATAGCGGTTGGCAACAGTAAGGACACTGTTGAAAACAAGTTTAGGGGAGGTTTGTGCTTTGTTTTGCATCATGTGCATATCATTTGCATAAGCACAAAACATTTCTTTAAAAACCATAAAAATTTAAAAAAAATTTAAAACCATAAAAATTTTGTGTAAAAAGTTTTGGCTCATCATTTTGTAAACAATTTTTCAAAATCCATAAAAATTTAAAAAATTTCAAAATATAAAAATATTTAATATTTAAGATAATAAAAGATTAGATAGTGAAAAATTACATCCATGAGATTAGAAAAATTTAAGAAAACTAAGAAAATTAGAAGTTTTCTTATACGAACTAGTAATAAGTAGTTATGAGCCGTTGTCCCAAGGGTTAGTAAGATAGAGGAAGTCACTAATCTGAGGATAAAAATAAGTCTAAAAAATAGTTTCTATTCTGAAAGCCAAACATTTTGAACGTTGATACCCTACTATTCGCACTTACACACGTCTTGAAGCCCGGGATAGTAGAGGATACCTTTAAATGCTCTTGTCTTAAAGCCGATGTATGAAGGAAATAAATAAAAAAAATGAAGAAAATATAAAGTGGTGAGAAAAATGGACACTGGTTTTGTTATCGCCAAGGGCAATAAAAAAATATATAGCGAGGGTGCCTCTTCACCTAGTGCCCTAAGGCCAACTGGTCTGGGAGTCACTGCTATGCCTTAGGTGGTGCAAGACGAGGAAAATATACCAAATAAGCAAGCACATGAGTAATCGGTCGGTTAGTACCTTAAGAAGTATTAACGGTCGCATGAAAGTGTGTGAGCAAATTCATTTAAATATTCATTAATCAAAAAGTACTGAGGCTGATGGGCAAGAGTATGATAACTTGAATTGAATTCTCCGGGTGTAGGGATGTCCTTTACACACACGCAGGGTGATATGATCGATGTTTGGAAGAAAGATAGGAATGAAGAATAAGACGATGTTTTATTGAGGGAAGACGTGATTTATAACATCTTTTCATAACCATTAAGATAGGGCTCATGACAACCGAAAAGCTAGCTTAGTGGGAAACCCTAATTTTCAAGGCTTTTCTTTTTGAATTCTTGTCTTTAAATGTAATATTCATGATCTTCCTTTTATTATTGGATTTTGTGGGTGCAATCCGTTGAAAACCCTCAGGAGACAACACTCCTCCTACTATGGACACCTAGAGATTTAAAGGCTTGTTGCACATGCTCAGTGCAGTCGTGTTGCCTACGAAAGTGTGCTTTTCTCTTTCTTTATTTTTCTCCTTCTCTTTTTAATAAAACAGTTCGATCGAAACGATCGAAAATAAGTTTGGGGGAATTTGATCAGTCGAAAATTCTGCATTTTTTAACACGGCAATTTCCCTGTCATTTACACTCATATAGAAGTGTTCGGTATTTATATTGCACATATTAGCAAAACATCTCTGAAATACCAGATTGCATGTGTTAGACTTTTAAACCGGCACTTTAAGGGAAATTGACTGTGTTTCATGGCATCGCATCATCCTTGTATTGCGCAACTCTTGTCTTGGGGTTTAATGCAGGAAATTCCAAAAGCAAAGCCCAAAATTGGGAAAAGAGCTGATAAAAGATACGCCAACTCCAAGATGTAAGATCTGGTAGTGATACAGAAGGCCAAATAAAATTTAAAATATCAGAAAAGAGCCCAAATATCAGCCTAAGTCCACAGAAGAAGAATCAAGCAATGGGGCCCTCAAAGGACCGCGGATCTGCGACCCAAACCCCCTTGGCGCCGTGGATCCGCGGCCTTATTAAGTGATCAAAGCTCCCAATTTTGCCACGTGCTTACCTCTAACGGCCAAAACTTCCAGAAGACCCCAGAAGCTCCACGTGGCGCATCTAGAAGGCTCGGCTTAACAAACTATTTCTAGAAGGCTCTCTTAACAAACTTTTGGAGGGAAAATTCAAAATTCAAATCCTAGATCTAGGGTTTTGGAGTCTATAAAAAGGAGCCTAAATCTAGGGTTGAGGTTGTTCAAGAATCATCCATCATCTTCTACCCACAAGTTGAGTGACACAACTTGTGCCTCAAACCCTAACCCTAATTCCAATTCAAAATCAAGATCCCGATCCCGAGTGCAATTCAAGCAAGAGAGCCTTCAACCTTTAGAAGCGACGCCGGATTTCAACGGAGCAAGAGATCCAAGCCGATCCGCGACTCAAGGAGCCGAGCGAAGCCGAAATCGACGATCTAGTTCCTTCCTTTTGTAAATTCAAGAGAGTTGTAACGAAATTTGTCGATAAATAAAGGTGAAATTTCTATATCTTGCTTATCTTTTAATTCAAGTATTATGATTAGATCTCAATTTGTGATTGTGTTTGTGATCATGATGTTTAAGTAAAACTCCGCTCGTGTAGGAGTTGTGACGATCGATAGATGATGATGATTTAGACACTTTTACAATTCTTAAATCCTATAATATTTGTAAATTCTAGTGAATCAAATGATTAATGACCTAGTTTCGAGATGATGATTTCTTGATTGTGTTCACTCGAAACTAGGGAACAACTATTGATCATTTGATTAACTAGAAGGTAGAATTTGAATGAGATTCATCGAAAGGACAAAGGATGAGTTGCGGAATCCCTAAATTCTCCGCAAGATCCTTAAACCTCGGTAAATTCTCATCGATCTAGTATCAATTCGTTAATGGATAAGAATGAGTAATCATTAGATCTCATCACATCTATAGATCCGATCTACTCTTACGAGCCATACTTCTAATCTTGATTGTTGGTTGGAAATTATCACACATCTCAATTCTTGTTTTTAATGTTTTTTCTAGATCTAGATTTTTCTAATTCTTGATCTTCAATTACAAATCATGAATTGTTTCCTTTTCTTTTCCTTAAATTTTCAACTCATCTAATTCGGAAATTGAACGAATCTCACTTTCCCTGTGGACGATCCGCACTTACTAACGCGCTACATCCGACAACATTATTGATTGCGGTCAAAATATTTTTGGTTGTGATTTCTAAATATAATTTTCTAAAAACACACACAATCCGAAATCAATCCATTCAATCAAGCGATCGTCCCCCTCGAAGTCGAAGTTCCAAGCTTAAGAATGGTCGTTCAGCACGAGTTGACGGAGGAGGAAAACGTGCTCCTTTGGCTCGAAGAGCTTGACGCCCTCGAAGAAAAGAGGCTTGCAGTACAGCAAAACCTGGAGCTGTACCGAGCCCAAATGTCACGGGCCTATGACAAGATGACTCGTCTCCGCGCTTTCAAGAAAGGCGAATTGGTGTTGGTTCTCAAAAGACCGATCATCCCCAATCGACATGCCAAGGGAAAATTCGAGCCAAACTAGGAAGGACCATACGTCATCGAGAAAGTGTTCGACGGAGGATCCTACCAACTAATAAGTGCCGAGGGAGAAAGGCCCATGCTACCCATCAATGGCCGATATCTTAAGAAATACTACGCATGAATGCTCCAAGTCGCAGGAGAATTGAGCACACCGTCCCTACGGTCTGGATCATACATCCTGCAAAACCGTATGCAATCCAGGGGCGTAAACGACCCCTATCTCTCCCAAAGTCCTACCGGCGAGACTACATTTAAAGTCCCACCGGCCTAAAAAACGGTATGTCCACAAGCAAAACGGGCACGGATGAAAACCCGAAAGGGCGCAAACTCGTGAAAAGAGATAAAATGCACTCGCAAAGTCCTCTCGACCTTGTGAGGAGAAAATTCCTGCATGAGATCGTTACGACTCACAAAGGAGCGACACACTTAGGAATCCTCACGATTCCTAAGGAGAACATACACCTGTGAGATCCTCTCGACTCATAGGGAGAAAATGCTTTTATGAGACCCTTACGGCTCATAAAATTGAAAAGCTTCAGGTGATAGGGATCTAAACCTGTCTCCTGAGCCATCGCTCCCCAACGGGCAACGGCAAATGATGAGTCACTCCTGGCATTTCGCTTCAGTGTTAGCGGTGCTGATGCCGACCCAAAAACCAAATCCCAAGTCCTCCCGGGGCAAATGATGAGTTGCTCCTGGCATTATTCCAGTGCAGCAATGCTGATGCCAAACAAGATCCAAATTCCAAGTCTCCAAACGGCGAATGATGAGTCGCTCCTGATATCATATTCCAGTGTAGTGATGCAAACACCAACCAAAATCCAATCTCCCAAAATTCTCCCAGCCCTACGGTTGGTCCCCAAGCTGACTACCGTATACAATCCATGGGCTCAAATAATTCGCATGATACCCATGCCCCACCGCAACCACCAGTTACGCGGCTGGTCTCCGCCCTTGGAATTATGCTCCATTTGGGAAGACCCACTCATGTGTCCTCACGATACATGAGGAGAACAAACTTACGGGATCCTCAGGACTCGTAAGAAAACACCTTCGTAGGATCCTTACGACTCAGAAAGGAAAAACACACTTGGGAGTCCACACAACTCCTAAGGAGAAAGTACACCTACGAGATCCTTTTGTTGGGTTCCTAGGCACACTCAAGAGGTTCTACAAGGCATCAACCATGCCAAAATCAAAATTTTATGTGCCTAACAACTCTATGCAAGATCGTTAACTAGAGATTAGGCGAAACTACAAGTAAGCAAACTACTTTGCTACTAAGTGAAAGGGATTACAATCTTTGTAGATCCGGTCCTCCACTTCTTTAGCTCCATGTTGACGTCCCTCCGCTGCGATCATCGGGATCCCGGACTTTAACGATGGTTTCGTTGGAGAAATGAGCGGGCTAGGTCGTTGACTTCGATGCCGAAGATGATCTACGTCGAGGCGACTCAAACTCAAGCTCCATCTTCACTAGGTCATGAAACGTGTGAAGATAACACCCTATACAACATAGCAAGTGGTAGAGGATGAAGAAATAGGAAGTGGGTTCACTTTGGATTTGGATTTCTCACTTGATTTCATCACTTGGAATTTTTCAAGAAAGGTTTTCTTCACTTGAAGAAGATGAAGAAGAAGAAAAGAAAAATGAATTCTTGTGAAAAGAAAATTCAAGTGAAGACTTATCATAATGCAACCATGGGTTAGTAAACTCATGTAGAGAGCAAACCATAGTTTAGGTAATGGTTAGGTTTAAGGATAAAACAAAATGGTTTAGACTTTTCAAAGATGCTATGAAACTTCATGAAGCTTTAAGCCAAAAATAAAGAAAAGCACCATTTTGTTTTTACAAAATGAATAAAGAAAATAAAACCCTAACCATTAACTAAACATGGTGTAAATTATACACATACCCAAGTTTGCATGTATCATCAATCATGATACAAACTAATGCACAAACATATATCACATATACAACTTGTGCATATCAAGTGAGAAAATCAATCTTAAGTGAACAATACTAGTCAATGTAAAGTAATATATCCAATATATAATTATACATTAAATCATTAAATCAACACTTGATTTTATGATCCGGTCATACTGCATATAACCGACTAATATTAAGTGTATCAATATATCGAATCAACATTTGATTCGGTAGCCCGGCTATATCTCATATAACCGTCCAATGATACAAATCGCGAGAATAGAATTCAGTATCACATACTGGTATTATTCTCGGTCCCGCACATATCTCATATGCGCTCCTATTTCGTTTCGCTTGAGCCAAGAAATCTCTGTGTAGGACTCTAAAGACTCGTCAATACGCTGGCAGTAGGTGATGATCATATCAAACACCCACAAGCCGCAAGCGGTATGCTAAACGTAATGGCCACCCGGGTATTGAGCGATCAGAAGATCAACGAGCAAGCCCGCTCACACTCGTGTGAATCCAACCAGTAACACTTACAGCACAGTCCGGTCTGTTCGTCTGATATGTCGCATATCTCGCCTAGGGGTAGTAAACGTCAGACCCCAGTAGCTCGATAAGTCGTGTCGATATGAGGTCTATAACAGTTCGAAAAACTACTGGTAACACTTACCAGTAAATCTCAGCAGCCCTGGCCAGGGATTTCCGGTTATAGCCAATCGAACACAGCGCAACATCAACTCCCTATACCGGGAGAGACGAATCCCCTCCTATCGCTCATTGCCTCCATGTGATTCGGTACTGTACCCAAAAACCACCGTTTTGCACGCCCTCTTAGACGTGGTAAGGTGGAAATCAAAGCACGGTGGGAATCACACAAGACTCTATGACGATCTCGGGTCTACAGGCTAACCTGTACCAGTGTCACCAGAGAACTGCCATCTGACGTAAGGTATAATACCATCTGGGAGTTCTCGGTGAGTCCGTCCAGTGTACCCAATCTCCACTGAGCACCCGTATATCATCTCTGATGTCAAACACCAATGGATATGGGATTATCCATCGCCCATCTGTATGGGTCGAGAAGGTATACGCTAGTCTACTCTGGTATATCGATGCCCTATCTCGATACACCCACGACTAGGGATCTTGAAGGATGTACTTATGGACTACCATGTCCCCACTAGTATGATCCGCATCATAGTCCAGGTAGTCAAGTACACATCCTAAGGGCTTTACCAACATGTAACAGAGAGACAATCAGTGTACACGTTAAGGTAAAGAGCAACCAGATAGCATACTATCATGTCGAGCAAGAAAGTCCTCTCTATATATGTCCAAGCATCCACTACAGTATACATCCTATGTATAGTAATGGCCTCTAGGGCATACATATAACTAACAATCTCCCACTTGCACTAGGGCCATCTGATAGCAGTGGTTGTAGTATCTCATACTCAGCCATCCCATAAAAGTCTCTCTCTGGAAAAAGGCCTTTGTGAGTGGATCCGCCGAGTTGTCCTCTGAGTCTACTCTCCTAACATCGATCTCCCTGGAGATCAACCATCTCCATGATCAGGTGATACTGCCTAAGAATTATATCTGGATTTCTGATGGGACGATAGTTCCTTGGCTAAAGCCATAACTCCATTGTCATACAATGGCAGGAACGAAGTTCATCTCATGAACTAATATCTATCCAGACTGCCTCTTTGGTAGCATCCTTGGTAACGATGTATCTTGCCTTTAATCGTCTAGTATGTCACGGTATCTAGCTTGGAACACTTCCAACATACCGTCCCTCCATTGAGGGTAAAGACAATGCCTGCGACTGACTTTCAGTCATCCTTATCACTCTGGAACCTTTCCAGTGATTCTTCCCAGGATCAATTGATACCATCTCACTACAGCTAGTGAGTATCCTAACATCCAATTAGATCTATCTCATAGATCCAAAACCCAGGATTTAGTAGGTATCACTTTGATCCTATATGGAGAATCATTGTGATAAGCGGAGATTGACTGAGCGTAGCATAGGAAACTCCTTCCCTATCAAGAGTATGTCATCCACGTACTCTATGAGGATCACCACCATACTCCCTACTACCTTTTTGTATATGCAAGGTTCATCTACCATTTTGATGAAGTCAAACTCTTTGACTACCACATCAAAACAGATGTTCTTACTCCGCGATGCCTGCTTTATCCTATGAAGCATCTTGTACACGTTTCGGCTGCTCCCACTGTCTACGAAGCCCTCTGGCTGTGTACTTATAGACACTCTCTTCTAAATCATCATTTAGAAAAGCTGTCATGACACCCAACCACCAGATATCGTAGTTATGGTATGTAGCCGTGGCAAGTAGGATCTGGATGGATCTTAAGCATAGGCCCTAGAAAAGGTTTCATCATTAGCCACAATTGGTCTATGATGCAAACCTTTAACAAGTCTAGCTTTGAAAGTCTCAACTTTTCTATGTACACCAAGTAATCTTCTCAAGATATACTTGCTCCTGATGGGGATTTAACCCTTCAGATAAAGCAACCAAAGTCCATACTTTGTTGGTGTATAAGGATTCCATCCCAGATCGCTAAGCATCCAGCCATTCTTATAGAGTCTTACTCCTGATGGCCAGCTCGAAACTAGTTGGGTCATCATCTCATGATGTAATCCTTGCTCCCACTGTCATAGAGAAACCGAAGTATCTCTCGGGTGGGTGAGGAACCCTACTAGATCGGCGGAGAGGCTGAGGTTCGTTGGTAACTATTGAATCCTTTGGTTCTATCAAATCATCTGCTGTAGTTTGTATAGCTGGAACCTTTCCAGTTCTACATTACAGACCTTGCCTCAAGCTTGTCCGGATTTTGCTTTTAGACATAGGCCAGACAACCCCAAATCTTAACCAACTTAAGATATGGGTTCTTCCCTTTCCATATCACATATGAAGTGGTAAGCAACTGATTTGATTTGAACCCTATTCAATAGGTATGCAGCTTCTCAAGTGCATAACTCCCAAAAGGAAATAGGAAACTCAGTAGTACTTATCACAGAGCACACCATATCACATAGGGTGCTATTGCTCCACCCCGATATACCATCGTGCTATGGTGTATACGGAGGAGTAATGCTGAGAGAGAATCTCATTCTCCTTTAGAATAGTCCAGGATTTCCGTGCTCAAGTATTCTCCTCCCTGATCACATCAAAGGACATAATACTTATACCCGTTTTGGTTCTTTACTTCTAGAATATATTCTGTGAATATCTCAAAAGGTTCGGACTTGTGTTTCAACAGGAACATATGTCTGAATCTTGAGAGATTATCAGAGAATGTAATGAAGTACAAAGGACCTGTCTTGGTATGTGTAGACAGGGGACCTTCATACATCAACATGTATCATCCCAAGAGTTTACTAACTCTTTCTCTGTTTCTAATAAACGGAGCTATGGTCATCTTATCTCTGTGACATGACCGGCAAGTTTCACAAGATATAAATTCAAACTGATTTAAATATGCATCTTTATGTAACTTTAGCTAGTCGGGTCGCATTGATATGACCCAGTCTATAATACCTCATGAAGAATTCGTTCATTTCTGAACTCTTCTTCTTGTGTGTGTTCTGTATACTAGGAACTGTAGTTTGATTCAGAACGTCAATACTTTTAGATAACGTGCCTGAACCGATCAACTTTTGAAATGTTCAAAACAATATTCAACAATACAAAATTATATCCTTCTTTAATAAATAAAGAGATTGATATGATTTTGTATATCAGGTTCGGTATCTAACAACATTCGTTCAGAATCAATGTACTGGTAATACAGGGTGACAGTGACCAACAGACTTGGCTGCAACACTTGCACCATTTTCTGTCTCATGAAACTTATCACCCGTTCTCAGTTCTCTACCTTTCTGTAGCCCTATGTAACAGATTACATATCTGGGATCTTGATCCGGTATCAAATACCCAGGACGTAGAGGATACAGAGAAACGGTTCTTTGTAATGAACGCACCCGAAGGAGATGCATCTCATGCACTTTCTTTGTTTGGGCGGCATGGGAATCCTGGTATTCCCCTATTTCCTGCTCGGTCTTATAACAATTATAAGTTGGAGCGGGACCAACGTTCCCCAGCTCAGTATAACAAGCGGGTTCGGTCAATACATCCATATTATTATCTTGATTAAGGCGTGATATGGTCGCTACCTGGAGAGAGAGAGAAGAAAACACTCAGCGTATACTCTTGCAAGATCAGATTGGTTATTATTTTATCTAATCAGGATAGCTCCCACTGTTTTTATCAAATCTTCCTTCAAACCCTAAAAGGAAAGACTAGCCAGGATTAATTGCACGCTACAAGTTCGCCAATCTTTCAGCCAGGTTAGTGTCGGTACTTTGAGGGAGATTCCCCGTGCTTTCGCACGGACCTAATTAGAGTAAACCTCGTTTTCCCAGAGGTGTAACCTCGTTAACACCTTTCTAGACACCTACTTGATCGGCTAATTGTAATGTGTAAAACTCTCCCAGGAGTAACTCTTACTCGCAGCGGGTATCGGGATCCAACTATCTCATAGAAGGTATGCAATCTCATTGCAAATTTCAACACTTGAAATTCCCGATAATATTTTGCCCCTAGCGTCCTATGACCTTGACAAAGGCCAACAAACCATAGGCTGCTAGTCAAGTTCAACCCGTCATTTCTTGATTGAATTAAACCCACCTGCACGGCCCTTGACAAAGGCCAACAAGGTCGCACGACTACCCTAATCCAATCTGCATCATATGCATAAGCAGATAAGTACTATTCAGCTACCGCACACTACGCCTTGACAAAGGCCAACAAACGCAGCACGAATACTAAACAGTCCTTATCTGAAATGACGGAGGGCTACGACAGGTTTTTCTGAAAACCTATTGCGTAATGAACTTGATATCGTTGTAGAATCAAATGATTTTAAAATGGAGTGTTTTTTAGGCTTTTCTAGTTTTGCTAAAGGGGTCACTCCCGGTGAAGGGATCGTCGGCCCTTTCCTCGTCGAATGAGGTGCGGGATATATCATATATATCACTGTGCAAAGCAAGAACTATAGAAACAATCAAAAGACAAACCGAGGGTTGTAGCATCTGCCGGTTATTGCTAAAGGGGTCACTCCCGGTGAAGGGATCTCGGCCCTTTCCTCATCGAATAAGGTGCAGGATGTTCTACAAGGAACACCGCGATGCAAAGCAAGAACTGTAGCTACCTATTTTTGAAAATTCGATTCCACAACATCTTTTAGGTTTATTTTTCTTTCATTAATCATATTAATGAAGTCCCATCATATAAGTCACCTAAACATCACAGATAAATATAACGTACACTTATGCCATCCGCATTCGCCTCGATGTCCCGTCTGCACCGTTAGGTTAGGTAACTAACGCCAGAGCGAGGCAGGGCTAGCGCGGGTGTAAAACATAAGCAACGTCTATATAATATATCATATATACTATATACAAAATCTATCTGAACATATCACATGATCACATCACAGATAATGCAGCAGAAAATATCATATGAAATATTGGATATACTAGGACGTCCGTGTTTTATTTTGAGCCTGTATAAAACACGGATTCCACGGTCGTGATAAATAGCCAATCCCACACCCCTAGACCCTTACGAGAGCGGCAAGCAACCCTACCAATTCTAGAGTTAGGAGACCCGGACTCGACTCCTCGAGATGGTCTCCCACTGGATCCTAGAACTCGGTTACTTGTGCTCCCCTCCTTGGGTCTATCCTAATGCGGAAAAGTAAATAATATATATCAACGGTGACATCTTCCGCAACCTGGAAGTGCCCCAATAAAAGAATATTACATACATATAATTTTACATGAATGAAAATAAAAACTCTCATCTCACATAAAAAAAAACCGGCTATTCAAACACGACGATCCAATATAACATATGCAGCAACACATAACATCACATGTCATCAATGTAAGTAAATATACGCATCCCAATTATCGTTGACATATAGCAACGAAACCGGCGATATCGCATATTACACTTACGGTCGCAGAAAAGAAAGTGTAAAACTACAACAGTTGGAATCCGCAAACTCATTAGACATCGCATGCCTAACCAAATGAATTCTTTAGACATCGCATGCCTAACAATTATAAACCCCGCATTTCAGTCTCATTATCGAAAACTCTTTTCAATATCAAGTCGGGCAATTCAACAGGATTCCCGACATTCTGATCGAATGCTCGTCGCAAACTTTAGTAGACGGCCGCACCCCCGGATGCCATCGACGAAGTGCACTAAGGCGGAACACCGCTACCGCGAGCACCCGAACGGATACTTTCGGTGACGGGGTTCTCCTACAGTCACTTGGTCGGGGCTATGGTGTGTGGTTGTCTATTAAGTTTATCCGGCGAGTATCCGCGTACGCTACGTGATTGCGACGGACTTTTGATCACATCAAAATTCCGTGGCAACCGATCAAATGAGACTAAACTGCTATGTTTATAACATTCAAATTAGTTATCTCATAACTAGATGTGGATTCCAATTATTGTATCACATTCCAGATAAATAGAAAATGTTAAACTTTCCGATCGAACAATCAAACACCCAAGTTTTCCCGGAACAGCTCAACACATGAAATAAGTTTAAAAACATTCACTTCATGCCACAGTACCAACGGTCCAGCCGTAGAAGGGTCAAGCCAACACCTCACATATGGCACGCCGTACTGCCCCAAACCCTAAGGTTCAAAGGGCAGTTCAAGACGGTCACATAATCGAATTAAGGTTTGTTGTCTTCTAGAGGGTCCATCGCGTTACTTGCACTACTTAGAACGTTCTTAAACTACGGAAAAATCCAACACTTGGAAATTTCCCGTCAGGGGAAAAAGTGGGTATTTATATCCAGTCGAACTTTTTAACATGTTCTAAACTATCCGGAAAAAACATAAACAAAGTTAAACAATCCGATCGAAACATCGAGTCCCCAAAACAACCCAGAAAACTCAACTGTTGAGTATATTTAAAAGTACCCAGAAACATCAGGAATCACATACGGGGAAAACTGTACAAAGCTGAAACCCTAACTCTTCAATTGCGCCGTGGAACCGCCGCCAATGGCATGTCATTGCCGCGGTTCCGCGGCCATTTAAGTGAGTTAGTGTCTCGTTTTGTACAGTTAACCTTATATTTCCCTGCACTATTTTCTGAGCATTTTTAATTAGGAAAAATCCACAGTTTTGAAAAATGTACAGAGAAGGGTTTTGTTTAGCGTTTCGGGGTTCGATCGGGTTTCTAACTTCGTCTACACTTCGCCTAAAGCTCTAGCTAGGCTCTGATACCAATGTTAGGTTTCTAGGCACACTCAAGAGGTTCTACAAGGCATCAACCATGCCAAAATCAAAATTTTATGTGCCTAACAACTCTATGCAAGATCGTTAACTAGAGATTAGGCGAAACTACAAGTAAGCAAACTACTTTGCTACTAAGTGAAAGGGATTACAACCTTTGTAGATCCGGTCCTCCACTTCTTTAACTCCGTGTTGACGTCCCTCCGCTGCGATCATCGGGATTCCGGACTCTAGCGATGGTTTCGTCGGAGAAATGAGCGGGCTAGGTCGTTGACTTCGATGCCGAAGATGATCTACGTCGAGGCGACTCAAACTCAAGCTCCATCTTCACTAGGTCATGAAACTTGTGAAGATAACACCCTATACAACATGGCAAGTGGTAGAGGATGAAAAAATAGGAAGTGTGTTCACTTTGGATTTGGATTTCTCACTTGATTTCATCACTTGGAATTTTTCTAGAAAGGTTTTCTTCACTTGAAGAAGATGAAGAAGAAGAAAAGAAAAATGAATTCTTGTGAAAAGAAAATTCAAGTGAAGACTTATCATAATGCAACCATGGGTTAGTAAACTCATGTAGAGAGCAAACCATAGTTTAGGTAATGGTTAGGTTTAAGGATAAAACAAAATGGTTTAGACTTTTCAAATATGCTATGAAGCTTCATGAAACTTTAAGCCAAAAATAAAGAAAAGCACCATTTTGTTTTTACAAAATGAATAAAGAAAATAAAACCCTAACCATTAACTAAACATGGTGTAAATCATACACATACCCAAGTTTGGATGTATCATCAATCATGATACAAACTAGTGCACAAACATATATCACATATACAACTTGTGCATATCAAGTGAGAAAATCAATCTTAAGTGAACAATACTAGTCAATGTAAAGTAATATATCCAATATATAATTATACATTAAATCATTAAATCAACACTTGATTTCATGATCCGGTCATACTGCATATAACCGACTAATATTAAGTGTATCAATATATCGAATCAACATTTGATTCGGTAACCCGGCTATATCTCATATAACCGTCCAATGATACAAATCGCGAAAATAGAATTCAGTATCACATACTGGTATTATTCTCGGTCCCGCACATATCTCATATGCGCTCCTATTTCGTTTCGCTTGAGCCAGGAAACCTCTGTGTAGGACTCTAAAGACTCGTCAATACGCCGGCAGTAGGTGATGATCATATCAAACACCCACAAGCCGCAAGCGGTCTGCTAAACGTAACAGCCACCCGGGTATTGAGCGCTCAGAAGATCAACGAGCAAGCCCGCTCACACTCCTGTGAATCCAACCAGTAACACTTACCGCACAGTCCGGTATGTTCGTCTGATATGTGGCATATCTCGCCTAGGGGTGGTAAACGTCAGACCCCAGTAGCTCGATAAGTCGTGTCGATATGAGGTTTATAACAGTTCGAGAAACTACTGGTAACACTTACCAGTAAATCTCAGCAACCCTGGCCAGGGATTTTCGGTTATAGCCAATCGAATACAGCGCAACATCAACTCCCTATACCGGGAGAGACGAATCCCCTCCTATCGCTCATTGCCTCCATGTGATTCGGGACTGTACCCAAAAACCACCATTTTGCACGCCCTCTTGGACGTGGTAAGGTGGAAATCAAAGCACAGTGGGAATCACACAAGACTCTATGACGATCTCGGGTCTACAGACTAACATGTGCCAGTGTCACCAGAGAACCGCCATCTGACGTAAAGTATAATACCATCTGGGAGTTCTCGGCGAGTCCGTCCAGTGTATCCAGTCTCCACTGAGCACCCGTATATCATCTCTGATGTCAAACACCAATGGATATGGGATCATCCATCGCCCATCTGTATGGGTCGAGAAGGTATACGCTAGTCTACTCTGGTATATCGATACCCTGTCTCGATACACCCACGACTAGGGATTTTGAAGGATGTACTTATGGACTACCATGTCCCCACTAGTATGATCCGCATCATAGTCCAGGTAGTCAAGTACACATCCTAAGGGCTTTACCAACATGTAACAGAGAGACAATCAGTGTACACGTTAAGGTAAAGAGCAACCAGATAGCATACTATCATGTCGAGCAAGAAAGTCCTCCCTATATATGTCCAAGCATCCACTACAGTATACATCCTATGTATAGTAATGGCCTCTAGAGCATACATATAACTAACACCTTTCGACTCGTAGGGAGAAAATGCTTTTATGGGACCTTTACGGCTCATAAAATTGAAAAGCCTTAGGTGATAGGGACTTAAACCTTTCTCCTAAGCCATCGCTCCCCAACAGGAAAAGGCTAATGATGAATTTCTCCTGGCACATGTGCTTCAGTGTTAACAACGCTGATGCCTACCCTAACCCCAAAATTCCAAACTCCAACCAATTGACCCCTAAGTCTTTAAACTAGGAATAGATGACCTCTAAGTCGTTAAACTGGGAACATATGACCCCTAAGTCGTTAAACTGGGAACGAGGGAAATCTCCTCATGGCAAAAAATGATTCGCTCCTCGTACCATATTCCAGTGCAGCGATGCTGATGCCAAACCAAAACCAAAATCCCCAAATCCTGTCATGGCAGATGATGATTCGCTCCTGGTACCATATTCCAGTATAGCGATGCTGATGTCAACCCAAATCATATCAAGTCAGCAAAACAACCAACGACCACCCTGGCAGAATCAAGCTCAACCTCGGAAACAAGCCAAATCCCGACACCGCGGAAAGCGGAGCAAGTCAAATCGAATTCTGACACCGCGAGAAGCGGAGCAAGCCAAATCAAGCATCGACCGTCCGCGTCGCTAAAAAGGCAGCACCGACCGTCCACATCGCTAAAATGGCAGCACCGACCGTCCAAGTCGCAAAAAGGGCAGAACCGACCGTCCAAGTCGCTAAAAGGGCAGCACCGACCGTCCACATCGCTAAAATGGCAGCACCGACCGTCCAAGTCGGAAAAAGGGCATAACCGACCGTCCAATTCGCTAAAAGGGCAGCGCTGACCGTCCACGTCGCTAAAATGGCAGCACCGACCGTCCACGTCGCTAAAATGGCAGCACCGACCGTCCAAGTCGATAAAAAGGCAACACCGACTGTCCAAGTCGCAAAAAGGGCAGCACCGACCGCCCAAATCGCTAAAAGGGCAGCACCGACCGTCCAAGTCGCAAAAAGGGCAGCACCGATCGTTCAAGTCGCAAAAAGGGCAGCACCGACCGTCCAAGTCACAAAATGGCAAGTACCGACCGTCCAAGTCGCAAAAAGGGCAGAACCGACCGTCCA
The DNA here is from genome assembly GCA_030015575.1 of Agapanthus africanus. Taxonomy (NCBI): domain Eukaryota; kingdom Viridiplantae; phylum Streptophyta; class Magnoliopsida; order Asparagales; family Amaryllidaceae; genus Agapanthus; species Agapanthus africanus. The sequence goes on along the minus strand of CM057347.1, from coordinate 199,948,877 downwards.
CGTCGCTAAAATGGTGGAAATGACCTCCACGTCGTCAAAACGGGAACCAAATTAAATCAACCTCCACGCGAAAGAAGATCCATCAATTTCATGCACACAACCCACATATGTGGTGCACATTTATTGATGGGGGGCAATTTGTTGGGGTAAAAATTTACACCCCGGTTGACCAAGTCAAAATCGAAGTCAACCCTAAGCCAAGTGGGCCAATGCCCGGGTTGAGCCCGAACATGAAGCCGCCGGCCTCCCCCATGCCAAAATAAAAGTTTTGTAATAAATAATTTTGGTGTATTTTTTTTTATAAATAAATGTAAGAAAAATGGGCATAAAGCCAAATTTTTGTAAAGCCCATGGCTTATGTGCAAAAAGAAATAGCACATGAGGCATGGGATGAGCAAAATGCCATTTTGTAAAGCCCAACGGGCTATATGTAAAGTGTGTAGCCTATAAAGGCAAACATGATGAAAATATCGCCAACAACTTTTTCATTCCCTAAAAACTCTAGGGTTTTTGTGCCTCCTTCTCCTTCCTCAAGGTTCTAAACCTTCTCCTTTTCTTTGAATTAAATCAAGAGTTTAACTCTTGCTCTTCCAAAAATAAATAGTTTTGCACCACAAAACCCACAAAAGGGAGCTCGGATCTTCCATCAGATCTTTAAAAGGAGAGATTTTTAAAATCTTACCCCTCTTGTTCTCCAAGATCCGGCCAACAAAAGAGGAGGAAGGAGACTCATCTCCAAAGATCCCATTTTGGGAAAGATCCAAGGCTCAAGGGAGAAGAAAGGGGTCCCCTTGAGCATTTACAAAGATTCCTTGGAGTTTAACTCCACAAATCAAAGTTTTAAGGAGTTTAACTCCATAAAAATAAACAAACAATAATAATACATTTTTTTAAGGAGTTTAACTCCATTAGTAAATAGGAGTACAACTCCCCAGTATAGGGGGCTAAGCCTCCCCTTTCGCTAGCGCCTTGTCCCCAGCGCCCGCGTGCCATGCACGTGAGGCGCTGGCGCCTTCTTCCACACGTCCTTTGGATGCCCTTTCACTTTATTTATATATATATCTATATATATGTATGTATGTATATATATATATGTATGTATGTATGTATATATATATATATATATATGTATGTATATGTATATATATATATACACACACACTATCCTCCTTAGAAAAAATTTTCTAACGGGGCGCTGTCCCGCACCCCGCAAGGGGGCTGCTAGCCCCCTTGACCCCCAGCCCGCTATCCGGGTAGCGGGGCCCCCGTAAAAACTCTGCAGGGCCCCCAATATATCCAAAACCCCTTCAAAACACAACACTGCATATTGAGTTCTCATGACCAGTTTGACCCGTCAATCGAAGGTTCTCTCGCTCCAAAGGCGAGGGGTAATTAACGGCAGCTTAGTCCGGGGCTGCCGGAGATTCGGATACCCACAATCAATAAACCCCCCGCCTGCCCTGGGTAGGGCGAATCTGTAGTACGCCTGACAAGCGTGCGTATTCCCAACTCAATGGGGTGACGAAAAACATCCTACAAGCCGGACACGCTACAAAGGGTTAGCATCTCTGAACTTTTCTTTATGCTCTTTAGTTTAGGTAGAAACTAGTGCTTGGACGATTTTGGCATACGGTCGATCGTGCTCCAAAGGGATTTTTGTTTTCCGACCAGTCCGGCTTCTACTGCGCGCACGCGCGGGGCGAGCCCGTCCTTACAGTGGTATGAAAGCCAACCAAGCACTAGGACTAGCTTTGGCGATATTTTAGTTTCAATCGATAATTTTCCAATTCCGATTTCCTGGTTTAGACCCTTTCTCTGTCCGAATTTCAAAAGTCTTTTAAAAATTGTTAAACAATTGTAGAATGTTGATTTTGATGTGAAAATGACATGGGAGAAAAATGGGGGGGTTTCGTGCAGTTTGGGCCGGTGGTAGCGGGTCTGTTGGGTTCCTTAGCACTCTCACTAGGTTTTATAAGGTATCGGGTATGCAATTTTAAAAAAATCTAGATAACAAAACAACCCAAACCAAGGATCTAACTAGAGAATTAGGTTTTAACTAAACAAGTAAACAACTTTACTCTAAGTGAACAAGGAATACAACCTTTGTATACCGGTCCTTCACTTCTAAAGCTCTGTGTAGTAGTCCCTTAGCTCCAAGTGGTGGTCTCCCGGACTCTCGTTAGGCTCCAGTAGCCGAAAGGAACAAGCTTGCTTAAAGATCTTCGAGGCCGAAAACGATCTACGTCGAGGAATCTCCAACTCAAGCTACCTCTTCACTAATTGAGAATTAATGAAGCAAACAACCTATACTAAATGGATAGTTTGGTATAGATTGATGAAGTAGGAATTTTGCTCACTTTAGAATTATTTTTCTCTCTCTTTTTTCACCTCAAGAAAACCTTGAGAGCTAAATTGAGATGAAGAAGAAGATGAAATGGTGAATAATGGTAACCGTGGATGAGAAAATATCACAAATTATATTTGTAGAGATTTAACCATGGCTAAAGATAATGGTTGTGTTAATAAATATCTAGAGTAGAACAAAATTAGTGGACTAAGTCAATGGTTTCCACAAGCTTCTACAAGCATCCAACCCATGACAATTTCCACCTAATTTTGTTTATTCCCTAAATAAATAATCACCATAATTATCTTAAGTATGGTATGAGTCTCATACACCCATGTACAATGTATCAAGCATGACACAAAAAGAATACATTAATATATATCACATATATATTAAATGTAAAAGTAGAAAAGAAATTCTTAAGTGGGCTAATATTAGTTAATATATATTAATATATCAAATATATATAATATTAAATTATTAAATCAACACTTGATTTAATAATCCGGCTATATCATATATAACCGACTAATATCATTTATATCATTTTATCGAATTAACATTTGATTCAATAACCCGGCTATATCTCATATAACCGACCGATATCATATATGCAAGATTAGAATACGGTATCATATACACATATTAATCTCGGTCTCGCACATATCACATATGTGCCCTACTTCGTTTTGCTTGAGCCAGGAAACCTCTGTGTAGGACTCTAAAGACTCGTCAATACGCCGGCAGTAGGTAACGATCATATCAGTTACCCATAAGCCGTCAGCGGTACTAGCTGGACGTAACGGCTACCCGGGTATTGAGTGATCAGAAGATCAACAAGCAAGCTTGTCTATACTCCCGTGAATCCAATAAGTAACACTATCGTACAGTTCGGTCTCTTCGTCTGATATGTCGCATATCTAGCCTGGGGGGTGGTAAACGTCAGACCCCAATAGTTTGATAAGTCATGCCGATGTGAGGCTCATAACGGTTCAAGAAACTAATGATAACACTTACCAGTAAATCTCAGCAACCCTGGCCAGGGATTTTCTGTTATGGCCAATCGAGTACAGCGCAACATTAACCCCCAATACTGGGAGAGAAGAAACCCCTTCTATCGCTCATTGCCTCCATGTGACTCGGGACTGTACCCAAAAACCACCTGTTTTCACGCTCTTTTGAACGGGGTAGGATGGAAATCAAAGCACAGTGGGAATTACACAAGACTCTATGACGATCTCGGGTCTACAGACTAACCTGTACCAGTGTCACCAGAGAACTGCTATCTGACGATAGGTATAATACCATCTAGGAGTTCTCGGCGAGTCATGTTCGATGTACCCAGTCTCTATTGAGCACCCGTATACAATCTTTGATGTCAAACACTAATGGATGTAGGATCATCCATCGCCCATCTAATGGGTCAAGAAACGTATACGTTAGTCTACTCTGGAATATCGATGCCATGTCTCGATACTCCCACGACTAGGAACAATTAAAGGATGGACTTATGGACTACCCTGGCCCCACTAGTATGATCTCCATCATAGTCCTGGTAGTCAAGTACACATCCTAAGGGCTTTATCAATATGTAAGAGAGAGACAGTATAAAGATACAAGTATACATGTTAAGAAAAAGAGCAATCAGATAGCATACTATCATGTCGAACAAGAAATTCCTCTTTATATATGTCCAAGCATCCACTATAATATACAATCATGTACAATAATGGCCTCTAGGGCATACATACAACTAACAATCTCCCACTTGCACTAAGGCCAATTGTTGTAGTATCTCATACCCAACATTCCGAAGAGTCTCTCAAACTGTATCTGGGGTATGGCCTTCGTGAGTGGATCCGCTGTGTTATTCTTCGTGTCAACTCTCCTGACCTCGATCTTCCGGTGATCAACTATCTCCCGGATCAGGTGATACCGCCTAAGAATATGTCTGGAACGCTGATGGGACCTGGGTTCCTTGGCCAAAGCCACTGCTCTATTGTTATCACAATACAAAGGTATTGGATGCTCGATGGACGGAACCATACCAAGTTCGGTTATGAACTTCTTCATCCAGACAGCCTCTTTGGCGGCATCGTTGGCAACGATGTATTCAGCCTCCATCGTCGAGTCTGCCACGGTATCTTTCTTGGAACTCTTCCAATATACCGCCCCTCCATTGAAGGTAAAGTCAAAACCCGAGACCGACCTAGAGCCGTCCTTATCACTCTGGAAGCTCGAATCGGTAAAGGACTCCACTTGGAGTTCATTGTTTCCATACACTAAGAACATTTCTTTAGTCCTTCTCAAGTACTTAAGAATGTTCTTCACAGTTGTCCAGTGATTCTCCCCAGGATCCGATTGATACCTGCTTACAAAACTAAGTGCGTATGCTACATCCAGTCGGGTACATAACATCGCATACATGATAGACCCGACTGCCGAAGCATAGGATATCCCTTGCATGCGAGCCCTCTCCAAATCAGCCTTGGGGGACATCTCTTTGGAGAGAGTAATTCCTGAGATCGTGGGTAAATTTCCACGCTTAGAATCCTCCATACTAAACCTCTTTAGTATGGTGCCAATGTATCTGGATTGGGACAATCCCAACATCCGTTTAGATCTATCTCTATAGATCGTAATCCCCTAGATGTAAGAGGCATCACCCAGATCCTTCATAGAGAATCTTTGTGATAAGAAGAGCTTGACCGAGTGCAGCATAGGAACGTCATTTCCTATCAAGAGTATGTCATTCACGTACAATATGAGGAAGACCACCTTACTCTCTGCAACCTTTTTGTATATACACGTCTCATCTACGTTTTTGATGAAGTCAAACTCTTTGACTACCACATCAAAACAGATGTTCTAACTCCGCGATGCCTACTTCAATCCGTAGATTGATTTAAGCAGCTTACACACCTTTCCGCTGCTCCCACTGTCTACGAAGCCCTATGGCTGAGCCATGTACACGCTCTCTTCTAAATCACCATTTAGAAAAGTGGTCTTGACATCTATCTGCCAGATTTCATAGTCATGGTATGCAGCAATGGCAAGTAGGATCCGGATGGACTTAAGCATAGCCACTGTAGAAATGGTTTCATCATAATCCACACCTGGTTGTTGACGAAAACCTTTTGCTACAAGTCTAGCTTTGAAAGTCTCAACTTTTCCATCTACACCAAGTTTCTTCTTAAAGATCCACTTGCTCCCAATGGATTTTACCCCTTCAGGAGCAACTTCCAAATTCTATACTTTGTTGGTGTACATGGATTCCATCTCAGATCGCATTGCATCCAGCCATTTCACTGAGTCTCCACTCATGATGGCCTGCTCGAAACTAGTTGGGTCATCATCTTCCATGATGCAATTCTCGCTCCCATCGTCAATGAGAAAACCGTAGTATCTCTCAGGTGGATGAGGAACCCTACTAGATCTGCGGAGTGGCTGAGGTTCGTCGGGGACTATCGAATCCTCTGGTGAGACCAAATCATCAATTATAGTTTGTGTAGCGGGAACTTCTTCCAGTTCTACCTCATTACCACTAATTTCTTTTACAAGAAATTCCTTTTCTAAAAAGACGGCATGTTGAGCAACAAACACCTTTTGTTCCTCACTGTGGTAGAAGATATATCCATATGAATTCTTTGGATATCCCACAAACTTGCAAAGAACTAATCTTGCCTCGAGTTTGTCCGAATTTTGCTTTTTGACATAGGCCGGACAACCCCATATCTTAACTCGTTTAAGATATGGTCTCTTTCCACTCCATATCTCATATAATGTTTTAGGCATCGATTTAGATAGAACTTGATTCAATAGGTATGCTGCTGTCTCAAGCGCATAACCCCAAAAGGAAATAGATAACTCAGCGGTACTCATCATAGAGCGCACCATATCTAATAGGGTGCGATTCCTCCGCTCCGATACACCGTTGTGTTGTGGTGTATATGGAGGAGTAAGCCGAAAGAGAATCTCATTCTCTTTTAGATAATCCAGAAACTCCGTGCTTTAAGTATTCTCCTTCCCGATCAGATCGAAGGATTTTAATACTTTTACCCGTCTGGTTCTCAACTTCATTCTTATATTTTTTGAATTTCTCACAAAATTCAGACTTGTGTTTCAACAAAAATACATGTCCAAATCTTGAGAGATCGTCAGTGAATGTAATAAAGTATGAAGAACCATTCCTGGCATGTGTAGACATAAGACCGCATACATCACTATGTATCAGTCCCAAGAGTTCATTAGCTCTTTCTTCGTGTCCAGTAAACGGAGTTTTGGTCATTTTGCCTTGGAGACTTGACTGGCAAGTTTCATAAGATGTAAATTCAAACGGGTTCAAATATCCATCCTTATGTAACTTAGCTAGTCGTGTCGCATTGATATGACCTAGTCTACAATACCATAAGAAGGATTCGTTCAATTCTGAACTTTTCCTCTTGTGTGTGTTCTGTACGTTGAGAACTGTGGTTTGATTTAGAACATATATGCCATTACTGAACGAGCCTGATCCAATCAACTTTTGATTTAGGAAAATGTTCATAACATTATCCTGCAATACAAAATTATATCTTTCTTTACTTAATAAAGAAACTGATATAATATTGCATATCAAGTTCGGTATATAATAACATTCATTCAGAATCAATGTATTACTAGTTAGTAATACAAGGTGATATTCGCCAACTGCTTTGCCTGCAATATTTGCACCATTCCCTACTCTTACAGAATGATCACCTATTCCCAGTTCTCTACCTTTCTTTAGCCCATGTAACATATTACATATGTGGAATCCCGATCCGATATCTAGTATCTAGGACGTAGAGTGTACTGAGAAACAGTTCTCGGTAACTAACACACCCGAAGAAGATGCATCAACATGCTCATTTCTCGTTTGGGTGGCGTGGGAATCCGGATATTCCCCTATTTCTTGCTCGGACTTATAGCAATTATAAGATAGAGCGGAACCAACGTTCCCCAGCCCAGTATAACAAGCGGGTTCGGTCAATACATCCATATTATTATCTTGATTAAGGCATGTCATGGTCGCTACCTGGAGAGAGAGAGAAGAAAACACTTAGCGTATGCTCTTGCAAAATTAGATTGGTTATTATTTTATCTAATTAGGATGACTCCAACTGGTTTTATCAAATCTTCCTTCAAACCCTAAAAGGTAAAACTAGCCGGGATTAATTACACCCTACAAGTTCGCCAATCTTTCAGCCAGGCCGGTGTCAGTACTTTGAGGAAGGTTCCCCGTGCTTTCGGACGGACCTAATTAAAATAAACCTCGTTTTCCCAGAGGCATAACCCCGTTGACACATTTCTAGTCACCTACTTGATCGGCTAATTGTAAAGTGCAAAACTCTTCCAGGAGTAACTCTTACTCACGGTGAGTATCGGGATCCAATTATCTCATAGAAGGTATGCAATCTCATTGCAAATTTCAACACTTGAAATTCCCGATATCTTTTGCCCCAAGCGATTTATGACCTTGACAAGGTCAACAAACCATAAACCGCAAGTCAAGTTCAACCCGTTCATTTCCTGATTGAATTAAACCCACCCGCACGACCCTTGACAAGGTCAACAAGGCCGTACGACTACCCTAATCTAATCACATCACATGCTTACAGATAAGCACTAATCATCTACCGTACACTACGCCTTGACAAGGTCAACAAACGCAGCACGAATACTAAATAGCATTTATCTGAAATGACGGAGGGCTACGACAGGTTTTTAAGAAAACCTTTTGCGTAATGAATGATATCATTGTAGAATCGAGTGATTTGAAAAGGAATGGTTCAAACTCCGCTTTTAAAATCAAGTGTTTTCAAAATAAACCGAGTGGATGTAGCATCTGCTAGCTTTTGCTAAAGAGGTCATTCCCGGTGAAGGGATCTCGGCTCTTTCCTCATCGAATGAGGTGCTGGATATTCATCAAGGAATACCGCTATGCAAAGTAAGAACTAGAGCTACCTTTTTGAAAATTTGATTCTACAACATCTTTAGCTTTCTTTCCTTTCATTAATCTCATTATGAAGTCCCGTCATTTATGCTTCCTAAGCATCACAGAAGAAACGAAAATACAACGTACGCTTATGCCATCCGCATTCGCCTCGGGGTCCCGTCATGCACCGTTTGGTTAGTTAACTAACGGCAGAGCAGGGGCAGGACTAGCGCGGATGCAAAATACAAGCAACGTTTATTATATATTATATATATAATATTAAGCATTCGTCTCACGCGGTTATATGATCTCATCACAGAACATTGCAGCAGAAGTCAACATATGAGATATTGGATATACTAGGAGTTCCGCGTTTTAAATTAAGCCAGTAAAAAACACGGATTCCACGGTCGTGATGAATAGCCAAACCCACATCCCTAGACCCCTACGAGAGCGGCAAGCAACCCTGCCAATTCTAGAGTCAGGAGACCCGGACTCGACTCCTCGAGATGGTCTCCCACTGGACTCTAGAACCCGGTTACTTGTGCTCCCCACCTTGGGTCTATCCTAATGCGGAAAAGTAAATAATATACATCAAAGGTGACATCATCCTCAACCCGGAAGTGTCCCAATAAAAGAACATTACATACAAGTTTTTACATGAATGAAAATGAAAAACTCTCATCTCACGCAAAAATCCCCGGCTATTCAAAACACGACGATCCAATATAACATATCACAGTAACACATAACATCACATGTCATCAACGTAAGTAAATATGCATATCCCAATTTTCGTTGACGTATAGCAACGAAACCGGCGATACACCACATATTACACTTACGGTCGCAGAAAAGAAAGTGAAAACTACAACAATTGGAATCTGCAACATCCTTAGACATCATAAACCCGAAATATCACATACTTCGGATTTCATGCCTAACCATATGAATTCCTTAGACATCATAAACCCGGAATATCTCATATTCCGAATTTCATGCCTAACCTTATAAACCCCGCATTTTAGTCTCAAATTGAAAAGACTTTTCAATAACCAGTCGGGTAATTCAACAAGATTCCCGACAACCAAATCGAATGCTCGTTGGAAACATTAGTAGACGGCCGCACCCCCGATGCCGTCGACGAAGTGCACTTAGGCGGAACATCACGGCCGCGAGCACCCGAACGGATGCTTTTGGCTACGGTGTTCTCCTACAGTCACTTGGTCGGAGCTATGGAGCGTGGCTATCTAGTAATGTTACTCGGTGAGTATCCGTGTACACTAACGTGATTGTGACGAGGTTTTGATCCATATCAAAACCCCGTGGCAACCGATCAAATGAGACTAAATTGCTAGATTTATAAAATTCAAACTAGTTTTCATAAAACTAATTATTGCGGATTCCAAATATTGTATCACAAATCTCAGATATCTAGACGATATTAAACATTTCGATCGAATCAACAAATGCCCAAAATTCCCAGAGACCTCAATACTTGAGTCACAGTTAAAAATACCCAGACAGTGCCCTAAGCACCTACAGACCTACACAAGAAGACACGCTCCCTGCCTCACCAACGGCGCAGCGGAACCGCCGCCAAAGGCATGCTTTGGCCGTGCTTTCGCAGCCGTTTGGTCGAGTTAGGCCGTCGTTTTTCTTGTGGGTCCATAGAATACCCTGCACAATTTTTTAAATATTTTTAATATGGAAAAATTCAACATTTGGAAAAATTTCCAGAGAGCATGTGATTTAGGGTTTTTGAAGTTCGATCGAACACTTTAACTTCGTCTAGGCCACTCCTAATACTCTAGCTTGGCTCTGATACCACTGTTGGGTTTCTTAGCACTCTCACTAGGTTTTATAAGGCATCGGGTATGCAATTTTAAAAAAAATCTAGAGAGCAAAGCAACCCAAACCAAGGATCTAACTAGAGAATTAGGTTTTAACTAAACAAGTAAACAACTTTACTCTAAGTGAACAAGGAATACAACCTTTGTCGATCGGTCCTTCACTTCTAAAGCTCCGTGTAGTAGTCCCTTAGCTCCAAGTGGTGGTCTCCCGGACTCTCGTTAGGCTCCACTAGGCGAAAAGAACAAGCTTGCTTAAAGATCTTCGAGACCGAAGATGATCTACGTCGAGTAATCTCCAACTCAAGCCACCTCTTCACTAATTGAGAATTAGTGAAGCAAACAACCTATACTAAATAGCTAGTTTGGTATAGATTGATGAAGTAGGAATTTTGCTCACTTTAGAATTATTTTTCTCTCTCTCTTTCTTCACCTCAAGAAAATCTAGAGAGCTAAATTGAGATGAAGAAGAAGATGAAGTGGTGAATAATGGCAACCATGGGTGAGAAAATATCACAAATTATATTTGTAGAGACTTAACCATGGCTAAAGATAATGGTTGGGTTAATAAATATCTAGAGTAAAACAAAATTAGTGGACTAAGTCAATGGTTTCCACAAGCTTCTACAAGCATCCAACCCATGACAATTTCCACCTAATTTTGTTTATTCCCTAAATAAATAATCACCCTAATTATCTTAAGTATGGTATGAGTCTCATACACCCATGTACAATGTATCATCAAGCATGACACAAAGAGAATACATTAATATATATCACATATATATTAAATGTAAAAGTAGAAAAGAAATTCTTAAGTGAGCTAATATTAGTTAATATATATTAATATATCAAATATATTAAATTATTAAATCAACACTTGATTTAATAATCCGGCTATATCACATATAACCGACTAATATCATTTATATCATCTTATCGAATCAACATTTGATTCAATAACCCGGCTATATCTCATATAACCGACCGATATCATATATCGCGAGATTAGAATACGGTATCATATACACATATTAATCTCGGTCCCGCACATATCACATATGTGCCCTACTTCGTTTCGCTTGAGCCAGGAAACCTCTGTGTAGGACTCTAAAGACTCTTCAATACGCCGGCAGTAGGTAACGATCATATCAGTTACTCACAAGCTGTCAGCGGTACTAGCTGGACGTAACAGCTACCCATGTATTGAGCGATCAGAAGATCAACAAGCAAGGTTGTCCATACTCCTATGAATCCAATAAGTAACACTACCGTACAGTCCGGTCTCTTCGTCTAATATGTCGCATATCTAGCCTGGGGGTGGTAAACGTCAGACCCCAATAGCTTGATAAGTCATGCCGATGTGATGCTCATAACGGTTCGAGAAACTACTGATAACACTTACCAGTAAATCTCAGCAACCCTAGCCAGGGATTTTCTGCTATGGCCAATCGAGCACAGCGCAACATCAACCCCCAATACCGGGAGAGACGAAACCCTTCCTATCGCTCATTGCCTCCATGTGATTCGGGACTGTACCCAAAAACCACCTATTTGCACGCTCTTTTGAACGTGGTAGGATGGAAATCAAAGCACAGTGGGAATCACACAAGACTCTTTGACGATCTCGGGTCTACAGACTAATTTGTACCAGTGTCACCAGAGAACTGCTATCTGACGATAAGTATAATACCATCTAGGAGTTCCCGGTGAGTCTTGTTCGGTGTACCCAGTTTCCACTGAGCACCCGTATACAATCTTTGATGTCAAACATCAATGGATGTGGGATCATCCATCGCCCATCAAATGGGTCAAAAACCGTATACGCTAGTCCACTCTGGAATATTGATGCCCTGTCTCGATACTCCCACGACTAGGAACAATTAAAGGATGGACTTATGGACTATCCTGGCCCCACTATTATGATCTCAATCGTAGTCCTGGTAGTCAAGTACACATCCTAAGGGCTTTATCAACATGTAAGAAAGAGACAGTATAAAGATACATGTATACATGTTAAGATAAATAGAAACCAGATAGCATACTATCATGTCGAGCAAGAAAGTCCTCTCTATATATGTTCAAGCATCCACTATAATATACAATCATGTACAATAATGGCCTCTAGGGCATACATACAACTAACAGGGTCAAGCCGGCCATTTTGTTTCAGAATGCCCCCAATTTTCTCTAGGGGCTTAAACTTGTAGAAATAGGATTTTTGGTATTGTTTGTTTTTCCCAGTATTGAGATTTGATCTCGTATTGTATTGGAAAGTTATCGATCAAAACTGTAACATCGTAGAGTTTCCGTATTCATGATGTTAAAGTGTTTAACTCAGTTTATACGATGATACATACTTGTTTATATGTATTTGTAAGTCTAAGATGTTCTATGTTAAGTTTGTTTGGTGTGGATTGGATCGTCGCGAAATGAATAGCCCTGTGCATATTTGGATGTTGCGATGTTATATGTTTCTTTTCATTTATGTTGTAGCCAAAAATGTCTATTCTTTTATTCGGGATGAGCAGTTGAAATGTGGTCGTTGTTTCCGCTTATTGCATTATTATTTGTTGGGGCTCGATCAGGTTGCGATCGATGTTACCATTGTATTAATACAGGTATCAGGATTACCCTACGAAGAAGCGCACTGGCAACCAGATTCTAGATTGCAGCGGGTGGCCATCTCAAGGAGCTGAGACCGGGCCACTCGATTCTAGGATTGGCGGGCTGCTTGCCGCGCTTGTAGGGAGTTAGGATAGACCCACGGAGGAGTGCTCTTGTCATCGGATTCGAGAAAGTGCTGGGTGGCCCCATCATGGTGATGATGCTGGTTGCTTCATTTCTTGGGTTAGCGGATGACTTACCGCACTCGTAGGGGTCTGCTTTTTGCTATGCACAGGCTATTCATGTGACCAGGGTATTTCGTGCTTCGTTTGTGGCTCGAACAAAACGCGGGATTCATAGGTGATCCGACCATTCCAACTCTGTGATGTTGTTTTTCCTCATGCTGTAATGTGATTATTTACGTGTAATGATATACTTATATATGTGATATATAGCATTAATATATATATATATATATATATATATTAATGCTATATACGTTTTGCGTCCACGCTGGCCCTGCCCCCGCTCTGCCGTTAGTTAAGTAACCTAACGGTGCATGACGGGTTCCCGTGGCGAATGCGGATCGCGTATATGTGCATTATATTTTTCCTTTTCATATTTTTCTGTAATGTTTGTGTGAGAAGGATAATGCTATATAATGAGATTATCTAAATGATGGGATTATTAATTGCATTAATGCAAAGTTAAATAAACCTATACATTGTAGGAACCAACTTTTTATAAAGGGGAAATTTTAGTCGGTTCTTTTGCTTTGCATCGAGGCATTCGGTTAGAAATGTCCTGCACCTCATTCGATGAGGAAAGAGCCTTGATCCCATCACTGGGAGTTCGCTCTTGGGTAAAAGTTTGTGTCATTAAAATTGTTTTTGTAGCCGTATTCTTTTGCTTTGTGTCGTAATATTCGATTAGGAATATCCCGCGCCTCATTCGATGAGGAAAAGAGTCTAGATCCCTTCACGGGGAGTTCACTCTTAAGCAAAGGTCTACGCGACTATAAACTATCAAAACCACTGGGTTCCTACGATGAGATCAAGTTCATTACGTTGATGGTCTTCTTCAAAACCAGCCGTAGCCCTCTGTCATTTCAGGAAGTAGGGTACTTAGTATTCGTGCTACATTTTTTGACCTTCGTCAAGGCGTAGTGTACGGTAGCTAAGTGATGTCTTCCTGCTAGCATATGATGCGATTAGCTAGGACAGTCTCATAGCCTTGTTGACCTTCGTCAAGGGCTCATGCGGGTGGGTCTAAATTAATCACAAAATGACGGGTAGAACTTAACTAGCGGCTTATGACTTGTTGACCTTAGTTAAGGTCATAAGGTGTTGGGTAAAAACCGATATCGGAAGTTTCAAGTGTTGAAACTTGCAATGAGATTGCATACCTTCTATGGAGTGGGGTGACTTGTTGACCTTCGTCAAGCTTACCACACCATGATAGTTTGGGTCTCGATTCCTACTATGAGTAATAGTTACTCCCGGGAGATTTTCTATACGAAATCCCGGCTAGTTCTCCTTTTAGGGTTAAAAGAAGAATTTGACAGATTAGTGGGAGTCATCCTGATTAGATAAATACACCAATCTAATCTAGGTTAGAGTGCACGCAGAGTGTTTCTTTTCTCTCTCTCTGGCAGCGACCCTGGACTCACCTTTAACTAAGACTCATTAACCAAGTTGACCGACCTTTCTTCCAAATCGACAGCTTTGGAATGTCTGGATTGCCCTAATCCATGACATAGTCACATATGTCCTCACATATCCTACTTCCCCTTCTACTAACTCCAGAACCCTCTGTATTCGGTACAGAGATCCATATTGTTTGGAAGGCCATCATACAGTTAGATACGAATTCGATGAAACTGTTTCAGTCTGAGAATGGCCACTGGTTCTGGATTAGATGAATTGTTCGTTTGTCTATCCCTCCTACCTTATCTCAAGCTTGAAAGCTCCTTACATATAAGGAGTGCATACCAGTTACGCTTATTGGATAGTCTTCTTCCAATCCTGAAGCTGGTGCTGAGGGAATGGAAAGGAGAAAACCAACTAGCATAAGTTCGGTGTACAGGAAGGTAAGATGGAGAGACATCAAAAGGGGTTGAAGTGAGAAAAGGAAATTACGACTACTATCATGAACTTGGGCAACGAAAAAGGCATTACTTTGAATACCCGACTAACCCCACTGAAATATTTTTGATGTTTCGGATTTCCCGTGTATCTGTGTTTTGAGAAACTATTTCTCCTGGTTATGTAGATACCGGATTAGAATCCCACATCTGTAGGGCGTTACAGATGCTGAGAAGGAGCAGAGAATTGTTAATGGATGATTTTATCCTCAATATCGGTTATCGGAGCAATTGTTGTTATTGAGGAAAATCATCAGGTTTTGCCTAAACAACTATATTTTGGTTTCTTTTAACCAAAAGAATGTTTTTCAATTAACAGCAGACGGAAAATGAGTTAGTGAACTCTAGGTACTTATACATATTGATATATGTTGTCCAATATCCATACGGACAAGGGGTTGGTTCTAGGTATTCCATATTGAGAATGTGATTCTCTCTTAGATTGCTCATCCACGGGTACGCTCCATGATGAGTAATGTTGAGTTACCTTCTTCAATTTTGGGGATGCATTAGAAATAGATACATATCAATTGATACTAGTTCCACCTAAACAAGTGCATCTTTTCTATTTGTGATATAGAATAGTGTTCATCTTAAAATTGTTAAGATATAGGGTTATCCGGTTTGTATTTAAAACCATAATCCGAATAAACTCGAGGCACGTTTCGGAAATAACAGTCTATGGGTTATCCCAAGATTTCGCGAGGGATAGCTTCTACCATTTTCAAAATCAAAAATGTTTTGTCCTTGACTCGCCACCTCCTTGGTTAAGGAATTTCTTGCAGAAGAAATTAGTGGGAGTATGGTAGAACTGGAAGTGATTCCAGAACCACAAAATGTTACCGAAAGTTTAGTAGAACCTGATGATCCAATTGACCCTGACAGACCATAGCTACTCCGCAAATCTAGTAGGTGACCTCAGCCACCCGAGAGATACTTCGGTTTTCTCATAGACGGTGACTAAGAAGCTTGCATCATGTGATGATGACCCTACTAACTATCAGCATGCCATAAGAAGTGGTGGCTTTCGACTGGTGGCTGAATGCCAAGTTATCCAAGTTGGACTCCATGCACTACAACAAATTATAGACCTCGTTGTGTGCTCCTGAAAAGGGCAAAACCCATAAGGAGCAAGCAGATCTTTCGGGATCGGTGCTAATGGAAAAGTATTAACCTAATAAGGCCAGACTTGTAGTTAACATGTAGTCATCAAATACCCGATATGGATTGTGATGATACTGTTACTTCAAAGTCTATGCTGAAGTCCATATGGATAAAATTTTCTACTGTTGTTTTCATGACTATGATATCTGATATGAGTATGATTATAACGTCTTTCTAAATTAGATTTAGAAGTGTACGTGTATATGACTCTACCAGAGGATTATCTTAGTCAGTGGGAGCGGCGGATAGCGTGAAAATTGCTTAAGTCTATTTGTAGACTAAAGCAGGCATAGCGGAAGTGGATCATCTGTTTTTGATGCAACAGTCAATGTGTTTGACTTCATCAAAATAAGAGATGAACCAGGTATTTGTAAGAAAGCTGTAGGGAGTACTGTCAGATTCTGTATACTGATGTGGATAACATACTCTTGATGGGAAGTGATATTCCTATACTACGATTTGGTCAAACGTTGGTAGTCACTTTTGTTTCTCTTTTTGTGAATTATACATATGTCAATGATTCTGGTGACTAGGTCTATAAATTTAGATCTAGTAAGGGATTTAGGATTATCCAAATTTAGGTATAATGACATCATTCTAAAGCAGTTTAGAATGGAGGACTCCTAGTGAGGTAATGTACCCGCAGGTAATGGGGTCACTCTCTCTAGAATGATGTCTTTCGGGACTGATAAAGAGAGAGACTCGCATGAATGACATTCGGCATGCTATGGCAGTGAGGTTAATCATGCAATGTTAAATATCGGACCAGATATTGCTTTTACACTTGGTGTAGTAAGCAGACATTAATCCAATCCTGGAGAAATATAGGAAGAAGTGAAGAATATATGAGATATTCTAGGTGTATGGTAATAGCAGACTCTTTCGGGAGGCAATTACCGATTCCAGCTTCCTTAGTGACAAGAGTGACAGAATATCTGTCATGGGTCATTAGTTTATCCTCTTATGAGGAGAAGTGTATTGGAAGAGTTCTAATCGAGATACTGGGGTAGTCAAAGCGCTAGATGCTGATTGTGAATCAGCAGAGGATACATCTTATGTATTTGTTTGGATAAATATGTTCATTTGTGAACAAGGTCCCATCAGCTATCCAAACAGTATTCTAAGGTAAGTATCGCTCATTTCAGGAGATAGTTGATCTCCGTGAAGTTGAGATTCAAAGAGATACAGGTAAAAACATTATAGAGGATCCACTTACTGAGACTATTTCTCAAACACAGTTTGCAAAACTGTTAGTACAGAAATTGGGTATACAGTAGCACATGAGATGTGTGTATGAGATACCACAATAATTAGCCTTAAGTGCAAGTGGGAGATTGTTGGATATAGGTGCCTTCAAGGCAATTATCGTAGTTGCGGGAATGCAATTACTGAATTCGAGGAGGGCCTATACCAAGAACAGTCTTACTCGAGATGATAGTGTGCTATCTGGTTTGTCTTTATCTGTCATGTTAATGCAAGATACTAGTTATCACGTACCGCAAATACATGAGATAAAACCCATAGGATCTTTGCTTGACTACCAGGATTATGATAAGGATCATACTAGTGGGGCCTGGTAGTTTATAAGCACATCCTTAAATGTCCCTAGTTGTAGGAGTATTGAGACTGGGCATCGGTACTCCGGTTTAGACTAGTGTATACGTTTCATGACCTTGTACAGGGCGATGGATGATCCCATAGCCATTGGTGTTTGACACTGATAATTTTATACATATGCTCATTGGATGAGTTACACTGGAAGGACTCGCCGAAAACTCCTAAATGGTATTATACCAATGTCAGATAATAGTTCTCTAGTGACATGAGTACAGGGTAGTCCCTAGACCTGAAATCGCCACAGTGTCTCGTGTGTGTTCCCACTGTACTTTGATTACTACCCTACCACGGCTCTACTGAGATGTGCAAATAGGTTTTAGTTGGGTACAGTCCCGAAGCACATGGAGGCAGTGAGCGGTCGAAGGAATTCGTCACTCCCGGTATTGGGAGTTGATATCGCACTGTACAGGACACGACTATAGCCAGAAGTCCGTGGCCACGGCGGTAGAGATAAACTGGTAAGTGTTGCCAGTTGTATCTCTTTGGTTATGAGTTCTCTGTCAGCACGACTTATCAGATTATTGGGGGTCTGACAGATTCCACCCCCTAGACCCGGTATGCGATACTCTTTGACAAAGAGACCGGACTGTACGGTGACCGTCACTTATAGACTTTGTTGGGTCCGGATGAGTTAGCTCGTCGACCTGCTTTTATCTTCCTCATACCTGGGCAGCCGTTATATACAACTAGTGCCACTGACGAGCTTGTAGGTTAACCCAAAAGGGGGTTGAAACTGAAAATGTTTCAGATTCAATCGGATACGATCCTGTATAACCTACTGCCAGCGTATTGAAAGGTCTTTAGAGTCCCGCAACGAAAGTGCATGTCCAAGCAAAACGCGATGTGATGTACGTATAGGGATACGTACATGAGTTCGATAAAACATGTATATTGGATATACGTGTTCAATCGGACGACTGTTATACTAGCCGGTTTCAAAGACGGAATACCAAGTCAAGTGTTGACTTGATAACCGTATTGATGATACGATTTCCACCATGTCATGAGAGAGAGTGGGAAGGGGGTTAGGTGTCATGGTTAAAACATGATATGGTTGAAAAAATTACATGACACGATTCATTTTGTTTTTTCAAGCCATCACAAAAAAGAAAATATATCTTCTTCTTCATCACAAGATGAGCTCAAGCTCTCTTGAAAATGACAAGTGTTGCCATGGTGAGATTTTTCAAAAAGTAGAGAGTATCCATTGTTCTCATCGCCTTCCTCCACGCCTAGCAAGCCTCTGGAGGAAGTCTCTCCACCCAGTGACAGAGTTGGAGCTCGGGCAGCCCGCATTCAAAGCGGATCATCTACGGCGAGGCAGTCGGCGTGCAGACGCGTTCAGGAGCTCACGGAGTTTAGACGGGGTCTTCCGGGATCAACCGGACACGCTACAAAGGTTGTAGCATCTCTGAACTTTTCTTTATGCTCTTTAGTTTAGCTAGAAACTAGTGCTTGGACGATTTTGGCATACGGTCGATCGCGCTCCAACGGAATTTTTGTTTTCCGACCAGTCCCGCTTCCGCTGCGCGCATGCACGGGGCACGCCCGTTCTTACAGGTTTCGTTGACGAATCACTGTGAGACGGGCCTTTTAAAATTACTTCCTCACTTGTCTAACCTAGGCACCGCAAAGTAAAGTTTAGTTAAATGACCGATCCCCCGCAACCTTCACTTGTCCTAAATAAGCGCGACAAGTCCTTATAGATTTGGTCTAGATATTTTTTATTAACTCAAGATAATGCTTATGCTTTTTGTGATTTATGGGGTCTTAAGAAGGGTGATGAAATCCCCATCCAATCTTAATTGGTGTTATAGCACCTTAATATCCGTATTATTATATGCAAAGCGTTAAACAAACAAAATCTAAAACAAAAAAAGTTCATTTGGCGGCGGCACAATTTATGCATAGAAACCTACAGAAAATACAATTCAGTGGAATTTAGAGGGGTCTATGGAGAAATAGAAGAGGTACAAAAAATTTTAGGCTCAGAAGCCAAAGGAGGACCGCGGAACCGCCGTCTAAACCTAGGTTTGACCGCGGAACCGCGGTTGAAATGTTGGATTTGGGCTTCAAGTTGGTTCTGTGCACTTTCCTCTTTCTTCTCTTTTGTATCCAAGCCTCTGTTTCTTGATTAGATCACTGTACTTGCTCCAGATTTGCCTGCACACTTGTACACAAAAAATATCAAAAATAACAAGATGGTTTTTATTATATTTATATATATACACACACACACACAAAAATTAACTCGAATGACAAGAAAGAAATGCGTTACCGTCTCCCCGGCAACGACGATATTTGATTGAAGTAGAATAACCGCGATATGTGTTATGATATGCGTTCTACTTTGTTTTCTACTTACCGTAATCAAGACGGTTTCGTTTGTAGCTAGCCGGTTGAGTATGGATCGTCCACTGAGAGATGGTTCGTATGTTCGTTCTTGTTTTAGAAGAGTCAATTAACGCGTATATGTGTATGTTCAATTCTATCCTAAGTGTTCGTATTTTATATTCAAGTAAACTTGTTAGGGTTAAGGTTGGTTAGTAGAGTTAGGATTAGTCTTGTGCTTGTCTTTTGCCATTCTTGAAATGATGTTGGGATAATCTAAAATAACGGGGATTAGGAGGACATAGGAATGAGATTTGCGAGTTTAAGCAAGCTTTCCAATGCTAAATCCATTCCTAGTGCCCCTTGTCCGTCCGATACATGCGCTTATTTCCAACCCTAGGCCAAACATACGCAACCATGTATCAAATTAAGTCACAACTACATGTCACGTTGTAGTGCGCCCAAAGGACTTCTCGACTTTAGGTCGCGGCTATATGTCACTTATAGCGCGCCTAAATGAGGGGGTTGTATTTGTTTGGTCTAGGTTAATTTTAAGATGTTTGGCGAAGAGAAGCACAAGGGAGTTTTCCGTCCCTCATGCTAACCTTCCTTAGCCCTAACAAGTGTGGAAATTATTCACACATTAAAAAGAAAAATAAAACAAGAAGGAAGAAAAGAAAGAAAGGAAAATACGGTTTTAACAAATGGTAGCAAGCTAACTACTTGGGCCATCACCTACGCAAGGGACTCCATTGAGTATCATGGTTTGAAAAATACGAATAAGAAGAAACGAAAAACAAAACAATAAATAACAACTACTTAACAACAACAAATAAAAGTTACACTAAGAATTAAAATTACAATATAAGAAATGAAAGATACAAGATAAAAAAAAACACCCTCATCTTCATTAATCTTCCACTCAAAAAGCTCTCACTACAATTTTCATGGAGAATAGATGAAGAAGAAGAAGAAGAAGAAACTACAACTAAACTTCACTAAATCCTAAATAAAGAAAAGCATTCTTAGCTTGGCTCAAAATTGGAGTATTTATAGGCAGAGAACTGAAACTCCAGAGCCATATTCTGTGCCCTTACATAATTATCAAACTACCCGTGAAAATTGGTCGGGAGACGACAAGACACGGCCATGGAACCGCCGCCTAAAAGGTTTATTGGCCGCGATTCCGCGGTCCTTTGGAGGGTTTGGAGTGTCATTTTTCTGGGGTTTCCTCGTGTTGCTTTGTTCTTCTGTTCTACAGGTTCAAAATTGCAAAATGGTTCCAAAATATCTTCAGATTTTCAACAGTCCAAAATGGATACACTTTTAATCTTTTTGACTTTGATCTCTCTCGAGCTCCGCGCACCGCTTGATCTTTGTGCTGCCCCTCTCATGCTCTATGCTTGACCAAGACACAAATGACCATTGTTTTTCGTCTTGTCTCTTGAACTGGTAAGCGGCACTGGACGATGTAGATGACCGGAACCCTGATTTTATCTGTTTTTGGCAGATGTTTTGGATTTTGGTAAAACTGTGGAGATTTTACGTGATTTGCGTTATTTTGGACTAGGAACCTGTAACCTGTAATCATGTAGCAAACACGGATTAAAAGCACATGTCTATAAACAAACGAGCAGAAGAATGGGCGGTATTAAATGCAATATTCTTGTGTGAACACCTACTTGCCATTGCTGTCTTCCATGACTATGATATCTGGCAAATGGACGTGAAAACCACTTTTCTAAATGGAAATTTAGAAGTGTGCATTTACAAGGATCAACCAGAAGGTTTTTTAGACAGTGGGAGCAGTGGAAAGGTGTGCAAATTGCTTAAATCCATTTATGAATTAAAGCAGGTATCACGGAGTTGGAACATCTGCTTTGATGAGACGGTCAAAGAATTTGAATTTATCAAAAATGTAGATGAGCCATGCATTTATAGGAAGATTGTAGGAGGAGCAATCGTCTTCTTCGTATTATACGTGGATGATATACTCCTGATAGGGAATAACATCCCTATGCTACAATTGGTCAAGCTCTTCTTATCACAAAAGTTCTCCATGAAAGACTTGGGTGATGCCTTCTACATTCTGGCGATTAAGATCTATCGTGATAGGTCTAAAAGAATGTTGAGACTTTCACAGTCCAGGTACGTTGACACCATACTAAAGAGATTTAGTATGGAAAATTCCAAGCGCGGTAATTTACCCACTTGTCACGGGATCACCCTCTCCAAAGACTAATGAAGAGAGGGCTCGCATGAGCATTGTACCCTACACTTCGGCGGTATGATCTATAATGTATGCGATGTTATGTACCAGACCAGACGTAGCTTACGCACTTAGTGTAGTAAGCAGGTATCAGTCAAGCCCAGATGAGAAGCATTGGATAGCAGTAAAGAACATTCTCAAGTACCTGAGAAGGACTAAGGAGATGTTCTTAGTGTACGGTAATGGGGACCTCCAAATCGAGGCTTTTACCGACTCTAGCTTCCAAAATGACAAGGATGACTCTAAATCCATCTCGGGTTGTGTGTTTACCTTTAATGAAGGGGCGGTGTGTTGGAAGAGTTCCAAACAGGACACCGTCGCAGACTCAACGATGGAAGCTGAGTACATTGCTGCCAATGATGCTGCAAAAGAAGCGGTTTGGATAAAGAAGTTCATTACCGAACTTGAGGTGGTTACGTCCATTGTTGATCCAATACCTTTGTATTGCGATAACAATGGGGCTATAGTTTTAGCGAAAGAACCACGGTCCCTTTAGAAATCCAGGCACATGTTGAGGCGGTATCACCTGATCAGGGAGATCGTGGATTGCAAGGAGATTGAGGTTCGGAGAGTGGACACAAAAGAAAACACAGCGGATCCATTCACGAAGGCCTTACCTTAAGCACAGTTCAAGCGGTTGTTCGAGATGTTGGGGATGCGCTATGCAAATAACTGGCCCTAGTGCAAGTGGGGGATTGTAGGATATGTATGCCCTAGAGGCCATTATTTGTAATGGATGCTATGGATATATATATGTACATGACAATCTTGCTCGAAATGATAGTATGCTATCTGGTTTGTCTTTTATCTTAACATATGCGTATGTTTTACTAGTTATTACATATTGCTTATACATGTTGATAAAGCCCGTAGGATTATTGCTTGACTATCAGCATTGTGATGGCGATAATACTTGTGGGGGCTGGGTAGTCTATAAGCACATCCTTAAAATATCCCTAGTCATAGGAATATCGAGACAGGGCATCGATATTCCAGAGTAGACTAGTGTATATATTTCTAGACCCAGACGAGGGACGATGGTTAGTCCTACAGCCATTGGTGTATTTCACCTAAGATTGTATACAGGTGCTCACTAAGGGTAGGTACACTGGACGGACTCGCCAAGAACTGCTAGATGGTAATATACATAGTGTCAAATAGCAGTTCTAATGTGGCATGTGTACAGGTAGTCTTAGACCTGAGATCATCATTTTTCTCATGTGAGTTCCCATTATGCTTTGATTACTACCCTACCACGGCTCAAAGGAGTCGTGTAAACAGCTTTTAGTTGGGTACAATCCTAAGCCATATGGAGGCAGTGAGCAATTGTTACTCCCGGTATAGGGAGTCGATATCACACTGTGTTTGGTTGGTCAACACCATAAGCCCCTGGCCAGGGCAGTTGAGAATTACTGATAGTTAGATCAGTACTTTCTTGAATGGTCTTGAACCACACCAGCACAACTTATCGGGTTAGTAGGGGTCTGACGTTAACCACTCCTAAACCCGGTATGCAATACTCTAAGACGAACAGACTGGACTGTGTGGATATTGTCACGGTTAGGCTCAGTAGAGGTTCAGATGAGTTTGCTCGTCGGCCTTCTTTTCGACAGGTACCTGGGTAGCCGTTACGTACAGCTAGTGCCACTGACGTGCTTGTGATACCCACAACCAGCGTACTATCGAGTCTCTAGAGTCCCACACTGAGGGTTTCCCTGGTTCAGTCGAAACGATGTAGAGGCCGTATGTTTATACGTGCAGGGTCCCGATTAATTATGTATACTAGTTGCGCAAAATTTAATCGGACGGATTATAATACTAGCAGGCTTAGGATTAAGCCAGTTTGTTAAATCAGATATTGATTTAATGCTAGAATTATATTAGTGGTATTATTCTATCTCTAGGGTATTTGTATTTTGGTATGAATACAGGTATGTATATACGGTAGAAAGCATTTGTATTTACACAAAATACCTTCTAGAAGGAGGACACCTCATTCTTATATTAACTATTTATTTTGATATTTGGAAATGAGGTGGAGGGTTATGTGGCAAAAGAGAATGGTGTGAGGAATGGCCAAATGAATTTTCAATTCATTTGGAATTACTATAGAAGCATGGTTCATTTGTTTATTGTGAAAAAGATTTGACAAAAGAAAATTGTCATGAGATTTTTTCACAGCCTCACTTCATTTTCATTTGTTCCTTATCTCTTCTCTCTTGAGTTCATCCTCCTCCTCAACCCTAAAGCTTTCTTATGTGTTGAGATACATAAGGTTAGAGATAGAAAAAATCACTACTAATCATCTCTTCATCTTCTAAACAAACTAGATTAGCAAACTAGTTAGTTTAGTTGCTTTCTTTTGAAAATAGAAGCTTGAATCAAGAACCTTCGGGTGGATCATCTAGGATCGAGGAGTCCGACAACCTAATTTGATCTAGGACTGAAAAGGAGCTTAAGAAAAGGATCAAGAAGACCCGAAGGACATGAATCTATGGTATAAAACTTCTATCACAGTAAATAATCATCTATGAAGTTTTTGCTATTAGGGCTTATGGTAGTTCTTGGTTTAGATGTCTTTGTTGCATGCTTCAAAATCGGTTTTTGAAAATTCCGCCTCTCTACAAAACCCGTAGAGTGTGCAACATAAACTTACAAAAGGATTAAATTTGAGGCCAAAGTAAAGAATTGAGGGCTCGGGCATCTACGGTGGTCTTCTACTGGTTCATACGTCTCTCTGTATCCTCTAATTAATTTTCAGAGTTCCCTAATAGCTCCAGATTCCATTTAAACACCAAAACTCAATGAAAACCCGATATTTGAAATGTCTAAACTCATCTAATCCAAGGATTCTCCCACTAAATCGCTCTCACCTATCACTAATGGGCTTATAATCACTTCCTAGCCCTCTACTACACCACCACTACAAGTTTCATCCACTAAGACTCACTTTTGAAAACTAAAGTTTTGAAAATATACGCTTTAAGTTCTAAAACCAACTCTAACTAGTTTGTCATTCCAAGAAATACTTAAAACTTGATTAAAAGTGAAAGTTTTATCTCAAGATGGCAACTAGGGAAAATTCCAAGAGGGCTAAAGATCTTCAAAATGGAGACTTGATCCCACCAAGATATTTATGATGAGAATATGAATAATTTTTGTGAAGGCTACTATGAGTTTTGAGATGATTTGTGAGGTGTTTATGGTGGTAGAAGTGGGAGGTGGAGGTGGAGAAAAAAAAGGAGGAGGGGAAGAGGAAGGAGAAGAAAGAAAATGAGGTGGAGAAGCAAATGGCTAAAGCTACCATGATTCCCTCTCTTTCTCTCTCCTTCTTTCTCATGCCCATACCTATTATTTTAATGCTACCATGCTCCATTTTCTTTTCCTTTTCTTTTCATTTCCTTTCCTTTCCTTTTGTTTTGCAAATGTAAAACCATTATAGAATAAAAAGAAAAGACAATATGTAAATAACATGTCATGCACACTAAACTTGGTTTAACAAAAATAAAACTATGTTAAGTGCACAAATAAGAAACACTAATTAAGTTTAATATTAAACTTGTATGGAAATAATTATATACTAATTTATAAAAAAACCCAAATCAAATAAATGCTTTCATAAATAATAATTCATTTTAATTTCCAATTATTTTCCAAAATTAGAGGAATATAATTATACCAATTTATGAAAACTCAAATCCATACTCGTATAGTATCCGTAAAACTCATTATTTTATTATTTAAATTTTAAAATAATATTTTTCATTTTCTGAAATGTCACATGTAGTGAGTTTTTCTATCTCTCTTCCATCCTTGATTCTTAACTCATGAGAGGGTAGGGAGGAAGATGAAGGAGGAGCTCAAGACAAGAGCAGGTGAGCAGAGAGAAGAAAAAAATGGTGAGAATAAACTAAAATTGTGAGAGAGAGAAAGAACAACCATGGTTTTGTATAAATCAATTTTCCAAATAAAAATATAGCAACCATGCTTGAATAGTTTGCACAGATGAATATACAATCATTTGTCAATACTATTCAAGTATGGTTCTCACCATTCTCACCTCACTATTTTTACACCTCATTTTCCATTTAAATGAATAAATGGATAAACCAAAAATGAGGTGTCCACCTTCTATAACGTTTTCCGTATAAATACGGAATACACTCTACCGTATATACATACCCGTATTCGTATCAAAATACGAATACCTAAAGAGATAGAATAACACAAAAAACATAATATTAGAATATACATATCGAAATATATATGTAAATTATTAAATCAATACCTGATTTAATAATCCAGTTTAATCCTAAGCCGCTAGTTTTATCAACTGTTCGATCGAAAGTCCGGGTAGCTAATACACTCATTTGATTGGAACCCTGTACGTATCAAAATACAGCCACTATATCATTTCGCCTGAACCAGAGAAACCCTCTGTGTGGGACTCTAAAGACTCGACAGTACGCCGGCAGTGAGTTACTGGATAAATCCATAACCATAACCATGTCAGCGGCACTAGCTGTACATAACGGCTACCCGGGTACCTGTCGAAAAGGAAGGCCGAGGAGCAAGCTCATCCGATCTCCTTCCAAGCCTATCTGTGACAATCTTTCGTACAGTCCGGTCTCTTCGTCTAAGAGTATCGCATATCAGGTCTAGGGGTGGTAAACGTCAGACCCTAATAACCCGATAATTCGTGCCGATATGGCTCAGGACCAATCCGGGAAACTACTGATCTAACTATCAGTAAATCCCAACTGCCTTGGCCAAGGTCTTATAGTGTTGTCCAACCGAACACAGTGCGATATCGACTCCCTATACCGGGAGAGGCGAATCCCCAACAATCGCTTACTGCCTCCATGTGGCTCGGTATTGTACCCAACTAAAACCTGTTTGCACGACTCAGTAGAGCCTTGGTAGGGTAGTAATCTAAGTATAGTGGGAACTCACATGAGACAAATGATGATCTCAGGTATAAAAAACTAATATGTACTCATGTCACCTGAGAACTGCTATCTGATGATAGGTATAGTACCATCTAGAAATTCTCGGCGAGTCCGTCCAGTGTACTCACCCCCAGTGAGCACATGTATACAATCTTAGGTGCTAAAGACCAATGGCTGTGGGACCAACCATCGCCCCTCGTCGGAGTCTAGAAATGTATACACCAGTCTACTCCGGAATATCGATGCCTAGTCTCGATACTCCCACGACTAGGGACATTTGAGGATGTATTTATGTCGGCTATAGTGCCCTTAAGTCAATTATTGGATCGCAAGCACGTGATTGCAATGATTGAGGGAGGACCTATACCGGTAGAACAGTCTTACTCGAGATGATAGTATGCTATCTGGTTTGTCTTTATCATCGTGTACATGCTTCAGGTGACACTCCAGATCACTATTACATGTTGATAGAGCCCTTAGGATTCTTGCTTGACTACCAGCAGTATGATGGCGATCATATACGTGAGAGTTGGGTGGTCTATAAGCACATCCTTAAAGTGTCCCTAGTCTGGGAGTTTCGAGACTGGGCATCGATACTCCAGAGTTGACTAGTGTATACTGATCGAGACCCCGAAGAGGGGCGGTGGTCGGTCTCACAAGCCATTGGTGTCAGTTGGTTCACCTAAGATGTATACAGGTGCTCATTGGGTTATGAGTACACCGGACGGACTCACCGGGAACATGCTAGATGGAATTATACCTATTGTCAGATAGCAGTTCCCAGGTGACATGTTACAGGTTAGTCTATCGACCTGAGATCGTTATTTGTCTCGTGTGAGTTCCCACTGTGCTTTGATTACTACCCTACCACGGCTCAAAGGAGTCGTGCAAACAGGTTTTAGTTGGGTACAGTCCCGAGCCACATGGAGGCAGTGAGCGGATCGTCAGGGGATTCGTCTCTCCCGGTATTGGGGGTTGATGTCACGGTGTGCACGGGTAGCCATCACCAGAAATCCTTAGCCAAGGTAGTCGAGAATTACTGATTTAGGATCGGTAGTTTCTCAGGTGGTGATAGGCTTCATACCGACACTAAATGTCGCGTTATTAGGGGTCTGACTTTATCCACCCCCTAGACTCGATATGCGATACTCATAGACGAACGGACCGGACTGTATGGATATTGTCACTATCAGGCTTAATAGGGTTTCAGGATGAGTTTGCTCGTCGGTCTCCCTTTCGCTCAATACCTGGGTAGCCGTTACGTACAGCTAGTGCCACTGACGTGCTTGTGGTTAAACCCACTGCCAGCGTATTGACAAGTCTTTAGAGTCCCACACAGAGGGTTTTCCTGGTTCGGGCAAAACGTTGTAGAGGCCGTATGGTTTTATGGCAGGGTTCGATCATATACATGCACTTGTGCATGGATCATGATCGTACGGATAATACTGGTAGGCTTTGGTTTAAGACGGATCCTAGTATTATATTGTTGGATTATTTTTGTCTCGTTGTATTCGTATTCTTTCGGAATACGGATGCGGGTATGTATATACGGATGAGGGGTATTCTTGTAATTCGTTACAAGTTTACTTTAGAAGTTGCATTTTCTTTTTGGATTAAACATTTAGTTTAAATGTTTATTGTGAGGTGTAAAGTGTGAGTGCAAGTCTTGGTATTGTGCATTGATTCATAGCACATGCACTTGGTGACTCATGGTATTGGGACATGTGTTGATTCATTTTGTCATGGCTAAGATATTTGTTGTGGGCATTTTATGAGATGAAAGATCTTTTTCTTGCCTTGGCTTTTCTTTAGTTGCTGACTCTCACAAAATGAACACAACACTTAAGCCATTTCTTGACTTGCTTTTCTTGAGCTCACACTTTCCACTCTTGGCAACTTCTTCAACCTCCACCCAAACTCTCTCATGAGTTGAGAACCTTGGGTGTTTTGAGACGAAGTAATCACACACTCTCTCTACTTCATCTTTGGTATCTAGGCTAGCAAACTGGATGCTCAAGTTGCTTTGGTTTTGAGGCGGGAGCCCGTATTATTAACCCTCGACGTGGATCTTCTTCGATGTGGGGAGACCGGAGATCAAACTTGATCGGGAAAGCCGTGAGGAGCTTGGGACAGAGGTTGAAGACCGAAGGAAACGGATCGATCGGTATAACCTCTCTAAACTCCTTTCTAATAACTAGTATAGGGTTAATGGTACGATCCGTCGATTTGGGTTCCGTTAGCGCCGGTTTCTCAAAGTTTTTTTTCCGCATTTGACCACGGATTGATGGCCGGGGCGCTGCCGTAACCCAACATGGTATCAGAGCCAACCCATTAACCGCATACTAGTTTGTTTAGACGATTGTCATGACCCAAATTTAGGAACATGACCGGCACTTAAACCACGTGACGTCAACAGGCGTAACGCAATTTAAGTAAGCCGAAAACCCAAAAATCTATACCATAAAAAGAAGTAAGTGATAAAATATTGTTAAAACATTTGGAAATCTCAAGTAAGAATCTTAAAGCTTAAGTTTATTTTCTTAAAAATTTTGGCAGCACCTCCTTTGTAAAACTAGCCCTGAAACGGGTACAAACGCAGGATATAAATAAAGCATCCCTAAACGGGAGCAAATCACACCCAAGGGCGGAAAACAATCACCACCAGCATATATATACGACGTCGTAGCGAAGAAATATACAATAGAATGAAAACAACATAAAAGAGATAAAGCAACATAAGAAAGGCCGGCTCGCATGAGCACGACACCTAGAGTCACAAAATATACAATATCGGTCCTCACAAACTCGTCTCTAAGTCAATACATGAAAGTGGTAGATGGAGAGTACTAGATACAATGAGATATACAATGGATATAATCAGATAATCACAAACCCACCTACAGAAAAAAGGCCTCACAGCCAACCGTAGCGGTATCCACTGAAATAGATACAATAAGGAGCCCTGCCGCGACTACTCTGAGGGTCAAGCCTGCAAAACACTGTGGCACAACGGGGGTGAGTTGCCAACTCGTGAATAGTAAGTAACATCATACAGATAATCACAGGTATGCACGAACAACGATAATCTATCACATGCAATCTGATAGCATAAGTATGGCAATATGGATATGCAACAATCATGATCAAGGTACACCATCAGGGTACTACAACTACATGAAACAATGCATATCTAATAAGTCCTGAGTGTGGGATAAAACATAACATCATCAATGAATCATCCTCGTGGAAAATCCTGGTGTCCATCAACGACACCCCAAATCCCAATACCTCAGGCGCCGTCACTCTGATCGGCCCTCATATCCGTAAATCTTATGGAACCTGAGTGCCCAACATCGACACTCGAAACATCATGAAAACCCATGTCCAATATCAACACGTAAATCCACATAACTCGGGCTCCGTCAGTCCGGATCGGCCTACATCCATCTCACGACTCCGGTCGGTTTCCTCTGGATAACCGCCGGGTCCAAACTATCACCGGTAGGTAGTAGTCCCTCTGCCAGGCTCATCGTCTATTGCACAACATACCTTTCTTGTCCCGGGATACTATACCGGGTCCACCATGAACCCACAAACGGATCGTCCATCTCCTCGAATCGGGTTTCTAACACAAATCTCAGAACCGAGAAAACTCATGGTGGACGCATCGAAATATCATATCAAGAGAAACCGGGTTTTCAAAACAATGCATACTTTCTTGAAATATAACCACGGTTCTCAAATCCATAAATCACATGAAATCAGTATCTCAATGCGTAAATCCATGAAATATGATGTATGCAACATAGAATAGTAATATGAGCATATCAACGGAAAACCGCTCTTTTAAATGAATTAAGTTTTTAATAATATCATGCGGTTCCCATATTCTCCAAAGTCAAATGCAACATCATATAAAGGTGTATATGTAGCTATAGCAAGGTATGTGTGTTTGCATGATACATTGCATATGCGCAATAGAACAAGAATCAATGGCTAACTATTGATAATAGTGAAAGCGGAACAATACATATTCCCTTAGTAAGGTGATACAAGAACAACTGCCTCAATATCAATAACGAATGCAGTACATGTTGTGCGTGTCATGGCAATTACCAACGGTGTGTGTGTAGCATACAATTTAGTGCTCGTGCAATATGAACCGTCAGTAGTGCAGTGTCCAATAGGTACTAAGTCAAGATACAACAAGTAATGGTATGCAATGATGCTCATGCACAATCAATTCATATGCATATAACATGTGGCTATAACATCATATCTAGCCCTCGACGCTTAACGCCATACGGGCGATTTCCCCGTAGATGTTAAATCTACTCGCCGATGATCTCGAGCTAGGTAAATCCAACTGTTAGTTATATGTATGCCCTAGAGGCCATTACTGTACATGTGATGTATATTGTAGTGGATGCTTGGACGTATATAGGGAGGACTTTCTTGCTCGACATGATAGTATGCTATCTGGTTACTCTTTACCTTAACGTGTATACTGATTGTCTCTCTGTTACATGTTGGTAAAGCCCTTAGGATGTGTACTTGACTACCTAGACTATGATGCAGATCATACTAGTGGGGACATGGTAGTCCATAAGTACATCCTTCAAAGTCCCTAGTCGTGGGTGTATCGAGACAGGGCATCGATATACCAGAGTAGACTAGCGTATACCTTCTCGACCCATACAGATGGGCGATGGATGATCCCATATCCATTGGTGTTTGACATCAGAGGAGATATACGGGTGCTCAGTAGAGACTGGGTACACTGGAAGGACTCGCCGAGAACTCCCAGATGGTATTATACCTCACATCAGATGGCAGTTCTCTGGTGACACTGGTACAGAGTAGTCTGTTGACCCGAGATCGTCATAGAGTCTTGTGTGGTTCCCACTGTGCTTTGATTTCCATCTTACCACGTCCAAGAGGGCGTGCAAAACGGTGGTTTTTGGGTACAGTCCCGGGTCACATGAAGGCAATGAGCGATAGGAGGGGATTCGTCTCTCCCGGTATAGGGGGTTGATGTTGCGCTGTGTTCGATTGGCTATAACAGGAAATCCCTGGCCAGGGTTGCTGAGATTTACTGGTAAGTGTTACCAGTAGTATCTCGAATGGTTATAGACCTCATATCGACACGACTTATTGAGCTATTGGGGTCTGACGTTTACCACCCCTAGGCGAGATATCCGACATATCAGACGATCAGACCGGACTGTACGGTAGTGTTACTGGTTGGATTCACTGGAGTGTGAGCGGGCTTGCTCGTCGATCTTCAGATCGCTCAATACCCGGGTGGCCGTTACGTTTAGCAGACCGCTTGCGGCTTGTGGATGTTTAATATGATCATCATCTGCTGCCGGCGTATTGACGAGTCTTTAGAGTCCTACACAGAGGTTTCCTGGCTCAAGCGAAACGAAATAGGAGCGCATATGAGATATGTGCGGGACCGAGAATAATGCGTGTATGTGATACCGTATTCTATTCTCGCGATGAATGTATCGAATGGTTATATGTGATATAACCTAGTTATCGAATCAAGGATTGATTCGATCAACTGATACATTGGATACTAGTCGGTTATATGCGATATGACCGGATCGTTAAATCAAGTGTTGATTTAATGATTTAATGTATAATTATATATTTGATATATTACTTTTCATTAACTAGTATCGGTTCACTTTAAAATGGATTTTCTCACTCGGGTGTGCGCATTATATATGCGATATGATTTTGTGCACATGATTGTATCATGTTTGATGATGCATGCTATATTGGTTAAGTGTAAAGATTAAACCATGGTTGTGAATGGTTAGGGTTATGTTTTCTTTTTCATTTATTTATTTATTAGTTATTCATTTGGAAAAGAAAATTAAAAGCAAAAAGGGAAAAATGGTTGCTATTTTGTTTTGTTCATGAATCTTCATGAAGCTTTGACTTAGTTAACCATTTTGTCTCATGCTTAATCCTAACCACTCCACTAACCTTAGTTCACTCTCTACAACTAACCATGGTCATGTTATGATAAGAATGAGTTTCTTTTCTAATTAAAAAAATTCTTATTATAACAAGTTTCTTCTTCTTGCTTTCTTCTTCTTCTTCCTTCAAGTGAAGAAAAGCTTGACCATCAATGGCAAGTGATGAATTTGAGTGAGAAATCCAAAACTAAAGTCTACCCACTTCCTATTTCTTCATCCTCTACCTCTTGCCAAGTAGTAGAGTGTGTTTTCTTCACAAGTTTCATGACTTGGTGAAGTGAGAGCTTGATCTTGCGATGCTTCGACGTAGATCATCTTCGGCATGGACATCGACGACCTAGCTTGCCCATTCTCCGACGAAGCCGACGCTAGAGCCCGGATTTGATTTGGACAGCGGAGAGGACCTCGTCTCGGAGCCGTGGAGGTGGAGGACCGGATCTACAAAGGTTGTATTTCCGTATTCCCTTAGTTAAGTGTTAACTAGTTAGCTTTTTCGCCTAAACTTCTAGCCGACGATCCGTAGTCGGGTTTCTCGGCACCGTTAAAATTTTAATTTGGCATGTTCGATGCCTTGTGAGACCTCACTAGTGTTCCTAGGAGCCCTACAATGGTATCAGAGCCTAGCTAAAGCCTTAGGCGAAGTCTAGACGGATTTTGAACTCCGAACGAACCCGAAATCCTAACACACCCATGCTCTCTGTCCAATTTTCAAAAACAGGGATTTTTCCATATTAAAAATATTCAGTAAAATCAGCAGGAAATTATAAGGACTACTGCAAAATTCGTGTGCCTGATTCCATCAATGCGCCGCGTTTCCGCGGCACGAGCATGGCTCGTGCGGCGGAACCGCGGCCGTTTTGTCGTTTGTGGCACCCAAATTTGTACAGTAATTCATAGTATTCTGTGCTGGTTTTCCTGGGTATTTTTTATATTTTTTTCAAGAGTTGAATTTTCTGGGGTTGTTTTGGGGATTCGATTGTTCGATCGGATTATCAAATTTTGTCTATTTGGCTTTCCGGATAAATTTTAGAATTTGTTAAAAAGTTCGACCGGATACAAATACCCAATTTTTTCCCTGTCGGGAAAATTTCCAAGTGTCGGATTTTTCCGCAGTTTAACGACGTTCTAAGTAGTGCAAGTAACGCGATGGTCCCTCTAGAAGACAACAAACCTTAACTCGATTATGTGACCGTCTTGAACTGCCCTTTGAACCTTCGGGTTTGGGGCAGTACGGCGTGCTACATGTGAGGCGTTGGCTTGACCCTTCTACGGCTGGACCGTTGGTACTGAGGCACGAACTGAATGTTGTTAGACTTATTTCATGTGTTGATCTGTATCGGGAAAACTTGGGTGTTCGATTGTTCGATCGGAAAGTTTAACATTTTCTAATTATCTGGAATGGGATACAATAATTGGAATTCACAAAAAGTTATGAGATAACTAAATGAATGTTATAAACATAGCACTTTAGTCTCACTTGATCGGTTGCCACGGAATTTTGATGTGATCAAAAGTCCGTCGCAATCACGTAGTGTACGCGGATACTCGCCGGGTAAACTTAATAGACAGCCTCACTCCATAGCCCCGACCAAGTGACTGTAGGAGAACCCCGTCGCCGAAAGCATCCGTTCGGGTGCTCGCGGCAGCGGTGTTCCGCCTTGGTGCACTTCGTCGACGGTATCGGGGGTGCGGCCGCCTACTAAAGTTTGCGACGAGCATTCGATCAGGCTGTCGGGAATCCTGTTGAATTGCCCGACTTGATATTGAAAAGTGTTTTCGATAATGAGACTAAAATGCGGGGTTTATAATTGTTAGGCATGCGATGTCTAAGGAATTCATTTGGTCAGGCATGTGATGTCTGAGATGGTTGCGGATTCCAACTGTTGTAGTTTTACACTTTCTTTTCTGTGACCGTAAGTGTAATATGTGATATCGCCGGTTTCGTTGCTATATGTCAACGACAATTGGGATGGACATATTTACTTACGTTGATGACATGTGATGTTATGTGTTGCTGGATATGTTATATTGGATCGTCGTGTTTGAATAGCTGGGGGTTTTTATGTGAGATGAGTGTTTTTCATTTTCATTCATGTAAAAACTTGTATGTAATATTCTTTTATTTGGGGCGCTTCCAGGTTGCGGGAGTTGTCACCTGTTGTATATTATTTACTTTTCCGCACTAGGATAGACCCAAGGAGGGGAGCACAAGTAACCGGGTTCTAGAGTCCAGTGGGAGACCAACTCGAGGAGTCGAGTCCGGGTCTCCTAACTCTAGAATTGGAAGGGTTGCTTGCCGCTCTCGTAGGGGTCTAGGGGTGTGGGTTTGGTTATTCATCACGACCGTGGAATCCGTGTTTTATACTGGCTCGTATTGAAAACATGGACGTAGTATATCCAATATTTCATATGATTCTTCTGCTGCGATATCTGTGATGTGATCATGTGATGTTCTGTGATAGATACAGTATATAGTATATATGATATATTATATAGACGTTACTTATGTTTTACACCCGCGCTAGCCCTGCCCCGCTCTGCCGTTAGTTACCTAACCTAACGGTGCACGAGGGGACATCGAGGCGAATGCGGATGGCATAAGTGTACGTCGTATTTATCTGTGATGTTTAGGTACTTAAATGATGGGATATTCATTAATGAGATTAATGAAAGAAAATAAACCTAATTGATGTTGTGGAATCGAATTTCAAAATAAAAACAGGTAGCTACAGTTCTTGCTTTGCATCGCGGTGTTCATTATAGAACATCATGCACCTTATTCGATGAGGAAAGGACCGAGATCCCTTCACCGGGAGTGACTCCTTTAGCAATAACTGGCAGATGCTACAACCCTCGGTTTGTCTTTGATCGCTTCTATAGTTTCCGCTTTGCACAGTGATATATATGATATATCCCGCACCTCATTCGACGAGGAAAGGGCCGACGATCCCTTCATCGGGAGTGACCCCTTTAGAAAAACTAGAAAAGCTTCAAAAACATTCCATTTAAAAACCATTTGATTCCGCAACGAGATCAAGTTCAAAGCGTTAAAGGTTTTCACAAAAACCAGCCGCAACCCTCCGTCATTTTAGGAAGTAGAGTACTTAGTATTCGTGCTACGTTTGTCGACCATAGCCGAGGCGTAGTGTGCGGTAGCTAAGTGATGTCTTCCTACACCGCATATGATGCGATTAGTTAGGACAGTCATGTGGCTTTGTTGACCTTAGCCAAGGGTCATGTGGGTGGGTCTAATTAATCACGAAATGACGGGTAGAACTTGACTAGTAACTATGATTTGTTGACCTTAGCCAAGGTCATAGGTGCTAGGGGTAAAAACCATTATCGGGAGTTTCAAGTGTTGAAATTTGCAATGAGATTGCATACCTTCTATGTGATAGTTGGATCCCGATACCC
The DNA here is from genome assembly GCA_030015575.1 of Agapanthus africanus. Classification (NCBI taxonomy): domain Eukaryota; kingdom Viridiplantae; phylum Streptophyta; class Magnoliopsida; order Asparagales; family Amaryllidaceae; genus Agapanthus; species Agapanthus africanus. The sequence goes on along the minus strand of CM057347.1, from coordinate 199,912,240 downwards.
ACTGCGAGTAATTGTTACTCCTGGGAGAGTTTTATACATTACAATTAGCCGATCAAGTAGGTGTCTAGAAAGGTGTCAACGGGGTTACGCCTCTGGGAAAACGAGGTTTACATTAATTAGGTTCGTGCGAAAGCACGGGGCACCTCCCTCAAAGTACCGACACTGGCCTGGCTGAAAGATTGGCGAACTTGTAGTGTGTAATTAATCCCGGCTAGTCTTTCCTTTTATGGTTTGAAGGAAGATTTGATAAAAAGCAGTGGGAGCCATCCTGATTAGATAAAATTATAACCAATCTATTCTTGCAAGAGCGCACGCTGAGTGTTTTCTTCTCTCTCTCTCTCCAGGTAGCGACCATATCACGCCTTAATCAAGATAATAATACGGATTATTGACCGAACCCGCTTGTTATACTGAGCTGGGGAACGTTGGTCCCGCTCCATCTTATAATTGTTATAAGACAGAGCAGGAAATTGGGGAATGCCAGAATTCCCGTGCCGCCCAAACGAAGAGAGTGCATGCTGATGCATCATCTTCGGGTGTATTCATTATACAGAGAACTGTTTCTCAGTATCCTTTACGTCCTGAGTATGTGATACCAGATCAGGATCCCAGATATGTAATCTGTTACATAGGGCTACAGAAAGGTAGAGGACTGAGAACGGGTGATAAGTTTCATGAGGCAGAAAGCGGGGCAAGAGTTGCAGCCAAGTCTGTTGGTCACTGTCACTCTGTATTACAAATACATTGATTCTGAGCGAATGTTATTAGATACCGAACCTGATATACAAAATCATATCAGTCTCTTTATCAGTAAAGAAATGATAAAATTTTGTATTGTTGGATAATGTTTTGAACATTTCCTATATCAAAAGTTGATCGGTTCAGGCACGTTATCTAAAAGCATTAATGTTCTAAATCAAACCACAGTTCTTAGTATACGGAACACACAAAAGAGGAAGAGTTCAGAAATGAACGAATCCTTCTTGAGGTATTGTAGACTAGGTCAGATCAATGCGACCCGACTGGCTAGAGTTACATAAAGATGCATATTTAAATTAGTTTGAATTTACATCTTATGAAACTCGCCAGTCATGTCACAAAGATAAAATGACCATAGCTCCGTTTATTGGAAATAGAGAAAGAGTTAGTAAACTCTTGGGATGATACATGTTGATGTATGTAAGGTCCCCTGTCTACACATGCCAAGACCCGTTCTTTGTACTTCATTACATTCTCTGATGATCTTTCGAGATTCAGACCTTTGTTCCTGTTGAAACACAAGTCCGAACCTTTTGAGATATTCACAGAATATAAGTTAGAAGTAGAGAACCAAAATAAGGGTATAAGTATTATGTCCTTGGATGCGATCAGGGAGAAGAATACTTGTGCATGGAATTCCTGGTCAATTCTAAAGGAGAATGAGATTCTCTCTCGGCATTACTCCTCCGTATACACCATAGCACGATGGTATATCGGGGCGGAGCAATAGCACCCTATGTGATATGGTGTGCTCTATGATGAGTAATACCGAGTTACCTTTTTCCTTTTTGGGAGTTATGCACTTATGAAGTTGCATACCTATTGAATAGGGTTCAAATCAAATCAGTTGCCTACCATTTCATATGTGATATGATAAGGGAAGAGCCCATATCTTAAGTTGGTTAAGATTTGGGGTTGTCCGGGCTATGTCTAAAAGAAAAATCCGGACAAGCTCGAGGCAAGGTCTGTAATGTAGAACTGGAAAGGTTCCAGCTATACAAACTGCAGCTGATGATTTGAAAGAACCAAAGGATTCAATAGTTACCAACGAACCTCAGCCTCTCCGCCGATCTAGTAGGGTTCCTCACCCACCTGAGAGATACTTCGGTTTCTCTATGACAGTGGGAGCTAGGATTGCATCATGAGATGATGACCCAACTTGTTTCGAGCTGGCCATCAGGAGTAGGACTCTATAAGAATGGCTGGATGCTTAGCGATCTGAGATGGAATCCTTATACACCAACAAAGTATGGACTTTAGTTGCAATATCTGAAGGGTTAAATCCCCATCAGGAGCAGGTATATCTTGAGAAGATTACTTGGTGTACATGGAAAAGTTGAGACTTTCAAAGCTAGACTTGTTAAAGGTCTACATCATTGACCAGGTATGGATGATGATGAAACCTTTTCAAGTAGCTATGCTTAAGTCCATCCAGATCCTACTTGCCACGGCTACATACCATGACTACGATATCTGGCGGTTGGGTGCCATGACAACTTTTCTAAATAATGATTTAGAAGAGAATGTCTATAAGAACACAGCCGGAGGGCCTCGTAGACAGTGGGAGCAGCGGAAACGTGTGCAAGATGTTTTATAGGATAAAGCAGGCATCGCGGAGTTGGAACATCTGTTTTGATGAAATACTCAAAGAGTTTGACATCATCAAAATGGTAGATGAACCTTGTATATACAAAAAGGTAGTAGGGAGTATGGTGATGATCCTCGTAGAGTACGTGGATGACATACTCTTGATAAGAAAGGAGTTTCTTATGCTACGCTCGATCAATCTCCGTTTATCACAATGATTCTCCATATAGGATCAAAGTGATACCTCCTAAATCCTGGTTTTTGGATCTATGAGATAGATCTAATTGGATGTTAGGATTCTCACTAGTTGTAGTGAGATGGTATCAATCGATCCTGGGGAGAATCACTGGAAGGGTTCCAGGGTGATAAAGACGACTGAATGTCAGTCGCAGGCATTGTCTTTACCCTCAGTAAAGGGACGGTATGTTGGAAGAGTTCCAAGCTAGATACCGTGACATACTAGACGATAAAGGCAGGATACATCGCTTCTTAAGATACTACCAAAGAGGCTGTTTGGGTATATATTAGTTCATAAGATGAACTTTGTTCCTCCCATTGTGTGACAATGGAGTTGTGGCTTATGCCAAGGAACGCCGGTCCCATCAGTGATCCAGACATATTCTATGGCAGTATCACTTGATCATGGAGATGGTTGATCTCCAGGGAGATCGAGGTTAGGAGAGTAGACTCAGATGACAACACAGCGGATCCACTCACAAAGGCCTGTTCTCAGAGAGAGACTTTTATGGGACGGTTGAGTATGAGATACTACAACCACTACTACAGATGGCCCTAGTGCAAGTGGGAGATTGTTAGTTATATGTATGCCCTAGAGGCCATTACTGTACATATGATGTATATTGTAGTGGATGTTAGGACGTATATAGGGAGGACTTTCTTGCTCGACATGATAGTATGCTATCTGGTTACTCTTTCCCTTAACGTGTATACTGATTGTCTCTCTGTTACATGTTGGTAAAGCCCTTAGGATGTGTACTTGACTACCTGGACTATGATGCGGATCATACTAGTGGGGACATGGTAGTCCATAAGTACATCCTTCAAAGTCCCTAGTCGTGGGTGTATCGAGACAGGGCATCGATATACCAGAGTAAACTAGCGTATACCTTCTCGACCCATACAGATGGGCGATGGATGATCCCATATCCATTGGTGTTTGACATCAGAGGAGATATACGGGTGCTCAGTAGAGACTGGGTACACTGGACGGACTCGCCGAGAACTCCCAGATGGTATTATACCTCACGTCAGATGGCAGTTCTCTGGTGACACTGGTACAGAGTAGTCTGTTGACCCGAGATCGTCATAGAGTCTTGTGTGGTTCCCACTGTGCTTTGATTTCCATCTTACCACGTCCAAGAGGGCGTGCAAAACGGTGGTTTTTGGGTACAGTCCCGAGTCACATGAAGGCAATGAGCGATAGGAGGGGATTCGTCTCTCCCGGTATAGGGGGTTGATGTTGCGCTGTGTTCGATTGGCTATAACAGGAAATCCCTGGCCAGGGTTGCTGAGATTTACTGGTAAGTGTTACCAGTAGTATCTCGAATGGTTATAGACCTCATATCGACACGACTTATTGAGCTATTGGGGTCTGACGTTTACCACCCCTAGGCGAGATATGCGACATATCAGACGATCAGACCGGACTGTACGGTAGTGTTACTGGTTGGATTCACTGGAGTGTGAGCGGGCTTGCTCGTCGATCTTCAGATCGCTCAATACCCGGGTGGTCGTTACGTTTAGCAGACCGCTTGCGGCTTGTGGATGTTTGATATGATCATCATCTGCTGCCGGCGTATTGACGAGTCTTTAGAGTCCTACACAGAGGTTTCCTGGCTCAAGCGAAACGAAATAGGAGCGCATATGAGATATGTGCGGGACCGAGAATAATGCGTGTATGTGATACCGTATTCTATTCTCGCGATGAATGTATCGAATGGTTATATGTGATATAACCTAGTTATCGAATCAAGGATTGATTCGATCAACTGATACATTGGATACTAGTCGGTTATATGCGATATGACCGGATCGTTAAATCAAGTGTTGATTTAATGATTTAATGTATAATTATATATTTGATATATTACTTTTCATTAACTAGTATCGGTTCACTTTAAAATGGATTTTCTCACTCGGGTGTGCGCATTATATATGCGATATGATTTTGTGCACATGATTGTATCATGTTTGATGATGCATGCTATATTGGTTAAGTGTAAAGATTAAACCATGGTTGTGAATGGTTAGGGTTATGTTTTCTTTTTCATTTATTTATTTATTAGTTATTCATTTGGAAAAGAAAATTAAAAGCAAAAAGGGAAAAATGGTTGCTATTTTGTTTTGTTCATGAATCTTCATGAAGCTTTGACTTAGTTAACCATTTTGTCTCATGCTTAACCCTAACCACTCCACTAACCTTAGTTCACTCTCTACAACTAACCATGGTCATGTTATGATAAGAATGAGTTTCTTTTCTAATTAAAAAAATTCTTATCATAACAAGTTTCTTCTTCTTGCTTTCTTCTTCTTCTTCCTTCAAGTGAAGAAAAGCTTGACCATCAATGGAAAGTGATGAATTTGAGTGAGAAATTCAAAACTAAAGTCTACCCACTTCCTATTTCTTCATCCTCTACCTCTTGCCAAGTAGTAGAGTGTGTTTTCTTCACAAGTTTCATGACTTGGTGAAGTGAGAGCTTGATCTTGCGATGCTTCGACGTAGATCATCTTCGGCATGGACATCGACGACCTAGCTTGCCCATTCTCCGACGAAGCCGACGCTAGAGCCCGGATTTGATTTGGACAGCGGAGAGGACCTCGTCTCGGAGCCGTGGAGGTGGAGGACCGGATCTACAAAGGTTGTATTTCCGTATTCCCTTAGTTAAGTGTTAACTAGTTAGCTTTTTCGCCTAAACTTCTAGCCGACGATCTGTAGTCGGGTTTCTCGGCACCGTTAAAATTTTAATTTGGCATGTTCGATGCCTTGTGAGACCTCACTAGTGTGCCTAGGAGCCCTACACCAACCACCTGCTTTCCCTTCTTTGTAGTGTCCGTAGTCCCCGCACTCGCTCCTAATATCACACAAAACATAACAAGTGCAACTTAGAAATCGTTCAATAATACATACAAACTACATTTAGATCGACGCACCGACTCCAACAAACTCTCAAGTGTTCGCTTAGTGGCTAACGTGTGTAGCGACATTCCAAAACAAACCTAAGTGCAGCAAGCTACACAAAGAACGCGAACCGTGTCGGATACCGTAACGCGCGTAGTCGAAACACTAGAAATTAGCAAAGTGTACCCAGATTTTGCCTTCAGTCAATACACAAAAATCTAGCAGTACCAAAAACTCAGGATAACACACAGACAGCTACCCTCAAAACCCCAACTCTCCAGGCCCCTACAAATCCGGCGACGCCGGAATTCCTCCTCCTCTCGCCGGTTTTACTAGGTTGGTTTGGGTCCGGGTTTCAGGTAAACACTCAGGGCTTCTAACACAACACTACTACATTGATAGATTTTACAGTAACCTATCATGGTGATAGGAGATCTCAGAGACTCCAATATAACACTAAAAACACGATATTACACAAAAACTATAACTTTAGTGTTCTAAACAGCAACTACTAGGCAACACAACATTATAAGGACCTAATTAACAGTTAGAGATCACTACCTTACCACACTTGCTCAAAAACCCTAGCTTTCCATGCTCCAAGTCATCAAATGGGGCTTAGCTAGGCTTGTGAAGGGTTTTAGTGAGGTTTAGTGAGGATTTGGCTTGGGTTTTATGATGAATAAAGATAGGTTTCAGTTGAGGGGAGAGGAGATGAGATGAAGAACACAAATGAGAGTGTGAGTGATGAGGAAAAATGAGGGTGTAAAAGCGGTGAAGGAAAAATGGGGGTGTGAGGTTAGGATGAGACATGCCTCTTCTCTCTCCTCATTAAATGCTCCCCATGCTTACCCCATGCCTCATCATTCCCATTGTCAACTCTCTCTCTCCCTCTCACCCTCAAGTCAACCCTAATTCAAACCCTTTGTTTAAAAAACTAAATAATTAAATAAATACATATAACATAATGGCATGAGGGTTAAGGTGCCATGGCTACTTAAACATGGTTAACACTTCCATAATCCCCAAGTTAACATGCACATGTGTGTGCAAGCCAAAACAAATAATAATAAAATATTAATTAATTTTTATAAAATATGTGAAAACTATTTTGGTTAACTTTTCTACTAAAAACCCGCATTATCACTTAATTAACACTAATCGCATTCTAAGGTGTTACAACGATGTTAAAGTATCGAAACCGAAACAACCCCGAAACAACACCATCTAGTATTCCATTATCTGTCGAATTTTTTATGGTCTTCTAAAAATATTTTAGCAATTGCAGAAGACTACTCAGGTGACCACTGGAACACACACCAAACACGAGCTCGAAATTCCACATTTGACCCGGCCACATTGGCCTAAAAACCGGCTTGGCCGGTTTTTCTGGGGAGTGAGGACTTGGATTTTGGTGTGTTGTCTAGTCTGTGGAATATTGGTACAGTGGTATTGCTTGTTTTGCCCAGTTTGGATATGGTTTTATCTAGTTGTTTGGGGCTATTCGGGGTTATTTCGAAGTCGATATTTCTAACATTATTTAAAGTTTACAGTACTTACATTATTATCTGTGACCGTGAATGTCATTAAAGCGGTACAACTTGTCTAATTGCTATAGTTCTTTTAGACGGGTTTGCGAATGTGACATTCACGTTGATGTTCTGTATTGTGTTGTAGTTGTTGCGGAATCGTCGTGGTGGATAGCTTGGGTGCAATGTTAGTACAGTCTAGTTTCATTTGTGCATTTGATATCGCGGGGCAAGCGCCCGACATGTGGACTGTCGTCACTGCCTGTTTGTATATTATTTGTTTAGGGCACGACCGAGTTGAGGTCGATGTCACCATTGTACATATTTTCTTTTCTGTACTAGGATTACCCCGCGGTGGAGTGCACGGATAGCCGGGTTCTAGAGGTCAACAGGTCTGCATCTCATGGCGTTGAGACAGAGGGGGATTCACTCTAGAATTGGCGGGCTATTCGCCACACTCGTAGGGGGTACAGGTTGACCCAAGGAGGAGTGCTCAAGTTACCGGATTTCATGAAGTGCCGGGTGGCCCATTCACTTTGATGAAGGGGGCTGCCTCACTTCTGGTTTTGGCGGGTAACTTGCCGCACTCGTAGGGGTCTAGGTTTTCATTGCATAGGCTATCCACAAGACCAGGGGAACGCCAGGTTTCAGTTATGGCTCAAAGGAAACCCGGGGCTCCCAGATTATCTGTATTGTTCAGTGATGCTTATCGCTATTCTGTGATGTTGTATTTATCACGCCTGGAGCGATTATTATATATTGTTATATATATATACTAGTAGATGTTGTATATGTTTTTCACCCGCGTTAGTCCTGCCCCCGCTCTGTCGTTAGTTAAGTAACCTAATGGGTGATGATGGGGCCCAGTGGCGAATGCGGATGGCATATACGTACATCATATTTTCGTTCTTTTCTGGTGTGATTAATTGATGGGACTGCATTGATTCTGATCAATGCAAGGAAAACAGACCTATATGATGTTGTTGGAACAATTTTAAAAAGCTGTTATTACAAGGACATTTTCTTTTGTTTTGCATAGCGGTATTCAGTTATGAATATCCCGCACCTCATTCGACGAGGCAAGAGCCGAGATCCCTTCACTGGGAGTGACCTCTTGGGCAGAAGTTTGCGTCAGGGTAATAACTTCACTATAGTCAATTACTTTTTTGCTTTGCATCGTGGTATTCAGTTGGAATATCTTGCACCTCATTCCACGAGGAAAGAGCCGAGATCCCTTCACCGGGAGTGACCTCTTTAGCAAAGGTTTTCGCCACTATATATTTGTAAAAAGCTATTCGGTTCTTTCAACGATATTAAGTTCATTACGTTAAAGGTTTTTCGCCAAAAACCATTCGTAGCCCTCCGTCATTTCAGACGGGTAGCGCTTAGTATTCATGCTATGTTTGTTAGCCTTAGTCAAGGCATAGTGTATGGTAGCTACTTGTTACTTTTCTGTTGCATAGATAGATGCGTTGGTTTGGGACAGTCGTACTACTTTGTTGGCCTTCGTCAAGGGTATGTACGGGTGGGTTCAAATTAACCCGGACAATGACGGGTAGAACTTGACACGTGACTTATGATTTGTTGGCCTTCATCAAGGTCATAAGAGCATGGGGTAAAAATCACATCGGGAGTTTCAAACATACAGGAAACTTGCCAGACATGCGCATACCTTCTGGAGTGTGATAACTTGAGTGGATTCCATCAGGTTATCATGCGATGATAGTTGGATCCTGATTCCCACTGATGAGTTGGTTTACTCCTCGGGTGATTTTAGATGATCCCAACTAATTCTTCTTTAGGGTTTGGAGGAGAATTTGAGGATACAGTGGGAGACATCTTGATTTGATAAAGTGATTAACCATTCTGATCTAGGTTAGAGTGCACACTGAGTGTTTCTTTTCTCTCTCTCTTTGGCAGCGACCATGTCCCGACCCTAGACTAGAACTCATAAATCAAGTTAACCGGACCTTCTTAAAACACCGGCCTCTGGGTTGTCAGAGTTGCATACATCATTGTCACTCATTCTTTTACCCTTTGCTTTTCTCCGGAACATTTCGTATCACTACGAAGATCCACATTTTTAGGATATAACCATCGTATAGTTACATACGAACTCGATGAAACTTGTTTCAGATTCGAGGATGGTTTCCGGTTCTGGAGAAAATGAATAGGACTATTCAGTTGTCTTTTCCTTTTATCTTCTCTCAGGTTGCGAGGACTCCTAGGATTAGAAGAGTACACCTATTATGCTTATTGGATAGTCTTCTTCCAAACCATAGGCAGTTGCCGAAAGGTGGGGAAGGAAGAAAACCAATTAGCCTAAGTGTGGTGTACAGAAGGTAATAAGTAAAGACAAATAAATGGATTAGAAAGAGGACAAAGTAAATTGCGACTGCTGTCATTCATGACGAAACCACGTATATCATCGCCACTCCTACTTCACCTTTGGATTTCTCCAGAACATCCCGTATCACTACGAAGATCCACATTTATTGGATAATCCATAACTCGAAAGAACTCGTTCCAGTTCGAGAATGGATTCTGGTTCAGGAGAAATAGAATAAGGTTTATTCAGTTGTCTTTTATCTTTACCTTCTCTCAAGTTGCGAGCACTCCTAGGATTAGGAGAGTACACCTATTACACTTATTGGATAGTCTTCTTCCAATCCATAGGCTGGTGCCGAACGGTAGGGAAGGAAGAAAACCATTTAGCCTAAGGATGGTGTATAGAAGGTAATGAGTAAAGACAAATAAAGAGATTTGGAAAGGTGGCAAGGAAATATACGGTTACAGTCATGAATCTGGATAATGGACGAGGCATTACTAGGAATACCCGGCTACCCATTCGAAACATTTTCATGTTTCAGTTTCACTGTGTAGTGTTAATTGAAAACTGATTTCCCAATTAGATCCTTACTCCAGGGTATGTATTTACTAGGTTTGATTCTCACAATTGTATGGTTTTACAGATGATGAGTGGGAGTAAGTTATTGGGAATTAGGTGATTATATTCTCTTTATATCGGAATTCATTGTAATTGGTGATATTTGAGGAAATCGCCTGGGGTTTTGCATGACGGCAAATATTTGGTTTTTGAATATCCGTTGTTATGCACCAATTTCAAACTGATATATCTGTACGTTTATTTTATAAAGTGAGATATAACTTTTTGAAATTATGTCCATGACATTTACCTATATCAGTTGATGATTGGGTAAGGAGCATTCAACAGCGGTGTAATTCTTCTTAACCATACTACAGTTTTCAACCTACGACGCACAGGATTTGAGTTATTAAACTCAGGGGACTTATACAAAGTATTGTATGTTGTCCAGTGTCCATTAGGACAGAGGGTTGGTGCTCGTACTATATTCTGTTTACTTGTGATTTCTCCAGTTTTAGACAAGTATTTCGTAGAAATACAAGGTCAAAGTTTTGAGAAGTTATAGGTACAAGAATAAAGTAGAGAACCATGTGCTGCAAGTACCAGGATTCTTCAAGGTGACCAAAGATGTAGATACTTGTGTTTGGTATTCAGTTGATAGTAATGGTTTTGAGAATTTACTTCTCTTTCAGATTACTCATATTTGGATGTACTCCTAGTTGAGTAATGATGATCGACCTCCTTCCATTTAGTTGACATGCACTGGAGATAGCTGTATGATTTGAATCTGGTTCCAACTAAATCAGTGCCTCTATTTCTATATTGTATATAGAATGGTTCATACCTTAACGATGTTAAGGTATATGGAGTTGTCCGGCTTATGCTTAAAACCAGACTCTGGAAAACTCAAGGCACGTTTCTGTAATGGCAGTTTGTGGGATAAACTGGGCTATGATGAGGGTTAACTTTCTACCATCTGGAAGATCAATAGTGATATTGTTCTTGACTCGCCACAGTTTTAGTAAAATAGACTTTTTCAGAAAACAGTAGTGGGAGTATGGTAGAACTGGAAGTGATTCCAGAACCACAAACGATTACTGAAAATTTAATAGGATCTAAACATTCAATCGGGTTTGATATTCTATTAGCCACTCCGCAGATATGGTGGTGATTGTAAAGATTTTCCGTTGTGTATGTAGAAAATAGAATAGAAATCACAACCAAAAATATTTGACCGCAATCAATAACGGTGTCGATTGTAGATTGTTAGCGAGTGCGGATCGTCCACAGGGACAGTGTAATAGTTCGTCTTTTGAATTAGATGAGTCGAATGTTTAAAGAAAAGAAAACAAAACAATTCAAGATTTGTAATTGCAATTCAAGAATTAGAAAATCTAGATCTAATAACAAGAAAAGATAGAATCAAGAATTGATAGTTTGATGATTTTTCCAAACCAAATATCAAGAATCTAAATGAGGCTCGTAGGAATCGATCGGATCTATAGATGTGATGTAATCTTACAATTACGTATTCTTATCCTTCGATCAATTGATACTAGATCGATGATGATCGATCGAGAATTAGGGATTTCTTATGAAACTAGGGTTTCATCTTATCCCTTGTTCTTTCGTCGATATCATTCACATTCTAGCCTCTAGTAAATTTAAGAAACGATCGTAGATCCCTAATTTCGAGCGATCACAATCAAGAAAGCATCGCTACGAAACTAGGTCATCGATTCTTGAACTTGCTAGGGTTTACAAAACTCGTAGGACTCAAGAATCGTTTAAAGATTTGTTACATCATCATTCTGTTGATCGTCTCGACTCCTTGGCGAGCGGAGTTTTACTCAAACATCATCACAAGAACTACAATCGTAAATTGAGATCGAATCATGATGCAAGAATTTAAAGAAAGCAAGATTAAAGAATTTCACCTTTTATTTATATCAACAATTTCATTACATTCGCTCAAGAACTACAAGAGGAAGAACTCGATCGTCGATTTGGCTTCGCTCGTCTCCTTGAGTCGCGGATCGGCTTGGATCACTTGCCCGATTGAAGATCGGCTCGGCTCCTAAAAGGTTGAAGGCTTCTTGCTTGATTGGTACTCAAGATCTTGAATTTGGAGTGGAATTAGGGTTAGGGTTTCGCACAAGCCTTGTCACTAGACTTGTGGAAGAAGATGAAGAATTAGAATGATGAGAGAAGGCCAACTAATGATGAACTAATCCACTCCTCAACCCTTAGATCTAGGTTCCTATTTATAGCCATCAAAACCCTAGATCTAGGATTTGAATTTTAAGTTTCCCTCCAAAAGTTTGTTAGATGAAATTTGAATTTCCCTCCAAAAGTTTGTTGGATGAAATTTGAATTTCCCTCCAAAAGTTTGTTGGATGAAATTTGAATTTCCCTCCAAAAGTTAGTTAGAGGAGAAGCTTCTAGATGTGATTAGTTAGGAGGGAGCTTCTAGAAGAGGTTAGTTAGGAGCTTAATTAGGATTAGCTTTGCTTAATGATCTTTGCTGATCTGGCAGAAGACTCTGGAGAATTCTGGAATTTGACGTGTCAAAATGGAGTGTAGGCCTTGAGATAGGAGTTTTGCACTGAAAATTGAGCGATGATGTGGCAAAAGCGCCGCGGAACTGCGGCGCAAGCCGGCTCCTGCCGCGGTTCCGCGGCTCTTTTGGGGCTTTATGGCTTGGAATTTCTTGTGCTGTTTTGGGCTGAATTGTGGGCCTTTATTTGATATGTTGATTTTTATATTTCCTTTTGGATTGCTACCAGATCTGAAATCATTGAGTTGGCGTATTTTTGATCAGCTCTTTTGGCTTTGCTCCTGCAATTTCCTGCACAAATCTCGATACAAGTGTTGCGCAAATACAGAGATGATGCGATGCCATGAAATGCGGTCAATTTCCCTTAAAGTGCCGTTTTAAAAGTCTAACACATGCAATCTGATATTTAACGACTGATTTTCTAATATGTGAAATATGAATACCGAACACTTCTAAATGAGTGCAAATGATAGGGAAATTGCCGGTTAAAATATGCAATATTTTCGACTGATCAAATTCCCCCAAACTTATTTTCGATTGTCTCGAGCGAACTTTTTATTAAAAAGAGAAGGAGAAAATAAAGAAAGAGAAAAACTAACTAGCACACTTTCGTAGGCAACACGATTGCACTGAGCATGTGCAACAAGCCTTTAAACCTCTAGGGGTCCCTAGTAGGAGGAGTGTTGTCTCCTGAGGGTTTTCAGCGGATTGCACCCACAAAATCCAATAATAAAAGAAAGATCATGAATATTACATTTAAAGAAAAGAATCGTAGAAGAAAGACTTTGAAAATTAGGGTTTCCAACTAAGCTAGCTTTTCGGTTGTCATGAGCCCTATCTTAATGGTCATGAAAAGATGTCAGAAATCACGTCCTCCCTCAATAAAACATCGTCTTATTTTTCTTTCCTATCTTTCTTCCAAAACATCGATCATATCACCCTGCGTGTGTGTAAAGGACATCCCTACACTCGGAGAATTCAATTCAAGCTATCATACTCTTGTCCATCAGCCTCAGTACTTTTTAATTAATGAATATTTAGATGAGATTGCTCACACACTTTCATGCGACCGTTAATACTTCTTGAGGTACTAACTGACCGATTACTCATGTGCTTGCTTATTTGGTGTATTTTCCTCGTCCTGCACCACCTAAGGCATAGCAGTGACTCCCAGACCAGTTGGCCTTAGGGCACTAGGTGAAGAGGCACCCTCGCTATATATTTTTTTATTGCCCTTGGTGATAACAAAACCAGTGTCCATTTTTCTCACCACTTTATATTTTTTTTTTATTTCCTTCATACATCGGCTTTAAGACAAGAGCATTTCAAGGTATCCTCTACTATCCTAGGCTTTAAGACGTGTGTAAGTGCGAATAGCAGGGTAGCCACGTTCAAAATGTTTGGCTTCCAGAATAGAAACTATTTTTCAGACTTATTTTTATCCTCAGATTAGTGACTTCCTTTATCTTACTAACCCTTGGGACAACAGCTCATAACTACTTATTACTAGTTCGTATAAGAAAACTTCTTATTTTCTTAGTTTTCTTAAATTTTTCTAATCTCATAGATGTAATTGTTCACTATCTAATCTTTTATTATCTTATTTATGTACAAAAATATTTTTATAGTTTTGAAAATTTTTAAATTTTTATAGGTTTTTGAAAATGTTTTGTGCTTATGCAAATGATATGCAAATGATGCGCAAATAAGCACAAACCTCCCCCAAACTTGTTTTCAACAGTGTCCTCACTGTTGCCTTCTGCTAAATCTCAAAAAACCTGTAAGCTTGGAAGGAATTTATTAGTGGGGGCAAAAAATTTAAGTGAAGAACCTCCCCCAAACTTATTTTTGGCTCATCATTTTGTATAAATTTTCTTTTCAAGAGCCAGAAAAAATGTACCCCCCCCAAACTTGATTTATGCAATGTTAATCTTTGAAAATCATATGAGGGGGTCAAAAAAATCAATGGTCGATGCCAAGCTTTGCAAAGACCGAAAGTTAACACCAACCATTCAAAAATTTTATCAATGCAGTGCTCTGGTTGGTGGAAGAAGAAGTGGGGAAAGGTTAAGTGGTGGAATAGAATGTGGGTGCGTCTCGTATTGGAGAGACGATGCAGTGATTGTGATGGATTACTCGCATTCTTTTTACAGTTCAGAGGAAGGGTTGGAGGTTCAATTTCAGTGATTGGAAGATGATTCATCTCAACACCCGTGTCATTCAAAAATGCGAGTTCATGAGCGAAGATCTCCTCAAAAGTTCCATCAATACCCCGATGAATAATGTCATCACAAAGTGCGGGGTGATCTTCAGACTCTAAAAGCAGTTCATAATCAGTGTTAGTTGTTGACCCGGACATCTCGGTGGAAGAGTCCGTATGTGTATGATACATAGTTGGGTCAAACAACAACGTATGAAAAGAGTCAAGATCAGTATAAAGAGGATCATCAAATTCGCTGCTGTCGACATCCATTAAGTCGACAGAACAGACCTGAGCAGTAGGTTCGGAGGGTACACTTCCCAACTTGTAAATGTTTAGGTCTATTGACCTATTCCCGAAAGATAGGGTCATAGAACCGTTACGACAGTTGATAATAGCATTGGAAGTGGCCAAAAAGGGGCGACCTAAAATCACCGGAATTTGATTCCGTGGGTTCACTACAGGCTGTGTATCAATTACAATAAAATTTACCGGGAATATAAATTCTCCGATTTTTATTAACACATCCTCCAGTTCACCCCTGGGTTTGGTGATTGATCGGTCAGCCATCTGGAGAGTTATGCTCGAAGGCTTTAACACTCCGATACCTAGTTTCTCGTATACCGAGTAAGGAAGCAAATTAACACTAGCGCCAAGGTCAAGTAACGCACGGTTGATTTGTTTCTCCCCAATAGAAATGGAAATAGTAGGACAGCCAGGGTCCTTACGTTTTCGTGGTAATTGTTGGGGAAAAGCCGTGTCTACAGTACTTGACATGAAGATTTTTTTAGACACTTGAGTCTTCCTCTTCCTAGTGCACAAGTTCTTAAGGGTTTTTGCATAGGACGGAACTTGTTGAATAGCATCTAGGAGAGGGATGTTGATGTTAACTTCCTTAAACATCTTCATGATCTTCTCTATATGTGGACTCGGTGTGTTAGCCCTTAACCGATTAGGATAAGGTGCTTTAGCAATAAGCGCTGGGTCCATCATAGGAGAAGGAAGTGTTTGTGGAATCGATCCCAAAATAGAAGTGGGGATCGTCCGTGGAGGAGTAGAAGAGGTGGGCTGAAGTGGCGAGCCTTTTGGGAAACGAAGAATAGGCTCGTGAGAAGGTGGTGGGGTAGAAGAACTGGGGTCAGAATTAGAAGGGTGTGTATGAGGAAAGGTCTCGGCCGGGGTTTTATTGATTGATTTATCAGTATCATCAAACTCTTCCCCAACGTGATTGTCAAGCACTCTTCCAGATCTCAACGTGGTTGCATTCACAAGATGTGAATAGCCAGAATTGGGTAAAGGTTGAGCTGGAAGTTTCCCTTTCTCTCTTGCACTCATTTCGGCTTTTAGTTGTGCAATTTGTGCTTCCATCGATTTGATGTTCTCATTTTGAGAGACAATGATCTTCATTACATTCTCGATGGAAGATTGCAAACTTGCCGTCCCTTGGATGGATTGTTTCATGAAAGTATCCAAGGTTTGTGCTAGTGCAGATGTATTATCTGTACCGGTCAATTGCAAAGGACTAGATGGTGCAAAAGTGTTGGCCGGATTTTGGAAGTTTTGTGATTGAAAGGGGTGCTGACTCAATTGAAGTGGTAGCTGCTGTTGTGGTGGAGGGACCCTTTGGAAATTGTGTTGGGTTGGAACCGTGTTTTGAGATTGAGATTGGTTCCAAGCAAAGTTAGGGTGGTTCCTCCAACCCTGATCATATGTGGAGGAAGATGCATCGTTTCTAGGTCTTTGAAATGCGGCATTGGTATGCTCATGACCTTGAAACGGACATTCTTCCGTCAAGTGAGACGGATCAGAACAACAGCCACATACAGTTTTGGAGAGTGATATTTGACTTAGGGCGGCTAAAAATTTGTTTTCCATAGTCTCGAGTTTGTTTTGCATAGCCGAAATGTCAGCTCTAACTCCTATGGAAATATCATTGCCTTCCCTAGACGATTGACTCACACCCTCCCACTGTAAAGATTTTTCAGCGAAATCTTCTAGAAAATTCCAAGCTTCCCCATCATCTTTAGTCATGAAGTTTCCTTGACACATGGATTCAAGGGTCTGTCTTGTGTAAGGAGTAATGCCCTCATAAATGATTCGGCACAGTTCCCATTTCGGGATGCCGTGATGTGGACATTGGACTAACAGATCCTTGAAACGTTCAAGACATTTTGAAAATGTTTCATTCGGAAGCTGGGTGAATTGATAGATTTCGCTGCGGACTCGAGCTGTCTTATGATGTGGGTAGAATTTCTTAAGGAATGCTTTGACGAATTCGTCCCAATTTGAAATGGAATGTGCGGTAGTGTTATATAGCCACTTCTCGGCTAAATCGCACAAGGTAAATAGGAGAAGACGTAGACGGAAAGCATCCACAGAAAGCTGTGAAGTACCCATCATTGCGCATACATTTTCAAATTTTGTGATAAATACGTATGCGTCTTCAGACTCGAGACCGTGGAATTTTGGTAGAAGGTTGATGAATTGGGGTTTAATCTGAAAATTTTCCCCGTTGGCTGGTGGAATGGAAAGACAGGTGGAAAGGGGACCTCGTGTAGGATAGCACCTCTTTTGGAGAGAGATGCAAGGTGGATTCTGCGCACCAACGGACGGTGGCAGGGTAGTGGTAAAGAAGTTCGATGGAGTCGGATCCATCGATGTGGGTGTGGTGGTGGAAAAGAAAGGGTAAATGTAGAAATACCGACTTTAGGGTCGATCGAAAGGACGCGGACTAACAGGCACTAGAATCCCGTTGTCCAGCCTATCTTGCACTAAAAAGGGTTAGTACAAGTGGCAGCGTGATTTTATAATTAGGGAAAATGATGTATGCGGTGTTTGCTTTGAAAAGATACGGATTTTTGAAAATATGATGCAACACAACAAATGCAACACACAAAAACCCTAGAATCTAGTGGTCACCTAGGTCCGGCTCTAGACCGCTCCTAACTGCCAAAAGACAAGTCGCAGGATAGAATCCTCCACTGCCTCTTTGTCCCCCTGTGGCCGGATAAGTGCCAGGTAAGTGGGAAGGTACTCCACTACGTAAGTAGTGGGCCTAATTAAAAACCACTAGCCTTAGACACACTCGCCTTAGACACCACAAGAAAACGCGGATAAGCAATGAATTACCCACGGCCTTCTCTTGTCCTAATTGAGCGCGACGGTCCTTAGAGTCATCTCTAGATTTCTTTTAATTAATGAGGGTAAATGTGGATGCAAGTTTTGCGATTTTCGGGGCTTAGGAAGGGTAATGAACTCCCCACCTAATCTGGATTTGGTCGTGCCCCTTAATTTTCCGTATTAATATGCAAACAACCAAAAATCAAAACACGCACAAATTTTTATTTTGCTTTTGCGGCGCTGCGATTATTTGCAAAGAAACCTGCAGCAAAATGTTAATTGGAGCTAAAAAGAGGAGAGAGGAGAAGGTAAGAAACTTACAGAAGAAAATTGGTACAGAGAGGGCTTCAAAAAGCCGCGGAACCGCCACACTATGGGGGTATTTGCCGCGGAATCGCGCTTGGGTGGTGAGATCACTGCACAAGATTTTTACAGAGAGCTTCTGTTCAGCTCCTGAGTCCTCTGGAATTTTCAGAAATTTTTTTCTCCAGCTCCAATGATCCCAGATTTCCTCGCAATCAAATCACAAAACACGTATTAGGGTTTGTGCGAGTTTAGATCTAAAAATTATAATGGAATAAATTTTTCAACTCAAATTTCAAAATACGAACTATTAGCGCACTATCCCCGACAACGGCGCCATTTGATTGTAAAGATTTTCCGTTGTGTATGTAGAAAATAGAATAGAAATCACAACCAAAAATATTTGACCACAATCAATAACGGTGTCGATTGTAGATTGTTAGCGAGTGCGGATCGTCCACAGGGACAGTGTAATAGTTCGTCTTTTGAATTAGATGAGTCGAATGTTTAAAGAAAAGAAAACAAAACAATTCAAGATTTGTAATTGCAATTCAAGAATTAGAAAATCTAGATCTAATAACAAGAAAAGATAGAATCAAGAATTGATAGTTTGATGATTTTTCCAAACCAAATATCAAGAATCTAAATGAGGCTCGTAGGAATCGATCGGATCTATAGATGTGATGTAATCTTACAATTACGTATTCTTATCCTTCGATGAATTGATACTAGATCGATGATGATCGATCGAGAATTAGGGATTTCTTATGAAACTAGGGTTTCATCTTATCCCTTGTTCTTTCGTCGATATCATTCACATTCTAGCCTCTAGTAAATTTAAGAAACGATCGTAGATCCCTAATTTCGAGCGATCACAATCAAGAAAGCATCGCTACGAAACTAGGTCATCGATTCTTGAACTTGCTAGGGTTTACAAAACTCGTAGGACTCAAGAATCGTTTAAAGATTTGTTACATCATCATTATATTGATCGTCTCGACTCCTTGGCGAGCGGAGTTTTACTCAAACATCATCAAAAGAACTACAATCATAAATTGAGATCGAATCATGATGCAAGAATTTAAAGAAAGCAAGATTAAAGAATTTCACCTTTTATTTATATCAACAATTTCATTACATTCGCTCAAGAACTACAAGAGGAAGAACTCGAACGTCGATTTGGCTTCGCTCGTCTCCTTGAGTCGCGGATCGGCTTGGATCACTTGCCCGATTGAAGATTGGCTCGGCTCCTAAAAGGTTGAAGGCTTCTTGCTTGATTGGTACTCAAGATCTTGAATTTGGAGTGGAATTAGGGTTAGGGTTTCGCACAAGCCTTGTCGCTAGACTTGTGGAAGAAGATGAAGAATTAGAATGATGAGAGAAAGCTAACTAATGATGAACTAATCCACTCCTCAACCCTTAGATCTAGGTTCCTATTTATAGCCATCAAAACCCTAGATCTAGGATTTAAATTTTAAGTTTCCCTCCAAAAGTTTGTTGGATGAAATTTGAATTTCCCTCCAAAAGTTTGTTGGATGAAATTTGAATTTCCCTCCAAAAGTTAGTTAGAGGAGAACCTTCTAGATGTGATTAGTTAGGAGGGAGCTTCTAGAAGAGGTTAGTTAGGAGCTTAATTAGGATTAGCTTTGCTTAATGATCCTTGCTGATCTGGCAGAAGACTCTGGAGAATTCTGGAATTTGACGTGTCAAAATGGAGTGTAGGCCTTGAGATAGGAGTTTTGCACTGAAAATTGAGCGATGATGTGGCAAAACCGCCGCGGAACCGCGGCGCAAGCCGGCTCCCGCCGCGGTTCCGCAGCTCTTTTGGGGCTTTATGGCTTGGAATTTCTTGTGCTGTTTTGGGCTGAATTGTGGGCCTTTATTTGATATGTTGATTTTTATATTTCCTTTTGGATTGCTACCAGATCTGAAATCATTGAGTTGGCGTATTTTTGATCAGCTCTTTTGGCTTTGCTCCTGCAATTTCCTGCACAAATCTCGATACAAGTGTTGCGCAAATACAGAGATGATGCGATGCCATGAAATGCGGTCAATTTCCCTTAAAGTGCCGTTTTAAAAGTCTAACACATGCAATCTGATATTTAACGACTGATTTGCTAATATGTGAAATATGAATACCGAACACTTCTAAATGAGTGCAAATGATAGGGAAATTGCCGGTTAAAATATGCAATATTTTCGACTGATCAGGTGGGTAACCTCAGGCGCCCGAGAAGTACTTCGGTATCCTCAAAAACGGTGACATAGAGGTTCTTGTTTACCCAGACTTGCCATTATTGCTGTTCTAGACTATGAGACCCGGCAAGAGGATGAATATAGCGTCGTTCTAAACTAGCTTTAGAAGTGCACGTGTATATGACTCTGCCAAAAGGTTGTTGTGGTCAGTGGGAGCAGCGGAAGCATAGTGGACAAGTAGCTTATGTCTATTTATAGACTAAAGCAGATATAGCGGAGATAGATCATCTATTTTTGGTGTGACAGTCATAAGCTTTGACTTCATCAGAATAGGAGATGGATCTGTTAAGAAGGCAGTAGGGTGTGATGTCTTGGTATTTGGATGACATACACTTTGTAGGAAATGAAATTCCTATACTCGATCGGTTATACTGTGGTTGTCACATAGTGGTTTCTCCACAAAGGATATGGATATAATATCAGGCATTCTGGTTACTAGATATATGGTTTTAGATCTAGATTTGGGTAGTTTCCCAATCTGGGTACTTAGACAGTATTCTAAAGGTGTTTTAGAATAGACGACTCCTGGCATGGTGGTGTACCTGCAGGTGATGGAGTCACCCTCTCCAAAGGTGTCTTACAGACTAAAGTGAAGAGAGATGTGCATGATAGACATATCACTTGCTTAGGCAATTGAGTCAATCATGAGATATCAAGTACCACACCGGATGTTGTTTTTGCACTAGCTGCAATAAGTTTATATATTAATCCAATCCTGGAGAAACGTTCGGAAGCAGTTTATGAACATAAGTAGATGTTCTAGGAATTTGATAACGGCAGCCTCCTTCGGGAGACAGTTATCATTCCAGGCTTCCAAGGTGACCTGGATGACAGAGTGACTGTCAGAGTTATAGTTTTCCCTTTTATTAGGGGCAGTAGTTTGGACAGGTGGTCCAAGCGGATACTGAGGGAGGTATGGCGCAAGATACTAATTAAATTCAGTTGACGATACAGTCTAAGAAGTTTGCTGGATTTGGAGTTCATTTGTGAACTGGGTCCCATCAGATATCCAGACATATTCTAAAATAGGTATTGCTCATTTCGGGAGATGGTTTTCTCCACGAACTTGAGATAAAGAGAGACATAGAAAGAAACATTGGAGTGGATCCACTTACTGAGGCTATTTCTCGAACGCGATAGTTTCACAATAGAGCTTTGTGAAATTGATTAGTAGAGAAGTTGGGTGTTCGGTATCACACGGGCTGTGAGTATGCGACACCACAATAATTAGCCTTAAGTGCAAGTGGGAGATTGTTGGCTATAGTGCCCTTAAGTCAATTATTGGATCGCAGGCACGTGATTGTAATGATTGAGGGAGGACCTATACTGGTAGAACAGTCTTACTCGAGATGATAGTATACTATCTGGTTTGTCTGTATCATCGTGTACATACTTCAGGTGACATTACAGATCACTATTACATGTTGATAGAGCCCATAGGATTCTTGCTTGACTACCAGCAGTATGATGACGATCATATACGTAAGAGTTGGGCAGTCTATAAGCACATCCTTAAAGTGTCCCTAGTCGTGGGAGTTTCGAGACTGGGCATCGATACTCCAGAGTAGACTAGTGTATACTGATCGAGACCCCGACGAGAGATGGGGGCCGGTCTCACAAGCCATTGGTGTCAGTTGGTTCACCTAAGATGTATACAGGTGCTCATTGGGTTATGAGTACACCGGACGGACTCGCTGGGAACATGATAGTTGGTATTATACCTATTGTCAGATAGTAGTTCCTAGGTGACATGTGTACAGGTTAGTCTATCGACCTGAGATCATCATTTGTCTCGTGTGAGTTCCCACTGTGCTTTGATTACTACCCTACCACGGCTCAAAGGAGTCGTGCAAACAGGTTTTAGTTGGGTACAATCCCGAGCCATATGGAGGCAGTGAGCGGATCGTCAGGGGATTCGTCTCTCCCGGTATTAGGGGTTGATGTCGTGGTGTGCAGGGGTGGCCATCACCAGAAATTCTTGGCTAAGGTAGTCGAGAATTACTGACCTAGGATCGGTAGTTTCTCAGGTGGTGATAGGTTTCATACTGACACTAAATGTCGCGTTATTAGGGGTCTGACTTTATCCATCCCCTAGACTCGATATGCGATACTCATAGACGAACGGACCGGACTGTACAGATATTGTCACTATCAGGCTCAGTAGGGTTTCAAGATGAGTTTGCTCGTCGGCCTCCCTTTCGCTCAATACCTGGATAGCCGTTACGTACAGCTAGTTCCACGTGCTTGTGGTTAAACCCATTGCCAGCGTATTGACGAGTCTTTAAAGTCCCGCACAGAGGGTTTCCCTGGTTCGGGCGAAACGTTGTAGAGGCCGTATGGTTTTATCGCAGGGTTTAATCATATACGTATACTTGTGCACGGATCATGATCGGACGGATAATACTAGTGGGCTTTGGTTTAAGCCGGATCCTAGTATTATATTGTTGGATTATTTTCGTCTCGTTATATTCGTATTCTTTCGGAATACGGATGCGGGTATGTATATACGGATGAGGGGTATTCTTGTAATTCGTTACAAGTTTACTTTAGAAGTTGCATTTTCTTTTTGGATTAAACATTTAGTTTAAATGTTTATTGTGAGGTGTAAAGTGTGAGTGCAAGTCTTGGCATTGTGCATCGATTCATAGCACATGCACTTGGTGACTCATGGTATTGGGTCATGTGTTGATTCATTATGTTATGGATAAGATATTTGTTGTGGGCATTTTGTGAGATGGCAGATCTTTTTCTTTCATTGGCTTTTCTTTAGTTGCCGACTTTCACAAAATGAACACAACACTTAAGCCATTTCTTGACTTGCTTTTCTTGAGCTCACACTTTCCACTCTTGGCAACTTCTTCAACCTTCACCCAAACCCTCTCATGAGTTGAGAATCTTTGGGTGTTTTGAGACAAAGTAATCACACACTCTCTCTACTTCATCTTTGGTATCTAGGCTAGCAAACTGGATGCTCGAGTTGCTTCGGTTTTGAGGCAGGAGCCCGTATTACTAACCCTCGACGTGGATCTTCTTCGATGTAGGGAGACCGGAGATCAAACTTGATCGAGGAAGCTGCGAGGAGCTTGGGACAGAGATTGAAGACCAAGGACACGGATCGATCGGTATAACCTCTCTAAACCCCTTTCTAATAACTAGTATAGGGTTAATGATACGATCCGTTGATTAGGGTTCTATTAGCGCCGGTTTCTAAAAGTTTTTGTTCCGCATTTGGCCATGGATTGATGGCCGGGGCGCTGCCGTAACCTAACAGCTTATGGACTACCCAGCCCCCACATGTATGATCGCCATCATAACGTTTATAGTCAAGCAATAATCCTACGGGCTTTATCAACATATATTAATGATACGTAATAAAAAGTAAAACTTATACACATGTTATGATAAAGACAAACCAAATAGCATACTATCATATCGAGCAAGATTGTTCTGTACATACATATGTCCAAGCATCCACTACACACACAATAATGGCCTCTAGGGCATACATATCCAACACAATGGAGACTATTCACACCAACTTATTCGTTCATTAATGCAGTCACAGGAAAATAAGCGAACACCAGACCAATCCCAGTTTTCTGATTATAACGAGACCTTCTTCCATGATCAAGAGCTGTTATTATCTCAGGAAATGATATATGATTTAGGGACCGTTTGATTGGGCGTTTTGAGATCTCAAAAACTCTTTTAGAGCTAAAAAAATACTTTTGAAGAAAAAATACCAAACATGCCCTATGCCCAAAAGCTCTTTTGAAGCTAAAGAAGAAGAAGAAAATCTTCTTTTTCCAGAAGATAAAAAATGAAGCTTTGGGAAAAAAGCTTTTCTTAAAATTTTTTTATTCCTATTGTCACCTCATCATCATCATCCTAGCTCGACCCTTGCACTTGATTTCTTTCCTCATCATCTTCCCAGTTCGAAACCCTAGGCGATCGAGATGATCGAGATCGAAACCCTAAAAGATGAGGATGACGAAGAACTCTAGACGATCGAGGCCCCCGAGCTCAACGTGATCATCAAGAGGTTGATCGATGAGATCCTAATTTTGAGCTTCATACATCAGGTGATCGAAACCTCTCGACTTCGATAAAGAATCCATAAATCGAGAGGATGGATCTCAAGTATTTTTCTGCAGATATTTTTGTACAGATCTTTTGATCTTTGTGAATCTTTTGAAACTAAATTGTAAATTTAAAAAATGATGTTTTCTTTCACTGATTTCTCTGAAATATTAAGAAAAATGTTGCTCTTTATGACCATTTAAATAGTCAACAACACTTCTGTAACTCCTAACGGGTTTTTGAACTAAACAACTTTTCAAATAAAAAAGCACATTTATAATAGCACTTTTGTCTAAAGAGCTTTCTTCAACAACACTTTTGCTAAAAACTCTTTTCGCAACAGCCCAATCAAACATGCCCTTAGTCCGAGCCCTATTTCTGTCGTAATATGACCATATACTCACTCCAGCTCTTGCTGTCCCCACACAGTGGTTCACAGTTTCCATAGCATTGTTGGAGCAAAGACAACATATTTGTGATATCTGAACACCTTTAGGGATCGACTATGAAGCCGTCAATAGTTTTCGATTCATGAATCTTCAGAAAAACTAGTCAATTCTTCGAGGGAGTTGCAATTTTCACAGGAGCAATGTCTCAGCACGAGGATTAACTAGAGCATGTGTCTTCCTTCTCGTCTACTATCGTCTAACTATGAACGCTGAATGGTTAGTGGTTGTTGACTAGCGAATTCGGTCCGAGACTCTCTGAATTTCCTCTCGTATGCTTTGGATGGGTTTTGAGTTTAAGGTTAAATATAAATCATGTTGCAGATAAAGATGGTGAAGAAACCCCCTATACAGTTTACCTTATATGAAACTTATACAACCTCAACGAATTTATTAGAGAAGACACCCTACTGGGCTTTCGACCAAACCCTTTAAAAACCTTCAAATTATATTCTAAATAACTCGATTGTTTGTATGTAGAACTTGTTTGTTTATGTTGTTTACAGTTTGTTTATGTTGTTTAATGAACAGACGTTGTTTAGAGTTAATCCCAGTGTTTTGAAAGAGTTATTTGGGCATTATTCTTTGGGCTGTGGGTCTATGGGCTTGTTTTTCTTTAGCCTTGGGTCCCCTCTATACTAGGCGAGCAAGAGAAAGAGAGGCCCCACATTAAATAAAAAGCAAGTCCAGTCAATTCATTTAAAAAAAATAATTCTTGGCAATGAAGAAAACCCCCTCTGTAAGGAAACAAAATTGGATGCTATAGCCTCATATAGTTATTATCCTCTCCGCGGCTTACGGATACGCGCAGCTCTTTCAATTCTCATTCGATTTCAGGCCATCGCTCCTCTCTTTCTCTATCGATTCACTAGATTAGGGTTAGCGGTTCTATTCTAAGGTTAGGGTTTTCATCATCCTGCGGCTCACCGGAACGCTGGCTCGCCCGATCCTTCCCTCTTTCTTCGGCGACGAGATGGCCCAGCAATTAGATCAGCGGGATATTGTTATCAAGGTAAGGATTTTTTTCTTCTTCTTTTTCAATTTTCATTTTTTTTGTTAGATGGTTCATATATATTGTGTGTTTGATCTTTTGCTAAATAAAGGTTGTAGCTTTAGATGTAATTGCTAACTCTCTGTTGTCAAACTTTTATTTTGAAGAAATTGGAATGGTTTTCTGAGTTTCTAGCTTTGTTCGGCTTGAACTGTCATTAGAAAAAAATAGGTTTTTTTGGTAGAGTTTAATGATTTGATGATGTAAGTTTTATTGCATATCTTCTATTTTTGGTTACAAATTAAGTCATAAACTTATACTATTATGTCTGTGTTCCTGACTGAAAGCTGTAGTGGTCTTATTTTTTATCAAATGTTTTTATCCGACTTGTTTTTTTTTTATATATCTTTGCATGTTACCTCTTTTTGGATGAAGGCTTGCTGTTTACCTGTTACATGCTCTCTTTTTACTCAGTATAATTGTGCACTATTGAACAATTAATACCTACTAATTTGAATTTTGAGTCTCCACAATTGGATCATAAATCACACGTGTGGGTCATCGATTATGTATATGATCAGGTTTCTATTGATAGTACCTTGATCATGTTTTGATAACACTGTGACGTCTAGTTGAAAATAACCTTTCAATTTTTCAAGTATAAAATGGAGTAGATGAAGATCCATACGCTTAATTTTACTTCAGTATTGACTTGAATATTGCCAGACTATTGCTCTTAAGTTATCTTAGGATTTGAAATATAAACAAGAAAGAGAACACATGTAACCATTTTTGAGAATTTGATTTTTTATTCTTTTCTTTCCTAAAATTTGCCTACCTCATATGCTTGGGATAAAAGGCTCAGTTGTTGTTCTTTCCTAAATTTTGTATAAGATAATTAGATATATAAATTAGTAATCAATATGTTTTTTTTGGTACGTTGAGTTATCTTAGGATATAAAATCAATTTAAAGACACATGAGTGCTACTGCAATGAAAGTTTTTTTGGTCTCAAATCTGTGTCTTGGAATTTATACAAGCTTTTAGGATGCTAGTGAATCGCGATTGAACACACTAAAATTTCTGTTCAACACGCAAGTGAACCTATTGCGTAGATTGTGTTCCTATGTTTATATTGGATCTTATAATTTTATATTTTATGTAGTGTGAATCAAGTGATTATGATTTACAACTTACGATCTATGACCTTGCTTTGTTTTGTAAATTGTTAGGTTCGAGGTTTTGGCCGAAACCACCAATACGTGGTGGGTTCGTATCGGTTTCGGTGGAGACCGGTACGAAACCTGAAACTGATACGAAATCAATCATGCAATATCGTTTCGGCTGAAACTTTTAAAAACTTATTTTTTAATACCATTTTTACTGTCATTGTGATCATTGTAGGCATTTGTTGATAGAAAACCGCAAAAAAGTACCCAAACCCTATATTAATATTTATTTAAGTACACTTTTCAATATATTTTGCATCATGGCTGGATTTTTAAACACTTGGATCACTGTCTTATAGAACCATAAATTTAAGTATTTAATATATCAATACTTATGTAGTATTACCATCGAAACTGAAACCCGAACCGAGATTAGTGAAACTAACCGAAACCCAGCAAAACTAATTAAATTTTGAGAGATCGATACCTTGGTAAATTGTGATCTAATTTTTGTATTTCCAATCTTTTCATGTGTAGTCTTTTGTTAAAGAGCTAATGATAATAAGTCGGTTGCCGTCATTTTACTCTTTTTATATTTAATTGACTTTTTTGTTGCTAATTATGTCTAGTTTGTGGAATATTTTAAAAATGGTTTATATCTATAAAACTCGCAAAAGGTTCGCTTGACAACTACCAAAAGTTTTGAAATCACTAAAAATCTACCATGAGTAAAGGTGCCATGTTAGCATTAATGGTGTCATGTCACCGTAACGCTAGCACTATAAATTAAATTGATGTCATTAAAAAAATCCAGAAAAACCTCAAATACTTGCTTCATCTCCTAACCCTAACCCGACCGCTTACCCTAATTGCTGCAGCCCTCTCTGCCTTCGCCTTAGACTTGTTGCAACCGACCTCGCCTCGTCGCCGCCGCCCTAGCCACATGTCGAGGCATTGACCCAAGCCTCCTCGACTTCGCCCTAGACCTACCCTCCCTTATCTACCTTGTTTATTGTTGGCCGAGCCTCACAGATTCATTAACCTCATCATCTTCATTATTTTTCTCTATCGTTTTCTCCTTCATATCTTCCGCTCTCCTCTGTCCTCCGTTGCCGACCTTCTCCATCCATCTCTGTTGGTCTCCATACACGCCACCATAAATGTTGATTAATAATCTATAATTATTTAAAATTGTTAATTAAATATTTTTAAAATAAAATTATTTTAATCAAGTATGTTATTAAAAGGGTAAAATGGTCATTTAATGTGCACAATTAGCATCGTTTGAAGTTGACCAGTGTTGACCGTTACCCATGCTAGTTTTTTTGTTAGATTTCAAACCTTTTGATAATTTCTTGCTAAATGATGAAACCTTTCGGGATTAATCTGGAAATAAGCACCTTTAATATTTGAAAATAATGTCCCTTAATTTATGCACATTACATTGTTGTGCTTTGCATATTGCACCTTGGATGTGCTAGCGTTTTGCACTTCACACCATGCCTTGCTCTACAAAACTTTTTTCGATAGAAAATTGCTTTATATGAAAACATTTGAATTTTTTTCCATAAAAGTGGTCTGTTTATGGTAAACAAGATATCTTTTCTATGCATGACTTATAAATTATCGAGATATAACCTTCTATCTATGTATGTATAAGGCTTGCAAATCATAGTTGTGTTTGACGCATACGGGCTCTTCAAACATCTTCTTTTTTCATGGTAATTATTGAGTTTTAGTGGTAGGCTTGGCATATAGGTTTATATAGTTTTTTTTATCTAAAGGCCAGACCAATTATCTAAAGCCCCAAACATTAAGTATAATTACCTAGAAATCATATTATAGCATTCCGTATACCAAACTTGAACTAGGCATGACTTAATCTTAGACCCCATATTACATACATGCTGCCTTTTACGAGTCATTGATCTTGAATTCGTAAGCACGACTAGGACAAATTTTCCTAGTGGGATAATTTTTTGGATTTGGATTTGTGCTTAGATTTTGGTGTTGTAACTGGATTTGGACTTGGATTTATTTGTCCGACTTAGATTTGGTTTTTGACTACTGATTTAGATTTATACCGACCCTCAGATTATTTGTACCATGACTGGAATAATTCTTATGAGGTCTTCGATAACATGGCAATTTTTATTATTTTATTGTTATAATTGTGTAAGGTTGGTAGAAATTAATTAATTATTTCAAAATTTGCGTAAATCGATTATTTTATTTAGAATTATTTTATTAGCAATTCATAATATCCATTAGAATTAAAAATAAATTATTTATCGGATTATTATTTATCCATAATTGCTTATAATTTAATCAAGATGAAAATTGAGAATATACAAGTTGAAATCCAAGTACTATGAGTCCTTATTTGGGTATATATTTAAGACAACTGGAGTTTATTTTTAAGTGGAGCTAGAGAGGATGCAAACTCTAGTTTGCAAGGGCCTACCTCCATTTTAAATTTTAATTTTAATGATGTGTTTGGCAATGGAGTTATCTAAACTCCAAGATTTTGTTTTGGAGTTTTTTAAACTCCAAAATGCATGTTTTCCTCCATTTTTTCGGAGTTTAGACAACTCTAGTTGGATTGGAGTTTCGTGAACTCCTGTTATCCCAACTTTGGAGTCTAGATAAACGGAGTATTCTAAACTCCAAAATGATACCTAAATATCGCATAGTTAGGATATTGGAGTTAAGTTTAGATAACTTTATGAAACTCTACTTATCTAAACTCAACTCTATTGCTAAACAACGCTTAAAAGTTATATAATTTAACCAATCTAAATATTGACAAGAATTAGATTATATCTAGCGAGAAAAAGTTTTTATGGTTTGAGAGAGCCGATGAGGACATTATAAAAATACGAACACCCATAAAAATTGTAATATATAATTTAATCAATCAAACCATAAGTAAAATTAAATTAGATCAAGAAAAAAATTTCTTAGGATTGTGAGAACTGATGAAGAAGTTCTAATGACCAAACATCCATAAAAACACGCGCTATATAATTTAATCAATTAGAACATCGGCTAAATTAGATTAGATAAAGGAAAAAGATTTTAGGGTTTGAGAGAGTTAATGAAGAGGTTTTAAAATCCAAGAATCAAAGAAAAGAATTCAAGCTTTCTTCTCAGACTTTTTTCTATAATTATCGTAGCTTTAGTTTATATAGTCGGTCAGACTTTAGGAGTGCAATTGAAATCTGAGTCCAATAAATCAATTGGCAATAACACTATAATCTAAAATTCAAATCGTAGTCCAAAACCAATACCACTAGTGACTAGACTTTAAAATCAAAATCCTAATCCACAATCAATAACACTAGATTTTATAATCCAAATCCTAGTGCAAAACCAATGTCACTAAAAACTAAAATCCTAGAAAATGTCTAAATCCAGTCAAGGAATCCAGTACCAATAACCCCTCCATTAGGAAAATCAGTTTTAATTCATTTTGTAGGGTAAATTTATGTTTACACAATTTTCAGGTATAATATACTGGCTCTGATAAGATGGTGGCATATATTATATTTATGTTTATTTATCAGTATATATTTATGTAAATATGTATGTACAGATACAAAGATTCACACTTTCACATAGCAAATTACATATTTTGACATCATCTACATACGAGTATAGATGGTAGGAGCTGATTGCTGGAATTCCTACATGTCACCTATGTTCTTTCTTGGCTTCAAAATTTCCGTTCTGAAGGATGCAATTCGTTTTATTCAGAACAATTAAACTAAAGACATATTTCCAGCGCATGTTAGTTATGAGAACTAACTGTATAATTTTTTAAAATCTACCGAGCCATCACCAACTATAGGATAGACATTCTTTAATTACATACTTATGCTAAAGTAGCTAGCAATTAGGATATGAAAAATAGTTGTTCATTCCATCCAACATTATGTGTCGAATTGTCGATGTACCCTAATGTTCCGAAAAAGCCTATCATTTCCATACTTTGTTGCATACTAGTAGCGAACTATGTCTCTGTTTTGTTCTACATACCAAAACCTTCTGAGTTTGAAGTATCTTGGTTCATACACACATCTTGACAAATGATGCAAACTAGTCTTCATGATCTCATTGTTCTGAAAAGTGTGTTGGAAAAAGACATCGATTGCAGGCATTTTACCTATGGAACTGTGGTCTTAATTGTTCTAGTCATAAGAAACCATTATTTTAAAATCACTGATGCATAGGCTGAATTGCAAATGCATAGGCTGAATTGCAAATGCATATGCTTTTAGTCGGCAACCATTTTAGAGCTTGTAGATCATATCTTGATCATGATGGCGACATGCATGCATCATTCATTGAGACTATCTGTGTACTTTTGAGAAATATCATATATTGTTAGGTCATTTCAGTGTAGTCACTTGACATGTGACATTTGTATACACACAAACACATATATTGAGCTAAAGGAGCATAGCTATTGAGTGAAACTTATCTCTCCAAAGCGATGGCTCACTGATAGTGCTATCATTTTGGGAAAAACAAGGAGAGCTAACATTTATAGAAAAGCAGGGGTTAACATAGCGGTAAAGCTTCTTGCCATCGATTGAAAGGTCTGTGGGTTCAAACCCCAAATTTTTTGATCCGGAATACTTTGATAACGAAAAGGGAAAAAATGAATGAGAAAAACCATTGTTCTTTACTAATTTTCAGAAGAGGGGATATCATGGAGTGTTGATTTAAATGAAATAATTGAGGATTTAAATGAAATAATTGAGAATTTAAACGGCATTGAATTCCTGAGTTCTAATCATAATTATTTTACACAAGACACCATAAATTTCTTTTATATTTTTTGAAAGCAAACCACCAATAAACTAAAAAATTACACTAAACCTCATTGATCTACCTTTCCGTTCGAACGTGTTCAAACAAACATGTGCCTCCCATGGGACTTTATACGTCTCCAAAATACCTCTTTGGGTAAGTTAGGAGGATGAAGAAGTGGCAATTTGTGAAAATAGTCTTTTTCTGGAAACACCATAATGGTATTAAGTGTAAGAAAGGAAGACTAGTTGTACTAGTTGTGTGTTTTTCAGAGGTCAATGGCATTTTAATGAAAACTGAAAAGCTTGATGGTCTTTTTGTAGTTTACGTTATATTTGGTCAAGCCATATGTATTTTTAAATGAGTTTATTGAGGGGTGGTGGTGCACTGCTGAAAAAGCAACTTAGCAAAAGCTCGTGGTGTAATGATGTCACTTATCTACCTGAGTTTAAAATGGAGCTTCTGTATCTCCAATATGTTCCGTGGTTGAAATTTTTGTGATGGTATTGTTTGGGCCTTTCTATGTCATGTCAATTTTCAACTTGGGTTGCTGCTTTATATCCAGTTGCTAGATAACTGGTACTTAGTGATGAGCATTCATTTTTTCCTTCGTCTCTATTAATATAGCCGAACCATTAAGCAGAACCCTTGAGGATTCTGCATTAAGAATTTGCAAAAAACTTTGCCTTTATAGGGCCATGGAATATGGTAATGGAGAATGATTATATATAAACCCCCCATCCGTTCACTTTATGTATAGGCCCTTAAAATTAACTTGGTGTCTAGCTCCTTAAACTGGGGCTGCCCCTACCTAAATGCCCTAAGTACACTTCTGGAGGGAAAATTTGGGCCCGCACCATTGCAATCTCTACAATAGTGGTCGAAATTGCGATTACCAACTAAACTTAGGTCGAAATTGCGATTACAATAACGGCCTGGTTCTAAGTCCCAGTTCGAGGCTCAAGGGCCTCAGTTTGGTTTGCTGCGTGGACTTCCTACTGCCACTGTAAGGCAAGTAGTGCCCCTTTGTTTAATCAATCGCAAGTGAAGCGGACAAGGCAGGAGGGCCTTTCGCTAGCATGTTGAAAGAGCTTTTGCTCTAGGGCTTCTACTGGGAATGAAAGTTCCCTATTAGGATCCTTAGTAAAGTCAAGTCTGATGCTTGACCTGAAATGGGTCGGCGACAGCCGGGATACCTGAGGGCATAAATTCCAATCCGACTTCAGAAGTTCACCTCCCGAGACCCCTGAGCCAACTTGACGAAACTGAAAGTGAAGTCAAGTAAACTCATAACATTTTGTATTTGTAATTTGCATATCGAATTCTTAAATCAAACAAATATTAATCGCACGTTTCATTATCTTCATACTTATTCAAATTTTCATACAACAACAACAACTGAGCCTTTTATCCCAAGCATATGGGGTAGGCTACATGAACCAACATGAGAATCACGCCGGGTCCAGCACATGAATCCTCCGCCTCCACTCCTATCGAACAATATACTTTCATTGAGTCCTTTGGCAACCATATCGTTTTGTATCACCTCCATCCATGTTTTCTTCGGTCTCCCTTTTGCCTTTTTGCCAATATCGAGAGTATCTATTCGTCGAACCGGTGCTTTCATAGGTCTGCGTCGCACATGACCAAACCATCTTAGCCGGTTTTCCCGCATCTTCTCCTCCACAGGTGCTACACCAACTTTTGCACGAATATCCTCATTTCGCACCTTATCTTTTCTAGTGTTACCGCACATCCAACGAAGCATGCGCATCTCCGCTACGTGCATCTTCTGTGTATGATGCTTCGTAGGAGCTCAGCATTCTGTACCATATAATAAGACAGGCCGAATAGCGCTTCGATAAAACTTCCCTTTCAATTTTAACGGAAAGTTACGATCACACAAAATCCCTGTTGCACTTCTCCATTTCAACCAACCAGCTTGGATCTTTTGATTAATATCACTATCGATCTCCCCATTCTTTTGGATGATGGAACCTAGATATCTAAACTGGTCGCTCGGTGATATCTCTTGCCCTTCCAATGTTATACCAATATTGTTTTGACTTCTCTGGTTATTAAATTTGCAATGCATATATGCTGTCTTGGACCTGCTCAATCTGAATCCCCGAGATTCCAATGTTTGCCTCCATAATTCCAATTTGGCATTAACCCCTACTTTCGTCTCATTTACTAGAACAATATCATCAGCGAATACCATACACCAAGGTACCTCATCTTGGATAGTTCTAGTAAGCTCATCCATCACGATGATAAACAGAAATGGACTTAATGCAGATCCTTGATGTAAACCAATTGTAATCGGAAAATCACTCGTTAAGCCGCCGCAAGTTCTGACATTTGCCACTACTCCATCGTACATATCCTTGATTATTCAAATTTTCATACATGCTTTTTTTTCCTTAACGCACATCCCCTAAAATGTAGATTATTTAGTAATGAAATAATGTATGAAATTAGTATACAAAATTAATCCTAAGTTTCTATACAAAATAAGATATAATTTTTGAAAATGTAATAGAACTATAACACTAATACTATTATGCTAAACTTAAACGGTTATTATTGAGTAAGTTAAATATTTTCATTTTTTTAATTACACATGCATTGCACTTGCTTTAAATTTATTTTTTAATTTATTTTCAGGTGAAATATGGTGACACACTGAGGCGCATTGGAGCTTGTGTCCATGGAAAGCTCATGGATCACAACATGAGCAAACTCAGAGCCAAAATAATTAGTCTCTTCAATTTCAGCCATGACGCTGACCTCATCCTGACATATACTGATGAAGATGGTGACGTAGTCACACTCCATAACGACGATGAGCTTTGTGATGCTGTTATTGGTCAGCACCTGAACCCTCTCAGGATAAATGTTCAGTTGAAGTCCACTGGCAGTTCTCTTGCAAAATCGGAGACATCATCTTCTGCTAAGCC
The DNA here is from genome assembly GCA_030015575.1 of Agapanthus africanus. Classification (NCBI taxonomy): domain Eukaryota; kingdom Viridiplantae; phylum Streptophyta; class Magnoliopsida; order Asparagales; family Amaryllidaceae; genus Agapanthus; species Agapanthus africanus. Next base: position 199,877,442 of record CM057347.1, on the reverse strand, counting down.
CTGTGTTGATGAACCACTGAAATCTATACCAGAGCCGATCATAAGTGCTCTTTCAAATGTTTTCACCGTTGCACAGAAAGCAGTATCAACTTCACCAGCATTTGATGTAGTGAATTCTGAGCCATTCAAAAACGCAATTGAACACCTCTCCAAGGATGTGAAGAAAGTGGCTTCATTTTCACCTGCACTTGCCCAAGTTGTGGAACAGTTCTCCAAGTTGGGATCCTCCAGTGCGAGCCCACCATCTGGCCTCACCACTGATTCATCAGGTGGGCCCAGTGGAGCTTCCACTCATTTGGTGGATCTTAATGTTGCTGACGACCCCAAAGCTCCCAATGAGCCAATTCTGGAAACCACTGAATTACCAAGTAACATACCGATTTTTTCTTTTGCTGTTAACAACACTGATGCTCCTAGAAATGCAACCCAATCTTTGTATCCATTGGAAGAGTTACTGGACTCAATTTGGGCCGCTAATAAAAGCTCCGAGCATGAGAAGGAAGCTGGTCGTAATCTTGATGGAAAATCATTTGGAGCTGCTGTCTCAGATTTTTCCCCTATCAATCAGGGTGCCAATGCTTTAGAAAACTTTTGGAGTCCATTGACAACAGAGCCTCGAGCTTTCCCCCCATCACTAGGTGGTTTCAATCCTCACTCTGAATTTATCCCCCCAATTTCTCCAGCAATGACGCATCCTTATCAAAGATCTCATAGCCATAGTGAGCACACATCGCGGACTTTCCATAGGGGTGTTCAATGTGATGGGTGCGGAATGCATCCGATTGTTGGGCCCAGATTTAAGTCCAATGTGTAAGAAATTTCAGGATGATGCTGGTTGTTGTTTGGTTAAATTTTTTGCGGCGACTTTGATTTTGATGCTAACTTAATCTTCTTTGCTCGTTGCAGGAAGGACGATTACGATCTATGCAACATTTGTTTCAGTCAGATGGGCAATGAAACTGATTATACCAGAATAGATCATGCTCTTCACCATCCTCACCGTGCACCCAGACTGTTGAAGGAGTTCCATAAGCATGTATGGTGAAGTTTCACCTATCTGATTATTATGTACTTCTTATATTTAGGCATTAATTACGATCTCTTCTTGATAACAGCATTCCAAATTTCACGTCCCATCACCAAATGTGCTACGCGGTTGTGGAGTAAGACCCCATAAAACAAAGCTGGAGAGTCGTTTCATTCAAGATGTGACCGTCTTAGATGGAACAGTTATGCCACCTTCAACACAATTCACTAAGATATGGAGGCTGCGTAACAGTGGCACTGTTCCTTGGCCCTTCGGCACTCAGCTTGTGTGGGTTGGTGGTGATCGATTTGGCGACCGGCTGTCAGCAAATTTAGAGGTAACAAACTAGTGATTTGGGGTCTCACCACTACTGATAAAAACAGTGAAAAGGTCCTCTGATGAGGATCCTACCATTCATCAACTTGATTTATATAAGAGGTAGTTTCCCAACTAGTGATGGATGGTTGGATCCCATCATTAAACCTCCATTGATTTTACTAGTGGAAAAATCCAAATTAGCAAACTAGTACTTTCTTAACTTGCTCAGAAGCTTTTTTTACTAACTATTAATTATCTTCCCCAACCATTTGCCCAATTTATGCAGATTCCGACTGGTGGCTTTCCCTTTGATAAGGAGCTTGATGTTGCCGTTGATTTTACTGCACCATCAAGGGCTGGCTGTTATGTTTCATACTGGAGAATGGCATCGCCTTCCAGGCACAAGTTTGGGCAGCGGGTTTGGGTCCTTATCCAGGTTTGGACTGTTTCAAAAGCTCACCACACTCATCAAAAGTCTTCTCTCATCTAAATGGGACTGGCTGTACTGTAAAATTTGACAAAGTTTAACGACCAGTTGTCTACATGATGTCTGGGAAAGATGATAGGTTATAGTGATAAAATCCACACTGCTGTGTTTTTTGTCACATTCTTGATATCCATTGATTCTTACGAGGATGTTGAGTTTTGGCATCATTTTTGGACATTTGATAGGTTATGCTCATTGTAGATATGCCTGATTAAATGACAATTTACCTGCATAATTCACATCTTTACTATTATAACTAGAACTTATAGGGGTAGACCAAAAAACTTTTCTTTTTTCTATCAAGTAAAAAGAAAAAAAAGGAGAAAAGTCCTTTAGCAAACTCTAAATCCACACAATGCCACCTCATATTTCCAAATAGATAATATTACCTATTTACTCTTTTCATAGAAATGCTAAAAGAGAGCAATTCTTTCCATGGGCCCCTTCCCCTCTCTCTCGCTCTCTCTCACACACACATTTATTATCATAAAAAAATTAAAGAAAAAAATCAAATACAAGCATCATGAATTTTAACAATTTATAGATCACCCCTTAAATATTACCTTTTTTCATTTTAAATTTTTTTCATAGCTCTGTCCATGACCTCTAATATATACACACGTGCATCGCACGTGCAAAACACTAGTAGTGCTAATAATGCAGCTATTTTACTCAATCGGTTGCTAGTTAAAGACATTTAAACGCCGACTGATTAGCCTTTTAAATCTTGTTTTACAACATTGCTGTTTAATATTTGATTGCATCCCTTAAAAACATAGGTGGGGTACCCTCAGCCAAATTTTACTGCTGCTGCTGGTGCCAGTTTTCACCCAGATATTAACTTGAACCTGCCTCCTAAAAGCAGCAGTCGTAATGAATCAGTTATCATTGATGTGAATGCCGAGCCTCTCGACAATGTCAAGGCCACAATCACAAGCACAAATGTTAAGGCAGTGGAGGTTGAGGATGTCCCAATTCAACTTTTTGAGCAGCAGCAGGAACCTCCTGCTCAAGTGCTGGATCCTGCCCATGACAAGCTTCCAAAATCCAGTCAGCCCCCAACACTAGTTGTTTCTTCTTCGTCTTTCTATCCTTTAATCAATCTGCCTATGCTTGATGAAGCAGTAGATGTTGCTGATAGCAGCAGCAACGATTTGGAGCAGATCCGATTCAAGGAGCTGGAAGAGATGGGGTTTAGGCAGATTGACTTGAACAGAGAGGTTCTCAGGCTTGACCAATATGATCTCCAGCAGTCTGTCGATGATCTCTGTGGCTATGCTGAGTGGGACCCGCTTCTCTCAGAGCTACATGAAATGGTAAACTATATATATTTTTCTGCTTTAGTTTATTTCTTTTTATTTGGCTTATTTGTAGAGAACTCCCCCTTTTTCCCCATGCAACTGGAACTGATCTAACTTCTAAAAACATGTAGTTAACCCCCAAGTGTAGACTTTTTTAAGTTTCCGTTGTGTATTATCTTCCATAACCTTTTCTACCAATTACCCCTGGGGCAGACCTGTCATGAGTAACCTTGGTTTATGTGGGGGATTTGGAATTTTGGATTCCTTGGTCTGTTTTTCTCCTGCTCTAAAGATTGGATGGCTCATATTATTGTAACACAGGGGAGGCCCATGGTTGTGTGGGTTCATGAGGAAATTTAAAAGCAGGCATTCATCAGAGTAGGAAAAAACCGAGCAGGGGCGCGTGTGATGCAGCTACAGTAGAAATATGTAGGCTAACCTCCAAAACCTTTTCCGCATTATATATGAATTTCGACTCGTCAAATCTTTTTGGTTTGTCAGCCCTGGCCAATACTTTGCTTGCCTGACATTATAGGAGACGGTATTAGCCAGGTTATAATTGTACTACCACTAAATGGGAAACAATAAAAATATGAAGATGGGTGCATTGCTTGGTATAAAGAGTGTAGATAATAAAGTAAATCGCTTTTCAGGTATAAGCTATGAAACATATGCTTCAGTAGGTTGTGTACTACTTGAGTTTGGCATGTGCGATGCATGTAAGATTAGAGGGTTGGGCTTGACTATCACACTATACTGAAAGGGAAAAAACCCATTTTCCCAAAACATCCAAATCAAATCCCTAACAGAACCTCTCGCTTCTTTCCTGAAGATGGCGAAGAACTCATTGCCCTGCCAAGGTGCAGAAGGCCTCTTTTTAGGGTTTTTAGGATGGAGCTGATGTTGGGAAGGAGAGTGATCGCAGTGAAATCATCTATAGGTACTAATATGTTAAATTTGCAATTGAGGGATAAATTTGGAAGAAAATGGCAGAGACAGGAAACTTCTCTCTTAGGCCTAGTTTGGCAGCAGAGTCTGTGGAAACCACGGATTTATTGAAGTTGTAATGGATCGGAGTTTGTAGGCATTCGAACCTCGGTTTTAGAAACCACATGTTTCACCATAAGTTGAGCTTGTTCTTCGGCAAACATTGCTTCAAGGTTAAGTTGCTGTATTTTTTCAAACCCTAATAATAGTGGTGTTTTCGTAATCAATGTATATATCCTGGTTTTAGAAATTCATTTTGATTGCCAAACTGGCCACAGAATCAGTTTTGAGGTTTGGTATCTAAAGCATATGAAACCATAGCTTTGGAGGTGAGAGAGCATACTTTTATAACTCTGAACGGTTTCCTGAAATTTAGCCTTTTATCCCTTGGGCTGGACAAGTATAAACACTGATGATGAAGGGTATATGGCAGGGATTCCATGACAGGGAGCTGAACAAGAAAGCGCTGATAAAGAATAGTGGAAGCATCAAGCGAACCGTGTTGGATCTCATTGCTGGCAAGATGGACTAGGCTCTTATATATATTATTACTTGAATAATTGACGGTTTCTATTATATATGTTTGTATGGAGACTTTATAAGATGCTTTCCTCTGCTTATTTCTGCACCGTGTTGAAGATGATACGTTATAAGAACTTAACTGGCTGCAGCTTCTGTATATATGCATGCAGCAGTTAATGGCTTTGATGAATCTTATTATTCTCAAATTTGGAATCTTATTATCCTTTAATTTTCCTTATGTGTTATACGTGTCCTGTCTTTATTTAGGTTCCTTGTGATTATTCTGGCTTCCATATGATATTTCATTTTATTGTTCTATGAGGCGCAAAAGTCCAATGTAAAGGACGATAATTTTATTTTCCCAAAATTAAAATAAAAGAACAGTAATTAGCTTTGGTGGTCCTTTCTTGTTTGGTACTTAGGGTTTGTTTGCTTCAACTCGAGTTGAAAGTCGAGTTAAAAGCCATGGATGAATATGAATATAAACTTTGAATTCTTATCTTCAGTCGACCTTCAGTGGGTTTTAATAATTTTTTATCCAGCTTTTCGAAGCAATTCTAGATCCTTGGATCCGTTAGGCAACCGGTTCAAACGGTAAACCCACTACCATGTGAAGGCGTGAAGCCCAAGTTCCTCACGTGCCCTGTCAATATCAATTACAACATCAAATCAATCACTCTCTCTCCTCCCTGAAAGAAAAATCAAGCTCTTCTCTCAATTTTTTAATCGTTTGGTTTTTTGACCGAAAAAGAATAGTACTAGCTCCTTTACCTTTTAAATGTTGCTAAAAACTTGCTAATATCCAAAGTCATGTAAGTTCTTATAAATACTTTCATTATGTATTTGGTATCAAAATATTTTACAAATACCTATAATACCCTCTTTTCTTTCTTCATTTTCCTCCTATCCATTACTTCATTTCTATTTCTATTTCTATCTTAATCTCCTCCTCCACCTCCATGCTACAATCAATATCCTTACTGTTTATGAGCTCCTCAAGTCTCATGCGTTTTCTTGACCGTTTTCCCAAAGTGTCTTGGGTTAGGGTTTTGATTCCAACTCCAAAAGTTATTCGACACTCTCACATTAGATTTTTATCTAAGAGTTACAAATTTTATTAGCAAACCGTAACCCCATGCCGGATCAGATGAAGCTTGAAGATTTAAAAAGAAATTTCCTCCTATCCATTCCCTTTTCATTTCTATTTTTATTTCTTTCTTAATCTCCATCTCCTCCTCCATGCCACAATCATCATCCTTACCGTTTATGAGCTCCTCAAGTCTCACGCATTTTCTTGACCGTCTCTCCAAAACGTCTTGGGTTAGGGTTTTGATCCCAACTCCAAAAGTTATTCGACACTCTATCTCACATTAGATTTTTATCGAAGAGTTACAAATTTTATTAGCAAACCGTAACCACATGCCGGATCAGATGAAGCTCGGAGATTTAAGAAGAAACAATCAAAACCTTTCTCCATCATCATGGTTGAGAAAAATTATAGTATGTTTATGTTTATTTTTTTTTGAGGTCATATTTTTGAAAAATGAAACACAGTGTATGATGAAATGTTTAATAGAAGAAGTGAGAGATCATCATTACCTACCAATTTTCTAACGACACGATTATGATGAAAGAGTTGAATGAAAACCTTTTTATTTCTGGTAAGAGACGTTGCAATGGTGCATGAAGTTATTGTCTTCATAAGATTGCATCAACGGTCGTAAAATTGAAGTTCGATTTGTGTTGTGCTCTAAATGCAAGAAGGAATGACATAATTAAAATATGTATGTTTGGTGAATGATGTTTTTTAGAGTCTCGGCACTTTAATATTTTTGGACCAAGTTTTAATATTGCTAATTTGATATATATATGTAGCACTTAAAATTATATGTGACACTTAACAAATATTTGTAGCATTTAAAACTGTTGGTGTTTGGTGCTCGCGCCGCGGAGGCCGCGGTCAAGACGAAAGCGAAAACAAAAACTTTATACAAGCACCAAACACACATACCCAAGAAATCGATCCAAACACCTAAAACTAGAAAGCTAATCATGCAAGGGTATAGAAATATAACTTTCGACGCGTGTCCACCTAATTGTGGAAGACCCCTCTAAGCTCGTAGACGTCGGGAACACACTTGAAAGGTGACCACCCTTGCAGAAGAAGATCCGCCCGAGAAAAACCGGAAAAGGTTCCAACCAACGCTCCAAACTTGCTAAGGATGGATAGTGGGTGATGTAGGAATTTTTCCACTAATTTTCCTTTCAAAAATCCATGCTCAAGTGAGCAAGAAGAAGAAGGAGAAGATGTAAGGAAAATGGCCAAGTCTTGAGCCATGAAACATGAACTTTAAGAATGTAGAATGAAAAATCATCAAGTGTAGAAAAAATGAATGGCTATCCTTTTTCAACCATGGTGCAATACTGCAGCCATAATGATTATATCATTTTAAAACCCCAAGCCATACTTCTCTACATGTTTGCAACCATGCCTCATGCCACCTCATCTTCCATTTTATTTCCATTTATTTTTCTAAATAGGAAAATAAATATGAGGTGTCCTTCTAGAAGCATTCCCGTATAAATATGGAATACTTCACCTGGTATACGTATCGCTACATATGCGCATGCCCGTATAAAAATGCGGATAGCACCAAAGAGAGAAAATGAATAGTGAACAATAACACTAATATATATATATATATATATATATATATATATATATATATATATATTATTAAATAAAAACCTGATTTAATAATCTGCTTTAATTCTAAGCCGGTTAGTATTATCAACTGTCCAATTTAAAGTCCGTGTATCCCATACACGTATTTAATCGGACCACTGCACGTACCATTGTACGGCTCACCTGAACCGGGAAAACCCTCTGTGTGGTACTTTAAAAACTCGACAATACGCTGGCAATGGGTTTAACCACAAGCACGTCAGCGACACTAGTTGTACGTTACGGCTACCCAGGTACTTGCCTAAAGGGGGGTCGACAATCAAGCGCGCCCTTACCCTACTGAGCCTAAATGTGACAATCTCCGTACAGTCCGGTCACTTCGTCAAAGAGTATTGCATATCGGGTTTAGGGGTGGATAACGTCAGACCCCTACTAACCCGATAAGTCGTGTCTGAGTCAAGCTCATCACCAACAGAGATACTACTGATCAACCATCAGTAAATCTCATCCACCGTGGCTACGGATTTCTAGTGATAGCCAACTGAACATAGCACGACATCGACTCCTAATATTAGGAGAGACGAATCCCTGACAATTGATCACTACCTCGATGTGGCTCGGGATTGTACCCAACTAAAACCTGTTTGCACAACTCCTTTGAGCCGTGGTAGGGCAGTAATCAAAATACAGTGGGAACTCATACGAGACAAATGACGATCTCAGGTCAAAGGACTAACCTGTACTTATGCCACCTGAGAACTTCCATCTGACGATAGATATAATACCATCTAGAAGTTCTCGGCTAGTCTGTCCGGTGTACTTACCTCCAGTGAGCACCTGTATACTATCTTAGGTGTCACAACACCAATAGCTTGTGAGACCGGCCTCTGCCCCTCGTAGGGGTCTAGAGACGTATACACTAGTCTACTTCGGAATATCGATACCCAGTCTCGATACTCCGACGACCAAGGACATTTAAGGATGTACTTATGGACAACCCAGCTCCCACATATATGATCGCCATCATAATGCTGGTTGTCAAACAACAATCCTACGGGCTTCATCAATGATGAAGACAAACCAGATAACATACTATCATCTCGAGTAAGACTGTTATACCCGTATAGGTCCTCCCTCAATTATCATAATCGCCTACTTGCAATCATAATAATTGCCTTGAGGGCACTATATCCAACAATCTCCCACTTGCACTTAAGAACAATTATCACGGTATCGCATACCCACAGCTCATGTGCTACCGAATATCCAACTTCTCTACTAATCAGTTTCGCAAACTATGTTTGTGAAACTTAGTGTATTCGAGAAATAGTCTCAGTGAGTGGATTCGCTACAATGTTCCAACTTCATCTCTCTTTTCCTCAACCTTGCGGAGATCAACAATCTCCTAAACTGAGCGATACCCCGCCTCAAGAATTTGTCTGGATACTTGATAGGACCAAGTGTTGGATATGTATTCCTTAGAGGCCATTATTGTATATGTATACATATGGATGCTGGGGGTATGTATGTACAAGACATTCTTGCTCAGTTATATAGTATATTGTTTCAGTTGTCTTTTATCAGGATATATGTATTTGTTTTTATTGATGTTTTATCCAGCTTGCACATATTGATAAAGACTTGATACAGTAGTATACTATTATGGTTTGACTTTATATTAACATGGCATATGTTATACACATTATTATATATTGCGGTTACATGTTGATAAAGCCCGTAGGATCTTTCTTGACTACATGCGTTGTGATGGCGATCATATTTGTGGGAGCAGGGTAGTCCATAAGCACATCCTTAAATGGTCCCTAGTCGCGTGAGTATCGAGACTGGGCATTGATACTCCAGAGTAGACTAGTGTATACGTTTCTAGCCCCGATAAGGGGCAATGGTTGGTCCCACAGCCATTGGTCAGATGCACCTAAGATCGTATACAGGTGCTCACTGGGTATGAGTACACTGTACGGACTCGTGGAGAACTTCCAGATGGTACTATACCTATCGTTAGATGGAAGTTCTCAGGTGACATGTGTACAGGTTAGTCTTCGGACCTGAGATCGTCATTTGTCTCGTGTGAGTTCCCACTGTGCTTTGATCACTACCCTACCACGGCTCTACTGAGTCGTGCAAACAGGTTTTGGTTGGGTACAATCCGAGCCACATAGAGGCAGTGAGCGATTGTTGGGGATTCGTCTCTCCCGGTATTGGGAGTCGATATCGCATTGTGTTCGATTGGTCAGGACCATAATGTTGGCTATAGTGCCCTCAAGTCAATTATTGGATCACAGGCACGTGATTGCAATGATTGAGGGATGACCTATACCGGTAGAACAATCTTACTCGAGATGATAGTATGCTATCTGGTTTGTCTTTATCATCGTGTACATGCTTTAGGTGACAATTACATATCACTATTACATGTTGATAGAGCCCATAGGATTCTTGCTTGACTGCCAGCAGTATGATGGTGATCATATACGTGGGAGCTGGGTGGTCTATAGGCACATCCTTAAATGTCCCTAGTCGTGGGAGTTTCGAGACTGGGCATCGATACTCCAGAGTAGACTAGTGTATACTGATCGAGACCCCGACGAGGGGCGGTGGCCGGTCTCACAAGCCATTGGTGTCAGTTTGTTCACCTAAGATGTATACAGGTGCTCATTGGGTTATGAGTACACCAGACAGACTCGCCGGGAATAAGCTAGTTGGTATTATACCTATTGTCAGATAGCAGTTCCCTGGTGACATGTGTACAGATTAGTCTATCGACCTGAGATCGTCATTTATCTTGTGTGAGTTCCCACTGTGCTTTGATTACTACCCTACCACGGCTCAAAGGAGTCATGCAAACAGGTTTTAGTTGGGTACAGTCCCGAGCCACATGGAGGCAGTGAGCGGATCGTCAGGGGATTCGTCTTTCCCGGTATTGGGGGTTGATGTCGCGGTGTGCACGGATGGACATCACCAGAAATCCTTGGCCAAGGTAGTCGAGAATTACTGATCTAGGATCGGTAGTTTCTCAGGTGGTGATGGGCTTCATACCGACACTAAATGTCGCGTTATTAGGGGTCTGACTTTATCCACCACCCTAGACTCGATATGCGATACTCATAGACGAACGGATCGGACTGTACGGATATTGTCACTGTCAGGCTTAGTAGGGTTTCAGGATGAGTTTGCTCGTCGGCCTCCCTTTCGCTCAATACCTGGATAACCGTTACGTACAGCTAGTACCGCTGACGTGCTTGTGGTTAAACCCACTGCTAGCGTATTGACGAGTCTTTAGAGTCCCACACAGAGGGTTTCCCTGGTTCGGGCGAAACATTGTAGAGCCCGTATGATTTTATGGCAGGGTTCGATCATATACGTGCACTTGTGCACGGATCATGATCGGACGGATAATACTAGTGGGTTTTGGTTTAAGCCGGATCCTAGTATTATATTGTTGGATTATTTTCGTCTCATTGCATTCGTATTCAGTCGGAATACGGATGCGGGTATGTATATACGGATGGGGGGTATTCTTGTAATTTGTTACAAGATTTCTTTAGTTAATACCATTTCTTTTTTCTATTAAACATTTAGGTTAATGTTTATTGGGTGGAAAGTGTAAGTGTGAGTTTTGGCTTTGGTGCATTGATGTAGCATGTGCACTTGGTGACTCATGGTATTGGGTCATGGGATGGTTTTGTTTTGGCTAAGATATTTGTGTGTGTTGGTTGTGAGATATTTGTAGTGAGCATTGAAAAGAGATGGCAGATCTTTTTTTTTCTAGTGTTGGATTTTCTTTAGTTGCTCACAACAAAGAACTCATAACACTCATTTTCTTCACTTGCCAAAACTTGAGCTCACACTTTCCTCTCATGGCATCTTCTTCAACCTCCACCCAAACCCTCTCATGAGTTGAGAATCCTTAGGTGTATTGAGACAAAGTAATCACGCACACTCTCTACTTCATCTTGGCTATCCAGGCTAGCAAACTAGATACCCGAGTTGCTTCGGTTTTAAGGCGGGAGCCCGTATTACTAACTCTCGACGTGGATCTTCTTCGATGTGGGGAGACCAGAGATCAAACTTGATCAAGGAAGCCGCGAGGAGCTTGGGACAGAGGTTGAAGACCGAAGGACACGGATCGATCGGTATAACCTCTCTAAACTCCTTTACATACCACTAGTATAGGGTTAATGGTACGATCCGGGAATCGGGTTCCGTTAGCGCCAGTTTCTAAAAGTTTTTGTTCTGCATTTGGCCACGGATTGATGGCCGGGGCGCTGGCATAACCCAACATGGTATCAGAGCCAACCCATTAACTCCATACTAAATCATTGCGACATTAGAAATCCGCCGTTTTGTCGCGCAAAAACTGCCGACATAAACAGTTCCAAAAACTGAAAGTTTGAGATGTTTGCACACCCCGCGGGCTCACGGTTTGAACTGAAAAGCCACGGGATGGTGCATGGACACCCTGGGGAACCTCTAGGGGGGACCGAACGGCTGGGCCCACTCCCCAAGACCACCACAAGGTGGTCTTGGCAGTGGGGACCTGAAACTGCCCCACCTTGGGCAATTTCGGGTCTGCCTCACCCCTGACCACCTCGTGGTGGCCTCGGGGGTGGGGTACCCCCTCTAGGCCCCTGACTCGAAGTTAATTTCGTGCTCTAACTCCCCGTGAAGGTTCGGGCGCGTTTCGTTTTGATTCGGACTTCCGAATTGGCTTTAAACGGTCGGTTTTTTGGAACTTTAGCTTACTGTTTTTTCATGGTTTTGGAAATTGGTTTAGTTTGCTAATCGCATGCGGAATTCTAATGTCATAGTTTACAGTATATACATTACTATCTGCAACCGTGAATGTCATTAGAGCGGTACAACTTGTCTAATTGCTATAGTTCTTTTATACGGGTTTGCGAACGTGACATTCACATTGATGTTCTATGTTGTGCTGTGTGTTGGCTGGATCGTCGTTGTGGATAGCCTGGGTGCAATGTTAGTACAGTTTAGTTTTATTTGTACATTTGATATCGCGGGGAGAGCGTCCGACATGTGGACTTCCGTCACTGCCTGTTTGTATATTATTTATTTAAGGCACGACCGGGTTGAGGTCCATGTCACCGTTGTACTTATTTTTTTTCTGTACTAGGATTACCCTGCGGTGGAGTGCACGGATAGCCGGGTTCTAGAGGGCAACGGGCCCGCATCTCATGGCATTGAGACGGGGGGCTCACTCTAGAATTGGCGGGCTATTCGCCGCACTCGTAGGGGGTACAGGTTGACCCAAGGAGGAGTGCTCAAGTTACCGGATTCCGTGAAGTGCCGGGTGGCCCATTCACTTTGATGAAGGGGGCTGCCTTGCTTCTGGTTTTGGCGGGTAACTTGCCGCACTCGTAGGGGTCTAGGTTTTCATTGCACAGACTATCCATACGACCCGGAGAAGGTCGGGTTTCAGTTGCGGCTCAAAGGAAACCCGGGGCTCCTAAATTATCAGTATTGTTTTGTGATGCTTATCGCTTATCTATGATGTTGCATTTATCATACCTGGAGCGATTATTATATATTGTTATATATATACTAGTAGATATTGTATATGTTTTACACCCGCGCTTGTCCTGTCCCCGCTCTGTCGTTAGTTAAGTAACCTAATGGGTGATGACGGGACCCGATGGCGAATGCGGATGGCATATACGTACATCATATTTTCATTCTTTTCTGGTGTGATTAATTGATGAGACTGCGTTGATTCCGATCAATGCAAGGAAAACAGACCTATTTGATATTGTTGGAACAAATTTTCAAAAGCTGTTATTACAAGAATATTTTCTTTTGTTTTTCACAGCGGTATTCGGTTATGAATATCCAGCACCTCATTCGACGAGGCAAGGGCCGAGATCCCTTCACCGGGAGTGATCCCTTGGGCAGAAGTTTGCGTCAGGGTAATAACTTCACTATAGTCGATTACTTTTTGCTTTGCATCGCGGTATTCAGTTGGGAATATCCTGCACCTCATTCCACGAGGAAAGAGTCGAGATTCCTTCACCGGGAGTGACCTCTTTACCAAAGGTTTTCGCCACTATATATTTGTAAAGCTATCTGGTTCCTTCAACGATATCAAGTTCATTACGTTAAAGGTTTTTCGCCAAAAACCATTCGTAGCCCTCCGTCATTTCAGATGGGTAGCACTTAGTATTCATGCTATGTTTGTTGACCTTCGTCAAGGCATAGTATATGGTAGCTGTTTGTTACTTTTCTGTTGCATAGCTAGATGCGTTGGTTTGGGATAGTCGTACAGCCTTGTTGACCTTCGTCAAGGGCGAGTACGGGTGGGTTCAAATTAATCTCGAAAATGACGGATAGAACTTGACATGTGACTGTAACATTTCAGAAAAAATAAAATATTATTTTTGGAATTTTTTTTAATTAAATAATAAATATATTGAATATTTTAATAATGCGGTATAACTAAATACCGATAAAATGGAAAATATTTGGAAAATTATAGAAATTACCGAAATGAGGGTGCTTTATGTGATTTAGGCAAATTATGAATTTTTATGATTTATTATATTCTATTTTAATGCTAATCGTGATTAAATATCGCTAATCGTGCATTAAGCTTGTTTTGTGCACATGACATGCACCATATTATTTTACGCTTGTTACATTTTTAACATGGCTTTTCTCATTTATCATGCATGGTTCTAATTTAAAGAGAAAAGAAAAGAAAAGATAAGAAAAGAAAAGAAAAGAAAAGAAAAAGGAATAAACAATAAGGTATGGGGGTGAGAGAGAGAGAGGTGAGGGGTCAACCTTGGACCATATCTCTTTGTTCCCTTCATCATCTTCCTCATTCTCTCTTCTCTCTTCATCCCCATGGCAGCACACATCATCCCCCTCCTCTACCTCTTCATTACAACACCAAAAACAACTCAAAACTTCATCTCTTTTTCACAAAAAATATGCACTAGCTCACTACAAGCATGGAGAACCAAGCAAAATTTGATTTCGAGCACTTGGGGCAACCCAAGAAAGTTCTTGAGTTGCCAAATGAGGTACTTTATTTACCATTAGAGTAGTATTACCTTTGCTTTAGCACTTATACATGTTTAGAATCGATATCGTGTTGTTTAGCGAACTTTGAGAATTTCTAGAAGAGGTTAGGGTTTAAATTGAATCTTAAAGTGTAATTGAGGTTTGTAGAGACCACACAACCCCTGTAGTGATCGTATTTTGGGTTTAAACCAGAGAATAAAACCCCAAACCCAAACTTAGAAATCTCGACATCGGCAGATTTATGGAAATTGTGATGTGTTTTGGTATCTGCTATCACCCGGGACACCTGAAAAATATTTAACAAACACAGAGAGATGTGCAGGCAACCTAGAACCTATACCCAAGACCCGAGCCCCAACCACCTTGTCCAGGCCGCAGATTTATTCATTTGGGCCGCAATTTGCTGCCTTGGTACACCCAATTTTCTTCGTTCTTGTTCCAGGGCTTTCTCTCCAGTAAATTAGACCCTCCATATGTGCAAAATTGGTTAATTTCACCTAGGGTAAAATATGGGACCATTTTCTTGAGTTGCTGCATTGTTTTGCGACTTCGTTTTAATTTGGGATTTGGTATTTGTTTTTGTGTTCCGTCGTCTGATGTTTGTACGTCAGCGATGTGGGTTGTTTAATGGTTCTGCAGGTGTAGGCTATAGGTTCTAAACTATAAGCGATTCACATGCCGTTTTGGTTTTCATGTTCGATTCTTGATACTATATGACGCATTGGAAATTGTAGGTACCCTCACGTAGACTTCGAGACGACGAGGATGAGCGCGGCGTCATCGACTCCAGCAAGCGAGGATCGAGGTGAGTAGATACATATCTACCGGGGAAGTCGGGTGGATGGCGTATAGCACTTCCGCAGTTCGTAGTGTAGTGTATGGTATATATATTATATGGATATATTTATATGTTTATTGTGAGTTTATGGTGATCTAGATAGATTTTTGGAGTCATGGATAACTTTAGTGTAATTAGATGATGGTATCGTTAGTTAGTTTAGTCACGAACCCTAGAATGAGGTTTACACCCGCACGCACACACATGCTTACTTTGTTTTACTTGTGCGTGTATGGGGATATGTATATATATACACACACATAGGTATGCGACTATATCTATATATATATATATATACACACACACACACACGTATACCTATACATGGATGATGAGGATTCTTTATGGTACCTGGAGATGAGTCGATGAGATTAGGCATGATGCCACGAGATCGGTGATATGTTTTGATTCGTACTATGAGATACGACATGAGATTATAGCGGGCCTTTAGGCGATGTGTTTTCATACACATGCATATATATGCAGATGGTATCAGTTTGTACTAGACTTAGATCAGTACCCCTAATACAGGATGTGATGATATGGATACCAGATGAATAATGATAGGAATGTGATATTTGACCCGTACCCAGATTTGGGCTGTCGTACGATGGATTTACCGTACGAGCTTTATATTGATGATAGATCCGCACTCTTGACTCGAGGATGATATCCACATACTTATAGACTTCATGATATAGTTGACACTGATTTCATGATGATTACATTGATCGCACCTCATGTTTATGATATGTTGCTACCTGAGGCACTGACACGAGCACTTGGTATTACACTTGGTATAGATGTTTACCCTTACCACCTTTTCATACTTCAGACTTTATCATATTGAGGATATATATATTACTGATCGTTTGACCTAGAATTGAGTCATACATACGATTTCTGCTCTGTGATGTTTTCTACTCACGAGTTGGCAACTCACCCCCGTTGTGCCACAGTTTCTTGCAGGTTTCGCCGTACAAGTTTTTCTTGGCGGCTTTGTTGGCACATTACTTCATTTCGGGTGATTGCTTTGGTAGGTGGGTTCACTCGCATCGTGACCACCATTGTACTTATTTATATTCAGTTGTATTTAATAAACTCCATCAACCAGACCTGTATATTTATTTCAGACTTAGAAAATCAGTTGTATATTCTTTCGACCTTAGAGTCGCGCGTTTTATTAGTATGGTTTTCTTGATGATTTTGAGTTTCCTTTTGAGTTTTGATCCTCGCCCTTCGGCGTTGTATATTATATTGCTTGCGTGATTGTGACCGTCGATTGACGAAGAGCTAACTCCCGCTTGGGGATGCCTTTTTATAATTGTGCATATATTATTTATGTTGTACCCCATTTGGAGCCAGTATTTACAAAGGAAACTCTGCTGAAATTTTCAGAAAATACTTGGGATTTTAAAAATGCATACTTCGGCTTGTGTTATTAAAACCACTTGTTTTTAAAACTAGTTTTCTTCACTTCTTCCTTAAAATGGTTTAGATTTCTGGGATTTTTGGCTTGAATTAGATGGGGTCCTATAGACTTCATATGATTCAAGTGCCAGTCACATGCCATTTCGGGGCGTAACAAAGTTGGTATCAGAGCGCTAGGTTAACCTTGATTCGAGTCTATGTTTGACTATGCGGAGCCTAAGGCGTTTGTATACATACGGAATCTAGGATTGACCTTACGGAACTTAGACTTAGTCGAGGGGGTATTAGACCCGAACTTTCGTCGTATAGGTTGATCTTGGTTGATGGGGTAGGTGATTTAAGGAGAGTGACGTACCGTGTGTATGTTCCGCGGCATACTTACGATACGCTACTCCGCTTAGGGAGCCTTAGGATGTACATTTCCTTGCACAGTATTATATTCATTCCTATGATCTATCCTCATCGATATTGTTATATGGTTTTGCTGCCACGATTACACGGGCAGAGAGAGCTATGGCTAGTGTTGCGTCAACACGAGCTCGTCACGGACGAGGACTGACCAGGGCGTGATTCCAGGGACATACGATTGCATAGAGGCGTCGTTTTATTGTGTTTTCGCGCCAGGAGCGTTTGATGGATTGCTTTTACAAGATTACTCGGACGTGCAGATCAGCACCAGAGAATTGAGCCACTGATAGAGGCCAGCTAGAATGTGATGACCGTCGATGCACAGATTATACTTGATGATTGAGGCACTGTTCAGCATGCAGACGAATGATTCAGTTATTGCTGCGACTGACGAGATTTCGCCCCAGAGGTTTGGAGCTATTGCCGCACGAGTTATACTTAGAGATATGATAGAAGATCGCTAGTCACCTAAGGAGGAAGGACTAGGACATGTGATTCGTTGCCTACCCCGATGCGAGGTCATCAGATTGATTGATTCCAGCTAGAGACGACTTCACGCAGGTACGTTGGGAGTCGATAGAGATGATCGAATGTCAGAAGCCCATTTTCCAAGTTTAAAGTATTCAGAGACAAATGCAAGTAATGCTATGGACCCTCTAGAAGAATGAAACCCTAACTCGACATAATGACCATGAGAACGCTTTGAAACCTTAGGGTTTGCGGCAGTTCAGCGGTGCCATTAGTGAGGCTTGGGTTTGACCTTCTACGGTTGGTCCATAGGTACTGTGGCATGTACTGGAATACTATTAAACTGTACTCAAGATGTTAAGCTCTTGAGGGATCATGGAACCTTGACAAATCGATCGAAAGGTTCGACATCATTCGGATATCATATGATGGGATACATTGCTTGGGAGACCCCAGATACGAGTATAGCATTTGGAGCGCAGTCCATGCAGCCATGAAGAGACGAGTCCGAAGCAGTCGACATTAGAGAAAAGTGGAGTAAGAGGTTCGTACGAGATTTCGACGAGATGACGTTTCACTCCGCTGACATCAGAGATATGATACGCATGCAGAGGCGTTGTACATGGATATATCTTCCAGGAGGAGTCGTGATGAATATGCAGCCGTTCCGGAACAGGAATTAGATTTAGTAAAAGACAATGGATTCCGGGCAGTTAAGCAGAAATGAGATTTGGGGGAGACTTCGACAGACCTTTCTGGAATACTATATGAGAAGACTTAGACCTAGGACCGATCATATTGCGCACACCCAATAGGCCAGAGTTCGGCATCGTCGACGAGATAGTTGGCCAGAGATCTTTAGAGGATGTGCCAGAGCGGGACTATTTCCGTCGTCATTCCACATTGGGCCATAGAGCCGAGGAGCTATATATCAAGCAATTCGCAGTGAGAGACAAGAGCCTAAAGGCACCAGGCGCCGGACCATGAACATGAGACAAGTAGATTTCTTGCTCTGCTAGCTTTGGATGCACCAACACCTTCTTGATTGCGAAGGAAGGACATATTGACGACAATGTTTACGATCTGGGATTTGGTGATTCGAATATCACGCATCCGTCATTTTTGGATTTCGGTATTTTGGACGATTTATTTGCATGATTGAGATTTTGTGCACCACATTTGCTTTTGACTTCGATTTGATGTCATTTGAGATATTGATTTTGATTTCATATCTAGGGTATGCATGTGATTTGACTTATGCTTGCGGCATAGTTTTCATGCACTTTTAGTATTTGATTTGATTTTATGCACGCTGATTCACATGGTTGTGAGATTATACACCACGGTATACCTGATTTGGATTTGGATTGAAATGTGTCGTATACCGTCGATTTCGATTTCGATATTCGATATTTGTTTTCGTACACTTGATTTGGATTCTTGCGCATGCTTAGGCGCTTGATGCGATTTTGATGCACACCAGATGCACTAAATCGAGATTCTTCGTGCTTATCAGATGCACCTGATATTGCTGTCAGACACACCCGTTGCCTTGACAGGTGTTTTCGTGCACACCCGTTGCACTTAGGATTTGTTTCTGTGCATATATAGGGAACATTCAGGGATTTCGATTTCCGTGCGCACCAGACGCACATGGCATTCTTATGCACTTTTTGGGATTGATTTCCCTTGAGCAGCATGTTTTATGATATTTACTATTTGATATAGTAGCTGAGCAGGACTAGTCCAAGGACAGTACCTGAATAAATTTTTGCATGCATTGATAACTATCGAAGGGATTTCCAAGAAGGAGCTATAGTCTCAGTATTTACCTACGTGTCCGAGATGACACAAAACTTTTAACAAAGGATTTGAGGATACAGTGGGAGACATCCTGATTAGATAAAGTGATTAACCATTCCGATCTAGGTTAGAGTGCATGGTGAGTGTTTCTTTTCTCTCTCTCTTTAGCAGCGATCATGTCCCGACCCTAGACTAGAACTCATAAACCAAGTTAACCGAATCTTCTAAAAACACATTGACTTTTGGATTGTCAGAGTTGCATACTTCATTGCCACTCCTACTTTTTCCCTTTTGCTTTTTCTCCGGAATATTCCGTATCACTACGAAGATCCCTTTTATCGGATATGACCATCGTATGGTTACATACGAACTAGAAGAAACTTTTTTCAGATTCGATGATGGTTTCCGGTTCTGAAGAAAATGAATAGGACTATTCAGTTGTCTTTTCCTTTTACCTTCTCTCAGGTTGTGAGGGCTCCTAGGATTAGGAGAGGGTACACCTATTGCACTTATTGGATAGTCTTCTTCCAAACCATAAGCAGGTGCCGAAAGATGGGGAAGGAAGAAAATCAATTAGCCTAAGCGTGGTGTACAGAAGGTAATATGTAAAGACAAAATAAAGGGATTAGAAAGAGGGCAAAGTAAATTGTGACTGCTATCATTCATGACCAAACCGCGTGTAGGGTTATTTATCATGACAGCAAGGTTTCGGGTGGCAACATCCATGCCAATTTAAAATTTTTTCATGTTTAAACAACCCTAACACAAGATCTTTAACTAGAGAATTAAACTAAAACTTAAAGAAAACATCTTTACTACTAAGTGAGAGGGATTACAACCTTTGTAGTCCGTTCCTTCGCTTCATAAGCTCCGAGTTGAGGTCCCTTCGCCGCGATCATCAAGTTCCCGGACTCTCGAGAGGCTACATGAGGTGAATGATACATCTTGCTTGAAGTCTTCGAAATCCAAGACATTCTACCTTGAGGAAATACAAACCCAAGCTATCACTTCACTAATGAGGTATTAGTGAAGCAAACACCCTAATCTAAGTGGCTAGAATAGATGAGGATGATGAAGTAGGAATTTTGCTCTCTTTATATTTCTTTTTCTTACAAACATTTATCACTTATGAAAAAGCTAGAAAGCTTTTTGTGTGGAGGAAGAAGAAGATGCAAGTGATAAAATGAATTATTGTGTGAGGTTAGAAATACAACCAAGGGTTAAGCATGGCATGCTTAACCCTTGTAGAGACTTAACCATGAGTTAGGGTTAGGGTTGGGTTAATAAATATCTTAGAAATATCCAAAGGGATGGACTTAGTCAAAGCATCATGAAGCTTCTTCAAAACTCATCCATGACTTAATCCATACAATTTGAATTACCAAAATAAATATAAATCCAACCATAAACCCAAGCATGGTTTAATCTCACAAACCCTAGTTGCATTTGTAACCTAGCATGTTACAATATTATATATCACATATATAATATTTAATGTAACAAAAGAAAATAATACAATTAACATATATCACATATATATCAATGTATCATCAAGTGAGAAAAAGAATCATTTAAGTGAGCTTATATTAGTTAATATAATGTAATATATCACATATATAATTATACATTAAATTATTAAATCAACACTTGATTTAATAACCCGGCTATATTACATATAACCGACTAATATAATATGTATCTTTTTATCGAATCAACACTTGATCCGATAATCCGGCTATATCACATATACCCGGCCGATATCACATATCGCGAGACTAGAATACGGTATCTCATATCGTATTAATCTCGGTCCCGCACATATCACATATGTGCTCCTACTCCATTTCACCTGAGCCCGGAAACCTCTGTGTAAGACTCTAAAGACTCGTCAAGACGCCGGCAGTAGGTGATGATCATATCAAACACCCATAAGCTGCAAGCGGTCAGCTAAACGTAACAGCCACCCGGGTATTGAGTGATCAGAAGATCAACAAGCAAGCCTGCACACACTTCTGTGAATCCAATCAGAAACACACCCGTACAGTCTGGTCTCTTCGTCTGATATGTCGCATATCCAGTCTAGGGGTGGTAAACGTCAGACCCCAGTAACCGATAAGTCGTGTCGATGTGAGGCTCATAATGGGTCGAGAAACTACTGATAACATTTACCAGTAGATCTCCATATCAGCCTTGGCCAGAGACTTCCAGTTATAGCCAATCGAACACAGCGCAACATCAACCCCCAATACCGGGCAAGACGAAACCCCTCCTATCGCTCATTGCCTCCATGTAATTCAGGACTGTACCCAAAAGCCACCGTTTTGCACGTTCTCATGAACGTGGTAAGGTGGAAATCAAAGCACAGTGGGAATCACACAAGACTCTATGACGATCTCGGGTCTACAGACTAACCTGTACCAGTGTCACCAGAGAACTGCTATCTGACGATAGGTATAATACCATCTAGGAGTTCTCGGCGAGTCCGTTCAGTGTACCCAGTCTCCACTGAGCACCCGTATACCATCTTTGATGTCAAACACCAATGGATGTGGGATCATCCATCGCCCATCATATGGGTCAAGATGCATATAAGCTAGTCTACTCTGGAGTATCGATGCCCTGTCTCGATACACCCTCGACTAGGAATAGTTATAGGATGTACTCTTGGACTACCCTGGCCCCACTAGTATGATCTGCATCATAGTCCTAGTAGTCAAGTACATATCCTAAGAGCTTTATCAAAATGTGAGATCAAGACAGTAATCCAATACAAATCAACATGTTAAGACATAGTGAAACCAGATAGCATACTATCATATCGAGTAAGAAAGTCCTCTTTATATATATCCAAGCATCCACTATAATATACATCATATGTACAACAATGGCCTCTAGGGCATATACATAACTAACAATCTCCCACTTGCACTAAGGCCAGCTGTTGTAGTATCTCATACCCAACATCCTGAAGAGTCTCTCAAATTGTATCTGGTGTATGGCCTTCGTGAGTGGATCCGCAGTGTTGTCCTTCGTGTCAACTCTCCTGACTTCGATCTCTCGGCGATCAACTATCTCCCGGATCAGGTGATACCGCCTCAGAATATGCCTGGATCTCTGATGAGACCTAGGTTCCTTGGCCAAAGCCACATCTCCATTGTTATCATAATACAAAGATATTGGAAGCACAATGGATAGAACCACACCAAGTTTAGTGATGAACTTCTTCATCCAGACAGCCTCTTTGGTAGCATCGTTGGCAGCGATGTATTCAGCCTCCATCGTCGAGTCTGCCACGGTTTCCTGTTTGGAACTCATCCAACAAACCGCCCCTCCATTGAGGGTAAAGAGAAAGCCCGAGTCCGACTTAGAGTCGTCCTTATCACTTTGGAAGCTCGAATCGGTAAAGGACTCCACTTGGAGTTCTCCATTACCATACACCAAGAACATCTCCTTAGTCCTTCTCAAGTACTTGAGAATGTTCTTCACAGCTGTCCAGTGACTCTCTCCTGGATCTTCTTGATACCTACTCACTACACTTAGTGAGTATGCTACATCGGGTCTGGTACATAGTATCGCGTACATGATAGAGCCTACTGCCGAAGCATAGGGTATCCCTTGCATGCGAGCTCTCTCCAAATCAGCCTTAGGAGACATCTCTTTAGAGAGAGCGAGTCCAGAGATCGTGGGTAAATTCCCACGCTTGGATTCTTCTATACTAAACCTATTTAATA
Organism: Agapanthus africanus; assembly: GCA_030015575.1. Lineage (NCBI taxonomy): Eukaryota > Viridiplantae > Streptophyta > Magnoliopsida > Asparagales > Amaryllidaceae > Agapanthus > Agapanthus africanus. Next base: position 199,854,376 of record CM057347.1, on the reverse strand, counting down.
TGGTATCAATGTACCTGGATTGGGACAATCCCAGTATCCTCTTAGTTCTATCTCTATAGATCTTAATCCCCAAAATGCAGGAGGCATCACCTAGATCTTTTATTGAGAATCTATGTGATAAGAAGAGCTTGACCGAGTGCAGCATAGGAACATCATTTTCTATCAAGAGTATGTCATCCACGTACTGTTTGATGTATATGCCTTAGAGGCCAGTATTGTATATGTATACATATGGACACTAGGGATATGTATGTACAGAACAATCTTGCTCAGTTTTATAGTATATTATTTGACTTGTCTTTATCGGGATATGTGTATTTATTTGTATTGTTGTCATGTCTGGTTTGCACATATTGATAAAGACTAGATACGGTAGTATACTATGGTGGTTTGTCTTTATCTTAACATAGCATATGTCATACTCGTTATTACATATTGCGGTTATATGTTGATAAAGCCCCTAGGATCTTGCTTGACTACCTGCGTTGTGATGGCGATCATACTTGTGGGAGCAGGGTAGTCCATAAGCACATCCTTAAATGGTCCCTAGTCGCGTGAGTATCGAGACTGGGCATTGATACTCCAGAGTAGACTGGTGTATACGTTTCTACCCCCGTCGGGGGATGGTTAGTCCCGCAGCTATTGGTCTGATGCACCTAAGATCGTATACAGGTGCTCACTGGGTGTGAGTACACTGGACGGACTCGCCGTGAACTTCCATATGGTACTATACCTATCGTCAGATGGAAGTTCTCAGGTGACATGTGTACAGGTTAGTGTTTGGACCTGAGATCGGCATTTGTCTCGTGTAAGTTCCCACTGAACTTTGATCGCTACCCTACCACGGCTCTACTGAGTCGTGCAAACAGGTTTTGGTTGGGTTCATTCCCGAGCCACATGGAGGCAGTGAGCGATTGTCGGGGATTCGTCTCTCCCGGTATAGGGAGTCGATATCGCACTGTGATTCGATTGGTAAGGACCATAAGACCTTGGCCAAGGCAGTTAGGATCTACTGATTGGCTGATCAGTAGTTTCCAGGATTGGTCCTGAGCCACATCGGCATGACTTATCAGGTTGTTAGGGTCTGACGTTCACCATCCTCTAGACCCGGTATGCGATACTCTTTGACGAAGAGACCGGACTGTACGGATATTGTCACGGATAGGCTCAGTAGGAGATCCGGATGAGTTTGCTCGTCGGCCTTCCTTTTCGACAGGTACCTGGGCAGCCGTTACGTATAGCTAGTGCCGCTGACGTGCTTGTGGTTAAACCCACTGCCAGAGTACTGTCGAGTCTTTAGTGTCCCACACAGAGGGTTTCCCTGATCCAGGCAAAACGATGTAGTAGCCGTATTGGATACGTGCAGGGTTCGATCAATTGATGTACTTGGTACTCGGATTTTCGATCGGATAGTTTGTAATACTAGCCGGCTCGGGTTTGAGCCGGATTATTAAATCAGGTATTGATTTAATAATTTACATATATGTATTTCGATATATATATTCTAGTATTACGTTCTTCGTATTATTCTATCTCTTTTGGGCGTTCGGATTTTTATCTGATTGCCGGTATATTTGTACAGTAGTTGGAAATCCGTATTTATTACAGTTTTCCTTCTAAAAGGTGGCCACCTCATTTTAGATTTTCCTTTTATTTGATAATTGGAAATGAGGTGTAAAGTAAAAGGTATGGGAGGAATGGTGATGACCATGCTTTAATAATTCACAAATGAATTTATAATTCATTTGGAGTTACTATTGAAGCATGGTTGTTAATTGTTTATTGAAAGAATTCACACACAAAACTAAGGTGTGTGATTTTCTCTCACTTCATGCTTCATTTCTCTTTGAGCTCTCATCTTTCTTGAGTTCCTTCCTCCTCTTGCTTTCTTCCATCTTCATCTTCTTCCTCTTCACTAACATTCTCATGTGTTGAGAAACAAGTGAAGAGGTTAGAAAAGAGATAGCAAACACTTAGACACCCTCCGCTACATCCTAGATTACTTGGACTAGCATCCCAAGTTCTCTAATTACTCTTTTGATATATTGCAAAGAGCTAGAGCCATGGATCATACTCCCCAGGTGGATCATCAAGGACCAAGGATGGCCGGAGAACAAGCTCGATCCCGGAGGACCGACGGAGCAAGGAAAGAAGTTCAAGCATGTTCAAGGCGCTTGCTAGGAGCTAAGGATGAAGAAAGAAGACCGAAGGACTTGGTTCGTTTGGTGAGTTTTCTATCATAGTAGATAGCTCTTCTTCTTTAGCTAGTTAGTTTTATGGAAAAGATCCGGTTAAGTTTTATTCTAGTGCCAAGTTTTTGTTCGCAAGAAAATTTTTGTTCCGCATTTGGCCACGGAAGTTGGCCGGGGCACTAGGGTAATCCTTCATTGTATCAGAGCCACCCATAAAACCTATACTAGCTTGTTAAATCGTGTTTAGAATAACGATAGACTGGATTTTTCAAAAACTGCATATCCTTACATGATGTTTCTGTCGATTTTTAAAGTGCTCGAAAAATCAATATTTTGCTCTCAGAAAATCATGCAGGCTTTTTTAAGACCACAGAAGAAAATTGGGCACGTGATCCCTTTAAACTGTCGCGGATCCGCCGTTCAAACCCCCTATTGGCGGCGGATCCGCGGCCATTTTGGGGGCCCACGTGATCAATTTTTTTCTGGGCCTCTTATTGTTAGAATTGTGGTTTTTGGAATATTTTCTTTTTGGGCCCAGTTTTGTTACAGTGTTGGTTTAATACTTGGGGCTCACTTGGAAAGTTTATTCGATCGTAATTTTAAAATACGTATTTTATTTTCAGTACATTCACTTTTATCTGCGACCGGGAATATCACTCGATCGGTAAAACTCGTCTGATTGCTATATGTCCCTTTAGACGGGTTTTGCGAACGTGACATTCGCGTTGATGTTGTGTGCTTGTGCTGTGATTGTGGTTGGATTGTCGTGGTGGATAGCATGTGGTGCAATGTTAGAATACAGTTTAAATTCAGTTGTACATTTGTTTTTGCGGGGCGAGCGTCCGACATGTGGACTGCCGTCTTTGCCGTTTGTATATTATTTTGGGGCACGACCGGGCTGAGGTCGATGTCACCGGTTGTATATATATATTTTTAATTTTCTGTATTAGGATTACCCCGCGGTGGGTGCACGAATAGCTGGGTTCTAGAAGGCAACAACCCCGCATCTCAAGGCGCTGAGACGGAGGGGGCTCTATTCTAGAACTGGCGGGCTATTCGCCGCACTCGTAGGGGTTACAGGTTATCATTGCACAGGCTATCCACACGACCGGGAACGTCGGGTTTTATTTTCGGCTCAAATGAAACCCGGGGCTCCAAGATTATCCACCATTTTGTATTGTTATCTGTGATGTTGTTTATTATCATGCCTGGGACGAATGCTATATATACTTATATATATATATACTAGTAGATGTTGTATATGTTTTGCACCCGCGCTAGTCCAGCCTCCGCTCTGTCGTTAGTTAAGTAACCTAGCGGGTGATGACGGGCCCCGTGGCGAATGCGGATGGCATATACGTACATTTTATTTTCGTTCTTTTCTGGTGTGATAGGTTACAAATTTGATGGGGCCGCATTAATTTTAATTAATGCAAGATAAAAAAACCCTAAAAGATGTTGTTGGAACCAGATTTTAAAAAATTGACATTACAGACGTTCTCTTTTGCTTTGCACAGTGGTATTCATTTTGGAATATCCAGCACCTCAATCGACGAGGCAAGGGCCGAGATCCCTTCACCATGAGTGACCCCTTGAGTAAAAGTTTGCGTCAGGGTAATAACTTTAATATAGTCGACTATTTTTGCTTTGCATCGTAGTATTCGTTTTGGAATATCCTGCACCTCATTCGAGGAGGAAAGAGCCAAGATCCCTTCACAGGGAGTGACCTCTTTAGCAAAGGTTTTCGCCACTATATATTTACAAAACTACTCAGGTTCCTTCAACGAAATCAAGTTCATTACGTTAACGGGTTTTTCGCCAAAAACCCAGCCATAGCCCTCCGTTATTTCCTACAAGTACTACTTAGTATTCGAGCTGCGTATTTTGGCATTGTCAAGGCGTAGTGATCGGTAGCTGAGTATTGCTTGTTTGTAGCTTTGTTTCAGATTATTTAGGACAGTCGCATAGCTATGTTGGCATTGTCAAGAGATATGCGGGTGGGTCTAAGTTAATCAAGATAATGACGGGCCGAACTTGACTAGCGGCTTATGATATGTTGGCATTGTCAAGGTCATAAAGCCGTTAGGGGTAAAAATCACATCGGGAGTTTCAAACAAATAGGAAACTTGCAGATTTAGCATACCTTATGGAGTGTGGTGACTAGAGTGGATTCCATCTAGTACATCACACAATGATAGTTGGATCCCGATCCCAATGATGAGTAGGATTACTCTTAGGAGATTTTTTCACTTAACAATCAATGCTATAAACCAAGTAGGTGTCTAGAAAGGTGTTAGCGGGGCTACGCCTCCAGGGAAAAGAGGTTATATAATTAAGGAACTTCGCGAAAGCGTTGGAAAACCTCTCTTGAAGTACCAACACCAGCCTGGCTGAAATGTTAAGCAAGTATTGTGACGTGTGATTAATCCTGACTAGTTCTTCTTTTAGGGTTTGAAGAAGAATTTGAGGAAACAGTGGGAGCCATCCTGATTAGATAAATTAATAAACCAATCTAATCTTGCAAGAGCGCACGCTGAGTGTTTTCCCTCTCTCTCTCCAGGTAGCAACCATTTCACGCCCTAATCAAGATAATAAAATGTATCGCTTGACCGATCCGAATTCTTATTCGGGGCTGAGGAACGTCGGTTCGACTCTAACTTATGACAACGGTCATGAGTATGACCAAGGGAAAGAGGAAAGTTTGAATTCCTTGACAACCCCATCGAAGAAGAAACATACTGTTGCATCTTCTTCAGGCGTTCTTGTTATTGAGAACTGTTTTTCGGTCAGTCCTACCTCTTGGGTACTCGATACCGGATCAGGATCTCATATCTGTAATTTATTGCAGGGACTGAGAAAAAGTAGGATAGTTGGACCTGGTGATATGTCCCTCAGAGTAGGGAACGGAGCACAAGTTAATGCTGCAGCCGTCGGTGAATATCACCTAGTTTTGCCAAATGGCAATACTATGATTTTGAACAATTGCTACTATGTGCCTTCTATGCTTTGCAACATCATATCAGTTTCTTTACTTAATAAAGATGGATATAACTTTGTTCTTGATAGAAATATCATGAACATTTACCTTGATAAGGTACTGGTTGCAGAAGGTACACTGTGTAATGGTATCTATATTCTAAATCAAAACACAGTTCTCAATATACAAAATACACGCAAGAGGAAGAGTTCAAATACGAACGAATCCTACTTGTGGTATTGTAGACTTGGTCATATCGGAGAGAAAAGACTAAGTAAGTTGCATAAAGATGGACTCTTGAATACGTTCGAATTTTCATCTTATGAAACTTGTCAGTCTTGTCTCAAAGGAAAGATGACCAAATCTCCGTTCACCGGGCATAGAAAAAGAGCAGTAGAGCTCTTGGGACTCATACACAGCGATGTATGTGGTCCGATGTCTATACATGCAAGGGGTGGGTTCTCGTACTTCATCACATTCACTGACGATCTCTCTAGGTTCGGATATGTGTATCTCATGAAACACAAATCTGAAGTTTTTGAGAAATTCAAAGAATTCAGAAAGGAAGTAGAGAACCAGATTGGAAAAAGTATTAAGATCCTCCGATCTGATAGAGGGGGGAGTACTTAAGTACGGAATTCAGGGACTTTCTAAAGAGAATGGGATTCTCTCTCAGCTTACTCCTCCGTATACTCCACAGCACAACGACGTATCAGAGCGGAGGAACCGTATCCTTTTGGACATGGTTTGCTCCATGATGAGTAATGCTGAGTTACCTCTTTCATTTTGGGGACTTGCGCTAGAAACAACAGCGTACCTGTTGAATCAGGTTCCTTCTAAATCTGTGCCTAGGACTCCATAAGAAATGTGGAGCGGTAAAACACCATATCTTGAACGTATTAAGATATGGGGTTGTCTGGCCTATGTAAAGGTACAAAATCCGGAAAAGCTTAAGGCACGATCAGTTTTGTGCAAATTTGTGGGATATCCTAGAAATTCTCTGAGATATCTGTTCTACCACACTGAGGAATAGAAGGTGTTCGTTGCTCGTCGCGCCACCTTTTTAGAGTGGCAATTTCTTGCAAAAGAAATAAGTGGGAGCACGGTAGAATTGAATGAAACATCAGATCCACAAATTCAAACTGAGGATTTAATGGAACCAGAAGATTCAATAGTCCCGGATGAACCCCAGCCACTCCGCACATCTGGTAGGATTTCTCATCCGCCCGAGAGATACTACGGTTTTCTCATAGATGGGGATCGAGAGGATTGCATCTTGGAAGAAGATGATCCTACTAGTTTCAGGCAAGCCATTATCAGTAGGGACTCTGATAAGTGGCTGGATGCTATGCAATCTGAAATGGAGTCCATGTACACCAATAAAGTGTGGACCCTGGAAGTTGCTCCACCTGGGATAAAACCCGTTGGATGCAAATGGATCTACAAGAAGAAACTTGGTGTAGATGGGCAGGTGGAAACCTATAAGACTAGACTCGTTGCAAAAGGTTTTCGTCAAAGACCAGGAGTGGACTATGATGAAACCTTTTCTCCAATGGCTATGCTCAAATCCATTAGGATCCTGCTTTCCATTGCTGCCTTCCATGACTATGAGATCTGGCAGATGGACGTAAAAATGGCTTTTCTAAATGGAAGTTTAGAAGAGTGCGTTTATATGGATCTGCCAGAAGGTTTTGTAGACAGTGGGAGCAGCGGGAAGGTGTGTAAGCTGCTCAAATCCATTTATGGATTGAAGTAAGCATCGCGGAGCTGGAACATCTGTTTTGATGAGACAGTCAAGGACTTTGACTTCATCAAGAACGAAGATGAGCCATGTATTTATCAGAAGATTGTAGGACGAACTGTCGTATTCCTAGTCTTGTACGTGGACGACATTCTTTTGATAGGAAATGACATTCCTATGCTACAATCGGTCAAGCTATTCTTATCACAAAGGGTCTCTATGAAAGACCTGGGTGATGCCTCGTACATTCTGGGGATCAAGATCTTCAGAGATAGATCCAAGAGACTACTAGGACTTTCACAGTCCAGGTACATAGAGACCGAACTAAAGAGATTTAGTATGGAAGATTCCAAGCGTGGTAACATACCCGCATTGCACGGAATCACCCTCTCCAAGGAGATCTCTCCCAAGACTGACGAGGAGAGGGTTCGCATGAGTACTATACCCTACGCTTCGGCGGTAGGATCTATAATGTATGCGATGCTATGTACAAGACCAGATGTAGCTTACGCGCTAAGCGTGGTGAGCCGGTATCAGTCAGACCCAGGTGAGGACCACTAGACAGCAGTAAAGAACATACTCAAGTACCTGAGAAGGACTAAGGAGATGTTCCTGATTTACGGTAATGGAGACCTCAGGGTCGAGTCCTTTACCGACTCAAGCTTCCAGAGTGACAAGGATGACAGCAAGTCTGTCTCGGGTTTTGTGTTTACCCTCAACGGAGAGGCGGTATGTTGGAAGAGTTCCAAACAGGATACCGTCGCAGACTCGACGATGGAGGCTGAATACATTGCTGCGAGCGATGCCGCAAAAGAGGCGGTCTGGATGAAGAAGTTCATAGCTGAACTTCAGGTAGTTCCGTCCATTGTTGATCTAATACCAGTGTATTATGATAACAATGGGGCTATAGCTTTAGCGAAGGAACCACGGTCCCATCAGAAATCCAGGCACATCTTAAGGCGGTATCACCTGATCAGGGAGATCGTAGATCGCCAGGAGATCGAGGTCCGGAGAGTGGATACGAAAGACAACACGGCGGATCCATTTACAAAGGCACTCCCTCAAGCACAGTTCGAGCGACTTTTTGGGATGTTGGGTATGCGGTACGCCAGCAGCTGGCCTTAGAGCAGAGGTTGGGTATTCGGTACGCCAATCACTGGCCTTTAGTGCAAGTGGGAGATTGTTGGATGTATATGCCCTAGAGGCCAGTATTGTATATGTATACATATGGACACTAGGGATATGTATGTACAGAACAATCTTGCTCAGTTTTATAGTATATTATTCGACTTGTCTTTATCGGGATATGTGTATTTATTTATATTGTTGTCATGTCTGGTTTGCACATATTGATAAAGACTAGATACGGTAGTATACTATGGTGGTTTGTCTTTTTCTTAACATGGCATATGTCATACTCGTTATTACATATTGCGGTTACATCTTGATAAAGTCCCTAGGATCTTGCTTGACTACCTGTGTTATGATGGCGATCATACTTGTGGGAGCAGGGTAGTCCATAAGCACATCCTTAAATGGTCCCTAGTCACGTGAGTATCGAGACTGGGCATTGATACTCCAGAGTAGACTGGTGTATACGTTTCTACCCCCGTCAGGGGATGGTTGTTCCTGCAGCCATTGGTCTGATGCACCTAAGATCGTATACAGGTGCTCACTGGGTGTGAGTACACTGGATGGACTCACCGTGAACTTCCATATGGTACTATACCTATCGTCAGATGGAAGTTCTCAGGTGACATGTGTACAGGTTAGTGTTTGGACCTGAGATCGGCATTTGTCTCGTGTGAGTTCATACTGAACTTTGATCACTACCCTACCACGGCTCTACTGAGTCGTGCAAATAGGTTTTGGTTGGGTTCAGTCCCGAGCCACATGGAGGCAGTGAGCGATTGTCGGGGATTCGTCTCTCCCGGTATAGGGAGTCGATATCGCACTTTGATTCGATTGGTCAGGACCATAAGACCTTGGCTAAGGCAGTTGAGATCTACTGATTGGCTGATCAGTAGTTTCCAGGATTGGTCCTGAGCCACATCGGCATGACTTATCAGGTTGTTAGGGTCTGACGTTCACCATCCCCTAGACCCGGTATGCGATACTCTTTGACGAAGAGACCGGACTGTACGGATATTGTCACGGATAGGCTCAGTAGGAGATCCGGATGAGTTTGCTCGTCGGTCTTCCTTTTCGACAGGTACCTGGGCAGCCGTTACGTACAGCTAGTGCCGCTGACGTGCTTGTGATTAAACCCACTGCCAGAGTACTGTCGAGTCTTTAGTGTCCTACACAGAGGGTTTCCCTGATCCAGGCAAAACGATATAGTAGCCGTATTGGATACGTGCAGGGTTCGATCGATTGATGTACTTGGTACTCGGATTTTCGATCGGACAGTTTGTAATACTAGCCGGCTCGGGTTTGAGCCGAATTATTAAATCAGGTATTGATTTAATAATTTACATATATGTATTTCGTTATATATATTCTAGTATTACGTTCTTCATGTTATTCTATCTCTTTTGGGCGTTCGGATTTTTATCTGATTGCTGGTATATTTGTACGGTAGTTGGAAATCCGTATTTATTACAGTTTTCCTTCTAGAAGGTGGCCACCTCATTTTGGATTTTCCTTTTATTTGATAATTGGAAATGAGGTGTAAAGTAAAAGGTATGGGAGGAATGGTGATGACCATGCTTTAATAATTCACAAATGAATTTATAATTCATTTGGAGTTACTATTGAAGCATGGTTGTTAATTGTTTATTGAAAGAATTTACACACAAAACTAAGGTGTGTGATTTTCTCTCACTTCATGCTTCATTTCTCTTTAAGCTCTCATCTTTCTTGAGTTCCTCCCTCCTCTTGCTTTCTTCCATCTTCATCTTTTTCCTCTTCACTAACATTCTCATGTGTTGAGAAACAAGTGAAGAGGTTAGAAAAGAGATAGCAAACACTTAGACACCCTCCACTACATCCTAGATTACTTGGACTAGCATCCCAAGTTCTCTAGTTGCTCTTTTGATATATTGCAAAGAGCTAGAGCCATGGATCATACTCCCCGGGTGGATCATCAAGGACCAAGGATGGTCGGAGAACAAGCTCGATCCCGGAGGACCGACGGAGCAAGGAAAGAAGTTCAAGCATGTTCAGGGCGCTTGCTACGAGCTAAGGATGAAGAAAGAAGACCGAAGGACTTGGTTCGTTTGGTGAGTTTTCTATCATAGTAGATAGCTCTTCTTCTTTAGCTAGTTAGTTTTATGGAAAAGATCCGGTTAAGTTTTATTCTAGTGCCAAGTTTTTGTTCGCAAGAAAATTTTTGTTCCGCATTTGGCCACGGAAGTTGGCCGGGGCACTAGGGTAACCCTTCACGTACAATACGAGGAAGACAACCTTACTCTCTGCAATCTTCTTGTAAATACAAGTTTCATCTACGTTCTTGACGAAGTCAAACTCTTTGACTACCACATCAAAGCAGATGTTCCAACTCCTCGATGTCTGCTTTAACCCGTAAATGGATTTAAGTAGCTTGCACACCTTTCCGCTGCTCCCACTATCTACGAAGCCCTCTGGCTGAATCATGTACACCCACTCCTCTAAATCACCATTTAGAAAGGCGGTCTTAACATCCATTTGCCAGATTTCGTAGTCATGGTATGCAACAATGGAAAGTAGGATCCAGATGGACTTAAGCATAGCCACTGGAGAAAAGGTTTCATCATAATCCACACCTGGTCGTTGACGAAAACCCTTTACAACAAGTCTAGTTTTGAATATCTCAACTTTTCCATCTAGATCAAGTTTCTTCTTAAAGATCCATTTGCTCCCAATGGGTTTTACCCTTTCAGGAGCAACTTCTAAAGTCCATACTTTGTTGGTGTACATGGATTCCATCTCAGATCGCATTGCATCCAGTCATTTCACAGAGTCCCCACTCGTGATGGCCTGCTCGAAGCTAGTCGGGTCATCATCTTCCATGATGCAGTCCTCGCTCCCACCATCAATGAGAAACCCGTAGTGTCTCTCAGGTGGATGAGGAACCCTACTAGATCGGCGGAGAGGCTGGGGTTCGTTGGGAATTACTGAATCCTCTGGTTCTACCAAATCATCTGTCGTAGTTTGTATTGCTGGAACTTCTTCCAGTTCTACCTCATTGCCACTAATTTCTTTCATAAGAAAACTCTTTTCTAAAAAGGTGGCATGTCGAGAAACAAACACCTTTTGTTCCTCGGAGTGGTAGAAGATATACCCTCGCGAATGTTTGGGATATCCTATAAACTTGCACAGAACAGACTTTGCCTTGAGTTTGTCCGGATTTTGTGCTTTCACATATGCCGGACAACCCCATATCTGAATGAAATTAAGACATGGTCTCTTCCCATTCCATATCTCATATGGAGTGGTAGCCACTGATTTGGATGGAACTCTATTCAATAGGTATGCAGCTGTCACGACCCGAAAGTACGGAACGTGACCGACACTTAGATTACGAAGCGTCTAGAGGCGCCACGCAATCTAAGTAAGACGAAGCCCAGAAATCTAAACCATAAAAAAGGAGAAGAAGAAGAAGAAAACAAGTTTAAAAGCATCAGCAAATTTTTCCAAAAATTTCGGCAGAGTCTCCTCTGTAAAAACTGGCCCCAAACGGGTACAACAAGTATAATATACATCAACAATAAAAAGCATCCCCACACGGGTGCTAGCTCAACGCCAACAGGCGGAAACAACCACAATAAGCACAATAGTATACAACGCCAAAGGGCGAGGCTCAAAACTCAAAAGAAAACAATCCACCATATCAGAATAATACGTGCGCGACTCTAAGGTCGAAATAAATAAATGGTCCAGTAATCTATCAAATAATACAAGTTTGGTTGATGGAGCTTTCTAGATACAAATGAAATAATAAAAATACAACGGCGGTTCAGATACAAATGAACCAACCTACCGTGCAAATCACCCGGAATGAAAATGATGTACCAGCAACTGCCAAGGGACCCTGTACATCAACCTGTAATAAAATTTGGCACAACGGGGATGAGTTGCCAACTCGTGAGTAGAAGACATCTACGAAAAGAAATCGAATGCACGACGCTATCCTAGGTCATAATGATACACTACTAAGTCCCAATCATCAGGTAATGGCAGGGTAATACTAAGTGTAAATGCAAATACTCTGTGCTCGTGTCAGTGCCTCATATAATACTATATCATAAGAATGAGTATGCATGCCCCATGAATGTAACATAACCAATCCTGAAATCTAGATATATCTGCATAAGAAATCTTTAGCTTTTACCATGTAAAATGTGAATAGAAATCTGAAATAGTAACAATGAAATCCATAGAAATCCGTGTCAAGCATCGACACAAAACATGTAAATCTCAAGTCTCAATATCTCGGGCTCCATCAGTCCGGATCGGCCCATATCATCAAATCTCACGACAACGGTCGGTATCCTCTGGATATCCGCCGCGCCAGACATCACCGGTAGATAGCCTTCCCCTGCCAGGCTCATCGTCTACAACTCGATCTTCTTGCCCCGGGTACTATACCGGGCCCACCATGTACCCGAGACGGTTCATCCACTCCTCGAATCGGGGCTCGAAATCCAACAGAAAACATGAAATCTCATGGTGGACGACGCATACATCACGAGAAAACCGCATCTTATATTTTAAAAAGAGAGGAGGAGAGAGAGAGAAGCTTTTATATATTCTTGCGGTTTTCCCCAAAAATCCAGAAATCTCATAGAAACCCAAATCTCAAAATCATGAGTAAGTATATGATAAGTGTCGGCATATGCCCATAATACTGCATGATAACATGAAAATATGAATGCATGAATGTCTAAGTAATAAATACCATGTCTATACTAATATCTGAGAGTAATCACAATATTATATCGGTCTAGTTATTAACTGATTCTATCAATAAAAGATAATATGATCTAAAGTGTACGTGACATAGCAATTACCGATGATGATGTGTGTGAGCCGGCAAATAAGTGTGCGTGGAATATGCGCATCATCGGTAATGGTGCTGGTGTCCTAGCAGGTAAGGTTTATACTGATTATAGCAACATATGTAAGAACATGCACCATGATGATTACAGTATGAATGTGAAGACAGATGTGCATTATCCACTACTCTGCGATATACGAGTACAACTACCACTATATGAATCGAACCTAAACTAGTGTCCACCTAACCTCCTAAGGAACTAAACCTAAGAAACTAGTCAATAAGAAACAAGAGTCTACCTAAGGTCTGAATCAATATCTCTAATAGTCGGCGATCCAGCCTCAATAGCGTCACGTACGTAGTACGGCTTCCTCGAATCAAGAGTGCGGATCAATCATCATATCTATGCCTCGTACGGTAAAATCCATCGTACGGCATCCCAATATCGGGGTACGGGTCAAGTATCTCCTAGGTGTCTCATCATTCGTATAATGTCATCATCAACACATCTCATGATCAAGGTGCTAAACTGTAATCGCATACATCAATCATATATCATTGCCATCATAATATGCATCATTAGTTTATCCTCAGAAATATCATGTCATATGTATCATATTGTGATTAAGTCATACTGATATCATATCGTCATCAAGTCACACCTATATGATATCGACGTCAGGTCACACCTATATGATGTCGTAATCAAGTCATACATATATCATATCGTGATCAGTCACAAGTTACAGTCCGGGTACTATTTTAGAGTCCCATGTACCTCAATATCATCACCACCCATTATAATTTATGTATACATGTTCATTATCTCATTCTCTAATGATCCGCTAACACTTAATACGACTGTATAGCCAAGGATCACGGCATCAAGCCCAGTTATACTGTTTCATCATACCTCGGATATCATATCACATCAATGAATCCCATATACGTGTTGTGTGTATATATATATATACCTATACCTAGTCATATATATATATATATACACATACACGTATACACCATGTCGAGTTTCAGTGTGTGCGTGTGTGTGTTTCTATCTGAAACCTACGAATCTCTTCCAAGGTATTCATCCTCTGGTATGGTTTTCTTAACTCAGTCTAGTCCAGCCTAGGGTCATTACTAGGGTCCTACTCATTAAGAATCTAGGGTCACATCTGGTTTCCTAATGACAATAAGTACCATTCCTATTCTACGTTGCGGGGGTGCTAAACGCCATCCACCCGACTTCCCCCCGTAGATATGCATCTACTCACCTGATCCATGTCTGCCGAAGACGGTGTTGCCATCCTCCTCTTCATCGCCCGCAGTCTACGTGAGGGTGTCGCCATCCTCCTCTTCATCGCCCGCAGTCCACGTGAGGGGTACCTAAACGCAAACATATAAATAGTATCGTAAACTGAATCACATACGAAAGTCAAAACGACGCAAGGAACCAGCATAGGTTAAAACCTATGTCCCGTCCACGCAAAAGAACCAAATATCGCTCGATATCGGCGTACAAACTCCGATGGATCGAGATAAACATCAACAAATAACTCGTAGTTTTAAAACTCATTACTTATATTATAAAACATGATTAAATCCATCGAAACCCTAAAAATCGATCAAACCGTCCAATTTCGTAAAACCCGAAAATGCCAATTTACCGTTTTTCTTCAAAACTTGACATTTAAATGAAACCAATGGTCATAAAACTCATTAAATAGCATAACTAGACTATACAACCCCTTACTATATTTTTATTACACAATTTTGCATAAATTTGAAATTTCTAGTTTGCAACCATTAGAAATTTTCAACCTTTTTCAAGCAAAAATTCACAATTCCACCACAAAACATGATTTTGCATGAATTAATGTATTAAACTACAATTCATGATGATAATGATATGATGAAATCATAATTATATTTTTAATCTCATTTATTTAGGAATTTCCAAAATCTAGTTTGCAAAAACTAGCATAATTAGCATATTTATCACACTTTGCTAACTAACAATTGAAACTAATAACTAGATTAGGTTTTGCATTCCACTAACATGTTAATATCCCTATTAAAACCATAATATAATGACAAAAACATTAATTAGAATTTTATCTCACCCACATATACATTTATAAAAAACTAGTTAGCTAAATAGCATAATTAAATAAATTTTGGATAACAATTTATTATACAACAATCATGCAAGATTTTTTCACTTCTGAAAATGGTAAACTAGCTATTATAACCCTAATTAATTAATAAAAACCACCACTTGAATTTACAAACCCTAACTTGAATTTTTAAAATTTGAAGATAGATTTAATTTATTAATTCTAATTATGCTAGAATGAACATCTAATACAATAAATCAAAAGTATAAGATTTATACCTTCAAACAAGAAATCTAAACATGAAAATGAGCCACCAAAATGCATGCTTTTCCACTCCAAAATCCATGTAAAGAAGAGCAAGAACAAAGGGTAGGAATTTATTAGGATTTTATGCAATTTTTTATTGAATTTTGGTGGATTTTTTATGATTTATGTAATAAAAAAGAAGTAGGAAATGGTGGGGGGGCTGCCATGGGGTGATTGACGGCCATAGTTGGAGGTGAGGGAGAGAAAGAAGAGGGTGAGAAATTGTGTAGAAGTTTCATGAAAAGAAACATCACTTAAAGTCTTTTCATGGATTTATTTATTTTCTTTTATTTCTTTACTATAGCAACTCAAGAAAGCTCTAGAAAAATGGAAAAATTTGCAAATAAATTTTGCATGATACACACTAAATTCTAATATGCCATGGTTCATTTTTACAAATTAAAATCATTCAAATTTGTAATTTACACTAATTTAGTGTAAAAATAAAGCTTATGTTAATATTTAAAATAATTAATTTAGGAAAAATATTTAATTAAACTAAAAATTTATAAGTGGCAAAATAAACACCATTTACTAGTAATTACATAATTAAAATAGGTATTTTTGAAATTATAATGAAAAACAATCACGGTTTAGTTTTACGAAAATACATTTTATTTTACCGAAATTCATAAAATTCACTTAAACAATTTTATTCATTTAATTATTTATTTAATTATTTTTAAAACGTTACAGCAGCTGTCTCAAGCGAATAACCGCAAAAGAAAATAGGCAACTCAGCAGTGCTCATCATAGAGCGCACCATATCTAATAGGGTGCGATTTCTCCGCTCCGATACACCGTTGTGCTGTGGTGTATAAAGAGGAGTAAGCTGAGAGAGAATCCCATTCTCTTTTAAATAGTCCAGGAATTCATTGCTCAAGTATTCTCCTCCTCGATCAGATCGAAGGATTTTGATACTTTTACCCATTTGGTTCTTTACTTCGTGCTTATATTCTCTGAATTTCTCAAAAGCTTCAGACTTGTGTTTCATCAGTAACACAGGTCCGTATCTTGAGAGATCGTCAGTGAATGTAATGAAGTATGAAGAAGCATTCCTGGCATGTATAGATATGGGACCACATACATCACTATGTATCAGTCCCAAGAGTTCAGTAACTTTTTCTCCGTGTCCACTAAACGGAGTTTTGGTCATTTTGCCTTTGAGACATGACTGGCAAGTGTCATAAGATGAAAATTCGAATGGTTTCAAATATCCATCTTTATGTAACTTAGCTAGTTGTGTCGTATTGATATGACCTAGTCTACAATACCATAAGAAGGATTCGTTCATTTCTGAACTCTTCCTCTTGTGTGTGTTTTGTACATTAAGTACTGTAGTTTGATTCAGAACGTATATGCCTTATTTAACGAGCCTGATCCAATCAACTTTTGATTCAGGAAGATGTTCATAACATTATCCTGTACTACAAAATTATATCATTCTTTACTTAATAAAGAAACTGATATAAGATTGCATATCAGGGTCGGAATGTAATAGCATTCGTTCAGAATCAATGTATTACCATTTGGTAATACAAGATGAATTCTTCAACTGCTTTGGCTGCAACATTTGCACCATTCCCTACTCTTATGGAATGATCACCCATTCCCAGTTCCCTTCCTTTCCTTAGCCCATGTAACATATTACATATGTGGGATCTCGATCCGGTATCTAATACCCAGGATGCAGAGTGAATTAAGAAATAGTTCTCGATAACTAACACACCCGAAAAAGATGCATCAACATGCTTATTCTTCGTTTGGGCGGCATGAGAATCCAGATGTTCCCCTATTTCCTGTTCTGTCTTATAACAATTATAAGAAAGAACAGAACCAACGTTCCCCTGCTCAGTATAATAAGCGGGTTCGGTCAATACATCCATATTATTATCTTGATTAAGGCCTGACATGGTCGCTACCTGGAGAGAGAGAGAAGAAAACACTTTAGCGTATGCTCTTGCAAGATTAGATTGGTTATTATCTTATCTAATTAGGATGGCTCCCACTGTTTTCATCAAATCTTCCTTCAAACCCTAAAAGGTAAGACTAGCCGGGATTAATTACACCTTACAAGTTCGCCAATCTTTCGGCCAGGCCAGTGTTGGTACTTTGAGGGAGGTTCTCCGTGCTTTCGCACGGACCTAATTAGAAAAAACCTCGTTTTCCCAGAGGCATAACCCCGTTAACACCTTTTTAGACACCTACTTGATTGGTTAATTGTCATGTGTAAAACTCTCTCAAGAGTAACTCTTACTCGTAGTGGGTATCAGGATCCAACTATCTCATAGAAGGTATGCAATCTCATTGCAAATTTCAACACTTGAAATTCCCGATAATGCTTTTACCCCTAACGTCCTATGACCTTGACGGAGGCCAAACTACCCATAGGGCGCTAGTCAAGTTTAACCCGTTCATTTCTTGATTGAATTAGACCCACCCGCACGACCCTTGACGGAGGCCAAACTACGCCGTACGAATACCCTAATCCAATAGCATCTCATGCTACAAATAAGTACTAATTTGCTACCATACACTACGCCTTGAAGGAGGCCAAACCACCGTAGCATGAATACTAAATAATACTTATCTGAAATGACGAAGGGCTACGCAGGTTTTTATGAAAACCATGAGCGTAATGAACTTGATACCGTTGTAGAAACAAGTGATTTTGAAAAGGTGTGTTTTTGAGGCTTTTACTAGTTTCGTTAAAGAGATCACTCCCGGTGAAGGGATCTCGGCTCTTTCCTTATCGAATAAGGTGCATGATATTTCACAAATACCGTTATGCAAAGCAAGAACTATAGAAGCAATCAAAAACAAAACCGAGTGAGATGTAGCATCTGCTAGTTTTGCTAAAGAGGTCACTCCCGGTGAAGGGATCTCGGCTCTTTCCTTATTGAATAAGGTGCTGGATATTCTACAAGGAATACCGCTATGCAAAGCAAAACTAGAGCTACCCTTTTTTATAAATTTGATTCTACAACATCTTTTAGGTTTCTTTTCTTTCATTAATCTCATTAATGAAGTCCCATCATCTAAGCTTCCTAAGCATCATAGAAGAAACGAAAACACAACGTACGCTTATGCCATCCGCATTCGTCACAGTGTCCTGTTATGCACCGTTAGGTTACTTAACTAACGGCATACCGGGACGGGATTAGCGCGGGTGCAAAACATAAGCAACGTTTATTATATATCATATATACAATAATAAAGCATTCGTCTCATGCATATAAAATGATCGCATCACAGTATATCAGCAGCAGAAGATAACATATGAAATATTCGATATACTAGGAGGTCCGTGTTTTATTGTGAGCCTGTATAAAACACGGATTCCACGATCGCGATGAATAGCCAAACCCACATCCCTAGACCCCTACGAGAGCGGCAAGTAACCCTACTAATTCTAGGGTTAGGAGACCCGGTCTCGACTCCTCGAGATGGCCTCCCACTGGACCCTAGAACCCGGCTATTTGTGCTCTCCTCCTTGTGTCTATCCTAATGCAGAAAAGTATATAATATACAATGGTGACATCATCCTCAACCCGGAAGTGCCCCAATAAAAGAATATTATATACAATGAATTTTACATGAATGAAAATAAAAACCCTCATCTCACATAAAACCCCCGGCTTTTCAAAAGCGACGATCCAATATAACATATCACAGCAACACATAACATCACATGTCATCAACGTAACTAAATATGCGTATCCCAATTGTCGTTGATGTATAGAAACGAAACCGGCGATACACCACATATTACACTTACGGTCGTAGAAAAGAAAGTGAAAAACTACAACATTTGGAATCCACAACCACTTTAGACATCGTAAACCCGAAATATCACATATTACGGATTTCATGCCTAACTATATGAATTCCACATATTGTATCACATTACAGAAAAAGCTAGACGACGTTAAACATTCTAATCGAATCAACAAACACCCAAAAATTCCCAAAAGCTCAACACTTGAGCGTAGTTTGAAAATACTCAGTACATGCCACAGTACCAATAAACCAGCCGTAGAAGGGCCAACCAATGCCTCACATGTGGCACCGCTGAACTACCACAAACCCTTAGGTTTAGTGGCGGTTTTAACGGTCACATAATCGAGTTAAGGTTTCGTTCTTCTAGAGGGTCCACCGAATCACTTGCACGATATTTGATTGTTCTTTAACTAAGGAAAAATCCAACACTTGAAAATTTTCCGGCAAGGGTTAAAGTGGGTATTTGATATCCGATCGAACTTTTTAACACCGTCTAAAATATCTGAAACAAAACCTAGAATTACGAATACGAAATACTCTAAATTGCCTCTGTAAAAAGATAACATCACATGCAAATTTAACAAAAACAAACAACACCTGAAGTACCAAACCCCAGAGACTAGAACACCACCCAAAACCCAACCCCAAACTCCAGTACAAAACCAAGGAGGCCAGTTTTATAGCCTATGTGGCCGGCCAAAATCCGATGGGTTGGGGTGAATTTTCCATAGTGTTCATATTGTATCTCATACAACATTCTGCAACTGTTTAAAAAAAATTTTGACACCTGAAAAATTTCGATAGAAACTAGGGTTTTTAAACGGGGGTTTTGGAGTTGTTTCGGTTTCGTAATCCTATACTTATCCGTCTAATTCTCTAGCAAAGCTCTGATACCACTGTAGGGTTATTTATCACGACAACAAGTTTTCGGGTGGCATCATCCATGCCAATTTAAAATTTTGTCATGTTTAAACAACCCTAACACAAGACCTTTAACTAGAGAATTAAACTAAAACTTAAAGCAAACATCTTTACTACTAAGTGAGAGGGATTACAACCTTTGTAGTCCGTTCCTTCGCTTCATAAGCTTCGAGTTGAGATCCCTTCGCTGCGATCATCAAGTTCCCGGACTCTCGAGAGGCCCCATGAGGTGAATGCTTGCTTGAAGTCTTCGAAATCCAAGACGATCTACCTTGAGGAAACACAAACCCAAGCCATCACTTCACTAATGAGGTATTAGTGAAGGAACACCCTAAACTAAGTGGCTAGAATAGATGAGGATAATGAAGTAGGAATTTTGCTCTCTTTATATTTCTTTTTCTCTCAAACATTTATCACTTATGAAAAAGCTAGAAAGCTTTTAGTGTGGAGGAAGAAGAAGATGCAAGTGATAAAATGAATTATTGTGTGAGGTTAGAAATGCAACCAAGGGTTAAGCATGGCATGCTTAACCTTTGTAGAGACTTAACCATGAGTTAGGGTTAGGGTTGGGTTAATAAATATCTTAGAAATATCCAAAGGGATGTACTTAGTCAAAGCATCATGAAGCTTCTTCAAAACCTATCCATGACTTAATCCATACAATTTGAATTACCAAAATAAATATAAATCCAACCATAAACCCAAGCATGGATTAATCTCACAAACCCTAGTTGCATTTGTAAGCTAGCATGTTACAATATTATATATCATATATATAATATTTAATGTAACAAAAGAAAATAATACAATTAACATATATCACATATATATCAATGTATCATCAAGTGAGAAAAAGAATCATTTAAGTGAGCTCATATTAGTTAATGTAATGTAATATATCACATATATAATTATACATTAAATTATTAAATCAACACTTCATTTAATAACCCGGCTATATTACATATAACCGACTAATATAATATGTATCTTTTTATCGAATCAACACTTGATCCGATAACCCGGCTATATCACATATACCCGGCCGATATCATATATCGTTAGAATAGAATACGGTATCTCATATCGTATTAATCTCGGTCCCGCACATATCATATATATGCTCCTACTCCGTTTCGCCTGAGCCCGGAAACCCCTGTGTAGGACTCTAAAGACTCGTCAAGACGCCGGCAGTAAGTGATGATCATATCAAACACCCATAAGCTGCAAGAGGTCAGCTAAACGTAACAGTCACCCGGGTATTGAGCGATCAGAAGATCAACAAGAAAGCCTGCACATACTCCTGTGAATCCAATCAGTAACACCCCCGTACAGTCTGGTCTCTTCGTCTGATATGTCGCATATCCAGTCTAGGGGTGGTAAACGTCAGACCCCAGTAACCGATAAGTCGTGTCGATGTGAGGCTCATAACGGGTCGAGAAACTACCGATAACACTTACTAGTAGATCTCGATATCAGCCCTGGCCAGGGACTTCCAGTTATAGCCAATCGAACACAGTGCAACATCAACCCCCAATACCGGGCGAGACGAAACCCCTCCTATCGCTTATTGCCTCTATGTGATTCGGGACTGTACCCAAAAGCCACTATTTTGCACGTTCTCATGAACGTGGTAAGGTGGAAATCAAAGCACAGTGGGAATCACACAAGACTCTATGACGATCTCGGGTCTACAGACTAACCTGTACCAGTGTCACCAGAGAATTGCTATCTGACGATAGGTATAATACCATCTAGGAGTTCTCGGAGAGTCCGTTCAGTGTACCCAGTCTCCACTGAGCACCCGTATACCATCTTTGATGTCAAATACCAATGGATGTGGGATCATCCATCGTCCATTATATGGGTCAAGATGCGTATACGCTAGTCTACTTTGGAGTATCGATGCCCTGTCTCGATGCACCCTCGACTAGGAACTGTTATAGGATGTACTCTTGGACTACCCTGGCCCCACTAGTATGATCTGCATCATAGTCCTAGTAGTCAAGTATATATCCTAAGGGCTTTATCAACATGTGAGAGCAAGACAGTAATCCAATACAAATCAACATGTTAAGACAAAGTGAAACCAGATAGCATACTATCATATCGAGCAAGAAAGTCCTCTCTATATATATCCAAGCATCCACTATAATATACATCATATATACAACAATGGCCTATAGGGCATATACATAACTAATACCGCGTATTTCATCGCCACTCCTACTTCATCTTTGGATTTCTCCAGAACACCCAGTATCACTACGAAGATCCACAGTTATTGGATAATCCATCGTACTCGAAGGAACTCGTTCTAGTTCGAGAATGGATTCTAGTTCAGGAAAAATAGAATTAGGATTATTCAGTTGTCTTTTATCTTTACCTTCTCTCAAGTTGCGAGGGCTCCTATGATTAGGAGAGTACACCTATTACGCTTATTGGTTAGTCTTCTTTCAAACCATAGGCTGGTGCCGAACGGTAGGGAAGAAAGAAAACCATTTAGCCTAAGGGTGGTGAACAGAAGGTAATGAGTAAAGACAAATAAAAGGATTTGGAGAGATGGCAAGGAAATATACGGTTACAGTCATGAATCTGGATAATGGACGGGGCGTTACTAGGAATACCCGGATACCCCTTCGAAACATTTTCATGTTTCAGTTTCACTGTGCGTTGTTAATAGAAAACTGATTTCCCAATTAGATCCTTACTCCAGGGTATGTATTTACCAGGTTTGATTCTCACATCTGTATGATTTTACAGATGATGAGTGGGAGTAAGTTATTGGGAATTAGGTGATTATATCCTCATTATATCGGAATTCGTTGTAATTGGTGATATTTGAGAAAATCGCCTGGGGTTTTGCCTGACGGCAAATATTTGGTTTTGAATATCCGTTGTTATGCACCAATTTCAAACTGATATATCTGTACGTTTATTTTATAAAGTGAGATACAACTTTTTTGAAATTATGTCCATGACATTTACCTATATCAGTTGATGGTTAGGTAAGGAGCATTCAACAGCGGTGTAATTTTTCTTAACCATGGTACAGTTTTCAACCTACGACGCACAGGGTTTGAGTTATTCAACTCAGGGGACTTATAGAAAGTATTGTATGTTGTCGAGTGTCCATTAGGACAAAGGGGTTGGTACTCGTACTATATTCTGTTTACTTGTGACTTCTTTAGTTTTTAGACAAGTATTTCGTAGAAATACAAGATCCAAGTTTTGAGAAGTTATAGGTAAAAGAAGAAAGTAGAGAACTATGTGTTGGAAGTATCAAGATTCTTCAAAGTGATTGAAGATGTAGATACTTGTGTTAGATATTCAGTTGATAGTAATGGTTTTGAGAACTTGCTTCTCTTTCAGGTTACTCATATATGGATGCACTCCTAGTTGAGTAATGCTCATCGGCCTCCTTCCATTTAGTTGACATGCACTGGAGACAGCTGCATGATTTGAATCTGGTTCCAATTAAATCAGTGCCTCTTTTTCTATATTATATATATATATAATGGTTCATATCTTAACGATGTTAATGTATATGGAGTTGTCCGGCTTATGCTTAAAACCAGACTCTGGATAACTCAAGGCACGTTTTAGTAATGGCAGTTTGTGGGTTATCCCGGGCTTTGACGAGGGTTAACTTTCTATCATCTGGAAGATCAATAGTGATATTTGTTGGGTGTTTCAGCACGGCAGCAAGGTTTCGGGAGATATCGTCCATGCCGATTTTTAAAAATTGCCGTACTAAAGAACCCTAACCCTAAAATCTTAACTAGAAATTTAGATGAATCAAGCATGCAAACAACTTTACATACTAAGTGAATAAGGAATACAACCTTTGTAAACCGGTCCTTCACTTCTAAAGCTCGGTGTAGTAGTCCCTTCGCTCCAAGTAGTGAACACCCGAACTCTAGTAAGGGTTCACATGAAGAAATGAACAAGCTTGCTCGAACTCTTCGAGGCCGAAGATGATCTACGGCGAGGAGACTCAAGCTCATGCTACCTCTTCACTAATGGTAGATTAGTGAAGCAAACACCCTAAACTAAATGGCTAATATAGTAGAGGATGATGAAGTAGGAATTGGGCTCACTTTAGATTAATTTTTCTCACAATATTTCATCACCATTTGAAAAGCTAGAAAGCTTTTTCATGAAGAAGAAGAAGATAAAGTGGAGATGAGAATGAAAACTCATGAGGTGAGAATAGCAACCATGGGTGAGTTAGTGTCATACACTAACTCATGTAGAAAATAAACCATGGCTAACAATAATGGTTAGGTTAACAAATATCTACAAGTAAAACAAAACTAGTGGACTAAGTCAAAGATGCTTCAAGCTTCTCCAAGCTTCCAAGCATGACAATTTCCAACTAATATTGAATTACTTTAAATAAATAAAACCTCACATTATTATAAGCATGATGTGAGTCTCATACACCCATGTAGTATGTGGCATTTAACATGACACAAAATAATGTACATTAATATATATCACATATATACTAAGTGTACACAAGTGAGAAAAAGAAATGTTTAAGTGAGCTAATATTAGTTAATGTAATTTAATATATCAAATATATAATTATACATTAAATTATTAAATCAACACTTGATTAAATAATCCGGCTATATCACATACAACCGGCTAATATCAAATGCAACAATCTATCGAATCAGCACTTGATCCGATAACCCGGCTACATCACGTATAACTGCCCGATATCACATATCACGAGAATAGAATGCGGTATCACATACGCTCATTAATCTCGGTCCCGCACATATCACATATGTGCTCCTACGTCGTTTCACATGAACCAGGAAACCTCTGTGTAGGACTCTAAAGACTCGTCAATACACCGGCAGTAGGTGATGATCATATCAAACACCCACAAGTCGCAAGCGGTCTGCTAAACGTAACGGCCATCTAGGTATTGAGCGATCAGAAGATCAATAAGCAAGCCTGCTCATATTCCTGCGAATCCAATCAAGTAACACTACCGTACAGTCGGGTCTCTTCGTCAGATATGTCGCATATCTCAGCCCGGGGGTTGGTAAACGTCAGACCCCAATAGCCCTGATAAGTCATGTCGATGCAAGGTCCATAACGGTTCGAGAAACTACTGATAGCACTTACCAGTAAATCTCAGTAACCCTGACAAGGGATTTTCTGTTATGGCCAATCGAGCATAGCGCAGTATCAACCCCTAATACCGGGAAAGACGAAATCCCCTCCTATCGCTCATTGCCTCCATGTGACTGATAGCACTTACCAGTAAATCTCAGTAACCCTGACAAGGGATTTTCTGTTATGGCCAATCGAGCATAGCGCAGTATCAACCCCCAATACCGGGAAAGACGAAATCCCCTCCTATCGCTCATTGCCTCCATGTGATAAGTCATGTCGATGCAAGGTCCATAACGGTTCGAGAAACTACTGATAGCACTTACCAGTAAATCTCAGTAACCCTGACAAGGGATTTTCTGTTATGGCCAATCGAGCATAGCGCAGTATCAACCCCCAATACCGGGAAAGACGAAATCCCCTCCTATCGCTCATTGCCTCCATGTGACTCGGGACTGTGCCTAAAAACCACCGGTTTGCACGACTCAATAGAGTCGTGGTAGGGTGGAAATCAAAGCACAGTGGGAGACACACAGGACTCTATGACGATCTCGGGTCGACAGACTAACCTGTACCAGTGTCACCAGAGAACTGCTATCTGACGATAGGTATAATACCATCTAGGAGTTCTCGGCGAGTCCGTTCAGTGTACCCAGTCTCCACTGAGCACCCGTATACCATCTCTGATGTAAAACACCAATGGATATGGGATCATCTATCGCCCATCATATGGGTCAAGAAGCGTATACGCTAGTCTAACCTGGAATACCGATGCCCTGTCTCGATACTCCCATGACTAGGAACTATTGAAGGATGTACTTACCGACTACCATGTCCCCACTAGTACGATCTGCGTCATAATCCTGGTAGTCAAGTACTCATCTTAAGGTCTTTATCAACATATAATAGAGAGATAATAAGTGTACATGTTAAGATAAAGAGCAACCAGATAGCATACTATCATGCCGAGCAAGAAAGTCCTCCCTATATATGTCCAAGCATCCACTACAATATACATCGCATGTACAGTAATGGCCTCTAGGGCATACATATAACTAACAATCTCCCACTTGCACTAAGGCCATTTGTTGTAGTATCTCATACCCAACGCCCTATAAAACTCTTTCTAGGGAAAGGCCTCTGTGAGTGGGTCCGCCGTGTTATCCTTCGCGTCAACTCTCCTTACCTCGATCCCTTGGAGATCAACCATCTCCTTGATCAGGTGATACTGTCCCCAGAATATGTCTGGATCGCTGATAGGACCGGCGTTCCTAGGCCAAAGCCATAACTCTATTGTTGTCATAATAACAGTTATTGGACACTCAATGGTAGGAACCTTGTTCATCTCATGAACAAGAAATGTCCAGACAGCCACTTTGGTAGTATCGTTGGTAGCGATGTATTCAGCCTTTATCGTCTAGTATGTCACGGTATCTAGCTTGGAACTCTTCCAACATACCGTCCCTCCACTGAGGGTATAGACAAAACCCGTGACTGACTATCAGTTAACCTTATCACTCTGGAAGCTCGAACCAAGAACATTTCTTTTAGTGCTTCTCAAGTATTTAAGAATGTTCTCCACAGCTGTCTAGTGATTCTCCCAAGATCCGATTGATTCCTGATCACTACTCCTGATGAGTTAGCTACATCTAGTCTTGTACATAACATCGCATACATGACAGAGCCTACTGCCGAAGCATAGGGTATCCCTTGCACGTGAGCTCTCTCCAAATCAGTCTCGAGAGACATCTTTCTGGAGAGAGTGATTCATGAGTTAGTGGGTGAACCACTACGCTTAGAATCTTCCATACTAAACCCCTTTAGTACGGTGTTAATGTACCTGGATTTGGGACACTCCCAACATCCACTTAGATCTATCACCATAGATCATAATCCACAAGATGTAGTAGGTATCATCCAGATCTTCCATGGAGAATCCTTGTGATAAGAGGAGCTTGACCGAGTGTAGCATAGGAAACCATTTCCTATTAAGAGTATGTCATCTGCGTACAATACGTGGATGACAACCTTACTCTCTACAACCTTCTTGTATATACAAGGTTCATCTACTCTTTTGATGAAGTCAAACATTTTGACTTCTACATCAAAACAGATGTTCCAACTCCGCGATGCCTGTTTTAATCCTGATGGACTTAAGCATAGCTTTGAAAGTCTCAAATTTTCCATTTACACCAAGAATCTTCTTAAGATCCATTTGCTCCCAATGGGTTTTACCCCTTCAGGTGCAACATTCAAAGTCATACTTTGTTGGTGTATATGCATTCCATCTTTGATCGCATAGCATCCGTCTTTACACAGAGTCCCCACTCATGATGGCCTGCCTGAACCTAGTTAGGCCATCTGATGGGTTTACCTAGTAGCACCACACAAGCATCAAACATGCTACTATGAAAATTTTTGGGGTGCTAAGCAAACTAACCTAGGATCAAACTAGAAATTTAGGGTAACAAACATAGTATCACATACTAGATCTTATGTCTAACACTAAGAGGATAGTAATACAACCTTTGTAGACCTCCTCCTTAGACTCCTTGGATCAACTCGGTGTTTTGACGGGTCCGCTTGAGTCTTTCGTTGTCCACGACGATCCACCGCGGAGTAGCTTGGCTCAAGATCCTTGCTTCACTAGAACAAAGTAGAAGTGATGCAAACAACCTAAACTAGTGGGTTAAACTAGTGTAGTTGGTGATGTGGGTTTGGATCTCACTTAAAAATCTTTTCTTTAAGTCTCCTTCACTCACTTTAGAAGAGGTAGTAATCTTCGAGGAAGAAGAAGGAGGAAATGGCTAAGCAAGCTCAAGATATGTAACATTTTAAAATATTTTAAATAATTTATTATTTTATTTATTTAATTAAAAATCTTATTTTAATTTTATTGAAATAAAAAGACCTTTTAATATGTAGTAGGTCACATTAGTAAAGAAAATAGTTTGTTTATATAATAATAAGTGTCATGAAGGGGGTTTTTATGAAAAGTTTAATTCTTTGTGGAAATTGGATTTTGTATGAGGGTTTTTTTTTTGTAAAGGTGTTAGGTCATGGTTAGGGTTAGTTGAACCTCACACACACCACAACTCCAATTGAACCTCAAGCTCACATCTCCTCCTTGCATGAACACACTACTCCACTTCATGGTGACACATCCTACTTGCATGAATGCACCATTCTTCCTCTTCATGACACATCCTCCTAAACTTATCCTTCATCATTCTTGTCTTTTCCTTATAGCTCAGTTGATTTATTAAGTTGGAAACAAATTACTAATTTAGAAAATAAAGAAAATCCAAGAACATACTAAAGAAATAGAGAAGAGGAGAAGCTAAGTACTAGGGATCTTTACCACAACCCTCAAGCAAGGATTAGTAGGTGCTTGTGCATCTTGGAAGGAGCCTCTCAATTGATCATTCAATAGGTATAAGTTTCGAACTCTGTAGATCTTAGTTCGATACTGTTTTATGAGATAAGCATGATATCGGAAATATCGTATTTTGATAATTTAGGCTATGTTTATGAATCTGCTATAGTCTAGGAAATTTGTAACAAAATCAAACAGTACCTTAATCTTGTAAATTGGAACTAGATGACACGCCAAAAACACGAACCCATTCCTTGATAATTCGACCGGCCACATCTGCGAAATATCCGAGCTCGCCGGTTTTTGTAGGGAGTTGGGTGTTGGTTTTTCTAGGGTAGCCCTCTGTTTAGACATTAGGGTGTTTGGTATAATTAGTTTATGTTATATTTTCAGTATATTACACATATCTGTGTTGAGTGTGTGCAGTATAGGAAAGCAGTGTATTTTGTGATATTTAGCCTACTGTAATTGAATCTGGAACCAATAGGTGAACCACTAGTAAATCTAGCAAGACCAAAAGTATAATAAGATCATTAGGAGACTTTACCAAAAGCCCGAGACCCTATCTTCAAATTTGGACCGACAAGATGCCCAGGATATCCGAGGTCGCCGGACTTTTGGAAGTGTTTAGTGTTGGATTTTGCTTCTGTAGCTTTATTTTAGTATTCTATAAGTTACCGTGTTGTTTGATTTGTCCCAATAGTTACACAGTAAAATCTGGGATGTGTTTTAGTAAAGGTTTTATTAAGTTTCCGATATTACGATACGGGTTTTTCGTATTTCTGTACCGTGCTTGAACTGTTAACGTTTATACGTTAACAATAGAAATATATTGTTGTTTTTGGAGTAAGTATGCTGTAGGTTCTAATCTATGGGTTCCTATCTAGTTGTTTTGAGTTTTGATATGATTTTAGGTACGATCGCGAAGGTTTCCGAGACGGAGTTGGCGGACATAGCAGCGTGGATTTCAGCAAGCTCATCAAGTTGGTGAGTAGATTTACATCTACGGGGGAAGTCGGGTGGATGACGTATAGCACCCCCGCAACCTTATAAATAAGTAGTATGGTATATAGTAGTTTTAGCAATTATTTAAGATATGAATATTGAAGTTAATTTGCATATAACATGATACTCATTTGCATGTAGTTTACTTATGGGTTGGTAACTTGATACGAGGGATCATGCCTTATTAGAGGTAATTTAAATATATTAATAATGTGAGATATGATACCAAGAATTATACCGTATTGATAATAATGAGATTAGTATACCAATTAACGATCAAGTTACCTTTAGAATCGTAAATTAATGTTTTATTTCATTTTTGAACGTAGTACTTGAAGTGAGCTATATTCTTTTAAAAACTAAAGTTTCGTTTCATTTTCCAAGATAATGGTATAGCTCATAGCAAGTAGTTATATTATTAGTGTAAGTCCATGCTACCTCTCCCGGTACTTACGGGCTTGCGGAAATGATGAAAAATAATTTTCTAGAGGCGGTAACATGGACTCAAAACGGATCTTTGTTAAACTATCTGCCTAACATCCTAACTAGGAGTTGTTAACTACTCGGTTAGGGGGTTATACCTTTCTTTCTTGAACTCCTTCATCTTCAACTCTTGATGGTGTACGGATCGGCTTCACCCCGTCGTCTCCTTGCGCCGAAGATCGATCCATTCGAAAGGTTCTACCTTTGGCTTCTTCTTCGAACTTTGAAGAAACTAGTTCACTCGGTTTGCTAAACCTTGTGAACTAGAGTGAGTAGAGAAGAATGTGTTGGGATTTTTCTCTATGGTTCTTGCTTCTCAACACATGAGGCAAGTGAACCATAGACAAGAGAGAGAGCAAGAGGAAGAGGGAGAGCTCAAGGGAATGAGAGAGCTCAAGCAAGAGAGAGAAAGTAAATGAGAGAATGAGAAAGACTTTTTCCCTCTTGGCTCTGATAATCCAAAACCATCATAACAAATAATAGCAATCAAGTATTATGTGATGGTTTAAGTCAAAATAGCCATATCATTTCATGCACTCATTTTGCACAAGATAAACAAGCAAGCAAAAGTCTTTGCCATGAAATGATAGCCATTGTCATGATGATGGTCAACTAGTCCAACCTAGTCAACCGGTCAACAAAGTCAACAAGTCAACAAAGTCAACCCCTCAACAACCATGTCACTATAATACTTAATCAATATTATTGTTAATTATATTTCATATTCTCATTAGGGTTTAGCAAAAAGTCAATGGTCAACAGTCAACAACCCTAATGAGAATCCCCTGCCTCTGTCTCTATGTCAACTGTGCATACACACCCGCATCCGCGTTCCGAGGAACACGAATACATACGAGATAAAACAAATCCCAAAACGTACACTAGGATCTGGCTTAAACCAAAGCCCGCTAGCGTTAACTGTCCGGACACTAAACGTGCATAAGTGCACGGATGTGACCGAACCCTGTCGCAAAACCATACGACCTGTCGCAAAACCATGTGACTTCTACTCTTTTGCCTAAAGGCGAATAGCTCTCTATATGAGACTCTAAAAACTCGATACTACGCTGGCAGTGGGTTTAACCACAGACCGCAAGCGGCACTAGCTGTGCGTAACGGCCCCCAGGTAGATGCCGACAAGAAGACTGACGAGGTGAAACCCATCTGAACTCCTACTGAGCCTGAATGTGACAGTCTCCGTACAGTCCGGTCTGTTCTTCTGATACATCGCATGGCAGGCCTAGGGGGGCGGTAAACGTCAGTCCCCTAATAGCGGTACAAGTCGTGTCGGAGTGTAGCCCAGAACATCCTGAGATAACACTGGAAGCCTACCAGTATATCTCGCTTGCCCTGGCCAGGGACTACTAGTGTAATGGCTCTCCTAGACACAGCGCGATGTCAACCCCCAATACCGGGAGAGACGAATCCTGTCTAACCGTCACTGCCTCCAAGTGCTTCGGGCACCCAACTACTACCTATTTGCACGACTCCTTTGAGCCGTGGTAGGGTAGTAATCAAAGTACAGTGGGAACACACTCGAGGCGAAGTGACAGTGTCAAGTCAGCGGACTAAGCTGTACTCATGTCACCTGGGAACTGATAACTGACGATAGGTATAATACCAACCAATCAGTTCCCGACGAGTCCTGTCCAGTGTACTCGTAACCTAACGAGCACCCACATACTATCTCAAGTACGACGTACTGACGGCTGTGGGACAGACCGTCTCCCCTGCTGGGATGAGAAGCGCATACGCTAGTCTACTCCGGAGTATCGATGCCCTGTCTCGATAGTCCTGCGACTAGGGACCTGTATAAGGATGTGCTTATGGATTACCCAGCCCCCACGAGTGTGACTGCCATCATAACGCTGGTAATCAAGCAAAGATCCTAAGGGCTCCACTAATGCGTATAGGTGATATAATAAAATAAACACATGTACACATTAAAGTAGAAACAAACCAAGTAGCATATTACTATTTTAAGAAAGATTGTCTATACAACTGTGAATATCCCAAGCTTCCATTAAGTAATATACAAACTAGTATGATACAGTAATGGCCTCTAGGGCATATACACTAACAATTAGATACGCTTAGGATTACTTTACTTGTGCACATTATAATGATTGATGTTATACGTTTCCGTAATACGAACACTCTGATAGAACACTGCACAACTACCAATGAGTACTATGCTGCACAAGCACGTACACATATGTTACACTACACCTCATTGGTACTGCTATGTCACTGTAGGACCGTTATGATATATAATGCGTATGTAGATGTCGGTATGAGTAGGCTATTACACTTTTAGAACACTTGCACAAATACTAATGATTACCATGCTGCACGAGCACAGACACGTATGTTACATTACACATCATTAGTAGTGGCATGACACAGTAGAATTGATATCTTTGTGCCTGTATGATTTATTTACGCAGTCTTCCTTTAATTCTTGTTACGTATTGCGAATATCAGTACTATAGATGTTATATTTGCTTCTTATGGATTTTCTAGATATTTTACTCCTGATGATATATATCAATGGTATGGGATGCTGTTATATATGTATATATATAATATATCATCAGAATGATCTATGCAAGTATTCTTATTCTTTACTTGATATTTCTGGATATGATGAATCGACGCCCACCATGAGTTTGATGTTTTATGATGGTTTTATTCCGAACCGAGTGGGGGAGCTATACGGTTTCAGACTTGTTTCTTATCCGGACTGGGTGGAGGAGATATACAGTCGGAAACATGGTAGACCCGGTCGAGACCGAGGGGCAGGATAGCCGCATTAGAGGCAGGGAGCCTAGCGAGGATACTCGATACCGGAGATAGAGATGAGCACGGCAGATATCCAGGGGATACTGACCGGGGTTCGATTGGGCACGGTGGATATCCAGGGGATACCGACCGGGGTCAGGGATATCGGGTGGCGATCATCTGTTGAGATGGTGTCGACGGTATCTGCATTTGCGTGTCGGTGATGGACACGAGAGATTTGAGGATTTGCGTGTCGGTGCTGGACACGAAAGATTTCTGATTTCGGGTGTCGATGCTGGACATCCATATATATTGATATGTTGATATCATGAGGTACCCAGTTATATTATAGTTATTGTAGCCGACCAGGACTGATCCGGGGACAGTATCTGCATATCTCTTTACTGGTAATTGCATAAATTAAAAAGGAATTCAAATCGAGCTATAGTCTCATTATTTTGACATGTCTGGTATGACATTGAAATCTTTTAAATCGTAAACCTCTTAACACTATTCATTAAAACAGCAGGACGTATATCTTAAATAAGATACCAATTTTATTTCATACTATCAAGTCTGCTTTTATGCCGTGACATATCTATTCCGCGGTTATTTTTAAGAAGAGGTTTATATATGTGTGTGTGTGTGTGTGTGTGTGTGTGTGTGTGTGTGTGTGTGTGTGTGTGTGTGTGTGTGTTCGGCTACTTATGGCCTTTTACCTAGATACAGGTCATGTATAGGATATGTTCTACTTTGGGATAGTATGATAAATAGGGTTGCATTTACGATACATACACATATCATATATTATTTTAGTAATGGATTTGATAGTAGTATATCTATGACTTAGGTATCGTTGTGCATTTCGATTTCTACCTTGTGATGTACTTTTTACTCACTGAGTCGGCAACTTACCTTTGTTATGCCACAGTTTCTTGCAGGTGTTACCGTTTGGATTATCAGCGGCTTGGGGCACACATTTCTTTCTATGATTGCTTTGGTAGGTGAGTTACTATTGTATCGTACTCACACTTGTATATTCATGTCTTCTTGTATCTAGTAAAATTCCATCAACTTAGAAATGGTATATTGTGGACTTAGAAGCGAGACTTAGAATTTGTGTGTTGGGATGTCGAACTCATTGGAGTCGACTTTTTATATAGTTTGCTTGGTTGCTCCGCCGTTTGGGAATGGAAGCTAGCTCCCATTGGGATGCTACTTTATTGTTATGTTGTATCGGGTTTATACAAAATTTACAAAGGAGGTGCTGTTGAATTTCAGAATGTCATATATGCTCTTTAAACATACTTAGTTAAAAATCAAGTGGTTAATTTAAAATGATTTCCGTCTGATGATCATTAAAACTTCATCTCCAATGTTTTCAAAAGAAAAAAGATTTAGATTCCGGGTTTCGGCTTACTTGAACCGTGTCGGCGTCTTTAGATGTCACGTGATTTAAGTGCTAGTCACGTGCCACATTTGGGTCGTGACAAGATATTTCTTATGCCAAAAAATAAAAAGAATAATGAATATATGAGAGAGTCTACTCACTCATAACCATGGTTCTAAAATATCTAGATATTTTGTTAGTGAGTTAAAAAATGAATTAGTGATTAAACCATGGTTTGAGTCATGGTTGACTCAAGAAGAGTGTAGAAGAAAACCCACCATGATTTAATCCTAATTATCTTTAATCAATAATCAAAATATATAAATATCTAACCATGTGAGTCTTGCATAGCCAACTCCAATGTATCAACAACCATGATACATGTAAGCATGCATGTGTGCATTCATATCAACATATGTACATACATACATTCATGCATACAACAAATAAAGAAAAGGTTATAAGTAAAATAGCTAATGGTCATTAATATTAAATCAACAATTGATTTAATAAACCGGTCATATCTCATACGACCCGACCAATAGAAAACACCAGATTATAATGCGGTATCATATACTCGCATTTAATCAAGCACCCGCGCATATCACCATATGCACCCCACATCGTTTCGCCTGAGCTAGGTAACCCCTTTGTGGGACTCTAAGACTCGTCAATACGCCGGCAGAAGGTAATGATCATATCAAACACCCACAAACCGCAAGCGGTCAGCTAAACGTAACGGCCACCTGAGTATTGAGCGAGCAGAAGAAAAACAAGCGAACCTGTCAAAACTCATGTCGAGCCAACCGGTAACACTTACCGTACAGTCTGGTCTCTTCGTCAGATATGCTGCATATCGAGTCTACGGATGGTATCGTCGACCCCAATAACTCAATAAGTCATGCCGATGTATGGCCTATAACAGATCGAGAAACTACTGATAACACTTATCAGTAAATCTCATCAGCCCTGGCCAGGGACTTGCTAATATAGCTAATCGAGCACAACGCAACATCAACCCCCAATACCGGGAGAGACGAAATCCCTCCTATCGCTAATTGCCTCCATGTGTCTCGGGACTGTACCCAAAAGCCACCTGTTTGCATGACTCAGTAGAGTTGTGGTAGGGTGGAAAACAAAATACAATGGGAGAACACACCAGACTCTATGACGATCTCGGGTCTACAGACTAACCTGTACTAGTGTCACCTGAGAACTGCTATCCGACGATAGATATAATACCACATAGGAGTTCTCAGTGAGTCTGTCCAGTGTACCCCGTCCCCACTGAGCACCCGTATACAGTCTTGGTGTCAAACACCAATGGATATGGGATCATCCATCGCCCATCACATGGGTCAAGAATCGTATACGCTAGTCTACTCTGGAATATCGATGCCTCGTCTCGATACACCCACGACTAGGGACATTTCAGAATATGCTTATATACTACACACGTCCCACTAGTATGATCTGCATCATAATCACAGCAGTCAAGCAAATATCCTCATGGCTTTATCAACATGTACCAAATGAATAAAAGCATGATCAAGTGAACATGTTAGGATAAAGAGTAACTACATAGCATACTATCATGTCGAGCAAGAATGTCCTCTGAATATATATATACATATAAAAATACATCCACTATCACATAATGGCCTTTAGGGTATACATATATCCAACAATCTCCCACTTGCACTAAGGCCAATTATTGGCGTATCTCATACCCAACATCTCAAAAAGTCGCTCATGCTGCGGCTGAGGGAGGGCCTTGGTGAGTGGATCCACGGTGTTATTCTTTGTATCTACTCTCCGAATCTCGATCTCGCGGCGATCAACTATCTCCCGGATCAGATGAAATCGCCTCAGGATGTGTCTGGATCGCTGATGGGACCTGGGCTCCTTGGCTAACGCCATAGCCCCATTATTATCACAATACAATGGTATTGGATCAATAATGGTTGGAACTACTCCTAGCTCCGTGACGAACTTCCCCATCCAGACGGCTTCCTTGGCGGCATCATTTGCAGCAATATACTCAGCTTCCATCGTAGAGTCTGCAAAGGTATCCTGTTTGGAACTCTTCCAACACACCTCCCCTCCATTGAGGGTAAATACAAACCCAGAGATAGATATGCTGTCGTCCTTATCACTCTGGAAGCTCGAATCGGTAAAGGCCTCCATTTGGAGATCTCTATTATTATACACCAAGAACAATTCTTTAGTCCTTCGCAAGTACTTAAGAATGTTCTTCACAGCTGTCCAGTGATTCTCTCCTGGGTTGGATTGATACCTGCTTACTACACCTAGTGTATAAACTACATCAGGGTGTGTACACAACATCGCATACATTATAGATCCTATGGCTGAAGCGTAGGGAATAATGCTCATGCGAGGTCTCTCTTCATCAGTCTTTGGGCAAAAGTCCATGGAGAGAGTGACTCCATGGCAAGCGGGTAAGGCACCCCGCTTGGAGTCTTCCATACTAAACCTCTTTAGGATGGTGTTGATGTACCTAGTTTGGGACAATCCCAATAACCTTTTGGATCCATCCCTATAGATCCGAATACCCAATATGTACGTGGTATCACCCAGGTCCTTTATGGAGAACCTTTGTGATAAGAATGATTTGACCGACTGTAGCATAGGAACATCATTTCCTATGAGAAGAATGTCATCCACGTACAATACGAGGAATGCGACAGTTCTCCCTATAGTCTTCTTATAAACACAAGGTTCATCCGGATTTTTGATGAAATCAAACTCTTTGATAACATCATCAAAATAGATGTTCCAACTCCGTGATGCCTGCTTTAATCCATAAATGGATTTAAGCAATCTACATGCTTTCCCGCTGCTCCCACTGTCAACAAAGCCCTCTGGCTGATCCATATAAATGCATTCTTCTAAATCACCATTTAGAAATGCAGTTTTAACGTCCATCTGCCAGATTTCATAGTCTTAGTGAGCAACAATAGCAAGTAGGATCCGGATGGATTTAAGCATGGCTACGGGAGAAAAAGTTTCGTCATAGTCCAGACCTGGTATTTGACGAAATCCTTTCGCCACAAGTCTTGCTTTATAGGTCTCCACCTGCCCATCTACACCAATCTTTCTTTTAAAGATCCATTTGCACCCTACAGGTTTTACCCCAGAGGGTACAACGTCCAAAGTCCATACTTTGTTGGTGTACATAGACTCCATTTCAGATTTCATGGCATCCAGCCACTTCACAGAGTCACCACCCGTGACAGCTTGCTGAAAACTGGTAGGATCATCATCATCCATGATGCAATCTTCTCTATCACCATCAATGAGAAAACCGTAGTATGTCTCCGGTGGGCGAGAAGTCCTACCAGATCTACGGAGTGGCTGAAGTTCATTAGTTTCTGTTGCAACATCAGGCTCAACCAAGTCGTCATTTGTAACTTGTGTCTCTAGAACCTCTTCTAGATTTACCACATTGCCATCAATATCATTTGTAAAAAATTCTCTTTCTAAAAATATGGCATACTAAGAAACAAACACCTTTTGTTCCTCCTTGTGGTAGAATAGATATTCATATGAGTTCTTTGGATATCCCACAAACTTACACATGACTGACCGTGTCTCGAGTTTGTCCGGATTCTGCATTTTGACATAGGCCGGACAACCCCAAATCTTAACTCGTTTAAGAGATGGCCTCTTCCCATGCCATATCTCATATGGTGTGGTAGACACGGTTTTGGTTGGAATCCTGTTCAACAGAAACGCTGCAGTCTCCAATGCATGCCCCCAAAATGAGACAGGTAACTCAGCATCACTCATCATGGAACGTACCATATCTAATAGGGTTCGATTCTGTCATTCTGACACACCGTTGTGCTGTGGTGTGTAAGGACGAGTGAGGTGAGAGAGAATCCGATTCTCTTTTAGAAAATCTGAAAACTCCGTACCGAGATACTCTCCACCTCGATCTGATCGAAGTATCTTGATGCTCAATCCAGTTTGTTTTTCTACTTCAAGTTTGTACTCAGTGAATTTCTCGAAAGCTTCAGATTTATGCTTCAATAAAAACACATGACCGAATCTTAAGAAATCATCAGTAAAAGTTACGAAGTAAGAAAAACCGTCTCTAGCTTGTGTAGACATTGGCCCACATACATCACTATGTATGAGGCCTAAGAGCTCAGCAGCTCTTTCTTCGTGTCCTATAAACGGA
Source organism: Agapanthus africanus (assembly GCA_030015575.1). Taxonomy (NCBI): domain Eukaryota; kingdom Viridiplantae; phylum Streptophyta; class Magnoliopsida; order Asparagales; family Amaryllidaceae; genus Agapanthus; species Agapanthus africanus. The sequence goes on along the minus strand of CM057347.1, from coordinate 199,815,993 downwards.
GTTTTGGTCATTTTACCCTTGATACAAGACTGACAAGTCGCATAAGATTTATATTCAAAGGGATTTAAATATCCATCTTTATGCAGCTTGTTTAGTCTTGTTTCGTTAATATGACCAAGTCTACAGTGCCAAAGAAAAGCTTCATTTATATCTGAAAATTTTCTTTTAGTAGTGTGTTGTATGCTGAAAACTGTGTGTTGATTTAGGACGTATATCCCGTTATTAAGTGTACCATACCCAGCCAACATTTGATTCAGGTTAATGTTCATAACATTATTCTGCAATACAAAATTATATCCTTCATTGTCTAACAAAGAAACGGATATTATATTACAAAGCATACTAGGTACATAATAACATGGGTTCAAAACCAATATACACCCTGATGGCAACCCCAGGTGATACTCTCCCACTGAAACCGCATGTACATTGGAACCATTTCCAACCCAGAGAGTATGGTCACCTGTCTTCAAAATTCTGCTATTTTTCAGCCCCTGCATAGAATTGCATATGTGAGAACTTGAACCGGTATCTAATACCCAGGAAGTAGAGTTTATAGAAAAACAGTTTTCTGTCACAAACACACCTGAAGCGGAAGCATCACCATGCTTCTTCTTCTTGAGATCCAGGCACTCAGCACAGTTGCGCTTCCAGTGTCCCGATTTGTGGCAGTGATAACATTCCCCTTTCCCTGATTCCCCAGCCGTGGACTTGTCTTTCCCCTTAGCCTTTTTAACTCCACCTCTAGGTTTAGTGGGTTTCTTCTTCATCTTTCCCTTGGCCTTGGCTTTTGGGCGAGAGGAGGAAGATGGCCCAGGAATCAAAGCGGGAGTCTTCACTGTTTTGAGTGTGCTCTCTGCGCTTCTCAACATATTGAGATGTTCAGGTAGTGACTTCTCCATATTATGCATGTTGAAGTTTACTACAAATTGAGCAAAGGCAGGGGGGAGAGACTGTAGAACAATATCAACATATTGTTCGTTCTCCATTATCCATCCGAGGTCCTCAAGCTCTTCTATAAGAGCTATCATCTTCAACACATGGTCACCTACTGGTGTGCCAGGAGCCATCCGCATCTGAAACAACTTTCGCGATGCTTCGTATCGTAGGACATGAGATTCCCCATACAAATCTTTTGTATGGAGAAAGATGGATTGAACATCTATCTGCTTGTGCTACTTTTGATGTGTGTTGTCCATCGATGCAAGCGCGAGGCATTTGGCCGTAGCACAGTCAATATCCCATGTCTTGCGGATCTCCTTATCCGCAACTGAAGATTTAGGACCTGGGACGGGTGGGGCTGGAGCTGTGAGGACATATGATACCTTATCATAAGTCAGGGCAATGTTAATGTTCCTCAGCCAGTCTTTATAATTGGTCCCATTCAGTTTATTTTTCTCTAGTAGAAGCTTAAGTCCAATCATGGTATCTTCCATTAGAAGAGAGAAAAGAATACACTCAGGGAAAGCTCTTGCAAAGATCAGATTGGTTATTATCTTATCTAATATGTCTCCCACTGCTTCTATCAAATTTTCCTTCAAACCTTAAAACGAAAATTAGCCAGGATTAATTACATTCTACAACTTCGCTAACCGTTTAGCCAGGCCAGTGTTGGTACTTTGAGGGAGGTTCCTCGTGCTTTCACACGGACCTAATTAAAATAAACCTTGTTTTCCCAGAGGCATAGCCCCATAGACACCTTTCTAGACACCTAATGAGTTAGCTAATTATAAAGTGCAAAACTCTCCTGGGAGCAACTCTTGCTCACAGTGGGATCAGGATCCAACCATCAATCTCATTGCAAATTTCAACTCTTGAAACTCCCGATATTGTTTTTACCCCTAGTACCCATGACCTTAACTATGGTCAACAAATCACAAGCACTAGTCAAGCTCTACCCGTCATTTCTTGATTAATTAGACCCAGTTATATTACCCTTAACTATGGTCAACAAAGTCGTATAATTTTCCCAATTAATCGCATCATATGCTGTGTAGGAAGACATCACTTAGCTACCGTACACTATGCCTTAACTATAGTCAACAAACGTAGCACGGATACTAAGTACTCTACTTCCTAAAATGACGGAGGGTTGCGGATGGTTTTTAAGAAAACCTTTAACGCTTTAAACTTGGTATCGTTGTAGAATCAAAATGGTTTTTCAAAAGGAGTGGCTTAATTTCCGTAATTTTGAAATGTAGCTTTTTCGTAAAAAGCCGAGTGGGTTTCAAATTCGATTCTACAACATCTTTTAGGTTTATTTTTCTTTACATTAATCATATTAACGTAGTCCCATCATTTAAGTCCTTAAGCCATCACAGAAAAGAAACGAAAATAGAACGTACGCATATGCCATTCGCATTCGCCACAGTGTCCCGTTATGCACCGTTAAGTTACTTAACTAACGGCATAGCGGGGCGGGACCGGCACGGATGTAAAACATAAGCAACGCTTATTATATATCATATATATAATAATACCATTCGTCTCATCATACAAAGTGATCTCATCACAGAATATCAACAGCAGAAGCACATATATGAAAATATAGGATATACTAGGAATTTCGTATTTTGTATTTAGCCAACGATAGAAAATACGGATTCCACGGTCGTGACGAATAGCCAATCCCACACCCTAGACCCCTACGAAAGCAGCAAGTGACCCTACCAATTCTAGAGTTAGGAGACCCGGTCTCGACTCCTCGAGATAGCCTCCCACTGGACTCTAGAACCCGGTCACTTGTGCTCCCCACCTTGGGTCTATCCTGATGCGGAAAAGTAAATAATATATATCAAAGGTGACATCATCCTCAACACGGATGTGCCCCAATAAAAGAATATTACATACATAGAATTTTACATGAATGAAAAAGAAAACTGTCATCTCACATAAAACCCCCCGGCCATTCAATCACGACGATCCTATACATCATGTTAAAGCAACACATAACATCACATGTCATCAAGGTAAGCAAGTATGCGTACCCCAATTGTCGTTGACATATAGCAACGAAACCGGCGATACACCACATACTACACTTACGGTCGCAGAAAAGAATGTCAATCTACAATATTTGGAATCGTCACTATTCTTAGACATCATAAACCTGAAATATCTCATATTCGGGATTTCATGCCTAGCACTGCAAATCTTTCATTTGGGTCGCAATGATGAAAACACCTTTTCAAAAAGAAACCGGGTAATTCAACAAGATTCCTGATTCCATCCGTGACCAAAATGATAAATTTACAAGCAACAATTAATTTTCATAAAATCAATAAGTGTAGATTCCAATTATTGCATTACATTCAAATAAACTAGGCGATGTTAAACCATTTGATCGATCGATCAATTACCCAAAAATCCACAGAGAAGCTCAACACCTGAGCAGTATTAAAATTACCCAGAAACATGCCACAGTACCTATAGACCAACCGTAGAAGGGCCGACCCGAGCCTCACAAATGGCGCCGCGGAACCGCCGCCAAAGGCATGCTTCTGCCGCGGTTCCGCGGTCATTTGATCGAGTTAGGGTATCGTTCTTCTAGAGGGTCCATAGAATTACTTGCAAAATTTTCTGATTATTTTTAATGTGAAAAATTCCAACATTTTGAAAAATTTCCAGAGAAGAATTTTCCGGGGTAATCGATGTTCGTTCGAAGTTGTTTAACGTCGTCTAGGTTACTCTAAAGCTCTAGCTTGGCTCTGATACCACTGATGGGTTTACCTAGCATCACACAAGGGTTTGTCTTGCATCAAACATGCTACTATGAAAATTTTTGGGCTGCTAAGCAAACTAACCTAGGATCAAACTAGAAATTTAGGGTAACAAACATAGTATCACATACTAGATCTTGTGTCTAATACTAAGAGAATAGTAATACAACCTTTGTAGACCTCTTCCTTAGACTCCTTGGATCAACTCGGTGTTTTGACGGGTCCGCTTGAGTCCTTCGTTGTCCACGACGATCCACCGCGGAGTATCTTGGCTCAAGCTCCTTGCTTCACTAGAACAAGGTAGAAGTGATGCAAACAACCTAAACTAGTGGGCTAAACTAGTGTAGATTGGTGATGTCGGTTTGGATCTCACTTAAAAATCTTTTCTTTAAGTCTCCTTCACTCACTTTAGAAGAGGTAGTAAGCTTTGAGGAAGAAGGAGGAAATGGCTAAGCAAGCTCAAGATATTTCTTATGCAAAAAAATAAGAAGAATAATGAATATATGAGAGAGTCTACTCATTCATAACCATGGTTCTAAAATATCTAGATATTTTGTTAGTGAGTTAAAGAATGAATTAGTGATTAAACCATGGTTTTAGTCATGGTTGACTCAAGAAGAGTGTAGAAGAAAACCCACCATGATTTATGTTGGATATAGTGCCCTCAAAGTCAATTATTGGATCGCAGGTACGTGATTGTAATGATTGAGGGAAGACCTATACCGGTAGGACAGTCTTACTCGAGATGATAGTATGCTATCTGGTTTGCCTTTATCAGTCGTGTACAGGTTCAGGTGTCTGATCACTATTACACGTTGATAGAGCCCTTAGGATCTTGCTTGACTACCAACAGTATGATGGCGATCATATACATGAGAGTTGGGTAGTCTATAAGCACATCCTTAAAAGTGGTCCCTAGTCGTGGGAGTTTCGAGACAGGGCATCGATACTCCGGAGTAGACTAGTGTATACAGTCGAGACCCCGACGAGGGGCGGTTGCCAGTCTCATAAGTCACTGGTGTCAGTTGGATCACCTAAGATGTATACAGGTGCTCATTGGGTTATGAGTACACCGGACATGACTCGCCGGGAACCTGCTAGTTGGTATTTATACCTAGCGTCAGATAGCAGTTCGCTGGTGACATGTGTACAGATTAGTTCATCGACCTGAGGTCGTCATTTGTCTCGTGTGAGTTCCCACTGTGCTTTGATTTCTATCCTACCACGGCTCAAAGGAGTCGTGCAAACAGGTTTTAGTTGGGTACAGTCCCAAGTCACATGGAGGCAAGTGAGCGGATCGGCAGGGGATTCGTCTCTCCCGGTATTAGGGGCGAGATCGCGTTGTGTCTAGGAGAGCCATTACACAAAGCCCTCGGCCGAGGCAGAAGATTTACTGGTAGGTACTCCCGTAGTATCTCAGGGTGTTCTGGGCTACACTCTGACATGACTTATACCGCTATTGGGGGTCTGACGTTACCAGCCCCCTAGGCCTGATATGCGATACTCATAGACGAACGGACCGGACTGTATATATATTGTCACTGATAGGCTCAGTAGGGTTCCAGGATGAGTTCGCTCATCGGCTACCCTTGAGGTCAGTACATGGGCAGCCATTACGCACAGCTAGTGCCGCTGACGTGCTTGTGGTTAAACCCACTTCCAGGGTACTGACGAGTCTTTAGAGTCCCCCACAGATAGTTTCCCAAGTTCGGGCCAAACGTTGTAGAGGCTGTATGGTTTTATGGCAGGGTTCGAAAATGCACGTGCGTTTGCGCACGTGTCATATTTCAGACAGATAATACTGGTGGGCTTTGGTTTAAGCCGGATCCATGTATTATATTGATTCGGAATATTTTAGTCTCTCGTATTCGTATTCGGTCGGAATACGGATACAGGTATGTATATACAGGTGAGGGGTATTTTCGTAATCCGTTACGAGAATACTTTAGAAGATGCATTTCTTTTTGGATTAATCATTTTGGTTTAAATGATAATTAGTTTTGGAAAGGGTGACTCATTCTTTGTGACTCATTAATTCTAGAATGTTCACTAATGACTCATGTAATAAGTCATCTAGTGAGTCATTAAAGTATTAATGAGGTTTGTTTTGGGTGAGATATTTTAGGGTTTAGTTGGAGATATTTTTGTAAGATATTTTCTTTGTTTCTCCAAAACAAAACCTTATATATATCACACACAAAGTTTAGGGCAGCCAAAGGGGTTAATTTTTGTATGCTTGGTTTTTGCTCTCTTGAGATAGTTTCTTGAGTTCACCATTTCCAACTCTTTGCATCTTCTTCTACCTCCACCCTATCCCTCTCATGTGATGAGAACCCTAGGGTGTTTGAGACAAAGTATTCTACTCATTCTCTACTTCATCTTGATTATCTCTTTTAGCAGACTTGATGACCGAGTTGCTTCGGTATAGAGGCGGGAGCCCGTTTAAAGATCCGTTGATGTGGTGCCACCTCGATGAGGAGACAGGAGATCGGAGTTGCCGCGAGGAGCGTGGGATGATGGCTAAAGACCGAAGGACTCGGATCGATCGGTATAGCCTTTCTACCTCTTTACAGTTTGTTAGTTTAGCGTTAATGGCAAGATCCGGGTTATAGTATGTGATAGCGCCAGTTATAAAAGTTTTTGTTCCGCGTTTGGCGTCAGAATGACGGCCGGGGCGCTACCGTAGACTTACAATTTAATCCTAATTATCTTTAATCAATAATCAAAATATATAAATATCTAACCATGTGAGTCTTGCATAGCCAACTCCAATGTATCAACAACCATGATACATGTATGCATGCATGTGTGCATTCATATCAACATATGTACATACATACATTCATGCATACAACAAATAAAGAAAAGGTTATAAGTAAAATAGCTATTGGTCATTAATATTAAATCAATAATTGATTTAATAAACCGGTCATATCTCATACGACCCGACCAATAGAAAACGCCAGATTATACTGCGGTATCATATACTCTCATTTAATCAAGCACCCGCGCATATCACCATATGCACCCCATATCGTTTCGCCAGAGCTAGGTAACCCCTTTGTGGGACTCTAATACTCGTCAATACGCCGGCAGTAGGTGATGATCATATCAAACACCCACAAGCTGCAAGTGGTCAGCTAAACGTAACGGCCACCCGGGTATTGAGCGAGCAGAAAAAAAACAAGCGAACCTGTCAAAACTCCTGTCGAGCCAACCGGTAACACTTACCGTACAGTCCGGTCTCTTCGTCAGATATGCTGCATATCGAGTCTAGGGATGGTATCGTCGACCCCAATAACTCAATAAGTCATGCCGATGTATGGCCTATAACAGATCGAGAAACTACTGATAACACTTATCAGTAAATCTCATCAGCCCTGGTTAGGGACTTGCTGATATAACCAATCGAGCACAGTGCAACATAAACCCCCAATACCGGGAGAGACGGAACCCCTCAAATCGCTCATTGCCTCCATGTGTCTCGGGACTGTACCCAAAAGCCACCTGTTTGCATGACTCAGTAGAGCCGTGGTAGCGTGGAAATCAAAATACAGTGGGAGAACACACAAGAATCTATGACGATCTCGGGTCTACAGACTAACCGTACCAGTGTCACCTGAGAACTGCTATCCGACGATAGATATAATACTACAAAGGAGTTCTCAGTGAGTTCGTCCAGTGTACCCAGTCCCTACTGAGCACCCGTATACAGTCTTGGTGTCAAACACCAATGGATATGGGATCATCCATAGCCCATCACATGGGTCAAGAATCGTATACGCTAGTCTACTCTGGAATATCGATGCCCCGTCTCGATACACCCACGACTAGGGATATTTCAAGATATGCTTATAAACTACACATGTCCCACTAGTATGTGTTGGAGATAGTGCCCTCATAGTCAATTATTGGATCGCAGGTACGTGATTGCAATGATTGCGGAGGACCTATACCGGTAGGACAATCTTACTCGAGATGATAGTATGCTATCTGGTTTGCCTTTATCAGTCGTGTACATGTTCAGGTGACTGATTACATGTTACACTTTGATAGAGCCCTTAGGATCTTGCTTTACTACCAACAGTATGATGGCGATCATATACGTGAGAGTTGGGTAGTTTATATGCATATCCTTAATTGTGGTCCCTAGTCGTGGGAGTTTCGAGACAGGGCATCGATACTCCGGAGTAGACTAGTGTGTACAGTCGAGACCCCGACGAGGGGCGGTGGCCGGTCTCACAAACCACTGGTGTCAGTTGGATCACCTAAGATGTATACAGGTGCTCATTGGGTTATGAGTACACCGGACAGGACTCGCCGGGAATCTGCTAGTTAGTACTATACCTATCGTCAGATAGCAGTTCCCTGGTGACATGTGTACAGGTTAGTTCATCGACCTGAGGTCGTCATTTGTCTCGTGTGAGTTCCCACTGTGCTTTGATTTCTACCCTACCATGGCTCAAAGGAGTCGTGCAAACAGGTAGCTTTTGGGTACAGTCCCGAGCCATATGGAGGCACGTGAGCGGATCGGCAGGGGATTCGTCTCTCCCGGTATTGGGGGAGAGGTCGTGCTGTGTCTAGGAGAGCCATTACACATAGTCCATGGCCATGGCAGGAGATTTACTGGTAGGTACTCCAGTAGTATCTCAGAGTGTTATTGGGCTACACTCCGACACGACTTATACTGCTATTGGGGGGGTGACGTTTCTAGCCCCCTAGGCAGATATGCGATACTCATAGACGAACGGACCGGACTGTATATACATTGTCACTGTTAGGCTCAGTAGGGTTTCCGGATGAGTTCGCTCATCGGCCTCCCTTGAGGTCAGTCCATGGGCAGCCGTTACGCATAGCTAGTGCCGCTGACGGTTTGTGGTTAAACCCACTGCCAGGGTACTGACGAGTCATTAGAGTCCCCCACAGACAGTTTCCCAAGTTCGGGCGAAACGTTGTAGAGGCCGTATGGTTTTATGGCAGGGTTCGGAAAATGCACGTGCGCTTACGCACGTGTTATTTTTCGGGCAGATGATACTGGTCGGCTTTGGTTTAAGCCAGATCCGAGTATTATATTGAGTAGATATAATATCTTTTTCTCAGTTGCATTTGTATTCGGTTGTAATACAAATGCGGGTATATTTATACAGTTTCGGGGTTATCCTGAAAGTCGTTTCAGGATCACTTTTGGAAGTTGCCAGTTTCCAGTTTTCTATCAGCCATCTTTTAACATTCGGTTAAAGACGGATTTATCTTTTCTTGGATGAGGGTGAGTCATGCTTCTAGAAGGTTCTAGAAGGTGATGACTTGGTTAATTGGTGTTGTGTTTTCATTGGTTGCATTAATGAATGGATGACTAGGTTTAGTGAGTCATTCATTTCATTAATGAGTTTTGTTTACTTAAGGATATTTCTTCATGATCTTTGTTTATGGTCACCTCCTTGATTGCTCCTACACTCACCCTCCTCCTCCTTTAAAAGTGGCCGACCCTCTCTCTCCTCCTCCACTCACTCACTTGAGAAAATTATGGTTGCTAAAAAGAAAAGACTAAAGTTTTGGATGCATGGAAATTTCATAGTTTATTTCTTGTTCCATTTCATTTCCATCGGCAACTTCATTAACCGATCGTCCACAGACTTGGACGAAGTAAGACAAAGTCATCTACTCATTCTCTACATCATTCTTGGTCGTCTCTTCTAGCAAACTTGACGACCGAGTTGCCTCAAGTCAGAGGCGGGAGCCCGTTTAAAGAATCGTTGACGTGGTGCCACCTAGACGAGAAGATCGGAGATCGACGAGATCGGAGCAGCCGCAACGGAGCGTGGAATGATGGTTAAAGAACGAAGGACTCGGATCGTTCGGTATAACCTTTCTACACTCTTTACAGTTTGTTAGTTTAGCAATAATGGAAGATCCGGGTTAAAGTATACGATAGCGCCAGTTAAAAGTTTTTTGTTCCGCATTTGGTGTCTGTAGACGGCCGGGGCGCTAGCGTAGACTTACAGTGGTATCAGAGCCTCACCATTTTGCTATACTAACTTGTGCTAACGCGTTTAAAACATCGATCGAACCGGAAATCAAAAACCGCATTTTTCCATTTTCACAGTTTCTGTCGATTTTAAATGGTGTCCTAAAAATATTCCACATATCACAGAAATCTGTGCAGGGTTTTCTAAGAACACCGTACAAATTTGGGATCATGATTCGACAAGACTGCCGCGGAAACGCGGCCAAACCCATGGTTTGGCCGCGGATCCGCGGCCATTCTGTGTCATCATGCCCCCAAATTTGCTCAGTGGGTTCTTCTCTGGAAATTGGGGTTTTTGGTATATATCTTTTGGGCCCAGATTTTGTTACTGTTCACCAGTTGTTCGTGGGGCCCACTTTGTGATATTTTGTCGATCGAAATTTAAACATGTTAGTTTACAGTGCTTACATTATATCTCCGACCGGGAATGTCATTTGATCGGTAAACCGCGTCTGATTGCTATAGTTCTTTTAGACGGGTTTGCGAACGTGACATTCGCGTTGATGTTCTGTGTTGTGCTGTGATGTTGCGGATTTGTCGTGGTAGATAGCAGTGTGCAATGGTAGTACAGTTTGAATTTATTTGTACATTTGATATTGCGGGGCGAGCGTCCAACATGTGGACTGCCGTCACTGCCTGTTGTATAATATTCTTTTGGGGCACGACCAGGTTGCGGTCGATGTACCTGTTGTACTATTTTTCATTACTGTACTAGGTTTTGCCCCGCGACGGAGTGCACGGATAGCCGGGTTCTGAGGGGCAACGGGTCCGCATCTCATGGCTTTGAGAGGCAGAGGGGCCTCACTCTAGAATTGGCAGACTATTCGCCGCATTCGTAGGGGGTACAGGTTGACCCATGGAGGGGTGCTCAATTTACCGAATTCCGTGAAGTGCCGGGTGTTCCATTCACTATGCTGTGGGGACTACCTCGCTTCAGGTTTTGGCGGGTAACTTGCCGCACCCGTAGGGGTCTAGGTTTCATTGCACAGGCTATCCACACGACAGGGGAACGTCGGGTCTCAGCAGCGGCTCTGTGAAACCCGGGGATCCCAGATTATCTGTATTGTTCTGTGATGCTTATTACTTTTCTGTAATGTTGCATATTATCACGCCTGGAGCGATTATTGTATATTGGTTTATATACTATTAGATGTTGTATATGTTTTACACCCGCGCTAGTCCAGTCCCCGCTCTGTCGTTAGTTAAGTAACCTAACGGGTGATGACGGGACCCAGTGACGAATGCGGATGGCATATACGTACATTTTATTTTCGTTCTTTTCTGGTGTGATCGATTGATGGGACTGCGTTGATTCTGATCAATGCAAAGTTAAACAAACCTGTTTTCAGTTGTTGGAACAAATTTAAAAAGTGTTATTGCAAAGACGTTTCCTTTTGTTTTGCATAGCGGTATTCAGTGGAATATCCTGCACCTCATTCGACGGGGCAAGGGCCGATATCCCTTCACCGGGACTGACCCCTTGGGCAGAAGTTTGCGTCAGGGTAATAACTTCACTATAGTCGATTACATGTTGCTTTGCATAGCGGTATTCAGTGGAATATCCTGCACCTCATTCCACGAGGAAAGAGCCGAGATCCCTTTACCGGGAGTGACCTCTTTAGCAAAAGGTTTTCGCCACTATATTTTAAAAAAGCTATCAGGTTCCTTCAGCGATATCAAGTTCACTACGTTAAAGGTTTTTCGCCAAAAACCAGACGTAGCCCTCCGTCACTTCTTTTGAATATTCAGTAGTATTCAAGCTATGTATTTTAGCCAAAGTTAAGGCATAGTGTTTGGTAGCTGCTGGGTATTCAATTGTTGCATAGATAGATGAGTTGGTTTGGGACAGTCGTTCTGCCGATTGGCCAAAGTCAGGGGCATGTGCGGGTGGGTTCAAATTGACAAGATAGTGACGGGTAGAACTTGGCATGTGACTTATGACATTTTGACCAAAGCCAAGGTTATAAGAGCATGGGGCAAAAATCTTATCGGGAGTTTCTAAAGAAACTGAAACTTGCCAAGTATGCGCATACCTTCTGGAGTATGAGTAACGTGGATGCATTCCATCACGTTATCATGCGATGAGAGTTGGATCCCGATTCCCACTGATGAGTTGGTTTACTCTTCGGGTGATCCCGATTGATTCTTCTTTAGGTTTGGAGGAGAATTTGACAGGACAGTGGGAGGTTTTCGGATTAGATAAAGTGATAACCATTCTGATCTAGGTTAGACTGGACGCAGAGTGTTTCTTTTCTCTCTCTCTTTGGCAGCGACCTTTGACCGACCCTAGACTATGACTCAGTGGCCAGGTTGACCGAACCTTCTTAAAATACTGGATTTTGGATTGTCTATGTTGCATAAGTCATTGCCACTTCTTCTTTTACCCTTTGCATTTCTCAGAACACCCCGTATTACTACGGACATCCACTTCCATTGGATAGATCCATCGTATGGTTATATACGAACTCGAAGGGACTTCTTCGAGGATGGATCCAGGTTCAGGAGAAATAGAATTGGTTTATTCAGTTGTCTTTTATTATCACCTTCTCTCAGGTTGCGAGGGCTCCTTGGTTTAGGAGAGTACACCTATTACGCTTATTGGATAGTCTTATTCCAAACCATAGGCAGGTGCCGAAAGGTAGGGAATGAAGAAAACCAATTAGCCTAAGTAGGGTGTGCAGAAGGTAATATGTAAAGACAAAATAAAGGGATTAGAAAGAGGGCAAAGTAAATTGCGACTGTTATCATTCACGACCAAAACCGCGTACTTCATCGCCACTCCTATTTCACTTTTAAAAGAATAAGGTATTATTCAGTTGTCTTTTATCATCACCTTCTCTCAAGATACGAGTACTCCTTGGTTTAGGAGGGTATACCTATTATGCTTACTGGATAGTCTTCTTCCAAATCATAGGCTGGTGCCGAACGGTAGGGAAGGAAGAAAACCATTTGGCCTAACGATGGTGTACAGAAGGTAACGACTAAAGACAAATAAAGGGATTTGGAGAGATGGCAATAAAATATACGGTTGAAGTCATGAATTGGATTATGGAAGAGGCATTACTATGAACACCAGGATACCCCTACGAAACATTTTCATGTTTCAGTGCATTGTTAAATGAAAACTGTTTTCCCGATTAGATACTTACTCCAAGGGTATGTATTTACCAGGTTTCATTCTCATATCTGTATGGTTTTACAGATGATGAGTGGGAGTAAGTTATTGGGAATTAGGTGATTATCCTCATTATATCGGAATTCGTTGTAATTGGTGATATTTGAGGAAATCGCCAGGGTACAGTTTTCAACCTACGACGTACAGATTTTGAGTTGTTTAACTCAGCGGACTTATACAGAGTATTGTATGTTGTCCAGTGTCCATCAGGACAAAGGGGTAGGTCCTCGTACTATGTTCTGTTTACTTATAACTTCTCTAGTTTTTAGACAAGTATTTCGTAGAAATTCAAGGTCTAAGTTTTGAGAAGTTGTGGGTATAAGAATAAAGTAGAGAACCAGGTGTCACAAGTATCGGGATTCTTCAAAGAGATCGAAGATGTAGATTCTTGTGATTGGTATTCAGATGATAGTAATGATTTTTGAGAAACGTGTTTCACTTTCAGGTTACTCATAATTGGATGGATTCCTAAGTTGAGTAATGCTGATTAGCCTCTTTCCATTAAGTTGATATGCACTGGAGACAGCTGCATGATTGAATCTGGTTCCAATTAAATAAAGTGCCAAAGTTTCTATATTGGATATAAAATAGTTCGTACCATAAAAGATGTTAAGGTACGAGGAGTTGTCCAGCTTATGCTTAAAACCAGACTCTGGATAACTCAGGGCACGTTTCTGTAATGGCTATTTGTGGGTTGACCCTGGCTATGACGAGGGTTGATATTCTACCATTTGGAACATCAATAGTGATATTGTTCTTGACTCGCCACAGTTTTAGTAAAATGGATCTTTTTCAGAAAACAGCAGTGGGAGTATGGTAGAACTGGAAGTGATTCCAGAACCGCGAACGATTACGGAAAATTTAGTAGGACCTAAAGATTCAATCAAGATTGACATTCAAATAGCCACTCCGCAGATATGGTGGGTAACCTCAGACACCCGAGAGGTACTTTGGTAGCCTCAAGGACGGTGACAGGGAGGTTCTTATCTACCCAGACTTGACACTACTGTTGTTCCAGGTTATGAGACCCGGTAGGAGGGTTGTCGTAGTCAGTGGGAGCAGCGGAAGCATGGTGGGCAAGTAGCTTATGTCTATTTATAGACTAGAGCAGTTATAGCGGAGATAGATCATCTAATTTTGATGTGACAGTCATGGGTTTGACTTCATCAAAATAGGGGATGGATCTGTTAAGAAGGTAGTAGGGTGTGATGTCATGGTATCTGGATGACATACACAGAGTAGGAAGTAAAATTCCTATACTACGATCGGTTGTACTGTGGTCGTCACACAGTTGTTTCTCCAGACAGGATATGGATATAATATTTGACATTCTGGTTTCTGGATCTATGGTTTTAGATCTAGATTTGGGTAGTTTCCCAATGTGGGTACTTTGACAAATATTCTAATGTTTTTTAGAATAGTTGACTCCTAGCATGGTGGTGTACCTGCAGGTGATGGAGTCACCCTCTCTAAAGGTGTCTTACAGACTGAAGGGGAGAGGGATGTGCATGATTGGCAGATCACTTGCTTAGGCAATTGAGTCAATCATGAGATGTCAAGTACCACACCAAATGTTGTTTTTGCACTAGATGCAATAAGTATGTATTAATCCAATCCTGGAGAAACATAAGGAAGCAGTTTGAGAACATAAGTACTTGTTCTACGGATTTGATGACGGCAGCCTCTTTCGGGAGACGGTTATCATTCCAAGCTTCAAAGGTGACATGGATGACAGAGTGATTGTCAGAGTTATAGTTTTTCCCTCTGACGAAGAGGGACAGTATTATGGACAGGTGGTCCAAGAGGATACTGTGGGTGGCATGGTGCCGGATACTGATTTGGTTCAGTGATCGATACAGTCTAAGAAGTTTGGATTTGGAGTTCATTTATGAACTAGGTCCCATCAGATATCCAGACACATTCTAAGACAGGTATTACTCAATTCGGGAGATGGCTTTCTCCGCGAACTTGAGATTAAGAGAGATATAGAAAGAAACATCTAGGCGGATCCACTCACTGAGGCTATTTCTCGAACACAATAGTTTTACAAATGGGCTTTGTGAAACTGATTAGTAGAGGAATTGGATGTTCGGTTTCACACGGGCTGTGAGTAGTCGACATTGCAATAATTAGCCTTGAGTGCAAGTGGGAGATTGTTGGAGATAGTGCCCTCATAGTCAATTATTGGATCGCAGGTACGTGATTGCAATGATTGCGGATGACCTATACCGGTAGGACAGTCTTACTCGAGATGATAGTATGCTATCTGGTTTGCCTTTATCAGTCGTGTACATGTTCAGGTGACTGATTACATGTTACACTTTGATAGAGCCCTTAGGATCTTGCTTTACTACCAACAGTATGATGGCGATCATATACGTAAGAGTTGGGTAGTTTATATGCATATCCTTAATTGTGGTCCCTAGTCGTGGGAGTTTCGAGACAGGGCATCGATACTCCGGAGTAGACTAGTGTGTACAGTCGAGACCCCGACGAGGGGCGGTGGCCGGTCTCACAAGCCACTGGTGTCAGTTGGATCACCTAAGATGTATACAGGTGCTCATTGGGTTATGAGTACACCGGACAGGACTCGCCGGGAATCTGCTAGTTAGTACTATACCTATCGTCAGATAGCAGTTCCCTGGTGACATGTGTACAGGTTAGTTCATCGACCTGAGGTCGTCATTTGTCTCGTGTGAGTTCCCACTGTGCTTTGATTTCTACCCTACCACGGCTCAAAGGAGTCGTGCAAACAGGTAGCTTTTGGGTACAGTCCCGAGCCATATGGAGGCACGTGAGCGGATCGGCAGGGGATTCGTCTCTCCCGGTATTGGGGGCGAGGTCGTGCTGTGTCTAGGAGAGCCATTACACATAGTCCATGGCCATGGCAGGAGATTTACTGGTAGGTACTCTAGTAGTATCTCAGGGTGTTATTGGGCTACACTCCGACACGACTTATACTGCTATTGGGGGTCTGACGTTTCTAGCCCCTAGGCAGATATGCGATACTCATAGACGAACGGACCGGACTGTATATACATTGTCACTGTTAGGCTCAGTAGGGTTTCCGGATGAGTTCGCTCATCGGCCTCCCTTGAGGTCAGTCCATGGGCAGCCGTTACGCATAGCTAGTGCCGCTGACGGTTTGTGGTTAAACCCACTGCCAGGGTACTGACGAGTCATTAGAGTCCCCCACAGACAGTTTCCCAAGTTCGGGCGAAACGTTGTAGAGGCCGTATGGTTTTATGGCAGGGTTCGGAAAATGCACGTGCGTTTACGCACGTGTTATTTTTCGGGCAGATGATACTTGTCGGCTTTGGTTTAAGCCGGATCCGAGTATTATATTGAGTAGATATAATATCTTTGTCTCAGTTGCATTTGTATTCGGTTGTAATACAAATGCGGGTATATTTATACAGTTTCGGGGTTATCCTGAAAGTCGTTTCAGGATCACTTTTGGAAGTTGCCAGTTTCCAGTTTTCTATCAGCCGTCTTTTTACATTCGGTTAAAGACGGATTTATCTTTTCTTGGATGAGGGCGAGTCATGCTTCTAGAAGGTTCTAGAAGGTGATGACTTGGTTAATTGGTGTTGTGTTTTCATTGGTTGCATTAATGAATGGATGACTAGGTTTAGTGAGTCATTCATTTCATTAATGAGTTTTGTTTACTTAAGGATATTTCTTCATGATCTTTGTTTATGGTCACCTCCTTGATTGCTCCTACACTCACCCTCCTCCTCCTTTAAAAGTGGCCGGCCCTCTCTCTCCTCCTCCACTCACTCACTTGAGAAAATTATGGTTGCTAAAAAGAAAAGACTAAAGTTTTGGATGCATGGAAATTTCATAGTTTATTTCTTGTTCCATTTCATTTCCATCGGCAACTTCATTAACCGATCGTCCACGGACTTGGACGAAGTAAGACAAAGTCATCTACTCATTCTCTACATCATTCTTGGTCGTCTCTTCTAGCAAACTTGACGACCGAGTTGCCTCAAGTCAGAGGCGGGAGCCCGTTTAAAGAATCGTTGACGTGGTGCCACCTAGACGAGAAGATCGGAGATCGACGAGATCGGAGCAGCCGCAACGGAGCGTGGAATGATGGTTAAAGAACGAAGGACTCGGATCGTTCGGTATAACCTTTCTACACTCTTTACAGTTTGTTAGTTTAGCAATAATGGAAGATCCGGGTTAAAGTATACGATAGCGCCAGTTAAAAGTTTTTTGTTCCGCATTTGGTGTCTGTAGACGGCCGGGGCGCTAGCGTAGACTTACAGTATGATCTGCATCATAATCACAACAGTCAAGCAAATATCCTCTGGGCTTTATCAACATGTACCAAATGAATAAAAGCATGATCAAGTGAGCATGTCAGGATAAAGAGTAACCAGATAGCATACTATCATGTCGAGCAAGAATGTTCTCTGAATATATATATATATATATAATATATATATATACATGTAAAAATACATCCACTATCACATAATGGCCTTTAGGGCTTACATATATCCAACACCATCATCTACCATGATGCAATTCTCGCTCCCACTGTTACTGAGAAGGCCGTAGTATCTCTCAAGTGGATGAGGAACCCTACCAGATTCGTGGAGAGGCTGAGGTTCGTTGGAGACTATTGAATCATTTGGTTTCACCAAATCATCAGCTGTTAGTTTGTCTAGCTAGAACTGCTTCCAGTTCTACCCCATGACCACAAATTTCTTCACAAGAAATTTCTTTTCTAAAAAGGTGGCATGCTGAGAAACAAAACACCTTTTGCTCCTCAGTATGGTAGAAGATATACCGTAGCAAATGTTTGGGATATCCAACAAACTTATACAAAACCGACTTTGCCTCGAGCTTGTCAGGATTTTGCTTTTCAATACAGGCCGAACAACCCCATATCTTAACTTATTTAAGACATGGTCTCTTCCCATTCCATATCTCATATGGAGTGGTAGGCATTGATTTGGTTGGAACCCCATTCAGTAGGTATGCAGCTTCTCAAGTGCATAACTCCAAAAGAAAATATGAAACTCAGCAGTACTCATCATAGAGCGCACCATATCACATATGGTGCGATACCTCCGCCCCGATACACCGTTTGTGCTGTGGTGTACTCGAAGGAGTATTTTCCTTTTTGAAACTCCAGAAACACCATGCCCAAGTATTTTCCTCCTCGATCACATCGAAGGACTTTCTCTTTGAGACAAGACTGACAAGTATCATAAGACGAAAAATTTGAACGGATTCAAATATTAATCCTTATGTAACTTAGCCAGTCGTATCGCGTTGATATGACCTAGTCTACAATGCCACAAGAGGGATTCATTCATTTCTGAACTACTCCTCTTGTGTGTGTTCATTATACTTTGAATTGTGGTTTGATTTAGAACGTATATGTCATTATATAACGTGCCTGATACAAACAACTCTTGATTAAAGAGAATGTTCACAACATTATCCATCAATACAAAATTATATCCTTCTTTAACTTATTAAAGAAACCGAAGTAATGTTCTATATCAGGTTCGGTATGTAATAATATTCATTCAGAATCAATGTATTTAATACAAGGTGATATCTGCCAACTGATTTGGCTGCAACAATTGCACCATTCTCTACACTTAGAGACATATTACCCATTCCCAGTTCTCTACCTTTCTGTAGCCCATGTAACATATTACATATGCGGGATCCTGTTCCGGTATCACATACCCAAGACGCAGAGGATATTGAGAAACAGTTCTCGGTAATGAACACACCTGAAGAAGATGCATCAACATGCACTTTCTTCGATTGGGTGGCATAGGAATCCGGATATTCCCCTATTTTCTATTCAGACTTATAACAATTATAAGAAAGAACGGAACCGACATTCCCCGGCACAGTATAATAAGCAGGTTCGGTCAATACATCCATATTATTATCTTGATTAAGGCATGACATGGTCGCTACCAGGAGAGAGAGAAGAAAACACTCTGCGTGCGCTCTTGCAAGATTAGATTGGTTATTACTTCATCTAATCAGGATGGCTCCCACTGTTTTTATCAAATCTTCCTTCAAACCCTAAAAGGTAAGACTTGCCGAGATTAATTACACGCTACAAGTTCGCCAATCTTTCGGCCAGGCTAGTGTCGGTACTTTGAGGGAGGTTCCCTGTGCTTTCGCACGGACCTAATTAAAATAAACCTCGTTTTTCCAGGGGCGTAACCCCGTTAACACCTTTCTAGACACCTACTTGATCGGCTAATTGTAAAGTGCAAAACTCTCCCAGGAGTAACTCTTACTCGCAGCGGGTATCGGGATCGAACTATCTCACAGAAGGTATGCAATCTCATTGCAAATTTCAACACTTGAAATTCCCGATAATGGTTTTTACCCCTAGCACTTATGACCTTAACTATGGTCAACATATCATAAGCACCAGTCAAGTTCTACCCGTCATTTCGTGATTAATTAGACCCACTCATATGACCCTTAACTATAGTCAACATAATCATATGAATGTCCTAACTAATCGCATCATATGCTGTGTAGGAAGACATCACTTAGCTACCGCATACTACGCCTTAACTATAGTCAACATACGCAACACGAATACTAAGTACTCTACTTCCCAAAACGACGGAGGGTCTATGGATGGTTTTTATGAAAACCTTTAACATTTTGAACTTGATATCATTGTAGAATTGAGTGATTTTGAAAAGGAGTGTTTTTGAGGCTTTTACTAGTTTTGCTAAAGTAGTCACTCCCGGTGAAGGGATCTCGGTTCTTTCCTCATCGAATGAGGTGCTAGATATTCTACAAGGAATACCGCTATGCAAACTATGAACTAAAAAAGCAATCAAAAGACAACACCGAGTGGGTTGTAGCATCTGCCAGTTTCGCTAAAGAGGCCACTCCCGGTGAAGAGATCTCGGCTCTTTCTTTATCGAATAAAGTGCTGGATATTCTACAAGGAATACCGCTATGCAAAGCAAGAACTAGAGCTACCAGTTTTTTTAAAACAAGTTTCTACAACATCTTTAGGTTTCTTTTATTTCATTAATCTCATTAATGAAGTCCCATCTAATTATGCTTCCCAAGCATCACAGAAGAAACGAAAACAGCAATATTTATTATATATCATATATATAATATAAGCATTTGTCTCAGAATAACAAGTGATCATCACATCACAGAATATCAGCAGCAGAAGAACACATATGAAATATTGGATATACTAGGAATTCCGTGTTTTAAATTAAGCCAGTATAAAACACGGATTCCACGATCGCGATGAATAGCCAAACCCACATCCCTAGACCCCTACGAGAGAGGCAAGCAACCCTACCAATTCTAGAGTTAGGAGACCCGGTCTCGACTCCTCGAGGTGGTCTCCCACTGGACCCTAGAACCCGGTTACTTGTGCTCTCCTCCTTGGGTGTATCCTAATGCGGAAAAGTAAATAATATACATCAATAGTGACATCATCCTCAACCCGTAAGTGCCCCAATAAAAGAATATTACATACAAGTTTTTTACATGAATGAAAATCAAAAACTCTCATCTCACATAAAAATCCCCGGCTATTCAAAACACGACGATCCAATATAACATATCACAGCAACACATAACATCACATATCATCAACGTAAGTAAATATGCGTATCCCAATTGTCATTGACGTATAGTAACGAAACCGGCGATACATAACATATTACACTTACGGTCGCAGAAAAGAAAATGAAAAACTACAACAATTGGAATCTGCAACCACTTTAGACATCATAAACTCAATGTATCACATACTTTGGATTTCATACCTAACCCAATGAATTCCTTAGATATCACATGCCTAACAATTATAAACCCCGCATTTTAGTCTCAATATTGAAAACAATTTTCAATAACCAGTCAGGTAATTTAACAAGATTCCCGACAACCTGATCGAATGCTCGTCGGAAACTTTAGTAGACGGCCGCACCCCCGGTGCCGTTGATGAAGTGCACTTAGGCGGAACACCGCGGCCGCGAGCACCAAAAACGAATGCTTTTGGTGATGGGGTTCTCCTACAGTCACTTGGTCGGCGCTATGGGGCGTGGCTATCTAGTAAGATTACCCGGCGAGTATCCGTGTACGCTACGTGATTGCGACGGACTTTTGATCCACATCAAAATTTCGTGGCAACCGATCAAATGAGACTAAACTGCTAGATTTATAAAATTCAAACTAGTTATCACATAACTAATTAATGTGGATTCCAAATATTGTATCACAATCACAGATAGCTAGACGATGTTAAACTTTTCGATCGAATAAACAAACACCCAAAATTTCCCAAAGAGCTCAATACTTGAGCGGAGTTTAAAAAGTACCCAGAACATGCCACAGCACCTATGAACCATCCGTAGAAGTGCCGACCTATGCCTCACTCATGTCGCCGCGGAACTGCGGCAAACCCTAGGTTATGACCGCGTTTCCACGATCCAAAATGTCGAATTTGGGTATCGTTCTTCTAGAGGGTCCACAGAATCACTTGCATGATTTTCTAATGATTTTAAACTTGGAAAAAATCCAACTCTTGGAAAATTTCCTGCGAGGGAAAAAATTGGGTTATTGATATCCGTTCGAACTTTTTAACGTCGTCTAAATAACCCGAATAGATGTTAGAATTACGACTGCGAAACATTCCGAATTGCCTTTGCATAAAGATAACATTACATGCAAATTTAGCAAAAACAACAAACACCTGAAATACCAAAGCCCAGAGTCTGGAACACCACAAAAATACGAAGCCCTGACCCATGAAATGGGCCGTCCAGGCCGGTTTTAAACATGATGTGGCCAGTTTTTTTCCGGCGAAGAGGGCTCGAATTTCTTTGGTGTTCATATTACATCTTATATAACATTCTGTAATTTCTTAAAATTTTTTTGACACTCTGGAAAAATCGACAGAAACTGGGTTAATTTTTCGAGTGTTTCGGAGTTGTTTCGGTTTCATAATACTAAAACATCGTCTAATTCTCTAGCCTGTCTCTGATACCACTGTTGGTTGTTTCAGCACGGCAGCAAGGTTTCGGGAGGCATCG
Organism: Agapanthus africanus; assembly: GCA_030015575.1. Lineage (NCBI taxonomy): Eukaryota > Viridiplantae > Streptophyta > Magnoliopsida > Asparagales > Amaryllidaceae > Agapanthus > Agapanthus africanus. The sequence goes on along the minus strand of CM057347.1, from coordinate 199,794,003 downwards.
TCCATGCCGATTTTTAAAAATTGCCGTACTAAAGAACCCTGACCCTAGAATCTTAACTAGAAATTTAGACGAATCAAGCATGCAAACAAATTTACATACTAAGTGAATGAGGAATACAACTTTTGTAGACCGGTCCTACACTTCTAAAGCTCCGTATAGTAGTCCCTTCTCTCCAAGTAGTGAACACCTGAACTCTAGTAAGGGTTCACATGAAAAAATGAACAAGCTTGCTCGAAGTCTTCGAGGCCGCAGATGATCTACATCGAGGAGACTCAAGCTCATGCTACCTCTTCACTAATGGTAGATTAGTGAAGCAAACACCCTAAAATAAATGACTAATGTAGTAGAGGATGGTGAAGTAGGAATTGGGCTCACTTTAGAATAATTTTTCTCACAATATTTCATCACCATTTGAAAAGCTAGAAAGCTTTTTCATGAGGAAGAAGAAGATGAAGTGGAGATGAGAATGAAAACTCATGAGGTGAGAATAGCAACCATGGATGAGTTAGTGTCATACACTAACTCATGTAGAGAATAAACCATGGCTAACAATAATGGTTAGGTTAATAGATATCTACAAGTAAAACAAAAATAGTGGACTAAGTCAAAGATGCTTCAAGCTTCTCCACGCTTTCAAGCATGAAAATTTCCAACTAATATTGAATTATTTTAAATAAATAAAACCTCACATTATTATAAGCATGGTATGAGTCTCATACACCCATGTAGCATGTGGCATCTAGCATGACACAAAATAATGTACATTAATATATATCACATATATACTAAGTGTACACAAGTGAGAAAAAGAAATGTTTAAGTGAGCTAATATTAGTTAATGTAATTCAATATATCAAATATATAATTATACATTAAATTATTAAATCAACACTTGATTTAATAATCCGTCTATATCACATACAACCGGCTAATATCAAATGTAACAATCTATCGAATCAACACTTGATCCGATAACCCGGCTATATCACATATAACTGCCCGATATCACATATCATGAGAATAGAATGCGGTATCACATACGCGCATTAATCTCGGTCCCGTACATATCACATATGTGCTCCTACTTCGTTTCGCATGAACCAGGAAACCTCTGTGTAGGACTCTAAAGACTCGTCAATACGCCGACAGTAGGTGATGATCATATCAAACACCCACAAGCCGCAAGCGGTCTGCTAAACGTAACGGCCACTCGGGTATTGAGCAATCAGAAGATCAACAAGCAAGCCTGCTCATACTCCTGCGAATCTAATCGAGTAACACTATCGTACAGTCCGGTCTCTTCGTCAGATATGTCGCATATCTCATCCTGGGGATGGTAAACGTCAGCCCCTAGTAGCCCTAATAAATCATGCCGATACAATGTCCATAACGGTTCGAGAAACTACTGATAACACTTACCAGTAAATCTCAGCAACCTTGGCAAAGGATTTTCTGTTATGGCCAATTGAGCATAGCGCAACATCAACCCCCAATACCGGGAGAGACGAAATCCCCTCCTATCGCTTATTGCTTCCATGTGACTGGGGACTGTGCCAAAAAACCACCGGTTTGTACGACTCAGTAGAGCCGTGGTTGGGTGGAAATCAAAGCACAGTAGGAGACATACAAGACTCTATGACGATCTCGGGTCGACAGACTAACCTGTACCAGTGTCACCAGAGAACTGCTATCTGACGATTGGTATAATACCATCTAGGAGTTCTCGGCGAGTCCGTTCAGTGTACCCAGTCTCCACTGAGCACCCGTATACCATCTCTGATGTCAAACACCAATGGTTATGTGATCATCCATCACCCATCATATGGGTCAGGAAGCGTATACGCTAGTCTAACCTGGAATACCGATGCCCTGTCTCGATACACCCATGACTAGGAACTATTGAAGGATGTACTTACCGACTACTATGTCCCCACAAGTATGATCTTGTCACGACCCGAAGGCACGGAACGCAACTGGCACTTAAATTACGAAACGTTTAGAGGCGTAACGTAATCTAAGTAAGCCAAAGCCCAGTAATCTAAACCATTTTAAAAAGGAGTGAAGGAAAACTTATTTAAAAAGTCGACATATAAAATCATTTTGAAAGTCGTAGTAAGCATTTTTAAAAACATCAAGTTTTTCCCAAAAATTTCGGCAGAGTCTCCTTTGTAAATACTGGCCCCAAACGGGTACAAACATGCATATACATAATTAATGAATAACGGCATTCCCAAGCGGGAGCTAGCTCTTCGCCAATTGGCGGAAACAACCACGCAAGCAGTATAATATACAACGCCGAATGGCGAGGATCAAAACTCAGAAGAAAACCAAACATCCTCAAGAAAACCAGAGAAGAACCATAATATACAAGCGCACGACTCTAAGGTCGAAAGAATAAACAACTGGTTTTCTAAGTCTATCAAATAATACAAGTCTGGTTGATGGAGCTTACTAGATACAACTGAAATAAGTAAAGTACAACAGTGGTCACGATGCAAGTGAACCCACCTACCAAGGCAATCACCCGGAAGGAAACAGTGTGCCAGTAAGCCGCAACGAAACCTGTACGGCCAAACCTGCAAGAAACTGTGGCACAACGGGGGTGAGTTGCCAACTTGTGAGTAGAAGACATCACCGAGTAGAAATCGCATGTCTGACTCTCTCCTAGGTCATACAATAAAATACACAATACTACTATAAGGGTGACAACATATCATAAGTGTGATATCAAAGTACCCGTTTCCGTGTCATGAGTAATAATATATCGATGCGTGACATGTAATAATGTACCATCCAACGTGTGTCCAGCAACGACACACAAATCATGATAAAACCCGAGTGCCCAGCATCGGCACTCAAAACATCTCGAAATCCGTGTCCGACAGCGACACATAAGACTCAAATCTCGGGCTTCGTCAGTCCGGATCGACCCATGGGCTCCGTCAGTCCGGATCGGCCCATCACATCAAATCTCTCGACTATGTCGGTATCCTCCGGATATCCGCCGCGCCCGACACACCGGTATGGTAGTCTGCCCCTGCCAGGCTCATCATCATCCCCACAAAACCACTCTCGCCCCGAGGTACCGTACCGGGTCCACCATGCACCCGCAGACGGTTCATCCTCCTCCTCGAATCGGGTGTATGATACCGCTCAAGAGCCGAGAAAACTCATGGTGGACAACACATACATCATATCACGAGAAAACTGCAAATTTCTATTTTTAGAAATGATAATGAGTTTATAAAATCCTTGCGGTTTCTCCAAATCCAAAAATCTCATGGAAAATCCGATATCCAAAAATCTCAGAGTATATAAACAGTGAATTACCGGCATAAAGCCCCATAATATTGCATGACAACAAATATACACATACATGGGTATCTAAGTAAAGAATGCAAAATCTAAACTAGCATAGTAATCATATATTGGAACTATCAGCTAGCAAGTTATATCAATGAAGTAATATTTTCTAATGTGTACGTGACATGGAAATTACCGATGATGATGTGAGTGAGCCGGCAAGCAAGTGTACGTGGAGCATACGCATCATCGGTAATGGTGCTGGTGTCCTGACAACAAGGGTTCAAAATAACTAAAGAAAACACATTTATAAGCATGCAATGCGATGAGAACAACATGAACATACGGAAAATGATGTAGTAACCGCAACATTGAAGAATATACCTATCCATATACGAGTCTCATACAGTTTTTGGTGTTTGAAATAGCATGAATCGTGGTTTTAGAAAAATAGGGGCTACGCGGTCTTTTGAGAAAAGATACGTCTTTTGAAAAATCCGTAGTATACCACGGTCTGTCTTTAAAATAATCACGATTCGTTAGTTTTGAAAATAGGTATGACTCGAGCCCAGTCGAAAGGGTAAGGAAAATCCACCTAAAATTCGAGTTGATATATCAAGTAGTCGGCGATCCCACCTCAATAACGTCACGTATGGTAAAATACATAGTACGATATCCTCGAGTCAAAAGTGTGGATCAATTATCATATCTATATCTCGTATGGCAAAATCCATCGTACGGCATCCCAAAATCGGGGTACGGGTAAAATATCACATATAACTCAATATTCAAATGGTATCAATATCGTAAAAGCATGAATTAGGGGTACCTTTCTAAAATCTAGCACATCCCAATATCATCAAACATATATCCTCGTGTGTATGAAAACACATCGCCCAACGATCCGCTATAACGTCATGTCGTATCATATCACGACCCAATCACACATCACAACTCACGACATCATGCCGATCATATCGGCTCATCTCCAAGTATCATATACTGGGCTCATCATCCGTGTATACGTATATGTATATATATATATACATAAATACATATATATACATATATACATATATATATACCAACGCATACACACACACACATACACATATATACATATAAACATATACACCCAGACATATCACGTGTGTGCATGTGTGTGTGTGTGTGAACCTTTACTCTAGGGTTTCGCAACTAAGAAACTAAATTGAAAGTACTTTCCTCCAATTACACTAAATCCAACCCATGGCCTCCTAAAGCCTTTCTTGCTAAGTATTCACATCTCATAATAACACATAGGTATATATATATCATAAACACTTCATACCCTACGAAATTGCGGGGGTGCTATACGCTATCCACCCGACTTCCCCCGTAGATATACATCTACTCACCTGGACGCCTCGGCTAATCTGATCCGATTTCAGCTCTGTCATTTCCGCGCCACATCCGACGCCTCTGCACCCGATCCTAGAAACGTACATAAGGAAATACGAGAATAAATATAAAAATAGTTGCGGACACAATAATACAAGTCAACCACGTGCACTAACTAAACGCGCACGCGCTTGGTGCACAAAACGCGCTTGCGACAATGCCACAAACCACAACTAGGGTCGCTATACGTGGCAAACCCCAAACCTAAAACCCAATCGCACCAATCGCGCGTTCACAACACACTAAATATTTTATGAAATAGGTTATATATCATCAAAACCTAAAACTTAATCAATATCAATTTATTCTAAAAACCTAGCAAGCATCGATTTACCATTTAGTCCAAAACTAGATATTTCATCAAAACTAGTGGCCACAATAATCTCATAATAGCTTAATTAAGCCACATAAACCCTTACTAAAATTTTAATCTCACCCATTGTAGATTTATTAAAAAGTTAGTTTGCAAAAATCTTAATTTGGACAATTTGGAAAATAACAATTTACAAATTAACAACTAGGCTAGATTTTGCATGTCTAAACATGTTAAACTACACATTTAAACCATGATCAATTTATAAAAACCCTAACTTGATCTCAAACCCTATTATTGAAATTTCAAGTTAGCAATTAGAACCATAATTAAACGTCAAAATTAACTAAATTGAAGTGATTAAACATCAAGTAACGATTGGGTTAAGATTATACCTCAAAATCATTTAGAATGAGATCCACACTTGCAAAACTTAGCCTCCAAAATGCTAACTTTTCCCCAAGAACCATGCTAGTCTTGATCAAGGAATAATGGGTAAGGATTTGATTAGGAATTTGTAGGAAATTTGTGTGGATTTTTGAGTGAAATTAAGGTTGAAATGAGATGAAGAAAGGAGTTTAGAGAGGGGGGCTGCTGCTTCCTTGAGGTCGGCCAAGGAGGGGAGCAAGTGAGGGTGTGAGTGTGTGAGTCAAATTTCCAAGTCAAAACTCCCATACCTCACTAATAAGACACCATACTTCTTATTCTAATCTTTTCATTTTTGAATTTCAATTCAATTTAAACTTGAAGTGTGAGGTGTGTTGTAACATTTCAGAAAATATAAAATATTATTTTTGGAATTTAATATTAAAATAATATATTTCCCGAAAACTGCCCGATTTGCGAAATTGGGGTTTTCGAAAAAAGGGTATAAATATATACCAATAATTGTGAAATAAAAGGAAATTAAAATGATTTATTCATTTAAAAATATATTTAAAGGATTTGGCAATTTTAAAATTTATTATATGCAGTTTTGATAAGAACCCGATTAGTGTACTGCTAATCGCGATTAAGCCAAATCCGTGTTTCTACAGTTTTTCATGGTTAGTGCACCATGACATGTTACATGTTATTTCATTTGTATTGTTTTTATTAGGGTGTATGTGCTTTTGGTGAGAAAAGAATAGAAAAAGGTGTCATGATGAGTGAGGAGAGAGAAAGGAGACATAATGATGACTTGGAGAGAGAGAGTGTGAGAATAATTGAGAGAGAGAGGGGGGGCTGCCTCCAATATCATTCCTCCACCATTTTCATCTTCTTCTTCATTTTACTCACCCTCATCTCCCTCCACCTTCAAGCCTTAGATCCATCTCCAAATACTCCTCAAAACCCTAAACCCCTTTTACAAAAATTGACTACCTCTTCATCCTCTACAAAATGGACCTAGCAAAGTGGGATTTTGACAAATTTTGAGAAGCTAGGATCTTCTTGAGTGACCTAGATGAGGTATAACTTCTTCCTTGTAGTTTAGTTTGGTGCGATATCGTGTTTTAGTTTCGTTTTGTGATATCGATAACCTGCTGTGACTCCGAGTGTTCACTGTAAAAACAATCAGTGTAGTAATGTTGTAATTGTGACCCTGAGTACACACTTGTGACCCCGACCCTGCCTGCTCGGTTTTGGCCGGCGAGGAGTGTGGGAATTCCGGCGACCTCGGGTTTATAGGGGGGTTAGGGCTTGGGTTTTGTAGGGTAGTTGCTTGGGGTTGTTTAAGGGTGTTTAGTCATACTAGATTTTTCTGTAGTGAAAATAGGTGAAATCTGGGAACAGTTATGAGTGTTTACATGACCATGGTGACACGATTCCTGACCTGAGCCATAGAAGTGAACCCGATGCACGAACTTAGGATTTGTTCTGTATCAGTTTTGTGACTTTTAGTGTGCCTACAGGGTATCTGGAGCAACCTAGGACATTTTTGAGAGAACCAAACAATACCAGAGACCAAATTAAGTCACTAGGAGACCACTCTGACCAGATGAACCCAAACAGAGACCCCTGGGCCGGCAAGCTCGGATTTTGGGTGGGGGTGATCGGCTACTTCGTGGTGTATGGTGCTGGGAATTTTACAGTAGCTCACACACTCCCTGTACTACACCCTAGACTTGTTTGTGCACCTTGTTTTGACTTGAGTCAAAATCTGGGAGCTTTTTAGTGTGATTTTGGCTATGGTTTTCCATATTTTGAAATGCTAATTTTTGTTATTTGGATTTGTATTTGGTTGTGGGATGTTCGTACATCAACAACAAGAGTTATTTGGTTGATTTTGTATGCGTAAGCTATACGTTCTAAACTATGAGCAATGCGCGTGCCATTATGGAATTCAGAACTTGATTTTAATAACGTTGCGACTTGTGTTGTTATTGTTGGTACCTTCGCGTGGATTCCGAGGCGATGGAGCATGGCGTCAACGACTTCGGCAAGCGAAGACTACGGTGAGTAGATCTATATCTACCGGGGAAGTCGGGTGGATGGCGTATAACACCCCCGCAAAGTTTTGATGGAAACTGATTTACAGAATATGGTTAAGAAAATCTAGATTTGGAAACTAGGATTAGAGTTAAATGATAGTTAGTGGAACTATATTAGAAACTAAGGATAGTTAGAAGTAATATAATACGGCTAATATGTGATGACGGGATTTGAGGATGATGTTTGACGATATTGCCGTTTAGGATACTATAGGACTAGATAGTCGATGTAGATGTGTCATCCAAACCATACATATTTTTAAACTGAAGAATCGTATGCATCTTTTAAACAGATACCTTGAGGGACCTTACAGAATTTCAATTGATATCTTTTCCTTAAAAACACCGTAACCCCTATTTTTAAAACTACGATTCGCTTCTTTAAAAATCTGATTGTAGGGTTTGGGTGTGTATGTTAGATTAGATACTTATACTTATAGTAGAGATAGAATGTTTATGTAAACTCGACTTGATGTAAGATATAAATGTGATGAAAAGAATATAAGACGAATATGATGATTTGATGATATGTTGGTATACGGATGCGAGTAGATTGAGATGATTTATACCCTGCCGGTCCCCTGATATAAGATTATTGCGGATGTGACCTGGGACATAGGTATATAGAGATATTTATATATGTTGTGAATCATGAGTGATAGCCGTACGAGATGTTAGGTCCGTACCCACCTCGTCTTATAGGATGATAGGATCCCCATTGGTTTAAGGCCGCCGTACGATGATTTTCCGTACGTGATTAGTTTGACTTGATGATTGATCCATACCCTTGACCAGAGGATGCCGTACGATGGATTATACCGTACGTGATGCTGTGAGGCTAGATGCCGATTGTTAGATTCACCGACTCAGACTTATGATAGTTACGTATACCTTACAGCTTTTAGCTGATAATTTTACCTTATGCTGCATTCATGTTATTATCATTGCATTGCATATACCTGTGTTAGTACACTTACAGCATTATCGATGATGCGTATGTTACACGTACACAGATTTGCCGGCTCACACACTTCATCATCGATAATTGCCATGTCACTACACAGTAGGGTTACTGCATCACCACATACATATTGTATACCATACTTGCGGACATACACATTTGTATGTCCATACTTGCGTATATACACATATGCACCTTTATACGATATTGCATTCGATTTTGGAGATTTGGGAACCGCATGATATCTTTTAAAAACTAGATTCATTTAAAAGAGCGGTTTTCCCTAGATATGTGCATATTACTGTCCATGTTGCATGATATACGGATATGCTTACATTTCTGTTATATATCGCATACATCATGCTTTATGATTACACGCATTTGTTTTCATGAGATTTATGGATTTGAGAACCGTGGCTATTTCAAAAGAAAGCAAGTACTGTTTTAAAATCCTTGTTTCTCTTGATATGATATTTCAGTGCGTCCACCATGCGTTTTCTAGGTTCTGAGACGTGTGACTGTGAAACCCGATTCGAGGAGCTGGATGAGGCCGATTGCGGGTACATGGTGGACCCGGTATGGTACCCCAGGGCAAGAAAGGGATGCTGTGTATATAGACGGTGAGCCTGGCAGAGGGACTACTACTTACCGGTGATAGTATTTAAGCTTGGCGGATATTCGGAGGATACCGACTGGAGACGAGAGATGATATGGGCCGATCCGGACTGACGGAGCCCGTGGGCCGATCCGGACTGACGAAGCCCGAGATATAAGGATTTACGTGTCGATGCTGGACACGGGTTTCATGATGTTTTCAGGTGTCGATGCTGGACACCCAGGTTCCATGATTTTGATGTGTCGCGAGGGACACTGTTGATTTATATCCTCATACTTTCATGCACACTCTTTTATGATATTTACGTGCATCCAGACAATGGTTATATAGTTGGACGAGATCCACATGCATATATACATTGATTATGGTTGGACGAGATCCATATACATACATACCTTGATTATATTGTTAGAGTATATCCGCATACATATAGGTATTGATTTCATTGTTGGCACATATGATGACCCGGTCACCCTAGATATCATAGTATTACCTTTATGATATAGTTGACCTAGGAGTCGTTGTTTATTCAATTTCTACTTGTAGATGTTTTTCTACTCATGAGTTGGCAACTCACCCCCGTTGTGCCACAGTTCTTGCAGGTTGACCGCTTGGATCAGTAGCGGATTCGTTGGCACACAGTTGCATTCGGGTGTTTTGCATTGGTAGGTGGGACATTTGTATCGTACCCACTCTTGTATCTATATTGCATATTGTATCTAGTTAACTCCATCAATCAAAGTTAGTAAATTGTATAAGTAATGAGACTTAGTGGGATTGTGATTGCGAGACTTAGAGTGAGGGGTTTTCTGCTACTTGTGGTTTTTATGTCTTGCTTTTCTTTATCTTTTGTGGTGATATTTGCCGTTGGGCGTCGTATACTTATTTTTACTGTCTTGCGTGGTTGTGATCCGCCGGTTGGCGAAGAGCTAGCTCTCGCTTGGGGATGCCTTTATTTTATCATGTATTGTGGTTTTGGATCAAAATATACAAAGGAGGTGCTGCCCAAATTTTTAAAAGACAAAACATGTTTTCAAACTAGTAAATTTCACTTGCATTATTCATGTTCCTTTTCTATGCATTTAAGAAAACTTGATTTCTTTATACATTTATTTCAAAACTTCACCTCCTTTATTTTCTTAAAAATGTTTAGATTTCTGGGTTTCAGCTTACTTGAATTACGTTATGCCTTTAGACGTTGCGTGATTTAAGTGCTGGTCACGAGCTAATATTTCGAGTCATGACGAAGTTGGTATCAGAGCGTTAGGTTTAACCTTGGTTCGAGTCTATGTTTGACTTTACGGAGTCTAGGGCGGGTATGTATTTCGGAACCTAGGCTTGATCTTACGGAACGTAGACTTGAACGGGGGGGGGAGGGTATTAGACCCGAACTTTCATTTCCTAGGCTGACCCTAATTGATGGAGTCGGTAGCTTGAGTAGAGTGACATACCGTACGTATGTTCCGCGGCATATTTACGATACGATACTCTACTTAAGAAACCTTAGGATGTACATATTTTGAGTTCTGTGATTCTCTTTGTACCCTTGATTTTACATCCATTTGAGATCCTCGATTCTATTTGTTTTCATGATCATACTCTCATTGATGTTGTTCCTTCTTATGATTACGTATCCATTCTGGATCTGTCATTTCCTTTCTTGTTGTTGATATGTTTTATCGATACTCGATTGAGGTTCCTGTCACCATTGTGTGAGCGCAGTTTGAGCTGCTGCTAGTGATGCGGTCAGGGAGAGCTCGTCTGGTACGAGGACTGACCATTGTGGTTTCTGGTGACACGGAAATGTCTCGAGTTAGTATTTATGTTGTGACCTCTTGTGGAGGCGAGTGTTTTGTTTTACACCGGATGATCGGGCCATTGTTAGAGCTGCCTGTTATAGGAGGACTGTATGTACAGCATTCTTCAGAGACTGTGATGTCGTCTACCGTGCAGACGGATGACCAGCTGTTGATGAGATTGAGAGGATGTTGCCTCCAGACTTTACGAGACGAGATCGCTGGAGCTTTCAGGCAGAGATGCGATAGGTGATAGCTAGTCTATCCCGAGTTGAGAGACGAAGGTGATTCGTCAGATTGATGCGCCGACGCAGGCCCAGTTGAGTTGAAAATTTTCAGTATGGAGAGTCTTACTCAGATCTAGAGCAGACCGATCCAGAGATGACTGCCAATGTATCGCCTTTCCTGGAGGATCGAAGTATTGTTTAGCGTGCGGACGGAGGGTATTCACATGTCGGCTAGGCGAAGTTAAAGAGTTTGAACGAGTGTCAGAAACCTATTTTTCCCAAGTTTAAAGTGTTCAGAGGAACATGCAGGTAATTCTGTGGACCCTATAGAAGAATGAAACCCTAACTCTGTTAGTGTATATGCCTTAGGGGCCATTATTGTATCATACTAGTTTGTATATTACTTAATGGAAGATTGGGATATTCACATGTATATAACAGTCTTGCTAAACATGGTAGTATGCTACTTGGTTTTTCTATCTTAATATGTGAGTATACGTATTGATAGAGCTCTTAGGATCTTGCTTGACTACCAGCGTTGTGATGGCAGTCACACTAGTGGGGGCTGGGTAGTCTACAAGCACATCCTTTTTCAAGTCCCTAGTTGTAGGATTATCGAGACAGGGCATCGATACTCCGGAGTAGACTAGTGTGTATGCTTCTCATCCCAGTTGGGGAGATGTTCTGTCCCATAGCCATCAGTACGTCGTACTGGAGATAGTATATAGGTGCTCGTTGGGTTACGGGTACACCGGACAGGACTCGCAGGGAACTGTTGGTTGGGTTTTATATCAGTCGTCAGTTAACAGTTCCCAGGTGACATGAGTACAGCATAGTCCGCAGACTTGACACTGCTACTACGCCTCGAGTGTGTCCCACTGTTCTTAGATTGCTACCCTACCACGGCTCAAAGGAGTCGTGCAAACAGGTAGCAGTTGGGTGCAGTCCCGAGCACTTGGAGGCAGTGGCGGTTAGACAGGATTCGTCTCTCCCGGTATTGGGAGTTGATATCGCGCTGTGTCAGAGAGCCATTACGCAAAGTCCCTGGCCAGGGCAAGCGAGATTTACTGGTAGGTTCCAGTAGTTTCTCAGGGTGTAATGGGCTTCACTCCGACACGACTTATACCGCTATTAGGGGACTGACGCTTGCCGCCCCTAGGCCCGATATGCAATAGTCTTAGACGAACAGACCGGACTGTACGGAGATTGTCACATCAGGCTCAGTAGGAGTTCGGATGGGTTTCCTCATCGGCCTTCTTATCGACATCTACCTGGGGACCGTTACGTACAGCTAGTGCCGCTTGCGGTCTGTGGTTAAACCCACTGCCAGCGTAGTAGTCGAGTCATTAGAGTCCCACACAGAGAGTTTCCCTACTCCAGGCAAAACGATATAGAGGTCGTATGGTTTTACGACAAAGGTTCGGACGCATACGTGTGTTTACGCACGTACGACTTTCGGACAGTTTTTACTAGTCGGCTTTGGTTTAAGCCAGATTCTAGTATCGGGATATTGGATTTATACAGTCTAAAGTTTTTCCGTGTTTTCACGGATAGGAGGGGCGTTCTCGTAATTTCACGAGAAGCTTCTAGAAGATGGTGACTTGGGGGTTTAGGTGGCATATGCATTAAATGAGATTAATGACTCATTTGTGTGATTCATCCATGTCATTAATGCATCATAAATGCTTAATGACTCATGGAGATGAATCACCCATTTGTATTTATGAAGTATGGTTGTTAAATCCTATTTTCTATTTATTTGATAAAGATTAATGCTTCATATATATCATGATAGATCACAATCTCATTCTCATTCTCATGCTCACCTTCTCTCTCCTCAAGCTCTCTCTCTTCTCACCCTAATCCTACCACTCATGTGTTGAGACCAAGGATTAGTATAGACTAATTAATCCATAATCCAACTCTATATCACCTAGGTTACTTAGATTAGAACTTTAAGAAACCTAGTTACCTCTAGTTTGAGGTGAAGCTTGAAGTATAGCTCTCGGGTGGATCGTCTACTACTTGGAGAAGGCCAAGGAGGAGGTGGAGAACGAAAAGACGAAGGACACGGTTCATTAGGTATAATCACTTCACATAGTAGTTTAGAACTCCTATGCTTTTGTTAGTTATCATTTAGCAACGATTCTTGCGGTTAGTCGATGTTATAGCAAAGAACAAGATCGTTTTTCATATTTCCGCCTCCCCGCAAGTCGTGGGGTGTTTGTACATCGACTTACAGTAGTATCAGAGCCTCGCTAAACAATAATTAACTCATTAGCAAAGTTGTATGAATTTCAAACGCAAAACGAACCGGAAAACACATCGATATCACCATGTTTCTGTCGATTTTAAAAAAGGCTCTAAAAATTTTTCGGGTTGCTTCAGAATAACAAGCATAGAATGATAAGAACACTGGAGATAAATGGGTTAGTGAATCGGCCATGCAGCCGAGGAACCGCGGCCGATCCCACCGATCCGCCGCGGATCCGCGGCCGAGTGATTGGTGTGATTTAGCGTGCTTGCGCTTTCTAAAAGATAGATCAAAAATATTTGTAACCGCAATCAAGAACGGCGTCGCTTCGCAGCTAGCCGGTGAGTACGGGTCGATCCACAGAGACGGGTAAATTTCTTTAAAGTGATTTAACGAGTTGATTCTTTTTGTAGTTTTGGTAGGTTTATAAAAATCTAAAGACTAGATCTAATTAATTTAATTAAGAATCTTGCTAGGGTTAGGATTAGGGGAAGTTTTGGAAATTAAAGATTTTTCCTCACCGCTTTCAATACCTTCCTTTTTTAGATCTCTTAGATGTTAAGTTAATTATCAATAAAGTGGATACAAATCTTTTGGGAAGATATTTCTTCCTCTAGATTTGTACCCTACCTTTATTGATAATTATCCTAACCCTCACGGAAAACGCGCGGAACCGGCCCTTTATACTACGGTTCATCGTTACCTCGAAGGGTAGGATGCCGCAGGGAGCGGTTGTGCTCGTATGCGTGAAGTTCTTATTCATTAGGTGAAGGTGGTATTGAAAGGGGCGAGAGATTTCATCTCTCAACCCTTTCCCTAAGGCTAACCCTAACAAGCGAGGAGACTACTCGCTCATTAGGGGATGAGAAGACATTAAATTAAAAGAGATAAAAATACTTACTAGTTGATGGCTCCCTCCAAACAAGAAGAACAGATCTGAATTTTTATCTCAGAAATTCTGAATTTTATTGATTGAAAAGAGGCATGAGAATTTACAAGGTATTGGGTTCTATTTATAGGACATAGAAACCCTAGGGTTTACAATTGTACCGCATGTCTAAAGTTACAAATATACCCCTAGAAAATCTTTCCATAGCCGTCAAGAAAAATTGGTAAAATTTGATTTGCGCACTGGCACAGGAAGGCCGCGGAAGCGCCGCGTATATGCGCTTTGGGCCGCGGAAGCGCGGCCCAATGATGAGATCATATTTGGATTTTTCTTGGGCTTCTTGGGGTTCTTCTGTTCTTCCTGGTTCTGTATTCAGGTTATCATTTGGGCTTCTACAGTGATACCAGATTTTCAACGAACACTTTGCAATGGATCTTGTAACCGTCTTTCTTGTAAATTTGGAGCTTTTGTTGTTTTGTTGATGGTGAACCGTTCTTCTGCTGAGCTTTACTAAGATCTTCCTATTTGTTGGTCAAAAACCTTCTTTTGTGTCTTCTTTTGTGTTTTTCACTGTTTTTGCTCCAACAACCTGTAACCTGTAACATGTAGCAGACATGGGTCAAAAGCACCTGTTTTTATTGTAAAATGCATAAGAATGGGGAATATAAAATACAATATTATGGTGTGAACAAATACCCCCAAACTTATCTTTTGCTCGTCCTCGAGCAAACTTATTGTTTTATTCTCTACAAAAAACCTAACCGCACTTTCGCAGGGAAACGCGATTGCACTGAGCTCGTGCAATAAGCCGTTAAACCTCTAGGTGTCCCTAGTAGGAGGAGTGTTGTCTCCTGAGGGTTTTCAGCGGATTACACCCACAAAATCCTATCAATTTAGCCCATTGACTTTTGTTCTCCAATTAGGTTTTCTAACAAGGAATTCTATTATCTTTTGACTCGCAAATTATCCACCCATATTCTTCACACTTCCTCATTATTTAACTTAAGATTATATATGTTATGCAGACTTACATAGCTTTCGGCATCTCTTAAGTTTTCCTTCTAGAGTTCCATCTCCACTTAGGAATTTCTATCAACTCTATTAAAGACACAAGTTCTATTCTTCATTCCTTTCTCTTATCTAAACTCCAATCACATATCCCCACGTGTGTGTAAATATCACCCCTACACTTGGAAATTCAAATCAAGCAATCGTACTCCCGCCCATTGTCCAAAGCACTTGTGAGACTTTGCTTTCACATCCTTCATGCGACTGTTAATACTTCTTGAGGTACCAACAACCGATTACAAGATGCGTTAGCGTTTTTAAAGCGTACTTCCTAGTTTTGCAACACCCAAGGCTTTTAGCAGTGGCTCCCAAACCAGTTGGTCTAAGGCACTAGGTGATGAAGCACCCTCGCTAAATATTTTTCTATTTTTACAGCCTTAAGTAATCACAAAAACCAGTGTCCATTTTTTTTTTATCCACCTTTTTTTTTTCGTTGTGCTAATGATTTTAGACAAGAGTATTTCAAGGTCTCTTCTACTAATCCAAGTTTCAAGGTGCGTGATCGTGCAAATTGTAGGGTATACGTTTTCAGAATCTAGACTTAAGCTAGGAACTACTTTTCAAACTTATACTCTAATAAAAGTTTTAATACTTTTCCTTCGTTTCGACTTAGCCCAAGAACTGAACCCAAAATTTGCCTATTTCTAAATAACCTACAAGGCATATACTTTCTACCGTTAAACTCTAAGAAAGGTTATTTTTAGGGTTTTTAATTTACTAAGTCTAAGATCTAGTTGTTCCTAGCTAGTTAACCTACTTGTCAAACTCTAGTCAATTAGCCAAAATTGAATACATTAATTTTTATAATTTTTGAAATTTTTCAAATTTTTATGGGTTTTCAAATAAGTATGCAAATGCAAAAATGTACATATGAATGCGAAGGAGGAAGACGTACCGAGCATACCCCCAAACTTGAACTTGACAGTGTCCTCGCTGTCATGCTAAACAAAGAGGGTCAAAATGCTGATACTCTCCTGTTTATTTATTTACAATTTTTTTTTTTAATTTTAATGTTTTGAAATTTTTTTTTTTTTATTTTTTAGAGAAAAAGAAAACAAAAAAGACCCTCCCCCAAACTTCAATTAAACTATGTTAGACAATACTGCCCAACTTTGCATAGGCCAAAAGTCAACACCAACCATTTGAAAAATTTATCAGTAAAGAATATTGGTGGGTGAAAAAATAAGTAGTGGTGGTCCGCAAAGAATTGGGGAAGATAGAAGTAGTGGAATGGGAGGTCTGGAGGTGAATAAACCGGTGATGGTGATGCATCGATACGAGAATGTAAGTGATCAGCAATCAGTGGAATGTTGGCATTCTCGTACCGTATTAAAAGAAATGGGGGTATGTCAACTTCTAAGGGAGGAGGTTGACTCACCACAATACCCCCAAGATGTTCCCGTGTGTCCTCTATTGACATGGCATCATCCATCAAATGTGTATGATATTTACTTAGGAGGGAACTGATCTCCTCGATGTCCGCCATAGTCCAACTGAAAACTTGCCGCCTATCTTGTAAGACTTTTAAAATAGCGTTCTCTTGCTCGAAGGCTAGAGAGGCTGATATGATAATGGGAAAAGTCTCATTCTCACCTATATAAGCATATCTACGGTGAGACGGCAAGGGCATGAGTTCGAATTTCTGAGGCGAAAGAACCATTGCGGAATCTACCTTGAACTCAAAGGACTCTAACACAGGTTCGAAATCATTGCAAACAACCGATTCGGATGGTTCTACTGACTCATCCAAAAACTCAAACGACTCATATTCGGGCTGTGAGTCGTCGTCATCCGAAAAAGTGAAACATTGATAATCAGCATCGGTTGTGTCAACAGTAGTAGGCTCAAGGAGGGACGCACTAGTGGCGTCAAAACTGTTTTCATCAAATAGAAATCCTTCAAGCTCGCAGTCCTCCTGCGTGATTTCGTGAATAGAGCAAACTTCTCGTGTACTAGTTTTAGGCACGGGGGGCAGACTTCCCATCTTATAAATATTGAACTCACTAGACCTCTTTCCGAAGGATAGAGTCATGGAGCCATTGCGACAATTTATTATGGCATTGGAAGTGGCCAAAAATGGTCGACCAAGAATCACCGGAATTTGGTTTCTTGGGTTAACAACAGGTTGTGTATCCATAACGATAAAATCAACGGGGAATATGAATTCCCCGACTTTGATCAACACATCCTCTAGTTGACCCCTTGGATAGGTGATTGATCGATCAGCCATTTGGAGAGTGCAACGAGTGGGTTTCAACTCTCCAACCCCTAATTGTTCGTACACGGAGTAAGGAATCAGGTTAACACTAGACCCAAGATCTAAAAGTGCTCGATTAATTTGCTTATCCCCAATTGTGATTGAAATAGTAGGACAGCCGGGGTCCTTTCGTTTTTGGGGTAAGGTTTGATGGTGGTTAATAGCATTGCTCACTGCACTAGCCACTAGCACTTTCTTGGGTACTTGAGATGCCTTTCTCTTCGAGGTGCACAAGCCCTTTAAGATTTTCGCGTATGAAGGGACTTGTTGGATAGCATCCAAGAGAGGTATATTTATGCTAACCTGCTTAAAGATCTCCACAATCTTCTCCACTTGTGCATTTGGTTTATTAGGACTCAACCTGTTTGGAAATGGTGCATTTTGAAAATTTGTTGAGTCACAAGTCTGTGGATTAGAATGTGGAATAGGAACGGATCCCAGTGTGGATGTGTTCGTGTTGTTAGAAATGGGTCCGTTCGAGTCAGAAGAAGTAGAGCCGTGTGAAGGGTGGGGAATAGGCTCTAAAGAAAAAGGTGAAGAAGGAAGTGAAGAAAATGAAGAAGGGGAAGAAGAACCACCGGCAGGGATGTCATCACTAGTTTCCACATTATTTTGCAACTCTCTTCCGGATCTCAACGTGGTCACCGCATTCACATTGTGATTGTTATATGCGTTTAGTGTGTGACCGGGATTGGGCAATGGTTGAGATGGAAGCTTTCCTTTTTCTCTCTCGCTCAACGCAGCAGTTAATTGTGCAATTTGTGCCTCGATAGATTTGATACTTTGATCGTGTGAGGCATTGTTATTCATTAAAGATTGAACATAACTTTCAAATCTTGCTGCGGAATCTGTAGTTTGCTTGAGAAATGCTTCAAGACTTTTCTCGAGCGAGCTAACCTTATCATCATTAGGTTGAACCAAATTGTTCGTTTGATTTGTATAAGGCTGTTGTTGGAAAGGTTGCTGGTTTTGAGTTTGTAAGGGTGCTTGTTGTTGTTGTGGAGGAGCTCTTTGAAAATTGTTATTCCCTTGGACTTGTTGATTTTGGTTCCAAGCGAAATTTGGGTGACTCCTCCATCCCTGATTGTATGTCGAAGAGTAAGGATCGTTTCTTTGTCTTTGCTGGAATGCAGCATTGACTTGATCCTGCCCTTGAATGGGTGCATTATAAGGGCACTCTTCGGTGAGATGAGATGGATTAGAACAACAAGCACAAACAGTTCGTGTGGGTAGAGTAGGGGCAGGAGAAGTCGATGAGATTTTGGTCTCAATCGCTTCTAGCTTTTTCATAAGTGAGGCCATCTCGGCCTTCATAGCTATCGACATATCTATTTGATGTATGCCTGCCCTAGATTGACCAACTGAAGAAGATGATGTGGTCTTGGTACTCTCCCATTGAATTGTTTGCTCACTTAGGTCCTCAAGAAACTGCCAAGCTTCGTCGCTAGACTTGGAGAGAAAATGACCTTGACAAATTGTTTCTAGCAACTGCTTCGTTGCTGCGTTCAATCCCTCGTATAATGTTTGGCAAAGTTGCCACTTTTCTATCCCATGATGAGGGCATTGAACAAGTAGGTCCTTAAATCTCTCGAAGCACTTCCAAAATGGTTCGGAAGGAAGCTGTGAAAATTGTATGATTTCGTTTCGGATTCTAGCAGTTTTGTGGTGAGGATAGAATTTTTTCAGAAAAGCTCTCACAAACTCGTCCCAATTTCTAATGGAGTGTGATGCGGTGCTGTATAGCCACTTCTCGGCTAGGTTACATAAGGTAAAAGGAATGACCCTTAGCCTTATTGCGTCATCACTTAATTGGGTTGTCTTCATCATGGCGCAAACGTTTTGGAATTTATTAATGAAAATATATGCATCTTCGGATTCCAAACCATGAAACTTAGGCAGCATATTGATGAAGTGTGGTTTTATTTCAAAATTATCCCCATTTGCTGGTGGGGGTGAAAGACATGTGGGTAAAGAAGTGCGAACTGGGTAGAAGAGATCCTGGAGCGCGACTCGTGCGGGCACTTCGACAGGCGGGAGATTCGGGTTATTCGCACCTAACGGAGGCGGAATCATTCCCGTCGGCAAGGTATAGTTGGGGTCGTGTCCCGACATACCTTCGAAAGAAGAATTTGAAGATGGAGGTAAGGAGAAGAAGGGAACGTCGACGAAGGGTTCGTCGAAGGGTTCGTTGGTCGGTACCAACGAAACACGGACTAATCGGGCGTTAGTATCCCTAGTCCAAGATGACATACACTAAAGGGTAGTGCAGTCAGAAAACAGAATGTGAGGGTAAGAAAACGACTTTGAGAAGAAGTGGTGTAAGTGAGTGCAAAGATTCTTTAGCGCGAAGTTGCAAGTTTTGAAAAGATTCTCCCCTTTTTTTTTTTTTTTCTTTTCTTTTTCTTTTTAAGTGTGCTTTTGCAAAAAGATTTTGAAAAGAGACTAGTGACACAACTGCAATTAACCACACATGCACAATCAGACCTAAGTCTAGGGTCACCTAGGTCAGCTAGACAGCTCCTAACTGTTCCAAAGGGCTAGAGATAGAACCTCAAACCGCCTCTTCACGGACAAGTACGGCCAGGTAAGTGGAAAGGAACCACCACTACAGTGGGCCTAATTAAAAACCACTAGCCTAGTCACCGCAATGTCGGTTAGGATAAACGGCCGATGCCTATACTAGTCCTCTGTCCTATTGAGCTCGACGTCCTTAGGGCTGAGTCTAATATTTTTTTTTTAGATTAAAAGTGGTCAATGCAGATGCTTTAAGTGATTTCTGGGGTCCTGGGAAGGGTAATGAAATCCCCACCCAATCTGAATTGGTCAATAGCCCCTTAAAGTCAGATTAAAGTATGCAAAGCAGTAAATCACTTGCAATCAAATTGCTTTTAAGCGCGGCGCAAAGAATCCTGCAGAAAATCAATTATTGGAAGGGGGAAGAAGATTTTTAGCGCGAAGAATCCTGCAGAAGATTTGGCAAAAGATATATGGAGATTTGCAGAGGGGAGAATGAGACAAGCAAACCCAGCAAAAATTGCGCAGAGAACCCTCCAGAAGGCGGCGGAAGCGCGGCGCGAAGTGGGATAATGCGGCGGAAGAGCGGTCGAAAGAAAAGATTGGGCTTTGGAAATTTTTGTACTGCTCCTCTGTTCAATTTCTCCTCTGTTTTTATGCACCAACTTCTGATTTGCCCTCTGTAAAATTCCAGATCCGTGAAACCTGCAAAGATTCACAAAGAGTACCCTTCAAACAATAAAAGATGATATTTTTGTTTATATTTTTGATTTTTCAGATTTTTATAATTTTTTTTAAAATTTATATCAACCCGAAAATTCACAAAAAAGAAAGATTACGCCGTCCCCGGCAACGGCGCCATTTGATTGGTGTGATTTAGCGTGCTTGCGCTTTCTAAAAGATAGATCAAAAATATTTGTAACCGCAATCAAGAACGGCGTCGCTTCGCAGCTAGCCGGTGAGTACGGGTCGATCCACAGAGACGGGTAAATTTCTTTAAAGTGATTTAACGAGTTGATTCTTTTTGTAGTTTTGGTAGGTTTATAAAAATCTAAAGACTAGATCTAATTAATTTAATTAAGAATCTTGCTAGGGTTAGGATTAGGGGAAGTTTTGGAAATTAAAGATTTTTCCTCACCGCTTTCAATACCTTCCTTTTTTAGATCTCTTAGATGTTAAGTTAATTATCAATAAAGTGGATACAAATCTTTTGGGAAGATATTTCTTCCTCTAGATTTGTACCCTACCTTTATTGATAATTATCCTAACCCTCACGGAAAACGCGCGGAACCGGCCCTTTATACTACGGTTCATCGTTACCTCGAAGGGTAGGATGCCGCAGGGAGCGGTTGTGCTCGTATGCGTGAAGTTCTTATTCATTAGGTGAAGGTGGTATTGAAAGGGGCGAGAGATTTCATCTCTCAACCCTTTCCCTAAGGCTAACCCTAACAAGCGAGGAGACTACTCGCTCATTAGGGGATGAGAAGACATTAAATTAAAAGAGATAAAAATACTTACTAGTTGATGGCTCCCTCCAAACAAGAAGAACAGATCTGAATTTTTATCTCAGAAATTCTGAATTTTATTGATTGAAAAGAGGCATGAGAATTTACAAGGTATTGGGTTCTATTTATAGGACATAGAAACCCTAGGGTTTACAATTGTACCGCATGTCTAAAGTTACAAATATACCCCTAGAAAATCTTTCCATAGCCGTCAAGAAAAATTGGTAAAATTTGATTTGCGCACTGGCACAGGAAGGCCGCGGAAGCGCCGCGTATATGCGCTTTGGGCCGCGGAAGCGCGGCCCAATGATGAGATCATATTTGGATTTTTCTTGGGCTTCTTGGGGTTCTTCTGTTCTTCCTGGTTCTGTATTCAGGTTATCATTTGGGCTTCTACAGTGATACCAGATTTTCAACGAACACTTTGCAATGGATCTTGTAACCGTCTTTCTTGTAAATTTGGAGCTTTTGTTGTTTTGTTGATGGTGAACCGTTCTTCTGCTGAGCTTTACTAAGATCTTCCTATTTGTTGGTCAAAAACCTTCTTTTGTGTCTTCTTTTGTGTTTTTCACTGTTTTTGCTCCAACAACCTGTAACCTGTAACATGTAGCAGACATGGGTCAAAAGCACCTGTTTTTATTGTAAAATGCATAAGAATGGGGAATATAAAATACAATATTATGGTGTGAACACCGAGTTAGGGCCGATTCGACCCAGTTTGCTCCAGTAACTCTTTTGTGATATTTTTGTATTTTCTGGAATGTTTATTTTCTGCTCAAAGTCTTAGGTGCACAGAGAAGTTTTGGGAGTAGAATCTGATATGTTTGCTCGATCGAAATTATACGATGTTTGCTAATTTGATTATATCTGTGATTGTATAATGTGTTCGTAAACCTCCCCTAACTGCTAGTATGTCGGTTGGCAGGGGGTTGCACATTTCTGTAATGGATTTAACTGTTTGTGATTATGAACTGTATTGGACTGTTGTGATGATTAGCCGGGGTTTTGTGATGGGTTATTATTTTAATTCATTCAATGTAATTGTAATATGTTGTAATATTATTTTGCGGGGCACATCCAGGTTGCGGTTGTAGCCACCGTTGTATTATTTCATTTTACTGTTTTTGCTCCTTGGACAGACCCGCTATGTTTGTTAGCGGTGGTTCTTCTTCCGGGTCCAAGGCCAGGGCCAAAGGAAGGAAGAAGAAGGCCGCCACCAAACCTAGAGGAGGTGTTAGTAAGGTGGGAGGGAAGGGAAAGAAAAAGATTGCAGTTCCAGTAGTGGCCCAGGATGAGTGCTTCCATTGTCACAGGAAAGGGCATTGGAAGAAAGATTGCAAGGCGTGGAACGCCAAGAACCAGGGACCGAAGCAAGCTGTGGTTTCGACTTCAGGTGTGTTTGTAATTGAGAATTGTCTGTCAATCAACTCTACTTCCTGGGTATTGGATACCGGATCAGGATCTCATATATGCAATTCATTGCAGGCACTGAGAAACCGTAGGGTGCTGAAGGAAGGTGATATGACCCTAAAGGTTGCTAACGGAGCTAGCGTGGGAGCTTTGTCCGTCGGGGATTATCACCTGGGATTGACGAGTGGACATATTTTGGTTTTACATAACTGTTTTTGTGTACCTAGTTTAACGTGTAATATCATATCAGTTTCCTTGTTATCAAATAAAGGTTATGATTTCACGTTTGTAAGCGATGTTGTTAACATTCACCTTAATCATAGTTTGATTGGGTCCGGTACACCATAGTTTGATTGGGTCTGGTACACTGAACAACGGTATATATGTCTTAAACCAACTCCAGATTTTCAATGTCCAGAACACACTAAAAAGAAAGTCTCCAGATTTAAATAAGGCTTTCTTATGGCATTGTAGACTAGGTCACATCAATGAGACAAGGTTAACTAAGTTACATAGAGAAGGATATTTGGACTCGTTCGAATATCAAACTTATGCCACTTGTGAATCATGTCTCAAAGGATAGATGACAAAGACTCCATTCACTGGACATGGAGTAAGAGCGAGCGAGCTCTTAGGACTCGTACACAGCGATGTATGCGGTCCAATGTCTACACATGCAAGAGGTGGTTTTTCCTATTTCATTACTTTTACGGATGATTATTCAAGGTACGGATTCATTTATCTGATGAAACATAAATCCGAGGCTTTTGAAAAATTCCAGGAGTATAAGAATGAAGTAGAAAACCAAACCGGCAAAAGTATTAAGACACTAAGATCTGATCGAGGTGGTGAATACTTAAGTGCCGAGTTCCTAGGTTACCTAAAAGAGAAAGGAATTCTCTCTCATCTTACTCCTCCATACACTCCACAACATAATGGTGTATCGGAGAGACGGAATCGAACCCTATTGGATATGGTACGATCCATGATGAGTAATGCTGAGTTATCGCGATCTTTCTGGGGTTATGCACTAGAATCAGCGGCATATATTTTAAACATGGTTCCTACCAAGACTGTGCCTACCACGCCATATCAGATGTAGAGTGGGAAGAAACCCCATCTTCAGTATGTAAAGATATGGGGATGTCCTACTTTTGTTAAAAAGCAGCATGTGGACAAGCTCGAGGCACGATCAGTAAAATGTCAGCTTGTGGGATATCCAAAGAACTCCAGGGGATATCTATTCTATTACGCAGAGGAACAAAAGGTTTTTGTTTCTCGTAATGCCCATTTTCTAGAACATCAGTTTTTAGAAAAGGAAACAAGTGGGAGCGAAATAGAACTGGAAGAAATTCCAGAACCACAAACTACTACTGAAAGTTTGGTAGAACCAGTAGTTCAAGAAGAACAGGACATTCCCGCACCCCTCCGCAGGAGTAGTAGGCTGTCTCATCCGCCTGAGAGATACTACGGTTTTCTCATTGATGGGGGTAGAGAGGATTGCATCATTGATGATGATGAACCTACTAGCTTCCAGCAGGCCATCCAGAGCGGCGACTCGGTACGATGGCTAGATGCAATGCGGACCGAGATGGAGTCCATGTACACCAACAAAGTATGGACTTTGGACTTTGCTCCAGATGGGGTAAAACCCATAGGATGCAAATGGATCTTCAAGAAAAAGATTGGTGTAGATGGACAGGTGGAAACCTATAAGGCTAGACTTGTTGCAAAGGGTTTTCGTCAAAGACCTGGTTTGGACTATGACGAAACTTTTTCTCCAGTGGTTATGCTCAAATCCATTCGGGTCCTTCTTGCTGTTGCTGCCTTCCATGATTATGAAATCTGGCAGATGGACTTAAAGACGGCTTTTCTGAATGGTAATTTAGAAGAGTGCGTCTATATGGATCAGCCAGAAGGTTTCAATCAGAGTAGGAGCAGCGGTAAAGTATGCAAGTTGCTTAAGTCCATTTATGGACTAAAGCAAGTATCGCGGAGTTGGAACATCTGTTTTGATGAAACAGTCAAAGAATATGACTTTATCAAAAATCCAGATGAACCATGTATATATAGTAAAGTTGTAGCCAGAAGTGTCGTATTCCTCGTCTTGTACGTGGATGACATTCTATTGATAGGAAATGACATTCCTATGCTACAATCTGTCAAAGGATTCTTGTCACACAGATTCTCCATGAAAGACCTGGGTGATGCCTCTTACATTCTGGGGATCCGGATCTATCGTGATGGTCCAAGAGCATGTTGGGACTTTCGCAGTCCAGGTATATCAACACTATATTGAAAAGATTCAGTATGGAAGATTCTAAGCGTGGTAATCTACCGGCTTGTCACAGAATCACCCTCTCCAAAAAGATGTCTCCCAAGACTGATTTGGAAAGGGAACGCATGTATATTATACCCTACGCTTCTGCGGTAGGCTCTATAATGTATGCGATATTATGCACCAGACCAGATGTAGCTTACGCACTCAGCATGGTAAGCCGGTATCAGTCAGACCCAGGGGAGAATCACTGGATAGCAGTAAAGAACATTCTCAAGTACCTGAGAAGGACTAAGGAAATGTTCTTGATTTACGGCGGAAAAGACCTCAAGTTAGAGGCCTTTGCTGATTCAGGCTTCCAGAGTGATAAGGACGATTCCAAGTCCATGTCGGGTTATGTCTTTACCCTCAATGGAGGGGCGGTGTGCTGGAAGAGTTCCAAGCAGGACACCTTTGCTGACTCGACGATGGAAGCGGAATATATTGCTGCTTGCGATGCCGCAAAAGAAGCAGTCTGGATGAAGAAGTTCCTAACAGAACTTCAGGTGGTTCCTACCATAGTTGATCCAATACCTCTGTATTGCGACAACAACGGAGCTATAGCTTTAGCGAAGGAACCAAGGTCCCATCAGAAGTCCAGACACATCTTAAGGCGGTATCACCTGATCAGGGAGATCATTGATCGTCGGAGATCGAGGTTCGGAGAGTTGCTACTGAAGAGAACATTGTTGATCCATTCACGAAGGCCCTACCTCAGATTCAGTTCGAGAGGCTACTCGAGATCATCGGTCTTCGATACGCCAGTACATGGCCCTAGTGCAAGTGGGAGATTGTTAGTGTATATGCCCTAGGGGCCATTATTGTATCATACTAGTTTGTATATTACTTAATGGAAGCTTGGGATATTCACATGTATATAACAGTCTTGCTAAACATGGTAGTATGCTACTTGGTTTTTCTATCTTAATATGTGAGTATACATATTGATAGAGCTCTTAGGATCTTGCTTTACTACCAGCGTTGTGATGGCAGTCACACTAGTGGGGGCTGGGTAGTCTACAAGCACATCCTTTTTCAGGTCCCTAGTCGTAGGATTATCGAGACAGGGCATCGATACTCCGGAGTAGACTAGTGTGTACGCTTCTCATCCCAGTTAGAGAGATGGTCTGTCCCATAGCCATCTGTACGTCGTACTGGAGATAGTATACAGGTGCTCGTTGGGTTACGGGTACACCGGACATGACTCGCAGGGAACTGTTGGTTGTGTTTTATACCAGTCGTCAGTTAACAGTTCCCAGGTGACATGAGTACAGCATAGTCCGCAGACTTGACACTGCTACTTCGCCTCGAGTGTGTCCCACTGTTCTTAGATTGCTACCCTACCACGGCTCAAAGGAGTCGTGCAAACAGGTAGCAGTTGGGTGCAGTCCCGAGCACTTGGAGGCAGTAGCGGTTAGACAGGATTCGTCTCTCCCGGTATTGGGAGTTGATATCGCGCTGTGTCAGAGAGCCATTACGTAAAGTCCCTGGCCAGGGCAAGCGAGATTTACTGGTAGGTTCCAGTAGTTTCTCAGGGTGTAATGGGCTTCACTCCGACACGACTTATACCGCTATTAGGGGACTGACGCTTGCCGCCCCTAGGTCCGATATGCGATAGTCTTAGACGAACAGACCGAACTATACGGAGATTGTCACATCAGGCTCAGTAGCAGTTCGGATGGGTTTCCTCATCGGCCTTCTTATCGACATCTACCTGGGGACCGTTACGTACAGCTAGTGCCGCTTGCGGTCTGTGGTTAAACCCACTGCCAGCGTAGTAGTCGAGTCATTAGAGTCCCACACAGAGAGTTTCCCTGCTCCAGGCGAAACGATATAGAGGTCGTATGGTTTTACGACAAGAGTTCGGACGCATACGTGTGTTTACGCACGTACGATTTTCGGACAGTTTTTACTAGTCAGCTTTGGTTTAAGCCAGATTCTAGTATCGGGATATTGGATTTATACAATCTAAAGTTTTTCCGTGTTTTCACGGATAGGAGGGGCATTCTCGTAATTTCACGAGAAGCTTCTAGAAGATGGTGACTTGGGGGTTTTGGTGGCATATGCATTAAATGAGATTAATGACTCATTTGTGTGATTCATCCATGTCATTAATGCATCATAAATGCTTAATGACTCATGGAGATGAATCACCCATTTGTATTTATGAAGCATAGTTGTTAAATCCTATTTTCTATTTATTTGATAAAGATTAATGCTTCATATATATCATGATAGATCACAATCTCATTCTCATTCTCACCTTCTCTCTCATCAAGCTCTCTCTCTTCAAACCCTAATCCTACCACTCATGTGTTGAGACCAAGGATTAGTATAGACTAATTAATCCATAATCCAACTCTATATCACCTAGGTTACTTAGATTACCACTTTAAGAAACCTAGTTACCTCTAGTTTGAGGTGAAGCTTGTAGTATAGCTCTCGGGTGGATCGTCTACTACTTGGAGAAGGCCGAGGAGGAGGTGGAGAACGAAAAGACGAAGGACACGGTTCATTAGGTATAATCACTTCACATAGTAGTTTAGAACTCCTATGCTTTTGTTAGTTATCGTTTAGCAACGATTCTTGCGGTTAGTCGATGTTATAGCAAAGAACAAGATCGTTTTTCATATTTCCGCCTCCCCGCAAGTCGTGGGGTGTTGTACATCGACTTACAAAGTCGACATGATGACCATGGAACCGCTTTTGAACCTTAGGTTTTGCAGCAGTTTAGCGGTGCCATCAGTGAGGCTTGGGTTTGCCCTTCTACGGCTGGTCCAGAGGTACCGTGGTATGTACCAGATGTTTTTAGACTGTGCTCAGGTGTTGAGCCTTCGGGAAATTTTAGGGCCTTGATGACTCGATCGAAAAGTTTGATGTCGTCCGGACATCATGTGATAAGAGATCAGTGAGCTGACCAGCTTCGGATAGAGGACCTCACCCAGATGCGTTGTGAGTTGATCGAGAACGGACAAGTACTGAGTATTCCTCTGATGGTTGGAACGAGTTCCCGAGAACATGTTCGGCTAGAGATCTTCTACAGAGTGATGAAGATACCGAGTTCGTGACTTCGAGTCCATGTGAGAGACTTCGGATTGATCGTGGCTGAGAACCGTTGCCGTGCGCTGATAGCATGACGTGACGTCAAAGTGGATGATGATATCGACGAGTGGAACCAGAGGTTCGTGCGAGATGCTGACGAGCTGTTGCTACTCCCCGTCGAGATTAGAGATCTGATATGCATACAGAGGCGTTGGGATACGGCCAGTTCCCGAGGAAATGTGTGCAGAACACGCAGATGTCCAGAAAACGAGAAAAAATTATGTAAGAGTACCAGCCTCCGTACAGTTCAGCATAGGCGAGATTGGAAGAGACCTTGAGCAGGATTCCTTCCAGGACACTGCCGCAACAAGATTTGCACCTAGGATCGGTTGTGTCACGAGTATTCATAGGACCAGAGGCCGACACCAATGACGTGTTGCTTTACGAGTGGTCGAGAGGATTGACCGTGAGATGACTAGAGAAGTGCCAGGACGGAATCATCCCCGTTAGCACATCTGATCGGGCCGATGAGCCGATGGATTGCGAGATTGGTAAATCCACAGAGGAAATGAGGACCCAGAGATGGAGAACGCCAGACCGTGAGCAGGAGGCAAGCGGATGTTCTTGTTCTTTCGGTTTTAGGCGCACCGACATTTTTTGACATTGTAGGAGGTGTACCTCAATGTCATTTGTTGCGATCTGCGTTTGTGATCCGAGTATCACGCTTATATCGCTTGGATTTGAGTTTTGATGATGAGTTTCCTGATATTGATTTTGTGCACCATGGCTGCACCTACTGGATATTTACATTTTGTGCATAGTTATTGCACTTGAGTAATGTATTCGTATTTCATGTACTGGATGCACTATATTTGTATTTCGTGCACTGGATGCACCAGATTTGCGCTTCGTGCATTTGTGGCACTAGATTTTCATTTCGTGCGATTGTCGCACCAGATTTATATTTTATGCATTTGCTGCACCAGATCCGTATTTCGTACATTAGTCGCACTAGATTTGCATTTCTTCCATTTGTTGCACCGGACGGGTATTTATGCGTTTGTCGCACTGGATTTATACTCCGTATCTTAGTTGCACCTGATTTATGTCCTTGAGCATTCGTTTTACCAGATTTGTACTTTCGTGCGCGTTGGCACTTGCCGTTCGTTTTTGTGCATGCTACTGCACTATATGCTTTTACGGACCCGACGCGTTTTGGTTGGGTTTTGCGCATATTAGGCGCTTGATTTTGGATTTTTGTGCGCATCGGATGCACTTGAGTGAGATTTTACTCGTGCATGTTGGATGCTCTTGATTTAGATTTCTTTAGTGCGTGATGGATGCACTTGATTTGGATTTTCGCTCATGTTGGGCGCATGATATGAGATGTGGTTTTGTGCATACCGGATGCACTCAATTGGGATTTTCATTCGTGCATGTTAGTTGCACTGGATGCACTCTAGATGCACTTGATATTGTTGTCGCGCACACCCGTTGCACTGGACAGATATTTTCGTGCACACCTGTTGCACTGAGTTTTGCTTTTGTGCATATTGTGGCATTTGTATTTGGATTTGAATTCCGTGCGCACCAGACGCATGCGATTATTGAATACGCCTTTTGAGGCTGATTTTGCTTTTGAGCACCTTATTTTCATGATAGGCACTATATTATGAAGTAGCCAAACATGACTGATCCGAGGATAGAACCTGAGTACTTTGCATGTGTTAAAGGTTTACCAAGAGGTTTTGAAAAAGAGCTATAGTCTCGCTATTTTCTACGTGTCCGTGAGTGACACGAACGTTTATAAAGGAAAACCTTTTGGGATATTTTAGAAATGACAGAACGTATATTATTACCTTACAAATGGACGTCCGTCACATATCCCATGAGTTACGCATCGCATGGCTATTTAGAAAGGATTTTGCATGTGTGTCATTCAGTTTTTGGAGATTTTTCAAGTATGCGTACTATATATGTATTATAGTATTTGACTAGTGTATAGTGGATTTCGAGATCCGTATCTCCATTATAACTCCGAAGATATGCATGCAAATACGATGATTTGTGTGACACTTGACGGAGTTTGGTTTTTGAGTTTTGTACTCGTTTTCATGCGCACTTGATGCGCTGTGTTATTCTGTATCTTCCGTGATTTCGGAGCCCCGTTGATTTGAGTTGATTATTTAAATGTTTTAAATTTAAATTCGGGGACCGAATTTATTTAACGGGGGAAGACTGTAACATTTCAGAAAATATAAAATATTATTTTTGGAATTTAATATTAAAATAATATATTTCCCGAAAACTGCCCGATTTGCGAAATTGGGGTTTTCGAAAAAAGGGTATAAATATATACCAATAATTATGAAATAAAAGGAAATTAAAATGATTTATTCATTTAAAAATATATTTAAAGGATTTGGCAATTTTAAAATTTATTATATGCAGTTTTGATAAAAACCCGATTAGTGCACTGCTAATCACGATTAAGCCAAATCCGTGTTTCTACAGTTTTTCATAGTTAGTGCACCATGACATGTTACATGTTATTTTATTTGTGTTGTTTTTATTAGGGTGTATGTGCTTTTGGTGAGAAAAGAATAGAAAAAGGTGTCATGATGAGTGAAGAGAGAGAAATGAGACATAATGATGACTTGGAGAGAGAGAGTGTGAGAATAATTGAGAGAGAGGGGGGGGGGCTGCCTCCATTATCATTCCTCCACCATTTTCATCTCCTTCTTCATTTTACTCACCCCCATCTCCCTCTACCTTCAAGCCCCAAATCCATCTCCAAATACTCCTCAAAACCCTAAACCCCTTTTACAAAAATTGACCACCTCTTCATCCTCTACAAAATGGACCTAGCAAAGTGGGAGTTTGACAAATTTTGAGAAGCTAGGATCTTCTTGAGTGACCTAGATGAGGTATAACTTCTTCCTTGTAGTTTAGTTTTGTCCGATATCGTGTTTTAGTTTCGTTTTGTGATATCGATAACCTGCCGTGACCCCGAGTGTTCACTGTAAAAACAATCAGTGTGGTAATGTTGTAATTGTGACCCTGAGTACACACTTGTTACCCCGACCCTGCCAACTCAGTTTTGGCCGGCGAGGAGTGTGGGAATTCCGGCAACCTCGGGTTTATAGGGGGGTTAGGGCTTGGGTTTCGTAGGGTAGTTGCTTGGGGTTGTTTAAGGGTGTTTGGTCCTACTAGATTTTTCTGTAGTGAAAATAGGTGAAATCTGGGAACAGTTGTGAGTGTTTACATGACCATGGTGACACGATTCCTGACCTGAGCCATAGAAGTGAACCCGATGCACGAACATAGGATTTGTTCCGTATCAGTTTTGTGACTTTTAGTGTGCCTACAGGGTATCTGGAGCAACCTAGGACATTTTTGAGAGAACCAAACAATACCAGTGACCAAATTAAGTCACTAGGAGACCACTCTGACCAGATGAGCCCAAACAGAGACCCCTGGGCCGGCGAGCTTGGATTTTGGGTGGGGGTGATCGGCCACTTCGTGGTGTATGGTGCTGGGAATTTTACAGTAGCTCACACACTCTGTGTACTACACCCTAGACCTGAGTCAAAATCTGGGAGCTTTTTAGTGTGATTTTGGCTATGGTTTTCCGTATTTTGAAATGATAATTCTTGTTATTTGGATTTGTATTTGGTTGTGGGATGTTCGTACATCAACAACAAGAGTTGTTTGGTTGATTTTGTACGCGTAAGCTATACGTTCTAACCTATGAGCAATGCGCGTGCCGTTTTGGATTTCAGTACTTGATTTTATTAACGTTGCGATGTGTGTTGTTATTGTAGGTACCTTCGCATGGATTCCGAGACGATGGAGCATGGCGTCAACGACTTTGGCAAGCGAAGACTACGGTGAGTAGATCTATATCTACCGGGGAAGTCGGGTGGATGGCGTATAGCAGCCTCGCAAAGTTTTGATGGAAACTGATTTATAGAATATGGTTAAGAAAACCTAGATTTGGAAACTAGGGTTAGAGTTAAATAACAGTTAGTGGAACCATATTAGAAACTAAGGATAGTTAGAAGAGATATAATACGGCTAATATGTAATGACGGGATTTGAGGATGATGTTTGACGATATTGCCATTTAGGATACTATAGGACTAGATAGTCGATGTAGATGTGTCATCCGAACCATACATATGTCTAAACTGAAGAATCATATGCATCTTTTAAACAGATACCTTGAGGGACGCTACGTAATTTCAAATAATATCCTTTCCTTAAAAACACCGTAATCCCTATTTTCAAAACTATGATTCGCTTCTTTAAAAATCTGATTGTAGGGTTCGAGTGTGTATGTTAGATTAGATATTTATACTTATAGTAGAGATAGAATGTTTATGTAAACTCGACTTGATGTGAGATATAAATGTGATTAAAAGAATATAAGACGAATATGATGATTTTATGATATGTTGGTATACGGATGCGAGTCAATTGAGATGATTTATACCCTGTCGGTCCCCTTATATGAGATTATTGCGGATGTGACCTGGGACATAGGTATATAGAGATATTTATATATGTTGTGAATCGTGAGTGATAGCCGTACGAGACGTTAGGTCCGTACCCTCCTCGTGTTATAGGATGATAGGATCCCCATTGGTTTAAGGCCGCCATACGATGATTTTCCGTACGTGATGAGTTTGACTTGATGATTGATCCATACCCTTGACTAGAGGATGCCGTACGATGGATTATACCGTACGTGATGCTGTGAGGTTAGATACCGATTGTTAGATTCACCGACTCAGACTTATTATAGTTACGTATACCTTACAGCTTTTAGCTGAAGATTTTACCTTATGCTGCATTCATGATATTACCATTGCATTGCATATACCTGTGTTAGTACACTTACAGCATTATCGATGATGCGTATGTTACATGTACACAGATTTGCCGGCTCACACACTTCATCATCGATAATTGCCATGTCACTACACAGTAGGGTTGCTGCATCATGACATACATATTGTACACCATACTTGCGGAGATACACATTTGTACGTCCATACTTGCGTATATACACATATGCACCTTTATACGATATTGCATTCGATTTTGGAGATTTGGGAACCACATGATATATTTTAAAAACTGGATTCATTTAAAAGAGCGGTTTTCCCTCGATATGTGCATATTACTGTCCATGTTGCATGATATGCGGATATGCTTACATTTCTGTTATATATCGCATACATCATGCTTTATGATTATACGCACTGAGATATGTTGTTTTCATGAGATTTATGGATTTGAGAACCGTGGCTATTTCAAAAGAAAGCATGTACTGTTTTAAAATCCCGGTTTCTCTTAATATGATATTTCAGTGCGTCCACCATGCGTTTTCTCGGTTCTGAGACGTGAGACTGTGAAACCCGATTCGAGGAGCTGGACGAGGCCGATTGCGGGTACATGGTGGACCCGGTATGGTATCCCGGGGTAAGAAAGGGATGCTGTATATACAGACGGTGAGCCTGGCAGAGGGACCACTACCTACCGGTGATAGTATTTGAGCTCGGCGGATATCCGGAGGATACCGAACGGAGTCGAAAGATGATATGGGCCGATCCGGACTGACGGAGCCCGTGGGCCGATCCGGACTGACGGAGCCCGAGATATGAGCATTTACGTGTCGATGCAGGACACGGGTTTCATGATGTTTTCGGGTGTCGATGCTGGACATCCAGGTTCCATGATTTTGATGTGTCGCGAGGGACACCGTTAATTTATATCCTCATACTTTCATGCACACTCTTTTATGATATTTACGTGCATGCAGACAATGGTTATATAGTTGGACGAGATCCACATGCATATATACATTGATTATGGTTGGACGAGATCCACATACATACATACCTTGATTATATTGTTTGAGTATATCCGTATACATATAGGTATTGATTTCATTGTTGGCACATATGATGACCCGGTCACCCTAGATATCACAGTATTACCTTTATGATATAGTCGACTTAGGAGTCGTTGTTTATTCGATTTCTACTTGTAGATGTTTTCTACTCATGAGTTGGCAACTCACCCCTGTTGTGCCACAGTTCTTATAGGTTGACCGCTTGGATCAGTAGCGGATTCGCTGGCACACAGTTGCATTCGGGTGTTTTGCATTGGTAGGTGGGACATTTGTATCGTACCCACTCTTGTATCTATATTGCATATTGTATCTAGTTAACTCCATCAATCAAAGTTAGTAAATTGTATAAGTAATGAGACTTAGTGGGATTGTGATTGCGAGACTTAGAGCGAGGGGTTTTCCGCTACTTGTGGTTTTTATGTCTTGCTTTTCTTTATCTTTTGTGGTGATATTTGCCGTTGGGCGTCGTATACT
Organism: Agapanthus africanus; assembly: GCA_030015575.1. Lineage (NCBI taxonomy): Eukaryota > Viridiplantae > Streptophyta > Magnoliopsida > Asparagales > Amaryllidaceae > Agapanthus > Agapanthus africanus. The sequence continues at coordinate 199,759,226 of CM057347.1, read as the reverse complement.
TATTTTTATTGTCTTGCGTGGTTGTGATCCACCGGTTGGCGAAGAGCTAGCTCCCGCTTGGGGATGCCATTATTTTATCATGTATTGTGGTTTTGGATAAAACTATACAAAGGAGACGCTGCCCAAATTTTTAAAAGACAAAACATGTTTTCAAACTAGTAAATTTCACTTGCATTATTCATGTTCCTTTTCTATGCATTTAAGAAAACTTGATTTCTTTATACATTTATTTCAAAATTTCACCTCCTTTATTTTCTTAAAAAGGTTTAGATTTCTGGATTTCAGCTTACTTGAATTACGTTACGTTGACGTTGTGTGATTTAAGTGCTGGTCATGAGCTAATATTTCGGGTCGTGACAAGTGTGTGTGGGGGCAGCCATGGGGCTCGGTCAGAAATGGAGTGAGGAGAGAGAGGGTGAGGTGTGAGTTGTGTGTGTGGAGATTTCCAAGTAAAGAAAGCCCATAACTCAAGTCACAAGCCATACCTCACTTCTACTTAATTTATTTTCACAACTTAAGCCTTTTTCTTTTATATTTTCTAAAACCATCTTGACAACTTCTTTTCATTTCAAAAACAACATATTACATCTTGGTTTAATGTGGCAACGCACAAAACTTGTATTAACCCATTCTAATTTGTAAATATCACTAATTAAATGTATTAGTGAAGGCTTAAAATAATATTTAAAATAATTAATTACGGAAAATATTTTAGTAAACTAACAATTTTATAAGTGACCCATTAAATACCAAATACTAACAATTACATAGCTAGAATAGGTATATTTAAGTCTATATTGAAAAATAAGTATATCTTGGTTTGTACGGAAAACACCAGTTATTTTACCGATTATCGGAAATTTCACCTAAACGATTTTTCAAAACGTTACAATCTTCCCCCATTAAAAAAATTCGGTCCCCGAATTTAAATTAAAACTCCCCCAAATACTAAAACATTTCAGCAAAGCACTCAAATCGGTGGGGCTCCGAAATCTTAAAAACTTAAGACACATCTCAGCGCAATGCACGCGCATGAAAACGAGTATATAACTCAAAATCAAAACCCTGTCAAGCATCACGCAATTATCGGAGTCATGGTGAAGAGACCAATGTCAAAGTCCAATACGAAAACCAACATGATATACATCAAAACTATAACATGTACATAGTACGCATCGTTGTAAACTCGTTAAAACATCTGAAAGAAATGCATGCCAAATCTTTTTCAAGTCGCTGTGCGATGCGCGTATCACAACACAAGTAGCGGACGTTTATTGTAAGAAAGATAACTATATATATGTATATACCCTTTGTTTAACATACACATCCCGCCGTTTTGAAAATAATTTAGAAGGGTTTCCTTTGTAAAATGTTTCGTGTCATCTCAGATACATAGGAAAAATATTCTGGCTGTAGCTCCTTTTTGGAAATCCCTTCGGTAACTATCGATGCATGCAAAAATACCTAGGTACTGTTCTCAGAACAGTCCTGCTCGGTTGCTAAACCAAATAGTAAATATCATAAAAGCATACTGCTCAAGGGAAATCATACCCAATAGTATATGTAATAATGCCACGTGCGTCTGGTGCGCACAGAAATCGAAATCAATGAATGTGCCATACATGTGCACAGAAACAAAATCTAAGTGCAACGGGTGTGCACGAAAACACCTGTCAAGGGCAATGGGTGTGCCTGATAACAATATAGGTGCATCTGATATGCACGAAGAATCCCGATTTAGTGTTTCTGGTGTGCACCAAAATCGCATCAAGCGCGCCAAGTATGCGCAAGAATCCAAATCAAGTGCACAAGGTGCACGAAAACAAATATCGAATATCACCATCAAAATCGACGGTATACAACATACCTCAATCCAAATCAGGTATATCGTGGTATAAAATCTCACAACCACGTGCATCAGCGTGCACAAAATCGAATCAAAGTACTAAAAGTGCATGAAAACTGCACCGAAGGCACAAGTCAAATCACATACATACCATAGGCATGAAATCAAAATCAAACATCTCGAACGACATCAAATCGAAATCGAGTGCAACTGTGGTGCACGAAAACTCAATCATGCAAATAAATCTCCTAATATACTGAAATCCAAAATGACGGCCACGTGATATTTGAATCACCAAATCGCAAATCGTAAACACTGTCGTCGATATGTCCTTCCTTCAAAGTCGATAAAGTGTCGGTGCATCCAAAGCTAGCAGAGCAAGATATCTACTTGCCTCCCATTCATGGTTTGGTGCCTTGTGCCCTTAGGCTCTCGTCTCTCACTGCGGATCGCCAGTTACATAACTCCTCGGCTCAACGACCCAACATGGAAATGACGATGGAAACAGTTTCGCTCTGGCACATCCTCTGAAATCTCTGGCCAACTATCATGGTCACTCATAACATGTCTCGTCGATGATGCCGAACTCTGTCCAACTAGGTGTGCATGATACGATCTATCCTGGGTCCAAGTCTTCTCGTGTAGTATTCCAGAAAGATTCTTGTCGGGGTCTCTCCCAATCTCGTTTCTGCCGAACTGCCCGGACGTTATCACCCTTTACTAAATTCATTTCTTGTCCCGGAACAGCTGCATACTCATCATGACTTCTATAAAAAGGTATGTCCATATTCAACGTGTAAGTCGACGTTAGACACCCCACAAGTTGCGGGGAGGCAGAATAGGTAAAACAATCATTTTTGTCAAAACTAACATCGACTAACTTACGGATCTTTGCCAAACCCTAACTAACAACATCATAGGAGGGATTAGCTACTATGAAAGAAGATTATACCTAATGAACCAAGTCCTTCTTCTTCTCATTGACCACCTCCTCGTCGGCCTCCTCTTTGTGATAGAAGATCCACCCGAGAGCTACTACTCCAAGCTTGACCTCTAACTTGAGGTAACTAGGTTACTAAAAGTGCTAATCAAAGCAACCTTGGGGATATAGAGTGGGATTAGGGATCAATTAGTCTTGCTAACCCTTGATCTCAACATATGAGAGGTTAGGGTTAGGGTTTGAAGAGAGAGAGCTTGAGGAGAGAGAAGGTGAGAGTGAGTATCATATTGGAATAATAAATCATTGTGAATATATATGAAGCATAAGATATTTATTAAATGAATAACAAATAAAAAATATCTTCATGCTTCATTAACTCACCTTGTGATTCATCTCATGAGTCATTTAAACAATAAATGCATCATTAACTCTATGAATGAATCACACCATGACTCATTAAACCAATTAATGCAATATCCACCTAAGCCCTCCTTGTCATCAACCTTCTAGAAGCTTCTCGACAATTTACGAGAATGCCCCTCCTATCCGTGAAAACACGAAAATACTGAGACTGTATAAATCCAATAATCCGATACTAGAATCTGGCTTAAACCAAAGCCCGCTAGTAAAAACTGTCCGAACATCGTACGTGCGTAAAAACACGTATGCGTCCGAACCCTGTCGTAAAACCATACGACCTCTATATCGTTTCGCCCAAAGCAGGGAAACTCTCTGTGTAGGACTCTAAAGACTCGACTACTACGCTGGCAGTGGGTTTAACCACAGACCGCAAGCGGCACTAGCTGTATGTAACGGTCCCCAGGTAGATGTCTATAAGAAGGCCAATGAGGAAACCCATCCGAACTTCTACTGAGCCTGATGTGACAATCTCCGTACAGTCCGGTCTGTTCGTCTAGGACTATCGCATATCGGGCCTAGGGGGCGGCAAGCGTGAGTCCCCTAAAAGCGGTATAAGTCGTGTCGGAGCGAAGCCCATTACACCTTAAGAAACTACTGGAAAACCTACCAGTAAATCTCGCTTGCCCTGGCCAGGGGCTTTGCGTAATGGCTCTCCAGACACAGCGCGATATCAACTCCCAATACCGGGAGAGACGAATCCTGTCTAACCGCCACTGCCTCCAAGTGCTCGGGACTGCACCCAACTGCTACCTGTTTGCACGACTCCTTTGAGCCATGGTAGGGTAGCAATCTAAGAACAGTGGGAACACACTCGAAGCAAAGCAGCAGTGTCAAGTCTGCGGACTATGCTGTACTCATGTCACCTGGGAACTGTTAACTGACGACGGGTATAATACCAACCAACAGTTCCCTGCGAGTCATGTCTGGTGTACCCGTAACCCAACGAGCACCTGTATACTATCTCCAGTACGACGTACTGATGGCTGTGGGACAAACCATCTCCCCAACTGGGATGAGAAGCGTACACACTAGTCTACTCCGGAGTATCGATGCCCTGTCTTGATAATCCTACGACTAGGGACCTGAAAAAGGATGTGCTTGTAGACTACCCAGCCCCTACTAGTGTGACTGCCATCGCAACGCTGGTAGTCAAGCAAGATCCTAAGGGCTCTATCAATACGTACACACACATTAAGATAGATATAAACCAAGTAGCATACTACCATGTTTAGCAAAACTGTTAATATAACTGTGAATATCCCAAGCTTCCATTAAGTAATATACAAGCTAGTATGATACAATAATGGCCCCTAGGGCATATACACTAACAATCTCCCACTTGCACTAGGGCCATGTACTGGCGTATCGAAGACCGATCATCTCGAGTAGCCTCTCGAACTGAATCTGAGGTAAGGCCTTAGTGAATGGATCAACAGTGTTCTCCTCTGTAGCAACTCTCCGGACCTCGATCTCCTGGCGATCTATAATCTCCCTGATCAGGTGATACCACCTTAAGATGTGTTTGGACTTCTGATGGGACCTGGGTTCCTTCGCTAAAGCTATAGCTCTGTTGTTGTCGCAATACAGCGGTATTGGATCAACAATGGTAGGAACCACCTGAAGTTCTGTTAGGAACTTCTTCATCCAGACCGCTTCTTTTGCGGCATCGCAAGCAGCAATATGTAAGTCCACATTACCTGTCCCCGGTTCTTTGGGGTTGCGGAAATGGTGAAAAACAATTTTTTCGGTGGGGGTAACATGGACTCTAGAAACGGATCTTTGATAAACAAACTATCTAACAACCTAACTAAGAGTTTAGCTACTAGGTTAGGGGTTATACCTAAACTTGAACTCCTTCTCTTCAACTCCTTGTGGTGGTCGGATCGGCCTCACCTCGTCGTCTCCTTGTGCCGAAGATGGATCCATCCGAAAGCTTCTCTACCTTTGGCTCAAACCTCAATCTAGAGGAAACTAGAATACTTGGCTTGCTAGACCTTGTACATTAGGATGAGTAGAGAAGTGTTTTGGGTTTTATCTCTATGGTTCTTGTTTCTCAACTCATAAGACAATAGAACCATGAGCTAGAGAGAGAGTAAGAGGAAGAGGGAGAGCTTGAGGATGAGAGAGAATCAATATCATAGAATGAAGAAGACTTTTACCACCATCCTCTCATAACACCAAATAATCATAATAATAACAAATAATTAAGCATCTTGTGATGGTTCATGTCAATGGCATTATCATTTCATGCATTTAATGCATTTTTTGAACAAACAAGCAAGCAAAAGTCATAGCCATGAAATGATAGCCATTGTCATGATAATGGTCAATAAGTCCAACCTAGTCAACCGGTCAACAAAGTCAACAAAGTCAACTTTTCAACCCAACCATGGCACAATAATACTTAATTAATATTATTATTAATCATATTTCTTATTCTCATTAGGGTTTAGCAAAAGTCAACAGTCAACAACCCTAATGAGAATCCTCTGCCTCTGTCTCTGTCAACCGTGCATACACACCCGCATCCGCGTTCCGAGGAACATGTATACAAACGAGATAAAACCAATCCCAAAACGTATATTAGGATCTGGCTAAAACCAAAGCCTGCTAGTAATAACTGCCCGGACACCAAACGTGCACAAGTGCGCGGATGTGACCGAACCCTGTCGCAAAACCATGCGACCTCTACTCTTTTGCCTAAAGGCGAATAGCACTCTGTGTGGGACTCTAAAGACTCGACACTATGCTGGCAGTGGGTTTAACCACAGACCGCAAGCGGCATTAGCTGTGCGTAATGGCCCCCAGGTAGATGCCGATAAGAAGACTGACGAGGTGAAACCCATCTGAACTCCTACTGAGCCTGAATGTGACAGTCTCCGTACAGTCCGGTCTGTTCGTATGAGAATATCGTATGGCGGGCCTAGCGGGGCGGTAAACGTCAGTCCCCTAATAGCGGTACAAGTCGTGTCGGAGTGTAGCCCAGAACACCCTGAGATAACACTGGAAACCTCCCAGTGCATCTCGCTTGCCCTGGCCAGGGACGACTGTGTATAATGGCTCTCCTTGACACAACGCGATATCAACTCCCAATACCGGGAAAGATGAATCCTATCTAACCGTCACTTCCTCCAAGTGCTTCAGGACTGCACCAACTACTACCTGTTTGCACGACTCCTTTGAGCCGTGGTAGGGTAGTAATCAAAGTACAGTGGGAACACACTCGAGGCGAAGTGACAGTGTCAAGTCAGCGGACTAAGCTGTACTCATGTCACCTGGGAACTGACAACTGATGATAGGTATAGTACCAACCAATCAGTTCCCGACGAGTCATGTCCAGTGTACTCGTAACCTAACGAGCACCCGCTACGCTAGTCTACTCCGGAGTATCGATGCCCTGTCTCGATAGTCCTACGGCTAGGGACCTGTATAAGGATGTGCTTGTGGATTACCCAGCCTCCACGAGTGTGACTGCCATCACAACGCTGGTAATCAAGCAAAGATCCTAAGGGCTCCACTAATGTGTATAGGCAATATGTTAAAAGAAACACATGTACACACATTGAAGTAGAGACAAACCAAGTAGCATACTACTATTTTGAGCAAGATTGTCTATACAATGGTGAATATCCCAAGCTTCCATTAAGTAATATACAAACTAGTATGATACATTAATGGCCTCTAGGGCATATACACTAACAATCTCCCATTTGCACTAAGGCCATGTACTGGCGTATCGAAGACCTATCATCTCGATCAGCCGCTCGAACTGAGTCTGGGGTAAGGCCTTCGTGTATGGATCAGCAGTGTTATGTTCCGTAGCAACCCTCCGAACCTCGATCTCCTGGCGATCCACGATCTCCCTGATCAGGTGATACCGCCTCAAGATGTGTCTGGACTTCTGATGGGACCTGGGTTCCTTCGGTAAAGCTATAGCCCCGTTGTTGTCGCAATACAAAGGTATTGGATCAACAATGGACGGAACCACCTGAAGTTCAGTTAAGAACTTCCTCATCCAGACGGCTTCTTTTGCGGCATCAGATGCAGCGATATATTCCGCTTCCATCGTTGAGTCAGCAACGGTTTCCTGTTTGGAACTCTTCCAACACACCGCCCCTCCATTGAGGGTAAAGACATAACCCGACATGGACTTGGAATCATCCTTGTCACTCTGGAAGCTGGAGTCAGCAAAGGCCTCGATCTGGAGGTCTTTTCCGCCATACACCAAGAACATCTCTTTAGTCCTTCTTAGGTACTTGAGAATGTTCTTTACCGCTATCCAGTGCTTCTCCCCAGGGTTTGACTGATACCGGCTTACCACACTCAGTGCATAAGCTACATCTGGTCTGGTACACAACATCGCATACATTATAGAGCCTACTGCAGAAGCGTAGGGTATAATAGACATGCGATCCCTTTCCAAATCAGTCTTGGGAGACATCTCTTTGGAGAGGGTGATCCCGTGATAAGCCGGTAGATTACCGCGCTTGGAATCTTCCATACTGAATCTTTTCAGTATGGTGTCGATGTACCTGGACTGCGAAAGTCCTAATATCCTCTTGGATCTATCACGATGGATCCGGATCCCCAGAATGTAAGTGGCATCACCCAGGTCTTTCATGGAGAACCTGTGTGACAAGAACCCTTTGACAGATTGTAGCATAGGAATGTCATTTCCTATCAAAAGAATGTCATCCACGTATAAAACGAGGAATACGACAGTTCTTGCTACAAATCTACTATAGATGCATGGTTCATCTGGATTTTTGATAAAGCCAAAATCTTTGAACGTCTCATCAAAACAGATGTTCCAACTCCGCGATGCTTACTTTAGTCCATACATGGACTTAAGCAACTTGCACACCTTTCCGCTGCTCCCACTCTGAATGAAACCCTCTGGCTGGTCCATATAGACACACTCCTTTAAATTTCCATTTAGAAAAGCGGTCTTTACGTCCATCTGCCAAATCTCATAATCGTGGAAGGCAGCAATGGCAAGAAGGATCCGAATGGATTTCAGCATAGCCACTGGAGAAAAGGTTTCGTCATAGTCCAAACCAGGTCTTTGACGAAAAACCTTTGCAACAAGTCTAGCCTTATAGGTCTCAACCAGTCTATCTACACCAATCTTCTTCTTGAAGATCCACTTGCATCCTACGGGTTTTACCCCATCTGGAGCAATGTCCAAAGTCCATACTTTGTTGGTGTACATGGACTCCATTTTGGTCCGCATTGCATCCAGCCATTTTACTGAGTCAACGCTCTGAATAGCCTGCTGGAAGCTAGTAGGCTCATCACTATCAATGATGCAATCCTCTCTATCCCCGTCTATGAGAAAACCGTAGTATCTCTCGGGCGGATGAGACTGCCTACTACTCCTGCGGAGCGGCGTAGGAATGTCATGTTCTTTCGAACCCTCTGGTTCTTCTAAGATTTCAGTAATAGCTCGTGGTTCTGGAATTTCTTCCAATTCTATTGCGCTCCCACTTTTCTGATTTTCTAAAAACTCAGTTTCCAAGAAGCAGGCATGACGAGAAACAAAATCCTTTTGTTCCTCTTCGCAATAGAAGAAATATCCCTTGGAGTTCTTTGGATATCCCACAAACTTGCACTGTACTGAGCGTGCCTCGAGTTTGTCCGCATGCTGCTTTTTAAAAAAAGCTGGACATCCCCATGTCTTAATGTGCTTAAGATAGGGTTTCTTCCCACACCACATCTGATATGGTGTGGTAGACACAGTCTTAGTTAGAACTCAGTTCAAAAGATATGCAGCTGATTCTAGTGCATATCCCAGAATGATCGCGGTAACTCAGCGTTACTCATCATGGAACGTACCATATCCAATAGGGTCTGGTTCCGTCTCTCCGATATACCGTTATGTTGCGGAGTGTATAGAGGAGTAAGCTGAGAGAGAATTCCATTCTCTTTTAGGTAATCTAGGAACTCGGCACTCAAGTATTCACCACCTCAATCAGATCTCAGTGTCTTGATACTTTTGCCGGTTTGTTTTTCTACTTCATTCTTATATTCCTGGAATTTTCCAAAGGCTTCGGATTTATGTTTCATTAAGAAAACATATCCGTACCTTGAAAAGTCATCCGTAAAAGTAATGAAGTAAGAATAACCGCTTTGCGCATGTGTATACATAGGACCGCACACGTCGCTGTGTACGAGTCCTAAGAGCTCGCTCGCTCTTACTCCGTGTCCAGTGAACGGAGTCTTTGTCATCTTTCCTTTGAGACAGGATTGACAAGTTGCATATGATTGATATTCGAACGGATCCAAATATCCTTCTGTATGCAACTTCGTCAACCTTCTCTCATTGATGTGACCCAGTCTACAATGCCATAAGAAAGCATGATTGATTTCTGGAGACTTTTTTTTGTGTGTATTCTGGACATTGAAAATCTGTGGTTGGTTTAATATGTATATACAATGGCTTAATGTACCTGACCCAATCAAAACTTGATTAAGGTGAATGTTCACAACATTGCTTACAAATGCAAATTCATAACCTTCTTTAGATAATAAAGATACAGATATGATATTACAAGTTGCATTGGGTACAAAATAACAATCACGCAAAACCAAAACATGTCCATCTGATATTCCCAAGTGATAGTCCCCCACGGACTCAGCATCCATGCCAGCTCCGTTTGCAACTCTGAGAGTCATATCACCTGCCTTCAAAACCCTACGCTTTCTCAGTGCTTGCAAAGAATTACAGATATGAGATCCTGATCCGGTATCCAATACCTAGGAAGTAGAGTTTATTGATAGACAGTTTTCAATAACATACACACCTGAAGTCGAAGCCGCAACTTTCTTCGGGTCCTGGTTCTTGGCCTTCCAAGCCCTGCAATCCTTTTTCCAGTGTCCTTTCTTATGACAATAGAAGCACTCTTCCTTTCCCACAAGCTGCCCCGCTATTTTTGTTGCCTTTGCTTTTCCCTTCGTTTCCACTTTACTAACACCGCCCCTTGGTTTGGCGGGGGCTTTCTTCTTCTTTCCCTTGGCTTTTGCCTTGGACTTAGAAGAGGAAGATCCTCCTACAAACAAAGTGGATGTTTCCCTACCTTTCTGTAGGGTGCCCTCTGCACTCCTCAACATGTTGAGGAGCTCCGGAAGTTCAACTTCTTTTCCTTGCAAGTTGAAGTTCAGGATAAACTGGGCGTAAGTGGAAGGAAGGGACTGGAGAATCAAGTCCGTATAGAGCTCGTTCTCTAACGTGGTCCCAAGGTCCGCGATCTCTTCAATGAAGCCAATCATCTTAAGCACGTATTCCGCTACCGATGATCCGAAGGCCAATCTCGTCGAAAAAAACTTTTTCGAGACTTCGTATCTAGCGATACGGGATTGCTCTCCATAAAGTTCCTTAGTATGGAGAAATATGGATTCTAGGTCCATATTGTTCCTTAGTATGGAGAAATATGGATTCTAGGTCCATATTCTCGTGCCTCCTCTGATGTTCATTGTCCATAGAGGCAAGCACGATGCACTTGGCTTTCGCGCAATCGATCTCCCAGGTCTTACGGATTTCCTTATCCGCGACGCTGGAGGTGGGACCTGGGACAGGGGGAGCTTTGGTGGTAAGGAGATACCCCAGCTTGTCGTAAGTGATTGCCATTTTGACATTCCTGAGCCAATCTTTGTAGTTTGGCCCTGTCAGTATATTTTTATCTAGAAGTAACTTAAGTCCGGTCATAACGATTGGTCGCTGCAATTAGGAGAGAGAGAAGAAACACTCAGCATGATGCTCTTGCAAGTTTAGAGTGGTTTTTAGTTTGTCTAAACAGGATGGCTCCCACTGTTTCTCGAATCCCTCCTCAAACCAAAAAGGAGGAATTAGTCGGGATCAATCTCACCGTACAATACTTGCTTAACCGTTCAGCCAGGCCAGTGTCGGTACTTCGAGGGAGGTTTTCCAACGCTTTCGCGAAGTTCCTTAATTAAATAACCTCTTTTCCCTGGGGGCGTAGCCCCGCTAACACCTTTCTAGACACCTACTTGGTTTATAGCATTGATCGTTAAGTGAGAAATTTCCCGAGGAGTAGCATATACTCACAGTAGGATCGGGATCCAAATATCATCGCGTGACGAAACTGAAGGAATCCTACCAGAATCATCACACTCCAAATGGTATACAGCGCTAGCAAGTTTCAGTTTCTTTTGAAACTCCCGATGTTGATTTTTACCTATGCTCTTATGACCTTGACTTTGGCCAACAAATCATAAGTCACATGTCAAGTTCTACCCGTCATTCTCCAGGTTAATTTGAACCCACCCGTACCTACCCTTGACTTTGGCCAACAAGGCAGTACGATTGTCCCAAACCAACGCATCTATCTATGCTGCATATGAATACCCAATAGCTACCAATCACTGTGCCTTGACTTTGGCCAACAAACACAGCTTGAATACTATTGACTATCCATATGAAACGACGGAGGGCTACGAATGGTTTTGGCGAAACCGTGAACGTAGTGAACTTGATATAATCGATGGAACGAGATAGCTTTTAAAAGGAGTGGTTTAAGCTCCGTGTTTAAAAGTTGTTTTTGAAAAGAAACCGAGTAGTTTTGAAAGTGTTCCAACGACTTTACTTGGTTTATTTTCTTGTATTAATTTTAATGCGTCTCATCATTTAATCCTACCATTGCAGAAAACAACGAAAATATGACGTACGCTTAAGCCATCCGCATTCGCCACGGGGCCCCGTCATTACCCGTTAGGTTACTTAACTAACGACAGAGTGGGGGCTGGACTAGTGCGGATGCAAAACATAAGCAACGCCTAAATAGATATCATATATAGATATATACATTCGTCAGATGCAATAATAGCCATTCCAGATCACAGTTGAACACATTGGATATACTAGGAATCCGCATTCCGTACGAGCCTGTAACGGAAGCGGATTACACAGTCGCGGTGAATAGCCAATACCCCACCCTAGACCCCTACGGGTGCGGCAAACTACCCGCCAAATACCCGAAGTGAAGCAACCTCCCTCAACAACGTGAGTAGGCCACTCGGCACTTCGAGGTACCCAGTAGTTTGTGCACCCTTCCTTGGGTCTATCCTAGGAGCAAAAACAGTAAAAGAAATTATACAATGGTGGCTACAACCTCATCCCGAATGTGTGGCCATACAAATAATATTACATCAATTACAAATTACATGAATTGAAAGAAAAAGAAAACTCTCATCTCACAACCCCCCCGGCTATTCATCCGCGACAATCCAATAAATTCATATACACATACCATCAACATTACAGATCACAGATATGTATAACCCCCACTAATCGACGTATAGTGATTAGCAGACGTTCAATACATATATCACATCACAGATATAATCCGTTAGCTAATGTCTTTAGAAGTTCGATCAAAATACGGATTTTTAACCACCCCAAAAATAAATTTTGCTTTCTGGAAAATCTGGGCAGAAAAATCATATTCCAAAAATCCTAAAACACCCCAAGAAACACACTCCAGCAAAACCGATCCACGGCCGAGTCAACTCGGCCGCGGATCCGCGGCAAGAAGCTCTTCTTGCCACGTTTCCGCGGTGAGTTGGTCGGCTCAGTGGATCGTTTTTCTGCTGTGTTCACTAAAAACCCTGAGACGATTTTTCAGATGTGTTAAATTATTTTTAGAGCAGAATAAAAATCGACAGAAAGTTTAAAGTTCGGGCATGTTTTGTTATTTTTTCTCCGATCGAACTTCTAGTTACTTTACTAACATGTTAGATAGTGTTTAACTAGGCTCTAATACCACTGTAAGTCCACGTTACCCGTCCCCGGTTCTTTGGGGTTGCGGAAATGGTGAAAAACGATTTTTTCGGTGGGGGTAACATGGACTCTAGAAACGGATCTTTGTTAAACAAACTATCTAACAACCTAACTAAAGGTTAGGGGTTATACCTAAACTTGAACTCCTTCTCTTCAACTCCTTGTGGTGGTCGGATCGGCCTCACCTCGTCGTCTTCTTGTGGCGAAGATGGATCCACCCGAAAGCTTTTACCTTTGGCTCCAACCTCAATCTAGAGGAAACTAGAATACTTGGCTTGCTAGACCTTGTACACTAGGATGAGTAGAGAAGTGTTTTGGGTTTTATCTCTATGGTTCTTATTTCTCAACTCATGAGACAATAGAACCATGAGCTAGAGAGAGAGCAAGAGGAAGAGGGAGAGCTTTAGGATGAGAGAGAATCAATATCATAGAATGAAGAAGACTTTTACCACCATCCTCTCATAACACCAAATAATCATAATAATAACAAATAATTAAGCATCTTTTGATGGTTCATGTCAATGGCATTATCATTTCATGCATTTAATGCATTTTGTGAACAAACAAGCAAGCAAAAGTCATAGCCATGAAAAGATAGCCATTGTCATGATGATGGTCAACAAGTCCAACCTAGTCAACAAAGTCAACAAAGTCAACCATTCAACCCAACCATGGCACAATAATACTTAATTAATAATATTATTAATCATATTTCTTATTCTCATTAGGGTTTAGCAAAAGTCAACAGTCAACAATCCTAATGAGAATCCTCTGCTTCTGTCTCTGTCAACCGTGCATACACACCCGCATCCGCGTTCCGAGGAACACGAATACAAATGAGATAAAACCAATCCCAAAACGTATACTAGGATCTGGCTTAAACCAAAACCCGCTAGTAATAACTGCCCGGACACCAAACGTGCACAAGTGCGCGGATGTGACCGAACCCTGTCGCAAAACCATGCGACCTCTACTCTTTTGCCTAAAGGAGAATAGCTCTCTGTGTGGGACTCTAAAGACTCGACACTACGCTGGCAGTGGGTTTAACCACAGACCGCAAGCGGCACTAGCTGTGCGTAACGGCCCCCAGGTAGATGCCGATAAGAAGGCTGACGAGGGGAAACCCATCTGAACTCCTACTGAGCCTGAATGTGACAGTCTCCGTTAAGTCCGGTCTGTTCGTCTGAGAATATCGCATGGCGGGCCTAGGGGGCGATAAACGTCGGTCCCCTAATAGCGGTACAAGTCGTGTCGGAGTGTAGCCCAGAACACCCTGAGATAACACTGGAAACCTACCAGTGCATCTCGCTTGCCCTGGCCAGGGACGACTGTGTGTAATGGCTCTCCTTGACACAGCGCGATATCAACTCCCAATACCGGGAGAGACGAATCCTATCTAACCGTCACTGCCTCCAAGTGCTTCGGGACAGCACCCAACTACTACCTGTTTGCATGACTCCTTTGAGCCGTGGTAGGGTAGTAATCAAAGTACAGTGGGAACACATTCGAGGCGAAGTGACAGTGTCAAGTCAGCGGACTAAGCTGTACTCATGTCACCTGGGAACTGATAACTGACGATAGGTATAGTACCAACCAATCAGTTTCCGACGAGTCATGTCCAGTGTACTCGTAACCTAACGAGCACCCGCATACTATCTCAAGTACGACGTACTGACGGCTGTGTAGGGTTCCTAGGCACTCTAGTGAAGGTTCATAAAGCATCAAACATGCCCGAATAAAAAATTAGATGTGCTGAACAACCCAAAGCCGGGATCTTTGCAAGATTATTAGGGTTTGACATGCAAGTGAACATCTTTACTCCTAAGTGTGAGGGATTACAACCTCTGTAGTCCGCTCCTTTGCTTCACAAGCTCCGAGTAGAAGTCCCTTTGCCGCGATCCACGATCTCCCAGACTAAAGAGAGGCTCCACGACTCGAACGATCCAAGCTAGCTTGTAGTGTTCCGCTTCTCCGATGATCTACGTCGAAGTTGCTATAACTCAAGCTCTCTCACTCTAATGAGGTGAACACCCTAATCTAATGGGCTAAATTAGATGAGGATGATGGAGCAGTATTTATGCTTTCTTTTTATATCATTTTATCACAAGAACTCATCACAAAAGAAATCACTAGTGAGCTCTTTCAAAAACTCAAGAGAGAAGAAGATGAAGAATAATGAGCTAATCCTTTTGTGATGAATAGTAATAAGAGTATATAATTGATTATGGAACCATGGTCAAGGATGAGAGGCTTAACCTTTGTAGAGAATAAACTAGAGCTAGGGTTTGGTTAGGTTAAGAATGAGTCATGGACAAGTATCAACCATAATATCTTAACCAAGACAAAAAGAAATCCTTCTAGAATGAACAAGAAGGAGCTAACCCTAATCAAACCCTAATATCTTTTTATCATCCCTAAACATGTTTCATAATAAATCATATCATTCCACAATAATATATATCACATATATATTATATATTTGCAACAAAAGAAAATAATACAATTAACATATATCGCATATATATCAATGTATTAATCCGGTGAGAAAATGAAATAACAAAGCGAGCCAATATTAGATAATGTAATACAATATATCATATATATCATTATACATTAAATCATCGAATCAACACTTGATCCGACGATCCGGCTATATCGAATATAACCGACTAATATATCATGTACCGATTCATCGAATCAACACTTGATCCGATGTCCCGGTTCATAACTAAATATCGCGAGAATATAATACGGTATCACATATCGCATTATCCTCGGTCCTGCACATATCACATATGTGCCTCTACTCCGTTTTGCCTGAGCCAAGAAACCTCTGTGTAGGACTCTAAAGAATCGTCAATACGCCGGTAGCAGGTGATGATCATATCAAACACCCACAAGCTGCAAGCGGTCAGCTAAACGTAACAGCCACCCAGGTATTGAGCGATCAAAAGATCAACAAGCTAGCCTGTCCGTTCTCCTGTGAATCCAATCAGTAACACTCCCGTACAGTCCGGTCTGTTCGTCTGATATGTCGCATATCAAGTCTAGGGGTGGTATACGTTAGACCCCAGTAATCGATAAGTCGTGTCGATGTGAGGCTCATAACAGGTCGAAAAACTACTGGTAACACTTACCAGTATATCTCTATATCAGCCCTGGCCAGGGACTTCTAGTTATAGCCAATCGAACACAGCACAACATCAACTCCCTATACCGGGAGAGACGAATCCCCTCCTATCGCTCATTGCCTCCATGTGATTCGGGACTGTACCCAAAAGCCTCCGTTTTGCACGCCCTCTTGGACGTGGTAAGGTGAAAATCAAAGCACAGTAGGAATCACACAAGACTCTATGACGATCTCGGGTCTACAGACTACCCTGTACTAGTGTCACCGGAGAACTGCCATCTGACGTGTGGTATATCACCATCTAGGAGTTCTCGGCGAGTCCGTCCAATGTACCCAGTCTCCACTGAGCACCCGTACACCATCTCTGATATCAAACACCGATGGATATGGGATCATCCATCGCCCATCATATGGGTCAAGATGCGTATATGCTAGTCTACTCTGGTGTATCGATGCCCTGTCTCGATATACCCTCGACTAGGAACAGTTATAGGATGTACTCATCGACTACCATGGCCCCACTAGTATGATCTCATCATAGTCCCAGTAGTCGAGTACAGATCCTAAGGGCTTTATCAACATGTGAGAGAAAGACAGTAAACCAATACAAGTCAACATGTTAAGATAAAGTGAAACCAAATAGCATACTATCATGACGAGCAAGAAAGTCCTCTTTGTATATATCCAAGCATCCATCATAATATACATCATATGTACAACAATGGCCTCTAGGGCATATACATAACTAACAGGCCGTGGGACAGACCGTCTCCCCTGCTAGGATGAGAAGCGCATACGTTAGTCTACTCCGGAGTATCGATGCCCTGTCTCGATAGTCCTACGACTAGGGACCTGTATAAGGATGTGCTTGTGGATTACCCAGCCCCCACGAGTGTGACTGCCATCACAATGCTGGTAATCAAGCAAAGATCCTAAGGGCTCCACTAATGTGTATAGGCGATATGTTAAAAGAAACACATGTACACACATTGAAGTAGAGACAAACCAAGTAGCATACTACTATTTTGAGCAAGATTGTCTATACAATGGTGAATATCCCAAGTTTCCATTAAGTAATATACAAACTAGTATGATACATTAATGGCCTCTAGGGCATATACACTAACACAATATACTCCGCTTCCATCGTCGAGTCAGCAACGGTGTCCTGCTTGGAACTCTTCCAGCACACCGACCCTCCATTGAGGATAAAGACACAACCTGACATGGACTTGGAGTCATCCTTGTCACTCTGGAAGCTGGAATCAGCAAAGCCCTCGACCTTGAGGTCTTTTCCGCCATAAACCAAGAACATCTCCTTAGCCTTCTCAGATACTTGAGAATGTTCTTTACTGCTATCCAGTGCTTCTCCCCTGGGTCTGACTGATACCTGCTTACCACGCTCAGTGCGTAAGCTACATCTGGTCTGGTGCACAACATCGCATACATTATAGAGCCTACCGTAGAAGCGTAGGGTATAATAGACATGCGATCCCTTTCCAAATCAGTCTTGGGAGACATCTCTTTGGAGAGGGTGATTCCGTGACAAGCCGGTAAACTACCGCGCTTAGAATCTTCCATACTGAATCTTTTCAGTATAGTGTTGATATACCTAGACTGCGAAAGTCCCAACATCCTTTTGGATCTATCACGATAGATCCGGATCCCCAGAATGTAAGAGGCATCACCCAGGTCTTTCATGGAGAACCTGTGTGACAAGAATCCTATGACAGATTGTAGCATAGGAATGTCATTTCCTATCAATAGAATGTCATCCACGTACAAGACGAGGAATACGACAGTTCTTGCTACAATTTTACTATATATACATGGTTCATCTGGATTTTTGATGAAGTCATATTCTTTGACCGTTTCATCAAAACAGATGTTCCAACTCCGCGATGCCTGCTTCAGTCCATAAATGGACTTAAGCAACTTGCACACTTTCCCGCTGCTCCCACTCTGATTGAAGCCATCTGGCTGATCCACAAAGACGCACTCTTCTAAATTACCATTTAGAAAAGCCGTCTTTACGTCCATCTGCCAGATCTCATAATCATGGAAGGCAGCAATGGCAAGAAGGATCCGAATAGATTTGAGCATAGCCACTGGAGAAGAAGTTTCGTCATAGTCCAAACCAGGTCTTTGACGAAAACCCTTTGCAACAAGTCTAGCCTTATAGGTTTCCACCTGTCCATCTACACCAATCTTTTTCTTGAAGATCCATTTGCAACCTATGGGTTTTACCCCATCTGGAGCAAAGTCCAAAGTCCATACTTTGTTGGTGTACATGGACTCCATCTCGGTCCGCATTGCATCCGGCCACCGTAACGAGTCGCCGCTCTGGATGGCCTGCTGGAAGCTAGTAGGTTCATCATCATCAATGATGCAATCCTCTCTATCTCCATCTATGAGAAAACCGTAGTATCTCTCAGGCGGATGAGACGGCCTACTACTTCTGCGGAGGGGTGCGGGAATGTCCTATTCTTCTTGAACTACTGGTTCTACCAAACTTTCAGTAGTAGTTTGTGGTTCTGGAATTTCTTCCAGTTCTATTGCGCTCCCACTTGTTTCCTTTTCTAAAAACTGCTGTTCTAGAAAATGGGCATGACGAGAAACAAAAACCTTTTGTTCCTCTGCGTAATAGAAGAAATACCTCTTGGAGTTCTTTGGATATCCCACAAACTTACACTGTACTGATCGTGCCTTGAGTTTGTCCGCATGCTGCTTTTTAACAAAAGCTGGACATCCCGATATCTTCAGATACTGAAGATAAGGTTTCTTCCCACTCCACATCTGATATGGCGTGGTAGACACAGTCTTGGTAGGAGCCCTGTTCAAAAGATATGCTGCTGATTCTAGCGCATAACCCTAGAAAGATCGCAGTAACTCAGCATTACTCATCATGGAATGTACCATATCCAATAGGGTTCGATTCCGTCTCTCCGATACACCGTTATGCTGTGGAGTGTATGGAGGAGTAGGCTGAGAGAGAATTCCTTTCTCTTTTAGGTAACCTAGGAACTCAGCACTTAAGTATTCACCACCTCGATCAGATCTCAGTGTCTTGATACTTTTGCCGGTTTGGTTTTCTACTTCATTCTTATATTCTTGGAATTTCTCAAAGGCCTTGGATTTATGTTTCATCAAGAAAATGAATCCGTACCTAGAGTAATCATCCGTAAAAGTAATGAAATATGAAAAAACCACCTCTTGCATGTGTAGACATTGGACCACATACATCGCTGTGTATGAGTCCTAAGAGCTCGCTCGCTCTTACTCTATGTCCAGTGAATGGAGTCTTTGTCATCTTTCCTTTGAGACATGATTGACAAGTTGCATAAGATTGATATTCGAACGAATCCAAATATCCTTCTCTATGTAACTTAGTTAACCTGGTCTCATTGATGTGACCCAGTCTACAATGCCATAAGAAAGCCTTATTTATATCTGGAGACTTTCTTTTTAGTGTGTTCTGGACATTGAAAATCTGTAATTGGTTTAGCACGTATATACCGTTATCTAGTGTACCGGATCCAATCAAACCATGATTAAGGTGGATGTTAACAACATCGGTTACAAACATGAAATCATAACCTTCTTTTGATAACAACGAAACTGATATGATATTACACGTTAAACTAGGTACACAAAAACAGTTGCGCAAAACCAAAATATGTCCACTCGTCAATCTTAGGTGATAATCCCCTACGGATACAACACCCACGCTAGCTCCGTTAGCAACCTGGAGGGTCATATCACCAACCTTCAGCACTCTACGGTTTCTCAGTGCCTGCAATGAATTGCATATATGAGATCCTGATCCGGTATCCAATACCCAGGAAGTAGAGTTGATTGACAGACAATTTTCAATTACAAACACACCAGAAGTCGAAGCCACATCTTGCTTCGGTTCCTGGTTCTTGGCATTCCAAGCTTTGCAATCCTTTTTCCAGTGCCCTTTCCTACGACAGTGGAAGCACTCGTCCTTTGCCACTACTGGCACAGCAACCTTTGTCTTTTCCTTAGCTCCCACCTTACCAACACCATCTCTCGGTTTGGTAGCGGCCTTCTTCTTCCTTCCTTTAGCCCTAGCCTTGGACCTGGAAGAAGAAGCACCGCGAACAAACATAGCGGGTGTTTCCCTTGCCTTCTGCAAGGTGCCCTCTGCACTCCTCAACATGTTAAGGAGTTCTGGAAGTCCAATTTCTTTTTTTTGAATGTTGAAATTCAGAATAAACTGGGCATAGGTGGAAGGAAGGGACTGAAGAATCAAGTCTGTATAGAGCTCGTTCTCCAAAGTCGTCCCGAGGTCCGCAAGCTCTTCTATATAGCCAATCATCTTTAGGACATGTTCTCCTACAGATGATCCGACGGCCAGCCTCGACTGAAACAAGTTCTTCGAGGTCTCGTATCTTGATATACGAGATTGCTCTCCATACAGATCTTTTGTATGGAGAAATATGGATTCAAGATCCATATCCTCGTGCCTCCTCTTATGTTCATTATTCATAGAGGCAAGCACAATGCATTTGGCCTTCGCGCAATCTAACTCCCAGGTCTTGTGGATTTCCTTATCCGCAAGACTGGATTTTTGACCAGGGACAGCAAGTGCCTTAGTAGTAAGGACATACCCCAATTTATCATAAGTCAAAGCTGTAAGTCCACGTTGCCCACCCCGGTGCTTGCGGGGAGGCGGAAAACGGAATAAAAATCGGATTTTTACTACTCTAGGCAACATGGACTAGACAAAGTCGGAATCTTTGCTAAACAAAAACTAGCTAAAGCTAACTAGAAACTAGCTAAAGGGTAGAATGGTTATACCTAGGGCTTTATGTCCTTCTCTCCTTGCTCCTTGGAGTAGTAGAAAGGGATCACCTTTGTCGTCTTCTCACGTCGAAGAAGGATCCACCCGAAAGCCTTAACCTTTGGCTTCAACTTCAAGCTAGAAGTAACTAGGGTGCTAGAAGTGCTAATCCTAGAACCCTAGATGAGAGTAGAGATTACTATGGAATGGTTTTTCTCAAGCTCAAGTGTTTCTCAACACATGAGAGGGGAGAGCTTGAGGAAGAGGAAGAGCAAGAGAGAGAAACTATATGATAGAATGAGAGAATTATGAAGCATTCTCACATATATGTGTGAATTATTGTGAATTGATAATTAGTGAGATAATTGTCATGGCTTAATCAAGACATGACCATTATCATTTCATTTTTAATGCAAATTGCAAGGATCAAAGAGCATCTTCCAAATGAAATGATGATGGTCAAAGTGTCAACCTAGGTCAACAAGTCAAGAATGTCAAATGGTCAACAACCATGACCATGCACAATTATATTAAACTAATATCAATTAATCATAATACACATATAAGCATTAGGGTTAATAAAATGACAATGGTCATCAACGCTAATCAAAGTCCTCTCCCTCTGTCTCAAGCAACTGTGCATACGCACCCGTATTCGTGATCCGAGGAACACGAATACAAAGAGATAAAACCAATCCCAAATCATATACTAGGATCTGGCTTAAACCAAAGCCCACTAGTATAAGCTGTCCGGACAGCAAACGTGCACAAGTGAGCGGATGTGAACGAACCCTGTCGCAAAACCATGCGACCTCTACTCATTTTGACTAAAGGCGAATAGCTCTCTGTGTGGGACTCTAAAGACATGACACTACGCTGGCAGTGGGTTTAACCACAGACCGCAAGCGGCACTAGCTGTACGTAACGGTCCCCAGGTAGATGCCGATAAGAAGACTGACGAGGTAACCCCATCTGAACTCCTACTGAGCCTGTATGTGACAGTCTCCGTACAGTCCGGTCTATTCGTCTGATATATCACATGGCGGGCCTAGAGGGGCGGTGAACGTCAGTCCCCTAATAGCGGTACAAGTCGTGTCGGAGTGTAGCCCAGAACACCCTAAGATAACACTGGAAACCTACCAGTATATCTCGCTTGCCCTGGCCAGGGACTACTTGTGTAATTGCTCTCCTGGACACAGCGCGATGTCAACCCCCAATACCGGGAGAGACGAATCCTGTCTAACCGTCACTGCCTCCAAGTGCTTCGGGACTGCACCCAAAAACTACCTGTTTGCACGACTCCTTTGAGCCGTGGTAGGGTAGTAATCAAAGTGGAGTGGGAACACACTCGAGGCGAAGTGACAGTGTCAAGTCAGCGGACTAAGCTGTACTCATGTCACCTGGGAACTGATAACTGACGATAGGTATAATACCAACCAACAGTTCCCGATGAGTCCTGTCCAGTGTACTCGTAACCTAACGAGCACCCGCATACTATCTCAAGTACGACGTACTGACGGCTGTGGGACAGACCGTCTCCCACGCTGGGATGAGAAGCGCATACGCTAGTCTACTCCGGAGTATCGATGCCCTGTCTCGATAGTCCAACGACTAGGGACCAGTATAAGGATGTGCTTATGGATTACCCAGCCCCCACGAGTGTGAGCGCCATCACAACGCTGGTAATCAAGCAATAATCCTAAGGGCTCTACTAATATGTATATCAGCGATATGCTAAAAGAAACACATGCACATATTAAAGCAGAGACAAACCAAGTAGCATACTACCATTTCGAGCAAGATTGTATATACAACTGTGAATATCCCAAGCTTCCATCAAGTAATATACAAACTAGTATGATACAGTAATGGCCTCTAGGGCATATACACTAACAAAAGCCATCTTGACATGCCGCAGCCAATCTTTATAGTTTGGCCCTGTCAATATATTTTTTTCTAATAGTAACTTAAGGCCTGTCATGTTCTAGGTCGCTGTAATTAGGAGAGAGAGGGAACACTTTAGCATGATACTCTTGCAAGTTTAGAGTGGTTTTTAGTTTATCTAAACTGGATAGCTCCCACTGTTTCTCGAATCCCTCCTCAAACCAAAAAGGAAGAACTAGCCAGGTCTATTCTCGCCGTACAATACTTGCTTAACCGTTCAGCTAGGCCGGTGTCGGTACTTCGAGGGAGGTTTTCCAACGCTTTCGCGAAGTTCCTTAATTAAATAACCTCTTTTCTCTGGGGGCGTAGCCCCGCTGACATCTTTCTCGGCACCTACTTGGTTTATAGCATTGATCGTTAAGTGACGAATCTCCTGATGAGTAGCGGATACTCACAGCAGGATCGGGATCCAAATATCATCGTGTAATAAAGCTGAAGGAATCCGACCAAAATTATCACACTCTAAATGGTATGCATTTCTTTGCAAATTTCAGTTTCTTTAGAAATCCCCGATATAAATTTTTTCCCCATGCTCTTATGACCTTGACGTTGGTCAAAATGTCATAAGTCACATGTCAAGTTCTACCCATCATTATCTTATTAATTTGAACCCATCCGTACATACCCCTGACGTTGGTCAAATGATAATACGACTGTCCCAAACTAACTCATCTATCTATGCAACAAATGAATACCCATCAGCTACCAAACACTATGCCTTGGCGTTGGTCAAAATACATAGCTTGAATACTACTGAATACCCAAATGAAATGACGGAGGGCTACGAATAGTTTTGGCAAAACTGTGAACGTAGTGAACTTGATATGACCGAAGGAACCTGATAGCTTTTTAAAAGGAGTGGTTAAAGCTCCGCAATTAAAAAAATATCTTCTGTTTTAAAAATAACCGAGTGGTTTCTTTTAAACTGTTCCAACGATTCAACTTTGGTTTATTTTCTTTGCATTAATATAATGCGTCCCATCAATTAACCTATCATTGCAAAAAACAACAAAAATACAACGTCCTCTTACGCCATCCGCATTTGCCACTGGGTCCCGTCATTCACCCGTTAGGTTACTTAACAAACGACAGAGCGGGGGCTGGGCTAGCGCGGGTGTAAAACATAAGTGACGTCTAATAGCTATCATATATAGATATTGTATATTCATCTGACGCAATAATAGGCATTCCAGATCACAGATGAACATATTGGATTTTCTACGAATCCGCATTCCTTTTGAGCCTGCAAAGAAAGACGGATTACACAGTCGCGATGAATAGCCAAAACCCCACCCTAGACCCCTATGGGTACGGCAAACTACCCGCCAAGTACCCGAAGAGAAGCGGTCTCCCTCAACAACGTGAGTAGGCAACTAAACACTTCAAAGTATCCGGTAGTTTGTGCACCCCACCTTGGGTCTATCCTAGGAGCAAAAATCAGTAAATGAAATAATACAACGGTGGAAACAACCGCAACCTGGATGTGCCCCGCAAAGGAATATTACAACAATTTATAAATTACATTTGAATGAAAGAAATGCTCGTCTCACATCCCCGGCTATCCATTCACGACAATCCAACAAGTCCATATTCACAAACAGTAAAAACCATCACAGAAATGTGTAACCCCCTGCTAACCGACATTCTAGCAGTTAGGGGAGGTTTACGAACACATTAAACAAATCACAGATATAATCAAATTAGTCAAACATCATAGAATTTCGATCAAGGAAACACAAATGATTCTACTCCAAAAACTTCTCTGTGCACCTGAGACTTGAGCAGAAACAAAATATCCCAGAAAAACCAAAATTAACACAGAAGAGTTACTGGGAATTTTGGGGCGACTCGGCTTCAACTCGGTCGCGGATCCACGGCGGATCACTTGGTCGGCCGCGGTTCCGCGGTTGTTTGGCCGAGTCAGGAATCCAAATTTCTCTAGTATTCTTATATTTTCCTGCTTGTAATTTTAAGGGTCCCTGAAAATTTTTTAGACCCCGTTTTAAAATCGACTGAAACTATGTGAAAATGATGATTTTTCCGGTTCGTTTCACGATCGAATTTCTAACGACTTTGCTAACAAGTTAGTTATGGTTTAGCGAGGCTCTGATACCACTGTAAGTCGACGTTAGACACCCCACGAGTTGCGGGGAGGCGGAATAGGTAAAACAATCATTTTTGTCAAAACTAACATCGACTAACTTACGGATCTTTGCCAAACCCTAACTAACAACATCATAGGAGGGATTAGCTACTATGAAAGAAGATTATACCTAATGAACCAAGTCCTTCTTCTTCTCGTTGATCACCTCCTCGTCGGCCTCCTCTTTATGATAGAAAATCCACCCGAGAGCTACTACTCCAAGTTTGACCTCTAACTTGAGGTAACTAGGTTACTAAAAGTGCTAATCAAAGCAACCTAGGGGATATAGAGTGGGATTAGGGATCAACTAGTCTTGCTAACCCTTGATCTCAACATATGAGAGGTTAGGGTTAGGGTTTGAAGAGAGAGAGCTTGAGGAGAGAGAAGGTGAGAGTGAGTATCATATTGGAATAATAAATCATTGTGAATATATATGAAGCATAAGATATTTATTAAATGAATAACAAATAAAAAATATCTTCATGCTTCATTAACTCACCTTGTGATTCATCTCATGAGTCATTTAAACAATAAATGCATCATTAAGTTTATGGATGAATCACACCATGACTCATTAAACCAATTAACGCAAAATCCACCTAAGCCCTCCTTGTCATCAACCTTCTAGAAGCTTCTCAACAATTTACGAGAACGCCCCTCCTATCCGTGAAAACACAAAAATACTGAGACTGTATAAATCCAATAATCCGATACTTGAATCTGGCTTAAACCAAAGCCCGCTAGTAAAAACTATCTGAACATCATACGTGCGTAAAAACACGTATGCGTCCGAACCCTGTCGTAAAACCATACGACCTCTATATCGTTTTGCCCGAAGCAGGAAAACTCTCTGTGTGGGACTCTAAAGACTCGACTACTACGCTGGCAGTGGGTTTAACCACAGACCGCAAGCGGCACTAGCTGTACGTAACGGTCCCCAGGTAGATGTCGATAAGAAGGCCGATGAGGAAACCCATCCGAACTCCTACTGAGCCTGATGTGACAATCTCCGTACAGTCCGGTCTGTTCGTCTAGGACTATCGCATATTGGGCCTAGGGGGCGGCAAGCGTCAGTCCCCTAAAAGCGGTATAAGTCGTGTCGGAGAGAAGCCCATTACACCTTGAGAAACTACTGGAAAACCTACCAGTAAATCTCGCTTGTCCTGGCCAGGGACTTTGCGTAATGGCTCTCCAGACACAGCGCGGTATCAACTCCCAATACTGGGAGAGACGAATCCGGTCTAATCGCCACTGCCTCCAAGTGCTCGGGACTGCACCCAACTGCTACCTGTTTGCATGACTCTTTTGAGCCATGGTTGGGTAGCAATCTAAGAACAGTAGGAACACACTCGAAGCGAAGCAGCAGTGTCAAGTCTGTGGACTATGCTGTACTCATATCACCTGGGAACTGTTAACTGACGACGGGTATAATACCAACCAACAGTTCCCTGCGAGTCCTGTCCGGTGTACCCGTAACCCAACGAGCACCTGTATACTATCTCCAGTACGACGTACTGATGGCTGTGGGACAGACCATCTCCCCAACTGGGATGAGAAGCGTACACACTAGTCTACTCCGGAGTATCGATGCCCTGTCTCGATAATCCTACGACTAGGTACCTGAAAAAGGATGTGCTTGTAGACTACCCAGCCCCCACTAGTGTGACTGTCATCACAACGCTGGTAGTCAAGCAAGATCCTAAGGGCTCTATCAATACGTACACACATATTAAGATAGATATAAACCAAGTAGCATACTACCATGTTTAGCAAGACTGTTAATATAACTGTGAATATCCCAAACTTCCATTAATTAATATACAAGCTAGTATGATACAATAATGGCCCCTAGGGCATATACACTAACACAACACCTCTGCATGCGTGTCATATCTCTGATGTCAACGGAGTGGAACGTCATCTTGTCAAAATCTCGTACGAACCTCTTACTCCACTTTTCTCTAATATGGACTGATTCGGACTCGTCTCTTCGTAGCTGTATGGACTGCGCTACAAACGACTATACTCATATATAGAGTCTCCCTTCCGAAACTACGAACTTGACAGCTCAATATCTTGTGGTAGGTATCTGGCCAACTACGCCCTCGGAAACTCTTCCAAATCTTCGGAGGATTACTCTTCATTCGTCCGTTTTCTATCGACTCTCAACGTGCCTGTGTGAAGTCTTCACTAGCTGAAATCAATCAATCTGATGACCTCGCATCGGGGTACGCAAACGAACCACACGTCCTATTCATTCATCCATGGGTGACTAGCGATTTTCTATCATATCCCTAAGTACAAACTCGTGCTGCAATATCTTCGAACATCTAAGGCGATATCTTGTTAGTCGCAGCAACAGCTGGCTCATTCGTCCGCACGCCAAACAATGCCTCAATCCTCAAGAATAGACGATACATTAACGGCCATCACATTTTAGCCGGCCTCTAGCAGTGGCCCAATCCTCTGGTGCTGATCTGATCGTTCGAGAAATCTTAGTAAAAACAATCCATCAAAATGCTCCTGTCACGAAAAACACAATAAAACGACACATCTATACAATCCTGTGTCACCGGAATTACGCCCTGGTGAGTCCTCGTCCAAGACGAGCTCATGCTGACCGCAACTCTAGCCGCAGCTCTATCTGCCCATGCAACTGTGGTAACAAAAACCACCATCTGACATCGATGAAGATAGCTCAAAGGAACGAATAGAATACGGTGCAAAGAAATGAACATCATAAGGCTTCTTAAGCGGAGTAGCGTATCGTAGTTATACCGCGGAACATACACACGGTACACCACTCTACTTAAGTTACCTACTCCATCAACCAAGGTCAACCTACATGACGAAAGTTCGGGTCTAACACCCCCTCGACCAAGTCTAAGTTCCGTAAGGTCAAGCCTAGGTTCCGAATATATATATATATATATATATACACGTCCTAGACTCCGTATAGTCAAACCTAGACTCGAACCAAGGTTTAAACCTAGCGCTCTGATACCAACTTTGTCACGACCCGAAGGTACGGAATGCGACTGACACTTAAATTACGATACGTTTAGAGGCGTAACATAATCTAAGTAAGCCAAAGCCCAGAAATCTAAACCATTTTAAAAAGGAGTGAAGGAAAACTTATTTAAAAAGTCAACATATAAAATTATTTTGAAAGTCGTAGTAAGCATTTTTAAAAACATCATGTTTTTCCCAAAAATTTCGGCAGAGTCTCCTTTGTAAATACTGGCCCCAAACGGGTACAAACATGCATATATATAAATAATGAATAACGACATCCCCAAGCGGGAGCTAGCTCTTCGCCAATTGGCGGAAACAACCACGCAAGCAGTATAATATACAACGCCGAAGGGCGAGGATCAAAACTCAGAAGAAAACCAAACATCCTCAAGAAAACCAGAGAAGAACCATAATATACAAGCGCGCTACTCTATGGTCGAAAGAATAAACAACTGGTTTTTTAAGTCTATCAAATAATACAAGTCTGGTTGATGGAGCTTACTAGATACAACTGAAATAAATAAAGTACAACGGTGGTCACGATGCAAGTGAACCCACCTACCAAGGCAATCACCTGGAAGGAAGCAGTGTGCCATCAAGCCGCAACGAAACCTGTACGGCCAAACCTGCAAGAAACTGTGGCACAACGGGGGTGAGTTGCCAACTCATGAGTAGAAGACATCACCGAGAAGAAATCGCATGTATGACTCTCTCCTAGGCCATACAAAAAATAGACAATACTACTACAAGGGTGATAACATATCATAAGTGTGATATCAAAGTACTCGTGTCCGTATCATGAGTAATAATATATCGATGCGTGACATGTAATAATCTAACGTGTGTCCAGTAACGACACACAAATTATGATAAAACCCGAGTTCCCAGCATCGGCACTCAAAACATCTCGAAATCCGTGTCCGACAGCGACACATAATACTCAAATCTCGGGCTCCGTCAGTCCGGATCGGCCCACCACATCAAATCTCTCGACTACGTCAGTATCCTCCGGATATCCGCCGCGCCAGACACACCGGTATGGTAGTCTGCCCCTGCCAGGTTCATCGTCATCCCCACAAAACCATTCTTGCCCCGGGGTACCGTACTGGGTCCACCATGCACCCACAGACGGTTCATCCTCCTCCTCGAATCGGGTGTATGATACTGCTCAAGAGCCGAGAAAACTCATTTTAGACGACACATATATCATATCACGAGAAAACTACAAATTTCTATTTTTAGAAATGATAATGAGTTTATAAAATCCTTGCGGTTTCTCCAAATCCAAAAATCTCATGGAAAATCCGATATCCAAAATTCTCAGAGTATGTAAACAGTGAATTACCGGCATAAAGCCCCATAATATTGCATGACAACAAATATACACATACATTGGTATCTAGGTAAAGAATGCAAAATCTAAACTAGCATAGTAATCATATATTGGAACTATCAGCTAGCAAGTTATATCAATGAAGTAATGTTTTCTAATGTGTACGTGACATGGAAATTACCGATGATGATGTGAGTGAGCCGGCAAGCAAGTGTACGTGGAGCATATGCATCATCGGTAATGGTACTGGTGTCCTGACAACACGGGTTCATAATAACTAAAGAAAACACATTTATGAGCATGCAATGCGATGAGAACATCATGAACATACGGAAAATGATGTAGTAACCGCAACATTGATGAATATACCTATCCATATACGAGTCATACAGTTTTTGTGTTTGAAATAGCACGAATCGTGGTTTTAGAAAAATAGGGGCTACGGGGTCTTTTGAGAAAAGATACGTCTTTTGAAAAATCCGTAGTATCCCTCGGCCTGTCTTTAAAATAATCACGATTCGTTAGTTTTGAAAATAGGTATGACTCGAGTCCAGTCGAAAGGGTAAGGAAAATCCACCTAAAATCCGAGTCGATATATCAAATAGTCGGCGATCCCGCCTCAATAGCGTCACGTACGGTAAAATACATAGTACGACATTCTCGAGTCAAGAGTGCGGATCAATCATCATATCTATATTTCGTACGACAAAATTCATCGTACTTCATCCTAAAATCGGGGTACGGGTCAAATATCACATATACCTCAATATTCAAATGGTATCAATATCGTAAAATCATGAATTAGGGGTACCTTTCTAAAATCTAGCACATCCCAATATCATCAAACATATATCCTCGTATGTATGAAAACACATCGCCCAACGATCCGCTATAATGTCATGTCGTATCATATCACGACCCAATCACATATCATAACTCACGGCATCATGCCCGATCATATCGGCTCATCTCCAAGTATCATATACTGGGCTCATCATCCGTGTATATATATATATATATATATATATATATATATATATATATATATATATATATATATATATATATACACCAACGCGCGCGCACACACACACACATATATATACATATAAACATATACACCCAAACATATCACGTGTGTGAACCTTTACTCTAGGGTTTCGCAACTAAGAAACTAAACTGAAAGTACTTTCCTCCAATTACACTAAATCCAACCCATGGCCTCCTAAAGCCTTTCTTGCTAAGTATTCACATCTCATAATAACACATAGGTATATATATCATAAACACATCATACCCTACGAAATTGCGGGGGTGCTATACGCCATCCACCTGACTTCTCCCATAGATATACATCTACTCACCTGGAAGCCTCGGCTATTCTGATTCGATTTCAGCTCTGTTATTTCCGCGCCACATCCGACGCCTCTGCACCCGATCCTAGAAACGTACATAAGGAAATACGAGAATAAATATAAAAATAGTTGCGGACACAACAATACAAGTCAACCACACGCACTAACTAAACGCGCACGTGCTTGGTGCACAAAACGCGCTTGCGACAACGCCACTGTAACGTTTTGAAAAGCGTTTCGGTGAAATTTCGGAAAATCGGTAAAATGAGGGGGTTTTCTGTAAAAAGTCAAAATACAAATATCTTTATTATAAAATTAAATATACATATTCTAGCTTTGTAATTGCTAGTATTTGATGTTTATTGTGCCACTGGTGAAATTTCAAATTTTCTGAAAATTTTTCCGAAAATAATTATTTTAATATTATTTTAAGCCATCACTAATACATTTAATTAGGGAAAATTACAAATTGGAATGAGTTGAAACAAATTTTGTGCATCATAACACATTAAGCAAAATTTTAACATGTGGTTTTTGAAATGAAATGAAGCTGCCAAACGGTGTTAGAAAATATCGAAGAAAAAGGCTTAAATAGTGAATTTAGTGTAAATGGATGTTTGGGGTATAGTATTTATCATTTTCCATCACCGCACACCCATACCCACACTCACACACCCATTTTTACTTCCCCTTGGCTGAATTCAGCAGCCCCCCCTCAATTTTCCCCACTTGATTTGCAAAAGAAAAGAAAAGAAAATAAAGAAATGAAAAGAATGAGAATAGATAAAAGAGTCTGGTCTTTTGTTGACTTGGACTTTTCCCTCACCATACCTCACACCACACTCCCTCTCTCCTCTCCCCCACCTGCATTGGCCTAGCCCCCCTCCATTTTCAGCCCCTTCATTCTTCATCTCTCTTTCTCTTTAAAAAATTCATCAAAAAATGCTTGAAATTCCACAAAAATCAAGCTAAAATCCAAATCTAATCCCTACCCATTTATCATTAGCCCAACTTGCATGGATCTAGGGAACAAGTTGGTATTTTAGAGGCTTTGATTTCCATTTTTGATCTCTTGATCATGAGGTATAATTCTAACCTTTTTGTTTAATTTGTTGTTAATTGCTTTAGGTTAGCTTAATTAAATGTTTAATTAGGTTTTTAATTAGTTTTAAGTGCATGATTTAAAATTCAAGAGAGGGATTTGAATTCAAATTGGTATTTTGTGTTGTGAGATTATGGTTGTGTGATGTAATTGACATATTAATGTTATGCTAAAACTAATTTTGTTGCTAGTTGCAAAAGGTTAAATTTAAATTGTAGTAATTTTAAGAAATTGCAAACTAGGTTTTAGTGAAATACGTATATAATTGAGATTAAAATTTAATTAAGTTTTTCATGACTTTTTTAACATTTTAATTTGTTGTTTAGCAACTTAGATTATGAAAAACCAAGCTTAATTGTAAAATTGTGAATTTTACTTTAAAAAGAGTTAAAATTGGTATTTTTTTTGCAAACTAGGAATTTGGAATTTATACAAATTGATGAGATTAATTTATGAAAGTTATTTGTATGACCTAATTATGTTTTTTAATGAGCATTTTGGCCATTTGAATCGTTAAAATTTGTAGATTGGTTAAAACATCAAGTTTTGAACCGAAATGGGAATTTATGCTAACTAGTTTTTTTGAAAATAAAACGATTGGCTTAATTTTATCGATTTGACGAATTAATCCCTATTTCTTATACAGTTAATGAGTTTTGAAACCATGATTGGTTTGTTTGGTGTTTTCCTTGATCAATCGACGTTTGTACGCCGATGTCGAGGGTTTTTGGGTTGATTTGTAAAAGCAACCATAGGTTTTGACCTATGTGGGATTCGTTTGTCGTTTTGGACATGAGTCGGATTTTAATGCGATACGATGCTATATATGACGTGTAGGTACCCCATGTGGACTTCGAGATGATAAGCAAGCGCGTGGCGACGTCGACACCGGCGAGCGAAGATCAGGTGAGTTGATTTATATCTACGGGGAGAAGTCGGGTGGATGGCGTATAGCACCCCCGCAGTTCGTGGTGACGTATACGAATACGTATACACACATATATTTATTATATGTTGTTTGAGTAGATTGATGATAAAGATGGATTTTGGTGTTCTTGGATTGGTTTAGTGTAGTTGCGAAACCCTAGAGTAGGGGTTGCACCCATACACACACGCACGCACATACTTGCATACATTCTTTCTTTTACATGTGCGTATATGGGAATATATATTTATGTGTTCACATGGGTATGGGACTATGTGTTTATATACTGGATTTGAGAATAGTACTTGGGATTTGAGATGAGTCGATGAGATTTGATTTGAGGCCGTGAGATCGGTGATATGGCAGGGTTTGTATTTGAAATACGACATGACGTTGTAGCGGGTCCTTTGACGTAGTGTTTCACACATGTGCATGCATACTTAGGCGGTATCAGTATTGTACTAAACGTAGATCAGTACCCCGATCAGGATATTTGATGAAGAGGATACCAGATGAATAGTATGATGAATGTGATATTGACTGTACCCAAATTTGGGATGCCGTACGACGGATTTACGTACGAGCTATATATTGATGTTTGATCCGCACTCTTGACTTGGGAATATCTGATCATAGATATGGTATCGGATATGATATTATCGAGGCGGTATCACCGACTAATATATATATATATATGTGTGTGTGTGTGTATCGACTCAGATGTTAGGCGGTTTCCATACCTTCAGTTAGCTTGTTAGTTCAGCCGTATAGTTTAGTGTAGTTGTTAGACTAGATTTATATTAAATATAGATTTGTTATCTTTATGTCTAGTATTTAGCTCCCGCTCATTATTGCTGTTGCTCCACATCGCATACTCATTGTGATTCATATTCCATTATTGATATCATGCTGTTAGGACACCAGCACCATTACCGATGACGCGTATGTACCACGTACACTTACTTGCCGGCTCACACACATCTTCATCGGTAATTGCCATGTCACGAACACTTTAGAAAATACTATTTCATTTGACATAGGTTGTTAGCTAATAGTTTAGACATGATATTAGTATACTTGCCTTATATGCTAGTTTAGACATTGTAGTTATTACTTGCTACTTCATGCATACTGTTATTCATTGTTATGCCGCATTCATGGATTGTCATGCCCATATTCATGGTTTTACATGCTATTGATGATTTGGATTCGGATTTCCATGAGATTTTCTGGATTTGGGGGAAAACCGCAAAACTTATATAAACTTCTTTTCTCTCTTTTTAAATAAAAAGTGCGGTTTTCCCATGATGTATGAGTCGTCCACCATGAGTTTGCTGATGGATTTCGAGACCCGATTCGAGGAGATGGAGGAACCGTTTCGGGTACATGGTGGACCCGGTGCGGTACCCCGGGCAAGAGGATCGCAGATGATGGCGTTGAGCCTGGCAGGGGAGCACTACTGACTGGTGATTTTACCCGACGCATCGGATATCCGGAGGATACCGTCGTGGTCTTGAGATGGATGGTAGGGGCCTGTCTGGACTGACGGCGCCCTAGATATTGTGATTGATACATTGAGATTTTGAGATTTTGAGGTACAGAGATTGCGACACAGAGATATCGAGATATTCAGATACTTGTTTTGTGTCGATGCTAGGCACTGTTTATGCTGATTTCATTTATGATACATCATTTTAAAAATACAGAAATCTCACTAATTTATGAAAGCAGTTTTCTTCAGTACATGCATTCTGTTTCATGCATTCATACATCATCCATATGATACATTGCTACCCGAGGCACTGACACGGGCACATGGGATTACACTCGGGTTAGATATTTACCCTAGCCATTGTTATAGGCTGCTGGCTATTTTATTTGAGGATATATTATGATCGTATGACCTAGGATTGCGTCATACATGCGATTCCGGTTCGTAGATGTTTTTCTACTCACGAGTTGGCAACTCACTCCCGTTGTGCCACAGTTTCTTGCAGATTTTGCCGTACAGGTTTCATTACGGCTTTGCTGGCACTGCTTCTTTTGGGTGACTTGCTAGTAGATTTGTATCATACCCATTATTATACATTGTATATTATTATTCAGTTGTATCTAGAAGTTCCATCAACCAAACATGTATTTATTTCAGATAGAGACCAGTGTTGTTTATTCTTTCGACCTTAGAGTCGCGCGTTGTAGTATTATGTTTTTCATGTTGTTTTGAGTTTCTTTTGAGTTTTGATCCTCGCCCTTGGCGTTGTATATTATAGTGCTTGCGTGGTTGTGACCGTCGATTGACGAAGAGCTAGCTCCCGCTTGGGAATGCCTTTTATTGATTTCGTATACTATTCATGTTGTATCCCGTTTGGGAGCCAGTATTTACAAAGGAGACTCTGCCGAAATTTTCAGAAAATACTTGATGTTTTTAAAACGCATAATTCGGCTTATGCTATTAAAACTACTTACTTTAAATTGGTTTTCCTTCACTCTACTACTTTTCTTGGTTTGGATTTCTGGGTTTTCGGCTTACTTAGATTACGTATGCCTCGAGATGTTTCATAGTCTAAGTGCCGGTCATGTTCCGTACTTTCGGGTCGTGACAGCCACAAACCATAACTAGGGTCGCTATACGTGGCAAACCCCAAACGTAAAACCGAATCGCACCAATCGCGCGTTCACAACACACTAAATATTATATAAAATAGGTTGTATATCATCAAAACCTAAAACTTAATCAATATCAATTTATTCTAAAAACCTAGTAAGCATCGATTTACCATTTAGTCCAAAACTAGATATTTCATCAAAACTAGTGGCTACAATAATCACATAATAGCTTAATTAAGTCACACAAACCCTTACTAAAATTTTAATCTCACCCATTTTAGATTTATTAAAAAGTTAGTTTGCAAAAATCTTAATTTGGACAGTTTGGAAAATAACAATTTACAAATTAACAACTAGGCTAGATTTTGCATGTAAACATGTTAAACTACACATTTAAACCATGGTCAATTTATAAAAACCCTAACTTGATCTCAAACCCTATTCTTGAAATTTCAAGTTAGCAATTAGAACCATAATTAAATGTCAAAATTAACTAAATTGAAGTGATTAAACATCAAGTAACCATTGGGTTAAGATTATACCTCAAAATCATTTAGAATGAGATCCACACTTGCAAAACTTAGCCTCCAAAATGCTAACTTTTCCCCAAGAACCATACTAGTTTTGATCAAGAAATAATGGGTAAGGATTTGATTAGGAATTTTTGGGAAATTTGTGTTGATTTTTGAGTGAAATTGAGGTTGAAATGAGATGAAGAAAGGAGTTTAGAGAGGGGGGCTGCTGCTTCTTTGAGGTCGGCCATGGAGGGGAGCAAGTGAGGGTGTAAGTTCGACACCTCACTCTCTATCCTCACTAATAAGACACCATACTTATTATTTTATTCTTTTCATTTTTGAATTTCAATTCAATTTAAACTTGAAGTGTGAGGTGTGTGTGTGGGGGCACCCATGGGGCTCGGCCAGAAATGGAGTGAGGAGAGAGAGTGAGGTGTCGGTTGTGTGTGTATGGAGATTTCAAAGTAAAGAAAACCCATAACTCAAGTCACAAGCCATACCTCACTTCTATTTAATTTATTTTCATAACTTAAGCCTTTTTCTTTTATATTTTCTAAAACCATCTTGACAACTTCTTTTCATTTCAAAAACAACATGTTACATCTTGGTTTAATGTTTCATGATGCACAAAACTTGTATTAACCCATTCTAATTTGTAAATATCACTAATTAAATGTATTAGTGAAGGCTTAAAATAATATTTAAAATAATTAATTACGGAAAATATTTTAGTAAACTAGAAATTTTATAAGTGACCCATTAAGTACCAAATATTAGCAATTACATAGCTATAATATGTATATTTAAGTCTATATTGAAAAATAATTATATCTTGGTTTTTACGGAAAACACCAGTTATTTTACCGATTATGGGAAATTTTACCTAAACGATTTTTCAGAACGTTACAGATCTGCTTCATAATCTTGGTAGTCAAATACTCATCCTAAGGGCTTTATCAACATGTAATAGAGAGACAATAAGTGTACATGTTAAGATAAAGAGCAACCAGATAGCATACTATCATGTCGAGCAAGAAAGTCCTCCCTATATATGTCCAAGTATCCACTACAATATACATCGCATGTACAGTAATGGCCTCTAGGGCATACATATAACTAACAATATTGTTCTTGACTTGCCACAGTTTTAGCAAAATGGACCTTTTCAGAAAACAGTAGTGGGAGTATGGTAGAACTGGAAGAGATTTTAGAACCACAGACGATTACTGAAAATTTAATAGAACCTAAAGATTCAAGACATTCCATTAGCCACTCCGCAGATATGGTGGGTAACCTCAGGCACCCGAGAGGTACTCCGGTATCCTCAAAGACGGTGACATGGACGTTCTTGTTTACCCAGACTTGCCATTACTGCTGTTCTAGACTGTGAGACCCGGCTGGAGAATGAATATAGCGTCGTTCTAAAGTTTACTTTAGAAGTGCACGTGTATATGACTCTGCCAGAGGGTTTTTATAGTCAGTGGGAGCAGCGGAAGCATAGTGGACAAGTAGCTTGTATCTATTTATAAACTAAAGAAGGTATGTCGGAGATAAATCATCTATTTTTGATTTGACAGTCATAGGTTTTTTTGACTTCATCAGAATAGGGGATGGATCTGTTAAGAAGGTAGTAGGTTGTGATGTCCTGATATTTGGATGACATACACTTTGTAGGAAGTGAAATTCCTATACTACAGTCGGTTATACTGTGGTTGTCACACAGTAGTTTCTCCACATAGAATATGGATATAATATCAGGCATTCTGGTTACTAGATCTATGGTTTTAGATCTAGATTTGGGTAGTTTCTAAATCTGGGTACTTTGACAGTATTCTAAATGTCATGACCCGAAGGTACGGAACGTGACTTGGCACTTAAATTACGAAATATCTAAAGGCGTAATGTAATTTAAGTAAGCCAAAGCTCAGAAATCTAAACCAAATTAGAAATTGTAACACCTTAGGATATGATTAATGGATAATTATATTTTAATATATGGTTTTTAATAAAAAGTTTACCAAATTGATTTTTAAATATTTTATCAAATTTAATGAATATTTTGTTGGAATTTTCCTAGGCTTGCACACACTTGTGCATGTAAATTAGGGTTAAATAGGGGTTAAACCATGTTTAGCAACCATGGTCGACTAACCCTTCCTTGTTAAGTTTATTTGGTTTTAATTAAGGGTTGTTTTTTAAATGGAAAAACCATCTGAATTTTAGTTCACTTGGGGAGAGAGAGAGAGAGAGAGAGAGAGAGAGTGGGCATCATGGCAAGTGCTATGCTTGCATTAAATGAAGAGAGAGAGAGAGAGAGAGGTTGACAATTTGTGCTATCATTTCTTTGCCTCTCATTTTTCTCACTTCACTCACTCACTCACACACACACACACACAACAACATCCGCAGCAGCAGAAGGAGCCGCAGCAGCAGCTCCAGCATCAGCACAACAGCACCAGCTTCAGCAACAGCAACAGCATCAGCTCCAGCAGCATTAGCAGCAGCAACAGCAGCACCAAATATTCTTCCTCTCCTCCTTCCTCCTGCTTCCTAGGGTCGAGAGCGAGGTATAAAATCTGAACTAAATTCCTTTTGCTAGACTTAAGTGTAGAAATAGCTTCGGTTAGTGTTAAATGTGAGTTTTTATGCTAACTATGGTGATTAGTGTGGACTTTTGGTTAAGTGATGTTAGTGATGGTTAGACTAACTTAGTTAAGTGTTGTTAGGGCCACTTAAACCTAGATAAATCCCAGATTTCATTAAAATACCCTAGGTTTCCATTTTGTGCAAAATATAAAGTTTTTAAGACAAAGTAAGCCTTTCTGTGATCTTATTGTGACCCGGCTCCTTCAGAGAAAATCTGAGCAAACTGGAGCATACTTGGTAGACCTTGATCACACCACCAGAGGACGAGACCACCTACCCTTGTTCAGGCCGCCATTTTAATCGTTCTGGCCGCAAATTGCGGCCAGATTGGGGTTCTGAGTGCGGGGGTTTTGGCTAGGGTAGTCTGCTACATATTATAGTGTTTTGGTATGTGCAATTTTTTAAGTTTTCACCTGTGTCAAAATCTGGAACCATATATCGTTTTCTAGTACGTTTTGTTTGCGCGATACGCGTGATACGTGAGTGGGTTCAGTGATCCAGCGTGTCGCGACGTGTCGGGATAGTTTTAGACGCGTATACACACGTTTCAGCGTATTGTACACACGCGCGTTTAGTTCGCGACACGAGTTTCTCGTTTGGTTTCGATATCGCGCTTTGCGAGATATTTTGCTTATAAAAGGATTCCTTGTGTAAATTCCAGGTTCGCAGGCGGGTACGTCGGACGCCGCAAAGAAGGGGAAGCAAATGGTCGGCTACACTTAGCACGCGACCAGGTGAGTAGATTTAACATCTACGGGGAAATCACCCGTATGGCGTTAAGCGTCAGGGCGTGATAGGATATTTAGTCGTAGATGTTTAGATATACTATTGTAGCATATCCATTCTTTGTTGCCTTTAGAAATAGTAATTATATGACACTGCACTATCACTAACGGTTTAAACTGCACGAGCACTATTTATATGTCACACTCACACCGTTAGTGATTGCCATGACACTTGCACTATAGGATTGCTACGAATTACAAATCGTTTTGATTGCCGCATCACTGATGATTGTCATGACTTGTCATATATTCATACCAGTGCACACATATATTGATATCTTCATACCTGTGCACATGTACACTGTATATTCATACCAGTGCACACATATATTGATATCTTCATACCTGTGCACATGCACACTGTATATTCATACCAGTGCGCACATATATTGATATCTTCATACCTGCGCACATGCACACTGTATATTCATACAAATGCACATATATATTGATATCTTCATACCTGCGCAGATGCACACTTTATATTCATACCAGTGCACACATATATTGATATTTTCATACCTGCGCACATGCACACTGTATATTCATACCAGTGCGCACATATATTGATATCTTTATACCTGCGCACAAGCACACTGTATATTCAAACCAGTGTGCACATATATTGATATCTTCATATTTGCGCACATGCACACTGTATATTCATAGTAGTGCTACACTCATATTTGCGTATATATCCTTTTGCACATCCATACCTACCTATGCTACATACATGGATGATATCGATTTGATTTCATGAATGATAGGGACCGCATGATATATTTTCAAAACTGGATTCTTTCAAAAGAGCGGTTTTCCCTTTTTACTTTTAGTGCCATACGACACATTGTATGGATTTACGCATTGAGTTTGGATTTATGGGATTTCTGGATTTGAGAACCGTGGTATTATTTTAAGAAAAGACGCACTGTTTTAAAAACCCGATTTCTCTTGATATGATATTACAGTGCGTCCACCATGAGTTTTCTCGGTTCCAGAGAGCTTGTGAGAGTATACCCGATTCGAGGAGCGGTAGGCACCGATTGCGGGTACATGGTGGACCCGGTACGGTACCCCGGGGCAAGAAGACTCGTATTGTTAGACGGTAGGCCCGGCGGAGGGACTACTACCTACCGGTGATTGGTTAGACCTGGCGATTATCCGGAGGATACCGACCAGAGTCGATAGATGGATACGGGACGACGCGTACTGCCGGGGCCGAGGGCCGATTCCGCAGACGGAGCCCGTAGGCCGATCCGACTGACGGAGCCCGATACTTGAATTTGCGTGTCGATGCTAGACACGGCGATTTTATGATATTTCGAGTGCCGATATTGGGCACTCACGATTCTATAAGATTTACAGGATTTGAGGGCCGATGAGTATGACGGCGCCTGAGTTAGTTTTACTGGCATTTGGGTGTATTGATGGACACCGATTATTTTCCACGTTGATATTCCGTGTAGATGTTATTTATTCTCATGCTCAACATTCAGTATTATACATCTCATCCTGTACCTGTAGTACCTGATAGAGTACACATGCTATGCACGACTATCGCATACCTACTCACCCTATATAGATGTTGTTAGATTGCATTTGCTATGCACGACTATTACATACCTGCTCACCCTGTATAAATGTTATTAGATTGCATTTGCTATGTACGATTATTGCATACCCTGCTCATCCTATATAGGTGTTATTAGATTGCATTTTCTATGTACGATTATTGCATACCCTGCTTATCGTATAGAGATGTTATTAGATCGCACTTGTTGCATGATTATTGCTCATCTAGCTCATCATATAGATGTTATCTGTTGGCATAGGTTAGAGTATCGCAGCACGTGCATACTCGCGATTACCTTTATATGTTATCTACTATTCACGAGTTGGCAACTCACCCCAGTTGTGCCACAGTGTTTGCAGGTTGCCCTCAGAGGAGTCGCGGCAGGCTGTTTTACTGCATCTTTTGATACAGATACCATTGCAGTTGGCGTGCGAGCCCTTTGCTGATAGGTGGGTTTTTGTGCGGTATCTGTTTATTTTCTAGTTGTATACACTGTTGTATCTAGTACTCTCCATCTACTTTTCATGTATTGACTTAGAGACCAGTTGTGAGGACGATGTATATTATTTTGTATTCCAGCGTCGAGCTCGTTGTGAGCCGACTTTATTTATGCAGCTTTATATTTCATGTTGTCTTCACTTATGTTTACTCATTCTTCGCTACGGCGTCGCATATTATCATTGTGGTGATTGTTTCCACCGTTGGGCGTGATTGCTCCCGTTTGGGATGCTTTATTTTCATTGTATATCTTTTTATTCACATATTGCCTTGTACCCGATTTCGGGGCTATTTCTTACAAAGGAAATGCTGCCAAAATTTTTAAGATAATAACTTGAACTTTAAAGAATTTTACTAAATTACTTAAGGTTTTCTAAACGTTTTAACAAATGTTTCTATTAAATGGTTTTAACACTCTATACTTTTAATGGTTTTGATTTCTGGGTTTCGGCTTACTTAGTCGCGTTACGCCTGTAGACGTTACGTGGTTAAGTGCCGGTCACGGGTCGAACTTTGGATCGTGAAAAAGTTGGTATCAGAGCGTAGGCTTTACCTTCGGTGTGTAGGATGACCCTGGTATGATGGAGTAGGTAGCTGAAGCAGAGTGGCGTAGCGTGTGTATGTTCCGCGGCATACTCACGACACGGTATTCCGCCTAAGCGACCTTAGGACTTATTGATTGGAAATTCTTCATGATTGTATACATTCCTGTGATTCGATTTCCGTATCCTTATTGAATCCTACATTCTTTTCAGCCATTATGCCGCCAAAGACTACGAGGGCGCAGAGAGCGGCCGCGAGAGCCGAGATTCGAGTTGACTCGTCTGAGACGAGGACCGATCCGGGTAGTACACCTGTTGTATCAGAGCAGACTATTCCTCCTACGACAGATCAGATCGCTATGCTAGGGGCCGGTATGTAGGAGATGCGCCAGATGATAGGATCGCTAGTTGAGACGCTTCGAGCGCAGCGACCAGAGGTAGTTCCACCCGTTATGGGGACCGCGATGGTACCTATAGTACAGGCAGTTGCCCTTGCAGCCACAGAGGTTATTACAGTATCGCTATCAGAGTTCATGAGGCTGAAGCCTCCGGTCTTCACAGGCACCGATGCAGCCGAGGACCCATAGTCTTTCATTGATAGGATGGCCCGGATATGTCGTTCACTTGGATGCTCAGATGCGAGATGGGTAGAGTTCGTGAGCTTTCGCTTGGAAGGTCTTGCGCAGAAATGGTGCGAATCGGTCGAGAAGGGCAGAGCAGCAGGTCTTCCTCCTATGACCTGGACCGAGTTTGTGACGGTATTTCTAGCCCGTTTCCTTCCCCAGAGTGTCAGGGATGCCCGAGCGCGCAGATTCGAGTCCTTACGCCAGACGCCAGAGATGACAGTGGCAGAGTGCAATGTACTGTTTGCCGAGCTATCCATTTATGCCCCATACCTAGTGGCGACTGAGGAGATGCGAGTCAAGAGGTTTGTTCGAGGCTTACTTACCCTACCGTTCCTCACGATCAGCGCGCAGCATTGCGAGACGTATGTAGCAGCTGTAGACGCAGCCCTATTAGTCGAGGAGCGCCTTGCAGAGACTTCGGTCGTTCCAGGGACGAAGAGGGTTCGTATTGATACAGCAGCACAGAGACTTCCATTCGGACGCCGTGATAGACGTCGTACAGGTGGCAGAGACTCGGGGCGAGGCCAGATGTTTAGCTCTTATCCCCAGGAGGGTCAGCAGTCGTCACGTGGATGCTTTGGGTGTGGTAGTCCCCGTCACCGCGTTAGAGATTATATCGAGATACGCCGGAGAGAGGCAGTAGTACCACATGTCACACTTCCACCTTCTCTACCCCCAAGGGCGTTGCCGATTGTACCTACTGTTGCTCCGCGTCAGACTCATGCACAGAGTGGCCGTGGTCGCGGAGGGTTTACTCATAGAGGACGAGGTGGCCGAGGCAGAGGACAGCCAGCTGCCGGCAGAGTACAGCCAGCTGCTAGTAGGGGACCGCCAGTCGCAGGCAGAGGACATGCACGGGTTTTCGCGTTGACGCATCAGGACGCGCAGGCGTCCAATGCTATGGTCTCAGGTACCCTATCAGTATGTTCTGTTGACGCACACGTGTTGTTTGATCCCGGATCCACGCACTCGTACGTTTCCACACACTTTGTGCCGAGTTTGGGTAGAGAGTCCGGTTTGCTTGATCAGCCGCTTGTTGTGACCACTCCTGTGGGAGAGTCGTTTGTTGCTAGGCACGTGTTCCGATCCTGTATTGTCCGTATTGGCGAGAGACAGTTACCTGTCGACTTGATCATTCTTGAGATGTTGGACTTCGACGTTCTTTTGGGCATGGATTGGTTAGCCACGTGCTATGCGTCTGTGGACTGCAGGGAGAAGACAGTTAGATTTTGTTTTCCCGGCGAGTCGGCTTTTGTTGTGCAGGGAGACCGTGGTGCCGCCCCTTACATTTTGATTTCTTCTTTTCGCGCTGGACAGTTTTTGAGGAAGGGATGTCAGGGATTCCAAGCCTATGTTTGTGACACTAGAGCTACAGATGTTCCGTTGGACCAGGTTCCGACTGTTTGTGAGTTCCCTGATGTTTTTCCCGACGAGCTTCCTGGGCTACCGCCTGAGCGCGATATTGCTTTCTGTGTTGATTTGATTCCCGGCACGGGGCCTATTTCTATACCGCCTTATCGGATGGCCCCGACGGAGCTTAGTGAGTTGAAAGGTCAGTTGCAAGATTTGCTGGATAAGGGACTTATTCGACCCAGTGTTTCTCCTTGGGGTGCTCCAGTCCTGTTTGTCAAGAAGAAGGACCGCAGTTTGCGTTTGTGTATCGGCTACCACCAGCTGAACAGGGTTACCATGCGGAACAGATATCCTTTGCCACGCGTCGACGACTTGTTCGACCAGCTTCAGGGAGCAGGATATTTTTCGAGAATCGACTTGCGATCAGGATACCATCAGCTGCGGGTTCGACAGGAGGATATTCCGAGGACAGCTTTCCGCACGCGCTACGACCATTATGAGTTTTTGGTGATGTCGTTCGGAGTCACCAATGCCCCAGCAGCATTTATGGATTTGATGAACCGTATATTCAAGCCGTATCTTGACTTGTTCATCATCGTTTTCATTAACGATATTTTGGTGTATTCCCAGAGCAGGGAGGAGTAAGAGCAGCACCTGCGGATCACACTGCAGACTTTAAGGGAGCACCAGCTTTTCGCAAAATTCTCTAAGTGTGCATTCTGGCTGGACAGCGTAGACTTCTTAGGTCACGTGATTACACGAGAAGGTATATGTATGGACCCGAGGAAGATCGAAGCCGTTCAGAGTTGGCCCAAACCCGCATCAGTTACGGAGATCCGCAGCTTTCTAGGATTGGCTGGTTATTACAGGCGATTTGTACAGGATTTCTCCCGTATTGCTGCACCTTTGACCGGGTTGACCCGGAAGGGAGTTCCTTTCGTTTGG
Source organism: Agapanthus africanus (assembly GCA_030015575.1). Taxonomy (NCBI): domain Eukaryota; kingdom Viridiplantae; phylum Streptophyta; class Magnoliopsida; order Asparagales; family Amaryllidaceae; genus Agapanthus; species Agapanthus africanus. The sequence goes on along the minus strand of CM057347.1, from coordinate 199,714,380 downwards.
ACGGAGGAGTGCGAGCATAGATTTTAGCAACGATGGACTTGTTTGACTACGGCGCCGGTGTTATCGTTGCCTTCCGGATCAGGCGGATTTGTGGTCTATTGTGACGCTTCACGAGTGGGGCTAGGGTGCGTATTGATGCAGCATGACAGGGTGATCGCGTATGCTTCATGGCAGTTGAAGAAACATGAACAGAACTACCCCACTCACGATTTAGAGATGGCTGTAGTGGTCTTTGCACTCAAGATCTGGCGACATTACCTATACGGCGAGTCATGCAAGATATTCACTGATCACAAGAGCTTAAAGTATATATTTCAGCAGCGAGACCTGAATCTCAGACAGCGCCGTTGGATGGAACTAGTGAAGGACTACAATTGCGAGATCTTGTATCACCCAGGCAAGGCGAATGTAGTAGCGGATGCTTTGAGCAGGAGGCCCGGGGGTAGTCTATCTTGTTTGAGCACAGGGCAGAGGTAGTCGTCGGCGGATTGACAGACTTTATGCGATAGCCGAGTGCAGTTCGAGTTTACGCCGATCGGGGGATAGCTTGCGCATGTTCGTGCACGCCTACAGTTGCTTGACCGTATCCATGAGGCACAGTATAGCGATGACCATTGTTCAGAGATCATGGCACTGATTGGACAGGGCAGATTTTCCGAGTTCGTGATCAATGATCAGGGGATACTGCGATTTGGGACGAGACTGTGTGTACCAGATGCTGAGGGACTGCGGCGTGAGATTCTTGAGGAGGTACATCGATCGGTGTATAGTGTTCATCCGGGTTCCACCAACATGTACCGTGATATGAGAGATGTTTACTGGTAGGACGGAATGAAGAGGGACATCGCAGACTTCGTGTTGAGATGCCTGACTTGTCAGCAAGTCAAGGCCGAGCACCAGAGGCCAGCGGGAGAGCTACAGCCGTTACCCATTCCGGAGTGGAAATGAGAGCAGATTTCTATGGATTTCGTGGTGGGTCTACCCAGGACTAAGCGAGGGTATGACTCTATCTGGGTGATCGTGGATCGTTTGACGAAAGCGGCTCACTTCCTGCCGGTGAAGACGACTTTCGGATTTGCTCAGTATGCCCAGATTTACATCGACGAGATAGTACGACTGCATGGAGTCTCGACATGTATCGTATCCGACCGAGGCACCCAGTTTACCAGCCGACTATGCCAGAGGCTTCAGGAGGCTTTGGGCACCCACTTGAGTTTCAGCACAGCATTTCATCCGCAGACCGACGGCCAGTCAGAGCGGTCTATTCAGACTCTTGAGGACATGCTCCGAACGTGCGTTTTAGACTTTGGAGGTAGCTGGGATCATCATTTACCCTTGGTGGAGTTCTCCTACAACAATAGTTTCCAGGATACTATTCAGATGGCACCTTTCGAGGCCTTGTATGGGAGGAGATGTAGATCGCCCGTCTGTTGGACAGAGCTCAGTGAGAGTAGTATTTTGGGGCCACAGATCGTACATGAGACGACCGAGAAGATTCAGCTGATTCGAGACAGGATGAGGACGGCTCGGAGCAGGCAGAAATCGTATGCTGACAGACGCCGCCGCAGATGGGAGTTCGCAGTTGGCGATTACGTTTTTCTGAGGGTCTCTCCGATGAAGGGAGTGATGAGGTTTGGACGGAAGGGAAAGCTTGGCCCCAGATTCATAGGTCCCTTCGAGATCCTCGAGCGTGTAGGCGCAGTAGCATATCGTTTGGCTCTTCCACCCGACTTCCCAGATGTTCACCCGTATTCCACGTGTCGATGCTTCGCAGATACCTACATGACCCTTCGCACATGATTCAGCATCAGACCGTTCAGCTCGAGCGCGATCTTTCGTTCACCGAGCAGCCAGTCGTGATATTGGACCGGCATGTGAAGAAACTTCGATCGAAGGTCTTGCCATCAATGAAGGTGCTTTGGCGCAGCCCAAATGGTGAAGAGATCACTTGGGAGGCCGAGGGCGAGATGCAGAAGAAGTTCCGTCATCTCTTTGAAGGTACGCGTAGCAGTATATTTTTAAATTCGGTGACGAATTTCTTTAAGGGGGGAAGATTGTAACACCTTAGGATATGATTAATGGATAATTATATTTTAATATATGGTTTTTAATAAAAAGTTTACCAAATTGATTTTTAAATATTTTATCAAATTTAATGAATATTTTGTTGGAATTTTCCTAGGCTTACACACACTTGTGCATGTAAACTAGGGTTAAATAGGGGTTAAACCATGTTTAGCAACCATGGTAGACTAACCCTTCCTTGTTAAGTTTATTTGGTTTTAATTAAGGGTTATTTTTTTTTAATGGAAAAACCATTTGAATTTTAGTTGACTTGGGGGGAGAGAGAGAGAGTGGGCATCATGGCAAGTGCCATGCATGCTTTAAATGAAGAGAGAGAGAGAGGGGTTGACAATTTGTGCTATCATTTCTTTGCCTCTCATTTTTCTCATTTCACTCACTCACTCTCACACACACACACACACACAACAACTTCAGCAGCATCAGCAGCAGCATCAGCATCAGCAGCAGCTCCAGCATCAGTAATAGCTCCAGCATCAGCACAGCAGCACCACCTTCAGCAACAGCAACAGCATAAGCTCCAGCAGCATTAGCAGCAGCTCCAGCAGCAATAGCAGCACCAAATCTTCTTCCTCTCCTCCTTCCTCCTGCTCACTAGGGTCGAGAGTGAAGTATAAAATCTGAACTAAATTCCTTTTGCTAGACTTAAGTGTAGAAATAGCTTCGGTTAGTGTTAAATGTGAGTTTTTGTGCTAAATATGGTGATTAGTGTGGACTTTTGGTTAAGTGATGTTAGTGATGGTTAGACTAACTTAGTTAAGTGTTGTTAGGGCCACTTAAACCTAGATAAACCCTAGATTTCATTAAAATACCCTAGGTTTCCATTTTGTGCAAAATATAAAGTTTTTAAGACAAAGTTAGCCTTTCTGTGATCTGCTTGTGACCCGGCTCCTTCAGAGAAAATCTGAGCAAACTGGAGCATACTTGGTAGACCTTGATCACACCACCAGAGGACGAGACCACCTACCCTTGTTTAGGCCGCCGTTTTAATCGTTCTGGCCGAAAATTGCGGCCAGATAGGGGTTCTGGGTGATGGGGTTTTGGATAGGGTAGTCTTCTACATATTATAGTGTTTTGGTATGTGCAATTTTTTAAGTTTTCACCTGTGTCAAAATCTGGAACCATATTTCGTTTTCTAGTACGTTTTGTTTGCGCGATACGCGCGATACGTGAGTGGGTTCAGTGATCCAGCATGTCGCGACGTGTCGGGATAGTTTTAGACACGTATACACACATTTCAGCGTATCGTACACACGCGCGTTTAGTTCGCTAAACGAGTTTCTCGTTTGGTTTCGATATCGCTCTTTGCGAGATATTTTGCTTATAAATGGATTCCTTGAGTAAATTCCAGGTTCGCAGGCGGGTACGTCGGACGCCGCAAAGAAGGGGAAGCAAGTGGTCTGCTACACTTAGCACGCGACCAGGTGAGTAGATTTAACATCTACGGGGAAATCGCCCGTATTCAGGGCGTGATAGGATATTTAGTCGTAGATGTTTAGATATACTATTGTAGCATATCCATTCCTTATTGCATTTAGAAATAGTAATTATATGACACTGCACTATCACTAACGGTTTAAGCTGCACGAGCACTATTTGTATGTCACACTCACACCGTTAGTGATTGCCATGACACTTGCACTATAGGATTGCTACGAATTATATATCGTTTTGATTGCCGCATCATTGATGATTGTCATGACTTGTCATGTATTCATACCAGTGCACACATATATTGATATCTTCATACCTGCGCACATGCACACTGTATATTCATACCAGTGCACACATATATTGATATCTTCATACCTGCGCACATGCACACTGTATATTAATACCAGTGCACATATATATTGATATCTTCATACCTGCGCACATGCATACTGTATATTCATACCAGTGCACACATATATTGATATCTTCATACCTGCGCACATGCACACTGTATATTCATACCAGTGCACACATATATTGATATCTTCATACCTGCGCACATGCACACTTTATATTCATAGTAGTGCTACACTCATATTTGCGTATATATCCTTTTGCACATCCATACCTACCTATGCCACATACGTGGATGATATCGATTTGATTTCATGAATGATAGGGACCGCATGAGATATTTTCAAAACTGGATTCTTTTAAAATAGCGATTTTCCCCTTTTACTTTTAGTGTCATACGACACATTGCATGGATTTACGCATTGAGTTTGTATTTATGGGATTTCTGGATTTGAGAACCGTGGTATTATTTTAAGAATAGACGCAATGTTTTAAAAACCCGGTTTCTCTTGATATGATATTTCAGTGCGTCCACCATGAGTTTTCTCGGTTCTAGAGAGCTTGTGAGAGTATACCCTATTCGAGAAGCGGTAGGCACCGATTGTGGGTACATGGTGCACCCGGTACGGTACCCCAGGGCAAGAAGACTCGTATTGTTAGACGGTGAGCCCGGCGGAGGGACTACTACCTACCGGCGATTGGTTAGACCTGGCGATTATCCGGAGGATACCGACCAGAGTCGATAGATGGATACGGGACGATGGGTACTGCTGGGGCCGAGGGCCGATTCCGCAGACGGAGCCCGTGGGCCGATCCGACTAACGGAGCCCGATACTTGAGAATTTGCGTGTCGATGATAGACACGGCGATTTTATGATATTTCGAGTGCCGATGTTGGGCACTCACGATTCTATGAGATTTACAGGATTTGAGGGCCGATGAGGATGACGGCGCCTGAGTTAGTTTTACTGGGATTTGGGTGTATTAATGGACACCGATTATTTTCCACGTTGACATTCCGTGTAGATGTTATTTATTCCCATACTCAGCATTCAGTATTATACATCTAATCCTATACCTGTAGTACCTGATAGAGTACACATGCTATGCACGACTATTGCATACCTGCTCACCCTATATAGATGTTGTTAGATTGCTTTTGCTATGCACGACTATTGCATACCTGCTCACCATATATAAATTTTATTAGATTGCATTTGCTATGTACGATTATTGCATACCCTGCTCATCCTATATAGGTGTTATTAGATTGCATTTGCTATGTACGATTATTGCATACCCTGCTTATCATATAGAGATGTTATTAGATCGCACTTGTTGCATGATTATTGCTTATCTAGCTCATCATATAGATGTTATCTGTTGGCATAGGTTAGAGTATCGCAGCACGTGCATACTCATGATTACCTTTATATGTTATCTACTATTCACGAGTTGGCAACTCACCCCTGTTGTACCACAGTGTTTGCAGGTTGCCCTCGGAGTAGTCGCGGCAGGCTGTTTTACTGCAACTTTTGATACAGATACCATTACAGTTGGCGTGCGAGCCCTTTGCTGATAGGTGGGTTTTTGTGCGGTATCTGTTTATTTTCTAGTTGTATACACTGTTGTATTTAGTACTCTCCATCTACTTTTCATGTATTGACTTAGAGACCAGTTGTGAGGACGATGTATATTATTTTTTATTCTGGCGTCGAGCTCGTTGTGAGCCGACTTTATTTATGCAGCTTTATATTTCATGTTGTCTTCACTTATGTTTACTCATTCTTCGCTACGGCGTCGTATATTATCATTGTGGTGATTGTTTCCGCCGTTGGGCGTGATTGCTCCCGTTTAGGATGCTTTATTTTCATTGTATATCTTTTTATTCACATATTGCCTTATACCCGATTTCGGGGCTAGTTCTTACAAAAGAAATGCTGCCAAAATTTTTAAGATAATAACTTGAACTTTAAAGAATTTTACCAAATTACTTAAGGTTTTCTAAACGTTTAAACAAATGTTTCTATTAAATGGTTTTAACACTCTATACTTTTAATGGTTTTGATTTCTGGGTTTCGGCTTACTTAGTCGCGTTACGCCTGTAGACGTTACGTGGTTAAGTGCCGGTCACGAGTCGAACTTTGGGTCGTGACAGAAATAGAGTGAAGAAAAACTTGTTTTAAAGAAGAAATTTTAAAACGAACAAGTCGCATTAAATATTTTATTAAAACAATAAATTTTTCCGAAAATTTCGGCAGAGTCTCGTTTGTAAATACTGGCCCCGAAACGGGTACAAACAAGAGAAATACATATATATCATGAATAAGGGATCCCCAAGCGGGAGCTAGCTCTTCGCCTAAGGCGGATCACAACCACATACAATATATATATCATCAAATGCGAAAACAAGTATATGAAAGCACGAAAGTAAGAAAACAACACGTCGGCTCAAGTGAGAATCGACACCAGAAATAGGATACATACAAATCTCGCAATCTCACCATCTAAGTCCAGTGTACGGAGGGTAGATGGAGTATACTAGATACAAATAAAATACACGAGGGGGCAAAAGAAAATCCTCTAAACCCACCTATGAGCAAGCTGCAATCCGAAGCAAACAAAGCGGAAAGGAAGGTACACCCGCCGTTACTGTACTGACGGGTCAGACCTGCAAGATACTGTAGCACAACGGAGGTGAGTTGCCAACTCGTGCGTAGTAAGTAACATCTAATAAGGCTATCGTAAGCATGCACACAAATGCATCACAATCCTACATATACTGATATGATGCGATGCACTGATATGTATGCGATATGAATGCATAATCAACACAAAAACTGAATATGTTTGGTACGAGAAAAATCTGTAATCTCATCTTAGTACAACTCCTGTGAAATAACTGAAGTATCATCAATGAAATCCATAGAAATCCATGTCAAGCATTGACACAAAATATATATATCTCAATGTCTCAATATCTCAATGTCTCGACATCTCAATGTCACAATATCTCAATATCTCGGGCTCCGTCAGTCCAGTTCGGCCTATATCATCAAATCTCACGACTACGGTCGGTAACCTCCGGATATCCGCCGTTCCAGACATCACCGGTAGGTAGTCAGTGCCCCTGCCAGGCTCATCGTCATCCCTACGAAATCTCTATCTCGCCCCGGGGTACCATACCGGGCCCACCATTTACCCGAAACGGTTCCTCCACTCCTCGAGTCGGGTCTCGAAATCCAACAGCAATCAGGAAAACTCATGGTGGAGGACACATACATCACGAGAAAACCACAACTTGCATTTTAAAAAGATAATGAGTTTATAAAAGTCTAACGGTTTTCTCCCAAATCCAGAAATCTCATAGAAAATCCGAAATCCCAGAAATCAAGAGACAAGAAGCAGTGAATACCGGCATAAATCCCCATAATATTGCATAACAGAATGAATGTATGAATGCGTAAAGTATCTAAGTAAGGAACGCAATGTCTAGACTAGCATATGAGGGCAAACATACTAACAATATGTCGAAACTACTATCTAGCAAGTTATATCCATAAAGTACTGTTTTCTAAAGTGTATATGACATGGCAATTACCGATAATGTGTGTGAGCCGGCAAGCAAGTATACGTGAAACATGCGCATCATCGGTAATAGTGCTGGTGTCCTACAAGATGATATCACACACACACACACACACACACACACACACACACACACACATATTTATACATATAACGATACGATGCAATGAGATGGCTAACTAGGAAACTATGCATATAATGCAAATACTATAAGTAATACTAAACCATCGGGCGCCCTGCGCCATCCAGACGACCCCCCCATAGATGTATACATCTACTGTAAGTCGATGTTCAACACCCCAATACTTGTGGGGAGGCGGAAATATGAATAACAATCAAGTTCTATGATCAAACATCGATTAACCGTATGAATCGTTTGCTAAACAAGTTTTAACAAAAGCTATAGAGTTTTAAACTACTATGCCAAGAGATTATACCAAACGGTTCTAGTCTTTCGTCTTGATGTTGTCTACGGCCTCTTTGGATCTCCACGTCCTCTTCGGCTTTCTCCCGTGATAGACGATCCACCCGAGAACCCTAATCCAAGCTATAACCTCTAAACTTGAGGTTACTTAGTTTCTCTAGTTGCTAAATAGAGTAGCTAAGGTGATGTAGAGATAGGTTATGGAGTAATTAGTCTTTCCTAATCCTTGTTCTCAACTCATGAGGGGTAGGATTAGGCTTGGTGAAGGAGAGAGAACTTGAAGAGAGAGAGTGAGAAGATGATAATGATATTATTATAATGAAAAAAGCTTCTCACTTAATATATATGAAACATAATGAATTAAAAGAAATGAATAATAAGAGATTATTCATCATGTTTCATTAATGCAAGTGGGTGATTCATTATATGAGTCATTAAGCATTTAATAATGCATTAATGATATGATGAATCATTCACAATGAGTCACTAATTCATTAAATGAAAATGCCACCTCTCCCTTCATGTCACATCCTTCTAGAAGCTTCTCGAAAAATTACGAGAACGCCCCTCTCATCCGTGAAAATACGGAAAAACTTTAGACTGTATAAATCCAATAACCTGATACTAGAATCTGGCTTAAACCAAAGCCGGCTAGTAAAAACTGTCCGAATGTCGTACGTGCGTTCAAACACGTATGCGTCCGAACCTTTGTCGTAAAACCATACGACCTCTATATCTTTTCGCCTGGGTTTGGAAAATCTCTGTGTGGGACTCTAAAGACTCGACTACTACGCTGGCAGTGGGTTTAACCATAGACCGCAAGCGGCACTAGCTGTACGTAACGGTCCCCAGGTAGTTGTCGATAAGAAAGCTGATGAGGTAACCCATCTGAAATCCTACTGAGCCTGTCTGTGACAATATCCGCGTAGTCCGGTCTGTTCGTCTAAGAGTATCGCATGTATGGTCTAGGGAGGTGGTGGACGTCAGACCCCTAATAACCGTACAAGTCGTGTCGGTATGGTTCAAGACCACCCGAGAATCTACTGATCATTCCATCAGTAATTCTCAATCAGCCCTGGCCAGGGACTTATGGTAATGACCAACCGACCACAGTGCGATATCAACTCCCTATACCGGGAGAGACGAATCCCTAACAGTCGCTCACTGTCTCCACGTGGCTCGGGACTGTGCCCAACTGAAACCTGTTTGCACGACTCCTTTGAGCCGTGGTAGGGTAACAATCAAAGCACAGTGGGAACTCACACGAGACAAATGATGACCTTAAGTCAACGGACTATCTGCACACATGTCACCTGAGAACTGCTATCTAACGTTACGTATAATACCATCCAGTCAGTTCTCGGCGAGTCCTGTCCGGTGTACTAACACCCAGTGAGCATCTGTATACAATCTTAGGTGAACACCACCAATGGTTGCGGGACCAATCCATTGCCCCTCGTCAGGGTCTAGATATGTATACACTAGTCTTCTCCGGAGTATTGATGCCCAATCTCGATACTCCTGTGACCAGGGACATCTAAGGGTGTGCCTATTGACTATCCAGCTCCCACTAGTATGACTGCCATCACAACGCCGGTAGTCAGACAAACACCTTATAGGCTTTATCAACATATATATATAAATACCAAGTAAAATATATCATACGTTAAGACAAAGTCAAACCAAATAGCGTACTATCATATCAAGCAAGACTGTCATGTACATACATATCCCAAGCATCCTATACAATGTAGGCCTCTAGGGCATATATATCCAACAATCTCCCACTTGCACTAAGGCCTATAATTGGCGCAATGAGTACCCACTGTCTCTACCAGATCCAGTTGCTTGCGTACCGCATGCCCAACATCTCAAAAAGCCTCTCGAACTGTACTTGAGGAATGGCCTTGGTGAATGGATCTGCCGTGTTGTCTTTTGTGTCTACTCTCCGTATCTCGATCTCCCGACGATCCACGATCTCCCTGATCAGGTGAAACCGCCTTAAGATATGCCTGGATTTCTGATGGGACCTTGGTTCCTTCGCTAAAGCTACAGCGCCATTGTTATCGCAATACAAAGGTATTGGATTGGCAATGGACGGAACCACCTGAAGTTCAGAAATGAACTTCCTTATCCAGACAGCCTCTTTTGCGGCTTCACTAGCAGCTATATACTCAGCCTCCATAGTTGAGTCTGCGACGGTATCTTGTTTGGAACTCTTCCAACATACCGCTCCTCCATTGAGGGTAAACACAAAACCCGAAATAGATTTAGAATCATCCTTGTCACTTTGGAAGCCGGAGTCGGTAAAAGCCTCTACCTGGAGGTTCCCATTACCGTAAATCAAGAACATCTCCTTAGTCCTTCTCAGGTACTTGAGAATGTTCTTCACCGCTATCCAATGTTTCTCACCTGGGTCCGATTGATACCTGCTTACCACACTAAGTGCGAAAGCTACATCTGGTCTGGTACATAACATCGCATACATTATTGATCCTACCGCCGAAGCGTAGGGTATAATGCCCATGCGAGCCCTCTCTTCATCAGTCTTTGGAGACATCTCTTTGGAGAGGGTGATTCCGTGACAAGCGGGCATATTGCTGCGCTTGGAATCTTCCATACTAAATCTCTTTAGTATAGTGTCTATATACCTGGACTGTGAAAGTCCCAATATTCTATTAGATCTATCTCGATAGATCTTAATGCCCAGAATGTATGATGCATCTCCCAAGTCTTTCATAGAGAATTTCTGTGACAAGAAGAGCTTTACTGATTGTAGTATAGGGATATCATTCCCTATCAGTAGTATGTCGTCGACGTATAAAACGAGGAAGACTACTGCTCCTTCTACAATCTTTCTATAAATACATGGTTCATCTACATTTTTGATAAAGTCAAATTCCTTGACTGTTTCATCAAAGCAGATGTTCCAACTCCGCGATGCTTGCTTTAACCCATAAATGGATTTAAGCAATTTGCACACTTTTCCGCTGCTCCCACTGTCTAAGAAACCTTCTGGTTGATCCATGTAAACACTCTCTTCTAGATGTCCATTTAGAAAAGCTGTTTTTACATCCATTTGCCAGATTTCATAGTCATGGAAGGCAGCAATGGCAAGCATGATCCGAATGGATTTAAGCATAGCTACTGGTGAAAAAGTTTCATCATAGTCCAATCCTGGTCTTTGACGAAAACCTTTTGCTACTAGTCTTGCTTTGTAGGTTTCCACTTGTCCAAATGTACCAATCTTCTTTTTGAAGATCCATTTGCACCCAACTGGTTTTACCCCAGGAGGAGCAACTTCTAAAGTCCATACTTTATTGGTATACATGGATTCCATTTCGGATCTCATTGCATCCAGCCACTTTACTGAGTCGCTACTTGTGATAGCTTGCTGGAAACTAGTAGGCTCATCATCATCGATGATGCAATCCTCTCGATCCCCATCAAGAAGAAAACCATAGTATCTTTCAGGAGGATGAGAAAGCCTACTAGATCTGCGGAGTGGCGTTGGTTCGTCATGTTCTATTGAAATCTGAGATTCTTCTAAGTTCTCGGTTGCAGTTTGAGGTTCTGAAATTTCTTCCAGTTCTACCGCGCTCCCACTAATTTCTTTTGCAAGAAATTCGCTTTCTAAGAAGACAATGTGACGAGCGATAAACACCTTTTGTTCTTCAGTGTGGTAGACCATGTACCCCCTTGAATGCTTGGGGTATCCTACAAACTTGCATAAAACCGATCGTGCTTCGAGCTTGTCCGGATTATGCTTTTTAACATATACCGGACACCCCCATATCTTGATATACTTGAGATATGGTCTCTTCCCACACCACATTTCATATGGAGTGGTTGGTACAGACTTAGTTGGAACTCTATTTAATAGATATGCGGCTGATTCTAGAGCAAATCCCCAGAAGGAAAGTGGCAACTCAGCACTACTCATCATTGATCGCACCATATCTAATAGCGTGCGATTCCTTCTTTCTGATACACCATTATACTGAGGTGTATAAGGTGGAGTAAGCTGAGAGAGTATTCCATTTGCTTTCAAGTATTCAAGGAAACTGGTACTTAAGTATTCTCCACCTCGATCAGATCGAAGTGTCTTGATGCTTTTACCAGTTTGTTTCTCTACTTCATTTTTATACTCCTTAAACTTCTCAAAAGCCTCGGATTTATGTTTTATTAAGAACACATGTCCATACCTAGAGAAGTCATCAGTAAAAGTGATGAAGTAGGAGTGACCACTTCATGCATGTATAGACATCGGACCACATACATCACTGTGTACTAGTCCCAAGAGTTCGGTGGCTCTTTCTCCGTGTCCGGTGAACGGAGATTTCGTCATTTTTCCTTTGATACATGATTGACAAGTTGCATATGATGAATATTCAAACGAATCTAGATATCCATCTTTATGTAACTTAGTCAACCTTGTTTCATTTATATGACCAAGTCTACAATGCCATAGGAAGGCTTGATTCGAATCTGGAGCCTTTCTTTTACGCGTGTTTTGAATATTGAAAATTTGTGGTTGATTAAGTATGTATATGCCGTTTTCCAGTGTGCCAAACCCAATCAGTTCTTGATTTAGGAGAATGTTCATGACATTTCTTTCAAGCACAAAATTATATCCTTTATTAGACAATAAAGACACTGATATAATATTACACAACATACTGGGAATACAAAAACAGTTATACAATACCAAAATGTTTCCACTATTCAACCCTAGATGATATTCCCCTATTGCAACTACATCTACATGCATTCCATTGCCCATCCGGAGAGTCATATCACATGCCCCCAGTACTCTACTATTTCTCAGATCCTGAAGTAGAAGCAACTGCTTGCTTCATGTCCTTGGCTTTGAAGGCCTGACAATCCTTCTTCCAGTGCCCCTGCTTGTGACAATAGAAGCATTCGTTCTTTTCTGCCTTCACCCTTCCTGCTTTGTTCGTTCCCTGCACCTTCTTGACCCCACCCTTTGGTTTGGTGGCTTTCATCTTCTTCTTCCCTTTTGCTTTCGCTTTAGATTTAGGAGAAGATGATTGGCCAACATACAGAACGGGGGTCTTCTCCTTTTTCAAGGAGGTCTCTGCTTCCCTCAACATATTGAGGAGCTTTGGAAGATCCGCTTCCATTTCGTGCATGTTGAAGTTCGGCACGAACTGAGAGAAGGTGTGGGGAAGGAACTGCAAAATCAAGTCGATATACAAATCATTCTCTAGCACGCATCCAAGGTTTGCGAGTTCCTCAATGAGGGTGATCATTTTGAGGACGTGCTCTCCAATAGGCGATCCTGGAGCTAACCTCATCTGGAAGAGTTTCCTTAAGGTTTCGTACCTCGCGATACGAGAGTGTTCACCATACAATTCCTTGCAATGGAGGAATATGGATACAATATCCATACTCTCGTGCTGTTTCTGCAGTTCATTATTCATGGACGCCAGCACGATACACTTAGCTCGCTCACAGTCTAGATCCCAGGTTTTACGAACTTCCTTGTCCGCAACTGAGGAATCTGGTCCTGGGATAAGGGGAGGAACAGCGGTGGTAACATATGCAACTTTGTCATAAGTCAGCGCAATATTGACGTTTCTTAGCCAGTCTTTATAGTTCTGCCCGGTTAGTATATTCTTTTCAAGTAATAGTTTTAGTCCAGTCATGGTAGCTGCCAGAGAGAGAGAAAAGAAAACACTCAGCATATGCTCTTGCAAGTTTAGATTGGTTTATTAATTTATCTAAACAGGATGGCTCCCACTGTTTCCTCAAATCCTTCTTCAAAACCTAAAAGAAGAACTAGTCAGGATTTAATCACACGTCACAATACTTGCTTAACCTTTCAGCCAGGCTGGTGTTGGTACTTCAAGGGAGGTTTTCCAACGCTTTCGCGAAGTTCCTTAATTAAAGAACCTCTTTTCCCTGGAGGCGTAGCCCCTCTAACACCTTTCTAGGCACCTACTTGGTTTATAGCATTGATTGTTAAGTGAGAGAAATTCCCGAGAGTAATCCTACTCATCAGTGGGATCGGGATCCAACTATCATTGTATGATGCCCTAGATGGAAGCCACTCTAGTCACCACACTCCAGAAGGTAAGCTAAATCTGCAAGTTTCCTTTATGTTTGAAACTCCCGATGTGATTTTTACCCCAAGCTCTTATAGACCTTGACGTAGGCCAACAAGTCATAAGACGCAAGTCAAGTTCTACCCGTCGTTGTCCTGATCAATTTAAATACATCGTACAAGCCCTTGACGTAGGCCAACAAGGTGTACGTCTGTATTAAACTAATGCATCTATCTATGCAACAAATAGGCACACACACTGCTACCATTCACTATGCCTTGACGTAGGCCAACAAGCATAGCATGAATACGATGTGCTGTCTATCTGAAACGACGGAGGGTTATGGCTGGTTTTTGGCAAAAAACCGTTAACGTAGTGAACTTGATTTGATCGAAGGAACTATGATAGCTTTTATTTAAAGGAGTGGTTTAAGCTCCGCATTTAAAATTTTGTTTTTTTTCAAGAAAACCGAGTGGTTTTTTAGAAATTGTTCCAACGATTCAGTTTAGGTTTTATTTTCTTTTCATTAATAATAATGCGTCCCATCTTTAACCTATCATTACAGATAACAACGAAAATACAACGTCCTCTTATGCCATCCGCATTCGCCACGGGGTCCCGTCATCACCCGTTAGGTTACTTAACTAACGACAGAGCGGGGGCTGGGCTAGCGCGGGTGTAAAACATAAGCGACGTCTAAATAGCTATCATATATAGATATTGTACATTCGTCAGACGCAATAATAGGCATTCCAGATCACAGATAAACAATATTGGATTTGCTAGCAATTCGCATTTCATTTGAGCCTGCAATGAAAGACGGATTACACAGTTGTGATGAATAGCCATTACCCCACCCACGACCCCTACGGGTGCGGCAAACTACCCGCCCGGCAGTTTGTGCACCCCATCTTGGGTCTGTCCTAGGAGCAAAAACAGTAAAAAGAAATAATACAACGGTGGCTACAACCGCAACCTGGATGTGCCCCGCAAAATAATATTACAACTTGTTACAATTACATCAAATGAATTAATACAATAACCCATCACAAAACCCGGCTAATCACCACAACAGTCCAATACAGTTTATATACACAAACAGTTAAAATCCATTACAGAAATGTGCAACCCCCTGCCAACCGACATACTAGCAGTTAGGGGAGGTTTACGAACACATTATACAATCACAGATATAATCCAATATGCAAATACTGTACAATTTCGATCGATTAAACATCTTTAATATTGCTCCAAAAACTGCTCTGCAAATCTGAAACCTGAGCAAATATTAAATATTCCAGAAAATCCCAAATATTACAGAGAACCCACCCAAGAAATTTGGGTTCATGACTCACCAACTCGGCGGCGGAACCGCGGCGGATCGTGTGGGATCCGCCGCTGATCCGCGGCCGTTTGGTCGAATCATGACCCCAATTTTCTTGGGTGTTCTTCTGGTGTCATTACATGCTTTCTGAACATCCCTGAAAAATTTTTGGACTTCATTTAAATTTCGACAGAAACTTGACAGTTCGGGGTTTTCCGGTTTCGTTTTTTTTCGTTCGAAATTCGTACAAATTTGCAATAAAGTTAAAAGTTGTTTAGCTAGGCTCTGATACCACTGTAAGTCGATGTTCAACACCCCAATACTTGTGGGGAGGCGGAAATATGAATAACAATCAAGTTCTATGATCAAACATCGATTAACCGTATGAATCGTTTGCTAAACAAGTTTTAACAAAAGCTATAGAGTTTTAAACTACTATGCCAAGAGATTATACCAAACGGTTCTAGTCCTTCGTCTTGATGTTGTCTACGGCCTCTTTGGATCTCCACGTCCTCTTCGGTTTTCTCCCGTGATAGACGATCCACCCGAGAACCCTAATCCAAGCTATAACCTCTAAACTTGAGGTTACTTAGTTTCTCTAGTTGCTAAATAGAGTAGCTAAGGTGATGTAGAGATAGGTTATGGAGTAATTAGTCTTTCCTAATCCTTGTTCTCAACTCATGAGGGATAGGATTAGGCTTGGTGAAGGAGAGAGAACTTGAAGAGAGAGAGTGAGAAGATGATAATGATATTATTATAATGAAAAAAGCTTCTCACTTGATATATATGAAACATAATGAATTAAAAGAAATGAATAATAAGAGATTATTCATCATGTTTCATTAATGCAAGTGGGTGATTCATTATATGAGTCATTAAGCATTTAATAATGCATTAATGATATGATGAATCATTCACAATGAGTCACTAATTCATTAAATGAAAATGCCACCTCTCCCTTCATGTCACATCCTTCTAGAAGCTTCTCGGAAAATTACGAGAACGTCCCTCTCATCCGTGAAAATACGGAAAAACTTTAGACTGTATAAATCCAATAACCTGATACTAGAATCTGGCTTAAACCAAAGCCGGCTAGTAAAAACTGTCCGAATGTCGTACGTGCGTTCAAACACGTATGCGTCCGAACCTTTGTCGTAAAACCATACGACCTCTATATCTTTTCGCCTGGGTTTGGGAAATCTCTGTGTGGGACTCTAAAGACTCGACTACTACGCTGGCAGTGGGTTTAACCACAGACCGCAAGCGGCACTAGCTGTACGTAACGGTCCCCAGGTAGTTGTCGATAAGAAAGCTGATGAGGTAACCCATCTGAAATCCTACTGAGCCTGTCTGTGACAATATCCGCGCAGTCCGGTCTGTTCGTCTAAGAGTATCGCATGTATGGTCTAGGGAGGTGGTGGACGTCAGACCCCTAATAACCGTACAAGTCGTGTCGGTATGGTTCAAGACCACCCGAGAATCTACTGATCATTCCATCAGTAATTCTCAATCAGCCCTGGCCAGGGACTTATGGTAATGACCAACCGACCACAGTGCGATATCAACTCCCTATACCGGGAGAGACGAATCCCTAACAGTCGCTCACTGCCACCACGTGGCTCGGGACTATGCCCAACTGAAACCTGTTTGCACGACTCCTTTGAGCCGTGGTAGGGTAACAATCAAAGCACAGTGGGAACTCACACGAGACAAATGATGACCTTAAGTCAACGGACTATCTGCATACATGTCACCTGAGAACTGCTATCTAACGTTAGGTATAATACCATCCAGTCAGTTCTCGGCGAGTCCTGTCCGGTGTACTCACACCCAGTGAGCATCTGTATACAATCTTAGGTGAACACCACCAATGGTTGCGGGACCAATCCATTGCCCCTCGTCAGGGTCTAGATATGTATACACTAGTCTTCTCCGGAGTATTGATGCCCAATCTCGATACTCCTGCGACCAGGGACATCTAAGGGTGTGCCTATTGACTATCCAGCTCCCACTAGTATGACTGCCATCACAACGCCGGTAGTCAGACAAACACCCTATGGGCTTTATCAACATATATATATAAATACCAAGTAAAATATATCATACGTTAAGACAAAGTCAAACCAAATAGCGTACTATCATATCAAGCAAGACTGTCATGTACATACATATCCCAAGCATCCTATACAATGTAGGCCTCTAGGGCATATATATCCAACATCTACTCACCGGGATGCCTCGGCTAATCTGATCCGATCTCCGTTCCGTATTTCCGCGCCGCGTTCCGCCGCCTCTGCACCCGATCCTAGAATCACACATAAGTAAATAAGAGGATGTATATATATCAATGGTCGCGGACACAACGATACAAGATATCCAAGATTGAAGCTAGTTTGGCCAAAGAAAATTGGATGAAGGTTAAATGATGAATTTGTGATAATTTGTATTGATTTTTGATGAATTTTTGAAGAGTTTTGAGTGGGAAATGAGTTGAGAAAATTTTGGGTAGCCATGGGGAAGCTCTCGGCCAGAGAAATAAGAGAAGAAAGAGAGAAGGTGAGGTGTGTGGGTGTGTGTGGAATTGTGTAGAATTTTCTCAATTAATACCTCCTTTTATTCTTTTCTTTAATTAGTTATTTCTTTTCATTTTGATGCAAGGTAATGATATCAAAGAGAGAGAGAAGGGGGGCTGTCAAGGGGCTCGGCCACAATTGGAAAGGGAGAGAAAGAGTGTGGCGTGTGTGGAAACTTCACAAATTATTACATCAATTTAGTCTTTTCAATAATTGTTTTATTTTATTTTCATTTACTAATTTGTTTCATCCTATAATTCTCTAGAATAATGAAGACATTATGAGAAAGAGAAAACATGTTATAAACTTGCTATTAAGTGGTCATGCTTCACTAAAAAGATTAATTAGCCCATTCTAATTTGTAGTTAACCTTAATTAAATATATAAGTGAAAGCTTAAAATAATATTTAAAATAAATAATTAAGGAAAAATATTTAATTAACTACCAATTTATAAGTGACTAAATAATTACCACATACTAGCAAATACAAAGTTAAAATAGATGTATTTAAGTTTATATTGATAATTATTATATCTTTGTTTTTATGGAAAATACGTATTATTTTACCGATTATCGAAAAATTCACCTACAAGATTTTATTTATTTATTTTTAAAACGTTACGCTGGAGGTGTTTTAGAATGGACGGCTTCTGTCATGGTGGTGTACCTGCAAGTGATGAAGTCACCCTCTCTAAAGGTGTCTTACAGACTAAAGGGGAAAGGGATGCGCATGATTGGCATATAACTTGTTTAGGCAATTGAGTCAATCATAAGATGTCAAGTACCACACCAGATGTTGTTTTTGCACTAAATGAAATAATTTTTATATTAATCCAATCCTGGAGAAAAGTCGGAAGCAGTTTTAGAACATAAGTGGATGTTCTAGGGATATGGTAACGGCAGCCTCCTTCGGGAGACGGTTATCATTCCAGGCTTCCAAGGTGACCTGGATGACATAGTGACTGTCAGAGTTATAGTTTTCCCTGTTTTGAGGGGTAGTGGGTTGGACAGGTGGTCCAAGCGGATATTCAGGGAGGCATGGCACATGATATTGATTAAATTCAGTGGACAATACAGTCTAAGAAGTTTGCTGGATTTGGAGTTCATTTGTGAACTAGGTCCCATCAGATATCTAGACATATTCAAAGACATGTATTGCTCATTTCGGGAGATGGTTTTCTCCGCGAACTTGAGATAGAAAGAGACATATAAAGAAACATTGGAGCAGATGCACTCACTGAGGCTATTTCTCGAACGCAATAGTTTTACAAACGAGCTTTGTGAAACTGATTAGTAGAGAAGTTAGGTGTTCGGTATCACACGGACTGTGAGTATGCGACACCGCAAAAATTAGCCTTAAGTGCAAGTGGGAGATTGTTGGGTATAGTGCCCCCAAGTAAATTATTGGATCGCAGGAACGCGATTGCAATGATTGAGGGATGACTTATACCGGTAAAACAGTCTTACTCGATATGATAGTATACTATCTGGTTTGTCTTTATCATCGTGTACATGCTTTAGATGACATTACAGATCACCATTACATGTTGATAGAGCCCATAGGTTCTTGCTTGACTGCCAGCAGTATTATGGCGATCATATACGTGGGAGCTGGGTGGTCTATAAGCACATACTTAAATGTCCCTAGACGTGGGAGTTTCGAGACTGGGCATCGATACTCCACAGTAGACTAGTGTATACTAATCGAGACCCTGACGAGGGGCGGTGGCCGGTCTTACAAGCCATTGGTGTCAGTTTGTTCACCTAAGATGTATACAGGTGCTCATTGGGTTATGAGTACACCGGAGGGACTCGCCGGGAACATGCTAGTTGGTATTTACCTATTTTCAGATAGCAGTTCCCTGGTGACATGTATACAGGTTAGTCTATCGACCTGAGATCGTCATTTGTCTCGTGTGAGTTCCCATTGTGCTTTGATTACTACCCTACCATGGCTCAAAGGAGTTGTGCAAACAAGTTTTAGTTGGGTACAGCCCCGAGCCACATGGAGGCAGTGAGCGGATCGTCAGGGGATTCGTCTCTTCCGATATTGGGGGTTGATGTCGCGGTGTGCATGGATGGCTATCACCAGAAATCCTTGGCCAAGGTAGTCGAGAATTACTGATCTAGTATCGGTAGTTTCTCAGGTGGTGATGGATTTCATACTGACACTAAATGTCGCGTTATTAGGGGTCTGACTTTATCCACCCCCTAGACTCGATATGCGATACTCATAGACGAACGGACCGGACTGTACGTATATTGTCACTGTCAGGCTCAGTAGGGTTTCAGGATGAGTTTGCTCGTCGGCCTCCTTTTCGCTCAATACCTGGGTAGCCGTTACGTACAGCTAGTACCGCTGACGTGCTTGTGGTTAAACCCACTGCCAGCGTATTGACGAGTCTTTAGAGTCCCACACAGAGGGTTTCCCTGGTTCGGGCGAAACGTTGTAGAGGCCGTATGGTTTTATGGCAGGGTTCGATCATATACGTGCACTTGTGCACGGATCATGATCGGACGACGGATAATACTAGTGGGCTTTGGTTTAAGCTGGATCCTAGTATTATATTGTTGGATTATTTTCGTCTCAATGTATTCGTATTCAGTCGGAATACGGATGCGGGTATGTATATACGGATGAGGGGTATTCTTGTAATTCGTTACAAGATTTCTTTAGTTGATTCCATTTCTTTTTTCTATTAAACATTTAGGTTAATGTTTATTGGGTGGAAAGTGTGAGTGTGAGTTTTGGATTTGGTGCATTGATGTAGCGTGTGCACTTGGTGACTCATCGTATTGGGTCATGGGATGGTTTTGCTTTGGCTAAGATATTTGTGTGTGTAGGTTGTGAGATATTTGTAGTGAGCATTGAAAAGAGATGGCAGATCTTTTTTTTCTAGTGTTGGATTTTCTTTAGTTGCTCACAACAAAGAACTCATAACACTCATTTTCTTCACTTGCCAAAACTTGAGCTCACACTTTCCTCTCATGGCATCTTCTTCAACCTCCACCCAAACCCTCTCATGAGTTGAGAATCCTTGGGCGTATTGAGACAAAGTAATCACACACACTCTCTACTTCATCTTGGCTATCTAGGATAGCAAACTAGATACCCGAGTTGCTTCGGTTTTGAGGCGGGAGCCCGTATTACTAACTCTCAACGTAGATCTTCTTCAATGTGGGGAGACGGGAGATCAAACTTGATCAAGAAAGCCGCGAGTATCTTGGGACAGAGGTTGAAGACCGAAGGACACAGATCGATCGGTATAACCTCTCTAAACTCCTTTACATATCACTAGTATAGGGTTAATGGAACGATTCGGGAATTGGGTTCCGTTAGCGCCGGTTTCTAAAAGTTTTTTTTCCCGCATTTGGCCACGGATTGATGACCGGGGCGCTGGCGTAACCCAACACATAAGACCTTGGCCAAGGCAGTTGGGATTTACTGATAGGTTGTTCAGTAGTTTCTCGGATTGGTTCTGAGCTCATCATCAACACGAATTGTTAGGTTATTAGGGTCTGACGTTTACCACCCCCTATACCCGGTATGCGATACTCTTAGACGAAGAGACCGGACTGTACGGATATTGTCACGGATAGGCTCAGTAAGGATCCAGATGAGTTTGCTCGTCGTCTTTCCTTTTCGACAGGTACCTGGGTAGCCGTTACGTACGGCTAGTACCATTGACGTGCTTGTGGTTAAACCCACTGCTAGCGTACTGTCGTGTCTTTAGAGTCCCACACAGAGGGTTTCCCTGCTTTGGGCGAAACGATGTAGAAGCCGTATGGTTTTACGGCAGGGTTCGATCACACACGTGTATTTGTGCACGCATGATGTTCGGGCGAATAATACTAGAGGTCTTTGGTTTAAGACGGATCCTAGTATTATATTGATGTATTATTTTCGTCTCTTTTGTATTCATATTTTTCGGTATACGGATACGGGTATGTATATACGATGAGGGGAATTCTTGTAATTGTGCAAGTTGCTTAAAGAAGAAGAAAACTCATTATTTGTTTTAACCACTTAGTGAGTTAAGGATTGTTATTGAGGCAACAAAATATCTAGATATTTTGTGATGGAAATAATTGTTTATCATCATCTTTGCCATGCTTGCTTTATTAGTGAAAATATATTAGCCATTATTCACTTGAGCTCTCTTGAGTTTTGGTTTTTTTCTATGGTTGCTATCTACAACTCTCTCATCACCTCCAAGATCTTTTCTTCTTCTACCTCAAGCCCTTATAGTCTCATGTGTTGAGAAACCTAGGGTACTTGAGACAAAACACTCCATCATCACTCTCTACATTACCTAGGTCGATTAGATTAGCAAACCAAGTGACCTAGTTATCTCGGTTTAGAGGTAGGAGCCCAAAGTAGACACTCTCGGGTGGATCATCTTCGACACAAGGAGCCGACGATCAAGCTCGATCATGGAGGCCACTAGGAGCATGCTAAAGCAGAGGAGTGTGTAAGTCTACGGTAGTGCCCCGGCCGTCTTTCAGACGCCAAAATGCGGAACAAAAACTTTTATAACTGGCGCTATCGCATACTATAACCCGGATCTGCCATTAACGCTAAACTAACAATCTACAAAGAGGGAAGTAAGGTTATACCGAACGATCCGAGTCCTTCGTTCTTTAACCATCATCCTACGCTCCGTTGCGGCTGCTCCGATCTCGTCGATCTCCGATCTCCTCGTCCAGGTGGCACCACGTCATCGGATCTTTAAACGGGCTCCCGCCTCTGACTCGAGGCAACCCGGTCGTCAAGTTTGCTAAAAGAGACGACCAAGAATGATGTAGAGAATGAGTAGAAGACTTTGTCTCGCTTCGTCCAAAGCCATGGACGAACGGTTAATGAAGCTGCCATGGGAATCGGGTGATGGAATGAAATGAACTGTGAAATTCCATACACCGAAAACTATCATAATCTTTTAACCAAATGAAGTGAGAGTGAAAAATCTCATCATCACCAAGGAGGGGGCCAGCCACAATATATAGAGGTGGGGGTGATGGTAGGAGCAAGGCGGGTGACCACAAGCCAAAGCTTCTCACAAATTATCAAGAAGAAATATCTAGTGTGAACACAATAAATGCACCAAGTGTGAACACAATAAATGAAACAATGAGTCACCTTCCAAGGAGCCTTCCAAGAAGCTTCCTCTCATGACTCACCTAAAAGAAGAAAAGATAAATCCGTCTTTAACCGAATGTTAAAAGACGGCTGATAGAAAACTGGAAACTGGCAACTTCCAAAAGTGATCCCGAAACGAATTTCAGGATAACCCCGCAACTGTATAAATATACCCGCATTTGTATTACGACCGAATACAAATGCAACTGAGACAAAGATATTATATCTACCCTGTATAATATATGGATCCGGCTTAAACCAAAGCCCACCAGTAGTATCTGCCCGAAAAATAACACGTGCGTAAACGCACGTGCATTTTCCGAACCCTGCCATAAAACCATACGGCCTCTACAACGTTTTGCCCGAACTTGGGAAACTATCTGTGGGGGACTCTAATGACTCATCAGTACCCTGGCAGTGGGTTTAACCACAAGCCGTCAGCGGCACTAGCTGTGCGTAACGGCTGCCCATGGACTGACCTCAAGGGAGGCCGATGAGCGAACTCATCCGGAAACCCTACTGAGCCTAACAGTGACAATGTATAACAGTCCGGTCTTTTCGTCTATGAGTATCGCATATCCTGCCTAGGGGTCTAGTAACGTCAGACCCCCAATAGCTGTATAAGTCGTGTCGGAGACAAGCCCTGAACACCCTGAGAAACTACTGGAGTACCTACCAGTAAATCTCACCTGCCTTGGCCAAGGACTTGGTGTAATGGCTTTCCTAGACACAGCGTGACCTCCACCCCCAATACCGGGAGAGACGAATCCCCTGCCGATCCGCTCACGTGCCTCCATGTGGCTCGGGACTGTACCCAAAAACTACCTGTTTGCACGACTCCTTTGAGCCGTGGTAGGGTAGAAATCAAAGCACAGTGGGAACTCACATGAGACAAATGACGACCTCAGGTCGATGAACTAACCTGTACACATGTCACTAGGGAACTGCTATCTGACGATATGTATAATACCAACTAGCAGGTTCCCGGCGAGTCCTGTCCGGTGTACTCATAACCCAATGAGCACCTGCATACATCTTAGGTGAACCAAATGACACCAGTGGCTTGTGAGACCGGCCACCGCCCCTCGTCGGGGTCTCGACTGTATACACTTGTCTACTCCGGAGTATCGATGCCCTGTCTTGAAACTCCCACGACTAGGGACCACTATTAAGGAAATGCTTATAGACCACCCAACTCTCACTTATATGATCGCCCTCATACTGTTGGTAGTCAAGCAAGATCCCAAGGGCTCTATCAAAGTGTAATCGTGATCAGTCACCTGAACCTATACATGACTGATAAAGGCAAACCAAATAGCATATTATCATCTCGAGTAAGGCTATCCAACCGGTATAGGTCCCCCTCAATCATTGCAATGACGTACCTGCGATCCAATAATTGACTTTGAGGACACTATATCCAACAATCTCCCACTTGCACTTAAGGCTAATTATTGCGATGTTGCGTACTCACAGCCCATGTAAAACCAACACCCAACTCCTCTACTAATCAGTTTCACAAAGCCCGTTTGTAAAACTATTGTGTTCGAGAAATAGCCTCAGTGAGTGGATCCGCCCGGATGTTTCTTTCTATGTCTCTCTTAATCTCAAGTTCGCGGAGAAAGCCATCTCCCGAATTGAGTAATACATGTCTTAGAATATGTCTGGATATCTGATGGGACCTAGTTCATAAATGAACTCCAAATCCAAACTTCTTAGACTGTATCGATAACTGAACCTAATCAGTATCCAGCACCATGCCTCCCACAGTATCCTCTTGGACTACCTGTCCATAATACTGTCCCTCTTCGTCAGAGGGAAAACTATAACTCTGACAATCACTCTGTAATCCATATCACCTTTGAAGCCTGGAATGATAACCGTCTCCAAAGGAGGCTGCCGTCATCAAATCCGCAGAACATGCACTTATGTTCTAAAACCGCTTCCTTATGTTTCTCCAGGATTGGATTAATAAAAACTTATTGTATCTAGTGCAAAAACAACATTTGGTGTGGTACTTGACATCTCATGATTGACTCAATTGCCTAAGCAAGTGATCTGCCAATCATATACATCCCTCTCCCCTTTAGTCTATAAGACACCTTTAAAGAGGGTGACTCCATCACCTGCAGGTACACCACCATGCCAGGAGTCATTTATTCTAAAAACCATTAGAATACTGTCAAAGTACCCACATTGGGAAACTACCCAAATCCAGATCTAAAACTATAGATCTAGAAACCAGAATGTCAAATATTATATCCATATCCTGTCTGGAGAAACAACTGTGTGATGACCAAAGTACAACCGATCGTAGTATAGGAATTTTACTTCCTACTCTGTGTATGTCATCCAAATACCAGGACATCACACCCTACTACCTTCTTAACAGATCCATCCCCTATTCTGATGAAGTCAAACCCATGACTGTCACATCAAAATTAGATGATCAATCTCCACTATAACTGCTCTAGTCTATAAATAGACATAAGCTACTTGCCCACTATGCTTCCGCTGCTCCCACTGACCACAACAACCCTCCTACTGGGTCTCATAGCTTGGAACAACAGTAGTATAAAGTCTGGGTAGATAAGAACCTCCCTGTCACCGTCCTTGAGGCTACCGGAGTACCTCTCGGGTGTCTGAGGTTACCCACCAAATCTGCGGAGTGGCTAATGGAATGTCAAACCTGATTGAATCTTTAGGTCCTATTAAATTTTCCGTAATCGTTTGCGGTTCTGGAATCACTTCCAGTTCTACCATACTCGCACTACTGTTTTTTGAAAAAATCCATTTTACTAAAACTGTGGCGAGTCAAGGACAATATCACTATTGATCTTCCAGATGGTAGAAAGTCAACCCTCATCATAGCCTGGGCCAGCCCACGAACAGCCATTACAGAAACGTGCCCTGAGTTATCCAGAGTCTGGTTTTAAACATAAGCCGGACAACTTCCCGTACCTTAACAACGTTAAGATATGATCCATTCTATATCCAATATAGAAACTTTGGCACTTATTTAATTAGAACTAGATTCTAATCGTGCAGCTGTCTCCAGTGCATATCATCTTCAATGGAGAGAGGCTAATCAGCATTACTCAACTTAGGAATCCATCCAATTATGAGTAACCCGAAAGAGAAAAAAGTTTCTCAGAAACCCATTACTATCAACTGAATACCAATCACAAGTATCTACATCTTCGATCTCTTTGAAGAATCCCGATACTTGCGATATCTGGTTCTCTACTTTATTCTTATACCCACAACTTCTCAAAACTTAGACCTTGTATTTCTACGAAACACTTGTCTAAAAACTAGAGAAGTCATAAGTAAACAGAACATAGTACGAGGACCTACCCCTTTGTCCTGATGGACGCTGGACAACATATAATACTCTGTATAAGTCCGTTGAGTTGAATAACTCAAAACCTGTGAGTCGTAGGTTGAAAATTGTACCCAGGCGATTTCCTCAAATATCACCAATTACAACGAATTCCGATATAATGAGGATGATCATCTAATTCCCAATAACTTCTCCCACTCATCATCTGTAAAACCATACAGATATGAGAATGAAACCTGGTGAATACACACCCTGGAGTAAGTATCTAATCGGGAAAACAGTTTTCCTTTAACAATGCACTGAAACATGAAAATGTTTCGTAGGGGTATCCTGGTATTCATAGTAATGCCTCTTCCATAATCCAATTCACGACTTTAACCGTATATTTCTTTGCCATCTCTCGAAATCCCTTTATTTGTCTTTAGTCATTACCTTCTGTACACCATCGTTAGGCTAAATGGTTTTCTTCCTTCCCTACCGTTCGGCACCAGCCTATGGTTTGGAAGAAGACTATCCAGTAAGCATAATAGGTGTATCCTCCTAAACCAAGGAGTACTCGTAACCTGAGAGAAGGTGATGATAAAAGTCAACTGAATAATACCTTATTCTTTTAAAAGTGAAATAGAAGTGGCGATGAAGTACGCGGTTTGGTCGTGAATGATAACAATCGTAACTTACTTTGCCCTCTTTCTAATCCCTTTATTTTGTCTTTACATATTACCTTCTGTACACCCTACTTAGGCTAATTGGTTTTCTTCATTCCCTACCGTTCGGCACCTGCCTATGGTTTGGAAAAAGACTATCCAATAAGCGTAATAGGTGTACTCTCCTAAACCAAGGAGCCCTCGCAACCTGAGAGAAGGTGATAATAAAAGACAACTGAATAAACCAATTCTATTTCTCCTGAACCGTGATCCATCCTCGAAGAAGTCCCTTCGAGTTCGTATATAACTATACGATGGATCTATCCAATGGAAGTGGATGTCCGTAGTAATACGGGGTGTTCTGAGAAATGCAAATGGCAAAAGGAGTGGCAATGACTTATGCAACTCAGACAATCCAAAAGCCAGTATTTTAAGAAGGTTCGGTCAACTTGGTCCCTGAGTCATAGTCTAGGATCGGTCAAAGGTCGCTGCCAAAGAGAGAGAGAGAAAAGAAACACTCTGCGTGCACTCTAACCTAGATCAGAATGGTTATCACTTTATCTAATCCGGAAACCTCCCACTGTACTGCCAAATTCTCCTCCAAACCTGAAAGAAGAATCAATCGAGGCCACCCGAAGAGTAAACCAACTCATCAGTGGGAACCGGGATCCAACTCTCATCGCATGATAACGTGACGGAATCCACTCACGTTATCACACTCCAGAAGGTATGCGCATGCCTGGCAAGTTTCAGTTTCTTTAGAAACCTCCGATATGATTTTTACCCCATGTTCTTATGACCTTGACGAAAGCAACCAAATCATAAGTCACATGTCAAGTTCTGCCCGTCATTATCTTGTTAATTTGAACCCACCCGTACATACCCTTGATGAAAGCCAACAAGGTAATACGACTGTCCCAAACCAACTCATCTATCTATGCAACAAATGAATACCCCAGCAACTACCAAACACTATGCCTTGACGAAAGCCAACAAACATAGCTTGAATATTACTGACCATCCATAAGAAACGACGGAGGGCTACGGCTGGTTTTTGGCGAAAAACCTTTAACGTAATGAACTTGATCTCGTTGAAGGAACCTGATAGCTTTTTATAAAAATATAGTGGCAAAAACCTTTTGCTAAAGAGGTCACTCCCGGTGAAGGGATCTCGGCTCTTCCCTCGTGGAATGAGGTGCAGAATATTCCACTGAATACCGCGATGCAAAGCAACATGTAATCGACTATAGTGAAGTTATTACCCTGACGCAAACTTCTGCCCAAGGGGTCAGTCCCGGTGAAGGGATATCGGCCCTTGCCCCGTCGAATGAGGTGCAGGATATTCCAACCGAATACCACTGTGCAAAACAAAAGGAAACATCTTTGTAATAACACTTTTTAAATTGTTCCAACAACATCCAAACAGGTTTGTTTTGCTTTGCATTGATCAGAATCAACGCAGTCCCATCAATTAATCACACCAGAAAAGAACGAAAATAAAATGTACGTATATGCCATCCGCATTCGTCACTGGGTCCCGTCATCACCCGTTAGGTTACTTAACTAACGACAGAGCGGGGACTGAACTAGCGCGGGTGTAAAACATATACAACATCTAATAGTATATAAACTAATATACAATAATCGCTCCAGGCGTGATAATATGCAACATTACAGAAAAGTAATAAGCATCACAGAACAATACAGATAATCTGGGATCCCCGGGTTTCACAGAGCCGCTGCTGAAACCCGACGTTCCCCTGTCGTGTGGATAGCCTGTGCAATGAAACTTAGACTCCTACGGGTGCGGCAAGTTACCCGCCAAAACCTGAAGCGAGGCACCCCATACAGCATAGTGAATGGACCACCCAGCACTTCACAGAATCCGGTAATCTTGGGCACCCCTCCTTGGGTCAACCTGTACCCCCTATGAGTGCGGCGAATAGTCTGCCAATACTAGAGTGAGGCCCCTTTGCCTCTCAAAGCCATGAGATGCGGACCCGTTGCCCTCCAGAACCCGGCTATCCGTGCACTCCGTCGCGGGGTAAAACCTAGTACAGAAATGAAAAAAATATGTACAACGGGTACATCGACCTCGATCCGGTCGTGCCCCAAAAGAATATTATACAAACAGGCAGTGACGGCAGTCCATATGTTGGACGCTCGCCCCGCAATATCAAATGTACAAATACACTCAAACTGCACTACTATTGCACACTGCTATCCACCACGACAAATCCGCAACATCACATCACAACACAGAACATCAACACGAATGTCATGTTCGCAAACCCGTCTAAAAGAACTATAGCAATTAGACGCAGTTTACCGATCAAATGACATTCCCGGTCGGAGATATAATGTAAGCACTGTAAACTGACACGTTTAAATTTCGATCGACTGAATTTCCCGAAGTGGGCCCCACGCAAATCTGCTGTACAGTAAAAAACACTGGGCCCAAATGAACAGTTCCAGAAACCACAATTTCCCTAGTAGAATCCACAGAAGAAAGATGACCCACTGATTCACCTAGACGGCCGCAGTTCCGCGGCTAAAGCATGGCTTTGGCGGCTGTTCCGCGGCCGTACGGTCGGATCAGTGGGTCGAATTTCTTCTGTTTTCTTTAAAAACCCTGCTTGATTTTCTGGTATGGTCAAAATGATTTTTAGACCAGTTTGAAAATTAACAGAAACTTTAGACTTGAAAAATTGTAGTTTTTGAAAATCCGATCGATCGATGTTTTAAAACGTGCTAGCACAAGTTAGTAAAGCTTAATGGCGTGGCTCTGATACCATGTAAGTCTACGGTAGCGCCCCGGCCGTCTTTCAGACGCCAAAATGTGGAACAAAAACTTTTATAACTGGCGCTATCGCATACTATAACCCGGATCTGCCATTAACGCTAAACTAAAAATCTACAAAGAGGGAAGTAAGGTTATACCGAACGATCCGAGTCCTTCATTCTTTAACCATCATCCCACGCTCTGTTGCGGCTGCTCCGATCTCGTCGATCTCCGATCTCCTCGTCCAGGTGGCACCACGTCATCGGATCTTTAAACGGGCTCCCGCCTCTGACTCGAGGCAACTCGGTCGTCAAGTTTGCTAAAAGAGATGATCAAGAATGATGTAGAGAATGAGTAGAAGACTTTGTCTCGCTTCGTCCAAAGCCATGGACGAACGGTTAATGAAGCTGCCATGGGAATCGGGTGATGGAATGAAATGTACTGTGAAATTCCATACACCGAAAACTATCATAATCTTTTAACCAAATGAAGTGAGAGTGAAAAATCTCATCATCACCAAGGAGGGGGCCGGCCACAATATATAGAGATAGGGGGTGATGGTAGGAGCAAGGGGGGTGACCACAAGCCAAAGCTTCTCACAAAATATCAAGAAGAAATATCTATTGCGAACACAAAGTGTGAACACAATAAATGCACCAAGTGTGAACACAATAAATGAAACAATGAGTCACCTTCCAAGAAGCCTTCTAAGAAGCTTCCTCTCATGACTCACCTCATGACTCACCCAAAAAAAGAAAAGATAAATCCGTCTTTAACCGAATGTTAAAAGACGGCTGATAGAAAACTGGAAACTGGCAACTTCCAAAAGTGATCCCGAAACGAATTTCAGGATAACCCCGCAACTGTATAAATATACCCGCATTTGTATTACGACCGAATACAAATGCAACAGAGACAAAGATATTATATCTATCCTGTATAATACACGGATCCGGCTTAAACCAAAGCCCACCAGCATTATCTGCCCGAAAAATAACACGTGCGTAAACGCACGTGCATTTTCCGAACCCTGCCATAAAACCATACGGCCTCTACAACGTTTTGCCCGAACTTGGGAAACTATCTGTGGGGGACTCTAATGACTCGTCAGTACCCTGACAGTGGGTTTAACCACAAGCCGTCAGCGGCACTAGCTGTGCGTAGCGGCTGCCCATGGACTGACCTCAAGGGAGGCCGATGAGCGAACTCATCCGGAAACTCTACTGAGCCTAACAGTGATAATGTATATACAGTCTGGTCCATTCGTCTATGAGTATCGCATATCCTGCCTAGGGGGCTAGTAACGTCAGACCCCCAATAACTGTATAAGTCGTGTCGGAGACAAGCCCTGAACACCCTGAGAAACTACTGGAGTACCTACCAGTAAATCTCACCTGCCTTGGCCAAGGACTTGGTGTAATGGCTTTCCTAGACACAGCGCGACCTCCACCACCAATACCGGGAGAGACGAATCCCCTGCCGATCCGCTCACGTGCCTCCATGTGGCTCAGGACTGTACCCAAAAACTACCTGTTTACACGACTCCTTTGAGCCGTGGTAGGGTAGAAATCAAAGCACAGTGGGAACTCACACGAGAAAAATGACGACCTCAGGTTGATGAACTAACCTGTACACATGTCACCAGGGAACTGCTATCTGACGATATGTATAATACCAACTAGCAGGTTCCCGGCGAGTCCTGTCCGGTGTACTCATAACCCAATGAGCACCTGTATACATCTTAGGTGAACCAACTGACACCAGTGGCTTGTGAGACTGGCCACCGCCCCTCGTCGGGGTCTCGACTGTATACACTAGTCTACTCCGGAGTATCGATGCCCTGTCTCAAAACTCCCACGACTAGGGACCACTATTAAAGAAATGCTTATAGACCACCCAACTCTCACTTATATGATCGCCCTCATACTGTTGGTAGTCAAGCAAGATCCTAAGGGCTCTATCAAAGTGTAATCGTGATCAGTCACCTGAACCTATACACGACTGATAAAGGCAAACCAGATAGCATACTATCATCTCGAGTAAGACTGTCCTACCGGTATAGGTCCTCCTCAATCATTGCAATCACGTACCTGCGATCCAATAATTGACTTTGAAGGCACTATATCCAACAGAGTGAAGACCCGAAGGACTCGAGTCTCATGGTATAACTCTTTTCATAGTAGATAGCTTCTCTTTTTGCTAGTTGGGTTTATGGTAGATTCGGTTTAGTGTTATTCTAGCGCCAAGTTTTCGTTCATAGAAATTTTTTTGTTCCGCATCTAGCCACGGAAGTTTGCCGGGGCTCTATCGTAACCTTTCATGGTATCAGAGCCAACCCATAAAACCTAAACTAGCTAGTTCTAACATGTTTAAAATATCGATCGTCCGAATTTTTCAAAACCGCATTTCCATTATCATGCTTTCTGCCGATTTTTAAAAGTGGTCTAAAAATTATTTTCAGTGTATCAGAAATTCGTGCAGGCATTTCTTAGACCCTACAAGAAATTTGAAATCACGATCCCTTCATAAAGCCGCGGAATCGCGGCATAAATGGCATGTTTGCCGCGGTTGCGCGGTTCTATTGGGGAATCGGTGCACAATTTTTCTTATGGGTGTCTATTTTTTTGGAATTGTGGTTTCTGGGATATTTAATTCATGGGCCCAGATTTGTTTGAGTACTGGATTAGCGCTCGGGGCCTATTCGGAAAAGTTTAGTCGATCGAAATTTTAAAATACATGTGATTATCAGTACTTAGTTTAGCATCTGCGACCGTGAATGTCATTTGATTGGTATATCCCGTCTATCTGCTATATGTTCTTTTAGAAGGGTTTGTGAACATGACATTCACGTTGATGTTCTGTGTTTGTTCTGTGGTTGTGGTTGGATAGTCATGGTTGATAGATTGTGGTGCAATGTTATTTGTACAGTTAAAAATTCATTTGTATATTCATATTGCGGGGCGAGCGTCCGACATGTAGACTGCCGTTTTTTCCGTGTTGTATATTATTTGTTTGGGGCACGACCGGGTTGAGGTCGTTGTCACCATTGTACATATTATTTTCTTTTTCTGTACTAGGATTACCCCATGGTGGAGTGTACGAATAGCCGGGTTCTAGAAGACAACAAGTCCGCATCTTATGGCGTTGAGACGGAGGGGGCTTCATTCTAGAATTGGCTGGCTATTCGCCGCACTCGTAGGGGGTATAGGATGATCCACGGAGGGCGCTCAAGTTACCGGATTCCGTGGAGTGCTGGATGGCCCATTCACTTTGTTGATTGGGGTTGTCTCACTTTTGGGATTGGCGGGTAACTTGCCGCGCTCGTAGGGGTCCAGGTTTTCATTGCACCGGCTATCCATACGACCGGGAACGTCGGGTTTTATTTGCGGCTCAAATGAAACCCGGGGCACCAAGATTTTCCACCATTCTGTATTGTTGGCTGAGATTCTGTGATGTTGATTATATCATGTCTGGGACGAATGTTATGTATATTTATATATATACTAATAGATATTGTATATGTTTTGCACCCGCGTTAGTCCAGCCCCCGCTTTGTCGTTAGTTAAGTAACCTAACGGGAGATGACGGGGTACAGTGGAGAATGCGGATGGCATATACGTACATCATATTTTCGTTCTTTTCTGGTGTGATAGGTTAAATGATCGGACCGCATTAATTTTGATTAATGCAAGAAAAGAAACCTAAAAAGGATGTTGTTGGAACAAATTTCGAAAAACTATAGTTATATTCTTTCGCTTTACATAGTGGTATTCGGTTGTGAATATCCTGCACCTCATCCCACGAGGCGAGAGCCGAGATCCCTTCACGGGGAGTGACCTCTTAAGCAAAAGTCTATACTGTAGATTACTCGTTTTTTTTCGAAACAAGAAGTTTTCAAAAGCGGAGCTTAGACCACTCCGTTTCAAAACTGCTCAGGTTCTTTCAACGATATCAAGTTCATTATGTTAACGGGTTTTCGTCAAAAACCCAGCTGTAGCCCTCCGTTGTTTCAGATTATTATTGCTCGGTATTCGTGCTACGTATGTCGTGCTCAGCCGAGGCATAGTGTTCGGTAGCTATGTAATGCTTTTATGTAGCATTAGATGTGATTGGTTAGGACAGTCGTACGGTCATTTTGGCTCAGTCAAGGACTCGTACGGGTGGTCTAATGCAAACAAGATAATGACGGGTTGAACTTGACTAGGTTCCTTTGATATGCTGGCTCAGTCAAGGTCACTTGGGTCGTAGGGGCAAAAACCACATCGGGAGTTTCAAATATACAGAAAACTTGTAGATTTAGCATACCTTCTGGAGTGTGGTGACTAGAGTGGATTCCATCTACTGCATCATACAATGATAGCTGGATCCCGATCCCATTGATGAGTAGGATTACTCTCGGGAGATTATTTCACTTAACAATCAATGCTAGAAACCAAGTTGGTGTCTAGAACGGTGTTAGCGGGGCAACGCCTCCAGGGAAAAGAGGTTACATAATTAAGGAACTTCGCGAGAGCGTTGGAAAACCTCCCTCGAAGTACCAACACTAGCCTGACCGAAAGGTTAAGCAAGTATTGTGATGTGTGATTAATTCTGACTAGTTCTTCTTTTAAGGTTTGAAGAAGAATTCGAGGAAACAGTGGGAGCCATCCTGGTTAGATCAATTAATAACCAATCTAATCTTGCAAGAGCGCATGCTAAGTGTTTTTCTCTCTCTCTCCAGGTAGCAACCATTTCACGCCCTAATCAAGATAATAAAATGTTTCGCTTGACCGATCCGAATTCTTATTCGGGGCTGGGGAATGTCGGTTTAGCTCTAACTTATGATGGAGGTCATGAGTATGAGCTAGGGAAAGTGGATTGCATGAATTCCTTGATGACCCCATCGAAGAAGAAGCACACTATTGCGTCTTCTTCAGGTGTTCTTGTTATTGAGAACTGTTTTTCAGTCAGTCCTACCTCCTGGGTACTAGATACCGGATTAGGATCTCAAATCTGTAATTTATTGCAGGGACTGAGAAAAAGTAGGATGGTTGGACCTGGTGATATGTCTCTCATAGTAGGGAACGGAGCACAAGTTGATGCTGCAGCCGTCGGTGAATATCACCTTGTGTTACCGAGAGGCAATACTATGATTTTGAACAATTGCTACTATGTACCTTCTATGGTTTGCAACATCATATCAGTTTCTTTACTTAATAAAGATGGATATAAGTTTGTTCTTGATAGAAATATCATGAATATTTACTTTAATCAGGTATTGGTTGCAGAAGGTACACTGTGTAATGGTATCTATGTTCTAAATCAAAATACAGTTCTCAATGTACAAAACACACGCAATAGGAAAAGTTCATAAACGAATGAATCCTACTTGTGGCATTGTAGACTTGGTCATATCGGAGAGAAAAGACTAAGTAAGTTGCGTAAAGATGGACTTTTGAATACGTTCGAATTTTCATCTTATGAAACTTATCAGTCTTTTCTCAAGGGAAAGATGACAAAATCTCCGTTCACCGAACATGGAGAAAGAGCAGCAGAGCTCTTGGGACTCATACACAGTGATGTATGTGGTCCGATGTCTATCAATGTAAAGGGTGGGTTCTCATACTTCATTACATTCACTGACGATCTCTCTAGTTTCGGATATATGTATCTTATGAAACATAAATCTGAAGCATTTGAGAATTTCAAAGAATATAAAAATGAAGTAGAGAATTAGGTTGGCAAAAGTATCAAGATCCTCCGATTTGATAGAGGAGGGGAGTACTTAAGCACGGAATTCCTTGATTACTTAAAAGATAATGGTATTCTCTCTCAGCTTACTCCTCCGTATACACCACAGCACAACGGTGTATCGGAGCGGAGGAACTGTACCCTATTGAACATGGTTCGCTCCATGATGAGTAACGCCGAGTTACCTTTTTCATTTTGGGGACATGCGCTTTTGACAGCGGCATATCTATTGAATGATGTTCCATCCAAATCTGTGCCTAACACACCATTCGAGATATGGAATGGTAAAAGACCGTATCTTAAACGTATTAAGATATGGGGTTGTTCGGCCTATGTTAAAGTACAGAATCCGGAAAAACTTCAGGCACTATCAGTTTTGTGCAATTTTGTGGGTGTAAGACTACGGTAGAGCCCCGGCAGTCTTTCCGAGGCCAGAATGCGGAAACGAAAACTTTTTCAAAACTAGAAACCGGCGCTATCGTATGCTTAAAACCCGGATCAAACCATTAACCCATAACTAGAAACTAGAGAAAGGGTTAGAAAGCTATACCGATCGATCCGTGTCCTTCGGTCTTTGGCCACCATTCCAAGCTCCTCGCGGCATCTCCGATCTCCGGTCTTCTCGTCGGAAGGGCACCACATCATCGAGTCTTTTTACGGGCTCCCGCTTCGTCCGAACCAACTCGGGCACGAAGTTCGCTAGCCGACGTGTCCAAGGCGATGTAGAGTGTGTGTGACAACTTTTTCTCTTGCATCCATTGTATGGATGGAGGTTAAAGGTGATGCCATTGGTGGAAATGGTGAGCTCAAGAAGCAAGAGGAAGAAGAAGAAGAAGTGCCTTTCTTTTTCTTATGTGTTGTGTTGATATGAAGAAATGAGAGCTAGCATCATGATACAAGAGATCACCTCTCTCATATGGCAGCCCCTTCTCTTTTTACCTCTCATTTCAACACTCAAATTACTCAATTAACATGACATGTTCACACAAAAAGAGACCATGAGTCACCAAAATGAACATGTCACATTAATTGCACCTCATCATGATTTCTAGCTCATAATTTCCATATGCAAACATTAATCCAAATGTTTGCAACAATAAAAAGATACGGCAACATTTATAGTAAACTCATGACGGATCACAAGGATACCCCTCACCTGTATATACATACCTGCATCCGCATTCCGACCGAATGCGGATGCGATGAGACTAAAGTAATCCAACAAATCTAATATTAGGATTCGGCTTAAACCAAAGCCCACTAGTATGATCCGCCCGATCATGATCCGTGCACTATTGCACATATATGATCGAACCCTACCATATATCATACGGCCTCTACAACGTTTCGCCCGAATCTTGAGAAACTGTCTGTGGGGGACTCTAAAGACTCGTCAATACTTTGGCTGTGGATTTAACCACTAGCACGTCAGAGGTACTAGCCGTACGTAACGGGCTACCAGGTATTGACAAAAAGGGAGGTCGATGAGCGAACTTATCCTGACATCCTACTGAGCTTGTCAGTGACAATATCCGTACAGTCCGGTCCATTCGTCTATGAGCATTGCATGGCGGGCCTAGGGGGTTGGTAAAAGTCAGACCCCCAAAAGCGGTACAAGTCATGTCGGAGTGTAGCCCAGAACACCCTGAGATACTACTGGAATACCTACCAGTAAATCTCTTGCCTTGGCTAAGGACTTCATGTAATGGCTCTCCTAGACACAACGCGATCTCACCCCCAATACCGGGAGAGATGAAACCCCTGCCGATCCGCTCACTGCCTCCATGTGGCTCAGGACTGTACCCAACTAAAACTTGTTTGCACGACTCCTTTGAGCTGTGGTAGGGTAGTAATCAAAGTACAGTGGGAACTCACACGAGACAAATGACGATCTTAGGTCGATGAACTAACCTGTACACATGTCACCAGGGAACTGCTATCTAACGTCAGGTATAATACCAACTAGCATGTTCCCGGCGAGTCCTTTCCGGTGTACTCATAACCCTATGAGCACCTGCATACATCTTAGGTGAACCAACTGACACCAATGGCTTGTGAGACCGGCCACTACCCCTCGTTGGAGTCTCGACTGTATACACTAGTCTACTAATGGAGTATCGATGCCCAGTCTCGAAACTCCCACGACTAGGGACCACTTTAAAGATGTGCTTATAGACCCCAGCTCCCACGTATATGATCGCCATCATACTACTGGCCGTCAAGCAAAAATCCTATGGGCTCTATCAACGTGTAATAGAGACTTGCAAGGTGTTCACACCATAATATTGCATTATTATATTCCCCATTCTTATTCTTTTTATAAATAAACAGATGCTTTTGATGCATGTCTGCTACATGTTACAGGTTACAAGTTCTGGGAGCAAAAACAGCGAAAAACACAAAAGACGACACAAAAGAAGGATTTTTGACCAACAAATAGGAAGATCTTAGTAAAGCCTAGAAGAAGAATAGTTCACAATCAACAAGGCAACGCAAGATCCAAATTGTCAAGGCGAACGGTTAAAAGATCCATTGCAAAGTGTTCACTGAAGATCTGGAATCACTGTAGAAGCCCAAATGGAAAACTAACTGAAGAAATGAAAAGCCCAGAAGAACCTAAAGAAGCCCAGGAAAATTCATCAAATGATGACATTGGGCCGCGGAACCGCGGCCCAAGCGCGCCAATGCCGCGGTTCCGCGGCCTTATAAAGCCCTCATTCAAATAAAATTTTACCATAATGTTGAGTCGGCTATGGAAAGATTTCCTGGGGGTATATTTGTAATTGTAGACATGCGGAGCAATTGTAAACCTAGGGTTTCCTATTCTCTATAAATAGGAACCCAAAACATAGTATTTTCTTTATGCCTCTTTTCATTAATAAATTTTAGAATTTTTTTGGAGAGCATCGGTGCCTCTTTTCAATTCATGAATCCAGATCTGACAACCCTGCGTTGATGTTTGGAGAGAGCCATCTGTAAGAAGTTTTATTTAATTGTTCTAGTTTAGATTTTAATTCCTTGCCTTAGATGTTAGCTTTGGGAAGGGCTTTTGAGAGATGGGATCTCTCATCCTTTTCTTACCCATCACATAGAAATCTATAGGACTCCATGCATACACGCACACATCGCGCCCTACGGCACCCTATCCCTCGAGGTAGCGGTGATACCGTAGTATAAAGGTCCGGTTGCGCGCGTTTTCCATGGAGGTTAGGGTAAGGATCTCTAAAGGAAGGACAAGAACCTAGAGGAAGGAACACCTTCTCGAATGGATCTAATCCCCTTTATTGATAATTACCATAACTCCTCTTAGATCCTAATCTGGGTATAGAAAGCGTTGAGATTTATTTACATTTCCAAAACATTCCTAAACTTAACCCTAGCAAGATTGAGATCTAGATAATTGCCCTAGGATAATTTAGGTTTTAGATTTAATAATTATTCCGAACACCTTTCGGAATTAACTCGTAAGCACGAATAGGAAATTCACAAAATCCCTGTGGACCGACCTGTACTCACCGGCTAGCTGCAAAGCGACGCCGTTCTTGATTACGGTTACAAATATTTTTGATCTATCTTTTAGAAAGCGCAAGCACGCTAAATCATTCAATCAAATGGCGCCGTTGCCGGGGATGGCGTAGAATTTTCTTTTCGCGATTTCGGGTTAATCATAAAATTAAAAAAATCATAAAAATATGAAAAATCAAAAAAATATAAAAATATATATAATTTTTTATTTTTGGAAGGGATACTTTGTGGTTGAATTTTTGCAGGATATACAAATTCGGATCTGGAAATTTCCAGAAAGCGAAACGGAAAAAGAGATATCGGAACAGAAGGGATTTTAAAAAACAGAGAAGCACAAAAATTTTGGAGCTTCAAACCCCCCATTCCGCCGCGATTCCGCGGCCAAAACCCACCTTAGGCCGTGGAACCGCGGCCGTCTAGTCGAATCAGAGCACTAAATTTTTTTTTAGGGATCCGCGCCGGCATCTCCACCGCGTAACCGCGGTGGGAACATTACATTGGCCGCGGAAGGGCGGTCATCTAGAGGTATCATCTTGGGAAAATTTTTCTGTAAGCTCCGCTCTTTCTCTTCTGCAAATATTGATATATCCTCTGTAGATTTTCCTGCAGGATTTTTGTGGTTTAAAAAATATATTCCCTTCCAAATAACAATTTTGTGCAGGATTTTTGCGGCCCGCTTAAATTAGAAATAAATTGCATGTAATATTTTGCTGTTGCATATCTTGTGTTGAAAATCTTTTTGCAACAAAATTTTCCTAATAAAGAATAAAAAAAAAAGAATAAGGAAAATTTTGATAGAAACTTGCAAAGTTTTTAGCCGCAAATATATCCTTGCACCACAATAAACCTTCCTTCTTTTCACCCATTCTTCTAACATGGGTACCCCACATAAAAAATCTCTTGCCGAACTTTGGTATCCCGAACCTAATTTTGCGTCGTACGTCAATTTGTTCGGTCAATTTAAAGACGATCCCTCCTTGCCAAAATATCTTTGAAAGATCAAATAGAGGCGTCTAGGAGAAATAGTTTGACTTTTCAACCCACTTTGTGTCAACCAAGTCAACCTTTACCACCTACATATGTCGATACCACTTCTT
This sequence comes from Agapanthus africanus, assembly GCA_030015575.1. NCBI lineage: Eukaryota > Viridiplantae > Streptophyta > Magnoliopsida > Asparagales > Amaryllidaceae > Agapanthus > Agapanthus africanus. The sequence goes on along the minus strand of CM057347.1, from coordinate 199,674,274 downwards.
CAAGTCCTTCTGTCACTCCTAGGCCGATGTCCATTGCTGAGCATATTGCTCAATCTCGCAGTCGATCTTTCACCCCTCTCCACTCATCTAGTTTTAGGGATCCACACGATTATTCACCTTGTTATCCATATGTTGACCCTACCCTTGTCCAACCGCCCACTTCCTACAAGTCATACCCGACTTTCCCACCTTCACTAGACACCGTTTCGACACAGCCATCAGGGAGTTTTGCATCTCCAAACGATTTTGAATGTTTTACCGAAACCCCCTCACCACCTAAGTCTAGTTTGGAAGAGTCGTTGGAAGCGTACATTGCAGCAACAAATAAAATGACTAGGAATGTGGAAGCGTCCGTGGCCGCCCTTGTGCAACCTAGTGAACCGGTAGCTAGTTTCCCACTAGCTCAAAAAATTTTAATGTATAAGGAGGCGGTTGGACAGAGTGAGAATGAGAGAGGATTTTCAAATCAAACCTACCCTTACCCCATTGAATCCCACAACTCCTGTTTTCCATCGATTGCCCTAAATAGTTCACTTGTTGAAAATAAAAATGAGTTGTGTAATTTTGTAGTGTTTGATTTGCCAAATTGTGAAGAACCCCTTTCGAGTAAAACCGTACCTAATCCTTTCGACCTTTACACCTCCCATCTAGAACCTAAATCGATAGATATCCATGCTTTTGATGAGGTGTCTAAGGAAATTGATTTTCACTTGATTGAGGATATAGACGCCGGGAATATTTCGGATGATGAACCTGTCGATTTAATTGAGATTTTATGTTCAAATCATCATCCCGAGTTATTAAATGTTTCTCCCGAATCTAATATGCGTCTTGAATTTGATGATAATAGCATGGATGAGTTAAGTTTTGAGGAAAATTATAAAGATAATATTGAGGAGAGTTTTGAGGATAATATTGAGGTTGAATCATTTTTGTTTGATGTGTCTGATTTTCCAATTCATCCTCCTGAACCTTTGACTGTTATATCACCCTCTCTCCTTCCCATCGTTCCGACCCCGCTTGAAGACTGTGAGCTTGAAACCTTTTCCTTTGAATCTGACACAATTCTTACAGACGATAACACCTACGAGTGTTTCACTTTTTCGGACGATGCTGATGACTCACCGCCCGAGTTTGAGTCCTTTACATTTTCAGAAGAGCCATCAGACTCGGTTGATTATAGTAGTTTCGAACCATTAATGGAATTTTCAAGTTCGAAACAGTTTATTACGGTGAGAAAGATAATATCCTTAATTCACTCCCTTTCGTCTTTCCCATTGTTCCGACGGTACAAGAGACCGTGACGCTTTCATCTTCAATACCAAGTTCGGCGTACCCATGTTTTCTTGCGAATCTTGAGGGATTTGACCCCATTTCCCGACGGGTTGATAGGTTAGCGCAGTCGCTTTTAACACATCGATCATCACATATTGCGCTAATTTATTCACTCGATTTACACCCTCAAGTTCGCGCCATCCTTCTTTCTCCTTTCCGCCCTTCTTTCCCCCCACCGAGACCATATTCTACCATTCTTCTTTCCACACGGTCTCGCATGTTTCTCATTTCTTTCATCTCCATCCCATTCTTGCACCGACTATACCTTTACCATGATAAGATTTTTGAATGGTTGGTGCTAACATTTGGCTTGTGTAAGGCCAAGCTTAAGTTTGGGGGGAACCTTGTTGTATATATGTATATATATTTTTGTTTTCTTTTTCTATAAAAGATAAAAAAAAAATTCAAAACATTAAAAAAATATAAAAAAAAACTGTAAATAAATAAACAGGGGAGTGCCGGTATTTTTACCCTCTTAGTTTAGCATGACAGTGAGGACACTGTCAAGTTCAAGTTTGGGGGTATGCTCGGTACGTCTTCTTCCTTCGCATTCATTTGTACATATTTTTGCATTTGCATACTTATTTGAAAACCCATAAAAATTGAAAATTTTCAAAAATTATAAAAATAATTGTATTCAATTTTGGCCATATTTGACTTGAGTTTGACAAATAGGTTAACTGGTTAGGAACAATTAGATCTTAGACTTAGTAAATAAAAAACCCTAAAGATAACCTTTTTTAAAGTTTAACGGTAGAAAGTATATGCCTTGTAGTTTATTTAGAAATAAGCAAATTTTGGGTTCACTTTTTGGGCTAAGTCGAAACGAAGGAAAAATATTGAAGCTTTTATTAGAGTATAAGTTTGAAAAATAGTTCCTAGCTTAAGTCTAGATTCTGAAAATGTATACCCTACAATTTGCACAATCACGCACCTTGAAACTTGGAATAGTAGAAGAGACCTTGAAATGCTCTTGTCTAAAGTCCTTAGTACGAAGAAAATTAAAAGAAAAAAAAGTGTGAATAAAGAATAAAAAAAATGGACACTGGTTTTTGTGATTACTTAAGGCTGCAAAAATAGAAAAATATTTAGCGAGGGTGCTTCATCACCTAGTGCCTTAGACCAACTGGTTTGGGAGTCACTGCTAAAGCCTTGGGTGTTACAAGACTATGATTTACGCTTTAAAGTGCAAACACATCATATAATCGGTTGTTGGTACCTCAAGAAGTATTAACGGTCGCATGAAGGATGTGTAAGCAAAAATTCAATTAAAAATTCACCAATTAAGAAGTGCTTTGGACAACGGACAAGAGTATGATTGCTTGATTTGAATTTCCAAGTGTAGCGGTGATTTCTACACACACGTAGGGGTATGTGATTGGAGTTTAGATGAGAGAAAGGAGTGAAGAATAGAACTTGTATCTTTAGTAGAGTTGATAAAAATTCCTAAGTGGAGATGGAACCCTAGAAGGAAAACTTAAGAGATGCCGAAAGCTAAGTAAGTCTATAGAACATATATAATCTTAAGTTAAATGATGAGGAAGTGTGAAGAATATGGGTGGATAATTTGCGAGTCAACGATAATAGAATTCTTAGTTAGAAAACCTAATTGGAGAACAAAAGTCAATGGGCCAAATTGATAGGATTTTGTGGGTGTAATCCGCTGAAAACCCTCAGGAGACAACACTCCTCCTACTAGGGATACCTAGAGGTTTAACGGCTTGTTGCACGTGCTCAGTGCAATCGCGTTTCCCTGCGAAAGTGTGGCTAGGTTAGGATCTTAGTGAATAAAAATAAGTTTGCTCGAGGACGAGCAAAAGATAAGTTTGGGGGTATTTGTTCACACCATAATATTGCATTATTATATTCCCCATTCTTATTCTTTTTATAAATAAATAGGTGCTTTTGACGCATGTCTGCTACATGTTACAGGTTACAGGTTCTAGGAGCAAAAACAGTGAAAAACACAAAAGACGACACAAAAGAAGGATTTTTGACCAACAAATAGGAAGATCTTAGTAAAGCCTAGAAGAAGAATAGTTCACAATCAACAAGGCAACGCAAGATCCAAATTGTCAAGGCAAACGGTTAAAAGATCCATTGCAAAGTGTTCACTGAAGATCTGGAATCACTGTAGAAGCCCAAATGGAAAAATAACTGAAGAAATGAAAAGCCCAGAAGAACCTAAAGAAGCCCAGGAAAATTCATCAAATGATCTCACCATTGGGCCGCGGAACCGCGGCCCAAGCGCGCTAATGCCGCGGTTCCGCGGCCTTATAAAGCCCTCATTCAAATAAAATTTTACCATAATGTTGAGTCGGCTATAGAAAGATTTCCTGGGGGTATATTTGTAATTGTAGACATGCGGAGCAATTGTAAACCTAGGGTTTCCTATTCTCTATAAATAGGAACCCAAAACATTGTATTTTCTTTATGCCTCCCTTCATTAATAAATTTTAGAATTCTTTTGGAGAGCATCGGTGCCTCTTTTCAATTCATGAATCCAGATCTGACAACCCTGCGTTGATGTTTGGAGAGAGCCATCTATAAGTAGTTTTATTTAATTGTTCTAGTTTAGATTTTAATTCCTTGCCTTAGATGTTAGCTTTGGGAAGGGCTTTTGGGAGATGAGATCTCTCATCCCTTTCTTACCCATCACATAGAATCTATAGGACTCCATGCATACACGCACACACCGCGCCCTACGGCATCCTATCCCTCGAGGTAGCGGTGATACCGTAGTATAAAGGCCCGGTTGCGCGCGTTTTCCATGGAGGTTAGGGTAAGGATCTCTAAAGGAAGGACAAGAACCTAGAGGAAGGAACACCTACCCAAATGGATCTAATCCCCTTTATTGATAATTACCATAACTCCTCTTAGATCCTAATCTGGGTATAGAAAGCGTTGAGATTTATTTACATTTCCAAACCATTCCCAAACCTAACCCTAGCAAGATTTAGATCTAGATAATTGCCCTAGGATAATTTAGGTTTTTAGATTTAATAATTATTTCGAACACCCTTCGGAATTAACTCGTAAGCGCGAATAGGAAATTCACAAAATCCCTGTGGACCGACCCGTACTCACCGGCTAGCTGCAAAGCGACGCCGTTCTTGATTGCGGTTACAAATATTTTTGATCTATCTTTTAGAAAGCGCAAGCACGCTAAATCATTCAATCACAAGGTTACCTAAAGCAATGCACGATGATAAAGATAAACCAGATAGCATACTATCATCTTGAGTAAGACTGTCCTACCGGTATAGGTCCTCCCTCAATCATTGCAATCACGTGCTTGCGATCCAATAATTGACTCTGAGGGCACTATATCCAACAATCTCCCACTTTCACTCAAGGCTAATTATTGCGTGTCGCATACTCACAGCCCGTGTGATACCGAACACCCAACTCCTCTACTAATCAGCCTCACAAAGCCCGTTTGCGAAACTATTGCATTCGAGGAATAGCCTCAGTGAGTGGATCTGCCCTGATGTTTCTTTCTATGTCTCTCTTTATCTCAAGTTCGCGGAGAAAGCCATCTCCCGAAATGAGCAATACCTGTCTTAGAATATGTCTGGATATCTGATGGGACCTAGTTCATAAATGAACTCCAAAACCAAACTTCTTAGACCGTATCGTCAACTGAATTTAATCAGTATCCTGCGCCACACCTCCCTCAGTATCCCCTTGGACCACCTGTCCAAAATACTGCCCCTCGTCAGAGGGAAAAACTATAACTCTGACAACCACTCTGTCATCCAGGTCACCTTGGAAGCCTGGAATGATAACCGTCTCCTGAAAGAGGCTGTTTGTTATCATATCCATAGAACATCCACTTATGTTCTAAAACTGCTTCCGAACGTTTCTCCAGGATACAATTAATATCAACTTATTGCATCTGGTGCAAAAAAAAAAACATCTGGTGTGGTACTTGACATCTCATGATCAACTCAATTGCCTAAGCAAGTGATCTGCCAATTATGCACATCCCTCTCCCTTTTAGTCTGTAAGACATCTTTAGAGAGGGTGACTCCATCACCTGCAGGTACACCACCATGCCAGGAGTCGTCCAGTCTAAAACACCTTTAGAATGGTGTCTAAGTACCCAAATTGGGAAACCACCCAAATCTAGATCTAAAACCATAGATCTAGTAACCAGAATGTCTGATATTATATCTATATCCTATTTGGAGAAACCACTGTGAGACAACCAAAGTATAACCGATCGTAGTATAGAAATTTCACTTCCTACTCTGTGTATGTCATCCAAATACCAGGACATCACACCCTACTACCTTCTTAACAGATCCATCCCCTATTCTGATGAAGTCAAACCTATGACTGTCACATCAGAAATAGATGATCTATCTCCGCTATATCTGCTTTAGTCTATAAATAGACATAAGTCACTTGCGCACTATGCTTCCGCTGCTCCTACTGACTACGACAACCCTCTGGCAGAGTCATATACACGTACACTTCTAAAGCTAGTTTAGAACGACGCTATACTCATCCTCCTGCCGGGTCTCACAGTCTGGAACAACAGCAATGGCAAGTCTGGGTAAACAAGAACCTCCCTGTTACCGTCCTTGAGCATACCGAAGTACCTCTCGAGTGCCTGAGGTTACCCACCATATCTACGGAGTGGCCAATGGAATGTCAAACCATATTGAATCTTTAGGTTCTTATCAAATTTTCAGTAATCGTTTGCGGTTCTGGAATCACTTCCAGTTCTACCATACTCCCACTACTGTTTTTCTGAAAAAATCCATTTTTATTAAAACTGTGACGAGTCAAGAACAATATCACTATTAATCTTCCAGATGGTAGAAAGTCAACCCTCGTCATAGCTCGGGTTAACCCACAAACAGCCATTACAGAAACGTGCCTTGAGTTATCCAGAGTCTGGTTTTAAGCATAAGCCGGACAACTCTACGAAGCTTAACATTGTTAAGATATGAACTATTCTATATCCAATATAGAAACAGAGGCACTGATTTAATTGGAACTAGATTCAAATCATGCAGCTGTCTCCAGTGCATGTCAACTAAATGGAAGGAGGCCGATCAGCGTTACTCAACTTAGGAATGCATCCAGATATGAGTAACCTGAAAGAGAAACAAGTTTCTCAAAAACCATTACTATCAACTAAATACCATAGACAAGTATCTACATATTCGATTACCTTGAAGAATCCCGATACTTGCAACACCTGGTTCTCTACTTTACTCTTATACCTACAACTTCTCAAAACTTGGACCTTGTGTTTCTACGAAACACTTGTCTAAAACAAGAGAAGTCACAAGTAAACAGAGTATAGTACGAGTACCAACCCCTCTGTCCTAATGGACACTGGACAATATACAATACTCTGTATAAGTCCCTTGAGTTTAATAACTCATTCGCTGTGTGTCGTAGGTTGAAAACTGTACTTATGGTTAAGAAGAATTACACCGCTGTTTTAATGCTCCTTACCAAACCATCCACTGATATAGGTAAATGTCATAGAGATAATTTCAAAAAGTTATATCTCACTTTATAAAAATAAACGTACAGATATATCAATTTGAAATTGGTGCATTACAACGGATATTCAAAACCAAATATTTGCCGTCCGGCAAACAACCCAGGTGATTTCCTCAAATATCACCAATTACAACGAATTCGGATATAATGAAGATGATCACCTAATTCCCAATAACTTACTCCCACTCATCATCTGTAAAACCATACAGATGTGAGAATCATACCTGGTAAATACATACCCTGGAATAAGTGTCTAATTGGGAAATCAGTTTTCTATTAACAGTACACAGTGAAACTGAAACATGTAAATGTTTTGACGGGGTATCCGGGTATTCCTAGTAATGCCTCTTCCATTATCAGATTCATAACTATAACCGTATGTTTCTTTGCCATCTCTCCAAATCCCTTCATATGTCTTTAGTCATTACCTTCTGTACACCCCTTTAGGCCAAATGGTTTTCTTCCTTCCCTACCGTTCGGCACCAGCCTATGGTTTGGAAGAAGACTATCCAATAAGCATAATAGGTGTACTGTCCTAATCCTAGGAGCACTCGCAATGCGAGAGTAGGTAAAGATATAAGACAACTGAATAAACCTTATTCCCATTTCTCTTGAACTAGAATCCATCCTCGAACTGGAACAAGTTCCTTCGAGTTCGTATATAACCATATGATGGAGTATCCAAATAACTGTGGATCTTCGTAGTGATACGATGTGTCCTGGAGAAATATAAAGGTGAAGTAGGAGTGGCGATGAAATACTTGGTTTGGTCGTGAATAGCAGTCGCGGTTTACATTGCTCACTTACTAATCCCTTTATTTGTCTTTACTTAATACCTTCTGCACACCTTCGTTAGGCTAATTGTTTTTCTTCATTCCCCACCGTACGGCACCTGCCTATGGTTTGGAAGAAGACTATCCAATTAGCATAATAGGTGAACCGTCCTAATCCAAGGAGCACTTGCAACCTGAGAGAAGGTAAAAGGAAAACACAATTGAATAGTCCTATTCATTTTCTCCAGAACCAGAAACCATCCTCGAATAAGTTCCTTCGAGTTCGTATATAACCATACGATGGTTTTATCCAATGGAAGAGGATGTTCGTAGTAATACGGGGTGTTCTGGAGAAAAAGGTTAAAAGTAAGGGTGGCAATGATGTATGCAACTCTTACAATCCAAAAGCCAGTGTTTAAGAAGGTTCGGTTAACTTGGTCACTGAGTCATAATCTAGGGTCGGGTCATGGTCGCTGCCAAAAAGAGAGAGAAAAGAAACACTCAGCGTGCACTCTAACCTAGATCAGAATGGCTATCAATTCATCTAATCAGGAAACCTCCCACTGTATCCTCAAATTCTCCTCCAAACCTGAAAGAAGAATTAGTCGGGATCACCCGAGGAGTAAACCAACTCATCAGTGGGAATTGGGATCCAACTATCATCACATGATAACGTGATGGAATCCACTCACGTTATCACACTTCAGAAGGTATGCGCATGCCTGGCAAGTTTCAGTTTCTTTAGAAACTCCCGATGTTTGTTTTTACCCCTAGGACCCAAGTGACCTTGACACAGTCAATAAATCAAAGAGTCCTAGTTAAGTTCAACCCGTCATTATCCTGGATTGCATTAAACCCACCCGTACGAGCACTTGACACAGTCAACAAGGCTGCACGACTGTCCTAACCAATCCCATTAATATGCCACAAACAAACACTACTTAACTACCGCACACTACCCCTTGACACAGTCAACAAACAGCACGAATACTAAGTAATACTTGTAAGAAATGACGGAGGGCTACGTCTAGTTTTTGGCGAAAAACTTTTAATGTAATGAACTTGATATCGTTGAAGGAACTGCATAGCTGTTTATAAAAATATAGTGGCGAAACCCTTTGCTAAAGAGGTCACTCCCGGTGAAGGGATCTCGGCTCTTTCCCCATAGAATGAGGTGCAGGATATTCCAGCTGAATACCACGATGCAAAGCAAAAAGGCAATCGGCTATAGTGAAGTTATTACCCTGACGCAAACTTGTGTCCAAGGGGTCACTCCCGGTGAAGGGATCTCGGCCCTTGCCTCGTCGACTGAGGTGCAGGATATTCCAACTAAATACCACTGTGCAAAACAAAAGAAAACGTCCTTGCAATAACAACTTTTTTTGAAAAATGTTCCAACAACATCAGAATAGGTTTGTTTAGCTTGCATTGATCCGAATCAATACGGTCCCATCAATTGATCACACTAATAAAGAACGAAAATACGATGTACGTATATGCCATCCGCATTCGCCACTGGGTCCCGTCATCACCCGTTAGGTTACTTAACTAACGACAGAGAGGGAACTGGACTAGCGCGGGTGAAAAACATATACAACATCTACTAGTATATATATCAATATATAATAATTGCTCAAGGCGTGATAAAATGCAACATCACAGAAATGTAATAAGCATCACAGAACAATACAGATAATTTGGGATCCCCGGGTTTCATAGAGCCGCTACTGAAACCCGACGTTCCCCTGGTCGTGTGGATAGCCTGTGCAATGAAATCCTAGACCCCTACGGGCACGGCAAGTTACCTGCCAAAACCTGAAGCGAGGCAGCCCCCTTAAACAACGTGAATGGACCACCCAGCAATTCACGGAATCCGGTAACTTGAGCACCCTTACCTGTACCCCCTACGAGTGCGGCGAATAGCCCGCCAATTCTAGAGTGAAGCCCCTTCCATCTCAAAGCCATGAGATGCGGGCCTGTTGCCCTCTAGAACCCGGCTACCCGTGAACCCCTCCGCGGGGTCATCCTAGTACAGAAAGTAAAATATACAACGGGTACATCGACCTCAGCCCGGTCGTACCCCAAAAGAATAATATACAAACAGGCAGTGACGGCAGTCCACATGTCGGATGCTCGCCCCGCAATATCAAATGTACAAATACAACCAAACTGTACTACCATTGCATCCAGGCTATCCACCACGACAAATCCGCAACATCACAGCACAACACAGAACATCAACGTGAATGTCACAATCGCAAATCCGTCTAAAAGGGCTATAGCAATTAGACAGGATTTACCGATCAAATGACATTCACGGTCACAGATATAATGTAAATACTGTAAACTAACATATTTAAATTTTCGATCGACAAAATTTCCCCGAAGTGGGCCCCAAGCACAATTCCCGGTACTCGAACAAATCTGGGTCCAAACAAAAAATACCAGAAACCCCATTTCCATGTCAGAGACCACTGTGGAAATTTTGGTGCACTGATGCTACAGTACGGCGGCGGAACCGTGGCCAAAACGTGGGTACGGCCGCGGTTCCGCAGCGCTACAGTGAAATCAGCCTACAAAATTTCTGCAGTTTTCTTAGAAAAGCCTGCCTGATTTTCTGCAATACTCAAAATAATTTTTTGATGACAATAAAAATTCGACAGAAACTTCATGATTGGAAATGCAGTTTTGGAAAATTTCGTTCGATCGAAGTTCTAAACACGTTAGAGAAAGCAAGTAAAGGTTAATGGCGTGGCTCTGATACCATGTAACACTACGGTAGCGCCACGGCCGTCTTTCCGAGGTCAAAATGGGAAATGAAAACTTTTTCAAAACTAGAAACCGGCGCTATCGTATGCTTAAAACCCGGATCGAACCATTAACTTATAACTAGCAACTAGAGAAAGGGTTGGAAAGCTATACCGTCAATCCGTGTCCTTCGGTCTTTGGCCACCATCCCAAGCTCTTCGCGGCATCTCCGATCTCCGGTCTTCTCGTCGGAAGGGCACCACATCATCGAGTCTTTTTACGAGCTCCCGCTTCGTCCGAAGCAACTCGGGTACGAAGTTCTCTAGCCGACGTGTCCAAGACGATGTAGAGAATGTGTGTGACAACTTTGTCTCTTGCATCCATTGTTTGGATGGAGGTTAAAAGTGATGCCATTGGTGGAAATGGTGAGCTCAAGAAGCAAGAGGAAGAAGAAGAAGTGCCTTTCTTTTTCTTATGTATTGTGTTGATATGAAGAAATGAGATCTAGCATCATGATACAAGAGCTCACCTCTCTCATATGGCAGCCCCTTCTCTTTCTACCTCTCATTTCAACACTCAAATCACTCAATTAACATGACATGTTCGCCCAAAAAGAGACCATGAGTCACCAAAATGAACATGTCACATTAATTGCACCTCATCATGATTTCTAGCTCATAATTTCCATATGCAAACATTAATCCAAATGTTTGCAACAATAAAAAGATACGGCAACATCTAAAGTAAACTCGTGACGGATCACAAGGATATCCCTCACCTGTATATACATAGCTGCATCCGCATTCTGACCGAATGCGAATGCGATGAGATTAAAGTAATCCAACAAATCTAATACTAGGATCCGGCTTAAACCAAAGCCCACTAGTATGATCCGCCCGATCATGATCCGTGCACTACTGCACGTATATGATCGAACCCTGCCATATATCATACGGCCTCTACAACGTTTCGTCCGAAACTTGAGAAACTGTCTGTGGGGGACTCTAAAGACTCGTCAATACTTTGGCTGTGGATTTAACTAGTAACACGTCAGAGGTACTAACCGTACGTAATGGGCTACCAGGTATTGACCAAAAGGGAGGTCGATGAGCAAACTCATCCTGACACCTTACTGAGCCTGTTAGTGACAATATCCGTACAGTCCGGTCCGTTCGTCTATGGGCATCGCATGGTGGGCCTAGGGGGTTGGTAAAAGTCAGACCGCCAAAAGCGGTACAAGTCGTGTCGGAGTGTAGCCTAGAACACCCTGAGATACTACTGGAATACCTACCAGTAATTCTCCTGTCTTGGCCAAGGACTTCGTGTAATGGCTCTCCTAGACACAGCACGATCTCACCCCCAATACCGGGAGAGACGAAACCCCTGCCGATCCGCTCACTGTCTCCATGTGGCTCGGGACTATACCCAACTAAAACCTGTTTGCACGAATCCTTTGAGCCGTGGTAGGGTAGTAATCAAAGTATAGTGGGAACTCACACGAGACAAATGACGATCTCAGGTCGATGAACTAACATGTACACATGTCACCAGGGAACTGCTATCTGACGTCAGGTATAATACCAACTAGCATGTTCCCGGCGAGTCCTGTCCGGTGTACTCATAACCCAATGTGCACCTGTATACATCTTAGGTGAACCAACTGACACCAATGGCTTGTGAGACCGGCCACCGCCCCTCGTCGGGGTCTCGACTGTATACACTAGTCTACTAATGGAGTATCGATGCCCAGTCTCGAAACTCCCACGACTAGGGACCACTTTAAGGATGTGCTTATAGACCCCAGCTCCCACGTATATGATCGCCATCATACTGCTGGCCGTCAAGCAAAAATCCTATGGGCTCTATCAACGTGTAATAGCGACCTGCAAGGTCACCTAAAGCCGTGCACGATGATAAAGATAAACCAGATAGCATACTATCATCTTGAGTAAGACTGTCCTACCGGTATAGGTCCTCCCTCAATCATTGCAATCACGTGCCTGCGATCCAATAATTGATTCTGAGGGCACTATATCTAACAGTGGGATATCCTAAAAATTCAATAGGATATCAGTTCTACCACACTGAGGAACAAAAGGTGTTTATATCTCACCATGCCACCTTTTTAGAGTGGCAATATCTTGCAAAAGAAACTAGTGGGAGCACGGTAGAACTGGAAGAAATTCAACGACCACAAACTGAAACTGAAGATTTGGTGGAATCTCAAGATTCAATAACCCTAGACGAACCTCAGCCACTCCGCAGATCTGGTAGGATTTCTCATCTGCCCAAGAGATACTACGGTTTTCTCATAGACGGGGATTGAGAGGATTGCATCTTGGAAGAAGATGACCCTACCAGTTTCAAGCAGGCTATTATCAGTAGGGACTCAGATAAGTGGCTGGATGCTATACGATCCGAAATGGAGTCCATGTACACCAATAAAGTGTGGACCTTGGATATTGCTCCACCTGGGGTAAAACCCGTTGGATGCAAATGGATCTACAAAAGGAAATTTGGTGTAAATGGGCAGGTGGAAACCTATAAGGCTTGACACGTTGCAAAAGGTTTTCGTCAAAGGCCAGGTGTGGACTATGATGAAACCTTTTCTCCAGTGGCTATGCTCAAATCCATCCGGATCCTACTTGCCATTGCTGCCTTCCATGACTATGAGATCTGGCAGATGGACATAAAAACGGCTTTTCTAAATGGAAGTTTGGAAGAGTGCATTTATATGGATCATCCAGAAGGTTTTGTAGACAGTGGGAGCAGTGGGAAGGTGTGCAAGTTGCTCAAATCCATTTATGGATTAAAGCAAGCATCGCGGAGCTGGAACATCTGTTTTGATGAAACGGTCAAGGAATTTGACTTCATCAAGAACGAGGATGATCCATGTATTTATATGAAGATTGTAGGATGAACTGTCGTATTCCTAGTCTTGTACATGGACGACATTCTTTCGATAGGAAATGATATTCCTATGCTACAATCTGTCAAGCTGTTCTTATCATAAAGGTTCTCCATGAAGGACCTGGGTGATGCCTCGTACATTCTGGGGATCGAGATATGCAGAGATAGATCCAAGAGATTATTAGGACTTTCGCAGTCCAGGTACATAGAGACCATACTAAAGAGATTTAGTATGGAAGATTCCAAGCGCGGTAACATACACGCATTGCAAGGAATCACCCTCTCCAAGTGTAGGGTTCCTAGGCACACTCAAGAGGTTCCACAAGGCATCAACCACGCCAAATTTAAAATTTCCGGTGCCGAGAAACCCTAAACTAGATCGTTAACTAGAGATTAGGCGAAAACTATACAAGTAAACAACTTTACTAGAAAGTGAAAGTGACTACAACCTTTGTAGATCCGGTCCTCCACCTCTTTAGCTCCGTGATGACGTCCCTCCGTTGCGATCATCGGATCCCGGACTCTAGCGATGGTTTCCTCGGAGAAACGAGCGGGCTAGGTCGTTGACTTCGATGCCGAAGATGATCTACGTCGAGGCGACTCAAACTCAAGCTCCATCTTCACTTGGTCATGAACCTTGTGAAGAAAACACCCTATACAACATGGCAAGTGGTAGAGGATGAAGAAATAGGAAGTGGGTTCACTTTGGATTTGGATTTCTCACTTGGATTCATCACTTGATAATTTTCAAGCAAAGGTTTTTCTTTCTTCTTAAAGAAGAAGAAGAAGAAGAAAGAAAAAGAATAATGAATTATCTAAAAAGAAAATACAAGTGAAGGTTATCATTTAGCAACCATGGGTTAGTGTAACTAATGTAGAGAATAAACTATGGTTTAGTTAAATGGTTAGGTTAAGAATAAAAACAAAATGGTCACTTTGTCAAAGATGCATGAAGCATCAAGAAGCTTCTTGCATAAAACAAAAGCAACCATTTAGTTTTTTTTTTCTCTTTTAACCAAAAATAAATAAGGTAAATAAAACCCTAACCATTTACTAAACATGGTGTATAGCATACACACACCCAAGTTTGCATGTATCATCAAACATGATACAAACTAGTGCACACAACTATATCATATATACAATGTGCACATCAAGTGAGAAAATCCATCTTAAGTGAACAAATACTAGTTAATGTAAAATATTATATCAAATATATGATTATACATTAAATCATTAAATCAACACTTGATTTAATGATCCGGTCATATCGCATATAACCGACTAATATCAAGTGTATCAATGTATCGAATCAACACTTGATTCGGTATCCCGGCTATATCATATATAACCGTCCAATGATACAATTTGCGAGAATAGAATACAGTATCACATACTGGTATTATTCTCGGTCCCGCACATATCTCATATGCGCTCCTATTTCGTTTCGCTTGAGCCAGGAAATCTCTGTGTAGGACTCTAAAGACTCGTCAATACGCCGGCAGCAGGTGATGATCATATCAAACACCCACAAGCCGCGTCTGCTAAACGTAACGGCCACCGGGTATTGAGCGATCAGAAGATCAACGAGCAAGCCCGCTCACACTCCTGTGAATCCAACCAGTAACACTTACCGTACAGCCCGGTCTGTTCGTCTGATATGTCGCATATCTTTCCTAGGGGAGGTAAACGTCAGACCCCAACAGCTCAATAAGTCGTGTCGATATGAGGTCTATAACAGTTCGAGATACTACTGATAACACTTACCAGTAAATCTCAGCAACCCTGGCCAGGGATTTCCGGTTATAGCCAATCGAACACAACGCAACATCAACTCCCTATACAGGGAGAGACGAATCCCCTCCTATCGCTCATTGCCTCCATGTGATTCGGGACTATACCCAAAAGCCACCGTTTTGCATGCCCTCTTGGACGTGGTAAGGTGGAAATCAAAGCACAGTGGGAATCACAAAAGACTCTATGACGATCTCGGGTCTACAGACTAACCTGTACCAGTGTCACCAGAGAACTGCCATATGACGTAAGGTATAATACCATCTGGGAGTTCTCGGCGAGTCCGTCCAGTGTACCCAGTCTCCACTGAGCACCCATATATCATCTCTGATGTCAAACACCAATGGATGTGGGATCATCCATCGCCCATCTGTATGGGTCGAGAAGGCATACGCTAGCCTACTCTGGTATATCGATGCCCCGTCTCGATACACCCACGACTAGGGACCTTGAAGGATGTACTTATGGACTACCATGTCCTCACTAGTATGATCCGCATCATAGTCCAGGTAGTCAAGTACACATCCTAAGGGCTTTACCAACATATAACAGAGAGACAATATGTCTACACGTTAAGATAAAGAGCAACCAGATAGCATACTATCATGTCGAGCAAGAAAGTCCTCCCTATATATGTCCCAGCATCCACTACAATATACATCCCATGTACAGTAATGGCCTCTAGGGTATACATATAACTAACAATCTCCCACTTGCACTAGGGCCATCTGTAGCAATTGTTGTAGTATCTCATACTCAACCATCCCATAAAAGTCTCTCTCTGGGAAAAGGCCTTTGTGAGTGGATCCGTCCTGTTGTCCTCTGAGTCTACTCTCCTAACCTTGATCCCCTGGAGATGAACCATCTCCTTGATCAGGTGATACTGCCTTAGAATATGTCTGGATCACTGATGGGACGGGCGTTCCTAAGTATAAGCCACAACTCCATTGTCACAAAATGGGAGGAACGAAGTTCATCTTATGAACGAATATACACCCAGACTTCCTCTTTGGAAGTATCTTTGGTAGCGATGTATCCAGTTTTTATCGTCTAGTATGCCACGGTATCTAGCTTGGAACTCTTTCAACATACCGTCCCTTTACTGAGGGAAAAGACTATGCCTGTGACTGACATTCAGTCGTCCTTATCACCCTGGAACCCTTCCAGAGATTCTCCTCAGGATCGATTGATACCATCTCACTACAACTAGTGAGTATCCTAACATCCAATTAGATCTATCTCATAGATCCATAACCCAGGATTTAGTAGGTATCAGTATGATCCTATATGGAGAATCCTTGTGATAAGCGGAGATTGACCGAGCGTAGCATAGGAAACTCCTTCCCTATCAAGAGTATGTCATCCACGATATTGGATGACATTGGAGATGAGTCGATGATTTTGGGCATTGTGCCGTGAGATCGGTGATGTGATGTGATTCGTACTTGCGATACGACATGTGATCTTAGCGGGCCGTTGGGCATGTGTTTTACCCTCGCTTTCATACTTATATAGATGGTATTGATTTGTACTACACATAGATCTGTACTCCAGATTATGTGATATGATGATAATGATACCTGATATTTGATGAGAGGAGTGTGATACTGACCCGTACCCAGCTATTGGAATGCCGTACGACGATTAACCGTACGAGCTTTCTATTGATGTTAGATCCGCACTCATGACTCGAGGATGTTAAATGATATACCGTATCGTACGTGATACTATTGAGGCGAGATCACCGACTATTGTATATATATATTTGTATATCGACTCAGATTTAGGTGGTTTCCATACCCCTCCCGATTGACTTGATACTTAGATCTGTAGTTTGCATAGTAGATGTTAAACTAGACCCGAGTCATTCTTATTTCAAATGGCATAACTGCATGACATATACATATGGGTGTAGATTCTTTACTGTTACGTTGATTATTCAATTTCCGCATATTCCTGCTATTCACATTGCTTTGCATATGTTTACTGCTATATTACTATCATGTTGATAGGACACTAGCACCATTATCGATGATTCGTATGTTCCACGTACACTTGCTTGCCGGCTCACACACTTCTTCATCGATAATTGCCATGTCACTACACAGTAGCATTGTTGCAACAGGATATGACCTTGTATGTGCATACTATTAATTCCATGTTGCATGATATACTGTTATACTTGCATTTCATTTATATGTCACATACATACACTTGTACACATATAGTGATATCTTCATACCTGCGCACATGCACACTGTATATTCATACCAGTGCACACATACATTGATATCTTCATTCTTGCTTAGATTACGCATTGAGATATGTTGTTTCCATGTTAATTCTGGATTTGGGGAACCGTGGACATTTCAAAAGAGAATAGTTAATTATTTAAAAACCCGGTTTCCCTTGATATGATATTTTGGTGCGTCCACCATGTGTTTTCTCAGTGCTAGAGTGATATATGTGAACCCGAATCGAGGAGTTGGATGAGGCCGATTACGGGTACATGGTGGACCCGGTATGGTACCCCGGGGCGAGAACAATTTCGCTGTGCAGTAGACGGTGAGCCTGGCAGAGGGACTACTACCTACCGGTGATTGGTTGGACCTGGCGGTTATCCAGATGATACTGACCAGAGTCGATAGATGGATATGGGCGTACTGCCGGGGCCGAGAGCCGATTTCGCAGACATAGCCCGTGGGCTGATCCGGACTGACGGAGCCCGATAAATGAGGATTTACGTGTCGATGCTAGGTGTAAGTCGATGTACTACACCCCAATACCTGTGGGGAGGCGGAATTTTCAAAAACGAACTTGTTTAGTGAACGAACATCGACTAACCGCTTGAATCGAAGCTAAACGATAACTAACCGTACACAAAGAGTTTCATAACTATTATGTTTAGGGATTATACCTAATGAAACTAGTCCTTCGTCTTTACGATCTCCTTGTTCTCCTCGGCCTTCTCTAGGTAGTAGACGATCCACCCGAGAGCAAAACTCCAAGCTAAGCCTCTAAACTTGAGGCAACTAATCTTCTTGGATTGCCAATCAAAGAAGATAGATTGAAATAGAGTGATGGTTATGGATTGATTAGTCATACTAATCCTAGATCTCAACACATAAGGGTGAGGATTAGTCTTTTGAAGAGAGAGAGCTTGAGGAGAGAGAATGTGAAAAAAATATTATGATGAGAATAGTAAGTTATCATAATATATATGAAGCATTATCTTTTAACAAGAAAAGAAAAGAAAATGATGAATAAGCTTGCTTCATAAATATCTAATGGTGATTCATTATCATGACTCACTAAGCATTTATCATGCATTAATGATATGCATGAATCACCCTCATGACTCACTAAACTCATTTAATGCAAATGACACATAACCCTCCTTAGTCACCACTTCTAGAAGCTTCTCGCACAATTACGAGAATGCCCCTCCGATCCGTAAAAATACGGAAAAACTTTAGACTGTAAAAATCCAATAACCGGATACCAGTAACTGGCTTAAACCAAAGCCGACTGGTAAAAACTGTCCGAAAGTCGTACGTGCGTAAACGCACGTATGCGTCCGAACCCTTTGTCGCAAAACCATGCGACCTCTATATCATTTCGCCTGGAGTAGGAAACTCTCTGTGTGGGACTCTAGAGACTCGACTACTACGCTGGCAGTGGGTTTAACCACAGACTGCAAGCGGCACTAGCTGAACGTAACGGTCCCCAGGTAGTTGTCGATAAGAAGGCCGATGAGGAAACCCATCCGAACTCCTACTGAGTCTGATGTGACAATCTCCATACAGTCCGGTCCGTTCGTCCAAGACTATCGCATATCGGGCCTAGGGGGCGGCAAGCGTCAGTCCCCTAATAGCGGTATAAGTCGTGTCGGAGGGAAGCCCATTACTCCCTGAGAAACTACTGGAACCTACCAGCAAATCTCGCTTGCCCTGGCCAGGGACTTTGCGTAATGGCTCTCTGACACAGCACGATATCTACTCCCAATACCGGGAGGGACGAATCCTGTCTAACCGCCACTGCCTCCAAGTGCTCGGGACTACACCCAACCGCTACCTGTTTGCACGACTCCTTTGAGCCGTGGTAGGGTAGCAATCTAAGAACAGTAGGACACACTCGAGGCGAAGTAGCAGTGTCAAGTCTGCGGACTATGCTGTACTCATGTCACCTGGGAACTGCTCACTGACGACTGGTATCAAACCAACCAACAGTTCCCTGTGAGTCCTGTCCGGTGTACCCGTAACCTAACGAGCACCCGCATACTATCTCCAGTACGACGTACCGACGGCTGTGGGACAGACCATCTCCCCAACTGGGATGAGAAGCGTACACACTAGTCTACTCCGGAGTATCGATGCTCTGTCTCGATAATCCAACGACCAGGGACCTGAATAAGGATGTGCTTGTAGACTACCCAGCCCCCACTAGTGTGACTGCCATCACAACGCTGGTAGACAAGCAAGATCCTAAGAGCTCTATCAATACGTACACTCACATATTAAGATAGAAAAACCAAGTAGCATACTACCATGTTTAGCAAGACTGTTATATACATGTGAATATCCCAAGCGTCCATTAAGTAATATACAAACTAGTATGATACAGTAATGGCCTTCTAGGGCATAAACACTAACAATCTCCCACTTGCACTAGGGCCATGTACTGGCATATCGTAGACCAATGATCTCGAGTAGCCTCTCGAACTGAATCTGAGGAAGGGCCTTCGTGAATGGATCAGCAATGTTCTCTTCAGAAGCAACTCTCCGAACCTCGATCTCCTGACGATCAATGATCTCCCTGATCAGGTGATACCGCCTCAAGATGTGTCTGGACTTCTGATGGGACCTTGGTTCCTTCGCTAAAGCTATAGCTCCGTTGTTGTCGCAATACAGAGGTATTGGATCAACTATGGTAGGAACAACTTGAAGTTCTGTTAGGAACTTCTTCATCCAGACTGCTTCTTTTGCGGCATCGCAAGCAGCTATATACTCCGCTTCCATCGTCGAGTCAGCAACGGTGTCCTGCTTGGAGCTCTTCCAGCACACCACCCCTCCATTGAGGGTAAAGACATAACCCGACATGGACTTGGAATCGTCCTTATCACTCTGGAAGCCGGAATCAGCAAAGGCCTCCAACCTGAGGTCTTTTCCGCCGTAAACCAAAAACATCTCCTTAGTCCTCCTCAGGTACTTGAGAATGTTCTTTACTGCTATCCAGTGTTTCTCCCCTGGGTCTGACTGATACCGGCTTACCACGCTTAGTGCGTAAGCTACATCTGGTCTGGTGCACAACATCGCATACATTATAGAGCCTACTGCAGAAGCGTAGGGTATAATAGACATGCGTTCCCTTTCCAAATCAGTCTTGGGAGACATCTCTTTGGAGAGGGTGATTCCGTGACAAGCCGGTAGATTACCGCGCTTAGAATCTTCCATACTGAATCTTTTCAGTACAGTGTCGATATACCTGGACTGCGAAAATCCCAACATCCTCTTGGATCTATCACGATAGATCCGGATCCACAGAATGTAAGAGGCATCACCCAGGTCTTTCATGGAGAACCTGTGTGACAAGAATCCTTTGACAGATTGTAGCATAGGAATGTCATTTCCTATCAATAGAATGTCATCCACGTACAAGACGAGGAATACGACACTTCTGGCCACAACTTTACTATATATGCACGGTTCATCTGGATTTTTGATAAAGTCATATTCTTTGACTGTCTCATCAAAACAGATGTTCCAACTCCGTGATGCCTGCTTTAGTCCATAAATAGACTTAAGCAGCTTGCATACTTTCCCGCTGCTCCCACTCTGATTGAAACCCTCTGGCTGATCCATATAGACGCTCTCTTCTAAATTTCCATTTAGAAAAGCCGTCTTTACGTCCATCTGCCAGATTTCATAATCATGGAAGGCAGCAATAGCAAGAAGGACCCGAATGGATTTGAGCATAGCCACTGGAGAAAAGGTTTCGTCATAGTCCAAACCAGGTCTTTGACGAAAACCCTTTGCAACAAGTCTAGCCTTATAGGTTTCCACCTGTCCATCTACACCAATCTTTTTCTTGAAGATCCATTTGCATCCTATGGGTTTTACCCCATCTGGAGCAAAGTCCAAAGTCCATACTTTGTTGGTGTACATGGACTCCATCTCGGTCCGCATTGCATCTAGCCATCGTACCGAGTCGCCGCTCTGGATGGCCTGCCGGAAGTCAGTAGGTTCATCATCATCTATGATGCAATCCTCTCTATCCCCATCTATGAGAAAACCGTAGTATCTCTCAGGCGGATGAGACGGCCTACTACTCCTGCGGAGGGGTGCGGGAATATTCTGTTCTTCTTGAACCTCTGGTTCTACCAAACTTTCAGTAGCAGTTTGTGGTTCTGGAATTTCTTCCAGTTCTATTTCGCTCCCACTTATTTCCTTTTCTAAAAACTGATTTTCCAGAAAATGGGCATTACGAGAAACAAAAACCTTTTGTTCCTCTGCGTAATAGAAATAATATCCCTTGGAGTTCTTTGGATATCCCACAAACATACATTTTACTGATCGTGCCTCGAGCTTGTCCACATGCTGCTTTTTAACAAAAGCTGGACATCCCCAAATCTTTATATGTAGAAGATGGGGTTTCTTCCCAGTCCACATATGATATGGAGTGGTAGGCACAGTCTTGGTAGGAGCCCTGTTCAAAAGATATGCCGCTGATTCTGGCGCATAACCCCAGAAAGATCGCGGTAACTCAGCATTACTCATCATGGATCGTACCATATCCAATAGGGTTCGATTCCGTCTCTCCGATACACCGTTATGCTGTGGAGTGTATGGAGGAGTAAGCTGAGAGAGAATTCCTTTCTCTTTTAGGTAACCTAGGAACTCGGCACTTAAGTATTCTCCACCTCGATCAGATCTTAGTGTCTTAATACTTTTGCCGGTTTGGTTTTCTACTTCATTCTTATACTCTTGGAATTTCTCAAAAGCCTCGGATTTATGTTTCATCAGATAAATGAATCCGTATCTTGAGTAATCATCCGTGAAAGTAATGAAATAGGAAAAACCACCTCTCGCATGTGTAGACATTGGACCGCATACATCGCTGTGTATGAGTCCTAAGAGCTCGCTCGCTCTTACTCCTTGTCCAGTAAATGGAGTCTTTGTCATCTTTCCTTTGAGACAAGATTGACAAGTGTCATAAGATTGATATTCGAACAAGTCTAAATATCCTTCTTTATGCAACTTAGTCAACCTTCTCTCATTGATGTGACCCAGTCTACAATGCCATAAGAAAGCTTTATTTAAATCTGGAGACTTTCTTTTTAGTGTGTTCTGGACATTGAAAATTTGGTGTTGGTTTAACACATATATGCCGTTATTTAAAGTACCGGACCCAATCAAACCATGATTAAGGTGGATGTTAACAACATCTCTTATAAACGTGAAATCATAACCTTTATTTGATAACAAGGATACTGATATGATATTACACGTTAAGCTTGGTACAAAATAACAGTTATGTAAAACCAAAATATGTCCACTCGTCAATCCTAGGTGATAATCCCCGACGGACGCAGCTCCCACGCTAGCTCCGTTAGCAACCCTGAGGATCATATCACCTTCCTTCAGCACTCTACGGTTTCTCAGTGCCTGCAATGAATTGCAAATATGAGATCCTGATCCGGTATCCAATACCCAGGAAGTAGAGTTGATCGACAGACAATTCTCAATTACAAACACACCTGAAGTCGAAGCCACAGCTTGCTTCGGTTCCTGGTTCTTGGCGTTCCACGCCTTGCAATCCTTCTTCCAGTGCCCTTTCCTGTGACAATGGAAGCACTCATCCGGGCCAACTATCGGTACTGCTATCTTTTTCTTTCCCTTCTTTCCCACCTTACTAACACCTCCTCTAGGTTTGGGTGCGGCCTTCTTCTTCCTTCCTTTGGCCCTAGCCTTGGACTCGGAAGAAGATGCACCGCCAACAAACATAGCGGGTGTTTCCCTTGCTTTCTTCAAGGTGCCCTCTGCACTCCTTAACATGTTCAGGAGTTCCGCAAGTTCAACTTCTTTTCCTTGAAGATTGAAGTTGAGGATAAACTGGGCGTAGGTGGGAGGAAGGGACTGGAGAATAAGGTCTGTATACAGCTCATTATCCAAAGTCGTCCCAAGGTCTGCGAGCTCTTCAATATAGCCGATCATCTGTAGAACATGTTCACCTACCGATGACCCGACAGCCAACCTCGCTCGAAACAAGTTCTTAGAGGTCTCGTATCTTGCTATACGAGATTGCTCTCCATAAAGTTCCTTTGTATGGAGAAATATGCCATCCAGGGACATATCCTCGTGCCTCCTCTGATGTTCATTGTCCATAGAGGCAAGCACGACGCACTTGGCTCTCGCGCAATCTAAATCCCAGGTTTTGCGGATTTCCTTATCCGCATTGCTGGATTTAGGACCAGGGACAGCAGGTGCCGTAGCGGTGAGGACGTACCCCAGTTTGTCATAGGTCAAAGCCATTTTGACATTCCGCAGCCGCAAAGAGGTCCAGTTCAAGCAAATCAGATCTTTATCTCATATGCAGTCTGTGCTTTAGGGGATATTTCTTTCTTTATAGTTTGGCCCCGTCAGTATATTTTTTTCTAAAAGTAACTTAAGTCCAGTCATTTTCAGGGTCGCTGCAATTAGGAGAGAGAGAAGAAAACTCTTTAGCATGATGCTCTTGCAAGTTTAGAGTGGTTTTAAGTTTATCTAAACTGGATGGCTCCCACTGTTTCTCGAATCCTTCCTCAAACCATAAAAGAAGAATTAGCCAGGACTATTCTCACCGTACAATACTTGCTTAACCGTTCAGCCAGGACAGTGTCGATACTTCGAGGGAGGTTTTCCAACGCTTTCGCGAAGTTCCTTAATTAAATAACCTCTTTTCTCTGGGGGCGTAACCCCGCTGACACCTTTCTGGACATCTACTAGGTTTATAGCATTGATCGTTAAGTGACGAATATCCTGATAAGTAGCATATACTCACAGTAGGATCGGGATCCAAATATCATCGTATGATAATGTTGAAGGAATCCTACCAACATTCATCAAACTCCAAATGGTATGCATCTCTTTGCAAATTTCAGTTTCTTTAGAAATTCCCGATATAAGTTTTTGCCCCATGCTCTTATGACCTTGGCTTTGGTCAAAATGTCATAAGTCACATGTCAAGTTCTACCCGTCATTATCTTGTCAATTTGAACCCATCCGTATATACCCCTGACTTTGGTCAAATGGTAATACGACTGTCCCAAACCAACTCATCTATCTTATGCAACAAATGAAAACCAAGCAGCTACCAAACACTATGCCTTGACTTTGGCCAAAATGCATAGCTTGAATACTACTGAATACCCAAATGAAATGACGGAGGGCTACGAATGGTTTTGGCGAAACCGTGAACGTAGTGAACTTGATATAACCGAAGGAACCTGATAGTTTTTAAAAGGAGTGGTTAAAGCTCCGCATTTAAAAATATCTGTTTTAAAAATAACCGAGTGGTTTCTTTTAAATTGTTCCAACGATTTAAACTTTGTTTGTTTTCTTTGCATTACAGATAATGCGTCCCATCATTTATCCTATCATTGCAGAAAACAACGAAAATACAACGTCCTCTTATGCCATCCGCATTCGCCACGGGGTCCCGTCATCACCCGTTAGGTTACTTAACTAACGACAGAGCGGGGGCTGGGCTAGCGCGGGTGTAAAACATAAGTGACGTCTAAATAGCTATCATAAATATAGATATTTTACATTCGTCTGACGCAATGATATACATTCCAGAACACAGATAAACAATATTGGATTTGCAAGCAATCTGTATTTCTTTTGAGCCTGCAAGAAAAGACAGATTACACAGTTGTGATGAATAGCCGTTACCCCACCCTCGACCCCTACGGGTACGGCAAACTACCGCCCGGCAGTTTGTGTACCCCACCTTGGGTCAGTCCTAGGAGCAAAAACAGTAAAATGAAATAATACAACGGTGGCAACAACCGCAACCTGGATGTGCCCCGCAAAAATAATATTACAACAAATTACATTTACAACAAATGAATTAAACAATAACCCATTGCAAACCCCGGCTATACACCACAACAGTCCAATACAGTTCATATGCACAAACAGATATAACCATTACAGAAATGTGCAACCCCCTGCCAACCGACATACTAGCAGTTAGGGGAGGTTTACGAACACATTTATCAATCACAGATATAATCCAACATGCAAATACTGTACAATTTCGATCGATTAAACAACATTAATATTGCTCCAAAAACTGCTCTGTAAACTGGAAACCTGAGCAAAATTAAAATATTCCAGAAAACCTCAAATAACACAGAGAACCACCACAATAAAAATGGGTCCCTGAATCGTCTAAACGGCGGCGGTTCCGCGGCGGCAACAGTGCTATGCGCCGCGGATCCGCGGCTCCGTAGACGATTTAGGGCACCAAATTTTTTGTGTGTTCTTCTGGTGTCTTTCCAAGCTCTCTGAACTTCCCTGAAAAATTTTTGGACTTCATTTTAAACTCGACAGAAACTTGACAGTTTTAGGGTTTTCCGGCTTCGTTTTTCCGTTCGAAATTCGTACAAATTTGCAATTAAGTTATTTATTGTTTAGCGAGGCTCTGATACCACTGTAAGTCGATGTACTACACCCCAATACCTGTGGGGAGGCGGAATTTTCAAAAACGAACTTGTTTAGTGAACGAACATCGACTAACCGCTTGAATCGAAGCTAAACGATAACTAACCGTACACAAAGAGTTTCATAACTATTATGTTTAGGGATTATACCTAATGAAACTAGTCCTTCGTCTTTACGATCTCCTTGTTCTCCTCGGCCTTCTCTAGGTAGTAGACGATCCACCCGAGAGCAAAACTCCAAGCTAAGCCTCTAAACTTGAGGCAACTAATCTTCTTGGATTGCCAATCAAAGAAGATAGATTGAAATAGAGTGATGGTTATGGATTGATTAGTCTTACTAATCCTAGATCTCAACACATGAAGGTGAGGATTAGTCTTTTGAAGAGAGAGAACTTGAGGAGAGAGAATGTGAAAAAAATATTATGATGAGAATAGTAAGTTATCATAATATATATGAAGCATTATCTTTTAACAAGAAAAGAAAAGAAAATGATGAATAAGCTTGCTTCATAAATATCTAATGGTGATTCATTATCATGACTCACTAAGCATTTATCATGCATTAATGATATGCATGAATCACCCTCATGACTCACTAAACTCATTTAATGCAAATGACACATAACCCTCCTTAGTCACCACTTCTAGAAGCTTCTCGCACAATTACGAGAATGCCCCTCCGATCCGTAAAAATACGGAAAAACTTTAGACTGTAAAAATCCAATAACCGGATACCAGTAACTGGCTTAAACCAAAGCCGACTGGTAAAAACTGTCCGAAAGTCGTACGTGCGTAAACGCACGTATGCGTCCGAACCCTTTGTCGCAAAACCATGCGACCTCTATATCGTTTCGCCTGGAGTAGGAAACTCTCTGTGTGGGACTCTAGAGACTTGACTACTACGCTGGCAGTGGGTTTAACCACAGACCGCAAGCGGCACTAGCTGTACGTAACGGTCCCCAGGTAGTTGTCGATAAGAAGGCCGATGAGGAAACCCATCCGAACTCCTACTGAGTCTGATGTGACAATCTCCATACAGTCCGGTCCGTTCGTCCAAGACTATCGCATATCGGGCCTAGGGGGGCGGCAAGCGTCAGTCCCCTAATAGCGGTATAAGTCGTGTCGGAGGGAAGCCCATTACTCCCTGAGAAACTACTGGAACCTACCAGCAAATCTCGCTTGCCCTGGCCAGGGACTTTGCGTAATGGCTCTCTGACACAGCACGATATCTACTCCCAATACCGGGAGGGACGAATCCTGTCTAACCGCCACTGCCTCCAAGTGCTCGGGACTGCACCCAACCGCTACCTGTTTGCACGACTCCTTTGAGCCGTGGTAGGGTAGCAATCTAAGAACAGTGGGACACACTCGAGGCGAAGTAGCAGTGTCAAGTCTGCGGACTATGCTGTACTCATGTCACCTGGGAACTGCTCACTGACGACTGGTATCAAACCAACCAACAGTTCCCTGTGAGTCCTGTCCGGTGTACCCGTAACCTAACGAGCACCCGCATACTATCTCCAGTACGACGTACCGACGGCTGTGGGACAGACCATCTCCCCAACTGGGATGAGAAGCGTACACACTAGTCTACTCCGGAGTATCGATGCTCTGTCTCGATAATCCAACGACCAGGGACCTGAATAAGGATGTGCTTGTAGACTACCCAGCCCCCACTAGTGTGACTGCCATCACAACGCTGGTAGACAAGCAAGATCCTAAGAGCTCTATCAATACGTACACTCACATATTAAGATAGAAAAACCAAGTAGCATACTACCATGTTTAGCAAGACTGTTATATACATGTGAATATCCCAAGCTTCCATTAAGTAATATACAAACTAGTATGATACAGTAATGGCCTTCTAGGGCATAAACACTAACACTAGGCACGGGTTTCATGATGTTTTCCATGATTTGATTATATCCTCACATTTACATGCATGATGCTTATTGTCATTGGGTGACGGGTGGACGGGTTCCACGTTTATACAGACATTGATTACATACAGACCTTGACTACATTGTTCAAACTTCATTTGTATATATAACAGGTTACGAGGGCGCTGTTATATATACCCTTACACCAATATTAGTGGAATGGGACGCTAATAAATGTGTATTGATATCCATTTGATACTTCATCATGTTTACTTCATTCAGACATACCTTACATTATGACATGTTATTATCTGAGGCACTGGCAAGAGTACTTGGCACTACCTACATGATTAGATGTTATACTGCCACATTTTCATGCTTTAGACTTACTTTTGAGGGTTATATTATATACTGATTGTATTGACTTAGGATTATGTCTTGCATTCGATTTCTGCTTGTAGATATTTTCTATTCACGAGTTGGCAACTCACCCCCGTTGTGCCACAGTTCTTGCAGGGCTTGCCGTACAGGTTCCATAGCGGCACTTCTGGCACACTGCTTTCCTTTGCGGGTGATTTGCTTGGTAGGTGGGTTCTTTGTATCAGAACCGCCGTTGTACTTATATTATTCATTGTATCTAGAAATTCCATCAACCAAAAACTTGTATATTGTTTCAGACTCAGACACTAGTGATGTATTATTTCGACCTTAGAGTCACGCTTAGTAGTGTTACAGTTTTCATGCTTATCTGGGTTCCCTTTTGAATTTTGATCCTCGCCATTCGGCGTTGTATAGTGTATTGCTTGTATATTCATTTATCCTTAAAATGGTTTTAGATTTCTGGGCTTTTGGCTTACTTGGATCAGATGGAGTCCTTTAGACTTCATATGGTTCAAGGGCCAGTCACTTGCTCTTTCGGGTCGTGACAAAGTTGGTATCAGAGCGCTAGGTTGACCTTGGTTCGAGTCTAAGTTTGACTATGTGGAGCCTAGGGCGTCTATATATATACGGAACTTAGGCTTGACCTTACGGAACTTAGACTTAGTCGAGGGGGTATTAGACCCGAACTTTTGTCGCGTAGGATGACCCTTGATTGATGGAATAGGTGACTAAAGTAGAGTGACGTACCGTGGGTATATTCCACGGCATACTTACGACACGCCACTCCTCTTAAGGAACCTTAGGATGTACATATTTTCGAGATCAGTGATTCTCTTCATATCCATGATTATACATCCATTTGAGATCCCCGATTCTGTTAGTTTCATGATCATACCTTCATTGATGCTGTTCCTTCTTATGATCATGTATCCACTCTGGATCTGTTGTTTTCTTTCTTGCCATTGATCTGCTATCTTCGATAATCGATTGAGGTTCATGTCGCCATGTTGAGCACAGCTTGGGCTGCTGCTAGGGTTACGGTCAGTGCGAGCTCGTCTGGTACGAAGGCCGACCATTGTATTTTCTGGTGACATGGGGACGTCTCGAGTTAGTATTGGTGACTGTGACCTCTAGTGGAGGCGAGTGCTTGGTTTTGCACCGGATGATCGGGCCATTGTTAGAGCTGCCAGTTGAGGGAAGACTGTTGATGTACAGCATACCTCAGAGATTATGATGTCGCCTACCGTGCAGACAGATGGACCAGCGGCTGCTGAGATTCATAGGATGTCGCTTCCGGAGCTTACGAGCTGAGATAACCGGAGCTTCCATGAAGATATGAGACAGATGATAGCTAGTCTACCCGATTTGAAAGACGAAGGTGATTCGTCCGATTTATGCGCCAGAGCAGGCCCAGTTGAATTGAAGATTTCCAGTACGGAGAGTTTCACTCAGATCTAGAGCAGACCGATTTAGAGATGACCGCCAATGTATTGCCTTTCCTGAAGGATTGAGACGCTGTTCGGCGTACAGGCGAATGAGCCAGTTGTTGCTGCAAATGACGAGATATCGCCCAGATGATTGGAGCTACTGCAGCATGAGTATATACTTAGAGATATGATGGAAGGTCGCTAGTCACCGAGGGTGGATGACTAGGGCGTGCGATTCGTTCGCTTACCGATGCGAGGTCATCAGATAGGTTGCTTCCAGCTAGAGACGACTTCACGCGGAGACGTTGAGAGTCGACAGAGATGATCGAATGTCAGGAACCTGCTATTCCAAGTTTAAGGTATTCGGAAAGACATGCAGGTGATTCTATGGACCCTCTAGAAGAACGAAACCCTAACTCGACTTAATGACCGTGTGAAAGCCCTTGAACCTTAGGGTTTGCGGCAGTTCTGCGGCGCCATTAGTGAGGCTTGAGTTTGCCATTCTACGGCTGGATCATGGATGCTATGGTATGTGCTCGATGCTGTTAAACTGTACCCAAGATGTTGAGCTCTTGGGGGATTATGAGGTTTTGACAAATCGATCAAATGGTTAGACTTCCTTCGGATGCTAGGTGGTGAGATGCATTTCTTGGAAGACACCAGATAAGAGGACAGCCGTTGGAGCGCAGTCCGTGCAGCCACGATGAGACGAGTCCGAAGCAGCCGACATTGAAGCAGAGTGAAGTAAAGAGTTCGCAAGAGATTTCGACGAGATGACGTCTCACTCCGCTGACATCAGAGATGCGATACGCACGCAGAGGCGTTGTATATGGATATATCTCCCAGAAAGAGGCGCGATAAGTATGCAGCCGTTCCGGAATAAGAATTAGCTTCAGCAATGGATGATGACTTCCGAGCAATCCGGCAGGAATGAGATTTGAGAGAGAGACCTCGATAGGACCTTTCTGGAATACGATACAAGAAGACCTAGACCCAAGAGTGGTCATATTGCGCAGACCCAGCAGGCCAGAGTTCGGCATCGTCGACGAGGTAGTTGACCAGGTTCGGATAAAGGACCTCACCCAGATGCGTTGTAAATTGATCGAGGGCGGAAGAGTATTGAGCATTCCTCCGATGGTTGGGACGCATTCCCGAGGACCTGTTCGGCCAGACATCTTCTATAGAATGGTGAAGCTACAGAGTACGCGATTTCGAGTCCGTGCGAGAGACTTCGGATTGACTGTAGCCGAGAACAGTGCAGTGCGTAAATAGCATGGTGTGACACCATAGTGGACGACGATAGAGACAAGTGGAACCAGAGGTTCGTGCGAGACGCTGACGAGCTGTCATTACTTCCCGTCGAGACTAGAGACCTGATATGCTTACAGAAGCGTTAGGATGCGACCAATTTCCGAGAAAATGTTGTGCTGAGGACACAGATGTCCATCGAGTGAGAAGAGATTATGCAAGAGAGCCAGCCTCCGTACAGTTCGGCATAGGCAAGATCGGAAGAGACCTTGAGCAGGATTCCTTCCAGGACATTGCTGCAATGATGTTTGCACTCAGGATCAGATGTATGATGTGCATTCAGAGAGCCAGAGGCCGACGCCAGTGACATGCTGCTTTACGAGTGGTCGTGAGGATTGACCGAGAGATGACCAGATAAGTGCCAGAACGGAATCGTCCCCATTAGCACACCTGACAGGGCCGATGAGCCGATCGATTGTGAAATTGGTAATCCACAGAGAAGATAAGGACCGAGAGAAAGAGGACGCCAGACCGTGAGTAAGGGACAAGTAGATATCTTGCGCTGCTAGCATTGGAAGCACTGGCACCTTCTCGACTTTGAAGGAGGGACTACCGACGACGGTATTGACGATTGGTGATTTTGTGATTCGTTTATCACGTATCCGACAACTTGGATTTTGACTGAATGTTTTTGTAGTTGGGGGTTTAAATTTAAATTCGGGGACCGAAATTATTTAAGGGGGGTAGATTGTAACATTTTGAAATAATAAAAATATTATTTTTGGGAAATTAATAATTTAATATTATTTTATTGAATATTTTAATAATTCGGTATAATTAAATACAAAAAATAGGGGAAAATTTTGGAAAATTCTAAAATAAGGGTAATTTAGAGTATTATGCCATTTCTAAGTTTAATTGATTAGTTATATGCTAATTTAGTGCTAATCGCGATTAAAAATCGCTAATTGGTTTTTTAGCTTTTTGTGCAAAATATGCACATATCACTTTTTCACACTTGTGTATTTTCTTGCCATGGTTCACTTTGGGTTTACTATTCTTGGGAGAAGGATTTTGAGAGAATAAGAAAAAGAAAAGGAAAAGAAAATGGGAAAAGAATAAAGAAATGAGGTATGGTGAGAGAGAGAAAGGTATGGGTTTTCTTTGACTTTGGACTTAGCTATTCTCTTCATTCCTCATTCATTTTCCCTCCCTCTCCCTCCATTGCTGCAGCTGCTCCTGCACCTCAGCTCCCTCCCCTCTTCAAAGCCTTAAATCATCTCAAATACAATCCCAAAACCCAATCTCCATTTCATTAAACGTGTGCACAAGCTCAAGATCTACACATTGGACTAAAGAAGCAAGGATTTTGGCCACTAGGGGCAACTCAAGAAAATTCTTGAGTTGCCAAATGAGGTATTTTCTGGATCATTAACTTAGTTTTAGCATTTCCTTTACCCCCATGTTTAGATTGAACCGATATTGTGTGATATTGTGGAGTTAAGGAAAACCTAGTTATGGTTTGAGGAAATTATTAGTTGCAATGTGAAATTGAGTTCAGTAGAGGCTACACCAACACCCTAGTGCATGAATTGAGACCCTAACCTGAGACTTAAGGCCCGGAATACGGATTTAGAAACCGATATCGGAAATTCTGTGGAATCTGTGAAGGTTATTTGAGATCTGCTATCAACCCGAGACTCTGAAAATTATATTGAATGGACAGTGACATGTGCAGGCACCCAGGAAGCTAACCCCAAGACCCTAGCCCCTAACTCCTTGACCCAGCCGCAGATTTATTTTGTTTGGCCGTAATTTGCGGCCAGACCTACCCCATTTTGGTTCGTCTTGGTTTTGGTATTCCCTCATCAGTAGATTAGGCCCCTGGTATGTGTAGATTTGTCTAGTTTGACCTAGAGTGAAATCTGGAGCCTATTTCCTTAGTTGCTGGTTTGGATTCGTGTTTCCGTATTCCGTATTTATAGTTCTGAAATTCTGTATTGTGTTTTACCTCGACTATTTGGCGTTTATACGATGATATCGAGGACTTGTTGATGGTTTTAAAGGCGTGCCATATGTTCTAACCTATAGGCCCCTTATCGTATCGTTTTAGGTTTGGTGTGCCGTTTTAGCTTTGATTTGGTTTTAATACGCATTATGATACTTTGACGTGTAGGTACCTATGAAGACTTCGGGATGACAAGCGAGGGCGTGGCGACGTCGACAAATGAAGATGCAAGGTGAGTAGATTATATCTACTGGGGGAAGTCGGGTGGATGGCGAATAGCACCCCCGCAATCCGTAGTTGGTATACTATATATTATGCTTGATAGTTATAGTGTGTCATGGATATTGTGTTAGGTGTAGTATGGATAGCTTAGCGTCAGAAGTAAATGTTGCGCCACGGCAGCGCCCCGGCCTCGTACTCGAGGCCAAAATGCGGAATCAAAATTTTTCCTTACTCGGAAACCGGCGCTACCGCGGACAAAGAAAACCCGGATCGTTTACCATTAACCTAATGCTAGCTAACAAGAGATTGGGAAGAAAAGTATACCGAGTGATCCGAGTCCTCCGGTCTTCTCTTCATCATCCCGATCTCCCGCGGAAAGTCTTGGCTCCACATCGTCGCCTCCTCGCCGGAAAGGGCACCACATCGCCTTCGTCTTTTACGGGCTCCCGCCTCAATACCGAGGCAACTCGAGCATGAAGCCGGCAACTCGACATGCTCAAGATTAGCTGTAGAATGTGTAGTGTAGAATACGCTTTGTCTCAATGGGGTTTTTGTTGCCATGATGGAGGAATCAAGGTGATATGAACTTGGGGATTTTTGAGGCAATGAAAAATGATATGAAACAATAATTTTCCCACACCCTCACCAAAAATGAAATGATCCATCATCTCCAAAAAAAGGTGGCCGGCCAAGTATTTATCATGAGAATGGTGGAGGAAAAACCTATACAAGGGAGGTGAATGTAGGATCAAGAAGGAGGTGACCACATCCAAGGTCAACAAAACATCAACCATACTCACATCAAATCAAACCCATACCCTTTCAATCACACAAAGCAAGCATGGTTGAAAGATATCATAATAAATACTTTTGCAAGAAACCCCCCCCACAAAGTGTTATTTGCAAAACTGCAAATAACCCCCTCCATCGGAAAAGTCCGGCCGGGAAAGAACAAAGGAAAACCGGCCGGAACGGAATGCAAACCGGCAACTCCAGAAAACTGGTCCCGTAATAAATTACAGGAAAACCCCTATACTGTGCATACACACCCGCATCTGTATTCCGTCCGGATACAAATGCAATGAGACAAAATCTACACTGTACTAGACTAGGACCGGCTTAAGCCAAAGCCGGCTAGTAAAATCCGTTCGATCCTGATCCGTGCAATACCGCACGTATCTGATCGAACCCTGCCATATAACTATACGGCCACTAGTACAAACCGTCCGATCCTGATCCGTGCAATACCGCACGTATCTGATTGGACCCTGCCAAATCTCCATATGGCCTCTACAGCGTTTCGCCCGAAAGCTGAGTAACTGAAAGTGTGGTGGACTCTAAAGACTCGTCAATACTATGGCTGTGGATTTAACCACTGGCACGTCAGAGGTATAAGCCAATACGTGACGGGCCACCAGCTATTGACCAAAAAGGGACGTCGATGAGGAAGCTCACCCCGACACCCAACTGAGCCTGTCAGTGACAATATCCGTACAGTCCGGTCCGTTCGTCTATGAGTATCGCATGGCGGGCCTAGGGGGTTGGTAAAAGTCAGACCCCCAAAAGCGGTACAAGTCGTGTCGGAGTGTAGCCCAGAACGCCCTGAGATACTACTGGAATACCTACCAGTAAATCTCCTGCCTCGGCCGAGGGCTTTGCGTAATGGCTCTCCTAGACACAGCGCGACCTCACCCCCAATACCGGGAGAGACGAACCCCTGCAGATCCGCTCACTGCCTCCATGTGGCTCGGGACTGTACCCAACTAAAACCTGTTTGCACGACTCCTTTGAGCCGTGGTAGGGTAGTAATCAAAGCACAGTGGGAACTCACACGAGACAAATGACGATCCTCAGGTCGATGAACTAACCTGTACACATGTCACCAGGGAACTGCTATCTGACGTCTGGTATAAGACCAACTAGCAGGTTCCCGGCGAGTCCTGTCCGGTGTACTCATAACCCAATGAGCACCTGTATACATCTTAGGTGAACCAACTGACACCAGTGGCTTGTGAGACCGGCCACCGCCCCTCGTCGGGGTCTCGACTGTATACACTAGTCTACTAATGGAGTATCGATGCCCTGTCTCGAAACTCCTACGACTAGGGACCATTTAAGGATGTGCTTATAGACTACCAGCTCCCACGTATATGATCGCCATCATACTGCTAGCAGTCAAGCAAGAATCCTAGGGGCTCTATCAACGTGTAATAGCGACATGTCAGGTCACCTAAAGCAGTACACGATGATAAAGATAAACCAGATAGCATACTATCATCTCGAGTAAGACTGTCCTACTGGGATAGGTCCTCCCTCAATCATTGCAATCACGTGCCTGTGATCCAATAATTGACTCTGAGGGCACTATCTCCAACAATCTCCCACTTGCACTCAAGGCTAATTATTGCGATGTCGCATACTCACAGCCCGTGTGATACCGAACACCCAACTCCTCTACTAGTCAGTCTCACAAAGCTCGTTTGTGAAACTATTGCATTCGAGGAATAGCCTCAGTGAGTGGATCCGCTGTGATGTTTCTTTCTATGTCTCTCTATATCTCAAGTTCGCGGAGAAAGCCATCTCCCGAAATGAGCAATACCTGTCTTAGAATGTCCGGATGTCTGATGGGACCTAGCTCATAAATGAACTCCAAATCCAAACTTCTTAGACTGTATCGTCAACTGAACTTAATCAGTATCCTGCGCCATGCCTCCCTCAGTATTGCCTTGGACCACCTGTCCAAAATACAGTCCCCCATCAGAGGGAGAACTATAACTCTGACAACCTCCTTGTCGTCCATGTCACCTTGGAAGCCTGGAGTGATAACCGTCTCCTAAAGGAGGCAGCCGTTATCATATCCCTAGAACATCAACTTATGTTCTAAGACTGCTTCCGACTGTTTCTCCAGGATTGGATCAATATCAACTTATTGCATCTAGTGCAAGAACAACATCTGGTGCGGTACTTGACATCTCATGATTGACTCAATTGCCTAAGCAAGTGATCTGCCAATCATGAGTATCCCTCTCCTCTTTAGTCTATAAGACACCTTTAGAGAGGGTGACTCCATCAACTGCAGGTGCACTACCGTGTCAGGAGTCGTCCATTCTAAATACTCATAGAATGCTGTCAAGTTACCCAGATTGGGAAACCACCCAAATCTAGATCTAAAACCATAGATCTAGTAACCAGTATGTCTGATATAATATCCAAGTCCTTTGTGGAGAAAACACTGTGTGACGACCAAAGTATAACCGATCGTAGTATAGGAATATCACTTCCTACTACCTTCTCAACAGATCCATCCCCTATTCTGATGACGTCAAACCCATGACTGTCACATCAGAAACAGATGATCTAACTCCGCTATATCTGCTTTAGTCTATAAATAGACATAAGCCTGAAGTCCACCAATGCTTCCGCTGCTCCCACTGACTACGACAACCCTCTGGCAGAGTCATATAGACGTGCACTTCCAAAGCTAGTTTAGAACGACGCTATACTCATCCTCCTGCCGGGTCTCGCAGCCTGGAACAACAGCAATGGCATGTGTGGGTAAACAAGAACTTCCCTGTCACCGTCCTTGAGGCTACCGTAGTACCTCTCGGGTGCCTGAAGTTACCCACCTTATCTGCGGAGTGGCCAATGGAATGTCAAATCAGATCGAATCTTTAGGTTCCTTATCAAATCTTCAGTAATCGTTTGCGGTTCTGGAATCGCTTCCAGTTCTACCATACTCCCACTGCTGTTTTTTGAAAAAAAAATCCATTTTTAATAAAACTGTGGCGAGTCTAGAACAATATTTCTATTGATCTGCCAGATGGTAGAAAGTCAACCCTCGTCATAGCCTGGGTCAACCCACAAACAGCCATTACAGAAACGTGCCTTGAGTTGTCCAGTGTATGGTTTTAATCATAAGCTGGACAACTCCCCGTACCTTAACATCGTTAAGATATGAACTGTTCTATATCCAATATAGAACCAGAGGCACTGATTCAATTGAACCAGATTCAAATCATGCAACTATCTCCAGTGCATGTCAACTAAATGGAAGGAGGTCGATCAGCGTTACTCAACTTAGGAATGCTTCCAATTATGAGTAACCTGAAAGAGAAGCAATCTGTCTTCATCATTACTATCAACTGAATATCATACACAAGTATCTACATCTTCAATCTCTTTGAAGAATCCCGATACTTGCTACACCTGGTACTCTACTCTATTCAAATACCTATAACTCCTCAAAACTTAGACCCTGTGTTTCCACGAAACAGCTGTCTAAAATCTAGAGAAGCCATAAGTAAACCGAATATAGTACGAGCACCAACCCCTCTGTCCTAATGGACACTGGACAACATACAATACTCTGTATAAGTCCGCTGAGTCTAACAACTCTTTCACTGTGCGTCGTAGGTTGAAAACTGTACTTATGGTTAAGAAGAATTACACCGCTGTTCAATGCTCCTTACCTAACCATCCACTGATATAGGTAAATGTCATCGACATAATATCAAAAGGTATATCTCACTCTATGAAAATAGACGTACAGATATATCGATTTGAAATTGGTGCACAACAGCGGATATTCAAAACCAAATATTTGCCGACCGGCAAACAACCCAGGTGACTTTCTCAAATATCACCGATTACAACGAATCCCGATATAATGAGGATGATCACCCAATTCCCAATAACTTACTCCCACTCATCATCTGTAAAACCATACAGATGTGAGAATCCAACCTGGTAAATACATACCCTGGAGTAAGTGTATAATCGGGAAATCAGTTTTCTATTAACAGTACACAGTGAAACTGAAACATTGAAATGTTTCGTCGGGGTATCCTGGTATTCCTAGTAATGCCTCTTCCATTATCCAGATTCACAACTGTAACCGTATATCTCTTTGCCATCTGTCCAAATCCCTTTATATGTCTTTAGTCATTACCGTCTGCACACCCCCTTAGGCCAAATGGTTTTCTTCCTTCCCTACCGTTCGGCACCAGCCTATGGTTTGGAAGAAGACTATCCAATAAGCATAAAAGGTGTACTGTCCTAATCTTAGGAGCACTCGCAAAGCGAGAGAAGGTGAAGATAAAAGACAACTGAATGTACTTTATTCCTATTTCTCCTGAACCAGAATCCATCCCCGAACTGGAACAAGTTCCTTTCGAGTTCGTATATAACCATACGATGGAATATCCAATAAAATGGGATCTTCGTAGTGATACGGAGTGTCCTGGAGAAATACAAAGGTGATTTAGGATTGGCGAAGAAATACTTGGTTTGGTCGTGAATATCAGTCGCAATTTACTTTGCCCTCTTACTAATCCCTGGCTTTGTCTAAACTTAATACCTTCTGTACACCATCGTTATGCTAATTGGTTTTCTTCATTCCCCACCGTTCGGCACCAGCCTAAGGTTTGGAAGAAGACTATCCAATTTGCGTAATAGGTGTACTACTCCTAAACCAATGAGTACTCGCAACCTGAGAGAAGGTGAAAAGAAAAGACAACTGAATAATCCTATCCGTTTTCTCCAGAACCAGAAACCATCCTCGAAGTCCTTCGAGTTCGTATCTAACCATACGATGGTTTTGTCCAATGGAAGTGGACGTTCGCAGTAATACGGGGTGTCCTGGAGAAAAGGGTAAAAGTAGGAGTGGCAATGAGGTCTGCAACTCTGACAATCCAAAGCCTGTGTTAAGAAGGTTCGGTCAACTTGGTCACTGAGTCATAGTCCAGGGTCGGGTCAATGGTCGCTGCCAAAGAGAGAGAGAGAAAAGAAACACTCAGCGTGCACTCTAACCTAGATCAGAATGGTTACCAATTTATCTAATCAGGAAACCTCCCACTGTACCTCAAATTCTCCTCCAAACCTGAAAGAAGAATTAGTCGGGATCACCCGAGGAGTAAACTAACTCATCAGTGGGAATCGGGATCCAACTATCATCGCATGATAACTTGACGGAATCCACTCAAGTTACCACACTCCAGAAGGTATGCGCATGCCTGGCAAGTTTCAGTTCTTTTGAAACTCCCGATGTGTGTTTTTACCCCTAGGACCCAAGTGACCTTGACTGAGCCAACATATCAAAGGATCCTAGTCAAGTTCAACCCGTCATTATCTTGATTGCATTAGACCCACCCGCACGAGTCCTTGACTGAGCCAAAATGACCGTACGACTGTCCTAACCAATCACATATCCATGCAACAGAAAAGCACTACATAGCTACCGAACACTACGCCTCGGCTGAGCACGACATACGCAGCACGAATACTAAGTAATACTAATCTGAAATGACGGAGGGCTACGACTGTTTTTTGGCGAAAAACCTTTAACGTAATGAACTTGATATCGTTGAAGGAACTGCACAACTTTTTTTTATAAAATATAGTGACGAAAACCTTTACTAAAGAGGTCACTCCCGGTGAAGGGATCTCGGCTCTTTCCCCGTAGAATGGGGTGCAGGATATTCCAAATGAATACCACGATGCAAAGCAAAAGTAATCGGCTATAGTGAAGTCAATGCCCTGACGCAAACTTCTGTCCAAGGGGTCACTCCCGGTGAAGGGATCTCGGCCCTTGCCTCGTCGACTGAGGAGCAGGATATTCCAAATGAATACCACGATGCAAAACAAAAGTGAACGTCCTTGCAATAACAGCTTTTTGAAAAGTGTTCCAACAACATCAGATTAGGTTTGTTTATCTTGCATTGATCCGAATCAACGCAGTCCCATCAATTGATCACACCACAAAGAACGAAAATATACTGACGTACGTATATGCCATCCGCATTCGCCACTGGGTCCCGTCATCACCCGTTAGGTTAGCTTACTAACGACAGAGCGGGGACTGGACTAGCGCGGATGAAAAACATATACAACATCTACTAATATATATACCAATATATAGTATTTCGCTCAAGGCGTGAAAAAAAATGCAACATCACAGAAATGTACAGCATCACAGAACAATACAGATATCTGGAAGCCCCGGGATTCACAGAGCCGCTGCTGAAACCCGACGTTCCCCTGGTCGTATGGATAGCCTGTGCAATGAAATCCTAGACCCCTACGGGTGCGGCAAGTCACCCGCCAAAACCTGAAGCGAGGCAGCCCCCTTCAGTACCGTGAATGGACCACCCAGCACTTCACGGAATCCGGTAACTTGGGTACCCCTCCTGGGTCAACCTGTACCCCCTACGAGTGCGGCGAATAGCCCGCCAATCCTGGACTGAAGCCCCCTCCGTCTCAATGCCCTGAGATGCGGGCTTGTTGCCCTCCAGAACCCGGCTATCCGTGCACCCCACCGCGGGGCAAACCTAGTACAGAAAGTAAAATATACATACACCGGGTACATCGACCGCAACCAGGTCGTGCCCCAAAAGAATAATACAATCAGGCAGTGACGGCAGTCCACATGTCGGACGCTCGCCCCGCAATATCAAATGTACATAATACAACAGCACTGTACTAGAATTGCATCCAGGCTATCCCCCATGACCGATCCGCAACAACACAGCAAATACATAGAACATCAACGTGAAGGTCACGTTCGCAAATCCGTCTAACCGGGCTATAGCAGTTAGACCGGATTTACCGATCGAGTGACATTCACGGTCGCAGATATAATGTAAATACTGTGAAAAATGTGTTTAAAATTTTCCGATTGACCAAAAATTAACAAGTGGGCCCCCAATCAAAACTGTAGTACTCACAGAAAACATGGGCCCAATTTTAATATTCCAAATACCCCATTTTCATGTCCAAGACAATCTGCAAAAATTTGGTACAGTAAAGATTTTAACCGGCGGCGGAAGCGCGGCCAAAGCAATGCTTTGGCCGCTCTTCCGCGGTGAAAAGAAGGATTCAGGGTACCAAATTTTACTAGATCTCTTATATTTCCCTGCACATCATTCTGCAACCACCTGAAAAATTTTTGGACTTCAAAAAATTTCGACAGAAACTGATGTGCAAAAAAAAATACGGTTTTTGGAAATTTCGGTCGATCGGAAACGCAAACACATCAAACGAAGCTAGGTAAGGTTAATGGCGTGGCTCTGATACCATGTTGCGCCACGGCAGCGCCCCGGCCTCGTACTCGAGGCCAAAATGCGGAATCAAAATTTTTCCTTACTCGGAAACCGGCGCTACCGCGGACAAAGAAAACCCGGATCGTTTACCATTAACCTAATGCTAGCTAACAAGAGATTGGGAAGAAAAGTATACCGAGTGATCCGAGTCCTCCGGTCTTCTCTTCATCATCCCGATCTCCCGCGGAAAGTCTTGGCTCCACATCGTCGCCTCCTCGCCGGAAAGGGCACCACATCGCCTTCGTCTTTTACGGGCTCCCGCCTCAATACCGAGGCAACTCGAGCATGAAGCCGGCAACTCGACATGCTCAAGATTAGCTGTAGAATGTGTAGTGTAGAATACGCTTTGTCTCAATGGGGTTTTTGTTGCCATGATGGAGGAATCAAGGTGATATGAACTTGGGGATTTTTGAGGCAATGAAAAATGATATGAAACAATAATTTTCCCACACCCTCACCAAAAATGAAATGATCCATCATCTCCAAAAAAAGGTGGCCGGCCAAGTATTTATCATGAGAATGGTGGAGGAAAAACCTATACAAGGGAGGTGAATGTAGGATCAAGAAGGAGGTGACCACATCCAAGGTCAACAAAACATCAACCATACTCACATCAAATCAAACCCATACCCTTTCAATCACACAAAGCAAGCATGGTTGAAAGATATCATAATAAATACTTTTGCAAGAAACCCCCCCACAAAGTGTTATTTGCAAAACTGCAAATAACCCCCTCCATCGGAAAAGTCCGGCCGGGAAAGAACAAAGGAAAACCGGCCGGAACGGAATGCAAACCGGCAACTCCAGAAAACTGGTCCCGTAATAAATTAC
Organism: Agapanthus africanus; assembly: GCA_030015575.1. Classification (NCBI taxonomy): domain Eukaryota; kingdom Viridiplantae; phylum Streptophyta; class Magnoliopsida; order Asparagales; family Amaryllidaceae; genus Agapanthus; species Agapanthus africanus. The sequence goes on along the minus strand of CM057347.1, from coordinate 199,632,387 downwards.
AGGAAAACCCCTATACTGTGCATACACACCCGCATCTGTATTCCGTCCGGATACAAATGCAATGAGACAAAATCTACACTGTACTAGACTAGGACCGGCTTAAGCCAAAGCCGGCTAGTAAAATCCGTTCGATCCTGATCCGTGCAATACCGCACGTATCTGATCGAACCCTGCCATATAACTATACGGCCACTAGTACAAACCGTCCGATCCTGATCCGTGCAATACCGCACGTATCTGATTGGACCCTGCCATATCTCCATATGGCCTCTACAGCGTTTCGCCCGAAAGCTGAGTAACTGAAAGTGTGGTGGACTCTAAAGACTCGTCAATACTATGGCTGTGGATTTAACCACTGGCACGTCAGAGGTATAAGCCAATACGTGACGGGCCACCAGCTATTGACCAAAAAGGGACGTCGATGAGGAAGCTCACCCCGACACCCAACTGAGCCTGTCAGTGACAATATCCGTACAGTCCGGTCCGTTCGTCTATGAGTATCGCATGGCGGGCCTAGGGGGTTGGTAAAAGTCAGACCCCCAATAGCGGTACAAGTCGTGTCGGAGTGTAGCCCAGAACGCCCTGAGATACTACTGGAATACCTACCAGTAAATCTCCTGCCTCGGCCGAGGGCTTTGCGTAATGGCTCTCCTAGACACAGCGCGACCTCACCCCCAATACCGGGAGAGACGAACCCCTGCAGATCCGCTCACTGCCTCCATGTGGCTCGGGACTGTACCCAACTAAAACCTGTTTGCACGACTCCTTTGAGCCGTGGTAGGGTAGTAATCAAAGCACAGTGGGAACTCACACGAGACAAATGACGATCCTCAGGTCGATGAACTAACCTGTACACATGTCACCAGGGAACTGCTATCTGACGTCTGGTATAAGACCAACTAGCAGGTTCCCGGCGAGTCCTGTCCGGTGTACTCATAACCCAATGAGCACCTGTATACATCTTAGGTGAACCAACTGACACCAGTGGCTTGTGAGACCGGCCACCGCCCCTCGTCGGGGTCTCGACTGTATACACTAGTCTACTAATGGAGTATCGATGCCCTGTCTCGAAACTCCTACGACTAGGGACCATTTAAGGATGTGCTTATAGACTACCAGCTCCCACGTATATGATCGCCATCATACTGCTAGCAGTCAAGCAAGAATCCTAGGGGCTCTATCAACGTGTAATAGCGACATGTCAGGTCACCTAAAGCAGTACACGATGATAAAGATAAACCAGATAGCATACTATCATCTCGAGTAAGACTGTCCTACTGGGATAGGTCCTCCCTCAATCATTGCAATCACGTGCCTGTGATCCAATAATTGACTCTGAGGGCACTATCTCCAACAGTAAACTAGTATAGTTCATAGTCGCGAACCCTAGAATAGGTTTACACCACACGCGCACCTTTGCATATTCACTATATTTACACAGTGTTGATGAGGATATTGGATGACATTGGATATGAGTCGATGATTTTGGGCATTGTGCCGTGAGATCGGTGATGTGATGTGATTCGTACTTGCGATACGACATGTGATCTTAGCGGTCCGTTGGGCATGTGTTTTACCCCCGCTTTCATACTTATATAGATGGTATTGATTTGTACTAGACTTAGATCTGTACCCCAGATTATGTGATATGATGATAATGATACCTGATATTTGATGAGAGGAGTGTGATACTGACCCGTACCCAGCTATTGGGATGCCGTACGACGATTTACCGTACGAGCTTTCTATTGATGTTAGATCCGCACTCATGACTCGAGGATGTTAAATGATATATTGTATCGTACATGATACTATTGAGGCGAGATCACCGACTATTGTATATATATATATTTGTATATCGACTCAGATTTAGGTGGTTTCCATACCCCTCCCGATTGACTTGATACTTAGATCTTTAGTTTGCATAGTAGATGTTAAACTAGACCCGAGTCATTCTTATTTCAAATGGCATAACTGCATGACATATACATATGGGTGTAGATTCTTTACTGTTACGTTGATTATTCAATTTCCGCATATTCCTGCTATTCACATTGCTTTGCATATGTTTACTGCTATATTACTATCATGTTGATAGGACACTAGCACCATTATCGATGATGCGTATGTTCCACGTACACTTGCTTGCCGGCTCACACACTTCTTCATCGATAATTGCCATGTCACTACACAGTAGCATTGTTGCATCAGGATATGACCTTGTATGTGCATACTATTAATTCCATGTTGCATGATATACTGTTATACTTGCATTTCATTTATATGTCACATACCCACACTTGTACACATATAGTGATATCTTCATACCTCAGACACTAGTGATGTATTATTTCGACCTTAGAGTCGCGCTTAGTAGTGTTACAGTTTTCATGCTTATCTGGGTTCCCTTTTGAATTTTGATCCTCGCCATTCGGCGTTGTATAGTGTATTTCTTGTATATTCATTTATCCTTAAAATGGTTTTAGATTTCTGGGCTTTTGGCTTACTTGGATCAGATGGAGTCCTTTAGACTTCATATGGCTCAAGGGCCAGTCACGTGCTCTTTCGGGTCGTGACAAAAGTCCAATACGAAAACCAACATGATATACTCAAAACTATAACATGTACATAGTACGCATCGTTGTAAACTCATCAAAATATCTGAAAAGAAATGCTTGCCTACCCTTTTTTTTTTCAAGTTGTTGTGCGATGCGCATACCACAGCACAATTAGCGGACGTTTATTACAAGAAAAATAACTATGTAAAATTTATATATCCTTTATTTAACATACGTCCCGCCGTTTTGAAAATAATTTAGAATGGTTTCCTTTGTAAAATGTTTCGTGTCATCTCGGACACGTAGGTAAATACTGAGACTATAGCTCCTTTTTGGAAATCCCTTCGGTAACTATCGATACAAGCAAAAACATATTCAGGTACTGTCCTCTGACTAGTCCTGCTCGGTTACTAAACCAAATAGTAAATATCATAGAAACGTATTGCTCAAGGAAATCATACTCAATAGTATATGCAATAATGCCACGTGCGTCTGGTGCGCACAGAAATCGAAATCAATGGATGTGCCATACATGTGCACAGAAATAAAATCTAAGTGCAATGGGTGTGCACGAAAACACCTATCAAGGCAACGGGTGTGCCAGACAACAATATCAGGTGCATCTGATATGCAGGAAAAATCCCGATTTAGTGCATCTGGTGTGCACCAAAATCGCATCAAGCGCGCCAAGTATGCGCAAGAATCCAAATCAAGTGCACAAGGTGTACGAAAAGAAATATCGAATATCATAATCGAAATCGATGGTATACAACATACATCAATCCAAATCAGGTACACCATGGTATATAATCTCACAACCACGTGCATCGGCGTGCACAAAATCGAATCGAAGTACAAAAAGTGCATGAAAACTACACCGAAAGCACAAGTCAAATCACATACATACTATAAGCATGAAATCAAAATCAAATAGCTCGAACGACATCAAATCGAAGTCGAGTGCAACTGCGGTGCAAAAAATCTCAATCATGCAAACAAATCGCCCAAAATACCGAAATCCAAAATGACGAACACGTGATATTCGAATCACCAAATCGCAAATTATAAACACTGTCGTCGATATGTCCTTCCTTCATGTCGAGAAGGTGTCCTTCCTTCATGTCGAGAAGGTGTCGGTGCCTCCAAGCTAGCAGAGCAAGATATCTACTTGCTTCTTGTTCAAGGTCTGGCACCTTGTGCCCTTAGGCTCTCGTCTCTCACTGGGAATTTCCAGTTGCCCAACTCCTCGGCTCAACGACCCAATATGGAATGATGACGGCAACAGTGCTGCTCTGGCACATCCTCTAAAGATCTCCGGCCAACTATCGTGGTCACTCGTAACATGTCTTGTCGATGATGCCGAACTCTGGCCTACTGGGTGTGCGTGATACGACCGATCCTGGGTCCAAATCTTCTCATGTAGTATTCCAGAAAGATTTTGTCAGGGACTCTCCTAAATCTCGTTTCTGCCGAACTGTCCGGAAGTTATCATCCTTTACTAAATCCATTTCTTGTTCCGGAACAGCTGCATACTCATCATGACTTCTTCTAAAAGATATATCCATATTCAACGCCTCTGCATGCGTATCGCATCTCTGATGTCAATGCAGTGGAACGCCATCTCGTCAAAATCTCGTACGAACCTCTTACTCCACTTTTCTCTAATGTGGACAGATTCAGACTCGTCTCTTCGTAGCTGTATGGACTGTGCTACAACGGCTATACTCATATCTGGAGTCTCCCTTCCGAAACTACGAACTCGACAGCTCAAATATCCTGTAGTAGGCATCTTGTCAATTACCTTCTCGGGAACTCGCTCAAATTATCGGAGTGATGCACTTACGCTCATCCTCTCTCGTACAACTCACAACGTGCCTATGTGAAGTCTTCTCTAGCTGAAATCAATCAATCTGATGACCTTGCATCGGGGTATGCAAACGAACCACATGTCCTAGTCATTCATCAAAGGGTGACTAGCGATCTTCTATCAAATCCCTAAGTATAAACTAGTGTTGCAATAGCTTCAAACATCTGGGGCGATATCTTGTCAGTCGCAGCAACAACTGGCTCATTCGTCCGCACGCTAAACAATGCCTCAATCCTCATGAATAGACGATACATTAACGGTCATCACATTCTAGCCGGCCTATAGCAGTGGCCCAATTCTCTGGTGCTGATTTGAACATTCGAGAAATCTTAGTAAAAACAATCCATCAAAATGCTCATGTCGTGAAAAACATAATAAAATGACATATCTATGCAATCGTGTGTCAACAGAATTACGCCCTGGTCAGTCCTCGTCCAAGACGAGCTCATGCTGACCGCAACTCTAGCCGTAGCTCTCCCTGCCCGTGCAACCGTGGTAATAGAAACCACCATCCGACATTGATGAAGATAGATCAAAGGAATGAATAGAATACGGTTTAAAGAAATGTACATCATAAGGCTTCTTAAGCGGCGTAGCGTATCGTAAGTATGCAGCGGAACATACACACGGTACGTCACTCTACTTAAGTCACCTACTCCATCAACCAAGGTCAACCTACGCGACGAAAGTTTGGGTCTAATACCCCCCTCGACCAAATCTAAGTTCCGTAAGGTCAAGCCTAGGTTCCGAATATATATATACGCCCTAGACTCCGCACAGTCAAACCTAGTCTCGAACCAAGGTTAAACCTAGCGCTCTGATACCAACTTTGTCACGACCCGAAGGTACGGAACGCGGCTGGCACTTAAATTACGAAACGTCTAGAGGCGTAACGTAATATAAGTAAGCCAAAGCCCAGAAATCTAAACCATTTTTAAATGAAAAGAGTGAAGGAAAATTTATTTTAAAGCAAGTGGTTTTAAACATTTAAAGCAACATCATATTTTCCTGAAAATTTCGGCAGAGTCTCCTTTGTATATACAGGCCCCCAAATGGGTACAACACATGAAATACATAAATAATGAATAAGGGCATCCCCAAGCAGGAGCTAGCTCTTCGCTAATTGGCGGAAACAACCACGCAAGCAATATAATATACAACGCCGAAAGGCGAGGATCAAAACTCAGAAAGAAAACCAACATCCTCATGAAAACCCGAGAAGAACCATAATAATACAAGCGCGCGACTCTAAGGTCGAAAGAATAAACAACTGGTTTTCTAAGTCTATCAAATAATACAAGTCTGGTTGATGGAGTTTACTAGATACAACTGAAATAAATAAAAGTACTACGGAGATCGCGATGCAAGTGAACCTACCTACCCAAGCAATCATCCGGAAGGAACCGATGTGCCAGCAAGCCGCAATGAAACCTGTATGGCCAAACCTGCAAGAAACTGTGGCACAATGGGGGTGAGTTGCCAACTCGTGAGTAGAAAACACCACCGAGAAGAAATCGCATGTATGACTCTCTCTAGGTCATACAAATAAATACACAATACTACAATCAGGGTGACAACATATCATAAGTGTGATATCAAGTACTCGTGTCCTTGTCATGAATAATAATATATCATGTGTATCATGTATGAATGCATCATCCAACGTGTGTCCAGCAACGACACACAAAAATCACGATAAAACCTGAGTGTCCATCACCGACACTCGAAACATCATGAAACTCGTGTCCTCCATCGACACGTAAATCCTCATATCTTAGGCGTCGCATCCTCAGATCGTCCCTTGTATCCATCTCTCTCATAACTCCGAACGGTATCCTCTAGATATCCGTCGAGTTTCCATATAATCACCGGTAGGTAGTCTGCCCTGCCAGGCTCATCGTCATCCCCACGAAATCTCTCTCTCGCCCCGAGGTACCGTACCGGGTCTACCATGTACCCGCAGACGGTTCCTCTACTCCTCGAATCGGGTCTCGAAAACCAACTCAGAACCGAGAAAACATCATGGTGGACGCTACTCATCATATCAAGGAAAACCACATTTTTCTCTTTTGAAATAATCATAGGTTTATAAAAATTCACATGCGGTTTCTCGAATCCAGAAATCTCAAAATCACGAATCAATGAACAGCGAATATCGGCATAAATCCCCACGATATTGCATAACAGAATGAATGCATAAATGCATGAATTAACTGAGTAAGAAATGCAATATCTAAACTAGCATATGAAGGCAAGCGGAATAGTACTATGTTGAAACTACCAGCTAGCAATTTATACCAATGAAGTAATGTTTTCTAATGTGTACGTGACATGGAAATTACCGATGATGATGTGTGTGAGCCGGCAAGCAAGTGTACGTGGAGCATATGCATCATCGGTAATGGTGCTGGTGTCCTGGCAACATGGATTCATAATAACTAAAGAAAACGCATGTATAAGCATGCAATGCGAATGAGAACAACACGAATATACGGAAAATTTTATTAGTGTTAGTTATATGTATGCCCTAGAGGCCATTACTATACATCGGATGTATATTGTAGTGGATGCTGGGACGTATATAGGGAGGACTTTCTTGCTCGACATGATAGTATGCTATCTGGTTGAACTTTACCTTAACGTGTACACTGATTGTCTCTCTATTACATGTTGGTAAAGCCCTTAGGATGTGTACTTGACTACCTGGACTATGATGCGGATCATACTAGTGGGGACATGGTAGTCCATAAGTACATCCTTCAAAGTCCCTAGTCGTGGGTGTATCGAGACGGGGCATCGATATACCAGAGTAGACTAGCGTATGCCTTCTCGACCCATACAGATGGGCGATGGAAGATCCCATATCCATTGGTGTTTGACATCAGAGATGATATACGGGTGCTCAGTGGAGACTGGGTACACTGGACGGACTCGCCGAGAACTCCCAGATGGTATTATACCTTACGTCAGATGGCAGTTCTCTGGTGACACTGGTACAGAGTAGTCTGTTGACCCGAGATCGTCATAGAGTCTTGTGTGGTTCCCACTGTGCTTTGATTTCCATCTTACCATGTCCAAGAGGGCGTGCAAAATGGTGGTTTTTGGGTACAGTCCCGAGTCACATGGAGGCAATGAGCGATAGGAGGGGATTCGTCTCTCCCGGTATAGGGGGTTGATGTTGCGCTGTGTTCGATTGGCTATAACAGGAAATCCCTGCCCAGGGTTGTTGAGATTTACTGGTAAGTGTTACCAGTAGTTTCTCGAATTGTTATAGACCTCATATCGACATGACTTATCGAGCTATTGGGGTCTGACGTTTACCACCCCTAGGCAAGATATGCGACATATCAGACGATTAGACCGGACTGTACGGTAGTGTTACTGGTTGGATTCACTGGAGTGTGAGCGGGTTTGCTCGTCAATCTTCTGATCGCTCAATACCCGGGTGGCCGTTACGTTTAGCAGACCGCTTGCGGCTTGTGGGTGTTTGATATGATCATCACCTGCTGCCGGCGTATTGACGAGTCTTTAGAGTCCTACACAGAGGTTTCCTGGCTCAAGCGAAACGAAATAGGAGCGCATATGAGATATGTGCGGGACCGAGAATAATGCGTGTATGTGATACCGTATTCTATTCTCGCGATGAATGTATCGAATGCTTGTATGCGATATAACCTAGTTATCGAATCAAGTATTGATTCGATAAGCCGATACATTGAATACTAGTCGGTTGTGTGCGACATGACCGGATCATTGAATCAAGTGTTGATTTAATGATTTAATGCATAATTATATATTTGATATATTACTTTGCACTAACTAGTATTGGTTCACTTTAAACGGATTTTCTCACTTGGTTTGTGCACATTGTATATGTGATATACTTTTGTGCACTTGCATGTATCATGTTTGATGATACATGTTAACTTGGTTAAGTGTAAAGTTTAAACCATGGTTAAGTTAATGATTAGGGTTTTGATTATTTTATTTATTTATTTATTTATATATTCATTTTGGAAATTATTTAAGGATGGTGGCTTATTTTGTTTTATGTTGAAGCTTCTTGAAGCTTTGATCAAGTCAACCATTCTTATCTCATCCTTAACCCTAACCATTCCAACTAACCTTGGTTTAATCTCTACACTTGACCATGGTTTGCATTATGATAAGTTTTCATTTTCTTTTCATTTTAAAATAACTTATCATAACAATATTCATCTTCTTCATCTTCTTCTTCCATGAAGAAGCTTACTTCATCAATGGTGATTAATGAAAACAAGTGAGAAATCCAATTCTAAAGTGAACCCACCTCCTATTTCTTCATCCTCTACCTCTTGCCAAGTAGTAGAGTGTGTTTCCTTCACAAGTTTTCATGGCTTGGTGAAGGTGGAGCTTGATCTAGCGATGCCTCGACGTAGATCATCTTCGGCATGGACATCGACGACCTAGCTCGCCATTTCTCTGACGAAGCCGACACTAGAGCCCGGGAATTCATTTGGACAGCGAGGGGACTTCGTTGCGGAGCTATGGAGGTGGAGCACCGGATCTACAAAGGTTGTATTTCCGTTTCCTTATAGTTAAAGTTGTTAACTAGTTATCTTTTCGCCTAGATTTCTAGCCAACGACCCGTAGTCGGGTTTCTCGGCACCTAGATTTTTTGAAATTGGCATGGTTGATGCCTTGTGAGACCTCACTAGAGTGCCTAGGAACCCTACCGTGGTATCAGAGCCTAGCTAGAGCCTTAGGCGAAGTCTAGACGCAATTTGAAGTCCGAACGAACCCGAAACCCAATTCCAAACATGCTCTCTGTCCTTTTTCTAAAATCTGGGATTTTTCAACATTAAAAATATGCAGAAAAATCAGCAGGCGATTTTAAGAGATACTGTGAAGTTCGAGTGTCTAACTCCATCAACCTGCCGCGGTTCCGCGGCATGAGCATTGCTCGTGCGGCGGTTCCGCGGCCGTACGGCCTCGTTGTTCAGTGAATCTTACACAGTAACTCCTAATTGATAGTGCTGGATTTTCTGGGAATTTTTAATATTTATTCAAGAGTTGAATTTTCTGGGGTTGTTTTAGGGATTCAGTGTTTCGATCGGAGTATCAGATTTTGTCTATGTGGCTTTCCGGATAAATTTTAGAATATGTTAAAAAGTTCGACCGGATATAAATACCCAATTTTTCCCCTGTCGGGAAATTTCCAAGTGTTGGATTTTTCCGTAGTTTAACGACGTTCTAAGTAGTGCAAGTAACTCGATGGACCCTCTAGAAGACAACAAACCTTAACTCGATTATGTGACCGTCTTGAACTGCCCTTTGAACCTTCGGGTTTAGGGCAGTACGGCGTGCCACATGTGAGGCGTTGGCTTGACCCTTCTACGGCTGGACCGTTGGTATTGAGGCACGAACTGAATGTTGTTAGACTTATTTCATGTGTTGAGCTGTATCGGGAAAACTTGGGTGTTTGACTGTTCGATCGAAAAGTTTAACATTTTCTATTTATCTGGAATGGGATACAATAATTGGAATTCATAAATAGTTATGAGATAACTGAATGAATATTATAAACATAGCAGTTTAGTCTCACTTGATCGGTTGCCACGGAATTTTGATGTGATCAAAAGTCCGTCGCAATCACGTAGCGTACGCGGATACTCGCCGGGTAAACTTAATAGACAGCCTCACTCCATAGCCCCAACCAAGTGACTGTAGGAGAACCCCGTCGCCGAAAGCATCCGTTTGGGTGCTCGCGGTAGCGGTGTTCCGCCTTGGTGCACTTCGTCGACGGCGTCGGGGGTGCGGCCGCCTACTGAAGTTTGCGACGAGCATTCGATCAGGATGTCAGGAATCTTGTTGAATTGCCCGACTTGATATTGAAAAGTGTTTTCGATTTTGAGACTAAAATACGGGGTTTATAATTGTTAGGCATGTGATGTCTAACTAATTCATTTGGTCAGGCATGCGATGTCTGAGGAGGTTGCGGATTCCAACTGTTGTAGTTTTACACTTTCTTTTCTGTGACCGTAAGTGTAATATGTGATATCGCCGGTTTCGTTGCTATATGTCAACGACAATTGGGATGCGCATATTTACTTACGTTGATGACATGTGATGTTATGTGTTGCTGGATATGTTATATTGGATCGTCGTGTTTGAATAGCCGGGGGTTTTTATGTGAGATGAGTGTTTTTCATTTTCATTCATGTAAAATCTTGTATGTAATATTCTTTTATTGGGACGCTTCCAGGTTGCGGAAGTTGTCACCGTTTGTATATTATTTACTTTTCCGCACTAGGATAGACCCAAGGAGGGGAGCACAAGTGACCGGGTTCTGGAGTCCAGTGGGAGACTAACTCGAGGAGTCGAGTCCGGGTCTCCTAACTCTAGAATTGGTAGGGTTGCTTGCCGCTCTCGTAGGGGTCTAGGGGTGTGGGTTTGGCTATTCATCACAACCGTGGAATCCGTGTTTTATACTGGCTCGTATTGAAAACACGGACGCCCTAGAATATCCAATATTTCATATGATTCTTCTACTGCGATATCTGTGATGTGATCATGTGATGTTCTGTGATAGATACTGTATATAGTATATATGATATATTATATAGACGTTACTTATGTTTTACACCCGCGCTAGCCCTGCCCCGCTCTGCCGTTAGTTACCTAACCTAACGGTGCACGAGGGGACATCGAGGCGAATGCGGATGACATAAGTGTACGTCGTATTTATCTGTGATGTTTAGGTACTTAAATGATGGGACTTCATTAATGTGATTAATGAAATAAAAGAAACCTAAGATGTTGTAGAATCGAATTTCAAAAAATTAAAACAGGTAGCTACAGTTCTTGCTTTGCATAGCGGTATATGTGATATATCCTGCACCTTATTCGATGAGGAAAGGACCGAGATCCCTTCACCGGGAGTGACTCCTTTAGCAATAACTGGCAGATGCTACACACTCGGTTTGTCTTTTGATTGCTTTTAAGAGTTTTTGCTTTGCACAGTGATATATATGATATATCCCGCACCTCATTCGACGAGGAAAGGGCCGACGATCCCTTCACCGGGAGTGACCCCTTTAGCAAAACTAGAAAAGCCTCAAAAACAATCCATTTTTAAAATCATTTGATTCTACAACGATATAAAGTTCATTACGCAAAAGGTTTTCTTAAAAACCTGTCGTAGCCCTCCGTCATTTCAGATAGGTAATAGTTAGTATTCGTGCTGCGTTTGTTGACTCAGTCAAGGCGTAGTGTGCGGTAGCTGATTATTGCTTATCTGCAAAGCATATGATGCGATTGGATTAGGGTAGTCGTGCGGCCTTGTTGACTCAGTCAAGGGTCGTGCGGGTGGGTTTAATTCAATCGAGAAATGACGGGTTGAACTTTACTTGCGGTCTATGGTTTTTTGACTCAGTCAAGGTCATAGATCGCATGGGGCAAAATATTATCGGGAATTTCAAGTGTTGAAATTTGCAATGAGATTGCATACCTTCTATGAGATAGTTGGATCCCGATACCCACTGCGAGTAATTGTTACTCCTGGGAGAGTTTTACATATTACAATTAGCCGATCAAGTAGGTGTCTAGAAAAGTGTTAACGGGGTTACGCCTCTGGGAAAACGAGGTTTACATTAATTAGGTTCGTGCGAAAGCACGGGGGACCTCCCTCAAAGTACCGACACTGGCCTGGCTGAAAGATTGGCGAACTTGTAGTATGTAATTAATCCCGGCTAGTCTTTCCTTTTAGAGTTTGAAGGAAGATTTGATAAAAAGCAGTGGGAGCCATCCTGATTAGATAAAATAATAACCAATCTATTCTTGCAAGAGCGCACGCTGAGTGTTTTCTTCTCTCTCTCCAGGTAGCGACCATATCACGCCTTAATCAAGATAATAATACGGATTATTGACCGAACCCGCTTGTTATACTGAGCTGGGGAACGTTGGTCCCGCTCCAACTTATAATTGTTATAAGACAGAGCAGGAAATTGGGGATTACCAGAATTCCTATGCCGCCCAAACGAAGAGAGTGCATGCTGATGCATCATCTTCGGGTATGTTCATTATACAGAACTGTTTCTCAGTATCCTTTACGTCCTGGGTATGTGATACCAGATCAGGATCCCAGATATGTAATATGTTACATGGGCTACAGAAAGGTAGAGAACTGAGAACGGGTGATAAGTTTCATGAGGCAGAAAACGGGGCAAGTGTTGCAGCCAAGTCTGTCGGTCACTGTCACCCTGTATTACCAATACATTGATTCTGAACGAATGTTATTAGATACCGAACCTGATATACAAAATCATATCAATCTCTTTATTAGTAAAGAAAGGATATAATTTTGTATTGATGGATAATGTTTTGAACATTTCCTATATCAAAAGTTGATCGGTTCAGGCACGTTATCTAAAAGCATTGATGTTCTAAATCAAACTACAGTTCATAGTATACAGAACACACACAAGAGGAAGAGTTCAGAAATGAACGAATCCTTCTTGAGGCATTGTAGACTAGGTCATATCAATGCGACCCGACTAGCTGAAGTTACATGTAGATGCATATTTAAATTAGTTTGAATTTACATCTTATGAAACTTGCCAGTCATGTCACAGAGATAAGATGACCGTAGCTCTGTTTATTGGAAACAGAGAAAGAGTTGGTAAACTCTTGGGACGATACATGTTGATGTATGTAGGTCCCCTGTCTACACATGCCAAGACCGGTTCTTTGTACTTCATTACATTCTCTGATAATCTCTCAAGATTCAGACATATGTTCCTGTTGAAACACAAGTCCGAACCTTTTGAGATATTCACAGAATATGATTTAGAAGTAGAAAACCAAAACATGGGTATAAGTATTATGTCCTTTGATGTGATCAGGGAGGAGAATACTTGTGCACGAAATTCTTGGACTTTTCTAAAGGAGAATGAGATTCTCTCTCAGCATTACTCCTCCGTATACACCATAACACGATGGTATATCGGGGCGGAGCAATCGCACCCTATGTGATATGGTGTGCTCTATGATGAGTACTACTGAGTTTCCTATTTCCTTTGGGAGTTATGCACTTGAGAAGCTGCATACCTATTGAATAGGGTTACAATCGAATCAGTTGCCTACCATTTCATATGTGATATGATAAGGGAAGAGCCCATATCTTAAGTTGGTTAAGATTTGGGGGTTGTCCGAGCTATGTCTAAAAGCATAATCCGGACAAGCTCGAGGCAAGGTCTGTTATGTACAACTGGAAAGGTTCCAGCTATACAAACTGCAGCTGATGATTTGACAGAACCAAAGGATTCAATAGTTACCAACGAACCTCAGCCTCTCCGCCGATCTAGTAAGGTTCCTCACCCGCCTGAGAGATACTTCGGTTTCTCTATGACAGTGGGAGCGAGGATTGCATCATGAGATGATGACCCAACTAGTTTCGAGCTGGCCATCAGGAGTAGGACTCTGTAAGAATGGCTGGATGCTTAGTGATCTGAGATGGAATCCATGTACACCAACAAAGTATGGACTTTGGTTGCTATATCTGAAGGGTTAAATCCCCATCAGGAGCAAGTATATCTTGAGAAGATTACTTGGTGTAGATGGAAAAGTTGAGACTTTCAAAGCTAGACTTGTGAAAGGTTTTTCATCATCGACCAGGTGTGGATCATGATGAAACTTTTTCTAAGAATCTATGCTAAAGTCCATCCAGATCCTACTTGCCACGGCTACATACCATGACTACGATATCTGGTGGTTGGGTGTCATGACAGCTTTTCTAAATGATGTTTTAGAAGAGAGCGTCTATAAGTACACAGCCAGAGGGCTTCGTAGACAGTGGGAGCAACGGAAACGTGCACAAGATGCTTTATAGGATAAAGCAGGCATCGCGGAGTTGGAACATCTGTTTTGATGGATTAGTCAAAGAAGTTGACATCATCAAAATGGTAGATGAACCTTGTATAAACAAAAAGGTAGTAGGGAGTATGGTGACGATCCTCGTAGAGTACGTGGATGACATACTCTTGATAAGGAAGGAGTTTCCTATGCTACGCTCGATCAATCTCCGCTTATCACAATGATTCTCCATATAGGATCAAAGTGATACCTCCTAAATCCTGGATTTTGGATCTATGAGATAGATCTAATTGGATGTTAGGATTCTCACTAGTTGTAGTGAGATGGTATCAACCGATCCTGGGCAGAATCACTGGAAGTGTTCCAGGGTGATAAAGACGACTGAGTGTCAGTCACAGGCATTGTCTTTACCCTCATTAAAGGGACGGTATGTTGGAAAAGTTCCAAGCTAGATACTGTGGCATACTAGACGATAAAGGCTGGATACATCGCTACTTAAGATACTACCAAAGAGGCAGTCTGGGTGTATATTGTTTCATGAGATGAACTACGTTCCAACCATTGTGAGACAATGGAGTTGTGGCTTATGCCAAGGAACGCCGGTCCCATCAGTGATCCGAACATAATCTAAGACAGCATCACCTGATCATGGAGATGGTTGATCTCCAGGGTGATCGAGGTTTGGAGAGTAGACTCAGAGGACAACACAGCGGATCCACTCACAAAGGCCTGTTCCCAGAGAGAGATTTTTATGGGATGGTTGAGTATGAGATACTACAACCACTGCTATCAGATGGCCCTAGTGCAAGTGGGAGATTGTTAGTTATATGTATGCCCTAGAGGCCATTACTATACATAGGATGTATATTGTAGTGGATGCTGGGATGTATATAGGGATGAGTTTCTTGCTCGACATGATAGTATGCTATCTGATTGAACTTTACCTTAACGTGTACACTGATTGTCTCTCTATTACATGTTGGTAAAGCCCTTAGGATGTGTACTTGACTACCTGGACTATGATGCGGATCATACTAGTGGGGACATGGTAGTCCATAAGTACATCCTTCAAAGTCCCTAGTCGTGGGTGTATCGAGACGGGGCATCGATATACCAGAGTAGACTAGCGTATGCCTTCTCGACCCATACAGATGGGCGATGGAAGATCCCATATCCATTGGTGTTTGACATCAGAGATGATATACGGGTGCTCAGTGGAGACTGGGTACACTGGACGGACTCGCCGAGAACTCCCAGATGGTATTATACCTTACGTCAGATGGCAGTTCTCTGGTGACACTGGTATAGAGTAGTCTGTTGACCCGAGATCGTCATAGAGTCTTGTGTGGTTCCCACTGTGCTTTGATTTCCATCTTACCACGTCCAAGAGGGCGTGCAAAACGGTGGTTTTTGGGTACAGTCCAGAGTCACATGGAGGCAATGAGCGATAGGAGGGGATTCGTCTCTCCCGGTATAGGGGGTTGATATTGCGCTGTGTTCGATTGGCTATAACAGGAAATCCCTGCCCAGGGTTGTTGAGATTTACTGGTAAGTGTTACCAGTAGTTTCTCGAATTGTTATAGACCTCATATCGACACGACTTATCGAGCTATTGGGGTCTGACGTTTACCACCCCTAGGCGAGATATGCGACATATCAGACGATCAGACCGGACTGTACGGTAGTGTTACTGGTTGGATTCACTGGAGTGTGAGCGGGCTTGCTCGTCGATCTTCTGATCGCTCAATACCCGGGTGGCCGTTACGTTTAGCAGACCGCTTGCGGCTTGTGGGTGTTTGATATGATCATCACCTGCTGCCGGCGTATTGACGAGTCTTTAAAGTCCTACACAGAGGTTTCCTGGCTCAAGCGAAATGAAATAGGAGCGCATATGAGATATGTGCGGGACCGAGAATAATGCGTGTATGTGATACCGTATTCTATTCTCGCGATGAATGTATCGAATGGTTGTATGCGATATAACCTAGTTATCGAATCAAGTATTAATTCGATAAGCCGATACATTGAATACTAGTCGGTTGTGTGCGACATGACCGGATCATTGAATCAAGTGTCGATTTAATGATTTAATGCATAATTATATATTTGATATATTACTTTGCACTAACTAGTATTGGTTCACTTTAAACGGATTTTCTCACTTGGTTTGTGCACATTGTATATGTGATATACTTTTGTGCACTTGCATGTATCATGTTTGATGATACATGTTAACTTGGTTAAGTGTAAAGTTTAAACCATGGTTAAGTTAATGATTAGGGTTTTGATTATCTTATTTATTTATTTATTTATATATTCATTTTGGAAATTATTTAAGGATGGTGGCTTATTTTGTTTTATGTTGAAGCTTCTTGAAGCTTTGATCAAGTCAACCATTCTTATCTCATCCTTAACCCTAACCATTCCAACTAACCTTGGTTTAATCTCTACACTTGACCATGGTTTGCATTATGATAAGTTTTCATTTTCTTTTCATTTTAAAATAACTTATCATAACAATATTCATCTTCTTCATCTTCTTCTTCCATGAAGAAGCTTACTTCATCAATGGTGATTGATGAAAACAAGTGAGAAATCCAATTCTAAAGTGAACCCACCTCCTATTTCTTCATCCTCTACCTCTTGCCAAGTAGTAGAGTGTGTTTCCTTCATAAGTTTTCATGGCTTGGTGAAGGTGGAGCTTGATCTAGCGATGCCTCAACGTAGATCATCTTCGGCATGGACATCGACGACCTAGCTCGCCATTTCTCCGACGAAGCCGACACTAGAGCCCGGGAATTCATTTGGACAGCGAGGGGACTTCGTTGCGGAGCTATGGAGGTGGAGCACCGGATCTACAAAGGTTGTATTTCCGTTTCCTTATAGTTAAAGTTGTTAACTAGTTATCTTTTTGCCTAGATTTCTAGCCAACGACCCGTAGTCGGGTTTCTCGGCACCTAGATTTTTTGAAATTGGCATGGTTGATGCCTTGTGAGACCTCACTACCTAGGAACCCTACAATTAGACTTCCCCCGGCTATATCTTATATAACCGATCAATACTTTTTAAATAGTCGGTCGGTTATATGAAATAATATCAAAGGTGTTTTTCTAAAGTGTACGTGACATGGCAATTACCGATGATGATGTGTGTGAGCCGGCAAGTAAGTGTATGTGGAACATACGCATCATCGGTAATGGTGCTGGTGTCCTGACAGCATGGTTCATAATCACTAAGTACACAATAAACATGCAATGAAACGATAACAACATGATAAATGACAATGAATAGTAATTGCAACAATAATATGCGGAACATGAATGATAATGTAACAATAAGGAATCTACATCGCTACACCTGTGTTTTACTGTTTTGCCGTTTGAAATAGTGTGAATCGTGGTGTTTTGAAAATAAGGGCTACGGTGTTTTTAAGAAAAGATACGTCTTTTGAAATATCCGTAGTATCCCTGGACATGTCTTTAAAATCCTCACGATTCGTTAGTTTTGGAAATAGGTATGACTCGGGTCCAGTCTAACATCTACTAGGTAACTACAGGTCTAACTAACAACCAATCAGAAGGGGTTTAGAAACTACCTAAATCTGAGTCGATATATATATGTGTATAATAGTCGGTGGTCCACCTCAATAGTATCCCATACGATACCCTATATAATATGACATCCTCGAGTCAAGAGTGCGGATCTATCATCAATATATAGCTCGTACGGTAAATCCGTCGTACGGCCTCCCAAATCTGGGTACGGGTCAAATATCACATTTACTCATTATTCGTCTGGTATCCTTTCCATCATATATCATGATCTAGGGTACTGATCTAAGTCTAGTACAATACTGATACCATCTATGTAATGCATGCGTGTGTATGAAAACACCACGCCTAAAGAACCAGCTAAAATATCATGTCGTATCTCAAATACGAACCATATCATATCACCGACCTGATGGCCCCAAGACCAATCTCATCGACTCATCTCCAATCCCAAGTACTTATCCTCAAAATCCATTTATATGTATACTTATATATATATACATATCCCCATATATGCACAAGTAAAATAAATGTATGCATGTGTGTGTGTACGTGTGGGTAAAAACATATTCTAGGGTTCGCGACTAAGAAGCTACTTCTAACTATCCTAAACTAAACCATAAACACAAATCATATCTTGATAATCATCCTCGTATCATAAAACACCTATATAAACATATATATCATAAACTATACTACGGACAACGGGGGTGCTATACGCCATCCACCCGACTTCCCCCGTAGATATAATCTACTCACCTTGACCTTCGCTTGCCGAAGCCGATGTCGCCACGTGCTTGCTTGTCATCTCAAAGTCCTCGTGAGGGTACCTACGTATCATGACACATCGTATCGCATTAAAATCCGACTCATGACCAAAACGACACACGTATCTCACATAGGTCAAAACCTATGGTTTGCTCTCTCAAATCAACCCAAAAACTCTCGACATCGGCGTACAAACGCCGAGTGATCGCGAAAAACTCAAACGCACCAATCGTGGTTTCAAAATTCACTAATTATATAAGAAATAGGGTTTAATTCATCAAAACCATAAAATTAAACAAATCGTTTTATTTCCCAAAAACCTAGTTAGCGGTCGTTAACCGTTTTAATACAAATCTTGATATTTTAGCAAAACTAGTGGTCACAATATTCACTAATTATTCTAATTAGGCCACATAAACATTTACTAGATTTTAATTTCACTAATTTGTATTAATTTAAAAAAAACTAGTTTGCAAATCTTGTCCAATTTTAACACTTTTAAAGCAAAATTCACAAAGCAATAACTAGATTAGGTTTCGCATGATCTAAGGTGTTAAGCTACAATTTATAATGTTAAAGATGTGATGAAAACCCTATCTAGATTTTCATCTCAATTATTTTCGTAGTTTATAAAAAGCCTAGTTTGCAAAAAAAAGTCCAATTTTAGGACAAGACTAATATAAAGTATTGCGACTATATCTCATATAATCGATCGATACTTTATAACATATTGCGACTATCCATCTCATGACTTGGACAATTATAAAGTATCGATTCACCCGACTTCCCCCGTAGATATAATAAAATTGGACAAGACTAATAAAATTGGACAAAGCTTAATTTGGACATTTTACATGTAACAATTAGTAATTAGCAACTAGATTAAGTTTTACATAACATTAACATATTAATCTACTCATTAAAACCACAATCTATGATAAAAACCCTAATTTGATCACAACCCATTCTCTTGAAATTCTCATTTTGCAATTAAGGTTATAACAACATCTAATTCAAACTAAATTCAAACAAACAATTAACAAGTAACAATTTTGGATGAAGCTTATACCTCATGATCAAGAGATCAAACATGAAAAATTTAGCCTCCAAAGATGGTCTCTTGCTCCCAAATCCATACTAGAATAGGCCAAGAAGAAATGGGTAGGGCTTGGATTTGGATTTAGCTTTGAATTTGTATGGATTTTGAAGTATTTTGATGAATTTTTTGAAGAGAAAAGAGAGGTGAAAATGGGGGGGGGGCTGCTGCTGATTTGGGGAAGGGGTGCTCGGCCACAATGAAGAGGAATGAGGAGAGAGAGTGGGGTGTTGAAAATGAGGCAAAAAAAATAAAACCCATACCTCATTTGACTTCTTCAATATTAATATTTCTTTTTTCCCTTTCTCTTTCAAATGATGTGAAGCAAATTGGGGGGGGGAGGGGGGGTGTTCCTGCTGAGCTCGGCCAGCATGTTAGGGGATGGGTGTGTGCGTGTGTTTGTGGAAATTTTTCCAAGTAATGAAAGCCCAATTCAAGTCACAATCCCACCTCACATCTATTTAACTTAATTTTCACAAAATAAGCCTTTTTCTATCATATTTCCTAAAACCTTTTGACAACGATTTTCTTTTGTATAAAAACCACATGTTACATTCTAGTTTAAATGTGTCATGATGCACAAAATTGTATCAACCCATTCCAATTTGTAATTATCCCTAATTAAATGTATTAGTGATGGCTTAAAATAATATTAAAATAATTAATTTCGGAAAAAATTTCAGTAATTTAGAAATTTTACAAGTGGCTCAATAAACACCAAATACTAGCAATTACATAGCTAGAATATGTATATTTAATTTTATATTAAAAGATATTTATATCTTGATTTTTACGGAAAACACCCGTTATTACCGATTTTCCGAAATTTCACCTAAACGATTTTCAAAATGTTACAATCTTGAATTTCGAAGACTACAAGAAAGCATGCACCATACGACTTGTAGAGCTTCTCAAGAGTCCGGGAGTTCTAGGATCGCAGCGAAGGGACTACTACTTGGAGCTTATGAAGTGAAGGAGCGGACTACAAAGGTTGTAATCTCTTATCACTTAGTAGTAAAGTAGTTTACTTGGTGTTTCCGTATGATTCTTTAGTTGAGAACTTAGGGTTAGGGTTAGCTAGAACGGAAAAAATTTTAATTTGGCATGGACGATGCCACCCGAAACCTTGCTGCTATGCTAGACAACCCTTCAGTAGTATTAGAGCCTAGCTAGAGAATTAGACAGATTGTGCAGGATTACGAAACCGAAACAACTCCGAAACACCTATTTCAAAACCCTAGTTTCTGTCGAATTTTTCTAGGTGTCAAAATTTTTTTTAAACAACTGCAGAATGTTGTATGTGATACAATATGAACACAGTACAAAATTCAACACCAGACCTCCGATTTTGGCCGAGCACCATTGGGGGAAAAACCGGCCTGGTCGGTTTTTTAGGGGAAGTTCAGGTTGAAATTTGTATTGTGTTCCAGTCTCTGGGGTTTGGTATTTCAGGTGTTGTTTATTTTTGCTAAATTTGCATGTGAAGTTAACTTTTTACAAAAGCAATTCGGAGTGTTTCGTATTCGTAATTCTAGTTTTGTTTCGGGTATTTTAGACTGTGTTAAAAAGATCGAACGGATATCAATAACTCATTTTTTCCCTTGCTGGAAATTTTTCCAAGTGTTGGATTTTTCCTTAGTTTAAAACTTTCAGAAACACATGTAAGAGATTCTGTGGACCCTCTAGAAGAACGAAACCCTAACTCGATTCTGTGACCGTCAGAACCGCCATCGAACCTTAGGGTTTGTGGTAGTTCAGCGGTGCCATAAGTGAGGCATTGGTTGACCCTTCTACAGCTGGTTCATAGGAGCTGTGGCATGTTCTAGGACCTTTTTTTTTAACTCCGCTCAAGTGTTGAGCTATTTGGGAAAGTTTGGGTGTTTGTTTATTCGATCGAAAAGTTTAACATTGCCTAGTTATCTGGAATGTGATACAATATATGGAATTCATATAGTTAGGCATGAAATCCGTAATATGTGATATTTCGGGTTTACGATGTCTAAGTTGATTGTGGATTCCAAATGTTGTAATTTGACATTTTCTTTTCTGCGAACGTAAGTGTAATATGTTGTGGATCGCCGGTTTCGTTGCTATATGTCAACGACAATTGGGATACGCATATTTACTTACGTTGATGACATGTGATGTTATGTGTTGCTGTGAAATGTTATATTGGATCGTCGCTTTTGAATAGCCGGGGGTTTTATGTGAGATGAGAGTTTTTATTTTCATTCATGTAAAATTCATTGTATGTAATATTCTTTTATTGGGGCACTTCCGGGTTGAGGATGATGTCACCATTGTATATTATTTACTTTTCCGCATTAGGATAGACCCAAGGAGGGGAGCATAAGTAATCGGGTTCTAGAGTCCAGTGGGAGACCAACTCGAGGAGTCGAGTTCGGGTCTCCTAACTCTAGAATTGGTAGGGTTGCTTGCCGCTCTCGTAGGGGTCTAGGGATGTGGGTTTGGCTATTCATCGTGACTGTGGAATCCGTGTTTTATACAAGCTCAAAATAAAACACGGACCTCCTAGTATATCCAATATTTCATATGTTATCTTCTGCTGCTGATATTCTGTGATGTGATCATTTTATATGCGTGAGACGAATGCTTTATTATTGTATATATGATATATAATAAACGTTGCTTATGTTTTACACCCACACTAGTCCCGCCCCGCTATGCCGTTAGTTAAGTAACCTAACGGTGCATAACGGGACACTGTGGCGAATGCGGATGGTATAAGCGTACGTTGTATTTTCATTTTTTCTGTGATGCTTAAGAAGCATAAATGATAGGATCTCATTAATGAGATTAATGAAAGAAAAGAAACCTAAATAGATGTTGTAGAATCAAATTTATAAAAAAAAATGGGTAGCTCTAGTTTTTGCTTTGCATAGCGGTATTCCTTGTAGAATATCCAGCACCTTATTTGAGAAGGAAAGAGCCGAGATCCCTTCACCAGGAGTGACCTCTTTAGCAAAACTAGCAGATGCTACAACTCACTCGGTTTTGTTTTTGATTGCTTCTATAGTTCTTGCTTTACATAGCGGTATTTGTGAAATATCCTGCACCTTATTCGATAAGGAAAGAGCCGAGATCCCTTCACCGGGAGTGAGCTCTTTAGCGAAACTAGTAAAAGCCTCAAAAATACTCCTTTTCAAAATCACTTGTTTCTACAACGATATCAAGTTCATTACCCAAAAGATTTTCTGAAAAACCAGTCGTAAACCTCCGTTATTTTAGAAAATAGAGTACTTAGTATTCGTGCTGCGTTTGTTGACCATAGTTAAGGCGCAGTGTACGGTAGCTGAGTGATGTCTTCCTACATAGCATATGATGTGATTAATTAGGACAGTCATATGACTTTGTTGACCATAGTTAAGGGTCATGTGGGTGGGTCTAATTAATCAAGAAATGATGAGTAGAACTTGACTAGTGCTTATGATTTATTGACCATAGTTAAGGTCACAAGACACTAGGGGTAAAAGTATTATCGGGAATTTCAAGTGTTGAAATTTGCAATGAGATTGCATACCTTCTTTGAGATAGTTGGATCCCGATACCCACTGCGAGTAAGAGTTACTCCTGGGAGAGTTTTGCACATTACAATTAGCCGATAAGGTAGGTGTCTAGAAAGGTGTTAAGGGGGTTATGCCTATGGGAAAACGAGGTTTATTTTAATTAGGTCCGTGCGAAAGCACGGGGAACCTCCCACAAAGTACCAACACCGGTCTGGCCGAAAGATTGGCGAACTTGTAAAGTGTAATTAATCCCGGCTAGTCTTACCTTTTAGGGTTTTAAGGAAGATTTGATGAAAACAGTGGGAACCATCCTGATTAGATAAGATAATAACCAATTTAATCTTGCAAGAGCATATGCTCTCTCCAGGTAGCGACCATGTCAGGCCTTAATCAAGATAATAATATGGATGTATTGACTTAGCCCGCTTGTTATACTGAGCAGAGGAACGTTGGTTCCGTTCTTTCTTATAATTGTTATAAGACTGAGCAGGGAATAGGGACATATCTGGATCCTCACACCGCCCAAATGAAGAATAAGCATGTTGATGCATCTTCTTCGGGTGTGTTTGTTATCGAGAACTGTTTCTCAGTTCACTCTACGTCCTGGGTATTAGATACCGGATCGGGATCCCATAAATGTAATATGTTACATGGGTTAAGGAAAGGTAGGGAACTGGGAATGGGTGATCATTCCATAAGAGTAGGGAATGGTGCAAATATTGCAGGCAAAGCAGTTGGCAAATATCACCTTGTATTTCCAAATGGTAATACATTGATTCTGAACGAATGCTATTACATTCCGACCCTGATATGCAATCTTATATCAGTTTCTTTATTGAGTAAAGAAGGATATAATTTTGTAGTACAGGATAATGTTATGAACATCTTCCTGAATTAAAAGTTGATTGGATCAGGCTCGTTAAATAATGGCATATACGTTCTGAATGAAACAACGGTTCTTAATGTACAAAACACACATAAGAGGAAGAGTTCAGAAATGAACGAATCCTTCTTGTGGTATTGTAGACTAGGTCATATCAATACGACACGACTAGCTAAGTTACATAAGGATGGATATTTGAATCCGTATGAATTTTCATCTTATGATACTTGCCAGTCATGTATCAAAGGCAAGATGACCAAAACTCCGTTTAGTGGACACGGAGAAAGAGTTACGGAACTCTTGGGACTGGTACATAGTGATGTATGTGGTCCCATGTCTACACATGCCAGGAATGGTTCCTCGTACTTCATTACATTCACTGACGATCTCTCAAGATACGGACATGTGTTCCTGTTGAAATACAAGTCTGAACCTTTTGAGAAATTCAAAGAATATAAGCACGAAGTCGAGAACCAATAGGGTAAAAGTATTAAGATCCTTCGATCTGATCGAGGAGGAGAATACTTGAGCAATGAGTTCCGAGACTATCTAAAGAGAATGGGATTCTCTCTCAGCTTACTCCTCCGTATACACTACAGCACAACAGTGTATCGGAAAGGAGGAATCACACCCTATTAGATATGGTCCGCTCAATGATGAGCACCGCTGAGTTACCTATTTTCTTTTGGGGTTATGCGCTGGAGACGGCCGCATACCTATTGAATAGAGTTCCAACCAAATCGGTGCCTACCACTCCATATGAGATATGGAATGGGAAGATACCATCTCTTAAACGAGTTAAGATATGGGGTTGTCCGGCCTATGTTAAAAAGCAAAATCCGGACAAGCTTGAGGCAAGATCAACTCTATGTAAGTTTGTGGGATATCCAAAAGATTCCTATGGATATATCTTCTACCACGGTGAGGAATAAAAGGTGTTTGTTTCTCAATATGCCACCTTTTTAGAAAAGGAATTTCTTGTAGAAGAAATTAGTGGCGAAGAGGTATAGCTGGAAGAAGTTCCAGCGGCACAAACTACAACTAATGATTTGTTGGAACCAGAGGATTCAGTAGTTCCCAACGAACCTCAGCCGCTCCGCTGATCTAGTAGGGTTCTTCATCCACCTGAGAGATACTATGGTTTTCTCATTGATGGTAGGAGCGAGGATTGCATCATGGAAGATGATGACCCAACTAGCTTCGAGCAGGCCATCACGAGTGGTGACTCTGTGAAATGGCTGGATGCAATGCGATCTGAGATGGAATCCATGTACACCAACAAAGTATGGACTTTGGAAGTTGCTCCTGAAGGGGTAAAACCTATTGGGACCAAATGGATCTTTAAGAAGAAACTTGGTGTAGATGGAAAAGTTGAGACTTTCAAAGCTAGACTTGTTGCAAAAGGTTTTTGTCAACGACCAGGTGTGGACTATGATGAAACATTTTCTCCAGTGGCTTTGCTTAAGTCCATCCGGATCCTACTTTCCATTGCTGCATTCCATGACTACGAAATCTGGCAGATGGATGTTAAGACCGCCTTTCTAAATGGTGATTTAGAAGAATGCGTGTACATGACTCAGCCAGAGGACTGCGTAGACAGTGGGAGCAGCGGAAAGGTGTGCAAGCTGCTTAAATCCATCTACGGGTTAAAGCAGGCATCGCGGAGTTGGAACATCTGTTTTGATGTAGTAGTCAAAGAGTTTAACTTCATCAAGAACGTAGATGAACCTTGTATATGCAAGAAGGTAGCAGAGAGTAAAGTTGTCTTCCTCGTATTGTACGTGGATGATATACTCTTGATAGGAAATGATGTTCCTATACTGAACTCGGTCAAGCTCTTCTTATCACGTAGATTCTCAATGAAAGATCTAGGTGATGCATCCTGCATCTTGGGAATTAAGATCTATAGAGATAGATCTAAACGGATACTGGGATTGTCCCAATCCAGGTACATTGACACCATACTAAAGAGGTTTAGTATGGAAGAATCCAAGCGTGGGAATTTACATACGATCTCTGGACTCACTCTCTCCATAGAGATGTCTCCTAAGACTGATTTGGAAAGAGCTCGCATGTAAGGGATACCCTATGCTTCGGCAGTAGGCTCTATCATGTACGCGATACTATGTACCAGACCCGATATAGCATACTCACTAAGTGTAGTGAGTAGGTATAAAGAAGATCCAAGAGAGAGTCACTGGACAGTTGTGAAGAACATTCTCAAGTACTTGAGAAGGACTAAAGAGATATTCTTGGTGTATGGTAACGGTGAACTCCAAGTGGAGTCCTTTACCGATTAGAGCTTCCAAAGTGATAAGGACGACTCTAAGTTACACTCGGGATTTGTCTTTACCCTTAATGGAGGGGCGGTTTGTTGGAAGAGTTCCAAACAGAAAACCGTGGCAGATTCGACGATGGAGGCTAAATACATCGCTACCAACGATGCTGCCAAAGAGGCTGTCTAGATGAAGAAGTTCATAAACAAACTTGGAGTGGTTCCGTCCATTGAGCATCCAATACCTTTGTACTGTGATAACAATGGAGCTGTGGCTTTGGCCAAGGAACCCAGGTCCCATCAGAGATCCAGGCATATTCTGAGGCAGTATCACCTGATCCGGGAGATAGTTGATCGCTGCGAGATCGAGGTCAGGAGAGTTGACACGAAGGAAAACATTGCGGATCCACTCACGAAGGCCATACCCCAGATACAATTTGAGAGACTCTTCGAGATGTTGGGTATGAGATACTACAACAGTTGGCCTTAGTGCAAGTGGGAGATTGTTAGATATGCATATGCCCTAGAGGCCATTATTGTACACATGATGTATATTATAGTGGATGCTTGGATATATATAGAGAGGACTTTCTTGCTCGATATGATAGTATGCTATCTGGTTGCTCCTTGTCTTAACATATTGACTTGTATTGAGTTACTGTCTTGCTCTCACATGTTGATAAAGCCCTTAGGATATGTACTTGACTACTAGGACTATGATGCAGATCATACTAGTAGGGCCAGAGTAGTCCACGAGTACATCCTATAATTGTTCCTAGTCGATGGTGAATCAAGACAGGGCATCGATACTCCAGAGTAGACTAGCGTATATGCATCTTGACCCATATGATGGGCGATGGATGATCCCACATCCATTGGTTTTTGACATCAAAGATGGTGTACGGGTGCTCAGTGGAGACTGGATACACTGGAAGGACTCGCTGAGAACTTCTAGATGGTATTATACCTATTGTCAAATGGCAGTTCTCTGGTGACACTGGTACAGGTTAGGCTATAGACCCGAGATCGTCATAAAGTCTTGTATGATTCTCACTATGCTTTGATTTCCACCTTACCACGTTCATGAGAACGTGCAAAACGGTGGCTTTTGGGTACAGTCCCGAATCACATGGAGGCAATGAGCGATAGGAGGGGTTTCGTCTCTCCCGGTATTGGGGGTTGATGTTGCGCTGTGTTCGATTGGCTATAACTGGAAGTCCCTGGCCAGGGCTGATATGGAGATCTACTGGTAAGTGTTATCAGTAGTTTCTCGACCTGTTATGAGCCTCACATCGACACAACTTATCGGTTACTGGGGTCTGACGTTTACCACCCTTAGACTAGATATGCGACATATCAGACGAAGAGACCGGACTGTACGGTAGTGTTACTGATTGGATTCGCAGGAGTATGTACAGGCTTGCTTGTTGATCTTCTGGTCACTCAATACCCGGGTGGCCGTTACGTTTAGCTGACCGCATGCGGCTTGTAGGTGTTTGATATGATCATCACCTACTGCCGACGTATTGACGAATCTTTAGAGTCCTACACAGAGGTTTCCTGGCTTAGGAAAAAAGAAGTAGGAGCACATATGTGATATGTACGGGACCATGAATAATACGTGTATGTGATACCGTATTCTATTCTCGCGATATGTGATATCGGTAGGGTATATGTGAAGCCGGGTTATCGAATCAAGTGTTGATTCGGTAAGTTGATATTATTGATGTTAGTCGGTTATATGTGATATAGCCGGATTATTAAATCGATTATTGATTTAATAATTTAATGTATAATTATATATTTGATATATTAAATTACATTAACTAATAAATGCTCACTTAAATATTTCTTTTACTCACTTTTGATATATTTAACATATATGTGATATATGTTTATTGTATCATTTCTTTTGTTACATAAATATTATATATGTGATATATAATATTGTAACATGCTTGGTTATACATGCAACTAGGGTTTATGAGAATCACACCATAATTGTGATAATGGTTGGATTTATATTTGTTTTAGATAATTCAAAATTGTGGGGATTTTGCTAAGATATTTTGTGTTGACTTAGTCCATCAATTTTGATATTTCTAAGATATTTATTAACCTAACCCTAATCACTAGCCATGGTTTATTCTCTACATGAATTAGCCATGACATATACTAACTCACCATGGTTACATTTCTAACCTAAGCTTATTATTCTTTCATCACTTGTTCATCTTCTTCTTCCTCACAAAAAAGCTTGCTAGATTTTTTTTCATGTGATGAAA
Source organism: Agapanthus africanus (assembly GCA_030015575.1). Classification (NCBI taxonomy): domain Eukaryota; kingdom Viridiplantae; phylum Streptophyta; class Magnoliopsida; order Asparagales; family Amaryllidaceae; genus Agapanthus; species Agapanthus africanus. The sequence goes on along the minus strand of CM057347.1, from coordinate 199,603,725 downwards.
TAAAGTGAGAAAAAGAAAACTAAAGAGGTCCCACTTCCTACTTCATCATCCTCTTCTATACTAGCCATATAGTTTAGTGTGTTGGCTTCACTAATTTCATATTAGTGAAGAGATAGCTTGAGTTCGTATTTCCTCGAAGTAGATCATCTTGGATTTCGAAGACTACAAACAAGCATGCACCATACGACTTGTGGAGGTTCTCAAGAGTCCGGGGGTTCTAGGATCGCAGCGAAGGGACCACTACTTGGAGCTTATGAAGTGAAGAAGCGGACTACAAAGGTTGTAATCTCTTATCACTTAGTAGTAAAGCGGTTTACTTGGTGTTTCCGTATGATTCTTTAGTTAAGAACCTAGGGCTAGGGTTAGCTACAACGGCAAAAATTTTAATTTGGCATGGACGACGCCACACGAAACCTTGCTGCCATGCTAGACAACCCTTCAATGAGAGAGTGAATGGCAACCATGGGTGAGAAATATCTCATATATCTCATGTAGAGACTTAACCATGGGTTTAGATAATGGTTGGGTTAATAAATATTTAGTGTAAGACAAAACTAGTGGACTAAGTCAATGGATCTCCAAGCTTCTACAAGCTTCAAGCCATTTGACCAATTTCCAACTAATAATTGATTTACACTAAATAAATAAACCTTTCATTATCATTAGCATGGTGTAAGTCTCATACACCCATGTTGCATGTGGCATCAAGCATGACACAAAAGAAAACACAATTAATATATATCACATATATATTAAGTCTGCACATGTGAGAAAAAGAAATGTTTAAGTGAGCTAATATTAGTTAATGTAAATTGATATATCAAATATATAATTATACATTAAATCATTAAATCAAAACTTGATTTAATAATCCGGCTATATTTCATATGACCGACTAATATTATTTATATCTAAATTCGATAACCCAGATATATCTCATATAACCGTCCGATACAGTATCGACTTATCGAATCTACATTTGATTCGATACCCCGGCTATATCTCATATAACCGATCGATACTTTATAATATTATTTTAGTCTTGGATTGAGATATGTTGTATACCGTCGATTTTGATATTCGATATTTGTGTTCGTGCACCTTGTGCACTTGACTTGGATTTTGCGCATAGTTGACGCGCTTGATGCGATTTACGTGCACACCAGATGCACTAAATCGAGATTCTTCGTGCATATCAGATGCACCTGGTTTTTCTATCAGGCACACACGTTGCTTTGACAGGTGTTTTCGTGCACACCCGTTGCACTCAGATTTTGTTTATGTGCACATGTATGGCACATTCATGGATTTCGATTTCCATGCGCACCAGACGCACGTGGCATTCATATATTTTTTGGATTAATTTCTTTTGGAGCAGTATATTTTATGATACTTGCTCTTTGGTTTAGTACTGAGCAGGACTAGTCAGAGGACAGTACCTGAGTATATTTTTGCATGCATTGATAGTTATCGTAGGGATTTCCAAAGAGGAGCTATAGTCTCAGTTTTTACCTACGTGTCCGTGATGACACAAAACTTTTTACAAGGGAAACTCTTCTAAATTGTTTTTAAAACGGCGGGACGTGTGTGTGTATATATATATATATATATATATATATATAGTTATAGTTATAGTTATTTTCTTACAATAAATATCCGCCACTATGCCACGATATGCGCATCGCACAGCAACTTGAAAAGGGTTTGGCATACATTTCTTCCAGATGTTTTAATGATGTATATCATGTTGGTTTTCGTATTGGATATTGACATTGGTGTCTTCACCATAACTCCGATGATTGCGGGATGCTTGACGAAGTTCTGATTATGAGTTATACACTCTTTTTCATGCGCATGCATTGCGCTACGATGTATTTTATGTATTTATGATTTCGGAGCCCCGACGACATGACCATTTTACTGAAATGTTTTTGTATTTGGAAGATTTTTAATTTAAATTCGGGGACCGAATTTCTTTAAGGGGGGAAGATTGTAACGTTTTGAAAATCGTTTAGGTGAAATTTCGGAAAATCGGTAAAATAACGGGTGTTTTCCGTAAAAATCAAGATATAAATATCTTTTAATATAATATTAAATATACATAGTCTAGCTGTGTAATTGCTAGTATTTGGTGTTTATTGAGCCACTTGTAAAATTTCTAAATTAATGAAATTTTTTCCGAAATTAATTATTTTAATATTATTTTAAGCCGTCACTAATACATTTAATTAGGGATAATTACAAATTGTAATGGGTTGATACAATTTTGTGCATAATGACACATTTAAACTAGAATGTAACATGTGGTTTTTATACAAAAAAAATCGTTGTCAAAAGGTTTTAGGAAATATGATAGAAAAAGACTTATTTTGTGAAAATTAAGTTAAATAGATGTGAGGTGGGCTTGTGACTTGAATTGGGCTTTCATTACTTGGAAAATTTTCCACAAACACACACACACCCATCCCCTAACATGCTGGCCGAGCTCAGCAGGACCCCCCCCAATTTGCTTCACATCATTTGAAAGAGAAAGGGAAAAAAGAAATATTAATATTGAAGAAGTCAAATGAGGTATGGGTTTTGTTTTTTTTGCCTCATTTTCAACACCCCACTCTCTCTCCTCATTCCCCCTCATTATGGCCGAGCCCCCCTTTCCCTAAATCAGCAGCAGCCCCCCCGCCATTTTCACCTCTCTTTTCTCTTCAAAAAATTCATCAAAATGCTTCAAAATCCATACAAATTCAAAGCTAAATCCAAATCCAAGCCCTACCCATTTCTTCTTGGCCTATTCTAGTATGGATTTGGGAGAAAGAGACCATCTTTGGAGGCTAAATTTTTCATGTTTGATCTCTTGATCATGAGGTATAAGCTTCATCCAAAATTGTTACTTGTTAATTGTTTGTTTGAATTTAGTTTTAATTAGATGTTGTTATAACCTTAATTGCAAAATGAGAATTTCAGGAGAATGGGTTGTGATCAAATTAGGATTTTTATCATTAGATTATGGTTTTAATGAGTAGATTAACATGTTAATGTTATCTAAAACTTAATCTAGTTGCTAATTACTAATTGTTACATGTAAAATATCCAAATTAAGCTTTTTTTGCAAACTAGGTTTTTTTTAAACTATGACAATAATTGAGTTGAAAATCTAGATAGGGTTTTCATCACATCTTTAATATTATAAATTGTAGCTTAACACCTTAGATCATGTGAAACCTAATCTAGTTGTTGCTTTGTGAATTTTGCTTTAAAAGTGTTAAAATTGGACAAGACTAATATTATTTGTACGTGACATAGCAATTACCAATGTCACGTAAATAGTCGGTCGGTTATTTTAGTCTTGTCCAATTTTATGACCGACTAATATTATTTGTATCAACTTATCAAATCAAGACTAATATTATACAAGACTAATACTATGTCGATGACCATCATTCGGTTATCTTGATGGAGATCATACTAGTAGGGCCAATGGTAGTCTACAAGTACACCTTATAATTGTTCCTAGTCGAGAGTGTATCGAGACAGAGCATCGATACACCAGAGTAGACTAGCGTATACGCATCTTGACCCATAGGATGGGCGATGGATGATCCTACATCCATTGGTGTTTGACATCAAAGATGGTATACGGGTGCTCAGTAGAGACTGGGTACACTGAACGGACTCGCCGAGAACTCTTAGATGGTATTATACCTATCGTCAGATAGCAGTTCTCTGCGAACACTGGTACAGGTTAGTCTGTAGATCCGAGATCGTCATAGAGTCTTGTGTGATTCCCACTGTGCTTTGATTTCCACCTTACCACGTTCAAGAGAATGTGCAAAACGGTGGCTTTTGAGTACAGTCCCGAATCACATGGAGGCAATGAGCGATAAGAGGGGATTCGTCTCTCTCGGTATTGGGGGTTGATGTTGCGATGTGCTCGATTGGCCATAACGATAAGTCCCTGGCCAGGGCTGCTACGGAGATTTACTGATAAGTGTTATCAGTAGTTTCTCGACCCGTTATGAGCCTTACATCGGCATGACTTATCGGTTACTGGGGTCTGACATTTAGCACCCCTAGACTAGATATGCGACATATCAGACGAAGAGACCGGACTGTACGGTAGTGTTACTGACAGGCTTTTCAGGAGTAGGAGCAGGCTTGCTTGTTGATCTTCTGATCGCTCAATACCCGGGTAGCCGTTACGTCCAGCTAGTACCGCTGACGGCTTGTGGGTACATGATGTGATCATCGCCTACTGCCGGCATATTGACGAGTCTTTAGAGTCCTATACAGAGGTTTTACTGGCTCAGGCAAAATGAAGTAGGAGCACATATGTGATATGTGCGGGACTGAGATTAATACGAGTATATGATACCGTATTCTATTCTCGCGATATAAAGTATCGATCGGTTATATGAGATATAACCGGGGTATCGAATCAAATGCTGATTCGATAAGTCGATACTGTATCGGACGGTTATATGAGATATATCTGGGTTATCGAAAAGCAAGTGCACGTGGAGTATATGCATCATCGGTAATGGTGCTGGTGTCCTGGCAACATATATTCATAATAACTAAAGAAAACGCATGTATAAGCATGCAATGCGAATGAGAACAACATGAATATACGGAAAATGAGGTAGTAACAGCAACATATAAGAATATACATTTCTATATACGAGTCATACAGTTTTTGGTGTTTGAAATAGCACGAAATGTGGTTTTAGAAAAATAGGGGCTATGGGGTCCTTGAGAAAAGATACGTCTTTTGAAAAATCCGCAGTATCCCTCGGCCTGTCTTTAAAATACTCACGATTCGTTAGTTTTGAAAATAAGTATGACTCGAGCCCAGACGAACGGGTAAGGAAAACCACCTAAAGTCCGAGTCGATATATCTAGTAGTCGGCGATCCCGCCTCAATAACGTCACGTACGGTAAAATATATAGTACGACACCTCGAGTCACAAGTGCGGATCAATCATCATATTTATATCTCCTACGGTAAAATCCATCGTACGACATCCCAAAATCGGGGTACAGGTCAAATATCACATGTACCTCATTATTCATATGGTATCATTATCATAAAATCACGAATTAGGGGTGGCATTCTAAAATCTAGTACATTCCAATATCATAAAACTTATATCCTCGTGTATATAAAAACACATCGCCCAACGATCCGCTATAATATCATGTCGTATCATATCACGACCCAAACACATATCACAATCTCTCGGCACATGCCCGATCATATCGGCTCATCTCTAAGTATCATATACTGGGCTCATCATCCGTAGCTAAACACAAAGAATTAATCGACTATAATGAAGAATTAGTGAGGTTTTGTATTGATTTTTGAGGCAAAATTGATGGATTTTTTGAAGAGAAGTGAGATAGGGAAATGGGGAGCTGCTGCTGTGGGGGGCATGGCCAATGGATGAGGAGAGGGGAGAGTGAGTGAGGTGGTGTTTGTAAAGTAAAGAAAATATCCCATACCCCATTTATTAAACCCACACCTCTTTGTTTATTCTTTTCCATTTTTATTTCGTTTTCTTTTCTATCTAAACTTTTCAAGTAGGGAATTTTGGGGAGGGGGCAGCCAATGGCTCGGCCAGGAGTTAAGTCAGGGGAGAGAGAGAGTGAGGTGAGAGTGTGTGTAGAAACATCTTTAATTAATACATCTATTAAGTCTTTTCATAATTACTTTGTTTTATTTCATTTCCTAATGTGTTTTATCCTAGAATTCTCTAGAATTTTGGAGACACATTCTAAAAAAAAGAGCATGTTACAACTTGTTCCCAAGCTGTCATGGTTCACTACTGAATGATTAACCCATTCCAATTTATAATTACCACTAATTAAATGTATTAGTGAAAGATTAAAATAATATAAAAAATAATTAATTTAGAAAAATATTTAAATAGACTAGAAATTTACAAGTGACCCATTAAATACTAAATACTAGCAATTATATAGTTAGAATTGGTATATTTAGGTCTATGAAGAAAAATAATTATATCTTGGTTTTTACGGAAAACACCGGTTATTTTACCGATTATCGGAAATTTCACCTAAACGATTTTCAAAATGTTACATAAGCGCTAGCCAAGTTCAACCCGTCATTTTCTGATTGAATTAAACACACCCGTACGACCCTTAACATAGTCAACAAAGTCGTACGTACGACTACCCTAATCCAATCGCATCTCATGCTTTAGCAGATAAGCACTAATTAGCTACCGCACACTACGCCTTAACACAGTCAACAAACGTAGCACGAATACTAAGTTGTACTTATCTGAAATGACGGAAGGCTACGTCAGGTTTTTAAGAAAACCTTTTGCGCAATGAACTTGATATCGCTCTAGAAATAAGTGATTTTTGAAAAAGAGCGTTTTTGAGGATTTTTACTAGTTTTGCTAAAGAGGTCATTCCCGGTGAAGGGATCTCGACTCTTTCCTCATCGAATGAGGTGCTGGATATTCTACAAGGAATACCGCTATGCAAAGAAAAAACTAGAGCTACCCTTTTGAAAATTTGATTTTACAACATCTTTTAGGTTTCTTTTCTTTCATTAATCTCATTAATAAAGTCCCATCATTTATGCTTCCTAAGCATCATAGAAGAAACGAAAATACAACGTACGCTTATGCCATCCGCATTCGCCACAGTGTCCTGTTATGCACCGTTAGGTTACTTAACTAACGGCATAGCGGGGCGGGACTAGCGCGGATGCAAAACATAAGAAACGTTTATTATATATCATATATAAAATAATAAAGCATTCGTCTCAAGCATATAAAGTGATCACATCACAGAATATCAGCAGCATAAAATAACATATAAAATATTGGATATACTAGGAATTCCGTGTTTTAAATTAAGCCAGTATAAAACATGGATTCCACGGTCACGATGAATAGCCAAACCCACATCCCTAGACTCCTACGAGAGAGGCAAGCAACCATACCAATTCTACAGTTAGGAGACCCAGACTCGACTCCTCGAGATGGTCTCCCACTGGACACTAAAACCCGGTTACTTGTGCTCCCCACCTTGGGTTTATCCTAATGCGGAAAAGTAAATAATATACAACAATAGTGACATCATCCTCAACCCGGAAGTGCCCCAATAAAAGAATATTACATACAAGTTTTTATATGAATGAAAATGAAAAACTCTCATCTCACGTAAAAAAAACCCGGCTATTCAAAACACGACGATCCAATATAACATATCCCAGCAACACATAACATCACATGTCATCAACGTAAGTAAATATGCGTATATCAATTGTCGTTGGCATATAGCAACGAAACCGGCGATACACCATATATTACACTTACGGTCGTAGAAAAGAAAATTTCACACTATAACATTTGGAATCCATAATCACCTCAGACATCATAAACCCGAAATATCACATACTTCGGATTTCATGCCTAACTATATGAATTTCAAATATTGTATCACATTCCAAAAATAGCTAGACAATGTTAAACATTCTGATCGAATCAAAAAACACCCAAAATTTCCCAAAAAGCTCAACACTTGAGCACAGTTTAAAAATACTCAGAACATGCCACAATACTTATGGACCAACCGTAGAAGGGTCAACCCTTACCTTACCTATGGCGCCGCGGAACTACTGAAAACCCTAGAGTTTGGCGGCGGTTTTTACGGTCATAGAATCGAGTTAGGGTTTCGTTCTTCTAGAAGGTCCGTTGCATTACTTGCATCATTTTTGAATGTTCTTTAACTTGGAAAAATCCAACTCTTGGAAAATTTCCAATGAGAGTTAAAGTGGGTATTTGATATCCGTTTGAACATTTTAACGCCGTCTAAATAACCCGAAATAAATTTAGAATTATGATAACGAATCACTCCGAATTGCTTTTATAGAAAATTAACATCTCATGCAATTTTAGAAAAAACAAGCAACACCTGAAACACCAAAACCCAGAGACCAGAACACAGAACAAAAATGAACCCCAGTTCATCAAACAGGCCAGCCAGCTCGGAATTTAGAGGTGTCTCGCCAGGTCAAAACCGATGGATTGGGTTCGTATTTGTTCAGTGTTCATGTTACATCTCATATAACATTCTGCAGTTGCTTTAAAAAAAATTCTACGACTTAAAAATATTGACAGAAACTGGGTTTTAGTTTCGAGTGTTCCGGAGTTGTTTCGGTTTCGTAATTCTATAACCATCGTCTAAATCTCTAGTTTGGCTCTGATACCACTGTTGGAATGCCTAGCACGACAACAAGATTTCGGGAGGCATCGTCCATGCCATTTTCAAAATTTTGCCATGCTAAACAACCCTAACCCTAGAATCTTAACTAGAGATTTAGACAATACAACAAGTAAACTACTTTACATCTAAGTGAATATGGAATACAACCTTTGTAGACCGGTACTTCACTTCAATAGCTCCAAGTGGTAGTCCCTTCGCTCCAAGCAGTGATCTTGCGGACTCTAGAACGGCTCCACAAGATGAAAGGAACATGCTTGCACGAAGTCTTCGAGGCCGAAGATGATCTACGTCGAGGAGACACTAACCCAAGCCACCTCTTCACTAATTAGGGATTAGTGACGCTAACACCCTAAACTAAATGACTAATATAGTAGAGGATGATGAAGTAGGATTTTTGCTCACTTTAGAAATCTTTTTCTCACTATTTTTCTTCACCTCTCAAAAACCTAGAGAGCTAAGCTCTTCAAGAAGAAGAAGAAGCAAATAATGGATGAGAGAGTGAATAGAAACCATAGGTGAGAAATATCTCATATAACTCATGTAGACACTTAACCATGAGTTTAGATAATGGTTAGGTTAACAAATATCTAAGGTAGGACAAAACTAGTGGACTAAGTAAATGGGTCTACAAGCTTCCACAAGTTTCACCCATGTGACTAATTTCCAACTAATTTGGATTTACCTTAAATAAATAAACCTTATATTATCACGAGCATGGTGTGAGTCTCATACAACCATGTAGTGTGTATCATCAAGCATGATACAAAAAGAAAACACAAATAATATATATCACATATATATATTATGTGTGCACATGTGAGAAAAAAGAAATGCTTAAGTGAGCTAATATTAGTTAATGTAAATTAATATATCAAATATATAATTATACATTAAATCATTAAATCAACACTTGATTTAATAATCCGGCTATATCTCATATGACCGACTAATATTATTTGTACCAACTTATCGAATCAACACTTGATTCGATAACCCGGCTATACTCATATAACCGACCGATATTGTATCAACTTATCGAATCAACGTTTGATTCGATAACCCGGCTATATCTCATATAACCGATCGATATCATAAATCACGAGAATAGAATATGGTATCACATACTCGCATTAATCTCGGTCCCGCACATATCACATATGTGCTCCTACTTCGTTTTGCCTGAGCCAGTTAACCTCTGTGTAGGACTCTAAAGACTCGTCAATACGTCGGCAGTAGGTGATTATCATATCAGGCACCCACAAGCCGCCAGCGGTACTAGCTGGACGTAACGGCTACCCGAGTATTGAGCGATCAGAAGATCAATAAGCAAGCCCGCTCTAACTCCTATAAAGCCTGTCAATAACACTACCGTACAGTTCGGTCTTTTCGTCTAATATGTCGCATATCTAGTCTAGGGGTGGTAAACGTCAAACCCTAGTAACCGATAAGTCGTGCCGATTTGAGGCTCATAACGGGTCGAGAAACTACTGATAACACTTACCAGTAAATCTCCGTATCTTCCCTTGCCAGGGACTTTCTGTTATAGCCAATCGAGCACAGCGCAACATCAACCCCCAATAACGGGAGAGACAAATCCCCTCCTATCGCTCATTGCCTCCATGTGATTCAGGACTGTACCCAAAAGCCACCGTTTTGCACGTTCTCTTGAACATGGTAAGGTGGAAATCAAAGCACAGAAGGAATCACACAAGACTCTATGACGATCTCGAGTCTACAGACTAACATGTACCAGTGTCACCAGAGAACTGCTATCTGACGATAGGTATAATACCAATTAGGAGTTCTCGGCGAGTCCGTTCAGTGTACCCAGTCTCCACTGAGCACCCGTATACCATCTTTGATGTCAAACACCAATGGTTGTGGGATCATCCATCGCCCATCATATGGGTCAAGAAGCTTATACGCTAGTCTACTTTGGAATATTGATGCCATGTCTCGATACACCCTCGACTAGGAACTATTATAGGATGTACTTGTGGACTACCCTTGACCCCACTAGTATGATCTCCATCATAGTCCTGGTAGTCAAGTATACATCCTAAGGGCTTTATCAACATGTGGGAGCAAGACAGTATCACAATACAAGTCTACATGTTAAAACAAAGAGCAACAAGATAACATACTATCATGTCGAGCAAGGAAGTTCTCTCTATATATATCCAAGCATCCACTATAATATACATCACATGTACAATAATGGCCTCTAGGGCATACATATAACTAACACATACACTATGCGTTGACGAAGGTCAACAAACATAGCATGAATACTAAGTGTTATCCATTTGAAATGATGGAGGGCTACGAATGGTTTTTGGCAAAAAATCTTTAACATAAATGAACTTGATATCGTTGAAGGAACCAGATAGCTTTTTACAAATATATAGTGGCAAAAACCTTTGCTAAAGAGGTCACTCCTAGTGAAGGGATCTCTGCTCTTTCCTCGTAGAATGAGGTGCAGGATATTCCCACTGAATACCACGATGCAAAGTAAAAAAGTAATCGACTATAGTGAAGTTATTACCCTAACGCAAACTTCTGCCCAAAAGGTCACTCCTGGTGAAGGGATCTCGGCTCTTGCCTCGTCGAATGAAGTGCTGAATATTCATAACCGAATACCGTTGTGCAAAACAAAAGAAAACGTCCTTGTAATAACAGCTTTTGAAAATTGTTCCAACAACATCATATAGGTCAGTTTTCCTTGCATTGATTAGAATCAACACAGTCCCATTAATTAATCACACCAGAAAAGAATGAAAATATGATGTACGTATATACCATCCGCATTCGCTACTGGGTCCGTCATCACCCGTTAGGTTACTTAACTAACGACAGAGCGGGGACTGGATTACCGCGGGCGCAAAACATATACAACATCTACTAGTATATATATATATATAAATATATATATATATATATATAAATATATATATATATATATAAATATATATATATATATATAAATATATATAATAATCACTCCAATCATGATAAATGCAACATCACAGATAAGCGATAAGCATCACAGAACAATACTGATAATTTGGGAGCCCCGGGTTTCTTTTGAGCCGCAACTGAAACCCGACGTTCCCCGGGTCGTGTGGATAGCCTGTGCAATTAAAACCTAGACCCCTACGAGTGCGGCAAGTTACCCGTCAAAACCAGAAGCGAGGAAGCCCCTTCATCAAAGTGAATGGGCCACTCGGCACTTCACGGAATCCGGTTACTTAAGCACTCCTCCTTGGGTCAACCTGTACCCCCTACAAGTGCCGCGAATAGCGCGCCAATTCAAGAGTGAGCACCCCGTTTCAACACCATGAGATGCGAGCCCGTTGCCCTCTAGAACCCGGCTATCCGTGCACTCCATCACGGGGTAATCCTAGTACAAAAAAGAAAATAAGTACAACGGTGACATCGACCTCAACCCGGTCGTGCCCCAAATAAATAATACACAAACAGGCAGTGACGGTAGTTCACATGTCGGACGCTCGCCCCGTGATATCAAATGTACAAATAAAATTAAACTGTACTAACATTGCACCCAGGATATCCACCACGACGATCCAGCCAACACACAGCACAATACAGAACATCAACGTGAATGTCACGTTCGCAAACTCGTCTAAAAGAACTATAGCAATTAGACAAGTTGTACCGCTCTAATGACATTCACGGTCGCAGATAGTAATGTATGTACTTTAAACTACGACATTAGAATTCCGCACGCAATTAGCAAACCAAACCAATTTCTAAAACCATGGAAAAAAACAGTGAGCTAAAGTTCCAAAAACCGACCGTTTAAAACCATTCCGGAAGTCCGAATCAAAACGAAACATGTCTGAACCTTCGCGGGGAGTTAGAGCATGAAATTAACTTCGAGTTGGAGGGTTTAGAGGGGGTACCCTACCCCCAAGACCACCACGAGGTGGCCATGGGGTGAGGCAGACCCGAAACTGCCCAAGATGGGGCAGTTTCGGGTCCCCACCGCCAAGACCACCTTGTGGTGGTCTTAGTGAGTGGGACAAGCCATTCGGTCCCCCCCGAGGGTTCCCCGGGGTGCCAATGCACCACCCCGCGGCTTCTAAGTTCAAGCCGTGAGCCCACGCGGTGTGCAAACATCTCAAACTTTCAGTTTTTGGAACTATTTTTGTCGGCAGTTTTGCACGACAAAAACGGTGGATTTCTAATGTCGCAAGGAGTTAGTATGGGGTTAATGGGTTGGCTCTGATACCATGTTGGGTTATGTCAGCACCCTGGTCATCGATCTGTGGCCAAATGCGGAACAAAAACTTTGAAAAACTCGGCGCTAACGGAACCCGATTCCCGGATCGTACCATTAACCCTACACTAGCTATATGAAAGGAGTTTAGAGAGGTTATACCAATCGATCCGTGTTTTTCGGTCTTCAACCTCTGTCCCAAGCTCCTCACGGCTTCCTCAATCAATTTTGTTCTCCGGTCTCCACACATCGAAGAAGATCCACGTCGAGGGCTAGTAATACTGGCTCCCGCCTCAAAATCGAAGCAACTCGAGTATCTAGTTTGCTATCCTAGATACCCAAGATGAAGTAGAGATAGTTTGTGATTACTTTGCCTCAATACACCCAAGGATTCTCAACTCATGAGAAGGTTTGGGTGGAGGTTGAAAAAGATGCCTTGGGAGAAAGTGTGAGCTCAAGTTTTGGCAAGTGAAGAAAAATGGCTTAGTGTTGTGTGAGTATTTGTTGTGAGCATTTAAAAACCAACTCAAGAAAAATCCCAACAACCCAAATATCTACTGCCCAATCCCTCACAAATATCTCACAACACAATAATTGAATCAAGTATGGCACATGTGGTTTCATGAGTCACTACATGACTCACATCATGAGTCACCATGTGCACATGCTATCATCAATGCCATGCCAAAACTTGCACTCACACTTTACACATCACAATAAACATTTAAACTAAATTTTTAATACAAAAAGAAAATGCAACTTCTAAAGTAAACTTGTAACGAATTACAAGAATACCCCTCATCTGTATATACATACCCGCATCCGTATTCCAACTGAATACGAATAAAACGAGACAAAAATAATTCAATAATATAATATTAGGATCCGGTTTAAACCAAAGCCCACTAGTATTATATGTCCGATCATGATCCATGCACAAGTGCACGTATATGATCGAACCCTGCCATAAAACCATACGGCTTCTACAACGTTTCGCCCGAACCAGAGAAACCCTCTATATGTGACTCTAAAGACTCGTCAATACGCTGGTAGTGGGTTTAACAACAAGCATGTCAGTGGTACTAGCTGTACGTAACGGCTACCCAGGTATTGAGCGAAAGGGAGGCCGACGAGCAAACTCATCCTGAAAACCCGACTGAGCCTGACAGTGACAATATCCGTACAGTCTGGTCTGTCCGTCTATGAGTATCGCATATCAAGTCTATGGGGTGGATAAAGTCAAACCCCTAATAATTTGACATTCAGTGTCGGTATGAAGCCCATCACCGCCTGAGAAACTACCGATCCTAGATCAGTAATTCTCGACTACCTTGGCAAAGGATTTCTGGTGATAGCCACCCGTGCACACCGCGACATCAACCCTCAATATCGGGAGAGACGAATCCCCTGACGATCCGCTCACTACCTCCATGTGGCTCGGGACTGTACCCAACTAAAACCTGTTTGCACGACTCCTCTGAGCCGTGGTAGGGTAGTAATCAAAGCACAGTGGGAACTCACACGAGACAAATGATGATCTCAGGTCGATAGACTAACCTGTACACATTCACCAGGGAACTTCTATCTGACAATAGGTATAATACCAACTAGCATGTTCCCGGCGAGTCCGTCGGTGTACTCATAACCCAATGAGCACCTGTATACATCTTAGGTGAGCAAACATACAACAATGGCTTGTGAGACCGGCCACCGTCCCTCGTCAGGGTCTCAATCAGTATACAGTAGTCTACTCTTGGTGTATCGATGTCTAGTCTCGAAACTCCCACGACTATGGACCTTTTAAGGATGTGCTTATAGACCACCCAACACTCACGTATATGATCGCCATCATACTGCTGGTAGTCAAGCAAGAATCCTATGGGCTCTATCAACATGTAATAGTGATCTGTAGTGTCACCTGAAGCATGTACATGATGATAAAGACAAACCAGATAGCATACTATCATCTCGAGTAAGACTGTCCTACCGGTAGGTCCTCCCTCAATCATTGCAATCACGTGCCTGCGATCCAATAATTGAATTGAGGGCACTATAGCCAACACCGGCTGGCCATCGTTCTGTAAGTGGAAAGCAGTACTGAAACTCAAGCGAGTAGCCAAAATGTCATGAAGCTTCTGCCAGAGACGACTGGTAAACTGTGTGCCTCTATCAGAAACAATACAGGTCAGAACTCCATGCAACTGCACAATCTCGTCAATGTAGATCTGGGTGTACTGAGTGTTGGATGTATATGCCCTAGAGGCCAGTATTGTATATGTATACATATGGACACTAAGGATATGTATGTACAGAACAATCTTGCTCAGTTTTATAATATATTATTTGACTTGTCTTTATCGGGATATGTGTATTTATTTGTATTGTTGTTATGTCTGGTTTGCACATATTGATAAAGACTATATACGGTAGTATACTATGATGGTTTGTCTTTATCTTAACATGGCATATGGCATACTCGTTATTACATATTGCGGTCACATGTTGATAAAGCCCCTAGGATCTTGCTTGACTACCTGCGTTGTGATGGCGATCATACTTGTGGGAGCTGGGTAGTCCATAAGCACATCCTTAAATGGTCCCTAGTCGCGTGAGTATCGAGACTGGCATTGATACTCCAGAGTAGACTGGTGTATACGTTTCTAACCCCGTCGAGGGATGGTTGGTCCTGCAGCCATTGGTCTGATGCACCTAAGATCGTATACAGGTGCTCACTGGGTGTGAGTACACTGGACAGACTCGCCGAGAACTTCCATGTGGTACTATACCTATCGTCAGATGGAAGTTCTCAGGTGACATGTGTACAGGTTAGTCTTTGGACCCGAGATCGGCATTTATCTCGTGTGAGTTACCACTGAGCTTTGATCACTACCCTACCACGGCTCTACTGAGTCGTGCAAACAGGTTTTGGTTGGGTTCATTCCCGAGCCATACGGAGGCAGTGAGCGATTGTCGGGGATTCGTCTCTCCCGATATAGGGAGTCGATATCGCACTGTGATTCGATTGGTCAGGACCATAAGACCTTGGCCAAGGCACTTGGGATTTACTGATAGGTTGATCAGTAGTTTCCCGAATTGGTCCTGAGCCACATCAGCACGACTTATCAGGTTGTTAGGGTCTGACGTTCACCATCCCCTAGACCCGGTATGCGATACTTTTTGACGAAGAGACCGGACTGTACGGATATTGTCACGGATAGGCTCAGTAGGAGATCCAGATGAGTTTGCTCGTCGGCCATCCTTTTCGACAGGTACCTGGGCAGCCATTACGTACAGCTAGTGCCGCTGACGTGTTTGTGGTTAAACCCACTACCAGAGTACTGTCGAGTCTTTAGAGTCCCACACAGAGGATTTCCCTGATCCAAGCAAAACGATGTAGTAGCCATATTGGATACGTGCAGGGTTCGATCGATTGATGTACTTGGTACTCGGATTTTCGATCGGACAGTTTGTAATACTAGCCGGCTCGGGTTTGAGCCGGATTATTAAATCAGGTATTGATTTAATAATTTACATATATGTATTTCGATTATATATTCTAGTATTACGTTCTTCGTGTTATTCTATCTCTTTTGGGCGTTCGGATTTTTATCTGATTGCCGGTATATTTGTACTGTAGACTGAAAGCCGTATTTACTACAGATTTCCTTCTAGAAGGTGGCCACCTCATTTTGGATTTTCCATTTATTTGATAAATGGAAATGAGGTGGAAAGTGAGAGGTGAGGGAGGTATGGAGATGACCATGCTTTAATAGTTTACAAATGAATTTATAATTCATTTTGGATTTACTATTGAAGCATGGTTGCTATTGTTTAATGAAAGAAAATTGCATACAAAACCATTGTGTGTTATTTTCTCTCTCATGCTTGCTCATTATTTTCTTGAGCTCCATTTTCTCTCCAAGCTCCTCCCTCCTCTCTAGCTTCCTCCACTTTCATCTTCTTCCTCTTCACTACCTTCTCATGTGTTGAGAATCAAGTGAAGAGGCAAGAAAGAGATAGCTAAACACTAAGACACCCTAAACTACACCCTACAAAACCTCAAAAATCAATACTAAATACTAGCAATTATTTGTGGCTCAAATGAAATCCGGGGCTCCAAGATTATCCACCATTCTATAATGTTATCTGTGATGTTGTTTATTATCATGCCTGGGACGAATGTTATATATATTTATATATATATATATATATACTAGTAAATGTTGTATATGTTTTGCACCCGCGCTAGTCCAGCCCCCGCTCTGTCGTTAGTTAAGTAACCTAACGGGTGATGACGGGGTCCCGTGGCGAATGCGGATGACATATACGTACATTTAATTTTTGTTCTTTTCTGGTGTGATAGGTTACAAATTGATGGGACCATATTAATTTTGATTAATGCAAGATAATAAACCTAAAAGATGTTGTTGGAACCAAGCTTTAAAAACTGACATTACAGACGTTCTCTTTTGCTTTGCACAGTGGTATTCAATTTGGAATATCCAGCACCTCATTCGACGAGGCAAGGGCCGAGATCCCTTCACCGGGAGTGACCCCTTGAGTAAAAGTTTGCGTCAGGGTAATAACTTCACTATAGTCGATTAATTTTTGCTTTGCATCGTGGTATTCATTTTGGAATATCCTGCACCTCATTCGACGAGGAAAGAGCCGAGATCCATTCACAGGGAGTGACCTCTTTAGCAAAGGTTTTTCGCCACTATATATTTATAAAACTACTCAGGTTCCTTCAACGATATCAAGTTCATTACGTTAACGGGTTTTTCGCCAAAAACCCAGCCATAGCCCTCCGTCATTTCGGATTGGTATTGCTTAGTATTCGTGCTATGTATTTCGTGCTCAGCCGAGGCGTAGTGTTTGGTAGCTATGTAATATTTTTCTATAGCATGAAATGTGATTGGTTAGGACAGTCGTACGGTCATTTTGGCTCAGTCAAGGACTCGTACGGGTGGGTCTAATGCAATCAAGATAATGACGGGTTGAACTTGACTAGGATCTTTTGATATATTGGCCCAGTCAAGGTCACTTGGATCCTAGGGGCAGAAACCACATCGGGAGTTTCAAATATACTAGAAACTTGCAGATTTAGCATACCTTCTGGAGTGTGGTGACTAGAGTGGATTCCATCTAGTGCATCACACAATGATAGTTGGATCCCGATCCCACTGATGAGTAGGATTACTCTCGGGAGATTATCACACTTAACAATCAATGCTATAAACCAAGTAGGTGTCTAGAAAGGTGTTAGCGGGGCTACGCCTCCAAGGAAAAGAGGTTATATAATTAAGGAACTTCGCGAAAGCGTTGGAAAACCTCCCTCGAAGTACCAACACCGGCCTAGCTGAAAGGTTAAGCAAGTATTGTGACGTGCGATTAATCCTAACTTGTTCTTCTTTTAGGGTTTGAAGAAGAATTTGAGGAAACAGTGGGAGGCATCCTGGTTAGATAAATTAATAAACCAATCTAATCTTGCAAGAGCGCACGCTGAGTGTTTTCCCTCTCTCTCTCTCCAGGTAGCAACCATTTCACGCCCTAATCAAGATAATAAAATGTATCGCTTGACCGATCCGAATTCTTATTCGGGGCTGGGGAACATCTGTTCGGCTCTAACTTATGACAACAGTCGTAAGTGTGAGCAAGGGAAAGAGGAAAGCATGGATTCCTTGATGACCTCATCGAAGAAGAAGTATACTATTGCATCTTTTTCAGGTGTTCTTGTAATTGAGAACTGCTTTTCGGTCAGTCCTACCTCCTGGGTACTAGATACCGGATCAGGATCTCATATCTGTAATTTATTGCAGGAACTGAGAAAAAGTAGGATAGTTAGACCAGGTGATATGTCCCTCAGGGTAGGGAACGGAGCACAAGTCAATGCTGTGGCCGTCGGTGAATATCACCTAGTGTTGCCAAATAGCAATACTATGATTTTGAACAATTGTTACTATGTACCTTCCATGTTATGCGACATAATATCAGTTTCTTTGCTTAATAAAGATGGATATAATTTTGTTCTTGATACAAATATCATGAACATCTACCTCCATAAGGTATTGGTTGCAGAAGGTACACTGTGTAATGGTATCTATGTTCTAAATCAGAATACAGTTCTCAATATACAAAACACACGCAAGAGGAAGAATTCAGATGTGAACGAATCCTACTTGTGGCATTGTAGACTTGGTCATATCGCAGAGAAAAGATTGAGCAAGTTGCATAAAGATGGACTCTTGGATACATTCGAATTCTCATCTTATGAAACTTGTCAATCTTGTCTCAAAGGAAAGATGACCAAATCTCCATTCACCGGATATGGAGAAAGAGCAGTAGAGCTCTTGGGGCTCATACACAGTGATGTGTGTGGTCCGATGTCTATACATGCAAGGGGTGGGTTCTCGTACTTCATCACATTCACTGACGATCTCTCTAGATTTGGGTATGTGTATCTTATGAAACACAAATCTGAAGCTTTTGAGAAATTCAAAGAATATAGAAACGAGGTAGAGAACCAGACTGGCAAGAGTATTAAGATCCTCCGATCTGACAGAGGAGGGGAGTACTTAAGCACGGAATTCCAAGATTACCTAAAAGAGAATGGAATTCTCTCTCATCTTACTCCTCCATATACACCACAGCACAACGGTGTATCGGAGCGGAGGAATCGTACCCTATTGGATATGGTTCGCTCCATGATGAGTAGTGCTAAGTTGCCTCTTTCATTTTGGGGACATGCACTTTTGACAGCAGCATATCTATTGAATGATGTTCCGTCCAAATCCGTGCCTAAGACACCATTCGAGATATGGAATGGCAAAAGGCTGTATCTTAAACGTATTAAGATATGGGGTTGTCCTGCATATGTAAAAGTACAAAATCCGGACAAATTAGAGGCACGTTCAGTTTTATGCAAGTTTGTGGGATATCCTAAAAATTCAATAGGATATCTGTTCTACCACACCGAGGAACAGAAGGTGTTTATATCTCGCCACGCCACCTTTTTAGAGTGGCAATTTCTTGCAAAAGAAACAAGTGGGAGTTCGGTAGAACTGGAAGAAATTCAGTGACCACAAACTGAAACTGAAGATTTGGCAGAACCTCAAGATTCAATAACCCCGGACGAACCTCAGCCACTCCGCAGATCTAGTAGGATTTCTCATCCGCCCGAGAGATACTACGGTTTTCTCATAGATGGGGATCGAGAAAATTGCATCTTTGAAGAAGATGATCCTACTAGTTTCAGACAGGCCATTATCAGTAGGGACTCTGATAAGTGGCTAGATGCTATGCAATCTGAAATGGAGTCCATGTTGTCACGACCCGAAAGTACGGAACGTGACCGGCACTTAGATTACGAAGCATCTAGAGGCGCAACATAACCTAAGTAAGCCGAAGCCCATAAATCTAAACCATAAAAGAAGAAGAAGTAAAGGAAAACATGAAGAAAACAAGTTTAAAAGTATCATCCAATTTTCTCCAAAAATTTCGGCAGAGTCTCCTTTGTAAAAACTGGCCCCAAACGGGTACAACAAGTATAATATACACAAACAATAAAAAGCATCCCCAAACGGGAGCTAGCTCTACGCCAAAAGGCGGAAACAACCACACAAATGCACAATAGTATACAACGCCAAAGGGCGAGGCTCAAAACTCAAAAGAAAACAAAACCACCAGATAACATAATAATACAAGCGCGACTCTAAGGTCGAAATAAACAACTGGTCCAGTAAACTATCAAGTAATACAAGTTTGGTTGATGTAGCTTTCTAGATACAAATGAAATAATAAAAGTACAATGGCGGTCCAGATACAAGTGAACCAACCTACCGTGCAAATCACCCTGAATGAAAAGATGTGCCAGCAAGCTGCCAGGAAAAACCTGTACATCGAACCTGTAAAAAAAATTTGGCACAACGGGGGTGAGTTGCCAACTTGTGAGTAGAAGATATCTGCGAAAAGAAATCGAATGCACGACGATGTCCTAGGTCATAATAATATACTAATATACTACTAGTCATCAAGGAAAGGCAGAATAATAAGCTACGTGTAAGTGCAAATGCTCCGTGTTCGTGTCAGTGCCTCATATAGTACTATGTCATGAGAACGAGTATGCATGCACCATGAATGTAAAATAACCAATCCTGAAATCTAGATATATCTGTATAAGAAATCTTTAGCTTTTATCAGTAAAATGTGTATAGAAATCTAAAATATCAACGATGAAATCCATGGAAATCCGTGTCAAGCATCGACACAAAACATGTAAATCTCAAGTCTCAATACCTCATAATCTCAATGTCTCATAGTCTCAATATCTCGGGCTCCGTCAGTTCGGATCGGCCCATATCATCAAATCTCACGACAACGGTCGGTATCCTCCTGATATCCGCCGTGCCAGACATCACCAGTAGGTAGTCCTCCCCAGCCAGGCTCATCGTCTACAACTCGATCTTCTTGCCCCGGGTACCATACCGGGCCTACCATATACCCGAGACGGTTCATCCACTCCTCGAATCGGGTCTCGAAATCCAACAGAAAACATGAAATTTCATGGTGGACGACACATACATCACGAGAAAACCGCAACTTATATTTTAAAAAGAGAGGAGGAGAGAGAGAGAGAAGTTTTTATATATATTCTTGCGGTTTTCCCCAAAAATCCAGAAATCTCATAGAAATCCAAAATCTCAAAATCATGAATAAGTATATGATAAGTGTCGGCATATGCCCATAATACTGCATGATAACATGAAAATGTGAATGCATGAAATGTCTAAGTAATAAATGCCATGTCTATACTAACACCAGAGAGTAATCACGATGTAATATCGATCTAGCTGTTAGCTGATTCTATCAATAAAAGATAATGTGATCTAAAGTGTACGCGACATAGCAATTACCGATGATGATGTGTGTGAGCCGGCAAATAAGTGTGCGTGGAATATGCGCATCATCGGTAATGGTGCTGGTGTCCTAACAGGCAGAGTTTTATACTGATATAGAACATATGTATGAACATGCAACATTATGATTACGGTATGAATGTAAAGACGGATGTGTAATAACCACTCAACTGCGATATACAAGTACAACTACCACTATATGACTCGAACCTAAACTAGTGTCCATCTAACCTCCTAAGGAACCAAACCTAAGAAACTAGTCGATAAGAAATAGGAGTACACCTAAAGTCTGAGTCCATATCTCTAATAGTCGGCGATCCAGCCTCAATAGCGTCACATACGTAGTACGGCTTCTTTGAATCAAGAGTGCGGATCAATCATCATATCTATGCCTCGTATGGTAAAATCCATCGTACGACATCCCAATATCGGGGTATGGGTCAATTATCACCTACGTGTCTCATCATTCGTATAATATTATCATCAACTTATGTCAAGATCAAGGTGCTATACTGTAATCGCATACATCAATCATATATCATTGCCAGCATAAATATACATCGTTAATTTATCCTCATAAATATCATGTATATGCATCACATTGTGATTAAGTCACACTTAAATCATATCGTAATCATGTCACACCTATATGATATCGTAATCAAGTTACACATATATATCATATCGAAACCAAGTCATACCTATATGATGTCGTAATCAGGTCACACATATATCATATCAGAATTTCAGGCACAGGTTACGGTCCGAGTTCTATTTAGAGTCCCGTATACTTCAATATCATCACCATCCTTTATTATTGTTCATGTATACAAATCCATTATCTTATTTTCTAATGATCCGCTAATATCATAACACGACTGTATAGCCAAGAATCACGGCATCAGCCCAGTTATATGTCACGTCCCGAAAGTACGGAACATGACCGGCACTTAAACTACGAAACGTCTCGAGGCGTACGTAATCTAAGTAAACCGAAAACCCAGAAATCCAAACCAAGAAAAGAAGTAGAGTGAAGGAAAACCAATTTAAAACAAGTACTTTTAATAGCATAAGCCGAATTATGCGGTTTTTAAGAACATCAAAATTTACTGAAAATTTCGGCAGAGTCTCCTTTGTAAATACTGGCTCCCAAACGGGATACAACATGAATAGTATACGAAATCAATAAAAAGGCATCCCCAAGCGGGAGCTAGCTCTTCGTCAACCGACGGTCACAGCCACACAAGCAATATAATATACAACGCCAACGGCGAGAATCAAAATTCAAAAGGAAACTCAAATCCACAAGAAAGCCACAGAAATATAACGCGCGACTCTAAGGTCGAAGGAATAACATCACTGGTCTCTATCTCAAAATAAATACATGTTTGGTTGATGGAACTTCTAGATACAACTGAACAATAATATACAATGTATAATGATGGGTACGATACAAATAAACCCACCTACTAGCAAGTCACCCAAACGAAACTGTACCCGCAAAGCCGTAAAGAAACCTGTACGGCGAAACCTGCAAGAAACTGGGGCACAACGGGGATGAGTTGCCAACTTGTGAATAGAAAAACATCTACGAATAGAAATCGCATGTATGACGCAATCCTAGGTCATATGATCATAATATATCCTCAAATATATATCTAACATGCAACCCATAACAAGGCTAGGGTAAATATCTAACCCGAGTGTAATCTCATGTGCCTGTGTCAGTACCTCAGGTAGCAATATATCATATGAATGAGGTATGAATGCATGAAAACAGAATACATGTAAATGAAGAACTGTTTTCATAATTTAGTGAGATTTCCTTTGTATTTTTAAAATGAGGCATCATAATGAAATTAGCATAAAATAGTGCCTAGCATCGGCACAAAACGTAATCCCAATATCTCGATATCTCTGTATCACAGTCTCTGTACCTCAATATCTCGAAATCTCAATGTCTCAATCACAATAGCTAGGGCGCCGTCAGTCCAGACCGGCCCCTACCATCCATCTCAAGACCACGACGGTATCCTCCGGATATCCGACGCGTCGGGTAATATCACCGGTATGTAATGCTCCCCTGCCAGGCTCACATCGTCATCATCACGCGCTTCTTGCCCCGGGGTACCTTACCGGGTCCACCATGTACCCGAAACGGTTCATCTGTCTCCTCGAATCGGGTCTCGAAATCCATCAGCAAACTCATGGTGGACGACTCATACATCATGGGAAAAAACCGCACCTTTTATTTAAAAAGAGAGAAATCAGTTTATATATGTTTTGCGGTTTTCCTCCAAATCCAGAAAATATCATGGAAATCCGAATCATCAATAGCATGTAAAACCATGAATATAAGCATGAGAATGAATAACAGTATGCATGAAGCGACAAATAATAACTACAATATCTAAGCTGGCATATAAGGTATGTACACTAATATTATGTCAAACTACTGGCTATCAAGCTAAGTTAAGCAACAATGTTTTCTAAGGTGTACGTGACATGGCAATTACCGATGAAGATGTGTGTGAGCCGGCAAGTAAGTGTATGTGGTACATACGCATCATCGGTAATGGTGCTGGTGTCCTAACAGCATAATGTCAACAATGCAATATGAAATAACAATGTAAATATGCGATGCGGGGCGAGCAACCAAAACGAGCGGGAGCTAAAAATTAAACAATGGTGCCATTTGAAATAACACGAATCGCGGGGTTTTGAAAATAGGGCTACGGTGGTTTTTATGAAAAGATACGTCTTTTGAAAATACCCGTAGGATCCCTTGGGCTGTCTTTTAAAATTCCCATGATTCGTTAGTTTTTGAAATAGGTAAGAAGTCTAATCTAATCTAACAACTACACTAAACTATACGGCTGAACTAACAAGCTGAACTACAGGTAAGGAAACCGCCTATCATCTGAGTCGATACATATACATACCTGTATATGTATAGTCGGTGATCCCGCCTCAATAATATCATATCTATAACCAGACATCCCAAGTCGAGAGTGCGGATCAATCATCAATATATAGCTCATACGTAAAACCGTCGTACGACATCCCAAAATCTGGGTACGGGTCAAAATCATATTCATCACACTATTCATCCGGTATCCTCTTTATCAAAGATCATGGTCTAAGGTACTGACCTATGTCTAATACAATACTAATATCCTCAATATACTCATGATCTGACTACTGATCGACAATCTCGTACAAACCGATATCGTCAGCACATATCATCATCAAGGGGTATACATCGCCCTATACGGCCTAATATCAATATCCTAACATATCATGCCTCATATCACGATCACATGACGACCATTTTATTTATAACACTATTCACCCGTATCGCCGCCCCAAGATCCGCTATAACACCAGGACGTACCTCAAGTACGAATCCTGCCATATCACCGATATTACAACCACAAAACAATTCTCATCGACTCAGCTCAATCCCAAGTATCATCCTCAAATCTGTATGTGAACATATAGTCCCATACCTATGTGAACACATAACTATAAAGAATCACATGAGCACATATAAATAGGAATGTATGCAAGTATGTATGTGTGCATGTGTAGTGCAACACTACCCTAGGGTTCGCAACACTAAAATAATGCAACACATCAATATCCATCCTAGACATCGTTATTAATCCCAAATAACATATAATAATTGTTGGTGTGTATACGCATCCGTATACACCACCACGGACTGCGGGGGTGCTATACGCCATCCACCCGACTTCTCCCCGTAGATATAAATCTACTCACCTGGTCCTCGCTCGCCGGTGCCGACGTCGCCTCGCGCTTGCTTGTCGTCTCGAAGTCCACATGGGGGTACCAACATATCATAACGCACCGTATCGCATTAAAATCTTACTCATGACCAAAACGACACACGAATCCCACATATGTGAAAACCTATGGTTGCTTCCACAAATCAACCCAAAAACCCTCGACATCGGCGTACAAACGCCAGACCATCGAGAAAAACCCAAATACACTCATTTGCACATTCACGAACACTAATTTATATATAAAATAGGTTAAAACTTACAAAAACCCCAAATTCACTTTAAAAGCCGTTTTTCCGAAAAACTAGCAAGCAAAATTTAACCGTTTTAGTACAAAACTTGCTATTTAAACAATTCTAGCGGCCGCAATGTTCACTAATTAGCTTAATTAGGCTACAAAAATATTAAGTAGATTTTTATTTCATCTAATTACATCTATCTTAAAACCTAGTTTCCAAAATATTTTCATTTGGACAATTACAAGTTACAATTGGCAATAAGTAACAAATTTAAGTTGCATAGCTTAAGATGCTAAAAAAACACTACACAACCATGAACACATGATCACAACCTAACTTGATCTCAAACTCTTTCCATTACAAACTAAATCCCAATTAGAATCACATTTAAACTTAATTGACTTTGATCAAAGAAACTATCCAACAATTTAAATTTGGCTTGGGATTTATACCTCACAAAAACAAGAGACCAAGCTTGAAATCTAGCCTCCCAAAATAGCCTCCAAGCTCCTAGATCCATGCTTGATGAGATAAAGAATAATGGGTAGGAGTTAGATTTGGATTTAGAATTGAATTTGTATGGATTTTGAAGTGGTTTTGTGGATTCTTTTGATGCAAAATTGAGTGGGATTTGGGGGGGCTGCTGCTGTTGGGAGAAGGGGGGCTCGGCCTGATGAGGGGGGTGAGGGTAGAGAGAGTGGGGTGATATTAGGAAGTCAAGAATTGACCAAAGTCAACAAAGCCCATACTTACATATATTTATTCTTTCATTCTTTTGTTTTATTTTCTTTTGCAAAACAAGTGAGGACAAGAGAGGGGGGCTGCTGAATTCAGCCAAGGGGGAGGGAAAATGGGGGTTTGTGAGTGTGGGTATGGGTGTGGGGTGAAGAAAAATGATAAATACTATACCCCAAACATCCATTTACACAAAAAAAAGCCTTTTTTCTCAATAATTTCTAAACCGTTTTGACAAACGATTTCGTTTCAAAAACTATATGATAAAATTTTATTTAATGTGTCATGATGCACAAAATTTGTTTCAACTCATTCCAATTTTTAATTTTCCCTAATTAAATGTATTAGTGACGGCTTAAAATAATATTAAAATAATATTTTTTTTCAGAAAATTTGAAATTTCACCAGTGGCTCAATAAACACCAAATACTACCAATTACATAGCTAGAATATGTCAATTTAATTTTTATAATAAGATATTTGTTTTTTGACTTTTTACAGAAAACCCCCTTATTTTACCTTTTTTTGAAATTTCACCGAAACGATTTTCAAAACGTTACAATCTTCCCCCCTTAAAGAAATTCGGTCCCCGAATTTAAATTAAAACTCTCCCCAAATACTAAAACATCTAAACCAAAACCATCAAGTCGTCGGGGTTCCTAAATTGTAAATACATAAAACAAATCGTAGCGCAGCGCATGCGCATAAAAAAATGAGCATATAACTCAAATCACAACTCCGTCAAGTATCCCGCAATCATCGGAGTCATGGGGAAGACATCAATGCCAAATCCAAGGCAAAACCAATATGATATAACTCGAAACTATAAATGTAAATATCGAATCTATATATGTAAGTATCTGAAGGAAATGCATGCCAAATCTCTTTAAGTCGCTGTGCACGCGTATAACACTGCACCGTGGCGGATGTCTATCATAAGAAAATAACTATATACATATATACCTTTGTTTGAAATGTACGTTCCGCCGTTTTGGAAACAATTTAGAAGGGTCTTCTTGTTTTAAACATTTCGTGTCATATCGACATGTAGGTAAATACTGAGGCTATAGCTCGTTTTTTGGAAATCCCTTCAATAACTATCAATGCATGCAAAACATATTCAGGTACTGTCCTCTGACTAGTCCTACTCAGTATGAAAACACATAGCGATATCATAAAAACGTACTGCTTTATAAGAAAAATCAATCCCAAAATACGCGTATGAATACTACGTGCGTCTTATGCGCACGGAAATCAAAATCCAAATATGTGCCATACATATGCACAGAAACAACATCTAAGTGAATCGGGTGTGCACGAAACATTTGTCGTAGGCAACATGTGTGCCTGACAGCAAAATCAGGTGCATCTGACATGCACGAAAAATCTCGATTTAGTGCATCTGGTGTGCACCAAAATCACACTTCAAAACATGCGCCCAACATGCGCGAAAATCCAAATCAGGTGCATCCATCATGCACGAAATCATGAAATCCAATATCAAGTGCCGACATGCGCAAAATCAAATCAGGTGCACAAGGGGAACAAAACAATTATCGAACATCACATCGAAATCAAAGTCCAGGGCATCTAAATGCACAACATACGTAACACTGCAATGCAAGCATATATGAACTATACCGCGTGCAAAAACCAATTCGTGTGCGTATACACGCACAAAATCAACTCAAATGTCTAAAACTGTAAAATCACAAACGTGTGAAACCAAGCACGAAAACGATATCAAGTGCAACACTGTGCAAAGATCGTAAATTCTCAATCATCAAAATCAAATCATGCGAATAAATCACCCAAAACATCGAAATCAATAATGGCGGAATAATACCGCTCAAGCGCATCCTCTAAGAATCTCGGGCCAACTGTCGCGGTCACTAGTGGGACGTCTCGTCAATGATCATGAACTCTGGCCTGCTGGTGTGCGTAACAATGACCGCTCCTGGGTCAAGGTCTTCACTGTGAATTACCAATCTCTCGGTCCATCGGCTCATCGGCCCTGTCAGGTGTGCTAACGGGGATGATTCCGTTCTGGCACTTCTCTGGTCATCTCTCGGTCAATCATCGCGACCACTCGTAAGACAGCATACCACTGGCGTCGGCCTCTGGCTCTCTGAATGAACGTGACACATCTGATCCTGGGTGCAAGTATCATTGCAGCAGTGTCCCGGAAGGAATCCTGCTCACGGTCTCTTCCACGTCTCGTCTCTGCCAACTGTCTGGAAGTCATCGTCCCTTACTAGATCTGTTCTCGTTCCGGAAGGGCTGCATACTCATCGCGACTCCTTCTGGAAGGTATATCCAAGTACAATGCCTCGGCATACGTATCGCATCCCTGATGTCGGCGGAGGGAAACGTCATCATATCCAGATCTTGTACGAACCTCATACTTCACTTTTCTCTAATGTCGTCTGCTTTGGACTCGTCTCATCGCGGCTGCATGGACTGAGCTCCAACGGCTATCCTCGTACCTGGAGTCTCCCAAGAAATGCATCTCACCACCTAGCTTCCGAATTAAGTCGAGCCATCCGATCGAGTCGTCAAAACCTCATAATCCCCCAAGAGCTCAACATCTTGGGCACAGTTTAATAGTATCGAGTACATACCACAGCATTGGTGGTCCAGCCGTAGAAGGGCAAACCCAAGCCTCACTAATGGCGCCGTAGAACTGCCGCAAACCCGAAGGTTCAAAGGCTTTCACACGGTCATTAAGTCGAGTTAGGGTTTCATTCTTCTAGAGGGACCATAGAATTGCCTGCATGTCTTTCCGACTACTTTAAACTTGGAATAATAGGTTTCTGACATTCGATCGTCTCTGTCGACTCCCAATGTCTCCGCGTGAAGTCATCTCTAGCTGAAATCAATCTATCTGATGACCTTACATCGGGGTAGGCGAACGATCCACATGTCCTAGTCATTCATCCTCGATGACTAGCGACCTTCTATCATCTCTTAGTACAACTCATTCTGCACTAACTCCAGCATCTGGGGCAATATCTCGTCGTTCATAGCAATAACTGGCTCGCTCGTCTTCACGCTGAACGGTGCCTCAATCATCAGGAGTAAGCAATACTTCAATGGTCATCAAAATCTGGCTGGCCTCTATCAGTGGCTCAATCCTCTAGTGCAAATCGGCACGTCCGAGTAATCTCATACAGCAATCCACCCAACGCTCGTGTCGTGGAGACACAATGAAAAGACACATCTCTGCAATCGTGTGTCGCCGGAATCATGCCCTGGTCAGTCCTCGTTCTTGACGAGCTCATGCTGACCGCAACTCTAGCCGTAGCTCTCCCTGCCCGTAATCGTGGTAGCAAAACCATAACTGGTACTGATGAGGCTAGATCGGAATGAATATAATACTGAGCAAAGAAATGTACATCCTAAGGCTTCTTAAGTGGAGTAGCGTATCGTAAATATGCCGCGGAACATACCCACAGTACGTCACTCTACTTTAGTCACCTATTCCATCAACCAAGGGTCATCCTACGCTCCGAAGGTAAAACCTAACGCTCTGATACCAACTTTGTCACGTCCCGAAAGTACGGAACATGACCGGCACTTAAACTACGAAACGTCTCGAGGCGTACGTAATCTAAGTAAACCGAAAACCCAGAAATCCAAACCAAGAAAAGAAGTAGAGTGAAGGAAAACCAATTTAAAACAAGTACTTTTAATAGCATAAGCCGAATTATGCGGTTTTTAAGAACATCAAAATTTACTGAAAATTTCGGCAGAGTCTCCTTTGTAAATACTGGCTCCCAAACGGGATACAACATGAATAGTATACGAAATCAATAAAAAGGCATCCCCAAGCGGGAGCTAGCTCTTCGTCAACCGACGGTCACAGCCACACAAGCAATATAATATACAACGCCAACGGCGAGGATCAAAATTCAAAAGGAAACTCAAATCCACAAGAAAGCCACAGAAATATAACGCGCGACTCTAAGGTCGAAGGAATAACATCACTGGTCTCTATCTCAAAATAAATACATGTTTGGTTGATGGAACTTCTAGATACAACTGAACAATAATATACAATGTATAATGATGGGTACGATACAAATAAACCCACCTACTAGCAAGTCACCCGAACGAAACTGTACCCACAAAGCCGTAAAGAAACCTGTACGGCGAAACCTGCAAGAAACTGGGGCACAACGGGGGTGAGTTGCCAACTCGTGAATAGAAAAACATCTACGGATAGAAATCGCATGTATGACGCAATCCTAGGTCATACGATCATAATATATCCTCAAATATATATATAACATGTAACCCATAACAAGGCTAGGGTAAATATCTAACGCGAGTGTAATCTCAGATGCCCGTGTCAGTGCCTCAGGTAGCAATATATCATATGAATGAGATATGAATGCATGAAAACAGAATACATGTAAATGAAGAACTGTTTTCATAATTTAGTGAGATTTCCTTTGTATTTTTAAAATGAGGCATCATAATGAAATCAGCATAAAACAGTGCCTAGCATCGGCACAAAACGTAATCCCAATATCTCGATATCTCTGTATCACAGTCTCTGTACCTCAATATCTCGAAATCTCAATGTCTCAATCACAATATCTAGGACGCCGTCAGTCCAGACCGACCCCTACCATCCATCTCAAGACCACGACGGTATCCTCCGGATATCCGACGCGTCGGGTAATATCACCGGTAGGTAGTGCTCCCCTGCCAGGCTCAAATCGTCATCATCACGCGTTTCTTGCCCGGGGTACCTTACCGGGTCCACCATGTACCCGAAACGGTTCATCCGTCTCCTCGAATCGGGTCTCGAAATCCATCAGCAAACTCATGGTGGACGACTCATACATCATGGGAAAAAACCGCACTTTTTATTTAAAAAGAGAGAAATCAGTTTATATATGTTTTGCGGTTTTCCTCCAAATCCAGAAAATATCATGGAAATCCGAATCATCAATAGCATATAAAACCATGAATATAAGCATGAGAATGAATAACAGTATGCATGAAGCGATAAATAATAACTACAATATCTAAGCTGGCATATAAGGTATGTACACTAATATTATGTCAAACTACTGGCTATCAAGCTAAGTTAAGCAACAATGTTTTCTAAGGTGTACGTGACATGGCAATTACCGATGAAGATGTGTGTGAGCCGGCAAGTGTATGTGGTACATACGCATCATCGGTAATGGTGCTGGTGTCCTAACAGCATAATGTCAACAATGCAATATGAAATAACAATGTAAATATGCGATGCGGGGAGAGCAACCAAAACGAGCGGGAGCTAAAAATTAAACAATGGTGCCATTTGAAATAACACGAATCGCGGGGTTTTGAAAATAGGGCTACGGTGGTTTTTATGAAAAGATACGTCTTTTGAAAATACACGTAGGATCCCTTGGGCTGTCTTTTAAAATACCCATGATTCGTTAGTTTTTGAAATAGGTAAGAAGTCTAATCTAATCTAACAACTACACTAAACTATACGGCTGAACTAACAAGCTGAACTACAGGTAAGAAAACCGCCTATCATCTGAGTCGATACATATACATACCTGTATATGTATAGTCGGTGATCCCGCCTCAATAATATCATATCTATAACCAGACATCCCAAGTCGAGAGTGCGGATCAATCATCAATATATAGCTCGTACGTAAAACCGTCGTACGGCATCCCAAATCTGGGTACGGGTCAAAATCATATTCATCACACTATTCATCCGGTATCCTCTTTATCAAAGATCATGGTCTAAGGTACTGACCTATGTCTAATACAATACTAATATCCTCAATATACTCATGATCTGACTACTGATCGACAATCTCGTACAAACCGATATCGTCAGCACATATCATCATCAAGGGGTATACATCGTCCTATACGGCCTAATATCAATATCCTAGCATATCATGCCTCATATCACGATCACATGACGACCATTTTATTTATAACACTATTCACCCGTATCGCCGTCCCAAGATCCGCTATAACACCAGGACGTACCTTAAGTACGAATCCTGCCATATCACCGATATTACAACCACAAAACAATTCTCATCGACTCAGCTCAATCCCAAGTATCATCCTCAAATCCGTATGTGAACATATAGTCCCATACTCATGTGAACACATAACTATAAAGAATCACATGAGCACATATAAATAGGAATGTATGCAAGTATGTATGTGTGCATGTGTAGTGCAACACTACCCTAGGGTTCGCAACACTAAAATAATGCAACACATCAATATCCATCCTAAACATCGTTATTAATCCCAAATAACATATAATAATTGTTGGTGTGTATACGCATCCGTATACACCACCACGGACTGCGGGGGTGCTATACGCCATCCACCCGACTTCTCCCCGTAGATATAAATCTACTCACCTGGTCCTCGCTCGCCGGTGCCGACGTCGCCTCGCGCTTGCTTGTCGTCTCGAAGTCCACATGGGGGTACCTACATATCATAACGCACCGCATCGCATTAAAATCTTACTCATGACCAAAACGACACACGAATCCCACATATGTGAAAACCTATGGTTGCTTCCACAAATCAACCCAAAAACCCTCGACATCGGCGTACAAACGCCAGACCATCGAGAAAAACCCAAATACACTCATTTGCACATTCACGAACACTAATTTATATATAAAATAGGTTAAAACTTACAAAAACCCCAAATTCACTTTAAAAGCCGTTTTTCCGAAAAACTAGCAAGCAAAATTTAACCGTTTTAGTACAAAACTTGCTATTTAAACAATTCTAGCGGCCGCAATGTTCACTAGTTAGCTTAATTAGGCTACAAAAATATTAAGTAGATTTTTATTTCATCTAATTACATCTATCCTAAAACCTAGTTTCCAAAATATTTTCATTTGGACAATTACAAGTTACAATTGGCAATAAGTAACAAATTTAAGTTGCATAGCTTAAGATGCTAAAAAAACACCACACAACCATGAACACATGATCACAACCTAACTTGATCTCAAACTCTTTCCATTACAAACTAAATCCCAATTAGAATTACATTTAAACTTAATTGACTTTGATCAAAGAAACTATCCAACAATTTAAATTTGGCTTGGGATTTATACCTCACAAAAACAAGAGACCAAGCTTGAAATCTAGCCTCCCAAAATGGCCTACAAGCTCCTAGATCCATGCTTGATGAGATAAAGAATAATGGGTAGGAGTTAGATTTGGATTTAGAATTGAATTTGTATGGATTTTGAAGTGGTTTTGTGGATTCTTTTGATGCAAAATTGAGTGGGATTTGGGGGGGGGCTGCTGCTGTTGGGAGAAGGGAGGCTCGGCCTGATGAGGGGGGTGAGGGTAGAGAGAGTGGGGTGATGTTAGAAAGTCAAGAATTGACCAAAGTCAACAAAGCCCATACTTACATATATTTATTCTTTCATTCTTTTGTTTTATTTTCTTTTGCAAAACAAGTGGGGACAAGAGAGGGGGGGCTGCTGAATTCAGCCAAGGGGGAGGGAAAATAGGGGTTTGTGAGTGTGGGTATGGGTGTGGGGTGATGAAAAATGATAAATACTATACCCCAAATATCCATTTACACAAAAAAGCCTTTTTTCTCAATAATTTCTAAACCGTTTTGACAAACGATTTCGTTTCAAAAACCACATGATAAAATTTTATTTAATGTGTCATGATGCACAAAATTTGTTTCAACTCATTCCAATTTGTAATTTTCCCTAATTAAATGCATTAGTGACGTCTTAAAATAATATTAAAATAATATTTTTTTCAGAAAATTTAAAATTTCACCAGTGGCTCAATAAACACCAAATACAAGCAATTACATAGCTAGAATATGTAAATTTAATTTTTATAATAAGATATTTGTATTTTGACTTTTTACAGAAAACCCCCTTATTTTACCGTTTTTTTTGAAATTTCACCGAAACGATTTTCAAAACGTTACATTATATTGTTTCATCCCCGTGTATCATATCACATCCTTGTATCACATATACGTATTGTGTGTATATATATACCTTCACCTAGTCCTATATATATATATACATACATGTATACACCACGTCGAGTCTCAGTGTGTGCGTGTGTGTGTATCTACCTGAAACCTACGAATCTCTTCCAAGGTATTCATCCTTTGGTATGGTCTTTCTAATCAGTCTAGTCCAACCTAGGGTCATTACTAGGGTCCTACTCATCAAGAATCTAAGGTCACGTCTGGCTTCCTAATGACAATAAGTACTATCCCTATTCTACGTTTGCGAGGGTGCTAAACGCCATCCACCCGACTTCCTCCCGTAGATATACATCTACTCACCTGGTCCTCGTCTGCCCAAGACGGTGTCGCCATCCTCTTCTTCATCTCCCCCAGTCCACGTGAGAGGTACCTATACGCAAACATATATAGTATCGTAAACTGAATCACGGACAAAAGTCAAAACGACGCACGGAACGCGCATAGGTTAAAACCTATGTCCCGCTCATGCAAAAGAACCAAATATCGCTCGATGTCGGTGTACAAACGCCGATTGATCGAGATAAATATCAACAAACAACTTGTAATTTAAAAACTCATTACTTATAATATAAAGCATGCTTTAATCCATCGAAACCCTAAAAATCAATCAAATCGTCCGATTTCGAAAAGCCCGAAAACGCCAATTTACCGTTTTACTTCAAAACTTGAAATTAAAATCAAAATAATGGTCATAAAACTCATTAAAAAGCATAACTAGATTATACAACCCATTACCATATTTTTAACACCATAATTTATATTAGTTTTAAAATTCTAGTTTGCAAACTTGCCCGATTTCGATACTTTTAAGCAAAATTTCACAATATCACAACTAAACTTGATTTTGAATGAATTAATATATTAAACTATAATTCATGATGATAATAATATAATGAAATCATAATTTAGATTTTAAACCTCATTTATTTAAGAATTTCCAAATTCTAGTTAGCAAAAATAGCATTTTTATTACTATTTTTTAATTATCAATAGAAACTAGTAACCAATTTAAGTTTTTCATTCCACTAACAAATTAATATCCTCTTTAAAACCACAATCTAGTGTTTCAAACATTAATTGGAATTTTATCTCACCAATAAATATAATATACATAAATCTAGTTTGCAAATTTACTTTATTTAAACAATTTGAATAAACAAATTACAATATATCAACCATGCATGATTTTTCCCATTTCTAAAAATGTTAAACTAGTTATAATAACCCCACTTAATTAGTAAAAACCATAACTTGATTTCACAAACCCTAACTTGAATTTTAAAACTTGTAGATAGAATTTATTTATTAAATCTAATTATGCTTAAATGAAACATTTAATAACAAAAAATCAAAAGAAGAAGATTTATACCTTCATAACATGAAATCCAAACATGAAAATAAGCCTCCAAAATGAATGCTTTCCATCTCCAAAATCCATATAAAGATGAGCAAAGAATAGAGGGTAGGAATTAATTAGGATTTTGTGGATTTTTTATTTCGATTTTTGTAGGATTTTTGATGATTTTTGGAGGTAATTTAAATTTGGAATATGAGGGGCTGCCATGGGGAGGGTGAGGCCGGCCACTAGGGAGAGAAAGAGAGGAGAGTGAGAAAATTCAAGAGAAGTGTAGAGGGTTTCACTAAAATATCATGCAATTTAGTCTTTTCATGAATTTATTTAAAAATTCTTTATTTTCTTCACTCCATTTGACCTAGAATGGTCTAGAACCATTGTAAAATTTTGAAAATAAATTTTGCATGAAACACACTTGATTCTAAGATGCAATGGTTCATTTTTGCAAATTAAACCTATTCAAATTTGTAATTTACACTAATTTAGTGTAAAAATAAAGCTTATGTTAACATTTAAAATAATTAATTTAGGGAAAATATTTAATTAAACTAAAATTTATAAGTGGCTAAATAAACACTATTTACTAATAATAACATAATTAAAATAGGTATTTTTAAATTTATAGTGAAGAATAATTACGGTTTAGTTTTATGAAAACTACGTTTTACTTTACCGAAATTATAAAATTCACTTAAACGATTTTATTTATTTAATTATTTATTTAATTATTTTTAATACGTTACACATGTACACCAATAAAGTGTGGACCCTGGAAGTTGCTCCACCTGGGGTAAAACCCGTTGGATGCAAATGGATCTACAAGAAGAAACTTGGTGTAGATGGACAGGTGGAAACCTATAAGGCTAGACTCGTTGCAAAAGGTTTTCGTCAAAGACCAAGAGTGGACTATGACGAAACCTTTTCTCCAGTGGCTATGCTCAAATCCATTAGGATCCTGCTTGCCATTGCTGCCTTTCATGACTATGAGATCTGGCAGATGGACGTAAAAACGGCTTTTCTAAACGGAAGTTTAGAAGAGTGCATTTACATGGATCAGCCAGAAGGTTTTGTAGACAGTAGGAGCATCAGGAAGGTGTGCAAGCTTCTCAAATCCATTTATGGATTGCAGCAAGCATCGCGGAGCTGGAACATCTGTTTTGATGAGACTGTCAAGGACTTTGACTTCATCAAGAACGAAGATGAGCCATGTATTTATAAGAAGATTGTAGGACGAACTGTCGTATTCCTAGTCTTGTACGTGGACAACGTTCTTTTGATAGGAAATGACATTCCTATACTACAGTCGGTCAAGCTATTCTTATCACAAAGGTTCTCTATGAAAGACCTAGGTGATGCCTTGTACATTCTGGGGATCAAGATCTTCAGAGATAGATCCAAGAGACTACTGGGACTTTCACAGTCCAGGTACATAGAGACCGTACTAAAGAGATTTAGTATGGAAGATTCCAAGCGCGGTAACATACCCGCATTGCACGGAATCACCCTCTCCAAGGAGATGTCTCCCAAGACTGACGAGGAGAGGGTTCGCATGAGCACTATACCCTACGCTTCGGCGGTAGGATCTATAATGTATGTGATGCTATGTACAAGACCAGATGTAGCTTACGCGCTAAGCATGGTGAGCCGGTATCAGTCGGACCCAGGTGAGGACCACTGGACAGCAGTAAAGAACATTCTCAAGTACCTGAGAAGGACTAAGGAGATGTTCCTGATTTACGGTAATGGAGACCTTAGGGTCGAGTCCTTTACCGACTCAAGCTTCCAGAGTGACAAAGAAGACAGCAAGTCTGTCTCAGGTTTTGTGTTTACCCTCAACGGAGGGGCGGTATATTAGAAGAGTTCCAAACAGGATACCGTCGCAGACTCGACGATGGAGGCAGAATACATTGCAGCAAGCGATGCCGCAAAAGAGGCGGTCTGGATAAAGAAGTTCAAAGCCGAACTTCAGGTGGTTCCGTCCATTGTTGATCCAATACCAGTGTATTGTGACAACAATGGGGCTATAGCTTTAGCGAAGGAACCACGGTCCCATCAGAAATCCAGGCACATCTTAAGGCGGTATCACCTGATCAGGGAGATCGTAGATAGCCAGGAGATCAAGGTCCGGAGAGTGGATACGAAAGACAACACGGCGGATCCATTTACAAAGGCACTCCCTCAAGCACAGTTCGAGCGACTTTGTGGGATGTTGGGTATGCGGTACGCCAGCAGCTGGCCTTAGAGCAGACGTTGGGTATTCGGTACGCCAATCACTGGCCTTTAGTGCAAGTGGGAGATTGTTGGATGTATATGCCCTAGAGGCCAGTATTGTATATGTATACATATGGACACTAGGGATATGTATGTACAGAACAATCTAGCTCAATTTTATAGTATATTATTTGACTTGTCTTTATCGGGATATGTGTATTTATTTGTATTGTTGTTATATCTTGTTTGCACATATTGATAAAGACTAGATACGGTAGTATACTATGGTGGTTTGTCTTTATCTTAACATGGCATATGTCATACTCGTTATTACATATTGCGGTCACATGTTGATAAATCCCCTAGGATCTTGCTTGACTACCTGCGTTGTGATGGCGATCATACCTGTGGGAGCAGGGTAGTCCATAAGCACATCCTTAAATGGTCCCTAGTCGCGTGAGTATCGAGACTGGGCATTGATACTCCAGAGTAGACTGGTGTATACGTTTCTAACCCCGTCGGGGGATGGTTGGTCCCGCAGCCATTGGTCTGATGCACCTAAGATCATATACAGGTGCTCACTGGGTGTGAGTACACTGGACGGACTCGCCGAGAACTTCCATGTGGTACTATACCTATCGTCAGATGGAAGTTCTCAGGTGACATGTGTACAGGTTAGTCTTTGGACCCGAGATCGGCATTTGTCTCATGTGAGTTCCCACTGAGCTTTGATCACTACCCTACCACGGCTCTACTGAGTCGTGCAAACAGGTTTTGGTTAGGTTCAGTCCCGAGCCACATGGAGGCAGTGAGCGATTGTCGGGGATTCGTCTCTCCCGGTATAGGGAGTTGATATCGCACTGTGATTCGATTGGTCAGGACCATAAGACCTTGGCCAAGGCACTTGGGATTTACTGATAGGTTGATCAGTAGTTTCCCGGATTGGTCCTGAGCCACATCGGCACGACTTATCAGGTTGTTAGGGTCTGACGTTCACCATCCCCTAGACCCGGTATGCGATACTCTTTGACGAAGAGACCGGACTGTACGGATATTGTCACGGATAGGCTCAGTAGAAGATCCGGATGAGTTTGCTCGTCCGCCTTCCTTTTCGACAGGTACCTGGGCAGCCTTTACGTACAGCTAGTGCCGCTGACGTGCTTGTGGTTAAACCCACTGCCAGAGTACTGTCGAGTCTTTAGAGTCCCACACAGAGGGTTTCCCTGATCCAGGCAAAACGATGTAGTAGCTGTATTGGATACGTGTGGGGTTCGATCGATTGATGTACTTGGTACTCGGATTTTCGATCGGACAGTTTGTAATACTAGCCGGCTCGGGTTTGAGCCGGATTATTAAATCAGGTATTGATTTAATAATTTACCTATATGTATTTCGATATACATATTCTAGTATTACGTTCTTCGTGTTATTCTATCTCTTTTGGGCGTTCGGATTTTTATTTGATTGTCGGTATATTTGTACTGTAGACTGAAATCCGTATTTACTACAGATTTCCTTCTAGAAGGTGGCCACCTCATTTTGGATTTTCCATTTATTTGATAAATGGAAATGAGGTGGAAAGTGAGAGGTGAGGGAGGTATGGAGTTGACCATGCTTCAATAGTTTACAAATGAATTTATAATTCATTTTGGGTTTACTATTGAAGCATGGTTGCTATTGTTTAATGAAAGAAAATTGCATACAAAACCATTGTGTGTTATTTTCTCTCTCATGCTTGCTCATTATTTTCTTGAGCTCCATTTTCTCTCCAAGCTCCTCCTTTCTCTCTAGCTTCCTCCTCCTTCATCTTCTTCCTCTTCACTACCTTCTCATGTGTTGAGAATCAAGTGAAGAGGAAAGAACGAGATAGCTAAACACTAAGACACCCTAAACTACACCCTAGATTACTTGGTTTAGCAAACCAAGTTCTCTAGTTGCTCCTTTTGTTATATAGTTAGGAGCTAGAGCCATGGATCATACTCCCCGGGTGGATCATCTACGACAAAAGGAAGCCGGAGAACAAGATCGATCCCGGAGGACCGATGGAGCCGGAGATGATGATCGAACAAGTTCAAGGAGGCCACTTGGAGCACATGACGAGGAGAGAAGACCGAAGGACTTGAGCCTCTTGGTATATCTTCTTTCACAGTAGATAGAACTCACTTTTAGCTAGTTAGGTTTATGGTTAAAGATCCGGTCAAGTTTTATTCTAGTGCCGAGTTTTCGCTCGTTTCGAAATTTTTGTTCCGCATTTGGCCACGGAAGTTGGCCGGGGCACTAGGGTAACCCTTCACTGAGCATACATGAAAATAGTCTTCACCGGAAGAAAGTGAGCTTCCTTCGTCAATCGATCCACAATCACCCAAATGGAGTCATACCCTCTGCTTGACCATGGTAGACCCACAACGAAATCTATGGAGATCTGCTCCCATTTCCACTCCGGAACGGGTAAAGGCTGCAACTCTCCAGCGGGCCTCTGATGTTCGGTTTTGACTTGCTGACAAGTCAGGCATTTTGAAACGAAGTCAAACACATCACGTTTCATCCCTTCCTACCAGTACACGTCTTGTAAATAGTGATACATCTTGGTAGACCCTGGATGAACGTTGTAGGAAGACTAATGTGCCTCTTCTAATATCATATGCCTCAGCCTATCAATGCCGGGTACACACAACCAGGTCCCAAACCATAGCACTCTCTCGTTGTCAATCGTAAACTCAGAATCCCCATACTACCGAACGCGCTCCAAAATCTCTGAAAATCGCGCATCCTACGACTGTGCCTCCCTGATACGATCAAGCAAAAGTGGACGAGCATGAACATGGGCAAACTGTTCACCTACAGAGGTAAACTCAAACTGGATATCACTGTCGCACAAAATCTGCCAATCAGCATGCGACTGCCTCCGAACCAAACCCAAATACGACAAGCTAATCCCATGTCTCCTACACAACGCATTAGCTACTACATTTGCCTTGCCCATGTGATAAAGAATCTCACAATCATAATCTTTCACTAGCTCCATCCAGCGACGCTGCCTCAAGTTCAAATCCCGCTGCTGGAATATATACTTCAGACTCTTATGGTCTGTAAAGATCTGGCACGACTCTCCATATATATAGTGTCTCCAAATCTTCAGTGCAAAGACCACTACGGCCATCTCCAGATCATGGGCAGGGTAATTCTTCTCATGCTTCTTCAGCTGTCGAGAAGCATAAGCAATAACTCTATCATGTTGCATCAATACGCAACCTAATCCCACAAGAGACGCATCAGAATATACCGCAAATCCACCTGAGGCTGAAGGTAAAGATATAACGGGTGCAGTCGTCAGACGAGTCATCAACTGCTGGAAGCTCTGCTCACATCCCTCGGTCCTTAGAAACGGAACTCCCTTTCGGGTCAAAATGGTCATAAGTGCCGGAATACAAGAGAAGTCCTGTACAAAGTGACGATAATAACCCGCTAAACCCAAAAAGCTACGAATCTCAGTTACTGATACGGATCTAGGCCAATGCTGTACCGCCTCAATCTTCTTCGGATCAACCTGCATCCCATCTCTTGTAACAATATGACCTAAGAATTCCACACTATCAAGCTAGAAAGTGCACTTCGAGAATTTGGCGAACAACTGATGCTCTCTCAAAGTCTGCAATGCAATCCTCAAGTGCTGCTCATGCTCCTCCCGACTCCTAGAGCAGACCAAAATATCATCTATGAAAATAGTAATAAATTGGTGGAGGAATGGCTTGAAGATCCGGTTCATCAGATCCTTGAACGCTGCTGGGGCATTGGTGAATCCGAACGACATCACCAGGAACTCGTAGTGCCCGTAGCACGTCCGAAAGGCAGTCTTCAGAATGTCATCATTCTGTACT
Source organism: Agapanthus africanus (assembly GCA_030015575.1). Classification (NCBI taxonomy): domain Eukaryota; kingdom Viridiplantae; phylum Streptophyta; class Magnoliopsida; order Asparagales; family Amaryllidaceae; genus Agapanthus; species Agapanthus africanus. The sequence goes on along the minus strand of CM057347.1, from coordinate 199,562,059 downwards.
CGCAAATGATGATACCTGGACTACAAATCAATCTTTGAGAAATAGCCGGCTCCCTGTAGCTGATCGAATAAGTAATTAATACGAAGTATTGGATACTTATTCTGCACCGTAACTCGATTCAGCTGCTGCTAGTCGATACACAATCTCATGCTGCCGTCCTTCTTCTTAATGAACAGGACCAGAATTCCCCATGGCGATACACTCGGATGAGCGAGTCCTCTATCAAGTAATTCTTGCAACTGACTCTTGAGCTCCTTCAGCTCCGTCGGGGCCATCCGATAGGGCGTTCTAGAAATAGGCCCCATGCCAGGAATCAAGTCAATACAGAACTCAATATCGCGCTCTGGCGGCTACCTGGCAACTCAGTAGGAAACACATCAGAAAACTCTCATACAATCAGAACCTGGTCGAACGGGACCTCTGCGGCTCCCACTTCCTGAATAAATGCCAAGAACCCATGACACCCCTTCCTCAAGAGCCGTATAGCACTAAGTGCAGAAACCAGGTTGATAGGAGTGACATTGTCGTTCCCCTGCACAATGAAAATCGGCTCACCTGGAAAACAAAATCTGACCGCTTTTTCCCGGCAATCAACATACGCATGACAAGCGGCCAGCCAATCCATACCGAGAAGTACGTCGAAATCTAACATATCGAGAAGAATCAAATCGACTAACGAATCTCTATCACTAATACGAATGGAACATGACCTGAATACACGTCGGGCTACGAAAGAATCTCCTACTGGAGTAATCACAACTAGCGGTAACTCTAACAACGACGAATCTCTCCCCAGAGAAATTGCGAAGTGTGCAGATATGTATGAGTGCGTAGAACCGGGATCAAACAAAATATGCGCATCTAGGGAACATATGGGAAGAGTATCTGTAACTACAGCATTTGATGCCTGGGCATCCTGGGGAGTCAAAGCGAAAACCCTAGCTTGACCGCTACCGGCATCCTGATATCCTCTCCCTCGGTTTCCTCGTCCCCTCTGAGTACGTCCCGCAAAACCACGGCCTCATGGTGCAACTTCCTAGCGTAGAGGAGAAGCTGGTAGAAGAAGTAATGCCATTAAAGAAAAAGGTGGAGGGGGTAAAGCAGCCAGCGGAACTACAGTCCTTCCGTGGCGTCTACACTCTCTAGCCCAATGCCCTCGATGCCCGCAACTAAAACATGTCGACGGCGGCCTCTCCTCCTCGGGGTACGAGCCATACATCTGGCCCTGTGCCCAACCTTGACCACTATTGCGTCCTGGAACAAATCTGCCTCGGCCTCTGCCAAACTGCCCGGAAGCTAATCCAATAGGTCTGGCTTGCTTTGATTCTGGAACTACCGTCGTCTCGTTCAGACGATCCTCCACTCGTATCACCACGTAGCCTGTGCATATGTATCGAAGTGCTGGGAGCCCATGGCAAGGAACAGTTGTGTATCCAGGCTGCTCACAAATCTCTTCACCCTGAGCTCCTCCGTGGGAACTAAATATGGAGCATAACGCGACAACTGGGTAAACTGCAAATAGTCTGCCACAGACATATCGATAGGTTTCCGCAATGTATCAAAACTACTGGCTCTGGCGTCTCTTACGCTCGGCGGAAGGAATCTAGCAAGGAAAACCTCAGAAAACTCTGACCATATCATCGGAGGAAGATCTACTACTCGACCTCTCTCCATTGACTCACACCATGTCTGGGAAAGTCCCTCCAACCGAAAACTGGTCAGCTCCACCGACCTTGTATCTGAGTATCTCAAAGATCTACCGATCTTAGCCATCTTATCAAGAAACGACTCGGGATCCTCTGATATGTTAATCCATGTGAACACCGGAGGTCTCAACCTCATGAATTCTGGGACTGATACCTTCATAAACCTCGCGACTACTGGTGCGACTATCTGAACGGGCGGTAGCCTGGGCTCAACGTTATTCGATGCCTGATCCTGCCTCTGAGCATGGGTGGCCTCGGCCAACTGCCCCATCATCTACTGTAAGCCCAACACGCCCTCTTTCAGTCTAGTGGGAAGAGGAGGGTCATCATATCCCTGTGCCATCAGGATGTCCTGTGGGTCAGTCGTCGTCACTGGCGGATCTGTCCGAGCTGCATCCCTGGCCACAGCTTGCCTAGAACGCGTGGCCATGACAACTGGAACAAGAAACGAGAGTTGGTATGGTGTCCGAACACGAACAACAAATATAAAGAGTCAGAGGAAGAATTAATCAAGACATACATCCTAAGGTTACTTAGGTAGGGTATGGTATCATAAGTATGTCGCGGAACATAGGTACGGTACATTACTCTTCCTGAGTTACCTACTTCATCAAACTAGGGTAAATCTAAATAATGAAAGTGCGAGCCTATTACTCCTAAAGTCAAGTCTAGGTTCCGTAAGGTTAATCGTAAAGCTCTGATGCCAATTTTGTCATGACCCAAATTTGGCACGTGACCGGCACTTAGATTGTGTGATGTCTAAAGATGCCGACACAATCCGAGTAAGCCAGAAAACCAATATCTAAAACCTATTTGCGGAAATAAGAAGGTACAGTTTTAAAAATAATGAAAATGAGGTCACATGTCGAATGGTTTTTGAAACGAGGTTAAAACAATTGGTTTTAATATTGGAAATTTTGATAGCACCTCCTTTGTAATTTTTTGAGAAAAACAAGTACATAATCATTAATATAGTGGCATCCTCTACTTGGGAGAAAAACAACGCAAATCGGCGGAAACAACCCACGCAATTAATATACGATGCTCAGAAGCGAAGAATCACATGCAAAAATAAAAGAAAGCACAATCAACCATAACTAGTCGATTCTACTCAATCCACCCAAAAATATACATACATAAGTATACCCTCATTCTAGGTCAAATAATATACTTTGTCTGATAGAGTGACGCTAGATACAATATACAAAAATACCCAAAATAGGTGGTTACTAAACATGTAACCCACTTAGCAAGATAAGCGACGAAAGCTGATAAGTGTGTCCGCAAAGCCGCTATGCGTCCACACGTCTCCTGCAAAGAACTAAGGCACAATGGGGGTGAGTTGCCAACTCAGCGAATAAACAAACATCAAACAGTTGAAATTGTATGCATAACGAAATAGCGACTAAAACTATGCATCAGATAGACATGATATATGATAGCATATGAAACATGAATATGTAACTATAGTTATTGTATAAAAGAAAACAGAAATCTCATCAAGTGTTCCAAAATCTTGGTCATTTTCATAAACGATCCTCAAATCCAGTATCTAATATCGACACAAATCTTCAGTTTTAGCATGCATCATTCCCCGAACGATCCTGACAACCAACAACATCGGTCGATATCCTCCAGATATCCGCCGTGTTTTTATAACTATCTCCGGTATCAAGTGTCCTAACTAGGCTCCCCGTCTCTAATGCGGCTTTCTTTCCCCTCGGTCTCGACTGTTAGTGATATGTATGCCCTAGAGGCTATTATTGTATGATATAGTGGATGCTTAGATATATATATGGAGGACGTTCTTGCTCGACATGATAGTATGCTATCTGGTTGCATTTATTTTAACATGTTCACTGGTATTATTATACTGTCTCTCATATATATATTTATAAAGCCCTTAGGATGTTGGCATGACTACCAGGACTATGATGCAGATCATACTACTGGGACTTGGGTAGTCTACAAGCACATCGTTCAATTGTTCCTAGTCGAGGGAATATCGAGACAGGGCATCGATATTCCCGAGTAGACTAGTGTGTACGTTTCTTGACCCTGTATGGGGCGATGGTTGATCCTATATCCATTGGTGTTTGACATCAAAGATTGTACACAGGTGCTCATTAGAGAATAGGTACACCGAATAGGACTCGCCGAGAACTCCTAGATGGTACTATACCTATCGTCAGATAGCAGTTCTCTGGTGACGCTGGTATAGGTTAGTCTGTAGACCCGAGATCGTCATAGAGTCTTGTGTGGTTCCCAATGTGCTTTGATTTCCTCCCTACCACGGCTCAAATGAGTCGTGCAAACAGGTGGATTTTGGGTACAGTCTCGAGTCACATGGAGGCAATGAGCGATAGGAGGGGTTTCGTCTCTCCCGGTATATGGAGTTGATGTTGCGCTGTGATCGATTGACTATAACAGGAAGTCCCTGGCTAGGGCTGTTGATGAGATTTACTGGTAAGTGTTATAAGTAGTTTCTCGTACCGTTATAGGCCTTACATCGGCATGACTTATCAAATCATTAGGGGTTTGACAATTCCACCCATAGACTCAATATCCGACATATTAGACGAAGAGACCGGACTGTACGGTAAGTGTTACCTATAGACTTCATGGGAGTTTGGACAAGCTTGCTTGTTGATCTTCTATTCACTCAATACCTAGGTAGCTTTTACGTCCAGCTAGTACCGCTGACGGCTTGTGGGTGACTGATGTAATTATCACCTACTGCTGGCGTATTGACAAGTCTTTAGAGCCCTACATAGAAGTTTCCTGGTGTAGGGGTATTTTTCGTCACCCCATTGAGATGGGAATACGCGCACGCTTGTCAGGCGTACTACAGATTCCCCCTGCCTAGGGTAGGCCGGGGTTTAATGATTGTGGGGATCCGAATCTCCGGCAGACGCGGACTAAGCTGCCGTTAATTACCCCTCGCCTTTGGGGCGAGGGAACCTCCGATTAACGGGTTAAACAGGGCATGCGAACTCAATGTACAGTGTACGTGTGTTCTGTTTTGAAAGGGGGGTTTTGGATATATCGGGAGCCACACAGAGTTTTTACGGGGGTCCCGCTACCCGGATAGCGGGCTGGGGGTCAAGGGGGCTAGCAGCCCCCTTGCGGGGTTCGGGGCAGCGCCCCGGCCCGAAAATTTTTTTGAGGGGGAGAGTGTGGCGGAGTATGTGTATGTGTACATTTGTATACATATGTATATATATACATGTATATATAAATAAAGGGGAAAAGGGCATCCAAAGGATGCGTGGGGCAGCACCTTGGGCGCTGTGCGCTTAGGTGCTGTGCGCTCAGGCGCAAGCGCGCCACGTGTCGGCACGCGGGCGCTTTGCGCATGAGCGCTGCGCGCAGGTGCGCAAGCGCTCCACGTGTCGGCACGCGGGCGCTTTGCGCCCTTGCGCAAGCGCGCAGGTGCGCAAGCGCGCGCGCCACGTTTCGGCACGCGGGCGCTTTGCGCACTTGCGCAAGCGTTCAGGTGCACAAGCGCGCGCGCGCCACGTGTCGGCACGAGGGCGCTTTGCGCACGTGCGCAAGCGCGCAGGTGCGCAAGCAAGCGCGCGCGCCACGTGTCGGCACGCGGGCGCTTTGCGCACTTGCGCAAGCGCGCGCGCGCCACGTGTCGGCACGCGGGCGCTTTGCGCCCTTGCGCAAGCGCGCAGGTGCGCAAGCGCGCGCGCCACGTGTCGGCACGTGGGCGCTTTGCGCACTTGCGCTGCGCGCTGCTAAAACAAATTTCTCAGAAGAGAAATCAGAGAGGAGTTGGACTCCTGAGTTTGTGTTTTTTTTTTTTTCTGGGTTTAGTGAACGATGTTCTTCTTCCTCCTGTTGCTTGCTGGATCTTGAAGATCAAGAGATGTGAAATCTCAAAATCTCTTCTTTTTCAGATCTAATGATAGATCCAAGTTCCCCTTTGTGGGTTTTGTGGTGAAAAACTAATTTATTTTTAAAAAGGAAGAGTAAAACTCTTGATTTAATTCAAGAGAAAGAAGAAGGTTTTGGAACCTTGAAGATGGAAGAAAGAGCTCAGCTCTGAGACTTTTTTTTGTTTGGAGAGAGAGAAAGTTGTTGAGATATTTCATTATCTTTGCCTTTATAGGCCATACATTTTACACATAGCCCCTTGGGCTTAACAAAATGGCATTTTGCCTATCCCATGGCTCATGTGCCATTTCTTTTTGCACATAAGCCATGGGCTTTACAAAAATTTGGCTTTATGCCTATTTTTCTTACATTTATCCGAAAATAAAATAAAAGAAAATGCAACAAAATTATTTATTACAAAAATTTTATCTTGGCGTGGGGGAGGCCGGCCGCTTCATGTTCGGGCTCGACCCGGGCATGGGCCCACTGGATCTGGGCTTGGGCCCACTTGGCTTGGGGTTGACTTTGATTTTGACTTGGTCAACCGGGGTGTAAATTTTTACCCCAATAAATTGCCCCCCATCAATAAATGCACACCACATATGTGGGTCGTGTGCATGAAATTGATGGATCTTCTTTCACGTGGAGGCGACTCGATTTGGTTCCGGCTTTTTGGGAAGCTGGCACTGCCCTTTTTTACGACATGGACGGTCGTTGCTTGACATGTCTCCGAGACGGAGTGTCCGTGATAGACGTTTTCCCTGGCCCGGAGTTATCTGGTTCCCGCTTTGTAGGAATCCTGCGCTGCCCTTTTTGCGACTTGGATAGTCGGTGTTGCCCTTTTAGCGACTTGGACGGTCGATACCGCCCTTTTAGCGACGTGGACGGTCGATGCTGCCCTTTTAGCGACGTGGAAGGTCGGTTCTGCCCTTTTTGCGACTTGGACGGTCGGTGCTGCCATTTTTGCGACTTGGACGGTCGGTGCTGCCCTTTTAGCGACGTGGACGGTCGGTTCTGCCCTTTTTGCGACGTGGACGGTCGGTTCTGCCCTTTTAGCGACGTGGACGGTCGATGCTGCTCTTTTAGCGACGTGGACGGTCGATGCTGCCCTTTTAGCGACGTGGACGGTCGGTTCTGCCCTTTTTGCGACGTGGACGGTCGGTTCTGCCTTTTTAGCGACGTGGACGGTCGATGCTGCCCTTTTAGCGACGTGGACGGTTGGTTCTGCCCTTTTAGCGACGTGGACGGTCGGTTCTGCCCTTTTAGCGACGTGGACGGTCGATGCTGCCCTTTTAGCGACGTGGACGGTCGATGCTGCCCTTTTAGCGACGTGGACGGTCGGTTCTGCCATTTTAGCGACGTGGACGGTCGATTCTGCCCTTTTAGCGACGTGGACGGTCGATGCTGCCCTTTTAGCGACGTGGACGGTCGATGCTGCCCTTTTAGCGACGTGGACGGTCGGTTCTGCCATTTTAGCGACGTGGACGGTCGATGCTTGATTTGACTTGCTCTGCTTCTTGCAATGCCAGGGGTAGACTTGGCTTGCTCCACTTCTTGCGGTGTCGGAGTGGAAGTTGACTTGTTGATTTTGATTTGGGTTGACATCAGCATCGCTATACTGGAATATGGTACCAGGAGCGAATCATCATCTGTCATGGAGAGGATTTTGGGATTTTGGTTTTTGTTTGGCATCTGTATTGCTGCACTGGAATAATGCCAGGAGCAACTCATCATTTGCCCTGAGAGGATTTGGGAGAAATTGGGATTGTTTTACGCCCGTGGATTGTATACGGTTTTGCAGGATGTATGATCCAGACCGTAGGGCCGAAAAAAATTTTGGTACTTTGTTGGCGTCTGCATCGCTGCACTGGAATATGGTACCAGGAGCGACTCATCATTCGCCGTTTGGAGACTTGGAATTTGGATCTTGTTTGGCATCAGTATTGCTGCACTGGAATAATGCCAGGAGCAACTCATCATTTGCCTCGGGAGGACTTGGGATTTGGGTTTTTGGTCGGCATCAGCACCGCTAACACTGAAGCGAAATGCCAGGAGCGAATCATCATTTGCCGTTGCCCGTTGGGGAACGATGGCTTAGGAGACAGGTTTGGGTCCCTATCACCTAAGGCTTTTCAATTTTATGGGCCGTGAGGGTCCCATAAAAGCATTTTCTCCCTACGAGTCGTAAGGATCCCGCAGGTGTATTTTCTCCTTAGGGATCGTGAGGATTCCTAAGTGTGTTGCTCCTTTGTGAGTCGTAAGGATCTCACGCAGGGGTTTTCTCCTTAGGGATCGTGAGGATTCCTAAGTGTGTTGCTCCTTTGTGAGTCGTAAGGATCTCACGCAGGGGTTTTCTCCTCATAAGGTCGAGAGGACTTTGCGAGTGTATTTCATCTCTTTTCACGAGTTTGCGCCCCTTTCGGGTTTTCACAGACTCGCCGGTAGTCCTGCTGTTTTTACTCACGGAGCCCTTTCGGGTTTTCATCCGTGCCCATTTTGCTTGTGGACATACCGTTTATTTCTTCTTCTTTTTTTTTCTCTTTTTTTTTTTTTTTTTTTTTTTTTGGCCGCTGGTGGGACTTTAAAGTAGTCTCACCGGCAGGATTTGGGAGAAATAGGGGTCATTTACGCCCGTGGATTGTATACGGTTTTGCAGGATGTCTGATCCAGACCGTAGGGCTGATGTGCTCAATTCGCCTGCGACTTGGAGCATTCATGTGTAGTATTTCTTGAGATATCGTCCATTGATGGGTGGCATGGGCCTTTCTCCCTCTGCACTTATTAGTTGGTAGGATCCTCCGTCGAACACTTTCTCAATGACGTATGGTCCTTCCCAGTTTGGCTCGAATTTTCCCTTGGCATGTCGATTGAGGATGATCGGTCTTTTGAGGACCAACACCAATTCACCTTTCTTGAAAGCACGGAGACGAGTTATCTTGTCATAGGCCCGTGACATTTGGGCTCGGTATAGCTCCAGGTTTTGCTGCACCGCGAGCCTCTTTTCTTCGAGGGCATCGAGTTCTTCAAGTCGAAGGAGCACGTTTTCCTCTTCTGTCAACTCATGCTGAACGGCCATTCTTAAGCTTGGAACTTCGACTTCGAGGGGGAGGACCGCCTCCACTCCGAAGAGCAATGAGTATGGAGTGGACTGAGTTGGAGTACGGTGCGTGGTACGATATGCCCACAATGCCTCGTGAAGCTTGAGATTCCAGTCTCTCTTGTTGGCTGAAGCATTTTTCCTCAGGAGCTTGCATAGAGTCTTATTGAAGGCTTCGGCTAGCCCATTGGCTCTTGGATTATAGATGGAGGAATATCTCCAGTCTATCTTGTGCTGAGTAGCGAACCTTGAGACATTGAAGCTCTTGAAAGAAGGCCCGTTGTCAGATATGATTCTTCTTGGTGTACCGAAGCGGTATAGAATGTTATGCTGGAAGAATGTCAGAATATCTTTTGTCTTGACTTCTTTTAGCGGGACAGCTTCAGCCCATCTAGAGAAGTAGTCTGTGGCGGCCAGTATAAACCGATGGCCTTTGGATGACGGAGGATCAATTGGGCCAACAATGTCGGTGCCCCAGACTTCGAAGGGCCACGACGCCACCGTAGGATGCAATGGATTGGGATGCTTGTGAATAAAATCACCGTGAATTTGGCAGATATAACATTTCTTTGCATGCTCTCCGCAGTCCCGTATCATGGTGGGCCAATAATACCCAAGCCGTTTAATTTGCAGTCGCATCCTGGGGCCAGATTGGTGAGCACCGCAAACGCCCGAGTGAACATCTTTCATGACCTTTTGGGCTTCGGCCAATGACAGACACCTGAGCTAGAGTTGGTCATATGACCTGCGGTATAACGTGTCATTTACAAACACGTATCGGAGAGCTCTTTTCTTCAGCTGAATCCTCGCAGATTTTTCTTCGGGAAGCTTGTCATATCGGAGGTACTCTATGAAGGGTTCTCTCCAATCGGGCTCGTCTTGAACGATCGAAGCTTCTTCGGCGGGATTGCTCTTCTGTTCCGCGCTTTCCTCTTCTCGTAGAGAGACAGGGGGTAGGATTTGCCGGCTCCTGACTGTGATCAGAATTTCGTCCATGTCAGGATCAGCCAGCTCCTTGGCCAAGCGAGCGAGTACATCAGCCTTTCCGTTCAACGCTCTAGGGACTCTCGTTAGTTCAATATGAGTGAACCGTTTCATGAGTTCCACCACTCGACCTCTGTACCGAGCTAACTCGGGTTTGTATATCTTATAGTCACCGCTTACTTGGTTGACGACAAGATGGGAGTCACCGTAGACTCGTAGCCGACGGATTTCCATTTCTACGGCAAGCTCCAAACCAGCTATCAGAGCTTCATACTCAGCTTCGTTGTTTGTCCGAGGCTCGGTGAGAGCGAAAGAACGCCGTAGGGTTCCCATTGATGGTGTGATGAACACCAATCCTATCCCTGCTCTTATCTCCGGGATGCTTGATTTACTGGAGGTTCTTATTGATGAGGCTCCATCGAAGTAGAGCTCCCAACATGGCCCATCTTCCTCGAGGTGTAGCACTTGTTCGTCGGGTAACTCACAATTTAGCGGCGACCCTTCTGGTATGGGATGAGCAGCGAGAATGTCTGCAAGGGCTTGCCCTTTTACTGCTTTCTGAGGAGTATAAACTATATCAAACTCAAGTAGCATGACAGCCCATCTTGCCATCCTGCCGGCTAGGCTTGCTTTGGTCATCAAGTGTTTGAGCGGGTCGACCTTAGAGATCAGCATAACCCGATGAGCCAGCAGATAGTGCCTCAGCTTCTTCACAGCAAATATCAGAGCCAGGCATTGCTTTTCGATTGGGGAATAGTTGTGTTCCGCCCCGACTAGAGTTCGACTGAGGTAGTAGAGGGCATTTTCCTTTCCCTCCTCGTTATTCTGGGCGAGGAGCGCACCGAGTGACTCATCTAGCGCGGTAGTATAGAGAATCAACGGTTTATTTGGAATGGGAGCGGCCAGCACTGGAGGGTGCAACAAGTATTGTTTGATGCTTTCGAACGCTGCTTGACATTCGGTATCCCAGATAAAAGGAGCTCCTTTCTTCATGAGCTTTGAGAAGGGCCTACATCTCCCTGATAAATTTGAGATAAACCTCCGTATATAAGCAAGCTTGCCTTGAAAAGATCTTAGCTGCGTCAGACTCTTCGGAGGGGGCATCTCCATGATGGCCTTTATCTTTGATGGGTCAACTTCGATCCCTCGATGTCGGACTATGAAGGCCAGGAATTTTCCCGATGACACGCCAAAAGCGCACTTCAGAGGATTCATCTTCAGATCGTATTCCCTCAGTCTGGTGAGAACGGTCCTGAGATCTTGGATATGATCGGCCTTGGCTTTAGTCTTGACGACCAGATCATCAACATAGCATTCGACGACTTTATGGATTAGGTCATCAAAGATATTAGTCATTGCCCTTTGATATGTAGCACCTGCGTTCTTCAGTCCGAATGGCATTACCTTGTAGCAATATATTCCGATCGGGGTTCGAAATGTTGTGTGCTTCTCATCCTCAGGCGACATCTTGATCTGATTATATCCAGACGAGCCATCCATAAAGGTGAACAGTTCGTAATTTGAGGTGTCATCGACCATCATTTCCATGACCGGTAGCGGGAAATCGTCTTTAGGACATGCCTTGTTGAGGTCCCTGAAATCGACACAAACTCGGATCTGCCCATTTTTCTTCTTCACTGGGACTATGCATGCGATCCAGTCTGCATATTTCTCTTCCCTGATGAAGCCGGCATCGATGAGTTTCTTGGTTTCCTCGATGACCTTTTCTTCCAACTCCCTTCTCATTCTTCGAGGAGCTTGTTTGACTGGCTTAGCATCAGGAGATATAGCCAGCTTATGCACGGTTACCTCAGGAGAAAGGCCAGGCATTTCTTTGTACGTCCACGCGAAGCAGTCGACGAACTCACGCAGCAGGGCAATTATCTTCTCTTTCATTTCCTCCGACAAGAGTGAGCTGATGTAGGTCGGCCTTGGATTATCGGGCGTTCCTAAGTCAATCTCGGCTAGCTCATCAAAGGTTGCATGTCCGCCATCTTCGAGCTCTTGAGGAGCTTCTTCTGGCTCGGCTATCTCGTCATCATCATTTGATCTTTCGCTGGCCTCACCAACATGGATCATGTAGCACGCTTTGGAATCAGGTTGAATGTAGCCTATGCCCCGTCTATCTGGAATTCGTCCATCGATGAGTGCTCGGACTGGGGCGGATACCATAGCCCTTCGTAAAACTTTGCTTCGGACTCCGTTTGATATAACCGGCATCCGCACTTTTTAAAGTATTCCTGCATCTCGGGCGCATAGTATCTGGGATTGAGGACGGCTCTTATGCCTCTCTCATAGGGAAGGCACATGCTAGAAAGGTCGTCCGGGTGCACAACGGGGTTTGACCTGTAAAACAGGATGCCCTTCTGTCCATATTTCCTCCCGGGCACGTAGAAAGTTTCCAGCTGGTCCACGGTAGAGATTGACAATGCGTCGAGCTCTTTGCACATCCGTTCCGGCACCCTTGTGATGGCTAGGGACCCTTCTGCGACTTCGAAGGTCTCTCGTAGTTTCGCTTGCTGCACGGGGGGCCGATCTGCACAGCTGTTGCACGGCAGGTCCTCTTCTTCTGACTCTTCAGTGTCACTGCCAAGATGAGGGCAGACTTTGCTGCTAGATGGGCCTTCAGTAACAGATTCGTCCGTATCGCTGCCGAAATGAGGGCGAGTTTGGCGGAAGGACGGGCTTCCAGCATCGGACTCATCAGTGTCGCTGCCGAAATGCGGGCGCACTTGGGTATTTTTGCTTTTGAAAGTGATAGCCGGCGCAGATTTGCTTTTGAGTCTTGGGGCCGTTCTATCCTTAGTCAGTTGTGGCTTAGCATTTTGGTGGTTCGTAAAGTACCGAGAATCTTCATATCGGACTTCATGCACACCGAACGGCTGGATGTCTCCGTCAATGCGTCTTTCTTCGCCATTTTTAGTATACTTCATGCATTGATGGAGAGTTGACGGAATGACGCCATAATCGTGGAGCCATGGCCGCCCCAAGAGAATCTTATAAGACGTGTCGGCGTCGATCACGTATATCTTAGCTTCAGTTTGCAGATCCCCGAATTTGATTGGCAAAGCTATAGACCCTAGAACTTGCTGGCAATTTTGGTTGAACCCTTGAATGAGAATCCTTTCCCTTGACAGGTGTCGGACGTCCATTGACAAACTCTTCAGAGTTCGCAAGTTCATGATGTTCACTGAGGACCCCGGATCAATCAATATGCGATTAATTCGATCTCCGTCGCTGTACCCGGTCACGTAAAGCGGCCGATTATGCTCAGCCGTTCCCAGTAGCAAGTCTTCATCCTTAAATGTGACTGCGGCGGCATGCAAAGCGTGCTGGGCTTCTTTCATATTAATTTCCGCAAAGTGGGCCTGATACCGCTCGGGGTTTTGTAGAGCGTGGATGAGAACATCTCTAAGCTCCTTAGATAGGACCAAGGCGTCGTAGATGCTCAGGAGAGACGGAAGCTTTCGAAGATGTGCCAAGACATTATAGTCCACTGAGGAAGGACTTATGTTTTCATCAGCCGGTTCTCTGCCATCTTCTTCATTAGCGACTTGCTTTTCCTTCCCTTTTGGGGCGTTGCCCTGATTTGGCGGTAGAGCCCTGCCGCTTCTGAGCTGGATTTGATTGGCCTTTGTGGTGAGCTCATCGTCCTCTTCGGGAAAACAGAGCTCATCCTCGGAGTCGCTGCCAAGATGGATGGCGTAGCAGGTCACTACTGGGATCTCTTTATTGGAGTCTTCTCCTAACTCCTCCAGGATTTCAGCCGCTTGTACAGGGAAGAACTCCTTCAATTGAATCAATGTTCTTTCCTTTTGTTCATATTCTTCGAGGGAATCGATATATTTTTGAATGGTCGATCTCCCTGCAGACACTTTTTCGCGCCGAGCTGCACTTTTCTTCTTCTTGAGCTTCTTGGATTTTGAGCCTGATGGAGCCGCATTGGCAGCTGGACTGGTAGGCTTCTTTTGTCCTTCCCATTCCATCCTGGGCTCTTTCTGAAGTAGCTTTAGCATCTTCTTCGTCTTATTAGATATGTGCGTACTCCATGGAGGCTGCAGCGAGTCGGCCCCATTTCTCAGGGTAGCGGGTTCGGCTGTTTGCTCCCAGAAGGCTTCAATTTTTGTCTGTATAAAGTTGACGGTTGCAACTTGATTGTTCACCAACACGCTTTTGGACAGCTCGATCTCTCCAGCCTTATACTGCTTCTCGACCCAGTCCTTGAAGATATAGCAATCCTCGATCGCATGGCTCACTACTCGGTGGTACGGGCAATACAGAGGATTGTCGGTCATTTTTGCTTCTTGGGGTCTTTTCGACTCCGGCAGTTGTAGGCTGTTGTTCAAGGCATCTTTAAATATCTTGCGAACCTTGTCCCTTCTGAAAGAGTAAACCTTGTTCTTTTTCTCCTCTAGGGTGGGCCCATCTCCTCCCAGCAATGGCTTTCGAGACCGGTTAGTTTTGGATTCGGCCGCCCTTCCCTTTTCTTCACTGTCGGACGCATTGAAGACATTGGTACTGCTGGAACTCCCGCTTCTACGGTTGTCGTCCCGTTTGCTTTTCCAGGTTTTGTCTCTCTGAGAGTCCGGCGGGGACTCTTGCTTCGAGCGTTCCAGCATTTGAACTTTCTTGGTTAGCTCCTGAAATGTCTTGAGGCCCGCTGTACACAAGAATGGGACCATCCAATTGCTGAGGTTCCCAATGAGAAGGCTGACGGACTGGTCCTGCTCCAGCGGCGGTTCGCACTTGACTGTGAGATTACGCCATCGAGCGATAAAGTCAGTGTTGCTTTCATTCTTCCCCGGCTTGGTCCTCACAAGGTCGGCAATGGAGATTTTATCACTGACACTCATGAACCTTTGCCGAAATAGGGACTCCATTTGGGCAAAGGTAATGACGGACCCATCCGGTATACTCGCATACCAGTCGAAAGCGACACCGGTCAGGCTGTTGACAAATTGACGAAGAAGGAGCGCGTCATTGCCCCCTGTATTTCCGCACGATGCTTTGAAGTGGGCAACGTGCTGATTTGCATTCCCCGTTCCATCAAATCTTCCGAACTTAGGAATGACGTAGCCGCTTGGGAACTCGATCAGATCGTATTGCGCGGGATATGGCCGGCCACTACTGCCGATTTCTTTCTGAGCTTCAGCTTCGGCCACCAATGTTTTAACCTTGCTGGTGACCAAATCCATTATCCGATCCTGTGTTAGCGGGATAGTGCTATCAGGGGCCAAGGCGTCCCCAGAAGCGGAGTGCGGCCGGCTTTCATGCGGCTCGACCAGTCTTGGTCCTAAAGGAACAGGCATTGGCTGCCTTGGATTGTCATCACCCGGCTGATTAGTAGCGGCTTGTGCTTGATTGGGAGGTGCTCGAGCAATTTGAGCCGTAAGCTGCATCACCACATTCGTTAAGTCGTCAATCTTCGAATAGAGCTTGGCCATCTCTTTATCTTTGCTCCTGAGCTGTTTTCGAAGCTCTTGAAGCAGCTCTTGCTCCGCAGTCCTGGGGCGGAAAGTCGGCTCTTCCTCGCTGTCCGAGCTCGACTTTGCATGGACCGAGGGGTCTTTCTGCCTATCATCCTCATCGAGAGGGTTTTCTTCATCTAGCGGGGGCGGCTGTTCTTGGGCGGCGGCAACCACATTCAGGCTAGATTGGGCTTGGGATGTGGTGGCCCCGTCCTTGCTTTTGCTGCGAAGGTTGTCGCTGGGGCGCCCGCCCGCCATATAGACTGTATGGATGATATATCCGGCCGTCTTTCTATCATTGGCAGCTGATTTCATGGATTGCTGTCTTGACCCCCTTGTTTCGGTAGCTGGTAGTCGATTGAAGGCGGCTGACCTAACCAGGTTCTTGAATGGTGCTGGCGCTTCTTTTCTCGGTTTGCCCCGCTGCTTTCGTGCGGCCCAGAGTGCTTGATAGACTCTTGAAGAGACAGTGTCATACTTTTTCTGTTGGGGCCGGGACACGTCTCTTTGTGGCACTGTTCGGACCGCTGTCTTCTTGATTCTGGCGGTCATGGCGTTTTTCTGAACCCACTTCAGAGGCTCGAAAGAATTGCTGATTCTTACATCCGACTCAGCCGTCGTCGCGGGGCAACCCTGCACTTGGAACTTCACATGATTCCATTTGGCCGAAGCCTTGGCCCTCTTGTTGGCTCGATACCTGAACCGCTTCTGCCTTAACTTTTCTGTTCTAAGCATCTGGCAGACTTTGGCTCTTTGGGAAGATGCCGCAGACCGGGCGATGGAGGGCCTTGGAGATACGCTCGATTGTACATATGTTGGAGTCATCGCCTGAGCTCGTCCGCAACATTTGATTTTGCCCTTTGTACCGAAGTTCTTGCACCCCGCTGGAGCACCAGAGAATCGTTCAGATACAGCCTTAAGTTTCGGTTGTGGTGCCTTGGCGATCACGACATTCGGCCTCTTACCCTTTGAGACCGGCTTGGCCACCTGTTCCGCTGGGATCTCCGCCAGATGAGCGCTTCCGGCAGGGAAGATGATAACGGAGCCAAACTGGCGGGGCGGTTCCTCCCACCGTCGACTGAGGCTCGCGGGGAGAACCACACGAGCGTTGATCTTGACCACGTACGGAATCGGGGTCACGTTGGAAGCTGAATTCGTCTGGGGAGACATTGTCGTCGAAGGTTGATTGCTGCATGGAAAAAAGGACATCATTTCAGTGGCAATCGATATGTATATTGATTGAGTTCATATGAACGTTTAACCCGAAATATGGGAGGAGAGATTGGTCCCACCGGGCGTGCCAGAATCTGTAGGGGTATTTTTCGTCACCCCATTGAGATGGGAATACGCCCACGCTTGTCAGGCGTACTACAGATTCTTCCTGCCTAGGGTAGGCCGGGGTTTAATGATTGTGGGGATCCGAATCTCCGGCAGACGCGGACTAAGCTGCCGTTAATTACCCCTCGCCTTTGGGGCGAGGGAACCTCCGATTAACGGGTTAAACAGGGCATGCGAACTCAATGTGCAGTGTACGTGTGTTCTGTTTTGAAAGGGGGTTTTTGGATATATCGGGAGCCACGCAGAGTTTTTACGGGGGTCCCGCTACCCGGATAGCGGGCTGGGGGTCAAGGGGGCTAGCAGCCCCCTTGCGGGGTTCGGGGCAGCGCCCCGGCCCGAAAATTTTTTTGAGGGGGAGAGTGTGGCGGAGTATGTGTATGTGTACATTTGTATACATATGTATATATATATATACATGTATATATAAATAAAGGGGAAAAGGGCATCCAAAGGATGCGTGGGGCAGCACCTTGGGCGCTGTGCGCTTAGGTGCTGTGCGCTCAGGCGCAAGCGCGCCACGTGTCGGCACGCGGGCGCTTTGCGCATGAGCGCTGCGCGCAGGTGCGCAAGCGCGCCACGTGTCGGCACGCGGGCGCTTTGCGCACTTGCGCAAGCGCGCGCGCGCCACGTTTCGGCACGAGGGGGCTTTGCGCACTTGCGCAAGCGTTCAGGTGCGCAAGCGTGCGCGCGCCACGTGTCGGCACGCGGGCGCTTTACGCACTTGCGCAAGCGCGCAGGTGCGTAAGCGCGCGCGCCACGTGTCGGCACGCGGGCGCTTTGCGCACTTGCGCTGCGCGCTGCTAAAACAAATTTCTCAGAAGAGAAATCAGAGAGGAGTTGGACTCCTGAGTTTGTGTTTTTTTTTTTCTGGGTTTAGTGAACGATGTTCTTCTTCCTCCTGTTGCTTGCTGGATCTTGAAGATCAAGAGATGTGAAATCTCAAAATCTCTTCTTTTTCAGATCTAATGATAGATCCAAGTTCCCCTTTGTGGGTTTTGTGGTGAAAAACTAATTTGTTTTTAAAAAGGAAGAGTAAAACTCTTGATTTAATTCAAGAGAAAGAAGAAGGTTTTGGAACCTTGAAGATGGAAGAAAGAGCTCAGCTCTGAGACTTTTTTTTGTTTGGAGAGAGAGAAAGTTGTTGAGATATTTCATTATCTTTGCCTTTATAGGCCATACATTTTACACATAGCCCCTTGGGCTTAACAAAATGGCATTTTGCCTATCCCATGGCTCATGTGCCATTTCTTTTTGCACATAAGCCATGGGCTTTACAAAAATTTGGCTTTATGCCTATTTTTCTTACATTTATCCGAAAATAAAATAAAAGAAAATGCAACAAAATTATTTATTACAAAAATTTTATCTTGGCGTGGGGGAGGCCGGCCGCTTCATGTTCGGGCTCGACCCGGGCATGGGCCCACTGGATCTGGGCTTGGGCCCACTTGGCTTGGGGTTGACTTTGATTTTGACTTGGTCAACCGGGGTGTAAATTTTTACCCCAACACCTGGTTCAAGCGAAACGAAGCAGGGCACATATGCTGATATGTGCGGAGGCCTGATTAAATACGAGTATGTGATGCCGTATTCTAATCTAGCGGTTATTTGATATCAGTTAGGTTATATATGATATAACCGGATTATTGAATTAAGTGTTGATTTGATAATGTGATATACAGATAAATGATATTAGTCAGTTATATGTGATATAATCGGATTATTAAATCAAGTGTTGATTTAATAATATGATATATATTTATATTTGATATAATTGTATATTGACTAATATTATTGCCCACTAATTCTATGCTTATCTTTATATATAAATTAATATATATGTGATATATATATATATATATATATATATATATATATATATATATATATATATATATATATATATATATATATATTATATAAAGCATGGCATGGATTTTCAATTTTTACAAAATAGAAAAGGAGGTGGAAAATGGGGAGACATTTTGTAGAATGGGCAAGTATGGCTTTTGTAACATTTCAGGAAAATAAAATATTATTTTAGAAATTAAATAATTAAAATAATAAATTTCAGGAATACTATTAAGTGCAAGGAATGGTTTTAATGATATGGTATAATTATATACCGATAAAGTGGGAAATATTTTGAAATCTATATGAATTATTGATTTTAAAAGAATTTATGAAGATTGGGAATTTTACAATTTAGTAAACAATTAATTATATATAAGTTAGTATTACTAAATTCGATTAGTACTTAATCATGCATTGATTGTGTTTTGTGCATATGACATGCACCATATTATATTGCTAACACTTGTTACATTTTGAAAACTTGGCTTAAATCCTTAATTGTGCATGGCTTCATTTTGGCTTTTACAAGTGTTTCATGTAATAAAAAAGGAGAAAAGAAAAAGAAAAAGAATTTTAAAATGTGGCATGGGGAGACAAGGAAGCATGGGCAAGAGAGAGAAGAGAGAGAGAGAGAGAGAGAGGGTGAGGGGTCACTTGACCATGGCTCCATTCTTCACTTCATTTTTCTTCATCCTTTTCTCTTCCTCCCACATGGCTGCCCTCTTTGCCCTACCTCCTCTACCTCCTCACAACAACCAAAAATCCACATCAAAACCTTGTTTTCCCTTCAAAAAAAATGTGCACAAGCTCCTCACATAGACTAAGGTGGGATCAAGACAAGATTTTGAGCACTTGGGGCAACTCAAGAAAATTCTTGAGTTGCCAAATGAGGTAATTGTTTCACCATTGGTGTAGTAATTAAGTTCCTTTAGCTTCTATTCTAGTTTAGAAGTGTTTAAGTGTAGTTTAGTGATCTTGGAAAATTCCAAGATGAGGATTGAGGATTTTTAATGAGTTGTGATGGTGCTATTGAGTGTAATTAGTGACTACAAACCCCTTTGGTGTTAAAACCTAGATCAAATAGAGCCGAGACCCTGAAACTGGAAACTGAAACTTTCAATGTCAATTTTTGTGAATGTTTTGTGCCTACAGGGAATCTGGAGTGACCTGAGATCTTTACTAGAAAAACTAGCAGCACCATTAATCTATTTAACACACTAGGTGACCAGCCTATAAATACGAGCCCAATCCAAGCACACCTGGCCGATCTGGCCGAATTTCAAGGGTATGTCGCCGGGTCATTGGTGGGTAATGGTGTCAAGGTTGGTAGTGTAGCTCACTTACCTTATAGACTAACTCCATGCATTGCTTATTTAGGCTCTTTTTACCTGCACCAAAATCTGGGACCATTTTCTTTAGTTGCTGTTTTGACTTGTAGCTTTTGCATGACTTGAAGTTTTTATATTGGTGTTTTGTATCGGTCACTTGACGTTTGTACGTCGATATCGGGAGTTGTTTGGTTGATTTGCATGAGTAGACCATAGGTTTTAACTTATGTGTGATACGTGTGCCGTTTTGGTTTTCGTGCACGATTTCGATTTACGATACTAAGTGTTTATATGTGTAGGCACCCTCACGTGGACTTCGGATGGCAAGGAGGTGAATGGCGACATCGACTTCGACAAGCAAGGATCAAGGTGAGTAGATGTATATCTATGGGGGAAGTCGGGTGGATGGCATATAGCACCCCCACAGTTTCGTGTAGCATGCATATATATATATATATATATATACACACACATACATACATACATATATAAATATGTGTTTTTGTAAGACGTGTATAATTAGCAAGAAAGGCTTTAGGAGATCATGGATTTATTTTAGCGAAATTAGAAGATAGTGCTTATTGTATAGTTTCTTAGTCGCGAACCCTAGAGTGAAGGTACACAGACACGCACACACGTGACATGATTCTGGGTGTATATGTTTTTATGTATATATATATGTGGATACGTTGGTACATATATATATATATATACACACACACACACATATACATATACATATACACGGATGATGAGGATAGTATATGATACTTGGAGGTGAGTCGATATGATCAGGCATGATGCCGTGAGATTGGTTATGTGATTTGGTTCGTGTTATGATATACGACATGATATTATAGTGGATCGATGAGCGATATATTTTTATTCACACGCGAATATATATTTGATGGCATCGGAATGTACTAGATTTTAAAACGGTACCCCTAATTCATGATATTATGATAAAGATACCATATGAATAATGTGATATATGTGATATTTGACCCGTACCCCGATTTGGGATGCCGTACGATGGATTTTACCGTACGAGGTATAGATATGATGATTGATCCGCACTCTTGACTCGAAGATGTCGTATTTTATATTTTACCGTACGTGACGCTATTGAGGCGGGATCGCCGACTACTAGATATATCGACTCGGACTGTAGGTGGTTTTCATTGCCCTTTCGATTAGTCTCTTAGTTTAGTCCTGTAGTTTATCAGGTAAATGTTAGACTGGACTCGAGTCATACTTATTTTCAAAACTAACGAATCGTGAGTATTTTAAAGACAGGCCGAGAGATACAGCGGATTTTCCAAAGGACGTATCTTTTCTCAAAAACCCCGTAGCCCTATTTTCTAAAAAAACACTATTTGTGCTATTTCAAATGCCAAAACTGTATGACTCGTATTTATAAATGTATATTCTTATATGTTGCGGTTACTACATCTTTTTCCATATATTCATGTTGTTCTCATCTCATTGCATGCTTATACCTGCGCTTTCTTTAGTTATTATGAAACCATGTTGTCAGGACACCAGCACCATTACCGATGATGCGTATGCTCTGTAAGTCCGCGGCGGCGCCCCGGCCGTCTAATAGACGCCGATATGCGGAACAAAACTTTTACGACTGGCGCTATCGCGTACTATATCCCGGATCGTCCATTAAAGCTAAACTAACAAATTGTAAAGAGGGTAGAATTGTTATACCGAATGATCCGAGTCCTTCGGTCTTCAACCATCATCCCACGCTATGTTGCAACTGATCCGAACTTGCTCGATCTCCGGTCTCGTCGTCCAGGTGGCACCACGTCGACGGATCTTTAAACGGGCTCCCGCCTCTGAACCGAGGCAACTCGCTCGTCAAGTTTGCTAAAAGAGACGACCAAGATGAAGTAGAGAATGAGTAGAATGCTTTGTCTCGTTACGTCCAAGGTTATGGACGAACGGTTATAGAGGTTGCCATTTGGAATCGGATGAATGGAAATTGAACTAGGAAATTTCCATACACTTGTATCATAATCTTTTTGCCAATTTGAAATGATTCAAAAATCACACACCCACACAAAGAGGGGCCGGCCACTATTAGTAGAAGAGGGAGGTGAGTGTAGGAGTAGCAAGTGGTGACCATATCCCTTCATACTTATCACAACCTAACAACAAAGCATGAATCACTAGAAATCAATAAATGCAAACCAATCACAATTAACCTAGTCATGCTTTATCATTAATGACTCAAGTGAGTCATAAGCCTTGTCATCACTTCTAGAACCTTCTAGAAGCATGACTCACCCTGAAGACGAAAAGACAAATCCGTATTTAACCGAATGTCAAAATACGGCTGATAGAAAACTGGAAACTGGCAACTTCCAAAAATCATCCCGAAACGAATTTCAGGATAACCCCGTATCGGTATAAACATACCCGCATTTGTATTACGACCGAATACAAATGCAACCGAGACAAAGATATTATATCTACACAGTATAATACTGGGTTCCGGCTTAAACCAAAGCCTACCAGTATTATCTGCCCGAAAACTGACACGTGCGAAAATGCACGTGCATTTTCCGAACCTTGCCATAAACCCATACGGCCTTTACAACGTTTCGCCCGAACTGGGGAAAGTGTCGGTGGGGGACTCTAATGACTCATCAACACACTGGCACTGGGTATAACCACTAGCACGTCAGAGGTACAAACTGTACGTAACGTTTTGCCTATGTATTGATTGGAAGGGATGCTGACGAGCGAACCCATCTATAAACCCTACTGAGCCTGACAGTGACAATATCTGTACAGTCCGGAACATTCGTCTATGAGTATCGCATATTAGGCCTAGGGGGTCGGTAAACGTCAGACCCCTAATAGCTGCATAAGTCGTGTCAGAGAGCAGCCCAGAACACTCTGATATACTACTGGTATGCCTACCAGTATATCTCGATTACCCTGGCCAGGGATTTCGTGTAATGGCTTTCCTAAACACAGCGCGATCTCACCCCCAATACCGGGAGAGACGAATCCCCGAAGATCCGCTCACTTGCCTCCAATGTGGCTCGGGACTGTACCCAAAATAGACCTGTTTGCATGACTCTTTTGACCCGTGGTAGGGTATAAATCAAAGCACAGTGGGAACTCACACGAGACAAATGACGACCTCAGGTCAATGAACTAACCTGTACACATGTCACCAGGGAACTGCTATCTGACGATATGTATAATACCAACTAGCATGTTCCCGGCGAGTCCTGTCCGGTGTACTCATAACCTAATGAGCACCTGTATACATCTTAGGTGATCGAACTGACACCAGTGGCTTGTGAGACCGGCCACCGCCCCTCGTCGGGGTCTCGACTGTATACACTAGTCTACTCTGGAGTATCGATGCCCTGTCTCGAAACTCCCACGACTAGGGACACTTTAAGGATGTGCTTATAGACCCCAGCTCCCACATATATGATCGCCATCATACTGCTGGTAGTCAAACAAGAATCCTATGGGCTCTATCATGATGATAAAGACAAACCAGATAGCATACTATCATCTCGAGTAAGACTGTTTTATCGGTATAGTTCATCCCTCAATCATTGCAATCACGTACCTGCGATCCAATAATTGACTTAGAGGGCACTATCTCCAACAATCTCCCACTTGCACTTAAGGCTAATTATTGCGATGTCGAGTACTCACATCTCGTGTGATACGGAGCATCCAACTCCTCTACTAATCAGTTTCACAATGCCTGTTTGCGAAACTAATGTGTTCGAGAAATAGCCTAAGTGAGTGGATCCGCCATGATGTTTCTTTCTATGTCTCTCTTAATCTCAAGTTCGCGGAGAAAACCATCTCCCGAATTGAGTAATACGTGTCTTAGAATATGTCTGGATATCTGATGGGACCTAGTTCATAAATGAACTCCAAATCCAAACTTCTTAGACTGTATCGATCACTGAAACTAATCAGTGTCCAGCACCAAGCCTCCCACAGTATCCTCTTGGACCGCCTGTCCATAATACTTTCCCTCGTCTGAGGAAAAACTATAACCTTGACAATCATTCTGTCATCTATGTCACCTTTGAAGCCTGGAATGATAACCGTCTCCCGAAGGAGGCCGCCGTCATCTTATCCGTAGAACATTCACTTATGTTCTAAAACTGCTTCCTAATGTTTCTCCAGGATTGGATTAATATAAACTTATTGCATCTAGTGCAATAACAACATCTGGTGTGGTACTTGACATCTCACGATTGACTCAATTGCCTAAGCAAGTGATCTGCCAATCATGCACATCCCTCTCCCCTTTAGTCTGTAAGACACCTTTAGAGAGGGTGACTCCATCACCTGCAGTTACACCACCATGCTTGGAGTTATCTATTCTAAAATACTATTAGAATATTGTCAAAGTACCCAAATTGGGAAAATACCCAAATCTAGATCTAAAACCATAGATCTAGTTACCAGATGTTTTATATTATATCCATATCCTTTGTGGAGAAACAACTGTGTGACGACCTCAGTACAACCGATCGTAGTATAGGAATTTTACTTCCTATCCTGTGTATGTCATCAAAATACCAGGACATTACACCCTACTACCTTCTTAACAGATCCATCCCTTTATTCTGATGAAGTCAAACCCATGACTGTCACATCAAAAATAGATGATCTATCTCCGCTATTTCTGCTCAAGTCTATAAATAGACATAAGCATCTTGCCCACTATGCTTCCGCTGCTCCCACTGACTACGACAACCCTCTGG
Organism: Agapanthus africanus; assembly: GCA_030015575.1. NCBI lineage: Eukaryota > Viridiplantae > Streptophyta > Magnoliopsida > Asparagales > Amaryllidaceae > Agapanthus > Agapanthus africanus. The sequence continues at coordinate 199,537,639 of CM057347.1, read as the reverse complement.
CAGAATAATATATACGTACATTTCTAAAACTAGTTTAGAACGACACTATACATATCCTCCTGCCCGGTCTCATAGTCTGGAACAACAGTAGTGTCAAGTCTGGGTAAGCAAGAACCTCCCTGTCACCGTCCTTGAGGCTACCGGAGTACCTCTTGGATGTCTGAGGTTACCCACCATATCTGCGGAGTGGTTATTGGAATGTCAAACCTGATTGAATATATAGGTCCTATTAAACTTTCCGTAATTGTTTGCGGTTCTGGAATCACTTCCAGTTCTACCATACTCCCACTTATGTTTTCTGAAAAATCCATTTTAATAAAACTGTGGCGAGTCAAGAACAATATCACTATTGATCTTCTAGATGGTAGAAAATCAACCCTCGTCGAAGCTAGGGTCAACCCGCAAACTGCCATTACAGAAACGTGCCTTGAGTTATCCAGTGTTCGGTTTTAAGCATAAGCTGGACAACTCCCCTTACCTTAACATCGTTAAGATATGAATCGTTCTATATCCAATATAGAAACTTTGGCACTTATTTAATTGGAACCGGATTCAAATTATGCAGCTGTCTCCAGTGCATAATAACTTAATAGAGAGAGGCTGATCAGTACTACTCAACTTAGGAATCCATCCAATTATGAGTAACCTGAAAGAGAAACAAGTTTCTCAAAAACCATTACTATCAATTGAATACCAATCACAAGAATCTACATCTTCGATTTCTTTGAAGAATCCCGATACTTGTGACACTTGGTTCTCTACTTTATTCCTATACCCACAACTTCTCAAAACTTAGACATTGTATTTCTACGAAACACTTGTCTAAAAACTAGAGAAGTTACAAGTAAACAGAATATAGTACGAGGACCAACCCCCTTTGTCCTGACGGACACTGGACAACATACATTACTCTGTATAAGTCCACTGAGTTGAATAACTCATAACCTGTACGTCGTAGGTTGAAAACTGTTCCCAGGCGATTTCCTCAAATATCACCAATTACTACGAATTCCGATATAATGAGGATGATCACCTAATTCCCAATAACTCGCTCCCACTCAACATCTGTAAAACCATGCAGATGTGAGAATCGTTCCTGGTAAATACATACCCTGGAGTAAGTATCCAATCGGGAAATCAGTTTTCTATTAACAATGCACAGTGAATATGAAACATAAATATGTTTTGTAGGGGTTTCCTGGTATTCCTAGTAATGCCTCTTCCATAATCCAAATCATGACTTTAACCGTATATTTCCCTGCCATCTTTCCAATTCCCTTTAATTTGTCTTTAGTCGTTACCTTCTGTACACCAACATTAGGCTAAATGGTTTTCTTCCTTCCCTACCATTCGGCACATGCCTATGGTTTGGAAGAAGACTATCCAATAAGCGTAATGGGTGTACCCTCCTAATCCTAGGAGTACTCGCAACTTGAGAGAAGGTGATGATAAAAACAACTGAATAATACCATATTCTTATTTCTCCTGAACCAGAATCCATCCTCGGAAAAATGTCCTTCGAGTTCGTATATAACCATACGATGGATTTATCCAATGGAATTGGATGTTCGTAGTGATACGGGTTGTTCTGGAGAAATCAAAGGTGAAGTAGGAGTGGCGATGAAATACGTGATTTGGTCATGAATGTAAATAGTCGCAATTTACTTTGCCCTCTTTCTAATTCTTTTATCTTGTTTTTACATATTACCTTTTGCACACCCTACTTAGGCTAATTGGTTTTCTTCATTCCCTACCGTTCGGCACCAGCCTATGGTTTGGAAGAAGACCATCCAATAAGCATAATAGGTGTACTCTCCTAAACCAAGGAGCCCTCGCAACCTGAGAGAAGGTGATAATAAAAGTCAACTGAATAAACCAGTTCTATTTCTCCTGAACCTGGATCCATCCTCAAAGATGTCCCTTTGAGTTCGTATATAACCATACGATGGATCTATCCAATGGAAGTGGATGTCCGTAGTAATACGGGGTGTTCTGAGAAATACAAAGGGTAAAATAAAGAGCAGCAATGACTTATGTAACTATAGACAATCCAAAAGCCAGTGTGTTTAAAAAAGGTTCGGTCAACTTTGGTCACTGAGTTATAGTCTAGGGTCGGTCAAAAGTCGCTGCCATAAGAGAGAGAGAGAGAAGAAACACTCTGCGTGCACTCTAGCCTAAATCAGAATGGTTATCATTTTATCTAATTAGGAAACCTCCCACTGTTTTCTCAAATTCTCCTCCAAACCTGAAAGAAGAATTAGTCGGGGTCACCCGAAGAGTAAACCAACTCATCAGTGAGAATCAGGATCCAACTATCATCGCATGATAACTTGATGGAAGCCACTCAAGTCATTACACTCCAGAAGGTATGCGCAAGTCTGGCAAGTTTCTTGTATATTTGAAACTCCAGATGTAATTTTTATCCCATGCTCTTATGACCTTGACGTAGGCCAACAAATCATAAGCAACATGTCAAGTTCTACCCGTCGTTGTCCTGATCAACTTAAGTCATCGTACAAGCCCTTGACGTAGGCTAACAAGGTGTACGTCTGACTTAAACTAATGCATCTATCTATGCAACAAATGAATACCCAGCAGCTACCAAACACTATGTCTTGACGTAGGCCAACAAACATAGCTTGAATACTACTGACCATCCATAAGAAACGACGGAGGATTACGGCTGGTTTTTGGCGAAAAACCTTTAACGTAATGAACCTGATCTTGTTGAAGGAACCTGATAGCTTTATAAAAATATATAGTAGCGAAAACATTTTGCTAAAGAAGTCACTCCCGGTGAAGGGATCTCGACTCTTTCCTCGTGGAATGAGGTGCAGGATATTCCAACTGAATACCGCTATGCAAAACAAAAGGAAACGTTTTTGTAATAATTTCCTTTTAAAATTTGTTCTAACAACATCAAATATAGGTTTGTTTTATCTTTGCATTAATAAGAATCAACCCAGTCCCATCAATCAATCACACCAGAAAAGAACGAAAATAAAATGTACGTATATGCCATCCGCATTCGTCACTGGGTCCCGTCATCACCCGTTAGGTTACTTAACTAACGACAGAGCGGGGACTGGACTAGCGCGGGTGTAAAACATATACAACATCTAATAGTATATATACTAATATACAGTAATCGCTCCAGGCGTGATAATATGCAACATTACAGAAAAGTAATAAGCATCACAGAACAATACAGATAAACTGGGATCCCCGGGTTTCACAGAGCCGCTACTGAAACCCGATGTTCCCCTGGTCGTGTGGATAGCCTGTGCAATGAAACCTAGACCCCTACGGGTGCGGCAAGTTACCCGCCAAAACCTGAAGCGAGGTGGTCCCCACAACATAGTGAATGGAACACCCGGCACTTCATGTAATCCGGTAAATTGAGCACCCCACCTTGGGTCAACATGTACCCCCTACGAGTGCGGCGAATAGTCTGCCAATTCTAGAGTGAGGTCCCTTTGCCTCTCAATGCCATGAGATACGAACCCGTTGCCCTCCAGAACCCGACTATTCGTGCACCCCACCGCGGGGTAAACCTAGTACAGAAATAAAAATAGTACAATAGGTACATCGACCGCAACCTGGTCGTGCCCCAAAAGAATATTATACAAACAGGCAGTGACGGCAGTCCACAAGTCGGACGCTCGCCCCGCAATATCAAATGTACAAATAAATTTAAACAACACTATCATTGCACCCTGCTATCCATCACGACAAATCCGCAACATTACAGCACAACACAGAACATCAACGCGAATGTCACGTTCGCAAACCCGTCTAAAAGAACTATAGCAATCAGACGCGGTTTACCGATCAAATGACATTCCTGGTCGGAGATATAATGAAAGTACTGAAAAACTAACAAGTTTAAAACTTCGATCGACTAAATTTCCCGAAGTGGGCCCCACATACATCTGGTGTACAGTAACAAAATTTTGGCCCAAAAGACATATACCAAAAACCACCATTTATCATGAGAAACCCACTGAAAAAATTTGGAGCACTGTTCCCACAAAAGAGCGGCGGATCAGCGGCAAAACCATGGTTTGGGCCGTGGATCCGCGGTCGTTTTGTGGGATCACGTGCCCAAATTTCACCAGTATTCTTAGAAAACCCTGCATGATTTTCTGAAATGCTCAAAATGAATTTTAGAACATTTTAAAAATCGACAGAAACATCATGTACAGAAAATTGTGATTTCGCGAAATCCGTTCGATCGATCTTTTAAACGCGTTAGCACAAGTTAGTATAGCTTAATGGTGAGGCTCTGATACCACTGTAAGTCCGCGGCGGCGCCCCGGCCGTCTAATAGACGCCGATATGCGGAACAAAACTTTTACGACTGGCGCTATCGCGTACTATATCCCGGATCGTCCATTAAAGCTAAACTAACAAATTGTAAAGAGGGTAGAATTGTTATACCGAATGATCCGAGTCCTTCGGTCTTCAACCATCATCCCACGCTATGTTGCAACTGATCCGAACTTGCTCGATCTCCGGTCTCGTCGTCCAGGTGGCACCACGTCGACGGATCTTTAAACGGGCTCCCGCCTCTGAACCGAGGCAACTCGCTCGTCAAGTTTGCTAAAAGAGACGACCAAGATGAAGTAGAGAATGAGTAGAATGCTTTGTCTCGTTACGTCCAAGGTTATGGACGAACGGTTATAGAGGTTGCCATTTGGAATCGGATGAATGGAAATTGAACTAGGAAATTTCCATACACTTGTATCATAATCTTTTTGCCAATTTGAAATGATTCAAAAATCACACACCCACACAAAGAGGGGCCGGCCACTATTAGTAGAAGAGGGAGGTGAGTGTAGGAGTAGCAAGTGGTGACCATATCCCTTCATACTTATCACAACCTAACAACAAAGCATGAATCACTAGAAATCAATAAATGCAAACCAATCACAATTAACCTAGTCATGCTTTATCATTAATGAACCATTAATGACTCAAGTGAGTCATAAGCCTTGTCATCACTTCTAGAACCTTCTAGAAGCATGACTCACCCTGAAGACGAAAAGACAAATCCGTATTTAACCGAATGTCAAAATACGGCTGATAGAAAACTGGAAACTGGCAACTTCCAAAAATCATCCCGAAACGAATTTCAGGATAACCCCGTATCGGTATAAACATACCCGCATTTGTATTACGACCGAATACAAATGCAACTGAGACAAAGATATTATATCTACACAGTATAATACTGGGTTCCGGCTTAAACCAAAGCCTACCAGTATTATCTGCCCGAAAACTGACACGTGCGAAAATGCACGTGCATTTTCCGAACCTTGCCATAAACCCATACGGCCTCTACAACGTTTCGTCCGAACTGGGGAAAGTGTCGGTGGGGGACTCTAATGACTCATCAACACACTGGCACTGGGTATAACCACTAGCACGTCAGAGGTACAAACTGTACGTAACGTTTTGCCTATGTATTGATTGGAAGGGATGCTGACGAGCGAACTCATCTATAAACCCTACTGAGCCTGACAGTGACAATATCTGTACAGTCCGGAACATTCGTCTATGAGTATCGCATATTAGGCCTAGAGGGTCGGTAAACGTCAGACCCCCAATAGCTGCATAAGTCGTGTCAGAGAGCAGCCCAGAACACTCTGATATACTACTGGTATGCCTACCAGTATATCTCGATTACCCTGGCCAGGGATTTCGTGTAATGGCTCTCCTAAACACAGCGCGATCTCACCCCCAATACCGGGAGAGACGAATCCCCGAAGATCCGCTCACTTGCCTCCAATGTGGCTCGGGACTGTACCCAAAATATACCTGTTTGCACGACTCCTTTGACCTGTGGTAGGGTATAAATCAAAGCACAGTGGGAACTCACACAAGACAAATGACGACCTCAGGTCAATGAACTAACCTGTACACATGTCACCAGGAAACTGCTATCTGACGTTATGTATAATACCAACTAGCATGTTCCCGGCGAGTCCTGTCCGGTGTACTCATAACCTAATGAGCACCTGTATACATCTTAGGTGATCGAACTGACACCAGTGGCTTGTGAGACCGGCCACCGTCCCTCGTCGGGGTCTCGACTGTATACACTAGTCTACTCTGGAGTATCGATGCCCTGTCTCGAAACTCCCACGACTAGGGGCACTTTAAGGATGTGCTTATAGACCCCAGCTCCCACATATATGATCGCCATCATACTGCTGGTAGTCAAACAAGAATCCTATGGGCTCTATCATGATGATAAAGACAAACCAGATATCATACTATCATCTCGAGTAAGACTGTTTTATCGGTATAGTTCCTCCCTCAATCATTGCAATCACGTACCTGCGATCCAATAATTGACTTAGAGGGCACTATATCCAACATGCTCCATGTACACTTTCTTGCCGGCTCACACACATCATCATCGGTAATTTCCATGTCACGTACACATTAGAAAATATTACTTCATTGGTATAAACTGCTAGCTGGTAGTTGCAACATAGTACTGGTACGATTGCTTTCATATGCTAGTTTAGTTATTGCATTCCTTGCTTGATACCCGGTGCATTCATATATTCATTCGGTTATGTACCGTTCTGGGGCTTTATGCCGATATTCACTGTTCACTGACTCGTGATTTTGAGATTTCGGATCTTTCATGAGAATTTTTTATTTGGGAAACCGCATGTGAATTTTTATAAACTTATGCTTATTTAAAAAGGGAAAGATATGGTTTTCCTTGATATGATGAGTAGCGTCCACCATGATGTTTTCTCGGTTCTGAGTGGTTTTCGAGACCCGATTCGAGGAGGAGGATGAACCATCTGCGGGTACATGGTGGACCCGGTGAGGTACCCCGTGGCGAGAGTGGTTTTGTGGGGATGACGATGATCCTGCTAGGGGAGCACTACTTACCGGTGATTGCATGGAAACTCGACGGATATCCGGAGGATACCGTTTGGAGTTATGAGAGAGATGGATATGGGCCAATCCTGACTATGCGGAGCCCATGGGCCGATCCTGATTATGCAGAGCCCGAGATTTGAGTATTATCTGTCGCTGTTGGACACGGATTTCATGATGTTTTGAGTGTCGACGCTGGGCACTCGGGTTTTATCATGATTTGTGTGTTGTTCCTGGACACACGTTGGATGGTGCATCACGCATCGATATATGATTATTCTTGACACAGACACGAGTACTTTGATATCACACTTATGATATATTGTTACCCTTATTGTAGTATTTAGTATTGTATTGTATGACCTAGGAGAGAGTCATACATGCGATTTCTTCTCGGTGATGTTTTCTACTCACGAGTTGGCAACTCACCCCCGTTGTGCCACAGTTTCTTGCAGGTTTGGCCGTACAGGTTTCATTGCGGCCTGCTGGCACACTACTTCCTTCTGAGTGATTGCTTTGGTAGGTGGGTTCACTTGCATCGTGACCACCGCTGTACCTTTATTTTTTCCAGTTGTATCTAGTAAACTCCATCAACCAGACTTGTATTATTTAGTAGGTTTAGAAGACCAGTATGTGTATTCTTTCGACCGTAGAGTCGCGCGCTTGTATATTTATGATTCTTTTCTTGTTTTCTTGAGGATGTTGGGTTTCATTCTGAGTTTTGATCCTTGCCCTTCGGCATTGTATATTATATTGCTTGCGTGGTTGTTTCCGCCAATTGGCGAAGAGCTAGCTCCCGCTTGGGGATGCCTTATTTCATTACTTCTGTATATGCATGGTTGTACCCGTTTGGGGCCAGTTTTTACAAAGGAAACTCTGCCGAAATTTTTGGAAAAGACTTGATGTTTTAAAAATGCTTACTACGACTTTCAAAGTGAATTTATATGTTAACTTTTAAATAAGTTTTTCCTTCACTCCTTCTTTTAAATGGTTTAGATTTCTTGGCTTTTGGCTTACTTGAATTAGGTAGGGTCCTATAGACTTCACATGATTCAAGTGCCAGTCACGTGCTATTTCGGGTCGTGACAAAGTTGGTATCAGAGCGCTGGGTTTAACCTTGGTTCGAGTCTAGGTTTGACTATGCGGAGTCTAGGGTGTATATATATATATATATATATTCGGAACCTAGGCTTGACCTTACGGAACTTAAACTTGGTCGAGGGGGTATTAGACCCGAACTTTCGTCGCATAGGTTGACCTTGGTTGATAGAGTAGGTGACTTAAGTAGAGTGACGTACTGTGTATATGTTCCGCGGCATACATACGATACGCTACTCCGCTTAAGAAGCCTTAGGATGTACATTTCTTATGCATTGTATTTTTATTCATTCCTATGATCTATCCTCATCGATATCAGTTTGTGGTTTCTGTTACCACGGTTGCACGGGAAGAGAGAGCTGCGGCTAGAGTTGCGGTCAGCATGAGCTCGTCTTGGACGAAGACTGACCAGGGCGTGATTCCGGCGACACATGATTGCATAGATGTGTCGTTTTATTGTGTTTTTCGGTGACATGAGCGTTTTGATATGTCGTTTTACTATGTTTTCTCATGGATGCGAGCGTTTGATATTTACACCAGATGATCGGGCTACCGCTAGAGGCCAGCCAGAATGTGATGACCGTCAATGCACCGTTTATTCTTGATGATTGAGGCATTGTCTATCGTGCGGACGGATGAGCTAGTTGTTGCTGCAACTGACAAGATATCGTCCCAGAAGTTTTAAGCTATTGCAACACGAGTTTATACTTAGGGATATGATAGAAGATCGCTAGTCACCCATGAATGACTAGGACATATGGTTCGTTTGCATACCGCGATGCGAGGTCATCAGATTAATTAATTTCAGCTATAGAGGACTTCACACAGGCACGTTGTTAGTCGATCGAGGGAGGACGAGCGTAAGAGCATCACTCCTATAATTTGAACGAGTTTCCGAGAAGGAAATTGGCAAGATGCCTACTACAGGATATTGAGCTGTCGAGTTCGTAGTTTCGAAAAGGTGACTCTAGATACGAGTAGAGCCGTTTATAGCGCAGTCCATAAAGCTACGAAGAGACGAGTCCGAATCAGTCGACATTAGAGAAAAGTGGAGTAAGAGTTTCATACGAGATTTTGACGAGATGGCGTTCTACTCCGTTGACATCAGAGATGTGATACGCATGCAGAGGGGTTAAATATGGATATACCTTTTAGAAGAAGTCATAATGAGTTTGCAGCTGTTCTGGAACAAGAAATAGATTTAGTAAAGGGTGATAAATTCCGAGCAGTTCGGCAGAGACGAGATTTAGGAGAGACCCCGACAGAATCTTTCTGGAATACTACACGAGAAGACTTGGACCCAGGATCGGTCGTATTACGCACACCCAGTAGGCCAGAGATCGGCATCGTCGACGAGACATGTTATGAGTGACCATGATAGTTGGCCAGAGATATTTAAAAGATGTGCCAGAGCGGAACTATTTCCGTCATCCTTTCCATATTGAGCCGTTGAGCCGAGGAGTTATGTAACTGGCAATCCGCAGTGAAAGACGAGAGCCTAAGAGCACAAGGCGCCAGACCATGAACAGGAGGCAAGTAGATATCTTGCTCTGCTAGCTTTGGATGCACCGACACCTTCTCGACTTTGAAGGAGGGGCACATCGACGACAGTGTTTACGATTTGTGATTTGGTGATTCGAATATAATGTGTCTGTCATTTTGGATTTCGGTATTTTGGGTGATTTATTTGCATGGTTGAGTTTTCGTGCACCACAGTTGCACTCGATTTCGATTTGATGTCATTCGAGATGTTTGATTTTGATTTCATGCCTATGGTAGGTATGTGATTTGAATTGTGCCTTCGGTGTAGTTCATGCACTTTTAGTACTTTGATTTGATTTTGTGCACGTTGATGCACGTGGTTGTGAAATTATATACCACGGTATACCTGATTTGGATTGAGATGTGTTGTATACCGTCGATTTCGATTGTGATATTCGATATTTGTTTTCATGCACCTTATGCACTTGATTTGGATTCTTACGCCATGTATTGCGCATACATGGAGCGCTTGATGCGATTTTGGTGCACACCAGATGCACTAAATCGGGATTCTTTGTGCATATCAGATGCACCTGATATTGTTGTCAGGCACACCGTTGCCCTTGACAGGTGTTTTCGTGCACACCTGTTGCACTTAGATTTTATTTCTGTGCACATGTATGGCACATTTATTGATTTCGATTTCTGTGCGCACCAGATACACGTGGCATTTTTACATGTACTATTGGGAGTGATTTCCTTGGAGCAGTACGTTTTTATAATATTTACTATTTGGTTTAGTAACCGAGCAGAACTATTCTGAGAACAGTACCTGGGTGTTTTTGCATGCATCAATAGTTACTGAAGGGATTTCTAAAAAGGAGCTATAGTCTCAGTATTTACCTACGTGTCCGAGATGACACAAGAAATTTTACAAAGGAAACCCTTCTAGATTATTTTCAAAATGGCGGGACGTGTATGTTAAACAAAGAATATATATATATATATATTTTACAATAAAAGTCCGCTACTTGTGCTGTGATACGCGGATCGCACAGCAACTTGAAAAAGGTTTGGCATGCATTTCTTTCAGATGTTTTGACAAGTTTACAACAATGCGTACTATGTACATATTATAGTCTTGAGTATATCATGTTGGTTTTCGTATTGGACTTTAATATTGGTATCTTCTCCATAACTCCGATGATTGCGGGATGCTTGACGGAGTTTTGATTTTAAGTTATATACTCATTTTCATGCGCATGCATTGCGCTGAGATGTGTTTTAAGTATTGATGATTTCGGAGCCCCGACGATTTGATTGTTTTGCTGAAATGTTTTAGTAATTGGGGGGAATTAAATTTAAATTCGGGGACCAAATTTATTTAAGGGGAGAAGACTGTAACATTTCAGGAAAATAAAATATTATTTTAGAAATTAAATAATTAAAATAATAAATTTCAGGAACATTATTAAGTGCAAGGATTGGTTTTAATGATATGGTATAATTATATACCGATAAAGTGGGAAATATTTGGAAATCTATATGATTTATTGATTTTAAAAGAATTTATGAAGATTGGGAATTTTACAATTTAACATATAATTAATTGTATATAAGTTAGTATTACTAAACTCGATTAGTACTTAATCATGCATTAATTGTGTTTTGTTCATGTGACATGCACCATGTCATATTGCTAACACTTCTTACATTTTGAAAACTTGGCTTAAATCCTTAATTGTGCATGGCTTCATTTTGGCTTTTACAAGTGTTCCATGAAATAAAAAAGGAGAAAAGAAAAAGAAAAAGAATTTTAAAATGTGGCATGGGGAGACAAGGAAGCATGGGCAAGAGAGAGAGAGAGGGTGAGGGGTCACTTGACCATGGCTCCATTCTTCACTTCATTTTTCTTCATCCTTTTCTCTTCTTCCTGCCCCATGGCTGCCCTCTTTCCCCCACCTCCTCTACCTCCTCACAACAACCCAAAATCCACATAGAAATCTTGTTTTCCCTTCACAAAAAATGTGCACAAGCTCCTCACATAGACCAAGGTGGGATCAAGACAAGATTTTGAGCACTTGGGGCAACTCAAGAAAATTCTTGAGTTGCCAAATGAGATAATTGTATCACTATTAGTGTAGTAATTAAGTTCCTTTAGCTTCTATTCTAATTTAGAAGTGCTTAAGTGTAGTTTAGTGATCTTGAAAAATTCCAAGAAGAGGATTGGGAATTTTAATGAGTTGTGATGGTGCTATTGAGTGTAATTAGTGACTACAAACCCCTTTGGTGTTAAAACCTAGATCAAATAGAGCCGAGACCCTGAAACTGGAAACTGAAACTTTCAATGTCAGTTTTTGTGAATGTTTTGTGCCTACAGAGAATCTGGAGTGACCTGAGATCTTTACTAGAAAAACTAGCAGCACCATTAATCTATTTAACACACTAGGTGACCACCCTATAAATACGAGCCCAATCCAAGCACACCTGGCCGATCTGGCCAGGTTTCAAGGGTATGTCGCCGGGTCATTGATGGGTAATGGTGTCAAGGTTGGTAGTGTAGCTCACTTACCTTATAGACTAACTCCATGCATTGCTTGTTTAGGCTCTTTTTACCTGCACCAAAATCTGGGACCATTTTCTTTAGTTGCTGTTTTGACTTGTAGCTTTTGCATGACTTGAAGTTTTTATATTGGTGTTTTGTATCGGTCACTTGACGTTTGTACGTCGATATCGGGAGTTGTTTGGTTGATTTGCATGAGTAGACCATAGGTTTTAACTTATGTTGATACGTGTGTCGTTTTGGTTTTCGTGCACGATTTCGATTTACGATACTAAGTGTTTATATGTGTAGGCACCCTCACGTGGACTTCGGATGGCAAGGAGGTGAATGGCGACATCGACTTCGACAAGCAAGGATCAAGGTGAGTAGATGCATATCTACGGGGTAGTCGGGTGGATGGCGTATAGCACCACCGCAGTTTGTAGTGTAACATGCAAATATATATATATATATATATGTGTGTTTTTGTGAGACGTGTATAATTAGCAAGGAAGGCTTTAGGAGATCATGGATTTATTTTAGCGAAATTTGAAGGTAGTGCTTATTGTATAGTTTCTTAGTCGCGAACCCTAGTGTAAAAGTACACACACACACGCACACACGTGATATGATTCTGGGTGTATATGTTTATATATGTGTGTGTGTGTGTGTGTGTGTGTGTGTGTGTGTGTGTGTGTGTGTGTGGATACGTTGGTACATACACACACACACACATACATATATGTATACACGGGTGATGAGGATAGTATATGATACTTGGAGGTGAGTCGATATGATCGGGCATGATGCCGTGAGATCGGTTATATAATTTGGGTCGTGTTATGATATACGACATGATATTATAGTGGATCGATGGGCGATGTGTTTTTATTCACACGCGGATATATGTTTGATGGTATCAGAATATACTAGATTTTAGAACGGTACCCCTAATTCATGATATTATGATAAAGATACCATATGAATAATGTGATATATGTGATATTTGACCTGTACCCCGATTTGGGATGTCGTACGATGAATTTTACCGTACGAGGTATAGATATGATGATTGATCCGCACTCTTGACTCGAAGATGTCGTATTATATATTTTACCGTACGTGATACTATTGAGGCGGGATTGCCGACTACTAGATATATGGACTCGGATTGTAGGTGGTTTTCTTTGCCCTTTTGATTAGTCTCTTAGTTTAGTCCTGTAGTTTATCAGGTAGATGTTAGACTGGACTCGAGTCATACTTATTTTCAAAACTAACGAATCGTGAGTACTTTAAAGACAGGCCGAGGGATACCACGGATTTTCCAAAGGACAAATCTTTTCCCCGTAGCCCCTATTTTCTAAAAAACCACGATTTGTGCTATTTCAAATGCCAAAACTGTATGACTCATAGATATAAATGTATATTCTTATATGTTGCGGTTACTATATCTTTTTCCATATATTCATGTTGTTCTCATTGCATTGCATGCTTATACCTACGCTTTCTTTAGTTATTATTAAACCCTGTTGTCAGGACACCAGCACCATTACCGATGATACGTATGCTCCACGTACACTTGTTTGCCGGCTCACTCACATCATCATCGGTAATTTCCATGTCACGTACACATTAGAAAATATTACTTCATTGGTATAAATTGCTAGCTGGTAGTTGTAACATAGTACTAGTACGATTGCTTTCATATGCTAGTTTAGTTATTGCATTCCTTACTTGATACCCGGTGCATTCATATATTCATTCGGTTATGTACCGTTCTGGACGTTTATGCCGATATTCACTGTTCACTGACTCGTGATTTTAAGATTTCGGAACTTTCATGAGATTTTTGGATTTGGGAAAGCGCATGGGAATTTCTTTAAACTTATGCTTATTTCAAAAGAGAAAGATACGGTTTTCCTTGATATGATGAGTAGCGTCCACCATGATATTTTCTCGGTCCTGAGTGGTTTTCGAGACTCGATTCGAGGAGGATGATGAACCGTCTGCGGGTACATGGTGGACCCGGTGAGGTATCCCGGGGCGAGAGTGATTTTGTGGGCATGACGATGAGCCTGGCAGGAGAGCACTACCTACCGGTGATTGTATGGAAACTCGACGGATATCCGGAGGATGCCGTTCAGAGTTATGAGAGAGATGGATATGGGTCGATCCTGACTATGCGGAGCCCATGGGCCGATCCTGATTATGCGGAGCCCGAGATTTGAGTATTATGTGTCGCTGTTGGACACGGATTTCATGATATTTTGAGTGTCGATGCTGGGCACTCGGGTTTTATCATGATTTGTATGTCGTTGCTGGGCACACGTTGGATGGTGCATTATTACATATCACGCATCGATATATCATTATTCTTGACACAGACACGAGTACTTTGATATCACACTTATGATATATTGTTACCCTTATTGTAGTATTTAGTATTGTATTGTATGACCTAGGAGAGAGTCATACATGCGATTTCTTCTCGGTGATGTTTTCTACTCACGAGTTGGCAATTCACCCCCGTTGTGCTACAGTTTCTTGCAGGTTTGGCCGTACAGGTTTCATTGCGGCTTGCTAGCACACTGCTTTCTTCCGAGTGATTGCTTTGGTAGGTGGGTTCACTTGCATCGTGACCACTGCTGTACCTTTCTTTTTTCCAGTTGTATCTACTAAACTCCATCAACAGGACTTGTATTATTTGGTAGATTTAGAAGACCGGTATGTGTATTCTTTCGAACGTAGAGTCGCGCGCTTGTATATTTATGATTCTTTTATGGTTTTCTTGGTGATGTTGGGTTTCATTCTAAGTTTTGATCCTCGCCCTTCGGCGTTGTATATTATATTGCTTGTGTGGTTGTTTCCGCCAATTGGCGAAGAGCTAGCTCCCGCTTGGGGATGCCTTTTTTTTTTACTTATGTATATGCATGGCTGTACCCGTTTGGAGCCAGTTTTTACAATGGAAACTCTGCCGAAATTTTTGGAAAAGACTTGATGTTTTAAAAATGCTTACTACGACTTTCAAAGTGAATTTATATGTTAACTTTTAAATTAGTTTTTCATTCACCCCTTCTTCTAAATGGTTTAGATTTCTGGGCTTTTGGCTTACTTGAATTAGGTGGGGTCCTATAGACTTCATATGATTCAAGTGCCAGTCACATGCTATTTCGGGTCGTGACAGCTTTGTTATTTATTTTATTCATTTGCTTACTCTATTGAAGCATGGTTACAATTTTTAATGGTTAAAAATTGAATGCTTCAATAATGTGTGAGCTTTGAAGAGCCATTCTTACTTCATTCTTCACTTAAGTCATTTTTCTTCACTTGAGCTCTTTGCTCTCTAGCTCTCTCCATTTTCTTCACCTCCTCCTAAGTGAAGCATGTTCGTTAACCTTTAAGTGGAGCCTAGTGGAGTCGCGTGGACTAGAATCCGGAGCTTTAGAAGAGAGGGACACGGTCTACAAAGGTTGTAGCCACCCATCTCTTGTAATGTTTTATGATATCATAGTTAAACCCTAATCATCTAGTTTAAGATCTTGGTAAGTGTTGATTAGCACCCCGAAATTTTTTAAAATGGCATGCTTGATTCTAGTAAAACCCAGTGGTGGTGCTAACACACACTTTCATGGCATCAGAGCCAAGGCTAGAAGATTAGACGATGTTAATAGAATCACGAAACCGAACAACTCCGAAAACCGAAACCCAAAAACCTGTTCTCTGTTGTTTTTCAAATGGACTCTGAAATTTTTTTAAACAAGGGCAGAATGTTACATTCGATGTAACTAGAACACCAGACAAAATCGAGACCCTAACTCAAATAGTGACACGGCGAGAATTGGATTTTGGCCGGCCTCGCCGGCCCTTCTTGCTCCATTTTATCTCGAATTTGTTTGCTGTTCTGTAAGCTTGGTTTTGGGGTTTCAGGTTATGTTTTATTGGCCCAGTTTGCATATGATGTTAACAATTCTGTTAGGGCTAATCGGAGTGTTTCATTGTCGTAATTTTTTACATCATTTCGGGTTTAAGTTTGATATGTGATAAAGTAGTTGGAATCCACATTTAATTTGTTTTTAGAAAACTAGTTGGTGTTTGTAAATTTAGCATGTTAGTCTCTATTGATCGATTGCCATGAAGTTTCGATTCGGATCAAAGCTCCGTCACAATCGCGTATCGTATGCGAATACTCGCAGGATAAATTTACTAGATAGCCACGCCCCATAGCCCCGACCAAGTGACTGTAGGAGAACCCCGTTGCCAAAAGCATCCACTCGGGTGCTCGCGGCCACGGTGTTCTGCCTAAGTGCACTTGGTCGACGACATCGAGGGTGCGGCCATCTACTAAAGTTTTCCGACGAGTATTCGATCGGGTAGTTGGGAATCTTTTTGAATTACCCGACTAAGTTATTGAAAAGTTTTTTTCGATATGAGACTAAAATGCAAGGTTTATAGGTTAGGCATAAAATTCGACATATAAGATATTCCGGGTTTATGATGTCTAAGGAAATGCGGATTCTAATTATTGTAGTTTTTCATTTCTTTTCTGCGACCGTAAGTGTAATATGTGAGGTATCCCAAATCTCGTTGCTATATGTCAACGGAATTTGGGATACGCGTATTTACTTACGTTGATGACATGTGATATTATGTGTTGCTGTGATATGTTATATTGGATCGTCATGAATAAATAGTTGGGGGGTTTTATGTGAGATGAGAGTTTTACAATTTTCATTCATGTAAAATTTGTATGTAATATTCTTTTATTGGGACACTTCCGGGTTGAGGATGATGTCACCATTGATATATATTATTTACTTTTCCGCATTAGGATAGACCCAAGACGGGGAGCACAAGTAACCGGGTTCTGGAGTCCAGTGTGAGACCATCTCGAGGAGTCGAGACTGGGTCTCCTAACTCTAGAATTGGCAGGGTTACTTGCCGCTCTCGTATGGGTCTAGGGATGTGGGATTGACTATTCATCACGACCGTGGAATCCGTGTTTTGCATTATTGGCTTAATTTAAAACACGGACCTCCTAGTATATCCAATATTTCATGTGTTGACTTCTGCTGTTTGGTTCTGTGATGTGATTATATAACCGCGTGAGACGAATGCTATATATATATGATATATATTATAAACGTTGCTTAAGTTTTGCACCCGCGCTAGTCCAGCCCCCGCTCTGCCGTTAGTTAAGTAACCTAACGGTGCATTGACGGGGCTCCGTGGCGAATGCGGATGGCATAAGCGTACGTTCTATTTTCGTTTCATTTTCTGTGATGTTTAGGAAACATTAACTGATGGGACTTCATTAATTAGATTAATGAAAAGAAAAGAAACCTAATGATGTTGTAGAATCAAAAAGGTTTTAAAAAGGTAGCTCTAGTTTTTGCTTTGCATAGTGGTATTCCTTGATGAATATCCAGCACCTCATTCGATGAGGAAAGAGCCGAGATCCCTTCACCGGGAGTGACCTCTTTAGCAAAACTAGCAAATGCTACAACCCACTCGGTTCTGTTTTTATAGTTTCTCTAGTTCTTTCTTTACATAGTGGTATTCCTTGATGAATATCCAGCACCTCATTCGATGAGGAAAGAGCTGAGGTCCCTTCACCGAGAGTGACCTCTTTAGCGAAACTAGCAAAAGCTACAAAAACACTCCTTTTCAAATCACTAGATTCTACAACGATATCAAATTCATTACCTTAAAGGTTTTCTTCAAAACCAGCCGTAGCCCTCTGTCATTTCAGATAAGTACTATTTAGTATTCGTGCTACGTTTGTTAGCCTTCGTCAAGGCGTAGTGTGCGGTAGCTGATTAGTGCTTATCTGCCGCATGGGTGCGATTGGATTAGGGTAGTCGTGCGACTTTGTTGGCCTTCGTCAAGGGTCGTGCGGGTGGGTTTAATTCAATCAAGAAATGAACGGGTTGAACTTGACTAGTGGCCTATGGTTTGTTGGCCTTCGTCAAAGTCATAAGACGTTAGGGGTAAAAACAATTTTTGTGAATTTCAAGTGTTGAAATTTGCAATGAGATTGCATACCTTCTATATGATAGTTGGATCCCGATACCCACTGCGAGTAAGAGTTACTCCTGGGAGAGTTTTGCACTTTACAATTAGTCGATCAAATAGGTGTCTAAGAAAGGTGTTAACGGGGTTATACCCCTGCGGAAACGAGGTTATTTAATTAGTTCCATGCGAAAGAATAGGGAGACTCCCTCGGAGTACTAATACCTGCCTGGCCGAACGATTGACAAACTTGTAGGGTGTAATTAATCCCGGCTAATCTTACCTTTTACGGTTTGGAGGGAGATTTGATAAAAACAGTGGGATCCATCCTGATTAGATAAGATAATAACCAATATAATCTTGCAAAGAGCATACGCTAATGCGTTTCCTTCTCTCTCTCCTGGTAGCGACCAATGACACGCCTTAATCAAGATAATAATATGGATGTATTGACTGAACCCGCTTATTATACTGAGCTGGGAAACATTGGTTCCGCTTTTTCTTATGACTGTCATAAGTCTGAGCAAGGGATAGGGGAACATCAGGATTCCCACGCCATCCAAACGAAGAATAAGCATGTTAATGCATCGTCTTTGGGTGTGTTCGTAACCGAGAACTGTTTCTCAGTTTGCTCTACGTCCTGAGTATTGGATACCGGATCAGGATCCCACATATGTGTTGGGTTACCCTTGCACCTAGTCTAGGGTTTGGTAGCATCACTCATGCCATTTTAAAATTAGAGAGGTGCAAAGCTAACTAACAATGAATCTTGCTAGAATTTCTAGGGTAACAAAAATTGTATCACATACAAAGAAGTAAAGAGATAGGGATTACAACCTTTGTAGTCCGTTCCTTCGCTTCATAAGCTCCGTGTTGAGGTCCCTTCGCTGCGATCAATATGAACTCCGACTCTCGAGTGGCTCCATGAGGTAAATGAGACACCTTGCTTGTGGTCTTCATGATCTAAGATGATCTACTTTGAAGAATCTCTAACCCAAGCTCACACTTCACTAAACAACTTATTAGAGAAGTGAACACCCTAATTTAAGTGGCTAGAATAGATGAGGATGATGAAGTAGGAATTTTGCTCTCTTTTGTTTTCAATTTCTCACTCAATATCATCACAAATAAAAAAGCAAGTGAATGTTTTTCAAGAGCTCAAAGAAGAAGAAGAAGAATATGAAAACTAATTCCTTTTGTGATGAATAATGAATTATTGTTATGGTTACTTATTCAGCCATGAGTTAAGCATGAAGGGGTTTAACTCATGTAGAGAATAAACTAGAGTTAATGGTTTGGATTGGGTTAACAAATATCTACACAAGAAAACAAAGCTTAAGACCAAGTCAAAGCTTCATGAAGCTTCATGGAAGCTTCATGCAAAAGCTAACCCTAATCCAAACCCTAACTAAGTTTAAATCCTAAATCATGGTTGCATTTGTAACCTTAACTTGTTACAATAATATATATCACACATATATTATGTTTTGTAACAAAAGAAAATAATACAATTATCATATATCTCATATATATCAATGTATTATCCCGTGAGAAAATGAATCAATAAAGCGAGCTTATATTAGTTAACGTAATGTAATATATCACATATATAATTATACATTAAATTGTCGAATCAACACTTGATCCGATAATCCGGCTATAATCCATATAACCGACTAATATAATATGTACCAATTCATCGAATAAACACTTGATCCGATGACCCGGCTATATCATATATACCCGACCGATATCACATATAGCGAGAATAGAATATGGTATCTCATATCGTATTATTCTCGGTCCCGCGCATATCACATATGTGCTCCTACTCCGTTTTGCCTGAGCCAGGAAACCTCTGTGTAGGACTCTAAAGAATCGTCAATACGTCGGCAGTAGGTGATGATCATATCAAACACCCACAAGCTGCAAGCAGTCAGCTAAACGTAACAGCCACCCTGGTATTGAGCGATCAGAAGATCAGCAAGCAAGCATGTACATTCTCCTGTGAATCCAATCAGTAACACTACCGTACAGTCCAGTCTCTTCGTCTGATATGTCGCATATCTAGTCTAGGGGTGGTAAACGTCAGACCCCAGTAACCGATAAGTCGTGTCGATGTGAGGTTCATAACGGGTCGAGAAAGTACTGATAACTCTTACCAGCAACACTCCATATCAGCCCTGGCCCGGGACTTCCAGTTATAGCCAATCGAACACAGCGCAATATCAACTCCCTATACCGGGAGAGACGAAACCCCTCCTATCGCTCATTGCCTCCATGTGATTCGGGACTGTACCCAAAATCCACCATTTTGCACGCCCTCTTGGACGAGGTAAGGTGGAAATCAAAGCACAGTGGGAATCACACAAGACTCTATGACGATCTCGGGTCTACAAACTAACCTGTACCAGTGTTACCGGAGAACTGCTATCTGACGATAAGTATAATACCATCTAGGAGTTCTCGGCGAGTCCGTTCAGTGTACCCAGTCTCCACTGAGCACCCGTACACCATCTTTGATGTCAAACACCAATGGATATGGGATCATCCATCGCCCATCATATAGGTCAAGATGCGTATACGCTAGTCTACTCTGGTGTATCGATACCCTGTCTCGATACACCCTCAACTAGGAACGGTTATAGGATGTACTCGTTGACTACTATGGCCCCACTAGTATGATCTCATCATAGTCCCAGTAGTCAAGTATATATCCCAAGGGCTTTATCAACATGTGAGAGTAAGACAGTAAATTAATACAAGACAACTTGTTAAGACAAAGTGAAACCAAATAGCATACTATCATGTCGAGAAAGAAAGTCCTCACTATATATATCCAAGCATCCACTATAATATACATCATATGTACAACAATGGCCTCTAGGGCATATATACAACTAACAATCTCCCACTTGTACTAAGGCCGGGTGTTGTAGTATCTCATACCCAACATCCCGAAGAGTTTCTCAAATTGTATCTGGGGAATGGCTTTCGTGAGTGGATCCACAATGTTTTCCTTCGTGTCAACTCTCCTGACCTCGATCTCGTGGTGATCAACTATCTCCCGGATCAGGTGATACCGCCTCAGAATATGTCTGGACTTCTGATGGGACCTGGGTTCCTTGGCCAAAGCCACAGCTCTATTGTTATCACAATACAATGGTATTGGATGCACAATGGAAGGAACCACACCAAGTTCAGTGATGAACTTCTTCATCCAGACAGCCTCTTTGGCAGCATCGTTGGTAGCGATGTATTCAGCCTCCATCGTCGAGTCTGCCACGATTTCTTGCTTGGAACTCTTCCAACAAACCGCCCCTCCATTTATGGTAAAGACAAATCCCGAGTGCGACTTACAGTCGTCTTTATCACTTTGGAAGCTCGAATCGGTAAAGGACTCCACCTGGAGTTCTCCGTTACCATACACCAAGAACATCTCTTTAGTTCTTCTCAAGTACTTGAGAATGTTCTTCACAGCTGTCCAGTGATTCTCTCCTGGATCAGCTTGATACCTACTCACTACACTTAGTGAGTATGCTACATCGGGTCTGGTACATAGTATCGTGTACATGATAGAGCCTACTACCGAAGCATAGGGTATCCCTTGCATGCGAGCTTTCTCCAAATCAGTCTTGGGAGACATCTTTTTGGAGAGAGTGAGTCCAGAGATCGTGGGTTGGTTACCACGCTTGGATTCTTCCATACTAAACCTCTTTAGTATGGTGTCAATGTACCTGGATTAGGACAATCCCAGTATCCATTTAGATCTATCTCTATAGATCTTGATTCCCAAAATGCAGGAGGCATCACCTAGATCTTTCATTGAGAATCTATGTGATAAGAAGAGCTTGACCGAGTACAGCATAGGAACATCATTTCCTATCAAGAGTATGTCATCCACGTACAATACGAGAAAGACAACCTTACTCTCTGCAACCTTCTTGTATATACAAGGTTCATCTACGTTCTTGATGAAGTCAAACTCTTTGACTACAACATCAAAATAGATGTTCCAACTCCGCGATGCCTGCTTTAACCCGTAGATGGATTTAAGCAGCTTGCACACCTTTCCGCTGCTCCCACTATCTACGAAGCCCTCTGGCTGAGTCATGTACACGCACTCCTCTAAATCACCATTTAGAAAGGCGGTCTTAACATCCATTTTCCAGATTTCGTAGTCATGGTATGCAGCAATGGCAAGTAAGATCCGGATGGACTTAAGCATAGCCACTGGAGAAAAGGTTTCGTCATAATCCACACCTGGTCGTTGACAAAAACCCTTTGCAACAAGTATAGCTTTGAAAGTCTCCACTTTTCCATCTACACCAAGTTTCTTCTTAAAGATCCACATGCTCCCAATGGGTTTTACCCCTTCAGGAGCAACTTCCAAATTCCATACTTTGTTGGTGTACATGGATTCCATCTCAGATCGCATTGCATCTAGCCACTTCACAGAGTCACCACTCGTGATGGCCTACTCGAAGTTAGTGGGGTCATCATCTTCCATGATGCAATCCTCGCTTCTACCATCAATGAGAAAACCGTAGTATCTCTCAGGTGGATGAGGAACCCTACTAGATCGGCGGAGCGGCTGAGGTTCGTCGGGAACTACTGAATCCTCTGGTTCCACTAAATCTTCAGTTGCAGTTTGTGCTGCTGGAACTTCTTCCAGCTCTACCTCTTCGCCACTAATTTCTTTTACAAGAAATTCCTTTTCTAAAAAGGTGGCGTATTGAGAAACAAACACTTTTTGTTCCTCAGTGTGGTAGAAAATATATCCTTGGGAATTCTTAGGATATCCCACAAACTTGCAAAGAACTGATCGTGCCTCGAGTTTGTCAGGATTTTGCCTTTTGACATAGGCCGGACAACCCCATATCTTAACTCGTTTAAGATAAGTGTCACGACCCGATAGTACGGAACATGACGTACGTAATCTAAAAAAAGCCGAAACCCAGAAATCCAAACCATGTAAAGCAGTAGAGTGAAGGAAAAACCAATTTTAAAGAAAGAAGTTTAACAACTTAAGCCGAAGTATGCATTTTTAAAATCTCAAGTCTTTTCTGAAAATTTCGGCAGAGTGTCCTTTGTAAAAACTGACCCCAAACGGGTACAAAACCTGATAAAGCATATATAATGAGTAAAGGCATCCTTAAGCGGGAGCTAGCTCTTCGTCAATCGACGGACAAAACCACACAAGGCAATATAATATACAACGCCTAGGCGAGGATCACAACTCAAAAGGAAACTCAACATCAAGAAAACCCATAATAATACAAGCGCGACTCTAAGGTCGAAATAATACACTGGTCTTCTAAGTCTAACAAATATACAAGTTTGGTTTTCTATCTGTCTCAATATACAATCTGGTTGATGCAGTTTTACTAGATACAACCGAAAATAAATATACAATGATGGTCTTGATACAAAAGAACCCACCTACCAAAGCAACCACAGGAAGGAACAGTGTGCCAGCAAAGCCGCATCAAAACCTGTACGGCAAAACCTGCAAGGAACCGTGGCACAACGGGGGTGAGTTGCCAACTCGTGAGTAGAAAACATCTACGAGCAGAAATCGCATGAATAACGCAATCCTAGGTCATACGATCAGTAATATCCTCAAATAATTATCATGGTCCATCTATGCATAAGTGCAATATATCACATGTATGGGGTGTGATAAATGTAATCATCATGAAATCAGTGTCAACTATCTCGTCCAACTATGTAGTCAATGCCTGTATGCATGCGGATCTCGTCCATGTGTCAACCAATGACATAACAACATCATGCATGTAAAAAGTCATAGAAGCATATGCATGAAAGTACGAAGATATAAATCAACGTGTGTCCCTCGCGACACATAAAATCATGGAACCTGAGTATCCAGCATCGACACTCGAAAACATCATGAAACCTGTGCCCAGCATCGGCACGTAAATCCTCATATATCTCAGGCTCCGTATCATCTGCGGGATCGGCCCTTGGGTTCCGGCAGTACGGGTCGGCCTATATCCATCTCGTGACCCCAGTCGGTATCCTTCGGATAACCGCCAGGTCCAAATTCTATCACCGGTAGGCAGTCTGCCCCTGCCAGGCTCATCGTCTACACCTCGAACTTCTTGCCCCGGGGTACCTTACCGGGTCCACCATGTACCCGCAGACGGTTCATCCAACTCCTCAAATCGGGTCTCGAAATCCATCTCATAATCGAGAAAACATCATGGTGGACAAAACTCATCATATCAAGGAAAACCGCATTTTTTCTCTTTAAAAAATAACACATCAGTTTATAAAACTTTCACATGCGGTTTCCAAATCCAGAAATCTCATGAAAATCCGAAATCCAATCATCAATAGCAAGTAAACAGTGAATAATAATATGCATGCGGTAGCAAGTAATAACTGCAACGTCTAATCTAGCATATAAAGACGAATATGCTAATACCAAGTCGAACTATCAGTTAACAAGCTATGTCAATGAGTAATATTCTCTAAAGTGTTCATGACATGGCAATTACCGATGATGATGTGTGTGAGTCGACAACTAAGTGTATGTGGAACATACGCATCATCGGTAATGGTGCTGGTGTCCTGACAGGATGATCTCAATAATGGCATATGAAAACACAATATAAGCATGCGATGCGATGAACATCATGAATACATAGGAAGTGATGTGATAACAGCAACACCGAAAATATTCCTACCCAATATCCGAGTCATGCAGTTTGGTATATAACATACCCACGATTCCCACTTTAAAAAAGTATGACTCAAGCCCAGTCAAAAGGGTAAGGGAATCTGCCGAAGTCTGAGTCGATCTATACATACATACCTAGTAGTCGGTGATCTCGCCTCAACAGTATCATGCACGATACAATAAATAATATGACATTCTCGAGTCAAGAGTGCGGATCTAACATCATAAATATATCTCGTACTGTAAATCTTTTGTACGGCATCCTAAATCTGGGTACGGGTTAATTATCACATTTATCTCATTATCCATCAGGTATCATCATCATCACCAATCGTGAACAGGGGTACTGATCTAGGTCTAGTACACTACTAATATCATCAATAATAATCATGCTCTGGCTACTGATCTACAGCCTCATACAATCCGATATCATCAACACATATTATCATAAAGAAGTACACATCGCCCAAGCGATCCATTTTAAATATCCTAACATTTCTCATCTCATATCTCGACCATACGCCAACCATCATATATATATCATCATCCACATAGTATTGTCGTCCAACGATCCGCTATAACATCATGACGTATCTCAGTCACATATTAAATATCTCACAGCATCATGCCCGATCATATCGACTCATTCCCAATTATCATATAACATTCTCGTCATCCAAGCATATGAATATACCAATATAAATATGTCCCAATACGCACAAGGATATCAATGTAAGCTAATATGTATATGTGCGTGTATGCAACCTTTACTCTAGGGTTTCGAGACTAAGAATATCGACTAGAGTCCTTCAAATTCTCGCTAACACTAAACCCATGATCATCTAAAACTCCCTTTGCTAAGTGTTCAATCTCTCCATATCATATAAAAGCATATCTATAACATATCATATCATTACTTAAGACTTTGCGGGGGTGCTATACGCCATCCACCCGACTTCTCCCTGTAGATATAAATCTACTCACCTTACTTCTTGTGTGCCGATGCCGATGTCGCCATCTTCATCTTCAACGTCTCGACATCACGTGGGGTACCTACACATATAACACAATCGCAAATGCATATTAAAATCACATCGGAAAACAAATACGACAAGCTAAGGTCTATAGGTTAGAACCTATGGACCATGCCTTCAAAAACACCAAACATCTCTCGATATCGTCGTACAAACGTCAAATCATCGAGTTAAAACCAAATTCCAAAATCCAGAATTCAAAATAGGAGAAACGAAATCCCGAATCAAAACAGCAACTATTGAAAAGGGTCCCAGATTTTACCCTAGGTCAAATTAGACAATTTTGCATATGCCAAGGGTCTAGTTTACTGGAGATGGACCTACAGAACAAGCACGAACCAAAATGGTGGGACCCAGGCCACAATTTGTGGCCATCTGGGTTAAATCTGAGGCCAGGTTAGGGAGGTAGGGGCTAGGGTTTCAGTGGGGGGTCCCAGGTTGCCTGCATGCATCACTGTCCTTGCTAAATAATTTTTCAGGTCACCGAGTGTTAGCAGATTTCCAATTACCATCCAAATTTCACAGTTTTTCCGAGATCGGGTTTCTAAGTTCGTATTCCGGGGTTAAGTCTCAGGTTCTAGCCCAATATGATATCACTAACAAGGGTTAAAGGTCACTACTAGCCTCAATTTCACTTTACAACTCATTTCAAAATCCTAACCCGAACTAGAAATTTCTAAGACTAAACATCGATATATCGGTTCCAAACAAACATAGGTGCTAAAGTGAATGGAAAACTATGGTAAGGGTAAAGGAAATACCTCATTTGGCAACTCAAGAATTTTCTTGAGTTGGCCAATGTCCCCAAAAAATTGATTTTTCTTGGTCCAATGTGCTTCCCTTGAGCTAGTGAACATTTTTAATGAAAAGGAGATGGGGTTTTGGGTTTGTTTTGGGGGTGTTTTTAGGGTTTGGAGGTGGAAGGAGAGGGAGTTTTGCCATGGGTGAAGAGGGAGAAGAAATGGTGAAGAGACGAAGAGAGAAAGAATGAGCCATGCCTATGGTTTGACCCCTCACCCTCTCTCTCTTATGCCCATCCCCTTTGCAATCATTGTGTCTCTTTCTCATCATTTCCTTTCTTTTTCCTTTTCTTTTATTTCCTTCTCTTTGCAATAGTAAACCCAAAACAATAACCATACACCCAAAAATCATGTAGGAAAAATGTAACAAGTGTAAAAATGACATGGTGCATGTCATGTGCACAAATCCGGTTTAATACACGATTAGCGATTTTTAATCGCGATTAGCACTAAAAGTGAATATAAATAATCATAAAAATTCATAATTCGCCTAAATCACATAAAACACCCTCATTTCATAAATTTCCATAATTTTCCAAATCTTTCCCAATTTATCGGTATTTAATAATACCGCCCTATTAAAATATTCAATATTTTATTATTTAATTATAAAAATTCCTAAAAATAATATTTTATTTTTCTGAAATGTTACAATAAGGTCTCTTCCCACTCCATATCTCATATGGTGTGGTAGATATAGATTTAGTTGGAACTTGATTTAATAGGTATGCTGCTGTCTCAAGCGCATAACCCCAGAAGGAAATAGCCAACTCAGCAGTGCTCATCATAGAGCGCACCATATCTAATAGGGTGCGATTCCTCCGCTCCGATACACCATTGTGCTGTGGTGTATAGGGAGGAGGAGTAAGCTGAGAGAGAATCCCATTCTCTTTTAGATAATCTAGGAACTCATTGCTCAAGTATTCTCCTCCTCGATCTGATCGAAGGATCTTAATACTTTTGCCCGTTTGGTTCTCTACTTCGTTCTTATATTCCCTGAATTTCTCAAAAGTTTCAGACTTGTGTTTCAACAGGAACACATGTCCGTATCTTGAGAGATCGTCAGTGAATGTAATGAAAGTAGGAAGAACCGCTCCTGGCATGTGTAGACATGGGACCACATACACCACTATGTATCAGTCCCAAGAGTTCTGTAACTCTTTCTCCGTGTCCACTAAACGGAATTTTGGTCATCTTGCCTTTGAGACATGACTGGCAAGTGTCATAAGATGAAAATTCGAACGGATTCAAATATCCATCCTTATGAAAATTAGCTAGCCGTGTCGCATTGATATGACCTAGTCTACAATGCCACAAGAAGGATTCGTTCATTTCTGAACTCTTCCTCTTGTGTGTGTTTTGTACATTAAGTACTGTAGTTTGATTGAGAACGTATATGCCATTATTTAACGATCCTAATCCAATCAACTTTTGCTTCAGGAATATGTTCATAACATTATCCTGTACTACAAAATTATATCCCTCTTTACTCAATAAAGAAACTGATATAAGATTGCATATCAGGGTCGGAATGTAATAGCATTCGTTCAGAACCAATGTATTACCATTTGGTAATACAAGGTGATATTCGCCAACTGCTTTGGCTGCAACATTTGCACCATTCCCAACTCTTACGGAATGATCACCCTCTCCCAATTCCCTACCTTTACGTAGCCCATGTAACATATTACATATATGGGATCCAGATCCGGTATCTAATACCCAGGACGTAGAGTGAACTGAGAAACAGTTCTTGATAACAAACACACCCGAAGAAGATGCATCAACATTCTTATTCTTCGTTTGGGTGGCGTGAGAATCCAGATATTCTCCTAATTCCTGCTCAGACTTATAACTATTATAAGTGGGAGCGGGACCAACGTTCCCCTGCTCAGTATAAAAAGCGGGTTCAGTCAATACATCCATGTTATTATCTTGATTAAGGCTTGACAGGGTCGCTACCTGGAGAGAGAGAGAAGAAGAACACTTTAGCGTATGCTCTTGCAAGATTAGATTGGTTATTATCTTATCTAATCAGGATGGCTCCCACTGCTTTTTATCAAATCTTCCTTAAAACCCCTAAAAGTTAATACTAGCTGGGATTAATTACACTTTACAAGTTCGCTAATCTTTCGGCCAGGCTATTGTTGGTACTTTGAGGGAGGTTCCCCATGCTTTCGCACGAACCTAATTAAAATAAACCTCTTTTTCCCAGAGGCATAACTCCGTTAACACTTTTCTAGTCACCTACTTGATCGGCTAATTGTCCTGTGTAAAACTCTCCCAGGAGTAACTCTTACTCGCAGTAGGTATCGAGATCCAACTATCTCATAGGAGGTATGCAATCTCATTGCAAATTTCAACACTTGAAATTCCCGATAATGCTTTTGCCCCTAGCAACTTATAACCTTAACATAGTCAACAAATCAAAATTGCTAGCCAAGTTCAACCCGTCATTTCCCGATTGAATTAAACCTACCTGCACGACCCTTAACATAGTCAACAAAGTCGTACAACTACCTTAATCCAATCACATCTCATGTTTTAACAGATAAGCACTAATTAGCTACCGCACACTACGCCTTAATATAGTCAACAAACGTAGCACGAATACTAAGTAATACTTATCTGAAATGACGGACGGCTACGCAGGTTTTTCTGAAAACCATGAGCGTAATGAACTTGATATCGTTGTAGAAATAAGTGATTTTGAAAAAGGAGTGTTTTGGAGGCTTTTCTAGTTTCGCTAAAGAGATCACTCCCGGTGAAGAGATCTCGGCTCTTTCCTTATCGAATAAGGTGCAGGATATTTCACAAATACCGCGGTGCAAAGCAAGAACGATAGAAGCAATCAAGAATTAAACCGTGAGTTTGTAGCATCTGCCAGTTTTGCTAAAGAGGTCACTCCCGGTGAAGGGATCTCGGTTCTTTCCTCATCGAATAAGGTGCAGGGCATATCGTATATACCGCGGTGCAAAGGAAAAACTGTAGCTACCCATTTTGAAAATTTGATTCTACAACATCTTTTAGGTTTCTTTTTTTATTAATCTCATTAATAAATCCCATCATTTATGCTTCCTAAGCATCACAGAAGAAACGAAAATACAACGTACGCTTATGCCATCCGCATTCGCCACAATATTCTGTTATGCACCGTCAGGTTACTTAACTAACGGCATACCGGGATGGGACTAGCGCGGGTGCAAAACATAAGCAACGTTTATTATATATCATATATACAATAATAAAGCATTCGTCTCACGCATATAATATGATCACATCACAGTATAACAGCAGCAGAAGAAATATAAGAAATATTGGATATACTAGGAGGTCCGTGTTTTATTTCGAGCCTTTATAAAACACGGATTCCACGGTCGCGATGAATAGCCAAACCCACATCCCTAGACCCCTACGAGAGCGGCAAGTAACGCTGTCAATTCTAGGGTTAGGAGACTCGGTCTCGACTCCTCGAGATGGCCTCCCACTGGACCCTAGGACCTGGCTACTTGTGCTCTCCGCCTTGGGTCTATCCTAATGCGAAAAAGTAAATAATATACAATGGTGACATCATCATCAACCCGGAAGTGCCCCAATAAAAGAATATTACATACAAATGAATTTTACATGAATGAAAATAAAAACGCTCATCTCACATAAAAACCTCGGCTATTCAGAACACGACAATCCAATATAACATATCACGGCAACACATAATATCTTATATCATCAACGTAAGCAAGTATGCGCATCCCGATTGTCGTTGATGTATAGCAATGAAGCCGGCAATACCCCACATACTACACTTACGGTCGCAGAAAAGAAAGTGAAAAACTACAATATTTGGAATCCATCACCTTAGACATCGTAAACCCGAAATATCACATATTACGGATTTCATGCCTAACTATATGAATTCCACATATTATATCACAATCACAGAATATCAAGACGATGTTTAACGTTTCGATCGAATCAACATACACTCACAAATTACCCCCGTGTGCTCAACACTTGAGCAAAGTCAAAACACTCAAAAACTGTGCCACAGTGTCTATGGTCCAGCCGTAGAAGGAATTAACCAACGCCTCACCTATGACACCACGGAACTACGGCAAACCCTAAGGTTCGATCGCGGTTCCGTGAGCATAGAATCGAGTTAAGGTTATTATGTTCTTATAGAGGGTCCATAGGGGTACTTGCACGATTTTACGAGTACAATCAACTTGGAAAATTACAACACTTGGAAATTTCAGCGGGGTACAAAATGCGGTGTGCGAAGTTCGATCGAACTGCTAAAATATAGTCAAGGTTACCAATACAGTGTTAAGTATACGACTACGAAGCACTACGAATTAGCCCCAAGTCAAACAGATCATCACATGAAAATTGGGCTAAATTAACAATACTAGGAAACCCAAATTGAACACAAAAGAGCACAGGAGGAATACGGAGGCCAGAGGGGGTGAGGGGGATGGCCAGGCCGGAATTCCTGGCTAGGGGCTCAGCCAAAATCCGAGCCCCTCCATCCGTATTTTACCCAAGTTCTTATAATGTCCCAAATATCATTCTGCAATCGTTTGAAAAATTTTTAAAGGACTTTTTGTAAAATTTCCAGAGAGCAAGAATGGGGTTTCCTAATACCGTATTTCAAAGTGGTTTTCGTTTTGGTAATTGTTATAACACCGTATCTAGAATTCTAGTTAGGCGATGATACCACTGTTGGGTTAACCTTGCACCTAGTTTAGGGTTTGGTAGCATCACTCATGCCATTTTAAAATTAGAGAGGTGCAAAGCTAACTAACCATGAATCTTGCTAGAATTTCTACGGTAACAAAAATTGTATCACATACAAAGAAGTAAAGAGATGGGGATTACAACCATTGTAGTCCATTCCATCGCTTCATAAGCTTCATGTTGAGGTCCTTTCGCTGCGATCAACATGAACTCCGACTCTCGAGTGGCTCCATGAGGTAAATGAGACACCTTGCTTGTGGTCTTCATGATCTAAGAAGATCTACCTTGAAGAATCTCTAACCCAAACTCACACTTCACTAAACAACTTATTAGAGAAGTGAACACCCTAA
Source organism: Agapanthus africanus (assembly GCA_030015575.1). Lineage (NCBI taxonomy): Eukaryota > Viridiplantae > Streptophyta > Magnoliopsida > Asparagales > Amaryllidaceae > Agapanthus > Agapanthus africanus. The sequence continues at coordinate 199,505,978 of CM057347.1, read as the reverse complement.
TCTAGGTAGCTAGAATAGATGAGGATGATGAAGTAGGAATTTTGCTCTCTTTTGTTTTCAATTTCTCACTCAATATCATCACAAATCAAACAGCAAGTGAAGGTTTTTCAAGAGCTCAAGGAAGAAGAAGAAGAATATGAAAACTAATTCCTTTTGTGTTGAATAATGAATTATTGTTATGGTTACTTATTCAACCATGAGTTAAGCAGGAAGGGGTTTAACTTATGTAGAGAATAAACTAGAGTTAATGGTTTGGATTGGGTTAACAAATATCTACACAAGAAAACAAAGCTTAAGACCAAGTCAAAGCTTCATGGAAGCTTCATGCAAAAGCTAACCCTAATCCAAACCCTAACTAAGTTTAAATCCTAAATCATGGTTGCATTTGTAACCTTAACTTGTTACAATAATATATATCACACACACACACACACACACACACACACACACACACATATATATTATGTTTTCTAACAAAAGAAAATAATACAATTAACATATATCGCATATATATCAATGTATTATCCCGTAAGAAAATGAATCAATAAAGCGAGCTTATATTAGTTAACGTAATGTAATATATCACATATATAATTATACATTAAATTGTCGAATCAATACTTGATCCGATAATCCGGCTATAATCCATATAACCGACTAATATAACATGTACCAATTCATCGAATCAACATTTTATCCGATAACCCGGCTATATCACATATACCCGGCCGATATCACATATCGCGAGTTTAGAATACGGTATCTCATATCGTATTATTCTCGGTCCCGCACATATCACATATGTGCTCCTACTCCGTTTTTCCTGAGCCAGGAAACTTCTGTGTAGGATTCTAAAGAATCGTCAATACGCCGGCAGTAGGTGATGATTATATCAAACACCCACAAGCTGCAAGCGGTCAGCTAAACGTAACAGCTACCCAGGTATTAAGCGATCAAAAGATCAACAAGCAAGCCTGTACATTCTCTTGTGAATCCAATCAGTAACACTACCGTACAGTCCGGTCTCTTCGTCTGATATGTCGCATATCTAGTCTAGGGGTGGTAAACGTCAGACCCCGGTAACCGATAAGTCGTGTCGATGTGAGGCTCATAACGGGTCGAGAAACTACTGATAACTCTTACCAGCAGCACTCCATATCAGCCCTGGCCAGGGACTTCCAGTTATAGCCAATCGAACACAGCGCAACATCAACTCCCTATACCGGGAAAGACGAAACCCCTCCTATTGCTCATTGCCTCCATGTGATTCGGGACTATACCCAAAAGCCACCGTTTTGCACTCCCTCTTGGACATGGTAAGGTGGAAATCAAACCACAGTGGGAATCACACAAGACTCTATGATGATCTTAGGTCTACAGACTAACCTGTACCAGTGTCACCGGAGAACTGCTATCTGACAATAGGTATAATACCATCTAGGAGTTCTCGGCGAGTCCGTTCAGTGTACCCAGTCTCCACTGAGCACCCGTACACCATCTTTGATGTCAAACACCAATGGATATGGGATCATTCATCGCCCATCATATGGGTCAAGATGCGTATATGCTAGTCTACTCTGGTGTATCGATGCCCTCTCTCGATACACCCTCGACTAGGAAAACTTATAGGATGTACTCGTTGACTACTATGGCCCCACTAGTATGATCTCATCATAGTCCCAGTAGTCAAGTACATATCCCAAGGGCTTTATCAACATGTGAGAGTAAGACAGTAAACTAATACAAGTCAACATGTTAAGACAAAGTGAAACCAAATAGCATACTATCATGTCGAGCAAGAAAGTCCTTACTATATATATCCAAGCATCCACTATAATATACATCATATGTACAACAATGGCCTCTAGGGCATATATACAACTAACAATATGTAATTTGTTACATAGGCTAAAGAGAGGTAGAGAACTGGGAAAGGGTGATAAGTTTCTAATAGTAGGGAATGGAGCAACTGTTGCAGCTAAAGCAGTTGACGAATATCACCTTGTATTACCAAATGGTAATACATTGATTCTGAACGACTGTTACTACATACCAAAGATGATGTGCAATATTATAACGGTTTCTTTGCTAACTAAAGAAGGATATAATTTCACATTATAGGATAATGTTATGAGCATTTTTCTCAATCAAGTGTTGATTGGTTTTGGCACGCTATGTAATGGTATATACGTTCTAAATCAAATGACAGTTCTAAACATACATAACACACAAAAGAGAAGGAGTTCAAAAATGAATGAAGCCTTCTCGTGGCACTGTAGACTAGGTCATATCAATGCGACAAGGCTAGCTAAGTTGCATAAAGATGGATATTTGAATCCGTTTGAATTTACATCTTACGAACTTGCGAGCCATGTCTTAAAGGTAAGATGACCAAAACTCTGTTTACTGGACACAGAGAAAGGGCTATTGAACTCTTTGGACTGATACATAGTGATGTATGCTGTCCTATGTCTACACATGCCAGGAATGGTTACTCGTACTTTATTACATTCACCGATGATCTCTCAAGATATGGACATGTGTTCCTATTGAAATATAAGTCTGAAGCTCTTAAGAAATTCAAGGAATATACGTGCGAAGTGGAGGACCAAACGGGTAAAAGTATTAAAATCCTTCGATCTGATCGAGGAGGAGAATACTTAAGCACGGAGTTCCTGAATTATTTAAAAGAGAATGCGATTCTCTCTCAGCTTACTCCTCCGTACACACCACAGCACAATGGTGTATCGGAACGCAGGAATCGCACCCTATTAGATATGGTGCGCTCAATGATGAGTACTGCTAAGTTACCTATTTCTTTTTGGGGTTATGCGCTTGAGACAGCCGTACACCTATTGAATATGGTTCCCACCAAATCTGTACCTACCACTCCATATGAGATATGGAAAGGGAAGAGACCATGTCTTAATTTTATTAAGATATGGGGTTGTCCGGCTTATGTTAAAACGCAAAATCCGGACAAGCTCGAAGCAAGGTCAGTTTTGTGCAAGTTTGTAGGATATCCCAAAAATTCGCGAGGGTATATCTTCTACCGCACCGAGGAACAAAAGGTGTTTGTTTCTCGACACGCCGCCTTTTTAGAAAAGGAATTTTTTGTGAAAGAAATTAGTGGCAATGAGGTAGAACTGGAAGAAGTTCCAACTACACAAACTATAACTGACAATTTGGTAGAACCGGAGGATTCAATAGTCCCCGACGAACCCCAGCCACTCCGTAGATCGAGTAGGGTTCCTCATCCACCTGAGAGTTACTACGGTTTTCTCGTAGACAGTGGGAGCGAGGATTGCATTATGGAAGATGATGACCTAACTAGTTTCGAGCAGGTCATCACAAGTGGGGACTCTGTGAAATGGCTGGATGCTGTAGGGTTCCTAGGCACTCTCAAGAGGTCTCACAAGGCATCAACCATGCCAATTTCAAATTTTACGGGTGCCGAGAAACCCTAATACGGATCGTTAACTAGAAATTTAGGCGAAAGATGCAACTAGTTTACAACTAAACTAAAAGAACGGAAATACAACCTTTGTAGATCCGGTTCTCCACCTCCATAGCTCCGCAATGAAGTCTCCTCGCTGTCCAAATGGAAACCCGGGCTCTAGCGTCGGCTTCATCGGAGAAATGGGCGGGCAAGGTCGTCGGCTTCGTGCCGAAGATGATCTACGTCGAGGCATCACAAGATCAAGCTCCCACTTCACCAAGTCATGAAACTTGTGAAGAAAACACACTCTACTACTTGGCAAGAGGTAGAGGATGAAGAAATAGGAAGTGGGTTCATTTTAGAATTGGATTTCTCACTCTTTTCATCAAGTTGCCATTGATGAGGCAAGCTTTTTCTTCAAGAAGAAGATGAAGAAGAAGAAGATAATATTATGATAAGTTTATTAAAAAAAAATAGAAAAGAATATCAATACTTATCATATAATGAACCATGGTCAAGTGTAGAGAGCTAACTATAGTTAGGTGAATGGTTAGGTTAGGCATGAAACAAAAATAGTGGACTTTTTCAAAGGTTCAAGAAGTTTCAACAAAGAAAGAAATATAGCCACCATTTTCCTTTTGCCAAAATGAAATAAATAAATCAATAAATAAATCAAATGAAACCCTAACCATTAACTAACCATGGTTTAATCATACACTTAACCAAGTAAGCATGTATCATCAAACATGATACAACCAAGTGCACAAAACTATATCGAATATACAATGTGCACATCTGAGCGAGAAAATCCATTTAAAGTGAACCAATACTAGTTAATGCAAAGTAATATATCAAATATATAATTATGCATCAAATCATTAAATCAACACGTGATTCAATGATCCGGTCATGTCGCACACAACCGACTAGTATACAATGTATCGATTTATCGAATTAATCCTTGATTCGATAACTAGGTTATATCGCATACAACCATTCGACACATTCATCGCGAGAATGAAATACGGTATCACATACACGCATGATTCTCGGTCCCGCACATATCTCATATGCGCTCCTATTTCGTTTCGCTTGAGCCAGGAAACCTCTGTGTAGGACTCTAAAGACTCGTCAATACGCCGGCAGCAGGTGATGATCATATCAAACACCCACAAGCCGCAAGCGGTCTGCTAAACGTAACGGCCACCCGGGTATTGAGCGATCAGAAGATTGACGAGCAAGCCCGCTCACACTCCTGTGAATCCAACCAGTAACACTTACCGTACAGTCCGGTCTGATGGTCTGATATGTCGCATATCTCGCCTAGGGGTGGTAAACGTCAGACCCCAATAGCTCGATAAGTCGTGTCGATATGAGGTCTATAACAATTCGAGAAACTACTGGTAACACTTACCAGTAAATCTCAGCAACCCTGGCCAGGGATTTCCTGTTATAGCCAATCGAACACAGCGCAACATCAACTCCCTATACCGGGAGAGATGAATCCCCTCCTATCGCTCATTGCCTTCATGTGATTCGGGACTGTACCCAAAAACCACCGTTTTGCACGCCCTCTTGGAAGTGGTAAGATGGAAATCAAAGCACAGTGGGAACCACACAAGACTCTATGACGATCTCGGGTCAACAGACTACTCTGTACCAGTGTCACCAGAGAACTGCCATCTGACGTAAGGTATAATACCATCTGGGAGTTCTCGGCGAGTCCGTACAGTGTACCCAGTCTCCACTGAGCACCCGTATATCATCTCTGATGTCAAACACCAATGGATATGGGATCATCCATCGCCCATCTGTATGGGTCGAGAAGGTATACGCTAGTCTACTCTGGTATATCGATGCCCCGTCTCGATACACCCACGACTAGGGACTTTGAAGGATGTACTTATGGACTACCATGTCCCTACTAGTATGATCCGCATCATAGTCCAGGTAGTCAAGTACTCATCCTAAGGGCTTTACCAACATGTAACAGAGAGACTATCAGTGTACACGTTAAGGTAAAGATCAACCAGATAGCATACTATCATGTCGAGCAAGAAAGTCCTCCCTATATATGTCCAAGCACCCACTACAATATACATCCTATGTATAGTAATGGCCTCTAGGGCATACATATAACTAACAATCTCCCACTTGCACTAGGGCCATCTGTAGCAGTGGTTGCAGTATCTCATACTCAACCATCCCATAAAAATCTCTCTCTGGGAATTGGCCTTCGTGAATGGATCCGCCGTGTTGTCCTCTGAGTCTACTCTCCTAATTTCGATCCCTTTGAGATCAAACATCTCCATGATCAGGTGATACTGCCTTAGAATATGTCTGGATCACTGATGGGACGGGTGTTCCTTGGCATAAGCGACAACTCCATTGTCTCACAATGGTTGGAACGTAGTTCATCTCATGAACTAATATATACCCAGACAACCTTTTTGGTAGCATCTTAAGTAGCGATGTATCCAGCCTTAATCGTCTAGTATGCCACGGTATCTAGTTTGGAACTCTTCCAATATACCGTCTCTTTACCGAGGGTAAAGACAATGCCTGTGACTGACTTTCAGTCGTCCTTATCACTCTGGAACCCTTCCAGTGATTCTCCCCAGGATCGGTTGACACCATCTCACTACAACTAGTGAGAATCCTAACATCCAATTAGATCTATCGCATAGATCCAAAATCCAGGATTTAGGAGGTATCACTTTGATCCTATTATGGAGAATTCTTGTGATAACCGGAGATTGACCGAGCGTAGCATAGGAAACTCCTTCCCTATCAAGAGTATGTCATCCACGTACTCTACGAGGATCGTCACTATACTCCTTACTACCTTTATTGTTTATACAAGGTTCATCTACCATTTTGATGATGTCAAACTCTTTGACTAACTCATCAAAACAGATGTTCCAACTCCGCGATACCTGCTTTATCCTATAAAGCATCTTGTACACATTTCCGCTGCTCCCACTATCTACGAAGCCCTCTGGCTGTGTACTTATAGACGTTCTCTTCTAAACCATCATTTAGAAAAGCAGTCATGGCACCCAACTGCCAGATATCGTAGTCATGGTACGTAGCCGTGGCAAGTAGGATCTGGATGGACTTAAGCATAGCTACTTGAAAAGGTTTCATCATTGTCCACGCCTGGTTGATGACGAAAACCTTTAACAAGTCTAGCTTTAAAAGTCTCAACTTTTCCATCTACACCAAGTAATCTTCTCAAGATATACTTGCTCCTGATGGGGATTTAACCCTTCAGATATAGCAGCCAAAGTCCATACTTTGCTGGTGTACATGGATTCCATCTCAGATCGCTAAGCATCCAGCCATTCTTACAGAGTCCCACTCCTGATGGCCAGCTCGAAACTAGTTGGGTCATCATCTCATGATGCAATCCTCGCTCCCACTGTCATAGAGAAACCGAAGTAACTCTCAGGTGGGTGAGAAACCCTACTAGATCGGCGGAGAGGCTGAGGTTCGTTGGTAACTATTGAACCCTTTGGTTCTTTCAAATCATGAGCTACAGTTTGTATAGCTGGAACATTCCCAGTTCTACATAACAGACCTTGCCTCGAGCTTGTCCGGATTTTGTTTTTAAGACATAGGCTGGACAACCCAAAATCTTAACTAACTTAAGAGATGGGCTCTTCCCTTATCATATCACATATGAAGTGGTAGGCAACTGATTTGATTCGAACCCTATTCAATAGGTATGCAGCTTCTCAAGTGCATAACTCCCAAAAGGAAATAGGTAACTCAGTAGTACTCATCATAGAGCACACCATATCACATAGGGTGCTATTGCTCCGCCCCGATATACCATCGTGCTATGGTGTATACGGAGGAGTAATGCTGAGAGAGAATCTCATTCTCCTTTAGAAAAGTCCAGGAATTCCGTGCTCAAGTATTCTCCTCCTTGATCTCATCAAAGGACATAATACTTATACCCATATTTTGGTTCTCTACTTCTAACTTATATTCTGTGAATATCTCAAAAGGTTCGGACTTGTGTTTCAACAGGAACATATGTCTGAATCTCGAGAGATTATCAGAGAATGTAACGAAGTATAAAGAACTAGTCTTGGCATGTGTAGACAGGGGACCTTACATACATCAACATGTATCATCCCAAGAGTTCACTAACTCTTTCTCTGTTTCCAGTAAACGGAGCTATGGTCATCTTATCTCTGTGACATGACTGACAAGTTTCATAAGATGTAAATTCAAACTGATTTAAATATGCATCTACATGTAACTTAAGCTAGTCGGGTCACATTGATATGACCTAGTCTACAATGCCTCAAGAAGGATTCGTTCATTTCTGAACTCTTCCTCTTGTGTGTGTTCCGTATATTAAAGAACTGTAGTTTGATTTAGAACATCAATGCTTTTAGATAACGTGCCTGAACCAATCAACTTTTGATATAGGAAATGTTCAAAACATTATCCAACTATACAAAATTTTATCATTTCTTTACTATTAAAGAGAGTGATATGATTTTGTATATCAGGTTCGGTATCTAATAACATTCGTTCAGAATCAATGTATTGTAATACAGGGTGACAGTGACCAACAGACTTGGCTGCAACACTTGCCCCGTTTTCTGCCTCATGAAACTTATCACCCGTTCTCAGTTCTCTACCTTTCTGTAGCCCTATGTAACAGTTTACATATCTGGGATCCTGATCCGGTATCATATACCCAGGACGTAGAGGATACAGAGAAACAGTTCTGTGTAACGAACACACCCGAAGATGATGCATCAACATGCACTCTCTTCGTTTGGGCGGCACGGGAATTCTGGTAATCCCCAATTTCCTGCTCTGTCTTATAACAATTATAAGTTGGAGCGGGACCAACGTTCCCCAGCTCAGTATAACAAGCGGGTTCAGTCAATATTCCGTATTATTATCTTGATTAAGGCGTGATATGGTCGCTACCTGGAGAGAGAGAGAAGAAAACACTCAGCGTGCGCTCTTACAAGAATAGATTGGTTATTATTTTATCTAATCAGGATGACTCCCACTGGTTTTTATCAAATCTTCCTTCAAACCCTAAAAGGAAAGACTAGCCGGGATTAATTACACACTACAAGTTCGCCAATCTTTCAGCCAGGCCAGTGTCGGTACTTTGAGGGAGGTCCTCCGTGCTTTCGCACGAACCTAATTAATGTAAACCTCGTTTTCCCAGAGGCGTAACCTCGTTGACACCTTTCTAGACACCTACTTGATCGGCTAATTGTAATGTGTAAAACTCTCCCAGGAGTAACAATTACTCGCAGCGGGTATCGGGATCCAACTATCTCATAGAAGGTATGCAATCTCATTGCAAATTTCAACACTTGAAATTCCCGATAATATTTTGCCCCTAGCGTCCTATGACCTTGACAGAGGTCAACAAACCATAGGCTGCTAGTCAAGTTCAACCCGTCATTTCCTGATTGAAGTAAACCCACCCGCACGACCCTTGACAGAGGTCAACAAGGTCGCACGACTACCCTAAATCAATCACATCATATGCTTATACAGATAAGCACTAATCAGCTACCGCACACTACGCCTTGACAGAGGTCAACAAACGCAGCACGAATACTAACCAGTACATATCTGAAATGACGGAGGGCTACGACAGGTTTTTCTGAAAACCTTTTGCGTAATGAACTTGATATCGTTGTAGAATCAAATGATTTTAAAATGGAGTGTTTTTGAGGCTTTTCTAGTTTTGCTAAAGGAGTCACTCCCGGTGAAGGGATCGTCGGTCCTTTCCTCGTCGAATGAGGTGCGGGATATATCACATATATCACTGTGCAAAGCAAAAACTCTTAAAAGCAATCAAAAGACAAACCGAGTGTGTAGCATCTGCCAGTTATTGCTAAAGGAGTCACTCCCGGTGAAGGGATCTCGGTCCTTTCCTCATCGAATAAGGTGCAGGATATATCACATATACCTCTGTGCAAAGCAAGAACTGTAGCTACCTGTTTTATTTTGAAATTCGATTCTACAACATCTTAGGTTTCTTTTATTTCATTAATCACATTAATGAAGTCCCATCATTTAAGTACCTAAACATCACAGATAAATACGACGTACACTTATGCCATCCGCATTCGCCTCGATGTCCCCTCATGCACCGTTAGGTTAGGTAACTAACGGCAGAGCGGGGCAGGGCTAGCGCGGGTGTAAAACATAAGTAACGTCTATATAATATATCATATATACTATATACTGTATCTATCACAGAACATCACATGATCACATCACAGATATCGCAGCAGAAGAAACATATGAAATATTGGATATACTAGGACGTCCGTGTTTTCAATACGAGCCAGTATAAAACACGGATTCCACGGTCGCGATGAATAGCCAAACCCACACCCCTAGACCCCTACGAGAGCGGCAAGCAACCCTACCAATTCTAGAGTTAGGAGACCCGGACTCGACTCCCCGAGTTGGTCTCCTACTGGACTCCAGAACTCGGTTACTTGTGCTCTCCTCCTTGGGTCTATCCTAGTGCGGAAAAGTAAATAATATACAACAACGGTGACAACTTCCGCAACCTGGAAGTGCCCCAATAAAAGAATATTACATACAAGTTTTTACATGAATAAAAATGAAAAACACTCATCTCACATAAAAGCCCCCGGCTATTCAAACACGACGATCCAATATAACATATCCAGCAACACATAACATCACATGTCATCAACGTAAGTAAATATGCGCATCCCAATTGTCGTTGACATATAGCAACGAAACCGGCGATATCACATATTACACTTACGGTCACAGAAAAGAAAGTGTAAAACTACAACAGTTGGAATCCGCAAACTCCATAGACATCGCATGCCTAATCAAATGAATTCCTTAGACATCGCATGCCTAACAATTATAAACCCCGCATTTTAGTCTCAAAATCGAAAACTCTTTTCAATATCAAGTCGGGCAATTCAACAGGATTCCCGACAATTTGATCGAATGCTCGTCGCAAACTTCAGTAGACGGCCGCACCCCCGATACCGTCGACGAAGTGCACCAAGGTGGAACACCGCTACCGCGAGCACCCGGACGGATGCTTTCGGCGACGGGGTTCTCCTATAGTCACTTGGTCGGGGCTATGGAGTGAGGCTGTCTATTAAGTTTACCCGGCGAGTCTCCGCGTACGCTACGTGATTGCGACGGACTTTTGATCACATCAAAATTCCGTGGCAACCTATCAAGCGAGACTAAAGTGCTATGTTTATAACATTCATTCAGTTATCTCATAACTCTTTGTGAATTCCAATTATTGTATCCCATTCCAGATAATTAGAAAATGTTAAACTTTCCGATCGAACATTCAAACACCCAAGTTTTCCCGATACAGATCAACACATGAAACAAGTCTAAAAACATTCAGTTCGTACCTCAGTACCAACGGTCCAGCCGTAGAAGGGTCAAGCCAACGCCTCACATGTGGCACGCCGTACTGCCCCAAACCCTAAGGTTCAAAGGGAAGTTCAAGACGGTCACATAATCGAGTTAAGGTTTGTTGTCTTCTAGAGGGACCATCGCTTTACTTGCACTACTTAGAACGTCTTTAAACCATGGAAAAAATCCAACACTTGGAAATTTCCCGGCAGGAGAAAAAGTGGGTATTTATATCCGGTCGAACTTTTTAACAGTTTCTAAAATATCCGGAAAAACATAAACGAAGTTAAATTATCCGATCAAATTAACGAATCCCCAATAAAAACCCAAGAAAACTCAACACTTGAGTGGAATTAAAAAATTCACATAAAAAATTGCCAAGAAAGGACCTAAGAATAAATATATGAAATTTGAGGGACTAAGTCCAAATTTGGGCCGCGGAAGCGCCGCCAAACCCCTGGTTTAGCAGCGGTTACGCGGTCGAATTATGGAATTAGAGGCCCAAACTTCATAGTAATTCTTAGTTTTTCCTGCTCTATTTTCTGAGAATTTTTAATTCACAAAAATCCCTGTTTTTGAAAATTGTACAGAGAGCATGGAAAATTTGGGGTTTCGGGTTCGATCGGGTTTCTAACATCGTCTACGCATCGCCTAAGGCTCTAGTTAGGCTCTGATACCACTGTAGGGTTCTTAGACACTCTCAAGAGGTCTCACAAGGCATCAACCATGCCAATTTCAAATTTTACGGTTGCCGAGAAACCCTAATACGGATCGTTAACTAGAAATTTTGGCGAAAGATGCAACTAGTTTACAACTAAACTAAAAGAACGGAAATACAACCTTTGTAGATCCGGTTCTCCACCTCCATAGCTCCGCAATGAAGTCTCCTCGCTGTCCAAATGGAAACCCGGGCTCTAGCGTCGGCTTCATCGGAGAAATGGGCGGGCAAGGTCGTCGGCTTCGTGCCGAAGATGATCTACGTCGAGGCATCACAAGATCAAGCTCCCACTTCACCAAGTCATGAAACTTGTGAAGAAAACACACTCTACTACTTGGCAAGAGGTAGAGGATGAAGAAATAGGAAGTGGATTCATTTTAGAATTGGATTTCTCACTCTTTTCATCAAGTTGCCATTGATGAGGCAAGCTTTTTCTTCAAGAAGAAGATGAAGAAGAAGAAGATAATATTATGATAAGTTTATTAAAAAAAATAGAAAAGAATATCAATACTTATCATATAATGAACCATGGTCAAGTGTAGAGAGCTAACTATAGTTAGGTGAATGGTTAGGTTAGGCATGAAACAAAAATGGTGGACTTTTTCAAAGGTTCAAGAAGTTTCAACAAAGAAAGAAATATAGCCACCATTTTCCTTTTGCCAAAATGAAATAAATAAATCAATAAATAAATCAAATGAAACCCTAACCATTAACTAACCATGGTTTAATCATACACTTAACCAAGTAAGCATGTATCATCAAACATGATACAACCAAGTGCACAAAACTATATCGAATATACAATGTGCACATCTGAGCGAGAAAATCCATTTAAAGTGAACCAATACTAGTTAATGCAAAGTAATATATCAAATATATAATTATGCATCAAATCATTAAATCAACACTTGATTCAATGATCCGGTCATGTCGCACACAACCGACTAGTATACAATGTATCGATTTATCGAATTAATCCTTGATTCGATAACTAGGTTATATCGCATACAACCATTCGACACATTCATCGCGATAATGAAATACGGTATCACATACACGCATGATTCTCGGTCCCGCACATATCTCATATGCGCTCCTATTTCGTTTCGCTTGAGCCAGGAAACCTCTGTGTAGGACTCTAAAGACTCGTCAATACGCCGGCAGCAGGTGATGATCATATCAAACACCCACAAGCCGCAAGCGGTCTGCTAAACGTAACGGCCACCCGGGTATTGAGCGATCAGAAGATCGACGAGCAAGCCCGCTCACACTCCTGTGAATCCAACCAGTAACACTTACCGTACAGTCCGGTCTGATCGTCTGATATGTCGCATATCTCGCCTAGGGATGGTAAACGTCAGACCCCAATAGCTCGATAAGTCGTGTCGATATGAGGTCTATAACAATTCGAGAAACTACTGGTAACACTTACCAGTAAATCTCAGCAACCCTGGCCAGGGATTTCCTGTTATAGCCAATCGAACACAGCGCAACATCAACTCCCTATACCGGGAGAGATGAATCCCCTCCTATCGCTCATTGCCTTCATGTGATTCGGGACTGTACCCAAAAACCACCGTTTTGCACGCCCTCTTGGACGTGGTAAGATGGAAATCAAAGCACAGTGGGAACCACACAAGACTCTATGACGATCTCGGGTCAACAGACTACTCTGTACCAGTGTCACCAGAGAACTGCCATCTGACGTAAGGTATAATACCATCTGGGAGTTCTCGGCGAGTCCGTCCAGTGTACCCAGTCTCCACTGAGCACCCGTATATCATCTCTGATGTCAAACACCAATGGATATGGGATCATCCATCGCCCATCTGTATGGGTCGAGAAGGTATACGCTAGTCTACTCTGGTATATCGATGCCCCGTCTCGATACACCCACGACTAGGGACTTTGAAGGATGTACTTATGGACTACCATGTCCCTACTAGTATGATCCGCATCATAGTCCAGGTAGTCAAGTACTCATCCTAAGGGCTTTACCAACATGTAACAGAGAGACTATCAGTGTACACGTTAAGGTAAAGATCAACCAGATAGCATACTATCATGTCGAGCAAGAAAGTCCTCCCTATATATGTCCAAGCACCCACTACAATATACATCCTATGTATAGTAATGGCCTCTAGGGCATACATATAACTAACAGATGCTATGCGATCTGAGCTGGAATCTATATACACCAGCAAAGTATGGACTTTGGAAGTTGCTCCTGAAGGGGTAAAACCCCTCGGGTGCAAGTGGATCTTTAAGAAGAAAATTGGTGTAGATGGAAAAGTTTAGACTTTCAATGCTAGACTTGTTGTAAAAGGTTTTCGTCAATGACCTGGTGTCGATTATGATGAAACCATTTCTCCAGTGGTTATGCTTAAGTCCATCACGATCTTACTGCCATTGCTGCATACCATGACTACAAAATCTGGCAGATGGACGTCAAGACCACTTTTCTAAATGCTGATTTAGAAGAGAGCGTATACATGACTCAGCCAGAGGGCTTCGTAGACAGTGGGAGCAGCGGAAAGGTGTGCAAGCTGCTTAAATCCATCTACGGATTAAAGCAGGCATCACGGAGCTGGAACATCTATTTCGATGAAGCTGTCAAAGAGTTTGACTTCATCAAAAATTAAGATGAACCATGTGTATATAAGAAGATAGTAAAGAGTAAGGTTGTCTTTCTCATATTGTACGTGGATGATATACTGTTGATAGGAAATGATATTCCTATGCTACACTCGGTCAAGCTCTTCTTATCAGACAAGTTCTCTATGAAAGATCTAAGTGATGCCTCCTATATCTTAGGGATAAAGATCTATAGAGATAGATCTAGACGGATGTTGGGATTGTCCCAAACCAGGTACATAGACACCATACTAAAGAGGTTTAGTATGGAAGATTCTAAGCATGGTAATTTACCCGCTTGTTAAGGAATCACTCTCTCCAAAGAGATGTCTCCCAAGACTGATTTGGAAAGGGCTCGCATGCAAGGGATACCCTATGCCTCGGCAGTCGGGTCAATCATGTATGCGATGTTGTGTACCAAACCGGATGTATCTTACTCACTGGGTGTAGTGAGTAGGTATCAATCAGACCCAGAGGAGAAACACTGGACAGCTATGAAGAACATTGATAAGTTCTTGAGAAGGACTAAAGAAATGTTCTTGGTGTATGGTAACGGTGAACTCCAGGTGGAGTCCTTTACCAATTCGAGCTTCCAGAGTGATAAGGACGACAGTAAGCCAGTCTCGGGTTTTGTCTTCACCCTCAATAGAGGGGCGGTATATTGGAAGAGTTCCAAGCTAGATACCATAGCAGACTCGACGATGGAAGCTGAATACATCGCTGCCAACGATGCTACCAAAGAGGCTGTCTGGATGAAGAAGTTCATAAGATGAACTTGGTGAAGTTCCATCCATTAAAGCATCCAATACCTGTGTATTCTGATAACAATGGAGCTGTAGCTTTGTCCAAGGTACCCCAGTCCCATCAGTGATCCAGACATATTCTTAGGCAGTATCACTTGATCATGGTGATAGTAGATTGCCGGGAGATCGAGGTCAGGAGAATGGGCTCGAAGGATAACACAGCGGATCCTCTCACGAAGATCCCTCCCCAGATGCTATTCGAGAGACTTTTTTGGATGTTGGGTATGAGATACTACAACAACTAGCCTTAGTGCAAGTGGAAGATTGTTAGTGATATGTATGTCCTAGAGGCCATTATTGTATGATATAGTGGATGCTTGGACATATATATAGAGGACTTTCTTGCTCGACATGATAGTATGCTATCTGGTTGCCTTTATCTTAACATGTTCACTGGTATTATTATACTGTCTCTCATATACATATTGATAAAGCCCTTAGGATGTTGGCTTGACTACCAGGACTATGATGCGGATCATACCACTAGGACTTGGGTAGTCCACAAGCACATCCTTCAATTGTTCTTAGTCGAAGGAATATCAAGACAGGGCATCGATATTCCAGAGTAGACTAGTGTGTATGTTTCTTGACACTATATGGGGCGATGGTTGATCCCATATCCATTGGTGTTCGACATCAAAGATTGTACACATGTGTAAGTCCACAGTAGCGCCCCGGTCGTCTAACAGAATCTTTTTACAAACTGGCGCTATCGTGTACCGTAACCCGGATCTGCCATTAAAGCTAAACTAACAAACTAGAAAGTGGGTAGAAACATTATACCGAATGATCCGAGTCCTTCGGTCTTCAACCATCATCCCACGCTTTGTTGCGGCTGCTCCAATCTCCGGAATCTCCAGTCTTCTCGTCCAGGTGGCACCACGTCAACGGATCTTTAAACGGGCTCCCGCCTCTGAACCGAGGCAAATCAGGTCGTCAAGTTTGCTAAAAGAGACGACCAAGATGTTGTAGAGAATGAGTAGAACACTTTGTCTCGTTACGTCCAAGGCTATGGATGAACGGTTAATGAAGTTGCCTTTTGAATCGGGTGATGAAAAAATGGAGCTATGAAATTTCCATACACATAAACTATAATCTTTTCTCAAATGAAATCAATCAACAACCATATCATCCTCTCAAGGTGGTGGCCGGCCACTAAATAGAGGGGGGAGGTGAGTGTAGGAGAGGGAGGGTGACTCTAACAATGAAGCTTATCATGACTCACTAAAGACACCTAGTGTGAACACATTAATGAAAGTGATGATTCATTAACTATAGTCATCAACTCATTAATGCATCATTAATGAACAAAGCTACTTCATTATCCTAGTCACTATCCTAGTCACCTCTTCTAGAAGCTTCCACATAAATCCCAAGAAAAGATAAATCCGTATTTAACCGAATGTTAAATACTGCTGATAGAAAACTGGAAACTGGCAACTTCCAAAAGTGATCCTGAAACGAATTTCAGGATAACCCCGTATCATTATAAACATACCCGCATTTATATTACGACCGAATACAAATGTAACTGAGACAAAGATATTATATCTATACAGTATAATACTGGGTTCCGGCTTAAACCAAAGCCTACCAGTATTATCTGCCCGAAAAATGACACGTGCGAAAATGCACATGCTTTTTCCGAGCCTTGCCATATCACCATACGGCCTCTACAACGTTTCGCCCGAACTTGGGAAAGTGTCTATGGGGGACTCTAATGACTCATCAACACACTGGCACTGGGTATAACCACTAGCACATCAGAGGTACTAGCTGCACGTAACGTTTTGCCTATTTATTGATTGGAAGGGAAGCTGACTAGCAAACTCATCTATAAACTCTACTGAGCCTGACAGTGACAATGTATACACAGTCCGGTCCATTCGTCTAAAGAGTATCGCATATCGAGTCTAGGGGGTGGATAAAATCAGACCCCTAATAACGCGATAAATCGTGTCGGCATGAAGCCCATCACCACCTGAAAAACTACTGATCCCAATCAGTAATTCTCCACTACCTCAGCCGAGGATTCCTAGTGATGGCCACCCGTGCACTGCGCGACATCAACCCCTAATACCGGGAAAGACGAATCCCCGACGATCCGCTCACTTGCCTCCAATGTGGCTCGGGACTGTACCCAACTAAAACCTGTTTGCACAACTCATTTGAGCGTGGTAGGGTAGTAATCTAAGCACAGTGGGAACTCACATGAGACAAATGATGATCTCAGGTCGATGAACTAACCTGTACACATGTCACCAGGGAATTGCTTTCTGACGATATGTATAATACCAACTAGCAGATTCCCGGCGAGTCCTGTCTGGTGTACTCATAACCTAATGAGCATCTGTATACATCTTAGGTGATCAAACTGACACCAGTAGCTTGTGAGACCGGCCACCGCCCCTCATTGGGGTCTCGACTGTAAACACTAGTCTACTCTGGAGTATCGATGCCCTGTCTCGAAACTCCCACGACTAGGGACACTTTAAGGATGTGCTTACAGACCCCAGCTCCCACGTATATGATCGCCATCAAACTGCTGGTAGTCAAGCAAGAATCCTATGGGCTCTATCATCATGCAATAGTGAACTAAAGCATGTATACGATGATAAAGACTAACCAGATAGCATACTATTATCTCGAGCAAGACTGTCTTATCGGTATAGGTCCTGCCTCAATCATTGCAATCACGTACCTGCGATCCAATAATTGACTTTGAGGGCACTGTCTCCAACAATCTCCCACTTGCACTTAAGGTTAATTATTGCGATGTCGCATACTCACAGCCCGTATGATACCGAACATCCAACTTCTCTATTAATCAGTTTCACAAAGCTAGTTTGTAAAACTCTTGTGTTCGAGAAATAGCCTCAGTGAGTGGATCCGCCCTGATGTTTCTTTCTATACCTCTCTTAATCTCAAGTTCGCGGAGAAAGCCATCTCCCGAATCGAGTAATACCTGTCTCAGAATATGTCTGGATATCTGATGGGACCTAGTCCATAAATGAACTCCTAATCCAAACTTCTTAGACTGTATCGATAACTGAACCTAATCAGTATCCAGCACCAAGCCTCCCACAGTCCATAATACTGTCCCTACAGATGATGGATATCTGATGGGACCTAGTCCATAAATGAACTCCTAATCCTCTTGGACCACCTGTCCATAATACTGTCCCTCGTCAGAGGGAAAACTATAACTCTGACAATCTCTCTGTCATTCATGTCACCTCTGAAGCCTGGAATGATAACCGTCTCCCGAAGGAGGCTGCCGTCATCAAATCTGTAGAACATGTACTCATGTTCTAAAACTGCTTTCTTATGTTTCTCCAGGATTGAATTAATATAAACTTATCGCATCAAGTGCAAAAACTGCATCTGGTGTGGTACTTGACATCTCACGATTGACTCAATTGCCTAAACAAGTGATCTGCCAATCATGCACATCCTTCTCTCCTTTAGTCTCCAAGACACCTTTAGAGAGGGTGACTCCATCATCTGCAGGTAGACCACCATGCCAGGAGTCATCTATTCTAAATACCATTAGAATACTGTCAAAGTACCCAAATTGGGAAACTACCCAAATCTAGATCTAATAACCATAGATCTAGTAACCAGAATGTCTGATATTATATCCATGTCCTTTGTGAAGAAACAACTGTGTGATAACCACAGTACAACCTATCGTAGTATAGGAATTTTACTTCCTACTCTGTGTATGTCATCCAAATACCAGGACATCACACCCTACTACCTTCTCAACAGATCCATCCCCTATTCTGATGAAATCAAAGCTATGACTGACTCATCAAAACTAGATGATCTATCTCCGCTATATCTGCTCAAGTCTATAAATAGACATAAGCTACTTGCCTACTATGCTTCCGCTGCTCCCACTGACTACGACAACCCTCTGGCAGAATAATATATACGTGCACTTCTAAAGCTAGTTTAGAACGACGCTATACTTATCCTTCTGCCGGGTCTCATAGTCTGGAACAACAGTAGTGTCAAGTCTGGGTAAACAAGAACCTCCCTGTCACCGTCCTTGAGGCTACCTGAGTACCTCTCGGGTGTCTAAGGTTACCTACCATATCTGTGGAGTGGCTAATGGAATGTCAAAACTGATTGAATATATAGGTCCTATTAAATTTTCCGTAATCGTTTGCGGTTCTGGAATCACTTCCAGTTCTACCATACTCCCACGACTGTTTTCTGAAAAAATCCATTTTACCAAAACTGTGGCGAGTCAAGAACAATATCACTATTGATCTCCCAGATGGTAGAAATGTCAACCCTCGTCAAAGCCAGGGTCAACCCACAAACAGCCATTACAGAAACGTGCCTTGAGTTATCCAATGTCTGGTTTTAAGCATATGCTGGACAACTCCCCGTACCTTAACATCGTTAAGATATGAACCATTCTATATATAATATAGAAATAGAGGCACTAATTTAATTGGAACCAGATTCAAACCATGCAGCTGTCTCCAGTGCATATCAACTTAATGGAGAGAGGCTAATTAGCATTACTCAACTTAGGAATACATCCAATTATGAGTAACCCGAAAGAGAAACAAGTTTCTCATAACCATTACTATCATCTGAATACCAATCACAAGAATCTACATCTTCAATCTCTTTGAAGAATCCCGATACTTGTGATACCTGGTTCTCTACTTTATTCTTATACCCACAACTTCTCAAAACTTAGACATTGTATTTCTACGAAACACTTGTCTAATAACTAGAGAAGTCATAAGTAAACAGAATATAGTACGAGGACCTACTCCTTTGTCCTGACGGACACTGGACAACATACAATACTCTGTATAAGTCCGCTGAGTTGAATAACTCAAAACCTGTGCATCGTAGGTTGAAAACTGTATCCAGGAGATTTCCTCAAATATCACCAATTACAACGAATTCCGATATAATGAGGATGATCACCTAATTCCCAATAACTTACTCCCACTCATCATCTGTAAAAACCATACAGATATGAGAATGAAACCTGGTAAATACATATCCTGGAGTAAGTATGTAATCGGGAAATCAGTTTACAATTAACAATGCACAGTGAAACTGAAACATGAAAATGCCTCGTAGGGTATTCTGGTTTTCCTAGTAATGCCTCTTCCATAATCCAATTCATGACTCTAACCGTATATCTCTTTGCCATCTCTCCAAGTCCCTTTATTTGTCTTTATTCATTACCTTCTGTACACCATCGTTATGCTAAATGGTTTTCTTCCTTCCCTACCGTTCGGCACCAGCCTATGGTATGGAAGAAGACTATCCAGTATGCATAACAGGTGTACCCTCCTAATCCTATGAGTACTCGCAACTTGAGAGAAGGTGATGATAAAAGATAACTGAATAATACCTTATTCTATTTCTCCCGAACTGGGAAAAAAGCAAAGGTGAAATAGGAGTAGCGATGAAGTACGCGGTTTGGTCGTGAATGATAACAGTCGCAATTTACTTTGCCTTCTTTCTAATCCCTTTTATTTTGTCTTTACATATTACCTTCTGTACACCCTACTTAGGCTAATTGGTTTTCTTCATTTCCTACCTTTCGGCACCAGCCTATGATTTGGAATAAGACTATCCAATAAGCGTAATAGGTGTACTCTCCTAAACGAAGGAGCTCTCGCAACCCGAGAGAAGGTGATAATAAAAGACAACTGAATAAACTAATTCTATTTCTCCTGAATCTGGATCCATCCTCGAAGAAGTCCCTCCGAGTTTGTATATAACCATACGATGGATCTATCCAATGGAAGTGGATATCCGTAGTAATACGGGGTGTTCTGAGAAATCCAAAGGGTAAAAGAAGGAGCGGCAATGACTTATGCAACCCGGACAATCCAAAAGCCAGTATTTTAAGAAGGTTCGGTCAACTTGGTTACTGAGTCATAGTCTAGGGTCGGTCAATGGCCGCTGCCAAAGAGAGAGAGAGATAAAAGAAACACTCTGCGTGCACTCTAACCTAGATAAGAATGGTTATCACTTTATCTAATCAGGAAACCTCCCACTGTAATCTCAAATTCTCCTCCAAACCTGAAAGAAGAATTAGTCGGGATCACCCGAAGAGTAAACCAACTCATGAGTGGGAATCGGGATCCAACTCTCATCGCATGGTAACTTGATGGAAGCCACTCAAGTTATCACACTCCAGAAGGTATGCGCATGCCTGGCAAGTTTCCTGTATCTTTGAAACTCCCGATGTGATTTTTGCCCCATGCTCTTATGACCTTGACGAAAGCCAACAAATCATAAGTCACATGCCAAGTTCTGCCCGTCATTATCCAGGTTAATTTGAACCCACCCGTACATACCCTTGACGAAAGCCAAAAAGGTAATACGACTGTCCCAAACCAACACATCTATCTATGCTACAAATGAATACCCCAGCAGCTACCAAGCACTATGCCTTGGCGAAAGTCAACAAACATAGCTTGAATACTACTGACCATCCATAAGATACGACGTAGGGCTACGACTGGTTTTTGGCGAAAAACCTTTAACGTAATGAACTTGATCTCGTTGAAGGAACCTGATAGCTTTTTATAAAAATATAGTGGCGAAGACGTTTTGCTAAAGAGGTCACTCCCGGTGAAGGGATCTCGGCTCTTTCCTCGTGGAATGAGGTGCAGGATATTCTAACTGAATACCGCGATGCAAAGCAACTTGTAATCGACTATATTGAAGTTACTACCCTGACGTAAACTTCTGCCTAAGGGGTCACTCCCGGTGAAGGGATCTCGGCCCTTGCCTCGTCGAATGAGGTGCGGGATATTCTAACTGAATATCACTATGCAAAACAAAAGGAAACACTTTGTAATAACACCTTTTAAAATTTGTTCCAACAACATCAAATATAGGTTTGTTTTATCCTTGCATTGATAAGAATCAATGCAGTCCTATCAATCAATCACACCAGAAAAGAACGAAAATATAATGTACGTATATGCCATCCGCATTCATCACTGGGTCCCGTCATCACTCGTTAGGTTACTTAACTAACGACAGAGCGGGGGCTGGACTAGCGCGGGTGTAAAACATATACAACATCTAATAGTATATATACCAATATACAATAATCGCTCCAGGCGTAATAATATGCAACATTACAGAAAAGAAATAAGCATCACAGAACAATACAGATAATCTGGGATCCCCGGGTTTCACAGAGCCGCTACTGAATCCCGACGTTCCCCTGGTCGTGTGGATAGCCTGTGCAATGAAACCTAGACCACTACGGGTGCGGCAAGTTACCCGCCAAAACCTGAAGCGAGGTAGTCCCCACAGCATAGTGAATGGAACACCCGGCACTTCACGGAATCCGGTAAATTGAGCACCCCTCCTTGGGTCAACCTGTACCCCCTACGAGTGCGGCGAATAGTGTGCCAATTCTAGAGTGAGGTCCCTTTGCCTCTCAAAGCCATGAGATACGGACCCGTTGCCCTCCAGAACCCAGCTATCCGTGCACTCCTTCGCGGGATGAACCTAGTACAGAAATAATAATATGTACAACGGGTACATCGACCTCGACCCGGTCGTGCCCCAAAAGAATATTATACAAACAGGCAGTGACGGCAGTCCACATGTTGGACGCTCGCCCCGCAATATCAAATGTACAAATAAATCCAAACTGCACTATCATTGCACCCTGCTATCCACCACGACATATCCGCAACATCACAGCACAATACAGAACATCAACGCGAATGTCACGTTCGCAAACCCGTCTAAAAGAACTATAGCAATCAGACGCGGTTTACCGATCAAATGACATTCCTGGTTGGAGATATAATGTAAATACTGCATACTAACAAGTTTAAAATTTCGATCGACTAAATTTCCCGAAGTGGACCCCACGTACATTTGGTATACAGTAACAAAATTTGGGCCAAAAAAACATATACCAAAATCCACAATTTCCCATTTTAAACTCACTGGAAAAATTTGGGGCACTGTTCCCGCAAAAGCGCGGCGGATCAGCGGCCAAACCCTGGTTTGGGCCGCGGATCCGCGGCCGTTCTGTAGGATCACGTGACCAAATTTCACCAGTTTGCTTAGAATTGCCTGCTTAGTTTTCTGTGATATGTCAAATAATTTTTTAGACCTGATTTAAAATCGACAGAAACCTTGAACAGAAAATTGTAGTTTTGCGAAATCCGTTCGATCGATGTTTTAAACGTGTTAGCACAAGTTAGTAAAGCTTAATGGTGAGTCTCTGATACCACTGTAAGTCCACGGTAGCGCCCCGGCCGTCTAACAGACGCCAAATGCGGAACAAAATCTTTTTACAAACTGGCGCTATCGTGTACCGTAACCCGGATCTGCCATTAAAGCTAAACTAACAAACTAGAAAGTGGGTAGAAACGTTATACCGAATGATCCGAGTCCTTCGGTCTTCAACCATCATCCCACGCTTTGTTGCGGCTGCTCCAATCTCCGGAATCTCCAGTCTTCTCGTCCAGGTGGCACCACGTCGACGGAATTTTAAACGGGCTCCCGCCTCTGAACCGAGGCAACTCGGTCGTCAAGTTTGCTAAAAGAGACGCCCAAGATGTTGTAGAGAATGAGTATAACACTTTGTCTCGTTACGTCCAAGGCTTTGGACCAACGGTTAATGAAGTTGCCTTTTGAATCGGGTGATGAAAAAATGGAGCTATGAAATTTCCATACACATAAACTATAATCTTTTCTCAAATGAAATCAATCAACAACCATATCATCCTCTCAAGGAGGTGGTCGGCCACTAAATAGAGGGGGGAGGTGAGTGTAGGAGAGGGAGGGTGACTCTAACAATGAAGCTTATCATAACTCACTAAAGACACCTAGTGTGAACACATTAATGAAAGTGATGATTCATTAACCATAGTCATCAACTCATTAATGCATCATTAATGAACAAAGCCACCTCACTATCCTAGTCACCTCTTCTAGAAGCTTCCACACAAATCCCAAGAAAAGATAAATCCGTATTTAACCGAATATTAAATACTGCTGATAGAAAACTGGAAACTGGCAACTTCCAAAAGTGATCCTGAAACGAATTTCAGGATAACCCCGTATCAGTATAAACATACCCGCATTTGTATTACGACCGAATACAAATGCAACTGAGACAAAGATATTATATCTACACAGTATAATACTGGGTTCCGGCTTAAACCAAAGCCTACCAGTATTATCTGCTCGAAAAATGACACGTGCGAAAACGCACGTGCTTTTTCCGAGCCTTGCCATATCACCATACGGCCTCTACAACGTTTTGCTCGAACTTGGGAAAGTGTCTGTGGGGGACTCTAATGACTCATCAATACACTGGCACTGGGTATAACCACTAGCACGTCAGAGGTACTAGCTGCACATAACGTTTTGCCTATGTATTGATTGGAAGGGAAGCTGATGACCGAACTCATCTATAAACCCTACTGAGCCTGACAGTGATAATGTATATACAGTCCGGTCCATTCGTCTAAAGAGTATCGCATATCGAGTCTAGGGGGTGGATAAAGTCAGACCCCTAATAACGCGATAAATCGTGTCGGCATGAAGCCCATCACCACCTGAGAAACTACTGATCCCAATCAGTAATTCTCCACTACCTCGGCCAAGGATTCCTAGTGATGGCCACCCGTGCACTGCGGGACATCAACCCCCAATACCGGGAGAGACGAATCCCCGACGATCCGCTCACTTGCCTCCAATGTGGCTCGGGACTGTACCCAACTAAAACCTGTTTGCACAACTCATTTGATCGTGGTAGGGTAGTAATCTAAGCACAGTGGGAACTCACATGAGACAAATGACGATCTCAGGTCGATGAACTAACCTGTACACATGTCACCAGGGAATTGCTATCTGACGATATGTATAATACCAACTAGCAGATTCCCGGCGAGTCCTGTCCGGTGTACTCATAACCTAATGAGCATATGTATACATCTTAGGTGATCAAACTAACACAGTGGCTTGTGAGACCGGCCACCGCCCCTCGTCGGGGTCTCGACTGTATACACTAGTCTACTCTGGAGTATCGATGCCCTGTCTCGAAACTCCCACGACTAGGGACACTTTAAGGATGTGCTTACAGACCCCAGCTCCCACGTATATGATCGCCATCATACTGCTGGTAGTCAAGCAAGAATCCTATGGGCTCTATCATCATGCAATAGTGAACTAAAGCATGTATACGATGATAAAGACTAACCAGATAGCATACTATTATCTCGAGCAAGACTGTCTTATCGGTATAGGTCCTGCCTCAATCATTGCAATCATGTACCTGCGATCCAATAATTGACTTTGAGGGCACTATCTCCAACAACATGTGCTCATAAGAGAATAGGTACACCGAACAGGACTCGCCGAGAACTCCTAGATGGTACTATACTTATCGTCAGATAGCAGTTCTCTGGTGACACCGGTACATGTTAGTATGTAGACCCGAGATCGTCATAGAGTCTTGTGTGGTTCCCATTATGCTTCGATTTCCTCCCTACCACGGCTTAAAGGAATCGTGCAAACTGGTGGATTTTGGGTACAATCCCGAGTCACATGGAGGCAATGAGCGATAGGAGGGGTTTCGTCTCTCCCGGTTGTCATGACCCGAAATTGGCACGTGACGGCCCATAAACTACGCAACGTCTGCAGGCGTAACGCAATTTAAGTAAGCCGAAAACCCGGCAATCTAAACCATCAAAAGTAGTAAGTGATAATAGCATTTTCAAAACTTTTGAAATCTCAACCCAAATTCTTTAAAGTCCAACTTTTAGTTTCTTAAAAATTTCGGCAGCACCTCCTTTGTAAAACTCAACCCCAAAAATGGGTATAACATAAATATAAAGTAAAGCATCCCCAACGGGAGAAAATCCATGCCCAACGGCGGAAAACAACTACCACAACAGATATACGACGCCGTAGCGAAGAAATAAAAGACGATATAACTAAAACTGTATAAAAAACTTTCAAATCACCAAAATTTACAATATCTTCCTCACATCAAGTCTCTAACTCATACACATGAAAGGGGTAGATGGAGAGTACAGGATACAACGAATATACAATACGCAACATCGGATAACCGTAAAACCCACCTATAGATAAAACTGTACACAATCCGCCGTAGCGGTATCCGCTGCAAAAGATGATACGAAAGATGAAAAGCCTGCCGCGACTGCCCTGAGGGACTACCTGCAAAACACTGTGGCACAACTGGGGTGAGTTACCAACTCGTGAATAGTAAATGACATATGCAGGTAATCACAAGTATGCACGTACAGCGCAAATCTAATACATGCAAGCGGATAGCAATAAATGGTCATATATATGCAACAGTCGTGAAAGGTACTCTAGCAGGTACAACTAATACATGAAGCAATAATTTGACAATATATATATGCAACAGTCATGAAAGGTACTCTATCAGGTACTACTAATACATGAAGCAATGCATATAACATAAATGAGGAGTATAGAAATAAAACATCTCATTCTCACGGAATCCTGACCTCGTGATAGAACCAAAGTCCATCAAGACAATCTAAATCCTAAATTTCTTCAAATCAGCCCCCAAATTGGCTCTCATATCCTGTAAGTCTCATATATCATGAATGTACAATATCAAGTATATCTCATATATCCTGAACGTACAATATCAAGTAAACCTCATATATCCTGAATGTACAGTGTCAAGTGAATCTCATATATCCAATATCCAGTATCGAGTAAGTTTCAAATAAAGTGAGTTTCCAACATCGACCCCCAAAAACATCATGAAACAAGTGTCTAGTATCGACACATAAATACTGATCTATCAGGTGTTGTCACCACGACTGGCCCCCTGATAGGTACGTATCATACGCTATTCCGAAATTCAAGTGCCTAGCTCTGACAATTGAAATTCGACGTATCCATACGTACATGACCCCGGCCTATAATCCCACGATACCCGTCGAGTCAAAGGTACTGTCACCGGTAGGTATTTGCCCACCTTCCACGCTCAATCGGCATGGACCGTCGATCTTCTTGCCGAGGGGAACCGTACCGGGCCCCACCATGTACCCTCACACGGCCCACGACGCTCCTCGCATGGGGTATATACATATATATCAGAACCGATAAATCTCATGGTGGCTGCTGAAATATCATATCAAGAGAAACCGGGTTTTTCAAATAATGCATAATTTCATGAAACAACCACGGTCCTCAAATCAAGAAAGCATCAAGAAATGAATAAGTATAAATGCATGAATCAATACATATATGCATCCCATTCCACTAATATATATATAGGCATATATAACAGCGTCCCATTCCACTGTTATATATACTTAGGGGTAAAAATATCAGAGAACATCATATGAAATCTATGAATATAATATATGCAACATGAAACAGTAATATAAGCATATAAAGGAAAAACCGCTATTTAACTGCAACAAGTATATATATATATATATATATATATATATATATATAATGCGGTTCCTAATTTCCCCAAATCCATACAACATCAAATAAAGGTGAACATGTAGCTATAGCCAGGTATGCGCAACCACGTCGATATAGCAAGATATGTGTATCTACATCAATATGTAATACCCACCAGGTATATGTGTAAGTAGGTATGAAAGCTGTACATGTAGCTATGTCTCATGTGTATATATACTTGTCATTAATGGTACGATACCATATCGGTACATAGGTAACTAGCATGTAGGCATGGCAAGGTATACCACTATCATATACGCCAACGCATAAGAATCAATGACCCCACGTCAATGACAAAACAGTACCACATAGGTAAGTGTAACCCTAACTAGGTAAGTGAGTATACATGTAAGTATGTATGCACGGTGTACATGTAACTAGCAAGGTATATGAGTGTACATGTAACTATATGTGCATAGCAAGGCATATGTGTAAGCATGTAGGTATACAGATATGCTATACGTCGTATGTACGAAGGAAAATAAGGATCATGCTTCGATATCCTTAAACAAATACAATATCACATATGTATAGGTGTTGTGCGTGTCATGGAAATTATCGACGTTGTGGGTGTAGCATACAATTAGTGCTCGTGCAACATGAACCGTCAATAATAGTGTTGTGTCTCATTAATACTAAGTCCATGCACAATAGGAAATGAGATATGCAACAAAGGTACACATGCACAATCAATATCCGTATACTTCTATCTAATAGTCATGTCATTTGATCTAGCCCAGACGCATAACGCCATGCGGGCGATCCCCCTGTAGATGTGAAATCTACTCACCAACGTTCCTGACTAAGCAAAGCCAACCACCTGCTTTCCTTTCTCCGCAGCGTCCGAAGTCCTCGCCTACGATCCTGAAAGCATATAACAATATAACAAGTATATATTAGCAATCGAGCAATAACACGTACCAACTACGTTTGACCGATGCACCAACTCCAAACATACTCTCAAGTGTTCGTCAAGTGGTTAACGCGCGTTGCGACACTACGGAACCAACTCAAGAGTAAAAGCTACACAAAGACACAAACGACATCAGCACGACCCTAGCTAGGAACGCAAAGCGACACAACTACCAAGCCTAGACCTTGATTGTACCGATTGCGCATTCACAACACAAGTCTAAAGCTAACACAATTCTAGCGATATCAAACACCTTAAAACCGCTTAACTAAGTTATCCAAACCACTTCCATAATTTTAAACTCGCCCAATTATGTTTTACAAAAACCTAGTAAGCAATATATATCATTTTATCACAAAACTACAACTTTTTACCAAACTAGCATTTACAAACATCACTAATTAGCAAGATTAAACCATACAAACCCTTACTAGAATTTTAATCCCACTTGATTAGGATTTAGTAAAAGTTTAGTTTGCTAATTAGCTTAATTATCCGATTAGGAAAATATCATTTAACAAATTAACAACTTGGTTAAGTTTTCATAATCTTCAAATAACAATTAACTATTTCATCAAGATAAATCCTAACTTGAACTTCATTAAAATTATCATGAATTAATTAAACATGAATTTAAAGCTATAATTAAACAATTAAATAGCTAGCTTATGATTTAAACATAACAATTAAGGATTAGGGTTAGGCTTTTATACCTCACAAAAGATCAAAATCAAGCAACTAGAAATCCAAAGTTAGCCTCCAAAAATCCTAATTTGATGAAGATTCAAGCTTGATTGAAGAAGAAGAATGATGGGTTTTGATTATATTTGAGTTTGGATGAATAAATTTGGATTTTTCATGAATTTTTCAAGCTTTAAAATGAAGAAATGAGGTGAAGAAGGAGATGGGGCAGCAAGGTGATCAAGTGGCTGGCCAAGGGAAGAATGGGGGGAATTTTGGTGAAGTGTGGAATTTTCGAGCTAAAAACACTAATTAATGCTCATAAATGCAAATGCCACCTTTTCTTTTCTTTAAAATTCAATGAAACCACAAATATCTAGATATTTTTGGTTAGAAGGTTAAAAACATAATCTAGTGATTAACTTAGCATAAAACCATATTAGTAGTAATTAACCCATACCAAAAAGTAATTACCACTAATAAAGTGCACAAATAAAGCATTGAAATAATATTTTAATTAGGGAAAAATTCTATCTGAACCAAAACTTCCCATTGACCCCCAAAACACGTGCACTAGCTTCATTCTAGCTAAACTAGGTGCCGTGAAGTCTATACAGAAATTTGATCACAATCGGGTTAAAACGGAAAACACCGACAATTTTACCCTAAAAACGGAAAATTCGCAAAACGATTTCTAAAACGTTACAATCTTACCCCCTTAAGGAAATTCGGTCCCCGAATTTAAAATTCTCACTAAGCGTACATTCAAAGAGATGAGTACAAAAACTCCAAAATCTCGCTCGCAGCCTCCCAAGTGATCACCTCACTATACGGCTACGCCAAGAACCTTCACATATAGCAAGACCCTTGACCGAAGTCTCTCCACCTGCCGATCCACAATAATTGTCGGCTGCTGGTGAATGAAAGATCGCGTCCAAAAGAATGGTCTGGTGCTGAATCATGTGAGAAAGGTCATGAAGGTATTTGCGAAGTATCGACACAAGGAAAACGGGGTTAATACTCAAAAATCTGGGTGGAAGTGCCAAATTATAGGCAACGGAACTAACTCGCTCGAGGATCTCAAAGGACCAACAAATCTGGGACTAAGCTTCCTAAAACTCAACACGCCATTTCATCGGAAAAATCCGTAGGAATACATGATCTCCTACTGTGAACTCAAGTCTGCGACCACCACGGTCGGCATAAGACTTCTGTCTGCACTGGGCTGCTCTCATCCTGACCTGAATCAACAGGATCTTCTCCATAGTCTCATGACTAGCTAGGGTCCAAAATCCTACTCTCACAGAGTCAGAAAAACAGACTGGCGATCGACACGACCTACCAAACAAAACCTAAAGGTTGCCAATTGAAACGTCTCCTGATAACAGCTATCGAAGGAGAACCCTAACAATGGCAAGTGACGATCCCAACAGCCAACAAACACTGAGTACGTACGCACAAGCATATCCTCCTGAGTCTATATAGTCCGCTCTAACTGACCATCGTCCCACAGATGGAAAAGCGGAGCTAAAGCTCAACTAGTACCTAAGGCTTCCTGAAGCTTCTGCCAACGACGGCTAGCGAACGGGATGTCTTTATTGGATACAATGCATGAAGGAACTCCGTGCAAACGTACACACTTACCGAAGAACAATAGAGCAAACTGAGCATAACCGGACAGCAAACACCCAAATGGAGTCACGCATTGTCTAAACCTGGGTAGACACCACAACGAA
This sequence comes from Agapanthus africanus, assembly GCA_030015575.1. NCBI lineage: Eukaryota > Viridiplantae > Streptophyta > Magnoliopsida > Asparagales > Amaryllidaceae > Agapanthus > Agapanthus africanus. The sequence continues at coordinate 199,475,113 of CM057347.1, read as the reverse complement.
ATTCATGGAGATCTGCTCCCATTCCCACTCTAAAACGGTTAAAGGTTGCAACTCTCCAGCCGGTCTCAAATGCTCAACCTTAGCTCGCAACAAGACAAGCACCTCGAAACAAAATCCGAAACTTCACACTTCAACCCTGCCCACCCGTAACAATTTCACAAGTCATGTTACATCTTGGTGGCACTTGGGGTGAACACAGAAAGCTGACTGATGTGCCTGCCCTAGAACCCCGCGTCTCTACCTATCAGTATCAGGTACACACCAACGAGTCCGTAACGTAGCACACCCTGGTCATAAATCAAGGACTCCGAATCTTTACCCTGCCGAACTTGCTCAAGTATCACAGACAACGAGCATCGGTAGGTTGTGCCTCACGAAAACGATTAAGTAAAAGTGGACGGGTGCGGACATGAGCAAGCTATTTCCCTCTTTAGAACAGGCGAACCTAGCTATACTCCACAATCACACAAGAACTGTAACTCTGCAGAAAACTGTCTCTGAACTGCGCACAACTGGAACAAGATACCCCCAGGCCTACGACTCAAAGCATCAGCTACCAAAATCGCCTTGCCACGGGAAACAAAGGATCTCACAATCACAATCCTTCACAAGCTCCATCCAACGGCGTTGTCTCAACAATCAAAACCCGTTGCAGGAAGATGTGCATTAAGCTCTGGTGGTCTGTGAAAATCTGACACAACTTTCCATACAAGTAGTGTCCCAAACCTGCAATGCACGACCACCGCGGCCATCTCCAGATCATGAGTGGGATATCCTGCTCGTATTTCCTCCAACTGTCGGGAAGCAAAAGCGATAACTCTTTAGTGCCACATCAGTACACAATCGAGCCCCACTCACGAAACATCACAGTTAAACAACTAAGTAGCCCGATCCAGAAGCAAAGATAGAACTGGTGCAGTCATCAACCGAGTCTTCAACTGCTGAAAACTCCGCACGCATGCCTCAGTCCAAGAAAAGGAACCTCCTTCCTGGTCAGTCCAATCAACGGTGCAGTGATACACAAACAATCCTGCACGAAACGGCGGTAAAAACCTGCTAAGCCCAAGAATCTGCGGACCTCCGTCCCGGATATAAGTCTGGGCCCAAGCTGTACGGCCTCGATCTTCATCGGGTCCATACGAAAACCATCTCCTGTAACCACATGACCTAGGAAGACAACACAATCAAGCCTGAAGGAACACTCTGAGAATTTAGCAAACTGCCGGGGCTCTCCCAATGTTTGCAAAGAAAATCTTCAAGTGCTGCTCAAGTTCCTCACGACACATTGGAATAGACCAGAATGTCATCAATAACGCAATAATCAACTGGTCGAGGAACGGCCTGAAAAAAATCTAGTTCATCACATCCACGAATGCTGCTAGGGCAATGGTGAGTCCAACGACACCACCAAAACACATACTGCCCGTAGCACGCACAAAAGCAGCCTTCGGAATGTCATCACTCCGAACCCGCAACTAATGATGACCCGATCCCAAACAAAATTAGAAAATGCCTCGCACTCTGGAGCAAGTAGAAGAAATCGTCAATGCGAGGTAAAGGATGCCAATCTGCACCGTAACTCAGTTCAATTTACGATCAATCAACGCACAACCTCAAACTGCCATCTTTCTCCATGACGAACAGAACAGGAGTTCCCCAAAGAGAAACACTTGGACGTACAAGTCCCACCTATCTAGAAATTCTGCAGCAGATCCTTAAGCTCCTTAAGTTTCGCCGGCTCATCTGGAACAACGTCGGAAAACCCTCGCACGATAGGAGCCCGGTCCAACAAACCCACTGTGGCTTCGGTATCACTAATGGAATACAAGAATCCTCGACATCCTCTCCTCAAAAGCCGACTAGCGAAAAAGGCTGAATTCAAGCTGTGATAGGCGGCACCACTGTCCCCCTGCACAACAAGAACTGACTCGCCGGGAAAACAAAATCTGACTGTTTCCTCACGGCAATCCACAGACGCCTAGCACGTAGCTAACCAATCTATGCCCAGGAGAACATCAAATCCAACATCTTAAGAAGGATCAAAATGACGGACGAATCTCTATCTCCTATCCGATTGGCACAGGACTAAAATACGTGTCGCGCAACAAAAGAATCGCTGACAGAAGTTAACACAACAACGGCTGATCTAGCTAACCGACTCTCCTCGTCCCAAGCCTCTACTACTCCCGCGACGTGCACGAAACCTGTCACGGCGACTGAACCTCTGTCTCTGGGCTGGTACACCGGCACGAGTCCTCCTCTGTCCTCGAACTCCTAAAGTCTCGGAAAGACGCTCCTCATCAAATAGGGCTGCGTCCACTGGTGCTGTGTAAGTAACACAATGCAGTGCTGATCGTAAGGAATAACTGGGACAGGGGTGGCAACCTCCTGTAGCTGCGCTCGACTGGCCTCAACCAAAGACCTCATCGTCTGGTGCAAGTCCTGCAACTCTACCTCAAGCCCAGCGATACGATCTATCGAAGGCGGATCCTGTAAGTGCACGGCGGTGCCCCGGCCGTCAATCCGACGCCGGAATGCGGAAGCGATGATTTACCTTAACTTTTAAAACCGGCACCACCGCGCACTATAAACCCGGATCGTGCCATTAAACTAGTCCTAGCTATCTAGAGAACGGGTAGAGAGATATACCGAGCGATCCGTGTCCTTCGGTCTTCTCGTCGTCGTCCCGATCTCTCCGTCGAATCTCCGGTCTCCACCAAGTCGCCGGAAGGGCACCACGTCGCCGGCTTCTTTTACGGGCTCCCACCTCTGGACCGAGGCAACTCGGGCACGAAGTTGGCGAGCCGACGTGCCCAAGGATTGCTGTAGAATACGTATAGTGTTCTATGTCTCATTTTGGGGTTTGAGGAAGTTGCCTTTGGTGGAGGAAATGAACCATGAATCTTTTGCAATGAACTAGGGAATTTTGTAGCAAGAAATGAACAAAAATTCCTCTCTCAAAATTTTGGACAGCCCCTTAGGAGCATGGCCGGCCAAGCATGGTGGATGGGAATGAGAATGAAGTGTGTATGAAAGTCCAAGAGGGGGTGGAGGAATAATGCAAGAGAATAAGGATAATCATGATGTGAAATGATCATAACCATAATCACACTCCAAGAACAAATCAACTCCCATCACCAAAAGTGAAACCATCATGAACCATCATGAACCCACAAGTCAAGCCATGATGACTAAAGAAAGTCAAGTGATCATGACACAACAAAATGCAAATAACACCCTCCACAAATGCTTATTTGCACAAATGCAAATAAGCCATCCTCCACCAATCTTCGGCCAATGAAAGATACAAAGAAATATGGCCGAAACGGAAAACAAACTGGCAACTCCAAAAAACTGATCCTGTAATTAATTACAGGAAAACCCCGCTACTGTATATACATACCCGCATTTGTATTCCGACCGAATACAAATGCAATGAGACAAAATCTACACTGTGCAATACTAGGATCCGGCTTAAACCAAAGCCCGCTAGTATTTTCCGTCCGATCATGATCCGTGCAATACCGTACGTACCTGATCGAACCCTGTCATATCTCCATACGGCCTCTACAGCGTTTCGCCCGAAACTTGAGAAACTGGTCTGTGGGGGACTCTAAAGACTCGTCAATACTATGGCTGTGGATTTAACCACTAGCACGTCAGAGATATTAGCTATACGTGACGGGCTACCAGCTATTGACCAAAAGGGACGTCGATGAGCGAACTCATCCTGACACCCTACTGAGCCTGTCAGTGACAATATCCGTACAGTCCGGTCCGTTCGTCTATGAGCATCGCATGGCGGGCCTAGGGGGTGGTAAAAGTCAGACCTCCAAAAGCGGTACAAGTCGTGTCGGAGTGTAGCCCAGAACACCCTGAGATACTACTGGAATACCTACATGTAAATCTTCTGCCTTTGCCAAGGACTTCGTGTAAGGGCTCTCCTAGACACAGCGTGACCTCACCCCCAATACCGGGAGAGACGAACACCTGAAGATCCGCTCACTGCCTCCATATGGCTCGGGACTGTACCTAACTAAAACCTGTTTGCACGTCTCCTTTGAGCGTGGTAGGTGTTAGTTATATGTATGCCCTAGAGGCCATAACTATACATAGGATGTATATTGTAGTGGATGCTGGGACATATATAGGGAGGACTTTCTTGCTCGACATGATAGTATGCTATCTGGTTGATCTTTACCTTAACGTGTACACTGATTGTCTTCCTGTTACTGTAGGGTTCCTAGGCACTCTCAAGAGGTCTCACAAGGCATCAACCATGCCAATTTAAAATTTTACGGTGCCGAGAAACCCTAAACTACGGATCGTTGGCTAGATGTCTAGGCGAAAAAGCAACTAGTAAACTACTTTACTAAGAGAATACGGAAATACAACCTTTGTAGATCCGGTCCTCCACCTCCACGGCTCCGTGATGAAGTCCTCTCCGCTGTCCAAATCAAATCCCGGGCTCTAGCGTCGGCTTCATTGGAGAAAGAGCGGGCTAGGTCATCGACGACGTGCCGAAGATGATCTACGTCGAGGCATCGCTAGATCAAGCTCCACCTTCATCAAGCTTTAAAAACTTGTGAAGGAAACACACTCTACTACTTGGCAAGAGGTAGAGGATGAAGAAATAGGAAGTGGGTTCACTTTAGAATTGGATTTCTCACTCATTTTCATCAATCACCATTGATGAAGTGAAGCTTTCTTCATGAAAGAAGATGAAGAAGAAGAAGAAAGTGTTATGATAAGTTAATTAATATTGTAAAGAAAATCAATACTTATCATATAATGAACCATGGTCAAGTGTAGAGATTTAATCATGGTTGAAAGGAATGGTTAGGGTTAAGCATGAGACAAAAATGGTCACTTGGTCAAAACATCATGAAGCTTCAATATGAAACAAAATTAGCCACCATTTTCTCTTTATGCCTTTTTTATTTATTTCCAAAATGAATAAATAGATAAATAAATGAGAAAAGGAAATAAAACCCTAATCATAAGTTTAACCATGGTTTAATTCTATACACTTAACCAAGTAAACATGCATCATCAAACATGATACAATCAAGTGCACAAAAGTATATCACATATACAACTTGTGCAATCCAAGTGAGAGAATCCATATAAAGTGAACCAATACTAGTTAATGCAAAATAATATATCAAATATATTATTATACATTAAATCATTAAATCAACACTTGATTCAATGATCCGGTCATGTCGCACATAACCGACTAGTATCCAATGTATCGGCTTATCGAATCAATCCTTGATTCGATATCTAAGTTATAACGAATATAACCAATCGATACATTCATCGCGAGAATGGAATACGGTATCACATACACGCATTATTCTCGGTCCCGCACATATCTCATATGCGCTCCTATTTCGTTTTGCTTGAGCCAGGAAACCTCTGTGTAGGACTCTAAAGACTCGTCAATACGCCGGCAGCAGGTGATGATCATATCAAACACCCACAAGCCGCAAGCGGTCTGCTAAACGTAACGGCCACCCGGGTATTGAGCGATCAGAAGATCGACGAGCAAGCCCGCTCACACTCCAGTGAATCCAACAAGTAACACTACCGTACAGTCCGGTCTGTTCGTCTGATATGTCGCATATCTTGCCTAGGGGTGGTAAACGTCAGACCCCAATAGCTCGATAAGTCGTGTCGATATGAGGTCTATAACAATTCGAGAAACTACTGGTAACACTTACCAGTAAATCTCAGAAACCCTGGCCAGGGATTTCCGGTTATAGCCAATCGAACACAGCGCAACATCGACTCCCTATACCGGGAGAGACGAATCCCCTCCTATCGCTCATTGCCTCCATGTGATTCGGGACTATACCCAAAAACCACCGTTTTGCACGCCCTCTTGGACGTGGTAAGGTGGAAATCAAAGCACAGTGGGAACCACACAAGACTCTATGACGATCTCGGGTCAACAGACTACTCTGTACCAGTGTCACCAGAGAACTGCCATCTGACGTGAGGTATAATACCATCTGGGAGTTCTCGGCGAGTCCGTCCAGTGTACCCAGTCTCCACTGAGCACCCGTATATCATCTCTGATGTCAAACATCAATGGATATGGGATCATCCATCGCCCATCTGTATGGGTCGAGAAGGTATACGCTAGTCTACTCTGGTATATCGATGCCCCGTCTCGATATACCCACGACTAGGGATTTTGAAGGATGTACTTATAGACTATCTGTCCCCACTAGTATGATATGCATCATAGTCCAGGTAGTCAAGTACACATCCTAAGGGCTTTACCAACATGTAACAGAGAGACAATCAATATACACGTTAAGGTAAAGAGCAACCAGATAGCATACTATCATGTCGAGCAAGAAAGTCCTCCCTATATATGTCCCAGCATCCACTACAATATACATCCTATGTACAGTAATGGCTTCTAGGGCATACATATAACTAACAATCTCCCACTTGCACTAGGGCCATCTGTAGCAGTGGTTGCAGTATCGCATACTCAACCATCCCATAAAAGTCTCTCTCTGGGAACAGGCCTTCGTGAGTGGATCCGCCGTGTTGTCCTCTGAGTCTACTCTCCTAACCTCGATCACCCTGGAGATCAACCATCTCCATGATCAGGTGAAACTGCCTTAGAATATGTCTGGATCACTGATGGGACCTACGTTCCTTGGCATAAGCCACAACTCCATTGTCACACAATAGGAGGAACGTAGTTCATCTCATGAACCAATATACACCCAAACATCCTCTTCGGTAGCATCTTAAGTAGCGATGTATCCAGCCTTTATCATCTAGTATGTCACGGTATCTAGCTTGGAACTCTTCCAACATACCGTCCCTTTACTGAGGGTAAAGACAATGCCTGTGACTGACACTCAGTCGTCTTTATCACCCTGGAACACTTCCAGTGATTCTTCCCAGGATCAATTGATACCGTCTCACTACAACTAGTGAGGCTCCTAACATCCATTTAGATCTATCTCATAGATCCAAAACCCAGGATTTAGGAGGTATCACTTTGATCCTATATGGAGAATCCTTGTGATAAGCGGAGATTGACCGAGCGTAGCATAGAAAACTCCTTTCTTATCAAGAGTATGACATCCACGTGCTCTACGAGGATCTCCACCATACTCCCTACTACCTTTTTGTTTATACAAGGTTCATCTACCATTTGATGATGTCAAACTGTTTGACTACTACATCAAAACAGATGTTCCAACTCCGCGATGCCTGCTTTATCCTATAAAACATCTTGTGCACGTTTCCGCTGCTCCCACTGTCTACGAAGCCCTCTGGCTGTGTACTTATAGACGCTCTCTTCCAAATCATCATTTAGAAAAGAAGTCAAGACACCCAACCGCCAGATATCGTAGTCATAGTATGTAGCCGTGGCAAGTAGGATCTGGATGGACTTAAGCATAGCTACTTGAAAAGGTTTCATCATTATCCACGCCTGGTCGATGAAGAAAAGCTTTAACAAGTCTAGCTTTGAAAGCCTCAACTTTTCCATCTACACCAAGTAATCTTCTCAAGATTTACTTGCTCCTGATGGGGATTTAACCCTTCAGATATAGCAACCAAAGTCCATACTTTGTTGGTGTACATGGATTCCATCTCAGATCACTAAGCATCCAGCCATTCTTATAGAGTCCCACTCTTGATGGCCAGCTCGACACTAGTTGGGTCACCATCTCATGATGTAATCCTCGCTCCCACTGTCATAGAGAAACCGAAATATCTCTCAGGTGGGTGAAGAACCTTGCTAGATCAGCGGAGAGGCTGAGGTTCGTTGGAATCTACTGAATCCTTTAGTTCTACCAAATCATCTGCTGTTGTTTGTATAGCTGGAACCTTTCCAGTTGTACATAACAGACCTTGCCTCGAGCTTGTCCGGATTATGCTTTTAGACATAGCCCGGACAACCCCAAATCTTAACTAACTTAAGAGATGGGCTCTTCCCTTATCATATCAAATATGGAGTGGTAGGCAACTGATTTGATTTGAACCCTATTCAATAGGTATGCAGCTTCTCAAGTGCATAACTCTCAAAAAGGAAATAGGTAACTCAGTAGTACTCATCATAGAGCACACCATATCATATAGGGTGTGATTGCTCCGCCCCGATATACCATCGTGCTATGGTGTATACGGAGGAGTAATGCTGAGAGAGAATCTCATCCTCCTTTAGAAAAGTCCAGGATTTCCGTGCTCAAGTATTCTCCTCCTTGATCTCATCAAAGGACATAATACTTATACCCATATTTTGGTTCTCTACTTCTAACTTATATTCTGTGAATATCTCAAAAGGTTCGGACTTTTGTTTCAACAAGAACATATGTCTGAATCTAAAGAGATCATCAGAGAACGTAATGAAGTACAAAGAACCGGTCTTGGCATGTGTAGACAGGGGACCTACATACATCAACATGTATCATCCCAAGAGTTCACTAACTCTTTCTCTGTTTCCAGTAAACGGAGCTATGGTCATCTTGTCTCTGTGACATGACTGGCAAGTTTCATAAGATGTAAATTCAAACTGATTTAAATATGCATCTAAAATGTAACTTCAGCCAGTCGTATCGCATTGATATGACCTAGTCTACAATGCCTCAAGAAGAATTCGTTCATTTCTGAACTCTTCCTCTTGTGTGTGTTCCGTATACTAAAGAACTGTAGTTTGATTTAGAACATCAACGCTTTTAGATAACGTGCCTGAACCGATCAACTTTTGATATAAGAAATGTTCAAAACATTATCCAACAATACAAAATTTTATCATTTCTTTACTAATAAAGAGACTGATATGATTTTGTATATCAGGTTCGGTATCTAATAACATTCGTTCAGAACCAATGTATTGATAATACAGGGTGACAGTGACCAACAGACTTGGCTGCAACTCTTGCCCCGTTTTCTGCCTCATGAAACTTATCACCCGTTTTCAGTCCTCTACCTTTCTGTAGCCCAGATTACATATCAGGGATCCTGATCTGGTATCACATACCCAGGACGTAAAGGTTACTGAGAAAAAGTTCTCTGTAATGAACACACCCGAAGATGATGCATCATCATGCACTCTCCTCGTTTGGGCGGCACGGGAATTCTGGTAATCCCCAATTTCCTGCTCTGTCTTATAACAATTATAAGTTGGAGCGGGACCAACGTTCCCCAGCTCAGTATAACAAGCGGGTTTGGTCAATAATCTGTATTATTATCTTGATTAAGGCGTGATATGGTCGCTACCTGGAGAGAGAGAGAAGAAAACACTCAGCGTGCGCTCTTGCAAGAATAGATTGGTTATTATTTTATCTAATCAGGATGGCTCCCACTGCTTTTTATCAAATCTTCCTTCAAACCTAAAAAGGAAAGACTAGCCGGGATTAATTACACACTACAAGTTCGCCAATCTTTCAGCCAGGCCAGTGTCGGTACTTTGAGGGAGGTCCCCCGTGTTTTCGCACGAACCTAATTAATGTAAACCTCGTTTTCTCAGAGGCGTAACCCCGTTGACACCTTTCTAGACACCTACTTGATTAGCTAATTGCAATGTGTAAAACTCTCCCAGGAGTAACTCTTACTCGCAGCGGGTATCGGGATCCAACTATCTCATAGAAGGTATGCAATCTCATTGCAAATTTCAACACTTGAAATTCCCGATAATATTTTGCCCCTAACCTCCTATGACCTTGACAAAGGCCAACAAACCATAGGATGCTAGTCAAGTTCAACCCGTCATTTCCTGATTGAATTAAACCCACCCGTACGGCACTTGACAAAGGCCAACAAGGTCGCACGACTACCCTAATCCAATCTGCATCATATGCATAAGCAGATAAGCACCAGTTAGTTACCGCACACTGCGCCTTGACAAAGGCCAACAAACGCAGCATGAATACTAACTACTACTTATCTGAAATGACGGAGGGCTACGACAGGTTTTTCTGAAAACCTATTGCGTAATGAACTTGATATCGTTGTAGAATCAAATGATTTTAAAAATGGAATGTTTTTGAGGCTTTTCTAGTTTTGCTAAAGGAGTCACTCCCGGTGAAGGGATCGTCGGTCCTTTCCTCGTCGAATGAGGTGCGGGATATATCATATATATCACTGTGCAAAGCAAAAACTCTTAAAAGCAATCAAAAAACAAACCGAGTGTGTAGCATCTGCCAGTTATTGCTAAAGGAGTCACTCCCGGTGAAGGGATCTCGGTCCTTTCCTCATCGAATAAGGTGCAGGATATATCACATATACCGCTGTGCAAAGCAAGAACTGTAGCTACCTGTTTTATTTTGAAATTCGATTCTACAACATCTTAGGTTTCTTTTATTTCATTAATCACATTAATGAAGTCCCATCATTTAAGTACCTAAACATCACAGATAAATACGACGTACACTTATGCCATCCGCATTCGCCTCGATGTCCCCTCGTGCATTGTTAGGTTAGGTAACTAACGGCAGAGGAGGGCAGGGCTAGCGCGGCTGTAAAACATAAGTAACGTCTATATAATATATCATATATACTATATACAGTATCCATCACAGAACATATCACAGCAGAAGAAACATATGAAATATTGGATATACTAGGACGTCCGTGTTTTCAATACGAGCCAGTATAAAACACGGATTCCACGGTCGCGATGAATAGCCAAACCCACACCCATAGACCCCTACGAGAGCGGCAAGCAACCCTACCAATTCTAGAGTTAGGAGACCCGGACTCGACTCCTCGAGTTGGTCTCTCACTGGACTCCAGAACCCGGTTACTTGTGCTCTCCTCCTTGGGTCTATCCTAGTGCAGAAAAGTAAATAATATACAAAAGGTGACATCTTCCGCAACCTGGAAGTGCCCCAATGAAAGAATATTACATACAAGTTTTTACATGAATGAAAATGAAAAACACTCATCTCACATAAAAACCCCCGGCTATTCAAACACGACGATCCAATATAACATATCCAGTAACACATAACATCACATGTCATCAATGTAAGTAAATATGCGCATCCCAATTGTCGTTGACATATAGCAACGAAACCGGCGATATCACATATTACACTTACGGTCACAGAAAAGAAAGTGTAAAACTACAACAGTTGGAATCCGCAAACTCCATAGACATCGCATGCCTAATCAAATGAACTCCTTAGACATCGCATGCCTAACAATTATAAACCCCGCATTTTAGTCTCAAAATCGAAAACACTTTTCAATACCTAGTCGGGCAATTCAACAGGATTCCCGACATCCTGATCGAATGCTCGTCGCAAACTTCAGTAGACGGCTGCACCCCCGATACCATCGACGAAGTGCACCAAGGCGGAACACCGCTGCCGCGAGCACCCGAACGGATGCTTTCGGCGATGGGGTTCTCTTACAGTCACTTGGTCGGGGCTATGGAGCGAGGCTGTCTATTAAGTTTACCCGGCGAGTATCCGCGTACGCTACGTGATTGCGACGGACTTTTGATCACATCAAAATTCCGTGGCAACCGATCAAGTGAGACTAAACTGCTATGTTTATAACATTCATTCAGTTATCTCATAACTTTTTGTGAATTCCAATTATTGTATCACATTCCAGATAATTAGAAAATGTTAAACTTTTCGATCGAACATTCAAACACCCAAGTTTTCCCGAAACAGATCAACACATGAAACAAGTCTAAAAACATTCAGTTCGTGCCTCAGTACCAACGGTCCAGCCGTAGAAGGGTCAAGCCAACGCCTCACATGTGGCACGCCGTACTGCCCCAAACCCGAAGGTTCAAAGGGCAGTTCAAGACGGTCACATAATCGAGTTAAGGTTTGTTGTCTTCTAGAGGGACCATCGCGTTACTTGCACTACTTAGAACGTCGTTAAACCACGAAAAAATCCAACACTTGGAAATTTCCCGACAGGGGAAAAATTGGGTATTTATATCCGGTCGAACTTTTTAACATATTCAAAAATTATCCGGAAAGTCAAATAGACAAAATCTGATACTCCGATCGAAACACCGAATCCCCAAAACAACCCCAGAAAATTCAACTCTTGAATAAGTATTAAAAATTCCCAGAAAATCCAGCATAATAAAATAGGAGTTACTGTACAATCAGGGAAGGATGACGTCATCAACTTGCCGCGGAACCGCCGCAGAAGTCAGGCTTCTGCCGCGGTTCCGCCGCGGTTTGTACTGTTCATGAGAAACTTTTTGCACCGTAATTCTTAGATTTCCCTGCTGAATTTTTTAAGCATTTTTAATCTGGAAAAATACCAGTTTTTAGAAAAAGTCCAGAGAGCATGGAAATTTTGGGGTTTCGGTTCGTTCGGACTTCAAACTCCGTCTAGACTTCGCCTAAGGCTCTAGCTAGGCTCTGATACCACTGTAGGGTTCCTAGGCACTCTCAAGAGTTCTCATAAGGCATCAACTATGCCAATTTAAAATTTTACGGTGCCGAGAAACCCTAAACTACGGATCGTTGGCTAGATGTCTAGGCGAAAAAGCAACTAGTAAACTACTTTACTAAGAGAATACGGAAATACAACCTTTGTAGATCCGGTCCTCCACCTCCACGGCTCCGTGATGAAGTCCTCTCCGCTGTCCAAATCAAATCCCGGGCTCTAGCGTCGGCTTCATCGGAGAAAGAGCGGGCTAGGTCATCGACGACGTGCCGAAGATGATCTACGTCGAGGCATCGCTAGATCAAGCTCCACCTTCATCAAGCTTTAAAAACTTGTGAAGGAAATACACTCTACTACTTGGCAAGAGGTAGAGGATGAAGAAATAGGAAGTGGGTTCACTTTAGAATTGGATTTCTCACTCATTTTCATCAATCACCATTGATGAAGTGAAGCTTTCTTCATGAAAGAAGATGAAGAAGAAGAAGAAAGTGTTATGATAAGTTAATTAATATTGTAAAGAAAATCAATACTTATCATATAATGAACCATGGTCAAGTGTAGAGATTTAATCATGGTTGAAAGGAATGGTTAGGGTTAAGCATGAGATAAAAATGGTCACTTGGTCAAAGCTTCATGAAGCTTCAATATGAAACAAAATTAGCCACCATTTTCTCTTTATGCCTTTTTTATTTATTTCCAAAATGAATAAATAAATAAATAAATGAGAAAAGGAAATAAAACCCTAATCATAAGTTTAACCATGGTTTAATTCTATACACTTAACCAAGTAAACATGCATCATCAAACATGATACAATCAAGTGCACAAAAGTATATCACATATACAACTTGTGCAATCCAAGTGAGAGAATCCATATAAAGTGAACCAATACTAGTTAATGCAAAGTAATATATCAAATATATAATTATACATTAAATCATTAAATCAACACTTGATTCAATGATCCGGTCATGTCGCACATAACCGACTAGTATCCAATGTATCGGCTTATCGAATCAATCCTTGATTCGATATCTAGGTTATATCGAATATAACCAATCGATACATTCATCGCGAGAATGGAATACGGTATCACATACACGCATTATTCTCGGTCCCGCACATATCTCATATGCGCTCCTATTTCGTTTTGCTTGAGCCAGGAAACCTCTGTGTAGGACTCTAAAGACTCGTCAATATGCCGGCAGCAGGTGATGATCATATCAAACACCCACAAGCCGCAAGCGGTCTGCTAAACGTAACGGCCACCCGGGTATTGAGCGATCAGAAGATCGACGAGCAAGCCCGCTCACACTCCAGTGAATCCAACCAGTAACACTACCGTACAGTCCGGTCTGTTCGTCTGATATGTCGCATATCTTGCCTAGGGGTGGTAAACGTCAGACCCCAATAGCTCGATAAGTCGTGTCGATATGAGATCTATAACAATTCGAGAAACTACTGGTAACACTTACCAGTAAATCTCAGCAACCCTGGCCAGGGATTTCCGGTTATAGCCAATCGAACACAGCGCAACATCAACTCCCTATACCGGGAGAGACGAATCCCCTCCTATCGCTCACTGCCTCCATGTGATTCGGGACTGTACCCAAAAACCACCGTTTTGCACGCCCTCTTGGACGTGGTAAGGTGGAAATCAAAGCACAGTGGGAACCACACAAGACTCTATGACGATCTCGGGTCAACAGACTACTCTGTACCAGTGTCACCAGAGAACTGCCATCTGACGTGAGGTATAATACCATCTGGGAGTTCTCGGCGAGTCCGTCCAGTGTACCTAGTCTCCACTGAGCACCCGTATATCATCTCTGATGTCAAACATCAATGGATATGGGATCATCCATCGCCCATCTGTATGGGTCGAGAAGGTATACGCTAGTCTACTCTGGTATATCGATGCCCCGTCTCGATATACCCACGACTAGGGATTTTGAAGGATGTACTTATAGACTATCTGTCCCCACTAGTATGATCTGCATCATAGTCCAGGTAGTCAAGTACACATCCTAAGGGCTTTACCAACATGTAACAGAGAGACAATCAATATACACGTTAAGGTAAAGAGCAACCAGATAGCATATTATCATGTCGAGCAAGAAAGTCCTCCCTATATATGTCCCAGCATCCACTACAATATACATCCTATGTACAGTAATGGCCTCTAGGGCATACATATAACTAACAATCTCCCACTTGCACTAGGGCCATCTGTAGCAGTGGTTGCAGTATCTCATACTCAACCATCCCATAAAAGTATCTCTCTGGGAACAGGCCTTCGTGAGTGGATCCGCCGTGTTGTCCTCTGAGTCTACTCTCCTAACCTCGATCACCCTGGAGATCAACCATCTCCATGATCAGGTGAAACTGCCTTAGAATATGTCTGGATCACTGATGGGACCTACGTTCCTTGGCATAAGCCACAACTCCATTGTCACACAATGGGAGGAACGTAGTTCATCTCATGAACCAATATACACCCAAACATCCTCTTCGGTAGCATCTTAAGTAGCGATGTATCCAGCCTTTATCATCTAGTATGTCACGGGATAGTTTTATACATTACAATTAGCCGATCAAGTAGATGTCTAGAAAGGTGTTAACGGGGTTACGCCTCTGGGAAAACGAGGTTCACATTAATTAGGTTCGTGCGAAAGCACGGGGTACCTCCCTCAAAATACCGACACTGGCCTGGCTGAAAGATTGGCGAACTTGTAGCGTGTAATTAATCCCGGCTAGTCTTTCCTTTTTAGGTTTGAAGGAAGATTTGATAAAAACAGTGGGAGCCATCCTGATTAGATAAAATAATAACCAATCTATTCTTGCAAGAGCGCACGCTGAGTGTTTTCTTCTCTCTCTCTCCTGGTAGCGACCATATCACGTCTTAATCAAGATAATAATACGGATTATTGACCGAACCCGCTTGTTATGCTGAGCTGGGGAATGTTGGTCCCGCTCCAACTTATAATTGTTATAAGACAGAACAGGAAATAGGGAATACCAGAATTCCCGTGCCGCCCAAACGAAGAGAGTGCATGCTGCTGCATCATCTTCGGGTGTGTTCGTTACAAAGAACTGTTTCTCAGTATCCTCCGCATCCTGGGTATATGATACCGGATCAGGATCCCAGATATGTAATCTGTTACATAGGGCTACAGATAGGTAGAGAACTGAGAACGGGTGATAAGTTTCATGAGACAGAAAACAGGGCAAGTGTTGCAGCCAAGTCTGTTGGTCACTGTCACCCTGTATCCCAGTACATTGATTCTGAACGAATGTTATTAGATACCGAACCTGATATACAAAATCATATCAGTCTCTTTATCAGTAAAGAAATGATAAAATTTTGTATTGTTGGATAATGTTTTGAACATTTCCTATTTCAAAAGTTGATCGGTTCAGGCACGTTATCTAAAAGCATTAAAGTTCTAAATCAAACTACAGTTCTTTAGTATACGGAACACACACAAGAGGAAGAGTTCAGAAATGAACGAATCCTTCTTGAGGCATTGTAGACTAGGTCATATCAATGTGACCCGACTAGCTGAAGTTACATGTAGATGCATATTTAAATCAGTTTGAATCTACATCTTATGAAACTTGCCAGTCATGTCACAAAGATATAATGACACCAGCTCTGTTTATTGGAAACAGAGAAAGAGTTAGTAAACTCTTGGGATGATACATGTTGATGTATGTAAGGTCCCCTGTCTACACATGCCAAAACCGGTTCTTTGTACTTCATTACATTCTCTGATGATCTTTCGAGATTCAGACCTATGTTCCTGTTGAAACACAAGTCCGAACCTTTTGAGATATTCACAGAATATAAGCTAGAAGTAGAGAACCAAAATACGGGTATAAATATTATGTCCTTTGATGAGATCAAGGAGGAGAATACTTAAGCACGGAAATCTTGGATTATTCTAAAGGAGAACGAGATTCTCTCTCAGAATTACTCCTCCGTATACACCATAGCACGATGGTATATCGGGGCGGAGCAGATGCACCCTATATGATATGGTGTGCTCTATGATGAGTACTACTGAGTTTCCTATTTCCTTTTGGGAGTTATGCACTTGAGAAGCTGCATACCTATTGAATAGGGTTCAAATCAAATCAGTTGCCTACCACTTCATATGTGATATGGAAAGGGTAGAGCCCATCTCTTAAGCTAGTTAAGATTTGGGGTTGTCCGGCCTATGTCTGAAAAGCAAAATCCGGACAAGCTCGAGGCAAGGTCTGTAATGTAGAACTGGAAAGGTTCCAGCTATACAAACTACAGCAGATGATTTGGTACAACCAAAGGATTCAGTAGATACCAACGAACCTCAGCCTCTCTGCCAATCTAGTAGGGTTCCT
This sequence comes from Agapanthus africanus, assembly GCA_030015575.1. Taxonomy (NCBI): domain Eukaryota; kingdom Viridiplantae; phylum Streptophyta; class Magnoliopsida; order Asparagales; family Amaryllidaceae; genus Agapanthus; species Agapanthus africanus. The sequence goes on along the minus strand of CM057347.1, from coordinate 199,458,331 downwards.
CACCCACCTGAGAGATACTTCGGTTTCTCTATGACAGTGGGAGCGAGGATTGCATCATGAGATGATGACCCAACTAGTTTCGAGCTGGCCATCAGGAGTAAGACTCTGTAAGAATGGATGGATGCTTAGCGATCTGAGATGGAATCCTTATACACCAACAAAGTATGGACTTTGGTTGCTATATCTGAAGGGTTAAATCCCCATCAGGAGCAAGTAAATCTTGAGAAGATTACTTGGTGTATATGGAAAAGTTGAGACTTTCAAAGCTAGACTTGTTAAAGTTTTTCGTCATCGACCAGGCGTGGATTATGATGAAACCTTTTCTAAGTAGCTATGCTTAAGTCCATCCAGATCCTACTTACCACGGCTACATACCATGACTACGATACCTGGCGGTTGGGTGCCATGACTGCTTTTCTAAATGATGTTTTAGAAGAGAGCGTCTATAAGTACACAGCCAGAGGGCTTCGTAGACAGTGGGAGCAGCGGAAACGTGTGCAAGATGCTTTATGTGATAAAGCAGGCATCGCGGAGTTGGAACATCTGTTTTGATGGATTAGTCAAAGAGTTTGACATCATCAAAATGGTAGATGAACTTTGTATAAACAAAAAGGTAGTAGGGAGTATAGTGATGATCCTCGTAGAGTACGTGGATGACATACTTTTGATAGGGAAGGAGTTTCCTATGCTACGCTCGGTCAATCTCCGCTTATCACAATGATTCTCCATAAAGGATCAAAGTGATACCTCCTAAATCCTGGGTTTGGATCTATGAGATAGATCTAATTGGATGTTAGGATTCTCACTAGTTGTAGTGAGATGGTATCAATCGATCCTGGGGAGAATCACTGGAAGGGTTCCAGGGTGATAAAGACGACTGAATGTCAGTCACAGGCATTGTCTTTACCCTCAGTAAAGGGACGGTATGTTGGAAGAGTTCCAAGCTAGATACCGTGGCATACTAGAAGATAAAGGCAGGATACATCACCACTTAAGATGCTACCAAAGAGGTTGTCTGGGTGTATATTTGTTCATGAGATGAACTACGTTCCAACCATTGTGAGACAATGGAGTTGTGGCTTATGCCAAGGAACGTCTGTCCCATCAGTGATCCAGACATATTCTAAGGCGGTATCACCTGATCATGGAGATGCTTGATCTCCAAGGGATCGAGGTTAGGAGAGTAGACTCAGAGGACAACACGGCGGATCCACTCACAAAGGCCTTTTCCCAGAGAGAGACCTTTATGGGATGGTTGAGTATGAGATACTACAACCACTGCTATCAGATGGCCCTAGTGCAAGTGGGAGATTGTTAGTTATATGTATGCCCTAGAGGCCATTACTATACATAGGATGTATATTGTAGTGGATGCTGGGACATATATAGGGAGGACTTTCCTGCTCGACATGATAGTATGCTATCTGGTTGATCTTTACCTTAACGTGTACACTGATTGTCTCCCTGTTACATGTTGGTAAAGCCCTTAGGATGTATACTTGACTACCTGGACTATGATGCGGATCATACTAGTGGGGACATGGTAGTCCATAAGTACATCCTTCAAAGTCCCTAGTCGTGGGTGTATCGAGACGGGGCATCGATATACCAGAGTAGACTAGCGTATACCTTCTCGACCCATACAGATGGGCGATGGATGATCCCATATCCATTGGTGTTTGACATCAGAGATGATATACGGGTGCTCAGTGGAGACTGGGTACACTGGAAGAACTCGCCGAGAACTCCCAGATAGTATTATACCTTACGTCAGATGGCAGTTCTCTGGTGACACTGGTACAGAGTAGTCTGTTGACCCGAGATCGTCATAGAGTCTTGTGTGGTTCCCACTGTGCTTTGATTTCCACCTTACCACGTCCAAGAGGGCGTGCAAAACGGTGGTTTTTGGGTGCAGTCCCGAGTCACATGGAGGCAATGAGCGATAGGAGGGGATTCGTCTCTCCCGGTATAGGGAGTTGATGTTGCGCTGTGTTCGATTGGCTATAACCGGAAATCCCTGGCCAGGGTTACTGAGATTTACCGGTAAGTGTTACCAGTAGTTTCTCGAACTGTTATAGACCTCATATCGACACGACTTATCGAGCTATTGGGGTCTGACGTTTACCACCCCTAGGCGAGATATGCGACATATCAGACGATCAGACCGGACTATACAGTAAATGTTACTGGTTGGATTCACAGGAGTGTGAGCGGGCTTGCTCGTCGATCTTCTGATCGCTCAATACCCGGGTGGCTGTTACGTTTAGCAGACCGCTTACGGCTTGTGGGTGTTTGATATGATCATCATCTGCTGCCGGCGTATTGACGAGTCTTTAGAGTCCTACACAGAGGTTTCCTGGCTCAAGCGAAACGAAATAGGAGCGCATATGAGATATGTGCGGGACCGAGAATAATGCGTGTATGTGATACCGTATTCTATTCTCGCGATGAATGTATTGATTGGTTGTATGCGATATAACCTAGTTATCGAATCAAAGATTGATTCGATAAGTCGATACATTGCATATTAGTCGGTTATATGCGATATGACCGGATCATTGAATCAAGTGTTGATTTAATGATTTAATGCATAATTATATATTTGATATATTACTTTGCATTAACTAGTATTGGTTCACTTTAAATGGATTTTCTCACTTGCATTGCACAAGTTGTATATGTGATATACTTTTGTGCACTTGATTGTATCATGTTTGATGATACATGCTTACTTGAGTTTGTGTAAAGTTTAAACCTTGGTTAAGTAAATGGTTAGGGTTTTGTTTAATTTATTTATTCATTTATTGATTTGTTTATTTCATTTTGGCAAAAGGAAAATGGTGGCTAATTTTGTTTCTTTGTTGAAGTTTCATGAAGCTTTGAAATAGTCCACCATTTTTGTTTTATGCCTAACCTAACCATTCACCTAACTATAGTTTGCTCTCTACACATAACCATGGTTGGTTTATGATAAGTATTCTATGATTTTCTTTTTTAAAGAATAACTCATCATAATTCTATCATAACATTTTTCATCTTCTTCTTCTTCTTCACATGAAGAAGCCTGCCTCCATCAATGGCAACTTGATGAAAAGAGTGAGAAATCCAATTCTAAAGTGAACCCACTTCCTATTTCTTCATCCTCTACCTCTTGCCAAGTAGTATAGGGTGTTCTCTTCACAAGTTTCATGACTTGGTGAAGTGAGAGCTTGATCTAGTGATGCCTCGATGTAGATCATCTTCGGCACGAAGCCGACGACCTTGCCCGCCCATTTCTCCGATGAAGCCGACGCTAGAGCCCGGGTTTCCATTTGGACAGCGAGGAGACTTCATTGCGGAGCTATGGAGGTGGAGGACCGGATCTACAAAGGTTGTATTTCCGTTCTTGTAGTTAAGTTGTTAACTTGTTTCTCTTTTCGCCTAGACATCTAGTTAACGATCCGTATTAGGGTTTCTCGGCACCCGTAATTTTTGAAATTGGCATGGTTGATGCCTTGTGAGACCTCCTTAGTGTGCCCAGGAACCCTACAGTAGGGTAGTAATCAAAGTATAGTGGGAACTCACACGAGACAAATGACGATCCCCGGGTTAATGAACTAACCTGTACACATGTCACCAGGGAACTGCTATCTGACGTCAGGTATAAAACCAACTAGTATGTTCCCGGCGAGTCCTGTCCGGTATACTCATAACCCAATAAGCACCTGTATACATCTTAGGTGAACCAACTGACACCAGTGGCTTGTGAGACCGGCCACCGCCCCTCGTCGGGGTCTCGACTGTATACACTAGTCTACTCTGGAGTATCGATGCCCTGTCTCGAAACTCTCACGACTAGGGACCTTTTAAGGATGTGCTTGTAGACTACCAGATCACACGTATATGATCGCCCTCATACTGCTGGCAGTCAAGCATGAATCCTAGGGGCTCTATCAACGTGTAATAGCGACCTGTCGTGTCACTTAAAGCAGCACACGATGATAAAGATAAACCAGATAGCATACTATCATCTCGAGTAAGACCGTCCTACCGGCATAGGTCCTCCCTCAATCATTGCAATCACGTGCCTGTGATCCAATAATTGACTCTGAGGGCACTATCTCCAACAATCTCCCACTTGCACTCAAGGCTAATTATTGCGATGTCGCATACTCACAGCCCGTGTGATACCGAACACCCAACTCTTCTACTAGTCAGTCTCACAAAGCTCGTTTGCGAAACTATTGCGTTCGAGGAATAGCCTCAGTGAGTGGATCCGCATTGATGTTTCTTTCTATGTCTCTCTATATCTCAAGTTCGCGGAGAACGCCATCTCCCGAAATGAGCAATACTTATCTTAGAATGTGTCTGGATGTCTGATGGGACCTAGCTCATAAATGAACTCCAAATCCAAACTTCTTAGACTGTATCGTCAACTGAACTTAATCAGTATCCTGCACCATGCCCCCTCAGTATCCCCTTGGACCACCTGTCCAAAATACTGCGCCTCGTCAGAAGGAAAAATATAACTCTGACAACCTCCCTGTCGTCCAAGTCACCTTGGAAGCCTGGAATGATAACTGTCTTCCGAATGAGGCCGTCGTTATCATATCCTTAGAACATCCACTTATGTTCTAAAACTGCTTCCGATCGTTTCTCCAGGATTGGATTAATATCAATATATTGCATCTACCGCAAAAACAACATCTGGTGTGGTACTTGACATCTCATGATTGACTCAATTGCTTAAGCAAGTGATCTGCCAATCATGCGCATCCCTCTCCCCTTTAGTCTGTAAGACACCTTTAGAGAGGGTGACTCCATCACCTGCAGGTACACTACCGTGCCAGGAGTCGTCCATTCTAAATACTCTTAGAATGCTGTCTAAGTACCCTTATTGGGAAACTACCCAAATCCAGATCTAAAACCCTAGATCTAGTAACCAGAATGTCTTGATATTATATCCAAGTCCCATGTGGAGAAACCACGGTGTGACAACCAATGTGTAACCGATCGTAGTATAGGAGTTTCTTTTCCTACTCTGTGTATGTCATCCAAATACCAGGACATCACACCCTACTACCTTCTTAACAGATCCATCCCTTATTCTGATGAAGTTAAACCTATGACTGTCACATCAGAAATAGATGATCTATCTCCGCTATATCTGCTTTAGTCTATAAATAGACATAAGCCACTTGTCCACCATGCTTCCGCTGCTCCCATTGACTACGACAACCCTCTGGCAGAGTCATATAGACGTACACTTCTAAAGCTAGTTTAGAACGACGCTATACTCATCCTCTTGCCGGGTCTCACAGCCTGGAACAACAACAATGGCAAGTCTGGGTAAACAAGAACCTCCCTGCCACCGTCCTTGAGGCTACCGGAGTACCTTTCGGGTGCCTGAGGTTACCCATCTTATCTGTGGAGTGGCCAATGGAATGTCAAACCAGATTGAATGTTTAGGTTCCTATCAAATCTTCAGTAATCGTTTGTGGTTCTGGAATCACTTCCAGTTCTACCATACTCCCACTACTGTTTTCTGAAAAAATCCATTTTTATTAAAAATGTGGCGAGTCTAGAACAATATCACTATTGATCTTCCAGATGGTAGAAAGTCAACCCTCGTCATAGCCTGGGTCAACCCACAAACAGCCATTACAGAAACGTGCCTTGAGTTGTCTAGTGTCTGGTTTTAATCATAAGCCGGACAACTCCCCGTACCTTAACAATGTTAAGATATGAACTGTTCTATATCCAATATAGAACCAGAGGCACTGATTTTAATTGAACCAGATTCAAATCATGCAGCTGTCTCCAGTGCATGTCAACTAAATGGAAAGAGGCCGATCAACGTTACTCAACTTAGGAATGCATCCAATTATGAGTAACCTGAAAGAGAAGCAAGTTCTCTTAATCATTACTACCAACTGATTACCATCCACAAGTATCTACATCTTCGATCACCTTGAAGAATCCCGATACTTGCAATACCTGGTTCTCTACTTTATTCATATACCTATAACTTTTCAAAATTCGGACCCTGTGTTTCCACGAAACACCTGTCTAAAAACTAGAGAAGTCATAAGTAAACCGAATATAGTACGAGGACCAACCCCTTTGTCCTGATGGACACTGGACAATATACAATACTCTGTACAAGTCCCTTGAGTCTAATAACTCACTCCCTGTGTCTCGTAGGTTGAAAATTGTACTTATGGTTAAGAAGAATTTCACCGTTGTTTAATGCTCCTTACCTAACCATCAACTGATATAGGTAAATGTCATCGACATAATTTCAAAAAGGTATATCTCACTCTATAAAAATAGACGTACAGATATATCAATTTGAAATTTGTGCATTATAACGGATATTCAAAACCAAATATTCGCCGTCCGGCAAACAACCTAGGTGACTTCCTCAAATATCACCAATTACAACGAATTCCGATATAATGAGGATGATCACCTAATTCCCAATAACTTACTTCCACTCATCATCTGTAAAACCATACAGATGTGAGAATCATACCTGGTAAATACATACCCTGGAGTAAGTATCTAATCGGGAAATCAGTTTTCCTTTTACAGTACACAGTGAAGCTGAAACATTGAAATGTTTCATAGGGGTATCCTGGTATTCCTAGTAATGCCTCTTCCAGATTCACAACTGTAACCGTATAAATCTCTGCCACCTCTCCAAATCCCTTCATTTGTCTTTAGTCATTACCTTCTGTACACCCCTTTAGGCCAAATGGTTTTCTTCCTTCCCTACCGTTCGGCACCAGCCTATGGTTTGGAAGAAGACTATCCAATAAGCATAATGGGTGTACTGTCCTAATCCTAGGAGCACTCGCAATGCGAGAGAAGGTGAAGATAAAAGACAACTGAATAAACCTTATTCCTATTTCTCCTGAACCAGAATCCATCCCCGAACTGGAACAAGTTCCTTTCGAGTTCGTATATAACCATACGATGGAATATCCAATAAACTGTGGATCTTCGTAGTGATACGGAGTGTCCTGGAGAAATACAAAGGTGAAGTGGGAGTGGTAATGAAATACTTGGTTTGGTCGTGAATATCAGTCGCAATTTACTTTGCCTTCTTACTAATCCCTTTCTTTGTCTTTACTTAATACCTTCTGTACACCATCGTTATGCTAATTGGTTTTCTTCATTCCCTACCATTCGGCACCAGCCTAAGGTTTGGAAGAAGATTATCCAATTTGCGTAATAGGTGTACTATCTCCTAAACCAAGGAGTACTCGCAACCTGAGAGAAGGTAAAAGGAAAAGACAACTGAATAGTCCTATTCGTTTTCTCCAGAACCGGAAACCATCCTCGAATAAATCCCTTCGAGTTCGTATATAACCATACGATGGTTTTGTCCAATGGAAGTGGACGTTCATAGTAATACGGGGTGTCCTTGAGAAAAGGATAAAAGTAGGAGTGGCAATGAGGTTTGCAACTCTGACAATCCAAAAGCCAGTGTTTAAGAAGGTTCGGTCAACTTGGTCACTGAGTCATAGTCTTAGGGTCGGGTCAATGGTCGCTGCCAAAGAGAGAGAGAAAAGAAACACTCAGCGTGCACTCTAACCTAGATCAGAATGGTTACCAATTTATCTAATCTGGAAACCTCCCACTGTACCGTCAAATTCTCCTCCAAACCTGAAAGAAGAATTAGTCGGGATCACCCGAGGAGTAAACCAACTCATCAGTGGGAATCGGGATCCAACTATCATCGCATGATAACGTGACGGAATCCGCTCACGTTATCACACTCCAGAAGGTATGCGCATATCTGGCAAGTTTCACTTTCTTTAGAAACTCCCGATGTGATTTTTGCCCCATGCTCTTATGACCTTGGCGTGAGGTCAAAATATCTTAAGTCACTTGTCAAGTTCTACCCATCATTGTCCAGGTTAATTTGAACCCACCCGTACATACCCTTGACGTAGGCCAAAATAGTAGTACAACTGTCCCAAATCAACGCATCTATCTATGCAACAGATAAATATCCGGCAGCTACCAAACACTATGCCTTGGCGTGAGGTCAAAATACATAGCTTGAATACTAAGGAATATTTAACTGAAATGATAGAGGGCTACGAATGGTTTCTGGCGAAAACCTTTAACGTAATGAACTTGATATCATTGAAGGAACCGGATAGCTTTGTAAAAATATAGTGACGAAAACCTTTGCTAAAGAGGTCACTCCCGGTGAAGGGATCTCGGCTCTTTCCCCGTAGAATGAGGTGCAGGATATTCCAACTGAATACCACGATGCAAAGCAAAAGTAATCGGCTATAGTGAAGTTATTGCCCTGACGCAAACTTCTGTCCAAGGGGTCACTCCCGGTGAAGGGATCTCGGCCCTTGCCTCGTCGACTGAGGAGCAGGATATTCCAACTGAATACCACTGTGCAAAACAAAAGTGAACGTCCATGCAATAACAGCTTTTTGAAAAGTGTTCCAACAACATCAGATTAGGTTTGTTTTTAACTTGCATTGATCCGAATCAACGCAGTCCCATCAATTGATCACACCAATAAAGAACGAAAATAATGACGTACGTATATGCCATCCGCATTCGCCACTGGGTCCCGTCATTACCCGTTAGGTTAGCTAACTAACGACAGAGCGGGGACTGGACTAGCGCGGATGCAAAACATATAAAACATCTACTAGTATATATATCAATATATAATATTTCGCTCAAGGCGTGATAAAATGCAACATCACATAAATGTACAGCATCAAAGAACAATACAGATATCTGGGATCCCCGGGTTTCACAGAGCCGCTACTGAAACCCGACGTTCCCCTGGTCGTGTGGATAGCTTGTGCAATGAAATCTTAGACCCCTACGGGCGCGGCAAGTTACCCGCCAAAACCTGAAACGAGGCAGCCCCCTTCAGCAACGTGAATGGACCACCCAGCACTTCACGGAATCCGGTAACTTGGGCACCCCTCCTGGGTCAACCTGTACCCCCTACGAGTGCGGCGAATAGCCTGCCAATTCTAGAGTGAAGCCCTCTCCGTCTCAATGCCATGAGATGCGGGCTCGTTGCCCTCTAGAACCCGGCTATCCGTGCACCCCTCCGCGGGGTAATCCTAGTACAGAAAGTAAAATATACATACAACGGGTACATCGACCTCGACCTGGTCGTGCCCCAAAAGAATAATACAAACAGGCAGTGACGACAGTCCACATGTCGGACGCTCGCCCCACAATATCAAATGTACATAATACAACAAAAAACTGTACTAGCATTGCATCCAGGCTATCCCCCACGATCAATCCGCAACATCACAACACAATCACAGAACATCAACGTGAATGTCACGTTCGCAAATCCGTCTAACCGGGCTATAGCAGTTAGACATGATTTACCGATCAAGTGACATTCACGGTCGCAGATATAATGTAAATACCGTGAACTAATATGTTTAAAATATTCGATCGATCAAATTTACCAAGTGGGCCCCAAAGCACTACTGTAGCACATAAAGAAATTCTGGGCCCAAAAAGAATGTTCCAAAAACCCTATTTTCAAGTCAGGAGGCCTCTGTAAAAAATTGGTGCACTGAACAGTTGAAACAGCGGCGGAACCGTGGCCCAAGCATGGGTTTGGCCGCGGTTCCACGGTGGGATAATGAGATCGCACGACCAAATTTTTACAGGAGGCTTATACTTCCCTGCACATCATTTTGCAACTACCTGAAAAATTTTTGGAGTCCAAAAATTTCGACAGAAACTGATGCTATTGTAAACGCGGGTTTTTGGAATTTTATTCGATCGAAAGTGTAAACATACTAGACCAAGCTAGACTAAGTTAATGGCGAGGCTCTGATACCACTGTAAGTGTACGGCGGCACCCCGGCCGTCAATCCGACGCCGGAATGCGGAAGCGATGATTTGCCTTAACTTTTAAAACCGGCACCACCGCGCACTATAAACCCGGATCGTGCCATTAAACTAGTCCTAGCTATCTAGAGAACGGGTAGAGAGATATTCCGAGCGATCCGTGTCCTTCGGTCTTCTCGGCGTTGTCCCGATCTCTCCGCGGAATCTCCGGTCTCCACCAAGTCGCCGGAAGGGCACCACGTCGCCGGCTTCTTTTACGGGCTCCCACCTCTGGACCGAGGCAACTCGGGCACGAAGTTGGCGAGCCGACATGCCCAAGGATTGCTATAGAATACGTGTAGTGTTCTATGTCTCATTTTGAGGTTTGAGGAAGTTGCCTTTGGTGGAGGAAATGAACCATGAATCTTTTGCAATGAACTATGGAATTTTGTAGCAAGAAATGAACAATAATTCCTCTCTCAAAATTTTGGACAGCCCCTTAGGAGCATGGCCGGCCAAGCATAGTGGATGGGAATGAGAATGGAGTGTGTATGAAAGTCCAAGAGGGGGTGGAGGAATAATGCAAGAGAATAAGGATAATCATGATGTGAAATGATCATAACCATAATCACACTCCAAGAACAAATCAACTCCTATCACCAAAAGTGAAACCATCATGAACCATCATGAACCCACAAGTCAAGCCATAATGACTAAAGAAAGTCAAGTGATCATGACACAACAAAATGCAAATAACACCCTCCACAAATACTTATTTGCACAAATGCAAATAAGCCCTCCTCCACCAATCTTCGGCCAATGAAAGATACAAAGAAATATGGCCGAAACGGAAAACAAACTGGCAAATCCAAAAAATTGATCCCGTAATTAATTACAGGAAAACCCCGCTACTGTATATAAATACCCGCATTTGTATTCCGACCGAATACAAATGCAATGAGACAAAATCTACACTGTGCAATACTAGGATCCGGCTTAAACCAAAGCCCGCTAGTATTTTCCGTCCGATCATGATCCGTGCAATACCGCACGTACCTGATCGAACCCTTCCATATCTCCATACGGCCTCTACAGCGTTTCGCCCGAATCTTGAGAAACTGGTCTGTGGGGGACTCTAAAGACTCGTCAATACTATGGCTTTGGATTTAACCACTAGCACGTCGAGGTATTAGCCATACGTGACGGGCTACCAGCTATTGACCAAAAGGGACGTCGATGAGCGAACTCATCCTGACACCCTACTGAGCCTGTCAGTGACAATATCCGTACAGTTCGGTCCGTTCGTCTATGAGCATCGCATGGCGGGCCTAGGGGGTTGGTAAAAGTCAGACCCCAAAAAGTGGTACAAGTCGTGTCGGAGTGTAGCCCAGAACACCCTGAGATACTACTGGAATACCTACATGTAAATCTCCTGCCTTGGCCAAGGACTTCGTGTAAGGGCTCTCCTAGACACAGTGCGACCTCACCCCCAATACCGGGAGAGACGAACCCCTGAAGATCCGCTCACTGCCTCCATGTGGCTCGAGACTTTACCCAACTAAAACCTGTTTGCACGTCTCCTTTGAGCGTGGTAGGGTAGTAATCAAAGTACAGTGGGAACTCACACGAGACAAATGACGATCCCCAGGTCAATGAACTAACCTGTACACATGTCACCAGGGAACTGCTATCCGACGTCAGGTATAAGACCAACTAGCATGTTCCCGGCGAGTCCTGTCCGGTGTACTTATAACCCAATGAGCACCTGTATACATCTTAGGTGAACCAACTGACACCAGTGGCTTGTGAGACCGGCCATCGCCCCTCATCGGGGTCTCGACTGTATACACTAGTCTACTCTGGAGTATCGATGCCCTGTCTCGAAACTCCCACGACTAGGGACTTTTAAGGATGTGCTTGTAGACTACCAACTCCCACGTATATAATCGCCCTCATACTGCTGGTAGTCAAGCATGAATCCTAGGGACTCTATCAACATGTAATAGCGACCTGTCGTGTCACCTAAAGCAGTATACGATGATAAAGATAAACCAGATAGCATACTATCATCTCGAGTAAGACTGTCCTACCGGCACAGGTCCTCCCTCAATCATTGCAATCACGTGCCTGTGATCCAATAATTGACTCTGAGGGCACTATCTCCAACAGATCCATCTTCTCCTGTGCAACGAGCGTGCCATCCTGGTCAGTCCTCGTCCTATACGAGTCAACTCTGACCTCGGCTCTCGCTGCATCACTCTGAGTCCTCATGGTCATCGGCGGCAAAGGCTATAAATGGAAATAGGATTCGATATGAACAAGGAAATCGAATCACAAGGATATGTATCATCAAGGAAGGAATTTCAAGCAATTAGTATTTAGGTCACTTTAGGCGAAGTACCGTGTCGTGAGTATGCCGCGGACATACACACACTACGTTACTCTGCTTAAGCTACCTACTCCATCATACCAAGGTTATCCTACACTCCGAAAGGTAAAACCTAGCTCTCTGATACCAACTTTGTCACGACCCGAAATTGGCACGTGACGGCCCTTAAACTACGCAACGTCTACAGGCATAACACAATTTAAGTAAGCCGAAAACACAGCAATCTAAACCATCAAAAGTAGTAAGTGATAATAGCATTTTCAAAACTTTTGAAATCTCAACCCAAATTCTTTAAAGTCCAACTTTTAGTTTCTTAAAAATTTCGGCATCACCTCCTTTGTAAAAACCAACCCCAAAAATGGGTACAACATAAATATAAAGTAAAGCATCCCCAACGGGAGCAAATCCATGCCCAACGGCGGAAAACAACCACCACAACAAATATACGACGCCGTAGCGAAGAAATAAAAGACGATATAAGCAAAACTGTATAAAAGACTTTCAAGTCACCAAAATATACAATATCGTCCTCACATCAATTCTCTAAGTCATACACATGAAAGGGGTAGATGGAGAGTACAGGATACAACGAATATACAATACGCAACATCGGATAACCGTAAAACCCACCTATAGAAAAACTGTACACAGTCAGCCGTAGCGGTATCCGCTGCAAAAGATGATACGAAAGATGAAAAGCCTGCCGCGACTGCCCTGAGGGACTACCTGCAAAACACTGTAGCACAACGGGGGTGAGTTGCCAACTCGTGAATAGTAAATAATATATGCACGTAATCGCAAGTATGCACGTACAACGCGAATCTAATACATGCAAGCGGATAGCAATAAATGGTCATATGTATGCAACAGTCATGAAAGATACTCTAGCAGGTACAACTAATACATGAAGCAATAATATGACAATATGTATATGCAACAGTCATGAAAGGTACTCTATCAGGTACTACTAATACATGAAGCAATGCATATAACATAAATGAGGAGTATGGAAATAAAACATGTCATCCTCATGGAATCCTGACCTCGTGATAGGACCAAAGTCCATCAAGACAATCTAAATTCCAAATTTCCTCAAATCAGCCCCCAAATTGGCTCTCATATCCTGTAAGTCTCATATATCCTGAATATACAATATCAAGTATATCTCATATACCTGAACGTACAATATCAAGTAAACCTCATATATCCTGAATGTACAGTGTCAAGGAAATCTCATATATCCAATATCCAGTATCGAGTAAGTTTCATATAAAGTAAGTGTCCAACATCGACACCCAAAAACATCATGAAACAAGTGTCTAGCATCGACACATAAATACTGATCTATCAGGTGCTGTCACCAAGACTAGCCCCCTGATAGGTACGTATCATACGCTATTCCGAAACTCAAGTGCCTAGCTCTGACACTTGAAATTCGACGTATCCATACGTACATGACCCCGGCCTGTATCCCCACGATACCCGTCGAGTCAAATGTACTGTCACCGGTAGGTACTTGCCCACCTTCCAGGCTCAATCGGCATGGATCGTCGATCTTCATGCCGAGGGGAACCGTACCGGGCCCCTCCATGTACCCTCACACGGCCCACGACGCTCCTCGCATGGGGTACATATATACCAGAACCGATAAATCTTATGGTGGCTGCTGAAATATCATATCAAGAGAAACCGGGTTTTTCAAATAATGCATAATTTCATGAAACAACCACGGTTCTCAAATCCAGAAAACATCAAGAAATGAATAAGTATAAATGCATGAATCAATACATATATATTAGCATCCAATTCCACTAATATATAAATATATATATATATATATATAGGCATATATAACAGCGTCCCATTCCACTGTTATATATACTTAGGAGTAAAAATATCAGAGAACATCATATGAAATCTATGAATGTAATATATGTAACATGGAACAATAATATGAGCATATAAAGGAAAAACCGCTATTTAACTGCAACAAGTTAATATATATATATATATATATATATATATATATATATATATATATATATATCATGCAGGTCCTAATTTCCCCAAATCCATACAACATCAAATAAAAGTGAACATGTAGCTATAGTGCCTAGCTTTGACACTTGAAATTCGACGTATCCATACGTACATGACCCCGGCCTGTATCCCTACGATACCCGTCGAGTCAAAGGTACTGTCACCGGTAGGTACTTACGCACCTTCCAAGCTCAATCGGCATGGACCGTCGATCTTCTTGCCGAGGGAAACCGTACCGGGCCACACCATGTACCTTCACACGGCCCACGACGCTCCTCGCATGGGGTATTTATATATCAGAACCGATAAATCTCATGGTGGCTGCTGAAATATCATATCAAGAGAAACCGGGTTTTTCAAATATGCATAATTTTATGAAACAACCACGGTCATCAAATCCAGAAAACATCAAGAAATGAATAAGTATAAATGCATGAATCAATACATATATATTAGCATCCCATTCCACTAATATATATATATATATAGGCATATATAACAGCGTCCCATTCCACTGTTATATATACTTAGGAGTAAAAATATCAGAGAACATCATATGAAATATATGAGTGTAATATATGCAACATGAAATAGTAATATGAGCATATAAAGGAAAAACCGCTATTTAACTGCAACAAGTTAATATATATATATATATCATGCGGTTCCTAATTTCCCCAAATCCATACAACATCAAATAAAGGTGAATATGTAGCTATAGCCAGGTATGCGTAACCACGTCGATATAGCAAGATATGTGTATCTACCTATCAATAATGATGTAATACCCTTCAGGTATATGTGTAAGTAGGTATGCAAGCTGTACATGTAGCTATGTCTCATGTGTATATATACCTGTCACTAATGGTACGATACCATATCGGTACATAGGTAACTAGCATGTAGGCATGGCAAGGTATATTACTATCATATGCGCCAACGCATAAGAATCATTGACCCCACGTCAATGACAAAACAGTACCATATAGGTAAGTGTAGCCCTAACTAGGTAAGTGAGTATACATGTAAGTATGTATGCACGGTGTACATGTAACTAGCAAGGTATATGAGTGTACATGTAAGTATGTGTGCATAGCAAAGCATATGTGTAAGCATGTAGGTATACAGGTATGCTATACGTCGTATGCACGAAGGAAAATAAGGATCATGTCTCGATGTCCTTAAACAAATACAATATCACATATGTATAGGTGTTGTGCATGTCATGGCAAATATCGACGGTGTGGGTGTAGCATACAATTAGTGCTCGTGCAACATGAATCATCAATAATAGTGTTGTGTCTTATTAATACTAAGTCCATGCACAATAGGAAATGAGATATGTAACAAAGGTACACATACACAATCAATGTCCGTATACTTCTATCTAATAGTCATGTCATTTGATCTTGCCCAGACGCATAACGCCATGCGGGCGATCCCCCTTTAGATGTTAAATCTACTCACCAACGCTCCTGGCTAAGCAAAGCCAACCACCTGCTTTCCTTTCTCCGCAGCGTCCGAAGTCCTCGCGTGCGATCCTGAAAGCATATAACAATATAACAAGTATATATTAGCAATCGGCCAATAACACGTACCAACTACGTTTGACCGACACACCAACTCCAAACATACTCTCAAGTGTTCGTCAAGTGGCTAACGCGCGTAGCGACACCACGAAACCAACTCAAGAGCAAAAGCTAGACAAATACACGAACGACAACGGCACGACCCTAACTAGGAACGCAAAGCGACACAACTATCAAGCCTAGACCCTGATTGTACCGATTGCGCTTTCACAACACAAGTCTAAAACTAACACAATTCTAGCGATATCAAACAGCTTAACTAAGTTATCCAAACCACTTCCATAATTTTAAACTCGCCCAATTATGTTTTACAAAAACCTAGTAAGCAATATATATCATTTTATCACAAAACTACAACTTTTTACCAAACTAGAATTTACAAACATCACTAATTAGAAAGATTAAACCATACAAACCCTTACTAGAATTTTAATCCCACTTGATTAGGATTTAGTAAATGTTTAGTTTTCTAATTAGCTTAATTATCCGATTAGAAAAATATCATTTAATAAAATTAGCAACTTGGTTAAGTTTTCATAATCTTCAAATAACAATTAACCATTTCATCAAGATAAATCCTAACTTGAACTTCATTAAGATTATCATGAATTAATTAAACATGAATTTAAAGCTATAATTAAACAATTAAATAGCTAGCTTATGATTTAAACATAACAATTAAGGATTTGGGTTAGGCTTTTATACCTCACAAAAGATCAAAATCAAGCAACTAGAAATCCAAAGTTAGCCTCCAAAAATCCTAATTTGATGAAGATCCAAGCTTGATTGAAGAAGAAGAATGATGGGTTTTGATTATATTTGAGTTTGGATGAATAAATTTGGATTTTTCATGAATTTTTCAAGCTTTAAAATGAAGAAATGAGGTGAAGAAGGAGATGGGGCAGCAAGGAGATCAAGTGGCCAGCCAAGGGAAGAATGGGGGGAATTTTGGTGAAGTGTGTGGAATTTTCTAGCTAAAAACACTAATTAATGCTAATAAATGCAAATGCCACCTTTTCTTTTCTTTTCTTTAAAATTCAATAAAACCACAAATATCGAGATATTTTTGGTGAGAAGTTTAAAAACATAATCTAGTGATTAAGTTAGCATAAAACCACATTAGTAGTAATTAACCCAAACCAAAAAGTAATTACCACTAATAAAGTCCACAAATAAAGTATTAAAATAATATTTTAATTAGGGAAAAATTCTATGTGAACCAAAACTTCCCATTGACCCCTAAAACCCGCGCACTAGCTTCATTCTAGCTAAACTAGGTGCCGTGAAGTCTATACAGAAGTTTGATCATAATCGGGTTAAAACGGAAAACACCGACAATCCCTAAAAACGGAAAATTCGAAAAACGATTTCTAAAACGTTACACCGGTATAGGGAGTTGATGTTGCG
This sequence comes from Agapanthus africanus, assembly GCA_030015575.1. Taxonomy (NCBI): domain Eukaryota; kingdom Viridiplantae; phylum Streptophyta; class Magnoliopsida; order Asparagales; family Amaryllidaceae; genus Agapanthus; species Agapanthus africanus. The sequence continues at coordinate 199,441,078 of CM057347.1, read as the reverse complement.
CTATGCTCGATTGGCTATAACAGGAAATCCCTGGCCAGGGCTGTTGATGAGATTTACTGGTAAGTGTTATCAGTATTTTCTCGTCCCGTTATATGCCTTACATCAGCATGACTTATCAAGTTATTGGAGTCTGACGATTCCACCCCCAGACTCGATATGCGACATATCAGACGAAGAGACCGGACTGTACGGTAAGTGTTACCTATAGGCTTCATAGGAGTCTGGACGCTTGTTGATCTTTTATTCGCTCAATACATGGGTAGCCGTTACGTCCAGGTAGTACCGCTGACAGCTTGTGGGTGACTGATGTGATCATCACCTACTGCTGGCGTATTGATGAGTCGTTAGAGTCCCACGTAGAATTTTCCTAGTTCAAGCGAAACGAAGCAGGGCACATATGCTGATATGTGCGGGTGCCTGATTAAATACGAGTATGTGATACCGTATTCTAATCTGGCGGTTATTTGATATCAGTTAGGTTATATGTGATATAACCGGATTATTGAATCAAGTGTTGATTTTATATTGTGATATACAGATAAATGATATTAGTCGGTTATATGTGATATAACCGGATTATTAAATCAAGTGTTGATTTAATAATATGATATATATTTATATTTGATATAATTGTATATTGACTAATATTATTGCTCACTAATTCTCTGCTTATCTTTATATATATATATATACATATATATATATATATATATTAATATATATGTGATATATATATATATATATATATATATATATATATATTATATGAAGCATGGAATGCATTTTCTATTTTTAGAAAATAGAAAATGAGGTGGAAAATAGGGAGACTTTTTTGTGGAATGAGCAAGCATGGCTTTGTTATTTATTTTATTCATTTGCTTGCATTATTGAAGCATGGTTACAATTTTTAATGGTTAAAATTGTATGCTTCAATAATGTGTGAGCTTTGAAGAGCCATTCTTACTTCATTCTTCACTTGAGTCATTTTTCTTCACTTGAGCTCCTTGCTCTCTAGCTCTCTCCATTTTCTTCAACTCCTCCTCCAAGCTCAATCCCTCACATGAGTTGTGAACCCTTGAGCTTGTGAGAACCCTAGTGAGCAAACAAAACCCCTACTTCACCATCCTACACTAGATTAGCACTTAGGTGTAGTGTGTTTACTTCACTAAAGAGTTTGGTGAAGAGGTAGCTTCGATTAGCAGACTTCGGGTGGATAAACTTCGGCATGAAGTTCATTGAAGAAAGTTCGTTCAACCTTCAAGTGGAGCCTAGCTTCTCGTCTTCCAAAAAGAGTTGTGGACTACAACCCGGAGTTTTAGAAGAGAAAGACACGGTCTACAAAGGTTGTAGCCATCCATCTCTTGTAATGTTTTATGATATCATAGTTAAACCATAATCATCTAGTTTAAGATCTTGGTAAGTGTTAATTAGCACCCCGAAATTTTTTTAAATGGCATGCTTGATGCTAGTAAAACCCAGTGGTGGTGCTAACACACACTTTCATCCGGGTCCACCAAGTATCCGACTGTATACCCCCCCACTCAGTCAGGATAACGTAAAAATCTGCAACCGTAGAGCCTCCCACTCAGTTCGGAATTAAAAAAATTATAAAAACAACTCATGGTGGACATATCACATAAATCACGAAAACCCGTAAAATTATAACTAATTTAGGTCGTACCAGCTATAACATGTAGTGAATAAAAACTCAAAACAAAGGAAATCTCATAATTCAATAATTCATGATACAAGTAATAATAATGACAAGGTGATATGATATGTGTCAAAACAATAGCAATGCTGCATGATAACAGTTATTTATGATACTAGCAGTGCGTAATAGATTTTAGGTGACATGGCAAGTTCTAGGAGTGTACGTGACATGTTAATTACCGGTGGGGTGTAGTGTACCATGAAAGTATGTGCAAGTGCAACATAACTCATCGGTAATAGTGCAAGTATCCTAGCAAGTATTAAGCAATAGCGATTAATAGGTATGAATGCATACAATGCAATACTGGTCTGATTATGCAAACAACATGAATGGAAAACAAGTATAACAAAATTTCTGGTTACGGGCGCTTTACTCCATCCATACAATGTCCCCGGTGGATGTTTAGTCTACTCACCGGAACAAGTCGTGATCTACTCAGATCCCATCATCCCTTTTCCCTTCCTCGCTGCCTCCAGAGTCCCTGAGGTCAAACCTAACATCGAAATGAAACTTTCGTATATAAGCGGCTAAATTCCAATACGGTGAATACGTAAATTCTAATTGAACTAACTTACGTAACTTGATAAGTTTGAATATCTTGTGCTACACAGACCCAAGGCTGACTAGAGCTACTCCAACTTGTCGTATTTTGAGAAAACACAAAAGCATGATACGAAATGTCTGTATCATATATTAAAATATTATAACAAGCAAAGCAATTAGCTTCCAGATTTTGTTACAGACTATCTAGAAAAATCAAAGTATATCAAAGACCTTATATAACCTACAGAGAGCTACCCACAAAATTTCAAAACCCAACTCATCAAGAAAATCGGCGGTAGCGGGAAAATCAAGGATTCCGCCGGTCGAACTGTGAAGGAATGGGTTTGTATTTTTAAGGTGCACTCTAGGTTCTAACACTATTCTACTGTATTGTTAGATATATTTAGAGATTAATATAATTATAGCAGATACAAACAGAGCTAAAACTCTAAACTAAAACATGTTTTTCCGATATCGTAAACACTAATTTATACAGAACTCTTAATAAGACCTGAAAGGTTGAGGGTTATACCTATTTGAAGGATTACACAGAGCTCAATCTTCAAGATGTGCACAAAGAGGTGAGGAGTCCTAACTTGAGTGATTTGAACCAAGGAACATGCAAACTCTATTCTTTTTTCATGAGCTAGTGAAGAACTTTGAAGAAAAAGATGAGGATTTTGGTGTGAGATGTTTTTTTGATCAGTTGGACTGCTGGAAATTGTTTAAGTATGGAGTTTTATTGGAAGGGTGAGGTGTCATAAGGGAAGGGTGAGGTGTAGGCTCAAGGTTCACTCAAGGTGTGGTGTATGTTAGGTATAAGGTAAGCTTAACCTTACATGCTCATCCCTTTTGCATAAAAACTCTCACACAAAAGAATTTCCCACCTAAAAACTTTCTTTACAATCTAAATGTTACCTAAACTAATTACCACAATACTTAAATACCCTAACCATTTATAAAAAGTCTTTTTATCAAAATTATAAAATTTTAAATAACATTTTTAAAATAAATAAAATAATTAATTATATAAATTTTTTTATGAAACGTTACAATATTCCCCGCTTAAGAAAATTCGGTCCTCGAATTAAAACCTAAACACACATACCATCAAAAAGATGTGGGAATTTCTTCTGTATCACATCATCGGCTTCCCAAGTGACCTCTTCGCTATTTGGTCCCCGCCATAGAACCTTTACAGATGGAAGTACCCTTGATCGTAGCTTCTTCACCTGCCTGTTGAGAATAGCTACCGGCTGCTCAGTGTAAGATAAATCACACTCAAGCTATATAGTCTGATGCTGTATAGCATGAGAAGGATCATGAAGGTACTTGCGAAGCTTAGACACATGGAACACAAGATGCACATCAGGAAACCTGGCGGAAGTGCTAAACGATACGCTACAACGCCTACCCTCTCAAGAATCTCATAGGGTCCACCATATCTGGGACTGAACTTTCCCTTTTTTCCCGAATCACATCACACACTTCATCGGAGAGACACGGAGAATTACATGGTCTCCCACATCGAACTCAAGTCTACAGCGACGACGGTCGGCATAAGACTTCTGCCTACTCTAAGCTGCCCTCATCCTATCTTGGATCATCTAGATTTTCCCAGTAGTCTCCTGGACCAACTGAGGCCCTAGGAGGCTGCTCTCGCTAAGCTCGGTCTAACAAACTGGCGACCGACACTTCCTCCCATATAACGCCTCAAATGGTGCCATCCGAATCGTCTCCTGAATTATTATATGAGAACTCAATCAAAGGTAAGTGACGATCCTAACTACCACCCAAATCCAATGTACAAGCTTGGAGTATATCCTCAAGAGTCTGAATTGTACGCTCCGACTGGCCATCGGTCTGTAGGTGGAAAGAAGTACTAAAACTCAAGCGAGTGCCCAAAACATCCTGAAGCTTTAGCTAGAGACGACTAGTAAACTGTGTGCCTCTATCAGAAACAATACAGGTCGGAACTCCGTGCAACCGCACAATCTCGTCAATGTAGATCTGGGCGTACTGAGCATACCCGAAAGTAGTCTTCACCGGAAGAAGGTGAGATGCCTTCGTCAATCGATCCACAATCACCCAAATGGAGTCATACCCTCTGCAAGACCTTGGTAGACCCACAAAGAAATCCATAGAGATCTGCTCCCATTTCCATTCCCTAACGGGTAGAGGCTGCAACTCTCCAGCCGGCCTCTGATATTCAGCTTTGATTTGCTGACAAGTCAGGCATTTCAAAACGAAGTCAGACACATAGAGTTTCATCTCTTCCCACTAGTACATGTCTCATAAATCGTGATACATCTTGGTAGACCCTGGATGAACGTTGTAGGAAGACTGATGTGCCTCTTCTAATATCATATGCCTCAGCCCATCAACGCCGGGTACACACAACCCGGACCCAAACCATAGCACTCCCTCGCTGTCAATCGTATACTCAGAATCCCCATACTGCCGAACTCGCTCCAAAATCTCTGAAAATCACCCATCCTCCGACTGTGCCTCCCTGATACGATCAAGCACAAGTGGACGAGCACGAACATGGGCAAACTGTTCACCTATAGAGGTAAACTCAAACTGGATACCACTGTCGCACAAAATCTGCCAATCAGCATCTGACTGCCTCCGAATCGAACCAAAATACGACAAGCTAATCCCAGGTCTCCTATACAACGCGTCAACCACTACATTTGCCTTTCCCGGGTGATAAAGAATCTCACAATCATAATCTTTCACCGGCTCCATCCAGCTACGCCGCCTCAGTTCAAATCCCGCTGCTGGAATATATACTTCAGACTCTTGTGGTCTATAAAGATATGTCACGACTCTCCATATAAATAGTGTCTCCAAATATTCAGTGCAAAGACCACCGCGGCCATCTCCATATCGTGGGCATGGTAATTCTGCTCAAGTTTCTTCAGCTGCCGAGAAGCATAGGCAATAACTCTGCTGTGCTGCATCAATACGCAACCTAGCACGCGGGCGCTGGGCGCCACGCCCCACGTGCTTGGCATGCGGGCGCTGGGTGCTAGCACCCCACGTGCTTGGCATGCAGGCGCTGGGCGTCAGCAGGAAAAGGGACTTTGTCCCTGCACTGGGAGCTGTGCTCCCGATTTGACTTATGGAGTTGAACCCCTGATAGAGAGGACAAGTGGGCTTAGCCCCTGCACTGGGAGTTGTACTCCCAAAAAGAAAGATTTATTATTTTGTATATATATATATATATATATATATATATATATATATATATTAGGAGTAAAACTCTTAAGATATTTTTGGAGCTGATGAAAGGGGCTTCTCCCTTGAGTCCTGGATCTTCCCCAAAGTGGGTTTCTTGGAAGTGGGTCTCCTTCTTCCTCTTCTTTATTTGCTGGCTCTTAGGGAAAAGAGGGTGAGGTTTAAAAATCTCTCCTTTTGGAGATTGGATGGAAGATCTGAGCTTCCCTTTGTGGGTTTTGTGGTGAAAAACTATTTATTTTTGGAAAAGGAAGAGCAAAACTCTTGATTTAATTCAGAAAAGAGGAAGAAGGTTTAGAACCTTGAGAAAGGGGAAGGAGGCACACAAACCCTAGAGTTTTTAGTGAATGAAAAGTCATTTTTTATTTCATCATCATGTTGCCTTACATAGGCTTACACATTTACATATAGCCCTTTGGGCTTTACAAAATGGCATTTTGCCTATCCCATGTCTCATGTGCTCATTTCTTTTGCACATGAGTCATGGGCTTTACAAAAATTTGGCTTTATGCCCATAAATATTACATCAAAATTATTTATTACATGATTTTTATTTTGACATGGAGGAGGCTGGCCGTGGGGCTCGACTTGGGCATGGACCCACTTGAGCTGGGCTTGGGCCCACTTACATGGGGTTGACCTTGACTATGACTTGGTCAACTGGGATGCAAATTTTGACCCCAACACTCCCCATGGCGATACAATTGGATGAATGAGTCCTCTATCAAGCAATTCTTGCAACTGACTCTTGAGCTCCTTCAGCTCCGTTGGGGCCATCTGATAGGGCGGTATAGAAATAGGCCCCATACCGGGAATCAAGACAATACAAAACTCAATATCGCACTCTGGAAACAACCCTGGCAACTCCGCAGGAAACACATCAGAAAACTCTCATACAATCGAAACCTAGTCCAACGGGACCTCTACGGCTCCCACCTCCTGAATAAACGCCAAGAACCCACGACACCCCTTCCTCAAAATCCGTCAAGCACTAAGTGCAGAAATCAGGTTGGCAGGAGTGACGTTGCAGTCCCCCTGCACAACTAAAATCGGCTCACCCGGAAAACAGAATATGACTGCTTTTTCCCTGCAATCAACGAACGCATGACAAGAGGCCAGCCAATCCATACCGAGAACTACGTCGAAATCTCATGTATCGAGAAGAATCAAATCAACTAACGAATCTCTATCACCGATACAAATGGAACATGACCTGAATACGCGTCGGGCTACGAACGAATCTCCCACTAGAGTAATCACAACTAGTTGTAACTCTAACAATGATGAATCTCTCCCGAGAGAAAGAGCGAAGTGTGTAGATACGTATGAGTGCGTAGAACCGGGATCGAACAAAATATGCGCATCTAGGGAACATACGGGAAGAGTACCTATAACTACAGCATTTGATGCCTGGGAATCTTGGGGATTCAAAGCAAAAACCCTAGCCTGACCCCTATCGACATCTTGATATCCTCTCCCTCGGTTTCCTCGTCCCCTCTTAGTATGTCCCGCAAAACAACAGCCTTGTGGTGAAACTGCCTGGCGTAGAGTAGAAGTTGGTGGAGGAAGTAATGCCATCGAAGAAAAAGGTGGAAGGGTTAAAGCAGCCTGCGGAACTACAGTCCCTCCCTTGCGTCTACACTTTCCAGCCCAATGCCCTCGATGCCCACAACTGAAACATGTCGACGACGGCCTCTGCTCCTCGGGGTATGAGCCATACATCCGGCCCTGAGCCCAACCTCAACCACTACTGTGTCATAGAACGAATCTGCCACGGCCTCTGCCAAACTACCCGAAAGCTAATCCAATAGGTCTGGCTCTCTTTGATTCTGGAACAACCGTCATCTCGTTCAGACGCTCCTCCATTCGGATCACCGCGTCCATAGCCTGTGCATATGTATCGAAGTGCTGGGAGCCCATGGCAAGAAACAGCTGTGTATCCAGGCTCTTCACAAATCTCTTCACCCTGAGCTCCTCGGTGGGAACTAAATATGGAGCATAACATGACAACTGGGTGAACTGCAAATCATTATCTACCACAGACATATCGGTAAGTTTCCACATTGCCTCAAAACTACTGGCTATAGCGTCTCTCATGCTCTGCAGAAGGAATCTAGCAAGGAAAAACCTCGGAAAACTCTGCCTATGTCATCGTAGGAAGATCTGCTGCTCGACCTCTCTCCATCGACTCACACCATGTCTGGACAAGTCCCTCCAACCGAAAACTGGCCAGATTCACCGACCTCGTATCTGAGCATCTTAAAGATCTACCGATCCTAGCAATCCTATCAAGAAATGACTGGGGATCCTCTGCTGTGTCTGTCCCTGTGAACACCGGAGGTCTCAACCTCATGAACTCTAGGACTGATACCTCCATAAACTTCGCGACTACTGGTGCGATTTTCTGAACGAGCTGTAACCCGGGCTCAACGATAGTCGATGCCTGATCCCGCCTCTGAGCACGGGTAGCCTCGGCCAACTGCCCCATCATCTGCTGTAAGCCCAACATGCCCTCTTCCAATCTAGTGGGAAGATGAGAATCATCATGTCCCTGTGCCGTTGGGATATCTTGTGGGTCAGTCGCCATCACTGGCGGATCTGTCCGAGCTACATCCCTGGCTGTGGCTTGCCTAGCACGCGTGGCCATGGCAACTGGAACAAGAAATGAGAGCTAGTAAGGTGTCCGAACAGGAACAACAAATATAGAGAGTCAATAGAAGAATTAATCAAGACATACATCCTAAGGTTACTTAGGCAGGGTATCGTATCGTAAATATGTCATGGAACATAGGTACGATACGTTACTCTTCCTGAGTTATCTACTCCATCAAACCAGGGTAAATCTAAATAATGAAAGTGCGAGCCTATTAATCCTAAAGTTAAGTCTGGGTTCCGTAAGGTTAATCCTAAAGCTCTGATACCAATTTTGTCACAACCCGAATTTGGCACGTGACCGGCACTTAGATTGTGTGATGTCTAAAGATGCCGACACAATTCGAGTAAGCCAGAAAACCAAGATCCCAAACCTGTTTGCGGAAATAAGAAGGTACAGTTTTAAAAATAATGAAAATGAGTTCACATGTCGAATGGGTTTTGAAATGAGGTTAAAACAATTGGATTTAATATTGGAAATTTTGACTGCACCTCCTTTGGAATTTTTTGAGGAAAACAAATACATAATTATTAATATGGTGGCATCCCCTACTTGGGAGAAAAACAACTCCAATCGGCGGAAACAACCCACGCAATTAATATACGAAGCTCAGAAGCGAAGAATCACATGCAAAAATAAAAGAAAGCATAATCAACCATAACTAGTCGATTCTACTCAATCGACCCAAAAATATACATACATAAGTATACACTCGTTCTAGGTACATGGTCTGATGGAGTGACGCTAGATACAAAATACAAAAATACCCAAAATAGGCGGTTACTAAACATGTAACCTACCTAGCAAGATAAGCGACAAAAGCTGATAAGTGTGTCCGCAATGCCGCTATGCGTCAACACGTCTCCTGCAAGGAACTAAGGCACAGCGAGGGTGAGTTGCTAACTCAGAAAATAAACCAACATCCAACAGTTGAAATCGTATGCACACCGAAATAGCGACTAAAACTATGCATCAGATAGATATGATATATGATAGCATATACAACATGAATAAGTAACTATAGTGCCTGTATAAAAGAAAACAGAAATCTCATCAAGTGTTCCAAAATCTTGGTCATTTTCATAAACGATCCTCAAATCCAGTATCAAACATCGACACAAATCTTCAGTTTTAGCAGGCATCGTTCCCCGAACGATCCTGACAACCAACAACATCAATCGGTATCCTCCAGATATCCGTCGTGTTTCTCAAACTATCTATGGTATCGAGTGTCCTCGCTAGGCTTCCGACCTCTATTGTGGCTTTCCTGTCCCTCGGTCTCGACCAGGTCCACCATGTATCCGATTGTATACCCCCCCTCACTCAGTCTGGATAACGTAAAAATCCGCAACCATATAGCCCCCCCACTCTGTTCGGAATAAAACCAAATCAGAAAAACAATAACTCATGGTGGACATATCACTTAAATCACGAAAACCCGTAAAATTATAACTAATTTAGGTCGTACCAACTATAACATGTCGTGAATAAAAGCTCAAAACAAGGGAAATCTCATAATTCAATAATTCATGATACAAGTAATAATAATGACAAGGTGATATGATATGTGTCAAAACAATGGCAATGCTGCGTGACAACAGTTATTTATGATACTGGCAGTGCGTAATAGATTTTAGGTGACATGGCATATTCTAGGTGTGTACGTGACATGTTAATTACCGGTGGGGTGTAGTGTAGCATGTAAGTATGTATAAGTGCAACATAACTCATCGGTAATAGTGCAAGTGTCCTAGCAAATATTAAGCAAAAACGATTAATAGGTATGAATGAATACAATGCAATACTAGGTCTAATTATGCAAACAACATGAATGGAAAACAAGTATAACAAAATTTCTAGTTTCGTACACTATACGCCATCCATACAATGTCCCCGGTAGATGTTTAGTCTACTCACCGGAACAAGTCATGATCTACTCGGATCCCATCCCTCCTTTTCCTTTCCTCGCTACATCCGAAGTCCCCGCGGTCAAACTTAACATCGAAATGAAACTTTCGTATATAAGCGGCTAAATTCTGATACGGCGAATTGTTAGTAGATGTTGCACATCCTCACAACACTTGTGTGGAGGCGGAAGTAGAAAACAATAATTTTGAGCCATGCAACATCGACTTTTGAACCCGGATCGTATCCTAAACCATAACTAGTACCCTATCTAGGAGTTTTAGCTACTATGATAGAGATTATACCTTCTTGAAACCGGTCCTTCGGGTCTTCTTTCCGCTTCTCGCTGCTCTTCTTGGTTCTTTGGGTGTTTGAGACGGTATCGATCTCCGGTCACCGCTAAGCCATAGATGATCCACCCGAGAGCTTTGGATCAAGCTTCAACCTCCACTAAAGAGATAACTAAAAAGTCAAGTTTGCTAAGAGAGACTACTTAGATGATGTTGAGAATATCTAGAGGATTATTTGATCTCAATACCTTATGACTCACAACTCATGTGAAGGGTTAGTGTTGAGCTAGAGAGGAGGAGATAATTTGGAGAGAGAATGTGAGAGTAAGAATGAGCTAGGTCAAGCATGAACCAAATGATATGGCTAAGCTTCCAATTATTGAAGCATGGATTATTTTTCTCAAAAACAATCAACCATGCTTCAATAGTGAAGCCAAATGAATATAATATTCATTAGCCATTCTTTCATCCATGCTTTGAAAAAGTCTCCAAATTCCACCTCATTTATTTATTTTCTAAAATAGAAAATCCATATATGAGGTGTCTCCTTCTAGAAGCTTTTTCTTGTACAATTACAAGAATGCCCCTCACCGTATACCGTATAAATATACCTGTATTCGTATTCTGAAAACTACGAATACAATGAGATACCAATAATCCAATAATATAATACTGGTATCCGGCTTAAACCAAAACCTACCAGTATTATCCTTCCGAACATCATTCGTGTAGCCAGTATACGTATATGATCGAAACCCTGCCGTAACACCTTACGACCTCTATATCGTTTCGCCTGAACCAGGGAAACCCTCTTGTCACGACACGGAATTTAGCTCGTGACCGACACTTAAATCACTCAACGTCGAAAGGCGTAACGTAACTCAAGTAAGCTAAAGCCCGGAAATCTAAACCTTTTTTGCCGAAAATAGCGGAGGGGCGGTTTTAAAATAAAGGTATAATGAAATCAAGTTTTTCTGTAAATGCATAGGTAATGAAACATGAAAATGCAAGTGGATTATACTATAGTTGAAAAAAAAAATTCATCCTTGAAATTTCGGGCAGCACCTCCCTTGTATATTTTGACCAAAAAACCACATACAAGCAATATATATAGGCATCCCCAAGCGGGAGCTAGCTCTTCGCCAATTTGGCGGAAACACAACCACCCAAGTAAGCAATATATATACGACACCCAACGGCGATGATCAACACAGAAACAATAAATAAATAGAGCAAGACATCAAAACCTCAAAGAAGCGAACATACAACCATCGCTCTAAGTCTCGCAACCACACAAGTCTTTCTAGTCCACTAATATACAAATTCTAGTTCTGATTGATGGAGTTTATCTAGATACAACAGAATATAAGTACGAGAGTGGGCACGATCCAATATGTGTCCCACCTACCAAAGAAAAACACCCTTGATGAAGCTATGTTCCAGCGATACCGCAACTGATCCCAAGCGGTCAAACCTGCAAGAAACTGTGGCACAACGGGGTGAGTTGCCAACTCGTGAGTAGAAAACATCAGCAGGTAGAAATAAAATATACAGCGACTCCTAGGTCATACTATATCATGAAAGTAATACTATAATATCTAGGGTGACCATGAATGCATATATGTCAACCATAGAGTCAATGCCAATAGCATGTAGAAATAAACATCTGACATCATATGCCTACATGCATGTGGATATCATCCACGTGTCCATCAATGGCACCAACAATATCATGGAACCTGGGTGTCCAACATCGACACTTGAATCATCATGAAAATATATGCCTGTATGTATGAGGATATCAACCGCATGTTTCCATCAACGACTCATCAAAATCATGGAACCTGAGTGTCCAACACCGACATTCAAAACATCATGAAAACCCGTGTCCAGTATCGACATGCAAATCCTCATATCTCAGGCACCGCATACTCAGATCGGCCCTCATATCTATCTCATCTCAGACGCCGCATACTCTGATCGGCCCTCAATCCATCTCACGACTCTGGTCGGTATCCTCCGGATAACCGCCGGGTACAAAAATATCACCGGTAGGTAGTGCTCCCCTGCCAGGCTCACCGCCTAACTATACGAGTCTTCTTGCCCCGGGGTACTCACCAGTTCCACCATGTACCCGCAGACGGTGCCTACCACTCCTCGAATCGGGTATACTCAAAGCTCAGAACCGAGAAAACTCATGGTGGACGCCTCGAAATATCATATCAAGAGAAACCAGGTTTTTAAAATAATATACAATTTCCTTTGAGATATAGCCAAGGTTCTCAAATCCAGAGATCTCATAAAAACAACGTCTCAATGCATATAACCATTGTAACAACCCTAAACAATCTGTATAATTTTTTTTCAAAAATACAGAAATGGGTACTTTTGCCTGAGCAGAAATTATAAGTTTGTTTTGTTTTTTAATAGCAAGAAAGAGCTTGTAGCTCATTGGTAAGACCTTGTACTGCTGAACCAAAACACTAGAGTTCAAATCCCATCAGCCACACATTATTTTTAATTAAATTTCTTTTAATCTCTTAGAAGCCCAAAAGTCTACACGTGCATAACTCGTAAAAACCGAAAGTCACATATAAAATAAATGAGTCCAGGAGGTAGACAAATCGACTGGGGACACGTGGCATAAAGAATCGGCGCGGCTCGGTGGACTCGGGCCGGCGATTCGCCCGACTTGGCCGCCGCCGCCGGCCCGAGTCAGCCCAAACCCAAAATTTCTTTACATGTTTTGTGCCTCTTGAACTCCCCACTCCTCCTACACTGTTTAAATTCTCTGCATTATTCCAGAGACTTAAAAATCCAATTAAAACTCTTTTTAATGCAAAATTAAATACATTTTTTCACACCCTTTTATCTACCCTAACCTTAGTTTTTCCTATAAATACCCACTCAATTTTCACACCCTTCACACTGAAATTCCTGTCCAAATTCTCAAGAAAAATTCCATAGACTTTTGTGTGCAAGTGGAGTTAGCAAAGGGTGAAGCTCCGGCGAACTTCCGACGATGATCCGAGAAGTTTCCGGCGATGAAACGACGCACCGGCATCTCCTACCACTTCCTCTTCCTCTTCTCTTGACCCTAAACCCGTAAGTCCCTCCTCCCCTTGTCCTTTCTATACTAAAAACTTATATTCCTAAAACCCGACGGAAGCGGAGTTAATCCGACTTCCGATTCAGTTTTCTTTAAAAAGTTCCAATTTTCATAAATACAACAATACCAATCTTGCACATCATGACTGTTAATCATTAACAAAACATATTGAACAAATTCCATATCAAAAGAATGTAAATTGTAATTTTTATAGCACTTTTTCAGAAAAATACCATATAGTTTAGCTTCGACATAAAAACATCATTACCGTTGCTATACCTTTAGATAGTTCACGAGGTAATGACCTACCTCTTCACAACACTCATATGTAATATAGCACGATGATTTGGTAAAATACGGTTTTACATAAAACTACCTCGGACTTATATAAAAACCTTTTTCTACAAGATTATGTATTTTAAACAAATCTTTGCAAAGCGCTGCTACAACCCATTTTGAGGAACCCGTTCGGGATGGTGCGGATTATCTCACATCCTCGGGCTTAGTAGTGCGAGATGCAGACCTCCGCAAGGAGCATTCGGTCTCGAAAGATTTAAAAATACAAATATCTTAAGAAAATGAGATTTCTGGAAAAATAATAAATTAAAATATTTTTATAACTATATATATGTATCATCAAAATATCTATTTTTGATATAGTATAAATATTCTAACTTTTCTAAATAAAAAAGAATCATTTCACATGAAAATACCATGCTATTCCATACAAGTTCAATACTTTACAATTAAATACCATGTATTAAGAAAAATAGGTTTATATACTAGAAATGTCACAATGATAAAATATACATTAATGAAAACTCTAAAGACGATAATAAAATACTTGAGGTGTATTTTGAAAATTATATAAAATTATTTTTACATAAAACCTCTCAAGTTTAATAAATTACAATAAGGACCCTAGTAAATATAGGTTTAAGCGGGACCAGTCTCTTGAGCCCCAGGGAGCCGGAGATATGGGTGCTTTCCTATTTAAGGTAGACAACTTGACAAACGGTGTTATCAACACAGTAATCGTCTTTGAAAAAGACACAAATCCTGCCGTCCATGTGCAGCGGTTACCGATAACATCAAAACTTAATTCAGGATTTCAATTTCTTTTCTAATTGTCTGACTCAGACTGAGTCTCAATATAATGAATCTGACTTGAATGAGATTCAAGTATATATATAAGAATTCAATATGAATCCATGAATCCATATAATCAATATATTCAATCTATCTTGACTGAACTGAACAATGGATATACATCCATCTATATGATTCTCCAGTTACATCCATTTACCGATATCATGGTTTCGGCAAGTCATCCATCTATACAATTCAATTTACAATACAATACAATACAATACAATACCATCAGTACAATCATTACTATCAATACAATAAATACACGGGGTGTTGGGGTAGTTCATGCGTGAATCCAACAAAATCTCAAGAGTCCCTCTAGATCATGAATCCATGTCTACTAACACAAGCAAGCTATCATGAGGGCCCGTGTTTTCTTGCTCCTGGATTACAGCCTATTGAGTTTGGAATACTTCAACACTAGGTTGAAGTCCCGTTACTAACATTTGATTCGGGCCCGTGGTTCCCTACCCCTGGATTACAGCCTGTTGGGTTCGTGAACACTCTTAAGATTGGTTGACATTCACCCTTGAACTTACGTTAGATTAGTATACCCAAGTAGAGACCTGTTAAGACACTTACCTTCACTGCATGTTCACTACACTTACATTATATGGCTATGTTACTTTTATACTACCATGCTCATGATATTAAGTTTATCTACTCGTCACACATTATTATACTTGTTCATTTGTATTACAATAAACCGCATGATAAATAAACTTGACAAGATGATTTGACATACTCAATAATTCATATTATAATTTTTCCCTATCATTACATTTTTCTTTACTCCCCTTTTCTTTAGGACTTACCGAGAGAAAGTTCGCTGACAGACATTCCACCTTTCTTTGTTTTCTTGGAATGTTCGTCAGATACTGAGGAGACTGAAAGAGTAGACATCCCATAGGAAGAGCACCAACAGATCGAGTCACAGGCCTAGACCAGTTACCTTTTCTCTGTTGATGTACGCCACCTATTTAGGTGTTTCAATCTTTGTATTTTCTTTCAGTTAAAAATCATGTATTGTAAATAAATCAAGTTGAATAAATAAAGTTGTTGATGTTTTACTTTCATGCTTATTGTCTTGTATTTTTATATTGCTTATATTACGCTTAGCGTATTTATTCCGGGAAATGACCTTCTCGAAATAAATACGTCGCGGCCTCGTCACGTACCTGCTTCCATCTACTGGGAAGCGGAGCGTGACACGTTTTGTTGGTGGCCTATGCAGGGTTAGTTCTGCATGAAGTCAAAAGAAATATAAAACAAGAAATATAAGATTCAACAACTTTACATTCCTTGCAATTCAATCTCCGTTGAATCTATCCTAATCTTACTTCTCAATCTATGGTGATGGATTCTCCCAGCAACCATAGCACCAACGATGGACGTACACCACCGCCACCTACCCTTACCATCCAACCACATCCACCTACCGTAACCGCTCCACTCACAGAACAGACGGTGCTTCTGGAGTCTATCAAAAGCTTACTTTAAGGTCAGCAGGCTCAAGGCAGGATTTTGCAGGAGCAGACTGCTCTCCTTCAACAGAGTATCATCCGCTCTGAAGCAGAGGCACTAGGAGTGAAACAATTTTGGGCTTTACACCCAAAGAACTTCTCAGGAAAGGAGAAACCACTTGAGGCTGAAGAATGGGCGCAGAGTATTGAAGATGACCTCGCCGTAGCTCAAATTCCAGAAATGGCTTGGGTCAGAATAGCCAAACTACAGCTCACCGACAATGCTAGAGTCTGGTGGAAGGCCGAGGAGAGCCGCCTCGAACAACCAATCGCGTGGAAGACTTTTCGTGATCTCTTTGATGCCAAATATTTTTCAGAAACTGCGCATTTCGAGATGGAACAGAAATTCATCAACCTGCAACAAGGATCCATGTGGGATAAGTCGGTGGACGAGTACGATGCAGAATTCACCATGCTTAGCCGATTTGCCGCTCATTTAATTCCTACCGCAGCGATCAGAGCCAGGCATTTCCAGCAAGGATTGGACCATGAGATTCAAGCCACCCTGGCAACGGGGGAATACCCGACACATGAAGCAGCTTTGAAGTCAGCCCGTCGCTAAGAAGCTGTTATGAAGAAGAAAGGATGGCCACAGTTGGTCGGTATGAAACGTCCCGCCAATCAGATTACCGGGGGAGCCTCTTCTAGGCCAACTCTCCCAGCGCCAGCTATGAAGCCCGGAGGATCATTTTCCGAGACTGAACCAAACTTCTACATCTATTGTAAGAGAACTGGACCAAGTCAAGGATTGCCGACGAGCAAACGGTCTTTTCCTGATATGTGGATCATCCTCACATACCATAGGAACTTGCCCACACAACCGAACTGGCCCTAATTCCGTAGCTAGACCAGCTATCCAAGCTCCACCTACTTGGTTAGCTCTTCCTGCACCACCTCCACGTGGACCACCTTTACCTCGACAACCATCGATGTACCAGCATGCACGAAGAAATATGCCGAGATGCCAGGCTTACACTTTGGCGGCTGTAGAAACTGAGACGATTGGCCAGGGTAACCCTGGTAATTCTCTTCAACCTTTTCAAACTTTTGCATCACTTTGTAATTATTCATACACTATCAAGTATTTCTATCACCAAACTTTCCTTGAATCTGTTACACTTTCCTTTTACAAATTTCGAGGACGAAATTTTTTTAAGGAGGGTAGAATGTAACAACCCTAAACTTTCTGTACAATTTTTTTTCAAAAATACAGAAAGGGGTACTTTTGCCTGAGCACAAGTTATAAGTTTGTTTTGCTTTTTAATAGCAATAAAGAACTTGTAGCTCATTGGTAAGACCTTGCACTGCTGAACCAAAGCACCAGAGTTCAAATCCCATCAGCCACACATTATTTTTAATTAAAATTCTGTTAATCTTTTAGAGGCCCAAAAGTTTACACGTGCATAACTCGTAAAAACCAAAAGTCACATATAAAACAAACGAGTCCATGAGGTAGACAAATCGACAGGGGACACGTGGCATGAAGAATCGGCGCGACTCGGTCGACTCGGGCCGACGACTCGCCGGACTCGCCCGACGCCGCCGGCCTGAGTCAGCCCAAACCTAAAAGTTCTTTACATGTTTTGTGCCTCTTGAACTGCCCACTCCTCCTACACTGTTTAAATTCCCTGCATTATTTCAGAGACTTAAAAATCCAATTAGAACTCTTTTTAATGAAAAATTAAATACATTTTTTTCACACCCTTTCATCTACCCTAACCGTATTTTTTCCTATAAATACCCACTCAATTTTCACACCCTTCACACTGAAATTCCTATCCAAACTCTCAAGAAAAATTCCATAGACTTTTGTGTGCAAGTGGAGTTAGCAAAAGGCGAAGCTCCGGCGAACTTCAGACGACGATCCGAGGAGTTTCCGGCGACGAAATGACGCACCGGCACCTCCTACCACTTTCTATTGCTCTTCACTTGACCCTAAACCCGTAAGTCCCTCGTCCCCTTCTCCTTTCTACTCTAAAAACATGTATTCCTAAAACCCGACGGAAGCGAAGTTAATCCGACTTCCGATTCGGTTTTCTTTAAAAAGTTCCAATTTTCTTAAATGCAATAATACCAATCTTGCACATCATGACTATTAATCATTAACAAAACATATTGAACAAGTTCCATATCAAAAGAATGTATATTGAAATTTTTATCGCACTTTTTCAGAAAAATACCATATATTTTAGCTTCGACATAAAAACATCATTACCCTTACTATATCTTTAAATAGTTCACGAGGTAATGACCTACCTCTTCACAACACTCATATTTAACATAGCACGATGATATTGGGAAACATAGATTTGGGAAAATACGGTTTGACATAAAACTACCTCCGACTTATATAAAAACCTTTTTCTACAAGATTATGTATTTTAAACAAATCTTTGCAAAGCGCCGCTACAACCCATTTTGGGGATCCCGTTCGGCATGGTGCTGATTATCGCACATTCTCGGGCTAAGTAGTGCGAGATGCAGACCTCCGCAAGGAGCATACAGTCTCGAAAGATTTAAAAATACAAATATCTTAAGAAAATGAGATTTCTAGAAAAATAATAAATTAAATTATTTTTATAACTTTATATATGTATCATCAAAATATCTAGTTTTTATATAGTATAAATATTCCAACTTCTCTAAATAAAAAAGAATCACTTCACATGAAAATACCATGCTATTCCATACAAGTTCAATACTTTACAATTAAATACCATTTTTATGAAAAATAGGTTTATATATTAGAAATGTCACAATGATAAAATATACATCCATGAAAACTCTAAAGACGATAATAAAATACTTGAGGTGTATTTTGAAAATTATACAAAATTATTTTTACGTAAAACCCCGTCAAGTTTTATAAATTACAATAAGGACCCTAGTAAATATAGGTTTAAGCGGGACCAGTCTCTTGAGCCTCATGGAGCCGGAGATATGGATACTTGCCTATTTGAGGTAGAAAACTTAACAAACGGTGTTATCAACACGGTAATCGTCTTTAAAAAAGACACAAATCCTGCCGTCTATGTGCAGCGGTTACCGATAACATCAAAACTTAATTCAGGATTTCAACTTCTTTTCTAATTGTCTGACTCAGACTGAGTCTCGATATAATCAATCTGACTTAGATGAGATTCAAGTATATATATATATAACAATTCAATATGAATCCATGAATCCATATAATCAATATATTCAATCTATTTTGGCCGAACCGAACCATGAATATACATCCATCTACATGATTCTCCAGTTACATCCATTTACTGATATCATGGTTTCGGCAAGTCATCCATCTATACAATTCAATTTACAATACAATACAATACAATACAATGCCATCAGTACAATCATTACTATCAATACAATAAATATACGGGGTGTTGGGGTAGTTCATGCATGAATCCAACAAAATCTCAAGAGTCCCTCTAGATCATGAATCTATGTCTACTAACACAAGCAAACTATCATGAAGGCCCGTGTTTCCTTGCTCCTAGATTACAGCCTGTTGAGTTTGGAATACTTCAACACTAGGTTGAAGTCCCGTTACTAACATTTGATTCAGGCCCGTGGTTCCCTACCCCTGGATTACAGCCTGTTGTGTTCGAGAACACTCTTAAAATTGGTTGACATTCACCCTTGAACTTACGTTAGATTAGTATACCCAAGTAGAGACCTGTTAAGACACTTACCTTCACTACATGTGCACTACACTTACATTATATGGCTATGTTACTTTTATACTACCATGCTCATGATATCAAGTTTTTATACTCATCATACATTACTATACTTGTTCATTTGTATTACAATAAACCGCATGATAAATAAACTTGACATGATGATATGACATACTCAATAATTCATATTATAATTTTCCCTATCATTACATTTTTCTTTACTCCCCTTTTCTTTGGGACTTATCGAGCGAAAGTTCGCTAACGGACATTCCACCTTTCTCTATTTTCTTGGAATGTTCGTCAGATACCGAGGAGAATGAAAGAGTAGACATCCCAGAGGAGGTGCACCAACAGCTCGAGTCACAGTCCTAGACCAATTACCTTTTCTCTGTTGATGTACGCCACCTGTTTAAGCTTTTCAATCTTTGTATTTTCTTTCAGTTAAAAATCATGTATTGTAAATGAATCAAGTTGAATAAATAAAGTTGTTGAAGTTTTACTTTCATGCTTATTATCTTTCCTTTTTATTTTTGTTATATTACGCTTAGCGTATTTATTCCGGGAAATGACCTTCTTGAAATAAATACGTCGCGGCCTCGTCACGTACCTGCTTCCGTCTACTGGGAAGTGGGGCGTGACAACTATAAAGTACGAGGTATGCAACATAGAACAGTAATATGAGCATAGCTAGTATATCATGCAAGCATGTCCTATGATAGTACTGAATAATGAATGTACTTACGATTATGAATAATATCATGATACAGCAGTTCTACTGTGCAAATGGCATGACAATTACCGATGATGAATGTATGTGAGCCGGTAATTCTGTGTAAATGTAACATGTGCATCGTCGATAATTGTGCAGGTGTATTAGCAGACAATATCATAACAAATAATGGAAGCACCGGTATATACAATGAAATGAGAATATCATAAACGTAGCAGAAACCGTAAGCGCCACATTATATAAAATATACGTATCTAATCTAACATCTACATAAGGGACTAACTAAAGCAGTGTAGAAGGGGATCAAAATATCTATAACATATCCGAGTCGATGAATCTATCAATTGGCAATCCAGCCTCATAACATCACGTACGGTATAATCCATCGTACGGTATCCTCGAGTCAAGGGTGTGGATCAAACATCCGGTAGAACTCATCGCGTACGGTAATCCATCGTACGACGACATCAAATAGAATAGCGATTCTATCGTCCTATTCATCAATAAGGGTACGGATCTAAAATCTCGTACGGCATATCTTATCAATCACATAACACATCTATATCATTCTTATATCATACAACTATCAACTCATACTTTTCCTCCTTAAATATTATATATCATGCTCGATCTCATATCATACCATTATCAACTGTTAGTGTATATGCCCTAGAGACCATTACTGTATCATACTAGTTTGTATATTACTTAATGGAAGCTTGGGATATTCACCTTGTACATACAATCTTGCTCAAAATAGTAGTATGCTACTTGGTTTGTTTCTACTTCAATGTGTACTTGTGTTTATTTTAGTATATCACCTATACACATTAGTGGAGCCCTTAGGATCTTTGCTTGATTACCAGCGTTGTGATGGCAGTCACACTAGTGGGGCTGGGTAATCTATAAGCACATCCTTATGCAGGTCCCTAGTCGCAGGACTATCGAGACAGGGCATCGATACTCCGGAGTAGACTAGCGCATGCGCTTCTCATCCCAGTGTGGGAGATGGCCTGTCCCACAGCCGTTAGTACGTCATACTGGAGATAGTATGCGGGTGCTCGTTAGGTTACGAGTACACTGGACAGGACTCGTCGGGAACTGACCGGTTGGTATTATACCTATCGTCAGTTATCAGTTCCCAGGTGACATGAGTACAGCTTAGTCCGCTGACTTGACACTATCACTTCGCCTCGAGTGTGTTCCCACTGTACTTTGATTACTACCCTACCACGGCTCAAAGGAGTCGTGCAAACAGGTAGTAGTTGGGTGCAGTCCCGAAGCACTTGGAGGCAGTGACGGTTAGACAGGATTCGTCTCTCCCGGTATTGGGGG
Organism: Agapanthus africanus; assembly: GCA_030015575.1. Lineage (NCBI taxonomy): Eukaryota > Viridiplantae > Streptophyta > Magnoliopsida > Asparagales > Amaryllidaceae > Agapanthus > Agapanthus africanus. The sequence continues at coordinate 199,419,198 of CM057347.1, read as the reverse complement.
TTGACATCGCGCTGTGTCTAGGAGAGCCATTACACGGGTAGTCCCTGGCCAGGGCAAGCGAGATATACTGGTAGGCATCCAGTGTTATCTCAGGGTGTATTGGGCTTCACTCCGACACGACTTGTACCGCTATTAGGGGACTGACGTTTACCGCCCCCTAAGCCCGCCATGCGATGTATCAGACGAACAGACCGGACTGTACGGAGACTGTCACATTCAGGCTCAGTAGGAGTTTAAATGGGTTTCACCTCGTCAGTCTTCTTGTCGGCATCTACCTGGGGACCATTACGCACAGCTAGTGCCACTTACGGTCTGTGGTTAAACCCACTGCCAGCGTAGTGTCGAGTCTTTAGAGTCCCACACAGAAAGCTATTCGTCTTTAGGCAAAAGAGTAGAGGTCGCATGGTTTTGCGACAGGTCGCATGGTTTTGCGACAGGGTTCAGTCACATCCGTGCACTTGTGCATGTTTAGTGTCCGGACAGTTTACACTAGCGGGCTTTGGTTTAAGCCAGATCCTAGTGTACGTATTGGGATTGGTTTTATCCAGTATGTATTCGTGTTCCTCGGAACGCGGATGCGGGTGTGTATGCACAGTTGGCGGAGAGACAGAGGCAGAGGATTCTCATTAGGGTTGTTGACCGTTGACTGTTGACCATTGACTTTTTGCTCAACCCTAATGAGAATATGATATATGATTAACAATAATATTAATTAAGTATTGTGGTGACATGGTTGTTGAGGGGTTGACTTTGTTGACTTGTTGACTTTGTTGACCGGTTGACTAGGTTGGACTGGTTGACCATCATGATGACAATGGCTATCATTTCATGGCAAAGACTTTTCACTTGCTTGTTCTCTTGTGCAATATGAGTGCATAAAATGATATAGCCATTTTGACTTAAACCATTTACACAATACTTGATTACTATTTTTGTGATGATGGCTTTGGATTATGTGAGCCAAGAGAGAAAAGTCTTTCTCATTCTATCATTTTCATTCTCTCTCTTGTGTTCTTGAGCTCTCATCTTCTTCCTCTTGCTCTCCCTCTCTTTAGTCTATGGTTCACTTATCTCATGTGTTGAGAACCAAGAACCATAGAGAAAATCCCTACACACTCTTCTCTACTCACTCTAGTTCATAAGGTTTAGCAAACCAAGTGTACTAGTTTTCTTCAAACACCGAAGAAGAAGCCAAAGGTAGAAGCTTTCAGGTGGATCGATCTTCGGCGCAAGGAGACGACGGGGTGAAGCCGATCCGGACAACCATCGAGGCTTGAAGACGAAGGAGTTCAAGAAAGAAAGGTATAACCCCCTAACCGAGTAGTTAACAACTCCTAGTTAGGTTGTTAGTTAGATGTTTAATAAAGATCCGGTTTTTTAGTCCATGTTACCACCTCTAGAAAATTGTTTTTCACCAAATTCCGCATGTCCGAAAGTACCGGGAGAGGTAGCATGGACTTACAGTGGTATCAGAGCCTAGTTAAACACTACCTAACATGTTAGCATAGTAACTAGAAATTCGATCGGAGAAAAAGTCGCGAAATACACCCGGATTTCAAACTTTCTGTCGATTTTCAAAGTGCTGCAAAAATTATTTGAGATATACCAAAAATCGACTCAGGGTTTTTAGAAGAAACTGCAAAAATTCGACCCACTGAATCGATCAACGCGCCGCGTTTCCGCGGCGGGAGCTTGCTCCAGCCGCGGAACCGCGGCCGAGTTGACTCGGTCGTGGGGTTTTATTTTTGCAGTTTGTTCATAGGGGTATTTTGGGATTTTTGGAATATGTATTTTCTGCCTAGATTTTCCAGAACGAAAATTTTGTGTTTGGGGCCTGAAAATCCGTATTTTTGATCGAACTTCTAAAAGACTTAAGCTGACGGGTTTTTCTGTGATGTGATATTTGTATTGAACGTCTGCTAATCGCTATATGTCGATTAGTGGGGGTTATACAAATCTGTGATCTGTAATGTTATTGGAATGTGTATATGAATTCATTGGATTGTCGCTGGTGAATAGCCGGGGGTTGTGAGACGAGAGTTTTCTTTTCTTTCAATTCAAGTAAATTTGTAAATTGATGTAATAATTATTTGTATAGCCGCACAACCGGGTCGGGGTTGTAGCCGTCATTGTATAATTTCTTTTTACTATTTTTGCTCCTAGGATAGACCCATGGAGGGGGTGCACAAACTACCGGGTATGCCGAAGTGCCGAGTGGCCTACTCACGGAGTTGAGGGAGGTTGCTTCGCTTCGGGTACTTGGCGGGTAGTTTGCCGCACCCGTAGGGGTCTTGGGTGGGGTATTGGCTATTCACCGCGACCGTGTAATCTGCTTTTCGTTACATGCTCGTACGAATTGCGGGTTCCTAGTATATCCAATGTGTTCATCTGTGATCTGAAATGGCTATCATTGCAATATATCTATATATGATATTATTTAGGCGTTGCTTATGTTTTACAGCCGCGCTAGCCCAGCCCCCGCTCTGTCGTTAGTTAAGTAACCTAACGGGTAATGACGGGGCCCCGTGGCGAATGCGAATGGTATAAGCGTACGTCATATTTTGGTTGTTTTCTGCAATGGTAGGATTAAATGATGGGACGCATTAAAAGAACTAATGCAAGAATATCACGCATTAAAAGAACTAATGCAAGAAAATAAACCAAGTTAAAATCGTTGGAACACTTTCGGAAAACCACTCGGTTCTTTTCAAAACTAATTTTTAAATGCGGAGCTTGAGCCACTCTTTTTAAAAGCTATGTCGTTCCATCGATTATATCAAGTTCACTACGTTCACGGTTTTGCCAAAACCATTCATAGCCCTCCGTCGTTTCACATGAATAGTCAATAGTATTCAAGCTGTGTATGTTGGCCAAAGTCAAGGCATAGTGATTGGTAGCTATTGGGTATTCATGTGTAGCATAAATAGATGCGTTGGTTTGGGACAGTCGTACTGCCATTTTGGCCAAAGTCAAGGGTAGGTACGGATGGATCCAAATTAACCTGGAGAATGACGGGTAGAACTTGACATGTGACTTATGATATTTTGGCCAAAGTCAAGGTCATAAGAGCATGGAGCAAAAATCCACATCGGGAGTTTCAAAAGAACTGAAACTTGCTAGTGTTGAATACCATTTGGAGTGTGATGATTCTGGTAGGATTCCTTCAGTTTCGTCACGCGATGATATTTGGATCCCGATCCTACTGTGAGTATATGCTACTCCTCGGGAAATTTCTCACTTAACGATCAATGCTATAAACCAAGTAGGTGTCTAGAAAGGTGTTAGCGGGGCTACGCCCCCAGGGAAAAGAGGTTATTTAATTAAGGAACTTCGCGAAAGTGTTGGAAAACCTCCCTCGAAGTACCGACACTGGCCTGGCTGAATGGTTAAGCAAGTATTGTACGGTGAGATTGATCCTGACTAATTCTTCCTTTTTGATTTGAGGAGGGATTCGAGAAACAGTGGGAGCCATCCTGTTTAGACAAACTAAAAACCATTCTAAACTTGCAAGAGCATCATGCTGAGTGTTTCTTCTCTCTCCTAATTGCAGCGACCAATCGACATGACTGGACTTAAGTTACTTCTAGATAAAAACATACTGACAGGGCCAAACTACAAAGATTGGCTCAGGAATGTCAAGATGGCAATCACTTACGACAAGCTGGGGTATCTTCTTACCACCAAAGCTCCCCCTGTCCCAGGTCCCAAAACCAGCGTCGCGGATAAGGAAATCCGTAAGACCTGGGAACTAGATTGCGCGAAGGCCAAATTCCTCATGCTTGCCTCTATGGACAACGAACATCAGAGGAGGCACGAGAATATGGACCTCGAATCCATATTTCTCCATACAAAAGAACTGTATGGAGAGCAGTCCCGTATCGCAAGATACGAAGTGTCGAAGAAGTTATTTTCGGCAAGGTTGGCCGTCAGATCATCGGTAGCGGAACACGTGCTTAAGATGATTGGCTACATAGAAGAGCTCGCGGACCTTGGGACCACGTTGGAGAATGAGCTCTATACGGACTTGATTCTCCAGTCCCTTCCTTCCACTTACGCCCAGTTTATCCTGAACTTCAACTTACAAGAAAAGAAAGTTGAACTTTCAGAACTCCTCAACATGCTGAGGAGCGCAGAGGGCACCCTAAAGAAAGGTAGGGAAACATCCACTTTGTTTGTAGGAGGATCTTCCTCTTCTAGGTCCAAGGCGAAAGCCAAGGGAAAGAAGAAGAAAGCCCTCGCCAAACCAAGGGGCGGTGTTAGTAAAGTGGATACGAAGGGAAAGGCAAAAGCAACAAAGAAAGTGGGAAAGCTTGTGGATAAAGAAGAATGCTTCTATTGTCATAAGAAGGGACACTGGAAAAATGATTGCAGGGCTTGGAAGGCCAGAACACAGGATCTGAAGCAGGTTGCGGCTTCAGCTTCAGGTGTGTATGTTATTGAAAACTGTCTTTCAATAAACTCTACTTCCTGGGTATTGGATACCGGATCAGGATCTCATATCTGTAATTCTTTGCAGGCGTTGAGAAATCGTAGGGTTTTGAAGGCAGGTGACTTGACCCTCAAAGTTGCAAACGGAGCTAGCATGGATGCTAAGGCCGTGGGGGACTATCACTTGGGGATGTCAGATGGACACGTTTTGGTTTTGCCTAATTGCTATTTTGTACCCAACGCAACTTGTAATATCATTTCTGTATCTTTGACTTCTAAAGAAGGTTATGAATTTGCGTTTGTAAGTAATGTTGTAAACATTCACCTTAATCAAGTTCTGATTGGGTCAGGTACATTAAGCAATGGTATATACGTATTAAACCATCCGCAGATTTTCAATGTCCAGAATACACACAAAAGAAAGTCTCCGGAAATCAATCAGACTTTCTTATGACATTGTAGACTGGGTCACATCAATGAGAGAAGGTTGACGAAGTTACATATAGAAGGATATTTGAATCCGTTCGAATATCAATCGTATGCCACTTGTCAATCCTGTCTCAAAGGAAAGATGACAAAGACTCCGTTCACTGGACACGGAGTAAGAGCGAGCGAGCTCTTGGGACTCGTACACAGCGACGTGTGCGGTCCAATGTCTACACATGTGCAAAGCGGTTATTCTTACTTCATTACTTTTACGGATGACTTTTCAAGGTACGGTTATGTCTTCTTAATGAAACATAAGTCCGAAACCTTTGGAAAATTCCAGGAATATAAGAATGAAATAGAAAAACAAACCGGCAAAAGTATTAAGATTCTAAGATCGGATCGAGGTGGAGAATACTTAAGTGCCGAGTTCCTGGACTATTTAAAAGAGAACGGAATTCTCTCTCAGCTTACTCCTCCATACACTCCGCAACATAATGGTGTATCGGAGAGACGAAACCGCACCCTATTGGATATGGTACGGTCCATGATGAGTAACGCTGAGTTACCGCGATCATTCTAGGGGTATGCGCTAGAATCAGCTGCATACCTTTTGAACCGAGTTCCCACTAAGACTGTGCCTACTACACCATATGAGATGTGGTGTGGGAAGAGACCCTATCTTAATCACATTAAGACATGGGGAAGTCCAGCTTTTGTCAAAAAGTAGCATGCGGACAAGCTCGAGGCACACTCAGTACAGTGCAAGTTCGTGGGATATCCAAAGAACTCCAAGGGATATTTCTTCTATTGCGAAGAGGAACAAAAGGTTTTTGCTTCTCGTCATGCCCATTTTCTAGAACACCAGTTCTTAGAAAAGGAAATTAGTGGGAGCACAGTAGAACTGGAAGAAATTCCAGAACCACGAGCTATTACTGAAAGCTTAGTGGAACCAGAGGGTTCAAAAGAACAGGACATTCCTACGCCACTCCGCAGGAGTAGTAGGCAGTCTCATCCGCCCGAGAGATACTACGGTTTTCTCATAGACGGGGATAGAGAGGATTGCATCATAGATTATGATGAGCCTACTAGCTTCCAGCAGGCCTTTCAGAGCGTTGACTCGGTAAAATGGCTGGATGCAATGCGGACCGAAATGGAGTCCATGTACACCAACAAAGTATAGACGTTGGACATTGCTCCAGACGGGGTAAAGCCCGTAGGATGCAAGTGGATCTTCAAAAGGAAGATTGGTGTAGATGGACAGGTTGAGACCTATAAAGCTAGACTTGTTGCAAAGGGTTTCCGTCAAAGACCTGGCTTGGACTATGACGAAACCTTTTCTCCAGTGGCTATGATGAAATCCATTCGGATCCTTCTTGCCATTGCTGCCTTCCCCGATTATGAGATCTGGCAAATGGACGTAAAGACCGCTTTTCTAAATAGAAATTTAGAGGAGTGTGTCTATATGGACCAACCAGAGGGTTTCATTCAGAGTGGGAGCAGCGGAAAGGTGTGCAAGTTGCTTAAGTCCATCTATGGACTAAAGCAGGCATCGCGGAGTTGGAACATCTATTTTGATGAGACGGTCAAGGAATTTGGCTTTATCAAAAATCCAGATGAACCATGCATTTATAGTAGATTTATAGCGAGAACTGTAGTATTCCTCGTTTTATACGTGGATGACATTCTTTTAATAGGAAATGACATTCCTATGCTACAATCTGTCAAGGGGTTCTTGTCACACAGGTTCTCCATGAAAGACATGGGTGATGCCTCATACATCCTGGGGATCCGGATCCATCGTGATAGATCCAAGAGGATATTAGGACTTTCACAGTTCAGGTACATCGACACCATACTGAAAAGATTCAGTATGGAAGATTCCAAGGGCGGTAACCTACCGGCTTGTCACGGGATCACCCTTTCTAAAGAGATGTCTCCTAAGACTGATTTGGAGAGGGATCGCATGTCTATTATACCCTACGCTTCTGCAGTAGGCTCTATAATGTATGCGATGTTGTGTACCAGACCGGATGTAGCTTATGCACTGAGTGTGGTAAGCCGGTATCAATCAAACCCTGGGGAGAAACACTGGATAGCGGTAAAGAACATTCTCAAGTACCTGAGAAGGACTAAGGAGATGTTCTTGGTGTATGGCGGAAAAGACCTCCAGATCAAGGCCTTTGCTGACTCCAGCTTCCAGAGTGACAAGGATGATTCCAAGTCTATGTCGGGTTTTGTCTTTACCCTCAATGGAGGGGCGGTGTGTTGGAAGAGTTCCAAACAGGAAACCGTTGCAGACTCGACGATGGAAGCGGAATACATCGCTGCATCTGATGCCGCCAAAGAAGCTGTCTGGATGAGGAAGTTCTTGAAAGAACTTCAGGTGGTTCCGTCCATTGTTGATCCAATACCTCTGTATTGCGACAACAACGGGGTTATAGCTTTAGCGAAGGAACCCAGGTCCCATCAGAGATCCAGACACATCTTGAGGCGGTATCACCTGATCAGGGAGATCGTGGATCGCCAGGAGATCGAGGTTCGGAGGGTTGCTTCAGAAGATAACACTGTAGATCCATTCACCAAGGCCTTGCCCCAGACTCAGTTCGAGCGGCTGATCGAGATGATAGGTCTTCGATACGCCAGTACATGGCCTTAGTGCAAGTGGGAGATTGTTAGTGTATATGCCCTAGAGGCCATTACTGTATCATACTAGTTTGTATATTACTTAATGGAAGCTTGGGATATTCACCTTGTACATACAATCTTGCTCAAAATAGTAGTATGCTACTTGGTTTGTTTCTACTTCAATGTGTACTTGTGTTTATTTTAGTATATCACCTATACACATTAGTGGAGCCCTTAGGATCTTTGCTTGATTACCAGCATTGTGATGGCAGTCACACTAGTGGGGCTGGGTAATCTATAAGCACATCCTTATGCAGGTCCCTAGTCGCAGGACTATCGAGACAGGGCATCGATACTCCGGAGTAGACTAGCGCATGCGCTTCTCATCCCAGTGTGGGAGACGGTCTGTCCCACAGCCGTTAGTACGTCATACTGGAGATAGTATGCGGGTGCTCGTTAGGTTACGAGTACACTGGACAGGACTCGTCGGGAACTGACCGGTTGGTATTATACCTATCGTCAGTTATCAGTTCCCAGGTGACATGAGTACAGCTTAGTCCGCTGACTTGACACTATCACTTCGCCTCGAGTGTGTTCCCACTGTACTTTGATTACTACCCTACCACGGCTCAAAGGAGTCGTGCAAACAGGTAGTAGTTGGGTGCAGTCCCGAAGCACTTGGAGGCAGTGACGGTTAGACAGGATTCGTCTCTCCCGGTATTGGGGGTTGACATCGCGCTGTGTCTAGGAGAGCCATTACACGGGTAGTCCCTGGCCAGGGCAAGCGAGATATACTGGTAGGCTTCCAGTGTTATCTCAGGGTGTATTGGGCTTCACTCCGACACGACTTGTACCGCTATTAGGGGACTAGCGTTTACCGCCCCCTAAGCCCGCCATGCGATGTATCAGACGAACAGACCGGACTGTACGGAGACTGTCACATTCAGGCTCAGTAGGAGTTCAAATGGGTTTCACCTCGTCAGTCTTCTTGTCGGCATCTACCTGGGGACTGTTACGCACAGCTAGTGCCGCTTGCGGTCTGTGGTTAAACCCTCTGCCAGCGTAGTGTCGAGTCTTTAGAGTCCCACACAGAAAGCTATTCTCCTTTAGGCAAAAGAGTAGAGGTCGCATGGTTTTGCGACAGGTCGCATGGTTTTCCGACAGGTCGCATGGTTTTGCGACAGGGTTCAATCACATCCGTGCACTTGTGCACGTTTAGTGTCCGGACAGTTTACACTAGCGGGCTTTGGTTTAAGTCAGATCCTAGTGTACGTATTGGGATTGGTTTTATCCAGTATGTATTCGTGTTCCTCGGAACGCGGATGCGGGTGTGTATGCACAGTTGGCGGAGAGACAGAGGTAGAGGATTCTCATTAGGGTTGTTGACCGTTGACTGTTGACCATTGACTTTTTGCTCAACCCTAATGAGAATATGATATATGATTAACAATAATATTAATTAAGTATTGTGGTGACATGGTTGTTGAGGGGTTGACTTTGTTGACTTGTTGACTTTGTTGACCGGTTGACTAGGTTGGACTGGTTGACCATCATGATGACAATGGCTATCATTTCATGGCAAAGACTTTTCACTTGCTTGTTCTCTTGTGCAATATGAGTGCATGAAATGATATAGCCATTTTAACTTAAACCATTTACACAATACTTGATTACTATTTTTGTGATGATGGCTTTGGATTATGTGAGCCAAGAGAGAAAAGTCTTTCTCATTCTATCATTTTCATTCTCTCTCTTGTGTTCTTGAGGTCTCATCTTCTTCCTCTTGCTCTCCCTCTCTTTAGTCTATGGTTCACTTGTCTCATGTGTTGAGAACCAAGAACCATAGCGAAAATCCCTACACACTCTTCTCTACTCACTCTAATTCATAAGGTTTAGCAAACCAAGTGAACTAGTTTTCTTCAAAGACCGAAGAAGAAGCCAAAGGTAGAAGCTTTCAGGTGGATCGATCTTCGGCGCAAGGAGACGACGGGGTGAAGCCGATCCGGACAACCATCGAGGCTTGAAGACGAAGGAGTTCAAGAAAGAAAGGTATAACCCCCTAACCGAGTAGTTAACAACTCCTAGTTAGGTGGTTAGTTAGATGTTTAACAAAGATCCGGTTTTTGAGTCCATGTTACCACCTCTAGAAAATTGTTTTTCACCAAATTCCGCATGCCCGAAAGTACCGGGAGAGGTAGCATGGACTTACAAACTCATACTTGTCCTCTTTCAATTCTATATATCAAGCTTCACATTCTCACATCCTATCCTCATATAATAATCCGAATCATCCTTAGCTATCATATCCGTGAGTTATACATAGGTTTTCTCCAAACTATAGTTTATATATCACTTATCCATATCAATGGTTGCGGGAGTGCTATACGCCATCCACCCGACTTCCCCCGTAGATATAAATCTACTCACCTGCTAAACTCCTTGTTTAGCCGAAGTCGATGTGCTTCGTCGTCTCGGAAGTTCACGCGAGGGTACCTACATATCAACACATTATAACGTTATTAAAATCAAGTCCGGAAAACCGAAACGGCACACGAAGTACTCATAGGTTAGAACCTATAGCTTACGCATGCAAGATCAACCAAATAACCCTCGTCGTTGACGAACAAACGTCCAACGACGGAATCCAAACTCAAATACCAAAACCAAATCTCAGAAATTGCAAAACCAGTAATCAGCAACTAAGGAAATCTATCCCAGATTTTACCCTAGGTCAAACCAGAACATTTTGCATATAGGGTTGGTCTAAACACTGGATAACAAAGCTATACACCAAAAATCACACGATTCCACCATGACGTGGCCGCAATTTGCGGCCACATGGAATAAATCTGCGGCCAGAAAAGAATGGGAGGGGCTCAGGTTTCCAGGGTTGCTTCATGCTTGCCTGCTTGACTCACTGTGATGGAAACTTCATTTATGGTGTTCTCGGGTCATAGCTGATCCTACAGAGAAGTCACAATTCTCCAAAAACCGATATCAGGGAAATTCTAACTTCGTGTTTTAGGTTCTAGTCTCAGGTCTTAGCCAGTAAAAACACCACTAAAGTCTTACAAACACTCACTACACCTCAATATACCACTTACAAAGCAAGTTTCCCACTAAATCTCAACTTGGAAATTTCTAAGATCACAAATCCACACTTGTTTAACTCTAAACTACAACTAGGATATATTAAACACAATAAATTAACTAAAGGAAAGTAAATATACCTCATTTGGCAACTCAAGAAAAACCCTAGATGCCCAAAGACTTCAAAATCCAAACTAGGACTTGCTAAGTAGTATAGGATGAGGTGATGATCATTTTTAATGAAGGTGGCATGAGGTTTTGGTGAAGATTTGTAGATGTTTTCATTGGGTAGATGTAACGTTTTGGAAATCGTTTAGGCGATTTTCCGTTTTTAGGGTAAAATAGTCGGTGTTTTCCGTAAAACCTTGAATCGATCTTTTTGCAGTATAAAATTCACTGCACCTAGTTTAGCTAGGAAATTGCTAGTTTGCGGGTTTTTGTATGTCACTTGTAATTTTAGTGCATTTTAATAATTTTCCTTAATTAAATATTATTTTAAGTTTTTAATTATGCACTTAATTAGTGGTAATTACAATTTTGTTTGGCTTAATTACTACTAAAGTGAATCTATACTAAGTTAATCACTAGTTTAAGCTTAAATCTTTCTCTCCAAAATATCTAGAAATTTGTGTAATTAAAATGAATTTTTAAATAAATGAAATGAGGTGGCTTTAGATATTTGTTGCATTAATGAGCTTTAATTAGTGGTTTTAGCTAGAAATTTCCACACTTATCCAAACCCTTCCCTTTTCCTTGCAATGGCCGGCCCCTCTTCCCCTTGCTGCCCCATTTTGATTTTCACCCCATTTCAACTCTTTTAAGTCCAAATAAATCCTCAAAAATCATCTAATAATCAAACAAACTCATAAATAAATCCATACTCTTCATTCATCAACTCTAAAACAAGCTTGGATCTTTCTTGGAAGTGTTCTTTTTGGAGGTTATTTTATGGATTTAGTTGCTAAATTGTGGATCTTTTGTGGAGGTATAAAACCCTAACCCTAATCTATATTTGTTGTTTTAATACATTAAGCTAGCATATAAGATGTTTAATTAAAGCTTTTAATTGCATGTTTAGAATTTCTAGTAAGAGTTTTTGTTAATCAAGTAGGGTTTTGTTTAGTGAAATGGTTAAGTGTGAAGTTTTAAACAAAATAAAACTTAACCTAGTTGCTAAATTGTTAAATGATATTTTTCTTAATTGTCTAATTAGCTTAATTGTAAACTAAACTTTTACTAAATCCTATTTGAGTGACATTAAAATTCTAGTAAGGGTTTGGGTGGTTTAATCAAGCTATTATGAGATTATTGTGATTTCTAGTTTGGGTTAAACTTGTAATTTCGAGCTAATATGATTAAATGTTGCTTACTAGATTTTGGTAAAGTTTATGCGTGGGTTTTTTTTGACGTTGCGACGTTATTTATATTAGATTCCACGTTTTAGGTTGTGTTGTGACTGCACGGTCGATACGATCGGGGTCTAGGCTTGGTGGTTGCGTTGTTTTGCGTTCCTAGCTCGAGTTGTGCCGGTATCGTGCGTGTTTTGTGCAGTGAGTGCACAGTATGTTTATCTTGTGGGCGTTATCCTTATGTTATGTGTCTTTGTGTAGCTTTTGCTGTTGAGTTGGTTTCGTAGTGTCGCGACGCATGTTAGCCACTAGACGAACACTTGATAGTATGTTTGGAGTTGGTGCGTCGGTTAAACGTAGTTTGTATGTGTTACTGGTCGATTGGTAATATACACTTATTGTTGTTGTTTTTGATCTTAGGGACGCAGGCGGGGACTTCGGGCGCTGCGAAGAAGGGAAAATGAGTGGTTGGATTTACTTAGCCCCACGATCATCAGTGAGTAGATTTAACATCTACAAGGGAATCGCCCGCATGGCGTAATGCGTCTGGGATAGATTTAATGACATGATTATTAGTTACAAGTATATGGATATTTATTGTGCATGCGTACCTTTGTTGCATACCTCATTTTCCTATTGCATATGGATATAGTATTAATAAGACACAACACCATTACTTACGGTTTATGTTGCACGGGCACAAATTACATGTTACACCCACACCGTCGGTAATTGCCATGACACGCACAACCCATATACATATGTGATATTGTTATTGGATTGGGATAATTGAGATAGCGATTCTTATTCCTTTGCGCATATGACATATAGCATACCTGTATACCTACATGCTTACACATATGCCTTGCAATACCTACATGCTAGCTACACATATACCTATATGGTAGGGTACCATTAGTGACAGGTATATACACATATGAGATATAGCTACATGTACATCTTGCATACATACTTACATGTACACCAATATACCCTATTATAGTTACATGTTCACCTTTATATGATGTTGCGTTGGATTTTGGATATTAGGAACCGCATGATATATTTAATAACTTGTTGCAGTTAAATAGCGGTTTTTCCTTTATATGCTCATATTACTGTTTATGTTACGTATTTTATGTTTCATAGATTTTCGCATTGAGATATGGATTTCCTATGATATTTTCCTGATTTGAGGACCGTGGTAGTTTCATCAAATTTTGCATTATTTGAAAAACCCGGTTTCTCTTGATATGATATTTCGATGCGTCCACCATGAGATTTCTCGGTTCAGAGATTGTGATATATACCCCGTGCGAGGAGTGGAGTGTGCCGTGTGCGGGTACATGGTGGAGCCCGGAGGTACCCCGGGGCAAGATTGTCGCAGGTGATGGCGATGAGTTAATGGGGGAATCATACCTACCGGTGACACTATTGGACTCGTCGGTGATCGCGAAGATATCGACCGGAGTCATGTACGTATGGATACGTGGAATTTCTGTTAGTTGTATGCATGCCCTAGAGGCCAGTATTGTACAGATGATGTATATTATATTGGATGCTTGAACATATATAGAGAGGTCTTTCTTGCTCGATATGATAGTATGCTATCTGGTTGCTCTTTATCTTAACATGTATACTTGTCTCTTGATACTGTCTTATAGCTACATGTTGATAAAGCACTTAGGATGTGTACTTGACTACCTGGACTATGATGCTGATCATACTAGTGGGGACAGAGTAGTCCATAAGTACATCCTTCAAGGTCCCAAGTCGTGGGTGTATCGAGACGGGGCATCGATATACCGGAGTAGACTAGCGTATACGCTTCTCGACCCATGAGATTGTTAGTTGTGTGTATGCCCTAGAGGCCAGTATTGTACAGATGATGTATATTATATTGGATGCTTGGACATATATAGAGATGACTTTCTTGCTCGATATGATAGTATGCTATCTGGTTACTCTTTATCTTAACATGTATACTTGTCTCTTTAAACTGTCTTATAGTTACATGTTGGTAAAGCCCTTAGGATGTGTACTTGACTACCTGGATTATGATGCAGATCATACTAGTGGGGACATGGTAGTCCATAAGTACATCCTTCAAGGTCCCTAGTCGTGGGTGTATCGAGACGGGGCATCGATATACCAGAGTAGACTGGCGTATACGCTTCTCGACCCATGAGATGGGCGATGGATGATCCCATATCCATTGGTGTTTGACATCAGAGATAGTATACGGGTGCTCAGTGTAGACTGGGTACACTGGACGGACTCGCGGAGAACTCCCAGATGGTATTATACCTCACGTCAGATGGCAGTTCTCAGGTGACACTTGTGCAGGTTAGTCTGTAGACCCGAGATCGTCATAGAGTCTTGTGTGATTCCCACTGTGCTTTGATCTCCACCTTACCACGTCCATGAGGGCGTGCAAAACGGTGGTTTTTAGGCACAGTCCCGAGTCACATGGAGGCAATGAGCGATAGGAGGGGTTTCGTCTCTCCCGGTATTAGGGGTTGATGTTGCGCTGTGCTCGATTGGCCGTAACAGGGAAGTCCCTGGCCAGGGCTGATCAGAGATTTGCTGGTAAGTGTTACCAGTAGTTTCTCGACCCGTTATGAGCCTCACATCGGCATGACTTATCGGTTATTGGGGTCTGACGTATACCACCCCTAGACTTGATATGCGACATATCAGACGAACAGACCGGACTGTACGGTAAGTGTTACTGGTTGGATTCACAGGAGTGTGAGCGGGCTAGCTCGTCGATCTTCTAATCGCTCAATACCCGGGTGGCCGTTACGTTTAGCAGACCGCTTGTGGCTTGTGGGTGATTGATATGATCATCATCTGCTGCCGGCGTATTGACGAGTCTTTAGAGTCCTACACAGAGGTTTCCTGGCTCAAGCGAAACGAAATAGGAGCGCATATGAGATATGTGCGGGACCGAGAATAATGCGTGTATGCGATACCTCATTTCATTCTCGCGATGAATGTTTCGAATGGTTGTATACGATATGACCTAGTTATCGAATCATTGATTCGATAAATCAATACATAGGATACTAGTCGGTTATATGCGATATGACCGGATCGTTAAATCAAGTGTTGATTTAATGTATAATTATATATTTGATATATTACTTTGCATTAACTAGTATTGGTTCACTTTAAATGGATTTTCTCACTTGATGTGCAAGTTGTATATGTGATATACTTTTGTGCACATGTTTGTATCATGTTTGATGATGCATGTTTAATTGGTTAAGTGTAAAGAATCAAACCATGGTTAAAAAAATGATTAGGGTTTTTCTTATTCATTTATTTATTTATTCATTTATTTGGAAAAGATTTTGGAGAGAATGGTGGCTTTCTTTGTTTCTAGTTGAAGCTTCATGAAGCTTTGACTTTGTAACCATTCTTGTCTTCATGCTTAACCCTAACCATTCCAAGTAACCATGGTCTATTCTCTACACTCTACCATAGTTAGTATATGATAAGTATCTATTTTCTTTTCATTTTTAAAAAAAACACTTCTCATATTCTAGCTTCATTTTCTTCTTCATCTTCAAAGAAAAAGCTTAAGTCCATTAATGGCAACTTGAGCTAAAGTGTGAGAAATCCAATTCTAAAGTGAACCCACCTCCTATTTCTTCACCCTCTACCTCTTGCCAAGTAGTATAGGGTGTTTTCTTCACAAGTTTCACAACTTGATGGAGTTGGAGCTTGAACTTGTGATGCCTCGACGTAGATCATCTTCGGCATGAAGCCGACGACCTAGCCCGCCCATTTCTCCGATCAAGCCGACGATTGAGTCCGGGATTCGAGATGGACAGCGAGAGGATGCCTACGTGGAGCTAAGGAAGTGGAGAACCGGATCTACAAAGGTTGTAGCCTCTCTCTTTTAGTTAAATTGTTAACTAGTTTTGTTTTTCGCCTAAACTTTTAGTTAACGATCTAGTCTAGGGTTTCTCGGCACCGTAAAATTTGAATTTGGCATGGTTGATGCCTTGTGAGACCTCTTGAGAGTGCCTAGGAACCCTACAGTGGTATCAGAGCCTAGCTAGAGCCTTAGGCGAAGTCTAGACGATGTTTGAAACCCGAATATACATCGAAACCCTAACACATCATGCTCTCTGGACTTTTTCTAAAAACTGGGATTTTTCCAGATTAAAAATGCTTAAAAAATTCAGCAGGGAATTCTATGAACTACGGTGCAAAATTTACCTCATGAACAGTCAAAGGTGCGGCGGAACCGCGGCAGAAGCTTGGCTTCTGCGGCGGTTCCGCGGCCAACTGATGGGATTTTCCTGTAATATTTGCACAGTAATTCATCATTTCAGCAGCTGAGTTTTATGGGTATTTTTAATATTTATTCAAGAGTTGAATTTTCTGAGGTGTTTTAGAGCTTCGATGTTTCGATCGGATTATCAAGCTTTGTCTATGTGGCTTTCCGGATATTTTTTGAATATGTTAAAAAGTTCGACCGGATATAAATACCCAATTTTTCCCCTGTCGGGAAATTTCCAAGTGTTGGATTTTTCCGTAGTTTAACGACGTTCAAAGTAGTGCAAGTAACGCGATGGTCCCTCTAGAAGACAACAAACCTTAACTCGATTATGTGACCGTCTTGAACTGCCCTTTGAACCTTAGGGTTTGGGGCAGTACGACGTGCCACATGTAAGGCGTTGGCTTGACCCTTCTACGGCTGGACCGTTGGTACTGAGGCACGAACTGAATGTATTTAGACTTGTTTCATGTGTTGATCTGTATCGGGAAAACTTGGGTGTTTGAATGTTCGATCGGAAAGTTTAACATTTTCTAATTATCTGGAATGGGATACAATAATTGGAATTCACAAACAGTTATGAGATAACTGAATGAATGTCATAAATCTAGCGGTTTAGTTTCATTTGATATTGAAAAGAGTTTTCGATAATGAGACTAAAATGCGGGGTTTATAACTGTTAGGCATGTGATGTCTAAGTATTTCATTTGATTAGGCATGTGATGTCTAAAGAGGTTGCGGATTCCAACTGTTGTAGTTTTACACTTTCTTTTCTGTGACCGTAAGTGTAATATGTGATATCGCCGGTTTCGTTGCTATATGTCAACGACAATTGGGATGCGCATATTTACTTACGTTGATGACATGTGATGTTATGTGTTGCTCGATATGTTATATTGGATTGTCGTGATTGAATAGCCGGGGGTTTTTATGTGAGATGAGTGTTTTTCATTTTCATTCATGTAAAAACTTGTATGTAATATTCTTTTATTGGGGCACTTCCAGATTGCGGAAGATGTCACCCTTTTGTATATTATTTACTTTTCCGCATTAGGATAGACTCAAGGAGGGGAGCACAAGTAACCGGGTTCTATGGTCCACTGGGAGACCATCTCGAGGAGTCGAGTCCGGGTCTCCTAACCCTAGAATTGGTAGGGTTGCTTGCCGCTCTCGTAGGGGTCTACGGGTATGGGATTGGCTATTCATCACGACCGTGGAATCCGTGTTTTATACTGGCTCGTATTGAAAACATGGACGTCCTAGTATATCCAATATTTCATATGATTTTTCTGCTGCGATTTCTGTGATGTGATCATGTGATGTTCTGTGATAGATACTGTATATAGTATATTTGATATATTATATAGGCGTTACTTATGTTTTACACCCGCGCTAGCCCTGCCCCGCTCTGCCGTTAGTTACCTAACCTAACGGTGCACGAGGGGACATCCAGGCAAATGCGGATGGCATAAGTGTACGTCGTATTTATCTGTGATGCTTTAGGTATTTAAATGATGGGACTTCATTAATGTGATTAATGAAAGAAAAGAAGCCTAAGATGTTGTAGAATCAAATTTTGAACAAAAACAGGTAGCTACAGTTCTTGCTTTGCACAGCGGTATATTTGATATATCCTGCACCTTATTCGATGAGGAAAGGACCGAGATCCCTTCACCGGGAGTGACTCCTTTAGCGATAACTGGCAGATGCTACACACTCGGTTTGACTTTTGATTGCTTCTATAGTTTCTGCTTTGCACAGTGATATATATGATATATCCCGCACCTCATTCGATGAGGAAAGGGCCGACGATCCCTTCACCGGGAGTGACCCCTTTAGCAAAACTAGAAAAGCCTCAAAATCACTCCATTTCAAAACTTCATTTGATTCTACAATGATATCTTGTTCATTACGCAATAGGTTTTAAGAAAAACCTGTCGTAGCCCTCCGTCATTTCAGATAAATCCTACTTAGTATTCGTGCTACGTTTGTTGACCTCCGTCAAGGCGTAGTGTACGGTAGCTAACTAGTATTTATCTGCTTATGCATGTGATGCAGATTGGATTATGGTAGTCGTACGACCTTGTTGACCTCCGTCAAGGGTCGTGCGGGTGGGTTTGATTCAATCAAGAAATGACGGGTTGAACTTGACTTGCACCTTGTGGTTTGTTGACCTCCGTCAAGGTCATAGGATGCTTGGGGCAAAATATTATCGGGAATTTCAAGTGTTGAAATTTGCAATGAGATTGCATACCTTCTATGAGATAGTTGGATCCCGATACCCACTGCGAGTAAGAGTTACTCCTGGGTGAGTTTTGCACATTACAATTAGCCGATCAAGTAGGTGTCTAGAAAGGTGTCAACGGGGTTACGCCTCTGGGAAAACGAGGTTTACATTAATTAGGTTCGTGCGAAAGCACGGGGGACCTCCCTCAAAGTACCGACACTGGCCTGGCTGAAAGATCGACGAACTTGTAGTGTGTAATTAATCCCGGCTAGTCTTTCCTTTTAGGGTTTGAAGGAAGATTTGATAAAAACCAGTGGGAGCCATCCTGATTAGATAAGATAAAAACCAATCTGATCTTGCAAGAGCATACGCTAAAGTGTTTTCTTCTCTCTCTCTCTCCAGGTAGCGACCATTTCATGCCCTAATAAAGATAATAATATGGATGTATTGACCGAACCCGCATGTTATTCTGTGCTGGGGAACGTTGGTTCCGTTCTTTCTTATAAGAGTTATAGGAATGAACAGGATATAGGGGAATACCAGGATTCCCATGCCACCCGAATGAAGAAAGTACATGATGATGCATTTTCTTCGGGTGTGTTCGTTATAGAGAACTGTTTCTCCATTTGCTCTACGTCCTGGGTATTAGATACCGGGTCAGGATCCCATATATGTAATCAGTTACATGGGCTTAGGAAAGGTAGAGAACTTGGAGAAGGTGATAAAGACATTAGAGTTGGAAATGGTGCAATTGTTGCAGCTAAGACTGTCGGGGAATATCACCTTGTATTACCAACTGGTAATACATTGGTTCTGAACGAATGCTATTACATGCCGAACCTGATATGCAACATTATATCGGTTTCTTTGTTGAGTAAAGAGGGATATAATTTTGTATTACAGGACAATTTTATGAACATTTTCCATAACCAAAAGTTGGTTGGATCAGGCACGTTGTGCAATGGCATTTATGTTCTAAATCAATCAACAGTTCTGAGCATAACAAACACACTCAAGAGGAAGAGTTCAGAACTGAACGAATCCTTCTTGTGGCATTGTAGACTGGGTCACATCAATGCGACACGACTGGCTAAGTTGCATAAAGATGGATATTTGAATCCGTTTGAATTTTCATCTTATGGCACTTGCCAGTCATGTCTCAAAGGCAAGATGACCAAAACTCCGTTTACGGGACACGGAGAAAGAGTTACCGAACTCTTGGGACTGATACATAGTGATGTATGCGGTCCCATGTCTACACATGCCAGGGATAGTTCTTCATACTTCATTACATTCACTGACGATCTCTCTAGATTCGGATATGTGTTCCTGATGAAACACAAATCAGAAGCTTTTGAGAAATTTAGAGAATATAAACAAGAAGTCGAGAACCAAACCGGAAAAAGTATTAAAATCCTACGATCTGATCGAGGAGGTGAATACTTGAGCATTAAATTCCTGGACTTCCTAAAAGAGAATGGGATTCTCTCTCAGCTAACTCCTCCATATACACCACAGCACAACGGTGTATCAGAACGGAGGAACCGCACCCTATTGGATATGGTGCGCTCTATGATGAGTGTAGCTGAGTTACCTGTTTCCTTCTGGGGATATGCACTGGAAACAGCAGCATACCTACTGAATAGGGTTCCCACCAAATCTGTGCCTACCACACCATATGAGATATGGGAAGGGAAGAGACCATATCTTAATTTTATTAAGATATGGGGTTGCCCGGCCTATGTCAAAAGACAAAAACCGGACAAACTCGAGGCAAGGTCTGTTTTGTGTAAATTTGTTGGATATCCCAAACATTCGCGAGGGTATATCTTCTACCACAGTGAGGAACAAAGAGTATTTGTTGCTCAACATGCCACCTTTTTAGAAAAGGAATTTCTTGCAAAAGAGATTAGTGGCTCTGAGGTAGAACTGGAAGAGGTTCCAGCTGAACAAAACACAACAGAAGATTTAGTGGAACCAGAGGATTCAGTAGCTCCCAATGAACCTCAGCCACTCCGCCGATCTAGTAGGGTTCCTCGCCAACCTGAGAGATACTACGGTTTTCTCATGGATGGTGGGAGCGAGGATTGCATCATGGAGGATGATGACCCAACTAGCTTCGAGCAGGCCATCACGAGTAGGGACTCAGTGAAATGGCTGGATGCTATGCGGTCCGAGATGGAATCCATGTACACCAACAAAGTATGGACTTTGGATGTTGCTCCTGAAGGGGTAAAACCCATCGGGAGCAAGTGGATCTTCAAGAAAAAACTTGGTGTAGATGGGAAAGTGGAGACTTTCAAAGCTAGACTTGTAGCAAAGGGTTTTCGTCAAAGACCAGGTGTGGACTATGACGAAACCTTTTCTCCAGTGGCTATGCTTAAATCCATCCGGATCATGCTTGCCATCGCTGCATATCATGATTACGAAATCTGGCAAATGGATGTTTAGACCGCATTTCTAAATGGTGATTTAGAAGAGTGCGTGTATATGACTCAGCCAGAGGGCTTCGTAGACAGTGGGAGCAGCGGGAAGGTGTGCAAGCTGCTTAAATCCATTTATGGATTAAAGCAAGCATCGCGGAGTTCGAACATCTGCTTTGACGTCGTTATCAAAGAGTTTGATTTCGTCAAAAACCCAGATGAACCTTGTATTTACAAGAAGGTAGCAGAGAGTAGGGTAGTCTTCCTCGTATTGCACTTGGACGACATACTCTTGATAGGAAATGATATTCCTATGCTGCAATCGGTCAAGCTCTTCTTATCACAAAGATTCTCAATGAAAGATCTTGGTGATGCCTCCTGCATATTGGGAATAAGGATCTATAGAGATAGATCCAAACGGATATTGGGATTGTCCCAATCCAGGTATATTGACACCATAATAAAGAGGTTTAGTATGGAAGAATCTAAGCGTGGGAACTTGCCCAAGATCTCTGGAGTCACTCTCTCCAAAGAGATGTCTCCCAAGACTGATTCGGAGAGAGCTCGCATGCAAGGGATACCCTATGCTTCGGCTGTAGGCTCTATCATGTACGCGATGCTATGTACCAGACCCGATGTTGCATACTCACTAAGTGTAGTGAGCAGGTATCAAGCTGATCCTGGAGAGAATCACTGGACAGCTGTGAAGAGCATTCTCAAGTACTTGCGAAGGACTAAAGAGATGCTCTTGGTGTATGGTAACGGAGAACTCCAAGTGGAGTCCTTTACCGATTCGAGCTTCCAGAGTGATAAGGACGACTCTAAGTCGCAGTCGGGCTTTGTCTTTACCCTTTACGGAGGGGCGGTTAGCTGGAAGAGTTCCAAGCAGGAAACCGTGGAAGACTCGACGATGGAGGCTGAATACATCGCTGCCAACGATGCTGCTAAAGAGGCTGTCTGGATCAAGAAGTTCATTACTGAACTTGGAGTGGTTCCATCCATTGAGCATCCAATACCTTTGTATTGCGATAACAATGGAGCGGTGGCTTTGGCCTAGGAACCCTGGTCCAATCAGCGATCCAGGCATATTCTGAGGCGGTATCACCTGATCCGAGAGATAGTTGATCGCCGGGAGATCGAGGTTAGGAGAGTTGACACGAAGAACAACACGGCGGATCACTCACGAAGGCCATTCCCCAGATACAGTTTGAGAGACTCTTCGGGATGCTCGGTATGCGATACTACAGCAGCTGGCCCTAGTGCAAGTAGGAGATTGTTAGTTGTGTGTATGCCCTAGAGGCCAGTATTGTACAGATGATGTATATTATATTGGATGCTTAGACATATATAGAGATGAATTTCTTGCTCGATATGATAGTATGCTATCTGGTTACTCTTTATCTTAACATGTACACTTGTCTCTTTAAACTGTCTTATAGTTACATGTTGGTAAAGCCCTTAGGATGTGTACTTGACTACCTAGATTATGATGCAGATCATACTAGTGGGGACATGGTAGTCTATAAGTACATCCTTTAAGGTCCCTAGTCGTGGGTGTATCGAGACGGGGCATCGATATACCAGAGTAGACTGGCGTATACGCTTCTCGACCCATGAGATGGGCGATGGATGATCCCATATCCATTGGTGTTTGACATCGGAGATAGTATACGGGTGTTCAGTGTAGACTGGGTACACTGGACGGACTCGCCGAGAACTCCCAGATGGTATTATACCTCACGTCAGATGGCAGTTCTCAGGTGACACTTGTGCAGGTTAGTCTGTAGACCCGAGATCGTCATAGAGTCTTGTGTGATTCCCACTGTGCTTTGATCTCCACCTTACCACGTCCATGAGGGCGTGCAAAACGGTGGTTTTTGGGCACAGTCCCGAGTCACATGGAGGCAATGAGCGATAGGAGGGGTTTCGTCTCTCCCGGTATTGGGGGTTGATGTTGCGCTGTGCTCGATTGGCCGTAACAGGGAAGTCCCTGGCCAGGGCTGATCAGAGATTTGCTGGTAAGTGTTACCAGTAGTTTCTCGACCCGTTATGAGCCTCACATCGGCATGACTTATCGGTTATTGGGGTCTGACGTATACCACCCCTAGACTTGATATGCGACATATCAGACGAACAGACCGGACTATACGGTAAGTGTTACTGGTTGGATTCACAGGAGTGTGAGCGGGCTAGCTCGTCGATCTTCTAATCGCTCAATACCCGGGTGGCCATTACGTTTAGCAGACCGCTTGCGGCTTGTGGGTGATTGATATGATCATCATCTGCTGCCGGCGTATTGACGAGTCTTTAGAGTCCTACACAGAGGTTTCCTGGCTCAAGCGAAACGAAATAGGAGCGCATATGAGATATGTGCGGGACCGAGAATAATGCGTGTATGCGATAACACATTTCATTCTCGCGATGAATGTTTCGAATGGTTGTATACGATATGACCTAGTTATCGAATCATTGATTCGATAAATCAATACATAGGATACTAGTCGGTTATATACGATATGACCGGATCGTTAAATCAAGTGTTGATTTAATGTATAATTATATATTTGATATATTACTTTGCATTAACTAGTATTGGTTCACTTTAAATGGATTTTCTCACTTGATGTGCAAGTTGTATATGTGATATACTTTTGTGCACATGTTTGTATCATGTTTGATGATGCATGTTTAATTGGTTAAGTGTAAAGAATCAAACCATGGTTAAAAAGATGATTAGAGTTTTGCTTATTCATTTATTTATTTATTCATTTATTTGGAAAAGATTTTGGAGAGAATGGTGGCTTTCTTTGTTTCTAGTTGAAGCTTCATGAAGCTTTGACTTTGTAACCATTCTTGTCTTCATGCTTAACCCTAACCATTCCAAGTAACCATGGTCTATTCTCTACACTCTACCATAGTTAGTATATGATAAGTATCTATTTTCTTTTCATTTTAAAAAAAAACACTTATCATATTCTAGCTTCATCTTCTTCTTCATCTTCAAAGAAAAAGCTTAAGTCCATTAATGGCAACTTGAGCTAAAGTGTGAGAAATCCAATTCTAAAGTGAACCCACCTCCTATTTCTTCACCCTCTACCTCTTGCCAAGTAGTATAGGGTGTTTTCTTCACAAGTTTCACAACTTGATGGAGTTATAGCTTGAACTTGTGATGCCTCGACGTAGATCATCTTCGGCACGAAGCCGATGACCTAGCCCGCCCATTTCTCCGATCAAGCCGACGATTGAGTCCGGGATTCGAGATGGACAGCGAGAGGATGCCTACGTGGAGCTAAGGAAGTGGAGAACCGGATCTACAAAGGTTGTAGCCTCTCTCTTTTAGTTAAATTGTTAACTAGTTTTGTTTTTCGCCTAAACTTCTAGTTAACGATCTAGTCTAGGGTTTCTCGGCACCGTAAAATTTGAATTTGGCATGGTTGATGCCTTGTGAGACCTCTTGAGAGTGCCTAGGAACCCTACAGAGATGGGCGACGGATGATCCCATATCCATTGGTGTTTGAAATCAAAGATGGTATACGGGTGCTCAGTGGAGACTGGATACACTGGACGGACTCGCCGAGAACTCCCAGATGGTATTATACTTCACGTCAGATGGCAGTTCTCTGGTGACACTTGTGCAGGTTAGTCTGTAGACCTGAGATCGTCATAAAGTCTTGTATGATTCCCACTGTGCTTTGATTTCCACCTTACCACGTCCATGAAAGGGTGCAAAACGGTGGTTTTTGGGTACAGTCCCGAGTCACATGGAGGCAATGAGCGATAGTAGGGGTTTCGTCTCTCCCGGTATTAGGGATTGATGTTGCGCTGTGCTCGATTGGCCATAACAGGGAAGTCCCTGGCCAGGGCTGAGTTAGAGATTTACTGGTAAGTGTTACCAGTAGTTTCTCGACCCGTTATGAGCCTCATATCGGCACGACTTATCGGTTATTGGGGTCTGACGTTTACTACCCCTAGACTTGATATGCGACATATCAGACGAGAAGACCGGACTGTACAGGAAGTGTTACCGGCAGGCTTTTACAGGAGTTGGAGCGGGCTTGCTTGCCGATCTTCTGATCGCTCAATACCCGGGTAGCCGTTACGTCCAGCTAGTACCGCTGACGGCTTGTGGGTGCTTGATGTGATCATCACCTACTGCCGGTGTATTGACGAGTCTTTAGAGTCCTACATAGAGGTTTTACTGGCTCAGGCAAAATGAAATAGGAGCGCATATGTGATATGTGCGGGACCGAGAATAATGCGAGTATGTGATACCGTATTCTATTCTCGCGATATTTTGTATCGGTCGGTTATATATGATATGACCGGGTTATCGAATCAAGTGTTGATTCGATAAGTCGATACGATGAATGTTAGTCGGTTATATGAGATATGACCGGATTATTAAGTCAAGTGCTGATTTAATACTTAAGTGTATAACTGTATATGAGATATACTAGTTTACATTTACTAACACTTGTTCACTTTAGGATTTTTCTCACATATGCACAACTTTAATGTATATATATGATATATATTAAAATTGTGTTTTCTTTTATTGTATCATGGTTGATGATACACTTGACTTGGTTGTATGAGACATACACCATGCTATTTGTTATGTTGGGTTTTAACATTTAAAAGTAATTACAAAATTAGTGGTAAATTAGAAATTGCATGAAGCTTGTGGATGCATTGACTAAAGTCCACTAAATTTGTTTTTACTTTGGGTTTTAACCTAACCTTAACACTTAGCCATGGTAATGTCTCTACAAGAGTTAGTATATGATACTCACTCACCATGGTTAGCTCAGACACTTGATCATTATCCTCATCTCTTTCTTTTGTTCATCTTCTTCATTGTTCAAAAGAAAAGCTTGCTAGGGTTTGATCCAAAGTGAGAAATAAAAATCCAAAGAGAACCCACTTCCTATTTCTCCATCCTCTAGTAGACTAGCACTTTATTATAGGGTGTTTGCTTCACTAATTCTCAAGTTAGTGAAGTAGTAGCTTGAGTCGGAATTCCCTCGACGTAGATCATCTTCGGCCTCGGAGACTTCAAGCAAGGATGCATCTTTCGCCTCGTGAAGCCATGCAAGAGCCCGGGAGAACTTTGATCGCAGCGAAGGGACTACGACAAGGAGCTCTAGAAGTGAAGGACCGATCTAAAAAGGTTGTATTTCGCATACCCTTAGTCGTAAAGTTGTTTACTTGCTATTATCTTCGCCTAATCTTTAGTATACGATCTTGCTTAGGGTTGTTCGGCACATAAAAATTTAATTCGGGCATGGTAGATGCCTTGTAGAGCCTTGTTAGTGTGTCTAGTAACCTTACAGTGGTATCAGAGCCTAGCTAGAGCATTAGGCGATGTGTTAACGAAGTTAAAACTCCGAACGAACCCGAATACGCAAATTTAATCCCCTCTCTGGACTTTTTTCAAAATCTGTGATTTTTTAGAATTAAAAATACCTAAAAAATTCAGCAGGGTTTTCTAAGCATTAAGGTGCAAATTTGGTGACGTCAACTATACGGATAGCCGCGGAACCGCGGCAATAGCCTTCCTGTGCTACGGTTCCGCGGCCGTTCAGTGAGTGTATGCTTTGGATTTTGCACCGTAATACTACTATGTGATAGTGCTATTTTCTGGGTATTTTTAATCTGACTCATGTGTTGAGTATTTTGGGGTTTATTTTGTAATCGTTGATTCTATTTGAGAATTTAATTTTGTTATGTTATTCCGGATAATTTAGAAAGTATTAAAATGTTCGAATGGATATCATTAACTCAATTTTTTCCGGCACGAAAAACATTCAAGTGTTGAATTTTTCTCGGGTTTAAATCTTTCGGAAAAACGTGCATATGACGCGATGGACCCTCTAGAAGACAACAAACCTTAACTCGATTATGTGACCGTCTTGAACTGCCTTTTGAAGCTTAGGGTTTGGGGCAGTACGGCGTGCCACATGTGAGGCGTTGGTTTGACCCTTCTACGGCTGGACCGTTGCTACTGTGACGTATTCTGGAATTTTTGAACTCCGCTCAAGTGTTGAGCTATTATGGAAATCTTGGGTATTTGATTATTCGGTCGGAAAGTTTAATATTGTCTATTTATCTGGAATGTGATACAATATGTGGAATTCATACTATTAGGCATGAAATGCGAAATATATGATATTTCGGATTTACGATGTCGAAAGAGATTGTGGATTTCAAATGTTGTAGTTTTACACTTTCTTTTCTGCGACCGTAAGTGTAATATGTGATATCGCCGGTTTCGTTGCTATATGTCAACGAAAATTGGGATGCACATATTTACTTACGTTGATGACATGTGATGTTCTGTGTTGCTGGATATGTTATATTGGATCGTCGCATTCTGAATAGCCGGGGGTGTGTGTGATGTGAGATGAGAGTTTTTATTTTCATTCATGTAAAATTAAATGTATGTAATATTCTTTTATTGGGGCACTTCCGGGATGAGGTCGATGTCACCATTTGTATATTATTTACTTTTCCGCACTAGGATAGACCCAAGGAGGAGAGCACAAGTAACCGGGTTCTAGAGTCCAGTGGGAGACCAACTCGAGGAGTCGAGTCCGGGTCTCCTAACTCTAGAATTGGTAGGGTTGCTTGCCGCTTTCGTAGGGGTCTAGGGGTGTGGGTTTGGCTATTCATCGCGACCGTGGAATCCGTGTTTTATAGAGGCTCAAAATAAAACACGGACGTCCTAGTATATCCAATGTTTCATATGTTTCTTCTGCTGCGATATCTGTGATGTGATCATTTGATGTGCTGTGATTAATACTGTAAATAGTATATATGATATATTATATAGACGTTACTTATGTTTTACACCCGCGCTAGCCCTGCCCTGCTCTGCCGTTAGTTACCTAACCTAACGATGCACGAGGGGACATCGAGGCGAATGCGGATGGCATAAGTGTACGTCGTATTTATCTGTGATGTTTAGGTGATTTAAATGATGGGACTTCATTAATGTGATTAATGAAAGAAAAGAAACCTAAAAGATGTTGTAGAATCAAATTTTCAAATAAAAAGGGGTAGCTACAGTTTTGCTTTGCATAGCGGTATATATGATATACCCTGCACCTTATTCGATGAGGAAAGAGCCGAGATCCCTTCACCGGGAGTGACCTCTTTAGCAAAACTGGCAGATGCTACATCACTCGGTTTGACTTTTGACTGCTTTTGGAGTTTTGCTTTGCATAGTGATATATATGATATGTCCTGCACCTTATTCGATGAGGAAAGAGCCGAGATCCCTTCACCGGGAGTGGCCTCTTTAGCAAAACTAATAAAAGCCTCAAAATCACTCCATTTCAAAATTCACTCGATTCTACAACGATATCAAGTTCGATACGCAATAGGTTTTCAGAAAAACCTGTCGTAGCCCTCCATCATTTCAGATAAGAACTATTTAGTATTCGTATTGCGTTTGTTGGCCTTTGTCAAGGCGTAGTGTGCGGTAGCTAAATGGTGCTTATCTGCTTATGCATATGATGCAGATTGTTTTGAGGTAGTCGTACGACCTTGTTGGCCTTTGTCAAGGGTCGTGCGGGTGGGTTTGATTCAATCAAGAAATGACGGGTTGAACTTGACTAGCATCCTATGATTTGTTGGCCTTTGTCAAGGTCATAGGGGTTAGGGGCAAAATATTATCGGGAATTTCAAGTGTTGAGATTTGCAATGAGATTGCATACCTTCTAAGAGATAGTTGGATCCTGATACCCACTGCGAGTAATTGTTACTCCTGGGAGAGTTTTACACAGGACAATTAGCCGATCAAGTAGGTGTCTAGAAAGTTGTCAACGGGGTTACGCCTCTGGGAAAACGAGATTTACTTTAATTAGGTCCGTACGAAAGCACGGGGAACCTCCCTCAAAGTACCGACACTGGCCTGGCTGAAAGATTGGCGAAGTTGTAGGGTGTAATTAATCCCGGCTAGTCTTTCCTTTTAGGGTTTGAAGGAAGATTTGATAAAAACAGTGGGAGCCATCCTGATTAGATAAAATAATAACCAATCTGATCTTACAAGAGCATACGCTAAAGTGTTTTCTTCTCTCTCTCCAGGTAGCGACCATATCATGCCTTAATCAAGATAATAATATGGATGTATTGACCGAACCCGCATGTTATACTGTGCTGGGGAACGTTGGTCCCGTTCTTTCTTATAAGGGTTACAGGACTGAACAGGATATAGGGGAATACCAGGATTCCCATGCCACCCGAATGAAGAAAGTACATGTTGATGCATTTTCTTCGGGTGTGTTCGTTACGGAGAACCGTTTCTCCATTTGCTCTACGTCCTGGGTATTAGATACCGGGTCAGGATCCCATATATGTAATCAGTTACATAGGCTTAGAAAAGGTAGAGAACTTGGAGAAGGTGATAAAGACATAAGGGTTGGAAATGGAGCAATTGTTGCAGCTAAAACCGTCGGGGAATATCACCTTGTATTGCCAACTGGTAATACATTGATTCTGAACGAATGCTATTTCATGCCAAACCTGATATGCAACATTATATCGGTTTCTTTACTAAGTAAAGAGGGATATAATTTTGTATTACAGGATAATTTTATGAACATTTTCCTTAACCAAAAGTTGGTTGGATCAGGCATGTTGTGCAATGGCATTTATGTTCTAAATCAATCAACAGTTCTGAGCATAATAAACACACACAAGAGGAAGAGTTCAGAACTGACTGAATCCTTCTTGTGGCATTGTAGACTGGGTCACATCAATGCGAAAAGACTAGCTAAGTTGCATAAGGATGGATATTTGAATCCGTTTGAATTTTCATCTTATGACACTTGTCAGTCATGTCTCAAGGGGAAGATGACCAAAACTCCGTTTACGGGACACGGAGAAAGAGTTACTGAACTCTTAGGACTGGTACATAGTGATGTATGCGGTCCCATGTCTACACATGCCATGGATGGTTCTTCGCACTTCATTACATTCACTGACGATCTCTCTAGATTCGGATATGTGTTCCTGATGAAACACAAATCAGAAGCTTTTGAGAAATTTAGAGAATATAAACAAGAAGTCGAGAACCAAACCGGAAAAAGTATTAAAATCCTTCGATCTGATCGAAGAGGTGAATACTTGAGCAATGAATTCCTGGACTTCCTAAAAGAGAATGGGATTCTCTCGCAGCTAACTCCTCCATATACACCACAGCACAACGGTGTATCGGAACGGAGGAACCGCACCCTATTAGATATGGTGCGCTCTATGATGAGCACAGCTGAGTTACCTATTTCCTTCTGGGGGTATGCGCTGGAGACAGCAGCATACCTATTGAATCAAGTTCCATTTTAATCTGTACCTACCACACCATATGAGATATGGAGTGGGAAGAGACCATGTCTTAAACGAGTTAAGATATAGGGTTGTCCGGCCTATGTCAAGAGACAAAATCCGGACAAACTCGAGGCACGGTCAGTTCTATGCAAGTTTGTGGGATATCCCAAACATTCACATGGATATATTTTCTACCATACTGAGGAACAAAAAGTGTTTGTTTCTTGACATGCCACCTTTTAGAAAAGGAATTTCTTACAAAAGAAATTAGTGGCAATGAGGTAGAACTGGAAGAAATTCCGGCTACACAAACTCAAACTGAAGATTTAGTGGAACCAGAGGATTCGGTAGTTCCCAATGAACCTCAGCCTCTCCACCAATCTAGTAGGGTTCCTCACCCACCTGAGAGATACTACGGTTTTCTCATGGATGGTGGGAGCGAAGATTGCATCATGGAGGATGATGACCCAACTAGATTCGAGCAGGCCATTACGAGTGGAGACTCAGTGAAATGGCTGGATGCAATGCGGTCCGAGATGGAATCCATGTACACCAACAAAGTATGGACTTTGGAAGATGCTCCTGAAGGGGAAAAACCCATTGGGAGCAAGTGGAATGTCAAGAAAAAACTTGGTGTAGATGGGAAAGTGGAGACCTTCAAAGCTAGACTTGTTGCAAAGGGTTTTCGTCAAAGACCAGGTGTGGACTATGACGAAACCTTTTCTCCAGTGGCTATGCTTAAATCCATCAGGATCATGCTTGCCATCGCTGCATATCATGACTACGAAATCTGGCAAATGGATGTTAAGACCGCCTTTCTAAACGGTGATTTAGAAGAGTGCGTGTACATGACTCAGCCAGAGGGCTTCGTAGATAGTGGGAGCAGCGGGAAGGTGTGCAAGCTGCTTAAATCCATTTATGGATTAAAGCAAGCATCGCGGAGTTGGAACATCTGCTTTGACGTCGTTATCAAAAAGTTTGATTTCGTCAAAAACGTAGATGAACCATGTATCTATAAGAAGGTGGAAGAGAGTAAGGTTGTCTTCCTCGTATTGTACGTGGACGACATACTCTTGATAGAAAATGACATTCCTATGCTGCAGTCGGTCAAGCTCTTCTTATCACAAAGATTCTTAATGAAAGATCTTGGTGATGCCTCCTGCATATTGGGAATTATGATCTATAGAGATAGATCTAAAAGGATATTGGGATTGTCCCAATCCAGGTACATTGACACCATACTAAAGAGGTTTAGTATGGAAGAGTCCAAACGTGGGTTTTTACCCTCGATCTCAGGGCTCACTCTTTCCAAAGAGATGTCTCCCAAGACTGATTTGGAGAGAGCTCGCATGCAAGGGATACCCTATGCTTCGGCAGTAGGTTATATCATGTACGCGATGCTATGTACCAGACTCGATGTAGCATACTCACTAAGTGTAGTGAGCAGGTATCAAGCTGATCCTAGAGAGAGTCACTGGACAGTTGTGAAGAGCATTCTCAAGTACTTACGAAGGACTAAAGAGATGCTCTTGGTGTATGGTAACGGAGAACTCCAAGTGGAGTCATTTACCGATTCGAGCTTCCAGAGTGATAAGGACGACTCTAAGTCGCAGTCGGGATTTGTCTTTACCCTTTACGGAGGGGCGGTTAGCTGGAAGAGTTCCAAGCAGGAAATCGTGGCAGACTCGACGATGGAGGCTGAATACATCGCTACCAACGATGCTGCCAAAGAGCCTGTCTGGATCAAGAAGTTCATTACTGAACTTGGAGTGGTTCCATCCATTGAGCATCCAATACCTTTGTATTGCAATAACAATGGAGCGGTGGCTTTGGCCAAGGAACTCAGGTCCCATCAGCGATCCAGGCATATTCTGAGGCGGTATCACCTGATCCGGGAGATAGTTGATCGTCGGGAGATCGAGGTCAGGAGGGTTGACACGAAAAACAACACAGCGGATCCACTCACGAAGGTCATTCCCCAGATACAGTTTGAGAGACTCTTCGGGATGCTCGGTATGCAATACTACAGCAGCTGGCCCTAGTGCGAGTGGGAGATTGTTAGTTGTATGTATGCCCTAGAGGCCAGTATTATACAGATGATGTATATTATATTGGATGCTTGGACATATATAGAGAGGACTTTCTTGCTCGATATGATAGTATGCTATCTGGTTGCTCTTTATCTTAACATGTATACTTGTCTCTTAATACTGTCTTATAGCTACATGTTTATAAAGCCCTTAGGATGTGTACTTGACTACCTGGACTATGATGCAGATCATATTAGTGGGGACAGAGTAGTCCATAAGTACATCTTTCAAGGTCCCTAGTCGTGGGTGTATCAAGACGGGGCATCGATATACCGGAGTAGACTAGCGGATACGCTTCTCGACCCATGAGATGGGCGATGGATGATCCCATATCCATTGGTGTTTGACATCAGAGATGGTATATGGGTGCTCAGTGGAGACTGGGTACACTGGACGGACTCGCCGAGAACTCCCAGATGGTATTATACCTCACGTCAGATGGCAGTTCTCTGGTGACACTTGTGCAGGTTAGTCTGTAAACCCGAGATCGTCATAGAGTCTTGTGTGATTCCCACTGTGCTTTGATTTCCACCTTACCACGTCCATGAGGGCGTGCAAAACGGTGGGTTTTGGGTACAGTCCCGAGTCACATGGAGGCAATGAGCAATAGGAGGGGTTTCGTCTCTCCCGGTATTGGGGGTTGATGTTGCGCTGTGCTCGATTGGCCATAACAGGGAAGTCCCTGGCCAGGGCTGAGTTAGAGATTTACTGGTAAGTGTTACCAGTAGTTTCTCGACCCGTTATGAGCCTCACATCGGCATGACTTATCGGTTATTGGGGTTTGACGTTTACCACCCCTAGACTTGATATGCGACATATCAGACGAGGAGACCGGACTGTACGGGAAGTGTTACCGGCAGGCTTTTACAGGAGTTGGAGCGGGCTTGCTTGCTGATCTTCTGATCGCTCAATACCCGGGTAGCCGTTACGTCCAGCTAGTACCGCTGACGGCTTATGGGTGCTTGATGTGATCATCACCTACTGCCGGCGTATTGACGAGTCTTTAGAGTCCTACATAGAGGTTTTACTGGCTCAGGCAAAACGAAATAGGAGGCATATGTGATATGTGCGGGACCGAGAATAATGCGAGTATGTGATACCATATTCTATTCTCGCGACTTTTTGTATCGGTCGGTTATATATGTTATAACCGGGTTAACGAATCAAGTGTTGATTCGATAAGTCGATACGATGAATGTTAGTCGGTTATATGAGATATGACCGGATTATTAAGTCAAGTGTTGATTTAATAATTAAGTGTATAACTGTATATTAGATATACTAGTTTACATTTCCTAACACTTGTTCACTTTAGAGTTTTTCTCACATGAGCACAACTTTAATGTATATATATGATATATATTAAAATTGTGTTTTCTTTTATTGTATCATGGTTGATGATACACTTGACTTGGGTGTATGAGACATACACCATGCTATTTGTTATGTTGGGTTTTAACATTTAAAAGTAATTACAAAATTAGTGGTAAATTAGAAAATGCATGAAGCTTGTGGATGCATTGACTAAAGTCCACTAAATTTGATTTTACTTTGGGTTTTAACCTAACCTTAACACTTAGCCATGGTAATGTCTCTACAAGAGTTAGTATATAATACTCACTCACCATGGTTAGCTCACACACTTGATCATTATCCTCATCTCTTTCTTTTGTTCATCTTCTTCATTGTTCAAAAGAAAAGCTTGCTAGGGTTTGATCCAAAGTGAGAAATAAAGTGAGAAATAAAAATCCAAAGAGAACCCACTTCCTATTTCTCCATCCTCTACTAGACTAGCACTTTAGTATAGGGTGCTTGCTTCGCTAATTCTCAAGTTAGTGAAGTAGTAGCTTGAGTCGGAATTCCCTCGACGTAGATCATCTTCAGCCTCGGAGACTTCAAGCAAGGACGCATCTTTCGCCTCATGAAGCCATGCAAGAGCCCGGGAGAACTTTGATCGCTGCGAAGGGACTACGACAAGGAGCTCTAGAAGTGAAGGACCGATCTACAAAGGTTGTATTTCGCATACCCTTAGTCGTAAAGTTGCTTACTTGCTATTATCTTCGCCTAATCTCTAGTATACGATCTTGCTTAGGGTTGTTCGGCACATAAAAATTTAATTCGGGTATGGTAGATGCCTTGTAGAGCCTTGTTAGTGTGTCTAGTAACTCTACAATTTCGAGTGTCGAAGCTGGGCATTCGGATTTAGATTATCGTATGATACGTACCTATCAGGGCCAGTCGTGGTGACGACGCCTGATTGACCAGTTTTTATGTGTCAATGCAGGGCATTAGTTTTCATGATGTTTTCAGGTGTCGATGTTTGACACTCAGGTTTCATGAGACTTATAGGACTGTTATATATGTATATATATCAGTGGTATGGGACGCTGTATATATGTATGTATGTATATATATATATTATATCATCATTATGATCTCTGCAATTATTATTATTCTTTACCCGATATGAGGGCCGATCCGAGGGCCAATTTGAGGGAATTTGGGATTTGGATTGTCTTGATGGACTCTAGTCCTGCCATGATGAGGATTCTGTGAGGACGACATGTTTTATCCCATACCCCACATTTATTTGATATGCATTGCTTCATGTATTAGTAGTACCTGATAGAGAACTTTTTATGACTGTTGTATATACATATTGCCATATTATTGCTTCATGTATTAGTTGTACCTGATAGAGTACCTTTCATGACTGTTGCATACATATGGCCAGTATTGCTATTAGCTTGCATGTGATAGATTCGCGCAGTACGTGCATACTTGCGATTACCTGCATATGTTATTTACTATTCATGAGTTGACAACTCACCCCTGTTGTGCCACAGTGTTTTGCAGTCCCTCAGGGCAGTCAGAGGCAGGGCTTCCATCTATCGTATCATCTTTTGCAGGGGATACCGCTACGGCTGACTGGGTTCAGTTTTTCTATAGGTAGATTTTGCGGTTATCCGATGTTGCTCATTGTATATTCGTTGTATCAAGTACTCTCCATCTACCATTTTCATGTATTGACTTAGAGACGAGTTGTGAGGACGATATTGTGTATTATTTGTGACTTGGAGGTCCTTTATACAGTTTTATTTATATCGTCTTTTATTTCTTCGCTACGGCGTCGTATATCTGTTGTGGTGGTTGTTTTCCGCCGTTGGGCGTGGATTTGCTCCCGTTTGGGGATGCTTTTACTTATATTTATGTTGTACCCTTTTTGGGGGCTTGTTTTACAAAGGAGGTGCTGCCAAAATTTTAATGGAAATAAAGTTGGACTTTAAAGAATTTGTACTTGAGGTTTCAAAAGTTGTAACAATGTTCTTATCACTTACTACTTTTGATGGTTTAGATTGCTGGGTTTTCGTCTTACTTGAATTACGTTACGCCTGGAGACGTTACGTGG
The DNA here is from genome assembly GCA_030015575.1 of Agapanthus africanus. Lineage (NCBI taxonomy): Eukaryota > Viridiplantae > Streptophyta > Magnoliopsida > Asparagales > Amaryllidaceae > Agapanthus > Agapanthus africanus. The sequence continues at coordinate 199,383,510 of CM057347.1, read as the reverse complement.
TTTAAGGGCCGTCACGTGCCAAATTTCGGGTCGTGACAAAGTTGGTATCAGAGCGTTAGGTTTTACCTTTCGGAGTGTAGGATGACCTTGGTATTATGGAGTAGGTAGCTTAAGCAGAGTAACGTAGTGTGTGTATGTCCGCGGCATTCTTACGACACGGTACTCCGCCTAAGTGACCTAAGTACTAATTGTTTGAAATTGCTTCCTTGATGATACATATCCTTGTGATTCGATTTCCGTGTTCTTATCGAATCCTATTTCCATTTCTAGCCTTTTGCCACCGATGACTATGAGGGCTCAGAGAGAGGCAGCGAGAGCCGAGGTCAGAGTTGACTCGTTTGGGACGAGGACTGACCAGGATGGTACGCTCATTGCACAAGAGCAGTTTGATCCGCCTTCGATAGATCGTATCGCTAGGCTTGAGGAAGATATGCAGGACTTGCGCCAGATGATGAGGTCGTTGGTTGAGGCCAGTCAAGCGCAGCGACAGGAGGTTGCTACCCCTATTACCCAGTTATTCCTTGCTATCAGCACACTGCATTGTGTCACGTATGCAGCAGCAGTAGATGAAGCCCGTTTAGATGAGGGGCGTCTTCCCGAGACTTTGGGAGTTCAAGGACAGAGGAGGGCTCGTGCAGGTGTACCGGCCCAGAGACAGAGGCATAGTCGCCGAGACAGATTCCGTTTACGTCGTGGGAGTAGCAGAGGCTTGGGACGAGGACAGTCGTTTAGCTCTTTTCCCCAGGAGGATCAGCAGCCATCGCATAGATGTTTCCGGTGCGGGAGTCTCCATCACCTCGTCAGAGATTGTACCTTGGTACGCCAGAGGAGGGCAGTTGTACCATAGGTTACTTTACCACCTTCGCCTCAGGGAGAGTCGTCTTTTGCGCCTGTTGTTGTTCCGCATCAGACTTATGTTCAGAGAGGTCGGGTCGCGGAGGATTTGTTCCGAGTGTACAGGATGACGGAGGAGGAGGACTGCCTGTTGCAGGTAGAGGACATGCACGAGCTTTTGTTTCAACTCATCAGGACGCGAGGGCGTCCAATGTAGAGTTTTCAGGTAATGTTTTCGTATGTTCTTTCGTTGCACTTGTTTGTTTAATTCGGGATCTATGCACTCGTTGTTCTACACACTTCGTGCCGTGGTTGGGCCGAGAGTCGTGTTAGCTAAATTAGCCGTTTGTTGTGTTAACTTCTGTCAGCGATTCTTTTGTTGCGCGACACGTGTTTCGGTCGTGTGCCAATCGGTTAGGAGATAGAGATTCGTCCATCGATTTGGTCCTTCTAGAGATACTGGACTTGACGTTCTCCTGGGCACGGACTGGTTAGCTACGTGCTATGCGTCTGTGGACTGCTGCGAGAAAACGGTCAGGATTTGTTTTCCCGGCAAGTCAGTTCTTGTTGTGTAGGGAGGCAGTGGTGCCGCCTCTCACAGCTTGAATTCATCCTTTTTCGCTAGTCGGCTTTTGAGGAGAGGATGTCGGGGATTCTTGGCTTCTATTCGTGATACCGGAGCCACAGTGGGTTGTTGGACCGGGTTCCTATCGTGCGCGAGTTTTCCGACGTTGTTCCAGATGAGCCGGCGGAGCTTAGGAAGCTTAAGGATCTGCTGCAGAGTTGCTAGATAGGGGGACTTGTACGTCCGAGTGTTTCGCTTTGGAGAGCTCCTATTCTGTTCGTCAAGGAGAAGGATGAAAGTTTGAGGTTGTATTTTGATTGATCGTCAATTGAACCGAGTTACGGTGCGGATAAATATCCTTTACCTCGCATTGACGATTTCTTTGATTAGCTCCAGAGTGCGAGACATTTTCTAAGTTTGCTCGGAATCAGGTCATCATTGGTTGCGGATTCGGAGTGATGACATTCCGAAGACTGCTTTTATGCGCGCTACTGGCTTTATGAGTTTTTGGTGGTGTCGTTGGATTCACCAATGCCCTAGCAGCATTCGTGGATATGATGAACCGGGTTTCTTCAGGCCGTTCCTCGACCAGTTTATTGTCGTGTTATTGATGACACTCTGGTCTATTCCAAGAGTCGTGAGGAACGTGAGCAGCACTTGAGGATTTTCTCTGCAGACATTAGGAGAGCGCCGGCTGTTTTCTAGATTATCGGAGTGTTCCTTCAGGCTTGATAGTGTTGACTTCCTAGGTTATGGGGTTATGGGAGACGGTATTCGTATGGACCCGAGGGAGATCGAGGCCGTACAGCTTTGGCCCAGACTCGTAGCAGGGACTGAGGTCCGCAACTTTTGGGCTTAGTCGGTTTTTACCGCCGTTTCGTGCAGGATTTCTTGAGTATCGCTGCACCGTTGACCGGACTGACCAGAAAGGAAGGGGGTTCTTTTCTTTAGACTGAGGAATGCGTGCTGATTTTCAGTGGTTGAATACTTGGTAGACGACTGCACCAGATCTATCTTTGCTTCTGAATCGGGTGACTTTGTTGTTTACTGTGATGTTTCGTGAGTGGGGCTCGATTGTGTACTGATGTGGCACTATAGAGTTATCGCTCATGCTTCCCGACAGTTGGAGGAAGTACGAGCAGGATTTATTCCCCTCATGATCTGGAGATGGCCGCGGTGGTCTTGCGTTGAAGATTTTGGGCACACTACTTGTACGGAGAGTCGTGTCGGATTTTCACGGGCCACCAGAGCTTAATCTTCCTGCAGCGGGTTTTGATTGTTGAGACAGCGTCGTTGGATGGAGCTTGTGTAGGGCTCCTAGGCACACTAGTGAGGTCTCACAAGGCATCGAACATGCCAAATTAAAATTTTAACGGTGCCGAGAAACCCGACTACGGATCGTCGGCTAGAAGTTTAGGCGAAAAAGCTAACTAGTTAACACTTAACTAAGGGAATACGGAAATACAACCTTTGTAGATCCGGTCCTCCACCTCCACGGCTCCGAGACGAGGTCCTCTCCGCTGTCCAAATCAAATCCGGGCTCTAGCGTCGGCTTCGTCGGAGAATGGGCAAGCTAGGTCGTCGATGTCCATGCCGAAGATGATCTACGTCGAAGCATCGCAAGATCAAGCTCTCACTTCACCAAGTCATGAAACTTGTGAAGAAAACACACTCTACTACTTGGCAAGAGGTAGAGGATGAAGAAATAGGAAGTGGGTAGACTTTAGAATTGGATTTCTCACTTGTTTCATCAATCCACCATTGATGAAGAAAGCTTTTCTTCTTTGAAGAAGATGAAGAAGAAGAAGCTAATTGTTATGATAAGTTAATTCAAAAAGAAAAGAAATAACAATACTTATCATAATATTAACTCTAGTCAAGTGTAGAGAATGAATCATGGTTAGTGGGAATGGTTAGGGTTAAGAATGAGATAAGAATGGTTGACTTTATCAAAGTTTCATGAAGCTTCAACTAAACTCCAAATTAAGCCACCATTCTTTTCTCCTTTCCATTTATTTTCCAAAAGAATAAACAAATAAATGAATAAATAAATAATGGGAGAATAAACAAAACCCTAACCACTCTCACAACCATGGTTTAATCTTCACACAAATCCAAGTTAACATGTATCATCAAACATGATACAATCATGTGCACAAAACTATATCAAATATACAATGTGCACATCCGAGCGAGAAAATCCATTTAAAGTGAACCGATACTAGTTAATGCAAAGTAATATATCAAATATATAATTATGCATTAAATCATTAAATCAACACTTGATTTAACGATCCGGTCATATCGCATATAACCGACTAATATCAACAGTAACAACTTATCGAATCAACACTTGATCCGATAACCCGGCTATATCGCATATAACCGATCAATGTCACATCGCGAGAATCAAATACAGTATCACATACTGGTATCATTCTCGGTCCCGCACATATCTCATATGCGCTCCTATTTCGTTTCGCTTGAGCCAGGAAACCTCTGTGTAGGACTCTAAAGACTCGTCAATACGCCGGCAGCAGGTGATGATCATATCAAACACCCACAAGCCGCAAGCGGTCTGCTAAACGTAACGGCCACCCGGGTATTGAGCGATCTGAAGATCGACGAGCAAGCCCGCTCACACTCCAGTGAATCCAACCAGTAACACTACCGTACAGTCCGGTCTAATCGTCTGATATGTCGCATATCTTGCCTAGGGGTGGTATACGTCAGACCCCAATAGCTTGATAAGTCGTGTCGATATGAGGTCTATAACTATTCGAGAAACTACTGGTAACACTTACCAGTAAATCTCAGCAACCCTGGCCAGGGATTTCCTGTTATAGCCAATCGAACACAGCGCAACATCAACCCCCTATACCGGGAGAGACGAATCCCCTCCTATCGCTCATTGCCTCCATGTGACTCGGGACTGTACCCAAAAACCACCGTTTTGCACGCCCTCTTGGACGTGGTAAGATGGAAATCAAAGCACAGTGGGAACCACACAAGACTCTATGACGATCTCGGGTCAACAGACTAACCTGTACCAGTGTCACCAGAGAACTGCCATCTGACGTGAGGTATAATACCATCTGGGAGTCCTCGGCGAGTCCGTCCAGTGTACCCAGTCTCTACTGAGCACCCGTATATCATCTCTGATGTCAAACACCAATGGATATGGGATCATCCATCGCCCATCTGTATGGGTCGAGAAGGTATACGCTAGTCTACTCTGGTATATCGATGCCCCGTCTCGATACACACACGACTAGGGACATTGAAGGATGTACTTATGGACTACCATGTCCCCACTAGTATGATCCGCATCATAGTCCAGGTAGTCAAGTACACATCCTAAGGGCTTTACCAACATGTAACAGAGAGACAATCAGCATACACGTTAAGGTAAAGGGTAACCAGATAGCATACTATCATGTCGAGCAAGAAAGTCCTCCCTATATATGTCCCAGCATCCACTACAATATACATCCTATGTACAGTAATGGCCTCTAGGGCATACATATAACTAACAATCTCCCACTTGCACTAGGGCCATCTGTAGCAGTGGTTGTAGTATCTCATACTCAACCATCCCATAAAAGTCTCTCTCTGGGAACAGGCCTTTGTGAGTGGATCCGCTGTGTTGTCCTCTGAGTCTACTCTCCAAACCTCGATCACCCTGGAGATCAACCATCTCCATGATCAAGTGATACTGCCTTAGAATATGTCTGGGTCACTGATGGGACGGACGTTCCTTGGCAAAAGCCACAATTCCATTGTCACACAATGGGAGGAACAAAGTTCATCTTATGAACTTTTATACTCCCAGACTTCCTCTTTGGTAGCATCTTAAGTAGCGATGTATCCAGCCTTTATCTTCTAGTATGCCACGGTATCTAGCTTGGAACTCTTCCAACATACCGTCCCTCCACTGAGGGTAAAGACAATGCCTGTGACTGACATTCAGTCGTCTTTATCACCCTGGAACCCTTCCAGTGATTCTCGCCAGGATCGATTGATACCATCTCACTACAACTAGTGAGAATCCTAACATCCATTTAGATCTATCTCATAGATCCAAAACCCAGGATTTAGGAGGTATAACTTTGATCCTATATGGAGAATTATAGTGATGAGCGGAGATTGATCGAGCGTAGCATAGGAAACTCCTTCCCTATCAAGAGTATGTCATCCACGTACTCTACGAGGATCGTCACCATACTCCCTACTACCTTTTTGTTTATACATGGTTCATCTACCATTTTGATGATGTCAAACTCTTTGACTAACTCATCAAAACAGATGTTCCAACTCCACGATGCCTGCTTTATCTTATAAAGCATCTTGCACACGTTTCCGCTGCTCCCACTGTCTACGAAGCCCTCTGGCTGTGTACTTATAGACGCTCTCTTCCAAATCATTATTTAGAAAAGCAGTCAAGACACCCAACCACCAGAGATCGTAGTCATGGTATGCAGCCGTGGTAAGTAGGATCTGGATGGACTTAAGCATAGGCACTGGAAAAGGTTTCGTCATTATCCACGCCTGGTCAATGAAGAAAACCTTTAACAAGTCTAGCTTTGAAAGTCTCAACTTTTCGATGTACACCAAGTAATCTTCTCAAGATATACTTGCTCCTGATGGGGATTTAACCCTTCAGATATAGCAACTAAAGTCCATACTTTGTTGGTGTATAAGGATTCCATCTCAGATCGCTAAACATCCAGCCATTCTTACAGAGTCTTACTCCTGCTGGCCAGCTCGAAACTAGTTGGGTCATCATCTCATGATGCATTCCTTGCTCCCACTGTCATAGTGAAACCGAAGTATCTCTCAGGTGGGTGAGGAACCCTACTAGATCGGCGGAGAGGCTGAGGTTCGTTGGAATCTACTGAATCCTTTGGTTCTATCAAATCATCAGCTGTAGTTTGTATAGCTGGAACCTTTCCAGTTCTACATAACAGATCTTGCCTCGAGTTTGTCCGGATTTTGCTTTTAGATATAGGCCGGACAACCCCAAATCTTAACTATCTTAAGATATGGGTTCTCCCCTTTCCATATCACATATGAAGCGGTAGGCAACTGATTTGATTTGAACCCTATTCAATAGGTATGCAGCTTCTCAAGTGCATAGCTCCCAAAAAGGAAATAGGTAACTCAGTAGTACTTATCATAGAGCACACCTTATCATATAGGGTGTTATTGCTCCACCCCGATATACCATCGTGCTATGGTGTATACGGAGGAGTAATGCTGAGAGAGAATCTCATTCTCCTTTAGAATAATCCAGGAATTCCGTGCTCAAGTATTCTCCTCCTTGATCTCATCAAAGGACATAATACTTTTACCCGTATTCTGGTTCTCTACTTCTAACTTATATTCTATGAATATCTCAAAAGGTTCAGACTTGTGTTTCAACAGGAACATAGGTCTGAAACTCGAAAGATCATCAGAGAACGTAATGAAGTATAAAGAACCAGTCCTGGCATGTGTAGACAGGAGACCTTACATACATCATCATGTATCAGTCCCAAGAGTTTACTAATTCTTTCTCTGTTTCCAATAAACAGAGCTATGGTCATATTATCTTTGTGACATGACTGGCAAGTTTCACAAGATGTAAATTCAAACTGATTTAAATATACATCTAAATGTAACTTCAGCTAGTCGGGTCGCATTGATATGACCTAGTCTACAATACCTCAAGAAGGAATCGTTCAATTCTGAACTCTTCCTCTTGTGTGTGTTCGGTATACTAAAGAACTGTAGTTTGATTTAGAACATCAATGCTTTTAGATAACGTGCCTGAACCGATCAACTTTTGATATAGGAAATGTTCAAAACATTATCCAACAATACAAAATTATATCGTTTCTTTACTAATAAAGAGACAGATATGATTTTGTATATCAGGTTCGGTATCTAATAACATTCGTTCAGAATCAATGTATTCGTAATACAGGGTGACAGTGACCAACAGACTTGGCTGCAACACTTGCCCCGTTTTCTGCCTCATGAAACTTATCACCCGTTCTCAGTTCTCTACCTTTCTGTAGCCCTATGTAACAGATTACATATCTGGGATCCTGATCTGGTATCAAATACCCAGGACGCAGAGGATACTGAGAAACAGTTCTCTGTAATGAACACACCCGAAGATGATGCATCAGCATGCACTTTCTTCGTTTGGGCGGTACGGGAATTCTGGTAATCCCCTATTTCCTGCTCTGTCTTATAACATTTTTAAGTTGGAGCGGGACCAACGTTCCCCAGCTCAGTATAACAAGCGGGTTCGGTCAATTATCCGTATTATTATCTTGATTAAGGCGTGATATGGTCGCTACCTGGAGAGAGAGAGAAGAAAACACTCAGCGTGCGCTCTTGCAAGAATAGATTGGTTATTATTTTATCTAATCAGGATGGCTCCCACTGCTTTTTATCAAATCTTCCTTCAAACCCTAAAAGGAAAGACTAGCCGGGATTAATTACACACTACAAGTTCGTCAATCTTTCAGCCAGGCCAGTGTCGGTACTTTGAGGGAGGTCCCCCGTGCTTTCGCACGAACCTAATTAATGTAAACCTCGTTTTCCCAGAGGCGTAACCTCGTTAACACCTTTCTAGACACCTACTTGATCGGCTAATTGTAATATGTAAAACTCTCTCAGGAGTAACTCTTACTCGCAGCGGGTATCGGGATCCAACTATCTCATAGAAGGTATGCAATCTCGTTGCAAATTTCAACACTTGAAATTCCCGATAATATTTTGCCCCTAGCGTCCTATGACCTTGACAGATGTCAACAAACCATAGGCTGCTAGTCAAGTTCAACCCGTCATTTCCTGATTGAAGTAAACCCACCCGCACGACCCTTGACAGAGGTCAACAAGGTCGCACGACTACCCTAAATCAATCACATCATATGCTTATGCAGATAAGCACTAATCAGCTACCGCACACTACGCCTTGACAGAGGTCAACAAACGCAGCACGAATACTAACCAGTACATATCTGAAATGACGGAGGGCTACGACAGGTTTTTCTGAAAACCTATTGCGCAATGAACTTGATATCGTTGTAGGATCGAATGATTTTAAAATGGAGTGCTTTTGAGGCTTTTCTAGTTTTGCTAAAGGAGTCACTCCCGGTGACGGGATCGTCGGTCCTTTCCTCGTCGAATAAGGTGCGGGATATATCATATATATCACTGTGCAAAGCAAAAACACTTAAAAGCAATCAAAAGACAAACCGAGTGTGTAGCATCTGCCAGTTATTGCTAAAGGAGTCACTCCCGGTGAAGGGATCTCGGTCCTTTCCTCATCGAATAAGGTGCAGGATATATCATATATACCGCTGTGCAAAGCAAGAACTATAGCTACCTGTTTTAATTTTGAAATTCGATTCTACAACATCTTAGGTTTCTTTTATTTCATTAATCACATTAATGAAGTCCCATCATTTAAGTACCTAAACATCACAGATAAATACGACGTACACTTATGCCATCCGCATTCGCCTCGATGTCCCCTCGTGCACCGTTAGGTTAGGTAACTAACGGCAGAGCGGGGCAGGGCTAGCGCGGGTGTAAAACATAAGTAACATCTATATAATATATCATATATACCATATACTGTATCTATCACAGAACATCACATGATCACATCACAGATATCGCAGCAGAAGAATCATATGAAATATTGGATATACTAGGACGTCCGTGTTTTCAATACGAGCCAGTATAAAACACGGATTCCACGGTCGTGATGAATAGCCAAACCCACACCCCTAGACCCCTACGAGAGCGGCAAGCAACCCTACCAATTCTAGCGTTAGGAGACCCGGACTCGACTCCTCGAGTTGGTCTCCCACTGGACTCCAGAACCCGGTTACTTGTGCCCTCCTCCTTGGGTCTATCCTAGTGCGGAAAAGTAAATAATATACAAAGGGTGACAACTTCCGCAACCTGGAAGTGCCCCAATAAAAGAATATTACATACGAGTTTTTACATGAATGAAAATGAAAAACACTCATCTCACATAAAAACCCCCGGCTATTCAAATACGACGATCCAATATAACATATCCAGCAACACATAACATCACATGTCATCAACGTAAGTAAATATGCGCATCCCAATTGTCGTTGACATATAGCAACGAAACTGGCGATATCACATATTACACTTACGGTCACAGAAAAGAAAGTGTAAAACTACAACAGTTGGAATCCGCAACCACCTCAGACATCGCATGCCTGACCAAATGAATTACTTAGACATCGCATGCCTAACAATTATAAACCCCGCATTTTAGTCTCATTATCGAAAACACTTTTCAATATCGAGTCGGGCAATTCAACAAGATTCCCGAAAGTATGATCGAATGCTCGTCGCAAACTTCAGTAGACGGCCGCACCCCTGATACCGTCGACGAAGTGCACCAAGGCGGAACACCGCTACCGCGAGCACCCGAACGGATGCTTTCGGCGACGGGGTTCTCCTACAGTCACTTGGTCGGGGCTATGGAGTGAGGCTGTCTATTAAGTTTACCCGGCGAGTATCCGCGTACGCTACGTGATTGCGACGGACTTTTGATCACATCAAAATTCCGTGGCAACCGATCAAGTGAGACTAAACTGCTATGTTTATAACATTCATTCAGTTATCTCATAACTTATTGTGAATTCCAATTATTGTATCACATTCCGAATAAGATAGAAAATGTTAAACTTTCCGATCGAACATTCGAACACCCAAGTTTTCCCGATACAGCTCATCACATGAAACAGGTTTTAAAACATTCAGTTCATGCCTCAGTACCAACGGTCCAGCCGTAGAAGGGTCAAGCCAACGCCTCACATGTGGCACGCCGTACTACCCCAAACCCGAAGGTTCAAAGGGCAGTTCAAGACGGTCACATAATCGAGTTAAGGTTTGTTGTCTTCTAGAGGGACCATCGCGTTACTTGCACTACTTAGAACGTCTTTAAACCTCGGAAAAATCCAACTCTTGGAAATTTTCCGTCAGGGGAAAGATTGGGTATTTATATCCGGTCGAACTTTTTAACATATTCTAAAAATTATCCGGAAAGCCACACAGACAAAATTTGATACCCCGATCGAAACACCGAATCCCCAAAACAACTCCAGAAAATTCAACTCTTGAAAAAATATCAAAAATACCCAGGAAAACCAGCACTGTTAAATAGGAGTTACTGTGCAAACATCACCTCACAAAACGACAAAAAGGCCGCGGTTCCGCCGCACGAGCCATGCTCGTGCCGCGGAAGCGCGGCGCTTTAATGGAATTAGGGTTACGAATTGCACAGTTACTCTTATATTTTCCTGCTGATATTTCTACATATTTTTAATACTGAAAAATCCCTGTTTTTACAAAAAGGACAGAGAGCATTTTGTATTGGGGTTTCGGGTTCGTTCGAACTTCAAATTCCGTCTAGACTTCGCCTAAGGCTCTAGCTAGGCTCTGATACCACTGTAGGGCTCCTAGGCACACTAGTGAGGTCTCACAAGGCATCGAACATGCCAAATTAAAATTTTAACGGTGCCGAGAAACCCGACTACGGATCGTCGGCTAGAAGTTTAGGCGAAAAAGCTAACTAGTTAACACTTAACTAAGGGAATACGGAAATACAACCTTTGTAGATCCGGTCCTCCACCTCCACGGCTCCGAGACGAGGTCCTCTCCGCTGTCCAAATCAAATCCGGGCTCTAGCGTCGGCTTCGTCGGAGAATGGGCAAGCTAGATCGTCGATGTCCATGCCGAAGATGATCTACGTCGAAGCATCGCAAGATCAAGCTCTCACTTCACCAAGTCATGAAACTTGTGAAGAAAACACACTCTACTACTTGGCAAGAGGTAGAGGATGAAGAAATAGGAAGTGGGTAGACTTTAGAATTGGATTTCTCACTTGTTTCATCAATCCACCATTGATGAAGAAAGCTTTTCTTCTTTGAAGAAGATGAAGAAGAAGAAGCTAATTGTTATGATAAGTTAATTCAAAAAGAAAAGAAATAACAATACTTATCATAATATTAACTCTAGTCAAGTGTAGAGAATGAATCATGGTTAGTGGGAATGGTTAGGGTTAAGAATGAGATAAGAATGGTTGACTTTATCAAAGTTTCATGAAGCTTCAACTAAACTCCAAATTAAGCCACCATTCTTTTCTCCTTTCCATTTATTTTCCAAAAGAATAAACAAATAAATGAATAAATAAATAATGGGAGAATAAACAAAACCCTAACCACTCTCACAACCATGGTTTAATCTTCACACAAATCCAAGTTAACATGTATCATCAAACATGATACAATCATGTGCACAAAACTATATCAAATATACAATGTGCACATCCGAGCAAGAAAATCCATTTAAAGTGAACCGATACTAGTTAATGCAAAGTAATATATCAAATATATAATTATGCATTAAATCATTAAATCAACACTTGATTTAACGATCCGGTCATATCGCATATAACCGACTAATATCAACAGTAACAACTTATCGAATCAACACTTGATCCGATAACCCGGCCATATCGTATATAACCAATCAATGTCACATCGCGAGAATCAAATACAGTATCACATACTGGTATCATTCTCGGTCCCGCACATATCTCATATGCGCTCCTATTTCGTTTCGCTTGAGCCAGGAAACCTCTGTGTAGGACTCTAAAGACTCGTCAATACGCCGGCAGCAGGTGATGATCATATCAAACACCCACAAGCCGCAAGCGGTCTGCTAAACGTAACGGCCACCCGGGTATTGAGCGATCTGAAGATCGACGAGCAAGCCCGCTCACACTCCAGTGAATCCAACCAGTAACACTACCGTACAGTCCGGTCTGATCGTCTGATATGTCGCATATCTTGCCTAGGGGTGGTATACGTCAGACCCCAATAGCTTGATAAGTCGTGTCGATATGAGGTCTATAACTATTCGAGAAACTACTGGTAACACTTACCAGTAAATCTCAGCAACCCTGGCCAGGGATTTCCTGTTATAGCCAATCGAACACAGCGCAACATCAACCCCCTATACCGGGAGAGACGAATCCCCTCCTATCGCTCATTGCCTCCATGTGACTCGGGACTGTACCCAAAAACCACCGTTTTGCACGCCCTCTTGGACGTGGTAAGATGGAAATCAAAGCACAGTGGGAACCACACAAGACTCTATGACGATCTCGGGTCAACAGACTAACCTGTACCAGTGTCACCAGAGAACTGCCATCTGACGTGAGGTATAATACCATCTGGGAGTCCTCGGCGAGTCCGTCCAGTGTACCCAGTCTCTACTGAGCACCCGTATATCATCTCTGATGTCAAACACCAATGGATATGGGATCATCCATCGCCCATCTGTATGGGTCGAGAAGGTATACGCTAGTCTACTCTGGTATATCGATGCCCCGTCTCGATACACCCACGACTAAGGACATTGAAGGATGTACTTATGGACTACCATGTCCCCACTAGTATGATCCGCATCATAGTCCAGGTAGTCAAGTACACATCCTAAGGGCTTTACCAACATGTAACAGAGAGACAATCAGCATACACGTTAAGGTAAAGGGTAACCAGATAGCATACTATCATGTCGAGCAAGAAAGTCATCCCTATATATGTCCCAGCATCCACTACAATATACATCCTATGTACAGTAATGGCCTCTATGGCATACATATAACTAACAGCTTGTGAAGGATTATGATTGCGAGAGCCTTTATTTCCTGTGGCAAGGCGATTGTGGTAGCTGATGCTTTGATTCATAGGCCTGGAGGTAGCTGGTTCCAGTTGTGCGCAGTTCAGAGACAGTCTTCTGCAGATTTACAGTTCTTGTGCGACCGTTAAGCACAGCTTAAGTTCGCCTCTACTGAGGGGACAGCTTGCTCATGTCCGCGCCCGTCCACTTTTACTTAATCGTTTTCGTGACGCACAGCCCGCCGATGCTCGTTTGTTTGAGATTCTGAGCATGTACGACAGGGTAAAGATTCGGAGTTCTTGATTTATGACCAGGGTGTGCTTTGTTAGGGACTCGATGCCGTGTACCCGATACTGATGGGTAGAGACGCGAAGTCCTAGAGCAGGCACATCAGTCAGCTTTCTGTGTTCACCCAAGTGCCACCGAGATGTAACGTGACTTGTGAGTTAGTTACAGGTGGGCAGGGTTGAAGCATGAAGTTTCGGATTTCGTTTTGAGGTGCTTGGCTTGTTGGTGAGCTAAGTTTGAGCATTTGAGGCCGCATGGAGAGTTGCAACCTTTTTACCGTTCCAGAGTGGGAATGGGAGCAGAGCTCCATGAAATTCGTTGTGGGTCTACCCCGGTCTAGTCGAGGGTGTGACTCCATTCAGGTGATTGTTGTCCGGTTATGCTCAGTCTGCTCAGTTGTTCTTTGTTAAGTTTATGCATTTGCACGGAGTTCCTTCATGTGTTGTATCCAATAGAGGCACCCAGTTTGCCAGCCGTCGTTGGCAGAAGCTTCAGGAAGCCTTGGGTACTGGTTGAGCTTTAGCTCCGCTTTTCCATCTATAGGCCGATGGTCAGTTAGAGCGGACTATACAGAATTTGGAGGATATGCTTGTGCGTACGTACTAATTGGTGGTTGGCTGTTGGGATCGTCACTTGCCATTGATAGGGTTCTCCTTCGATAGCTGTTATCAGGAGACGTTTCGGATGGCAACTTTGAAGCCTTGTGCGGTAGGTTGTGTCGATCGCCAGTCTGTTTTACTGACTCCGCGAGAGCAGGATTTTTGGACCCCAACTAGTCGTGAGGCTTCGGAGAAGATCCAGTTGATTCAGGTCAGGATGAGAGCAGCCCAGTGCAGACAGAAGTCTTATGCTGACCGTCGTTGTCGCAGACTTGAGTTCGCAGTGGGAGATCATGTATTCCTACGGATTTTTCCGATGAATGGCGTGTTGTGTTTTGGGAAGCTTAGTCCCAGATTGTAGGTCCTTTTGAGATCCTTGAAGCGAGTTAGTACTGTTGCCTATAGCATGGCACTTCCCTCCAGATTTTTGATTATTCACCCCGTATTCTTTGTGTCGATATTTCGCAATTACCTTCATAACCTTTTTCACATGATTCAGCAGCAGACAATTCTTTGAGACACGATCTTTCGTCACCAGCAGCCGATAATTATAGTGGATCGGCAGGTGGAGAAACTTCGGTCAGGGGTCTCATCATCTGTGAAGGTTCTGTGGCGTAGCTGTCTAGTGAGGTGATCACTTGAGAGGCTGCGAGCGAGATGCGGAAGAATTTATTTTTCCCTCATCTCTTCGAAGGTACACGTAGATAAATTTTAAATTCGGGGACCGAATTTCTTTAAGGGGGGAAGATTGTAACGTTATGGAAGTCATTTAGGCGATTTTCCGTTTTTAGGGTAAAATAGTCGGTGTTTTCCGTAAAACCTTGAAGCGATCTTTTTACAGTATAGAATTCACTGCACCTAGTTTAGCTAGGAAATTGCTAGTTTGCGGGTTTTTGTATGTCACTTGTAATTTTAGTGCATTTTAATAATTTTCCTTAATTAAAATATTATTTTAAGTTGTTAATTATGCACTTAATTAGTGGTAATTACAATTTTGTTTGGCTTAATTACTACTAAAGTGAATCTATGCTAAGTTAATCACTAGTTTAAGCTTAAATCTTTCTCTCCAAAATATCAAGATATTTGTGTAATTAAGATGAATTTTTAAAGAAATGAAATGAGGTGGCTTTAGATATTTGTTGCATTAATGAGCTTTAATTAGTGTTTTAGCTAGAAATTTCCACACTTATCCAAACCCTTCCCTTTTCCTTGCAATGGCCGGCCCCTCTTCCCCTTGCTGCCCCATTTGATTTTCACCCCATTTCAACTCTTTTAAGTCCAAATAAATCCTCAAAAATCATCAAATAATCACACAAACTCATAAATAAATCCATACTCTTCATTCTTCAACTCTAAAACAAGCTTGGATCTTCTTGGAATTGTTCTTTTTGGAGGTTATTTTGTGGATTTAGTTGCTAAATTGTGGATCTTTTGTGGAGGTATAAAACCCTAACCCTAATCTATATTTGTTGTTTTAATACATTAAGCTAGCATATAAGATGTTTAATTAAAGGTTTTAATTGCATGTTTAGAATTTCTAGTAAGAGTTTTTGTTAATCAAGTAGGGTTTTGTTTAGTGAAATGGTTAAGTGCGAAGTTTTAGACAAAAGAAAACTTAACCTAATTGCTAGGTTGTTAAATGATATTTTTCCTAATTGTCTAATTAGCTTAATTGCAAACTAAATTGCAAACTAAATCCTATTTGAGTGAGATTAAAATTCTAGTAAGGGTTTGGGTGGTTTAATCAAGCTATTATGAGATTATTGTGATTTCTAGTTTGGGTTAAACTTGTAGTTTTGAGCTAATATGATTAAATGTTGCTTACTAGATTTCGGTAAAGTTTAGGCGTGTGTTTCTTTTGACGTTGCGACGTTATTTATATTAGATTCCACGTTTTAGGTTGTGTTGTGACTGCGCGATCGGTACGATCGGGGTCTATGCTTGGTGGTTGCGTAGTTTTGCGTTCCTAGCTAGGGTTGTACCGGTATCGTGCGTGTTTTGTGCAGTGAGTGCACAGTGTGTTTATCATGTTGGCGTTATCCTTGCGTTATGTGTCTTTGTGTAGCTTTTGCTCTTGAGTTGGTTTCGTAGTGTCGCTACGCATGTTAGCCACTAGAAGAACACTTGAGAGTATGTTTGGAGTTGGTGCATCGGTTAAACGTAGTTTGTAAGTGTTACTGGTCGATTACTAATATACACTTGTTATTGTTGTTTTTGATCTTAGAGACGCAGGCGGGGACTTCGGGCGCTGCGAAGAAGAGAAAGTGAGTGGATGGCTTTACTTAGCCCCAGGATCATCAGTGAGTAGATTTAACATCTACAGGGGAATCGCCCGCATGGCGTTATGCGTCTGGGATAGATTTAATGACATAATTATTAGTTACAAGTATATGGATATTTATTGTGAATGTGTACCTTTGTTGCATACCTCATTTTCCTATTAGATATGGACATAGTATTAATGAGACACAACACCATTACTGACGGTTCATGTTGCACGGGCACAAATTACATGTTACACCCACACCGTCGGTAATTGCCATGACACGCACAATCCATATACATATGTGATATTGTTATTGGATAGGGATAATTGAGATAGTGATTCTTATTCCTTTGCGCATATGACATATAGCATACCTGTATACCTACATGCTTACACATATGCCTTGCCATACCTACATGCTAGCTACACATATACTTATATGGTAGGGTACCATTAGTGACAGGTATATACACATATGAGATATAGCTACATGTACATCTTGCATACATACTTACATGTACACCAATATACCCTGTTATAGTTATATGTTCACCTTTTTATGATGTTGCGTTGGATTTTGGATATTAGGAACCGCATGATATATTTAATAACCTGTTGCAGTTAAATAGCGGTTTTTCCTTTATATGCTCATATTACTGTTTATGTTGCGTATATTATACTTCATGGATTTTCTCATTGAGATATGGATTTCCTATGATGTTTTCTGGATTTGAGGACCGTGGTAGTTTCATAAAATTTTGCATTATTTGAAAAACCGGTTTCTCTTGATATGATATTTCGATGCGTCCACCATGAGATTTCTCGGTTCTGAGATTGTGATATATATCCCATGCGAGGAGTGGTGTGGGCCGTGTGCGGGTACATAGTGGGGCCCGGAGGTACCCCGGGGCAAGATTGTCGCAGGTGATGGCGATGAGTTAGTGGGGGAATCATACCTACCGGTGACAGTATTGGACTCGTCGGTGATCGCGGAGATATCGACCGGAGTCATGTATGTATGGATACGTGGAATTTCGAGTGTCGAAGCTGGGCATTCGGATTTCGATTATCGTATGATACGTACCTATCAGGGCCATTCGTGGTGACGACGCCTGATAGACCAGTTTTTATGTGTCGATGCTGGGCATTAGTTTTCATGATGTTTTCGGGTGTCGATGTTTGACACTCAGGTTTCATGAGACTTACAGGACTGTTATATATGTATATATATCAGTGGTATGGGACGCTGTATATATATATATATGTGTGTGTGTGTGTGTGTGTGTGTATATATTATATATCATCATTATGATCTCTGCAATTATTATTATTCTTTACCCGATATGAGGGTCGATCTGAGGGACGATATGAGGGCCGATCCGAGGGCCGATTTGAGGGAATTTGGGATTTGGATTGTCTTGATGGACTCTAGTCCTGCCACGATGAGGATTCCGTCAGGACGACTTGTTTTATCCTATACTCCGCAATTATTTGATATGCATTGCTTCATGTATTAGTAGTACCTGATAGAATACCTTTCATGACTGTTGCATATACATATTGCCTTATTATTGCTTCATGTTATTAGTTGTACCTGATAGAGTACCTTTCATGACTGTTGCATACTTATGGCCATTATTGTTATTAGCTTGCATGTGATAGATTCACATAGTACGTGCATACTTGCGATTACCTGCATATGTTATTTACTATTCACGAGTTGGCACTCACCCCCGTTGTGCCACAGTATTTTGCAAGTAGTCCCTGAGGGCAGTCAGAGGCAGGGCTACCATCTATCGTATCATCTTTTGCAGCGGATACCGCTACGGCTGACTGGGTGCAGTTTTGGTATAGGTAGGTTTTACGGTTATCCGATATTGCTCATTGTATATTCGTTGTATTCAGTACTCTCCATCTACTATTTTCATGTATTGACTTAGAGACGAGTTGTAAGGACGATATTGTGTATTATTTGTGACTTGGAGGTCCTTTATGCAGTTTTATTTATATCGTCTTTTATTTCTTTGCTACGGCGTCGTATATCTGTTGTGGTGGTAGTTTTCCGCCGTTGGGCATGGATTTGCTCCCGTTTGGGGATACTTTTACTTATATTTATGTTGTACCCTTTTTGGGGGCATATCTTACAAAGGAGGTGCTGCCAAAATTTTAACGGAAATAAAGTTGGACTTTAAAGAATTTGTATTTGAGGTTTCAAAAGTTTTAACAATGTTCTTATCATTTACTACTTTTGATGCTTTAGATTGCAGGGTTTTCGGTTTACTTGAATTACGTTACGCCTGGAGACGTTACGTGGTTTAAGGGCCGTCACGTGCCAAATTTCGGGTCGTGACAGTAGAGGTGGTAGAGGAAGCATGAAGAAGGAGATGAAGATGAGGAAATGAAATGATGAAGGACAAAGAGAATGAATGGAATGGTCAAGGGTCTCTCTCTCTCTCTTAACCTCACTCTCTCTTATGCTCACTCTCTCTCAAAATATCTCTTTTGTTTTTCTCTCAAGACTTTGCTTTTCTCTCTCTCAACTAAACTTAATAAAATCAATACCACAAACACAAAAGAAACAACATGCAACAAAATGCAACATGACATGGTGCACTAGCCATGCGAAAATGATAAAATACGGATTTGGCTTAATCGTGATTAGTAGTGCACTAATCAAGTTTAAGTTAAACTTGCATATAATTAATTTTAAAAATGCCAAAATCCGATAAATATCTTTATAATAACTAAATCATTTTAATCTCCACTTATATTCCAAATATTGGTATATAATTATACCATTTTAGGAAGAACCCTTATTCGCAAATCGAATAGTTTTCACGAAATATATTATTTTAATATTTAATTTCCAAAAATAATATTTTATATTTCTGAAATGTTACAATCTTCCCCCCTTAAATAAATTCGTTTCCCGAATTTAAATTTAAACCCCCAAATACTAAAACATTTCAATAATCAATCCAAATCAATGGGGCTCCGAAATCATGGAAAACTCAGACATATCTCAGCGCATCGTGTGCGCATGGAAATGAGTGTGAAACTCAAAATCGAAACTCCATCAAGCATTACGCAATCATAGGAGTTATAAAGGAGATACAAATCTCGAAATCCAATGCCATTCTCAAATATACTATAGCCAAAATCATAATACATAAATAGTACACATCCTCGTAAAATCCTCTAAAAACTGAATAAAACACATGCAAAAATCTTTTCTAATTCGCCGTGCGATGTGTAGCTCACTGCAAAAGTGGCGGACGATCATTTGTAAAGTAGTAAATATATATGTATATATGCTTTGCTCGAATTATACGTTCCGCCTTTTTGAAATATCCCAGAAGTTTTTCCTTGTAAAGGATCATGTCACTCACGGGCACGTAGGAAATAGCGAGACTATAGCTCATTTTTGAAAACCTCTTGGTAAACTTTTTATGCATGCAAAAGTACTCAGGTACTGTCCTCAGATTAGTCCTGCTGGGCTACTATATAATATAGTACCCATCATCAAAACGCGATACTCATAAATAAAATCAGCATCAAAGGCGTATCCAACATCACGTGCGTCTGGTGCGCACGGAAATCAAAACCAAATACAAGTACCACGAATCTGCACAAAAGCCAAACTAAGTGCAACGGGTGTGCATGAAAGCATCTGTCCAGTGCAACGAATGTGCATGACAACAATATCAAGTGCATCTAGAGTGCATGAAAATCTCAATCAAGCGCAACAACCATGCACAATTAAGGTCTCCATCAAGTGCATCCAACATGTGCGAATAAAAATCTCAATCAAGTGCACCCGGTGTGCACAAAACCACATCTCATGCGCCCAGTGTGCGTAAAAATCTAAATCAAGTGCGTCAAGTCCGTATAAAATATCGAGTGCAGTATTATGCACGATAGCGAACATCAAGTACAGACGCGCACGAAAACTCATCAATATCTCAAATGCACACAAAAACAACAACCAAGTTATATAAAATCATAAACGTGTGCAACTGCATGCACAAAATACGTATCAATGCACTGCAGGCACATGTAAGCTATACCGAGTGTAAAAATCAAATCGAGTGCGTACCACATGCACAAAATCAATTCAACGGTATCGAAATCCATAAAATCATAAGTACGTGCAGCTAGGCCACAAAATCAATATCAAGTGAAACTGATATGCACAATTCGCAAACCGATGTAGCGGTGTATAAAAATAAACCGAGTGCAATAACTGTGCACAAAAATGAAATCTCCAGTAGGTGCGGCCATGGTGCACGAAAACAATATCATGAAACTCAAATCCAAGCGATAAAAGTGTGATACTCGGATCATAAAATGCACTCGCAATAAATGACATTGAGGTACACCTCCTATAATGTAGAAAAGCCGGTGCGCCTAAAGCTGGCAGAGCAAAATCATCTACTTTCCTCTTGCTCACGGTCTGGCGTCTTCGGTCTCTGGGTCTTTGTTTACTCTCTGGATTACAAATCTCGCAATCTTTCGGCTCGTCGGCCTGATCAGGTGTGATAATGGAAACAGTTCCACTCTGGCTCTCCGCAGATCCTTTCTTGGCCAATTAACGCGACCACTCGCAAAACAGCACGTTACTGACGGTGGCATCTGGCCCTCTGAATACGCGCGATACAACCTATCCTAGTGCAAATCTTCATCGCTGCGGCATCCTGGAAGAACCATGCTTAGGTCTCTTCCAATCTCACCTATGCCGAGCTGTACGGAGTTTGGCACTCTTTACTTAATCCTTTTTCTCATATCCGGACGGCTGCGTCCTCAGCATGGCTTTTCTCTGGAATTGGCCGTATCCAACTCCTCTGCATATTTATCAATCCTCTGGCATCAATAGGGAGTAACAACAGCTCGTTAACATCTCGCACGAACCTCTCGTTGCACCTATCTTTTTTATCGTCCACATTGACGTCATCTCTTGCTATCTTCATACGAAAATTCGTTCTCGGCTACGGTAAATCTGGTGTCTCTCACAAGGACTCGAAATACGAACTCGGATATCTTCACCACTCTGTGAAAGATATTTAGCCGAACACGTCCTCTGGAACTCGTCCCAATCCTCGGAGGAATACACTTTATTCATCCGTTTTCGATCAAATCACAACGCATCTGGGTGAGGTCCTTCTATCTAAAGCTAGTCAACATACCGATTCCACATCGGAGCATCTAACGAACAACATCCACTTTTGATCGACTTACTCTAGATCTGAGTAAGATCCTTCAATTGGAATTCTTCAACTCAACTGAACCTGTGTCAGCACATCAAATCAAAGGAATCATCTCAGTCGCTCAACTCAAGAAGACTAGCTATCTTCTGTTACATCTCTGCCTGAAAGTTTCAGCGGTTTCAGCTCTCAAAACTCCGGAGGCAACATCCCGTCAAATCTCAACAACAGCTGGGTCATCTATCTGCACGGTAGACAACATCATTACCTCATGAGTAGGCTGTAAATCAACAGTCCTCTCAATCCTTCAGCCTCTATCAATGGCCCGATCATCCGGTGCAAAACCGAATACTCGCCTCAAATGAGAGATCACAACACAAACACTATACTTACACGTTCCTATGTCACCCGAAAACATTATGGTCATCCCTCGTCCATGACGAGCTCACTCTGACCGCATCACTAGCAGTATCTCTCTCTCTCTGCGCTCAACACCCTGGTGACAGGAACCTCAAGCAGGTATCGAAGGAAAAAAAAAATCAACAGGTCCAAAGTGGATATAAGATCATAAAAAAGAATAGAATCAAGGATCTCGAGAATGTACATCCTAAGGTCACTTAAGCGGAGTATCGTATCGTAAGTATGCCGCGGAACATATGCACGGTACGTCACTCTACTCAAGCTTCCTACTCCATCAATCAAGATCAACCTATGTAACGAAAGTTTGGGTCTAATACCCCCTGTCAAGTCTAAGTTCCATAAGGTCAAGCCTAGGTTCTGAAATATATTACGCCCTAGACTCCGCATAGTCAAACCTAGACTCAAACCAAGGTTTAACCTAACGCTCTGATACCAACTTTGTCACGACCCGGAATTTAGCTCGTGACCGGCACTTAAATCACGCAATGTCTAAAGGCGTAACGTAACTCAAGTAAGCCGAAACCCAGAAATCTAAACCTTTTTGCGGAAAATAGTGGAGGTGCGGTTTTGAAATAAAGGTATAATGAAATCAAATTTTTCTTTAAATGTATAGGTAATGAAACATGAAAATGCAAGTGTATTATACTATAGTTGAAAACATTTTTTCATCCTTGAAATTTCGGGCAGCACCTCCCTTATATATTTTGATCCAAAAACCACATACAAGCAATATATATAGGCATCCCCAAGCGGGAGCTAGCTCTTCGCCAATTTGGCAAAAACACAACCATGCAAGTAAGAAATATATATACGATGCCCAACAATGAAGATCAACATTGAAACAATAAATAAATAGAGCAAGACATCAAAACCTCAAAGAAGCGAATATACAACCATCGCTCTAAGTCTCGCAACCACACAAGTCTTTCTAGTCCACTAATATACAAATTCTAGTTCTGATTGATGGAGTTTATCTAGATACAACAGATTATAAGTACAAGAGTTTAATATACAAATTCTAGTTCTGGTCAAACCTGCAAGAAACTGTGGCACAACGGGAGTGAGTTGCAAACTCGTGAGTAGAAAACATCAGCAGATAAAAATCAAATATACAGCGACTCCTGGGTCATACTATATCATGAAGGTAATACTATGATATCTAGGGTGACCATGAATGCATATATGTCAACCATAGAGTCAATGCCAATAGCATGTAGAAATAAACATCTGACATCATATGCCTGCATGCATGTGGATATCATCCACATGTCCATCAACGACACCAACATTATCATGGAACCTGGGTGTCCAACATCAACACTCGAATCATCATGAAAACATATGCCTGTATGTATGAGGATATCAACCACGTGTGTCCATCAACGACACATCAAAATCATGGAACCTGAGTGTCCAACACCAATACTCGAAACATCATGAAAACCTATGTCCAGTATCGACATGTAAATCCTCATATCTCAGGACCCGTATACTCATATCGGCCCTCATATCTATCTCATCCCAAGCACCGCATGTTAGTGTATATGCCCTAGAGGCCATTACTGTATCATACTAGTTTGTATATTACTTAATGGAAGCTTGGGATATTCGCCTTGTATAGACAATCTTGCTCAAAATGGTAGTATGCTACTTGGTTTGTTTCTACTTTAATGTGTACATGTGTTTATTTTAGTATATCACCTATACACATTAGTGGAGCCCTTAGGATCTTTGCTTGATTACCAGCGTTGTGATGGCAGTCACACTCGTGGGGGCTGGGTAATCCACAAGCACATCCTTATGCAGGTCCCTAGTCGTAGGACTATCGAGACAGGGCATCGATACTCCGGAGTAGACTAGCGTATGTGCTTCTCATCCCAGCAGGGGAGACGGTTTGTCCCACAGCCGTCAGTACGTCGTACTTGAGATAGTATGCGGGTGCTCGTTGGGTTACGAGTACACTGGACAGGACTCGTCGGGAACTGTTGGTTGGTACTATACCTATCGTCAGTTAACAGTTCCCAGGTGACATGAGTACAACTTAGTCCGCTGACTTGACACTGTCACTTCGCCTCGAGTGTGTTCCCACTGTACTTAGTTTACTACCCTACCACGGCTCAAAGGAATTGTGCAAACAGGTAGTAGTTGGGCAGTCCCGAATCACTTAGAGGCAGTGACGGTTAGACAGGATTCGTCTCTCCCGGTATTGGGGATTGATATCGCGCTGTGTCTAGGAGAGCCATTACACAAAGTCCCTGGCCAGGGCAAGCGAGATATACTGGTAGGTTTCCAGTGTTATCTCAGGGTGTTCTGGGCTACACTCCGACACGACTTATACCGCTATTATGGGACTGACGTTCACCGCCCCCTAGGCCCGCCATGCGATATTCTCAGACGAACAGACCGGACTGTACGGAGATTGTCACATTCAGGCTCAGTAGGAGTTCAGATGGGTTTCACCTCATCAGTCTTCTTATCGGCATCTACCTGGGGGCCGTTACGCACAGCTAGTGCCGCTTGCGGTCTGTAGTTAAACCCACTGCCAGCGTAGTGTCGAGTCTTTAGAGTCCCACACAGAAAGCTATTCGCTTTTAGGCAAAAGAGTAGAGGTCGCATGGTTTTGCGACAGGGTTCGGTCACATCCGTGCACTTGTGCACGTTTAGTGTCCGGACAGTTAACACTAGCGGGCTTTGGTTTAAGCCAGATCCTAGTGTACATTTTTGGATTGGTTTTATCTCGTTTGTATTCGTGTTCTTCGGAACGCGGATGCGGGTGTGTATGCACAGTTGACAGAGAGACAGAGGCAGAGGATTCTCATTGGGGTTGTTGACTGTTGACTGTTGACTTTTGCTAAAACCCTAATGAGAATATGAAATATGATTAACAATAATATTAATTAAGTATTATAATGACATGGTTGTTGAGGGGTTGACTTTGTTGACTTGTTGACTTTGTTGACCGGTTGACTAGGTTGGACTAGTTGACCATCATCATTACAATGGCTATCATTTCATGGCTAAAACTTTTGCTTGCTTGTTTCTTTTTGCAAAATGAGTGCATGAAACGATATGGCCATTTTGACTTGAACCATCACATAATACTCAGTTACTATTATGAGTTATCATGATTTTGGATTATGAGAGATTGGATGGCAAAAGACTTGCTCATTCTCTCATTTGTTTTCTCTCACTTGCTTGAGCTCTCCCTTTTCCTCTTACTCTCTCTCTAGTCTATGGTTCACTTGTCTCATGTGTTGAGAAGCAAGAACCATAGAGATAAAACCCAACACACTCCTCTACTCATCCTAGTTCACAAGGTTTAGCAAACCAAGTGTTCTAGTTTCTTCTAGTTTGAAGAGAAGCTAAAGGTAGAAGCTTTCAGGTGGATCCATCTTCGGCGCAAGGAGACGACGAGGTGAGGCCGATCCGACCACCGCAAGGAGTTGAAGACGAAGGAGTTCAAGTTAAGGTATAAACCCCTAACCGAGTAGGTAAAACTCTTGTTAGGATTGTTAGATAGTTGTTTAACAAAGATCCGTAGTTTGAGTCCATGTTACCACCTCTAGAAAAATTGTTTTTCATCATTTCCGCAAGCCCGTAAGTACCAGGAGAGGTAACGTGGACTTACAGTGGTATCAGAGCCTAGTTAAACACTATCTAACATATTAGCAAAGTAAGTAGAAGTTCGATCGTAGAAAAAGTCACGAAACGCGCACGAAAAATCAACTTTCTGCCGAATTTGTTTTCTGTTCCAAAAATAATAAATCTTATCTTAAAATTCGGCTTAGGGTTTTTAGAAGAAACTGTAGAAAAATGGTCCGCTGAACCGATCAACGCGCAGCGGAACCGCGGCGGGAGCGTGCTCCCGCCGCGGATCCGCGGCTGAGTTGACTCGGTCGTGGGCGATTTTTTATGCAGTTTATTCAGTTGGGTGTTTTGGGATTTTTACAGTATGTGTTTTCAGCCCAGATTTTCCAGAAAGCAAAATTTGTTTTTGGGGCTTAAAAATCCGTATTTTGATCGAACTTCTAAAGACTTAAGCTAACGGGTTTATATCTGTGATCTGTTATATGTATTGAACGTCTACTAATCGCTATACATCGATTAGTGGGGGTTATACATATCTGTGATTTGTAATGTTGATGGTATGTGTATATGAATTCATTGGATTGTCGCAGATGAATAGCCGGGGGGTTGTGAGATGAAAGTTTTTTCCTTATCTTTCAATTCATGTAAATTTGTAATTGATGTAATATTATTTATTTGGCCGCACAACCGGGGTGAGATTGTAGCCGTCATTGTATAATTTCTTTTACTGTTTTTGCTCCTAGGATAGACCCATGGAGGGGGTGCACAAACTACCGGGTACCTCGAAGTGCCGAGTGGCCTACTCACGAGTTGAGGGAGGTTGCTTCGCTTCGGGTATTTGGCGGGTAGTCTGCCGCACCCGTAGGGGTCTTGGATGGGGTATTGGCTATTCATCGTGACCGTGTAATCCACTTTCCGTTACAGGCTCGTACGGAATGCGGGTTCCTAGTATATCCAATGTGTTCATCTGTGATCTGGATTGGCTATCATTGCAATATATCTATATATGATATTATTTAGGCGTTGCTTATGTTTTGCATCCGCGCTAGTCCAGCCCCCGCTCTGTCGTTAGTTAAGTAACCTAACGGGTAATGACGGGGCCCCATGGCGAATGCGGATGGCATAAGCGTACGTCATATTTTGGTTTTTTTCTGCAATGGTAGGATTAATTGATGAGACGCATTAAAATTAATGCAAGAAAAATAAACCAAGTAAAAGTCATTGGAACACTTTCAAAACCACTTGGTTCTTTTCAAAACCAAATTTTAAATGCGGAGCATGAACCACTCCTTTTTGAAAGCTATCTCGTTCCTTCGATTATATCAAGTTCACTACGTTCACGGTTTCGCCAAAACCATTCGTAGCCCTCCGTCGTTTCACATGAATGGTCAATAAGTATTCAAGCTATGTATGTTGGCCAAAGTCAAGGCATAGTGATTGGTAGCTATTGGGTATTCATGTGCAACATAGATAGATGTGTTGGTTTGGGACAGTCGTACTGCCATGTTGGCCAAAGTCAAGGGTAGGTACGGGTGGGTTCAAATTAACCTGGAGAATCACGGGTAGAACTTGACATGTGACTTATGATATTTTGGCCAAAGTCAAGGTCATAAGAGCATAGGGCAAAAATCCACATCGGGAGTTTCAAAAGAACTGAAACTTGCTAGCGCTGCATACCATTTGGAGTGTGATGATTCTGGTAGGATTCCTTCAGTTTTGTCACACGATGTTATTTGGATCCCGATCCTACTGTGAGTATATGCTACTCCTCGGGAAATTTCTCACTTAACGATCAATGCTATAAACCAAGTAGGTGTCTAGAAAGGTGTTAGCGAGGCTACGCCCCCAGGGAAAAGAGGTTATTTAATTAAGGAACTTCGCGAAAGCGTTGGAAAACCTCCCTCGAAGTACCGACACTAGCCTGGCTGAACGGTTAAGCAAGTATTGTACGGTGAGATTGATCCTGACTAATTCTTCCTTTTTGGTTTGAGGAGGGATTCGAGAGACAGTGGGAGCCATCCTGTTTAGACAAACTAAAAACCACTCTAAACTTGTAAGAGCATCATGCTAAAGTGTTTCTTCTCTCTCTCCTAATTGCAGCGACCAAACATCATGACTGGACTTAAGTTACTACTAGATAAAAACATACTGACAGGGTCAAACTACAAAGATTGGCTCAGGAATGTCAAAATGGCAATCACTTATGACAAGTTGGGGTATCTCCTTACCACCAAAGCTCCCCCTGTCCCAGGTCCCAAAACCAACGTCGCGGATAAGGAAATCCGTAAGACTTGGAAATCGACTGCGCGAAGGCCAAGTGCCTCGTGCTTGCCTCTATGGACAATGAACATCAGAGGAAGCACGAGAATATGGACCTCGAATCCATATTTCTCCATACAAAAGAACTGTATGGATAGCAATCTCGTATCACAAGATACGAAGTGTCGAAGAAGCTGTTTTCGGCAAGGTTGGCAATTGGATCATCGGTAGCGGAACACGTGCTTAAGATGATTGGCTTCATTGAGGAGCTCGCGGACCTTGGGACCACGTTAGAGAACGAGCTCTACACAGACTTGATTCTCCAGTCCCGTCCTTCCAGTTATGCCCAGTTTATCCTGAACGTCAACTTACAAGAAAAAGAAGTTGAACTTTCAGAACTCCTCAACATGCTGAGGAGTGCAGAGGGCACCCTACAGAAAGGTAGGGAAACATTCACTTTGTTTGTAGGAGGATCTTCCTCTTCTAGGTCTAAGGCGAAAGCCAAGGGAAAGAAGAAGAAAGCCCCCGCCAAACCAAGGGGCGGTGTTAGTAAAGTGGATACGAAGGGAAAGGCAAAATCAAAAAAGGTAGCGGGGAAGTTTGTGGGGAAGGAAGAGTGCTTTTACTGTCACAAGAGTGGACACTAGAAGAAAGATTGCAGGTCTTGGAAGGCCAGAACACAGGATCTGAAGCAAGTTGCGGCTTCAGCTTCATGTGTGTATGTTATTGAAAACTGTCTTTCAATAAACTCTACTTCCTGGGTATTGGATACCGGATCAGGATCTCATATCTGTAATTCTTTGCAGGCACTGAGAAAGCATAGGGTTTTGAAGGCAGGTGATATGACCCTCAGAGTTGCAAACGGAGCTGGCATAGATGCTGAGTCCGTGGGGGACTATCACCTGGGGTTGTCAGATGGACACGTTTTGGTTTTGCGTAATTGCTATTTTGTACCCAATGCAACTTGTAATATCATTTCTGTATCTTTATTATCTAAAGAAGGTTATGAATTTGCATTTGTAAGTAATGTTGTAAACATTCACCTTAATCAAGTTCTGATTGGGTCAGGTACATTAAGCAATGGTATATACATATTAAACCAACCACAGATTTTCAATGTCCATAATACACACAAAAGAAAGTCTTCGGAAACAAATCAGGCTTTCTTATGGCATTGTAGACTGGGTCACATCAATGAGAGAAGGTTGACGAAGTTACATACAGAAGGATATTTGGATCCGTTCGAATATCAATCATATGCAACTTGTCAATCCTGTCTCAAAGGAAAGATGACAAAGACTCCGTTCACTGGACACGGAGTAAGAGCGAGCGAGCTTTTGGGACTCGTACACAGCGATGTGTGCGGTCCAATGTCTACGCATGCACGAAGCGGTTATTCTTACTTCATTACTTTTACGGATGACTTTTCAAGGTACGGATATGTCTTCTTAATGAAACATAAATCCGAAGCCTTTGGAAAATTCCAGGAATATAAGAATGAAGTAGAAAAACAAACCGGCAAAAGTATCAAGACACTAAGATCTGATCGAGGTGGTGAATACTTGAGTGCCGAGTTCCTGGGTTACTTAAAAGAGAATGGAATTCTCTCTCAGCTTACTCCTCCATACACTCCGCAACATAACGGTGTATCGGAGAGACGGAACCGAACCCTATTGGATATGGTACGGTCCATGATGAGTAACGCTGAGTTACCGCGATCATTCTGGGGATATGCACTAGAATCAGCTGCATACCTTTTGAACCGAGTTCCAACTAAGACTGTGCCTACGACACCATATCAGATGTGGTGTGGGAAGAGACCCTATCTTAATCACATTAAGACATGGGGATGTCCAGCTTTTGTCAAAAAGCAGCATGCGGACAAACTCGAGGCACGCTCAGTACAGTGCAAGATTGTGGGATATCCAAAGAACTCCAAGGGATATTTCTTCTATTACGAAGAGGAACAAAAGGTTTTTGTTTCTCGTCATGCCCACTTCTTGGAAACTCAGTTTTTGGAAAAATAGATAAGTGGGAGCGTAATAGAACCGGAAGAAATTCCAGAACCACGAGCTATAACTGAAAGCTTAGTAGAACCAGAGGGTTCGAAAGATCAGGACATTCCTACGCCGCTCCGCAGAAGTAGTAGGCAGTCTCATCCGCCCGAGAGATACTACGGTTTTCTCATAGACGGGGATAGAGAGGATTGCATCATTGATAGTGATGAGCCGACTAGCTTCCAGCAGGCTATTCAGAGCGTTGACTCGGTAAAATGGCTGGATGCAATGCGGACCGAAATGGAGTCCATGTACACCAACAAAGTATGGACGTTGGACATTGCTCCAGATGGGGTAAAACCCGTAGGATGCAAGTGGATCTTCAAAAGGAAGATTGGTGTAGTTGGACAGGTTGAGACCTATAAGGCTAGACTTGTTGCAAAGGGTTTTCATCAAAGACCTGGTTTGGACTATGACGAAACCTTTTCTCCAGTGGCTATGCTGAAATCCATTCGGATCCTTCTTGCCATTGCTGCCTTCAACGATTATGAGATCTGGCAGATGGACGTAAAGACGGCTTTCCTAAAAAGAAATTTAGAGGAGTATGTCTATATGGACCAGCCAGAGGGTTTCATTCAGAGTGGGAGCAGCGGAAAGGTGTGCAAGTTGCTTAAGTCCATCTATGGACTAAAGCAGGCATCGCGGAGTTGGAACATCTGTTTTGATGAGACGGTCAAAGAATTTGGCTTTATCAAAAATCCAGATGAACCGTTCATCTATAGTAGATTTGTAGCAAGAACTGTCGTATTCCTCGTATTGTACGTGGATGACATTCTTTTGATAGGAAATGACATTCCTATGCTACAATCTGTCAAAGAATTCTTGTCACACAGGTTCTCCATGAAAGACCTGGGTGATGCCTCTTACATTCTGGGGATCCGGATCTATCGTGACAGATCCAAAAGGATATTAGGACTTTCACTGTCCAGGTACATCGACACCATACTGAGAAGATTCAGTATTGAAGATTCCAAGCGCGGTAATCTACCGGCTTGTCACAGGATCACCCTCTCCAAAGAGATGTCTCCCAAGACTAATTTGGAAAGGGATCGCATGTCTATTATACCCTACGCTTCTGCGGTAGGCTCTATAATGTATGCGATGTTGTGTACCAGACCAGATGTAGATTATGCACTGAGTGTGGTAAGCCGGTATCAGTCTAACCCTGGGGAGAAGCACTGGATAGCGGTAAAGAACATTCTTAAGTACCTGAGAAGGACTAAGGAGATGTTCTTGGTGTATGGCGGAAAAGACCTCCAGATCGAGGCCTTTGCTGACTCCATCTTTCAGAGTGACAAGGATGATTCCAAGTCCATGTCGGGTTATGTCTTTACCCTCAATGGAGGGGCGGTGTGTTGGAAGAGTTCCAAACAGGGAACCGTTGCTGACTCGACGATGGAAGCGGAATATATCGCTGCTGCAGATGCCGCAAAAGAAGCCGTCTGGATAAGGAAGTTCTTGACAGAACTTCAGATGGTTCCGTCCATTGTTGATCCAATACCGCTGTATTGCGACAACAACGGGGCTATAGCTTTAGCGAAGGAACCCAGGTCCCATCAGAAGTCCAGACACATCTTGAGGCGGTATCACCTGATTAGGGAGATCGTGGGTCGCCAGGAGATCGAGGTTCGGAGAGTTGCTACGGAAGATAACACTGCTGATCCACTCACGAAGGCCTTACCCCAGACTCAGTTCGAGCGGCTGATCGAGATGATAGGTCTTCGATACACCAGTACATGGCCTTAGTGCAAGTGGGAGATTGTTAGTGTATATGCCCTAGAGGCCATTACTGTATCATACTAATTTGTATATTACTTAATGGAAGCTTGCGATATTCACCTTGTATAGACAATCTTGCTAAAAATGGTAGTATGCTACTTGGTTTGTTTCTACTTTAATGTGTACATGTGTTTATTTTAGTATATCACCTATACACATTAGTGGAGCCCTTAGGATCTTTGCTTGATTACCAGCATTGTGATGGCAGTCACACTCGTGGGGGCTGGGTAATCCACAAGCACATCCTTATGCAGGTCCTTAGTCATAGGACTATCGAGACAGGGCATCGATACTCCGGAGTAGACTAGCGTATGCGCTTCTCATCCCAGCAGGCGAGACGGTCTGTCCCACAGCCGTCAGTACGTCGTACTTGAGATAGTATGCGGGTGCTCGTTGCGTTACGAGTACATTGGACAGGACTCATCGGGAACTGTTGGTTGGTACTATACCTATCGTCAGTTAACAATTCCCAGGTGACATGAGTACAGCTTAGTCCGCTGACTTGACACTGTCACTTCGCCTCGAGTGTGTTCCCACTGTACTTAGATTACTACCCTACCACGGCTCAAAGGAGTCGTGCAAACAGGTAGTAGTTGGGTGCAGTCCCGAAGCACTTGGAGGCAGTGACGGTTAGACAGGTTTCGTCTCTCCCGGTACTGGGGGTTGATATCGCGCTGTGTCTAGGAGAGCCATTACACAAAGTCCCTGGCCAGGGCAAGCAAGATATACTGGTAGGTTTCCAGTGTTATCTCAGGGTGTTCTGGGCTACACTCCGACATGACTTGTACCGCTATTAGGGGACTGACGTTTACTGCCCCCTAGGCCCGCCATGCAATATTCTCAGACGAACAGACCGGATTGTACGGAGATTGTCACATTCAGGCTCAGTAGGAGTTCAGAGGGGTTTCACCTTGTCAGTCTTCTTATCGGCATCTACCTGGGGGCCGTTACGCACAGCTAGTGCCGCTTGCAGTCTGTGGTTAAACCCACTGCCAGCGTAGTGTCGAGTCTTTAGAGTCCCACACAGAAAGCTATTCGCTTTTAGGCAAAAGACTAGCGGTCGCATGGTTTTACGACAAGTCACATGGTTTTGCGATAAGGTTCGGTCACATCCGTGCACTTGTGCACGTTTAGTGTCCGGACAGTTAACACTAGCGGGCTTTGGTTTAAGCCAGATCCTAGTGTACGTTTTGGGATTAGTTTTATCTCGTTTGTATTCGTGTTCCTCGGAACGCGGATGCGGGTGTGTATGCACAGTTGACAGAGAGACAGAGGCAGAAGATTCTCATTGGGGTTGTTGACTGTTGACTGTTGACTTTTGCTAAAACCCTAATGAGAATATGAAATATGATTAACAATAATATTAATTAAGTATTATAGTGACATGGTTGTTGAGGGGTTGACTTGTTGACTTTGTTGACCGGTTGACTAGGTTGGACTAGTTGACCATCATCATTACAATGGCTATCATTTCATGGCGAAGACTTTTGCTTGCTTGTTTCTTTTTGCAAAATGAGTGCATGAAATGATATGGCCATTTTGACTTGAACCATCACATAATACTCAATTACTATTATGAGTTATCATGATTTTGGATTATGAGAGCTTGGATGGCAAAAGACTTGCTCATTCTCTCATTTGTTTTCTCTCTCTTGCTTGAGCTCTCCCTCTTCCTCTTGCTCTCTCTCTAGTTTATGGTTCACTTGTCTCATGTGTTGAGAAGCAAGAACCATAGAGATAAAACCCAGCACACTCCTCTACTCATCCTAGTTCACAAGGTTTGGCAAACCAAGTGTTCTAGTTTCTTCTAGTTTGAAGAGAAGCCAAAGGTAGAAGCTTTCAGGTGGATCCATCTTCGGCGCAAGGAGACGACGAGGTGAGGCCGATCCGACCAACGCAAGGAGTTGAAGACGAAGGAGTTCAAGTTAAGGTATAAACCCCTAACCGAGTAGGTAAAACTCTTGTTAGGATTGTTAGATAGTTGTTTAACAAAGATCCGTATTTTGAGTCCATGTTACCACCTCTAGAAAAATTGTTTTTCATCAATTCCGCAAGCCCGTAAGTACCGGGAGAGGTAACGTGGACTTACACCGCATACTCTGATCGACCTTCAATCCATCTCACGACTCCGGTCGGTATCCTTCGGATAACCGCCGGGTCCAAAAATATCACAGGTAGGTAGTGCTCCCCTGCCAGGCTCACCGCCTAACTATATGAGTCTTCTTGCCCCGGGGTACCTCACCAGGTCCACCATGTACTCACAGACGGTGCCTACCACTTCTCGAATCGGGTATACTCATAGCTCAGAACCGAGAAAACTCATGGTGGACGCCTCGAAATATCATATCAAGAGAAACCGGGATTTTAAAACAATATATAATTTCCTTTGAGATCTAGCCACGGTTCTCAAATCCAGAGATCTCATAAAAACAACGTCTCAATGACTATAACCATAACGTACGAGGTATGCAACATAGAACAGTAATATGAGCATATCAAGTATATCAAGCAAGCATGTCCTATGATAGTACTGAATAAGGAATGTACTTACGGTTATGTATAATATCATGTAACAACAGTTCTACTGTGCAACTTGCTAGCGCTGCATACCATTTGGAGTGTGATGATTCTGGTAGGCTTCCTTCGGTTTTATCACGCGGTGATATTTGGATCCCGATCCTACTGTGAGTATATGCTACTCCTCGGGAAAACTCTCACTTAACGATCATTGCTATAAACCTAGTAGGTGTCTAGAAAGGTGTTAGCGGGGCTACGCCCACAGGGAAAAGAGGTTACTTAATTAAGGAACTTCGCGAAAGCGTTGGAAAACCTCCCTCGAAGTACCGACACTGGCCTGGCTGAACGGTTAAGCAAGTATTGTACGGTGAGAAAGATCCCGACTAATTCTTCCTTTGTGGTTTGAGGAGGGATTCGAGAGACAGTGGGAGCCATCCTGTTTAGATAAATTAAAAACCAATCTAAACTTGCAAAAGCATCATGCTAAGTGTTTTCTTCTCTCTCTCTTAATTGCAGCGACCCAGTGACCGCACCTAGGTTACATCTAGATAATAAAATGACTGAATCTGACTGTTATGACTGGCAAAGGTCTGTCCAGATGTCCATTGCCCAGGACAAGCTGGGACACCACTTGACTGATCCAACCCCTGCCGTCTCAGGTCCAGTTTCCCCTGTCACGGATATTGATATTCGTAGGACATCGGAAGAAGAATGTGCGAAAGCCAAGTGCCTCGTGTTAGCCTCAGTTGATGGTATATACCAGAGGCAGCACGAGAAGATGTACTCAGCTTCTATCTTCCTCCATAACAAAGTTTTATATGGAGAGCAATCTCGTATCGCAAGATATGAGACCTCGAACGAATTGCTTCCAGCGAGGTTGGCTATCGGGTCATCTGTAGGGGGCAACGTCCTTACAGAGACCAGCTCTTTTGAGCTCTCGGACCTGAAGACATGTGAGCCGACAATTCTGTGTAAGTGTAACATGTGCATCATCGATAATTATGCAGGTGTACTAGCACACGATATCATAGCAAATAATGGAAGCACCAGTATATACAATGAAATGAGAATATCATGAACGTAGCAGAAAAGTAAACCGTAAGTGCCACATTATATAAAATATACGTATATAATCTAACATCTACATATGGGACAATCTAAAGCAGTGTACAAAGGGATCAAAATATCTATAACATATCCGAGTCGATGAATCTATCAATCGGCAATCCAGCCTCATAGCATCATGTACGGTATAATCCATCGTACGGCATCCTCGAGTCAAGGGTGTGGATCAAACATCCGGTAGAACTCATTGCGTACGGTAATCCATCGTACGGCGGCATCAAACAGAATAGGGATTCTATCGTCCTATTCATCAATAAGGGTACGGATCTAAAATCTCGTACGGCATATCTTATTAATCACATAACACATCTATATCAATCTTATATCATACTACTATCAACTAATACTTGTCCTCTTTAAATTCTATATATTATGCTCGATCTCATATCATACCACTATCAACTCATACTTGTCCTCTTTCAATTCTATACACCAAGCTTCACATTCTCACATGCTATCCTCATATAATAATCCGAATCATCCTTAGCTATCATATCTGTGAGTTATACATAGGTTTTCTCCAAACTATAGTTTATATATCACTTTTCCATATCAATGGTTGCGGGGGTGCTATACGCCATCCATCCAACTCCCCCCGTAGATATAAATCTACTCACCTGCTAAACTCCTTGTTTAGCCGAAGTCGATGTGCTTCGTCGTCTTGGAAGTCCACGCGAGGGTACCTACATATCAACACATTATAACGTTCTTAAAACCAAGTCCGGAAAACCGAAACGGCACACGAAGTGCTCATAGGTTAGAACCTATAGCTTACGCATACAAGATCAACCAAATAACCCTCGTCGTTGACGAACAAACGTCCGACAACGGAATCCAAACTCAAATACCAAAACCAAATCTCAGAAATCGCAAAACCCGTAATCAGCAACTAAGGAAATCTATCCCAGATTTTACCCTAGGTCAAACCGGAACATTTTACATATAGGGTTGGTCTAAACACTGGATAACAAAGCTATACACCAAAAATCACACGATTCCACCACGACGTGGCCGCAATTTGCGGCCACATGGAATAAATATGCGGCCAGAAAAGAATAGGAGGGACACAGGTTTCTAGGGTTGCTTCATGGTTGCCTGCTCGACTCACTGTGATGGCAACTTTATTTATGGTGGTCTCGGGTCATAGCAGATCCTACAGAGAAGTCACAATTCTCCAAAAACCGATATCGGTGAAATTCTAACTTCGTGTTTTGGGTTCTAGTCTCAGGTCTTGGCCAGCAAAAACACCACTAAAGTCTTACAAACACTCACTACACCTCAATTTACCACTTACAAGTCAAGTCTCCCACTAAACCTCAACTTGGAAATTTCTAAGATCACAAATGTTTAACTCTAAACTACAACTAGGATATATTAAACACAATAACTTAACTAAATGAAAGGAAATATATCTCATTTGGCAACTCAAGAAAAACCCTAGATGCCCAAAGTCTTCAAAATCTAAACTTGGACTTGCTAAGTGGTGTAGGATGAGGTGGGGATCATTTTTAATGAAGGTGGCATAAGGTTTTGGTGAAGATTTTTAGATGTTTTCATGGGGTAGAGGAGGTGGAGGAAGCATGGAGAAAGAGATGAAGATGAGGAAATGAAATGATGAAGGAAAAATAGAATGAATGGAATGGTCAAGGGTCACTCTCTCTTTCTCTCTCTTAACCTCACTCTCTCTTATGCTCACTCTCTCTCAAAATATCTCTTTTGTTTTTATCTCCAGACTTTGCTTTTCTCTCTCTCAACTAAACTTAATAAAACCAATACCACAAACACAAAAGAAACAACATGCAACATGACATGGTGCACTAGCCATGGAAAAATGATAAAATACGGATTTGGCTTAATCGTGATTAGTAGTGCACTTATCAAGTTTAACTTAAACTTACATATAATTAATTATAAAAATGAAAAATCCGATAAATATCTTTATAACAATTAAATCATTTTAATCTACTCTTATATTCCAAATATTGGTATATAATTATACCATTTTACGAAAAAAACCCTATTCGCAAATCGAATAGTTTTTCACGAAATATATTATTTTAATATTTAATTTCCAAAAATAATATTTTATATTTCTGAAATGTTACACCTCTGTGTGGGACTCTAAAGACTCGATAGTACGCTGGCAGTGGGTTTAACCACAAGCCAATCAGTGGCACTAGCTGTGCGTAACGGCTAGCCAGGTACATGTCGAAAAGGTGGCCGACGAGCGAACTCATCCTAACCCCAACAAGCCTGTAAGTAACCCTTACCGTACAGTCTGGTCTCTTCGTCTGATACGTCGCATATCGATTCTAGGGGTGGAAAACGTCAGACCATAGTAACTTGATAAGTCATGCCGATGTGTGACTCATAACGGTTCGAGAAACTACTGATAACTCTTATCAGTAAATCTCAACAACCCTGTCTAGGGAATTGTTGTTATAACCAATCGAGCATAGCGCAACATCAACTCCCTATATCGGGAGAGAAGAAAATCCTCCTATCGCTCACCGCCTCTATGTGATTTGGGACTGTACCCAAAATCTACCTGTTTGCACGCCTCTGAAGAGCCGCGGTAGGGAGGAAATCAAAGCACAGAGGGAACCACACAAAACACTATGACGATCTCGGGTCTACAGACTAACCTGTACAAGTGTTACCAGAGAACTGCTATCTGACGATAGGTATGATACCATCTAGGAGTTCTCGGTGAGTCCTGTTCGGTGTACCCATTCTCCAATGAGCACCTGTGTACAATCTTTAATGTTAAACACCAATGGTTGTGGGATCAACCATCTCCCCCATACAGGGTCAAGAAACGTACACACTAGTCTACTCTGGAATATCGACGCCCTGTCTCGATATTCTCTCGATTAGGAACTGTTAAAGGATGTGCTTGCGAACTACGCAAGCCCCACTAGTATGATCTGCATCATAGTCCTGGTAGTCAAGCAAACATCCTAAGGGCTTTATCAACATGTATACAAGATATGAAATACTAAGTAGAACATGAAAGTCGACCTTAGCACCACCATGAGGTTCTAGAGGCATCAAGCATGCCAAATTTTAATTTTTATTAGGTGCTAAGCTAGACTAACAAGATCTTTACTAGAATATTATGGTTTGCCTTTGTGATGTGATGAACTAAAGAGAAGAAAAGAGCATACAACCTTTGTAGTTCGAGTCCTTCACTTCACATTCTCCATGTAGTAGTCCCGCAACTCTACTAGGCTCCACTTGAGGCTTTGGACGAGCTTCTTCCGATGACCTTCGTGCCGAAGATGATCCACGCGAAGTCCCTCCACCTCAAGCTACCTCTACACTAAACTCTTTAGCGTAGGAAATACGCTACACTCGATCGCTAGTCAAGTGTAGGATGGTGAAGTAGGGGATGTTAAAGCTCACATGTTTGTGTCCAAGCTTCATGATTCACATCTCATATGAGGGTTGAAGATTGAATAATGACAATGAGGAAGATGAAGAATCTAGAGAGCAACCATGAGAGCAACTCAAGAAAATGGCTAAGTGTTGAGAATGAACAAAGAATGAATGGCAACTCTTGACCCCCACTCATTCAAGCATGGAATTTTGCAATATAAAATTGCAACCATGCTTGAATAGTGAGTCAAGATGAATAAACAAATATAACTCCCATGCTTGCAACCATCCTCTCAATTTACACCTAATTTCTAATTTTCTCAAAAATAGAAAATCAAGCTATGCTTCATTATTATATATATATATATATCATATATATTAATATATATATAATGAAGAATAATTAGTGAGCTAATGATATTAGTTAAGATATAATCATATCACATATAATGTATATCACATTATTAAATCAACACTTGATTTAATAGACTGGTTATATCACATATGACGGACTAATATCATTTATTTGTATATCACATTATCAAATCAACACTTGATTCGACAATCTGGTTATATCACATATAACCAAACTGATAACAGATAACTGCCAGATTACAATACGGTATCGCATACACGTATTTAATTAGGCCCACACACATATCACATATGTGTCCTACTTCGTTTCGCTTGAACTAGGGAACTTCTGTGTGGGACTCTAAAGACTCGTCAATATACCAGCAGTAGGTGATGATCACATCAGTCAACTACAAGCCGTCAACGGTACTAGCTGGACGTAACGGCTACCCGGGTATTGAGCGATATGAAGATCAACAAGAAAGCTTGTCCATAGTCTCCATGAAGCCTATCAGTAACACTACCGTATAGTCTGGTCTCTTCGTCTGATATATCACATATCATGTCTAGTGGTGGTAAAGGTCAGACCCCAGTAACGTGATAAGTCATGCCGATGTCTTGCCTATAACGGTTCGAGAAACTACTGATAACACTTAACAGAAAATCTCATAAGCAGCCCTGGACAGGGACTTTTAGTTATAGCCAATCGAGCATAGCGCAACATCAACCCCCAATACCGGGAGAGATGAAACCCCTCCTATTGCTCATTGCCTCCATGCGACTCGGGATTGTACCCAAAATTCACTTGTTTGCACGTCTCCTTTGAGTGTGGTAGGGAGGAAATCAAAGCACAGTGGGAGCCGCACAAGACTCTATGACGATCTCGGGTCTACAGACTAACCTGTACCAGTGTCACCAGAGGACTGCTATCCGACG
This sequence comes from Agapanthus africanus, assembly GCA_030015575.1. Lineage (NCBI taxonomy): Eukaryota > Viridiplantae > Streptophyta > Magnoliopsida > Asparagales > Amaryllidaceae > Agapanthus > Agapanthus africanus. The sequence continues at coordinate 199,343,614 of CM057347.1, read as the reverse complement.
ATAGGTATACTACCAGATAGGAGTCCTCGGCGAGTCCGTTTGGTGTACCCATTCTCTAATAAGCACCTGTGTACAATCGTTGATGTCATACACCAATGGTTGTGGGATCAACCATCGCCCTCTAAGGGACAAGAAACATACACACTAGTCTACTCTGGAATATCAATGCCTTAGTCTCGATATTCCCTCGACTAGGAACTGATTAAAGGATGTACTTTTAGACCACCCAGTCCCCACTAGTATGATCTCATCATAGTCCTGGTAGTCAAGTACATATCCTAAGGGCTTTATCAACATATAAGAGACAGACAGTATAAATACCAGTCTACATGTTAAGATAAAGGTAACCTGAAAGCATACTATCATGTCGAGCAAGAAAGTCCTCTATATATATGTCCAAGCATCTACAATATCAACAATAATGGCCTCTAGGGCATACATATTCCTAACAATCTCCCACTTGCACTAAGGCCAGTTGTTGTAGTTGTAGGGTTCCTAGGCACACTCATGAGGTTCCACAAGGCATCAACCATGCCAAATTTAAAAATTTATGTGCCGAGAAACCCTATGCAAGATCGTTAACTAGAGATTAAGCGAAAAGCAAGCAAGCAAACTACTTTGCTATAAAGTGAAAGGGATTACAACCTTTGTAGATCCGGTCCTCCACTTCTTTAGCTCCGTGTTGACGTCACTCCGCTGTGATCATCGGGATCCCGGACTCTAGCGATGGTTTCGTCGGAGAAATGATCGGGCTAGGTCGTTGACTTCGGTGCCGAAGATGATCTACGTCGAGGCGACTCAAACTCAAGCTCCACCTTCACTAGGTCATGAAACTTGTGAAGATAACACCCTATACAACATAGCAAGTGGTAGAGGATGAAGAAATAGGAAGTGGGTTCACTTTGGATTTGAATTTCTCACTTGATTTCAACACTTGAAATTTTCTAGCAAAGGTTTTCTTTCTTCTTGAAGAAGAAGAAGAAGAAGAAAGAAAAAGAATGAATTAATAATAAAAGAAAATCAAGTGAAGCTTATCATTTAGCAACCATGGGTGAGGTTACTAGTGTAGAGAATAAAATAGGGTTTAGGTAAATTGTTAGGTTAAGGATAAAACAAAATGGCAAGACTTTTCAAAGATGCTTAAAAAACTTCATGAAGCATCAAGCATAACAACAAAAAGCCACCATTTAGTTTTGCCAAAAATGAATAAATAAAATAGATAAATAAGTTAAAACCCTAACCATTAAACCTAAACAAGGTTTAAAGCATACACACCCAAGTTTGCATGCATCATCAAACATGATACAAACTAGTGCACAAAAATATATCACATATAGAACTTGTGCACATCAAGTGAGAAAATCCATCATAAGTGAACAAATACTAGTTAATGTAAAGTAATATATTAAATATATAATTATACATTAAATCATTAAATCAATACTTGATTTAATGATCCGGTCATATCGCATACAACCGACTAATATCAAGTGTATCAATGTATCGAATCAACACTTGATTCGGTAACCCGGGTATATCTCATATAACCGTCCAATGATACAAATCGCAAGAATAGAATACAGTATCACATACTGGTATTATTCTCGGTCCCGCACATCGCATATGCGCTCCTATTTCGTTTCGCTTGAGTCAGGAAACCCATGTGTAGGACTCTAAAGACTCGTCAATACGCCGGCAGTAGGTGGTGATCATATCAATCACCCACAAGCCGCAAGCGGTCTGCTAAACGTAACGGCCACCCGGGTATTGAGCGATCAGAAGATCAACGAGCAAGCCCGCTCACACTCCTGTGAATCCAACCAGTAACACTTACCGTACAGTCCGGTCTCGTTGTCTGATATGGCGCATATCTCTCCTAGAAGTGGTAAACGTCAGACCCCAGTAGCTCGATAAGCCGTGTCGATATGAGGTCTATAACAGTTCGAGAAACTACTGGTAACACTTACCAGTAAATCTCAGCAACCCTGGCCAGGGATTTCCGGTTATAGCCAATCGAATACAGCGCAACATCAACTCCCTATACCGGGAGAGACGAATCCCCTCCTATCGCTCATTGCCTCCATGTGATTCGGGACTGTACCCAAAAACCACCGTTTTGCACTCTCTCTTGGACGTGGTAAGGTGGAAATCAAAGCACAGTGGGAATCACACAAGACTCTATGACGATCTCGGGTCTACAGACTAACATGTACCAGTGTCACCAGAGAACTGCCATCTGACGTAAGGTATAATACCATCTGGGAGTTCTCGGCGAGTCCGTCCAGTGTACCCAGTCTCCACTGAGCACCCGTATATCATCTCCGATGTCAAACACCAATGGATATAGGATCATCCATCGCCCATCTGTATGGGTCGAGAAGGTATACGCTAGTCTACTCTGGTATATCGATGCCCTGTCTCGATACACCCACGACTAGGGACCTTGAAGGATGTACTTATGGACTACCATGTCCCCACTAGTATGATCCGCATCATAGTCCAGGTAGTCAAGTACACATCCTAAGGGCTTTACCAACATGTAACAGAGAGACAATCAGTGTACACGTTAAGGTAAAGAGCAACCAGATAGCATACTATCATGTCGAGCAAGAAAGTCCTCCCTATATATGTCCAAGCATCCACTACAATATACATCCTATGTATAGTAATGGCCTCTAGGGCATACATATAACTAACAATCTCCCACTTGCACTAGGGCCATGTGTAGCAGTGGTAGCAGTATCTAATACTCAACCATCCCATATAAGTCTCTCTCTGGGAAAAGGCCTTTGTGAGTGGATCCGCCGTGTTGTCCTATGTGTCTACTCTCCTAACCTCGATCCCCTAGAGATCAACCATCTCCTCGATCAGGTGATACTGCCTAAGAATATGTCTGGATCACTGATGGGACGGGCGTTCCTTGGCAAAAGCCACAACTCCATTGTCACACAATGGGAGGAACGAAGTTCATCTCATGAACTAATATACACCAAGGCTTCCTCTTTGGTAGCATCTTTGGTAGCGATGTATCCAGCCTTTATCGTCTAGTATGCCACGGTATCTAGCTTGGAACTCTTCCAACATACCGTCCCTTTACTGAGGGTAAAGACAATGCCTGCGACTGACATTCCGTCGTCCTTATCACCTTGGAACCTTTCCAGTGATTCTCCCCAGGATCAATTGATACCATCTCACTACAACTAGTGAGTATCCTAACATCCAATTAAATCTATCTCATAGATCCAAAACCCAGGATTTAGTAGGTATCACTTTGATCCTATATGGAGAATCCTTGTGATAAACGGAGATTGACCGAGCGTAGCATAGGAAACTACTTCCCTATCAAGAGTATGTCATCCACGTACTTTACGAGGATCACTACCATACTCCCTACTACCTTTTTGTATATACAAGGTTCATCTACCATTTTGATGAAGTCAAACTCTTTGACTACAACATCAAAACAGATGTTCCAACTCCGCGATGCCTGCTTTATCCTATAAAGCATCTTGCACACATTTCCGCTGCTCCCACTGTCTACGAAGTCCTCTGGCTGTGTACTTGTAGATGCTCTCTTCTAAAACATCATTTTAGAAAAGCTGTCATGACACCCAACCACCAGATATCGTAGTCATGGTATGTAGCCGTGGCAAGCAGGATCTCGATGGACTTAAGCATAGCCTCATAGGAAAGGTTTCACCATAATCCATATCTGGTCAATGATGTAAACCTTTAACAAGTCTAGCTTTGAAAGTCTCAACTTTTCCATGTACACCAAGTAATCTTCTCAAGATATACTTGCTCCTGATGGGGATTTAACCCTTCAGATAAAGCAACCAAAGTCCATACTTTGCTGGTGTATAAGGATTCCATCTCAGATCACTAAGCATCCAGTCATTCTTACAGAATCCCTACTCTCGATGGCCTGCTCGAAACTAGTTGGGTCATCATCTCATGATGCAATCCTCGCTCCCACTGTCATAGAGAAACCGAAGTATCTCTCAGGTGGGTGAGGAACCCTACTAGATCGGCGGAGAGGCTGAGGTTCGTTGGTAACTATTGAATCCTTTGGTTCTATCAAATCATCCGCTGTAGTTTGTATAGCTGGAACCTTTCCAGTTCTACATTACAGACCTTGCCTCGAGCTTGTCCAGATTATGGTTTTAGACATAGCCCGGACAACCCCAAATCTTAACCAACTTAAGATATGGGCTCTTCCCTTTCCATATCACATATGAAGTGGTAGGCATCTGATTTGATCGAAACCCTATTCAATAGGTATGCAGCTTCTCAAGTGCATAACTCCCAAAAGGAAATAGGAAACTCAGTAGTACTCATCATAGAGCACACCATATCACATAGGGTGCTATTGCTCTGTCTCGATATACCATCGTGCTATGGTGTATACGGAGGAGTAATGCTGAGAGAGAATCTTATTCTTAGAATAGTCCAGGAATCCCGTGCTCAAGTATTATCCTCCCTGATCACATCAAAGGACATAATACTTATACCCGTTTTTTGGTTCTCTACTTCTAACTTATATTCTGTGAATATCTCAAAAGTTTCGGACTTGTGTTTCAACAGGAACATATGTCTGAATCTTGAGAGATTATCAGAGAATGTAATGAAGTACAAAGAACTGGTCCTGGCATGTGTAGACAGGGGACCTTACATACATCATCATGTATCAGTCCCAAGAGTTTACTAACTCTTTCTCTGTTTCCAATAAACAGAGCTGTGGTCATCTTATCTCTGGGACATGACTGGTAAGTTTCACAAGATGTAAATTCAAACTTATTTAAATATGCATCTATATGCAACTTCAGCTAGTCGGGTCGCATTGATATGACCTAGTCTACAATAACTCAAGAAGGATTTGTTCATTCCTGAACTCTTCCTCTTGTGTGTGTTCTGTATATTAAGAACTGTAGTTTGATTTAGAACGTCAATGCTTTTAGATAACGTGCCTGAACCGATCAACTTTTGATATAGGAAATGTTCAAAACATTATCCAACAATACAAAATTATATCCTTTCTTTACTAATAAAGAGACTGATATGATTTTGTATATCAGGTTCGGTATCTAATAACATTTGTTCAGAATCAATGTATTCTGGTAATACAGGGTGACAGTGACCAACAGACTTGGCTGCAACACTTGCACCGTTTTCTGCCTCATGAAACTTATCACCCGTTCTCAGTTCTCTACCTTTCTGTAGCCCATGTAATATATTACATATGTGGGATCCTGATCCGGTATCATATACCCAGGACGTAAAGGACATTGAGAAACAGTTCTCTGTAATGAACAACCCGAAGATGATGCATCGGTATGCACTTTCTTCGTTTGGGCGGCACGGGAATTCTGGTAATCCCCAATTTCCTGCTCTGTCTTATAACAATTATAAGTTGGAGCGGAACCAACGTTCCCTAGCTCAGTATAACAAGCGGGTTCGGTCAATATATCCAATTTATTATCTTGATTAAGGCGTGACATGGTCGCTACCTGGAGAGAGAGAGAAGAAAACACTCTGCGTGCGCTCTTGCAAGATCAGATTGGTTATTATTTTATCTAATCAGGATGGCTCCCACTGTTTTTTATCAAATCTTCCTTCAAACCCTAAAAGGAAAGACTAGCCGGGATTAATTACACGCTACAAGTTCGCCAATCTTTCAACCAGGCCAGTGTTGGTACTTTGAGGGAGGTGCCCCGTGCTTTCGCACGGACCTAATTAATGTAAACCTCGTTTTCCCAGAGGCGTAACCTCGTTAACACCTTTCTAGACACCTACTTGATCGGCTAATTGTAATGTGTAAAACTCTCCTAGGAGTAACAATTACTCGCAGCGGGTATCGGGATCCAACTATCTCATAGAAGGTATGCAATCTCATTGCAAATTTCAACACTTGAAATTCCCGATAATTTTGCCCCTAGCACCCTATGACCTTGACGGAGGTCAACAAACCATGGCTACTAGTCAAGTTCAACCCGTCATTTCTTGATTGAATCAAACCCACCCGCACGACCCTTGATGGAGGTCAACAAGGTCTCATGACTACCCTAATCCAATCTGCATCATATGCATAAGCAGATAAATACTAGTTAGCTACCGCACACTACGCCTTGACGGAGGTCAACAAACGTAGCACGAATACTACGTAGGACTTATCTGAAATGACGGAGGGCTACGACAGGTTTTTCTGAAAACCTATTGCGTAATGAACTTGATATCGTTGTAGAATCAAATGATTTTAAAATGGAGTGTTTTTGAGGCTTTTCTAGTTTTGCTAAAGGGGTCACTCCCGGTGAAGGGATCGTCGGCCCTTTCCTCGTCGAATGAGGTGCGGGATACATCATATATATCACTGTGCAAAGTAGAAACTATAGAAGCAATCAAAAGACAAACCGAGTGTGTAGCATCTGCCAGTTATTGCTAAAGGGGTCACCCCGGTGAAGGGATCTCGGCCCTTTCCTTATCGAATAAGGTGCAGGATGTTCTACAAGGAACACCGCGATGCAAAGAAAGAACTGTAGCTACCTGTTTTTGAAAATTCGATTCCACAACATCTTTTAGGTTTCTTTTACTTTCTTTAATCATATTAATGAAGTCCCATCATTTAAGTCACCTAAACATCACAGATAAATACGACGTACACTTATGCCATCCGCATTCGCCTCGATGTCCCCTTATGCACCGTTAGGTTAGGTGACTAACGGCAGAGCGGGACAGGGCTAGCGCGGGTGTAAAACATAAGTAACGTCTATATAATATATCATATATACTATATACAATATCTATCTGAACAAATCATATGATCACATCACAGATAACGCAGCAGAAAATATCATATGAAATATTGGATATACTAGGACGTCCGTGTTTTATTTTGAGCCTGTATAAAACACGGATTCCACGGTCATGATGAATAGCCAATTCCACACCCCTAGACCCCTATGAGAGCGGCAAGCAACCCTACCAATTCTAGAGTTAGGAGACCCGGACTCGACTCCTCGAGATGGTCTCCCACTGGACCCTAGAACCCGGTTACTTGTGCTCTCCTCCTTGGGTCTATCCTAATGCGGAAAAGTAAATAACATACATCAACGGTGACATCTTCCGCAACCTGGAAGTGCCCCAATAAAAGAATATTACATACAAGTTTTTACATGAATGAAAATGAAAAACACTCATCTCACATAAAAACCCCCGGCTATTCAAACACGACGATCCAATATAACATATCCAGCAACACATAACATCACATGTCATCAACGTAAGTAAATATGCCCATCCCAATTGTCGTTGACATATAGCAACGAAATCGGCGATATCACATATTACACTTACGGTCACAGAAAAGAAAGTGTAAAACTACAACAGTTGTAATCCGCAACCTCCATAGACATCGCATGCCTAACCAAATGAATTCCTTAGACATCGCATGGCTAACAATTATAAACCCCGCATTTTAGTCTCATTATCGAAAACTCTTTTCAATATCAAGTCGGGCAATTCAACAAGATTCCCGACATCCTGAACAAATGCTCGTCGCAAACATTAGTAGACGTCCGCACCCCCGATACCGTCGACGAGTACACTAAGGCGGAACACCGCTACCGCGAGCACTCGAACGGATACTTTCGGCGACGGGGTTCTCCTACAGTTACTTGGTCGGGACTATAGGGCATGGCTATCTATTAAGTTTACCGGCGAGTATCCACGTACGCTACGTGATTGCGACGGACTTTTGATCACATCAAAATTCCGTGGCAACCGATCAAGTGAGACTAAACTGCTATGTTTATAACATCCAAATCAGTTATCTCATAACTACTTGTGGATTCCAAATATTGTATCACATTCCAGATAAATAGAAAATGTTAAACTTTCCGATCGAACAATCAAACACCCGAGTTTTCCCGAAACAGCTCAACACATGAAATAAGTTTAAAAACATTCACTTCATGCCACAGTACCAACGGTCCAGCCGTAGAAGGGTCAAGCCAACGCCTCACATGTGACACGCCATACTGCCCCAAACCCTAAGGTTCAAAGGGCAGTTCAAGACGGTCACATAATCGAGTTAAGGTTTGTTGTCTTCTAGAGGGTCCATCGCGTTACTTGCACTACTTCGAACGTTCTTAAACTACGGAAAGATCCAACACTAGGAAATTTCCCGACAGGGGAAAAAGTGGGTATTTATATCCGGTCGAACTTTTCAACATTTTCTAAAATTATCCGGAAAAACACAAAGACAAAGTTAAAGATTCCGATCGAATCGACGAACTCCCAATACAACCCAGAAAACTCAACTCTTGAGTATAAATTAAAAATTCCCAGAAAACACAGCACTTTCGGATAGGAATTACTGTGTAAACTGAAATGAATAAGGTGATGGTACGGCCGCGGAACCGCCGCATGAGCCATGATCATGCCGCGGTTCCGCGGTGGATTGGTTGAATTATGAGCACGTGCTGCACAGTAATCCCAAGAAAAGCCTGCTGAATTTTCTGGATATTTTTAATTCACAAAAATCACAGTTTTGAAAAATTGTACAGAGAAGGGTTTTCAATTAGGGTTTCGGGTTCAATCGGACTTCTAACATCGTCTACACTTCGCCTAAAACTCTAGCTTGGTTCTGATACCACTGTAGGGTTCATAGGCACACTAATGAGGTTCCACAAGGCATCAACCATGCCAAATTTAAAAATTTATGTGCCGAGAAACCCTATGCAAGATCGTTAACTATAGATTAAGCGAAAAGCAAGAAAGCAAACTACTTTGCTACAAAGTGAAAGGGATTACAACCTTTGTAGATCCGGTCCTCCACTTCTTTAGCTCCGTGTTGACGTCACTCCGATGCGATCATCGAGATCCCGGACTCTAGCGATGGTTTCGTCGGAGAAATGATCGGGCTAGGTCGTTGACTTCGGTGCCGAAGATGATCTACGTCGAGGCGACTCAAACTCAAGCTCCACCTTCACTAAGTCATGAAACTTATGAAGATAACACCCTATACAACATGGCATGTGGTAGAGGATGAAGAAATAGGAAGTGGGTTCACTTTGGATTTGAATTTCTCACTTGATTTCAACACTTGAAATTTTCTAGCAAAGGTTTTCTTTCTTCTTGAAAAAGAAGAAGAAGAAAGAAAAAGAATGAATTATTAATCAAAGAAAATCAAGTGAAGCTTATCATTTAGCAACCATAGGTGAGGTTACTAGTGTAGAGAATAAACTAGGGTTTAGGTAAATTGTTAGGTTAAGGATAAAACAAAATGGCAAGACTTTTCAAAGATGCTTAAAAAACTTCATGAAGCATCAAGCATAACAACAAAAAGCCACCATTTAGTTTTGCCAAAATTGAATAAATAAAATAGATAAATAAGTTAAAACCCTAACCATTAAAACCTAAACAAGGTTTAAAGCATACACACCCAAGTTTGCATGCATCATCAAACATGATACAAACTAGTGCACAAAAATATATCACATATAGAACTTGTGCACATCAAGTGAGAAAATCCATCATAAGTGAACAAATACTAGTTAATGTAAAGTAATATATCAAATATATAATCATACATTAAATCATTAAATCAATACTTGATTTAATGGTCCGGTCATATCGCATATAACCGACTAATATCAAGTGTATCAATGTATCGAATCAACACTTGATTCGGTAACCCGGCTATATCTCATATAACCGTCCAATGATACAAATCGCGAGAATAGAATACAGTATCACATACTGGTATTATTCTCGGTCCCGCACATATCTCATATGCGCTCCTATTTCGTTTCGCTTGAGTCAGGAAACCCATGTGTAGGACTCTAAAGACTCGTCAATACGCCGGCAGTAGGTGGTGATCATATCAATCACCCACAAGCCGCAAGCGGTCTGCTAAACGTAACGGCCACCCGGGTATTAAGCGATCAGAAGATCAATGAGCAAGCCCGCTCACACTCCTATGAATCCAACCTGTAACACTTACCGTACAGTCCGGTCTCGTCGTCTGAAATGTCGCATATCTCGCCTAGTGGTGGTAAACGTCAGACCCCAGTGGCTCGATAAGGCGTGTCAATATGAGGTCTATAACAGTTCGAGAAACTACTGGTAACACTTACCAGTAAATCTCAGCAACCCTGGCCAGGGATTTCCGGTTATAGCCAATCGAACACAGCGCAACATCAACTCCCTATACCGGGAGAGACGAATCCCCTCCTATCGCTCATTGCCTCCATGTGATTCGGGACTGTACCCAAAAACCACTGTTTTGCACGCCCTCTTGGACGTGGTAAGGTGGAAATCAAAGCACAGTGGGAATCACACAAGACTCTATAACGATCTCGGGTCTACAGACTAACCTATACCAGTGTCACCAGAGAACTGCCATCTGTCGTAAGGTATAATACCATCTGGGAGTTCTCGGCGAGTCCGTCCAGTGTACCCAGTCTCCACTGAGCACCCGTATATCATCTCTGATGTCAAACACCAATGGATATGGGATCATCCATCGCCCATCTGTATGGGTCGAGAAGGTATACGCTAGTCTACTCTGGTATATCGATGCCCTGTCTCGATACACCCACGACTAGGGCCCTTGAAAGATGTACTTATGGACTACCATGTCCCCACTAGTATGATCCGCATCATAGTCCAGGTAGTCAAGTACACATCCTAAGGGCTTTACGAACATGTAACAGAGAGACAATCAGTGTACACGTTAAGGTAAAGAGCAACCAGATAGCATACTATCATGTCGAGCAAGAAAGTCCTCCCTATATATGTCCAAGCATCCACTACAATATACATCCTATGTATAGTAGTGGCCTCTAGGGCATACATATAACTAACAGTAGTATCTCATACCTAACGTCCTAAAAGTCTCTCGAATAGCATATAGGGGATGGCTTCGGTGAGTAGATCCGCTGTGTTATCCTCTGTGTCAACTCTCCTGACCTCGATCTCCCAGAGATCAACTATCACCCTGATCAGGTGATACTGTATAAGAATATGTCTGGATCGCTGACGGGACTGGGGTTCCTAGGCCAAAGCCGCAGATCCATTGTCATCACAATACACAGGTACTGGATGCCCAATGGTAGGAACCAAGTTCATCATATGAACTTTTTCATCCAGACAACCTCTTTGGCAGCATTATTGGTAGCGATGTAATTAGCCTCTATCAACGAGTCTGCTACGGTATATTACTTGGAACCCTTCCAACATACCGTCCCTCTACTGAGGGTGAAGACAAAACCCGAGACTGACTTTCAGTCGTCCTTATCGCCCTGGAAGCTCGAATCGGTAAAGGACTCCATCTGGAGTTCACCGTTACCATACACCAAGAACATCTCTTTAGTCCTTCTTAAGAACTTAAGAATGTTCTTCAGCCGTCCAGTGGTTTTCCCAAAGATCTTTTCGAAACTTATTCACTACACCTAGTGAGTAAGCTACATCTGGTCTGGTACATAACATCGTATACATGATTGACCCGTCTGCTAATGCATAGGGTATCCCTTGTATGCGAGCCCTCTCCAAATCAGTCTCGAGAGACATCTCTTTAGAGAGAGTGATTCCTGAACAAGCGGGTACATTACCACGCTTAGAATCATCCATACTAAACCCCTTTAGCATATTGTTGATGTACCTAGATTGGGACAATCCCAAATCCAATTAGATCTATCTCTATAGATCTATATCCTCAGGATGTAGGAGACATCGATAGATCTTTCATGGAGAACCGATTGATAGAGCGGAGCTATGCGTTCCGCCTTGTCCTATTTATTCTACTTACCGCAATCAAAGCATGAATCACCAAAACCATTTAATGCAAAATGAAGAGTCATTAGCCTAGTCACCATTTTAATTAATGCAACCAAAGAAACATGAACACCTCACTTACTTCTAGAATCTTCTAGAACCATGACTCACCCAATGAAGAAAAGATAAATCCGCATTTAACTGAATGTTAAATACGGGTGATAACAAACTGGAAACTGGCAACTTCCAAAAGCGATCCTGAAACGAATTTCAGGATAACCCCATAACAGTATAAACATACCCGCGTTTGTATTACGACCGAATATAAATGCAACTGAGACAAAAGATATTATATCTACACGGTATAATACTGGGATCCGGCTTAAACCAAAGCCTACCGGTATTAACTGCCCGAAAAATGACACGTGCGAAAACGCACGTGCATTTTCCGAACCCTGCCATAATACCATACGGCATCTACAACGTTTCGCCCGAACTTGGGAAAGTGTTTGTGGGGGACTCTAATGACTCATCAATACACTCGCACTGGGTATAACCCCTAGCACGTCAGAGGTACAAGCTGTACGTAACGGTTTGCCTATGTATTGATTGGAAGGAAAGTTGACGAGCGAACTCATCTATAAACCCTACTGAGCCTGACAGTGACAATAACCGTACAGTCCGGAACATTCGTCTATGAGTATCGCATATTAGGCCTAGGGGGTCGGTAAACGTCAGACCCCCAATAGCTGCATAAGTCGTGTCAGAGAGCAGCCCATAACACCCTGAGATACTATTGGAATACCTTCCAGTAAATCTCGATTACCCTGGCCAGGGATTTCGTGTAATGGCTCTCCTAAACACAGTGCGATCTCACCCCCAATACCGGGAGAGACGAATCCCCGATGATCTGCTCACTGCCTCCATGGGGCTCGGGACTGTACCCAAAATATACCTGTTTGCACGTCTCCTTTGAGCGTGGTAGGGTATAAATCAAAGCACAGTGGGAACTCACACGAGACAAATGATGACCTCAGGTCGATGAACTAACCTGTACACATGTCACCAGGGAACTGCTATCTGACGTTAGGTATAATACCAACCAGCAAGTTCCCGGCGAGTCCTGTCCGGTGTACTAATAACCTAATGAGCTCCTGTATACATCTTAGGTGATCCAACTGACACCAGTGGCTTGTGAGACCGGCCACCGCCCCTCGTCGGGGTCTCGACTGTATACACTAGTCTACTCTGGAGTATCGATGCCCTGTCTCGAAACTCCCACGACTAGGGACACTTTAAGGATGTGCTTATAGACCCCAGCTCCCACATATATGATCGCCATCATACTACTGGTAGTCAAGCAAGAATCCTATGGGCTCTATCAACATCTACATGATGATAAAGACAAACTAGATAGCATACTATCATCTCGAGTATGACTGTTCTATCGGTATAGGTCGTCCCTCAATCATTGCAATCACGTACCTGCGATCCAATAATTGACTTAGAGGGCACTATATCCAACAATCTCCCACTTGCACTTAAAGCTAATTATTGTGATGTCGTGTACTCACAGCTCGTGTGATACCGAGCATCCAACTCCTCTACTAATCAGTTTCACAAAGCTCGTTTGCAAAACTATTGTGTTCGAGAAATAGCCTCAGTGAGTGGATCCGCCCTGATGTTTTTTCTATGTCTCTCTTATAATCAAGTTCGCGGAGAAAACCATCTCCCGAATCGAGTAATACCTGTCTTAGAATATGTCTGGATATCTGATGGGACCTAGTTCATAAATGAACTCCAAATCCAAACTTCTTAGACGGTATCGATAACTGAAACTAATCAGTGTCCAGCACTATGCCTCCCACAGTATCCTCTTAGACCACTTGTCCATAATACTGTCCCTCGTCTGACGGAAAATTATAACTCAGACAATCACCATGTCATCCAGGTCAGCTGTGAAGCCTGGAATAATAACCGTCTCCCGAAGGAGGCTGACGTCATCAAATCTGTAGAATATGTACTTATGTTCTATAACTGCTTCCGTATGTTTCTTCAGGATTGGATTAATATAAACTTATCGCATCTAGTGCAACAACGACATCTGGTGTGGTACTTGACATCTCACGATTGACTCAATTGCCTAAGCAAGTGATCTGGCAATCATGCACGTCCCTCTCCCCTTCAGTCTGTAAGACACCTTTAGAGAGGGTGACTCCATCACCTGCAGGTACCCCACCATGCCAGGAGTCATCTATTCTAAAATACTATTAGAATACTGTCAAAGTACCCACATTGGGAAACTACCCAAATCTAGATCTAAAACTATAGATCTAGAAACCAGAATGTCAAATATTATATCCATGTCCTTTGTGGAGAAACAATTGTGTGACGACCAAAGTATAACCGATTTTAGTATAGGAATTTCACTTCCGACTCTGTGTATGTCATCAAATACCAGGGCATTACACCCAACTACCTTCTTAACGGATCCATCCCCTATTCTGATGAAGTCAAACCCATGACTGTCATATCAAAATTAGATGATCTATCTCCGCTATAATTGCTCAAGTCTATAAATAGACATAAGCTACTTGCCCACTATGCTTCCGCCGCTCCCACTGACTACAACAATCCTCTGGCAGAATAATATATATACGTGTACTTCTAAAACTAGTTTAGAATGACGCTATACATATCCTCCTGCCGGGTCTCATAGTCTGGAACAACAGTAGTGTCAAGTCTGGGTAAACAAGAACCTCCCTGTCACCGTCCTTGAGGCTACCGGAGTACCTCTCGGGTGTCTGAGGTTACCCACCATATCTGCGGAGTGGCTATTGGAATGTCAAACCTGATTGAATATATAGGTCCTATTAAATTTTCCATAATCGTTTGCGGTTCTGAAATCACTTCCAGTTCTACCATACTCCCACTACTGTTTTCTGAAAAAATCCATTTTACTAAAACTGTGGCGAGTCAAGAACAATATCACTATTGACCTTCTAGATGGTAGAAAATCAACCCTCGTCAAAGCTAGGGTCAACCCACAAACTGCCATTACAGAAACGTGCATTGAGTTATCCAGTGTCTGGTTTTAAGCATAAGCTGGACAACTCCCTGTATCTTAACATCGTTAAGATATGAACCATTCTATATCCAATATAGAAACTTTGGCACTTATTTAATTGGAACCAGATTCAAATCATGCAGCTGTCTCCAGTACATATCATCTTAATGGAGAGAGGCTAATCAGCATTACTCAACTTAGGAATCCATCCAATTATGAGTAACCTGAAAGAGAAACAAGTTTCTCAAAACCATTACTATCAACTGAATACTAATCACAAGAATCTACATCTTCGATTACTTTGAAGAATCCCGATACTTGTGACACCTGGTTCTCTACATTATTCCTATACCCACAACTTCTCAATACTTAGACATTGTATTTCTACGAAACACTTGTCTAAAAACTAGAGAAGTCATAAGTAAATAGAATATAGTACGAGGACCAACCCCTTTGTCCTGATGGACACTGGACATCTTACAATACTCTGTATAAGTCCGCTGAGTTTAATAACTCAAAACCTGTGCGTCGTAGGTTGAAAACTGTCACCAGGCGATTTCCTCAAATATCACCAATTACAACGAATTCCGATATAATGAGGATGATTACCTAATTCCCAATAACTTACTCCCACTCATTATCTGTAAAACTATACAGATGTGAGAATCATACCTGGTAAATACATACCCTGGAGTAAGTATCCAATCGGGAAATCAGTTTTCTATTAACAATGCACAGTGAATATGAAACATTAATATGTTTCGTAGGGGTGTCCTGGTATTCTTAGTAATGCCTCTTCCATAATCCAATTCATGACTTTAACCGTATATTTTTTTGCCATCTCTCCAAATCCCTTTATTTGTCTTTAGTCATTACCTTCGGTACACCATTGTTAGGCTAAGTGGTTTTCTTCCTTCCCCACCGTTCGGCACCAGCCTATGGTTTGGAAGAAGAATATCCAGTAAGCATAATAGGTGTACCCTCCATAACCTAGGAGTACTCGCAACTTGAGAGAAGATGCTGATAAAAGACAACTGAATAAACCTTATTTCCATTTCTCCTGAACCAGAATCCATCCTCAAAAAATTATCCTTCGAGTTCGTATATAACCATACGATGGATTTATCTAATGGAATTGGATGTTCGCAGTGATACGGGTTGTTCTGGAGAAATAAAAAGGTGAAGTAGGAGTGGCGATGAGGTACGCGATTTGGTCGTGAATGATAACAATCGCAATTTACTTTGCCCTCTTTCTAATCCCTTTATTTTGTCTTTAGTTATTACCTTCTGTACACACTACTTAGACTAATTGGTTTTCTTCATTCCCTACCTTTCGGCACCTGTCTATGGTTTGGAAGAAGACTATCCAATAAGCGTAATAGGTGTACTCTCCTAAACTAAGGAGCCCTCGCAACCTGAGAGAAGGTGATAATAAAAGACAACTGAATAAACCAATTCTATTTCTCCTGAACCTGGATCCATCCTCGAAGAAGTCCCTTCGAGTTCGTATATAACCATACAATGGATCTATCCAATGGAAGTGGATATCCGTAGTAATACGGGGTGTTCTGAGAAATGCAAAGGGTAAAAGAAGGAGCGGCAATGACTTACGCAACTCAGACAATCCAAAAGCCAGTATTTTAAGAAGGTTCGGTCAACTTGGTCACTGAGTCATAGTCTAGGGTCGGTCAAAGGTTGCTGCCAAAGAGAGAGAGAAAAGAACACTCTGCGTGCACTCTAACCTAGATCAGAACGGTTATCACTTTATCTAATCAGGAAACCTCCCACTGTAATCTCAAATTCTCCTCCAAACCTGAAAGAAGAATTAGTCGGGATCACCCGAAGAGTAAACCAACTCATCAGTGGGAATCGGGATCCAACTATCATCGCATGATAACTTGATGGAAGCCACTCAAGTTAACACACTCCAGAAGGTATGCGCAAGTCTGGCAAGTTTCCTGTATGTTTGAAACTCCCGATATAATTTTTATCCCATGCACTTATGACCTTGACGTAGGCCAACAAATCATTAGCCACATGTCAAGTTCTACCCGTCGTTGTCCTGATTAATTTAGGTCATCGTACATGCCCTTGACGTAGGCCAACAAGGCTGTACGTCTGTCCTAAACTAATGCATCTATCTGTGCAACAAATGAATACCCAGCAGCTACCAAACACTACGCCTTGACGTAGGCCAACAAACATAGCTTGAATACTACTGACCATCCATAAGAAACGACGGAGGATTACGGCTGGTTTTTGGCGAAAAACCTTTAACGTAATGAAATTGATCTCGTTGAAGGAATCTGATAGAATTTTATAAAAAATATAGTAGCGAAAACCTTTTGCTAAAGAAGTCACTCCCGGTGAAGGGATCTCGGCTCTTTCCTCGTAGAATGAGGTGCACGATATTCCAACTGAATACCGCGATGCAAAGCAACTTGTAATCGATTATATAGAAGTTATTACCCTGATGCAAACTTCTTCCCAAGGGGTCACTCCCGGTGAAGGGATCTCGGTCCTTGCCTCGTCAAATGAGGTGCAGGATATTCTAACTGAATATCACTATGCAAAATAAAAGGAAACGTCTTTGTAATAACTCCTTTTTAAAATTTGTTCCAACAACATCAAATATAGGTTTGTTTTATCCTTGCATTGATAAGAATCAATGCAGTCGCATCAATCAATCACACCAGAAAAGAACGAAAATAAAATGTATGTATATGCCATCCGCATTCGTCACTGGGTCCCGTCATCACCCGTTAGGTTACTTAACTAACGACAGAGCGGGGGTTGGACTAGCGCGGGTGTAAAACATATACAACATCTAATAGTATATAGACTAATATACAATAATCGCTCCAGACGTGATAATATGCAACAATACAGAAAAGTAATAAGCATCACAGAACAATACAGATAATCTGGGATCCCCGGGTTTCACAGAGCCGCTACTGAAACCCGACGTTCTCCTGGTCGTGTGGATAGCCTATGCAATGAAACCTAGACCCCTACGGGTGCGGCAAGTTACCCGCCAAAACCTGAAGCGAGGTAGTCCCCACAGCATAGTGAATGGAACACCCGGCACTTCACGGAATCTGGTAAATTGAGCACCCCTCCTTGGGTCAACCTGTACCCCCTACGAGTGCGGCGAATAGTCTGCCAATTCTAGAGTGAGGTCCCTTTGCCTCACAAAGCCATGAGATACGGACCCGTTGCCCTCCAGAACCCGGCTATCCGTGCACTCCTTCGCGGGATAAACCTAGTACAGAAATAAAAATATGTACAACGGGTACATCGACCTCGACCCGGTCGTGCCCCAAAAGAATATTATACAAACAGGCAGTGACGATAGTCCACATGTTGGACGCTCGCCCCGCAATATCAAATGTACAAATAAATCCAAACTGCACTATCATTGCACCCTGCTATCCACCACGACATATCCGCAACATCACAGCACAGCACAGAACATCAACGCGAATGTCACGTTCGCAAACCCGTCTAAAAGAACTATAGTAATTAGACGCGGTTTACCGATCAAATGACATTTCCGGTCGGAGATATAATGTAAATACTGCATACTAACAAATTTAAAATTTCGATCGACTAAATTTCCCGAAGTGGGCCCCACGCACATCTGCTGTACAGTAACAAAAACTGGGCCCAAAAGAAACTATTCCAAAACCCACAATTTCCACAAAGAAGCTCTCTGGAAAAATTTGAAGCACAGTTCCCACAGTAGCGCCGCGTTTCCGCGGTCAAACCCTAGGTTGGACCGTGGATCCGCTGTGGAAAAGTGGGATCACGTGCCCAAATTTTCCCATAATTCTTAGAAAACCCTGCACACTTTTCTGTGATATTCAAAATTATTTTTAGGCCCTTTAAAAAATCGACAGAAACTCAGGTGCTGAAAAATGTATTTTTCGAAATACGGTTCGATCGATATTTTAAACGTGTTAGCACAAGTTAGTATAGCTTAATGGTGAGGCTCTGATACCACTGTAAGTCCACGGTAGCGCCCTGGCCGTCTAACAGACGCCAATATGCGGAACAAAAACTTTTACGACTGGCGCTATCGCGTACTATAACCCGGATCTGCCATTAAAGCTAAACCAACATATTGTAAAGAGGGTAGAATTGTTATACTGAACGATCCGAGTCCTTCGGTCTTTAACCATCATCCCACGCTTTGTTGCGGCGGCTTCGATCTTCTGAAACTCCAGTCTCGTCGTCCAGGTGGCACCACGTCGACGGATCTTTAAACGGGCTCCCGCCTCTGAACCGAGGCAACTCGATCGTCAAGTTTGCTGAAAGAAACGACCAAAATTGATGTAGAGAATGAGTAGAACACTTTGTCTCGTTACGTCCAAGGCTATGGACGAACGGTTAATGAAGTTGCCAATTGGAATCGGGTAAATGGAAATTGGGCTATGTGAAATTTCCATGAACTAAATTTCTTGTATCTTTTTCTCACAAAAATGAATCCCACTCCTCTCAATAATGTGGCCGGCCATTAAAAAGGAAGCAAGGGGGTGAGTGTAGGAACATCAAGTGGTGACTCTAAGCATTCATCCTTATCATAACCAAACATCAAAGTATGAATCACCAAAACCATTTAATGCAAAATGAAGAGTCATTAGCCTAGTCACCATTTTAATTAATGCAACCAAAGAAACATGAACACCTCACTTACTTCTAGAATCTTCTAGAACCATGACTCACCCAATGAAGAAAAGATAAATCCGCATTTAACCGAATGTTAAATACGGGTGATAACAAACTGGAAACTGGCAACTTCCAAAAGCGATCCTGAAACGAATTTCAAGATAACCCCGTAACAGTATAAACATACCCGCATTTGTATTACGACCGAATATAAATGCAACTGAGACAAAAAGATATTATATCTGTAAGTCCACGTTGCGACCCCCGGTTCTTACGGGGAGGCGGAAACGGTATAAAATCAAAATTTTAACGCAAGAGGCAACATGGACTAAGCTAGGTCGGGATCTTTACCTAAACTAAAACTAGCATACTAAGCTAAAGATATTTAGCTACTCGGAAAGAGATGGTTATACCTAGCTTGTCTTGAACTCCTTCGTCTTCAAGCTCCGGTGGTGGTCCGATGGCTCCTTCTCGTCGTCTCCGTACGCCGAAGATAGATCCACTTGAAAGCTCCAACCTTTAGCTCCTTCTTCGGTCTTTGAAGAAACTAGTTCACTTGGTTTGCTAAACCTAGTGAACTAGAATGAATAGAGAGGAAATAGAATGGGATTTTATCTATGGTTCTTGATTCTCAACTCATGAGACAAGAGAACCATAGATCAAGAGAGGGAGCAAGAGGTTGAGGGTGAGAGCAAGAGGAGAGCTCAAGAACAAGAGAGAGAATGAGTAAGAAAAAGAATGAGCAACTCTTTTTGTCTTTCACCCTCTCATAATCCAAAGTGATCATAACTCATCATATCAAAAAAGTCTTTGGTGATGGTTTGAAGCAACCATAAGCTTATCATGTCATGCACTCATTTTACTCAAATGAGCAAGCAAGAAAAAGTCTTTGGCATGAAATGATAACCATGGTTATCATGATGGTCAACTAGTCAAGCCTAGTCAACCGGTCAACAAGTCAACAAAAGTCAACAAGTCACCAAAGTCAACAAGTCAACAAAAGTCAACAAGTCAACAACCATATCACCATAATACTTAATTAATATAATAGTTAATCACATATCATATTCTCATTAGGGTTGAGCATAAAGTCAAAAAGTCAACGGTCAACTGTCAACAACCCTAATGAGAATCCGCTGCCTCTGCCTCCCTGTCAACTGTGCATACACACCCGCATCCGCGTTCCGAGGAACACGAATGTAAACTGGATAAATCCAATCCCATAAGGTACACTAGGATCTGGCTTAAACCAAAGCCCGCTAGTGTAAACTGTCCGGACACTGTACGTGCACAAGTGCACGGATGTGACCGAACCCTGTCGCAAAACCATGCGACCTGTCGCAATACCATGCGACCTCTACTCTTTTGCCTAAAGGCGAAAAGCTTTCTGTGTGGGACTCTAAAGACTCGACACTACGCTGGCAGTGGGTTTAACCACAGACCGCAAGCGGCACTAGCTGTGCGTAACGGTCCCCAGGTAATGCCGACAAGAAGACCGACGAGGCGAAACCCATCTGAACTCCTACTGAGCCTGAGTGTGACATTCTCCGTACAGTCCGGTCTGTTCGTCTGATACATCGCATGGCGGGCCTAGGGGGCGGTAAACGTCAGTCCCCCAATAGCGGTACAAGTCGTGCCGGAGCGAAGCCCAAAACACCCTGAGATAACACTGGAAACCTACCAGTATATCTCGTTTGCCCTGGCCAGGGACTACTCGTGTAATGGCTCTCCTAGACACAGCGCGATGTCAACCCCCAATACCGGGAGAGACGAATCCTGTCTAACCGTCACTGCCTCCAAGTGCTTCGGGACTGCACCCAACCACTACCTGTTTGCACGACTCCTTTGAGCCGTGGTAGGGTAGTGATCAAAGTACAGTGGGAACACACTCGAGGCGGAGTGACAGTGTCAAGTCAGCGGACTAAGCTGTACTCATGTCACTTGGGAACTGATAACTGACGATAGGTATAATACCAACTAGTCAGTTCCCGACGAGTCCTGTCCAGTGTACCCGTAACCTAACGAGCACCCGCATACTATCTCAAGTACGACGTACTGACGGCTGTGGGACAGACCGTCTCCCACACTGGGATGAGAAGCGCATGCGCTGGTCTACTCCGGAGTATCGATGCCCTGTCTCGATAGCCCTGCGACCAGGGACCTGCATAAGGATGTGCTTATAGATTACCCAGCCCCACTAGTGTGACGGCCATCACATCGCTGGTAATCAAGCAAAGATCCTAAGGGCTCTACTAATGTGTATAGGCGATATACAAAATAAACACATGTACACATTGAAGTAGAAACAAACCAAGTAGCATACTACTATTTTGAGCAAGATTGTATATACAAGGTGAATATCCCAAGCATCCATTAAGTAATATACAAACTAGTATGATACAGTAATGGCCTCTAGGGCATATACACTAACAATCTCCCACTTGCACTAAGGCCATGTACTGGCGTATCGAAGACCTATCATCTCGATCAGCCGCTCGAACTGAGTCTGGGGCAGGGCCTTGGTGAATGGATCAGCAGTGTTATCTTCTGAAGCGACTCTCCGAACCTCGATCTCCTGGCGATCTACGATCTCCCTGATCAGGTGATACCGCCTTAAGATGTGCCTGGATCTCTGATGGGACCTGGGTTCCTTCGCTAAAGCTATAGCCCCGTTGTTGTCGCAATACAGAGGTATTGGATCAACAATGGACGGAACCACCTGAAGTTCTTTCAAGAACTTCCTCATCCAGACAGCTTCTTTTGCGGCATCAGATGCAGCGATGTATTCCGCTTCCATCGTCGAGTCTGCAATGGTTTCCTGTTTGGAACTCTTCCAACACACCGCCCCTCCATTGAGGGTAAAGACAAAGCCCGACATGGACTTGGAATCATCCTTGTCACTCTGGAAGCTGGAGTCAGCAAAGGCCTCGATCTGGAGGTCTTTTCCGCCATACACCAAGAACATCTCCTTAGTCCTTCTCAGGTACTTGAGAATGTTCTTTACCGCTATCCAGTGTTTCTCCCCAGGGTTAGACTGATACGGGCTTACCACACTCAGTGCATAAGCTACATCCGGTCTGGTACACAACATCGCATACATTATAGAGCCTACCGCAGAAGCGTAGGGTATAATAGACATGCGATCCCTCTCCAAATCAGTCTTGGGAGACATCTCTTTAGAGAGGGTGATCCCGTGACAAGCCGGTAGGTTACCGCGCTTGGAATCTTCCATACTGAACCTCTTCAGTATGGTGTCGATGTACCTGGACTGCGAAAGTCCTAATATCCTCTTGGATCTGTCACGGTAGATCCGGATACCCAGAATGTATGAGGCATCACCCAGGTCTTTCATGGAGAACCTGTGTGACAAGAACCCCTTGACAGATTGTAGCATAGGAATGTCATTTCCTATTAAGAGAATGTCATCCACGTATAAAACGAGGAATACTACAGTTCTCGCTACAAATCTACTATAGATACATGGTTCATCTGGATTTTTGATAAAGCCAAATTCCTTGACCGTCTCATCAAAGCAGATGTTCCAACTCCGCGACGCCTGCTTTAGTCCATAGATGGACTTAAGCAACTTGCACACCTTTCCGCTGCTCCCACTATGAATGAAACCCTCCGGCTGGTCCATATAGACACACTCCTCTAAATTTCCATTTAGAAAAGCTGTCTTTACGTCCATTTGCCAGATCTCATAATCGTGGAAGGCAGCAATGGCAAGAAGGATCCGAATGGATTTCAGCATGGCTACTGGAGAAAAGGTTTCGTCGTAGTCCAAGCCAGGTCTTTGACGAAAACCCTTTGCTACCAGCCTAGCTTTATAGGTCTCAACCTGTCCATCTACACCAATCTTCCTTTTGAAGATCCACTTGCATCCTACGGGTTTTACCCCGTCTGGAGCAATGTCCAACGTCCATACCTTGTTGGTGTACATGGACTCCATTTCGGTCCGCATTGCATCCAGCCATTTCACTGAGTCAACGCTCTGAACGGCCTGCTGGAAGCTAGTAGGCTCATCATAATCTATGATGCAATCCTCTCTATCCCCGTCTATGAGAAAACCGTAGTATCTCTCGGGCGGATGAGACTGCCTACTACTCCTGCGGAGCGGCGTAGGAATGTCCTGTTCTGTTGAACCCTCTGGTTCCACTAAGCTTTCAGTAACAGTCTGTGGTTCTGGAATTTCTTCCAGTTCTACTGCGCTCCCACTTATTTCTTTTTCTATGAACTGGTGTTCTAGAAAGTGGGCATGACGAGAAACAAGAACTTTTTGTTCCTCTTCACAGTAGAAGAAATATCCCTTGGAATTCTTTGGATATCCCACAAACTTGCACAGTATTGAGCGTGCCTCGAGCTTGTCCGCATGCTGCTTTTTGACAAAAGCTGGACTTCCCCATATCTTAATGTGATTAAGATGGGGTCTCTTCCCACACTACGTCTCAAATGGCGTGGTAGGCACAGTCTTAGTGGGAACTCGGTTCAAAAGGTATGCGGCTGATTCTAGCGCATACCCCCAGAATGATCGCGGTAACTCAGCGTTACTCATCATGGACCGCACCATATCCAATAGGGTGCGGTTCCGTCTCTCCGATACACCGTTATGTTGCGGGGTGTATGGAGGAGTAAGCTGAGAGAGAATTCCGTTCTCTTTTAAATAGTCCAGGAACTCGGCACTTAAGTATTCTCCACCTCGATCCGATCTTAGAATCTTAATACTTTTGCCGGTCTGTTTCTCTACTTCATTCTTATACTCCTGGAATTTTCCAAAGGCCTCGGACTTATGTTTCATTAAGAAGACATAACCGTACCTTGAGAAGTCATCCGTAAAAGTAATGAAGTAAGAATGTCCGCTTCGGGCATGTGTAGACATTGGACCGCACACGTCACTGTGTACGAGTCCCAAGAGCTCGCTCGCTCTTACTCCTTGTCCAGTAAACGGAGTCTTTGTCATCTTTCCTTTGAGACAAGATTGACAAGTGGCATACGATTGATATTCGAACGCATTCAAATATCCTTCTGTATGTAACTTAGTCAACCTTCTCTCATTGATGTGACCCAATCTACAATTCCATAAGAAAGTCTGATTTATTTCTGGAGACTTTCTTTTGTGTGTATTCTGGACATTAAAAATCTGTGGTTGGTTTAACACGTATATACCATTACTCAGAGTACCTGACCCAATCAATACTTGATTAAGGTGAATGTTTACAACATTACTTACAAACGCAAATTCATAACCTTCTTTAGAAACTAAAGATACAGAAATGATATTACAAGTTGCGTTGGGTACAAAAAAGCAATTACGCAAAACCAAAACATGTCCATCTGACATTCCCAGGTGATAGTCCCCCACGGCTTTAGCATCCATGCTAGCTCCGTTTGCAACTCTGAGGGTCATGTCACCTGCTTTCAAAACACTACGGTTTCTCAACGCCTGCAAAGAATTACAGATATGAGATCCTGATCCGGTATCCAATACCCAGGAAGTAGAGTTTATTGAAAGACAGTTTTCAATAACATACACACCTGAAGCTGAAGCTGCAACCTGCTTCAATTCCTGTGTTCTGGCCTTCCAGGCCCTGCAATCATTCTTCCAGTGTCCTTTCTTATGACAATAGAAGCATTCTTCCTTATCCACAAGCTTCCCCGCTATCTTTGTTGCTTTACCTTTTCCCTTCGTATCCACTTTACTAACACCGCCCCTTGGTTTGGCGGGGGCCTTCTTCTTCTTTCCCTTGGCTTTCGCCTTGGACCTAGAAGAAGATGATCCTCCTACAAACAAAGTGGATGTATCCCTACTTTTCTGTAGGGTGCCCTCTGCGCTCCTCAGCATGTTGAGGAGCTCTGATAGTTCAACCTCCTTTTCTTGTAGGTTGAAGTTCAGTATAAACTGGGCGTAAGTGGAAGGAAGGGACTGGAGAACTATATCCGTATATAGCTCACTCTCCAATGTGATCCCTAGGTCAGCGAGCTCCTCAATGAAGCCGATCATCTTTAGCACGTGCTCGGCTACTGATGATCCGACGGCCATTCTTGTCGAAAATAACTTTTTCGACGCTTCGTATCTTGCGATACGTGATTGCTCTCCATACAGTTCTTTTGTATGGAGCAATATGGACTCCATGTCCATATTCTCATGCCTCCTCTGATGTTCGTTGTCCATCGAGGCAAGCAGGAGGCACTTGGCCTTCGCGCTATCAATCTCCCAAGTCTTGCGGATTTCCTTATCCGCGACGCTGGAAGTTGGACCAGGGACGGGGGGAGCTTTGGTGGTAAGAAGATACCCCAGCTTGTCATAAGTGATTGCTATCTTGACATTCCTGAGCCAATCTTTGTAGTTTGGCCCTGTCAGTTTGTTTTTATCTAGGAGTAACTTAAGTCCAGTCATGTTGATTGGTCGCTGCAATTAGGAGAGAGAAGAAGAAACACTCAGCATGATGCTCTTGCAAGTTTAGAGTGGTTTTTAGTTTGTCTAAACAGGATGGCTCCCACTGTTTCTCGAATCCCTCCTCAAACCATAAAGGAAGAATTAGTCAGGATCAATCCCACCGTACAATACTTGCTTAACCGTTCAGCCAGGCCGGTGTCGGTACTTCGAGGGAGGTTTTCCAACGCTTTCGCGAAGTTCC
The DNA here is from genome assembly GCA_030015575.1 of Agapanthus africanus. NCBI lineage: Eukaryota > Viridiplantae > Streptophyta > Magnoliopsida > Asparagales > Amaryllidaceae > Agapanthus > Agapanthus africanus. The sequence goes on along the minus strand of CM057347.1, from coordinate 199,317,469 downwards.
TTAATTAAAGAACCTCTTTTCCCTGGGGGCGTAGCCCCGCTAATACCTTTCTAGGCACCTACTAGGTTTATAGCATTGATCGTTAAGTGAGAAATTTCCCGAGGAGTAGCATATACTCACAGTAGGATCGGGATCCAAATATCATTGCGTGACGAAACTGAAGGAATCCTACCAGAATCATCACACTCCAAATGGTATGCAAATCTAGCAAGTTTCAGTACTTATGAAACTCCCGATGTGGATTTTTGCCCCATGCTCTTATGACCTTGACTTTGGCCAAAATATCATAAGTCACATGTCAAGTTCTACCCGTCATTATCCAGGTTAATTTGGATCCATCCGTACCTACCCTTGACTTTGGCCAAAATGGCAGTACGACTGTCCCAAACCAACGCATCTATCTATGCTACACATGAACACCCAATAGCTACCAATCACTGTGCCTTGACTTTGGCCAACATACACAGCTTGAATACTATTGACTATTCATGCGAAACGACGGAGGGCTACGGATGGTTTTGGCAAAACCGTGAACGTAGTGAACTTGATTTGGTCGATGGAACGAGATAGCTTTTAAAAGGAGTGGCTCAAGCTCCGCATTTAAAAGTTGTTTTTGAAAAGAACCGAGTGGTTTTTCGAAAGTGTTCCAACGACTTTAACTTGGTTTATTATCTTGCATTAGTTCTTTTAATGCGTGATATTCTTGCATTAGTTCTTTTAATGCGTCCCATCATTTAATCCTACCATTGCAGAAAACAACCAAAATATGACGTACGCTTATGCCATTCGCATTCGCCACGGGGCCCCGTCATTACCCGTTAGGTTACTTAACTAACGACAGAGCGGGGGCTGGGCTAGCGCGTCTGTAAAACATAAGCAACGCCTAAATAATATCATATATAGATATACTGCAATGATAAACATTTCAGATCACAGATAAATACATTGGATATACTAGCAATCTGTAATTTGTACGAGCCTGTAACAAAAACAGATAACACGGTCGCGGTGAATAGCCAAAACCCCACCCAAGACCCCTACGGGTGCGGCAAACTACCCGCCAAGTACCCGAAGCGTAGCAACCTCCCTCATCTCCATGAGTAGGCCACTCGACACTTCGGCATACCCGGTAGTTTGTGCACCCCTCCATGGGTCTATCATAGGAGCAAAAACAGTAAAAAGAAATTATACAATGACGGCTACAACCCCTTCTCGGTTGTGCGGCCATACAAATAATTATTACATCAATTTACAAATTTACATGAATTGCAAGAAAAGAAAACTCTCGTCTCACAACCCCGGCTATTCACCCGCGACAATCCAACATATTTATATACACATTCCAGCACATTACAGATCATGTATAACCCCGACTAATCGACTTATAGCGATTAGCCGACGTTCAATACATGCAAACATCACAGATATAACCATCATAGTCAAAGTGCAGTGAAGTTCGGAAAAATACGGAATTATAGGACCCCAAAAGGAAATTTCTTTTCTGGAAAATCTGGGCACATATAATATATTTCAAAAATCCCAAAACCAACACAGACACACACTGCATGAAAAACGATGCACAGAGGACTACAACTCGCGGCGCTTCCGCGGCGGATACAGGGATCACGCGGCGGATGGGCGGCGGCTTGGAGGAATTACTGCATCGTTTTTCTTGGGTGTTCACAAAAAACCCTGAGCCGAATTTACAAGTGTAAAGTTTTTCATTTTGACCAGAAAAAATTTCAACAGAAACTCAGGTTTTGAAAATGTTTGGTTTTTGGATTTTTCCGGTTCCGAACTTCGTTACACTTTACTACCAAGCTAGTTTAAGTTTAGTTAGGCTCTGATACCACTGTAAGTCCACGTTGCGACCCCCGGTTCTTACGGGGAGGCGGAAACGGTATAAAATCAAAATTTTAACGCAAGAGGCAACATGGACTAAGCTAGGTCGGGATCTTTACCTAAACTAAAACTAGCATACTAAGCTAAAGATATTTAGGTACTCGGAAAGAGATGGTTATACCTAGCTTGTCTTGAACTCCTTCGTCTTCAAGCTCCGGTGGTGGTCCGATGGCTCCTTCTCGTCGTCTCCGTACGCCGAAGATAGATCCACTTGAAAGCTCCAACCTTTAGCTCCTTCTTCGGTCTTTGAAGAAACTAGTTCACTTGGTTTGCTAAACCTAGTGAACTAGAATGAGTAGAGAGGAAATAGAATGGGATTTTATCTATGGTTCTTGATTCTCAACTCATGAGACAAGAGAACCATAGATCAAGAGAGGGAGCAAGAGGTTGAGGGTGAGAGCAAGAGGAGAGCTCAAGAACAAGAGAGAGAATGAGTAAGAAAAAGAATGAGCAACTCTTTTTGTCTTTCACCCTCTCATAATCCAAAGTGATCATAACTCATCATATCAAAAAAGTCTTTGGTGATGGTTTGAAGCAACCATAAGCTTATCATGTCATGCACTCATTTTACTCAAATGAGCAAGCAAGAAAAAGTCTTTGGCATGAAATGATAACCATGGTTATCATGATGGTCAACTAGTCAAGCCTAGTCAACCGGTCAACAAGTCAACAAAAGTCAACAAGTCACCAAAGTCAACAAGTCAACAAAAGTCAACAAGTCAACAACCATATCACCATAATACTTAATTAATATAATAGTTAATCACATATCATATTCTCATTAGGGTTGAGCATAAAGTCAAAAAGTCAACGGTCAACTGTCAACAACCCTAATGAGAATCCGCTGCCTCTGCCTCCCTGTCAACTGTGCATACACACCCGCATCCGCGTTCCGAGGAACACGAATGCAAACTGGATAAATCCAATCCCATAAGGTACACTAGGATCTGGCTTAAACCAAAGCCCGCTAGTGTAAACTGTCCGGACACTGTACGTGCACAAGTGCACGGATGTGACCGAACCCTGTCGCAAAACCATGCGACCTGTCGCAATACCATGCGACCTCTACTCTTTTGCCTAAAGGCGAAAAGCTTTCTGTGTGGGACTCTAAAGACTCGACACTACGCTGGCAGTGGGTTTAACCACAGACCGCAAGCGGCACTAGCTGTGCGTAACGGTCCCCAGGTAATGCCGACAAGAAGACCGACGAGGCGAAACCCATCTGAACTCCTACTGAGCCTGAGTGTGACATTCTCCGTACAGTCCGGTCTGTTCGTCTGATACATCGCATGGCGGGCCTAGGGGGCGGTAAACGTCAGTCCCCCAATAGCGGTACAAGTCGTGCCGGAGCGAAGCCCAAAACACCCTGAGATAACACTGGAAACCTACCAGTATATCTCGTTTGCCCTGGCCAGGGACTACTCGTGTAATGGCTCTCCTAGACACAGCGCGATGTCAACCCCCAATACCGGGAGAGACGAATCCTGTCTAACCGTCACTGCCTCCAAGTGCTTCGGGACTGCACCCAACCACTACCTGTTTGCACGACTCTTTTGAGCCGTGGTAGGGTAGTGATCAAAGTACAGTGGGAACACACTCGAGGCGGAGTGACAGTGTCAAGTCAGCGGACTAAGCTGTACTCATGTCACCTGGGAACTGATAACTGACGATAGGTATAATACCAACTAGTCAGTTCCCGACGAGTCCTGTCCAGTGTACCCGTAACCTAACGAGCACCCGCATACTATCTCAAGTACGACGTACTGACGGCTGTGGGACAGACCGTCTCCCACACTGGGATGAGAAGCGCATGCGCTGGTCTACTCCGGAGTATCGATGCCCTGTCTCGATAGCCCTGCGACCAGGGACCTGCATAAGGATGTGCTTATAGATTACCCAGCCCCACTAGTGTGACGGCCATCACATCGCTGGTAATCAAGCAAAGATCCTAAGGGCTCTACTAATGTGTATAGGCGATATACAAAATAAACACATGTACACATTGAAGTAGAAACAAACCAAGTAGCATACTACTATTTTGAGCAAGATTGTATATACAAGGTGAATATCCCAAGCATCCATTAAGTAATATACAAACTAGTATGATACAGTAATGGCCTCTAGGGCATATACACTAACAATATCTACACGGTATAATATTGGGATCCGTCTTAAACCAAAGCCTACCGGTATTAACTGCCCGAAAAATGACACGTGTGAAAACGCACGTGCATTTTCCAAACCCTGCCATAATACCATACGTCATCTACAACGTTTCGCTCGAACTTGGGAAAGTGTCTGTGGGGGACTCTAATGACTCATCAATACACTCGCACTGGGTATAACCCCCAGCACGTCAGAGGTACAAGCTGTACGTAACGGTTTGCCTATGTATTGATTGGAAGGGAAGTTGACGAGCGAACTCATCTATAAACCCTACTGAGCCTGACAGTGACAATAACCGTACAGTCCGGAACATTCGTCTATGAGTATCGCATATTAGGCCTAGGGGGTCGGTAAACGTCAGACCCCCAATAGCTGCATAAGTCGTGTCAGAGAGAAGCCCATAACACCCTGAGATACTACTGGAATACCTTCCAGTAAATCTCGATTACCCTGGCCAGGGATTTCGTGTAATGGCTCTCCTAAACACAGCGCGATCTCACCCCCAATACCGGGAGAGACGAATCCCCGATGATCTGCTCACTGCCTCCATGTGGCTCGGGACTGTACCCAAAATATACCTGTTTGCACATCTCCTTTGAGCGTGGTAGGGTATAAATCAAAGCACAGTGGGAACTCACACGAGACAAATGACGACCTCAGATCGATGAACTAACCTGTACACATGTCACCTGGGAACTGCTATCTGACGCTAGGTATAATACCAACCAGCAAGTTCCCGGCGAGTCCTGTCCGGTGTACTCATTACCTAATGAGCACCTGTATACATCTTAGGTGATCCAACTGACACCAGTGGCTTGTGAGACCGGCCACCGCCCCTCGTCGGGGTCTCGACTGTATACACTAGTCTACTCTGGAGTATCGATGCCCTGTCTCGAAACTCCCACAACTAGGGACACTTTAAGGATGTGCTTATAGACCCCAGCTCATACATATATGATCGCCATCATACTGCTGGTAGTCTAGAAAGAATCCTATGGGCTCTATCAATATCTACATGATGATAAAGACAAACCAGATAGCATACTATCATCTTGAGTAAGACTGTTCTATCGGTATAGGTCATCCCTCAATCATTGCAATCACGTACCTGCGATCCAATAATTGACTTAGAGGGCACTATATCCAACAGAAAATAATACGGATAAGAAAGGAAGGAAAATAAAACAACCAAAGAAATATCAACAACTACTTAACAACAAGAAACAAAAATTACACTTAGGAATTAAAATTACAATACAAGAATTATAAGATACAAGTAATATAAAAACCCTCATCTTTATTGATTTTCCACTCAAGAGATCTCACTACACATTAATGGAGAATAGATGAAGAGGAAGAAGATATAAACTAACATACACTAAAATCTATCTAAAAAAAAGCATCCTTTACTTGGCACAAAACTGGGCTATTTATAGGCAGAGAGCTGAAACCCTAGGGCTAAATTCTGAGCCCAAATACAATGACCAAAATAACCCTAAAGTTTGGTCAGATGATGACACGAAACCACGGCGGAACCGCCGCAAAAACCCACATTTGGCGGCTGTTCCGCCGCGGTTTTGTGGAATTGGGGTCTCGTATTTTCTGGGATTCCTTGTGTTGCTATCTTCTACTTTTCTACATGTCCCAAATTGCAAAATGCTTCCAAAATTTCTTCAGATTTGCAACAGTCCAAAATGGCTTCACTTGTAATTCATTTGGCCTTTATCTCCCTCGAGCTCCGCGCACCCATTGAATCTTGTGCTGCCCCTCTCATGCTCTGTGCTTTTCCGAGACACGAATGACCACTGTTCTTTGTCTTGTCTCTTGAACTGGTAAGCGTCACTGGATGGATACGGATGACCGGAACCCAGCATTTATCTGTCGGCAATAAGTGTTCTGGATTTTGGCGTAACTGTGGAGATTTTGTATGATTTGCGTTATTTTGGACTAGGAACCTGTAACCTGTAAATATGTAGCAAACACGGATCAAAAGCACCTGCCTATAAACAAACGAGCAGAAGAATGGGTGGTATTAAATGCAAAATTTTGGTATGAACAAATACCCCCAAACTTAACTTTTGATCGTCCCGAGCAAAACCAATTATTCACAAAAAGTCCTAACCTCACTTTCGCAGGAAACGCGATTGCACTGAGCTTGTTCAATAAGCCGTTAAACATCTAGGTGACCCTAGTAAGAGGAGTGTTGTCTCCTGAAGGTTTTCAGCGGATTACACCCACAAAATCCCGTCAAGCCAGTTTCACAAGTTAACGTTGATTTTACTCTTATAGTTTAGTATCTAGGATAGAAATTCTATCATCCTAAGTTAGAAATATTCAACCCTTATGTTTCACGCCTCCTATTTATTTAACCTTAGATCCTATACGTTTTACAGTTTAGAAAGATCTCGGTTTCTCTTAAGTTTTTCTTCTAAAGTGCGGTATCCAATCAGGGATTTTTTTATCATTTTTACGGAAAACATAAGTCTTATTCTTTATTCCTGTCTTTCCTCCAAACATCGATTGTATATACCTACGTGTGTGTAAAATTTCACCCTTACACTAAAGAATTCAATTCAAGCTATAGTACCCTTGCCTTAATACCTAATACTATTTCTTTTCATTAATGATGGACGGTGTTGCTCTGACACTTTTCATGCGACTATTAATGTTTCTTGAGGCACTAACAGCCGATTACTGAATGTGTGAGCTTAAAGCGTAAATAGCAGTTTCCAGGTCTTGACTTTATTTATTTATTCTTCTTTTTTTTCCTTTTTTTTCTTTCTCAAAACCGGATATTATTTCAATGATGCTCTTTTGGTAGTTAGCTTTAAATACTGTTTTTTTTTCATACTAGGTTTTCAGGCAGGAGTATTTCTAGGTATCCTCTACTATCCCAAGTTTCAAGGTGCATGTATGTGCAGTTTGTAGAGTATATAATTTCTAAATTTGGATTCAAGAATAGAAACTATTTTTCAGACTTATCTTTCAGTAAAGCTTTCAATACTTTCCCTTCATCTCGACTTAACTCAAGAAATGAACTCAAGATTACCTACTTCTATAAAAAAAACTGTAAGGACGTATAATTACCAAGGTTAAACAGAAGGAGTTTTTTTTTAGGGTTTTCAATTTCTAAGCTAGGATTTAGTTATTTCTAACGTATCAACTCAACTTTCGGAAATAGAAATCTAAGTTACCCTATTAGCTAACTTGACGACAAAGTTTTTATTTTTTTGTAAAATTTTTCGATTTTTGTGGGTTTTTAAATAAGTATGCAAATGCAAAATATACACATGAATGCGAAGGTAGGAAGCTTACCGAGCACACCCCCAAACTTAAACTTGACAGTGCCCTCACTGTCAGGCAACAACAAGGGGGTCAAAATTGTCGGCGCTCCCTACAATTTTTTTTTATACAAAACAAAAGGCAAACCAAATATATATATATATATATATATAGACACACACAAAAAGGTTCCCCCCAAACATAAGTGAAACAGTGTTGCCACTGTTAAGCGTTAAAGTGCAGAGTTAGGGGGAGAGAACACTATTAATCTATACAAGGCCTTACACAGGTCAAAAGTGAGCACCAACCATTCAAAAAAATTATCACGATAGTGTGCCGGTTGGTGAAAGAATGCGGAGAGGAAATAAATGGAGAATACGCGAGACCGTATTGGGATAGAAGCGGGATACGGTCTCGGTGGAGGAGAAGAATGGCGGAAGGGAGAAAGAAGTGGAGTACAAACTTGAGGGTGGAAATGGAGTGAATAAATTAGTACAATTTGTAATGATCGATGTGAAAAAATCGATTGTACTAATCTATCAACCCGTCGAGAAATGGGGTCAAACCTCTTAAGATTCGTAAGAAAACATGGGTAGACCAAACTTAGTAAACCAGACACTGGAAATGAAAGTGCTACGGTGTCTTGCAAGGTCGGAATGATGGAACGGATGGAGGGAATGTTGGAGATAGTGCCCTCAGAGTCAATTATTAGGTCACAGGTACGTGATTGTAATGATTGAGGGAGGACCTATCCCGGTAGGACAGTCTTACTCGAGATGATAGTATGCTATCTGGTTTGCCTTTATCATCGTGTACTGTTTTAAGTGACATGACACGTCGCTATTACACGTTGATAGAGCCCCTAGGATTCTTGCTTGACCACCAGCAGTATGAGGGCGATCATATAAGTGGGAGCTGGGGGTCTACAAGCTTATCCTTAAAAGGTCCCTGGTCGTGGGAGTTTCGAGACTGGGCATCGATACTCCATTAGTAGACTAGTGTATACAGTCGAGACCCCGACGAGGGGCGGTGGCCGGTCTCACAAGCCACTGGTGTCAGTTGGATCACCTAAGATGTATACAGGTGCTCATTGGGTTATGAGTACACCGGACAGGACTCGCCGGGAACATGCTAGTTGGTCATATACCAGACGTCAGATGGCAGTTCCCTGGTGACATGTGTGCAGGTTAGTTCATCGACCTGGGGATCGTCATTTGTCTCGTGTGAGTTCCCACTGTACTTTGATTACTACCCTACCACGGCTCAAAGGAGTCGTGCAAACAGGTTTTAGTTGGGTACAGTCCCGAGCCACATGGAGGCAGTGAGCGTATCTTCAGGGGTTCGTCTCTCCCGGTATTGGGGGTGAGGTCGTGCTGTGTCTAGGAGAGCCATTACACAAAGTCCTTGGCCAAGGCAAGGAGATTTACTGGTAGGTATTCCAGTAGTATCTCAGGGTGTTCTGGGCTACACTCCGACACGACTTGTACCGCTTTTGGGGGTCTGACTTTTACCAACCCCCTAGGCCCGCCATACGATACTCATAGACGAACGGACCGGACTGCACGGATATTGTCACTGACAGGCTCAGTAGGGTGTCAGGATGAGTTCGCTCATCGACGTCCCTTTTAGTCAATAGCTGGTGGCCCGTTACGTATTGGCTTATACCTCTGACGGGCTAGTGGTTAAATCCACAGCCATTGTATTGACGAGTCTTTAGAGTCCGCCACACTTTCAGTTACTCAGCTTTCGGGCGAAACGCTGTAGAGGCCGTATGGAGATATGGCAGGGTCCGATCAGATACGTGCGGTATTGCACGGATCAGGATCGGACGGTTTGTGCTAGTAGCCGTATGGTTATATGGCAGGGTTCGATCAGATACGTGCGGTATTGCACGGATCAGGATCGAACGGATTTAACTAGCCGGCTTTGGCTTAAGCTGGTCTTAGTACAGTGTAGATTTTGTCTCATTGCATTTGTATCCGGACGGAATACAGATGTGGGTGTGTATGCACAGTATTGGGGTTTTCCTGTAATTTATTACGGGACCAGTTTTCTGGAGTTGCCAGTTTGCATTCCGTTCCGGCCGGTTTTCCTTTGTTCTTTCCCGGCCGGACTTTTTCGATGGAGGGGGTTATTTGCAGTTTTGCAAATAACACTTTGTGGGGGGGTTTCTTGCAATTGTATTGATTATGATGGCTTTCATATCTTGCACCATTGACTTGCTTTTTATTGTGATTGAAAGGGTTTGGGTTGAATAGTTAAACAAGCATGGTTCATGTTTGTTTGTGGTCACCTCTTCACTTCTCCTACACTCACCTCCCTTCTAGCTTCATATGGTTTTTTCTCCACCCTTTATTCTCACTTGATGGAATAAGTTTTTTCCATGGTTGTGAGAAGAAGAAGAGAGAGCTTCATTCATGAGAGTTTTCTTTCTTGATCTAGTTTTCATGCTAGAAAAATGCAAGCACCATTTTTCTAATCCTTGTTTCCTCCATCATCCTCATTGGCAACAACATAACCCCAAAGAGACAAGCATCTTCTACACTACATTCTACAGCATATCTTGAGCATGTCGAGTTGCCGGCTTCATGCTCGAGTTGCCTCGGTATTGAGGCGGGAGCCCGTAAAAGACGAAGGCGATGTGGTGCCCTTTCCGGCGAGGAGGCGACGATGTGGAGCCAAGACTTTCCGCGGGAGATCGGGATGATGAAGAGAAGACCGGAGGACTTGGATCGTCGGTATATCTCTATTCCCATTCTTGTAGATAGCTTAGACTAGTTAATGGTTCGATCCGGTTAAAGTGCGCGGTGGTGCCGGTTTGCAAAGTCCGCAAAATTTAAGTTATTCACCGCTTCCGCATTCCGGCGTCGGATTGACGGCCGGGGCGCCGCCGTGCACTTACAGTGGTATCAGAGCCTCGCCATTAACTTAGTCTAACTTTGTGTAATGTGTTTGCATTTCCGATCGATCAAAAAGTTCCAAAACTGCATTTTAGTTCGCATCAGTTTCTGTTGAAAATTTTTGGTCTCGAAAAATTTTTCAGGTTGTAAAATATTGATTTACTGGATAATCTAAGAGTTCTGTAAAAATTTGATGAAGTAACTCCACAGTTGGAGCGCGGAACCGCCGCGAAAACCACCTTTGTGCGGCCCTTCCGCCGCGCACTATTCACATCACTTCACCATTTTTTTACAGAGGCCTTCTGGGTTTAAAATATGGGCTTTGGAATATTAAAGTTGGGCCAATTGTTTCTGTGAGTGCTACAGTTTTCTTTGGGGCCCACTTGTTAATTGTTTGATCAATCGGAAATTTTTTAAACACATTTTTCACAGTATTTACATTATATCTGCGACCGTGAATGTCACTCGATCGGTAAATCCGGTCTAACTGCTATAGCCCGGTTAGACGGATTTGCGAACGTGACTTTCACGTTGATGTTCTATGTATTTGCTGTGATGTTGCGGATCGGTCGTGGGGGATAGCCTGGATGCAATGCTAGTACAGTCTTTGTTGTATTATGTACATTTGATATTGCGGGGCGAGCGTCCGACATGTGGACTGCCGTCACTGCCAGTTTGTATTATTATTTTGGGGCACGACCTGGTTGCGGTCGATGTACCCGGTGTATGTATATTTTACTTTCTGTACTAGGGTTACCCCGCGGAGGGGTGCACGGATAGCCGGGTTCTGGAGGGCAACAAGCCCGCATCTCATGGCATTGGGACGGAGGGGGCTTCACTCTAGGATTGGCGGGCTATTCGCCGCACTCGTAGGGGGTACAGGTTGACCCAGGAGGGGTGCCCAAGTTACCGGATTCCGTGAAGTGCTGGGTGGTCCATTCACGGCGCTGAAGGGGGCTGCCTTGCTTCAGGTTTTGGCGGGTAACTTGCCGCGCCCGTAGGGGTCTAGGATTTCATTGCACAGGCTATCCACACGACCAGGGGAACGTCGGGTTTCAGCGGCTCTGTGAAACCCGGGGATCCCAGATATCTGTATTGTTTCTGTGATGCTGTACATTCTCTGAGATGTTGCATTTCTTTCACGCCTTGAGCGAATATAATATATTGGTATATATATTAGTAGATGTTGTATATGTTTTTCACCCACGCTAGTCCAGTCCCCGCTCTGCCGTTAGTAAGCTAACCTAACGGGTGATGACGGGACCCAGTGGCGAATGCGGATGGCATATACGTACGTCAGTATATTTTCGTTCTTTTTGGTGTGATCAATTGATGGGACTGCGTTGATTCGGATCAATGCAAGTTAAAAACAAACCTAATCTGATGTTGTTGGAACACTTTTCAAAAAGCTGTTATTGCAAGGACGTTTACTTTTGTTTTGCATCGTGGTATTCATTGGAATATCCTGCTCCTCAGTCGACGAGGCAAGGGCCGAGATCCCTTCACCGGGAGTGACCCCTTGGACAGAAGTTTGCGTCAGGGCATTAACTTCACTATAGCCGATTACTTTTGCTTTGCATCGCGGTGTTCATTTGGAATATCCTGCACCCCATTCTACGGGGAAAGAGCCGAGATCCCCTCACAGGGAGTGACCTCTTTAGCAACGGTTTTCGTCACTATATTTTTAAAAGCTATCCGTTCCTTCAACGATATCAAGTTCACTACGTTAAAGGTTTTCGCCAGAAATCATTCGTAGCCCTCCGTCGTTTCATATGGGTAGTCAATAGTATTCAAGCTGTGTTTGTTGGCCTTAGTCAAGGCACAGTGTTTGGTAGCTATTGGGTATTCATATGCTGCATAGATAGATGCGTTGGTTTGGGACAGTCGTATAGCCTTGTTGGCCTTAGTCAAGGGCTTGTACGGGTGGGTTCAAATCAACCTGGACAATGACGGGTAGAACTTGACATGTGACTTATGATTTGTTGGCCTTAGTCAAGGTCATAAGAGCATGGGGCAGAAATCACATCGGGAGTTTCAAAAGAACTGAAACTTGCCAGATATGCGCATACCTTCTGGAGTGTGATACCGTGAGCGGATTCCGTCACGTTATCATGCGATGAGAGTTGGATCCCGATTCCCACTGATGAGTTGGTTTACTCCTCGGGTGACCCCGACTAATTCTTCTTTCTGGTTTGGAGGAGAATTTGAGGTACAGTGGGAGGATTCCAGATTAGATAAATTGGTAACCATTCTGATCTAGGTTAGAGTGCACGCTGAGTGTTTCTTTTCTCTCTCTCTCTGGCAGCGACCATTTGACCCGACCCTAAGACTTTGACTCAGTGACCAAGTTGACCGAACCTTCTTTAACACAGGCTTTTGGATTGTCAGAGTTGCAGACCTCATTGCCACTCCTACTTTTACCCTTTTCTCCAGGACACCCCGTATTACTGCGAACGTCCACTTCCATTGGACAAAACCATCGTATGGTTAGATACGAACTCGAAGGGATTCGAGGATGGTTTCCGGTTCTGGAGAAAACGGATAGGATTATTCAGTTGTCTTTTCCTTTTACCCTCTCTCAGGTTAAGAGTACTCCTTGGTTTAGGGGTAGTACACCTATTACGCAAATTGGATTGTCTTCTTCCAAACCTTAGGCTGGTGCCGACCTGTAGGGAATGAAGAAAACCAATTAGCATAACGATGGTGTGCAGAAGGTATTAAGTTCAGACAAAGCAAGGGATTAGTAAGAGGGCAAAGTAAATTGCAACAGGTATTCACGACCAAACCAATTATTCCTTCGCCAATCCTAAATCACCTTTGTATTTCTCCAGGACACTCCGTATCGCTACGAAGATCCACAGTTTATTTGGATACTCCATCGTATGGTTATATACGAACTCGAATGGAACTTGTTCCAGTTCGGGGATGGATTCTGGTTCAGGAGAAATAGGAATAAGGTTTATTCGGTTGTTTTTCATCTTCACCCTCTCTCATTGCGAGTGTTCCTAGGATTGGGACAGTACACCCATTATGCTTATTGGATAGTCTTCTTCCAAACCATAGGCTGGTGCCGAACGGTAGGGAAGGAAGAAAACCATTTGGCCTAAAGGGGTGTACAGAAGGTAAAGACTAAAGACATATGAAGGGATTTGGAGAGGTGGCAAAGAACTATACGGTTACAGTCGTGAATCTGGAAGAGGCATTACTAGGAATACCAGAATACCCCATCGAAACATTTCAATGTTTCAGTATCACTGTGTACTGTTAATAGAAAACTGATTTCCCGATTAGATACTTACTCCAGGGTATGTATTTACCAGATTCGAATCTCACATCTGTATGGTTTTACAGATGATGAGTGGGAGTAAGTTATTGGGAATTGGGTGATCATCCTCATTATATCGGGATTCGTTGCAATCAGTGATATTTGAGGAAATCACCTGGGCTGTTTGCCGGTCGGCAAATATTTGGTTTTGAATATCCGCTGTTATGCACCAATTTCAAATTGATATATCTGTACGTCTATTTTCATAGAGTGAGATATACCTTTCTGAAATTATGTCTACGATATTTACCTATATCAGTGGATGGTTAGGTAAGGAGCATTAAACAGCGGTATAATTCTTCTTAACCATAAGTACAGTTTTCAACCTACGACACACAGTGAATGAGTAATCAGACTCAAGGGACTTTTATAGAGTATTGTATGTTGTCCAGGGTCCATCAGGACAGAGGGGATGGTCCTCGTACTATATTCGGTTTACTTATGACTCCTCTATTTTTTAGACAGGTGTTTCGTGGAAACACAGGGTCCGAATTTGGAGAAGTTATATGTATTTGAATAGAGTAGAGAACCAGGTATAGCAAGTATCGGGATTCTTCAAAGAGATCGAAGATGTAGATACTTGTGTATGGTATTCAGTTGATAGTAATGATTAAGAGATCTTGCTTCTCTTTCAGGTTACTCATAATTGGAAGTATTCCTAAGTTGAGTAACGCTGATCGGCCTCCTTCCATTTAGTTGGCATGCGCTGGGGACAGCTGCATGATTTGAATCTGGTTCAATTAAATCTGTGCCTCTGTTTCTATATTGGATATAGAACAGTTCATATCTTAACGATGTTAAGGTACGGGGAGTTGTCCGGTTTATGATTAAAACCAGACACTGGACAACTCAAGGCACGTTTCTGTAATGGCTGTTTGTGGGTTGACCCAGGCTATGACGAGGGTTGATTTTCTACCATCTGGATGAACAATAGCGATATTGTTCTAGACTCGCCACAGTTTTATTAAAAATGGACTTTTTCAGAAAACAGTAGTGGGAGTATGGTAGAACTGGAAGTGATTCCAGAACCACAAACGATTACTGAAGATTTGATAAGGAACCTAAAGATTCAATCTGGATTGACATTCCATTGGCCACTCCGCAGATAAGGTGGGTAACTTCAGGCACCCGATGGCACTACGGTAGCCTCAAGGACGGTGACAGGGAAGTTCTTGTTTACCCACAATTACCATTGCTGTTGTTCCAGGTTATGAGACCCGGCGGGAGGATGAGTATAGCGTCGTTCTAAACCAGTTTTAGAAGTGTACGTATATATATGACTCTGCCAGAGGGTTGTCGTAGTCAGTGGGAGCAGCGGAAGCATTGGTGGACAGGTTGTTTATGTCTATTTATAGACTAAAGCAGATGTAGCGGAGATAGATCATCTATTTCTGACGTGACAGTCATGGGTTTGACTTCATCAGAATAGGGGATGGATCTGTTGAGAAGGTAGTAGGGTGTGATATCCTGGTATTTGGATGATATACACAGAGTAGGAAAAGAAACTCCTACACTACGATCGGTTATACTTTGGTCGTCACACAGTGGTTTCTCCACAAAGGACATGGATTTTATATCAGACATACTGGTTACTAGATCTATGGTTTTAGATCTAGATTTGGGTGGTTTCCCAATCAGGGTACTTGACAGCATTCTAAGAGTATTTAGGATGGACGACTCCTGGCACGGTAGTGTACCTGCAGGTAATGGAGTCACCCTCTCCAAAGGTGTCTTACAGACTAAAGGGGAGAGGGACGTGCATGATTGGCAGATCACTTGCTTAGGCAATTGAGTCAATCATGAGATGTCAAGTACCACACCAGATGTTGTTCTTGCACTAGATGCAACAAGTTGACATTAATCCAATCCTGGAGAAACAGCCGGAAGCAGTTTTAGAACATAAGTAGATGTTCTAGGGATATGATAACGACAGCCTCATTCAGGAGACGGTTATCATTCCAGGCTTCCAAGGTGACATGGACGACAAGGAGGTTGTCAGAGTTATAGTTTTCCCTCTAACGAGGGGCAGTATTTTGGACAGGTGATCCAAGGCAATACTGAGGGAGGCATGGCGCGCAGGATACTGATTAAATTCAGTTGACGATACAGTCTAAGAAGTTTGGATTTGGAGTTCATTTATGAGCTAGGTCCCATCAGACATCCAGACATATTCTGAGACAGGTATTACTCTTTTCGGGAGATGGGTTTCTCCGCGAACTTGAGATATAGAGAGACATAGAAAGAAACTACTAAGCGGATCCACTCACTGAGGCTATTCCTCGAACGCAATAGTTCCGCAAACGAGCTTTGTGAGACTGACTAGTAGAGGAGTTGGATGTTCGGTATCACACGGGCTGTGAGTATGCGACATCGCAATAATTAGCCTTGAGTGCAAGTGGGAGATTGTTGGAGATAGTGCCCTCAGAGTCAATTATTAGGTCACAGGTACGTGATTGTAATGATTGAGGGAGGACCTATCCCGGTAGGACAGTCTTACTCGAGATGATAGTATGCTATCTGGTTTGCCTTTATCATCGTGTACTGTTTTAAGTGACATGACACGTCGCTATTACACGTTGATAGAGCCCCTAGGATTCTTGCTTGACCACCAGCAGTATGAGGGCGATCATATAAGTGGGAGCTGGGGGTCTACAAGCTTATCCTTAAAAGGTCCCTGGTCGTGGGAGTTTCGAGACTGGGCATCGATACTCCATTAGTAGACTAGTGTATACAGTCGAGACCCCGACGAGGGGCGGTGGCCGGTCTCACAAGCCACTGGTGTCAGTTGGATCACCTAAGATGTATACAGGTGCTCATTGGGTTATGAGTACACCGGACAGGACTCGCCGGGAACATGCTAGTTGGTCATATACCAGACGTCAGATGGCAGTTCCCTGGTGACATGTGTGCAGGTTAGTTCATCGACCTGGGGATCGTCATTTGTCTCGTGTGAGTTCCCACTGTACTTTGATTACTACCCTACCACGGCTCAAAGGAGTCGTGCAAACAGGTTTTAGTTGGGTACAGTCCCGAGCCACATGGAGGCAGTGAGCGTATCTTCAGGGGTTCGTCTCTCCCGGTATTGGGGGTGAGGTCGTGCTGTGTCTAGGAGAGCCATTACACAAAGTCCTTGGCCAAGGCAAGGAGATTTACTGGTAGGTATTCCAGTAGTATCTCAGGGTGTTCTGGGCTACACTCCGACACGACTTGTACCGCTTTTGGGGGTCTGACTTTTACCAACCCCCTAGGCCCGCCATACGATACTCATAGACGAACGGACCGGACTGCACGGATATTGTCACTGACAGGCTCAGTAGGGTGTCAGGATGAGTTCGCTCATCGACGTCCCTTTTAGTCAATAGCTGGTGGCCCGTTACGTATTGGCTTATACCTCTGACGGGCTAGTGGTTAAATCCACAGCCATTGTATTGACGAGTCTTTAGAGTCCGCCACACTTTCAGTTACTCAGCTTTCGGGCGAAACGCTGTAGAGGCCGTATGGAGATATGGCAGGGTCCGATCAGATACGTGCGGTATTGCACGGATCAGGATCGGACGGTTTGTGCTAGTAGCCGTATGGTTATATGGCAGGGTTCGATCAGATACGTGCGGTATTGCACGGATCAGGATCGAACGGATTTAACTAGCCGGCTTTGGCTTAAGCTGGTCTTAGTACAGTGTAGATTTTGTCTCATTGCATTTGTATCCGGACGGAATACAGATGCGGGTGTGTATGCACAGTATTGGGGTTTTCCTGTAATTTATTACGGGACCAGTTTTCTGGAGTTGCCAGTTTGCATTCCGTTCCGGCCGGTTTTCCTTTGTTCTTTCCCGGCCGGACTTTTTCGATGGAGGGGGTTATTTGCAGTTTTGCAAATAACACTTTGTGGGGGGGTTTCTTGCAATTGTATTGATTATGATGGCTTTCATATCTTGCACCATTGACTTGCTTTTTATTGTGATTGAAAGGGTTTGGGTTGAATAGTTAAACAAGCATGGTTCATGTTTGTTTGTGGTCACCTCTTCACTTCTCCTACACTCACCTCCCTTCTAGCTTCATATGGTTTTTTCTCCACCCTTTATTCTCACTTGATGGAATAAGTTTTTTCCATGGTTGTGAGAAGAAGAAGAGAGAGCTTCATTCATGAGAGTTTTCTTTCTTGATCTAGTTTTCATGCTAGAAAAATGCAAGCACCATTTTTCTAATCCTTGTTTCCTCCATCATCCTCATTGGCAACAACATAACCCCAAAGAGACAAGCATCTTCTACACTACATTCTACAGCATATCTTGAGCATGTCGAGTTGCCGGCTTCATGCTCGAGTTGCCTCGGTATTGAGGCGGGAGCCCGTAAAAGACGAAGGCGATGTGGTGCCCTTTCCGGCGAGGAGGCGACGATGTGGAGCCAAGACTTTCCGCGGGAGATCGGGATGATGAAGAGAAGACCGGAGGACTTGGATCGTCGGTATATCTCTATTCCCATTCTTGTAGATAGCTTAGACTAGTTAATGGTTCGATCCGGTTAAAGTGCGCGGTGGTGCCGGTTTGCAAAGTCCGCAAAATTTAAGTTATTCACCGCTTCCGCATTCCGGCGTCGGATTGACGGCCGGGGCGCCGCCGTGCACTTACAGGGAAGTGATTGAGGAAGGATATCAGCTAAAGGTTCAGGAGGGTGTACACAGTCAGTGAAAGGGATATGATGAATTGGAAAATCCGACTCATCAAGTAAAACTGGTTCATCCTCAATACTATCCTCAAAATTCTCCTCAAAATTAAGCTCATCCATGCATTTATCATCAATATCTAGACGCATATGAAGTTCGGGAAAAACGGTTAATGACTCGGGATGATGTCCATATGGAAGTGAAAGGACATGATGAATTGGTGAGAAAAACACATCCAAAGCTGTGGATTCATCATCCAAAATATTCCCAGCGTCGATATCCTCAATCAAGTGAAAATCAAATTTCTCAGACGCCTCACTAAAAGCATGGATTTCAATCAATTCTGGTTTTAGAGTGGAGGTGTAGAGATCAAAGGGATTGGGTGCGGTTTCACTTGAAATTGACCCTTCACAATCGGGTAAATCAAACACTACAAGGTTGCACAACTCATCAGACGTTCTATCTTCAATCGGTGAATATTTTAGGACACTCGATAGACTTTCAAAACCGGGGTTGTGGAATTCAATTTGCAACTGGTAGGTTTGATTTGGAAGGGTGTACTTCTCACTTTCATTACTCAAATCCGCAAACCGTCCTATCGCCTCATCATACATTGGAAAGTGTGGAGCTAGTTGTAAACTAGCAGCCGGTTCACAAGATTGTATGAGGGCGGCCATGGACACATTCACTTCCTCCATTTGGCACGACGCTACCCGAAATTCTTCCAAAGTTCGCTCAAGACTAGACATGGGTTGAGAGGGGGTTTCAGTAAAAGATTCAGAGTTGTTTGGACACGTGAAACTCCCAAATGGCTGTTCAGAAGCAATGTCTGGGGAAGGTGTAAAAGTCGGGTAGGATTGATAGGAATCGAATGGATGTAAAAAATGGACAGGATTAGGATCAACATTCTGATATGAAGATGATTGGAATTGTTGTCTTACAGAATTTGGAGTGGTGAAAGGAATGAAAGATCGGCTATGGGATTGTGCAATATGTTCAGCAATGGACATTGGTCTCGGAGTCGCAGCAGGACTCTCAGATGGGGGTATCAACATAAGAAGGTGGGGGAGGTTGAAACGGTTGATATGAAGTGGATTGCGGGGTCCAATTGTTTGTCCTAGACGCGTCAATCCGATCTCTCAATGAAATTTTGGGCATGGATGGATCGTTCAAAGTTCGGCCAAAGCAAGAACCATAAGAAGAAATGTCTGGTTGTGGGTACCAAAGTTCAGCAAGAGTTGTTCGTTTCGGGGTACCCATGTTATGAAAAGGTATGGAGGGGGGAAGTGGATGAATTTTTATAAATTTTTGATTTTTTTTTGAGTTTTCGAAATTGTTTGTTTGGTTTTTGAAAGAATACGGAATTATGGGACTAAACTTTATACAAGCACAATCACAATCAT
Source organism: Agapanthus africanus (assembly GCA_030015575.1). Taxonomy (NCBI): domain Eukaryota; kingdom Viridiplantae; phylum Streptophyta; class Magnoliopsida; order Asparagales; family Amaryllidaceae; genus Agapanthus; species Agapanthus africanus. The sequence goes on along the minus strand of CM057347.1, from coordinate 199,297,828 downwards.
AATATGCATAAACAACACCTAGAGCTAGGGTCTTCAAAGTCCAACTAGACCGCTCCTGGACTTTCTAGCGACAAGTTGCAGGATAACCCTTGAATCGCCTCTTCACTGCCAATTGTGGCCAGGTAAGCACAATTGAGGGAAGGAGGGTTCCGCTCACGAATCACCGTGAGACGAGCCTTTTAAAATTACCTCCTCACTTATCTAGCCTAGGTACCACAAAGTCAAGTTTAGATAAACGACTGATTCCCCGCAACCTTCACTTGTCCTAAATGAGCGCGACAAGTCCTTATAGGTTTGGTCTAGATATTTTTTATTAACTCAAGGTAGTGCGTATGCTTTTTGTGATTTGTGGGGTCTTTAGGAAGGGTGATGAAATCCCCACCCAATCTTAATTGGTGTTTAAGCCCCTTAATGTCCGTATTAGTATATGCAAAGCTTATAAACAAACAAAATCTAAAACAACAAAAAATTTATTTGGCGGCGGCACAATCTGTGCAAATAAAGCTGCAGAAAATACAGTTCAATAGGGTTCACAGAGGAGATAAAAATAAAGAGAAAGGGTGGAAAAAGTTGAGGCTCAGAAGCCTTAATAGAACCGCGGAACCGCCGTGAATCCCTACTTTTGACCGCGGTTCCGCGATCAAAATGTGGACTTGGGTCTTCAACTTTGGTCCTTGCACTCCACTTCTTTTCAACTCTAAAATAAAATGCCCCGTTTTCTTATTTGATTACTGTACTTGCTCCAGATAGCCTGCACACTTGCATACAAAAAATATTAAAAATAACAAAAAGGTTTTTTTTATTATATTTATTTTATTATATATATACAAAAAAAATATTAACCCGAATAACAAGAAAGAAATACGTTACCATCTCCTCGGCAACGGCGCCATTTGATTGATAGGGCGGAGCTATGCGTTCCGCCTTGTCCTATTTGTTCTACTTACCGCAATCAAGACGATGTCGCTTTGCAGCTAGCCGGTTGAGCACGGGTCGATCCACAGGGAGATGGTTGTATGTCCGTTCGTGTTTTATATGAGTCAACAAAGAATGTATATGTGTATGTTCAAAACTATCCGAAGTGATTGTATTTATTTTCAAGTAAGCTAGTTAGGGTTAAGGTTGGTTAGTTGAGCTAGGATTAGTCTTGTACTTGTCTTTTGCCATTCTTAAAACGATGTTGCGATAATCGAAAGTAGCGGGGATTAGGAGAACATAAGAATGGGATTTGCGAGTTTAAGCAAGCATTCCAACACTAAATCCATTCCTAGTGCACCTTGTCCGTCCGCTAAATGTGCTTATTTCCAACCCTAGGCCAAACACCCGCAACGATGTATCCAATTAAGTCACAACTACATGTCACGTTGTAATGCGCTTAAAGGACTTCTCGACTTAGGTTGCGGTTATATGTCACATATAGCGCGCCTAAGTCAGGGGGTTGCGTTTGTTTGGTCTAGGTTCGTTTTAGGATTTTGGCGAAGAGAAGCACAAGGGATTTTTCCGTCCCTCATACTAACCTTCCTTAGCCCCTAACAAGTATGTAAATTATTCACACATGAAAATGAAAAGAAAATAAAGCAAGAAAGAAGCAAAGAAAGAAAGGAAAAATACGGTTATACAAGCTAACTACTTGGGTCCTCACCTAAGCAAGGAACTCCATCAAGTATCATGGCTTGAAAATAATACGGATAAGAAAGGAAGGAAAATAAAACAACCAAAGAAATATCAACAACTACTTAACAACAAGAAACAAAATTACACTTTGGAATTAAAATTACAATACAAGAATTAAAAGATACAAGTAAAATAAAAACCCTCATCTTCATTGATTTTCCACTCAAGAGCTCTCACTACATTTTAATGGAGAATAGATGAAGAGAAAGAAGAAGTTACAAACTAACCTACACTAAAATCTAACTAAAAGAAGCATCCATTACTTGGAACAAAACTGGGCTATTTATAGGCAGAGAGCTGAAACCCTAGGGCTAAATTTTGAGCCCAAATACAATGACCAAAATAACCCCAAAGTTTGTTCAGATGATGACACGAAATTGCGGCGGAACCGCCTTAAAAACCCACATTCGGCGAAGGTTCCGCCGAGGTTTTGTGGAATTGGGGTCTCGTATTTTCTGGGATTCCTTGTGTTGCTATCTTCTGTTGTTCTATATGTCCTAAATTGCAAAATGCTTCCAAAGTTTCTTCAGATTTGGCTTCACTTTTAATTCATTTGGCCTTTATCTCCCTCGAGCTCCGCGCACCCATTGAATCTTATGCTGCCTCTCTCATGCTCTGTGCTTGTCCGAGACTTGAATGACCACTGTTCTTTATCTTGTCTCTTGAACTGGTAAGCGACACTGGACGGATACGGATGACCAGAACCCGACATTTATCTGTTGGCAACAGATGTTCTAGATTTTGGCGTAACTGTGGAGATTTTGTATGATTTGCGTTATTTTGGACTAGGAACCTGTAACCTGTAAATATGTAGCAAATACGGATCAAAAGCACCTGACTATAAACAAACGAGCAGAAGAATGGATGGTATTAAATGCAATATTTTGGTATGAACAAGAACCTGTGTTATAAGAGGTATTTGACCGAGTGTATCATAGGAACACCCTTTCCTATCAAGAGTATGTCATCTGCGTACAATACGAGGAAGACAACCATACTCTCTACAACCTTCTTATTTATATATGGTTCATCTACCTTTTTGATGAAGTCGAACTCTTTGGCAGCTTCATTAAAACAGATGTTCCATCTCCGCGATACCTGCTTTAACTCTTAGATGGATTTAAGCAGCTTGCACATGCTTCCGCTGCTTCCACTGTCTACGAAGCCCTATGGCAGTGTCATATACGCTCTCTTCTAAATCACCATTTAGAAAAGAGGCTTTGTCGTGCAGTCTACCATATTTCGTAGTCATGGTATGAAGCAATGGCAAGTAGGATCCTGATGGACTTAAGTATAGCTTTGAAAGTCTTAACTTTTCCATCTACACCAATTTATCTTTCTCAAAGATCCTCTTACTCCCGATGGGTTTTACCCCTTCAGGAGCAACATGCAAAGTCAACACTTTGCTGGTGTATATGGATTCCATCTCAGATCGCATAGAATCCAGCCATTTCACATAGTCTCTACTTGTGATGGCCTGCTCGAAACTAGTTGGGTCATCATCTACATGATGCAATCCTCGCTCCCACCTTCTACGGGAAAACCGTGGTATCTCTCAGGTGGATGAGGAACCCTACTAGATCTGCGGAGTGGCTTTGGTTCGTCTGGGACTATTGAATCCTCCGGTTCCACCAAATCGTCAGTTATAGTTTGTGTTTGATGGAACTACTTCCAGTTCTTGCTCATCGCCACTAATTTCTTCCACAAGAAATTCCTTTTCCAAAAAGGTGGCATGATGAGAAACAAAACACCTTTTGTTCCTCAGTACTGTAGAAGATATACCCTCACGAATATTTAGGATATCCTACAAACTTGCACAGAACTGACCTTGCCTCAAGCTTGTCCGGATTTTTCTTTTCAACATAGGCCGGACAACCACATATCTTAACTCGTTTAAGAGATGGTCTCTTCCCATTCCATATCTCATATGGAGTGTTAGGCAACAGATTTGATCGGAACTCTATTCAATAGGTATGCAGCTTCTCAAGTGCATGTCCCTAAAAGAAAATAGGCAACTCAGCAGTACTCATCATAGAGCGCACCATATCTCATATGGTGCGATTCCTCCACCCCGATATACCGTTGTGATGTGGTTTATACAGAGGAGTAAACTAAGAGATAATCTCATTCTCTTTTAAATAGTCTCAGAATTCCGTGCTCCAGTATTCTTTTCCCCGATCATATCGAAGGATTTGAATACCTTTACCCATCTGGTTCTCTTCTTCGTACTTATATTCCTTGAAATTCTCAAAAGACTCAGATTTGTATTTCAACAAGAATACATGTCTGTATCTTGAGAGAACATCGGTGAATGTAATAAATTATGCGGAACCATCCCTTGCATATGTAGACATGGGACTCCATACATCACTATGTATCTGTCCAAGAGTTTAGTAGCTCTTTCTCCGTTTCCAGTAAACGGAGATTTGGTCACCTTGGCCTTTGAGACATGACTGGCAAGTTTCATAAGATGTTAATTCGAACAGATTCAAATATGCATCTTTATGGAACTTTAGCTAGTCTTGTTTCATCGATATGACCCAGTCTACAATACCACAAGAAGACATCGTTCATTTCTGAACTGTTCTACTTGTGTGTGTTCTGTACGTGTAGAACTGTAATTTGATTCAGAACGTGCACACTGTTATACAACATACCTTACCCAATCAACACTTGATTTAGGAAAATATTCACAATATTTATTGGTATGAAATAACAGTCGATAAGAATCAATGTATTACCAGTTGGTAACACCAGGTGATATCTGCCAACTGCTTTGGCTGCAACAATTGCACCATTCTCTACTACTAGAGACATAACACCCTTTCCCAGTTCTCCACCTTACTATAGCCCATGTAACAAATTACATGTATGGGATCCTGATCCGGTATCCAATACCCAGGAAGTAGAGGTAACTGAGAAACAGTTCTTGGTTACAAACACACCCGAAGACAATGCATCAACATGCTTATTCTTCGTTTGGGTGGCGTGGGAACCCGTATATTCCCCTATTCCTTGCTCCGACTTATGACAAACATAAGATAGAGCGGAACCTAGCCCAATATAATAAGTAGGTTCGGTCAATACATCCATATTATTATCTTGATTAAGGCATTTCATTGGTCGCTACCAGGAGAGAGAGAGAGAGAGAGAAGGATAATCACATTCGTGCGCTCTTTGCAAGATTAGATTGGTTATTTTATCTAATCAGGATGGCTCCCACTATTTTTTTATCAAATCTTCCTTCAAACCCTAAAAGGTGAGATTAGCCGGGATTAATTACACCCTACAAGTTCGCCAATCGTTCTGCCAGGCAGGTATCGGTACTCCGAGGGAGGTTCCCCGTGCTTTCGCACGGACCTAATTAAAATAAACCTCGTTTCCCTAGAGGAATAACCCCGTTGACACCTTTCTAGACACCTACTTGATTAGCTAATTGTTGTTAGTTATATGTATGCCCTAGAGGCCATTACTGTACATACGATGTATATTGTAGTGGATGCTTGGACATATATAGGGATGACTTTCTTGCTCGACATGATAGTATGCTATCTGCTTGCTCTTTATCTTAATATGTACTCTGATTGTCTCTATGTTACATGTTGATAAAGCCCTTAGGATGAGTACTTGACTACCAGGACTATGATGCAGATCATACTAGTGGGGACACAGTAGTCGGTAAGTACATCCTTTAATGTCCCTAGTCGTGGGTGTATCGAGACAGGGCATCGATATACCAGAGTAGACTAGCGTATAGCTTCTCGACCCATGTAGATGGGCGATGGATGATCCCATATCCATTGGTGTTTGACATCAGAGACAGTATACGGGTGCTCAGTGGAGACTGGGTACACTGGACCGACTCGCCGAGAACTCCCAGATGGTATTATACCTCACGTCAGATGGCAGTTCTCTGGTGACACTGGTATAGGTTAGTCTGTAGATCCGAGATCGTCATAGAGTCTTGTGTGATTCCCACTGTGCTTTGATTTCCACCTTACCACGTTCAAGAGAACGTGCAAAACGGTGGCTTTTGGGTACAGTCCCGAATCACATGGAGGCAACGAGCGATAGGAGGGGTTTCGTCTCTCCCGGTATTGGGAGTTGATGTTGCGCTGCGCTCGATTGGCTATAACAGGAAGTCCTTGGCCAAGGATGCTTCAGAGATATACTGGTAAGTGTTATCAGTAGTTTCTCGACCAGTTATGAGCCTCACATCGGCACGACTTATCGAGTTACTGGGGTCTGACATTTACCGCCCCTAGACGAGATATGCAACATATCAGACGAAGAGACCAGACTGTACGGTAGTGTTACTGACTGGATTCGCAGGAGTGTGAGCAGGCTTGCTTGTTGAACTTCTTATAGCTCAATACCCGGGTGGCCGTTACGTTTAGCAGACCGCTTGCGGCTTATGGGTGTTTGATATGATCATCACCTACTGCCGGCATATTGACGAGTCTTTAAAGTCCTACACAGGGGTTTCCTGGCTCAAGCGAAACGGAGTAGGAGCACATATGTGATATGTGTGGGACCGAGATTAATGAGATATGTGATACCGCATTCTATTCTCGCGATGTGTGACATGGATGGTTATATGTGATATAACCGGGTTATCGGATCAAGTGTTGATTCGATAAGATGTTACATTATGATATTAGTCGGTTATATGTGATATAGCCGGATTATTAAATCAAGTATTGATTTAATAATTTAATGTATAATTATATATTTGATATATTACATCACATTAACTAATATTAGCTCACTTAAGATTTCTTTTCTCACTTTGGATACATTGATATAAATATGATATATGTTAAATGTATCATGCAAGGTTGTAAATGCAACTAGGGTTAATGAGGGTTAAACCATGCTAGGGTTAAGATTAGGGTTTAAATTTATCATTAAGTAATTCAAATATTATGGATAATAGTCATGGTTGATATTTGTTGAAAGCTTGTAGAAGCTTGTAAGCATCTTTGACTTTGTCCATTTTCTTTGTCTTGCTTAAGATATTTTTGACCTAACCTTTAACCATAGCACATGGTTAACTCTCTACAAGGGTTAAGCATGACATTCTTAACCCTTGGTTGCATTATTAACCTTAATAATAATTCATTTGGATGAGTTAGTTCTTGCTTCTTCTTTTTCTTCTTCTTCCTCAAAGATTTCTAGCTTCAATGGAGTTGTGAGAAAAAGTGTTAGAAAATGAAATCTAAAGTGAGCCCACTTCCTACTTCATCATCCTCTACTACTTTCCATTTAGTATAGGGTGTTCTCTTCACAAAGTTCTTGACCTAGTGAAGAAATAGCTTGGGTTAGTGTCTCCTCGACATAGATCATCTTCGGCCTCGAAGTCATCGAAGCAAGCATGTTCGATTCTTCATCGGAGCCTCTCTAGAGTCCGGAGTTCACGATCGTAACGAAGGGACTACTACACGGAGCTATTGAAGTGAAGGACCGGTCTACAAAGGCTGTATTCCATGCTCACTTCATATTGCAAAGTGTTTGCATTTGTTATTCCGTCGATTTCTAGTATACGATTCTTGTTTAGGGTTACCCAAAACGGCAAATTTTTGAATTTGGCATGGACGATGCCTCCCGAAACCTTGCTGCCGTCTTGGGTAACCCTGCAGTGGTATTAGAGCCATGCTAGAAATTAATACGGATTTTGTTAAGATCACAAAACCGAAACAACTCTGTAACTTGAAACACGAAACTCCACTTTCTGTCGATTTTAAAAAGCTTCTAGAAAATTTTTCAAACAAGTGCAGAATGGTATATGGGAGATTCTAAGAACATGGAAAAAATTTGGGACCCAGTGCTCGGAATTTGGCCGAGCACATGGGTGTTATTTCCGAGCCGGCCGGCCTATTAGAGGCGTTTGGTGTTCAATTTTTTCTCAAGTGCTTGTCTCTGTGTTTTGGTGTTTCGGGTGTTGTTTATTTTTGCTAATTTTGCATGTGATGTAATCTTACACTATAAGCAATTCGGAGTGTTTCGTATTCGTAGTTTTAACATTGTTTCGGGTTATTCACATATTTTTTAGACGAAGTTAGAAAGTTCGATCGAATGTCAAAAACCCATTTTTCCAAGTTTAACGTATTCGGAAAAACATGCAAGTAAGTCTATGAGCCCTCTTGAAGAATGAAACCCTAACTCGACTTTTTTAGATCGCGGAACCGCGGTCAAACCCTAGGGTTTGTCGTAGTTCCGTGGCGACATGAGTGAGGCTTGGGTTTGCCCTTCTACGGCTGGTGCATAGCTACTGTGGCATATTCTGGGTATTACTAAAACTGTGCTCAAGTGTTGAGCTGTTGGGAAATTGTGGGACTTTAATGAATCGATCGAAAATTTTAACGTTCGTCCGGATATTATGTGATGGGATACAATATTTGGAATCCACAAGTAGTTATGAGATAACTAGTTTGAATTTTATAAATCTAGCAATTCAGTCTCATTTGATCGGTTGCCACGGGATTTTGATGAGATCAAAAGTCCGTCGCAATCACGTAGCGTATGCGGATACTCGCCGGGTAACCTTATTAGATAGACACGCCCAATAGCCCCAACCAAGTGACTGTAGGAGAACCCCGTCGCCAAAAGAATCCTTTCGGGTCCTCGCGGTAGCGGTGTTCCGTCTTAGTGCACTTCGTCGATGGCATCGGGGGATGCGGCCGTCTACTAAAGTTTCCGACGAGCATTCGATCAGGATGTCGGGAATCTTGTTTAATTGCCCGACTTGATATTGAAAAGCGTTTTCGAGATCGAGACTAAAATGCGGGGTTTATAATTGTTAGGCATGCGATGTCTAAGAAATTCATTTGGTTAGGCATGAAATTCAAAGTATGTGATACGTTGGTTTTATGATCTCTAAGGTGGTTGCGGATTCCAACTGTTGTAGTTTTTCACTTTCTTTTCTGTGACCGTAAGTGTAATATGTGGTGTATCGCCGGTTTCGGTGCTATATGTCAACGACAATTGGGATACACATATTTACTTACGTTGATGACATGAGATGTTATGTGTTGCTGGGATATGTTATATTGGATCGTCGTGATTGAATAGCCGAGGGTTTTATGTGAGATGAGAGTTTTTATTTTGATTCATGTAAAATTCATTATATGTAATATTCTTTTATTCGGGCACTTCCGGGTTGAGGATGATGTCACCATTGTATATTATTTACTTTTCCGCATTAGGATAGACCCAAGGCGGGGAGCACAATTAACCGGGTTCTAGGGTCGAGACCGGGTCTCCTAACTCTAGAATTGGCAGGGTTGCATGACGCTCTCGTAGGGGTCTAGGGATGTGGGTTTGGCTATTCATCACGACCGTGGAATCCGTGTTTTATACAGGCTTAAAATAAAACACGGAAATCCTAGTATATCCAATATTTCATATGTTGTTTTCTGCTGCGATATTTGTGATGTGATCACTTGATATATTGATGAGATGAATACAGGATATAGTATATGTGATATATTATATAGACGTTGCTTATGTTTTACACCCGCACTAGCACTGCCCCGCTCTGCCGTTAGTTACCTAACCTAACGGTGCATGAGGGGACATCGAGGTGAATGCGGATGGCATAAGCGTACGTTGTATTTATCTGTGATGTTTAGGTAACTTAAATGATGGGACTTCATTAATGAGATTAATGAAATAAAAGAAACCTAAAGATGTTGTGGAATCGAATTTTCAAAAACAGGTAGCTCTAGTTGTTGCTTTTCATAATGGTGTTCCTTGTAGAACATCCAGCACCTTATTCGATAAGGAAAGAGACGAGATCCCTTCACCGGGAGTGACCTCTTTAGCAAAACTGGCAGATGCTATAACATTCGGTTTGTCTTTTGACTGCTTTTGGAGTTTTTGCTTTGTATAGTGGTATTATGAATATCCTGCACCTTATTCGATAAGGAAAGAGCCGAGATCCCTTCACCGCGAGTGACCTCTTTAGCAAAACTAGTAAAAGCCTAAAAAACACTCCATTTAAATCATTTGATTCTACAACGATATCAAGTTCATTACGCAAAGGTTTTTCTTAAAAACCTGTCGTAGCCCTCCGTCTTTTCAGATAAATACTTCATAGTATTCGTGCTACGTTTGTTGGCTTTCGTCAAGGCGTAGTGTGTGGTAGCTATTTATGCTTATCTGCATTAGCATATGATGCGATTGAGTTAGGGTAGTCGTGCGACTTTGTTGGCTTTCATCAAAGGTCGTGCTGGTGGGTTTAATTCAATCAGGAAATGTACGGATTGGACTTGACTAGTAGCCTATGGTTTGTTGGCTTTCGTCAAGGTCATGGGATGCTAGGGGCAAAATATTTTTGGGAATTTCAAGTATTGAAATTTGCAATGAGATTGCATATCTTCTATGAGATAGTTGGATCCCGATACCCACTGCGAGTAAGAGTTACTCCTGGGAGAGTTTTACACATCACAATTAGCCGATCAAGTAGGTGTCTAGAAAGGTGTCAACGGGGTTACGCCTTTGGGAAAACGAGATTTATTTTAATTAGGTACGTGCGAAAGCACGGGAACCTCCCTCAAAGTACCAGCACTGGTCTGGCTGAAAGATTGGCGAACTTGTAAGTTGTAATTAATCCCGGCTAGTCTTTCCTTTTAGGGTTTGAAGGAAGATTTGACTAAAACAGTGGGAACCATCATGATTAGATAAATAAATAACCAATCTAATCTTGCAAGAGCATACGCTGAGTGTTTTCTTCTCTCTCTCTCCAGGTAGTGACCATGTCACGCCTTAATCAAGATAAAAATACGGATGTATTGACCGAACCTGCTTGTTATACTGAGCTTGGGGAACGTTGGTCCCGCTCCAACTTATAATTGTTATAAGACCGAGCAGGAAATAGGAGATTACAAGAATTCCCGTGCCGCCCAAACGAAGAAAGTGTATGATGATGCATCTTCTTCGGGTGTGTTCATTACCGAGAACTGTTTCTCAGTATCCTTTACGTCCTGGGTTTGAGATACCGGATCAGGATCCCACATATGTAATATGATTACATGGTCTACAGATAGGTAGAGAACTGAGAATAGGTGATAAGTTTTAAGAGTTGGAAACGGTGCAAGTGTTGCAGCCAAATCTGTTGGCAGTTATCACCCTGTATTATCCAATACATTGATTTTGAACGAATGTTATTAGATACCGAACCTTATATATAATATCATATCAGTCTCTTTATTTAGTAAAGAAGGATATAATTTTGTATTGTTGGATAATGTTTTGAACATTTTCGTATATCAAGAGTTGATCGGTTCAGGCACGTTATCTAAAAGTATATACGTTCTAAATCAAACCACAGTTCTTAACTTATAGAACACACACAAGAGGAAGAGTTCAGAAATGAACGAATCTTTCTTGAGGCATTGTAGACTAGGTCATATCAATGCAACCCGACTAGCTGAAGTTACATAAAGATATTTATTTAAATCAGTTTGAATTTACATCTTGTGAAACTTGTCAGTCATGTCACAAAGATAAGATGACCATAGCTCCGTTTATTGGAAACAGAGAAAGAGTTAGATGAACTCTTGGGATTGATACATGCTGATGTATGAAAGTCCCCTGTCTACACATGCCAGGACTGGTTCTTTGTACTTCATTACATTCACGGATGATCTCTCAAGATTCGCACATGTGTTCCTGTTGAAACACTGGTCTGAACCTTTTGAGTTATTCAAAGAATATAAGTTAGAAGTAGAGAACTAAAACGGGTATAAGTATTATGTCCTATGATGTGATCAGGGAGGAGAATACTTGAGCACGGAATTCCTGGACTATTCTAAAGGAGAATGAGATTCTCTCTCAGCATTACTCCTCCGTATACACCACAGTACGTTGGTATATCGGGGCGGAGCAGACGCACCCTATGTGATAAGGTGAGCTCTATGATGAGTATTACTGAGTTTCCTATTGTGGTGTTATGCACTAGAGAAACTGCATACCTATTGAATAGGGTTCCAACCAAATCAGGTGCCTACCACTCCATATGTGATATGGTATGGGAAGAGACCATCTCTTAAGGATGTTAAGATTTGGGGTTGTCCGGCCTATGTCTAAAAGCAAAATCCGGACAAGCTCGAGGCAAGATCAGTTCTGTGGAAGTTTATTGGATATCCCAAGCATTCGCAAGGGAATATCTTCTACCGCACTGAGGAACAAAAAGTGTTTTGTTTCTCCGCATGCCACCATTGGAAAAGGGAATTTCTTGTGAAGAAATTAGTGGTCATGAGGTAGAACTGGAAGAAGTTCCAGCTATACAAACTGTAGCTGATGATTTGGTAGAACTGAAGGATTCAATAGCTCCCGACGAACCTCAGCCTCTCCGCCGATTTGGTAGGGTTCCTCACCCACCTAAGAGATACTTCGGTTTTCTCTATGACAGTGGGAGCGAGGATTGCATCATGAGATGATGACCCAACTAGTTTCGAGCAGGCCATCAGGAGTGGGGACTTTGTAAGAATGGCTGGATGCTAAGCGATCTGAGATGGAATCCATATACACCAACAAAGTATGGACTTTGGTTATTTTATCTAAAGGGTTAAATCCCCATCAGGAGCAAGCATATCTTGAGAAGATTACTTGGTGTACATGGAAAAGTTGAGACTTTCAAAGCTAAGACTAGTTACAAAAGGTTCTCGTCATAGACCGGGTGTGGATAATGATGAAAACTTTTCTAGTGCCTATGTTTAAGTCCATCCAAATCCTACTTGCTAATGCTACATACCATGACTACGATATCTGGCGGTTGGGTGTCATGACTGCTTTTATAAATGATGATTTAGAAGAGAGCGTCTATAAGTACACAGCCAGAGGGCTTCGTAGACAGTAGGAGCAGCGGAAACGTGTGCAATTTGCTTTATGAGTTAAAGCAGGCATCGCGGAGTTGGAACATCTGTTTTGATGTAGTAGTCAAAGAGTTTGACTTCATCAAAATGGTGGAAAAACCTAGTATATACAAAAAGGTAGTAGGGAGTATGGTGGTGATCCTCGTATTGTACGTGGATGACATACTCTTGATAGGGAAGGAGTTTCCTATGCTACGCTCAGTCAATCTCCTCTTATCACAGGGATTCTCCATATAGGATCAAGGTGATACCTCCTAAATCCTGGGTTTTGGATCTATGAGATAGATCTAAAAGGATGTTAGGATTCTCACTAGGTGTAGTGAGATGGTATAAATCGATCCTGGGGAGAATCACTAGATAGCTTCCAAGGTGGTAAGGTCGACTGAATGTCAGTCACAGGCATTGTCTTTACCCTCCGTGGAGGGACGGTATGTTGGAAGAGTTCCAAGCTAGATACCGTGGCATACTAGACGATAAAGGCTGGATACATTGCTACCAAGGATGCTACCAAAGAGGTAGTCTGGATGTATATTAGTTCATGAGATGAACTTCGTTCCTACCATTGTGTGACAATGGAGTTGTGGCTTTGGCCTAGGAACCCCGGTCCCATCAGAGATCCAGACATATTCTTAGGCAGTATCACCTGATCATGGAGATGGTTGATCTCTAGGGAGATCGAGGTTAGGAGAGTAGACACAGAGGACAACAGCGCGGATCCACTCACAAAGGCCTATTTCCCAGTAGAGACTTTTATGAGATGGTTGAGTATGAGATACTTCAACCACTGCTGATTGTTGGGTATGAGATACTACAACAGATGGCCCTAGTGCAAGTGGGAGATTGTTAGTTATATGTATGCCCTAGAGGCCATTACTGTACATACGATGTATATTGTAGTGGATGCTTGGACATATATAAGGATGACTTTCTTGCTCGACATGATAGTATGCTATCTGGTTGCTCTTTATCTTAACATGTACTCTGATTGTCTCTATATTACATGTTGATAAAACCCTTAGGTTGAGTACTTGAATACCAGGGCTATGATGCAGATCATACTAGTGGGGACACAGTAGTCAGTAAGTACATCCTTTAATGTCCCTAGTCGTGGGTTTATCGAGACAGGGCATCGATATACCAGAGTAGACTAGCGTATAGCTTCTCGACCCATGTAGATAGGCGATGGATGATCCCATATCCATTGGTGTTTGACATTAGAGACAGTATACGGGTGCCCAGTGGACTGGGTACACTGGACGGACTCGCCGAGAACTCCCAGATGGTATTATACCTCACGTCAGATGGCAGTTCTCTGGTGACACTGGTACAGGTTAGTCTGTAAACCCGAGATCATCATAGAGTCTTGTGTGATTCCCACTGTGCTTTGATTTCCACCTTACCAGGTTCAACAGAACGTGCAAAACGGTGGCTTTTGGGTACAGTCCCGAATCACATGGAGGCAATGAGCGATAGGAGGGGTTTCGTCTCTCCCGGTATTGGGAGTTGATGTTGCGCTGCGCTCGATTGGCTATAACAGGAAGTCCTTGGCCAAGGCTGCTTCAGAGATATACTGGTAAGTGTTATCAATAGTTTCTCGACCCGTTATGAGCCTCACATCAGCACGACTTATCGAGTTACTGGGGTCTGACATTTACCACCCATAGACGAGATATGCGACATATCAGACGAAGAGACCGGACTGTACGGTACTGTTACTAACTAGATTCGCAGGAGTGTGAGCAGGCTTGCTTGTTGATCTTATGATCGCTCAATACCCGGGTGGCCGTTACATTTAGCAGACCGCTTACGGCTTGTGGGTGTTTGATATGATCATCACCTACTGCCGGCGTATTGAAGAGTCTTTAGAGTCCTACACAGGGGTTTCCTGGCTTAAGCGAAGCAGAGTAGGAGCACATATGTGATATGTGCACGACCGAGATTAATGCGATATGTGATACCACATTCTATTCTCGCGATGTGTGACATGGATGGTTATATGTAATATAGACGGGTTATCGGATCAAGTGTTGATTCGATAAGATGTTACATTATGATATTAGTCGGTTATATGTGATATAGCCGGATTATTAAATCAAGTATTGATTTAATAATTTAATGTATAATTATATATCTGATATATTATATTACATTAACTAATATTAGCTCACTTATGATTTCTTTTCTCACTTTAGATACATTGATATATATGTGATATATGTTAAATGTATAATGCAAGGTTATAAATGCAACTAGGGTTAATGAGGGTTAAACCATGCTAGGGTTAAGATTAGGGTTTAAATTTATCATTAAGTAATTTAAATATTATGGGTAATAGTCATGGTTGATATTTGTTGAAAGCTTGTAGAAGCTTGTAAGCATCTTTGACTTTGTCCATTTTCTCTGTCATGCTTAAGATATTTTTGACCTAACCTTTAACCATAGAACATGGTTAACTCTCTACAAGGGTTAAGCATGACATGCTTAACCCTTGGTTGCTTTATTAACCTTAAAAATAATTCATTTGGATGAGTTAGTTCTTGCTTCTTCTTCTTCCTCCTCAAAACTTTGTAGCTTCAATGGAGTTGTGAGAAAAAGTGTGAGAAAATGAAATCTAAAGTGAGCCTACTTCCTACTTCATCATCCTCTACTACTTGCAATTTAGTATAGGGTGTTCTCTTCACAAAGTTCTTGATCTAGTGAAGAAATAGCTTGGGTTAGTGTCTCCTCAATGTAGATCATCTTCGGCCTCGAAGTTATCGAAGCAAGCATGTTCGATTCTTCATCGGAGCCTCTCTAGAGTCCGAAGTTCACGATCGCAGTGAAGGGACTACTACACGGAGCTATTGAAGTGAAGGATTGGTCTAAAAAGGTTGTATTCCTTGCTCACTTCATATTGCAAAGTGTTTGCATTTGTTATTCCGTCGATTTCTAGTATACGATTCTTGTTTAGGGATAGCTAAAATGGCAAATTTTTGAATTTGGCATGGATGATGCCTCCCGAAACTTTGCTGCCGTCTTGGGTAACCCTGCAATTGTAAAGTGCAAAATTCTCTCAGGAGTTACTCTTACTCGCAGTGGGTATTAGGATCCAACTATCAAATAGAAGGTATGCAATCTCATTGCAAATTTCAACACTTGAAATTCCCGATAATGGTTTTTACTCCTAGCTTCTTTTGACCTTGGCTATGGTCAACAAATCATAAGTGCTAGCCAAGTTCAACCCGTCATTTCATGATTGAATCAAACCTACCCGTGCGACCCTTGGCTAAGGTCAACAAAGCCGCACGACTAACCTAATCCAATCGCATCACATGCTGCAGATAAGCACTAATTAGCTACCGCACACTACGCCTTGGCTATGGTCAACAAACACAGCACGAATACTAAATAGTACTTATCTGAAATGACGGAGGTCTACACAGGTTTTTAAGAAAACCATGACCGTAATGAACTTGATATCGTTGTAGAATCTAGTGATTTTATAAAGGAGTGTTTTTTAGGCTTTTCTAGCTTCGCTAAAGAGGTCACTCCCGGTGAAGAGATCTCGGCTCTTTCCTCATCGAATGAGGTGATGGATATTCATGAATACCACTATGCAAAGCAAGAACTAGAGAAGCAATCAAAAGACAAAACCGAGTGGGTTGTAGCATTTGCTAGTTTCGCTAAAGAGGTCACTCCCGGTGAAGGGATCTCGGCTCTTTCCTCATCGAATGAGATACTGGATATTCATCAAGGAATACCACTGTGCAAAGCAAAAACTAGAGCTACCCTTTTTAAAAATTTGATTTTACAACATCTTTTGGTTTCTTTCTTTTCATTAATCTCATTACTGAAGTCCCATCAATTAATGTTTGCTAAACATTACAGAAAAATCAAACGAAAATAGAACGTACGCTTATGCCATCCGCATTCGCCACGGGGCCCCGTCATGCACCGTTAGGTTACTTAACTAC
Source organism: Agapanthus africanus (assembly GCA_030015575.1). Lineage (NCBI taxonomy): Eukaryota > Viridiplantae > Streptophyta > Magnoliopsida > Asparagales > Amaryllidaceae > Agapanthus > Agapanthus africanus. Next base: position 199,281,324 of record CM057347.1, on the reverse strand, counting down.
CGGCAGAGTGGGGGCAGGACTAGCGCGGGTTCAAAACATAAGCAATGTTTATTATATATCATATATATAATATTACATTCTTCTTACGCAGTTATATGATCAACATCATAGAATCAAGCAGCAAAAGCAACATATGAAATATTGGATATGCTAGGATGTCCGTGTTTTAAATTTAGCCAATAATGTAAAACACGGATTCCATAGTCGTGATGAATAGCCAAACCCACATCCCTAGACCCCTATAAGAGCGGCAAGTATCCCTGCCAATTCTAGAGTTAGGAGACCCGGTCTCAACTGCTTAAAATGGTCTCCCACTGAACTCTAGAACCCGGTTACTTGTGCTCCCCGCCTTGGGTCTATCCTAATGCGAAAAAGTAAATAATATACAACAGTGGTGACATCATCCTCAACCCGGAAGTGCCCCAAAAAAAGAATATTACATATAGATTTTACATGAATGAAAATAAAAACTCTCATCTCATATAGAACCCCCCCCCCCCCGGCTATTCTTTCACCGCGATCGAATAAATCATATCAACAGTAACACATGATATCACATATCATCAACGTAAGCAAATATGCATATCCCTAAAACTTGTTGACATATAGCAACGAGATTGAGATACCCCACATATTACACTTACGATCGCAGAAAAGAAAACAGAAAACTACAATAATTAGAATCCGCAATATCCTTAGACATCATAAACCCGGAATATCTCATATTCCGAATTTCATGCCGACTTAGTGATCAAATTGAAAACTCTTTTCAATTGGTTGTCAGTTAATTCAACAATATTCCTGACTTAGTGATCGCGTACAATATGCAATTGCGACGGAGTTTTGATCCGAATCAAAACTTCGTGGCAATCGATCAATTGGGACTAAACGGCTAGGTTTACAATATACTAACTAGTTTTCACAAAACTAATTAATCCGGATTCTAATAATTTTATCAAACACATCACAAATCTTGTAAATTAACCGCGACATTAGAATTCCGCACGCAATTAGCAAACTAAACCAATTTTTCCAAGACTTGAAAAATCCAGTGAGCTAAAGTTCAAAAACCGATCGTTTTAAGCCAATCCGGGAGTTGAAACGAACTCGAAACCCGCCCGAATCTTCGTGGAGGCAAAGATACCAAAATTAAATGTCGAATGGGAGGCCTCAGGGGGGACCCACCCCCGGGTGACACCACGAAGTGGCCCCCTAAGGTAGGCAGACCCGAGAGCACCCAGTTGGGGTGCTCTCGGGTCACCCATCCCCAAGGCCATCTTGTGGTGGTCTTGGGGTGTGGGTCCGGCCTCTGGTCCCCCTTGGGTATCCCCGAGGTGTGCACGCTCTACCCCACGGGTTCTCGGTTCAAACAGTGAGCCCGCGGGGTGTGTAAACAACTCAAAACATCAATTTTTGAAACTGTTTTTATCGGCATGTTTTGCGCGACAAAAACGACGGATTTCTAACGTCTCTACAAGCTACCCTAATATTCTAGCTTAGCTCTGATACCATGAAAGTCGACCTTAGCACCACCATGAGCTTCTAGAGGCATCAAGCATGCCAAATTTTAATTTTTATTTGGTGCTAAGCTAGACTAACAAGATCTTTACTAGAATATTATGGTTTGCCTTTGTGATGTGATGAACTAAAGAGAAGAAAAGAGCATACAACCTTTGTAGTTTGAGTCCTTCACGTCACATGCTCCATGTAGTAGTCCCACGACTCTACTAGGCTCCACTTGAGACTTTGGACGAGCTTCCTCCGATGACCTTCGTGCCGAAGATGATCCACGCGAAGTCCCTCCACCTCAAGCTACCTCTACACTAAACCCCATAGCATAGGAAACACGCTAAACTCGATCGCTATTCAAGTATAGGATGGTGATGTAGGGGATGTTAAAGCTCACATGTTTGTGTTCAAGCTTCATGATTCTCATCTCATTTGAGGGTTGAAGCTTGAATAATGGTAATGAGGAAGAAGAAGAACCTAGAAAGCAACCATGGGAGCAACTCAAGAAAATGGCTAAGTGTTGAGAATGAGCAAAGAATGAATGGCAACTCTTGACCCCCACTCATTCTAGCAAGGAATTTTGCAATATAAAATTGCAACCATGCTTGAATAGTGAGTCAAGATGAATAAACAAATATAACTCCCATGCTTGCAACCATGCTCTCAATTTACACCTCATTTCTATTTTTCTCAAAAATAGAAAATCAAGCCATGCTTCATTATTATATATATATCATATATATTAATATATATATATATATATATATATATATAATGAAGAATAATTAGTGAGCTAATGATATTAGTTAAGATATAATTATATCACATATAATGTATATCACATTATTAAATCAACACTTGATTTAATAACCGGTTATATCACATATGACCGACTAATATCATTTATCTGTATATCACATTATCAAATCAACACTTGATTCGACAATCTGGTTATATCACATATAACCGAACCGATAACAGATAACTGCCAGATTACAATACGGTATCATATACACGTATTTAATCAGGCCCACACACATATCACATATGTGTCCTACTTCGTTTCGCTTGAACCAGGAAACTTCTGTGTGGGACTCTAAAGACTCGTCAATACGCCAGCAGTAGGTGATGATCACATCAGTCACCTACAAGCCGTCAGCGGTACTAGCTGGACGTAACGGCTACCCGGGTATTGAGCGATATGAAGATCAACAAGCAAGCTTGTCCATAGTCTCCATGAAGCCTATCAGTAACACAACAGTACAGTCTGGTCTCTTCATCTGATATGTCGTATATCATGTCTGGGGTGCTAAACATCAGACCCCAGTAACGTGATAAGTCATGCCGATGTCTAGCCTATAACGGTTCGAGAAACTACTGATAACACTTAACAGTAAATCTCATAAGTAGCCCTGGCCAGGGACTTCCAGTTATAGCCAATCGAGCATAGCGCAACATCAACCCCCAATACCGGAAAAGAAGAAACCCCTCCTATCGCTCATTGTCTCCATGCGACTCGGGACTGTACCCAAAATCCACCTGTTTGCACGTCTCCTTTGAGCATGGTAGGGAGGAAATCAAAGCACAATGGGAGCCGCATAAGACTCTATGACGATCTCGGGTCTACAGACTAACCTGTACCAGTGTCACCAGAGAACTGCTATCTGACGATAGGTATACTACCACATTGGAGTCCTCGGCGAGTCCGTTCGGTGTACCCATTCTCTAATGAGCACCTGTGTACAATCTTTGATGTCACACGCCAATGGTTGTGGGATCAACCATCGCCCTCCAAGGGACAAGAAACCTACACACTAGTCAACTCTGGAATATCGATGCCCTAGTCTCGATATTCCCTCGACTAGGAACTGATTAAAGGATGTACTTTTGGACCACCCTGGCCCCACTAGTATGATCTCATCATAGTCCTGGTAGTCAAGTACATATCCTAAGGGCTTTATCAACATGTAAGAGACATACAGTATAAATACCAGTCTACATGTTAAGATAAAGGTAACCTGATAGCATACTGTCATGTCGAGCAAGAAAGTCCTCTATATATATGTCCAAGCATCGACTAAATCAACAATAATGGCCTCTAGGGCATACATATTCCTTACAGAACACATCATATGTTAAGATAAAGGTAAACCAAATAGCGTAGTATCATTTTGAGCAAGATTGTTTCTGTACATACATATCCCTAGCATCCTATACAATAAAGGCCTCTAGGGCATACATATCCAACAATCTCCCACTTGCACTAAGGCCATTAGTTGGCGCAATAAGTACCCATTGTCTGCACTATATGTTGGAGATAGTGCCCTCACAGTCGATTATTGGATCACAGGCACGTGATTGCAATGATTGAGGGAGGACCTATCCCGGTAGGACATTCTTACTCAAGATGATAGTATGCTATCTGGTTTATCTTTATCATCGTGTACAGCTTTAGGTGACCTGACAGGTCGCTATTACACGTTAATAGAGCCCCTAGGATTCTTGCTTGACTGCCAGCAGTATGAGGGCGATCATATACGTGAGTGCTGGTAGTCTATAAGCACATCCTTAAAAGGTCCCTAGTCGTGGGAGTTTCGAGATAGGGCATCGATACTCCAGAGTAGACTAGTGTATACAGTCGAGACCCCGACGAGGGGGGGTGGCCGGTCTCACAGGCCACTGGTGTCAGTTGGTTCACCTAAGATGTATGCTGGTGCTTATTGGGTTATGAGTACACCGGACAGGACTCGCCGGGAACATGCTAGTTGGTCTTATACCTGACGTCAGATAGCAGTTCCCTGGTGACATGTATACAGGTTAGTTCATCGACCTGAGGATCGTCATTTGTCTCGTGTGAGTTCCCACTGTACTTTGATTACTACCCTACCACGCTCAAAGAAGACGTGCAAACAGGTTTTAGTTGGGTTCAGTCCCGAGCCACATGGAGGCAGTGAGCGGATCTTCAGGGGTTCGTCTCTCCCGGTATTGGGGGTGAGGTCGCGCTGTGTCTAGGAGAGCCAGAACATGAAAAGTCCTTGGCCAAGGCAGGAGATTTAATGGTAGGTATTCCAGTAGTATCTCAGGGTGTTCGGGGCTGATCTCTGACACGACTTGTACCGTTTTTGGGGGTTTGACTTTTACCAACCCCCTAGGCCTGCCATGCGATGCTCATAGACGAACAGACCGGACTGTACGGATACTGTCACTGACAGGCTCAATAGGGTGTCAGGATGAGTTCGCTCATCGACGTCCCTTTTGGTCAATACCTGGTAGCCCGTCACGTATTGGCTTATACCTCTGACGTGCTAGTGGTTAAATCCACAACCAAGGTGTTGACGAGTCTTTAGAGTCCCCCACATTCTGTTGCTCAAGTTTTCGGGCGAAACGCTGTAGAGGCCGTATGGAAATATGGCAGGGTTTGATCAGATACGTGCGGTATTGCACGGATCAGGATCGGACGGTTTATACTAGCGGGCTTTGGTTTAAGCCGGATCCTAGTATTGGACAGTGTAGATTTTGTCTCATTGCATTTGTATTCGGTCGGAATACAAATGCGGGTGTGTATACACAGTTGCGGGGTTTTCCTGTAATTTATTACGGGACCAGTTTTCTAGAGTTGCCAGTTTGCTTTCCGTTTCGATCATATTTCTTTGTATCCTTCATTGGCCGAAGATTGGTGGAGGAGGGCTTATTTGCATTTGTGCAAATAAGCAATTTGGAAGGGGGTCTTTGCATATTGTTGGATCATGATGGAGGACCATCCCTTGACTTTCCTTGGTTCATGATTGCTTGACTTTAGAGCAATCATGGTTGTTGATGATTGGTTGATGGAGTGTGAGTTTTAGTGGGTGATCATTTCCTTTTTCATGATAGCCTTATCTCTCTCTCCCTTGGATTATTGGTGGGCTCACTCATTCTTTTGATTGATACACTCCCTTATTCATTCTCTCCTCTCCCATTCCAATGCATGGCCGGCCACTTCTAATGGGGGATGTCCCATTTTGAGTGGGGGTTCTTGGTTGATCTCATATCATATTTCTTCACCAAAATTCCCAAGTAAAACTCCATGGTTCATCCCTCTAACAAAAGGCAACATCCACTACCCCGAAATGAGACATGAGCACTACACATTCTACAGCAAACCTTGGGCACGTCGGCTCGCCAACTTCGTGCCCGAGTTGCCTCGGTATAGAGGTGGGAGCCCGTAAAAGAAGCAGGCGACGTGGTGCCCTTCCGGCGACGAGGAGGAGACCGGAGATTCCGCGGGGAGATCGGGACGACGACGAGAAGACCGGAGGACACGGATCGCTCGGTATATCTCTCTTCCCATCTTATAGTTAGCTAGGACTAGATTAATGGCACGACCCGGGTTTATAGTGCGCGGTGGTGCAGGTTTGAAAAGTTAAAGTAAATCACCGCTTCCGCATTCCGGCGTCGGATTGACGGCCGGGGCGCCGCCGTGCACTTACAGTGGTATCAGAGCCTCGCCATTAACATAGTCAAGCTTTGTCTAATGTGTTTTACGTTTCCGATCGAACAAAATTCCAAAACCCATATTTTTCCTAACATCAGTTTCTGTCGATTTTTTTCTGGCTCGAAATTTTTTTTAGTATGTTGCAGAATGATGTCCAGAGTATCCTAAGAACACTGTAAAAATTTGGTGATCTGATCTTTCCATACGACCGTGGAACCGCGGCCATAACCCCTCTTTGGCCGCGGTTCCGCCGCAGGAATTTGGTTTCATTCCGCCAGTTTTTTGCAGTGGGCTTTTTGACTGAAAATAGGGGTTTTGGTATACTTTGTTTGGGCCCAGAATTTCTGTGAGTGCTACAGTATTGCTTGGGGGCCCACTTGGTATATTTGATCGATCGGAAAATTTTAAACACATTAGTTCACAGTATTTACATTATATCTGCGACCGTGAATGTCACTTGATCGGTAAACTTGTCTAGCTGCTATAGCCCGGTTAGACGGATTTGCGAACGTGACTTTCACGTTGATGTTCTGTGTATTGCTGTGATGTTGCGGATCGGTCGTGGGGGATAGCCTGGTTGCAGTGGTAGTACAGTTTTGTTGTATTATGTACATTTGATATTGCGGGACGAGCGTCCGACATGTGGACTGCCGTCACTGCCTGTTTGTATTATTATTTTGGGGCACGACCAGGTTGCGGTCGATGTACCCGTTGTATGTATATTTTACTTTCTGTAGTATGATTGCCCCGCGGAGGGGTGCACGGATAGCCGGGTTCAAGTGGGCAACAAGCCCGCATCTCATGGCATTGAGACGGAGGGGGCTTTACTCTAGAATTGGCGGGTTATTCGCCGCACTCGTAGGGGGTACAGGTTGACCCAGGAAGGGTGCCCAAGTTACCGGATTCCGTGAAGTGCTGGGTGGTCCATTCACGTTGCTGAAGGAGGCTGCCTCGCTTCAGGTTTTGGCGGGTAACTTGCTACGCCCGTAGGGGTCTAGGATTTCATTGCACAGGCTATCCACACGACCAGGGGAACGTCGAGTTTCAGCGGCTCTGTGAAACCCGGGGATCCCAGATATCTGTATTGTTCTGTGATGCTGTACATTTCTGTGATGTTGCATTTTATCACACCTTGAGCAAAATATTATATATTGATATATATACTAGTCGATGTTGTATATGTTTTGCATCCGCGCTAGTCCAGTCCCCGCTCTGTCGTTAGTTAGCTAACCTAACGGGTAATGACGGGACCCAGTGGCGAATGCGGATGGCATATACGTACATCAGTATATTTTCGTTCTTTGTGGTGTGATCAATTGATGGGACTGCATTGATTCGGATCAATGCAAGTTAAAAACAAACCTATTCTGATGTTGTTGGAACACTTTTCAAAAAGCTGTTATTGCAAGGACGTTCACTTTTGTTTTGCACAGTGGTATTCGGTTGGAATATCCTGCTCCTCAGTCGACGAGGCAAGGGCCGAGATCCCTTCACCGGGAGTGACCCCTTAGACAAAAGTTTGCGTCAGGGCAATAACTTCACTATAGCCGATTACTTTTGCTTTGCATCGTGGTATTCAGTTGGAATATCCTGCACCTCATTCTACGGGGAAAGAGCCGAGATCCCTTCACCGGGAGTGACCTCTTTAGTAAAGGTTTTCGTCACTATATTTTTATCAAGCTATCCGTTCCTTCAACGATATCAAGTTCATTACGTTAAAGGTTTTCGCCAGAAACCATTCGTAGCCCTCCATCATTTCGGCTAAATATTCGGTAGTATTCAAGCTATGTATTTTGACCTCACGCCAAGGCATAGTGATTGGTAGATGCCGGATATTTAGCTGTTGCATAGATAGATGCGTTGGTTTGGGATAGTCGTACTATTATTTTGGCCTACGTCAAGGGTATGTACGGGTGGGTTCAAATTAACCTGGACAATGATGGGTAGAACTTGACATGTGACTTATGATATTTTGAACTCACGCCAAGGTCATAAGAGCATGGGGCAAAAATCACATCGGGAGTTTCTAAAGAAACTGAAACTTGCCAGATATGCGCATACCTTCTGGTGTGTGATAACGTGAGCGGATTCCGTCACCTTATCATGCGATGATAGTTGGATCCCGATTCCCACTGATGAGTTGGTTTACTCCTCAGGACATCCCGACTAATTCTTCTTTTAGGTTTGGAGAAGAATTTGACGGTACAGTGGGAGGTTTCCAGATTAGATAAATTGGTAACCATTCTGATCTCGGATAGAGTGCACGCTGAGTGTTTCTTTTCTCTCTCTCTTTGGTAGCGACCATTGACCCGACCCTAAGACTATGACTCAGAGACCAAAATTAACCGAACCTTCTTAAACACTGGCTTTTGGATTGTCAGAGTTGCAAACCTCATTGCCACTCCTACTTTTACCCTTTTCTCCAGGACACCCCGTATTACTACGAACGTCCACTTCCATTGGACAAAACCATCGTATGGTTATATACGAACTCGAAGGGATTTATTCAAGGATGGTTTCAGGTTCTGGAGAAAACGGATAGGATTATTCAGTTGTCTTTTCCTTTCACCTTCTCTCAAGTTGTGAGTACTCCTTGGTTTAGGAGATAGTACACCTATTACGCAAATTGGATAGTCTTCTTCCAAACCATAGGCAGGTGCCGACCGGTAAGGAATGAAGAAAACCAATTAGCCTAGCGATGGTGTACAGAAGGTATTATGTAAAGACAAAGAAAGGGATTAGTAAGAGGGCAAAGTAAATTGCGACTGATATTCACGACCAAACCAAGTATTTCATTACCACTTCCACTTCAGCTTTGTATTTCTCCAGGACACTCCGTATCACTACGAAGATCCACAGTTTATTGGATACTCCATCGTATGGTTATATACGAACTCGAAAGGAACTTGTTCCAGTTCGGGGATGGATTCTGGTTCAGGAGAAATAGGAATAAGGTTTATTCAGGTGTCTTTTATCTTCACCTTATCTCGCATTGCGAGTGTTCCTAGGATTGGGACAGTACACCCATTATGCTTATTGAATAGTCTTCTTCCAAACCATAGGCTGGTGCCGAACGGTAGGGAAGGAAGAAAACCATTTGGCCTAAAGGGGCGTACAGAAGGTAATGACTAAAGACATATGAAGGGATTTGGAGAGGTGGCAGAGATTTATACGGTTACAGTTGTGAATCTGGAAGAGGCATTACTAGGAATACCAAGATACCCCTACGAAACATTTCAATGTTTCAGTTTCACTGTGTACTGTTAAAGGAAAACTGATTTCCCGATTAGACACTTGCTCCAGGGTATGTATTTACCAGGTATGATTCTCACATTTGTATGATTTTACAGATGATGAGTGGGAGTAAGTTATTGGGAATTGGGTGATCATCCTCATTATATCGGGATTCGTTGTAATCGGTGATATTTGAGGAAGTCACCTGGGTTGTTTGCCGGACGGCGAATATTTGGTTTTGAATATCCGTTGTGATGCACCAATTTCAAATTGATATATATGTACGTCTATTTTTATAGAGTGAGATATACCTTTTTGAAATTATGTTTGTGACATTTACCTATATCAGTGGATGGTAAGGTAAGGAGCATTGAACAGCGGTGTAATTCTTCTTAACCATAAGTACAGTTTTCAACCTGCAACACACAGGGAGTGAGTTATTAGACTCAAGGGACTTATACAGAGTATTGTATGTTGTCCAGTGTCCATTAGGATAGAGGGGTTGGTCCTCGTACTATATTCGGTTTACTTATGACTTCTCTAGTTTTTAGACAGGTGTTTCGTAGAAACACAGGGTCTAAGTTTTGAGAAGTTATAGGCATAAGAGTAAAATAGAGAACTAGGTGTTGCAAGTATCGGGATTCTTCAAGGAGATCGAAGATGTAGATACTTGTGTACGGTATTCAGGTGTTAGTAATGATTAAGAGAACTTGCTTCTCTTTCAGGTTACTCATAATTGGAAGCATTCCTAAGTTGAGTAACGCTGATTGGCCTCTTTCCATTTAGTTGACATACACTGGAGACAGCTGCATGATTTGAATCTGGTTCAATTAAATCAGTGCCTCGGTTTCTATATTGGATATAGAACAGTTCATATCTTAACGATGTTAAGGTACGGGGAGTTGTCCGGCCTATGCTTAAAACCAGACTCTGGATAACTCAAGGCATGTTTCTGTAATGGCTGTTTGTGGGTTGACCCAGGCTATGACGAGGGTTGACTTTCTACCATCTGGAAGATCAATAGTGATATTGTTCTAGACTCGCCACAGTTTTAATAAAAAAATGGATTTTTTCAGAAAACAGTAGTGGGAGTATGGTAGAACTGGAAGTGATTCCAGAACCGCAAACGATTACTGAAGATTTGATAAGGAACCTAAAGATTCAATCTGGGTTGACATTCCATTGGCCACTCCGCAGATAAGGTGGGTAACTTCAGGCACCCGAGAGGTACTCCGGTAGCCTCAAGGACGGTGACAGGGAAGTTCTTGTTTACCCAGACTTACCATTGTTGTTGTTCCAGACTGTGAGACCCAACAGGAGGATGAGTATAGCGTCATTCTAAACTAGCTTTAGAAGTGTACGTCTATATGACTTTGCCAGAGGGTTGTCGTGGTCAGTGGGAGCAGCGGAAGCATGGTAGACAGGTAGCTTATGTCTATTTATAGACTAAAGCAAATATAGCGGAAATAGATCATTAATTTCTGATGTGACAGTCATAGGTTTGACTTCATCAGAATAGGGGATGGATCTGTTGAGAAGGTAGTAGGGTGTGATGTCCTGGTATTTGGATGACATACACAGAGTAGGAAGTGATATTCCTATACTACGATCGGTTATACTTTGGTCGTCACACAGTGGTTTCTCCACATGGGACTTGGACATTATATCAGATATACTGGTTACTAGATCTATGCTTTTAGATCTAGATTTGGGTAGTTTCCCAATCTGGGTACTTAGACAGCATTCTATGAGTATTTAGAATGGACGACTCCATGCACGGTAGTGTACCTGCAGATGATGGAGTCACCCTCTCTAAAGGTGTCTTACAGACTAAATGGGAGAGGGATGTGCATGATTGGAAGATCGCTTGCTTAGGCAATTGAGTCAATCATGAGATGTCAAGTACCACACCAGATGTTCTTTTTGCGGTAGGTGCAATAAGTTGATATTGATCCAATCCTGGAGAAACAGTCGGAAGCAGTTTTAGAATATAAGTGGATGTTCTAGGGATATGATAACGACAGCCTCATTCGGGAGTCAGTTATCATTCCAGGCTTCCAAGGTGACCTGGACGACAAGGAGGTTGTCAGAGTTATAGTTTTCTTTTTGACGAGGGGCAGTATTTTGGACAGGTGGTCCAAGGCAATACTGAGGGAGGCATGGCGCAGGATACTGATTAAGTTCAGTTGACGATACAGTCTAAGAAGTTTGGATTTGGAGTTCATTTATGAGCTAGGTCCCATCAGACATCCAGACACATTCTAAGACAGGTATTGCTCATTTCGGGAGATAGCTTTCTCCGCGAACTTGAGATATAGAGAGACATAGAAAGAAACATCAAAGCGGATCCACTCACTGAGGCTATTCCTCGAACGCAATAGTTTCGCAAACGGGATTTGTGAGACTGACTAGTAGAGGAGTTGGGTGTTCGGTATCACACGGGCTGTGAGTATGCGACATCGCAATAATTAGCATTGAGTGCAAGTGGGAGATTGTTGGAGATAGTGCCCTCACAGTCGATTATTGGATCACTGGCACGTGATTGCAATGATTGAGGGAGGACCTATCCCGGTAGGACAGTCTTACTCAAGATGATAGTATGCTATCTGGTTTATCTTTATCATCGAGTACTGCTTTAGGTGACCTGACAGGTCGCTATTACATGTTGATAGAGCCCCTAGTGTTGGGGATAGTGCCCTCAAAGTCAATTATTGGATCGCAGGTACGTGATTGCAATGATTGCGGAGGACCTATCCCGGTAGAACAGTCTTACTCGAGATGATAGTATGCTATCTGGTTTGCCTTGATCAGTCGTGTACATGTTCAGGTGACTGATTGCATGTTACACTTTGATAGAGCCCTTAGGATCTTGCTTTACTACCAACAGTATGATGGCGATCATATACGTGAGAGTTGGGTAGTTTATATGCATATCCTTAATTGTGGTCCCTAGTCGTGGGAGTTTCGAGACAGGGCATCGATACTCCGGAGTAGACTAGTGTATACAGTCGAGACCCCGACGAGGGGCGGTGGACGGTCTCACAAGCCACTGGTGTCAGTTGGATCACCTAAGATGTATACAGGTGCTCATTGGGTTATGAGTACACCGGACAGGACTCGCCGGGAATCTGCTAGTTAGTACTATACCTATCGTCAGATAGCAGTTCCCTGGTGACATGTGTAAGTCCATATTGCGACCCCCGGTGCTTACGGGGAGGCGGAAACGGTATAAAAAACGAATTTTTATCGCAAGAGGCAACATGGACTAAACTTGGTCGGGATCGTTGTCTAAACTAAAACTAGCAATCTAGCTAAAGAGAGTTAGCTACTATGGAAGATGGTTATACCTAAACTTGAACTCCTTCTTCTTCAAACCTTGTAGAGGTTGATGGTTCTCTTTACGTCGCCTTCTCCCGTCGAAGATGGATCCACCTCGAAGGTTCGACTTTGGGCTCTTCCTCGATCTTTGAGTGAACTAGGGTTTCCGGCTTGCTAAACCTTCATCCTAGAATGAGTAGAGAGAGATTAGGGTTTGCTTTTCTTTCTAAAGAGAATGATTCTCAACACATGAGAAGGTTTCTCTTTTCAAGAGGAAGAAGAAGATGAAATGAGGAGAGAGAGAGGTTATGATAGAATGAGCTCAATTATTTCTTTCTTGCAACCATATTGCAAAAGAAATGAATTATCTAAATGATAATAATTGAAATAAGAATAGTTGATGGTAATTTTGGAATGACCACTATCATGCTTCTTTAAATGAAGTGTAAGCATGAATCAAGGAAGACTTTCAAGGCATGAAAGTGGTCAATGGTCAACAAGTCAACCAAGGTCAACAAGTCAACAAAAAAACAACCATAACATAATTCTTATTTAATTACTATTATTAATAGATAATATATATAAATCCATTAGGGTTTGGAAAATGAAGACTGTCAACTGTGCATACGCACCCGATCCGAAACCCTAATGAAAAACCTCATTCTCCGCCTCAAGCAACTGTGCATACACACCTGCATTCTCGTTCCGAGGAACAAGAATACCAAGATATAAAAGCAACCCCCAAAACATATACCAGTATCTGGCTCAAACCAGAGCCTGCCAGTATAATCCGTCCGGACTCCAAACGTGCATAAGTGCGCGGATGAGAACGAACCCTGTCGCAAAACCATGCGACCTCTACTCTGTTTTGCCCAGAGGCGAATACCCTCTGTGTGGGACTCTAAAGACTCGACACTACGCTGGCAGTGGGTTTAACCACAGACCGCAAGCGGCACTAGCTGTGCGTAACGGTCCCCAGGTAGATGCCGACAAGAAGGCTGACGAGGTGAAACCCCATCTGAACTCCTACTGAGTCTGAATGTGACATTCTCCGTACAGTCCGGTCTGTTCGTCTGATACATCGCATGGCGGGCCTAGGGGGCGGTAAAACGTCAGTCCCCAATAGCGGTACAAGTCGTGTCGGAGTGAAGCCCAAAACACCCTGAGATAACACTGGAAACCTACCAGTATATCTCGCTTGCCCTGGCCAGGGACTACTCGTGTAATGGCTCTCCTAGACACAGCGCGATGTCAACCCCCAATACCGGGAGAGACGAATCCTGTCTAACCGTCACTGCCTCCAAGTGCTTCGGGACTGCACCCAACCACCACCTGTTTGCACGACTCCTTTGAGCCGTGGTAGGGTAGTGATCAAAGTGCAGTGGGAACACACTCGAGGCGAAGTGTCAGTGTCAAGTCAGCGGACTAAGCTGTACTCATGTCACCTGGGAACTGATAACTGACGATAGGTATAATACCAACCTGTCAGTTCCCGACGAGTCCTGTCCAGTGTACTCGTAACCCAACGAGCACCCGTATACTATCTCCAGTACGACGTACTGATGGCTGTGGGACAGACCATCTCCCACACTGGGATGAGAAGCGCATACGCTAGTCTACTCCGGAGTATCGATGCCCTGTCTCGATAGTCCTACGACTAGGGACCTGTATAAGGATGTGCCTATAGATTACCCAGCCCCCACTAGTGTGACTGCCATCACAACGCTGGTAATCAAGCAAGGATCCTAAGGGCTCCACTAATGCGTATAAGTGATATACTGAAATAAACACAAGTACACATTGAAGTAGAAACAAACCAAGTAGCATACTACTATGTTGAGCAAGATTGTTTATACAAGGTGAATATCCCAAGCTTCCATCAAGTAATATACAAACTAGTATGATACAGTAATGGCCTCTAGGGCATATACACTAACAATCTCCCACTTGCACTAAGGCCATGTACTGGCGTATCGAAGACCTATCATCTCGATCAGCCGCTCGAACTGAGTCTGGGGTAGGGCCTTGGTGAATGGATCTGCAGTGTTCTCTTCTGAAGCAACCCTCCGAACCTCGATCTCCTTGCGATCCACGATCTCCCTGATCAGGTGATACCGCCTCAAGATGTGCCTGGATCTCTGATGGGACCTGGGTTCCTTTGCTAAAGCTATAGCCCCGTTGTTGTCGCAATACAGAGGTACTGGGTCAACAATGGACGGAACCACCTGAAGTTCTTTTAAGAACTTCCTTATCCAGACAGCTTCTTTTGCGGCATCAGATGCAGCGATGTATTCCGCTTCCATAGTCGAGTCTGCAACGGTTTCCTGTTTGGAACTCTTCCAACACACCGCCCCTCCATTGAGGGTAAAGACAAAACCCGACATGGACTTGGAATCATCCTTGTCACTCTGGAAGCTGGAGTCAGCAAAGGCCTCAATCTGGAGGTCTTTTCCGCCATACACCAAGAACATCTCCTTAGTCCTCCTCAGGTACTTGAGAATGTTCTTTACCGCTATCCAATGTTTCTCCCCAGGGTTTGACTGATACCGGCTTACTACACTCAGTGCATAAGCTACATCCGGTCTGGTACACAACATCGCATACATTATAGAGCCTACCGCAGAAGCGTAGGGTATAATAGACATGCGATCCCTCTCCAAATCAGTCTTGGGAGACATCTCTTTAGAGAGGGTGATTCCGTGACAAGCCGGTAAGTTACCGCGCTTGGAATCTTCCATACTGAATCTTTTCAGTACGGTGTCGATGTACCTGGACTGTGAAAGTCCTAATATCCTCTTGGATCTATCACGATGGATCCGGATCCCCAGGATGTAAGAGGCATCACCCAGGTCTTTCATGGAGAACCTTTGTGACAAGAAACCCTTGACAGATTGTAGCATAGGAATGTCATTTCCTATTAAGAGAATGTCATCCACGTATAAAACAAGGAATACTACAGTTCTCGCTACAAATCTACTATAGATGCATGGTTCATCTGGATTTTTGATAAAGTCAAATTCCTTGACCGTCTCATCAAAACAGATGTTCCAACTCCGCGATGCCTGCTTTAGTCCATAGATGGACTTAAGCAACTTGCACACCTTTCCGCTGCTCCCACTCTGAATGAAACCCTCTGGCTGATCCATATAGACACACTCCTCTAAATTTCCATTTAGAAAAGCGGTTTTTACGTCCATCTGCCAAATCTCATAATCGTGGAAGGCAGCAATGGCAAGAAGGATCCGAATGGATTTCAGCATAGCCACTGGAGAAAAGGTTTCGTCGTAGTCCAAGCCAGGTCTTTGACGGAAACCCTTTGCTACAAGTCTAGCTTTATAGGTCTCAACCTGTCCATCTACACCAATCTTCCTTTTGAAGATCCACTTGCATCCTACGGGTTTTACCCCGTCTGGAGCAATGTCCAACGTCCATACTTTGTTGGTGTACATGGACTCCATTTCGGTCCGCATTGCATCCAGCCATTTTACCGAGTCAATGCTCTGAACGGCCTGCTGGAAGCTAGTAGGCTCATCATAGTCTATGATGCAATCCTCTCTATCCCCGTCTATGAGAAAACCGTAGTATCTCTTGGGCGGATGAGACTGCCTACTACTTCTGCGGAGCGGCATAGGAATGTCCTGTTCATTTGAACCCTCTGGTCCCTCTAAGCTTTCAGTAATAGCTCGTGGTTCTGGAATTTCTTCCAGTTCTACTGTGCTCCCACTTATCTGGTTTTCCAAAAACTCAGTTTCCAAGAAGTAGGCATGACGAGAAACAAGGACTTTTTGTTCCTCTTCATAGTAGAAGAAATATCCCTTGGAGTTCTTTGGATATCCCACGAACTTACACTGTACTGAACGCGCCTCGAGCTTGTCCGCATGCTGCTTTTTAACAAAAGCTGGACATCCCCAAGTCTTGATGTGACTGAGATGGGGTCTCTTCCCACACCACATCTCATATGGTGTAGTAGGCACAGTCTTAGTAGGAACTCGGTTCAATAGGTACGCAGCTGATTCTAGTGCATACCACCAGAATGATCGCGGTAACTCAGCGTTACTCATCATGGACCGTACCATATCCAATAGGGTCCGGTTCCGTCTCTCCGATACACCGTTATGTTGCGGGGTGTATGGAGGAGTAAGCTGAGAGAGAATCCCATTCTCTTTTAAATAATTTAGGAACTCGGCACTTAAGTATTCTCCACCTCGATCCGATCTTAGAATCTTGATACTTTTGCCGGTCTGTTTTTCTACTTCATTCTTAAATTCCTGGAATTTTTCAAAAGCTTCGGACTTATGTTTCATTAAGAAGACATAACCGTATCTTGAAAAATCATCCGTAAAAGTAATGAAGTAAGAATAACCGCTTCGCGCATGTGTAGACATTGGACCGCACACGTCGCTGTGTACGAGTCCCAAGAGCTCGCTCGCTCTTACTCCGTGTCCAGTGAACGGAGTCTTTGTCATCTTTCCTTTGAGACAGGATTGACAAGTGGCATATGATTGATATTCGAACGGATCCAAATATCCTTCTGTATGTAACTTAGTCAACCTTCTCTCATTGATGTGACCCAGTCTACAATGCCATAAGAAAGTCTGATTAATATCTGGTGACTTTCTTTTGTGTGTATTCTGGACATTGAAAATCTGTGGTTGGTTTAATACGTATATACCATTGCTCAATGTACCTGACCCAATCAGAACTTGATTAAGGTGAATGTTAACAACATTACTTACAAACGCAAATTCATAACCTTCTTTAGAAACCAAAGATACAGAAATGATATTACAAGTTGCGTTGGGTACAAAAAAGCAATTACGCAAAACCAAAACATGTCCATCTGACATTCCTAGGTGATAGTCCCCCACGGCTTTAGCATCCATGCTAGCTCCGTTCGCAACTCTGAGGGTCATGTCACCTTCCTTCAAAAACCTACGGTTTCTCAACGCCTGCAAAGAATTACAGATATGAGATCCTGATCCGGTATCCAATACCCAGGAAGTAGAGTTTATAGAAAGACAGTTTTCAATAACATACACACCTGAAGCTGAAGCTGCAACCTGCTTCAGTTCCTGTGTCCTGGCTTTCCAAGCCCTGCAATCTTTCTTCCAGTGTCCACTCTTGTGACAATAGAAGCATTCCTCTTTACCAACAAGCTTCCCCGCTATCTTTGTTGCCTTTTCCTTTCCCTTCGCACCCACTTTACTAACACCGCCCCTTGGTTTGGCGGGGGCTTTCCTCTTCTTTCCCTTGGCTTTCGCCTTGGACCTAGAAGAAGAAGATCCTCCTACAAACAAAGTGGATGTATCCCTACCCTTCTGTAGGGTGCCCTCTGTGCTCCTCAGCAGGTTGAGGAGTTCTGAAAGTTCAACTTCCTTTTCTTGCAAGTTGAAATTCAGTATGAACTGGGCGTAAGTGGATGGAAGGGACTGGAGAATTATATCCGTGTAGAGTTCACTATCCAACGTGGTCCCAAGTTCCGCGAGCTCCTCAGTGTAGCCAATCATCTTAAGCACGTGGTCCGCTACCGATGATCCGACGGCCAACTTAGTCGAAAATAACTTCTTCGACACTTCGTATCTTGCGATACGAGACTGCTCTCCATACAGTTCTTTTGTATGAAGAAATATGGATTCCAAATCCATATTCTCGTGCCTCCTCTGATGGTCGTTGTCCATCGAGGCAAGTACGAGGCATCTGGCCTTCGCGCTGTCTATCTCCCAAGTCTTACGGATTTCCTTATCCGCGACGCTGGAGGTGGGACCTGGGACGGGGGGAGCTTTGGTGGTAAGAAGATACCCCAGCTTGTCGTAAGAGATTGCCAATTTGACATTCCTGAGCCAATCTTTGTAGTTTGGCCCTGTCAGTATGTTTTTATCTAGAAGTAACTTAAGTCCAGTCATTTCGATTTGGTCGCTGCAGGGGGAGAGAAGAAACACTTAGCACGATGCTCTTGCAAGTTTAGAATGGTTTTTAATTTGTCTAAACAGGATGGCTCCCACTGTCTCTCGAATCCCTCCTCAAACCACAAAGGAAGAATTAGCCGGGATCAATCCCACCGTACAATACTTGCTTAACCGTTCAGCCAGGCCAGTGTCGGTACTTCGAGGGAGGTTTTCCAACGCTTTCGCGAAGTTCCTTAATTTAAGAACCTCTTTTCCCTGGGGGCGTAGCCCCGCTAACACCTTTCTAGGCACCTACTAGGTTTATAGCATTGATCGTTTAGTGAGAAATTTCCCGAGGAGTAGCATATACTCACAGTAGGATCGGGATCCAAATATCATCGCGTGACGAAAATGAAGGAATCCTACCATAATCATCACACTCCAAATGGTATGCAAATCTAGCAAGTTTCAGTACTTATGAAACTCCCGATGTGGATTTTTGCCCCATGCTCTTATGACCTTGACTTTGGCCAACAAATCATAAGTCACATGTCAAGTTCTTCCCGTCGTTATCCAGGTTAATTTGAATCCACCCGTACATACCCTTGACTTTGGCCAACAAGGCAGTACGACTGTTCCAAATCAACGCATCTATCTATGCTGCACATGAATATCCAATAGCTACCAATCACTATGCCTTGACTTTGGCCAACAAACACAGCTTGAATACTATTGACTATTTATGTGAAACGACGGAGGGCTACGAATGGTTTTGGCGAAACCGTGAACGTAGTGAACTTGATATAATCGATGGAACGAGATAGCTTTTAGAAGGAGTGGCTCAAGCTCCGCATTTAAAAGTTAGTTTTGAAAAGAACCGAGTGGTTTTTCGAAAGTGTTCCATCGACTTAAACTTGGTTTATTATCTTGCATTAGTTCTTTTAATGCGTGATATTCTTGCATTAGTTCTTTTAATGCGTCCCATCATTTAATTCCTACCATTGCAGAAAACAACCAAAATATGACGTACGCTTATGCCATTCGCATTCGCCACGGGGTCCCGTCATCACTCGTTAGGTTACTTAACTAACGACAGAGCGGGGGCTGGGCTAGCGCGGCTGTAAAACATAAGCAACGCCTAAATAGAAAGCAATGATAGACATTACAGATCACAGATGAATACATTGGATATACTAGCAATCCGCATTTCTTTCGAGCCTGAAACGAAAAGCGGATAACACGGTCGCGGTGAATAGCAAATACCCCACCCAAGACCCCTACGGGTGCGGCAAACTACCCGCCAAGTTCCCGGTAGTTTGTGCACCCCACCATGGGTCTATCCTAGGAGCAAAAACAGTAAAAAGAATTATACAATGACGGCTACAACCCCGACCCGGTTGTGCGGCCAAACAAATAATATAATTACATCAATTTACATTTACAATGAATGAAAGAAAAACAAAAGCTCATCTCACATCCACCCCGGCTATTCACCCGCGACAGTCCAACACATTCATATACACATTCCAGCACATTACAGATCATGTATAACCCCGACTAATCGACTTATAGCGATTAGCCGACGTTCAATACATGCAAACATCACAGATATAACCAACATAGCCAAAGTGCAATGAAGTTCGGAAAAAAATACGGAATTATAGGACCCCAAAAGTGAATTTCAGTTCTGGAAAATCTGGGTACATATAATATATCTGAAAAATCCCAAAACCAACACAGAAGAACACTGCACGAAAAACGATGCAAAGATGACTACAACCTGCGGCGGTTCCGCGGCCAGATGAGTAGGTGAGGCCGCGGAAGGGCGGCGGATTGGAGGAAACATGCTATCGTTTTTCTTGTGTGTTCTTAGAAAACCCTGAGACGAATTTACAAGTATAAAGTTTTTCATTTTAAGCAGAAAAAATTTCAACAGAAAGTTAGGGTTTTGAATTTCCGGTTTTGTGATTTTTCGTTTCCGAACTTCGTTACACTTCACTACCAAGCTAGTTTAAGTTTAGTTAGGCTCTGATACCACTGTAAGTCCATATTGCGACCCCCGGTGCTTACGGGGAGGCGGAAACGGTATAAAATACGAATTTTTATCGCAAGAGGCAACATGGACTAAACTTGGTCGGGATCGTTGTCTAAACTAAAACTAGCAATCTAGCTAAAGAGAGTTAGCTACTATGGAAGATGGTTATACCTAAACTTGAACTCCTTCTTCTTCAAACCTTGTAGAGGTTGATGGTTCTCTTTACGTCGCCTTCTCCCGTCGAAGATGGATCCACCTCGAAGGTTCGACTTTGGGCTCTTCCTCGATCTTTGAGTGAACTAGGGTTTCCGGCTTGCTAAACCTTCATCCTAGAATGAGTAGAGAGAGATTAGGGTTTGCTTTTCTTTCTAAAGAGAATGATTCTCAACACATGAGAAGGTTTCTCTTTTCAAGAGGAAGAAGAAGATGAAATGAGGAGAGAGAGAGGTTATGATAGAATGAGCTCAATTATTTCTTTCTTGCAACCATATTGCAAAAGAAATGAATTATCTAAATGATAATAATTGAAATAAGAATAGTTGATGGTAATTTTGGAATGACCACTATCATGCTTCTTTAAATGAAGTGTAAGCATGAATCAAGGAAGACTTTCAAGGCATGAAAGTGGTCAATGGTCAACAAGTCAACCAAGGTCAACAAGTCAACAAAAAAACAACCATAACATAATTCTTATTTAATTACTATTATTAATAGATAATATATATAAATCCATTAGGGTTTGGAAAATGAAGACTGTCAACTGTGCATACGCACCCGATCCGAAACCCTAATGAAAAACCTCATTCTCCGCCTCAAGCAACTGTGCATACACACCTGCATTCTCGTTCCGAGGAACAAGAATACCAAGATATAAAAGCAACCCCCAAAACATATACCAGTATCTGGCTCAAACCAGAGCCTGCCAGTATAATCCGTCCGGACTCCAAACGTGCACAAGTGCGCGGATGAGAACGAACCCTGTCGCAAAACCATGCGACCTCTACTCTGTTTTGCCCAGAGGCGAATACCCTCTGTGTGGGACTCTAAAGACTCGACACTACGCTGGCAGTGGGTTTAACCACAGACCGCAAGCGGCAATAGCTGTGCGTAACGGTCCCCAGGTAGATGCCGACAAGAAGGCTGACGAGGTGAAACCCCATCTGAACTCCTACTGAGTCTGAATGTGACATTCTCCGTACAGTCCGGTCTGTTCGTCTGATACATCGCATGGCGGGCCTAGGGGGCGGTAAAACGTCAGTCCCCAATAGCGGTACAAGTCGTGTCGGAGTGAAGCCCAAAACACCCTGAGATAACACTGGAAACCTACCAGTATATCTCGCTTGCCCTGGCCAGGGACTACTCGTGTAATGGCTCTCCTAGACACAGCGCGATGTCAACCCCCAATACCGGGAGAGACGAATCCTGTCTAACCGTCACTGCCTCCAAGTGCTTCGGGACTGCACCCAACCACCACCTGTTTGCACGACTCCTTTGAGCCGTGGTAGGGTAGTGATCAAAGTGCAGTGGGAACACACTCGAGGCGAAGTGTCAGTGTCAAGTCAGCGGACTAAGCTGTACTCATGTCACCTGGGAACTGATAACTGACGATAGGTATAATACCAACCTGTCAGTTCCCGACGAGTCCTGTCCAGTGTACTCGTAACCCAACGAGCACCCGTATACTATCTCCAGTACGACGTACTGATGGCTGTGGGACAGACCATCTCCCACACTGGGATGAGAAGCGCATACGCTAGTCTACTCCGGAGTATCGATGCCCTGTCTCGATAGTCCTACGACTAGGGACCTGTATAAGGATGTGCCTATAGATTACCCAGCCCCCACTAGTGTGACTGCCATCACAACGCTGGTAATCAAGCAAGGATCCTAAGGGCTCCACTAATGCGTATAAGTGATATACTGAAATAAACACAAGTACACATTGAAGTAGAAACAAACCAAGTAGCATACTACTATGTTGAGCAAGATTGTTTATACAAGGTGAATATCCCAAGCTTCCATCAAGTAATATACAAACTAGTATGATACAGTAATGGCCTCTAGGGCATATACACTAACAACATGTGTACAGGTTAGTTCATCGACCTGAGGTCGTCATTTGTCTCGTGTGAGTTCCCACTGTGCTTTGATTTCTACCCTACCACGGCTCAAAGGAGTCGTGCAAACAGGTAGCTTTTGGGTACAGTCCCGAGCCATATGGAGGCACGTGAGCGGATCGGCAGGGGATTCGTCTCTCCCGGTATTAGGGGCGAGGTCGTGCTGTGTCTAGGAGAGCCATTACACAAAGTCCATGGCCATGGCAGGAGATTTACTGGTAGGTACTCCAGTAGTATCTCAGGGTGTTTTTGGGCTACACTCCGACACGACTTATACTGCTTCTGGGGGTCTGACGTTACTAGCCCCCTAGGCGGATATGCGATACTCATAGACGAACGGACCGGACTGTATATACATTGTCACTGTTAGGCTCAGTAGGGTTTCTGGATGAGTTCGCTCATCGGCCTCCCTTGAGTACGCTCATCAGCCTCCCTTGAGGTCAGTCCATGGGCAGCCGTTACGCATAGCTAGTGCCGCTGACGGTTTGTGGTTAAACCCACTGCCAGGGTACTGACGAGTCATTAGAGTCCCCCACAGACAGTTTCCCAAGTTCGGGCGAAACGTTGTAGAGGCCGTATGGTTTTATGGCAGGGTTCGGAAAATGCACGTGCGTTTACGCACGTGTCAGTTTTCGGGCAGATGATACTGGTCGGCTTTGGTTTAAGCCGGATCCGAGTATTATATTGAGTAGATATAATATCTTTGTCTCAGTTGCATTTGTATTCGGTCGTAAAACAAATGCGGGTATATTTATACAGTTTCGGGGTTATCCTGAAAGTCGTTTCAGGATCACTTTTGGAAGTTGCCAGTTTCCAGTTTTCTATCAGCCGTCTTTTAACATTCGGTTAAAGACGGATTTATCTTTTCTTGGATGAGGGTGAGTCATGCTTCTAGAAGGTTCTAGAAGGTTCTAGATTTGGTGAGGTGTCTTGTGACTCATGCTTTGATTTCAACCATTTCTTGTTTTGCTTAAGATCTTTTTGCTTGATATTCTTTTGTGTTCACATTATGACATTTGCTTAAGGTTACTCTCCCCTCTCCTACACTCACCCCCCCCCCCACTCCTATAAGTGGCCGGCCCCCCTCCTCTCTCTCTCACTTGATGGTTTTCATTTGTGAAAAGATTATGATAGCATTTGGGGTGTATGGAATTTCACAGCTCATTTCATTCCAACATCCGATTCCCACGGCAACTTCATTAACCGTCCGTCCATAGCTTTAGACGGAACGAGACAAAGTCATCTACTCATTCTCTACATCAATCTTGGTCGTCTCTTCTAGCAAACTTGACGACCGAGTTGCCTCGAGTCAGAGGCGGGAGCCCGTTTAAAGAATCGTCGACGTGGTGTCACCTCGACGAGGATATCGGAGATCGACGAGATCGGAGCAGCCGCAACGGAGCGTGGGATGATGGTTAAAGAACGAAGGACTCGGATCGTTCGGTATAACCATTCTACACTCTTTACAGTTTGTTAGTTTAGCAATAATGGCAGATCCGGGTTAAAGTATACGATAGCGCCGGTTAAAAGTTTTTTGTTCCGCATTTGGCGTCTGTAGACGGCCGGGGCGCTAGCGTAGACTTACAGTGGTATCAGAGCCTCACCATTTTGCTATACTAACTTGTGCTAACGCGTTTAAAATATCGATCGAACCGGAAATCAAAAACTGCAAAATCCAAGCTTAACAGTTTCTGTTGTTTTTAAACGGTGTCCTAAAAATATTTCACACATCTCAGAAAACTGTGCAGGGTTTTTTAAGAACGTCATACAAATTTGAGCATGTCAGTCGACAAGACAGCCGCGGAAACACGGCTAAACCCATGGTTTGGCCGCGCATCCGCGGCAGTTCTGGGCGATCATGCCCCCAAATTTGCACTGTGTGTTCCCCTCTGGAAATTGTGGTCTTTGGTATATATATTTTGGGCCCAGATTTTGTTACTGTTCTACAGATGTTCGTGGGGCCCACTTTATGATATTTTGTCGATCGAAATTTAAACATGTTAGTTTACAGTGCTTACATTATATCTCCGACCGGGAATGTCATTTGATCGGTAAACCGCGTCCGATTGCTATAGTTCTTTTAGACGGGTTTGCGAACGTGACATTCGCGTTGATGTTCTGTGTTGTGCTGTGATGTTGTGGATTTGTCGTGGTGGATAGCAGTGTGCAATGGTAGTACTGTTTGAGTTTATTTGTACATTTGATATTGCGGGACGAGCGTCCAACATGTGGACTGCCGTCACTGCCTGTTGTATAATATTCTTTTGGGGCACGACCAGGTTGCGGTCGATGTACCTGTTGTACTATTTTTCATTACTGTACTAGGTTTTACCCCGCGACGGAGTGCACGAATAGCCGGGTTCTGGAGGGCAACGGGTCCGCATCTCATGGTTTTGAGAGGCAGAGGGGCCTCACTCTAGAATTGGCAGACTATTCGCCGCACTCGTAAGGGGTACAGGTTGACCCAAGGAGGGGTGCTCAATTTACCGGATTCCATGAAGTGCCGGGTGTTCCATTCACTATGCTGTGGGGACTACCTCGCTTCAGGTTTTGGCGGGTAACTTGCCGCCCCCGTAGGGGTCTAGGTTTCATTGCACAGGCTATCCACACGACAGGGGAACGTCGGGTTTTAGCAGCGGCTCTGTGAAACTCGGGGATCCCAGATTATCTGTATTGTTCTGTGATGCTTATTACTTTTCTGTAATGTTGCATATTATCACGCCTGGAGCGATTATTGTATATTGGTTTATATACTATTAGATGTTGTATATGTTTTACACCCGCGCTAGTCCAGTCCCCGCTCTGTCGTTAGTTAAGTAACCTAACGGGTGATGACGGGACCCAGTGACGAATGCGGATGGCATATACGTACATTTTATTTTCGTTCTTTTCTGGTGTGATCGATTGATGGGACTGCGTTGATTCTGATCAATGCAAAAAGTTATACAAACCTGTTTTCAGTTGTTGGAACAAATTTTAAAAAAGTGTTATTGCAAAGACGTTTCCTTTTGTTTTGCATAGCGGTATTCAGTGGAATATCCTGCACCTCATTCGACGGGGCAAGGGCCGATATCCCTTCACCGGGACTGACCCCTTGGGCAGAAGTTTGCGTCAGGGTAATAACTTCACTATAGTCGATTACAAGTTGCTTTGCATAGCGGTATTCAGTGGAAT
This sequence comes from Agapanthus africanus, assembly GCA_030015575.1. NCBI lineage: Eukaryota > Viridiplantae > Streptophyta > Magnoliopsida > Asparagales > Amaryllidaceae > Agapanthus > Agapanthus africanus. The sequence goes on along the minus strand of CM057347.1, from coordinate 199,255,578 downwards.
ATCCTGCACCTCATTCCACGAGGAAAGAGCCGAGATCCCTTTACCGGGAGTGACCTCTTTAGCAAAAGGTTTTCGCCACTATATTTTAAAAAGCTATCAGGTTCCTTCAGCGATATCAAGTTCACTACGTTAAAGGTTTTGTTGGAGATAGTGCCCTCAGAGTCAATTATTAGGTCACAGGTACGTGATTGTAATGATTGAGGGAGGACCTATCCCGGTAGGACAGTCTTACTCGAGATGATAGTATGCTATCTAGTTTACCTTTATCATCGTGTACTGTTTTAGGTGACCTGACATGTCGCTATTACACGTTGATAGAGCCCCTAGGATTCTTGCTTGACCACCAGCAGTATGAGGGCGATCATATAAGTGGGAGCTGGGGGTCTATAAGCTTATCCTTAAAAGGTCCCTAGTCGTGGGAGTTTCGAGACTGGGCATCGATACTCCATTAGTAGACTAGTGTATACAGTCGAGACCCCGACGAGGGGCGGTGGCCGGTCTCACAAGCCACTGGTGTCAGTTGGATCACCTAAGATGTATACAGATGCTCATTGGGTTATGAGTACACCGGACAGGACTCGCCGGGAACATGCTAGTTGGTCATATACCAGACGTCAGATGGCAGTTCCCTGGTGACATGTGTGCAGGTTAGTTCATCGACCTGGGGATCGTCATTTGTCTCGTGTGAGTTCCCACTGTACTTTGATTACTACCCTACCACGGCTCAAAGGAGTCGTGCAAACAGGTTTTAGTTGGGTACAGTCCCGAGCCACATGGAGGCAGTGAGCGTATCTTCAGGGGTTCGTCTCTCCCGGTATTGGGGGTGAGGTCGTGCTGTGTCTAGGAGAGCCATTACACAAAGTCCTTGGCCAAGGCAAGGAGATTTACTGGTAGGTATTCCAGTAGTATCTCAGGGTGTTCTGGCTACACTCCGACACGACTTGTACCGCTTTTGGGGGTCTGACTTTTACCAACCCCCTAGGCCCGCCATGCGATACTCATAGACGAACGGACCGGACTGCACGGATATTTTCACTGACAGGCTCAGTAGGGTGTCAGGATGAGTTCGCTCATCGACGTCCTTTTTTTAGTCAATACCTGGTAGCCCGTTACGTATTGGCTTATACCTCTGACGTGCTAGTGGTTAAATCCACAACCAAGGTGTTGACGAGTCTTTAGAGTCCCCCACATTCAGTTACTCAGCTTTCGGGCGAAAGGTTGTAGAGGCCGTATGGAGATATGGCAAGGTCCGATCAGATACGTGCGGTATTGCACGGATCAGGATCGGACAGTTTGTACTATAGGCCGTATGCATATATGGCAGGGTTCGATCAGATACGTGTGGTATTGCACGGATCAGGATCGAACGGATATTACTAGCCGGCTTTGGTTTAAGCCGGATCCTAGTATAGTACAGTGGAGATTTTGTCTCATTGCTTTTGTATTTCGGTCGGAATACAAATGCGGGTGTGTATGCACAGTATCGGGGTTTTCCCGTAATTTATTACGGGACCAGTTTTCTGGAGTTGCCAGTTTGCTTTCCGTTTCGGCCAATTTCCTTTGTTCCGTTCATTGGCCGAAGATTGGTGGAGGAGGGTTTATTTGCATTGTTGCAAATAGGCATTTGTGGAGGGGGTTCTTTGCATCTTTTGGCATCATGATGGTTTTCATGATGTGCACCATCATTGACTTCTCCTTCTCATGATGGATTGACTTTGTGGACTTGATGGTTGTGGTTGTGTGTGGTTTTTGTTTGTTATCATGTTCTTTCATGATTCCCTTTTTCATTATTGTTCCACCCACCCCCTTGACCTTTTCTCTTTCTCTCTCCAATCACACTTGTGAAGTGGGGGGGGCCGGCCATTCAAAATAGGAATGGGATTCATTTCATTTTTTGGGTGGAAAAAATGTTACTCTCATTTTTGGTATGCTACATTTTTCCCCACCTCTCTCCAAGCTCTCTTTTTCTTCTACCAAATGGCAAAGCTCCAAAACCCCAAATGAGACTTGAGGACTACATATTCTACAGCGAACCTTGGGCACGTCGAGTAGCCGGCTTCGTGCCCGAGTTGCCTCGGCATTGAGGTGGGAGCCCGTAAACAAAGTAGGCGATGTGGTGCACTTCCGGCGACAAGGAGGAGACGGGACTTTTCCGCAGGAGATCGGGACCATGACGAGAAGACCGGAGGACTTGGATCGTCGGTATATCTCTAACCCTTCTTCTAGTTAGCTTAGACTTGTTAATGGTTACGATCCGGGTGTTTAGTGCGCGGTGGTGCCGGTTTGCTAAGTCCGCAAAATTTAAAGTTTTTCACCGCTTCCGCATTTGGCCGTCGGATTGACGGCCGGGGCGCCGCCGTGCACTTACAGGTTTTTCGCCAAAAACCAATCGTAGCCCTCTGTCACTTCTTTTGGGTATTCAGTAGTATTCAAGCTATGTATTTTGACCTAATGCCAAGGCATAGTGTTTGGTAGCTGCTGGGTATTCAATTGTTGCATAGATAGATGAGTTGGTTTGGGACAGCCGTTCTGCCATTTTGACCTAACGCCAAGGGCATGTGCGGGTGGGTTCAAATTAACAAGATAGTGATGGGTAGAACTTGGCATGTGACTTATGACATTTTGACCTAACGCCAAGGTTATAAGAGCATGGGGCAAAAATCAGATCGGGAGTTTCTAAAGAAACTGAAACTTGCCAAGTATGAGCATACCTTCTGGAGTATGAGTAACGTGGATGCATTCCATCACGTTATCATGCGATGAGAGTTGGATCCCAATTCCCACTGATGAGTTGGTTTACTCTTCGGGTGATCCCGATTGATTCTTCTTTTAGGTTTGGAGGAGAATTTGACAGGACAGTGGGAGGTTTCCGGATTAGATAAAGTTATGACCATTCTGATCTAGGTTAGAGTGCACGCAGAGTGTTTCTTTTCTCTCTCTCTTTGGCAGCGACCTTTGACCGACCCTAGACTATGACTCAGTGACCAAGTTGACCGAACCTTCTTAAAATACTGGCTTTTGGATTGTCCGTGTTGCATAAGTCATTGCCACTCCTTCTTTTACCCTTTGAATTTCTCAGAACACCCGTATTACTACGGACATCCACTTCCATTGGATAGATCCATCGTATGGTTATATACTAACTCGAAGGGATTTCTTCGAGGATGGATCCAGGTTCAGGAGAAATAGAATTGGTTTATTCAGTTGTCTTTTATTATCACCTTCTCTCAGGTTGCGAGAGCTCCTTGGTTTAGGAGAGTACACCTATTACGCTTATTGGATAGTCTTATTCCAGATCATAGGCTGGTGCCGAAAGGTAGGGAATGAAGAAAACCAATTAGCCTAAGTAGGGTGTGCAGAAGGTAATATGTAAAGACAAAATAAAGGGATTAGAAAGAGGGCAAAGTAAATTGCGACTGATATCATTCACGACCAAAACCGCGTACTTCATCACCACTCCTATTTCACCTTTAAAGGAATAAGGTATTATTCAGTTGTCTTTTATCATCACCTTCTCTCGAGATGCGGGTACTCCTTGGTTTAGGAGGGTACACCTATTATGCTTACTGGATAGTCTTCTTTCAAACCATAGGCTGGTGCCGAACGGTAGGGAAGGAAGAAAACCATTTAGCCTAACAATGGTGTACAGAAGGTAACGACTAAAGACAAATAAAGGGATTTGGAGAGATGGCAATAAAATATACGGTTGAAGTCATGAATTGGATTATGGAAGAGGCATTGCTATGAATACCAGGATACCCCTACGAAACATTTTCATGTTTCAGTGTATTGTTAAAGAAAAACTGTTTTTCCGATTAGACACTTACTCCAAGGGTATGTATTTACCAGGTTTCATTCTCATATCTGTATGGTTTTACAGATGATGAGTGGGAGTAAGTTATTAGGAATCAGGTGATTATCCTCATTATATCGGAATTCGTTGTAATTGGTGATATTTGAGGAAATCGCCAGGGTACAGTTTTCAACCTACGACGCACAGATTTTGAGTTATTCAACTCAGCGGACTTATACAGAGTATTGTATGTTGTCCAATGTCCATCAGGACAAAGGGGTAGGTCCTCGTACTATGTTCTGTTTACTTATAACTTCTCTAGTATTTAGACAAGTGTTTCGTAGAAATACAAGGTCTAAGTTTTGAGAAGTTGTGGGTATAAGAATAAAGTAGAGAACCAGGTATCACAAGTATCGGGATTCTTCAAAGAGATCGAAGATGTAGATTCTTGTGATTGGTATTCAAATGATAGTGATGGTTTTGAGAAACGTGTTTCTCTTTCAGGTTACTCATAATTGGATGGATTCCTAAGTTGAGTAATGATGATTAGTCTCTTTCCATTAAGTTGATATGCACTGGAGACAGCTGCATGATTTGAATATGGTTCCAATTAAATAAGTGCCAAAGTTTCTATATTGGATATAGAATAGTTCGTACCTTAAAAGATATTAAGGTACGGGGAGTTGTCCAGCTTATGCTTAAATCCAGACTCTGGATAACTCAGGGCACGTTTCTGTAATGGCTCTTTGTGGGTTGACCTTGGCTATGACGAGGGTTGATATTCTACCATTTGGAAGATCAATAGTGATATTGTTCTTTACTCGCCACAGTTTTAGTAAAATGGATTTTTTTTCAGAAAACAGTAGTGGGAGTATGGTAGAACTGGAAGTGATTCCAGAACCGCAGACGATTATGGAAAATTTAATAGGACCTATATATTCAATCAGGTTTGACATTCCAATAGCCACTCCGCAGATATGGTAGGTAACCTCAGACACCCGAGAGGTACTTCGGTAGCCTCAAGGACAGTGACAGAGAGGTTCTTATCTACCCAGACTTGACACTACTGTTGTTCCAGGCTATGAGACCCGGTAGGAGGGTTGTCGTAGTCAGTGGGAGCATCGGAAGCTTAGTGGGCAAGTAGCTTTTGTCTATTTATAGACTTGAGCAGTTATAGCGGAGATAGATCATCTAATTTTGATGTGACAGTCATGGGTTTTGACTTCAATCAGAATAGGGGATGGATCTGTTAAGAAGGTAGTAGGGTGTGATGTCATGGTACCTGAATGACATACACAGAGTGGGAAGTAAAATTCCTATACTACGATCGGTTGTACTGTGGTCGTCACACAGTTGTTTCTCCAGACAGGATATGGATATAATATTGACATTCTGGTTTCTGGATCTATGGTTTTAGATCTAGATTTGGGTAGTTTCCCAATGTGGGTACTTTGACAGATATTCTAATGGTTTTTAGAATAGTTGACTCCTAGAATGGTGGTGTACCTGCAGGTGATGGAGTCACCCTCTCTAAAGGTGTCGTACAGACTAAAGGGGAGAGGGATGTGCATGATTGGCAGATCACTTGCTTAGGCAATTGAGTCAATCATGAGATGTCAAGTACCGCACCAAATGTTGTTTTTGCACTAGATGCAATGAGTTTGTATTAATCCAATCCTGGAGAGACATACGGAAGCAGTTTTAGAACATAAGTGGATGTTCTACGGATTTGATGACGGCAGCCTCCTTCGGGAGACGATCATCATTCCAGGCTTCAAAGGTGACATGGTTGACAGAGTGATTGTCAGAATTATAGTTTTTCCCTCTGACGAAGAGGGACAGTATTATGGACAGGTGGTTCAAGAGGATACTGTGGGTGGCATGGTGCCGGATACTGATTAGGTTCAGTGATCGATACAGTCTAAGAAGTTTGGATTTGGAGTTCATTTTTGAACTAGGTCCCATCGAATATCTAGACATATTCTAAGACAGGTATTACTCAATTCGGGAGATGGCATTCTCCGCGAACTTGAGATTTAGAGAGATATTGAAAGAAACATCTAGGCGGATCCACTCACTGAGGCTATTTCTCGAACACAATAGTTTTACAAACGGGCTTTGTGAAACTGATTAGTAGAGGAGTTGGATGTTCGGTTTCACACGGGCTGTGAGTAGTCGATATCGCAATAATTAGCCTTGAGTGCAAGTGGGAGATTGTTGGGGATAGTGCCCTCATAGTCAATTATTGGATCGCAGGTACGTGATTGCAATGATTGCGGAGGACCTATCCCGGTAGAACAGTCTTACTCGAGATGATAGTATGCTATCTGGTTTGCCTTTATCAGTCGTGTACATGTTCAGGTGACTGATTGCATGTTACACTTTGATAGAGCCCTTAGGATCTTGCTTTACTACCAACAGTATGATGGCGATCATATACGTGAGAGTTGGGTAGTTTATATGCATATCCTTAATTGTGGTCCCTAGTCGTGGGAGTTTCGAGACAGGGCATCGATACTCCGGAGTAGACTAGTGTATACAGTCGAGACCCCGACGAGGGGCCGTGGCCGGTCTCACAAGCCACTGGTGTCAGTTGGATCACCTAAGATGTATACAGGTGCTCATTGGGTTATGAGTACACCGGACAGGACTCGCCGGGAATCTGCTAGTTAGTACTATACCTATCGTCAGATAGCAGTTCCCTGGTGACATGTGTACAGGTTAGTTCATCGACCTGAGGTCGTCATTTGTCTCGTGTGAGTTCCCACTGTGCTTTGATTTCTACCCTACCACGGCTCAAAGGAGTCGTGCAAACAGGTAGCTTTTGGGTACAGTCCCGAGCCATATGGAGGCACGTGAGCGGATCGGCAGGGGATTCGTCTCTCCCGGTATTGGGGGCGAGGTCATGCTGTGTCTAGGAGAGCCATTACACAAAGTCCATGGCCATGGCAGGAGATTTACTGGTAGGTACTCCAGTAGTATCTCAGGGTGTTTTTGGGCTACACTCCGACACGACTTATACTGCTTCTGGGGGTCTGACGTTACTAGCCCCCTAGGCGGATATGCGATACTCATAGACGAACGGACCGGACTGTATATACATTGTCACTGTTAGGCTCAGTAGGGTTTCTGGATGAGTTCGCTCATCGGCCTCCCTTGAGTACGCTCATCAGCCTCCCTTGAGGTCAGTCCATGGGCAGCCGTTACGCATAGCTAGTGCCGCTGACGGTTTGTGGTTAAACCCACTGCCAGGGTACTGACGAGTCATTAAAGTCCCCCACAGACAGTTTCCCAAGTTCGGGCGAAACGTTGTAGAGGCCGTATGGTTTTATGGCAGGGTTCGGAAAATGCACGTGCGTTTACGCACGTGTCAGTTTTCGGGCAGATGATACTGGTCGGCTTTGGTTTAAGCCGGATCCAAGTATTATATTGAGTAGATATAATATCTTTGTCTCAGTTGCATTTGTATTCGGTCGTAATACAAATGCGGGTATATTTATACAGTTTCGGGGTTATCCTGAAAGTCGTTTCAGGATCACTTTTGGAAGTTGCCAGTTTCCAGTTTTCTATCAGCCGTCTTTTAACATTCGGTTAAAGACGGATTTATCTTTTCTTGGATGAGGGTGAGTCATGCTTCTAGAAGGTTCTAGAAGGTTCTAGATTTGGTGAGGTGTCTTGTGACTCATGCTTTGATTTCAACCATTTCTTGTTTTGCTTAAGATCTTTTTGCTTGATATTCTTTTGTGTTCACATATGACATTTGCTTAAGGTTACTCTCCCCTCTCCTACACTCACCCCCCCACTCCTATAAGTAGCCGGCCCCCCTCCTCTCTCTCTCACTTGATGGTTTTCATTTGTGAAAAGATTATGATAGCATTTGGGGTGTATGGAATTTCACAGCTCATTTCATTCCAACACCCGATTCCCACGGCAACTTCATTAACCGTCCGTCCATAGCTTTGGACGGAACGAGACAAAGTCATCTACTCATTCTCTACATCAATCTTGGTCGTCTCTTCTAGCAAACTTGACGACCGAGTTGCCTCGAGTCAGAGGCGGGAGCCCGTTTAAAGAATCGTCGACGTGGTGTCACCTCGACGAGGATATCGGAGATCGACGAGATCGGAGCAGCCGCAACGGAGCGTGGGATGATGGTTAAAGAATGAAGGACTCAGATCGTTCGGTATAACCATTCTACACTCTTTACAGTTTGTTAGTTTAGCAATAATGGCAGATCCGGGTTAAAGTATACGATAGCGCCAGTTAAAAGTTTTTTGTTCCGCATTTGGCGTCTGTAGACGGCCGGGGCGCTAGCGTAGACTTACACCTAGGATTCTTGCTTGACTGCCAGCAGTATGAGGGCGATCATATACGTGAGAGCTGGTAGTCTATAAGCACATCCTTAAAAGGTCCCTAGTCGTGGGAGTTTCGAGATAGGGCATCGATACTCCAGAGTAGACTAGTGTATACAGTCGAGACCCTGACGAGGGGCGGTGGCCGGTCTCACAAGCCACTGGTGTCAGTTGGTTCACCTAAGATGTATACAGGTGCTCATTGGGTTATGAGTACACCGGACAGGACTCGCCGGGAACATGCTAGTTGGTCTTATACCTGACGTCAGATAGCAGTTCCCTGGTGACATGTGTACAGGTTAGTTCATCGACCTGAGAATCGTCATTTGTCTCGTGTGAGTTCCCACTGTACTTTGATTACTACCCTACCACACTCAAAGGAGACGAGCAAACAGGTTTTAGTTGGGTACAGTCCCGAGCAACATGGAGGCAGTGAGCGGATCTTCAGGGGTTCGTCTCTCCCGGTATTGGGGGTGAGGTCGCGCTGTGTCTAGGAGAGCCAGAACATGAAAAGTCCTTGGCCAAGGCAGGAGATTTACTGGTAGGTATTCCAGTAGTATCTCAGGGTGTTCTGGGCTAATCTCTGACACGACTTGTACCGCTTTTGGGGGTCTGGCTTTTACCAACCCCTAGGCCCGCCATACGATGCTCATAGACGAACGGACCGGACTGTACGGATATTGTCACCGACAGGCTCAGTAGGGTGTCAGGATGAGTTCCCTCATCGACGTCTCTTTTGGTCAATACCTGGTAGCCCGTCACGTATTGGCTTATACCTCTGACGTGCTAGTGGTTAAATCCAAAACCAAGGTGTTGACGAGTCTTTAGAGTCCCCCACATTCTGTTGCTCAAGTTTTCGGGCGAAACGCTGTAGAGGCCGTATGGAGATATGGCAGGGTTCGATCAGATACGTGCGGTATTGCACGGATCAGGATCGGACGGTTTATACTAGCGGGCTTTGGTTTAAGCCGGATCCTAGTATTGGACAGTGTAGATTTTGTCTCATTGCATTTGTATTCGATCGGAATACAAATGCGGGTGTGTATACACAGTTGCGGGGTTTTCCTGTAATTTATTACGGGACCAGTTTTCTGGAGTTGCCAGTTTGCTTTCCGTTTCGGCCATATTTCTTTGTATCCTTCATTGGCCGAAGATTGGTGGAGGAGGGCTTATTTGCATTTGTGCAAATAAGCAATTTGGAAGGGGGTCTTTGCATATTGTTGGATCATGATGGAGGACCATCCCTTGACTTTCCTTGGTTCATGATTGCTTGACTTTGGAGCAATCATGGTTGTTGATGATTGGTTGATGGAGTGTGAGTTTTAGTGGGTGATCATTTCCTTTTTCATGATAGCCTTTTCTCTCTCCCCCTTGGATTATTGGTGGGCTCACTCATTCTTTTGATTGATACACTCCCTCATTCATTCTCTCCTCTCCCATTCCACTGCATGGCCGGCCACTTCTAATAGGGGATGTCCCATTTTGAGTAGGGGTTCTTGGTTGATCTCATATCATATTTCTTCACCAAAATTCCCAAGTAAAACTCCATGGTTCATCCCTCCACCAAAAGGCAACATCCACTACCCCGAAATGAGACATGAGCACTACACATTCTACAGCAAACCCTGGGCACGTCGGCTCGCCAACTTCGTGCCCGAGTTGCCTCGGTATAGAGGTGGGAGCCCGTAAAAGAAGCAGGCGACGTGGTACCCTTCCGGCGACGAGGAGGAGACCGGAGATTCCGCGGGGAGATCGGGACGACGACGAGAAGACCGGAGGACACGGATCGCTCGGTATATCTCTCTTCCCATCTTGTAGTTAGCTAGGACTAGATTAATGGCACGATCCGGGTTTATAGTGCGCGGTGGTGCCGGTTTGAAAAGTTAAAGTAAATCACCTCTTCCGCATTCCGGCGTCGGATTGACGGCCGAGACGCCGCCGTGCACTTACACTATAGCCAGTTGCTGGCATACCGCATGTACAACATCTCGAACAGTCTCTCGAACTGGACTTGAGGGATGGCCTTGGTGAATGGATCGGTTGTGCTATCATTTGTGTCCACTCTCCGCACCTCGTTCTCCTGGTGATCCATGATCTCCCTGATGAGGTGATACCGCCTAAAGATATGTCTGGATTTCTAATGGGACCGTGGTTCCTTTGCCAAAGCTAAGGCACTATTGTTATCAAAATACAAAGGTATTGGATTAGCAATGTTTGAAACCACCTAAAGTTCAGAAATGAACTTCCTCATCCAGACTGCCTCTTTTGTGGCATCATTAGCAGCAATATACTCAACTTCTATCGTAGAGTCAGCGACGGTATCTTTCTTAGAACTCTTCCAATATACCGCCCCTCCATTGAGGGTAAATACAAACCCTGAGATGGACTTGCTGTTATCCTTATCGCTCTGGAAACTGGAATCGGTAAAGGCCTCCATTTGGAGATCTCCGTTACCATACACCAAGAACATTTCTTTAGTCCTTCGTAAGTACTTAAGAATGTTCTTCACAGCTGTCCAGTGTTTCTCCCCTGGATTGGATTGATACCTGCTTACTGCACTCAGCGTTAAGCTACATCTGGGCGAGTACATAACATCGCATACATTATAGATCCTATTGCCGAAGCGTAGGGTATAATGCTCATGCGAGCCCTCTCTTCATCAGTCTTTGGATACATCTCTTTGGAGACGGTGATCCCGTAACAAGTGGGTAAATTACCTCGCTTGGAATCTTCCATACTAAACCTCTTTAGTATGGTGTCTATATATCTTGATTGGGACAATCCCAACAGTCTCTTAGACCTATCTCTATAGATCTTAATGCCCAGAATGCATGAGGCATCACCTAGGTCCTTCATGGAGAACCTTTGCGTTAAGAATAGTTTGACCGATTGTATCATAGGAACGTCATTTCCTATCAGGAGAATGTCATCTACGTACAATACGAGGAATGTGACTGTACTCCCTACAATCTTTTTATAAATGAAAGGTTCATCTACATTTTTGATAAAATCAAACTCTTTGATTGTATCATCAAAGCAGATGTTCCAACTCCGTGACGCCTTCTTTAATCCATAGATGGATTTAAGCAACCTGCATGCCTTTTCGCTGCTCCCAGTTTCAATGAAGCCCTTCGGCTGATCCATAAAAACACAGTCATCTAAATCACCATTTACAAATGTTGTTTTAAGGTCCATCTGCCAGATTTCATAGTTGTAGTAAGCAGCAATAGCAAGCAGGATCCGAATGGATTTAAGTATTGCAACTGGAGAAAAAGTCCCATCATAGTCCAATCCTGGTCTTTGATGAAATCCTTTCGCTACAAGCCTAGCTTTATAGATCTCTACCTGTCCATCCACACCAATCTTTTTCTTAAACATCCACTTGCACCCTATGGGTTTTACTCCAGAAGGTGCAACCTCCAAAGTCCATACTTTGTTGGTGTGCATGGATTCCATTTCGGATCGCATAGCATGCAGCCATTTCACTGAGTCACTACTCGTGATAGCTTACCGAAAACTAGTAGGGTCATCATCATCTATGATGCAATCTTCTCTATCACCATCAATTATAAAACCATAGTATCTATCTGGTGGGCGAGAAGTTCTACTAGATCTACGGAGTGACTGAGACTCGTTGGGTTCTATTGAAACTTCAGGTTCAACCAAATCGTCAGTATTTGTTTGTGGCTCTTAAATTTCTTCCAGATATACCGTATTGCCAACAGTATCATTTGTAAAAAATTCATTTTCTAAAAATGTGGCGTATTGAGAAACAAACACTCTTTGTTCCTCCTTATAGTAGAAAAGATACCCATATGAATGTTTGGTGTAAGGTTACTAGGCACTAGTAAAAGGTTCTACAAGGCATCAACCATGCCAAAATTAAATTTTTCAAGTGCCGAACAACCTAAATCAAGGATCTTTGCTAGAGAATTAGGGTAAACATTGAACAAGTAAACAACATTACATCTAAGAGATTAGGATTACAACCTTTGTAGTCCGTTCTTTCGCTTCATAAGCTCCGTGTTGAGGTCCCTTCACTGCGATCAACATGAACTCCGACTCTTGAGTGGCTCCATGAGGTAAATGAGACACCTTGCTTGTAGTCTTCATGATCTAAGATGATCTACCATAAAGAATCTCAAACCCAAGCTAACACTTCACTAATCAACTTATTAGAGAAGTGAACACCCTAATCTAAGTGGCTAGAATAGATGAGGATGATGAAGTAGGAATTTCTCTCTCTTTTGTTTTCTATTTCTCACTCAAAATCATCACAAAACCAAAAGCTAGTGAAGCTTTTTCAAGATCTAGAAGAAGAAGATGGAGCAAATCCTTTTGTGATGAATAATGAATTATTGTTATGGTAACAAATACAACCATGGGTTAAGTATGATAGCCTTATCCCTTGTACAGAATAAACCATAGGTCAAGGGTTTGGGTTGGATTAATAAATATCTACACAAAAGAACGAAGAAAGAAGACTAAGTCAAATGTTCAAGAAGCTTCATGAAAGCTCATGCAAAAAGCTAACCCAAATGCTAACCCTAATCTTGGTTTAAACTCAACAGCCATGTTGCATTTGTAACCCTAACATGTTACAATATTATATATCACATATATAATATATAATGTAACAAAAGAAAATAATACAATTAACATATATCGCATATACATCAATGTATTATCCGAGTGAGAAAAAGAATCAATAAAGCGAGCTTATATTAGTTAATGTAACATAATATATCATATATATAATTATACATTAAATTATCGAATCAACACTTGATCCGATAACCCGGGTATATTACATATAACCGACTAATATAACATGTACCAATTCATCGAATCAACACTTGATCCGATGACCCGGCTCTATCACATATACTCGGCCGAAATCTCATATTACGAGAATAGAATACGGTATCTCATATCGTATTATTCTCGGTCCCGCACATATCACATATGTGCTCCTACTCCGTTTTGCCTGATCCAGGAAACCTCTGTGTAGGACTCTAAAGAATCGTCAATACGCCAGCAGTAGGTGATGATCATATCAAACACCCACAAGCTGCAAGCGGTCAGCTAAACGTAACAGCCACCCAGGTATTGAGCGATTAGAAGATCAACAAGCAAGCCTGTACATTCTCCTGTGAATCCAATCAGTAACACTACCGTACAGTCCGGTCTCTTCGTCTGATATGTCGCATATCCAGTCTAGGGGTGGTAAACATCAGACCCTAGTAACTGATAAGTCGTGTCGATGTGAGGCTCATAAAGGGTCGAGAAACTACAGATAACTCTTACCAGCAGCACTCCATATCAGCCCTGGCCAGGGACTTCCAGTTATAGCCAATCGATCACAGCACAACATCTACTCCCTATACCGAGAGAGACGAAACCCCTCCTATCGCTCATTGCCTCCATGTGATTCGGGACTGTACCCAAAAGCCACTGTTTTTCATGCCCTCTTGGACGTGGTAAGGTGGAAATCAAAGAACAGTGGGAATCACACAAGACTCTATGACGATCTCGGGTCAACAGACTAACCTGTACCAGTGTCACCGGAGAACTGCCATCTGACGATAGGTATAATATCATCTAGGAGTTCTCGGCGAGTCCGTTCAGTGTACCCAGTCTCCACTGAGTACCCGTACACCATCTTTGATGTCAAACACGGATGGATATGGGATCGTCCATCGCCCATCATATGGGTCAAGATGCGTATACGTTAGTCTACTCTGGTGTATCTATGCCCTGTCTCGATACACCCTCGAGTATGAACAGTTATAGGATGTACTCAATGACTACCCAGGCCCCACTAGTATGATCTCATCATAGTCCCAGTAGTCAAGTACATATCCCAAGGGCTTTATCAACATGTGAGAGCAAGACAGTAAACTAATACAAGTCAACATGTTAAGACAAAGTGAAACCAAATAGCATACTATCATGTCGAGCAAGAAAGTCCTCTCTATATATATCCAAGCATCCACTATAATATACATCATATGTACAACAATGGACTCTAGGGCATATATATAACTAACAATCTCCCACTTACACTAAGGCCAGCTGTTATAGTATCTCATACCCAACATCCTGAAGAGTCTCTCAAATTGTATCTGGGAAATGGCCTTCGTGAGTGGATCCGCATTGTTGTCCTTCGTGTCAACTTTCCTGACCTCGATCTCGCGGCGATCTACCATCTCCCGGATCAGGTGATACCGCCTCAGAATATGTCTGGACTTCTGATGGGACCTGGGTTCCTTGGCCAAAGCCACAACTCCATTGTTATCGCAATACAAAGGTATTAGATGCTCAATGGACGGAACCACACCAAGTTCAGTGATGAACTTCTTCATCCAGAAAGCCTCTTTGGCAGTATCGTTGGCAGCGATGTATTCAGCCTCCATCGTCGAGTCTGCCATGGATTCTTGTTTGGAACTCTTCCAACAAACCGCCCTTCCATTTAGGGTAAAGACAAAACTCGAGTGCGACTTAGAGTCGTCCTTATCACTTTGGAAGCTCAAATCGGTAAAGGACTCCACCTGGAGTTCTCCATTACCATACACCAAGAACATCTCTTTAGTCTTTCTCAATATTTTGCTTTCTTATCTCCACAAGCCTTTGAGAATGTTCTTCACAGCTGTCCAGTGATTCTCTCCTGGATCTGCTTGATACCTACTCACTATACTTAGTGAGTATGCTACATCGGGTCTGGTACATAGCATCGCGTACATGATAGAGCCTACTGCAAAAGCATAGGGCATCCCTTGCATGCGAGCTCTCTCCAAATCAGTCTTAGGAGACATCTCTTTGGAGAGAGTGAGTCCAGAGATCGTGGGTTGGTTACCACGCTTGGATTCTTCCATATTAAACCTCTTTAGTATGGTGTCAATGTATCTAGATTGGGACAATCCCAGTATCCTTTTAGATCTATCTCTATAGATCTTTATTCCTAAAATGCAGGAGGCATCACCTAGATCTTTCATTGAGAATCTATGTGATAAGAAGAGCTTGACCGAGTGCAGCATAGGAACATCATTTCCTATCAAGAGTATGTCATCCACGTACAATACGAGGAAGACAATCTTACTCTCTGCAACCTTCTTATAGATACAAGGTTCATCTACGTTTTTTATGAAGTCAAACTCTTTGACTGCCACATCAAAGTAGATGTTCCAACTCCGCAATGCCTTCTTTAACCCGTAGATGGATTTGAGCAGCTTGCATACCTTTCTGCTGCTCCCACTTTCTACGAAGCTCTCTGGCTGAGTCATGTACACGCACTCCTCTAAATCACCATTTAGAAAGGCGGTCTTAAAATCCATTTTCCAGATTTCGTAGTCATGGTATGCAGCAATGGCAAGTAAGATCCGGATGGACTTAAGCATAGCCACTGGAGAAAAGGTATGCAAGCTCATAAGAATCCAATATGGATACCTATAGTACTGGTATTCGCAATAATCAACCTGTAAAACAGGTAAAGCACGTAAACAATATCATACAAGTAATAAACATAACCATCCTACTGTATCATGGTAATACTAATGATGTGTAGTGTGGCATATGCGTCTGTGCTCGTGCAACATGGAAATCATTAGTATTTGTGCGAGTGTGCTATAAGTGTATAATTCATACTTGTACCGATGGTTACCTACACATTGGGTAGTGTAACGGTCCTACAGTGACATGGCAGTACAAATGAGGTGTAGTGTAATATATGCGTATGTGCTCGTGCAACATAATACTCATTGTTAGTTGTGCAGTGTTCTATCAGAGTGTTCGTATCACGGAGACGTATAACATCGAATAATACATCGCGAATATGTAAAGTAATCTAAGCGTAACTATTAAATTTAATTACTTGCTATGAGCTATACCATTATCTTTGAAAATGAAACGAAACGTTGGTTTTGAAATAAGGAAGCTGCCTTAGGTTAAAAATAGATATTCGTTTTGGAAATTGGTATCGCGTCCTTGTCTTTTATCATCAAAAAGGAAAACGAATCATTAGTTTTTAAAAGAGTATAGCTCACTCAAGTATTACGTTCTAACATGAAATAAAACCTAACGCTACGAGTCTAAAGGAAATTTGGCCGTTATTCGGCATACTAATCTCATATCACAAGTATGGTATGGTTCCTCGTACGGTATCCACATCATCACAATACTCCAAATTCTCTCAAAATATGGCATAATCCTTCGTACCAATCCACCAAATCATGAATAACCATATGTACATGAATATATACTAAATGCAATCATAACTTCAATATCATTATCTTTCACAACTACTAAAACTAACTATATATCACAATATCCTATTTAGAAGGTTGAGGGGGTGCTATACTGTCACGACCCGAAAAGTACGGAACATGACCAGCACTTAAACTACGAAACGTCTCGAGGCGTACGTAATCTAAGTAAGCCAAAACCCAGAAATCCAAACCAAGTAAAGCAGTAGGGTGAAGGAAAAACCAATTATAAAGTAAGAAGTTTAACAACATAAGCGGAAGTATGCATTATTAAAAATCTCAAGACTTTTCTAAAAATTTCGGCAGACTTTCCTTTGTAAAAACTGACCCCAAACGAGTACAAACCTGATAATGCATATATAATGAATAAAGGCATCCCCAAGCGGGAGCTAGCTCTTCGTCAATTGACTGTCACAACCACGCAAGCAATATAATATACAACGCCTAAGAGCGAGGATCAAAACTCAAAAAAAAGCCCATATCCACCAGAAAACTATAATAATACAAGCACGACTCTAAGGTCGAAAGAATATACACTGGTCTTCTAGTTCTATCAATTAAACAAGTCTGATTGATGGAGTTTTGCTAGATACAACTGAAGTAACAAATATACAATGGTGGTCCTGATGTAAAGGAACCCACCTACCAAGACAATCACCTGGAAGGAACAGTGTGCCAGCAAAGCCGCAACGAAACCTGTACGGCAAAACCTGTAAGAAACTGTGGCACAATGGGGGTGAGTTGCCAACTCGTGAGTAGAAAATATCTACGAGTAGAAATCGCATGTATGACGCTATCCTAGGTCATATCAAGTAATATCCTCAAATAAATATCCTGGTCCATCTATGTATAAGGGTAATACTACATGCTCATGTCAGTACCTCAGATAGCAACATATCAGATATATGATGTATGAATGCATTACAAATGGAAACAGAATACATGAAGAGTGAGACAACTGTTTTCTTTACTTAATGAAATTCCTGTATGTATATAAATCGAATATCATCAATGAAATCAACAGAGAAATCAGTGTCAAGTATCGACACAAAACATGAATCTCAATATCTCAATATCTCTGGCTCCGGCTATCCGTACTGGCCTTATCATCAAATCTCAATATCTCAGTATCTCAAATCTCAATATCTCAATATCTCAATACCTCAGGCTCCGTCAGTCCGGATCGGCCCATATCATCAATCACACTACCACGAACGGTATCCTCCGGATATCCGCCGCGCCAAACAATCACCGGTTGGCAGTCTGCCCCTGCCGGGCTTATCGACAACAACTCGATCTTCTTGCCCGGGGGTACCATACCGGGTCCACCATGTACCCGCAGACGGTTCATCCAACTCCTCGAATCGGGTCTCGAAGACCATCTCAGAACCGAGAAAACATCATGGTGGACAAGACTCATCATATCCTCGAAAACCTCATTTTTCTCTTTAAAATAAATTATCGGTTTATAAAACTTTCACATGCGGTTTCCAAATCCAGAAAATCTCGAGAAGGATCCGAAATCATCAAATCACCATGTCAATAAACAGTGAAAACCGGCATAAATCTCCATAGTACTGCACAACCAATGAATATATAAATGCATCTGATATCATGCAATGAATGCAATAGTAAAACTAGCATATGAAAGCTATAACCTAAAGCAACTATCAGCTAGCAAGATATGTCAATGAAATAGTATTCTCTAAAGTGTATGTGACATGGCAATTACCGATGATGATGTGTGTGAGCCGGCAAGAAAGTGTATGTGAAGTATACGCATCATCGATAATAGTGCTGGTATCCTGACAGCATGGCGTCATAATCACTAAGTACACAATAAACATGAAATGAGACGATAACAACATAATAAATGGCAAATGAAAAGTAAATGCAGCAATAATATGCGGAACATGAATGATAACGTAACACTAAGGAATCTACATCGATATACATGTGTCATACTGTTTTTCCATTTGAAATAATACGAATCGTAGTGTTTTTGAAAATAAGGGCTACGGTGTTTTTAAGAAAAGATACATCCTTTGAAATATCCGTAGAATCCCTTGTCCTGTTTTTAAAATACCTACGATTCGTTATCTTTGAAATAGGTATGAATCGAATCTAGTGTAACATTTACATTAAACTACAGGACTGAGCGAACAGGCTAATCGAAAAGGGTAAGAAAACCACCTATATCTGAGCCGATATGTATATATATCTATATAATAGTCGGTGATCCCGCCTCAATAGTATCCTATACGATACACCATCTAATATGACGTTCTCGAGTCAAGAGCGCGGATCTATCATCAATATAGCTCGTACGGTAAATCCATCGTACGACATCCCAAATATCAGGGTACGGGTCAAATATCACATTTATCACATTATTCCTCTGGTATCCTCACCATCACCTATCGTGAACTGGGTACTGATCTACGTCTAGTACAATACTGATACCATCTATATATACATATGCGTGTGTATGAAACACAACGCCCAAGGACCCACTATAACATCGTGTCGTATCTCATAATACGAACCACGTCACATCACCGATCTCATGGCACCATGCCCAATCTCATCGACTCATCTCCAAATACTATATACTATCCACAAACATCCGTGCATACGTATATGTATATGTGTATATATATATATATATATATATATATATATATATAAACCCACACATCCTCATCTATCTATATACATATAACATATACACTTGAACCCATATCCCGTGTGTGTATGTGTATGTGTAACAACCTTACTCTAGGGTTCGCGACTATGAAACCAACTAAATCACTTTCCACAAATCTCGCTAACACTAAGCCATGATCTTCTAAAGCTTTTCTTGCTAAGTTTAATATCACACACTAACATGTAAAAGTATATTTATATCACATCACATCGTTTCTCACAACTTTGCGGGGGTGCTATGCGCCATCCACCCGACTTCCCCCATAGATATAAATCTACTCACCTCGATCTTGCTTGCTGGAGTCGATGACGCCACGCTCATCCTTGTCATTTCGAAGTCCACATGGGGTACCTACATATCATATATAGCATCGTAAACGAAATCACGCACGAAAACCAAAATGTCGCACGAATCACCCATAGGTCAAAACCTATGGTCTACTCACACCAAAGAGCCCAAAAACACCCGATATCGACATACAACGTCAAGTGACCGAATACAATACCAAATATCAAAACTTTAATTCATAACACCACAAAACATACGGCAGAAACCAAGAAAACATGCTCCAGATTTTTGTTCAGGTCAAAACTAAGTGAATAAACAGTACTGGGATGATGTATATGGCGTATATGAGCTATGGAAGCAACCTGGGCACCTAACATGACCAAGTGGCCGGCCACACCCTAGAGAAATCCGGCCTGCTCGGTTTTCATGGGGAGTTGGGGTCTCGTTTTCATAGGGTGGTCTCATATTGGTCCAATTTGATCTATAGAGTTGTTTGCTTTTCTCGTAAAATTCCCAGGTCATCCCAGATTTCCCTGCACACTCTAAACACTCACAAAACCGACATGAACAGTTTCAGTTTTCCTGAAATTTGGGGTTTCAGGTTTTCAGTTTAGATTGGTCTGGGTTTTAGACAAATAGGAGGGTTTAAGGTCACCACCAAGGTTCAATTTCACCGTCTCAACTCAAATCCAACCCTAACCTCTACTTGGAAATTTCAAAGTTCATTAAACCGAAATAAAACACCTTTAAACTTGTATGGTTGCTAAGGTAAAGGAAATACAATACTAATGGTAAAGAAAATACCTCATTTGGCAACTCAAGAAATTTCTTGAGTTGCCCCAAGTGTCCAAAATCCTTGCTTTCTTGGTCCAAAGTGCTTGTAATGGCCTTGTGCATGTTTTTTTTATGAAAGTGAGATGGACATTTGGGTTGTTTTTCATGGTGTTTAGAGGGTTGTAGTGGAGGAGGAGGAGGGTTGCTGCCATGGGGCTGAAGATGAGAGAATAATGAAGATGATGGAAATGACTAAGGTCAAAGAAACCCTTCTCACCCACTCTCTCAAGCCCATACCTCCCACCATGCCCAATTGTTTAATGTTTTCATTTCTTTTCTTTTTCTTTTCTTTTCTCTTTTAAAAACCACAACCATGAAATGAGAATAAAAAGAAAGCCATTATAAAATGTAACAAGTGCCAAAATATGACATGGAGCATGTCATGTGCACAAAACTCGCTTAATGCACGATTAGCGATATTTAATCGCGATTAGCTTTAAAAGTGAATATAATTAATCATAAAAATTCATAATTCACCTAAATCATATAAAACACCCACTTTTTAGTAATTTCTATAATTTTCCAAATTTTCCCAATTTATCGGTATTTAATTATACCGCAATATTGAAATATTCAATATATTTATTATTTAATTATAAAAATTCCCAAAAATAATATTTTATTTTTCTGAAATGTTACAGCTATACGCCATCTACCCGACATCCCCCGTAGATGTAAATCTACTCACCAACGTGTTGAGCTCGCTGAAATCCACTCTGCTATGTCCGCCAACTCCGTCTCGAAAACATTCGTGATCGTACCTATAATCGTAGTTATGAAATATCGGGTTAAATATCATATCCAAATCAAAACAATGGGCTAAGTATCCATAGGTTAGAACCTATAGCTTATTTACTCCAGAAACGATCAATTTCCCCTGAATTTAACGTACGAACGTCAACGTTTCAGTTGCAGTACAAAATACGGAAACCCGTATCGGAATATCGGAAACTTAAATAACAACCAAACTAAACATTCCCAGATTTCTCTGTAACAATACTGGAAAAAATCAAGCAATACATTAACTCATAAAATACCAAACTAAAGCTACAGAAGAAAAACCAACACCAAACAGCCTAGGGGGGCTGGCGACATCGGACATTTTGGGATTTTCGCCGGTCAAAAATTGGTGATGGGATCTCGGGATTTAGGTGAAGTCTCCTAATGATCTTATGATACTTTTAGTATTTCTAGTTTTTCTAGTGGTTACACCTATTGCTTCCAGATTCAATTACAGTAGGCTAAATATCATAAAACAGCAGTTTTTATAATACTGCATATGAAAACGGATATGGAAATATACTGAATATTCAAGGAGGGAAGGAATTATACCTATGGAGATTGTGTACAATGAAACATCAGCTCATGAAGTGTTTGTAGAAACATCTAGGGTTTGCAGTGGCTTCTAGGTTGATGGTGTGCACAAATTGATGAAGGGATTAAGTTTTCTTCATTAGGATTGAGAAACACTTGTGAAAATTAGTTTGGAGCTTGAATACACATATGGTTCAGTTTGAGTAAGGCTTAAGAATTTCTAATTGTTGATGAGATAAGGAGTTATGTGGTGTGTGTAGAGAGAGCATGAGGTGGAAGGTTGAGAGGTGGAGGTGTCAAGGTGTAAGGAGGAGGTGTCAAATTGAGTAGTAGGAGGTGGAGGGAGTTGAGCATGGGTGAGGGTGTGGTGGTGTGAGAGTTTTAAACTAGGATAAGATATACCAACCATTAAAATAATTATCAAATATCATAACCTTTCATGTTACAATTTAAATTCATTTTACAATCTAAATCCATGTAAAATAAAAGATATGAGATATTTAGAATACCATTATCTTATTGTAAAATATAATGTCATGTTAAAATAATTAAAAATATCATTTTTATTATATCACACACTTTATTCATATTTATCAAAATAAGTACATTTTTCGGATATAATTCCGATACCCAATTTCATAAGCGATATCATTTTTGTAAACTTATTAAATTCATATTAATATTTATAATTTTCCAAAATATTACAATCTCTCCCCATTAAAGAAATTTGGTCCCCGAATTTAAATTAAACCCCCATCATAAAAACATTTTTCTCATTAAACCAACTCTTTTCAAATCATTTTGTCGGGGTCCAAGATTTTAAAATACATCGTCCGCTCAATATAATGGAACTCCAAAGTCCCATAGGAGCTAAAACGTAAAATAATGCAACAGTGTACATGAAAACTCAAAAAGATATAAATTCCCATAACTGTAACTCTAGCGGTTGCTATGAGAATTACTCCAGTTATGATGCAAGTTGCCAAATACGAAAACCGTTGTGTATCCCAAGTACACAATCAATGTCATAGTCGTAATGCAATATCGGTGCACACGACCAAGAGAAAATATAGAAATCAAATCTATAAGATATTCTCTCAAGTGCAAATCATGAAAACAAAATCAACCCTAATGGTTTGCATGCAAATCTTAAACCACTCTTCACGGTGAGCATGAAAACAAAACAGCGCTAAGTGCAACAGGCGTGCACGAAACGATATCCACTGCATCAACTGTGTATGGAACAAAAGTGTACAAAATAGTATCAAGTTCATCGGGGTGCACAAAATCAAAATCAAGTGCATCAGGGTGCACAAATAAATCTCAAGTGCATCGGGGTGCACAAAATCAAAATCAAGTGCATCAGGGTGCACAAATAAATCTCAAGTGCATCGGGGTGCACAAAACGTCAAAACGTGCAACTGGTGTGCACAAAATCATACGGAGTATACCTAGAGTATTTATATATAAAATCTCTTAATCATGTGCAACTGATGTGCACGGAAAATATCGGTTTAGTACATCCGGTGTACACAACACTCCAGTCGAGTGCAACCACCTCGCACGAGAATCTCAAACAAGTGCACCTGGTGTGCACAAAACATAAATCAAAATCAAATTACTGTGCACGGAATCTCATCAAGTGCACTTGGTGTGCACAAAACATTATGTGACCCTCAAATCCTCAAAATAAATATGTCAAAATAACGGACGTTGAGTTGTCCTTTTTTCAATATTGATAATGAAATATTTATATCATAAAAATGCAAATCGAACTCAAATGACATCGAAGTATATCCTCTTCAATGTCGAAAGGGGTTTATACACCCGGAACTGGCATAGCAAGGATTTCTACTTGCCGTCTGCCACGATCTAACGTTCTCTGTCTCTGAATTCTGGTTCTTCTTGCGGATCTCTAATGTCAGGGTCTCTTTATACTCTCGTCCGGTGAGGAGCAATGACACAATTAGTCCTACTGCTGATACCTCTCACCACATCTCCTTGGCCAGTAGTCCAGTCTCTCACAACGTAACATGATGATGACGGAAATCTCTATCCTCTGCTTGTGTGCCAACAACTGATCCTTGGTCCAATCTTACTTATTATCAAATTCTAGAAAGAACCCCTTCAAGTCTCCTGCTGATCTCAGCTATCCAGCCTACCCGAAACTAGCATTCATTACTGAATCCACTTTCTTTTTCGTAACAACTGTCATTTCCTTAAGATCTCCTCCTGAAAGTGTAGTCGTACGCGTCTCAGTTTATGCATCAAATCTTCAATATCGACGGTGAAGAATAACTGTCTACTGAAACTTCGCACCAATCTCTTGTCCCATTACTCTCCAATATCAATCAATTAAGGAGCGTATCGCGATAACCACGCGAATTGTAAGTCATACTTAGTTATGGCCAAGCTCGGAGTCTTACAAAACTCAGAAACACGAATACGACATCTCTGATACTCTGTAGAAGAATCTGGCTAAGCTCACCTTCGAAAACTCATCCCAATTCGTCGGAGGAAAACTTACTACACGATCTCTTTTTCGAACGACTTGCACCAGGTCTGAGCAAGACCCAACGGAAGAAGCTAACCAACTTCCCCAACTTCACATTGGAGCGCCACAACGAATTAAATGTCTTTACCATCCCTCATCTGAACGACTACTAATCCTTTGTTCCATCTACACTTGTAAACATTTGCAACTGTCTACTTCCTGAACTCTGGAAAAAACACCTCGATAATCTCAGCAATGATTGGTACCGCTGTCTGAACAGCACACGACACCACAATCTTCGGAGAAGGGAAAGCATCATGCCTCAAGTCGGGCTGATCTCCAGCAATGACTCGACCATCTGGTGCGGATCCTAAAGAACTCGCCTCAACATTAGAACCCGATTGAATATGAATAAACGACATGTCTTTATTGTAAGTCTACAGTAGCGCCCCGGTCGTCATTCTGACGCCAAACGCGGAACAAAAACTTTTATAAATGGCGCTATCGCATACTAT
Organism: Agapanthus africanus; assembly: GCA_030015575.1. Taxonomy (NCBI): domain Eukaryota; kingdom Viridiplantae; phylum Streptophyta; class Magnoliopsida; order Asparagales; family Amaryllidaceae; genus Agapanthus; species Agapanthus africanus. The sequence goes on along the minus strand of CM057347.1, from coordinate 199,231,020 downwards.
AACCCGGATCTTGACATTAACGCTAAACTAACAAACTGTAAAGAGGTAGAAAGGCTATACCGATCGATCCGAGTCCTTCGGTCTTTAGCCATCATCCCATGCTCCTCGCTGCAACTCCGATCTCCTGTCTCCTCGTCGAGGTGGCACCACGTCAACGGATCTTTAAACTGGCTCCCGCCTCTATACCGAGGCAACTCGGACATGAAGTATGCTAACCGACATGTCCAAGATGAAGTAGAGAATGAGTAGAGTACTTTGTCTCAAACACCCTAGGGTTCTCATCACATGAGAGGGTTAGGGTGGAGGTTGAGGAAGATGCTAAGGATTGGAAATTGTGAACTCAAGAAAACTATCAAGAGAGCAAGAACTCAAGCATAATAACTTGTGGTGATCTTTTCTTTTGTGAGTAGATATATATATAAGGTTGTGTAATGAAAATATCTCATGAAAAAATATCTCCCAAAAATATCTATACACAAAACAAAACACAATTAATTCTATCATGACTCACTTAGTAACTCATTAGCATGAGTTACTAATGAACATGCTAGAAGAAATGTGTCACCAAGAATGAGTCACACTTTCCAAAATCAATAATCATTTAAACCAAAATGATTAATCCAAAAAAGAAATGCATCTTCTAAAATATTCTCGTAATGGATTACGAGAATACCCCTCACCTGTATATACATACCTGTATCCGTATTCCTACCGAATACGAATACGAGAGACTAAAATATTCTGACTCAATATAATACTTGGATCCGGCTTAAACCAAAGCCCACCACTATTATCTGTCCGAAATATGACACGTGCACAAGTGCACGTGCAATTTCGAACCCTGCCATAAAACCATACGGCCTCTACAACGTTTTGCCCGAACTTGGGAAACTATCTATGGGGGACTCTAAAGACTCGTCAGTACCCTGGCAGTGGGTTTAACCACAAGCACGTCAGCGACACTAGCTGTGCGTAACGGCTGCCCATGTACTGACCGAAAGGGAAGATGATGAGCGAACTCATCCTGGAACCCTACTGATCCTATCAGTGACAATATATGTACAGTCTGGTCCATTCGTCTATGAGCATCGCATATCCGGCCTAGGGGGCTGGTAACGTCAGACCCCCAATAGCTGTATAAGTCGTGTCGGAGGGTAGCCCTGAACACCCTGAGAAACTACTGGAATGTCTACTAGTAATTCTCACCTGCCTTGGCCAAGGACTTAGGGTAATGGCTCTCCTAGACACAGCGCGATCTCACCCCCAATACCGGGAGAGACGAATCCCCTGCCGATCCGCTCACTTGCCTCCATGTGGCTCGGGACTGTACCCAACTAAAACTTGTTTCCACGACTCCTTTGAGCCGTGGTAGGGTAGTAATCAAAGCACAGTGGGAACTCACAAGAGACAAATGACGACCTCAGGTCGATGAACTAACTTGTACACATGTTACCAGGGAACTGCTATCTGACGCTAGGTATAAAACCAACTAGCAGGTTCCCGGCGAGTCCTGTCCGGTGTACTCATAACCCAATGAGCACCTGTATACATCTTAGGTGATCCAACTGACACCAATGGCTTATGAGACCGGCCATCGCCCCTCGTCGGGGTCTTGACTGTATACACTAGTCTACTCCGGAGTATCGATGCCCTGTCTCGAAACTCCCACGGCTAGGGACCACTTTTAAGGATGTGCTTATAGACTACCCAACTCTCACGTATATGATCGCCATCATACTGTTGGTAGTCAAGCAGGATCCTAAAGGCTCTATCAACGTGTAATAGTGAACAGTAATGTCACCTATAGCTGTACACGACTGATAAAGGAAAACCAGATAGCATACTATCATTTCGAGTAAGACTGTCCTACCAGTATAGGTCCTTCTCGATCATTGCAATCACGTGCCTGCGATTCAATAATTGACTTTGAGGGCACTACGACCAACATCTATATCACCGGAATTTCATCCTGGTCAGTCCTTGTCCCAGACAAGTCTGCTCTGACCGTATCTCTAATCGCAGCCCTCTCGGCTCATATAAATATAGCGACCGAAACAATCAGCATGCATTGACGAGGATAGATCAACGGAACGAATAGAACGAAGATCTCAAGATATAAATCCTAAAGGTAACTTAGGCGGAGTATAATATCGAAAATATGCCGCAGAACATATGTACGGTACGTCACTCTACTTAGTACCTACTCCATCAACAAAGGTCATCCAATATAACGAAAGTTCGGGTATAAGACCCCCAAAGTCAAGTTTAAGTCCTATAAGGTAAAGTCCAGGTAACAAATGTGCATGCCTAAATCCCATATAGCCAAACCTAGACTCGAACAAAGGTTAAACCAAACATTCTTATACCAACTTTGTCACGACCCAAATATGGCACGTGACTGGCACATAAATCACGAACATCTAAACATGTCAACGCGGTCCAAGTAAGCCGAAACCCGGAATCTAAACCCTTTTTTTTAAAACATTGGAGGTGAAGTTTTAAATAGTCATCAGATGGAATCATTTTAAAATAACCATTTGATTTTAACTAAGTGTGTTTAAAGAGCATCTATGACATTTTGAAATTCGACAACGCCTCCTTTGTAAATTTTGCATAAAAACCTAATACAACATAACAATAAAATAGCATCCCAACGGGGGCTAGCTTCTATGCCCAAACGGCGGAGCAACCAAGCAAACAAAATACGACACACAATGGCGAAGAAAAGAAAAGCGAAACAAAATAACCAATATAAAATGGTCGACTCCAATGAGTGCGACATCACAACCCACAAACACTAACTCTCGCTTCTAAGTCCACAATAAACCCTTTCTAAGTTGATGGAGTTTTACTAGATACAAAAAGATAAGAATATACTAATGTGAGTACGATACAACAGTAACCCACCTGCCAAAGCAATCACCGAAAGGAATGTGTGCCCCAAGCCGCTGATAATCCAAGCGGTAACACCTGCAAGAAACTGTGGCACAACGGGGGTGAGTTGCCAACTCAATGAATAAAAGTACATCACAAGGTAGAAATCGAATGCACAACGATACCTAGGTCATAAGTGTAGTACTATCATATCCTGTACTAATATAGTATATGTTATGCATATTTATCGTAAATGCAACACTATCAATCATGCGATTCCAAAGTATAACATATCATATAAATGACATGTATCTAGGTAAAAGCCCATAAGTAGCCGAAAATATATATGTAAAACCTCTTCTTTAAAATATCCGCGGAATACATTTATAATGGCGTAAGAGCAGACGTGATAGTATGAAATATAATAGGTATCTTATTTAAGATATGTGTCCTGCTGTTTTAATGCATAGTGTTAAGAGGTTTACAATTTAAAAGATTTCAATGTCATACCAGACATGTCAAAATAATGAGACTATAGCTCGATTTTTGAATTCCTTTTTGTATGCAACTGCTCGTAAAAAGGTATGCAGGTACTGTCCCCCGGATCAGTCCTGGTCGGATATAATAACTCATAACATAACCGTATACCTCATATGATAGCAATATATCTAACACCTGGATGTCCAGCATCGACATCCAAAATCAGAAATCTCTCGTGTCCATCACAGACACGCAAATCCTCAATTCTCTCATGTCCATTACCGACACGCAAATGCAGATACCGTCGACACTATCTCAACAGATGATCGCCACCCGATATTCCTGGCCCCGGTCGGTATCCCCTGGATATCCGCCGTGCCCAATCGAACCCCGGCCAGTATCCCTTGGATATCTGCCGTGCTCATCTCTATCTCCGGTATTGAGTATCCTTGTTAGGCTCCTCGCCTCACATGCGGCTATCCTGCCTCTCAGTCTCGACCGGGTCCACCATGTATCCGACTGTATATCCCCCCACTCAGTCTGGATAACGTAGTAATCCGTAACCGTATAGCCCCCCCAACTCGGTTCGGAGTAAAACAATCTTAGTGTATATGCCCTAGAGGCCATTATTGTATCATACTAGTTTGTATATTACTTAATGGAAGCTTGTGATATTCACAGTTGTACTAACTGTCTTGCTCAAAATGGTAGTATGCTACCAGGTTTTTTTCTACCTCAATATGTGCATGTGTGTCTTTTAGCATATTGCTTATACATATTAGTAGAGCCCTTAGGATCTTTGCTTGATTACCAGCATTGTGATGGCAGTCACACTAGTGTGGGCTGGGTAATCTATAAGCACATCCTTATACAGGTCCCTAATCATAGGATTATCGAGACGGGGCATCGATATTCTGGAGTAGACTGGTGTATACGCTTCTCATCCCAGCAGGGGAGATGGTCTGTCCCACAGCCATTAGTACGTCGTACTGGAGATAGTATGCAGGTGCTCATTAGGTTATGAGTATACTGGACAGGACTCGTCGGGAATTGTTGGTTTGTATTATACCTATCGTCAGGTAGCAGTTCCCAGATGACATGAGTACAGCTTAGTCCGTCGACTTGACACTGCTGCTTCACCTCGAGTGTGTTCCCACTGTATTTTGATTATTACCCTACCACGGCTCAAAGGAGTCATGCAAACAGGTATTAGTTGGCTGCAGTCCCGAAGCACTTGGAGGCAGTAGCGATTAGATAGGATTCGTCTCTCCCGGTATTGGGGGTTGATATCGCGGTGAGTTTAGAGAGCCATTACACAAAGACCCTGGCCAGGGCAAGCGAGATTTACTGGTAGGTACTCCAATAATTTCTCAGGGTGTTTTGGACTACACTCCGACATGACCTATACTGCTATTAGGGGTCTGACGATTACTGCCCCCTAGGCCCGATATGCGATACTTTTAGATGAACAGACCGGACTGTACAGAGATTGTCACAGATAGGCTCAGTTGGAGTTCGAATGAGTTATTCTCATCGACATATACCTAGGGGCCGTTACGTATAGCTAGTGCCACTTGCGGCCTGTGGTTAAACACACTGCCAGCGTAGTGTCGAGTCTTTAGAGTCCCACACAGAAGGTTTTCCTGCATCGGGTAAAAGTGTAGAGGTCGTATGGTTTTACGACAGGGTTCGGTCACGTACGTGTACTTGTATACGGATGATGATACGGACGGATAATACCAGTGGGCTTTGGTTTAAACCGGATCCTAGTATTGTACTAATGGATTGTCTTCGTCTTTTGTATTCGTATTTTTCGGAATACGGATACGGGTATGTATATACGGACGAGGGGCATTTTTGTAATTTGTACAAAAATAAAATTGAAGGTGACATGACATAATTGTATTATTCATTTTAGTTTAAATTAATATTACATTTATGTAAATAAGAAATGATGTGGATTTTGCTTGAATTTGGACTTGGATGCTTATGACACATGGTGGATTTTAAACCCATGACCCATTCTTTAGTAAATTGAAGCCCTTTTGATAATTGCCATTAGATTTATCTAAGGGATTATCAAAAGAGTTCAGTAGAGAGAAAAAGAAAAGCAAACCATCTCCTTCTTCAAGCTCTTGCTCACTAGCTATTCTTCTTGTCACCTTCATCACCCTCATACCCTAGAACACTCATGTTTTGAGTAACCTAGGAAGAAAAGAGAGACCCCAATCTATATACATCCTCTACACCCCTTAGGTCATTTTGTGCGGCATACTACTTGACTTTGTTTCTTTGGTATAGAAGAAGGAGCTCGATACACAAACACTCGGGTGGATCATCTTCGATTTGAGATGGCCGACGAGGAGGCGGCGATCCGATACGATCTATGGAGTCAACAGCGAGGTGGAGGACAGCGAGGAATGAAGACCCGAAGGACATGAACGTGAGGTATAACTTATGTATATGTAGTTAGATCTCTTGTTCTTGTAGTTAGTAAAGGTTTAGCAACGATCTTAGCGTATAGTCTATGTCACGAAGCTTTTGAAAACCATTTTTTGAAAATTCTTCCTCCCCGCGAACACGCGGGGTGTGTGTGGCATGGACTTACAGTGGTATCAGAGCCAACAAAACCCTTACTAACTTGTTAGCTAGTTATTAGAACATCGATCGTCGGAAAAACCAAAAACTATACACTTTGCACCCATACAGTTTCTGTCAATATTTAAACTGTTCTAAAAATTGTATCAGAGGCTTGAAAATTCTGTACAGGGAATTCTAAGAACATAGAAGAAAAACGAGTCACCAGCTCGTCACAACTTCCACGGAACCGCGGCGAATCGGTGGATTTGCCACCGATCTGCGGCCGAGTTGTGGCCGAGTTGGCCTGTTCTTCTTCCATTTGTCCTTATTTTTAGTTGTATAGTTATTTGGAATATTTGGTTTCTACCCAGAATTTTTTAGAGTGCTGGTTTGCATTTGGGGTAGATACGGAAAATATATTTCGATTGAAATTCTAATGTACTTGGCTAATCGGGTTTTCATCTGTATTGTTATATGTGTTTTTAAACTTCATCTAATTGCTATATGTCGGTTAGTTTGAAGTAGCACATATCTGTTGGTTTGTTTATATGGACCTTATTAGATCTTCGTGGATGAATAGCCGGGGATGTGAGATGAATGATTTTATCTTTCATTCAATGTAAATTGTAATTTGATGTAATATTATTTCGCGGGGCACATCCGGGTTGAGTTTGTAGCCACCGTTGTATTATTTCTTTTTACTGTTTTCTGCTCCTAGGATAGACCCAAGGTGGGGTGCACAAACTACCGGGTTCTTTGAAGTGCCAAGTGGCCTACTCACTTTGTTGAGGGAGGCTGCTTCACTTCTGGAATTTGGCGGGTAGTTTGCCACACCTGTAGGTGTCTGGGGTGGGGTTTGGCTATTCATCACGACCGTGGATTCCATCTTTCGTTACAGGCTTAAACGAAACGCGGAATTTCTAGTATATCCAATATGTTCATCTGTGATCTGGAATGCCTATTATTGCGTCAGACGAATGCAATTATTATATATGTTATATAATAGACGCTACTTATGTTTTGCATCCACGCTAGTCCAGCCCCCGCTCTGGCATTAGTTAAGTAACCTAACAGTGTTAGACGGGGCCCAGTGACGAATGCGGATGGCATAAGTGGACGTTGTATTTTCGTCTTTTTCCGTGATGATAGGTGTAATTGATGGGACTGTATTACATTAATGCAAAGCAAACAAACCAAAGCTGAATCGTTGGAACAAATTTTAAAACCACTCGGTTATTTTAAAACAGCAGACTTTTAAATGCGGAGCTTAAACCACTCCTTTTAAAAGCTATCGGGTTCCTTCGATTATATCAAGTTCACTACGTTCACTGTTTCGCCAAAACCATTCGTAGCCCTCCTTCGTTTCATATGAATATTCAGTAGTATTCAAGTTATATTTGTTGGCCTTAGTCAAGGCATGTTGATTGGTGGATGCGTTGGTTTGGGACAGTCGTACTACTTTGTTGGCCTTAGTCAAGGGTATGTACGGGTGGGTTCAAATTAACCTGGACAATAAAAGGTAGAACTTGACACGTGACTTATGATTTGTTGGCCTTAGTCAAGGTCATAAGAGCATGGAGCAGAAATCCACATCGGGAGTTTCTAAAGAAACTGAAACTTGCTAGTACTGCATACCATTTAGAGTGTGATAAAATTGGTAGGATTCTTTCAACTTTATCGCACATTGGTATTTGGATCCCGATCCTACTGTGAGTATATGCTACTCCTCGGGAGATTTTTTTCACTAAACGATCAATTCTATAAACCATGTAGGTGTCTAGAAAGGTGTTAGCGAGGATACGCCTCCTGGGAAAAGAGGTTATGTAATTAAGGAACTTCACGAAAGTATTGGAAAACCTCCCTCGAAGGTACCAATACTAGCCTGGCTGAACGGTTAAGCAAGTATTGTAGGGTGAGATTAATCCTGACTAATTCTTCATTTATGGTTTGAAGAGGGATTCGAGAAACAGTGGGAGCCATCCTGTTTAGATAAACTAAAAACCAATCTAAACTTGCAAGAGCATCATGCTAAAGTGTTTCTTCTCTCTCTCCTAATTGCAGCGACCAGGTGACCGGACATAGGTTACAGCTAGATAATAATTTGACTGAACCAGACTAAATTAATTGGTAAAGGTTTGTCCAGATGCCCATTGCCTATGACAAGCTGGATCACCTCATTACTACTCATGTCCCTGCCGTCTCAGGTCCAGTTTCCACCGTCGCGGATGATATCCATAAGAAAAAGGCAAAAGACTGTGCGAATGCCAAGTGCCTCGTGTTGGCCTCGGTAGACGGTGAAAACCAGAGGGAACACGAGAAGATAGACTTTGCTTCTATCTTCCTCCATAACAAAATTTTATATGGAAAGAAATCTCATATCGTAAGATATGAGACCTCGAAAGAATTGCTTCAAGCGAGGTTGGCTGTCGAATCATCTATAGGAGACCACGTTTCTACAATGATTAGCTGTATTAAACAACTCACGGACCTAGAGGCCACGTTGGAGAACAAGTCGAGTGATGACTTGATTCTACAGTCCCAACCTTCTACTTACACCCAGGGGAAGAAAGTTATACTTCCAGAAAAGAGCACCCTGAAGGAAACCAGGAAAACATCCGTTTTGCTTATTGGAGGATCTTCTTCTTCTGGATCCGAAGCGATAGCCATGTGTGAGAAGAAGAAAACATCCGAAAAGCTGATAGGCAGTGTTAGTAAAGTAGAAAGAAAGGGAAGGGCAAAAGTTTCGGGGCTAACAGTAGGAAAGGAGGGTTGTTCCTATTATCACATGAAAGGGCATTGGCAGAAGGGATGCAGGGCTTGGAAAGACAGAATCCAGGATCCGAAGCACGTTGTGGCTTCGACTTCGGGTGTGTTTATGATTGAAAACTGCATGTCAATTAACTCTACTTCTTGGGTACTAGATACCGGATCAGGATCTCATGTCTATAATTCGTTGCAGGCTTTGAGAAACCGTAGAGTTATAAGGGCAGGTGATATGACTCTCAGGGTTGCTAACGGAATGAGTGTGGACGCTGTATCCGTAGGGGAGTATCACCTAGGATTGACAAGTGGGCAGATATTGATCTTAAGTAACTGTTTGTGTGTACCTAGTATGGCTTGTAATATCATATCTGTATCCTTACTTTCTAAGGAAGGATATGATTTTACATTTGTAAGCAATGTGGTCTACATCTACCTAAATCGAAGTTTGAATAGGTTAGGTACACTGGATAAAGGTATATACGTATTAAATCAAGCTCAGGTTTTCAACGTCCAGCACACACTTAAAAGAAAGTCTGCAGAAATAAATAAGGCTTTATTATGGCATTGTAGACTGGGTCATATCAATGAAACAAGGTTGACGAAGTTACATAGAGAGGGATTTTTGGATCCGTTCGAATATCAATCTTATGCTACTTGTCAATCATGTCTCATTGGAAAGATGACAAAAACTCCGTTCACTGGATACGGAGTAAGAGCAAGCGAGCTCTTGGGACTCATACACAGCGACGTGTGTGGTCCAATGTCTACACTTACACGAAGTGGTTATTCCTATTTCATTACTTTTACGGATGATTTGTCTAGGTATGGATATGACTTCTTGATGAAATATAAATTTGAGGCCTCTGAGAAATTCCGGGAATACAAGAATGAAGTGGAAAAAAAACAGGCAAAAGTATCAAGACACTAAGATCTGATCGAGGTGGTGAATACTTGAGTGCCGAGTTTCTGGATTACCTAAAAGAGAATGGTATTCTCTCTCAGCTTACTCCTCCATACACACCTCAACACAATGGTGTATCGGAAAGACGGAACAGAACTCTATTGGATATAGTTCGTTCCATGATGAGTAAGGCTGAGTTACCGCGATCCTTCTAGGGTTATGCACTAGAATCAGCTGCATATCTCTTGAACCAGGTTCCTACTAAGTCAATGCCTACCACACCATATCAGATGTGGAGTGGGAAGAAACCCTGTCTTAAACACTTTAAAACATGGGGATGTCCAGCTTTTGTTAAAAAGCAGCATACAGACAAGCTCGAGGCACGCTCAGTGCAGTGTAAGTTTGTGGGATACCTAAACAACCCCAAGGGGTATCTTTTCTATTACGCAGAGGAACAAAAGGTCCTTGTTTCTCGTCATGCCTGCTTCTTGAAAACTGAATTTTTAGAAGATCAAATAAGCGGGAGCGCAATAGAACTGGAAGAAATTCCAGAAACACAAGCTATTACCGAAAGCATAGTGGAACCAGAAACTTCAGAAGAACCGGACATCCAAGCGCCACTCCGCAGAAGTATTAGGCAGTCTCATCCGCCCGAGAGATACTACGGTTTTCTCATAGACGGGGATAGAGAGGATTGCATCATTGACAATGATGAGCCAACTAGCTTCCAGCAAGCCATTCAGAGCGGCGACTCGGTAAAATGGCTAGATGCAATGCGGGCTGAGATGGAGTCCATGTACACCAACAAAGTATGGACTTTGGACTTTGTTCCAGAAGGGGTAAAACCCGTAGGCTGCAAATGGATCTTCAAAAAGTAGATTAGTGTAGATGGACATGTTGAAACCTATAAGGCTAGACTTGTTGCAAAAGATTTTCGTCAAAGACCTGGTTTGGACTATGATGAAACCTTTTCTCCAGTGGCTATGCTCAAATCCATTCGGATCCTTCTTGCCATTGCTGCCTTCCACGATTATGAGATCTGGCAGATGGACGTAAAGACGGCTTTCCTAAATGGATATTTGGAAGAGTGCGTCTATATGGATCAACCAGAGGGTTTCATTCAGAGTGGGAGCAGCGGGAAAGTGTGAAAGTTGCTTAAGTCCATTTATGGACTAAAGCAGGCATCTCGGAGTTGGAACATCTGTTTTGATGAGACGATCAAAGAATTTGACTTTATCAAAAATCCAGATGAACCATGTATATGTAGTAAGATTCTAGAGAGGACTGTGGTCTTCCTCATCTTGTACGTGGATGACATTCCCTTGATAGGAAATGACATTCCTATACTACAATCAGTCGAGGGATTCTTGTCACAAAAGTTCTACATGAAAGGCCTGGGTGATGCCTCCTACATTCTGGGGATCCGGATCTATCGTGGTAGATCCAAAAGGATATTGGGACTTTCGCAGTCCAGGTACATTGACACCATACTAAAACTATTTATTATGGATGATTCTAAGCGCAGTAATCTACCGGCTCTTCACGGAATCACCCTCTCCAAAGAGATGTCTCCCAAGACTGATTTGGAAAGTGCTCGCATGACATCTATACCCTACGCTTCTGCGGTAGGCTCTATAATATATGCGATGTTGTGTACCAGACCAGATGTAGCATATACATTGAGCGTTGTAAGCCGGTATCAGTCAAACCCAGGGGAGAAGAACTGGATAGCAGTAAAGAACATTCTCAAGTACCTGAGAAGGACTAAGGAGATGTTCTTGGTGTATGCCGGAAAAGACCTCCAGATCGAGGCCTTTGCTGACTCCATCTTTCAGAGTGACAAGGATGACTACAAGTCCATGTCAGGTTATGTCTTTACCCTCAATGGAGGGGCGGTCTCTTGGAAGAGCTCCAAGCAGGACACCGTTGCTGACTCGACGATGGAAGCGGAGTATATCGCGGCTTGTGACACCGCAAAAGAAGCTGTCTGGGTGAAGAAGTTCCTAATAGAACTTCAGGTGGTTCCGTCCATTGTAAATCCAATACCTCTGTATTGCGACAACAACGACGCTATAGCTTTGGTGAAGGAACCTAGGTCCCATAAGAAGTCCAGACATATTTTGAAGCGCTACCACCTGATCAGGGAGATCGTTGATCATCAGGAGATCGAGGTGCGGAGAATAGAAACGTAGAACAACACTGCATATCCACTCACGAAGGCCATCCCTCAGACACAGTTCGAGAGGCTAATCGAGATGCTAGGTCTGCGATATGCCAATACATGGCCTTAGTGCAAGTGGGAAATTGTTAGTGTATATTCCCTAGAGGCCATTATTGTATCATACTAGTTTGTATATTACTTAATGGAAGCTTGGGATATTCACGGAAATGACCTGTATCTAGGTAAAAGCCCATAAGTAGCCGAAAATATATATGTAAAACCTCTTCTTTAAAATATCCGCGGAATACATTTATTATGGCGTAAGAGCAGACGTGATAGTATGAAATATAATAGGTATCTTATTTAAGATATACGTCCTGCTGTTTTAATGCATAGTGTTAAGAGGTTTACAATTTAAAAGATTTCAATATCATACCAGACATGTCAAAATAATGAGACTATAGCTCGATTTTTGAATTCCTTTTTATATGCAACTACTCATAAAAAGGTATGCAGGTACTGTCCCCCGGATCAGTCCTGGTCGGCTACAATAACACATAACATAACCGTACACCTCATATGATAGCAATATATCTAACACCTGGATGTCCAGCATTGACACCCAAAATTAGAAATCTCTCGTGTCCATCACCGACACGCAAATCCTCAAATCTCTCGTGTCCATCACCGACACGCAAATATAGATACCGTCGACACCATCTCAACAGATGATCGCCACCCGATATCCCCTGGCCCCGGTCGGTATCCCCGGCCCCGGTCGGTATCCCCTGGATATCCGCCGTGCCCAATCGAACCCCGGCCAGTATCCCCTGGATATCTGCCGTATCGAGTATCCTCGCTAAGCTCCCCGCCTCACTTGCGGCTATCCTGCCCCTCGGTCTCGACCGGGTCCACCATGTATCCGAATGTATATCCCCCCACTCAGTCTGGATAACGTAGTAATCCGTAACCGTATAGCCCCCCCACTCGGTTCAGAGTAAAACAATGTTAGTGTATATGCCATAGAGGCCATTATTGTATCATACTAGTTTGTATATTACTTAATGGAAGCTTGGGATATTCACAGCTGTATTAACTGTCTTGCTCAAAATGGTAGTATGCTACCTGGTTTGTTTCTACCTCAATATGTGCATGTGTTTCTTTTAGCATATCGCTTATACATATTAGTAGAGCGCTTAGGATCTTTGCTTGATTACCAGCGTTGTGATGGCAGTCACACTAGTGTAGGCTGGGTAATCTATAAGCACATCCTTATACAAGTCCCTAGTCATAGGATTATCGAGACGGGGCATCGATACTCCGGAGTAGACTGGTGTATACGCTTCTCATCCCAGCAGGGAAGATGGTCTGTCCCACAGCCATTAGTACGTCGTACTGGAGATAGTATGCAGGTGCTCATTAGGTTATGAGTACACTGGACATGACTCGTCGGGAACTTTTGGTTGGTATTATACCTATCGTCAGGTAGCAGTTCCCAGGTGACATGAGTACAGCTTAGTCCGTCGACTTGACACTGCTGCTTCGCCTCGAGTGTGTTCCTACTGTACTTTGATTATTACCCTACCACGGCTCAAAGGACTTGTGCAAACAGGTATTAGTTGGGTGCAGTGCCGAAGCACTTGGAGGCAGTAACGGTTAGATAGGATTCGTTTCTCCCGGTATTGGAGGTTGATATCGCGCTGTGTTTGGAGAGCCATTACACAAAGTCCCTGGCCAGGGCAAGCGAGATTTACTGGTAGGTACTCCAGTAGTTTCTCAGTGTGTTTTGGAATACACTCCGATACGACTTGTTGGATATAGTACCCTCAGAGTTAATTATTAGATCGCAGGCACGTGATTACAATGATTGAGGGAGGACCTATACCGGTAGGACTGTCTTACTTGAGAGGTTTGTATACTATCTGGTTTGTCTTTATCATCGTGTACATGCTTTAGGTGACATTGTTGTTCACCATTACACGTTGATAGAGAATAGTATGCTCGCATGGTTTATCTTTATCATCGTGTACTGCTTTAGGTGACCTTACAGGTCATTATTGCACGTTGATAGAGCCATTAGGATTCTTGCTTGACTACCAGCAGTATGATGGAGATCATATATGTGGAAGCTGGGGTCTATAAGCACATCCTTAAAAGGTCCTTAATCGTGGGAGTTTCGAGACTGGGCATCGATACTCCATTAGTAGACTAGTGTGTACAGTCGAGACCCCGACGAGGGGCGGTGGCCGGTCTCATAAGCCATTGGTGTCAGTTGGTTCACCTAAGATGTATACAGGTGCTCATTGGGTTATGAGTACACCGGACAGGACTCGCCGGGAATCTGCTAGTTGGTATTATACCTAGCGTCAGATAGCGGTTCCCTGGTGACATGTGTACAGGTTAGTTCATCGACCTGAGATCGTAATTTGTCTCGTGTGAGTTCCCACTGTGCTTTGATTACTACCCTACCACGGCTCAAAGGAGTCGTGCAAACAGGTTTTAGTTGGGTACAGTCCCGAGCCACATGGAGGCAGTGAGCGGATCGGCAGGGGTTTCGTCACTCCCGATATTGGGGGCGAGATCGCGCTGTGTCTAGGAGAGCCATTACACGAAGTCCTTGGCCAAGGCAGGAGATTTACTGGTAGGTATTCGAGTAGTATCTCAGGATGTTTTGGGCTACACTCCGACCCGACTTGTACCGCTTTTAGGTGTCTGACTTTTACCAACCCCCTAGGCCCGCCATGCGATGCTCATAGACGAATGGACCGGACTGTACGGATATTGTCACTGACAGGCTCAGTAGGGTGTCAGGATGAGTTCGCTCATCGACCTCTCTTTTGGTCAATGCCTGGTTGCCCGTTACGTACAGCTAGTACCACTAACGTGCTAGTGGTTAAATCCATAGCCAAAGTATTGACGAGTCTTTAGAGTCCCCCACAGACTGTTTCTCAAGTTTCTGGCGAAACATTGTAGAGGCCGTATGATATATGGCAGGGTCCGATCATATACGTGCAGTAGTGCACGGATCATGATCGGGCGGATCATACTAGTGGGCTTTGGTTTAAGCCGGATCCTAGTATTAGATTTGTTGGATTACTTTAGTCTCATCGCATTCGCATTCCGTCGGAATGCGGATGCAGGTATGTATATACAGGTGAGGGGTATCCTTATGATCCATCACGAGTTTACTTTAGATGTTGCCGGATCTTTTTGTTGGACTAAACATTTGGATTAATGTTTAGATAGTGGAAATTATGAGCTAGAAATCTTCATTTGGAGCATTAATTGTGACACATGCACAAGTGATGACTCATGGTCTCTTTCTTTATGCATGTGTCATATAATTTGATGGTTTTGTCGGTTGATTTGATGAGAGGAGAGAGAGGGGCAGCCAAGGGCAAGGTTGGCTCTTGTATTATTTTCTTCTTGCTCTCATTTTATCATACAACAACAAAAAGGGAAAAAGAAACCTCTTCTCCTTCTTCTTCCTCTAGCTTATAGCCTCCATTAATGGCAACACCTTTAACCTCCATCCAAGCAATGGATGCAAGAGACAAAGTGATCACAAACATTCTCTACATCACCTTGGACACGTCGGCTAGCACACTTCATGCCCGAGTTGCTTCGGATGAAGCGGGAGCCCGTAAAAGGAATCGATGATGTGGTGCCCTTTCCGACAAGGAGATCGAGACCGGAGATGTCGCGAGGAGCTTGTGATGGTGGCCGAAAACCGAAGGACACGGATCGATCGGTATAGCCTTTCTATCCCTTCTCATAGTTCCTAGTTGTAGGTTAATGGTTCGATCCGGGTTTTAAGCCTATAATAGCGCCGGTTTCTAGTTTTGAAAAAGTTTTTGTTTCCGCATTTTGGCCTCGGAAAGACGGCCGGGGCGCTACCGTAGTCTTACATGGTATCAGAGCCACGCCATTAACCTTTACTAGCATGTTCTAACGTATTTAAAATATCGATCGAATGAATTTTCTAAAACTGCATTTCCAAGTCATCAGTTTCTGTCGAATTTTTCCTGTGGTCAAAAAATTATTTTGTGTGATGCAGAAAATCGTGCAGGGTTTTCTAAGAGAACTGAGAAAATTTGGTGAGCTGAACTCACTATAGCGCCGCGGAACTGCGGCCGTACCCACGCGTTGGCCGCGGTTCCGCCGCAGTCCTGTAGCCACAGTGCACCAAATTTTCTGAGGTGGTCTCTGACATGGAATTGGGGTTTCTGGTAATTTTGTTTTGGGCCCAGATTTGTTTGAGTACTGGGTATTGTGCTTGGGGCCCACTTCGGGAAATTTTGTCGATCGAAAATTTAAATATGTTAGTTCACAGTATTTACATTATATCTGCGACCGTGAATGTCATTTGATCGGTAAATCTTGTTTAGTTGCTATAGTTCTTTTAGATGGATTTGCGAACGTGACATTCACGTTGATGTTCTGTGTTGTGCTGTGATATTGCGGATTTGTCGTGGTGGATAGCCTGGATGCAATGGTAGTACAGTTTGGTTGTATTTGTACATTTGATATTGCGGGGCGAGCGTCCGACATGTGGACTGCCGTCACTGCCTGTTTGTACATTATTCTTTTGGGGCACGACCGGGATGAGGTCGATGTACCCGTTGTATATATTTTACTTTCTGTACTAGTATTACCCCGTGGTGGGGTGTACGGGTAGCCGGGTTCTAGAGGGCAACGGGCCCGCATCTCATGGCATTGAGACTGGGGGGCTTCACTCTAGAATTTGCGGGCTATTCGCCGCACTGGTAGGGGGTACAGGTTGACCCAAGGAGGGGTGCTCAAGTTACCGGATTCTGTGAAGTGCTGGGTGGTCCATTCACTTTGTTGAAGGGGGCTGCCTCGCTTCAGGTTTTAGCGGGTAACTTGCCGCGCCCATAGGGGTCTAGGATTTCATTGCACAGGCTATCCACACGACCAGGGGAACGTCGGGTTTCAGTAGCGGCTCTATGAAACCCGGGGATCCCTGATTATCTGTATTGTTCTGTGATGCTTATTACATTTCTGTGGTGTTGCATTTTATCACGCCTTGAGCGAATATTATATATTGATATATATACTAGTAGATGTTGTATATGTTTTACACCCGCGCTAGTCCAGTCCCCGCTCTGTTGTTAGTTAAGTAACCTAACGGGTGATGACGGGACCCAGTGGCGAAAGCGGATGGCATATACGTACATCATATTTTCGTTCTTTTGTGGTGTGATTAATTGATGGGACTGCATTGATTCGGATCAATGCAAGCTAAACAAACCTATTCTGATGTTGTTGGAACATTTTTAAAACGTTGTTATTGCAAGGACGTTCTCTTTTGTTTTGCACAGTGGTATTCGGTTATGAATATCTAGCACCTCAGTCGACGAGGCAAGGGCCGAGATCCCTTCACCGGGAGTGACCCCTTGAACAAAAGTTTGCGTCAGGGTAATAATTTCACTATAGCCGATTACTTTTTACTTTAAATCGTGGTATTCAGTCGGAATATCCTGCACCTCATTCTACGGGGAAAGAGCCGAGATCCCTTCACCGGGAGTGACCTCTTTAACAGAGGTTTTCGCCACTATTTTTAAAAAAAATAAGGTTATCCAGTTCCTTCAACGATATCAAGTTCATTACGGTAAAAGGTTTTTCGCCAAAAACCATTCGTAGCCCTCCGTCATTTCAGATTAGTATTCGCGCTACGTTTGTCGTTGCTATTCGCCGAAGCGTAGTGTGCGGTAGCTCTGTAATGCTTTCTGTCGAATGGATATGTGGATTGGTTAGGACGATCGTACGACTTTGTTGATTATTCGTCAAGGGTCGTGCGGGTGGGTTTAACGCAATCAAGATAATGACGGGTTGAACTTGACTAGGACCTTTTGATTTGTGTATTATTCGTCAAGGTCACTTGGGTCCTAGTGGTAAAAATCACATCGGGATTTTCTAAAGAAACTGAAACTTGCCAGGCATGTGCATACCTTCTGGAGTGTGATAACGTGAGTGGATTCCATCACGTTATCATGCAATGATAGTTGGATCCCAATTCCTACTGTTGAGTTGGTTTACTTCTTAGGTGATCCCGACTAATTCTTCTTTCAGGTTTGGAGAAGAATTTGAGATTACAGTGGGAGGTTTCCTGATTAGATAAATTGATAACCATTCTGATCTAGGTTAGAGTGCACGCAGAGTGTTTCTTTTCTCTCTCTCTTTGGCAGCGATTATGGCCCGACCCTAGACTATGACTCAGTGACCAAGTTGACCGAACCTTCTTAAAACACTGGTTTTTGGATTGTCAGAGTTGCATACCTCATTGTCACTCCTACTTTTACCCTTTTTCTCCAGAACACCCCATATTACTACGAACATCCACTTCCATTGGATAAAACCATCGTATGGTTATATACGAACTCGAAGGAACTTATTCGAGGATGGTTTCCGGTTCTGGAGAAAACGAATAGGACTATTCAGTTGTCTTTTCCTTTTACCTTCTCTCAGGTTGCGAGTGTTTCTTGGATTAGGACAGTACACCTATTACGCTTATTGGATAGTCTTCATCCAAACCATAGGCAGGTGCCGAACGGTAGGGAATGAAGAAAACTATTTAGCCTAAAAGGTGTACATAAGGTATTAAGTAAAGACAAATAAAGGGATTAGCAAGAGGGCAAAGTAAATTGCGACTGCTATTCACGACCAAACCAAGTATTTCATCGCCACTCCTGCTTCACCTTTGTATTTCTCCGGAACACCCCATATCACTACGAAGATCCACAGTTTATTGGATACTCCATCGTATGGTTATATACGAACTCGAAGGAACTTGTTCCAGTTCGGGGATGGATTCTGGTTCAAGAGAAATAGGAATAAGATTTATTCAGTTGTCTTTTATCTTTACCTTCTCTCGGGTTGCGAGTGCTCCTAGGATTAGGGGAGTACTCCCATTATGCTTATTGGATAGTCTTCTTCCAAACCATAGGCTGGTGCCGAACGGTAGAGAAGGAAGAAAACCATTTGGCCTAAAGAGGTGTACAGAAGGTAATGACTAAAGACATATAAAGGGATTTGGAGATGGCAAAGAAATATACGGTTACAGTTGTGAATCTGATAATGGAAGAGGCATTATTAAGAATACCCGGATACCCCTTCGAAACATATTCATGTTTCAGTTTCATTGTGTATTGTTAATAGAAAACTGATTTCCCAATTAGACACTTGCTCCAGGGTATGTATTTACCAGGTTTGATTCTCACATCTGTATGGTTTTACAGATGATGAGTGTGAGTAAGTTATTGGGAATTGGGTGATCATCCTCATTATATCGGGATTCATTGTAATTGGTGATATTTGAGGAAATCGCCTGGGTTGTTTGCCGGACGACAAATATTTGGTTTTGAATATCCGTTGTTATGAACCAATTTCAAATTGATATAACTGTACGTTTATTTTTATAAAGTGAGATATAACTTTTTGAAATTATGTCTATAACATTTACCTATATCAGTGGATGGTTAGGTATGGAGCATTAAACAGCAGTGTAATTCTTCTTAACCATAAGTACAGTTTTCAACCTACGACACACAGGGAATGAGTAATTAGACTCAGGGGACTTATACAGAGTATTGTATATTGTCCAGTGTCCATTAGGACAGAGGGGTTGGTGCTCGTACTATATTCGGTTTACTTATGACTTCTCTAGTTTTTAGACATGTGTTTTGTAGAAACACAAGGTCTAAGTTTTGAGAAGTTATAGGTATAAGAATAAAGTAGAGAACCAGGTGTTGCAAGTATCGGGATTCTTCAAGGTGATTGAAGATGTAGATACTTGTGTATGGTATTCAGCTGCTAGTAATGGTTTTGAGAAACTTGTTTCTTTTTTTTTCAGGTTACTCATGTTTTGGAAGCACTCCTAAGTTGAATAACGATGATCGGCCTCTCTCCATTTAGTTGACATGCACTGGAGACAGCTGCATGATTTGAATCTGGTTCCAATTAAATCAGTGCCTCTGTTTCTATATTGGATATAGAATAGTTCATATCTTAACAATGTTAAGGTACGGGGAGTTGTCCGGCTTATGCTTAAAACCAGACTCTGGATAACTCAAGGCACGTTTCCGTAATAGCTGTTTGTGGGTTGACCCGGGCTATGACGAGGGTTGACTTTCTACCATCTGGAAGATCAATAGTGATATTGTTCTTGACTCGCCACAGTTTTAGTAAAATGGATTTTTTTTCAGAAAACAGTTGTGGGAGTATGGTAGAACTGGAAGTGATTCCAGAACCACAAACGATTACTGAAAATTTAATAAGAACCTAAAAGTTCAATCTAGTTTGACATTCCATTGGCCACTCCGCAGATATGGTGGGTAACCTCAGGCACTCGAGAGGTACTTCGGTATGCTCAAAGACGGTGACAGGGAGGTTCTTGTTTACCCAGACTTGCCATTACTGTTGTTCCAGGCTATGAGACCCGGCAGGAGGATGTGTATAGCGTCGTTCTGAACTGGCTTTAGAAGTGCACGTGCATATTATTCTGCCAGAGGGTTGTCGTAGTCAGTGGGAGCAGCGGAAGCATAGTAGACAAGTAGCTTATGTCTATTTATGGACTAAAGCAGATATAGCGGAGATAGATCATCTATTTCTGATGTGACAGTCATAGGTTTGACTTCATCAGAATATGGGATGGATCTGTTAAGAAGGTAGTAGGGTGTGATGTCCTGGTACATGGATGACATACACAGAGTAGGAAGTGAAATTCCTATACTACGATCAGTTATATTTTGGTTGTCACACAGTGGTTTCTCCACATAGGATATAGATATAATATCAGACATTCTGGTTACTAGATCTATAATTTTAGATCTAGATTTGGGTAGTTTCCCAATCTGGGTACTTGGACAGCATTCTACAGGTGTTTTAGAATGGACGACTCCTGGCACGGTAGTGTACCTGCAGGTGATGGAGTCACCCTCTCTAAAGGTGTCTTACAGACTAAAAGGGAGAGGGATGTGCATGATTAGCAGATCACTTGCTTAGGCAATTGAGTCAATCATGAGATGTTAAGTACCGCACCAGATATTGTTTTTTTTGCACGAGATGCAATAAGTTGATATTAATCTTATCGTGGAGAAACATTCAGAAGCAGTTTTAGAACATAAGTGGATGTTCTAGGGATTTGATAACGGCACCCTCTTTCGGGAGACGGTTATCATTCCAGGCTTCCAAAGTGACCTGGATGACAGAGTGACTGTCAGAGTTGTAGTTTTTTCCTCTGACGAGGGGCAGTAGTTTGGACAGGTGGTCCAAGCGGATACTGAGGGAGGCATTGCGCAGGATATCGATTAAGTTCAGTTGACGATACAATCTAAGAAGTTTGGATTTGGAGTTCATTTACGAGCTAGGTCCCATCAGATATCCAGACATATTCTAAGACAGGTATTGCTCATTTCGGGAGATGGCTTTCTCCGCGAACTTGAGATAAAGAGAGACATAGAAAGAAACATTAGGGAGGATCCACTCACTGAGGCTATTCCTCGAACGCAATAGTTTCGCAAACGTGCTTTGTGAGACTGATTAGTAGAGGAGTTGGGTGTTCGGTATCACACGGGCTGTGAGTATGCGACATCGCAATAATTAGCCTTGAGTGCAATTCGGAGATTGTTGGATATAGTGCCCTCAGAGTCAATTATTAGATCCCAGGAACGTGATTACAATGATTGAGGGAGGACCTATACCGGTAGGACAGTCTTACTCGAGAGGTTTGTATACTATCTGGTTTGTCTTTATCATCGTGTACATGCTTTAGGTGACATTGTTGTTCACCATTACACGTTGATAGAGAATAGTATGCTAGCATGGTTTATCTTTACCATCGTGTACTACTTTAGGTGACCTTACAGGTCACTATTGCACGTTGATAGAGACCTTAGGATTCTTGCTTGACTACCAGCAGTATGATGGCGATCATATACGTGGGAGCTGTGGTCTATAAGCATATCCTTAAAAGGTCCTTAGTCGTGGGAGTTTCGAGACTGGGCATCGATACTTCATTAGTAGACTAGTGTATACAGTCGAGACCTCGACGAGGGGCGGTAGCCGGTCTCACAAGCCATTGGTGTCAGTTGGTTCACCTAAGATGTATACATGTGCTCATTGGATTATGAGTACACCGGGCATGACTCGCTGGGAATCTGCTAGTTGGTATTATACCTAGCGTCAGATAGCAGTTCCCTGGTGACATGTGTACAGGTTAGTTCATCGACCTGAGATCGTCATTTGTCTCGTGTGAGTTCCCACTGTGCTTTGATTATTACCTTACCACGGCTCAAAAGAGTCATGCAAACAGGTTTTAGTTGGGTACAGTCCCGAGCCACATGGAGGCAGTGAGCGGATCGGCAGGGGTTTCGTCTCTCCCGGTATTGGGGGCGAGATCGCGCTGTGTCTAGGAGAGCTATTACACGAAGTCCTTGGCCAAGGCAGGAGATTTACTGGTAGGTATTCCAGTAGTATCTCAGGGTGTTTTGGGCTACACTCCGACCCGACTTGTACCGCTTTTGGGGGTCTGACTTTTACTAACACCCTAGGCCTGCCATGCGATGCTCATAGACGAACGGACCGGACTGTACGGATATTGTCACTGACAGGCTCAGTAGGGTGTCAGGATGAGTTCGCTCATCGACCACCCTTTTGGTCAATGCCTGGTTGCCCGTTACGTATAGCTAGTACCACTGACGTGCTAGTGGTTAAATCCACAGCCAAAGTATTGACGAGTCTTTAGAGTCCCCCACAGACTGTTTCTCAAGTTTCGGGCGAAACGTTGTAGAGGCCGTATGATATATGGCAGGGTCCGATCATATACGTGCAGTAGTGCACGGATCATGATCGGGCGGATCATACTAGTGGGCTTTGGTTTAAGCCGGATCCTAGTATTAGATTTGTTGGATTACTTTAGTCTCATCGCATTCGCATTCGGTCGGAATGCGGATGCAGGTATGTATATACAGGTGAGGGGTATCCATGTGATCCGTCACGAGTTTACTTTAGATGTTGCCGGATCTTTTTGTTGGACCAAACATTTGGGTTAATGTTTGGATGGTGGAAATTATGAGCTAGAAATCTTCATTTGGAGCATTAATTGTGACACAAGCACAAGTGATGACTCATGGTCTCTTTCTTTGTGCATGTGTCACATAATGTAATGGTGTTGTCGGTTGATTTGATGAGAGGAGAGAGAGGGACAGCCAAGGGCAAGGTTGGCTCTTGTATTATTTTCTTCTTTCTCTCATTTTATCATACAACAACAAAAAGGGAAAAAGAAACCTCTTCTCCTTCTTCTTCCTCTAGCTCATAGCCTCCATTAATGGCAACACCTTTAACCTCCATCCAAGCAATGGATGCAAAAGACAAAGTGATCACAAACATTCTCTACATCACCTTGGACACATCGGCTAGCACACTTCGTGCCCGAGTTGCTTCGGATGAAGCGGGATCCTGTAAAAGGAATCGATGATGTGGTGCCCTTTCTAATGAGGAGATCGAGACCGGAGATGCCGCGAGGAGCTTAGGATGGTGGCCGAAGACCGAAGAACAAGGATCGATCGGTATAGCCTTTCTATCCCTTCTCATAGTTGCTAGTTGTAGGTTAATGGTTCGATCCGGGTTTTAAGCATACTATAGCGCCGGTTTCTAGTTTTGAAAAAGTTTTTGTTTCCACATTTTGGCCTCGGAAAGACGGCCGGGGCGCTACCGTAGTCTTACACTTATACCGCTATTAGGGGTCTGACGATTACCGCCCCCTAGGCCCGATATGCGATACTCTTAGACGAACAGACCGGACTGTACGGAGATTGTCACATATAGGATCAGTTGGAGTTCGGATGAGTTATTCTCATCGGCCTTCTCATCGACATATACCTGGGGCCGTTACGTACAGCTAGTGCCGCTTGCGGCCTATGGTCAAACCCACTGCCAGCGTAGTGTCGAGTCTTTAGAGTCCCACACAGAGGGTTTCCCTGCATCGGGCAAAAGTGTAGAGGTCGTATGGTTTTACGACAGGGTTCGGTCATGTATGTGTACTTGTATACGGATGATGATACGGACGGACAATACTAGTGGGCTTTGGTTTAAGCCGGATCCTAGTATTGTACTAATGGATTGTCTTCGTCTTTTGTATTTGTATTTTTCGGAATATGGATATGGGTATATATATACGGAAGAGGGGAGTTTTTGTAATTTGTACAAAAATAAAATTGAAGGTGATATGAAATAATTGTATTATTCATTTTGGTTTAAATTAATAATACATTTATGTAAATAAGAAATGATGTAGATATTGCATGAATTTGGACTTGGATGCTTATGACACATGGTGGATTTTAAACCCATGACTCATTCTTTAGTAAATTGAAGCCCTTTTGATAATTGCCATTAGATTTATCTAAGGGATTATCAAAAGAGTTCAGTTGAGAGAAAAAGAAAAGCAAGCCATCTCCTTCTTCAAGCTCTTGCTCACTAGCTATTCTTCTTGTCACCTTCATCACCCTCATACCCTAGAACACTCATGTGTTGAGTAACCTAGGAAGAAAAGAGAGATCCCAATCCATCTACATCCTTTACACACCCTAGGTCATTTAGTGTGGCATACTACTTGACTTAGTTTCTTCGGTATAGAAGAAGGGGCTTGATACACAAACACTCGAGTGGATCATCTTTGATTTGAGAAGGCTGACGAGGAGGCGGCGATCCGATACGATTCATGGAGTCGACAGCGAGGTGGAGGACAGTGAGGAATGAAGACCCGAAAGACATGAACGTGAGGTATAACTTCTGTACATGTAGTTAGATCTCTTGTTCATGTAGTTAGTAAGGTTTAGCAACGATCTTGGCGTATAGTCTGTGTCACGAAGCTTTTGAAAACCGTTTTTCTGAAAATTCCTCCGCCTCGCGAACACGCGGGGTGCGTGGCATGGACTTACAAACAAAACATAAAAACGACTCATGGTGGATATCAACTCATCGTATCATAACAAGTAAAGAAGAAGAATCCTTGCATTAATCATTCTGATGATATATTATATATATACATATATAACAACGTCCCATACCACTGATATATATCATCAAAAGTAAAACATCCAAAAACTCATAAGAATCAAATATGGATACTCATAGTACTGGAATTCGCAATAATTAACCTGTAAAACAGGTAAAGCACATAAACAATATCATACAAGTAATAAATATAACCATCCTACTGTGTCATGGTCATACTAATGATGTGTAGTGTGGCATATGTGTCTGTGCTCGTGCAACATGGAAATCATTAGTATTTGTGCGAGTGTGCTATAAGTGTATAATTCATACTTGTACCGATGGTTACCTACGCATTAGGTAGTGTAACGGTCCTACAGTGACATGGCAGTACCAATGAGGTGTAGTGTAACATATGCGTATGTGCTCGTGCAACATAATACTCATTGGTAGTTGTGCAGTGTTATATCAGAGTGTTCGTATCACGGAGACGTATAACATCGAATAATACATCGGGAATATGTAAATTAATCTAAGCGTAACTATTAAATCTATTACTTGCTATGAGCTATACCATTATCTTTGAAAATAAACGAAACGTTGGTTTTGAAATAAGGAAGCTGCCTTAGGTTAAAAACAGATATTTGTTTTAGAAATTGGCATCGCCTCCTTGTCTTTTATCATCAAAAAGGAAAACGAATCGTTAGTTTTTAAAAGAGTATAGCTCACTCAAGTATTACGTTCTAACATGAAATAAAACATAACGCTACGAGTTTAAAGGGAATTTGGCCATTATTCGGCATACTAATCTCATATCATAAGTACGGTATGGTTTCTCGTTAGGCGTCCACATCATCACAATACTCCAAATTCTCTCAAAGTACAGCATAATCCTTCGTACCAATCCACCAAATCATATATAACTATATGTACATGAATATATACTAAATGCAATCATAACTTCAATATCATTATCTTGCACAACTACTAAAACTAACTATATATCATAATATCCTATTTATAAGGTTGCGGGGGTGCTATTCTCCATCCACCTGACTTCCTCCGTAGATGTAAATCTACTCACCAACGTATTGAGCTCGCTGAAATCCACGCTGCTATGTCCGCCAACTCTGTCTCGAAAACCTTCGCGATCGTACCTATAATCATAGTTATGAAATATCGGGGTAAATATCATATCCAAATAAAAACAGCGGGCTAAGCATCCATAGGTTAGAACCTATAGCTTACTTACTCCAGAAACGATCAATTGCCCCTGAATTTAACGTATGAACGTCAACGTTTTAGTTGCAGTACAAAATACGAAAAACCGTATCGGAATATCGGAAACATAGATAACAACCAAACTAAACATTCCCAGATTTCTCTGTAAGAATACTGGAACACATCAAGCAATACAGTAACTCATAAAATACCAAACTAAACCTACAGAAGAAAAACCAACACCAAACAGCCTAGGGGGCCGGCGACATCGGACATTTTGGGATTTCGCCGATCAAAAATTGGAGATGGGATCTCGGGCATTAGGTGAAGTCTCCTAATGATCTTATGATACTTTTGGTATTGCTAGTTTTTCTAGTGGTTACACCTATTGGTTCCAGATTCAATTACAGTAGGCTAAATATCACAAAATAGCAGTTTTTATAATACTGCACATGAAAACAGATATGGAAATATACTGAATATTCAAGGAGGAAAGGAATTATACCTATGGAGATTGTGTACAATGAAACACCATCTCATGAAGTGCTTGTGGAAGTATCTAGGGTTTGTAGTGTCTTCTAGGTTGATGGTGTGCACAAATTGATGAAGGGATTAAGGTTTCCTTCATTAGGATTGGGGAACACTTATGAAAATTAGTTTGGAGCTTGAATACACATATGGTTCAGTTTGTGGAAGGCTTAAGAATTTCTAATTGTTGATGAGATAAGGAGTTATGTGGTGTGTGTAGAGAGAGAATGAGGTGGAGGGTTGAGAGGTGGAGGTGTCAAGGTGTAAGGAGGAGGTGGAGGGAGTTGAGCATGGGTGAGGGTGTGGTGGTGTGAGACTTTTAAACTAGGATAAGATATACCAACTATTAAAAGAATTAACAAATATCATAACCTTTCATGTTACAATTTAAATTCATTTTACAATCTAAATCCATGTAAAATAAAAGATATGAGATATTTAGTCTATCACTTAAATATCATTATCTTAATGTAAAATACAATGTCATGTTAAAATAATTAAAAATATCATTTTTATGATATCACACACTTTATTCATATTTATCAAAATAATTACATTTTTCGGATATAATTCCGATACCCAATTTCATAAACGATATCATTTTTGTAAACTTATTAAATTCATATTAATATTTATAATTTTCCAAAATGTTACAAAGTACCTACCAGTAACTCACGCTTGCCCTGGCCAGGGACTTTGTATAATGGCTTTCCGAATCACAGCACGACATCAACCCATAATACTGGGAGAGACGAATCCTATCTAACCGCCACTGCCTCCAAGTGCTTCAAGACTGCACCCAACTACTACCTGTTTGCATGACTCATCACAGCCATGGTAGTGTAGGAATCAAATAACGGTGGGAACACACTCGAGACGAAGTAGCAGTGTCAAGTCAACGGACAATGCTGTACTCATGTCACCTGAGAACTGCTACCTGACGATAGGTATAGTACCAACCAGCAGTTCCCCATGAGTCCGTCTAGTGTAACTCATAACGCAATGAGCACCTGCATACTATCTCCAATACGACGTACTAAGGGTTGTGGGTCAGACCATCACCCCTACTGGGATGAGAAGCGTATACACTAGTCTATTCTAGAGTATCGATGCCCTATCTCGATAATCCTACGACTAGGGACCTGTATAAGGATGTGCTTATAGACTACCCAGCCCCCACTAGTGTGACTACCATCACAACGCTGGTAGTCAAGCAATGATCCTAAGGGATTTATCAGTATGTATTAGCGATACGTCAAAAGAAACATGTACACATATTTAGATAGAAACAAACCAAGTAGCAAACTACAATATTGAGCAAGACTGTCATAAAATCTGTGTATATCCTAAGCTTCCAAAATGTAATGTACAAACTGTTAGTTATGTATATGCTCTAGAGGCCATTGTTGTACACATGATGTATATTATGATGGATGCTTGGATATATACAGAGAGGACTTTCTTGCTCGTCATGAAAGTATGCTATTTGGTTTCACTTTATCTTAACATGTTGGCTTATATTGGTTTACCGTCTTTCTCTCACATGTTGATAAAGCCCTTAGGATCTGTACTCGACTACTGGGATTATGATGAGATCATACTAGTGGGGCCACGGTAGTCGATGAGTACATCTTATAAATGTTCCTAGTCAAGGGTATATCGAGACAGGGCATCGATACACCAGAGTAGACTAGCGTATACGCATCTTGACCCATATGATGGGCGATGGATGATCCCATATCCATCAGGTTTTGACATCAAGGATGGTGTACGGGTGCTCAGTGGAGACTGGGTACACTGGACGGACTCGCCGAGAACTCCCAGTTGGTGATATACCACACGTCAGATGGCAGTTCTCCGGTGACACTGGTACAGGGTAGTCTGTAGACCCGAGATCGTCATAGAGTCTTGTGTGATTCCCACTGTGCTTTGATTTCCACCTTACCACGTCCACGAGGGCATGCAAAACGGTGGCTTTTGGGTACAGTCCCGAATCACATGGAGGCAATAAGCGATAGGAGGGGATTCGTCTCTCCCGGTATAGGGAGTTGATGTTGTGCTGTGTTCAATTGGCTATAACTGGAAGTCCCTGGCCAGGGCTGATATAGAGATATACTGGTAAGTGTTACTAGTAGTTTCTTGACCTGTTATGAGCCTCACATCGACACGACTTATCGGTTACTGGGGTCTGACGTATACCACCCCTAGACTTGATATGCGATATATCAGACGAACAGACCGGACTGTACGGGAGTGTTACTGATTGGATTCACAGGAGAACGGACAGGCTAGCTTGTTGATCTTCTGATCGCTCAATACCTGGGTGGCTGTTACGTTTAGCTGACCGCTTGCAGCTTGTGGGTGTTTGATATGATCATCACCTGCTACCGGCGTATTGACGATTCTTTAGAGTCCTACACAGAGGTTTCTTGGCTCAGGCAAAATGGAGTAGAGGCACATATGTGATATGTGCAGGACCGAGGATAATGTGATATGAGATACCGTATTATATTCTCGCGATATTTAGATATGAATCGGGACATTGGATCAAGTGTTGATTCGATGAATCGGTACATGATATATTAGTCGGTTATATTCGATATAGCCGGATCGTTGGATCAAGTGTTGATTCGATGATTTAATATATAATGATGTATATGATATATTGTTTTACATTATATAATATTGGCTCACATTATTATTTCATTTTCTCACCGGATTAATACATTGATATATATGCGATATATGTTAATTGTATTATTTTCTTTTGTTGCAAATATATAATATATATGTGATATATATTATTGTGACATGATATGATTTATTATAAAACATGTTTAAGGATGATAAAAAGGGATTAGGGTTTGATTAGGGTTAGCTCATTCTTGTTCATTCTAGAAGGATTCTATTTTGTCTTGGTTAAGATATTATGGTTGATACTTATCCTTAACCTAACCAAACCCTAACTCTAGTTTATTCTCTACAAAGGTTAAGCCTTTCATCCTTGACCATGGTTTGATAATCAATCATATATTTTGAATACTATTCATCACAAAAGGATTATTCTTTTCATTCTTCTTCTTCTTCTCTCTTGAGTTTTGAGAGAGTGCTTACTAGTTAATCCTTTTATGATGATTTATTGTGAGAAAGTGAGATAAAAAGATAGCATAAATACTACTCCATCATCCTCATCTAATCTAGCTCATTAGATTAGGGTGTTCATCTCTTTAGAGTGAGAAAGCTTGGGTTATAGCAACTTCGACGTAGATCATCGGAGAATCGGAACACTTCAAGCTAGCATGGATCGTTCGAGTCGTGGAGCCTCTCTTGAGTCCGGGAGATCGTGGATCGCGGCGAAGGGACTTCTACTCGGAGCTTGTGAAGTGAAGGAGCGGACTACAAAGGTTATAATCCCTCACACTTAGCTTTAAAGATGTTATCTTGCATACTAAACCCTAATAATCTAGCTAAGATCCCGTCTTTGGGTTGTTCGGCACATGTAAAATTTTATTCGGGCATATTTGATGGTTTATAAACTTTCACAAGTGTGCCTAGGAACCCTACAGTGGTATCAGAGCCTAGCTAGAGTATTAGGCGACGTGTATATGAAGTTAAAACTCCGATCGAACCCGAACCGACGAAAATGAACCCCTCTCTGGATATTTTTCAAAAATGCGATTTTTTCTGAATTAAAAATACCTGAAAAATTCAGCAAATAAAAATAAGAATTACTGTGAAATTCGGTGCAGTGATCCGTACAGACTGCCGCGGAATCGCGGCTGTACCATGCTTGGGCCGCGGTTCCGCGGCCGTACTGTTTGATTTGACAATTATTTTTTCACAGTAATTCGTTTATAATGCTTATACAGTTTCTGGTATTTTTATTTTTGACTCAATGGTTGAGTGTTCTGGGGTTTGTTTTGTAATCGTAGATTCGATCGGAATATTTAAATTCGTTTTTATTTCCGGATATTTAGAAACTGTTAAAAAGTTCGAAGGAATATCATTAACTCACTTTTTCCCGACACGAAAAGTTTTCAAGTGTTGAATCTTTTCTCGAGTTTAAATCTTTCGCAAATGCGTGCAAGTTTTGTGGTGGACCCTCTAGAAGACAACAAACCTTAACTCGATTATTTGGCCGTCTTGAACTACCTTTTGAACCTTCGGGTTTGGGGTAATACGGCGTGCCACATGTGAGGCGTTGGCTTGACCCTTCTACGGCTGGACCGCTACTACTGAGACACATTCCGGATTATTTGAACTCCGCTCAAGTGTTGAGCAATTTAGGAAATTTTGGGTATTTGATTATCTGTTCGGAAAGTTTAATACTGTCTATTTATCTGGAATGTGATACAATATGTGGAATTCATTGTGTTAGGCATGAAATGCGAAGTATGTGATATTTCGGATTTACGATGTCTAAAGTGATTGTGGATTCCAAATATTATAGTTTTACAATTTCTTTTCTGTGACCGTAAGTGTAGTATGTAGTTGTATTGCCGGTTGTCGTTGCTATACATCGACGACGATCGGTGTATGCATACTTACTTACGTTGATGATATGAGATATTATGTGTTGCTGAGATATGATGTGCAGGATTGTCGCGATTGAATAGCCGAGGGTTTTATGTGAGATGAGAGTTTTATATTTTCATTCATGTAAATTCAAATGTAATGTAATATTCTTTTATTTGGGGCACTTCCAGGTTGAGGTTGATGCCACCAGTGTTGTATATTATTTACTTTTCCGCATTAGGATGGACCCAAGGAGGGAAGCACAGGTGACCGGGTTCTGGGGTTCAGTGGGAGGCTATCTCGAGGAGTCGAGACCGGGTCTCCTAAACTCCAGAATTGGTAGGGTCGCTTGCCGCTCTCGTAGGGGTCCAGGGTATGGGCTTGGCTATTCATCGCGACTGTGAAATCCGTATTTTCCATTGTTGGCTAAATACTAAATACGGACGTCCTAGTATATCCCACATTATATCTATGTTTCTGCTGCGATATCTGTGATGTGATCATTTGATATGTTGTGATGGATACAGTATATAGTATATATGATATATTATATAGACGTTACTTATGTTTTACACCCACACTAGTCATGCCCTGCTCTGTCGTTAGTTACCTAACCTAACGGTGCACGAGGGGACATCGAGGAGAATGCGGATGGCATAAGTGTACGTCGTATTTATCTGTGATGCTTAGGAAGCATAAGCTGATGGGATTTTTTATTAATGAGATTAATAAAAAGAAAAGAAACCTAAAAGATGTTATAGAATCAAAACTTTATAAAAAGGGTAGCTACAGTTTTGCTTTGCATAGCGGTATATATGATATACCCTGCACCTTATTCGATGAGGAAAGAGCCGAGATCCCTTCAGCGGGAGTGACCTCTTTAGCGAAACTGGCAGATGCTACAGAACTCGGTTTGTCTTTTGATTGCTTTTAGAGTTTTGCTTTGCACAGTGATATATATGATATGTCCTGCACCTTATTCGATGAGGAAAGAGCCGAGATCCCTTCACCGGGAGTGACCTCTTTAGCAAAACTAATGAAAGCCTCAAAAAACACTCCATTTCAAAATTTCACTTGATTCTACGACGATATCAAGTTCATTACGCAATAGGTTTTCAGAAAAACCTGTCGTAGCCCTCCGTCATTTCAGATAAAGACTATTTAGTATTCGTGCTGCGTTTGTTGACCTCTGTCAAGGCGTAGTGTGCGGTAGCTAACTAGTAATTATCTGTAAAGCATGTGATGTGATTGGATTAGGGTAGTCGCACAACCTTGTTGACCTCTGTCAAGGGTCGTGCGAGTGGGTTTGATTCAATCAAGAAATGACGGGTTGAACTTGACTAGTGCACTATGGTTTGTTGACCTCTGTCAAGGTCATGGCACACTAAGGGCAAAATAGAATCGGGAATTTCAAGTGTTGAAATTTGCAATGAGATTGCATATCTTCTATGAGATAGTTGGATCCCGATACCCACTGCGAGTAAGAGTTACTCCTGGGAAAGTTTTACACAGGACAATTAGCCGATCAAGTAGGTGTCTAGAAAAGTGTTAACGAGGTTACGCCTCTGGAAAAACGAGGTTTACTTTAATTAGGTCCGTGCGAAAACACTGGGAACCTCCTTCAAAGTACCGACACTGATCTGGCTGAAAGATTGACGATATTGTAGGGTGTAATTAATCCCGGCTAATCTTACCTTTTAGGGTTTGAAGGTAGATTTGATAAAACCAGTGGGAGACATCCTGATTAGATAAGATAATAACCAATCTAATCTTGCAAGAGCATACGCTAAAGTGTTTTCTTCTTTCTCTCTCCAGGTAGCGACCATGTCAGGCCATAATCAAGATAATAATATGGATGTATTGACTGAACCCGCTTATTATACTGAGCAGGGGAACGTTGGACCCGTTCTTTCTTATAAGAGTTATAAGACTGAACAGGGAATAGAAGAATATCTGGATTCTCAAGCTGCCCAAAAGAACATGCATGTTGATGCATTTTGTGTTAGTTATTGAGAACTGTTTCTCAGTTCACCCTACGTCCTGGGTATTAGATACCGGATCAGGATCCCACATATGTAAATTGTTACATGGGCTGCGTAAAGGTAGAGAACTGGGAAAAGATGATCATTCCGTTCAAGTAGGGAACGGTGCAAGTATTGCAGCCAAAGAAGTTGGCGAATATCACCTAATATTGCCAAGTTGTAATACACTGATTCTAAATGAGTGCTATTATAAACCGAACATGATGTGCAACATTATATCAGTTTCTTTATTAAGTAAAGAAGGATATAATTTTGTAGTAAAGGATAATGTTATGAACATATTCCTAGATCAAAAGTTGATTGCATCAGGCTCGTTACATAATGGCATATTCATTCTAAATCAGAATACAGTCCTCAATATACAAAACACACACAAGAGGAAAAGTTCTGAAATGAACGAATCCTACTTGTTGCATTGTAGACTTGGTCATATCAATGCGACACGACTGGCTAAGTCACATAAGGATGGTTATTTGAATCCATTCGAATTATCATCTTATGATACTTGCCATTCATGTCTAAAAGGAAAAATGACCAAAGCTCCGTTCAGTGGACACGGAGAAAGAGTTACTGAACTCTTAGGACTGGTACATAGTGATGTATGCGGTCCAATGTCTACGCATGCCAGGAACGGTTCTTCATACTTCATTACATTCACTGACGATCTCTCTAGATTCGGACATGTGTTCCTAATGAAGCACAAGTCTGAAGCTTTTGAGAAATTCAGAGAATATAAGCACGAAGTAGAAAAACAAACGGGCAAAAGTATTAAGATCCTTCGATCCGATCGAGGAGGGGAATACTTAAGCAATGAGTTCATAGATTATCTAAAAGAGAATGGGATTCTCTCTCAGCTTACTCCTCCTTATACACCACAGCACAACGGTGTATCGGAGCGGAGGAATCGCACCCTATTAGATATGGTGCGCTCTATGATGAGTACAGCTGAGTTACCTATTTCCTTCTGGGGGTATGCGCTTGAGACAGCAGCATACCTATTGAATCAAGTTCCAACTAAATCTGTACCTACCACACCATATGAGATATGGAGTGAGAAGAAACCATGTCTTAAACGAGTTATGATATGGGCTTGTCTGGCCTATGTCAAAAGGAAAAATCCAGACAAACTCGAGGCACGGTCAGTTCTATGCAAGTTTGTGGGATATCCTAAACATTCAAATAGATATTTTTTCTACCACAGTGAACAACAAAAGGTGTTTATAGCTCAACATGCCACCTTTTTAGAAAAGGATTTTCTTGAAAAAGAGATTAGTGGCTCTGAGGTAGAACTGGAAGAAGTTCCAGCAACACAAACTGTAACTGAAGATTTAGTGGAACCAGAGGATTCGGTAGTACCCGACGAATCCCAGCCTCTCCGCCGATCTAGTAGGGTTTCTCGTCCACCTGAGAGATACTATGGTTTTCTCATTGATGGTGGAAGCGAGGATTGCATCATGGAAGATGATGACCCGACTAGTTTCGAGCAGGCCATCACGAGTGGTGACTCTGTGAAATGGCTGGATGCAATTCGATCTGAGATGGAATCCATGTACACCAATAAAGTATGGATTTTGGAAAATGCTCCTGAAGGGTAAAACCCATTGGGAGCAAGTGGATTTTTAAAAGGAAATTTGGTGTAGATGGAAAAGTTGAGACTTTCAAAGCTAGACTTGTAGCAAAGGGATTTCGTCAACAACCAGGTGTGGATTATGACGAAACCTTTTCTCCAGTGGCTATGCTTAAGTCCATCCGGATCTTACTTGCCATTGCTGCATACCATGACTATGAAATCTAGCAAATGGATGTTAAGACCGCCTTTCTAAATGGTGATTTAGAAGAGTGCGTGTACATGACTCAGCCAGAGGGCTTCGTAGATAGTGGGAGCAGCGGAAAGGTGTGCAAGCTGCTTAAATCCATTTATGGGTTAAAGCAAGCATCGCGGAGTTGGAACATCTGTTTTGATGTAGTAGTCAAAGAGTTTGATTTCATCAAAAACATAGATGAACCTTGTATCTATAAGAAGGTAGCAGAGAGTAAGGATGTCTTCCTTGATTGTACGTGGATGACATACTCTTGATAGGAAATGATATTCCTATGCTGCAATCAGTCAAGCTCTTCTTATCACAAAGATTCTCAATGAAAGATCTAGGTGATGCCTCCTGCATATTGGGGATTAGGATCTATAGAGATAGATCCAAAAGGATACTGGGATTGTCCCAATCCAGGTATATTGACACCATACTAAAGAGGTTTAGTATGGAAGAATCCAAGCATGGGAACCAACCCATGATCTCTGGACTCACTCTCTCCAAAGAGATGTCTCCCAAGACTGATTTGGAGAGAGCTCGCATGCAAGGGATACCCTATGCTTCGGCAGTAGGCTCTATCATGTATGCGATGCTATGTACCAGACCCGATGTAGCATACTCACTAAGTATAGTGAGTCGGTATTAAGCAGATCCTAGAGAGAGTCACTGGACAGCTGTGAAGAACATTCTCAAGTACTTGCGAAGGACTAGAGATATGTTCTTGGTGTATGGTAACGGAGAACTCCGGGTGGAGTCCTTTACCGATTCCAGCTTCCAAAGTGATAAGGACGACTCAAAGTCGCACTCGGGATTTGTCTTTACCCTCAATGGAGGGGCGGTATGTTGGAAGAGTTCCAAACAGGATACCGTTGCAGACTCGACGATGGAGGCTGAATACATCGCTGCCAACGATGCTGCCAAAGAGGCTGTCTGGATGAAGAAGTTCATCACTGAACTTAGTGTGATTCCATCCATTGAATATCCAATACCTCTGTATTGCGATAACAATGGAGCTGTGGCTTTGGCCAACGAACCCAGATCCCATCAGAAATCCAGACATATTCTGAGGCGGTATCACCTGATCAGGGAGATAGTTGATCGCCGGGAGATCGAGATCAGGAGAGTAGATACGAAGGACAACACTGCGGATCCACTCACGAAGGCCATTCCCCAGATACAGTTTGAGAGATTATTCGGGATGCTAGGTATGGGATACTACAGCAGCTGGCCTTAGTGCAAGTGGGAGATTGTTAGTTATGTATATGCCCTAGAGCCCATTGTTGTACACATGATGTAAATTATGATGGATGCTTGGATATATACAGAGAGGACTTTCTTGCTCGTCATGATAGTATGCTATTTGGTTTTACTTTACCTTAACATGTTGACTTGTATTGGTTTACTGTCTTTCTCTCACATGTTGATAAAGCCCTTAGGATCTGTGCTCGACTGCTGGGATTATGATGAGATCATACTAGTGGGGCCACGGTAGTCGATGAGTACATCCTATAAATGTTCCTAGTCGAGGGTATATCGAGACAGGGCATCGATACACCAGAGTAGACTAGCGTATACGCATCTTGACCCATATGATGGGCGATGGATGATCCCATATCCATCGGGTTTTGACATCAAGGATGGTGTACGGGTGCTCAGTGGAGACTGGGTACACTGGACGGACTCGCCGAGAACTCCCAGTTGGTGATATACCACACGTCAGATGGCAGTTCTCCGGTGACACTGGTACAGGGTAGTCTGTAGACCCGAGATCGTCATAGAGTCTTGTGTGATTCCCACTGTGCTTTGATTTCCACCTTACCACGTCCACGAGGGCGTGCAAAACGGTGGCTTTTGGGTACAGTCCCGAATCACATGGAGGCAATGAGCGATAGGAGGGGATTCGTCTCTCCCGGTATAGGGAGTTGATTTTGTGCTATGTTCGATTGGCTATAACTGGAAGTCCCTGGCCAGGGCTGATATAGAGATATACCGGTAAGTGTTACTAGTAGTTTCTCGACCTGTTATGAGCCTTACATCGACACGACTTATCGGTTACTGGGGTCTGACGTATACCACCCCTAGACTTGATATGCGACATATCAGACGAACAGACCGGACTGTACGGGAGTGTTACTGATTGGATTCCAGGAGAACGGACAGGCTAGCTTGTTGATCTTCTGATCGCTCAATACCTGGGTGGCTGTTACGTTTAGCTGACCGCTTGCAGCTTATGGGTGTTTGATATGATCATCACCTGCTACCGGCGTATTGATGATTCTTTAGAGTCCTACACAGAGGTTTCTTGGCTCAGGCAAAATGGAGTAGAGGCACATATGTGATATGTGCAGGACCGAGAATAATACGATATGAGATACCGTATTATATTCTCGCGATATTTAGATATGAATCGGGACATCGGATCAAGTGTTGATTCGATGAATCGGTACATGATATATTAGTCGGTTATATTCGATATAGCCGGATCGTTAGATCAAGTGTTGATTCGATGATTTAATGTATAATGATGTATATGATATATTGTATTACATTATCTAATATTGGCTCACATTATTATTTCATTTTCTCACCGGATTAATACATTGATATATATGCGATATATGTTAATTGTATTATTTTCTTTTGTTGCAAATATATAATATATATGTGATATATATTATTGTGACATGATATGATTTATTATAAAACATGTTTAAGGATGATAAAAAGGGATTAGGGTTTGATTAGGGTTAGCTCATTCTTATTCATTCTAGAAGGATTCTATTTTGTCTTGGTTAAGATATTATGGTTGATACTTATCCTTAACCTAACCAAACCCTAACTCTAGTTTATTCTCTACAAAGGTTAAGCCTCTCATCCTTGACCATTGTTTGATAATCAATCATATATTCTTGAATACTATTCATCACAAAAGGATTATTCTTTCATTCTTCTTCTTCTTCTCTCTTGAGTTTTGAGAGAGAGCTTACTAGTTAATCCTTTTATGATGATTTATTGTGAGAAAGTGAGATAAAAAGATAGCATAAATACTACTCCATCATCCTCATCTAATCTAGCCCATTAGATTAGGGTGTTCATCTCTTTAGAGTGAGAAAGCTTGGGTTATAGCAACTTCGACGTAGATCATCGGAGAATCGGAACACTTCAAGCCAGCATGGATCCTTCGAGTCGTGAAGCCTCTCTTGAGTCCGGGAGATCGTGGATAGCGGCGAAGGGACTTCTACTCGGAGCTTGTGAAGCGAAGGAGCGGACTACAAAGGTTGTAATCCCTCACACTTAGCTTTAAAGATGTTATCTTGCATGCTAAACACTAATAATCTTGCTAAGATCCCGTCTTTGGGTTGTTCGGCACATGTAAAATTTTATTCGGGCATGTTTGATGCTTTATAAACCTTCACAAGTGTGCCTAGGAACCCTACACAAACTAGTACTCTACAATAATGGCCTCTAGGGAATATAACACTAACAATCTCCCACTTGCACTTAGGCCATGTGTTGGCGTATCGCAGACCTATCATCTCGAATAGCCTCTCAAACTGCTTCTGAGGGATGGCTTTTATGAATGGATCTGCAGTGTTGTTCACCATAGCAACTCTCCGCACCTCGATCTCCCGGCGATCTACGATCTCCCTGATCAGGTATTACCGCCTCAAGATATGTCTGGAAATTTGATGGGACCTGGGCGCTTATGTGATATGTGCGGGACCGAGATTAATACGTGTATGTGATACCGTATTCTATTCTCGCGATATGTGTTATCGGTCGGTTATATGTGATATAGCCGAGTTATCGAATCAAGTGTTGATTCAAATGATATTAGTCGGTTATATGTGATATAGCCATATTATTAAATCAAGTGTTGATTCAATAATTTAATGTATAAATATATATTTGATATATTAACATACATTAACTAATATTATCTCACTTAAGCATTTCTTTTTCTTACTTGTGCACATTTAATATATATGTGATATATATTATTGTGTCATGCTTGTTGCTACATGCTAGATGGGTTATATGAGACTCACACCATGATAAGATAATTTAGGGTTTTATTTATTTAAAGTAAATCAAAATTAGTTGGATATTAGTCATGGTTTAGAGCTTAGTGGATGTTTGGAGAACCATTGACTTAGTCCACTAATTTTGTTTTACATTAGATATTTATTAACCTAACCATTATCTTAAGCCATGGTTAAGTCTCTACAAGAGTTAGTATGGGATATTATCTCACCCATGGTTGTTATTCTCACTCATAACATTTTCTACTTCATCTTCTTCTTCATCTCCAAGAGCTCTCTAGGTTTTTTGGAGGTGAAGAAAATTAGTGAGAAAAATATTTCTAAAGTGACCAAAATTTCTACTTCATCAACCAACACTAGATTAGCTATTTAGTTTAGGTTGTTTGCTTCACTAATTCCCAATTAGTGAAGAGGTAGCTTGAGTTGGAGATTCCTCGACGTAGATCATCTTCGGCCTCGAAGACTTCAAGCAAGCTTGTTCCTTTCACCTTGTGAACCCTTATTAGAGTCCGGGAGATCACTACTTGGAGCGAAGGGACTACTACATGGAGCTATTGAAGTGAAGGACCGGTCTACAAAGGTTGTATTCCTTGTTCACTTAGATGTAAAGTTGTTTACATGCTTGTTTACCCTAGTTCTCTAGTCAAGATTCTTGGTTTGGGTTGTTTAGCACGCTAAATTTTATAAAATGGCATGGATGATGCCTTCCGAAACCCAGTAGTCATGCTAAAGAACCCTACAGGAGTTTGCAAAAAATGATTTTTATATGCTTCGTAACATCGACTAAACTCCAGGATCGATACTAAACCCTAACTAATATACAAACTATGAGGTTTAACTACCATGTAAGAAAGTTATACCTCAAGCTACTAGTCCTTCTTGTTCTCACTATCCTCCTCCTCTTCGTGAGCTCCTGGTAGTGAGTATGGATCGCGCCTCCTCGTCGGCTTCTCAACGTCATAGAAGATCCATCCGAGAGTGCCAACCTTGAGCTCTAACCTCTAAAATGAGGTAATTAGGGTACTTAGTGTGCTAATCTAAGTAGCATAGAGTGATTATGGATAGATTAGTCTCACTAACCCTGAATATAGATCTTGTTGTGACTATATGGCAAACAAAAATATGTCCCATAATAATATCTCATACAAAAATATCTCACACAAAATATCTAAGTCAAACTTTGCCTCAAAAGTCAACCAAGTAGCCATTCTTCAATTATAATATAAATAACACCTCATTTCCTTCACCTCATAAATGTTTAAATCAAAAGATAAAACCCCTAATGCGGTGTCTCCTTCTAGAAACAATCTTGAGAGAATTACAAGAATGCCTCTCATCCGTATATACATACCCGTATCCGTATTCCGAGAAACATGAATACAATGAGAAAAAACTAATCCAATAATCTAATACTAGGATCTGGCTTAAACCAAAGCCCACTAGTATAATCCGTCCGAACATCATACGTGCACGAGTACATGTATATGTTCGAACCCTATCGTAAAACCATACGACCTCTACATCGTTTCGCCCGAAACAGGAAAACCCTCTGTGTGGGACTCTAAAGACTCGACACTATGCTGGCAGTGGGTTTAACCACAAGCCATCAGCGGTACTAGCTGCACGTAACGGCTACCCAGGTATCTGTAGTTAAGAAGGCCGATGAGTAAACTCATCCGAACTCCTACTGAGCCTATCTGTGACAATCTCCGTATAATCCGGTCTGTTCATCTAAGAGTATCGTATATCAGGCCTAGGGGGCGATAAACGTCAGACCCCTAATAGCGCAATAAGTCGTGTTGGAGTGTAGCCTAAAACACCCTGAGAAACTACTGGAGTACCTACCAGTAAATCTCGCTTGCCCTGGTCAGGGACTTTGTGTAATGGCTTTCCGAATCACAGCGCGACATCAACCCCCAATACCGGAAGAGACGAATCCTATCTAACTGCCACTGCCTCCAAGTGCTTCGGGACTGCACCCAACTACTACCTGTCTGCACGACCCATTAGAGCCGTAGTAGGGTAGTAATCAAAGAACAGTGGGAACACACTCAAGGCGAAGTAGCAGTGTCAAGTCAATGGACTATGTTGTACTCATGTCATCTGGGAACTGCTACCTGACGATAGGTATAGTACCAACCAGCAGTTCCCCATGAGTCCGTCCAGTGTAACTCATAACCCAATGAGCACCTGCATACTATCTCCAGTACGACGTACTAATGGATATAGGACAGACCATCTCCCCTACTGGGATGATAAGCGTATACACTAGTCTACTCTGGAGTATCGATGCTCTATCTCGATAATCCTATGACTAGGGAACTATATAAGGATGTGCTTATAGACTACCCAGCCCCACTAATGTGACTGCCATCACAACGCTGGTAGTCAAGCAAAGATCCTAAGGGCTCTATCAATATGAATTAGCGATACGTTAAAAGAAACATATACATATATTAAGATAGAAACAAACCAAGTAGCATACTACCATATTGAGTAAGAATGTCATAAAATCGGTGTATATCCAAAGCTTCCAAAATGTAACATACAAACTAGTACTATACAATAATGTCTTCTAGGGCATATAACACTAACACACTACGCCTAAACTATAATCTGTTAGTTATGTATATGCCCTAGAGGCCATTATTGTACATATGATGTATATTATAGTGGATGCTTGGATATATAGAGAGAGGACTTTCTTGCTCGATATGATAATATGCTATCTGGTTGCTCTTTGTCTTAACATGTTGACTTGTATTGTGTTACTTTCTTGCTCTCACATGTTGATAAAGTCTTTAGGATGTATACTTGACTACTAGGACTATGATGGAGATCATACTAGTGGGGGGGCAGGATAGTCCACAATTACATCCTATAATTGTTCCTAGTCGAGGGTGTATCGAGACGGGGCATCGATATTCCAGAGTAGACTAGCGTATACGCATCTTGACCCATATGATGGGCGATGGATGATCCCACATCCATTGGTGTTTGACATCAAAGATGTTGGAGATAGTGCCCTCAGAGTCAATTATTGGATCACAGGCACGTGATTGCAATGATTGAGGGAGGACCTATCACGGTACGACAGTCTTACTCGAGATGATAGTATGCTATCTGGTTTACCTTTATCATCGTGTACTGCTTCAGGTGACCTGACAGGTCGCTATTGCACGTTGATAGAGCCCCTAGGATTCTTGCTTGACTGCCAGCAGTATGAGGGCGATCATATAAGTGAGAGCTGGAGTCTATAAGCACATCCTTAAAAGGTCCCTAGTCATGGGAGTTTCGAGACAGGGCATCGATTCTCCAGAGTAGACTAGTGTATACAGTCGAGACCCCGACGAGGGGCGGTGGCCGGTCTCACAAGCCACTGGTGTCTGTTGGTTCACCTAAGATGTATACAGGTGCTCATTGGGTTATGAGTACACCGGACAGGACTCGCCGGGAACATGCCAGTTGGTCTTATACCTGACGTCAGATAGCAGTTCCCAGGTGACATGTGTACAGGTTAGTTCATCGACCTGGGGATCGTCATTTGTCTCGTGTGAGTTCCCACTGTGCTTTGATTACTACCCTACCACGGCTCAAAGGAGTCGTGCAAACAGGTTTTAGTTGGGTACAGTCCCGAGCCACATGGAGGCAGTGAGCGGATCTTCAGGGGTTCGTCTCTCCCGGTATTGGGGGTGAGGTCGTGCTGTGTCTAGGAGAGCCATTACACGAAGTCCTTGGCCAAGGCAGGAGATTTACTGGTAAGTATTCCAGTAGTATCTCAGGGTGTTCTGGGCTACACTCTGACACGACTTGTACCGCTTTTGGGGGTCTGACTTTTACCAACCCCCTAGGCCCGACATGCGATGCTCATAGACGAACGGACCGGACTGTACGGATATTGTCACTGACAGGCTCAGTAGGGTGTCAGAATGAGTTCGCTCATCGACGTCCCTTTTGGTCAATAGCTGGTGGCCCGTCACGTATGGCTTATACCTCTGACGTGCTAGTGGTTAAATCCACAGCCATAGTATTGACGAGTCTTTAGAGTCCACCACACACAGTTACTCAAGTTTCGGGCGAAACGCTGTAGAGGCCGTATGGAGATATGGCAGGGTTCGATCAGATACGTGCGGTATTGCACGGATCGTGATCGGACGGTTTTTACTAGCTGGCTTTGGCTTAAGACGAATCTTAGTATTAGATAGTGTAGTTTTGTCTCTTTGCATTTGTGTTCAGTGGGAATACAAATGCGGGCATGTATTTGCAGTAGCGGGGTTTTCCTGTAATTTATTACGGGATCGGTTTTCTGGGGTTGCCAGTTTGCATTCCGTTCCGGCCGGTCTTTCTTTGTTCCTTCACGGCCGGACTTTTCGATGGAGGGTGTTATTTGCAGTTTGCAAATAACATTTTGTGGAGGGGTTTCTTGCATAATTGTAGCCTCTTCATCATGAGATTCCCTTTGAATCAATCTTTTGCATTTATGTGATTGGATGTGATGAGATATATTGGTGTGACCATTATTCTTTTTGATTTTTCTTTTTCTCCTTTGAAAAATCTATCATCCTTCTTTCCACCCACAATTGCAGGGGCCGGCCACTGTTCTAGAGGGGTGGGGTTGATTTTGGTGGGAAAATTCCATTCTTGCAATTTCGTGGGTCCCCCCTTTTGTTGTGTGTGTGCTGGGATTTATTTTGGTGGATATTTCTTATGCATGTTTTAATTTTTGCATTCAAATCAAAATGTTTACAGTGAGCACAAGAGGGTTTTTGGGCAGAGCTCATTTTTAATGGCATGCTCATTTTTCTTAGCAAGCACCCAAGAAAATTCGTGTGCTAAATTCCTCCATAAATGGCAACCTCATAAACCCCAAAAGAGACATGGCCACTACACTATTTTACAGCATTCCTTGGACGCGTCGGCTAGCCAACTTCGCGCCCGAGTTGCCTCGGTATTGAGGTGGGAGCCCGTAAAATATGCAGACGATGTGGTGCCCTTCCGGTAAGGAGGCGACGACCGGAGTTTCCGCGGGAGATCGGGACGATGACGAGAAGACCGGAGGACTCGGATCACTCGGTATATCTCTTCCCTATCTTGTTACTTTGCTAGATCTAGTTTAATGGCCCGATCCGGGGTTTAGTGCGCGGTGGTGCCGGTTTGCTAAGTTCGCAAAATTAAAATTTATCACCGCTTCCGCATTTGGCCGTCTGTTTGACGGCCGGGGCGCCGCCGT
This sequence comes from Agapanthus africanus, assembly GCA_030015575.1. Classification (NCBI taxonomy): domain Eukaryota; kingdom Viridiplantae; phylum Streptophyta; class Magnoliopsida; order Asparagales; family Amaryllidaceae; genus Agapanthus; species Agapanthus africanus. The sequence continues at coordinate 199,186,857 of CM057347.1, read as the reverse complement.
GCACTTACAAAAGATGGTGTACGGGTGCTCAGCGGAGACTGGGTACACTGAACGGATTCGCTGAGAACGCCTAGTTGGTATTTGTCACGCCCGAAGGTACGGAACGTGACCGACACTTAAATTACGAAACGTCTAGAGGATAAACGTAATCTAAGCAAGTCGAAACCCAGAATCTACACCATTAAAATGAAGAAGTGCAGGAAAACATGGCTAAAAAGAAACATCATAATTTCTCGAAAATTTCGGCAGAGTCTCCGTTGTAAAAATTCACCCCAAACGGGTACAGACAAGAATATATACATAAGCAATAATAAAGGCATCCCCAAGCGAGAGCTAGCATTACGCCAAATGGCGGAAACAACTACACAATGCACTATAATATACAACGTCGAAGGGCGAGGCTCAAAACTCAAAAGAAACCAAATCCACCAGAAAACCATAATAATACAAGCGCGACTCTAAGGTCAAAATAAAAACAACTGGTCTTCTAAATCTATCAAGTAATACAAGTCTGGTTGATGGAGCTTACTAGATACAAATGAAATAATAAAAGTACAGCGGGATTCCTGATACGAGTGAACCAACCTACCAAGCAAATCACCCTGAATGAAATGATATGCCAGCAAGCAGCCAAGGAAACCTGTATATTGAAACCTGTAAGAAAAATTTGGCATAACGGGGGTGAGTTGCCAACTCGTGAGTAGAAGACATCTGCGGTAGAAATCGCATGCACGACGCTCTCCTAGGTCATATAGTATACTCAACATAACCCTAGACATCTAGTAGTGATAGGGTAATAAGCTATGCATACGTGTAGTACTCGGTGCTTGTGTCAGTGTCACTAAGTAGCGAAATGTCATGTATGTATATGATGTATGAATGCATCATGAATGAAACAATCCACTAAGAAATCTGGATAATCTAATATAAGAAAATATGTATTTTTATCTCAGTAAAATTCTTCTGAAATAACTGAAGTATCATCAATGAAATCCATGGAAATCCGTGTCAAGCATCGACACAAAGCATGTAAATCTCAAAGTCTCGATATCTCATATCTCTGTATCTCAATCTCGTATCTCGGGCTCCGGCCGTCCGGATCGACCCCTATCATCAAATCCCACGACTACGGTCGGTATCCTCCGGATATCCGCCGCGTCACAAATAACTGGTAGGTAGTGCTCCCCTGCCAGGCTCAACGCCATCATCTGCGATCTTCTTGTCCCGAGGTACCATACCGGGCCCACCATGTGCCCACAGACGGTGCACCTCCTCCTCGAATCGGGTATATGATACTGCTCAAGAACCGTGAAAACTCATGGTGGACAGCACACACATCACATCATGAGAAAACCGCAGTTTTTCTTTTTAAAATAATAATAAGTCATGAAATTGTTGCGGTTTTCCCCAAAATCCAGAAATCTCACTGAAAATTCGAAATCCCAAGAATCATGAGTAAATAAATAATAAGTATCGGCATAAGTCCCACAATACTGGATGATAGTATGAATATGTAAATGCATGAAGTGTCTAAGTAATATATGCAATGTCTAAACTAGCACATGAGAGTAATCACACAACATTATGTTGGACTAGCATTTAGCTGATTATATAAATGGAAATAATATGTTCTAAAGTGTATGTGACATGGAAATTACCGATGATGAAGTGTGTGAGCCGACAAATAAGTGTACGTGGAATATGTGCATTATCGGTAATGGTGTTGGTGTCCTAACAGGCAGGGTTTCATATTAGCTAAAGAAACATATGTATGAACATGGAATGCGATAGATATAACATGAATATAACGGTGAATGTGTAGTAAACGCACAACTAGAGAATACATACTAATTACGAGTCATACGGTTTGTTGTTTGAAAAAGCACGAATCGTGGTTTTTAGAAAATTAGGGGCCATAGGGGTTTTATGAAAAGATATGTCATTTGAAAAATCCGTAGTATCCCTCAGGCTGTTATTAAAAATGCGCACGATTCGTTAGTTTTGAAAATAAGTATGACTTGAGCCTAAACTAATATCTACTTAACCAGCTAAGGGATGAACTAAAGAAACTAGTCGAAAGGAAAGAAGAATCCTCCTAAAGTCTGAGTCGATATCTCTAGTAGTCGGCGATCCAGCCTCAATAGCGTCACGTACGTAGTACGACTTCTTCGAGTCAAGAGTGCGGATCAATCATCACATATATGCATCGTATGGTGAAATCCATCGTACGGCATCCCAAAATCGGGGTACGGGTCAACTATCACATATATATATCATCATTCGTATAGTATCATCATCAAAAAATATCATGATCAAGGGTACTGTACTATAATCGCATACATCCCAATATCATCAAACATATATCATTGTCTGTGTAAATATACATCGTCAAATGGTCCACTAAAATATCATGTCATATATCATATCGTGATTAAGTCACATATTACAATCCGGGTTCTATTCTAGAGTCTCGTACATTTCAATGTCATCATCACATATTATCGTTTATGTATAAATATACATTTTCTCATTTCCCAACGATCCGCTAATATCGTAATGCATCTCATATCATAACTCGATCGTATATCCAATATTTCGCGGCATCATGCCCAGTCATACCGACTCATTCCCAGGTATCATATAACATCCTCATATCACGTGTGTGTGTGTATGTGTATACCTACACACATTCCTATATATATATACACACACATATACACCAAGTCAAGTTTAGGTGTGCGTATGTGTGTCTACATGAAACCTACGAATTCCCTCCAAGGCAATCATTCTCTGGTTAAGTATTTCTAAATCAGTCTAATCCAACTTAAAGTCTCCAATAGTACCCTACTCTCTAAGAATCTAAGGTCACATCCGACTTCCTAATAATAGTACATAATATCCTTATTCTACGTTTGCGGGGGTGTTATACGCCATCCACCCGATTTCCCCCGTAGATATGCATCTACTCACCTGGTCCTCGTCTGCCGAAGACAATGCCGCCATCCTCTTCTTCATCGTTCGAAGTCCACGTGAGAGGTACCTATATGCAAACATATATATATATATATATATATATATATATATATATATATATCATAAACTGAATCGTGGATAAAACCCAAAACGATACACAAAACGCGCATAGGTTAAAACCTATGACCCGCTCATGCAAAATAACCAAATAACACTCGACATCGGCGTACAAACGCCGATTGATCGAGAAAAACCCAAACACACCAATCATGGTTTCACAAATTACTAATTATAATATGAAATAGATTGTAACTCATCAAAACCTCAAAATAAATCAAATCGATTTATTTCCAAAAACCTAGAAAGCATCAAATAACCGTTTTAATTCGAAACTTGATATTTTAACAAAAATAATGGCCATAATCTTCACTAAATATCATAACTAATCCATACAAACCATCACCATAATTTAATCTCATCAATTTGTATTAAATCCAAAATTCTAGTTTGCAAAAATATCAAATTGTAACACTTTTTAAAGAAAAATTCACAATTCAACAACTAAGCTTGGTTTTGCATGAGCTAAAGTATTAAACTACAATTTAAAATGTTAATAATGTCATGAAACCCTAATTAGATTTTAATCCCAATTATTTAATCAATTTCTAAAAACCTAGTTTGCAAAATAGCATAATTATCAAAATTTTAAAGTAAAAATTAGCAAACTAGTAACTAGATTAGGTTTTTCATTCCATTAGCATGTTAATCTACTCACTAAAACCATAATCTAATAATAAAAACCCTCACTAGAATTTTATCTCACATACATATATATTTTACAAAAACCTAGTTTGCAACAATTAAGCAATTTGGACATATTAGTTGTAACAATTAGTAACTTAACAATGTAGATTAGATTTTACATGTCTTTATGTGTTAAGCTACATATTAAAACCATGAACAATTTATAAAAGCTCTAGCTTGATCACAAACCCTTTCTTGAATTTTTTAATTTAGCAACTAGAACCCTAATTAAACACCGAAATCCATTCAATTTAAGTAATTAACCTACAATTAACACTAGGGTTAGGATTATACCTCACTAAACATGAGATTAGACATGAACCCAAGCCTCCCAAAGATGCTATCTTTGCTCCAAGATCCAAGCTAGATAGGCCAAAGAATAATGAGTAGAGATTTGATTAGGAATTTGTGGTTTTATTTTGGAATTTTTTAATGATTTTTGAAGCAAGTGAAGTGGGGAAAAATTTTTGGGCATCCAAGGTTGGTTTCGGCCATGGCATGGAGGAAAGAAAGAGAGAAAGAAAAATGTGTGGTATTGTGTAGAAAGTTCACTAATAAATGCATTTTTTTCACTTAAACCATTAACTATTTAATTTTTCAATTTAAACCTTTTCCTAGAAATCTTTAGAACCATGGAGATTTTGAGAAAGAATTTTGTATGAAACACACTTATTTTAAATTGTCATGGTTCACTTTTGTCAAATTAACCCATTCCAATTTGTATTTATCACTAATTAAATGTTTAATTAAAAGCTTATATTAATATTTGAATTAATTAATTAAGTAAAAATATTTAAGTAAACTAATAATTTATAAGCGACCAAAAAATATTAATTACTAGCAATTACCTAGTTAAAATAGGCGTATTTAAATCAATATTGAAAAATAATTGTAGTTGAGTTTTACGGAAAAGACGGTTTATTTTACAGATTATCAGAAAATTCACCTAAAGGGTTTTATTTATTTAATTATTTATTTATTTAATTTTTTTTAAATGTTACAATCTTCCCCCCTTAAAGAAATTCGATCCCCGAATTTAAATCAAAACTCCCCCAAATACTAAGACATTTAGCAAAACGCTCAATCGTCGGGGCTTCGAAATCATCAATACATAAAAGACATTTTAGCGCCATGCATGCGCATGAAAAACAAATACATAACTAAAAATCAAACTCCGTCAAGCATAACGCAATCATCGGAGTTATGGTGAAAATACAATGTCAAAGTCCAATACGAAAACCAACATGATATACATTAAAACGATAACTTGTACATATAGTGCGCATCGTAGTACAATTGTCAACATCTGAATAAAGAAGCATGCAAAAACCCCTTTTTAAAATCGCCGTGCGATGCGCGTGTCACGACATAAGTAGCGGACGTTCATTTTTAAAAAAATAGCTATACATATATATCTTTTTTTTAACATACACATCCCGCCTGGTTACTAAACCAAATAGTGATTATTATAAAAACATACTGCTCAAAATGAAATCAATCCCAATCACAGCATAAAAAAAATATCATGTGCGTCCGGTGCGCACTGAAATCGAAACCAAATATAGAAGCCACAAATATGCACAGAAACAAAACTGAGTGCAACGGGTGTGCACCAAAATCATCTGTCAAGTGCAACGGGCGTGCACGACAACAATATCAGGTGCATCTAATCTGCACAAATCCCGATTTAGTGCATCTGGTGTGCACAAAATCGCATCAAGTGCGCCAAGTGTGCGCAAGAATCTCAATCAAGTGCACATGGTGCACAAAAACATATACCGAATATCAAAATCGAAATCGCAGTACGAAAAGTGCATGAAAACTATGCCAAAGCATACGTCAAAATCATGTGCAACCCATATGCACGAAATCAAATCAATATCTCAAAATGTATAAAACCAAATCGAGTGCACTGGGTATGCACAAAACAACATCAATACAACTGATATATGGAACACGAATAGAGTGTAATGAATGTACACATAGGAAATACCAATCATAAAACGAAATCATCAAAATACCAGAATCCAAACAACGGAAATGTGATATTCGAATCACCAATCGTAAATCGTAACACTGACGTCAATGTGCTCCTCTTTCCTCTGGTGTCGACTGACTCGAACTCGTCTCTTCATAGCTATATGAATGGCGCTACAAACGGCTATACTCATATCTAGAGTCTCCCGAGTAATGTATCTCATCACATGATATCCAGACTACGTTAAACTTTTCGATCGATTTATCAAAGTCCCAAAATTCCCAAGAGCTCAACACTCAAGTACAGTTTAAAAATATCCAGTACATGCCATAGCACCTGCGGACCAGTCGTAGAAGGCCAAACCTAAGCCTCACTAATGGCACCGCGGAACTGCCGTAAACCATAAGGTTCAAAGGCATTCTCATGGTCATTATGTCGAGTTAGGGTTTCATTCTTCTAGAGGGTCCATAGAAATACCTTCATGTTCTTACGATATATATATATACCTACACACATTTCTATACACACACACACACACATACACCAAGTCATGTTTAGGTGTGTGCGTGTGTGTGTGTCTGCATGAAACCTACGAATTCCCTCCAAGGAATCATTCTCTGGTTAAGTCTTTCTAAATCAGTCTAATCCAACTTAAAGTCTTATATAGAACCCTACTCGCCAAGAATCTAAGGTCACGTCCGACTTCCTAAAAATAGTACATAATATCCTTATTCTACGTTTGCGGGGGTGCTATACGCCATCCACCCGATTTCCCCCGTAGATATGCATCTACTCACCTGGTCCTCGTCTGCCGAAGTCAATGCCGCCATCCTCTTCTTCATCGTCCGAAGTCCACATGAGAGGTACCTATATGCAAACATATATATATCGTAAACCGAATCGCGGATAAAACACAAAATGATACACGAAACGCGCATAGGTTAAAACCTATGACCCGCTCATGCAAAATAACCAAATAACACTCGACATCGGCGTACAAACGCCGATTGATTGAGAAAACCCAAACACACCAATCGTGGTTTCATAAATTACTAAGTATAATATGAAATAGATTGTAACTCATCAAAACCTCAAAATAAATCAAATCGATTTATTTCCAAAAACCTAGAAAGTATCAAATAACCATTTTAATTCGAAACATGATATTTTATGAAAATTAATGGCCATAATCTTCACTAAATATCATAACTAAGCCATACAAACCATCACCATAATTTAATCTCATCAATTTGTATTAAATCCAAAATTCTAGTTTGCAAAAATATCAAATTTTAACACTTTTTAAAGCAAAATTCACAATTCAACAACTAAGCTTGGTTTTGCATGAGCTAAAGTATTAAACTACAATTTAAAACGTTAATAATGTCATGAAACCCTAATTAGATTTTAATCCCAATTATTTAATCAATTTCTAAAAACCTAGTTTGCAAAATAGCATAATTATCAAAATTTTAAAGTAAAAATTAGCAAACTAGTAAATAGATTAGGTTTTGTATTCCATTAGCATGTTAATCTACTCACTAAAACCATATAATAATAAAAACCCTCACTAGAATTTTATCTCACATACATATATATTTTACAAAAACCTAGTTTGCAACAATTAAGCAATTTGGACATATTAGTTGTAACAATTAGTAACTTAACAATCTAGATTAGATTTTACATGTCTTTATATGTCAAGTGTAAGTCCATGTCACGCACCCCACGAGCTTGCGGGGAGGTGGAATATATGAAAAACAATTTTCAAAGCATCGTAACACGGACTTGAGCACACGGATCGTGTCTAAACCATTACTAGCAAACTACGAGAAGTTTAACTACTCGGATTCGAAGTTATACCTCACGTTACTTGTCCTTCGGGTCTTCATCGCTGTCCTCCACACCTCGTAGGCTCTATGGAACAAGGGCACCTCAAACGCCTCCTCGAGTCAAAGACGATCCACCCGAGAGTCTATAGTCCGAGCTCCTATCTCGAATCTGAGATAACTACGGCTTCTAGATCGCTAATCTAGAAGTCCTAGTGGGTGTAGAGTAATAAGATGGATTAGTTAGTCACTTAAACCCTAGGATTCTCAACTCATGAGAGCTATTAGGGTTTAGAAGAAGAAGATGAAGACTTGAGGAGAGAGAAAGCTTTTGTGATAATGATATGAATAATAACTCATGAAAGAATAATATCGAGCATACAAATATCTCTTTGATAAATATCTAGAAATATCTTGTAAGCTTCATTTAATCCTAAATGGTGAATCACCTCATGAGTCATTAAGCATTTAATGAAAACTTACAACTCATCTCTCCACCACATTTGTGTTTAATCTAAAAAGAAATAAATACAAATGAGTCATCTTCTTCTAGAAGTTTCCCGATAAATTACGAGACTGCCCCTCCCATTCGTATTTCCGAAAAACATGGATAATCTTTGACTGAATAAATCCATCTGTATAATACTAGAATCTGGCTTAAACTAAAGCCCGCTAGTATTATCTGCCCGATCATAATACGTGCACAAGTGTACGTAAGTGATCGCGGCCCTGCCGTAAAACCATACGGCCTCTACACCTTTTGCCCAGTGCAGGGAAACTCTCTGTGTGGGACCCTAAAGACTCGACACTACACTGGCAGTGGGTTTAACTACGGGCCGCAAGCGGTACTAGCTGTACGTAACGGTCCCTAGATAGATGTCGATAAGAAGGACGATGAGGAACCCATCCGAACTCCTACTGAGCCTGATGTGACAATCTCCGTATAGTCCGGTCTGTTCGTCTAGGACTATCGCATATCGGGCCTAGGGGCGGTAAACGTCAGACGCCTAATAGCGGTATAAGTCGTGTTGGAGTGAAGCTCATTACACCTTGAGAAACTACTGGAAGCCATCAGTAAATCTTGCTTGCCCTGGCCAGGGACTTTGCGTAATGGCTCTCCATACACAGCGCGATATCAACCCCAAATACCGGGAGAGACGAATCCTGTCTAACCGCCACTGCCTCCAAGTGCTTCGGGGCTGCACCCAACTACTACCTGTTTGCACGACTCCTTTGAGCCGTGGTAGGGTAGTAATCTAAGTATAGTGGGAACACACCCGAGGCGAAGTAGAAGTATCAAGTCGACGGACTAAGCTGTACTCATGTCACCTGGGAACTGCTATCTGACGATGGGTATAAATCCAACCTGCAGTTCCCGGCGAGTCCTGTCCGGTGTACCCGTAACCTAACGAGCACCTACATACTATCTTCAGTACGACGTACTGATGGCTGTGGGACAGACCATCTCCCTATGCTGGGATGAGAAGCGTATACAGCTGTCTACTCCGGAGTATCGATGCCCTGTCTCGATAATCCTACGACCAGGGACCTGTATAGGATGTTGCTTATAGACTACCCAGCCCCCACTAGTGTGACTGCCATCACAACGCTGATAATCAAGCAAAGATCCTATGGGCTCTACTAATATGTATAAGCGAAACGTTACAAGAAACATATGCACATATTAAAGTAGACAAAAACCAAGTAGCATACTACCATTTTTAGCAAGACTGTCAATACCACTGTGAATATCCCAAGCTTCCATTAAGTAATATACAAACTAGTATGATACAGTAATGGCCTCTAGGGCATAAACACTAACAATCTCCCACTTGCACTGGGGCCATGTACTAGCATATCTCAGACCTATCATGTTGAATAGCCTCTCGAACTGCGTCTGAAGAATGGCCTTTGTGAATGGATCAGCAGTGTTATTCTCCGTATCTACTCTCTTTACTTCAATCTCCCGGCGATCTACGATCTCCCTGATCAGGTGATACCGCCTTAAGATGTGTCTGGACTTCTGATGGGACCTGGGTTCCTTCGCTAAAGCTATAGCGCCGTTGTTGTCGGAATACAGAGGTATTGGATTAACACTGGTAGGAACCACCTGAAGTTCTGTGAGGAACTTCTTCATCCAGACAGCTTCTTTTGCGGCATCGCAAGCAGCTATGTACTCCGCTTCCATCGTTGAGTCAGCAACGGTGTTCTGCCTGGAACTCTTCCAACAGACCGCCCCTCCATTGAGAGTAAAGACATAACCCGATATGGACTTGGAGTCATCCTTGTCACTTTGGAAGCAGGAGTCAGCAAAGGCCTCGATCTGGAGGTCTTTTCCGCCATACACCAAGAACATCTCCTTAGTCCTCCTCAGGTACTTGAGAATGTTCTTTACTGCTATCCAGTGCTTCTTCCCTGGGTTTGCCTGATACTGGCTTACAACGCTCAATGCGTATGCTACATCTGGTCTGTTACATAACATCGCATACATTATAGAGCCTACCACAGAAGCGTAGGGTATAATCGACATGCGAGCCCTTTCCAAATCAGTCTTAGGAGACATCTCTTTAGAGAGGTTGATTCCGTAACAAGCCGGTAGGTTACCGTGCTTAGAATCTTTCATACTGAATCTTTTCAATATGGTGTCTATGTACCTGGACTACGAAAGTCCCAACATCCTCTTTGATCTATCACGATAGATCTGGATCCCCAGAATGTAGGTGGCATCACCCAGGTCCTTCATGGAGAACTTCTGTGACAAGAATCCTTTGACTGACTGTAGCATAGGAATATCATTTCCTATTAGGAGAATTTCATCCACGTACAAGACGAGGAATACTACAACTCTCCCTACAATCTTACTGTATATGCATGGTTCATCTGGATTCTTGATAAAGTCGAATTCTTTGACAGCATCATCAAAACAGATGTTCCAACTCCGCGATGCCTGCTTTAGTCCATAAATGGACTTAAGCAATTTGCACACTTTACCGCTGCTCCCACTCTGAATGAATCCCTCTGGCTAATCCATATAGACGCACTCTTCCAAATTACCATTTAGAAAAGCCATCTTTACGTCCATCTGCCAGATCTCATAATCGTGGAAGGCAGCAATAGCAAGAAGTACCCGAATGGATTTGAGCATAGCCACTGGAGAAAAGGTTTCGTCATGGTCCAAACCAGGTCTTTGACGGAAACCCTTTGCAACAAGTCTAGCCTTATAGGTTTCAACCTGTCCATCTACACCAATCTTCTTTCTGAAGATCCATTTGCATCCTACGGGTTTTACCCCATCTGGAGCAATGTCCAAAGTCCATACTTTGTTAGTGTACATGGACTCCATTTCGGTCCGCATTGCATCCAGCCATTTTACCGAGTCGCCGCTCTGAATGGCTTGCTGGAAGCTAGTAGGGTCATCATTATCAATGATGCAATCTTCTCGATCCCCGTCTATGAGAAAACCGTAGTATCTCTTGGGCGGATGAGACTGCCTACTACTTCTGCGGATAGGCGCTGGTATGTCCCTTTCTTCTGAAACTTCTGGTTCTACCATACTTTCAGTAACAGCTTTTGGTTCTGGAATTCCTTCCAGTTCTATTACGCTCCCACTCTTCTGATTTTCTAAAAATTCAGCTTCTAAGAAGTGGGCATGACGAGAAACAAAAACCTTTTGTTCCTCTGCGTAATAGAAATAATACCCCTTGGAGTTCTTTGGACATCCCACAAACTTACACTGTACTGAGCATGCCTCGAGCTTGTCCGGATGCTACTTTTTTACAAAAGCTGGACATCCCCATGTCTTCAGGTACTGAAGATAGGGTTTCTTCCCACTCCACATCTGATATGGTGTGGTAGGCACAGTCTTGGTTGGAACCTTGTTCAAAAGATATGCAGCTGATTCTAGTGCATAACCCCAGAAAGATCGCGGTAACTCAGCCTTACTCATCATGGAACGAACCATATCCAATAGGGTTCGATTCCTCCTTTCCGATACACCGTTGTGTTGTGGTGTGTATGGAGGAGTAAGCTGAGAGAGAATTCCATTCTCTTTTAAGTAACCCAGGAACTCGGCACTTAAGTATTCACCAACTCGATCAGATCTCAGTTTCTTGATACTTTTGCCTGTTTGGTTTCCACTTCATTCTTGTATTCCTGGAATTTCTCAAAGGCCTCGGATTTATGCTTCATTAAGAAGATATGTCCATACCTAGAGAAATCATCCGTAAAAGTAATGAAGTAGGAATAACCACCTCACGCATGTGTAGACATTGGACCGCACACGTCGCTGTGTACGAGTCCCAAGAGCTCGCTCGCTCTTACTCCGTGTCCAGTAAACTGAGTCTTTGTCATCTTTCCCATGAGACAAGATTCACAAGTAGCATAAGATTGATATTCGAACGGATTCAAATATCCTTCTCTATGTAACTTAGTTAATCGTGTTTCATTGATGTGACCCAGTCTACAATGCCATAAGAAAGCCAGATTTACTTCTGGAGATTTTCTTTTAAGTGTGTTCTGGACATTGAAAACCCGAGCTTCATTCAATACGTATATACCGTCATCTAATGTACCGGACCCAATCAGAACTTGATTTAGGTGGATGTGAACTACATCGCTTATGAATGTAAAGTCATATCTCTCTCTCGAAAGTGAGGACACTGATATGATATTACAAGTCAAACTAGGTACATACAAACAGTTACGTAGAATCAATATCTGCCCACTTGTCAAACCTAGGCGATATTCTCCCACGGATTCAGCGTCCACGCTCGTTCCGTTTGCAACTCTGAGAGACAAATCACCTACCCTGATAACTCTACGGTTTCTCAAAGCATATAATGAATTACAGATATGAGATCCTGCTCCGGTATCTAGTACCCAGGAAGTAGAGTTAATTGACAAACAATTCTCAATTACATACACACTCGAGGCCGAAGCCACAACATGCTTCGTATCCTGGCTAGTGGCTTCCAAAGCCCTGCAATCCTTCTGCCAATGCCCGTTCCCATAACAATAAGAACATCCCTCCTTCCCTACACCAAGTCCCGAAACTTTTGCTCTTCCCTTTCCTTCTACTTTACTGACACCGTATATCGGCTTTGTGGAGGTCTTCTTCTTTTCACCCTTTGCTTTCGTGCTGGATGCAGAAGAAGAAGGTCCCCCATTAAGCAGAGCAGGTGTCTCCCTGGTTTCTTTCAGGGTGTAAGTAGAGGGTAGGGACTGTGGAAATAAGTCAGCGTACGACCTGTTTCCCAACGTGGTTTCCAGGTCCTTGAGCTCATCAATATAGCTAGTCATCGTAAGGACGTCGTCCTCTACAGATGACCCGACAGCCAACCTCGCTTGAAATAATTCGTTCGAGGTCTCATATCTTGCGATACGAGATTGCTCTCCATATAAGTCTTTGTTATGGAGAAAGATGGAAACTAAGTCCATCTTCTCGTGCTGATTCTGGTATACACCATCAACTGAAGCCAACACGCACGCATTATTTTAATGCAAAGAAAACATAACCCCGGACCCCTCAAGTTTCTGTCAATTTTAAACGTGTCGAAAAAATTATTTGATAGGTATGAAAATTCACAGCAGGGAATTCTAAGAATTCTGGGAAAATACGAGTCGCTAACTCGGTGATAAGGCCGCGGAACCGCGGCCGATTAGTGCTATCCGCCGCCGAGTCAACTCCGAGTTGACTCGGATTTGCACAGTAACTCTTGAATTTGGGTTTTTTGTTTTCCTGTATATTCTGTTTCTGCCCAGGTTACTTCAGTGCTGGTTTGCATTTGGGGTAGACACGGAAAAAGGTTGTTGATCGAAATTCTAAGTTATTTGCTAATCAAGTTTTATCTGTGATGTTTAATGTGTTCGTAAACCTCCCCTAATTGCTAGTATGTCGGTTAGTAGGGGGTTGCACTTTTCTGTAATAGTTTTTACTGGCTTGTGTATATGAACTTGATTGGATCGTTGTGATGATTAGCCGGGGTTTGAAGAGAACACTTTAGCATGATGCTCTTGCAAGTTTAGATTGGTTTTTAATTTATCTAAACTGGATGGCTCTGAAACTACTGTAAGTCCATGTCACGCACCCCACGAGCTTGCGGGGAGGCGGAATATATGAAAAACAATTATCAAAGCTTCGTAACACGGACTTGAGCACACGGATCGTGTCTAAACTATTACTAGCAAACTACGAGAGGTTTAACTACTCGGATTCGAAGTTATACCTCACGTTACTTGTCCTTCGGGTCTTCATCGCTGTCCTCCACACCTCGTAGGCTCTATGGAACAAGGGCACCTCAAACGCCTCCTCGAGTGAAAGACGATCCACCCGAGAGTCTATAGTCCGAGCTCCTATCTCGAATCTTAGATAACTACGGCTTCTAGATCGCTAATCTAGAAGTCCTAGAGGGTGTAGAGTAATAAGATGGATTGGTTAGTCACTTAAACCCTAGGTTTCTCAACTCATGAGAGCTATTAGGGTTTAGAGGAAGAAGATGTAGACTTGAGGAGAGAGAAAGCTTTTGTGATAATGATATGAATAATAGCTCATGAAAGAATAATATCAAGCATACAAATATCTCCTTGATAAATATCTAGAAATATCTTGTAAGCTTCATTTAGTCCTAAACGGTGAATCACCTCATGAGTCATTAAGCATTTAATGAAAACTTACAACTCATCTCTACACTACATTTGTGTTTAATCTAAAAAAATAATACAAATGAGTCATCTTCTTCTAGAAGCTTCCCGACAAATTACGAGACTGCCCCTCCCATCCGTATTTCCGAAAAACACGGATAATCTTTGACTGAATAAATCCATCTGTATAATACTAGAATCTGGCTTAAACTAAAGCCTGCTAGTATTATCTGCCCGATCATAATACGTGCACAAGTGTACGTAAGTGATCGTGGCTCTGCCGTAAAACCATACGGCCTCTACACCTTTTGCCCGGTGCAGGGAAACCCTCTGTGTGGGACTCTGAAGACTCGATACTACGCTGGCAGTGGGTTTAACCACAGGCCGCAAACGGTACTAGCTGTACGTAACGGTCCCCAGGTAGATGTCGATAAGAAGGACGATGAGGAACCCATCCGAACTCCTACTGAGCCTGATGTGACAATCTCCGTACAGTCCGGTCTGTTCGTCTAGGACTATTGCATATCGGGCCTAGGGGGCGGTAAACTTCAGACCCCTAATAGCGGTATAAGTCGTGTCAGAGTGAAGCCCATTACACCTTGAGAAACTACTGGAAGCCACCAGTAAATCGCGCTTGCCCTGGCCAGGGACTTTGCGTAATGGCTCTTCATACACAGCGCGATATCAACCCCAAATACCGGGAGAGACGAATCCTGTCTAACCGTCGCTGCCTCCAAGTGCTTCGGGGCTGCACCCAACTACTACCTGTTTGCATGACTCCTTTGAGCCGTGGTAGGGTAGTAATCTAAGTACAGTGGGAACACACCCGAGGCGAAGTAGCAGTATCAAGTCAACGGACTAAGCTGTACTCATGTCACCTGGGAACTGCTATCTGACGATGGGTATAAATCCAACCTGCAGTTCTCGGCGAGTCCTGTCCGGTGTACCCGTAACCTAACGAGCACCTGCATACTATCTCCAGTACGACGTACTGATGGCTGTGGGACAGACCATCTCCCTATGCTGGGATGAGAAGCGTATACACCAGTCTACTCCGGAGTATCGATGCCCTGTCTCGATAATCCTACGACCAGGGACCTGTATAGGATGTTGCTTATAGACTACCCAGCCCCCACTAGTGTGACTGCCATCACAACGCTGGTAATCAAGCAAAGATCCTAAGGGCTCTACTAATATGTATAAGCGATACGTTACAAGAAATATATGCACATATTAAAGTAGACAAAAACCAAGTAGCATACTACCATTTTTAACAAGACTGTCAATACAACTGTTAATATCCCAAGCTTCCATTAAGTAATATACAAACTAGTATGATACAGTAATGGCCTCTAGGGCATAAACACTAACATTAAGCTACATATTAAAACCATGAACAATATATAAAAACCCTATCTTGATCACAAACCCTTTCTTGAATTTTTTAATTAGCAACTAGAATCCTAATTAAACACCGAAATCCATTCAATTTAAGTAATTAACCTACAATTAACACTAGGGTAAGGATTATACCTCACTAAACATGAGATTAAACATGAACCCAAGACTCCCAAAGGTGCTATCTTTGCTCCAAGATTCAAGCTAGATAGGCCAAAGAATAATGAGTAGAGATTGGATTAGGAATTTGTGGTTTTATTTTGGAATTTTTTTTGAATTTTTTGATGATTTTTGAAGCAAGTGAAGTGGGGGAAAGTTTTTGGGCAGCCAAGGTTGGTTTCGGCCATGGCATGGAGGACAGAAAGAGAGAGAGAGAAAAATGTGTGGTATTGGGTAGAAAGTTCACTAATAAATGCATTTTTTTCACTTAAACCCTTAACTATTTAATTTTTTAATTTAAACCTTTTCCTAGAAATCTCTAGAACCATAGAGATTTTGAGAAAGAATTTTGCATGAAACACACTTATTTTAAATTGTCATGGTTCACTTTTGTCAAATTAACCCATTCCAATTTGTATTTATCACTAATTAAATGTTTAATTAAAAGCTTATATTAATATTTGAATTAATTAATTAAGTAAAAATATTTAAGTAAACTAATAATTTATAAGTGACCAAAAAATATCAATTACTAGCAATTACTTAGTTAAAATAGGCATATATAAACCAATATTGAAAAATAATTGTAGTTGAGTTTTACGGAAAATATGGTTTATTTTACCGATTATCAGAAAATTCACCTAAAGGGTTTTATTTATTTAATTATTTAATTTTTTAAAAATGTTACAGTATTATACCTATCGTCAGATAGCAGTTCTCTGGTGATACCGGTACAGGTTAGTTTGTAGACCCGAGATCGTCATAGAGTCTTGTGTGCACTGTGCTTTGATTTCCCACCTTACCACGTTCAGGAGAACGTGCAAAACGGTGGCTTTTGGGTACAATCCCGAATCACATGGAGGCAATGAGCGATAGGAGGGGTTTCGTCTCTCCCGGTATTGGGGGTTGATGTTTCGCTGTGCTCGATTGGCTATAACAGGAAGTCCCTGGCCAGGGCTGATATGGAGATCTACTGGTAAGTGTTATCAGTAGTTTCTCGACCCGTTATGAGCCTCACATCGACACGACTTATCGGTTACTAGGGTCTGACGTTTAGCACCCCTAGACTGGATATGCTACATATCAGACGAAGAGACCGGACTGTACGGTAGTGTTACTGATTGGATTCGCAGGAGTATGGACATGCTTGCTTGTTGATCTTCTGATCGCTCAATACCTGGGTGGTCGTTATGTTTAGTTGACCTCTTGCGGCTTATGGGTGTTTGATATGATCATCACCTACTGCCGGTGTATTGACGAGTCTTTAGAGTCCTACACAAAGGTTTCCTGGCTCAGGCGAAACAGAGTAGGAGCACATATGTGATAAGTGCGGGACCGAGATTAATACGTGTATGTGATACCGTATTCTATTCTCGTTATATGTGATATCGGCCGACTATATGTGATATAGCCGGGTTATCGGATCAAGTGTTGATTCGATAAA
The DNA here is from genome assembly GCA_030015575.1 of Agapanthus africanus. Lineage (NCBI taxonomy): Eukaryota > Viridiplantae > Streptophyta > Magnoliopsida > Asparagales > Amaryllidaceae > Agapanthus > Agapanthus africanus. Next base: position 199,169,633 of record CM057347.1, on the reverse strand, counting down.
ATGATACATATTATATTAGTCGGTTATGTATAATATAGCCGGATTATTAAATCAAGTTTTGATTTAATAATTTAATGTATAATTATGTATTTGATATATTAAATTACATTAACTAATATAGGCTCACTTAAGTATTTATTTTTCTCACTAATTAAACATTTAACATATATGTGATATATGTTTAGTGTATAGTTTTCTTTTGTTCACAAAATTATATATGTGATATATAATATTGTGGCATGCTAGGTTACACATACAACAAGGGTGTATGAGACTTACACCATGCTAGGATTAATATGGGTTAATATTTATTATTAAGCAAATTCAAAATTGTGGAGAATTAGTCATGGTTATGAGCTTGGATGAAGCTTGTAGAAGATTGACTAAGTCCACCTCTTTTGTTTCTACTTAAGATATTTATTAACCTAACCTTTAACCCTTAGCCATGGTTTATTCTCTACAAGGGTTAAGGATGACATAACTCACCATAGTTGCATTTCTAACCTCATCTCAGTTACTCATTCATCTTCTTCCTCCTTCAAGCTCTATCTAGGTTTTGAGGAGATAAGGAAAAATAGTGAGAAAATAAAGTCTAAAGTGAGCAAAATTCCTACTTCATCATCCTCTTCTATAGTAGCCATATGGTTTAGTGTGTTGGCTTCACTAATTCATTATTAGTGAAGATATAGCTTGAGTTTGTGTTTCCTCAAAGTAGATCATCATAGACTTTGAAGACTTCTAGCTAGCATGCATCATACATCTCATGGAGCCTCTCAAAAATCTGGGAGTTCATTGATTGCAGCGAAAGGACCATAACAAGGAGCTATAGAAGCGAAGGAACGGACTACAAAGGTTGTAATCCCTATTCACTTAGATGTAAAGTTGTTTACATTTCGTTTTCGTATGATTCTCTAGTTAAACATCCTATGTTAGAGTTCTTTAGCATGACAAAAAATTTAATTTGGCATGGATGATGCCACCCGAAACCTTGCTGCCGTGCTTAGGAACCCTACATAGTCAACAAACGTAGCACGAATACTAAGTACTCTACTTCCTAAAATGGCGAAGGTCTACGAATGGTTTTGATGAAAACCTTTAACGTAATGAACTTGATATCGTTGTAGAATCTAGCGATTTGAAAAGGAGTGGTTTAAGCTCCGCTTAAAAATCGAGTAGGTTTTCAAAAACAAACCGAATAGCTTTTGCTAAAGAGGTCACTCCCGGTGAAGGGATCTCGGCTCTTTCCTCATCGAATGAGGTGCTGGATATTCATTAAGGAATACCACTATGCAAAGCAAGAACTAGGAAGGCTATCATGATAAACCGAGTGGGTTGTAGCATTTGCTGGTTTTACTAAAGAGGTCACTCTCGGTGAAGGGATCTCGGCTCTTTCCTCGTCGAATGAGGTGCTGGATATTCATCAAGGAATACCACCATGCAAAGCAAGAACTAGAGCTACCCTTTTTGAAAATTTTGATTCTCAAACATCTTTAGGTTTCTTTTCTTAACATTAATCTCATCATTGTTTTCCCATCATTAAACCTTATCATTGCAGAAATAGAAACGAAAATAAAACGTACGCTTATGCCATCCGCATTCGCCTTGGTGCTCCGTCATACACCGTTAGGTATTTAACTAACGGAAGAGCGGGGGTGGACTAGCATGCGTGCAAAACATAAGGAACGTTTATTATATATCTCATATATATATATAGCCATTCGTAAGCATTCCAGATCATAGATGAATACATTGGATATACTAGGAATTCCGTGTTTCGTTTAAGCCCTTAACGAAAAACGGATTCCACGATCGTGATGAATAGCCAAACCCCACCCTAGACCCCTACGGGTGCGGCAAACTACCCGCCAAAATCCCGAAGTGAAGCAACCTCCCTCAATAAAATGAGTAGGCCACTCGGCACTTCAAGAACCCGATAGTTTGTACACCCCACCTTGGGTCTATCCTAGGAGCAAAAACAGTAAAAAGAAATAATACAACGGTGGCTACAACCTCAACCCGGATGCGCCCCACAAAATAATAATACATCACTTTTACAAATTACAAGAATGAAAGAAAAGAAAACACTCTTCTCACATCCCCTCAGCAATTCATCCACGACGATCCAACACATTCATATACGCATACCATCATATGATACACATATGTGCAACCCCCACTAATCGTCGTATAGCAATTAGTGGGCGTTTCATAACATATATCAAACTGAAAATGGATAAACGATGTTAAATATTCGACTTAGAATCACTCCGGATATCCCTAACACTTAGATTACATTACATGCAATCTGGAAACAAATAAACAGTACTATAAAACCTAAAACTAAGTCATCAGAACACCCTAAAAATCCATGCCCAAATCTCAACAGTGAACCGGCGAGATTTTGTAATTTTGGGCTCGTTTTTCTAAGGTGTTCTAGTTATCTCATAACTGGTCTTCTGCACATGTTTATAAATATTTTAGAAGACTTTTTTTAAAAATTGACAGAAACATGGTTTTTGATTTACGGTTTCTGAGTTGTTTCGGTTTCGGAGCTTTAAATGTCGTCTAAAACACTAGTTTCGGTTTAGTTAGGCTATGATACCATGTTAGTAGATGTTGCACATCCTCACAACGCTTGTGGGGAGGCGAAAGTATCAAACAATAATTTTGAAGCATGCAACATCGACTTTTGAACCTGGATCATATCCTAAACCATAACTAATACCCTATCTAGGAGTTTTAGCTACTATGATAGAGATTATACCTTCTTGAAACCGGTCCATCGGGTATTCTTTCCGCTTCTTGCTGCTCTTCTTGGTTCCTTGGGTGTTTGAGATGATCTCGATCTCCGGTCACCGCTAAGCCATAGATGATCCACCCGAGAGCTTTGGATCAAGCTTCAACCTCCACTAAAGAGGTAACTAAGAAGTCAAACTTGTTAAGAGAGACTACTTAGATGATGTAGAGAATATCTAGACGATTATTTGATCTCAATACCCTATGAATCACAACTCATGTGAAGGGTTAGGGTTGAGCTAGAGAGGAGGAGATAATTTGGAGAGAGAATGTGAGAGTAAGAATGAGCTAGGTCAAGCATGAACCAAATGATATGGCTAAGCTTCCAATTATTGAAGCATGAATTATTTTTCTCAAAAATAATCAACCATGCTTCAATAGTGAAGCCAAATGAATAAAATATTCATTATCCATGCTTTGAAAAAGTCTCCAAATTCCACCTCATTTATTTATTTTCCAAAATAGAAAATCCATATATGAGGTGTCTCCTTCTAGAAGCCTTTTCTTGTACAATTACAAGAATGCCCCTCACCGTATACCGTATAAATATACCCGTATTCGTATTCCGAAAAATACAAATACAATGAGATATCAATAATTCAATAATATAATACTGGTATCCGGCTTAAACCAAAGCCTACCAGTATTATCCTTCCGAATATCATTCGTGTAGCTAGTACACGTATATGATCGAAAACTTTCCGTAACATCTTACGGCCTCTACATCGCTTCGCCTGAACCAGAAAAACCCTCTGTATGGGATTCTAAAGACTCGACAGTACGCTGGCAGTGGGTTTAACCACAAGCCAATCAGCGGCACTAGCTGTGCGTAACAGCTACCCAAGTACATATCGAAAAGGTAGCCGACGAGCGAACCCATCCTAACCCCAATGAGCCTATAAGTAACACTTACTATACAGTCCGGTCTCTTCGTCTGATACATCGCATATCGAGTCTAGGGGTGGTAAACGTCAGACCCCAGTAACTTGATAAGTCATGCCGATGTGTGGCTCATAACAGTTCGAGAAACTACTGATAACTCTTATCAGTAAATCTCAATAACCCTGGCCAGAGAATTGCTGTTATAGCCAATCGAGTATAGAGCAACATCATCTCCCTATACCAGGAGAGACGAAACTCCTCCCATCATTCACCGCCTCCATGTGATTCGGGACTGTACCCCAAATCCACCTGTTTGCACGACTCTGAAAAGCCGTGGTGGGGAGGAAATAAAAGCACAGTGGGTACCACACAAGAAACTATGACGATCTCGGATCTACAGACTAACCTGTACAAGTGTCACCAGAGAACTGCTATCTGACGATAGGTATGATACCATCTAGGAGTTCTCGTTCGGTATACCCATTCTCCAATGAGCACCTGTGTATAATCTTTGATGTCAAACACCAATGGTTGTGGGATCAACCATCGCCCCCATACAGGGTTAAGAAATGTAGACACTAGTCTACTCTGTAATATCGATGCGCTGTCTCGATATTCCTTTAACTAGGAACTGTTAAAGGATGTGCTTGTGGACTATGCAAGCCCCACTAGTATGATCTGCATCATACTTCTGGTAGTCAGGCAAATATCCTAAGGACTTTATCAACTTGTATACAAGATATGAAATATTAAGTAGAACACATCACATGTTAAGATAAAGGTAAAGCAAATAGCGTACTATCATTTTCAGTATGACTGTTTATGTACATACATATCTCTAGCATCCTATACAATAAAGGCCTCTAGGGCGTACATATCCAACACGAATACGTAAACTCTAAGTGAACTAACTTACGTAATGTGATAAGTTTGAATATCGTGTGCTACATAGACCCAAGACTAACTAGAGCTACCCCGACTCGTCGTATTTTGAGAAAACACAAAAACGTGATATGAAATGTCTATATCATATGTTAAATTATTATAAAAAGCAAAGCAATTAGGTTCCAGATTTTGTTTACAGACTATCTAGAAAAATCATAGTATACTAAATACCTTATATAACCTACAGAGAGCTACCCACAAAACTTCAAAACCCAACTCATCAAGAAAATCGGCGGTAGCGGGAAAATAAAGGATTCCGCCGGTCGAACTTTGAAGGAATGGGTCTGGGTTTCTAGGGTGCACTCTAGATTCTAACACTATTCTACTGTATTGTTAGATTTATTTAGAGATTAATATAATTATAGCAAATACCAACAGAGCTAAAACTCAAAACTAAAACACGTTTTTCCAATATCGTAAACACTAATTTGTACAGAACTCTTAATAAAACCAGAAAGATTGAGGGTTATACCTACTTGAAGGATTCCACAGAGTTCAATCTTCAAGATGTGTACAAAGAGGTGAGGAGTCCAAACTTGAGTGATCTGAACCAAGGAACATGCAAACTCTATTCTTTTTTCATGAGCTAGTGAAGAACTTTGAAGAAAAAGAAAAGGATTTTGGTGTGAGATGTTTTTTTGTTCAGTTGGACTGCTGGAAATAGTTTAAGTATAGAGTTTTATTGGAAGGGTGAGGTGTCAAGAAGGAAGAGTGAGGTGTAGGCTCAAGGTTCACTCAAGGTGTGGTGTATGTGAGGTATAAGGTAAGCTTAACCTTACATGCTCATCCCTTTTGCATAAAAACCCTCACACAAAAGAATTTCCTACCTAAAAACTATCTTTACAATCTAAATGCCATCTAAACTAATTACCACAATACTTAAATAACCTAGCCATTTATAAAAAGTCTTTTTATCAAAATTATAAAATTTAAAATAATATTTTAAAAATAAATAAAATAATTAATTATCTAAAAAAAGTCCGAAACGTTACAGACGTGCAGGCTAATAGGAAGCTACCCTAGAAGCCCGAGCCCCCAAATCCCCTTCTTGGCCACCGATTTAATACATATGGCCGCAAATTGCAGCCTGGTCTCGGAGTTAGGGTTTGGTTTTTTGTCCATAGCTCTATCTTTAGATAACTAGACCTATGCAATGTGTAGAATGACCTAATTTTACCTTAAGTAGAATCTAGTAGTGCTTTACTAAGTTTCAGATTTCGTTTTGCTACTTTTGAAAACTAGGTTTTTGATATTTGAGTTTTGACTCGGTCGTTTGACGTTGTACGTCAACGCCGGGTGTTATTTGGTTGTTCTTGCTTGCGTGGACCATAGGTTCTAACCTATGTACGCTTCGCGTGTCGTATCGGTTTTCGGATTTGATTTTGATTTCGATATGATATGCTTGATTTGTTGGTACATTCACATGGACTTCCGGACAACGAAGGAGAGTAAGGCGTTCATCGACTTCGGCCAGAGTGAGGATAGTAGATGAGTAGATGTTTATCTAGAGGGGAAGTCGGGTGGATGGCGTATAGCACCTCCGCAACTATACGATGAGGATATTAGAGATACTGTATATATATATATATATATATATATATATAGATATAGATATAGATAATTTAGATGTGTATACCCAGCCGATAGGTTCTAGGATACTATAAACCATAGTAGTGTACGTGCAGGAAGGTATATCCCTAGTTTTTAGTTTTCCTTAGTCCATGGATTATATGTATTTACGCTTATATGTATATGTCTATAAACATGTGGAAAATTACATGATGATATAATGAGATGAGGATATGATCGGATATGATGACACGAGTCGATATGATTTGGTATGAGGATATGATGCGATATATATGATATGATATGATATGTGATGATATACGATGATATGAGATGAGATGATCTACGTGACTATAGATCCGTACTATTGATTGATGATATCGTACGATGGATTATACCATACGAAATTTGATGAGGAAGAATTGCCGACACACATATATCGACTGGAGGAATATTGACTAAGATCACTTAAGTAGATATTATGATATATTTAGAACCATACCTATTTTCAAAACTAACGAATCTTTATGCACTTATGACAATCTCAAGGGACGCTGCGGATTTTCAAATGGCATCTTTTTCTCAAAAATACCGTAGCCCCTATTTTCAACCAGCGATTCATACTATTGTAAGCTATACTGTATGGTTCATATGTAGTAACGTATTTTATACTGTTCACGTTTATGCTTTTCTTTTTTCTGTTACGCTCGTATTACTTTTCATTGGCAACATACCTACTACGTTTCCTTGTGTTTATCTTTATATGACTTCGTCTGTTAGGACACATGCACCATTACCGATGATACGCATGTTGCACGTACACATACTCGCTGGCTCACACACTTAATGTAACGTTTTAGAAATCGTTTAGGCGAATTTTCTGATAATCGGTAAAATAAATTGTGTTTTCCGTAAAAACCAAGATATGATCATTTTTCAATATAGACTTGAATGCACCTAGTTTAACTAGGAAATTGCTAGTATGTGGTATTTATTTAGTTACTTATAATTATTAGTTCACTTGAATATTTTTCCTTAATTAAAATATTTTTATAACCTTTTATTTATACACTTAATTAGTGGTAATTACAAATTGGAATGGGTTAAATATACAATGTGAACCATGTCAACTTAAATACAAGTTTACAAATTGTTTTCTTTTCTCCAAATATCTTAGGGTTCTAGACTTTTCTAGGGTTAAAGAAAAATAGAAAAGAAAATGAATTAGAGATAGATTGATGGGAGGTGCATTAATTAAGGTTTAATGGTTAACTTAATCTAGAATTTTCCACACACACACACACAACACTCTCCTCTCTCTTCCTCTTGGCCGAGCCTCATTGTGGCAGCCCAAAATTTTCCCCACCTCCATTTTCAACTCAAAAAGCTCCAAAAATCCATAAAAAATCCACATTTAATCTCACAAATTCCAAATCAAATCCCTACCCATTATTCATTAGCCTAATCTAGCTTGGATCAAGGAGCAAGTTAGAATTTTGGAGGCCATTTTGGGAGTCAAATTTGCAAGTTTGATATCAAGGTTGTGAGGTATAAATCCTAACTCTAAGGGTTAATTGTTAGTTAATTACTTTAAATTAGCTTATTGGGTGTTTAAATATGGTGTTAATTAGCAAGTTAAGAAATTCAAGAGAGGGTTTTGAAATCAAGTTAGGGTTTTGATTAATTGGATATGGTTATATGTGTAGTTTAACATGTTTAGACATGAAAAATCTAAGCTAGTTGTTAGTTTGCAAATTGTTACTTTGAAATTGTCTAAATGGTATAATTGTGCAAATTAGGTTTTTAGAATCTATGAATATAGGTGAGCTTAAAATATAGTTAAGAGTTGTGAAGCCTAATTATGATATTAGATGAATATGGTATCCACTAGATCGCTAATCCACGAGGTTTTGCACCAAAACTCCTTTGGGTTGCTTACTAGGTTTTCGGTATAATTAGACGTGGGTTTTATTTGACGTGGTGATGATAGATATTATCTTCTACGATATATATTGTGTTGTGAATGAGCGATTGGTACGATTGGGTTTTAGGCTTGGTGGTTTTCACGAATAGCGACCCTAGTTATGGTTTTGGCTATGTTTTCCGGTATTGGGATTCTTGGTTTTGAGATTTGATTTGTATTTGGTCGTTGGACGTTTGTACGTCAACGACGAGGGTTGTTTGGTTGTTTTTGCATGCGTAGGCAATAGGTTCTAACCTATGAGCGCACCGTGTGCCGTATCGGTTTTTCGGACTTGGTTTTCATGATGATGCGATATGTGTTGATTTTTAGGTACCTCGCGTGGACTTTTAAGACGACGAAGCACATCGACTATGCCTGAACGAGGAGTTCCACAGTTGAGTAGATTTATATCTACGGGAGAAGTCGGGTGGATGGCGTATTGATCGCACGCTTTTGGCGTGTCGGATGTGCAAAGTTCTAAAGTTATAACCGCGATCAGGACGGTGTCGCCTCGCAGCTAGCCGGTTGATCACGGGTCGATCCACAGGGAGATGGTTGTATGTCCGTTCGTGTTTTAGACGAGTTAATAAAGAATGTGTATATGTAATTTTAAGTCTATCCTAAGTGTTCGTATTTATGTTCAAGTAAGCTTGTTAAGGTTAAGGTCGGTTAGTAGAGTTAGGATTAGTCTTGTGCTTATCTTTAGCCATTCTTAAAACGGTGTTGAGATAATCGAAAGTAGCGGGGATTAGGAGGACATAGGAATGGGATTTGCAAGTTTAAGCAAGCTTTCCAACGCTAAATCCATTCCTAGTGCCCCTTGTCCGTCCGCTAAATACGCTTATTTCCAACCCTCGGCCAAACACCCTCAATCATATATCCAATTAAGTCACAACTACATGTCACGTTGTAGTGCGCTTAAAGGACTTCTCGACTTAGGTCGCGGCTATATGTCACGTATAGCGCGCCTAAGCGAGGGGGTTGCGGTTTTTTGGTCGGGGTTCGTTTCAAGATGTTTGGCGAAGAGAAGCACAAGGGATTTCTTCGTCCCTCATACCACCTTCTTTAGCCTTAACAAGAGGGAAATTATTCACACATCATAAAAGAAAAGAAAACAAAACAAGAAGGAAGAAAAGAGGAAAATACGGTTTTACAAGTGAAGCAAGCTAACTCTTGGGTCCTCACCTTAGCAAGGAACTCCGTCAAATATCATCGTTTGAAAATACAGATAAAAGAAGAAAAGAAAAGAGAACAAGAAAATAAATAACAACAACTAGTTAACAAAAAATAATAAAATTACAATACAAGATAATAAAATTACAAGACAATAAATAAAAGAGACAAAATAAAAATAACCCTCATCTTCATTGATCTTCCACTCAAAAAGCTCTCACTACAATTTTCATGGAGGAAAGAATGAAGAAGAAGAAGAAGAAGCTAAGCTAAATCCTAACAAAGAGAGAATGGAAATCAAGACATGAAGAAGCCCCTTGGCTTGGCACAAAACCGGGGTATTTATAGGCTGCGTGCTGAAACCCTAGGGCAACATTCTGGCCCCAAATGAAATGACAAAACTACCCCCAAAATTTGGTCAAATGATGTCACTAAACCGCGGCTGATCTGCCGCGTAAACCCACATTTGGCGGCGGTTCCGCCGCTGTTTTGTGAAGTTGGGATCTCAAAATTCCCGGGTTTCTCTGTGTTGCTCTCTTCTGTTGTTATACATGTACCAAATTGCAAATTGCTTTCACAATTGCTTCAGATCTGCAACGGTCCAAAATGGCATCAAAAATAATACTTTTGACATTTTCTCCCTCGAGCTCCGCGCAGCCATTGATTCTTATGCTGCCCCTTTCGTGCTCTGTGCTTGTCCGAAACATGAATGATCACTGTCATATGTCTTGTCTCTGGAACTGGTACGCGGCACTGGACGGATACGGATGACCGGAACCCGGCTTTTATCTGCTGTCAACAGATGTTCTGTATTTCGGCGTAACAGTGGAGTTTTGTATCAATTGCGTTATTTTGGACTAGGAAACTATAGCCTGTAAATATGTATCAAACACAGATTAAAAGCACCTACCTATAAACAAACGAACGTAAGAATGGGCGGTAGTAAAAGCAATATTCTGTTATGAACAAATACCCCCAAACTTAACTTTTGCTCGTCCCGAGCAAAACCAATTTATTCACAAAAAGTCCTAACCTCACTTTCGCAGGGAACGCGATTGCACTGAGCCCGTGCAACAAGCCGTTAAACCTCTAGGTGTCCCTAGTAGGAGGAGTATTGTCTCCTGAGGGTTTTCAGCGGATACTACCCACAAAATCCAGTCAAGCTAGTGTCATAAGTTAACATTGATTCTACTCCAATAGTTTAGTATCTACGTTAGAAACTCTATTATCCTAAGTTAGAAATATCCAACCCTTATGTTTCACACCTCCTATCTACTTAACCTTAGATCCTATACGTTCCAAAAAAGTTTAGAAAGATGTTGGTATCTCCTAAGTTTTCCTTCTAAAGTGCGGTCTTAAATCAGGGATTTTTATCAACTTTACAGAAAACATAAGTCTTATCTTTTATTTCTATCTTTTATCCAAACATCGATTGTATACCCTTACGTGTGTGTATATTTGCACCCCTACACTCAAGAATTCAATTCAAGCTATAATATTCTTGCCTTAATACCTAATACTACTTCTTTTCATTAAGTGATGGACGGATTTGCTCACACACCTTTCATGTGACTATTAATGCTTCTTGAGGCACTAACGGCCGATTACTGAATGTGTGAGTTTAAAGCGTAAATAGCAGTTTCCAGGTCTTGACTTTATTCTATTTTTCTTTTTCTTTTTTCTTTTTTCAAGACCGGATATATTTTTCAATATTGCTCTTTTTTGGTGTTTAGCTTTAAATACCGTTTTTTCTTTCATACTAGGTTTTCAGGCAAGAGTATTTCTAGGTATCCTCTACTATCCCAAGTTTCAAGGTGCGTATAAGTGTAGTTATAGGGTATATACTTTCTAAATTTGAACTTAAGAAAAGAAACTATTTTTCAGACTTATCCTTCAGTAAAGCTTCAATACTTTCCCTTCATCTTGACTTAACTCAAGAGCTGAACTCAAGATTACCTATTTCTCAAAAAAAACTGTAAGGACATATACTTACCAAAGTTAGACAGAATGAGGGTTATTTTTAGGGTTTTCAATTCCTAAGCCTAGGATTTAGTTATTTCTAACATATCAACTAAACTTTCAGAATAAAAATCTAAGTTACCCTATTAGCTAACTTGACGACAAAGTTTTTATATTTTTTGGAATTTTTTTCGATTTTTATGGGTTTTTAATAAGGTGTGCAAATGCAAAATATACAAATGAATGCAAAGAAAGAAAGCTTACCGAGCACACCCCCAAACTTAAACTTAACAGTGCCCTCACTATCAGGCTACACCAAGAGGGTCAAAATTGTTGGCGCTTCCTAAAAACAAATTATATACAAAATAAAAAAGGAAAACAAAAAAATATATACAAAATGGTTCCCCCCTAAACTTAAGTAAAACAGTGTTTCCACTGTTAAGCGTCGAAGTTCAGGATTAGCGGAAAGAAAACAGTTTCAAACTATACAAGGCCTTACATAGGCCAAAAGTTAACACCAACCATTCAAAAATTCTATCTCTGTAGTGTGCTGGTTGGTGAAAGAATACGGTGAGGAAAGAAATGGAGAATACGCGAGACCGTATGGAGATAGAAGTGGTATACGGTCTCGGTATATGAGAAGAAGAATGGTGGAAGGGAGAAAGAAGTGGAATACGAATTTGAGGGTGGAAATGGAACGAATAAATTAGCACAATTTGTGATGACCGATGTGTAAAAAGTGATTGTGCTAATTTATTAACCCGTCGAGAAATGGGGTCAAATCCCTCAAGATTCGTGAGAAACCATAGGTACGCCGAACTATTAGTGTATATGCCCTAGGGGCCATTATTGTATCATACTAGTTTGTATATTACTTAATGGAAGCTTGGGATATTCACATGTATATAACAATCTTGCTAAACATGGTAGTATGCTACTTGGTTTTTCTATCTTAATATGTGAGTATACGTATTGATAGAGCTCTTAGGATCTTGCTTGACTACCGGCGTTGTGATGGCAGTCACACTAGTGGGGGCTGGATAGTCTACAAGCACATCCTTATTCAGGTCCCTAGTCGTTGGATTATCGAGACAGGGCATCGATACTCCGGAGTAGACTAGTGTGTACGCTTCTCATCCCAGTTGGGGAGATGGTCTGTCCCACATCCGTCAGTACGTCGTACTGGAGATAGTATGCAGGTGCTCGTTGGGTTACGGGTACACCGGACAGGACTCACAGGGAACTGTTGGTTGGTTTTATACCAGTCGTCAGTGAACAGTTCCCAGGTGACATGAGTACAGCATAGTCCGCAGACTTGACACTGCTACTTCGCCTCGAGTGTGTCCTACTGTTCTTAGATTGCTACCCAACCACGGCTCAAAGGAGTCGTGCAAACAGGTAGCAGTTGGGTGCAGTCCCGAGCACTTGGAGGCAGTGGCAGTTAGACAGGATTCGTCTCTCCCGGTATTGGGGGTTGATATCGCGCTGTGTCAGAGAGCCATTACGCAAAGTCCCTGGCCAGGGCAAGCGAGATTTGCTGGTAGGTTCCAGTAGTTTCTCAGGGTGTAATGGGCTTCGCTCTGACACGACTTATACCGCTTTTAGGGGACTGACGCTTGCCGCCCCCTAGGCCCGATATGCGATAGTCTTAGACGAACGGACCGGACTGTACGGAGATTGTCACATCAGACTCAGTAGGAGTTCGGATGGGTTTCCTCATCGGCCTTCTTATCGACATCTACCTGGGGACCGTTACGTACAGCTAGTGCCGCTTGCGGTCTGTGGTTAAACCCACTGCCAGCGTAGTAGTCGAGTCTCTAGAGTCCCACACAGAGAGTTTCCCTACTCTAGGCGAAACGATATAGAGGTCGTATGGTTTTACGACAAGGGTTCGAACGCATACGTGTGTTTACACACGTACGACTTTCGGACAGTTTTTACCAGTCGGCTTTGGTTTAAGCCAGATACTGGTATCCGGTTATTGGATTTATACAGTCTAAAGTTTTTCCGTATTTTTGCGGAAAGGAGGGGCGTTCTCGTAATTGCGCGAGAAGCTTCTAGAAGGTGGTGACTAAGGAGGTTTAGGTGGCATATACAATGAATGTGATTAGTGAGTCATATGGATGATTCATCCATGTCATTAATGCTTCATAATTGCTTAATGACTCATGGAGATGAATCACCACAAGATATTTATCAAGCATGGTTGTAAATCATTTTCTTTTCTTTTCTTGATATAACAAAATGCTTGATATATATTATGATAACTCATTCTTCTCACTTCATTATTATCTTCACCTTCTCTCTCCTCAAGCTCTCCCTCTTCAAACCCTAATCCTCCCCTCTCATGTGTTGAGTACAAGGATTAGTTAGACTAATTAAACCATAACCCTCACTCTATATCACCTAGCTTCTTTGATTAGCACTTAAAGAAAGTTAGTTGCCTCAAGTTTAGAGGCTAAGCTTGGAGTAAAGCTCTCGGGTGGATCGTCTACTACTTCGAGAAGGCCGAGGAGGAGGTGGAGTTCGTAAAGACGAAGGACATGGTTCTTTAGGTATAATCCCTTTACATAGTAGTTGTTAACTTCTATGTTTGATGTTAGTTATCGTTTAGCTTCGATTCATGCGGTTAGTCGATGTTTAAGCAAAGAAAAAGATCGTTTTTCATATTTCCGCCTCCCCGCGAGTTGTGGGGTGTTGTACATCGACTTACAGTGGTATCAGAGCCTCACTAAACAATAAATAACTTACTTGCAAATTTGTATGAATTTCGAACGGAAAAAACGAAACCGGAAAACCCCGAAATCACAAGTTTCTGTCGATTTTTAAATGAAGTCCAAAAATTTTTCATGGATGTTCAGAAAGCTTGAAAAGACAGTAGAAGAACACCTAAGAAAATTGGGCCCCTGAATCGCCTAACGCGCCGTGGAAACGCGGCGGATCCCACAGATCCGCCGCGAATCCGCCGCCGAGTTGGCGATTCAGGAACCCAATTTTCCTGTGTTGCTTCTCTGTGACATTTGGTATTTTCTGGAATATTTTATTTTTGCTCAGGTTTCAGATTTACAGAGAAGTATTGGAGCAAAATTAAAAGTGTTTAATCGATCGAAATTATACAGTATTTGCTTGTTGGATTATATCTGTGTTTGCATAATGTGTTCGTAAACCTCCCCAAACTGCTAGTATGTCGGTTGGCAGGGGGTTGCACATTTCTGTAATGGTTTTTACTGTTTGTGGATATGAACTGTGTTGGACTGTTGTGATGTATAGCCGGGGTTATGTGATGGGTTATTATTTAATTCATTTGATGTAAATGTAATTTGTTGTAATATTATTTTGCGGGGCACATCCAGGTTGCAGTTGTAGCCACCGTTGTATTATTTCATTTTACTGTTTTTGCTCCTAGGACAGACCTAAGGTGGGGTGCACAAACTGCCGGGCGGGTAGTTTGCCGTACCCGTTGGGGTCTTGGGTGGGGTAATGGCTATTCATCACAACTGTGTAATCCGTCTTTTGTTGCAGGCTCAAAACAAACACGGATTGCTTGCAAATCCAATAAAGTTCATCTGTGATCTGGAATGCCTATTATTGCGTCTGACGAATGTACAATATCTATATATGATAGATATTTAGACGTCACTTATGTTTTACACCCGTGCTAGCCCAGCCCCCGCTCTGTCGTTAGTTAAGTAACCTAACGGGTGATGACGGGACCCCGTGGCGAATGCGGATGGCATAAGAGGACGTTGTATTTTCGTTGTTTTCTGCAATGATAGGTTAATGATGGGACGCATTATTTATAATGCAAAGAAAATAAACCAAAAAGTTTAATCGTTGGAACAATTTAAAAGAAACCACTCGGTTAATTTTAAAAACAGATATTTTTAAATGCGGAGCTTTAACCACTCCTTTTAAAAGCTATCAGGTTCCTTCGGTTATATCAAGTTCACTACGTTCACGGTTTCGCCAAAACCATTCGTAGCCCTCCGTCATTTCATCTGGGTATTCAGTAGTATTCAAGCTATGTATTTTGACCTAACGCCATGGCATAGTGTTTGGTAGCTACTGGGTATTCATTTGTTGCATAGATAGATGAGTTAGTTTGGGACAGTCGTATTATCATTTTGGCCGAACGTCAAGGATATATACGGATGGGTTCAAATTGACAAGATAATGATGGGTAGAACTTGACATGTGACTTATGACATTTTGACCTAACGCCAAGGTCATAAGAGCATGGGGCAGAAAAATATATATCGGGAATTTCTAAAGAAACTGAAATTTGCAAAGAGTTGCATACCATTTGGAGTTTGATGAATGTTGGTAGGATTCCTTCAACATTATCATACAATGATATTTGGATCCCGATTCTACTGTGAGTATATGCTACTTATCAGGAGATTCGTAACTTAACGATCAATGCTATAAACCAAGTAGGTGTCCAGAAATGTGTCAGCGGGGTTACGCCCCCAGAGAAAAGAGGTTATTTAATTAAGGAACTTCGCGAAAGCGTTGGAAAACCTCCCTCGAAGTATCGACACTAGCCTGGCTGAACGGTTAAGCAAGAATTGTACAGTGAGAATAGTCCTGGCTAATTCTTCTTTTATGGTTTGAGGAAGGATTCGAGAAACAGTTGGAGCCATCCAGTTTAGATAAACTAAAAACCACTCTAAACTTGCAAGAGTATCATGCTAAAGAGTTTTCTTCTCTCTCTCCTAATTGCAGCGACCCTGAAAATGACTGGACTTAAGTTACTTTTAGAGAAAAATATACTGACAGGGCCAAACTATAAAGATTGGCTGCGGAATGTCAAAATGGCTTTGACCTATGACAAACTGGGGTACGTCCTCACCGCTACGGCACCTGCTGTCCCTGGTCCCAAATCCAGTAATGCAGATAAGGAAATCCGCAAAACTGGGATTTAGATTGCGCGAAAGCCAAGTGCATCGTGCTTGCCTCAATGAACAATGAACATCAGAGGAGGCACGAGGATATGAACCTAGATGGCATATTTCTCCATACAAAGGAACTTTATGGAGAGCAATCTCGTATAGCAAGATACGAGACCTCTAAGAACTTGTTTCGAGCGAGGTTGGCTGTCGGGTCATCGGTAGGAGAACATGTCCTAAAGATGATCGGCTATATTGAAGAGCTCGCAGACCTTGGGACGACTTTGGATAATGAGCTCTAAACTGACCTTATTCTCCAGTCCCTTCCTCACACCTACGCCCAGTTTATCCTGAACTTCAACATTCAAAGAAAAGAAGTTGAACTTCCGGAACTCCTGAACATGTTAAGGAGTGCAGAGGGCACCTTGCAGAAGACAAGGGAAACACCCGCTATGTTTGTTAGCGATACATCTTCTTCAGGGTCCAAGGCAAGGGCCAAAGGAAGGAAGAAGAAGGCCGCCACCAAACCTAGAGGAGGTGTTAGTAAGGAGGGAGGGAAGGGAAAGAAAAAGTTTGCGGTACCGGTAGTTGGCCAGGATGAGTGCTTCCATTGTCACAGGAAAGGGCACTGGAAAAAGGATTGCAAGGCGTGGAACGCCAAGAACCAGGAACCGAAGCAAGCTGTGGCTTCGACTTCAGGTGTGTTTGTAATTGAGAATTGTCTGTCGATCAACTCAACTTCCTGGGTATTGGATACCGGATCAGGATCTCATATTTGCAATTCATTGCAGGCACTGAGAAACCGTAGAGTGCTGAAGGAAGGTGATATTGTTAGTGTATATGCCCTAGAGGCCATTACTGTATCATACTAGTTTGTATATTACTTAATGGATGCTTGGGATATTCACCTTGTATATACAATCTTGCTCAAAATAGTAGTATGCTACTTGGTTTGTTTCTACTTCAATGTGTACATGTGTTTATTTTTGTATATCGCCTATACACATTAGTAGAGCCCTTAGGATCTTTGCTTGATTACCAGCGATGTGATGGCCGTCACACTAGTGGGGCTGGGTAATCTATAAGCACATCCTTATGCAGGTCCCTGGTCGCAGGACTATCGAGACAGGGCATCGATACTCCGGAGTAGACCAGCGCATGCGCTTCTCATCCCAGTGTGGGAGACGGTCTGTCCCACAGCCGTCAGTACGTCGTACTTGAGATAGTATGCGGGTGCTCGTTAGGTTACGGGTACACTGGACAGGACTCGTCGGGAACTGACTAGTTGGTATTATACCTATCGTCAGTTATCAGTTCCCAGGTGACATGAGTACAGCTTAGTCCGCTGACTTGACACTGTCATTCCGCCTCGAGTGTGTTCCCACTGTACTTTGATCACTACCCTACCACGGCTAAAAGGAGTCGTGCAAACAGGTAGTGGTTGGGTGCAGTCCCGAAGCACTTGGAAGCAGTGACGGTTAGACAGGATTCGTCTCTCCCGGTATTGGGGGTTGACATCGCGCTGTGTCTAGGAGAGCCATTACACGAGTAGTCCCTGGCCAGGGCAAACGAGATATACTGGTAGGTTTCCAGTGTTATCTCAGGGTGTTTTGGGCTTCGCTCCGGCACGACTTGTACCGCTATTGGGGGACTAACGTTTACCACCCCCTAGGCCCGCCATGCGATGTATCAGATGAACAGACCGGACTGTACGGAGAATGTCACACTCAGGCTCAGTAGGAGTTCAGATGGGTTTCGCCTCGTCGGTCTTCTTGTCGGCATTACCTGGGGACCGTTACGCACAGCTAGTGCCGCTTGCGGTCTGTGGTTAAACCCACTGCCAGCGTAGTGTCGAGTCTTTAGAGTCCCACACAGAAAGCTTTTCGCCTTTAGGCAAAAGAGTAGAGGTCGCATGGTATTGCGACAGGTCGCATGGTTTTGCGACAGGGTTCGGTCACATCCGTGCACTTGTGCACGTACAGTGTCCGGACAGTTTTCACTAGCGGGCTTTGGTTTAAGCCAGATCCTAGTGTACCTTATGGGATTGGATTTATCCAGTTTGCATTCGTGTTCCTCGGAACGCGGATGCGGGTGTGTATGCACAGGTGACAGGGAGGCAGAGGCAGCGGATTCTCATTAGGGTTGTTGACAGTTGACCGTTGACTATTTGACTTTTTGCTCAACCCTAATGAGAATTTGATATGTGATTAACTATTATATTAATTAAGTATTATGGTGACATGGTTGTTGACTTTTGTTGACTTTGTTGACTTGTTGACTTTTGTTGACTTGTTGACTTTGTTGACCGGTTGACTAGGCTTGACTAGTTGACCATCATGATAACCATAGCCATCATTTCATGGAAAAGACTTTTGTTTACCTGCTCATTTGTGTAAAATGAGTGCATGAAATGATATGGTTATGGTTGCTTCAACCATCACATAAGACTTTTTTTGATATGATGAGTTATGATCACTTTGGATTATGAGAGGGTGAAAGACAAAAGAGAGCCTCATTCTTTCTTGCTCATTCTCTCTCTTGTTCTTGAGCTCTCCTCTTGCTCTCACCCTCAACCTCTTCCTCCCTCTCTTGATTCTATGGTTCTCTTGTCTCATGAGTTGAGAATCAAGAACCATAGATAAAATCCCATTCTATTTCTTCTCTACTCATTCTAGTTCACTAGGTTTAGCAAACCAAGTGAACTAGTTTCTTCAAAGAACGAAGAAGGAGCTAAAGGTTGGAGCTTTCAGGTGGATCTATCTTCGGCGTACGGAGACGACGAGAAGAAGCCATCGGACCACCATCGGAGTTTTGAAGACGAAGGAGTTCAAGACAAGCAAGGTATAACCCCCTAACCGAGTAGCTAAAAACTCATAGTTAGGTGTTAGATAGATGTTTAACCAAGATCCGGGTTATAGGTCCATGTTACCACCTCCGTAAAAATTGTTTTTTTACCAAATTCCGCTTTCCCGAAAGTACCGGGAGAGGTAGCATGGACTTACAGTGGTATCAGAGCCTAGTTAAACTCTATCTAACATGTTAGCAAGTAACTAGAAGATCGATCAAAGAAAATGTCCCGAAAACGAACCCCGAAAATTCGAGTTTCTGTCGATTTTTTTACTGTTCAAAAATTGATTATTTTAACACCTAAAATCGGCTCAGGGTTTTTAGAAGCCACTGTAGAAAAATCACCAAATGAATCCCCTAAACGACCGCGGAAACGCGGCAATAGCTTGCTATTGCCGCGGTTCCGCGGCCTCCTTGGCGCCTCTCTGGTGATTCTTTGCTACAGTGTTCTTCTGGGGGTATTTTGGGAATTTTGGTACATATATTTTCAACCCAGATTTTCCAGAACGAAAATTTTATTTTGGGGTCCCGAAAATCCGTATTTTTGATCGAACTTCTAAAAGACTTTAGCTAACGGGTTTTTCTGTAATGTGATATTTGTATTGAACGTCTACAAATCGCTATATGTCGATTAGTGGGGGTTATACAAATCTGTGATCTGTAATGTGCTGGAATGTGTATATGAATATGTTGGATTGTCGCGGGTGAATAGCCGGGGTTGTGAGACGAGAGTTTTCTTTTCTTTCAATTCATGTAAATTTGTAAATTGATGTAATAATTATTTGTATGGCCGCACAACCGGATCGGGGTTGTAGCCGTCATTGTATAATTTCTTTTTACTGTTTTTGCTCCTAGGATAGACCCATGGAGGGGGTGCACAAACTACCGGGTATGCCGAAGTGTCGAGTGGCCTACTCATGGAGATGAGGGAGGTTGCTACGCTTCGGGTACTTGGCGGGTAGTTTGCCGCACCCGTAGGGGTCTTGGGTGGGGTTTTGGCTATTCACCGCGACCGTGTAATTTGTCTTTCGTTACAGGCTCGTACGAATTACAGATTCCTAGTATATCCAATGTATTCATCTGTGATCTGAAATGTTTATCATTGCAGTACATCTATATATGATATTATTTAGGCGTTGCTTATGTTTTACAGACGCGCTAGCCCAGCCCCCGCTCTGTCGTTAGTTAAGTAACCTAACGGGTAATGACGGGGCCCCGTGGCGAATGCGAATGGCATAAGCGTACGTCATATTTTGGTTGTTTTCTGCAATGGTAGGATTAAATGATGGGACGCATTAAAAGAACTAATGCAAGAATATCACGCATTAAAAGAACTAATGCAAGATAATAAACCAAGTTAAAGTCGTTGGAACACTTTCGAAAAACCACTCGGTTCTTTTCAAAACCAACTTTTAAATGCGGAGCTTGAGCCACTCCTTTTAAAAGCTATCTCGTTCCATCGACCAAATCAAGTTCACTACGTTCACGGTTTTGCCAAAACCATTCGTAGCCCTCCGTCGTTTCGTATGAATATTCAATAGTATTCAAGCTGTGTTTGTTGACCTTCGTCAAGGCATGGTGATTGGTAGCTATTGGGTATTCATATGTAGCATAGATAGATGCGTTGGTTTGGGACATTCCCATTACCTTGTTGACCTTCGTCAAGGGTATATACGGGTGGATTCAAATTAACCTGGATAATGACGGGCAGAACTTGACATGTGACTTATGATTTGCTGACCTTCGTCAAGGTCATAAGAGCATGGGGCAAAAATCCACATCGGGAGTTTCATAAGTACTGAAACTTGCTAGATTTGCATACCATTTGGAGTGTGATGATTCTGGTAGGATTCCTTCAGTTTCGTCACGCAATGATATTTGGATCCCGATCCTACTGTGAGTATATGCTACTCCTCGGGAAATTTCTCACTAATCGATCAATGCTATAAACCTAGTAGGTGCTTAGAAAGGTGTTAGCGGGGCTGCGCCCCCAGGGAAAAGAGGATCTCTAATTAAGGAACTTCGCGAAAGCGTTGGAAAACCTCCCTCGAAGTACCGACACCGGCTTGGCTGAACGGTTAAGAAAGTATTGTGCGGTGGGATTGATCCCGGCTAATTCTTCCTTTATGGTTTGAGGAGGGATTCGAGAAACAGTGGGAGCCATCCTGTTTAGACAAACTAAAAACCACTCTAAACTTGCAAGAGCATCATGCTGAGTGTTTCTTCTTCTCTCTCCTAATTGCAGCGACCAAATCGACATGACTGGACTTAAGTTACTCCTAGATAAAAACAAACTGACAGGACCAAACTACAAAGATTGGCTCAGGAATGTCAAGATAGCAATCACTTACGACAAGCTGGGGTATCTTCTTACCACCAAAGCTCCCCCTGTCCCTGGTCCAACTTCCAGCGTCGCGGATAAGGAAATCCGTAAGACTTGGGAGATTGATAGCGCGAAGGCCAAATGCCTCCTGCTTGCCTCGATGGACAACGAACATCAGAGGAGGCATGAGAATATGGACATGGAATCCATATTGCTTCATACAAAAGAACTGTATGGAGAGCAATCTCGTATCGCAAGATACGAAGCGTCGAAAAAGTTATTTTCGACAAGAATGGCCGTCGGATCATCAGTAGCCGAGCACGTGCTAAAGATGATCGGCTACATTGAGGAGCTCGCTGACCTAGGGATCACATTGGAGAGTGAGCTATATACGGATATAGTTCTCCAGTCCCTTCCTTCCACTTACGCCCAGTTTATACTGAACTTCAACTTATAAGAAAAAGAGGTTGAACTTTCAGAGCTCCTCAACATGCTGAGGAGCGCAGAGGGCACCCTACAGAAAGGTAGGGATACATCCACTTTGTTTGTAGGAGGATCATCTTCTTCTAGGTCCAAGGCGAAAGCCAAGGGAAAGAAGAAGAAAGCCCCCGCCAAACCAAGGGGCGGTGTTAGTAAAGTGGATACGAAGGGAAAAGCAAAAGCAACAAAGATAGCGGGGAAGCTTGTGGATAAGGAAGAATGCTTCTATTGTCATAAGAAAGGACACTGGAAGAATGATTGCAGGGCCTGGAAGGCCAGAACACAGGAATTGAAGCAGGTTGCAGCTTCAGCTTCAGGTGTGTATGTTATTGAAAACTGTCTTTCAATAAACTCTACTTCCTGGGTATTGGATACCGGATCAGGATCTCATATCTGTAATTCTTTGCAGGCGTTGAGATACCGTAGGGTTTTGAAGGCAGGTGACATGACCCTCAGAGTTGCGAACGGAGCTAGCATGGATGCTAAAGCCGTGGGGGACTATCACCTGGGAATGTCAGATGGACATGTTTTGGTTTTGCGTAATTGCTTTTTTGTACCCAACGCAACTTGTAATATCATTTCTGTATCTTTAGTTTCTAAAGAAGGTTATGAATTTGCGTTTGTAAGTAATGTTGTAAACATTCACCTTAATCAAGTTTTGATTGGGTCAGGTACATTGAGTAATGGTATATACGTGTTAAACCAACCACAGATTTTTAATGTCCAGAATACACACAAAAGAAAGTCTCCAGAAATAAATCAGACTTTCTTATGGCATTGTAGATTGGGTCACATCAATGAGAGAAGGTTGACTAAGTTACATACAGAAGGATATTTGAATGCGTTCGAATATCAATCGTATGCCACTTGTCAATCTTGTCTCAAAGGAAAGATGACAAAGACTCCGTTTACTGGAAAAGGAGTAAGAGCGAGCGAGCTCTTGGGACTCGTACACAGTGACGTGTGCGGTCCAATGTCTACACATGCCCGAAGCGGACATTCTTACTTCATTACTTTTACGGATGACTTCTCAAGGTATGGCTATGTCTTCTTAATGAAACATAAGTCCGAGGCCTTTGGAAAATTCCAGGAGTATAAGAATGAAGTAGAGAAACAGACCGGCAAAAGTATTAAGATTCTAAGATCGGATCGAGGTGGAGAATACTTAAGTGCCGAATTCCTGAATTACTTAAAAGAGAATGGTATTCTCTCTCAGCTTACTCCTCCATACACTCCGCAACATAACGGTGTATCGGAGAGACGGAACCGAACCCTAATGGATATGGTTCGGTCTATGATGAGTAACGCTGAGTTACCGCGATCATTCTGGGGATATGCACTAGAAGCAGCTGCGTATCTCTTGAACAAGACTCCCACCAAGACTGTGCCTACCACCCCATATGAGATGTGGACTGGGAAGAAACCCTGTCTTAAGTATCTTAAGGTATGGGGATGTCCAGCTTTTGTAAAAAAGCAGCATGCGGACAAGCTTGAGGCACGTTCAGTACAGTGTAAGTTTGTGGGATACCCAAGGAACTCCAGGGGGTATCTTTTCTATTCAGCTGAGGAACAAAAGGTTTTTGTTTCTCAGCATGCCCGCTTCTTGGAAACTGAGTTTTTGGAAACCCAGATAAGTGGGAACACAATAGAACTGGAAGAAGTTCCAGAACCACAGACTGTTACTGAAAGCTTAGTGGAACCAGAGGGTTCAACAGAACAGGACATTCCTGCGCCGCTCCGCAGGAGTAGTAGGCAGACTCATCCGCCCGAGAGATACTACGGTTTTCTCATAGACGGGGATAGAGAGGATTGCATCATAGATTATGATGAGCCTACTAGCTTCCAGCAGGCCGTTCAGAGCGTTGACTCAGTGAAATGGCTGGATGCAATGCGGACCGAAATGGAGTCCATGTACACCAACAAGGTATGGACGTTGGACATTGCTCCAGACGGGGTAAAACCCGTAGGATGCAAGTGGATCTTCAAAAGGAAGATTGGTGTAGATGGACAGGTTGAGACCAATAAAGCTAGGCTGGTAGCAAAGGGTTTTCGTCAAAGACCTGGCTTGGACTATGACGAAACCTTTTCTCCAGTAGCCATGCTGAAATCCATTCGGATCCTTCTTGCCATTGCTGCCTTCCACGATTATGAGATCTGGAAAATGGACGTAAAGACAGCTTTTCTAAATGGAAATTTAGAGGAGTGTGTCTATATGGACCAACCAGAGGGTTTCGTTCAGAGTGGGAGCAGCGGAAAGGTGTGCAAGTTGCTTAAGTCCATCTATGGACTAAAGCAGGCATCGCGGAGTTGGAACATCTGCTTTGATGAGACGGTCAAAGAATTTGGCTTTATCAAAAATCCAGATGAACCATGCATCTATAGTAGATTTGTAGCGAGAACTGTAGTATTCCTCGTTTTATACGTGGATGACATTCTCTTAATAGGAAATGACATTCCTATGCTACAATCTGTCAAGGGGTTCTTGTCACACAGGTTCTCCATGAAAGACCTGGGTGATGCCTCGTACATTCTGGCTATCCGGATCTACCGTGACAGATCCAAGAGGATATTAGGACTTTCACAGTCCAGGTACATCGACACCATACTGAAGAGATTCAGTATGGAAGATTCCAAGCGCGGTAACCTACCGGCTTGTCACGGGATCACCCTCTCTAAAGAGATGTCTCCCAAGACTGATTTGGAGAGGGATCGCATGTCTATTATACCCTACGCTTCTGCGGTAGGCTCTATAATGTATGCGATGTTGTGTACCAGACCGGATGTAGCTTATGCACTGAGTGTGGTAAGCCGGTATCAGTCAAACCCTGGGGAGAAACACTGGATAGCGGTAAAGAACATTCTCAAGTACCTGAGAAGGACTAAGGAGATGTTCTTGGTGTATGGCGGAAAAGACCTCTAGATCGAGGCCTTTGCTGACTCCAGCTTCCAGAGTGACAAGGATGATTCCAAGTCCATGTCGGGTTTTGTCTTTACCCTCAATGGAGGGGCGGTGTGTTGGAAGAGTTCCAAACAAGAAACCGTTGCAGACTCGACGATGGAAGCGGAATACATCGCTGCATCTGATGCCGCAAAAGAAGCTGTCTGGATGAGGAAGTTCTTGAAAGAACTTCAGGTGGT
This sequence comes from Agapanthus africanus, assembly GCA_030015575.1. Lineage (NCBI taxonomy): Eukaryota > Viridiplantae > Streptophyta > Magnoliopsida > Asparagales > Amaryllidaceae > Agapanthus > Agapanthus africanus. The sequence goes on along the minus strand of CM057347.1, from coordinate 199,144,669 downwards.
TCCGTCCATTGTTGATCCAATACCTCTGTATTGCGACAACAACGGGGCTATAGCTTTAGCGAAGGAACCCAGGTCCCATCAGAGATCCAGCACATCTTGAGGCGGTATCACCTGATCAGGGAGATCGTAGATCGCCAGGAGATCGAGGTTCGGAGAGTCTCTTCAGAAGATAACACTGCAGATCCATTCACCAAGGCCCTGCCCCAGACTCAGTTCGAGCGGCTGATCGAGATGATAGGTCTTCGATACGCCGGTACATGGCCTTAGTGCAAGTGGGAGATTGTTAGTGTATATGCCCTAGAGGCCATTACTGTATCATACTAGTTTGTATATTACTTAATGGATGCTTGGGATATTCACCTTGTATATACAATCTTGCTCAAAATAGTAGTATGCTACTTGGTTTGTTTCTACTTCAATGTGTACATGTGTTTATTTTTGTATATCGCCTATACACATTAGTAGAGCCCTTAGGATCTTTGCTTGATTACCAGCGATGTGATGGCCGTCACACTAGTGGGGCTGGGTAATCTATAAGCACATCCTTATGCAGGTCCCTGGTCGCAGGACTATCGAGACAGGGCATCGATACTCCGGAGTAGACCAGCGCATGCGCTTCTCATCCCAGTGTGGGAGACGGTCTGTCCCACAGCCGTCAGTACGTCGTACTTGAGATAGTATGCGGGTGCTCGTTAGGTTACGGGTACACTGGACAGGACTCGTCGGGAACTGACTAGTTGGTATTATACCTATCGTCAGTTATCAGTTCCCAGGTGACATGAGTACAGCTTAGTCCGCTGACTTGACACTGTCATTCCGCCTCGAGTGTGTTCCCACTGTACTTTGATCACTACCCTACCACGGCTCAAAGGAGTCGTGCAAACAGGTAGTGGTTGGGTGCAGTCCCGAAGCACTTGGAAGCAGTGACGGTTAGACAGGATTCGTCTCTCCCGGTATTGGGGGTTGACATCGCGCTGTGTCTAGGAGAGCCATTACACGAGTAGTCCCTGGCCAGGGCAAACGAGATATACTGGTAGGTTTCCAGTGTTATCTCAGGGTGTTTTGGGCTTCGCTCCGGCACGACTTGTACCGCTATTGGGGGACTGACGTTTACCACCCCCTAGGCCCGCCATGCGATGTATCAGACGAACAGACCGGACTGTACGGAGAATGTCACACTCAGGCTCAGTAGGAGTTCAGATGGGTTTCGCCTCGTCGGTCTTCTTGTCGGCATTACCTGGGGACCGTTACGCACAGCTAGTGCCGCTTGCGGTCTGTGGTTAAACCCACTACCAGCGTAGTGTCGAGTCTTTAGAGTCCCACACAGAAAGCTTTTCGCCTTTAGGCAAAAGAGTAGAGGTCGCATGGTATTGCGACAGGTCGCATGGTTTTGCGACAGGGTTCGGTCACATCCGTGCACTTGTGCACGTACAGTGTCCGGACAGTTTTCACTAGCGGGCTTTGGTTTAAGCCAGATCCTAGTGTACCTTATGGGATTGGATTTATCCAGTTTGCATTCGTGTTCCTCGGAACGCGGATGCGGGTGTGTATGCACAGGTGACAGGGAGGCAGAGGCAGCGGATTCTCATTAGGGTTGTTGACAGTTGACCGTTGACTATTTGACTTTTTGCTCAACCCTAATGAGAATTTGATATGTGATTAACTATTATATTAATTAAGTATTATGGTGACATGGTTGTTGACTTTTGTTGACTTTGTTGACTTGTTGACTTTTGTTGACTTGTTGACTTTGTTGACCGGTTGACTAGGCTTGACTAGTTGACCATCATGATAACCATAGCCATCATTTCATGGCAAAGACTTTTGTTTACTTGCTCATTTGTGTAAAATAAGTGCATGAAATGATATGGTTATGGTTGCTTCAACCATCACATAAGACTTTTTTTGATATGATGAGTTATGATCACTTTGGATTATGAGAGGGTGAAAGACAAAAGAGAGCCTCATTCTTTCTTGCTCATTCTCTCTCTTGTTCTTGAGCTCTCCTCTTGCTCTCACCCTCAACCTCTTCCTCCCTCTCTTGATTCTATGGTTCTCTTGTCTCATGAGTTGAGAATCAAGAACCATAGATAAAATCCCATTCTATTTCTTCTCTACTCATTCTAGTTCACTAGGTTTAGCAAACCAAGTGAACTAGTTTCTTCAAAGAACGAAGAAGGAGCTAAAGGTTGGAGCTTTCAGGTGGATCTATCTTCGGCGTACGGAGACGACGAGAAGAAGCCATCGGACCACCATCGGAGTTTTGAAGACGAAGGAGTTCAAGACAAGCAAGGTATAACCCCCTAACCGAGTAGCTAAAAACTCATAGTTAGGTGTTAGATAGATGTTTAACCAAGATCCGGGTTATAGGTCCATGTTACCACCTCCGTAAAAATTGTTTTTTTACCAAATTCCGCTTTCCCGAAAGTACCGGGAGAGGTAGCATGGACTTACAGATATGACCCTAAAGGTTGCTAACGGAGCTAGCGTGGGAGCTGCGTCCGTCGGGGATTATCACCTAGGATTGACGAGTGGACTCATTTTGGTTTTACATAACTGTTTTTTTTGTACCAAGCTTAACGTGTAATATCATATCAGTTTCCTTGTTATCAAATAAAGGTTATGATTTCACGTTTGTAAGAGATGTTGTTAACATCCACCTTAATCATGGTTTGATTGGGTCCGGTACACTAAATAACGGTATATATGTTTTAAACCAACTCCAAATTTTCAATGTCTAGAACACACTTAAAAGAAAGTCTCCAGATTTAAATAAAGCTTTCTTATGGCATTGTAGACTGGGTCACATCAATGAGAGAAGGTTGACTAAGTTGCATAGAGAAGGATATTTTGGACTCGTTCGAATATCAAACTTATGACACTTGTCAATCTTGTCTCAAAGGAAAGATGACAAAGACTCCATTCACTGGACAAGGAGTAAGAGCGAGCGAGCTCTTAGGACTCATACACAGCGATGTATGTGGTCCATTGTCTACACATGCAAGAGGTGGTTTTTCCTATTTCATTACTTTCACGGATGATTACTCAAGATACGGATTCATTTATCTGATGAAACATAAATTCGAGGCTTTTGAGAAATTCCGAGAGTATAAGAATGAAGTAGAAAACCAAACCGGCAAAAGTATCAAGACACTTAGATCTGATCGAGGTGGTGAATACTTGAGTGCCGAGTTCCTAGGTTACCTAAAAGAGAAAGGAATTCTCTCTCAGCTTACTCCTCCATACACTCCACAACATAACGGTGTATCGGAGAGACGGAATCGAACCCTATTGGATATGGTACGATCCATGATGAGTAATGCTGAGTTACCGCGATCTTTCTGGGGTTATGCGCTAGAATCAGCGGCATATCTTTTGAACATGGTTCCTACCAAGACTGTTCCTACCACTCCATATCAGATGTGGAGCGGGAAGAAACCCCATCTACAGTATATAAAGATTTGGGGATGTCCAGTTTTTGTTAAAAAGCAGCATGTGGACAAGCTCGAGGCACGATCAGTAAAGTGTAAGTTTGTAGGATATCCAAAGAACTCCAGGGGATATCTATTCTATTACGCAGAGGAACAAAAGGTATTTGTTTCTCATAATGCCCATTTTCTAGAACATCAGTTTTTAGAAAAGGAATCAAGTGGGAGCGAAATTGAACTGGAAGAAATTCCAGAACCACAAACTAATACTGAAAGTTTGGTAGAACCGATAGTTCAAGAAGAACAGGACATTCCCGCACCCCTCCGCAGGAGTAGTAGGCCGTCTCATCCGCCTGAGAGATACTACGGTTTTCTCATAGATGGGGATAGAGAGGATTGCATCATAGATGATGATGAACCAACTGACTTCCAGCAGGCCATCCAGAGCGGCCACTCGGTACGATGGCTAGATGCAATGCGGACCGAAATGGAGTCCATGTACACCAACAAAGTATGGACTTTGGACTTTGCTCCAGATGGGGTAAAACCCATAGGATGCAAATGGATCTTCAAGAAAAAGATTGGTGTAGATGGACAGGTGGAAACCTATAAGGCTAGACTTGTTGCAAAGGGTTTTCGTCAAAGACCTGTTAGTTATATGTATGCCCTAGAGGCCATTGCTATACATAGGATGTATATTGCAGTGGATGCTGGGACATATATAGGGAGGACTTTCTTGCTCGACATGATAGTATGCTATCTGGTTGCTCTTTACCTTAACGTGTACACTGATTGTCTCTCTGTTACATGTTGGTAAAGCCCTTAGGATGTGTACTTGACTACCTGGACTATGATGCGGATCATACTAGTGGGGACATGGTAGTCCATAAGTACATCCTTCAAAGTCCCTAGTCGTGGGTGTATCGAGACGGGGCATCGATATACCAGAGTAGACTAGCATATACCTTCTCGACCCATACAGATGGGCGATGGATGATCCCATATCCATTGGTGTTTGACATCAGAGATGATATACGGGTGCTCAGTAGAGACTGGGTACACTGGACGGACTCGCCGAGAACTCCCAGATGGTATTATACCTTACGTCAGATGGCAGTTCTCTGGTGACACTGGTACAGAGTAGTCTGTTGACCCGAGATCGTCATAGAGCCTTGTGTGGTTCCCACTGTGCTTTGATTTCCACCTTACCACGTCCAAGAGGGCGTGCAAAACGGTGGTTTTTGGGTACAGTCCCGAATCACATGGAGGCAATGAGCGATAGGAGGGGATTCGTCTCTCCCGGTATAGGGGGTTGATGTTGCGCAGTGTTCGATTGGCTATAACCGGAAATCCCTGGCCAGGGTTGCTGAGATTTACTGGTAAGTGTTACCAGTAGTTTCTCGAATTGTTGTAGACCTCATATCGACACGACTTATCGAGCTATTGGGGTCTGACGTTTACCACCCCTAGGCGAGATATGCGACATATCAGACGATCAGACCGGACTGTACGGTAAGTGTTACTGGTTGGATTCACAGGAGTGTGAGTGGGCTTGCTCATCGATCTTCTGATCGCTCAATACCCGGGTGGCCGTTACGTTTAGCAGACCGCTTGCGGCTTGTGGGTGTTTGATATGATCATCACCTGCTGCCGGCGTATTGACGAGTCATTAGAGTCCTACACAGAGGTTTCCTGGCTCAAGCGAAACGAAATAGGAGCGCATATGAGATATGTGCGGGACCGAGAATAATGCGTGTATGTGATACCGTATTCCATTCTCGCGATGGATGTATCGAATGGTTGTGTGCGATATAACCTAGTTATCGAATCAAGGATTGATTCGGTAAGCCGATACATAGGATACTAGTCGGTTATATGCGATATGACCGGATCGTTAAATCAAGTATTGATTTAATGATTTAATGTATAATTATATATTTGATATATTACTTTGCATTAACTAGTATTGGTTCACTTTAAATGGATTTTCTCACTTGATGTGCACATTGTATATGTGATATACTTTTTGTGCACTTGATTGTATCATGTTTGATGATACATGCTCTCTAGGGTTTGTGTAAAGATTAAACCATGGTTGTGTAATGGTTAGGGTTTTCTTTTTCATTTTTTTATTTATTTCATTTTGGGTTTTATTTTGGAAAAGAAATGGCAAAACAAAAGAAAATGGTTGCTAGTTTTGTTTTACATTGAAAGTTCATGAAGCTTTGACTAAGTGACCATTTTGTCTTCATGCTTAACCCTAACCATTCCATTTAACCATGATTTATTCTCTACACTTGACCATGGTTGCAACATGATAAGTATTCAATTTATTTTCTATTTTGAATTAACTTATCATAACATTTTCTTCTTCTTCTTCTTCATCTTCAACATGAAGAAACCTTGGACCATCAATGGTGATTGATGAAAAAGAGTGAGAAATCCAATTCTAAAGTGAACCCACTTCCTATTTCTTCATCCTCTACCTCTTGCCAAGTAGTATAGGGTGTTCTCTTCACAAGTTTCATGACTTGGTGAAGTGGGAGCTTGATCTAGTGATGCCTCGACGTAGATCATCTTCGGCATCGACATCGACGACCTAGCCCACCCATTTCTCCGACGAAGCCGACGCAAGAGTCCGGGATCCGATTTGGACAGCGGAGGGACATCATTGCGGAGCTATGGAGGTGGAGCACCGGATCTACAAAGGTTGTATTTCCGTTCTTGTAGTTAATTTGTTAACTAGTTGCTTTGTCGCCTAAAATTCTAGTTAACGATCCGTAGTCTAGGGTTTCTCGGCACCGTAAAATTTGAAATTGGTATGGTTGATGCCTTGTGAGACCTCTTGAGAGTGCCTCGGAACCCTACAGTGGTATCAGAGCCTAACTAGAGCCTTAGGCAATGCGTAGACGATGTTAGAAACCCGATCGAACCCGAAACACCAAATTTTCCATGCTCTCTGTACAATTTTCAAAAACAGGGATTTTTGTGAATTAAAAATTCTCAGAAAATAGATCAGGAAAAACTAAGAATTACTGTGAAGTTTGGGCCTCTAATTCCATAATTCGACCGCGGAACCGCGGCCAAACCAGGGATTTGGCGGCTCTTCCGCGGCCCAAATTTGGACTTAGTCCCTCAAATTTCATATATTTATTCTTAGGTCCTTTCTTGGCAATTTTTTATGTGAATTTTTTAATTCCACTCAAGTGTTGAGTTTTCTAGGGTTTTATTGGGGATTCGTTAATTTGATCGGATAATTTAACTTTGTTTATGTTTTTCCGGATATTTTAGAAACTGTTAAAAAGTTCGACCGGATATAAATACCCACTTTTTCCCCTGCCGGGAAATTTCCAAGTGTTGGATTTTTTCCATGGTTTAAGGACGTTCTGAGTAGTGCAAGTAACATGATGGTCCCTCTAGAAGACAACAAACCTTAACTCGATTATGTGACCGTCTTGAACTGCCCTTTGAACCCTCGGGTTTGGGGCAGTACGGCGTGCCACATGTGAGGCGTTGGCTTGACCCTTCTACGGCTGGACCGTTGGTACTGAGGCATGAAGTGAATGTCTTTGAACTTATTTCATGAGTTAATTTGTATCGGGAAAACTTGGGTGTTAGAATGTTCGATCGGAAAGTTTAACATTTTCTATTTATCCGGAATGGGATACAATAATTGGAATTCACAAGAAGTTATGAGATAACTGAATGAATGTTATAAACATAGTAGTTTAGTCTCACTTGATCGGTTGCCACGGAATTTTGATGTGATCAAAAGTCCGTCGCAATCACGTAGCGTACGCGGATACTTGCCGGGTAAACTTAATAGACAGCCTCACCCCATAGCCTCGACCAAGTGACTGTAGGAGAACCCCGTCGCCGAAAGCATCCGTTCGGGTGCTCCCGGTAGCGGTGTTCCGCCTTGGTGCACTTCGTCGACGGTATCGGGGGTGCGACCGTCTACTGAAGTTTGCGACGAGCATTCGATCAGGATGTCGGGAATCTTGTTGAATTGCCCGACTTAATATTGAAAAGTGTTTTCGATGATGAGACTAAAATGCGGGGTTTATAATTGTTAGGCATGCGATGTCTAAAGAATTCATTTGATTAGGCATGCGATGTCTAAAGAGATTGCGGATTCCAACTGTTGTAGTTTTACACTTTCTTTTCTGTGACCGTAAGTGTAATATGTGATATCGCCGGTTTTGTTGCTATATGTCAACGACAATTGGGATGGGCATAATTACTTACGTTGATGACATGTGATGTTATGTGTTGCTGGATATGTTATATTGGATCGTCGTGTTTGAATAGCCGGGGGGTTTTTATGTGTGATGAGTGTTTTTCATTTTCATTCATGTAAAAACTTGTATGTAATATTCTTTTATTGGGGCACTTCCAGGTTGCGGAAGTTGTCACCTTTTGTATATTATTTACTTTTCCGCACTAGGATAGACCCAAGGAGGAGGGCACAAGTAACCGGGTTCTGGAGTCCAGTGGGAGACCAACTCGAGGAGTCGAGTCCGGGTCTCCTAACTCTAGAATTGGTAGGGTTGCTTGCCGCTCTCGTAGGGGTCTAGGGGTGTGGGTTTGGCTATTCATCACGACCGTGGAATCCGTATTTTATACTGGTTCGTATTGAAAACACGGACGTCCTAGTATATCCAATATTTCATATGTTTTTTCTGCTGCGATATCTGTGATGTGATCATGTGATGTTCTGTGATAGATACTGTATATAGTATATATGATATATTATATAGGCGTTACTTATGTTTTACACCCGCGCTAGCCCTGCCCCACTCTGCCGTTAGTTACCTAACCTAACGGTGCACGAGGGGACATCGAGACGAATGCGGATGGCATAAGTGTACGTCGTATTTATCTGTGATGTTTAGGTATATAAATGATGGGATTTCATTAATGTGATTAATGAAAATAAAAGAAACCTAAGATGTTGTAGAATCGAATTTCAAAATAAAACAGGTAGCTACAGTTCTTGCTTTGCACAGCGGTATATGTGATATATCCTGCACCTTATTCGATGAGGAAAGGACTGAGATCCCTTCACCGGGAGTGACTCCTTTAGCAATAACTGGCAGATGCTACACACTCGGTTTGTCTTTTGATTGCTTTTAAGAGTTTTTGCTTTGCACAGTGATATATGTGATATATCCCGCACCTCATTCGACGAGGAAAGGACCGACGATCCCTTCACCGGGAGTGACTCCTTTAGCAAAACTAGAAAAGCCTAAAAAACACTCCATTTTAAAATCATTTGATTCTTCAATGATATCAAGTTCATTACGCAATAGGTTTTTAGAAAAACCTGTCGTAGCCCTCCGTCATTTCAGATAAGTTGTATATAGTATTCGTGCTGCATTTGTTGGCTTTCGTCAAGGTGCAGTGTGCGGTAGCTATATGCTGCTTATCTGCTGCATACGATGCGATTGGATTAGGGTAGTCGTGCGGCTTTGTTGGCTTTCGTCAAGGGTCGTGCGGGTGGGTTTAATTCAATCAAGAAATGTACGGGTTGAACTTGACTAGCGGGCTATGGTTTGTTGGCTTTCGTCAAGGTCATAGCACGTTAGGGGCAAAATATTATCGGGAATTTCAAGTGTTGAAATTTGCAATGAGATTGCATACCTTCTATGAGATAGTTGGATCCCGATACCCGCTGCGAGTAAGAGTTACTCCTGGGAGAGTTTTACATATTACAATTAGCCGATCAAGTAGGTGTCTAGAAAGGTGTCAACGGGGTTACGCCTTTGGGAAAACGAGGTTTACTGTAATTAGGTTCGTGCGAAAGCACGGGGGACCTCCCTCAAAGTACCGACACTGGCCTGGCTGAAAGATTGGCGAACTTGTAGTGTGTAATTAATCCCGGCTAGTCTTTCCTTTTAGGGTTTGAAGGAAGATTTGATAAAAATAGTGGGAGCCATCCTGATTAGATAAAATAATAACCAATCTATTCTTGCAAGAGCGCACGCTGAGTGTTTTCTTCTCTTTCTCTCCAGGTAGCGACCATATCACGCCTTAATCAAGATAATAATACGGATATTTGACCGAACCCGCTTGTTATACTGAGCTGGGGAACGTTGATCCCGCTCCGACTTATAATTGTTATAAGACAGAGCAGGAAATAGGGGATTACCAGAATTCCCGTGCCACCCAAACGAAGAGAGTGCATGCTGATGCATCATCTTCGGGTGTGTTCATTACAAAGAACTGTTTCTCTGTATCCTCTACGTCCTGGGTATGTGATACCAAATCAGGATCCCAGATATGTAATCTGTTACATAGGGCTACAGAAAGGTAGAGAACTGAGAACGGGTGATAAGTTTCATGAGACAGAAAACGGGGCAAGTGTTGCAGCTAAGTCTGTTGGTCACTGTCACCCTGTATTCCAAATACATTGATTCTGAACGAATGTTATTAGATACCGAACCTGATATACAAAATCATATCTATCTCTTTATTAGTAAAGAAATGATAAAATTTTGTATAGTTGGATAATGTTTTGAACATTTCCTATATCAAAAGTTGATCGGTTCAGGCACGTTATCTAAAAGCATTGATGTTCTAAATCAAACTACAGTTCTTTAATATACGGAACACACACAAGAGGAAGAGTTCAGAAATGAACGAATCCTTCTTGAGGTATTGTAGACTAGGTCATATCAATGCGACCCGACTAGCTGAAGTTACATAAAGGTGCATATTTAAATGAGTTTGAATTTACATCTTGTGAAACTCGCCAGTCATGTCACAAAGATAAGATGACCACAGCTCCGTTTATTGGAAACAGAGAAAGAGTTAGTAAACTCTTGGGATGATACATGTTGATGTATGTAAGGTCCCCTGTCTACACATGCCAAGACCGGTTCTTTGTACTTCATTACATTCTCTGATGATCTTTCGAGATTCAGACCTATGTTCCTGTTGAAACACAAGTCCGAACCTTTTGAGATATTCACAGAATATAAGTTAGAAGTAGAGAACCAAATACGGGTAAAAGTATTATGTCCTATGATGAGATCAAGGAGGAGAATACTTGAGCACGAAATTCTTGGACTTTTCTAAAGGAGAATGAGATTCTCTCTCAGCATTACTCCTCCGTATACACCATAGCACGATGGTATATCGGGGTGGAGCGGTCACACCCTATATGATAAGATGTGCTCTATGATGAGTACTACTGAGTTACCTATTTCCTTTTTGGGAGTTATGCACTTGAAAAGCTGCATACCTATTGGATAGGGTTCCAATCAAATCAGTTGTCTACCCCTTCATATGTGATATGGAAAGGGAAGAGCCCATCTCTTAAGTTAGTTAAGATTTGGGGTTGTCTGGCCTATGTCTAAAAGCAAAATCCGGACAAGCTCGAAGCAAAGTCTGTAATGTAGAACTGGAAAGGTTCCAGCTATACAAACTACAGCAGATGATTTGAAAGAACCAAAGGATTCAATAGTTACCAACGAACCTCAGCCTCTCTGCCGATCTAGTAAGGTTCCTCACCCGCATAAGAGATACTTCGGTTACTCTATGACAGTGGGAGCGAGGATTGCATCATGAGATGATGACCCAACTATTTTCGAGCTGGCCATCAGGAGTGGGACTCTGTAAGAATGGCTGGATGCTTAGCGATCTGAGATGGAATCCATGTACACCAGCAAAGTATGGACTTTGGCTGCTATATCTGAAGGGTTAAATCCCCATCAGGAGCAAGTATATCTTGAGAAGATTACTTGGTGTAGATGGAAAAGTTGAGACTTTCAAAGCTAGACTTGTTAAATCTTTTCGTCATCGACCAGGCGTGGATAATGATGAAACCTTTTCAAGTGGCTATGCTTAAGTCCATCCAGATCCTACTTGCCACGGCTACATACCATGACTACGATATCTGGCGGTTGGGTGCCATGACTGCTTTTCTAAATGATGTTTTAGAAGAGAACGTCTATAAGTACACAGCCAGAGGGCTTCGTAGACAGTGGGAGCAGCGGAAACGTGTACAAGAAGCTTTATAGGATAAAGCAGACATCGCGGATTTGGAACGTCTGTTTTGATGTAGTTGTCAAAAAGTTTGACTTCATCAAAATGGTAGATGAACCTTGTATATACAAAAAGGTAGTAGGGAGTATGGAAATGATCCTCGTAGAGTACGTGGATGACATACTCATGATAGGGAAGGAGTTTCCTATGCTACGCTCGGTCAATCTCCGTTTATCACAAGCATTCTCCATATAGGATCAAAGTGATACCTCCTAAATCCTGGGTTTTGGATCTATGAGATAGATCTAATTGGATATTAGGACACTCATTAGTTGTAGTGAGATGGTATCAGTTGATCCTAGGGAGAATCACTGGAAGTGTTCCAGAGTGATAAAGACGACTGAGTGTCAGTCACAGGCATTGTCTTTACCCTCAGTAAAGGGACGGTATGTTGGAAGAGTTCCAAGCTAGATACCGTAGCATACTAGACGATAAAGGCTGGATACATCGCTACTTAAGATGCTACCAAAGAGGCTGTTTGGGTGTATAATGGTTCATGAGATGAACTACGTTCCTACCATTGTGAGACAATGGAGTTATGGCTTATGCCGAGGAACGCAGGTCCCATCAGTGATCCAGACATATTCTAAGGTAGTATCACCTGATCATGGAGATGGTTGATCTCTAAGGGATCGAGGTTACGAGAGTAGACTCAGAGGACAACACGGCGGATCCACTCACAAAGGCCTTTTCCCAGAGAGAGACTTTTATGGGATGGTTGAGTATGAGATACTATAACCACTGCTATCAGATGGCCCTAGTGCAAGTGGGAGATTGTTAGTTATATGTATGCCCTAGAGGCCATTGCTATACATAGGATGTATATTGCAGTGGATGCTGGGACATATATAGGGAGGACTTTCTTGCTCGACATGATAATATGCTATCTGGTTGCTCTTTACCTTAACGTGTACACTGATTGTCTCTCTGTTACATGTTGGTGAAGCCCTTAGGATGTGTACTTGACTACCTGGACTATGATGCGGATCATACTAGTGGGGACATGGTAGTCCATAAGTACAACCTTCAAAGTCCCTAGTCGTGGGTGTATCGAGACGGGGCATCGATATACCAGAGTAGACTAGCATATACCTTCTCGACCCATACAGATGGACGATGGATGATCCCATATCCATTGGTGTTTGACATCAGAGATGATATACGGGTGCTCAGTAGAGACTGGGTACACTGGACGGACTCGCCGAGAACTCCCAGATGGTATTATACCTTACGTCAGATGGCAGTTCTCTGGTGACACTGGTACAGAGTAGTTTGTTGACCCGAGATCGTCATAGAGTCTTGTGTGGTTCCCACTGTGCTTTGATTTCCACCTTACCACGTACAAGAGGGCGTGCAAAACGGTGGTTTTTGGGTACAGTCCCGAATCACATGGAGGCAATGAGCGATAGGAGGGGATTCGTCTCTCCCGGTATAGGGGGTTGATGTTGCGCAGTGTTCGATTGGCTATAACCGGAAATCCCTGGCCAGGGTTGCTGAGATTTACTGGTAAGTGTTACCAGTAGTTTCTCGAATTGTTGTAGACCTCATATCGACACGACTTATCGAGCTATTGGGGTCTGACGTTTACCACCCCTAGGCGAGATATGCGACATATCAGACGATCAGACCGGACTGTACGGTAAGTGTTACTGGTTGGATTCACAGAAGTGTGAGCGGGCTTGCTCATCGATCTTCTGATCGCTCAATACCCGGGTGGCCGTTACGTTTAGCAGACCGCTTGCGGCTTGTGGGTGTTTGATATGATCATCACCTGCTGCCGGCGTATTGACGAGTCTTTAGAGTCCTACACAGAGGTTTCCTGGCTCAAGCGAAACGAAATAGGAGCGCATATGAGATATGTGCGGGACCGAGAATAATGCGTGTATGTGATACCGTATTCCATTCTCGCGATGGATGTATCGAATGGTTGTATGCGATATAACCTAGTTATCGAATCAAGGATTGATTCGGTAAGCCGATACATAGGATACTAGTCGGTTATATGCGATATGACCGGATCGTTAAATCAAGTGTTGATTTAATGATTTAATGTATAATTATATATTTGATATATTACTTTGCATTAACTAGTATTGGTTCACTTTAAATGGATTTTCTCACTTGATGTGCACATTGTATATGTGATATACTTTTTGTGCACTTGATTGTATCATGTTTGATGATACATGCTCTCTAGGATTTGTGTAAAGATTAAACCATGGTTGTGTAATGGTTAGGGTTTTCTTTTTCATTTATTTATTTATTTCATTTTGGGTTTTATTTTGAAAAAGAAATGGCAAAAGAAAAGAAAATGGTTGCTAGTTTTGTTTTACATTGAAAGTTCATGAAGCTTTGACTAAGTGACCATTTTGTCTTCATGCTTAACCCTAACCATTCCATTTAACCATGATTTATTCTCTACACTTGACCATGGTTGCAACATGATAAGTATTCAATTTATTTTCTATTTTGAATTAACCTATCATAACATTTTCTTCTTCTTCTTCTTCATCTTCAACATGAAGAAACCTTGGACCATCAATGGTGATTGATGAAAAAGAGTGAGAAATCCAATTCTAAAGTGAACCCACTTCCTATTTCTTCATCCTCTACCTCTTGCCAAGTAGTATAGGGTGTTCTCTTCACAAGTTTCATGACTTGGTGAAGTAGGAGCTTGATCTAGTGATGCCTCGACGTAGATCATCTTCGGCATCGACATCGATGACCTAGCCCGCCCATTTCTCCGACGAAGCCGACGCAAGAGTCCGGGATCCGATTTGGACAGCGGAGGGACATCATTGCGGAGCTATGGAGGTGGAGCACCGGATCTACAAAGGTTGTATTTCCGTTCTTGTAGTTAATTTGTTAACTAGTTGCTTTGTCGCCTAAAATTCTAGTTAACGATCCGTAGTCTAGGGTTTCTCGGCACCGTAAAATTTGAAATTGGCATGGTTGATGCCTTGTGAGACCTCTTGAGAGTGCCTCGGAACCCTACAAGACCTGGTTTGGACTATGACGAAACTTTTTCTCCAGTGGCTATGCTCAAATCCATTCGGGTCCTTCTTGCTATTGCTGCTTTCCATGATTATGAAATCTGGCAGATGGACGTAAAGACGGCTTTTCTGAATGGAAATTTAGAAGAGTGCGTCTATATGGATCAGCCAGAGGGTTTCAATCAGAGTGGGAGCAGCGGGAAAGTATGCAAGCTGCTTAAGTTCATTTATGGACTAAAGCAGGCATCGCGGAGTTGGAACATCTGTTTTGATGAGACAGTCAAAGAATATGACTTTATCAAAAATCCAGATGAACCGTGCATATATAGTAAAGTTGTAGCCAGAAGTGTCGTATTCCTCGTCTTGTACGTGGATGACATTCTATTGATAGGAAATGACATTCCTATGCTACAATCTGTCAAAGGATTCTTGTCACACAGATTCTCCATGAAAGACCTGGGTGATGCCTCTTACATTCTGGGGATCCGGATCTATCGTGATAGATCCAAGAGGATGTTAGGACTTTCGCAGTCCAGGTATATCGACATTGTACTGAAAAGATTCAGTATGGAAGATTCTAAGCGCGGTAATCTACCGGCTTGTCACGGAATCACCCTCTCCAAAGAGATGTCTCCCAAGACTGATTTGGAAAGGGAACGCATGTCTGTTATACCCTACGCTTCTGTGGTAGGCTCTATAATGTATGCGATGTTGTGCACCAGACCAGATGTAGCTTACGCACTGAGCGTGGTAAGCCGGTATCAGTCAGACCCAGGGGAGAAGCACTGGATAGCAGTAAAGAACATTCTCAAGTACCTGAGAAGGACTAAGGAGATGTTCTTGGTTTACGGCGGAAAAGACCTCAGGTTGGAGGCCTTTGCTGATTCTGGCTTCCAGAGTGATAAGGACGATTCCAAGTCCATGTCGGGTTATGTCTTTACCCTCAATGGAGGGGCGGTGTGCTGGAAGAGCTCCAAGCAGGACACCGTTGCTGACTTGACGATGGAAGCGGAGTATATAGCTGCTTGCGATGCCGCAAAAGAAGCAGTCTGGATGAAGAAGTTCCTAACAGAACTTCAGGTGGTTCCTACCATAGTTGATCCAATACCTCTGTATTGCGACAACAACGGAGCTATAGTTTTAGCAAAGGATCCAAGGTCCCATCAGAAGTCCAGACACATCTTAAGGCGGTATCACCTGATCAGGGAGATCATTGATCGTCAGGAGATCGAGGTACGGAGAGTTGCTTCTGAAGAGAACATTGCTGATCCATTCACAAAGGCCCTACCTCAGATTCAGTTTGAGAGGCTACTCGAGATTATCGGTCTTCGATATGCCAGTACATGGCCCTAGTGCAAGTGGGAGATTGTTAGTGTATATGCCCTGGGGGCCATTATTGTATCATACTAGTTTGTATATTACTTAATGGAAGCTTGGGATATTCACATGTATATAACAATCTTGCTAAACATGGTAGTATGCTACTTGGTTTTTCTATCTTAATATGTGAGTATACGTATTGATAGAGCTCTTAGGATCTTGCTTGACTACCGGCGTTGTGATGGCAGTCACACTAGTGGGGGCTGGGTAGTCTACAAGCACATCCTTATTCAGGTCCCTAGTCGTTGGATTATCGAGACAGGGCATCGATACTCCGGAGTAGATTAGTGTGTACGCTTCTCATCCCAGTTGGGGAGATGGTCTGTCCCACAGCCGTCAGTACGTCGTACTGGAGATAGTATGCAGGTGCTCGTTGGGTTACGGGTACACCGGACAGGAATCACAGGGAACTGTTGGTTGGTTTTATACCAGTCGTCAGTGAACAGTTCCCAGGTGACATGAGTACAGTATAGTCAGCAGACTTGACACTGCTACTTCGCCTCGAGTGTGTCCCACTGTTCTTAGATTGCTACCCTACCACGGCTCAAAGGAGTCGTGCAAACAGGTAGCAGTTGGGTACAGTCCCGAGCACTTGGAGGCAGTGGCGGTTAGACAGGATTCGTCTCTCCCGGTATTGGGGGTTGATATCGCGCTGTGTCAGAGAGCCATTACGCAAAGTCACTGGCCAGGGCAAGCGAGATTTGCTGGTAGGTTCCAGTAGTTTCTCAGGGTGTAATGGGCTTTGCTCCGACACGACTTATACCGCTTTTAGGGGACTGACGCTTGCCGCCCCCTAGGCCCGATATGCGATAGTCTTAGACGAACGGACCGGACTGTACGGAGATTGTCACATCAGACTCAGTAGGAGTTCGGATGGGTTTCCTCATCGGCCTTCTTATCGACATCTACCTGGGGACCGTTACGTACAGCTAGTGCCGCTTGCGGTCTGTGGTTAAACCCACTGCCAGCGTAGTAGTCGAGTCTCTAGAGTCCCACACAGAGAGTTTCCCTACTCCAGGCGAAACGATATAGAGGTCGTATGGTTTTACGACAAGGGTTCGAACGCATACGTGTGTTTACACACGTACGACTTTCGGACAGTTTTTACCAGTCGGCTTTGGTTTAAGCCAGATACTGGTATCCGGTTATTGGATTTATACAGTCTAAAGTTTTTCCGTATTTTTGCGGAAAGGAGGGGCGTTCTCGTAATTGCGTGAGAAGCTTCTAGAAGGTGGTGACTAAGGAGGTTTAGGTGGCATATATAATGAATGTGATTAGTGAGTCATATGGATGATTCATCCATGTCATTAATGCTTCATAATTGCTTAATGACTCATGGAGATGAATCACCACAAGATATTTATCAAGCATGGTTGTAAATCATTTTCTTTTCTTTTCTTGATATAACAAAATGCTTGATATATATTATGATAACTCATTCTTCTCACTTCATTATTATCTTCACCTTCTCTCTCCTCAAGCTCTCCCTCTTCAAACCCTAATCCTCCCCTCTCATGTGTTGAGTACAAGGATTAGTTAGACTAATTAAACCATAACCCTCACTCTATATCACCTAGCTTCTTTGATTAGCACTTAAAGAAAGTTAGTTGCCTCAAGTTTAGAGGCTAAGCTTGGAGTAAAGCTCTCGGGTGGATCGTCTACTACTTCGAGAAGGCCGAGGAGGAGGTGGAGTTCGTAAAGACGAAGGACACGGTTCTTTAGGTATAATCCCTTTACATAGTAGTTGTTAACTTCTATGTTTGATGTTAGTTATCGTTTAGCTTCGATTCATGCGGTTAGTCGATGTTTAAGCAAAGAACAAGATCGTTTTTCATATTTCCGCCTCCCCGCGAGTCGTGGGGTGTTGTACATCGACTTACACGAACTTGGTAAACCAGATACAGGAAGTGAAAATGATACGGTTTCTTGCAAGGTCGGAACGATGGAAAGGATGGGGGGAAGTGATTGAGGAAGGGTATCGATTAAGGGTTCAGGAGGGTGTACACAGTCAATGACAGGGACAGGATGAATTGGGAAATCCGACTCATCAAGCAAAACTGGTTCATCCTCAAAACTATCCTCAAAATTCAGCACATCCATGCATTTATCTTCAAAATCCAGACGCATATGGGGTTCGGGAAAAACATTTAATGACTCGGGATGATGAATTGGAGAGAAAAACTCAGCCAAATCTACGGGTTCATCATCCAAAATATTCCCAGCGTCAATATTCTCAATCAAGTGA
Organism: Agapanthus africanus; assembly: GCA_030015575.1. Lineage (NCBI taxonomy): Eukaryota > Viridiplantae > Streptophyta > Magnoliopsida > Asparagales > Amaryllidaceae > Agapanthus > Agapanthus africanus. The sequence goes on along the minus strand of CM057347.1, from coordinate 199,126,574 downwards.
AAATCTATATTCTCAGACACCGCAACAAAAGCATGGATATCAATCAATTCAGGTTCTAAAGTGGAGGTGTAGAGGTCAAAATGTTTAGGATTGGTTTCACTTGGAAGGGACCCTTCATAATCAGGTAAATCAAACACTACAAAGTCGCACAACTCATTAATCATTCTTTCTTCAATCGGTGAATCGTCGGGAACACTAGATAGACATTCAAAACTGGAGTTGTGGGATTCAAATTGAAACGGGTAGGTCTGATTTGGAAGGGTGTACATCTCACTCTCTCTGCTTAAATTCTCAACCTGTCCTACCGCCTCTTCATACATTAGAAAATTTGGAGCTAGTTGAAAACTAGCTACCGGGTCACTAGGTTGCATGAGGGCGGCCATGGACGCATTCAAATCCATCATCTGTTGGTACGACGCTACCCTAAAGTCTTCCAATGACTGTTCCAGACTAGACATGGGTTGTGAAGGGGTTTCAGTAAAAGATTCAAAGGTGTTTGGATACTGAAAACTCCCAAATAGCGGTTCAGAAGCAATGTCAAGGGAAGGTGTAAAAGTCGGGTTGGACTGGTAGGAATTGAATGGCTGGACAGGAGCAGGATCAACATTTGGATAAGAAGGTGAATGGAATTGTTGATCCCAAGAATCTGTAGTGGTGAAAGGAGTGAAAGATCGGCTACGGGATTGTTCAATATGTTCAGCGATGGACAAAGGACGACTTGAGAAAGGGGTATCAACATAAGAGGGTGGGGGAGGTTGAAAAGGTTGATACAAAATGGATTGCGGAGGGCATGTGTTTGTCCTAGACGCGTCTATGCGATCTTTTAATGAAATTTTGGGCATGGAGGGGTCGTTCGAAATTCGACCAAAGCAAGAACCGTAGGAAGTTATGTCAGGTTGTGGGTACCAAAGTTCGGCAATAGTTTTTCTAGGTGGAGTACCCATGATATGAAGAGAAGAAGAAGGAAAGAATGTGGATTTTTTTTTTTTTATAAAAAAAAATGTTTGTTTTTGGAGTTTTTGAAATTGTTTGTTTGAAAGAATACGGAATTATGGGACTAAAATTTACAAGCACAATCACAATCACAATATGCACAAACACACCTAGAGCTAGGGTCACCTAGGTCAGCTAGATAGATCCTAACTGTTCCAAAGGGCTAGAAATAGGACCTTAAACCGCCTCTTCACCGCCAATTACGGCCAGCTAAGTGCCAGGTAAGTGGGAGGCTCCCCACTACGAAAGTAGTGGTCCTAATTAAGTAACCACTTGCCTTAGACACACTTGCCTAGACACCGCAAAGTCAGGTTAGGATAAACGGCCGATGCCACAACTAGTCCTCTGTCCTATTGAGCGCGACGTCCTTAGGGCTGAGTCTAGTATTTTTTTATTAGCTCAAGGTAATGCGTATACAATTAGTGATTTGTGGGGTCTTAGGAAGGGTGATGAAATCCCCACCCAATCTGAATTGGTGCTATAGCCCCTTAATGTCCGTATTAATATATGCAAAGCGGTAAACAAACAAAATCTAAAACAACAAAAAATTATTTGGCGGCTGTGCAATCTGTGCAAAGAAACCTGCAGAAAATACAGTATAGTGGAATTCACAGAGAAGATAAAAAAAATAGAAAGGGCAGAAAAATATTAAGGCACAGAGGCCTCAATACGGCCGCGGAACCGCCGCCAAAGCCCTTCTTTGACCGCGGTTCGGCGGTCAAATTGATGAGTTGGCGCCTCGAATTTGGTTCCCTGCACTCCCCTTGATCTCTACTCCAAAATAAAATGCTCTGTTTTCTTTTTTGATTACTGTACTTGCTCCAGATTAGCCTGCACACTTGCACACAAAAATTATCAAAAATAACAAAAAGATTTTATTATTTATAAATATATACAAGAAGAATATTAACCCGAATAACAAGAAAGAAAATACGCTACCGTCTCCCCAGCAACGGCACCATTTGATTGCACGCTTTTGGCGTGTTGGATGTGCAAAGTTCTAAAGTTATAACCGCGATCAGGACGGTGTCGCTTCGCAGCTAGCCGGTTGAGCACGGGTCGATCCACAGGGAGATGGTTGTATGTCCGTTCGTGTTTTAGATGAGTTAATAAAGAATGTGTATATGTATGTTCAAGTCTATCCTAAGTGTTCGTATTTATGTTCAAGTAAGCTTGTTAAGGTTAAGGTCGGTTAGTGGAGTTAAGATTAGTCTTGTGCTTGTCTTTAGCCTTTCTTAAAACGGTGTTGGGATAATCAAAAGTAGCGGGGATTAGGAGGACATAGGAATGGGATCTGCGAGTTTAAGCAAGCTTTCCAATGCTAAATCCATTCCTAGTGCCCCTTGTCCGTCCGCTAAATACGCTTATTTCCAACCCTCGGCGAAACACCCTCAGTCATGTATCCAATTAAGTCACAACTACATGTCACGTTGTAGTGCGCTTAAAGGACTTCTCGACTTAGGTCCCAGCTATATGTCACGTATAGCGCGCCTAAGCGAGGGGGTTGCGGTTGTTTGGTCGGGGTTCGTTTCAAGATATTTGGCGAAGAGAAGCATAAGAGATTTCTTCGTCCCTCATACCACCTTCCTTAGCCTTAACAAGAGGGAAATTATTCACACATCATAAAAGAAAAGAAAACAAAACAAGAAGGAAGAAAAGAGGAAAATACGGTTTTACAAGTGAAGCAAGCTAACTCTTGGGTCCTCACCTTAGCAAGGAACTCCGTCAAGTATCATCGCTTGAAAATACGGATAAAAGAAGAAAAGAAAAGAGAACAAGAAAAGAAATAACAACAACTAGTTAACAAAAAATAATAAAATTACAATACAAGATAATAAAATTACAAGACAATAAATAAAAGAGACAAGATAAAAATAACCCTCATCTTCATTGATCTTCCACTCAAAAAGCTCTCACTACAATTTTCATGGAGGAAAGAATGAAGAAGAAGAAGAAGCTAAGCTAAATCCTAACAAAGAGAGAATGGAAATCAAGACATGAAGAAGCCCCTTGGCTTGGCACAAAACCGAGGTATTTATAGGCTGCGTGCTGAAACCCTAGGGCAACATTCTGGCCCCAAATGAAATGACAAAATTACCCCCAAAATTTGGTCAGATGATGTCACTAAACCGCGGCGGATCCGCCGCGTAAACCCATATTTGGCGGCGGTTCCGCCGCTGTTTTGTGGAGTTGGGATCTCAAAATTCCTGGGTTTCTCTGTGTTGCTCTCTTCTGTTGTTCTACATATACCAAATTGCAAATTGCTTTCACAATTGCTTCAGATCTGCAACGGTCCAAAATGGTATCAAAAATAATACTTTTGACCTTTTCTCCCTCGAGCTCCGCGCACCCATTGATTCTTGTGCTGCCCCCTCGTGCTCTGTGCTTGTCCGAGCCACGAATGACCACTGTCATATGTTTTGTCTCTGGAACTGGTACGCGGCACTGGACGGATACGGATGACTGGAACCCATCTTTTATCTGCTGTCAACAGATGTTCTGTATTTCGGCGTAACAGTGGAGATTTTGTATCAATTGCGTTATTTTGGACTAGGAACCTGTAGCCTGTAAATATGTAGCAAACACGGATTAAAAGCACCTACCTATAAACAAACGAGCATAAGAATGGGCGGTAGTAAAAGCAATATTCTGTTATGAACACGTAAAGCACCCCCGCAAATTATAATGGAAACCGATATATGTAGAATATGGTTAAGGAAACCATGTTAGAAACTTATAAATATGGTCGGAGAAATCTATACTAGAAACCCACGGATGTGATTAATGGTTTAGTATGAAATGATATGATATATATAAGGATGTCTCGAAGATATATATAAGGATGTGAATCACGATATATAAATATAGGTAGCGCATGAGAATAAGTGTAACATTTTAGAAAATATAAAATATTATTTTTGGAATTTAATATTAAAATAATATATTTCCCGAAAACTGCTCGATTTGCGAAATTGGGGTTTTCGAAAAAGGATATATATATACCAATAATTGTGGAATAAATGGAAATCAAAATTATTTATTCATTTAATAATATATTTAAAGGGTTTGGCATTTTTAAATTTTATTATATGCAGTTTAGATAAAAACCCGATTAGTGCACTGCTAATCGCAATTAAGCCAAATCCGTGTTTCTACAGTTTTCCATGGCTAGTGCACCATGTCATCTAACATTGGTTACATGTTGTTGTATTTGTGTTGTTTTATGGGTATTATGTGATTTGGTTTTGAAATTTAAAAGAGAAAAGAAAAAGAAATGAAAAAGGGTTAAAAAGGTGAATGATCGGAGAGAGAGAGAGAGAGTGTGAGAATAAGTGAGAGGGGGGATGCTGCCATAACTTCTTCCCCCATCATTTTCATCTCCTTCTTCATCTCCTCAAGCTCACTTCCCTCCACTTCTAACCCTAGATCCATCTCTAAATAATCCCTAAAACCTTATACTCCCTTCACAAAAATTAATCCCCATCTCTTCTCCTACACATTGGACCAAGCAGAGTGGGATTTCGATAACATTGAGAAGCTAGGGTTTCTTGAGTGGCCTATATGAGGTATAATCCCTTCACTTAGTTTAGTTTCAAGTTTTCCTAGCATTCTAGTTTAGATTGGAAATTGTTTACGAATGGGTTTGTGAACTTTGAAATTCTAGAGAAGGGTTTGGGAAATTGATGATGTTTATTGGCTGTCAATAAGACTTTAGAGGTGATTCTAGTACTAAACCAGGGACTAGAACCCCAATTAGCGAACTTAGAAATCTCTGATATCGTATTTTGTAGGAATTGTGTAGGGAAATTGAGAACTGCTAACACTCGGAGACCTGGAAAATTATTTAGCGAACACAGTGACACATGCAGGCACCCAGGAAGCTAACCCCAATACCCGAGACCCAACCCCTTAGTTGAGGTCGCAAATTTAATCATCCTGGCGGCAATTTGCGGCCAGGTTAGGGATGTTTGCCTCCAGGTTTGGTCCATGGCTCCTTTGTCCAGTAAATAGCCTCTCCACATATGCAAAATTGGCTGATTTCACTTAGGGTAAAATCTGGAGGTGTTTTGTTGAGTCGATGCTTTATTTTGCGGGTTCGTTTTAACTTGATTTTGGGTTTTTGATATTATATTTCCATCGTGTGGCGTTTGAACGTCAACGACTAGGGTTATTGGTCATGTTTTGCATGCGAGGCTATAGGTTTTAACCTATGAGCGATCCGTGTGCCGTTTTGGTTTTCCAAACTCGATTTTTATAGCGATTTCGATTGTGTATTATTGTAGGTACCTTCGCGTGGATTACGAGGCGATAGAGCGTGGCGACATCGACATCGGCAAGCATGAGCAATATAAGTAAATCTAAATCTACGGGGGAAATCGGGTGGATGGAGTATATCACCCCCGCACACTTTGATGGAAACCGATTTATATATACATTATGGTTAATGAAACCTTCAATAGAAAACTATAGATAGAGTAAAAAGGTATTTAGAGAACCATATTAGAAACTAAGGATAGTTAGAAGCGATATGATACGGCTAATATGTGATGACGGGACTTGAGGATGATATTTGATGATATTGCCGTTTAGGGTACTATAGGACTAGATAGTCAACGTAGATGTGTCATCCGAACCATACCTATTTCCAAACTGAAGAATCGTATGTATCTTTTAAACAGATACCTTGAGGGACGTTACAGATTTTCAAATGATATCTTTTCCTTAAAAACATCGTAGCCCCCACTTTCGAAACTACGATTCACACCTTTTAAAAACCGATTGTATGGTTCGGGTGTGCATGTTAGATTAGATACTTATGCTTATGGTAAAATTGACCTTATGTGAGATATAAATGCGATGAAAAGAGAATACGATTTGACATGTGATATGATGATATGTTGGTATACGGATGCGAGTCGATTGAGATGACTGATACCTTGCCGGTCCCCTGATATGAGATTGTTGTGGATGTGACCTGAGATATAGGTATATATATATATATATATATATATAGATTGTCGTGAATCATGTGTGATATGTCATACTAGACATTAGGTCCGTACCCCTCATTGTCGCATAGGTTGATAAGATCCCTAATGTTTTAATGCCGTCGTACGATGATTTTTCCGTACGTGATGAGTTGACTTAATGATTGATCCATACCCTTGACTAGAGGATGCCGTACGATGGATCATACCGTAGGTGACGTTGTGTGGCTAGATGCCGATTGATAGATTCACCGACTCAGTCATGTTAGATACGTATACCCGTCAACATTTGTATATGATTTACCTTATGCTGCATTCATATTATTCGCATTGCATTACTTATACCTATGATAGTGCACCTGCACCATTATCGATGATGCGTATGTTACACGTACACAGATTGTAGGCTCACACACTTCATCATCGATAATTGTCATGTCACTACACAGTAGGATTGCTGCATCATGATATGACTCTTCGCATAACATGCTTGCGTATATACCACTTGTACATCCATTTTGGCGCACATACCTATTGTACACTCATGATTGCGTATATACCACTTGTACATCCATATTGGCGCACATACCTATTGTACACTTATGCTTGCGTATATACCACTTGTACATCCATATCGGAGCACATACCTATTGTACACTCATGCTTGCGTACATACCATTTGTACATCCATATTGGCGCACATACATATTGTACACCCATACTTACGGACACATTTGTACGTCCATACTTGCGTACATACACATATGCACCTTTATATGATATTGCATTCGATTTTGGAGATTTGGGAACAGCTTGATATAATTTAAAACTGGATTCATTTAAAAGAGCGGTTTTCCCTCGATATGTGCATATTACTGTTCCATGCTGCATGATATATGGATATGCTTACATTTCAGTTATATGTCGCATACATCATGATTTATGATTATACGCATTGAGATATGTTGTTTTCATGAGATTTCTGGATTTGAGAACCGTGGTTATTTCAAAAGAGAGTATGTATTGTTTTAAAAACCCGGTTTCTCTTGATATGATATTTCAGTGCGTCCACCATGTGTTTTGTCGGTTCTTAGAGTGGCATGTGAAACCCGAATCGAGGAGCGGTAGGCACCATCTGCGGGTACATGGTGGACCCGGTGAGGTACCCCGGGGCAAGAAGACTCGTATTGTTAGACGGTGAGCCTGGCAGGGAAGCACTACCTACCGGTGATAGTTTTTGGACTCGGCGGTTATCTGGAGGGTACCGACCGGAATAGCGAGAAGGATATGAGAGCCGACCAGGGTGTGCGGCGCCTGAGGGCCGATCTGAGAATGCGGCGCCTGAGATATATGAGGATTTACGTGTCGATGCTGGGCACGGGTTTCATGATGTTTCGAGTGTCAATGCTGGACACTCAGGTTCCGTGATTTCGATGTGTCGCGAGGGACACACGTTGTTTTATATTCTCATACTTTCATGCATATGCTTTTATGATATTTACATGCATGATATTGTTGTGTCATTGGTTGACACGTGGATGAGATCCACATGCATACAGACTTTGATTATATGGGTGGATGGGATCCACATGCATACATACATTGATTATACTATTGGATGATATCTACATGCTGATTGACATTGATATTAGTGTTGGCACATATATAGACCCGGTCACCCTAGATATCATAGTATTGCCTTTATGATATAGTTGACCTAGGAGTCGTTGTTTATTCGATTTCTACTTGTAGATGTTTTTCTACTCACGAGTTGGCAACTCACCCCCGTTATGCCACAGTTCTTTCAGGTTGACCATATGGATCAGTAGCGGCATCGCTGGCACACAGTTGCATTCGGGTATTTTGCTTTGGTAGGTGGGACATTTGTATCGTGCCCCCCTTTTGTATTTATATTTCTTATTGTATCTAGTCAACTCCATCAATCAAACTAGTATTTGTATAAGTAATGAGACTTAGCAAGACTTTTAGTTGCGAGACTTGAGCGATGGGTTTTATGTTCTCATTTTGGGTTGATGTCTTGCTTTTCTTTTATTTCGTTTGTGGTGAACTTCGCCGTTGGGCATCGTATACTCATTTATACTGTCTTGCGTGGTTGTGATCCGCCGGTTGGCGAAGAGCTAGCTTCCGCTTGGGGATGCCTTTATATTTTCATGTATTGTGGTTTTGGATTCAAAAAATACAAAGGAGGTGCAGCCCAATTTTTTTTAAAAGACGAAACATGTTTTCAAACTAGCAAATTTCACTTGCATTATTTATGTCCCTTTTTCAATGAATTTAAGAAAACTTGATTTCATTATACCTTAATTTCAAAATTTCACCTCTTTTATTTTCTTAAAAAGGATTAGATTTCTGGTTTCAGCTTACTTGAATTCCGTTACGCCTTTAGACGTTGCGTGATTCAAAGTGCTGGTCATGAGCTAATATTACGAGTCATGACAAAGTTGGTATCAGAGCGCTAGGTTTAACCTCGGTTCGAGTTTAGGTTTGACTATGTGGAGTCTGGGGCATAAATTATTTCGAAACCTGGGCTTGACCTTATGGAACTTAGACTTGAACAGGGGGTTATTAGACCCAAACTTTCGTTTCATAGGCTGACCCTGATTGATGGAGTAGGTAGCTTGAGTAGAGTGACGTACCGTACGTATGTTCCGCGGCATATTTACGATACGATACTCCACTTAAGAAACCTTAGGATGTACATATTTTGAGATCTGTGATTCTCTTAGTACCCATGATTATACATCCACTTGAGATCCTCGATTCTATTTGTTTCCGTGATCATACTCTCATTGATGTTGTTCCTTCTTATGATCATGTATCCATTCTGGATCTGTCGTTTCCTTTCTTGTCGTTGATCTGCTCTCTTCGTTACTCGATTGAGGTTCCTGTCACCATGGTTTGAGCGCAGATTGAGCTGCTGGAAGTTTTACGGTCAGGGCGAGCTCGTCATGGATGAAAATTGACCATTGTGTTTTCTGGTGACATGAGAACGTCTTGATGTAGTGTTGTGTCATGACCTCTTGTTGAGGCGAGTGTTTGGTTTTGCACCGGATGATCGGGCCATTGACAGAGGCTGCCAGTTGTGAGAGGACTGTTGATATACAACATACCTCAGAGATAGTGATGTCGTTTACCGTGCAGACAGGTGACCCAGCGGTTGCTGAGATTGATGGGATGCCGCTTTCAGGGCTTACGAGCTAAGATCGCTGAAGCTTTCAGGCAGATATGCGACGGATGATAGCTAGTTTATCCCGATTTGAGAGACGAAGGTGATTTGTCAGATTGATGCACCGACGCAGGCCCAGTTGAGTTGAAGATTTCCAGTGTGGAGTGTCTTACTCAGATTTAGAGCAGACCGATCCAAAGATGACCGTTGATGTATCGTCTTTCCTGGAGAGTTGAAACATTGTTTAGCATGCGGACAAAGGATATTCACATGTTGTATAGGCGAAGTTAAAAAGTTCGAACAAATGTCAAGAACCCATTTTTCCCAGTTTAAAGTGTTCGGAGGAACATGCGAGTGATTCTGTGGACCCTCTAGAAGAATGAAACCATAACTCGATATGATGACCATGGAACCGCGTTTGAACCTTAGGTTTGCGGCAGTTTAGCGGTGCCATCAGTGAGGCTTGGGTTTTCCCTTCTACGGCTGGTCCAGAGGTACTGTGGTATGTACAAGATATTTTTAGAATATGCTTAGGTGTTGAGCTTTCGGGAAATTATGGGACCTTGATGACTCGATCGAAAAGTTTGACATCATCCGGATATCATGTGATAAGAGATCAGCAAGCTAACCAACTTTGGATAGTGGACCTCACCCAGATGCGTTGTGAGTTGATCGAGAACGGACGAGTATTGAGTATTCCTTCGATGGTTGGAAAGAGTTCCCAAGGACGTGTTCGGCTAGAGATCTTCTACAGAGTGATGAAGATACCGAGTTCGTGTGAGAGACTCAGGATTGCGAGAACCATTGCAGTACGCAGATACCACGACGTGACACCGAAGTGGACGATGGTACAGACGAGTGGAGCTAGAGGTTCATGCAAGATGCTGACGAGCTGTTGCTACTCCTCGTCGAAATTAGAGATCTGATGTGTATATAGAGGCATTGGGATACGGCCAGTTCCCGAGGAAATGTTGTGCTGAGAACGCAGATGTCCAGAAAACGAGAAAAGATTATGCAAGAGTACCAGCCTCCGTAAAGTTCGGTATAGGCAAGATCGGAAGAGACCCTGAGCAAGTTCCTTCCAGGACACTGCTGCAATGAGATTTGCACCCAGGATCAGTTGTGTCACGTGTATTCAGAGGGCCAGAGGCCGACACCAGTGACCTGCTGCTTTACGAGTGGTCATGCTAATTGGCCGAGATATGACCAGAGAAGTGCCAGAGCGGAATCGTTTCCGTTAGCACACCGGACCGGGACGACGAGCAGATGGATTACGAGATTGGTGAATCCACAGAGAAATGAAGACCTAGGGACAGAAGACGCCAGACCGTGAGCAGGAGGCAAGCGGATGTTCTTGCTTTGCCAGTTTTGGGCGCACCGATATTTTTTCGACATTGTAGGAGGTGTACCTCAATGTCATTTGTTGCGATTTGCATTTGTGATCCGAGTATCATGCTTATATCGCTTGGATTTGAGTTTTGATGATTGAGTTTCATGATACTGTTTTCGTGCACCATGGCTGCACCTACTGGGTATTTACATTTTTGTGCATAGTTATTGCGCTGGATATATATTTTATACACCGTTGTGTTGATTTGCGATTTGTGCATATCTATTGCACTTGATATTGGTTTTGTGCCTTGGCTGCACATGTTATGATTTCGTGGATTTCATACAGTTGATTTGATTTTGTGCATGTGGTACGCACTCGATTTGATTTTTGCACTCGGTATAGCTTATATGTGCTTGCAGTGCATTGATATGTGTTTTGTGTACGCAGTTGCACACGTTCATGATTTTATACACCTTGGTACACTCGGTGTTGTTGTTTACACATTTGAGTTATTGATTAGTATTTCGTGCACTGGATGCACTGTATTCGTATTTCGTACACTGGATGCACTGTATTTGTATTTCGTGCACTGGATGCACCAGATTTGCACTTCGTGCATTTGTTGCACTAGATTTTCATTTCGTGCAATTGTTGCACCAGATTTATATTTTGGTGCATTTGCTGCACCAGATTCGTATTTCGTACATTAGTTGCACTAGATTTGCATTTCTTGCATTTGTTGCACCGGACGGTTATTTGTGCATTTGTCGCACTGGATTTATACTCCGTACCTTGGTTGCACCCGATTTATGTATTTGAGCATTTGTTTCCCCAGACTTATGTTTTCGTGCGCGTTGCACTTGACATTTGTTTTTCGTGCGCTTTACCGCACTGGACATTTATATGGACCTGATGCGCTTGGGTTGGATTTTTGCGCATATTAGACGCTTGGTATTGGATTTCATGCGCATCGGATGCACTTGGGTGAGATTTTACTCGTGCATGTTGGATGCCCTTGATTTAGATTTTATTCGTGCATGATGGATGCACTTGATTTGGGTTTTCGCTCATGTTGGGCGCATGATATGAGATGTGGTTTTGTGCACACCGGATGCACTCAATTGGGATTTTCATTCGTGCATGTTAGTTCACCGGATGCACTCTAGATGCACTTGATATTGTTGTCGTGCACACCCGTTGCACTGGACAGATGCTTTCGTGCACACCCGTTGCACTTAGTTTTGCTTTTGTGCATGTTGTGGCACGTGTATTTGGATTTTATTTCCGTACGCACCAGACGCACGTGATGGTTGGATACGCCTTTTTAGGCTGATTTTGCTTTTGAGCACTTTGTTATCATGATAGGCACTTTGTTATGTAGTAGCCAAACAGGACTGATCTGAGAACAGTGCCTGAGTACTTAGCATGCATTAAAAGTTTACCAAGAGGTTTTTGAAAAAGAGCTATAGTCTCGCAATTTCCTACGTGTCCGTGAAAGACACGAAGGTTTATAAGGAAAACCTTTTGGGATATTTTGAAACGACGGAACGTGTATTTAACAAAACATATATAGACATATATTATAAATTTACAAATGAGCGTCCGTCACTTATGCCGTGAGATACGCATCACACGGCGATTCAGAAAAGATTTTGCATGTATTTTATTCAGATTTTGGGAGTTTTTCAAGGATGCGTACTATACACGTAATATAGCATTTAACTAGTGTATATTGGATTTCAGTAGTGGATTTCGAGATCTGTATCTCTATTGTAACTCCGAGGATATGCGTGCAAATCAGATGATTTGCGTGACGCTTGACGGAGTCCGATTTTGAGTTTTGTACTCGTTTTCATGCGCACTGACGCGCTGTGTTATTCTGTATCTTCCGTGAATTCGGAGCCCTGTTGATTTGAGTTGATTATTTAAATGTTTTAGATTTTGGGGGTTTAAATTTAAATTCGGGGACCGAATTTATTTAAGGGAGGAAAATTGTAACATTTCATAAAATATAAAATATTATTTTTGGAATTTAATATTAAAATAATATATTTCCCGAAAACTGCCCGATTTGCGAAATTGGGGTTTTCGAAAAAGGGTATATATATACCAATAATTGTGAAATAAATGGAAATTAAAATGATTTATTCATTTAATAATATATTTAAAGGATTTGGCTTTTTTAAATTTTATTATATGCAGTTTGGATAAAAACTCGATTAGTGCACTGCTAATCGCAATTAAGCCAAATCCGTATTTCTACAGTTTTCCATGGCTACTGCACCATGTCATGTTACATTGGTTACATGTTGTTGTATTTGTGTTGTTTTATGGGTATTATGTGATTTGGTTTTGAAATTTAAAAGAGAAAAGAAAAAGAAATGAAAAAGGGTTAAAAAGGTGAATGATTGGAGAGAGAGAGAGTGTGTGAGAATAAGTGAGGGAGGGGGGGTGCTGCCATAACTTCTTCCCCCATCATTTTCATCTCCTTCTTCATCTCTTCAAGCTCACTTCCCTCCACTTCTACCCCTAGGTCCATCTCCAAATAATCCCCAAAACCTTATACTCCCTTCACAAAAATTAATCCCCATCTCTTCTTCTACACATTGGACCAAGAAATGTGGGATTTTGATAACATTGAGAAGCTAGGGTTTCTTGAGTGGCCTATATGATGTTTAATCCCTTCACTTAGTTTAGTTTCAAGTTTTCCTAGCATTCTAGTTTAGATTGGAAATTGTTTAAGAATGGGTTTTGTGAACTTTGAAATTCTAGAGAAGGGTTTGGGAAATTGATGATGTTTAGTGGCTGTTAATAAGACTTTAGAGGTGATTCTAGACCTAAACCATAGACTAGAACCACAATTAGAGAACTTAAAAATCTCCGATATCGTATTTTGCAGGAATTGTGTAAGGAAATTGAGATCTGCTAACACTCGGAGACCTGGAAAATTATTTAGCGAATATAGTGACACATGCAGGCACCCAGGAAGCTAACCCCAAGACCCGAGACCCAACCCTTTAGTTGAGGCCGCAGATTTGATCATCCTGGCTACAATTTGAGGCCAGGTTAGGGATGTTTGCCTCCAGGTTTGGTCCATGGCTCCTTTGTCTAGTAAATAGCCCCTCCACATATGCAAAATTGGCTGATTTCACTTAGGGTAAAACCTGGGGATGTTTTCTTGAGTCGATGCTTTATTTTGCGGGTTCGTTTTAACTTAATTTTGGGTATTTGATATTATATTTCCGTCGTGTGGCATTTGAACGTCAACGACTAGGGTTATTGGTCGTGTTTTGCATGCGAGGCTATAGGTTTTAACATATGAGCGATCCGTGTGCCGTTTTGGTTTTCCGAACTCGATTTTTATAGCGATTTCGATTGTGTTTTATTGTAGGTACTTTCGCATGGATTCCGAGGAGACGGAGTGTGGCGACATCGACATCGGCAAGCATGAGCAATGTGAGTAGATCTATATCTACGGGGGATGTCGGGCGGATGGCGTATAGCACCCCCGCACACTTTGATGGAAACCAATTTATATATAGATTATGGTTAATGAAACCTTCTATAGAAAACTATGGATAGAGTAAAAAGTTAGTTAGAGAACCATATTAGAAACTAAGGATAGTTAGAAGCGATATGATACGGCTAATATGTGATGACGGGACTTGAGGATGATATTTGATGATATTGCCGTTTAGGGTACTATAAGACTAGATAGTCGACGTAGTTGTGTCATCCGAACCATACCTATTTCCAAACTGAAGAATCGTATGCATCTTTTAAACAGATACCTTGAGGGACGTTACGTATTTTCAAATGATATCTTTTCCTTAAAAACACCGTAGCCCCCACTTTCAAAACTTCGATTCGCACATTTTAAAAACCGATTGTATGGTTCGGGTGTGTATGTTAGATTAGATACTTATGCTTATGGTAAAGGTAGAATGTATATGTAAAATTGACCTTATGTGAGATATAAATGCGATGAAAAGAGAATACGATTTGACATGTGATATGATGATATGTTGGTATACGGATGCGGGTCGATTGAGATGATTGATACCTTGCCGGTCCCCTGATATGAGATTGTTGTGGATGTGGCCTGGGACATATGTATATAGATATATATAGATTGTCGTGAATCATGTGTGATATGTCGTACGAGGTCCGTGCCCCTCATTATCGCATTGGTTGATAAGATCCCTAATGTTTTAATGCCGTCGTACGATGATTTTTCCGTACTTGATGATTGATCCATACCCTTGACTAGAGGATGCCGTACGATGGATCATACCGTACGTGACGTTGTGTGGCTAGATGCCGATTGATAGATTCACCGACTCGGTCATGTTAGATACGTATACCCGTCAGCATTTGCATATGATTTACCTTATGCTGCATTCATGTTATTCGCATTGCATTACTTATATCTGTGATAGTACACCTGCACCATTATCGATGATGCGTATGTTACACGTACACAGATTGTAGGCTCACACACTTCATCATCGATAATTGCCATGTCACTACATAGTCAGATTGCTGCATCATGATATGACTCTTCGCATAACATGCTTGCGTATATACCACTTATACATCCATATTGGTGTACATACCTATTGTACACTCATGCTTGCGTATATGCCACTTGTGCATCCATATTGGCGCACATACCTATTGTACACTCATGTTTGCGTATATACCACTTGTATATCCATATTATAGCACATACCTATTGTACACTCATGCTTGCATATATACCACTTGTACATCCAGATTGGCGCACATACATATTGTACACCCATACTTGCGGACATACACATTTGTACGTCCATACTTGCGTACATACACATATGCACCTTTATATGATATTGCATTCGTGTCACGACCCGAAATAGCCCGTGACTGGCACTTGAATCATATGAAGTCTACAGGACCACATCTAATTCAAGTAAGCCAAAAGCCCAGAAATCTAAAACCATTTTAGGTAAGAAGAAACTTATTTTAAAACGAGTAGTTTAATAGCATAAGCTGAATTATGCACTTTTAAAACGTCAATTCTTTTCTAGAAATTTCGGAAGAGTTTCCTTTGTAAAAACTGGCCCCGAACGGGGTACAACAAGATAAATATATACATGAATGATAAAAGGCATCCCAAGCGGGAGCTAGCTCTTCGTCAATCGACGGTCACAACCATACAAGCAATAATATACAACGCCAAAGGGTGAGGAAAAACTGAAAGGGAAACTCAAAACAGCATGAAATCCATAGTAATACAACGCGCGACTCTAAGGTCGAAAGAATAACATCTCTAGCCTCTGAGTCTGAAATAAATACATGTTTGGTTGATGGAGTTTCTAGTTACAACTGAATATAAATACAGTACAATGGTGGTCACGATACAAGTGAACCCACTTACCAAGCAAATCACCCGGAATGGAAGCAGTGTGCCAGCAAAGCCGTAACGAAACCTGTATGGAAAAACCTGCAAGAAACTGTGGCACAACGGGGGTGAGTTGCCAACTCGTGTGTAGAAAACAGCACAGAGCAGAAATCGTATGTATGACGCAATCCTAGGTCATACGATCAATAATATCCTCAAAATGATAAGGTCTGAAGCATGAAAAGGTGGCAAGGGTAAACATCTAAGCATAAGTGTAATCCCAGTGCTCGTGTCAGTGCCTCAGGTAGCAATATATCATATGAATGTAATGAAATGAAATAAGTGAGACAACTGTTTTCTTTATTTTTAATGGGATTTCTGTATGTATATAAAACGAGTATCCTGAATGAAATCAATAGAGAAATCCGTGTCAAGCATCGACACAAAACATAAATCCTAAAATCTCAGTATCTCAGGTTCCGGCTGCCCGGACTAACCTGTATCATCAATCTCAATGCCTCAGTGTATCAAATCTCAAATATCAATATCTCAGGCTCCGCAGAACGGATCAGCCTATAACCATCTCATGACTCCGGCCGGTATCCTCCGCATAGCCGACGAGTCCAAATAATATCACCGGTAGGTAGTGCTCCCCTGCCAGGCTCATCGAATACAACTCGAACTTCTTGCCCCGGGATACCTTACCGGGCCCACCATGTACCCGAGACGGTTCATCAACTCCTCGAATCGGGTCTCGAAATCCAACAGCAATCATGAAAACTCATGGTGGACGACTCATACATCATGGGAAAACCGCACTTTTCATTTTAAAAAGACAAAGAAGTTTATACATATTCTTGCGGTTTTCCCCCAAATCCAGGAAATCTCATGAAAATCCGAAATCCAATCATCAATAGCAAGTAAACAGTGAATAATAATATGCATGAAGTAGCAAGTAATAACTGCAATGTCTAAACTAGCATATAAAGCAAGTACACTAATATCATGTCGAAACTATCAGCTAAAAAGCTATATCAATGAAATAATATTCTCTAAAGTGTAAGTAACATGGCAGTTACCGATGATGATGTGTGTGAGCCGGCAAGTAAGTGTACGTGGAACATACGCATCATCGGTAATGGTGCTCGTGTCCTGACAACATGATATCAATAATGGTATATGAAAACACAATATAAGCATGTGATGCGAAGCGAATCGCAATAATCTGCGGGAGCTGAATGATAAACACCTATGATAACTAAACTGCATTTATATAAATATGAGTCATACGATGGTGCCATTTGAAATAACACGAATTGTGGTGTTTTGAAAATAAGGGCTACGGTATTTTAAGAAAAGATACGTCCTTTGAAATATCCGTAGAATCCTTTGTCCCGTCTTTAAAATACACACGATTCGTTAGTTTTTTAAATAGGTATGAGTCGAATCTAATCTATCATATGCAAGTACACTACAAGGCCAAACTATACAGACTGATCAAAAGGTAAGGAAACCGCCTAACATCTGAGTTGATACATATATATATAATATAACAGTCGGTAATCCCGCCTCAATAGTATCATATACGATCCAATATCTATAATATGACATACTCAAGTCAAGAGTGCGGATCTATCATCAATATATAGCTCGTACGGCCTCCCAAATCTGGGTACGGGTCAAATGTCACATCTATCACTTTATTCATATGGTATCCTCTTTATAAAATATCATGATCCGGGGTACTGACCTATGTCTAGTACAATACTGATACCATCTGTGTATGCATGCGTGTGTATGAAACACTACGTCAAAGGACCCGCTAAAACATCATGTCGTATCTCAAATACGAACCCTGTCATGTCACCGATCTCACGGCCTCAAATCCAAACTCATCGACTCATCTCAAATCCCAAGTACTATCCTCATAATCCAGTATATGTACACATAGTCCCATACCCATGTGTACATATAAACATATCCCCATATACGCACAGGTAAAGGAAGAATGTATGCAAGTATGTGTGTGCGTGTGTGGGTGCAACCACTACTCTAGGGTTTCTCAACTAACACTAAACCAATCCAAGAACACCTAGAATCCATCTTTATCATCAATAAACTCAAATCAACATATAATATATATATGTGTGTATACGTATTCGTATACATCACAACGAACTGCGGGGGTGCTATACGCCATCCACCCGACTTCCCCCGTAGATATATATCTACTCACCTGCATCCTGCGTATCGGTGTCGATGTCGCCTTCATCTTCTTCATCATATGAAACCCTCGTGAAGGTACCTACAAGATAACACAATCGCAAATGCACATGAAAATCACATCGGAAAACCAAAACGACACGCTAAGGCCTATAGGTTAGATACTATGGACTACGCTTTCAAAACCATCAAACAACCCTCGATATCGTCGTACAAACTTCGAATGATCGAGGTACAACACAGATACAAAAATCCAGAATGCAACATACGCAAAACGAAACCCCGAATCTAAGCAGCAACTCTTGTAAATGGTCACAGATTTTACCCTAGGTCAAATTAGCCAATTTTGCACATGCCAAGGGTCTAGTTTACAGGAGATAAGGCCATGAAACAAAAACGAACCAATTCCAACCTGCTCTGGCCGCAAATTGCAGCCAGAAAGAATTAATTTGCAGCCTGAATTGGAAGATAGGGGCTAGGGTTTCAGTGGGGGGGTTCTAGGTTGCCTGCATGTATCTTTGTGTATGCAAAATAATTTTCAGAGGCTCCGAGTGTTAGCAGATTTCATTTAACCTTCACAGAATCCACAATTTTCCGATATCGGCTTTTCTAAATCCGTATTCCGGGGTTCTAGTCTCTGGTTTAGGTTTGAATTCTAGCACTAGGGGGTTTGTGTGGCCTCTAATGAGCTCAATTTCACATCACAACTCTCAATTTCCATTAACCTTAACTAGAATTTTCAAAGTTCACCCAAACCATACAATATCGGTTCTAATCTAACATGGGGGTAAAAACAATGAAAATACTAAGCTAAAGGTTCAGAAAATACCTCATTTGGCAACTCAAGAATTTTCTTGAGTTGCCCCAAGGGTCCAAAATCCTTGCTTTCTTGGTCCATGGTGTAGCTAGTGAGCTCATGCATCTTTTTAATGAAATGGGTGATGGGTTTTGAGGTGTTTTTCATGGAGTTTTTAAGAGGATGAAGATGGAGGAGGAGGAGGGCAGCAGCAGCAGCAGCAAGAAGAGGGAAAGAGAGGAGAAAATGTGGTAAAGATTGTGAGATGAGTGAAATGGCTAAGTCAAAGGTAACCCCCACCTTTCTCTCTCTCAACCATACCTAATTCTTTATTTTTTTCCTATTTTCTTTTCTTTGTTTTCTTCTCTTCTAAATAGTAAACCCAAAACAATAAATGGAAATGAAAAGAAAGCCATGTAGGAAATGTCACACAAGTGTAAAAATGATATGGTGCATGTTTTGCACAAAACCCCCTTAAAGCCCGATTAGCGATTTTTAATCGCGATTAGCACTAAATTAGTGTCAAATAACACATAAATTCTCATAATTTGCATGAATCTCATAAAGCACCTACTTTTTAGTAATTTCCATAATTTTCCAAATTTTTCTCAATTTATCGGTATTTAATAATACCGCCCTATTAAAATATTCAACATTTTATTATTAAATTATAAAAATTCCTAAAAATAATATTTTATTTTTCTGAAATGTTACAATTCGATTTTAGAGATTTAGGAACCGCATGATATAATTTAAAACTGGATTCATTTAAAAGAGCGGTTTTCCCTCGATATGTGCATATTACTGTTCCATGCTGCATGATATACGGATATGCTTACATTTCTGTTATATGTCGCATACATCATGCTTTATGATTATACGCATTGAGATATATTGTTTTCATGAGATTTTTGGATTTGAGAACAGTGGTTATTTCAAAAGAGAGTATGTATTGTTTTAAAAACCCGGTTTCTCATGATATGATATTTCAGTGCGTCCACCATGTGTTTTCTCGGTTCTGAGAGTGGCATGTGAAACACGATTCGAGGAGCGGTAGGCACCGTCTGCGGGTACATGGTAAACCCGGTGAGGTACCCCGGGGCAAGAAGACTCGTATTGTTAGACGGTGAGCCTGGCAGGGAGCACTACCTACCGGTGATAGTTTTTGGACTCGGCGGTTATCCGGAAGGTACCGACCGGAGTAGCGAGAAGGATATGAGGGACGACTAGGCTGTGCGGCGCCTGAGGGCCGATCTGAGGATGCGGCGCCTGAAATATATGAGGATTTACGTGTCGATACTGGGCACGGGTTTCATGATGTTTCGAGTGTCGATGCTGGACACTCAGGTTCCGTGATTTCGATGTGTCGCGAGGGACACACGTTGTTTTATATCCTCATACTTTCATGCATATACTTTCATGATATTTACATGCATGATATTGTTGTGTCATTGGTTGACACATGGACGAGATCCACATGCATACAGACTTTGATTATATGGGTGGATGGAATCCACATGCATATATACATTGATTATACCGTTGGATGATATCCACATGCTGATTGACATTGATATTAGTGTTGGCACATATATAGACCCGGTCACCCTAGATATCATAGTATTGCCTTTATGATAGTTGACCTAGGAGTCGTTGTTTATTCAATTTCTACTTGTAGATGTTTTTCTACTCACGAGTTGGCAACTCACCCCGTTGTGCCACCGTTCTTGCAGGTTGACCGCATGGATCAGTAGCGGCATCGCTGGCACACAGTTGCATTCAGGTGTTTTGCTTTGGTAGGTGGGACATTTGTATCGTGCCCCCTCTTGTATTTATATTTCATATTGTATCTAGTCAACTCCATCAATCAAACTAGTATTTGTATAAGTAATGAGACTTAGCAAGACTTGTAGTTGCGAAACTTGAGCGATGGGTTTTATGTTCTCATTTTGGGTTGATGTCTTGCTTTTCTTTTATTTCTTTTGTGGTGAACTTCGCCGTTGGGCGTCGTATACTCATTTATACTGTCTTGCGTGGTTGTGAACCGCCGGTTGGCGAAGAGCTAGCTCCCGCTTAGGGATGCCTTTATATTTTCATGTATTGTAGTTTTGGATTCAAAAAATACAAAGGAGGTGCTGCACAATTTTTTTTAAAAGACGAAACATGTTTTCAAACTAGCAAATTTCAATTGCATTATTTATGTCCCTTTTTCCATGCATTTAAGAAAACTTGATTTCATTATACCTTTATTTCAAAACTTCACCTCTTTTATTTTCTTAAAAAGGTTTATATTTCTGGGTTTCAGCTTACTTGAATTCCGTTACGCCTTTAGACGTTGCGTGATTCAAAGTGCCGGTCACGAGCTTATATTTTGGGTCATGACAATAAGTATGAGATTTAGAGTAGCATGACATAAGATTTATAAGATAGAATGTATATGTAAGATGACTTGATATGAGATATTAATGTGATGAAAAGAGTATACGATGCGATATGATGACTTGGTGTGATATGTCGTTATATGGATGCGAGTCGATAAGAGATAGTGATATCTTTGTCGGTCTCACGATGTGAGATTGATACGGATGTGACATGGGAAATAGGTATATAGATATATATATGATGTTGTGAATCATGAGTGATATGTCGTACGAGACGTTAGGACCATACCCTCATTTTCATATAGGTTGATAGGATCCCTAATGGTTTAATACCGCCGTACGATGAATTACCGTACGTGATGAGTTTATCTGATGATTGATCTATACCCTTGACTAGAGGATGGCGTACGATGGTTTGTACCGTATGTGATGTTGTGAGGCTGGATGCCGATTGATAGATTCACCGACTCGGATATATTGTAGATACGTATACCTTGTAGCATTTCTCTTACGATGTACTTTATGCTATGCTCATGATATTCTCATTGCATTACATATGCCTGTACTAGTACATCTACACCATTATCGATGATGCGTATGTTACACTTAGACAGATTGGCCGGCTCACACACTTTCATCATCGATAATTGCTATGTCACTATACAGTAGAATTGCTACATCATGCTATGACTCTTAATTGTTCGGTACTGTCATATGACTCTTTGCATGATATACTTGCTATGTTCACATCATTTTGATATGTTGCACGATATACGGATATGCTCACATTTCTGTTCTATGTTTGCATACATCATGCTTTATGATATTACGCATTGAGATGCTGTTTTCATGAGATTCTGGATTTGAGAACCGTGGTTACATTTCAAAGGAAAATATGTATTGTTTTAAAATCCCGGTTTCTCTTGATATGATATTTCGAGACGTCCACCATGTGTTTTCTCGGTTCTGAGATTGGCATGTGAAACCCGATTCGAGGAGAGGTAGGCACCGTCTGCGGATACATGGTGGACCCGGTGAGGTACCCCGGGGCAAGAAGACTTGTATTGTTAGGCGGTGAGCCTGGCAGGGGAGCACTACCTACCGGTGATAGTATTTAGACTCGGCAGTCATCCGGAGGATACCGACCGGAGTCGTGAGATGGATATGAGGGCCGACCAGAGTATGCGGTGCCTGAGGGCCGATCTAAAGATGCGGCGCTATAGATATGAGGATTTACGTATCGATGCTGGACACGGGTTTCATGATGTTTCGAGTGTCGGTGTTGGACACTCAGGTTCCATGATTTGATGTGTCATTGATGGACACACGTTCTTTGATATCCTCTTATATTTACATGCATATGCTTTCATGATGTTTCGAGTGGATGAGATCCACATGCATACAGGCATTGATTATATTGTTGGACGAGATCCACATGCATACAGATATTGATTATATTGTTGTACGAGATCCACATACATACAAGCATTGATTATATTGTTGGACGAGATCCACATGCATACAGGCATTGATTATATTGTTGGACGATATCCACATACATACAGGCATTGATTATATTGTTGGATGATATCCACCTGCATACAAGCATTGATTATATTATTGGATGATATCCACATGCATATAGGCATTGATTATTGTTGGCATATTTGTAGACACGGTCACCCTAGATATCATAGTATTACCTTTATGATATAGTTGACCTAGGAAATCGTTGTTTTATTCGATTTCTACCTGCTGATGTTTTCTACTCACGAGTTGGCAACTCACCCCCGTTGTGCCACAGTTCTTGCAGGTTGACCGCATGGATCAGTAGCGGCACCGCTGGCACACAGCTTGCTTTCGGGTGATTTGCTTTGGTAGGTGGTACACATTGGCTCGTGCCACTCTTGTATTATTATTCCTATTGTATCTAGTCAACTCCATCAATCAGAAACTATTTTTGTATAAGTAGTAAGACATAGCAAGATTTGTAGTTGCGAGACTTGAGCGATGAGTTATATGTTCGCTTGGTGGGTTGATGTCTTGCTTTATTCTTTATCCTTTGTGTTGATCTTCGCCGTTGGGCATTGTATACATATATTATGACTTGCGTGGTTGTGATTCCGCCGATTGGCGAAGAGCTAGCTCCTGCTTGGGGATGCCTTTTATATTATCATGTGTATGTGGTTTTGGATCAAAATGTACAAAGGAGGTGCTGCCCTAATTTTTAAAAGGAGAAACATGTTTTCAACTAGTAACATCCACTTGCAATTTTTCATGTTCCACTATTTATGCATTTAAGAAAACGTTGATTTCATCGTACCTTTATTTCAAAACTTCACCTCTTTATTTTCTTTTAAAAAGGTTTAGATTTCTGGGCTTCGGGTTACTTGAATCACGTTACGCCTGTAGACGTGGTGTGATTTAAGTGCCTGTCACGAGCTAAATTTTCGGGTCGTGACACTCATCATCAGTAATTGCCATGCATGTACACATTAGAAACCGCTATATCGTTGTATTGTTCCCTAAATTGTAGAATTATAGCTATTTGTTTAGTACTCATTACCGCACATGCTACTTAAGATATTGCACATCCTTACCTAGTTGCATGACATACTTATATGAAAACACCGGTTATACCTTACAATACTGTTCTATGCTTGTACTTACTGTTCCATCATGGTTACATGCATATGCGATTCTGTTTTCATGAGATTTCTGGATTTGAGAACCGCAGATACATTTTTAAAGTCTTATGATTGTTTTAAAAACGAGGTTTCTCTTAATATGATATTTCGACGTCCACCATGAGATTTCTCGGTTCTGAGCTATGATATTACCCGATTCGAGGAGTGAGGAGGCACCGTCTGCGGGTACATGGTGGACCCGGTAAGGTACCCCGGGGCAAGAAGATCGTATAGAAAAACGTTGAGCCCGGCGGGAGAATACTACCTACCGGTGATAGTGTTGGACTTGGCGGATATCGGGAGGACACCGACTGGAGCGACTGAGACAGATGGATATGAGGGCCGATCAGATGGGACGGCATCCAAGATATGAGGATTTACGTGTCGCTGCTAGACACAGGTTTTGAGATGATTTCGAGTGTCAATGCTGGGCACTCAGGTTTCTTGATGATTTGATGTGTCGTTGATGGACACATGTTGGATGATACACGTACATACACACGTATGACACAGATGACTTGGTATTATATATTGATGCAGGCAGGATATTGTTATTATTCCACTTATATATACACAATCGCCCTAGATACCATATGGTACGATATTATTATATTACAGTATGACCTAGGCGATCGTCATACATTCGATTTCTACCTGATGATGTCTTCTACTCACGAGTTGGCAACTCACCCCTGTTGTGCCACAGTTTTCTTGCAGGACCGACCGCTCGGATCAGTAGCGGCTACCTGGCACACATCCTTCTTCTGGGTGATTTTCATTAGTAGGTGGGGTACACTTTGGATTGTGACCACCATTTGTATATATTTATTCAGTTGTATCTAGTTAAAAGCTCCATCAACCAGACTATGTATATTTGGTATACTTAGATACTACAGACTTGTATATTCTTTCAGACTTAGAGCGAGATGTGTGTATTATTCATTATTTTGGGTTTGGTGATGTTTTGGTTTCTTTACTTTCTTTTCTGTGTTTGATCTTCGCCTTGGGCGTCGTATATTTGTATTTTTGTGGTTGTTTCCACCAATTGACGAAGAGCTAGATCCCGCTTGGGGATGCCTATATTATTGTTGTTATGTATTGGTTTTGGATCAAATTTACAAAGGAGGTGCTGCCCAAATTTCAAATAACGAAAAGGTTTTCAACTATAGTATACAACTCACTTGTATTTCCATATATCACTACTTATACTTTTAAAGAAGAACATGATTACATTATACTTTTATTTCAAAATTGCACCTCCATTATTTTCCTAAAAAGGTTTAGATTTCTGGGCTTTAGGCTTACTTGGGTTACGGTGGTTTCTTATATTTTTCACGTGATCCAAGTGCCGGTCACGTGCCAATTTCCCGGTCATGACAAAGTTGGTATTAGAGCGTTAGGTTTAACCTTGGTTCGAGTCTAAGTTTGACTATGTGGAGTCTAGGGCGTATATATATTTAGGAACCTAGGCTTGACCTTACAGAACATAGACTTGACTGAGGGGATATTAGACCCGAACTTTCGTTATGTAGGTGGACCTTGGTTGATGGAGTAGGTAACTTAAGTAGAGTGACGTACCGTGTGTATGTTCCGCGGCATACTTATGATACACCGTTCCGCTTAAGTAACCTTAGATGAACATTTCTTGAGATCCGTTATTCTATTCATTCCTATGATCTATCCTCATCAATGTTTGCTTGCGGTTCCTGTGACCATGGCTACGAGAGCAGAGAGAGCTGTGGCTAGAGGTGCGGTCAGAGCGAGCTCGTCAGGGACGAGGACTGACCATGATATTCTTCCGGTGACGTACGAACGTATTGATTTATTATTTTACAAGGATTTCTCGTTTGACACGAGCATTCGGGATCTGCATTGGATGATCGGGCCATCGCTTGAGGCCAGCAAGATTGAGAGAACTGTTGATGTACAGCCTACTCCAGAGATCGTTGTGTCGTTTACCGTGCAGACAGATGAACCAGCTGTTGCTGAGATTGACAGGATGTCCTTTCCAGAGATTATAAAGCTGAAGCCACATGAATTTACAGGCAGGGATGTGATAGAAAATCGCTAGTCATTCTTGAATAAAGTGACTAAGATAATTCTTCTATTTGGATGCCCCGACACAAGATCAGTTAAGTTGAATAATTCCAGTCGAAAGGACTTGCTTAGACCCGGAGTGAGTTGATCGAGAGAAGACGAACCATCTGTATTCCTCCGATAACTTGGACGAGTTTTCGAAGACGTAAACATCCAGAAGTCATCCACAGTGTGGTGAAGATGCCCGAGTTCGTAACTTTGAGTCCTTACAAGAGACTCTGAATATGACTATAGCCGAATTGGATTGCAGTCTACACAGCTACCAAGAAATGATTCCGATTAGGACAATGATGAAGAAGAGTGGAGTAAGAGATTCGTGTGAGCTCTTAATGAGTTGTTCTTCTCCGTTGATACCAAAGGCTTGATACATATGCAGAGGCGTTGGATACAGCCATAATTCTAGAAGAAAGTCGTGATGAGATCGCAGCTGTCCCAGAACAGAAGCGGATTTAGTAAAGAGTGCCAACTTCCGTACAGTTCGGCAGAGGTGAGATCGGAAGAGACCATAGTAGGTTCTTTCCAGGACACATACGCGATAAAGATTTGGACCCAGAATTAGTTGTATGGCATGTATTCAGAGGGCCAGATGCCGCCATCGTTGACGTGCTACATTACGAGTGACCATGTAAATTGGTCAGGAGATGATCAGAAAGACGTCAGAGCGGGGAGGTTTCCGTCGCTACTCCTAACCAGGCTATTGAGCCGAGAGATTGTAGGATTGGTGATCCACAGAGAGAAACAAGTACCCAGAGACAGAGGACGCCATACCGTGGGCAGGAGGCAAGTAGATATTCTTGCTCTTCCAACCTTGGGGTGCACCGGCTCCTTTCGACATTGAAGGAGGTGTACCTCAATATCATTTATTTGCGATTTGCGTTTTGGTGATTCGGATATCACGTTTCCATCGTTTTGATTCTGGTGTTTTGATGATTTAATTCATGATTTATATTTTCGTGTACTGTAGTTGCACTTGATTTATGTTTTATACATCCATTATATTTGATTTATGTTTTGTGAATATCCATTGCACTCGATTTTGCTCTGTGCACTTGTTGCACATATTTATGATTCCGTGTATCCCGTGCAGGGTTGCCTAGCACGGCAACAAGGTTTCGGGAGGTATCGTCCATGCCATCTTCAAAAATTTGCCGTTCTAGCTAACCCTAACCATATAATCTTTACTAGAAAATGCGACGAAACGATATGTAAACTACTTTACATCTAAGTGAATGAGGAATACAAAGGTTGTATTCCTCATTCACTTAGATGTAAAGTAGTTTACATATCGTTTCGTCGCATTTTCTAGTAAAAATTCTATGGTTAGGGTTAGCTAGAACGGCAAATTTTTTATGATGGCATGGACGATGCCTCCTGAAACCTTGCTGTTGTGCTTGGCAACCCTGCAGTGGTATCAGAGCCATGCCTGAAAATTAGACGATGTTTGTTAGATTACGAAACTTGAAACCCTAATAGCTAGTTTCTGTCGAATTTCATTTGAGCTCTAAAATTTTTTTAAACAACTGCAGAATATTATATGTGATATAACATGAACACTCACAAAATTTGAAGCATTTTAGCCTCAATATGGATGGCCACATCACCACTAAAACCGGTGAGCTCGGGTCAAAATTGGAATTTGGTTTCAAATTTTGATGGTGTTCCAGTCTCTGGGTTTTAGGGTTTCAGGCGTTGTTTGTTTTTGCTAATTTTTCATGTGATGTTAACTTTCTGCAAAGGCAATTCGGAGTGTTTCGCAGTCGTAATTCTAACATGTATTCGGGTTATTTAGACGATATTAAAAAGTTTGAACGGATATCAATAACCCATATTTTCCTTCACTGAAATTTTCCAAGTGTTGGATCTTTCCGAGTTTGAAATTTTCAAAAAATCATGCAAGCGATTCTGTGGACCCTCTAGAAGAACGATACCAAAACTCAACTTTTTTGGTTCACGGAACCACGGTGATACCCTAGGGTTTGCCGTAGTTCCGTGGCGACATGAGTGAGGCATGGGTCGACCCTTCTACGGATGGTTCATAGGAGCTGTGGCAGTTTCTGGGAACTTTTTGAACTCTGCTCAAGTGTTGAGCTTGTTGGGAAATTTTGGGTGCTTGCTTATTCGATCGAAAAGTTTAACTTTGTCTAGCTATCTGTGATTGTGATAAAATAATTGGAATCTATTTAGTTGCATGCAAGTTTAACATTTCGGTCTCGGGTGAAATCGGGAATCTTGTTGAATTACCCGACTTCTTTTGAAAAGTGTTTTCATAGTTGAGACCTAAATGTAAGATTTGCATTGTTAGGCATGAAATCCAGAATATGTGATATTCCGGGTTTATGATGTCTAAGGGCAATGACGATTCCAATTGTTGTAGTTTTTCATTTTCTTTTCTGCGACCGTAAGTGTAATATGTGGTGTATCGCCGGTTTCGTTGCTATATGTCAACGACAATTAGGATACGCATATTTACTTATGTTGATGACATGAGATGTTATGTGTTGCTGTGATATGTTATATTTGATCGTCGTTTTTGAATAGCCGGGGGTTTTTATGTGAGATGAGAGATTTTCATTTTCATTCATGTAAAAACTTGTATGTAATATTCTTTTATTGGGGCACTTCCGGGTTGAGGAAGATTTCACCGTTGATGTATATTATTTACTTTTCCGCATTAGGATAGACCCAAGGAGGGGAGCACAAGTAACCGCGTTCTAGAGTCCAATGGGGGACCATCTTGAGGCGTCGAGACCGGGTCTCTTAACTCTAGAATTGGTAGGGTTTCTTACCGCTCTCGTAGGGATCTAAGGATGTGGGTTTGGCTATTCATCATCACCGTGGAATCCGTGTTTTATACAGGCTTAATATAAAACCCGAAAATCCTAGTAAATCCAATATTTCATATGTTGATTTCTGCTGTGATATTCTGTGATGTGATCACTTTATATGATGGGATAGATACTATATATAGTATATGTGATATATTATATAGACGTTGCTTATGTTTTACACCCGCGCTAGCCCTGCCCCGCTCTGCCGTTAGTTACCTAACCTAACGGTGCATGACGAGACATCGAGGCGAATGCGGATGGCATAAGCGTACGTTGTATTTATCTGTGATATTTAGGTAACATAAATGATGGGACATTCATTAATGAGATTAATGAAAGAAAATAAACCTAAAGATGTTGTGGAATCGAATTTTCAAAAACAGGTAGCTCTAGTTGTTGCTTTGCATAGCGGTATTCCTTGTAGAATATCCAGCACCTTATTCGATAAGGAAAGAGCCGAGATCCCTTCACCAGGAGTGACCTGTTTAGCAATAACTGGCAGATGTTCGTCTTTTGATTGCTTTTCTAGTTCTTACTTTACATAGTGGTATTATGAATATCCTGCACCTCATTCGACGAGGAAAGAGCCGAGATCTCTTCACCGGGAGTGACCTCTTTAGCGAAACTAGCAAAAGCCTCAAAAACACTCAATTTATAATCATTTGATTCTACAACGATATCAAGTTCATTACGCAAAAGGTTTTCTTAAAAACCTGTCGTAGCCCTCCATCATTTCAGATAAGTACTTCATAGTATTCGTGCTACGTTTGTTGGCCTGCGTCAAGGCGTAGTGTGCGGTAGCTATTTGTGCTTATCTGCTAAAGCATATGATGCGATTGAGTTAGGGTAGTCATGCGACTTTGTTGGCCTGCGTCAAGGGTCGTGCAGGTGGGTTTAATTCAATCATGAAATGTACGGGTTAAACTTGACTAGTGGACTATGGTTTGTTGGTCTGCGTCAAGGTTATAGCCTGCTATGGGCAAAATTATTGGGAATTTCAAGTGTTGAAATTTGCAATGAGATTGCATACTTTCTATGAGATAGTTGGATCCCGATACCCACTGCGAGTAATTGTTACTCCTAGGAGAGTTCTGCACTTTACAATTAGTCGATCAAGTAGATGTATAGAAAGGTGTCAACGGGGTTACGCCCATAGGAAAATGAGGTTTATTTTAATTAGGTCCATGCGAAAGCACGGGGAACCTCCCTCAAAGTACCGGCACTGGCCTGGCTGAAAGATTGGCGAACTTATAGGGTGTAATTAATCCTGGCTAGTCTTTCTTTTTAGGGTTTGGAGGAAGATTTGATAAAAACAGTGGGAGCCATCCTGATTAGATAAAATAATAACCAATCTAATCTTGCAAGAGCATACGCTGAGTGTTTTCTTCTCTCTCTCTCCAGGTAGCGACCATGTCACGCCTTAATCAAGATAATAATATGGATGTATTGACCGAACCCGCTTGTTATACTGTGCTGGGGAACGTTGGTCCCGCTCCAACTTATAATTGTTATAAGACCGAGCAGGAAATAGGGGAATATCAGGATTCCCATGCCGCCATAACGAAGAAAGTGCATGATGATGCATCTTCTTCGGGTGTGTTCTTTACAGAGAGATATTTCTCAGTATCCTCTACATCCTGGGTATTTGATACCGGATCAGGATCCCGCATATGTAATTTGTTACATGGGCTACAGATAGGTAGAGAACTGAGAATAGGTGATAAGTTTTAAGAGTTAGAAAAGGTGCAATTGTTGCAGCCAAAGTTATTGGCGGTTATCACCTTGTATTACCAAATACATTGATTCTGAACGAATGTTATTAGATACCGAACCTGATATACAACATTATATCGGTCTCTTTATTTACTAAAGAAGGATATAATTTTGTATTGTTGGATAATGTTTTGAACATTTCTTATATCAAAAGTTGATCGGTTCAGGCACGTTATCTAAAAGCATATACGTTCTAAATCAAACCACAGTTCTTAACGTACAGAACACACACAAGAGGAAGAGTTCAGAAATGAACGAATCCTTCTAGGGGCATTGTAGACTAGGTCATATCAATGCGACACAACTAGCTAAGTTACATTTAGATGCATATTTAAATCAGTTTAAATTTACATCTTGTGAAACTTGCCAGTCATGTCACAAAGATAAAATGACCATAGCTCCGTTTACTGGAAACAGAGAAAGAGTTAGTGAACTCTTGGGATTGATACATGATGATGTATGTAGGTCCCCTGTCTACATATGCCAGAATTGATTCTTTATACTTCATTACATTCACTGATGATCTCTCATGATTTGGACTTATGTTCCTGTTGAAACACAAGTCTGAAGCTTTTGAGAAATTCAAAGAATATAAGTCAGAAGTAGAGAACCAAAACGGGTATAAGTATTATGTCCTTTGATGTGATCAGGGAGGAGAATACTTGAGCACGGAATTCCTGGATTACTCTAAAGGAGAATGAGATTCTCTCTCAACATTACTCCTCCGTATATACTGTTAGTTATCTGTATGCCCTAGAGGCCATTACTATACATAGGATGTATATTGTAGTGGATGCTTGGACATATATAGGGAGGACTTTCTTGCTCGACATGATAATATGCTATCTGGTTGCTCTTTACCTTAACATGTACACTGATTGTCTCTCTGTTACATATTGGTAAAGCCCTTAGGATGTGTACTTGACTACCTGGACTATGATGTGGATCATACTAGTGGGGACAAGGTAGTCCATAAGTACATCCTTCAAGGTCCCAGTCGTGGGTGTATCGAGACGGGGCATCGATATACCAGAGTAGACTGGCGTATACCTTCTCGACCCATACAGATGGGTGATGGATGATCCCATATCCATTGGTGTTTGACATCAGAGATGATATACGGGTGCTCAGTGGAGACTAGGTACACTGGACGGACTCGCCGAGAACTCCCAGATGGTATAATACCTTACGTCAGATGGCAGTTCTCTGGTGACACTGGTACAGGTTAGTCTGTAGACCCGAGATCGTCATAGAGTCTTGTGTGATTTCCACTGTGCTTTGATTTCCACCTTACCACGTCCAAGAGGGCGTGCAAAACGGTGGTTTTTGGGTACAGTCCCGAATCATATGGAGGCAATGAGCGATAGGAGGGGATTCGTCTCTCCCGGTATAGGGAGTTGATGTTGCGCTGTGTTCGATTGGCTATAACCGGAAATCCCTGGCCAGGGTTGTTGAGATTTACTGGTAAGTGTTACCAGTAGTTTCTCGAACTGTTATGGACCTCATATCGACACGACTTATCGAGCTATTGGGGTCTGACGTTTACCACCCCTAGGCAATATATGCGACATATCAGACGACGAGACCGGACTGTACGGTAAGTGTTACTGGTTGGATTCACAGGAGTGTGAGAGGGCTTGCTCGTTGATCTTCTGATCGCTCAATACCCAGGTGGCCATTACGTTTAGCAGACCGCATGCGGCTTGTGGGTGTTTGATATGATCATCACTTGCTGCCGGCGTATTGACGAGTCTTTAGAGTCCTACACAGAGGTTTCCTGGCTCAAGCGAAACGAAATAGGAGCGCATATGAGATATGTGCGGGACCGAGAATAATACCAGTATGTGATACTGTATTCTATTCTCGCGATTTGTGACATTGATCGGTTGTATGCGATATAGCCGGGTTATCGGATCAAGTGTTGATTCGATAAGTTGTTACTATTGATATTAGTCGGTTATATGCGATATGACCGGATCATTAAATCAAGTATCGATTTAATGATTTAATGTATAATTATATATTTGATATATTACTTTACATTAACTAGTATTTGTTCACTTAAGATTGATTTTCTCACTTGAATATGCACATTGTATATATGATATGTGTTTGTGCACTTGTTTGTATCACTTTTGAAGATACATGCAAACTTGGGTGTGTGTATGCTTTAAACTATGATTAGGTTAATGGTTAGGGTTTGATTTACTCATTTATTTCCTTTATTCATTTTTGGCAAGAAATAAAATGGTGGCTTCTTTTGGTTTTTACTTGAAGCTTCATGAAGCTTTGAAAAGTCTTGACCATTTTGTTTCTATCCTTAACCTAACCATTCACCTAAACCCTAGTTTATTCTCTACATGAGTTTATCTCACCCATGGTTGCAATATGATAGATATCACTTGAATTTTCTTTTTTTAATAATTCTTTTTCTTTCTTCTTCTTCTTCTTCTTGATGAAGAAAAGAAAACCTTGCTAGAAAATTTCAAGTGTTGAAATCAAGTGAGAAATCCAAATCCAAAGTGAACCCACTTTCTATTTCTTCATCCTCTACCACTTGCCATGTTGTATTGGGTGTTTTCTTCACAAGTTTCATGACCTAGTGAAGATGGAGCTTGAGTTAGAGTTGCCTCGACGTAGATCATCTTCGGCATCGAAGTCAACGACCTAGCCCGCTCATTTCCCCGACGAAACCATCGCTAGAGTCCGGGATCCCGGTGATCGCAGCGAAGGGACGTCATCACGGAGCTAAAGAAGTGGTGGACCGGATCTACAAAGGTTGTATTTCCATTCACTTAGTAGTTAAGTTGTTAACTTGTTTTTGTTTCGCCTATCCTCTAGTAATCGATCTTGTTTAGGTTTCTCGGCACCGGAAAATTTGAATTTGGCATGGTTGATGCCTTGTGGAACCTCTTGAGTGTGCCTAGGAACCCTACAGTGGTATCAGAGCCTAACTAGAGCTTTAGGCAAAGTGTAGACGAAGTTAGAGATCCGAACGAACCCCAAAACCCCGATCAAAACCCTTCTCTGTACATTTTTTCAAAATGTGGATTTTTCTGAATTAAAAATGCTCAGAAAATTAAGCAGGAAAATCTAAGAATTACTGTGAAGTACGGACCTCTAACTCAAAATTTTGACCGCGGAACCGCGGCCAAAACAAGGGTTCGGCGGCGGTTCCGCGGCCAAAATTGTGAATTAGTCCCTCACAATTCACTTATTTATTCTTAGGTCCTTTATTGTCATTTTTTTCTGGGAAAATTTTAATTCCACTCAAGTTTTGAGTTTTCTAGGGTTTTATTGGGGACTCGTTAATTCGATCAGATAATTTAACTTCGTTTATATTATTCCGGATATTTTAGAAACTGTTAAAAAGTTCGACCGGATATAAATACCCATTTTTTCCCCTGCCGGAAAATTTCCATGTGTTGGATTTTTTCCCGTAGTTTAAAAACGTCTAAGAAGTGCAAGTAACGCGATGGACCCTCTAGAAGACAACAAACCTTAACTCGATTATGTGACCGTCTTGAACTGCCCTTTGAACCTTAGGGTTTGGGGCAGTACGGCGTGCCACATGTGAGGCGTTGGCTTGACCCTTCTACGGTTGGACCGTTGGTACTGAGGCATGAAGTGAATGTTTTTAAACTTATTTCATGTGTTGAACTGTTTCGGGAAAACTTGGGTGTTTGATTGTTCGATCGGAAAGTTTAACATTTTCTATTTATCTGGAAAGTGATACAATATTTGGAATTCACAAGTAGTTATAAGATAACTAATATGAATGTTATAAACATAGCACTTTAGTCTCACTTGATCGGTTGCCATGGAATTTTGATGTGATCAAAAGTCCGTCGCAATCACGTAGCGTACGCGGATACTCACCGGGTAAACTTAATAGATAGCCACGCCCCATAGCCCCGACCAAGTAAATGTAGGAGAACCCCATCGCCGAAAGCATCCGTTCGGGTGCTCGCGGCAGCGGTGTTCCGCCTTAGTGCACTTCGTCGACGGCATCGGGGGTGCGGCCGCCTACTAAAGTTTGCGACGAGCATTCGATCAAAATGCCGGGAATCTTGTTGAATTGCCCGACTTGATATTGAAAAGTGTTTTCGATAATGAGACTAAAATGCGGGGTTTATAATTGTTAGGCATGTGATGTCTAAGGAATTCAGATGGTTAGTCATGCGATGTCTAAGAAGGTTGCGGATTCCAACTGTTGTAGTTTTACACTTTCTTTTCTGTGACCGTAAGTGTAATATGTGATATCCCCGGTTTCGTTGCTATATGTCAACGACAATTGGGATACGCATGATTACTTACGTTGATGACATGTGATGTTATGTGTTGCTGGATATGTTATATTGGATCGTCGTGTTTGAATAGCCGGGGGTTTTTATGTGAGATGAGTGTTTTTCATTTTCATTCATGTAAAAACATGTATGTAATATTCTTTTATTGGGGCTCTTCCAGGTTGCGGAAGATGTCACCTTTTGTATATTATTTACTTTTCCGCACTAGGATAGACCCAAGGAAGGGAGCAAAAGTAACCGGGTTCTAGGGTCCAGTAGGAGACCATCTCGAGGAGTCGAGTCCGGGTCTCCTAACTCTAGAATTGGTAGGGTTGCTTGCCGCTCTCGTAGGGGTCTAGGGGTGTGGGTTTGGCTATTCATCGCGACCGTGGAATCCGTGTTTTATACTGGCTCATATTGAAAACACGGACGTCCTAGTATATCCAATGTTTCATATGATCCTTCTGCTGCGATATCTGTGATGTGATCATTTGATGTTCTGTGATAAATACTGTATATAGTATATATGATATATTATATAGACGTTACTTATGTTTTACACCCGCGCTAGCCCTGCCCCGCTCTGCCGTTAGTCACCTAACCTAACGGTGAACAAGGGGACATCGAGGCGAACACGGATGGCATAAGTGTACGTCGTATTTATCTGTGATGTTTAGGTGGACTTAAATGATGGGACTTCATTAATGTGATTAATGAAAGAAAAGAAACCTAAGATGTTGTGGAATCAAATTTTCAAAAAAAAAAACAGATAGCTACAGTTCTTGCTTTGCATCGCGGTGTTCCTTGTAGAACATCCTGCACCTTATTCGATAAGGAAAGGGCCGAGATCCCTTCACCGGGAGTGACCCCTTTAGCAATAACTGGCAGATGCTACACCCCTCGGTTTGTCTTTAGATTGCTTCTATATTTTTTGCTTTGCATCGCGGTGTTCCTTGTAGAACATCCTGCACCTTATTCGATAAGGAAAGGGCCGAGATCCCTTCACCGGGAGTGACCCCTTTAGCAATAAGTGGCAGATGCTACACCCCTCGGTTTGTCTTTTGATTGCTTCTATAGTTTTTGCTTTGCACAGCGGTATATATGATATATCCTGCACCTTATTCGATGAGGAAAGGGCTGACGATCCCTTCACCGGGAGTGACCCCTTTAGCAAATCTAGAAAAGCCTCAAAAGCACTCCATTTTAAAATCATTTGATTCTACAACGATATTAAGTTCATTACGCAATAGGTTTTCAGAAAAACCTGTCGTAGCCCTCCGTCATTTCAGATAAGTCCTACTTAGTATTCGTGCTACGTTTGTTGACCTCCGTCAAGGCGTAGTGTGCGGTAGCTAACTAGTATTTATCTGCTTATGCATATGATGCAGAGTCTTTCCTTTTAGGGTTTGAAGGAAGATTTGATAAAAACAGTGGGAGCCATCCTGATTAGATAAAATTATAACCAATCTGATCTTGCAAGAGCATACGCTGAGTGTTTTCTTCTCTCTCTCTCTCCAGGTAGCGACCATATCACGCCTTAATCAAGATAAGAAATACGGATGTATTGACCGAACCCGCTTGTTTTACTGAGCTGGGGAATGTTGGTCCCGCTCCAACTTATAATTGTTATAAGGCCGAGCAGGAAATAGGGGAATACCAGAATTCCCGTGCCGCCCAAACGAAGAAAGTGCATGAGATGCATCTCCTTCGGGTGTGTTCATTATAAAGAAATGTTTCTCAGTATCCTCTACGTCCTGGGTATTAGATACCGGATCAGGATCCCGCATATGTAATTTGTTACATGGGCTACAGATAGGTAGAGAACTGAGAACGGGTGATAAGTTTCATGAGGCAGAAAACGGTGCAAGTGTTGCAGCCAAGTCTGTTGGTCACTGTCACCCTGTATTACCAGTACATTGATTCTGAACGAATGTTATTAGATACCGAACCTGATATACAAAATCATATCAGTCTCTTTATTAGTAAAGAAATGATAAAATTTTGTATTGTTGCATAATGTTTTGAACATTTCCTATATCAAAAGTTGATCGGTTCAGGCACGTTATCTAAAAGCATTGATGTTCTAAATCAAACTACAGTTCTTAGTATACGGAACACACACAAGAGGAAGAGTTCAGAAATGAACGGATCCTTCTTGAGGTATTGTAGACTAGGTCATATCAATGCGACCCGACTAGCTAAGTTGCACATAGATGCATATTTAAATTAGTTTGAATTTACATCTTGTGAAACTTGCCAGTCATGTCACAAAGATAAGATGACCATAGCTCCGTTTACTGGAAACAGAGAAAGAGTTAGTGAACTCTTGGGTTGATACATGTTGAAGTATGTAGGTCCCCTGTCTATACATGCCAAGACCGGTTCTTTGTATTTCATTACATTCTCTGATAATCTCTCAAGATTCAGACATATGTTCCTGTTGAAACATAAGTCCGAACCTTTTGAGATATTCATAGAATATAAGTTAGAAGTAGAGAACCAAAAACTGGGTAGAAGTATTATGTCCTATGATGAGATCAGGGAGAAGAATACTTGTGCATAGAATTCCTGGACTATCCTAAAGGAGAATGAGATTCTCTCTCAGCATTACTCCTCCGTATACACCATAGCACGATAGTATATCGGGGCGGAGCAATAGCACCCTATGTGATATGGTGTGCTCTATGATGAGTACTACTGAGTTTCCTTTTTCCTTTTGGGAATTATGCATGTGAGAAGTTGCATACCTATTGAATAAGGTTCAAATCAAATCAGTTGCCTACCACTTCATATATGATATAGGAAGGGAAGAGCCCATTTCTTAAGCTAGTTAAGATTTGGGGTTGTCCGGCCTATGTCTAAAAGCAAAATCCGGACAAGCTCGAGGCAAGGCCTGTTATGTAGAACTGGAAAGGTTCCAGCTATACAAAGTACAGCAGATGATTTGGTAGAACCAAAGGATTCAGTAGATACCAACGAACCTCAGCCTCTCCGCCGATCTAGTAGGGTTTCTCACCCACCTGAGAGATACTTCTGTTTCTCTATGACAGTGGGAGCGAGGATTGCATCATGAGATGATGACCCAACTAGTTTCGGGCAGGCCATCAGGAGTGGGACTCTGTAAGAATGGCTGGATGCTTAGCGATCTGAGATGGAATCCTTATACACCAACAAAGTATGGACTTTGGTTGCTTTATCTGAGGGTTAAATCCCCATAAGGAGCAAGTATATCTTGAGAAGATTACTTGGTGTAGATG
Organism: Agapanthus africanus; assembly: GCA_030015575.1. Lineage (NCBI taxonomy): Eukaryota > Viridiplantae > Streptophyta > Magnoliopsida > Asparagales > Amaryllidaceae > Agapanthus > Agapanthus africanus. Next base: position 199,088,362 of record CM057347.1, on the reverse strand, counting down.
GAAAAGTTGAGACTTTCAAAGCTAGACATGTTAAAGGTTTTCATCATCGACCAGGCGTGGATAATGATGAAACCTTTTTCAGTGGCTATACTTAAGTCCATCCAGATCTTACTTGCCACGGCTACATACCATGACTACGATATCTGGCAGTTGGGTGTCGTGACTGCTTTTCTAAAATGATTTTTTAGAAGAGAGCGTCTGTAAGTACACAGCCAGAGGGCTTCGTAGACAGTGGGAGCAGCGGAAACGTGTACAAGATGCTTTATAAGATTAAAGCAGGCATCGCGGAGTTGGAACATCTGTTTTGATGAGATAGTCAAAGAGTTTGACATCATCAAAATGGTAGATGAACCTCGTATATACAAAAAGGTAGTAGGGAGTATGGTGGTGATCCTCGTAGAGTACATGGATGACATACTCTTGATGGGGAAGGAGTTTCCTATGCTACGCTCGGTCACTCTCCGCTTATCACAAGGATTCTCCATATAGGATCAAAGTGATACCTCCTAAATCCTGAGTTTTGATCTATGAGATAGAAGTAATTGGATGTTAGGATTCTCACTAGTTGTAGTGAGATGGTATCAATCGATCCTGGGGAGAATCACTGGAAAGGTTCCAGGGTGATAAGGACGACTGAATGTCAGTCACAGGCATTGTCTTTACCCTCAGTAAAGGGATGGTATGTTGGAAGAGTTCCAAGCTAGATACCGTGGCATACTAGACGATAAAGGCTGGATACATCGCTACTTAAGATGCTACCAAAGAGGCAGTCTGGGCGTATATTAGTTCATGAGATGAACTTCGTTCCTCCCATTGTATGACAATGGAGTTGTGGCTTATGTCAAGGAACGCCCATCCCGTCAGTGATCCAGACATATTCTAAGGCAGTATCACCTGATCATGGAGATGGTTGATCTCCAGGGGATCGAGGTTAGGAGAGAAGACTCAGAGGACAACACGGCGGATCCACTCACAAAGGCCTTTTCCCAGAGATGGACTTTTATGGGATGGTTGAGTATGAGATACTACAACCACTGCTACAGATGGCCCTAGTGCAAGTGGGAGATTGTTAGTTATATGTATGCCCTAAAGGCCATTACTGTACATAGGATGTATATTGTAGTGGATGCTTGGACATATATAGGGAGGACTTTCTTGCTCGACATGATAGTATGCTATCTGGTTGCTCTTTACCTTAACATGTACACCGATTGTCTCTCTGTTACATGTTGGTAAAGCCCTTAGGATGTGTACTTGACTACCCGGACTATAATGCGGATCATACTAGTGGGGACATGGTAGTCCATAAGTACATCCTTCAAGGTCCCCAGTCGTGGGTGTATCGAGACAGGGCATCGATATACCAGAGTAGACTGGCGTATACCTTCTCGACCCATACAGATGGGCGATGGATGATCCTATATCCACTGGTGTTTGACATCAGAGATGATATACGGGTGCTCAGTGGAGACTGGGTACACTGGACGGACTCACCGAGAACTCCCAGATGGTATTATACCTTTCGTCAGATGACAGTTCTCTGGTGACACTGGTACAGGTTAGTCTGTAGACCCGAGATCGTCATAGAGTCTTGTGTGATTCCCACTGTGCTTTGATTTCCACCTTACCACGTCCAAGAGGGCATGCAAAACGGTGGTTTTTAGGTACAGTCCCGAATCACATGGAGGCAATGAGCGATAGGAGGGGATTCGTCTCTCCCGGTATAGGGAGTTGATGTTGCGCTGTGTTCGATTGGCTATAACCGGAAATCCCTGGCTAGGGTTACTGAGATTTACTGGTAAGTGTTACCAGTAGTTTCTCGAACTGTTATGGACCTCATATCGACACGACTTATCGAGCTATTGGGGTCTGATGTTTACCACCCCTAGGCAATATATGCGACATATCAGACGATGAGACCGGACTGTACGGTAAGTGTTACTGGTTGGATTCACAGGAGTGTGAGCGGGCTTGCTCGTTGATCTTCTGATTGCTCAATACCCGGGTGGCCGTTATGTTTAGCAGACCGCTTGCGGCTTGTGGGTGTTTGATATGATCATCACCTGCTGCCGGCATATTGACGAGTCTTTAGAGTCCTACACAGAGGTTTCCTGGCTCAAGCGAAACGAAATAGGAGCGCATATGAGATATGTGCGGGACCGAGAATAATACCAGTATGTGATACTGTTTTCTATTCTCGCGATTTGTGACATTGATCGGTTGTATGCGATACAGCCGGGTTATCGGATCAAGTGTTGATTCGATAAGTTGTTACTATTGATATTAGTCGGTTATATGCGATATGACCGGATCATTAAATCAAGTATCGATTTAATGATTTAATGTATAATTATGTATTTGATATATTACTTTACATTAACTAGTATTTGTTCACTTAAGATTGATTTTCTCACTTGAATGTGCACATTGTATATATGATATATGTTTGTGCACTTGTTTGTATCATTTTTGATGATACATGCAAACTTGGGTGTGTGTATGCTTTAAACTATGATTAGGTTAATGGTTAGGGTTTCATTTACTCATTTATTTCCTTTATTCATTTTTGGCAAGAAATAAAATGGTGGCTTCTTTTGGTTTTTACTTGAAGCTTCATGAAGCTTTGAAAAGTCTTGACCATTTTGTTTCTATCATTAACCTAACCATTCACCTAAACCCTAGTTTATTCTCTACATGAGTTTATCTCACCCATGGTTGCAATATGATAGATATCACTTGAATTTTCTTTTTTTAATAATTCTTTTTCTTTCTTCTTCTTCTTCTTCTTGATGAAGAAAAGAAAACCTTGCTAGAAAATTTCAAGTGTTGAAATCAAGTGAGAAATCCAAATCCAAAGTGAACCCACTTCCTATTTCTTCATCCTCTACCACTTGCCATGTTGTATTGGGTGTTTTCTTCATAAGTTTCATGACCTAGTGAAGACGGAGCTTGAGTTAGAGTTGCCTCGACGTAGATCATCTTCGGCATCGAAGTCAACGACCTAGCCCGCTCATTTCCCCGACGAAACCATCGCTAGAGTCCGGGATCCCGGTGATCGCAGTGAAGGGACGTCATCACGGAGCTAAAGAAGTGGTGGACCGGATCTACAAAGGTTGTATTTCCATTCACTTAGTAGTTAAGTTGTTAACTTGTTGTTGTTACGCCTATCCTCTAGTAATCGATCTTGTTTAGGGTTTCTCGACACCGGAAAATTTAAATTTGGCATGGTTGATGCCTTGTGGAACCTCTTGAGTGTGCCTAGGAACCCTACATACACCACAGCACATCGGTGTATCGGGGCGGAGCATTCACACCCTATTAGATATGGTGCGCTCTATGATGAGTACTACTGAGTTGCTAATTTCCTTTTCTGAGTTATGCACTTGGGAAGCTGCATACCTATTGAATTGGGTTCCAACCAAATCAGTTGCCTACCACTCTATATGCGATATGGTATGGGAAGAGCACATCTCTTAAGTAAGTTAAGATATGGGGTTGTCTTGCCTATGTCTAAAAGCAAAATCCGGACAAGCTCGAGGCAAGGTCAGTCCTATGGAAGTTTTTTGGATATCCCAAGCATTTGCAAGGGAATATCTTCTACCGCACCAAGGAACAAAAGGTGTTTTATTTCTCGGCATGCCATTGTTTTAGAAAAGAAATTTATTTTGGAAAAAATTTGTGGTCATGAGGTAGAACCGGAAGGAGTTCCAGCTATACAAACTACAGCTGATGATTTGGTAGGACCGGAGGATTCAATAGTTCCCGACGGACCTCAGCCACTCCGTCGATATGGTAGGTTTCCTCATCCACCTGAGAGATACTTCGGTTTTCTCTATGACAGTGGGAGCGAGGATTGCATCATGAGATGATGACCCAACTAGTTTCGAGCAGGCCATCAGGAGTGGGGACTCTGTAAGAATGGCTGGATGCTTAGCGATTTAAGATGGAATCCATATACACCAACAAAGTATAGACTTTGGTTGCTTTATCTGAAGGGTTAAATCCCCAATCAGGAGCAAGTATATCTTGAGAAGATTACTTGGTGTAGATGGAAAAGTTGAGACTTTCAAAGCTAGACTTGTTTCAAATGGTTCTCGTCATCGACCAGGTGTGGATAATGATGAAACCTTTTTTCCAGTGGCTATGTTTAAGTCCATCCAGATCCTACTTGCCATTGCTACATACCATGACTACGATATCTGGCGGTTGGGTGTCATGACTTCTTTTCTAAATAATGATTTAGAAGAGAGCGTCTATAAGTACACAGCCAGAGGGCTTCGTAGATAGTGAGAGCAGCGGAAACGTGTGCAAATTGCTTTACAGGTTAAAGCAGGCATCGCGGAGTTGGAACATCTGTTTTGACGTGGTAGTTAAAGCGTTTAACTTCATCAAAATAGTAGATAAACCTAGTATATACAAAAAGTTAGTAGAGAGTATAGTGGTATTCTTCGTATTGTACGTGGATGACATACTCTTGATAGGAAAGGAGTTTCCTATGCTACACTCGGTCAATCTCCTCTTATCACAAAGATTCTCCATATAGGATCAAGGTGATACCTCCTAAATCATGGGTTTTGGATCTATGAGATAGATTTAAGTGGATGTTAGGATTCTCACTAGGTGTAGTGAGATGGTATCAATCGATCATGAGGAGAATCACTGGAAAGCTTCCAGGGTGGTAAGGTCGACTGGAAGTCAGTCACAGGCATTGTCTTTACCCTCAGTGGAGGGACGGTATGTTGGAAGAGTTCCAAGCTAGATACCGTAGCAAACTAGATGATAAAGGCTGGATACATCACTATTAACGATGCTACCAAAGAGGCAGTCTGGGTGTATATAAGTTCATGAGATGAACTTCGTTCCTATTATTGCGTGACAATGGAGTTGTGGCTTATACTTAGGAACCCCCGTCCCATCAGTGACCCAGACATATTCTAAGGAAGTATCACCTAATCATGGAGATGGTTGATCTCCAGGGAGGTCGAGGTTAGGAGAGTAAACTCAGAGGACAACACGCCGGATCTACTCACAAAGACATTTTCCCAGAAAGAGACTTTTATGGGATGGTTGAGTATGAGATACTACAACCACTGCTTTATGATGGCCCTAGTGAAAGTGGGAGATTGTTAGTTATATGTATGCCCTAGAGGCTATTACTGTACATGAGATGTATATTGTAGTGGAAGCTTGGACATATATAGGGAGGACTTTCTTGCTCAACATGATAGTATGCTATCTGGTTGCACTTTATCTTAACATGTACACTGATTGTCTCTCTGTTACGTGTTGATAAAGCCCTTAGGATGTGTACTTGACTACCTGGATTATGATGCGGATCATACTAGTGGACGAAGGTAGTCGGTAAGTACATCCTTTAATGTCCCTAGTCGTGGGTGTATCGAGACGGGGCATCGATATACCAGAGTAGACTAGCGTATAGCTTCTCGACCCATGTAGATGGGCGATGGATGATCCCATATCCATTGGTGTTTAAAATCAGAGATGGTATACGGGTGCTCAGTGGAGACTGGGTACACTGGATGGACTCGCCGAGAACTCCCAGATGGTATTATACCTCACGTCAGATAGCAGTTCTCAGGTGACACTGGTACAGGTTAGTCTGTCGACCCGAGATCGTCATAGAGTCTTGTGTGATTCCCACTGTTCTTTGATTTCCACCATACCACGGTCAAGAGATCGTGCAAAAAGGTGGTTTTTGGGTACAGTCTTGAGTCACATGGAGGCAATGAGCGATAGGAAGGGATTCGTCTCTCCTGGTATAGGGAGTTGATGTTGCGCTGTGCTCGATTGCTATAACAGGAAGTCCCTGGCCATGGTTGATTTGGAGATATACTGGTAAGTGTTATCAGTAGTTTCTCGACCCGTTATGAGCCTCACATCGGCATGACTTATCGAGTTATTGGGGTCTGATGTTTACCACCCCTAGATGAGATATGCGACATATCAGATGAAGAGACCGGACTGTACGGTAGTGTTACTGATTGGATTCGCAGGAGTATGAGCATGCATGCTTGTTGATCTTCTGATCGCTCAATACCCGGGTGGCCGTTACGTTTAGCAGACCGCTTGCGGCTTGTGGGTGATTGATATGATCATCACCTACTACCGGCGTATTGACGAGTCTTTAGAGTCCTACACAGTGGTTTCCTGGTTCATATGAAACGGAGCAGGAGCACATATGTGATATGTGCATGACCGAGATTAATGCGCGTATGTGATACCGCATTCTATTCTCACGATTTGTGACATCGATCGGATATATGTGATATAGCCGGGTTATCGGATCAAGTGTTGATTCTCTTCATCTGATATGTCCCATATCTTGTCTAGGGGTGGTAAACGTCAGACCCCAATAACTCGATAAGTCGTGCCGATGTGAGGCTCATAACGGGTCTAGAAACAACTGATAATACTTACCAGTATATCTCCAAATTAGCCCTGGCCAGGGACTTCCTGTTATAGCCAATCGAGCACAGCGCAACATCAACTCCCTATACCGGGAGAGACGAATCCCCTCCTATCGCTCATTGCCTCCATGTGACTCGGTACTGTACCCAAAAACCTACTTTTTGCACGATCTCTTGACCGTGGTATGGTGGAAATCAAAGCACAGTGGGAATCACACAAGAATCTATGACGATCTCGGGTCGACAGACTAACTTGTACCAGTGTCACCAGAGAACTGCCATCTGACGTGAGGTATAATACCATCTGGGAGTTCTCATCGAGTCCGTCCAGTGTACCCAGTCTCTACTGAGCACCCGTATACCATCTCTGATGTCAAACACCAATGGATATGGGATCATCCATCGCCCATCTACATGGGTCGAGAAGCTATACGCTAGTCTACTCTGGTATATCGATGCCTCGTCTCGATACACCCACGATTAGGGACATTAAAGGATGTGCTTACCGACTACCTTTGTCCCACTAGTATGATCCGTATCATAATCCAGGTAGTCAAGTACACATCCTAAGGGCTTTATCAACATGTAACAGAGAGACAATCAGTGTCCATGTTAAGATAAAGTGCAACCAGATAGCATACTATCATGTTGAGCAAGAAAGTCCTCCCTATATATATCCAGCATCCACTACAATATACATCTCATGTACAGTAATGGCCTCTAGGGCATATATATAACTAACATCCCGATACAGTCGATTTTGATTTTGTGCACTCCGATATACTTGATTTTGATTTCGTTCATATAGTATGCACTTGATTTTGACTTATGCACTCGGTGTAGTTCACTTGCGCTTTCAGTGCATTGATATGGGTTTTGTGCACGCAGTTGCACATGTTTATGATTTCATACACCTCGGCATACTTGATTTTGATTTTGTGCATGTTGTATACAGTTGATCTTGATTCATATACTTAATATTTATTTTCTTGCACCCTAGTGTACTAGATTATGTTTTCGTGCACCATGTGCACTCGATATTCATTTTCGTGCACCCTATTGCACTAGATGCTTTTGTGCGGACCTAACGCACTTGATTTAGATTCTTGCGCACACTTGGCGCACTTGATGTGATTTTGTGCACACCAGATGGACTTAATCGAGATTCTTTGTGCATATTAGATGCAACTGGTATTGTTGTCGTGCACACCCGTTGCGCTTGACAGATGTTTTCGTGCACACCCGTTGCACTTAGTTTTTGTTTCTGTGCACATTCGTAGCACTTGTATTTGAGTTTGATTTCCGTGCGGACAAGACGTACGTGGTATTTTTGTATACATTTATTGAGATTGATTTCTTTTGAGCATCATGTTTTTATGATATATACTATATGATATAGTAACCGAGCAGGACTGGTCTGAGGACAGTACCTGAGTATCTTTGGCATGCATCGACCTTTACCAGGGAGATTTTCAAAAAGGAGATATAGTCTCACTATTTTCCTACGTGTCCATGAGTGACACGAAATTCTACAAAGAAAACCCTTCTAAATCATTTTGAAAAGGCGGGACGTATATCTTAAGTAAAACGTATATAGATATATATCTATTTCTTTACAAAAGGAACATCCGCTACTTGTGCCATGATATACGCATCGCACGGTGATTTGAAAAGGATTTTGCATGCACTTTTATTTAGTTATTTAGAAGATTTTCCAAGGATGTGTACTATATATATTATATCCTTGAATATATTATATTTGATTTTAACAGTTGGTTTTTAAACTTGCATCTTCATCATAACTCCCATGATTGAATGACGCTTGACGGAGTTTCGATTTTTGAGTTTTGCACTCGTTTTCATGCGCATGCGTTGCGCTATGATATATCTTACGTATTCGTGATTTCGGAGCCCCGTTGATTTGACTGATTTACTGAAATGTTTTAATATTTAGAGGGTTTAAATTTAAATTCGGTGACCGAATTTATTTAAGGGGGGAAGATTGTAACATTTCAAAAAACATAAAATATTATTTTTGGAATTTAAATAAAAAATAATAAATTTTATGAATATTATACAAGTATGGAAATTAGTTTTAATGAAATAGTATAATTATATACCTATGTTCTGAAAAATATTTGGAAATTAATGAGAATTATTAATTATGAAAGCATTTGATTAATTTGGGCGTTTTGTAAATTAGTATACAATTATTTATATACAAGTTTATATTAAACTTGATTAGTAGATTACTAATTATATATTAAGCCAGATCCATTTTTGTTAACCATGTTTAATGTGCCATGACACATTGTATTATGTATCTTTGCATGGTTTGTATTTCTTTTGTTTTTTTAAAAAGAGAAAAGATGAGAAAAAATGGAAAAATGAGAGGAGACATGAGGTGACTAGTATTTATGAGGAAAGAGAGTGAGAAAGAGAGTGAGTGAGAGAGAGAGAGAGTATGGTTGCCTACAACCATGGGCATCCTTCACTCATTCTTTCTTCATCTTCTCATTTCTCTTCTCCTCATTCTTTTTCATCACCTCATCCACCACCTCACTACCACCACCAAAACCCTCCCAAAACTTCATCAAAACCTCATATAACCTTCACAAAAAAATTTCATGTGCTCACTACAAGCATCATGGTGGGATCAATTTGGAGTTTTGAGCACTTTGGACCATCTAGGAATTTTCTTGATGTGCTCCACTGAGGTAAAACACTCACCTTTGCTTAAGTGTTTGGTTTTCTAACCTCAAGTATTAGTGTAGAGTTAAGAAGTTTAAGTTTTGGTGATCTTGGAAAATTCCAGGATGAGCATTAGTGGATGAAAATTTTAGTAGAGGTTAGTGGAGGAGTAGTGAGTGTCCTTTGGCCTAGTAATGATGGTAGCCTTGTTTAAAATGAGCTTTGAAGTCTCAAACATGAACTTAGATTTTTCCGATATCGGATTTTTGACGAAATGTGATGATCAATTAGAATCTAGGATGAATCTGGGATTCTGAAAATTAAATTGCAGATACATTGAGATTTGCAGGCTATTAGGAAGCTACCCTAGAAGACCGAGCCCTCAACTCTCCTTCTTGGCCGCCAATTTAATCCATATGGCTGCAAATTGCGGCCTGGTCTCGGAGGTACGGTTTGGTTTTTAGTCCATAGCTCTATCTTTGGATAAATAGACCTATCCAATGTGTAGAATGTCCTAATTTCACCTTAAGTAGAATCTGGGAGTGTTTTACTAAGTTTCAGATTTCATTTTGCGACTTTTGGAAACTAGGTTTTTGATATTTGAGTTTTGACTCGGTCGTTTGACGTTGTACGTCAACGCCGGGGGTTATTTGGTTGTTCTTGCATACGTGGACTATAGGTTCTAACCTATGCGCGCTTCGCGTGCCGTATCGGTTTTCGGATTTGATTTTGATTTCGATACGATATGCTTGATTTGTAGGTACATTCGCGTGGACTTCCGGGATGACGAAAGAGAGCAAGGCGTTCATCGACTTCGGCTAGAGCGGGTATAGTAGGTGAGTAGATGTTTATCTATGGGGGAAGTCGGGTGGATGGCGTATAGCACCTCCGCAACCATAGTACTAGGATATTTGTCACGTCCTGCTTCCCAGTAAATGGAAACGGTGACGTGGCAAGCCCGCAGCATATTTATCCAGAGAAGGTCATTCCCTAAATAAATATACTAAGCATATTGAAACAATAATACACAAAACAAGAATAAATAGAGACTGTAAATTTTTTCAACAAACATCTTTATTTACATTCAACTTCGAATATTTACAAAATACATGAGTTTATGCTGGAAAGTAAATACAATAAGGAAAATGCCTAAACAAGTGCTATACATAAACTGAAGAAAAATGAAGCTGAGCAATTTCTGAGTAGCGATCTGGTTGTAGTCCTCCTCTGTGGCTTCAATTTTCTCCGTCTCGACCGTATCTGACGAACATTCTGAGAGAAGAAAAGTGGGTGGAATGCCCATCAGCCAACAAGCGCTCGGTAAGTCCCAAAGATAGGTAAAGAGTAAAGAAAATGACAAGCGTAGAAAATATGACGAGTAAGAGTATATGCTCATGGGTAAATATATTCTATATGTCTCTATATGGTCATTATGTTAACGCTAAGTTCTAAGTGTGAATGTCAACGTAGCCGTAGAAGTATTCACAAGCTCAAGAGTGGGGCCCTAGGAGCTAGGAAATGAGGGCCCATTTCATATGTTAGCATCGGGGCTCTAGGCTGTGGATAAGTCAACCCGACTGATATTCGAGTAAAATAAAAAAGGGTTAATACGGGACTCCTGAAGCTCCGTTGGATTCACACAAGAAACTATCCCAAGCACCCCGAGTATAATATATATCATAACTATATAGTATACTTAATTGGTTTGATTGATTGATTAACATGTCTTGATCGAAACCATAGATTGCAAAAGGTGTAGAATGTATTCAAGTGAGTCGAGTAATAGGCGAGTCATGACAAATGCAATCTTGGTTCGACTCAAGTTGGTTCAAGTAGTTTGGGTTCGAGTTCGTATTCGAGTTTAGATTCGAGTTAGGTTAGAGTTCGAGTTTGTGTTTGAGTTCGAGTTCAAGTTTAGATTCAAGTTTGGATTCGAGTTCATGTCTTTTCATGTGAATTGATGTAAATTGTGAAAAACCTTATGTTTTGAAGAAATCAGCAACTGCTGCACATGGACGGCAGGATTTGTGTCTTTTTCCAAGACAATCACCATTTGATAACTCCGTTAAGTTGTCTAACCTGAATAGGCAAGCACTCACTTTGTTCGGCACCCTGCGGCTCAAGAGAAATGATACGGCTTAAACCTATATTAATCTATAGTCTTTAAAATATCGTTTTTGCATATCTCGAGGGGTTTTTATGAAAAATATATATTAATATTGTTTTAAAAAAATAACCTCGAGGGTGATTTGTAATATTTAGGGTTTTCATAAACTTGTATTTTCATTTTTGTGGTGTTTTTGGTGATTAAACCTAGCTTTTTGAAAGTTTATGGTATTTTTATGAAAAACTAGCTCTTTTGGAAACTCGATGGTATTTTATTAAGAATTCTAACTTTTCATTTTAAAGAATATTGTTTCATAATATGTTTTTATTGAAAATACGAATTCATAATTTTTATATAATTTTTCAAAAATTAGTTTTGTTTAGAAAAGTCGCAGTTCTTAAAAACAGTTTTATTATTTCCTTTCGAGACCGAATACTCCGTGGGGAGTTCTGCATCTCGCTCTACTATCCTAAGGATGTGCGACAATCCGCACCATCCATTAGCGGGTCTCCTAACGAGGGTTGTAGAGGCTTAATTTCCAAGGATTTTAAAATCCGGATTAAAAGAAACCCGTTTTGTAAAGGTGTGGTATTTTAATGTAAAACCTGTTTTTTAAATAGACCATAGAACTAGGATACCGTGCTATGAAACCATGGTGTGCATATGGGGTGGGTCGTTACCCCGTGTGAGTTTCCTAACGGTATTTTTTAACAATTATTGAAAAGGGGTTATACTAAAGTTCATGGTATTTTAATGAAAAAGTTCGTTATATGTTTGCTTCATATGAAATTTTTTTAAACTAAAAACTAAATGATGTGAATAAGGTTAAGATTAGTGTAGCATGTTAGTTTGATTTAATTTTCCTATCAGGTGGAAAATAAAAATTAAAAATGAAGATTACATCGGAGATAACTCCACTTTTGTCGATTTGTTTTAAAAAGTTGTTTTGAGATGGAAAAGGATAGAGATGAAGGGACTTACGTGTTTAGGTGGTTAGTAAGAGAGAAAGGAAGATTTCAGATGTCGTGGCGTCGTCAAAAATTCTCTGGTCGTCGTGTTTGGCTTGCTACTCTACTTATGGTGCTTAACTCCACTTGGTATTTAGAGAGTTTGAGAGAATTTTTGCTAGAAATTTCAGAATGGGGAAGAGCTAGGGCATTGGGTGGTATTTATAGTGGATAATTAGGATTTGGGAATTAAAAATATGGATTAAAAGAATTTAAATGGTGTTAAATGGTGATTTGAAGAGTCTCTATTTGATTGCAGGAAAATCAAACAGTGCAGGGGAGTTAAGGTGAGTCGAAGGGACAGGTGTGCAAAGCAAGAAGGCAAATAGGCTCACCTTGACCGTCGGTGCCTGCCCTATGGTCAAAACGGGCGGTCGAATCTTGAGGCCTTGCCTCGAGATTCGTGCTACGTGTCAAGTTGGGTGTGTACACCTTATTGCGCCTGTTTGATTTTTCTGAAACTTTTCGTTTCTTCGTGTATTGCACGTGCAACTCTTGGGCTTCCGAAAAATTAAAAAGAAAAATCTAAAAATAATTGGGTCTAATGGGATTCGAATGCACAGGCTATATCACAGCAATGTAGAGGCTTTACCAGTGAGCTACAAGTTGCTTCTTGCTTTTATTTAACAAAAATAACTTTTTACTCTTACACAGGCTGTAATACCTTTTACTGTGAAATACAAGAAATTTCTGTACAGGAATTTCAGAGTCGTTACATTCTACCCTCCTTATAAAAATTTTTTCCTCGAAATTTATATAAAGGTCTAATCTTCGAATAGCTGAAGGTGTAGTGCACGTTTATCTTCTTCTCTTTCCCAAGTTGATTCTCCTGGCGAATCCTTTCTCCACATCACTCGGACCAAGTTTACTTCCTTGTTCTGTAATGTTTTCACTTTTCGGTCCAGGATCTCAACTGGTTGTTGCTCGCAGGTTAGGTCAGTTTGTACTGTGAGTTCTGAGTGATCAAGTATGTGGCTAGGGTCTCTCACATATCGTCTTAGCTGGGATATGTGGAATACGTTGTGCACTCCTTCTAATGAGGGTGGTAGTGCCAACCGATACACCACTTCTCCAACTCGTTTGAGTATGTCGAACGGTCCTATGTATCTTGGACTTAGCTTACCCCTTTTAACAAAACGTATCACTCCTCTGTTTGGAGAGACCTTCAGGAACACATGGTCTCCGGGTGGAAACTCCAAGTGGCGACGCTTTGCATCTACCCAATACATCTGTCGGTCTTGGGCTATGCGTATCTTTTCCCTGATTGTGCAAACCACATCTACCATTTCCACGATCATCTCTGGTCCAAGGAGTTCACGATCTCCAATGTTGTCCCAACTTAGCGGTAAAGGACACTTTTGTCCGTAGAGTGCTGCGAATGGTGTCATCCCAATGCCTTCCTGATAGCTGTTGTTGTATGAAAACTCCACAAGGTGTAGGTGATCTTCCCACGAACCTCTGAAATCTAACATACAGGCTCTCAACATATCTTCTAATATCTGAATTGTTCGCTCGGATTGTCCATCTGTTTGTAGATGATACGCCATGCTAAAATTCAGACTCGTTCACACACTATCTTGCAGACTCTGCCAAAATTATAATCGGAATCTTGTATCACGATCAGAGACGATACAGACAGGTACCCCATGTAATCTCACGATCTCCTGCATGAGTTTATGGGTATCAAGACAAGTAGGGTACATCTTGAAGGTTTGAATCTTAGTTTAGATTTTTACTCACCTCCATGTACTTCCTTGCCAACGTCTTAGTTGACTGGCCAACTCGAAATGGAATAAAGTGAGCCAACTTGGGGAGTCGATCCATAATAACCCAAATTGCATCGTTACCCTTTGTAACAACCCTAAACTTTCTCTACAAATTTTTTCCAAAATACAGAATGGAATACCTAAGCCTGAGCACAAGTTATAAATTTGATTTTCTTTTGAACAGCAAGAAACAACTTGTAGCCCATTGGTAAATCCTTACACTGCTGTGACGTAGCCCTGTGATCAAATCCCCCCAGCCACATATATTTTTAATTGATTTTTTCTTTAATCTTTTAGAAGCCCAAAGGTTTACACGTGCACAACACGTAAAATGAAAAGTCACAGATTAAACAAACATGTGCAAATTGTTAAATACACTGAACATGACACGCGGCGAAGATCCCATGCTCCCTCACCAGATTTGGACCAGCGAGATTGAGCCAACGGTCGGCACCGCCGGGCCCCCCCCGTAGGGGATGCTCCCTAAATTTTAACCCTACACCCCTTGGACTCCCCCTCTACTCCTATGATGTTTGATTTCTCTGCACATTTCCAAAGAATTAAAAATGGGCATTAATCCATATTTTAATTCTATTCTTCATTACCCTAAACACTAATTTTCCCTATAAATACCACACCACATTTCACCTCTCCTCATTCAGAATTTCATTACAAAAACTCTCTAAAATTTCTAAGTCCCAAGTTGTACAAGTGGAGTTAGCAAGAGGCGAAGTTCAGACGAAGTTTCGAGGAGAATACGTCGACGAAACGACGCCCCGACGGTTTCAAAAGCTTCCTCCTTCTCCCCTCTTCCTTTATAACCTGTAAGTCGCCATTCCCCTCCTCCATTTCTATTCTAAAATAATCTATTTTGAAAACTCGTCGGAAGCGGAGTTATTCCGACTTCCGATTTTCTTTAAAAACTCCATTTTTCTTAAATAATAAAATACCATATTCCCTCATAATGATCAACAAACATATTAGAACAATTTTCATCTCAAAATAATTCATGTTGCAATTTCTATTTCACTTTTACAGTAAAATACCATCATGTTATATACAATTTATAATTGTCCAATTTAACTGTATTACCTTTAGATAATTCACGAGGTAATGACCTACCTCATCACAACACATATTTTTGACATAACACGATGAATTTTGGGACCTTAGTTTGTGGGAAACTACGATTTTACGAACCAATACCTTAAACATTCAAAAACCGTTTTCTTTAAAAAGTGTATTATTTAATTCCGTGCAATTGTGCCTCTACAACCCATTTTGGGGAACCCCGATCGGAATGGTGCGTGTTATCGCACATCCTCGGGCCTACTAGAGTGAGATGCAGACCTCCGCAAGGAGCATTCAATATTGATGGAATTTTGATGCAATTTTTAAGAAAATGAGATTTCTACAAAATAAATAAACTTTATTTTTATTATATATATATAACTATTATCAAAATATCTATTTTAAATATAATATATGAATATTCCATGTTTTCTAAAGCAAAACAATCACAATTTCATGAAACTACCATTACAATCCAATACAAATTCCAATATTTCATTAAAGTACCATATACAATGAAAACTAGGTTCTACTCACTAGAAAATTTCACTTTTATAAAATATACATCTATGAAAACCCTAAAGACGATAATTAAATACTTGAGGTGTATTTTGAAAATATATCAAAACTATTTTTACATAAAACCCCTCAAGTTATACTAAATTACAATAAGGACCCTAGTAAATACAGGTATAAGCGGGACCGGCTCTCTCGATCCTCGGGGAGCCAGAGAATATGGGTGCTTACCTATCTAAGGTAGATAATCTAATAACGGTGTTATCAACACGGTAATTGTCTTGGTACAATCCTGCCGTCTATGTGCAGCAGTTACCAGTAACACTAAAAACTAAATCAGGACTTCAATTATGTCTACAAGTCTAACTCAGTTCGAGTCATGGTCAAATATGAAATCAATCTGACTTGAATTCAATTCAAGTATAACTACAATACAACATGAATCCGTCTATACCAGAATTCAATATATATTGACTGAACCGAATCATAGATATACTCTGATTACATGACTATCCATTTATATCCATTCTGTTTACATGATATCATGGTTTCGGTAAGTCATCAATATATATAACAAAACAATACAATCAATACAAAAGACATTACGGGGTTTTAAAGAGGTAGACAGGTACGGAATGTGTTAGAAGTGGCACAAGACGGTCACTTTAATACACCTAACCTGAATATCCATTGCTGTTGTACCGTGGCTTAACGGTTCCTTGTGCTCCGTATACCTTTATCTCCGAAATAGTGGGACTCTTCTCGTATACACTGGCATATTCTGTACCAAGCTACAAACAACTGCATTAACAGAACAAAAGATAACACTATAGAGTTATATTCTCTTTTCTGTCTATTCTACTTCTCTCTTTCTTTGGGACTTACCGAGCGATTGTTCGCCGACGACATTCCTTTTCTTCTTTCTTTGGAATGTTGTCAGGTGGATCCGACTTACTAGAGATCGAGCCCAACACTGAGGACTTGGAGCAGTTTGCCATCGACCCAGAGTTGTAGGCACTTGTATATACTTTTCATTTCAGTTATGCCATTGTTTAAGCATTGCTTTCTATTTCTGTATTTACATTTCCAGTTGTACTTGTAAAGAATTGTTAAATAAATAAAAGTTGCAGTTCATTTATATTCATGTCTCTTGTGTACATTTTATTTTATATTGCTTAGATACGCTTAGCTTGTTTACTTCTAAGTAAATACGTAGTTGACCACGCCGCGTCCCTACCCCGTACACCGGGAAGCATGGCGTGACAGGTTTTGTTGGCGGCCTATGTAGGTCAGTGATGCATGGAACCCTATCATGCAGGTCAGTGTTGTATGCAACCCTACCTTGCAGGTCAGTTCTGCATGGACATGCAGGTCAATTCTGCATGAAGTCCTAAGCAATATAACACAAGAATCAGCAACTAAAAACATTTTTTACATTTCATATTCCTTGAATCTTACAATTCCATATACATTGAATCTATCCTAACCCTAATTTTATTTCAAGGTTATGAATTCTCCAAACAATACCAGCACCAACTTCAACAACACTCCACCACCTCTACCGCTTACGCCTACCATTGCTGCTCTCTGATCAATGAGCAGACGGTACTGCTTGAGGCAATTCGAAGCCTCCTGGAAGGACAGTAGCAGCAGACTGCTATATTAATGAACCATCCAGAAGCGGAAGCGCCCGGAGTAAAGCAATTCCGGGCTTTGCAGCCAAAGCAATTTTCGGGGAAAAAGAGCCCTCTCGAAACTGAAGAATGGGCTCAGAGCATTGAGGATGATCTGGCGGCAGCATAAGTGCCAGAGATCGCTTGGGCACGAGTTGCGAAGCTGCAACTCACCGACAACGCCCAAATTTGGTGGAAGGCGGAAGAAAGCCGTCTTGACCAGCTGATCGAATGGAAAACCTTTCGCGACATGTTCGACGCGAAATACTTTCCAGAGACTGCCCGATTTGACATGGAACAGCAATTTATCCATCTACAACAGGGTTTGATGTGGACCAAATCAGTGGATGAGTATGATGCTATGTTTACCAAGCTCAGTAGGTTCGCGGCACACTTGATGCCGACTGCTGAGATCAGGTCCAGACGATTTTAGCAAGGGTTAGATCTGGAGATCCAAGAAGCCTTAGCTACAGGGGATTTCCAAACCCACGACCTAGCTTTGAAAGCTGCCCGTCAATATGAGGCAGTGGTGAAGAAGGGCAGACCTCAATCTGCCGGAGTGAAGCGCCCTGCCACTCAGATGGCAGGAGGAGCCTCTTCAAGGGCAACTTTTGAACCCAGGAGACCGGAAGAAACAAATAACAGGCCAAGTACAGATTTTTGCTTCTACTGCAAGAGGGATGGACACCTGTGGAAGGACTGTAGGCGCGCAAAAGGCCTGTGCTTAGTTTGTGGCACATCCAATCATGGAATTGGAACATGTCCTTATAGGCGCAACACTGTTCCAACTCACAACACTTATCCGCAGCGGTCAGCTATCTAGGCTCCTGCACTTCGTCTTGCTCTTCCATCTCCACCTCCACGTGGACCTCCTGCACAGCCTAATCGCCAATTCTATCAGGCAAAGAGAAACTTGCCTCAAGGATAAAGGAATGTGCCTCTAGCTAGGAGGAATGTAAATCAGCGTCAGGTTTTCACATTAGCAGCCATAGAAGCCGAGACTATATACCAAGGTAACCCTGGTAATTCCCTCACATCTTTTTTCAATCTTACCAAAACTTTTGCATTCAATCGTTCTTCCAAATATTTTTCATGCACTATCAATAGTTCTATCACCAAAATTTTCTTGAATCTGTTACACTTTCCTTCTACAAATTTCGAGGACGAAATTTTTATAAGGAGGGTAGAATGTAACAACCCTAAACTTTCTGTATAAATTTTTTCCAAAATACAGAAAGGAATACCTAATCCCGAGCACAACTTATAAATTTGATTTGCTTTTGAACAGCAAGAAACAACTTGTAGCCCATTGGTAAAGCCTTATACTGCTGTGACGTAGCCCCTGTGATCAAATCCCCCCAGCCACATATATTTTTAGTTGAATTTTTTCTTTAATCTTTTAGTAGCCCAAAGATTTACACGTGCACAACACGTAAAATGAAAAGTCACAGATTAAACAAATATGTGCAAATTGTTAAATACACTGAACATGACATGTGGCGAAGATCCCAAGCCCCCTCATCGGATTTGGACCGGCGAAATTGAGCCAACGGCTGGCACCACCGAGCCCCCATAGGGGATGCTCTCTAAATTTTAACCCTACACCCCTTGGACTCCCTCCACTACTCCTATGCTGTTTGATTTCTCTGCATATTTTTAGAGAATTAAAAATGGGCATTAATCCACATTTTAATTCTATTCTTCATTACTCTAAACCCTAATTTTCCCTATAAATACCACACCACATTTCACCTCTCCTCATTCAGAATTTCATTACAAAAACTCTCTAAAACTTCCAAGTCCCAAGTTGAACAAGTGGAGTTAGCAAGAGGTGAAGTTTCGACGACGTTTCGAGGAGAATCCGGCGACGAAACGAGGCCCCGACGGTTTTGAAAGCTTCCACCTTCTCCCTCCTTCCTTTATAACCTGTAAATCCCCATTTCCCTCCTCCCTCTCTATTCTAAAATAATCTATTTCGAATACTCGTCAGAAGCGGAGTTATTCCGACTTCCGATTCGTTTTTCTTTAAAAACTTCATTTTTCTTAATAATAAAATACCATATTCCCTGATAATGATCAACAAACGTAAATAAACATATTAGAACAAGTTTCATCTCAAAATAATTCATGTTGCAATTTCTATTTCACTTTTACAGTAAAAATACCATCATGTTGCATACAATTTATAATTGTCCAATTTAACCGCATTACCTTTAGATAACTCACAAGGTAATGACCTATCTCATCACAACACAATTTTTTGACATAGCACGATGAATTTTGGGACTCTAGTTTGTGGGAAAATATGATTTTACGAATCAATTCCTTAAACATTCAAAAACCGTTTTCTTTAAAAAATGTGTTATTTAATTCCATGCAATTGCACCTCTACAACCCATTTTGTGGAACCCCGATCAGGATGGTGCAGGTTATCATACATCCTCGGGCCTAGTAGAGCGAGATGCAGACCTCCGCAAGGAGCATTCGATCTCGATGGATTTTTGATGCAATTTTTAAGAAATTGAGATTTCTACAAAATAAATAAACTTTATTTTTATTAAATATATATATATATAAATATTATCAAAATATCTATTTTAAATATAATATATGAATATTCCATGTTTTCAAAAGCAAAAGAATCACAATTTCATGAAACTACCATTAGAATCTAATACAAATTCCAATATTTCATTAAAGTACCATATACAATGAAAACTAGGTTCTACTGACTAGAAAATTTCACTTTTATAAAATATACATCTATGAAAACCCTAAAGACAATAATTAAATACTTGATGTGTATTTTGAAAATATATTAAAACTATTTTTACATAAAACACCTCAAGTTATACTAAATTACAATAAGGACCCTAGTAAATATAGGTTTAAGCGGGACTAGTTCTCTTGAGCCTTGGGGAGCCGGAGAATATGGGTGCTTACCTATCTAAGGTAGATAATCTAATAAAGGTGTTATCAACACGGTAATTGTCTTGGAAAAAGACACAAATCATGCCGTCTATGCGCAGCAGTTACCGATAACACTAAAAAATAAATCAGGACTTCAATTATGTCTAAAAGCCTGACTCACGTCGAGTCACGGTCAAATATGAAATCAATCTGACTTGAATTCAATTCAAGTATAACTACAATACAACATGAATCCGTCTATACAAGAATTCAATCTATATTGACTGAACCGAACCATATATATACTCTGATTACATGACTATCCATTTATATCCATTCTGTTTACATGATATCATGGTTTCGGCAAGTCATCCATATATATAACAAAACAATACAATCAATACAAAAGACATTACGGGGTTTTAAAGGGGTAGACTGGTACAGAATGTGTTTGAAGTGGCACGAGACGGTCACTTTAATACACCTAACCTGAATATCCATTGCTATTATACTGTGGCTTAACGGTTCCTTGTACTCCATATACCTTAGTCTCCGGAATAGTGGGACTCCTCTCGTATACACTGGCATATTCTGTACCAGGCTACAAACAACTGCGTTAACTGAACAAAAGATAACACTATACAATTATATTCTCGTTTCTGTCTATTCTACTTCTCTCTTTCTTTAGGACTTACCGAACGATTGTTCGCTAACGACATTCCTTTTCTTCTTTCTTTGGAATGTTGTCAGGTGGATCCGACTCACTAGAGATTGAGCCTAGTACTGAGGACTTGGAGCAGTTTTCCATCGACCCAGAGCTGTAGGCACCTGTATATACTTTTCATTTCAGTTATGCAATTGTTTAGGCATTGCTTTTTATTTTTGTATTTACATTTCCAGTTGTACTTGTAAAGAATTGTTAAATAAATAAAAGTTATTGTTCTTTTATATTCATGTCTCTTGTGTACATTTTACTTTATATTGCTTAGATACGCTTAGTGTGTTTACTTCTGAGTTAATACGTAGCGGACCTCGTCGCGCCTCCTTACCATACACTGGGAAGCGGGACGTGACACCCATCGTGCTGCGAGGGAGAGTAGTCACGAAGTCCATGGTAATGTGCTGCCATTTCCACTCTGAGATTGGTAACGGCTGAAGTAGACCAGCAGTTCTGTGATGTTCATCCTTCACTTGCTGACACCAAACACTTGGCTACACTCCTTGCTACTTCACGTTTCATTCCACGCCACCAGTAGTGTTGCCGTAGATTCTTGTACATCTTCGCACCACCGGGGTGTATCGAATATGGAGACTTGTGAGCTTCTTTCATCAACTCTTCTCGAACAGGGCCGACTAGTACACATAAACGGCTCCTATACAGCAAGGATCCATATTCGTGGATGATGAAGTCAGTTCAAAATCCACTTTCTACATGTTCTCAGATCTTTTGTAGCTTGGCATCATTTGCTTGAGCTGCCTTGATCTTATTGACAATAGTGGACTGGACTTCTAAGTTCATCAAATATGAAGCGTTACCTGGCACAACTACTTCAATCTCCAATCCATGCAGTTCTTGTTGTAGTCTACACTGTGCGGTGAGGTTCATTGCTAATGGCTGGCGACTAAGTGCATCAGGAACTACGTTCAACTTCCCAGGATAATACTACAGGTTGATGTCGAAGTCCGCCATGAGTTCTAGCCATCTTCTCTACCGCATGTTGAGTTCCTTCTGAGTAAATACATACTTCAGACTCTTATGGTCGGTGTAAATATCCATTCATTCTCCCAATAGATAGTGGTGCCAAATCTTGAGTGCGAAGATGACGGCTGCCAATTCCAGATCATGTGTTGGATAGTTGCGCTCATGAACCTTTAGTTGTCTTAATGCTAAAGCCACAACCTTTCCATGCTGGTGAAGAACACATCCTAATCCTTTACGGGACGCATCACAATGCACAACGAATCCTCCAGATTGATATGGTATTACGAGGATAGGAGCAGAGGTTAACCTCGACTTGAGTTTTACAAAAGCCTTCTCACATGCTTCTGACTACACTAATGCTTCGTCTTTATGTATGAGCTTGGTCAGGGATGCTGCGACCTTTGAGAATCCTTCAATGAATCATCTGTAGTATCCTGCTAAGCCCAAGAAACTTCTTATATCTTTCACCGTCTTTGGTGTCGGCCACTCGCTGACAGCTGACACCTTAGCTGGATCCACAGAGATTCTTTCGCCTAAACAATATGTCCGAGAAATCCGACTTGATCTAGCCAAAAGTCACACTTGCTGTACTTGGCGTAGAGCTGATGTTGTCGTAATGTCTTCAGGACAATCCGTAAGTGTTCGGCGTGCTCTTTCTGATTCTTTGAATACACTAGGATGTCGTCGATGAATATAAAAACAAACCTGTCTAAGTACTCTTAGAAAACTTGGTTCATCAGGTTCATAAAGATGGCAAGTGCATTGGTCACTCTAAATGGCATTACGAGATATTTATAATGACCATAACAAGTCCTAAATCCCATCTTCGGAATGTCGAACTCCTTGACCTTCACCTGATGATAACCCGAACGATGATCTAGCTTTGAAAAGACACAAGATCCATTTAACTGATCGAAAAGGTCATCGATGTGCGGTAGTGGACACTTGTTCTTAATTGTCACTTCGTTCAGAGCTCGATAATCTATACACATCCTGTAGGAACCTTCCTTCTTTTTCACCAGTAGCACCGGAGATCCCCAGCTTGAAGTACTGGGACGAATCCAACCTTTCTTCAGGAGTTCGTCCAAATGAATGCGGATCTCTTTCAATCCCTCCGGACTTAATCGATACGGAACTTTTATTACTGGTTGTGCGCCGGGTTGTAAATCGATACTGAATTCAAGAGCTCGATCGGGAGGCAAACCTGATATATCTTCCGGCAATACATCCTCGAATTCTCGAACTGCCTCCGATTTCGATTCTTCCACTTGCAACGCTGCAATCTTTGCCTTCTTTGGTTTTTCTCTGTAGACGCTAGGTTCCAAGGTTCGGTCTTCACTTTTGAAGTAGAACACTGGATGATCTGGTATTTCGAACACTACCCTCCTTTGGCGATAGTCGATGGTAGCGAAGAAAGTTACCAGCCAGTCTATTCCTAAGACCACGTCGAAGTTTGGTATGTCCAGCAACTTGAAGTCCGCATAGAATTCTCGACTGTAGACGACCACTGGACACAAACCGTATCCCAAAGTTGCTTTTAGAACGTCGTTCCCTAAACTGACATTCCAGCTAGATACGAGCGGTTTAACGTAGATCCCATGAGTTCGAACAAACCGTTGAGACATAAAGCAATGTGATGCCCCAGTGTTGAAGAGCGTGAGTGCAGGTAAGAAGGCTAGTAAGATTGTACCTAAGTCATATGGGATAGGTTTAGGTATAACAAATATAAGATAACTATGAATTGAAATGACTTGAAAGAGAATATGGAAGAGATTTACCAGTGATAACCTGACTCGTAGCTTCGGCGTCTTCGACCGATATAGTGAATGTTTAGCGTCGCGGCACTTTCTTCTGTGCCTGGTTAAACACTCGGCATTGGGGACGAGCGGTCTGGGTGCGGGGAGTTAGAGCTGGTAGAGTTAACCGGGTAGGAGGAGCTTAGATCGCCAGTCTAGCATGAGGGTTGTTGGGTCCTCGGTTCTGGGGGTATGCTCCAATGACGTGAGTAGAAGACCCACAGATCGGGCACAAGTTGTTCATCCTGCGACAGTTCTTCACAAGATGCCATGTTCTTTTGCAGTAGATGCAAAAGTCTGGCCTGCTGTTGGCGAACGAATCTACTGGCCTCCAAGATGGTCCGTTGAAAGCTGTCCTGGAAGAGACCCCTCCTGTGATCTGGTTCACAGGGCGTTTCAAACCGGCAGTCTGCGGATTTCCCTTCTTCTTCACAACTGCCTCATAGCATCGGGCAGCTTTCAAAGCAACCTCATGGGTTGGGAAATCCCCTGTAGCGAGTGTAGCTTGGATTTCAGGGTCCAACCCTTGCTGAAATCGCCTTGCCCGGATCTCAGTAGTGGGAATAAAATGTGCAGCGAACCTGTTACGACCTTGTGTTAGCAGTGTTGTGAGTGAGATCAGAAAATTAAATTTGAGACAATGTCTTACCTGCTGAGCATGGTAAACTCAGCATCATATTCATCTACTGACTTGACCCACATCGATCCTTGTTGTAAATGGATGAATTGCTTCTCCATGTCAAAGCGGGAAGTCTCTGGGAAGTAGTTGGCATCAAAGCGGGAAGCCTTCCACCAAACTCTGGCATTATCGGTCAGTTGCAACTTAACAACACTCACCCAGGCAAAATTTGGCACTTAAGCTGCTGCCAGATCATCCTCTATCGCTTGAGCCCATTCTTCTGCTTCAAGCGGATTCTCTTTACCCGAGAAGTTCTTTGGGTTCAGTGCCTGAAACTGCTTAACTCCGCGTGCTCCGCCTTGGGGCGGTTCATAAGGATAGCAGTCTATTGCTGATGACCCTCCAATAGGCTCTTGATAGCCTCAAGCAGTACCGTTTGCTCATTGATAGGAGCCGCAATGGTAGGTGGTGGTGGTAGTGTAGGCGGTGGAGTATTGCGATTGACGTTTGTGCTGGTATTGTTTGGAGATTCCATCACCTTGATATAAAAGATAGGTTAGGATAGATTCAAAGAATTTGAAATGCAAGGAATGTAAATGTTTGTTGAATTCATTAATTCTTGTCGTATATTGTTTACGACTTCATGCAGAACTGACCTACATAGGCCACCACAAAACCTGTCATGCTCCGCTTCCCAATAGACAAAAACAGCGACGTGGCAAGCCCACGGCATATTTATTCAGAGAAGGTCATTACCTAAATAAATATACTATGCTTATTGAAACAATAATACATAAAGAAAGAATAAATGGAGACTGTAAAAATTTTCAACAAATATCTTTATTTACAATCAACTTCCAATATTTACAAATACATAAGTTTATGCTGGAAAGTAAATACAATAAGGAAAATGCCTAAATAAGTTGCATACATAAATTGAAGAAAACTAAAGCTGAGCTACCCCTAAGTAGTGATCTGGTTGTAGTCCTCCTCTATGGCTTCAATTTCCTCCGTCTTGACCATATCTGACGAACATTCCAAGAGAAGAAAAGTGGGTAGAATGCTCGTCAGCGAATTAGAGCTCGGTAAGTCCCAAAGATAGGTAAAGAAAATGACAAGTGTAGAATATATGACGAGTAAGAGTATATGCTCATGGGTAAATATATTCTATAGGTCATGATATTGTCATTATGTTAACGCTAAGTTCCATGTGTGAATGTCAACGCAGCCGTAGAAGTATTCACAAGCTCAAGAGTAAGGCCCCGGGAGTAAGGAAACACGGGTCCATTTCATGTGTTAGCAACAGGGCTCTACGCTGTGGATGAGTCAACCCGACCGATATTCGAGTAAAATAAAAAAGCGCTTAATACGGAACTCCTGAAGCTCCGTTGGATTCACACAAGAAACTATCCCAAGCACCCCGAGTATAATATATATCATAACTGTATAGTATACTTAATTGGTTTGGTTGCTTGATTGATTAACATGTCTTAATCGAAACCATAGATTGCAAAAGGTGTAGAATGTATTCGAGTGAGTCGAGTAATAGGCGAGGCATGACAATTGCAATCTTGGTTCGAGTCAAGTTGGTTCGAGTAGTTTAGGTTCGAGTTTAGATTCGAGTGAGGTAAGCGTTCGAGTTTGAGTTCGAGTTCGAGTTCAAGTTTAGATTCGAATTTGGATTCGAGTTCATGTATTTTCATGTGAATTGATGTAAATTGTTAAAAATCTTATGTTCGGGACAAATCGGCAACTGCTGCACATGGACGACAGGATTTATGTCTTTTTCCAAGACAATTTCCATTTGATAACTCCGTTAAGTTTTCTAACCTGAATAGGTAAGCACTCACTTTATCTGGCTCTCTAGGGTTCAAGAGAAATGATACCGCTTAAACCTATATTAATCTATAGTCTTTAAAATATTGTTTTTGCATATCTCGAGGGGGTTTTATGAAAAATATATATTAATATTGTTTAAAAAAATAACCTCGAGGGTGATTTGTAATATTTAGGGTTTTCATGAACATGTATTTTAATTGTTGTGGTGTTTTGGTGATTAAACCTAGCTTTTTTAAAGTTTATGGTATTTTTATGAAAAACTAACTCTTTTGGAAACTCGATGGTATTTTATTAAGAATTATAACTTTCATTTTAAAGAATATAGTTTCATAGTATGTTTTTATTGAAAATACGGATTCATAATTTTTATACAATTTTTCAAAAATTAGTTTTGTTTAGAAAAGTCGCATTTCTTAAAAGCAGTTTTTTATTTCCTTTCGAGACCGAATACGTCGTGAGGAGTTCTGCATCTCGCTCTACTGTCCCAAGGATATGCGATAATCTGCACCATCCATTAGCGGGTCCTCTAACAAGGGTTGTAGAGGCGTAGCCAAGGATTTCAAAATACTGATTAAAAGAAACCCGTTTTGTAAAGGTGTGTTATTTTAATGTAAAACCTATTCTTTAAATAGACCATAGAACTAGAATACCGTGCTATGAAACCATGGTGTGCGTGTGGAGTAGTTCGTTACCTCGTGAGAGTTTCCTAAAGGTTTTTTTTATCAATTATTGAAAAGGGGTTATACTAAAGTTCATGGTATTTTAATGAAAAAGTTCGTTATATGTTTGTTTCATATGAAATTTTTTTAAACTAAAAACTAAATGATGTGAATAAGGTTAAGATTAGTGTAGAATGTTAATTTGATTTAATTTTCTTATCAAGTGGAATACAAAAATTAAAAAAGAGGAGTACATCGGAGATAACTCCACTTTTGTCGATTTGTTTTAAAAAATTGTTTTGAGATGGAAAAGGATAGAGATGAAAGGACTTACATGTTTAGGTGGTTAGCAAGAGAGAAAGAAAGATTTCGGGTGTCGTGTCGTCGTCGGAAATGCTCCGGTCATCGAGTTTGGCTTGCTACTCTACTTGTGGTGCTTAACTCCACTTGGTACTTAGAGAGTTCGAGAGAATTTTTGCTAGAAATTTCAAAATAGGGAAGAGCTAGGGCATGGGGTGGTATTTATAGTGGAGAATTAGGGTTTGGGAATTAAAAATGTGGATTAAAAGAATTTAAATGGTGTTAAATGGTGAATTGAAGAGTCTCTGTTTGATTGCAGGAAAATCAAACAGTGCAGAGGAGTTATGGGGAGTCGAAGGGACAAGTGTGCAAAGCACGGAGGCAAATGGGCTCATCTTGACCATCGGCCCCGGCCCTAGGGGCAAAACGGGGGGTCGGATCTTGAGGCCTTGCATCGAGATTCGTGCCACGTGGAAAGTTGGGTGTGTACACCTCATTGCTCCTGTTTGATTTTTCTGAAACTTTTCGTTTCTCCATGTATTGCACGCGCAACTCTTGGGCTTCCGATAGATTAAAAAGAAAAATCTAAAAATAATTGGGTCTGATGAGATTCGAATGCACAGGCTATGTCACAGCAGTGTAGAGGCTTTACCACTGAGCTACAAGTTGCTTCTTGCTTTTATTTAACAAAAATAACTTTTAACTCTTACCTAGGCTGTAATGCCCTTTACTGTGAAATACAAGAAATTTCTGTACAGGAATTTCAGAGTCGTTACAATATTAGAGATACGGTATATATATATATATAATTTAGATGTGTATACCCAGCTAATAGGGTTCTGGGATACTATAAACCATAGTCGTGTACGTGTAGGAAGGTATATCCCTAGTTTTTAGTTTTCTTTAGTCCATGGATTATATGTATTTACGCTTATATGTATATGTCTATAAACATAAGGAAAATTACAAGATGATATAATGAGATGAGGATATGATCGGATATGATGACACGGGTCAATATGATTTGGTATGAAGATACGGGGCGATATATATATTATACGATATGACATGATATGATATATGATGATATGAGATGAGACGATGTACATGACTATAGATCCGTACTATTGATTAATGATATCGTGCGATGGATTATACCGTATGTGATTTGATGAGGATGAATCACCGACACATATATATCGATTCGAGGAATATTGATTAAGATCACTTAAGTAGATATTAGGATATATTTAGAACCATACCTATTTTCGAAACTAACGAATCGTTATGCACTTTTAAATGACAATCTCAAGGGACACTACAGATTTTCAAATGGCATCTTTTTCTCAAAAACACCATAGCCCCTATTTTCAAACAACGATTCATACCATTTTAAGCTATACTGTATGTTTCATATGTAGTCACGTATTTTATACTGTTCGCGTTTACGCTTTTCTTATTTCTGTTACGCTCGTATTGCTTTCATTGGCGACATACCTACTACGTTTCCTTGTGTTCATCTTTATATGACTTCTTCTGCTAGGACACATGCACCATTACCGATGATGCGCATATTGCACGTACACATACTCGCTGGCTCACACACACATCATCGGCAATTGCCATGCCGCGTACACATTAGAAACAGCTATATCACTGTATTGTTCCCTAAATTGTAGAATTAAAATTATTTTTTTAGTACTCATTACCGCACATGCTAGCTTAGATATTGCACTTCGTTACTTAGTTACATGACATACTTATATGAAAACACTGGTTATACCTTACAGTACTGTTCTGTGCTTGTACTTACTGTTCCATCATGGTTACATGCATATGCGATTCTATTTTCATGAGATTTCTGGATTTGAGAACCGCAGATACATTTTTAAAGTCTTATGATTGTTTTAAAAATACGGTTTCTCTTGATATGATATTTCGACGTCCACCATCAGATTTCTCGGTTCTGAGCTATAATACTACCCGATTCGAGGAGTGAGGAGGCACCGTTTGCGGGTATATGGTGGACCCGGTACGGTATCCCGGAGCAAGAAGATCGTATAGAAAGGAGTTGAGCCCGGCAGGAGAATACTACCTACCGGTGATAGTGTTGGACTCGGCGGTTATTCGGAGGATACCAAACGGAGCGACTGAGACAGATGGATATGAGGGCCGATCCGAAGAGACGGCGCCTAAAATATGAGGATTTATGTGTCGCTGCTAAACACGGGTTTTGAGATGATTTCGAGTGTCGATGCTGGGCACTTAGGTTTCTTGATGATTTGATGTGTCGTTGATGGACACACGTTGGATGATACACGTACATACACATATATGACACAGACGGCTTGGTATTATATATTGATGCAGGCACGATATTGTTATCATTACACTTACATATACACGATCACCCTAGATACCACATGGTATGATATTATTATATTACCGTCTGACCTAGGAGATCGACATACATTCGATTTATACCTGATGATGTCTTCTACTCGCGAGTTGGCAACTCAACCCCGTTATGCCACAGTTTTCTTCCAGGACCGACCGCTCGTATCAGTAGTAGCTAGCTGGCAAACAGTTTTCTTCTGGGTAATTTGCATTGGTAGGTGGGGTACACTTTGGATCGTGACCACCATTTTTATACATTTATTCAGTTGTATCTAGTTAAAAGCTCCATCAACCAGACTATGTATATTTGGTAGACTTAGAGACCATAGACTTATATATTCTTTCAGACTTAGAGCGAGATATGTGTATTATTCTTTATTCTGGGTTTGATGATGTTTTGGTTTCTGTACATTCTTTGCTGTGTTTGATCTTCACCTTGGGCGTCGTATATTTGTATTTGTGTGGTTGTTTCTGCCAATTGGCGAAGAGCTAGCTCCCGCTTGGGGATGCCTAGATTATTGTTGTTATGTATTGGTTTTGGATCAAATTTACAAAAGAGGTGCAAACCAAATTTCAAATGACGAAAATGTTTTCAACTATAGTATACAACTCACTTGTATTTCCATATATCACTACTTATACTTTTAAAGAAAGAACTTGATTACATTATAACTTTATTTCAAAACTGCACCTCTATTATTTTCCTAAAAAGGTTTATATTTCTGGGCTTTCGGCTTACTTGGGTTACGGTGGGGTCCTATAGGCTCCACGAGATCCAAGTGTCCATGTGCCAATTTCCCGGTCGTGATATTTATCTAAACAGGATGGTTCCCACTGTTTCCTCAAATCCTCCTTCAAACCATAAAAGAAGAATTAGTCGGGATTAATCGCACCCTACAATTCTTGCTTAACCTTTCGGCCAGGCTAGTGTTGGTACTTCAAGGGAGGTTTTACAACGCTTTCGCGAAGTTCCTTAATTAAAAAAAACTCTTTTCCCTAGAGGCGTAGCCTTGCTAACACCGTTCTAGACACCTACTTGGTTTACAACATTGATTGTAAAGTGAAAAACTCTCCCAAGGAGTAATAAAACTCACGGTGGGATCGAGATCCAATTATCATTGTGTGACAACTTTGAAGAAATCCTACCAAAATCATTACACTCCAGATGGTATGAAAAACTAGCAAGTTTCATTTTCCTTTGAAACTCCTGATATGGATTTTTGCCCCAGGCGCTTATGACCTTAACGAAGGCTAAAATATCATAAGATGCAAATCAAGTTCTACCCGTCATTGTCCAAGTTAATTTGAACCCATTCGTACAAACCCTTGACGAAGGCCAAAATAGCTGAACACCTGTCCCAGATTAACACATCTATCTATGCTATAGATGAATACCCAGCATCTATCAATCACTATGCCTTGGCGAAGGTCAAAATATATAACTTGAATACAACTAAATACCCATTTGAAATGACGGAGGGCTACGGCTGGTTTTGACGAAAACCATGAATTTAATGAACTTGATATAGTCGAAGGAACCATGATAACTTTTAAAAGGAGTGGTTTAGGCTCCGCATTTAAAAGTTGTTTTTAAAGAAAACCGAGTGGTTTTGAAATTGTTCCAAAGATTTAACTTTGGTTTGTTTTCTTTGCATTAAACAATATTAATGTTGTCCCATCATTTAACCCTATCATTGCAGAAAGAAATGAAAATAGAACGTACACTTATGCCATCCGCATTCGCCATAGGGCCCCGTCATGCACCAGTAGGTTACTTAATTAACGGCAGAACGGGGGCTGAACTAGCGCGGGTGCAAAACATAAGCAATGTTTATTATATATAATATATACATAGTCATTCGTCTCACACAGTAATAGCCATTCCAGATCACAGATCACAGCAACACAGATGAATATATTGGAAATAGTAGGATTTCCGTGATTCGTTTCAGCCTAGAACGAAAAACGGATTCCGCGGTCATGATGAATAGCCAAACCTCCACCCTAGACCCCTACGGGTGCAGCAAAATACTCGCTAAATTCCTGAAGTGAACCAACCTCCCTCAATGAAATGAGTAGTCCACTCGGCACTTCAAGAACCCGGTAGTTTGTGCACCCCTCCTTGGGTTTATCCTAGGTGCAAGAAAAAGTAAATGAAATAATACAACGGTGGCTACAACCTCAACCCGGATGTGTCCCGCAAAAGAATATAACATCAATTTACAAATATACATGAATGAAAGAAAAGAACACTCTTCTCACATTCCCCCGGCTATTCATTCACGATGATCCAATACTTCATATCCACAAACCATAAATAGGATACAAGATATGTGCAACCTCCACTAATCGGCATATAGCAATTAGTAGACGTTTAGAAACATATGTATGAACAAAATACACATATAAGCAAGAATTTAGAATTTCGATCGATTAAAAGTTTTTGCATTTACCCTATGTACAAACCAGTACACAAACAAATCTGGGCAAAAACCAAATGTACCAAAAATCACATTTCCATGAACCTGAACCCCAGAAAAAATTGGAGCTGTTTGGCCATAATTAGGCCGCGGATGCACTGCCAAATGACCTATTTGGCCGCGAATTAGCGGTCTAATTATGAGCTCATATGCTCAAATTTTTTTCTTGGTTCCAGAAAATCCTGCACATGATTTTAAGGTCACTGAAAATATTTTTTGAACAACTTTAAAAAACGAACAACAAGCTTGTAACGGAGACGCGATTCGGATAATTTATGTCGATCGAAGTTCTAAATACGTGCTCTGATACTACTGTAAGTCGATGTCACACACCCCATATGGTTTGTGGGGAGGCGGAATTTACAAAAAATAATTTTATACAAGCAACATCGACTAAATATCCAAGATTGTTCAGAAACCCTAACTAGCAAAACACATAGAGGTTCTAAACTACTATAATAGAGTTTTATACCTCTAAGAATCTTGTCCTTTGGTTCATCTTCTCCTCTTCTTGAGCTCCTAGAAGATGTGGATCAAGCTCGATCGTCGACCTCCTCGTGTCAAAGACGATCCACCCGAGAGTCTATAGTTCAAGCTCTAACTTTAAGAATGAGGTAACTAAAGTACCCAGTTTGCTAATCTAGGTAGTTTAGGAGATGTAGAGAGTTAATTGGACTGTTTTATCTCAAAGAACCTTAGGATTCACAACACATGTGAGGGTTAGGGTTTGAGGAAGAAGGATAAAAGCAAAATGGAGAGAGAATGAAAAAACATAAATGATCAAATGAAGTGAGCAAGTGAATAATGGGTAATACTTTTCTCCAAATCAAGCATGTAATATTTTTCCATAGAAAAATACAACCATGCTTGAATAGTAAAGTCAAATGAAATAAACAAATGAATTATCCATGCTTCAACCATGCCACAAATATCTCTATTTTCCATCTCATTAATCTATTTTCCAAAAATAGATAAAACCAAAATGAGGTATCCCCTTCTCGAAGCATCTCTTGTAAAAATTACAAGAATGCCCTCACCGTATATACATACCCGTATTCGTACTGCAAAAAATATGAATACAAAGAGATAAAGATAATCCAATAATATAATACTAGAATCCGGCTTAATTCTAAGCCCACTAGTATTATCTGTCTGAACAACATCCGTGTAGCTAGTACACGTATATGATCGGAACCCTGCACTTAAAACCATACGGCCTCCATATTGTTTTGCCTGAACCAGGAAAACCTTCTGTGTGGGACTCTAAAGACTCGACCGTACGCTTGCAGTGGGTTTAACCATAAGTCCGTCAGTGGCACTAGCTGTACGTAACGGCAATCCAGGTACCTATCGAAAAGGTCAACGAGCGAACTTATCCGAAACCCTACTGAGCCTATCCGTGACAATCTCCATACAGTTCAGTCTGTTTTTCTAAAAAGTATCGCATATCGGGCCTAGGGGGTGGTAAACGTCAGACCCCTAATAGCGTATTAAGTCGTGTCGTTGTAGATCCTAATACACCCTGAGAAACTACTGGTGTACCTACGAGTAAATCTCACTTGCCCTGGTCAGGGACTTTGTGTATTGGCTAACCGAACACAGCGCGTATCAGCTCCCAATACCAGGAGAGACGAATCCCTTCTAACCCCTATTGCCTCCAAGTGCTTCAGGACTGCACCGA
Source organism: Agapanthus africanus (assembly GCA_030015575.1). Classification (NCBI taxonomy): domain Eukaryota; kingdom Viridiplantae; phylum Streptophyta; class Magnoliopsida; order Asparagales; family Amaryllidaceae; genus Agapanthus; species Agapanthus africanus. The sequence goes on along the minus strand of CM057347.1, from coordinate 199,054,720 downwards.
ACAACTACCTATTTGCACGACTCATTTGAGCCATGGTAGGATAGTAATCTAAGTACAATGGGAACACACTCGAGACGAATAGTGATGTTAAGTCAACAGACTAACCTGTACTCATATCACCGGGGAACTGCTAACCGGCGATAAGTATAATACCAACCAGCAGTTCCCAGCGAGTCCATCCAGTATAACTCATAACCCAATGAGCACATGTATACTTTCTCTGGTACTGTATACCAATGGCTGCGGGACAGGCCACCTCCACTGACGGGGACAAGAAGCGTATACACTATTCTACTCTGGAGTATCGATGCCCTGTCTTGATAATCCTATGACTAAGGACAAGCTTAAGGATGTGCTTATGGACTACCTAGCCCCCACTAGTGTGACTGCCATTAAAATGCTGGTAGTCAAGCAAATATCATAAGGGCTCTATCAATATGTATAAGTGATATGTTAAATGAATCATATACACATATTAAGATAGAATCATATACACATATTAAGATAGAATCAAACCAGATATCATACTATCATATTGAGCAAGACTGTTGTTATATCTGTGTATATCCCAAGCTTCCAAAATGTAATATACAATCCAGTACTATACAATAATGGCCTTTTGGGCATATATCACTAACAAGATATAGCTTACGCACTTAGCGTGGTGAGTCGGTATCAGTCGAACCCAGGAGAGAACCACTGGATAGCAGTGAAGAACATTCTTAAGTACCTGAGAAGGACTAAGGAACTGTTCTTGGTATACGGTAACGGGGACCTCCAGGTGGAGTCCTTTACCTATTTGAGCTTCTAGACTGACAAGGTTGATAGCAAATCTGTCTTGGGTTTTGTGTTTACCCTCAACAGAGGGGCAGTCCGTTGGAAGATTTCCAAACTGGACACCGTCGCAGACTCGACGATAGAGGCTGAATACATTGCTGCAAACGATGCCGCAAAAGAAGCTGTCTGGATTAAGAAGTTCATTACTGAACTTCAGGTGGTTCCATCCATTGTTGATCCAATACCTAGGTATTGCGACAACAATGGGGCTATGGCTTTAGCGAAGGAACCACGGTCCCATTAGAAATCCAGACATATCTTGAAGCGGTATCACCTGATCAGGGAGATCGTGGATCGCCAGGAGATCGAGGTATGGAGAGTAGAAACAAAGGACAACACGGCAGATCCATTCACCAAGGCCATCCCTCAAGTCCAGTTCGAGAGACTGTTCGAGATGTTGGGTATACGGTACGCCAGCAACTGGCTTTAGTGCAAACGTTGGGTACTTAATACGCCAATTACAGGCCTTAGTGCAAGTGGGAGATTGTTGGATATGTATGCCCTAGAGGCCTTCATTATATAGGATGCTAGGGATATGTATGTACAGTACAATCTTGCTCGATATGATAGTATGCTATTTGGTTTATCTTTATCTTAACATGCGATATGCTTTACTTGTTATTTCATATCTCGTATACATGTTGATAAAGCCCGTAGGATCCTATCTTGACTACCAGCGTTGTGATGGCAATCATAATTGTGGGAGCTGGGTAGTCGATAAGCACATCCTTAAAATTTCCTTAGTCATAGGAGTATCGAGACTGGTGTAGGGTTCCTATCGACGGCAGTAAGGTTTCGGGAGGCATCGTCCATGCCATTTTAAAATTTTTGCCATTTCAAGGAACTCTAAACTAGAATCGTTAACTAGAATATTATACGGAAACAAAAGTAAACCATTTACAACTAAGTGAACTAGAAATACAACCTTTGTAGATGGGTCCTTCACTTCATAAGCTCCTTGTAGTAGTCCCTTCGCTGCGTTGATGGAACTCCCGAACCCCTGCATGGCTTCACAAGGCGAATAGAACGTTCTTGCTTGAAGTCTTCGAGGCCGAAGATGATCTACGTCGAGGGAATACTGGCTCAAGCTTCTACTTCACTAACTAAAGGATTAGTGAAGCAAACACCCTTTACTAAATTTCTATTCTAGTAGAGGATGAGGAAATAGGAAGTGGGCTCACTTTAGAATTATTTTTCTCATAATACTTTCTCACTTTTTCAAACCCTAGAATGCTTTTTGAGCTTGAGGATGAGGATGAAGATGAAAAAATGTGAAGAGAATGAAATGATCAAGTGAGTGAGCAAACCATGGTGAGTGAGTATCATATACTAACTCATGTAGAGACATAACCATGGCTAATTTGTATGGTTAGGTTACTAAATATCTTAAGTAAAACAAAACTAATGGACTTAGTCAAAGCATCCACAAGCTTCCACTAGCTTCATGCATTAATCTAATATTCCACTAATTTTGTTTTCAATTTAAATATTAAAACCCAATATTATAAATAGCTTGGTGTAAGTCTCATACACCCATGTTTGTTGTATCAAAAACCATGATACAAAAAGAAAACACAATTTAATATATATCATATATATATTAAGTGTGCACATGTGAGAAAAAAATGCTTAAGTGAGCAAATGTTAGTTAATGTAAATTAGTATATCAAATATACAATTATACACTAAATCATTAAAACAACACTTGATTTAATAATCCGGCTATATCACATATAACCGACTAACATCCAATGTATCGACTTATCGAATCAACGTTTGATTCGATAACCGGATATATCACATATAACCAACCGATACAAAAGACACGAGAATAGAATACGGTATCACATACACGCGTTATTCTCGGTCCTGCACATATCACATATGTGCTCCTATTTCGTTTTGCCTGAGCCAGTAAAACCTCTATGTAGGACTCTAAAGACTCGTCAATACGCTGGCAGTAGGTGATGATCACATCAAGCACCCACAAGCCGTCAGCGGTACTAGCTGGACGTAACGGCTACCCGGGTATTGAGCGATCAGAAGATCAGCAAGCAAGCCCGCTCCAACTCCTGCAAAAGCCTGACGGTAACACTTGTCGTACAGTCCGGTCTCCTCGTCTGATATGTCGCGTATCAAGTCTAGGGGTGGTAAACGTCAGACCCCAAAAACCGATAAGTCATGTCGATGTGAGGCTCATAACGGGTCGAGAAACTACTGGTAACACTTACCAGTAAATCTCTAAATCAGCCCTGGCCAGGGACTTCCCTGTTATGGCCAATCGAGCACAGCGCAACATCAACCCCCAATACCGGGAGAGACGAAACCCCTCCCATCGCTCATTGCCTCCATGTGACTCGGGACTGTACCCAAAAACCACCATTTTGCATGCCCTCTTGGACGTGGTAAGGTGGAAATCAAAGCACAGTGGGAATCACACAAGAATCTATGATGATCTCAGGTCTACAGACTAACCTGTACAAGTGTCACCAGAGAACTGCCATCTGACGTGAGGTATAATACCATCTGGGAGTTCTCGGCGAGTCCGTCTAGTGTACCCAGTCTCCACTGAGCACCCGTATACCATCTCTGATGTCAAACACCAATGGATATGGGATCATCCATCGCCCATCTCATGGGTCGAGAAGCGTATACACTAGTCTACTCTGGTATATCGATGCCCCGTCTCGATACACCTACGACTAGGGACATTAAATGATGAACTTATAGACTACCATGGCCCCACTAGTATGATCAGCATCATAGCCCTGGCAGTCAAGTACACATCCTAAGGGATTTACTAACATGTAACCATAAGACAGTATCAAGAGACTAGTATACATGTTAAGATAAAGAGCAGCCAGATAGCATACTATCATGTCGAGTAAGAAAGTCCTCTCTATATATGTCCAAGCATCCAATATAATATACATCATATGTACAATACTGTCCTCTAGGGCATACATACAACTAACAATCTCCCACTTGCACTAGGGCCAGCTGCTGTAGTATCTCATACCGAGCATCCCGAAGAGTCTCTCGAACTGTATCTGGGGAATGGCCATCGTGAGTGGATCCGTTGTGTTGTTCTTCGTGTCAACCCTCTTGACCTCGATCTCCCGGCGATCAACTATCTTACGGATTAGGTGATACCGCCTCAGAATATGCCTGGATCGCTGATGGGACCTAGGTTCCTTGGCCAAAGCCAGCACTCTATTGTTATCACAATACAAAGGTATTGGATACTCAATGGATGGAACCACTCTAAGTCCAGTTGTGAACTTTTTGATCCAGACAACCTCTTTGGCAGCATCGTTGGCAGCAATGTATTCAGCCTCCATCGTCGAGTCTGCCACGGTTTCCTGCTTGGAACTCTTCCAGCATACCGCCCCTCTATTGAGGGTAAAGACAAATCCCGAGTGCGACTTAGAGTCATCCTTATCACTCAGGAAGCTCGAATCAGTAAAGGACTCCACTTGGGGTTCTCCATTACCATACACCAAGAGCATCTTTTTAGTCCTTCTCAAGTACTTGAGAACGCTCTTCACAGTTGTCCAGTGACTCTCTCCAGGATCTGCTTGATACCTACTCACTACACTTAGTGAGTGTGCTACATCGGGTCTGGTACATAGCATCGCGTACATGATAGAGCCTACTGCCGAAACATAGGGTATCCCTTGCATGCGAGCTCTCTCCAAATCAGTCTTTGGAGACATCTCTTTAGAGAGAGTGAGTCCAAAGATCATGGGTAAAAACCAACGCTTGGATTCTTCCATACTAAACCTCTTTAGTATGGTGTCAATGTACCTGGATTGGGACAATCCCAGTATCCGTTTAGATCTATCTCTATAGATCTTAATCCCCAACATGTAGGAGGCATCCCCTAGATCTTTCATCGAGAATTTTTGTGATAAGAAGAGCTTGACCGATTGCAGCATAGGAATGTCATTTCCTATCAAGAGTATGTTATCCACGTACAATACGAGGAAGATAACCTTACTCTCTGCCACCTTCTTGTATATACAAGGTTCATCTACGTTTTTTACAAAATCAAACTTTTTGATAACGACATCAAAGCAGATGTTCCAACTCCGCAATGCTTGCTTTAATCCATAAATGGATTTAAGAAGCTTGCACACCTTCCCGCTGCTCCCACTAGCTACGAAGCCCTCTGGTTGAGTCATGTACACGCTCTCTTCTAAATCACCATTTAGAAAAGCGGTCTTAACATCCATTTGCCAGATTTCGTAGTCATGATATGCAGCGATGGCAAGCATGATCCGGATGGACTTAAGCATAGCCACTAGAGAAAAGGTTTCGTCATAATCAACACCTGGTCGTTGACGAAAACCCTTTGCAACATGTCTAGCTTTAAAAGACTCCACTTTCCAATCTACACAAAGTTTTTTCTTGAAGATCCACTTGCTCCCAATGGGTTTTACCCCTTCAGGAGCATCTTCCAAAGTCCATACTTTGTTGGTGTATATGGATTCCATCTCGGACCGCATTGCATCCAGCCATTTCACTGAGTCACCACTCGTGATGGCCGGCTCGAAGCTAGTTGGGTCATCATCCTCCATGATGCAATCCTCGCTCCCACCATCCATGAGAAAACCGTAGTATCTCTCAGGTGGGTCAGGAACCCTACTAGATCGGCGGAGTGGCTGGGGTTCATCGGGAACTACCGAATCCTCCGGTTCCACCAAATCTTCTGTCGTAGTCTGTATTGCTGGAACTCTTCCAGTTCTACCTCCTTACCACTAATCTCTTTTTCAAGAAATTCCTTTTCTAAAAAGGTGGCATGTCGAGAAACAAACACCTTTTGTTCCTCGGTGTGGTAGAAGATATACCCGCGCGAATGTTTGGGATATCCAATAAACTTACACAGAATGGACCTTGCCCCGAGCTTGTCCGGATTTTGTGTTTTCACATATGCCGGACAACCCCATATATTAACATAATTAAGATATGGTCTCTTCCCTTTCCATATCTCATATGGAGTGGTTGGCACAGATTTGGTGGGAACCATATTCAATAGGTCTACAGCTGTTTCCAGTGCATACCCCCAGAAGGAAATAGGTAACTCAGCTATGCTCATCATAGAGCGCACCATATCTAATAGGGTGCGGTTCCTCCGTTCCGATACACCATTGTGCTGTGGTGTATATGGAGGAGTTAGCTGAGAGAGAATCACATTCTCTTTTAGGAAGTCCAGGAATTCATTACTCAAGTATTCACCTCCTCGATCAGATCGAAGGATTTTAATACTTTTCCCGGTTTGGTTCTCGACTTCTTGTTTACATTCTTTAAATTTCTCAAAAGCTTCTGATTTGTGTTTCATCAGGAACACATATCCGAATCTAGAGAGATTGTCAGTGAATGTAATGAAGTACTAAGAACCATTCCTGGCATGTGTAGACATGGGACCGCATACATCACTATGTTCCAGTCCCAAGAGTTCAGTAACTCTTTCTCTGTGTCCCGTAAACGGAGTTTTGGTCATCTTGCCTTTGAGACATGATTGACAAGTGTCATAAGATGAAAATTCAAAAAGATTCAAATATCCATCTTTATGCAACTTAGCTAGCCGTGTCGCATTGATATGACCAAGTCTACAATGGCACAAGAAGGATTCGTTCATTTCTGAACTCTTCCTCTTGTGTGTGTTTGTTATGCTTATAACCGTTGATTGATTTAGAACATAAATGCCATTGCACAACGTGCCTGATCCAACCAACTTTTGGTTCAGGAAAATGTTCATAACATTATCCTGTAATACAAAATTATATCCCTCTTTACTTAATAAAGAAACCGATATAATGTTGCATATCAGGTTCGGCATGTAATAGCATTCGTTCAGAATCAATGTATTACCAGTTGGTAATACAAGGTGATATTCCCCGACGGTTTTAGCCGCAACAATTGCACCATTTCCAACCCTTATGTCTTTATCACCTTCTCCAAGTTCACTACCTTTTCTCAGCCCATGTAACTGATTACATATATGGGATCCTGACCCGGTATCTAATACCCAGGACGTAGAGCAAATAGAGAAACAGTTCTCTGTAACGAACACACCCGAAGAAAATGCATCAACATGTACTTTCTTCATTCGGGTGGCATGGGAATCCTGGTATTCCCCTATATCCTGTTCAGTCTTATAACTTTTATAAGAAAGAACGGAACCAACGTTCCCCAGCACAGTATAACATGTGGGTTCGGTCAATACATCCATATTATTATCTTGATTAAGGCATGATATGGTCGCTACCTGGAGAGAGAGAGAAGAAAACACTTTAGCGTATGCTCTTGCAAGATCAGATTAGTTATTATTTTATCTAATCAGGATGGCTCCTACTGTTTTTATCAAATCTTCCTTCAAACCCTAAAAGGAAAGACTAGCCGGGATTAATTACACCCTACAATTTCGCCAATCTTTCAGCCAGGCCAGTGTCGGTACTTTGAGGGAGGTTGCCCGTGCTTTCACATGGACCTAATTGAAATAAACCTCGTTTTCTCATAGGCGTAACCCCGTTAACACTTTTCTAGACACCTGCTTGATCGGCTAATTGTCCTGTGTAAAACTCTCCCAGGAGTAACTGTTACTCGCAGTGGGTATCGGGATCCAACTATCTCATAGAAGGTATACAATCTCATTGCAAATTTCAACATTTGAAATTCCCGATAATATTTTGCCCCTAGCGTCCCATGACCTTGATGCAGGCCAACAAACCATAGTGCGCTAGTCAAGTTCAATCCATCATTTCTTGATTGAATAAAACCCACCCGTATGACCCTTGACGTAGGCCAACAAAGTTGCACGAGTACCCTAATCCAATCTGCATCATATGCATAAGAAGATAATGTCAGCTACCACACACTACGCCTTGACGCAGGCCAACAAACATAGCATGAATACTAAGTAGGACTTATCTGAAATGACGGAGGGCTACGACAGGTTTTTCTGAAAACCTATTGCGTAATGAACTTGATATCATTGTAGAAACAAGTGAATTTTGAAAAGGAGTGTTTTTGAGGCTTTCATTAGTTTTGCTAAAGAGGTCATTCCCGGTGAAGGGGGCTCTTTCCTCATCGAATAAGGTGCGGGATATATCATATATATCACTATGCAAAGCAAAACTCCAAAAGCAATCAAAAGCATTTGCCAGTTTTGCTAGAGAGGTCATTCCTGGTGAAGGGATCTCGGCTTTTTCCTCATCGAATAAGGTGCGGGATATATCATATTTATCACTATGCAAAGCAAAACTGTAGCTACCCCTTTTGAAAATTTGATTCTACAACATCTTTTCGGTTTCTTTTCTTTCATTAATCACATTAATGAAGTCCCATCATGTAACATTTCAGAAAAATAAAATATTATATTTGGGAAATTTTTATAATTTAATAATAAAATATTGAATATTTTAATAAGACGGTATAATTAAATACCGATAAATTGGGAAAATTTTGGAAAATTATGGAAATTTCTGAAATGAGGGTGTTTTATGTGATTTAGGCGAATTATGAACTTTTATGATTATTTATATTCACTTTTAGTGCTAATCGCGATTAAACATCGCTAATCGTGTATTAAACCGGATTTGTGCACATGACATGCACCATGTCATTTTTACACTTGTTACATTTTTCCTACATGATTTTTGGGTGTATGGTTACTGTTTTGGGTTTACTATTGCAAAGAGAAGGAAATAAAAGAAAAGGAAAAAAAAGGAAATGATGAGAAAGAGACACAATGATTGCAAAGGGGATGGGCATGAGAAAGAGAGGGTGAGGGGTCAAACCATAGGCATGGCTCATTCTTTCTCTCTTCATCTATTCACCCTTTCTTCTCCCTCTTCACCCATGGCAAAACCCCCTCTCCCACCACCTCCAAACCCTCAAAACACCCCCAAGACAAACATAAAACCCCATCTCATTTTCATTAAAAATGTTCACTAGCTCAAGGGAAGCACATTGGACCAAGAAAAATCCAATTTTGAGGACTTTGGGCAACTCAAGAAAATTCTTGAGTTGCCAATTGAGGTATTTCCTTTACCCTTACCATAGTTTTCCATTCACTTTAGCACCTATGTTTGTTTGGAACCGATATATCGATGTTTAGTGAACTTAGAAATTTCTAGTTAGGGTTAGGATTTTGAATTGAGTTGTAAAGTGAAATTGAGGCTAGTAGTGACCTTAAACCCCTGTTAGTGATATCATATTGGGCTAGAACCTGAGACTTAACCCCGAAATACGAACTTAGAAACCCGATATCGGAAAAACTGTGAAATTTGGATGGTAATTGGAAATCTGCTAACACTCGGGGACCTGAAAAATTATTTAGCAAGGACAGTGATGCATGCAGGCAACCTGGGACCCCCCAGTGAAACCCTAGCCCCTACCTCCCCAACCTGGCCACAGATTTAACCCAGATGGCCGCAAATTGCGGCCTGGGTCCCACCATTTTGGTTCGTGCTTGTTCTGTAGGTCCATCTCCAGTAAACTAGACCCTTGGCATATGCAAAATTGTCTAATTTGACCTAGGGTAAAATTTAGGACCCTTTTCAATAGTTGTTGTTTTGATTCGTGGTTTCGTTTCTCGTATTTTGAATTCTGGATTTTTGGAATTTGGTTTTAACTCGATGATCTGACGTTTGTACGACGATATCGAGGGTCATTTGATGGTTTTGAAGGCATGATCCATAGGTTCTAACCTATAGGCCTTAACGTGTCGTTTTGGTTTTCCGATGTAATTTTAATACGCATTTGCGATTGTGTTATATGTGTAGGTGTCCCACGTGATGTCGAGACGTTTACGATGAAGATGGCGACATCGGCATCGGCACACAAGAAGCAAGGTGAGTAGATTTATATCTACGGGGAGAAGTCGGGTGGATGGCGTATAGCACCCCTGAAAAGTCTTAAGAAATGATATGATATGTTATAGATATGCTTTTATATGATATGGAGAGATTGAACACTTAGTAAAGGGAGTTTTAGGTGATCATGGGTTTAGTGTTAGCGAGAATTTGAAGAAGGACACTTGTCGATATTCTTAGTCCCGAAACACTAGAGTAAAGGTTTACATACACGCACATACACATACTAGCTTAAATTGATATCTTTGTGCGTATTGGGACATATTTATATTGGTATTCATGTACTTGGATGATGAGGATGTTATATAATACTTGGGATTGAGTCGATATGTTCGGACATGTTGCCGTGGGATATTTGATATGAGACCGAGATATGTCATGATGTTATAGCGGATCGTTGGATGACGATAGTATGTGGATGATGATATATTTATGATAGTTGACATATGATCGAGATATGAGATGAGGGTTATGATAATTATAATAGATCGCATTGGGCGATGTATACTTCTATATGATGATATGTGTTGATGCCATTGGATTGTATGAGGCTGTAGATTAGTAGTCAGATCATGATCATATCGATGATATTAGTATTGTACTAGACCTAGATCAGTACCCCTGTTCACGATTGGTGATGATGATGATACCTGATGAATAATGACATGAAATGTGATAATTGACCCGTACCCAGATTTGGGATGCCGTACGATAGATTTACCGTACAAGATATATTTATGATGTTAGATCCACATTCTTGACTCGAGGATGTCATATTAATTATTGTATCGTACATGATACTGTTGAGATGAGATCACCGACTACTAGGTATGTATGAATAGATCGACTCAGACTTAGGCAGATTCCCTTACCCTTTTGACTGGGCTCGAGTCATACTTTTAAAGTGGGAAATTGTGGGTATGTTATATACCAAACTGCATGACTCAGATATTGGGTAGGAATATTTTCAGTGTTGCCGTTATCACATCACTTTCTATGTATTCATGATGTTTCATCGCACTGCATGCTTATATTGTGTTTTCATATGCCATTATTGAGATCATGCTATCAGGACACCAGCACCGTTACCGATGATGCGTATGTTCCACATACACTTACTTGCCGGCTCACACACATTATCATCGGTAATTGCCATGTCACGAACATTTTAGAGAATATCACTCATTGACATAGCTTGTTAACTGATAGTTCGACATGGTATTAGCATACTCGTCTTCATATGCTAGATTAGACGTTGCAGTTATTACTTGCTACTACATGCATATTATTATTCACTGTTTACTTGCTATTGATGATTGGATTTCGGATTTTCATGAGATTTCTGGATTTGGAAATGTCATGTGAAAGTTTTATAAATTGATGTGTTATTTTAAAGAGAAAAATGTGGTTTTCCTTGGTATGATGGGTTTTGTCCACCATGATGTTTTCTCGGTTATGAGATGGATTTCGAAACCCGATTCGAGGAGTTGGATGAACAGTCTGCGGGTACATGGTGGACCCGTTAAGGTACCCCGGGGCAAGAAGTTCGGGTGTAGACGATGTAGGGTTGCTAGGCACGCGCACAAGGGTCTACGAGGCATCAACCATGCCCGATTAAAATTTTAGCCGTGCCGAACAACCCGAATACGGATCTTTAAACTAGGGTTTAGGCGAAAACATGCGTGTTAAACACTTTAACACTTAGTGAAAGGGATTACAACCTTTGTAGATCCGGTCCTTCACTTCTTAAGCTCCGTGTTGAGGTCCCTTCGCTGCGATCATCGTGTTGTAGACTCTCGAGAGGCTTCACGAAGAGAATGATGCAACCTTTGCTTCCGATCTTCGATACTAAGATGATCTACTTTGAAGTTTCATTAACACAAGCTAACACTCATAATATGAAGTGAACACCCTCATCTAAATGGCAAGGATAGATGAGGATGATGAAGTAGGATTTTTGCTCTCTTTTATCATCTTTTTCTCACTCACTTTCATCACAAAAGAAAGCTTTTTCATGAAGGAACTCAAGCATGAAGAAGAAGAATGAAGATGATAACTTTTTTCCTTTTGTGATGAACAATGAATTATTGTAGTGGTTACAAATCTAACCAAGGGTTAAGCATGAGAGAGTTAACCCTTGTAGAGAGTTAACTAGGGTTAATGGTTTGGATTGGATTAACATAATATCTCACAAAAAATATCAAGCAATCATAAAGTCAAAGCTTCATGAAGCTTCATGGAAGCTTCATGCAAAAGCTAACCCTAATCCAAACCCTAACCAAGTTTAAACCCTAATCCAATGTTAAATTTGTAACCCTAACATGTTACAATATTATATATCACATATACAATATATTTTGTAACAATAGAAAATAATACAATTAACATATATCGCATATATATCAATGTATTATCCCGTGAGAAAATGAATCTTTTAGTGAGCTAATATTAGTTAATGTAATTTAATATATCATATATATTATTATACATTAAATTATCAAATCAACACTTGATCTGATAATCCGGTTATTTCACAAATAACCGACTAATACGATGACCCGGCTATATCACATATACCCGGCCGATATCTCATATCGCGAGAATCCAATACGGTATCATATACTGCATTATCCTCGGTCCCGCACATATCACATATGTGCACCTACTCATTTTTGCCTGAGCTAAGAAACCTCTGTGTAGGACTCTAAAGAATCGTCAATACGCCGGCAGTAGGTGATGATCATATCAAACACCCACAAGCTGCAAGCGGTCAGCTAAACGTAATAGCTACCCAGGTATTGAGCACTCAGAAGATCAACAAGCAAGCTTGTACATTCTCCTGTGAATCCAAACAGTAACACTCCCGTACAGTCCGGTCTCGTCGTCTGATATGTCGCATATCTCGCCTAGGGGTGGTAAACGTCAGACCCTAGTAGCTCGATAAGTCGTGTCGATATGAGGTCTATAACAGTTCGAGAAACTACTGATAACACTTACCAGTAAATCGCAGAAACCCTGGCCAGGGATTTCTGGTTATAGCCAATCGAACACAGCACAACATAAACTCCCTATATCAGGAGAGACGAATCCCCTCCTATCGCTCATTGCCTCCATGTGATTCGGGACTGTACCCAAAAGCCACCTTTTTGCACGCCCTCTTGGACGTGGTATGATGGAAATCAAAGCACAGTGGGAATCACATAAGACTCTATGACGATCTCGGGTCAACAGACTACTCTGTACCAGTGTCACTGGAGAACTGCCATCTGACGTGATGTATAATACCATCTGGGAGTTCTCGGCGAGTCCGTCTAGTGTACCCAGTCTCCACTGAGCACCCATACACCATCCTTGATGTCAAACACCGATGGATATGGGATCATCCATCGCCCATCATATGGGTCAAGATGCGTATACGCTAGTCTACTCTGATGCATCGATGCCCTGTCTCGATACACCCTCGACGAGGAACATTTATAAGATATACTCGTCGACTACCGTGGCCCCACTAGTATGATCTCATCACAGTCCCAGTAGTCGAGTACATATCCTAAGGGCTTTATCAACATGTAACATAGAGACAATCAGAGTACATGTTAAGATAAAGGGTAACCAGATAGCGTACTATCATGTTGAGCAAGAAAGTCCGCCCTATATATGTCCAAGCATCCACTACAATATACATTGTATGTACAGTAATGGCTTCTAGGGCATACATATAACTAAGAATCTCCCACTTGCGCTAGGGCCATCTGTTGTGGTATCACATACCCAACAATTAGCTGTGGTTGAAGTATCTCATACTCAACCATCCCATAAATGTCTCTACTGGGGAAAAGGCCTTTATGAGTGGATCCGTGCTGTTGTCCTCTGTGCCTACTCTCCTAACCTCGATCTCCCTAGAGATCAACCATCTCCATGATCAGGTGATACTGCCTAAGAATTATATCTGGATTTCTGATGGGACGGTAGTTCCTTGGCTAAAGCCACAACTCCATTGTCACACAATGGTAGGAACGAAGAACTTATATATATATCCAGACTGCCTCTTTGGTAGCATCCTTGGTAACGATGTATCTTGCCTTTAATCATCTAGTATGTCACGGTATCTAGCTTGGAACTCTTCCAACATACCGTCCCTCCACTGAGGGTATAGACAATGCCTGCGACTGACATTCAGTTGTCCTTATCACCCTGAAACCTTTCCAGTGATTCTCCCCAGGATCGTTTGATACCATCTCACTACAACTAGTGAGTATCCTAACATCCAATTAGAACTATCTCATAGATCCAAAACCCAGGATTTAGGAGGTATCATTTTAATCCTATATGGAGAATCCATGTGATAAGCGGAGATTGGCCGAGCGTAGCATAGGAAACTCCTTCCCTATCAAGAGTATGTCATCCACGTACTCTACGAGGATCATCTCCATACTCTCTACTACCTTTTTGTATATACAAGGTTCATCTACCATTTTGATGAAGTCAAACTCTTTGACTACCACATCAAAACAGATGTTCCAACTCCGCGATGCCTGTTTTATCACATAAAACATCTTGCGCACGTTTCTGCTGCTCCCACTATCTACGAAGCCTTCTGGCTGTGTACTTATAGACGCTCTTTTCTAAAACATCATTTAGAAAAGCAGTCATGACACCCAACCACCAGATATCGTAGTCATGGTATGTAGCCGTGGCAAGTAGGATCTGGATGGACTTAAGCATAGCTTTGAAAGTCTCAACTTTTCCATGTACACCAAGTAATCTTCTCAAGATATACTTGCTCCTGATAGGGATTTACCCCTTCAGATAAAGCAACCAAAGTCCATACTTTGTTGGTGTATAAGGATTCCATCTCAGATCGCTAAGCATCCAGCCATTCTTACAGAGTCCCACTCCTGATGGCCAGCTCGAAATTAGTTGGGTCATCATCTCATGATGCAATCCTCGCTCCCATTGTCATAGAGAAACCGAAGTAACTCTCAGGTGGGTGAGGAACCCTACTAGATCGGCGGAGAGGCTGAGATTCGTTGGTTACTATTGAATCCTTTGGTTCTACCAAATCATCTGCTGTAGTTTGTATAGCTGAAACTCCTTCCAGTTCTACCTTATAACCACTAATTTCTTCACAAGAAATTCCCTTTCACAAAGGTGGAATGTTGAGAAATAAAACACTTTTGTTTCTCGGTTTGGTAGAAAATATTCCCTTGCGAATACTTGAGATATCCAACAAACTTCCACAGATCTGTCTTTACCTCGAGCTTGTCCGGATTTTGCTTTTCAGACATAGGCCGGACAACCCCAAATCTTAACTAGCTTAAGAAATAGGCTCTTCCCTTCCCATATCACATATGAAGTGGTAGGCAACTGATTTGATTTGAACCTTATTCAATAGGTATGCAACTTCTCAAGTGCATAACTCCCAAAAGGAAATAGGAAACTCAGTAGTACTCATCATAGAGCACACCATATCACATAGGGTGCTATTGCTCCGCCCCGATATACCATCGTGCTATGGTGTATGTAGGGTTCCTAGGCACTCTTGTGAAGGTTCTAAAGGCATCAAACATGCCCGGATAAAATTTTAGACGTGCCGAACAACCCAAAGCCGGGATCTTCGCTAGATTATTAGGGTTTAACATGCAAGAAGATAACTTTTATCTATGTGTGAGGGATTACAACCTTTGTAGTCCACTCCTTCACTTCACAAGCTTCGAGTAGAAGTCCCTTTGCCGCGATCCACGATCTCCCGGACTCATGAGAGGCTCCACGACTCGAACGATCCATGCTAGCTCGAAGTATTCCAAATCTCCGATGATCTACCTTGAAGTTGCTTCGACTCAAGCTTTCTCACTCAAAAGAGTAGAACACACTAATCTCGTGGGCTAGATGAGATGAGGATGAGAGAGCAGTGATTTTGCTTTCTTTTTAAATCATTTTCTCAATTTATTTTCATCACTTAAGAAAAACTAGCAAGCTTTCATGAAGAAGCAAGAAGATGATAATGAAAAGATAATGATAATCCTTTTCTTTTGTGATGAATAGAAATATAAATCATATGATTGATATATAACCATGGTCAAGGATGAATGGATAAGAATGAGTAGAGAGTTAACTAGAGTTAGGGTTTGGTTGGGTTAAATGAATGTGTCATTCTAAATATCTTAAGAATGACAAAAGAAGAAAGCTTCTAGAAGGAACTTGAAGCTACTAACCCTAATCAAACCCTAACCTCAATTAATTATCCTTAAACATGTTTAACAATTAATCATATCATGTCACAATAATATATATCACATATATATTATATATTTGCAACAAAAGAAAATAATACAATTAACATATATCGCATATATATCAATGTATCATCCACTGAGAAAATGAAATAATAAAGCAAGCCAATATTAGTTAATATAATAATATATCATATATATTATTATATATTAAATCATCGAATCAACACTTGATCCGACGATCCGGCTATATCGAATATAACCGACTAATATATCATGTACCGATTCATCGAATCAACACTTGATCCGATGACCCGGTTCATATCCTTATATCGCGAGAATATAATACGGTATCCCATATCGCATTATTCACGCTCCTGCGCATATCACATATGCGCCACTACTCCGTTTCGCCTGAGCCAAGAAACCTCTGTGTAGGACTCTAAAGAATCGTCAATACGCCGGTAGCAGGTGATGATCATATCAAACACCCACAAGCTGCAAGCGGTCAGCTAAACGTAACAGCCACCCAGGTATTGAGCGATCAGAAGATCAACAAGCTAGCCTGTGCGTTCTCCTGTGAATCCAACCAGTAACACTCCCGTACAGTCCGGTCTGTTCGTCTGATATGTCGTATATCAAGTCTAGGGGTGGTATACGTCAGACCCCAGTAACCGATAAGTCGTGTCGATGTATGGCTCATAACGGGTCGAGAAACTACTAGTAACACTTACCAGTAAATCTCCATATCAGCCCTGGCCAGGGACTTCCAGTTATAGCCAATCGAACACAGCACAACATCAACTCCCTATACCGGGAGAGACGAATCCCCTCCTATCGCTCATTGCCTCCATGTGATTCGGGACTGTACCCAAAAGCCACCATTTTGCACGCCCTCTTGGACGTGGTAAGGTGGAAATCAAAGCACAGTGGGAATCACACAAGACTCTATGACGATCTCGGGTCTACAGACTACCCTGTACCAGTGTCACCGGAGAACTGCCATCTGACGTGTGGTATATCACCATCTGGGAGTTCTCGGCGAGTCCGTCCAGTGTACCCAGTCTCCACTGAGCACCCGTACACCATCTCTGATGTCTAACACCGATGGATATGGGATCATCCATCGCCCATCATATGGGTCAAGATGCGTATACGCTAGTCTACTCTGGTGTATCGATGCCCTGTCTCGATATACCCTCGACTAGGAACAGTTATAGGATGTACTCATCGACTACCGCGGCCCCACTAGTATGATCTCATCATAGTCCCAGTAGTCGAGTACAGATCCTAAGGGCTTTATCAACATGTGAGAGTAAAACAGTAAACCAATACAAGTCAACATGTTAAGATAAAGTGAAACCAAATAGCATACTATCATGACGAGCAAGAAAGTCATCTCTATATATATCCAAGCATCCATTATAATATACATCATATGTACAACAATGGCCTCCAGGGCATATACATAACTAACAATCTCCCACTTGCACTAAGGCCAGCTGCTGTAGTATCTCATACCTAGCATCCCGAATAATCTCTCAAACTGTATCTGGGGAATAGCCTTCGTGAATGGATCCGCAGTGTTGTCCTTCGTATCTACTCTCCTGACCTCGATCTCCCGGCGATCAACTATCTCCCTGATCAGGTGATACCGCCTCAGAATATGTCTGGACTTTTGATGGGACCTGGGTTCCTTGGCCAAAGCCACAGCTCCATTGTTATCGCAATACAGAGGTATTGGATGCTCAATGGATGGAACCACTCCAAGTTCATTAATGAACTTCTTTATCCAGACAGCCTCTTTGGCAGCATCGTTGGCAGTGATGTATTCAGCCTCCATCGTCGAGTCTGCAACGGTATCCTGCTTGGAACTCTTCCAACATACCGCCCCTCCATTGAGGGTAAAGACAAAACCCGAATGCGACTTAGAGTCGTCCTTATCACTTTGGAAGCTGGAATCGGTAAAGGACTCCGCCTGGAGTTCTCCGTTACCATACACCAAGAACATCTCTTTAGTCCTTCGTAAGTACTTGAGAATGTTCTTCACAGCTGTCCAGTGACTCTCTCCAGGATCTGCTTGATACCGACTCACTACACTTAGTGAGTATGCTACATCGGGTCTGGTACATAGCATCGCATACATGATAGAGCCTACTGCCGAAGCATAGGGTATCCCTTGCATGCGAGCTCTCTCCAAATCAGTCTTGGGAGACATCTCTTTGGAGAGAGTGAGTCCAGAGATCGTGGGCTGATTCCCACGCTTGGATTCTTCCATACTAAACCTCTTTAGTATGGTGTCAATGTACCTGGATTGGGACAATCCCAGTATCCGTTTAGATCTATCTCTATAGATCATGATTCCCAATATGCAGGAGGCATCACCTAGATCTTTCATCGAGAATCTCTGTGATAAGAAGAGCTTGACTGATTGCAGCATAGGAATATCATTTCCTATCAAGAGTATGTCATCCACGTACAATACGAGGAAGACAACCTTACCCTCTGCTACCTTCTTATAGATACAAGGTTCATCTATATTTTTGATGAAGTCAAACTCTTTGACTACAACATCAAAACAGATGTTCCAACTCCGCGATGCTTGCTTTAACCCATAAATGGATTTTAAGCAGCTTGCACACCTTTCCGCTGCTCCCACTATCTACGAAGCCCTCTGGCTGAGTCATGTACACGCTCTCTTCTAAATCACCATTTAGAAAGGCGGTCTTAACATCCATTTACCAGATTTCGTAGTCATGGTATGCAGCAATGGCAAGTAAGATCCGGATGGACTTAAGCATAGCCACTGGAGAAAAGGTTTCGTCGTAATCCACACCTGGTCGTTGACGAAAACCCTTTGCTACAAGTCTAGCTTTGAAAGTCTCAACTTTTCCATCTACACCAAATTTCTTTTTAAAGATCCACTTGCTCCCAATGGGTTTTACCCCTTCAGGAGCATTTTCCAAAGTCCATACTTTGTTGGTGTACATGGATTCCATCTCAGATCGCATTGCATCCAGCCATTTCACGGAGTCACCACTCGTGATGGCCTGCTCGAAACTAGTCGGTTCATCATCATCCATGATGCAATCCTCGCTTCCACCATCAATGAGAAAACCGTAGTATCTCTCAGGTGGACGAGAAACCCTACTAGATCGGCGGAGAGGCTGAGGTTCGTCGGGTATTACTGAATCCTCTGGTTCCACTAAATCATCTGTTGTAGTTTGTTCTGCTGGAACTTCTTCCAGTTCTACCTCAGAGCCACTAATCTCTTTTGCAAGAAATTCCTTTTCTAAAAAGGTGGCGTGCCGAGAAACAAACACCTTTTGTTCTTCGGTGTGGTAGAAGATATACCCGCGCTAATGTTTGGGATATCCAATAAACTTGCACAGAATAGACCTTGCGCCGAGTTTGTCCGGATTTTGTCTTTTGACATAGGCCGGACAACCCCATATCTTAACTCTTTTAAAATATGGTTTCTTCCCACTCCATATCTCATGTGGTGTGGTAGGCACAGATTTAGACGGAACTTGATTCAATAGGTATGCTGCTGTCTCAAGCGCATACCCCCAGAAGGAAATAGGTAACTCAGCTGTACTCATCATAGAGCGCACCATATCTAATAGGGTGCGATTCCTCCGCTCCGATACACCGTTGTGCTGTGGTGTATAAGGAGGAGTAAGCTGAGAGAGAATCCCATTCTCTTTTAGATAATCTAGGAACTCACCGCTTAAGTATTCACCTCCTCGATCAGATCGAAGAATCTTAATACTTTTGCCCGTTTGATTCTCTACTTCGTGCTTATATTCTCTGAATTTCTCAAAAGCTTCAGATTTGTGTTTCATCAAGAACACATGTCCGTATCTAGAGAGATCGTCAGTGAATGTAATGAAGTAGGAAGAACCGTTCCTGGCATGCGTAGACATGGGACCACAAACATCACTATGTATTAGTCCTAAGAGTTCATTAACTCTTTCTCCGTGTCCACTAAACGGAGCTTTGGTCATTTTTCCTTTGAGACATGAATGGCAAGTATCATAAGATGATAATTCGAACGGATTCAAATAACCATCTTTATGTAACTTAGCCAGTCGTGTCGCATTGATGTGACCAAGTCTACAATGCCACAAGTAGGATTCGTTCATATCTGAACTTTTCCTCTTGTGTGTGTTTTGTATATTCAGGACTGTATTCTGATTTAGAATGAATATGCCATTATGTAACGAGCCTGATGCAATCAACTTTTGATCTAGGAATATGTTCATAACATTATCCTGTACTACAAAATTATATCCTTCTTTACTCAATAAAGAAACTGATATAATGTTGCACATCATGTTCGGTATATAATAGCACTCATTTAGAATCAATGTATTACGACTTGGTAATACAAGGTGATATTCGCCAACTGCTTTGGCTACAATACTTGCACCGTTCCCTACTTGAACGGAATGATCACCTTTTCCCAGTTCTCTACCTTTCCGTAGCCCATGTAACTGTTTACATATGTGGGATCCTGATCCGGTATCTAATACCCAGGACGTAGGGTGAACTGAGAAACAGTTCTCAATAACTAATACACCCGAAGATGCATCAACATGCATGTTCATTTGGGCGGCTTGAGAATCTAGATATTCTCCTGTTTCCTGTTCAGTCTTATAACTCTTATAAGAAAGAATGGGTCCAACGTTCCCTTGCTCAGTACAATAATTAGGTTTAGTCAATACATCCATATTATTATCTTGATTATGGCCTGAAATGGTCGCTACCTGGAGAGAGAGAGAAGAAAACACTTTAGCGTATGCTCTTGCAAGATTAGATTGGTTATTATCTTATCTAATCAGGATGTCTCCCACTGTTTTTATCAAATCTACCTTAAAACCCTAAAAGGTAAGATTAGCCGGGATTAATTACACCCTACAATTTCGTCAATCTTTCAGCCAGATCAGTGTCGGTACTTTGAGGGAGGTTCCCCGTGCTCTCGCACGGACCTAATTAAAGTAAACCTCGTTTTCCCAGAGGCGTAACCCCGTTAACACTTTTCTAGACACCTACTTGAATGACTAATTGTCCTGTGTAAAACTCTCCCAGGAGTAATTCTTACTCGCAGTGGGTATCGGGATCCAACTATCTCATAGGAGGTATGCAATCTCATTGCAAATTTCAACAATTGAAATTCCCGATAATGTTTTTACCCCTAGCATCCTATGACCTTGACGCAGGCCAACAAACCATAGTGCGCTAGTCAAGTTCAACCCGTCATTTCTTGATTCAATTAAACCCACCCGCACGACCCTTGACGCAGGCCAACAAAGTCGCACGACTACCCTAATCGAATCTGCATCATATGCATAAACAGATATATACTAGTTAGCTACCGCACACTACGCCTTGACGCAGGCCAACAAGCGTAGCACGAATACTAAATAATATCTATCTGAAATGACGAAGGGCTACGCAGGTTTTTCAGAAAACCCTGAGCGTAATGAACTTGATATCGTCGTAGAATCTAGTGAAGTTTTGAAAAGGAGTGTTCTCGAGGCTTTTCTTAGTTTCGCTAAAGGGGTCACTCCCGGTGAAGTGATCGTCGGCCCTTTCCTTATCGAATAAGGTGCAGGATATATCATATATACCGCTGTGCAAAGCAAAACACTAAAAGCAATCAAAAGACAAACCGCGTTTTGTAGCATCTGCCAGTTTTGCTAAAGGAGTCACTCCCGGTGAAGGGATCTCGGTCCTTTCCTCATCGAATAAGGTGCAGGATATATCGTATATATCGCTGTGCAAAGCAAAACTGTAGCTACCCCTTTTATAAAGTTTTTGATTCTACAACATCTTTAGGTTTCTTTTCTTTTATTAATCTCATTAATAAAACTCCCATCAGCTTATGCTTCCTAAGCATCACAGAAGAAACGAAAGCAGTAATATTTATATATCAGCATATATATATAGTATAAGCATTCGTCTCAGGCAGTAATTCTCATCACAGAACATTGCAGCAGAAGAACATATATGAAATATTGGATATACTAGGACGTCCGTGTTTTCAATACGAGCCTGTATAAAACACGGATTCCACGGTCGCGACTAATAGCCAAACCCACATCCCAAGACCCTTACGAGAGCGGCAAGTAACACTGCCAATTCTAGGGTTAGGAGACCGGGTCTCGACTCCTCGAGATGGCCTCCCACTGGACCCTAGAACCCGGTTACTTGTGCTCCCCTCCTTGGGTCTACCTAATGCGGAAAAGTAAATAATATACACTGGTGACAGCAACCGCAACCTGGAAGTGCCCCAAATAAAAGAATATTACATTACAAATGAATTTTACATGAATGAAAATAAAAACCCTCATCTCACATAAAACCCCCGGCTATTCAGAACGCGACGATCCAATATAACATATCACAGCAACACATAATATCACATATCATCAACGTAAGTAAATATGCGCATCCCAATTGTCGTTGAATCATATAGCAACGAAACCGGTGATATCACATATTACACTTACGGTCACAGAAAAGAAAGTGTAAAACTATAATATTTGGAATCCACAATCACTTTAGACATCGTAAATCCGAAATATCACATACTCCACATTTCATGCCTAACTCTATGAATTCCACATATTGTATCACAATTCAGATAAATCGACAGTATTAAACTTTTTGAACAGATAATCAAACACCCAAAATTTCCCAAACTGCTCAACTCTTGAGCGGAGTTCAAATAATCCCAGAATATGTCAAAGTACCAGTGATCCAGCCGTAGAAGGGTCAAGCCAACGCCTCACATGTGGCACGCCGTACTGCCCCAAACCCGAAGGTTCAAAAGGCAGTTCAAGACGGTCACAAAATCGAGTTAAGGTTTGTTGTCTTCTAGAGGGTCCACCGCTTAACTTGTACAATTTTTCCGAAAGATTTAAACCCGAATGAATTTCAACACTTGAAAATTTGTCGTACCGGGAAACAGTAAGTTAATGATATCCGTTCAAATAGTTTAACAGTTTCTAAATATCCGGAAAGAAATACGAATTTAAATATTCCGATCGAGTCTACTATTACAAAACAAACCCCAGAATTTTAAACACCTGGAACAGATTAAAAATACCCAGAATAGTCAGCAAGTACCTACGGTCAATACCATGAAGCCACGTGTCCCAATCCTACAGTTAGGCCGCGGAACCGCCGCGAGAACCATGTTGTTGCCGCGGTTCCGCGCTCCGTTGGTAGAATTGTGGGCACGTGTTTCATGGTAATTCTTAGAATTCCCTGCTGATTTTTTTACATATTTTTAATTCTGAAAAATCCCAAAATTTAAAAAATTTCCAGAGAGGGGTCAAGTTTCGTCGTTTCGGGTTCGATCGGAGTTTTAACTTCGTAAACACATCGCCTAATGCTCTAGCTAGGCTCTGATACCACTGTAGGGTTCCTAGGCACTCTTGTGAAGGTTCTAAAGGCATCAAACATGCCCGGATAAAATTTTAGACGTGCCGAACAACCCAAAGCCGGGATCTTTGCTAGATTATTAGGGTTTAACATGCAAGAAGATAACTTTTATCTAAGTGTGAGGGATTACAACCTTTGTAGTCCACTCCTTCACTTCACAAGCTTCGAGTAGAAGTCCCTTTGCCGCGATCCACGATCTCCCGAACTCATGAGAGGCTCCACGACTCGAACGATCCATGCTAGCTCGAAGTATTCCAAATCTCCGATGATCTACCTTGAAGTTGCTTCGACTCAAGCTTTCTCACTCAAAAGAGTAGAACACACTAATCTCGTGGGCTAGATGAGATGAGGATGAGAGAGTAGTGATTTTGCTTTCTTTTTAAATCATTTTCTCAATTTATTTTCATCACTTAAGAAAAACTAGCAAGCTTTCATGAAGAAGCAAGAAGATGATAATGAAAAGATAATGATAATCCTTTTCTTTTGTGATGAATAGAAATATAAATCATATGATTGATATATAACCATGGTCAAGGATGAATGGATAAGAATGAGTAGAGAGTTAACTAGAGTTAGGGTTTGGTTGGGTTAAATGAATGTGTCATTCTAAATATCTTAAGAATGACAAAAGAAGAAAGCTTCTAGAAGGAACTTGAAGCTACTAACCCTAATCAAACCCTAACCTCAATTAATTATCCTTAAACATGTTTAACAATTAATCATATCATGTCACAATAATATATATCACATATATATTATATATTTGCAACAAAAGAAAATAATACAATTAACATATATCGCATATATATCAATGTATCATCCACTGAGAAAATGAAATAATAAAGCAAGCCAATATTAGTTAATATAATAATATATCATATATATTATTATATATTAAATCATCGAATCAACACTTGATCCGACGATCCGGCTATATCGAATATAACCGACTAATATATCATGTACCGATTCATCGAATCAACACTTGATCCGATTACCCGGTTCATATCCTTATATCGCGAGAATATAATACGGTATCTCATATCGCATTATTCACGCTCCTGCGCATATCACATATGCGCCACTACTCCGTTTCGCCTGAGCCAAGAAACCTCTGTGTAGGACTCTAAAGAATCGTCAATACGCCGGTAGCAGGTGATGATCATATCAAACACCCACAAGCTGCAAGCGGTCAGCTAAACGTAACAGCCACCCAGGTATTGAGCGATCAGAAGATCAACAAGCTAGCCTGTGCGTTCTCCTGTGAATCCAACCAGTAATACTCCCGTACAGTCCGGTCTGTTCGTCTGATATGTCGCATATCAAGTCTAGGGGTGGTATACGTCAGACACCAGTAACCGATAAGTCGTGTCGATGTATGGCTCATAACGGGTCAAGAAACTACTAGTAACACTTACCAGTAAATCTCCATATCAGCCCTGGCCAGGGACTTCCAGTTATAGCCAATCGAACACAGCACAACATCAACTCCCTATACCGGGAGAGACGAATCCCCTCCTATCGCTCATTGCCTCCATGTGATTCGGGACTGTACCCAAAAGCCACCGTTTTGCACGCCCTCTTGGACGTGGTAAGGTGGAAATCAAAGCACAGTGGGAATCACACAAGACTCTATGACGATCTCGGGTCTACAGACTACCCTGTACCAGTGTCACCGGAGAACTGCCATCTGACGTGTGGTATATCACCATCTGGGAGTTCTCGGCGAGTCCGTCCAGTGTACCCAGTCTCCACTGAGCACCCGTACACCATCTCTGATGTCTAACACCGATGGATATGGGATCATCCATCGCCCATCATATGGGTCAAGATGCGTATACGCTAGTCTACTCTGGTGTATCGATGCCCTGTCTCGATATACCCTCGACTAGGAACAGTTATAGGATGTACTCATCGACTACCGCGGCCCCACTAGTATGATCTCATCATAGTCCCAGTAGTCGAGTACAGATCCTAAGGGCTTTATCAACATGTTAGAGTAAAACAGTAAACCAATACAAGTCAACATGTTAAGATAAAGTGAAACCAAATTGCAAACTATCATGACGAGCAAGAAAGTCATCTCTCTATATATCCAAGCATCCATTATAATATACATCATATGTACAACAATGGCCTCTAGGGCATATACATAACTAACAGTGTATACGGAGGAGTGATGCTGAGAGAGAATCTCATTCTCCTTTAGAATAGTCCAGGAATTCCGTGCTCAAGTATTCTCCTCCTTGATCTCATCAAAGGACATAATACTCATACCCGTATTTTAGTTCTCTACTTCTAACTTATATTCTGTGAATATCTCAAAAGGTTCGGACTTGTGTTTCAACAGGAACATATGTCTGAATCTTGAGAGATTATCAGAGAATGTAATGAAGTACAAAGAACCGGTCTTGGCATGTGTAGACAGAGAACTTACATACATCAGCATGTATCAATCCTAAGAGTTCACTAACTCTTTCTCTGTTTCCAATAAACAGAGCTAAGGTCATCTTATCTTTGTGACATGATCGGCAAGTTTCACAAGATGTAAATTCAAACTAATTTAAATATGCATCTAAATGTAACTTATCTAGTCGGGTCGCATTGATATGACCTAGTCTACAATGCCTCAAGAAGGATTCGTTCATTTCTGAACTCTTCCTTTTGTGTGTATTCTGTATACTAAGAACTGTAGTTTGATTTAGAACGTCTATGCTTTTAGATAACGTGCCTGATCCGATCAACACTTGATATAGGAAATGTTCAAAACATTATCCAACAATACAAAATTATATCCTTTCTTTACTAATAAAGAGACTGATATGATGTTGTTTATCAGGTTCGGTATCTAATAACATTCGTTCAGAATCAATGTATTCTGGTAATACAGGGTGACAGTGACCAACAGACTTGGCTGCAACACTTGCACCGTATCTATCTCATGAAACTTATCACCCGTTTTTCAGTTCTCTACCTATCTGTAGCCCATGTAACAGATTACATATGCGGGATCCTGATCCGGTATCTCATACCCAGGACGTAAATGATACTGAGAAACAGTTCTCTGTAATGAACACACCCGAAGAAGATGCATCAGCATGCACTATCTTCGTTTGGGCGGCACGGGAAATCTGGTATTCCCCAATTTCCTGCTCTGTCTTATAACAATTATAAGTTGGAGCGGGACCAACGTTCCCCAGCTCAGTATAACAAGCGGGTTCAGTCAATATATCCGTATTATTATCTTGATTAAGGCGTGATATGGTCGCTACCTGGAGAGAGAGAGAAGAAAACACTCAGCGTATGCTCTTGCAAGATCAGATTGGTTATTATTTTATCTAATCAGGATGTCTCCCACTGTTTTAATCAAATCTTCCTTCAAACCCTAAAAGGAAAGACTAGCCGGGATTAATTATACGCTACAAGTTCGCCAATCTTTCAGCCAGGCCAGTGTCGGTACTTTGAGGGAGGTTCCCCGTGCTTTCGCACGAACCTAATTAAAGTAAATCTCATTTTTCCAGAGGCGTAACCCCGTTAACACCTTTCTAGACACCTACTTGATCGGCTATTTGTAATGTGTAAAACTCTCCCAGGAGTAACTCTTACTCGCAGCGGGTATCGGGATCCAACTATCTCATAGAAGGTATGCAATCTTATTGCAAATTTCAACACTTGAAATTCCCAATAATATTTTGCTCCTAGCAGCTTATGACCTTGGCTAAGGTCAACAAATCATAAGTGCTAGCCAAGTTCAACCCGTCATTTCCCGATTGAATTAAACCCACCCGCACGACCCTTGGCTAAGGTCAACAAAGTCGCACGACTACCCTAACTCAATCGCATCATATGCATATACAGATAAGCACTAATCAGCTACCGCACACTACGCCTTGGCTAAGGTCAACAAACGTAGCACAAATACTAACCAGTACTTATCTGAAATGACGGAGGGCTGCAACAGGTTTTTAAGAAAACCTTTTGCGTAATGAACTTGATATCATTGTAGAATCGAGTGATTTTAAATGGAGTGTTTTTGAGGCTTTTCTAGTTTTGCTAAAGGGGTCACTCCCGGTGAAGGGATCGTCGGCCCTTTCCTCATCGAATAAAGCGCAGGATATATCATATATATCACTATGCAAAGCAAAAACTATAGAAGCAATCAAAACCAAACCGAGGGGTGTAGCATCTGCCAGTTATTGCTAAAGGGGTCACTCCCGGTGAAGGGATCTCGGCCTTTTCCTTATCGAATAAGGTGCTGGAAGTTCTACAAAGAACACCGCTATGCAAAGCAAGAACTAGAGCTACCAGTTTTTTTAAACAAGTTTCTACAACATCTTTAGGTTTCTTTTAGTTTCATTAATCTCATTAATGAAGTCCCATTTTCTTATGCTTCATAAGCATCTCTTTTGAAACGAAATCTGAAATATAACATATATCTCATATATATAATATAAACATTCGTCTCAGGCAGTAATATGATCTCATCACAGAACATTGCAGCAGAAGAACATATATGAAATATTGGATATACTAGGACATCCGTGTTTTCAATACGAGCTTGTATAAAACACGGATTCCACGGTCGCGATGAATAGCCAAACCCACATCCCTAGACCCCTACGAGAGCGGCAAGTAACACTGCCAATTCTAGGGTTAGGTGACCCGGTCTCGACTCCTCGAGATGGTCTCCCACTGGACCCTAGAACCCGGTTACTTATGCTCCCCGCCTTGGGTCTACCTAATGCGGAAAAGTAAATAATATACAATGGGTGACATCTTCCGCTACCTGGAAGTGCCCTAATAAAAGAATATTACATACAAATGAATTTTACATGAATGAAAAAGAAAAACTCTCATCTCAAATAAAACCCCCGGCTATTCAAAACACGACAATCCAATACAACATATCACAGCAACACATAATATCTCATATCATCAACGTAAGCAAGTATGCGTATCCCGATTGTCGTTGATGTATAGAACGAAGCCGGCGATACACCACATACTACGCTTACGGTCACAGAAAAGAAAGTGTAAAACTACAACAGTTGGAACCCGCAATCTCCTTAGACATGGCATGCCTAATCAAATGAATTCCTTAGACATCTCATGCCTAACAATTATAAACCCCGTATTTTAATCTCTATATCGAAAACTCTTTTCAATATCAAGTCGGACAATACAACAAGATTCCCGACATCCTGATCGAATGCTCGTTGCAAACTTTAGTAGACGGCCACACCCCCGGATGCCGTCGACGAAGTGCACTAAGGCGGAACACCGCTGCCGTGAGCACCTGAACGGATGCTTTTGGCGACGGGGTTCTCCTACAGTCACTTGGTCGGGGCTATGGGGCATGGCTGTCTATTAAGTTTACCCGGCGAGTATCCGCGTACGCTACGTGATTGCGACGGACTTTTGATCACATCAAAATTCCATGGCAACCGATCAATTGAGACTAAACTGCTATGTTTATAACATTTAAATTAGTTATCTCATAACTACTTGTGGATTCCAATTATTGTATCACAATCCAGATAAATAGACAATGTCAAACTTTCCGATCGAATAATCAAACACCCAAATTTTCCCAAATATATCTCAACACTTGAAATCAGTTTAAAAACATCCATCACATGCTTCAGTACCAATGGTCCAGCCGTAGAAGGGTCAAGCCAACGCCTCACATGTGGCACGCCGTACTGCCCCAAACCCTAAGGTTCAAAAGGCAGTTCAAGACGGTCACATAATCGAGTTAAGGTTTGTTGTCTTCTAGAGGGTCCATCGCGTTACTTGCATGACTTAGAACGTTCTTAAACAACGGAAAAATCCAATACTTGGAAATTTTCCGGGTCGGGAAAAAGTGAGTTATTGATATCCGGTCGAACTTTTTAACACGTTCTAAAATTATCCCGAAAAACAAAACAAAGTTAAAATATCCGATCGAATCATTAATTCCCCAATACAACCCAGAAAACTCAACACTGGAGTGAAAATAAAAAATTCCCAGAAGAATCAGGCATCACCTACGGAGATTACTGTAGAAAAAGAATTCCCTTATCTTTACATACGGCCGCGGAACCGCCGCAAAAAGCAGGCTATAGCCGCGGTTCCGCAGCGATACAGTGGATTCAGGGGGCCGTTTTCTACAGTAATCCTTATATTTACCTGCTCTATTTTCTGAGCATTTTTAATTCATAAAAATCAACATTTTGAAAAATTATCCAGAGAAGGGGTTTTATCGGGGTTTCGTGTTTCGATCGGACTTTAAACTTCGCTTACACTTCGCCTAAAGCTCTAGCTTGGCTCTGATACCACTGTAGGGTTGCTAGGCACGCGCACAAGGGTCAACGAGGCATCAACCATGCCCGATTAAAATTTTAGCCGTGCCGAACAACCCGAATACGGATCTTTAAACTAGGGTTTAGGCGAAATCATGCGTGTTAAACACTTTAACACTTAGTGAGAGGGATTACAACCTTTGTAGATCCGGTCCTTCACTTCTTAAGCTCCGTGTTGAGGTCCCTTCGCTGCGATCATCGTGTTGTGGACTCTCGAGAGACTTCACGAAGAGAATGATGCAACCTTTGCTTCCGATCTTCGATACTAAGATTATCTACTTTGAAGTTTCATTAACACAAGCTAACACTCATAATATGAAGTGAAAACCCTCATCTAAATGGCAAGGATAGATGAGGATGACGAAGTAGGATTTTTGCTCTCTTTTGTCACCTTTTCCTCACTCACTTTCATCACAAAAGAAAGCTTTTTCATGAAGGAACTCAAGCATGAAGAAGAAGAATGAAGATGATAACTTTTTTCCTTTTGTGATGAACAATGAATTATTGTAGTGGTTACAAATCTAACCAAGCGTTAAGCATGAGAGAGTTAACCCTTGTAGAGAGTTAACTAGGGTTAATGGTTTGGATTGGGTTAACATAATATCTCACAAAAAATATCAAGCAACCATAAAGTCAAAGCTTCATGAAGCTTCATGGAAGCTTCATGCAAAAGCTAACCCTAATCCAAACCCTAACCAAGTTTAAACCCTAATCCAATGTTAAATTTGTAACCCTAACATGTTACAATATTATATATCACATATACAATATATTTTGTAACAATAGAAAATAATACAATTAACATATATCGCATATATATCAATGTATTATCCCGTGAGAAAATGAATCTTTTAGTGAGCTAATATTAGTTAATGTAATTTAATATATCATATATATTATTATACATTAAATTATCAAATCAACACTTGATCCGATAATCCGGCTATTTCATAAATAACCGACTAATACGATGACCCGGCTATATCACATATACCCGGCCGATATCTCATATCGTGAGAATCCAATACGGTATCATATACCGCATTATCCTCGGTCCCGCACATATTACATATGTGCTCCTACTCCTTTTTGCCTGAGCTAAGAAACCTCTATGTAGGACTCTAAAGAATCGTCAATACGCCGGCAGTAGGTGATGATCATATCAAACACCCACAAGCTGCAAGCGGTCAGCTAAACGTAACAGCTACCCAGGTATTGAGCACTCAGAAGATCAACAAGCAAGCTTGTACATTCTCCTGTGAATCCAAACAGTAACACTCCCGTACAGTCCGGTCTCGTCGTCTGATATGTCGCATATCTCGCCTAGGGGTAGTAAACGTCAGACCCTAGTAGCTCGATAAGTCGTGTCGATATGAGGTCTATAACAGTTCGAGAAACTACTGATAACACTTACCAGTAAATCTCAGCAGCCCTGGCTAGGGATTTCTGGTTATAGCCAATCGAACACAGCACAACATCAACTCCCTATACCGGGAGAAACGAATCCCCTCCTATCGCTCATTGTCTCCATGTGATTCGGGACTGTACCCAAAAGCCACCTTTTTGCACGCCCTCTTGGACGTGGTATGATGGAAATCAAAGCACAGTGGTAATCACACAAGACTCTATGACGATCTCGGGTCAACAGACTACTCTGTACCAGTGTCACCGGAGAACTGCCATCTGACGTGATGTATAATACCATCTGGGAGTTCTCGGCGAGTCCGTCCAGTGTATCCAGTCTCCACTGAGCACCCGTACACCATCCTTGATGTCAAACACCGATGGATATGGGATCATCCATCGCCCATCATATGGGTCAAGATGCGTATACGCTAGTCTACTCTGGTGCATCGATGCTCTGTTTCGATACACCCTTGACTAGGAACATTTATAGGATGTACTCGTCGACTACCGTGGCCCCACTAGTATGATCTCATCACAGTTCCAGTTGTCGAGTACATATCCTAAGGGCTTTATCAACATGCAACATAGAGAAAATCAGAGTACATGTTAAGATAAAGGGTAACCAGATAGCGTACTATCATGTCGAGCAAGAAAGTCCTCCTTATATATGTCCAAGCATCCACTACAATATACATTGTATGTACAGTAATGGCCTCTAGGGCATACATATAACTAACAGACAATGAGCCTGGCAGGGGAAGACTGCCTACCGGTGATAGCATTTGGACCTGTCGGTTATCCGGAGGATACCGACCGGGGTCACGAGATGGATATAGGCCGACCCGTACTACCAGAGCCCACGGGCCGATCCCGCAGATGATACGGAGCCTGAGATATATGGGGATTTACGTGCCGATGCTGGGCACAGGTTTCATGATGTTTTCGAGTGTCGTTGCTGGACACTCAGGTTCCATGATTTTATGTGTCGCGAGGGACACACGTTGATTTATATCCTCGTACTTTCATGCATATGCTTCTATGACTTTTTACATGCATGATATTGTTATGTCATTGGTTGGCACATGGAGGTGATCCGCATGCATACAGGCATTGACTACATGGTTGGATGATATAGTTGACACTGATTTCATGATGATTACATTGATCATACCCCGTACATGTAATATATTGCACTTTTACATAGATGGACCATGATATTTATTTGAGGATATTACTGATCGTATGACCTAGGATTGCGTTATGCATGCGATTTCTACTCGTAGATGTTTCTACTCACGAGTTGGCAACTCACCCCCGTTGTGTCACAGTTTCTTGCATGTTTTGCCGCACAGGTTTCGTTGCGGTTTTTGCTGGCACACTGTCCCTTCTGGGTGATTGCTTTGGTAGGTGAGTTCTTTTGCATCAGGACCACCATTGTATATTTGTTATTTCAGTTGTATCTAGTAAAACTCCATCAACCAGACATGTATATTTTTATTGACTTAGAGACTAGTGATGTACTTTATTTCGACCTTAGAGTCGCGCTTGTATTATTATGGGTTTTCTTGATGTTGAGTTTCCTTTTGAGTTTTGATCCTCGCCTAGGCGTTGTATATTATATTGCCTTATGTGGTTTTGTCCGTCGATTGACGAAGAGCTAGCTCCCGCTTGGGGATGCCTTTACTCATTACATATGCTTTATCAGGTTTTATACCCGTTTGGGGTCCATTTTCCTAAGGAAACTCTGCCGAAATTTTCAGAAAAGACTTGAGATTTTAAAAATGCATACTTCGGCTTATGTTGTTAAACTTCTTGCTTTAAAATTGGTTTTTCCTTCACTCTACTGCTTTACTTGGTTTGGATTTCTGGGTTTCGGCTTATTTAGATTACGTACGCCTCGAGACGTTTCGTAATTTAAGTGCCGGTTATGTTCCGTACTTTTGGGTCGTGACAAAGTTGGTATCAAAGCGTTAGGTTTTACCTTTGTAGTGTAGGATGACCCTTGGTTGATGGAGTAGGTAGCTTCAGTAGTGTGACGTACCGTACGTATGTTCCGCGGCATATTTACGATACGCTACTCCGCTTACGAAGTCTTAGGATATACATTTCCTTGCACAGTATTATATTCCTTCCTATGATCTAGCCTCATCGATACCAGTTATGGTTTTGTTACCACGGTTGTACCGGCACAGAGAGCTACGGCTAGAGTTGCGGTCAGCACGAGCTCGTCACGAACGAGGATTGACCAGGGCGTAATTCCGGCGACATACGATTTGCATAGATGCGCCGTGTTATTATGTTTTCGCGCCATGAGTGTTTGATGGATCGCTGTTATGAGATTTCTTGGATGTATAGATATGCACCAGAGGATTGAGCCACTGATAGAGGCCAGCAAGAATTTGATGACCTTTGATGTATCGCCTATTCATGGTGATTGAGGCATTGTTTAGCGTGCAGACGAATGAGCCAGTTGTTGCTGCGAACGACGAGATATTGCCCCAGATGTTGGAGCTATTGCATACGAGTTGTACTTAGAGATATGATAGAAGGTCACTAGTCACCCGAGGATGAATGACTAGGACATGTGGTTCGTTCGCTTACCCCGATGCGAGGTCATCGGATAGATTGATTCTAGCTAGAGATGACTTCACACGGATACGTTGGAGTCGATAGAGACGATCGAATGTCAGAAACCCATTTTCCAAGTTTTAAGTATTTGAAGAAAACATGCAAGTAACTCTACGGACCCTCTAGAAGAATGAAACCCTAACTCGACGTAATGACCATGGAAACGCCTTTGAACCTTAGGATTTTCTGCAGTTTAGCGGTGCCATTTGTGAGGCTTGGGTTTGCCCTTCTACGGTTGGTCCATAGGTGCCGTGGCATGTACTCGATATTATTAAACTTTATCCAAGATGTTGATCTCTTGGGGGATTATGAGGTTTTGACGAGTCGATCGGATGGTTCGACATCTTTCGGATATCATGTGATGGGATGCATTGCTTGGGAGACTCCAGATACGAGTATAGCCGTTGGAGCACAGTCCATGCAGCCACGAAGAGACGAGTCCGAAGCAGTCAACATTAGAGAAAAGTGGAGTAAGAGGTTCGTACGAGATCTTGATGAGATGACGTTCCACTCCGCCGACATCAGAGATGTGATACGCATGCAGAGGCGTTACATATGGATATATCTTCTAGAAGGAGTCACGATGAGTATGCAGCCGTTCCGGATCCAGAAACAGATGTAGTAAAGGGTGATAACTTCCGGGCAGTTCGGCAGGAACGAGATTTGAGAGAGACCTCGACAGGACCTTTCTGGAATACTATACGAGAAGACATAGACCCAGGAGCGGTCATATTGCGCACACCCAGCAGGCCAGAGTTTGGCATCGTCGACGAGACATGTCTTGAGTGACCACAACAGTTGGTCGGAGATTCTTAGAGGATGTGTTTGAGAGGGACTGATTCCGCCATAGTTGATTTCGGTATTGTGGGCGATCTATTCACATGATTGAGTTTTGATGGCTGAGTTTTATGATATTTGTTTTCATGCACCATGGTTGCACCTACTGGGTATCTAGGATTTGTGCATAGTTATTGCACTTGATATCGTTTTTGTGCCTTGGCTGCACATTTTTATGATTTCATGAGTTTCATACAGTTGAGTTGATTTTGTGCTTATGGTAAACACCCGATTTGATTTTTGCACTCGGTATAGTTCACATATGCTTGCAATGCAGTGATACGTATTTTGTGCACTACAGTGCACAGGACTTCGATTTGATGATATTTGATGTATTGATTTTGACTTCATGCCTAGGGCATGCATATGATTTGACTTATGCTTACGGCATAGTTTTCATGCGCTTTTAGTGTTTTGATTAGATTTTGTGCACGCTGATGCACATGGTTGTGAGATTTGATACCACGGTATACCTGATTTAGATTTGAGATGTGTTGTATACCGTCGATTTCGATTGTGATACTCGATATTTGTTTTGTGCACCTTGTGCACCTGTTTGGATCCTTGCGCATATTTGACGCGCTTGGATTGGATTTTGCGCATGTTCGGCGCTTGACATTGGATTTCGTGATTTCGTGCATGTTGGATGCACATGAATTAGACATTATTGTGCATGATGGATGCACCTGTTTTGGATTTTCGCGCATGTTGGGCGCATGTTATGAGATGCGATTTTAGTGCACACCAGATGCACTAAATCGAGATTCTTCGTGCATATCAGATGCACCTGATATTGCTGTCAGGCACACCGTTGCCTCTGACAGGTGTTTCGTGCACACCCGTTGCACTTAGATGTTGTTTCTATGGCACATTCATGGATTTTGATTTCCGTGCGCACCTGATTGAATGATTTAGCGTGCTTGCGCTTTCTAAAAGATAGATCAAAAATATTTATAACCGCAATCAAGAACGGCGTCGCATGAAGCTAGCCGGTGAGTACGGGCGGTCCACAGGGATGTTGTGAATCTCCTAGTCGCGCTAACGAGTTAATTCCGAAGGGTGTTCGGATAGGTTATTAATCTAAAAATCTAATTAATCCATACTAATTATCTAGATCTATTTGCTAGGGCTAGGTTTAGGGATGGTTTGGAAATGCAAGTAAACCTCAACGCTTTCTATACCCAAATGAAGATCTATGAGGAGTTATGGTAATTATCAATAAAGGGGATTAGATCCATTCGGGAAGGTGTTCCTTCCTCTAGGTTCTTGTCCTTCCTTTAGAGATCCTTACCCTAACCTCCATGGAAAACGCGCGCAACCGGGCTTTTACACTACGGTATCACCGCTACCTCGAGGGACAGGGTGCCGTAGGGCGCGGTGTGTGCGTGTATGCATGGAGTCCTATTGAAAATATATTATGGGTAAGAAAGGGATGAGAGATCTCATCTCTCAAAATCCTTCCCCAAAGCTAACTCTAAACAAGTTCCTAGGGCATGAAATTAAATCTACCTAGGGCAAAGAATTGAAATCTAAACTAGAGCAAGGAATTAAATCTACTTACAGATGCATCTCTCCAATCATCAACGCAGGTTTGTCAGATCTGAATTCATGAGTTGAAAAGAAAACACCGATGCTCTCCATAAAGAGATCTGAATTTATTATTTAAAAGGAGGCATAAGAAATTACAATTTTTAGAGTTCTATTTATAGGAAACAGAAACCCTAGGTTACATTTTGATCCGCATGTCTACAATTACAAAAATAGCCCTAAGTTGACTAGTCAAAGCCGCCGCCACATTTTGGTAAAAATTATTTCATCTGATCGCCCAGGACCGCCGCGGAACCGCGGTCCGAGGCCTGGTTTGGCCGCGGTTCCACGACCAAAAAATGGAGTTGGGCCATGAATTTTCCTGGGCTGATTTCTGTTGGCTTGGGCTTCTTATTTATATATATCTTTTTCCATTTGGGCTTCTAAGTTAGTTCCAGATCTTCAGTGAACAATTTGCAATGGATTTTTAACCGTTCGCTTTGAGCCGATGTCTAGAATCTTGCTTTGTGAATTGTTCCTTATGTAGGCATGATCAAGATTCTCTGTTTGTTGGTTAAAAGTCCATATTTTCATCGTCTTTACATCGTTTGCACTGTTTTCTGTCCAAGAACCTGTAACCTGTAATATGTAGCAGACATGCGTCAAAGTACCTGTTTATTTATAAAAAGAATAAGAATGGGGAATATAATAATGCAATATTATGGTGTGAACAGCACCGGACGCACGTAGCATTCGGATGCACATTTTGGGATTGATTTTTATGGAGCAGTACGTTTTCATGATATTTACTATTCGTTTTCGTACTGAGCAGAACTAGTCAGAGGACAGTACCTGGATGTATTTTGCATACATTGATAGACATCGAAGGGATTTCCAAAGAAAGAGCTATAGTCTCTGTATTTACCTACGTGTCTGAGATGATACGAAACGTTTAAAAAACAAGGAAACCCTTCTAAATTGTTTTCAAAACGGCAGAACGTGCATATTAAACAAATGATATATATATATATATAGTTGTTTTCATATGATAGACGTCCGCCACTGTGCCGCAATACGCGCATCGCACAACAACATAAAAGATTTGGCATGCATTTCCTTCAGATGTTTACATGTATAGTTTTGATGCATATCATGTTGGTTTTCGCGTTGGATTTGACATTGATGTCTTCCCCATAACTCCGATGATTGCGGGATGCTTGACGGATTTTGATTTTGAGCTATCTGCTCATTGTTCATGCGCACGCATTGCGCTATGATGCGTTTTATGTATTGATGATTTCGGAGCCCCGACGACTTGGACTTTTTACTTAAATGTTTTAGTATTTGAGGGGTTTAAATTTAAATTCGGGGACCGAATTTCTTTAAGGGTGGAAGATTGTAACATTTCAGAAAAGTAAAATATTATTTTTGGGAATTTTTAAAATTTAACAATAAAATATTGAATATTTTAATAAGACGGTATAATTAAATACCGATAAATTGGGAAAAATTTGGAAAATTATGGAAATTTCTGAAATGAGGGTGTTTTATGTGATTTAGGCGAATTATGAACTTTTATGATTATTTATATTCACTTTTAGTGCTAATCACGATTAAACATCGCTAATCGTGTATTAAACCGGATTTGTGCACATGACATGCACCATGTCATTTTTACACTTGTTACATTTTTCCTACATGATTTTTGGGTGTATGGTTATTGTTTTGGGTTTACTATTGCAAAGAGAAGGAAATCAAAGAAAAGGAAAAACAAAGGAAATGATGAGAAAGAGACACAATGATTGCAAAGGGGATGGGCATGAGAGAGAGAGAGGGTGAGGGGTCAAACCATAGGCATGGCTCATTCTTTCCCTCTTCATCTCTTCACCATTTCTTCTCCCTCTTCACCCATGGCAAAACCCTCTCTCCCACCACCTCCAAACCCTCAAAACACCCCCAAGACAAACCTAAAACCCCATCTCATTTTCATTAAAAATGTTCACTAGCTCAAGGGAAGCACATTGGACCAAGAAAAATCGAATTTTGAGGACTTTGGGCAACTCAAAAAAATTCTTGATTTGCCAAATGAGGTATTTCCTTTACCCTTACCATAGTTTTCCATTCACTTTAGAACCTATGTTTGTTTGGAACCGATATATCGATGTTTAGTGAACTTATAAATTTCTAGTTAGGGTTAGGATTTTGAATT
Source organism: Agapanthus africanus (assembly GCA_030015575.1). NCBI lineage: Eukaryota > Viridiplantae > Streptophyta > Magnoliopsida > Asparagales > Amaryllidaceae > Agapanthus > Agapanthus africanus. The sequence goes on along the minus strand of CM057347.1, from coordinate 199,016,370 downwards.
GAGTTGTAAAGTGAAATTGAGGCTAGTAGTGACCTTAAACCCCTGTTAGTGATATCATATTGGGCTAGAACCTATGTTTGTTTGGTTTTAACTCGATGATCTGACGTTTGTACGACGATATCGAGGGTTATTTGATGGTTTTGAAGGCATGGTCCATAGGTTCTAACCTATAGGCCTTAGCGTGTCGTTTTGGTTTTCCGATGTGATTTTAATACGCATTTGCGATTGTGTTATATATGTTGGTACCCCATGTGATGTCGAGACGTTGAAGAGGAAGATGGCGATATCGGCATCGGCACACAAGAAGCAAGGTGAGTAGATTTATATCTACGGGGAGAAGTCGGGTGGATGGCGTATAGCACCCACGCAAAGTCTTTAAGAAATGATATGATATGTTATAGATATGCTTTTATATGATATGGAAAGATTTATCACTTAGTAAAGGGAGATTTAGGTGATCATGGGTTTAGTGTTAGCGAGAATTTGAAGAAGGACTCTTGTCGATAATCTTAGTCCCGAAACCCTAGAGTAAAGGTTTGCATACACGCACATACACATACTAGCTTACATTGATATCTTTGTTCGTATTGGGACATATTTATATTGGTATTCATGTGCTTGGATGATGAGGATGTTATATGTCGGCACTGTCATGCTAAACCCCCAAACTTGAACTTGACAGTGTCCTCACTGTCATGCTAAACCAAGAAGGTCAAAAATGTCGGCACTCCCCTGTTTATTTATTTATAATTTTTTAATTTTTTTTAATTTTTTATAGAAAATGAAAACAAAAATATATACATATATACAACAAGTTTTCCCCCCAAACTTAAGCTTGGCCTTACACAAGCCAAATGTTAGCACCAACCATTCAAAGATCTTATCGTGGTAATGGTATAGTTGGTGCAATAATGGGGTGTAGAAGAAAGAAATGAGAAACACGCGAGACCGTGTGGAAAGAAGAATGACAGAATATGGTCTCGGTGGGGGAGAAGAAGGGCGGAAAGGAAAAAGAAGGGTCGCGCGATCTTGAGAGTGTAAATCGAGTGAATAAATTAGCGCAATATGTGATGACCGATATGTTATAAGCGATTGCGCTAACCTATCAACCCGTCAAGAAATGGGGTCAAATCCCTCAAGATTCGCAAGAAAACATGGGTACGCCGAACTAGGTATTGGGGATGAAAGCGTAACAGTCTTTTGTCCGGTCGGAATGATAGGAAGGACGAAAGGAAGTGCATTAGGGATAGTCTCATTCTCACCGTAGTAAACTGTCTCGAACTTAAAAGATTCCATTAATGGTTCGAAACTACTGTAAGCAACCGAGTCTGATGGTTTAACTAACTCATCTGAAAATGTAAAGGATTCAAACTCGGGCGGTGAGTCATCAATATCGTCCGAAAAAGTGAAACACTCGTAGGTGTTATCGTCTGTGAGAACTGTGTCAGGTTCAAAGGAAAATTTTTCAAGCTCACAGTCTTCAAGCGGGGTCGGAACGATGGAATGGAGGGAGGGTGATATAACAGTCAAAGGTTCAGGAGGATGAATTGGAAAATCAGCCACATCAAACAAAAATGGTTCAACCTCAATATGATCCTCAAAACTCTCCTCAATACTATCCTTATAATTCTCCTCAAGATTCAACTCATCCATGCCATTATCATCAAAGTCAAGACGCATATGAGATTCGGGAGAAACATTTAATAACTCGGGATGATAATTTGAACATAAAATCTCAATTAAATCGACAGGTCCATCATCTGAAATATTCCCGGCGTCTATATCCTCAATCAAGTGAAAATCAATTTCTTTAGACACCTCATCAAAAGCATGGATATTTATCAATTTAGGTTCTAGAGTGGAGGTGTAAAGGTCAAACAGATTAGGTGCGGTTTCACTCGAAAGGGGTTCTTCACAATATGGCAAATCAAGCACTACAAAATCACACAACTCGTTATTTTGGACACATGTTTGAAAATTGGAGTTGTTGGATTCAATTAGGTATGAGTAGGTTTGATTTGGAAATCCTCTCTCATTCTCACTCTGTACAACCGCCTCCTTATACATTGAAAAATTTGAAGCTAGCGGGAAACTAGCTACCGGTTCACTAGGTTGCATAAGGGCGGCCACGGACGCTTCCACATTCCTAGTCATTTTGTTTGTTGCTAAGATATAAGCCTCCAACGACTCTTCCAAACTAGACTTGGGTGGTAAGGGGGTTTCGGTAAAAGATTCGAAACTGTTTGGATATGTTAAACTCCCAACAGACTGTGTACAAACAGTGTCTAGTGAAGGTTGGAAGGTCGGGTAGGACTGGTAGGAAGTGGGTGGTTGGGCAAGGGTAGGGTCAACATGTTAGTGTATATGCCCTAGAGGCAATTACTGTATCATACTAGTTTGTATATTACTTAATGGAAGCTTGGGATATTCACAGTTGTATATACAATCTTGCTCAAAATAGTAGTATGCTACTTGGTTTGTTTCTACTTCAATGTGTACATGTGTTTATTTTAGTATATCACCTATACACATTAGTGGAGCCCTTAGGATCTTTGCTTGATTACCAGCGTTGTGATGGCAGTCACACTAGTGGGGGCTGGGTAATCTATAAGCACATCCTTATGCAGGTCCCTAGTAGCAGGATTATCGAGACAGGGCATCGATACTCCGGAGTAGACTAGCGTATGCGCTTCTCATCCTAGTGTGGGAGATGGTATGTCCCACAGCCATCAGTACGTCGTACTGGAGATAGTATGCGGGTGCTCGTTAGGTTACGAGTACACTGGATAGGACTCGTCGGGAACTGTTGGTTGGTACTATACCTATCGTCAGTTATCAGTTCCCAGGTGACATGAGTACAGCTTAGTCCGCTGACTTGACACTGTCACTTCGCCTCGAGTGTGTTCCTACTGCACTTTGATTACTACCCTACCACGGCTCAAAGGAGTCATGCAAACAGGTAGTAGTTGGGTGCAGTCCCGAAGCACTTGGAGGCAGTGACGGTTAGACAGGATTCGTCTCTCCCGGTATTGGGGGTTGACATCGCGCTGTGTCTAGGAGAGCCATTACACGAGTAGTCCCTGGCCAGGGCAAGCGAGATATACTGGTAGGTTTCCAGTGTTATCTCAGGGTGTTATGGGCTTCACTCCGACACGACTTGTACCGCTATTAGGGGACTGACGTTTACCGCCCCCTAGGCCCGCCATGCGATGTATCAGACGAACAGACCGGACTGTACGGCGACTGTCACATTCAGGCTCAGTAGGAGTTCAGATGGGTTTCACCTCGTCAGTCTTCTTGTCGGCATCTACCTGGGGACCGTTACGCACAGCTATTGCCGCTTGCGATCTGTGGTTAAACCCACTGCCAGCGTAGTGTCGAGTCTTTAGAGTCCCACACAGAAAGCTATTCGCCTTTAGGCAAAAGAGTAGAGGTCGCATGGTTTTGCGACAGGTCGCATGGTTTTGCGACAGGGTTCGGTCACATCCGTGCACTTGTGCACGTTTAGTGTCCGGACAGTTAACACTAGCGGGCTTTGGTTTAAGCCAGATCCTAGTGTACGTTTTGGGATTTGTTTTTTCCCGTATGTATTCGTGTTCCTCGGAACGCGGATGCGGGTGTGTATGCACAGTTGACGGAGAGACAGAGGCAGAGGATTCTCATTAGGGTTGTTGACTGTTGACTGTTGACCATTAACTTCTTGCTAAACCCTAATGAGAATATGATATATGATTAACAATAATATTAATTAAGTATTATGGTGACATGGTTGTTGAGGGGTTGACTTGTTGACTTTGTTGACCGGTTGACTAGGTTGGACTAGTTGACTATCATGATGACAATGGCTATCATTTCATGGCAAAGACTTTTTGCTTGCTTGTTCTCTTGTGAAAAATGAGTGCATGAAATGATATGGCTATTGTAGCTTAAACCATCATATAATACTTGATTGCTATGATTTGTTATGATGGCTTTGGATTATGAGAGCCAAGAGAGAAAAGTCTTTCTCATTCTATCATTTTCATTCTCTCTCTTGTTCTTGAGCTCTCATCCTCTTCCTCTTGCTCTCCCTCTCTTTAGTCTATGGTTCACTTGTCTCATGTGTTGAGAACCAACAATCATAGAGAAAAATCACAACACACTCTCATCTACTCATTCTAGTTCACAAGGTTTAGCAAACCGAGTGAACTAGTTTCTTCAAAGCTCGAAGAAGAAGCCAAAGGTAGAAGCTTTCGGGTGGATCGATCTTCGGCGCAAGGAGACGACGGGGTGAAGCCGATCCGGACAACCATCAAGTGTAGAAGACGAAGGAGTTCAAGAAAGAAAGGTATAACCCCCTAACCGAGTAGTTAACAACTCTTAGTTAGGTTGTTAGGTAGCTAAGTTTAACAAAGATCCGTTTGAGTCCATGTTACCGCCTCTAGAAAATTGTTTTTCACCAAATTCCGCAAGCCCGTAAGTACCGGGAGAGGTAGCATGGACTTACAGTGGCATCAGAGCCTAGTTAAACACTACCTAACATGTTAGCATAGTAACTAGAAATTCGATCGGAGAAAAAGTCACGAAATACACCCAAAAATCCAACTTGCTGTCGATTTTTTTAAGTTTGTAAAAATAATAAATCATGCTTTAAAAATCGACTCAGGGTTTTTTAAAGATACTGTAGAAAAACGATGCAAAGATTCCATCAAATCGCCGCGGAAACACGGCAATAGCTTGCTATTGCCGCGGTTCCGCGGCCATCTTGGCTCTTCTCTGGATCGTTTTTGCTGCAGTATATTCAGTGGGGTATTTTGGGAATTTTGGTATATGTTTTTTCAGCCCAGATTTTCCAGAAAGAAAATTTTGTTTTTGGGGCTTTAAAAACCGTATTTTGATCGAGTTTCTTATGACTTAAGCTGACGGGTTTATTTCTGTGATGTGATATTTGTATTGAACGTCTGCTAATCGCTATATGTCGATTAGTGGGGGTTATACAAATCTGTGATCTGTAATGTTGCTGGAATGTGTATATGAATTTATTGGATTGTCGCGGGTGAATAGCCGGGGGTTGTGAGACGAGTGTTTTCTTTTCTTTCAATTCATGTAAATTTGTAAATTGATATAATAATTATTTGTATGACCGCACAACCGGGTCGGGGTTGTAGCCGTCATTGTATAATTTCTTTTTACTGTTTTTGCTCCTAGGATAGACCCATGGAGGAGGTGCACAAACTACCGGGTATCCCGAAGTGCCGAGTGGCCTACTCACGGAGTTGAGGGAGGTTGCTTAGCTTCGGGTACTTGGCGGGTAGTTTGCCGCACCCATAGGGGTCTTGGGTGGGGTATTGGCTATTCACCGCGACCGTGTAATCTGCTTTTCGTTACAGGCTCGTACGAATTGCGGATTCCTAGTATATCCAATGTATTCATCTGTGATCTGAAATGGCTATCATTGCAATATATCTATATATGATATTATTTAGGCGTTGCTTATGTTTTACAGCCGTGCTAGCCCAGCCCCCGCTCTGTCGTTAGTTAAGTAACCTAACGGGTAATGACGGGCCCCATGGCGAATGCGAATGGCATAAGCGTACGTCATATTTTGGTTGTTTTTTGCAATGGTAGGATTAAATGATGGGACGCATTAAAAGAACTAATGCATGAATATCACGCATTAAAAGAACTAATGCAAGAAAATAAACCAAGTAAAAGTCGTTGGAACACTTTCGAAAAACCACTCGGTTCTTTTCAAAACCAACTTTTAAATGCGAAGCTTGAGCCACTCCTTTTAAAAGCTATCCCGTTCCATCGATTATATCAAGTTCACTACGTTCACGGTTTCGCCAAAACCATCCGTAGCCCTCCATCATTTCAGTTAAATATTCGGTAGTATTCAAGCTATGTATTTTGACCTCACGCCAAGGCATAGTGATTGGTAGCTGCCGGATATTTATTTGTTGCATAGATAGAATGCGTTGGTTTGAGACAGTCGTACTACCATTTTGGCCTACGTCAAGGGTAGGTACGGGTGGGTTCAAATTAACCTGGATAATGATGGGAAGAACTTGACATGTGACTTATGACATTTTGACCTCACGCCAAGGTCATAAGAGCATGGGGCAAAAATCCACATCGGGTGTTTCATAAGTACTGAAACTTGCTAGCGCTGCATACCATTTGGAGTATGATGATTCTGGTAGGATTCCTTCAGTTTTGTCACGCGATGATATTTGGGTCCCGATCCTACTGTGAGTATATGCTACTCCTCAGGAAATTTCTCACCTAACGATCAATGCTATAAACTAAGTAGGTGTCTAGAAAGGTGTTAGCGGGGCTACGCCCACAGGGAAAAGAGGTTATTTAATTAAGGAACTTCGCGAAAGCATTGGAAAACCTCCCTCGAAGTACCGACACCAGCCTGGCCGAACGGTTAAGCAAGAATTGTACGGTGAGATTGATCCTGACTAATTCTTCCTTTTTGGTTTGAGGAGGGATTCGAGAGACAATGGGAGCCATCCTGTTTAGATAAACTAAAAACCACTCTAAACTTGCAAGAGCATCATGCTGAGTGTTTCTTCTCTCTCCTAATTGCAGCGACCAATCGACATGACTGGACTTAAGTTACTTCTAGATAAAAACATACTGACAGGGCCAAACTACAAAGATTGGCTCAGGAATGTCAAGATGGCAATCACTTACGACAAGCTGGGGTATCTTCTTACCACCAAAGCTCCCCCTGTCCCAGGTCCCAAAACCAGCGTCGCGGATAAGGAAATCCGTAAGACCTGGGAACTAGACTGCGCGAAGGCCAAGTGCCTCGTGCTTGCCTCTATGGACAATGAACATCAGAGGAGGCACGAGAATATGGACCTCGAATCCATATTTCTCCATACAAAAGAACTGTATGGAGAGCAATCTCGTATCGCAAGATACGAAGTGTCGAAGAAGTTTTTTTCGGCAAGATTGGCCGTCGGATCATCGGTAGCGGAACACGTGCTTAAGATGATTGGCTACATTGAGGAGCTCGCGGACCTTGGGACCACGTTGGAGAATGAGCTCTATACGGACTTGATTCTCCAGTCCCTTCCTTCCACTTACGCCCAGTTTATCCTGAACTTCAACTTACAAGAAAAGGAAGTTGAACTTTCAGAACTCCTCAACATGCTGAGGAGCGCAGAGGGCACCCTACAGAAAGGTAGGGAAACATCCACTTTGTTTGTAGGAGGATCTTCTTCTAGGTCCAAAGCGAAAGCCAAGGGAAAGAAGAAGAAAGCCCCCGCCAAACCAAGGGGCGGTGTTAGTAAGTGGATACGAAGGAAAAGGCAAAAGCAACAAAGAAAGTGGGGAAGCTTGTGGATAAAGAAGAATGCTTCTATTGTCATAAGAGTGGACACTGGAAGAAAGATTGCAGGGCTTGGAAGGCCAGAACACAGGATCTGAAGCAGGTTGCGGCTTCAGCTTCAGGTGTGTATGTTATTGAAAACTGTCTTTCAATAAACTCTACTTCCTGGGTATTGGATACCGGATCAGGATCGCATATATGTAATTATTTGCAGGCATTAAGAAACCGTAGGGTTTTGAAGGCAGGTGACATGACCCTCAAAGTTGCAAACGGAGCTAGCATGGATGCTAAGGCCGTGGGGGACTATCACCTGGGAATGTCAGATGGACATGTTTTGGTTTTGCGTAATTGCTATTTTGTACCCAACGCAACTTGTAATATCATTTCTGTATCTTTGGTTTCTAAAGAAGGTTATGAATTTGCGTTTGTAAGCAATCTTGTAAACATTCACCTTAATCAAGTTCTGATTGGGTCAGGTACATTGAGCAATGGTATATACGTATTAAACCAACCACAGATTTTCAATGTCCAGAATACACACAAAAGAAAGTCTCCAGAAATCAATCAGACTTTCTTATGGCATTGTATACTGGGTCACATCAATGAGAGAAGGTTGACGAAGTTACATACAGAAGGATATTTGAATCCGTTCGAATATAAATCGTATGCCACTTGTCAATCCTGTCTCAAAGGAAAGATGACAAAGACTCCGTTCACTGGATACGGAGTAAGAGCGAGCGAGCTCTTGGGACTCGTACACAGCGACGTGTGCGGTCCAATGTCTACACATGCGCGAAGCGGTTTTTCTTACTTCATTACTTTTACGAATGATTTTTCAAGGTTCGGACATGTCTTCTTAATGAAAGATAAATCCGAAGCCTTTGGAAAGTTCCAGGAATATAAGAATGAAGTAGAAAACAAACCGGCAAAAGTATCAAGATTCTAAGATCGGATCGAGGTGGTGAATACTTGAGTGCCGAGTTCCTGGACTATTTAAAAGAGAATGGAATTCTCTCTCAGCTTACTCCTCCATACACTCCACAAAATAACGGTGTATTGGAGAGACGGAACCGAACCCTATTGGATATGGTACGGTCCATGATGAGTAACGCTGAGTTACCGCGATCATTCTGGGGATATGCGCTAGAATCAGCCGCATACCTTTTGAACCGAGTTCCCACTAAGACTGTGCCTACCACACCATATGAGTTATGGAGTGGGAAGAAACCCTATCTTCAATATCTGAAGATCTGAGGATATCCAGCTTTTGTCAAAAAGCAGCATGCGGACAAACTCGAGGCACGCTCAGTACTGTGCAAGTTTGTGGGATACCCAAAGAACACCAGGGGGTATCTTTTCTACCACGCAGAGGAACAAAAAGTCCTTGTTTCTCGTAATGCCCACTTTCTAGAACACCAGTTCTTGGAAAAGGAAATTAGTGGGAGCACAGTAGAACTGGAAGAAATTCCAGAACCACAGACTATTACTGAAAGCTTAGTAGAACCAGATGGTTCAAAAGAACAGGACATTCCTACGCCGCTCCGCAGGAGTAGTAGACAGTCTCATCCGCCCGAGAGATACTACGGTTTTCTCATAGACGGGGATAGAGAGGATTGCATCATAGATTATGATGAGCCTACTAGCTTCCAGCAGGCCGTTCAGAGCGTTGACTCGGTAAAATGGCTGGATGCAATGCGGACCGAAATGGAGTCCATGTACACCAACAAAGTATGGACGTTGGACATTGCTCCAGACGGGGTAAAACCCGTAGGATGCAAGTAGATCTTCAAAAGGAAGATTGGTGTAGATGGACAGGTTGAGACCTATAAAGCTAGACTTGTTGCAAATGGTTTTCGTCAAAGACCTGGTTTGGACTATGACGAAACCTTTTCTCCACTGGCTATGCTGAAATCCATTCGGATCCTTCTTGCCATTGCTGCCTTCCATGATTATGAGATTTGGCAGATGGACGTAAAGACCGCTTTTCTAAATGGAAATTTAGAGGAGTGTGTCTATATGGACCAGCCATAGGGTTTCATTCAAAGTGGGAGCAGCGGAAAGGTGTGCAAGTTGCTTAAGTCCATCTATGGACTAAAGCAGGCATCGCGGAGTTGGAACATCTGCTTTGATGAGACGGTCAAAGAATTTGGCTTTATCAAAAATCCAGATGAACCATGCATCTGTAGTAGATTTGTAGCGAGAACTGTAGTATTCCACGTTTTATACGTGGATGCCATTCTCTTAATAGGAAATAACATTCCTATGCTACAATCTGTCAAGGGGTTCTTGTCACACAGGTTCTCCATGAAAGACCTGGGTGATGCCTCATACATCCTGGGGATCCGGATCCATCGTGATAGATCCAAGAGGATATTAGGACTTTCGCAGTCCAGGTACATCGACACCATACTTAAGAGATTCAGTATGGAAGATTCCAAGCGCGGTAACCTACCGGATTGTCACGGGATCACCCTCTCTAAAGAGATGTCTCCCAAGACTGATTTGGAAAGGGATCGCATGTCTATTATACCCTACGCTTCTGCGGTAGGCTCTATAATGTATGCGATATTGTGTACCAGACCGGATGTAGATTATGCACTTAGTGTAGTAAGCCGGTATCAGTCAAACCCCGGGGAGAAACACTGGATAGCGGTAAAGAACATTCTCAAGTACCTGAGAAGGACTAAGGAGATGTTCTTGGTGTATGGCGGAAAAGACCTCCAGATCGAGGCCTTTGCTGACTCCAGCTTCCAGAGTGACAAGGATGATTCCAAGTCCATGTCGGGTTTTGTCTTTACCCTCAATGGAGGGGCGGTGTGTTGGAAGAGTTCCAAACAGGAAACCGTTGTTGACTCGACTATGGAAGCGGAATACATCGCTGCATCTGATGCCGCAAAAGAAGCCGTCTGGATGAGGAAGTTCTTGAAAGAACTTCAGGTGGTTCCGTCCATTGTTGATCCAATACCTCTGTATTGCGACAACAACGGGGCTATAGCTTTAGCGAAGGAACCCAGGTCCCATCAGAAATCCAAACACATCTTGAGGCGGTATCACCTGATCAGGGAGATCGTGGATCGCCAGGAGATCGAGGTTCGGAGGGTTGCTTCAGAAGATAACACTGCAGATCCATTCACCAAGGCCTTGCCCCAGACTCAGTTCGAGCGGCTGATCGAGATGATAGGTCTTCGATACGCCAGTACATGGCCTTAGTGCAAGTGGGAGATTGTTAGTGTATATGCCCTAAAGGCCATTACTGTATCATACTAGATTGTATATTACTTAATGGAATCTTGGGATATTCACAGTTGTATATACAATCTTGCTCAAAATAGTAGTATGCTAATTGGTTTGTTTCTACTTCAATGTGTGCATGTGTTTATTTTAGTATATCACCTATACACATTAGTGGAGCCCTTAGGATCTTTGCTTGATTACCAGCGTTGTGATGGCAGTCACACTAGTGGGGGCTGGGTAATCTATAAGCACATCCTTATGCAGGTCCCTAGTAGCAGGACTATCGAGACAAGGCATCGATACTCCGGAGTAGACTAGCGTATGCGCTTCTCATCCTAGTGTGGGAGATGGTCTGTCCCACAGCCATCAGTACGTCGTACTGGAGATAGTATGCGGGTGCTCGTTAGGTTACGAGTACACTGGACAGGACTCGTCGGGAACTGTTGGTTGGTACTATACCTATCGTCAGTTATCAGTTCCCAGGTGACATGAGTACAACATAGTCCGCTGACTTGACACTGTCACTTCGCCTCGAGTGTGTTCCCACTGCACTTTGATTACTACCCAACCACGGCTCAAAGGAGTCGTGCAAACAGGTAGTAGTTGGGTGCAGTCCCGAAGCACTTGGAGGCAGTGACGGTTAGACAGGATTCGTCTCTCCCGGTATTGGGGGTTGACATCGCGCTGTGTCTAGGAGAGCCATTACACGAGTAGTCCCTGGCCAGGGCAAGCGAGATATACTGGTAGGTTTCCAGTGTTATCTCAGGGTGTTATGGGCTTCACTCCGACACGACTTGTACCGCTATTAGGGGACTGACGTTTACCGCCCCCTAGGTCTGCCATGCGATGTATCAGACGAACAGACCGGACTGTACGGCGACTGTCACATTCAGGCTCAGTAGGAGTTCAGATGGGTTTCACCTCGTCAGTCTTCTTGTCGGCATCTACCTGAGGACCGTTACACACAGCTAGTGCCGCTTGCGGTCTGTGGTTAAACCCACTGCCAGCATAGTGTCGAGTCTTTAGAGTCCCACACAGAAAGCTATTCGCCTTTAGGCAAAAGAGTAGAGGTCGCATGGTTTTGCGACAGGTCGCATGGTTTTGCGACAGGGTTCGGTCACATCCGTGCACTTGTGCACGTTTAGTGTCCGGACAGTTAACACTAGCGGGATTTGGTTTAAGCCAGATCCTAGTGTACGTTTTGGGATTGGTTTTTTCCAGTATGTATTCATGTTCCTCGGAACGCTGATGCGGGTGTGTATGCACGGTTGACAGAGAGACAGAGGCAGAGGATTCTCATTAATCTTGTTGACTGTTGACCGTTGACCATTGACTTCTTGCTAAACCCTAATGAGAATATGATATATGATTAACAATAATATTAATTAAGTATTATGGTGACATGGTTGTTGAGGGGTTGACTTTGTTGACTTGTTGACTTTGTTGACCGGTTGACTAGGTTGGACTAGTTGACCATCATGATGACAATGGCTATCATTTCATGGCAAAGACTTTTTGCTTGCTTGTTCTCTTGTGAAAAATGAGTGCATGAAATGATATGGCTATTGTAGCTTAAACCATCACATGATACTTAATTGCTATGATTTGTTATGATGGCTTTGGATTATGAGAGCCAAGAGAGAAAAGTCTTTCTCATTCTATCATTTTCATTCTCTCTCTTGTTCTTGAGCTCTCATCCTCTTCCTCTTGAGCTCTCATCCTCTTCCTCTTGCTCTCCCTCTCTTTAGTCTATGGTTCACTTGTCTCATGTGTTGAGAACCAAGAACCATAATGAAAAATCCCAACACACTCTCCTCTACTCACTCTAGTTCACAAGGTTTAGCAAACCGAGTGAACTAGTTTCTTCAAAGCTTGAAGAAGAAGCCAAAGGTAGAAGCTTTCGGGTGGATCGATCTTCGGCGCAAGGAGACGACGGGGTGAAGCCGATCCGGACAACCATCAAGTGTAGAAGACGAAGGAGTTCAAGAAAGAAAGGTATAACCCCCTAACCGAGTAGTTAACAACTCTTAGTTAGGTTGTTAGGTAGCTAAGTTTAACAAAGATCCGTTTGAGTCCATGTTACCGCCTCTAGAAAATTGTTTTTCACCAAATTCCGCAAGCCCGTAAGTACCGGGAGAGGTAGCATGGACTTACACAACAAGTGGATAAAAAGGTGAATGGACTTGTTGATCCCTAGAACTAGATAAGTGGAGAGGGATGAAAGATCGGCTGCGAAATTGAGCAATATGCCCAGCAATGGACATCGGCTTAGGAGTGCCAGAAGGACTTGAAAAAGTGGTATCAACACATGGAGGTGGTAAAAGTTGACTTGGTTGATACAAAGTGGATCGAAAAGTCAAACTGTTTCTCTTAGACGCCTCTATTTGATCTTTCAAAGAATTTTTAGGCAAGGAAGGATCGTTTTTAAATTGACCGAACAAATTGACGTACGACGCAAAATTAGGTTCGGGACACCAAACTTCGGCAAGTGATTTATGATTTGGGGTACCCATGTTAGAAGAAAAGGGAAAAGAAACAAGGTTGGTGTTGCAAGGATTTCTTAGCGACAAAAATTTGCAAGTTGTTTATAAAAGATTTTTCCTTTTTCCTCTAATTTTTTATTTGGAACTGTTTGCAAAAAAAAAAGTTCGATAAAGGGCTAAGACACACTTTCGATCAACCAAAAATGCACAATCAGGCCTAGATCTAGGGTCACCTAGGTCAGCTAGACAGCTCCTAACTGTTGCAAAGGGCTAGAAATAGGACCTCAAACCGCCACTTCACCGCCAATTGCGGCCAGATAAGTGCCAGGTAAGTGGGAAGGAACCACAGTAGTGGGCCTAATTAAAAACCACTAGCCTTGACACACTTGCCTAGTCACCAGAAAGTCAGGTTAGGATAAACGGCCGATGCCTATAACTAGTCCTCTGTCCTATTGAGCGCGACGTCCTTAGGGCTGAGTCTAGTAGTTTTTAATTAAGATTGGTCAATGCAAATGCCTTATGTGATATCTGGGGTCCTGGGAAGGGTGATGAAATCCCCACCCAATCTGAATTGGTCAAAAAGCCCCTTAAAGTCCGATTAAAGATATGCAAAACAGTAAATCACTTGCAATCAAAGATTTTTATTCTATGCGCGGCGCAAAGAATCCTGCACAAGATTGTTATTTGGAAGGGAAAAGATTTTTTTAAGCGCAAAGAATCCTGCAGGAGATTTTTCAGAAGATATATCGGAGATTTGCAGAGGAGGAGAGAGAAAACTCACAGAGAATTGCAGTGGCGGAACTGTTTCTTTTTTTTTTACCGCGCTTCTGCCCCTTTTTTTTTCTCCGACCAAAACGCGGCGGTTCCGCGGTCGCAGGTAGGATCTGGCGGCGGTTCCGCGGCCGGAATGGGGTCGCGAGGCTTTTTTTCTCTTTCCAGATCGCGCGGTTGACTTGTTGACTCGGTCCTCCAAATTTCTTCTGTTTTCTGTTGTGATATTTCTCTGTTTGTTCGAATTTGATACTTGCTGTTTTGATCTCTGTAGATTTCCAAATCCGAATTTGTTCGTAGATCCTGCAAAATTCACACAAAAATACCCTTTCCAAAAATAACAAATGATATATTTTTATATTTTTTTCTTCTTCAGATTTTTATGATTTTTTTAATTTTGATTAACCCGAAATTGCAAAAAGGAAATTTTACGCCATCCCCGGCAACGGCGCCATTTGATTTGAGTGATTTAGTGTGCTTGCGCTTTCTAAAAGATAGATCAAAAATATTTGTAACCGCAATCAAGAACGGCGTCGCATGAAGCTAGCCGGTGAGTACGGGTCGGTCCACAGGGATGTTGTGAATCTCCTAGTCGCGCTAACGAGTTAATTTCGAAGGGTGTTCGGATAGGTTATTAAATCTAAAAATCTAATTAATCTATACTAATTATCTAGATCTATTCTTGCTAGGGCTAGGTTTAGGGATGGTTTGGAAATGCAAGTAAACCTCAACGCTTTCTATACCCGAATGAAGATCTATGAGGAGTTATGGTAATTATCAATAAAGGGGATTAGATCCATTCGGGAAGGTGTTCCTTCCTCTAGGTTCTTGTCCTTCCTTTAGAGATCCTTACCCTAACCTCCATGGAAAACGCGCGCAACCGGGCTTTTACACTACGGTATCACCGCTACCTCGAGAGATAGGGTGCCGTAGGGCGCGGTGTGTGCGTGTATGCATGGAGTCCTATTGAAAATATATTATGGGTAAGAAAGGGATGGGAGATTTCATCTCTCAAAATCCTTCCCCAAAGCTAACTCTAAACAAGTTCCTAGGGCATGAAATTAAATCTACCTAAGACAAAGAATTGAAATCTAAACTAGAGCAAGGAATTAAATCTACTTACAGATGCATCTCTCCAATCATCAATGCAGGTTTGTCAGATCTGAATTCATGAGTTGAAAAGAAAACACCGATGCTCTCCATAAAGAGATCTGAATTTATTATTTAAAAGGAGGCATAAGAAATTACAATCTTTAGAGTTCTATTTATAGGAAATAGAAACCCTAGGTTAAATTTTGATCCGCATGTCTACAATTACAAAAATAGCCCTAAGTTGACTAGTCAAAGCCGCCGCCACATTTTGGTAAAAAATTATTTCATCTGATCGCCTAGGACCGCCGCGGAACCGCGGTCCGAGGCCTGGTTTGGCCGCGGTTCCACGGCCAAAAAATGGAGTTGGGCCATGAATTTTCCTGGGCTGATTTCTGTTGGCTTGGGCTTCTTATTTATATATATCTTTTTCCATTTGGGCTTCTAGGTTGGTTCCAGATCTTCAGTGAACAATTTGCAATGGATTTTTAACCGTTCGCTTTGAGTCGATGTCTTGAATCTTGCTTTGTAAATTGTTCCTTATGTAGGCTTGATCAAGATTCTCTGTTTGTTGGTTAAAAGTCCATATTTTCATCGTCTTTACATCGTTTGCACTGTTTTCTGTCCAAGAACCTGTAACCTGTAATATGTAGCAGACATGCGTCAAAAGTACATGTTTATTTATAAAAAGAATAAGAATGGGGAATATAATAATGCAATATTATGGTGTGAACAGCACCGGACGCATGTAGCATTCGTATGCACATTTTGGGATTGATTTTTATGGAGCAGTACGTTTTCATGATATTTACTATTCGTTTTCGTACTGAGCAGAACTAGTCAGAGGACAGTACCTGGATGTATTTTGCATACATTGATAGACATCGAAGGGATTTCCAAAGAAAGAGCTATAGTCTCTATATTTACCTACGTGTCTGAGATGATACGAAACGTTTAAAAAACAAGGAAACCCTTCTAAATTGTTTTCAAAACTGCAGAACGTGCATATTAAACAAATGATATATAGATATATATAGTTGTTTTCATATGATAGACGTCCGCCACTGTGCCGCAATACGCGCATCGCACAACAACATAAAATATTTGGCATGCATTTCCTTCAGATGTTTACATGTATAGTTTTGATGCATATCATGTTGGTTTTCGCGTTGGATTTGACATTGATGTCTTCCCCATAACTCCGATGATTGCGGGATGCTTGACGGAATTTTGATTTTGAGCTATCTGCTCATTGTTCATGCGCACGCATTGCGCTATGATGCGTTTTATGTATTGATGATTTCGGAGCCTCGACGACTTGGACTTTTTACTTAAATGTTTTAGTATTTGAGGGGTTTAAATTTAAATTCGGGGACCGAATTTCTTTAAGGGGGGAAGATTGTAACATTTCAGAAAAGTAAAATATTATTTTTGGTAATTTTTAAAATTTAATAATAAAATATTGAATATTTTAATAAGACGGTATAATTAAATACCGATAAATTGGGAAAAATTTGGAAAATTATGGAAATTTCTAAAATGAGGGTGTTTTATGTGATTTAGGCGAATTATGAACTTTTATGATTATTTATATTCACTTTTAGTGCTAATCGCGATTAAACATCGCTAATCGTGTATTAAACCGGATTTGTGCACATGACATGCACCATGTCATTTTTACACTTGTTACATTTTTCCTACATGATTTTTGGGTGTATGGTTATTGTTTTGGGTTTACTATTGCAAAGAGAAGGAAATAAAAGAAAAAGAAAAACAAAGGAAATGATGAGAAAGAGACACAATGATTGCAAAGGGGATGGGCATGAGAGAGAGAGGGTGAGGGGTCAAACCATAGGCATAGCTCATTCTTTCCCTCTTCATCTCTTCACCATTTCTTCTCCCTCTTCACCCATGGCAAAACCCCCTCTCCCACCACCTCCAAACCCTCAAAACACCCCCAAGACAAACCTAAAACCCCATTTCATTTTCATTAAAAATGTTCACTAGCTCAAGGGAAGCACATTGGACCAAGAAAAATCGAATTTTGAGAACTTTGGGCAACTCAAGAAAATTCTTGAGTTGCCAAATGAGGTATTTCCTTTACCCTTACCATAGTTTTCCATTCACTTTAGAACCTATGTTTGTTTGGAACCGATATATCGATGTTTAGTGAACTTAGAAATTTCTAGTTAGGGTTAGGATTTTGAATTGAGTTGTAAAGTGAAATTGAGGCTAGCAGTGACCTTAAACCCCTGTTAGTGATATCATATTGGGCTAGAACCTGAGACTTAACTCCGGAATATGGACTTAGAAACCCGATATCGGAAAAACTGTGAAATTTGGATGGTAATTGGAAATCTGCTAACACTCGGGGACCTGAAAAATTATTTAGCAAGGACAATGATGCATGCAGGCAACCTGGGACCCCCCATTGAAACCCTAGCCCCTACCTCCCCAACCTGGCCACAGATTTAACCCAGATGGCAGCAAATTGCGGCCTGGGTCCCACCATTTTGGTTCGTGCTTGTTCTGTAGGTCCATCTCCAGTAAACTAGATCCTTGGCATATGAAAAATTGTCTAATTTGACCTAGGGTAAAATCTGGGACCCTTTTCAATAGTTGCTGTTTTGATTCGAGGTTTTGTTTCTCGTATTTTGAATTCTGGATTTTTGGAATTTGGTTTTAACTCGATGATTTGATGTTTGTACGACGATATCGAGGGTCATTTGATGGTTTTGAAGGATGGTCCATAGGTTCTAGCCTATAGGCCTTAGCGTGTCGTTTTGGTTTTCCGATGTGATTTTAATACGCATTTGCGATTGTGTTATATATGTTGGTACCCCACGTGATGTCAAGACGTTGAAGAGGAAGATGGCGATATCGGCATCGGCACACAAGAAGCAAGGTGAGTAGATTTATATCTACGGGGAGAAGTCGGGTGGATGGAGTATAGCACCCCCGCAAAGTCTTAAGAAATGATATGATATGTTATAGATATGCTTTTATATGATATGGAAAGATTTAACACTTAGTAAAGGGAGTTTTAGGTGATCATGGGTTTAGTGTTAGCGAGAATTTGAAGAAGGACTCTTGTCGATATTCTTAGTCCCGAAACCATAGAGTAAAGGTTTGCATACATGCACATACACATACTAGCTTACATTGATATCTTTGTTCATATTGGGACATATTTATATTGGTATTCATGTGCTTGGATGATGAGGATGTTATATGATACTTGGGATTGAGTCGATATGTTCGGACATGTTGCCATGGGATATTTGATATGAGACCGAGATATGTCATGATGTTATAGCGGATCGTTGGAAGACGATACTATGTGGATGATGATATATTTATGATAGTTGACATATGATCGAGATATGAGATGAGATGGTTATGATAATTATAATAGATCGCATTGGGCGATATATACTTCTATATGATGATATGTGTTGATGACATCGGATTGTATGAGACTGTAGATTAGTAGTCAGATTATGATTATATCGATTGTACTAGACTTAGATCAGTACCCCTGTTCACGATTGATGATGATGATGATACCTGTGAATAATGACATGAAATGCGATAATTGACCCGTACCCAGATTTGGGATGCCGTACGATAGATTTACCGTACGAGATATATTTATGATGTTAGATCCGCATTCTTGACTCGAGGATGTCATATTAATTATTGTATCGTGCATGATACTGTTGAGGCGAGATCACCGACTACTAGGTATGTATGAATAGATCGACTCAGACTTAGGCAGATTCCCTTACCCTTTTGACTGGGCTCGAGTCATACTTTTAAAGTGGGAAATTGTGGGTATGTTATATACCAAACTGCATGACTCGGATATTGGGTAGGAATATTTTCAGTGTTGCCATTATCACATCACTTTCTATGTATTCATGATGTTTCATCGCACTGCATGCTTATATTGTGTTTTCATATGCCATTATTGATATCATGCTGTCAGGACACCAGCACCGTTACCGATGATGCGTATGTTCCACATACACTTACTTGCCGGCTCACACACATTATCATCGGTAATTGCCAAGTCACGAACACTTTAGAGAATATCACTCATTGACATAGCTTGTTAACTGATAGTTCGACATGGTATCAGCATTCTCGTCTTTATATGCTAGATTAAACGTTGCAGTTATTACTTGCTACCGCATGCATATTATTATTCACTGTTTACTTGCTATTGATGATTGGATTTTGAATTTTCATGAGATTTCTGGATTTGAAAACCGCATGTGAAAGTTTTATAAACTGATGTGTTATTTTAAAGAGAAAAATACGTTTTTCATTGATATGATGGGTTTTGTCCACCATGATGTTTTCTCGGTTATGAGATGGATTTCGAGACCCGATTCGAGGAGTTGGATGAACCGTCTGCGGGTATATGGTGGGCCCGGTAAGGTACCCCGGGGCAAGAAGTTCGAGGTGTAGATGATGAGCCTGGCAGGGGCAGACTGCCTACCGGTGATAGCATTGGACCTGGCGGTTATCCGGAGGATACCGACCGGGGTCACGAGATGGATATTGTATGTTATATGTATGCCCTAGAGGCCGTTACTGTACATACGATGTATATTGTAGTGGATGCTTGGACATATATAGGGAGGACTTTCTTGCTCGACATGATAGTATGCTATCTGGTTACTCTTTATCTTAACATGTACTCTGATTGTCTCTAATACATGTTGATAAAGCTCTTAGGATATGTACTCGACTACTGGGACTATGATGAGATCATACAAGTGGGGCTACGGTAGCCGACGAGTACATCCTATAACTGTTCCTAGTCGAGGGTGTATCGAGACAGGGCATCGATGCACCAGAGTAGACTAGCGTATACGCATCTTGACCCATATGATGGGCGATGGATGATCCCATATCCATCGGTGTTTAACATCAACGATGGTGTACGGGTGCTCAGAGGAGACTGGGTACACTGGACGGACTCGCCGAGAACTCCCAGATGGTATTATACCTCACGTCAGATGGCAGTTCTCCGGTGACACTGGTACAGAGTAGTCTGTTGACCCAAGATCGTCATAGAGTCTTATGTGATTCCCACCGTGCTTTGATTTCCACCTTACCACGTCCAAGAGGGCGTGCAAAATGGTGGTTTTTGGGTACAGTCCCGAATCACATGGAGGCAATGAGCGATAGGAGGGGATTCGTCTCTCCCGGTATAGGGAGTTGATGTTGCGCTGTGTTCGATTGGCTATAACTGGAAATCCCTGGCCAGGGTTGCTGAGATTTACTGGTAAGTGTTACCAGTAGTTTCTCGAACTGTTATAGACCTCATATCGACACGACTTATGAAGCTACTGGGGTCTGACGTTTACCACCCCTAAGCGAGATATACGACATATCAGACGACGAGACCGGACTGTACGGGAGTGTTACTGATTGGATTCGCAGGAGTACTAGCGGGCTTGCTTGTTGATCTTCTGATCGCTCAATACCCGGGTGGCCATTACGTTTAGCACACCGCTTGCGGCTTGTGGGTGTTTGATATGATCATCACCTACTGCCGGCGTATTGATGAGTCTTTAGAGTCCTACACAGGGGTTTCCTGGCTCAAGCGAAACGGAGTAGGAGCACATATGTGATATGTGCGGAACCGAGATTGATACGATATGAGATACCGTATTCTATTCTCGCGATTCGTGATATTGATCGGTTGTATGCGATATACCCGGGTTATCGGATCAAGTGTTGATTCAATAAGTTGTTACTTTTGATATTAGTCGGTTATAGCCGGATTATTAAATCAAGAGTTGATTTAATAATTTAATGTATAATTATATATTTGATATATTACATTACATTAACTAGTATTAGCTCACTTAAGATTTATTTTCTCACTAGTTTGTGCACATTGTTTATATGTGATATATGCAAGTGTACATGTTTGTATCATGCTTGATGATACATCAAAGTTGGGTGTATGAGACTCATACCAAGATTAGGGTAAAGATTAGGGTTATTGTTTTATCTTAAGATTTAACAAAAGGGTTTAACTAAGTCAAAGTAATTAAGCTTGAAGAAGCTTGGAGAAGCTTTGACAAAGTCCACTCTTTTGTCATTTCTTTTGATATTCTTTAACCTAACCTTTAACCTAATGCTTTGGTTAATTCTCTACATGAGTTAAACATGATAGCTTAACTCACCCATGGTTACATTATTGAGGATAATAATTCATATGATGATATTATTATTCTCTTCTTCTTCTTCTTCATCAAGCTCCATGAAAAGCTTGCTAGGTTTAATGGTGCCATGAGAAAAAGTGTGAGAAAATCAATTCTAAAGTGAGCCCACTTCCTACTTCTTCATCCTCTACCACTTGCCATGTAGTAGAGTGTGTTCTCTTCACAAAGTTCATGACCTAGTGAAGGAATTGCTTGAGTTAGTGTCTCCCCGACGTAGATCATCTTCGACCTCGATGTCAACGAAGCAAGCACGTTCGTTCTTCTTGTGGATCTTCTCCAGAGTCCAAAGTTCATGATCGCAGCGAAGGGGACATCTACACGGAGCTATTGAAATGAAGGACCGGATCTACAAAGGTTGTATTCCCTTTCACTTGTAGTTAAAGTTGTTAACTTGCTAGTTTTCGCCTAAACCCTAGTTTAAAGATCCGTATTAGAGTTGTTCGGCACGGCTAAAATTTTAATCGGGCATGGTTGATGCCTCGTAGACCCTTGTTAGTGTGTCTAGTAACCCTACAGTGGTATCAGAGCCAAGATAGAGCTTTAGGCGAAGTCTAGACGAAGTTTAAAGTCCGATCGAACCCGAAAACCCCGATGTAAACCCTTCTCTGTATATTTTTTGAAAATGTGATTTTTTATGAATTAAAAATGCTCAGAAAAACAAGCAGGAAAAACTAAGAATTACTGTGAAGTACGGTCCACTAAGTCCCTGAAATGACCGCGGAATCTCGGCCAAATCATGGGTTTAGCGGCGGTTCCGCGGCCAAAATTTGACTTAGTCCCTCATATTTTATATATTTATTCTTAGGTCCTTTATTGTCAATTTTTTCTGGGAATTTTTTTATTCCACTCAAGTGTTGAGTTTTCTAGGGTTGTATTGGGGACTCATTGATTCGATCGAATAATTTAACTTTGTTTAGTTTGTTCCGGATATTTTTAGAAACTGTTAAAAAGTTCGAACGGATATCAATAACTCACTTTTTCCCCAGTCGGAAAATTTTTCAAGTTTGGATTTTTCCGTAGTTTAAGAACGTTTTAAGTCGTGCAAGTAACGTGCTGGACCCTCTAGAAGACAACAAACCTTAACTCGATTATGTGACCGTCTTGAACTGCCCTTTGAACCTTAGGGTTTGGGGCAGTACGGCGTGCCACATGTGAGGCGTTGGCTTGGCCTTCTACGGCTGGACAGTTGGTACTGTGGCATGAAATGGATGTTTTTAAACTTATTTCAAGTGTTGAACTTTTTAGGAAAAACTTGGGTGTTTGATTATTCGATCGGAAAGTTTAACATTGTCTATTTATCTGGAATGTGATACAATAATTGGAATCCACAAGTAGTTATGAGATAACTAATTTGGATGTTATAAACATAGCAGTTTAGTATCAAATGATTGGTTGCCACGGAATTTTGATGCGATCAAAAGTCCGTCGCAATCACGTAGCGTACGCGGATACTCGCCGGGTAAACTTAATAGACAGCTATGCCCTATAGCCTCGACCAAGCGACTGTAGGAGAACCCCGTCGCCAAAAAGCATCTGTTCGGGTGCTCGCGGCAACGGTGTTCCGCCTTAGTGCACTTCGTTGACGGCATCGACGGGTGCTGCCGTCTACTAAAGTTTGCGACGAGCATTCGATCACTTATCGGGAATCTTGTTGAATTGCCCGACTAGATATTGAAAAGTGTTTTCGATATAAAGACTAAAATGCTGGGTTTATAATTGTTAGGCATGCGATGTCTAAGCAGGTTGCAGATTCCAACTGTTGTAGTTTTACACTTTCTTTTCTGCGACCGTAAGTTTAATATGTGATATCGCCGGTTTCGTTGCTATATGTCAACGACAATTGGGATGCGCATATTTACTTACGTTGATGACATGTGATGTTATGTGTTGCTGGATATGTTATATTGGATCGTCGCGTTCTGAATAGACGGGGGTTTTATGTGAGATGAGTGTTTTTCATTTTCATTCATGTAAAAATTTGTATGTAATATTCTTTTATTGGGGCACTTCCGGGATGAGGTTGATGTCACCATTGTATATTATTTACTTTTCCGCATTAGGTAGACCCAAGACGGGGAGCACAAGTAACCGGCTTCTAGGGTCCAGTGGGAGACCATCTCGAGGAGTCGAGACCGGGTCTCCTAACCCTAGAATTGGCAGTGTTGCTTGCCGCTCTCGTAGGGGTCTAGGGATGTGGGTTTGGCTATTCATCGCGACCGTGGAATCCGTGTTTTATACAGGCTCGTATTGAAAACACGGACGTCCTAGTATATCCAATATTTCATATATGTTTCTTCTGCTGCGATATCTGTGATGTGATCATTTGATATGTTGTGATAGATACTGTATATAGTATATATGATATATTATATAGACGTTACTTATGTTTTACACCCGCGCTAGCCCTGCCCCGCTCTGCCGTTAGTTACCTAACCTAACGGGGCACGAGGGGACATCGAGACGAATGCGGATGGCATAAGTGTACGTCGTATTTATCTGTGATGTTTAGGTGACTTAAATGATGGGACTTCATTAATGAGATTAATGAAATAAAAGAAACCTAAAGATGTTGTAGAAACTTGTTTAAAAACTGGTAGCTCTAGTTTTTGCTTTGCATAGCGGTGTTCCTTGTAGAACATCCAGCACCTTATTCGATAAGGAAAGAGCCGAGATCCCTTCACCGGGAGTGACTACTTTAGCAAAAATAGCAGATGCTACACACTCGGTGTAAGTGCACGGCGGCGCCCCGGCCGTCAATCCGACGCCGGAATGCGGAAGCGGTGAAAAACTTTAATTTTGCGGACTTAGCAAAACGGCACCACCGCGCACTAAACACCCGGATCGTTACCATTAACTAGTCTAAGCTATCTACAAGAATGGGTTAGAGATATACCGACGATCCAAGTCCTCCGGTCTTCTCGCCATCGTCCGGATCTCCTGCGGAAAAGTCCCGTCTCCTCCTCGTCGCCGGAAGTGCACCACATCGCCTACTATGTATACGGGCTCCCACCTCAATGCCGAGGCAACTCGGGCACGATGCTGGCTAGTCAACGTGCCCAAGATTTGCTGTAGAATGTGTGAAGAACCATGTCTCACTTGGGGTTGTGGAATTGCCATTGGAGGAGGGATTGAACTTGGAGCTTTTTAGATGGAACTTGTGGGATTTTTGCAACATCAAATGAAGCAAAATCCCACCTCAAAATATTAGGACAGCCCACCAAATTGAGTGGCCGGCCATCACCATAGGAATGGAGAGAATGAGAGGATTGTATCAAAAATGGGAGCCTCACTCATATGATACAAGAGAGAGAGTGAGGAGTCTATCATACAAAAGAAAATGATAGCAAGGAAAATCCAACACTCCAACACCAATGATCATCCATCATGCAAAAAGAATCATCACAAAGAAAAGTCCTCACTCAACAACCATACCCCTCAACATCATCAACAATCATGACTTTAAAAGTCAAGCCATGATGGAGTCAAAACAAGTCAATGATGGTGCACATCATGAAAGCCATCATGATGCATCAAGATGCAAAGAACCCCCTCCACTAATGCCTATTTGCAACAATGCAAATAAACCCTCCTCCACCAATCTTCGGCCAATGAACGGAACAATGGAAATCGGCCGAAACGGAAAGCAAACTGGCAACTCCAGAAAACTGGTCCCGTAATAAATTACAGGAAAACCCCGATACTGTGCATACACACCCGCATTTGTATTCCGACCGAAATACAAATGCAATGAGACAAAATCTACACTGTACTATACTAGAATCCGGCTTATACCAAAACCGGATAGTAATATCTGTTCGATCCTGATCCGTGCAATACCGCACGTATCTGATCGAACCCTGCCATATAACCATACGGCCTATAGTACAAACTGTCCGATCCTGATCCGTGCAATACCGCACGTATCTGATCGGACCTTGCCATATCTCCATACGGCCTCTACAACCTTTCGCCCGAAAGCTTGAGTAACTGAAATGTGGTGGACTCTAAAGACTCGTCAATACTATGGCTGTGGATTTAACCACTAGCACGTCAGAGGTATATGCCAATACGTGACGGGCCACCAGCTATTGACCAAAAGGGACGTCGATGAGGAAGCTCACCCCGACACCCAACTGAGCCTGTCAGTGACAATATCCGTGCAGTCCGGTCCGTTCGTCTATGAGTATCGCATGGCGGGCCTAGGGGGTTGGTAAAAGTCAGACCCCCAAAAGCGGTACAAGTCGTGTCGGAGTGTAGCCCAGAACACCCTGAGATACTACTGGAATACCTACCAGTAAATCTCCTTGCCTTGGCCAAGGACTTTGTGTAATGGCTCTCCTAGACACAGCACGACCTCACCCCCAATACCGGGAGAGACGAACCCCTGAAGATACGCTCACTGCCTCCATGTGGCTCGGGACTGTACCCAACTAAAACCTGTTTGCACGACTCCTTTGAGCCGTGGTAGGGTAGTAATCAAAGTACAGTGGGAACTCACACGAGACAAATGACGATCCCCAGGTCGATGAACTAACCTGCACACATGTCACCAGGGAACTGCCATCTGACGTCTGGTATATGACCAACTAGCAGGTTCCCGGCGAGTCCTGTCCGGTGTACTCATAACCCAATGAGCACCTGTATACATCTTAGGTGATCCAACTGACACCAGTGGCTTGTGAGACCGGCCATCGCCCCTCGTCGGGGTCTCGACTGTATACACTAGTCTACTAATGGAGTATCGATGCCCAGTCTCGAAACTCCCACGACTAGGGACCTTTTAAGGATAAGCTTATAGACCCCCAGCTCCCACTTATATGATCGCCCTCATACTGCTGGTGGTCAAGCAAGAATCCTAGGGGCTCTATCAACGTGTAATAGCGACGTGTCAGGTCACCTAAAACAGTACACGATGATAAAGGTAAACCAGATAGCATACTATCATCTCGAGTAAGACTGTCCTACCGGATAGGTCCTCCCTCAATCATTACAATCACGTACCTGTGACCTAATAATTGACTCTGAGGGCACTATCTCCAACAATCTCCCACTTGCACTCAAGGCTAATTATTGCGATGACGCATACTCACAGCCCGTGTGATACCGAACATCCAACTCCTCTACTAGTCAGTCTCACAAAGCTCGTTTGCGGAACTATTGCGTTCAAGGAATAGCCTTAGTGAGTGGATCCGCTTAGTTGTTTCTTTCTATGTCTCTCTATATCTCAAGTTCGCGGAGAAAGCCATCTCCCGAAATGAGCAATACCTGTCTTAGAGTGTCTGGATGTCTGATGGGACATAGCTCATAAATGAACTCCAAATCCAAACTTCTTAGACTGTATCGTCAACTGAACTTAATCAGTAACCTGCGCGCCATGCCTCCCTCAGTATTGCCTTGGACCACCTGTCCAAAATACTGCCCCTCATCAGAAGGAAAACTATAACTCTGACAACTTCCTTGTCGTCCATGTCACCTTGGAAGCCTGGAATGATAACTGTCTCCTGAATGAGGCTGTCGTTATCATATCGCTAGAACATCCACTTATGTTCTAAAACTGCTTCCGATTGTTTCTCCAGGATTGGATTAATGTCAACTTATTGCATCTTGTGCAAGAACAACATCTGGTGTGGTACTTGACATCTCATGATTGACTCAATTGCCTGAGCAAGTGATCTGCCAATCATGCACGTCCCTCTCCCCTTTAGTCTGTAAGACACCTTTGGAGAGGGTGACTCCATTACCTGCAGGTACACTACCGTGCCAGGAGTCGTCCATCCTAAATACTCTTAGAATGCTGTCAAGTACCCAGATTGGGAAACCACCCAAATCTAGATCTAATACCATAGATCCAGTAACCAGTATGTCTGATATAATGTCCAAGTCCTGTGTGGAGAAACTACTGTGTGACGACCAAAGTATAACCGATCGTAGTGTAGGAGTTTCCTTTCCCACTCTGTGTATATCATCCAAATACCAGGATATCACACCCTACTACCTTCTCAACAGATCCATCCACTATTCTGATGAAGTCAAACCCATGACTGTCACGTCAGAAATAGATGATCTATCTCCGCTACATCTGCTCTAGTCTATAAATAGACATAAGCAACCTGTCCACCAATGCTTCCGCTGTTCCCACTGACTACGACAACCCTCTGGCAGAGTCATATAGACGTACACTTCTAAAACTGGTTTAGAACGACGCTATACTCGTCCTCCCGCCGGGTCTCGTAACCTGGAACAACAGCAATGGCAATTGTGGGTAAACAAGAACTTCCCTGTCACCGTCCTTGAGGCTACCGGAGTACCTCTCGGGTGCCTGAAGTTACCCACCTTATCTGCGGAGTGGCCAATGGAATGTCAATCCAGATTGAATCTTTAGGTTCCTTATCAAATCTTCAGTAATCGTTTGTGGTTCTGGAATCACTTCCAGTTCTACCATACTCCCACTATTGTTTTCTGAAAAAATCCATTTTTAATAAAACTGTGGCGAGTCTAGAACAATATCGCTATTGTTCATCCAGATGGTAGAAAGTCAACCCTCGTCATAGCCTGGGTCAACCCACAAACAGCCATTACAGAAACGTGTCTTGAGTTGTCTAGTGTCTGGTTTTAATCATAAACCGGACAACTCCCCGTACCTTAACATCGTTAAGATATGAACTGTTCTATATCCAATATAGAAACAGAGACACTGATTTAATTGAACCAGATTCAAAACATGCAGCTGTCCCCAGCGCATGATAACTAAATGGAAGGAGGCAGATCAGCATTACTCAACATAGGAATGCTTCTAATTATGAGTAACCTGAAAGAGAAGCAATTTCTCTTTATCATTACTGTCAACTGAATACCATACACAAGTATCTACATCTTCGATCACCTTGAAGAATCCCGATACTTGCTACACTTGGTTCTCTACTCTATTCAAATACCTATAACTCCTCAAAACTTAGACTCTGTGTTTCAACGAAACACATGTCTAAGAACTAGAGAAGTTAAAAGTAAACAGAATATAGTATGAGGACCAACCCCTCTGTCTTAATGGACACTGGACAACATACAATACCTTGTATAAGTCCCTTGAGTCTGATAACTCTTTCACTGTGTGTCGTAGGTTGAAAACTGTACTTATGGTTAAGAAGAATTACACCGCTGTTTAATGCTCCTTACCTAACCATCCACTGATATAGGTAAATGTCGTAGACATAATTTCAGAAAGGTATATCTCACTCTATGAAAATAGACGTACAGATATATCAATTTGAAATTGGTGCATAACTGCGGATATTCAAAACCAAATATTTGCCGACTGGCAAACAACCCAGGTGACTTCCTCAAATATCACTGATTCCAACGAATCCCGATATAATGAGGATAATCACCCAATTCCCAATAACTTACTCCCACTCATCATCTGTAAAACCATACAGATGTGAGGATCGTACCTGGTAAATACATACCCTGGAGTAAGTATCTAATCGGGAAATCAGTTTTCCTTTAACATTACACAGTGAAACTGAAACATTGAAATGTTCCGATGGGGTATTCTGGTATTCCTAGTAATGCCTCTTCCAGATTTACGACTGTAACCGTATAGTTCTTTGCCACCTCTCCAAATCCCTTCATATGTCTTTAGTCTTTACCTTCTGCACACCCTTTTAGGCCAAATGGTTTTCTTCCTTCCCTACCGTTCGGCACCAGCCTATGGTTTGGAAGAAGACTATCCAATAAGCATAATGGGTGTACTTTCCTAGTCCTAGGAGCACTCGCAATGCGAGAGAAGGTGAAGATAAAAGACACCTGAATGTACTTTATTCCTATTTCTCCTGAACCAGGATCCATCCCCGAACTGGAACAAGTTCCTTTCGAGTTCGTATATAACCATACGATGGATTATCCAATAAAATGGGATCTTCGTAGTGATACGGAGTGTCCTGGAGAAATACAAAGGTGATTTAGGATTGGCGAAGAAATACTTGGTTCGGTCGTGAATAGCAGTCGCAATTTACTTTGCCCTCTTACTAATCCCTTGTTTTGTCTGAACTTAATACCTTCTGTACACCGTTTAGGCTAACTGGTTTTCTTCATTCCCTACCGGTCGGCACCAGCTTATGGTTTGGAAGAAGACTATCCAATTTGCGTAATAGGTGTACTACTCCTAAACCAAGGAGTACTCGTAACCTGAGAGAAGGTGAAAAGAAAAGACAACTGAATAATCCTATTCGTTTTCTCCAGAACCGGAAACCATCCTCGAATTCCTTCGAGTTCGTATCTAACCATACGATGGTTTTGTCCAATGGAAGTGGACGTTCGTAGTAATACGGGGTGTCCTGGAGAAAAGGGTAAAAGTAGGAGTGGCAATGAGGTCTGCAACTCTGACAATCAAAAGCCAGTGTTAAGAAGGTTCGGTCAACTTGGTCACTGAGTCAAAGTCTTAGGGTCGGGTCAATGGTCGCTGCCAAAGAGAGAGAGAAAAGAAACACTCAGCGTGCACTCTAACCTAGATCAGAATGGTTACCAATTTATCTAATCTGGAATCCTCCCACTGTACCTCAAATTCTCCTCCAAACCTGAAAGAAGAATTAGTCGGGGTCACCCGAGGAGTATACCAACTCATCAGTGGGAATCGGGATCCAACTGTCATCGCATGATAACGTGACGAAATCCGCTCACGTCATCACACTCCAGAAGGTATGCGCATATCTGGCAAGTTTCAGTTCTTTTGAAACTCCCGATGTGATTTCTGCCCCATGCTCTTATGACCTTGACTTTGGCCAACAAATCATAAGTCACATGTCAAGTTCTACCCGTCATTCTCCAGGTTGATTCGAATCCACCCGCACAAGCCCTTGACTTTGGCCAACAAGGCTATACGACTGTTCCAAACCAACGCATCTATCTATGCTGCATATGAATAACCAACAGCTACCAAACACTGTGCCTTGACTTTGGCCAACAAACACAGCTTGAATACTATTGACTACCCATATGAAACGACGGAGGGCTACGAATGGTTTCTGGCGAAAACCTTTAACGTAAAGAACTTGATATCGTCGAAGGAACGGATAGCTTTTAAAAATATAGTGACGAAAACCGTTGCTAAAGAGGTCACTCCCGGTGAAGGGATCTCGGCTCTTTCCCCGTAGAATGGGGTGCAGGATATTCCAACTGAATACCACGATGCAAAGCAAAAGCAATCGGCTATAGTGAAGTTAATGCCCTGACGCAAACTTCTGTCCAAGGGGTCACTCCCGGTGAAGGGATCTCGGCCCTTGCCTCGTCGACTGAGGAGCAGGATATTCTAAATGAATACCGCGATGCAAAACAAAAGTGAACGTCCTTGCAATAACAGCTTTTTGAAAAGTGTTCCAACAACATCAGATTAGGTTTGTTTTTAAACTTGCATTGATCCGAATCAATGCAGTCCCATCAATTGATCACACCAAAAAGAACGAAAATATACTGATGTACGTATATGCCATCCGCATTCGCCACTGGGTCCCGTCATTACCCGTTAGGTTAGCTTACTAACGACAGAGCGGGGACTGGACTAGCGCGGATGCAAAACATATACAACATCTACTAATATATTATATTTCGCTCAAGGCGTGAATAAAATGCAACATCACAGAAAATGAACAGCATCACAGAAACAATACAGATATCTGGGATCCCCGGGTTTCACAGAGCCGCTGAAACCCGACGTTCCCCTGGTCGTGTGGATAGCCTGTGCAATGAAATCCTAGACCCCTACGGGCGCGGCAAGTCACCCGCCAAAACCTGAAGCGAGGCAGCCCCTTCAGCGCCGTGAATGGACCACCCAGCACTTCACGGAATCCGGCAACTTGGGCACCCCTCCTGGGTCAACCTGTACCCCCTACGAGTGCGGCGAATAGCCCGCCAATCCTAGAGTGAAGCCCCCTCCGTCTCAATGCCATGAGATGCGGGCTTGTTGCCCTCCAGAACCCGGCTATCCGTGCACCCCTCCGCGGGGCAATCCTAGTACAGAAAGTAAAATATACATACACCGGGTACATCGACCGCAACCAGGTCGTGCCCCAAAATAATAATACAATCAGGCAGTGACGGCAGTCCACATGTCGGACGCTCGCCCCGCAATATCAAATGTACATAATACAACAGCACAGTACTAGCATTGCATCCAGGCTATCCCCCACGACCGATCCGCAACATCACAGCAAATACATAGAACATCAACGTGAAAGTCACGTTCGCAAATCCGTCTAACCGGGCTATAGCAGTTAGACCGGATTTACCGATCGAGTGACATTCACGGTCGCAGATATAATGTAAATACTGTGAAAAATGTGTTTAAAAAATTTCCGATTGATCAAACAATTAACAAGTGGGCCCCAAAGAAAACTGTAGCACTCACAGAAACAATTGGCCCAACTTTAATATTCCAAAGCCCATATTTTAAGCCCAGAAGGCCTCTGTAAAAAAAAATGGTGCAGCGATTGCTACAGGGTGCGGCGGAAGGGCGGCAAAACTGGGGATAGTGCGGCGCTTCCGCGCTCCGACTAGGGTATCACTTCATCAAATTTTTACAGAGTGCTAAGATTTTCCAGTATATAAATATTTTACAACCTGAAAAAATTTTCGACACTAAAAATTTCCAACAGAAAACTGATGCGACAAAATACGGGTTATTGGACTTTTTGATCGATCGGAAATGCAAACACATTACACAAAGCTAGACTAAGTTAATGGCGAGGCTCTGATACCACTGTAAGTGCACGGCGGCGCCCCGGCCGTCAATCCGACGCCGGAATGCGGAAGCGGTGAAAAACTTTAATTTTGCGGACTTAGCAAAACGGCACCACCGCGCACTAAACACCCGGATCGTTACCATTAACTAGTCTAAGCTATCTACAAGAATGGGTTAGAGATATACCGACGATCCAAGTCCTCCGGTCTTCTCGCCATCGTCCGGATCTCCTGCGGAAAAGTCCCGTCTCCTCCTCGTCGCCGGAAGTGCACCACATCGCCTACTATGTATACGGGCTCCCACCTCAATGCCGAGGCAACTCGGGCACGATGCTGGCTAGTCAACGTGCCCAAGATTTGCTGTAGAATGTGTGAAGAACCATGTCTCACTTGGGGTTGTGGAATTGCCATTGGAGGAGGGATTGAACTTGGAGCTTTTTAGATGGAACTTGTGGGATTTTTGCAACATCAAATGAAGCAAAATCCCACCTCAAAATATTAGGACAGCCCACCAAATTGAGTGGCCGGCCATCACCATAGGAATGGAGAGAATGAGAGGATTGTATCAAAAATGGGAGCCTCACTCATATGATACAAGAGAGAGAGTGAGGAGTCTATCATACAAAAGAAAATGATAGCAAGGAAAATCCAACACTCCAACACCAATGATCATCCATCATGCAAAAAGAATCATCACAAAGAAAAGTCCTCACTCAACAACCATACCCCTCAACATCATCAACAATCATGACTTTAAAAGTCAAGCCATGATGGAGTCAAAACAAGTCAATGATGGTGCACATCATGAAAGCCATCATGATGCATCAAGATGCAAAGAACCCCCTCCACTAATGCCTATTTGCAACAATGCAAATAAACCCTCCTCCACCAATCTTCGGCCAATGAACGGAACAATGGAAATCGGCCGAAACGGAAAGCAAACTGGCAACTCCAGAAAACTGGTCCCGTAATAAATTACAGGAAAACCCCGATACTGTGCATATACACCCGCATTTGTATTCCGACCGAAATACAAATGCAATGAGACAAAATCTACACTGTACTATACTAGAATCCGGCTTATACCAAAACCGGATAGTAATATCTGTTCGATCCTGATCCGTGCAATACCGCACGTATCTGATCGAACCCTGCCATATAACCATACGGCCTATAGTACAAACTGTCCGATCCTGATCCGTGCAATACCGCACGTATCTGATCGGACCTTGCCATATCTCCATACGGCCTCTACAACCTTTCGCCCGAAAGCTTGAGTAACTGAAATGTGGTGGACTCTAAAGACTCGTCAATACTATGGCTGTGGATTTAACCACTAGCACGTCAGAGGTATATGCCAATACGTGACGGGCCACCAGCTATTGACCAAAAGGGACGTCGATGAGGAAGCTCACCCCGACACCCAACTGAGCCTGTCAGTGACAATATCCGTGCAGTCCGGTCCGTTCGTCTATGAGTATCGCATGGCGGGCCTAGGGGGTTGGTAAAAGTCAGACCCCCAAAAGCGGTACAAGTCGTGTCGGAGTGTAGCCCAGAACACCCTGAGATACTACTGGAATACCTACCAGTAAATCTCCTTGCCTTGGCCAAGGACTTTGTGTAATGGCTCTCCTAGACACAGCACGACCTCACCCCCAATACCGGGAGAGACGAACCCCTGAAGATACGCTCACTGCCTCCATGTGGCTCGGGACTGTACCCAACTAAAACCTGTTTGCACGACTCCTTTGAGCCGTGGTAGGGTAGTAATCAAAGTACAGTGGGAACTCACACGAGACAAATGACGATCCCCAGGTCGATGAACTAACCTGCACACATGTCACCAGGGAACTGCCATCTGACGTCTGGTATATGACCAACTAGCAGGTTCCCGGCGAGTCCTGTCCGGTGTACTCATAACCCAATGAGCACCTGTATACATCTTAGGTGATCCAACTGACACCAGTGGCTTGTGAGACCGGCCACCGCCCCTCGTCGGGGTCTCGACTGTATACACTAGTCTACTAATGGAGTATCGATGCCCAGTCTCGAAACTCCCACGACTAGGGACCTTTTAAGGATAAGCTTATAGACCCCCAGCTCCCACTTATATGATCGCCCTCATACTGCTGGTGGTCAAGCAAGAATCCTAGGGGCTCTATCAACGTGTAATAGCGACGTGTCAGGTCACCTAAAACAGTACACGATGATAAAGGTAAACCAGATAGCATACTATCATCTCGAGTAAGACTGTCCTACCGGATAGGTCCTCCCTCAATCATTACAATCACGTACCTGTGACCTAATAATTGACTCTGAGGGCACTATCTCCAACACTCGGTTTGTCTTTTGATTGCTTCTATAGTTCTTGCTTTGCATAGTGGTATATATGATATACCCTGCACCTTATTCGATGAGGAAAGGGCCGACGATCCCTTCACTGGGAGTGACCCCTTTAGCAAAACTAGAAAGACCTCAAAAACACTCCATTTAAAAATCACTCGATTCTACAACGATATCAAGTTCATTACGCAATAGGTTTCCAGAAAATCCTGTCGTAGCCCTCCGTCATTTCAGATAAGTCCTACTTAGTATTCGTGCTATGTTTGTTGACCTCCGTCAAGGCGTAGTGTGCCGTAGCTAACTAGTATTTATATGCTTATGCATATAATGCGGATTGGATTAGGGTAGTCGTACGACCTTGTTGACCTCCGTCAAGGGTCGTGCGGGTGGGTTTGATTCAATCAAGAAATGACGGGTTGAACTTGACTTGCACCCTGTGGTTTGTTCACCTCCGTCAAGGTCATGGGATGCTTGGGGCAAAATATTATCGGGGATTTCAAGTGTTGAAATTTGTAATGAGATTGCATACCTTCTATGAGATAGTTGGATCTCGATACCCGCTGCGAGTAAGAGTTACTCCTGGGAGAGTTTTACACATTACAATTAGCCGATCAAGTAGGTGTCTAGAAAGGTGATAACGAGGTTACGCCTCTGGGAAAACGAGGTTTACTTTAATTAGGTCTGTGCGAAAGCACGGGGAACCTCCCTCAAAGTACCGACACTGGCCTGGCTGAAAGATTGGCAAACTTGTAGCGTGTAATTAATCCCGGCTAGTCTTTCCTTTTAGGGTTTGAAAGAAGATTTGATTAAAACAGTGGGAGCCATCCTGATTAGATAAAATAATAACCAATCTGATCTTGCAAGAGCATACGCTGAGTGTTTTCTTCTCTCTCTCTCCAGGTAGCGACCATATCACGCCTTAATCAAGATAATAATACGGATTTATTGACCGAACCCGCTTGTTATACTGTGCTGGGGAACGTTGGTCCCGCTCCAACTTATAATTGTTATAAGACAGAGCAGGAAATTGGGGAATACCAGATTTCCCGTGCCGCCCAAACGAAGAAAGTGCATGATGATGCATCATCTTCGGGTGTGTTCATTACAGAGAACTATTTCTCAGTATCCTTTACATCCTCGGTATGAGATACCGGATCAGGATCCCGCATATGTAATCTGTTACATGGGCTACAGAAAGGTAGAGAACTGAGAACGGGTGATAAGTTTCATGAGACAGAAAACGGTGTAAGTGTTGCATCCAAGTCTGTTGGTCACTGTCACCCTGTATTACAAGAATACATTGATTCTGAACGAATGTTATTAGATACCGAACCTGATATGCAACATCATATCAGTCTCTTTATTAGTAAAGAAAGGATATAATTTTGTATTGTTGGATAATGTTTTGAACATTTCCTACATCAAGAGTTGATCGGTTCAGGCACGTTATCTAAAAGCATTGACGTTCTAAATCAAACTACAGTTCTTAGTATACAGAACACACACAAGAGGAAGAGTTCAGAAATGAACGACTTCTTCTTGAGGCATTGTAGACTAGGTCATATCAATGCGACCCGGCTAGCTGAAGTTACATTTAGATGCATATTTAAATTAGTTTGAATTTACATCTTATGAAACTTGCCGGTCATGTCACAAAGATAAAATGACCACAGCTCTGTTTATTGGAAACAGAGAAAGAGTTGGTGAACATTTGGGATTAATACATGCTGATGTATGAAGGGCCCCTGTCTACATATGCCAAGACCGGTTCTTTGTACTTCATTACATTCACCGATTATCTCTCAAGATTCAGATAGATGTTCCTGTTGAAACACAAGTCCGAAACTTTTGAGATAATCACAGAATATAAGTTAGAAGTAGAGAACCAAAATACGGGTATAAGTATTATGTCCTTTGATGTGATCAGGGAGGAGAATACTTGAGCACGGAAATCCTGGACTATTCTAAAGGAGAATGAGATTCTCTCTCAGCATTACTCCTCTGTATACACTATAGCACGATGGTATATCGGGGTGGAGCAATAGCACCCTATGTGATATGGTGTGCTCTATGATGAGTACTACTGAGTTTCCTATTTTCTTTTTGGGAGTTATGCACTTGAGAAGCTGCATACCTATTGAATAGGGTTTCAATCAAATCAGATGCCTACCATTTCATATGTGATAAGGAAAGGGAAGAGCCCATATCTTAAGTTGGTTAAGATTTGGGGTTGTCCGGGCTATGTCTAAAAGCAAAATCCAGACAAGCTTGAGGCAAGGTCTGTTATGTAGAACTGGAAAGGTTCCAGCTATACATAATGCAGCTGATGATTTGGTAAAACCAAAGGATTCAATAGTAACCAACGAACCTCAGCCTCTCCGCCGATCTAGTATGGTTCCTCACCCACCTGAGAGATACTTCGGTTTTTCTATGATAGTGGAAGCGAGGATTGCATCATGAGATGATGATCCAACTAGTTTCGGGCTGGCCATTAGGAGTGGGACTCTGTAAGAATGGCTGGATTCTTAGCGATCTGAGATGGAATCCTTATACACCAACAAAGTATGGACTTTGGTTGCTTTATCTGAAGGGTTAAATCCCCATCAGGAGCAAGTATATCTTGAGAAGATTACTTGGTGTACATGGAAATGTTGAGACTTTCAAAGCTAGACTTGTTAAAGGTTTGCATCATTGACCAGGTATGGATTATGATGAAATCTTTTCTAAGGAGCTATGCTTAAGTCCATCCAGATCCTACTTGCCACGGCTACATACCATGACTACGATATCTGGTGGTTGGGTGTCATGACTGCTTTTTAAAATGATGTTTTAGAAGAGAGCGTCTATAAGTACACAGCCAGAGGGCTTCGTAGACAGTGGGAGCAGCGAAAACGTGCACAAGTTGCTTTATAGGATAAAGCAGGCATCGCGGAGTTGGAACATCTGTTTTGATATGGTAGTCAAAGAGTTTGACTTCATCAAAATGGTAGATGAACCTTGTATGTACAAAAAAGGTAGTAGGGAGTATGGTGATGATCCTCGTAGAGTACGTGGATAACATACTCTTGATAGGGAAGGTGTTTCCTATGCTACGCTCGGTCAATCTCCGCTTATCACAAGGATTCTCCATATAGGATCAAAGTGATACCTACTAAATCCTGGGTTTTTGGATGTTAGGATACTCACTAGTTGTAGTGAGAAGGTATCAATCGATCCTGGGGAGAATCACTGGAAAGGTTCCAGGGTGATAAGGACGACTGAATGTCAGTCGCAGGCATTGTCTTTACCCTCAGTGGAGGGACGGTATGTTGGAAGAGTTCCAAGCTAGATACCGTGACATACTAGATGATTAAAGGCAAGATACATCGTTACCAAGGATGCTACCAAAGAGGCAGTCTGGATATATAAGTTCATGAGATGAACTTCGTTCCTACCATTGTGAGACAATGGAGTTGTGGCTTTAGCCAAGGAACTACCGTCCCATCAGAAATCCAGATATAATTCTTAAGCAGTATCACCTGATCATGGAGATGGTTGATCTCCAGGGTGATCGAGGTTAGGAGAGTACACACAGAGGACAACAGCGCGGATCCACTCACAATGGCCTTTTTCCCAGTAGAGACTTTTATGGGATGGTTGAGTATGAGATACTTCGACCATAGCTGATTGTTTGGTATGTGATACCACAACAGATGGCCCTAGTGCAAGTGGGAGATTGTTAGTTATATGTATGCCTAGAGGCCATTACTGTACATACGATGTATATTGTAGTGGATGCTTGGACATATATAGGGAGGACTTTCTTGCTCGATATGATAGTATGCTATCTGGTTACTCTTTATCTTAACATGTACTCTGATTGTCTCTAATACATGTTGATAAAGCCCTTAGGATATGTACTCGACTACTGGGATTATGATGAGATTTTACTAGTGGGGCCACGGTAGTCGACGAGTACATCCTATAACTGTTCCTAGTCGAGGGTGTATCGAGACAGGGCATCGATGCACCAGAGTAGACTAGCGTATACGCATCTTGACCCATATGATGGGCGATGGATGATCCCATATCCATCGGTGTTTGACATCAAGGATGGTGTACGGGTGTTCAGTGGAGACTGGGTACACTGGACGGACTCGCCGAGAACTTCCAGATGGTATTATACCTCACGTCAGATGGCAGTTCTCCGGTGACACTGGTACAGAGTAGTCTGTTGACCCGAGATCGTTATAGAGTCTTGTGTGATTCCCACTGTGCTTTGATTTCCACCTTACCACGTCCAAGAGGGCGTGCAAAACGGTGGTTTTTGGGTACAGTCCCTAATCACATGGAGGCAATGAGCGATAGGAGGGGATTCGTCTCTCCCGGTATAGGGAGTTGATGTTGCGCTGTGTTCGATTGGCTATAACTGGAAATCTCTGGCCAGGGTTGCTGAGATTTACTGGTAAGTGTTACCAGTGGTTTCTCGAACTGTTATAGACCTCATATTGACACGACTTATCAAGCTACTGGGGTCTGACGTTTACCACCCCTAGGCGAGATATGCGACATATCAGACGACGAGACCGGACTGTACGGGAGTGTTACTGATTGGATTCGCAGGAGTACTAGCGGGCTTGCTTTTTGATCTTCTGATCGCTCAATACCCGGGTGGCCGTTACGTTTAGCACACCGCTTCGGCTTGTGGGTGTTTGATATGATCATCACCTACTGCCGGCGTATTGACGAGTCTTTAGAGTCCTACACAGGGGTTTCCTGGCTCAAGCGAAACGGAGTAGGAGCACATATGTGATATGTGCGGGATCGAGATTGATACGATATGAGATACCGTATTCTATTCTCGCGATTCGTGACATTGATCGGTTGTATGCGATATAGCCGGGTTATCGGATCAAGTGTTGATTCAATAAGTTGTTACTTTTGATATTAGTCGGTTATAGCCGGATTATTAAATCAAGAGTTGATTTAATAATTTAATGTATAATTATATATTTGATATATTACATTACATTAACTAGTATTAGCTCACTTAAGATTTATTTTCTCACTAGTTTGTGCACATTGTTTATATGTGATATATACAAGTGTATATGTTTGTATCATGCTTGATGATACATCAAAGTTGGGTGTATGAGACTCATACCAAGATTAGGGTAAAGATTAGGGTTATTGTTTTATCTTAAGATTTAACAAAAGGGTTTAACTAAGTCAAAGTAATCAAGCTTGAAGAAGCTTGGAGAAGCTTTGACAAAGTCCACTCTTTTGTCATTTCTTTTGATATTCTTTAACCTAACCTTTAACCTAATGCTTTGGTTAATTCTCTACATGAGTTAAACATGATAGCTTAACTCACCCATGGTTACATTATTGAGGATAATAATTCATATGATGATATTATTATTCTCTTCTTCTTCTTCTTCATCAAGCTCCATGAAAAGCTTGCTAGCTTTAATGGTGCCATGAGAAAAAGTGTGAGAAATCCAATTCTAAAGTGAGCCCACTTCCTACTTCTTCATCCTCTACCACTTGCCATGCAGTAGAGTGTGTTCTCTTCGCAAAATTCATGACCTAGTGAAGGAAAGTGTCTCCCCGACGTAGATCATCTTCGGCCTCGAAGTCAACGAAGCAAGCACGTTCGTTCTTCTTGTGGATCTTCTCCAGAGTCCGAAGTTCACGATCGCAGTGAAGGGGATATCTACACGGAGCTATTGAAGTGAAGGAACGGATCTACAAAGCTTGTATTCCCTTTCACTTGTAGTTAAAGTTGTTAACTTGCTAGTTTTCGCCTAAACCCTAGTTTAAAGATCCGTATTAGAGTTGTTCGGCACGGCTAAAATTTTAATCGGGCATGGTTGATGCCTCGTAGACCCTTGTTAGTGTGCCTAGTAACCCTAAAGATATAAGCCGACCCGTACTGCCGGAGCCCACAGGCCGATCCCGCAGATGATACGGAGCCTGAGATATATGGGGATTTACGTGCCGATGCTAAGCACAGGTTTCATGATGTTTTCGAGTGTCGATGCTGGACACTCAGGTTCCATGATTTTATGTGTCGCGAGGGATACTTTCATGCATATGCTTCTATGACTTTTTACATGCATGATGTTGTTATGTCATTGGTTGACACATGGAGGTGATCCGCATGCATACAGGTATTGACTACATAATTGGATGATATAGTTGACACTGATATCATGATGATTACATTGATCATACCCCGTACATGTGATATATTGCACATATACATAGATGGACCATGATATTTATTTGAGGATATTACTGATCGTATGACCTAGGATTGCGTTATGCATGCGATTTCTACTCGTAGATGTTTCTACTCACAAGTTGGCAACTCACCCCCGTTGTGCCACAATTTCTTGCAGGTTTTGCCGCACAGGTTTCGTTGCAGTTTTTGCTGGCACACTGTACCTTCCGGGTGATTGCTTTGGTAGGTGGGTTTTTTTGCATCAGGACCTCCATTGTATATTTGTTATTTCAGTTGTATCTAGTAAAACTCCATCAACCAGACATGCATATTTTTATTGACTTAGAGACTAGTGATGTACTTTATTTCGACCTTAGAGTCGCGCTTGTATTATTATGGGTTTTCTTGATATTGAGTTTCCTTTTGAGTTTTGATCCTCGCCTAGGCGTTGTATATTATATTGCCTTGTGTGGTTTTGTCCGTCGATTGACGAAGAGCCAGCTCCCGCTTGTGGATGCCTTTACTCATTATATATCCTTTATCAGGTTTTGTACCTGTTTGGGGTCAGTTTTACAAGGAAACTCTGCCGAAATTTTCAGAAAAGACTCGAGATTTTAAAAATGCATACTTCGGCTTATGTTGTTAAACTTCTTGCTTTAAAATTGGTTTTCCTTCACTCTACTGCTTTACTTGGTTTGGATTTCTGGGTTTCGGCTTATTTAGATTACGTACGCCTCGAGACGTTTCATAATTTAAGTGCCGGTCATGTTCCTGTCACGTCCCGAAAGTACGGAACATGACCGACACTTAGACTTCGAAACGTCTCGAGGCGTACGTAATCTAAATAAGCCGAAAGCCCAGCAATCCAAACCAAGAAAA
This sequence comes from Agapanthus africanus, assembly GCA_030015575.1. NCBI lineage: Eukaryota > Viridiplantae > Streptophyta > Magnoliopsida > Asparagales > Amaryllidaceae > Agapanthus > Agapanthus africanus. The sequence goes on along the minus strand of CM057347.1, from coordinate 198,975,066 downwards.
ATAGTAGAGTGTAGGAAAAACCATTTTAAATCAACCAGTTTGCAACATAATATACAACGCCTAAAGGCGAGGATCACAACAGAAAAGAAATCAACAGCATGAAATCCATAGAATATAACGCGCGACTCTAAGGTCAAAAGAATAAACATCACAGGTCTCTATCTCAAATAAATACATGTTTGGTTGATGGAACTTCTAGATACAACTGAAATATAATATACAATGTATAATGATGGGTACGATACAAATAAACCCACCTACTAGCAAATCACCAGAAAGGAGCAGTGCCCGCAAAGCCGTAATGAATCCTGTACGGCAAACCTGCAAGAAACTTGGGCACAACGGGGGTGAGTTGCCAACTCGTGAGTAGAAAAAGATCTACGAACAGAAAATCGCATGTATGACGCAATTCTAGGTCATACGATCATAATATATAATCCTCAAATATATAACCAGCAATCTATAACAAGGGCTAGGGTAAATATCTAACCTAAGTGTAGTCCCAAGTGCCCGTGTCAGTGCCTCAGGTAGCAAATGAATCATATGAATGATGTATGAATGCATGAAACAGAATGCATGTACTGAAGAAAACTGCTTTCATAAATTTGTGAGATTTCTGTATTTTTAAAATGAGGTATCATAAATGAAATCAGCATAAACAGTGCCTAGCATCGGCATAAAACATAAATCCCAATATCTCGATATCTTTGTATCACAATCTCTGTACCTCAATATCTCAAAATCATAATGTGTCAATCACAATATCCAGGGCGCCGTCAGTCCAGACCGGCCCCTACCATCCATCTCATGACCACGACGGTATCCTCCGGATATCCGACATATCGGGTAAAATCACCGGTCGGTAGTGCTCCCTCCGCCAGGCTCAACGCCATCTCTTGCGATCTTCTTGTCCCGGGGTACCGCACCGGGCCCACCATATACCCGAAACGGTTCATCCGCCTCCTCGAATCGGGTCTCGAAATCCATCAGCAAATCTCATAGTGGACGACTCATACATCATGGGAAAACCGCACTTTTTATTTAAAAAGGGAGAAAGCAGTTTATATAAGTTTTGCGGTTTTTCCCCAAATCCAGAAAATATCATGGAAATCCGAATCTAAATCATCAATAGCATGTAAAACCATGAATATAAGCATGAGAATCCATGAATGCGGCATATAATGAATAACAGTATGCATGAAGTGACAAGTAACAACTACAATGTCAAGCTGGCATATAAGGCAAGTACACTAATATCATGTCACTACTAGCTAACAAGCTAAATCAAGCGGTAATATTATCTAAGTGTACGTGACATGGCAATTACCGATGAAGATGTGTGTGCGCCGGCAAATAAGTGTACGTGGTACATACGCATCATCGGTAATGGTGCTGGTGTCCTAACAGCATGATATCAATAATGGAATATGGATCACAACAGTATGCAATGCGGAGCAACAATAATAATATGCGGGAGCTGAATACTAAACACAATGATCGCCAAACTGCATCTAATGTCATAAGGGCCATACAGCTACACCAGCTAAAGGGCTGAGCTAATAGGCTAACTGCAGGTAAGGGAAACCGCCTAACCTCTGAGTCGATACATATATATATATATATAGTCGGTGACCCCGCCTCGATAGTATCACATCCGACACCATATCCCTATAGTCGGTTATTCCCAAGTCAAGAGTGCGGATCAAACATCAAAATATAGCTCGTACGTAAATCCGTCGTACGGCATCCCCAAATCTGGGTACGGGTCAATATCACATTCGTCATATCATTCGTCTGGTATCCTCCTTATCAAAGATCATAATCCGGGTACTGACCCACGTCTAGTACAATGCTAATATCGTCACTATAATCATGATCTGACTACTGATCGACAGTCTCATCTATATCGATATCGTCAGCACATATCAACACAAAGGAGTATACATCGCCACTGCGGCCTATCATAATTATCTTGTCATATCATATCCTATCATATCTCATAACAGAATCACATGTCGATCATTTTATATATATATCACTATTCACATGGCATCGTTATCCACAGATCCGCTATAACCTCAGGGCGTATCTCTAATACAAATCCTTCCATATCACCGATATCATAATCTCAGATCAAAACTCATCGACTCATCTCAATCCCATGTATCATCCTCAAATCCGTATGTGAACACATAGTCCCATACCCATATGAGCACATAACTATCTAGAATCCCATAAACACATATGAAGTAAGGATGTATGCAAGTATGGGTGTGTGTGTGCATGTGTGGTGCGACCTCTACTCTAGGGTTTCGCGACACTAAATCATCCAAGCACACCAAATATCCATCTTTAATCAACAATAATTTCCCAAAACATATGATAATTGTATGTGTGTACACGCATCCGTATACATAACTACGAATTGCGGGGGTGCTATACGCCATCCACCCGACTTCTCCCCGTAGATATAAATCTACTCACCTTGCTTTTCGTGTTCCGATGCCGATGTCGCCATCTCAATGTTCAACGCCTCGACGTCACGTGGGGTACCTACAAGGATATCACAAACGCTAAAGTACATGAAAACCATGTCGGAAACCAAAACGGTACACGCTACGCCTATAGGTAAAAACCTATATCCTCACGTGCAAACACAGCCAATAATCTTTTGCCGTTGGCGTTCAAACACCACCCGACAGAAACGAATCACCAAATACCAAAACCCATGTTAAAACAAGTCATAAATCATGCGCCAACTCAAGAAAATCAACCCAGATTTTACCTTAACTGGAATCAGTCAAAACTGCATATACCCAGGGGCAAGTCTATAGGAAATAGGGCCACAGGACAAAAACGAGGGGGGTCCAACCTACTATGGCCGTAATTTGCGGCCATAGGGATTAAATCTGCGGCCACAGCAAGAGATTAGGGGCCAGGGTTTTGTGGGATCGTTCCAGGGTGCCTGCACAGCATACTGCCAAGTCAATTTTGTTTTAGGGGTCCCGGGGCGAGAGCAGATTCCAGAAAGGTCAAAAAATCGACAAAATCGCTAAATTACGCCAAGTCAAACAAATCTAGTATTTTGGTGAAATCTAGAACAAATCTTGGTTAAACTGGTCTTAACAGCACCTAGTAAGGCTATACTAACATTCAAAACCATCACTTGCCCAAATCTCACTCAAATCACCTAAAACTAGCACTAGATCACAATAATAACACTAAATTTCAGCTAAATAACCATGACCAAGCAAGAAGGAGTTGGGTTACGAGATTATACCTCAAGGGATCCTAGGATAGGAGAAGAGAAGAAGAAGGTGAAGAGGAGTGTGTGATTGCTGGTGGAGTGCTATTTCTACAGCTGAGCTGCTGCTTGTGGCTGCTCTCTTGTTGCTGCAGCTGTTGTTTGGCTGATGCTGCTGCTTGCAAATTGATTTCTTGTTGCTGCTGCAGCAGCAATTGCTGTTGTTTTTGGTGTTAAGGGCTGATGTTGTTGTGTTGAGGGCTGATGTTGTGTTGGGGCTGATGTTGTGTTGGCTGATTGGCTGATGTTGTGTTGGCTGATGTTTTGTTGGGGCTGATGTTGTGTTGGACTGCAGCTGCTGCTGTTATTTTGTTGTTGCTGAAGTTGTAGCAGCAGCTGTTGTTGTTTTTGGGCTGATGTTTGTGGTATATGTTGTTGTTGTTGTGGTTGAGTGTGAGGTTATGAAGCTGTTGTTGATGCAGTATCAGTGGCTGGAGTGTTGGTGTGGGTGCTGTTGCTACAGCAGAGCTGCTCCTTATGGCTGGGTTATCTTTGGTGGCTGATGGTGTTGCTGCTCAGGCTGCTGATGATTATTTTTGGGTGTGTTGTTGCAGCTGCTACTGCTGTTGTTGTTTCAGGTTGGGGTGTTTGTGTAGTATTTGATGGTGTGGTGTTGTTGTGCTATGGTGTTGAGGCTGTTCTTGCTGCTGTTGCAGCAGTTGCTGATGCTGCTGCTTGCAAATTTGCTTTCTGTTGCTGTTTGCAGCAGCTACAGCAGTGGCTATGGTGTTGGGGTGAAGTGGTGGTTTAATTATGTGCAGCTGTTGTAGTTGTGGGGTGTTGGTTTGTGGTGAAGTTGAAGTATTTGATGTTGTGTTGATGTTGTTGATGGGGTTGCTGCTGGTGCAGCAGAGGTTTGGGCTGAAATGTGCTGATGGTGGCTGATGTGTGTGTAGGTGTGAGAGATGTGAGTGTGAGAGAGAGTTGAAATGAGTGTTTGAGAGGCAAACAAAAAGTTTTGAAATGAGATGAGTTAACCCCCATCATCCTCTCTCTTATTAGATGCTTGTCATGGCACATGCATCATGCCCCCCTTTCTCTCTCTCCTACACAAGTCAACCCCATCCCTAATCCAATTTTTAACAAAACTAAACCTTTAATTAAACCCAATCAACATAACCAAATGGTTTAAGTCACCATGCTCACTCAGACATGGTTCAACCCTAGGCTACCATGAATCCAAAACATGAAACAAGTGTGACAAGTGTGAAAAATGTTATGTGTACATTTTTGCACAAAAAGCCAAAGATCCAATTAGCGATTTGTAATCGCGATTAACACTAAAATAGCATATAATCCATCATAAAAACTATAAAATGGCATATTTCCACAAAATACCCTATTTTAGAATTTTCCATAATTTTCTCCAGAATTTTTCCCATTTATCGGTATTTAATTATACCGAAATATTAAAATATTCATAAAAAATTAATATTAAATTATGAAAATTCCTAAAAATAATATTTTATTTTTTTGAAATGTTACAGTTCCGTACTTTCGGGTCGTGACATATCATTTAAGTCACCTAAATATCACAGATAAACATCTATGAGAGCGGCAAGCAACCCTACCAATTCTAGAGTTAGGAGACCCGGACTCGACTCCTCGAGTTGGTCTCCCACTGGACCCTAGAACCCGGTTACTTGTGCTCTCCTCCTTCCGTCTATCCTAATGCGGAAAAGTAAATAATATACATCAATGGTGACATCAACCTCAACCCGTAAGTGCCCCAATAAAAGAATATTACATATATTTAATTTTACATGAATGAAAATAAAAACTCTCATCTCACATAAAACCCCCGGCTATTCAAAACGCGACGATCCAATATAACATATCCAGCAGCACATAACTGTTGCGCCACGGCAGCGCCCCGGCCGTCTTACTCGAGGCCAAATTGCGGAATCAAAAATTTTCCTTACTCGGAAACCGGCGCTACCGCGGACAAAGAAAACCCGGATCGTAACCATTAACCTAATGCTAGCAATCAAGAGATAGGGTGAGAAGTATACCGAGTGATCCGAGTCCTCCGGTCTTCTCGTCATCGTCCCGATCTCCCGCGGAAAGTGTAGTCTCCATATCGTCGCCTCCTCGCCGGAAAGGGCACCACATCGCCTGCGTCTTTTACGGGCTCCCGCCTCAATACCGAGGCAACTCGAGCATGAAGCCGGCAACTCGACATGCTCAAGAAGTGCTGTAGAATGTAGTGTAGAAGATGCTTGTCTCATTTGGGGTTTGTTGCCATGGTGATGGAGGAATCAAGAATAGAAAAATGGTGCTTGCATTTTTCTAGCAAGAAAATGAGATCATGAATGAAACTCTCAAGATGAATCTCTCTTCTTCTTCTTCTCTCTTTCTTTTTCCTCTCATGAAAAAACTTATCAAGTGAGTAGAAGAATGGTGGAGGAATGAATATCAAGCATGAAGGGAGGTGATGGTAGGAGCACAAGTGGTGACCATAGCCAAACATAATCATTACAAACTTACATCAACCATTCTTATCAATTCTAATCAAGATAAAGCATGAAAAGATCAAGGAAAAGAATGGCATCTAAAGATGCTATCATGATAAATACATTTGCAAGAAAATCCTCCACAAAGTGTAATTTGCAAAACTGCAAATTACCCCCTCCATCGGAAAAGTCCGGCCGGGAAAGAACAAAGGAAAACCGGCCGGAACGGAATGCAAACTGGCAACTCCAGAAAACTGGTCCCGTAATAAATTACAGGAAAACCCCGATACTGTGCATACACACCCGCATCTGCATTCTGACCGGATACAGATGCAATGAGACAAAATCTACACTGTACTAAACTAGGACCGGCTTAAGCCAAAGCCGGCTAGTAATATCCGTTCGATCCTGATGCGTGCAATACCGCACGTATCTGATCGAACCTTGCCATATAACTATACGGCCACTAGTACAGCCTGTCCGATCCTGATCCGTGCAATACCGCACGTATCTGATCGGAGCCTGCCATATCTCCATACGGCCTCTACAGCGTTTCGCCCGAAAGCTGAGTAACTGAAAGTGTGGTGGACTCTAAAGACTCGTCAATACAATGGCTGTGGATTTAACCACTAGCACATCAGAGGTATAAGCCAATACGTAACGGGCCACCAGCTATTGACTAAAAGGGACGTCGATGAGCGAACTCATCCTGACACCCTACTGAGCCTGTCAGTGACAATATTCGTACAGTCCGGTCCGTTCGTCTACGAGGATCGCATGTCGGGCCTAGGGGGTTGGTAAAAGTCAGACCCCCAAAGGCGGTACAAGTCGTGTCGGAGTGTAGCCCAGAACGCCCTGAGATACTACTGGAATACCTACCAGTAAATCTCCTGCCTCGGCCGAGGGCTTTGCGTAATGGCTCTCCTAGACACAGCGCGACCTCACCCCCAATACCGGGAGAGACGAACCCCTGCAGATCCGCTCACTGCCTCCATGTGGCTCGGGACTGTACCCAACTAAAACCTGTTTGCACGACTCCTTTGAGCCGTGGTAGGGTAGTAATCAAAGCACAGTGGGAACTCACACGAGACAAATGACGATCTCAGGTCGATGAACTAACCTGTACACATGTCACCAGGGAACTGCTATCTGACATCTGGTATAAGACCAACTAGCAGGTTCCCGGCGAGTCCTGTCCAGTGTACTCATAACCCAATGAGCACCTGTATACATCTTAGGTGAACCAACTGACACCAGTGGCTTGTGAGACCGGCCACCGCCCCTCGTCGGGGTCTCGACTGTATACACTAGTCTACTAATGGAGTGTCGATGCCCTGTCTCGAAACTCCTACGACTAGGGACCTTTTAAGGATGTTCTTATAGACTACCAGCTCCCACGTATATGATCGCCATCAAACTGCTGGCAGTAAAGCAAGAATCCTAGGGGCTCTATCAACGTGTAATAGCGACATGTCAGGTCACCTAAAGCAGTACACGATGATAAAGATAAACCAGATAGCATACTATCATCTCGAGTAAGACTGTCCTACCGGGATAGGTCCTCCCTCAATCATTGCAATCACGTGCCTGTGATCCAATAATTGACTCTGAGGGCACTATCTCCAACAATCTCCAACTTGCACTCAAGGCTAATTATTGCGATGCCGCATACTCACAGCCCGTGTGATACCGAACACCCAACTCCTCTACTAGTCAGTCTCACAAAGCTCGTTTGCGAAACTATTGCGTTCGAGGAATAGCCTCAGTGAGTGGATCCGCTGTGATGTTTCTTTCTATGTCTCTCTATATCTCAAGTTCGCGGAGAAAGCCATCTCCCGAAATGAGCAATACCTGTCTTAGAACGTCTGGATGTCTGATGGGACCTAGCTCATAAATGAACTTCAAATCCAAACTTCTTAGACTGTATCGTCAACTGAACTTAATCAGTATCCTGCGCCATGCCTCCCTCAGTATTGCCTTGGACCACCTGTCCAAAATACTGCCCCTCGTCAGAAGGAAAAAACTACAACTCTGACAGCTACTCTGCCATCCAGGTCACCTTGGAAGCCTGGAATGATAACCATCTCCTAAAGGAGGCAGCCGTTATCATATCCCTAGAACATCCACTTATGTTCTAAAACTGCTTCCTACTGTGTCTCCAGGATTGGATTAATATCAACTTATTGCATCTACTGCAAGAACAACATCTGGTGTGGTACTTGACATCTCATGATTGACTCAATTGCCCAAGCAAGTGATCTGTCAATCATGCATTTCCCTCTCCCCTTTAGTCTATAAGACACCTTTAGAGAGGGTGACTCCATCAACTGCAGGTACACTACCGTGTCAGGAGTCGTCCATTCTAAATACTCATAGAATGCTGTCAAGGTACCCAGATTGGGAAACCACCCAAATCTAGATCTAAAACCATAGATCTACCAACCAGTATGTCTGATATAATATCCAAGTCCCTTGTGGAGAAACCACTGAGTGAAGACCAAAGTATAACCGATCGTAGTATAGGAATATCACTTCCTACTACCTTCTCAACAGATCCATCCCCTATTCTGATGACGTCAAACCTATGACTGTCACATCAGAAATAGATGATCTATCTCCGCTACATCTGCTTTAGTCTATGAATAGACATAAGCCTGATGTCCACCAATGCTTCCGCTGCTCCCACTGACTACGACAACCCTCTGGCAGAGTCATATAGACGTGCACTTCTAAAGCTAGTTTAGAACGACGCTATACTCATCCTCCTGCCGGGTCTCGCAGCCTGGAACAACAGCAATGGCAAGTGTGGGTAAACAAGAACTTCCCTGTCACCGTCCTTGAGGCTACCGTAGTACCTCTCGGGTGCCTGAAGTTACCCACCTTATCTGCGGAGTGGCCAATGGAATGTCAATCCAGATTGAATCTGTAGGTTCCTTATCAAATCTTCAGTAATCGTTTGTGGTTCTGGAATCACTTCCAGTCCTACCATACTCCCACTACTATTTCTGAAAAAATCCATTTTTAATAAAAACTGTGGCGAGTCAAGAACAATATTGCTATTGTTCATCCAGATGGTAGAAAGTCAACCCTCGTCATAGCCTGGGTCAACCCACAAACAGCCATTACAGAAACGTGCCTTGAGTTGTCCAGTGTCTGGTTTTAAGCATAAGCCGGGCAACTCCCCGTACCTTAACATAGTTAAGATATGAACTGTTCTATATCCAATATAGAACCAGAGGCACTGATTTAATTGAACCAGATTCAAATCATGCAGCTATCTCCAGTGCATGTAAACTAAATGGAGAGAGGCCGATCAGCGTTACTCAACTTAGGAATGCTTCCAATTATGAGTAACCTGAAAGAGAAGCAATTTCTCTTAACCATTACTATCAACTGAATACCATACACAAGTATCTACATCTTCGATCACTTTGAAGAATCCCGACACTTGCAATACCTGGTTCTCTACTTTATTCGAATACCTATAACTTCTCAAAATTCGGACCCTGTGTTTCCACGAAACACCTGTCTAAAAACTAGAGAAGTCATAAGTAAACCGAATATAGTACGAGCACCAACCCCTCTGTCCTGATGGACACTGGACAACATACAATACTCTGTATAAGTCCGCTGAGTCTAATAACTCTTTCACTGTGTGTCGTAGGTTGAAAACTGTACTTATGGTTAAGAAGAATTACACCGCTGTTTAATGCTCCTCACCTAACCATCCACTGATATAGGTAAATGTCATCGACATAATATCAAAAGGTATATCTCACTCTATGAAAATAGACGTACAGATATATCAATTTGAAATTTGTGCATAACCGCGGATATTCAAAACCAAATATTTGTCGACCGGCAAACAACCCAGGTGACTTCCTCAAATATCACCGATTACAACGAATCCCGATATAAAGAGGATGGTCACCTAATTCCCAATAACTTACTCCCACTCAGCATCTGTAAAACCATACAGATATGAGAATCATACCTGGTAAATACATACCCTGGAGCAAGTGTCTAACTGGGAAATCAGTTTTCTATTAATAGTACACAGTGAAACTGAAACATTGAAATGTTTCGTTGGGGTATCCTGGTATTCTTAGTAATGCCTCTTCCATTATCCAAATTCACAACTGTGACCTTATAATTCTTTGCCACCTCTTCAAATCCCTTTATATGTCTTTAGTCATTACCTTCTGTACACCCCTTTAGGCCAAATGTTTTTCTTCCTTCCCTACCGTTCGGCACCAGCCTATGGTTTGGAAGAAGACTATCCAAAAAGCATAAAGGGTGTACTGTCCTATTCCTAGGAGCACTCGCAATGCGAGAGAAGGTGAAGATAAAAGACACCTGAATGTACTTTATTCCTATTTCTCCTGAACCAGGATCCATCCCCGAACTGGAACAAGTTCCTTTCGAGTTCGTATATAACCATACGATGGATTATCCAATAAAATGGGATCTTCGTAGTGATACGGAATGTCCTGGAGAAATACAAAGGTGATTTAGGATTGGCGAAGAAATACTTGGTTTGGTCGTGAATAGCAGTCGCAACTTACTTTGCCCTCTTACTAATCCCTTGCTTTGTCTTAACTTAATACCTTCTGTACACCGTTTAGGCTAACTGGTTTTCTTCATTCCCTACCGGTCGGCACCAGCCTATGGTTTGGAAGAAGACTATCCAATTTGCGTAATAGGTGTACTACTCCTAAACCAAGGAGTACTCGCAACCTGAGAGAAGGTGAAAAGAAAAGACAACTGAATAGTCCTATCCGTTTTCTCCAGAACCAGAAACCATCCTCGAAGTCCTTCGAGTTCGTATATAACCATACGATGGTTTTGTCCAATGGAAGTGGACGTTCGTAGTAATACGGGGTGTCCTGGAGAAAAGGGTAAAAGTAGGAGTGGCAATGAGGTCTGCAACTCTGACAATCCAAAAGCCAGTGTTAAGAAGGTTCGGTTAACTTGATCACTGAGTCAAAGTCCAGGGTCGGGTTAATGGTCGCTGCCAAAGAGAGAGAGAAAAGAAACACTCAGCGTGCACTCTAACCTAGATCAGAATGGTTATCACTTTGTCTAATCTGGAAACCTCCCACTGTACCTCAAATTCTTCTCCAAACCTGAAAGAAGAATTAGTCGGGATCACCCGAGGAGTAAACCAACTCATCAGTGGGAATCGGGATCCAACTCTCATCGCATGATAACGTAACGGAATCCACTCACGTCACCACACTCCAGAAGGTATGCGCATGCCTGGCAAGTTTTAGTTCTTTTGAAACTCCCGATGTGATTTTTACCCCTAGGACCCAAGTGACCTTGACTGAGCCAACATATCAAAGGATCCTAGTCAAGTTCAACCCGTCATTATCTTGATTGCATTAGACCCACCCGCACGAGTCCTTGACTGAGCCAAAATGACCGTACGACTGTCCTAACCAATCACATATCCATGCAACAGAAAAGCACTACATAGCTACCGAACACTACGCCTCGGCTGAGCACGACATACGCAGCACGAATACTAAGTAATACTAATCTGAAATGACGGAGGGCTACGACTGGTTTTTGGCGAAAAAACCTTTAACGTAATGAACTTGATATCGTTGAAGGAACTGGATAACCTTTTTAGAAAATATAGTGACGAAAACCTTTACTAAAGAGGTCACTCCCGGTGAAGGGATCTCGGCTCTTTCCCCGTAGAATGAGGTGCAGGATATTCCAACTGAATACCACGATGCAAAGCAAAAGTAATCGGCTATAGTGAAGTTAATGCCCTGACGCAAACTTCTGTCCAAGGGGTCACTCCCGGTGAAGGGATCTCGGCCCTTGCCTCGTCGACTGAGGAGCAGGATATTCCAAATGAATACCACGATGCAAAACAAAAGAGAACGTCCTTGCAATAACAGCTTTTGAAAAGTGTTCCAACAACATCAGATTAGGTTTGTTTATCTTGCATTGATCCGAATCAACGCAGTCCCATCAATTAATCACACCACAAAGAACGAAAATATACTGACGTACGTATATGCCATCCGCATTCGCCACTGGGTCCCGTCATCACCCGTTAGGTTAGCTAACTAACGGCAGAGCGGGGACTGGACTAGCGCGGATGAAAAAACATATACAACATCTACTAATATATATACCAATATATTATATTTCGCTCAAGGCGTGATAAAATGCAACATCACAGAAATGTACAGCATCACAGAACAATATAGATATCTGGAAGCCCCGGGTTTCACAGAGCCGCTGCTGAAACCCGACGTTCCCCTGGTCGTGTGGATAGCCTGTGCAATGAAATCCTAGACCCCTACGGGCGCGGCAAGTCACCCGCCAAAACCTGAAGCGAGGCAGCCCCCTTCAGCACCGTGAATGGACCACCCAGCACTTCACGGAATCCGGTAACTTGGGCACCCCTCCTGGGTCAACCTATACCCCCTACGAGTGCGTCGAACAGCCCGCCAATTCCAGACTGAAGCCCCCTCCGTCCCAATGCCATGAGATGCGGGCTTGTTGCCCTCCAGAACCCGGCTATCCGTGCACCCCACCGCGGGGCAACCCTAGTACAGAAAGTAAAATATACATACACCGGGTACATCGACCGCAACCAGGTCGTGCCCCAAAAGAATAATACAAACAGGCAGTGACGGCAGTCCACATGTCGGACGCTCGCCCCGCAATATCAAATGTACATAATACACCAAAACTGTACTAGCATTGCATCCAGGCTATCCCCACCGACCGATCCGCAACAACACAGCATAAACATAGAACATCAATGTGAAAATCACGTTCGCAAATCCGTCTAACCGGGCTATAGCAGTTAGACCGGATTTACCGATCGAGTGACATTCACGGTCGCAGATATAATGTAAATACTGTGAAAAAATGTGTTTAATATATCCGATCGATCAAAAAATTAACAAGTGGGCCCCCAACCAATACTGTAGCACTCACAGAAAACCTGGGCCCAATTTTAATATTCCAAAAACCACATTTTCAACTCAGGAACATTCTGCAAAATTTTGGGAGCATGAACAGTTACCAACGCGGCGGAAGCGCGGCCAAAGCAGGAGTTTGGCCGCCCTTCCGCGGCGGTATGGTGAGTTCATGGTACCAGATTTTTACAGTATGCTTAGAATTCCCTGCACATCACTCTGAGACAACCTGAAAAATTTTTGGACTCCAAAAAATTTCGACAGAAACTGATTGTGCTAGAAAATACGGTTTTTGGAAATTTTGGTCGATCGGAAACGCAAACACATCAAACGAAGCTAGGTAAGGTTAATGGCCTGGCTCTGATACCATGTCGCGCCACGGCAGCGCCCCGGCCGTCTTACTCGAGGCCAAATTGTGGAATCAAAAATTTTCCTTACTCGGAAACCGGCGCTACCGCGGACAAAGAAAACCCGGATCGTAACCATTAACCTAATGCTAGCAATCAAGAGATAGGGTGAGAAGTATACCGAGTGATCCGAGTCCTCCGGTCTTCTCGTCATCGTCCCGATCTCCCGCGGAAAGTGTAGTCTCCATATCGTCGCCTCCTCGCCGGAAAGGGCACCACATCACCTGCGTCTTTTACGGGCTCCCGCCTCAATACCGAGGCAACTCGAGCATGAAGCCGGCAACTCGACATGCTCAAGAAGTGCTGTAGAATGTAGTGTAGAAGATGCTTGTCTCATTTGGGGTTTGTTGCCATGGTGATGGAGGAATCAAGAATAGAAAAATGGTGCTTGCATTTTTCTAGCAAGAAAATGAGATCATGAATGAAACTCTCAAGATGAATCTCTCTTCTTCTTCTTCTCTCTTTCTTTTTCCTCTCATGAAAAAACTTATCAAGTGAGTAGAAGAATGGTGGAGGAATGAATATCAAGCATGAAGGGAGGTGATGGTAGGAGCACAAGTGGTGACCATAGCCAAACATAATCATTACAAACTTACATCAACCATTCTTATCAATTCTAATCAAGATAAAGCATGAAAAGATCAAGGAAAAGAATGGCATCTAAAGATGCTATCATGATAAATACATTTGCAAGAAAATCCTCCACAAAGTGTAATTTGCAAAACTGCAAATTACCCCCTCCATCGGAAAAGTCCGGCCGGGAAAGAACAAAGGAAAACCGGCCTGAACGGAATGCAAACTGGCAACTCCAGAAAACTGGTCCCGTAATAAATTACAGGAAAACCCCGATACTGTGCATACACACCCGCATCTGCATTCTGACCGGATACAGATGCAATGAGACAAAATCTACACTGTACTAAACTAGGACCGGCTTAAGCCAAAGCCGGCTAGTAATATCCGTTCGATCCTGATGCGTGCAATACCGCACGTATCTGATCGAACCTTGCCATATAACTATACGGCCACTAGTACAGCCTGTCCGATCCTGATCCGTGCAATACCGCACGTATCTGATCGGAGCCTGCCATATCTCCATACGGCCTCTACAGCGTTTCGCCCGAAAGCTGAGTAACTGAAAGTGTGGTGGACTCTAAAGACTCGTCAATACAATGGCTGTGGATTTAACCACTAGCACGTCAGAGGTATAAGCCAATACGTAACGGGCCACCAGCTATTGACTAAAAGGGACGTCGATGAGCGAACTCATCCTGACACCCTACTGAGCCTGTCAGTGACAATATCCGTACAGTCCGGTCCGTTCGTCTACGAGGATCGCATGTCGGGCCTAGGGGGTTGGTAAAAGTCAGACCCCCAAAGGCGGTACAAGTCGTGTCGGAGTGTAGCCCAGAACGCCCTGAGATACTACTGGAATACCTACCAGTAAATCTCCTGCCTCGGCCGAGGACTTTGCGTAATGGCTCTCCTAGACACAGCGCGACCTCACCCCCAATACCGGGAGAGACGAACCCCTGCAGATCCGCTCACTGCCTCCATGTGGCTCGGGACTGTACCCAACTAAAACCTGTTTGCACGACTCCTTTGAGCCGTGGCAGGGTAGTAATCAAAGCACAGTGGGAACTCACACGAGACAAATGACGATCTCAGGTCGATGAACTAACCTGTACACATGTCACCAGGGAACTGCTATCTGACATCTGGTATAAGACCAACTAGCAGGTTCCCGGCGAGTCCTGTCCAGTGTACTCATAACCCAATGAGCACCTATATACATCTTAGGTGAACCAACTGACACCAGTGGCTTGTGAGACCGGCCACCGCCCCTCGTCGGGGTCTCGACTGTATACACTAGTCTACTAATGGAGTGTCGATGCCCTGTCTCGAAACTCCTACGACTAGGGACCTTTTAAGGATGTTCTTATAGACTACCAGCTCCCACGTATATGATCGCCATCAAACTGCTGGCAGTCAAGCAAGAATCCTAGGGGCTCTATCAACGTGTAATAGCGACATGTCAGGTCACCTAAAGCAGTACACGATGATAAAGATAAACCAGATAGCATACTATCATCTCGAGTAAGACTGTCCTACCGGGATAGGTCCTCCCTCAATCATTGCAATCACGTGCCTGTGATCCAATAATTGACTCTGAGGGCACTATCTCCAACAATAACAACACATGTTATCACATCACAGAGAAAAGCCTAGACGATGTTAAACATTCCAATCGAATCAACAAACACCCAAAATTACCCAAAAAGCTCAACACTTGAGCGAAGTTTAAAAGGATTCAGCACATGCCACAGTACCAATGATCCAGCAGTAGAAGGGCCAAACCAACGTCTCACCTTTGACACCGCGGAACTACGGCAAACCCTAAGGTTCAGTCGCGGTTCTGAGGACATAGAATCAAGTTAAGGTTTTTGTTCTTCTAGAGGGTCCATCGAATAACTTGCATGATCTTTGAAAAATTATTAACTACGTGAAAAATCCAACACTTGGAAAATTTCCCGGCAAAGGTTAAAGCGGGTATTTGACATCCGATTGAATTTTTTAACAACGTCTAAAGTAACCCGAAAATAGTTAAAATTACGACTATAAAACACTCAGAGTAGCCATTGCATTGAGTTAATCATCACATGAAAAAGTAGCAAAAATAAACAATACCTGAAATACCAAAACCTAAAGCACAGAGCATGAAAAAAATTTGGGACCCTGAATACACCCTCAGGCTGGCCTCCTCGGTTTTGGTGGCCATGTGCTCGGCCAAAATCCGAGCACATGGTCCCAAGTTTCTTCCATGCTCCTATATCTGCTCATATATGATTCTGCAATTGTTTGAAAAAAATTTGGAGTTTATTTTAAAATCGACAGAAACATTGTTTTAGTATTTCAAGTTTCGGAGTTCGTTTCGTATTCGTAATCTAACATTATCCGTATAATTTTCCAGCTAGGCTCTGATACCACTGTAGGGTTCCCATCGACGGCAGCAAGGTTTCGAGAGGCATCGTCCATGCCATTTTAAAATTTTTGCCGTTTCAAGGAACTCTAAACTAGAATATAACACGGAAACAAAAGTAAACCATTTACAACTAAGCGAACTAGAAATACAACCTTTGTAGATTGGTCCTTCACTTCATAAGCTCCTTGTAGTAGTTTCTTCGCTGCGTTGATGGAACTCCCGGACCCTCGCATGGCTTCACAAGGCGAATGGAACGTTCTTGCTTGAAGTCTTCGAGGCCAAAGATGATCTACGTCGAGGGAATACTAGCTCAAGCTTCTACTTCACTAACTAAAGGATTAGTGAAGCAAACACCCTATACTAAAGTTCTAATCTAGTAGAGGATGAGGAAATAGGAAGTGGGCTCACTTTAGAATTATTTTTCTCACAATATTTTCTCACTTTTTCAAACCCTAGAAAGCTTTTTGAGCTTGAGGAAGAAGATGAACAAATGTGAAAAGAATGAAATGATCAAGTGAGTGAGCAAACCATGGTGAGTGAGTATCATATACTAACTCATGTAGGGACATAACCATGGCTAATTGTGATAGTTAGGTTACTAAATATCTTGAGTAAAACAAAACTAATGGAGTTTGTCAAAACATCCACAAGCTTCCACTAGCTTCATGCATTAATCTAATATTCCACTAATTTTGTTTTCACTTTAAATATTAAAACCCAATATCACAAATAGCATAGTGTAAGTCTCATACACCCATGTTTGTTGTATCAACAACCATGATACAAAAAGAAAACACAATTTAATATATATCATATATATATTAAGTGTGCACATGTGAGAAAAAAATGCTTAAGTGAGCAAATGTTAGTTAATGTAAATTAGTATATCAAATATACAATTATACACTAAATCATTAAATCAACACTTGATTTAATAATCCGGCTATATCACATATAATCGACTAACATCCAATGTATCGACTTATTGAATCAACGCTTGATTCGATAACCCGGATATATCACATATAACCGACCGATACAAAAGTCGCGAGAATAGAATACGGTATCACATACACGCATTATTCTCGGTCCCGCACATATCACATATGTGCTCCTATTTCGTTTTCCTGAGCCAGTAAAACCTTTATGTAAGACTCTAAAGACTCGTCAATACGCCGGCAGTAGGTGATGATCACATCAAGCACCCACAAGCCGTCAGCGGTACTAGCTAGACATAACGGCTACCCGGGTATTAAGCGATCAGAAGATCAGCAAGCAAGCCCGCTCCAGCTCCTGCAAAAGCCTGACGGTAACACTTGCCGAACAGTCCGGTCTCCTCGTCTGATATTTCGCATATCAAGTCTAGGGGTGGTAAACGTCAGACCCCAAAAACCGATAAGTCATGCCGATGTGAGGCTCATAAAGGGTCGAGAAACTACTGGTAACACTTACCAGTAAATCTCTAAATTAGCCCTGGCTAGGGACTTCCCTGTTATGGCCAATCGAGCACAGCGCAACATCAACCCCCAATACCGGGAGAGACGAAACCCCTCCTATCGCTCATTGCCTCCATGTGACTCGGGACTGTACCCAAAAACCATCGTTTTTCACGTCCTCTTGGACGTGGTAAGGTGGAAATCAAAGCACAGTGGGAATCACACAAGACTCTATGGTGATCTCGGGTCTACAGACTAACCTGTACAAGTGTCACCAGAGAACTGCCATCTAACGTGAGGAATAATACCATCTGGGAGTTCTCGGTGAGTCCGTCCAGTGTACCCAGTCTTCACTGAGCACCCGTATACCATCTCTGATGTCAAACACCAATGGATATGGGATCATCTATCGCCCATCTCATGGGTCGAGAAGCGTATACGCTAGTCTACTCTGGTATATCGATGCCCCATCTCAATACACCTACGACTAAGGACATTAAAGGATGAACTTATAGACTACCATGACCCCACTAGTATGATCTGCATCATAGTCCTGGTAGTCAAGTACACATCCTAAGGGTTTTACCAACATGTAACCATAAGACAGTATCAAGAGACCAGTATACATGTTAAGATAAAGAGCAACCAGATAGCATACTATCATGCCGAGCAAGAAAGTCCTCTCTACATATGTCCAAGCATCCAATATAATATACATCATATGTACAATACTGGCCTCTAGGGCATACATACAACTAACAACTGGGCATCGATACTCCAGAGTAGACCAGTGTATACATAGCTAAACCCTGACGAGAGACGATGGTTGGTCCCGCAGCCATTGGTGTGGAACACCTAAGATTGTATACAGGTGCTCACTGGGGGTGAGTACACTGGACGGACTCACCGAGAACTGGCCAGATTGTATTATACCTAGCATCAGATAGCAGTTCTCTGGTGACATGAGTGCAGATAATCTTTCGACCTGAGATCGTCATTTGTCTCGTGTGAGTTCCCACTATACTTTGATTACTACCCTACCATGGCTCTACTGAGTCGTGCAAACAGGTTTTAGTTGGGTACTGTCCCGAGCCACATGGAGGTAGTGAGCGATTGTTGGGGATTTGTCTCTCCCAGTATAGAAATTCGATGTCGTGCTGTGTTCGGTTGGCCAACTCCATAAGTCCCTGGCCAGGGCGGATTGAGAATTACTGGTAGTTAGACCAGTAGATTCTCGAATAGTCTTGAGCCACATCGGAACGACTAGTCAGGTTATTAGGGGTCTGATGTGTTCCACCCCCTAGACCCAGCATGCAATACTCTTAGACGAACAGATTGGACTCTATGGAGATTGTCACAGACAGGCTCAGTAGGGGTTCGGATGAGTTTTCTCTTCGGGCTTCTTTTTGAGAGGTACCTGGGTAGCCGTTACGTACAACTAGTGTCACTGACGTACTTATGGTTAAACCCTCTACCAGCGTACTGTCGAGTCTTTAGTGTCCCACACAGAGAGTTTCCTTGGTTCAGGCGAAACTATGCAGAGGCCGTGTGGTTTTACGTGCAGAGTTCCGATCATATACGTGTACTAGCTACACAGATGTTGTTCGGACAGATAATACTAGTGGGCTTAGGATTAAACCGCATTCTAGTATTATATTATTGGATTATCTTTATCTCTTGGTATTTGTATTTTTTGCAGTATGAATACGGGTATGTATATATGGTGAGGGCATTCTTGTAATTTTAAAAGATATGCTTCTAGAAGGGGACACCTCATTTTGCATATATCTATTTTTGATAAATATATATTGAGGTAGAAAATGGAGATATTTGTAGCATCGTTTGAAACATGGATAATTCTTTAGTTTATTCATTTGACCTTACTATTCAAGCATGGTTACATTTTTCTATGGAAAAATAATGCATGCTTGATTATTAGAAAAAGACTTGGCCATTCTTCACTTGCTCTCATTTTTTTCTATGATCATTCTAGTTTTTTCACTCTCTCTCCATTTTCCTCTCCTTCTTCTTCCTCAAACCCTAACCCTCACATCTGTTGTGAATCCTAGGGTTCGTTGAGATAAAATAGTCGAATTAACTCTCTACATCTTCTAAGCTATCTAGATTAGCAAACTAGATACTTTAGTTACCTCATTTTTGAGGTTAGAGTTTGAACCATAGACTCTCGGGTAAATCGTCTTTGACACGAGGAGGCCGACGATCAAGCGCGATCCGTACTATCTAGGGGCTAATGAATAGGAGAAGAAGACCTGAAGGACCTGTATCTTAGAGGTATAAACCATTATCATAGTAGTTTAGAACCTCTTTGAGTTTAGTTAGTTAAGGTTTATGAATGATCTTGGAAGTTTAGTCGATGTTACTCGTATTAAAATTATTTTCTGTAAATTCCGCCTCTCCACAAACCTTGTGGGGTGTGTGACATCGACTTACAACTATAGTTAAGGGTCATACGAATGGTTCTAAATAAATCATGAAATGACGGGTAGTGCTGGGTTCGCTTAGCACCTCGACACGGTTTCGACAAGCATCAAGTATGCTGTTTTAAAAATTTAGGGTGCCGAGCGAGCCCGAACCAAGGATCTAACTAGAGAATAAGGGTTTAACTAAGCAAGTAAACAACTTTACTCTAAGTGAACAAGGAATACAATCTTTGTAGACCGGTCCTTCACTTCTTAAGCTTCGTGTAGTACCCTTTGCTCCAAGTAGCGGTCTTCCGGACTCTCGTTAGGCTCCACTAGGCGAAAGGAACAAGCTTACTTAAACATCTTCGAGGCCGAAGATGATCTACGTCGAAGAATCGCTAACTGAAGCTACCTCTTCACTAATTGAAAAACCAGTGAAGAAACAACCTATACTAAATGGCTAGTTTGGTATAGATTGCTGAACTAGGAATTTTGCTCACTTAGAATTATTTTTCTCCTTTTCTTTTTCTTCTCACTCAAGAGCTAGAGAGAAATAATGAGATGAAGAAGAAACTCAAGTGTTCTCTTGTGAGGAACCATGGGTGAGAAAATATATCATATCAACTCATGTAGAGACTTAACCATGGCTAAACATGATGGTTAGGTTAATAAATATCTAGAGTAAAAAAAAATTAGTGGACTAAGTCAATGGTTTCCACAAGTTTCTATAAGCATCCAAACCATGACAATTTCCACCTAATTTTGTTTATACCTTAAATAAATAATCACCCTAATTATCTTAAGTATGGTATGAGTCTCATACACCCATGTCCAATGTATCATCAAACATGACACATTAAACAAATACATTAATATATATCACATATATATTTAAATGTATTTAGAGAAAAAATTTCTTAAGTGAGCTAATATTAGTTAATGTATATTAATATATCAAATATATAATTATACATTAAATTATTAAATTAGCACTTGATTTAATAATCCGGATGTATCACATACAACCGACTAATATCATATAGTAAATTATTGAATCAACACTTGATCCAATAATCCAGTTATATCACATATAAGCTATATTGCGAGATTAGAATACGGTATCACATACACATATTAATCTCGGTCCCGCACATATCACATATGTGCCCTACTTCGTTTCACATGAGCTAGGAAACCTCTGTGTAGGACTCTAAAGACTCGTCAATACGCCGGCAGTAGGTAATGATCATATCAGTTACCCACAAGCCGTCAGCGGTACTAGCTGGATGTAACGGCTACTCGGGTATTGAGCGATCAGAAGATCAACAAGCAAGCTTGTCCATATTCCCGTGAATCCAATAAGTAACACTATCGTACAGTCCGATCTCTTCGTCTGATATGTCGTATATCTAGTCTGGGGGTGGTAAACGTTAGACCCCAATAAGTTGATAAGTCGTGCCGATGTGAGGCTCATAACGGGTTGACAAACTACTGATAACACTTACCAGTAAATCTCATCATCAGCCCTAGGGACTTTCTGTTATAGCCAATCGAGCACAGCACAACATCAACCCCCAATACCGGGAGAGACGAAACCCCTCCTATCGCTCATTGCCTCCATGTGACTCGGGACTGTACCCAAAAACCACCGTTTTGCACGCTCTCTTGAACGTGGTAAGGTGGAAATCAAAGCACAGTAGGAATCACACAAGACTCTATGACGATCTCGAGTCTACAGACTAACCTGTACCAGTGTCACCAGAGAAATGCTATCTGACGATAAGTATAATACCATCCAGGAGTTCTCAGCGAGCCTTATTCAGTGTACCCAGTCTCCACTGAGCACCCCTATACCATCTTTGATGTCAAACACCAATAGATATGGGATTATCCATCGCCCATCATATGGATCAAGAAACGTATACACTAGTCTACTCTAGAATATCGATGCCCCGTCTCGATAGACCCGTGACTAGGAACAATTAAAGGATGAACTTGTGGACTACCCTAGCCCCACTAGTATGATCTGCATCATAATCCTAGTAGTCAAGTACATCCTAAGGGCTTTACTAACATGTGAGAGCAAGACAGTATCACAATACTAGTCTACATGTTAAGATAAAGAGCAACCAGATAGCATACTATCATGTCGAGCAAGAAATTCCTCCCTATATATGTCCAAGCATCCATTATAATATACAATCATGTACAATAATGGCCTCTAGGGCATACATATAACTAACAATCTCCCACTTGCACTGAGGCCAGTTGTTGTAGTATCTCATACCCAACATCCCAAAAACTCTTAAATTGTATCTGGGGTTTGGCCTAGGTGAGTGGATCCACCGCGTTATTCTTCGTCTCAACTATCCTGACCTCGATCGCCTGGAGATCAACCATCTCCATGATCAGGTGATACTGCCTAAGAATATGTCTGGATCACTGATGGGATCGGGGCTCCTAGGCCAAAGCCACAGCTCCATTGTCACAACAATGGTAGGAACCAAGTTCATCTCATGAACATCTATACCCAGACAACCTCTTTGGTAGCATCGTTGGCAGCGATGTATTCACCCTTTATCGTTGAGTCCGCCACGGTATCTAGCTTGGAACTCTTCCAAGATACCGTCCCTCCACTTAGGGTAAAGACAAAACCCGCGACTGTCTCACAGTCGACCTTATCACTCTGGAAGCTCGAACCAGTAAAGGACTCCACTTGGAGTTCACCGTTACCATACACCAAGAACATTTCTTTAGTGCTTCTCAAGTACTTAAGAATGTTCTTCACAGTTGTCCAGTGTTTCTCCCAGGATATAAGAGGCATCACCCAAATCCTTCATGGAGAAACTTAGTGATAAGAAGAGCATGACCGAGTGTAGCATAGGAACACCATTTCCTATCAAGAGTATGTCATCCACGTACAATACGAGGAAGACAGCCTTACTCTCTACAACCTTCTTGTATATACAAGGTTCATCTACCTTTTTGATGAAGTCGAACTCTTTGAATGCCACATTAAAATAGATGTTCCAACTCCTCGATGCCTAATTTAATTCGTAAATTGATCCGGATGGACTTAAGCATAGCCACTGGAGAAAAGGTTTCATCATAGTCCACACCTGTTCGTTGACGAAAACCTTTTGCTATAATTCTAGCTTTGAAATTCTCAACTTTTCCATCTACACCAAGAATCTTCTCAAGATCCACTTGTTCCAATGCGTTTTACCCCTTCAGGTGCAACTACCAAAGTCCATACTTTGTTGGTGTATATGGATTCCATCTCAGATCGCATAGCATCCAGCCAATTCACAGAGTCCCAACTTGTGATGGCCTGCTCGAAACTACTTGGGTCATCATCTTCCATTATACGATCCTCGCTCCCACTGTCATTGAAAAAACCATAGTATCTTTCAGGTGGATGAGAAACCCTACTAGATCTGCGGAGAGGCCGAGGTTCGTTGGAGAACTATTGAATCCTCCGGTTCTACGAAATCATCAGCTGTTAGTTTGTCTAGCTGGAACTTCTACCAGTTCTACCTCATGACCACTGATTTCTTCCATAAGAAATTCATTTTCTAAAAAAGTGGCATGCTGAGAAAAAAAAAGCTTTTACTCCTCAGGATGGTAGAAGTTATACCCTCGCAAATGTTTGGGATATCCAACAAACTTACACAGAACTGATCTTTCCTCGAGCTTGTCCGGATTTTTCTTTTCAACATTGGCCGGACAACCCCATATCTTAACTCGTTTAAGAGATGGTCTCTTCCAATTCTATATCTCATATAGAGTGGTAGGCTCTGATTTGGTTGGAACCCTATTCAATAGGTATGCGGCTTCTCAAGCGCATAACCCCAAAAGGAAACATGCAACTCGGCGTTACTCATCATGTAGCGCACCATATCTAATAGGGTGCGATTCCTCCACTCCGATACACTGTTGTGCTGTGGTGTATATGGAGGAGTAAGCTGAGAGAGAATCCCGTTCTTTTTTAAATAATCCAGGAGCTCCGTGCCCAAGTATTCTCCTCCCCGTTCACATTGAAGGATTTCAATACTTTTACCTTTTTGGTTCTCTACTTCGCACTTATATTCTTTGAATTTCTCAAAAGTTTTAGACTTGTGTTTCAACAGGAACACATGCCTGAATCTTGAGAGATCATCGGTGAATGTAATGAAGTACGAGGAACCATTCCTAGCATGTGTAGACATGAGACCACATACATCACTATGTATCAGTCCCAAGAGTTCAGTAGCTCTTTCTCCGTGTCCAGTAAACGGAGTTTTGGTCATTTTACCTTTGAGACATGACTGGCAAGTTTCATATGATGTAAATTTAAACTAATTTAAATATCCATCTTTATGCAACTTATCTAGTCGTGTCGCATTGATATGACCTAGTCTACAATGCCATAAGAAGGATTTGTTCATTTTTAAACTTTTCCTCTTGTGTGTGTTCTGTACGTTAAGAACTGTGATTTGATTTAGAACGTATATGCCATTACATAACGTGCCTGATCCAATCAACTTTTGATTCAGAAAAATGTTCATAACATTATCCTACAATACAAGATTATATCCTTCTTTACTTAATAAAGAAACTGATACAATATTGCATATCAGGTTCGGTATGTAATAACATTCGTTCAGAATCAATGTATTCCCAGTTGGTAATACAAGGTGATATTCGCAAATTGCTTTGGTTGCAACACTTGCACCATTTCCTACTTTTAGGGAATGATCACATTTTCCTAGCTCTCTACCTTTCTTTAGCCCATGTAACATATTACATATGTGGGATCCCGATCCGGTATCTAATATGCAGGACGTAGAGTGTACTGAGAAACAGTTTTCTGTAACTAACACACCCGAAGAAGATACATCAATATGCTCATTCTTCGTTTGGGTCGCGTGGGAATCCGGATATTCCCCTATTTCCTGCTCAGACTTATAACAATTATAAGAAAGAGTGGAACCAACGTTCCCCAGCTCTGTATAATAAGCGGGTTCGGTCAATACATCCATATTATTATCTTGATTAAGGCGTGACATGTGTTAGTTGTATGTATGCCCTAGAGGCCATTATTGTACATGATTGTATATTATAGTGAATGCTTGGACATATAGAGAGAGAACTTTCTTGCTCGACATGATAGTATGCTATCTGGTTGCTCTTTATCTTAACATGAAGACT
Source organism: Agapanthus africanus (assembly GCA_030015575.1). NCBI lineage: Eukaryota > Viridiplantae > Streptophyta > Magnoliopsida > Asparagales > Amaryllidaceae > Agapanthus > Agapanthus africanus. Next base: position 198,949,923 of record CM057347.1, on the reverse strand, counting down.
TATATTGTGATACTGTCTTGCTCTCACATGTTGGTAAAGCCCTTGGGATGTACTTGACTACCAGGATTTAGATGAGATCATACTAGTGGGGCCAGGGTAGTCCACAAGTTCATCCTTTAATTGTTCCTAGTCGAGGGTGTATCGAGACAGGGCATCGATATTCCAGAGTAGACTAGCGTATACCCTTCTTGACCCATATGATGAGCGATGGATGATCCCATATCCATTGGTGTTAGACATCAGAGATGGTATACGGGTGCTCAGTAGAGACTGGGTACACTGAACAGGACTCGCCGAGAACTCCTAGATGGTATTATACCTGACGTCAGATAGCAGTTCTCTGGTGACACTGGTACAGGTTAGTCTGTAGACCCGAGATTGTCATAGAGTCTTGTTCGATTCCCACTGTGCTTTGATTTCCATCTTACCGCATTCAAGAGAAAGTGGAAAACGGTGGTATTTGGGTACAGTCCCGAGTCACATGGAGGCAATGAGCGAAAGGAGGGGTTTCGTCTCTCCCGGTAATGAGGGTTGATGTTGCGCTGTGCTCGATTAGCTATAACAGGAAGTCCCTGGCCAGGGCTGATACGAAGATTTACTAGTAAGTGTTATCAGTAGTTTCTCGACCCGTTATGAGCCTCATATCGGCATGACTTATCAAGTTACTGGGGTCTGACGTTTACCACCCCTAGACTAGATATGCGACATATCAGACGAAGAGACCAGACTGTACGGTAGTATTACTTATTGGATTCGCAGGAGTATGAGCAGGCTTGCTTGCTGATCTTCTGATCGCTCAATACCCGGGTAGCCGTTACGTCCAGCTATTACCGCTGACGGCTTGTGGGTGACTGATATGATCTTCACCTACTGCCGGCGTATTGACGAGTCTTTAGAGTCCTACACAGAGGTTTCCTGGCTCAGGTGAAGCGAAGTAGGAGCACATATGTGATATGTGCGGGACCGAGATTAATACACGTATATGATACCGTATTCTATTCTCGCGATATGAGATATCGGCCGGTTATTTGTGACATAGCCGGGTTATCGAATCAAGTGTTGGTTCGATAAGTTGATACGAATAATATTAGTCGGTTATATGTGATATAGCCGGATTATTAAATCAAGTGTTGATTTAATAATTTAATGTACGATTATATATTTGATATATTAATTTTACATTATCTAATATTTGCTCACTTAAGCATTTATTTTTCTCACTTGTGCACATTCAATATATATGCGATATATATTATTGTGTCATGCTTGTAGCTACATGCTACATGGGTGTATGAGACTCACACCATGCTAATGATAATGTGGGGTTTTAATTATTAAGGATAATGCAAAATTAGGTGGAAAATTGTCAAGGTTAAGAAGCTTGGAGAAGCTTGTGAGAACCATTGACTTAGTCCACTAATTTTGTCTTAACCTAGATATTTATTAACCTAACCATCATCTTAAGCCATGGTTAAGTCTCTAAATGAGTTAATATGAGATATTATCTCACCCATGGTTGCTATTCTCACTCATTCATTCTCATTCCATTCTCATCTTCAACTTCTTCTTCATTCCAATTTTGCTCTCTAGCTTTTTGGAAAGTGAAGAAATATAGTGAGAAAAATTATTCTAAAGTGAGCAAAAATCCTACTTCATCAACCTACACTAGATTAGCCATTTAGTTTAGCTTGTTTGCTTCACTAATTCACAATTAGTTAAGAGGTAGCTTGAGTTGGAGATTCCTCGACGTAGATCATCTTCGGCCTCGAAGACTTCAAGCAAGCTTGTTCCTTTCGCCTTGTGAACCCTTACTAGAGTCCGGGAGATCACTACTTGGAGCGAAAGGACTACTAAATGGAGCTTTAGAAGTGAAGGACCGGTCTACAAAGGTTGTATTCCTCATTCACTTAGTGTGATGTTTGATTACATGCTAGCTTACTACTACACGGAGTTTTTTAAAATTGCATACTTGATGCCCTATAAATCGTAGTTAGGGTGCTATGGAACCCAGCAGTGGTATCAGAGCTACTAGGCATTAGATGTCGACCAATGGGGGGTTCTCACTGTGTGACAGTGTGGCGAAGCATAGGCTCTTACCCCCCAGAGTGTCCCGAGACCAGAAGGTTTTCCGGCGGGTTGTAGTCCTCACGAGGGGGCATGCATAAAAAGTAGCTGCTGAGGGACCTGTAGGTGCTACGGCGACCCCATTGGATGAGGTGGCTTCCTGACTTTCATTGTATCGAGCTACTAGACATTGGATGTCGACCTATGGAGGGTTTTCACTGTGTGACAGTGTGGCGAAGCATATGCTCTTACCCCCAGGGTGTCCCGAGATCGGAAGGTGTTCCGGCGGGTTGTAGTCCTCGTGAGGGGGGATGCGTAAAAAGTAGCTGCTGGGTGCCACGGCGACCCTATTGGATGGGGTGGCTGCCTGACTTATATGGTATCAGAGCTAAAAGGCATTGGATGCCGACCCATAAGGGGTTCTCACTGTGTGACAGTGTGGCGAAGTATAGGCTCTTATCCCCAGGGTGTCCCGAGACCGGAAGGTGTTCCGGCGGGTTGTAGTTCTCGTGAGGGGGCATGCGTGAAAAGTAGTTGTTGAGGGACCTGTTGGTACCACGGCGACCCTATTAGATGGGGTGGTTGCCTGACCAGCAGTGGTATCAGATCCAAGCTAGAGCATTAAGAGTCATTTTGATGATGTTAGATGAATTGTGAAACCGAAACAACTCCGAAACCCCGAAACTAAGCCCATACAAATCTGGCCGGAATTGTGAGCATGGGTTGGCTTCGATTTTTTTTTTGTTTCGAGGCTCTGGAGTTTAGTGTTTCCTAGTCATAATTTTAACATCGTCTCGGGTAACTTTGACGACGCTAAAAAGTTCGAACGAATATCAAAAACCCATTTTTCACCCCTCTCTGAAAAACTTTCTAAAAGTTGGATTTTTCCATGTTAAAAAAATTATTCAAATATCATGCAGGTAATTATATGGACACTTTAGAAGAACGATACCTAAACTTGACCCTTTGACCGCAGAACCGCAGCCAAATCCTAGGGTTTGTGGCTGTTCCGCGGCGCTATAGTGAGGCATGGGTCGGCCCTTCTACGGTTGGTCCGTAGGTGCTATGACATGTTCTGGGTATTTTTTTAAACTGTGCTCAAGAGTTGAGCTCTCTGGGAAATTTTGGGTGTTTGTTGATTCGATCGAAATTTTTAATATCGTCTAGCTATCTGTGAAATGTGATACAATATTTGGAATTCAATGGTTATGCATGAAATCCGAAGTATGTGATATTTCGGGTTTATGATGTCTAAGGTGGTTGCGGATTCCAATTGCGGTAGTTTTCATTTTATTCTCTGCGACCTTAAGTGTAATATGTGGTGTATCGCCGGTTTTGTTACTATATGTCAATGACAATTGGGATACACATATTTACTTACGTTGATTACATGTGATGTTATGTGTTGCTGTGATATGTTATATTGGATCGTCGTGTTTGAATAGCCGGGTTTTTTTTATGTGAGATGAGAATTTTTCATTTTCATTCATGTAAAAACTTGTATGTAATATTCTTTTATTGGGGCACTTCCGGGTTGAGGATGATGTCACCATTGATGTATATTATTTACTTTTCCGCATTAGGATAGCCCAAGGTGGGGAGCACAAGTAACCGGGTTCTAGAGTCCAGTGGGAGACCATCTCGAGGAGTCGAGACCGGGTCACCTAACTTTAGAATTGGTAGGGTTGCTTGCCGCTCTCGTAGGGGTCTGGGGATGTGGATTTGGCTATTCATCACGACCATGGAATCCTTATTTTTTACTGGCTTAATTTAAAACACGGAATTCCTAGTATATCAAATATTTCATATGTGGACTTCTGCTGCTGATATTCTGTGATGTGATCACTTTATATGATGAGACGAATGTTGTTATTATATATATGATATATAATAAACGTTGCTTATGTTTTGCACCCGCGCTAGTCCCGCCCCGCTATGTCATTAGTTAAGTAATCTAACAGTGCATAACGGGACAATGTGGCTAATGCGGATGGCATAAGTGTACGTTCTATTTTCGTTTCTTCTGTGATGCTTAGGAAGCATAATTGATGGGACTTCATTAATGAGATTAATGAAAAGAAAGAAACCTAAAGATGTAAAATCAAATTTTCAAAAAGGGTAGCTCTAGTTTTTTCTTTGTATAGTGGTATTCCTTGATGAATACCCAGCACCTCATTCGATGAGGAAAGAGCCGAGATCCCTTCACCGGGAGTGACCTCTTTAGCAAAAAGCTAGCAGATACTACAACCCACTCGGTTTTGTATTTTGATTGCTTCTATAGTTCTTGTTTTGCATATTGGTATTCATGAATATCCAGCACCTCATTCGATGAGGAAAGAGCCGAGAACCCTTCACCGGGAGTGACCTCTTTAGAAAAACAAGTAAAATCCTCAAAAACACTCCTTTTCAAAATCACTCGATTCTACAACGATATCAAGTTCATTACGCAAAAGGTTTTCTTAAAAACATGTCGTAGCCCTCCGTCATTTCAGATAAGTGCTACTTAGTATTCGTGCTACGTTTGTTGACCTTGTTAAGGTGTAGTGTGCGGTAGCTGATTAGTGCTTATCTTCTTAACCATGTGATGCGATTGGATTAAGATAGTCGTACGAGTTTGTTGACCTTGTTAAGGGTCATACGGATGGTTTTAATTCAATCATGAAATGTCCGGATTGAACTTGGCTAGCGGTTATGATTTGCTGACCTTTATAAGGTGCCAGGGGCCGAATATTATCGGGAATTTCAAGTGTTGAAATTTGCAATGAGTGTAAGTGCACGGCGGCGCCCCGGCCGTCAATCCGAGGCCAAAATGCGGAAACGATAATTTTCTCTAACCTTTTGAACCGGCACCACCGCGCACTATAAACCCGGATCGGGCCATTAATCTAGTCCTAGCTAACAAGAGAAAGGGTAGAGAGATATACCGAGCGATCCGTGTCCTTCGGTCTTCTCGCCGTCGTCCCGATCTCGCCGCGGAATCTCCGGTCTTCACCTCCTCGCCGGAAGGGCACCACGTCGCCGGCTTCTTTTATGGGCTCCCACCTCTTGACTGAGGCAACTCGGGCACGAAGTTGGCGAGTCGACGTGCCCAAGATTTGCGGTAGAATGTGTAGTGCTCTTTTGTCTCTATTGGGGTAGAGGAAGTTGCCATATGGTGGAGGTATGAGATATAAGCTTTTGGAGGAGGAGCTAAAAAGATTTTGCCAAGCCAAATGAGTGTAATTCCCCCACCCAAAAATTGGGACAGCCCCCTAGTTATGGCCGGCCTTGGCATGGTGGTGGGGTGAGAATGGAATGAAGTGAGGAATAATACCAAGGGATAAGAATAATGCAAGGTAGAGTGTAAAGGGAAAAAGGCAAGTCTCACATCTATCACCATAACCCTTCATCATCATCAAGCATGATAACAAACTAAATCCAACACTCCACCACAACCATCATGACACCACAAGTCAAGCCATGATGACTAAGGAAAGACAAGTGATCATGACACAACAATATGCAAAGATAACCCTCCAAAATGCTTATTTGCATAAATGCAAATAAGCCCTCCTCCACCAATCTTCGGCTAATGAAAAGATACAAAGGAAAATGGCCGAAATCGGAAAGCAAACTGGCAACTCCAAAAAACTGATCCCGTAATAAATTACTGGAAAACCCCGATACTGTGTATACACACCCGCATCTGTATTCCGACCGAATACAAATGCAATGAGACAAAATCTACACTGTACTATACTAGGATCCGGCTTAAACCAAAGCCCGCTAGTATTTTCAGTCCAATCATGATCCGTGCTATACCGCACGTATCTGATCGAACCCTGCTATATCTCCATACGGCCTCTACAGCGTTTCGCCCGAAACTTGAGCAACTGGTCTGTGGGGGACTCTAGAGACTCGTCAATACTATGGTTGTGGATTTAACCACTAGCACGTCAGAGGTATTAGCCATACGTGACGGGCCACCAGCTATTGACCAAAAGGGACGTCTGTGAGCGAACTCATCCTGACACCCTACTGAGCCTGTCAGTGACAATATCCGTACAGTCCGGTCCGTTCGTCTATGAGCATCGCATGGCTGGCTTAGGGGGTTAGTAAAAGTTAGACCCCCAAAAGCGGTACAAGTCGTGTCGGAGTATAGCCCAGAACACCCTGAGATACTACTGGAATACCTACCAGTAAATCTCCTGCCTTGGCCAAGGAATTTCATGTACTGGCTTTCCTAGACACAGCGCGACCTCACCCCCAATACCGGGAGAGACGAACCCCTGAAGATCCGCTCACTGCCTCCATGTGGCTCGGGACTGTACCCAACTAAAACCTGTTTGCACGTCTTCTTTGAGCGTGGTAGAGTAGTAATCAAAGTACGGTGGGAACTCACACGAGATAGATGACGATCCTCAGGTCGATGAACTAACCTGTACATATGTTACCAGGGAACTGCTATCTGACGTCAGGTATAAGACTAACTAGCATGTTCCCGGCGAGTCCTGTCCGGTGTACTCATAACCTAATGAGCACCTGTATACATCTTAGGTGAACCAACTGACACCAGTGGCTTGTGAGACCGGCCACCGCCCCTCGTCGGGGTCTCGACTGTATACACTAGTCTACTCTGGAGAATCGATGCCCTGTCTCGAAACTCCCACGACTAGGGACCTTTTAAGGATGTGCTTATAGACCCCAGCTCTCACGTATATGATCGCCCTCATACTGCTGGTAGTCAAGCAAGAATCCTAGGGGCTCTATCAACGTGTAATAGCGACCTGTAAGGTCACCTAAAGCAGTACACGATGATAAAGATAAACCAGATAGCATACTATCATCTTGAGTAAGACTGTCCTACCGGGATAGGTTCTCCCTCAATCATTGCAATCACGTGCCTGTGATCCAATAATTGACTCTGAGGACACTATCTCCAACAATCTCCCACTTGCACTCAAGGCTAATTATTGCGATGTCGCATACTCACAGCCCATGTGATACCGAACACCCAACTCCTCTACTAGTCAGTCTCACAAAGCTCGTTTGCGAAACTATTGCGTTCGAGGAATAGCCTCAGTGAGTGGATCCGCTTTGATGTTTCTTTCTATGTCTCTCTATATCTCAAGTTCGCGGAGAAAGCCATCTCCCGAAATGAGCAATACCTGTCTTAGAATGTGTCTGGATGTCTGATGGGACCTAGCTCATAAATGAACTCCAAATCCAAACTTCTTAGACTGTATCGTCAACTGAACTTAATCAGTATCCTGCGCCATGCCTCCCTCAGTATTGCCTTGGACCACCTGTCCAAAATACTGCCCCTCGTCAGAAGGAAAACTATAACTCTGACGGCCACCCTGTCGTCCATGTCACCTTGGAAGCCTGGAATGATAACTGTCTCCTGAATGAGGCTGTCGTTATCATATCCCTAGAACATCCCCTTATGTTCTAAAGCTGCTTCCGATTGTTTCTCCAGAATTGGATCAATATCAACTTATTGCATCTGCTGCAAGAACAACATCTGGTGTGGTACTTGACATCTCATGATTGACTCAATTGCCTAAGCAAGTGATCTGCCAATCATGCACATCCCTCTCTGCTTTAGTCTGTAAGACACCTTTAGAGAGGGTGACTCCATCACCTGCAGGTACACTACCGTGCATGGAGTCGTCCATTCTAAAACACCTGTAGAATGCTGTCTAAGTACCCAGATTGGGAAACTACCCAAATCTAGATCTAAAACCATAGATCTAGTAACCATAATGTCCGATATAATATCTATATCCTTATATGGAGAAACCACTGTGTGACAACCAAAGTATAACCGATCGTAGTATAGGAATTTCACTTCCTACTCTGTGTATGTCATCCAAATACTAGGACATCACACCCTACTACCTTCTTCATAGATCCATCGCCTATTCTGATGAAGTCAAACCTATGACTGTCGCATCAGAAATAGATGATCTATCTCCGCTACATCTGCTTTAGTCTATAAATAGACATAAGCCACCTGTCCCCCATGCTTCCGCTGCTCCCACTGACTACGACAACCCTCTGGCAGAGTCATATACACGTACACTTCTAAAGCTAGTTTAGAACGACGCTATACTCATCCTCCTGCCGGGTCTCGCAGCCTGGAACAACAGCAATGGCAAGTATGGGTAAACAAGAACCTCCCTGTCACCGTCCTTGAGGCTACCGGAGTACCTCTCGGGTGCCTGAGGTTACCCAACTTATCTGCGGAGTGGCCAATGGAATGTCAAACCAGATTGAATCTTTAGGTTCTTATCAAATTTTCAGTAATCGTTTGCGGTTCTGGAATCACTTCCAGTTCTACCATACTCCCACTACTGTTTTCTGAAAAAATCCATTTTTGTTAAAACTGTGGCGAGTCTAGAACAATATCACTATTGATCTTCCAGATGGTAGAAAGTCAACCCTCGTCATAGCCTGGGTCAACCCACAAACAGCCATTACAGAAACGTGCCTTGAGTTATCCAGAGTCTGGTTTTAAGCATAAGCCGGACAACTCCCCGTACCTTTAACATCGTTAAGATATGAACTGTTCTATATCCAATATAGGACCAGAGGCACTGATTTAATTGAACCAGATTCAAATCATGCAGCTGTCTTCTGTGCATGTCAACCAAATGGAAAGAGGCCGATCAGCGTTACTCAATTTAGGAATGCTTCCAATTATGAGTAACCTGAAAGAGAAGCAAGTTCTCTTAATCATTACTATCAACTGAATACCACACACAAGTATCTACATCTTCGATCACCTTGAAGATTCCCGATACTTGCAACACCTGATTCTCTACTCTATTCTTATACCTATAACTTCTCAAAACTTGGACTCTGTGTTTCTACGAAACACATGTCTAAGACCTAGAGAAGTCACAAGTAAACAGAATCTAGTACGAGTACCAACCCCTCTGTCCTAATGGACACCGGACAATATACAATACTCTGTACAAGTCCCTTGAGTCTAAAAACTCACTCCCTGTGTGTTATAGGTTGAAAACTGTACTTATGGTTAAGAAGAATTACACCGCTGTTTAATGCTCCTTACCTAACCATCAACTGATATAGGTAAATGTCATCGACATAATTTCAAAAAGGTATATCTCACTCTAAAAATAGACGTACAGATATATCAATTTGAAATTGGTGCATTATAACGGATATTCAAAACCAAATATTCGCCGTCCGACAAACAACCCAGGTGACTTCCTCAAATATCACCAATTACAACGAATTCCGATATAATGAGGATGATCACCTAATTCCCAATAACTTACTCCCACTCATCATCTGTAAAACCATACAGATGTGAGAATTATACCTGGTAAATACATACCCTTGAGTAAGTATCTAATCGGGAAATCAATTTTCCTTTAACAGTACACAGTGAAACTGAAACATTGAAAATGTTTCGATGGGGTATCCTGGTATTCCTAGTAATGCCTCTTTCAGATTCACAACTGTAACCGTATAAATCTCTGCCACCTCTCCAAATCCCTTCATATGTCTTTAGTCATTACCTTCTGTACACCCCTTTAGGCCAAATGGTTTTCTTCCTTCCCTACCGTTCGGCACCAGCCTATGGTTTGGAAGAAGACTATCCAATAAGCATAATGGGTGTACTGTCCTAATCCTAGGAACACTCACAATGCGAGAGAAGGTGAAGATAAAAGACACCTGAATAAACCTTATTCCTATTTCTCCTGAACCAGAATCCATCCCCGAACTGGAACAAGTTCCTTTCGAGTTCGTATATAACCATACGATGGAATATCCAATAAACTTTAGATCTTCGTAGTGATACGGAGTGTTCTGGAGAAATACAAAGGTGAAGTAGGAGTGGTAATGAAATACTTGGTTTGGTCGTGAATATCAGTCGCAATTTACTTTGCCCTCTTACTAAGCCCTTTCTTTGTCTTTACATAATACCTTCTGTACACCATCGCTAGGCTAATTGGTTTTCTTCATGCCCTACCGGTCGGCACCTGCCTATGGTTTGGAAGAAGACTATCCAATTTGCGTAATAGGTGTACTATCTCCTAAACCAAGGAGTACTCGCAATCTGAGAGAAGGTAAAAGGAAAAGACAACTGAATAGTCCTATTCGTTTTCTCCAGAACCGGAAACCATCCTCGAATAAATTCCTTCGAGTTCGTATATAACCATACGATGGTTTTGTCTAATGGAAGTGGATGTTCGTAGTGATACGGGGTGTCCTAGAGAAAAGGGTAAAAGTAGTAGTGGTAATGAGGTTTGCAACTCTGACAATCCAAAAGCCAGTGTTAAAGAAGGTTCGGTCAACTTGGTCACTGAGTCATAGTCTAGGGCCGGGTCAATGGTCGCTGCCAAAGAGAGAGAGAAAAGAAACACTCAGCGTGCACTCTAACCTAGATCAGAATGGTTACCAATTTATCTAATCTGGAAACCTCCCACTGTAACGTCAAATTCTTCTCCAAACCCAAAAGAAGAATTAGTCGGGATCACCCGAGGAGTAAATCAACTCATCAGCGGGAATCGGGATCCAACTATCATCGCATGATAACGTGACGGAATCCGCTCACGTTATCACACTCCAGAAGGTATGCGCATCTGGCAAGTTTCAGTTTCTTTAGAAACTCCCGATGTGATTTTTGCCCCATGCTCTTATGACCTTGGCGTAAGGTCAAAATATCATAAGTCACATGTCAAGTTCTGCCCATCATTATCCAGGTTAATTTGAACCCACCCGTACATACCCTTGATGTAGGCCAAAATAGTAGTACGACTGTCCCAAACCAACGCATCTATCTATGCAACAGATAAATATCCGGCAGCTACCAATCACTATGCCTTGGCGTGAGGTCAAAATACATAGCTTGAATACTACCGAATATTTAACCGAAATGATGGAGGGCTACGAATGGTTTCTGGCGAAAACCTTTAACGTAATGAACTTGATATCGTTGAAGGAACCGGATAGCTTTTAAAAAATATAGTGACGAAAACTTTTGCTAAAAAGGTCACTCCCGGTGAAGGGATCTCGGCTCATTCCCCGTAGAATGAGGTGCAGGATATTCCAACTGAATACCATGATGCAAAGCAAAAGTAATCGGCTATAGTGAAATTATTGCCCTGACGCAAACTTTTGTCCAAGGGGTCACTCCCGGTGAAGGGATCTCGGCCCTTGCCTCGTCGACTGAGGAGCAGGATATTCCAACTGAATACCACCGTGCAAAACAAAAGTGAACGTCCTTGCAATAACAGCTTTTTGAAAAATGTTCCAACAACATCAGAATAGGTTTGTTTTTAACTTGCATTGATCCGAATCAACGCAGTCCCATCAATTGATCACACCAAAAATAACGAAAATAATGACGTACGTATATGCCATCCGCATTCGCCACTGGGTCCCGTCATTACCCGTTAGGTTAGTTAACTAACGACAGAGCGGGGACTGGACTAGTGCGGATGCAAAACATATACAACATCTACCAGTATATATATAATATATAATTTTCGCTCAAGGCGTGATAAAATGCAACATCACAGAAATGTACAGCATCACAGAACAATACAGATATCTGGGATCCCCGGGTTTCACAGAGCCGCTACTGAAACCCGACGTTCCCCTGGTCGTGTGGATAGCCTGTGCAATAAAAACCTAGACCCCTACGGGCGCGGCAAGTCACCCGCCAAAACCTGAAGCGAGCCAGCCCCCTTCAGCAGCGTGAATGGACCACCCAGCACTTTACGGAATCCGGTAACTTGGGCACCCTCCTGGGTCAACCTGTACCCCCTACGAGTGCGGCGAATAGCCCGCCAATCCTATAGTAAAGCCCCCTCCGTCTCAATGCCATGAGATGCGGGCCCGTTGCCCTCTAGAATCCGGCTATCCGTGCACCCCTCCGCGGGGTAATCCTAGTATAGAAAGTAAAATATACATACAACGGGTACATCGACCTCACCCCGGTCGTGCCCCAAAAGAATAATATACAAACAGGCAGTGACGGCAGTCCACATGTCGGACGCTCGCCCCGCAATATCAAATGTACATAATACAACAAAAAACTGTACTAGCATTGTATCCAGGCTATCCCCACGACCAATCCGCAACATCACAGCAAAATCACAGAACATCAATGTGAATGTCACGTTCGCAAATCCGTCTAACCGGGCTATAGCAGTCAGACAGGATTTACCGATCAAGTGACATTCACGGTCGCAGATATAATGTAAATACTGTGAACAAATGTGTTTAAAATTTTTCGATCGATCAAAATTTACCAAATGGGCCCCAAGTATTACTGTAGCATATAAAGAAATTCTGGGCCCAAAATGAATATTCCAAAACCCCAATTTTCAGCCCAGAGACCCTCTACAAAAAGTTGATGCACTGAACAGTAAATATTGCGGCGAAACCGCGGCCCAAGCATGGGGTTGGCCGCGGTTCCGCGGTGGGATAGTGGGTTCGTGCAACCAAATTTTCACAGAAGGCTTATAATTCCCTGCACATCTTTCTGCAACACACTGAAAAAAATTTCGAGCTAAAAAAATTTCGACAGAAAACTGATGTTTTGAAAAACGCGGTTTTGGAACATTTGTTCGATCGGAAGTGTAAACACATTAGACCAAGCTAGACTAGGTTAATGGCGAGGCTCTGATACCACTGTAAGTGCACGGCGGTGCCCCGGCCGTCAATCCGAGGCCAAAATGCGGAAACGATAATTTTCTTTAATTTTTTGAACCGGCACCACCGCACACTATAAACCCGGATCGGGCCATTAATCTAGTCCTAGCTAACAAGAGAAAGGGTAGAGAGATATACCGAGCGATCCGTGTCCTTCGGTCTTCTCACCGTCGTCCCGATCTCGCCGCGGAATCTCCGGTCTTCACCTCCTCGCCGGAAGGGCACCACGTCGCCGGCTTCTTTTACGGGCTCCCACCTCTTGACCGAGGCAACTCGGGCATGAAGTTGGCGAGTCGACGTGCCCAAGATTTGCTGTAGAATGTGTAGTGCTCTTTTGTCTCTATTGGGGTAGAGGAAGTTGCCATATGGTGGAGGTATGAGATATAAGCTTTTGGAGGAGAAGCTAAAAAGATTTTGCCGAGCCAAATGAGTGTAATTCCCCCACCCAAAAATTGGGACAGCCCTCTAGTTATGGCCGGCCTTGGCATGGTGGTGGGGTGAGAATGGAATGAAGTGAGGAATAATACCAAGGGATAAGAATAATACAAGGTAGAGTGTAAAGGCAAGTCTCACATCTATCACCATAACCCTTCATCATTATCAAGCATGATAACAAACTAAATCCAACACTCCACCACAACCATCATGACACCACAAGTCAAGCCATGATGACTAAGGAAAGACAAGTGATCATGACACAGCAAAATGCAAAGACAACCCTCCAAAATGCTTATTTGCACAAATGCAAATAAGCCCTCCTCCACCAATCTTCGGCCAATGAAAAGATACAAAGGAAAATGGCCGAAACCGGAAAGCAAACTGGCCACTCCAAAAAACTGATCCCGTAATAAATTACAGGAAAACCCCGATACTGTGTATACACACCCGCATCTGTATTCCGACCGAATACAAATGCAATGAGACAAAATCTACACTGTACTATACTAGGATCCGGCTTAAACTAAAGCCCGCTAGTATTTTCCGTCCGATCATGATCCGTGCAATACCGCACGTATCTGATCGAACCCTGCCATATCTCCATACGGCCTCTACAGCGTTTCGCCCGAAACTTGAGCAACTGGTCTGTGGGGAACTCTAAAGACTCGTCAATACTATGGTTGTGGATTTAACCACTAGCACGTCAGAGGTATTAGCCATACGTGACGGGCCACCAGCTATTGACCAAAAGGGACGTCTGTGAGCGAACTCATCCTGACACCCTACTGAGCCTGTCAGTGACAATATCCGTACAGTCTGGTCCGTTCGTCTATGAGCATCCCATGGCGGGCCTAGGGGGTTGGTAAAAGTCAGACCCCCAAAAGCGGTACAAGTCGTGTCGGAGTGTAGCCCAGAACACCCTGAGATACTACTGGAATACCTACCAGTTAATCTCCTGCCTTGGCCAAGGACTATCATGTACTGGCTCTCCTAGACACAGCGCGACCTCACCCCCAATACCGGGAGAGACGAACCCCTGAAAATCCGCTCACTGCCTCCATGTGGCTCGGGACTGTACCCAACTAAAACCTGTTTGCACGTCTCCTTTGAGCGTGGTAGGGTAGTAATCAAAGTACAGTGGGAACTCACACGAGACAAATGACGATCCTCAGGTCGATGAACTAACCTGTACACATGTCACCAGGGAACTGCTATCTGACGTCAGATATAAGACCAACTAGCATGTTCCCGGCGAGTCCTGTCCGGTGTACTCATAACCCAATGAGCACCTGTATACATCTTAGGTGAACCAACTGACACCAGTGGCTTGTGAGACTGGCCACCGCCCCTCGTCGGGGTCTCGACTGTATACACTTGTCTACTCTGGAGAAACGATGCCCTGTCTCGAAACTCCCACGACTAGGGACCTTTTAAGGATGTGCTTATAGACCCCAGCTCTCACGTATATAATCGCCCTCATACTGCTGGTAGTCAAGCAAGAATCCTAAGGGCTCTATCAATGTGTAATAGCGACCTGTAAGGTCACCTAAAGCAGTACACGTTGATAAAAATAAACCAGATAGTATATTATCATCTTGAGTAAGACTGTCCTACCGGGATAGGTCCTCCCTCAATCATTGCAATCACGTGCCTGTGATCCAATAATTGACTCTGATGGCACTATCTCCAACAATGAGATTGCATACCTTATATGAGATAGTTAGATCCCGATACCCACTGCGAGTAAGAGTTACTCCTAGGAGAGTTTTACACATTACAATTAGCCGATCAAAGTAGGTGTCTAGAAAGGTGTTAACGGGGTTACGCCCCTGGGAAAACGAGGTTTATTTTAATTAGGTCCGTGCGAAAGCATGGGGAACCTCCCTTAAAGTACCGACACTGGCCTGGCCAAAAGATTGGCAAACTTGTAGGGTGTAATTAATCTTGGCTAGTCTTAACTTTTAGGGGTTGAAGGATGATTTTATAAAAACAGTGGGAGCCATCCTGATTAGATAAGATAATAACCAATCTAATCTTGCAAGAGCATATGCTAAGTGTTTTCTTCTCTCTCTCTCTAGGTAGCGATCATGTCACGCCTTAATCAAGATAATAATATGGATGTATTGACCGAACCCGCTTGTTATACTGAGTTGGGGAACGTTGGTTCCGCTCCAACATATAATTGTTATAAGTCCGAGAAGGGAATAGAGGATTACCAGGATTATCACGCCACCCAAACGAAGAATAAGTATGTTAATGCATCTTCTTCGGGTATGTTAGTTACCGAGAACTGTTTCTCAGTACACTCTACATATGTAATATGTTACATGGGGTAAAGAAAGGTAGAGAACTGGGAATAGGTGATCATTCTGTAAGAGTAGGGAATGGTGCAAATGTTGCAGCCAAAGCAGTTGGCGAATATCACCTTGTATTACCAAATGGTAATACATTGATTCTGAACGAATTTTATTATATACCGAACCTGATATGCAATATTATATCAGTTTCTTTATTAAGTAAAGAAGGATATAATTTTGTATTCCAGGATAATGTTATGAATATCATCCAGAATCAAAAGTTGATTGGATCAGGCTCGTTAAGTAATGGCATATACGTTCTAAATCAAATCACAGTTCTTAACGTACAGAACACATAAAAAAGGAAAAGTTCATAGATGAACGAATCCTACTTGTGGCATTGTAGACTAGGTCATATCAATGCGACACGGCTAGCTAAGTTACAGAAGGATGGATATTTGAATCCGTTCGAATTTTCATCTTATGAAACTTGCCAATCATGTCTCAAAGGCAAGATAACCAAAACTCCATTTACTGGACACGGAGAAAGGGCTACGGAACTCTTGGGACTGATACATAGTGATGTATGCGGTCCCATGTCTACACATGCCAAGGATGGTTCTTTATACTTTATTACATTCACTGACGATCTCTCGAGATTCGGACATGTGTTCCTGTTGAAACACAAGTCTGAAGCTTTTATGAAATTCAAAGAATATAAGCATGAAGTTGAGAACCAGGCGGGTAAAAGTATTAAAATCCTTCGATCTGATCGAGAGGGAGAATACTTGAGCAATGTGTTCATGGACTATCTAAAATAGAATGGGACTCTCTCTCAGCTTACTTCTCCGTATACACCACAGTACAATGGTGTGTCGGAGCAGAGGAATCGCACTCTATTAGATATGGTGCGCTCTATGATGAGCACCGCAGAGTTACTGTAATGTTTTAAAAAAATAAATTAAAAAAATCGTTCAGGCGAATTATCCGTTAATCGGTAAAATAAATCGTATTTTCCGTAAAAGTTAACTTTAATTATTTTCCATGATAGACTTAAAAACACCTATTTTAACTATGAAATTGCTAGTATTTGGTATTTATTTAGTCGCTTATAATTTGTTAGTTTACTTAAATATTTTTCCTTAATTAATTATTTTAACTATTATTATAAGCTTTCATTTATACATTAAATTAGTGTAAATTAGAAAAGAGAATGGGTTAATTAGTCAATGTGAACCATGACAACTTAATAACAAGTTGACAATATGTTCTCTTTTACTCAAATTGTTTCCATGTTTCTAGAGTTTTCTAGGATTAATTAGAGAAGAAAATTAAATAATTATTGAAAAGACTTAAAGATGTAATTAATTTGGAGGTGCTTCTACACACACACACATACATCTCACTCTCTCTCTTTTCCTTCCATTATGGCCGACCCACCCCTTGTGGCTGCCCCAATTCTTCACTCTTTTCCTACTCCTAAAACTATAAAAAAAAAAAAGGAAAATTAAATAATTAAAGACATAAGTTAAAAGGTGTAATAGGGGAAGTTTCTACACTCACCTACACTATTCACTCTCTCTCTCTTTTTCCCTAAGAACTAGCCGAGCATTCCCAAGCTATTGCCCCCAAATATCCTCACCTCACCTCACTCCAAAACCCTTCAAAAATTACAAAAAAAATCATTACAAAACCTCACAAATTCCTTATTTAACCTTTACCCTATACTCCTTAGCCAAACTAGCTTGAATCCATGGAGTAAGAGACCATTTTGGAGGCAAGTTTGCATGTTTGATCTCTTGAATTATGAGGTATAAATCTTAACCTATGGTTTAATTGTTGGATAATTACTTTAATCTTGTCTAATTAGGAGTTTAATTATGGTTTTAATTTTAAGATTTCAAATTTCAAGAGAAGGTTTTAAATCAAGTTAGGGTTTTTATAAATTGATCATGATTACAATGTGTAGTTTAACACTTTATGACATGCAAAATTTAGTTTAGCTGTTAAGTTGCAAATTGTTGCTTCAAAATTTTTCAAATTAGATAATTTTGCAAACTAGGTTTTTAAAATTAACATCAATCGGTGAGATAAAATTTTAGTAATGCTTTGTGTGACTTATTTAAGATATTTAGTGAGCATTATACCCACTAGAATTGCTAAGACATCTAGAATTGAATTAAAACAGTTAATGACCGCTTACTATGTTTTTGGAAATTAATCGATTTGAATTAAGTTGTGGTTTAGATGATAAACAACCGATTTCATATAATTTTTAATGTGTTGTGAATACGCAATTGGTACGAGGGGGTACTAGGATGGGTGGTTTTCATGTTTTGCGACCCTAGGTATGGTTTGTAGCGTGGCCGCGAGCGCGTTTAATTAGCGCGCGTTGTTTGATTTGTGCTGTTTGTCCCGCGACTAATCGTATATTATCCTTTTAATTGCTTATGTGCGATTCTAGGATCGGGTGCAGTGGCGTCGGATGTGGCGCGGAAGAGACATGGCCGAGATCGGATCAGATTAGCCGAGGCATCCCGGTGAGTAGATGTATACATCTATGGGGGAATCGTCTGGATGGCGCAAGGCGCCCGATAATTTAGTATTACTTATAGTATTTGCATTATATACGTAGTTTCCTAGTTAGCCATCTCATTGCATCTCATCGTTATATAGATATATATAGATATATGTGATATCATCTCATAGGACACTTGCACCATTACCATTGGTTCGTGTCGCACGTGCACTAATTATGCGAACACATACGCCATTGGTAATTTCTATGTCACGAACACTATAGAACTTGCTTAGAATAGATATTTGTGCATTTACATCGTATATGATCCGTATATTTATACCTGCATATTCATCTCATTAAATGGATACGCAGGATTGTTAATCATATATACATACCTCATTGCATCATGATTCATGATAGCTTCTGGCCATATTTCGTATGGTA
The DNA here is from genome assembly GCA_030015575.1 of Agapanthus africanus. Lineage (NCBI taxonomy): Eukaryota > Viridiplantae > Streptophyta > Magnoliopsida > Asparagales > Amaryllidaceae > Agapanthus > Agapanthus africanus. Next base: position 198,931,485 of record CM057347.1, on the reverse strand, counting down.
TATACTACCGTATCATAGATTTCCATCTTCACCGACATGTCTATATATTATGATTCTTCTCGAGGATTTCAGTATTTATGAGATTTCTGGATTTTGGAGAAAACCACATGAATTTATAAACTTATTATCCTTTTTAAAATGCAAGTTACGGTTTTCTCGTGATGTATGTGTCGTCCACCATGAGTTTTCATGATTGCTGTTGGTTTTTGAGACCCGATTCGAGGAGTAGGATGACCGTTTCGGATACATGGTGGGCCCGGTACGGTATCCGGGGTGAGAGTGTTTTTGTAGGGATGACGATGAGCCTGGCAGGGGCAGACTACCTACCGGTGATGTCTGGCGCGGCGGATATCCAGAGGATACTGACCGTAGTCATGAGATTTGCTGATTTGGGCCGATCCGGACTGACGGAGCCTGAGATATTGAGATTTGATGATATGGGCCGATCTGGGCTGACAGAGCCTAAGATATTGAGATATTGTGACATTGAGATATTGAGACATTGAGATATATATGTTTTGTGTCGATGCTTGACATGGATTTCTATGGATTTCATTGATGATACTTCTGTTATTTGATAGGAGTTTTACTAAGATGAGATTACAGATTTTTTGTACCAAACCTATTCAGATTTCGTGTTGATTATGCATTCATATTGCATACATATTAGTGCATCGCAATAGTATCGGTATATGTAGGGTGTGACGCATCTGTGTGCATGCTTACGATAGCCTTATTAGATGTTACCAACTACTCACGAGTTGGCAACTCACTCCCGTTGTGCCACAGTATCTTGCAGGTCTGACCCGTCAGCACAGTAGCGGCGGGCGTACTTTCTTCGTTTGCTTGGACTTGCGGCTTGCTCATGGTGGGTTGCGAGGATATCTTGTTTTCACTTTGTATATTACTTTGTATCTAGTACACTCCATCTACCCTTGTATATTAGACTAGACGGTGAGATTTGTGAGACTTGTATTTGTGGTTTGGTGTCGATGCTCACTTGAGCCGACGTAATGTTTTTATTCTTTCATGCTTATTTCATATTTTTATGATATATTCAGTGCATGTGGTTGTGATTCCGCCTTTGGCGAAGAGCTTGATCCCGCTTGGGGAGGCCTTTATTCATGTATATGTATTTTCATGTGTTGTACCCATTTGGGGGCCAGTATTTACAAAGGAGACTCTGCCGAAATTTTCGGGAATTTTGATGTTTTTTTAATGTTTCATGCGACATTTTTTGTTTAAATCGCTTTCTTTAAAAAAGTTTTCTTTCACTCTATTGCTTTTTGGTTTAGATTTCTGGGCTTTGGCTTACTGAGATTACGTTACGCCTTTAGACGTTTCGTAATTTAAGTGCCAGTCACGTTCCGTACCTTCGGGTCGTGACAAAGTTGGTAACAGAGCGATAGGTTTTACCTTTCTGAGTGTAGGATGACCCTTGGTAGATGGATTAGGTGACTTAAGCAGAGTGACGTAGCGTGTGTATGTTCTGCGGCATACTTACGATACGGTACTCCGCCAAAGTGACCTTAGGATATATATATTTGCTTGTATTTCCTTCCTTGATTCCGGAAATCTTTTGATTCGATCGCAATGTTCCTATCGATCATGTTTCTTGTTCCAGCCATTATGCCACCGGAGACTATGAGGGCCAGAGGGCTGCCGCGGGGGATGAGATTAGAGCATTTTCGTTTGAGACGAGGACCAATCTGGGCGGTACGCCTACCCCTCAGGGACAGAGTGGTCCGCCTTTTTTTTGGATGGCTAGACTGGAGTCGAGTATTCAGGACATGTGACAGATGATTGGATTGTTAGTGGTGGTTAGCTGAGCTTCGAGAGTCGATGATGTCCCTCCTATTTCAGGGACTGCGATTGTACCTGCTGCTCAGGCAGCGGCTTCTGTTGTTACCGAGATTATTTCCGTATCCTTACAGGAGTTTCTGAGGCTAAAGCCTCCAGTTTTTATCGGCACGGAAGAAGCGGAGGATCCGCAGACATTCCTCGACAGGATGGCTTAGATTGTCGTTCACAAAGATGATCTGACGAGATATAGGTTGAGCTTGCGAGTTTTCGTCTAGAGAGGTCTTGCTCAGACGTGGTGCGAGTCAATTGAGAGAGGCCGAGCTGCAGATCTACTTCCTATGATTAGGGATGAGTTCATAGCTATATTTCTTGCTCATTTCCTTCCGGAGAGCGTTCAAAATGCCCGAGCTCGTAGTTTCGAGCCCTTGCGTAAGACTTCAGGGATGGCAGTGTCAGAGTATGACATTCAGATTTCTTAATGGTTCGATATGCTCCTTACCTGGAGGACACTGAAGAGAAACGGATAAAGAGGTTCGTGTGGAGATTGGACGTACAATTATTGCATGCTATAGGCACCCAACATTTTAACACTTATGCAGCCGCGATGGATGCAACCTTATTGCGAGAGGAGCGCATTTCTGAGGCTTCGGTCATTTCTGGACCAAAGCGGGTTTGTACCAATATGCCAGCTCAGAGGCAATTAGATAGACGCCGTTGTGACAGGCTAATCTTTTGGTCGCTCGATATGTTGTTGGTTCGTGATTCGTTCGTATCGGAGATAGGGATTCTCCTGTTAATCTGATTCTTCTCGATGTGTTTGACTTCGATATTCTGTTGGGCATAGAATAATAGCCACGTGTTGTGCGTCTGTGGACTGCCGCGAGAAGGCAGTCGGATTCAGTTTTCCAGGTGTGCCAGTTCTTGTCGTTCAGGGAGATCGTAGCTCCACCCTTTCCAATTTTATTTTTGCTCTTCGCGCTAGTCAGCCCTTGAGGAAAGGATGTCAGAAATTCATGGCGTATGTTTGTGATGTTAGAGCCGCGGAGATTCCGTGGGACCAGGTCCCGATTGGGAGAGAGTTTCCAGATATTTTCTTGACAAGTTGCTTGGTTTGTCGTTAGAGAGCGATATTGCGTTCTGCTTGACTTGATCCCCAATACAGGGCCTTTTTCTACAGCCATGTCGGAGGGAATCGACGGAGTTTAAGAGGACTGAAGGATCAGTTGCAAAAATTTGTTGGATAAAGGGCTTGTTCGTCTGAGTGCGTCACTTTGGGGAGCTCCTGTTTTGTTCGTCAAGAAGAAGACGGTAGTTTGCGACTATGCGTTGTTTATCATTAGTTGAATTGGATTACTGTGAGGAATGAATATTCATTACCTCACATCGACGATTTACTTGATTAGCTCCAGGGTGCGGGACATTTCTCAAAGATTGACTTGCGGTCAGGCTACTACCAGTTGTGGGTTCGAGAGGATGATATTCCGAAGACTGCTTTTCACACATTACGGGCGTTACGAGTCTTGGTGATGTCGTTCGAGCTCACCAATGCCCAGCCGTGTTTATGGATTGGATGAACAGAATATCCAGGCCATTTTTTGATCGGTCTATCATCGTGTCCATTGAGGACGTCTTAGTGTACTTTTGGAGCCGAGTGGAGCCTGGGCAGTAATTGAGGATTTCATTGCAGACTTTGAGGGAGCGCCAACTATTCGCTGAAATATCTAAGTGTATTTCTGGTGGATGGTGTTGACTCCTTGGGTCATGTTGTGGAGAGAGATAGTATATGTATGGAACCGAATGAGATCGAGGCTGTTCAGCACTGGCCCAGACCTGTATCAGTGACGGAGGATTGCAGCATTTTGGGTTTGGACGGATGCTATTGACATTTCGTATAGGATTTTTCACAGATAGCTGCAACGTTGACCGGGTTGGTCCGGAAGAAAGTTTCATTTCGTTGGACCGAGGTATGCGAGCGGAGCTTTTAGTAGCTGAAGACTCGTTTGATTACGGCGCCAATATTATTTTGCATTCAGGATCAGGCGGTTTTGTTGGTTATTATAATGCTTCTCGGCAGTTGAAGAAGCGTGAGCAGAACTATTTCATGCATGAATTAGAGATGGCGGCGGTGATTTTTACACTTAAGATTTGGAGACGAGTCATTCCAGATATTTACGGATCATAAGAAGCTTAAAGTATATCTTTCAGCAGCGAGATCTAATTTTAAGACAGCGCCGATGGGTGGAGCTAGTGAAGACTATGACTGCGAAATTCTTTATCGTCCGGGCAAGGTGAATATTCTGGCGGATGCATTGAGTTGGAGGCCCGGAGGTAGCTTTTATGGTTTGAGCACAGTTTAGAGACAGACGACGGCGGAATGGAAGATTCTATGTGACAGCCGAGTACAGTTCGAGTTTACGTCGACCGGGGGATAACTTGTCCGTGTCCGTGCACATCCACCGTTAATTGATCGTATCAGTGAGGCACAGTCCGATGATGTTTGTTGGTCAGAAATCATGGAGCAGGTTCGACGGGGCAAAGATTCAGAGTTCGTGATTGATGATCAAGGAATGCTAAGATTTGGGATTCGACCGTGCGTGCCAGATTCCGAGGGACTATGATGTGAAAGTTAGAGGAGGCATACCAATCGACATATAGTGTTTATCCGGTTTCCACCAAGATGTATCATGACTTAAGAGATGTCTACTAATGTGAAAAGATGAAGAGAGATGTCATAGATTTGTTTCGGGATGCTGACTTATTTGCAAGTCAGGGCCGAGCATTAGAGTCAGCAGGAGAATTACAACCTTTGGCCATTCTGGAGTGGAAACGGGAACATACTTCTATGGATCTTATTGTGGGCCTACTTAGGACCAGTCAAGAGTATGACTCTATTTGGAGATTGTAGACCGATTGACGGAAAGCAACTCATTTTCTGCCTAGTCTACAATGTCACAAGTAGGATTCGTTAATCTATGAACTTTTCCTTTTTTGTGTGTTCTGTACGTTAAGAACTGTGGTTTGATTTAGAACGTATATGCCATTACTTAACAAGCCTGATCCAATCAACTTTTGATTCTGGAAGATATTCATAACATTATCCTGGAATACAAAATTATATCCTTCTTTACTTAATAAAGAAACTGATATAATATTGCATATCAGGTTCGGTATGTAATAAAATTCGTTCAGAATCAATGTATTACCATTTGGTAATACAAGGTGATATTCGCCAACTGCTTTGGCTGCAACATTTGCACCGTTCACTACTCTTACAGAATGATCACCTATTCCCAGTTCTCTACCTTTCTTTACCCCATGTAACATATTACATATGTGAGATCCTGATCCGGTATCTAATACCCAGGATGTAGAGTGTACTGAGAAACAGTTCTCGGTAACTAACATACCCGAAGAAGATGCATTAACATGCTTATTCTTCGTTTGGGTGGCGTGATAATCCTAGTAATTCTCTATTCCCTGCTCGGACTTATAACAATTATAAGTTAGAGCGGAACCAACGTTCCCCAGCTCAGTATAACAAGCGGGTTCGGTCAATACATCCATATTATTATCTTGATTAAGGCGTGACATGGTCGCTACCTAGAGAGAGAGAGAAGAAAACACTTAGCGTATGCTCTTGCAAGATTAGATTGGTTCATCTATGAACTTTTCAAGGGCCATAACAGCTTATAAGTGCGAAAGCAACTCATTGGCCCTTGATATGGTTTTTCTACAATAACAGCTTCCAGGAAGCGATTCAGATGGCACACTTTGAGGCGTTTTATGGGGAGAGATGTCGATCACCTGTAAGTTGGACAGAGCACAGTGAGAGCTGTATTTTTGGGGGCCACAGATTGTGCAGGAGATGGCCGAAGGGATTCAGTTGATTCGTGATAGGATGAGAGCGGCCCAAAGCAAGCAGAAATCTATGCAGACCGACGCCGTTGCAGACTTGAGTTCACCATTGGCGATCATGCTTTCTTGAAGGTTTCTCCGATGAAGGGCATGTTGAGATTTAGGAGGAAGGAAGGCGTAGTTTTAGATATGTAAATTCTTTAGAGATTCTCGAGCGTGTCGGTGCAGATGTTTATCGAATGGCTCTTCCACCTAGTTTTCCAGATTGTTCGTCCCGTATTTTATGTATCGATGTTCCGCAAGTACCCTCTTGACCCCTCTCGCGTGATACAACATCAGGCTGGAGCGCGATCTTTCTTTCACCAAGCAGCCAATAGTCATTCTAGATCGGCAGGTGAGGAAATTGAGGTCCGAGGACATACCGACCGTATTGGTTCTTTGGCGTGGCCCGAGCGACGAAGAGGTCACGTAGGAAGCCGAGGTCGAGATGCGGGAAAAACATTCACATCTCTTCGAGGGTACGCGGAGTTAGATTTTAAATTCGGGGACCGAATTTTCTTAAGGGGGGAAGATTGTAACGTTTTAAAAAAATAAAAATAAAAAATCATTCAGGCGAATTTTCCGTTAATAAGTAAAATAAATCGTATTTTCCGTAAAGTTAACTTTAATTATTTTTCATCATAGACTTAAAAACACCTATTTTAACTATGAAATTGCTAGTATTTGGTATTTATTTAGTCACTTATAATTTGTTAGTTTACTTAAATATTATTCCTTAATTAATTATTTTAACTATTATAATAAGCTTTCATTTATACATTAAATTAGTGTATATTACAAAAGAGAATGGGTTAATTAGTCAATGTGAACCATGACAACTTAATAACAAGTTGACAATATGTCCTCTTTTACTCAAATTGTTTCATTGTTTCTAGAGTTTTCTAGGATTAATTAGAGAAGAAAATTAAATATTTATTGAAAAGACTTAAAGATGTAATTAATTTGGAGGTGCTTCTACACACACACAAATACATATAACTCTCTCTCTCTCTCTCTCTTCCCTCCATTATGGCCGAGCCCACCCCTTGTGGTTGCCCCAATTCTTCACTCTTTTCCTACTCCTAAAACTACAAAAAAAAGGAAAATTAAATAATTAAAGACATAAGTTAAAAGGTGTAATAAATGGGGAAGTTTCTACACTCACCTGCACTTTTCACTCTCTCTCTCTTTCCCTAAGAACTGGCTGAGCCTTCCCAAGCTGCTGCCCCCAAATTTCTACACCTCACTTCACTCCAAAATCCTTCAAAAATTACAACAAAAATCAATACAAAACCTCACAAATTCCTTATTTAACCTTTACCATATACTTCTTAGCCAAACTAGCTTGAATCCTTGGAGCAAGATACCATTTTGGAGGAAGGTTTGCATGTTTGATCTCTTGAATTATGATGTATAAATCTTAACCTATGGTTTAATTGTTGGATAATTATTTTAATCTAGCTTAATTAGGAGTTTAATTATGGTTTTAATTTTAAGATTTCAAATTTCAAGAGAGGGTTTTAAATCAAGTTAGGGTTTTTATAAATTGATCATGATAACAATGTCTAGTTTAACACTTTATGACATGCAAAATTTAGTTTAGTTGTTAAGTTGCTAATTGTTGCTTCAAAATTTTTCAAATTAGATAATTTTGCAAACTAGGTTTTTAAAATTAACATAAATTGGTGAGATAAAATTTTAGTAATGGTTTGTGTGACTTATTTAAGATATTTAGTGAGCATTATGGCCACTAGAATTGCTAATACATCTAGAATTGAATTAAAACGGTTAATGACCACTTACTAGGTTTTTGGAAATTAATCGATTTGAATTAAGTTGTGGTTTTGATGATAAACAACCGATTTCATATAATTTTAATGTGTTGTGAATGCGCAATTGGTACGAGGGGGTACTAAGATGGGTGGTTTTCACGTTTTGCGACCCTAGTTATGGTTTGTGGCGTGGCCGCGAGCGCGTTTGTGCGCCAAGTGCGTGCGCGTTTAATTAGCGCGTGTTGTTTGATTTGTGCCGTTTGTCCCGCGACTAATCGTATATTATCCTCTTAATTGCTTGTGTGTGATTCTAGGATCGGGTGCAGTGGCGTCGGATGTGGTGTGGAAAAGACATGGCCGAGATCAGATCAGATTAGCCGAGGCGTCCTGGTGAGTAGATGTATACATCTACGGGGGAATCGTCTGGATGGCGCTAGGTGCCCGATGGTTTAGTATTACTTATCGTATTTGCATTATATGCGTAGTTTCCGAGTTAGCCATCACATTGCTTCTCATTGTTATATAGATATATATGATATCATCTCATAGGACACTTACACCATTACCATTGGTTCCTGCCACACGTGCACTAATTATGCGAACACACACGCCATTGGTAATTGCTATATCACGAACAATATAGAACTTGCTTAGAATAGATATTTGTGCATTTACATCGTATATGATCCGTATATTTATACCTGCATATTTTTGAAATCTTACTAAACATGGTAGTATGCTACTTGGTTATATCTATCTTAATATGTGTACGTATTGATAGAGCCCTTAGGATCTTGCTTGACTACCAGCGTTGTGATGGCAGTCACGCTAGTGGGGGCTGGGTAGTCTACAAGCGCATCCTTTTTCAGGTCCCTAGTCGTAGGATTATCGAGATAAGGCATCGATACTCCGGAGTAGACTAGTGTGTACGCTTCTCATCCCAGTTGGGGAGATGGTCTGTCCCACAGCCATCAGTACGTCGTACTGGAGTTAGTATACAGGTGCTCGTTGGGTTACGGGTACACCGGACATGACTCGCGGGGAACTGTTGGTTGGTATTATACCCATCGTCAGTTAACAGTTCCTAGGTGACATGAGTACAGCATAGTCCGCAGACTTGACACTGCTACTTCGGCTCGAGTGTGTCCCACTGTTCTTAGATTGCTACCCTACCACGGCTCAAAGGAGTAGTGCAAACGGGTAGCAGTTGGGTGCAGTCCCGAGCATTTGGAGGCAGTGGCGGTTAGACAGGATTCGTCTCTCCCGGTATTGGTAGTTGATATCGCGCTGTGTCTGGAGAGCCATTACCTGGCCATGGCAAGCGAGATTTACTGGTAGGTTTTCTAGTAGTTTCTCAAAGTGTAATGGGCTTCGCTCTGACACGACTTATACCGCTTTTAGGGGACTGACGCTTGCCGACCCCTAGGCCCGATATGCGATAGTCCTAGACAAACAGACCGGATTGTACGAAGATTATCACATCAGGCTCAGTAGGAGTTCGGATGGGTTTCCTCATCGGCCTTCTTATCGACATCTACCTGGGGACCGTTACGTACAGATAGTGCCGCTTACGGTCTGTGGTTAAACCCACTGCCAGCGTAGTAGTCGAGTCTTTAGAGTCCCACACAGAGAGTTTCCCTGCTTCGGGCGAAATGATATAGAGGTCGTATGGTTTTACGACAGGGTTCGGACGCATACGCGTTTTTACGCACGTACGATATTCGGACAGTTTTTACTAGCGGACTTTGGTTTAAGCCAGATTCTAGTATAGGATTATTGGATTTATACAGTCTAAAGTTTTTCTGTGTTTTCATGGATAGGAGGGGCGTTCTCGTAAATTGTCGAGATGCTTCTAGAAGGATGATGACTTGGGGGCTAAAGTGGCATTTGCTTTAATTGGTTTAATGAGTCATGATGTGATTCATCCATGGAGTTAATGTTGCATTTATGATTTAAATGACTCATGAGATGAATCACTATGAGAGTCAATGAAGCATGATGACACATTATTATTTGTTATTCATTTTAATAAAATCATATGCTTCATATATTCAAATGATATCATTATTCCAAAAGGATTCTCACTCTCACCTTCTCTCTCCTCAAGCTCTCTCTCTCTTCAAACCCTAACCTTAACCTCTCATGTATTGAGATCAAGGGTTAGCAAGACATATTAATCCATAATCACACTCTATATTCCCTAGGTGACTTTGATTAGCACTTTGAGTAACCTAGTTTCCTCAAGTTAGAGGCAAAGCTTGGAGTAGTAGCTTTCGGGTGGAACGTCTATTACAAAGAGGAGGCCGACGAGGAGGTGGTTGACGAGAAGAAGAAGGACTTGGTTCATTAGGTATAATCTTCTTTCATAGTAGCTAATTACTCCTATGATAGTGTTAGTTATAGTTTAGCAAAGATCCGTTCGGTTAGTCGATGTTAGTTTATAGAAAAAGATTGTTTTTCCTATTTCCGCCTCCCCGCAACTCGTGGGGTGTACAACGTCGACTTTCAAGTTCATCGACCTGAGGTCTGTAGGGTTCCTAGGCACACTAATGAGGTCTCACAAGGCATCAACCATGCCAATTTCTAATTTTACAAGTGCCGAGAAACCCTAATACGGATCGTTAACTAGATTTTAGGCAAAACATGCAAGTAAACAACTTTAACTTAAAAGGAAAGGGGCTACAACCTTTGTAGATCCGGTCCTCCACCTCCCAGGCTCCGTGATGACGTCCCTCCGCTGTCCAAATTGAATCCATGACTCTAGCATCGGGTTCATCGGAGAAAAGGGCGGACTTGGTCGTCGGCTTCGATGCCGAAGATGATCTACGTCGAGGCATCACAAGATCAAGCTCCCACTTCACCAAGTCATGAAACTTGTGAAGAAAACACCCTATACTACTTGGCAAGAGGTAGAGGATGAATAAATAGGAGGTGGGTTCACTTTAGAATTGGATTTCTCACTCATTTTCACTAGTTGCCATTGATGGTGGCTAGGTTTTCTTCTTGTTCAAGATGAAGAAGATGATGATGAAAGAATATCATTAGTATTTCCTAAAAAGAAAATCAATATGAATACTTATCATATCCTAACCTTGGTTAGGAGTAGAGAATATACCATGGTTAGTTTTAATGGTTAGGGTTAAGAATGAGACAAGAATGGTGGACTTGTTCAAAGCTTCATGAAGCTTCAACAAACAAACAAACAAAGCCACCATTCTTTCTTTATCTTTTCCAAAATAAGAATTATAAATAAATAGATAAGTAATTAAACAAACAAAACCCTAATCATTAACTTAACCATGGTTTAATTCTTTACACAAACCCAAGTGAGCAAGTATCATCAAACTTGATACAAACAAATGCACAAAAGTATATCACATATACAACTTGTGCACTTCAAGTGAGAAAATCCATTTAAACTGAACCAATACTAGTTAATGCAAAGTAATATATCAAATATATAATTATGCATTAAATCATTAAATCAATACTTGATTTAACGATCCGGTCATATCGCATATAACCGACTAGTATCCAATGTATCGGCTTATCGAATCAATCCTTGATTCGATAACTAGGTTATATCGCATACAACCATTCGACACATTCATCGCGAGAATGGAATATGGTATCACATACACGCATTATTCTCGGTCCCGCACATATCTCATATGCGCTCCCATTTCGTTTCGCTTGAGCCAGGAAACCTCTGTGTAGGACTCTAAAGACTCGTCAATACGCCGGCAGCAGATGATGAACATATCAAGCACCCACAAGCCGCAAGCGGTCTGCTAAACGTAACGGCCACCCGGGTATTGAGCGATCAAAAGATCGACGAGCAAGCCCGCTCACACTCCTGTGAATCCAACCAGTAACATTTACCGTACAGTCCGGTCTGTTCGTCTGATATGTCGCATATCTCGCCTAGGGGTGGTAAACGTCAGACCCCAGTAGCTCGATAAGTCATGCCGACGTGCGGTCCATAACATGTGTGAAACTACTGATAACACTTACCAGTAGATCACTGCAACCCTGCCCAGGGATTTCCTGTTATGGCCAGTCGAGCATAGCGCAACATCAACCCCCAATACCGGGAGAGACGAATCCCCTCCTATCGCTCATTGCCTCCATGTGAATCGGGACTGTACCCAAAAACCACCTGTTTGCACGACTCAGTAGAGCCGTGGTAGGGTGGAAATCAAAGCACAGTGGGAGACACACAAGACTCTATGACGATCTCGGGTCAACAGACTAAGCTGCACCAGTGTCACCAGAGAACTGCCATCTGACGTAAGGTATAATACCATCTGGGAGTTCTCGGCGAGTCCGTTCAGTGTACCCAGTCTCCACTGAGCACCCGTATATCATCTCTGATGTCAAACACCAATGGATATGGGGATCATCCATCGCCCATCACATGGGTCAAGAAGATATACGCTAGTCTACTCTGGAATATCGATGCCCCGTCTCGATATTCCCTCGACTAGGAACATTGAAGGATGTACTCATGGACTACCCAGGCCCCACTAGTATGATCTGCATCATAGTCCTGGAAGTCGAGTACACATCCTAAGGGCTTTATCAACATGTAATCAGAGAGACAGAAAGTATACATGTTAAGATAAAGGGCAACCAGATAGCGTACTATCATGTCGAGCAAGAAAGTCTTGCCTATGTATGTCCCAGCATCCACTACATTATACATCCAATGTACAGTAATGGCCTCTAGGGCATACATATAACTAACAATCTCCCACTTGCACTAGGGCCATCTGTAGCAGTGGTTGCAGTGTCACATACTCAACCATCCCATATAAGTCTCTCTCTGGGGAAAAGCCTTTGTGAGTGGATCCACCGTGTTGTCCTCTGAGTCTACTCTCCTAACCTCGATCACCCCGGAGATCATCTATCTCCATGATCAGGTGATACTGCCTCAAAATATGTCTGGGTCACTGATGGGACTAGGGTTCCTTGGCCAAAGCCATAGTTCCATTGTCATACAATGGAAAGAACCTAGTTCATCTTATGAACCAATATACACCCAAACTGCCTCTTTGGTAGAATCTTTTATAGCGATGTTACCATCCTTCATCGTCTAGTTTGCCACGGTATCTAGCTTGGAACTTTTCCAACATACCGTCCCTTTACCGAGGGTAAAGACAATGCCTTCGACTGACATTCAGTCGTCCTTATCACTCTGGAACTTCTCCAGTGATTCTCCCCAGGATCAAGAAGGTATCACCTTTATCCTATTTGGAGAATCCTTGTGATAAAAGGAGATTGACCGATCGCAGTATAGGAAACTCTTTTCCTATCTAGAGTATGGCATCTACGTACTCTACGAGGATCACCACCATACTCCCTACTACCCTTTTTGTATATACAAGGTTCATCTACCATTTTGATGAAGTCAAACACTTTGACTATCACATCAAAACAGACGTTCCAACTCCGCGATGCCTGCTTTATTACGTAAAGCAACTTGCACAAGTTTCCGCTGCTCCCACTGTCTACGAAGCCCTCTGGCTGTGTACTTATAGACTTTCTCTCCTAAAACATCATTTAGAAAAGCTGTCATGACACCCAACCACCAGATATCGTAGTCATGGTATGTAGCCGTGGCAAGTAGGATCTGGATGGACTTAAGCATAGATCATTAGAAAAAGTTTCATCATGATCCACACCTGGTCAATGATGCAAACCTTTAACAAGTCTAGCTTTGAAAGTCTCAACTTTTCCATGTGCACCAAGTAATCTTCTCAAGATATACTTGCTCCTGATGGGGATTTAACCCTTCAGATAAAGCAACCAAAGTCCATACTTTGTTGGTGTATAAGGATTCCATCTCAGATCACTAAGCATCCAGCCATTCTTACAGAGTCCCACTCCTGATGGCCAGCTCGAAACTAGTTGGGTCATCATCTCATGATGCAATCCTCGGTCCCACTGTCATCGAGAAACCGAGGTATCTCTCAGGTGGATGAGGAACCCTACTAGATCGGCGGAGAGGCTGAGGTTCGTCGGGAACTATTGAATCCTTTGGTTCTGTCAAATCATCAGCTGCAGTTTTGTATAGCTGGAACCTTTCCAGTTCTACAGAACTGACCTTGCCTCGATCTTGTCCGGATTTTGCTTTAGACATAGGCCGGACAACTCCAAATCTTAACTAACTTAAGATATAGGCTCTTCCCATACCATATCTCATATGGAGTGGTAGGCAGCGATCTGATTCGAACCTAATTCAATAGGTATGCAGCTTCTCAAGTGCACAACCCCAAAAGGAAATAGGTAACTCAGTAGTACTCATTATAGAGCACACTATATCCAATATGGTGCGATTGCTCCACCCCGATACACCGTTGTGCTGTGGTGTATTCAGAGGAGTAATACGGAGAGAGAATCTCATTCTCCTTTAGAACAATCCAGGAATTCTTTGCACAAGTATTCTCCTCCCTGATCACATCAAAGGACATAATACTTATACCCTTATTGGTTCTCTACTTCTAGCTTATATTCTGTGAATATCTCAAAAGGTTCGGACTTGTGTTTCAACAGGAACATATGTCTGAATCTTGAGAGATTATCAGAGAACGTAATGAAGTATAAAGAACCAGTCCTGGCATGTGTAGACAGGAGACCTTACATACATCATCATGTATCAGTCCCAAGAGTTCATTAACTCTTTCTCTGTTTACAACAAACAGGGCTATGGTCATCTAATCTCTGTGACATGACTGGCAAGTTTCACAAGATGTAAATTCAAGCTGATTTAAATATGTATCTAAAATGTAACTTCAGCCAGTCGGGTCGCATTGATATGACCTAGTCAACAATGTCTCAAGAATGATTCGTTCATTTCTGAACTCTTCCTCTTGTGTGTGTTCTGTATACTAGGAACTGTAGTTTGATTTAGAACATCAATGCTTTTAGATAACGTGCCTGAACCGATCAACTTTTGATATAGGAAATGTTCAAAACATTATCCAACAATACAAAATTTTATCATTTCTTTACTAATAAAGAGACTGATATGATTTTGTATATCAGGTTCGGTATCTAATAGCATTTATTCAGAATCAATGTATTGGTAATACAGGGTGACAGTGACCAACAGACATGGCTGCAACACTTGCCCCGTTTTCTGTCTCATGAAACTTATCACCCGTTCTCAGTTTTCTACCCTTTTGTAGCCCTATGTAACAGATTACATATCTGGGATCCTGATCCGGTATCAAATACCCAGGATACAGAGGATACTGAGAAACAGTTCTTTGTAATGAACACACCCAAAGGAGATGCATCATATGCACTTTCTTTGTTTGGACGGCATAGGAATTATGGTATTCCCCTAATTCCTGCTCGGTCTTATAACTATTATAAGATGGAGCGGGACCAACGTTCCCCAGCTCAGTATAACAAGCGGGTTCGGTCAATACATCCATATTATTATTTTGATTAAGGCGTGATATGGTCGCTACCTGGAGAGAGAGAAGAAAACACTCTGCGTGCGCTCTTGCAAAATTAGATTGGTTATATATTTTATCTAATCAGGATGACTCCCACTGTTTTTATCAAATCTTCCTTCAAACCTTAAAAGGAAAGACTAGCCGGGATTAATTACACTCTACAAGTTCGCCAATCTTTCAGCCAGGCCAGTGTCGGTACTTTGAGGGAGGTCCCCCGTGCTTTCGCACGAACCTAATTAGTGTAAACCTCGTTTTCCCAGAGGTGTAACCTCGTTAACACCTTTCTAGACACCTACTTGATCGGCTAATTGTAATGTGTAAAACTCTCCCAGGAGTAACAATTACTCGCAGTGGGTATCGGGATCAACTATCTCATAGAAGGTATGCAATCTCATTGCAAATTTCAACACTTGAAATTCCCGATAATTTTGCCCCTAGCGTCCTATGACCTTGATGCAGGCCAACAAACCATAGTGCGCTAGTCAAGTTCAACCCGTCATTTCTTGATTGAATTAAACCCATCCGCACGACCCTTGACGCAGGCCAACAAAGTCGCACGACTACCCTAATCCAATCTGCATCATATGCATAAGCAGATAAATACTAGTTAGCTACCGCACACTACGCCTTGACGCAGCCCAACAAACGTAGCACGAATACTAATTACTACTTATCTGAAATGACGGAGGGCTACGACAGGTTTTTATGAAAACCTTTTGCGTAATGAACTTGATATCGTCGTAGAATCAAATGATTTTAAAATGGAGTGTTTTTGAAGCTTTTCTAGTTTTGCTAAAGGAGTCACTCCCGGTGAAGGGATCGTCGGTCCTTTCCTCGTCGAATGAGGTGCGGGATATATCATATATATCACTGTGCAAAGCTGAAACTATAGAAGCAATCAAAAGTCAAACCGAGGGTTGTAGCATCTGCCAGTTATTGCTAAAGGAGTCACCCCCGGAGAAGGGATCTCGGTCCTTTCCTCATCGAATAAGGTGCAGGATATATCATATATACGATGTGCAAAGCAAGAACTGTAGCTACCTGTTTTATTTTTGAAATTCGATTCTACAACATCTTAGGTTTCTGTTCTTTCATTAATCATATTAATGAAGTCCCATCATTTAAGTACCTAAACATCACAGATAAATACGACGTACACTTATGCCATCCGCATTCGCCTCGATGTCCCCTCGTGCACCGTTAGGTTAGGTAACTAACGGCAGAGCGGGGCAGGGCTAGCGCGGGTGTAAAACATAAGTAACATCTATATAATATATCATATATACTATATACTGTATCCATCATAGAACATATCACATGATCACATCACAGATATCGCAGCAGAAGTATCATATGAAACATTGGATATACTAGGACGTTCATGTTTTCAATACGAGCCAGTATAAAACACGGATTCCACGGTCGCGATGAATAGCAAAACCCACACCCCTAGACCCCTACGAGAGCGGCAAGCAACCCTACCAATTCTAGAGTTAGGAGACCCGGACTCGACTCCTCGAGTTGGTCTCCCACTGGACTCCAGAACCCGGTTACTTGTGCTCCCCTCCTTGGGTCTATCCTAGTGCGGAAAAGTAAATAATATACAAACGGTGACATCTTCCGCAACCTGGAAGTGCCCCAATAATAGAATATTACATACAAGTTTTTACATGAATGAAAATGAAAAACACTCATCTCACATAAAAACCCCCGGCTATTCGAACACGACGATCCAATATAACATATCCAGCAACACATAACATCACATGTCATCAACGTAAGTAAATATGCGCATCCCAATTGTCGTTGACATATAGCAACGAAACCGGCGATATCACATATTACACTTACGGTCGCAGAAAAGAAAGTGTAAAACTACAATAGTTGGAATCCGCAATCTCCATAGACATCGCATGCCTAATCAAATGAATTACTTAGACATCGCATGCCTAACAATTATAAACCCCGCATTTTAGTCTCATTATCGAAAACTCTTTTCAATATCAAGTCGGGCAATTCAACAAGATTCCCGACATCCTGATCGAATGCTCGTCGCAAACTTTAGTAGGCGGCCGCACCCCCGACGCCGTCGACAAAGTGCACCAAGGCGGAACACCGCTGCCGCGAGCACCCGAACGGATGCTTTCGGCGACGGGGTTCTCCTACAGTCACTTGGTCAGGGCTATGGGGCGAGGCTATCTATTAAGTTTACCCGGCGAGTATCCGCGTACGCTACGTGATTGCGACGGACTTTTGATCACATCAAAATTCCGTGGCAACCGATCAAGTGAGACTAAACTACTAGATTTATAACATTCATTCAGTTATCTCATAACTACTTGTGAATTCCAAATGTTGTATCACATTCTGGATAAACAGAAAATGTTAAACTTTCCGATCGAACAATCGAACACCCATGTTTTCCCAATACAGCTCAACACATGAAATAAGTCTAAAAACATTCAGTTCATGCCTCAGTACCAACGGTCCAGCCGTAGAAGGGTCAAGCCAACGCCTCACATGTGGCACGCCGTACTGCCCCAAACCCGAAAGTTCAAAGGGCAGTTCAAGACTGTCACATAATCGAGTTAAGGTTTGTTGTCTTCTAGAGGAACCATCGCGTTACTTGCACTACTTAGAACGTGATTAAACTACAGAAAAATCCAACAATTGGAAATTTCCCGGCAGGGGAAAAAATGGGTATTTATATCCGGTCGAACTTTTTAACATATTCTAAAATTATCCGGAAAAACACACTGACAAAATTAGACAATCCGATCGATACACCGAGTCCCCAATACAACCCAGAAAACTCAACTCTTGAGTAAATATTAAAAATTCCCAGAAAACTCAGCACTGCAAAATAGGAATTACTGTGCAAAATTCAATGCAAGAGGAGACTAAAGGGCCGCGGAACCGCCGCATTAGCATGCTAATGCCGCGGTTCCGCCGCGCTTTGATGGACTCAGGAGTACGGGCTTCTCAGTAATTCTTAGAATCTCCTGCTGGGTTTTCGGCATATTTTTAATTCTCAAAAATCCACGATTTCAGAAAATGTACAGAGAGAAAGTTTGAATTAGGGTTTCGGTTCGATCGGACTTCTAACTCCGTCAACGCATCGCCTAAGGCTCTAGCTAGGCTCTGATACCACTGTAGGGTTCCTAGGCACACTAATGAGGTCTCCCAAGGTATCAACCATGCCAATTTCTAATTTTACAAGTGCCGAGAAACCCTAATACGGATCGTTAACTAGATTTTAGGCGAAACATGCAAGTAAACAACTTTAACTTAAAAGGAAAGGGGCTACAACCTTTGTAGATCCGGTCCTCCACCTCCTAGGATCCGTGATGACGTCCCTCCGCTGTCCAAATTGAATCCATGACTCTAGCATCGGGTTCATCGGAGAAAAGGGCGGACTTGGTCGTCGGCTTCGATGCCGAAGATGATCTACGTCGAGGCATCACAAGATCAAGCTCCCACTTCACCAAGTCATGAAACTTGTGAAGAAAACACCCTATACTACTTAGCAAGAGATAGAGGATGAAGAAATAGGAGGTGGGTTCACTTTAGAATTGGATTTCTCACTCATTTTCACTAGTTGCCATTGATGGTGGCTAGGTTTTCTTCTTGTTCAAGATGAAGAAGATGATGATGAAAGAATATCATTAGTATTTCCTAAAAAGAAAATCAATATGAATACTTATCATATCCTAACCTTGGTTAGGTGTAGAGAATATACTATGGTTAGTTTTAATGGTTAGGGTTAAGAATGAGACAAGAATGGTGGACTTGTTCAAAGCTTCATGAAGCTTCAACAAACAAACAAACAAAGCCACCATTCTTTCTTTATCTTTTCCAAAATAAGAATTATAAATAAATAGATAAGTAATTAAACAAGCAAAACCCTAATCATCAACTTAACCATGGTTTAATTCTTTACACAAACCCAAGTGAGCAAGTATCATAAAACTTGATACAAACAAGTGCACAAAAGTATATCACATATACAACTTGTGCACTTCAAGTGAGAAAATCCATTTAAAGTGAACCAATACTAGTTAATGCAAAGTAATATATCAAATATATAATTATGCATTAAATCATTAAATCAATACTTGATTTAACGATCCGGTCATATCGCATATAACCGACTAGTATCCAATGTATCGGCTTATCGAATCAATCCTTGATTCGATAACTAGGTTATATCGCATACAACCATTCGACACATTCATAGCGAGAATGGAATACGGTATCACATACACGTATTATTCTCGGTCCCGCACATATCTCATATGCGCTCCCATTTCGTTTCGCTTGAGCCAGGAAACCTCTGTGTAGGACTCTAAAGACTCGTCAATACGCCGGCAGCAGATGATGATCATATCAAGCACCCACAAGCCGCAAGCGGTCTGCTAAACGTAACGGCCATCCGGGTATTGAGCGATCAGAAGATCGACGAGCAAGCCCGCTCACACTCCTGTGAATCCAACCAGTAACACTTACCGTACAGTCCGGTCTGTTCGTCTGATATGTCGCATATCTCGCCTAGGGGTGGTAAACGTCAGACCCCAGTAGCTCGATAAGTCATGCCGACGTGCGGTCCATAACATGTGTGAAACTATTGATAACACTTACCAGTAGATCACTGCAACCCTGCCCAGGGATTTCCTGTTATGGCCAGTCGAGCATAGCGCAACATCAACCCCCAATACCGGGAGAGTCGAATCCCCTCCTATCGCTCATTGCCTCCATGTGAATCGGGACTGTACCCAAAAACCACCTGTTTGCATGACTCAGTAGAGCCGTGGTAGGGTGGAAATCAAAGCACAGTGGGAGACACACAAGACTCTATGACGATCTCGGGTCAACAGACTAAGCTGCACCAGTGTCACCAGAGAACTGCCATCTGACGTAAGGTATAATACCATCTAGGAGTTCTCGGCGAGTCCGTTCAGTGTACCCAGTCTCCACTGAGCACCCGTATACCATCTCTGATGTCAAACACCAATGGATATGGGATCATCCATCGCCCATCACATGGGTCAAGAAGATATACGCTAGTCTACTCTGGAATATCGATGCCCCGTCTCGATATTCCCTCGACTAGGAACATTGAAGGATGTACTCATGGACTACCCAGGCCCCACTAGTATGATCTGCATCATAGTCCTGGAAGTCGAGTACACATCCTAAGGGCTTTATCAACATGTAATCAGAGAGACAGAAAGTATACATGTTAAGATAAAGGGCAACCAGATACCGTACTATCATGTCGAGCAAGAAAGTCTTACCTATGTATGTCCCAGCATCCACTACATTATACATCCAATGTACAGTAATGGCCTCTAGGGCATACATATAACTAACAAGGTCGTCATTTGTCTCGTGTGAGTTCCCACTGTGCTTTGATTTCTACCCTACCACGGCTCAAAGTAGTCGTGCAAACAGGTTTTTTTGGGTACAGTCCCGAGCCACATGTAGGTAAGTGAGCGGATCGGCAGGGGATTCGTCTCTCCCGGTATTGCGGGTGAGATCGTATTGTGTCTAGGAGAGCCATTACACCAAGTCCTTGGCCAAGGCAGGTGAGAATTACTGGTAAGTATTCCAGTAGTTTCTCAGGGTGTTCAGGGCTACTCTCCAACACGACTTATACCGCTATTGGGGGTCTGACGTTACCAGCCCCTAGGCCCGATATGTGATACTCATAGACGAACGGACCGGACTGTATGTATATTGTCACTGATAGGCTCAATAGGGTTCCGGGATGAGTTTGCTCATCAGCTTCCCTTTCGGTCAATACATGGGCAGCCGTTTCGCACAGCTAGCGCCGCTGACGTGCTTGTGGTTAAACCCACTGCCAGGGTACCGACGAGTCTTTAGAGTCCCACACAGATAGTTTTCCAAGTTCGGGCGAAACGTTGTAGAGGCCGTATGGTTTTATGGCAGGGTTCGGAAAATGCACGTGCACTTGTGCACGTGTCATATTTCGGACAGATAATACTGGTGGGCTTTGGTTAAGCCGGATCCAAGTATTATATTGAGTCAGAATATTTTAGTCTCTCGTATTCGTATTCGGTCGGAATACGGATACAGGTATGTATATACAGGTGAGGGATATTTTCGTAATCCGTTACGAGAATATTTTAGAAGATGCATTTCGTTTTGGATTAATCATTTTGGTTTAAATGATTATTAGTTTTGGAAAGGGTGACTCATTCTTTGTGACTCATTGATTCTAGAATGATCACTAATGACTCATGTAATGAGTCATCTAGTGAGTCATTAAAGTATTAATGAGGTTTGTTTTGGGTGAGATATTTTAGGGTTAAGTTGGAGATATTTTTCTAAGATATTTTCATTATTTTCTCTAACACTAAACCTTATATATATCACACACAAGCAAAGAGGGCAGCCAAGGGTTAATTTTGTATGCTTGGTTTTTGCTCTCTTGAGATAGTTTCATGAGTTCACCATTTCCAACTCTTTGCATCCTCTTCAACCTCTACTCTTACCCTCTCATGTGATGAGAACCAAAGAGTGTTTGAGACAAAGTATTCTACTCGTTCTCTACTTCATCTTGGTCATCTCTTTTAGCAGACTTGATGACCGAGTTGCCTCGGTATAGAGGCGGGAGCCCGTTTAAAGATCCGTTGACATGGTGCCACCTCGATGAGGAGACAGGAGATCGGAGTTGCCGCGAGGAGCATGGGATGATGGCTAAAGACCGAAGGACTCAGATCGATCGGTATAGCCTTTCTACCTCTTTACAGTTTGTTAGTTTAGCGTTAATGGCAAGATCCAGGTTATAGTATGCGATAGAGCCAGTTATAAAAGTTTTGTTCCGCGTTTGGCGTCAGAATGACGGCTGGGGCACTACCGTAGACTTACATGGTATCAGAGCCACGCCATTAACCTTTACTAACTTATTCTAACGTGTTTAAAATATCGATCGAACGAAATTTCCAAAACCGCGATTTCAATGTTAAAGTTTTTGTCGAATTTTTAAACTGGTCGAAAAATCATTTTGAGCATCTCAGAAAATCGAGCAGGCTTTTTTAAGAATACTGTAGAAATTTGGTCAACTGTTGACTCCAGAGCGCCGCGGAACCGCCGCACAAGCCATGTATTTGCTGCGGTTCCACCGCCGTTTTGGAGCAACAGTGCACCATTTTTCTACAGTAGTGTCTTTCATGGGAATTGTGGTTTCTGGATTATTTTGTTTGGGCCCAGATTTTGTTTGAGTACTGCAAATGTACGAGGGGCCCACTTCGGGAAGTTTTGTCGATCGAAATTTTAAACTTGTTAGTTTACAGTACTTACATTATATCTCCGACCGTGAATGTCATTCGAGCGGTTATTGCGTCTAATTGCTATAGCTCTTTTAGATTGGTTTGCGAACATGACATTGCGTTGATGTTTTGTGTTGTGATGTGATGTTGCGGATTTGTCGTGGTGGATAGCAGTGTGCAATGGTAGTGCAGTTTGGATTTATTTGTACATTTGATATTGCGGGACGAGCGTCCAACATGTGGACTGCCGTCACTTCCTGATTGTATAATATTCTTTTGGGGCACGACCGGGCTGAGGTCGATGTACCCGTTGTACATATTTTTCATTTCTGTACTAGGTTTACCCCGCAACGGAGTGCACGGATAGCCGGGTTCTAGAGGGCAACGGGTCCGCATCTCATGGCTTTGAGTGGCAGAGGACCTCACTCTAGAATTGGCAGACTATTCGCCGCACTCGTAGGGGGTACAGGTTGACCCAAGGAGTGGTGCTCAAGTTACCGGATTCCGTGAAGTGCAGGGTGGTCCATTCACTATGCTATAGGGGGCTGCCTCGCTTCAGGTTTTGGCGGGTAACTTGCCGCACCCGTAGGGGTCTAGGTTTCATTGCACAGGCTATCCACACGACCAGGGGAACGTCGGGTTTCAGCAGGGGCTCTGTGAAACC
Organism: Agapanthus africanus; assembly: GCA_030015575.1. Taxonomy (NCBI): domain Eukaryota; kingdom Viridiplantae; phylum Streptophyta; class Magnoliopsida; order Asparagales; family Amaryllidaceae; genus Agapanthus; species Agapanthus africanus. Next base: position 198,908,594 of record CM057347.1, on the reverse strand, counting down.
CGGGGATCCTAGATTATCTGTATTGTTCTGTGATGCTTATTACTTTTCTGTAATGTTGCATTTATCACGCCTGGAGTGATTATTGTATATTGGTATATATACTAGTAGATGTTGTATATGTTTTACACCCGCGCTAGTCCAGTCCCCGCTCTGTCGTTAGTTAAATAACTTAATGGGTGATGACGGGACCCAGTGGCGAATGCGGATGGCATATACGTACATTTTATTTTCGTTCTTTTCTGGTGTGATTAATTGATGGGACTACATTGATTCTGATCAATGCAAAGGAAAACAAACCTATTTGGACGTTGTTGGAACAATTTTAGAAAGTGTTATTACAATGACGTTTTCTTTTGTTACGCACAGTGGTATTCAGTTGGAATATCCTGCACCTCATTCGACGAGGCAAGGGCCGAGATCCCTTCACCGGGAGTGACCCCTTGGGCAGAAGTTTACGTCAGAGTAATAACTTCACTATAGTCGATTACATATTGCTTTGCATCGCGGTATTCAGTTGGAATATCCTGCACCTCATTTCACGAGGAAAGAGCCGAGATCCCTTCACCGGGAGTGACCTCTTTAGCAAAGGTGCGACACTATATTTTTACAAAAAGCTATCAGGTTCCTTCAGCGATATCAAGTTCGTTATGTTAAAGGTTTTTCGCCAAAAACCAGCCGTAGCCCTCCGTCATTTCAGTTGGGTATTCAGTAGTATTCAAGTTATGTATTTTGACCAACGCCAAGGCATGGTGTTTGGTAGCTGCTGGGTATTCTTCTGTTGTATAGATAGATGAGTTGGTTTGGGACAGTCGTTTTTCCGTTTGGCCAACGTCAGGGACATGTGCGGATGGGTTCAAATTGATAAGATAATGATGGGTAGAACTTGACATGTGACTTATGGAATTTTGGCCAACGTTAAGGTCATAAGAGCATGGGGCAAAAATCCATATCGGGAGTTTCTAAAGAAACTGAAACTTGCCAGGCATCCGCATACCTTCTGAAGTGTGATAACATGAGTGGATTCCTTCACGTTATCATGAGATGAGAGTTGGATCCCGATTCCCACTGATGAGTTGGTTTACACTTCGGGTGATCCCGATTGATTCTTCTTTCAGATTTGGAGGAGAATTTGACAGTACAGTGGGAGGTTTCCTGATTAGATAAAGTGATAACCATTCTGATCTAGGTTAGAGTGCACGTAGAGTGTTTCTTCTCTCTCTCTCTTTGGCAGCGACCTTTGACCGACCCTAGACTATAACTCAGTGACCAAGTTGACCGAACCTTCTTAAAATACTGGCTTTTGGATTGTCCCAGTTGCATAAGTCATTGCTGCTCCTTCTTTTACCCTTTGCATTTCTCAGAACACCTCGTATCACTACGAACATCCACTTCCATTGGATAGATCCATCGTATTGTTATATACGAACTCGAACGGACTTCTTCGAGGATGGATCTAGGTTCAGGAGAAATTGAATTGGTTTATTCAGTTGTCTTTTATCATCACATTCTCTCAGGTTGCGAGGGCTCCTTGGTTTAGGAGAGTACACCTATTATGCTTATTGGATAGTCTTCTTCCAAACCATAGGCAGGTGCCGAAAGGTAGGGAATGAAGAAAACCAATTAGCCTAAGTAGGGTGTACAGAAGGTAATGAGTAAAGACAAAATAAAGGGATTAGAAAGAGGACAAAGTAAATTGTGACTGCTATCATTCACGACCAAACCGCGTACTTCATCGCCACTCCTACTTCACCTTTGCTTTTTTCCCCAGTTCGGGAGAAATAGAATAAGGTATTATTCAGTTGTCTTTTATCATCACCTTCTCTCAGGTTGTGAGTACTCCTTGGTTTAGGAGGGTACACCTATTACGCTTATTAGATAGTCTTCTTCCGAACCATAGGCTGGTGCCGAACGGTAGGGAAGGAAGAAAACCACTTAGCCTAAAGGGGTGTACAGAAGGTAACGAGTAAAGACAAATAAAGGGATTTGGAGAGATGGCAAAAAAATATACGGTTACAGTCATGAATTGGATTATGGAAGAGGCATTATTAGGAATACCGGGATACCCCTACGAAACATTTTCATGTTTCAGTTTCACTGTGCATTGTTAAAAGGAAAACTGTTTTCCCGATTAAATACTTACTCCAGGGTATGTCTTTACCAGGTATGATTCACACATCTGTATGGTTTTACAGATGATGAGTGGGAGTAGGTTATTGGGAATAAGGTGATCATCCTCATTGTATCGGAATTCGTTGTAATTGGTGATATTTGAGGAAGTCGTCTGGGTTTTTGCCGGACGGCATGTATTTGGTTTTGAGTATCCGTTGTTGTGCACCAATTTCAAAATGATATATCTGTACGTTTATTTTTATAAAGTGAGATATAACTTTTTGAAATTATGTCCGTGACATTTACCTATATCAGTTGAAGATTGGGTAAGGAGCATTGAACAACGGAGTAGTTCTTAACCATAAGTACAGTTTTCAACCTACGATGCACAGGTTTTGAGTTATTCGACTCAGGGTACTCATACAGAGTATTGTATGCTGTCCAGTGTCCATCAGGACAAAGGGGTTGGTCCTCATACTATGTTCTGTTTACTTGTGACTTCTCTAGTTTTTAGACAAGTGTTTCGTAGAAATACAAGGTCTAAGTTTTGAGAAGTTGTGGGTATAGGAATAAAGTAGAGAACCAGTTGTCGCAAGTATCGGGATTCTTCAAAGAGATCGAAGATGTAGATACTTGTGATTGGTATTCAGTTGATAGTAATGGTTTTGAGAAACTTGTTTCTCTTTCAGGTTACTCATAATTGGATGTATTCCTAAGTTGAGTAATGCTGATCAGCCTCTCTCCATTAAGTTGATATGCACTGGAGACAGCTGCATGATTTGAATCTGGTTCTAATTAAATAAGTGCCAAAGTTTCTATATTGGATATAGAATAGTTCATATCTTAACGATGTTACGGTATGGGGAGTTGTCCGGCTTATGCTTAAAACCAGACTCTGGATAACTCAAGGTACGTTTCTGTAATGGCAGTTTGCAGGTTGGCCCAGGCTATGACGAGGGTTAACTTTCTACCATCTGGAAGATCAATGGTGATATTGTTCTTGACTCGCCACAGTTTTAGTAAAATGGATTTTTTTCAGAAAACAGTAGTGGGAGTATGGTAGAACTGGAAGTGATTCCAGAACCGCAAACGATTACGAAAAATTTAATAGGACCTAAAGATTCAATCAGGTTTGACATTCCATTAGCCACTCCGCAGATATGATGGGTAACCTCAGGCACCCGAGAGGTACTCCGGTAGCCTCAAGGACGGTGACAAGGAGGTTCTTGTTTACCCAAACTTGACACTACTGTTGTTCCAGGCTATGAGACCTGGCAGGAGGTTAAGTATTGCGTCATTCTAAACTAGTTTTAGAAGTGCACGTATATATTATTCTGCCAGAGGGTTGTTGTGGTCAGTGGGAGCAGCAGAAGCATAGTGGGCAAGTTGCTTATGTCTATTTATAGGCTTGAGCAGATATAACGGAGATAGATCATCTATTTTTGATGTGACGGTCATGGGTTTGACTTCATCAGAATAGGGGATGGATCTGTTAAGAAGGTAGTAGGGTGTGATGTCCTGGTATTTGGATGACATACACAGAGTAGGAAGTAAAATTCCTATACTACGATCGGTTATATTGTGGTTGTCACACAGTTGTTTCTCCACACAGGATATGGATATAATATTTAACATTCTGGTTACTAGATCTATGGTTTTAGATCTAAATTTGGGTAGTTTCTCAATGTGGGTACTTTGACAATATTCTAATAGTATTTTAGAATAGATGACTCCTGGCATGGTGGTGTACCTGCAGGTGATGGAGTCATCCTCTCTAAAGGTGTCTTACAGACTAAAGGGGAGAGGGATGTGCATGATTGGCATATCACTTGCTTAGGAAATTGAGTCAATCGTAAGATGTCAAGTACCACACCAGATGTTGTTTTTGCACTAGATGCAATAAGTTTATATTAATCCAATCCTGGAGAAACATAAGGAAGGAGTTTTAGAACATAAGTGGATGTTCTAGGGATTTCATAACGGCAGCCTCCTTCAGGAGACGGCTATCATTTCAGGCTTCAAAGGTGACATGGATGATAGAGTGATTGTTAGAGTTATAGTTTACCCTCTGACGAAGGAGGCAGTATTATGGACAGATGGTCCAAGAGGATACTGTGGGAGGCATGGTGCTGGATACTGATTAGGTTCAGTTGTCGATACAGTCTAAGAAGTTTGGATTTGGAGTTCATTTATGAACTAGGTCCCATCAGATATCCAGACATGTTCTAAGACAGGTATTACTCAATTCAGGAGATGGCTTTCTCCACGAACTTGAGATTAAGAGAGACATAGAAAGAAACATCAGGGCGGATCCACTCACTGAGGCTATTTCTCGAACACAAGAGTTTTACAAACGTGCTTTGTGAAACTGTTTAGTAGAGGAGTTGGGTGTTCGGTGTCACACGGGCTGTGAGTATGCGACATCACAATAATTAGCCTTAAGTGCAAGTGGGAGATTGTTGGATATAGTGCCCTCAAAGCCAATTATTGGATCGCAGGTACGTGATTGCAATGATTGAGGGAGGACCTATACCGGTACGACAGTCTTACTCAAGATGATAGTATGCAATCTGGTTTGCTTTTATCAGTCGTGTACAGCTTTAGGTGACAAGATCACTATTACACATTGATAGAGCCCTTAGGATCCTGCTTGACTACCAACGGTATGATAGCGATCATATACGTGAGAGTTGGGTAGTCTATAAGCACATCCTTAAAAGTGGTCCCTAGTCGTGGGAGTTTCGAGACAGGGCATCGATACTCCGGAGTAGACTAGTGTATACAGTCGAGACCCCGACGAGGGGCGATGGCCGGTCTCACAAGCCACTGGTGTCAGCCGGATCACCTAAGATGTATACAGGTGCTCATTGGGTTATGAGTACACCGGACAGGACTCGCCAGGAACCTGCTAGTTGGTATTATACCTAGCGTCAGATAGCAGGTCTCTGGTGACATGGTGACATATGCACACATTAAAGTAGACACAAACCAAGTAGCATATTACCATTTTTAGCAAGACTGTTGTATAACTGTGAATATCCCAAACTTCCATTAAGTAATATACAACCTAGTATGATACAATAATGGCCCCTAGGGCATATACACTAACAGCATGTTCCCAGCGAGTCCTGTCCGATGTACTTATAACCCAATGAGCACCTGTATATATCTTAGGTGATCCAACCGACACCAATGGCTTGTGAGACCGGCCACCGCCCCTCGTCGGGGTCTCGACTGTATACACTAGTCTACTAATGGAGTATCGATGCCCATTCTCGAAACTCCCATGACTAAGGACCACTTTAAGGATGTGCTTATAGACTACCCAATTCTCACGTATATGATCGCCATCATACTGCTGGTAGTCAAGCAAGAATCCTAAGGGCTCTTTCAACGTGTAATAGCGACCTGTAAGGTCACCTAAAGCTGTACACGGCTGATAAAGACAAACCATTGTAGCATACTATTCTCCATCAACGTGTAATAGTGAACTACAATGTCACCTAAAACATGTACACGATGATAAAGACAAATCAGATATTATACAAACCTCTCGAGTAAGACTGTCCTACCGGTATAGGTCCTTCCTGAATCATTGCAATCACGTGCCTGCGATCCAATAATTGACTTTGAGGGCACTATATCCAACAGCTCATGGTGGGTTGCGAGGATATCTTGTTTTCACTTTGTATATTACTTTGTATCTAGTACACTCCATCTACCCTTGTATATAGGACTAGACGGTGAGATTTGTGAGACTTGTATTTGTGGTTTGGTGTCGATGCTCACTTGAGCCGACGTAATGTTTTTATTCTTTCATGCTTATTTTATATTTTTATGATATATTCGGTGCATGTGGTTGTGATTCCGCCTTTGGCGAAGAGCTAGCTCCCGCTTGGGGAGGCCTTTATTCATGTATATGTATTTTCATGTGTTGTACCCGTTTGGGGGCCAGTATTTACAAAGGAGACTCTGCCGAAATTTTCGGGAATATTGATGTTTTTTTTAATGTTTCATGCGACATATTTTGTTTAAATAGGTTTTCCTTCACTCTATTGCTTTTTGGTTTAGATTTCTGTGCTTTGGCTTACTTAGATTACGTTACGCCTTTAGACGTTTCGTAATTTAAGTGCAAGTCACGTTTCGTACCTTCGGGTCGTGACAGTTACCTATTTCCTTTTAGGGTTATGCACTCAGGACGGCAGCATTCCTATTGAATCAAGATCCATCTAAATTAGTGCCCACAACACCATATGAGATATGGAGTGGAAAGAGACCATGTCTTAAACGAGTTATGATATGGGGTTGTCCGGCCTATGTCAAAAGGCAAAATCCGGACAAACTCGAGGCACGATCTGTTCTTTGCAAGTGTAATACCCGGTTTCCTTTAAAAATAATTTTCGTATTTATAAATAAACATTTTCCATATTTTTCCCTATTTAAAGATTTCTATTTTTCCTAACACTATCCAAACCCCAACCCAATCCCTTCTCTCTCTCATTTCTTTTCTTTCTTCTTTTTTCTTCTCTTTCTCCCCAATCCCAACTCTCTTTCTTTCTCTATTTCCTTATCCCGGCCAGGCCTATGAACCCCAAACCCAAAACCTTTCCCTAACCCGACCCGATCTACTCACACCCCAGCCGAACCCGAACCGACCCGAACTCTCCACACTCTTCTTCTTCCTCCCTTCGCTTCCATTTCCCGCCCGTTTTCCCCCCGCTTCGCACTCTTCGCGCCCACGACCCGTTCCCTCACCTCACTCCCCCACGACCCGCTCCTCTTTCATCAACTACCCCGCGTGCTTCCCTCGCCTAACTCTTCCATCTCCTCAACATCCCCCGCTTCTCTCGCATTCATCCACGACGACCCCTCTCTGCTCCATTCTCTCCTCTCTCTAACTCAACTCACCAACCCCTTCACCAGCGGCGATCCCACTGACTGATCCTTCGCCGCCGCCATGACCACCTCCTCTTCTTGCCGCCAGCACCTCACCGTCACCATCATCCTCCCCGTCTCCTCCAAGAACCTAGCCGCCAGCTCTCCCCTACAACCTACCGAATCCACCATCGACCTCCTCTCACCGGCCTCCATTAATCCAAGCCATCATCACCTCAACACAATCACAAAGACCCAAGCTCCTCTCCTCTCTCCAAAACCTATAGCCGAGCTCCCATTTTCCCTCAACCCCCGATCACCTCGCCCGAGCCCCCTTAACAGCAACCTCTACAACCTCCATCGACTCCACCAAGCACCCCGGACTTACAGCAACCGAGATCTTCAACCTCCCTCGACAGCGCCACTACCTTGTAGCTCTCTCCGTGCCGTACCACCCCCTGAGTCACCGCCGGCCAACCCCCTCTGCACTTGACGCCCGCTGGCCTCTTCCCCGCATCACCACAGCCGTTGCCTCATCTTTCCATCGAGGCCGACCCCCTCACAACTTCTTCTCGCCGCCGCCCAAGCTCCCCACCTCGTCGAGGTCGTCCCTGAATCGTCGGAGCTTCCTCTGACCGCCGCTATCCCCGAGCCTCCTCTATTGCAAAGCTAGCACCAAAGCCACTGTCGTGCCACGTCGCCAGAGCTCACCAAGCTCAAACCTGGCCATTTGCTACCTGTGCTGTGTGCTGTCCCGCCATCGTCATTGTCGTGCCGTGCCCTTCAATGTCGTAGATCTAACGATCTCCTTCAGGCAAGTGGAATCCTCCCCTTGCTAAATCATGCTATTAATATACAGGATAACCCAATGCTAATTAACTATATACATGTGTGTGTTGTGTACGAGTAGTTGTAATCATGCGAATTATACTGGTGCCGTCATCGTTTAAAACTAATACGAGATTGATTGGTTTTGAGTTTAGAACTGGAGGATATTAGTATAGATATATAGATTGAAATCTTGTGAAATTGTTCTGATAAGACGAGATACCGGTATAGTGTGCAAGGTATTTGATATGAAACTCTAGATTGAAACCTACCTGAAATTGACTGAATTTGTGAATAATGGATTCCTTTACTATTAACTAATGTCGTGTAGAAATTTGGATTCAAGATAATGTAGTTTCGCATAAGAAGTGATGTCCCTAGAGGCAACGTCAAAACTGCAATTTACTGAATTCATCGCCGTATTAAATTCATAGTGAATTGCCTATAACTTGTATCGTGGTGTTCCAGGGCTCATATCGAACCTAACTAGATAACCTATAACCCTATGTAAATAGTTTTGGAATAATGCAATTTCATGACCCTGGAAAAGTGAGGAGGAATGCAAATCTGGACTGCAGTCCGGGGTAGCACTCTACGGGGGAAACTGAATTCTAAGCACCTGTACATACCTTCTTAAAACTGAAAATGCACGGAGCCCCATATGGTCACGTAGATAATTTAGTTAGCTAACACCTGAATCTGGTCCCGTGTCTTTTCACCTTCGTTTGACATTTAATTCGTATTTTAGAAAACCGTTGTGTCCTGAAGTTTTCTGCAGTGACGGTTTGTACACATTGATATTAAACTGAACATATCTTCCCATATATAGCAGATATCATTGATCCGTCCAATACGTTGGAAACCTAACTGTTAAAACTAAATATTATCCAACTGTAGTATCGCCTAATTACGATCCCAACTGGGATTAAAACGTGTTACGAAACGGGCTTCCAATTCAGAAATTGGATTTCCAGCAGAGAACACTTAAAATGAAATGGCCATAACTAGCAAACCTGAAACCCGATTGATGTGAAACCAATTTTGATGGATATATAATTAAACATACTGCTTACCCCTTTTATGTTGTTTTGCTTAATTCTGCACGTATGATTTATAGTAAATTATACAAGTGGTAGGACACTGGCTGCTGATATTTTTACTCATATCATAATTATTGCATCCTCATCATATCATGTAGTGGTCACATACATTGGTAACCTAGAGATCGTGTATATTACCCAGTGATAGATATTAGTGTTTTGATTGTGGCAAGTACGTGAGTGTTAAAACGTGAATGTATAAGTGAAGTGACACGTACTTGTACACAATCAGCGAACCCAGTTAATTTATTGCATTGTCGATGCCTATGGGGCATATGTAAGTGTAACTATAACTGGTATGGGACGGTTATGGAAGCACTTATATTAGTGTCATAGGTAAGGCGTCAAACACAGTCCATTTATCTTGGGTACTAGTCGAGACATGCTTGATGGAGATCCTGTCTCCAGTTCTTGCGTAGACTTGTCATGGACCGACTAGTATTTGGATTTATGGTCGGTATTTGATGTAGACTACGGGGTGTGGGGTAGTTTGAGTATGAGTTCAACAGAATCTCGGGAGTCCCATTGCCGGCATATACCGTGATTTTGCGAGTTGTATGGATGGAGTTACTGATTATTATCGTGCGTGATTCGGTCCCGTGTTCCCTTGCCCCTGGGGCCCTACCCTTGGGCGGGGGATACTCCTACGTGGTTGACTCTCACACTTGAAATGACGATAGGTTTAGTGACTTGGACAGAGAGACTTAGAGACTGATAGGTTTAGTGACATGTACATGCATTGATACTGATTCGATATATCCGCTTTACTGTTTACCTGCACTAGTTACTTCATGCTCATGTCATCACTCCATGCTTACTGTTTCATATTCATCATTATTGCATGTGTTCACATTTGTATTTATATATATTTCTATCGAGTCGCTTTGACGACTTGAGTATGCATTCTCAATTTGAGAAGCGGACTTAGCTTGGATCAGGACCTGACGTACCTCGAGAATATTGCGGACATCTAGATCAGCGACGCCGGCGCTGTCTTTTTCTTGATCTCTATCTGGTTAGTTTTATACATGTTTTGATTTAGTGACTGCATTTCTCATTACCTGTGCATTGATTACTGATTACCACGTAAAGCTAGAAGCCGAAGTGTGACTACGGCAGGATATTCCTTGACCGTAGGAGCATGGCTGGCCTTGTCACCCCTCGTATTCCGTATTTTGGGAAGAAGGGTGTGACATAGTTTTGTTGGTATCAAAGCCAGGTTTTGCTATGATTGGGATTGCAGTTTCCTAGTAGAGCTTGACAATTTAAGTCGCTCTTTCGGTCCAGATTGTGAACTGTTATCTTTGACTTGAATCCCTATTGTTCGTCATGCCATATTTTGACTCCATCCGTTAGAGTTTTGGGTGACTTAGTAGAGTTATGTGATTGTAACTATAAACTGCAGCATAGTTACAAGGCAGCACTCTGCTTGAGTGACTTAGAGTTCTACATTTGATTTCGACTCGTTTGAGTTTCACCTCACCCGATATTCTTGTTTCGTTGTCTATTTCTATATCCTATTCTGATTCGTATTCCTTTTATATCGTCCTAAAATTTTTTGTTTCAGGACCATGGCTTCCAATGACTCTTCTTCCAACTCTACTCTCCAGAGTCAGACCGTCGAGATTTTGAGTGTACTACAAGACTTGAAGGAAGCCCAGGAGCGAACAAACGACTTCTTAGCTGAAGGATTAAGAAGGCAAATGGCTCAGGCACCAGCGGAAGCCTCCCATCGTAAGAGAATCCCTGATAAGCAAAGAAGAGATGTGAAAATGAAGCGCCCATTTGTTCTTCAGCAGCGGAAGCAGCAGAGAACTCAACGTTGTGGATACTGCAAGAGACCAGGACACCTTCAGAGAGATTGTCGCAGCGCTAAAGGGTAGTGCCTGATTTGTGGATCCAACGAGCATCTTATCAATGGTTGCCCTCGAAGGAAAGAACTACAAGGAGGAGATTCGTCAACACCTTCCACATCTACTTGAGCGACTTGGTTGTTTCGTAGTTCGAGTTCGAGGATGATATGGACCCAGCACAAGATTCAGACTTGTCTTGCGAGATTGCAGAGATAGATATCAATGAAGAATTATCACCTTTTCTGCTTTCAAAAAAAATATTGTCACTCTTTAGTAAATGTTTCCTTTCGTTTAAAAAATCTTGTATCCGTTGAACTTCTTAGTTTGAATGCAATAAAATTGTAAGTTGTGATTCATGTATTATCCCCTTGCCACTCATTTTCCTTATACTGCTTACTGCATCATTATTCAGAATTTTGATTTTCAGTCCTTACCTGCCGTATATTTTCCATGTGCTCTACCTCTTTGGTTATTTTCCTTGTGTGTTCCACTATCTGATCATGACTCCCTCTTTTCAGGCCATGGCCAATCCTGGAGCAGCGCCGCCTATCGATGAGGACACTCGGTCCTGCGTTTCCTTGGACTGCATGCTGGTGAGTTCAGATGACGAGATCGACGGCCCACAGGTTATTTTCGGCAACAGCGATTCCGAGGACGAGGGAGTTGCAGCCCCAGAAGTCGACATGATCAGCGACTCTGACGACGAAGAAAAGGACCCCGAAGAGGACCCAATGGAGGAAGATCCTAAGGAAGACCCGGTAGAAGAAAATCCAGAAGAGGAAGATCCTGAGGAGAATCCAGTGGAAGAAAACCCAGTAGAAGAGAATCCAGTGGAAAAAGATCCAGAAGAGGTGAATCACATGGAAGCAGACCACGATGAAGAAGCTCCAGCCAAGGAAGAAGGACCAGGAGAAGAAAACCCCATGGGGGAAGAACCCGAAAAAGAGGCCCCAGCCGAGGAAGAGTCGGAGCATGAAACTTCGAGTGAGGAGGAATTCGAGGCGGAAGAACCTTCAGTGGAAATCCCTGCGAGACACTATGGAAATGGACGCCCCTATCTTAGCGCGAGAGCTTACCGTAACCTGTTGAACTTCCATAACCGTGACTGACACGACTTATCTTTGTTTCTTCTGGCCAAATAAATCTATGTATAGTTTATGGCCACTTTTATCTTTCGAGTATGCCTTGTTTGAAATTTTTTCTGGAAAACTAAATAATAATAAAGTTCTAAGGGCACAAATTTTTTGAGTATTGATTCACATGATGCATTGACTATTTTCCCTCCCCAATAAATTTCCTTCCCTCCTGAGATTCATTACTATTCACCCCTGCACCTCGTGCTGACCTGACCTCGGTCTCTTCAACATTCTAATCAAAATGCCGCATTCCGACTTCTTTTGAATGGGTCATACTCCACTGTAATCCATACCCTGGCTAGCCCTATACATTTTAGTGTTATCTCTTATTACTATGATTACACTCAGTGACGTCGTTATTCGAAATTTAGTTTTCATTATTTTGTGTTTATCAAAAAAATTGCGTGTTATTAACTGCTTCCGTTTTACTTATTCTAAATACTTTACAATTATTCACATTTTCAATAGCGCAAACATATATCGCATATACTATTTCGTTTTATTTTTTCTTATTTCACCAGATGGGTTTCCTCAAGTTATTTTAAATTGCTTAATCGCTATTTTCTAAAATATTTTGGCCTATCGACAAATCCTTCACTATTGTTTATTATTGTTATTTTATTTTTCTTCCTTGTATTGTGCATATAGTTTATCATTATAGATGGTTATGCCTTATGCTTTCTATGCCTATTCTTTTACTTGCGCTATTTCTTATACATATATAGACCTTTGACCTTCATCTAGTTGCTTTTGCATAAATCGCTATATAGCAGTATTTGATTTTGTGGTTTTTCTCATAGTGTTTTATAGCTCGTTGTTTATTTTAAATTTCGAGTATGAAATTTTATATAAGTGGGGTATGATGTAATACGCGGTTTCCTTTAAAAATAATTTTCGTATTTATAAATAAACAATTTCTATATTTTTCCCTATTTAAAGATTTCTATTTTTCCTAACACTATCCAAAACCCAACCCAATCCCTTCTCTCTCTCTCATTTCTTTTCTTTCTTCTTTTTCTCTTGTCTTTCTCCCCAAGCCCAACTCTCTTTCTTTCTCTTTTTCCTTACCCCGGCAAGGCCCATGAACCCCAAACCCAAACCCTTTCCCTAACCCGACCCGATCTACCCACACCCCAGCCGAACCCGACCCGACCCGAACTCCCCACTCTCTTCTTCTTCCTCCCTTCGCTTCCTTTTCCCGCCCGTTTTCCCCCCGCTTCGCACTCCTCGCGCCCATGACCCGTTCCCTTACCTCACTCCCCCACGACCCGCTCCTCTTTCATCAACTACCCCGCATGTTTCCCTTGCCCAACTCCTCCATCTCCTCAACGTCCCTCGCTTCTCTCGCAATCATCCACGATGACCCCTCTCTGCTCCATTCTCTCATCTCTCTAACTCAACTCACCAACCCCTTCACCAGCGGCGATCCCACTGACTGAACCTTCGCCGCCACCGTGACCACCTCCTCTTCTTGCCGCCAGCACCTCACCATCACCATTATCCTCCCCGTTTCCTCCAAGAACATAGCCGCCGGCTCTCCCCTACAACCTACCGAATCCACCATCGACCTCCTCTCACCGGCCTCCATCAACCCAAGCCATCATCACCTCAACACAATCACAAAGACCCAAGCTCCTCTCCTCTCTCCAAAACCTATAGTCGAGCTCCTATTTTCCCTCAACCCCCGATCACCTCGCCCGAGCCCCCTTAACAGCAACCTCTGCAACCTCCATCGACTCCACCAAGCACCCCGGACTTCCAGCAACCGAGCTCTTCAACCTCCCTCGATAGCGCCACCACCTTACAGCCCTCTCCGTACCGTACCACCCCCTGAGTCACCGCCGGCCAACCCCTCTACACTTGACGCCCGCTGGCCTCTTCCCCACATCACCACAGCCGTTGCCTCATCTTTCCATCGATGCCGACCCCCTCACAACCTCTTCTCGCTGCCGCCCGAGCTCCCCACCTTGTCGAGGTCGTCCCTGGATCGTCGGAGCTTCCTCTGACCGCCGCTATCCCCGATCCTCCTCCACTGCAAAGCTAGCACCAAAGCCACTGGCGTGCCACGTCGCCAGAGCTTGCCAAGCTCAAACCTAGACATTTGCTGCCCGTGCCGTGTGTTGCCCGGCCATCGTCAATGTCGTGTCGTGCCTGTCATTGTCGTGGATCTAACGATCTCCTTCAGGCAAGTGGAATCCTCCCCATGCTAAATCATGCTATTAATATACGGGATAAACCAATGCTAATTAACTATATACATGTGTGTGTTGTGTACTGTTGGATATATGTATGCCCTAGAGGCCATTATATGATAGTGGATGTATTTGTACATGTATATATATATATTCAGTATACATTCTTGCTCGACATGATAGTATACTATCTGGTTCTTCTTTATCTGACATGTTGATTTGATCATGCTTTTATTCATTCATACATGCTGATAAAGCCCTGAGGATATCGGCTTGACTGCTCTGATTATGATAGAGATCATACTAGTGGGACATCTGTAGTCTATAAGCATATCCTGGAAAGTCCCTAGTCGTAGGTATATCGAGACGGGGCATTGATATACCAGAGTAGACTGGCGTATATGATACTAGACCCATACGATGGGCGATGAATGTTCCCACATTCATCGATGTTTGACATCAAGATTATATACGGGTGCTCAGTGGTGACTGGGTACACTGGACGGACTCACTGAGAACTCCTATATGGAATTATATCTATCGTCGGATAGCAGTTCTCAGGTGACACTGGTACAGGTTAGTCTGTAGACCCGAGATCGTCATAGAGTCTTGTGTGTTCTCCCACTGTACTTTGATTGCCACCATACCACGGCTCTACTGAGTCGTGCAAACAGGTGGCCGTTGGGTACAGTTCCGAGACACACGAAGGCAATGAGCGATAGGAGGGGTTTTGTCTCTCCCAGTATTGGAAGTTGATACTGTGCTGTGCCCGACTGGTTATATCAGTAAGTCCCTGGCCAGGGCTGCTGAGATTTGCTGATAAGTGTTATCAGTAGTTTCTCGATCTGTTATAGACCATTCACCGGCACGACTTATTGAGTTATTGCGGTCGACGTGACCATCCCTAGGCTCGATATGCAGCATATCTGATGAAGAGACCGGACTGTACGGTATTGTTGCCGGTTGGCTCGACGGGAGTTGTAGCAGGTTCGCTTGTTTTCTTCTGATCGCTCAATACCCGGGTGGCCGTTACGTTTAGCTGACCGCTTGCGGCTTGGGGGTGCTTGATATGATCATCACCCTCTGCCGGCGTATTGACGAGTCTTAGAGTCCCATACAGGAGTTACCTAGTCCAGGCGAAACGTTGTGGTGCGCGTATGCGATATGCGCATGGACCCGATTAAAATGCGCGTATATGATACCGTACATTGATCGGGCGACTTGCTTTTGGTAGAGTCATATGTGATATGGCCGGATTGATAAATCAAGTGTTGATTTCTCATTTAACCATTAGTTTTCTCACATAAAACCTTTCTTGAATATGATGGATGTATGCATGCATGCATGTATGTGTTTCTTTCTTTCTTTCTAGTTTCATGCATATATGGATGTGCATACATACATACATACATACACCCATCTATCATGGTTGTTTACACATGGAAATGGTGGCAATATAAGACTCACACCATGGATAAATGGATGGATTATTATTTGATTTTGTGTTTAAAACAAAATACTAAAGAAAAGGATAATTCTTGCTAGCTTCTATACTCTTCTTTAAACCTAACCAAGCTCACCTACCACTAACCATGAGTTATCCTTCTCTTTGTGTTTTAAAACTCAAGTTAAATAATGTCTCCATCACTTAACCATGGTTTGAAGTGAGAAGAAATAAAATATATAAAGATATATTTCATTTCTTTTCTATGGTTATCATTCCACTCTTGTTAAAAAGAAAGCCTCCATCTTCATCCTCCTTCACCATTTGCTCTCTAGTTTTTTCTAGTGAGTAAAACACACATAAAGAAAGGTTTTTGAAGTGAGAATCTAAACCACAACATCATTCTACACAAGTTTAGCCAACTTGTTTAGAGTGTTCTCTTCATTTCTCATCGTGATAATCGAAGTTGCGAGCTTGGACGAGGAACTCCGGGTGGATCGTCGTGGACGCGAGAAGACTTCAAGAGGACCTTCTTCCAACACCCAAGAGACCAAAGAGTCTAGCGAAAGGGAGCTACAAAGGTTGTAGTCTAGAAACCCTAGTTTTTATTGGCTTTATTTTCGGAACCCTAATTTTCTAGGATCGATTCCTTTGTATGCTTGTTTAGCACCATAAAAATTTAAACTTTGACACATGTGATGCTTCAAAACTCTACATAGGGTGGTAGACAAACCTAACATTGGTATCAGAGCCGACCTAGAACATTAGGCGACGCTTTTACGAAGTAAAAATCCTGATCGGACAAAAATACGACGTTTTGATACCCTCTCTGGACAAATTTTAAAATCTGATATTTTTCAGAATTAAAAATACTTAAAAATTACAGCAGGAAAAACTAAGAACAACAGTGAAATTCGATGACCTGAACAGCATAAACTGCCGCGGAACCGCCGCATTTCCTGGCTTAGGCCGTGGTTCCGCGGCCGTACAGAGGCATCATTAGATAAAATTTCCACTGTAATCTTATATCTGCTTGTACAGTGTTTTAGGTATGTTTAATCTGAAAATAGCACTGTATTTTCTGGAGATGGTTTTGGACGCGTAGATTCGATCGGAATTTTCATTTCGTTGCTTTTCCGGGTAAATTAGAAAGTATTGAAGTGTTTGAACGAGTATCATTTCCTCACTATTCACGGGGTTTAAATACTTTGGAGATACGTGCAAGTCTTTTTGTGGTGGACCCTCTAGAAGACAACAAACCTTAACTCGATTATGTGACCGTCTTGAACTGCCCTTTGAACCTTAGGGTTTGGGGTAGTACGGCGTGCCACATGTGAGGCGTTGGCTTAACCCTTCTACGGCTGGACCGCTACTCTTGTGACACACTCCGGATTTTTGAACCCTGCTCAAGTGTTGAGCTTTAGTGAATCTTGGGTACTTGATCGTTCGTTCGAAAACTTTAATACTGTCTGTTTATCTGGAATGTGATACAATATGTGGAATTCATATAGTTTAGGCATGAAATACGAAATATGTGATATTTCGCATTTATGATGTCTGAAGAGAATGTGGATTCCAAATATTGTAGTTTTACACTTTCTTTTCTGTGACCGTAAGTGTAGTATGTTCGATATCGCCGGTTTCGTTGCTATACATCAACGACAATTGGGGTATGCATACTTACTTACGTTGATGATATGAGATATTATGTGTTGCTGAAATATGATGTACAGGATTGTCGCGATTGAATAGCCGGGTTTTTTTTATGTGAGACGAGAGTTTTATATTTTCATTCATGTAAATTCAAATGTAATGTAATATTCTTTTATTTGGGGCACTTCCGGGTTGAGGTTGTGTCACCAGAGTTGTATATTATTTACTTTTCCGCATTAGGATGGACCCAAGGAGGGGAGCACAGATGACCGGGTTCTGGGGTTCAGTGGGAGGCCATCTCGAGAAGTCGAGACCGGGTCTCCTAAACTCCAGAATTGGTAGGGTCACTTGTCGCTCTCGTAGGGGTCCAGGGTGTGGGCTTGGCTATTCATCGTGACTGTGGAATCCGTATTTTCTATTCTGGCTAAATACTAAATACGGACGTCCTAGTATATCCCATTTTATATCTATGTTTCTGCTGCCTGTGTTCTGTGATATCAGAGACGAATGACATATTATATATATGATATATAGTAGACGTTGCTTATGTTTTACACCCGTGCTAGTCCCGTCCCGGTATGCCGTTAGTTAAGTAACCTAACGGTGCATAACGGAACATTGCGGCGAATGCGGATGGCATAAGCGTACGTGTTATTTTCGTTTCTTTTCTATGATTGGCATAAGGACTTAAATGATGGGATTACATTAATGTGATTAATGTAAAGAAAATAAACCTAAAAAGATGTTGTAGAATCAGATTTGAAAACCACTCGGCTATTTATGAAAAAGCTATATTTCAAAACTGCGGAGTTTAAGCCACTCCTTTTGAAAACCATTTGATTCTACAACGATATCAAGCTCAAAGCGTTAAAGATTTTCTTAAAAATCATCCGCAACCCTCCGTCATTTTAGGAAGTAGAGTACTTAGTATTCGTGCTACGTTTGTTGACCTTAGCCAAGGCGTAGTGTACGGTAGCTAAGTGATGTCTTCCTACAAATGCATATGATGCAGATTAATTAGGACGGGCATATGACTTTGTTGACCTTAGCCAAGGGTCATGTGAATGGGTCTAATTAATCAAGAAATGACGGGTTGAGCTTGACTTGTACTCGTGATTTGTTGACCTTAGCCAAGGTCACGAGTACTAGGGGTAAAAACCACATCAGGAATTTCAATAGTTGAAATTTGCAATGAGATTGCATACCTTTCATGTGATGGTTGGATCCCGATCCCACTGTGGGCAATAGTTGCTCCTAGGAGAGTTTTACAGTTTACAATTAGCTAACTCATTAGGTGTCTAAAAAGGTGTTAACGGGGCTCCGCCTCTGGGAAAATGAGGTTTACTCTAATTAGGTCCGTGCGAAAGCACGGGGAACCTCCCTCAAGTACCGACACTGGCCCGGCTGAACGGTTAGCGAAGTTGTAGACTGTAATTAATCCTGGCTAGTTTCTCTTTTTAAGGTTTGAAAGAAAGACTCGATAAAAGCAGTGGGAAACATCGATTAGACAAGATAATAACCAATCTGATCTATGCAAGAGCTTTCGCTGAGTGTATTCTTTTCTCTCTCTTAATGGCAGATACCCATGACTGGACTCAAGCTTCTACTAGATAAAAACAAACTGAATGGGACCAATTATAAAGACTGGCTGAGGAATCTGAAAATCGCCTTGACTTATGATAAAGTATCATATGTCCTCACGGCTTCAGCCCCGCCCGTCCCAGCTCCAAAATCCTCAGTTGCGGACAAAGAAGTCCGCAAGACATGGGACGCTGATTGTGCCACGGCCAAATGCCTCGCGCTTGCATCGATGGACAATACACATCAAAAGCAGCACGAGAATATGGACATTCAAACCATATGGCTCCATACAAAGGAGTTGTATGGAGAGCAATCCGGCGTATTGCAATATGAAGCATCAAAGAAATTGTTTCAGATGCGAATGGCCCCAGGCACACCAGTAGGAGACCATGTTCTGAAGATGATAGCTCTTATAGAAGAGCTTGAGGACCTTAGATGGACGATGGACAATGAACAATATATAGATATTATTCTGCAGTCCCTCTCCTCCACCTTTGCTCAATTCATAGTGAACTTCAACATGCACAGCATGGAGAAGGAACTCCCTGAACTCCTTAATATATTAAGGAGTGCAGAGAGCACTATGAAGTCAGCAAAAACTCCCGTTATGACTATTGGACAGTCTTCCTCTTCTCGCCCGAAAGCTAAGGCCAAGGGAAAGAAAAAGAAAAAACCCACTAATCCTAAGGGTGGAGTTAAAAAGGTGAAGGGAAAGGAAAAGTCCAAGGCTGGAGACTCAGGGAAGGGCGAATGTTTTCATTGCCACAAGACAGGAAATTGGAAGCGCAACTGCACGGAGTACTTAAGTCTCAAGAAGAAGCATGGTGATGCTTCTTCAGGTGCGTTTGTGACAGAAAACTGTTTTTCAATAAACTCTGCTTCCTGGGTATTGGATACCGGTTCAGGTTCTCACATTTGCAATTCTATGCAGGGGCTGAGAAATAGCAAGGTTTTGAAGACAGGTGACCATACTCTCCGCGTTGGAAATGGTTCCAATGTACATACAGTCGCAGTGGGAGAGTATCACTTGGGGTTGCCATCTGGATGTATTTTGGTTTTGAATCCATGTTATTTTGTACCAAGTATGCTTTGTAATATAATATCCGTTTCTTTGTTAAACAATGAAGGATATAATTTTGTATTGCAGAACAATGTTATGAACATTCACCTGAATCAAATGTTGGTTGGGTATGGTACGCTTAATAACGGAATATATGTCCTAAATCAACATACAGTTTTCAGTATACAAAACACTAATAAAAGAAAACTTTTAGAATTAAATGAAGCTTTACTTTGGCACTGTAGACTTGGTCATATTAACGAAACAAGACTAAACAAGTTACACAACGATGGATATTTAAACTCTTTTGAATATAAATCTTTTGCGACTTGCCAGTCTTGTATCAAGGGTAAAATGACCAAAACTCCGTTTACCGGACACGGAAAAAGAGCTACTCAGCTCCTAGGCCTCATACATAGTGATGTATGTGGGCCAATGTCTACACAGGCTAGAGGTGGTTTTTCATACTTCATTACATTCACTGACGATTTCTCAAGATTCGGTCATGTATTTTTATTAAAGCACAAGTCCGAAGCTTTCGAGAAATTCATTGAATATAAACAAGAAGTAGAAAAACAAACCGGCTTGAGTATCAAGATGCTTCGATCAGATCGAGGTGGTGAGTATCTCAGTACAGAATTTGCAAACTTCCTAAAAGAGAATGGGATTCTCTCTCAGCTCACTCCTCCTTACACACCACAGCACAACGGTGTAAGTCGATGTACAACACCCCACGACTTGCGGGGAGGCGGAAAAATGAAAAACGATCTTGTTCTTTGCTTAAACATCGACTAACCGCACGAATCGAAGCTAAACGATAACTAACAAGAAACATAGAAGTTCTATACTACTATGTTTAGGGATTATACCTAACGAATCGTGTCCTTCGTCTTTGCGAACTCCTCCTCCTCCTCGGCCTTCTCGAAGTAGTAGACGATCCACCCGAGAGCTTTACTCCATGCTTAGCCTCTAAACTTGAGGCAACTAACCTTCTTTAAGTGCTAATCAAAGAAGCTAGGTGATATAGAGTGAGGGTTATGGTTTAATTAGTCTAACTAATCCTTGTACTCAACACATGAGAGGGGAGGATTAGGGTTTGAAGAGGGAGAGCTTGAGGAGAGAGAAGGTGAGGATAATAATGAAGTGAGAAGAATGAGTTATGATAATATATATCAAGCATTTTATTTATCAAGAAAAGAAAAGAAATGAATTTAACAACCATGCTTGATAATATCTAGTGATGATTCACATCCATGAGTCATTAAGCATTTATGATGCATTAATGACATGGATGAATCATCCATATGACTCACTAATCACATTCATTGTATATGCAACCTAAACCTCCTTAGTCACCATCTTCTAGAAGCTTCTCGCGCAATTACGAGAACGCCCCTCCTTTCCGCAAAAATACGGAAAAACTTTAGACTGTATAAATCCAATAACCGGATACCAGTAACTGGCTTAAACCAAAGCCGACTGGTAAAAACTGTCCGAAAGTCGTACGTGCGTAAACACACGTATGCGTCCGAACCTTTGTCGTAAAACCATACGACCTCTATATCGTTTCGCCTGGAGTAGGGAAACTCTCTGTGTGGGACTCTAGAGACTCGACTACTACGCTGGCAGTGGGTTTAACCACAGACCGCAAGCGGCACTAGCTGTACGTAACGGTCCCCAGGTAGATGTCGATAAGAAGGCCGATGAGGAAACCCATCCGAACTCCTACTGAGTCTGATGTGACAATCTCCATACAGTCCGGTCCGTTCGTCTAAGACTATCGCATATCGGGCCTAGGGGGCGGCAAGCGTCAGTCCCCTAATAGCGGTATAAGTCGTGTCGGAGCGAAGCCCATCACACCCTGAGAAACTACTGGAACCTACCAGCAAATCTCGCTTGCCCTGGCCAGGGACTTTGCGTAATGGCTCTCTGACACAGCGCGATATCAACCCCCAATACCGGGAGAGACGAATCCTGTCTAACCGCCACTGCCTCCAAGTGCTCGGGACTGCACCCAACTGCTACTTGTTTGCACGACTCCTTTGAGTCGTGGTTGGGTAGCAATCTAAGAATAGTGGGACACACTCGAGGCGAAGTAGCAGTGTCAAGTCTGCGGACTATGCTGTACTCATGTCACCTGGGAACTGTTCACTGACGACTGGTATAAAACCAACCAACAGTTCCCTGTGAGTCCTGTCTGGTGTACCCGTAACCTAACGAGCACCTGCATACTATCTCCAGTACGACGTACTGACGGCTGTGGGACATACCATCTCCCCAACTGGGATGAGAAGCGTACACACTAGTCTACTCCGGAGTATCGATGTTCTGTCTCGATAATCCAACGACCAGGGACCTGAATAAGGATGTGCTTGTAGACTACCCAGCCCCCACTAGTGTGACTACCATCACAACGCTGGTAGTCAAGCAAGATCCTAAGAGCTCTATCAATACGTATACTCACATATTAAGATAGAAAAACCAAGTAGCATACTACCATGTTCAGCAAGACTGTTATATACATGTGAATATCCCAAGCTTCCATTAAGTAATATACAAACTAGTATGATACAGTAATGGCCTTCTAGGGCATAAACACTAACAATCTTCCACTTGCACTAGGGCCATGTACTGGCGTATCGAAGACCGATGATCTCGAGTAGCCTCTCGAACTGAATCTGAGGTAGGGCCTTCGTGAATGGATCAACAATGTTCTCTTCAGAAGCAACTCTCCGAACCTCGATCTCCTGACGATCAATGATCTCCCTGATCAGGTGATACCGCCTTAAGATGTGTCTGGACTTCTGATGGGACCTTGGTTCCTTCGCTAAAGCTATAGCTCCGTTGTTGTCGCAATACAGAGGTATTGGATCAACTATGGTAGGAACCACCTGAAGTTCTGTTAGGAACTTCTTCATCCAGACTGCTTCTTTTGCGGCATCGCAAGCAGCTATATACTCCGCTTCCATCGTCGAGTCAGCAACGGTGTCCTGCTTGGAGCTCTTCCAGCACACCGCCCCTCCATTGAGGGTAAAGACATAACCCGACATGGACTTGGAATCGTCCTTATCACTCTGGAAGCCGGAATCAGCAAAGGCCTCCAACCTGAGATCTTTTCCGCCGTAAACCAAGAACATCTCCTTAGTCCTTCTTAGGTACTTGAGAATGTTCTTTACTGCTATCCAGTGCTTCTCTCCTGGGTCTGACTGATACCGGCTTACCACGCTCAGTGCGTAAGCTACATCCGGTCTGGTACACAACATCGCATACATTATAGAGCCTACCGCAGAAGCGTAGGGTATAATAGACATGCCTTCCCTTTCCAAATCAGTCTTGGGAGACATCTCTTTGGAGAGGGTGATTCCGTGACAAGCCGGTAGATTACCGCGCTTAGAATCTTCCATACTGAATCTTTTCAGTACAGTGTCGATATACCTGGACTGCGAAAGTCCCAATATCCTCTTGGATCTATCACGATAGATCCGGATCCCCAGAATGTTAGAGGCATCACCCAGGTCTTTCATGGAGAACCTGTGTGACAAGAATCCTTTGACAGATTGTAGCATAGGGATGTCATTTCCTATCAATAGAATGTCATCCACGTACAAGACGAGGAATACGACACTTCTGGCTACAACTTTACTATATATGCACGGTTCATCTGGATTTTTGATAAAGTCATATTCTTTGACTGTCTCATCAAAACAGATGTTCCAACTCCGCGATGCCTGCTTTAGTCCATAAATGGACTTAAGCAGCTTGCATACTTTCCCGCTGCTCCCACTCTGATTGAAACCCTCTGGCTGATCCATATAGATGCTCTCTTCTAAATTTCCATTCAGAAAAACCGTCTTTACGTCCATCTGCCAGATTTCATAATCATGGAAGGCAGCAATAGCAAGAAGGACCCGAATGGATTTAAGCATAGCCACTGGAGAAAAAGTTTCGTCATAGTCCAAACCAGGTCTTTGACGAAAACCCTTTGCAACAAGTCTAGCCTTATAGGTTTCCACCTGTCCATCTACACCAATCTTTTTCTTGAAGATCCATTTGCATCCTATGGGTTTTACCCCATCTGGAGCAAAGTCCAAAGTCCATACTTTGTTGGTGTACATGGACTCCATTTCGGTCCGCATTGCATCTAGCCATCGTACCGAGTCGCCGCTCTGGATGGCCTGCTGGAAGTCAGTAGGTTCATCATCATCATCTATGATGCAATCCTCTCTATCCCCATCTATGAGAAAACCGTAGTATCTCCCAGGCGGATGAGACGGCCTACTACTCCTGCGGAGGGGTGCGGGAATGTCCTGTTCTTCTTGAACTTCTGGTTCTACCAAACTTTCAGTAGCAGCTTATGGTTCTGGAATTTCTTCCAGTTCTACTGCGCTCCCACTCTTCTGATTTTCTAAAAATTCAGTTTCTAAGAAGTGGGCATGACGAGAAACAAAAACCTTTTGTTCCTCTGCGTAATAGAAATAATATCCCTTGGAGTTCTTTGGATATCCCACAAGCTTACACTGTACTGAGCGTGCCTCGAGCTTGTTCGAATGCTGCTTTTTTACAAAAGCTGGACACCCCCATGTCCTAAAATGTTTTAGACAGGGTTTCTTCCCACTCCACATCTGATATGGTGTGGTAGGCACAGTTTTGGTTGGAACCTGGTTTAATAGATATGCCGCTGATTCTAGCGCATAACCCCAGAAAGATCGCGGTAACTCAGCATTACTCATCATGGATCGTACCATATCCAATAGGGTTCGATTCCGTCTCTCCGATACACCGTTGTGCTGTAGAGTGTATGGAGGAGTAAGCTGAGAGAGAATTCCTTTCTCCTTTAGGTAACCTAGGAACTCGGCACTTAAGTATTCTCCACCTCGATCAGATCTCAGTGTCTTAATACTTTTGCCTGTTTGGTTTTCCGCTTCACTCTTGTATTCCTGGAATTTCTCAAAGGCCTCGGATTTATGCTTCATTAAGAAAACATGTCCATACCTAGAGAAATCATCTGTAAAAGTAATGAAGTAGGAATAACCACCTCTCGCATGTGTAGACATTGGACCACATACATCGCTGTGTATGAGTCCTAAGAGCTCGCTCGCTCTTACTCCTTGTCCAGTAAATGGAGTCTTTGTCATCTTTCCTTTGAGACAAGATTGACAAGTGTCATAGGTTTGATATTCGAACGAGTCCAAATATCCTACTCTATGCAACTTAGTCAACCTTCTCTCATTGATGTGACCCAGTCTACAATGCCATAAGAAAGCTTTATTTAAATCTGGAGACTTTCTTTTTAGTGTGTTCTGGACATTGAAAATTTGGAGTTGGTTTAAAACATATATACCGTTATTTAGTGTACCGGACCCAATCAAACCATGATTAAGGTGGATGTTGACAACATCTCTTACAAACGTGAAATCATAACCTTTATTTGATAACAAGGAAACTGATATGATATTACACGTTAAGCTTGGTACAAAATAACAGTTATGTAAAACCAAAATGTGTCCACTCGTCAATCCTAGGTGATAATCCCCGACGGACGCAGCTCCCACGCTAGCTCCATTAGCAACCTTTAGGGTCATATCACCTTCCTCCAGCACTCTACGGTTTCTCAGTGCCTGCAATGAATTGCAAATATGAGATCCTGATCCGGTATCCAATACCCAGGAAGTAGAGTTGATCGACAGACAATTCTCAATTACAAACACACATAAAGTCGAAGCTACAGCTTGCTTCGGTTCCTGGTTCTTGGCGTTCCACGCCTTGCAATCTTTCTTCCAGTGCCCTTTCCTGTGACAATGGAAGCACTCATCCTGGCCAACTACCGGTACCGCAAACTTTTTCTTTCCCTTCCCTCCCACCTTACTAACACCTCCTCTAGGTTTGGTGGCGGCCTTCTTCTTCCTTCCTTTGGCCCTAGCCTTGGACCCGGAAGAAGATGCGCCGCTAACAAACATAGCGGGTGTTTCCCTTACTTTCTGCAAGGTGCCCTCTGCACTCCTTAACATGTTCAGGAGTTCCGGAAGTTCAACTTCTTTTCTTTGAAGGTTGAAGTTCAGGATAAACTGGGCGTAGGTGGGAGGAAGGGACTGGAGAATAAGGTCTGTATAGAGCTCATTGTCTAAAGTCGTCCCAAGGTCTGCGAGCTCTTCAATATAGCCGATCATCTTTAGGACATGTTCTCCTACTGATGACCCGACAGCCAACCTCGCTCGAAACAAGTTCTTAGAGGTCTCGTATCTTGCTATACGAGATTGCTCTCCATAAAGTTCCTTTGTATGGAGAAATATGCCATCTAGGTTCATATCCTCGTGCCTCCTCTGATGTTCATTGTTCATTGAGGCAAGCACGATGCACTTGGCTTTCGTGCAATCTAAATCCCAGGTTTTGCGGATTTCCTTATCCGCATTGCTGGATTTGGGACCAGGGACAGCAGGTGCCGTAGCGGTGAGGACGTACCCCAATTTGTCATAGGTCAAAGCCATTTTGACATTCCGCAGCCAATCTTTATAGTTTGGCCCTGTCAGTATATTTTTCTCTAAAAGTAACTTAAGTCCAGTCATTTTCAGGGTCACTGCAATTAGGAGAGAGAGAAGAAAACTCTTTAGCATGATGCTCTTGCAAGTTTAGAGTGGTTTTTAGTTTATCTAAACTGGATGGCTCCCACTGTTTCTCGAATCCTTCCTCAAACCATAAAAGAAGAATTAGCCAGGACTATTCTCACTGTACAATTCTTGCTTAACCGTTCAGCCAGGCCAGTGTCGATACTTCGAGGGAGGTTTTCCAACGCTTTCGCGAAGTTCCTTAATTAAATAACCTCTTTTCTCTGGGGGCGTAACCCCGCTGACACCTTTCTGGACACCTACTAGGTTTATAGCATTGATCGTTAAGTGACGAATATCCTGATAAGTAGCATATACTCACAGCAGGATCAGGATCCAAATATCATCGTATGATAATGTTGAAGGAATCCTACCAACATTCATCAAACTCCAAATGGTATGCATCTCTTTGCAAATTTCAGTTTCTTTAGAAATTCCCGATATTGATTTTTGCCCCATGTTCTTATGATCTTGACTAAGGGCCAACAAATCATAAGTCACATGTCAAATTCTGCCCATCATTATCCTGTTGATTTGAACCCATCCGTATATACTCTTGACTAAGGGCCAAATAAAGTAATACGAGTGTCCCAAACCAACTCATCTATCTATGCAACAAATGAATACCCCAGCAGCTACCAATCACTATGTCTTGACTAAGGGCCAAACAAACATAGCTTGAATACTACTGACCATTCATAAGAAATGACGGAGGGCTACGACTGGCTTTGGCGAAACCGTGAACGTAGTGAACTTGATATAACCGAAGGAACCTGATAGCTTTTATAAGGAGTGGTTAAAGCTCCGCATTTAAAAATATCTGTTTTAAAATTAACCGAGTGGTTTCTTTTAAATTGTTCCAACGATTAAAACTTTGGTTTATTTTCTTTGCATTATAGATAATGCGTCCCATCATTAACCTATCATTGCAGAAAACAACGAAAATACAACGTCCTCTTATGCCATCCGCATTCGCCACGGGGTCCCGTCATTACCCGTTAGGTTACTTAACTAACGACAGAGCGGGGCTGGGCTAGCGCGGGTGTAAAACATAAGTAACGTCTAAATAGCTACCACATATATAGATATTTTACATTCGTCTGACGCAATGATATTCATTCCAGATCACAGATGAACTTAATTAGATTTGCAAGCAATCCGTGTTTGTTTTGAGCCTGTAACAAAATACGGATTACACAGTTGTGATGAATAGCCATTACCCCACCCACGACCCCTACGGGTGCGGAAAACTACCCGCCCGGCAGTTTGTGCACCCCACCTTGGGTCTGTCCTAGGAGCAAAAACAGTAAAATGAAATAATACAACGGTGGCTACAACCGCAACCTGGATGTGCCCCGCAAAATAATATTACAACAAATTACATTTACATCAAATGAATTAAATAATAACCCATCACAAAACCCCGGCTAATCATCACAACAGTCCAACACAGTTCATATCCACAAACAGCAAAAACCATTACAGAAATGTGCAACCCCCTGCCAACCGACATACTAGCAGTTAGGGGAGGTTTACGAACACATTATACAAACACAGATATAATCCAACAAGCAAATACTGTATAATTTCGATCGATTAAACACTTTTAATTTTGCTCCAATACTTCTCTGTAAATCTGAAACCTGAGCAAAAATAAAAACTTCCAGAAAATACCAAATATCACAGAGAAGCAACACAGGAAATTTGGGTTCCTGAATCGCCAACTCGGCGGCGGAAGCGCGGCGGATCGGTGCGATCCGCCGCGGTTCCGCGGCGCTTTAGGCGATTCAGGGGCCCAAATTTCTTGGGTGTTCTTCTACTGTCTTTTTAAGCTTCCTGAACCTCCCTGAAAAATTTTAGGACTTCATTTAAAATTCGACAGAAACTTGTGATTTCGGGGTTTTCCGGTTTCCTTTTTTCCGTTCGAAATTCATACAAATTTGTAAGTAAGTTATTTATTGTTTAGCGAGGCTCTGATACCACTGTAAGTCGATGTACAACACCCCACGACTTGCGGGGAGGCGGAAAAATGAAAAACGATCTTGTTCTTTGCTTAAACATCGACTAACCGCACGAATCGAAGCTAAACGATAACTAACAAGAAACATAGAAGTTCTATACTACTATGTTTAGGGATTATACCTAACGAATCGTGTCCTTCGTCTTTGCGAACTCCTCCTCCTCCTCGGCCTTCTCGAAATAGTAGACGATCCACCCGAGAGCTTTACTCCAAGCTTAGCCTCTAAACTTGAGGCAACTAACCTTCTTTAAGTGCTAATCAAAGAAGCTAGGTGATATAGAGTGAGGGTTATGGTTTAATTAGTCTAACTAATCCTTGTACTCAACACATGAGAGGGGAGGATTAGGGTTTGAAGAGGGAGAGCTTGAGGAGAGAGAAGGTGAGGATAATAATGAAGTGAGAAGAATGAGTTATGATAATATATATCAAGCATTTTATTTATCAAGAAAAGAAAAGAAATGAATTTAACAACCATGCTTGATAATATCTAGTGATGATTCACATCCATGAGTCATTAAGCATTTATGATGCATTAATGACATGGATGAATCATCCATATGACTCACTAATCACATTCATTGTATATGCCACCTAAACCTCCTTAGTCACCATCTTCTAGAAGCTTCTCGCGCAATTACGAGAACGCCCCTCCTTTCCGCAAAAATACGGAAAAACTTTAGACTGTATAAATCCAATAACCAGATACCAGTAGCTGGCTTAAACCAAAGCCGACTGGTAAAAACTGTCCGAAAGTCGTACGTGCGTAAACACACGTATGCGTCCGAACCCTTGTCGTAAAACCATACGACCTCTATATCGTTTCGCCTGGTGTAGGGAAACTCTCTGTGTGGGACTCTAGAGACTCGACTACTACGCTGGCAGTAGGTTTAACCACAGACCGCAAGCGGCACTAGCTGTACGTAACGGTCCCCAGGTAGATGTCGATAAGAAGGCCGATGAGGAAACCCATCCGAACTCCTACTGAGTCTGATGTGACAATCTCCATACAGTCCGGTCCGTTCGTCTAAGACTATCGCATATCGGGCCTAGGGGCGGCAAGCGTCGGTCCCCTAATAGCGGTATAAGTCGTGTCGGAGCGAAGCCCATCACACCCTGAGAAACTACTGGAACCTACCAGCAAATCTCGCTTGCCCTGGCCAGGGACTTTGCGTAATGGCTCTCTGACACAGCGCGATATCAACCCCCAATACCGGGAGAGACGAATCCTGTCTAACCGCCACTGCCTCCAAGTGCTCGGGACTGCACCCAACTGCTACCTGTTTGCACGACTCCTTTGAGCCGTGGTTGGGTAGCAATCTAAGAACAGTGGGACACACTCGAGGCGAAATAGCAGTGTCAAGTCTGCGGACTATGCTGTACTCATGTCACCTGGGAACTGTTCACTGACGACTGGTATAAAACCAACCAACAGTTCCCTGTGAGTTCTGTCCGGTGTACCCGTAACCTAACGAGCACCTGCATACTATCTCCAGTACGATGTACTGACGGCTGTGGGACATACCATCTCCCCAACTGGGATGAGAAGCGTACACACTAGTCTACTCCGGAGTATCGATGCTCTGTCTCGATAATCCAACGACCAGGGACCTGAATAAGGATGTGCTTGTAGACTACCCAGCCCCCACTAGTGTGACTGCCATCACAACGCTGGTAGTCAAGCAAGATCCTAAGAGCTCTATCAATACGTATACTCACATATTAAGATAGAAAAACCAAGTAGCATACTACCATGTTCAGCAAGACTGTTATATACATGTGAATATCCCAAGCTTCCATTAAGTAATATACAAACTAGTATGATACAGTAATGGCCTTCTAGGGCATAAACACTAACAAACGGTGTGTCAGAACGACGGAATAGGACCCTATTAGATATGGTCCGATCCATGATGAGTGATGCTGAGTTACCCGTCTCATTTTGGGGGCATGCATTGGAGACTGCAGCGTTTCTACTGAACAGGGTTCCAACCAAAGCCGTGTCTACCATGCCATATGAGATATGGCATGGGAAGAGACCATCTCTTAAGAGAATTAAGATTTGGGGTTGCCCGGCCTATGTTAAAAAGCAGAATCCGGACAAACTCGAGACACGGTCGGTCATGTGTAACTTTGTGGGATATCCAAAGAATTCTTATGGATATCTATTCTACCACAAAGAGGAACAAAAAGTGTTTGTTTGTCAACATGCCACATTCTTGGAAAAAGAGTTTTTCACAGATAAAGATGATGATAAGGTGGTGGATCTAGAAGAGATTCTAGAGACACAAACTACAAATGACGATTTGGTTGAACCGGCTGTTGCAACAGAAACTGAAGAACCTCGGCCACTCCGTAGGTCTGGTAGGACTTCTCGCCCACCGGAGAGGTACTACGGTTTCCTCATTGATGGTGACAGAGAAGACTGTATCATGGATGATGATGATCCTACCAGTTTTAAGCAAGCTATCACGAGTAGAGACTCTGTGAAATGGCTGGATGCCATGAGATCCGAAATGGAGTCTATGTACACCAACAAAGTATGGACTTTGGACGTTGTACCCCCTGGGGTAAAACATGTGGGGTGCAAATGGATCTTTAAAAGAAATATTGGTGTAGATGGGCAGGTAGAGACCTATAAGGCAAGACTTGTGGCGAAAGGCTTTCGTCAAAGACCAGGTTTGGACTATGACGAAACTTTTTCGCCCGTAGCCATGCTTAAATCCATTCGGATCCTACTTGCTATTGCTACTCACTACGACTATGAAATCTGGCAGATGGACGTTAAAACAGCATTTCTAAATGGAGATTTAGAAGAATGCGTTTATATGGATCAGCCAGAGGGCTTCATTGACAGTGGGAGCAGCGGGAAAGCATATAGATTGCTTAAATCCATATATGGGTTAAAGCAGGCATCTCGGAGTTGGAACATCTGTTTCGATGATGTCATCAAAGAGTTTGATTTCGTGAAAAATCCAGATGAACCTTGTGTTTATAAGAAGGCTGTAGGGAGAGCTGTTACATTCCTCGTATTATACGTGGACGACATTCTTCTGATAGGAAATGATATTCCTATGCTACAGTCGGTCAAATCTTTCTTATCACTAAGGTTCTCCATGAAAGACCTGGGTGATGCCACATACATCCTGAGCATAAGGATCTATAGGGATAGATCCAAAAAGTTATTGGGATTGTCCCAAACCAGGTACATTGACACCATCCTAAAAAGGTTTAGTATGGAAGACTCCAAGCGGGGAGCCTTACCCGCTTGCCATGGGGTCACTCTCTCCAAGGATTCTTGTCCAAAGACCGATGAAGAGAGAGCTCGCATGAGCGTTATACCCTATGCTTCGGGAGTAGGATCTATAATGTATGCGATGTTATGTACACGCACAGATGTAGCTTATGCACTTAGTGTTGTAAGCAGGTATCAATCCAACCCGGGGGAGAACCACTGGACAGCTGTGAAGAACATTCTTAAGTACTTGCGAAGGACTAAAGAATTGTTATTGGTGAATGGTAATGCAGATCTCCAAATGGAGGCCTTTACCGATTCGAGCTTCCAAAGCGATAAGGACGACAGCAAATCTATCTCTGGGTTTGTATTTACCCTCAACGGAGGGGCGGTAAGTTGGAAGAGTTCCAAACAGGATACCGTTGCAGACTTTACGATGGAAGCTGAGTACATTGCTGCGAATGATGCCGCCAAGGAAGCCGTCTGGATGAAGAAGTTCGTCTCGGAGCTAGGAGTAGTTCCAACCATTATTGATCCAATACCTTTGTATTGTGATAATAATGGGGCTATGGCGTTAGCCAAGGAGCCCAGATCCCATCAGCGGTCCAGACACATCCTAAGGAGCTTTCATTTGATCCGGGAGATTGTAGATCGCCGCGAGATCGAGATTAAGAGAGTAGACACAAAGAATAATGCCGTGGATCCATTCACCAAGGCCCTCCCTCAGCCGCAGCATGAGCGACTTTTTGAGATGTTGGGTATGAGATACGCCAATAACTGGCCTTAGTGCAAGTGGGAGATTGTTGGATATATGTATGCCCTAGAGGCCATTATATGATAGTGGATGTATTTGTACATGTATATATATATATTCAGTATACATTCTTGCTCGACATGATAGTATGCTATCTGGTTCTTCTTTATCTGACATGTTGATTTGATCATGCTTTTATTCATTCATACATGCTGATAAAGCCCTGAGGATATCGGCTTGACTGCTCTGATTATGATAGAGATCATACTAGTAGGACATCTGTAGTCTATAAGCATATCCTGGAAAGTCCCTAGTCATAGGTATATCGAGACGGGGCATTGATATACCAGAGTAGACTGGCGTATATGATACTAGACCCATACGATGGGCGATGAATGTTCCCACATTCATCGATGTTTGACATCAAGATCATATACGGGTGCTCAGTGGTGACTGGGTACACTGGACGGACTCACCGAGAACTCCTATATGGAATTATATCTATCGTCGGATAGCAGTTCTCAGGTGACACTGGTACAGGTTAGTCTGTAGACCCGAGATCGTCATAGAGTCTTGTGTGTTCTCCCACTGTACTTTGATTGCCACCATACCACGGCTCTACTGAGTCGTGCAAACAGGTGGCCGTTGGGTACAGTCCCGAGACACACGAAGGCAATGAGCGATAGGAGGGGTTTTGTCTCTCCCAGTATTGGGAGTTGATACTGTGCTGTGCCCGACTGGTTATATCAGTAAGTCCCTGGCCAGGGCTGCTGAGATTTGCTGATAAGTGTTATCAGTAGTTTCTCGATCTGTTATAGACCATTCACCGGCACGACTTATTGAGTTATTGCGGTCGACGTGACCATCCCTAGGCTCGATATGCAGCATATCTGATGAAGAGACCGGACTGTACGGTATTGTTGCCGGTTGGCTCGACGGGAGTTGTAGCAGGTTCGCTTGTTTTCTTCTGATCGCTCAATACCCGGGTGGCCGTTACGTTTAGCTGACCGCTTGCGGCTTGGGGGTGCTTGATATGATCATCACCCTCTGCCGGCGTATTGACGAGTCTTAGAGTCCCATACAGGAGTTACCTAGTCCAGGCGAAACGTTGTGGTGCGCGTATGCGATATGCGCATGGACCCGATTAAAATGCGCGTATATGATACCGTACATTGATCGGGCGACTTGCTTTTGGTAGAGTCATATGTGATATGGCCGGATTGATAAATCAAGTGTTGATTTCTCATTTAACCATTAGTTTTCTCACATAAAACCTTTCTTGAATATGATGGATGTATGCATGCATGCATGTATGTGTTTCTTTCTTTCTTTCTAGTTTCATGCATATATGGATGTGCATACATACATACATACATACACCCATCTATCATGGTTGTTTACACATGGAAATGGTGGCAATATAAGACTCACACCATGGATAAATGGATGGATTATTATTTGATTTTGTGTTTAAAACAAAATACTAAAGAAAAGGATAATTCTTGCTAGCTTCTACACTCTTCTTTAAACCTAACTAAGCTCACCTACCACTAACCATGAGTTATCCTTCTCTTTGTGATTTAAAACTCAAGTTAAATAATGTCTCCATCACTTAACCATGGTTTGAAGTGAGAAGGAATAAAATATATAAAGATATATTTCATTTCTTTTCTATGGTTATCATTCCACTCTTGTTAAAAAGAAAGCCTCCATCTTCATTCTCCTTCACCATTTGCTCTCTAGTTTTTTCTAGTGAGTAAAACACACATAAAGAAAGGTTTTTGAAGTGAGAATCTAAACCACAACATCATTCTACACAAGTTTAGCCAACTTGTTTCGAGTGTTCTCTTTGTTTCTCATCGTGATAATCGAAGTTGCGAGCTTGGACGAGGAACTCCGGGTGGATCGTCGTGGACGCGAGAAGACTTCAAGAGGACCTTCTTCCAACACCCAAGAGACCAAAGAGTCTAGCGAAAGGGAGCTACAAAGGTTGTAGTCTCGAAACCCTAGTTTTTATTGGCTTTATTTTCGGAACCCTAATTTTCTAGGATCGATTCCTTTTTATGCTTGTTTAGCACCATAAAAATTTAAACTTTGACACATGTGATGCTTCAAAACTCTACATAGGGTGCTAGACAAACCTAACATGTACGAGTAGTTGTAATCAAGCGAATTATACTGGTGCCGTCATCATTTAAAACTAATACGAGATTAATTGGTTTTGAGTTTAGAACCTGAGGATATTTGTATAGATATATAGATTGAAATCTCGTGAAATTGTTCTGATAAGACGAGATACCGGTATAGTGTGCAAGGTATTCGATATGAAACTCTAGATTGAAACCTTCCTGAAATTGACGTAATTTGTGAATAATGGATTCCTTTAATATTAACTAATGTCGTGTAGAAATTTGGATTCAAGATAATATAGTTTCGCATAAGAAGTGATGTCCCCTAGAGGCAGCGTCAAAACTGGAATTTACTGAATTCATCGCCGTATTAAATTCATAGTGAATTGTGTATAAATCGTATCGTGGTGTTCCAGGACTCATATCGAACCTAACTAGATAACCTATAACCCCATGTAAATAGTTTTGGAATAATGCAATTTCATGAACCTGGAAAAGTGAGGAGGAACGAAATTCTGGACTGCAGTCCGGGGTGGCACTCTACGGGGGAAACTGAATTCTAAGCACCTGTACATACCTGCTTAAAACTGAAAATACACGGAGCCCCTTATGGTCGCGTAGATAATTTAGTTATCTAACACTTGAACCCAGTCCCATGTCGTTTCACATTCGTTTGACATTTAATTCGTATTTTAGAAAACTGTTTTGTCCTGCAGTTTTCTGCAGTGACAGTTTGTACACATTGATATTAAACTGAACATATCATCCCGTACACAGTGGATATCATCGATCCATCTAATAATTTGGAAACCTAACTGTTAAACCTAAATATTATCCAACTGTAGCATCGCCTAATTACGATCCCAACTAGGATTAAAACGTGTTACGAAACGGGCTTCCAATTCAGAAATTGGATTTCCAACAGTGAACATTTAAAATGAAATGGCTATAACTAGCAAACCTGAAACCCGATTGATGCGAAACTAATTTTTATGGATAGATAATTAAACATACTACTTACCCCTTTTATGTTGTTTTGCTTAATTCTGCACGTATGATTTATAGTAAATTATGGAAGTGGTAGGACACTGGCTGCTGATATTTTCACTCATATCATAATTATTGCATCCTCATCATATCATGTAGTGGTCACATTAATTGATAACCTAGTGATCGTGTATATTTGTAACAACCGAGTTCAGTTATACCAATTTTTGTTCCGTATTTATTATATGTGGTATTTTATTGATTTATCTTGTTTGGGTGCGAATGGTAGTTTACTTTTACATTGCATTCGACCCGACCCGCTTGCTTGAACATGTTTGATTCATAGTTATGAATTACCTTGACTTATTACATAGACACGTGCATCTCATGATTAGTACATACCGGCATTTCATCTAGCATCGCATATTTTACCATATAACATTTTAGGTTATGTAAAATAAATTAAAATTGTATTTCATAGCCTGCATGATGCCCCTAACCCCATGGTAGCGTCCGCGCATCTTGTTCTCGTCCCGCTCAGTGAAACGGACGTGTTTGGATAGCTACGCACACGTACGTGCATCCGTTCTTGGGGGTATGCTTTTTCGTTACCAAAGCATTCATTGTGGATTTTGGAAGTCGCATATATTTTTCATATTTTAAAACCAGATTTTTAGACTCGACCCGGGCGTGTTTTGGAGTAAATTTGTATTTGCCAAAATCTTAAAACGGAATAATATTATAATATTATATCCTTATTTCTTTCAAAAGTTTTCTTAACTAAAAAAATTAATATTTTGTGAAACCAATGGTAATAGCAGATCTCTCCCTCTCTCTTACTTTTATAAAATATTAATCCTTATATATTTTTTTAAGAAAACTGCACGTCTCTCTCTCTCTATCTTCTTTCTCTCTCTGCTCGCTGTCTCTCTCTCTCCTCTCAGAGTTCCTGTAGCAATCTCAATTCTGGTCACCACCCGAGGGATCTCGTCACCTCCCTTAACAAAATCCTTATATCTCCCCTTCTTCTTTCTTAATAAGTCGAGCCCCCATAACAAGAAACCCACATCAAAAGAAACCCTAACCCTAAAACTCTGCCGCCTCCTCTCATTTTTTCCTCGATTCCATCACCTTGTCGACCATTACCATACCCTTGTCACCTCCATCTTCTTTTCTTCCTCCTCTCTCTCCTCTTTCCCGAGCACTCAAGAGACCCTGCACACCCGACCTCACCCTCAACCTCGAGACCTCGTCGACGACCGTACCCCGTCGTCATCATCACCACACCACCTCTTTTCTCCCTATCTCCTCTGTTCTCCTTCCTTGTACCAACTTTGCACCAAGAGACCCAACAACATAACACTAGCCGAAACCCTAACCTAACCCTAGCTCCTCAAAATCCCTTCACCGGCGCACCTCACCGCCGTTGATCTCGCCGACACCGCCAGCTCGTCTCTCTGACCCAGTGCACAATTCCAATTATCCTCACTCCTTATCTCTTCTTCTTCCTCCTCTTCTTTATTTTTCTTCATTTCTTGAATTCTTGTTTTCTGTAGTTGCCGGAATCCGGCCGTGCCGTCGACGATCCCGACGACCCAGCGAGCGTACCTGACCCGTGTGATCCCCTTGTACGTTGTTTGGATTCGTTCCGTATGCCGTGCGCGTGTCACGACTATTTCCGCCGACTTGTGACATTCCGTATACCCGTTTCTTGATCTATCGAGGCAAGTAAAACTTGCTACATGCTATTTATATTATTTTATATGTATTTAATTGCACATTAAACCTATAGTTTAAATTTAATACCATAATTTCCATTTTAACATTTCGATGTCCCGTTACATCATTTTAGATCTAGAACCTGAATCATTTCATATTGCATATTAGATTATAATACACGGTAGCCATATCCATAATTGAATCACATATTGCTTAGCTGCATAGCCCATAGTACTCTTTTAATTGTTTAAAACCTTTCGGACACCGTCTGCATTCCATTTAACCTATTATATATATATATATATATATATATATATATATATATATATAATCCCTAGATCATTTAACCCATAATAATGAGATTTTAACATTCCATACTTGGTAAAGTGTATTTAATTAGTGTTGGAACCATAACCCTAACTCAAATCGATAACCGTGCATCCATATGTTTTAATCTCTACCTACTTGCATACCATACCACAATGTTCCATTTTATTGTGCCATTAGTACCCCATACTTGTTTTGTATACCCATGCTTATTTTTAGGTTGATTATGAGCACCCACATAACATTTTGTGCAACCCCGACACGACTTGATACACCTACTACTTGACAAGACATGGTACCGTGTACTTTTAAACATGACATGATACTTATATATTACCCGACTTGGCTTGAGGTACCATGGCTTTCTCGGTTACCTGATCTTGTTACTAATGCCAACAAACCTGACCTGTTGTCCCTACGGACATTTCCTATTTTCTATCCAGACAAACATGTACCTGCTTGATCCTGTGTTGGCATTAGTTCCAGATTATTTAATACCTGACTTGAACATATATAACTTGGGGGTATGGGGAAATCAGGATTGTAACCGAACGTAACTCAAAGGGCCATACCTATTGTTTGTCGTTTTTCCGGGCGTTACGGAATACCTATTGTTTGCCGTTTTTCCGGGCGTTACGGAATACCTATTGTTTGCCGTTTTTTCGGGCGTTACGGAATAATCACCGATGAGTTACGATGAGGATTACATTACTTGGTTTCGAATACTTTAGAATAGATAACCCCGTAGCACAGTTTAGATATCACTGCACGTCACCGATACTGACATACTCACTGTTATATATTCTTGTTATATTCTTGCTCATACTTATACCTGCATGTATTGCTACCCCTGTTTATAGTATTGCTTGATATTATGACGCATTGACGTCTGGGTTTTGCATGGCCCAGATTCATTACCTTTGCCGCAGTCCGAGCAGGAGTATTTCAGGCAGCAGGCTGAGCAGTGAGGACTTTTAGTAGTTAGTTTATTTTACTTTCGGTATTTCATTCCTAATGTGAGCCCGCATTATGGGTCGTACATTCCAGTTTATTCTTGTATTGGATATTTTGCTTCCGCATTATTTTATTCTTGACTCGTTTTATTTTGGCTTATGGACATGTGTTAGATAGTTTATTATTGTTCTTGATATCTCTACAGCCGTAATGTGAATGTGGAAGGATATTTCCTATCCACAGGTAGCATGGTTGGCTATGTCACATGCCTATCTTAGCGTACTCTGGGAAGCGGGGCGTGACATGGTTCTTTTGGTATCAGAGCCATAGGATCTAGGTTAATCGGGTTTGATTCTTTTGTAGTTGGGTATTGGACCCAATACACGTATCAGAATACTCTTGACTGGGAAACATGTCCTGCCAACTTACCGTCTTGCCATTTTTGAATCTTAACCTCCTCCTGATTCTACTTTTACGATATGCAAACCTCCTTTGCATCTCGACTCGAAACCTGATTTCCTTTTGGTTATCTCTAGAACTTAGGCGACTTGAGTGGAGTTATGTGATTGTAGCTATGATACCGCGGCATGGTTACAATGCGGTACTCTATTTAAGTAACTTAGAGTTCTAGCCTTGATTCATATCCTTGATCTATATTTTGAAACAGTTATCATGCTAATCCTATGGGTGCTTTGATTTCAGGAACATGGCAGACAAGAATCTGAAAACGTACCAAAGGCGTGTTGACGAAGCCGCTATGCTTGGAGTAATACGTGGGTTGTTGGAAAACCAAAAGCGACAGACCGAGCTGATCCAGCAGCAAGCTGAATCTTTTCAGGAAGGTTTGCGGACCGTTCAGCAGTCCGTAAGCAATGTTGTGGCCAGACCAGTGGACCGTGTGGGTACCGTGGCGGATTTCAGGAGACTGGGTCCGTCTTTCTTTAATGGCCTGGAGGAGCCGTTGCCAGCAGAGCAGTGGCTGGTTGATACGGAGAATTTACTCGTTGCGGCACAGATCCCAGAGGATAAGAGGGTGGATGTGGTACGCATCCAGTTGGTAGACTACGTCCGTGAATGGTGGCTTGTGGAAGAGACCCGCTTGCCCAAGCCGATCAGTTGGGTGGATTTTTCGAAGAGTTTCCTGGAGAAGTTCTTCCCGCGGACTGCACGGAAGGAAATGGAAGAAAAGTTCGTTAGTTTGAAGCAGAACGACGCACCTGTAAATGTACATGCAGCTGAGTGGACGCGGCTCAGTAGATTCGCTGGACCTTTGGTTGCCAACGATACTGATAGGGCAAGGAGGTTCATGCGCAGTTTGGATGTGGACATCCAGAGGCAGATTGTCTCCCTGGGTTTGACAACTTTCTCACAAGTACTTACAGCAGCCCGAGCGCAGCA
Source organism: Agapanthus africanus (assembly GCA_030015575.1). Taxonomy (NCBI): domain Eukaryota; kingdom Viridiplantae; phylum Streptophyta; class Magnoliopsida; order Asparagales; family Amaryllidaceae; genus Agapanthus; species Agapanthus africanus. The sequence goes on along the minus strand of CM057347.1, from coordinate 198,868,641 downwards.
GAGCCTATCTCTGAAGACCGGGAGTACACAGCAGCCAGCAATTACAGTACGGAAGCCGGCATTTGCACCGAACCGAGCACATGGACACAGAGGTATTCCGGTGGACAGGCGTGGCGTTGTACCAACGAAGAAGCCAGTTTTGCCCGAGCAAAAGGGAAGGATGTTGTGCGATTACTGCCAACGACCGGGTCATTATCGAAGAGATTGTCGTAAGAGGCTTGGACTTTGTCTTATTTGCGGATCAGCTGATCACACCATTGATACTTGTCCGTCGAAGCTACGGTTGAAGGAAGATACTCAGAAGCCGCCGCAAAGACAGTTTCAAGAGCAGAAGCTGATAACTCAGGGACCCAATCAAGCTCGAGCCTTTACCTTGGCGGCTGAAGAGGCTAAAGCTTCAGAGGAAGTCGTTTCAGGTACTCTACTTGTTCATGGTTTTCTCGCATTAGCGTTATTCAATTCTAGTGCATCCCATTGATTTATGTTGTCCAAGTTTATTACTATACACTCGATGACTTGCATGACCCTGTTTAGTTATTTGGACATACATACTGGGAATGGGAAAATCATAACTAATAGAAGGTGTAAGGATTGTTCTGTTGTTGTTGGCGGACGGGAGTTATTTGCAGATTTCTTGGTGATTGTTACCGGCAGTTATGAAGTCGTCTTGGGAATGGACTTTTCAGCACTTTCCACGCTCACATTGAGTGTAGAGCAAAGAAAGCGAATTTACAGATTCCCGGACACCCAGAGGTTGTCTGGAGGAAGCAGTTCTGTAGGGCCAGTCGAGTTTAGGGCTAGGCCGACAGTGTTCTTTCGTCAATGGAAGTTGATAAGGAAGAAGCGCCAGCTGTGGTTCGAGATTTCATGGACGTGTTCGAGGACATCTCGGGTTTATCGCCAAAACGAGATGTGGAGTTCGCGATCGATCTTGTGCCTAGTGCAGCGCCAATCTCAAAGGCGTACTTTCCGATGGCACCAGTGGAGTTGGGAGAAGTAAAGAAGCAGGTTGCTGAATTACCTGAGGAGGGTTGGATTCGCAGCAGTAACTCATCTTGGGGAGCTCCAGTTCTTCTAGTCAAGAAGAAAGATGGCACAAGAAGGATGTGCATCGATTATCGAGAATTAAACCGGGTGACTATTAAGAACAAGTACCCGATCCCTCACATTGGCGAATTATTTGAGCAGTTTAGTGGCGCGAGGGTATTCTCGAAGCTGGATTTGCGATCCGGATATCATCAGGTTCGAGTTAAAACAGAAAATATTTGCAAGACGGCGTTCCGAACTCGGTATGGATATTACGAGTATTTAGTGATGCACTTCGGAGTAACGAATGCACCGGCAATATTTATGGACTTGATGAACCGAATCTTTTCACCATTCATGGACCAGTTTATAGTGGTGTTTATTGATGATATTCTGGTCTACTCCAAGAGTATTGAAGAGCATGCAGAACATTTGAAGATCACACTGCAGACGTTGAGGCAAGAAAAATTGTATGCAAAGATGAGCAAGTGCGAGTTTTGCCTTGAAGAAGTGAAGTTTTGGGGACATGTCGTGTCTGGAGATGGAATCGCCGTTGATCCCGAAAGGATTGCAGCAGTTCGAGATTACCCGTTTCCGAAGAACGTTGCAGAGATCAGAAGCTTTCTTGGACTTGCCAGGTATTACAGATATTCATGAAGAACATATGAAGGAAGTGCACAGTTCAGCATATTCCGTACATCCAGGAGGCACGAAGATGTACAGAGATATACGACAGCATTTCTGGTGGGAAGGCATGAAACGGGAAATTGCCCGCTTTGTGGCAAAGTGCTTGGTGTGTCAGCAAGTTAAGGCTGAACATCAAAGGGTTGCTGGTTTATTGCAACTACTTCCGATCCCTCAATGGAAGTGGGAACATATAACCATGGATTTCGTGACGGCTCTACCGCGGAGTCCAAAAGGCAACAATGCAGTGTAGGTGATTGTTGATCGATTGACAAAGGCAGCTCATTTCATCCCTTTTCGGGTTGGTCAATCAACAGAAACTTTGGCAGAACGGTACATGCAGGAGATTGTAAGATTGCATGGAGTACCGGTGAGCATCGTGTCCGACCGTGACACTCATTTCTTATCACACTTTTGGAGGAGCTTACAGGAAAGTTTGGGGAATAGTTTGAAGTTTAGCACCGCTTATCATCCTCAAACAGATGGCCAGTCGGAGAGAATGATCCAAACTCTTAAAGACATGTTGAGAGCTCGCATGTTAGACTTCAAGGGTTCATGGGAGGATCATTTGCACTTAGTGGAGTTTTCTTGCAATAACAGTTTTCAGGCGACTATTCAGATGGCTCTATTCGAAGCTTTATATGGTCGCAAGTGTCGTTCACCTGTTTGTTGGGACGATGTTGGAGAACGAAGATTGTTGGGACGGATTTGATCGTGCAAACAGTTGAGAAGGTTAATACTATCCGGAATCATATGAAAGCAGCACAAGACAGACAGAAGAGTTGGGCAGATACGTCGAGAAGACCTCTAGAGTTCGCCGTGGGTGATTTGGTATTCTTGAAGATATCACCGACTAAAGGGGTGATCCGTTTCGGAAGTCAAGGAAAGTTTAGTCCTCGATTCGTTGGACCTTTTGAGATCCTGGAACGTGTTGGAGAAGTGGCTTATCGATTGGCGTTACCGCAATTCTTGGCGAATGTTCATGACGTGTTTCACGTATCTCAACTCCGTAAATATGTTCGAGATGAAACACACGTGCTGGATCATTCGGAGCTGACTGTATGAGAAGATTTAACTTTTGAGGAGCGACCGATGTCGATTATGGATCGAAGAGAAAAGATTCTTAAGAACAAGGTTATCCCTCTTGTACTTGTTTCTTGGGGTAATCGCTCACATGGAGAATCAACTTGGGAATGAGAAGATGAAATTCGGCAGAAGTTTCCACCACTATTCTTGTAGTATGATTGATTGTTTATCCTTTCTTGTTCTTGGAATTTCGAGGACGAAATTCTTTTTGTAGTTGGGTATAATGTAACAACCGAGTTCAGTTATACCAATTTTTGTTCCGTATTTATTACTTGTGGTATTTTATTGATTTATCTTGTTTGGGTGCGAATGGTAGTTTACTTTTACATTGCATTCGACCCGACCCGCTTGCTTGAACATGTTTGATTCATAGTTATGAATTACATAGACACGTGCATCTCATGATTAGTACATACCGGCAATTCATCTAGCATCGCATATTTTAGCATATAACATTTTAGGTCATGTAAAATAAATTAAAATTTCATTTCATAGCCTGCATGATACCCCTAACCCCGTGGTAGCGTCCGCGCATCTTGTTCTCGTCCCGTTCAGTGAAACGGACGTGTTTGGATAGCTACGCGCACGTACGTGCATCCGTTCTTGGGGGTATGCTTTTTCATTACCAGAGCATTCATTGTGGATTTTGGAAGTCGCATATATTTTTCATATTTAAAAACCGGATTTTTAGACTCGACCCGGGCGTGTTTTGGAGTAAATTTGTATTTGCCAAAATCTCAAAACGGACTAATATTATAATATTATATCCTTATTTCATTCAAAAGTTTTCTTAACTAAATTTTTTTTTTGTGAAACCAATGGTAACAGCAGATCTCTCCCTCTCCCTTACTTTTATAAAATATTAATCCTTGTTACTAATGCCAACAAACCTGATCTGTTGTCGCTACGGACATTTCCTGTTGTCTATCCAGACAAACATGTACCTGCCTGATCCTGTGTTGGCATTAGTTCCAGATTATTTAATACCTGACTTGAACATATATAACTTGGGGGGATGGGGAAATCAAGATTGTAACCGAACGTAACTCAAAGGGCCATACCTATTGTTTGCCATTTTTCCGGGCGTTACGGAATACCTATTGTTTGCCGTTTTTCCGGGCGTTTCGGAATATCTATTGTTTGCCGTTTTTCCGGGCGTTACGGAATAATCACTGATGAGTTACGATGAGGATTACATTACTTGGTTTCGAATACTTTAGAATAGATAACCCCGTAGCACAGTTTAGATATCACTGCACGTCACCGATACGGACACACTCACCGTTATATATTCTTGTTATATTCTTGCTCATACTCATACCTGCATGTATTGCTACCCCTGTTTATAGTATTGCTTGATATTATGACGCACTGACGTCTGGGTTTTGCATGGCCCAGATTCTTTACCTTTGCTGCAGTCCGAGCAGGAGTATTTCAGGCAGCAGGCTGAGCAGTGAGGACTTTTAGTAGTTAGTTTATTTTACTTTCGGTATTTCATTCCTAATGTGAGCCCGCATTATGGGACGCACATTCCAGTTTATTCTTGTATTGGATCTTTTGCTTCCGCATTATTTTATTCTTGACTAGTTTTATTCTGGCTTATGGACATGTGTTAAATAGTTTATTATTGTTCTTGATATCTCTACAGCCGTAATATGAATGTGGAAGGATATTTTTTATCCACAGGTAGCATGGTTGGTTATGTCACGTGCCTATCTTAGCGTACTCTGGGAAGCGGGACACGACAATATTACCCAGTGAAAGGTATTATTGTTTTGATTGTGGCAAGTACATAAGTGTTAAAGCGTGAATGAATAAGTGAAGTGACACGTACATGTACATAATCAGCGAACCCAGTTAATTTACTGCATTATCGATGCCTATGGGGCATATGGAAGTGTAACTATAACTGGTATAGGATGGTTATGCTGGATATAGTGCCCTTAGAGTCAGTTATTGGATCGCAGGCACGTGATTGCAATGATTGAGGGAGGACCTATACCGGTTGGACAGTCTTACTCAAGATGATAGTATGATATCTGGTTTATCTTTATCATCGTGTACAGCTTTAGGTGACCTTACAGGTCGCTATTAGACGTTGATAGAGCCCTTAGGATTCTTGCTTGACAGCCAGCAGTATGATGGCGATCATATACGTAAGAGTTGGGTAGTCTATGAGCATATCCTAAAGTGGTCCATAGTCGTGGGAGTTTCGAGACTGGGCATCGATACTCCATTAGTAGACTAGTGTATACAGTCGAGACCCCGACGAGGGGCGATGGCCGGTCTCACAAGCCATTGATGTCAGTTGGTTCACCTAAGATGTATACAGGTGCTCATTGGGTTATGAGTACACCGGATAGGACTCGCCGGGAACATGCTAGTTGGTATTATACCTGACGTCAGATAGCAGTTCCCTGGTGACATGTGTACAGGTTAGTTCATCAACCTGAAATCGTCATTTGTCTCATGTGAGTTCCCACTGTGCTTTGATTACTACCCTACCACGGCTCAAATGAGTCGTGCAAACAGGTTTTAGTTGGGTACAGTCCCGAGCCACATGGAGGCAGTGAGCGGATTGGCAGGGGTTTCGTCTCTCCCGGTATTGGGGGTGAGATCGCGCTGTGTCTAGGAGAGCCATTACACGAAATCCTTGGCCAAGGCAGGAGATTTACTGGTAGGTATTCCGGTAGTATCTCAGGGTGTTCTGGGCTACACTCCGACATGACTTGTACAGCTTTTGGGGTCTGACTTTTACCAACCCCCTAGGCCCGCCATGCGATGCTCATAGACAAACGGACCGAACTGTATGGATATTGTCACTGACAGGCTCAGTAGGGTGTCAGGATGAGTTCGCTCATCGACCTCCCTTTTGGTCAATACCTGGTAGCCCGTTACGTACAGCTAGTACCACTGACGTGCTAGTGGTTAAATCCACAGCCAAAGTATTGACGAGTCTTTAGAGTCCCCCACAGACAGTTTCTCAAGTTTCGGGCGAAACGTTGTAGAGGCCGTATGATATATGGCAGGGTTCGATCATATACGTGCAGTAGTGCACGGATCATGATCGGACGGATCATTCTAGTGGGCTTTGGTTTAAGCCGGATCCTAGTATTAGATTTGTTGGATTACTTTAGTCTCATCGCATTCGCATTCAGTCGGAATGCGGATGCAGGTATGTATATACAGGTGAGGGGTATCCTTGTGATCCGTCACGAGTTTACTTTAGATGTTGCCGTATCTTTTTATTGTTGCAAACATTTGGATTAATGTTTGTTAATGGAAATTATGAGCACAAAATCATGATTTAGATCATTAATTGTGACACATGCACAAGTGATGACTCATGGTCTCTTTTCTTGTGCATGTGTCACATTATATGATGGTTTTGTGAGTTGATTTGATGAGAGGAGAGAGAGGGGCAGCCAAGGGCAAGGTTGGCTCTTGTATTATTTTCCTCTTGCTCTCATTTTATCACATATGAAACACAAAAGGAAAGAAAGCTTCTCCTCCTTCTTCTTCCTCTAGCTCATAGTCTCCATTAATGGCAACACCTTCAACCACCATCCAAGCAATGGATGCAAGAGACAAAGTGATCACAAACATTCTCTACAACACCTTAGACACGTCGGCTAGCACACTTCGTGCCCGAGTTGTTTCGGATGAAGCGGGAGCCCGTAAAAAGACTTGTAGATGTGGTACCCTTTCCGACGAGGAGATCAAGGCCGGAGATGCCGCGAGGAGCTTGGGATGGTGGCCAAAGACCGAAGGACACGGATCGATCGGTATAGCTTTCCAACCCTTTCTTTAGTTGCTAGTTGTAAGTTAATGGTTCGATCTGGGATTTAAGCATACGATAGCACCGGTTTCTAGTTTGAAAAAGTTTTCGTTTCCGCATTTTGGCCTCGGAAAGACGGCCGGGGCGCTACCGTAGACTTACAGGTTATGGAAGCACTTATATTAGTGTCATAGGTAAGGCATCAAACACAGTCCATTTATCTTGGGTACTAGTCGAGACATGCTTGATGGAGATCCTGTCTCCAGTTCTCGCGTAGACTTATCATGGACCGACTAGTATTTGGGTTTATGGTCGGTATTTGATGTAGACCACGAGGTGTGGAGTAGTTTGAGTGTGAGTTCAACAGAATCTCGGGAGTCCCATTGCCGGCATATACCGTGATTTTGGGAATTGTATGGATGGGGTTACTGATTATTATCGTGCGTGATTCGGGCCCGTGTTCCCTTGCCCCTGGGGCCCTACCCTTGGGTGGGGGATACTCCTGCGTGATTGACTCTCACACTTGGATTGACGATAGGTTTAGTGACTTGGACAGTGAGACTTAGAGACTGATAGGTTTAGTGACATGTACATGCATTGATACTGATTCGATATATCCGCTTTACTGTTTACCTGCACTAGTTACTTCATGCTCATGTCATCACTCCATGCTTACTGTTTCATATTCATCATTATTGCACGTGTTCACATTTGTATTTATATATATTGATATCGTGTCGCTCTGACGACCTGAGTATGCATGCGCGGTTTGAGAAGCGGACTTAGCTTGGATCAGGACCTGACAAACCTCAAGGATATTGCGGACATCTAGATCAGCGACGCCAGCGCTGTCTTTTCCTTGATCTCTATCTGGTTAGTTTTATACTTGTTTTGATTTAGTGACTACATTTCTCATTACATGTGCATTGATTACTGATTACCACGTAAAGCAAGAAGTCGAAGTGTGACTACAGCAGGATATTCCTTGACCGTAGGAGCATGGCTGGCCTTGTCACCCCCCGTATTCCGTATTTTAGGAACTGGGGCGTGACATGGTTTTGACATTCTGTCACGCCCCACCCCCAATACAGAGAGTATTGTCCGCTCTGGCCGAACTCGTACGGTTTTGTCCTACGGGACGAACTGGACCCGACCAGGGGCCACTTACTAGGAGGTCATCCATCCCAGGACTTCCCTGGCCTGAGCACGCTTAACAATGGAGTTCTCAAACTCCAGTAGTGCTAGTTCACTTAAAAGGCGTCTCTGTATTTAAGAGTGGTATCATTCCATTTATAGTACAGATCTATCCTCTTTCGGAATGTATTCCGAAGATTCTCCATTGTTTTACAGTGGGTCCCCATGCTTATCTGGTATATATAGGTATACCGGATAATACAAGGGGCATTACCGCAAGTTTATCGGATATCCTAAGAATTCATATGGATATCTATTCTACCACGGTGAGGAACAAAAGGTGTTTGTTTTTCAATATGCTACCTTTTTAGAAAAGGAATTTCTTGTAAAAGAAATTAGTGGCAAAGAGGTAGAGCTGGAAGAAGTTCCAGCTATACAGACTACAACTGAAGATTTAGTGGAACCAGAGGATTCGATGGTTCCCAACGAACCTCAGCCTCTCCACCGATCTAGTAGGGTTCCTCATCCACCTGAGAGATACTACGGTTTTCTTATTGATGGTGGGAACGAGGATTGCATCATGGAAGATGATGACCCAACTAGCTTCGAGCAGGCCATCACGAGTGGGGACTCTGTAAAATGGCTGGATGCAATGCGATCTGAGATGGAATCCATGTACACCAACAAAGTATGGACTTTGGAAGATGCTCCTGAAGGGGTAAAACCCATCGGGAGCAAGTGGACCTTCAAGAAAAAATTTGGTGTAGATGGAAATATTGAGACTTTCAAAGCTAGACTTGTAGTAAAAGGTTTTTGTCAACGACCAGGTGTGGATTATGATGAAACCTTTTCTCCTGTGGCTATGCTTAAGTCCATCCGGATCCTACTTGCCATCGCTGCATACCATGACTACGAAATCTGGCAAATGGATGTTAAGACCGCCTATATAAATGGTGATTTAGAAGAGAGCGTGTACATGACTCAGCCAGAGGGCTTCGTGGATAGTGGGAGCAGCGGAAAGGTGTGCAAGCTGCTTAAATCAATCTACGGGTTAAAGAAGGTATCACAGAGTTGGAACATCTGTTTTGATGTGGCAGTCAAAGAATTTGACTTCGTCAAAAACGTAGATGAACCTGTATATACAAGAAGGTGGCAGACAGTAAGGTCATCTTCCTCGTATTGTACGTGGATGACATACTCTTGATAGGAAATGATGTTCCTATGCTGCACTCGGTCAAGCTCTTCTTATCACAAAGATTCTCCATGAAAGATCTGGGTGATGCCTCCTATATCCTGGGGATTAAGATCTATAGAGATAGATCTAAATGGATGCTGGGATTGTCCCAATCCAGGTACATTGACACCATACTAAAGAGATTTAGTATGGAGGATTCCAAGCGTGGGAATTTACCCACGATCTCAGGAGTCACTCTCTCCAAAAAGATGTCCCCCAAAACTGATTTGGAGAGGGCTCGCAAGCAAGGTATACCCTATGCTTCGGCAGTCGGGTCTATTATGTAGGCGATGTTATGTACCCAACCGGATGTAGCGTACGCACTGGGTGTTGTAAGCAGGTATCAATCGGATCCTGGGAAGAATCACTGGACAGCTGTGAAGAACATTCTTAAGTACTTAAGAAGGACTAAAGAAATGTTCTTGGTGTATGGTAACGGTGAACTCCAAGTTGAGTCCTTTACCGACTCGAGCTTCCAAAGTAATAAGGATGACTCTAAGTCGGTCTCGGGTTTTGTCTTCACCCTCAATGGAGGGGCGATTTGTTGGAAGAGTTCCAAGCAAGAAACCGTGGCAGACTCGACGATGGAGGCTGAATACATCGCTGCGAACGATGCTGCCAAAGAGGCTGTCTGGATGAAGAAGTTCATAACCGAACTTCGTGTGGTTCCGTCCATCGAGCATCCAATACCTTTGTATTGTGATAACAATGGAGCTGTGGCTTTAGCCAAGGAACCCAGGTCCCATCAGAGATCCAGGCATATTCTGAGGCGGTATCAGCTGATCAAGGAGATAGTTGATCGCCGGGAGATCGAGGTCAGGATAGTTGACATGAAGAATAACACGGCGGATCTACTCACGAAGGCCATACCCTAGATACAATTTGAGAGACTCTTCGGGATATTGGGTATGAGATACTACAACAACTAGCCTTAGTGCAAGTGGGAGATTGTTAGTTGTATGTATGCCCTAGAGGCTATTATTGTATATGATTGTATATTATAGTGGATGCTCGGACATATATAGAGAGGACTTTCTTGCTCGACATGATAGTATACTGTCTAGTTGCTCTTTATCTTAACATGTAGACTTGTATTGTGATATTGTCTCGCTCTCACATGTTGGTAAAGCCCTTGGGATGTACTTGACTACCAGGATTATGATGAGATCATACTACTGGGGCCAGGGTAGTCCACAAGTTCATCTTTTAATTGTTCCTAGTCGAGGGTGTATCAAGACAAGGCATCGATATTCCAGAGTAGACTAGCGTATACCCTTCATGACCCATATGATGGGCGATGGATGATCCCATATCCATTTGTGTTAGACATCAAAGATGGTATATTGGTTCTCAGTGAAGACTGGGTACACTGAATAGGACTCTTCAAGAACTCCTAGATGGTATTATACCTGACATCATATTGCAGTTCTCTGGTGACACTGGTACAGGTTAGTCTGTAGACTGGAGATCGTCATAGAGTCTTGTGTGATTCCCACTGTGCTTTGATTTCCACCTTACCACATTCAAGAGAACGTGCAAAATGGTGTTTTTTGGGTACAGTCCCGAGTCACATGGAGGCAATGAGCGATAGGAGGGGTTTCGTCTCTCCCGGTATTGGGGGTTGATATTGCGCTGTGCTCGATTGGCTATAACAGGAAGTCCCTGGCCAGGGATGATACGGAGATTTACTGGTAAGTGTTATCAGTAGTTTCTCGACCCGTTATGATCCTCATATCGGCATGACTTATCAAGTTACTGGGGCCCGACGTTTACCACCCCTAGACTAGATATACGACATATCAGACGAAGAGACCGGACTGTACGGTAGTGTTACTTATTGGATTCGCAGGAGTATGAGCAGGCTTGCTTGTTGATCTTCTGATCGCTCAATACTCGGGTAGACGTTACGTCCAGCTAGTACCGCCGACGGCTTGTGGGTGACTGATATGATCATCACCTACTGTCGGCGTATTGATGTGTCTTTAGAGTCCTACACAGAGATTTCCTGGCTCAGGCGAAACGAAGTAGGAGCACATATGTGATATGTGTGGGACCGAGATTAATACTGGTATGTGATACCGTATTCTATTCTCGCGATATGAGATATTGGTCGGTTATATATGATATAGCCGGGTTATCGAATCAAGTGTTGGTTCAATAAGTTGATATGAATAATATTAGTCAGTTATATGTGATATAGCCGGATTATTAAATCAAGTGTTAATTTAATAATTTAATGTATGATTATATATTTGATATATTAATTTTACAATAACTAATATTTTCTCACTTAAGCATTTCTTTTTCTCAGTTGTGCACATTCAATATATATGCGATATATATTATTGTGTCATGCTTGTTGTTGCATGCTACATGGGTGTATGAGACTCACACATTGCTAATGATAATGTGGGGATTTAATTATTAAGGATAATGCAAAATTAGGTGGAAAATTTTCAAGGTTAAGAAGCTTGGAGAAGCTTGTGAGAACCATTGACTTAGTCCACTAATTTTGTCTTAACCTAGATATTTATTAACCCAACCATCACCTTAAGCCATGGTTAAGTCTCTACATGAGTTAATATGAGATATTATCTCCCCCATGGTTTCTATTCTCACTCATTCATTCTCATTCCATTGTCATCTTCATCTTCTTCTTCATTCCAATTTTGCTCTCTAGCTTTTTGGAAAGTGAAGAACTATAGTGTGAAATATTATTCTAAAGTGAGAAAAAATCCTACTTCATTAACCTACACTAGATTAGCCATTTAGTTTAGGTCGTTTGCTTCACTAATTCACAATTAGTGAAGAGGTATCTTGAGTTGGAGATTCCTCGACATAGATCGTCTTCGGCCTCGAAGAATTCAAGCAAGCTTGTTCCTTTCGCCTTGTGAACCCTTACTAGAGTCCGGGAGATCACTACTTGGAGCGAAGGGACTACTAAACGGAGCTTTAGAAGTGCATGACCTGTCTACAAAGGTTGTATTCCTTATTCACTTAGTGTGATGTTGGATTACATGCTAGCTTACTCCTAATTTTCTCGTTAGATCCTTGGTATGGGTTGCATAGCTCTCTAGGTTTTTTTAAATTGCATACTTGATGCCCTATAAATCGTAGTTAGGGTGCTATAGAACCCAGCAATGGTATCAGAGCTACTAGGCATTGGATGTCGACCTATGGAGGGTTCTCACTGTGTGACAGTGTAGCGAAGCATAGGCTCTTACCCCCAGGGTGTCCCGAGACCGAAAGGTTTTCCGGCGTGTTGTAGTCCTCGCGAGGGGGCATGCGTAAAAAGTAGCTGCTGAGGGACCTGTAGGTGCCATGGCGATCCCATTGGATGGGGTGGCTGCCTGACTTTCATGGTATCGAGATACTAGGCATTGGATGTCGACCTATGAGGGTTTTTCACTATGTGTCAGTGTGGCGAAGCATAGGCTCTTACCCCCAGGGTGTCCCGAGACCAGAAGGTGTTCCGGCGGGTTGTAGTTCTCGTGAGGAGGCGTAAAAAGTAGTTGCTGGGTGCCACGGCGACCCCATTGGATAGGGTGGCTGCCTGACTTACATGGTATCAAAGCTACTAGGCATTGGATGTCGACCCATAGAGGGTTCTCACTGTGTGACAGTGTGGCGAAGCATAGGCTCTTACCCCCAGGTGTCCTGAGACCGGAAGGTGATCCGGCGGGTTGTAGTTCTCGCGATGGGGCATGCGTAAAAAGTAGCTGTTGAGGGATCTGTTGGTGCCACGGCGACCACTTTAGATGGGGTGGCTGCCTGACCAGCAGTGGTATCAGAGCCAAGCTAGAGCATTAGGAGTCATTTTGACGATGTTAGATGAATTGAGAAACCGAAATAACTCCGAAACCCCGAAACTAACCCCATACAAATCTGGCCGGAATTTTGAGCATGGGTTGGCTTCGATTTTTTTTGTTTCGGGGCTCTGGAGTTTAATGTTTCGTAGTCGTAATTTTAATATCGTCTCGGGTAACTTTGACGACGCTAAAAAGTTCGAATGAATATCAAAAACCCATTTTCACCCCTCTCTGGAAAACTTTCCAAAAGTTGGATTTTTCCAAGTTAAAAAAATTATTCAAATATCATGCTGGTAATTCTATGGACCCTCTAGAAGAACGATACCCAAACTTGACTCTTTGACCGCGGAACCGCGGCCAAACCCTAGGGTTTGCGGCTGTTCCGCGGTGCTAAAAGTGAGGCATGGGTCGGCCCTTCTACGGTTGGTCCGTAGGTGCTATGGCATGTTCTGGGTATTTTTTTAAACTGTGCTCAAGAGTTGAGCTCTCTGGGAAATTTTGGGTGTTTGTTGATTCGATCGAAATATTTAACATCGTTTAGCTATCTGTGAAATGTGATATAATATTTGGAACTCATTTTGGGTGTTTGTTGATTCGATCGAAATGTTTGACATCGTCTAGCTATCTCTGAAATGTGATACAATATTTGTAATTCAATGGTTAGGCATGAAATCCGATGTATGTGATATTTCGGTTTTATGATGTCTAAGGTGGTTGCGGATTCCAATTGTTGTAGTTTTCAATTTATTCTCTGCGACCGTAAGTGTAATATGTGGTGTATCGCCGGTTTCGTTGCTATATGTCAACGACAATTGGGATACGCATATTTACTTACGTTGATGACATGTGATGTTATGTGTTGCTGTGATATGTTATTTTGGATCGTCGTGTTTGAATAGCCGGGTTTTTTTAATGTGAGATGAGAGTTTTTCATTTTCATTCATGTAAAAACTTGTATGTAATATTCTTTTATTGGGGCACATCCGGGTTGAAGATGATATCACCATTGATGTATATTATTTACTTTTCCGCATTAGGATAGACCCAAGGTGGGGAGCACAAGTAACCAGGTTCTAGAGTCCAGTGGGAGACCATCTCGAAGAGTACAGACTGGGTCACCTAACTCTAGAATTGGTAGGGTTTCTTGCCGCTCTCGTAGGGTTCTAGGGATGTAGGTTTGGCTATTCATCATGACCGTGGAATCCTTGTTTTTTACTGGATTAATTTAAAACACGGAATTCCTAGTATATCCAATATTTCATATGTGGACTTCTGCTGCTAATATTCTGTGATGTGATCACTTTATATGATGAAACGAATGTTGTTATTATATATATGATATATAATAAACATTGCTTATGCTTTGCACCTGCGCTAGTCCCGCCCCGCTATGTCGTTAGTTAAGTAACCTAACGGTGCATAACGGGACAATGTGGCTAATGCGGATGGCATAAGCGTACGTTCTATTTTCGTTTCTTCTGTGATGTTTAGGAAGCATAATTGATGGGACTTCGTTAATGAGATTAATGAAAAAGAAAGAAACCTAAAGATGTTGTAGAATCAAATTTTCAAAAAGGGTAGCTCTAGTTTTTGTTTTACATAGTGGTATTCCTTGATAAATACCCAGCACCTCATTCGATGAGGAATGATCCGAGATCCTTTCACCGGGAGTGACCTCTTTAGCAAAAAGCTAGCAGATGCTACAACCCACTCGGTTTTGTCTTTTGATTGCTTCTCTAGTTCTTGCTTTGCATAGTTGTATTCATGAATATCCAGCACCTCATTCGATGAGGAAAGAGCCGATATCCCTTCACCGGGAGTGGCCTCTTTAGCAAAACTAGTAAAAGCCTAAAAAACACTCCTTTTCAAAATCACTCAATTCTACAACAATATCAAGTTCATTACGCAAAAGGTTTTCTGAAAAATCTGTCGTAGCCCTCCGTCATTTCAGATAAGTGCTACTTAGTATTCGTGCTACGTCTATTGACCTTGTTAAGGCATAGTGGGCGGTAGCTGATTAGTGCTTATCTGCTTAAGCATGTGATACGATTGGATTAGGGTAGTTGTACGACTTTGTTGACCTTGTTAAGGGTCGTATGGATGGGTTTAATTCAATCATAAAATGTCCGGGTTGAACTTGGCTAGCACTTATGATTTGCTGACCTTGTTATGGTCATAAGTTGCTAGGGGCAGAATATTATCAGGAATTTCAAGTGTTGAAATTTGTAATGAGATTGCATACCTTCTATGAGATAGTTGGATCCCGATACCCACTGCGAGTAAGAGTTACTCCTGGTAGAGTTTTACATATTACAATTAGCCGATCAAAGTAGGTGTCTAGAAAGGTTTTAACGGGGTTACGCCCCCAGGAAAATGAGGTTTATTTTAATTAGGTCCGTGCGAAAGCACGGGGAATCTCTCTCAAAGTACCGACACTGGCCTGGCCGAAAGATTGGCAAACTTGTAGGGTGTAATTAATCCCGACTAGTCTTATCTTTTAGGGTTTGAAGGAAGATTTGATAAAAACGGTGGGAGCTGTTGGATATGTATGCCCTAGAGGCCATTATTGTATAGTACTAGTTTGTATAATATATTTTGGAGGTTTGGGATATATATACGGGTTTACGACAGTCTTGCTCGATATAGTAGTATGCTACTTGGTTTGTTTCTATCTTAATATGTGCATATGTTTCTTTTAATATATCGCTAAGAACATATTGATGGAGCCCTTAGGATCTTTGCTTGACTACCGGCGTTGTGATGGCGATCACACTAGTGGGGACTGGGTAGTCTATAAGCACATCCTTATTTTGGTCCCTAGTCGTAGGATTATCGAGACAGGGCATCGATACTCCAGAGTAGACTGGTGCATACGCTTCTCATCCCAGCAGGGGAGATGGTCTGTCCCACAGCCATTAGTACGTCGTACTGGAGATAGTATGCAAGTGCTCGTTAGGTTACGAGTACACTGGATAGGACTCGTCGGGAACTGTTGGTTGGTAGTATACCTATCGTCAGTTAACAGTTCCCAGGTGACATGAGTACAGCTTAGTCCGCTGACTTGACACTGTCACTTCGCCTCGAGTGTGTTCCCACTGTTCTTAGATTACTACCCTACCACGGCTCTATTGAGTCGTGCAAACAAGTAGTAGTTGGGTGCAGTCCTGAAGCACTTGGAGACAGTGACGGTTAGACAGGATTCATCTCTCCCGGTATTGGGAGTTGATATCGCGCTGTGTCTAGGAGAGCCATTACATATAGTCGTCCCTGACCAAGGCAAGCGAGAATTACTGGTGGTGTTTCCAGTAGTTTCTCAGGGTGTTCTGTGCTACATTCCGACATGACTTGTACCGCTATTAGGAGACTGACGTTTACCGCCCCCTAGGCCCGCCATGCGATACTCTCAGACGAACAGACCGGACTGTACGGAGATTGTCACTTTCAGGCTCAGTAGGAGTTCGGATGGGTTCACTTCATGAGTCTTCTTATCGGCATCTACCTAGGGACCGTTACGTAAAGCTAGTACCGCTTGCGGCCTGTAGTTAAACCCACTGCCAGCGTAGTGTCGAGTCTTTAGAGCCCCACACAAAGGGTTATTCGCCTTTGGGCAAAACAGAGTAGAGGTCATATGGTTTTGCGACGGGGTTCGTTCACATCCGCGCACTTGTGCATGTTTGGTGTCCGGGCAGTTATTACTAGCAGGCTTTAGTTTAAGCCAGATCCTAATATTTGTTTTGGGATTGGTTTTGTCTCATTGTATTCATGGTCCTCGGAACACGGATGCGGGTGTGTATGCACAGTTGACAGAGGCAGAGGAATCTCATTAGGGTTTTTGACAGTTGACCTTTTCTTAACCCTAATGAAAATGGGAAATATGATTAATGATATTAATTAAGGATAATTGTGCCATGGTTGTAGGGTTCTTAGGCACTCTTACAAGGCTCTATAAGGCATCAACCATGCCCGAATAAAAATTTAGACGTTCCGAACAACCCAAAGTCGGAATCTTTGCTAGATTATTAGGGTTTAACATGCAAGTAAATATCTTTACAACTAAGTGTGAGGGATTACAACCTTTGTAGTCCGCTCCTTCGCTTCATAAGCTCCGTGTTGAGGTCCCTTCCCTGCGATCATCAAGAACTCCGACTCTCGTGAGGCTCCAAGAAGTGAATGATGCATCTTGCTTGAAGCCTTCATGATCTAAGATGATCTACCTTGAAGAATCTCTAACCCAAGCTTACACTTCACTAAACAACTTATTAGAGAAGTGAACACCCTAATCTAAGTGGCTAGAATAGATGAGGATGATGAAGTAGGAATTTTTCTCTCTTTTGTTTTCTATTTCTCACACTTATTCATCACAAACACACAAGCTAGTGAAGGTTTTTCAAGAGCTAGAAGAAGAAGAAAGGAGCTAATCCTTTTGTGATGAATAATCAATTATTGTAGTGGTTACAAATCTAACCAAGGGTTAAGCATGAAGGAGTTAACCCTTGTAGAGAATTAACTTGAGTTAATGGTTTGGATTGGGTTAACATAATATCTTCACAAAATATCAAGCCAAAGACAAAGTCAAAGCTTCATGAAGCTTCATGCAAAAGCTAACCCTAATCCAAACCCTAACCAAGTTTAAACCCTAAACCAATGTTAAATTTGTAACCCTAACATGTTACAATATTATATATCACATATACAATATATTTTGTAACAATAGAAAATAATACAATTAACATATATCGCATATATATCAATGTATTATCCCATGAGAAAATGAATCAATAAAGCGAGCTTATATTAGTTAACGTAACGTAATATATCACATATATAATTATACATTAAATTATCGAATCAACACTTGATCCAACAATCCGGCTATATTACATATAACCGACTAATATAACATGTACCAATTCATCGAATCAACACTTGATCCGATGACCCGGTTATATCACATATACCCGGCCGATAGCTCATATCGTGAGAATAGAATACGGTATCTCATATCGTATTATTCTCGGTCCTGCACATATCACATATGTTCTCCTACTCCGTTTTGCCTGAGCCAAGAAACCTCTGTGTAGGACTCTAAAGAATCGTCAATACGTCGGCAGTAGGTGATGATCATATCAAACACCCACAAGCTGCAAGCGGTCAGCTAAACGTAACAGCCACCCAGGTATTGAGCGATCAGAAGATCAACAAGCAAGCCTGTACATTCTCTTGTGAATCCAATCAGTAACACTACCGTACAGTCCGGTCTCTTCGTCTGATATGTTGCATATCTAGTCTAGGGGTGGTATACGTCAGACCCCAGTGACCGATAAGTCATGTCGATATAAGGCTCATAACAGGTCGAGAAACTACTAATAACTCTTACCAGCAGCACTCCATATCAGCCCTGGCCAGGGACTTCCAGTTATAGCCAATCGAACACAGCACAACATCAACTCCCAATACCGGGAAAGACGAAACCCCTCCTATCGCTCATTGCCTCCATGTGATTCGGGACTGTACCCAAAAGCCACCGTTTTGCACGCCCTCTTGGACGTGGTAAGGTGGAAATCAAAGCACAGTGGGAATCACACAAGAATCTATGACGATCTCAGGTCTACAGACTAACCTGTACCAGTGTCACCGGAGAACTGCTATCTAACGATAGGTATAATACCATCTAGGAGTTCTCGGCGAGTCCGTTCAGTGTACCCAGTCTCCACTGAGCACCCATACACCATCTTTGATATCAAACACCAATGGATATGGGATCATCCATCGTCCATCATATGGGTCAAGATGCGTATACGCTAGTCTACTCTGGTGTATCGATGCCCTGTCTCGACACACCCTTGATTAAGAACAATTATAGGATGTACTCTTTGACTACCCTGGCCCCACTATTGTGATCTCATCACAGTACCAGTAGTCGAGTACATATCCTGAGGGCTTTATCAACATGTGAGAGCAAGACAGTAAACTAATACAAGTCAACATGTTAAGACAAAGTGAAACAAATAGCATACTATCATGTCGAGCAAGAAAGTCCTCTCTATATATATCAAAGCATCCACTATAATATACATCATATGTACAACAATGACCTCTTGGGCATATATATAACTAACAATCTCCCACTTGCACTAAGGCCAGCTGTTGTAGTATCTCATACCAAACATCACGAAGAGTCTCTCAAATTGTATCTGGGGAATGGCCTTCGTGAGTGGATCCGCAGTGTTGTCCTTCATGTCAACCCTTCTGACCTCGATCTCGCGGCAATCAACTATCTCCCGGATCCGGTGATACCACCTCAGAATATGTCTGGATTTCTGATAGGACCTGGGTTCCTTGGCCAAAGCCACAGCTCCATTGTTATTACAATACAAGGGTATTGGATGCTCAATGGATGGAACCACACCAAGTTCAGTGATGAACTTCTTCATCCAGACAGCCTCTTTGGCAGCATCGTTGGCAGCGATGTATTCAGCCTCCATCATCGAGTCTGCCACGGTTTCTTGCTTGGAACTCTTCCAACAAACCGCCCCTCCATTTAGGGTTAAGACAAATCCCGAGTACGACTTAGAGTCGTCCTTATCACTTTGGAAGCTTGAATCGGTAAAGGACTCTACCTGGAGTTCTCCGTTACCATACACCAAGAACATATCCTTAGTTCTTCTCAAGTACTTGAGAATGTTCTTCACAGCTGTCCAGTGACTCTCTCCAGGATCTTCTTGATACCTACTCACTACACTTAGTGAGTATGCCACATCGGGTCTCGTACATAGCATCGCATACATGATAGAGCCTACTGCCGAAGCATAGGGTATCCCTTGCATGCGAGCTCTCTCCAAATCTGTCTTAAGAGACATCTCTTTGGAGAGAGTGAGTCCAGAGATCGTGGGTTGGTTCCCACGCTTGGATTCTTCCATACTAAACCTCTTTAGTATGGTGTCAATGTACCTGGATTGGGACAATCCCAGTATCCTCTTGGATCTATCTCTATAGATCCTAATCCCCAAAATGCAGGAGGCATCACCTAGATCTTTCATTGAGAATCTATGTGATAAGAAGAGCTTGACCAAGTGCAGCATAGGAACATCATTTCCTATCAAGAGTATGTCATCTACGTACAATACGAGGAAGACAACCTTACTCTCTGCAACCTTCTTGTAAATACAAGGTTCATCTATGTTCTTGATGAAGTCAAACTCTTTGACTACAACATCAAAGCAGATGTTCCAACTCCGCGTTGCTTGCTTCAACCCGTAGATGGATTTAAGCAGCTTGCGCACCTTTCCGCTGCTCCCACTATCTACGAAGTCCTCTGGCTGAGTCATGTACACGCACTCCTCTAAATCACCATTTAGAAAAGCAGTCTTAACATCCATTTGCCAGATTTCGTAGTCATGGTATGCAGCAATGGCAAGTAAGATCCGGATGGACTTAAGCATAGCCACTGGAGAAAAAGTTTCGTCATAATCCACACCTGGTTGTTGACGAAAACCCTTTGCAACAAGTCTAGCTTTGAAAGTCTCCACTTTTCCATCTACACCAAGTTTCTTCTTAAAGATCCACTTGCTCCCAATGGGTTTTACCCCTTCAGGAGCAACTTCCAAAGTCCATACTTTGTTGGTGTACATGGATTCCATCTCAGATCGCATTGCATCCAGCCATTTCACAGAGTCCCCACTTGTGATGGCCTGCTCGAAGCTAGTCGGGTCATCATCTTCCATGATGCAATCCTCACTTCCACCGTCTATGAGAAAACCGTAGTATCTTTCAGGTGGATGAGGAACCCTACTAGATCGGCGGAGAGGCTGAGATTCGTTGGGAACTACTGAATCATCTGGTTCCACTAAGTCTTCAGTTATAGTTTGTGGTGCTGGAACTTCTTCCAGCTCTACCTCTTTACCACTAATTTCTTTTGCAAGAAATTCCTTTTCTAAAAAGGTGGCATGTTAAGCAACAAACACCTTTTGCTCCTCACTATGGTAGAAAAAATATCCATAAGAATTCTTCGGATATCCTACAAACTTGCAAAGAACTGATCGTGCCTCGAGTTTGTCCGGATTTTGCCTTTTGACATAGGCCGGACAACCCCATATCTTAACTCGTTTAAGATACGGTCTTTTCCCACTCCATATCTCATATGATGTGGTAGGTACAGATTTAGACGGAACTTGATTCAATAGGTATGCTGCTGTCTCAAGCGCATAACCCCAGAAAGAAATTGGTAACTCAGCAGTACTCATCATAGAGCGCACCATATCTAATAGGGTGCGATTCCTCCGCTCCGATACACCGTTGTGCTGTGGTGTATAACGAGGAGTAAGCTGAGAGAGAATCCCATTTTCTTTTAGATAATCTAGGAACTCATTGCTTAAGTATTCTCCTCCTCGATCAGATCGAAGGATCTTAATACTTTTGCCCGTTTGGTTCTCTACTTCATGCTTATATTCCCTGAATTTCTCAAAAGCTTCAGACTTGTGTTTCATCAGGAACACATGTCCGAATCTTGAGAGATCGTCAATGAATGTAATGAAGTAGGAAGAACCATTCTTGGCGTGTGTAGACATGGGACCGCATACATCACTATGTACCAGTCCTAAGAGTTCGGTAACTCTTTCTACGTGTCCACTAAACGGAGTTTTGGTCATTTTTCCTCTGAGACATGAATGGCAAGTATCATAAGATGATAATTCGAACGGATTCAAATATCCATCCTTATGTAACTTTGCCAGTCATGTCGCATTGATATGACCAAGTCTACAATGCCACAAGAAGGATTCGTTCATTTCTGAACTTTTCCTCTTGTGTGTGTTTTGTACATTAAGGACTGTCGTTTGATTGAGAACGTATATCCCATTAAATAACGAACCTGATCCAATCAACTTTTGATTCAGGAATATGTTCATAACATTATCCTGTACTACAAAATTATATCCTTCTTTGCTCAATAAAGAAACTGATATAAGATTGCATATCAGGGTCGGAATGTAATAGCATTCGTTCAGAATCAATGTATTACCATTTGGTAACACAAGGTGATATTCGCCAATTGCTTTGGCTGCAACATTTTCACCATTCCCTACTCTTACGGAATGATCACTCTCTCCCAGTTCCCTACCTTTACGTAGCCCATGTAACATATTACATATATGGGATCCCGATCCGGTATCTAATACCCAGGACGTAGAGTGAACTGAGAAACAGTTCTCGATAACTAACACACCTGAAGAAGATGCATCAGCTTTCTTATTCTTCGTCTGGGCGGCGTGAGAATCCAGATATTCTCCTATTCCCTGCTCAGTCTTATAACACTTATAAGAAAGAACGGGACCAACGTTCCCCTGCTCAGTATAATAAGCAGGTTCAGTCAATACATCCATATTATTATCTTGATTAAGGCCTGACGGGGTCGCTACCTGGAGAGAGAGAGAAGAAAACACTTTAGCGTATGCTCTTGCAAGATTAGATTGGTTATTATCTTATCTAATCAGGATATCTCCCACTGTTTTTATCAAATCTTCCTTCAAACCCTAAAAGGTAAGATTAGCCGGGATTAATTACACCTTACAAGTTCGCCAATCTTTCAGCCAGGCCAGTGTCGATACTTTGAGGGAGGTTCCCCGTGCTTTCGCACGGACCTAATTAAAATAAATCTCATTTTCCCAGAGGCATAACCCCGTTAACACCTTTCTAGACACCTACTTGATCGGCTAATTGTCCTGTGTAAAATTCTCCCAGGAGTAACTCTTACTCGCAGTGGGTATCGGGATCCAATTATCTCATAGGAGGTATGCAATCTCATTGCAAATTTCACCACTTGAAATTCCCAATAATATTTTGCCCCTAGCGATCTATGATCTTGACTAAGTCAACAAACCATAAATCGCAAGTCAAGTTTAACCTGTACATTTCCTGATTGAATTAAACCCATCCGTACGACCCTTGACTAAGTCAACAAGGCCTTACGACTACCCTAATCCAATCACATCTCATGTTTTAACAGATAAACTCTAATTAGCTACCGTACACTGTGCCTTAACAAGGTCAACAAACGCAGCACGAATACTAAGTATGATTTATCTGAAACGACAGAGAGCTACGCAGGTTTTTCAGAAAACCATGAGCGTAAAGAACTTGATATCGTTGTAGAAACAAGTGATTTTGAAAAGGAGTGTTTTTGAGGCTTTTTTAGTTTCGCTAAAGAGGTCACTCCCGGTGAAGGGATCTCGGCTCTTTCCCCATCGAATAAGGTGCAGGATTTATCATATATACCGCTGTGCAAAGCAAGAACTATAGAAGCTGTCAAAAACTAAACCGCGAGTTTGTAGCATCTGCCAGTTTCGCTAAAGAGGTCACTCCCGGTGACGGGATCTCGGCTCTTTCTTCATCGAATAAGGTGCAAGGTATATCATATATACCACTATGCAAAGCAAATCTGTAGCTACCCTTTTTATAAAGTTTTGATTCTACAACATATTTTAGGTTTCTTTTCTTTTTATTAATCTCATTAATAAATCCCATCAGCTTATGCTTCCTGAGCAACACAGAAAAAACGAAAGCAGTAATATTTATATATCAGCATATATATATATATATATATATATAGTATAAGCATTCGTCTCAGGCAGTAATATGATCTCATCACAGAACATTGCAGCAGAAGAACATATATGAAATATTGGATATACTAGGATGTCTGTGTTTTTAATACGAGACGGTATAAAACACGGATTCCACGGTCGCGATGAATAGCCAAACCCACATCCCTAGACCCCTACGAGAGCGGCAAGTAACACTGCCAATTCTAGGGTTAGGAGACCCGGTCTCGACTCCTCGAGATGGCCTCCCACTGGACCCCAGAACCCGGTTACTTGTGCTCCCCTCCTTGGGTCTACCTAATGCGGAAAAGTAAATAATATACAATGGTGACATCAACCTCATCCCGGAAGTGCCCCAATAAAAGAATATTACATACAAATGAATTTTACATGAATGAAAATAAAAACCCTCATCTCACATAAAACCCCCGGCTATTCAGAACACGACGATCCAATATAACATATCACAGCAACACATAATATCACATATCATCAATGTAAGTAAGTATGCATACACCGATCGTCGTTGATGTATAGCAACAAAAACCGGTAATACAACTACATACTACACTTACGGTCACAGAAAAGAAATTGTAAAACTACATCATTTGGAATCCACAATCACTTTAGACATCGTAAATCCGAAATATCACATACTTCGCATTTCATGCCTAACTATATGAATTCCACATATTGTATCACATTCCAGATAAATAGACAATATTAAACTTTCCGATCGAATTAATCAAATACCCAAGATTTCCTAAATAGCTCAACACTTGAGCGGAGTTCAAATAATCCCAGAATATGTCACAGTACCAATGGTCCGGCCGTAGAAGGGTCAAGTCAACGACTCACATGTGGCACGCCGTACTGCCCCAAACCCTTAGATTTAGAGGCAGTTCAGACGGTCACATAATCGAGTTAAGGTTTGTGTTCTTCTAAAGGGTCCACCGCGTTACTTGCACATTTTTCCGAAAGATTTAAACCCAAGAAAAATTCAACACTTGAAAGTTTTTCGTGCCGGGAAAAAATGAGTTAATGATATCCGTTCGAACATTTTAATAGTTTCTAAATTATCCGGAAAAGGAACGAAATTAAATTTTCCGATCGAATCAACGAATTCAAAATAATCCCCATAATACACAACACTTGAGTCAGATTAAAAATACCCAGAAATATACTTAATCACCTATGGATATTTCTGTGCCAAAACGAGTCAATAAGACTTCTGTACGGCCGCGGAGCCGTGGCACAAGCTAGGTGTAGCCGTGGTTCCGCGGCGGTTTGTACGGCTTATTGCCACGTTTTCCACAGTAATGCTTATATTTCCCTGTTGGTATTTTAAAGTATTTTTAATACAGAAAAAATCACATTTTTAAAAAATTTCCAGAGAGGGGGTCTTTTTCGATGTTTCGGGGTTCGATCAGAGTTTTAACTTCGTATACACGTCGTCTAATGCTCTAGCTAGACTCTGATACCACTGTAGGGTTCTTAGACACTCTTACAAGGCTCTACAAGGCATCAACCATGCCCGAATAAAAATTTACACGTGCCGAACAACCCAAAGCCAGAATCTTTGCTAGATTATTAGGGTTTAACATGCAAGTAAATATCTTTACAACTAAGTGTGAGGGATTACAACCTTTGTAGTCCGTTCCTTCGCTTCATAAGCTCCGTGTTGAGGTCCCTTCCCTGCGATCATCAAGAACTCTGACTCTCGTGAGGCTCCAAGAGGTGAATGATGCATCTTGCTCGAAGTCTTCATGATCTAAGATGATCTACCTTGAAGAATCTCTAACCCAAACTTACACTTCACTAAACAACTTATTTGAGAAGTGAACACCCTAATCTAAGTGGCTAGAATATATGAGGATGATGAAATAGGAATTTTGCTCTCTTGTGTTTTCTATTTCTTACACTTATTCATCACAAACACACAAGCTAGTGAAGGTTTTTCAAGAGCTAGAAGAAGAAGAAAGGAGCTAATCCTTTTGTGATGAATAATGAATTATTGTAGTGGTTACAAATCTAACCAAGGGTTAAGCATGAAGGAGTTAACCTTTGTAGAGAATTAACTTAAGTTAATGGTTTGGATTGGGTTAACATAATATCTTCACAAAATATCAAGCCAAAGACAAAGTCAAAGCTTCATGAAGCTTCATGGAAGCTTCATGCAAAAGCTAACCCTAATGCAAACCCTAACCAAGTTTAAACCCTAAACCAATGTTAAATTTGTAACCCTAACATGTTACAATATTATATATCACATATACAATATATTTTGTAACAATAGAAAATAATACAATTAACATATATCGCATATATATCAATGTATTATCCCGTGAGAAAATGAATCAATAAAGCGAGCTTATATTAGTTAACGTAACGTAATATATCACATATATAATTATACATTAAATTATCGAATCAACACTTGATCCGACAATCCTGCTATATTACATATAACCGACTAATATAACATGTGCCAATTCATCGAATCAACACTTGATCCGATGACCCGGTTATATCACATATACCCGGCCGATATCTCATATCGCGAGAATAGAATACGGTATCTCATATCATATTATTCTCGTTCCCACACATATCACATATGTTCTCCTACTCCATTTTGCCTGAGCCAGGAAACCTCTGTGTAGGACTCTAAAGAATCGTCAATACGCCGGTAGTAGGTGATGATCATATCAAACACCCACAAGCTGCAAGCGGTCAGCTAAACGTAACAGCCACCCAGGTATTGAGCAATCAGAAGATCAACAAGCAAGCCTGTACATTCTCCTGTGAATCCAATCAGTAATACTCCCGTACAGTCCGGTCTCTTCGTCTGATATGTTGCATATCTAGTCTAGGGGTGGTATAGTCAGACCCCAGTAACCGATAAGTCGTGTCGATATAAGGCTCATAACGGGTCGAGAAACTACTGATAACTCTTACCAGCAGCACTCCATATCAGCCCTGGCCAGGGACTTCCAGTTATAGCCAATCGAACACAGCACAACATCAACTCCTAATACCGGGAGAGACGAAAACCCTCCTATTGCTCATTGCCTCCATGTGATTCGGGACTGTACCTAAAAGCTACCGTTTTGCACGCCCTCTTCGACGTGGTAAGGTGGAAATCAAAGCACAGTGGGAATCACACAAGACTCTATGACGATCTCGGGTCTACAGACTAACCTGTACCAGTGTCACCGGAGAATTGCTATCTGACGATAGGTATATACCATCTAGGAGTTCTCGGCGAGTCCGTTCAGTATACCCAGTCTCCACTGAGCACCCGTACACCATCTTTGATGTCAAACACCAATGGATATGGGATCATCCATCGCCCATCATATGGGTCAAGATGCGTATACGCTAATCTACTCTGGTGTATCGATGCCTTGTCTTGACATACCCTCGACTAGGAACAATTATAGGATGTACTCTTTGACTACCCTGGCCCCACTAGTGTGATCTCATCACAGTCCCAGTAGTCGAGTACATATCCTGAGGGCTTTATCAACATGTGAGAGAAAGACAGTAAACTAATACAAGTCAACATGTTAAGACAAAGTGAAACCAAATAGCATACTATCAAGTCGAGCAAGAAAGTCCTCTCTATATATATCCAAGCATCCACTATAATATACATCATATGTTCAACAATGGCCTCTAGAGCATATATATAACTAACAATGGTTAGGTTGACCATTTGACTTTTGTTGACCTTTTGACTTTTGTTGCCCGGTTGACTTTTGTTGACATTTTGACCATCATCATTTCATTTGAAAGATGCTTCTTGATTCTTGCAAATTGCATTTATTATGAAATGATAATGGTCATTCTAAATGAACCATCACGTTTATCTTTATTGTTATATTTATTATTTCATATTATCTCTTTTGTGAGCATGGTTGTAGAATTCTATTTCTCGTTCTATCATGCTCTTTCTCTTTCTTCAAAAAGCTCATCCTCTTCCTCTCTCAAAGCTCTCATCTCTCATGTGTTGAGAACCATGAGCTTGTGAGATTAAACCATCAAGACTACTCTCTACTCATTCTAGGGTTCTAGCTTTAGCAAGCCAAGCACTTTAGTTACCTCTTGGTTGAGGTAGGAGCTCAAGGTAGAGGCCTTCGGGTGGATCTTTTGTAACACCTTAGAATGTATTTTGTGGCTAATTATATTTTAATATATAGTTTTTAACAAAAAGTTTACCAATTTGGTTTTTAATTATTTTATCCTATTTAATGAATATTTTATTAGATTTTTCCTAGCCTTGCACACACTTGTGCATGTTAACTAGGGTGTTAATTTGGGGTTTAGCCATGATTAGCATCATGGTGAGCTAACCATTTCTTTAAGCTAGTTTAAAAATTTATATTAAGTGCTTTGGGTTTTCTTTTCATAGTTGTTCTTTTAAAAAGATAAATAAAAAAATGAATTTAAAAAGGATTTTTAAATTTGACTTTCTTGTTGACTTTGAGAGAGAAGAGCATGGGCAACATGGCATGACCTATGCCCATTTAATGAGAGAGAGAGAGAGAGAGAATGGGAGTTTTTTTTTTATTTTCTCTCATTTCTCTCATTCTCTCTTTCTGTCATACTCTCACACACACACCCACACACTCACCATCAGCAGCTTCAGCAGCAGCGCCTGAAGCATGAGCAACACCAGCAAAGGCATCAACATCAGCAGCAAGCAGCTTCAGCAGTAGCAGCAGACAGCATCAGCAGCAGCTTCTGGCAGCAGCAGCAGGAGCTCCAGCAACTGCAGCAGCCCTTATCTCCTCCATACACTCTTTCACCTGCTTCTTAGGGTTCCATAGGGTATATTTTCTGAACCCAATTCCCTTTTTCCTAAGCTTGTATGTTGATTTGCTTCGGTTTGCGATTAAAGTTAACTTTTGTGCTATATATGGTGAATTATGTGGAATGTTGGTTAAGTGATGATTGTGTTAGTTAACCTAGCTTATTTTAGTGTTATTAGGGTCATCTCAACTGAGAAATTCCCCAGATTTCACTAAAATACCATAGGGTTTGTGTTTTGTGCAAAATCAGTGTTTTTAGGCGATATATTGGCATCCTGTGATCTGCTATTGACCCGGACCCTTCAGAACAAAATTGAGGAAACTGGAACATGCTTATTAGGTCAGAACCACACCACCAGAACACGAGCCCCTATCTCCAAATCTTGGCCGCAGATTTAATCAATCTGGCCGCAATTTGCGGCCAGCAAGAGGGGTGGGGTCTTGGGGTTTTGGGTACTGTAGTCTGCTGTGATTTGTAATGTTTTGGCATGTATAGTTTTGTAAGATTTGACCCATAGGAAAATCTGGGACAATATATCGTAATTCTAGTTCGTTGTGCTTGCGCGATACGCACGATACGTGAGTAGGTTCTGTGATCCAGCGTGTCGCGGTAGTTTTAGACGTGTATACACACGTTTTAGCGTATCGTGCACGCGCACGTTTAGTTCGCAACGCGAGTTTCTCGTTTAGTGTAGATATCGCGTTTTGTGAGATATTTGGCTTATATATGGATTCCTTGTCTAACTTTCAGGTTTGCAGGCGAGTACATCAGACGCAGCAGCAAAAGGGAAGAAGGTGATCGGCTACGTGTAGCACGCGACCAGGTGAATAGATTTAACATCTACAGGGGAATCGCCCGCATGGCGTTATGCGTCTGGGCTAGAATTCTAATACTTGTCGCATATTCTACGTCATTGTTAGAATTGCGTCTTTACCCTATTACTTAGATATAGTTGTACTGTGACTAGTAGCCGTAGGACACTACACATATTATTGACGGTTCATGTTGCACGAGCACGGATTGTATGCTACACACACCATCAATAATTGCCATGTCACACACAAACCATTATAGATATTATATTGCTTGGTTAGGGACCTTGTGACATTGATTCGTACTGCTTATCACATATGACATTTACCATACTTGTATACCTATAGAGTATCGTACCATTAGTGATAGGTACATATACCATTTACGATGCAGCTACAGGTATACCTTGCTCATATTTTACTTATACCCAGAGGGGTATACTACATCTTTTACTTATAGGTAGACACCTATACTTAGCTGTACCTTATTGATTTCGCATACGTCTGGTTTCAGCTACATAGTTTCATTTACATGCTCGCATTTCAGATATATCGCACATATTTATTCCTGGATTTGCGCATTGTTATTTGGATTTTACATGATGTTTTCTGGATTTGGGAACCACGGGAGTTCATGAAATTATGCATACATTGAAAAACCCGGTTTCCTTGATATGATATTTGCGCAGCCACCATGAGATTTATCGGTTCTGATTTTATACCCCATACGAGGAGTGGGTGCTGTATGAGGGTACAAGGTGGGGCCCGGTATGGTTCCCCTCGGCAAAAAGATCGATGGACTTTGCCGATTGAGCCTGGAGGCGGGCGAGTACCTACCGGTGACAGTACCAATGACTCGGCGGGGATCATGGGGATACCGTTGGGAGTCATGCATGTATGGATACGTCGAAAGGCGAAGGTCAGAGCTAGGCACTCGTGCTTTCGGGATAGCGTATCATACGTACCTATCAGGATGCTAGTCTTGGTGACGGCATCTGATAGATCAGGATTTCTGTGTCGATGCTTGGCACATTGTTTTCATGATATTTCTTTTAACACCTTTGTATATATAACAGGGGATTTAGCCGTTGTTATATATACCCTTATACCAATATTAGTAGAATGGGACGCTAATATATGTGTATTGACCCCATCATATTTATTTCTGCAAATATATATATTTAGGATGCTAGAATTTTACTTGAGATTTGATTTGGGATATTGGGTGATTCTTTGAGATTAGATACTGGATACATATGAGATTGTCGATTTTGTACATTCGGGATATAGGAGATTATTCGATATTGTACATTGAGGAGATGTGAGACTTATATGATATGAGAGCCCAACTTGGGGGCTGATTTGAGGAATTGGGATTTGAGTGTCTCGATGGATTGTGATCCTACCACGATGTCAGGTTTCCTTGGGAATGACATATTTTACTCCATACCTCATACCTATTTGCTTATGCACTGTTCCATGTAGTAGGAGTACCTGTTAGTGTACCCTTCATGATTGTTGCATATCTACATTCTCATATCCCTATCGCATGATTATTGCATACTATTGTCATATCACTATTGCTTCATATATTGATTGTACCTGTTAGTGTACTTTCCATTATTCTGCATTCACATGACCTGTTATTACTGTAAATTGCATATCGTAGATTCATGCTGTACGTACATACCTGCGATTACCTGCATATGTTATCTACTATTCACGAGTTGGCAACTCACCCCCGTTGTGCCACAGGTGTTGCAGGGTGTTCCCCAGAGTAGTCAAGGCGGGCTATTCATCTATCATCTTTTGCTACAGATACCGCATCGGCTCACAGTGTGCTATTTTTATAGGTGGGTTTTGGTGGTTATCTGTATTTTGTATTGTACATTCGTTGTATCTTGTACTCTCCATCTACTATTATGTTGTTGACTTAGAGACTTGGCGAGGATGATATTGTATATTAATTGTGGATTTGTTGTCTTTTATATACAGTTTCCTTCCTATTGTCTTATATTTCTTCGCTACGGCGTCGTATATTTGTGATATGATTGTTTTCCGTCTTTGGGCTAGTTTTTACAAAGGTGGTGTTGCCAAAATTTAAAAAAAAGAAAGTTGGACTTTTAAAGAATTTGGGTAGCGATTTCAAATGTTTCAAAAACTTTTATTATCCTTTCCGTATTTTCATGGTTTAGATTTCTGGATTTTGTCTTTCTTTTACTGCGTTACGTCTTTAGGCGTTACGTAGTATTAGGGCCGTCACGTACCAATTTTGGGTCGTGACATCTTTCTTCGGCAAGGAGAAGACGACGAGGAGGAGCCGTCTACACCACTCCAAGGAGCTAGCAAGAAGGAGGACCACTACAAGAAGAAGAGAAGGAGTTCAAGACCTAGATATAACCTTCTAACCGAGTAGCTAAACTTGTAGTTAGCTTGTTAGTTTTTGTTTAGCAAAGATCCTTCATGGTTGGTCCATGATACCTTGTAAGAAAATTTTGATTTTTACCTATTCCACCTCCCCGAAAGAACCGGGGTGGGTAACATGTACCTAACAGTGGTATCAGAGCCTAGCTAAACAACAACTAGCATGTTAGCAAAGTGTTTAGAACTTCGATCCGGAAAAAAATCGCAAATCACGTCAAAATCTCATACTTTCTGCCGATTTTTAAAACAGCCCTAAAAATATTTCCACACACCTTAAAAATCCGTGCAGGGTATTTTAGGAACAACCAAGAAAAACGAGCCCACGACTCGGTCAAAGCACCGCGGAAGCGCGGCGAAACCAAGCGTTTCGCCGCGGAAGCACGGCGAAACCAAGCGTTTCGCCGCGGATCCGCGGCCGAGTTGACTCGGTCGCGACTCGTTTTTCCTGCAGTGTTCTCAGTTTGATGTTTTGGGATTTTTAAGATATTTTGTTTCTGCCCAGATTATCCAGAGAACAATGTTATGTTTGGGGTAGTTACAAATTGGTATATTGATCAAAGTTCTACAAACTTTTGCTAAATGGTTATATTTGTAATGTGATATATGTACTGAACGTCGACTAATTGCCATATGTCGATTAGTGGGAGTTGTACATATCTGTGATCTGTGATATTGGATTGTGTATATGAACTTGTTGGATTGTCGCGGATGAATAGCCGGGGTTTTGTGAGATGAGAGTTTCTTTATCTTTCATTTGATGTAATATTATTTATATGGATGCACATCCGGGATGATGTTGTAGCCGCCATTGTATATTATTTCTTTTACTGTTTTTGCTCCTAGGATAGACCCAAGGTGGGGTGCACAAACTATCGGGTACTTTGAAGTGCTGAGTGGCTTACTCACGTTGTTGAGGGAGGCTGCTTCACTTCGGGTATTTGGCGGGTAGTTTGCCGTACCCGTAGGGGTCTAGGGTAGGGTTTGGCTATTCATCGCGACTGTGTAATCCGTCTTTCGTTGCAGGCTCGAACGAAACGCGGATTCCTAGCATATCCAATGTGTTCATCTGTGATCTGGAATGGCTATCATTGCATCTGACGAATGTATATATCTATATATGATATCTAATAGACGTTGCTTATGTTTTGCATCCGCGCTAGCCCAGCCCCCGCTCTGTCGTTAGTTAAGTAACCTAACGAGTGATGAAGAGGCCCCGTGGTGAATGCGGATGGCATAAGCGTACGTCATATTTTCGTTGTTTTCTGCAATGGTAGGATTAATTGATGGGACGCATTATATTAATGCAAAGAAAATCAAACCTAAAAGATGTTGTTGGAAAATTTTTCAAAAAGCTGTTATTGCAAGGACGTTCTTTTTTGTTCTGCACAGAGGTATTCGGTTATGAATGCCCAGCACCTCATTCGACGAGGCAAGGGCCGAGATCCCTTCATCGGGAGTGACCCCTTGGACAGAAGTTTGCGTCAGGGTAATAACTTCACTATAGTCGATTATTCTTGCTTTGCATCGAGGTATTCAGTTTGGAATATCCTGCACCTCATTCGACGAGGAAAGAGCCGAGATCCCTTCACAGGGAGTGACCTCTTTAGCAAAAGTTTTCGTCACTATATTTTTAAAAAAAGGCTATCAGGTTCCTTCAACGATATCAAGTTCATTACGTTAACGGTTATTTCGCCAAAAATCCAGCCGTAGCCCTCCGTCATTTCTTATAAGTTATACTTAGTATTCGTGCTGCGTTTGTTGACTGTGTCAAGGCACAGTGAACGATAGCTGAGTATTGCTTATCTGTAGCATATAATGTGAATGGTTAGGACAGTCGTGTAACCTTGTTGACTGTGTCAAGGGTTATGCGGATGGGTTTAATGCAATCAAGATAATGACGGGTTGAACTTGACTAGGACTCTTTGATTTGTTGACTGTGTCAAGGTCACTTGGGTCCTAGGGGCAAAAACTACATCGGGAGTTTCAAACATACAGGAAACTTGCAGATTTAGCATACCTTATGGAGTGTGGTGACTAGAGTGGATTCCATCTAGGTTATCGCACAATGATAGTTGGATCCCGATCCCACTGATGAGTTGGATTACTCTCAGGAGATTATTTCACTTAACAATCAATGCTATAAACCAAGTAGGTGTCTAGAATGGTGTTAGTGGGGCTACGCCTCTAGGGAAAAGAGGTTATATAATTAAGGAACTTCGCGAAAGCGTTGGAAAACCTCCCTCGAAGTACCAACACTAGCCTGGCTGAAAGATTAAGTAAGTATTGTGACGTGCGATTAATCCTAACTAATTCTTCTTTTAGGGTTTGAAGAAGAATTTGAGGAAACAGTGGGAGCCATCCTGATTAGATAAATTAATAAACCAATCTAATCTTGCAAGAGCGCACGCTGAGTGTTTCTTTTCTCTCTCTCTCCAGGCAGCAACCATTTCACGCCCTAATCAAGATAATAAAATGTATCGCTTGACCAATCCGAATTCTTATTCGGGGCTGGGGAACGTCGGTTCGGCTCTATCTTGTGACAACAGTCATAAGTATGAGCAAGGGAAAAAGGATTGTATGGATTCCAAGGATACCCAGTTGAAGAAAAAACATAGTTTTGCATCTACTTCAGGTGTTCTTGTAATTGAGAACTGCTTTTCAGTCAGCCCTACCTCCTGGGTACTTGATACCGGATCAGGATCTCATATCTGTAATTTATTCCAGGGACTGAGAAAAAGTAGGAAAGTTGCACCTGGTGATATGACCCTTGGGGTAGGGAACGGAGCACAACTTAATGCTGCAGCCGTCGGTGAATATCACCTAGTGTTGCCAAATGGCAACACTATGATTTTGAACGAATGCTACTATGTACCTTCCATGGTTTGCAACATCATATCTGTTTCTTTACTCGATAAAGATGGATATAATTTTGTTCTTGATAGAAATATCATGAACATTTACCTTCATAAGGTACTGGTTGCAGAAGGTACACTGTGTAATGGTATCTATGTTCTAAATTAGAATACAGTTCTCAATGTACAAAACACACGCAAGAGGAAGAATTCAGATACGAATGAATTCTACTTGTGGCATTATAGACTTGGTCATATCGGAGAGAAAAGACTAAGTAAGTTGCATAAAGATGGACTCTTGAATACGTTCGAGTTTTCATCTTATGAAAATTGTCAGTCTTGTCTCAAAGGAAAGATGACCAAATCTCCGTTCACCGGACATGGAGAAAGAGCAATAGAGCTCTTGGGACTCATACACAGTGATGTATGTGGTCCAATGTCTATAGATGCAAGGGGTGGGTTCTCATATTTCATCACATTCACTGACGATCTCTCTAGGTTCGGATACGTGTATCTGATGAAACACAAATTTGAAGCTTTTGAGAAATTCAGAGAATTCAGAAACGAAGTGGAGAACCAGATAGGAAAAAGTATCAAGATCCTCCGGTCTGATAGAGGAGGGGAGTACTTAAGCACGGAATTCCTAGATTACTTAAAAGAGAATGGTATTCTCTCTCAGCTTACTCCTCCTTATACACCACAGCACAACGGTGTATCGGAGAGGAGGAATCGTACCCTATTGAATATGGTTTGCTCCATGATGAGTAGTGCTGAGTTGCCTCTTTCATTCTGGGGATATGCACTTCAAACAGCAGCTCATCTATTGAATCAAGTTCCATCCAAATCTGTGCCTAAGACTCCGTATGAAATATGGAGTGGTAAGAGTTTGTATCTTAAACGTATTAAGATTTGGGGTTGCCCAGCTTATGTCAAAAAGCAGAACCCAGAAAAACTTGAGGCACGGTCAGTTTTGTGTAAGTTTGTAGGATACCCAAAAGATTCTAGTGGGTATCTATTCTACAAAGCAGAGGAACAGAAGATAATTGTTTCCAGGAATGCCACATTTTTGGAAAAAGAATTTCTTGTTAAAAATATTAGTGGCAGCACGGTAGAACTGGATGAAATTCCAGAGACACAAACTATAACTGAAGATTTGGTGGAACCGCTAGATTCAGTTACACCCAACAAACCTCAGCCACTCCGCAGATCTGGTAGGATTTTTCATCCGCCCGAGAGATACTACGGTTTTCTCATAGACGGGAATCGAGAGGATTGCATCTTGGAAGAAGATGACCCTACCAGTTTCAGGCAGGCCATCATTAGTAGGGACTCTGATAAGTGGATGGATGCTATGCGATCCGAAATGGAGTCCATGTACACCAATAAAGTGTGGACCTTGGATATTGCTCCACCTGGGGTAAAACCCGTTGGATGCAAATGGATCTACAAAAGGAAACTTGGTGTAGATGGGCAGGTGGAAACCTATAAAGCTAGACTTGTTGCAAAAGGTTTTCGTCAAAGACCTGGTGTAGACTATGATGAAACTTTTTCTCCAGGGCTATGCTCAAATCCATCCGGATCCTATTTGCCATTGCTGCCTTCCATGACTATGAAATCTGGCAGATGGACGTAAAAACAGCTTTTCTAAACGGCTGTTTGGAAGAGTGCGTTTACATGGATGAGCCAGAAGGTTTTGTAGACAGTGGGAGCAGCGGGAAAGTGTGCAAGTTGCTTAAATCCATTTATGGATTAAAGCAGGCATCGCGGAGCTGGAACATCTGTTTTGATGAGGCAATCAAGCAATTTGATTTCATCAAGAACGAAGATGAACCTTGTATCTATAAGAAGATTGTAGGACGAACTGTCGTGTTCCTAGTCTTGTACGTGGACGACATTCTTTTGATAGGAAATGACATTCCTATGCTACAATCGGTCAAGTTATTCTTGTCACAACGGTTCTCCATGAAGGACCTGGGTGACGCCTCGTACATTCTGGGGATCAAGATCTATAGAGATAGATCAAAGAGATTACTGGGACTTTCGCAGTCCATGTACATAGAGACCGTACTAAAGAGATTTAGTATGGAAGATTCCAAGCACGGTAATATACCCGCATTGCACGGAATCACCCTCTCCAAGAAGATGTCTCCTAAGACTGACGAGGAGAGGGTTTGCATTAGCATTATACCCTACGCTTCGGCGGTACGATCTATAATGTATGCGATGCTATGTACAAGACCAGATGTAGCTTACGCGCTGAGCGTGGTGAGCCGGTATCAGTTAGACCCTGGTGAGGACTACTGGATGGCAGTGAAGAACATTCTCAAGAACCTGAGAAGGACTAAGGAGATGTTCCTGGTTTACGGTAATGGAGACCTCAGGGTCGAGTCCTTTACCGATTCAAGCTTCCAGAGTGACAAAGATGACAGCAAGTCTGTCTCGGATTTTGTGTTTACCCTCAACGGAGGGGTGGTGTGTTGGAGGAGTTCCAAACAGGATACCGTCGCAGACTCGACGATGGAGGCTGAATACATTGCTGCAAGCGATGCCGCAAAAGAGGCAGTCTGGATGAAGAAGTTCATTAGTGAACTTCAAGTGGTTCCGTCCAGTGTTGACCCAATACCATTGTATTGCGATAACAATGGGGCTATAGCTTTAGCGAAGGAACCAAGGTTCCATCAGAAGTCCAGACACATCTTAAGGCGGTATCACCTGATCAGGAAGATCATTGATCGCCAGGAGATCGAGGTACGGAGAGTGGACACAAAAGACAATATGGCGGATCCATTCACAAAGGCCCTCCCTCAAACACAGTTTGAGCAACTTTTTGAGCTATTGGGTAAGCGGTACGCCAGCAGCTGGCCTTAGTGCAGACGTTGGGTATGCGGTACACCAATTACTGGCCTTTAGTGCAAGTGGGAGATTGTTGGATATGTATGCCCTAGAGGCCATTATTGTATAGTACTAGTTTGTATAATACATTTTGGAAGCTTGGGATATATACACGGGTTTACGACAGTCTTGCTCGATATAGTAGTATGCTACTTGGTTTGTTTTGTTAGTTATGTATATGCCCTAGAGGCCATTGTTGTACATATGATGTATATTATAATGGATGCTTGGTTATTTATAGAGAAGACTTTCTTGCTCGACATGATAGTATGCTATTTGGTTTCACTTTATCTTAACATGTTGACTTGTATTGGTTTACTGTTTTACTCTCACATGTTGATAAAGCCCTTAGGATCTGTACTCGACTACTGGGACTATGATGAGATCATACTAGTGGGGCCGCGGTAGTCGATGAGTACATCCTATAACTGTTCCTAGTCGAGGGTATATCGAGACAGGGCATCGATACACCAGAGTAGACTAGCGTATACGCATCTTGACCCATATGATGGGCGATGGATGATCCCATATCCATCGGTGTTAGACATCAGAGATGGTGTACGGGTGCTCAGTGGAGACTGGGTACACTGGACGGACTCGCCGAGAACTCCCAGATGGTGATATACCACACGTCAGATGGCAGTTCTCCGGTGACACAGGTACAGGGTAGTCTGAAGACCCGAGATCGTCATAGAGTCTTGTGTGATTCCCACTGTGCTTTGATTTCCACCTTACCACGTCCAAGAGGGCGTGCAAAACGGTGGCTTTTGGGTACAATCCCGAATCATATGGAGGCAATGAGCGATAGGAGGGGATTCGTCTCTCCCGGTATAGGGAGTTGATGTTGTGCTGTGTTCGATTGGCTATAACTGGAAGTCCCTGGCCAGGGCTGATATAGAGATTTACTGGTAAGTGTTACTAGTAGTTTCTCGACCCGTTATGAGCCACACATCGACACGACTTATCGGTTACTGGGGTCTGACGTATACCACCCCTAGACTTGATATGCGACATATCAGACGAACAGACCGGACTGTACGGGAGTGTTACTGGTTGGATTCACAGGAGAACGCACAGGCTAGCTTGTTGATCTTCTGATCGCTCAATACCTGGGTGGCTGTTACGTTTAGCTGACCGCTTGCAGCTTGTGGGTGGTTGATATGATCATCACCTGCTACCGGCGTATTGACGATTCTTTAGAGTCCTACACAGAGGTTTCTTGGCTCAGGCGAAACGGAGTAGTGGCGCATATGTGATATGCGCAGGAGCGTGAATAATGCGATATGGGATACCGTATTATATTCTCGCGATATATGGATATGAACCGGGTCATCGGATCAAGTGTTGATTCGATGAATCGGTACATGATATATTAGTCGGTAATATTCGATATAGCCGGATCATCGATTCAAGTGTTGATTCGATGATTTAATGTATAATAATATATATGATATATTGTATTACATTATCTAATATTGGCTCGCTTTATTATTTCATTTTCTCAGTGGATGATACATTGATATATATGCGATATATGTTAATTGTATTATTTTCTTTTGTTGCAAATATATATAATATATATGTGATATATATTATTGTGACATGATATGATTAATTGTTAAACATGTTTAAGGATGATTAATTGAGGTTAGGGTTTGATTAGGGTTAGATGCTTCAAGTTCCTTCTAGAAGCATTTTTTTCTTTTGTCATTGCAAAGATATTTTGGATGACACATTTTTTAACTTAACCAAACCCTAACTCTAGTTGTTTCTCTACTCATTCTTAGCCATTCATCCTTGACCATGGTTATATATCAATCATATGTTTTATTTCTATTCATCACAAAAGGATTTGAGATTATCATTATCCATTATCTTCTTCTTCTTCTCTCTTGAAGAAGCTCTCTTGAAAATCCTAAAGTGATGATAAAATATGAGAAAATGATATAAAAAGAAAGCAAAATTACTACTCTCTCATCCTCATCTCATCTAGCCCTTGAGATTAGTGTGTTCATCTCATAAGAGTGAGAAAGCTTGAGTCGTAGCAACTTCAAGGTAGATCATCGGAGATTTGGAATACGACAAGCTAGAATGGATCGTTCGAGTCGTGGAGCCTCTCATGAGTCCGGGAGATCGTGGATCGCGGCAAAGGGACTTCTACTCGGAGCTTGTGAAGTGAAGGAGCGGACTACAAAGGTTGTAATCCCTCACACTTAGATAAAAGTTATCTTAATGCATGTTTAACCCTAATAATCTAGCAAAGATCCCGGCTTTGGGTTGTTCGGCACGTCTAAATTTTAATCCGGGCATGTTTGATGCCTTTTGAACCTTCACAAGAGTGCCTAGGAACCCTACATGTTTCTATCTTAATATCTGTATATGTTTCTTTTAACATATCGCTAAAATATATTGATGGAGCCCTTAGGATCTTTGCTTGACTACCGGCGTTGTGATGGCGATCACACTAATGGGGGCTGGGTAGTCTATAAGCACATCCTTATTTTGGTCCCTAGTCGTAGGATTATCGAGACAGGGCATCGATACTCCAGAGTAGACTGGTGCATACGCTTCTCCTCCCAGCAGGGGAGATGGTCTGTCCCACAGCCATTAGTACGTCGTACTGGAGATAATATGCAGGTGCTCGTTAGGTTACGAGTACACTGGACAGGACTCGTCGGGAACTGTTGGTTGGTAGTATACCTATCGTCAGTTAACAGTTCCCAGGTGACATGAGTACAGCTTAGTCCGCTGACTTGACACTGTCACTTCGCCTCGAGTGTGTTCCCACTGTTCTTAGATTACTACCCTGCCATGGCTCTATTGAGTCGTGCAAACAAGTAGTAGTTGGGTGCAGTCCCGAAGAACTTGGAGGCAATGACGGTTAGACAGGATTCGTCTCTCCCGGTATTGGGAGTTGATATCGCGCTGTGTCTAGGAGAGCCATTACACATAGTCGTCCTTGGCCAGGGCAAGCGAGAATTACTGGTGGTGTTTCCAGTAGTTTCTCAGGGTGTTCTGGGCTACACTCCGACATGACTTGTAGCGTTATTAGGGGACTGACGTTTACCGCCCCCAGGCCCGCCATGCGATACTC
This sequence comes from Agapanthus africanus, assembly GCA_030015575.1. NCBI lineage: Eukaryota > Viridiplantae > Streptophyta > Magnoliopsida > Asparagales > Amaryllidaceae > Agapanthus > Agapanthus africanus. Next base: position 198,828,403 of record CM057347.1, on the reverse strand, counting down.
TTAGACGAACAGACCGGACTGTACGGAGATTGTCACGTTCAGGCTCAGTAGGAGTTCGGATGGGTTCACCTCATCAGTCTTCTTATCGGCATCTACCTGGGGACCGTTACGTACAGCTAGTACCGCTTGCGGCCTGTGGTTAAACCCACTGCCAACGTGGTGTCGAGTCTTTAGAGTCCCACACAGAGGATTATTCGCCTTTGGGCAAAACAGAGTAGAGGTCGCATGGTTTTGCGACGGGGTTCGTTCACATCCGCGCACTTGTGCACGTTTGGTGTCCGGGCAGTTATTACTAGCGGGCTTTGGTTTAAGCCAGATCCTAGTATTTGTTTTGTCTCATTGTATTCGTGTTCCTCGGAACACGGATGCGGGTGTGTATGCACAATTAACAGAGGCAGAGGAATCTCATTAGGGTTTTTGACAGTTGACTTTTTCTTAACCCTAATGAGAATGGGAAATATGATTAATGATATTAATTAAGGATAATTGTTCCATGGTTAGGTTGACCATTTGACTTTTATTGACCTTTTGACTTTGGTTGACCGGTTGACTTTGTTGACATTTTGACCATCATCATTTCATTTGAAAGATGCTTCTTGATTCTTGCAAATTGCGTTTATTGTGAAATGATAATGGTCATTCCAAATGAACCATCACATTTATCTTTATTGTTATTATTGTTATTTCATATTATCTCTTTTGTGAGCATGGTTGTAGAATTCTATTTCTCATTCTATCATGCTCTTTCTCTCTCTTGAAAAAGCTCATCCTCTTCCTTTCTCAAAGCTCTCATCTCTCATGTGTTGAGAACCATGAGCTTGTGAGATTAAACCATCAAAACTGCTCTCTACTCATTCTAGGGTTCTAGGTTTAGCAAGCCAAGCACTTTAGTTACCTCTTGGTTGAGGTAGGAGCTCAAGGTAGAGGCCTTTGGGTGGATCTTTCTTCGGCAAAGAGAAAACGACGAGGAGGAGCCGTCTACACCACTCCAAGGAGCTAGCAAGAAGGAGGACCACTACAACAAGAAGAGAAGGAGTTCAAGACCTAGGTATAACCTTCTAACCAAGTAGCTAAACTTATAGTTAGTTTGTTAGTTTTTGTTTAGTAAAGATCCTTCATGGTTAGTCCATGATACCTTGTGATAAAATTTTGATTTTTACCTATTCCGCCACCCCGAAAGAACCGGGGTGGGTAACGTGGACCTAACAGGAGCCATCCTGATTAGATAAGATAATAACCAATCTAATCTTGCATGAGCATATGCTAAATGTTTTCTTCTCTCTCTCTCTCTCTCTAGGTAGCGACCATGTCACTCCTTAATCAAGATAATAATATAGATGTATTGACCGAACCAGCTTATTATACTGAGCTGGGGAACGTTGGTTCCGCTCCAACTTATAATTGTTATAAGTCCGAGCATGGAATAGGGGATTACCAGGATTATCATGCCACCCAAACGAAGAATAAGAATGTTGATGCATTTTCTTCGGGTGTGTTAGTTACCGAGAACTGTTTCTCAGTACACTCTACATCCTGGGTATTAGATACCTGATCGGGATCGCACATATGTAATATGTTACATGGGCTAAAGAAAGGTAGAGAACTGGGAATATGTGATCATTCTGTAAGAGTAGGGAATGGTGCAAATGTTGCATCCAAAGCAGTTGGCGAATATCACCTTGTATTACCAAATGGTAATACATTGATTCTGAACGAATGTTATTACATACCGAACCTGATATACAATATTATATCAGTTTCTTTATTAAGTAAAGAAGGATATAATTTTGTATTGCGGGATAATGTTATGAATATCTTCCTGAATCAAAAGTTGATTGGATCATGCTCGTTAAGTAATGGCATATACGTTCTAAATCAAACCACAGTTCTTAACATACAGAACACACAAGAAAGGAAAAGTTCAGAGATGAACGAATCCTACTTGTGGCATTGTAGACTAGGTCATATCAATGCGACACGTCTAGCTAAGTTACATAAGGATGGATATTTGAATCCGTTCGAATTTTCATCTTATGAAACTTGCCGGTCATGTCTCAAAGGTAAGATGACCAAAACTCCGTTTACTGGACACAGAGAAAGGGCTACAGAACTCTTGGGACTGATACCTAGTGATGTATGTGGTCCCATGTCTACACATGCCAAGGATGGTTCTGCATACTTTATTACATTCACTGACGATCTCTCGAGATTCGGACATGTGTTCCTGTTGAAACACAAGTCTGAAGGTTTTTAGAAATTCAAGGAATATAAGCATGAACTTGAGAACCAGACGGGTAAAAGTATTAAAATCCTTCGATTTGATCGAGGAGGAGAACACTTGAGCAATGAGTTCCTGGACTATCTAAAAGAGAATGGGATTCTCTCTCAGCTTACTCCTCCGTATACACCACAGCATAATGGTGTGTCGGAGCGGAGGAATCGCATCTTATTAGATATGGTGCGCTCTATGATGAGCACCGCTGAGTTACCTATTTCCTTTTAGGGTTATGCGCTTAAGACAGAAGCATTCCTATTAAATCAAGATCCATCTAAATCAGTGCCCATAACACCATATGAGATATGGAGTGGAAAGAGACCATGTCCAAAACGAGTTAAGATATGGGGTTGTCCGGCCTATGTCAAAAGGCAAAATCCAGACAAACTCGAGGTACGATCTGTTCTTTGCAAATTTGTCGGATATCCTAAGAATTCATATGGATATCTATTCTACCACGGTGAGGAACAAAAGGTGTTTCTTTTTCAATATGCCACCTTTTTAGAAAAGGAATTTCTTGTAAAAGTAATTAGTGGCAAAGAGGTAGAGCTGGAAGAAGTTCCAGTTATACAGACTATAACTGAAGATTTAGTGGAACCAGAGGATTCGATAGTTCCCAACGAACCTCAGCCTCTCCGCCGATCTAGTAGGGTTCCTCATCCACATGAGAGATACTGCGGTTTTCTCATTGAAGGTGGGAGCGAGGATTGCATAATGGAAGATGATGACCCAACTAGCTTCGAGCAGGCCATCACGAGTGGGGACTCTGTGAAATGGCTGGATGCAATGCGATCTGAGATGGAATCCATGTACACCAATAAATTATGGACTTTGGAAGATTCTCCTGAAGAGGTAAAACCCATAGGGAGCAAGTGGATCTTCAAGAAAAAATTTGGTGTAGATGGAAAAGTTGAGACTTTCAAAGCTAGACTTGTAGCAAAAGGTTTTCGTCAACGACCAGGTGTGGATTATGATGAAAATTTTTCTCCTGTGACTATGCTTAAGTCCATCTGGATCCTACTTGCCATCGCTGCATACCATGACTACGAAATCTAGCAAATGGATGTTAAGACCGCCTTTCTAAATGGTGATTTAGAAGAGAGCGTGTACATGACTCAGCCAGAGGGCTTCATAGACAGTGGGAGCAGCGGAAAGGTGTGCAAGCTGCTTAAATCAATTTACGGGTTAAAGCAGGTATCGCGGAGTTGGAACATCTGTTTTTATGTGGCATTCAACGAGTTTGACTTCGTCAAAAACGTAGATGAACCTGTATATACAAGAAGGTGGCAGAGAGTAAGGTGGTCTTCCTCGTATTGTACGTGGATGACATACTCTTGATAGGAAATGGTATTCCTATGCTGCACTCGGTCAAGCTCTTCTTATCACAAAGATTCTCCATGAAGGATCTGGGTGATGCCTCCTACATCCCGGGGATGAAGATCTATAGAGATAGATCTAAACGGATGCTGGGATTGTCCCAGTCCAGATACATTGACACCATACTAAAGAGGTTTAGTATGGAGGATTCCAAGCGTAGGAATTTATCCACGATCTCAGGAGTCACTCTCTCCAAAGAGATGTTCCCCAAGACTGATTTGGAGATGGCTCGCATGCAAGGTATACCCTATGCTTCGGCAGTCGGGTCTATCATGTATGCGATGTTATGTACCCGACCGGATGTAGCGTACGCACTGGGTGTTGTAAGCAGGTATCAATCAGATCCTGGGGAGAATCACTGGACAGCTGTGACGAAAATTCTTAAGTACTTAAGAAGGACTAAAGAAATGTTCTTGGTGTATGGTAACGGTGAACTCCAAGTGGAGTCCTTTACCGACTCGAGCTTCCAGAGTGATAAGGATGACTCTAAGTCGGTCTCGGGTTTTGTCTTCACCCTCAATGGAGCAGAGGTTTGTTGGAAGAGTTCCAAGCAAGAAACCGTGGCAGACTTGACGATGGAGGCTGAATACATCGCGGCCAACGATGCTGCCAAAGAGGCTGTCTGGATGAAGAAGTTCATAACCGAACTTGGTGTGGTTCCTTCCATCGAGCATCCAATACCTTTATATTGTGATAACAATGGAGCTATGGTTTTAACCAAGGAACCTAGGTCCCATCAGCGATTCAGGCATATTCTTAGGCAGTATCACCTGATCAGGGAGATAGTTGATTGCTGGGAGATCGAGGTCAGGAGAGTTGACATGAAGATTAACACGGTGGATCCACTCACGATGTCCACACCCAAGATACAATTTGAGAGACACTTCGGGATGTCGGGTATGAGATACTACAACAACTGGCCTCAGTGCAAGTGGGAGATTGTTAGTTGTATGTATGCCCTAGAGGCTATTATTGTACATGATTGTATATTATAGTGGATGCTCAGACATATATAGAGAGGACTTTCTTGCTCGACATGATAGTATGCTATCTGGTTGCTCTTTATCTTAACATATAGACTTGTATTGTGATATTTTCTTGCTCTCACATGTTGGTAAAGCCCTTGGGATGTACTTGACTACCAGGATTATGATGAGATCATACTAGTGGGGACAGGGTAGTCCACAAGTTCATCCTTTAATTGTTCCTACTCGAGGGTGTTTCGAGACAGGGCATCGATATTCCAGAGTAGACTAGCGTATACGCTTCTTGACCTATATTATGGGCGATGGATGATCCCATATCCATTTGTGTTACACATCAAAGATGGTATACGGGTGCTTAGTGGAGACTAGGTACACTGAACAGGACTCGCCGAGAACTCCTAGATGGTATTATACCTGACGTCAGATTGCAGTTCTCTGGTGACACTGGTACAGGTTAGTCTGTAGACCCGAGATTGTCATAGAGTCTTATGTGATTCCCACTGTGCATTGATTTCCACCTAACCACATTCAAGAGAACGTGCAAAATGGTGGTTTTTGGGTACGGTCCCGAGTCACATGGAGGCAATGAGCGATAGGAGGGGTTTCGTCTCTCCCGGTATTGGGGGTTGATGTTGCGCTATGCTCGATTGGTTATAATAGGAAGTCCCTGGCCAGGGATGATACAGAGATTTACTGATAAGTGTTATCATTAGTTTCTCGACCCGTTATGAGCCTCATGTTGGCATGACTTATCAAGTTACTGGGGTCTGACGTTTACCACCCCTAGACTAGATATGCGACATATCAGACGAAGAGACCGGACTGTACGGTAGTGTTACTTATTGGATTTGCAGGAGTATGAGCAGGCTTGCTTGTTGATCTTCTGATCGCTCAATACCCGGGTAGCCGTTACGTCCAGCTAGTACCGCTGACAGCTTGTGGGTGACTGATATGATCATCACCTACTGCCGGCGTATTGACGAGTCTTTAAAGTCCTACACAAAGATTTCCTGGCTCAGGCGAAACGAAGTAGGAGCACATATGTGATATGTGCGGGACCGAGATTAATACGCGTATGTGATACCGTATTCTATTCTCGCGATATGAGATATCGGTCGATTATATATGATATAGCCGGGTTATCGAATCAAGTGTTGGTTCGATAAGTTGATACGAATAATATTAGTCGGTTATATGTGATATAGCCGGATTATTAAATCAAGTGTTGATTTAATAATTTAATGTATGATTATATATTTGATATATTAATTTTACATTAAATAATATTTGCTCACTTAAGCATTTCTTTTTCTCACTTGTGCACATTCAATATATATGCGATATATATTATTGTGTCATGCTTGTTGCTAAATGCTACATGGGTGTATGAGACTCACACCATGCTAATGATAATGTGGGGTTTTAATTATTAAGGATAATGCAAAATTAGGTGGAAAATTTTCAAGGTTAAGAAGCTTGGAGAAGCTTATGAGAACCATTAACTTAGTCCACTAATTTTGTCTTAACCTAGATATTTATTAACCCAACCATCATCTTAAGCCATAGTTAAGTCTTTACATGTGTTAATATGAGATATTATCTCACCCATGGTTGCTATTCTCACTCATTCATTCTCATTCCATTCTCATCTTCATCTTCTTCTTCATTCCAATTTTGCTCTCTAGTTTTTTGGAAAATGAAGAAATATAGTGAGAAAAATTATTCTAAAGTGAGCAAAAATCCTACTTCATCAACCTACACTAGATTAGCTATTTAGTTTAGGTTGTTTGCTTCACTAATTCACAATTAGTTAAGAGGTAGCATGAGTTGGAGATTCCTCAACGTAGATCATCTTCAACCTCGAAGACTTCAAGCAAGCTTGTTCTTTTCGCCTTGTGAACCCTTACTAGAGTCCGGAGATCACTACATGGAGCAAAGGGACTACTACACGGAGCTTTAGAAGTGAAGGACCGGTTTTCAAAGGTTGTATTCCTCATTCACCTAGTGTGATGTTTGATTACATGCTACCTTACTCCTAATTTTCTAGTTAGATCCTTTGTATGGGTTGCATAGCTCTCTAAGTTTTTTAAAATTGCATACTTGATGCCCTATAAATCGTAGTTAGGGTGCTATGGAACCCAACAACATGGTCCTAACCTGGAGAGAGAAGAAAACACTTTTTGTATGCTCTTGCAAGATTAGATTGGTTATTATTTTATCTAATCAGGATGGCTCCCACTATTTTATCAAACCTTCCTTCAAACTCTAAAAGGTAAGACTAGCCGGGATTAGTTACACCTATAAGTTCGCCAATCTTTCGGCCAGGTCAGTGTCGGTACTTTGAGGGAGGTCCCCTATGCTTTCGCACGGACCTAATTAAAATAAACATCGTTTTTCCCGAGGCATAGCCCCGTTGACACCTTTCTAGACACCTACTGGATTAGCTATTTGTAATGTGCAAAACTCTCCCAGGAGTAACTCTTACTCGCAGTGGGTATCGGGATCCAACTATCTCATAGAAGGTATGCAATCTTATTGCAAATTTAAACACTTGAAATTCCCAATAATATTTTACCCCTAATGTCCTATGACCCTGACGAAGGCCAACAAACCATAGGCCGCTAGTTAAGTTCAACCCGTACATTTCGTGATTGAATTAAACCCACCCGCACAACCCTTAACGAAGGCCAACAAAGTCATACGACTACCTTAATCCAATCGCATCATATGCAGCAGATAAGTACTAATCAGCTACCGCACACTACGCCTTGACGAAGGCCAACAAACGTAGCACGAATACTAAGTAGTACTTATCTGAAATGTCGGAGGGCTACGACAGGTTTTTAAGAAAACCTTTTGCGTAATGAACTTGATCTCGTTGTAGAATCGAGTGATTTTGAAAAGGAGTGTTTTTGAGGATTTTGCTAGTTTCGCTAAAGAGGTCACTCCCGGTGAAGGGATCTCGGCTCTTTCCTCATCGAATGAGGTGCTGGATATTCATCAAGGAATACCACTATGCAAAGCAAGAACTAGAAAAGGAATCAAAAGAAAAAACCGAGTGGGTTGTAGCATTTGCTAGTTTCGCTAAAGAGATCACTCCCGGTGAAGGGATCTCGGCTCTTTTCTCATCGAATGAGTTGCTGGATATTCATCAAGGAATACCACTATGCAAAGCAAGAACTAGAGCTACAAGTTTTTAAAATAGGATTCTACAACATCTTTAGGCTTCTTTCCTTTTCATTAATCTCATTAATGAAGTCCCATCATTTATGCTTCCTAAGCATCACAGATAAAGAAACGAAAATACAACGTACGCTTATGCCATTCGCATTCGCCACGGAGTCCCGTCATGCACCGTTAGGTTACTTAACTACCGGCAGAGCGGGGCAGGACTAGCGCGGATGCAAAACATAAGCAACGTTTATTATATATCATATATATAATACAAAGCATTCGTCTCAGGCGGTTATATGATCTCATCACAGAACATTGCAGCAGAAGTCAACATATGAAATATTGGATATACTAGGAGGTCCGTGTTTTAAATTAAGCCAGTAAAAACCACGGATTCCACGGTCGTGATGAATAGCCAAACCCATATCCCTAGACCCCTATGAGAGAGGCAAGCAACCCTACAAATTCTAGAGTTAGGAGACCCGGTCTCGACTCCTCGAGATGTTCTCCTACTGGACTCTAGAACCTAGTTACTTGTGCTCCCCGCCTTGGGTCTATCCTAATCCGGAAAAGTAAATAATATACATCAATGGTAACATCATCCTCAACCCGGAAGTGTCCTAATAAAAGAATATTACATACAAGTTTTTACATGAATGAAAATGAAAAACTCTCATCTCACGCAAAAACCCTCCGGCTATTCAAACACGACGATCCAATATAACATATCACAGCAACACATAACATCACATGTCATCAACGTAAGTAAATATGCGTATCCCAATTGTCGTTGACATATAACAACGAAACCGGCGATACACCACATATTACACTTACGGTCGCAGAAAACAAAGTGAAAACTACAACAATTGGAATCTGCAACATCCTTAGACATCATAAACCCGAAATATCACATATTTCAGATTTCATGCCTAACAATATGAATTCCTTAGACATCATAAACCCAGAATGTCTCATATTCCGAATTTCATGCCTAACATTATAAACCCGGCATTTTAGTCTCAAATTGAAAACACTTTTCAATATCTAGTCGAGCAATTCAACAAGGTTCCCAACGAATGATCGAATGCTCGTCGGAAACATTAGTAGACGGTCGTGTTAGGAATATGTATGCCCTAGAGGCCATTATTGATGATATAGTGGATGCTTGGACATATATAGAGAGGACTTTCTTGCTCGACATGATAGTATGCTATCAGGTCACCTTTATCTTAACATGTAGACTAGTATTTATACTGTCTGTCTCTTACATGTTGATAAAGCCCTTAGGATATGTACTTGACTACCAGGATTATGATGAGATCAACTAGTGGGGCCAGGGTGGTCCAAAAGTACATCCTTTAACCAGTTCCTAGTCATGGGAATATCGAGACCAGGGCATCGATATTCCGGTGTAGACTAGTGTGTACGTTTCTTGTCCCTTAGAGGGCGATGGTTGATCCCACAACCATTGGTGTGTGACATCAAAGATTGTACACAGGTGCTCATTGGAGAATGGGTACACCGAACGGACTCACCGAGGACACCTAGTTGGTACTATACCTATCGTCAGATAGCAGTTCTCTGGTGACACTGGTACAGGTTAGTCTGTAGACCCGAGATCGTCATAGAGTCTTGTGTGGCTCCCACTGTGCTTTGATTTCCTCCCTACCACGCTCAAGAGGAGTTGTGCAAATAGGTGGATTTTGAGTACAGTCCCGAGTCATATGGAGGCAATGACAGATAGGAGGGGTTTCGTCTGGGGGTTGATGTTGCGCTATGTTCGATTGGCTATAACTGGAAGTCCCTGGCCAGGGATGCTGCTGAGATTTTTTGATAAGAGTTATCAGTAGTTTCTCGAACCGTTATAGGCCAGACATCGGCATGAATTATCACGTTACTGGGGTCTGACGTATACCACCCCTAGACATGATATGCGACATATCAGACGAAGAGACCGGACTGTACGGTAGTGTTACTGATAGGCTTCATGGAGAGTATGGACAAGCTTGCTTGCTGATCTTCATATCGCTCAATACCCGGGTAGTTGTTACGTCCAGCTAGTACCGTTGACAGCTTATGGGTGACTGATGTGATCATCACCTACTGCTGGCGTATTGACAAGTCTTTAGAGTCCCACACAGAAGTTCCCTGGTTCAAGAGAAACGAAGTAGGACATATGTGATATGTGTGTGGGCCTGATTAAATGTGTATATGATACCGTATTGTAATCTGGCAGTTATCTGTTATTAGTTAGGTTATATATGATATAACCAGATTATCGAATCAAGTGTTGATTTGATAATGTGATATACAGATAAATGATATCAGTTGGTCATATATGATATAACCGGATTATTAAATCAAGTGTTGATTTAGTAATGTGATATATATTATATTTGATATAATTATATCTTAACTAATATCATTAGCTCACTAAATATTTTATTATATAAATTAATATATATATATGATATATATTTATATATAAATATATATATATGTAGCATGACATAAATTTCTATTTTATGAAAATAGAAATGAGGTGGAAAATGGGAAGACTTTGGGAACTTGGTTGCAAGCATGGGCTTTTATCATTGTTTATTCATCTTGACTCGCTATTCAAGTATGGATGCAATTTTATATTGCAATAATTCCATGCTTGAATGAGGGAGGTCGAGGGGTTAGCCATTCACTTGCTCATTCTAACACATAGCCATTTTTTGATGGCTTGCTCTCATATGCTCTCTTGCTCTCATCTTCTTCCTCTTCTTCATGCCACCATAGTTCAAGCTTCAACCATCACATGTGATGTGAATCATGAAGCTTGAACACACATTAGTGAGCCTTAAATCCCTTACTTCACCATCCTACACCTGACTAGCGATTGAGTATAGCATGTTTCCTACGCTAAAGAGTTTAGTGTAGAAGTAGCTTGAGTTGGAGGGACTTCGTGTGGATCATCTTCGGCACGAAGGTCATCGGAGGAAGCTCGTCCAAACCCTCAAGTCGAGTCTAGTGGAGTCGCTAGTTTACTGCACGGAGCATGTGAAGTGAAGGACTCGATCTATGAGGGTAGAGCCATCTTTCACTTCTTATAGTTTGGTAGATATCAAATTAAAACCCTAATCAACTAGTTAAAGATCTTGTTTAGTCTAGCTTAGCACCTATAAAAATTTGAATTTTGCATGCTTGATGTTACATGGACCTCATGGTGGTGCTAGGGTAGACTTTCATGGTATCAGAGCCAAAGCTAGAAGATTAGACGATGTTATTAGATCATGAAACCGAACAACTCCCAAACTGTAACCCGAAAACCTGAGTTTCTGTCGAATTTTTTAAGGTCCCTAAAAAAATTTTAAACAAGTGCAGAATGTTATATGTGATGTAACTAGAAAACCAGAGAAATTTGAGGGTAAAATTCCAAAATTGACCCGGTGAGATTGCTCCAAAAAACGGCCTCACCTTTTTTATTGTGGCAAAAGTGTTAGTTATATGTATGCCCCAGAGGCCATTACTGTACATGTGATGTATATGTGGTGGATTCTTGGACATATATAGGGAGGACTTTCTTGCTCGACATGATAATATGCTATCTGGTTTCACTTTATCTTAACATGTACACTTATTGTCTCTATATTACATGTTGATAAAGCCCTTAGGATGAGTACTTGACTACCAGGATTATGATGCAGATCATACAAGTGGGGACAGGCTAGTCGGTAAGTACATCCTTCAAATGTTCCTAGTCGTGGGAGTATCGAGACAGGGCATCAATACTCCAATGTAGACTAGCGTATACGCTTCTCGACCCATATGATGGGTGATGGTTGATCCCATATCCGTTGGTGTTTGACATCAGAGAAGGTATACGGGTGCTCAGTGGAGACTGGGTACACTGAACGGACTCGCCGAGAACTCCGAGATGGTATTATACCTATCGTCGGATAGCAGTTCTCTAGTGACACTGGTACAAGTTAGTCTGTAGACCCGAGATCGTCATAGAGTCTTGTGCGATTCCCACTGTGCTTTGATTTCCACCATACCACGGTCAAGAGATCGTGCAAAAAGGTGGTTTTTGAGTACAGTCCGGAGTCACATGGAGGCAATGAGCGATAGGAGGGATTTCGTCTCTCCCGGTATTGGGAGTTGATGTTGCGCTATGCTCGATTGGCCATAACAGGAAATCGCTTGCCAGGGTTGCTGAGATTTACTGGTAAGTGTTATCAGTAGTTTCTCGAACCGTTATAGACCTTACATCGTCATGACTTATCAAGTTATTAGGGTCTGACGATATACCACCCCCAGGCTATGATATGCGACATATCTGATGAAGAGACCGGACTGTACGGTAGTGTTACTGGTTGGATTTGCAGGAGTTTGAGCAGGCTTGCTTGTTAATCTTCTGATCGCTCAATACCCGGGTGGTCGTTACGTTTAGCAGGCCGTTTGCGGCTTGTGGGTGTTTGATATGATCATCACCTACTGCCGGCGTATTGACGAATCTTTAAAGTCCTACACAGAGGTTTCCTGGTTCATACGAAATGGAGTAGGAGCACATATGTGATATGTACGGGACCGAGATTAATGCGTGTATGTGATACCGCATTCTATTCTCGCGACTTGTGACATTGGTCGGTTATATGTGATATAGCCGGGTTATCGGATCAAGTGTTGATTCGATAAGTTGTTGCATTTGATATTAGTCGGTTATACAGGATATAGACGGATTATTAAATCAAGTGTTGATTTAATAATTTAATGTATAATTATATATTTGATATATTACATTACATTAACTAATATTTGCTCACTTATGATTTCTTTTCTCACTTGATTGTACACATAGTATATATGTGATATATATTTGTGTACATGTTTTGTGTCATGCTTGATGATACATGCTTCTTGGGTGTGTGTGTGACTTACACCATGCTATGTATAATGTAAGGTTTTATTTATTTTAGTAAATCAAAATTGTGGGAATTTTGTCATGGCAAGAACCTTGGAGAAGCTTGCTTGTTCATTGACTTAGTCCACAAATTTTGTTTTGCTTAAGATATTTATAAACCCAACCATTATTATTAGCCATGGTAAAGTCTCTAGATGGGTTAAAATTTGATATTAACTCACCCATGGTTATTATTCTCCACTTGATTTTGATAATGAGAGATTTCTTCATCTTCTTCCTCAAAGCTCACTAGATTTTGGAAAATAGAGAAAATATTATGAGAAAAAGAAAACTAAAAAGAGCCCATTTCCTACTTCATCATCCTCTACTATTAGCCATTTAGTTTATGGTGTTTTCTTCACTAAACCCTAATTTAGTGAAGAGGTAGCATGAGCTTATGACTCCTCGACGTAGATCATCTTCGGCCTCGAAGACTTCGAGCAAGTTTGCATCTTTCACCTTGTGGAGCATCTCAAGAGTTCGGGAGATTCTTACTCGCAGCGAAGGGACTTCTACACGGAGCATTTGAAGTGAAGGACCGGTCTACAAAGATTGTATTCCTCATTCACTTAGATGTAAATTGTTTACATATTGATTCGTCGGATTTTCTAGTAACGATTCTAGGGTTAGGGTTAGCTAATACGGAAATTTTTTAAAATTGGCATGGACGATTCCTCCCGAAACCTTACTGCCGTGCTAGGCAACCCTACAGTGGTATTAGAGCCATGCTAGAAAATTAGACAATGTTTGTTAGATTACGAAACCGAAACTACTCCGAAACTTGAAACCCTAGAATCCAGGTTCTGTCGAATTTTTAGAGGTGTGAAATTATTTTTTAAACAACTGCAAAATGTTGTATGTGATATAACATGAACACTGTGAGAATTTGAAGCATTTTAGTGAAAGTTTGGACGGCCACAACCCCCCTAAAACCGAGCTCACCGGGTCTATTTGAGAATTTGGGCTTCAAATTTTCATGGTGTTCCAGTCTCTGGGTTTTGCTGTTTCAAGAGTTGTTTGTTTTTGCTAAATTTTCATATGATGTTAACTTTCTGCAAAAGCAATTCGGAGTATTTCGTAATCGTAATTCTAACATATTTTCGGGTTATTTAGACGATGTTAAAAAGTTCGTACGGATATCAATAACCCAATTTTTCCCTCGCTGAAATTTTCCAAGAGTTGGATTTTTCCGAGTTTAAAATTTTCAGAAAATCTTGCAAGCGATTCTGTAGACCCTCTAGAAGAATGATACCCAAACTCGACTTTTTGGATCGCGGAACCACGGTCATACCCTAGGGTGTGCAGCAGTTCCGTGGCGATATGAGTGAGGCATGGATCAGCCCTTCTACGGATGGTTCATAAGAGCTGTGGCAGTTTCTGGGTATTTTTTTGAACTCCGCTCAAGTGTTGAGCTTGTTGAGAAATTTTGGGTGCTTGCTTATTCGATCGAAAAGTTTAACGTCGTCTAGCTATCTGTGATTGTGATACAATATTTGAAATCCAAAAAAATTTAGTTATGTGATAACTACTTTGAATTTTATAAATCTAGCAGTTTAGTCTCAATTGATCGGTTGCCACGGGATTTTGATGTTGATCAAAAGTCCGTCGCAATTACATAGTGTACGCGGATACTCACCGGCTAACCTTACTAGATAACCATGCCCCATAGCCCCGACCAAGTGACTATAGGAGAACCCCGTCGCCAAAAGCATCCGTTCGGGTGCTCACGGCCGCGGTGTTCCGCCTTAGTGCACTTCGTCGACGGCATCGGGGGTGCGGCCGTCTACTAAAGTTTCCGACGAGTATTCGATCAGGTTATCAGGAATCTTGTTGAAGTACCCGACTGGTTATTGGAAAGTGTTTTCAATATCGAGACTAAAATGCAGGGTTTATAATTGTTAAGCATGTGATGTCTAAGGAATTCATTTGGTAAGGCATAAAATCCAAAGTATGTGATACATTGGGTTTATTATGTCTAAGGTGGTTGCGGATTCCAAATGTTGTAGTTTTTCACTTTTTTTCTGCGACCAAAAGTGTAATATGTGGTGTATCGCCGGTTTCGTTGCTATATTGTTGGAGATAGTGCCCTCAGAGTCAATTATTGGATCACAGGCACGTGATTGCAATGATTGAGGGAGGACTTATTCCGGTAGGACAGTCTTACTCAAGATGATAGAATGCTATCTGGTTTATCTTTATCATCGTGTACTGCTTTAGGTGACCTTACAGGTCACTATTACACATTGGTAGAGCCCCTAGGATTCTTGCTTGACTGTCAGCAGTATGAGGGCGATCATATACGTGGGAGCTGGTAGTCTATAAGCACATCCTTAAAAGGTCCCTAGTCGTGGGAGTTTCGAGACAGGGCATCGATACTCCTGAGTAGACTAGTGTATATAGTCGAGACCCCGACGAGGGGCGGTGGCCGGTCTCACAAGCCACTGGTGTCAGTTGGTTCACCTAAGATGTATACAGGTGCTCATTGGGTTATGAGTACACCGGACAGGACTCGCCGGGAATATGCTAGTTGGTCTTATACCTGACGTCAGATAGAAGTTCCCAGGTGACATGTGTACAGGTTAGTTCATCGACCTGAGGATCGTCATTTGTCTCGTGTGAGTTCCCACTGTACTTTGATTACTACCCTACCACGCTCAAAAGAGATGTGCAAACAGGTTTAGTTGGGTACAGTCCCGAGCCACATGGAGGCAGTGAGCAGATCTGCAAGGGTTCGTCTCTCCCGGTATTGGGGGTGAGGTCGCGCTGTGTCTAGGAGAGCCATTACACGAAGTCCTTGGCCAAGGCAGGAGATTTACTGGTAGGTATTCCAGTAGTATCTCAGGGTGTTGTGGGCTACACTCCGACATGACTTGTACCGCTTTTGGGGGTCTGACTTTTACCAACCCCCTAGGCCCGCCATGCGATGCTCATAGACGAAAGGACCGGACTGTACGGATATTGTCACTGACAGGCTCAGTAGGGTGTCAGGATGAGTTCGCTCATCGACGTCCCTTTTGGTCAATAGCTGGTAGCCCGTCACGTATGGCTAATACCTCTGACGTGCTAGTGGTTAAATCCACAGCCATAGTATTGACGAGTCTTTAGAGTCCCCCACATTCAGTTGCTCAAGTTTCGGGCGAAACGCTGTAGAGGCCGTATGGAGATATGGCAGGGTTCGATCAGATACGTGCGGTATTGCACGGATCATGATCGGACGGTTAATACTAGCGGGCTTTGGTTTAAGCCGGATCCTAGTATTGTACAGTGTAGATTTTGTCTCGGTGCATTTGTATTCGGTCGGAATACAAATGTGGGTATGTATATACAGTAGCGGGGTTTTCCTGTAATTTATTACGGGATCGGTTTTTTGGAGTTGCCAGTTTGCTTTCCGTTTCGGCCATATTTCTTTATATCTTTCATTGGCCGAAGATTGGTGGAGGAGGGCTTATTTGCATTTGTGCAAATAAGCATTTTGGAGGGTTGTCTTTGCATTTTGTTGTGACATGATGATTGCACCATCCCTTGAATTTCCATGGCTTCATGATTGCTTGACTTTGGGTATGATGATTAGTTGATGGAGTATTGGTTTTGGTTGATGATCATTGCTTATCATCATCACTTTTTCTCTCTCTTGCATTATGTTGTGGTTCACTCTCTTTGATTTTCATTCACTCCATTCTCACACTTCCACACATGAGCTTGGCCGGCCAAATGAGGGGAGGGGGCTGTCCAATTTTTGTAGTGGGGATTTTTCTCTCCATGCTTGCTAAAAATCCCAAGTTCACCACAAAAATTCCACATCTCATTTCCTCCACCAAAAAGCAACTCCATACAAACCCCAAGAGACAAAGTATTCTACAGTTAATTCTACAGCAATTCTTGGGCACGTCGGCTCGCCAACTTCGTGCCCGAGTTGCCTCGGTCCAGAGGTGGGAGCCCGTAAAAGAAGCCGGCGACGTGGTGCCCTTCCGGCTAGGAGGTGGAGACCGGACATTCCGCGGGAGATCGGGAAGACGACGAGAAGACCAGAGGACACGGATCGCTCGGTATATCTCTCTACTCGTTCTTTAGTTACCTAGGACTAGTTTAATGGCCCGATCCAGGATTTTTGTGCGCGGTGGTGCCGGTTCAAAAAGTTAAAGTAAAGCATCGTTTCCGCATTTTGGCCTCGGATTGACGGCCGGGGCGCCGCCGTGCACTTACATATATGTCAACGACAATTGGGATACGCATATTTACTTATGTTGATGACATGTGATGTTATGTGTTGCTATGATAAGTTATATTGGATGGTCGTGTTTTGAATAGTCGGGGGTTTTTATGTTAGATGAGAGTTTTTTATTTTCATTCATGTAAAACCTTGTATGTAATATTCTTTTATTGGAGCACTTCCGGGTTGAGGATGATGTCACCATTGATGTATATTATTTACTTTTCCGCATTATGATAGACCCAAGACGGGGAGCACAAGTAACCGGGTTCTAGGGTCCAGTGGGAGACCATCTCGAGGAGTCGAGACCGGGTCTCCTAACTCTAGAATTAGAAGGGTTTTTTGCTGCTATCGTAGGGGTCTAGGGATGTGGGTTTGGCTATTCATCGTGACCGTGGAATCCGTGTTTTATACTGGCTTAATCTAAAACACGGAATTCTTAGTATATCCAATATTTCATATGTGATTCTTCTGTAGGGTTCCTTTGAACGACAGCAAGGTTTCGGGAGGTATCGTCCATGCCATTTTCAAAAATTTGCCGTTCTAAAGAACCCTAAACTAGAATCGATAACTAGAGAATCATACGAAACAACATGTAAACTACTTTACATCTAAGTGAACTAGGAATACAACCTTTGTAGACCGGTCCTTCACTTCAATAGCTTCTTGTAGTGGTCCCTTTGTTGCGATCAAGGAACTCCCGGACTCTAGCATGGCTTCTCAAGGTGAAATGAACGATCTTGCTTGAAGTCTTCAAGGCCGAAGATGATCTACGTCGAGGAGACACTAACTTAAGCTACTACTTCACTAATGAGAGATTAGTGAAGCTAATACCCTATACTAAAGTGCTAATCTAGTAGAGGATGATGAAGTAGGAAGTGGGCTCACTTTAGTTTTATTTTTCTCACAATATTTTCTCTCTTTAGAAAACCCTAGCAACCTTCTTGCTCAAGGAAGAAGAAGATGAGCAAAAGAAATGAGAATAAAGTAATGAGGTGAGAGAATGAACCATGGGTGAGTTTGTATCATATACTAACTCATGTAGAGACATAACCATGGCTAAATTATAATGGTTAGGTTAATAAATATCTTAAGTAAAACAAAATTAGTGGACTAAGTCAATACATCCACAAGCTTCATGAAGCTTCATGCATGTGAGCTATTTTCCACTAATTTGGAATTACTTCAAATATTAAAACCCAACATTATAATTAGTACGGTGTATGTCTCATACACCCATGTAATGTGTATCAAAAACCATGATACAAAACAAAACACAGTTAATATATATCATATATATATTAAGTGTGCACATGTGAGAATAATAAATGCTTAAGTGGGCTAATATTAGTTAATGTAAACTAGTATATCAAATATACAATAATACACTAAATTATCAAATTAACACTTAATTTAATAATCTGGCTATATCACATATAACCGACTAATATAAAATGTACCAACTTATCGAATCAACACTTGATTCGATAACCCGGCTATATCACATATAACCGACCGATACAAAAATCGTGAGAATAGAATACGGTATCACACACTCGCATTATTCTCGGTCCCGCACATATCATATATGTGCTCCTACTTCGTTTTTCCTGAGCCAGTAAAACCTCTATGTAGGACTCTAAAGACTCGTCAAAACGCCGGTAGTAGGTGATGATCACATCAAGCACCCACAAGCCGTCAGCGGTACTGGCTGGACGTAACGGCTACCCGGGTATTGAACGATCAGAAGATCAGCAAGCAAGCCCGCTCTAGCTCCTGCAAAGCCTGTCAGTAACACTACCGTACAGTCCGGTCTCCTCGTCTGATATGTCGCATATCCAGTCTAGGGGTGGTAAACGTCAGACCCCAATAACCGATAAGTCATGCCGATATGAGGCTCATAACGGGTCGAGAAACTACTGATAACACTTACCAGTAAATCTATAAATCAGCCCTGGCCAGGGACTTCCCTGTTATGGCCAATCGAGCACAGCGCAACATCAACCCCCAATACTGGGAGAGACGAAACCCTTCCTATCGCTCATTGCCTCCATGTGACTCGGGACTGTACCCAAAAACCACCGATTTGCACGTCCTCTTGAACATGGTAAGGTGGAAATCAAAACACAGTGGGAATCACACAAGACTCTATGACGATCTCGGGTCTACAGACCAACTTGTACCAGTGTCACCAGAGAACTGCCATCTGACGTGAGGTATAATACCATCTGAGAGTTCTCGGCGAGTCCGTCCAGTGTACCCAGTCTCCATTGAGCACCCTTATACCATCTCTGATGTCAAACACCAATGGATATGGGATCATCCATCGCCCATCTCATGGGTCGAGAAGCGTATACGCTAGTCTACTCTAGTGTATCGATGCCCTGTCTCGATACACCCAGGACTAGGAACATTAAAGGATGAACTTATGGACTACCAAGACCCCACTAGTATGATCTGCATCATAATCCTGGTAGTCAAGTACACATCATAAGGGCTTTACAAACATGAAACCATAAGACTGTTAGTGTATATGCCCTAGAGGCCATTACTGTATCATACTAGTGTGTATATTACTTAATGGAAGCTTGGGATATTCACAGTTGTATAGACAATCTTGCTCAAAATGGTAGTATGCTACTTGGTTTGTTTCTACTTCAATATGTGCGTTTGTTTCTTTTAGCATATAGCTTATACATATTAGTGGAGCCCTTAGGATCTTTGCTTGATTACCAGCGTTGTGATGGCAGTCACACTAGTGGGGGCTGGGTAATCTACAAGCACATCCTTATACAGGTCCCTAGCCGTAGGATTATCGAGACAGGGCATCGATACTCCAGAGTAGAATAGTGTATACGCTTCTCATCCCAGGAGGGGAGATGGTCTGTCCCACAGCCATCAGTACGTCGTACTGGAGATAGTATGCAGGTGCTCGTTAGGTTACGAGTACACTGGACAGGACTCGCTGGGAACTGTTGGTATACCTATCGTCAGTTATCAGTTCCCAGGTGACATGAGTACAGCTTAGTCCGTTGACTTGACACTGTCACTTCGCCTCGAGTGTGTTCCCACTGTTCTTAGATTACTACCCTACCACGGCTCAAATGAGTCGTGCAAACAGGTAGTAGTTGGGTGCAGTCCCGAAGCACTTGGAGGCAGTGACGGTTAGACAGGATTCGTCTCTCCCAGTATTAGGAGTTGATATCGCGCTGTGTCTAGGAGAGCCATTACACATAGTCGTCCTTGGCCAGGGCAAGCGAGAATTACTGGTGGTGTTTCCAGTAGTTTCTCAGGGTGTTCTGGGCTACACTCTGACACGACTTGTACCGCTATTAGGGGACTGACGTTTACCGCCCCCTAGGCCCGACATGCGATACTCTCAGACGAACAGACCGGACTGTACGGAGATTGTCACATTCAGGCTCAGTAGGAGTTCGGATGGGTTCACCTCATCAGTCTTCTTATCGGCATCTACCTGGGGACCGTTACGTACAGCTAGTACCGCTTGCGGCCTGTGGTTAAACCCACTGCCAGCGTAGTGTCGAGTCTTTAGAGTCCCACACAGAGGGCTGTTCGCCTTTGGGCAAAACAGAGTAGAGGTCGCATGGTTTTGCGACGGGGTTCGTTCACATCCGCGCACTTGTGCACGTTTGGTGTCCGAGCAGTTATTGTTAGTGTATATGCCCTAGGGGCCATTATTGTATCATACAAGTTTATATATTACTTAATGGAAGCTTGGGATATTCACATGTATATAACAGTCTTGCTAAACATGGTAGTATGCTACTTGGTTTTTCTATCTTAATATGTGAGTATACGTATTGATAGAGCTCTTAGGATCTTGCTTGACTACCAGCGTTGTGATGGCAGTCACACTAATGAGGGCTGGGTAGTCTACAAGCACATCCTTATTCTGGTCCCTAGTCGTTGGATTATCGAGACAGGGCATCAATACTCCGGAGTAGACTAGTGTGTACGCTTCTCATCCCAGTTGGGGATATGGTCTATCCCATAGCCGTCAGTACGTCGTACTGGAGATAGTATGCAGGTGCTCGTTAGGTTACAGGTACACCGGACAGGACTCACAGGGAACTGTTGGTTGGTTTTATACCAGTCGTCAGTTAACAGTTCCCAGGTGACATGAGTACAGCATAGTCCGCAGACTTGACACTGCTACTTCGCCTCGAGTGTGTCCCACTGTTCTTAGATTGCTACCCTACCACGGCTCAAAAGAGTCGTGCAAATAGGTAGCAGTTGGGTGCAGTCCCGAGCACTTGGAGGCAGTGGCGGTTAGACAGGATTCTTCTCTCCCGGTATTGAGGGTTGATATCGCGCTGTGTCAGAGAGCCATTACGCAAAGTCCCTGGCCAGGGCAAGCGAGATTTGCTGGTAGGTTCCAGTAGTTCCTCTGGGTGTAATGGGCTTCGCTCCGACACGACTTATACCGCTATTAGGGGACTAACGGTTGCCGCCCCCTAGGCCCGATATGCGATAGTCTTAGACGAACGGACCGAACTGTATGGAGATTGTCACAGCAGGCTCAGTAGGAGTTCGGATGGGTTTCCTCATCGGCCTTCTTATCGACATCTACCTGGGGGCCGTTACGTACAGCTAGTGCCGCTTGCGGTCTGTGGTTAAACCCACTGCCGGTGTAGTAGTCGAGTCTCTAGAGTTCCACACAGAGAGTTTCCCTACTCCAGGCGAAACGATATAGAGGTCGTATGGTTTTATGACAAGGGTTCGGACGCATACGTGTGTTTACGCACGTACGACATCCGGACAGTTTATACTAGTCGGCTTTGGTTTAAGCCAGTTTCTAGTATCCGGTTATTGGATTTATACAGTCTAAAGTTTTTCCGTGTTTTCACGGATAGGAGGGGCGTTCTCGTAATTGCGCGAGAAGCTTCTAGAAGATGGTGACTAAGAAGGTTTAAGTGGCATATACATTGAATGAGATTAGTGAGTCATATGGATGATTCATCCATGTCATTAATGCATCATAAATGCTTAATGACTCATGGAGATGAATCACCATTAGATATTTATCAAGCATGGTTGTAAATCATTTTATTTTCTTTTCTTGAAAAACAATAATGCTTGATATATATTATGATACCTCATTTTCTCATTTCATTATTATGTTCATCTTCTCTCTCCTCAAGCTCTCTCTCTCTTCAAACCCTAATCCTCCCCTCTCATGTGTTGAGTACAAGGATTAGTTAGACTAATTAAACCATAACCCTCACTCTATATCATCTAGGTACTTTGATTAGCACTTAAAGAAACCTAGTTGCCTCAAGTTTAGAGACAAAGCTTGGAGTAAAGCTCTCGGGTGGATCTTGTAAGTCCACGTTGCGACCCCCGGTTCTTACGGGGAGGCGGAAACGGTATAAAAATCAAATTTTTAGCGCATGGGGCAACATGGACTAACAAAGTCGGGATCTTTTCCTAAACTAAAACTAGCAAACTTGCTAAAGAGAGTTTAGCTACTCGGAAAGATGGTTATACCTAAACTTGAACTCCTTCTTCTTCAAACTTTGTAGAGGTTGATGGTTCTTTCCTCGTCGCCTTCTTCCGTCGAAGATGGATCCACCTGAGGGTTCAACCTTCGGGCTCTAACTCAAACTTTGAGTGAACTAGGATCTCCGGCTTGCCAAACCTTGAACCCTAGAGAGAGTAGAGAGTATCTATTGGGTGCTTTCTTTTTCAAGGTGAGGGATTCTCAACACATGAGAAGGAATCACCTTGAGCTTGAGGAAGAAGAAGATGAAGTGAGGAGAGAGAATGGTTATGAAAGAATGAGCTCTCTTTTTCCATTTTGCAACCATATCAAAAGAAAAAGAATTATCTAATTAGTAATAATAATTCAAATGAGAATAGTTGATGGTAGTTTTGGAATGACCACTATCATGCTTCATTAAATGAATGTAAGCAAGAATCAAGGAGTCCTTTCAAAGCATGATGGTGGTCAACATTCAACCATGATCAACAAGTCAACCATGGTCAACAAGTCAACAAAATCAACCATAACAATATTTCATTTAATTACTATTATTAATTGATATTTCATAAATCTATTAGGGTTTGGAAAATGACGACTGTCAACTGTGCAAACGCACCCTTTCCGAAACCCTAATGAAAAATCTCATCCTCCGCCTCAAGCAACTGTGCATACACACCTGCATTCTCGTTCCGAGGAACAAGAATACCGAGATATAAAAGCAACCCCAAAACATATACCAGTATCTGGCTCAAACCAGAGCCTGCCAGTATAATCCGTCCGGACTCCAAAACGTGCACAAGTGCGCGGATGAGAACGAACCCTGTCGCAAAACCATGCGACCTCTACTCTGTTTTGCCCAGAGGCGAATACCCTCTGTGTGGGACTCTAAAGACTCGACACTACGCTGGCAGTGGGCTTAACCACAGACCGCAAGCGGCACTAGCTGTGCGTAACGGTCCCCAGGTAGATGCCGACAAGAAGACTGACGAGGTGAACCCCATCTGAACTCCTACTGAGTCTGAATGTGACATTCTCCGTACAGTCCGGTCTGTTCGTCTGATACATCGCATGTCGGGCCTAGGGGGCGGTAAAAACGTCAGTCCCCCAATAGCGGTACAAGTCGTGTCGGAGTGAAGCCCAAAACACCCTGAGATAACACTGGAAGCCTACCAGTATATCTCGCTTGCCCTGGCCAGGGACTATTTGTGTAATGGCTCTCCTAGACACAGCGCGATGTCAACCCCCAATACCGGGAGAGACGAATCCTGTCTAACCGTCACTGCCTCCAAGTGCTTCGGGACTGCACCCAACCACTACCTGTTTGCACGACTCCTTTGAGCAGTGGTAGGGTAGTGATCAAAGTGCAGTGGGAACGTACTCGAGGCGAAGTGCCAGTATCAAGTCAGCGGACTAAGCTGTACTCATGTCACCTGGGAACTGATAACTGACGATAGGTATAATACCAACCTGTCAGTTCCCGACGAGTCCTGTCCAGTGTACTCGTAACCTAACGAGCACCCGTATACTATCTCCAGTACGACGTACTGATGGCTGTGGGACAGACCATCTCCCACAGTGGGATGAGAAGCGCATACGCTAGTCTACTCCGGAGTATCGATGCCCTGTCTCGATAGTCCTGCGACTAGGGACCTGTATAAGGATGTGCTTATAGATTACCCAGCCCCCACTAGTGTGACTGCCATCACAACGCTGGTAATCAAGCAAAGATCCTAAGGGCTCCACTAATGCGTATA
This sequence comes from Agapanthus africanus, assembly GCA_030015575.1. NCBI lineage: Eukaryota > Viridiplantae > Streptophyta > Magnoliopsida > Asparagales > Amaryllidaceae > Agapanthus > Agapanthus africanus. The sequence goes on along the minus strand of CM057347.1, from coordinate 198,804,173 downwards.
GGTGAAATCGCAAAATAAGCACATGTACACATTGAAGTAGAAACAAACCAAGTAGCATACTACTATATTGAGCAAGATTGTTTATACAAGGTGAATATCCCAAGCTTCCATTAAGTAATATACAAACTAGTATGATACAGTAATGGCCTCTAGGGCATATACACTAACAATCTCCCACTTGCACTAAGGCCATGTACTGGCGTATCGAAGACCTATCATCTCGATCAGCCGCTCGAACTGAGTCTGGGGTAGGGCCTTGGTGAATGGATCTGCAGTGTTTTCTTCTGAAGCAACCCTCCGAACCTCGATCTCCTTGCGATCCACGATCTCCCTGATCAGGTGATACCGCCTCAAGATGTGCCTGGATCTCTGATGGGACCTGGGTTCCTTTGCTAAAGCTATAGCCCCGTTGTTGTCGCAATACAGAGGTATTGGGTCAACAATGGACGGAACCACCTGAAGTTCTTTCAAAAACTTCCTCATCCAGACATCTTCTTTTGCGGCATCAGATGCAGCGATGTATTCCGCTTCCATCGTCGAGTCTGCAACGGTTTCCTGTTTGGAACTCTTCCAACACACCGCCCCTCCATTGAGGGTAAAGACAAAACCCGACATGGACTTGGAATCATCCTTGTCACTCTGGAAGCTGGAGTCAGCAAAGGCCTCGATCTGGAGGTCTTTTCTGCCATACACCAAGAACATCTCCTTAGTCCTTCTCAGGTACTTGAGAATGTTCTTTACCGCTATCCAGGGTTTGACTGATACCTGCTTACCACACTCAGTGCATAAGCTACATCCGGTCTGGTACACAACATCGCATACATTATAGAGCCTACCGCAGAAGCGTAGGGTATAATAGGCATGCGATCCCTCTCCAAATCAGTCTTGGGAGACATCTCTTTAGAGAGGGTGATCCCGTGACAAGCCGGTAGGTTACCGCGCTTGGAATCTTCCATACTGAATCTTTTCAGTATAGTGTCGATGTACCTGGACTGTGAAAGTCCTAATATCCTCTTGGATCTATCACGATGGATCCGGATCCCCAGGATGTACGAAGCATCACCCAGGTCTTTCATGGAGAAGCTTTGTGACAAGAATCCCTTGACAGATTGTAGCATAGGAATGTCATTTCCTATTAAGAGAATGTCATCCATGTATAAAACGAGGAACACTACAGTTCTCGCTACAAATCTACTATAGATGCATGGTTCATCTGGATTTTTGATAAAGCCAAATTCCTTGACAGTCTCATCAAAACAGATGTTCCAACTCCGCGATGCCTGCTTTAGTCCATAGATGGACTTAAGCAACTTGCACACTTTTCCGCTGCTCCTACTCTGAATGAAACCCTCTGGCTGATCCATATAGACACACTCTTCTAAATTTCCATTTAGAAAAGCGGTTTTTACGTCCATCTGCCAAATCTCATAATCGTGGAAGGCAGCAATGGCAAGAAGGATCCGAATGGATTTCAGCATAGCCACTGGAGAAAAGGTTTCATCATAGTCCAAACCAGGTCTTTGACGGAAACCCTTTGCTACAAGCCTAGCTTTATAGGTCTCAACCTGTCCATCTACACCAATCTTCTTTTTGAAGATCCACTTGCATCCTACGGGTTTTACCCCGTCTGGAGCAATGTCCAACGTCCATACTTTGTTGGTGTACATGGACTCCATTTCGGTCCGCATTGCATCCAGCCATTTTACCGAGTCAACGCTCTGAACGGCCTGCTGGAAGCTAGTAGGCTCATCATAGTCTATGATGCAATCCTCTCTATCCCCGTCTATGAGAAAACCGTAGTATCTCTCGGGCGGATGAGACTGCCTACTACTTCTGCGGAGCGGCATAGGAATGTCCTGTTCTTTTGAACCCTCTGGTTTCATTAAGCTTTCAGTAATAGTCTGTGGTTCTGGAATTTCTTCCAGTTCTATTGCGCTCCCACTTACTTCTTTTTCTAAGAACTGATGTTCCAGAAAATGGGCATTACGAGAAACAAGGACTTTTTGTTCCTCTGCGTAATAGAAAAGATACCCCCTGGAGTTCTTTGGGTATCCCACAAACTTGCACAGTACTGAGCATGCCTCGAGCTTTTCCGTATGCTGCTTTTTGACATAAGCTGGACATCCCCAAATCTTCAGGTACTGAAGATAGGGTTTCTTCCCACTCCATAACTCATATGGTGTGGTAGGCACAGTCTTAGTAGGAACTCGGTTCAAAAGGTATGCAGCTGTTTCTAGCGCATACCCCCAGAATGATCGTGGTAACTCAGCGTTACTCATCATGGACCGTACCATATCCAATAGGGTCCGGTTCCGTCTCTCCGATACACCGTTATGTTGCGGAGTGTATGGAGGAGTAAGCTGAGAGAGAATCCCATTCTCTTTTAAGTAATTCAGGAACTCGGCACTTAAGTATTCTCCACCTCGATCCGATCTTAGAATCTTGATACTTTTGCCGGTTTGTTTTTCAACTTCATTCTTATATTCCTGGAATTTTTCAAAAGCTTCGGACTTATGTTTCATTAAGAAGACATAACCGTACCTTGAAAAATCATCCGTAAAAGTAATGAAGTAAGAATAACCGCTTCGTGCATGTGTAGACATTGGACCGCACACGTCGCTGTGTACGAGTCCCAAGAGCTCGCTCGCTCTTACTCCGTGTCCAGTGAACGGAGTCTTTGTCATCTTTCCTTTGAGACAGGATTGACAAGTGGCATATGATTGATATTCGAACGGATCCAAATATCCTTCTGTATGTAACTTAGTCAACCTTCTCTCATTGATGTGACCCAGTCTACAATGCCATAAAAAAGTCTGATTGATATCTGGAGACTTTCTTTTGTGTGTATTCTGGACATTGAAAATCTGTGGTTGGTTTAATACGTATATACCATTGCTCAATGTACCTGACCCAATCAGAACTTGATTAAGGTGAATGTTTACAACATTACTTACAAACGCAAATTCATAACCTTCTTTAGAAACCAAAGATACAGAAATGATATTACAAGTTGCGTTGGGTACAAAAAAGCAATTAAGCAAAACCAAAATATGCCCATCTGACATTCCCAGGTGATAGTCCCCCACGGCTTTAGCATCCATGCTAGCTCCGTTCGCAACTCTGAGGGTCATGTCACCTGCCTTCAAAACCCTACGGTTTCTCAACGCCTGCAAAGAATTACAGATATGAGATCCTGATCCGGTATCCAATACCCAGGAAGTAGAATTTATAGAAAGACAGTTTTCAATAACATACACACCTGAAGCTGAAGCCGCAACCTGCTTCAGTTCCTGTGTCCTGGCTTTCCAAGCCCTGCAATCTTTCTTCCAGTGTCCACTCTTGTGACAATAGAAGCATTCCTCTTTACCCACAAGCTTCCCCGCTATCTTTGTTGCCTTTTCCTTTCCCTTCGTACCCACTTTACTAACACCGCCTCTTGGTTTGGCGGGGGCTTTCTTCCTCTTTCCCTTGGCTTTCGCCTTGGACCTAGAGGAAGAAGATCCTCCTACAAACAAAGCGGGTGTTTCCCTACCCTTCTGTAGGGTGCCCTCTGCGCTCCTCAACAAGTTGAGGAGTTCTGAAAGTTCAACTTCCTTTTCTTGTAAGTTGAAGTTCAGTATAAACTGGGCGTAAGTGGATGGAAGGGACTGGAGAATTAAATCCGTATAGAGTTCACTGTCCAACGTTGTCCCAAGTTCCGCGAGCTCCTCAGTGTAGCCAATCATCTTAAGCACGTGGTCCGCTACCGATGATCCGACGGCCAACTTTGTCGAAAATAACTTCTTCGACACTTCGTATCTTGCGATACGAGAATGCTCTCCATACAGTTCTTTTGTATGGAGAAATATGGACTCGAGGTCCATATTCTCATGCCTCCTCTGATGTTCATTGTCCATAGAGGCAAGCACGAGGCACCTGGCCTTCGCGCAATCAATCTCCCAAGTCTTACGGATTTCCTTATCCGCGACGCTGGAGGTGGGACCTGGGACGGGGGGAGCTTTGGTGGTAAGAAGATACCCCAGCTTGTCGTAAGTGATTGCCAATTTGACATTCCTGAGCCAATCTTTGTAGTTTGGCCCTGTCAGTATGTTTTTATCTAGAAGTAACTTAAGTCCAGTCATTTCGAATTTGGTCGCTGCAGGGGGGAGAGAAGAAACACTTTAGCACGATGCTCTTGCAAGTTTAGAATGGTTTTTAATTTGTCTAAAAAGGATGGCTCCCACTGTCTCTCGAATCCCTCCTCAAACCACAAAGGAAGAATTAGCCGGGATCAATCCCACCGTACAATACTTGCTTAACCGTTCAGCCAGGCCAGTGTCGGTACTTCGAGGAAGGTTTTCCAACGCTTTCGCGAAGTTCCTTAATTTAAGAACCTCTTTTCCCTGGGGGCGTAGCCCCGCTAACACCTTTCTAGGCACCTACTAGGTTTATAGCATTGATCGTTTAGTGAGAAATTTCCCGAGGAGCAGCATATACTCACAGTAGGATCGGGATCCAAATATCATCGCGTGACGAAAATGAAGGAATCCTACCATAATCATCACACTCCAAATGGTATGCAAATCTAGCAAGTTTCAGTACTTATGAAACTCCCGATGTGGATTTTTGCCCCATGCTCTTATGACCTTGGCGTGAGGTCAAAATGTCATAAGTCACATGTCAAGTTCTTCCCATCATTATCCCGGTTGATTTGAACCCACCCGTACCTACCCTTGACGTAGGCCAAAATGGCGGTACGACTGTCTCAAACCAACGCATTCTATCTATGCAACAGATAAATATCCGGTAGCTACCAATCACTATGCCTTGGCATGAGGTCAAAATACATAGCTTGAATACTACCGTATATTTAACTAAAATGATGGAGGGCTACGAATGGTTTTGGCGAAACCGTGAACGTAGTGAACTTGATATAATCGATGGAACGAGATAGCTTTTAGAAGGAGTGGCTCAAGCTCCGCATTTAAAAGTTAGTTTTGAAAAGAACCGAGTGGTTTTTTTCGAAAGTGTTCCAACGACTTTAACTTGGTTTATTATCTTGCATTAGTTCTTTTAATGCGTGATATTCTTGCATTAGTTCTTTTAATGCGTCCCATCATTTAATCCTACCATTGCAGAAAACAACCAAAATATGACGTACGCTTATGCCATTCGCATTCGCCACGGGGTCCCGTCATCACTCGTTAGGTTACTTAACTAACGACAGAGCGGGGGCTGGGCTAGCGCGGCTGTAAATCATAAGCAACGCCTAAATATAAAGCAATGATAGACATTACAGATCACAGATGAATACATTGGATATACTAGCAATCCGCAAACCGTTCAAGCCTGCAACGAAAAGCGGATTACACGGTCGCGGTGAATAGCAAATACCCCACCCAAGACCCCTATGGGTGCGGCAAACTACCCGCCAAGTACCCGGTAGTTTGTGCACCCCTCCATGGGTCTATCCTAGGAGCAAAAACAGTAAAAAGAATTATACAATGACGGCTACAACCCCGACCCGGTTGTGCGGCCATACAAATAATATTATTACATCAATTTACATTTACAAATGAATGAAAGAAAAACAAAAGCTCATCTCACATCCACCCCGGCTATTCACCCGCGACAGTCCAACACATTCATTTACACATTCCAATATCAAACACAGATCACAGAGATGTATAACCCCGACTAATCGACTTATAGCGATTAGCCGACGTTCAATACATACAAACATCACAGATATAACCATCATAGTCAAAGTGCAGTGAAGTTCGGAAAAAATACGGAATTATAGGACCCCAAAAGTAAATTTCTGTTCTGGAAAATCTGGGCACATATAATATATATTAAAAATCCCAAAATCCTACCAGAAGAACACTGCACAAAAAACGATCACAAGAGGAAACAAAACGGCGGCGGTTCCGCGGCCTAAGCCACCTATTGCCGCGGAACCGCGGTGCTTTAAGGGAATCATGCGATCGTTTTTCTTGGGTGTTCTCACAAAACCCTGAGCCGATTTTAGGTGTATAACAAATCTTGTTTTGACCAGAAAATTTTTTAACAGAAACTAGGGTTTTGTAAAAGTTTGGATTTTGGATTTTTCGGTTCCGAACTTCGTTACACTTCACTACCAAGCTAGTTTAAGTTTAGTTAGGCTCTGATACCACTGTAAGTCCACGTTGCGACCCCCGGTTCTTACGGGGAGGCGGAAACGGTATAAAAATCAAATTTTTAGCGCATGGGGCAACATGGACTAACAAAGTCGGGATCTTTTCCTAAACTAAAACTAGCAAACTTGCTAAAGAGAGTTTAGCTACTCGGAAAGATGGTTATACCTAAACTTGAACTCCTTCTTCAAACTTTGTAGAGGTTGATGGTTCTTTCCTCGTCGCCTTCTTCCGTCGAAGATGGATCCACCTGAGGGTTCAACCTTCGGGCTCTAACTCGAACTTTGAGTGAACTAGGATCTCCGGCTTGCCAAACCTTGAACCCTAGAGAGAGTAGAGAGTATCTATTGGGTGCTTTCTTTTTCAAGGTGAGGGATTCTCAACACATGAGAAGGAATCACCTTGAGCTTGAGGAAGAAGAAGATGAAGTGAGGAGAGAGAATGTTTATGAAAGAATGAGCTCTCTTTTTCCTTTTTGCAACCATATCAAAAGAAAAAGAATTATCTAATTAGTAATAATAATTCAAATGAGAATAGTTGATGGTAGTTTTGGAATGACCGCTATCATGCTTCATTAAATGAATGTAAGCAAGAATCAAGGAGAATCCTTTCAAAGCATGATGGTGGTCAACATTCAACCATGGTCAACAAGTCAACAAAATCAACCATAACAATATTTCATTTAATTACTATTATTAATTGATATTTCATAAATCTATTAGGGTTTGGAAAATGACGACTGTCAACTGTGCAAACGCACCCGTTCCGAAACCCTAATGAAAAACCTCATCCTCCGCCTCAAGCAACTGTGCATACACACCTGCATTCTCGTTCCGAGGAACAAAAATACCGAGATATAAAAGCAACCCCAAAACATATACCAGTATCTGGCTCAAACCAGAGCCTGCCAGTATAATCCGTCCGGACTCCAAAACGTGCACAAGTGCGCGGATGAGAACGAACTCTGTCGCAAAACCATGCGACCTCTACTCTGTTTTGCCCAGAGGCGAATACCCTCTGTGTGGGACTCTAAAGACTCGACACTACGCTGGCAGTGGGTTTAACCACAGACCGCAAGCGGCACTAGCTGTGCGTAACGGTCCCCAGGTAGATGCCGACAAGAAGGCTGACGAGGTGAACCCCATCTGAACTCCTACTGAGTCTGAATGTGACATTCTCCGTACAGTCCGGTATGTTCGTCTGATACATCGCATGTCGGGCCTAGGGGGCGGTAAAAACGTCAGTCCCCCAATAGCGGTACAAGTCGTGTCGGAGTGAAGCCCAAAACACCCTGAGATAACACTGGAAGCCTACCAGTATATCTCGCTTGCCCTGGCCAGGGACTATTTGTGTAATGGCTCTCCTAGACACAGCGCGATGTCAACCCCCAATACCGGGAGAGACGAATCCTGTCTAACCGTCACTGCCTCCAAGTGCTTTGGGACTGCACCCAACCACTACCTGTTTGCACGACTCCTTTGAGCCGTGGTAGGGTAGTGATCAAAGTGCAGTGGGAACGTACTCGAGGCGAAGTGCCAGTATCAAGTCAGCGGACTAAGCTGTACTCATGTCACCTGGGAACTGATAACTGACGATAGGTATAATACCAACCTGTCAGTTCCCGACGAGTCCTGTCCAGTGTACTCGTAACCTAACGAGCACCCGTATACTATCTCCAGTACGACGTACTGATGGCTGTGGGACAGTCCATCTCCCACACTGGGATGAGAAGCGCATACGCTAGTCTACTCCGGAGTATCGATGCCCTGTCTCGATAGTCCTGCGACTAGGGACCTGTATAAGGATGTGCTTATAGATTACCCAGCCCCCACTAGTGTGACTGCCATCACAATGCTGGTAATCAAGCAAAGATCCTAAGGGCTCCACTAATGCGTATAGGTGATATCGCAAAATAAGCACATGTACACATTGAAGTAGAAACAAACCAAGTAGCATACTACTATATTGAGCAAGATTGTTTATACAAGGTGAATATCCCAAGCTTCCATTAAGTAATATACAAACTAGTATGATACAGTAATGGCCTCTAGGGCATATACACTAACAGATCTTCTACTACTTAGAGAAGGCCGGAGAGGATGTGGAGAACGACAAGACGAAGGACTCGGATCTTTAGGTATAATCACTTTTCATAGTAGTTGTTAACTCCTATGTTTGATGTTAGTTATTGTTTATGCAAAGATTCTCGGTTAGTCGATGTTTACGCTTTAAACAAGATTGTTTTTCATTATTTCGTCTCCCCGCAAGTCGTGGGGTGTTGTACATCGACTTACAGTGGTATCAGAGCCTCGCTAAACAATAAATAACTCATTAGCAAAGTCGTAAGAATTTCGAACGCAAAAAGGAACCGGAAACATCGTCGATTATCACACTTGCTGTCGAATTTTAAACTGGCTCTAAAAATTTTTCAGGGTGCTTCAGAATAACAAGCAGGAAAAACTAGGGCTACTGAAGAAATTTGGACTCCTAACTTGGCCATCTCACCGCGGAACCGTGGCGGATCCATGCGATCCGCCGCTGATCCGCGGCCGAGTTGGGGCCGAGTCGGCCCAAATTTATTCAGTAACACCTAGGTGTTAACAGTGATGTTTCTGGGATGTTTTATTTTTTGCTAAGATCTCAGGTTCACAGAGAAGTTTTGCAGTAGAATCTAAAGTGTTTTGCTCGATCGAAATTTTACGATGTTTGCTAATTTGATTATATCTGTGTTTGTATAATGTGTTCGTAAACCTCCCCTTACTGCTAGTATGTCGGTTGGCAGGGGGTTGCACATTTCTGTAATAGATTTTATCTGTTTGTGGATGTGAACTGTATTGGACTATTGTGATGATTAGCCGGGGTTTTGCGATGGGTTATTATTTAATTCATTTGATGTAAATGTAATTTGTTGTAATATTATTTTGCGGGGCACATCCAGGTTGCGGTTGTAGCCACCGTTGTATTATTTCATTTTACTGTTTTTGCTCCTAGGACAGACCCAAGGTGGGGTGCACAAACTATCGGGCGGGTAGTTTGCCATACCCGTAGGGGTCTAGGGTAGGGTAATGGCTATTTATCACAACTGTGTAATCCGTCTTTTGTTGCAGGCTCTAAACAAATGCGGATTGCTTGCAAATCCAATAAAGTTCATATGAGATCTGGAATGCCTATTATTGCGTCTGACAAATGTACAATATCTATATATGATAGCTATTTAGACGTCACTTATGTTTTACACCCGCGCTAGCCCAGCCCCCGCTCTGTCGTTAGCTAAGTAACCAAATGGGTGATGACGGGACCCAGTGGCGAATGCGGATGGCATAAGAGGACGTTGTATTTTCGTTGTTTTCTGCAATGATAGGTTAAATGATGGGACGCATTATTTTAATGCAAAGAAAATAAACCAAAGTTGAATCGTTGGAACAATTTAAAAGAAACCACTCGGTTATTTTAAAAGAGCGGAATTTTTAATTGCGGAGCTTTAACCACTCCTTTTTAAAAAGCTATAAGGTTCCTTCGATTATATCAAGTTCACTACGTTCACGGTTTCGCCAAAACCAGTCGTAGCCCTCCGTCATTTCTTATGGATGGTCAGTAGTATTCAAGCTATGTTTGTTGGCTTTCGTCAAGGCATAGTGTTTGGTAGCTGCTGGAGTATTCATTTGTTGCATAGATAGATGAGTTGGTTTGGGACAGTCGTATAACCTTGTTGGCTTTCGTCAAGGGTATATACGGGTGGGTTCAAATTAACAAGATAATGATCGGCAGAACTTGACATGTGTTTTATGATTTGTTGGCTTTCGTCAAGGTCATAAGAACATGGGGCAAAAATCTATATCGGGAATTTCTAAAGAAACTGAAACTTGCTAGTGTTGCATACCATTTGGAGTTTGATGAATGTTGGTAGGATTCCTTCAACATTATCATATGATGATATTTGGATCCCGATCCTACTGTGAGTATATGCTACTTATCAGGAGATTCGTCACTTAACGATCAATGCTATAAACCAAGTAGATGTCAAGAAAGGTGTCAGCGGGGTTACGCCCCCAGAGAAAAGAGGTTATTTAATTAAGGAACTTCGCGAAAGCGTTGGAAAACCTCCCTCGAAGTATCGACACTAGCATAGCTGAACGGTTAAGCAAGTATTGTACGGTGAGAATAGTCCTGGCTAATTCTTCTTTTATGGTTTGGGGAAGGATTCGAGAAACAGTGGGAGCCATCCAGTTTAGATAAATTAAAAACCACTCTAAACTTGCAAGAGCATCATGCTAAAGTGTTTTCTTCTCTCTCTCTCATTGCAGCGACCATGTGACCATGACTAGGTTACATCTAGATAACAAGTTGACTGAATCTAACTTATTTGACTGGCAAAGGTCTGTCCAGATGTCCATTGCCTATGACAAGCTGGACCACCCTATTACTACTCAAGATCCCGCCGTCCCAGGTCCAGTTTCCACCATCGCGGATATGGATATCCGTCAGACAAGGGAAAAGGTTAAAGTGAAAGCCAAGTGCCTTGTGTTGGCTTCAGTTGATGGTGTATACCAGAAGCAGCACGAGAAGATGGACTCAGTTTCCATCTTTCTCCATAACAAAGATTTATATGGAGAGCAATCTCATATCGCAAGATATGAGGCCTCGAACAAATTAATTCAAGCGAGGTCGGCTGACGGGTCATCTATAGGGGACGACATCCTTACGATGACTAGCAATATTGATGAGCTCAAGGACCTGGAGACCACGTTGGGAAACAGGTCATATGTTAACTTATTTCCACAGTCCCTACCTTCTATTTACACCCTGAAAGAAACCAGGGAGACACAAGCTCTGCTTAATAGGGGACTTTCTTCTTCTTCATCCAAGGCGAAAGCAAAGGGTGAAAAGAAGAAGACCTCTACAAAGCCGATATACGGTGTCAGTAAAGTAGGAGGAAAGGGAAGAGCACAAGTTTCGAGACTTGGTGTAGGTAAGGAGGGATGTTCCTATTGTTATGGGAACGGGCATTGGCAGAAGGATTGCAGGGCTTTGGAAGCCAGTAGCCAGGATACGAAGCATGTTGTGGCATTAACCTCAAGTGTGTTTGTAATTGAGAACTGCTTGTCAATTAACTCTACTTCCTGAGTACTAGATACCGGAGCAAGATCTCATATCTGTAATTCGTTACATGCTTTGAGAAATCGTAAAGTTATAAGGGTAGGTGATTTGTCTCTCAGAGTTGCTAACGGAATGAGCGTGGACGCTGAATCCGTGGGAGAATATCGCCTAGGTTTGACAAGTGGGCAGATATTGATTCTACGTAACTGTCTGTATGTACCTAGTTTGACTTGTAATATCATATCAGTGTCCTCACTTTCGAGAGAGGGATATGACTTTACATTCGTAAGCGATGTAGTTCACATCCACCTAAATCAAGTTTTGATTGGGTCCGGTACATTAGATGACGGTATATACGTATTGAATCAAGCTCAGGTTTTCAATGTCCAGAACACACTTAAAAGAAAGTCTCCAAAAATAAATCAGGCTTTCTTATGGCATTGTAGACTAGGTCATATCAATGAAACACGATTAACAAAGTTACATAGAGAAGGATATTTGTATCCGTTCGAATATCAATCTTATGCCACTTGTGAATCTTGTCTCATGGGAAAGATGACAAAGACTCCTTTTACTGGACACGGAGTAAGAGCGAGCGAGCTCTTAGGACTCATACACAGTGACGTGTGCGGTCCAATGTCTACACATGCGCGAGGTGGTTATTCCTACTTCATTACTTTTACGGATGATTTCTCTAGGTATGGACATATCTTCTTGATGAAGCATAAATCCGAGGCCTTTGAGAAATTCCAGGAATACAAGAATGAAGTGGAAAACCAAATAGGCAAAAGTATTAAGACACTGAGATCTGATCGAGGTGGTGAATACTTAAGTGCCGAGTTCCTAGGTTACTTAAAAGAGAATGGAATTCACTCTCAGCTTACTCCTCCATACACACCACAACACAACGGTGTATCGGAAAGGAGGAATCGAACCCTATTGGATATGGTTCGTTCCATGATGAGTAAGGCTGAGTTACCGCGATCATTCTGGGGTTATGCGCTAGAATCAGCGGCATATCTTTTAAACAAGGTTCCAACCAAGACTGTGCCTACCACACCATATCAGATGTGGAGTGGGAAGAAACCCTATCTTCAGTACCTGAAGACATGGGGATGTCCAGCTTTTGTAAAAAAGCAGCATCCGGACAAGCTCGAGGCATGCTCAGTAGAGTGTAAGTTTATGGGATATCCAAAGAACTCCATGGGATATTGCTTCTACTACGCAGAGGAACAAAAGGTTTTTGTTTCTCGTCATGCCCACTTCTTAGAACTGAATTTTTAGAAAATCAGAAGAGTGGGAGCGCAGTAGAACTGGAAGAAATTCCAGAACCACAAGCTGTTACTGAAAGTTTGGTAGAACAAGAAGTTTCAGAAGAAAGGGACATACCAGCGCCTATCCGCAGAAGTAGTAGGCAGTCTCATCCGCCCGAGAGATACTACGGTTTTCTCATAGACGGGGATCGAGAAGAATGCGTCATTGATAATGACGACCCTACTAGCTTCCAGCAAGCCATTCAGAGCGGCGACTCGGTAAATTGGCTGGATGCAATGCGGACTGAAATGGAGTCCATGTACACTAACAAAGTATGGACTTTGGACGTTGCTCCAGATGGGGTAAAACCCGTAGGATGCAAGTGGATCTTCAGAAAGAAGATTGGTGTAGATGGACAGGTTGAAACCTATAAGGCTAGACTTGTTGCAAAGGGTTTCTGTTAAAGACCTGGTTTGGACTATGACGAAACATTTTCTTCAGTGGCTATGCTCAAATCCATTCGGGTCCTTCTTGCTATTGCTGCCTTCCATGATTATGAGATCTGGCAGATGGACGTAAAGACGGCCTTTCTAAATGGAAATTTGGAAGAGAGCGTCTATATGGATCAGCCAGAGGGATTCATTCAGAGTGGGAGCAGCGGTAAAGTATGCAAGCTGCTTAAGTCCATTTATGGACTAAAGCAGGCATCGCGGAGTTGGAACATCTGTTTTGATGATACTGTCAAAGAATTCGACTTTATCAAAAATCCAGATGAACCATGCACATACAGTAAGATTGTAGGGAGAGTTGTGTATTCCTCGTCTTGTACGTGGATGACATTCTCCTAATAGAAAATGATGTTCCTATGCTACAGTCAGTCAAAAGATTCTTGTCACAGAAATTCTCCATGAAGGACCTGGGTGATGCCACCTACATTCTGGGGATCCAGATCTATCGTGATAGATCAAAGAGGATGTTGGGACTTTCGCAGTCCAGATACATAGACACCATATTGAAAAGATTCAGTATGGAAGATTCTAAGCACGGTAACCTACCGGCTTGTCACGGAATCACCCTCTCCAAAGAGATGTCTCCCAAGATTGATTTGGAAAGGAAACGCGTGTCGATTATACCCTACGCTTCTGCGGTAGGCTCTATAATGTATGTAATGTTATGTACCAGACCAGATGTAGCATACGCGTTGAGCGTTGTAAGCCGGTATCAGGCAAACCCAGGGGAGAATCACTGGATAGCAGTAAAGAACATTCTCAAGTACCTGAGAAGGACTAAAGAGATGTTCTTGGTTTACGGCGGAAAAGACCTCAGGATGGAGGCCTATGCTGATTCCGGCTTCCAGAGTGACATGGATGACTCCAAGTCCATGTTGGGTTATGTCTTTACCCTCAATGGAGGGGCGGTCTGTTGGAAGAGTTCCAAGCAGGACACCGTTGCTGACTCAACGATGGAAGCGGAGTACATACCTGCTTGCGATGCCGCAAAAGAAGCTGTCTGGATGAAGAAGTTCCTCACAGAACTTCAGGTGGTTCCTACCAGTGTTGGTCCAATACCTCTGTATTGCGACAACAACGGCGCTATAACTTTAGCGAAGGAACCCAGGTCCCATCAGAAGTCCAGACACATCTTAAGGCGGTATCACCTGATCAGGGAGATCGTAGATCGCCAGGAGATCGAGGTAAAGAGAGTAAATTCAGAGGATAACATTGCTGATCCATTCACGAAGGCCCTACCTCAGATTCAGTTCGAGAGGCTACTCGAGATCATCGGTCTTCGATACGCCAGTACATGGCCCTAGTGCAAGTGGGAGATTCTTAGTGTATATGCCCTAGGGGCCATTATTGTATCATATTAGTTTGTATTGATAGAGCTCTTAGGAATATTGGGATATTCACATGTATATAACAGTCTTGCTAAATATGGTAGTATGCTACTTGGTTTTTCTATCTTAATATGTGAGTATACGTATTAATAGAGCTCTTAGGATCTTGCTTGACTACCAGCAATGTGATGGCAGTCACACTAGTGGGGGCTGGGTAGTCTACAAGCACATCCTTAGTCTGGTCCCTGGTCGTTGGATTATCGAGACAGGGCATCAATACTCCGAAGTAGACTGGTGTGTACGCTTCTCATCCCAGTTGGGGAGATGGTCTGTCCCACAGCCGTCAGTATGTCGTACTGGAGATAGTATGTAGGTGCTCGTTAGGTTACGGGTACACCGGATAGGACTCACAGGGAACTGTTGATTGGTTTTATACCAGTCGTCAGTTAACAGTTCCCAGGTGACATGAGTACAGCATAGTCCGCAGACTTGACACTGATACTTCGCCTCGAGTGTGTCCCACTGTTCTTAGATTGCTACCCTACCACGGCTCAAAGGAGTCGTGCAAACAGGTAGCAATTGGGTGCAGTCCCGAGCACTTGGAGGCAGTGGCGGTTAGACAGGATTCTTCTCTCCCGGTATTGGGGGTTGATATCGCGCTGTGTCAGAGAGCCATTACGCAAAGTCCCTGGCCAGGGCAAGCGAGATTTGCTGGTAGGTTCCAGTAGTTTTTCAGGGTGTAATGGGCTTCGCTCCGACACGACTTATACCGCTATTAGGGGACTGACGCTTGCCGCCCCCTAGGCCCGATATGCGATAGTCTTAGACGAACGGACCGGAATGTATGGAGATTTTCACAGCAGGCTCAGTAGGAGTTCGGATGGGTTTCCTCATCGGCCTTCTTATTGACATCTACCTGGGGGCCGTTACGTACAGCTAGTGCCGCTTGCGGTCTGTGGTTAAACCCACTGC
Organism: Agapanthus africanus; assembly: GCA_030015575.1. Taxonomy (NCBI): domain Eukaryota; kingdom Viridiplantae; phylum Streptophyta; class Magnoliopsida; order Asparagales; family Amaryllidaceae; genus Agapanthus; species Agapanthus africanus. Next base: position 198,788,858 of record CM057347.1, on the reverse strand, counting down.
CGGTGTAGTAGTCGAGTCTCTAGAGTCCCACACAGAGAGTTTCCCTACTCCAGGCGAAACGATATAGAGGTCGTATGGTTTTACGACAAGGGTTCGGACGCATACGCGTGTTTACGCACGTACGACATCCGGACAGTTTATACTAGTCGGCTTTGGTTTAAGCCAGTTTCTAGTATCCGGTTATTGGATTTATACAGTCTAAAGTTTTTCCGTGTTTTCACGGATAGGAGGGGCGTTCTCGTAATTGCGCGAGAAGCTTCTAGAAGATGGTGACTAAGGAGGTTTAGGTGGCATATACATTGAATGAGATTAGTGAGTCATATGGATGATTCATCCATGTCATTAATGCATCATAAATGCTTAATGACTCATGAAGATGAATCACCATTAGATATTTATCTAGCATGGTTGTAAATCATTTTATTTTATTTTCTTGAAAAACAATAATGCTTGATATATATTATGATACCTCATTTTCTCATTTCATTATTATGTTCATCTTCTCTCTCCTCAAGCTCTCTCCCTTCAAACCCTAATCCTCCCCTCTCATGTGTTGAGTACAAGGATTAGTTAGACTAATTAAACCATAACCCTCACTCTATATCATCTAGGTACTTTGATTAGCACTTAAAGAAACCTAGTTGCCTCAAGTTTAGAGACAAAGCTTGGAGTAAAGCTCTTGGGTGGATCTTCTACTACTTAGAGAAGGCCGGAGAGGACGTGGAGAACGACAAGACGAAGGACTCGGATCATTAGGTATAATCACTTTTCATAGTAGTTGTTAACTCCTATGTTTGATGTTAGTTATTGTTTATGCAAAGATTCTCGGTTAGTCGATGTTTACGCTTTAAACAAGATTGTTTTTCATTATTCCGCCGCCCCGCAAGTCGTGGGGTGTTGTACATCGACTTACAGTTATTTCTAGCGGGCTTTGGTTTAAGCCAGATCCTAGTATATTTTTTTGGGATTTGTTTTATCTCATTGTATTCGTGTTCCTCGGAACACAGATGCGGGTGTGTATGCACAGTTGATAGAGGCAGAGGAATCTCATTAGGGTTGTTGACCGTTGACTTTTTCTAAACCCTAATGAGAATGAGAAATATGATTAATAATATTAATTAAGGATAATTGTGCCATTGTTGAGTTGACCATTTGACTTTTGTTGACTTTTTGACTTCGGTTGACCGGTTGACTATTGTTGACCAATTGACCATCATCATTTCACTTGCAAGATACTTCTTGTTTCTTGCAAATGCATTAAATGATGAAATGATAATGGTCATTCATAAACTAACCATCACAATTTCTTAATTATTATTATTATTATCATTATTCTTATTTTGAGAGCATGGTTGTAAAAAGCTATCTCATTCTCACTTGCTCATTCTCTCTCATCCATTAGCTCATCCTCTTCTTCTCTCAAAGCTCTCATCTCTCATGTGTTGAGAACCATGAGCTCTTGAGATAAAACCTTCAAGATTTTACTCTACTTATTCTAGAGTTCTAGGTTTAGCAAGCCAAGCACTTTAGTTACCTCTAGGTTGAGGTAGGAGCTCAAAGTAGAGGCCTTCGGGTGGATTCTTCTTCGGCAAAGAGAAGAAGGATCCGGAGCCGTTCGGACCACTCCAAGAAGCAAGAAGAGAAGGAGTTCAAGACCTAGGTATAACCTTCTAACCGAGTAGCTAAACTTGTAGTTAGTTTGCTAGGTTTTTGTTTAGCAAAGATCCTCTAGTTTCTAGTCCATGTTTCCTTAAGAAACAATCGTTTTTTTATCTATTCCGCCTCCCCGTAAGCACCGGGGTGGACAACGTGGACTTACAGTGGTATCAGAGCCTAGCTAAATAACAACTAGCATGTTAACAAAGTGTTTAGAACTTCAATCCGAAAAAAATCGCGGAACATGTCAAAAACATATACTTTCTGCCAATTTTTAAAACTGCTCTAAAAATAATTCCACATACCTTAAAAATCGGTGCAGGGTTTTTTAGGAACAACCAGGAAAAATGAGCCCACGACTCGGTCAACGCGCCGTGGAACCGCGGCGAAACCACGCGTTTCGCCGCGGATCCGCGGCCGAGTTGACTCGGCCGCAACTCGGGTTTGCTGCAGTTTGTTCAGTATACTGTTTTAGGATTTTTAAAACATTTTGTTTCAATTTCCAGAGAACAATGTTGTGTTTGGGGTAGTTGCAAATTGGTATTTTGATCAAAGTTCTACAAACTTTTGCTAAATGGTTATATTTGTAATGTGATATATGCACTGAACGTCGAGTAATCGCTATACGTCGATTAGTGGGGGTTGTGCATATCTGTGATCTGTAATGTTGTTGGATTGTGTATATGAACTCGTTGGATTGTCGCGGATGAATAGCCGAGGGTTGTGAGATGAGAGTTTTCTTTATCTTTCATTTGATGTAATTTGTAAATTGATGTAATATTATTTTGTGGCCGCACATCCGGAATGAGGTTGTAGCCGCCATTGTATATTATTTCATTTACTGTTTTTGCTCCTAGGATAGACCCAAGGTGGGGTGCACAAACTACCGGGTACTTTGAAGTGCCGAGTGGCCTACTCACGTTGTTGAGGGAGGTTGCTTCACTTCGGGTACTTGGCGAGTAGTTTGCCGCACCCGTAGGGGTCTAGGGTAGGGTTTGGCTATTCATCGCGACCGTGTAATACGTCTTTCGTTGCAGGCTCGAACGAAACACGGATTCCTAGCATATCCAATGTGTTCATCTGTGATCTAGAATGGCTATCATTGCATCTGACGAATGTATATATCTATATATGATATCTAGTAGGCGTTGCTTATGTTTTGCATCCGCGCTAGTCCAGCCCCCGCTCTGTCGTTAGTTAAGTAACCTAACGGGTGATGACGGGGCCCCATGGCGAATGCGGATGGCATAAGCGTACGTCATATTTTCGTTGTTTTCTGCAATGGTCGGATTAATTGATGGGACGCATTAAATTAATGCATGAAAATAAACCAAAGTTAAAATCGTTGGAACAATTTCAAAACCACTCGGTTTCTTTTCAAAACAACTTTTAAACGCGAAGCTTAAACCACTCTTTTTAAAAGCTATCAGGTTCCTTCGATTATATCAAGTTCGCTACGTTCAGGGTTTCGCCAAAACCATTCGTAGCCCTCCATCATTTCAGTTAAATATTCGGCAGTATTCAAGCTATGTATTTTGACCTATATAGTGATTGGTAGCTGCCGGATATTTATCTGTTGCATAGATAGATGCGTTGGTTTGAGACAGTCGTACTGCCATTTTGGCCTACGTCAAGGGTATGTACGGGTGGGTTCAAATTAACCTGGTAAATGATGGATAGAACTTGACATGTGACTTATGATATTTTGGACTACGTCAAGGTCATAAGAGCATAGGGCAAAAATCCACATCGGGAGTTTCTAAAGAAACTAAAACTTGCTAGTGCTGCATACCATTTGGAGTGTGATGATTCTGGTAGGATTCCTTCAGCTTTATCACACGATGATATTTGGATCCCGATCCTACTGTGAGTATATGCTACTCCTCGGGAAACTTTCTCACTTAACGATCAATGCTATAAACCAAGTAGGTGTCTAGAAAGGTGTTAGCGGGGCTACGCCCATAGGGAAAAGAGGTTATTTAATTAAGAAACTTCACGAAAGCGTCGTAAAACCTCCCTCGAAGTATCAACACTGGCCTGGCTGAACGGTTAAGCAAGTATTGTACGGTGAGATTGATCCCGACTAATTCTTCTTTTATGGTTTGAGGAAGGATTTGAGAAACAGTGGGAGCAATCCTGTTTAGACAAATTAAAAACCACTCTAAACTTGCAAGAGCATCATGCTAAAGTGTTTCTTCTCTCTCTCTCCTAATTGCAGCGACCAAACATCATGATCGGCCTTAAGTTACTACTAGATAAAAACATACTGACAGGGCCAAACTACAAAGATTGGCTCAAGAATGTCTAAATGGCAATCACTTATGACAAGTTGGGGTATCTTCTTACCACCAAAGCTCCCCCTGTCCCAGGTCCTCAATCTAGCGTCGCGGATAAGGAAATCCGTAAGACCTGGGAGATTGATTGTGCGAGGTCCAAGTGCATCGTGCTTGCGTCTATGGACAATGAACATCAGAGGAGGCACGAGGATATGGACCTAGAATCCATATCTCTCCATACAAAGGATCTGTATGGAGAGCAATCTCGTATCGCCAGATACGAAGTCTCGAAAAAGTTGTTTTCGGCGAGATTGGCCGTCGGATCATCTGTAGCGGAACACGTGCTTCAGATTATTAGCTACGTTGAAGAGCTCACGGACCTCGGGACCACGTTAGAGAACGAGCTCTACACTGACTTGATTCTCCAGTCCCTTCCTTCCACTTACGCCCAGTTTATCCTGAACTTCAACATGCAAGGAAAAGAAGTTGAACTTCCGAAACTCCTCAACATGTTGAGGAGTGCAGAGGGCACCCTCAAGAAAGTAAGGGAAACACCCGCTTTGTCTGTTGGAGGACCTTCTTTTTCTAGGTCCAAGGAGAAAGCCAAAAGAAAGAAGAAGAAAGCCCCCACCAAACCAAGGGGCGGTGTTAGTAAAGTGGAAGCTAAGGGAAAGGCAAAGGTGGCAAAGGTAGCGGGACAGCTTGTGGGGAAAGAAGAGTGCTTTTATTGTCATAAGAAAGGACACTGGAAGAAAGATTGCAGGGCTTGGAAGGCCAAGAACCAGGACCCGAAGCAAGTTGTGGTTTCGGCTTCAGGTGTGTATGTTATTGAAAACTGTCTATCAATAAACTCTACTTCCTGGGTATTCGATACCGGATCAGGATCTCATATCTGTAATTCTTTGCAGGCACTGAGAAAGCGTAGGGTTTTGAAGGCAGGTGATATGACCCTCAGAGTTGCAAACGGAGCAGGCATGGATGCTGAGTGCATGGGGGACTATCACTTGGGATTGTCAGATGGACATGTTTTGGTTTTGCGTGATTGTTATTTTGTACCCAGTGCGACTTGTAATATCATATCTGTATCTTTAATGTCTAAAGAAGGTTATATTTTGCATTTGTAAGCAATGTTGTAAACATTCACCTTAATCATGTTCTGATTGGGTCGGATACATTAAGCAACGGTATATACGTATTGAACCAACCATAGATTTTCAATGTCCAGAATACACACAAAAGAAAGTCTCCAGAAATAAATCATGCTTTCTTATGGCATTGTAGACTGGGTCACATCAATGAGAGAAGGTTGACTAAGTTACATAAAGAAGGATATTTGGATCCGTTCGAATATCAATCATATGCAACTTGTAAATCATGTCTCAAAGGAAAGATGACAAAGACTCCGTTCACTGGACATGGAGTAAGAGCGAGCGAGCTCTTGGGACTCGTACAAAGCGATGTATGCGGTCCAATGTCTACACATGCGCGAAGTGGTTATTCTTACTTCATTACTTTTATGGATGATTTTTCAAGGTTTGGGCATGTCTTCTTAATGAAGCATAAATTTGAAGCCTTTGAAAAATTCCAGGAATACAAAAATGAAGTAGAAAAACAAACAGGCAAAACTATCAAGACACTGAGATCTGATCGAGGTGGTGAATACTTGAGTGCCGAGTTCCTGGATGTAGCGCCTTGAAAAGTCGTTTTGGTGTTTTCCTGAAAATCGGTGAAAATTCGGTATTTTTCTGCAAACCGTCTTTTTTCTTATTTTGCAGTTTAGGACTAATTATACCTAATTCGGATAGGTAATTGCTTATTTTTAGTAGCTAATGAGTTACTTATTAATTTTTGGTCATTTAAAATTTTTTCCCTATTTTTCAATTTTTTATATTATTTTAAGCCGGTAAGAAATACATTAAATTAGCGATAAATACAAATTTCTTTGGGCTAATTTTAATCTTTAAAATCATGTTAATTAAAATCTAGTTGTAATATAATTTTTTAGTATTTTATTTCATGCTTTAACTAATTTTTATTATGGAAAACGAAATTTATTGAATTTAAGCTAAAACTTGCAATTTTGGACTTGTAGGGGGTCTTTTTGCATAATTTTTTTTTGTAAAACCCCATTCACTCTTCCCTCACCCCTAGGCCGGCCCACTTTCAGCAGCACAAGGAAAATTTCCTTGCCTCCTTTGACTTTTTATTATGTGTGGAAATGAGGTATTTTGAAAAGAGTTTTGATTTTTTAATGTGGGTATGGGTCTTTGGTTGATTGGTATGGGTTGACCATGACTTTTCCATCACCACCCACACCAATCTCCCTCCATTCTCTGTTGGAAATCTGCAGCTCTCCCTCTTCATTTTTTTTTCTTTCCATTTCCTTCAAAATTCCATCATATTGCTCCAAAATTCCAATTTAAACCTCACAAATTAACCCCCATCCTTCATCCCATTCTCCTTAGCCTTTCTTGCTTGGATCATGGTGCTATGAAGCCATCTTTGGAGGCATCTTGTTCTTGCTAGATCTCTAGTGTGAGGTATAATTTCTAATCTAAGGTTAATTTGTAGTTAAAGTGTACTAATTAGAACTTGAAAGTTGTGTTAGTGTTAAATTTATAGCTAAATTCTAATCTAGTTTTTTTCTAGTTCATGGTTTGAAATTAAACTAGGGTTTTAAAGATCATTAGTAGGTTAATTAAATCTATTTTGTTATCTAGTTATTTTGTTAGCCTAATCTAAGAGGTTAACTTGCTAATTGGGCTATAAACTAGTGTTAATTTAGGGTTTTTTATGTATAGTTTGGATTAAGATTGCTAGTTATGAAATTCTAGAAAGGGTTTGTTTATGGAAATTGTGTTTTGAAGCATGGTAAATGGGTTAAATTGAGTGTTGTGGCTAGCTAGTTGTGTGGATTGTAGGATGATGCGATGATGTGAGCACTTTATCGCAAATACGCGATGTTTGCACGAATTTGGAATTTTTAGTGCTTACTAGGTTTTTATAAAAATATTGTGATGAATTATTTGCGATATCTTGATGATATTTTTGGCATATCCTATGACATTTAGGATGTGTGAGTGCGGTTTTTTTGAGTGAGCGGGTTTTAGCTTTGCCGAGCGACCAAATCGACGATTTTAGTTAGTTTTTGCGATTTTCGCGTGTGTTCCGCGCACCTTGTGCACGTTGTACCTAGCTTGTGAACGTTGGTATTTTTGTTTGGGATTTGCGTCATTTCATGATATGTAACCTTATGTTTTGTATTGATGTAAATTCCAGGTTCGGTCGCGGAGACGTCAGACGCTGCACGAAAGGGGAAAGCGGTGATTGGACGTGGCTAGCTAGGGATTCCTATGAGTAGATTTAACATCTACGGGGGACTATCGTTTGGATGACGCAAGTCTCCCGATAGTTTTAGTAACTTAAAAAGATCCTTAGTGATGTTAGTAATTAGGGGTGTAATACTTGTATGATTATTTGCTACATCCATGCCTTATATTGACATACATATGCGAACCCATTCTATAGGACACCTGCACCATTGCCAGGGTTCTTATATGCAGCACGAGCACTATTCATGCGTACACACACGCCCTGGTAATTTCCATGCCACGATACTAGATAACTTATAATTTAGAATATTGTCACCATATTTGATACTTAAACCTGTACTATTGCAATAAATACTTAAGATAATATTGTAGAATTGCTATTCATGTGCATGTATACCATTATATCATTTGTTCATGCCTAGTTTGTTAATCATACATTGCAACTTGAACCTTGATACCATATGCATTCATTATCATTGACACATGCACTCAGGGTGATTTCTTGAGATTTTATGATATTTCTGGATTTCGGGGGAAAGCCGCAAAATTACTAAAACTTATTACCCTTTTTAAATATGAAAAATTGCGGTTTTCTAGTGATGTAAGTGTCGTCCACCTTGAGTTTGCTGTGGTTTTCAAGACCCGTTTCGAGGAGTTGGATGAACCGTCTCGGGTACATGGTGGGCTCGGTAAGGTACCCCGGGGCAAGAAGCTCGTGTTGCTGACGATGAGCCTGGCAGGGGACGGATTACCTATCGGTGACTTCATTGGACACGGCGGATATCCAGAGGATACTGACCGGGGCCGCGAGATGATGAGATATTGATATTGAGATGGGTCAGCCGGATGGCTGAGGCCAGAGATACTATGACATGGATTTATGAGATTTGAGACAGTTTTTAGGTGTCGTTGCTGGACACAGATTGTTGTCGATTCTATGAGTATTATGCTGGCATTTTAAAAGAGTTTCAAAAAAACAAAAACAAAAAGAGATAGAATGTTTCTTATATATACCTATTGAGACCTCAGATATTCATGTTGCATACATACATGCTAGTACCTTTATATGGCATACCTACCTGCTAGTATATTCATGTTGCATACATACATGCTAGTACCTTCATGTGGCATACATATCTGCTTGTACACTGATGTTGTATACACACCTGCTAGTGCATCCAGCCATACCTGTATTAGAGATGCTAGGATACTTGTGTGCATGCATACGATAGCCTTTGTAGATGTTATTTATTACTCACGAGTTGGCAACTCACCCCCGTTGTGCCACAGTCGTTTGCAGGTCCGCTCCGTCAGCACAGTAGTGGCGGGCGCACAGCTTCTTTTGCCTCTCTTGCCAGGACTCGAGGTTTTTGCTCGTAGGTGAGTTGTATTATTATTTTTGTACCATCTTGTATATTCTTTGTATCTAGAGTACTCCATCTACTGTATCTACCAGTATTGTTGTATATTGACCTAGAGATGAGACTGTGAGATTTGTGAAGTTTTTATGCTGTATTTTAGGGTCGAGCTCACTTGAGTCGACATACGGTTTTTCTTATGTTTCCTTATGATTATTTTGCATGTTGTTGTTTTATATTGCGTGGGATTTGTGACCGCCTTGTGGCGAAGAGCTAGCTCCCGCTTGGGGATGCCTTATTTGTTGGATTTATATATATTCTTATTGTACCCATTTTGGGGAACAGTATTTACAAAGAAGACTCTGCCGAAATTTTCGTAAAAATTGATATTGTTTTCAAAAAGGTTTGATATGACTTATTTGATAAACTCGCTTTCAATTGATTGGTTTTTCTTCACTCTTTTGCTTATTTGGTTTTGGTTTCTGGGCTTTGGCTTACTTATTTTACGGACGTCTTGAGACGTTTCGTAAACTTAAGTGCCAGTCACGTTCCGTACTCTGCGGGTCGTGACAAAGTTGTTATCAGAGCGATAGGTTTTACCTTTTTGAGTGTAGGATGACCCTTGGTAGATGGAGTAAGTGACTTAAGTAGGGTAACGTAGCGTGTGTATGTCCGCGGCATACTTGCGATACGGTACTCCGCCTAAGTGACTTTAGGATATACTTGCTTGAAATTCCTTCTTCAATTCCGTGTATCCTATGATTCTATTGCACTGTTCTTATTATCCTTTTTCTTATACCAGCCACTATGCCGCCGAAGGCTACGAGAGCACAGAGAGCTGCCGCCCAAGACGAGATTCGAGCTGGCTCGTCCGAGACTAGGACTGAGCAGGGTGGTGTGCCTACGCCGCAGGGACAGACTGATCCACCTTCCCCAGGCCGTATGGTAGGCTTGAGACTGGTATGGAGGAGTTGCGACAGATGATGGGGAGTATGCAGGAGCTACGTCAGATGGTAGGATCCCTAGTTGCAGCCAGTCGTACACCGAGGCCGGATGACGCACCTACTACATCCCAGACTACTATGATACCTGCTCCTACTACTACCGCCGTGACCATCTCGGTTTCACTACAGGATTTCATGAGGCTGAGACCTTCAGTATTCACCGGCACCGAGGCAGCGGAGGACCCACAGACGTTCCTTGACAGTTTAGCCAGGATCTGCCGTTCGCTGAGATGTTCGGATGATCGATGGGTGGAGCTTGCGAGTTTCCGTCTAGAGGGTCTCGCGCAGATATGGTGGGAGTCAGTCTTGAGAGGTCGAGCTGCAGGTTTACCGCCTATGACTTGGGCCGAGTTTACAGCGGTCTTTCTAGCTCGTTTCCTCCCAGAGAGCGTTCGTGACGCCAGAGCTCGTAGCTTCGAGGCCTTGGTCAAGACACCTGGGATGACGGTGTCTGAGTATGACGTTCAGTTTACACAGTTGTCTCGATATGCCCCGTACCTGGTAGATATCGAAGCGAAGAGGGTGAAGAGGTTCATACAGGGACTTGATGCCCAGTTATATCTTGCCATTGGCGCCCAGCACTACGACACTTATTCAGCTGCTATGGATACGGCATTACGGATGGAGGCACGCATATTACAGACTTCGGCCGTTTCTGGGCCGAAGAGGGCGCACCGAGGTGCCGTTTCAGAGGCAGCGTGCCAGATTCTTTCCGAGGGATGGGCCCGGCAGAGGATTTGGATGGGGTCAGTTATATGGTTCATATCCCCAGGGACAACAGCCGTCGCCAGGGTGTTTGGGTGCGGGAGTCCGCACTATCTTGTCAGAGACTGTCCGGCGAGACGACAGGGAGCGGCGACAGTTCCGCATGTGATCCTACCACCATCACCACCCCCTCCCCAGAGAGCCCTACTTCCTACCACAGGAGATGCTCCACGCCAGTTAGGTGCACCCAGAGGCCATGGACGCGGCGGTCCTATTCAGAGAGGACGAGGAGGCAAAGGCCGAGGTCGAGGTCAGCCCGCTATCGGTAGAGGACAGGCCCGAGTATTTGCTTTGACACCGCATGATGCGCAGGCATCCAACGCCGTTGTGACAGGTACCTTGCCAGTTAGTTCTTTCGACGCACGGATATTATTCGACCCAGGTTCCACACATTCGTACGTATCTACACACTTTGCACCGATGTTGGGCCGTGAGTCGTCGTCGTTAGATCATCCGCTTGTTGTTATTACTCCGGTAGGCGAGTCGTTTGTCGCTCGTTTTGTATTTTGATTGTGTTCCGTTCGTATCGGGGAGAGGGATTCATCGGTTGATTTGATTCTCCTCGATATGTTGGACTTTGATGTGCTTCTGGGCATGGATTGGCTAGCCACTTGTTATGCTTCGGTGGACTGCCGTGAGAAGGCAGTCAGATTTAGCTTTCCGGGAGAGCCAGTCCTTGTTATTCAGGGAGACCGCAGCGTCACCCTTCCCAGCTTGATTTCGTCTCTTCGCGCTGGTCAGCTCTTACGGAAGGGATGTCAGGGATTCTTAGCGTATATTTATGATACTCGAGCTGCAGAGGTTCCGTTGGACCGGGTCCCGGTTGTTTGTGAGTTCCCAGATGTTTTCCTTGATGAGCTACCTGGGCTACCACCTGAGCGCGACGTTGAGTTCTGCATCGATTTGATTCCCGGCTCGGGGCCTATTTCTATACCGCCTTATCGGATGGCCCCGGCAGAGCTTCGAGAGCTGAAGGATCAGTTGCAGGATTTGTTAGATAAGGGGCTTATTCGACCTAGTGTTTCTCCGTGGGGTGCTCCGGTCCTGTTTGTCAAGAAGAAGGATGGAAGTTTGCGCTTATGTATCGACTACCGCCAGCTGAACAAGGTTACCGTGCGGAACAGATATCCGTTGCCACGCATTGATGATTTGTTCGACCAGCTTCAGGGTGCGGGGTATTTTTCGAGGATCGACTTACGATCAGGGTACCATCAGCTGCGAGTTCGACAGGAGGATATACCGAGGACAGCTTTCCACACGTGCTACGGCCACTATGAGTTTTTGGTGATGTCGTTCGGACTCACCAATGCCCCAGCAGCATTCATGGATTTGATGAACCGTACATTCAGGCCGTATCTTGACTTGTTCATCATCGTGTTTATCGACGATATCTTGGTGTACTCCCGGAGCAGAGAGGAGCACGAGCAGCACTTGCGGATTACGTTACAGACTCTGAGGGAGCACCAGCTGTTCGCAAAGTTCTCCAAGTGTGCATTCTGGCTGGACAGCGTCGGATTCTTGGGTCACGTGATTACGAGAGACGGCATATGTATGGACCCGAAGAAGATTGAGGCTGTTCAGCAGTGGCCCCGACCTACATCGGTTACTGAGATCCGTAGTTTTCTAGGCCTGGCGGGTTACTACAGGCGTTTTGTTCAAGACTTCTCCCGTATAGCTGCACCTTTGACCGGTTTGACCCGGAAGGGAGTTCCTTTCGTTTGGACAGAGGAGTGCGAGCGCAGTTTTCAGCAGCCACGGACTTGTTTGACTACGGCGCCGGTATTATCTTTTCCTTCGGGATCAGGCGGATTTGTGGTCTACTGTGATGCTTCGCGGGTGGGGTTAGGATGCGTATTGATGCAGCATGGCCGGGTGATCGCATATGCTTCTCGGCAGTTGAAGAAACATGAACAGAATTACCCCACTCATGATTTGGAGATGGCTGCAGTGGTCTTTGCACTTAAGATTTGGCGACATTACCTATATGGCGAGTCGTGCCAAATATTCACAGACCACAAGAGCTTAAAATACATATTTTAGCAGCGAGACCTGAACCTCAGACAGCGTTGTTGGATGGAGTTGGTGAAAGACTACGACTGCGAGATCTTATATCACCCAGGCAAGGCGAATGTAGTGGCAGATGCTTTGAGCAGGAGGCCCGGGGTAGTCTATCCTTTTTGCGCGCAGTGCAGAGGCAGTCGTCAGCAGATTGGCAGATTTTATGCGACAGCCGAGTTGAGTTCGAGTTCACTCAGACAGGGGGACAGCTCGCGCATGTTCGTGCTTTGTTGGTGTACATGGATTCCATCTCAGATCGCATAGCATCTAGCCATTTCACAGAGTCCTTACTCGTGATAGCCTGCTTGAAGCTAGTCAGGTCATCATCCTCCATGATGCAATCCTCGCTTCCACCATCAATGAGAAAACCGTAGTATCTCTCAGGTGGATGAGGAACCCTACTAGATCGGCGGAGAGGCTGAGGTTCGTTAGGAGCTATCGAATCCTCTGGTTCTACCAAATCTTTTGTCGTAGTTTGTATAGCTGGAACTTCTTCCAGTTCTACCTCCTTGCCACTAATTTCCTTTGCAAGAAATTCCTTTTCTAAAAAGGTGGCATGTTGAGCAACAAACACCTTTTGTTCCTCAGGGTGGTAGAAGATATGTCCACGCGAATGCTTGGGATATCCTACAAACTTGCACAGAATAGACCTTGCCTCGAGCTTGTCCGGATTTTGCTTTTTAACATAGGCCGGGCAACACCATATCTTAATAAAATTAAGATATGACATCTTCCCATTCCATATCTCATATGGAGTGGTAGGCACTGATTTGGTAGGGACTCGATTCAATAGGTATGCGGCCGTTTCCAGCGCATAACCCCAAAAGAAAATAGGTAACTCAGCGGTGCTCATCATAGAGCGCACCATATCTAATAGGGTGCGATTCCTCCGCTCCGATACACCGTTGTACTGTGGTGTATACGGAGGAGTAAGCTGAGAGAGAATCCCATTCTCTTTTAGGAAATCCAGGAACTCCGTGCTCAAGTATTCACCTCCTCGATCAGATCGAAGGATTTTAATACTTTTACCCGTTTGGTTCTCGACTTCAGATTTATATTCTTTGAATTTCTCAAAAGCTTCAGACTTGTGTTTCATCAAGAACACATGTCCTAATCTTGAGAGATCGTCAGTGAATGTAATGAAGTACGAAAAACCATTCCTGGCATGTGTAGACATGGGACCGCATACATCACTATGTATTAGTCCTAAGAGTTCCGTAACTCTTTCTCCGTGTCATGTAAACGGAGTTTTGGTCATCTTGTCTTTGAGACATGACTGGCAAGTGTCATAAGATGAAAATTCAAATGGATTCAAATATCCATCCTTATGCAACTTAGCTAGTTGTGTCGCATTGATATGACCTAGTCTACAATACCATAAGAAAGATTCGTTGATTTCTAAACTCTTCCTCTTGTGTGTGTTTTGTATATTAAGAACTGTGGTTTGATCTAAAATGTATATGCCATTATTTAACGAGCCTGATCCAATCAACTTTTGATTCAGAAAGATGTTCATAACATTATCCTGTACTACAAAATTATATCCTTCTTTACTTAATAAAGAAACTGATATAAGATTGCATATCAGGGTCGGAATATAATAGCATTCGTTCAGAATCAATGTGTTGCCACTTGGTAACACAAGGTGATATTCGCCAACTTCTTTGGCAGCAACATTTGCCCCATTACCTACTCTTACGGAATGATTACCTATTCCCAGTTCTCTACCTTTCCGTAGCCCATGTAACATATTACATATGTGGGATCCTCATCCGGTATCTAATACCCAGGACGTAGAGTGAACTGAGAAACAGTTCTCAATAACTAACACACCCGAAGAAGAGGAATCAACATGTTTCTTCTTCATTTGGGCGGCGTGGGAATCCGGATATTCCCCTATTCCCTGCTCAGTCTTATAACAATTATAAGAAAGAACGGAACCAACGTTCTCCGGTACAGTATAACATGCGGGTTCGGTCAATACATCCATATTATTATCTTGATTAAGACGTGACATGGTCGCTACCTGGAGAGAGAGAGAGAAGAAAACACTTTAGCGTATGCTCTTGCAAGATCATATTGGTTATTATTTTATCTAATCAGGATGGCTCCCACTGTTTTTATCAAATCTTCCTTCAAACCCTAAAAAGAAAGACTAGCCGGGATTAATCACACCCTACAATTTCGCCAATCTTTCAACCAGGCCAGTGTTGGTACTTTGAGGGAGGTTCCCCATGCTTCCGCACGGACCTAATTAAAATAAACCTCGTTTTCCCAGGGGCGTAACCCCGTTAACACCTTTCTAGACACCTACTTGATCGGCTAATTGTCCTGTGTAAAACTCTCCCAGGAGTAACACTTACTCGCAGTGGATATCAGGATCCAAGTATCTCATAGAAGGTATGCAATCTCATTGCAGATTTCAACACTTGAAATTCCCGATAATATTTTTCCCTAGCGTCCCATGACCTTGACGGAGGTCAATAAACCATAGGCTGCTAGCCAAGTTCAACCCGTCATTTCTTGATTGAATTAAACCTACCCGCACGACCCTTGACGGAGGTCAACAAGGTCGTACGACTACCCTTATCCAATATGCATCATATGCATAAGCAGATAAATACTAGTCAGCTACCGCACACTATGCCTTGACGGAGGTCAACAAACGTAGCACGAATACTAAGTAGAACTTATCTGAAATGACGGAGGGCTACGACAGGTTTTTCTGAAAACTTATTGGGTAATGAACTTGATATCGTTGTAGAATCGAGTGAATTTTGAAAAGGAGCGTTTTTGAGGCTTTTACTAGTTTCGCTAAAGGGGTCACTCCCGGTGATGGGATCTCGGCTCTTTCCTTATCGAATAAGGTGCAGGATATTTCACAAATATCACTATGCAAAGCAGAAACTATAAAAGCATCAAAAAACAAACCGAGTGTTGTAGCATCTGCTAGTTTTGCTAAAGAGGTCATTCCCGGTGAAGGGATCTCGGCACTTTCCTTATCGAATAAGGTGTTGGATATTCTACAAGGAATACCACTATGCAAAGCAAAAACTGGAGATACCCTTTTTGAAAATTTGATTCTACAACATATTTTAGGTTTCTTTTCTTTCATTAATCATATTAATGAAGTCCCATCATTTAAGCTTCCTAAGCATCACAGAAGAAATGAAAATACAACGTACGCTTATGCCATCCGCATTCGCCATAGTGTCCCGTTATGCACCGTTAGGTTACTTAACTAACGGCATAGCGGGATGGGACTAGCGCGGGTGCAAAACATAAGCAACGTCTACAATATATCTCATATATAATATATATTCATTCGTCTCAGAATCCACAGTGATCACATCACAAAGCAGCAGAAGTAACATATGAAATATTGGATATACTAGGAGGTCCGTGTTTTATTTTAAGCCTGTATAAAACGTGGATTCCACAACCGCGATGAATAGCCAAACCCACATCCCCAGACCCTTTCTAGAGTTAGGAGACCCGGACTCGACTCCTCGAGTTGGTCTCCCACTGGACTCTAGAACCCGGTTACTTTTGCTCCCCACCTTGGGTCTATCCTAATGCGGAAAAGTAAATAATATACAACAATGGTGACATCATCCTTAACCCGGAAGTGCCCCAATAAAAGAATATTACATACATTGAATTTTACATGAATGAAAATAAAAAACTCTCATCTCACATAAAACCCCCGGCTATTCAAAACGCAACGATCCAATATAACATATACAGCAACACATAACATCACATATCATCAACGTAAGTAAATATGCGTATCCCAATTATCGTTGACATATAGCAACGAAACCGGCGATACACCACATATTACACTTACGGTCACAGAAAAAACTAGACAATGTTAAACATTCCGATCGAATCAACAAACACCCACAATTACCCAAAAAGCTCAACACTTGAGCGTAGTTTAAAATTATTCAGCACATGCCATAGTACCAATGGACCAGCCGTAGAAGGGTCAACCAACGCCTCACATGTGACACCGCTGAACCACTACAAACCCGAGGGTTTAGTGGCGGTTCTGACGGTCACATAATCGAGTTAAGGTTTTGTTCTTCTAGAGGGTCCATCGCATAACTTGCATGATGTTTGAATGCTTTTTAACTACGGAAAAAATCCAACACTTGGAAAATTTTCCGGCAAGGGTTAAAGCGGGTATTTGATATCCGATCGAACTTTTTAACACCGTCTAAAGTAACCCAAAAACAGTTTGAATTACGACTACGAAAACACTCCGAGTTGCCTTTATAGTAAATTAACATCTTATGCAAATTTAGCAAAAATAAACAACACCTGAAATACCAAAACCCAGTCAATGGAACACAGAAAAAATTTCATGCGGGGGGCTCGGATTTTGGCCGAGATTGGGGTGGTGGTGGCCGGCCAAAATGTTTCAGAAATGCCTCAAATTTCTCTAGTGTTGATGTTATATCACATACAACACTCTGAACTTGTTTGAAATTTTTTTTGACTCCATTTAAAAAACGACAGAAACCCGTATTTGGTGTTTCAAGTTTCGGAGTTCGTTTCGGTTTCGTAATCCTACACAATCCGTCTAATTCTCTAGCTAGGCTCTGATACCACTGTAGGGTTCCTTTGAACGACATCAAGCTTTCGGGAGGTATCGTCCATGCCATTTTCAAAAAATTGTCGTTTTAAAGAACCCTAAACTAGAATCGATAACTAAAGAATCATACGAAACAACATGTAAACTACTTTACATCTAAGTAAACTAGGAATACAACCTTTGTAGACCGGTCCTTCACTTCAATAGCTCCTTGTAGTGGTCCCTTCGCTGCGATCACGGAACTCTCGGACTCTAGCATGGCTTCTCAAGGTGAAATGAACGATCTTGCTAGAAGTCTTCGAGGCCGAAGATGATCTACGTCCAGAAGACACTAACTCAAGCTACTAATTCACTAATGAGAGATTAGTGAAGCTAACACCCTATACTAAAGTGCTAATCTAGTAGAGGATGATGAAGTAGGAAGTGGGCTCACTTTAGTTTTATTTTTCTTACAATATTTTCTCTCTTTAGAAAACCCTAGCAACCTTCTTGCTCAAGGAAGAAGAAGATGAGCAAAAGAAATGAGAATAAACTAATGAGGTGAGCGAATGAACCATGGGTGAGTTTGTATCATATACTAACTCATGTAGAGACATAACCATGGCTAAATTATAATGGTTAGGTTAATAAATATCTTAAGTAAAACAAAATTAGTAGACTAAGTCAATGCATCCATAAGCTTCATGAAGCTTCATGCATGTGAGCTATTTTCCACTAATTTGGAATTACTTCAAATATTAAAACCCAACATTATAATTAGTATGGTGTATGTCTCATACACCCATGTAGTGTATATCAACAACTATGATACAAAACAAAACACAATTAATGTATATCACATATATATTAAGTGTGCACATGTAAGAATAATAAATGCTTAAGTGTGCTAATATTAGTTAATGTAAACTAGTATATCAAATATACAATAATACACTAAATTATCAAATTAACACTTGATTTAATAATCCGGCTATATCACATATAACCGACTAATATAAAATGTACCAACTTATCGAATCAACACTTGATTCGATAACCCGGCTATATCACATATAACCGACCTATACAAAAATCGCGAGAATAGAACACGATATCACATACTCGCATTATTCTCGGTCCCGCACATATCACATATGTGCTCCTACTTCATTTTGCCTGAGCCAGTAAAACCTCTATGTAGGACCCTAAAGACTCGTCAATACGCCGGCAGTAAGTGATGATCACATCAAGTACCCACAAGCCGTCAGCGGTACTAGCTGGACGTAACGGCTACCCGGGTATTAAACGATCAAAAGATCAGCAAGCAAGCCAGCTCTAGCTCCTGTAAAGCCTGTCAGTAACACTACCATACAGTCCGGTCTCCTCATCTGATATGTCGCATATCCAGTCTAGGGGTGGTAAACGTCAGACCCCAATAACCGATAAGTCATGCCGATATGAGGCTCATAACGGGTCGAGAAAATACTGATAACACTTACCAGAAAATCTCTAAATCAGCCCTGTCCAGGGACTTCCCTGTTATGGACAATCGAGCACAGCGCAACATCAACCCCCAATACCAGGAGAGACGAAACCTCTCCTATCGCTCATTGCCTCCATGTGACTCGGGACTATACCCAAAAACCACCGTTTTGCACGTCCTCTTGAATGTGGTAAGGTGGAAATCAAAACACAGTGGGAATCACACATGACTTTATGACGATCTCGGGTCTACCGACTAACTTGTACCAGTATCACCAGAGAACTGCCATCTGTCGTGAGGTATAATACCATCTGGGAGTTCTCGGCGAGTCCATCCAGTGCACCCAGTCTCCACTGAGCACCTGTATACCATCTCTGATGTCAAACACTAATGGATATTGGATCATCCATCGCCCATCTCATGGGTCGAGAAGCGTATACGCTAGTCTACTCTGGGGTATCGATGCCCTGTCTCGAAACACCCATGACTAGGAACATTAAAGGATGAACTTATGGACTACCACGGCCCCACTAGTATGATCTGCATCATAATCCTGGTAGTCAAGTACATATCCTAAGGGCTTTACCAACATGTAACCATAAGACAGTATCAAGAGACAAGTATACATGTTAAGATAAAGACCAACCAGATAGCATACTATCATGTCGAGCAAGAAATTCCTCTCTATATATGTCCAAGCATCCAATATAATATACATCATATGTACAATAATGGCCTCTAGGGCATACATACAACTAACATCTTCTGCTGCTGATATTCTGTGATGTGATCACTTGATATGTTCTGAGATGAATGCCTATATTATATATATGAGATATAATTAATATTGCTGCTTTCGTTTCATATGTGATGCTTAGGAAGCATATAATGATGGGACTTCATTAATGAGATTAATGAAATAAAGAAACCTAAAGATGTTGTAGAAACTTGTTTTAAAAACTGGTAGCTCTAGTTCTTGTTTTGCATAGTGGTATTCCTTGTAGAATATCCAGCACCTTATTCGATAAGGAAAGAGCCGAGATCCCTTCACCGGGAGTGACCTCTTTAGTGAAACTAGCAGATGCTACCAACTCGGATTGTCTTTTGATTGCTTTTATAGTTTTTTCTTTGCATAGTGGTATTTGTGAAATATCCTGCACCTCATTCGATAAGGAGAGAGCCGAGATGCCTTCACCAGGAGTGACCTCTTTAGCGAAATTAGTAAAAGCCTCAAGAACACTCCTTTTTCAAAATCACTCGATTCTACAACGATATCAAGTTCATTACGCAAAAGGTTTTCTACAAAACCTGTCGTAGCCCTCCGTCATTTTAGATAAGTACTACTTAGTATTCGTGCTACGTTTGTTGACCTCTGTCAAGGCATAGTGTGCGGTAGCTGACTAGTGCTTATCTGCTGCATACGATGCGATTGGATTAGGGTAGTCGTGCGGCCTTGTTGAGCTCCGTCAAGGGTCGTGCGGGTGGGTTTAATTCAATCAAGAAATATACGGGTAGAACTTGATTAGCATCCTATGGTTCGTTGACCTCCGTCAAGGTCATAGGACGCTAGGGGTAAAATATTATCGGGAATTTCAAGTGTTGAAATTTGCAATGAGATTGCATACCTTCCATGAGATAGTTGGATCCTGATACCCACCGTGAGTAAGAGTTACTCCTGGGAGAGTTTTACACATTACAATTAGCCGATCAAGTAGGTGTCTAGAAAGGTGTTAACGGGGTTACGCCCCTGGGAAAATGAGGTTTATTTTAATTAGGTCCGTGCGAAAGCACGGGGAACCTCTCTCAGAGTACTGACACTGGCCTGGCCAAAAAATTGGCAAACTCGTAGGGTGTAATTAATCCCGGCTAGTCTTACCTTTTAGGGTTTGAAGGTAGATTTGACTAAAACAGTGGGAGCCATCCTGATTAGATAAACTAATAACCAATCTAATCCTGCAAGAGTGCACACAGAGTGTTTTCTTCTCTCTCTCTCCTAGTAGCGACCATGTCACGCCTTAATCAAGATAATAATATGGATGCAGTGACCGAACCTGCTTATTATACTGATCTAGGGAATGTTGGTTCCGTTCTTTCTTATAATTGTTATAAGTCTGAGCAGGAAATAGGGGAATATCCGGATTCCCATGCCACCTAATCAAAGAAAGTGCATGTTGATGCATATTCTTCGGGTGTCCTTATTATCGAGAACTGTTTCTCAGTATCCTCTACGTCCTATGTATGAGATACCGGATCAGGATCCCACTTATGTAAGAGTTACATGGGCTACAGAAAGGTAGAGAGCTGAGAATGGGTGATATATCTCTAAGTGTTAGAGAATAGTGCAATTGTTGCAGCCAAGTCAGTTGGCAGATATCACCTTGTATTAATACATTGATTCTGAACGAATGTTATTACATACTGAACCTGATATACAACATTACATCGGTTTCTTTAATGAGTTAAAGAAGGATATAATTCTGTATTGGAGGATAATGTTGTGAACATTTTCCTGAATCAAGAGTTGATTCGATCGGGCACGTTATATAATAGCATATACGTTCTAAATCAAACCACGGTTCAAAGTATCTAGAACACACACATGAGGAGTAGTTCAAAAATAAACGAATCCTTCTTGAGGCATTGTAGACTAGGTCATATCAATGTGACACGACCAGCTAAGTTACATAAGAATGAATTTGAGAATCTGTTCGAATTTTCATCTTATGATACTTGCCAGTCTTGTCTCAAAGGTAAAATGACCGATACTCCGTTTACTGGAAACAGAGAAAGAGTTAGTGAACTCTTGGGACGCATACATGATGATGTATACGGTCCTATGTCTACAAATGCCAATGTTGGTTATTGGTACTTCATTACATTCATCGACTATCTCTCAAGATTCGGACATGTGTTCCTGTTGAAACATGAGTCTGAAACTTTTGAGAAATTCAAGGAATATAAGCTTGAAGTTAAGAACCAGACGGGTGGAAGTATTAAAGTCCTTCGATGTGACGAGGAGGAGAATACTTGGGCATGGAGTTCATGGATTATTTAAAGGAGAATGTGATTCTCTCTCAACTTACTCCTTCGAGTACACTACAGCACAACGGTGTATTGGGGCGGAGGTATCGCACCCTATGAGATATGGCGCGCTCTATGATGAGTACTGATGAGTTACCTGTTTCCTTTTGGTGTTATGCACTTGAGAAGCTGCATACCTATTGAATGGGGTTCTGTCCAAATCAGGGCCGACTACTACATATGAGATATGGTGTGGGAAGAGACCATGTCTTAAACGAGTTAAGATATGGGGTTGTCCGGCCTATGTTGAAAGGCAGAATCCGGACAAGCTCGAGGCAAGGTCGGTTCTATACAAGTTTGTTAGGATATCCCGAACATTCGCAAGGGAATATCTTCTACCACTCTGAGGAGCAAAAGATGTTTTGTTTCTCAGCATGCCACCTATTTTAGAAAAGGAATTTCTTTTGAAGAAATTTGTGGTCATGAGGTAGAACTAGAAAGAGTTCCATCTAGACAAACTAACAACTGATGATTTGGTGAAACCAAAGGATTCAATAGTCTCCAACGAACCTCAGCCTCTCCGCAGATCTGGTAGGGTTCCTCGTCCACTTGAGAGATACTACGGTCTTCTCGGTGACAGTAGGGGCGAGGAATGCATCATGGTAGATGATGGCCCAACTAGGTTCAGGCAGGCCATCACGAGTGGCGACTCTGTGAAAAGGCTGGATGCTTTGCGATCAAAGATGGAATCCATGTACACCAAAAAAAAGTGACTTTGCATGTTGCACCTGAAAGGGTAAAACCCATTGGGAGCAAATGGATCTTGAGAAGATTATTAGTATAAATAGAAAAGTTAAGACTTTCAAAGCTATGCTTAAGTCTATCAGGATCAATACAAGCATCGCGGAGTTAGAACATCTGTTTTGATGTGACAGTTAAAGAGTTTGACTTCATCAAAATGGTAGATGAACCTTGTATATACAAGAAGGTTGTAGAGAGTAAGGTTGTCTTCTACGTATTATGCGTAGATGACATACTCTTGATAGGAAATGGTTTCCTATGCTACACTCGGTCAAGCTCCTCTTATCACAAGGATTCTCAATAGAAGATCTAGATGATACCTACTACATCTTGTGGATTATGATCTATGATGATAGATCTAAGTGGATGTTGGGAGTGTCCTAAATCCAGGTACATTAACACCATACTAAAGGGGTTTAGCATGGAAGATTCTAAGCGTGGTGGTTCGGCCACTTACTCAGGAATCACTCTCTCCAAAAAGATGTCTTCCAAGACTGATTTAGAGAGAGCTCGCGTGCAAAGGATACCCTATGCTTCGGTAGTAGGCTCTATCATGTATGCGATGTTATGTACCGGACCAGATGTAGATGACTCACTAGGTGTAGTGATCAGGTATCAATTGGATCTTGGGAGAATCACTGGACAGCTGGGGAGGACATTCTTAAGTACTTGAGAAGCACTAAATGAATGTTCTTGGTTCGAGCTTCCAGAGTGATAAGGTCGACTGAGAGTCAGTCACAGGCATTGTATTTACCCTCGGTAGAGAGACGGTATGTTGGAAAAGTTCCAAGCTAGATACCGAGACATACTAGACGATAAAGGCTGAATACATTGCTACCAACGATACTACCAAAGTGGCTGTCTGGACATTTCTTGTTCATGAGATGAACAAGGTTCCAACCATTGAACGTCCAATAACTGTTATTGTAACAACAATGGAGTTGTGGCTTTGTCCTAGGAACGAAGGTCCCATCGGCGATCCAGACATATTCTGAGGCAAGTATCACCTGATCAGGGAGATGGTTGATCTCCAAGGGATCGAGATAAGGAGAGTAGACTTTGAGGTTAACACGGCGGATCCACTCACCAAGGCATGCTTCCCAAAATACTATTTGAGAGATTTTGGGATGGTTGAGTATAGGATACTACAACCACTGCTAAATTTTTGAGTATGAGATACTGCAATAAATGGCCTTAGTGCAAGTGGGAGATTGTTAGTTATATGTATGCCCTAGAGGCCATTACTGTACATGTGATATATATGTAGTGGATGCTTGGACATATATAGGGAGGACTTTCTTGCTCGACATGATAGTATGCTATCTGGTTGCACTTTATCTTAACATGTACACTTATTGTCTCTATATTACATGTTGATAAATCCCTTAGGATGAGTACTTGACTACTAGGATTATGATGCAGATCATACTAGTGGGGACAGGGTAGTCGGTAAGTACATCCTTCAAATGTTCCTATTCGTGGGAGAATCGAGACAGGGCATCGATACTCTAAAGTAGACTAGCGTATACGCTTCTCGACCCATATGATGGGCGATGGATGATCCCATATCCGTTGGTGTTTGACATCAGAGAAGGTATACGGGTGCTCAGTGGAGACTGGATACACTGAACGGACTCGCCGAGAACTCCTAGATGGTATTATACCTATCGTCGGATAGCAGTTCTCTGGTGACACTAGTACAGGTTAGTCTGTAGACCCGAGATCGTCATAGAGTCTTGTGTGATTCCCACTGTGCTTTGATTTCCACCATATCAAGGTTAAGAGATCGTGCAAAATGGTGGTTTTTGGGTACAGTCCCGAGTCACATGGAGGCAATGAGCGATAGGAGGGGTTTCGTCTCTCCCGGTATTGGGAGTTAATGTTGTGCTATGCTCGATTGGTCATAACAGGAAATCCCTGGCCAAGGTTGCTGAGATTTACTGCTAAGTGTTATCAGTAGTTTATTGAACCGTTATGGACCTTGCATCGGCATGACTTATCAGGCTATTGGGGTCTGACGTTATACCACCTCCAGGCTGTGATATGCGACATATCTGACGAAGAGACCGGACTGTACGGTAGTGTTACTGATTGGATTCGTAAGAGTTTGAGCAGGCTTGCTTGTTGATCTTCTGATCACTCAATACCCGGGTGGCCGTTACGTTTAGCAGACCGCTTGCGGCTTATGGGTATTTGATATGATCATCACCTACTGCCGGCGTATTGACGAGTCTTTAAAGTCCTACACAGAGGTTTCAAGGTTCATGCGAAACGGAGTAGGAGCACATATATGATATGTGCAGGACCGAGATTAATGCGTATATGTGATACCGCATTCTATTCTTGCGACTTGTGAAATTGGTCGGTTATATGTGATATAGCCGTGTTATCGGATCAAGTGTTGATTCGATAAGTTGTTGCATTTGATATTAGTCTGTTATACAGGGTATAACCGGATTATTAAATCAAGTGTTGATTTAATAACTTAATGTATAATTATATATTTGATATATTACATTACATTAACTAATATTTGCTCACTTATGATTTCTTTTCTCACTTGATTGTACACATAGTATATATGTGATATATATTTGTGTACATGTTTTGTGTCATGCTTGATGTTGCATGCTTCTTGGGTGTGTGTGTGACTGTTCATACCATAATATTGCATTATTATATTCCCCATTCTTATTCTTTTTATAAATAAACAGGTGCTTTTGACGCATGTCTGCTACATATTACAGGTTACAGGTTCTTTGAGCGAAAACAGTGAAATCGATGAAAAGACGATGCAAAAGTGGACTTTGACCAACAAACAGAAGACTCTTGATCAAGCATACATCAAAGATAAAATTCATAAAGTACAAGGCAATGCAAGGTCTAAGATTACAAAGCGAACGGTTAAAAGTCTACCGTAATTACTCACTGGAAATCTGGAACCAACGTAGAAGCCCAATTGATAAAAGAACTAAATAATCAGAAAGCCCAAGATTATCAGAAGAAGCCCACAAAACCCCAGAACATGAACCGACCAATGGGCCGCGGAACCGCGGCCCAAACCCTACCCAGGCCGTGGTTCCGCGGCCGTATAAAGCCCAGGGTTCGTGAAATTTTTACTAAAATATTGTGGCTGCGCTGAAAAGTTAACCTAAGGGCAAATTTGTAATTGTAGATATGCGAATCAAATGTAACCTAAGGTTTCCTATTCTCTATAAATAGGAACTCTAATCATTGTAATTTCTTATTCCTCCTTTTAATAATAAATTCAGAATTCTTTATGGAGAGCATCCATGCCTCTTTTCAATTCATGAATTCAGATCTGACAACCCTGCGTTGATGTTTGGAGAGAGCCATCTGTAAATAGTTTTATTTAATTGCTCTAGTTTAGATTCAATTCTTGCCCTAGGTAGATTTAACTCCTCGCCTTAGAAAATTGTTTAGAGTTAGCTTTGGGGAAGGCTTTTGAGAGATGAGATCTCTCATCCCTTTCTTACCCATCACATATTTACAATAGGACTCCATGCATACATGCACACACCGCGCCTTACGGCACCCTATCCCTCGAGGTAGCGGTGATACCGTAGTATAAAGGCCCAGTTGCGCGCGTTTTCCATGGAGGTTAGGGTAAGGATCTCTAAAGAAAGGATAAGAACCTAGAGGAAGGAACACCTTCCCGAATGGATCTAATCCCCTTTATTGATAATTATCATAACTCCTCATAGATCTTTATTTGGGTATAGAAAGCGTTGAGATTTACTTGCATTTCCAAACCATCCCTAAACCTAACCCTAGCAAGACTAGATCTAGATAATCGTAGCATAGAATAGTTAGGTTTTTAGATTTAATAATTAATCCGAACACCCTTCGGAATTAACTCGTAAGAGCGATTAGGAAATTCACAACATCCCTGTAGACCGACCCGTACTCACCGGCTAGCTACCAAGCGACGTCGTTCTTGATTGCGGTTATAGATAGTGTTTGAGATCAATCAAATGGCGCCGTTGCCGGGATGGCGTGTTATTTCCTTTTTGCAATTTCGGGTTAATCTAAATAAAAAAAATCAAAAAAATATGAAAAATCAAAAAAAAAATTGTAAAAATATATCAATTGTTATTTTTTTGGAAAGGGTACTTTGTTGTGTGAATCTTGCAGGAACAATCGAGACGGATCTGGAAATTTCCAGAAAGCGAAAAAGAAAACAGGAGATCAGAACAGAGGAGAATTTTAGAAACAGAACAGGAAAAAAAATCTCGAGACGCGAGCCCAACAGTACACCGCGATTCCGCGGCATAAACCACAATCTGCTGCCCATCCGCGGCGACCTGGTGAAATCTTGAGATCTGCGCCCGCGCCGCCGCCGTTCCGCCGCACCAACCGCCTTAGACCGCGGATCCGCGGTTCCCCTCTGTCTTCAGCGCAGAAAAATTCCTCTGTAAGCTCCCCTGTTCGTTCTCTGGAAATCTAGGTATATTTTTTCTGAAAAAAATTCCTGCAAGATTTTGTGCGCTTTAAAAATCTTTCTCTTTCCAAATAACAATCTTGTGCAGGATTTTTGCGCCTCGCTTCAATTAGAAATTGATTGCAAGTAATATTTTTCTGTTGCATATCTTTTATCAACAATCTTTTTGCAACAATTTCTAAATAAAGAAAAAGGAAAAAGGACAAGTCTTTTATAGAAACTTGCAAATTTTTGCCGCAAATAAATACTTGCACCACCACAAACCTTCTTTCTTTTCACCCTTTCTTCTAACATGGGTACCCCACATAATAAATCACTTGCCGAACTTTGGTATCCCGAACCTAATTTTGCGTCGTGCGTCAATTTGTTCGGTCAATTTAAAGACGATCCTTCCTTGCCTAAAAAATCTTTGAAAGATCACCTAGAGGCGTCTAGGAGAAACAGTTTGACTTTTCAACCCATTTTGTGTCAACCAAGTCAACCTTTACCACCTCCATATGTTGATACCACTTTTTCAAGTCCTTCTGTCACTCCTAAGCCGATGTCCATTGCTGAGCATATTGCTCAATCTCGCAGACGATCTTTCACCCCTCTCCACTCATTTAGTTCTAGGGATCCGCACGATCATTCACCTTTTTATCCACATGTTGACCCTACCCCTATCCAACCACCCACTTCCTACCAGTCCTACTCGACTTTCCCACCGTCACTAGACACTGTTTCTACACAGCCTTTTGGGAGTTTCACATATCCAAATTATTTCGAATTTTTTACCGAAACCCCCTTACCATCCAAGTCTAGTTTGGAAGAGTCGTTGAAGGAGTATATCTTAGAAACAAACAAAATGACTAGGAATGTGGAAGCGTCCGTGGCCGCCCTTATGCAACCTACTGAACGGGTAGCTAGTTTCCAACTAGCTTCAAATTTTTCAATGTATAAGGAGGCGGTTGGACAGGGTGAGAAAGAGAGAGGATTTCCAAATCAAACCTACCCATACCCAATTGAATCCAACAACTCCGATTTTCAAACATGTGTCCAAAATGATGAGTTGTGTGACTTTGTAGTGCTTGATTTGCCAGATTATGAGGAACCTCTTTCGAGTGAAACCGCACCTAATCCGTTTGACCTTTACACCTCCACTCTAGAATCTAAATTAATAAATACCCATTCTTTTGATGAGGTGTCTAAAGAAGCTGATTTTCACTTGATTAAGGATATAGACGCCGGGAATATTTTGGATGATGAACCAGTAGATTTGATTGAAATTTTATGTCCAATTCATCATTCCGAGTCATTAAATGTTTCTCCTGAACCTCATATGCGTCTTAATTTTGATGATAATGGCATGGATGAGTTGAATTTTGAGGAGAATTATAAGGATAGTATTGAGGAGAGTTTTGAGGATCATATTGAGGTTGAACCATTTTTGTTTGATGTGTCTGATTTTCCAATCCATCCTCTTGACCCTTTAACTAAATCACCCTCCCTCCTTTCCATCGTTCCGACCACGCAAAAGATCACACTTGAAGACTGTGAGTTTGAAAAATTTTCCTTTGAATCTGACACAGTTCACACAGACGAGTGTTTCATTTTTTCGGACGATGTTGATGATTCACCGCCCGAGTTTGAGTCCTTTACATTTTCAGATGAGTTAGTTGAACCATCGGACTCGGTTGCTTACAGTAGTTTCGAACCATTAATGGAATCTTTCAAGTTCGAGACAGTTTACTACGGTGAGAAAGAGACTATCCCTAATTCACTCCCTTTCGTCCTTCCTATCGTTCCGACCGTACAAGAGACCGTGACGCTTTCATCTCCAATACCAAGTTCGGCGTATCCATGTTTTCTTGCGAATCTTGATGGATTTGACCCCATTTCTCGACGGGTTGATAGATTGGCACAATCGCTTTTAACACATCGGTCATCACAAGTTGCGCTAATTTATTCACTCGATTTACACCCTCAAGATCGTACTCCACTTCTTTCTCCTTTCCGCCATTCTTCTCCTCCACCGAGACCATATTCTACCCTTCTTCCCACACGGTCTCGTGTGTTTCTCATTTCTTTCCTCTACACCCCATTATTTCACCAACTCGGCCATTACCACGATAAGATTTTTGAATGGTTGGTGCTAACCTTTGG
Organism: Agapanthus africanus; assembly: GCA_030015575.1. Classification (NCBI taxonomy): domain Eukaryota; kingdom Viridiplantae; phylum Streptophyta; class Magnoliopsida; order Asparagales; family Amaryllidaceae; genus Agapanthus; species Agapanthus africanus. Next base: position 198,759,921 of record CM057347.1, on the reverse strand, counting down.
CTTGTGTAAAGCCAAGCTTAAGTTTGGGAGGAACCTTGTTGTATATATATATATATATATTTTTTTTGTTTTCTTTTTCTATAAAAAATATAAAAAAATAAAAAAAATAAAAAAAATTCAAAAAATAAAAAAATAAAAAATTATAAATAAATAAACAGGGGAGTGCCGGCAGTTTGACCCTCTTGGTGTAGCATGACAGTGAGGACACTGTCAAGTTTAAGTTTGGGGGTATGCTTGGTACGTCTTCTTCCTTCGCATTCATTTGTACATATTTTTGCATTTGCATACTTATTTTAAAAACCCATAAAAATTGAAAATTTTCAAAAATTATAAAAATTATTGTATTCAATTTTGGCCTTATTTTGACTTAAGTTTAACAAATAGGTTAACTGGCTAGAAACAACTAGATCTTAGATTTACTAAATTAAAAACCCTAAAAATAACCTTCCTTAAAGTTTAACAGTAGAAAGTATATGTCTTTGTAGTTTATTTAGAAATAGGCAAATTTTGAGTTCACTTCTTGGGCTAAGTTAAAACAAAGGAAAAGTATTGATATCTTTATTAGAGTATAAATTTGAAAAATAATTCTTAGCTCAAGTCTAGATTCTGAAAATGTATACCCTACAATTTACACAAACACGCACCTTGAAACTTGGAATAGTAGAGGAGACCTTGAAATGATCTTGTCTAAAGTCCTTAGTACGAAGAAAATAAAAAAAAATATACAGGTGTGAATAAAGAAAAAAAAAGTGAACACTAGTTTTTGTAATTACTTAAGGCTGTAAAAATAGAAAAATATTTAGCGAGGGTGCTTCATTACCTAGTGCCTTAGACCAACTGGTTTGGGAGTCACTGCTAAAGCCTTGGGTGTTGCAAGACTAGGAAGTACGCTTTAAAGTGCTAAAGCATCTTGTAATCGGTTGTTGGTATCTCAAGAAGTATTAACGGTCGCATGAAGGATGTGTAAGCGAAAATTCACCAATTATTAAGTGCTTTGGACAATGGATAAGAGTACGATTGCTTGATTTGAATTTCCAAGTGTAGGGGTGATTTATACACACACGTGAGGATATGTGATTGGGATTTAGATAAGAGAGAGGAACGAAGAATAGAACTTGTATCTTTAATAGAGTTGATAGAAATTCCTAAGTGGAGATGGAACCCTAGAACGAAAACTTAAGAGATGCCGAAAGCTAAGTAAGTCTATAGAACATATATAATCTTAAGTTAAATGATAAGGAAGTGTGAAGAATATGGGTGGATAATTTACGAGTCGACGATAATAGAATTCCTTGTTAAGAAACCTAATTGGAGAATTAAAGTCGATGGGCTGAATTGATAGGATTTTGTGGGTGTAATCCGCTGAAAACCCTCAGGAGACAACACTCCTCCTACTAGGGACACCTAGAGGTTTAACGGCTTGTTGCACAAGCTCAGTGCAATCGTGTTTCCCTGCGAAAGTGCGGTTAGGTTTTTTGTAGAGAATAAAAAAATAAGTTTGCTCGAGGACGAGCAAAAGATAAGTTTGGGGGTATTTGTTCACACCATAATATTGTATTATTATATTCCCCATTCTTATTCTTTTTATAAATAAATAGGTGCTTTTGATGCATGTCTGCTATATATTACAGGTTACAGGTTCTTGGAGCGAAAACAGTGAAAAAGACAAAAGACGACCCATAAAAAGGGACTTTGACCAACAAATAGAAGGATCTTAATCAAGCCTACACAAAAGATCAGTACAAGGCAACGCAAGGTCCAAGATTACAAAGCAAACGGTTAAAAGTCTACTGCAATTGTTCACTGGAGATCTGGAAGAAATAGAGAAGCCAAATTGAATAAAGATCCAAAGAAATAAAAAGCCCAAGAAGCCCAGAATCAGTTCCAAAATTTCCAGACATAAAATTTTACCAAAGCTTGAAGTCTACTTTGACTAGGTCTTCCTAAGAATATTTTGGTAAATGTAGACATGCGAATCAATTGTAACCTAGGGTTTCCTATCCTCTATAAATCCGAACACCCTTCGGAATTAACTCGTAAGAGCGATTAGGAAATTACAACATCCCTGTCGACCGACCCGTACTCACCGGCTAGCTACCAAGCGACGCCGTTCTTGATTGCGGTTATAGATAGTTTTTGAGATCAATCAAATGGCGCCGTTGCCGGGGATGGTGTGTTATTTCCTTTTTGCAATTTCGGGTTAATCTTAATAAAAAAAATCATAAAAATCTGAAAAATATAAAAATATATCATCTGTTATTTTTGGAAAGGGTACTTTGTTTTTTGAATTTTGCAGGATCTACAATCGAAAGACGGATCTGGAAATCTACAGAAAGCGAAACAGAAAATAACAGATCAGAATAGAGGGAGATTTGAAGAACAGGAGAGCAAAAAAAAAATGCCGCACGACCAAAACGCGGCGGAACCGCTGCGCGGCCCCCATTACGGCCGCTGAACCGCCGCGACCTGGTGACAAAAAAAAGAAGGCTAAAACGCGGTGTAAAAAAAAAACTCTGTAAGTCTTCCGATCTCTCCTCTGAATTTTTCGATATATCTTTTGTTAAATCTCCTGCAGGATTCTTTGCGCTTAAAAAAATCTTCCCCTTTCTCAATAACAAATCTTGTGCAGGATTCTTTGCGCCGCATAAAATAAAAATCTTTGATTGCAAGTGATTTTTCTGTTTTGCATATCTTTAATTGGACTTTAAGGGGCTTTTGACCAATTCAGATTGGGTGGGGATTTCATCACCCTTCCCAGGACCCCAGAAATCACATAAGGCATATGCATTGACCATCTATTAATTGAAAAATACTAGACTCAGCCCTAAGGACTTCGAGCTCAATAGGACACAGGACTAGTTATAGGCATCAGCCGTTTATCCTAACCTGACTTTGCGGTGTCTTGGAAAGTGTGTCAAGGCAAGTGGTTACTTAATTAGGACCGCTACTTGTAGCGGGGAGCCTCCCACTTACCTGGCACTTACCTGGCCGCAATTGGCGGTGAAGAGGCGGTTTGAGGTCCTATTTCTAGCCCTTTGGAACAGTTAGGAGCTGTCTAGCTGACCTAGGTGACCCTAGATCTAGGTCTGATTATGCATTTTTGGTTGATTACATTTGTGTCTAAGCCCTTTATCGAATTTTTTTTCTGCAAACAGTCTCAAATAAAGAGAAAAAGGAAAAAAGGAAAATTTTTATAAAAACTTGCAAAAATTTTGTCGCTAAGAAATCCTTGCACCCCACTTGCACCACCTACCTTCTTTCTCTTCTCCTTCTGACATCATGGGTACACCAAATCATAAATCACTTGCCGAACTTTGGTATCCTGAACCTAACTTTGCGTCATTCGTCAATTGTTTCGGTCGATTTAAGGAAGATCCCTCCGAGCCAAAAATTTCCTTGAAAGATCAAATAGCTTGTCTAGGAGAAACAATTCGACTTGCAACCCACTTTATGTCAACCAAGTCAACCTTTACCACCTTCATATGTTGATACCACTTTTTCAAGTCCTGCTGTAACTCCTAGACCAATGTCCATTGCTGAGCATATTGCTCGATCTCGTAGCCGATCTTTCACCCCTCTCCACTCATCCAGTTCTAGGGCTCCACAAGACTATTCACCTTTTTATCCACATGTTGACCCTACCCCTGTCCAACCACCCACTTCCTACCAGTCCTACCCGACTTTCCCACCGTCACTAGACACTGCTTCTACACAGCCTTTTGGGAGTTTCACATATCCAAATAATTTCGAATCTTTTACCGAAACCCCCTCACCACCCAAGTCTAGTTTGGAAGAGTCGTTGGAGGCTTATATTGCTGCAACAAACAAAATGACTAGGAATGTGGAAGCGCCCATGGCCGCTCTTATGCAACCTATTGAACCGGTAGCTAGTTTCCAACTAGCTTCAAATTTTTCAATGTATAAGGAGGCGGTTGGACAGAGTGAGAATGAGAGAGGATTTCCAAATCAAACCTACCCATACCTAATTGAACTCAACAACTCCAATTTTCAAACATATCTCCAAAATGATGAGTTGTGTGACTTTGTAGTGTTTGATTTGCCAAATTGTGAAGAACCCCTTTCGAGTGAAACCACACTTAATCCTTTCGATCTTTACACCTCCACTCTAGAACCTAAATCGATAAATATCCATGCTTTTTATGAGGTGTCTAAAGAAATTGATTTTCACTTGATTGAGGATATAGACGCCGGGAATATTTCGGATGATGAACCTGTCGATTTGATTGAAATTTTATATTCAACTCATCATCCCGAGTCATTAGATGTTTCTCCCGAACTTCATATGCGTCTTGATGTTGATGATAATGGCATGGATGAGTTGAATTTTGAGGAGAGTTTTGAGGATAATATTGAGGTTGAATCATTTTTGTTTGATGTGTCTGATTTTCCAATTCATCCTCATGAACCTTTGACTGTTATATCACCCTCCCTCCTTTCCATCGTTCCGACCACGCTTGAAGACTGTGAGTTTGAAGAATTTTCCTTTGAATCTGACACAGTTCTCACAGACGTTAACACTTACGAGTGTTTCACGTTTTCGGACGATATTGATGACTCACTGCCCGAGTTTGAGTCCTTTACATTTTCAGATAAGTTAGTTGAACCATCGGACTCGGTTGCTTACAGTAGTTTCGAACAATTGATGGAATCTTTTAAGTTCGAGACAGGTTACTACGGAGAGAATGTGACTATGCCTAATTCACTCCCTTTCGTCGTTCCTATCGTTCCGACCGAACAAGATACCGTTACGCTTTCATCTCCGATACCAAGTTCGGCGTACCCATGTTTTCTTGCGAATCTTGAGGGATTTGACCCCATTTCTCGATGGGTTGATAGGTTAGCGCAATCGCTTTTAACACATCGGTCATCACAAATTGCGCTAATTTATTCACTCGATTTACACCCTCAAGATCGTACTCCACTTCTTTCTCCTTTCCACCATTCTCCTCCTCCACCGAGACCATATTCTACCTTTCTTCCCACACGGTCTCGTGTGCTTCTCATTTTTTCTTTCCACCCCATTCTTTCACCAACTAGATCAGTACCACGATAAGATTTTTGAATGGTTGGTGCTAACCTTTGGCTTGTGTAAGCTTAGGTTTGGGGGGAACCTTGTTGTATATATATTTTTGTTTTTCTTTTAACAATAAAAAAAAATTGTAAATAAATAAACAGGGGAGTGCCAACAATTTTGACCCTCTTGGTACAGCATGACAGTGAGGACACTGTCAAGTTTAAGTTTGGGGGTATGCTCGGTAAGTCTTCTTCCTTCGCATTCATATGTACATATTTTTGCATTTGCATATTTATTTGAAAACCAATAAAAATTGAAAAATCTCAAAAATTATAAAAATTAATGTATTCAATTTTGGCCTTAATTGACTTGAGTTTGACAATAGGTTACTTAGCTAGGAACAACTAAATCTTAGACTTAGTAAATCAAAAACCCTAAAAATAACCTTCCTTAAAGTTTAGCGGTAGAAAGTATATGTCTTTGTAGTTTATTTAGAAATAGGCAAATCTGGAGTTCACTTTTTGGGCTAAGTCGAAATAAAGGAAAAGTATTGATATTTTATTAGAGTATAAGTTTGAAAAATAATTCCTAGCTTAAGTCTAGATTCTAAAAATGTATACTCTACAATTTGCACAATCACGCACCTTGAAACTTGGAATAGTAGAGGAGACCTTGAAATGCTCTTGTCTAAAGTCCTTAGTACAATGAAAATAAAATAAAAAAATAAAAGTGTGAATAAAGAATAAAAAAAAATGAACACTGGTTTTTGTGATTACTTAAGGCTGTAAAAATAGAAAAATATTTAGCGAGGGTGCTTCAACACCTAGTGCCTTAGACCAACTGGTTTGGGAGTCACTGCTAAAAGCCTTGGGTGTTGCAAGACTAGGAATTACGCTTTAAAGTGCAAACGCATTTTGTAATCGGTCGTTGGTACCTCAAGAAGTATTAACGGTCGCATGAAGGATGTGTAAGCAAAATTCATAAAAATTCACCAATTAAGAAGTGCTTTGGACAACGGACAAGAGTATGATTGCTTGATTTGAATTTCCGAGTGTAGGGGTGATATATACACACACGTAGGGGTATGTGATTGGAGTTTAGATGAGAAAAAGGAGTGAAGAATAGAACTTGTATCTTTAGTAAAGTTGATAAAAATTCCTAAGTGGAAATGGAACCCTAGAAGGAAAACTTAAGAGATGCCGAAAGCTAGGCAAGTCTATAGAACATATATAATCTTAAAATTAAATGATAAGGAAGTGTGAAGAATATGGGTGGATAATTTGCGGGTCGATGATAATAGAATTCTTAGTTAGAAAAACTAATTGGAGAACAAAAGTCAATGGGCTGAATTGATAGGATTTTGTGGGTAGTATCCGCTGAAAACCCTCAGGAGACAACACTCTTCCTACTAGGGACACCTAGAGGTTTAACGGTTTGTTGCACGTGCTCAGTGCAATCGCGTTTCCCTGCGAAAGTGCGGTTAGGTTTTTGTAGAGAATAAAAAATAAGTTTGCTAGAAGACGAGCAAAAGATAAGTTTGGGGGTATTTGTTCATACCATAATATTGCATTATTATATTCCCCATTCTTATTCTTTTTATAAATAAACAGGTGCTTTTGACGCATGTCTGCTACATATTACAGGTTACAGGTTCTTGGAGTGAAAACAGTGAAATCGATGAAAAGACGATGCAAAAGTGGACTTTGACCAACAAACAGAAGACTCTTGATCAAGCCTATATCAAAGATAAAATTCACAAAGTATAAGGCAATGCAAGGTCCAAGATTACAAAGCGAACGGTTAAAAGTCTACCATAATTACTCACTGGAAATCTGGAACCAACGTAGAAGCCCAATTGATAAAAGAACTAATTAATCAGAAAGCTCAAGATTATCAGAAGAAGCCCACAAAACCCCAGAACATGAACCGACCAATGGGCCGCGGAACCGCGGCCCAAACCTTACCCAGGCCGCGGTTCCGCGGCCGTCTGAAGCCCGGGGTTCGTGAAATTTTTACTAAAATATTGTGGCTGCGGTGAAAAGTTAACCTAAGGGCAAATTTGTAATTGTAGATATGCGAATCAAATGTAACCTAGGGTTTCCTATTCTCTATAAATAGGAACTCTAATCACTGTAATTTCTTATGCCTCCTTTTAATAATAAATTCAGAATTCTTTATGGAGAGCATCGGTGCCTCTTTTCAATTCATGAATTCAGATCTGACAACCCTGCGTTGATGTTTGGAGAGAGCCATCTGTAAGTAGTTTTATTTAATTGCTCTAGTTTAGATTCAATTCTTGCCCTAGGTAGATTTAATTCCTCGCCTTAGAAAATTGTTTAGAGTTAGCTTTGGGGAAGGCTTTTAAGAGATGAGATCTCTCATCCCTTTCTTACCCATCACATATTTACAATAGGACTCCATGCATACACTCACACACTGCGCCCTACGGCACCCTATCCCTCGAGGTAGCGGTGATACCGTAGTATAAAGGTCCGATTGCGCGCGTTTTCCATGGAGGTTAGGGTAAGGATCTCTAAAGGAATGATAAGAACCTAAAGAAAGGAACACCTTCCCGAATGGATCTAATCCCCTTTATTGATAATTATCATAACTCCTCATAGATCTTTATTTGGGTATAGAAAGCGTTGAGATTTACTTGCATTTCCAAACCATCCCTAAACCTAACCCTAGCAAGACTAGATCTAGATAATCGTAGTATAGAATAATTAGGTTTTTAGATTTAATAATTAATCCGAACACCCTTCGGAATTAACTCGTAAGAGCGATTAGGAAATTCACAACATCCCTGTGGACCGACCCGTACTCACCGGCTAGCTACCAAGCGACGCCGTTCTTGATTGCGGTTATAGATAGTTTTTGAGATCAATCAGTGCCTTACACCATGCTATGCATAATGTAGGGTTTTATTTATTTTAGTAAATCAAAATTGTGGGAATTTTGTCATGGCAAGAAGCTTGGAGAAGCTTGCTTGTTCATTGACTAAGTCCACAACTTTTGTTTTGCTTAAGATATTTATAAACCCAACCATTATTATTAGCCATGGTAAAGTCTCTACATGGGTTAATATTTGATATTAACTCACCCATGGTTATCATTCTCCACTTGATTTTGATCATGAGAGATTTATTCATCTTCTTCCTCAAAGCTCACTAGCTGTTGGAAAATGGAGAAAATATTGTGAGAAAAAGAAAACTAAAGAGAGCTCATTTCCTACTTCATCATCCTCTACTATTAGCCATTTAGTTTAGGGTGTTTGCTTCACTAAACCCTAATTTAGTGAAGAGGTAGCATGAGCTTAAGACTCCTCGTCGTAGATCATCTTCGGCCTGGAAGACTTCGAGCAAGTTTGCATCTTTCACCTTGTGGAGCCTCTCAAGAGTTTGGGAGATTCTTACTCACAGCGAAGGGACTTCTACATGGAGCATTTGAAGTGAAGGACCGGTCTACAAAGGTTGTATTCCTTATTCACTTAGATGTAAATTGTTTACATATTGATTCGTCGGATTTTCTAGTAACGATTCTAGGGTTAGGGTTAGCTAATACGACAATTTTTTTTAAAATTGGCATAGATGATGCCTCCCGAAACCTTGCTGCCGTACTAGGCAACACTACAAAAAGAACTTCAAATTTTTATGGTGTTCTGGTCTCTTGGTTTTAGGGTTACAGGTTATGTTTGTTTTTTTCAAAATTGCATGTGATGTTAATTTTGTTAAGGGGCTAATACGGAGTGTTTCGTATTCGTAATTATTACATCATTTCAGGTTTATGTGTGATATGGATGCAGTAGTTAGGATCCAGATTAAATTAGTTTTATGAAAACTAATTTGTTTGAAAATCTAGTGTTTTAGTCTCGGATAATCGGTTGCCACGGAGTCTTGATTTGGATCAAAACTCCGTCGCAATCGCGTATAGTACGTGAATACTCGCCAGATTACTTTGCTAGGTAGCCATGCCCCATAGCCCCGACCAAGTGACTGTAGGAGAACCCCGCTGTCAAAAGCATCCACTCGGGTGCTTGCGGCCACGGTGTTCCGCCTTAGTGCACTTCGTCGACGGCATCGGGGGTGCGGCCATCTACTAAAGTTTCCGACGAGTATTCGATAATGTAGTCAGGAATCTTGTTGAATCCATGACTAAGTAATTGAAAAGTGTTTTCAATTTGAGACTAAAATACAAGATTTATCTAGTTTGGCATGAAATACAGAGTATGAGATATTCCGGGTTTATGATGTCTAAGGATTTGTGAATTCTAAGTATTGCAGTTTTACATTTCTTTTCTGCGACCGTAAGTGTAATACGTGGGGTACCCCAAATCTCATTGCTATATGTCAACGGAATTTAGGATATGCGTATTTACTTATGTTGATGATATGTGATATTATGTGTCGCTGATATATTTTATTGGATCGTCGTGATTGAATAGCCAAGGGTTTTATGTGAGATGAGAGTTTTTCAATTTTCATTCATGTAAAATTTTGTATGTAATATTCTTTTATTGGGGCACTTTCAAGTTGAGGATGATGTCACCATTGATGTATATTATTTACTTTTCCGCATTAGGATAGACCCAAGACGGGGAGCACAAGTAACTGGGTTCTAGGGTCCAGTGGGAGACCATCTCAAGGAGTTGAGACCGGGTCTCCTAACTCTAGAATTGGTAAGGTTACTTACCGCTCTCGTAGGGGTCTATAGGATGCGGGTTTGGCTATTCATCACGACCATTGAATCCGTGTTTTACATTACTGGCTAAATTTAAAACACGGAAATCCTAGTATATCCAATATTTCATATGTTGCTTATGCTGCTTAGTTCTATGATGTGATCATATATCTGCGTGAGACGAATGTTGTATTATATATATGATATATAATAAACGTTGCTTATGTTTTGCACCCGCGCTAGTCCACCCCCGCTCTGCCGGTAGTTAAGTAACATAACGGTGCATGACGGGGCCCAGTGGCGAATGCGGATGGCATAAGCGTACGTTCTATTTACATTTCACTTTTCTGTAATGTTTAGGAAACATTAATTGATGGGACTTCATTAATGAGATTAATGAAAAGAAAGAAACCTAAAGATGTTATAGAATCAAATTTTCAAAAAGGGTAGCTCTAGTTTTTGCTTTGCATGGTAGTATTCCTTGATAAATATCCGGCATCTCATTCGATGAGGAAAGAGCCGAGATCCCTTCACCGGGAGTGACCTGTTTAGCGAAACTAGCAAATGCTACAACTCACTCGGTTTTGTTTTTGAAAGCTTCTCTAGTTCTTGCTTTGCATAGTGGTATTCCTGAATATCCTGCACCTCATTCGATGAGGAAAGAGCCGAGATCCCTTCACCGGGAGTGACCTCTTTAGCGAAACTAGCAAAAGCCTCAAAAACACTCCTTTTCAAAATCATTAGATTCTACAACGATTTCAAGTTCGTTACGCTCATGGTTTTCTTAAAAACCTGCGTAGCCCTCTGTCATTTCAGATAAGTACTATTTAGTATTTGTGCTGCATTTGTTGGACTTTGTTAAGGCGTAGTGTGCGGTAGCTGATTAGTGCTTATCTGCAACCATATGATGCGATTGGATTAGGGTAGTCGTACGACCTTGTTGGCCTTTGTCAAGGATCGTGCAGGTGGGTTTAATTCAATCAGGAAATGACGGGTTGAACTTGACTAGCGCCCTATGGTTTGTTGGCCTTTATCAAGGTCATAAGACGTTAGGGGTAAAAACATTATCGGGAATTTCAAGTGTTGAAATTTGCAATGAGATTGCATACCTTCTGTTGGATATATGTATGCCCTAGAGGCCATTATATGATAGTGGATGTATTTATACATGTGTGTGTGTGTGTGTGTGTATATATATTCAATGTACATTCTTGCTCGACATGATAGTATGCTATCCGGTTCTTCTTTATCTGACATGTTGACTTGATCATGCTTTTATTCATTTACACATATTGATAAAGCTCTGAGGATATTTTCTTGACTACTGTGATTATGATGGAGATCATACTAGTGGGACGTCTGTAGTTTATAAGCATATCCTGAAATGTCCCTAGTCATAGGTGTATCGAGATGAGGCATCGATACGCCAGAGTAGACTAGCGTATATGATACTAGACCCATATGATGGGCGATGGATGTTCTCACATCCATTGATGTTTGACATCGAAATCGTATACGGGTGCTCAGTGGTGACTGGGTACACTGGACGGACTCGCCGAGAACTCCTATATGGTATTATATCTATCGTCGGATAGCAGTTCTCAGGTGACACTGATACAGGTTAGTCTGTAGACCCGAGATCGTCATAGAGTCTTGTGTGTTCTCCCACTGTGCTTTGATTACCACCCTACCACGGCTCTACTGAGTCGTGCAAACAGGTGGCTTTTGGGTACAGTCCCGAGACACATGGAGACGATGAGCGATAGGAGGGGTTTCGTCTCTCCCGGTATTGGGAGTTAATGCTGTGCTGTGCTCGATTGGCTATATCAGTAAGTCCCTGGCCAGGGCTGTTGAGATTTACTGATAAGAGTTATCAGTAGTTTCTCGATCTGTTATAGACCATTCATCGGCACGACTTATTGAGTTATTGGGGTCGACGTTACCATCCCAAGACTAGATATGCAGCATATCTGACGAAGAGACCGGACTGTACGGTAGTGTTGCCGGTTGGCTCGACGGGAGTTATGACAGGTTCGCTTGATTTCTTCTGATCGCTCAATACCCGGGTGGCCGTTACGTTTAGCTCACCTCTTGCGGCTTGGGGGTGCTTGATGTGATCATCACCCACTGCCGGCGTATTGACGAGTCTTAGAGTCCCACAATGGAGTTACCTAGCCCAGGCGAAACGATGTGGTGTGCATATGTGATATGCGCGGGGACCCGATTAAATGCGTTTATGTGATACCGTATATTAATCGGGTGATTTGCTATTGGTCGGGTCGTATGTGATATGACCGGTTTGCTAAATCAAGTGTTGATTTAACATTGACCATTAGCTTTTCACTTTAAACCCTTTTGTTTTTTGGTGTATGCATGCATGTATGCACATGTTCTCTTTGATGCACATATGGATGTGCATGCACTCATACATGCATACACAATTCTATCATGGTTGTTAATACATGAAATGGTGGCAATATAAGACTCACACCTTGTAGTAAATATTTAGATATTTATTTTTGAGATAAATGCAAATGGATAATTACTCATGGTTGATTATTTTATTCCTCCACTAAACCTCTCTTTAACCATGAGTTATTATTCTATGGCCATTTTTGTTCAAAAAGAAAATATCTAGATATTTATTAACTAGGGTTAAAGATGAGAAGGAGAAAATATATATATTTTCTATTCTCATTTTTATCCTAATCTTTATCATTATCCCCTGAGCTCTCATTTGCCATCATCTTCTTCCTCCTCTCTCTTGCTCTCTAGCTTTCATTAGTGAGCAAAATAGTGATCAAGTTAGGGTTCTGAAGTGAGAAAACAAACCACATCACCATTCTACACTACTCTTGCCCATTAGTTTAGAGTGTTGGCTTCTACTTCTTCTCTTGATCAAGTGGAGCTTCAAGCTTGAACAAAGAGGACTCCGGGTGGATCGTCGTGGACTTGGAGGATCTCAAGCAAGATTCTTTCAACCCTTAAGTGGCCAAGGAATCTAGCGAAGGGAGCTACAAAGGTTGTATTCTCTAAACCTAGCTTTTACTACTTGTGGATTGTGTGAAATCTTGTGTTACCCTAGCTTTTCTAGTGTGATCCTCAGGATAGTTTCATTAGCACCATATGAATTTTAAATATGGCATATGTGATGCTACCAAACCCTAGTAGTGGTGCTAAGAAAATCCCTACATGGTATCAGAGCCAAACTACAAGCCTAGACGATGTTACGACAATACGAAAACGAAAAATTCCGCAAAAATACGATTTTAGAAAAACCCATGAAATGCTCTCTGTAAATTTTTTAAAAATTGATCTAAAAATTATTTAAGCAACTGCAGAGTGAAATTTAAGATGATATAAGAACACAGGGGGAAAACGAGGGGGGTGCTCAGTTCCTGGCCGGCGACCAAGCCAGTAAGTCCGGCGACGCCGACCCATTTTGCTCCCCTCCTCCTCGTTTTTCACCAGTGCTCTGTACATCATTGAAGTCCAAAATTGCATGTGATGTTAGTTTGGAAATGGGCTCTTTGCGGAGTATTTCATATTCGTACTTTTGTAGCATTGTATTGGTAACTTTGGCGACGTTAAACAGGTCGAACGAATTATCAAACACTGGTATTTTCCAGGTTGAACGTACTCGATATATAATGCAGGTATTCCTATGGACCCTCTAGAAGAATGAAACCCTAACTCGAGATGTGACCACCAAACTGCGACTAAACCTTAGGTTTTACCGTAGTTAGTGGCGCCACAAATGTGGTTTGGGTTTTCCCTTCTACGGCTGGTCCATTAAATACTGTGGCATGGATTTTGGGTATTGTTTAACGGCGCTCAAGTGTTGAGCTTGCTGGGGAATGCGGGTGTTCGTTAATTCGATCGAAGGGTTTAACATCGCCTAGTAGTATGTGATACTTGTTTCTGCGACCGTAAGCGTAGTATGCGTATCGCCGGTTTCGTTGCTATATGTCAACGGCAATTGGGGTATGCATACTTGCTTGCGTTGATGACATGTGATGTTATGTGTTGCTGTACTATGATGTATAGGATTGTCGTGATTGAATAGCCGGGGGGTTTTATGTGAGATGAGAGTTTTATTTTTCATTCATGTAAAATTCATTTGTAATGTAATATTCTTTTATTTGGGGCACTTCCGGGTTGAGGATGATGTCACCATTATTATATATTATTTACTTTTCCACATTAGGATGGACCCAAGGAGGAGAGCACAAGTGACCGGGTTCTAGAGTCCAGTGGGAGACTATCTCGAGGAGTCGGGACCGGGTCTCCTAACTCTAGAATTGGTAGGGTTGCTTGCCGCTCTCGTAGGGGTCTAGGGTGTGGGATTGGCTATTCATCACGACCGTAGAATCCGTATTTTCTACTGTTGGCTAAATACTAAATACGGACGTCCTAGTATATCCTATATTATCATATCTGTATTTCTGCTGCCTATATTCTGTGATGTGATCGCTTAATATATCTGAGACGAATGCTATATTATATATGAGATATATAATAAACGTTGCTTATGTTTTACACCCGCGCTAGTCCCGTCCCGGTATGCCGTTAGTTAAGTAACCTAACGGTGCATAACGGAACATGCGGCGAATACGGATGGCGTAAGCGTACGTTGTATTTTCGTTTCTTTTCTGTGATTGGCTTAAGGACTTAAATGATGGGACAACATTAATATGATTAATGTGAAGAAAAATAAACCTAAAAAGATGTCGTAGAATTAGATTTGAAAACCACTCGGCTTTTTACGAAAAAGCTACATTTCAAAACTGCGGAGCTTAAGCCACTTCTTTTGAAAACCATTTGATTCTATGACGATATCAAGTTCAAAGCATTAAGGGTTTTCTTAAAAACCATCTGCAACCCTCCGTCATTTTAGGAAGTAGAGTACTTAGTATTCGTGCTACGTTTGTTGACCTTAGCCAAGGCGTAGTGTACGGTAGCTAAGTGATGTCTTCCTACAATGCATATGATACAGATTAATTGGGATGGGCATATGACTTTGTTGACCTTAGCCAAGGGTCATGTGAACGGGTCTAATTAATCAAGAAATGACGGGTTGAACTTGACTAATGCTTGTGATTTGTTGACCATAGCCAAGGTCATAGTGCTAGGAGTAAAAACCACATCGGAAATTTCAATAGTTGAAATTTGCAATGAGATTGCATACCTCCATATGATGGTTGGATCCTGATCCCACTATGGGCAATAGTTGCTCCCAGGAGAGTTTTGCAGTTTACAATTAGCTAACCTATTAGGTGTCTAGAAAGGTGTTAATAAGGCTACGCCTCTGGGAAGACGAGGTTTATATTAATTAGGTTCGTACGAAAGCACGGGGAACCTCCCTCAAGTACCGACACTGGCCTGGCTGAACGGTTAGCGAAGTTGTAGACTGTAATTAATCCTGGCTAGTTTTCTTTTTAAGGTTTGAATGAAAAACTTGATTAAAGCAGTGGGAGACATCGATTAGATAAGATAATAACCAATCTGATCTTTGTAAGAGCTTTCGCTGGGTGTATTCTTTCTTTTCTCTCTCTTAATGGAAGATACCAATGACAGGACTCAAGCTTCTGCTAGATAAAAATAAACTGAATGGGGCTAATTATAAAGACTGGCTGAGGAACCTTAACATTTCCTTGACTTATGATAAGGTATCATATGTCCTCACGGCTCCAGCCCCATCCATCCCAGGTCCTAAATCCTCAGTTACGGATATTGAAGTCCGTAAGACATGGGACGCTGACTGTGCCACAACCAAATGCCTCGCGCTTGCATCGATGGATAACACACATCAGAAGCAGCACGAGAATATGGACGTCCAAGCCATATTCCTCCATACAAAGGAGTTGTATGGAGAGCAATCTCGTGTCTTACGATACGAAGCATCCAGAAAGCTGTTTCAAATGCGAGTGGCCCCTGGCACACCAGTAGGAGACCATGTTCTAAAGATGATAGCTCTCATAGAAGAGCTTGAGGACCTTGGGTGGACAATGGACAATGAGCAATATACTGATATTATTCTGCAGTCTCTCCCCTCCACCTTTGCTCAATTTATAGTTAACTTCAACATGCATAACATGGAGAAGGAACTACCTGAACTCCTTAATATGTTAAGGAGTGCAGAAAGCACGCTGAAATCAATGAAAACTCCCGTTTTGAGTGTTGGGCCATCTTCCTCCTCTCGCCCGAAGGCTAAGGCCAAGGGAAAGATGAAGAAGAAACCCACCAAACCTAAGGGTGGAGTAAAAAAGGCTAAGGGGAAAGACAAGTCCAAGGCTGGGGAATCGGGGAAAGGGGAATGTTATCACTACCACAAAACAGGACACTGGAAGCGCAACTGCATGGAGTACTTGGATCTCAAGAAGAAGCATGGGGATGCTTCCGCTTCAGGTGTGTTTATGACAGAAAACTGTTTTTCAATAAACTCTGCTTCCTGGGTATTAGATACCGGTTCAGGTTCTCACATTTGCAATTCTATGCAGGGGCTGAAAAATAGCAAGGTTTTGAAGACAGGTGACCATACTCTCCGCGTTGGAAATGGTTCCAATGTACATACAGTTGCAGTGGGAGAGTATCATTTGGGGTTGTCGTCTGGATGTATATTGGTTTTGAACCCATGTTATTATCTACCTAGTATGCTTTGTAATATAATATCCGTTTCTTTGTTAGATAATGAAGGATATAATTTTGTATTGCAGAACAATGTTATGAACATTCACCTGAATCAAATGTTGGTTGGGTATGGTATACTTAATAACGGGATATACGTCCTTAATCAACACACAGTTTTCAGCATACAACACACTAATAAAAGAAAATTTTCAGAAATAAATGAAGCTTTTCTTTGGCACTGTAGACTTGGTCATATTAACGAAACAAGACTAAATAAGTTACACAAAGATGGATATTTAAACCCTTTTGAATATAAATCTTATGCGACTTGCCAGTCTTGTATCAAGGGTAAAATGACCAAAACTCCGTTTACAGGACACGGAGAAAGAGCTACTGAGCTCTTAGGCCGCATACATAGTGATGTATGTGGGCCAATGTCTACACAGGCTAGAGGTGGTTTTTCATACTTCATTACTATCACTGATGATTTCTCAAGATTCGGTCATGTATTTTTATTAAAGCACAAGTCCGAAGCTTTCGAGAAATTCACTGAATATAAACTAGAAGTAGAAAAACAAACCGGCTTGAGTATGAAAATGCTTCGATCAGATCGAGGTGGGGAGTACCTCAGTACAGAGTTTGCAGACCTCCTAAAAGAGAATGGGATTCTCTCTCAGCTCACTCCTCCTTACACACCACAGCAAAACGGTGTGTCAGAACGACGGAATCAGACCTTATTAGATATGGTCTGTTCCATGATGAGTGATGCTGAGTTACCCATCTCATTTTGGGGGCATGCATTGGAGACTGCAGCGTTTCTACTAAACAGGGTCCCAACCAAAACCGTTTCTACTATGCCGTATGAGATATAGCATGGGAAAAGATCATCTCTTAAACGAATTAAGATTTGGGGTTGTCCGACCTATGTTAAAAATCAGAATCCGGACAAACTCGAGACACGGTCAGTCATATGTAATTTTGTGGGATATCCAAAGAATTCTTATGGATATCTATTCTACCACAAGGAGGAAGAAAAGGTATTTGTTTCTCAGCATGCAACATTTTTAGAAAAAGATTTTTTTACAAATGATATTGGTGGCAGTGTGGTAGATCTAGAAGAGCTTCTAGAAACACAAACTACAAATGACGACTTGGTTGAACCAGCTGTTGCAATAGAAACTGAGGAACCTCGGCCACTCCGTAGGTCTGGTAGGACTTCTCGCTCACCGGAGAGGTACAACGGTTTCCTCATTGATGGTGATAGAGAAGACTGCATCATGGAGGATGATGATCCTACCAGCTTTCAGCAAGTTATCACGAGTGGAGACTCTATGAAGTGGCTGAATGCCATGAGATCTGAAATGGAGTCTATGTACACCAAAAAAGTATGGACTTTGGACGTTGTACCCCCTGGAGTAAAACCTGTGGGGTGCAAATGGATCTTTAAAAGAAAGATTGGTGTAGATGGGCAGGTAGAGACCTATAAGGTAAGACTTGTGGCGAAAGGTTTTCGTCAAAGACCAGGTCTGGACTATGACGAAACATTTTCTCCCATAGCCATGCTTAAATCCATTCGGATCCTACTTGCTATTGCTGCTCACTACGACTATAAAATCTGGCAGATGGACGTTAAAACAACATTTCTAAATGGAGATTTAGAAGAATGCATTTATATGGATTAGCCAGAAGGCTTCATTGATAGTGGGAGCAGCGGGAAAGTATGTAGATTGCTTAAATCCATTTATGAATTAAAGCAGGCATCACGAAGTTGGAACATCTGTTTCGATGATGTTATTAAAGAGTTTGATTTTCATCAAAAATCCAGATGAACCTTGTGTTTATAAGAAGACTGTAAGGAGAGCTGTCACATTCCTCGTATTGTACGTGGATGATATTCTTCTGATAGGAAATGATATTCCTATGCTACAGTCGGTCAAATCTTTCTTATCACTAAGGTTCTCCGTGAAGGACCTGGGTGATGCTACATACATTCTGGGCATTTGGATCTATAGGGATAGATCCAAGAGGTTATTTGGATTGTCCCAAACCAGGTACATTAACACCATCCTAAAAAGGTTTAGTATGGAAGACTCCAAGCGGGGTGCCTTACCCGCTTGCCATAGGGTCACTCTCTCTAAGGACTTTTGCCCAAAGACCGATGAAGAGAGAGCTCGCATGAGCATTATACCCTATGCTTCAGCAGTAGGATCTATAATGTATGCGATGTTATGTACACACCCAGATATAGCTTATGCACTTAGTGTAGTAAGCAGGTATCAATCCAACCCTGGGGATAATCACTGGATAGCTGTGAAGAACATTCTTAAGTACTTACGAAGGACTAAAGAATTGTTCTTGGTGTATGGTAATGGAGATCTCCAAATGGAGGCCTTTACAGATTCGATCTTCCAGAGTGATAAGGACGACAGCAAATCTATCTCTGGGTTTGTATTTACCCTAAATAGGGGCGGTAAGTTGGAAGAGTTACAAACAGGATACTGTTGCAGACTCTACGATGGAAGCTGAGTACATTGCTGCGAATGATGCCGCCAAGGAAGGCGTTTGGATGAAGAAGTTCTTCTCGGAGCTAAGAGTAGTTCCAACCATTATTGATCCAATACCATTGTATTGTGATAATAATGGGGCTATGGCGTTAGCCAAGGAGCCCAGGTCCCATCAGCGGTCCAGACACATCCTGAGGCGCTTTCATTTGATCCGGGAGATTATTGATCGCCGCGAGATCGAGATTAGGAGAGTAGACACAAAGAATAACACCGCGGATCCACTCACCAAGGCCCTCCCTCAGCCGCAGCATGAGCGACTTTTTGAAATGTTGGGTATGAGATACGAAAATAACTGGCCTTAGTGCAAGTGGGAGATTGTTGGATATATGTAAGCCCTAGAGGCCATTATATGATAGTTGATGTATTTATACATGTATTTATATATATATATATTCAGTGTACATTCTTGCTCGACATGATAGTATGTTATCTGGTTCTTCATTATCTAACATGTTGACTTGATCATGCTTTTATTCATTTACACATGTTGATAAAGCCCTGAGGATATTTGCTTGACTACTGTGATTATGATGGAGATCATACTAGTGGGACGTCTATAGTTTATAAGCATATCCTGAAATGTCCTTAGTCGTAGGTGTATCGAGATGGGGCATCGATACACCAGAGTAGACTAGCGTATATGATACTAGACCCATATGATAGGCGATGGATGTTCCCACATCCATTGATGTTTGACATCGAGATCGTATACGGGTGCTCAGTGGTGACTGGGTACACTGGACGGACTCGCCGAGAACTCCTATATGGTATTATATCTATCGTCGGATAGCAGTTCTCAGGTGACACTGGTACAGGTTAGTCTGTAGACCCGAGATCGTCATAGAGTCTTGTGCGTTCTCCCACTATACTTTGATTACCACCCTACCATGGCTCTACTGAGTCGTGCAAACAGGTGGCTTTTGGGTACAGTCCCGAGACACATGGAGACGATGAGCGATAGGAGGGGTTTCGTCTCTCCCGGTATTGGGAGTTGATGCTGTGCTATGCTCGATTAGCTATATCAGTAAGTCCGTGGCCAGGGCTGTTGAGATTTACTGATAAGAGTTATCAGTAGTTTATCGATCTGTTATAGACCATTTATCGGCACGACTTATTGAGTTATTGGGGTCGACGTTACCATCCCTAGACTAGATATGCAGCATATCTGACGAAGAGACCGGACTGTACGGTAGTGTTGCCGGTTGGCTCGACGGGAGTTGTGACAGGTTCGCTTGTTTTCTTCTGATCGCTCAATACCCGGGTGGCCGTTACGTTTAGCTCACCTCTTGCGGCTTGGGGGTGCTTGATTTGATCATCACCCACTGCCAGCGTTTTGACTAGTCTTAGAGTCCCACAATGGAGTTACCTAGCCCAGGCGAAACGATGTGGTGTGCATATGTGATATGCACGGAGACCCGATTAAATGCGCGTATGTGATACCGTATATTAATCGGGCGGTTTGCTATTGGTCGGATCGTATGTGATATAACCGGTTTGCTAAATCAAATGTTGATTTAATATTGACCATTAGCTTTTCACTTTAAACCCTTTTGTCTTTTGGTGTATGCATGCATGTATGCACATGTTCTCTTTGATGCACATATGAATGTGCATGCACTCATACATGCATACACAATTCTATCATGGTTGTTGATACATGAGATGATGGCAATATAAGACTCACACCTTGTAGTAAATATTTAGATATTTATTTTTGAGATAAATGGAAATGGATAATTACTCATGGTTGATTATTTTATTCCTCCACTAAACCTCTCTTTAACCATGAGTTATTATTCTATGGCCATTTTTGTTCCAAAGAAAATATCTAGATATTTATTAACTAGGGTTAAAGATGGGAAGTAGAAAATATATATATTTTCTATTCTCATTTTTATCCTAATCATTATCATTATCTCCTGAGCTCTCATTTGCCATCATCTTCTTCCTCCACTCTCTTGCTCTCTAGCTTTCATTAGTGAACAAGATAGTGATCAAGTTAGGGTTTTGAAGTGAGAAAACAAACCACATCACCATTCTACACTACTCTTGCCCATTAGTTTAGAGTGTTGGCTTCTACTTCTTCTCTTGATCAAGTGGAGCTTCAAGCTTGGACAAAGAGGACTCCGGGTGGATCGTCGTGGACTTGGAGGATCTCAAGCAAGCTTCATTCAACCCTCAAGTGGCCAAGGAGCCTAGCGAAGGGAGCTACAAAGGTTGTATTCTCTAAACCTAGCTTTTACTACTTGTAGATTGTGTGAAATCTTGTGTTACCCTAGCTTTTCTAGTGTGATCCTCAGGATAGTTTCATTAGCACCCTATAAATTTTAAATAGGCATATGTGATGCAACCAAACCCTAGTAGTGGTGCTAAGGAAATCCCTACACCTTCTATATGATAGTTGGATCCCGATACCCACTGTAAGTAAGAGTTACTCCTGGGAGTGTTTGGCACTTTACAATTAGCTAATCCAGTAGGTGTCTAGAAAGGTGTCAACAGGGTAGTGCATCTATGGAAATGATGTTTATTTTAATTAGGTCCGTGCGAAAGCACGGGGAACCTCCCTCCGAGTACCGATACCTACCTGGCCGAACGATTGGCGAACCTGTAGGGTGTAATTAATCCCGGGTAATCTTACCTTTTAGGGTTTGAAGGAAGATTTGATAAAAACAGTGGGAGCCATCCTGATTAGATAAAATAACCAATCTAATCTTGCAAAGAGCGCACGCAAAGTGATTATCCTTCTCTCTCTCCTGGTAGCGACCAATGAAATGCCTTATTCAAGATAATAATATGGATGTATTGACCGAACCTACTTATTATACTGGGCTAGGTTCCGCTCTACCCTATGATTGTCATAAGTCTGTGCAAGGAATAGGGAAATATCCGGATTCCCACGCCACCCAAACGAAGAATAAGCATGTTGATGCATTGTCTTCGGGTGTGTTCGTAACCAAGAACTGTTTCTCAGTTACCTCTACGTCCTGTGTATTGGATACCGGATCAGGATCCCATACATGTAATTTTTTACATGGGCTATAGAAAGGTGGAGAACTGGGAAATGGTGATATGTCTCTAGTAGTAGAGATGGTGCAATTGTTGCAACCAAAGTAGTTGGCAAATATCACCTAGTGTTACCAACTTGTAATACAATGATTCTGAGCGACTGTTATTTCGTACCAATAACATTGTGAATATTTTCCTAAATCAAGTGTTGATTAGGTAAGGTATGTTGTATAACAGTATACAGGTTCTGAATCAAACTAACAGTTCTAAACGTACTAAACACACACAAGAGGAACAATTCAGAAATGAACGAAGTCTTCTTGAGGCATTATAAACTAGGTCATGTCGATGAGACAAGACTAGCTAAAGTTCCATAAGGATGCATATTTGAATCTGTTCGAATTTATATCTTATGAAACTTGCCAATCATGTCTCAAAGGCTAGGTGACCAAATCGTCGTTTACTGGAAACGGAGAAAGAGCTACTGAACTCTTGGACAGATACATAGTGATGTATGCGGTCCTATGTCTATATATGCCAGGGATGGTTCCGCGTACTTTATTACATTCACCGATGTTCACTCAAGATACGGATATGTGTTCTTGTTGAAACACATGTTGGTTATGTATATGCCCTAGAGGCCATTATTGTATTGTGTTACTGTCTTGCTCTCACATGTTGATAAAGCCCTTAGGATATGTACTTGACTACTAGGACTATGATACAGATCATACTAGTGGGGCCAAGGTAGTCTAGGAGTACATCCTATAATTGTTCCTAGTCGAGGGTGTATCAAGACAAGGCATCGATACTCCAGAGTAGACTAGCGTATACGCATCTTGACCCATATGATGGGCGATGGATGATCCCACATCCATTGGTGTTTGATATCAAAGATGGTATACGGGTGCGCAGTAGAGACTGGGTACACTGAACGGACTCGCCGAGAACTCCTAGATGGTATTATACCTATCGTCGGATAGCAGTTCTCTGGTAACACTGGTACAAGTTAGTCTGTAGACCCGCGATCGTCATAGAGTATTGTGTGATTCCCACTGTGCTTTGATTTCCACCTTACCACGTTCATGAGAACGTGCAAAACGGTGGCTTTTGGGTACAGTCCCGAATCACATAGAGGCAATGAGCGATAGGAGGGGTTTCGTCTCTCCCGGTATTAGGGGTTGATGTTGCGTTGTGCTCGATTGGCTATAACTGGAAGTCCATAGGCAGGGCTGATATGGAGATCTACTGGTAAGTGTTATCAGTAATTTCTCGACCCGTTATGAGCCTCACATCGACACGACTTATCGGTTATTGTGGTCTGACGTTCACCACCCCTAGACTGGATATGCGACATATCAGACGAAGAGACCGGACTGTACGGCAGTGTTACTGATTGGATTCGCAGGAGTATGTACAGGCTTTTTTGTTGATCTTTTGAACGCTCAATACTCGGGTGGCCGTTACATTTAGCTGACCGCTTGCAGCTTGTGGGTGTTTGATATGATCATCACCTACTGCCGGCGTATTGACGAGTCATTAAAGTCCTACACAGAGGTTTCCTGGCTCAGGAGAAACGGAGTAGGAGCACATATTCTATATGTGCGTGACCGAGATTGATACGAGTTTGTGATATCGTATTCTATTCTCGCAATATGTGATATCGGCCGGTTATATGTGATATAGCCGAGTCATCGGATCAAGTGTTGATTCGATGAAATGTTGCATTTTATATTAGTCGGTTATATGTGATATAGCCGGATTATTGAATCAAGTGTTGATTTAATAATTTAATGTATAATTATATATTTGATATATTAAATTACATTAACTAATATATGCTCACTTAAGTATTTCATTTTCTCACATTTGGATACATTTAACATATATATGATATATGTTTAATGTATTCTTTTCTTTTGTTACATAATTATATATATGTGATATGTATAATTATAACATGCTAGGGTTATACATACAAGAAGGGTGTATGAGACTTAAACCAAGCTAGGTTTAATGTTGGTTAATATTTATTATTAAGTGATTAAAAATCATTTGGATTTTCTCATGGCATGGAGCTTGCATGAAGCTTGTAGAACATTGACTTGGTCCACTTGATTTGTTTTTACTTAAGATATTTGTTAACCTAATCATTACACTTAGCCATGGTTTATTCTCTATATGAGTTAGCCATGACAGATACTAACTCACCATGCTTGCATTTCTAACCTAAGCTCATTATTCATTCATCACTTGTTCATCTTCTTCATCCTCACAAAAGCTTGCTAGCTTTTTTCCTTGTGATGAAATAAAGTGAGAAAAAGAAAACTAAAGAGAACCCACTTGCTACTTCATCATCTTCTTCTAAACTAGCCACTTAGATTAGGGTGTTAGCTTCACTAATTTCATATTAGTGAAGAGATAGCTTGAGTTTGTGTTTCCTCAAAGTAGATCATCTTGGATTTCGAAGACTACAAGCAAGCATGCATCATTCACCTTGTGGAGCTTCTTAAGAGTCCGGGAGTTCTTGGATCGCAGCGAAGGGACAACTACTTGAAGCTTATGAAGTGAAGGAGCGGACTACAAACGTTGTAATCTCTAATCACTTAGAAGTAAAGATGTTTGATTTATCGATTCCGTATGATTATCTAGTTAAGAACCTAGGGTTAGTTAGAACGGAAAAAATTTGAAATTGGCATGGACGATGCCTCCCGAAACCTTGCTGCCGTGCTATACAACCCTACAGTGGTATCAGAGCCTTGCTAGAGAATTAGACGGATTGTGTAGGATTACGAAACCGAAACAACTCCGAAACACCCGATTCTAAACCCTAGTTTCTGTCGAATTTTTCTAAGAGTCAACCGCAAGGATTTTATAAACTGAAAATCATTTTAAAGATAAAATTGCGGTTTTCTCATGATACGATTTGAGATATGTCCACCATGAGTTTTCTCGGCTCTTGAGAGATATCATACACCCGATTCGAGGAGGAGGAGGAACTGTCTGTGGGTGCATGGTGGCCCCGGTACGGTACCCTAGGGCAAGATGGTCGCAGATGATGGCGTTGAGCCTGGCAGGGGAGCACTATCGACCGGTGATTTTATTGTGACTCGACAGATATCCGGAGGATACCGATCGGAGAATGGGCTAGTCCGGATAGCCGGAGCCTTAGATACTGAGATTTGATGATACAGGCCAGTCCAGATTGCCGGAGCCTGAGATATTGGGACTTATAAATTTTGGTCAATGCTAGACACTGATTCCCTGTTGATTTCATTGATGATACTTCGATTTTACTACAGATATCTCACTGAGATAAGAAAAACAGTTTTTTCATTAGATGCATTCTGTTTTCAGGCATTCATTCATTATATATATGATATGTTGTTACCTGAGGCACTGACACGAGCACTTGGTATTACACTTATGTACAGATGTTTACCCATGTCATTATTTAGATGCTTCATGCTATATCATTCTGAGGATATATTATGATCGTATGACCTAGGATTGAGTCATACATACGATTTCTGCTCTGTGATGTTTTCTACTCACGAGTTGGCAACTCACCCTCGTTTGTTAGTGTATATGCCCTAGAGGCCATTACTGTATTATACTAGTATGTATATTACTTGATGGAAGCTTGGGATATTCACAGTTGTATATACAATCTTGCTCGAAATGGTAGTATGCTACTTGGTTTGTCTCTGCTTTAATGTGTACATGTGTTTCTTTTATTATATCACTTATACGCATTAGTGGAGCCCTTAGGATCTTTGCTTGATTACCAGCGTTGTGATGGCGCTCACACTCGTGGGGGCTGGGTAATCCATAAGAACATCCTTATACAGGTCCCTAGTCGTAGGACTGTCGAGACAGGGCATCGATACTCCGGAGTAGACTAGCGTATGCGCTTCTCATCCCAGCGTGGGAGACGGTCTGTCCCACAGCCGTCAGTACGTCGTTAGGTTACGAGTACACTGGACAGGACTCATTGGGAACTGTTGGTTGGTATTATACCTATCGTCAGTTATCAGTTCCCAGGTGACATGAGTACAACTTAGTCCGCTGACTTGACACTGTCACTTCGCCTCGAGTGTGTTCCCACTGTACTTTGATTACTACCCTACCACGGCCCAAAGGAGTCGTGCAAACAGGTAGTAGTTGGGTGCAGTCCCGAAGCACTTGGAGGCAGTGACGGTTAGACAGGATTCGTCTCTCCCGGTATTAGGGGTTGACATCGCGCTGTGTCCAGGAGAGCCATTACACAAGTAATCCCTGGCCAGGGCAAGCGAGATATACTGGTAGGTTTCCAGTGTTATCTCAGGGTGTTCTGGGCTACACTCCGACATGACTTGTACCGCTATTAGGGGACTGACGTTTGCCGCCCCCCCTAGGCCCGCCATGCGATGTATCAGATGAACAGACCGGACTGTACGGAGACTGTCACATTCAGGCTCAGTAGGAGTTCAGATGAGTTCACCTCGTCAGTCTTCTTATCGGCATCTACCTGGGGACCGTTACGTACAGCTAGTGCCGCTTGCGGTCTGTGGTTAAACCCACTGCCAGCGTAGTGTCGAGTCTTTAGAGTCCCACACAGAGAGTTATTCGCCTTTAGGCAAAATGAGTAGAGGTCGCATGGTTTTGCGACAGGGTTCGTTCACATCCGCGCACTTGTGCACGTTTGCTGTCCGGACAGTTTATACTAGCGGGCTTTGGTTTAAGCCAGATCCTAGTATATGATTTGGGATTGATTTTATCTCATTGTATTCGTGTTCCTCGGATCACGAATACGGGTGCGTATGCACAGTTGACTGAGACAGAGGGAGAGGACTTTGATTAGGGTTAATGACCATTGTCATTTTCTTAACCCTAATGCTTATGTGTGTATTATGAATAATTGATATTAGTTATATATAATTGTGCATGGTTAGGGTTGTTGACCATTTGACCATACTTGACTTGTTGACTAGGGTTGACAAGTTGACCATCATCATTCCATAAGAAATATGCTCTTTGATCCTTGCAATTTGCATTTAATGTGAAATGATAATGGTCAAGTCTTGATTAACCATGACAATTATCTAGCTAATTATCTAATTTCATAATTCACCCATATTAGAGAGAATGGTTCATTATTTCTCTCATTCTATCATATTGATTCTCTCTCCTCCTCTTCCTCTCTCTCAAGCTCTCCCCTCTCATGAGTTGAAAAACACATGAGCTTGAGATAAACCTCTCTAAAATAATCTCTACTCTCTTCTAAGGTTCTAGGATTAGCACTTCTAGCATCTTAATTAGCTTGAAGTTGAAGCCAAAGTTTGAGGCTCTCAGGTGGATCCTTCTTCGACTAGAGAAGGCGACAAGGTGATCTTTTTCTTCCACTCCAAGGAGCAAGGAGAGAAGGACATAAAGCCTAAGGTATAACCTTTCTTCCATGTAGCTAATACTAGTTAGCTTGTAGTTAGTTTTTGTTTAGCAAAGATCCTCCTTTAGTTAGTCCATGTTGCCTAGTTCGATAAAAATCCGATTTGTATACCGTTTTCTGCCTCCCCGCAAGCACCGGGGTAGGCAACATGGACTTACACCGTTGTGCCACAGTTTCTTGCAGGTTTTACCGTACAGGTTTCCTTGGCGGCTTTGCTGGCACGCTACTTCTTTCCGGGTGATTGCTTTGGTAGGTGGGTTCACTTGCATCGTGACTACCATTGTACTTTATTTATATTATGTTGTATCTAGAAACTCCATCAACCAGACTTGTATATTTTAAAGACTTAGAAGACCAGTGTATATTCTTTCGACCTTAGAGTTGCACTTTTATTATTATGGTTTTCTTGATGATTTTGAGTTTCCTTTTGAGTTTTGATCCTCGCCCTTCAGCGTTGTATATTATATTGCTTGCGTGGTTGTGACCGCCAATTGGCGAAGAGCTAGCTCCCGCTTGGGGATGCCTTTATATATATTTCATATGTTGTACCCTTTTGGGGCCAGTATTTACAAAAGAAACTTTGCCGAAATTTTCAGAAAAGACTTGAGATTTTAAAAATGCATACTTCGGCTTATGTTATTAAAACCACTTGCTTTAAAATAAACTTTTCCTTCTTTCTTCTTTTAAAATGGTTTAGATTTCTGGGATTTTTGCTTACTTAAATATATGGGGTCCTATAGACTTCATATGATTCAAGTGCCAGTCACATGCCATTTCGGGTCGTGACAATCCATCGTACGGCATCCCAAATCTGGGTACGGGTCAAATATCTCATTATCTCATTATTCATCTGGTATTCTTATCATCATATCATGTATTAGGGGTACTGATCTAAAGTCTAGTACATACTGATACCATTTACATATATATATGCGTGTGTATGAAAACACATCGCCTAAATACCCGCTAATAATATCATGTCGTATCTCGTAATACGAACCAAATCATATCACCGATCTCATGGCACCATGCCCGATCTCATGGCACCATGCCCAATCTCATCGACTCATCTCCAAGTACCATATACTATCCTCATATCCAAGTATATGTATACATACATATATATATACATACTCACATACCTATATGTATATATATGTATATATCCCCATATACACACAAGTGAAACAAATGTATGCGTGTGTGCGTGCATGTGTGCAAAACATAAATTTAGGGTTTCGCGACTAAGAAGCTAAACTAGGTTACTTCTAATTACACTGAAACTAACCAATGAACACATAAACATATCTTGTAAATCATTAATCTAAACAAACGCACATTTATGTATATAATATAATATATTCGTATTTTACACTACGAAACTGCGGGGATGCTATACGCCATCCACCCAACTTCCCCCGTAGATATATATCTACTCATCTTGATCCTCGCTTGCTGGAGTCGATGACGCCACACTCATCCTCATCGTCTCGAAGTCCACGTGGGGGTACCTACATATATACACATACAGCATCGTAAAAAGAAATCACGCACAAAACCAAAACGGCACCCGAATCGCTTATAGGTTAGAACATATAGCATACGCCTGCAAAACTACCAAACAACCCACGTCGCTGACGTACAAACATCAGACGATGGAACACAATATCAAATACCAAATCCCAATTCATTACAAGCCACGATACTGTCAGTTATATGTATGCCCTAGATGCCATTACTATACATAGGATGTATATTGTAGTGGATGCTTGGACATATATAGGGAGGACTTTCTTGCTCGACATGATAGTATGCTATCTGGTTGCTCTTTACCTTAACGTGTACACTGATTGTCTCTCTGTTACATGTTGGTAAAGCCCTTAGGATGTGTACTTGACTACCTGGACTATGATGCGGATCATACTAGTGGGGACATGGTAGTCCATAAGTACATCCTTCAAGGTCCCTAGTCGTGGGTGTATCAAGACGGGGCATCGATATACCAGAGTAGACTAGCGTATACCTTCTCGACCCATACAGGTGGGCGATGGATGATCCCATATCCATTGGTGTTTGACATCAGAGATGATATACGGGTGCTCAGTAAAGACCGGGTACACTGGACGGACTCGCCGAGAACTCCCAGATGTATTATACCTTACGTCAGATGGCAGTTCTCTGGTGACACTGGTACAGCTTAATCTGTAGACCCGAGATCGTCATAGAGTCTTGTGTGATTCCCACTGTGCTTTGATTTCCACCTTACCACGTCCAAGAGGGCGTGCAAAACGGTGGTTTTTGGGTGCAGTCCTGATTCACATGGAGGCAATGAGCGATAGGAGGGGATTCGTCTCTCCCAGTATAGGGAGTTCATGTTGTGCTGTGTTCGATTGGCTATAACCGGAAATCCTTGGCCAGGGTTGCTGAGATTTACTGGTAAGTGTTACCAGTAGTTTCTCGAACTGTTATAGACCTCATATCGACACGACTTATCGAGCTACTGGGGTCTGACGTTTACCACCCCTTGACGAGATATGCGACATATCAGACGACGAGACCGGACTGTACGGTATGTGTTACTGGTTGGATTCACAGGAGTGTGAGCGGGCTTGCTCATTGATCTTCTGATCGCTAAATACCCGGGTGGCCGTTACGTTTGGCAGACCACTTGCGGCTTGTGGGTGTTTGATATGATCATCACCTGCTGCCGGCGTATTGACGAGTCTTTAGAGTCCTACACAGAGGTTTCTAGGCTCAAGAGAAACGAAATAGGAGTGCATATGAGATATGTGCGGGACCGAGAATAATACCAGTATGTGATACTGTATTCTATTCTCGCGATTTGTATCATCGGACGGTTATATGTGATATAGCCGGGTTACCGAATCAAGTGTTTATTCGATACATTGATACACTTGATATTAGTCGGTTATGTGCAGTATGACCGGATCATTAAATCAAGTGTTGATTTAATGATTTAATGTATAATTATATATTTGATATATCACTTTATATTAACTAGTATTGGTTCACTTAAGATTGATTTTCTCACTTGATGTGCACAAGTTGTATATGTGATATATTTTTGTGCACTAGTTTGTATCATGTTTGATGATACATGCAAACTTGGGTGTGTGTTTCACTTTACCCATGTTTAGGTTAATGGTTAGGTTTTATTTATTTTATTTATTTATTTTTGCAAAAATAAAATGGTGGCTTTCTTGTTTTATGCTTGAAGCTTCATGAAGCTTTGAAAAGTCTACCATTTTGTTTTATCCTTAACCTAACCATTTACCTAAACCCTAGTTTATTCTCTACATTAGTTACACTCACCCATGGTTGCTAAATGATAAGTTTCACTTGAATTTTCATTTTCATATAATTCTTTTTCTTTTCTTCTTCTTCTTCTTCATGAAGAAAAGAAAAGCTTGCTAGAAAATTCTAAGTGATGAAATCAAGTGAGAAATCCAAATCCAAAGTGAACCCACTTCCTATTTCTTCATCCTCTACCACTTGCCATGTTGTATAGGGTGTTTTCTTCACAAGGTTCATGACCAAGTGAAGATGGAGCTTGAGTTTGAGTCGCCTCGACGTAGATCATCTTCGGCATCGAAGTCAACGACCTAGCCCGATCATTTCTCCGACAAAACCATCGCTAGAGTCTGGGATCCCGATGATCGCAGCGGAGGGACGTCAACACGGAGCTAAAGAAATGGAGCACCGGATCTACAAAGGTTGTAATCCCTTTCACTTATTAGCAAAGTTGTTTGCTTGCTTGTAGTTTCGCCTAATCTCTAGTTAACGATCTTCATTAGGGTTTCTTGGCAAATGAAAAATTTGAATTTGGCATGGTTGATGCCTTGTGGAACCTCTTGAGTGTGCCTAGGAACCCTACAGTGGTATCAGAGCCTAGCTAGAGCTTCAGGCGAAGTGTAGACGATGTTAGAAGTCCGATCGAACCCGAAACCCTAATTGAAAACCCTTCTCTGTACAATTTTTCAAAACTGTGATTTTTGTGAATTAAAAATATGCAGAAAAATTAGCAGGGTTTTCTAAGAACTACTGTGCAAAACGTGCGCCTAATTTGATCATGGCGCCGCGGAACCGCGGCACGAGCATGGCTCGTGCGGCGGTTCCGCGGCCGTACAGTCACCTTGTTCATTGCAGTTTGCACAGTAATGTCACTATCTGTCTCCTGTGTTTTTTGGGTATTTTTATTTTATACTCAACAGTTGAGTTTTCTGGGTTGTATTGGGGACTCGGTGTTTCGATCGGGAAGTCTAACTTCGTCTATGTGTTTTTCCGGATAATTTCAGAAAATGTTGAAAAGTTCGACCGGATATAAATACCCATTTTTTCCCCTGCCGGGAAATTTCCAATTGTTGGATTTTTCCGTAGTTTAATAACGTTCTAAGTAGTGCAAGTAACGCGATGGACCCTCTAGAAGACAACAAACCTTAACTCGATTATGTGACCGTCTTGAACTGCCCTTTGAACCTTAGGGTTTGGGGCAGTACGGCGTGCCACATGTGAGGCGTTGGCATGACCCTTTTACGGCTGGACCGTTGGTACTGTGGCATGAAGTGAATGTTTTTTAAACTTATTTCAAGTGTTGAGCTGTTTCGGGAAAACTTAGGTGTTTGATTGTTCGATCGGAAAATTTAACATTTTCTATTTATCCGGAATGTGATACAATATTTGGAATCCACAAATAGTTATGAGATAACTAATTTGAATGTTATAAATCCAGCAATTTAGTCTCACTTGATCGGTTGCCACGGGATTTTGATGTGATCAAAAGTCCGTCGCAATCACGTTGCGTACACGGATACTCGCCGGTAAACTTAATAGATAGCCACGCCCCATAGCCCCGACCAAGTGACTGTAGGAGAACCCCGTCGCCAAAAGCATCCGTTCGGATGCTCGCGGCAGCGGTGTTCCACCTCAGTGCACTTCGTCGACGGTATCAGGGGTGCGGTTGTCTACTAAAGTTTGCGACGAGCATTTGTTCAGGATGTCGGGAATCTTGTTGAATTGCCCGACTTGATATTGAAAAGAGTTTTCGATAAATGAGACTAAAATGCGGGGTTTATAATTGTTAGGCATGTGATGTCTAAGGAATTCATTTGGTTAGGCATGCGATGTCTAAAGAGGTTGCGGATTCCAACTGTTGTAGTTTTACACTTTCTTTTCTGCGACCGTAAGTGTAATATGTGATATCGCCGGTTTCATTGCTATATGTTAACGACAATTGGGATGGGCATATTTACTTACGTTGATGACATGTGATGTTATGTGTTGCTGGATATGTTATATTGGATCGGCGTGTTTGAATAGCCGGGTTTTTTTTTATGTGAGATGAGTGTTTTTTTCATTTTCATTCATGTAAAAACTTGTATGTAATATTCTTTTATTGGGGCACTTCCAGGTTGCGGAAGATGTCACCGTTGATGTATATTATTTACTTTTCCGCACTAGGATAGACCTAAGGAGGAGAGCACAAGTAACCGGGTTCTAGAGTCCAGTGGGAGACCAACTCGAGGAGTCGAGTCCGGGTCTCCTAACTCTAGAATTGGTAGGGTTGCTTGCCGCGCTCGTAGGGGTCTAGGGGTGTGGGTTTGGCTATTCATCGCGACCGTGGAATCCGTGTTTTGTACTGGCTCGTATTGAAAACACGGACGTCCTAGTATATCCAATATTTCATATATGTTTCTTCTGCTGCGATATCTGTGATGTGATCATTTGATATGTTGTGATAGATACTGTATATAGTATATATGATATATTATATAGACGTTACTTATGTTTTACACCCGCGCTAGCCCTGCCCCGCTCTGCCGTTAGTCACCTAACCTAACGGTGCACGAGGGGACATCGAGGCGAATGCGGATGGCATAAGTGTACATCGTATTTATCTGTGATGTTTAGGTGGTTTAAATGATGGGACTTCATTAATATGATTAATGAAAAAAAAAAGAAACCTAAAAGATGTTGTGGAATCGAAATTTCAAAAACAGGTAGCTACAGTTCTTGCTTTGCATCGTGGTGTTCCTTGTAGAATATCCTGCACCTTATTCGATGAGGAAAGGGCCGAGATCCCTTCACCGGGAGTGACCCCTTTAGCAATGACTGGCAGATGCTACACACTCGGTTTGTCTTTTGATTGCTTCTATAGTTTCTGCTTTGCATAGTGATATATATGATATATCCCGCACCTCATTCGACGAGGAAAGGGCCGACGATCCCTTCACCAGGAGTGACCCCTTTAGCAAAACTAGAAAAGCCTCAAAAACACTCCATTTTAAAATTATTTGATTCTACAACGATATCAAGTTCATTACGCAATAGGTTTTCAGAAAAACCTATCGTAGCCCTCCGTCATTTCAGATAAGTCCTACTTAGTATTCGTGCTACGTTTGTTGACCTCCGTCAAGGCGTAGTGTGCGGTAGCTAACTAGTATTTATCTGTTTATGCATATGATGCAGATTGGATTAGGGTAGTCGTGCGACCTTGTTGACCTCCGTCAAGGGTCGTGCGGGTGGGTTTGATTCAATCAAGAAATGACGGGTTGAACTTGACTAGTAGCCTATGGTTTGTTGACCTCCGACAAGGTCATAGGGTGCTAGGGGCAAAATTATCGGGAATTTCAAGTGTTGAAATTTGCAATGAGATTGCATACCTTCTATGAGATAGTTGGATCCCGATACCCGCTGCGAGTAAGAGTTACTCCTGGGAGAGTTTTACACATTACAATTAGCCGATCAAGTAGGTGTCTAGAAAGGTGTTAACGAGGTTACGCCTCTGGAAAAACGAGGTTTACATTAATTAGGTTCGTGCGAAAGCACGGGGGACCTCCCTCAAAGTACCGACACTGGCCTGGCTGAAAGATTGGCAAACTTGTAGCGTGTAATTAATCCCGGCTAGTCTTTCCTTTTAGGGTTTGAAGGAAGATTTGATAAAAACAGTGGGAGCCATCCTGATTAGATAAAATAAATAACTAATCTAATCTTACAAGAGCGCACGAAGAGTGTTTTCTTCTCTCTCTCTCCAGGTAGCGACCATATCACGCCTTAATCAAGATAATAATATTGAAGTATTGACCGAACCCGCTTGTTATACTGAGCTGGGAAACGTCGCTCCAACTTATAATTGTTATAAGACAGAGCAAGAGAAAGGGGAATACCAGAATTCCTATGCCGCCCAAACGAAGAAAGTGCATATGATGCATCTCCTTCGGGTGTGTTAGTTATAAAGAACTGTTTCTCAGTGTCCTCTACGTCCTAGGTATTAGATGCCGGATCAGTATCCCGCTAATGTAATCCGTTACATGGGATGCAGAAAGGTAGAGAACAGAGAACGGGTGATAAGTTTCATGAGACAGAAAACGGTGCAAGTGTTGCAGCCAAGTCTGTTGGTCACTGTCACCCTGTATTACCAGTACATTGATTCTGAACAAATGCTATTAGATACCGAACCTGATATACAAAATCATATCAATCTCTTTATTTATTAAAGAAGGATATAATTTTGTATTGTTGAATATTGTTGTGAACATTTCAAAAGATGATAGGTTCAGGCACGTTATCTAAAAGCATTGACGTTCTAAATCAAACTACAGTTCCTAGTATACAGAACACACACAAGAGGAAGAGTTTAGAAATGAACGAATCCTTCTTGAGGCATTGTAGACTAGGTCATATCAATGGGACCCGACTGGCTGAAGTTACATTTTAGATGCATATTTAAATCAGTATGAATTTACATCTTGTGAAACTTGCCAGTCATGTCATAAAGATATAATGACCATAGCTCCGTTTACTGGAAACAGAAAAAGAGTTAGTAAACTCTTGGGATTGATACATGTTGATGTATGTAAGGTCCCCTGTCTACACATGCCAGGACCGGTTATTTGTACTTCATTACATTCTCTGATGATCTCTCAAGATTCAGCCATATGTTCCTGTTGAAACATAAGTCCGAAGCTTTTGAGATATTCACAGAATATAAGTTAGAAGTAGAGAACCAAATTACAGGTATAAGTATTATGTCCTATGATAAGATCAGGGAGAAGAATACTTGTGCATAGAATTCCTGGACTATTCTAAAGGAGAATGAGATTCTCTCTCCGTATTACTCCTCTGAATATACCACAGCACAACGGTGTATCGGGGCGGAGCAATCGCACCATATTAGATATAGTGTGCTCTATGTTGAGTATTACTGAGTTACCTGTTTCTTTTAGGGGGTTATGCACTTGAGAAGCTGCATGCCTATTGAACTGGGTTCGAATCAAATTAGTGCCTACCACTCCATATAAGATATGGTATGGGAAGAGCATATCTCTTAAGTAAGTTAAGATTTGGGATTGTCCGGCCTATGTCAAAAGCAAAATCCGGACAACATCGAGGCAGGGTCAGTTCTGTAGAACTGGAAAGGTTCCAGCTATACAAACTGTAGCTGATGATTTGACAGAACCAAAGGATTCAATAGTCCCCGACGAACCTCAGCCTCTCCGCCGATCTAGTAGGGTTCCTCATCCGCCCGAGAGATACTTCGGTTTCTCGATGACAGTAGGAGCAAGGATTGCATCATGAGATGATGACCCAACTAGTTTCGAACAGGCCATCTAGAGTAGGGACTCTGTAAGAATGGCTGGATGCTTAGCGATCTGAGATGGAATCCATGTACACCAACAAAGTATTGACTTTGGTTGCTATATCTGAAGGGTTAAATCCCCATCAGGAGCAAGTATATCTTGAGAAGATTACTTGGTGTAGATGGAAAAGTTGAGACTTTCAAAGTTAGACTTGTTAAAGGTTTTTGTCATCAACCAGGCGTGGTTAATGATGAAACCTTTTCCAGTGGCTATGCTTAAATCCATCCGGATCCTACTTGCCATTGCTACATACCATGACTACGATATCTGGTGGTTGGGTGTCATGACAGCTTTTCTAAATGATATTTTAGAAGAGAGTGTCTATAAGTACACAGCCAGAGGGTTTCGTAGACAGTGGGAGCAGCGGAAACGTGTACAAGTTGCTTTATAGGATAAAGCAGGCATCGCGGGGTTGGAACATCTGTTTTGATGTGGTAGTCAAAGAGTTTGACTTCATCAAAATGGTAGATGAACCTTGTATATACAAAAAGGTAGTAGGGAGTATGGTAGTGATCCTCGTAAAGTACGTGGATGACATACTCTTGATATGGAAGGAGTTTCCTATACTACGCTCGGTTAATCTCCTCTTATCACAAAGATTCTCCATATAGGATAAAGGTGATACTCCTAAATCTTGGGTTTTGGATCTATGAGATAGATCTAATTGGATATTATGATACTCACTAGTTGTAGTGAGATGGTATCAATCGATCCTGGGGAGAATCACTGGAAAGGTTCCAGGGTGATAAGGACGACTGAATGTCAGTCGCAGGCATTGTCTTTACCTCAGTAGAGGGACGGTGTGTTGGAAGAGTTCCAAGCTAAATACCGTGACTTACTAGACAATTAAAGGCAAGATACATCGTTACCAAGGATGCTACCAAAGAGGCAGTCTGGATATATATATAAGTTCATGAGATGAACTTCGTTCCTACCATTGTATGACAATGGAGTTGTGGCTTTAGCCAAGGAACTACCGTCCCATCAAAGATCCAGATATAATTCTTAGGCAGTATCACCTGATCATGGAGATGGTTGATCTCCAGGGAGATCGAGGTTAGGAGAGTAGACTCAAAGGACAACACGGCGGATCCACTCACAAAGGCCTTTTCCCATAGAGAGACTTATATGGGATGGTTGAGTATTAGATACTGCTACCACTACTACAGATGGCCCTAGTGCAAGTGGGAGATTGTTAGTTATATGTATGCCCTAGAGGCCATTACTATACATAGGATGTATATTGTAGTGGATGCTTGGACATATATAGGGAGGACTTTCTTGCTCGACATGATAGTATGCTATCTGGTTGCTCTTTACCTTAATGTGTACACTGATTGTCTCTCTGTTACATGTTGGTAAAGCCCTTAGGATGTGTACTTGACTACCTGGACTATGATGCGGATCATACTAGTGGGGACATGGTAGTCCATAAGTACATCCTTCAAGGTCCCTAATCGTGGGTGTATCAAGACGGGGCATCGATATACCAGAGTAGACTAGCGTATACCTTCTCGACCCATACAGGTGGGCGATGGATGATCCCATATCCATTGGTGTTTGACATCAGAGATGATATACGGGTGCTCAGTAAAGACTGGGTACACTGGACGGACTCGCCGAGAACTCCCAGATGGTATTATACCTTACGTCAGATGGCAGTTCTCTGGTGACACTGGTACAGCTTAGTCTGTAGACCCGAGATCGTCATAGAGTCTTGTGTGATTCCCACTGTGCTTTGATTTCCACCTTACCACGTCCAAGAGGGCGTGCAAAACGGTGGTTTTTGGGTGCAGTCCCGATTCACATGGAAGCAATGAGCGATAGGAGGGGATTCGTCTCTCCCGGTATAGGGAGTTCATGTTGTGCTGTGTTCGATTGGCTATAACCAGAAATCCTTGGCCAGGGTTGCTGAGATTTACTGGTAAGTGTTACCGGTAGTTTCTCGAACTGTTATAGACCTCATATCGACACGACTTATCGAGCTACTGGGGTCTGACGTTTACCACCCCTTGGCGAGATATGCGACATATCAGACGACGAGACCGGACTGTACGGTATGTGTTATGGTTGGATTCACAGGAGTGTGAGCGGGCTTGCTCATTGATCTTCTGATCGCTCAATACCCGGGTGGCCGTTACGTTTAGCAGACCGCTTGCGGCTTGTGGGTGTTTGATATGATCATCACCTGCTGCCGGCGTATTGACGAGTCTTTAGAGTCCTACACAAGGGTTTCCTGGCTCAAGCGAAACGAAATAGGAGCGCATATGAGATATGTGCGGGACCGAGAATAATACCAGTATGTGATACTGTATTTTATTCTCGCGATTTGTATCATCGGACGGTTATATGTGATATAGCCGGGTTACCGAATCAAGTGTTGATTCGATACATTGATACACTTGATATTTGTCGGTTATGTGCAGTATGACCGGATCATTAAATTAAGTGTTGATTTAATGATTTAATGTATAATTATATATTTGATATATCACTTTACATTAACTAGTATTAGTTCACTTAAGATTGATTTTCTCACTTGATGTGCACAAGTTGTATATGTGATATATTTTTGTGCACTAGTTTGTATCATGTTTGATGATACATGCAAACTTGGGTGTGTGTTTCACTTTACCCATGTTTAGGTTAATGGTTAGGTTTTATTTATTTTATTTATTTATTTTTGCAAAAATAAAATGGTGGCTTTCTTGTTTTATGCTTGAAGCTTCATGAAGCTTTGAAAAGTTTACCATTTTGTTTTATCCTTAACCTAACCATTTACCTAAACCCTAGTTTATTCTCTACATTAGTTACACTCACCCATGGTTGCTAAATGATAAGCTTCACTTGAGTTTTCATTTTCATATAATTCTTTTTCTTTTCTTCTTCTTCTTCTTCTTCATGAAGAAAAGAAAAGCTTGCTAGAAAATTCCAAGTGATGAAATCAAGTGAGAAATCCAAATCCAAAGTGAACCCACTTCCTATTTTTTCATCCTCTACCACTTGCCATGTTGTATAGGGTGTTTTCTTCACAAGGTTCATGACCAAGTGAAGATGGAGCTTGAGTTTGAGTCGCCTCGACGTAGATCATCTTCGGCATCGAAGTCAACGACCTAACCCGGTCATTTCTCCGACGAAACCATCGCTAGAGTCTGGGATCCCGATGATCGCAGCGGAGGGACGTCAACACGGAGCTAAAGAAGTGGAGCACCGGATCTACAAAGGTTGTAATCCCTTTCACTTATTAGTAAAGTTGTTTGCTTGCTTGTAGTTTCGCCTAATCTCTAGTTAACGATCTTCATTAGGGTTTCTCGGCACATGAAAAATTTGAATTTGGCATGGTTGATGCCTTGTGGAACCTCTTGAGTGTGCCTAGGAACCCTACAGATACCAAATCAGAAACTTGGCAAAACACTTCCAAAATTTACCCTATGTGAAATTAGTCAATTTTGCACATGTTGAGGGTCTAGTTTACTGATGAATGAAGCCATTAACCAAACACGGATACATTTCACCCCACCCTGGCCGCAATTTGAGGCCAAAAACATTAAATTTGTGGCTAAGTGGAGGGGGTAGGGTCTCAGGTCTTCGGGGTAGCTTCTAGGTTACCTGCACGACTCACTGTGATCTCTATAAAATTTTCAGGTGCCCCGGGTTATAGCAGATGTCAAGAAAACATCACAAATCCCACAATTTTCCAATATCGGGGTTTCTAAGTTTGTGAATTAGGGTTTAATTCTATGGTTTTGTCCAGAATTCTAGCACTAAAGGGGTTGTAGGGTCTCTACTAATCTCAATTACACTATCTAAATCAAGAATTCCTCAAAACCCTAACTTGGAATTTTCTAACCTCACTAAATATCACTTAATCACTTCTACACTTACATAGGTGCTAAAGTGAATGAAATACAATACTAATGGTAAAGGAATTACCTCATTTGGCAATTCAAGAATTTCCTTGAGTTGCCCTAAGTCTCCAAAATCCAAACTTTCTTGGTCCAAAGTGCTTGTAGTGAGCTTGTGCATGTTTTTAATGAAGTGGAGATGATATTTTTATGAGTTTTTAATGATGAAGTGAGGGGTGTAGTGGAGGTGAAGGGAGAGGGCAGCCATGGGAGAGGAAGTGGGGAAAAGATGAAGGAAATAATGAAGAGAGAAATGAGCCAAGACTAAGGTTGACCCCTCACCCTCTCGCTTGCCCATACCTCATTGTTTAATATTTCCATTTTCTTTTCTTTTCTTCTCATTCAAAACAAAGCAATGCATGAAAATGAAGAAAAAGGCCATGTTAGAAAATGTAACAATTGTGTAAAATGACTTGGTGCATGTCATGTGCACAAATCAAGCTTAATGCACGATTAGTGATATTTAATCGCGTTTAGCATTAAAATGTAATATAATTAATTATATAACAATCTATGAATGCTCAAATCTAAAAATCTCTTTAAATTCAGTAGTTAACATAATTTCCAAATATTTCCCAATTTATCGGTATTTAATTATACCGCATTATCAAAATATTCATAATATTTATTATTTAATTATAAAAATTCCCAAAAATAATATTTTATTTTTCTGAAATGTTACAATCTTCCCCCCTTAAAGAAATTCGGTCCCCGAATTTAAATTTAAACCCTTCAAATAAAAAAAAATTCAGTAAAAAGATCAAGTCGTCGGGGCTCCGAAATCATAAGTACATAAAACACATCGTAGCGCAATGCATGTGCCTGAAAAATGAGTATATAAATCAAAAATCAAAACTCCGTCAAGCATCCCGCAATCATCGGAGTTATGGTGAAGACACCAGTGTCAAATCCAATACGAAAACCAACAAGATGCGCGTCAAAACTATACATGTATACATCGTTGTAAATTCGTCAAAACATCTAAAAGAAATGCATGCCAAACCTTTCATGTTGCTGTACGATGCGCGTATCGCGGCACAGTGGCGGACGTTCATTGTAAGAAAATAATTATATACATATACCCTCTGTTTAACATACACGTCCCGCCGTTTTTGAAAATCATTTAGAAAGGTTTCCCTTTGTTAAATGTCTCGTGTCATCTCGGACACGTAGGTAAATACTGAGACTATAGCTCCCTTTTGGAAATCCCTTCGATAACTATCAATGCATGCAAAAATATATTCAGGAACTGTCCTCGGACTAATCCTGCTCAGCTACTATACCATATAGTAAATATCATAAAACATACTGGTCCAAAAGAAATCAACCCCAAAATGTGTATAAGGATGCCACGTGTGTCTGGTGCGCACGGAAATCGAAATCAATAAATATGCCATACATGTGCACAGAAACAAAATCTAAGTGCAATGGGTGTGCATGAAAACACCTGTCAAGGGCAACGGTGTGTGCCTGACAACAATATCAGGTGCATCTGATATGAAGGAAGAATCTCGATTTAGTGCATCTGGCGTGCACCAAAATCGCATCAAGCACCCAAGTATGCGCAAGAATCCAAATCAAGTGCACAAGGTGCACGAAAACAAATATCGAATATCACAATCGAAATCGACGGTATACAACACATCTTAATCCAAATCCAAATCAGGTATACCGTGGTATATAACCACACAACCATGTGCATCAGCGTGAACAAAATCGCATCAAAATACTAAAGTGCATGAAAACTATGTCGAAAGAATAAGTCAAATCACATGCATACCATAGGCATGAAATCAAAATCAACATCTCGAATGACATCAAATTGAAGTCAAGTGCAACTATGGTGCACAAAATCTCAATCATGCAAATAAATCGCCCAAAATACCGAAATCAAAAATGGTGGAAACAGTCCCGCTCTGGCACATCCTTTAAAAATCTCTGTCCAACTGTCATGTCACTCATAACATATCTCGTCGACGATGCCGAACTCTGGCCTGCTGGGTGTGCGTAATATGACCGCTCCAGGGCCCAAGTATTCTCGTATAGTATTCCAGAAAGGTTCTGTCGAAGTCTCGCCCAAATCTCATTTCTGCCGAACTGTCCGGAAATTATCACCGTTTGCTAAATCTATTTCTTATTCCGGAACTGTCACGACCTAAAGTTTGGCCCGTGACCGGCACTTAACCACGTAACGTCTACAGGCGTAGCGCGACTAAGTAAGCCGAAACCCAAAAATCAAACCAGTAAAAGTATAGAGTGTTTAAAACATTTAATAGAAACATTTGTTAAACTGTTAAGAAAACCTAAAGTAGACAATCACCACGATAACAATATACGACGCCATAGCGAAGAAAAGAGCAATAAGTGGAAAACATCACACATGATAAGAACTGCATAAGTAAAGTCGGCTCACAACGAGCTCGACACCAGAGTACAAAATAATATATATCGTCCTCACAACTGGTCTCTAAGTCAATACATAAGTAGTAGATGGAGAGTACTAGATACAACGATGTACATAACTGAAAAATAAACAGATACCGCACAAAACCCACCTATCAGCAAAAGAGCTAGTATGCCAACTATAGGGTATCTGTGTCAAAAGATGCTAGAAAGCAGCCTGCCGCGACTACTCCGAGGGGCAACCTGCAAACACTGTGGCACAACGGGGGTAAGTTGCCAACTCGTGAGTAGTAGATAACATATAAAGGTAATCGCGAGTATGCACGTGCTGCGATACTCTAACCTATGCCAACAGATACATCTATATGAAGAACTATATGAGCAGTAATCATGCATCAAGTACTATCTAACAACGTCTCTAAATGATAAGCAGGGTATGCAATAATCGTGCATAGCAAATGCAATCTAATAACATCTATATGATGAGAAAGGTATGCAATAATCGTGCATAGCAAATGAAATCTAATAACATCTATATGATGAGCAAGGTATGCAATAATCGTGCATAGCAAATGTACTCTATCAGGTACAACAGATACATGATGAGATATAAAATACTGAATACTGAGCATGGGAATAATTAATATCTACACGGAATATCAACGTGGAAAATAATCGGTGTCCATCCATATACCCAAATCATGTAAATCTCATAGAATCATGGGTGCCTAGCATCGGCACACAAAAATATCATGAATCATCGTGTCTAGCATCGACACGCAAATCCTCAAGTATCGGGCTCTGTCTGCGGAATCGGCCCTCGGCCCCGGCAGTACGGATCGTCCCATATCCATCTCTCATCACTGGTCAGTATCCTCCGGATAACCGCCAGATCTAACCAATCACCGGTAGGTAGTAGTCCCTCCGCCAGGCTCACCGTCTACTGCACAGCGAATCCGTTCTCGCCCCGGGGTACCATACCGGGCCCACCATGTACCCACAATCGGATCATCCAACTCCTCGATTCGGGTTCACATATCACACGTCTCAGAACCGAGAAAACGCATGGTGGACGCACTGAAATATCATATCAAGAGAAACCGAGTTTTTAAATAATGCGTATTTTCTTAAAAGGATTACCTCGGTTCTCAAATCCAGAAATCATATGAATCCAAAACTCAATGCGTAAATCCATGCAAGTATGAAGATAACAATATATGTGTGCACTGGTATGAATATACAGTGTGCATGTGCGCAAGAATGAAGATATCAATATATGTGTGCACTGGTATGAATATACAGTGTGCATGTGCGCAAGTACGAAAATATCAATATATGTGTGCACTGGTATGAATATACAGTGTGCATGTGCGGAAGTATGAAGATATCAATATATGTGTGCACTGGTAT
Organism: Agapanthus africanus; assembly: GCA_030015575.1. Taxonomy (NCBI): domain Eukaryota; kingdom Viridiplantae; phylum Streptophyta; class Magnoliopsida; order Asparagales; family Amaryllidaceae; genus Agapanthus; species Agapanthus africanus. The sequence goes on along the minus strand of CM057347.1, from coordinate 198,716,203 downwards.
GAATATACAGTGTGCATGTGCGCAAGTATGAAGATATCAATATATGTGTGCACTGGTATGAATATACAGTGTGCATGTGCGCAAGTATGAAGATATCAATATATGTGTGCACTGGTATGAATATACAGTGTGCATGTGCGCAAGTATGAAGATATCAATATATGTGTGCACTGGTATGAATATGTGTGCATGTGCACAAGTATGATAATCATCAATGATACAGCAATCAAACGATATGTATAATGCGTAGCAATCCTATAGTGCGAGTGTCATGGCAATCACTAACGGTGTGAGTGAAACATACAAATAGTGCTCATGCAGCTTGAACCGTTAGTGACAGTGCAGTGTTCTATGCTATCATTTCTATATGCAACAAGAGGGTATGCTACTAGTCCATATGAACATCTACGACTAAATATCCTAACACGCCCTGACGCTTAACGCCATACGGGCGATTTCCCCGTAGATGTTAAATCTACTCACCTGGTCGTGCGCTACTTGTAGCCGACCACCTGCTTCCCTTTCTTTGCTTCGTCCGACGTACCCGCCTGCGAACCTAGAATTCACACAAGGAAATTCCACATAAGCAAATATCTCGCAAAACGCGATATTGAAGTCAAACGATACACTCGCATCGCGAACTAAATGCGCTTGTGTACGATACGCTAAAACGTGTATAAACGCGTCTAAAACTATCCCGACACGCCGCGACACGCTGGATCACAGAACCCACTCACGTATCGCGCGTATCGCGCGAACTAAACATACTAGAAAAGCGATATATCGTCCCAGATTTTCCTATAGAGAGAAACTTACAAAATTGCACATGCCAAAACACTAGAATATGTAGCAGACTCCCACAGCCAAAACCCTAACCCCTTACTCTCCTGTCTGGCCGCAATTTGCGGCCAGAATGATTAAAATGGCGGCCAGGGTGGGGTGTCTGGGGTTCGTGCTCTGGTGATGTGGTCAGGGTCTCCCAAGTAGTCTACAGTCAACTCAGATTTTCTCTGAAGTGCCCGGGTCTATTCTAGATCACAGAAAGGTGAAATATCACTTAAAAACGCTAAATTTTGGACAAAATGAAACCCTATGGTATTTTGGTGAAATCTGGGGTTTATCTAGGTTTACTTGGCGCTAATAACACTTAATTAGGCTAGGTTAACCAACACTAACATCACTTGGACAAAAGTCAACACAATTCATCAAATCAAGCACTAAATCTCACATTTTACACAAACCGAAGCTAATTCTACACAAGTTAAGCAAACTAGAGAGTTAGGCTCAGAGATTATACCTTACTAGACTCTAGGTGCAAGGAGAAAGGAGGAGGAGAAGATCTGGAGTTGTTGTGGCTGCTGGAGCTATTGCTGCTGCTCCATGCTGCTGCTGATGTTGCTGCTTGCTGCTGATGGTGCTGCTGTTGCTGCTGCTAATGATGCTGCTGTTGCTGCTGCTACTGGAGCTGCTGAGTGTGTGTGTATGGTGTGAGGGAATGAGAGAAGTGAGAGTGAGAATGAGAGCACAAGTCAAACAGCCTCCCTCTCTCTCTCTTCATTTAATGAGCATGGCTCATGCCATGAAGCCCATATTCCCTCTCTCTCTCACCAAGTCAACAAAGAACAAATCATTTCTATAAAAAAAAACAACCATACCAATTTAAAACCCAAAACACTTAATACAAATTTTAAAATTAGCTTAAGGAAAAAGGCTTAACCCGCCATTGTTGCTAATCATAGTTTAACCCCAAATTAAAACCATAGTTTACATGCAAAAGTGTGTGCAAGCCTAGAAAAATTCTAATAAAATATTCATTAAATAGGATAAAATATTTGGAATTCAATTTGGTAAACTTTTTATTAAAAACTATATATTAAAATATAATTAACCCCTAAACACAACCTATGGTGTTACAATCTTCCCCCCTTAAAGAAATTCGTCCCCGAATTTAAAAATATACTGCTACGCATACCTTCAAGAGATGAGGGAACTTCTTCCGCATCTCGCCCTCGGCCTCCCAAGTGATCTCTTCACCATTCGGGCTGCGCCAAAACACCTTCACTGATGGCAAGACCTTCGATCGAAGTTTCTTCACCTGCCGGTCCAATATTATGACTGGCTGCTTGGTGAACGAAAGATCGCGCTCGAAGTAAATGGTCTGGTGCTGAATCAAGTGAGAAAGGTCTTGAAGGTAATTGCAAGGTACCGACACGAAAATACGGGGTGAATACTCAATAATCTGGGTGAAAGTGCCAAATTAAAGGCAACGAACTAACTCGCCTTAAGGATCTTAAAAAGACCTGCCATCCTGGGATAAGCATCCCAAAACTCAACACGTCATTTATCGGAAAAATCCGTAGGAATACATGATCTGCCACTGCGAACTCGAATCTGCGACCATCTTGGTCGGCATATGACCTCTGTCCGAAATGGAAAATTCTCATCCTGACCTAAAACAACTGGATCATCTCCGAAGTCTCTAGACTAGCTGGGGTCTAAAAATCCTACAACGCGGAGTTAGAAAAATAGACTGGTGATCGACACGACCTAACCCCTAAACCTAAAGGTTGCCAATTGGAGTGTCTCCTGATAACAGCTATCAAAGGAGAACCCTAACAATGGCGAGTGATGATCCCCAACTGCCGACAATAATTAAGATGTACGCACAACTTAACAAAGAACAACTGAGCAAACCGAGTATAACCTGACAACAAGCATCCAAATGGAGTCACACCCTGACTAAACCTGGGTAGACACCATAACGAAATTCGGGGAGACCTGCTCTCGTTCCCTCTTCGGAACGGTTAAAAGTTGCAACTCTCCCGCCGGTCTCAGTTGCTCAACCCAAGCACACAACTAGACAGACACCTTGAAACGAATCTCAAGAATTCTCTTTTTCCATCCTTGCCCACCCGTAACTATCTCACAAGTCACGTTAAATGTTGGTGGGACTTGAATGGGTACAGAGAGTTGACCGATGTGCCTGCTCTAGGAATTCACGTCTCTACCCAATAATATCAGGTACACCAACGCGTCCCTAAACTTAGCACACCCTTGTCATAAATCAAGGACTCCGAATCATTACCCAGCCGAACAGACTCAAGTATTTCTGACGAACGAGCGTCGGCGAGCAGTGTCTCGCGAAAGTGATTAAAGAAAAGTGGTCGGGTGCGGACATGAGCAAGATGTCCCCTCAGTAGAGACAAACTTAAGCTGTACTCAACGATCACACAAGAACTGAAAATCTGCGGAGGACCATCACAATAATATAAATCCGCTGCAGGAAGATGTACATTAAGCTCTAGTGGTCCGTGAGAATCTGGCATGACCCTCGAACAAGTAGTGTCTCCAAATCTCCAACGCGAAACCACCGCGGCCATCTCCAGATCATGAGTGGGATATCCTTCTCATACTTCCTCCAAATGTAGGGAAGCAAAAGCGATAACTCCATTGTGTCACCTCAGTACACACTCGAGCCCCACTCACGAAACATCACAGTTAAACCACAGAGTCGACCGAACCCAAAAAGGAAAGAAAGAACTGATGCGGTTGTTAACCGAATCTTCAACTGCCGAAACTCCGCACACAAGCCTCAGTCCAAAGAAAAGAAACCTCCACTCCGGTCAATTCAGTCAACGGTGCAGCACTACACTAGCAATCCTGTCCGAAACGGCGATAAAAACCTGCTAAGCCCAAAAATCTGCGAACCTCCGTCCTGCTCACAAGCCTGGGCATAATCTGTACGGCCATAATCTTCCTCGGAACCATACAAAACCATCTCCCGTAACTACAAGACCAAGGAGTCAACACAACGAGCCTGAAGGAACACTTCGAGAATCTAGCAAACAGCTGGGGCTCTCCCAGTATCTGCAAAAAAATTCCACAAGTGCTACTCCTATCCCTCAAGACACATTAAATAGACCAGGATGTCGTAAATAACACAACAATAACTGGTCGAGAAATGGCCTGAAGAAATCCGGTTCATCGCATCTACGAATGCTGCTGGGGCATTGGTGAATCCAATGACACACCAAAACACACAAAGCCCGTAGCACGCACAAGGCAGTCTTCGGAATGTCATCACTCTGAACCCACAACAATGATGACCTGATCCCAAACAAACTTAGAAAATGTCTCACACTCTGAAGCTGATCGAAGAAATCGTCAATGGGAGGTAAAGGATACCCATCCGCACCGTAAGCCGGTTCAATTGACGATCCATCAATACACAACCTCAATCTATCGTCTTTCTCCTTGACGAACAGAAATAGGAGCTTCCTAATGCGAAACACTTAGACGCACGAAACTCCCCCAACAAACAACTCTGCAGCAGATCCTTAAGCTCCTTAAGCTTCGCCGGCTCATCTGGAACAACGTCAGAAACTCTCGCACGAAAGAAAGCAGGTCCAACAAACCAACTGTGGCTATGGTATTATGAACGAACGCCAAGAATCCACGACATCTCCTTAAAAGCCGACTAGCGAAAAATGCTGAATTCAAGCTGTGAGAGGCGGCACAACTATCCGCCTGCACAACAAGAACTGACTCGCCAGGGAAAACAAAACCTAACTGTTTCCCTCACGGTAGTCCACAACGCCTAGCACGTAGCTAACCAGTCCGTGCCCAGGAGAACGCCAAGTCCAACATCTCTAGAAGGATCAAAACGACAGAAGAATCTCTATCTCCTATCCGATTGGTACACGACCGAATTACGTGTCGCTCAACAAAAGAATCGCTGACCGAAATTAACACAACAAACGGCTGATCTACCTAACACGACTCTCGTCCTAAACTCGGCACGAAGTGTGGAAACATACGAGTGCATGGATCCGGATCAAACAAACGTGTGCAACAAAAGGACATACTGAAAGAGTACCTGAAACCACAGCATTGGACGCCTGCGCATCCTGATGAGTCGAAGCGAAAACTTGTGCCTGCCCTTCACCTGCGACTGACCGAACTCCTCCTCTGCTAGACTGACCCCTCTGCGTGAACCTTCCGCGTCCATGACGTCTCAGAATACGACCCTGACGTGGTACTAAGGAACAATGTCTGACGAAGTGTTGAAGGCTTCCGCATCGAAAACATCCACGCGCTGACTGCTGACCCTCCTGGGGATGAGAGCCAAACGACTGTCCTCGTCCTAAGCCTCTGCTCTGGGCTGGTACACCAGTACGATTCCTCAACTGTTCCAGAACTCTCAAAGTCTCTGGAAGACGTGTCTCATAAACTGGGGCTGCATCTACTGGTGCTATTTAGGTGACGGAATACTGCATGATGATCGCAAGGAACAACTGGGTAACAGGGGTGACAACCTCCTGTCGCTGCGCTCGAACGACCTCCACCAGTGAGCTCATCATCTGGCGCAAGTCCTGCATCTCTGCCACTAGTATAGCGATCTAATCTGTCCTAGGAGGAACAATCTGCTCTGGTACAACAGGGGTACTACTCGGATCAGTCCTCGTCTCGGACGAATCAACTCGAACCTCGGCTCTCGCGGCTGCTCTCTGCACCCTCGTAGTCCTTGGCGGCATAATGGCTGAAAAGAAAGTAGGATTCGATGAGGATACGGAAATTGAATCACAAGGATGTATACAATCATGAAGGAATTTCAATCAATAAGTCCTAAGGTCGCTTAGGCGGAGTACCGTGTCATGAGTATGCCGCGGAACATACGCACGCTACGCCACTCTGCTGCAGCTACCTACTCCATCATACCAGGGTCATCCTACACTCCGAAGGTAAAACCTACGCTCTGATACCAATTTTGTCATGACCCAAAGTTTGGCCCGTGACCGGCACTTAACCACGTAACGTCTACAGGCGTAACGCGACTAAGTAAGCCGAAACCCAGAAATCAAACCAGTAAAAGTATAGAGTGTTTAAAACATTTAATAGAAACATTTGTTAAACTATTAAGAAAAACCTTAAGTAGACAATCACCACGATAACAATATACGACGCCGTAGCGAAGAAAAGAGCAATAAGTGGAAAACATCACACATGATAAGAACTGCATAAGTAAAGTCGTCTCACAACGAGCTCGACACCAGAGTACAAAATAATATATATCGTCCTCACAACTGGTCTCTAAGTCAATACATAAGTAGTAGATGGAAAGTACTAGATACAACGATGTACATAACTGAAAAATAAATAGATACCGCACAAAACCCACCTATCAGCAAAAGAGCTAGTACGCCAACTATAGGGTATCTGTGTCAAAAGATGCTAGAAAGCAGCCTGCCGCGACTACTCCGAGGGGCAACCTGCAAACACTGTGGCACAAAGGGTGTGAGTTGCCAACTCGTGAATAGTAGATAACATATAAAGGTAATCGCGAGTATCCACGTGCTGCGATACTCTAACCTATGCCAACAGATAACATCTATATGAAGAACTATATGAGCAGTAATCATGCATCAAGTACTATCGAACAACGTCTCTAAATGATAAGCAGGGTATGCAATAATCGTGCATAGCAAATGCAATCTAATAACATCTATATGATGAGCAAGGTATGCAATAATCGTGCATAGCAAATGCAATCTAATAACATCTATATGATGAGCAAGGTATGCAATAATCGTGCATAGCAAATGTACACTATCAGGTACAACAGATACAGGATGAGATGTAAAATACTGAATACTGAGCATGGGAATAATTAATATCTACACGGAATATCAACGTGGAAAATAATCGGTGTCCATCCATATACCCAAATCATGTAAATCTCATAGAATCATGGGTGCCTAGCATCGGCACACAAAAATATCATGAATCATCGTGTCTAGCATCGACACGCAAATCCTCAAGTATCGGGCTCTGTCTGCAGAATCGGCCCTCGGCCCCGGCAGTACGGATCGTCCCATATCCATCTCTCATCACTGGTCAGTATCCTCCGGATAACCGCCAGATCTAACCAATCACCGGTAGGTAGTAGTCCCTCCGCCAGGCTCACCGTCTACTGCACAGTGAATCCGTTCTCGCCCAGGGGTACCATACCGGGCCCACCATGTACCCGCAATCGGATCATCCAACTCCTCGATTCGGGTTCACATATCACACGTCTCAGAACCGAGAAAACGCATGGTGGACGCACTGAAATATCATATCAAGAGAAACCGGGTTTTTAAATAATGCGTATTTTCTTAAAAGGATTACCTCGGTTCTCAAATCCAGAAATCATATGAATCCAAAACTCAATGCGTAAATCTATGCAAGTATGAAGATATCAATATATGTGTGCACTGGAACGAATGTACAGTGTGCATGTGCGCAAGTATGAAGATATCAATATATGTGGCACTGGTATGAATATACAGTGTGCATGTGCGCAAGTACGAAGATATCAATATATGTGTGCACTGGTATGAATATACAGTGTGCATGTGCGCAAGTATGAAGATATCAATATATGTGTGCACTGGTATGAATATACAGTGTGCATGTTGGCAAGTATGAAGATATCAATATATGTGTGCATGTGCGCAAGTATGAAGATATCGATATATGTATGCACTGGTATGAATATATAGTGTGCATGTGCGCAAGTATGAAGATATCAATATATGTGTTCACTGGTATGAATATATAGTATTCATGTGCGCAAGTATGACAATCATCAATGATGCAGCAATCAAACGATATGTATAATGCGTAGCAATCCTATAGTGCGAGTGTCTTGGCAATCACTAACGGTGTGAGTGTAACATACAAATAGTGCTCGTGCAGCTTTAACCGTTAGTGATAGTGCAGTGTTCTATGCTATCATTTCCATATGCAACAAGAAGGTATGCTATTAGTCCATATGAACATCTACGACTAAATATCCTAACACGCCCTGACGCTTAACGCCATACGGGCGATTTCCCCGTAGATGTTAAATCTACTCACCTGGTCGTGCGCTACTCGTAGCCGACCACCTGCTTCCCTTTCTTTGCTTCATCCGACGTACCCGCCTGCGAACCTAGAATTCACACAAGGAAAATCAACATAAGCAAATATCTCACAAAACGCGATATTGAAGTCAAACGATACACTCGCGTCGCGAACTAAACGCGCTTGTGTACGATACGCTAAAACGTGTGTAAACTAGTCTAAAACTATCCCGACACGCCGCGACACGCTGGATCACAGAACCCACTCACGTATCACGCGTATCGCGTGAACTAAACATACTAGAAAAGCGATATATCGTCCCATATTTTCCTACAGAGAGAAACTTACAAAATTGCACATGCCAAAACACTAGAATATGTAGCAGACTCCCACAGCCAAAACCCTAACCCCTAACTCTCCTGTCTGGCCGCAATTTGCGGCCAGAATGATTAAAATGGCGGCCAGGGTGGGGTGTCTGGGGTTCGTGCTCTGGTGATGTGGTCAGGGTCTCCCAAGTAGTCTACAATCAACTCAGATTTTATCTGAAGTGCCCGGGTCTATACTAGATCACAGAAACGTGAAATCTCACTTAAAAACGCTAAATTTTGCACAAAATGAAACCCTATGGTATTTTGGTGAAATCTGGTGTTTATCTAGGTTTACTTGGCGCTAATAACACTTAATTAGGTTAGGTTAACCAACACTAACATCACTTGGACAAAAGTCCACACAATTCATCAAATCAAGCACTAAATCTCACATTTTACACAAACCGAAGCTAATTCTACACAAGTTAAGCAAACTAGAGAGTTAGGCTCAGAGATTATACCTTACTAGACCCTAGGTGCAAGGAGAAAGGAGGAGGAGAAGATCTGGAGTTGCTGTGGCTGCTGGAGCTGCTGCTGCTGCTGCTCCATGCTGCTGCTGATGCTGCTGCTTGCTGCTGATGGTGCTGCTGTTGCTGCTGCTAATGGTGCTGCTGCTGCTGCTGCTGGAGTTGCTGAGTGTGTGCGTGTGGTGTGAGGGAATGAGAGAAGTGAGAGTGAGAATGAGAGCACAAGTCAAACACCCCCTCTCTCTCTCTTCATTTAATGAGCATGGCTCATGCCATGAAGCCCACACTCCCTCTCTCCCTCACCAAGTCAACAAAGAACAAATCATTTCTATAAAAAAAAACAACCATACCAATTTAAAACCCAAAACACTTAATAAAAATTTTTAAATTAGCTTAAGGAAAAAGGCTTAACCCACCATGGTTGCTAATCATGGTTTAACCCCAAATTAAAACCCTAGTTTACATCCACAAGTGTGTGCAAACCTAGAAAAATTCTAATAAAATATTCATTAAATAGGATAAAATATTTGGAACTCAATTTGGTAAAATTTTTATTAAAAACTATATATTAAAATATAATTAACCCCTAAACACAACCTAAGGTGTTACAGGAACGGCTGCATACTCATCGCGACTCCTTCTGGAAGGTATTTCCATATACAACGCCTCTGCATGCATATCACATCTCTGATGTCAGCGGTGTGGAACGTCGTTTCATCAAGATCTCGTACGAACCTCTTGCTCCACTTTTCTTTAATGTCGGTTGATTCGGACTCGTCTCTTCGTGGCTGCATGGACTGTGCTCCAACGGCTATACTCGTATCTGGAGTCTCCCAAGAAATGTATCCCATCACATGATATCCGAACGACGTCGAACTTTTCGATCGATTCATCAAAGTTCCATAATCCCCCAAGAGCTCAACATCTTGAGTACGGTTTAATAGTATTCCAGTATATGCCACAGTACCTGTGGACCAGCCGTAGAAGGGCAAACCCAAGCCTCATCAATGGCACCGCGGAACTGCCGCAAACCCTAAGGTTTCAAAACGTTCTCATGGTCATTATATCGAGTTAGGGTTTCATTCTTCTAAAGGGTCCACGGAATTACTTGCATGTTTTCCGGAATATTTTAAACTTGGAAAAATGGGTTTCTGACATTCGATCATCTTCCTTCGACTCCCAACGTACCTGCGTGAAGTCGTCTCTAGCTGGAATCAATCAATCTGATGACCTCGCATCGGGGTGTACAACGAACGACATGTCCTAGTCCCTCATCCTTGGGTGACTAGCGATCTTCTATCATATCTCTAAGTATAAACTCATGGTGCAATAGCTTCAAACATCTGGGGCAGTATCTTGTCAGTCGCAGCAACAACTAAATCATTCGTCCGCACGCTGAACGGTACCTCAATCATCAAGAATAATCGGTGCATTGACGGTCATCACATTCTGGCTGGCCTCTAGCGGTAGCCGGATCCTCTGGTGCTGATCTGCACGTTCGAGAAATTTTGTAAAAGCAATCCATCAAATGCTCATGGCGCGAAAACACAATAAAATGACACATCTATACAATCGTGTGTCCCTGGAATTATGCCCTGGTCAGTCCTCGTCCGTGACGAGCTCGTGCTGACCACAACTCTAGCCGCAGCTCTCTCTACCCGTATAAACGTGGCAGCAAAAACCATAAACCGATATCGATGATGATAGATCATAGGAATGAATATAATAGTGTGCAAGGAAATGTACATCCTAATGCTTCTTAAGCGGAGTAGCGTATCGTAAGTATGTCGCGGAATATACACACAGTACGTCACTCTCCTTAAGTCACCTACTCCATCAACCAAGGTCAACCTACGCGACGAAAGTTCGGGTCTAATACCCTCTCGACCAAGTCTAAGTTCCATAAGGTCAAGCCTAGGTTCCGAATATATATAAACGCCCTAGACTCCACATAGTCAAACGTAGACTCGAACCAAGGTTAACCTAGCGCTTCCGATGTGTTTTATGTATTTATGATTTCGAAGCCCCGACGACTTGATCTTTTTACTGAAATGTTTTAGTATTTGAGGGGTCTAAATTTAAATTCGGGGACCGAATTTCTTTAAGGGGGGAAGATTATAACATTTCAGAAAAATAAAATATTATTTTAGGGATTTTTATAATTAAATAATAAATATTATGAATATTTTGATAATGCGGTATAATTAATTACAGATAAATTGGGAAATATTTGGAAAGTTATAGGAATTACGGAAATGAGGGTGTTTTATATGATTTAAGCAAATTATAAATTCTTTATAATTAATTATATTCCATTTTTATGCTAATCGCGATTAAATATCACTAATCGTGCATTAAGCTTGTTTTGTGCATGTGACATGCACCAAGTCATTTTCACATTTACTACATTTTTCTACTATGGCTTTTCTTTTTCCTCATGCATGGTTTGTTTTTAAAAATGAGAAGAGAATGGAATAGAAAAGAAAAAGAAAAGAAAAGAATAAAGAAAGGGAGGTATGGGCAAAATAAAGAAGAGAGGGTGAGGGGTTTGTGTTGACTTGGTCATTTGTTTCCCTCTTCATTTTCTTCATCTTTTCCCTCTCCTCTCCTCAAACATGGCTGCCCTCCATCTCCTCCCTCCTCTACCTCATCACAACACACCCAAAAACACATCCAAACATCATCCCCCTTTCATTAAAAACATGCACAAGCTCATCACAAGCACTTTGGACCAAGAAAAATTGGATTTTGAAGACTTGGGGCAACTCAAGAAAATTCTTGAGTTGCCAAATGAGGTACTTTCTTCACCATTAGCATAGTATTTTATTCACTTTAGTATCCATACATGTTTAGAAGTGTTTTAGTTTGGATTGGTGAACTTTGAAAATTCCAAGTTGAGGATTAGGGTTTGAATTGAATCCAAAGGTGTAATTGAGATTAGTAGAGTTACAACCCTTGTAGTGATGGTATACTGGACTAAACCAGAGACTAGAACCCCATTTAGCAAACTTAGAAACCCCGATATCGTATTTTGTAGACTTTGGTGGTGGTATATTGACATCTGCTATGACCCGGGGCACCTGAAAATTTTATAGCGATCACAGTGAGTCGTGCAGGCAACCTAGATGATAACCCCAAGACCCGAGCCCCTACCCAATCTTCCAGGCCGCAAATTTAATCTTCCTGGCTGCAAATTGCGGCCAGGGTGGGGCAGAATTCCTCCATGTTTGGCCCAGGGCTTTATTTTCAGTAAACTAGACCCTTTCCATGTGCAAAATTTGCTAATTTCACCTAGGATAAAATCTGGAGGTGTTTTCCATAGTCTCTGAATTTGTTTTGCTAATTCTGTTAACTTGAATTTTGGATATTTGTGTTTGTATCGGTCGATTCACATTTGTACGTCAATCGTCGAGAGTTGTTGGTGATTCTTGCATGCTTAGACCATAGGTTTTAACCTATGTGTGATACGCATGCCGTTTTGGTTTTCGTTCGCGATTTTAGTTTACAATACTATGTGTGATATGTAGGTACCCCCACGTGAACTTCGGGATGACAAGCAAAGGCGTGGCGACATCGACTTCGGCAAGCAAAGATCAGGTGAGTAGATATATATCTACGGGGGAAGCCGGGTGGATGGCGTATAGCACCCCCGCAGTTTCGTAGTGTAGTATACAAATACGTTATATATGATTATAAATATGTGTATTGTGATACGTGGATGATTATCAAGATAGGTTTTAGGTGTTCATGGGTTAGTTTTAGTGTAATTAGAAGTAACTTAGTTTAGCTTCTTAGTCGCGAAACCATACAGTAAAGATTACACCCACACGCGCACACACAAACGCATACATTTTATTACTTGTGCGTATATGGGGATATATATATACATACATATATGTTTGTAAGTATGTGTGTGTGTGTGTGTGTGTGTGTATACATATACATGGATAATGGGGATAGTATATGGTACTTGGAGATGAGTCGATGAGATTGGGTATGGTGCCACGAGATCGGTGATATGATTTGGTTCATATTATGAGATACAACAAGTTGTTATAGCGGGTCTTTAGGCGATGTGATTTCATACACACGCATATATATATATATATATATATATATATATATATATATATATAGATGGTATCAGTATATACTAGACTTTAGATCAATACCCCTATACTGGATATGATGATAAGGATACCAGATGAATAATGAGATAATGCGATATTTGACCCGTACCCAGATTTGGGATGCCGTACGATGGATTTATCGTACGTGATATGATTATGATGATAGATCCGCACTCTTAACTCGAGAATGTCATATTACATATTATATCGTACGTGATACTATTGAGGCGGGATCACCGACTATTAGGTATATATCGATTCGGACTTAGGTGGTTTTCCTTACCCTTTCGATTAGTCTGTTAGTTTAGTCCTGTAGTTTACTTAGTAGATGTTAGACTAGGCTCGAGTCATACCTATTTCAAAAACTAACGAATCGTGAGTATTTTAAAGACAGGCCAAGGGGTACTACGGATATTTCAAAGGACGTACCTTTTCTTAAAAACACCGTAGCCCCTATTTTCTAAACACCACGATTCGTGCTATTTCAATGCCAAACGGTATGACTCGTGTATATTAATGTATATTCTTATATGTTGCGCTTATTATTCATTTTCCGCATATTCTTGCTATTCGCATCGCATTGCATGTTTAAATATATTTTATTGTTATATTGAACCTATGTTATCAGGACACCAGCACCATTACCGATGATGCGTATGTCTACGGACACTTGCCGGCTCACACACATCATCATCGGTAATTGCCATGTCACGTACACTTTAGAAAATATTGATTCATCGATATCGCTTGCTAGCTGATAGTTCCGATATATCATTACTGTGCTAGATTTGACATTGCATTTATTATTGAGATACTTTATGCATTTATATATTCGTTTGTCATGAAATATTATGGAGCTTTATGCTAGTATTCACTGTCTATTAACATCGTGATTTGAGATTTCGGATTTCCATGAGATTTATGGTTTTGGAGAAACCGCAAGGATTTTATAAACTGATTATCATTTCTAAAGATAAAATTTATGGTTTTCTCATGATATGATTTGAGAGATGTCCACTATGAGTTTTCTCAGCTCTTGAGCGATAGCATACACCCGATTCGAGGAGGAGGAGGAACCGTCTGGAGGTGCATGGTGGACCCGGTGCGGTACCCCGGGACAAGATGGTCGCAGATGATGGCGTTGAGCCTGGCAGGGGAGCACTATCGACCGGTGATTTTATTGTGACTCGGCGGATATCCGAAGGATACCGATCGGAGTATGGGCCAGTCCAGATAGCCGGAGCCGTAGATACTGAGATTTGATGATACAGGCCAGTCCAGATTGCCGGAGATTGAGATATTGAGATATTGGGATTTATATATTTTGTGTCGATGCTAGACATTGATTCCCTGTTGATTTCATTGATGATACTTCGATTTTATTACAGATATCTCACTGAGATAAGAAAAAACAGTTTCCTTATTAGATGTATTCTGTTTTCATGCATACATACATCACATATAAGATATGTTGCTACCTGAGGCACTAACATGAGCACTTGGTATTACACTTATGTATAGATGTTTACCCATGCCATTATTAGATGCTTCAGGCTATATCATTTTGAGGATATATATATATATTATCATATGACCTAGGATTGAGTCATACATACGATTTCTGCTCGGTGATGTTTTCTACTCACGAGTTGGCAACTCACCCCCGTTGTGCCACAGTTCTTGCAGGTTTTGCCGTACAGGTTTCATTGCAGCTTGCTGGCACACTGCTTCCTTCCGGTGATTGCCTTGGTAGGTGGGTTCACTGGTATCGTGACCACCTTTGTACATTTATTTATTTCAGTTGTATCTAGTAACTCCATCAACCAGACTTGTATTAAATTATTAGACATAGAAGACCAGTGTATATTCTTTCGACCTTAGAGTCGCGCGTTGTATTATTATGGGTTTTCTTGATGATATTGAGTTTCCTTTTGAGTTTTGATCCTCGCCCTTCGGCGTTGTATATTATATTGCTTTCGTGGTTGTGACTGCCAATTGGCGAAGAGCTAGCTCCCGCTTGGGGATGCCTTTATATATTTGATATGTTGTACCCTTTTGGGGCCGGTATTTACAAAGGAAACTCTGCCGAAATTTTCAGAAAAAACTTGAGATTTTAAAAATGCATACTTCGGCTTATGTTATTAAAACCATTTTCTTTAAAATAAGTTTTCTTCACTTCTTCCTTAAAATGGTTTAGATTTCTGTGATTTTGGCTTACATGAATTAGACGGGGTCCTATAGACTTCATATGATTCAAGTGCCAGTCACGTGCCATTTCGGGTCGACACGAAATAGCACGTGACTGGCACTTGAATCATATGAAGTCTATAGGACCCCAAGTAAGCCAAGAATCCCAGAAATCTAAACCATTTTAAATAAGAAGTGAAGGAAAACTTGTTTTAAGGTTTGCATATAATCACTTGAATAGTCGTAGTAAAACCTTTTTAAAATATCAAGTCTTTTCCGAAAATTTCGGCAGAGTCTCCTTTGTAAAAATTGGCCCCAAAAGGGTACAAACATGAATATATGTATAAAGGCATCCCCAAGCGGGAGGTAGCTCTTCGTCAATTGACGGTCACAACCACGCAAGCAATATAATATACAACGCCGAAGGGCGAGGATCAAAACTCAAAAGGAAACTCAAAATCATCAAGAAAACCATAATAATACAAGCGCGACTCTAAGATCGAAAGAATATACAACTGGTCTTCTAAGTCTAATAAATATACAAGTCTGGTTGATGGAGTTTCTAGATACAACAGAATATAAATAAAGTACAATGGTGGTCACGATGCAAGTGAACCCACCTGCCAAAGCAATCACCCGGAAAGAAGTAGTGTGCCAGCAAAGCCGCCAAAGAAACCTGTACGGCAAAACCTGCAAGAAACTGTAGCACAACGGGGGTGAGTTACCAACTCGTGAGTAGAAAACATCACAGAGCAGAAATCGTATGTATGACTCAATCCTAGGTCATACGATCATACTATATCCTCAAAATGATATAGCCTCAAGCATCTAAATAATGGCATGGGTAAACATCTGTACATAAGTGTAATACCAAGTGCTCGTGTCAGTGCCTCAGGTAACAACATATCATAAATATGAGGTATGAATGCAATATAATGAAAACAGAATATATTATGAATGAGAAAACTGTTTTCTTAATTTAGTGAGATTTCTGTATATATAAATCGAGGTATCATCAATGAAATCAATATAGAATCAGTGTCAAGCATCGACACAAAACATATATCCCAATATCTCGATATCTCAGGCTCCGGCAATCCGGACCGGCCCGTATCCTCAAATCTCAATATCTAGGGCTCCGGTTATCCGGACTGGCCCATATCATCAAATCTCAAAACCTCAGGCTCCGGCAATCCGGACTGGCCTATACTCCGATCGGTATCCTCCGTATATCCGTCGAGTCACAATAAAATCACCGGTCAGTAGTGCTTCCCTGCCAGGCTCAACGCCATCATCTGCAACCATCTTGCCCCGGGGTACCGCACCGGGTCCACCATGCACCCACAGATGATTCCTCCACCTCCTCGAATCGGGTGCATGATATCGTTCAAGAGCCGAGAAAACTCATGGTTGACATATCTCAAATCATATCATGAGAAAACCGCAAATTTCTATCTTTTAAAAAGATAATAAGTTTATAAAATCTTTGCGGTTCCTCCAAATCCAGAAATCTCATGGAAATCCGAAATCCCAATCTCAAGGGTAAATAAACAATGAAATAACGGTAATAAGTTTCATAATATTGCATGACAATAAATAAATGAATACATCGGATATCAAGCAATAAATGCAATAATTAAACTAGCATATGGAAGCAATAACATATTGGAACTATCAGCTAACAAGTTATGTCAATGAAATAATATCCTCTAAAGTGTACGTGACATAGCAATTACCGATGATGATGTAAGTGAGCCGGCAAGCAGGTGTCACGACCCGAAATGGCACGTGACTGGCACTTGAATCATATGAAGTCTATAGGACCCTATCTAATTCAAGTAAGCCAAAATCCCATAAATCTAAACCATTTAAAGAAGAAAGAAGGAAAAGTTTAGTTTTAAAGCAAGTGGTTTAACAACATAATCCGAAGTATTGCATTTTTAAAATATCATGTCTTTTCCGAAAATTTCAGCAGAGTTTCCTTGTAAATACTGGCCCCAAAAGGGTACAACATGAATAATATATAAAGGCATCCCTAAGTGGGAGCTAGCTCTTCGCAAATTGGCGGTCACAACCACGCAAGCAATATAATATACAACACCGAAGGACGAGGATCAAAACTCAAAAGGAAACCCAAAATCAGCAAGAAAACCATAATAATACAGGCGCGCGACTCTAAGGTCGAAAGAATATACAACTGGTCTTCAAGGTCTAATAAATATACAAGTCTGGTTGAGGGAGTTTACTAGATACAAATGAATAAATAAAATACAACAATGGTCACGATGCGAGTGAACCCACCTACCAAAGCAATCAACTGGAAAGAAGCAGTGTGCCAACAAAGCCGCCAAGAAAAACCTGTACGGCAAAACCTGTAAGAAACTGTGGCACAACGGGGGTGAGTTGCCAACTCGTGAGTATAAAATATCACAGAGCAGAAATCGCATGTATGACTCAATTCTAAGTCATACGATCAGTAATATCCTCAAATAATATGGCCTGAAGCATATTATAATGGTAAGGTAAACATCTATACATAAGTGTAATACTAAGCGCTCGTGTCAGTGCCTCAGGTAACAACATATCATATATATGATGTATGAATGCATGAAAACAGAATACATCTAAATGAGAAAACTGTTTTCTTATCTCAGAGAGATTTATGTATAAAAATCGCAGTATCATCAATGAAATCAACAGAAATCTGTGTCTAGCATCGACACAAAATATATTTATCTCGCTGTCTCAATATCTCAGGCTCTGGCAATCCAGACTGGCCTATATCATCAAATCTCAATACCTCAGGCTCCGGCAATCCGGACTGGCCTATACTCCGATCGGTATCCTCCGGATATCTGTCGAGTCACAATAAATTCACCGGTTGGTAGTGCTCCCCTGCCAGGCTCAACGCCATCATCAGCGACCATCTTGCCCCGGGTACCGCGCCGGATCCACCATGCACCCACAGACGGTTCCTCCTCCTCCTCGAATCGGGTGTATGATATCGCTCAAGAGCCGAGAAAACTCATGGTGGACATATCTCAAATCATAACATGAGAAAACCGCAATTTTATCTTTTGAAATAAAATGAGTTTATAAAGTCTTACGGTTTCTCCAAATCCATAAATCACATGGAAAATCCGAATCCCATAATCAAAATTCAATAAACAGTGAATACTGGCATAAAGCCTCATAATATTGCATGACAAATGAAAATACATATGCATGAGATATCACAGTAATAAATTCAATGTCTAAGATATCATATAAAAGCAAGCTCACTAGTACCATGTCGAAACTATCAGCTAACATTTTATACTAATGAAATAGTATTTTCTAATGTGTACATGACATGAACATTACCGATGATGATGTATGTGAGCCGGCAAGCAGGTGTACGTGGAGCATATGCATCATCGGTAAAGGTGCTGTGTCTTGACAGCATGATTTTATAATAACTAATGAAAACACAAATAAGCATGCAACGCGATGCGAACAGCAAGAATATGCGCAAAATGAATAATGAACGCAACAATAAAGAATCTACATTAACATACACGAGTCATACCGTTTGGCAATGAAATAGAACGAATCGTGGTGTTTAGAAAAATAGGGCTACGGTGTTTTTAAGAAAAGATACGTCCTTTGAAATATCCGTAGTATCCCTTGGCCTGTCTTTAAAATACTCACGATTCGTTAGTTTTGGAAATAGGTATGACTCGAGTCCAGTCTAACATCTACAAGTAAACTACAGGACTAAACTAACAGACTAGTCGAAAGGGTAAGGAAAACAACCTAAATCTGAGTCGATATATATATATATATATATATATATATATATATATATATAAAATAGTCGGTGATCCCGCCTCAATAGTATCACATACGATACAATATATAATATGACATCCTCGAGTCAAGAGTGCGGATCTATCATCATCATTATAGCTTGTACGGTAAATCCATCGTACGGCATCCTAAATCTGGGTACTGGTCAAATATCACAATTATCTCATTATTCCTCTGGTATCATTATCATCATATCCTGAATTAGGGGTACTAATCTAAAATCTAGTACAATATGATACCATCAACATATATATATATATATATATATATATATATATATATATATATATATGCGTGTGTATGAAAACACATCGCCTAAAGATCCACTATAATATCATGTCGTATCTCATAATACGAACCAAATCACATCACCGATCTCATGGCATCGTGCCCAATCTCATCGACTCATCTCCAAGTACCATGTACCATCCTCATTATCCATGTATGTATATATATACATATACATATATATATATATACATACTCATAAACATATATGTATATATATATATATATATATATATCTACATCCCCATATACGCACAAGAAAGTAAAATGTATGCGAGTGTGTGTGCACGCGTGTATGCAAATCATTAATCTAGGGTTTCGCGACTAAGAAGCTAAACTAAGTTACATCTAATTACACTAAACTAACCCATGAACACATAAACTTATCTTGATAATCATAGTTTCACAATACACACCTTTATATATATAATATAATATATTCGTATTTTACACTACGAAACTGCGGGGGTGCTATACGCCATCCACCCGACTTCCTCCGTAGATATATATCTACTCACCTTGATCCTTGCTTGCCGAAGTCGATGTCGCCATCCTCTTCTTCATCATCCGAAGTCTATATGGGGGTACTTACATATCACACATAGTATCGTAAACTGAAATCGCGAACGAAAACCAAAACGGCACGCGTATCACGCGTAGGTTAAAACCTATGGTCTATACGTGCAAGAATAACCAAACCACTCTCGTCGCTAACGTACAAACGTCAGACGACGGGACACAATATCAAATACCAAATCCCAATTCATTAAAAGCCGTAAAACGAAATCAGAAACTTTGAAAACTTGCTCCAGATTTCCCTCAGGTGACAATTGGGACATTTTGCATATAGGGGAGGTCTAATTAACAGATACTGGAGCCATGAACTAAAAACGAGGCCATACATCCCTGCTCTGGCCGCAATTTGCGGCCAGAATGGATAAATCTGCAGCCATGGGTGGGAATTGGGGCCTCAGGTCTTGGGGTTAGCTCGTATGTTTCCTGCTTGTCTTACTGTATTTGCTAAATAATTTCTAAGGTTCCCGGGTTATAGCAGTTCTCTAATTACCGTCACAATTTCCATAAAATACGATATCGGGGATTCTAAGTTTGTGAATTTGGGGTTCAAGTCTCTGTTTGGTCCAGGTTTTAACACCAAAGGGAGTTTGAAGTCACTAATACACTCAATTACACCCTTCACAACTCATACAATCCTCTGACCTCTTCTAAGAATTTTCAAAGCTCACTAATCTAAACTAAAACACTTCTAAACCAATATAGATGCTAAAGGAATTGAAATACTACTCTAATGGTAAAGGAATTACCTCATTTGGCAACTCAAGAATTTTCTTGAGTTGCCCCAAGTCTCCAAAATCTAAACTTTCTTGGTCCAAAATGCTTGTAGTGAGCTTGTGCACATTTTTAATGAAAGCAAGATGGAGTTTTGATGTGGAATTGAGGGGGTTTTGTGAGGGTTTAGAGGAGGTGGAGATGAGGGCAGCCATGGTGAGAGGAGGAGGGAAAATGATGAAGGAAATAATGGAAGGAAACAAATGGGAGAATCGTCAATAACCCCTTACCTCTCTCTCTCTCTCTCTTCTCTCTCTTGCCCATACCCAATAGTTTATCCCTTTCTTTATATTTTCTTTTCTTTTCTACTCTTTTCTTTTCTCTTTCTTTTCCTCTCATTTTCAAAAACAAAACCATGCTACAAAGAAAAAAAGAAAGACATGGTAAAATGAATGTAACAAATGCTAGCAAACATGAGATGGTGCATATCACATGCACAAAACACGCTTAATGCACGATTAGTGATATTTAATCGCGATTAATATAAAAATGGAATATAATTAATCATAAGAATTTATAATTTGCTTAAATCATATAAAACACCCTCATTTTCTTAATTCCTATAATTTTCCAAATATTTCCCAATTTATCGGTCTTTAATTATACCGCACCAATAAAATATTCATAATATTTATTATTTAATTATATAAATTCCCAAAAATAATATTTTATTTTTCTGAAATGTTACAATCCTCCCCCATTAAAGAAATTCGGTCCCCGAATTTAAATTTAAACCCCTCAAATACTAAAACATTTCAGTAAAAAGATCAAGTCGTCGGGGTTCCAAAATCATAAATACATAAAACACATCGTAGCGCAATACATGCGCATGAAAACGAGTATATAAACTAAAATCAAAACTCCATCAACCATCCCACAATCATCGGAGTTATGGTGAACACACCAAAGTCAAAGCCCAATACGAAAACCACCATGATATACATCAAACTATACATGTACGCATCGTTAAAACATCTGAAAGAAATGCATGTCAAACTCTTTTCCAATCAATATGCAACGCGCGTATCACTGTACAGTGGCGGACGTCTATTGTAAGAAAATAACTATATATATACCCTTGTTTAACGTACACGTTCCGCCGTTTTGAAAAAATTTAGAAGGGTTTCGTTCGTTAAATGTCTCGTGTCATCTCGGACACGTAGGTAACTACTGAGACTATAGCTCCTTTTTGGAAATCCCTTCGATAACTATCAATGCATGCAAAAATATATTCAGGTACTGTCCTCGGACTAGTCCTGCTCAGCTACTATACCAAATAGTAAATATCATAAAACATACTGGTCCAAAAGAAACCAATCCCAAAATGCGTATAAGAATGCCCCGTGCGTCTGGTGCGCACGGAAATCGAAATCCATGAATGTGCCATACATGTGCACAGAAACAAAATCTAAGTGCAACGGGTGTGCACGAAACACCTGTCACAGGCAACGGGTGTGCCTGACAGCAATATCAGGCGCATCTAATATGCACGAAGAATCTCGATTTAGTGCATCTGGTGTGCACCAAAATCGCATCAAGCGCGTCAAGTATGCGCAAGAATCCAAACCAAGTGCACAAGGTGCACGAAAACAAATATCGAGTATCACAATCGAAATCGATGGTATACAACACATCTCAATCCAAATCCAAATCAGGTATACTGTGGTATATAATCTCACAACCATGTACATCAGCATGCACAAAATCTCATCAAAATACTAAAGTGCATGAAAACTATGCCGAAAGCATAAGTTAAATCACATGCATTCCATAGGCATGAAATCAAAATCAACCTCTCGAATGATATCAAATCGAAGTCAAGTGCAACTGTGGTGCACAAAATCTCAATCATGCAAATAAATCGCTCAAAATACCGAAATCAAAGATGGCGGAAACAGTCCCGCTCTGGCACATCCTCTAAATATCTCTGGCCAACTGTCATGGTCACTCATAACATGTCTCGTCGACGATGCCGAACTCTGGCCTACTGGGTGTGCGTATTATGACCGATC
Organism: Agapanthus africanus; assembly: GCA_030015575.1. Classification (NCBI taxonomy): domain Eukaryota; kingdom Viridiplantae; phylum Streptophyta; class Magnoliopsida; order Asparagales; family Amaryllidaceae; genus Agapanthus; species Agapanthus africanus. The sequence goes on along the minus strand of CM057347.1, from coordinate 198,693,671 downwards.
CTGGGTCCATGTCTTCTCGTATAGTATTCCAGAAAGGTTCTGTCAAAGTCTCCCCCAAATCTCGTTTTTGCCGAACTGCCCGGAAATTATCACCTTTTTCTAATCTATTTCTTATTTCGGAACGGCTGCATACTCATCACGACTCCTTCCGGAAGATATATCCATATACAACGCCTCTGCATGCGTATCACATCTCTGATGTCAGCAGAGTGGAACGTCATCTCATCAAGATCTTGTACGAACCTCTTACTCCACTTTTCTCTAATGTCGACTGATTCGGACCCGTCTCTTCGTGGCTGCATGGACTGCGCTCCAACGGCTATACTCATATCTGGAGTCTCCCAAACAATGTATCACATCACATGATATCCGAACGACGTCGAACCTTTCGATCGATTCATCAAAGTTCTATAATCCCCCAAGAGCTTAAATCTTGAGTACAGTTTAAAAGTATTCCAGTACATGCCACAGTACCTATGGACCAACCGTAGAAGGGCAAACCCAAGCCTCATCAATGGCACTGCGGAACTGCCGCAAACCCTACGGTTTCAAAGCGTTCACATGGTCATTATATCGAGTTAAGGTTTCATTCTTCTAGAGGGTCCACGGAATTACTTGCATGTTTTTCCGAATACTTTAAACTTGAAAAATGGGTTTCTGACATTCGATCGTCTTCTATCGACTCCAAACGGACCTGCGTGAAGTCATCTCTAGCTGGAATCAATCAATCTAATGACCTCGCATCGGGGTAGGAACGAATCACATGTCCTAGTCATTCCTCCTGGGTGACTAGCGATTTTCTATCATATCTCTAAGTACAACTCGTGCGGCATTAACTTCAAACATTTAGGCGACATCTCGTCAGTCGTAGCAAAAATTGCAATATTCGTCCGCACGCTGAACATTGCCTCAATCATCAAGTATAATCGGTGCATTGACAGTCATCACATTCTGGCTGGCCTCTAGCGGTGGCCCAATCCTCTGGTGCTGATCTGCATATTCGAGAAATTTGTAAAAGCGGTCCATCAAATGCTCATAGCGCGAAAACACAATAAAATGACACATATATGCAATCGTGTGTCCCTGGAATCACGCTCTGGTCAGTCATCGTCCGTGCCGAGCTCGTGCTGACCGCAACACTAGCCGCAGCTTTCTCTGCCCGTGTAATCATGGAAGCAAAAACTATAAACCGATATCGATAAGGATAGATCATAGGAATGAATATAATACTGTGCAAGGAAATATACATTCTAAGGTTTCTTAAGCGGAGTAGCGTATCGTAAGTATGCCGCGGAACATACACACGGTACGTCACTCTCTTTAAGTCACCTACTCCATCAACCAAGGTCAACCTACGCGACGAAAGTTCGGGTCTAATACCCCCTCGACCAAGTCTAAGTTCCGTAAGGTCAAGCCTAGGTTCCGAATATATATATATGCCCTAAACTCCGCATAGTCAAACATAGACTCGAACCAAGGTTAACCTAGCGCTCTGATACCAACTTTGTCACGAACCGAAAAGGCATGTGACTGGCACTTGAATCATATGAAATCTATAGGACCCCATCTAATTCAAGTAAGCCAAAATCCCATAAATCTAAACCATTTAAAGAAGAAAGAAGGAAAATTTTAGTTTTAAAGCAAGTGGTTTAACAACATAAGCCGAAGTATTGCATTTTTAAAACATCATATCTTTTCCGAAAATTTCGGCAGAGTTTCCTTGTAAATACTGGCCCCAAAAGGATACAACATGAATAATATATAAAGGCATCCCCAAGCGGGAGCTAGCTCTTCGCCAATTGGCTGTCACAACCACGCAAGCAATATAATATACAACGCCGAAAGGTGAGGATCAAAACTCAAAAGGAAACCCAAAATCATCAAGAAAACCATAATAATACAGGCGCGCAACTCTAAGGTCGAAAGAATATACAACTGGTTTCTAGGTCTAATAAATATACAAGTCTGGTTTATGGAGTTTACTAGATACAACTGAATAAATAAAATACAATGGTGGTCACGATGCGAGTAAACCCACCTACTAAAGCAATCACCCGGAAAGAAGCAGTGTGCCAGCAAAGCCACCAAGAAAAACCTGTACGGAAAAACCTGCAAGAAACTGTAGCACAACGGCGGTGAGTTGCCAACTCGTGAGTAGAAAACATTACAGAGCAGAAATCGCATGTATGACTCAATCCTAGGTCATACGATCAGTAATATCCTCAAATAATATAGCCTGAAGCAAAATATAATGGCAAGGTAAACATCTATACATAAGTGTAATACCAAGTGCTCGTGTCAGTGCCTCAGGTAACAACATATCATATATATGATGTATGAATGCATGAAAACAGAATACATCTAAATGAGAAAACTGTTTTCTTATCTCAGTGAGATTTATGTATAAAAATCGCAGTATCATCAAAGAAATCAACAGAAATCAGTGTCTAGCATCGACACAAAATATATATATCTCACTGTCTCAATATCTCAGGCTCCGGCAATCCGGACTGGCCAATATCATCAAATCTCAATACCTCAGGCTCCGGCCATCCGGACTGGCCTATACTCCGATCGGTATCCTCCGGATATCCGTCGAGTCACAATAAAATCACCGATCGGTAGTGCTCCCCTGCCAGGCTCAACGCCATCATCTGCGACCATCTTGCCCTAGGGTACCGCATCGGGTCCACCATGCACCCACAGACGGTTCCTCCTCCTCCTCGAATCGGGTGTATGATATCGCTCAAGACCCGAGTAAACTCATGGTGGACATATCTCAAATCATAACATGAGAAAACCGTAATTTTATCTTTTGAAATAAAATGAGTTTATAAAGTCTTTCGGTTTCTCCAAATCCATAAATCACATGGAAAATCCGAATCCCATAATCAAAAGTCAATAAACAGTGAATACTGGTATAAAGCCTAGTAATATTGCATGACAAATGAAAATACATATGAATGAGATATCACAGTAATAAATGCAATGTCTAAGATATCATATAAAAGCAAGCTCACTAGTACCATGTCGAAAATATCAGCTAACATTTTATACTAATGAAGTAGTATTTTCTAATGTGTACGTGACATGAACATTACCGATGATGATGTGTGTGAGCCGGCAAGCAGGTTTATGTGGAGCATACGCATCATCGATAAAGGTGTTGTGTCCTGACAGCATGATTTTATAATAACTAATGAAAACACAAATAAGCATGCAATGCGATGCGAACAGCAAGAATATGTGGAAAATGAATAATGAACGCAACAATAAAGAATCTACATTAACATACACGAGTCATACCGTTTGGCAATGAAATAGCACGAATCGTAGTGTTTAGAAAAATAGGGCTACGGTGTTTTTAAAAAAAGGTACGTCCTTTGAAATATCCGTAGTATCTCTTAGCCTGTCTTTAAAATACTCACGATTCGTTAGTTTTGTAAATAGGTATGACTCGAGTCCAGTCTAACATCTACAAGTAAACTACATGACTAAACTAACAGATTAGTCGAAAGGGTAAGGAAAACTACCTAAATCTAAGTCGATATATATATATATATATATATATATATATATATAATAGTCGGTGATCCCGCCTCAATAGTATCATATACGATATAATATATAATATGACATCGTCGAGTCAAGAGTGCGGATCTATCATCATCATTATAGCTCGTACGGTAAATCTATCGTACGGCATCCAAAATCTGGGTACTGGTCAAATATCACATTTATCTCATTATTCATCTGGTATCCTTATCATCATATCCTGAATTAGGGGTACTGATCTAAAATCTAGTACAATCTGATACCATCAACATATATATATATATATATATATATATATATATATATATGCGTGTGTATGAAAACACATCGCCTAAAGATCCACTGTAATATCATGTCGTATCTCATAATACGAACCAAATCACATCACTGATCTCGTGGCATCGTGCCCAATCACATCGACTCATCTCCAAGTACCATGTACTATCCTCATTATCCATGTATATGTATATGTATACATATACATATATACACACACACACACACACACATACTCAAACATATATATGTGTGTGTATATATATATATATATATATATATATCCCCATATACGCACAAGAAAGTAAAATGTATGTGAGTGTGTGTGTGCGCGTGTATGCAAATTATTACTCTAGTGTTTCGCGACTAAGAAGCTAAACTAAGTTACTTCTAATTACGCTAAACTAACCCATGAACAAATAAACCTATCTTGATAATCATAGTCTCACAATACACAACTTTATATATATAATATAATATATTCGTATTTTACACTACGAAACTGCGGTGGTGCTATACGTCATCCACCCGACTTCCCCCGTAGATATATATCTACTCACCTTGATCCTTGCTTGCCGAAGTCGATATCGCCGTCCTCTTCTTCATCATCTGAATTCCACCTAGGGGTACCTACAAATCACACATAGTATCGTAAACTGAAATTGCGAACGAAAACCAAAATGGTACGCGTATCATGTATAGGTTAAAACCTATGGTCTATACATGCAAGAATAACCAAACCACTCTTATCGTTGACGTACAAACGTCAGACGATGGGACACAATATCAAATACCAAATCCCAATTCATTAAAAGCCGTAAAACGAAATCAGAAACTTTGAAAACTTGCTCCAGATTTGTCTCAGGTGACAATTGGGACATTTTGCATATAGGGGATGTCTAATTAACAGATACTGGAGCCATGAACCAAAAACGAGGCCATACATCCTTGCTCTGGCCGCAATTTGCGGCCAGAATGGATAAATCTGCGGCCATGGGTGGGAATTGGGGTCTCGGGTCTTGGGGTTAGCTCCTATGTTGCCTGCTTGTCTCACTGTATTTGCTAAATAATTTCTAAGGTCCCCGGGTTATAGCAGTTCTCTAATTACCATCACAATTTCCACAAAATACGATATCGGGGATTCTAAGTTTGTGAATTTGGGGTTCAAGTCACTGTATAGTCCAGGTTTTAACACCAAAGGGGGTTTGAAGTCACTAATACACTCAATTACACCCTTCACAACTCATACAATCCTCTAACCTCTTCTAGGAATTTTCAAAGCTCACTAATCCAAACTAAAACACTTCTAAACCAATATAGATGCTAAAGGAATTGAAATACTACTTTAATGGTAAAGGAATTACCTCATTTGGCAACTCAAGAATTTTCTTGAGTTGCCCCAAGTCTCCAAAATCCAAACTTTCTTGGTCCAAAGTGCTTGTAGTGAGCTTGTGCGCATTTTTAATGAAGGCAAGATGGAGTATTGATGTCGAATTGAGGGGGGGTTGTGAGGGTTTAGAAGAGGTGGAGATGAGGGCAGCCATGGTGAGAGGAGGAGAGAAAATGATAAAGGAAATAATAGAGGGAAACAAATGGGAAAATGGTCAAAGACCCTCTCTCTCTTCTCTCTCTTGCCCATACCCAATAGTTTATCCCTTTCTTTTCTTTTCTACTCTTTTCTTTTCTCTTTCTTTTCTTCTCATTTTCAAAAACAAAACCATGCTACAAAGAAACAAAAGAAAGACATGGTAAAATGAATGTAACAAATGCTAGCAAACATGATATTGTGCATGTCATATACACAAAACACGCTTAATGCACGATTAGTGATATTTAATCGCGATTAGCATAAAAATGGAATATAATTAATCATAAGAATTTATAATTTGCTTAAATCATATAAAACACCCTCATTTCCGTAATTCCTATAATTTTTCAAATATTTCCCAATTTATCGACATTTAATTATACTGCGCCAATAAAATATTCATAATATTTATTATTTAATTATATAAATTCCCAAAAATAATATTTTATTTTTCCGAAATTTTACAGCAGGTGTACATGGAGCATACGCATCATCGGTAATGGTGTTGGTGTCCTGACAGCATGATTTTACTAATAACAAATGAAAACACAATATGAGCATGCAATGCGATGCGAATAGTAAGAATATGCAGAACATGATTAATAACGTAACATGTAAGAATATACATTAATATGTATGAGTCATACAGTTTTGACATTTGAAATAACACGAATCATGGTATTTAGAAAATAAGGGCTACGGTGTTTTTAAGAAAAGGTACGTCCTATGAAATGTTCGTAGAATCACTTGGCATGTCTTTAAAATACTCACGATTCGTTAGTTGGCACTTGAATCATATGAAGTCTATAGGACCCCATCTAATTCAAGTAAGCCAAAATCCCAGAAATCTAAACCATTTAAAAGAAGAAAGAAGGAAAAGTTTAGTTTTAAAGCAAGTAGTTTAACCATCATAAGCCGAAGTATTGCATTTTAAAAACCTCAAGTCTTTCTGAAAATTTCGGCAGAGTTTCCTTTATAAATACTGGCCCCAAAAGGGTACACCACATGAAATATATATAAAAGCATCCCCAAGCGAGAGCTAGCACTTCGCCAATTGGCGGTCACAACCATGCAAACAATATAATATACAACGCCGAATGGGGAGGATCAAAACTCAAAAAGAAACCCAAAATCAATAAGAAAACCATAATAATACAAGCACGACTCTAAGGTCGAAAGAATATACACTGATCTTCTAAGTCTATAAATAATACAAGTCTGGTTGATGAAGTTTACTAGATACAACTGAAATAATAAAGTACAATGGTGGTCACGATACGAGTAAACCCATCTACAAAGCAATCACCCGGAATGAAGTAATGTGACAGCAAATCCACTAAGGCAAACCTATACGGCAAAACCTGCAAGAAACTGTGGGACAACGGGGGTGAGTTGCCAACTCGTGAGTATAAAACATCACCGAGCAGAAATCATATGTATGACTCAATCCTAGGTCATACGAATAGTAATAACCTCAAAATGATAAAGCCTGAAGCATCTAATAATGGCATGGGTAAACATCTATACATAAGTGTAATACCAAGTGCTCGTGTCAGTGCCTCAGGGAGCAACATATCATAAATATGAGGTATGAAAGCAATAAATGAAAACAGAATACATCATGAATGAGAAAACTGTTTTCTTTATATAATGAGATTTCTGTAATTATATAAATTAAGGTATTATCAATGAAATCAACATAGAATCAGTGTTAAGCATCGACACAAAACATATATCCCAATATCTCAATATCTCAGGTTCCGGCAATCCGGACTGGCCTGTATCCTCGAATCTCAATATTTAGGGCTCCGGCTATCCGGACTGGCCCATAACATCAAATCTTAAACTCTCAGGCTCCGGCAATCCGGACTGGCCTATACTCCGATCGGTATCCTCCGGATATCCGTCGAGTCACAAAAAATCACCGGTCGATAGTGCTCCCCTGCCAGGCTCAATGCCATCATCTGCGACCATCTTGCCCCGGGTACCGCACCGGGTCCACCATGCACCCACAAACGGTTCCTCCTCCTCCTCGAATCGAGTGTATGATATCGCTCAAGAGCCGAGAAAACTCATGGTGGACATATCTCAAATCATATCATGAGAAAACCGCAATTTTCTATCTTTTACAAAGATAATAAGTTTATAAAATCTTTGTAGTTTCTCCAAATCCAGAAATCTCATGGAAATCCGAAATCCCAATCTCAAGGGTAAATAAACAATGAAATACCGGTAATAAATTCCATAATATTACATGACAATAAATAAATGAATGCATCGGATATCAAGCAAGGAATGCAATAATTAACTAGCATATGGAAGCAATAATATATTGGAACTATCAGCTAACAAGCTATATCAATGAAATAATATTCTCTAAAGTGTACGTGACATAGCAATTACCGATGATGATGTGTGTGAGCCGGCAAGCAGGTGTTCGTGGAGCATACGTATCATCGGTAATATTGCTGGTGTCCTGACAGCATGATTTTAATAATAACTAATGAAAACACAAATAAGCACGCAATGAGATACAAACAGCAAGAATATGCGGAATATGAATAATAACACAACATGTAAGAATACACATTTATTTATATGAGTCATACAGTTTTGACATTTGAAATAACACGAATCGTGTGTTTAGAAAATAGGGGCTACGGTGATTTTAAGAAAAGGTACACCCCTTTGAAATATCCGTAGTATCCCTTGGCCTGTCTTTAAAATACTCACGATTCGTTAGCTTTTGAAATAGGTATGACTCGAGCCCAGTCTAACATCTACAATGTATACTACAGGACTAAACGAATGGGGTAAGGAAAACCACCTAAGTCTGAGTCGATAAATATATCTAATAGTCGGTGATCCCGCCTTAATAGTATCTCGTACGATACAATATATAATATGACATCCTCGAGTCAAGAGTGCGGATCTATCATCATAATCAAATCACGTACGGTAAATCCATCGTACGGCATCCCAAATCTGGGTATGGGTCGAATATCACATTATCTCATTATTCATCTGATATCCTTATCATCAAATCCTATATTAGGGGTACTAATCTAAAGTCTAGTACATATTGATACCATCTACAAATATAAATTCGTGTGTATGAAAACACATCGATAATATCATGTCGTATCTCATAATACGAACCAAGTCTCATCACCGATCTCGTGGCATCATACCCAATCACATCGACTCATCTCCAAGTACCATTTACTATCCTCATTATCCATGTATATGTATACATATATATATATATACATACTCATAAATATATATGTGTGTGTGTATATATATCCCCATATACGCAGAAGAAAGTAAAATGTATGCGAGTGTGTGTGTATGCGTGTATGCAAATCATTAATCTAGGGTTTCGCGACTAAGAAGCTAAACTAAGTTACTTCTAATTACACTAAACTAACCCATGAACACATAAACATATCCTGATGATCATAGTCTCGCAATACACACCTTTATATATATAATATAATATATTCGTATTTTACACTACGAAACTGCGGGGGTGCTATACGCCATCCACCTGACTTCCCCTGTAGATATATATCTACTCACCATGATCCTTGCTTGCCGAATTCTATGATGCCATACTCATCCTTGTCATTCATGTCCACTCGAGGGTACCTACATATATACACACACAGTATCGTAAACTGAAATCGCGAACGAAAACCAAAACGGCACGCGTATCACGCATAGGTTAAAACCTATGGTCTCGCATGCAAGACACTACCAAATAACCCTCGTTGTTGACGTTCAAACGCCACACGACGGAACACAACAAAAAATACCAAATCCCAATTCATTAAAAGCCGCAAAACAAAATCAGAAACTATGTAAAACACTTCCAGATTTTACCCTAGGTGAAATTAACCAATTTTGCATATGTGGAGGTTCTAATTTACTGAAGATAAAGCCCTGGACCAAGCACGAATCCTAAAATCCCTACCCTAGCCGCAAATTGCGGCCAGAATGATTAAAATTGCGTCCACATTGAAGGTATTGGGGCTGGGGTCTTTAGGGTATACTCTAGGTTGCCTGCACGACTCCCAGTAATCGCTATAAAATTTTCAGGTGTCCCGGGTCATAGCAGATCCCTAAACTTCATCACAAATCCCACAATTTTCCGATATCGGGGTTTCTAAGTTTGCTAATTGGGATTCTAGTCTCTGGTTTAGTCCAGTATACAATCACCACAGGGGTTGTATGGCCTCTACTAACCTCAATTTACACTTTCTCAATTCAAGAATCCCACAACCCTCTTCTAGGAATTTTCTAAGTTCACAAAACAACACTAAAACACTTCTAAAAATGCATGGATACTAAAGTGAATGAAATACTATACTAATGGTGAATAAAGTATCTCATTTGGCAACTCAAGAATTTTCTTGAGTTGCCCCAAGTGCTCAAAATCCGATTTTTCTTGGTCCAAAGTGTTTGTAGGGAGCTTGTGCATGTTTTTAATGAAGTGGAGATGAAGTTTTGATGAGTTTTTGATGATGAAGTGAGGATGAAGAGGAGGGGGAGTGAGAGAGCAGCCATGGAGGAAGTGGAGGGAAAATGATGAAGGAATGATGAAGGGAAACAATGGGAGCTAAGGTCAAATGACCCCTCACCTCTCTCTCTCTCTTCTCTCTCATGCCCATACCCTTTTCTTTATTCCATTGTCTTTTTCTTTTCTTTTCTTTTCTTTTCTTCTCTCTTCTCATTTAAAACCAAACCAAATGAAAAATAAAGAGAAGCCATGGTAGAAAAAATGTAGAAATGTGAAATAGGACATGGTGCATGTCATGTGCACAAATCAAGCTTAATGCACAATTAGTGATATTTAATCGTGATTAGCATTAAAATTGTATATAATGAATAATAAAAATTCATAATTTTCTTAAATCATATAAAACACCCTCATTTCCGTAATTCCTAAAAATTTCCAAATATTTCCCAATTTATCGGTACATAATTTTACCGCATCATTAAAATATTCATAATGTTTATTATTTAATTATTTAAATTCCCAAAAATAATATTTTATTTTTCTGAAATGTTACAGTCTTCCCCCTTAAAGAAATTCGGTCCCCCAATTTAAATTTAAACCCCTCAAATACTAAAACATTTCAGTAAAATGATCAAGTCGTCGGGGCTCCGAAATCATAAATACATAAAACACATCGTAGCGCAATGCATGCGCATGAAAAACGAATATATAAACCAAAATCCAAACTCCGTCAAGCATCCCGCAATCATCAGAGTTATGGTGAAGACACAATATCAAGATCCAATATGAAAATCAACATGATATACATCAAACTATAGTTGTACGTATCGTTAAAACATCTGAAAGAAATGCATGCCAAACCTTTTCAAGTCGTTGTGCGATGTGCGTATCACTGCACAGTGGCGGACGTCTATTGTAGGAAAATAACTATATATATATATACCCTTTGTTTAACATACACGTCCCGCCGTTTTTAAAAATAATTTAGAAGGTTTTCCTTGTTAAAAAAATTTCGTGTCATCTCGGACACGTAAGTAAATACTGAGGCTATAGCTCCTTTTTGGAAATCCCTTCGATAACTATCAATGCATGCAAGAATATAGTCAGGTACTATCCTCTGACTAGTCCTGCTCAGCTACTATACCAAATAGTAAATATCATAAAACATACTGTTCCAAAAGAAACCAATCCCAAAATGCGTACAAGAATGCCCCGTGCGTCTGGTGCGCACAGAAAACGAAATCCATGAATGTGCCATACATGTGCTCAGAAACAAAATCTATGTGCAACGGGTGTACACGAAACACCTGTCAAAGGCAACGGGTATGCCTGACAGCAATATCAGGTGCATCTGATATGCACGAAGAATCCCGATTTAGTGCATCTGGCGTGCACTAAAATCGCATCAAGCGCGTCAAGCAAGCGCAAGAATCTAAATCAAGTGCACGAGGTGCACGAAACAAATATCGAGTATCACAATCGAAATCGATGGTATACAACACATTTCAATCCAAATCCAAATCAGGTATACCGTGGTATATAATTTCACAACCATGTGCATCAGTGTGCACAAATCGAATCAAAATACTAAAAGTGAATGAAAACTATGCTGAAAGCACAAGTCAAATCACATGCATACCATAGGTATGAAATCAAAATCAGCATCTCGAATGACATCAAATCGAAGTCAAGTGCAACTGTTGTGCACAAAATCTCAATCTTCCAAATAAATCGCCCAAAATACCGAAATCAACAATGGCAGAAACAGTCCCGCTCTGGCACATCCTCTAAAGATCTCTGGCCCACTGTCATGGTAACTCATAACATATCTCGTCGATGATGCCGAACTCTGGCCTATTGAGTGTGCGCAATATGACCGCTCCTGGATCCAAGTCTTCTTATATAGTATTCAAGAAAGGTTCTGTCGAAGTCTCCCCCAGATCTCGTTTCTGCCGAACTGCCCGAAAGTTATCATCCTTTACTAAATCTGTTTCTTGTTCCGGAATGGCTGCATATTCATCACGACTCCTCCTGGAACATATATCCATATTCGACGCCTCTGCATGCGTATCACATCTCTGATGTCAACGGAGTGGAACGTCATCTCGTACGAACCTCTTACTCCACTTTTCTCTAATGTCGACTGATTTGGACTCGTCTCTTCATAGCTGTATGGACTGCGCTCCAACGGCTATACTCGTATCTGGAGTCTCCCAAGAAATGTATCCCATCACATGATATTCGAACGACGTCGAACTTTTCGATCGATTCGTCAAGTTTCCATAATCCCCCAAGAGCTCAACATCTTGAGTACAGTTTAATAATATCCAGTAAATGCCACAGTACCTGTGGACCAGCCATAGAAGAGAAAACCCAAGCCTCATTAATGGCACCACGGAACTACCGCAAACCCTAAGGTTTCAAAACGTTCTCATGGTCATTATATCGAGTTAGGGTTTCATTCTTCTAGAGGGTCCATAGAATTAATTGCATGTTTTTCCAAATACTTTAAACTTGGAAAAATGGGTTTCTGACATTCGATCGTTTCGTTTCGACTCTCAACGTATCTGCGTGAAGTCTTCTCTAGCTGGAATCAATCAATCTGATGACCTCGCATCGGGTGTGCAAACGAACCACATGTCCTAGTCATTCCTCCTTGGGTGACTAGCGATCTTCTACCATATCTCTAAGTATAAGCTCGTACTGCATTAGCTTCAAACATCTGGGGCGATATCTTGTCAATAGCAGCAGCAACAGGCTCATACGTCCGCACGTTGAACAGTGCCTCAATAATCAAGAATAATCGGTGCATTGACAGTCATCACATTCTGGCTGCCCTCTAGCAATGGCCCAATCCTCTGGTGCTGATCTGCATGTTCAAGAAATTTATAAAAGCGATCCATCAAATGCTCATGGCGCGAAAACACAATAGGGCGATACATCTATGCAATCGTGTGTCCCTGAAATCATGCCCTGGTCAATCCTCATCCGTGACGAGCTCGTGTAGACGCAACTCTAGCCGTAACTCTCTCTGCCCGTGTAATCGAGGCAGCAAAAACCATAACCGATATCGATGAGGATAAATCATAAGAATGAATATAATACTGTGTAAGGAAATGTACATCCTAAGGCTTCTTAAGCTGAGTAGCGTATCGTAAGTATGCCGCGGAACATACACACGGTATGTCACTCTCCTTAAGTCAACTACTCCATCAACCAAGGTCAACCTACGCGATGAAAGTTCGGGTCTAATACCCCCTCGACCAGGTCTAAGTTCCGTAAGGTCAAGCCTAGGTTCCAAATATATATTCGCCCTAGACTCCGCATAGTCAAACATAGACTCGAACCAAGGTTAACCTAGTGTTCTGATACCAACTTTGTCACGGCCCGAAATGGCACGTGACTGGCACTTGAATCATATGAAGTCTATAGGACCCCATCTAATTCAAGTAAGCCAAAATTCCAGAAATCTAAACCATTTAAAAGAAGAAAGAAGGAAAAGTTTAGTTTTAAAGAAAGTAGTTTAATCATCATAAGCCGAAGTATTGCATTTTAAAAACCTCAAGTCTTTTCTGAAAATTTAGACAGAGTTTCCTTTGTAAATACTGGCCCCAAAAGGGTACAACACATGAAATATATATAAAGGCATCCCCAAGCGGGAGCTAGCTCTTCGTCAATTGGCGGTCACAACCATGCAAGCAATATAATATAGAACGTCGAAGGGCGAGGGTCAAAACTCAAAAGGAAACCCAAAATCAACAAGAAAACCATAATAATACAAGCACGACTCTAAGATCGAAAGAATATACACTAGTCTTCTAAGTCTATAAATAATACAAGTCTGGTTGATGGAGTTTACTAGATACAACTGAAATAATAAAGTACAATGGTGGCCCCGATGCGAGTAAACCCACCTACCAAAGCAATCACCCGGAATGAAGTAATGTGCCAGCAAAGCCGCCAAGGCAAACCTGTAAGGCAAAACCTGTAAGAAACTGTGGCACAACGGGGGTGAGTTGCCAACTCGTGAGTAGAAAACATCACCGAGCAGAAATCGTATGTAAGACTCAATCCTAGGTCATACGAACAGTAATAACCTCAAAATGATAAAGCATGAAGCATCTAATAATGGCATAGGTAAACATCTATACATAAGTGTAATACCATGTGCTCGTGTCAGTGCCTCAGGTAGCAACATATCATAAATATGAGGTATGAATGCAATAAATGAAAACAGAATACATCATGAATGAGAAAACTGTTTTCTTTATATAGTGAGATTTCTGTAATTATATAAATCGAGGTATTATCAATGAAATCAACATAGAATCGATGTCAAGCATCGACACAAAACATATATCCCAATATCTCAATATCTCGGGCCCCGGCAATCCGGACTGGCCTGTATCCTCGAATCTCAATATCTAGGGCTCCGGCTATCCGGACTGGACCATAACATCAAATCTCAAAACCTCTCGCTCCGGCAATCTAGAATGGCCTATACTCCGATCAGTATCCTCCAGATATCCGTCGAGTCACAAAAAATCACCGGTCGGTAGTTCTCCCCTGCCAGGCTCAACGCCATCATCTGCGACCATCTTGCCCCGAGGTACCGCACCGGGTCCACCATGCACCCACAGACGATTCCTCCTCCTCCTCGAATCGGGTGTATGATATCGCTCAAGGGCCGAGAAAACTCATGGTGGATATATCTTAAATCATATCATGAGAAAACCGCAATTTTCTATCTTTTAAAAAGATAGTAAGTTTATAAAATCTTTGTGGTTTCTTCAAATCTAGAAATCTCATGGAAATCCGAAATCTCAATCTCAAGGGTAAATAAACAATGAAATACCGGTAATAAGTTCCATAATATTGCATGACAATAATTAAATGAATGAAACGGATATCAAGGAAGGAATGCAATAATTAACTAGCATATGGAAGCAATAACATATTGGAACTATCAGCTAACAAGCTATGTCAATGAAATAATATTCTCTAAAGAGTACGTGACATAGCAATTACCGATGATGATGTGTGTGAGCCGGCAAGTAGGTGTACGTGGAGCATACGCATCATCGGTAATGGTGCTGGTGTCCTGACAGCATTATTTTAATAATAACTAATGAAAACACAAATAAGCACGCAATGCGATACAAACAGCAAGAATATGCGGAATATGAATAATAACACAACATATAAGAATACACATTTATATATATGAGTCATACAGTTTCGACATTTGAAATAACACGAATCGTGTGTTTAGAAAATAGGGGCTATGGTGTTTTTAAGAAAAAGTACGCCCCTTTGAAATATCCGTAGTATCCCTTGGCCTGTCTTTAAAATACTCATGATTCGTTAGCTTTTGAAATAGGTATGACTCGAACCCAGTCTAACATCTACTATGTAAACTACAGGACTAAATGAAAGGGGTAAGGAAAACCACCTAAGTCTGAGTCGATAAATATATCTAATAGTCGGTGATCCCGCCTCAATAGTATCACGTACGATACAATATATAATATGACATCCTTGACTCAAGAGTGCGGATCTATCATCATAATCATATCACGTACGGCAAATCCATCGTACGGCATCCCAAATCTGGGTACGGGTCGAATATCACATTATCTCATTATTCATCTGGTATCTTTATCATCATATCCTGTATTAGGGGTATTGATATAAAGTCTAGTACATACAGATACCATCTACAAATATAAATGCGTATGTATGAAAACACATCGCATAAAGACCCGCTATAATATCATGTCGTATCTCATAATACGAACCAAGTCTCATCACCGATCTCGTGGCACCATGCCCAATCACATCGACTCATCTCCAAGTACCATGTACTATCTTCATTATCCATGTATATGTATACACACACACACACACACACACACACACATCTATATACATACTCATAAACATATATGTGTGTGTGTATATATATATATATCCCCATATACGCACAAGAAAGTAAAATGTATGCGAGTGTGTGTTTATGCATGTATGCAAATCATTAATCTAGGGTTTCACGACTAAGAAGCTAAACTAAGTTACTTCTAATTACACTAAACTAACCCATGAACACATAAACCTATCCTGATGATCATAGTCTCGCAATACACACCTTTATATATATAATATAATATATTCGTATTTTACACTACGAAACTGCGGGGGTGCTATCGCCATCCACCCGACTTCCCCCGTAGATATATATCTACTCACGTTGATCCTTGCTTGCCGAAGTCGATGACGCCACACTCGTCCTTGTCGTTCATGTCCACTCAAGGGTACCTACATATACACACACACAGTATCGTAAACTGAAATTGCGAACGAAAACCAAAACGGCACGTGTATCACGCATAGGTTAAAACCTAAGGTCTCGCATGCAAGACACTACCAAATAACCCTCATTGTTGACGTTCAAACGCCACACGAAGAAACACAATAACAAATACCAAATCCCAATTCATTAAAAGCCGCAAAACAAAATCAGAAACTATGTAAAACACTTCCAGATTTTACCCTAGGTGCAATTAGCCAATTTTGCATATGTGGAGGGTCTAATTTACTGATGATAAAGCTCTAGACCAAGTACGAGTCCCAAAATCCCTACCCTGGCCGCAAATTGCGTCCAGAATGATTAAAATTGCGGCCACATTGAAGGTATTGGGGCTGGGGTCTTTAGGGTATACTCCAGGTTGCCTGCACGACTCACAGTAATCGCTATAAAATTTTCAGGTGTCCCGGATCATAGCAAATCCCTAAACTTCATCACAAATCCCACAATTTTCCGATATCAGGATTTCTAAGTTTACTAATTGAGGTTCTAGTCTCTGGTTTAGTCCAGTATACAATCACCACAGGGGTTGTATGGCCTCTACTAACCTCAATTTACACTTTCTCAATTCAAGAATCCCGCAACCCTCTTCTAGGAATTTTCTAAGTTCATAAAACAACACTAAAACACTTCTAAACATGCATGGATACTAAAGTGAATGAAATACTATGCTAATGGTGAAGAAAGTACCTCATTTGGCAACTCAAGAATATTCTTGAGTTGCCCCAAGTGCTCAAAATCCGATTTTTCTTGGTCCAAAGTGCTTGTAGGGAGCTTATGCATGTTTTTAATGAAGTGGAGATAAAGTTTTGATGAGTTTTTGATGATGAAGTGAGGATGAAGAGGAGGGGGAGTGAGAGGGCAGCCATGGAGGAAGTGGAGGGAAAATGATGAAGGAATGATGAAGGGAAACAATGGGAGCTAAGGTCAAATGACCCCTCACCTCTCTCTCTCTTCTCTCTCATGCCCATACCCTTTTCTTTATTCCATTTTCTTTTTCTTTTCTTTTCTTTTCTTCTCTCTTCTCATTTAAAACCAAACAAAATGAAAAATAAAGAGAAGCCATGGTAGAAAAAATATAGAAATGTGAAATAAGACATGGTGCATGTCATGTGCACAAATCAAGCTTAATGCACGATTAGTGATATTTAATCGCGATTAGCATTAAAATTGTATATAATTAATTATAAAAATTCATAATTTACTTAAATCATATAAAACGCCCTCATTTCCGTAATTCCTATAATTTTCCAAATATTTCCCAATTTATCGGTATATAATTTTACCGTATCATTAAAATATTCATAATATTTATTATTTAATTATTTAAATTCCCAAAAATAATATTTATTTTTTTTGAAATGTTACAACTGAGCAGGAGATAGGAGAATAACCGGATTCCCACGCCGCCCAAACGAAGAATAAGCATGTTGATGCATCTTTTTCGTGTATGTCAGTTATCGAGAACTGTTTCTCAGTTCATTTTACGTCCTGGGTATTAGATACCGGATCAGGATCCCACATATGTAATATATTACATGGGCTAAGGAAAGGTAAGGAACTGGGAGAGGGTGATCATTCCGTAAGAGTAGGGAATGGTGCAAATGTTGCAGCCAAAGCAGTTGACGAATATCACCTTGTGTTACCAAATGGTAATATATTGATTCTGAACGAATGCTATTACATTCCGACCCTGATATGCAATCTTATATCAGTTTCTTTATTGAGTAAAGAAGGATATAATTTTGTAGTATAGGATAATGTTATGAACATCTTCCTGGATCAAAAGTTGATTGGATCAGGCTCGTTAAATAATGGTATATACGTTCTAAATCAAACAACAATTCTTAATATACAGAACACACACAAGAGGAAGAGTTCAGAAAAGAACGAATCCTTCTTGTGGCATTATGACTAGGTCATATCAATGCGACACGACTAGCTAAGTTACATAAGGATGGATATTTGAATCCATTCGAATTTTCATCTTATGATACTTGCCAGTCATGTCTCAAAGGCAAAATGACCAAAACTCTGTTTAGTGGACACGGAGAAAGAGTTACGGAACTCTTGGGACTGATACACTGTGATGTATGCAGTCCTATGTCTACACATGCCAGGAATGGTTCCTCGTACTTCATTACATTCACTGACGATCTCTCAAGATACGGACATGTGTTCCTGTTGAAACAAAAGCCTGAAGCTTTTGAGAAATTCAAAGAATATAAGAACGAAGTCGAGAACCAAATGGGTAAAAGTATTAAGATCCTTCGATCTGATCGAGGAGGAGAATACTTGATCAATGTGTTCCTGGACTTTATAAAAGAGAATGGGATTCTCTCTCGGCTTACTCCTCCATATACACCACAGCACAACGGTGTATCGGAACGGACGAATCGCACCCTATTAGATATGGTGCGCTCTGTAATGAGCACCGCTGAGTTGCCTATTTCCTTTTGGGGTTATGCGCTTGAGACAGCGGCATACCTATTGAATCAAGTTCCATCTAAATCTGTACCTACCACACGATATGAGATATGGATTGGGAAGAGATCATATCTTAAACGAGTTAAGATATGGGGTTGTCCGTCCTATGTCAAAAGGCAAAATCCGGACAAACTCGAGGCACGATCAGTTCTTTGCAAGTTTGTGGGATATCCAAAGAATTCATATGGATATTTTTTCTACCACAGTGAGGAATAAAAGGTGTTTGTTTCTCAACATGCCACCTTTTTAGAAAAGGAATTTCTTGCAAAGGAAATTAGTGGCAAAGAAGTAGAACTGGAAGATGTTCCAGCTACACAAACTACAACTGAAGATTTAGTGGAACCAGAGGATTCGATAGTTCCCAACGCAACGAACCCCAGCCTCTCTGCCGATCTAGTAGGGTTCCTCATCCACCAGAGAGATACTATAGTTTTCTCATTGATGGTGGAAGCGAGGATTGCATTATGGAAGATGATGACCCGACTAGCTTTGAGCAGGCCATCACGAGTGGGGACTCTGTGAAATGGCTGGATGCAATGCGATCTGAGATGGAATTCATGTACACCAACAAAGTATGGACTTTGGAAGATGCTCCTGTAGGGGTAAAACCCATTGGGAGAAAATAGATCTTTAAGAAGAAACTTGGTGTAGATGGAAAAGTTGAGACTTTCAAAACTAGACTTGTTGCAAAAGTTTTTCGTCAACGACCAGGTGTGGATTATGATGAAACATTTTCTTCAGTGGCTATGCTTAAGTCCATCCAGATCCTACTTGCCATTGCTGCATACCATGACTACAAAATCTGGCAAATGGATGTTAAGACCGCCTTTCTAAATGGTGATTTAGAAGACTGCGTGTACATGACTTAGCCAGAGGGCTTCGTAGACAGTGGGAGTAGCGGAAAGGTGTGCAAGCTGCTTAAATCCATATACGGGTTAAAGCTGGCATCGCAGAGTTAGAACATCTGTTTTGATGTGGTAGTCAAAGAGTTTGACTTCATCAAAAACGTAGATGAACCTTGTATATACAAGAAGGTGGCAGAGAGTAAGGTTGTCTTCCTCGTATTGTACGTAGATGACATACTCTTGATATGAAATGATGTTCCTATGCTGCACTCGGTCAAGCTCTTCTTATCACAAAGATTCTCAATGAAAGATCTAGGTGATGCCTCCTGCATCTTGGGGATTAAGATCTATAGAGATAGATCTAAACGGATACTGGGATTGTCCCAATCTAGGTACATTGACACCATACTAAAGAGGTTTAATATGAAAGAATCCAAGCGTGGGAATTTATCCACGATCTCTGGACTCACTCTCTCCAAAGAGATGTCTCCTAAGACTGATTTGGAGTGTGCTCGCATGCAAGGGATACCCTATGCTTCGGCAGTAGGCTCTATCATGTGCGCGATGCTATATACCAGACCCGATGTAGCATACTCACTAAATATAGTGAGTAGGTATCAAGCAGATCTAGGAGAAAGTCACTGGACAGCTGTGAAGAACATTCTCAAGTACTTGAGAAGGACTAAAGAGATGTTCTTGATGTATGGTAACGGAGAACTCCAAGTGGAGTCCTTTACCGATTCGAGCTTCCAAAGTGATAAGGACGACTCTAAGTCGCACTCGGGATTTGTCTTTACCCTCAATGGAGGGGCGGTTTGTTGGAAGAGTTCCAAACATGAAACCGTGGCAGACTCGACGATGGAGGCTGAATACTGTTAGTTATATGTATGCTCTAGAGGCCATTACTGTACATACGTTGTATATTGTAGTGGATGCTTGGACATATATAGGGAGGACTTTCTTGCTCAACATGATAGTATGCTATCTGGTTACTCTTTATCTTAACATGTACTCTGATTGTCTCTATGTTACATGTTGATAAAGCCCTTAGGATGAGTACTTGACTACCAGGACTATGATGCAGATCATACTAGTAGGGACAGTGTAGTCGCCAAGTACATCCTTCAAATGTTCCTAGTCGTGGGAGTACCGAGATAGGGCATCGATACTCCAAAGTAGACTAGCGTATGCGCTTCTTGACCCATATGATGGGCGATGGATGATCCCATATCCACTGGTGTTTGACATCAGAGAAGGTATACGGGTACTCAGTGGAGACTGGGTACACTGGACGGACTCGCCGAGAACTCCTAGATGGTATTATACTTCACATCAGATGGCAGTTCTCTGGTGACCCTGGTACAGGTTAGTCTGTAGACCCGAAATCGTCATAGAGACTTGTGTGATTCCCACTATGCTTTGATTTCCATCATACCACGTCCAAGAGGGCGTGCAAAAAGGTGGCTTTTGGGTACAGTCCCGAATCACATGGAGGCAATGAGCGATAGGAGGGGTTTCGTTTCTCCCGGTATAGGGAGTTGATGTTACGCTGTGTTCGATTGGCTATAACTGGAAATCCCTGGACAGGGTTGCTGATTTACTGCTAAGTGTTAACAGTAGTTTCTCGAACTGTTATGGACCTCATATCGACACGACTTATCAAGCTACTGGGGTCTGACGTTTACCACCCCTAGGTGAGATATGCGACATATCAGACGAAGAGACCGGACTGTACGTGAGTGTTACTGGTCGGATTCACAGGAGAATGTACAGGCTTGCTTGTTGATCTTCTGATTGCTCAATACTTTGGTGGCTGTTACGTTTAGCTGACCGCTTGCAGCTTGTGCGTGTTTGATATGATCATCACCTACTGCCGGCGTATTGACGATTCTTTAGAGTCCTGCACAGAGGTTTCCTGGCTCAGCCAAAACGGAGTAGGAGCACATATGATATGTGCGGGACCGGGAATAATACGTGTATGTGATACCGTATTGGATTCTCGCGATATGAGATATCGGCCGGGTATATGTGATATAGCCGGATCATCGGATCAAGTGTTGATTCGATGAACTGATACATATTATATTAGTCGGTTATTTGTGAAACAGCCGGATTATCGGATCAAGTGTTGATTCGATAATTTAATGTATAATTATATATTTGATATATTATATTACATTAACTAATATAAGCTCACTTAAAGATTCTTTTTCTCACTCGGGTAATACATTGATATATATGTGATATATGTTAATTGTATTATTTTATTTTGTTATAATAAATATTGTATATGTGATATATAATATTGTAACATGTTATGGTTATAAATGCAACATGGTTTGTGGAGTTTAAATATGGTTAGGGTTTGGATTAGGGTTAAGCTTTCATGAAGCTTTCAAGAAGCTTCTTGAAGCTTTGACCTTGACCTTTATATTTTGTGATATTTTGCAAAGATATTTCTTTAACCCAACCCAACCCTTTAACCATAGTTAAATCTCTACAAGGGTTAAGTCTTCTTACTTAACCCATGGTTGTATTTCTAACCTCACACTAGTTTTCATTATTCATCACAAATGGATTTGCTTCATCATTTTCTTCTTCCTCTTGATAAAAAGGTTTCTAGCTTTTTCATAAGTGATGAAAATGAGTGAGAAATTGAAAACAAATGAGAGCTAAATTCCTGATTCATCATCCTCATCTATACTAAGGTAGATCATCTTTGTTATTGAAGATCGGAAGCAAGCTTGCATCTTTCTCTTCATGGAGCCTCTCAAGAGTCTGGGTACTCGATGATCGCAGTGAAGGGATCTCAACATGGAGCTTTAGAAGTGAAGGAACGGACTACAAAGGTTGTAATCCCTAACTCTTAGAAGTAAAGATGTTTACTTGTTCTTTGTTTCGCCTAATCTCTAGTCTAAGATCTTGGTTAGGGTTGTTCGGCACGTCTAAATTTTAAATCGGGCATGGTTGATGCCTTATAGACCCTTGTGACAGTGCCTACTAACCCTACAGTGGTATCAGAGCCAAGTTAGAGTTTTAGGCGAAGTCTAGACGAAGTTTAAAGTCCGATCGAACCCCGAAACACCTAGTTTTACCCCCTCTCTGGAAATTTTATAAAATGTTGATTTTTTCTGTATTAAAAATACTCAGAAAAATAAGCAGGGAATTCTAAGAATTGCAGAGAAGTACGAACCCATAACTCCCACAAGGGAGCGCGGAACCGCGGCCAAACCATGGGTTTGGCGGCGGTTCCGCGGCCACCCTTGGGAGTTAGGAGCCACCACTTCTGGAGTATATTCTTGGTTAATTTTGCATGTGTTCACATCATAATATTGCATTATTATATTCCCCATTCTTATTCGTTTTATAAATAAACAGGTGCTTTTGACGCATGTCTGCTACATATTACAGGTTAAAGGTTCTTGGACAGAAAACAGTGAAAACAATGTAAAGACGATGAAAAAGGGACTTTTGACCAACAAGTAGAAGGATCTTAGTCAAGCCTAGACGAAGAATAGTTCACAATTAACAAGGCAACACAAGGTCCAAAATTACAAAGCGAACGGTTAAAAGTCCACTGCACTACACATTGTGAAGATCTGGAGAATAAACAGAAGTCAATCTGAGAAAAGACCTGTATAAACAGGAAGCCAAAGTCATCATAAGCCAGCACAGGAAATCACAGAAGTCAATGCTCCTTGTTGACCGTGGAACCGCGGCCAAACAAGGCCTCAGGCCGCGGTTCCGCGGCATGGTTGAGCCCTTAGGGGAATAAATTTTTACCAAAATTTGGTTGCGGCGTTGACTAGTCTTCTGAGGGCAAATTTGTAAATTTAGACATGCGGATCAAAATGTAACCTTGGGTTTCCTATCCTCTATAAATAGGAACTCTAATCATTGTAATTTCGGATGCCTCCTTTTAATAATAAAATACAGATTTCTTTATGGAGAGCATCAGTGCCTCTTTTCAATTCAGAAATTCAGATCTGACAAACCTGCGTTGATGATTGGAGAGAGCCATCTGTAAGTAGATTTATTTAATTGCTCTAGTTTAGATTTTAATTCTTTGCCTTAGGTAGATTTAATTCATTGCCGTAGATAATTGTTTAGAGTTAGCTTTGGGGAAGGCTTTTGAGAGATGAAATCTCTCATCCCTTTCTTGCCCATTATATATTTTCAATAGGACTCCATGCATACACGCACACACCGCGCGCTACGGCATCCTACCCCTCGAGGTAACGATGATACCGTAGTATAAAGGCCCGGTTGTGCGCGTTTTCCATGGAGGTTAAGGTAAGGATCTCTAAAGGAAGGACAAGAACCTAGAGGAAGGAACACCTTCCCGAATGGATCTAATTCCCTTTATTAATAATTACCATAACTCCTCATAGATCTTCATTCGGGTATAGAAAGCGTTGAGATTTACTTGCATTTCCAAACCATCCCTAAACCTAACCCTAGCAAGATTTAGATCTAGATTAATTTAGTTTATAGATAGATCTAGTTTTTAGATTTAATAACCAATCCGAACACCCTTCGGAATTAACTCGTTAGCGCGATTAGGAGATTCACAACATCCCTGTGGACCGACTCGTACTCACCGGCTAGCTGCATAGCGACGCCGTTCTTGATTGCGGTAATATATAGTTTTTGAGATCAATCAAATGGCGCCGTTGCCGGGGATGGCGTGTTATTTCCTTTTTGCAATTTCGGGTTAATCAAAATTAAAAAAATCATAAAAATCTGAAGAAAAAAATTTATAAAAATATATCAATTGTTATTTTTTTGGAAAGGGTACTTTGTTGTGTGAATCTTGCAGGAACAATCGAGACGGATCTGGAAATTTCCAGAAAGCGAAATAGAAATCGGTAGATCTGAACAGAGAGAGATTTCAAAAACAGAACAGTACATTTTTTCGGTAGATTTGAACCCTCTAACTTGCCGCGCTTCCGCGGCCGCAACCAGACTTAGGCCGCGAAAACACGGCCATCTTGCTGACTCAGCGCCGCACAAAAATTTTGGGGACTCGTGCTAACCATCCCGCCGCGAAAACGCGGCAGGAACGCGTTTATACCGCGGAAAGGCGGCTCTATGGTTGCATCATCTTGTGGAATTTCCTCTGTAAGCCTCTCTGTTCTTTCTCTGAAAATCTTGATAAATCTTTTCTGTGAATTGCCTGCAGAATTCCTCACGCTTTAAAAATATATTCCCTTCCAAATAACGATCTTGTGCAGAATTTTTGCGCCACGCTTAAAATATAAATTGATTGCAAGTAATATTTTTCTGTTGCATATCTTTTATCAACAATCTTTTTGCAACAATTTCCAAATAAAGAGAAAAAGAATAAAAAAAATGGGAATTTTTTATTAGAAAACTTGCAAAATTTTGCCGCAAATAAATCCTTGCACCACCACCCAACTTTCTTTCTTTCACCCTTTCTTCTTACAACATGGGTACCCCACATAATAAATCACTAGCCGAACTTTGGTATCCCGAACCTAACTTTGCGTCGTACGTAAATTGCTTCGGTTAATTTAAAAACGATCCTTCCATGCCTAAAATATCTTTGAAAGATCAAATAGAAGCGTCTAGGAGAAACAGTTTGACCTTGCAACCCACTTTGTGTCAACCAAGTCAACCTTTACCACCTTCATATGTTGATACCACTTTTTCAAGTCCTGCTGTAACTCCTAAACCGATGTCCATTGCTGAGCATATTGCTCAATCTCGCAGTCGATCTTTCACCCCTCTCCACTCATCTACTTCTAGGGATCCACAAGACTATTCACCTTTTTATCCACATGTTGATCCTACTCCTGTCCAAACATCCACTTCCTACCAGTCCTACCCGACTTGCCCACCGTCACTAGACACAGTTTCTACACAGCCATTAGGGAGTTTCACATATCCAACCAATTTCGAATCTTTTACCGAAACCCCCTCACCACCTAAGTCTAGTTTGGAAGAGTCGTTGGAGGCTTATATCTTAGCAACAAACAAAATGACTAGGAATGTGGAAGCGTCCGTGGCCGCCCTTATGCAACCTACTGAACCGGTAGCTAGTTTCCAACTAGCTTTAAATTTTTCAATGTATAAAGAGGCGGTTGGACAGAGTGAGAATGTGAGAGGATTTCCAAATCAAACCTACCCATACCCAACTGAATCCAACAACTCCAATTTTCAAACATGTGTCCAAAATGATGAGTTGTGCGACTTTGTAGTGTTTGATTTACCAAATTGTGAAGAACCCCTTTCGAGTGAAACCACACCTAATCCGTTTGACCTTTACACCTCCACTCTAGAACCGAAAATGATAAATATCCATGCTTTTGAGGAGGTGTCAGAAAAAAAATGATTTTCACTTGATTGAGGATATAGACGCCGGGAATATTTCGGATGATGAACCTGTCGATTTGCTTGAAATCTTATGTCCAATTCATCATCCCGAGTCATTAATTGTTTCTCCCGAACTTCATATGCATCTTGATTTGGATGATAATGGCATGGATGAGTTGAATTTTGAGGAGAATTATAAGGATAGTAGTGAGGAGAGTTTTGAGGATCATATTGAGGTTGAACCATTTTTGTTTGATGTGTCTGATTTTCCAATCCATCCTCTTGAACCTTTAACTAAATCACCCTCCCTCCTTTCCATCGTTTCGACCACGCTTGACGACTGTGAGCTTGAAAACTTTTCCTTTGAATCTGACACAGTTCTCACAGACGATAACACCTACGAGTGTTTCACTTTTTCGGACGATGTTGATATCTCCCCGCCCGAGTTTGAGTCCTTTACATTTTCAGATGAGTTAGTTGAACCATCAGACTCGGTTGCTTACAGTCGTTTCGAACCATTGATAGAATCTTTCAAGTTCGAAACAGTTTACTACGGTGAGAAAGAGACTATCCCTAATTCACTCCCTGTCGTCATTCCTATCGTTCCGACCGTACAAGAGACCGTTACGCTTTCATCTCCTATACCAAGTTCGGCGTACCTATGTTTTCTTGCGAATCTTGAGGGATTTGACCCCATTTCTCGACGGGTTGATAGGTTAGCGCAATCGCTTTTAATACATCGGTCATCATAAATTGCGCTAATTTATTCACTCGATTTACACCCTCAAGATCGCGCACTCCTTCTTTCTCCTTTCCGCCATTCTTCTCCCCCACCGAGACCATATTCTACCCTTCTTCCCACACGGTCTCGTGTGTTTCTCATTTCTTTTCTCTACACCCCATTATTTCACCAACTCGGCCATTACCATGATAAGATTTTTGAATGGTTGGTGCTAACCTTTGGCTTGTGTAAGGCCAAGCTTAAGTTTTGGGGGAACCTTGTATATTTATGTATATATATTTTTTGTTTTCTTTTTCTATAAAAAATTTAAAAAAATTCAAAAGATAAAAAATTATAAATAAATAAACAGGGAAGTGCCCGCATTTTGATCCTCTTGGTATAGCATGACAGTGAGGACACTGTCAAGTTTAAGTTTGGGGGTATGCTCGATACATTTTCTTCCTTCGCATTCATATGTATATTTTTGCATTTGCATACTTATTTGAAAACCCATAAACATTTGAAAATTTCAAAAATTATAAAAATCAATGTATTCAATTTTGGCTATATTTGACTTGAGTTTGACAGATAGGTTAACTAGCTAGGAACAACTAAATCTTAGACTTAGTAAATTAAAAACCCTAAAAATAACCTTCCTTAAAGTTTAATGGTAGAAAGTATATGGCTTTGTAGTTTATTTAGAAATAGGCAAATTTTGAGTTCACTTTTTGGGCTAAGTTGAAGCAAGGGAAAAGTATTGATATTTTTATTAGAGTATAAGTTTGAAAAATAATTCCTAGCTTATGTCTAGATTCTGAAAATGTATACCCTACAATTTGCACAATCACGCACCTTGAAACTTGGAATAGTAGAGGAGACCTTGAAATGCTCTTGTCTAAAGTCCTTAGTACGAAGAAAATAAACAAAAAAATATACAAGGGTGAATAAAAAAAATGAACATTGGTTTTTGTGATTACTTAAGGCTGCAAAAACAGAAAAATATTTAGCGAGGGTGCTTCATCACCTAGTGCCTTAGACCAACTGGTTTGGGAGTCACTGCTAAAGCCTTGGGTGTTGCAAGACTAGGAAGTACGCTTTAATGTGCAAACACATCTTGTAATCGGTTGTTGGTACCTCAAGAAGTATTAACGGTCGCATGAAGGATGTGCAAGCAAAATTCATATAAAAATTCACTAATTATTAAGTACTTTGGACAATGGACGAGAGTATGATTGCTTGATTTGAATTTCCAAGTGTAGGGTGACTTATACACACACGTGGGGATATGTGATTGGAGTTTAGATGAGAGAAAGGAGTGAAGAATAGAACTTGTATCTTTAGTAGGGATGATAAAAATTCCTAAGTGGAGATGGAACCCTAGAAGGAAAACTTAAGAGATGCCGAAAGCTAGGTAAGTCTATAGAACATATATAATCTTAAGTTAGATGATGAGGAAGTGTGAAGAATCTGGGTGGATAATTTACAAGTAGAAGATAATAGAATTCCTTGTTGGAAAACTTAATTGGAGAACAAAAGTCGAAAAGCCAAATTAATAAAATTTTGTGGGTAGTATCCGCTGAAAACCCTCAGGAGACAACACTCCTCCTACTAGGGACACCTAGAGGTTTAACGGCTTGTTGCACATGCTCAGTGCAATCGCGTTTCCCTGCGAAAGTGCGGTTAGGTTTTATTGAGAATAAAAAAATAAGTTTGCTCGAGGACGAGCAAAAGATAAGTTTAGGGGTATTTGTTCACATCATAATATTGCATTATTATATTCCCCATTCTTATTCGTTTTATAAATAAACAGGTGCTTTTGACGCATGTCTGCTACATATTACAGGTTACAGGTTCTTGGACAGAAAACAGGGAAAACAATGTAAAGACGATGAAAAAGGGACTTTTGACCAACAAGTAAAAGGATCTTAGTCAAGCCTAGACGAAGAACAGTTCACAATTAACAAGGCAACGCAAGGTCCAAAATTACAAAGCGAACGGTTAAAAGTCCACTGCACTACACATTGTGAAGATCTGAAGAATAAACAGAAGTCAATCTGAGAAAAGACCTGTATAAACAGGAAGCTAAAGTCATCATAAGCCAGCACAGGAAATCACAGAAGTCAATGCTCCTTGTTGACCGCGGAACCGCGGCCAAATAAGGCCTCAGGCCGCGGTTCCGCGGCATGGTTGAGCCCTCAGGGGAATAAATTTTTACCAAAATTTGGTTGCGGCGTTGACTAGTCTTCTGAGGGCAAATTTGTAAATTTAGACATGCGAATCAAAATGTAACCTAGGGTTTCCTATTCTCTATAAATAGGAACTCTAATCATTGTAATTTCGGATGCCTCCTTTTAATAATAAAATACAGATTTCTTTATGGAGAGCATCGGTGCCTCTTTTCAATTCAGAAATTCAGATCTGACAAACCTGCGTTGATGATTGGAGAGAGCTATCTGTATGTAGATTTATTTAATTGCTCTAGTTTAGATTTTAATTCTTTGCCCTAGGTAGATTTAATTCATTGCCGTAGATAATTGTTTAGAGTTAGCTTTGGGGAAGGCTTTTGAGAGATGAGATCTCTCATCCCTTTCTTGCCCATTATATATTTTCAATAGGACTCCATGCATACACGCACACACCGCGCCCTACGGCATCCTACCCCTCGAGGTAACGATGATACCGTAGTATAAAGGCCCGGTTGTGCGCTTTTTCCATGGAGGTTAAGGTAAGGATCTCTAAAGGAAGGACAAGAACCTAGAGGAAGGAACACCTTCCCGAATGTATCTAATTCCCTTTATTAATAATTACCATAACTCCTCATAGATCTTCATTCGGGTATAGAAAGCGTTGAGATTTACTTGCATTTCCAAACCATCCCTAAACCTAACCCTAGCAAGATTTAGATCTAGATTAATTTAGTTTATAGATAGATCTAGTTTTTAGATTTAATAACCAATCCGAACACCCTTCGGAATTAACTCGTTAGCGTGATTAGGAGATTCACAACATCCCTGTGGACCGACTCGTACTCACCGGCTAGCTGCATAGCGACGCCGTTCTTGATTGCGGTAATATATAGTTTTTGAGATCAATCAGCATGCTTCTGGAAATTTTTAATTCTACTCAAGTGTTGAGTTTTCTGAGATCTTTTGTATTCGTTGATTCGATCGGAAAGTTTGACTTCATTTAAGCTTTTCCGGGTAATTTAGAATGCGTTAAAAAGTTCGAACGGATATCAATAACTCACTTTTTCCCCTGCCGGAAAATTTCCAAGTATTGGATTTTTTCCATAATTAAAGAACATTCATAGTCGTGCAAGTAACGCGGTGGACCCTCTAGAAGAACACAAACCTTAACTCAATTATGTGACCATCTGAACCGCCTCTAAACCTTAGGGTTTGGGGCAGTATGGCGTTGCCACATGTGAGGCGTTGGTTTGACCCTTCTACGGCTGGACCATTGGTACTGTGGCATCTGATGGATACTTTTTGAACTCCGCTCAAGTGTTGAGCTATTTGGGAAATCTTGGGTGTTTGTTTATTCGATCGGAAAGTTTAACATTGTCTATTTATCTGGAATGTGATACAATATTTGGAATCCACAAGTAGATATGAGATAACTAATTTGAATGTTATAAATCTAGCAGTTTAGTCTCATTAGATCGGTTGCCACGGGATTTTGATGTGATCAAAAGTCCGTCGCAATCACGTAGCGTACGGGGATACTCACCGGGTAAACTTAATAGATAGCCACGCCCCATAGCCCCGACCAAGTGACTGTAGGAGAACCCCGTCACCAAAAGCATCCGTTCGGGTGCTCGCGGCAGCGGTGTTCCGCCTTAGTGCACTTCGTCGACGGCATCCGGGGGTGCGACCGTCTACTAAAGTTTGCGACGAGCATTCGATCAGGATGTCGGGAATCTTGTTGAATTGCCCGACTTGATATTGAAAAGAGTTTTCGATATTGAGACTAAAATGCAGGGTTTATAATTGTTAGGCATACGATGTCTAAGGAATTCATTTGGTTAGGCATGAGATGTCTAAGAAGGTTGCGGATTCCAACTGTTGTAGTTTTACACTTTCTTTTCTGCGACCGTAAGTGTAATATGTGGTGTATCGCCGGTTTCGTTGCTATATATCAATGACAATTGGGATACGCATATTTACTTACGTTGATGACATGTGATGTTATGTGTTGTTGTGATATATTATATTGGATCGTTGTGTTTTGAATAGCCGGGGGTTTTATGTGAGATGGGGGTTTTTATTTTCATTCATGTAAAATTCATTGTATGTAATATTCTTTTATTGGAGCACTTCCGGGATTAGGTTGTTGTCACCATTGTATATTATTTACTTTTCCGCATTAGGTATACCCAAGAAGGGGAGCACAAGTAACCTGGTTCTAGGGTACAGTGGGAGGCCATCTCGAGGAGTCGAGACCGGGTCTCCTAACCCTGGAATTGGCAGTGTTACTTGCCGCTCTCGTAGGGGTCTAGGGATGTAGGTTTGGCTATTCATCGCGACCATGGAATCCGCGTTTTATACAGGCTCGCATTAAAACACGGACCTCCTAGTATATCCAATATTTCATATATGTTCTTCTGCTGCAATGTTTTGTGATGAGATCATATTACTGCCTGAGACGATTGTTTATATTATATATATAAGATATATTTTGTATATTGTTGATTTCGTTTCAAACGTGATGCTTGTGAAGCATAATAAAATAGGACTTCATTAATGAGATTAATGAAATAAAAGAAATCTAAAGATGTTGTAGAAACTTATTTAAAAAACAGGTAGCTCTAGTTCTTGCTTTGCATAGCGGTATTCCTTGTAGAATATCCAGCACCTTATTCGATAAGGAAAGAGCCGAGATCCCTTCACCGGGAGTGACCTCTTTAGCGAAACTAGCAGATGCTACACACTCGGTTTGTCTTTTGATTGCTTCTATATTTTTGCTTTGCATAGTGGTATTTGTGAAATATCCTGCACCTTATTCGATAAGGAAAGAGCCGACGATCCTTTCACCTGGAGTGATCTCTTTTGCAAAACTAGAAAAGCCTAAAAAACATTACATTTAAAATCACTCGATTCTACGACGATATCAATTTCATTACGGAAAGGGTTTTCTTAAAAACCTGTCGTAGCCCTCCGTCATTTCAGATAAGTACTACTTAGTATTCGTGCTGCGGTAGTTTGGCCTCCTTCAAGGCATAGTGTACGGTAGCTAACTAGTGATTATCTGCTAGCATACGATGCGATTGGATTAGGGTATTCATACGGCGTAGTTTGGCCTCCGTCAAGGGTCGTGCGGGTGGGTCTAATTCAATCAGAAAATGACGGGTTGAACTTGACTAGCGGACTATGGGTAGTTTGGCCTCCGTCAAGGTCATAGGACGCTAGGGGTAAAATATTATTGGGAATTTCAAGTGTTGAAATTTGCAATAAGATTGCATACCTCCTATGAGATAGTTGGATCCCGATACCCGCTGCGAGTAAGAGTTACTCCTGGGAGAGTTTTACACATTACAATAAGACGATCAAGTAGGTGTCTAGAAAGGTGTTAACGGGGTTACGTTCCTGGGAAAACGAGGTTTACTTTAATTAGGTACGTGCGAAAGTGCGGGGAACCTCCCTCAAAGTACCAGCACTGGCCTGGCTGAAAGATTGGCAAACTTGTAGGGTGTAATTAATCCCGGCTAGTCTTTCCTTTTAGGGTTTGAAGGAAGATTTGTCTAAAACAGTGGGAGACATCCTGATTAGATATATTAATAACCAATCTAATCTTGCAAGAGCATACACTGAGTGTTTTCTTCTATCTCTCTCTAGGTAGCGACCATATCACGCCTTAATCAAGATAATAATATGAATGTATTGACCGAACCCGCTTGTTATACTGCGCTAGGGAACGTTGGTCCCGCTCCAACTTATAATTGTTATAAGACAGAGCAGGAAATAGGGGATTACCAGAATTCCCGTGCCACCCAAACGAAGAAAGTGCATGCTGATGCATCTTCTTCGAGTATGTTCATTACCGAGAACTGTTTCTCAGTATCCTTTACGTCCTGGGTATGAGATACCGGATCAGGATCCCGCAAATGTAATTTGTTACATGGGCTACAGATAGGTAGAGAACTGAGAACGGGTGATAAGTTTCAAGAGTTGGAAATGATGCAAGTGTTGCAGCCAAGTCTGTTGGCAGTTATCACCCTGTATTACCAGAATACATTGATTCTGAACGAATGTTATTAGATACCGAACCTGATATACAACATCATATCAGTCTCTTTATTAGTAAAGAAGAATATAATTTTGTATTGTTGGATAATGTTTTGAACATTTCCTATATCAAGAGCTGATCGGTTCAGGCACGTTATCTAAAAGCATAGACATTCTAAATCAAACCACAGTTCTTAACGTACAGAACACACACAAGAGGAAGAGTTCAGAAATGAACGAATCCTTCTTGAGGCATTGTAGACTAGGTCATATCAATGCAACCCGACTAG
This sequence comes from Agapanthus africanus, assembly GCA_030015575.1. Taxonomy (NCBI): domain Eukaryota; kingdom Viridiplantae; phylum Streptophyta; class Magnoliopsida; order Asparagales; family Amaryllidaceae; genus Agapanthus; species Agapanthus africanus. Next base: position 198,660,463 of record CM057347.1, on the reverse strand, counting down.
CTGAAGTTACATAAAGATGCATGTTTAAATTAGTTTGGATTTACATCTTGTAAAACTTTCCAGTCATGTCACAAAGATAATATGACCACAGCTCCGTTTATTGGAAACAGAGAAAGAGTTAGTGAACTCTTAGGATTGATACATGATGATGTATGTAACATCCCCAGTCTACACATGCCAGGTTCTTTGTACTTCATTACATTCACTGATTATCTCTCAAGATTCGGACATATGTTACTGTTGAAACACAAGTCTGAACCTTTTGAGGAATCCAATGAATATAAGTTAGAAGTAGAGAACCAAAACAGGTATAAGTATTATGTCTTTTGATATGATCAGGGAGGAGAATACTTGAGCATGGAGATCCTGGACTATTCTAAAGGAGAATGAGATTCTCTCTCAGCATTACTCCTCCGTATACACCATAGCACGTCGGTGTATCGGGACGGAGCAATCGCACCCTATGTGATATGGTGTGCTCTATAATGAGTACTACTGAGTAGCCTATTTTCTTTTAGGGTTATGCATTTGAGAAGTTGCATACATATTGAATAGGGTTCCAACCGAATCAGATACCTACCACTCCATTTGTGATATGGTATGGGAAGAGCCAATCTCTTAAAGATGTTAAGATTTGGGGTTGTCCGGCCTATGTTTAAAAGCAAATTATGGACAAGCTCAAGGCAAGGTCAGTTCTGTGGAAGTTTGTTGGATATCCCAAGCATTCGCAAGGGAATATCTTCTACCAAACTGGGGAACAAAAGGTGTTTTTGTTTCTCAGCATGCCACCTTTGTGAAAGGGAATTTCTTGTGAAGAAATTAGTGGTCATGAGGTAGAACTGGAAGGAGTTCCAGCTATACAAACTGCAGCTGATGATTTGGTAAACCCGGAGGATTCAATAGATCCCAACGAACCTCAGCCTCTCCGCAGATCTAGTAGGGTTTCTCATCCACCTGAGAGATACTTCGGTTTCTCTATGACAGTGGGAGCGAGGATTGCATCATGAGATGATGACCCAACTAGTTTCGAGCAGGCCATACGAGTGATGACTCTGTGAGAATGGCTGGATGCTTAGCGATCTGAGATGGAATCCCTATACAATAACAAAGTATGGACTTTAGTTGCTTTATCTGAAGGATTAAATCCCTATCAGTAGCAAGTATATATTGAGAAGATTACTTGGTATACATGGAAAAGTTGAGACTTTCAAAGCTATGCTTAAGTCCATCCAGATCCTACTTGCCACAGCTACATACTATGACTACGATATCTGGCGGTTGGGTGTCATGACTGCTTTTCTAAATGATGATTTCGAAGAGAGCGTCTATAAGTACACAGCCAGAGGGCTTCATAGAAAGTGGGAGCAGCGGAAACGTGTGCAAGATGTTTTATGTGATAAATCAGGCATCGCGGAGTTTGAACGTCTGTTTTGATATGCTAGTCAAAGAGTTTGACTTCATCAAAATGGTAGATGAACCTTGTATATACAAAAAGGTAGTAGAGAGTATGGTGGTGATCCTCGTATTGTATGTGGATGACATACTCTTGATAGGGAAGGAGTTTCCTATGCTACACTCGGTCAATCTCCTCTTATCACAAAGATTCTCCATATAAGATCAAGGTGATACCTCCTAAATCCTGGATTATGGATCTATGAGATAGATCTAATTGGATGTTAGGATTCTCACTAGTTGTAGTGAGATGGTATCAATCGGTCCTGGGGAGAATCACTGGAAAGGTTCCAGGGTGATAAGGGCGACTGAATGTCAGTCGCAGGTATTGTCTTTACCCTCAGTGGAGGGACGGTATATTGGAAGAGTTCCAAGCTAGATACCGTTACTTACTAGACGATTAAGGGCAAGATACATCGTTACCAAGGATGATACCAAAGAGGCAGTCTGGATATATTTCAGTTCATGAGATGAACTTCGTTCCTGCCATTATGTGACAATGGAGTTATGGCTGATGCCTAGGAACCCCCGTCCCATCAGAGATCTAGACATATTCTTAGGCAGTATCGCCTGATCATGGAGATGGTTGATCTCCAGGGAGATCGAGGTTAGGAGAGTAGACACAAAGGACAACAGCGCGTATCCACTCACAAAGGCCTATTTCCCGGTAGAGACTTTTATGGGATGGTTGAGTATGAGATACTTCAACAACAGCTTATTGTTGGGTATGAGATACTACAACAGATGGCCTTAGTGCAAGTGGGAGATTGTTAGTTATATGTATGCCCTAGAGGCCATTACTGTACATACGTTGTATATTGTAGTGGATACTTGGACATATATAGGGAGGACTTTCTTGCTTGACATGATAGTATGCTATCTGGTTACTCTTTATCTTAACATGTACTCTGATTGTCTCTATGTTACATGTTGATAAAACCCTTAGGATGAGTACTTGACTACCGGGACTATGATGCAGATCATACTAGTGGGGACAGTGTAGTCGCCAAGTACATCCATCAAATGTTCCTAGTCGTGGGAGTACCGAGATAGGGCATCGATACTCCAGAGTAGACTAGCGTATGCGCTTCTTGACCCATATGATGGGCGATGGATGATCCCATATCCATTGGTGTTTGACATCAGAGAAGGTATACGGGTGCTCAGTGGAGACTGGGTACACTGGACGGACTCGCCGGGAACTCCCAGATGGTATTATACCTCACGTCAGATGGCAGTTCTCTAGTGACACTGGTACAGGTTAGTCTGTAGACCGGAGATCGTCATAGAGTCTTGTGTGATTCCCACTGTGCTTTGATTTCCATCATACCACGTCCAAGAGGGCGTGCAAAAAGGTGGCTTTTAGGTACAGTCCCGAATCACATGGAGGCAATGAGCGATAGGAAGGGTTTCGTCTCTCCCGGTATAGGGAGTTGATGTTGCGCTGTGTTCGATTGGCTATAACTGGAAATCCCTGGCCAGGGTTGCTGAGATTTACTGCTAAGTGTTATCAGTAGTTTCTCGAACTGTTATAGACCTCATATCGACACGACTTATCAAGCTACTGGGGTCTGACGTTTACCACCCCTAGGCGAGATATGCGACATATCAGACGAAGAGACCGGACTGTACGGGAGTGTTACTGGTTGGATTCACGGGAGAATGTACAGGCATGCTTGTTGATCTTCTGATCGCTCAATACCTGGGTGGCTGTTACGTTTAGCTGACCGCTTGCTGCTTGTGGGTGTTTGATATGATCATCACCTACTGCCGGCGTATTGACGATTCTTTAGAGTCCTACACAGAAGTTTCCTGGCTCAGGCAAAATGGAGTAGGAGCACATATGTGATATGTGTGGGATCGGGAATAATACGTGTATGCGATATCGTATTGGATTCTCGAGATATGAGATATCGGCCGGGTATATGTGATATAGCCGGATCATCGGATCAAGTGTTGATTCGATGAACTGATACAGATTATATTAGTCGGTTATTTGTGAAATAGCCGGATTATCGGATCAAGTGTTGATTCGATAATTTAATGTATAATTATATATTTGATATATTATATTACATTAACTAATATAAGCTCACTTAAAGATTCTTTTTCTCACTCAGGTAATATATTGATATATATGTGATATATGTTAATTGTATTATTTTATTTTGTTACAATAAATATTGTATATGTGATATATAATATTGCAACATGTTATGGTTATAAATGCAACATGGTTTGTGGAGTTTAAATATGGTTAGGGTTTGGATTAGGGTTAAGCTTTCATGAAGCTTTCAAGAAGCTTCTTGAAACTTTGACTTTGACCTTGATATTTTGTGATATTTTGCAAAGATATTTCTTTAACCCAACCCAACCCTTTAACCATAGTTAAATCTCTACAAGGGTTAAGTCTTCTTACTTAACCCATGGTTGCATTTCTAACCTCACACTAGTTTTCATTATTCATCACAAATGAATTTGCTTCATCATCTTCTTCTTCCTCTTGATAAAAAGCTTTCTAGCTTTTTCAAAAGTGATGAAAATGAGTGAGAAATTGAAAACAAATGAGAGCTAAATTCCTACTTCATCATCCTCATCTATTCTTGCCACTTAGTTAGGGTGTTTGCTTTGCTAATACTTGATTAGCAAAGCAAGAACTTGGGTTTGAGTTTCTTCAAGGTAGATCATCTTTGTTATTGAAGATCGAAAGCAAGCTTGCATCTTTCTCTTCATGGAGCCTCTCAAGAGTCCGGATACTCGATGATCGCAGCGAAGGGACCTCAACACGGAGCTTTAGAAATGAAGGAACGGACTACAAAGGTTGTAATCCCTAACTCTTAGAAATAAAGTTGTTTACTTATTCTTTGTTTCGCCTAATCTCTAGTCTAAGATCTTGGTTAGGGTTGTTCGGCACGTCTAAATTTTAAATCGGGCATGGTTGATGCCTTATAGGCCCTTGTGACAGTGCCTAGTAACCCTACAAATACATCGCTGCCAACGATGCTGCCAAAGAGGCTGTCTGGATGAAGAAGTTCATAAACAAACTTGGAGTGGTTCCGTCTATTGAGCATCCAATACTTTTTTATGGTGATAACAATGGAGCTGTGGCTTTGGCCAAGGAACCCAGATCCCATCAGAGATCCAGGCATATTCTGAAGCGGTAACACCTGATCCGGGAGATAGTTGATCACAGAGAGATCGTGTTAGTTATATGTAGGCCCTAGAGGCCATTACTGTACATACGATGTATATTGTAATGGATGCTTGGACATATATAGGGAGGACTTTCTTGCTCGACATGATAGTATGCTATCTGGTTGTACTTTATCTTAACATATACTCTTATTGTCTCTATGTTACATGTTGACAAAGCCCTTAGGATATGTACTTGACTACTGCGACTATGATGAGATCATAGTAGTGGGGCCACGGTAGTCGATGAGTACATCCTATAACTGTTCCTAGTCGAGGGTGTATCGAGACAGGGCATCGATACACCAGAGTAGACTAGCGTATACGCATCTTGACCCATATGATGGGCAATGGATGATCCCATATCCATCGGTGTTTGACATCAAGGATGGTGTACGGGTGCTCAGTGGAGACTGGGTACACTGGACGGACACGCCAAGAACTCCCAGATGGTATTATACCTCACGTCAGATGGCAGTTCTCCGGTGACACTGGTACAAAGTAGTCTGTTGACCCGAGATCGTCATAGAGTCTTGTGTGATTCCGACTGTGCTTTGATTTCTATCATACCACGTCCAAGAGGGCGTGCAAAAAGGTGGCTTTTGGGTACAGTCCCGAATCATATGGAGGCAATGAGCGATAGGAGGGGATTCGTCTCTCCCGGTATAGGGAGTTGATGTTGTGCTGTGTTCGATTGGCTATAACTAGGAAATCCCTGCCCAGGGTTGCTGAGATTTACTGGTAAGTATTATCAGTAGTTTCTCGAATTGTTATAGACCTCATATCGACACGACTTATCGAACTACTAGGGTCTGACGTTTACCACCCCTAGGCGAGATATGCGATATATTAGACGATGAGACCGGACTATACGGGAGTGTTACTGATTGGATTCACAGGAGAATGTACAGGCTTGCTTGTTGATCTTCTGAGCGCTCAATACCTGGGTGGCTGTTACGTTTAGCTGACCGCTTGCAGCTTGTGGGTGTTTGATATGATCATCACCTACTGCCGGCGTATTGACGATTCTTTAGAGTCCTACACAGAGGTTTCTTGGCTCAGGCAAAACGGAGTAGGAGCACATATGTGATATGTGCGGGACCGAGGATAATGCGGTATATGATACCGTATTGGATTCTCGCGATATGAGATATCGGCCGGGTATATGTGATATAGCCGGGTCGTCGTATTAGTCAGTTATATGCGATATAGCCGAATTGTCGGATCAAGTGTTGATTCGATAATTTAATGTATAATAATATATATGATATATTAAATTACATTAACTAATATTAGCTCACTAAAAGATTCTTTTTCTCACTCGGGTAATACATTGATATATATGCGATATATGTTAATTGTATTATTTTATTTTGTTACAATAAATATTATATATGTGATATATAATATTGTAACATGATATGATAACTAATGCAACATGATTAGTGGAGATTAAACAAGATTAGGGTTTGATTTGGGTTAGTTCATTCATGAACCTTCTAGAAGGTTTCTTTTTGTTTTTGTAAAGATATTTTCAAGTGACTCATGCTTTAACCCAATCCAAACCCTAGCCCTAGTTAAATCTCTACAAAGGTTTAGTTAACCATGGTTGCATTATTCATCATTATCATCTTTTCATTATTCATCACAAAAGGATTCTAATCATTCTTCATCTTTTTCTTGCTTGAGTTCTTCATGAAAAGCTTTCTTGCTTTGATTTTGTGATGAAAAATGAGTGAGAATAAGAAAACAAATGAGAGCAAAAATCCTACTTCATCATCCTCATCTATCCTTGCCATTTAGATGAGGGTGTTCACTTAATTTAGTGAGTGTTAGCTTGTGTTAATGAAACTTCAAGGTAGATCATCTTTGTTATCGAAGATCGGAAGCAAGTTTGCATCTTTCTCTTCGCGGAGCCTCTCAAGAGTCCGGAACACGATGATTGCAGCGAAGGGACCTCAACATGGAGCTTTAGAAGAGAAGGACCGGATCTACAAAGGTTGTAATCCCTCTCACTTAGTGTTAAAATGTTTAACATGCTTATTTTCGCCTAATCTCTAGTTTAAAGATCCGGCTTTGGGTTGTTCGGCACGGCTAAATTTTTATTCAGGCATGGTTGATGCCTCGTAGACTCTTGTGCGCGTGCCTAGCAACCCTACAGTGGTATCAGAGCCAAGCTAGAGCTTTAGGCGAAGTTTAAAGTCCGATCGAGCCCGGAAACCCCGATATTCACCCCTCTCTGGACATTTTCTTAAAATGTGATTTTTTCTGTACTAAAAATACTCAAAAAAATCAGCAGGGAATTCTATGGATATATGTGAAAAACGAGCCACTAACTCACTTAAACGGCCGCAGAACCGCGGCAATGACATGCCATTAGCGGCGGTTCCGCGACGCAACAGTAGAGTTAGGGTTTCGTTTTTGTACAGTTCCATCCGTATGTGTTTCCTGATGTTTCTGGGTATTTTTAAATATACTCAAGTGTTGAGTTTTCTGGGGTGTATTGGGGACTCGTTGATTCGATCGGATAATTTAACTTTGTTTAGTTTGTCCGGGTAATTTTTTAGAACGTGTTAAAAAGTTCGAACGGATATCAATAACTCACTTTTTTCCCCTGCCGGAAAATTTCCAAGCATTAGATTTTCCCGTAATTTAAGAACGTTCTAAGTCGTGCAAGTAACTCGGTGGACCCTTTAGAAGACAACAAACCTTAACTCGATTATGTGACCGTCTTGAACTGCCTCTAAACCTTAGGTTTTGTGGCAGTACGGCGTGCCACATGTGAGGCGTTGGTTTGACCCTTCTATGGCTGGACCATTGGTACTGTGGCATGTGATGGATGTTTTAAAACTAATTTCAAGTGTTGAGAACTATTTGGGAAAACTTGGGTGTTTGATTATTCGATCGGAAAGTTTAACATTGTCTATTTATCTAGAATGTGATACAATATTTGGAATCCACATGTAGTTATGAGATAACTAATTTGAATGTTATAAACATAGCAGTTTAGTCTCAATTGATCGGTTGCCATGGAATTTTGATGTGATCAAAAGTCCGTCGCAATCACGTAGCGTACGCGGATACTCGCCGGGTAAACTTAATAGACAGCTACACCCCATTGCCCCGACCAAGTGACTGTAGGAGAACCCCGTTGCCAAAAGTATCTGTTCGGGTGCTCACGGCAGCGGTGTTCCGCCTTAGTGCACTTCGTCGACGGTATCGGGGGTGCGGCCGTCTACTAGAGTTTGCGACGAGCATTCGATCAGGATGTCGGGAATCGTGTTGAATTGACCGACTTAATATTGAAAAGAGTTTTCGATATTGAGACTAAAATGCGGGGTTTATAATTGTTAAGCATGAGATGTCTAAGGAATTCATTTAGTTAGGCATGCGATGTCTAAGGAGGTTGCGGATTCCAACTGTTGTAGTTTTACACTTTCTTTTCTGCGACCGTAAGTGTAGTGTGTAGTTGTATTGCCGGTTTTCATTGCTATACATCAACGACGATCGGTGTATGCATACTTACTTACGTTGATGATATGAGATATTATGTGTTGCTGTGATATATTATATTGGATCGTCGTGTTCTGAATAGCCGGGGGTTTTATGTGAGATGAGAGTTTTTCTTTTTCATTCATATAAAATTCATTTGTATGTAATATTCTTTTATTGGGGCACTTCCGGGCAGAGGATGATGTCACCATTGTATATTATTTACTTTTCTGCATTAGGTAGACCCAAGGCGGGGAGCACAAGTAACCGAGTTCTACGGTCCAGTGGGAGACCATCTCGAGGAGTCGAGACCGGGTCTCCTAACCCTAGAATTGGCAGTGTTGCTTGCCGCTCTCGTAGGGGTCTAGGGATGTGGGTTTGGCTATTCATCGCGACCGTGGAATCCGTGTTTTATACAGGCTCGTATTAAAACACGGACGTCCTAGTATATCCAATATTTCATATATGTTCTTCTGCTGCAATGTTCTGTGATGAGATCATATTACTGCCTGAGACAAATGTTTATATTATATATATATATGAGATATATGTTATATTGCAGATTTCGTTTCAAATGTGATGCTTGTGAAGCATATTAAAATGGGACTTCATTAATGAGATTAATGAAATAAAAGAAACCTAAGATGTTGTAGAAACTTGTTTAAAAACTGGTAGCTCTAGTTCTTGCTTTGCATAGCGGTGTTCCTTGTAGAACATCCAGCACCTTATTCGATAAGGAAAGAGCCGAGATCTCTTCACCGGGAGTGACCTCTTTAGTGAAACTAGCAGATGCTACAAACTCGGTTTATCTTTTGATTGCTTCTATAGTTTTTGCTTTGCACAGCGGTATTTGTGAAATATCCTGCACCTTATTCGATGAGGAAAGAGCCGACGATCCCTTCACTGGGAATGACCTCTTTAGCAAAACTAGAAAAGGCATCAAAAACATTCCATTTAAAATCACTCGATTCTACAACGATATCAAGTTCATTACGCAAAAGGTTTTCTTAAAAACCTGTCGTAGCCCTCCGTCATTTCAGATAAGTAATAGTTAGTATTCGTGCTGCGTTTGTTGACTTTGTCAAGGCGTAGTGTGCGGTAGCTGAGTAGTGCTTATCTGTAAAGCATATGATGCGATTGGATTAGGGTAGTCGTGCGGCCTTGTTGACTTAGTAAAGGGTCATGCGGGTGGGTTTAATGCAATCGGAAAATGACGGGTTGAACTTTACTTGCGGTCTATGGTTTGTTGATTTAGTCAAGGTCATAGATCGCTTGGGGCAAAATATTATTGGGAAATTCAAGTGTTGAAATTTGCAATGAGATTGCATACCTTCTATGAGATAGTTGGATCCCGATACCCGCTGCGAGTAAGAGTTACTCCTGGGAGAGTTTTACACATTACAATTAGCCGATCAAGTAGGTGTCTAGAAAGGTGTCAACGGGGTTACGCCCCTGGGAAACGAGGTTTACTTTAATTAGGTTCGTGCGAAAGCACGGGGAATCTCCCTCAAAGTACCGACACTGGCCTGGCTGGAAGATTGGCGAACTTGTAGCGTGTAATTAATACCGGCTAGTCTTTCCCTTTAGGGTTTGAAGGAAGATTTGACTAAAACAGTGGGAGACGTCCTGATTAGATAAATTGATAACCAATCTAATCTTGTAAAAGCGCACACTGAGTGTTTTCTTCTCTCTCTCTCCAGGTAGCGACCATGTCACGCCTTAATCAAGATAATAATATGGATGTATTGACCGAACCCGCTTGTTATACTGAGCTGGGGAACGTTGGTCCCGCTCCAACTTATAATTGTTATAAGACAAAGCAGGAAATTGGGGATTACCAGAATTCCCGTGCCGCCCAAACGAAGAAAGTGCATGCTGATGCATCTTCTTCGGGTGTGTTCATTACCGAGAATTGTTTCTCAGTATTCTTTACGTCCTGGATATGTGATACCGGATCAGGATCCCACATATAATTTGTTACATGGGCTACAGAAAGGTAGAGAACTGAGAACGGGTAATAACTTTCATGAGACAGAAACGGTGCAAGTGTTGCAGCCAAGTCTGTTGGTCACTATCACCCTGTATTATCAGAATACATTGATTCTAAACGAATGTTATTAGATACCGAACCTGATATACAATATCATATCAGTCTCTTTATTAGTAAAGAAAGGATATAATTTTGTATTGTTGGATAATGTTTTGAACATTTCATATATCAAGAGTTGATCGGTTCAGGCACGTTATCTAAAAGCATTGACGTTCTAAATCAAACTACAGTTCTTAGTATACAGAACACACACAAGAGGAAGAGTTCAGAAATGAACGAATCCTTCTTGAGGCATTGTAGACTAGGTCATATCAATGTGACCCGACTAGCTGAAGTTACATAAAGATGCATATTTAAATTTGATTAAATTTACATCTTATGAAACTTGCCGGTCATGTCACAAAGATAAGATGACCACGGCTCTGTTTATTGGAAACAGAGAAAGAGTTAGTGAACTCTTGGGATTGATACATGCTGATGTATGAACGTCCCCTGTCTACACATGCCAAGACCGGTTCTTTGTACTTTATTATATTCACTAATGATCTCTCAAGATTCGCACATGTGTTCCTGTTGAAACACAAGTCCGAAGCATTTGAGATATTCAAATAATATAAGTTAGAAGTAGAGAACCAAAAATGGGTAAAAGTATTATTTTCTTTGATGAGATCAAGGAGGAGAATACTAGAGCACGGAATTCCTGGACTATTCTAAAGGAGAATGAGATTCTCTCTCAGCATTACTCCTCCGTATACACCATAACACGATGGTATATCAGGGCGGAGCAATAGCACCCTATGTGATATGGTATGCTCTATGATGAGTAATACTGAGTTTCCTATTTCCTTTTGGGAGTTATGCACTTGAGAAGCTGCATACCTATTGAATAGGGTTCAAATCAAAGCAGTTGCCTACCACTTCATATGTGATATGGAAAGGGAAGAGCCCATATCTTAAGTTTGTTAAGATTTGGGGTTGTCCGGCCTATGTCTAAAAAGCAAAATCCGAACAAGATCGAGGAAAAGTCAAGTTTGTTGGATTTCCCAAGCATACGCAAGGGAATATCTTCTACCTAACCGAGAAACAAAAATGTTTTGTTTCTCAACATACCACTTTTGTGAAAGGGAATTTCTTGTGAAGAAATTAGTGGTCATGAGGTAGAACTGGAAGGAGTTCCAGCTATACAAACTACAGCAGATGATTTGGTAGAACCAAAGGATTCAATAGCTACCAACGAACCTCAACCTCTCCACCGATCTAGTAGGGTTCCTCACCCACCTGAGAGATACTTCGGTTTCTCTATGACAGTGGGAGCGAGGATTGCATCATGAGATGATGACCCAACTAGATTCGAGCAGGCCATCAGGAGTGTGACTTTGTAAGAATGGCTGGATGCTTAGGGATCTGAGATGGAATCCTTAAACTCCAACAAAGTATGGACTTTGGTTGCTTTATCTGAAGGGTTAAAACCCCATCAGGAGCAAGTATATCTTGAGAAGATTACTTGGTGTACATGGAAAAGTTGAGACTTTCAAAGCTATGCTTAAGTCCATCCAGATCCTACTTGCCACGGCTACATACCATGACTACGATATCTGGCGGTTGGGTGTCATGACTACTTTTCTAAATGATGTTTTAGAAGAGAGCGTCTATAAGTACATAGCCAGAGGACTTCGTAGACAGTGGGAGCAGCGGAAACGTGTGCAAGATGTTTTGTGTGATAAAACAGACATCGCGGAGTTGGAACATCTGTTTTGATGTTGTAGTCAAAGAGTTTGACTTCATCAAAATGGTAGATGAACCTTGTATATACAAAAAGGTAGTAGAGAGTATGGTGGTGATCCTCGTAGAGTACGTGGATGACATACTCTTGATAGGGAAGGAGTTTCTTATGCTACGCTCGGTCAATCTCCGTTTATCATAAGGATTCTCCATATAGGATCAAAGTGATACCTCCTAAATCTTGGGTTTTGGATCTATGAGATAGATGTAATTGGATGTTAGGATTCTCACTAGTTGTAATGAGATGGTATCAATCGATCCTGGGGAGAATCACTGGAAAGGTTCCAGGGTGATAAGGACGACTGAATGTCAGTCGCAGGCATTATCTTTACCCTCAGTGGAGGGACGGTATGTTGGAAGAGTTCCAAGCTAGATATCGTGACTTACTAGACGATTAAAGGCAAGATATATCGTTACCAAGGATGCTACCAAAGAGGCAGTCTGGATTTATAAGTTCATGAGATGAACTTCATTCCTACCATTGTGTGACAATGGAGTTGTGGCTTTTGCCAAGGAACCCCCCATCCCAACAGAAATCCAGATATAATTCTTAGGCAGTATCACCTGATCATGGAGTTGGTTGATCTCCAGGGAGATCGAGGTTAAGGAGAGTAGACACAGAGGACAACAGCGCGGATCCACTCACAAAGGCCTTTTTCCCAGTAGAGACTTTTATGGGATGGTTGAGTATGAGATACTTCAACCGCAGCTAATTGTTGGGTATGTGATACCACAACAGATGGCCCTAGTGCAAGTGGGAGATTGTTAGTTATATGTATGCCCTAGAGGCCATTACTGTACAAACGATGTACATTGTAATGGATGCTTGGACATATATAGGGAGGACTTTCTTGCTCGGCATGATAGTATGATATCTGGTTGTACTTTATCTTAACATATACTCTGATTGTCTCTATGTTACATGTTGATAAAGCCCTTAAGATATGTACTCGACTACTGGGACTATGATGAGATCATACTAGTGGGGCCACGGTAGTCGATGAGTACATCCTATAACTGTTCCTAGTCGAGGGTGTATCGAGACAGGGCATCGATACACCAGAGTAGACTAGCGTATACGCATCTTGACCCATATGATGGGCGATGGATGATCCCATATCCATTGGTGTTTGACATCAAGGATGGTGTACGGGTGCTCAGTGGAGACTGGGTACACTGGACGGACTCGCCGAGAACTCCCAGATGGTATTATACCTCACGTCTGTTGACCCAAGATCGTCATAGAGTCTTGTGTGATTCCCACTGTGCTTTGATTGACATCATACCACGTCCAAGAGGGCATGCAAAAAGGTGGCTTTTGGGTACAGTCCCGAATCACATGGAGGCAATGAGCGATAGGAGGGGATTCGTCTCTCCCGGTATAGGGAGTTGATGTTGTGCTGTGTTCGATTGGCTATAACTAGGAAATCCCTGGCCAGGGTTACTGAGATTTACTGGTAAGTGTTATCAGTAGTTTCTCGAATTATTATAGACCTCATATCGACACGACTTATCGAGCTACTAGGGTCTGGCGTTTACCACCCCTAGGCGAGATATGCGACATATCAGACGACGAGACCGGACTGTATGGGAGTGTTACTGATTGGATTCACAGGAGAATGTACAGGCTTGCTTGTTGATCTTCTGAGCGCTCAATACCTGGGTGGCTGTTACGTTTAGCTGACCGCTTGCAGCTTGTGGGTGTTTGATATGATCATCATCTACTGCCGGCGTATTGACAATTCTTTAGAGTCCTACACAGAGGTTTCTTGGCTCAGGCAAAACGGAGTAGGAGCACATATGTGATATGTGCGGGACCGAGGATAATGCGGTATGTGATACCGTATTGGATTCTCACGATATGAGATATCGGCCGGGTATATGTGATATAGCCGGGTCATCGTATTAGTCGGTTATATGCGATATAGCCGAATTGTCGGATCAAGTGTTGATTCGATAATTTAATGTATAATAATATATATGATATATTAAATTACATTAACTAATATTAGCTCACTAAAAGATTCTTTTTCTCACTCGGGTAATACATTGATATATATGCGATATATGTTAATTGTATTATCTTATTTTGTTATAATAAATATTATATATGTGATATATAATATTGTAACATGATATGATAACTAATGCAACATGATTAGTGGAGATTAAACAAGATTAGGGTTTGATTTGGGTTAGTTCATTCATGAACCTTCTAGAAGGTTTCTTTTTGTTTTTGTAAAGATATTTTCAAGTGACTCATGCTTTAACCCAACCCAAACCCTAGCCCTAGTTAAATCTCTACAAAGGTTTAGTTAACCATGGTTGCATTATTCATCATTATCATCTTTTCATTATTCATCACAAAAGGATTCTAATCATTCTTCATCTTCTTCTTGCTTGAGTTCTTCATGAAAAGCTTTCTTGCTTTGATTTTGTGATGAAAAATGAGTGAGAATAAGAAAACAAATGAGAGCAAAAATCCTACTTCATCATCCTCATCTATCCTTGCCATTTAGATGAGGGTGTTCACTTCATTTAGTGAGTGTTAGCTTGTGTTAATGAAACTTCAAGGTAGATCATCTTTGTTATCGAAGATCGGAAGCAAGTTTGCATCTTTCTCTTCGTGGAGCCTCTCGAGAGTCCGGAACACGATGATTGCTGTGAAGGGACCTCAACATGGAGCTTTAGAAGTGAAGGACCGGATCTACAATGGTTGTAATCCCTCTCACTTAGTGTTAAAATGTTTAACATGCTTATTTTCGCCTAATCTCTAGTTTAAAGATCCGGCTTTGGGTTGTTCGGCACCGCTAAATTTTTATTCGGGCATGGTTGATGCCTCGTAGACCCTTGTGCGCGTGCCTAGCAACCCTACAGATTGAGGTCAGGAGAGTTGACACGAAGTACAACACTACGGATCCACTCACGAAGGCCATACGCCAGATACAATTTGAGAGACTCTTCGGGATGTTGGGTATGAGATACTACAACAGCTGGCCTTAGTGCAAATGGGAGTTTGTTAGTTATTTATATGCCCTAGAGGCCATTATTGTACATATGATGTATATTGTAGTGGATGCTTGGATATATATAGAGAGGACTTTCTTGCTCGACAAGATAGTATGTTATCTGGTTGCTCTTTGTCTAAACATGTTGACTTGTATTGTGTTACTGTCTTGCTCTCACATGTTGATAAAGCCCGTAGGATATGTACTTGACTACTAGGACTATGATGCAGACCATACTAGTGGGGCCAGGGTAGTCTACGAGTACATCTTATAATTGTTCCTAGTCGAGGGTGTATCGAGACAGGGCATCGATACTTCAGAGTAGACTAGCGTATACGCATCTTGACCCATATGATGGGCGATGGATGATCTCACATCCATTGGTGTTTGACATCAAAGATGGTATACGGGTGCTCAGTAGAGACAGGGTACACTAAACGGACTCGCTGAGAACTCCTAGATGGTATTATACCTATCGTCGGATAGCAGTTCTCTGGTGACACTGGTACAGGTTAGTCTGTAGACACGAGATCGTCATAGAGTCTTGTGTGATTCCCACTGTGATTTGATTTCCACCTTACCACGTTCATGAGAACGTGCAAAATGGTGGCTTTTGGGTACAGTCCCGAATCACATGGAGGCAATGAGCGATAGGAGGGGTTTCGTCTCTCCCGGTATTGGGGGTTGATGTTGCGCTGTGCTTGATTGGCTATAAATGGAAGTCCCTGGCCAGGGCTGATATGGAGATCTACTGGTAAGTGTTATCAGTAGTTTCTCGACCCGTTATGAGCCTCACATCGACACGACTTATCGGTTACTGGGTCTGACGTTCTCCACCCCTAGACTGGATATGCGACATATCAGACGAAGAGACCGGACTGTACGGTAGTGTTACTGATTGGATTCGCAGGAGTATGTACAGGCTTGCTTGTTGATCTTCTGATCGCTCAATACCCGGGTGACCGTTACTTTTAGCTGACCGCTTGCGGCTTGTGGGTGTTTGATATGATCATCACCTACTGCCGGCATATTGACGAGTCTTTAGAGTCCTACACAGAGGTTTCCTGGCTCAGGCAAAACAGAGTAGGAGCACATATGTGATATGTGAGGGACCGAGATTGACACGAGTATGTGATACCGTATTCTATTCTCGCAATATGTGATATCGGCCGGTTATATGTGATATAGCCGGGTCATCGGATCAAGTGTTGATTCGATGAAATGTTACATTTTATATTAGTCGGTTATATATGATATAGCCGGATTATTGAATCAAGTGTTGATTTAATAATTTAATGTATAATTATATATTTGATATATTAAATTACATTAACTAATATAAGCTCACTTAAGTATTTCATTTTCTCACATTTGGATACATTTAACATATATGTGATATATGTTTAATGTATTCTTTTCTTTTGTTACATAATTATATATATGTGATATGTATAATTATAACATGCTAGGGTTATACATACAACAAGGGTGTATGAGACTTAAACCAAGCTAGGTTTAATGTTGGTTAATATTTATTATTAAGTGATTAAAAATCATTTGGATTTTCTCATGGCATGGAGCTTGCATGAAGCTTGTAGAACATTGACTTGGTCCACTTGATTTGTTTTTACTTAAGATATTTGTTAACCTAACCATTACACTTAGCCATGGTTTATTCTCTATATGAGTTAGCCATGACATATACTAACTCACCATGCTTGCACTTCTAACCTAAGCTCATTATTCATTCATCACTTGTTCATCTTCTTCTTCCTCACAAAAGCTTGCTAGCTTTTTTCTTTGTGATGAAATAAAGTGAGAAAAAGAAAACTAAAGAGAGCCCACTTCCTACTTCATCATCCTCTTCTAAACTAGTCACTTAGATTAGGGTGTTAGCTTCACTAATTTCATATTAGTGAAGAGATAGCTTGAGTTTGTGTTTCTTCAAAGTAGACCATCTTGGATTTCGAAGACTACAAGCAAACATGCATCATTCACCTTGTAGAGCTTCTCAAGAGTCCGGGAGTTCTTGGATCGCAGCGAAGGGACCACTACTTGGAGCTTATGAAGTGAAGGAGCGAACTAAAAAGGTTGTAATCTCTAATCACTTAGAAGTAAAGATGTTTGCTTTATCGATTCTGTATGATTATCTAGTTAAGAACCTAGGGTTAGGATTCGCTAGAACGGCAAAAATTTGAAATTGGCATGGACGATACCTCCCGAAACCTTGCTGCCGTGCTATACAACCCTACAACACAAATCTGAATGTTTTGAGAATTTCAAGGAATATAAGTACGAAGATGAGAACCAGATGGGTAAAGGTATTCAAGTCCTTCGATATGATCGGGGAAGAGAATACTTGAGCACGAAATTCCAGGATTATTTAAAAGAGAATGAGATTCTCTCTCAGTTTACTCCTCCGTATACACCACGGCACAATGGTATATCAGGGTGGAGGAATCGCACCCTATGAGATATAGTGCACTCTATGATGAGTAATGTTGAGTTACCTATTTCCTTTTGGGGATATGCACTTGAGATAGCTGCATACCTATTGAATAGAGTTCCGACCAAATCCGTTGCCTACCACTCCATATGAGATATGGAATGGGAAGAGACCATCTCTTAAAAGAGTTAAGATATGGGTTGTCCGGCCTATGTTGAAAAGCAAAATCTGGACAAGCTTGAGGCAAGGTCACTTCTGTGTAAGTTTGTAGGATATCCCAAACATTCGCGAGGGTATATCTTCTACCACACTGAGGAACAAAAGGTGTTTTGTTTCTCGACATGCCACCTTTTTAGAAAAGGAATTTCTAATGGAAGAAATTAGTGGCGATGAGGTAGAACTGGAAGAAGTTCCAGCAAAGCAAACTAGAACTGACGATTTGGTGGAACCGGAGGATTCAATAGTCCCCGACGAACCGCAGCCACTCCGCAGATCTAGTACGGTTCCTCACCCACCTGAGAGATACTACGGTTTTCTCATAGACGGTGGGAGCAAGGATTGCATCATGGAGATGATGACCCAACTAGTTGCGAGCAGGCCATCACAATTGGAGACTATGTGAAATGGTTGGATGCTATGCGATCTGAGATGGAATCCATATACACCAGCAAAGTGTTGACTTTGCATGTTGCTCCTGAAGGGGTAAACCCCATCAGGAGCAAGAGGATCTTTGAGAAAGATAATTTGGTGTAGATGGAAAAGTTGAGACTTTCAAAGCTAGACTTGTAGTAAAAGGTTTTCGTCTACGACCTGGTGTCGACTATGATGAAACCTTTTCTCCTGTCTCTATGCTTAAGTCCATAAGGATCTTACTTGCCAGAGCTGCATACCATGACAACGAAATCTGGCAGACTGCACGTCAACACCGCTTTTCTAAATAGTGATTTAGAAGAGAGCGTGTACATGACACTGCCAGAGGGCTTCGTAGACAGTGGGAGCAACGGAAGCATGTGCAAGCTGCTTAAATCCATCTACGGGTAAAAGCAGGCATCGCGGAGATGGAACATCTGTTGTGATGAAGCTGTCAAAGAGTTTGACTTCGTCAAAAAGGTAGACGAACCATATATATATAAGAAGTTTTAGAGAGTATGGTTGTCTTTCTCGTATTGTATGTGGATGGCATACTCTTGATAGGAAATGATGTTCCTATGCTACACTCGGTCAAGCACCTCTTATCACACAAGTTCTCCATGAAAGATCTAACTGATGCCTCCTACATCCTGGGGAATTAGATCTATAGAGATAGATCTAAATGGATTTAGGATTGTCCCAATCCAGGTACATAAACACCATACTAAAGGGGTTTAGTATGGAAGATTCTAAGCGGGGTAATGTACCTTCTTGTTCAGGAATCACTCTCTCCAAAGTGATGTCTCCCAGGACTGATTTGGAGAGGGCTCGCATACAAGGGATACCCTAAGCTTTGGCAATCGGGTCAATCATGCATGCGATGTTGTGTACCAGACTGGATGTAGCTTACTCGCTAGGTGTAGTGAGTAAATATCGAAAAGATCTTTGGGAAAACCACTGGAAAACTGTGAAAAACATTCTTAAGTACTAGAGAAGGACTAAAGAGATGTTCTTGGTGTATGGTAACGGCGAACTCCAGGTGGAGTCCTTTACCGATTCGAGCTTCCAGAGTGATAAGGAAGACTGAAAGTCAGTCTCGGGTTTTGTCTTCACCCTCAGTGGAGGGACGGTATGTTGGAAGGGTTCCAAGCTATATACCGTAGCAGACTTGTTGATAGAGGCTAATTATATCGCTGCCAACGATGCTGCCAAAGAGGTTGTATGGATGAAAAAAGTTCATATGATGAACTTGGTTCCTACCATCGGGCATCCAATACCTGTGTATTGTGATGACAATGAAGCTATTGTTGGGTTAAGGCAGCGCCCCGGCCGTCAATCCGAGGCCAAATGCGGAACAAAAACTTTTCAAAACTTAGCGCTACCATAACCTTAACCCGGATCATACCATTAACACTATACTGGCAATCTAAAAGAAGATAGAATGGCTATACCGATCGATCTGTGTCCTTCGGTCTTTAGCCACCATCCCTAGCTCCTCGCGGCATCTCCGATCTCCCTCGATCTCCGGTCTCCTCGTCGAAAAGGGCACCACATCAAGATGTCATTTTACGGGCTCCCGCTTCAAACCGAAGCAACTCGGATATGAAGTTTGCTAGCCGACATGTCCAAGGTGATGTAGAGAATGTGTGTGATAGCTTTGTCTCAAGAATCCATTGATTCTCAACACATGAGAGTGTATGGATGGAGGTTGAAGATGATGCCATGGTGGAAGTAGTGAGCTAGAGAAAGAAGAAGAAGAAGAGGCTTTTCTTTTTCTATTGTGTTGGAATGAAAAATGAGAGCACTAGAATAATCTCAAGAGCAAGCCCAAGGCTAAGTGGTTGTCCACTCTCTCTCCACCTCTCATTTCAACACAATAATCAATCACAAATGTGACATTAGCACAAAAAATAATACCATGGCTCACCAATGAAGCACATGGCACATTTAATGCACTAAATTCCCACTCACAATTTCCACCATTTAAACATTAACCCAAATGTTTAGTCCAACAAAAAGATATGGCAACATCTAAAGTAAACTCGTGATGGATCACAAAGATACTCCTCACCTGTATATACATACCTGCATCCGCATTCCGACTGAATGCGAATGCAATGAGACTAAAGTAATCTAACAAATCTAATACTAGGATCCAGATTAAACCAAAGCCCACTAGTATGATCCGTCCGATCATGATACGTGCACTAGTGCACGTATATGATCGAACCATGCCATAAAACCATACGGCCTCTACAACGTTTCGCCCGAACTTGGGAAACTATCTGTGAAGGACTTTAAAGACTCGTCAATACGCTGGCAGTGGGTTTAACCACAAGCATGTCAGTGGTACTAGTTGTACGTAACGGCTACCCTTGTATTGACCAAAAGGGAGACCGATGAGCGAACTCATCCTGAAACCCTATTGAGCCTGTCAGTGACAATATCCGTACAGTCCGGTCCGTTCGTCTATGAGTATCGCATGTCGGGGCTAGGGGGTTGGTAAACGTCAGACCCCCAAAAGCGGTACAAGTCGTGTCGGAGTGTAGCCCAGAACACCCTGAGATACTACTGGAATACCTACCAGTAAATCTCACTTTCCTTGGCCAAGGAATTCGTGTAATGGATTTCCTAAACACAGCGCGATCTCACCCCCAATACCGGGAGAGACGAATCCCCTGCCGATCCGCTCACTGCCTCCATGTGGCTCGGAACTGTACCCAACTAAAACCTGTTTGCACGACTCCTTTGAGCCGTGGTAGGGTAGTAATCAAAGCACGGTGGGAATTCACACGAGATAAATGACAATCTCAGGTCGATAGACTAACCTGTACACATGTCACCAGGGAACTGTATCTGACGCTAGGTATAAAACCAACTAGCAAGTTCCCGGCGAGTCCGTCCGGTGTATTCATAACCCAATGAGCACCTGTATACATCTCAGGTGAACCAACTGACACCAATGGCTTGTGAGACCGGCCATCGCCCTTCGTCGGGGTCTCGACTGTATACACTAGTCTACTCCGGAGTATCGATGCCCTGTCTCGAAACTCCTACGACTAGGGACCACTTTAAGGATGTGCTTATAGACTACCCAACTCTTACGTATATGATCGCCATCATACTGCTGGTAGTCAAGAAAGAATCCTAGGGGCTCTATCAACGTGTAATAGTGATCTGTAATGTCACCTAAAGCAGAACACGATGATAAAGATAAACAAGATAGCATACTATCATCTCGAGAAAGACTGTCCTACCGGTATAGGCCCTCCCTCAATCATTGCAATCACGTACCTGCGATCCAATAATTGACTTTGAGGGCACTATATCCAACAATCTCCCACTTGCACTTAAGGCTAATTATTGCGATGTCACATACTCACAACCCGTGTGATACCGAACACCTAACTCCTCTACTAATCAGTTTTACAAAGCTCGTTTGTAAAACTATTGTGTTCGAGAAATAGCTTCAGTGAGTGAATCCGTCCTGATGTTTCTTTCTATGTCTCTCTTAATCTCAAGTTCGCGGAGAAAGCCATCCCCCGAAATGAGCAATACCTGTCTTAGAATATGTCTGGATATCTGATGGGACCTAGTTCATAAATGAACTCCAAATCCAAACTTCTTAGACTGTATCAACAACTGAACTTAATCAGTATCCTGCACCATGCCGCCCTTAGTATCCGCTTGGACCACCTGTCCAAACTACTGCCCCTCGTCAGAGGGAAAAACTATAACTCTGACAATCACTCTGTCATCCAGGTCACCTTGGAAGCCTGGAATGATAACCGTCTCCCGAAGGAGGTTGCCGTTATCAAATCCGTAGAACATCCACTTATATTTTAAAACTGCTTCTGAACGTTTCTCCAGGATTGGATTTATATCAACTTATTGCATCTAGTGCAAAAACAACATCTGGTGTGGTACTTAACATCTCATGATCAACTCATTTGCCTAAGCAAGTGATCTGCCAATCATGCACATCCCTCTCCCCTTTAGTCTGTAAGACACTTTTAGAGAGGGTGACTCCATCACCTGCAGGTACACCACTATGCCAAGAGTCGTCCATTCTAAAATACTTTTAGAATACTGTCTAAGTACCCAGATTGGGACACTACCCAAATCTAGATCTAAAACCATAGATCTAGTAACCAGAATGTCTGACATTATATCCATATCCTGTGTGGAGAAACTACTGTTTGACAACCAAAGTATAACCGATCGTAGTGTAGGAATTCCACTTCCTACTCTGTGTATGTCATCCAAATACCAGGATATCACACCCTACTACCTTCTTAACAGATCCATCCCCTATTCTGATGAAGTCAAAGCCCATGACTGTCACATCAAAAATAGATGATCTATCTCCGCTATATCAGCTTTAGTCTATAAATAGTCACAAGCTACTTGTCCACCATGCTTCCGCTGCTCCCACTGACTACAACAACCCTCTGGCAGAATCATATACACGTGCACTTCTAAAGCTAGTTTAGAACGACGCTATACTCATCCTCCTGTCGGGTCTCATAGTCTGGAACATCAGTAATGTCAAGTCTAGGTAAACAAGAACCTCCCTGTCACCGTCCTTGAGGTTACCAGAGTACCTCTCGGGCGCATGAGGTTACCCACCATATATGTGGAGTGGCTAATGGGATGTCAAATCTGATTGAATCTTTAGGTCCTATTAAATTTTCAGTAATCGTTTGCGATTCTGGAATCACTTCCAGTTCTACCATACTCCCACTACAGTTTTCTGAAAAAAAATCCATTTTACTAAAACTGTGGCGAGCCAAGAACAATATCAGTATTGATCTTCCAGATGGTAGAAAGTCAACCCTCGTCATAGCCCGGGTTAACCCAAAAACTGCCATTACAGAAACGTGCCTTGAGTTATCCAGTGTCTGGTTTTTAGCATAAGCCGGACAACTTCATATACCTTAACATCGTTAAGATATGAGCCATTCTATATACAATATAGAAACAGAGGCACTGATTTAATTGGAACCAGATTCAAATCATGCAGCTGTCTCCAGTGCATGTCAACTGAATGGAGAGAGGCCGATCAGTATTACTCAACTTAGGAGTGCATCCAGATATGAGTAACCCGAAAGAGAAACAAGTTTCTCAAAACCATTACTATCAACTGAATACCAAAAACAAGTATCTTTATCTTCGATCACCTTGAAGAATCCTGATACTTGCAACACAATGGTTCTCTACTTTCTTCTTGTACATATAACTTCTCAAAACTTGGACCTTGTGTTTCTACGAAACACATGTCTTAAGCTGGAGAAGTCAAAAGTAAATAGAATATAGTATGTGGACCAACCCCTCTGTCCTAATGGACACTGGACAACATACAATACTTTGTATAAGTCCCCTGAGTTGAATAACTCAAACCCTGTGCGTCGTAGGTTGAAAACTGTACTATGGTTATGAAGAATTACACCGCTGTTCAATGCTCCTTACACAATCATCAACTGATATAAGTAAATGTCATTGACATAATTTCAAAAAGTTATATCTCACTTCATAAAATAAACGTACAGATATATCAGTTTGAAATTGGTGCACAACAACGGATATTCAAAACCAAATATTTGCCGTCCGGCAAAAACCCAGGTGATTTCCTCAAATATCACCAATTACAACGAATCCCGATATAATAAGGATGATCACCTAATTCCCAATAACTTACTCCCACTCATCATCTGTAAAACCATACAGATGTGAGAAGCAAACCTGGTAAATACATACCCTGGAGTAAGGATCTAATTGGGAAATCAGTTTTCTATTAACAATACACAGTGAAACTGAAACATGAAAATGTTTCGAAGGGGTATCCGGATATTCCTAGTAATGCCTCTTCCATTATCAGATTCATGACTGTAACTGTATATTTCCTTGCCATCTCTCCAAATCCCTTTATTTGTCTTTACTCATTACCTTCTGTACACCATCGTTGGGCTAAATGGTTTTCTTCCTTCCATACCATTCGGCACCAGCCTATGGCTTGGAAGAAGACTATCCAACAAGTGTAATAGGTGTACTGTCCTAATTTTAGGAGCACTCGCACCTGAGAGAAGGTAAAGATAAAAGACAACTGAATAAACCTTATACCTATTTCTCCTGAACCAGAATCCATCTCCGAAGTGGAACAAGTTCCATCGAGTTCGTATATAACCATACGATGGATTATCTAATAACTGTGGATCTTCGTAGTGATATGGAGTGTTCTGAAGAAATACAAAGGTGAAGTAGGAGTGGCAATGAAATACTCTGTTTGGTCGTGAATGATAGCAGTTGCAATTTACTTTGCCCTCTTTCTAATCCCTTTATTTCTCTTTACTTATTACCTCCTACACACCACACTTAGGCTAATTGGTCTTCTTCATTCCCTACCTTTCGGCACCTGCCTATGGTTTGAAAGAAGACTATCCAATAAGCGTAATAGGTGTACCCTTCTCCTAATCCTAGGAGCCCTCATAACCTGAGAGAAGGTAAAAGAAAAAGACAACTGAATAATCCTATTCAATCTTTCCAGAACCAAAATCCATCCTCGAATCTGGAACAAGTTCCTCCGAGTTCGTATATAACCATACGATGGATTTATCCAATGGAAGTGGATGTTCGTAACGATACAGGGTGTTCTGGAGAAATGCGAAGGGTAAAAGAAGGAGTGGCAATGATGTATGCAACTCAGACAATCCAAAAGCCAGTGTTTTAAGAAAGTTCGGTTAACTTGGCCACTGAGTTATAGTCTAGGGTCGGGCCATGGTCGCTGTCAAAGAGAGAGAGAAAAGAAACACTCTGTGTGCGCTCTAACCTAGATCAGAATGGTTATTAATTTATCTAATCAGGAAACCTCCCACTGTATCCTCAAATTCTCCTCCAAACCTGAAAGAAGAATTAGTCGGGATCATCTAAAATCACCCGAGGAGTAGACCAACTCATCAGTGGGTATCGGGATCCAACTATCATCGCATGATAATTTGATGGAATCCACTCACGTCATCACACTCCAGAAGGTATGCGCATGCCTGGCATGTTTCAGTTTCTTTAGAAACTCCCGATGTGATTTTTACCCCCAAGCGGCTTATGACCTTGACAGAGGTCAACATATCATAAGTCGCAAGTCAAGTTCAACCCATCATTGTCCTTGATTAACTTAGACCCACCCGCACGTGCCCTTGACAGAGGTCAAAATGACCGTGTGACTGTCCTAAATAATCGCATATCTATGCAATAAACAAGCATTACCCAGCTACCAAGCACTGTGCCTTGACAGAGGTCAACATACACAGCATGAATACTAAGTGACACCTGTAAGAAATGACGGAGGGCTACGACTGGTTTTTGGCGAAAAACCTTTAACGTAATGAACTTGATATCGTTGAAGGAACCGCATAGCCTTTTCTAAATATATAGTGGCGAAAACCTTTGCTAAAAAGGTCACTCCCGGTGAAAGGATCTCGGCTCTTTCCTCATCGAATGAGGTGCAGGATATTCCAAACTGAATACCACGATGCAAAGCAAAAAGTAATCGACTATAGTGAAGTTATTACCCTGATGCAAACTCATGTCCAAAGGGTCACTCCCGATGAAGGGATCCCGGCCCTTGCCTCGTCGAATGAGGTGCTGGATATTCATAACCGAATAGCTCTGTGCAAAACAAAAGAAAACGTCCTTATAATAACAGCTTTTTGAAAATTGTTCCAACAACATCAAATAGGTTTGTTTTTCTTGCATTGATCCGAATCAACGCAGTCCCATCAATTAATCACACCAAAAAGAATGAAAATATGATGTACGTATATGCCATCCGCATTCACCACTGGGTCCCGTCATCACCCGTTAGGTTACTTAACTAACGACAGAGCAGGGTCTGAACTAGCGCGGATGAAAAACATATAAAACATCTACTAGTATATATATAGCAATATACAATAATCGCTCCAGGTGTGATAAATGCAACATCACAGAAAAGCAATAAGTATCACAGAACAATACAGATAATCTGGGAGCCCCGGGTTTCATTGAGCCGCAACTGAAACCCGACATTCCCCTGGTCGTGTGGATAGCATGTGCAATGAAAACCTAGACCCCTACGGGCGCGGCAAGTTACCCGCCAAAACCAGAAGAGAGGCAGCCCCTTCAGCAAAGTGAATGGGCCACCCAACACTTCACGGAATCCGGTAACTTGAGCACCCCACCTTGGGTCAACCTATACCCCCTACGAGTGCGGAAAATAGCCCACCAATTCTAGAGCGAAGCCCCCTCCGTCTCAAAGACATGAGATGCGGGCCCGTTGCCCTCTAGAACCTGGCTATCCGTGCACTCCACCGTGGGGTAATCCTAGTACAGAAAAGAAAATATGTACAACGGTGACATCGACCTCAACCCGGTCGTGCCCCAAAAGAATAATATACAAACAGGCAGTGACAGCAGTCCACAGGTCAGACGCTCGTCCCGCGATATCAAATGTACAAATAAAACTAAACTGCACTATCATTGCACGCAAGCTATCCACCACAACAAATCCGCAACATTACAGCACAACACAGAACATCAACGTGAATGTCACGTTCGCAAACCCGTCTAAAAGAGCTATAGCAATTAGACATGATTTACCGCTCGAATGACATTCATGGTCATGGATAATAATGTAAGTACTGTAAACTAACGTATTTAAAATTTCGATCGACAAAATTTCCCGAAGTGGGCCCCAAGTGCAAATCCAGCACTCAAATAAATCTGGGCCTAAACAAAATATTCCAGAAACCACAATTCCACATGAAAGATATCCAGAAGAAAAATGAAGCTCTGAGCCTACATCTCCACCGCGGATCCGCGGCAAACATGCCAGTTATGCCGCGGTTCCACGGCATAATGATGGGATCGTGCTTTCAAATTTCTTCAGGGGTCTTAGAAAAGCCTGCACGATTTTCTGACATACCCAAAATAATTTTTAGACCAGTTTAAAAATTCGGCAGAAACTAGAAATTTGGAATTGCGGTTTTGGAAATTTCATTCGATCGATGTTTTAAACATGTTAGAACAAGCTAGTAAAGGTTAATGGTATGGCTCTGATACCATGTTGGGTTACGGAAGCGCCCCGGCCGTCAATCCGAGGCCAAATGCAGAACAAAAACTTTTCAAAACTCGGCACTACCATAACCTTTACCCGGATCATACCATTAACACTATACTAGCAATCTACAAGAAGATAGAATGGCTATACCGATCGATCCGTGTCCTTCGGTCTTTAGCCACCATCCCTAGCCCCTCGCGGCATCTCCGATCTCCCTCGATCTCCGGTCTCCATGTCGAAAAGGGCACCACATCAAGATGTCTTTTTACGGGCTCCCGCTTCAAACCGAAGCAACTCGGACATGAAGTTTGCTAGCCGACATGTCCAAGGTGATGTAGAGAATGTGTGTGATAACTTTGTCTCAAGCATCCATTGATTCTCAACACATGAGAGTGTATGGATGGAGGTTGAAGATGATGCCATGGTGGAAGTAGTGAGCTAGAGAAAGAAGAAGAAGAAGAGGCTTTTCTTTTTCTATTATGTTAGAATGAAAAATGAGAGCACTAGAATAATCTCAAGAGCAAGCCCAAGGCTAAGTGGCTGTCCACTCTCTCTCCAACTCTCATTTCAACACAATAATCAATCACAAATGTGACATTAGCACAAAAAATAATACCATGACTCACCAATGAAGCACATGGCACATTTAATGCACTAAATCATCACTCCCACTCACAATTTCCACCATCTAAACATTAACCCAAATGTTTAGTCCAACAAAAAGATATGGCAACATCTAAAGTAAACTCGTGACGGATCATAAGGATACCCCTCACCTGTATATGCATACCTGCATCCACATTCCGACTGAATGCGAATACAATGAGACTAAAGTAATCAAACAAATCTAATACTAGAATCCGGCTTAAACCAAAGCCCACTAGTATGATCCGTCCGATCATGATACGTGCACTAGTGCACGTATATGATCGAACCCTGCCATAAAACCATACGGCCTCTACAACGTTTCGCCCGAACTTGGGAAACTATCTGTGGGGGACTCTAAAGACTCGTCAATACGCTGGCAGTGGGTTTAACCACAAGCACGTCAGTGGTACTAGCTGTACGTAACGGCTACCCTTGTATTGACCAAAAGGGAGACCGATGAGCGAACTCATCCTGAAACCCTACTGAGCCTGTCAGTGACAATATCCGTACAGTCCGATCCGTTCGTCTATAAGTATCGCATGTCGAGCCTAGGGAGCTGGTAAATGTCAGACCCCCAAAAGCGGTACAAGTCGTGTCGGAGTGTAGCCCAGAACACCCTGAGATACTACTGGAATACCTACCAGTAAATCTCACTTGTCTTGGCCAAGGACTTCATGTAATGGATCTCCTAAACACAGCGCGATCTCACCCCCAATACCGGGAATGACGAATCCCCTGCCGATCCGCTCACTGCCTCCATATGGCTCGGGACTGTACCCAACTAAAACCTGTTTGCACGACTCCTTTGAGCCATGGTAGGGTAATAATCAAAGCACAGTGGGAACTCACACGAGACAAATGATGATCTCAGATAGATAGACTAACCTGTACACATGTCACCAGGGAACTGCTATCTGACGCTAGGTATAAAACCAACTAGCATGTTCCCGGCGAGTCCGTCCGGTGTACTCATAACCCAATGAGCACCTGTATACATCTTAGGTGAACCAACTGACACCAATGGCTTGTGAGACCGGCCGTCACCCCTTGTTGGGGTCTCGACTATATACACTAGTCTACTCCGGAGTATCGATGCCCTGTCTCGAAACTCCTACGACTATGGACCACTTTTAAGGATGTGCTTATAGACTACCCAACTCTCACGTATATGATCGCCATCATACTGCTGGTAGTCAAGCAAGAATCCTAGGGGCTCTATCAACATGTAATAGTGGTCTGTAATGTCACCTAAAGCAGTACACGATGATAAAGATAAACCAGATAGCATACTATCATCTCGAGTAAGACTGTCCTACCGGTATAGGTCCTCCCTCAATCATTACAATCACGTACCTGCGATCCAATAATTGACTTTGAGGGCACTATATCCAACAGCCGTGGCTTTGGCCTAGGAACCCCGGTCCCGTCAGTGATCCAGAGATATTCTTACGCAGTATCACCTGATCAAGGAGATGATTGATCTCCAGGAGATCGAGGTTAGGAGAGTTGACACAGAGGATAACACAGCGGATCTACTCACCGAGGCCCTTCCCCAGATGCTATTCGAGAGACTTTTGGGACGTTGGGTATGAGATACTACAACAACTGGCCTTAGTGCAAGTGGGAGATTGTTAGGAATATGTATGCTCTATAGGCCATTTTTGATGATATAGTGGATGCTTGGACATATATAGAGAGGAATTTCTTGCTCGACATGATAGTAAGCTATCTGGTTACCTTTATCTTAACATGTAGACTGGTATTTATACTGTCTGTCTCTTACATGTTGATAAAGCCCTTAAGATATGTACTTGACTACCAGGATTATGATGAGATCATACTAGTGGGACCAGGGTGGTCCAAAAGTACATCCTTTAACCAGTTCCTGGTCGAGGGAATATCGAGACTAGGGCATCGATATTCCAAAGTAGACTAGTGTGTACGTTTCTTTTCCCTTAGAGGGCGATGGTTGATCCCACAACCATTGGTGTGTGACATCAAATATTGTACACAGGTGCTCATTAGAGAATGGGTACACCAAACGGACTCGCCGAGGACACATAGTTAGTAGTATACATATCGTCAGATAGCAGTTCTCTGGTGACACTGGTACAGGTTAGTCTGTGTAAGTGCACGGCGGCGCCCCGGCCGTCAATCCGACGCCGGAATGCGGAAGCGGTGAATAACTTAAATTTTTGCGGACTTAGCAAACCGGCACCACCGCGCACTATAACCCGGATCGTTACCATTAACTAGTCTAAGCTATCTACAAGAATGGGAATAGAGATATACCGACGATCCTAGTCCTCCGGTCTTCTCGTCATGGTCCCGATCTCCTGCGGAAAAGTCCCGTCTCCTCCTCGTAGCCGGAAGTGCACCACATCGCCTTCTTCGTTTACGGGCTCCCACCTCTATGCCGAGGCAACTCGGGCACGAAGCCGGCTACTCGACGTGCCCAAGATTCGTTGTAGAATGTGTAGTAGAGGATTGTGTCTCATTTGGGGTTATGGAGTTGTTCCATTTTGTGGAGGAAAAGAGAGGAACTTTTGGAGAGGGTTCTTGTGTGATTTTTTTGGAGAATGAAGAGAACCAAAAATTGCCACACCAAAATCAATCACCCACACCTCTAATGAATGGCCGGCCCTCTTTGTGAATGGGGAGAGAGAGTGAGTGAGGGGAGAGCCAAGGATTAATCAATCACCACCATAATGCAAGGGAGAGAGAAAAGCTCATGATATCAAGAAATGATTGCAAGCAAAACCAACACTCATCCAACCATCATCACCAAACTCATCATCAACAACCATGATGGTCACTAAAAGTCAAGCAATCATGAAGCTAGAAGTCAAGGTCAATGAGAGGCTATCATGATAAAACAATAAGCAAAGAACCCCTCCAGAAACACTTATTTGCAACAATGCAAATAAGCCCTCCTCCACCAATCTTCGGCCAATGAACGGAACAATGGAAAATTGGCCGAAACGGAAAACAAACTGGCAACTCCAAAAACTGTTCCCGTAATAAATTACAGGAAAACCCCGATACTGTGCATACACACCCGCATCTGTATTTCGACCGAAATACAAATGCAATGAGACAAAATCTACACTGTACTATACTAGGATCCGGCTTATACCAAAGCCGGCTAGTTATTTCCGTTCGATCCTGATCCGTGCAATACCGCACGTATCTGATCGAACCCTGCCATATATGCATACGGCCTATAGTACAGACTGTCCGATCCTGATCCGTGCAATACCGCACGTATCTGATCGGACCCTGCCATATCTCCATACGGCCTCTACAACCTTTCGCCCGAAAGCTGAGTAACTGAATGTGGGGGACTCTAAAGACTCGTCAACACCTTGGTTGTGGATTTAACCACTAGCACGTCAGAGGTATAAGCCAATACGTAACGGGCTACCAGGTATTGACTAAAAAAGGACGTCGATGAGCGAACTCATCCTGACACCCTACTGAGCCTGTCAGTGACAATATCCGTGCAGTCCGGTCCGTTCGTCTATGAGTATCGCATGGCGGGCCTAGGGGGTTGGTAAAAGTCAGACCCCCAAAAGCGGTACAAGTCGTGTCGGAGTGTAGCCCAGAACACCCTGAGATACTACTGGAATACCTACCAGTAAATCTCCTTGCCTTGGCCAAGGACTTTGTGTAATGGCTCTCCTAGACACAGCACGACCTCACCCCCAATACCGGGAGAGACGAACCCCTGAAGATATGCTCACTGCCTCCATGTGGCTCGGGACTGTACCCAACTAAAACCTGTTTGCACGACTCCTTTGAGCCGTGGTAGGGTAGTAATCAAAGTACAGTGGGAACTCACACGAGACAAATGACGATCCCCAGGTCGATGAACTAACCTGCACACATGTCACCAGGGAACTGCCATCTGACGTCTGGTATATGACCAACTAGCATGTTCCCGGCGAGTCCTGTCCGGTGTACTCATAACCCAATGAGCACCTGTATACATCTTAGGTGATCCAACTGACACCAGTGGCTTGTGAGACCGGCCACCGCCCCTCGTCGGGGTCTCGACTGTATACACTAGTCTACTAATGGAGTATCGATGCCCAGTCTCGAAACTCCCACGACTAGGGACCTATTAAGGATAAGCTTATAGACCCCCAGCTCCCACTTATATGATCGCCCTCATACTGCTGGTGGTCAAGCAAGAATCCTAGGGGCTCTATCAACGTGTAATAGCGACGTGTCAGGTCACCTAAAACAGTACACGATGATAAAGGTAAACCAGATAGCATACTATCATCTCGAGTAAGACTGTCCTACCGGGATAGGTCCTCCCTCAATCATTACAATCACGTACCTGTGACCTAATAATTGACTCTGAGGGCACTATCTCCAACAATCTCCCACTTGCACTCAAGGCTAATTATTGCGATGTCGCATACTCACAGCCCGTGTAATACCGAACACCCAACTCCTCTACTAGTCAGTCTCACAAAGCTCGTTTGCGGAACTATTGCGTTCGAGGAATAGCCTTAGTGAGTGGATCCGCTCAGTAGTTTCTTTCTATGTCTCTCTATATCTCAAGTTCGCGGAGAAACCCATCTCCCGAAATGAGCAATACCTGTCTCAGAATATGTCTGGATGTCTGATGGGACCTAGCTCATAAGTGAACTCCAAATCCAAACTTCTTAGACTGTATCGTCAACTGAACTTAATCAGTATCCTGCGCGCCATGCCTCCCTCAGTATTGCCTTGGACCACCTGTCCAAAATACTGCCCCTCATCAGAAGGAAAACTATAACTCTGACAACCTCCTTGTCGTCCATGTCACCTTGGAAGCCTGGAATGATAACTGTCTCCTGAATGAGGCTGTCGTTATCATATCCCTAGAACATCCACTTATGTTCTAAAACTGCTTCCGACTGTTTCTCCAGGATTGGATTAATGTCAACTTATTGCATCTAGTGCAAGAACAACATCTGGTGTGGTACTTGACATTTCATGATTGACTCAATTGCCTAAGCAAGTGATCTGCCAATCATGCACGTCCCTCTCCCCTTTAGTCTGTAAGACACCTTTAGAGAGGGTGACTCCATCTTCTGCAGGTACACTACCGTGCATGGAGTCGTCCATTCTAAATACCCTTAGAATGCTGTCTAAGTACCCAGATTGGGAGACTACCCAAATCTAGATCTAAAACCATAGATCTAGTAACCAGTATGTCTGATGTAAAATCCAAGTCCTTTGTGGAGAAACCACTGTGTGACAACCAAAGTATAACCGATCGTAGTGTAGGAGTTTCCTTTCCTACTCTGTGTATATCATCCATATACCAGGATATCACACCCTACTACCTTCTCAACAGATCCATCCCCTATTCTGATGAAGTCAAACCCATGACTGTCACGTCAGAAATAGATGATCTTTCTCCGCTACATCTGCTCTAGTCTATAAATAGACATAAGCAACCTGTCCACCAATGCTTCCGCTGCTCCCACTGACTACGACAACCCTCTGGCAGAGTCATATAGACGTACACTTCTAAAACTGGTTTAGAACGACGCTATACTCATCCTCCCGCCGGGTCTCGTAACCTGGAACAACAGCAATGGCAATTGTGGGTAAACTAGAACTTCCCTGTCACCGTCCTTGAGGCTACCGTAGTGCCTCTCGGGTGCCTGAAGTTACCCACCTTATCTGCGGAGTGGCCAATGGAATGTCAATCCAGATTGAATCTTTAGGTTCCTTATCAAATCTTCAGTAATCGTTTGTGGTTCTGGAATCACTTCCAGTTCTACCATACTCCCACTTCTGTTTTCTGAAAAAATCCATTTTTTTTTTTAATAAAACTGTGGCGAGTCTAGAACAATATTGCTATTGTTCATCCAGATGGTAGAAAGTCAACCCGCGTCATAGCCTGGGTCAACCCACAAACAGCCATTACAGAAACGTGCCTTGAGTTGTCCAGTGTCTGGTTTTAATCATAAACCGGACAACTCCCCGTACCTTAACATCGTTAAGATATGAACTGTTCTATATCCAATATAGAAACAGAGGCACTGATTTAATTGAACTAGATTCAAATCATGCAGCTGTCCCCAGCGCATGTCAACTAAATGGAAGGAGGCCGATCAGCGTTACTCAACTTAGGAATACTTCCAATTATGAGTAACCTGAAAGAGAAGCAAGATCTCTTTATCATTACTATCAACTGAATACCATACACAAGTATCTACATCTTCGATCTCTTTGAAGAATCCCGATACCTGCTACACCTGGTTCTCTACTCTATTCAAATACCTATAACTCCTCAAAACTTAGACCCTGTGTTTCAACGAAACACATGTCTAAGAACTAGAGAAGTTAAAAGTAAACAGAATATAGTATGAGGACCAACCCCTTTGTCCTAATGGACACTGGACAACATACAATACTCTGTATAAGTCCCTTGAGTCTGATAACTCTTTCACTGTGTGTCGTAGGTTGAAAACTGTACTTATGGTTAAGAAGAATTACACCGCTGTTTAATGCTCCTTACCTAACCATCCACTGATATAGGTAAATGTCGTAGACATAATTTCAGAAAGGTATATCTCTCTCTATGAAAATAGACGTACAGATATATCATTTTGATATTGGTGCATAACAGCGGATATTCAAAACCAAATATTTGCCGACCGGCAAACAGCCCAGGTGATTTCCTCAAATATCACTGATTACAACGAATCCCGATATAATGAGGATAATCACCCAATTCCCAATAACTTACTCCCACTCATCATCTGTAAAACCATACAGATGTGAGAGTCATACCTGGTAAATACATACCCTGGAGCAAGTGTCCAATCGGGAAATCAGTTTTCTTTTAACAGTACACAGCGAACCTGAAACATTGAAATGTTCCGATGGGGTATCCCGGTATTCTTAGTAATGCCTCTACCAGATTCACGACTGTAACCGTATAATCCTTTGCCACCTCTCCAAATCCCTTCATATGTCTTTAGTCTTTACCTTCTGCACACCCCTTTAGGCCAAATGGTTTTCTTCCTTCCCTACCGTTCGGCACCAGCCTATGGTTTGGAAGAAGACTATCCAAAAAGCATAATGGGTGTACTGTCCTAATCCTAGGATCACTCGCAACACGAGAGAAGGTGAAGATAAAAGATACCTGAATGTACTTTATTCCTATTTCTCCTGAACCAGGATCCATCCCCGAACTGGAACAAGTTCCTTTCGAGTTCGTATATAACCATACGATGGAATATCCAATAAACTGTGGATCTTCGTAGTGATACGGAGTGTCCTGGAGAAATACAAAGGTGATTTTAGGATTGGCGAAGAGATACTTGGTTTGGTCGTGAATATCTGTTGCAATTTACTTTGCCCTCTTACTAATCCCTTGCTTTGTCTTAACCTAATACCTTCTGCACACCATCGTTATGCTAATTGGTTTTCTTCATTCCCTACCGGTCGGCACCTGCCTATGGTTTGGAAGAAGACGATCCAATTTGCGTAATAGGTGTGCTACCCCTAAACCAAGGAGTACTCGTAACCTGAGAGAGGGTAAAAGGAAAAGACAACTGAATAATCCTATCCGTTTTCTCCAGAACCGGAAACCATCCTCGAATAAATCTGTCGAGTTCGTATCTAACCATACGATGGTTTTGTCCAATGGAAGTGGACGTTCGTAGCAATACGGGGTGTCCCGGAGAAAAGGGTAAAAGTAGGAGTGGCAATGAGGTCTGCAACTCTGACAATCCAAAAGCCAGTGTTTAGAAGGTTCGGTCAACTTGGTCACTGAGTCAAAGTCTTAGGGTCGGGTCAATGGTCGCTGCCAAAGAGAGAGAGAAAAGAAACACTCAGCGTGCACTCTAACCTAGATCAGAATGGTCACCAATTTATCTAATCTGGAATCCTCCCACTGTACCTCAAATTCTCCTCCAAACCTGAAAGAAGAATTAGTCGGGGTCACCCGAGGAGTATACTAACTCATCAGTGGGAATTGGGATCCAACTCTCATCGCATGATAACGTGACGGAATCCGCTCACGGTATCACACTCCAGAAGGTATGCGCATATCTGGCAAGTTTCAGTACTTTTGAAACTCCCGATGTGATTTCTGCCCCATGCTCTTATGACCTTGGCGTGAGGTCAAAATATCATAAGTCACATGTCAAGTTCTGCCCATCATTATCCAGGTTAATTTGAATCCACCCGTACATACCCTTGACGTAGGCCAAAATAGTAGTACGACTGTCCCAAACCAACGCATCTATCTATGCAACAGATAAATACCCGGCAGCTACCAAACACTATGCCTTGGCGTGAGGTCAAAATACATAGCTTGAATACTACCGAATATTTAACTGAAATGATGGAGGGCTACGAATGGTTTCTGGCGAAAACCTTTAACGTAAAGAACTTGATATCGTTGAAGGAACTGATAGCTTTTTGAAAATATAGTGACGACAACCGTTGCTAAAGAGGTCACTCCCGGTGAAGGGATCTCGGCTCTTTCCCCGTAGAATGGGGTGCAGGATATTCCAACTGAATACCGCGATGCAAAGCAAAAGTAATCGGCTATAGTGAAGTTAATGCCTTGACGCAAACTTCTGTCCAAGGGGTCACTCCCGGTGAAGGGATCTCGGCCCTTGCCTCGTCGACTGAGGAGCAGGATATTCCAATGAATACCACGATGCAAAACAAAAGTAAACGTCCTTGCAATAACAGCCTTTTGAAAAAGTGTTCCAACAACATCAGATTAGGTTTGTTTTTAACTTTGCATTGATCCGAATCAATGCAGTCCCATCAATTGATCACACCAAAAAGAACGAAAATATACTGATGTACGTATATGCCATCCGCATTCGCCACTGGGTCCCGTCATTACCCGTTAGGTTAGCTAACTAACGACAGAGCGGGGACTGGACTAGCGCGGATGTAAAACATATACAACATCTACTAATATATATACCAATATATTATATTCGCTCAAGGCGTGAATAAAATGCAACATCACAGAGAAGTACAGCATCACAGAACAATACAGATATCTGGGAACCCCGGGTTTCACAGAGCCGCTGAAACCCGACGTTCCCCTGGTCGTGTGGATAGCCTGTGCAATGAAAACCTAGACCCCTACGGGCGCGGCAAGTCACCCGCCAAAACCTGAAGCGAGGCAGCCCCCTTCAGCACCGTGAATGGACCACCCAGCACTTCACGGAATCCGGTAACTTGGGCACCCCTCCTGGGTCAAACCTGTACCCCCTACGAGTGCGGCGAATAGCCCGCCAATCCTAGAGTGAAGCCCCCTCCGTCTCAATGCCATGAGATGCGGGCTTGTTGCCCTCTAGAACCCGGCTATCCGTGCACCCCTCCGCGGGGTATCCTAGTACAGAAAGTAAAATATACATACAACGGGTACATCGACCGCAACCAGGTCGTGCCCCAAAAGAATAATACAAACAGGCAGTGACGGCAGTCCACATGTCGGACGCTCGCCCCGCAATATCAAATGTACATAATACAACAGCACAGTACTAGCATTGCATCCAGGCTATCCCCACGACCGATCCGCAACATCACAGCAAATACATAGAACATCAACGTGAAAGTCACGTTCGCAAATCCGTCTAACCGGGCTATAGCAGTTAGACCGGATTTACCGATCGAGTGACATTCACGGTCGCAGATATAATGTAAATACTGTGAAAAATGTGTTTAAAATATCCGACCGATCAAATTATACCAAGTGGGCCCCAAAACAATACTGTAGCAGTTACAGAAAATATGGGCCCAATTTTAATGTTCCAAAACCCCTGAAATAAACCCAGAAGGCATCTGTAAAAATTTGGTGATGTGACGTGCACAGTGCGCCGCGGAAGGGCGGCATGTATGGGGTTTACGCGGCGGTTCCGCGCTCACACTGTAGCTTTACATCGTCGAATTTTTACAGAACTCTTATATTTTTTGGTAGATCACTTTTCTGTCACCTGAAAAATTTTTGGACACCAAAAAATCTTAACAGAAAACTGATGTGAACATAAATTGGGTTTTCGGAATTTTGGTCGATCGGAACTGAAAAACACATCAAACGAAGCTAGACGAAGTTAATGGCGAGGCTCTGATACCACTGTAAGTGCACGGCGGCGCCCCGGCCGTCAATCCGACGCCGGAATGCGGAAGCGGTGAATAACTTAAATTTTTGCGGACTTAGCAAACCGGCACCACCGCGCACTATAACCCGGATCGTTACCATTAACTAGTCTAAGCTATCTACAAGAATGGGAATAGAGATATACCGACGATCCTAGTCCTCCGGTCTTCTCGTCATGGTCCCGATCTCCTGCGGAAAAGTCCCGTCTCCTCCTCGTAGCCGGAAGTGCACCACATCGCCTTCTTCGTTTACGGGCTCCCACCTCTATGCCGAGGCAACTCGGGCACGAAGCCGGCTACTCGACGTGCCCAAGATTCGTTGTAGAATGTGTAGTAGAGGATTGTGTCTCATTTGGGGTTATGGAGTTGTTCCATTTTGTGGAGGAAAAGAGAGGAACTTTTGGAGAGGGTTCTTGTGTGATTTTTTTGGAGAATGAAGAGAACCAAAAATTGCCACACCAAAATCAATCACCCACACCTCTAATGAATGGCCGGCCCTCTTTGTGAATGGGGAGAGAGAGTGAGTGAGGGGAGAGCCAAGGATTAATCAATCACCACCATAATGCAAGGGAGAGAGAAAAGCTCATGATATCAAGAAATGATTGCAAGCAAAACCAACACTCATCCAACCATCATCACCAAACTCATCATCAACAACCATGATGGTCACTAAAAGTCAAGCAATCATGAAGCTAGAAGTCAAGGTCAATGAGAGGCTATCATGATAAAACAATAAGCAAAGAACCCCTCCAGAAACACTTATTTGCAACAATGCAAATAAGCCCTCCTCCACCAATCTTCGGCCAATGAACGGAACAATGGAAAATTGGCCGAAACGGAAAACAAACTGGCAACTCCAAAAACTGTTCCCGTAATAAATTACAGGAAAACCCCGATACTGTGCATACACACCCGCATCTGTATTTCGACCGAAATACAAATGCAATGAGACAAAATCTACACTGTACTATACTAGGATCCGGCTTATACCAAAGCCGGCTAGTTATTTCCGTTCGATCCTGATCCGTGCAATACCGCACGTATCTGATCGAACCCTGCCATATATGCATACGGCCTATAGTACAGACTGTCCGATCCTGATCCGTGCAATACCGCACGTATCTGATCGGACCCTGCCATATCTCCATACGGCCTCTACAACCTTTCGCCCGAAAGCTGAGTAACTGAATGTGGGGGACTCTAAAGACTCGTCAACACCTTGGTTGTGGATTTAACCACTAGCACGTCAGAGGTATAAGCCAATACGTAACGGGCTACCAGGTATTGACTAAAAAAGGACGTCGATGAGCGAACTCATCCTGACACCCTACTGAGCCTGTCAGTGACAATATCCGTGCAGTCCGGTCCGTTCGTCTATGAGTATCGCATGGCGGGCCTAGGGGGTTGGTAAAAGTCAGACCCCCAAAAGCGGTACAAGTCGTGTCGGAGTGTAGCCCAGAACACCCTGAGATACTACTGGAATACCTACCAGTAAATCTCCTTGCCTTGGCCAAGGACTTTGTGTAATGGCTCTCCTAGACACAGCACGACCTCACCCCCAATACCGGGAGAGACGAACCCCTGAAGATACGCTCACTGCCTCCATGTGGCTCGGGACTGTACCCAACTAAAACCTGTTTGCACGACTCCTTTGAGCCGTGGTAGGGTAGTAATCAAAGTACAGTGGGAACTCACACGAGACAAATGACGATCCCCAGGTCGATGAACTAACCTGCACACATGTCACCAGGGAACTGCCATCTGACGTCTGGTATATGACCAACTAGCATGTTCCCGGCGAGTCCTGTCCGGTGTACTCATAACCCAATGAGCACCTGTATACATCTTAGGTGATCCAACTGACACCAGTGGCTTGTGAGACCGGCCACCGCCCCTCGTCGGGGTCTCGACTGTATACACTAGTCTACTAATGGAGTATCGATGCCCAGTCTCGAAACTCCCACGACTAGGGACCTATTAAGGATAAGCTTATAGACCCCCAGCTCCCACTTATATGATCGCCCTCATACTGCTAGTGGTCAAGCAAGAATCCTAGGGGCTCTATCAACGTGTAATAGCGACGTGTCAGGTCACCTAAAACAGTACACGATGATAAAGGTAAACCAGATAGCATACTATCATCTCGAGTAAGACTGTCCTACCGGGATAGGTCCTCCCTCAATCATTACAATCACGTACCTGTGACCTAATAATTGACTCTGAGGGCACTATCTCCAACAGTCTGTAGACCCGAGATCGTCATAGAGTCTTGTGTGGCTCCCACTTTGCTTTGATTTCCTACCTACCACGCTCAAGAGGAGTTGTGCAAACAGGTGGATTTTGGGTACAGTCCCGAGTCACATGGAGGCAATAAGAGATGAGAGGGGTTTCGTCTCTCCCGGTATTGGGGGTTGATGTTGCGCTATGCTCGATTGGCTATAACTGGAAGTCCCTGGCCAGGCCTGCTGCTGAGATTTACTGATAAGAGTTATAAGTTGTTTCTCGAACCGTTATAGGCCAAACATCAGCATGACTTATCACGTTACTGGGGTCTGACGTATACCACCCCTAGACATGTTATGCGACATATCAGACGAATAGACCGGACTGTACGGTAGTGTTACTGATAGGTTTCATGGAGAGTATGGACAATCTTGCTTGCTGATCTTCATATCGCTCAATACCCGGGTAGCCGTTACGTCCAGCTAGTACCGCTGATGGCTTGTGGGTGAATGATGTGATCATCACCTACTGTTGGCATATTGACGAGTCTTTAGAGCCCCACATAGAAGTTCCCTGGTTCAAGCAAAACGAAGTAGGACACATATGTGATACTTGTGTGGGCCTGATTAAATATGTGTATGTGATACCGTATTATAATCTGGCAATTATCTGTTATTAGTTAGGTTATATGTGATATAACCATATTATCGAATCAAGTGTTGATTTGATAATGTGATATACAGATAAATGATATTAGTCGGTCATATGTGATATAACCGGATTATTAAATCAAGTGTTGATTTGGTAGTGTGATATACATTATATTTGATATAATTATATCTTAACTAATATCATTAGCTCACTAAATATTTTATTATATGTATTAATATATATATATGATATATATATAAATATATATATATATATATATATATATGTAGCATGACATAAATTTCTATTTTATGAAAATAGAAATGAGGTGGAAAATGGGAAGACTTTGGGAGCATGGTTGCAAGCATGGGCTTTTATCATTATTTATTCATCTTGACTCACTATTCAAGCATGGGTGCAATTTTATATTGCAATAATTCCATACTTGAATGACGGAGGTCAAGGGGTTAGCCATTCACTTGCACATTCTAACACTTAGCCATATTTTGATGGCTTGCTCTCATATGCTCTCTTGATCTCATCTTCTTCCTCTTCTTCATGCCACCATGGTTAAAGCTTCAGCCCTCACATGTGATGTGAATCATGAAGCTTGAACACACATTAGTGAGCCTTAAATCCCCTACTTCACATCCTACACTTGACTAGAAATCGAGTGTAGCGTGTTTCCTACGCTAAAGAGTTTAGTGTAGAGGAAGCTTGAGTTGGAGGGACTTCGCGTGGATCATCTTCGGCACGAAGGTCATCGGAGGAAGCTCGTCCAAACCCTCAAGTGGAACCTGGTGGAGTCGCGGGACTACTATACAGAGCATGTAAAGTGAAGGACTCGATCTACGAGGGTATAGCCATCTTTCACTTCTTATAGTTTGGTAGATATCAAATTAAAACCCTAATCAACTAGTTAAAGATCTTGTTTAGTCTAGCTTAGCACCTATAAAAATTTGAATTCGGCATGCTTGATGTCACTTGGACCTCATGGTGGTGCTAGGGTAGACTTTCATGGTATCAGAGCCAAAGCTAGAAGATTAGACGATGTTATTAGATCACGAAACCGAACAACTCCGAAACTGTAACCCGAAAACCTGAGTTTCTGTCGAATTTTTTAAGGTCTCTATAAACTTTTTAAACAAGTGCAGAATGTTACATGTGATGTAACTAGAACACCAGAGAAATTTGAGGGCAAAATTCCAAAATTGACCCGGTGAGATTGCTCCAAAAACCGGCCTCACCTTTTTTATTATGGCAAAAGACCTTTAAATTTTTATGGTGTTCTGATCTCTTGGTTTTAGGGTTTCAGGTTATGTTTGTTTTTTTCAAAATTGCATGTGATGTTAATTTTGTTAAGGGGCAAATACGGAGTGTTTCGTATTCGTAATTATTACATCGTTTCGGGTTTATATTTGATATGGATGCAGTAGTTAGGAACCACATTAAATTAGTTTTGTGAAAACTAATTTGTTTGAAAATCTAGTGTTTTAGTCTCGGATAATCGGTTGCCACGGAGTCTTGATTTGGATCAAAACTCCGTCGCAATCGCGTATAGTATGCAAATACTCGCCGGATTACTTTGATAGGTAGCCACGCCCCATAGCCCCGACCAAGTGATTGTAAGAGAACCCCGCTGCCAAAAGCATCCACTCGGGTGCTTGCGGCCACGGTGTTCCGCCTTAGTGCACTTCGTCGACGGCATCGGGGGTGCGGCCATCTACTAAAGTTTCCGACGAGTATTCGATAATGTAGTCAAGAATCTTGTTGAATCCACGACTAAGTAATTGAAAAGTGTTTTCAATTTGAGACTAAAATACAAGATTTATCCGGTTAGGCATGAAATCCGGAGTATGAGATATTCCGGGTTTATGATGTCTAAGGATTTGCGGATTCTAATTATTGCAGTTTTACATTTCTTTTCTGCGACCGTAAGTGTAATACGTGGGGTATACTGTAATACCCCAGGTGGAGTTGGGGCTAAATACCACTTACCCCGTGAGAAGTGGGATGTTATCCGGTATCGAGGTGGGGATGTAACCGATACGGATGCATACGGGGACCCATCAGAACAATGGGGAGTATCGAATTCCATTCCGAAAGAGGGCACGATCTGAACTATAAATGGAATGATACCACTCTTATAACACAGAGGCGCCTTTTGGATGAATCGGAACTCCGGAGTTTGAAGAACTTCATAGTTAAGCGTGCTTGAGCCAGAGAAATTCTGGGATGGGTGACCTACTGGGAAGTAGCCCCGGGTTCATTCAAAGGGACAAAATCGTGCGGTTTCGACCAAAGCAGACAATGCCATCTGTGTTTAGGGTGGGTCATGACAAATATGGTATCATAGCCGGTCCCTCAAAAGTAGGTCTGTGATTCGAGGATGAACCATTGTTCTAAGTGGGGGGGGAATGTAATACCCCATGTGGAGTTGGGGCTGAATACCACCTACCCCGTGAGAACTGAGATGTTATCTGGTATCGAGGTGGGGATGTAACCGATACGGATGCACACAGGGACCCACCAGAACAATGGGGAGTATCGAATTCCATTCCGAAAGAGGGCATGATCTGAACTATAAATGGAATGATACCACTCTTATAACACAGAGGGGCTCCTTTTGGATGAATCGGAACTCCAGAGTTTGAAGAACTCCATAGTTAAGCGTGCTTGAGCCAGAGAAATTCTGGGATGGGTGGCCTACTGGGAAGTAGCCCCGGGTTCATTCAAAGGGACAAAACCGTGCGGTTTCGGCCAGAGCAGACAATACCATCTGTGTTTGGGGGTGGGTCGTGACATATACCAAATCTCGTTGCTATATGTCAACGGAATTTGGGATACGCGTACTTACTTACGTTGATGATATGTGATATTATGTGGCGCTGATAAATTTTATTGGATCGTCGTGATTGAATAGCCGGGGGTTTTATGTGAGATGAGAGTTTTTCAATTTTCAATCATGTAAAATTTTGTATGTAATATTCTTTTATTGGGGCACTTCCGGGTTGAGGATGATGTCACCATTGATGTATAATATTTACTTTTCCG
The DNA here is from genome assembly GCA_030015575.1 of Agapanthus africanus. Lineage (NCBI taxonomy): Eukaryota > Viridiplantae > Streptophyta > Magnoliopsida > Asparagales > Amaryllidaceae > Agapanthus > Agapanthus africanus. The sequence goes on along the minus strand of CM057347.1, from coordinate 198,616,601 downwards.
CATTAGGATAGACCCAAGACGGGGAGCACAAGTAACCGGGTTCTAGGGTCCAGTGGAAGACCATCTCAAGGAGTTGAGACCGGGTCTCCTAACTCAAGAATTGGTAGGGTTACTTGCCGCTCTCGTAGGGGTCTATAGGATGTGGGTTTGGCTATTCATCACGACCGTTGAATCCGTATTTTACATTACTGGCTAAATTTAAAACACGGATTTCCTAGTATATCCAATATTTCATATGTTGCTTCTGCTGCTTAGTTCTGTGATGTGATCGTATAACTGTGTGAGACAAATGTTTTATTATATATATGATATATTATAAACGTTGCTTATGTTTTGCACCCGCTCTAGTCCATCCCCCGGTCTGCCGGTAGTTAAGTAACCTAACGGTGCATGACGGGGCCCAGTAGCGAATGCTGGTGGCATAAGCGTACGTTCTATTTTCGTTTCACTTTTCTGTAATGTTTAGGAAACATTAATTGATGGGACTTCATTAATGAGACTAATGAAAAGAAACAAACCTAAAGATATTGTAGAATCAAATTTTCAAAAAGGGTAGCATTAGTTTTTGCTTTGCATGGTGGTATTCCTTGATGAATATCCAGCACCTCATTCGATGAGGAAAGAGCCGAGATCCCTTCACCGAGAGTAGCCTCTTTAGTGAAACTAGTGTTAGTGTATATGCCCTAGAGGCCATTACTGTATCATACTAGCTTGTATATTACTTAATGGAAGCTTGGGATATTCACAGTTGTATAGACAATCTTGCTCAAAATGGAAGTATGCTACTTGGTTTGTCTCTACTTCAATATGTGCATGTGTTTCTTTTAGCATATCGCTTATATACATATTAGTGGAGCCCTTAGATCTTTGCTTGATTACCAGCATTGTGATGGCAGTCACACTTGTGGGGGCTGGGTAATCTATAAGCACATCCTTATACAGGTCCCTAGTCGTAGGACTATCGAGACAGGGCATCGATACTCCGGAGTAGACTAGCGTATGCGCTTCTCATCCCAGCAGGGGAGGTGGTCTGTCCCACAGCCATAAGTACGTCGTACTGGAGATAGTATGCGGGTGCTCGTTGGGTTACGAGTACACTGGACAGGACTCGTCGGGAACTGTTGGTTGGTATTATACCTATCGTCAGTTATCAGTTCCCAGGTGACATGAGTACAGCTTAGTCCGCTGACTTGACACTGTCACTTCGCCTCGAGTGTGTTCCCACTGTACTTAGATTACTACTCTACCACGGCTCAAAGGAGTCATGCAAACAGGTAGTAGTTGGGTGCAGTCCCGAAGCACTTGGAGGCAGTGACGGTTAGACAGGATTCGTCTCTCCCGGTATTGGGGGTTGACATCGCGCTGTGTCTAGGAGAGCCATTACACGAGCAGTCCCTGGCCAGGGCAAGCGAGATATACTGGTTGGTTTCCAGTGTTATCTCAGGGTGTTATGGGCTACACTCCGACACGACTTGTACCGCTATTAGGGGACTGACGTTCACCACCCCTAAGGCCCGCCATGCGATGTATCAGACGAACAGACCGGACTGTACGGAGATTGTCACATACAGGCTCAGTAGGAGTTCGGATGGGTTTACCTCATCGGCCTTCTTATCGACATCTACCCGGGGACCGTTACGTACAGCTAGTGCCGCGTGCGGTCTGTGGTTAAACCCACTGCCAGCGTAGTGTCGAGTCTTTAGATTCCCACACATAGAGTTTCCCTGCACTGAGCGAAACGTGTAGAGGCCGTATGGTTTTACGGCAGGGCTGCGATCACTTACGTGCACTTGTGTGCGTATGCTGTTCGGGCAGGCAATACTAGTGGGCTTTGGATTAAGCCAGATCCTAGTATTGCACGGATGGATTTGTTTTGTCTTCTGTGCATTCGCATTCTACGGAATGCGGATGCGGGTGTGTACGCACAGTTTTGCGGAGCAAAGAAGGAGGAGGTGCCTCATTAGGGTTTTGGCAGTTGGTTCGGCCAAAACCATTATGTGGCAGGCTCATTAGGGTTTTGACAGTTGATTCGGTCAAAACCATTTTGAGACGGACTCATTAGGGTTTTGGCAATTCGTTTGGTCAAAACCATTATGAGCCGCGGACATTACTTACTAATCTTTTCAGTGATAATTTTGTGATGGCTAATTGCTTAGACCATTTGACCACCTTGACCACTCTTGACTTTGTTGACCCGTTGACCAAAGTTGACCTTGACCTTCATGAGAGGTCTACACTCTTCTTTGGTTTTCTTTTTCTTTTTGGATTATGAAAATGGTCATGTCAATGTAGCCATCAATTTTATCATGATAGGATTAGTAATGATGATTTTTAGTATTATTGAACCATGGTGCCCTTTTTCTTTAGTTCACAATTTCATTTCTTTTTTCTCACTCTCTCTCTTGCAAGTGAGAAGAAAGAAAGAGCTCCATGGTTGCTAGTGCTCCTCCTTCTTCCTCCTCTTGATTTCTTCTTTTGATCTCATGTGTTGAGAGAAAAAGAATCCACATAGACAAACACTTCCATCAACCTCTTCTACACAACCAAGGACATCAAGACTAGCGATCTTGTTGGCCTAGTTGCCTCGGCTCGAGGTGGAGCTCGGTGTACAACTCTCGGGTGGATCGTCTTCGACTCAAAGAGGCCGCGGAGGTGACCAAGATCCGGATCAATCCTCGGAGCTTGGATGGACGAGCGGGACAGCGGAGAGAAGACCCGAAGGACCGGTATCGTGAGGTATAATTTCTATGGCATAGTAGAGAACACCTCTTGTAGTTTGCTAGTTCATAGTTTAGCAAAGATCCGTCTTTTAGTCCTGTTCCCCTCCGAACGGCGGCCTGCGACGTTAGGACGTCACGTAGCCTGGGGTTCGGGGCAGATGCTATTTGGTTTTATCCGTCCACCTCTTCGAAGATGCCAAGTTGATTTATGGCACCGTGTATCGAAGGTTTAGACGGATGCGGCCGTTGTAGCAGACTTTGTCAGATTCCCCCTCAGGGTGAGGGGTTTTTGATTGTGGGGACACTCTTCCCTGCAGGCGCAAGCCCCTGCAGTTAATTACGCTACCGCATCGCGGTAACAACTTTCTCCTTCTCCAGAATTTCACTTCGTGTCGTGTGTGTTTGTTTTGTTTGTGGTTGCCCGTGGATTGTGTACGGAGACTGAGTAATATCGTCACCCGTAGGACGTGGATTAGTCCAAATCCGTATTTGCTTAGATTTGGGTTTGGTGTTTTTAGTTTAAGGATGCATTAGTCGCGTTGCGACTAAGATCAACTTAAACGTTCATCAAGGATACGCTAGTCCTGTTTTGGACTAAGATCGACCTGACGTAGTGATTGATTTAATTATCCGGCCGTCGGGACTCGTCACCTCTCTGACGTCGTTGAGGGATTACAACGACGGATGTCAAAGGAGTTCGGAGATGTACCCTTGAACCAAAGTTGGTTTGGGATTTTATTGTTTATTTAGATGTCTAAGGACACGTTAACCGTATTTGGGGTTAAGATCAACTTAGACGGGACCGTTTAGATCCGACAAAAGAGCGTTTGGGCCCTATCGTGTCAGTTTAGGGACGTAGCGGTCCATATTCCAGTTTAGGGACGTGGTGGTCCATTATTAGTTTAGGGACGTTTCGGTCCATCGCCAGTTTAGGGACATAGTGGTCCGTCATTAGTTTAGGGACGTTTCGGTCCGATATTAGTTTAGGGACGTTTCGGTCCGATTTTAGTTTAGGGACGTTTCGGTCCGATATTAGTTTAGGGACGTCTCGGTCCGATATTAGTTTAGGGACGTTTCGGTCCGATATTAGTTTAGGGACGTTTCGGTCCGATTTTAGTTTAGGGACGTTTCGGTCCGATATTAGTTTAGGGACGTTTCGGTCCGATTTTAGTTTAGGGACGTTTCGGTCCGATATTAGTTTAGGGACGTTTCGGTCCGATATTAGTTTAGGGACGTTTCGGTCCAATATTAGATGAGTGGTCGTTGGGACCCGTCGCCTCTTTGACGTCGTTGAGAAATTACAACGACAGATGTCAAAGGAGTTCGGAGATGTACCCTCGGACCGGTCGTGACTTGGTTTATGAGAGGCATTTAATTTAAGGACTTACAGCCAGGATTGGGTTAAGTCCAATTTTTATTTTAGGCTCTGCCCGATTAAAAGAATCAACCTAAACAGGGCTCTGCCCCTTCATTATTTTGCAATCTGATTTGGGCCAGGCCCTTTTAAATAATGAGTTACAAAAAACTCAGGAATTTTCTGAACAGGGCTTTGCCCTTTTATTATTCTGCAATTGGGCCAGGCCCCTTTAAATAATGAGTTACAAAAACTCAGGAATTTTCTGAACAGGGCTTTGCCCTTTTATTATTCTGCAATTGGGTCAGGCCCCTTTAAATAATGAGTTGCAGAAACTCAATAATTTTTTGAGTTGGGCCAGGCCCTTTTGAATGATAAGTTGCACTTGTGCAGAAATTCAAGAATTTTCTTGATTTGAGAACGAAATGTGCATAGCACTCTTGATCCAAATTTAGATCAAAGGAAAACAAGTTCTTCTTGTTTTCCTTGATTTTACAGAACCAAGGGTTCATATCAAGTGCAAGGCACTATTTATTATTCTTTGATTTTTTAGAACCAGGGGTTCATATCAAGTGCAAGGCACTATTTATTATTCTTTGATTTTTTAGAACCAGGGGTTCATATCAAGTGCAAGGCACTATTTTTCTTTTTCTTTTATTATTCCCTTTTAATTTTCTGTTCTTCAGAAATTTTACCTTCTCTTTTGTTCTTGATTAATCTTCAAGAGCTTTTTTTTTTCTTCAGAAGTTTATCCTTCTCTTGATGATGATTGATCCTCTCCCTTGAATGAGGCTTGGGGTCTTATTTATAGTGCCCACAAATTTGTTGGATTTGTTAACAAAATCTTTACTGAATAATTTTGGGAATTTTCCCACCATTGGATCTCTGATCCAAGGGTTCCTGTTTTACAGGAGAACAGAAAAGATTTATCTAAATTTTCATTCAGTTGCTGCGCAACTCACCAGCGCGTGACACGTGTCACGCATCCGTGCGCTTGCGCAGTTGCGACTGCGCAACTGCGCAGACACGTGTCGCGCATCCGTGCGCTTGCGCAGTTGCGACTGCGCAACTGCGCAGACACGTGTCGCGCATCCGTGCGCTTGCGCAGTTGCGATTGCGCAACTGCCAGACACGTGTCGCGCTGCCATGCATTTGCGCAGTTTAAGTCTTAATTTTGTTTTCTGAAGAGCCTTGCTCTGATGGGACGCACTGTCTCGGGCGTTACGCCGCAGAATCAGCTTCTGCCATGTGGCAAATTGCGCGCTGCGCACGGAAACCGAAGCTTTGCTTCGAATTTTGAATTTTCAAAATTCAGTAGAGCCTTGCTCTGATTGGGGGAAACAGATGCCCCCCCACCGTTGCGCTCACGTGGCGCGCGCGTGAGTGCAGCGGTGGCAACATCCTGACCGTCGGATCTAGGGGTCATCTGAACAGGCGCAGGCGCCTATAAATAGGACCCTTGGTCCTTGGTAATTTTTTACCATTCTCAAGAAATTGAATTTCAGAGCCTTGCTCTTACTTGAGAACTTCCAGAGCCTTGCTCTTGTGATTTCCTTAAGAACTTCCAAGTTCTAACTTCAGAACCATTATAGGTAAAATTAAATTAATTTAATTTAATTTAAATTAGACTTAATTAACAGAGCCTTGCTCTTATAGATCTTTGATCTAAAGGAAACCCCTTTGGGGTTTCTTCAACAGAGCCTTGCTCTTATAGATCTTTGATCTAAAGGAAACCCCTTTGGGGTTTCTATTCACAGAGCCTTGCTCTCAAAAATTTGCAGAGACTCTGTTCTTAGGTTTTAACCCATGAACAGAGCCCCGCTCACAGATCAACTAGAAAACTTTTTAAAAGTTTCCATGGATCTTTAAGACCCCAAAATTTTAATTCTTAGGAGTTGTGAATTTTTATTACTACTACAGAGTTAGGCTCTTTTTTAAGAAGTTTTATTCTTTTGAAACAGGAGTTTGACAAATGTCACTCTGTGACAGAGCTTTGCTCTGAAAAGAGGAGATCTTCTCCTTGTCTCTAGGGGTCCCCCCCCCCAATGAGGATATTCTCTTGGGAGTTCTTTTTATTGACTGATAGTCTCATCCAATGGTGGGATTGTCTCATCAAATGATGCGCCGTCATCTTGATTTTGTGGGTCCCCCTTTGGTCCCCTACCCGCTGCATCACAGTGTGGAGCAAGATTTTTATTTATTATTATTTTTTTATCATTATTTTTTTTTAATGTTTAAGCGCCAGGCCACTAATGATATATATATATTTTATGCAGGAAAGATGTCTGACGACTTGTCTTTTCCCTTCGTTCGCTCAGAAGGAGGGTTCCCACATGCACCAGTGGACCGGGTAGTGTTCGCCTTGATTAAAGATCACGATCCTGAGTGCAAGAGACTTCACCTATGGGGAAGGTGGTACAGCCAGATTATCCAAGGCCGCCGCAGTTTTAGTTCCGCCTCGCCTTCCGAACCCATAGTTACGATCCCCTATGCGGACAAACCCCCGGTGGAGTATGCCGTGGAGGTTAAAAATTGGAATTCGGACGACCTTCTCCAACCTGCAATCGGCGCTATCCCGGTACAGCCGCCGCCGGCCATAGATATCTTAGGAAGGCGAATCTGTCAGGGTGAAGCACGCCCTTGGGGACAGGCCTACAATATTGGATTGAATCCGCGACCGCTTGCTGGATACCTGCCATGGGCCCGGTACATTTTAGCGGCGAAAAGAGCTCACCTGACGAAGATTGGTCTATACTCCGCCGTCTACGTCTCGCTTTTCGAGTATCCTACTCCTCCAACGTGGTGGACAAAGGCCTTCATTGAACAATGGAATATCCCTACACATACTTTCCTGGCAGCGGATAGGGAAGTTTCCATTTCTCTAGAGGAATTCGTTGAGCTTTCAGGTTTACCGGCGAGGGGGGAGCACTACGAAGAGCTGCTTCCTACTGATGAGTACGTCTTTGCCACCAAGCAGGTGGTATTGGACTTGACTCCGGAAAATGCCATCCAGCATCAGCATCCGGGCCTGGTGAAGGTGTTGGAGATTTACGAGGAGCTTCATTTGGAATTGGGCGACCGAGGCGTTAGTTTCGAGGACTTCATTGCTCGTTTTATTCGCCCGGAATTTTTATCAGAGCAAGGTGAGAAGTTCGCCCAACTTGCTGATCCTTTTGGTTTCGGCCTGGACCGCCGACCTTCATCGGAAATTGATCAACGAAGTTTTTACCTTCCCGGCACTGCTAGTGTCCCTTTCTCAGAGATCGCCGTTCCTGGCATGGATGAGGAGACCTTTTTCATCGGGTTTTTAGGTCTGTGGCTGTGCAGCTTCGCGCTTCCCATGCACCCACGCCTCATGCGGTCTTCTGTCTTTTACCCGGCGCATCGAATGGTGGCCGGTCTGCAGTTGTCAGTGGGGATCGCCGGGTTGGCCTACCTCTACAAAGGACTTAGCATAGCGGCGGATGCTAATGAACCTGGGGTACAGCCTGCTAACTTCCCGATGCACTACTTCACTTCTTGGATGGAGCTGGATGTTCGAGGAGTGTTTGGTGCCCACAAAACTCCTCCATTCTTTGAGAGATTCATATTTCCAAGAATCATGCGATTGGTCGGGGCTTCCATCGTGTTTGCACCTCCGCGGGAGTCTAGGGGACTGCTCCTGCGTTCGCATCTAGTCGGGGCGAAGACCTCTTTTGTGGATAAGGTCATCACCATGGGTTCCGAGACCACTAAGTCGGTGGTGCCGCTGCGTGATGACTTTAAGGGCGGCGTCTCCGTGTTGAAGGCTCGGGAAATTCTCCACCTTTATTCCATTCGGCCGGGCTACTTGGTATTTAGGCAGAATGAAACGGCCCTCTTCATGAGGTATAACCCGCATCGATTTGCCCGGCAATCGAGTTATAACCAAGGAGTCCCGTTGGAAGCCTTCTTGAGAACACCTGCAGTCGGTCCAGAGGGAGTACGGAATGCGATGCATCACTTCATCCGGCTCAATACAGGCTCCTACTTTTTTATCAGTGAGCCCAGCTGTACTCCTAAGATACTCAATTCGTATGTGGCCTGGTACGCGCACGCGATGGGCCCAATCATCTTGATGGAGAAACGTCTATTGGTCGATCGTAGGGCTGCGCCTCCCGGCGGCAATCGCAAGGCTCCATTGCAGCCCAGGGTTCAGGTTATCCCTCCGACGAAAGAGGCCGGAGCTGATCGACCACGGGTGTTGGCCCCTCCGCGTGGACTGCCACTGCCTACTACGGTGGATGCCCCAACGGCGCCCCGTGCTCCGACAAAGACGGTTAAAGCGGCATCGCCGGAGTCGGGTGCAGGAGCGGACATCGGGACTCGCCGCCCGAAAGCGACTGCCAAAACTGGCAAGCGCAAAGCTGCTCCCAGTGGGTCCAAGGCTGGCGGGCAAAAGAAGAAGAAGTCCACTTTATCCCTCGACGCGATTCTTAACTTAGAGTCCACGGCTCATCCTGCCGAGACCATATGCGAGTACGGCAGCAATGAGGGTTTCGTGGTGGACCCTGAGGATACCAATCTAGCCGCCGCCATTGCAGCTTCGGAGCGATCGGCGAGGCTCGAAGCAATGTTAAGCAGACTCGCTGAGTCAGGTAATCATCAGCCTTCTTATTTGTCATTTTATCCCACTTTTTATTATTATCTTTAGCTAATATTTGCCTCATTTTCAACAGGTGTATCCACTGAAGAGGCCATTGCTGCCTCTCTGACGACCTTCCAGGAGGAGGAGAAGAAGCGTACCCTAGCGAGCGTCGGTATGTTTTATCCCTTTCTCTTTTATACGGAAAGTTCGTTATCTTTTTATGATAGTCGACCTGACCTTCTCTTGTTTCTTTACAGGGGTTGTATTAATCGGCGCAAGGACCCTTCCCAAGCCCGTCATCGAAGTCCCAATTCCGTCGAAGCTGCCGCAAGAGCCTCGGCTTGATGCAACAACGAGGGATGCTCTGAAAAATCTGGAGGCATCCCTTTACACGGATGAAGAGGCTTCGCTCAAGGAAGCTCTGATGGCATCTGTCTCATCGGCTCAAGAGGAGCGGAAGCGGTCTAGACGCGAAGCTAAGGCGCGCAGAGCTGCTCTGGCCGCAGGAGCGGGCCCTAGCACCGTTCCTCACGCTAGTACTCCTTCTGAAGAGCCCCCTGTGGCCCTGTCTACCGCTCGTCGGCAAGTTGCGCGTGCGGTTCGGAACGCCAATGATAAATCCGCTTCAGGTAGTACTTCTTTCAGAGCCTTGTTGTATGACTTGTAAAACTATTGGCTTATACATATCTCATCTTGCAGGGTCAAGTCCAACTGAGGGGGAGGCGGAGACGACCGTCGAACCCAAGGGAGCGGAAGAAGCGGTACTCGCCGAACCCGAACCGACAGTGGACAACTTTGTCGAGGCCATGGGGCCTGGAGCCGAGATTGAGGAACCTACCGCGGAGAAAGTCATTGATGCCGTACCCGAAGTGGCGGCAGATGAGATGATTGTCTCGACCGAGCCGAAGGCGGTAGAGGGCGAGGTACTTGAGGCTGGGGACCTCGTAGTGCCGATGGACGGGGCAGCTGTAATCGCTGATCCTGAGGGAGCAGCAGGTGAGGCGGCCATGATTCCTGAGGACGAGCTAGGCGCTCCTTCTCAGGAATCTGGCAATGTTCCTATCTTGGCCCTCCCTGTCTATGGTTCCCCACCGCCTGCAGAGCTTGAGAGCATAACAACGGTTCCCCTTGAGTCGGGTGATGAAGCTACAGGCGGTGGTCTTCCGTCAGTGGAGGAAGGGACTGCCTCAGTTTCTGCTGGCAGCTCGTCAGGTAAAATTTTTTTTCACCAGCGTTTCCCTTTTTTTTTGTGTATATCTTGTGATCTCTTCTAACAAACTTGTTCTTGCAGGTACGGCCAGTACCGATGCTCCATTGCTCGAGGGGGCACCGTCAACTACTGCTTTGGCAGTAGTCACCTCTCCGTCTTCCCTTGTACCGTCACGTATGTTGGAAGGTATGGATTCACGACTCATGCATTAATCTTTCAAAAATGCGGCTTTTGTACTAACGTCACATTATTGTGCTTTTGCAGGAGTGCTTTTTGATCACTTATATCAAGTGTTACTCCCGCACTTCTCTTTCCCATCCGAACTCGCTTCTCCCTCTAGTGGCGCCGGTAATATCTTTATTTACTCCTTTTTTCTAGCAATGGGATGATTTCTGACTTTTACTTTTCTTTATTGCAGTGCCACAAATCGAAGGAGGGGATGCAAGCCCTGTCGCGCTACCGGCCCTTCCGGCTCTGCCGTCCGTTGCTGCTGGTATAGTAGATTTCCTTTTTGGTAACCCTTTAACATCTTTTGAACCATCGTTTAACCCTGTTTTGTTTTGCAGCTATCGTTCCGGTTCCGGTCCCCTTCGAGGCTCGCGTCATTTTACCGGCAGGCCCCTTTCTGAGACGTCCGTCTTCAAAGGGTGCGGTGATGAGTCTAGGCATGCTGAGCGGGTATATTGAAGAGCTCAGCATGGACGCTCTCCCTTCTGCTGTCGATTTCGTTGCTGATGTTAACCCAATGTTAGCGGCGCTCGTAACTTTTCATGACGAGGGCGTCGTTGAATCTTGGGTTAACCACTGCAGGGAGATCGAGGCCTGCTTGTACCGGTTGGAGTTGACGCGCCCTGCGCCCGAAGTTTTAGCTCTGAGCGCCCAACGCACAACTTGGCTCGAGCAAAGCACTTCGCACTCCCGCCACTTGGAGCAAGAAGCAGCTCGGAGACTAAGGGAATGCCAAAAGACCTCAAACGAAACGGCCCATCTGCGCGCTGAGGTTGAGGCAAATGCTGCCCAAGTGAAGACTATCTTTAAGGGTCTCTTGGAGCGCATCTCCCATGGGCTAAACTTAAAGAGGAAGCTTGACATGGCCGAGCGCCATATCCCAAGTCGGGAGGCTGCTTATCAAGACGTGAGGGAGCAGCTTGCACTGGTCTTGCGGCAACGAGCCCAAGTGGAGGCAGAGTTGACAGCGGTAGCCGAGCAGGAGAAGGCGTGGAAGGAGATATGCGAGCGATTGCTACATCTGTGCAAGGCGCTCCCTTCCCAGTAGCCGCCATTGTATCAATATACTTGTAATTTTCTTTTTTGAATAAGATGTATACATTCTTTATTCTTTTATACGATTCTCCATGTACTTGATTGAGTTAATAAATAAAGATACACATTTTTTTTAATGTCTTGTATCATTTCTTTGCTTTCTCCCTTCTCTTATTATCAGCATGCTGTCTTGATAAACATGATTGACAGGTAACAGAGTAAGCATTTTGGTTTCTTCAAGATATAACGATGGCTTAGGCCGCAGGTTCGGATCTGCTGCCTAAGACTTTTCAACTCTATGAGCCGTGAGGGTCTCATAGAGATTTTTCTCCCTACAGATCGAGAGGATCTCGTAAGTGGATTTTCTCCTTAGGAATCGTGAGGATTCCCAAGTGTAGTTTTCTCTCATAGGTCGAAAGGATCTTATGAGAGAATTTCTCCCTCTTACGAGTCGAGAGGGCTCGTGAGCGGTTGTTTCCCTCTTTGTCGAGAATCGACTTCAGAGAGTGAGACCCGTGAATAGTATGCAAGAGACCATTTAGGATTGACTTGCAGGATCACATTGCCCTTCTTACGAGTCGAGAGGGCTCGTAAGCGGTTGTTTCCCTCTTTGTCGAGAATCGACTTCAGAGAGTGAGACCCGTGAATAGTATGCAAGAGACCATTTAGGATTGACTTGCAGGATCCCATTGCCCTTCTTACGAGTCGAGAGGGCTCGTAAGCGGTTGTTTCCCTCTTTGTCGAGAATCGACTTCAGAGAGTGAGACCCGTGAATAGTATGCAAGAGACCATTTAGGATTGACTTGCAGGGTCCCATTGTTCAGGAAGCAAGTTTTTGAATCCTTACTGCCCGAGATGTGAGTCAGAGAAGCTCTCGTCACGGAGTGTTTGTATCCGCGAGTTGAGAAGTTTTGCGAGGGATTATTTGTTTCCCAAGCGCCAAGGATTATTTGTGTCCCTGGGGTTTGAAATGAGTCGATGGTTCCCACGGGGGCGCTGGTGGCTCTGCGAGTCGACGCGGATCAGGAGGCTCTCGTCAAGGAGTGTTTGTATCCGTGAGTTGAGAAGTTTTGCGAGGGATTATTTGTCTCCCAAGCGCCAAGGATTATTTGTGTCCTTGGGGTTTGAAACGAGTCGAGGGTTCCTACGGAGGCACTGGTGGCTCTGCGGGTCGACGCGGATCAGGAAGCTCTCGTCAAGGAGTGTTTGTATCCGTGAGTTGAGAAGTTTTGCGAGGGATTATTTGTTTCCCAAGCGCCAAGGATTATTTGTGTCCTTGGGGTTTGAAACGAGTCGAGGGTTTCTACGGAGGCACTGGTGGCTCTGCGGGTCGACGCGGATCAGGAAGCTCTCGTCAAGGAGTGTTTGTATCCGTGAGTTGAGAAGTTTTGCGAGGGATTATTTGTTTCCCAAGCGCCAAGGATTATTTGTGTCCTTGGGGTTTGAAACGAGTCGAGGGTTCCTACGGAGGCACTGGTGGCTCTGCGGGTCGACGCGGATCAGGAAGCTCTCGTCAAGGAGTGTTTGTATCCGTGAGTTGAGAAGTTTTTTGCGAGGGATTATTTATTTCCCAAGCGCCAAGGATTATTTGTGTCCTTGGGGTTTGAAACGAGTCGATGGTTCCCACGGAGGCGCTGGTGGCTCTACGAGTCGACGCGGATCAGAAGGCTCTCGTCAAGGAGTGTTTGTATCCGTGAGTCGAGGAATTTGCTGGGATTATTTGTTTCCCAAGCGCCAAGGATTATTTGTGTCCTTGGGGTTTGAAACGAGTCGATGGTTCCCACGGAGGCGCTGGTGGCTCTGCGAGTCGACGCGGATCAGAAAGCTCTCGTCAAGGAGTGTTTGTATCCGTGAGTCGAGGAATTTGTGTTGAAGTCACTGGCTTCTTCGATTGGAATGAACCATTGAGGTTTGGCTTTATCGTTCGACGGAATCCGCTGGGGAAGTATGGTTTCTTCTTTGTTTACGCCCTTGGATCGTATACAGGGATCGATGTGATCTTAACTGTAGGGCCGAAGTTTCATCATTTCTTATTTTTGTTTTATTTTATTTCCGCGATGCTCTATCATTTCAGCTTTTATATCGCGAAGGTCGCGATTGCCCAATCATTTCGGCTATTTTTCGCGGTGCCCAATCATTTCGGCTTTTTTTTATTTTATCTTTACTCGTTGCTTTTTATTACGAGTTGCCCGATCATTTCGGCTATTTTACATGCATACATTTTACTTGCTGCTTTTTATTGCAAGTTGCCCTATCATTTCGGCTTTTTGTATGCATGAGCGGCTTACTGGCTTTCGCCATAAACCAGAAATTGGACACCGATTTCGGCATCAGCACCGCTGCAACTGGAATATTGCCAGGAGCGAATCATCATTTGCCTCCGTCATTATCGAACAAAGGAGGCTTAGCGATCAGGGTTAGGGATCTGTCGACTAAGGCTTTTGATTTCATGAGCCGTAAGGGTCTCATAAAGGTATTTCTCCCTACAAGTCGTGAGGGTCTTGTAGGTGTATTTTTTCCTTAGGAACCGTGAAGGTTCCTAAGTGTTTTGTTCTTCTGTAAGTCGTAAGGATCCTACAGGAGGGTTTTCTCCTCATAAATCGAGGGGATTTATAAGGGTTGTTTACCATGCGAACGTATTCCCAGTCACGGATGGACCTTGGTTAGGGAAACGTTTATTCGTGCCCGTGGATTGTATACAAGGGTCAATATTGAACCGCCTGTAGGGCAACATTGGAAGTTTGTGGGGGTTTGCTTAAGCACAGGTTTAGGTCTCTGTGACTTAAGACTTTCAAATCCTATGAGCCGTGAGGGTCCCATAAGAGAGTTCTCCTTATGAGTCGTGAGGATCTCGCAAGCGTATTTTCTCCTTAGGAATCGTGGGGATTCCTAAGTGTGTTGTTCCCTTGTGAGTCGTAAGGATCTCACGCGGGTGGTTTCTCCTTACAGGGTCGAGAGGACTCTGTAAGGGTTCTTTAACGAAGTTGCGCCCTTTCGGGTTTTCACAAACATTCGCCGGCAGTCCTGCTGTTTTTACTCACGGAGCCCTTTCGGGTTTTCATCCGTGCCCATCTTGCTTATGGACATACCGTTCTCTCTCTCTATATATATATATATATATATATATATATTTTTTTTTTTTTATATCATCTCGTTAATCTAAAGATGCTGCGGTAGTAGTTTTAAAGACGTTTCGGTCTGATATTAGCTTAAGGACATTTTGGTCCAACGTTGAGAGGGCTGGCTACTGCTTATAAAGCCTGAGCTTAGGAAGATAGCGAGCAGACATAGTCGTCATCTATCATTGACCTAAACTAAGGCTCGTTAAGCGTAATATTTCTTTAGGAAGCGACCGTTTATTGGCCTGAAAGGCCTTTCACCGTGCATGTCTATGAGTAGATAGACCCCGCCCTGGTAGACCTTATCAATGATGTACGGTCCTTCATAGTTTGGCTCAAACTTTCCCAGCTTGGCGCGATTGGGGATCATGGGCCTTTTGACGACTAGCACGAGTTCGCCTTGGCGGAATGTCCTCGGACGGCTCAATCTTTCATATGAGCGCGTCATCTTTGCTTTATAAGCTTCCAGATTTTGCTGTGCTAGAAGCCGGATTTCATCAAGGGCGTCAAGCTCTTCAAACCGAAGGTGAGCATTTTCTTCGTCCGTCAACTCGTAATGGACTGCCACTCGTAGAGAGGGTAATTCTATCTCGAGGGGGAGTACTGCTTCCGTCCCAAATACCAACGCGTACGGCGTTGTATTTGTGGCCGTTTTAAATGTAGTTCGATACGCCCAAAGCGCCTCTTGCAATCTTTCGTGCCAATCTCTCTTATTTCGTGACACCGTTTTCTTCATGATCTTCGTCAAGGTCTTGTTGAAGGCCTCAGCTAGACCGTTAGCTCGGGGGTTATAAACTGAGGAATATCTCCAGTCTATATTGTGCTGCTGTGCGAAGCGGCTAATCTTATGACTTCGGTAGGCTGGCCCATTATCAGAGATGATTCTTCTCGGGGTTCCAAACCGGTATATGACATGCGTTCTGAAGAAATGGAGGATGTTCTCCGTTTTTACTTCCCTCAACGATACCGCCTCTGCCCATTTGGAGAAGTAATCAGTCGTCGCCAATATGAAACGATGTCCCTTTGACGATGCTGGTTCGATGGGGCCGACTATGTCAGTTCCCCACATTTCGAACGGCCAACTAGCCACTGTTGGATGCAGTGGATTGGGATGCTGATGGATGAAGTCCCCATGAATTTGACATGAATGACATTGCTTCGCATATTCGAGGCAATCCTGCATCATCGTGGGCCAGTAGTAGCCCATCCGCTTTATCTTCAACTTCATCTTAGGGCCTGCTTGGTGGGAACCGCAGAGTCCGTCGTGAACTTCTTGGACGACCCTTCTCGCTTTGCCAGGTCCTAAGCATCTCAACCACAGAGAATCGAATGACCTTTTGTACAGAGTATCATTGACGAAGGCGAAAGACAGAGCTCGTTTCGTGAGCTGATGTCTTGTGGACGCTTCTTCAGGCATTCGGTGGAACTTGAAGTAATCTATGAAGACTTCTCTCCAGTCCCCGGTATTTTCCCAGTCTTTTACTTGCAGGGTTGTCTCCTCTTTTGCTCCTTTTTCTTCAGACGATTCCGGAGATATTTCTGTTGGGGCGAGCACTCGACGGCTTTGCACCACGATTCTAACGTCGTCGAGGTTCTCGTCAGCCAGTTCTTTAGCAAGTTTGGCTAGTGCGTCTGCTTTGCTGTTTTCCGCGCGCGGTATGCTTTCCAACGTGTAAGAGGGAATTTGGGTTAGCAGTTGTTGCACTTTTTCACCGTATTTTACCAATTCCGGTTTACATGTTTGGTAATCGCCGTTCACTTGACTGACGACCAGTTGGGAGTCCCCGTATATGAGGAGGCTCTCAATTCCCATATCGATGGCGATCTCGAGGCCTGCTATCAAAGCTTCATATTCAGCTTCATTATTCGTTCTCGGCTCCGTTAAGGAGAAGGCGAAGCGCATTATTCCTCCTTGGGGAGTCACAAAGATGAGTCCCACCCCCGATTTGATCGTTGGCATACTTTGTTTGTGCTTTTTCATAGAGGACGCTCCATCGAAGTAAAGCTCCCAACGGGTATCACCACTGTCGATTGCGTCAAATGCATGTCTGTCTGGAAAATCGCAGTTTAAAGGAGAGTCGGCAGGTATGGGATGCTCAGCAAGGAAGTCAGCGATGGCCTGGCCTTTTACTGCCTTGAGAGGTTGATATGTTATGGAAAATTCCATCAAGAGCAGGGCCCATTTAGCGAGTCGTCCTGTCAATATGGCTTTTGACATTAAATATTTGAGAGGATCCACTTTTGAAATTAGACGGACCTCGTGCGCCAACGCATAATGCCTAAGCTTTGTTATTGCGAAGATCAATGCCAAGCAGTGTTTTTCAATGGGAGAATAGTTGCTTTCTGCCCCCAGCAGCACTCGACTTAAGTAGTAGAGCGCCCTCTCTTTCCCTTGATCGTTTTCTTGTGCCCATAATGCGCCTAAGGAACCTTCGAGGGCGGTTGTATAAAGAATAAGAGGCTTCCCCTTAACCGGAGCAGCCAACACCGGCGGGTTCTGCAGGTATTGCTTGATCTCATCCAGTGCGCCTTGGCATTTTTGATCCCAAATGAATGGGGTTCCCTTCTTCATCAGGTGACTATAAGGGCGGCACTTTCCTGAAAGGTTGGCTATAAATCACCGTATGTATGCGAGTTTCCCTTGGAGAGACCGCAACTGTTTGAGAGTCCTCGGCGGAGGCATTTCCATGATCGCTTTGATCTTTGACGGATCTATTTCAATACCTCGGTGTCGAACGACGAATCCTAGGAATTTACCCGAGGAAACCCCGAACGCACATTTAAGAGGATTCATCTTCAAGTTGTATTGCCGAAGGCGTTGAAACACGATCTTCAAATGCTCGAGATGTTCCTCGTATGATTTGCTTTTAACCACAAGATCGTCGATATAGCATTCAACGATTTCATGTATGAGGTCGTCGAAGATTTTTGTCATGGCTCTCTGATAAGTAGCACCGGCGTTCTTCAAACCGAAGGGCATCACTTTATAACAAAATATCCCAAGAGGGGTCCTGAAAGCTGTGTGTTTCTGATCTTCAGGATGCATTTTTATTTGATTATACCCCGATGAGCCGTCCATGAAGGAGAAAACTTCATGAGTAGACGTGTTGTCTATCATCAGCTCGGTGACTGGTACTGGGAAATCATCTTTTGGGCAGGCTTTATTAAGATCCCGGAAATCTACGCATATACGCACCGTCCCATTTTTCTTCATCACCGGGACAATGTTGGCAATCCATTCAGGGTATTGAACTTCCTGGATGAAGCCAGAGTCTATAAGCTTTTTGACTTCGGCGTTGATGCTCATCTCAAGCTCGAGTCGCATTCTCCTCGGCGCTTGTTTGACGGGCTTGATGTCCGGAGATATCGCCAATTTATGTACAGCAATTTCTGGATCTAGTCCCGGCATTTCGGAATAGTTCCACGCGAAGCAATCTTTGTGTTGTAGAAGCACATCCTTCAACGCAGTCACCCTTTCTTCAGATAACAGCTCGCTGATGAATGTTGGTCGCGGGTCATTTTCCGTCCCCAACTCAATTTTCTTGAGATTATCTGCAGTGGTGTGGATTCCATCCTCCAGTTCTTTCGGAGCTGGGGGAAATTCTGAGATTACCTCATCGCTGCTGTTTTCAAAGCACCAAGGGAAGTCGTTCATGTCCTCGGATTCTTCTTTTAATATTGTTACCACGTGGCAAGTGCGAATTTTCTGCCAATCCCAATGCGGAGTTGGTTTTTCTTTTGCAGCCTCGGGTTCGTGCTTCTGTGGTGGTGCTACCCTCCAGTTGTCAGAAAGCGCGAATTTGCCTAACTGATATTGGTCCTCAACCCAATTCTTAAAGGTGAAACAATCTTCAAGCGGATGCCCTACTACTCGATGGTAAGAGCAATAATTTGGGTTGAACACTTCGCCTGCGTGCTCAGGGTGTTTAGACTCTGGCAACGTAAGCATTTGATGTTTTAGAGCAAGATCAAGTATTTTCCTTGTTTTGTTCCGAGGAAACGAGTATGCTCGACCCATTTTCTTCATAAGGGCTAGGTCAATAACGCTCGACTCTCGTATGCGTGGCTTCTTAGCTCTGTCTTGTGGTTGTCGAGCACCTTTTCGGCCCCTCGACTTGTTTTCGCTTTCGCGTCGAACCCTTTTTGTAGCAGGCTGACGTGGGGTAACATCTTCGTTCTTTACTGCCTGTCGAAGGAGACGCTGTGTCTTGGCTTTCTCATAGATTGCCATTTCACGATCGTGATCATCTCGGGCTTTTTGACTCGCATCCTTTATAAGTTTGCTCATCTGGTCTTCAGACGATGGACTGGGAGGTCTTGCATCAGGAACTCCTGCTGATTCAGGATTAGCGTCTTCCCATTGAGCGTCCGCTTCTTCATCAAAGTCATACATGGCATAACAGCTGTTTATTAATTCCCGTTTCTTTGGCCGGATGTACCCGAGCCCTTTTGTTTCCGTTCTCCCGTTAGGCAGTTTGCATTGAGTTCCGGGAACGTTCCAGACCTTGTCATAGAATTTGGCTTTTCTGATGGTCTGTGTGAAGGACATCCCTTGGCGTTTCAGCAGTTTCTTCAAACCTTCGGTATAATATCTGGGAAGACGGATAGGCTGAAGCTTGTCGAGCGTGGGATCCGCGCCATGCCAAATTTCTTTTTCCACCTTGTTTTCTTCAGAACGGTAGAATAGGATTGCCTTCTCGCCTTTTCTTCCGGGAGGGATATAGAATGTCTGCAATTCTTCTACGCTGTTGGTGTCGAGTGCATCCAGTTCTTTGTAATGTTCAAGCGGCACCATGGTTACCTGCAGACTTCGCTCTTCATCAGTGGAAATCTGTATTGAGGGCCGAGCGGGGAATAGAGCATGAACTTCATCCTCTGAGTCACTACCGAAGATCAATGAAGGAACAGATGGTCCTGGCCTGGTGGACTGGGACGGACCTGAATAAATTATATCCTCCTCCTCCTCGGTGTCACTGCCGAAGACAGGGATGGTTGCGTTAGTTTTGTTCTCCGGTTTGTGACACCTTTCCGTATCTTCGAAACTCGGTAGGAAGTATTTGGCATCTTCATACTTGCGAACTTCGTTCACGGAAAATGGATTCAACTCTCCTGCCACTGTGTACTCGAGGCCGTCCCTAGAATACTTCATGCACTGATGCTGTGTAGAAGGGATGATATTGTATTCGTGTAGCCATGGTCGGCCGAGCAGAGCATTGTAGCACGTCTTGGCGTCTATAACATGGAATTTGATGTCTGTGACGAGCACCCCGAAGCGTAGCGTCAATATCACAGATCCAAGAGTCTTTGAGGATTGAGAGTCGAAACCGGAGATGGTGATTTTGTCCCGGGCGAGGTGTTGGACACTCATGCAAATCTCCTTTAACACTCGCACATTGAGTAAATTGACAGACGATCCGTTATCGACCAAGATTTTTCCTATCTTTATGTCATGGCAGTATCCCGAGACATAAAGGGGGCGATTGTGCTCACACGTCCCGAGGAGAAGGTCTTCATCACCAAAAGCAACGTCGGCTGTGTGCACCTCTTCCAATTCATCCTTCATCTTTTGTTCGGCTAAGAAGGCTTGGAACTGGTCCGGATCTTGTAGGGCCTTAATCAAAGAATCCCTCGCTTCTTTCGATAGCAATAGGGCATCGAGAATGCTGAGTTGTGAGGGTAGCTTTCTCAGATGCGCCAAGACATTGTAATCTACTTTATTCCTTTTTGGGGGATTCTTGGCGGTTAACTCTTCCGCAACTTGGTCATCCAAAGCGATGTCTTCAGAGACCTTCTCTTTCCCTTTGTTTTTCTTATTCAAGGGTCCGAGGTTCTTTTCGGGTAATGTTCGATTGCGCAGCTGTATATTCTCGCAGGCCTTTGGTTCTTTTTCTTTTCCCGAAGTGGATTCTTCGAAGAGGGGACCAAGCTCTAGCTCTTCATCGGAGTCTCTTCCAAATGTAGGCACTTGTGACCCGGTAGTGTTAACCATGTGACAATTGCCGGCAGTTCTTTCAAGTTCTTTAGTCGTATTTCTTTGCTCTCGGCGAATTTTACGTTTTTCCCGTTTAAATCGTTGTCGATTAGCGACGTATCCTTGCCACCATCCATTGAAAGCTTTGCAATCTTGGGTGGAATGCGAGACCTTCTGATGGTATAAGCAATAAGAGGGGTGCATTTCTACCACGCCGGTAACTTTTTCTTCAGAGGGTGGTAGCTTCATGCCCATCGATATGGCCTTAGCAAATTTCTTTTTTATCTTGAATTGGCTTTTGTCAGTGGTGGAGGCATTTTGCTCCAACGGGATCATTTCGGCCCCTTCCTCAAGTCGCTGACGCTTGGCCCTTTTGAATATAGCCGTCTCGCGTTCTCGATCAGCCTTGCTTTTCAACCGAGCTTCATTAAGAAACGCGCTAATCATTTCAACCGGTAACCCTGGGGTTCCTGATTCGGCATTTGCCCCCAGCGTTTCTGTGCCAGAAGTTCCTTCATCGTTCGTGGTCGAATGGGAGATCATATGACAGCTTGCTACATATTCGTCAGATTCATCCGATGAACTTTCTCCTTCATCTTCTTTTTGGAATACGTGATCAAGGAAATCTTGGAGCATGATGGGAGTTCGCGC
Source organism: Agapanthus africanus (assembly GCA_030015575.1). Lineage (NCBI taxonomy): Eukaryota > Viridiplantae > Streptophyta > Magnoliopsida > Asparagales > Amaryllidaceae > Agapanthus > Agapanthus africanus. The sequence continues at coordinate 198,595,707 of CM057347.1, read as the reverse complement.
CTTTTGGTTATATTCATCCAGCGCATCGATTTGCTTTTGTAAGTCCGTGCGCTTGTCGCCAGGCTTCACGGGCTTCTTAGATTTCTTCTTCTTCTTTTTCGAAGATTTTGACGGCTGGCTATGAACGCTTGAACTACTACCATCGGTCTTCGGAGTCGGTCGTGGCTTCAACATCCCCTCAATAACCTGCGGTTCCAAGGGGTTCTTCCACTTGACCGCTGGGCAGGTTTGAAGATCATTTAGCATTCTCCTCGTTTTGGCCGATAATACAACCTCCCAGGGAGCCTCTTCAATGACGGAGCATGTTGCCCCCGGCGCATTCGTTCCCTTATAGGTGTGAGGCTGCGGAGGGTTCACCTTCCATTTGTCAGATAGCGCAAATTTGCCCTGACGGTACTGATTCTCCAGCCAATTTTTGAAGACGTAACAGTCTTCGATTGGATGTCCCAACACTCTATGATAAGGGCAGTAATTAGGATCGTTAACGTCACTTGGTTGCGACGGACGTTTTGGATCTGGCAGATTTATGAGCCTGTTGCGCAATGCCAGCTCGAATAACCTCCTTGTTTTATCACGGGGGAAGGAGTAAGCCCGTCCCATCCTGTCCTCAAGGGGTACGTACGGGCGTGTATTATTTGGACGAGCAACCGGCTTCGAATCGTTCGGTTGTTGTTGGGCATTAGCGACGACGATCGCTTTTCCCTTTCCTTTGTCGTTTCGGGAATCCGGCTTCGGGAGAGGGGGTTTATGGCCCATCTGGTCCATCTGCGCCAATTTGTCGATCAAAGCCTGGAAGGAAGTCGGCTTGAAGAACATCATAAATTGTGAAATGGTTGCTTGTGGATCGAGTGTTCCAACAAACATTCCCACCGCAGGGGCTTCTTCTATGCGCTGTTCACACTTAGACCATAGATTACGCCACCGTATAGCGTACTGAACCCATGTCTCGCCGGGTTTTACCCTGGCATTGATCAGTGCCGTCATCGGGGTACGCTCACTGGCACTTGCGAAACGTTGGGTGAAGAGCAGCTCCATCTCCGCAAAGGTTTTAATAGAGTCATTGGGAAGCTCAGAATACCATTCAAACGCCGTGTCTGATAAGCTTCCAACAAACTGGCGAAGTAATAACTTGTCGTCGCCGCCTGTATTACCGCAAAGCGCCCTGAATTGGGCCACATGTTGATGGGGATTGCCGGTCCCCTTGTAGACATGAAACTTAGGAATTGTGTAACCTGGCGGGTACTTGATTTGGTCATACCAGCCCGGATATGGCCGTCCCGTTTTTACAACGTGGCCGGCTGCTTCGGCCGCCTGATGCACCCGTATTTGTTGAGCAATATATTCATCTAAATCAGCTTTTGATATGGTATCCTCTTTAGCTGCGGATAGAGCCGGTGGAGGATTCGATGTCTCTCCCCTATCATCTTCAAGAATGATCGGGGGATCTCCAACAGGTGGATCCGGTTGAATCATCATACCCATCACATCCTGGAACAGGAGGGCCATTTTCTTTATGTTGGCTGCCTGTTCCGCAGCCTCTTTGTCTCTCTTTTCCAGTGTTCGGCAGAGGAACTCAGCGTCGGTCTCTTCCTCTTGGCGTTCATCTAAGGACGTCTCAGGATTCTCTTTTGGCCCCGTGAGTGCAGCCATTGTAGTCATCATCTCCTGGAGCTTTTGTTGCTGCTCCTGAGACTTGGTCACTGACCGGGTAAGCGGTCGGTGGCCCGTAGAAGTACGACTTTCTTCTTTTCCCGAAGCCATATAGACCGTATGTACTATCATGCCCCCTGACTTGGGGCGTTTAGGTTCGCCGCTTTTAGATTTTGTCATCGTCGCGGGAGCCTTCTCTGGTCTTTTCCTTTTATGGACCTTTGAGGTTGAAGGAGCCGTTGAAGTGGGCCTCCTAGCATTTGTTGCCCCCTGCCGTTTAATGGGGTGGTTCTTGTCTTTTTCCACCTTCGCCCTTTTCTGGCGACGGAAGTGGTCTGAGTCAATCACGGAGTCTTGAACTCTCCGCCAGACTTTATAAATTTTGGACGACAGCCGTTGAGAGGGCTGTTCTTGTTTTACCTCCGGAGCTTTCTCCACGGGCGGAGGAGATCTTTTCAATACGGCGGTTGGGGAGTTCTTTCTCACTTTCCTCAGTAATTCAAAGCTGTTCCCAGTTGGAACAGCAGCATTGACCTCGGCCACTGGAGCAGGCGGGGTTAGCCCTGAAGGGGAGTTGCCCCCTGCTTTCCTTATTCGTCGCTAGTGACGACGTCGCGCATGACGAGCCATTGGGACTGGCTCGGAAATCGGGATAGTTTCTTGTTGCCCCCTGTTTGGGTATGGGGTAACTGCCGGTGTCAGCCTATCAAAGACTGATGCTTTTTGACCAGCTGAAGGAGGAGTAGGAACCGTCAATCTTGTGAAGACTGACTTTCTGATAGGAGAAGCCGCTTCAACGACTTCCGAAGCTGTGGCCGTTGCCCTCTTTGGGACAGCCACTTTATGATCCTGACCTAGCCTGGTGAAAACAGAGGCTGTCAGCTTAGTAGCGGGCGACCCGTTGACAGGGGTCGTGGTAGCAGTGAGCCGGTCGAATACCGACTTCTTGTTCGCTTCTGGTGCGGATATCGGCATGGAGAAGCTTGTAGGTGGGACCATGGTCCCGAAGAACAAGCCGGTGGTGGCTTGCGTCACCTGGTCTACCGGCAAAGTCAGGAAGGAAGCCGCTTGGGGCCCATATGCTACACCTCTCGGTGAGGTGGAACGTCCGCTGCAATGGCATTTCGAGCAGCTGGTGCAGTTGGTGGCCATTGGATCTTGAGTTCTGCGCCAGACAAAAGACCAAATCTTAGCAACTTGAAATCCGAGGACAACCATTTAACAAACCGCGATTGGTTCACGAAGACGACACACGAAGTGTGGAGTGGAAAGAGGAAAAGGTCCCACCGGGCGTGCCAGAATCTGTTCCCCTCCGAACGGCGGCCTGCGACGTTAGGACGTCACGTAGCCTGGGGTTCGGGGCAGATGCTATTTGGTTTTATCCGTCCACCTCTTCGAAGATGCCAAGTTGATTTATGGCACCGTGTATCGAAGGTTTAGACGGATGCGGCCGTTGTAGCAGACTTTGTCAGATTCCCCCTCAGGGTGAGGGGTTTTTGATTGTGGGGACACTCTTCCCTGCAGGCGCAAGCCCCTGCAGTTAATTACGCTACCGCATCGCGGTAACAACTTTCTCCTTCTCCAGAATTTCACTTCGTGTCGTGTGTGTTTGTTTTGTTTGTGGTTGCCCGTGGATTGTGTACGGAGACTGAGTAATATCGTCACCCGTAGGACGTGGATTAGTCCAAATCCGTATTTGCTTAGATTTGGGTTTGGTGTTTTTAGTTTAAGGATGCATTAGTCGCGTTGCGACTAAGATCAACTTAAACGTTCATCAAGGATACGCTAGTCCTGTTTTGGACTAAGATCGACCTGACGTAGTGATTGATTTAATTATCCGGCCGTCGGGACTCGTCACCTCTCTGACGTCGTTGAGGGATTACAACGACGGATGTCAAAGGAGTTCGGAGATGTACCCTTGAACCAAAGTTGGTTTGGGATTTTATTGTTTATTTAGATGTCTAAGGACACGTTAACCGTATTTGGGGTTAAGATCAACTTAGACGGGACCGTTTAGATCCGACAAAAGAGCGTTTGGGCCCTATCGTGTCAGTTTAGGGACGTAGCGGTCCATATTCCAGTTTAGGGACGTGGTGGTCCATTATTAGTTTAGGGACGTTTCGGTCCGTCGCCAGTTTAGGGACATAGTGGTCCGTCATTAGTTTAGGGACGTTTCGGTCCGATATTAGTTTAGGGACGTTTCGGTCCGATTTTAGTTTAGGGACGTTTCGGTCCGATATTAGTTTAGGGACGTCTCGGTCCGATATTAGTTTAGGGACGTTTCGGTCCGATATTAGTTTAGGGACGTTTCGGTCCGATTTTAGTTTAGGGACGTTTCGGTCCGATATTAGTTTAGGGACGTTTCGGTCCGATTTTAGTTTAGGGACGTTTCGGTCCGATATTAGTTTAGGGACGTTTCGGTCCGATATTAGTTTAGGGACGTTTCGACCCGTCGCCTCTTTGACGTCGTTGAGAAATTACAACGACAGATGTCAAAGGAGTTCGGAGATGTACCCTCGGACCGGTCGTGACTTGGTTTATGAGAGGCATTTAATTTAAGGACTTACAGCCAGGATTGGGTTAAGTCCAATTTTTATTTTAGGCTCTGCCCGATTAAAAGAATCAACCTAAACAGGGCTCTGCCCCTTCATTATTTTGCAATCTGATTTGGGCCAGGCCCTTTTAAATAATGAGTTACAAAAAACTCAGGAATTTTCTGAACAGGGCTTTGCCCTTTTATTATTCTGCAATTGGGCCAGGCCCCTTTAAATAATGAGTTACAAAAACTCAGGAATTTTCTGAACAGGGCTTTGCCCTTTTATTATTCTGCAATTGGGTCAGGCCCCTTTAAATAATGAGTTGCAGAAACTCAATAATTTTTTGAGTTGGGCCAGGCCCTTTTGAATGATAAGTTGCACTTGTGCAGAAATTCAAGAATTTTCTTGATTTGAGAACGAAATGTGCATAGCACTCTCGATCCAAATTTAGATCAAAGGAAAACAAGTTCTTCTTGTTTTCCTTGATTTTACAGAACCAAGGGTTCATATCAAGTGCAAGGCACTATTTATTATTCTTTGATTTTTTAGAACCAGGGGTTCATATCAAGTGCAAGGCACTATTTATTATTCTTTGATTTTTTAGAACCAGGGGTTCATATCAAGTGCAAGGCACTATTTTTCTTTTTCTTTTATTATTCCCTTTTAATTTTCTGTTCTTCAGAAATTTTACCTTCTCTTTTGTTCTTGATTAATCTTCAAGAGCTTTTTTTTTTCTTCAGAAGTTTATCCTTCTCTTGATGATGATTGATCCTCTCCCTTGAATGAGGCTTGGGGTCTTATTTATAGTGCCCACAAATTTGTTGGATTTGTTAACAAAATCTTTACTGAATAATTTTGGGAATTTTCCCACCATTGGATCTCTGATCCAAGGGTTCCTGTTTTACAGGAGAACAGAAAAGATTTATCTAAATTTTCATTCAGTTGCTGCGCAACTCACCAGCGCGTGACACGTGTCACGCATCCGTGCGCTTGCGCAGTTGCGATTGCGCAACTGCCAGACACGTGTCGCGCTGCCATGCATTTGCGCAGTTTAAGTCTTAATTTTCAAAATTCAGTAGAGCCTTGCTCTGATTGGGGGAAACAAGTCCATGTTGCCTTTGTGCCAAAAAATCGTTTTTCGCCATTTCCGCCTCCCCGTAAGAACCGGGGTGAGCAACGTGGACTTACAACTAGCAAATGCTACAACTCACTCAGTTTTGTTTTTGAAAGCTTCTCTGGTTCTTGCTTTGCATAGTGGTATTCCTTGTAAGGCTACGGTAGCGCCCCGGCCATCAATATGTGGCCAAATGCGGAACAAAAACTTTTAAAACTCAGCGCTAACGAAACCCTATTCGACGGATCGTACCAATAACCCTATACTAGTTCTATGAAAAGAGTTTAGAGAGGTTATACCGATCGATCCGTGTCCTTCGGTCTTTAACCTTTGTCCCAAGCTCCTCGCGGCTTCCCCGATCAAGTTTGATCTCCGGTCTCCCCATATCGAAGAAGATCCACGTCGAGGGTTCGTAATACGGGCTCCCGCCTCTAAACCGAAGCAACTCGACCATCCAGTTTGCTAGCCTAGATACCCAAGATAAAGTAGAGAGTGTGTATGAATATTTTGTCTCTAAACACCCAATGATTCTCAACTCATGAGATGGAATGGGTGGAGGTGAAGAAGAAGCCATTGGAGGAAAGTTATGAGCTCAAGACTTGGCTTGAGAAAAAGCAACCATAGAAAGTATCTGTTCTTTTTGGCTTGAGACTTTTGAGTGTATTTGTTGTGAGCAATTATAAAAAACCAACTCAAGAAAAACCACACACACACATACAAAAGATTTACCATTCTCATGCTCACCACAAATATCTCACAAAAAATCTTAAGAAAAACAAAACCAAGGCACGTGCACAATCAATGCCACAAGCCAAGACTTGCACTCACAATTTCCATCAAATAAATATTAAACCAAATGTTTAATCCGAGAAAAGAAATGGCAACCCTAAAGTAAACTCGTAACGAATTACAAGAATACCCCTCATCCGTATATACATACCTGCATCCGTATTCCGACTGAATATGAATACAACGAGAGGAAAGTAATCCAACAATATAATACTAGGATTCGGCTTAAACCAAAGCCCACTAGTATTATCCGTCTGATCATGATCCGTGCACAAGTGCACGAATATGATCGAACCCTGCCATAAAACCATACGGCCTCTACAACATTTCGCTCGAACCAGGGAACCCTCTGTGTAGGACTCTAAAGACTCGTCAATACACTGGCAGTGGGTTTAACCATAAGCACGTCAGTGGCACTAGCTGTATGTAACGGCTACCCAGGTATTGAGTGAAAGGGAGGCCGACGAGCAAACTCATCCTGAAACCATACTGAGCCTGACAGTGACAATATCCGTACAGTCCGGTCCGTTCGTCTATGAGTATCGCACATCGAGTCTAAGGGGGTGGATAAAGTCAGACCTCTTATAACTTGACATTCAGTGCCGGTATAAAACCCATCACCACCAGAGAAACTATCAATCCTAGATCAGTAATTCTCGACTACCTTGGCCAAAAATTTCTGGTGATGGCCACCCGTGCACACCGCGACATCAACCCCCAATACCGGAAAAGACGAATCCCCTGACGATCCGCTCACTGCCACCATGTGGCTCGGGACTGTACCCAACTAAAACCTGTTTGCACGACTTCTTTGAGCCATGGTAGGGTAGTAATCAAAGAACAGTGGGAACTCACACAAGACAAATGACGATCTCAGGTCGATAGACTAACCTGTATACATGTCACCAGGGAACTGCTATCTGACAATAGGTATAATACCAACTAGCATGTTCCCGGCGAGTCCGTCCGGTGTACTCATAACCCAATGAACACCTGTATACATCTTAGGTGAACCAACTGACACCAATGGCTTGTGAGACCGGCCACCGCCCCTTGTCGGGGTCTCGATCCATATACACTAGTCTACTCTGGAGTATCGATGCCCAGTATCGAAACTCCCTCGACTAAGGACACTTTAAGGATGTGCTCATAGACCACCCAGCTCCCACATATATGATCGCCGTCATACTGCTGGCAGTCAAGCAAGAATCCTATGGGCTCTTTCAACATGTAATAGTGATCGGTAAAGCCACCTAAAGCAAGTACATGATGATAAAGGCAAACCAGATCGCATACTATCATCTCAAGTAAGACTGTTCTACCGGTATAGGTCTTCCCTCAATCATTGCAATCACGTGCCTGCGATCCAATAATTGACTTAAGAGCACTATAGCCAATAATCTCCCACTTGCACTTAAGGCTAATTATTGCGGTGTCGCATACTCACTGCCCGTGTGATATCGAACACCCAACTTTTCTACTAATCAGTTTCACAAAACTCGTTTGTGAAACTATTGTGTTTGAGAAATAGCCTCAGTGAGTGGATCCGCTCTAATGTTTCTTTCTATGTCTCTCTTTATCTCAAGTTCGCGGAGAAAGCCATCTCCCGAAATGAGCAATACCTGTCTTAGAATATGTCTGGATATCTGATGGGACCCAGTTCACAAATGAATTCCAAATCTAGCAAACTTCTTAGACTGTATCGTCCACTGAATTTAATCAGTATCCTGCGCCATGCCTCCCTCAGTATTCGCTTGGACCAGCTGTCCAAACTACTGCCCCTAAAAAGAGGGAAAACTATACTCTGACAGTCACTCTGTCATCCAGGTCACCTTGGAAGCCTGGAATGATAACTGTCTCCCGAAGGAGGCTGCCGTTACCATATCCCTAGAACATCCACTTATGTTCTAAAACTGCTTCCGAACGTTTCCCCAGGATTGGATTGATATAAACTTATTGCATCTAGTGCAAAAACAACATCTGGTGTGGTACTTGACATCTCATGATTGACTCAATTTCCTAAGCAAGTGATATGCCAATCATGCACATCCCTCTCCCCTTTAGACTGTAAGACACCTTTAGAGAGGCTGACTCCTTCACCTGCAGGTACACCACCATGCCAGGAGTCATCCATTCTAAAACACCATTAAAATACTGTCTAAGCACCCAGATTGGGAAACTACCCAAATCTAGATCTAAAACCATAGATCTAGTAACCAGAATGCCTAATATTATATCCATATCCTATGTGGAGAAAGCACTGTGTGACAACCACAGTATAACCGACTGTAGTTTAGGAATTTCACTACCTACAAAGTGTATGTCATCCAAATACCAGGACATCACACCCTACTACCTTCTTAACAGATCCATCTCCTATTCTGATGAAGTCAAAGCCTATGACTGTCACATCAAAAATAGATGATCTATCTCCGCTATACCTGCTTTAGTCTATAAATAGACACAAGGTACTTGTCCAGTATGCTTCCGCTGCTCCCACTGACTACAACAACCCTCTGGCAGAGTCATATACACGTGCACTTCTAAAGTTAGTTTAGAATGACGCTATACTCATCCTCATGCCGGGTCTCATAGTCTAGACAGCAGTAATGGCAGGTATGGGTAAATAAGAACCTTCCTATCACCATCTTTGAGGATACCGAAGTACCTCTCGGATGCCTGAGCTTACCCAGCAGATAGTCTCTCCTGTCGAATGACGAGAATTGCAACAGTTCCAGACCTCGTGCCGCTGCTCCTCTTCCTGCGGAGTGGCTAATGGAATGTCAAGCCCGATTGAATTTTTAGGTTCTATTAAATTTTCAGTAATCGTTTGTGGTTTTGGAATCACTTCCAGTTCTACCATACTCCCACTACTGTTTTCTGAAAAAGTCCATTTTGCTAAAACTGTGGCGAGTCAAGAACAATATCACTATTGATCTTCCAAATGGTAGAAAGTTAACCCTCGTCATAGCCCGGGTTAACCCACAAATTGCCATTACAGAAACGTGCCTTGAGTTATCCAAAGTCTGGTTTTAAGCATAAGCCGGACAACTCCATATACCTTAACATCGTTAAGATATGAACCATTCTATATACAATATAGAAACAGAGGCACTGATTTAATTGGAACCAGATTCAAATCATGCAGCTGTCTCCAGTGCATGTCAACTAAATGAAAGGAGGCCGATCAGTATTACTCAACCAGGAGTGCATCCAGATATGAGTAACCTGAAAGAGAAGCAAGTTCTCAAAACCATTACTATCAACTGAATACCGAACACAAGTATCTACATCTTCGATCACCTTGAAGAATCCTGATACTTGCAACACCTGGTTCTCTACTTTATTCTTGTACCTATAACTTCTCAAAACTTGGACCTTGTATTTCTACGAAACACTTGTCTAAAACTGGAGAAGTGACAAGTAAACAGAATATAGTACGAGGACCAACCCCTCTGTCCTAATGGACACTGGACAACATATAATACTTTGTATAAGTCTCCTGAGTTGAATAACTCAAACCCTGTGCGTCGTAGGTTGAAAATTGTACTATGGTTAAGAAGAATTACACCGCTGTTTAATGCTCCTTACCCAATCATCAACTGATATAGGTAAATGTCATGGACATAATTTCTAAAGGTTATATCTCACTTTATGAAATAAACGTACAAATATATCAGTTTGAAATTGGTGCATAACAATGGATATTCAAAACCAAATATTTGCCGTCAGGCAAAACCCCAGGCGATTTCCTCAAATATCACCAATTACAAAGAATTCCGATATGATGAGGATATAATCACCTAATTCCCAATAACTTACTCACACTCATCATCTGTAAAACCATACAGATGTGAGAATCAAGTCTGGTAAATACATACCCTGGAGTAAGGTTCTGATTGGGAAATCAGTTTTCAATTAACAATGCACAAAGAAACTGAAACATGAAAATGTTTCGAAGGGGTATCCGGGTATTCTTAGTAATGCCTCTTCCATTATCCAGATTCATGACTATAACCGTGTATTTCTTTGCCATCTCTCCAAATCCCTTTATTTGTCTTTACTCATTATCTTCTGTACACCACCTTTAGGCTAATTGATTTTCTTCCTTCCCTACCGTTCGGCACCAGCCTATGATTTGGAAGAAGACTATCCAATAAGCGTAATAGATGTATCCTCCTAATCCAAGGAGCCCTCGCAACCTGAGAGAAGGTATTGATAAAAGACAATCTGAATAATCCTATTCAATTTCTCCTGAACCGGAGAAATGCAAAGGTGAAATAGGAGTGGCGATGAACTACACGGTTTGGTCGTGAATGATAGCAGTCGCATTTTACTTTGGCCTCTTTCTAATCCCTTAATTTTTCTTTACTTATTACCTTCTGTACACCACACTTAGGCTAATCGGTTTTCTTCCTTCCCCACCTTTCGGCACCTGCCTATGGTTTGAAAGAAGACTATCCAATAAGCGCAATAGGTGTACCCTCTCCTAATCCTTGGAGCCCTCACATCCTGAGAGAAGGTAAAAGGAAAAGACAACTGAATAGTCCTATTCATTTTCTCCAGAACCTGAAACCATCCTTGAATCTGAAACTAGTTTCTTCGAGTTCGTATGTAACTATACGATGGTCATATCCAATAACTGTGGATCTTCGTAGTGATACGAAATGTTCCGGAGAAAAGCAAAGGGTAAAAGTAGGAGTGGCAATGAAGTATGCAACTCTGACAATCCAAAAGCCAGTGTGTTTTAAGAAGGTTCGGTTAACTTGGTTTCTGAGTTCTAGTCTAGGGTCGGGACATGGTCGCTGCCAAAGAGAGAGAGAAAAGAAATACTTAGCGTGTACTCTAATCTAGATCAGAATAGTTAATCATTTTATCTAATCAGGATGTCTCCCACTGTATCCTCAAATTCTCCTCCAAACCTGTCACGCCCCGCTTCCCAAAATACGGAATACGAGGGGTAGACAAGGCCAGCCATGCTCCTACGGTCGAGGAAAAGTCCTGCCGTAGTCACACTTCGGCTTCTAGTTTATCATGGTAAACAGTAAACGATGCGCAGGTAATGAGAAATGCAGAAACTGAAAGATACAATAATATAAACTGACCTGAAGTGGTACCAACGAAGGTAACTCGGAATGGCAAGTCAAGAAGTCTGTGATGCACTGGTCCAGGCTAAAACGTCTTCTCACACTGAGCATGCATACTCAGGTCGTCAGAGCGACACAATAGCAATATATTATGTATAAAATCAAATGACAGTTCTAACAGTGATAATAGGTATGTGAAGCAGTAAATAAATGGCATCATGAATATGCATGTGTAGTAATCAACGCAGCGGAACAGTAAAGCAGTATAACAATATGTCACGTATGCCACACAGTATATATAAGGAATAAAATGCCAGTATCCCTATCAGTCTCTAAGTCTCACTGTACAGGTCAATAAGCCTATCGTCAGTCCAAGTGTGAGAGTCAACCACTCGCGAGTGTCCTCCACCCAAGGGTAGAACCCAAGGGCAAGGGACCACGGGCCCAACATGTAACGAGTGTATCACGGTGTATATATCACGTACCCTGTAAATCTCCATATAACTCCCTAAATATATAAGCCGGCATGGGACTCCCGAGATTCTGTTGAGCTCACACTTGAACTACCCCACACCCCGTGGTCTACATCAAACGCTAACCATCACCCTAAATACTAATCGATCCGTGACAAGTCTGCGCGAGAACTGAAGGCAGGACCTCCATCAAGCACGTCCCGACTAATACCTAAGATAAATGGCAGTGTCGGATGCCTTATCTGTGACACCCGTGCAAGCGCTTCCATAAGTGTCCCATACCACTTATAGTCACACGTACACGCATCCCACAGACGTCGACAATGCAATAGAAATATAGGGTCACTGATTGTGCACAAGTACGTATCACTTTTCACTTAATCACGAACGCACGAACACTGACGTACTTGCCACAATCATCACTAAGATCTATCACTGGGTAAATGCACGATGTCACTAGGTTATCACTACAATGATATAGGTATGATATGATGCATGAACAGTATAAGAAGCACAACTCAGGTATCATAAAAAAACAACAGTCTATCACTTGCACGATTTATCATGAAACATATGTATATAATTTAGTGAAATGATAAACAGGTAGTAATTTATATGTTCGGTTAACTATCCATCTAATTTAGTTTCGAGCCAATCGGGTTTCAGGATCATTAGTTATAACTGTTTCATTTTAAGCGCACGCGGCTGGAAATCTGGTTTCAGAATCAGGAATCCATTTCGCAACGCATTTTAACCCCAATTGGGATCATAATTTAGCGACGCTAAAGTTGGATGAATTCTAGGGTTTTCAGTAAAGTTTTCAACGCAACAAACGGATCTTCAATCGCATCTGTACGTTATGAGTTATAATCTGTTTACTATTAACATATCAACTCTGATTCTGCTGGAACTGTTATGTGTCCCGATCATCTAAATTACAAATTAAATATCAAACGGTGACGAAACAGGAAGAAACCAATTGTGTTGTCTATCTAACAGGTTTATCTACAATAAACAGCGGAGTTCCGCAACCTACGAGTTAAGGAAAACCTATGGTGTCCAATACGGAACAGCAAGCAAAGACTGGAGTCGCTCTGGACTGCAGTCCAGAGTCGCACTCCGATACAATTATCATCCTAGTTTAAGTACAGTAATGTCTGGAAACTAGCACAGGGTTAAAGTTCGTCGAGTTAGCTTCGATTTGAGCCCTCGAACGCACCATTCTACTATGTATATGATTTATGATGAATTTAACGATTTTCAGGTGCAATAAAATTACAGTTTTACGATTAAACTTGGGGTTAGTCGTTTTGGACATAAACGATCAAATTATTCAACGAATCTTGTACAAAGTACTCAACATAGCAAGGACCAATGAGAGCCCTCCAGTTCCGTCAAATCTGATAATGTTTTCCTAAGGGAACAAGCATCGAACAGTTACGGCACATAATGATTTTAAACTTGTAACGTTATAATTTATGTATTTAACGATTGTAACTTAGATAAATAGCATGTAAGCAAGTAAAAACTTGCCTGGAGGAAGTCTCGGGGTCGCAAGGCAGCAACGTCGTCACGAACGCGTGATATACGCCGTGGAACTGATTCGCGTGAGCTTGGATCGAGATGCGGATCTCGCGTCGGAGTTGTCCGGAGCCGTTGTACGGTTACAGGGGATTGAGGGGTGCTTGATGATCCTCTGCGAGTGTACTAGGGTCGACGACGGTCGACGGTGTCGCTCCGGTAATGGCCGCAGTGAGTGTTTGTATAGTAAATGATTTTGTATGGTTTTTAGAGAGAGAATAAGGTGGAGAGAGAGAGAGACAATTGTAGAGTGAGAGAGAGAGGCAGAGATCAGAGAGATAGAGGGATTGAGAGAGAGAGAGTCACAGAGAGAGAGAGAGACTGAGAAGTTAGAGAGAGAGAGTGATACAGAGAGAGGGGTGAGCTGAGGGTTAAGAGAGATATGAGATGCAGGGAGAGAGAGACAGTATGGAGGAGAGAGAGAGAGACAGTGAGAAGGAGAGAGAGAAGCAGAATTAGAGAGAGGAATAACAGAGGGAATGAGGGGAGAAAGGGTGAGATGACGATGGAGACAGTGATGATGAGGGCGCTGCGAGATGGTGAAGGCGGAGCTGCAACGACGTGGGCACGAGACGGCTGTAGTCGTCGACGTCGTCGCCGGGGAGTTGGTGCAGAGGGTTCGAGCTCGGGGGTTTGGGTGTACAGGGGATTCGCCACGAGCTCTAGCTCTGGTGAATGGAGGTAGAAGGGGAGTCGGTGCAGGAGACAAGGCGATGAGATTCTCGAGGAGAAGAGGTCGGAGGAATGGGGACTCGGGTGATCGGGGATGGGTGCGCAGTGGGTTCAAGGGTGGAAGCGAGAAAGGATGAGGAAGGAGGTCGAGAGAGAAAGAAAACAGGAGGAGGAGGAGGGTGTGTACGAGAGGAGAGGTCGAGACGCGCGTCGTGGGGTAACGCGCGCGAACGTGGGCGTCGGCGGAGGCGAGAAACACGGCGTCGTGGTCGCAGGCGTGAGCGGATGAGGCGGGAAAGAGAGCCGTTGGGGAAGGGAATGGGTGAGACGGGTCGGGTCGGGTTGGATTGGAGACGCAGGCTGTGTTGGAGGAAGTTGGGCCGGGCCAGTTTAAAAATAAAACTAAAATAAATAAGATAAGGGGCCGGCTGAGAATGGGGCTTGGAAGAATAGAGAAAGGATTTGGTATTTTAGAGAAGGCTGGGCCGAAGAAATATATTTATGAAGTAAATAAGGAATTGGCTTGGGGAAAATTAAGGAAAGGATAATAGTGAGAAATTCGGGGTTTTGGTTTAAATACAAATGATTTCCATTTCCTTACTCTTTCTGGGCTGACCAAAGGTGTTGGGTTGAGGAAAACAAAATTTGGGAAAAGAATAGGGCCGGCTTGGTTGGAACAATTTGGGACAATTTTGGATACTATGGGATTTGGGTTTTCTTAAAAGAGTTCTAGTTAAAGAACGGGCTTGGTTGAGAGGATATAAAAGGATTAGGGTTTTTTTTAACTAACTAAAATAATATTAATTACAAACTAACAAACTTGTAGTGATAATTTATAAAAATACGGACATAGGCGTATAAAAGGAAACCGGGTATTACATCATACCACCCTTATAAAAAATTTCGTCCTCGAAATTTAAAGTAAAAGATAAGTTATATAAACATATGTGAAAGTTATTATTTCGCAAACTAACACTTATTAGAAATCCGTGGACGAAGAAATTTGAAGGCATAAACATACAAGAACAGCATACGGAATATTGGTCTAATAGATATAAGACAGGAACAGCTATAAGGGTAAATACATGTATACGAGAATCTAGGCTACAATAGCGAATACTAATACTCAAGGCTTGTTAGATAGAATCGAACCCAAATATGTGTACATATAAGCATATCAAAAGTAGCAAGGTAGAACTAATAAATATAAGACACAATCATTTATATTAGTAAACATAGGCACAACACCCGAAAATATAGTAACAACAATGAGGTATTGATAGGTTAAAACATTTTAAGGTAATTTATCGATCGAATAGTTTTAAATCTGTTCAGAAAACTCACATAACGAAAACTGGGAACATGGAACAATATATGCGCAGTATAAGTTTGCGCTACTGAAAACGAGATTAATAATAGTGTACTTAAAATACATAAAATGGAGTAACCAACAACACGCACCAAGATAAAGAAAACTAAATTTTGAATAACACTGTCCCTTTATATAGCTAGGGTAATAGGAAGAGCACAAAAATGTAGGCTAGCAGGGTAAGGGTTTCAAGGAAGTGTGATTCACTCAAAGGTCGGAATGCGGCGGTTTTAGGCTGAGGATCAAGGGGATTGGGATCGGGTCAGCACAGGATGTAAGGATGAGCCACAAAAGGATACAAAAGGAAAAGTGTGGGGGTAACAACAGTTGGTACAACACACGAATCAAAATTTGAAAAGTTAATGAACTTGGAAGTTTCACAAGAATTGCTCTCCTCCCAGCAGGATCTCAAAGGGGCACAGACGATGAATGAATGGTGGCTCATCCCAAGGATCAGAGTGCGGTACTTTCCAATAGAGACGAGGGTCAAAACTATACTATGAGTAGGGGTGGACAGTCAGGAATCTCAGCAGAAAAATAAACGGATATGGCAATAAACAAGTACTAAGCGAACCAACAATCAAATGGTCTACGAATTCGGAAGATTTATTTCATTCAAGAAAATTTGAAACAAGACATTCTCAAAGGCGGAAAGTGGCCCTAGAATATACACATTTTATTTGGCCAGAAAGACAACATCAAAGGATATCCCATCAGTCGCGGTTGTGGAGATTCAGTAGGTTGCGGTAGACTCGCGCACTCAGGTAGGGGCGTCCATTCCCATATCGCCTCGCAGGCATCGCCGCAGGGAGTTCTTCAACAATAGGGTCTTGATCTTCTGGCCCTTCTTCCTTGGATAGAGCTTCTTCATCGAGATCCGATTCCTTGTGATTTTCTTCTTCTGGGTTTTCTTCCGCTGGATTTTCTCCTATCGGTTCTTCCACGGGGTCTTCCTCTATCGGGTCTTCCTCTATAGGGTTTTCTTCAGGATCTCCTTCTTCTTCGTCAGAATCAGCTATCATGTCAAACTCTGGGGCGTCTGCTCCTTCGTCCTCTGAATCATTGTTTTCGAAGTTGACCTGTGGACCATTGATCTCATCATCGGAACTCGTCAGTGTGTGATCTAAGGAAACGCATGACTGTGCATCCTCGTCTAGATGCGGCGCTGCTACAGGGTGGGCCATGGACTGAAAAGAGAAGTCATGATTAGACAGTGGAATACATCAAGGAAAACTCAGGGTACAAAATATAGGCAAATATGCGGTTGTAGGAACTGAAAGATTAGAATGAAAATACTGTGATAATGAATAGAATTTGACATAGAGAAAGCATGAGAATGATACATGTATTATGATTCAAATTTTATTTCATTCAACTACAAGTTCGACGGATACAAAGGTTCAAATGGAAGAAAATGTTTATAAGAGTATGACAACATAATACTGAAATTGGAAAACTTAAAATTCTTCTTTGACTGCCAGAACGCTGCATCATCGTTATGCGAGTCGAATCTTGTGTTGGGTCCGCTTTATCCTCGAAATTCGAACTAGGTAGGAATCCTCACTTGGCAGCAGTGGAGAGTGTGGACAAGTTTCCTCCTTGTAGTTCTTTCCTTTCTGGGAAACCGTTGATGAGATGTTTGTCGGAACCGCATATCAGACATTTCCCTTGGGCACGGCGACAATCCTTCTGAAGATGTCCTGGTCTCTTACAATATCCACAGCAAGGGTTCTTCTGATGCTTCTGTTGACGCTTCATCTTCTTCTCCTTTCCTCGTCCAATAGGGATCCCTTTATGATAGGAGACTCCTGCTGGTGCCTGATTCACCTGTCTTCTCAGTCCTTCAGCCAACAAGTCGTTTGTTCGCTCTTGGGCTTCCCTTAGACCTCTCAGTGCACTCAGAATCTCAACGGTCTGATTCTGGGGAGCGGAAACAGATGAAGAGTTGTTGGAAGACATGATCCTGAAACAACAATTTCGAGAATGATACGAGTCACACGCTAAATGAATCAAAATATGATATGGATAGAACAAGGATTCAAGAATATCAGAGATGATGAATATCATTACAAGCGGGGAATCAACGGTATCACTTTAAGTCACTTGAATAGAGTACGGTAGTGCAATTGTCACCACGTACCCTTGTCAAGTCACCCAAAACCATAGTGAATGGTTAGCTGAACGCACGATGTGAATACGGATCAAGAATGACAGTTTGCAACCTAGACCGAAGGATGTCTTAGATTGCCGAACTGTACACGAAAAACTGCAATCCCAAACGAAGCAAAACCTGGGCTCTGATACCAACTAAACCATGTCACGCCCCGCTTCCCAAAATACGGAATACGAGGGGTAGACAAGGCCAGCCATGCTCCTACGGTCGAGGAAAAGTCCTGCCGTAGTCACACTTCGGCTTCTAGTTTATCATGGTAAACAGTAAACGATGCGCAGGTAATGAGAAATGCAGAAACTGAAAGATACAATAATATAAACTGACCTGAAGTGGTACCAACGAAGGTAACTCGGAATGGCAAGTCAAGAAGTCTGTGATGCACTGGTCCAGGCTAAAACGTCTTCTCACACTGAGCATGCATACTCAGGTCGTCAGAGCGACACAATAGCAATATATTATGTATAAAATCAAATGACAGTTCTAACAGTGATAATAGGTATGTGAAGCAGTAAATAAATGGCATCATGAATATGCATGTGTAGTAATCAACGCAGCGGAACAGTAAAGCAGTATAACAATATGTCACGTATGCCACACAGTATATATAAGGAATAAAATGCCAGTATCCCTATCAGTCTCTAAGTCTCACTGTACAGGTCAATAAGCCTATCGTCAGTCCAAGTGTGAGAGTCAACCACTCGCGAGTGTCCTCCACCCAAGGGTAGAACCCAAGGGCAAGGGACCACGGGCCCAACATGTAACGAGTGTATCACGGTGTATATATCACGTACCCTGTAAATCTCCATATAACTCCCTAAATATATAAGCCGGCATGGGACTCCCGAGATTCTGTTGAGCTCACACTTGAACTACCCCACACCCCGTGGTCTACATCAAACGCTAACCATCACCCTAAATACTAATCGATCCGTGACAAGTCTGCGCGAGAACTGAAGGCAGGACCTCCATCAAGCACGTCCCGACTAATACCTAAGATAAATGGCAGTGTCGGATGCCTTATCTGTGACACCCGTGCAAGCGCTTCCATAAGTGTCCCATACCACTTATAGTCACACGTACACGCATCCCACAGACGTCGACAATGCAATAGAAATATAGGGTCACTGATTGTGCACAAGTACGTATCACTTTTCACTTAATCACGAACGCACGAACACTGACGTACTTGCCACAATCATCACTAAGATCTATCACTGGGTAAATGCACGATGTCACTAGGTTATCACTACAATGATATAGGTATGATATGATGCATGAACAGTATAAGAAGCACAACTCAGGTATCATAAAAAAACAACAGTCTATCACTTGCACGATTTATCATGAAACATATGTATATAATTTAGTGAAATGATAAACAGGTAGTAATTTATATGTTCGGTTAGCTATCCATCTAATTTAGTTTCGAGCCAATCGGGTTTCAGGATCATTAGTTATAACTGTTTCATTTTAAGCGCACGCGGCTGGAAATCTGGTTTCAGAATCAGGAATCCATTTCGCAACGCATTTTAACCCCAATTGGGATCATAATTTAGCGACGCTAAAGTTGGATGAATTCTAGGGTTTTCAGTAAAGTTTTCAACGCAACAAACGGATCTTCAATCGTTTCTGTACGTTATGAGTTATAATCTGTTTACTATTAACATATCAACTCTGATTCTGCTGGAACTGTTATGTGTCCCGATCATCTAAATTACAAATTAAATATCAAACGGTGACGAAACAGGAAGAAACCAATTGTTTTGTCTATCTAACAGGTTTATCTACAATAAACAGCGGAGTTCCGCAACCTACGAGTTAAGGAAAACCTATGGTGTCCAATACGGAACAGCAAGCAAAGACTGGAGTCGCTCTGGACTGCAGTCCAGAGTCGCACTCCGATACAATTATCATCCTAGTTTAAGTACAGTAATGTCTGGAAACTAGCACAGGGTTAAAGTTCGTCGAGTTAGCTTCGATTTGAGCCCTCTAACGCACCATTCTACTATGTATATGATTTATGATGAATTTAACGATTTTCAGGTGCAATAAAATTACAGTTTTACGATTAAACTTGGGGTTAGTCGTTTGGACATAAACGATCAAATTATTCAACGAATCTTGTACAAAGTACTCAACATAGCAAGGACCAATGAGAGCCCTCCAGTTCCGTCAAATCTGATAATGTTTTCCTAAGGGAACAAGCATCGAACAGTTACGGCACATAATGATTTTAAACTTGTAACGTTATAATTTATGTATTTAACGATTGTAACTTAGATAAATAGCATGTAAGCAAGTAAAAACTTGCCTGGAGGAAGTCTCGGGGTCGCAAGGCAGCAACGTCGTCACGAACGCGTGATATACGCCGTGGAACTGATTCGCGTGAGCTTGGATCGAGATGCGGATCTCGCGTCGGAGTTGTCCGGAGCCGTTGTACGGTTACAGGGGATTGAGGGGTGCTTGATGATCCTCTGCGAGTGTACTAGGGTCGACGACGGTCGACGGTGTCGCTCCGGTAATGGCCGCAGTGAGTGTTTGTATAGTAAATGATTTTGTATGGTTTTTAGAGAGAGAATAAGGTGGAGAGAGAGAGAGAGACAATTGTAGAGTGAGAGAGAGAGGCAGAGATCAGAGAGATAGAGGGATTGAGAGAGAGAGAGTCACAGAGAGAGAGAGAGACTGAGAAGTTAGAGAGAGAGAGTGATACAGAGAGAGGGGTGAGCTGAGGGTTAAGAGAGATATGAGATGCAGGGAGAGAGAGACAGTATGGAGGAGAGAGAGAGAGACAGTGAGAAGGAGAGAGAGAAGCAGAATTAGAGAGAGGAATAACAGAGGGAATGAGGGGAGAAAGGGTGAGATGACGATGGAGACAGTGATGATGAGGGCGCTGCGAGATGGTGAAGGCGGAGCTGCAACGACGTGGGCACGAGACGGCTGTAGTCGTCGACGTCGTCGCCGGGGAGTTGGTGCAGAGGGTTCGAGCTCGGGGGTTTGGGTGTACAGGGGATTCGCCACGAGCTCTAGCTCTGGTTAATGGAGGTAGAAGGGGAGTCGGTGCAGGAGACAAGGCGATGAGATTCTCGAGGAGAAGAGGTCGGAGGAATGGGGACTCGGGTGATCGGGGATGGGTGCGCAGTGGGTTCAAGGGTGGAAGCGAGAAAGGATGAGGAAGGAGGTCGAGAGAGAAAGAAAACAGGAGGAGGAGGAGGGTGTGTACGAGAGGAGAGGTCGAGACGCGCGTCGTGGGGTAACGCGCGCGAACGTGGGCGTCGGCGGAGGCGAGAAACACGGCGTCGTGGTCGCAGGCGTGAGCGGAGGAGGCGGGAAAGAGAGCCGTTGGGGAAGGGAATGGGTGAGACGGGTCGGGTCGGGTTGGATTGGAGACGCAGGCTGTGTTGGAGGAAGTTGGGCCGGGCCAGTTTAAAAATAAAACTAAAATAAATAAGATAAGGGGCCGGCTGAGAATGGGGCTTGGAAGAATAGAGAAAGGATTTGGTATTTTAGAGAAGGCTGGGCCGAAGAAATATATTTATGAAGTAAATAAGGAATTGGCTTGGGGAAAATTAAGGAAAGGATAATAGTGAGAAATTCGGGGTTTTGGTTTAAATACAAATGATTTCCATTTCCTTACTCTTTCTGGGCTGACCAAAGGTGTTGGGTTGAGGAAAACAAAATTTGGGAAAAGAATAGGGCCGGCTTGGTTGGAACAATTTGGGACAATTTTGGATACTATGGGATTTGGGTTTTCTTAAAAGAGTTCTAGTTAAAGAACGGGCTTGGTTGAGAGGATATAAAAGGATTAGGGTTTTTTTTAACTAACTAAAATAATATTAATTACAAACTAACAAACTTGTAGTGATAATTTATAAAAATACGGACATAGGCGTATAAAAGGAAACCGGGTATTACAAAACCCAAAAAAAGAATTAGTCGGGATCATATAAAATCACCCGAGGAGTAAACCAACTCATCAGTGGGAATCAGGTTCTAACTATCATCGCATGATAACCTGATGGAATCCACTCAAGTTATCACACTCCAGAAGGTATGCGCATATCCAGCAAGTTTCCTGTATGTTTGAAACTCCCGATGTGATTTTTACCCCATGCTCTTATGACCTTGAATAAGGCCAACAAATGATAAGTCACATGTCAAGTTCTACCCGTCATTGTCCAGGTTAATTTGAACCCACCCGTACTCGTCCTTGACTAAGGCCAACAAGGTTGTACGACTGTCCCAAACCAACGCATCTATCTATGCAACAGAAAAATAACAAGCAGCTACCATACACTATGCCTTGACGAAGGCTAATAAACATAGTATGAATACTAAGTGCTACCCGTCTGAAATGACGGAGGGCTACGAATGGTTTTTGGTGAAAAACCTTTAACGTAATGAACTTGATATCGTTGAAGGAACCAGATAGCTTTTTACAAATATATAGTGGCGAAAACCTTTGCTAAAGAGGTCACTCCCGGTGAAGGGATCTCGGCTCTTTCCTCGTGGAATGAGGTGCAGGATATTCCAACTGAATACCGCGATGCAAAGAAAAAAGTAATCGACTATAGTGAAGTTATTACCCTGACGCAAACTTCAGCCCAAGGGGTCATTCCTGATGAAGGGATCTCGGCCCTTGCCTTGTCGAATGGGGTGCTGGATATTCATAACCGAATACCGCTGTGCAAAACAAAAGAAAACGTCCTTGTAATAACAGCTTTTGAAAATTTGTTCCAACAACATCGAATAGGTCTGTTTTCTTGCATTGATCAGAATCAACGCAGTCCCATCAATTAATCACACCAGAAAAGAACAAAAATATGATGCACGTATATGCCATACGCATTCGCCACTGGGTCCCGTCATCACTCGTTAGGTTACTTAACTAACGACAGAGCGGGGAATGGACTAGCGCGGGTGAAAAACATATATAACATCTATTAGTATATATATAGCAATATATAATAATCGCTCCAGGTATGATAAATGCAACATCACAGAACAATACAGATAATCTGGGAGCCCCGAGCTTCCTTTGAGCCACAACAGAAACCCGACGTTCCCCTGGTCGTGTGGATAGCCTGTGCAATGAAAACCTAGACCCCTACGAGTGCGGAAAGTTACCCACCAAAACCAGAAATGAGGCAGCCCCTTCATCAAAGTGAATGGGCCACCCGGCACTTCACGGAATCCGGTAACTTGAGCACCCCACCTTGGGTCAATCTGTACCCCCACGAGTGCGGCGAATAGCCCATCAATTCTAGAGTGAGGCCCCCTCCGTCTCAACGCCATAAGATGCGAACCCGTTGCCCTCTAGAATCCGGCTATCCATGCACTCCATCGCGGGGTAATCCTAGTACAAAAAAGAAAATAAGTACAAGGGTGACATCGACCTCAACCCGGTCGTGCCCCAAACAAATAATATACAAACAGGCAGTGACGGCAGTCTACATGTCGGACGCTCGCCCCGCAATATCAAATATACAAATGAAACTAAACTGTACTATCATTGCATCCAAGCTATCCACCATGACGAATCCGCAACAAACACAGCACAACACAGAACATCAACGTGAATGTCACATTCGCAAACCCATCTAAAAGAACTATAGTAATTAGATAAGTTGTACTGCTCTAATGACATTCATGGTCGCAGATAGTAATGTAAGTACTGTAAAAATTTAAACAATGTTAGAAATATCGACTTCGAAATAACCCCGAATAGCCCCAAACAACTAGATAAAACCATATCCAAACTGGGCTAAACTAGCAATACTACTAAACCAATATTCCAGAGACTAAACCACACCACAAAAATCAAGTCCAGAAGCATCAACTAAACCTACCAGCTCGGAATTTTAGGTGATGTGGCCGGTCCAATTTTTGAATCTGGGGTTCGTGTTTGGGGTGTGGTCTAGTTGTTATCAGAGTGGTCATCTGCAATTGCTTAAATATTTTTAGAAAACTCGTAAAAAATTGACAGAGAATGGAATACAAGTCGGTATTGTTTCGGAGTTATTTCGGTTTCGATACTTTAACATTGTCTAAACCAACTAGTATATGGTTAATGGGTTGGCTCTGATACTATGTAAGGGTACAGTAGCGCCCCAACCATCAATCCGTGGCCAAATACGGAACAAAAACATTTAAAACCCGACGCTAACGAAACCCTAATCGACGGATCGTACCATTAATCCTATACTAGTTCTATGAAAGAAGTTTAGAGAGGTTATATCGATCGATCCGTGTCCTTCGGTCTTTAATCTCTGTCCCAAGCTCCTCGTAGCTTCCCCGATCAAGTTTGATCTCCGGTCCCTCCACATCGAAGAAGATCCACATTGAGGGTTCGTAATACGGGCTCCCGCCTCTAAACCGAAGAACTCGAGCATCCAGTTTGCTAGCCTAGATACCCAAGATGAAGTAGAGAGTGTGTGTGAATACTTTGTCTCTAAACACCCAATGATTCTTAACTCATGAGATGGAATGGGTGGAGGTAAAGAAGAAGCTATTGGAGGAAAGTTGTGAGCTCAAGACTTGGCTTGAGAAAAAGAAACCAAAGAAAGTATCTGTTCTTTTTGGCTTGAGACTTTTGAGTGTATTTGTTGTGAGAAATTATAAAAAACCAACTCAAGAAAAACCCCACATACACACACACAAATGATCTGCCACTCTCATGCTCACCACAAATATCTCACAAAAAATCTTAAGCAAAACAAAACTAAGGCATATCACAATCAATGCCACAAGCCAAGACTTGCACTCACAATTTCCATCAAATAAATATTAAACCAAATGTTTAATCCAAGAAAAGAAATGGAAACCCTAAAGTAAACTCATAATGAATTACAAGAATACCCCTCATCCGTACATACATACCTGCATCTGTATTCCGACTGAATACGAATACAACGAGACGAAAGTAATCCAATAATATAATACTAGGATCCGACTTAAAACAAAGCCTATTAGTATTATCCGTCTGATCATGATCCGTGCACAAGTGCACGAATATGATCGAACCCTGCCATAAAACCATACGGCATCTACAACGTTTCGCCCGAATTAAGGAAACCCTCTGTGTGGGACTCTAAAGACTCGTCAATATGCTGGCAGTGGGTTTAACCACAAGCACGTTGTTCAGACCATAATATTGCATTTAATACCGCCCATTCTTATGCTCGTTTATTTATAGGTAGGTGCTTTTAATCTATGTTTGCTACATATTTACAGGCTACAGGTTCCTAATCCAAAATAACGCAAATGATACAAAATCTCCACTGTTACGCCAAAATACAGAACATCTGTTGCCAACAGATAAAACCCGGGTTCCAGTCATCCGTATCCGTCCAGTGCCGCTTACCAGTTCCAGAGACAAGACAAATGACAGTGGTCATTCGTGTCTCGGACAAGCACGAGAGGGGCAGCACAAGAATCAATGGGTGCGCGGAGCTCGAGGGAAATGAGGTCAAAAGGATTATTTTTGAAGCCATTTTGGACTGTTGCAGATCTGAAGAAATTGTGAAAGCAATTTGCAATTTGGAGCATGTAGAACAACAAAAGAGAGCAGCACAAGAAAACCCAGAAAAAACGACAACTTAACTCCTCCAAATGGCCGCGGATCTGCGGCCAGTATGGCGAATCGGCGGCAGATCCGTGACAGAGTTGACTCAGTGTCAACTCAGATTTTGGGGGTAGTTTGAAATTTTCATTTGGGCTCAGAATCTTACCCTAGGGTTTCTGCACGCAGCCTATAAGTAGCCCAGTTTTATGCCAAGCCAAAGGCCTTCTTTTCATGCCTCTTTTTGTTAGGATTTAGTTTAGCTTCTTCTTCTTCTTCATTCTTTCCTCCATGAAAATTATAGTGAGTGCTTTTTGAGTGGGTGATGAAATGAAGATGAGGGTTATTTTTTTATCTTGTATTTTTATTTCATTGTATTGTAATTTAATTTCTAATGTAACTTTATTATTTGTTATTAACTAGTTGTTGTTATTTCTTTTCTTGCTCTTTTCCTTCTCTTCTATTTTCCGTATTATTTTCAAGCGATGATATTCGACGGAGTTCCTTGCTAAGGTGAGGACCCAAGAGTTAGCTTGCACCATTTGTAAAACCGTATTTTCCTTTTCTCTCTTTTCTTCCTTCTTGTTTTGTTTTCTTTTCTTTTATAATGTGTGAATAATTTCCCACTTGTTAAGACTAAGGAAGGTGGTATGAGGGACGGAGAAATCCCTTATGCTTCTCTTCGCAAAACATCTTGAAACGAACCCCGACCAAACAAACGCAACCCCCTCACTTAGGCGCACTATACGTGACATGTAGCCGCGACCTAACTCGAGAAGTCCTTTAAGCGCACTACAACGTGACATGTAGTTGTGACTTAATTGGATATATGGTTGCGGGTGTTTGGCTGAGGGTTGGAAATAAGCGTATTTAGCGGACGGACAAGGGGCACTAGGAATGGATTTAGCGTTGGAAAGCTCGCTTAAACTCGCAAATCCCATTCCTATTTCCTCATAATTCGCGCTACTTTCGATTATCCCAACACCGTTTTAAGAATGGCAAAAGACAATCACAAGACTAATCCTTCTACTAACCAACCTTAATCTTAACAAGCTTACTTGAAAATAAATACGAACACTTAGGATAGAACTGAACAAACATATACATTCTTTATTGACTCGTCTAAAACATGAACGGACATACAACCATCTCCCAGCGGATCGACCCGTGCTCAACCGGCTAGCTGCAAAGCGACACTGTCTTGATCGCGGTTATAACTTTAGAACATTGAATTCCGACATGCCACAAAAGTGCGATCAAATGGCGCCGTTGCCGGGGAGACGGTAACGTATTTTCTTTCTTGTTATTCGGGTTAATATTTTTTTTGTATATATAAAAAATTATAAATATAAAATAAAAAGAAAATCTTTTTGTTATTTTTGGTATTTTTTGTGTGCAAGTGTGCAGGCTATCTCGAGCAAGTACATTAATCAAAAAAGAAAACAGAGCATTTTATTTTGGAGTAGAGACCAAGGGGAGTGCAGGGACCCAATTTGAAGCCCTAAGTCCACATTTTGACCGCGGAACCGCGGTCAAAGGTTGGATTTCGCGGCGGTTCCGCGGTATTGTTGAGGCCTCTGAGCCCCAATTTTTTTCTTCCCTTTCACTTTCCTTTTATCTCCTCTGTGAATTCCACTAAACTGTATTTTCTGCAGGTATCTTTGCACAGAATTGTGCTGCCGCCAAATAAATATTTTTTTTTGTTGTTTTAGATTTTGTTTGTTTACGCGCTTTGCATATAATAATACGGACTTTAAGGGGCTATAACACCAATTTAGATTCGGTGGGGATTTCATCACCCTTCCTAAGACCCCACAAATCACTAATTGCATACGCATTATCTTGAGTTAATAAAAAATATCTAGACCAAACCTATAAGGACTTGTCGCGCTCATTTAGGACAAGTGAAGGTTGCGGGGAATCGGTCGTTTATCTAAACTTGACTTTGTGGTGCCTAGGCTAGACAAGTGAGGAGGTAATTTTAAAAGGCTCGTCTCACGGTGATTCGTGATCAGAACCCTCCTTCCCTCACTTGTGCTTACCTGGCCACAATTGGCAGTGAAGAGGCGATTCGAGGGTTATCCCGCAACTTGTCGCTTGGAAGTGTTAGTGTATATGCCCTAGAGGCCATTACTGTATCATACTAGTTTGTATATTACTTAATGGATGCTTGGGATATTCACCTTGTATATACAATCTTGCTCAAAATAGTAGTATGCTACTTGGTTTGTTTCTACTTCAATGTGTACTTGTGTTTATTTCAGTTATCACTTATACGCATTAGTAGAGCCCTTAGGATCTTTGCTTGATTACCAGCGTTGTGATGGCAGTCACACTAGTGGGGGCTGGGTAATCTATAAGCACATCCTTATACAGGTCCCTAGTCGCAGGACTATCGAGACAGGGCATCGATACTCCGGAGTAGACTAGCGTATGCGCTTCTCATCCCAGTGTGGGAGATGGTCTGTCCCACAGCCATCAGTACGTCGTACTGGAGATAGTATACGGGTGCTCGTTGGGTTACGAGTACACTGGACAGGACTCGTCGGGAACTGACTAGTTGGTATTATACCTATCGTCAGTTATCAGTTCCCAGGTGACATGAGTACAGCTTAGTCCGCTGACTTGACACTGGCACTTCGCCTCAAGTGTGTTCCCACTGCACTTTGATCACTACCCTACCACGGCTCAAAGGAGTCGTGCAAACAGGTGGTGGTTGGGTGCAGTCCCGAAGCACTTGGAGGCAGTGACGGTTAGACAGGATTCGTCTCTCCCGGTATTGGGGGTTGACATCGCGCTGTGTCTAGGAGAGCCATTACACGAGTAGTCCCTGGCCAGGGCAAACGAGATATACTGGTAGGTTTCCAGTGTTATCTCAGGGTGTTTTGGGCTTCGCTCCGGCACGACTTGTACCGCTATTGGGGGACTGACGTTTACCGCCCCCTAGGCCCGCCATGCGATGTATCAGACGAATAGACCGGACTGTACGGAGACTGTCACATTCAGACTCAGTAGGAGTTCAGATGGGGTTTCACCTCGTCAGCCTTCTTGTCGACATCTACCTGGGGACCGTTACGCACAGCTAGTGCCGCTTGCGGTCTGTGGTTAAACCCACTGCCAGCGTAGTGTCGAGTCTTTAGAGTCCCACACAGAGGGTATTCGCCTCTGGGCAAAACAGAGTAGAGGTCGCATGGTTTTGCGACAGGGTTCGTTCTCATCCGCGCACTTGTGCACGTTTGGAGTCCGGACGGATTTTACCAGCGGGCTCTGGTTTGAGCCGGATACTGGTATAGTATTTGGGGTTGCTTTTATCTCTCAGTATTCATGTTCCTCGGAACAAGAATGCAGGTGTGTATGCACAGTTCTTTTTGAGGAGGAGGAAGATGATTTTTCATTAGGGTTTCGGAACGGGTGCGTATGCACAGTTGACAGTTGTATTTTTCCAAACCCTAATGGATTTGTATTATATCATTTAATAATATATAATAAAATGAAATTGTGTCATGGTTAGTTTTTGTTGACTTGTTGACCATGGTTGACTTGTTGACCATGGTTGAACATTTGACCATTATCATTACAAGAGAAAGATGCTCTTGATTCTTGCATTTTCATTTAATGCTTGTAATGATATTAGTCATTCTAAAACTTTCCATCAACCTTTTCATTTTGATTATTATTATTTGATAATTCATTTTCTTTTTGCATTATGGTTGCAAGAAAGGAAATGATAGCTCATTCTATCATATTCACTCTCTCTCTTCACTTCATCTTCTTCTTCCTCTAGTCAAGAGAAACCTTCTCATGAGTTGAGAATCCTTCTCTTGAAAAACAAAAGCAACCCTTAGACACTCTCTACTCACTCTAGGATCAAGGGTTTAGCAAGCCGGCGATTCTAGTTCACTCCAAGTACGAGAAAGAGCCCAAAGGTCGAGCCTTCGAGGTGGATCCATCTTCGACGGAAGAAGGCGACAAAGGAGAACCATCAACCTCTACAAAGTTTGAAGACGAAGGAGTTCAAGTCTAGGTATAACCATCTTCATCCGAGTAGCTAACTCTCTT
Organism: Agapanthus africanus; assembly: GCA_030015575.1. NCBI lineage: Eukaryota > Viridiplantae > Streptophyta > Magnoliopsida > Asparagales > Amaryllidaceae > Agapanthus > Agapanthus africanus. Next base: position 198,566,645 of record CM057347.1, on the reverse strand, counting down.
TAGCATAGTTTGCTAGTTTTAGTTTAGACAACGATCCCGACCATAGTTTAGTCCATGTTGCCTCTTGCGATAAAAATTCGTTTTTTATACCGTTTCCGCCTTCCCGTAAGAACCGGGGGTCGCAATATGGACTTACAGTGGTATCAGAGCCTAACTAAACTTAAACTAGCTTGGTAGTGAAGTGTAACGAAGTTCGGAACCGGAAAAATCCAAAAACCAAACTTTACAAAAACCTGAGTTTCTGTTGAAATTTTTTCTGGTCAAAATGAAAAACTTTATACTTGTAAATTCGGCTCAGGGTTTTGTGTGAACACCCAAGAAAAACGATACAGTGATTCGTCTAAACTGCCGCCCTTCCGCCGCGTGAGCCTTCTTAGCCGCCGCGGAACCGCCGCGAGTTGTTGTCTTCTCTGCATCGTTTTTCGTGCAGTGTGTTTGTGTGTTGGTTTTGGGATTTTTAAAATATATTATATGTGCCCAGATTTTCCAGAAAAGAAATTTCCTTTTGGGGTCCTATAATTCCGTATTTTTTCCGAACTTCACTGCACTTTGACTATGATGGTTATATCTGTGATGCTTGCATGTATTGAACGTCGGCTAATCGCTATAAGTCGATTAGTCGGGGTTATACATGATCTGTAATGTGCTGGAATGTGTATATGAATGTGTTGGACTGTCGCGGGTGAATAGCCGGGGTGGATGTGAGATGAGCTTTTGTTTTTCTTTCATTCATTGTAAATGTAAATTGATGTAATAATATTATTTGTTTGGCCGCACAACCGGGTCGGGGTTGTAGCCGTCATTGTATAATTCTTTTTACTGTTTTTGCTCCTAGGATAGACCCATGGAGGGGTGCACAAACTACCGAGTACTTGGCGGGTAGTTTGCCGCACCCGTAGGGGTCTTGGGTGGGGTATTTGGCTATTCACCGCGACCGTGTTATCCGCTTTTCGTTTCAGGCTCGAAAGGATTGCGGATTGCTAGTATATCCAATGCATTCATCTGTGATCTGTAATGTCTATCATTGCTTACTATTTAGGCGTTGCTTATGTTTTACAGACGCGCTAGCCCAGCCCCCGCTCTGTCGTTAGTTAAGTAACCTAACGGGTAATGACGGGGCCCAGTGGCGAATGCGAATGGCATAAGCGTACGTCATATTTTGGTTGTTTTCTGCAATGGTAGGGTTAAATGATGGGACGCATTAAAAGTACTAATGCAAGAATATCACGCATTAAAAGAACTAATGCAAGATAATAAACCAAGTTTAAAGTCGTTGGAACACTTTCGAAAAACCACTCGGTTCTTTTCAAAAATAACTTTTAAATGCGGAGTTTGAGCCACTCCTTCTAAAAGCTATCTCGTTCCATCGATTAAATCAAGTTCACTACGTTCACGGTTTCGCCAAAACCATTCGTAGCCCTCCGTCGCTTCGCATGAATAGGCAATAGTATTCAAGCTATGTATTTTGGCCAAAGTCAAGGCATAGTGATTGGTAGCTATTGGGTGTTCATGTGTAGCATAGATAGATGCGTTGGTTTGGGACAGTCGTGCTGCCATTTTGGCCAAAGTCAAGGGTATGTACGGATGGATCCAAATTAACCTGGATAGTGACGGGCAGAACTTGACATGTGACTTATGATATTTTGGCCAAAGTCAAGGTCATAAGAGCATGGGGCAAAAATCCACATCGGGAGTTTCATAAGTACTGAAACTTGCTAGATTTGCATACCATTTGGAGTGTGGTGATTCTGGTAGGATTCCTTCAGTTTCGTCACGCGATGATATTTGGATCCCGATCCTACTGTGAGTATATGCTACTCCTCGGGAAATTTCTCACTGAACGATCAATGCTATAAACCTAGTAGGTGCCTAGAAAGGTGTTAGCGGGGTTACGCCCCCAGGGAAAAGAGGTTATTTAATTAAGGAACTTCGTGAAAGCGTTGGAAAACCTCCCTCGAAGTACCGACACCGGCCTGGCTGAACGGTTAAGCAAGTATTGTGCGGTGGGATTGATCCCGGCTAATTCTTCCTTTATGGTTTGAGGAGGGATTCGAGAAACAGTGGGAGCCATCCTGTTTAGACAAATTAAAAACCATTCTAAACTTGCAAGAGCGTCATGCTGAGTGTTTCTTCTTCTCTCTCCTAATTGCAGCGACCAATCAACATGACTGGACTTAAGTTACTCCTAGATAAAAACAAGCTGACAGGGCCAAACTACAAAGATTGGCTCAGGAATGTCAAGATAGCAATCACTTATGACAAGCTGGGGTATCTTCTTACCACCAAAGCTCCCCCTGTCCCTGGTCCAACTTCCAGCGTCGCGGATAAGGAAATCCGCAAGACTTGGGAGATTGATAGCGCGAAGGCCAAGTGCCTCCTGCTTGCCTCGATGGACAACGAACATCAGAGGAGGCATGAGAATATGGACATGGAGTCCATATTGCTTCATACAAAAGAACTGTATGGAGAGCAATCACGTATCGCAAGATACGAAGCGTCGAAAAAGTTATTTTCGACAAGAATGGCCGTCGGATCATCAGTAGCCGAGCATGTGCTAAAGATGATCGGCTACATTGAGGAGCTCGCTGACCTAGGGATCACATTGGAGAGTGAGCTATATACGGATATAGTTCTCCAGTCCCTTCCTTCCACTTACGCCCAGTTTATAATGAACTTCAACCTACAAGAAAAGGAGGTTGAACTTTCAGAGCTCCTCAACCTGCTGAGGAGCGCAGAGGGCACCCTACAGAAAGGTAGGGAAACATCCACTTTGTTTGTAGGAGGATCATCTTCTTCTAGGTCCAAGGCGAAAGCCAAGGGAAAGAAGAAGAAGGCCCCCGCCAAACCAAGGGGCGGTGTTGGTAAAGTGGATACGAAGGGAAAAGGTAAAGCAACAAAGATAGCGGGGAAGCTTGTGGATAAGGAAGAATGCTTCTTTTGTCATAAGAAAGGACACTGGAAGAATGATTGCAGGGCCTGGAAGGCCAGAACACAGGAATTGAAGCAGGTTGCAGCTTCAGCTTCAGGTGTGTATGTTATTGAAAACTGTCTTTCAATAAACTCTACTTCCTGGGTATTGGATACCGGATCAGGATCTCATATCTGTAATTCTTTGCAGGCGTTGAGAAACCGTAGGGATTTGAAGGCAGGTGACATGACCCTCAGAGTTGCAAACGGAGCTAGCATGGATGCTAAAGCCGTGGGGGACTATCACCTGGGAATGTCAGATGGACATGTTTTGGTTTTGCGTAATTGCTTTTTTGTACCCAACGCAACTTGTAATATCATTTCTGTATCTTTAGTTTCTAAAGAAGGTTATGAATTTGCGTTTGTAAGTAATGTTGTAAACATTCACCTTAATCAAGTATTGATTGGGTCAGGTACTCTGAGTAATGGTATATACGTGTTAAACCAACCACAGATTTTTAATGTCCAGAATACACACAAAAGAAAGTCTCCAGAAATAAATCAGACTTTCTTATGGCATTGTAGATTGGGTCACATCAATGAGAGAAGGTTGACGAAGTTACATACAGAAGGGTATTTGAATACGTTCGAATATCAGTCGTATGCCACTTGTCAATCCTGTCTCAAGGGAAAGATGACAAAGACTCCGTTTACTGGACATGGAGTAAGAGCGGGCGAGCTCTTGGGACTCATACACAGTGACGTGTGCGGTCCAATGTCTACACATGCCCGAAGCGGACATTCTTACTTCATTACTTTTACGGATGACTTCTCAAGGTACGGTTATGTCTTCTTGATGAAACATAAGTCCGAGGCCTTTGGAAAATTCCAGGAGTATAAGAATGAAGTAGAGAAACAGACCGGCAAAAGTATTAAGATTCTAAGATCGGATCGAGGTGGAGAATACTTAAGTGCCGAGTTCCTGGACTATTTAAAAGAGAACGGAATTCTCTCTCAGCTTACTCCTCCTTACACCCCACAACATAACGGTGTATCGGAGAGACGGAACCGCACCCTATTGGATATGGTGAGGTCCATGATGAGTAACGCTGAGTTACCGCGATCATTCTGGGGGTATGCGCTAGAATCAGCCGCATACCTTTTGAACCGAGTTCCCACTAAGACTGTGCCTACTACGCCATTTGAGATGTGGTGTGGGAAGAGACCCCATCTTAATCACATTAAGATATGGGGAAGTCCAGCTTTTGTCAAAAAGCAGCATGCGGACAAGCTCGAGGCACGCTCAGTACTGTGCAAGTTTGTGGGATATCCAAAGAATTCCAAGGGATATTTCTTCTACTGTGAAGAGGAACAAAAAGTTCTTGTTTCTCTTCATGCCCACTTTCTAGAACACCAGTTCATAGAAAAAGAAATAAGTGGGAGCGCAGTAGAACTGGAAGAAATTCCAGAACCACAGACTGTTACTGAAAGCTTAGTGGAACCAGAGGGTTCAACAGAACAGGACATTCCTACGCCGCTCCGCAGGAGTAGTAGGCAGTCTCATCCGCCCGAGAGATACTGCGGTTTTCTCATAGACGGGGATAGAGAGGATTGCATCATAGATTATGATGAGCCTACTAGCTTCCAGCAGGCCGTTCAGAGCGTTGACTCAGTGAAATGGCTGGATGCAATGCGGACCGAAATGGAGTCCATGTACACCAACAAGGTATGGACGTTGGACATTGCTCCAGACGGGGTAAAACCCGTAGGATGCAAATGGATCTTCAAAAGGAAGATTGGTGTAGATGGACAGGTTGAGACCTATAAAGCTAGGCTGGTAGCAAAGGGTTTTCGTCAAAGACCTGGTTTGGACTACGACGAAACCTTTTCTCCAGTAGCCATGCTGAAATCCATTCGGATCCTTCTTGCCATTGCTGCCTTCCACGATTATGAGATCTGGCAAATGGACGTAAAGACAGCTTTTCTAAATGGAAATTTAGAGGAGTGTGTCTATATGGACCAGCCAGAGGGTTTCAATCAGAGTGGGAGCAGCGGAAAGGTGTGCAAGTTGCTTAAGTCCATCTATGGACTAAAGCAGGCATCGCGGAGTTGGAACATCTGTTTTGATGAGACGGTCAAGGAATTTGGCTTTATCAAAAATCCAGATGAACCATGCATCTATAGTAGATTTGTAGCGAGAACTGTAGTATTCCTCGTTTTATACGTGGATGACATTCTCTTAATAGGAAATGATATTCCTATGCTACAATCTGTCAAGGGGTTCTTGTCACAAAGGTTCTCCATGAAAGACCTGGGTGATGCCTCATACATCCTGGGGATCCGGATCCATCGTGATAGATCCAAGAGGATATTGGGACTTTCTCAGTCCAGGTACATCGACACCGTACTGAAAAGATTCAGTATGGAAGATTCCAAGCGCGGTAACCTACCGGCTTGTCACGGGATCACCCTCTCTAAAGAGATGTCTCCCAAGACTGATTTGGAGAGGGATCGCATGTCTATTATACCCTACGCTTCTGCGGTAGGCTCTATAATGTATGCGATGTTGTGTACCAGACCGGATGTAGCTTATGCACTGAGTGTAGTAAGCCGGTATCAGTCAAACCCTGGGGAGAAACATTGGATAGCGGTAAAGAACATTCTCAAGTACCTGAGGAGGACTAAGGAGATGTTTTTGGTGTATGGCGGAAAAGACCTCCAGATTGAGGCCTTTGCTGACTCCAGCTTCCAGAGTGACAAGGATGATTCCAAGTCCATGTCGGGTTTTGTCTTTACCCTCAATGGAGGGGCGGTGTGTTGGAAGAGTTCCAAACAGGAAACCGTTGCAGACTCGACTATGGAAGCGGAATACATCGCTGCATCTGATGCCGCAAAAGAAGCTGTCTGGATAAGGAAGTTCTTAAAGGAACTTCAGGTGGTTCCGTCCATTGTTGACCCAGTACCTCTGTATTGCGACAACAACGGGGCTATAGCTTTAGCAAAGGAACCCAGGTCCCATCAAAGATCCAGGCACATCTTGAGGCGGTATCACCTGATCAGGGAGATCGTGGATCGCAAGGAGATCGAGGTTCGGAGAGTTGCTTCAGAAGACAACACTGCAGATCCATTCACCAAGGCCCTGCCCCAGACTCAGTTCGAGCGGCTTATCGAGATGATAGGTCTTCGATACGCCAGTACATGGCCTTAGTGCAAGTGGGAGATTGTTAGTGTATATGCCCTAGAGGCCATTACTGTATCATACTAGTTTGTATATTACTTAATGGATGCTTGGGATATTCACCTTGTATATACAATCTTGCTCAAAATAGTAGTATGCTACTTGGTTTGTTTCTACTTCAATGTGTACTTGTGTTTATTTCAGTTATCACTTATACGCATTAGTAGAGCCCTTAGGATCTTTGCTTGATTACCAGCGTTGTGATGGCAGTCACACTAGTGGGGGCTGGGTAATCTATAAGCACATCCTTATACAGGTCCCTAGTCGCAGGACTATCGAGACAGGGCATCGATACTCCGGAGTAGACTAGCGTATGCGCTTCTCATCCCAGTGTGGGAGATGGTCTGTCCCACAGCCATCAGTACGTCGTACTGGAGATAGTATACGGGTGCTCGTTGGGTTACGAGTACACTGGACAGGACTCGTCGGGAACTGACTAGTTGGTATTATACCTATCGTCAGTTATCAGTTCCCAGGTGACATGAGTACAGCTTAGTCCGCTGACTTGACACTGGCACTTCGCCTCAAGTGTGTTCCCACTGCACTTTGATCACTACCCTACCACGGCTCAAAGGAGTCGTGCAAACAGGTGGTGGTTGGGTGCAGTCCCGAAGCACTTGGAGGCAGTGACGGTTAGACAGGATTCGTCTCTCCCGGTATTGGGGGTTGACATCGCGCTGTGTCTAGGAGAGCCATTACACGAGTAGTCCCTGGCCAGGGCAAACGAGATATACTGGTAGGTTTCCAGTGTTATCTCAGGGTGTTTTGGGCTTCGCTCCGGCACGACTTGTACCGCTATTGGGGGACTGACGTTTACCGCCCCCTAGGCCCGCCATGCGATGTATCAGACGAACAGACCGGACTGTACGGAGACTGTCACATTCAGACTCAGTAGGAGTTCAGATGGGGTTTCACCTCGTCAGCCTTCTTGTCGACATCTACCTGGGGACCGTTATGCACAGCTAGTGCCGCTTGCGGTCTGTGGTTAAACCCACTGCCAGCGTAGTGTCGAGTCTTTAGAGTCCCACACAGAGGGTATTCGCCTCTGGGCAAAACAGAGTAGAGGTCGCATGGTTTTGCGACAGGGTTCGTTCTCATCCGCGCACTTGTGCACGTTTGGAGTCCGGACGGATTTTACCAGCGGGCTCTGGTTTGAGCCGGATACTGGTATAGTATTTGGGGTTGCTTTTATCTCTCAGTATTCATGTTCCTCGGAACAAGAATGCAGGTGTGTATGCACAGTTCTTTTTGAGGAGGAGGAAGATGATTTTTCATTAGGGTTTCGGAACGGGTGCGTATGCACAGTTGACAGTTGTATTTTTCCAAACCCTAATGGATTTGTATTATATCATTTAATAATATATAATAAAATGAAATTGTGTCATGGTTAGTTTTTGTTGACTTGTTGACCATGGTTGACTTGTTGACCATGGTTGAACATTTGACCATTATCATTACAAGAGAAAGATGCTCTTGATTCTTGCATTTTCATTTAATGCTTGTAATGATATTAGTCATTCTAAAACTTTCCATCAACCTTTTCATTTTGATTATTATTATTTGATAATTCATTTTCTTTTTGCATTATGGTTGCAAGAAAGGAAATGATAGCTCATTCTATCATATTCACTCTCTCTCTTCACTTCATCTTCTTCTTCCTCTAGTCAAGAGAAACCTTCTCATGAGTTGAGAATCCTTCTCTTGAAAAACAAAAGCAACCCTTAGACACTCTCTACTCACTCTAGGATCAAGGGTTTAGCAAGCCGGCGATTCTAGTTCACTCCAAGTACGAGAAAGAGCCCAAAGGTCGAGCCTTCGAGGTGGATCCATCTTCGACGGAAGAAGGCGACAAAGGAGAACCATCAACCTCTACAAAGTTTGAAGACGAAGGAGTTCAAGTCTAGGTATAACCATCTTCATCCGAGTAGCTAACTCTCTTTAGCATAGTTTGCTAGTTTTAGTTTAGACAACGATCCCGACCATAGTTTAGTCCATGTTGCCTCTTGCGATAAAAATTCGTTTTTTATACCGTTTCCGCCTCCCCGTAAGAACCGGGGGTCGCAATATGGACTTACAGGAAGTCTAGGAGCGGTCTAGTTGGACTTTAAAGACCCTAGCTCTAGGTGTATTTGTGCATATTGTGATTGTGATTATGCTTGTAAAAAGTTTAGTCCCATAATTCCGTATTCTTTCAAACAAACAATTTTTTAAACTCCAAAAACAAACAATTTTTTTTGTAAAAAATAAAAAAATATATACCACTTCCCTCCCTTCCTACCTTTTCACTCTTCCAACATGGGTACCCCACCTCGCAAACTCTTGCTGAACTTTGGTACCCACAACCAGACATTACTTCCTACGGTTCTTGCTTTGGCCGAACGTCGAACGATCCATCCATGCCAAAAAATTCTTTGAAAGATCGGTTAGACGCGTCTAGGACAACCAATTAGACTCCGCAATCCACCTTGTATCAACCATTTCAACATTCACCACCTTCTTACGTTGATACCCCTTTTGAGAGTCCAGTTTTAACCCCAAGACCTATGTCTCTTGCTGAACGTATTGAACAATCTCGTAACCGATCTTTCACTCCTTTCACCACTGCGAATTCTTTGGATCAACGATTCCATTCACCTTCTTATCCAAATGTTGATCCTACTCCTGTCCAACCATTCAATTTCTATCCATCCTACCCAACTTTTGCATCTTCCCTAGACATTGCTTCTGAACAGCCATTTGGGAGTTTCCAGTATCCAAACAACTTTAAATCTTTTGCTGAAACTCCTTCACAACCCATGTCTAGTCTGGAACGGTCATTGGAAGACTTTCGGGTAGCGTCGTACCAACAGATAATGGATTTGAATGCGTCCATGGCCGCCCCTCATACAACCTAGTGACCCGGTAGCTAGTTTTCAACTAGCTACACATTTTCCAATGTATGATGAAGCGGTAGGACATGCTGAGAATTTGAGTGGAGAATGTGAGCTGTACACCCTTCCAAATCAAACCTACCCATCCTAAATTGAATCCCAAAACTCCGGTTTTGAATGTCTATCAAGAATCCCAAATGATTTATCAATTGAAGATAGAATGATTAATGAGTTGTGCGACTTTGTAGTGTTTGATTTACCCGATTGTGAAGGGTCCCTTTCGAGTGAAACCGCACCCAATTCTTTTGACCTCTACACCTCCATCTTAGAACCACAATTGATTGAACTCCATGCTTTTGATGAGGTGTCTGAGAATATTGATTTTCACTTGATTAACGATATCGACGCTGGGAATATTTCGGATGATGAACCCATAACTTTGGATGAGCTTGTCTCTCAAATTCATCATTTACTTTCACTTCCGTGTGGACATCATCCCGAGTCATTAACTGTCTTTCCCAAACTCCATATGCGTCTTGATGTTGATGATGAATGCATGGATAAGATAATCTTTGAGGAGAATATTGAGGATAGTTTTGAGGATGTACCAGTTTTACTTGATGAGTTGGATTTTCCAATTCATCATGTCCCTTCTATTAACTGTGTACACCTTCCTGAGCCTTTAACCGATACCCTTCGTCGATCACTTCCCTTCATCGTTTCGACCTTGTAAGAAACCGTATCATTTTCATTTTCATTTTCAGTGTCTGGTTTACCAAGTTCGGCGTACCCATGTTTTATCACGAATCTTGAGAGATTTAACTCCATTTCTCGATGGGTTGATAGATTAGCACAATCTTTTTTTACACATCGGTCATCACAAATTTTGCTAATCTATTCACTCCATTTTCTCCCTCAAGTTCGTACTGCGTTTCTTTTTCCCTTCAGCCATTCTTCTCCTCCACCGAGACCAGACGCCGCTTCTATCCACACACGGTCTCGCATGTTTTTCATTTCTTTTCTCTACACTTTATTCTTTCACCAACCACACCATTATAACGATAAAATCTTTGAATGGTTGGTATTAACTTTTGGCCCGTGTAAGACCTTGTATAGCTTGATACTGTTCTCTCCCCCCTAATCCTGAACTTTAACGCTTAGACAATGGAAACACTGTTTCACTTAAGTTTGAGGGGGATCTTTTTGTGTATATATTTTTTCTTTTTGCTTTTTGCTTTGTATATATTTCTTTTAGGGAGCGCCGACAATTTTGACCCTCTTGGTGTAGCCTGACAGTGAGGGCACTGTTAAGTTTAAGTTTGGGGGTGTGCTCGGTAAGCTTTCTACCACTACCTTCGCATTCATATGTATATTTTGCATTTGCATACTTATAAAAAAACCCATAAAAATCAAAAAAAATACAAAAATATAAAAACTTTGTCGTCAAGTTAGCTAGTAGGGTAATTTAGATTTTGATTCCGAAAGTTTAGTTGATACGTTAGAAATAACTAAATCCTAGGCTTACGAATTGAAAACCCTAAAGATAACCCTCATTCTGTTTAACCTTGGTAATTATATGTCCTTACAGTTTTTTTTAGAAGAAGGTAATCTTGAGTTCAGTTCTTGAGTTAAGTCGAAATGAAGGGAAAGTATTGATGCTTTACTGAAGGATAAGTCTGAAAAATAGTTTCTATTCTTGAGTCCAAATTTAGAAAGTATATACCCTACAAACTGCACTTACACGCACCTTGAAACTTGGGATAGTAGAGAATACCTAGAAATACTCTTGCCTGAAAACCTAGTATGAAAGAAAAAACGGTATTTGAAGCTAAACACCAAAAGAGCATATTGAAAAATATATTCAGTCTTGAAAAAGAAAAATAAAGAAAAGAAAAAATAAATAAATAAAGTCAAGACCTGGAAACTACTATTTACGCTTTAAAGCCCTCACATTCAGTAATCGGCTGTTAGTGCCTCAAGAAACTTTAATAGTCGTATGAAAGGTGTGTGAGCAACATCATTCATCATAAATGAAAAGAAGTAGTATTAGTTATTAGGGCAAGGGTACTATAGCTTGAATTGAATTCTTAAGTGTAGGGGTGAAACTATACTCACATGTAGGGGTATACAATTGATGTTTGGATAAAAGATAGAAATAAAGAATAAGACTTATGTTTTCTGTAAAGTTGATAAAAATCCCTGATTTAAGACCGCACTTCAGAAGGAAAACTCAGGAGATACCAACATATTTCTAAACTTTTTTGGAACGTATAGGATCTAAGGTTAAATAGATAGGAGGTGTGAAACATAAGGGTTGAATATTTCTAATTTAGGATAATAGAGTTTCTAACCGAGATACTAAACTGTAGGAGTAGAATCGATGTTAACTTATGACACTAGCTTGACGGGATTTTGTGGGTGTAATCCGCTGAAAACCCTCAGGAGACAACACTCCTCCTACTAGGGACACCTAGAGGTTTAACGGCTTGTTGCACGAGCTTAGTGCAATCGCGTTCCCTGTGAAAGTGAGATTAGGACTTTTTGTGAATAATTGGTTTTGCTCGGGACGAGCAAAAGTTAAGTTTGGGGGTATTTGTTCATACCAGAATATTGCATTTAATACCGTCCATTCTTATGCTCGTTTGTTTATAGGTAGGCGCTTTTAATCCGTGTTTGCTGCATATTTACAGGCTACAGGTTCCTAGTCCAAAATAACGCAAATGATACAAAATCTCCACTGTTACGCCAAAATACAGAACATCTGTTGCCAACAGATAAAAGCTGGGTTCCGATCATCCGTATCCGTCCAGTACCGCTTACCAGTTCCAGAGACAAGACAAATGACAGTGGTCATTCGTGTCTCGGATAAGCACAGAGCACGAGAGGGGCAGCACATGAATCAATGGGTGCGCGGAGCTAGAGGGAGATGAAGTCAAAAGGATTATTTTTGAAGCTATTTTGGACTGTTGCAGATCTGAAGAAATTGTGGAAGCAATTTGTAATTTGGAGCATATAGAACAACAAAAGAGAGCAACACAAGAAAACCCAGAAAAAACGACAACTTAACTCCTCCAAATGGCCGCGGATTCGCGGCCAATATGGCGAATCCGCGGCCGAGTTGACTCAGTGTCAACTCGGATTTTGGGGGTAGTTTGGACATTTCATTTGGGCTCGGATCTTGCCCTAGGGTTTCTGCACGCAGCCTATTAATAGCCCAGTTTTGTGCCAAGCCAAGGGTCTTCTTTTCATGCCTCTTTTTGTTAGGATATAGTTTAGCTTCTTCTTCTTCTTCATTCTTTCCTCCAAGAAAATTGTAGTGAGAGCTTTTTGAGTGGGTGATGAAATGAAGATGAGAGTTATTTTTCTTATCTTGTATTTTTATTTCATTGTATTGTAATTTAATTTCTAGTGTAACTTTATTATTTGTTGTTAACTAGTTGTTGTTATTTCTTTTCTTGCTTTTTTCCTTCTCTTCTCTTTTCCGTATTATTTTCAAGCGATGATACTCGACGGAGTTCCTTGCTAAGGTGAGGACCCAAGAGTTAGCTTGCACCATTTGTAAAACCGTATTTTCCTTTTCTCTCTTTTCTTCCTTCTTGTTTTGTTTTCTTTTCTTTTATAATGTGTGAATAATTTCCCACTTGTTAAGGCTAAGGAAGGTGGTATGAGGGACGGAGAAATCTCGTGTGCTTCTCTTCGCCAAACATCTTGAAATGAACCCCGACCAAACAAACGCAACCCCCTCACTTAGGCGCACTATATGTGACATGTAGCCGCGACCTAACTCGAGAAGTCCTTTAAGTGCACTACAACGTGACACGTAGTTGTGACTTAATTGGATACATGGTTGCGGGTGTTTTGCCGAGGGTTGGAAATAAGCGTATTTAGCGGACGGATAAGGGGCACTAGGAATGGATTTAGTGTTGGAAAGCTCACTTAAACTCGCAAATCCCATTCCTATGTCCTCCTAATCCCCGCTACTTTCGATTATCCCAACACCGTTTTAAGAATGGCAAAAGACAAGCACAAGACTAATCCTAACTCTACTAACCAACCTTAACCTTAACAAGCTTACTTGAAAATAAATACGAACACTTAGAATAGAACTGAACAAATATATACATTCTTTATTGGCTCGTCTAAAACACGAACGGACATACAACCATCTCCCTGCGGATCGACCCATGCTCAACCGGCTAGCTCCAAAGCGACACTGTCTTGATCGCGGTTATAACTTTAGAACTCTGAATTCCGACACGCCCAGAGCATTGCGATCACACGTCAGTGGCACTAGCTGTACGTAACGGCTACCCAGGTATTGAGCGAAAGGGAGGCCGACGAGCAAACTCATCCTGAAACCCTACTGAGCCTGACAGTGACAATATCCGTACAGTCCGGTCCGTTCGTCTATGAGTATCGCACATCGAGTCTAAGGGGGTGGATAAAGTCAGACCCCTAATAACTTGACATTCAGTGTTGGTATGAGACCCATCATCGCCTGAGAAACTGAAGGGTTTTCTACAGCACCACTACTTGGGTTTGGTAGCAACACACATGCCATATTAAAAAATATATATAAGGTGCTAAAGAAAACAACCTAAGGATCATACTAGAAAAGCTAGGGTAACAAAACTTTATACACAATCCACAAGAGGTAAAGACTAGGTTTAGAGAATACAACCTTTGTAGCTCCCTACGCTAGACTCCTTGGTCACTTGAAGGTTAAAAGAAGCTTACTTGAGATCCTCCAAGTCCACGACGATCCACCCGGAGCTCTCTTTGTCCAAGCTTGAAGCTCCACTTGATCAAGAGAAGAAGTAGAAGCAAACACTCTAAACTAATGGGTAAGAGTAGTGTAGAATGGTGATGTGGTTTGTTTTCTCACTTCAAAACCCTAACTTGATCACTTTTTTGTTCACTACAAGAAGCTAGAGAGAAAGAGAGTGAGGAGGAAGAAGATGATGGCAAATGAAGAGCTCAAGATAATGATAAGTGTTAAGTTAAGAATGAGAAAAGAAAATATATACATATATTCTTCTTCTCACTTTTAACCCAAGTTAATAAATATCTAGATATTTATCTTTGGAAGCAAAAATGGCCATGGAAATTAACTCATGGTTAACACAAAGGTTAGTGGGGGAAATAACCATGAGTAATTATCCAATTCCATTTTCTTTTCCAAATATAATTATCAACATATTTATTAAGGTATGAGTCTTATGTTGCCACCATCCAATATATCAACAACCATGATAGAATTGTGTATGCATGTATGAGTGCATGCACATCCATATGTGCATCAAAGAGAATAAATGCATGCATACAACAAAAGACAAGAAGGGTTTAAAGTGAAAAAGCTAATGGTCAATGATAAATCAACACTTGATTTAGCAAACCGGTCATATCACATACGACCCGACCAATAGAAAACCGCCCAATTAATATACGGTATCACATACGCGCATTTAATCGGGTCCCTGCGCATATCTCATATGCGCACCACATCGTTTCGCCTGGACTAGGTAACTCCATTGTGGGACTCTAAGACTCGTCAATACGCCGGCAGTCGGTGATGATCATATCAAGCACCCCCAAGCCGCAAGAGGTCAGCTAAACGTAACGGCCACCCGGGTATTAAGCGGTCAGAAGAAAACAAGCGAACCTGTCACAACTCCCGTCGAGCCAACCGGAAACACTACCGTACAGTCCGGTCTCTTCGTCAGATATGCTGCATACTGAGTCTAGGGATGGTAACGTCGACCCCAATAACTCAATAAGTCGTGCCGATGAATGGTCTATAACAGATCGAGAAACTACTGATAACTCTTATCAGTAAATCTCAATAGCCCTGGCCAGGGACTTACTTATATAGCCAATCGTGCACAGCACAGCATCAACCCCCAATACCGGGAGAGACGAAACCCCTCCTATCGCTCATCGTCTTCGTGTGTCTCGGGACTGTACCCAAAAGCCACCTGTTTGCACGACTCAGTAGAGCCATGGTAGGGTGGTAATCAAAGTACAGTGGAAGAACACACAAGACTCTATGACGATCTCGGGTCTACAGACTAACCTGTACCAGTGTCGCCTGAGAACTACTATCCGACGATAGATATAATACCATATAGGAGTTCTCGGCGAGTCCGTCCAGTGTACCCAGTCACCACTGAGCACCCGTATACGATCTCGATGTCAAACATCAATGGATGTGGGAACATCCATCGCCCATCATATGGGTCTAGTATCATATACGCTAGTCTACTCTGGTATATCGATGCCCCATCTCGATACACCTACGACTAGGGACATTTTAGGATATGCTTATAAACTACAAACGTCCCACTAGTATGATCTCCATCATAATCACAGTAGTCAAGCTAATATCCTCAGGGCTTTATCAACATGTGTGAATGAATAAAAGCATGATCAAGTCAACATGTCAGATAAAGAAGAACCAGATAGCATACTATCATGTCGAGCAAGAATGTACACTGAATATATATATATACATGTATAAATACATCCACTATCATATAATGGCCTCTAGAGCATACATATATCCAACAATCTCCCACTTGCACTAAGACCAGTTATTGGCGTATCTCATACCCAACATCTCAAAAAGTCGCTCATGCTGCGGCTGAGGGAGGGCCTTGGTGAGTGGATCCGCAGTGTTATTCTTTGTGTCTACTCTCCTAATCTCGATCTCGCGGCGATCTACAATCTCCCGGATCAAATGAAAACTCCTAAGGATGTGTCTGGACCGCTAATGGGACCTGGGCTCCTTGGCTAACGCCATAGCCCCATTATTATCACAATACAATGGTATTGGATCAATAATGGTTGGAACTACTCCTAGCTCCGAGACGAACTTCTTCATCCAGACGGCTTCCTTGGCGGCATCATTTGCAGCAATGTACTCAGCTTCCATCGTAGAGTCTGCAACGGTATCCTGTTTGGAACTCTTCCAACTTACCGCCCCTCCATTGAGGGTAAATACAAACCCAGAGATAGACTTGCTGTCGTCCTTATCACTCTAGAAGCTCGAATCGGTAAAGGCCTCCATTTGGAGATCTCCATTACCATACACCAAGAACAATTCTTTAGTCCTTCGCAAGTACTTAAGAATGTTCTTCACAGCTATCCAGTGATTCTCCCCTAGGTTGGATTGATACCTGCTTATTACACTAAGTGCATAAGCTACATCTGTGCGTGTACATAACATCGCATACATTATAGATCCTACTGCCGAAGCATAGGGTATAATGCTCATGCGAACTCTCTCTTCATCGGTCTTTGGGCAAGAGTCCTTAGAGAGAGTGACCCCATGGCAAGCGGGTAAGGCACCCCGCTTGGAGTCTTCCATACTAAACCTTTTTAGGATGGTGTTGATGTACCTGGTTTGGGACAATCCCAATAACCTTTTGGATCTATCCATATAGATCCGAATGCCCAGAATGTATGTGGCATCACCCAGGTCTTTCATGGAGAACCTTAGTGATAAGAATGATTTGACCGACTGTAGCATAGGAATATCATTTCCTATCAGAAGAATGTCATCCACGTACAATACGAGGAATGTGACAGCTCTTCCTACAGCCTTCTTATAAACACAAGGTTCATCTGGATTTTTGATGAAATCAAACTCTTTGATAACATCATCAAAACAGATATTCCAACTCCGTGATGCCTGCTTTAATCGATAAATAGATTTAAGCAATCTACATGCTTTCCCGCTGCTCCCACTATCAATGAAGCCCTCTGGCGGATCCATATAAACGCATTCTTCTAAATCTCCATTTAGAAATGCTGTTTTAACATCCATCTGCCAGATTTCATAGTCGTAGTAAGCGGAAATAGCAAGTAGGATCCGAATAGATTTAAGCATGGCTACGGGAGAAAAAGTTTCGTCATAGTCCAGACCTAGTCTTTGACGAAAACCCTTCGCCACAAGTCTTGACTTATAGGTCTCTACCTGCCCATCTACACCAATCTTTCTTTTAAAGATCCATTTGCACCCCACGGGTTTTACCCCAGGGGGTACAACGTCCAAAGTCTATACTTTGTTGGTGTACATAGACTCCATTTCAGATCTCATGGCATCCAGCCACTTCACAGAGTCTCCACTCGTGATAGCTTGCTGAAAGCTGGTAGGATCATCATCCTCCATGATGCAGTTTTCTCTATCACCATCAATGAGGAAACCGTAGTACCTCTCCGGTGGGCGAGAAGTCCTACCAGACCTACGGAGTGGCCGAGGTTCATGAGTTTCTGTTGCAACAGCTGGTTCAACCAAGTCGTCATTTGTAGTTTGTGTTTCTAGAACCTCTTCTAGATCTACCACATTGCCATCAGTATTTGTAAAAAAAATCATTTTCTAAAAATTTGGCATTCCGGGAAACAAATACCTTTTGTTCCACTTTGTGGTAGAATAGATATCCATAAGAATTCTTTGGATATCCATAAATTTACACATGACTGACTGTGTCTCGAGTTTGTCCGGATTCTGCTTTTTGACATAGGCCGGACAACCCCAAATCTTAAATTGCTTAAGAGATGGTCTCTTCCCATACCATAACTCATATGGTGTGGTAGACACGGTTTTGGTTGGGACCCTGTTCAGCAGAAACACTGCAGTCTCCAATGCATGCCCCCAAAATGAGACGGGTAACTCAGCATCACTCATCATGGAACGAACCATATCTAATAGGGTCCGATTCCGTCGTTTTGACACACCGTTGTGCTGTGGTGTGTAAGGAGGAGTGAGCTGAGAGAGAATCCCATTCTCTTTAGGAAGTCTGCAAACTCTGTACTGAGATACTCCCCACCTCGATCTGATCGAAGCATTTTGATACTCAAGCCGGTTTGTTTTTCTACTTCGAGTTTATATTCAGTGAATTTCTCGAAAGCTTCGGACTTGTACTTTAATAAAAATACATGACCGAATCTTGAGAAATCATCAGTGAATGTAATGAAGTATGAAAAACCGCCTCTAGCCTGTGTAGACATTGGCCCGCATACATCACTATGTACGAGGCCTAAGAGCTCAGTAGCTCTTTCTCCGCGTCCGGTAAACGGAGTTTTGGTCATTTTACCCTTGATACAAGACTGGCAAGTCGCATAAGATTTATATTCAAAGGGTTTTAAATATCCATCTTTTTGTAGCTTGTTCAGTCTTGTTTCGTTAATATGACCAAGTCTACAGTGCCAAAGAAAAGCTTCATTTATTTCTGAAAATTTTTTTTTAGAAGTATGTTGTATGCTGAAAACTGTGTGTTGATTTAGGACGTATATCCCGTTATTAAGTGTACCATTCCCAACCAACATTTGATTCAGGTGAATGTTCATAACATTGTTCAGCAATACAAAATTATATCCTTCATTGTCTAACAATGGATATTATATTACAAAGCATACTAGGTACATGATAAAATGGGTTCAAAACCAATATACATCCAGACGGCAACCCCAAGTGATACTCTCCCACTGCAACTGTATGTACATTGGAACCATTTCCAACGCGGAGAGTATGGTCACCTGTCTTCAAAACCTTGCTATTTCTCAGCCCCTGCATAGAATTGCAAATGTGAAAACCTGAACCGGTATCTAATACCCAGGAAGCAGAGTTTATTGAAAAACAGTTTTCTGTCACAAACACACCTGAAGCGGAAGCATCCCCATGCTTCTTCTTGAGATCCAAGTACTCCGTGCAGTTGCGCTTCCAGTGTCCTGTTTTGTGGCAGTGATAACATTCCCCTTTCCCCGATTCCCCAGCTTTGGACTTGTCTTTCCCCTTAACCTTTTTAACTCCACCCTTAGGTTTGGTGGGTTTCTTCTTCTTTCCCTTGGCCTTAGCTTTCGGGCGAGAGGAAGAAGATGGCCCAACACTCAAAACGGGAGTCTTCACTGACTTCAGCGTGCTCTCTGCACTCCTTAACATATTAAGGAGTTCAGGTAGTTCCTTCTCCATGTTGTGCATGTTGAAGTTAACTATAAATTGAGCAAAGGTGGAGGGGAGAGACTGCAGAATAATATCCGTATATTGCTCATTGTCTATTTTCCATCCAAGGTCCTCAAGCTCCTCTATGAGAGCTATCATCTTCAGAACATAGTCTCCTACTGGTGTGCCAGGGGCCATTCACATCTGAAACAGCTTTCTGGATGCTTCGTATCGTAATACGCGGGATTGCTCTCCATACAACTCCTTTGTATGGAGAAATATGGCTTGTACGTCCATATTCGCGTGCTGCTTCTGATGTGTGTTATCCATCGATGCAAGCGCGAGGCACTTAGCCGTGGCACAGTCAGCGTCCCATATCTTGCGAACTTCCTTATCCGCAACCGATGATTTAGGATCTGGGACGGGCGGGGCTGGAGCCGTGAGGACATATGATACCTTATCATAAGTCAAGGCAATGTTAAGATTCCTCAGTCAGTCTTTATAATTGGTCCCATTCAGTTTATTTTTATCTAGTAGAAGCTTGAGTCATGTCATTGGTTTCTGCCATTAAGAGAGAGAAAAGAATACACTCAGCGAAAGCTCTTGCAAAGATCAGATTGGTTATTATCTTATCTAATCGATGTCTCCCACTGCTTTAATCAAGTTTTTCTTTCAAACCTTAAAAAGAAAACTAGCCAGGATTAATTACAGTCTACAACTTCGCCAACCGTTCAGCCAGGCCAGTGTCGGTACTTGAGGGAGGTTCCCCGTGCTTTCGCACGGACCTAATTAATATAAACCTCGTCTTCCCAGAGGCGTAGCCCCGTTAACACCTTTCTAGACACCTAATAGGTTAGTTAATTGTAAACTGCAAAACTCTCCTGGGAGAAACTATTGCCCACAGTGGGATCGGGATCCAACCATCACATGGAAGGTATTCAATCTCATTGCAAATTTCAACTCTTGAAATTCCCAATGTGGTTTTTACCCCTAACACTCATGGCCTTGACTATAATCAACATGTCATAAGTACTAGTCAAGTTCTACCCGTCATTTCTTGATTAATCAGATCCGCCCATATGACCCTTGACTATGATCAACATAATCACATGAATGTCCTAACTAATCACATCATATGTTTTGTAGGAAGACATCACTTAGCTACCGTACACTACGCCTTGACTATAATCAAAATACGTAGCACGAATACTAAGTACTCTACTTCCTAAAATGACGGAGGGTTGCGGATGGTTTTTAAGAAAACCTTTAACGCTTTGAACTTGATATCGTCGTAGAATCAAATGGTTTTCAAAAGGAGTGGCTTAAGCTCCGCAGTTTTGAAATGTAGCTTTTTCATAAAAAGCAGAGTGGTTTTCAAATCCAATTCTACAACATCCTTTTAGGTTTATTTTTCTTCACATTAATCATATTAATGTTGTCCCATCATTTAAGTCCTTAAGCCATCACAGAAAAGAAACGAAAATACAACGTACGCTTATGCCATCCGCATTCGCCGCAATGTTCCGTTATGCACCGTTAAATTACTTAACTAACGGCATACCAGGACGGGACTAGCGCGGGTGTAAAACATAAGCAACGTCTATTATATATCTCATATATAATATAGCATTCGTCTCAGATATATTAAGCGATCACATCACAGAATATAGGCAGCAGAAACACAAATATGATCATATAGGATATACTAGGACGTCCGTATTTAGTATTTAGCCAACAATAGAAAATACGGATTCCACAGTCGTGATGAATAGCCAATCCCACACCCTAGACCCCTACGAGAGCGGCAAGCGACCCTACCAATTCTAGAGTTAGGAGACCCGTTCTCGGATCCTCGAGATGGTCTCCCACTGGACTCTAGAACCCGGTCACTTGTGCTCTCCTCCTTGGGTCTATCCTAATGCGGAAAAGTAAATAATATACATCAATGGTGACAACATCCTCAACACGGAAGTGCCCCAAATAAAAGAATATTACATTACAAATGAATTTTACATGAATGAAAAGTAAAACTCTCATCTCACATAAAAAAATCCCCGGCTATTTTGATCACGACAATCCTATACATCACAACACAGCAACACATAACATCACTTGTCATCAACGTAAGCAAGTATGCGTGCCTCAATTGCAGTTGACATATAGCAACGAAACCGGTGATATGCATACTACACTTACGGTCGCAGAAACAAGTATCACATACAATTAGGCGATGTTAAACCCTTCGATCGAATTAACGAACACCCGCATTCCCCAGAAAGCTCAACACTTGAGCACCGTTAAACAATACTCAAAATCTATACCACAGTATTTAATGGACCAACCGTAGAAGGGCAGACCCAAGCCTCATTTGTGGCGCCACTAACTACGGTAAACCCTAAGGTTTAGTCGCAGTTTGGTGGTCACATCTCGAGTTAGGGTTACTTTCTACTAGAGGGTCCATAGGAATACCCGCATTATATATCGAGTACGTTCAACCTGGAAGATACCAGTGTTTGATAGTTCGTTCGACCTGTTTAACGTCGCCAAAGTTACCAATACAATGCTATAAAAATACGAATACGAAGTACTCCACAAATAGTCCATTACCAAACTTACATCACATGCAATTTTGGACTTTATAAACAATACCAGAAACCCCAGAATAAGATGTACAGAGCACTGGTGCAATACGAGGAGGAGGGGAGATGATCCGGCCGGCGTCGCCGGAAATTACAAGATAGTCGCCGGATTTTTCCGAGCTCCCCCACTTAGTATTTCACCAGTGTTCTTATATCATCTTAAATGTCACTCTGCAGTTGCTGAAATAATTTTTTGAACACATTTTTAAAAATTTCCAAAGAGCAATTTCAAGGGTTTCTAAAATCATATTTTTTGCGGAAGTTTTCGTTTTTGTACTGTCGTAACATCGTCTAGACTTCTAGTTAGGCTCTGATACCATGAAGGGTTTTCTACAGCACCACTACTTGGGTTTGGTAGCAACACACATGCCATATTAAAAAAAAATATAGGGTGCTAAGGAAAACAACCTAAGGATCATACTAGAAAAGCTAGGGTAACAAAACTTTATACACAATCCACAAAAGGTAAAGACAAGGTTTAGAGAATACAACCTTTGTAGCTCCCTACGCTAGACTCCTTGGCCACTTGAGGGTTGAAAGAAGATTGCTTGAGATCCTCCAAGTCCATGACGATCCACCCGGAGCTCTCTTTGTCCAAGCTTGAAGCTCCTCTTGATCAAGAGAAGAAGTAGAAGCCAACACTCTAAACTAATGGGCAAGAGTAGTGTAAAATGGTGATGTGGTTTGTTTTCTCACTTCAAAACCCTAACTTGATCACTCTTTTATTCACTACAAGAAGCTAGAGAGCAAGAGAGTGAGGAGGAAGAAGATGATGGCAAATGAAGAGCTCAAGATAATGATAAGTGTTAAGTTAAGAATGAGAAAAGAAAATATATATATTTTCTTCTTCTCACTCTTAACCCAAGTTAATAAATATCTAGATATTTATCTTTGGATGCAAAATGGCCATGGAAATTAACTCATGGTTAACACAAAGGTTAGTGGGGGAAATAAAATAATCAACCATGAGTAATTATCCAATTCCATTTTCTTTTCCAAATATAAATATCAATATATTTATTAAGGTATGAGTCTTATATTGCCACTATCCAATATATCAACAACCATGATAGAATTGTGTATGCATGTATGAGTGCATGCACATGCATATGTGCATCAAAGAGAATAAATGCATGCATACAACAAAAGACAAGAAGGGTTTAAAGTGAAAAAGCTAATGGTCAATGATAAATCAACACTTGATTTAGCAAACCGGTCATATCATATACGACCCGACCAATAGCAAACTGCCCGATTAATATACGGTATCACATATGCGCAATTAATCGGGTCCATGTGCATATCTCATATGCGCACCACATCGTTTCGCCTGGACTAGGTAACTCCATTGTGGGACTCTAAGACTCGTCAATACGCCGGCAGTCGGTGATGATCATATCAAGCACCCCCAAGCCGCAAGAGGTCAGCTAAACGTAACAGCCACCCGGGTATTGAGCGATCAGAAGAAAACAAGCGAACCTGTCACAACTCCCATCGAGCCAACCGGCAACACTACCGTACAGTCCGGTCTCTTCGTCAGATATGTTGCATACTGAGTCTAAGGATGGTAACGTCGACCCCAATAACTCAATAAGTCATGCCGATGAATGGTCTATAACAGATCGAGAAACTACTGATAACTCTTATCAGTAAATATCAACAGCCATGGCCAGGGACTTACTGATATAGCCAATCGTGCACAGCACAGCATTAACCCCCAATACCGGGAAAGACGAAACCCCTCCTATCGCTCATCGTCTTCGTGTGTCTCGGGACTGTACCCAAAAGCCACCTGTTTGCACGACTCAGTAGAGCCGTGGTAGGGTGGTAATTAAAGTACAGTGGGAGAACACACAAGACTCTATGACGATCTTGGGTCTACAGACTAACCTGTACCAATGTCACCTGAGAACTGCTATCCGACGATAGATATAATACCATATAGGAGTTCTCGGCGAGTCCGTCCAGTGTACCCAGTCACCATTGAGCACCCGTATACGATCTCGATGTCAAACATCAATAGATGTGGGAACATCCATCGCCCATCATATGGGTCTAGTATCATATACGCTAGTCTACTCTGGTATATCGATGCCCCATCTCGATACACCTACGACTAAGGATATTTTAGGATATGCTTATAAACTACAGACGTCCCACTAGTATGATCTCCATCATAATCACAGTAGTCAAGCTAATATCCTCAGGGCTTTATCAACGTGTGTGAATGAATAAAAGCATGATCAAGTCAACATGTCAGATAAAGAAGAACCAGATAGCATACTATCATGTCGAGCAAGAATGTACACTGAATATATATATATATATATATATATATATATATACATGTATAAATACATCCACTATCATATAATGGCCTCTAGGGCATACATATATCCAACAGAAACTACCGATCCTAGATCAGTAATTCTCGACTACCTTGGCCAAGGATTTCTAGTGATGGTCACCCGTGCACACCGCGACATCAACCCTTAATACCGGGAAAGACGAATCCCCTGACGATCCGCTCACTGCCTCCATGTGGCTCGGGACTGTACCCAACTAAAACCTGTTTGCACGACTCCTTTGAGCCGTGGTAGGGTAGTAATCAAAGCACGGTGGGAACTCACACGAGACAAATGACGATCTCAGGTCGATAGATTAACCTGTACACATGTCACCAAGGAACTGCTATCTGACAATAAGTATAATACCAACTAGCATGTTCCCGGCGAGTCCGTCCGGTGTACTCATTACCCAATGTGCACCTGTATACATCTTAGGTGAACCAACTGACACCAATGGCTTGTGAGACCGGCCACCGCCCCTTGTCGGGGTCTCGATCTGTATACACTAGTCTACTCTGGAGTATCGATGCCCGGTCTCGAAACTCTCTCGACTAGGGACACTTTAAGGATGTGCTTATAGACCACCCAGCTCCTACGTATATGATCTCCATCATACTGCTGGTAGTCAAGAAAGAATGCTATAGGCTCTATCAACATGTAATAGTGATCAGTAAAGCCACCTAAAGCAAGTACATGATGATAAAGGAAAACCAGATAGCATACTATCATCTCGAGTAAGACGGTTCTACCGGTATAGGTCCTCCCTCAATCATTGCAATCACGTGCGTGCGATCCAATAATTGACTTGAGGGCATTATAGCCAACATTCCTGAATATCCTGCACCTCATTCGATGAGGAAAGAGCCGAGATCCCTTACCGGGAGTGACCTCTTTAGCGAAACTAGCAAAAGCCTCAAAAACACTCCTTTTCAAAATAATTAGATTCTACAATGATTTCAAATTCATTACGCTCATGGTTTTCTTAAAAACCTGTGTAGCCCTCCGTCATTTCAGATAAGTAATATTTTGTATTCGTGCTGCGTTTGTTACCCTTTGTCAAGACGTAGTGTGCGGTAGCTGATTAGTGCTTATCTGCAACTATATGATGCGATTGGATTAGGGTAGTCGTACGACTATGTTGGCCTTTGTCATGGGTCGTGCGGGTGGGTTTAATTCAATCAGGAAATGACGGGTTGAATTTGACTAGCGCCATATGGTTTGTTGGCCTTTGTCAAGGTCATAGGACGTTAGGGGTAAAAACATTATCGGGAATTTCAAGTGTTGAAATTTGCAATGAGATTGCATACCTTCTATATGATAGTTGGATCCCGATACCTACTGCAAGTAAGAGTTACTCCTGGAAGAGTTTTGCACTTTACAGTTAGCTAATCCAGTAGGTGTCTAGAAAGGTGTCAACGGGGTAATGCCTCTAGGGAAATGAGGTTTATTTTAATTAGGTCGGTGCGAAAGCACGGGGAACCTCCCTCGGAGTATCGATACCTGCCTGACCGAACGATTGGCGAACCTGTAGGGTGTAATTAATCCCGGCTAATCTTACCGTTTAGGGTTTGAAGGAAGATTTGATAAAAACAGTGGGAGCCATCCTGATTAGATAAAATAACCAATCTAATCTTGCAAAGAGCGCACGCAAAGTGATTATCCTTCTCTCTCTCCTGGTAGCGACCAATGAAATGCCTTAATCAAGATAATAATATGAATGTATTGATCGAACCTACTTATTATACTGGGCTAAGTTCCGCTCTACCTTATGATTGTCATAAGTCTGAACAAGGAATTGGGGAATATCCGGATTCGCACACCACCCAAACGAAGAATAAGCATATTGATGCATTGTCTTCGGGTGTGTTCGTAACCAAGAACTGTTTCTCAGTTACCTTATGTCCTGGGTATTGGATACCGGATCAGGATCCCACACATATAATTTGTTACATGGGCTATAGAAAGGTGGAGAACTGGGAAAGAGTGATATGTCTCTAGTAGTAGAGTTGGTGCAATTGTTGCAACCAAAGCAGTTGGAAAATATCACCTAGTGTTACCAACTTGTAATACAATGATTCTGAGCGACTGTTATTTTGTACCAATAATATTGTGAATATTTTTCTAAATCAAGTGTTGATTGGGTAAGGTATGTTGTATAACAATATACACGTTCTGAATCAAACTAACAGTTCTAAACGTACTAAACACACACAAGAGGAACAGTTCAGAAATGAACGTAGTCTTCTTGAGGCATTATAGACTTGGTCATGTCGATGAGACAAGACTAGCTAAAGTTCCATAAGGATGCATATTTGAATCCGTTCGAATTTACATCTTATGAAACTTTCCAATCATGTCTCAAAGGCTAGGTGACCAAATCTTCGTTTACTGGAAACGGAGAAAGAGCTACTGAACTCTTGGATAGATACATGGTGATGTATGCGGTCCTATGTCTACACATGCCAGGGATGGTTCCACGTACTTTATTACATTCACCGATATTCTCTCAAGATACGGATATGTGTTCTTGTTGAAACACAAATCTGAATCTTTTGAGAATTTCAAAACATCTTTTAGGTTTATTTTCTTTCATTAATCTCATTAATGAATGTCCCATCATTTAAGTTTCCTGGACATCACAGATAAATACAACGTACGCTTGTGTCATCCGCATTCGCCTCGATGTCCTGTCATGCACCGTTAGGTTAGGTAACTAACGGCAGAGCGGGGCAGGGCTAGCGCGAGTGTAAAACATAAGCAACGTCTATATAATATATCATATATACTATATACAGTATCTATCTTAGCATATCAAATGATCACATCACAGATATCGCAGCAGTAAATAACATATGAAATATAGGATATACTAGGATGTCCGTGTTTTATTTTAAGCATGTATAAAACACGGATTCCACGGTCGTGATGAATAGCCAAACGCACATCCCAGGACCCCTACGAGAGCGGCAAGCAACCCTACCAATTCTAGAGTTAGGAGACCCGGACTCGACTCCTCGAGATGGTCTCCCACTGGACCCTAAAACCCGGTTACTTGTGCTCTCCTCCTTGGGTCTATTCTAATGCGGAAAAGTAAATAATATACATCAACGGTGACATCTTCCTCAACCCGGAAGTGCCCCAATAAAAGAATATTACATACATTGAATTTTACATGAATGAAAATGAAAAACCCTCATCTCACATAAAACCCCCGGCTATTAAAACACGACGATCCAATATAACATATCACGGCAACACATAACATCACATGTCATCAACGTAAGTAAATATTCGTATCCCAATTGTCGTTGACGTATAGCAACGAAACCGGCGATACACCACATATTACACTTACGGTCGCATAAAAGAAAGTGAAAACTACAACAATTGGAATCCGCAACCACCTTAGACATCATAAACCCGTAATGTCTCATATTGCGGATTTCATGCCTAACAAATGAATTCCTTAGACATCGCATGCCTAACAATTATAAACCCCGCATTTTAGTCTCGATCTCGAAAACACTTTTCAATATCAAGTCAGGCAATTCAACAAGATTCCCGACATCCCGATCGAATGCTCGTCGGAAACTTTAGTAGACGGTCGCACCCCCTGATACCGACGACGAAGTGCACTTAGGCGGAACACCGTGGCCGCGAGCACCAGGACGGATGCTTTTTGGCAACAGAGTTCTCCTATAGTCACTTGGTCGGGGTTATGGGGCATGGCTATCTAATAAGGTTACCCAGCGAGTATCCGCATACACAACGTGATTGCGACGTACTTTTGATCGCATCAAAATCCCGTGGCAACCGATCAAATGAGACTAAATTGCTAGATTTATAAAATTCAAATATTGTGGATTCTAATTATTGTATCACAAAATACTAGACGATGTTAAACGTTTTGACCGAATCAACCAACACACACATCACCCGATTAGCTCAACACTTGAGCAAAGTTAAAGTATCCAAAACGTGCCACAGTACCTATGATCCGGCCGTAGAAGGGTCAAACCAACGCCTCACCTATGACACCGTGGAACTACGGCAAACCCTAGGGTTCAAGTCGCGGTTCCGAGGGCATAGAATCGAGTTAAGGTTTTTTGTTCTTCTAGAGGATCCATAGAGTTACTTGCACGACCATCGAATATAATTAACTTAGAAAAATTCCAACTCTTGAAAATTTCAGTGGGGTGTCTTGACGTGGTGTTTGAAGTTCGTTCGAACTGTTAAACATAGACAGGTTAAATTACAATGTTAAATTATACGACTACGAAACACTCCGTATTAGTCCTATATCAAAATTTACATCACATGAAATTTTGGACCAAACAAACAATACCTGAAACCCCAAAATAAGCACATAAGAGCACAAAACAAAAACGACACACTATGGAGCATGCAGGGCCGGCCTCCTCGGAATTTTGGGGAAAGTGCTCGGGTGAAATCCGAGCAATTGATCTTGTTTTTGTTCTGTGACATACATGACTCTGCACTTGTTTGCAAAATTTTTAAACGACTTTTAAAAAACAACAGAGAGCATATGTGCAGGGTTCCAGAAATTGCAATACGGATTTGTTTCGGTTTCATGTTACTTCTAAAATCGTCTAGGTTTCTAGTTTGGCTCAGATACCATGTTGGGATTCCTCAGCACCTAGCCTAGGGTTTGCAAGCATCACACATGCCACAACAAAAATTTAAGGGGGTGCTAAGCAATCTAACAAAGAATCATACTAGAAAACTAGGGTAACAAAACTAGTAATCAATCATTACAAGAGAAGTGAACAACAATACAACCTTTGTAGATCCGGTCCTTCACTTCTAAAGCTCCGTGTTGACGTCCCTTCGCTACGATCATCGATGTCCCGAACTCTAGTATGGATTTCCCCGGAGAAATGAACAAGCTTGCTCATAGACTTCGAGGCCGAAGATGATCTACGTCGAGGAGACTCAGACTCAAGCTAACCCTTCACTTGGTCATGAACTTTGTGAAGAGAACACCCTATAATACCCAAGCAAGTGTATAGGATAATGAAATAGAAAGTGGGCTCACTTTAGATTTTATTTTCTCACTCATTTTCACCAATTTCCAAAAACCCTAGAAAGCTTTTTGGGTTTAGATGAAGAAGAAGAAGAATGAAAACTCAAGTGAAGAGAATAATAATAGAATCAGGTTAGATTTACAACCATGGTGAGTTTTGTGTTATCACTAACTCTTGTAGAGACTTAACCATAGCAAGGATAATGGTTAGGTTTATAAATATCTTAGTGTAAAACAAATTGGGTGGACTAAGTCAAAGCTCACAACTAGCTTCCACAATTCCACTCACAATTTGAATTACTAAAAATAATTAAAACCTAAACTTATCATGGTTATGGTGTAAGTCCTACACACACAAGTTGCATATATAACCTTGCATGATACAATATATATATATATATATATATATATATATATATATATATATATATATATATATTTATCACATATATATATAATGTAACCAAAGTGAGAAAAAGAAAAAGTCAAGTGAGCAATATTAGTCAATGTAAATTCATATATCAAATATACAATTATACATTAAATCATTAAATCAACACTTTATTTAATGATCCGGTCATATCACATATAACCGACTAATTTCATGTGTATCAATTTATCGAATCAACACTTGATTCGATAACCCGGCTATATCGCATATAACCGACTGATGATACAAATCGTGAGAATAGAATACGGTATCACATACTCGTATTATTCTCGGTCCCGCACATATCTCATATGTTCTCCTACTCCGTTTTGCTTGAGCTAGGAAACCTCTGTGTAGGACTCTAAAGACTCGTCAATACGCTGGCAGTGGGTGATGATCATATCAAACACCCACAAGCCGCAAGAGGCGTGCTAAACGTAACGGCCACCCGGGTATTGAGCGATCAGAAGATCAACAAGCAAGCCTGCTCATACTCCTGCGAATCCAATCAGTAACACTACCGCACAGTCCGGTCTATTCGTCTGATATATCGCATATCTCGCCTAGGGGTGGTAAACGTCAGACCCCAGTAGCTTGATAAGTCATGCCGATGTAAGGTCCATAACGGTCGAGAAACTACTGATAACACTACCAGTAAATCTCAGCAACCCTGGCCAGGGATTTCCAGTTATGGCCAATCGAGCATAGCGCAACATCAACCCCCAATACCAGGAGAGACGAATCCCCTCCTATCGCTGATTGCCTCCATGTGACTCGGGACTGTAGCCAAAAACCACCTGTTTGCACGACTCAGTAGAGCCGTGGTAGGGTGAAAATCAAATCACAGTGGGAGACACACAAGACTCTATGACGATCTCGGGTCGACAGACTAACCTGTACCAGTGTCACCAGAGAACTGCTATCTGACGTGAGGTATAATACAATCTAGGAGTTCTCGGTTAGTCCGTTCAGTGTACCCAGTCTCTACTGAGCACCCATATACCATCTCCGATGTCAAACACCAATGGATATAGGATCATCCATCGCCCATCACATGGGTCGAGAAGATATACGCTAGTCTACTCTGGAATATCGATGCCCCGTCTCGATATTCCCACGACTAGGAACATTAAAGGATGTACTCATGGACTACCCAGGCCCCACTAGTATGATCTGCATCATAATCCTGGAAGTCAAGTACACATCCTAAGGGCTTTATCAACATGTAACAGAGAGACAGTAAGTATACATGTTAAGATAAAGAGCAACCAGATAGCGTACTATCATGTCGAGCAAGAAAGTCCTCCCTATATATGTCCAAGCATCCACTATAATATACATCTCATGCACAATAATGGCCTCTATGGCATACATACAACTAACAACTCCCACTCATCATCTGTAAAACCATACAGATATGAGAATCAAACCTGGTAAATACATACCCTGGAGTAAGTATCTAATTGGGAAATCATTTTTCTATTAACAACGCACAGTGAAACTGAAACATGAAAATGTTTCGAAGGGGTATCCGGGTATTCCTAGTAATGCCTCTTCCATTATCCAGATTCATGACCGTGACCGTATATTTCCTTGTTGTCTCTCCAAATCCCTTTATTTGTCTTTACTCATTACCTTCTATACACCACCCTTAGGCTAGATAGTTTTCTTCCTTCCCTACCATTCGGCACCAGCCTATGGTTTGGAAGAAGACTATCCAATAAGCATAATGGGTGTACCCTCCTAATCCAAGGAGCTCTCGCAACCTGAGAGAAGGTATTGATAAAAGACAACCTGAATAATCCTATTCGATTTCTCTTGAACCGGAGAAATGCAAAGGTGAAGTAAGAGTGGCGATGAACTACGTGGTTTGGTCATGAATGATAGCAGTCGCATTTTACTTTGCCTTCTTTCTAATCCCTTTATTTGTCTTTACTTATTACCCTCTGTACACCACACTTAGGCTAATCGGTTTTCTTCCTTCCCCACCTTTCGGCACCTGCCTATGGTTTGGAAGAAGACTATCCAATAAGCGTAATTGGTGTACCCTCTCCTAATCCTAGGAGCCCTCACAACCTGAGAGAAGGAAAAGGAAAAAACAACTGAATAGTCATATTCAATTTCTCCAGAACCGGAAACCATCCTCGAATCTGAAACAAGTTTCTTCGAGTTCGTATGTAACTATACGATGGTCATATCCAATAAAAGTGGATCTTCGTAGTGATACGGAATGTTCCGTAGAAAAGCAAAGGGTGAAAGAAGGAGTGGCAATGATGTATGCAACTCTGACAATCCAAAGGCCAGATTTTTAAGAAGGTTCGGTTAACTTGGTTTCTGAGTTCTAGTCTAGGGTCGGGACATGGTCGCTGCCAAAGAGAGAGAGAGAAAAAAAACACTCGGCGTGCATTCTAACCTAAATTAGAATGGTTAATCACTTTATCTAATCAGGATGTCTCCCACTATATCATCAAATTCTCCTCCAAACCCGAAAGAAGAATTAGTCGGGATCATCTAAAATCACCCGAGGAGTAAACCAACCCATCAGTGGGTATCGGGATCCAACTATCATCGCATGATAACCTGATGGAATCCACTCAAGTTATCACACTCCAGAAGGTATGCGCATGCCTTGCAAGTTTCCTGTATGTTTGAAACTCCAGATGTGATTTTTACCCCATGCTCTTATGACCTTGACGAAGGCCAACAAATCATAAGTCACATGTCAAGTTCTACCCGTCATTGTCCAGGTTAATTTGAACCCAACCATACTCGTCCTTGACAAAGGCCAACAAGGCTGTACGGTACGACTGTCCTAAACCAACGGATCTATCTATGCAACAGAAAAGTAACAAGCAGTTACCATACACTATGCCTTGACGAAGGCCAACAAACATAGCATGAATACAAAGTGCTACCCGTCTGAAATGACGGAGGGCTACGAATGGTTTTTGGCGAAAAACTTTTAACGTAATGAACTTGATATCGCTGAAGGAACCGGATAGCTTTTTACAAATATATAGTGGCGAAAACCTTTGCTGAAGAGGTCACTCCCGGTGAAGGGATCTCGGCTCTTTCCTCGTAGAATGAGGTGCAGGATATTCCAACTGAATACCGCGATGCAAAGCAAAAAGTAATCGACTATAGTGAAGTTATTACCCTGACGCAAACTTCTGCTCAAGGGGTCACTCCCGATGAAGGGATCTCGGCCCTTGCCTCGTCGAATGAGGTGCTGGATATTCATAACCGAATACCGCGATACAAAGCAAAAAGTAATCGACTATAGTGAAGTTATTACCCTGACGCAAACTTCTGCCCAAGGGGTCACTCCCGATGAAGTGATCTCGGCCCTTGCCTCGTCGAATGAGGTGCTGGATATTCATAACCGAATACCGCTGTGCAAAATAAAAGAAAACGTCCTTGTAATAACAGCTTTTTAAAATTGTTTCAACAACATCGAATAGGTCTGTTTTCCTTGTAAGTCTATGTCACGCACCCCACGAGCTTGCAGGGAGGCGGAATATATGAAAAACAATTATCAAAGCTTCGTAACACGGACTTGAGCATACGGATCGTGTCTAAACCATAACTAGCAAACTACGAAAGGTTTAACTACTCGGATTCGAAGTTATACCTCACGTTACTTGTCCTTCGGGTCTTCATCACTATCCTCCACACCTCGTAGGCTCTATGGAACATGAGCACCTCAACGGCCTCCTCGAGTCAAAGATGATCCACCCGACAGTCTATAGTCCGAGCTCCTATCTCGAATCTGAGATAACTACGGCTTCTAGATCGCTAATCTAGAAGTCCTAGAGGGTGTAGAGTAATTAGATGGATTACTTAGTCACTTAAACCCTAGGTTTCTCAACTCATGAGAGCTATTAGGGTTTGAGGAAGAAGATGAAGACTTGAGGAGAGAGAAAGCTTTTGTGATAATGATATGAATAATAACTCATGAAAGAATAATAGCAAGCATACAAATATCTCTTTGATAAATATCTAGAAATATCTTGTAAGCTTCATTTAATCCTAAATGGTGAATCACCTCATGGGTCATTAAGCATTTAATGAAAACATACAACTCATCTCTCCACCTCATTTTTGTTTAATCTAAAAAGAAATAAATACAAATGAGCCATCTTCTTCTAGAAGCTTCCCGACAAATTACGAGACTGCCCCTCCCATCCGTATTTCCGAAAAACACGGATAATCTTTGACTGAATAAATCCATCTGTATAATACTAGAATCTGGCTTAAACCAAAGCCCGCTAGTATTATCTGCTCGATCATAATACGCGCACAAGTGTACGTAAGTGATCGCGGTCATGCCGTAAAACCATACGGCCTCTACACCTTTTGCCCGGTGCAGGGAAACTCTCTGTGTGGGACTCTAAAGACTCGATACTACGCTGGCGGTAGGTTTAACCACAGGCCGCAAGCGGTACTAGATGTACGTAACGGTCCCCAGGTAGATGTCGAAAAGAAGGACGATGAGGAAACCCATCCGAACTCCTACTGAGCCTGATGTGACAATCTCCGTACAGTCCGGTCTGTTCGTCTAGGACTATCGCATATCGGGCCTAGGGGGCGGTAAACGTAAGACCCCTAATAGCGGTATAAGTCATGTCGGAGTGAAGCCCATTACACCTTGAGAAGCTACTGGAACCTACCAGTAAATCTCGCTTTCCCTGGCCAGGGACTTTGCGTGATGGCTCTCCATACACAGCGCGATATCAACCCCCAATACCGGGAGAGACGAATCCTGTCTAACCGCCACTGCCTCCAAGTGCTTCGGGACTGCACCCAACTACTACCTGTTTGCACGACTCCTTTGAGCCGTGGTAGGGTAGTAATCTAAGTACAGTGGGAACACACCCGAGGCGAAGTAGCAGTATCAAGTTGACAGACTAAGCTGTACTCATGTCACCTAAGAACTGCTATCTGACGATGGGTATAATACCAACCTGCAGTTCCCGACGAGTCCTATCCGGTGTACCCGTAACCTAACGAGCACCTGCATACTATCTCCAGTACGACGTACTGATGGCTGTGGGACAGACCATCTCCCCAACTGGGATGAGAAGCGTATACACCAGTCTACTCCTATCACGCCCCGCTTCCCAAAATCCGGAATACGGAGAGCGACGAAGGCCAGCCGTGCTACCTACGGTAAGGAAAGATCCTTCCATAGTCACATAAGGCTGTCTAGATTAACCTGTCGAAAATAAAATCCAATACCAAAAGGAATAAAACTGATAATCATGCTGTAATGAAACTACAAGGAATACTAAAAATGGGTCCACTAGATAATTGATGCAATTAAAGATCTGATACAATAGATTCGAAATAAAAACAAGATCCAAAAGAGATACACAAGTCCTAATGTCCCATAAGGGCGCACATGCTAAAAACTAACAGAAAGGAAATAAACCTACAGGTTACTAATCTTCGGTAAAGTCCTGGTAGCCGCTGCGGTCCTGCTCATCCTGAAAACCTGTCTCTAAACCTGAGATGGCAAATCTCAGGGATGTCAGAACATCCCAGCAAGTACTCAACGTATAAAGTGTGTGTGTAGCATAATAACATGAATATATGAAAATAGTGAAGCCCAGTGCGCAAGAAAATCAGGTATATAAATAATTAGATGCATTAACACTATGAAACATGTATATAAGGGGTCAAGTCATAACCTAACTGGTCATTAAAAGGTAAACAATCCTATCGTAAGCTCGAGTGTGTGCGTCAACCTCTGCAGGAGTATTCCTAACCCAAGAGTGGTGCTCCAGGGGCTAGGAAACACGGGCCCAACTGTGGAATGAGCAAGAGACCGCTATAGCCCGGTACGAGCTGTAAACATGAGACCGCTATAGCCCGGTACGAGCTGCCGGCATGGGACTCCTGAGATCCTGTTGTACAAACGCACACTCAAACTACCCCAACACCCACGTATTTATACCTACTATGGTAATGACTAAAGCACTAATTAAGAATGCTGAAAAGACTGGAACTTATAATATCATATTAATTATATAAAAAGAAACTTGTAAACAGTATAGATTGTGTCATGTCATATAATTCAGCATTCAAATTAGAGAACTCGTTTTAATATGAGTAGTCTGGAACAATGAGTAGTCATGGCATGTCAAGTACAATAGTTATAAAATGATAGCGTCCATAAACAAGAATAGCATGTTAAGGTTTCTCAAGCATGCCGACAATGATAGTCTCAAGTAAAATGTTAAATATAGACGATAGGATATGATTAGGTCAAAAATGTAAACAAGACTCAATATAAATATGCAAGCATCTGTATTTAACATCCGGTTTATTTATTGAAAAGAATAATAAACTGAAATATTGTTTTAAAGGGTTAATATAGTTAAATAGGAATGATGAATTACAGATGCATAAAGCGGATAGTGGTAATAGTATAATTACGAGATAATAATAAGTAAGATAAAATAATTGACAGATTGACTAGTCATCATGTAAGTGCTAATAATAAGTTTTATAATCATGTGATAATAGAAAATATTAATACAAATTATGGTATCAAAATAATTTATATGACTAGGGCACATAGAGTGCAGCGATATTATAAGGAGTGATAGTGTAGAAAGTTTAATTTATATATATAAAATATTAAGCCCAAAGCGTTTAATTGATTAACAATAATAATGGTATATTTTTATGTTTTAGATTAGAATATAAGTGTTGACATTTTGCATGCTAGTGTATACCAATATTGTTGCAACAGAAACATATAATTACTCATAAACCTTTTTATATATTAAACCATATTTACATGTTAACAGTTATTTTATTACGCTTGCACTTTTACAGTTGTTCACTTGATGAAAGAATTAATAGGTATTCTAGATCTTAGGGTTTTCATCATATGTACAAGTATTATAAGATATATTAATAAAGCGGTAGAATATTACAATTTTATTTAAACATTGTAACTTAATAATTTATTTAGAGAATTACCGATGTTGCGTCGACAAAAAAATAAAAGAGTAAGCGTACTTGCCACGGAGACAGATAAACACGACGACACAAAGAACAACTCCAAGGTTTAATTGCTCGGCTAATTTTGAAGAAGAAGAAAATATTGTGATGGGAAAAAGAGAAGGTTGATTTATATGAGAAGGGGAGAGATGGTAATAATTAGGTTGTTATTTATAGGGAAGAGAGATGTTGTTTAAAGATTGGAGAGATTATTATAATTGGAGAGAGAAATATTCTGATGAGATGAGATTTGGATTTGATTTTATAAAAGAGAGATATGATGGGTTGTTATATACTTCTATAAGATATTAGAAAAGTTGTATATATATATATTAGTCTATAGTGAAAATATATGTAGATATGTATATGGTTATGGGTTAATGAAAATAAATATAATTAGTTATATATATATAGGATTTTATGATATCAAACAACTAAAATATATTTTCAGTTACACTATCATAACAAAATATCTTCAATTATATATATGCATGTATATAGGTTTGTAGAAAAATAATTAAAGAGAGAGTAGATTTGAGAAAGAGAATCTGCTGAGAGAGATTAGATTAGATTGGAGAGAGAGGGATTTTGTTGGGGAATATATATAGAAAGAGAGCGGGGGTTTGGTGAAATATAGTTAGTGATATAGAAAAATATATGTAGATAGAATAGAATATGGGGAGAAAGAAATCTGTTGGAAAATATATTTGTTTGGAGAGAGAGAATAGTATTTGTTTTAAAAGAATAAAGTTATCAGGTGAGACATATATGGTGATTGGAGAGAGAA
Organism: Agapanthus africanus; assembly: GCA_030015575.1. NCBI lineage: Eukaryota > Viridiplantae > Streptophyta > Magnoliopsida > Asparagales > Amaryllidaceae > Agapanthus > Agapanthus africanus. The sequence goes on along the minus strand of CM057347.1, from coordinate 198,529,431 downwards.
AATTGAGTTGTTAGTTTAGGAAAAATATTTATATGGTTAAAACATTTAACATGGGCTCTCATGACTTTTCAAAATTAAATATTTTAACTAAATAAATATCGTAAGACAAAATATCTTATAAATAGAATTTAAAAAGGGGTAAAATCTTATGTATATGTATTATTTAAAGAAATACCAAATAAAATATCTTTTGTTTAAACTATGATACTAAAATATAAATATGGTTATAAAATAGTGTTAGACAAATAAATATTTAAATAGTAATAATATGCATATTTAACAAACTTGAAAAACCATAATTATATGTATATATCTTGATTAAAAGTATTAAACTCTAAGTTATAATAATAAAAATAAAACAAAACCCAATATATCCAAAAGAAAAAGAAAAAGAAACGTATGATCGAACTAGGATGTTACAACTCCGGAGTATCGATGCCCTGTCTCGATAATCCTTCAACCAGGGACCTGTATAGAATGTTGCTTATAGACTACCCAGCCCCCACTAGTGTGACTACCATCACAACGCTGGTAATCAAGCAAACATCCTAAGGGCTCTACTAATATGTATAAGCGATACGTTAAAAGAAACATATGCACATATTAAAGTGGACACAAACCAAGTAGCATACTACCATTTTTAGCAAGACTGTCAATACAACTGTGAATAACCTAAGCTTCCATTAAGTAATATACAAACTAGTATGATACAGTAATGGCCTCTAGGGCATAAACACTAACAATCTCCCACTTGCACTAGGGCCATGTACTGGCATATCGCAGACCTATCATCTCGAATAGCCTCTCGAACTGCGTCTGAGGAATGGACTTTGTGAATGGATCGGTAGTGTTATTCTCTGTATCTTCTCTCTTTACCTCGATCTCCCGGCGATCTACGATCTCCCTGATCAGGTGATACCGCCTTAAGATGTGTCTGGACTTCTGATGGGGCCTGGGTTCCTTCGCTAAAGCTATAGCGACGTTGTTGTCGCAATACAGAGGTATTGGATCAACACTGGTAGGAACCACCTGAAGTTCTGTGAGGAACTTCTTCATCCAGACAGTTTCTTTTCCGGCATCGCAAGCAGCTATGTACTCCGCTTCCATCGTTGAGTCGGCAACGGTGTCCTGCTTGGAACTCTTCCAACAGACCGCCCCTCCATTGAGGGTAAAGACATAACCCGACATGGACTTGGAGTCATCCTTGTCACTTCTGAAGCTAGAGTCAGCAAAGGCCTCGATCTGGAGGTCTTTTCCGCCATACACCAAGAACATCTCCTTAGTACTCCTCAGGTACTTGAGAATGTTCTTTACTGCTATCCAGTGCTTCTCCCCTGGGTATTCCTGATACCGGCTTACAACGCTCAATGCGTATGCTACATCTGGTCTAGTACATATCATCGCATACATTATAGAGCCTACCGCAGAAGCGTGGGGTATAATCAACTTGCGATCTCTTTCCAAATCAATCTTGGGAGACATCTCTTTGGAGAGGTTGATTACGTGACAAGCTGGTAGGTTACCGCACTTAGAATCTTCCATACTGAATCTTTTCAATATGGTGTCTATGTACCTGGACCGCGAAAGTCCCAACATCCTCTTTGATCTATCATGATAGATTTGGATCCCCAGAATGTAGGTGGCATCACCCAGGTCCTTCATGGAGAGCTTCTGTGACAAGAATCCTTTGACTGACTGTAGTATAAGAATATCATTTCCTATTAGGAGAATATCATCCACGTACAAGATGGGGAATACTACAGCTCTCCCTACAATCTTACTGTATATGCATGGTTCATCTGGATTTTTGATAAAGTCGAATTCTTTGACAGTATCTTCAAAACAGATGTTCCAACTCTGCGATGCCTGCTTTAGTCCATAAATGGACTTAAGCAACTTGCACACTTTACCGCTGCTCCCACTCTGATTGAATCCTTCTGGCTGATCCATATAGACGCATTCTTCCAAATTACCATTTAGAAAAGTCGTCTTTACATCCATCTGCCAGATCTCATAATCGTGGAAGGCAGCAATGGCAAGAAGGACCCGAATGGATTTGAGCATAGCCACTGGTGAAAAAGTTTCGTCATAGTCCAAACCAGGTCTTTGACGAAAACCCTTTGCAACAAGTCTAGCCTTATAGATTTCAACCTGTCCATCCACACCAATCTTCTTTCTGAAGATCCACTTGCATCCTGTTAGTTGTATGTATGCCCTAGAGGCCAGTATTGTACAGATGATGTATATTATATTGGATGCTTGGACATATATAGAGATGACTTTCTTGCTCGATATGATAGTATGCTATCTGGTTGCACTTTATCTTAACATGTATACTAGTCTCTTTAAACTGTCTTATAGTTACATGTTGGTAAAGCCCTTAGGATGTGTACTTGACTACCTGGACTATGATGCAGATCATACTAGTGGGGACATGGTAGTCCATAGGTACATCCTTCAAGGTCCCTAGTCGTGGGTGTATCGAGACGGGGCATCGATATACCAGTGTAGACTAGCGTATACGCTTCTCGACCCATGAGATGGGCGATGGATGATCCCATATTCATTGGTGTTTGACATCAGAGATGATATACGGGTGCTCAGTGGAGACTGGGTACACTGGACGGACTCGCCGAGAACTCCCAGATGGTATTATACCTCACGTCAGATGGCAGTTCTCAGATGACACTTGTACAGGTTAGTCTGTAGACCCGAGATCGTCATAGAGTCTTGTGTGATTCCCACTGTGCTTTGATCTCCACCTTACCACGTCCATGAGGGCGTGCAAAACTGTGGTCTTTGGGTACAGTCCCGAGTCACATGGAGGCAATGAGCGATAGGAGGGGTTTCGTCTCTCCCGGTATTGGGGGTTAATGTTGCGCTGTGCTCGATTGGCCGTAACAGGGAAGTCCCTGGCCAGGGCTGATTAGAGATTTGCTGGTAAGTGTTACCAGTAGTTTCTCGACCCGTTATGAGCCTCATATCGACACGACTTATCGGTTATTGGGGTCTGACGTTTACCACCCCTAGACTTGATATGCGACATATCAGACGAACAGACCAGACTGTACGGTAAGTGTTACTGGTTGGATTCACAGGAGTGTGAGCGGGCTAGCTCGTCGATCTTCTGATCGCTCAATACCCGGGTGGCCGTTACGTTTAGCAGACCGCTTGTGGCTTGTGGGTGCTTGATATGATCATCACCTGCTACCGGCGTATTGACGAGTCTTTAGAGTCCTACACAGAGGTTTCCTGGCTCAAGCGAAACGAAATAGGAGCGCATATGAGATATGTGCGGGACCGAGAATAATGCGTGTATGTGATACCGTATTTCATTCTCGCGATTAATGTTTCGATTGGTTGTATGCGATATAACGTAGTTATCGAATCGAAGATCGATTCGATAAGTCGATACATTGGATACTAGTCGGTTATGTGCGACATGACCGGATCATTGAATCAAGTGTTGATTTAATGATTTAATGTATAATTATATATTTGATATATTACTTTACATTAACTAGTATTGGTTCACTTTAAAGGGTTTTTCTCACTTGAAAAAACACATTGTATATTTGATATATTTTGTGTGCACTTGATTATATCATATTTGATGTTGCATGCTAACTTGTGTTTTGTGTAAAGATTAAACCATGGTTGTGTAATGGTTAGGGTTTCCTTTTTATTACTCATTTATTTATTTATTGATTTTGGAAAGGATTATGAAGAAAAATGGTGGCTTTCTTTGTTTTTAGTTGAAGCTTCATGAAGGTTTGACTTAGTTACCATTTTGTCTTCATCCTTAACCCTAACCATTCTAACTAACCATGATCTATTCTCTACACTTTACCATGGTTAGCATATGATAAGTATTGATTTTATTTTCATTTTAAAAGCAACACTTATCATATTCTTTCTTCTTCTTCATCATCTTCATCAAGAAAGAAAGCTTGATTCCATCAATGGCATCTTGAGCAAAAGAGTGAGAAATCCAATTCTAAAGTGAACCCACCTCCTATTTCTTCACCCTCTACCTCTTGCCAAGTAGTATAGGGTGTTTTCTTCACAAGTTTCACAACTTGGTGAAGTTGGAGCTTGAACTTGTGTTGCCTCGACGTAGATCATCTTCGGCACGAAGCCGACGACCTTGCCCGCCCATTTCTCCGATGAAGCCGAAGCTTGAGTCCGGGATTCGAGACGGACAGCGAGAGGATGTCTACGTGGAGCTAAGGAAGTGGAGAACCGGATCTACAAAGGTTGTAGCCTCCTACTTTTAGTTAAGTTGTTAACTAGTTTATTGTTTCGCCTAAAATTCTAGTTAACGATCCGTATTAGAGTTTCTCGGCACTTGTAAAATTTAAAATTGGCATGGTTGATGCCTTGTGAGACCTCTTGAGAGTGCCTAGGAACCCTACACATCCTACGGGTTTTACCCCATCTGGAGCAATGTCCAAAGTCCATACTTTGTTAGTGTACATGGACTCCATTTCGGTCCGCATTGCATCCAGCCATTTTATCGAGTCACCACTCTGAATGGCTTGCTGGAAGCTAGTAGGGTCATCATTATCAATGATGCAATCTTCTCGATCCCCGTCTATGAGAAAACCGTAGTATCTCTCGGACGGATGAGACTGCCTACTACTTCTGCGGATAGGCACTAGTATGTCCCTTTCTTCTGAAATTTATGGTTCTACCATACTTTCAGTAACAGCTTATGGTTCTGGAATTTCTTCCAGTTCTATTGCGCTCCCACTCTTCTGATTTTCTAAAAATTCAGCTTCTAAGAAGTGGGCATGACGAGAAACAAAAACCTTTTGTTCCTCTGCGTAATAGAAATAATACCCCTTGGAGTTCTTTGGACATCCCACAAACTTACACTGTACTGAGCGTGCCTCGAGCTTGTCCGGATACTGCTTTTTTACAAAAGCTGGACATCCCCATATCTTCAGGTACTGAAAATAGGGTTTCTTCCCACTCCACATCTGATATGGTGTGGTAGGCACAGTCTTGGTTGGAACCTTGTTCAAAAGATATGCAGCTGATTCTAGTGCATAACCCCAGAAAGATCGCGGTAACTCATCCTTACTCATCATGGAACGAACCATATCCAATAGGGTTCGATTCCTCCTTTCCGATACACCATTGTGTTGTAGTGTGTATGGAGGAGTAAGCTGAGAGAGAATTCCATTCTCTTTTAAGTAACCCAGGAACTCGGCACTTAAGTATTCACCACCTCGATCAGATCTCAGTGTCTTGATACTTTTGCCTGTTTGGTTTTCCACTTCATTCTTGTATTCTTGGAATTTCTCAAAGGCCTCAGATTTATGCTTCATCAAGAAGATATGTCCATACCTAGAGAAATCATCCGTGAAAGTAATGAAGTAGGAATAACCACCTCGCGCATGTATAGACATTGGACCACACACATCGCTGTGTATGAGTCCCAAGAGCTCGCTCGCTTTTACTCCGTGTCTAGTAAACGGAGTCTTTGTCATCTTTCCCATGAGACAAGATTCACAAGTAGCATAAGATTGATATTTGAACGGATTCAAATATCCTTCTCTATGTAACTTAGTCAACCGTGTTTCATTGATGTGACCTAGTCTACAATGCCATAAGAAAGCCTGATTTATTTCCGGAGACTTTCTTTTAAGTGTGTTCTGGACATTGAAAACCTGAGCTTGATTCAATACGTATATACCGTCATCTAATGTACCGGACCCAATCAGAACTTGATTTAGGTGGATGTGAACTACATCGCTTACGAATGTAAAGTCATATCCCTCTCTCGAAAGTGATGACACTGATATGATATTACAAGTCAAACTAGGTACATATAAACAGTTACGTAGAATCAATATCTGCCCACTTGTCAAACCTAGGCGATATTCTCCCACGAATTCAGCGTCCATGCTCATTCCGTTTGCAACTCTGAGAGACAAATCACCTACCCTGATAACTCTATGGTTTCTCAAAGCATGTAATGAATTACAGATATGAGATCCTGATCTGGTATCTAGTACCTAGAAAGTAGAGTTAATTGACAAACAGTTCTCAATCATAAACACACTTGAGGCCGAAGCCACAACATGCTTCGAATCCTGGCTACTGGCTTCCAAAGCCCTGCAATCCTTCTGCCAATGCCTATTCCCATAACAATATGAACATCCCTCCTTACCTACACCAAGTCCTGAAACTTTTACTCTTCCCTTTCCTTCTACTTCACTGACACCGTATATCGATTTTGTGGAGGTCTTCTTCTTTTCACCCTTTGCTTTCGCCCTGGATGCAGAAGAAGAAGGTCCCCCATTAAGCAGAGCGGGTGTCTCCCTGGTTTCTTTCAGGGTGTAAGTAGAGGGTAGGGACTGTGGAAATAAGTCAGCATATGACCTGTTTCCCAACGTAGTCTCCAGGTCCGTGAGCTCATCAATATAGCTAGTCATCGTAAGGACGTCGTCCTCTACAGATGACCCGATAGCCAACCTCGCTTGAAGTAATTCGTTCGAGGTCTCATATCTTGCGATACGAGATTGCTCTCCATATAAATCTTTGTTATGGAGAAAGATGGAAACTAAGTCCATCTTCTCGTGATGCTTCTGGTATATACCATCAACTGAAGCCAACACGAGGCACTTGGCTTTCGCACTTTCCTTTTCCCTTGTCTGACGGATATCCATATCCGCGACGGTGGAAACTGGACCTGGGATGGCGGGATCTTGAGTAGTAATAGGGTGGTCCAGCTTGTTATAGGCAATAGACATCTGGACAGACCTTTGCCAATCATAAAAGTCAGATTCAGTCAATTTGTTATCTAGATGTAACCTAGTCATGGTCACATGGTCGCTGCAATGAGAGAGAGAGAGAACACTTTAGCATGATGTTCTTGCAAGTTTAGATTGGTTTTTAGTTTATTTAGACTGGATGGCTCCCACTGTTTCTCGAATCCTTCCTCAAACCCTAAAAGAAGAATTAGCCAGGACTGATCTCACTGTACAATACTTGCTTAACCGTTCAGCCAGGCTAGTGTCGGTACTTCGAGGGAGGTTTTACGACGCTTTCGCGAAGTTCCTTAATTAAATAACCTCTTTTCTCTGGAGGCGTAGCCCCGCTGACACTGTTCTAGACACCTACTTGATTTATAGCATTGATCGTTAAGTGACGAATCTTCTGATGAGTAGCGGATACTCACAGCAGGATCGGGATCCAAATATCATCGTGTGATAATGCTGAAGGAATCCTACCAACATTCATCAAACTCCAAATGGTATGCAACACTAGCAAGTTTCAGTTTCTTTAGAAACTCCCGATGTGGATTTTTGCCCCATGTTCTTATGAGCTTGACGAAGGCCAACAAATCATAAGTCACATGTCAAGTTCTGCCCATCATTATCTTGTTAATTTGAACCCACCCGTACATACCCTTAACGAAGGCCAACAAGGTAATACGACTGTCCCAAACCAACTCATCTATCTATGCAACAAATGAATACCCCAGAAGCTACCAAACATTATGCCTTGACGAAGGCCTACAAACATAGCTTGAATACTACTGACCATCCATAAGAAATGACGGAGGGCTACGACTGGTTTTGGTGAAACCGTGAACGTAGTGAACTTGATATAATCGAAGGAACCTGATAGCATTTTTAAAAGGAGTGGTTAAAGCTCCGCAATTAAAAATTCTACTCTTTTAAAATAACCGAGTGGTTTCTTTTAAATTTGTTCCAACGATTCAACTTTGGTTTATTTTCTTTGCATTAAAATAATGCGTCCCATCAATTAACCTATCATTGCAGAAAACAACGAAAATACAACGTCCTCTTATGCCATCCGCATTCGCCTCTGGGTCCCGTCATTCACCCGTTAGGTTACTTAACTAACGACAGAGCGGGGGCTGGGCTAGCGCGGGTTTAAAACATAAGTAACGCCTAATAGATATCATATATAGATATTGTACATTCGTCAGACGCAATAATAGGCATTCCAGATCACAGATGAACATTATTGGATATATAAGCAATCCGCGTTTCTTTTGAGCCTGCAACGAAAGACGGATTACAAAGTTGTGATGAATAGCCATTACCCCATCCTAGACCCCTACGGGTACGGCAAACTACCCGCCAAGTACCCGAAGTGAAGCGGTCTCCCTCAACAACGTGAGTAGACCACTAAACACTTCAAAGTACCCGGTAGTTTGTGCACCCCACCTTGGGTCTATCCTAGGAGCATAAAATAGTAAATAAAATAATACAACGGTGGCTACAACCTCAGCCCGGATGTGCCCCGCAAAAGAATATCACATCATATTATAATTTACATCGAATGAAAGAATATAAAAACTCATCTCAAACCCCGGCTAATCATCACAACGATCCAATGAAGTTCATATACACAAACCAGTAAAACCCATTACAGAAATGTGCAACCCCTGCTAACTGACCTACTAGCAATTAGGGGAGGTTTACGAACACATTAAACATCACAGATAATACTTGATTAGCAAATAACTTAGAATTTCGATCAACAACCTTTTTCCGTCTCTACCCCATGTGCAAGCCAGCACTGAAATAACCTGGGCAGAAACAAAATATACAGAAAAACAGAACACCCAAAACTAAGAGTGGATGGCACTAATCCGCCGCGCTTCCGCGGCAGTCTAACCGAGTTAGCTCCTCGTATTTCCCCAGTATTCTTAGAATTCCCTGCTGCGAATTTTCATACCTATCAAATAATTTTTTCGACACGTTTAAAATTGACAGAAACTTGAGGGGTTCGGGGTTAAGTTTTCGTGTTTTTCCGACGATCGAAGTTCTAATTAGTTGCTAACAAGCTAGTAAAGGTTTAGTAGGCTCTGATACCACTGTAAGTCCATGTCACGCACCCCACGAGCTTGCGGGGAGGCGGAATATATGAAAAACAATTATCAAAGCTTCGTAACACGGACTTGAACATACAGATCGTGTCTAAACCATAACTAGCAAAATACGAAAGGTTTAACTACTCAGATTCGAAGTTATAACTCACATTACTTGTCCTTCGGGTCTTCATCGCTATCCTCCGCACCTCGTAGGCTCTATGGAACATGAGCACCTCAACGGCCTCCTCGAGTCAAAGACGATCCACCCGAGAGTCTATAGTCCGAGCTCCTATCTCGAATCTGAGATAACTACGGCTTCTAGATCGCTAATCTAGAAGTCCTAGAGGGTGTAGAGTAATTAGATGGATTACTTAGTCACTTAAACCCTAGGTTTCTCAACTCATAAGAGCTATTAGGGTTTGAGGAAGAAGATGAAGACTTAAGGAGAGAGAAAGCTTTTGTGATAATGATATGAATAATAACTCATGAAAGAATAATATCAAGCATACAAATATCTCTTTGATAAATATCTAGAAATATCTTGTAAGCTTCATTTAATCCTAAATGGTGAATCACCTCATGAGTCATTAAGCATTTAATGAAAACTTACAACTCATCTCTCCACCTCATTTGTGTTTAATCTTAAAAGAAATAAATACAAATGAGTCATCTTCTTCTAGAAGCTTCCCGACAAATTACGAGACTTCCCCTCCCATCCGTATTTCCGAAAAACACGGATAATTTTTGACTGAATAAATCCATCTGTATAAAACTAGAATCTGGCTTAAACCAAAGCCCACTAGTATTATCTGCCCGATCATAATACGTGCACAAGTGTACGTAAGTGATCGTGGCCCTGCCGTAAAACCATACGGCCTCTACACCTTTTGCCCGATGCAGGAAAACTCTCTGTGTGGGACTCTAAAGACTTGACACTACGCTGGCAGTGGGTTTAACCACAGGCCGCAAGCGGTACTAGCTGTACGTAACGGTCCCCAGGTAGATGTCGATAAGAAGGACGATGAGGAAACCCATCCGAACTCCTACTGAGCCTGATGTGACAATCTCCGTACAGTCCGGTCTGTTCGTCTAGGACTATCGCATATCGGGCCTAAGGGGCGGTAAACGTCAGACCCCTAATAGAGGTATAAGTCGTGTCGGAGTGAAGCCCATTACACCTTGAGAATCTACTGGAACCTACCAGTAAATCTCGCTTGCCCTGGCCAGGGACTTTGCGTAATGGCTCTCCATACACAGCACGATATCAACCCCCAATACCGGGAGAGACGAATCCTGTCTAACCGCCACTGTCTCCAAGTGCTTCGGGACTGCACCCAACTACTACCTGTTTGCATGGCTCCTTTGAGCCGTGGTAGGGTAGTAATCTAAGTACAGTGGGAACACACCCGAGGCGAAGTAGCAGTATCAAGTCGACGGACTAAGCTGTACTCATGTCACCTGGGAACTGCTATCTGACGATGGGTATAATACCAACCTGCAGTTCCCGGCGAGTCCTGTCCGGTGTACCCGTAACCTAACGAGCACCTGCATACTATCTCCAGTACGACGTACTGATGGCTGTGGGACAGACCATCTCCCCAACTGGGATGAGAAGCGTATACACCAGTCTACTCCGGAGTATCGATGCCCTGTCTCGATAATCCTTCGACCAGGGACCTGTATAGGATGTTGCTTATAGACTACCCAGCCCCCACTAGTGTGACTGCCATCACAATGCTAGTAATCAAGCAAAGATCCTAAGGGCGTTACTAATATGTATAAGCGATACGTTAAAAGAAACATATGCATATATTAAAGTAGACACAAACCAAGTAGCATACTACCATTTTTAGCAAGACTGTCAATACAACTGTGAATATCCCAAGCTTCCATTAAGTAATATACAAACTAGTATGATACAGTAATGGCCTCTAGGGCATAAACACTAACATTCCTTGCATTGATCAAAATCAACGCAGTCCCATCAATTAATCACACCAGAAATGATCGAAAATATGATGTACGTATATACCATCCGCATTCGCCACTGGGTCCCATCATCACCCGTTAGGTTACTTAACTAACGACAGAGCGGGGACTTGACTAGCGCGGGTGCAAAACATATACAACATCTACTAGTATATATATAACAATATATAATAATCGCTCCAGGCGTGATAAATGCAACATCATAGACAAGCGATACGCATCACAAAACAATACTGATAATCCAGGAGCCCCGGGTTTCCTTTGAGCTACATCTCAAACCCGACGTTCCCCGGGTCGTGTGGATAGCCTGTACAATGAAAACCTAGACCCCTACGAGCGTGGAAAGTTACCCGCCAAAACCAGAAGTGAGGCAGCCCCCTTCATCAAAGTGAATGGGCCACCCAGCACTTTACGGAATCCGGTAACTTGAGCACTCCTCCTTGGGTCAACCTGTACCCCCTACGAGTGCGGCGAATAGCCCGCCAATTCTAGAGTGAGGCCCCCTCCGCCTCAACGCCATGAGATGCGGGCCCGTTGCCCTCTAGAACCCGGCTATCCGTGCACTCCACCGCGGGGTAATCCTTGTATTGAAAAGAAAATAAGTACAACGGTGACATCGACCTTAACCCGGTCGTGTCCCAAACAAATAATATACAAACAGGCAGTGATGGCAGTCCACATGTCGGAAGCTCGCCCCGTGATATAAAATGTACAAATAAAACTAAACTGTACTAACATTGCACCCAAACTATCCACCACGACAAACCAGCCAACATCACAGCACAACATAGAACATCAACGTGAATGTCACGTTCGCAAACCCGTCTAAAAGAACTATAGCAATTAGACAAGTTGTACCGCTCTAATGACATTCACGGTCGCAGATAGTAATGCAAGTACTGTAAAACTTTAAACAATGATAGAAATATCGACTTCGAAATAACCCCGAATACCCCCAAACAACTAGATAAAACCTTATGCAAACTGGGCTAAACTTGCAATACCACTAAACCAATATTCCAGAGACTAAACCACACCACAAAAATCAAGTCCAGAAGCATCAACTAAACCGACCAGCTCGGAATTTTGGGTGATGTGGCCGGTCTAATTTTTTAATCTGGGGTTCGTGTTTGGGGGTCTTCTGCAGTTGCCTAAATATTTTTAGAAGACCATTTAAAAATCGACAGAGAATGGAATACATCGAGTGATATTTCGAAGTTGTTTCGGTTTCGATACTTTAACATCGTCTAAACAAACTAGTATGTGGTTAATGGGTTATCTCTGATACCATGTTGGGTTACGGCAGCACCCCGGCCATCAATCCATGGCCAAATGCGGAACAAAAACTTTAAAAATCCAGTGCTAACGGAACCCTAATCGACGGATCGTACCATTAACCCTATACTAGGTCTATATAAAGGAATTTAAGAGATTATACCGATCGATCTGTGTACTTCGGTCTTCAATCTCTGTCCTCATCTCGTCGCGGCTTCCTCGATCAAGTTCGCTCTCCGGTCTCCCTCGTCGAAGAGGCACGTCAAGAATTAGTAATACGGGCTCCCGCTTCAAAACCGAAACAACTCGAGCATCCAGTTTGCTAGCCTAGATACCCAAGATGAAGTAGAGAGTGAGTGTGAATACTTTGTCTCTAAACACCCAATGATTCTCAACTCATGAGATAGAATGGGTAGAGGTGAAGAAGAAGCCATTGGAGGAAATTTGTGAGCTCAAGACTTGGCTTGAGAAAAAGCAACCAAAGAAAGTATCTGTTGTTTTTGGCTTAGGACATGTGATGTGAATCATGAAGTTTGAACACACATTAGTGAGCCTTAAATCCCCTACTTCACCATCCTACACTTGACTAGCGATCGAGTGTAGCGTGTTTCCTACGCTAAAGAGTTTAGTGTAGATGCAGCTTGAGTTGGAGGGACTTCGCGTGGATCATCTTCGGCACGAAGGTCATCGGAGGAAGCTCGTCCAAACCCTCAAGTGGAGCCTAGTGGAGTCGCGGGACTACTACACGGAGCATGTGAAGTGAAGGACTAGATCTACGAGGGTATAGCCATCTTTCACTTCTTATAGTTTGGTAGATATCAAATTAAAACCATAATCAACTAGTTAAAGATCTTGTTTAGTCTAGCTTAGCACCTATAAAAAATTGAATTTGGCATGCTTGATGTCACTTGGACCTCATGGTGGTGCTAGGGTAGACTTTCAGGCCGCACCTCCGATGTCGTCGACGAAGTGCACTTAGGCGGAACACCGAGGCTGCGAGCACCCGAATGGATGCTTTTGGCTATGGGGTTCTCCTATAGTCACTTGGTCGGGGCTATGTGTTGGATATATGTATGCCCTAGAGGCCATTATGTGATAGTGGATGTATCTATACATGTATATATATTCAGTTTGCATTCTTGCTCGACATGATAGTATGCTATCTGGTTATTCTTTATCTGACATGTTGATTTGATCATGCTTTTATTCATTCATACATGCTGATAAAGCCCCAAGGATATCTGCTTGACTACTCTAATTATGATAGAGATCATACTAGTGGGACATTTGTAGTCTATAAGCATATCCTGAAATGTCCCTAGTCGGAGGTGTATCGAGACGGGGCATCGATATACCAGACTAGACTAGCGTATATGATACTAGACCCATGTGATGGGCGATGGATGTTCCCACATTCATCGATGTTTGACATCAAGATCATATACGGGTGCTCAGTGCTGACTGGGTACACTGGACGGACTCACCGAGAACTCCTATATGGAATTATATCTATCGTCGGAGAGCAGTTCTCAGGTGACACTGGTACAGGTTAGTCTGTAGACCCGAGATCGTCATGGAGTCTTGTGTGTTCTCCCACTGTACTTTGATTGCCACCCTACTACGGCTCTACTGAGTCGTGCAAACAGGTGGCCGTTGGGTACAGTCCCGAGACACACGAAGGCAATGAGCGATAGGAGGGGTTTCGTCTCTCCCGGTATTGGGAGTTGATGCTGTGCTGTGCTCGACTGGTTATAACAGCAAGTCCTTGGCCAGGGCTGCTGAGATTTGCTGATAAGTGTTATCAGTAGTTTCTCGATCTGTTATAGACCATTCACCGACACGACTTATTGAGTTATTGGGGTCGACGTGACCATCCCTAGGCTCGATATGCAGTATATCTGACGAAGAGACCGGACTATACGGTAGTGTTGCCGGATGGCTCGACGGGAGTTGTAGCAGGTTCGCTTGTTGTCTTCTGATCGCTCAATACCCGGGTGGCCGTTACGTTTAGCTGACCGCTTGCGGCTTGAGGGTACCTGATATGATCATCACCCTCTGCCGGCGTATTGACGAGTCTTAGAGTCCCACAAAGGAATTACCCAGTCCAGGCGAAACGTTGTGGTGCGCATATGCAATATGCGCATGCACCCGATTGAAATGTGCGTATATGATACCGAACATTGATCGGGTGAACTGCTTTTGGTGGGGTCGTATGAGATATGACCGGATTGATAAATCAAGTGTTGATTTATCATTTAACCATTAGTTTTCTCACTTAAAACCTTTTCTTTGATGATAGATGTGTGCATGCATGTGTGCTTTTCTTTCTTTCTTTCATGCTAGTTTCATGCACATGTGAATGTGCATACATGCACACATACATACACTCATCCATCATGGTTGTTAGCATATGGAAATGGTGGCAATATAAGACTCACACCATGGATTATATAATGGATTATTACTTAATTTTGGATTTAAAAGAAAATGAAAAAGGAAAGGATAATCATTCTTGCTTCTACATTCTTCCTTTGACCTAACCATGCTCAACTACCACTAACCTAAGGTTATCCTTCTCTTTATCATTCCAAACTAAAGTTAAATAATGTCTCCATCACTTTAACCATGGTTCATAGCATGAAGGAATAAAATATATATTGATATATTTCATTTTCTTCACTTGAGTTATCTTTTTATCTCTTGTTAAAATTGCCACCATCTTCTTCCTCTAGCTCCTTTGCTCTCTTGATTTTCCTAGTGAGCAAATACCACTTAAAGATAGGTTTTTGAAGTGAGATTCCAAACCACAACATCATTCTACTCAAGTCTAGCCGACTTGATTAGAGTGTTTCCTTCGGTTTTCCAAAGAAGCGAGCTTGGACGGAGTACTCCGTGGTGGATCGTCGTGGACGCAAGGGAACTTCGAGAGGACCTCGATTCAACACCCAAGACACCAAGGAGTCTAGCAAAGGGGAGCTACAAAGGTTGTAGCCTTCAAACCCTAATCTTTTTTAGCCTAAAGTTTCATAACCCTAATTTTCTAGGATCGATCCCTTTGCATGTTAGTTTAGCACCTTAAAAATTATAACTTTGGGTCATGTGATGCTTCAAAACACTTCATAGGGTGCTAAACAAACCTTTCAATGGTATCAGAGCCGACCTAGAACATTAGGCGACGTTTTTACGAAGTGAAAACCCCGATCGGACAAAAATACGGTATTTTTGGGTGCTCTCTGGAAATTTTCTAAAATTTGATAATTTGCAGAATTAAAAATATGTAAAAAATACAGCAGGAAAAAATAAGGATTACGGTACAAAAATTTTCAAGTGAACAGTGATTATCGCCGCGGAAACGCGGCCTAAGCTTGCTTAGGCCGCGGTTCCGCGGCCGTATAAATGAATTGATGAATTTTGTTTGTACAGTAATTCATGAATCTGCTTGTATAAATTTTTGGATATTTTTAATCTGTATTTGGTTTTGAAAAATTCTAGAGATGGTGTTGGACTCGTCAATTCGATCGGGACTTTCATTTCGTAGCTTTTCCGGGTAAATTAGAAAGTATTGAAGTATTTGAACGAGTATCATTTACTCACTATTCACGGGGTTTAAATACTTTGGAGATACGTGCAAGTCTTTTTGCGGTGGTCCCTCTAGAAGACAACAAACCTTAACTCGATTATGTGACCGTCTCGAACTGCCCTTTGAACCTTAGGGTTTGGGGCAGTACGGCGTGCCACATGTGAGGCGTTGGCTTGACCCTTCTACGGCTGGACCGCTACTACTGTGTCACACTCCGGATTTTTGAACCCTGCTCAAGTGTTGAGCTTTAGTGAATCTTGGGTGCTTGATCATTCGTTCGAAAACTTTAATACTGTCTGTTTGTCTGGAATGTGATACAATATGTGGAATTCATATAGTTTAGGCATGAAATACGAAATATGTGATATTTCGCATTTATGATGTCTAAAGAGAATCTGGATTCCAAATATTGTAGTTTTACACTTTCTTTTCTGTGACCGTAAGTGTAGTATGTACGATATCGCCGGTTTCGTTGCTATACATCAACGACAATCGGGGTATGCATACTTACTTACGTTGATGATATGTGATATTATGTGTTGCTGAGATATGATGTGCAGGATTGTCGCGATCGAATAGCCGGGGGGTTTTTGTGAGATGAGAGTTTTATATTTTCATTCATGTAAATTCAAATGTAATGTAATATTCTTTTATTTGGGGCACTTCAAGGTTGCGGTTGTGTCACCAGTGTTGTATATTATTTACTTTTCCGCATTAGGATGGACCCAAGGAGGGGAGCACAGGTGACCGGGTTCTGGGGTTCAGTGGGAGGCCATCTCGAGGAGTCGAGACCGGGTCTCCTAAACTCCAGGATTAGTAGGGTCACTTGCCGCTCTCGTAGGGGTCCAGGGTGTGTGCTTGGCTATTCATCGCGACTGTGGAATCCGTATTTTCTATTCTGGCTAAATACTAAATACGGACGTCCTAGGATATCCCACGTTATATCTATGTTTCTGCTGCCTGTGTTCTGTGATATCTGAGACGAATGACATATTATATATATGATATATAGTAGACGTTGCTTATGTTTTACACCCGAGCTTGTCCCGTCCCGGTATGCCGTTAGTTAAGTAACCTAACGGTGCATAACGGAACATTGCGGCGAATGCGGATGGCATAAGCGTACGTGTTATTTTCGTTTCTTTTTTGTGATTGGCTTAAGGACTTAAATGATGGGATTACATTAATGTGATTAATGTAAAGAAAATAAACCTAAAAAGATGTTGTAGAATCGGATTTAAAAACTACTCGGCTATTTGTGAAAAAACTACATTTCAAAACTGCGGAGCTTAAGCCACTCCTTTTGAAAACTGTTTGATTCTACAACGATATCAAGTTCAAAGCGTTAAAGATTTTCTTAAAAATCATTCGCAACCCTCCGTCATTTTAGGAAGTAGAGTACTTAGTATTCGTGCTACGTTTGTTGACTTTAGTTAAGGCGTAGTGTACGGTAGCTAAGTGATGTCTTCCTACACTGCATATGATGCAGATTAATTAGGACATTCATGCGACTTTGTTGACCATAGTTAAGGGTCATATGGGTGGGTCTAATTGATCAAGAAATGACGGGTAGAACTTGACTGGTACTTATGATTTGTTGACTATAGTTAAGGTCATAAGTACTAGGGGTAAAAATTACATCGGGAATTTCAAGTGTTGAAATTTGCAATGAGATTGCATACCTTCCATGTGATGGTTGGATCCCGATCCCACTGTGGGCAATAGTTGCTCCTAGGAGAGTTTTACAGTTTACAATTAGCTAACTCATTAGGTGTCTAGAAAGGTGTTAATGTAAGTCTACGCTAGCGCCCCGGCCGTCTACAGACGCCAAATGCGGAACAAAAACTTTTTAACTGGCGCTATCGTATACTTTAACCCGGATCTGCCATTATTGCTAAACTAACAAACTGTAAAGAGTGTAGAAAGGTTATACCGAACGATCCGAGTCCTTCATTCTTTAACCATCATCCCACGCTCCGTTGCGGCTGCTCCGATCTCGTCGATCTTCGATATCCTTGTCGAGGTGGCACCACGTCGACGATTCTTTAAACGGGCTCCCGCCTCTGACTCGAGGCAACTCGGTCGTCAAGTTTGCTAAAAGAGACGACCAAGAATGATGTAGAGAATGAGTAGATGACTTTGTCTCGTTCCGTCCAAAGCTATGGACGGACGGTTAATGAAGTTGCCGATGGAAATGAAATGGAACAATGAATGAACTATGAAATTTCCATACACTTTTAAACCATAGTCTTTTTTACCAAAAATGAAATCAATCTCACATCTTCTCTCAAGGGTGGCCGGCCACTATTTATGCAAGAGGGAGGTGATGGTAGGAGCAAGTGGTGACCATAACATGAAGCATATCATGAAGAAAAGATCTTAACCAAAACAAAATGCTTTAATGTTAAAGCATGAGTCATAAACCTAGTCATCATGCATTAATGAACCATTAAATGCATCCAATGAAAACACAACACCAATTAATCATAGTCACCTCATCTAGATGCTTCTAGAACACTGAGTCACCTCAACAGAAGAAAAGATAAATCCTTCTTTAACCGAATGTTAAAAGACGGCTGATAGAAAACTGGAAACTGGCAACTTCCAAAAGTGATCCTGAAACGACTTTCAGGATAACCCCGTAACTGTATAAATATACCCGCATTTGTATTACGACCGAATACAAATGCAACTGAGACAAAGATATTATACCTACTCAATATAATACTCGGATCCGGCTTAAACCAAAGCCGACCAGTATCATCTGCCCGAAAACTGACACGTGCGTAAACGCACGTGCATTTTCCGAACCCTGCCATAAAACCATACGGCCTCTACAACGTTTTGCCCGAACTTGGGAAACTGTCTGTGGGGGACTCTAATGACTCGTCAGTACCCTGGCAGTGGGTTTAACCACAAACCGTCAGCGGCACTAGCTATACGTAACGGCTGCCCATGGACTGACCTCAAGGGAGGCCGAGGAGCGAACTCAAGGGAGACCGATGAGCGAACTCCTCCGAAAACCCTACTGAGCCTAACAGTGACAATGTATATACAGTCCGGTCCGTTCGTCAATGAGTATCGCATATCCGCCTAGGGGGCTAGTAACGTCAGACCCCCAGAAGCAGTATAAGTCGTGTCGGAGTGTAGCCCAATAACACCCTGAGATACTACTGGAGCACCTACCAGTAAATCTCCTGCCATGGCCATGGACTTTGTGTAATGGCTCTCCTAGACACAGCACGACCTCGCCCCCAATACCGGGAGAGACGAATCCCCTGCCGATCCGCTCACGTGCCTCCATATGGCTCGGGACTGTACCCAAAAGCTACCTGTTTGCACGACTCCTTTGAGCCGTGGTAGGGTAGAAATCAAAGCACAGTGGGAACTCACACGAGACAAATGACGACCTCAGGTCGATGAACTAACCTGTACACATGTCACCAGGGAACTGCTATCTGACGATAGGTATAGTACTAACTAGCAGATTCCCGGCGAGTCCTGTCCGGTGTACTCATAACCCAATGAGCACCTGTATACATCTTAGGTGATCCAACTGACACCAGTGGCTTGTGAGACCGGCCACTGCCCCTTGTCGGGGTCTCGACTGTATACACTAGTCTACTCCGGAGTATCGATGCCCTGTCTCGAAACTCCCACGACTAGGGACCACAATTAAGGATATGCATATAAACTACCCAACTCTCACGTATATGATCGCCATCATACTGTTGGTAGTAAAGCAAGATCCTAAGGGCTCTATCAAAGTGTAATATGCAATCAGTCACCTGAACATGTACACGACTGATAAAGGCAAACCAGATAGCATACTATCATCTCGAGTAAGACTGTCCTA
This sequence comes from Agapanthus africanus, assembly GCA_030015575.1. Classification (NCBI taxonomy): domain Eukaryota; kingdom Viridiplantae; phylum Streptophyta; class Magnoliopsida; order Asparagales; family Amaryllidaceae; genus Agapanthus; species Agapanthus africanus. Next base: position 198,509,874 of record CM057347.1, on the reverse strand, counting down.
CCGGGATAGGTCCTCCGCAATCATTGCAATCACGTACCTGCGATCCAATAATTGACTATGAGGGCACTATCTCCAATAATCTCCCACTTGCACTCAAGGCTAATATTGCGATGTCGACTACTCACAGCCCGTGTGAAACCGAACATCCAACTCCTCTACTAATCAGTTCACAAAGCCCGTTTGTAAAACTATTGTGTTCGAGAAATAGCCTCAGTGAGTGGATCCGCCTAGATGCTTCTTTCTATATCTCTCTAAATCTCAAGTTCGCGGAGAAAGCCATCTCCCGAATCGAGTAATACCTGTCTTAGAATATGTCTGGAAATCTGATGGGACCTAGTTCATAAATGAACTCCAAATCCAAACTTCTTAGACTGTATCGATCACTGAACCTAATCAGTATCCGGCACCAAGCCACCCACAGTATTCTCTTGGACCACCTATCCACAATACTGTCCCTCTTCGTCAGAGGGAAAAACTATAACTCTGACAATCTCTTTGTCAACCATGTCACCTTTGAAGCCTGGAATGATAATCGTCTCCCGAAGGAGGCTGCCGTCATCAAATCCGTAGAACATGTACTTATGTTCTAAAACTGCTTCCTTATGTTTCTCCAGGATTGGATTAATACAAACTTATCGCATCTAGTGCAAAAACAACATCTGGTGTGGTAATTGACATCTCATGATTGACTCAATTGCCTAAGCAAGTGATCTGCCAATCATGCACTTCCCTCTCCCCTTTAGTCTATACGACACCTTTAGAGAGGGTGACTCCATCACCTGCAGGTACACCACCATGCTAGGAGTCAACTATTCTAAAAACCATTAGAATATCTGTCAAAGTACCCACATTGGGAAACTACCCAAAACTAGATCTAAGACCATAGATCCAGAAACCAGAATGTCAAATATTATATCCATATCCTGTCTGGAGAAACAACTGTGTGACGACCACAGTACAACCGATCGTAGTATAGGAATTTTACTTTCCACTCTGTGTATGTCATCCAGATACCATGACATCACACCCTACTACCTTCTTAACAGATCCATCCCCTATTCTGATTGAAGTCAAATCTATGACTGTCACATCAAAATTAGATGATCTATCTCCGCTATCACTGCTCAAGTCTATAAATAGATATAAGCATCTTGCCCACTATGCTTCTGCTGCTCCCACTGACTACGACAACCCTCCTACCGGGTCTCATAGCCTGGAACATCAGTAGTGTCAAGTCTAGGTAGATAAGAACCTCCCTGTCACCGTCCTTGAGCCTACCGAAGTACCTCTCGGGTGTCTGAGGTTACTCACCATATCTGCGGAGTGGCTATTTGGAATGTCAAACCTGATTGAATATATAGGTCCTATTAAATTTCCGTAATCGTTCGCGGTTCTGGAATCACTTCCAGTTCTACCATACTCCCACTACTGTTTTCTGAAAAAGATCCATTTTACTAAAACTGTGGCGATTCAAGAACAATATCACTATTGATCTTCCAAATGGTAGAATATCAACCCTCGTCATAGCCAGGGTCAACCCACAAACAGCCATTACAGAAACGTGCCCTGAGTTATCCAGAGTCTGGTTTTAAGCATAAGCTGGACAACTCCCCATACCTTAATATCTTTTAAGGTACGATCCATTCTATATCCAATATAGAAACTTTGGCACTTATTTAATTGGAATCATATTCAAATCATGCAACTGTCTCCAGTGCATATCACTTTAATGGAAAGAGGCTAATCAGCATTACTCAACTTAGGAATCCATCCAATTATGAGTAACCTGAAAGAGAAACACGTTTCTCAAAACCATCACTATCATCTGAATACCAATCACAAGAATCTACATCTTCGATCTCTTTGAAGAATCCCGATACTTGTGATACCTGGTTCTCTACTTTATTCTTATACCCACAACTTCTCAAAACTTAGACCTTGTATTTCTACGAAACACTTGTCTAAATACTAGAGAAGTCATAAGTAAACAGAACATAGTACGAGGACCTACCCCTTTGTCCTGATGGACACTGGACAACATACAATAGTCTGTATAAGTCCGCTGAGTTTGAACAACTCAAATCCTTTGCGTCGTAGGTGAAAAACTGTACCCTGGCGATTTCCTCAAATATCACCAATTACAACGAATTCCGATATAAAGAGGAGAATCACCTTATTCCCAATAACTTACTCCCACTCATCATCTGTAAAACCATACAGATATGAGAATGAAACCTGGTAAATACATACCCTTGGAGTAAGTATCTAATCGGGAAAACAGTTTTCTATTAACAATGCACTGAAACATGAAAATGTTTCGTAGGGGTATTTTGGTATTCATAGCAATGCCTCTTCCATAATCCAATTCATGACTTCAACAGTATATTTTATTGCCATCTCTCCAAATCCCTTTATTTGTCTTTAGTCGTTACCTTCTGTACACCATTGTTAGGCTAAATGGTTTTCTTCCTTCCCTACCGTTCGGCACCAGCCTATGGTTTGGAAGAAGACTATCCAGTAAGCATAATAGGTGTACCCTCCTAAACCAAGGAGTACTCGTATCTCGAGAGAAGGTGATGATAAAAGACAACTGAATAATACCTTATTCTTTTAAAGGTGAAATAGGAGTGGCGATGAAGTACGCGGTTTTGGTCGTGAATGATATCAGTCGCAATTTACTTTGCCCTCTTTCTAATCCCTTTATTTTGTCTTTACATATTACCTTCTGCACACCCTACTTAGGCCAATTGGTTTTCTTCATTCCCTACCTTTCGGCACCTGCCTATGGTTTGGAACAAGACTATCCAATAAGCGTAATAGGTGTACCCTCCTAAACCAAGGAGCTCTCGCAACCTGAGAGAAGGTGATAATAAAAGACAACTGAATAAACCAATTCTATTTCTCCTGAACCTTGATCCATCCTCGAAGAAGTCCCTTCGAGTTCGTATATAACCATATGATGGATCTATCCAATGGAAGTGGATACCCGTAGTAATACGGGTGTTCTGAGAAATGCAAAGGGTAAAAGAAGGAGTGGCAATGACTTATGCAACATGGACAATCCAAAAGCCAGTATTTTAAGAAGGTTCGGTCAACTTGGTCACTGAGTCATAGTCTAGGGTCGGTCAAAGGTCGCTGCCAAAGAGAGAGAGAAAAGAAACACTCTGCGTGCACTCTAACCTAGATCAGAATGGTTATCACTTTATCTAATCCGGAAACCTCCCACTGTCCTGTCAAATTCTCCTCCAAACCTAAAAGAAGAATCAATCGGGATCACCCGAAGAGTAAACCAACTCATCAGTGGGAATCGGGATCCAACTCTCATCGCATGATAACGTGATGGAATGCATCCACGTTACTCATACTCCAGAAGGTATGCGCATACTTGGCAAGTTTCAGTTTCTTTAGAAACTCCCGATATGATTTTTGCCCCATGCTCTTATGACCTTGGCGTATGTCAACAAATCATAAGTCACATGTCAAGTTCTGCCCGTCATTATCTTGTTAATTTGAACCCACCCGTACATACCCTTGACGTATGCCAACAAGGTAATACGACTGTCCCAAACCAACTCATCTATCTATACAACAAATGAATACCCAGCAGCTACCAAACACTATGCCTTGACGTATGCCAACAAACATAGCTTGAATACTACTGACCATCCATAAGAAACGACGGAGGGCTACGGCTGGTTTTTGGCGAAAAACCTTTAGCGTAGTGAACTTGATATCGCTGAAGGAACCTGATAGCTTTTTAAAATATAGTGGCGAAAACCTTTTGCTAAAGAGGTCACTCCCGGTAAAGGGATCTCGGCTCTTTCCTCGTGGAATGAGGTGCAGGATATTCTACTGAATACCGCTATGCAAAGCAACATGTAATCGGCTATAGTGAAGTTATTACCCTGACGCAAACTTCTGCCCAAGGGGTCAGTCCCGGTGAAGGGATATCGGCCCTTGCCCCGTCGAATGAGGTGCAGGATATTCCACTGAATACCGCTATGCAAAACAAAAGGAAACGTCTTTGCAATAACACTTTTTAAATTTGTTCCGACAACATCAAACAGGTTTGTTTTACTTTGCATTGATCAGAATCAACGCAGTCCCATCAATCAATCACACCAGAAAAGAACGAAAATAAAATGTACGTATATGTCATCCGCATTCGTCACTGGGTCCCGTCATCACCCGTTAGGTTACTTAACTAATGACAGAGCGGGGACTGGACTAGCGCGGGTGTAAAACATATACAACATCTAATAGTATATAAACCAATATACATAATCGCTCCAGGCGTGATAATATGCAACATTATAGAAAAGTAATAAGCATCACAGAACAATACAGATAATCTGGGATCCCCGGGTTTCACAGAGCCGCTGCTGAAACCCGACGTTCCCCTGTCGTGTGGATAGCCTGTGCAATGAAACCTAGACCCCTACGGGTGCGGCAAGTTACCCGCCAAAACCTGAAGCGAGGTAGTCCCCACAGCATAGTGAATGGAACACCCGGCACTTCACGGAATCTGGTAAATTGAGCACCCCTCCTTGGGTCAACCTGTACCCCCTACGAGTGCGGCGAATAGTCTGCCAATTTTAGAGTGGGGCCCCTCTGCCTCTCATAGCCATGAGATGCGGACCCGTTGCCCTCCAGAACCCGGCTATCCGTACACTCCGTCTCGGGGCAAAACCTAGTACAGTAATGTAAAATAGTACAATAGGTACAACGACCGCAACCTGGTCGTGCCCCAGAAGAATATTATACAACAGGCAGTGGCGGCAGTCCACAAGTTGGACGCTCGCCTCGCAATATCAAATGTATAAATAAATTCAAACTGTACTACCATTGCACACTGCTATCCACCACGACAAATCCGCAACATCACAGCACAACACAGAACATCAACGCGAATGTCACGTTCGCAAACCCGTCTAAAAGAACTATAGCAATCGGACGCGGTTTACCGATCAAATGACATTCCCGGTCGGAGATATAATGTAAGCACTGTAAACTAACATGTTTAAATTTCGATCGACCATATATCAAGAAGTGGGCCCCACGACTTACTGGTGAACAGTAACAAAATCTGGGCCAAAACGATATTAACCAAAAACCCCAAAATCCAACAGAGAACCCACTGTACAAATTTGGGAGCATGAGCTCACCAAGTGGCCGCGGATGCGCGGCCAAACCATGGGTTTGGCCGCGTTTCCGCGGCGGTTTGGTGGATTCATGACCCCAAATTTTGTCGTGGTTTTTAGAAAAGCCTGCACAGTTTTCTGAGACATGTATAAAAATTTTAGGAGGCCATTTAAAATCAACAGAAACTGTCAAGTTGGAATTTTGCAATTTTTGATTTCCGGTTCGATCGATGTTTTAAACGCGTTAGCACAAGTTAGTATAGCAAAATGGTGAGGCTCTGATACCACTGTAAGTCTACGCTAGCGCCCCGGCCGTCTACAGACGCCAAATGCGGAACAAAAACTTTTTAACTGGCGCTATCGTATACTTTAACCCGGATCTGCCATTATTGCTAAACTAACAAACTGTAAAGAGTGTAGAAAGGTTATACCGAACGATCCGAGTCCTTCGTTCTTTAACCATCATCCCACGCTCCGTTGCGGCTGCTCCGATCTCGTCGATCTTCGATATCCTTGTCGAGGTGGCACCACGTCGACGATTCTTTAAACGGGCTCCCGCCTCTAACTCGAGGCAACTCGGTCTTCAAGTTTGCTAAAAGAGACGACCAAGAATGATGTAGAGAATGAGTAGATGACTTTGTCTCGTTCCATCCAAAGCTATGGACGGACGGTTAATGAAGTTGCCGATGGAAATGAAATGGAACAATGAATGAACTATGAAATTTCCATACACTTTTAAACCATAGTCTTTTTTACCAAAAATGAAATCAATCTCACATCTTCTCTCAAGGGTGGCCAGCCACTATTTATGCAAGAGGGAGGTGATGGTAGGAGCAAGTGGTGACCATAACATGAAGCATATCATGAAGAAAAGATCTTAACCAAAACAAAATGCTTTAATGTTAAAGCATGAGTCATAAACCTAGTCATCATGCATTAATGAACCATTAAATGCATCCAATGAAAACACAACACCAATTAATCCTAGTCACCTCATCTAGATGCTTCTAGAACACTGAGTCACCTCAACAGAAGAAAAGATAAATCCTTCTTTAACCGAATGTTAAAAGACGGCTGATAGAAAACTGGAAACTGCCAACTTCCAAAAGTGATCCTGAAACGACTTTCAGGATAACCCCGTAACTGTATAAATATACCCGCATTTGTATTACGACCGAATACAAATGCAACTGAGACAAAGATATTATACCTACTCAATATAATACTCGGATCCGGCTTAAACCAAAGCCGACCAGTATCATCTGCCCGAAAACTGACACGTGCGTAAACGCACGTGCATTTTCCGAACCCTGCCATAAAACCATACGGCCTCTACAACGTTTTGCCCGAACTTGGGAAACTGTCTGTGGGGGACTCTAATAACTCGTCAGTACCCTGGCAGTGGGTTTAACCACAAACCGTCAGCGGCACTAGCTATGCGTAACGGCTGCCCATGGACTGACCTCAAGGGAGGCCGAGGAGCGAACTCAAGGGAGACCGATGAGCGAACTCCTCCGAAAACCCTACTGAGCCTAACAGTGACAATGTATATACAGTCCGGTCCGTTCGTCAATGAGTATCGCATATCCGCCTAGGGGGCTAGTAACGTCAGACCCCCAGAAGCAGTATAAGTCGTGTCGGAGTGTAGCCCAATAACACCCTGAGATACTACTGGAGCACCTACCAGTAAATCTCCTGCCATGGCCATGGACTTTGTGTAATGGCTCTCCTAGACACAGCACGACCTCGCCCCCAATACCGGGAGAGACGAATCCCCTGCCGATCCGCTCACGTGCCTCCATATGGCTCGGGACTGTACCCAAAAGCTACATGTTTGCACGACTCCTTTGAGCCGTGGTAGGGTAGAAATCAAAGCACAGTGGGAACTCACACGAGACAAATGACGACCTCAGGTCGATGAACTAACCTGTACACATGTCACCAGGGAACTGCTATCTGACGATAGGTATAGTACTAACTAGCAGATTCCCGGCGAGTCCTGTCCGGTGTACTCATAACCCAATGAGCACCTGTATACATCTTAGGTGATCCAACTGACACCAGTGGCTTGTGAGACCGGCCACCGCCCCTTGTCGGGGTCTCGACTGTATACACTAGTCTACTCCGGAGTATCGATGCCCTGTCTCGAAACTCCCACGACTAGGGACCACAATTAAGGATATGCATATAAACTACCCAACTCTCACGTATATGATCGCCATCATACTGTTGGTAGTAAAGCAAGATCCTAAGGGCTCTATCAAAGTGTAATATGCAATCAGTCACCTGAACATGTACACGACTGATAAAGGCAAACCAGATAGCATACTATCATCTCGAGTAAGACTGTCCTACCGGGATAGGTCCTCCGCAATCATTGCAATCACGTACCTGCGATCCAATAATTGACTATGAGGGCACTATCTCCAACAGTTAACGGGGCTCCGCCTCTGGGAAAACGAGGTTTACTCTAATTAGGTCCGTGCGAAAGCACGGGGAACCTCCCTCAAAGTACCGACACTGGCCTGGCTGAACGGTTAGCGAAGTTGTAGACTGTAATTAATCCTGGCTAGTTTTTCTTTTTAAGGTTTGAAAGAAAAACTTGATAAAAAGCAGTGGGAAACATCGATTAGACAAGATAATAAACCAATCTAATCTATGCAAGAGCTTTCGCTGAGTGTATTCTTTTCTCTCTCTTAATGGCAGATACCAATGACTGGACTTAAGCTTCTACTAGATAAAAACAAACTGAATGGGACCAACTATAAAGACTGGCTAAGGAATCTGAAGATCGCCTTGACTTATGATAAAGTATCATATGTCCTCACGGCTTCAGCCCCGCCCGTCCCAGGTCCAAAATCCTCAGTTGCGGACATTGAAGTCCGCAAGACATGGGACGCTGACTGTGCCACGGCCACATGCCTCGCGCTTGCATCGATGGATAACACACATCAAAAGCAGCACGAGGACATGGACATTCACGGGATACTGCTCCATACAAAGGAGTTGTATGGGGAGCAATCCCGCGTATTACGATACGAAGCATCAAAGAAACTGTTTCAGATGCGAATGGCCCCTGGCACACCAGTAGGAGACCATGTGTTGAAGATGATAGCTCTTATAGAAGAGCTTGAGGACCTTGGATGGACAATGGACAATGAACAATATATAGATATTATTCCGCAGTCCCTCCCCTCCACCTTTGCTCAGTTCATAGTGAACTTCAACATGCATGGCATGGAGAAGGACCTCCCTGAACTCCTTAATATGTTAAGGAGTGCAGAGAGCACTATGAAGTCAGCAAAGACTCCCGTTATGACCATTGGACAGTCTTCTTCTTCTCGCCTAAAAGCTAAGGCCAAGGGAAAGAAAAAGAAGAAACCCACTAATCCTAAGGGCGGAGTCAAAAAGGTGAAGGGAAAGGGAAAGTCCACGGCTGGAGACCCGGGGAAAGGCGAGTGTTTTCATTTCCACAAGACAGGACATTGGAAGCGCAATTGCACGGAGTACCTAAGTCTCAAGAAGAAGCATGGTGATGCTTCTGCTTCAGGTGCGTTTGTGACTGAAAACTGTTTTTCTATAAACTCTGCTTCCTGGGTATTGGATACCGGTTCAGGTTCTCACATTTGCAATTCTATGCAGGGGCTGAGAAATAGCAAGGTTTTGAAGACAGGTGACCATACTCTCCGCGTTGGAAATGGTTCCAATGTACATACAGTCGCAGTGGGAGACTATCACTTGGGGTTGCCATCTGGATGTATTTTGATTTTGAATCCATGTTATTTTGTACCAAGTATGCTATGTAATATAATATCCGTTTCTTTGTTGGACAATGAAGGATATAATTTTGTGTTGCAGAACAATGTTATGAACATTCACCTAAATCAAATGTTGGTTGGGTATGGTACGCTTAATAACGGAATATATGTCCTAAATCAACACACAGTTTTCAGTATACAACACACTAATAAAAGAAAACTTTCAGAATTAAATGAAGCTTTTCTTTGGCATTGTAGACTTGGTCATATTAACGAAACAAGACTAAACAGGTTACACAAAGATGGATATTTAAACTCTTTTGAATATAAATCTTATGCGACTTGCCAGTCTTGTATCAAGGGTAAAATGACCAAAACTCCGTTTACCGGACACGGAGAAAGAGCTACTCAGCTCCTTGGCCTCATACATAGTGATGTATGTGGGCCAATGTCTACACAGGCTAGAGGCGGTTTTTCATACTTCATTACATTCACCGACGATTTCTCAAGATTCGGTCATGTATTTTTATTAAAGCACAAGTCCGACGCTTTCGAGAAATTCGTTGAATATAAACAAGAAGTAGAAAAACAAACCGGCTTGAGTATTAAGATGCTTCGATCAGATCGAGGTGGAAAGTATCTCAGTACAGAATTTGCAAACTTCCTAAAAGAGAATGGGATTCTCTCTCAGCTCACTCCTCCTTACACACCACAGCACAACGGTGTGTCAGAACGACGGAATAGGACCCTATTAGATATGGTCCGGTCCATGATGAGTGACGCTGAGTTACCAGTCTCGTTTTGGGGGCATGCATTGGAGACTGCAGCGTTTCTGCTAAACAGGGTTCCGACCAAAGCCGTGTCTACCACGCCATATGAGATATGGAATGGGAAGAGACCATCTCTTAAGAGAATTAAGATTTGGGGTTGCCCGGCCTATGTTAAAAAACAGAATCCGGACAAACTCGAGACACGGTCAGTCATGTGTAACTTTGTGGGATATCCAAAGAATTCTTATGGATATCTGTTCTACCACAAAGAGGAACAAAAAGTGTTTGTTTCTCAGTATGCCACATTCTTGGAAAAAGAGTTTTTCACAGATAAAGATGATGGCAAGGTGGTAGATCTAGAAGAGGTTCTGGAGACACAAACTACAAATGACGATTTGGTTGAACCGGCTGTTGCAACAGAAACTGAAGAACCTCGGCCACTCCGTAGGTCTGGTAGGACTTCTCGCCCACCGGAGAGGTACTACGGTTTCCTCATTGATGGTAACGGAGAAGATTGCATCATGGATGATGATGATCCTACCAGTTTTCAGCAGGCTATCACGAGTGGTGACTCTGTGAAGTGGCTGGATGCCATGAGATCCGAAATGGAGTCTATGTACACCAACAAAGTATGGACTTTGGACGTTGTACCCCCTGGGGTAAAACCTGTAAGGTGCAAATGGATCTTTAAAAGAAAGATTGGTGTGGATGGGCAGGTAGAGACCTATAAGGCAAGACTTGTGGCGAAAGGTTTTCGTCAAAGACCAGGTTTGGACTATGACGAAACTTTTTCGCCCGTAGCCATGCTTAAATCCATTCGGATCCTACTTGCTATTGCTGCTCACTACGACTATGAAATCTGGCAGATGGACGTTAAAACAGCATTTCTAAATGGAAATTTAGAAGAATGCGTTTATATGGATCAGCCAGAGGGCTTCATTGACAGTGGGAGCAGCGAGAAAGCATGTAGATTGCTTAAATCCATATATGGGTTGAAGCAGGCATCACGGAGTTGGAACATCTGTTTCGATGATGTTATCAAAGAGTTTGATTTCATCAAAAATCCAGATGAACCTTGTGTTTATAAGAAGGCTGTAGGAAGAGCTGTCACATTCCTCGTATTGTACGTGGATGATATTCTTCTGATAGGAAATGATATTCCTATGCTACAGTCGGTCAAATCATTCTTATCACTAAGGTTCTCCATGAAGGACCTGGGTGATGCCACATACATCCTGGGCATAAGGATCTATAGGGATAGATCCAAAAAGTTATTGGGATTGTCCCAAACCAGGTACATCAACACCATCCTAAAAAGGTTTAGTATGGAAGACTCCAAGCGGGGTGCCTTACCCGCTTGCCATGGAGTCACTCTCTCCAAGGATTCTTGTCCAAAGACCGATGAAGAGAGAGCTCGCATGAGCATTATACCTTATGCTTCGGCAGTAGGGTCTATAATGTATGCGATGTTATGTACACGCCCAGATGTAGCTTATGCACTTAGTGTTGTAAGCAGGTATCAATCCAACCCAGGGAAGAACCACTGGACAGCTGTGAAGAACATTCTTAAGTACTTACGAAGGACTAAAGAATTGTTCTTGGTGTATGGTAATACAGATCTCCAAATGGAGGCCTTTACCGATTCGAGCTTCCAGAGCGATAAGGATGACAGCAAATCTATCTCAGGGTTTGTATTTACCCTCAATGGAGGGGCGGTAAGTTGGAAGAGTTCCAAACAGGATACCGTTGCAGACTCTACGATGGAAGCTGAGTACATTGCTGCAAATGATGCCGCCAAGGAAGCCGTCTGGATGAAGAAGTTCGTCTCGGAGCTAGGAGTAGTTCCAACCATTATTGATCCAATACCTTTGTATTGTGACAATAATGGGGCGATGGCGTTAGCCAAGGAGCCCAGATCCCATCAGCGGTCCAGACACATCCTGAGGCGCTTTCATTTGATCCGGGAGATTGTAGATCGCCGCGAGATCGAGATTAAGAGAGTTGACACAAAGAACAACGCCACGGATCCACTCACCAAGGCCCTCCCTCAGCCACAGCATGAGCGACTTTTTGAGATGTTGGGTATGAGATACGCCAATAACTGGCCTTAGTGCAAGTGGGAGATTGTTGGATATATGTATGCCCTAGAGGCCATTATGTGATAGTGGATGTATCTATACATGTATATATATTCAGTTTGCATTCTTGCTCGACATGATAGTATGCTATCTGGTTATTCTTTATCTGACATGTTGATTTGATCATGCTTTTATTCATTCATACATGCTGATAAAGCCCCAAGGATATCTGCTTGACTACTCTGATTATGATAGAGATCATACTAGTGGGACATTTGTAGTCTATAAGCATATCCTGAAATGTCCCTAGTCGGAGGTGTATCGAGACGGGGCATCGATATACCAGAGTAGACTAGCGTATATGATACTAGACCCATGTGATGGGCGATGGATGTTCCCACATTCATCGATGTTTGACATCAAGATCATATACGGGTGCTCAGTGCTGACTGGGTACACTGGACGGACTCACCGAGAACTCCTATATGGAATTATATCTATCGTCGGATAGCAGTTCTCAGGTGACACTGGTACAGGTTAGTCTGTAGACCCGAGATCGTCATGGAGTCTTGTGTGTTCTCCCACTGTACTTTGATTGCCACCCTACCACGGCTCTACTGAGTCGTGCAAACAGGTGGCCGTTGGGTACAGTCCCGAGACACACGAAGGCAATGAGCGATAGGAAGGGTTTCGTCTCTCCCGGTATTGGGAGTTGATGCTGTGCTGTGCTCGACTGGTTATAACAGCAAGTCCCTGGCCAGGGCTGCTGAGATTTGCTGATAAGTGTTATCAGTAGTTTCTCGATCTGTTATAGACCATTCACCGACACGACTTATTGAGTTATTGGGGTCGACGTGACCATCCCTAGGCTCGATATGCAGCATATCTGACGAAGAGACCGGACTATACGGTAGTGTTGCCGGATGGCTCGACGGGAGTTGTAGCAGGTTCGCTTGTTGTCTTCTGATCGCTCAATACCCGGGTGGCCGTTACGTTTAGCTGACCGCTTGCGGCTTGAGGGTACCTGATATGATCATCACCCTCTGCCGGCGTATTGACGAGTCTTAGAGTCCCACAAAAGAGTTACCCAGTCCAGGCGAAACGTTGTGGTGCGCATATGCGATATGCGCATGCACCCGATTGAAATGTGCGTATATGATACCGAACATTGATCGGGTGAACTGCTTTTGGTGGGGTCGTATGAGATATGACCGGATTGATAAATCAAGTGTTGATTTATCATTTAACCATTAGTTTTCTCACTTAAAACCTTTTCTTTGATGATAGATGTGTGCATGCATGTGTGCTTTTCTTTCTTTCTTTCATGCTAGTTTCAAGCACATGTGAATGTGCATACATGCACACATACATACACTCATCCATCATGGTTGTTAGCATATGGAAATGGTGGCAATATAAGACTCACACCATGGATTATATAATGGATTATTACTTAATTTTGGATTTAAAAGAAAATGAAAAAGGAAAGGATAATCATTCTTGCTTCTACATTCTTCCTTTGACCTAACCATGCTCAACTACCACTAACCTAAGGTTATCCTTCTCTTTATCATTCCAAACTAAAGTTAAATAATGTCTCCATCACTTTAACCATGGTTCATAGCATGAAGGAATAAAATATATATTGATATATTTCATTTTCTTCACTTGAGTTATCTTTTTATCTCTTGTTAAAATTGCCACCATCTTCTTCCTCTAGCTCCTTTGCTCTCTTGATTTTCCTAGTGAGCAAATACCACTTAAAGATAGGTTTTTGAAGTGAGATTCCAAACCACAACATCATTCTACTCAAGTCTAGCCGACTTGATTAGAGTGTTTCCTTCGGTTTTCCAAAGAAGCGAGCTTGGACGGAGTACTCCGTGGTGGATCGTCGTGGACGCAAGGGAACTTCGAGAGGACCTCGATTCAACACCCAAGACACCAAGGAGTCTAGCAAAGGGGAGCTACAAAGGTTGTAGCCTTCAAACCCTAATCTTTTTTAGCCTAAAGTTTCATAACCCTAATTTTCTAGGATCGATCCCTTTGCATGTTAGTTTAGCACCTTAAAAATTATAACTTTGGGTCATGTGATGCTTCAAAACACTTCATAGGGTACTAAACAAACCTTTCACTATGGAGCGTGGCTATCTAGTAGTGTTACCCGGCAAGCGTTCACATATTATACCAGATTGCGACGGAGTTTTGACCTGAATCAAAATCCCCGAGGCAACCGATCAAAAGAGACTAAATTGCTAGATTTACAAAGCACTAATTAGTTTTCACAAAACTAATTATTGTGGATTCCAAATATTGTATCACAAATCACAGATATCTAGACGATGTCAAACATTTCGATCGTATCAAACACCCAAAATTCCCTGAGACCTCAACACTTGAGTCATATTTAAAAATACCCAGACAGTGCCCCAAGTACCTACGGACCTACGCAAGAAAGTACACTCCCTGCCTCACCAACGGCGCCGCAGAACCGCCGCTAAAAGCTTGTTTTGGCCGCGCTTCTGCGGTCGTATAGTCGATTTGGGCCATCGTTTTTCTTATGGGTCCATAGAAAACCCTGCACAATTTTCAGAATATTTTTAATTAGAAAAATAACAACTTTTGAAAAAAATTCCAGAGAGTGGGTTTTCGTGTTTTCGAAAAGTCGATCGAACACTTTTAGCTTCGCCTAGACAACTCATAATGCTCTAGCTTGGCTCTAATACCACTGTTGGGTTCGCTTAGCACCCTGACACGGTTTCGGTAAGCATCAAGTATGCTATTTTAAAATTTTAGGGTGTTGAGCGAGCGCGAACCAAGAATCAAATTAGAGGATTAGGGTTTAACTAAGCAAATAAACAACTTTACTCTAAGTAAACAAGGAATACAACCTTTATAGACCGGTCCTTCACTTCTTAAGCTCCATGTAGTAGTCCCTTTGCTTCAAGTAGTGGTCTCCCAGACTCTCGTTAGGCTCCACAAGGTGAAAGGAACAAGCTTGCTTAAAGATCTTCGAGGCCGAAGATGATCTACGTCGAAGAATCGCTAACTCAAGCTACCTCTTCACTAATTGATGAACTAGTGAAGAAACAACCTATACTAAATGGCTAGTTTGATATAGATTGGTGAAGTAGAAATTTTGCTCACTTTAGAATTATTTTTCTCTTTTTCTTTTTCTTCTCACTCAAGAGCTAGAGAGCAATAATGAGATGAAGAAGAAACTCAAATGTTCTCTTGTGAGGAACCATGGGTGAGAAAATATCTCATATCAACTCATGTAGAGACTTAACGATGGCTAAAGATAATGGTTAGGTTAATAAATATCTAGAGTAAAACAAAATTAGTGGACTAAGTCAATGGTTTCCACAAGCTTCTACAAGCATCCAACCCATGACAATTTCCACCTAATTTTGTTTATACCTTAAATAAATAATCACCCTAATTATCTTAAGTATGGTATGAGTCTCATACACCCATGTCCAATGTATCATCAAGCATGACATAATAAACAAATACATTAATATATATCACATATATATTTAAATGTATTTAGAGAAAACAATTTCTTAAGTGAGCTAATATTAGTTAATGTATATTAATATATCAAATATATAATTATACATTAAATTATTAAATCAACACTTGATTTAATAATCCGGCTATATCACATACAACCGACTAATATCATATAATTATTGAATCAACACTTGATACAATAATCCGGTTATATCACATATAACCTATATCATGAGATTAGAATACGGTATCACATACACATATTAATCTCGGTCCCGCACGTATCACATATGTGCCCTACTTCGTTTCGCATGAGCTAAGAAACCTCTGTGTAGGACTCTAAAGACTCGTCAGTACGCCGGCAGTAGATAATAATCATATCAGTTACCCACAAGACGTCAGCGGTACTAGCTGAACGTAACGGCTACCCGGGTATTGAGCGATCAGAAGATCAACAAGCAAGCTTGTCCATACTCCCGTGAATCCAATAAGTAACACTACCGTACAGTCCAGTCTCTTCGTCTGATATGTCGCATATCTAGTCTGGGGGTGGTAAACGTCAGACCCCAATAACTTGATAAGTCGTGCCGATGTGAGACTCATAACGGGTCGAGAAACTACTGATAACACTTACCAGTAAATCTCATCATCAGCCCTGGCCAGTGACTTCCTGTTATAGCCAATCGAGCACAGCGCAACATCAACCCCCAATACCGGGAGAGACGAAACCCCTCCTATCGCTCATTGCCTTCATATGTCTCGGGACTGTACCCAAAAACCATCATTTTGCACGCTCTCTTGAACGTGGTAAGGTGGAAATCAAAGCACAGTGGGAATCACACAAGACTCTATGACGATCTCGGGTCTACAGACTAACCTGTACCAGTGTCACCAGAGAACTGCTATCTGACGATAGGTATAATACCATCTAAGAGTTCTCGGCGAGTCATGTTCAGTGTGTTAGTTATGTGTATGCCCTAGAGGCCATTATTGTACATATGATGTATATTATAGTGGATGCTTGGACATATATAGAGAGGACTTTCTTGCTCGACATGATAGTATGCTATCTGGTTGCTCTTTATCTTAACATGTAGACTTGTATTGTGATATTGTCTTGCTCTCACATTATGATAAAACCCTTAGGATGTGTACTTGACTACCAGGACTATGATGGAGATCATACTAGTGGGGCCAGGGTAGTCCGTAAGTGCATCCTTTAAATGTTCCTAGTCGAGGGTGTATCGAGACAGGGCATCGATATTCCAGAGTAGACTAGCGTATACGCTTCTTGACCCATATGATGGGCGATGGATGATCCCACATCCATTGGTGTTTGACATCAAAGATGGTATACGGGTGCTCAGTGGAGACAGGGTACACTGAACAGGACTCGCCGAGAACTCCTAGATAGTATTATACCTATCGTGAGATAGCAGTTCTCTGGTGACTTTGGTACAGGTTAGTCTGTAGACCCGAGATCGTCATAGAGACTTGTGTGATTCCCACTGTGCTTTGATTTCCACCTTACCAAGTTCAAGAGGACGTGCAAAACGATGGCTTTTGGGTACAGTCCCGAGTCACATGGAGGCAATGAGCGATAGGAGGGGATTCGTCTCTCCCGGTATTGGGGGTTGATGTTGCATTGTGTTCGATTGGCTATAACAGGAAGTCCCTGTCCAGGGATGATACGGAGATCTACTGGTAAGTGTTATCAGTAGTTTCTCGACCCGTTATGAGCCTCACATCGGCATGACTTATCGGTTACTGGGGTCTGACGTTTACCACCCCTAGACTAGATATGCGACATATCGGACGAAGAGACCGGACTGTACGGTAGTGTTACTGACAGGCTTTGCGGGAGTTTAGACAAGCTTGCTTGTTGATCTTCTGATCGCTCAATACCCGGGTAGCCGTTACGTCCAGCTAGTACCGCTGACGGCTTGTGGGTGACTGATATGATCATCACCTACTGCCGGCGTATTGACGAGTCTTTAGAGTCCTACACAGAGGTTTCCTGGCTCTGGAGAAACAAAGTAGAAGCACATATGTGATATGTGCAGGACCGAGATTAATACGTGTATGTGATACCGTATTCTATTCTCGCGATATGTGATATCGGTCGGTTATATGTGATATAGCCGGGTTATCGAATCAAGTGTCGATTCGATAAGTTGATACAAATAATATCAGTCGGTTGTATGTGATATAGCCGGATTATTGAATCAAGTGTTGATTTAATAATTTAATGTATAATTATATATGTGATATATTAATTTACATTAACTAATATTAGCTCACTTAAGTTTTTCTTTATTTCACTTATGCATTTAATATATATGTGATATATATTAATTTTGTTTCTTTTTGTGTCATGCTTGATGATACATGCTACATGGGTGTATGAGACTTACACCATGTGTATGGCAATGTAGGGTTTATTTATTTAAAGTAAATCAATAATTAGTTGGAAATTCGTCACATGGTTTGAACTTAGTGGAAGCTTGGAGAACCATTGACTTAGTCCACTAGTTTTATTTTAAATTAGATATTTATTAACCCAACCATTACCTTAAGCCATGGTTAAGTCTCTACAAGAGTTATATGAGATATTTCTCACCCATGGTTGCCATAACATTATTGGCTTCATCTTCTTCTTCATCAACAGAGAGCTCTCTAGGTTTTGAGGAGGTGAGGATAATTAGTAAGAAAAAGATTTCTAAAGTGAGCAAAATTCCTACTTCATCAACCTACACTAGATTAGCCATTTAGTTTAGGTTGTTTGCTTCACTAATTCCTAATTAGTGAAGAGGTAGCTTGAGTTAGTGTCTCCTCGACGTAGATCATCTTCGGCCTCGAAGACTTCAAGCAAGCGTGCTCCTTTCATCTTGTGAAGCCCCTCAAGAGTATCCCGTGGATATCTGACGTGCTCATATCCATCTCCGGTATCGAGTGTCCTCGCTAGGCTCCCCGCCTCTAATGTGGCTTTCCTGCCCCTCGGTCTCGACTGGGTCCACCATGTATCCGTCTGTTTACTCCCCCACTCAGCCCGGATAAGTAGCAAGTCCGTAACCGTATATCTCCCCCCACTCGGTTCGAAATAAAAACAATCAGAAAACATCAAGCTCATGGTGGACGTTAACTCATCGTATCCAGAAATATCAAGTAAAGAATACAGATACTTGCATAGATCATTCTGATGATATATTATATATATACATATATAACAGCGTCCCATACCACTGATATATATCATCGAAAGTAAAACATCATGAAAACTCATAAGAATCAAATACGAATACCCATGGTACTGGTATTCGCAAAACTCAACAGATAATAAAGGTACAATATGTAAATAAAGTCATGTATACATCTACCGTAACAGTTCTACTGTGTTATGGCAATACTAATGATGTATTGTGTAGCATACGCGTCTGTGCTCGTGCAGCATGGCAATCATTAGAATTTGTTCAAGTGTTCTATAAGTATATAAAGCAGAAAGTAATTCTACCCATATCCGTATTACAAAATAAAATCAGATTTTCTGGATATAGGGAATCAATATGCCTCGTGTCGGCATTACATACGCATCACATACGCATCACATGGTATAGCGGTCCTACAGTAGCATGGCAGTACCAATGAGGTGTAGTGTAACATATGCATATGTGCTCATGCAACATAATACTCATTGGTAATTGTGCAGTGTTCTATTAGTGTATTCATATAACGGAAACGTATATCATCGATAAGTGTATCGCGAACATGTAAATTAATTCTAAGCGTTTAGCGTAAATATTAAATATAACTACTTGCTATGAGTTATACCATTATTTTTGTAAATGGAACGAAACGTTGGTTTTGAAATAAGGAAGTTGCCTTAAGTTAAAAATAGATATTCATTTGGAAATTAGCATCGCATCCTTTTCATTTATCAATTAAAAGGGAAACGAATCGTTAGTTTTTAAAAGAGTATAGCTCACTCGAATATAACCTTCTAAATTAGAATAATTCAATATTACACAAATCTATAAGAAACTTGGCCGTAATCGGCACACTATCCACATTATCACAAGTACAGCATGATCCCTCGTACAATATCCACATTATCTCAAAATTCATATCGTACGGATCTATCGTCACGTACATATCACCAAAACCATGTATAAAACTATATGCACGTGAAAACATGCTAGATGAGAAATAATATTAAAACTCTTAACTAAATTATCAATAACAACTAACTAGATAGCATAATATCCTAGTAAATGGTTGCAGGGGTGCTATACGCCATCCACCCGACTTCCCCCGTAGATGTAAATCTACTCACCAACTTGTCGAGCTCGTTGAATCCACGATTGCTATGTCCATCATCTCCATCTCGGAAACCTTCGCAATCGTACTTATAATCGTAGTTAAATCATATCGATGTAAATATATATCAAAAACCAAAACAACGAGCTAGGCACCCGTAGGTTAGAACCTACAGCTTACTTACTCCAAAAATGACAAGATATCCCTCTTGTTAACGTACGAACGTCAACAATCCAGTGATGGCACAGAAATACGAAAAACCGTATCGAAATGTCGGAAACTTTAACAAAACCCTTACTAGAATACTCCCAGATTTCACTGTATGAATATTGGGACAAATCAAACAATACTGTAGATCATTAAATAACCAAATACACCTATAGAACAAAATGCAATGCAAAATCGCACAAGGGGCTCGGCGACGCCGGTCAAAAGGGGATTCTCGCCGGATGAAGTAGGGAGTTTGGGGCTCGGGCTTTAGGTACAGTCTCCTAGTGGTCTCATAATACTATAGTCTTGTTAGTTTTTTTGTTGGTTATACCTAGTAGTTCCAGATTCAATATTTGTACCATAAATATCAAAAGTATTCTAATTTCTGATATTTGCCTACAGAAAACAGATTTTGAACAAAACGATACATGCAGGGAGGAGGGAATTATACCTATGAAGAGGGTGTACAAAAAAATCCAGCTCAAGGATTGTATGGTGGAAGCTCCTAGGTGTTGTATTGGCTCAAGCTTAAAGATGTGAACAACTTTAATGAAAGGATCAAGGTTTCTTCTTTGGAGAAGATGAACACTTGGGAATTTTCAGTTTGGAGCTTGAAGAAGCTATGTTGTGTTCAGTTTGGAATAACTAAAAGAATTGCTAAGTATTGTGATAAGATGAGGTGGGAGGTGTCATGGTGGAAGGAAGAGGTGTAAAGTGAGAAGGAGGTGGAGGGAGGAGAGTATGGATGAGGGTGTGTTGGCATGAGGGTTTAACTTACTAGCTAACATATACCCATCCTCACTCTTAAACAAAGAATTAAAACAAAAGAAAAACTCTTTTTCTTTAATTAAAACCCTTCACATTACAAATCTAAATCCATGTTTAAAAAGAAATGAAATACTTATCATAATACTTTAAATACAATTATCTTATTATAAAATCTCATGTCATGTTAAAATAATTAAAATATCATTTTTAAATTATACCGCACACTTTTCTTCATATTTACCAAAATAATCACATTTTTGCGGATATAAATCCGATACCAAAATTTCATAAGCGGTATCATTTTTATAAACTCATTATCTCTATATTTAAAATTGTAAATTAATATTTATAATTTTCCAAAATGTTACATTTAGCTTCACATAATGAATTCAAGTGAAGCAACTAGGGTTTCTAATTGCTAATTGATCAGTCGAAAATACTGCATTTTTAACACAGCAATTTCCCTATCATTTGCACTCATCTAGAAGTGTTCGGTATTCATATTGCACATATTAGCAAAACAGTTGTAAAATACCAGATTGCATGTGTTATACTCTAAAACTGGCATTTCGAGGGAAATTGACTGTTTATCATGGCATCGCATCATTCTTGTATAGCGCAACTCTTGTCTCGACAAAGTGTGCAGGAAATTTCAGGAACCGAGCCAAAA
This sequence comes from Agapanthus africanus, assembly GCA_030015575.1. Lineage (NCBI taxonomy): Eukaryota > Viridiplantae > Streptophyta > Magnoliopsida > Asparagales > Amaryllidaceae > Agapanthus > Agapanthus africanus. Next base: position 198,488,652 of record CM057347.1, on the reverse strand, counting down.
TTGTTAAAGTGCTGATAAAAAATACGCCAACTCAAAGATTTGAGATCTGGCAGTGATACAGAAAGCCAAATGATATTTAACATATTTTATAAAGGCCCATAAGTCAGCCCAAGAATTACCATTGAAGTTCCAAGCACCAAGGCCCTAGAAGGACCGCGGATCCGCGGCCTAAGCAGCCTTGTGCCGCGGATCCGCCGCAGGGGTGCCACGTCATCACTTAATTTTCAGTGCAAAATTCCTCTCTTAGTTCTAGAACCTCATCAAGACATGTCAAATTCCAGATTACCCTCGAAGCTTCTGCCAGATCAGCAAGGATCATTAAATTAAGCTAATCTTGATTAAGCTCCTAACAAACTAGTTCTAGAAGCTCCTTCCTAACTAACTACTTCTAGAAGCCTCTTCCTATAACAAACTTTTGGAGGGAAATTCAAATTTTGAATTCTAGATCTAGGGTTTAGAAAGTCTATAAAAAGGAGCCTAGATTTAGGGTTAAAGGCTAATCTCTAATCTCCCCCATTTCTAGCACAAGTTGAGTGACACAACTTGTGCCTCAAAAACCTTAACCCTAATTCCAAAATCAAAATCAAGATCAAGATCCCGAGTACCATTCATGCAAGAAGCCTTCAACCTTTAGAAAGCGACGCCGGATTTCATCGGAGCAAGAGATCAAAGGAGATCCGCGACTCAAGGAGCCAAGCAAAGCCGAAATCGACGATCTAGTTCCTTCCTTTTGTAAATTCAAGAGAGTTGTAACGAAATTTGTCGATAAATAAAGGTGAAATTTCTATATCTTACTTATCTTTTAATTCAAGCATTATGATTCGATCTCAATTTGTGATTGTGTTTGATATTATGATGTTTGAGTAAAACTCCGCTCGTAAAGGAGTCGAGACGATCGATAGAATGATGATGATTTAGATCTTTTTACAATTCTTAAATCCTATAACGATTGTAAATTCTTGTAATCGAATGATCGATGACCTAGTTTCGAAACGATGCTTTCTTGATTGTGTTCGTTCGAAACTAGAGATCAACGATCGATCATTAGATTTACTTGAAGCTAGTTTGTGAATGAGATTCATCGAAAGGATAAAGGATAAGACGAGAAAACCCTAGCTTCTTCGCAAGATCCTTAACCTTGATGAATCATCATCGATCTAGTATCAATTCGTTAATGGATAAGAATATGAAATCATTAGATCTCATCACATCTATAGATCCGATCTACTCCTACGAGCCACACTTCGAATCTTGATTGTTGGTTTGGAAATCATCACATATCAATTCTTGATTTTAATGTTTTCTTAGATCTAGATTTTTCTAATTCTTGAAATGCAATTTTATAAATCATGAATTGTTTGTTTTCTTTCCTTTAAAGTTTCAACTCATCTAAATCGAAACACGAATGATTACACTTTCCCTGTGGACGATCCGCACTTACTAACGCGCTACATCCGACACCGTTATTGATTGCGGTCAAATAATTTTTGGTTGTGATTTCTTTACAATTTTCATACTACACAATCGGAAATCGTATCAATCAAATGGCGCCGTTGCCGGGGATAGTGCGCTAATTGTTCGTATTTTTAAATTTGAGTTGAAAAGTTTATTCCATCTATATTTTTAGATCAAAATTCGCACAAACACTAATACGAGTTGTTGTGATTTGTTGCGAGGAAATCTGGATTTATTGGAGCTGTGGAAAAAAATTTCTGAAAAATCCAGAGAGCTTAGAAGATGAACAGAAACAGAGACTGAATTTTTTGTGCATTGATCTGTCTTAGCCACCGCGATTCCGAGGTAATAGGCTACTTAAACCGCGGTTCCGCGGCGTGATTACCTCATCACTGCACCAAAATTGCTCTGTGAGTTTCTAACTTTCGTATCTCCTCCTCTGTCTGCTCCAAATAACAATTTGCTGCAGGTTTCTTTGCAAATAAATCGCAGCGCCGCAAAGCAATAAAAAAATTGTGCGTGTTTTTTTATTTTTGGTTGTTTTCATATTAATACGGAAATTAAGGGGCAAAGACCAAATCCAGATTAGGTGGGGAGTTCATTACCCTTCCTAAGCCCCAAAAATCACAAACTTGCATCCGCATTTACCCTCATTAACTAAAAAATATCTAGAGATGACTCTAAGGACCGTCGCGCTCACTTAGGACAGAAGAAGGCCGTGGGTAATTCTTTGCTTATCCGCGTTTCTTTTGTGGTGTCTAAGGCAAGTATGTCGAAAGCTAGTGGTTACTTAATTAGGCCCACTACTTACGTAGTGGAGAACCTCCCACTTACCTGGCACTTACCTGGCCACAGGGAAGACAAAGAGGCAGTGGAGGATTGATCCTGCGACTTGTCTTTTGGCAGTTAGGAGCGGTCTAGAGCTTTGACTTAGGTGACCACTAGAATTAGAGTTTTGCTTGTTGCATTTGTTGTGATCGCATCATTTTTTTTCAAAAAACCGTATATTTTCAAAACAAACACCAACACTTCATTTCCCCTAATTATAAGTCATGCTGCCACTTGTACTAACCCTTTTTAGTGCAAGATAGGCTAGACACGGGATTCTAGTGCCCGTTTAGTCCGCGTTTCCCCGATCGACCCAAAAGTCTGTATTTCTACATTTACCTTTTCTTTACCCACCACCACACCCACATCGATGGATCCGTCTCCATCGAACTTCTTTACCACTACTCTGCCGTCGTCCGTAGGTGCGCAGAATCCACCCCGCATCTCTCTCCAAGAAAGGTGCTATCCTACACGAGGTCCCCTTTCCTTCTGTCTTTCTATACCACCAGCCAACGGGGACAATTTTCAGATTAAACCCCAATACATCAACCTTCTACCCAAATATCACGGTCTCGAGTCTGAAGAAGCATATGCCTTTATCACCAAATTTGAAAATGTATGCGCAATGATGGGTACCTCACAGCTTTCTATGGATGCTATGCGTCTACGTCTTCTCTCATTCACCTTGTGCGATATAGCCGAGAAGTGGCTGTATAACACAACCGCACATTCCATTTCAAACTGGGAAGAATGCGTCAAAGCATTCCTTAATAAATTTTACCCCTATCATAAAACAGCTCGAGTCCATAGCGAAATAAATCAATTCACCCAGCTTCCAAATGAACCATTTTCAAAATGTCTTGAACGCTTCAAGGATCTGTTAGTCCAATGTCCACATCACGGAATCCCTAGATGGGAACTGTGCAGAATCATTTATGAGGGCATTAATCCTAACACAAGACAGACCCTTGAATTAATGTGTCAAGGCAACTTCATGACCAAAGATGATGGGGAAGCCTGGAAAGTTTTAGAAGATTTCGCTGAAAAATCTTTACAGTGGGAGGGTGTGAGTCAATCGTCTAGGGCTGGCAACAACCAATCGGAAGTTTCCATAGGAGTTAGAGCTGAGATGTCAGCTATGCAAAAGAAACTCGAGACTATGGAAAACAAATTTTTAGCTGCCGCCCTAAACCAAATGTCACTCTCCAAAACTGTATGTGGCTGCTGTTCTGATCCTTCTCATTTGACGGAAGAATGTCCAATAAATTCTCCGTTTCAAGGTCATGAGCATATCAATTCTGCTTACCAACAAAGACCTAGAAACGACCCATTTTCTTCCACATATAATCAGGGTTGGAGGAATCACCCTAACTTTGCTTGGAACCAATCACAATCTCATAACACGGTTCCAACCCAAAACAATTTCCAAAGGGCTCCTCCACCACAACAGCAACCATTTCCATTGAGTCAGCACCCCTTTCAAGCACAAAATTTCCAAAATCCGGTCAACACACATGCACCGTCTAATCCTTTGCAGTTGACCGGTACTGATGAATCCTCTTCATTCATGAACTTGCTTTTCAATAAAAACTTCCGTCGATGATATAAAGAAAAACTCCACGTCCCAAGCGGAAACTATAAAATCGATGGAAGAAGAAATTACACGATTAAAAGCTGAAATGAGTGCAAGAGAGAAAGGGAAACTTCCAGCTCAACCTTTACCCAATCCTGGCTATTCACATCATGTGAATGCAATCACGTTGAGATCTGGAAGAGTGCTTGACAATCATGTTGGAGAAGAGATTGATGACACTGAAAAATCTATCGATGATACCCCGGCTGAGACCCTTCCTTCCACTTCTACTTCTAATTCTGACCCCAGTTCTTCTACCCCACCACCTTCTTCCGAGCCTATTCTCCGTTTTCCCCATGGCTCGACACCTCAGCCCATCTCTTCTAATACACAGAAAACGATCCCCACTCCTATTCTTAGATCGTTTCCACCCACACGATCTTCTCCAATGTTGAACCCTGATCTTATTGCTCAAGCTCCTTACCCAAATCGGTTAAGGGGAAACACACTGAGTCCACAAATGGAGAAGATCACTGAAATGTTTAAACAGGTTAACATCAACATCCCTCTTCTAGATGCTATCCAACAAGTTCCCGCGTATGCGAAAGTTCTTAAAGACTTGTGCACTAGAAAGAGGTAGAAACAAGTGCCCAAGAAGATATTCATAGCAAAGACTGTAGACACGGCTTTCCCCCAACAATTACCGAGGAAACGTAAGGATCCTGGGTATCCTACTATTTCCATATCTATCGGGGAAAAATACATTAACCGTGCTCTACTAGACCTTGGCGCAAGTGTTAACATGCTTCCTTTCTCAGTCTATAAGCAGTTAGGGATCGGAGAGTTGAAACCAGCCCATTGCACTCTCCAGATGGCTGACAGATCAAGCACCAAACCTAGGGGTGAACTGGAGGATGTGTTAATAAAAATCGGGGAATTTGTATTCCCTGTGGATTTTATTGTACTTGATACACAGCCTGTAGCGAATCCACGGAATCAAATTCTGGTGATTTTAGGTCGCCCCTTTTTGGCCACTTCCAACGCTATCATCAACTGTCGTAATGGTTCTATTACCCTATCTTTCGGGAATAGGTCAATAGAGCTGAACATTTACAGGTTGGGAAGTGAACCCTCCGAACCTACTGCTCAGGTCTGTTCTGTCGACTTAATGGATGTCGACAGCAGCGAATTTGACGATCCTCATGATACTGATCATGACTCTTTTCATACGTTATTGTTTGACCCAACTATGTATCATACACATACGGACTCTTCCACCGAGTTATCTTGGTCAACAACTAACACCGATTATGAACTACTTTTAGAGTCTGAAGATCACCCCGCACTTTGTGATGACATTATTCTCCGGGGTATTGATGAGACTTTTGAGGAGATTTTCGCTGATGAACTCGCATTTCTGAATGACACGGGTGTTGAGATGAATCTCCCAATCAATGAAATTGAACCTCCACCCCCTCTTTTGAACTGTAAAAAGCATGCGAGTAATCCATCACATTCACTGCATCGTCTCTCCAAAATGAGACGCACACACATTCTATTCCACCACTTAACCTTTCCCAACTTCTTCTTCCATCAACCAGAGCACTGCATTGATAAAAATTTTGAATGGTTGGTGTTAACATTCGGTATTTGCAAAGCTTGGCATCGACCAAAATTCTTGACCCCCTCATGTGATTTTCAAAGATTAACATGGCTTAAGTTTGGGGGGGTATAATCGGGCTCTTGAAAAGAAAATCTTTACAAAATTTTGAGACAAAAATAAGTTTGAGGGAGGTTCTTCACTTAAATATTTTGCCCCCACTAATAAATTCCTCCCAGGCTTACAGGTTTTTTGAGATTTAGCAGAAGGCAACAGTGAGGACACTGTTGAAAACAAGTTTGGGGGAGGTTTGTGCTTATTTTCGCATCATTTGCATCATACTCCGCATAAGCACAAAACAATTTCGAAAATCTATAAAAATTTCAAAAATAAAAAAAATTAAAAAAAATATTTTTGTATATAAATAAGATAATAAAAGATTAGATAGTGAAAAATTACATCTATGAGATTAGAAAAATTTAAGAAAACTAAGAAAATTAGAAGTTTTCTTATACGAACTAGTAATAAGTAGTTATGAGCCGTTGTCCCAAGGGTTAGTAAGATAACGGAAGTCACTAATCTGAGGATAAAAATAAGTCTGAAAAATAGTTCCTATTCTGGAAGCCAAACATTTTGAACGTTGATACCCTACTATTCGCACTTACACACGTCTTGAAGCTCGGGATAGTAGAGGATACCTTGAAATGCTCTTGTCTAAAAGCCAAAGTATGAAGGAAATAAAAAAAATATGAATAAAATACAAAATGGTGAAAAAAATGAACACTGGTTTTGTTATCACCAAGGCAGCAATAAAAAAATATAGCGAGGGTGCCTCTTCACCTAGTGCCTTAAGGCCAACTGGTCTGAGAGTCACTGCTAAGCCTTAGGTGGTGCAAGACGAGGAAAAACACCAAATAAGCAAGCACAGGAGTAATCGGTCGGTTAGTACCTCAAGAAGTATTAACGGTCGCATGAAAGTGTGTGAGCAAATTCAGCTAAGTATTCATTAATCAAAAAGTACTGAGGCTGATGGGCAAGAGTATGATAGCTTGAATTGAATTCTCCGGGTGCAGGGATGTCTTTACACACACGTAGGGTTATATGATCGATGTTTGGAAGAAAGATAGGAATGAAGAATAAAGACGATGTTTTATTGAGAGATGACGAGATTTCTGACATCTTTTCATGACTATTAAGATAGGGCTCATGACAACCGAAAAGCTAGCATAGTTGGAAACCCTAATTTTCAAAGTCTTTCTTTTACAATTCTTATCTTTAAATGTAACTTTCACGATCTTCCTTTTATTATTGGATTTTGTGGGTGCAATCCGCTGAAAACCCTCAGGAGACAACACTCCTCCTACTAGGGACACCTAGAGGTTTAAAGGCTTGTTGCACGTGCTCAGTGCAATCGTGTTGCCTACGAAAGTGTGCTAGTTAGTTTTTCTCTTTCTTTATTTTCTCCTTCTCTTTTTAATAAAACAATTCGCTCGAGACGACCGAAAATAAGTTTGGGAGAATTTGATGTAACATTTCAAAAAAATAAAATATTATTTTTGGGAATTTTTATAATTTAATATTATTTTAATGAATATTTTAATATTTCGGTATAATTAAATACAGATAAATGGGAAAAAATTATGGAAAATTCTCAAATAGGGTATTTTATGGAATTATGCCATTTTTAAGTTTTTATAATTAATTATACGCTAATTTAGTGCTAATCGCGATTAAAAATCGCTAATCGGTTTTTTAGCATTTTTGTGCAAAACGTGCACATATCATTTTTGTTTTACACTTGTGCATTTCTACCATGTTACTTTGGGTTTACTATTGGTGTGAGAAGGATTTGGGTTAATGAAATTGGAAAGGAAAAGAAAAGAAAGGGAAAAAGGATATTATATTGAGGAATGGGTGAGAAAGAGTAGGTGAGGGTGTTGACTTGGCCATTTCCCTTCATTCCTTCACTCATTTCTCTCCCTATTCCTTCATTGCTGCTCCTGCTCCTGCTCTTCACCTCCTTCCCCTCTTCAACTCATCAAAACACATCCAAAAACACCTCAAAACCCTATCCCCACTTCATAAAAATTGTTCCCAAGCTCACTAGCTACACATTGGACCAAAAAAGTCTTCATTTTGGCGCTGTTGAGGAATCATGAGGGTCTTATGAGGTAATTTCTTCACAATTAGAGTGTTATTGCTTGTGCTTAAGTTTCAATTCAAGTTTCATATCGATATCGTGTAATTTGGTGTATTTTGGACCAACTTAGAGAGGGTTAGGGTAAAGTTGAGATGTTGCTTTGCAATTGGACTTAAATGGTGACCTTAGACCCTATATTGACCAAAACACTGGCCTAGCACAACCTGAAACCCAAAAATATGGAATTACAGAACTTTTCATGTCGGTTTGTGTGATCTATGAAGGTGTTCTGGAATCTGCAGCAACCCGGGGGCACCAAAAATAAAATTGAGCTGACAGTGAGTCGTGCAGGCACCTAAGAAGCTACCACCAAGACCCGAGCCCCTAACTCAAACCTACAGCCACAGATTTAATCATTCTGGCCGCAAATTGTGACCAGAGTAGAAGAGAATCGGTCCATTTTTGTTCCAGAGCTCATTTTGCACTAAATTAGACCCCTCCTATATGCAGTTTTGGCTAATTGTCATCTGGGGAAAATCTGGGGGCATTTTGGTGTGTTTTAGGCGATGTTTTCCGTATTTTTAAATGCACTTTCTTGATATTTGGATTTGTATTTGGTTGTCGGGTGTTCGTACATCGACAACAGGGGTTGTTTGTTGGATTTGCATGTTTGGGCCATAGGTTCCAACCTATGAGCACACTGTGCGCTGTATCAGTTTTCTGCCTTGATTTTCATACGCATTGCTATGGTTGATCATTGTAGGTACCTTCACATGGATTCCAAGGCGACGGAGCATGGCGTTATCGACACCGACACGCAGGATGCAGGTGAGTAGATTTATATCTACGGGGAGAAGTCGGGTGGATGGCGTATAGCACCCCCGCAGTTCGTGGTGATGTATACGAATACGTATACACACATATATTGATTGTATGTTGTTAAGATTATTGATGATAAAGATGGATATTTGGTATTTTTGGATTGGTTTAGTGTAGTTGCGAAACCCTAGAGTAGTGGTCGCACTCACACACGCACACACACACATACTTGCATACATTCCTTCTTTCATATGTACGTATATGGGAATATATATTTATGTGTTCACCTGGGTATGGGACTATGTGTTCATATACTGGATTTGAGGATAGTATTTGGGATTTGAGATGAGTCGATGAGATTGGGCTTGAGGCCAGGAGATTGGTGATGTGATTTGGTTCGTATTGAGATACGACATGATGTTTTCGCGGGTCTTTTGACATAGTGGTTCTTACACCTGCATGCATACTTAGGCGGTATCAGTATTGTACTAGACGTAGATCAGTACCCCGATCATGATATTTGATAAAGAGGATACCAGATGAATAGTATGATGAATGTGATATTGACCCGTACCCAGATTTGGGATGCCGTACGACGGATTTACGTGCTAGCTATATATTGATGATTGATCCGCACTCTTGACTTGGGATGTCTGATTATAGATGTGGTATCGGATATGATATTATTGAGGCGGGATCACCGACTATACATATACAGGTATATATATGTATCGACTCGGATGTTAGGCGGTTTCCTTACCTGTAGTTCAGCTTGTTAGTTCAGCCGTATAAATTAGTGTAGTTGTTAGATTAGATTAGACTCCTACCTATTTCAAAACTAGCGGGTCGTGGGTATTTTAAAAGACGGGTCAAGGGATCTACGGATATTTCAAAAGACGTATCCTTTCTTAAAACCACCGTAGCCCCTATTTTCAAGACCCCAATTTTCGTGTTATTTCAAATGGCACCATTGTTTAATATTTAGCTCCCGCTCATTTTGGTTGCTCGCTCCGCATCGCATACTTACATTGTTATTTCATATTGCATTGTTGACATTATGCTGTTAGGACACCAGCACCATTACCGATGATGCGTATGTACCACGTACACTTACTTGCCGGCTCACACACATCTTCATTAGTAATTGCCATGTCACGTACACCTTAGAAAATATTATTGCTTAACTTAGCTTGATAGCTAGTAGTTTGACATAATATTAGTGTACTTACCTTATATGCCAGCTTAGATATTATAGTTATTACTTGTCACTTCATGCATATTGTTATTCATCGTTATGTCGTATTCATGGATTCTCATGCCTATATTCATGGGTTTATATGCTATTGATGTTTTGGATTCGGATTTCTATGAGATTTTCTGGATTTAGGGAAAAACTGCAAAACTTGTATAAGCTTCTTTCCTCTCTTTTAAATAAAAAGTGTGGTTTTCCCATGATGTATGAGTCGTCCACCATGAGTTTGCTGATGGATTTCGAGACCCGATTCGAGGAGATGGATGAACCATTTCGGGTACATGGTGGGCCCGGTGCGGTACCCCGGGGCGAGAAGGTTGTGTTGTTGACGTTGAGCCTGGCAGGGGAGCACTACCGACCGGTGATTTTACCCGACGCGTCGGATATCCGGAGGATACCGTCGTGGTCTTGAGATTGATGGTAGGGGCCGGTCTGGACTGACGGTGCCTTGGATATTGAGAATGAGACATTGAGATTTCGAGATATTGAGGTACTGATATTTGATGATACAGGCCAGTCCGGATAGCCGGAGCCTGAGATATTGAGATATTGGGATTTATGTTTTGTGTCGATGCTAGACACTGTTTATGCTGATTCCATTTATGTTACCTCATTTTAAAAATGCAGAAATCTCACTAAGTTATGAAAGCAGTTCCTTCAGTATATGTATTCTGTTTTCATGCATTCATACATCATCCATATGATATATTGTTATCTGAGGCACTGACACGAGAACTTGGTATTACTGTCGTTTAGAGGTATACCCTAGCCATTGTTATAGGCTGCCGGTTATATTTGAGGATGTATATTGATCGTATGACCTAGGATTGCGTCATACATGCGATTTCTGTTCATAGATGTTTTCTATTCACGAGTAGGCAGCTCACCCCCGTTGTGCCACAGTTTCTTGCAGGTTTTGCCGTACAGGTTCCATTGCGGCATTTTTGGCACACTGCTTCCTTACGGGTGAATTGCATTTGGTAGGTGGGTTCTTTTGCATCAAGAACCACCATTATACTTGTATTATTCATTGTATCTAGAATTCCATCAACCAAAACTTGTATATTGTTTCAGACTTAGACATTAGTGATGTATTATTCGACCTTAGAGTCGCGCTTAGTAGTATTGCGGTTTTCATGCTTATTGGGTTTCTGTTGAGTTTGATCATCGCCATTCGGCGTTGTATATTATATTGCTTGCGTGGTTGTGACCGTCGATTGACGAAGAGCTAGCTCCCGCTTGGGGATGCCTTTTATCATTGCATATATATATTTTTCTTGTTGTACCCCGTTCGGGGCCAGTATTTACAAAAGAAACTCTGCCGAAATTTTTAGAAAAGACCGTACATTTTTAAAATGCATATTCGGCTTAGTTATTTAAAAACCTTGACTTCAAAACATGCTTTCTTTACCTATTAAAAAACCAGTTTTCTTTATTTATCCTTAAAATGGTTTTAGATTTCTGGGCTTTTGGCTTACTTGGATCAGATGGAGTCCTATAGACTTCATATGGTTCAAGGGCCAGTCACGTGCTCTTTCGGGTCGTGACATTTGATCAGTCGAAAATACTGCATTTTTAACACAGCAATTTCCCTATCATTTGCACTCATCTAGAAGTGTTCGGTATTCATATTGCACATATTAGAAAAACAGTTGTAAAATACCAGATTGCATGTGTTATACTCTAAAACCGGCATTTCGAGGGAAATTGATTGTTTATCATGGCATCGCATCATTCTTGTATAGCGCAACTCTTGTCTCGAGAAACTGTGCAGGAAATTTCAGGAACCGAGCCAAAATTGTCAAAGTGCTGATAAAAGATACGCCAACTCAAAGATTTGAGATCTGGTAGTGATACAGAAAGCCAAATAATATTTAACATATTTTATAAAGGCCCATAAGTCAGCCCAAGAATTACCATTGAAGTTCCAAGCACCAAGGCCCCAGAAGGACCGTGGATCCGTGGCCTAAGCAGCCTTGTGCCGCGGATCCGCCGCAGGGGTGCCACGTCATCACTTAATTTTCAGTGCAGAATTCCTCTCTCAGTTCCAGAACCTCATCAAGACATGTTAAATTCCATATTACCCTCGAAGCTTCTGCCAGATCGGCAAGGATTATTAAATTAAGCTAATCTTGATTAAGCTCCTAACAAACTAGTTCTAGAAGCTCCCTCCTAACTAACTACTTCTAGAAGCCTCTCCCTATAACAAACTTTTGGAGGGAAATTCAAATTTTGAATTCTAGATCTAGGGTTTAGAAAGTCTATAAAAAGGAGCCTAGATCTAGGGTTAAGGGCTAATCTCTAATCTCTCCCATTTCTAGCACAAGTTGAGTGACACAACTTGTGCCTCAAAAACCCTAACCCTAATTCCAAAATCAAGATCAAGATCAAGATCCCGAGTACCATTCAAGCAAGAAGCCTTCAACCTTTAGAAAGCGACGCCGGATTTCATCGGAGCAAGAGATCAAAGGAGATCTGCGACACAAGGAGCCAAGCGAAGCCAAAATCGACGATCTAGTTCCTTCCTTTTGTAAATTCAAGAGAGTTGTAACGAAATTTGTCGATAAATAAAGGTGAAATTTCTATATCTTGCTTATCTTTTAATTCAAGCATTATGATTCGATCTCAATTTGTGATTGTGTTTGATATTATAATGTTTGAGTAAAACTCCGCTCGTAAAGGAGTCGAAACGATCGATAGAATGATGATGATTTAGATCTTTTTACAATTCTTAAATCCTATAACGATTGTAAATTCTTGTAATCGAATGATTGATGACCTAGTTTCGAAATGATGCTTTTTTGATTGTGTTCGTTCGAAACTAGAGATCAACGATCGATCATTAGATTTACTTGAAGCTAGTTTGTGAATGAGATTTATCGAAAGGATAAAGGATAAGACGAGGAAACCCTAGCTTCTTCGCAAGATCCTTAACCTCGATGAATCATCATCGATCTAGTATCAATTCGTTAATGGATAAGAATATGAAATCATTAGATCTCATCACATCTATAGATCCGATCTACTCCTACGAGCCACACTTCGAATCTTGATTGTTGGTTTGGAAATCATCACATATCAATTCTTGATTTTAATGTTTTCTTAGATCTAGATTTTTCTAATTCTTGAAATGCAATTTTATAAATCATGAATTGTTTGTTTTCTTTCCTTTAAAGTTTCAACTCATCTAAATCGAAACACGAACGATTACACTTTCCCTGTGGACGATCCGCACTTACTAACGCGCTACATCCGACACCATTATTGATTGCGGTCAAATAATTTTTGGTTGTGATTTCTTTACAATTTTCATACTACACAATCGGAAATCGTATCAATCACTAATCTAGAAAGCCTAGGATGTAGTGAGTGAACTAAGTGTTTAGCTATCTCATCTCACCTCCTCTCATGATTCTCAACTCATGAGATGGTTGAGAGGAGTTGGAAGATGAAGGTGGAGGAACAAATGAAAAACTAGAGAGGAGTGAAGCTCTGAATGGTGAGGAGAAGATAGGAACCTCAAGCAAAGGAACCATCTTAAAAATAATGAAGCCTCTTGGAGAGAGAAAATCAAATGGCTAGGTTTTGTTAAACATTTTCTTTCATTTTAAAAAACCACCCATACTTGAATAGTATGCACAAATGAATTAATAATTCATTTGTGCATACTATACAAGCATGGTCCTCACCATACTCCCATCAAATCTTTGCCACCTCATATCCATTTAAAAATAAATGGTCAAACCCAAAAATGAGGTGTCCACCCTTTAAAATGTCATCTGTAAAAAATATGGATCACATTCTACTGTATAAACATACATGCATTCGTACCAAAATACGAATACCCAAAGAGATAGAATAACACAAAGAACATAATACTAGAATATACATATCGAAATACATATACGTAAATTATTAAATCAATACTTGATTCAATAATCCGGTTATATCATATATAACCGACTAATATCATTTATATGTATATCAAATTATCAAATCAACACTTGATTCAATAACCCGGTCATATCATATATAACATACAACATTCAATATACTATATCAAATCAACACTTGATTCAATAATCCGGTCATATCATATATAACCGGCCAATATCAAATGTATATACATATAACAAATCATTGAATCAACACTTGATTCAATAATCCGGTTTTATCATATATAACCTAACCTATATCAAATATCGCGAGAGTAGAATACGATATCACATACTCATATTTAATTAAGCTCTCGCACATATCAGCATATATACCCTACTTCGTTTCGCTTGAGCTAGGAAAGCTTTGTGTGGGACTCTAAAGACTCGTCAATACGCCAACAATAGATAATGATCACATCAGTCACCCACAAGCCGTCAACGGTACTAGCTGGACGTAATGGGTAGCCAAGTATTGAACGAATAGAAGATCAACAAGTAATCTTGTCCAAATTCCCGCAAAGCCTATAAGCAATACCGTACAGTCCAGTCCAGTCTCTTTGTCTGATATGTCGCAAGTCTAGGGGTGGAATCGTCAGACCCCAGTAACTTGATAAGTCATGCCGATGTGTGGTTTATAGCCGTTCGAGAAACTACTGATAACACTTACCAGTAAATCTCATCAGCCCTGGCCATGGACTTGCTGTTATAGTCAATCGAACATAGCGCAACATCAACTCCTTATACCGGGAGAGAGAAAACCCCTTCTATCGCTCATTGCCTCCATGTGACTCGGGACTATATCCAAAATCCACATGTTTGCACGCTCCTTTTGTTAGTTGTATGTATGCCTTAGAGGCCAGTATTGTACCGATGATGTATATTATATTGGATGCTTGGACATATATAGAGAGGACTTTCTTGCTCGATATGATAGTATGCTATCTGGTTGCTCTTTATCTTAACATGTATACTTATCTCTTGATACTGTCTTATAGTTACATGTTGGTAAAGCCCTTAGGATGTGTACTTGACTACCTGGACTATGATGCGGATCATACTAGTGGGGACATGGTAGTCCATAAGTACATCCTTCAAGGTCCCTAGTCGTGGGTGTATCGAGACGGGGCATCGATATACCAAAGTAGACTAGCGTATACGCTTCTCGACCCATGAGATGGGCGATGGATGATCCCATATCTATTGGTGTTTGACATCAGAGATGGTATACGGGTGCTCAGTGGAGACTGGGTACAATGGACGGACTCGCCGAGAACTCCCAGATGGTATTATACCTCACGTCAGATAGCAGTTCTCTGGTGACACTTGTGCAGGTTAGTCTGTAGACCCGAGATCGTCATAGAGTCTTGTGTGATTCCCACTGTGCTTTGATTTCCACCTTACCAAGTCCATGAGGGTGTGCAAAACGGTGGTTTTTGGGTACAGTCCCGAGTCACATGGAGGCAATGAGCGATAGGAAGGGTTTCGTCTCTCCCGGTATTGGGGGTTGATGTTGCGCTGTGCTCGATTGGCCGTAACAGGGAAGTCCCTGGCCAGGGCTGATTCAGAGATTTACTGGTAAGTGTTACCAGTAGTTTCTCGACCCGTTATGAGCCTCACATCGGCACGATTTATCGGTTATTGGGGTCTGACGTTTACCACCCCTAGACTTGATATGCGACATATCAGACGAGGAGACCGGACTGTACGGGAAGTGTTACCGGCGGGCTTTTACAAGAGTTGGAGCGGGCTTGCTTGCTGATCTTCTGATCGCTCAATACCCGGATAGCCGTTACGTCCAGCTAGTACCGCTGACGGATTGTGGGTGCTTGATGTGATCATCACCTAATGCCGGCGTATTGACGAGTCTTTAGAGTCCTACATAGAGGTTTTACTGGCTCAGGCAAAACGAAATAGGAGCGCATATGTGATATGTGCGGGACCGAGAATGATGCGTGTATGTGATACCGTATTCTATTCTCGCGACTTTTTGTATCGGTCGATTATATATGATATAGCCGCGTTATCGAATCAAGTGTTGATCCGATAAGTCGATACATTGGAGGTTAGTCGGTTATATGAGATATGACCGGATTATTAAGTCAAGTGTTGATTTAATAATTTATTGTATAATTGTATATTTGATATACTAGTTTACATTAACTAACACTTGTTCACTTTAGGTTTTTCTCACATGTGCACACTTTGATATATATATGTGATATATATTAAAATGTGTTTTCTTTTTGTATCATGGTTGATGATACACTTGACTTGGGTGTGTAAGACATACACCATTCTATGTATTATGGTGGGTTATGATTATTTAAGATAATTACAAAATTAGTGGAGATTTGGAAAGAGCATGAAGCTTGTAGAAGCTTACTTTGCTTTGACAAAGTCTACTAGCTTTGTCTTTACCTTAGATTCCTTTTAACCTAACCATCACACTTAGCTATGGTAATGTCTCTACATGAGTTAGTATATGATACTTACTCACCATGGTTAGCTCACTCACTTGATCATTATCCTCATCTCTTTCTTTTCTTCTTCTATTTCATTTGTTAAAAGAAAAAAGCTTGCTAGGGTTTGATTAAAAGTGAGAAAGATTGTGAGAAATAAAATTCTAAAGAGAACCCACTTCCTATTCCTCCATCCTCTACTAGACTAGCACTTTAGTTTAGGGTGTTTGCTTCACTAATTCTCAAGTTAGTGAAGTAGAAGCTTGAGTTGGCATCCCCTCGACGTAGATCATCTTCGGCCTTGAAGACTTCAAGCAAGGACGCGTCTTTCGCCTCGTGAAGCCATGCAAGGGTCCGGGAGAACCACGATCGCAGCGAAGGGACTTCAACAAGGAGCTAAAGAAGTGAAGGACCGATCTACAAAGGTTGTATTTCGTATTCACTTAGTCGTAAAGTTGTTTACTTGCTATTTTATTCGCCTAATCTCTAGTATACGATCTTGCTTAGGGTTGTTCGGCACATAAAAATTTAATTTTGGCATGGTCAATGCCTTGTAGAGCCTTGTTAGTGTGCCTAGTATCCCTACAGTGGTATCAGAGCCTAGCTAGAGTATTAGGCGATGTGTTAACGAAGTTAAAACTCCGAACGAATCCGAATACGTCAAGATAACCCCCTCTCTGTACAATTTTTAAAAACTGGGTTTTTTCTGAATTAAAAATACCTAAAAAATTCAGCAGGGTTTTCTAAGTATTACGGTGCAAATTTGATGACGTAAGCTGTACGGACCGCCGCGGTTCCGCGGCAATACCCTGCTTGTGCCGCGGAACCGCGGCCGTACAGTGATATTTGGCTTTTATATTTGTGCGGTAATGTTCAATTCTGTTATTGGATCTTTATGGGTATTTTTAATTTGACTCAAGTGTTGAGTATTTTGGGGTTTATTTTGTAATCGTCGATTCGATCGGAGAATTTAATTTTGTTTTGTTATTCCGGATAATTTAGAAAGTATTAAAATGTTCGAACGGATATCATTAACTCTGTTTTTCCCGGCACGAAAAACATTCAAGTGTTGAATTTTTCTCGGGTTTAAATCTTTCGGAAAAACGTGCATGTGACGCGATGGACCCTCTAGAAGACAACAAATCTTAACTCGATTATGTGACCGTCTTGAACTGCCTTTTGAACCTTAGGGTTTGAGGCAGTACGGCGTGCCACATGTGAGGCGTTGGCTTGACCCTTCTACGGCTGGACCGTTGCTACTGTGACGTATTCTGGAATTTTTGAACTCCGCTCAAGTGTTGAGCTATTTAGGAAATCTTGGGTATTTTATTATTCGATCGGAAAGTTTAATACTGTCTATTTATCTGGAATGTGATATAATATGTGGAATTCATACAGTTGGGCATGAAATGCGAAGTATGTGATATTTCGGATTTACGATGTCTAAAGAGATTGTGGATTCCAAATGTTGTATTTTTATACTTTCTTTTCTGCGACCGTAAGTGTAATATGTGATATCGCCGGTTTCGTTGCTATATGTCAACGACAATTGGGATGCGCATATTTACTTACGTTGATGACATGTGATGTTATGTGTTGCTGGATATGTTATATTGGATCGTCGCGTTCTGAATAGCCGGGGGGTTTTATGTGAGATGAGAGTTTTTATTTTCATTCATGTAAATTAAATGTATCTAATATTCTTTTATTGGGGCACTTCCGGGATGAGGTCGATGTCACCATTTGTATATTATTTACTTTTCCGCACTAGAATAGACCCAAGGAGGAGAGCACAAGTAACCGGGTTCTAGAGTCCAGTGGGAGACCAACTCGAGGAGTCGAGTCCGGGTCTCCTAACTCTAGAATTGGTAGGGTTGCTTGCCACTCTCATAGGGGTCTAGGGGTGTGGGTTTGGCTATTCGTCGCGACTGTGGAATCCGTGTTTTATAGAGGCTCAAAATAAAACATGGACGTCCTAATATATCCAATGTTTCATATGTTTCTTCTGCTGCGATATCTGTGATGTGATCATTTGATGTTCTGTGATAAATACTGTATATAGTATATATGATATATTATATAGACGTTACTTATGTTTTACACCCGCGCTAGCCCTGCCCTGCTCTGCCGTTAGTTACCTAACCTAACGGTGCACGAGGGGACATCGAGACGAATGCGAATGGCATAAGTGTACGTCGTATTTATCTGTGATGTTTAGGTGACTTAAATGATGGGACTTCATTAATGTGATTAATGAAAGAAAAGAAACCTAAAAGATGTTGTAGAATCAAATTTTTCAAAAAGGGTAGCTACAGTTTTGCTTTGCATAGCGGTATATATGATATACCCTACACCTTATTCGATGAGGAAAGAGCCGAGATCCCTTCACCGGGAGTGACCTCTTTAGCAAAACTGGCAGATGCTACAAAACATGGTTTGGTTTTTGATTGCTTTTGGAGTTTTGCTTTGCATAGTGATATATATGATATGTCCTGCACCTTATTCGATGAGGAAAGAGCCGAGATCCCTTCACTGGGAGTGACCTCTTTAGCAAAACTAATGAAAGCCTCAAAATCACTCCATTTCAAAATTCACATGATTCTACAACGATATCAAGTTCATTACGCAATAGGTTTTCAGAAAAACCTGTCGTAGCCCTCCGTCATTTCAGATAAGTCCTACTTAGTATTCGTGCTACGTTTGTTGACCTCCGTCAAGGCGTAGTGTGCGGTAGCTAACTAGTATTTATCTGCTTATGCATATGATGCAGATTGGATTAGGGTAGTCGTACGACCTTGTTGACCTCCGTCAACGGTCGTGCGGGTGGGTTTGATTCAATCAAGAAATGATGGGTTGAACTTGACTTGCACCCTATGGTTTGTTGACCTCCGTCAAGGTCATGAGATGCTTGGGGCAAAATATTATCGGGAATTTCAAGAGTTGAGATTTGCAATGAGATTGCATACCTTCTATGAGATAGTTGGATCCCGATACCCACTGCGAGTAATTGTTACTCCTGGGAGAGTTTTACACAGGACAATTAGCCGATCAAGTAGGTGTCTAGAAAGGTGTCAACGGGGTTACGCCTCTGGGAACATGAGGTTTACTTTAATTAGGTCCGTGCGAAAGCACGGGGAACCTCCCTCAAAGTACCGACACTGGCCTGGCTGAAAGATTGGCGAAATTGTAGGGTGTAATTAATCCCGGCTGGTCTTTCCTTTTAGGGTTTGAAGGAAGATTTGATAAAAACAGTGGGAGCCATCCTGATTAGATAAAATAATAACCAATCTGATCTTGCAAGAGCATACGCTAAAGTGTTTTCTTCTCGCTCTCTCCAGGTAGCGACCATATCATGCCTTAATCAAGATAATAATATGGATGTATTGACCGAACCCGCATGTTATACTGTGCTGGGGAACGTTGGTTCCATTCTTTCTTATAAGAGTTATAGGACTGAACAGGATATAAAGGAATACCAGGATTCCTAAGCCACCCGTGTAAAGAAAGTACATGTTGATGCATTTTCTTCGGGTGTGTTCGTTACGGAGAACTGTTTCTCCATTTGCTTTACGTCCTGGGTATTAGATACCGGGTCAGGATCCCATATATGTAATCAGTTACATGGGCTTAGAAAAGATAGAGAACTTGGAGAAAGTGATAAAGACATAAGGGTTGGAAATGGTGCAATTGTTGCAGCTAAAACCGTCGGGGAATATCACCTTGTATTGCCAACTGGTAATACATTGATTCTGAACGAATGCTATTACATGCCGAACCTGATATGCAACATTATATCGGTTTCTTTACTAAGTAAAGAGGGATATAATTTTCTATTACAGGATAATGTTATGAACATTTTCCTTAACCAAAAGTTGGTTGGATCAGGCACGTTGTGCAATGGCATTTATGTTCTAAATCAATCAACAATTCTGAGCATAACAAACACACACAAGAGGAAGAGTTCAGAACTGAACGAATCCTTCTTGTGGTATTGTAGACTGGGTCACATCAATGCGACACGACTAGCTAAGTTGCATAAGGATGGATATTTAAATCCGTTTGAATTTTCATCTTATGATACTTGTCAGTCATGTCTCAAAGGCAAGATGACCAAAACTCCGTTTACGGGACACGGAGAAAGAGTTACCGAACTCTTGGGACTGATACATAGTGATGTATGCGGTCCCATGTCTACACATGCCAGGGATGGTTTTCGTACTTCATTACATTCACTGACGATCTC
The DNA here is from genome assembly GCA_030015575.1 of Agapanthus africanus. Lineage (NCBI taxonomy): Eukaryota > Viridiplantae > Streptophyta > Magnoliopsida > Asparagales > Amaryllidaceae > Agapanthus > Agapanthus africanus. The sequence goes on along the minus strand of CM057347.1, from coordinate 198,468,345 downwards.
TCTAGATTCGGATATGTGTTCCTGATGAAACACAAATCAGAAGCTTTTGAGAAATTTAGAGAATATAAACAAGAAGTCGAGAACCAAACCGGGAAAAGTATTAAAATCCTTCGATCTGATCGGGAGGTGAATACTTGAGCAATGAATTCCTGAACTTCCTAAAAGAGAATGGGATTCTCTCTCAGCTAACTCCTCCATATACACCACAGCACAACGGTGTATCGGAACGGAGGAACCGCACCCTATTAGATATGGTGTGCTCTATGATGAGTATAGCTGAGTTACCTATTTCCTTCTGGGGATATGCACTGGAGACAGCAGCATACCTACTGAATAGGGTTCCTACCAAATCTGTGCCCACCACCCCATATGAGATATGGGAGGGGAAGAGACCATATCTTAATTTTATTAAGATATGGGGTTGCCCGGCCTATGTCAAAAGACAAAAACCGGACAAACTCGAGGCAAGGTCTGTTTTGTGTAAGTTTGTTGGATATCCCAAGCATTCACGAGGGTATATCTTCTATCACAGTGAGGAACAAAGGGTGTTTGTTGCTCAACACGCCACCTTTTTAGAAAAGGAATTTCTTGCAAAAGAGATTAGTGGCTCTGAGGTAGAACTGGAAGAGGTTCCAGCTGTACAAACCACAACAGAAGATTTGGTAGAACCAGAGGATTCGGTAGTTCCCGATGAGCCCCAGCCACTCCGCCGATCTAGTAGGGTTCCTCACCCACCTGAGAGATACTACGGTTTTCTCATGGATGGTGGGAGCGAGGATTGCATCATGGTTGATGATGACCCAACTAGCTTCGAGCAGGCCATCACGAGTGAAGACTCGGTGAAATGGCTGGATGCAATGCGGTCCAAGATGGAATCCATGTACACCAACAAAGTATGGACTTTGGAAGATGCTCCTTAAGGGGTAAAACCCATTGGGAGCAAGTGGATCTTCAAGAAAAAACTTGGTGTAGATGGGAAAGTGGAGACTTTCAAAGCTAGACTTGTTGCAAAGGGTTTTCGTCAAAGACCAGGTGTGGACTATGATGAAACATTTTCTCCAGTGGCTATGCTTAAATACATCCGGATCATGCTTGCCATCGCTGCATATCATGATTACGAAATCTGGCAAATGGATGTTAAGACCGCCTTTCTAAACGGTGATTTAGAAGAGTGCGTGTACATGACTCAGCCTTAGGGCTTCGTAGATAGTAGGAGCAGCGGGAAGGTGTGCAAGCTGCTTAAATCCATTTATGGATTAAAGCAAGCATCGCGGAGTTGGAACATCTGCTTTGACGTCGTTATCAAAGAGTTTGATTTCGTCAAAAACGTAGATGAACCTTGTATCTACAAGAAGGTGGCAGAGAGTAAGGTTGTCTTCCTCGTATTGTACGTGGACGATATACTCTTGATAGGAAATGACATTCCTATGCTGCAATCGGTCAAGCTCTTCTTATCACAAAGATTCTCAATGAAAGATCTTGGTGATGCCTCCTGCATATTGGGAATTATGATCTATAGAGATAGATCTAAAAGGATATTGGGATTGTCCCAATCCAGGTACATTGACACCATACTAAAGAGGTTTAGTATAGAAGAGTCCAAACGTAGGTTTTTACCTACGATCTCAGGGCTCACTCTCTCCAAAGAGATGTCTCCCAAGACTGATTTGGAGAGAGCTCGCATGCAAGGGATACCCTATGCTTCGGCTGTAGGCTCTATCATGTACGCGATGCTATGTACCAGACCCAATGTAGCATTCTCACTAAGTGTAGTGAGTAGGTATCAAGCTGATCCTGGAGAGAGTCACTGGACAGCTGTGAAGAGCATTCTCAAGTACTTACGAAGGACTAAAGAGATGCTCTTGGTGTATGGTAATGGAGAACTCCAAGTGGAGTCCTTTACCGATTCGAGCTTCCACAGTGATAAGGACGACTCTAAGTCGCAGTCGGGATTTGTCTTTACCCTTTACGGAGGGGCGGTTAGCTGGAAGAGTTCCAAGCAGGAAACCGTGGCAGACTCGATGGTGGAGGCTGAATACATCGCTGCCAACGATGCTGCCAAAGAGGCTATCTGGATCAAGAAGTTCATTACTGAACTTGGAGTGGTTCCATCCATTGAGCATCCAATACCTTTGTATCGCGATAACAATGGAGCGGTGGCTTTGGCCAAGGAACCCAGGTCCCATCAGCGATCCAGACATATTCTAAGGCGGTATCACCTGATCCGGGAGATAGTTGATCGCCGGGAGATCGAGGTCAGGAGGGTTGACACGAAGAACAACACAGTGGATCCACTCACGAAGGCCATTCCCCAGATACAGTTTAAGAGACTCTTCGGGATGCTCGGTATGCGATACTACAGCAGCTGGCCCTAGTGCAAGTATGAGATTGTTAGTTGTATGTATGCCCTAGAGGCCAGTATTGTACAGATGATGTATATTATATTAGATGCTTGGACATATATAGAGAGGACTTTCTTGCTCGATATGATAGTATGCTATCTGGTTGCTCTTTATCTTAACATGTATACTTATCTCTTGATACTGTCTTATAGTTACATGTTGGTAAAGCCCTTAGGATGTGTACTTGACTACCTGGACTATGATGCGGATCATACTAGTGGGGACATGGTAGTCCATAAGTACATCCTTCAAGGTCCCTGGTCGTGGGTGTATCGAGACGGGGCATCGATATACCAGAGTAGACTAGCGTATACGCTTCTCGACCCATGAGATGAGCAATGGATGATCCCATATCCATTGGTGTTTGACATCAGAGATGGTATACGGGTGCTCAGTGGAGACTGGGTACACTGGACGGACTCGCCGAGAACTCTCAGATGGTATTATACCTCACGTCAGATAACAGTTCTCTTGTGACACTTGTGCAGGTTAGTCTGTAGACCCGAGATCGTCATAGAGTCTTGTGTGATTCCCACTGTGCTTTGATTTCCACCTTACCACGTCCATGAGGGCGTCCAAAACGGTGGTTTTTGGGTACAGTCCCGAGTCACATGGAGGCAATGAGCGATAGGAAGGGTTTCGTCTCTCCCGGTATTGGGGGTTGATGTTGCGCTGTGCTCGATTGGCCGTAACAGGGAAGTCCCTGGCCAGGGCTGATTTAGAGATTTACTGGTAAATTTTACCAGTAGTTTCTCGACCCGTTATGAGCCTCACATCGGCACGACTTATCGGTTATTGGGGTCTGACGTTTACCACCCCTAGACTTGATATGCGACATATCAGACGAGGAGACCGGACTGTACGGGAAGTGTTACCGGCGGGCTTTTACAGGAGTTGGAGCGGGCTTGCTTGCTGATCTTCTGATCGCTCAATACTCGGGTAGCTGTTACGTCCAGTTAGTACCGCTGACGGCTTGTGGGTGCTTGATGTGATCATCACCTACTGCCGGCGTATTGACGAGTCTTTAGAGTCCTACATAGAGGTTTTATTGGCTCAGGCAAAACGAAATAGGAGCGCATATGTGATATGTGCGGGACCGAGAATGATGCGTGTATGTGATACCGTATTCTATTCTCGCGACTTTTTGTATCGGTCGATTATATATGATATAGCCGCGTTATCGAATCAAGTGTTGATTCGATAAGTCGATACATTGGAGGTTAGTCGGTTATATGAGATATGACCGGATTATTAAGTCAAGTGTTGATTTAATAATTTATTGTATAATTGTATATTTGATATACTAGTTTACATTAACTAACACTTGTTCACTTTAGGTTTTTCTTACATGTGCACACTTTGATATATATATGTGATATATATTAAAATGTGTTTTCTTTTTGTATCATGGTTGATGATACACTTGACTTGGGTGTGTAAGACATACACCATTCTATGTATTATGGTGGGTTATGATTATTTAAGATAATTACAAAATTAGTGGAGATTTGGAAAGAGCATGAAGCTTGTAGAAGCTTACTTTGCTTTGACAAAGTCTACTAGCTTTGTCTTTACCTTAGATTCCTTTTAACCTAACCATCACACTTAGCTATGGTAATGTCTCTACATGAGTTAGTATATGATACTTACTCACCATGGTTAGCTCACTCACTTGATCATTATCCTCATCTCTTTCTTTTCTTCTTCTATTTCATTTGTTAAAAGAAAAAAGCTTGCTAGGGTTTGATCAAAAGTGAGAAAGATTGTGAGAAATAAAATTCTAAAGAGAACCCACTTCCTATTTCTCCATCCTCTACTAAACTAGCACTTTAGTTTAGGGTGTTTGCTTTACTAATTCTCAAGTTAGTGAAGTAGAAGCTTGAGTTGGCATCCCCTCGACGTAGATCATCTTCGGCCTCGAAGACTTCAAGCAAGAACACGTCTTTCGCCTCGTGAAGCCATGTGTTGGGGTAAAAATTTACACCCCGGTTGACCGAGTCAAAGTCAAGGTCAACCCCCAAGCTAGGTGGGCCCAAGCCCAGGTCAAGCGGGCCCATCCCAAGTCGAGCCCGCGGCCAGCCTCCCCATGCCAACAATGAAATCATGTCATAAATAATTTTTATGTAATTTTTTATGCATGAATGTAAACATAATGGGCATAAAGCCAAATTCTTGTAAGCCCATGGCTTATGTGCAAAAAAAAATGGCACATGAGCCATGGGATGGGCAAAACACCATTTTGCAAAGCCCAAGAGGCTATATGTAAATATATAAGCCTATATAAGGCAAAATGATGATGAATAAAAAACAATACTTTTCATTCCCCCAAAAACTAGGATTCTTTGTGCCTCCTGCTCCTTCTCCAAGGTTCTAAACCTTCTCATTTCTTTTGAATTAAATCAAGTGTTTTACTCTTTCTTTTCCAAAACTAAGTAGTTTTCCACCACAAAACCCACAAAGGGGAACTCAGATCTCCCATCAGATCTCAAAAATGAGTGATTTTTTTAAAAATCTCCTACTTCTTGATCTTCAAGATCTGGCCAAACAACAGGAGGAAGAAGAAGAACCCCCTTCATCAGCTTCAAAACATCCTAGGAGTTCTAACTCCATATATATATATATATATATATAACAACAAATAATTCCTTTCTGAAGCATAGCTTCTGTTTCTGGGACTAAAAGCCCATTTTTCCTCGCCAGCGCTCGAGCGCCGAGCGCCCACGTGCCGACACGTGGCGCGCTAGCGCTCGAGCGCCGAGCGCCCACGAGCCGACACGTGGCGCGCTAGCGCTCGAGCGTAAAGCGCCCGCGTGCCGACACGTAGAGCGTTTGCGCTCCAGCGCCCTGCGCTCCAGCGCAAAGCGCCCACGTGCCGACACGTGGCACGCTTACGCTCAAGCACACTGCGCTCGAGCGCAAAGCGCCCACGTGCCGACACGTGGCACGAGCGCAAAGCGCCCACGTGCCGACACGTGGCGTGCTTGCGTTCAAGCGCACTGCGCTCGAGCGCAAAGCGCCCACGTGCCGACACGTGGCGCGCTTGCGCTCCAGCGCTCTGTACCCGAGCGCAAAGCGCCCACGTGCCGACACGTGGCGCGCTTGCGCTAAAGCGCACTGCGCCCGAGCTCAAAGCGCCCACGTGCAGACACGTGGCGCACCTGCGCTACACCTAAGTGCACAGCGCTCAAGGCGCTGGCCCCCACGTATCCTTTGGATGTCTTTTCCCCCTCTTTTTTTTATATATATGTACATACATATACATATACATATGTATACATATTTGCACACACACGTGCTCCACGACACTGTCCCCGTAAAAACTCTGCGTGGCTCTCGATATATCCAAAACCCCTTTTCAAAACACAACACACGTACACCGCACATTGAGTTCGCATGACCAGTTTAACCCGTTAATCGGTGGTTCCCTCGCCCCAAAGGCGAGGGGTAATTAACGGCAGCTTAGTCCGCGGCTGCCGGAGGTTTGGATCCCCACAATCAATAAACCCCGGCCTACCCCAGGCAGGGGGAATCTGTAGTACGCCTGACAAGGGCGCGCGTATTCCCATCTCAATGGGGTGACGAAAAACACCCTACAGATTCTGGCACGCCCGGTGGGACCAATCTCTCCTCCCATATTTCGGGTTAAACGTTCATGCGAACTCAATCAATATACATGTCTATATTTATACTAAAATAATGCTTTTTCATGCAGATTTTCAAGCAATCACCTTCCGACGATGTCTTCGATGATGAACTCAGCTCCCGTCTCCTACACGATGAGGATAGACTCTAGGACGGTCCTTCCGGCCAGTCTCGGGCGACAATGGGAGGAGCCGCTGCTACCATTCGGCTCTATTATGTTCATGCCAGTTGGCGCCATCCCAGCTCCTGAGGCCCCGGTGGCAGACAAACCGGTCTCGAAAGGCAGGATACCAAATGTGGTGGTCGCGAGGGCACCTCAGCCCAAGCGCAAGTCCGTTCCCGAACGACTCTCCATGGCCCCAGCTAGGGGCAAGGCCATCGACACCAACAAAGCTGCAAGGCGTTTCGAGAAAGCTCCAACGGTACCCTCAACAACTGCTCGATCGGGTGCTTTCTCTAAGCTCCCCGCCAATGAGAAAGAGACGACTGGATATAAGGTCCACACTGTCTACATGGTAGGCACGCGTAGCAAGAGCAAGAACGGGGCCACTACATCTCAAATCCAATCTGGCTTGAATGTGGTGGCCGCTTCCCAAGAACACCCGCCTTTCTATGGGAACAATCGACCGCCACGTTATTAAACTGGGAACAATCGACCGCCACGTCATTAAACTGGGAACAATCGACCGCCACGTCATTAAACTAGGAACAATCGACCTCTAAGTCGTTAAACTGGGAATGTAAAAAGAAATATGTGAATAAACAAAAAATGTGTAAATAAAAGAAAAAAATAAAGCCGAAATGATTGGGCAACTCGTAATAAAAATCAGCGAGTGAAAATAAAAATGAGAATAAAGCGGAAATGATGGGGCAACCGCGAATAAATAGCCGAAATGATAGGGCAATCACGATCTTCGCGATAAGAAAAGCTGAAAGGATAGAGCAATCGCGGTAAAACAAAAACAAAAAAAAACACAAACAAAAATCCAATTTTTCAAAATTCCCTCGGCCCTACGGTTAGTCCCCAAATTGACTACCGTATACAATCCATGGGCTCAAATAATTCTCATCATACCTATGCCCCTGGGTAGACCTCTAAGTCTATAAACTGGAAACAGATGACCTCCAAGTCGTTAAACTGGAAACATATGACCTCCAAGTCGTTAAACTGGAAATAGATGACCTCCAAGTCGTTAAACTGGAAACATATGACCACTACGTCGTTAAACTGGAGACAGACGACCACTACGTCGTTAAACTGGAAACAGATGACCTCTACGTAGTTAAACTGGAAACAGATGACCACCAAGTCCTTAAACTGGAGACAGACGACCTCTACGTCGTTAAACTGGAAACAGATGACCTCTAAGTCGTTAAACTGGAAACAGATGACCTCTACGTCGTTAAACTGGAAACAGATGACCACCAAGTCGTTAAACTGGAAACAGATGACCTCTACGTCGTTAAACTGGAAACAGATGACCTCTAAGTCGTTAAACTGGAAACAGATGACCTCTACGTCGTTAAACTAGAAACAGATGACCACGAAGTCGTTAAACTGGAGACAGACGACCTCTACGTCGTTAAAATGGAAATAGATGACCTCTAAGTCGTTAAACTGGAAGCGTTAGACCTCTAAGTCTTTAAACTGGAGACAGATGACCGCTAAGTCGTTAAACTGGGCACAATGGACCCCTAAGTCTTTAAACTGGAAACAGATGGACCCCTAAGTCTTTAAACTAGAAACAGATGACCTCTAAGTCGTTAAACTGGAAACAGTCGACCTCTAAGTCATTAAACTGGGAACGAGGGAAATCCACTCATGTGTCCTCATGATACATGAGGACAACAAACCTTTGTGGGATCCTTACGACTCACAAAGGAAAAACACACTTAGGAGTCCTCACGGCTCCTAAGGAGAAAATACACATGCGGGATCCTTACGACTCGCAGGGAGAAAATGCTTTTATGAGACCCTCACGGTCCATAAAATTGAAAAGTCTTAGGTGATAGGGATCTAAACCTGTCTCCTAAGCCATCGCTCCCCAACCCCCAAGTGGCGAATGATGAGTCGCTCCTAGTACCATATTCCAGTGCAGCGATGCTGACGCCAACCAAATTCCAAATTCAAATCCCAATGGCGAATGATGAGTCGCTCCTGGTACCATATCCCAGTGCAGCGATGCAGACGCCAGCCAAATTCCAAATCCCAAAGGCGAATGATGAGTCTCTCCTGGTACCATATTCCAGTGCAGCGATGCAGACGCCAACAAAATTCAAATTCCCAAAACTCTCCCAGCCTTACGGCTAGTCCCCAAATTGACTGCCGTATACAATCCACGGGCTCAAATAATTCTCTTCATACCCATGCCCCATCGCAATCACCAGTTACGCGGCCGGTCTCCGCTTTTGGAATTATGCTCCATTGAGAAGACCCACTCATGTGTCCTCACGATACATGAGGAGAACAAACCTTTGTGGGATCCTTACGAATCACAAAGGAAAAACACACTTGGGAGTCCTCACGACTCCTAAGGAGAAAATGCACCTACGGGATCCTTACGACTCGTAGGGAGAAAATGCCTTTATGGGACCCTCACGGCCCATAAAATTGAAAAGCCCTAGGCGATAGGGATCTAAACCTGTCTCCTAAGCCATCGCTCCCCAGTCCCTAAGTGGCGAATGATGAGTCGCTCCTGGTACCATATTCCAGTGCAGCGATGCAGACGCCAACCAAATTCCAACTCCCATACCCCAATGGCGAATGATGAGTCGCTCCTGGTACCATATTCCAGTGCAGCGATGCAAACGCCAACAAAGTCCCAAAATGTTTTTGGCCCTACGGTCTGGATCATACATCCTGCAAAACCGTATACAATCCACGGGCGTAAAACGATCCCAATCTCTCCCAAGTCCTACCGGCGAGACCACATTCAAAGTCCCACCGGCAGGGAAGATTCAAAAAAAAAAGAGAAGAAGAAAAAAAAAGAATGTATGACCACAAGCAAAATGGGCACGAATGAAAACCCGAAAGGGCTCCGTGAGTAAAAACAGCAGGACTGCCGGCGAGTTTGTGAAAACCCGAAAGGACGCAAACTCGTGAAAAAGAGATGAAATGCACTCGCAAAGTCCTCTCGACTTTGTGAGGAGAAAATTCCCGCGTGAGATCCCTATGACTTACAAAGGAGCCACACACTTAGGAGTCCTCACGACTCCTAGGGAGAAAATACACCTACGGGATCCTTACGACCCGTAGGGAGAAAATGCTTTTATGGGACCCTCACGGCCCATAAAATTGAAAAGCCTTAGGTGATAGGGATCTAAACCTGTCTCCTAAGCCACCAATTCCCAAATCCTTCCGGGACAAATGATGAGTTGCTCCTGGCATTATTCCAGTGCAGCAATGCAGATGCCAAACAAAAACCAATCCAAATCCTCCCGGGGAAAATGATGAGTTACTCCTGGCATTATTCCAGTACAGCAATGCAGATGCCAAAACAAAACCAATTCCTAAATCCTCCCGGGGCAAATGATGAGTTGCTCCTGGCATTATTCCAGTGCAGCAATGCAGATGCCAAAACAAAACCAATTCCCAAATCCTCCCAGGGCAAATGATGAGTTGCTCCTGGCATTATTCCAACGCAGCAATGCAGATGCCAAACAAAAAACTAAATCCAAATCCTCCCGGGGCACATGATGAGTTGCTCCTGGTATTATTCCAGTGCAGCAATGCAGATGCCGACAGAAAACCAATTCCCAAATCCTCTCAAGACAGATGATGATTCGCTCCTGGTACCATATTCCAGTGTAGCGATGCTGATGTCAATCCAAATCAAATCAAACCAACCTCTATGGCAGAATCATGCTCCGTCCCAGAATTTACCCCGTGTCGAAATCATGCTTCGCCTCGGGATATCTACCTTCCCTGCCGAAATTATGCTCCGCCTCGGAATCAAGTCAACCACCCGACACTCCGCGCCGGGGAAAAGTCGATCAGCGACACTCCGTGCCGGGGAAAAGTCAACCCGACACTCCGCGCCAGGGAAAAGTCAATCAGCGACACTCTGCGCCGGGGAAAAGTCAACCCGCGACACTCTGCGCCGGGGAAAAGTCGATCAGCGACACTCCATGCCGGGGAAAAGTCAACCAGCGACACTCCGCGCCGGGGAAAAGTCCATCAGCGACACTCCGTGCCGGGAAAAAGTCAACCCGACACTCCGCGCCGGGGAAAAGTCGATCAGCGACACTCCATGCCGGGGAAAAGTCAACCAGCGACACTCCGCGCCGGGGAAAAGTCCATCAGCGACACTCCGTGCAGGGGAAAAGTCAACCCGACACTCCGCGCCGGGGAAAAGTCGATCAGCGACACTCCGTGCCGGGGAAAGTCAACCCGACACTCCGCGCCGGGGAAAAGTCGATCAGCGACACTCCGTGCGGGGGAAAAGTCAACCCGCGACACTCCGCGCCGGGGAAAAGTCGATCAGCGACACTCCGTGACGGGGAAAAGTCAACCAGCGACACTCCGTGCCGGGGAAAAGTCGATCAGCGACACTCTGTGCCGGGGAAAAGTCAACCCGACACTCCACGCCGGGGTAAAGTCGATCAGCGACACTCCGTGCCAGGTAAAAGTCAACCACCGACACTCCGCGCCGGGGAAAAGTTGATCAGCGACACTCCGTGCCGGGGAAAAGTCAACCCGACACTCCGCGCCGGGGAAAAGTCGATCGGCGACACTCCGTGCCGGGGAAAATTCAACCTGACACTCCGCGCCGGGGAAAAGTCGATCCGCGACACTCCGTGCCGGGGAAAGTCAACCCGACACTCCGCACCGGGGAAAAGTCGATCAGCGACACTCCGTGCTGGGGAAAAGTCAACCACCGACACTCCGCGCCGGGGAAAAGTCGATCAGCGACACTCCGTGCCGGGGAAAAGTCAACCCGACACTCCGCGCCGGGGAAAAGTCGATCAGCGACACTCCGCGCCGGGGAAAAGTTAACCACCGACACTCCGCGCCGGGGAAAAGTCGATCAGCGACACTCCGTGCCGGGGAAAAGTCAACCCGACACTCCGCGCCGGGGAAAAGTCGATCAGCGACACTCCGTGCCAGGGAAAAGTCAACCACCGACACTCCGTGCCGGGAAAAAGTCAACCACCGACACTCCGCGCCGGGGAAAGTCGATCAGCGACACTCCGTGCCGGGGAAAAGTCAACCACCGACACTCCGTGCCGGGGAAAAGTCAACCCGCGACACTATGTGCCGGGGAAAAGTCGATCAGCGACACTCCGTGCCGAGGAAAAGTCAACCCGACACTCCGCGCTGGGGAAAAGTCGATCATTGACACTCCGTGCCGGGGACACGTCAACAAGCGACACTCTGCATCGGGGAAACGTCCAGCACAGACACTTCGCATCAGGGAAACGTCCAACAACGACACTCCGTGCCGGGGAAACGTCAAGCAGACACTCCGTGCCGGGGACACGTCAGCAAGAGACACTCCGCATCAGGGAAACATCTAACAGCGACACTCCGTGCCGGGGAAACGTCAAGCAGACACTCCGTGCCGGGGACACGTCAACAAACGACACTCCATGCCGGGGAAACGTCAACACAGACACTCCGTAACGGGGAAACGTCAAGCAGACACTCCATTTCGGGGACACGTCAGCCAACCGACACTCCGCCTCGGGGAAACGTCGACCAGCGACACTCTGTGCCGGGGGCATGTCTACCAAATCGCTCCAGATCAGAGCGTCGACCGTCCATGTCGCAAAACGGGCAGTGCAGACTCCCCACAAATCGGGAACGAAATCACTCCGGGTCAGGGAAACGTCTACCACGGACACTCCGTCTCGGAGACGCCTCAAGCGTCGACCGTCCATGTCACAAAAAGGACAGTGCAGGCTTCCTACAAAGCAGGAACCGGATCACTCCGGGCAAGGGAAACGTCTACCACGGACACTCTGTCTCGGAGACGTGTCAAGCGTCGACCGTCCACGTCATAAAAAGGGCAGTACATCCTAAAAAGTGGGAACCAAAGCAAGTCGCCTCCACGTGAAAGAAGATCCATCAATTTCATGCACACGACCCATATGTGCGGTGTGCATTTGTTGATGGGGGGCAATTTGTTGGGGTAAAAATTTACACCCTGGTTGACCGAGTCAAAGTCAAGGTCAATCCCCAAGCTAGGTGGGCCTAAGCCCAGGTCAAGCGGGCTCATGCCCAAGTCGAGCCCGCGGCCAGCCTTCCCATGCCAACAACGAAATCATGTCATAAATAATTTTTATGTAATTTTTTATGCATGAATGTAAACAAAATAGGCATAAAGACAAATTCTTGTAAGCCCATGGCTTATGTGCAAAAAGAAATGGCACATGAGCCATGGGATGGGTAAAACACCATTTTGCAAAGCCCAAGGGGCTATACGTAAATATGTAAGCCTATATAAGGCAAAATGATGATGAATAAAAAACAATACTTTTCATTCCCCCAAAAACTAGGGTTCTTTGTGCCTCCTGCTCCTTCTCCAAGTGTAACGTTTCCAAAATAATAAAATATTATTTTCGGGAATTTTTATAATTTAATATTATTTTAATGAATATTTTAATATTCGGGTATAATTAAATACAAATAAATGGGGAAAATTATGGAAAATTCTAAAATAGGGTATTTTATGGAATTATGCCATTTTAAAGTTTTAAGATTAGTTATATGCTAATTTAGTGCTAATCGTGATTAAAAATCGCTAATTGGATTTTTAGCTTTTTTGTGCAAAAATATGCACATATCATTTTCCACACTTGTTACACTTGTGTTACATTTCTATGGCCATGGTTGTTCATTTGGGTTCACTATTGGAGTGAGAAGGAAAAGAAAAAGGAAAAGAAAAGAAAAGGAAAAAGTAGCATGATGAGAGAGAGAGAGACCAGGTCAACCCCCACTTTTTGAACCATACCCATCATTTTCTCACACCCATTTCTCTCTCCCCTCTCATGGAGCTGCTGCTGCTCCTGCTCCTGCTCCCTCTCATTTCCCTCCCCTTCACTTCATAGATCCCTCTCATTTCCCTCACCAAAACCCCATTCCCACTTCACAAAACTTGCTCCCAAGCTCACTAGCTACACATTGAACCCAGCAAGATTGGATTTGGAGGACTTTGAGCAACTCAAGAATTTTCTTGAGTTGCCAAAGGAGGTAATTTCTGCACCTATTAGAGTAGTATCTCATTTCTTGTGCATCAATACTAGTTTTGTGTCGATATGGTGTCGTTTGATGGATTTGTGAAACTTCAAGTTAGGGTTTATGTGGGATCTGAAATTAAAGATGAAATTGAGGATTGTGGTGACCTTAGAACCCCTTGTGTGATGCTAATTTGGACCCAAACCTGAACTTGAAACCAGAATACGGAATTATGAGACGATGTCGGAGAAAAACTGTGAATCTGTGATCGTATTTAAGAATCTGCTATAACCCCGAGACCCCAAAAATAAAACTGAGTTGACAGAGAGATGTGCAGGCACCATGGAACCACTACGCCAAACCCTAGCCCCCAACTCAAAAGTACGGCCGCCAATTTATTCCTTCTGGCCGCAAATTGCGGCCAGAGCAGGAGGGAATTGCCTCGATTTTTGTGCATGGCCCTATTTCCTCTAGTCTTGACCCTGGGTATGTCTAGTTTTGACTGATTCCAGTTAGGGTAAAATATGGGTTGATTTGCTTGAGTTGGCGTATAATTTACGAATTATTTTAGCATGGATTTTGGTATTTGATGATTCATTCCTGTCGGGTGGCGTTTGGACGTCAACGACAAGTGGATATTGATCGTGTTTACATGCGAGTCGATAGGTTTTTACCTATGCGAGTAGCGTGTGCTATTTTGGTTTATGTGATTTTCATGTGCTTTAGCGTTGTGATATACTTGTAGGTACCCTACGTGATGTTGAGGCGAAGAAGATGAAGATAGCGACATCGGCATCGGCACACGAGAAGCAAGGTGAGTAGATTTATATCTACGGGGAGAAGTCGGGTGGATGGCGTATAGCACCCCCGCAGTCCGTGGTGATGTATACGAATACGTATACACACATATATTTATTATGTGTTTAGGATTATTGATGGTAATAATGGTATTATTGGTGATAAGGATGTATTGGTTTAGTATAGTGCGAAACCCTAGAGTAGTGGTTGCACCCATACATACACGTACACATATACTTGCATACATTCTTTCATTAATCTGTGCGCATATAGAGGTGTGTATATCTACACATGGGTATGGGACTATGTGTTCATATACGGAATTGAGGATGATACATGGGATTGAGATAAGTCGATGAGGTTTGATTGAGGCCGTGAGATTCGGCGATATGACAGAGTTCGTTTTTGTGATGTGATATGATGGTAGTGATACCGGATATGTGATGAGATGAATGTGATATTGACCCATACCCAGCCATTGGGATGCCGTACGACGATTTACCGTACGAGCTTTATATTGATGTTAGATCCGCACTCATGACTCGAGGATGTTATATGATATACTGTATCGTACGTGATACTGTTGAGGCGAGGTCACCGACTATATATGTATATCGACCCAGATTTAGGTGGTTTCCGTACCCCTCCCGATTGACTTGATTGTTGGGTTCGTAGTTCGCATAGTAGGCGTTAGACTAGACCCGAGTCATACCTATTTCAAAACTAACGAATCGGGGATATTTTAAAGATAGGCAGAAGGGTTTATACGGATATTTTCAAACGACGCATCTTTTCTTACAACACCGTAGCCCTTATTTTACCAAAAGCCCTGTTTCGTCTAATTTCAAAAGGCAAGGTTGCATGTTATATTTATTGAGATAGGTTCTTTACTGTTGCGCTGATTATTCGATTCCGCATATTCATGCCATTTGCATTGCTGTGCTTGTGCTATTGATAAATTATAATCATGCTGCTAGGACACCAGCACCATTATCGATAATGCGTATGTTCCACGTACACTTGTTGCTGGCTCACACACTTCATCATCGATAATTGCCATGTCACTACACTGTAGTACTGTTGCATTCAGTGTATGTTGCTTACATTTCTTTACATGTCGCATACATCATGCTTTCTGATTATACGCATTGAGATATGTTGTTTCCATGATATTTCTGGTTTTTGGGAACCGTGGGTGTTTCAAAAGGAGAATATATAATTGTTTTAAAAACCCGGTTACCCTCGATATGATATTTCAGTGCGTCCATCATGTGTTTTCTCGGTGCTGAGAGCGACATGTGAAACCCGATTCGAGGAGGCGGATGAGGCCGATTGCGGGTACATGGTGGACCCAGTATGGTACCCCGGGGCAAGAACGGTTTCGCTGTGTAGTAGACGGTGAGCCTGGCAGTGGGACCACTACCTACCGGTGATTGGTTGGACCTGGCGGTTATCCGGAGGATACTGACCAGAGTTGATAGATGGATATGGGCGTACTGCCGGGGCCGAGGGCCGATACCGCAGACAGAGCCCGTGGGCCGATCCGGACTGACGGAGCCCGATATATGAGGATTTACGTGCCGATGCTGGGCACAGTTTTCATGATGTTTTCGAGTGTCAATGCTGGGCACTCCGGTTCCATGATTTTGACGTGTCGCGAGGGACACATGTGGTTTATTTCCTCATATTTCCATGCATGTGCTGATGATATTTACATGCATGATGGTTATTATCATTGGGTGACGAATGGACGGGATCCACGTATATGTAGATTTGATTACATTGATCATACTCCACATTTATGATATGCTATTACCTGAGGCACTAGCACGAGCACTTGGCACTACACTCATGCATAGAGATTACCTTGCCAGTTTAGCATGCTTCAGACTTATTCATATTGAGGTTTATTTATATCTGATCGTATTGACCTAGGATGGGTCATGCATTCGATCTCTGCTTGTAGATATTTTCTATTCACGAGTTGGCAACTCACCCCCGTTGTGCCACAGTTCTTGCAGGTTTTGCCGTACAGATTCCATAGCGGCAGTTCTGGCACACTGCTTCCTTATGGGTGACTTGCTTGGGTAGGTGGGTTCTTTTGTATCAGAACCGCCATTGTTCATGTATTATTCATTGTATCTAGAAATTCCATCAATCAAAACTTGTATATTGTTTCAGACTTAAAAAACAGTGTTGTATTATTTCGACCTTAGAGTCGCGCTTGTAGTATTACGGTTTTCTGGCTGTTTTGAGTTCTTCTTGGGTTTTGATCCTCGCCCTTTGGCGTTGTATATTATTATTGCTTGCATGGTTGTGACCGTCAATTGACGAAGAGCTAGCTCCCGCTTGGGGATGCCTTTTATCATTTCATATATATTATTCTTGTTGTACCCCGTTCGGGGCCAGTTTTTACAAAGGAAACTCTGCCGAAATTTTCAGGAAAGGTTACACATTTTTAAAAATGCATATTCGGCTTAGTTGTTTAAAAACTTTGATTTTCGAAACATGATTTCTTTACTTCTTAAAACCAGTTTTCCTTATTTACTCTTTAAATGGTTTTAGATTTCTGGGCTTTTGGCTTACTTGGATCAGATGGGGTCTTATAGACTTCATATGGTTCAAGGGCCAGTCATGTGCTCTTTCGGGACGTGACACCAAGGTTCTAAACCTTCTCATTTCTTTTGAATTAAATCAAGAGTGTTACTCTTTTTTTTCCAAAACTAAGTATTTTTCCACCACAAAACCCACAAAGGGGAACTCAGATCTCCCATCAGATCTCAAAAAAGAGAGATTTTGAGATCTCGCATCTCTTGATCTTCATGATCCAGCTGACGGGGGAGGAAGAAGAAGAACCCCTTTCACTAAACCCAAAAAAAAAACACTCAGGAGTCCAACTCCTCTCTGATTTCTCTCCCGAGAAATTTTTTTGGCTAAAAGCCTCTTTTCCTCGCCGGCACTACAGCGCAGAGCGCCCGCGTGCCGACACGTGGCGCGCTTGCGCTCGGCGCTCGAGCGCAAAGTGTCCAGGTGCCGACACGTGGCGCGCTTGCACTACAGCGCCCTGCGCTCAAGCGCAAAGCGCCCACGTGCCGACACGTGGCGCGCTTACGCTCAAGCGCAAGTGCTCGAGCGCAAGTCGCCCCAGTGCCGACACGTGGCACGCTTGCGCTCAAGCGCAAGCGCTCGAGCGCAAGTCGCCCCTTTGCCGACACGTGGCACGCTTGCGCTCCAGCGCAAGCGCTCGAGCGCAAGTCGCCCCCGTGCCGACACGTGGCGCACTTGCGCTCGATCATCAGGCGCTAAAGCGTAAAGCGCCCACGTGCCGACACGTGGCGTGCTTACGCTCAAGCGCAGAGCGCCCACGTGCCGACACGTGGCACTCTAGCGCCTGAGCGCACAGCACCTAGGCGCACAGCGCCCAAGGTGCTGCCCCCCGCATCCTTTTGATGCCTTTTCCCCCTCTTTTTATGTGTGTATATATATATATATATATATATATATATATATATATATATATATATATATATGTTAGTGTATGTGCCCTAGGGGCCATTATTGTATCATACTAGTTTGTATATTACTTAATGGAAGCTTGGGATATTCACATGTATATAACAGTCTTGCTAAACATGGTAGTATGCTACTTGGTTTTTCTATCTTAATATGTGAGTATACGTATTGATAGAGCTCTTAGGATCTTGCTTGACTACCAGCGTTGTGATGGCAGTCACACTAGTGGGGGCTGGGTAGTCTACAAGCACATCCTTATTCAGGTCCCTAGTCGTTGGATTATCGAGACAGGGTATCGATACTCCGGAGTAGACTAGTGTGTACGCTTCTCATCCCAGTTGGGAAGATGGTCTGTCCCACAGCCGTCAGTACGTCGTACTGGAGATAGTATGCAGGTGCTCGTTAGGTTACAGGTACACCGGACAGGACTCACAGGGAATTATTGGTTGGTTTTATACCAGTCGTCAGTGAACAGTTCCCAGGTGACATGAGTACAGCATAGTCCGCAGACTTGACACTGCTACTTCGCCTCGAGTGTGTCCTACTGTTCTTAGATTGCTACCCTACCACGGCTCAAAGGAGTCGTGCAAACAGGTAGCAGTTGGGTGCAGTCCCGAGCACTTGGAGGCAGTGGCGGTTAGACAGGATTCGTCTCTCCCGGTATTGGGGGTTGATATCGCGCTGTGTCAGAGAGCCATTACGCAAAGTCCCTGGCCAAGGCAAGCGAGATTTGCTGGTAGGTTCCAGTAGTTTCTCAAGGTGTAATGGGCTTCGCTCCGACACGACTTATACCGCTATTAGGGGACTGACGCTTGCCGCCCCCTAGGCCCGATATGCGATAGTCTTAGACGAATGGACCGGACTGTATGGAGATTGTCACATCAGACTCAGTAGGAATTTGGATGGGTTTCCTCATCGGCCTTCTTATCGACATCTACCTGGGGACCATTACGTACAGCTAGTGCCGCTTGCGGTCTGTGGTTAAACCCACTGCCAGCGTAGTAGTCGAGTCTCTAGAGTCCCACACAGAGAGTTTCCCTACTCCAGGCGAAACGATATAGAGGTCGTATGGTTTTACGACAAGGGTTCGGACGCATACGTGTGTTTACGCACGTACGACTTTCGGACAGTTTTTACTAGTCGGCTTTTGTTTAAGCCAGTTACTAGTATCCGGTTATTGGATTTATACAGTCTAAAGTTTTTCCGTGTTTTCACGGATAGGAGGGGCGTTCTCGTAATTGCGCGAGAAGCTTCTAGAAGATGGTGACTAAGGGGGTTAAGGTGGCATATACATTAAATGAGATTAGTGAGTCATATGGATGATTCATCCATGTCATTAATGCATCATAAATGCTTAATGACTCATGGAGATGAATCACCATTAGATATTTATCATGCATGGTTGTAAATCATTTTCTTTTCTTTTCTTGAAAAACAATAATGCTTGATATATATTATGAAAGCTCATTTTCTCATTTCATATTATTCTTCTCACCTTCTCTCTCCTCAAGCTTCCTCTCTTCAAACCCTAATCCTCCCCTCTCATGTGTTGAGTACAAGGATTAGTTAGACAACTTAATCCATAACCCTCACTCTATATCATCTAGGTACTTTGATTAGCACTTAAAGAAACCTAGTTGCCTCAAGTTTAGAGGCAAAGCTTGGAGTAAAGCTCTCATGGTGGATCGTCTACTACTTGGAGAAAGCCGAGGAGGAGGTGGAGTTCGTAAAGACGAAGGATACGGTTCTTAAGGTATAATCACTTCACATAGTAGTTTAGAACTTCTATGTTTGATGTTAGTTATCGTTTAGCTTCGATTCATGAGGTTAGTCGATATTTAAGCAAAGAACAAGATCGTTTTTCATATTTCCGCCTCCCCGCAAGTCGTGGGGTGTTGCACATCGACTTACAGTGGTATCAGAGCCTCGCTAAACAATAATTAACTCATTAGCAAAGTCGCAAGAATTTCGAACGCAAAAAGAACCGGAAACATCGTCGCATTAACACAGTTTCTGTCGAAATTAAAACAGGCCCTAAAAATTTTTCAGGGACCTGCAGAATAATAAGGAGGAAATTATAGGGGTACTCAAGAAATTTGGTCGCGTAACTCGGCTAACTTGCCGCGGAACCGCGGCGGATCCATGCGATCTGCCGCGGATCCGCGGCCGAGTTAGGGCCGAGTCGGCCCAAATTTCTTCAGTGGCCTTCTGATGTTAACAGTGATATTTCTGGATGTTTATTTTTCTGCTCAAGTCTCAGGTGCACAGAGAAGTATTGGAGTAGAATCTAATGTGTTTGCACGATCGAAATTTTACGATGTTTGCTAATATGATTATATCTGTGATTGTATAATGTGTTCATAAACCTCCCCTAACTGCTAGTATGTCGGTTGGCAGGGGGTTGCACATTTCTGTAATGGATTTTATCTGTTTGTGGATGTGAACTGTATTGGACTGTTGTGATGATTAGCCGGGGTTTTGCGATGGGTTATTATTTAATTCATTTGATGTAAATGTAATTTGTTGTAATATTATTTTTGCGGGGCACATCCAGGTTGCGGTTGTAGCCACCGTTGTATTATTTCATTTTACTGTTTTTGCTCCTAGGATAGACCCAAGGTGGGGTGCACAAACTACCGGGTACTTTGAAGTGTTTAGTGGCCTACTCACTTTGTTGAGGGAGACCGCTTCACTTCGGGTATTTGGCGGGTAGTTTGCCGTACCCGTAGGGGTCTAGGGTGGGGTAATGGCTATTCATCACAACTGTGCAATCCGTCTTTTGTTGCAGGCTCTAAACAAACGCGGATTGCTTGCAAATCCAATAAAGTTCATATGAGATCTGGAATGCCTATTATTGCGTCTGACGAATGTACAATATCTATATATGATAGCTATTTAGACGTCACTTATGTTTTACACCCGCGCTAGCCCAGCCCCCGCTCTGTCGTTAGTTAAGTAACCTAACGGGTGATGACGGGACCCAGAGGCGAATGCGGATGGCATAAGAGGACGTTATATTTTCGTTGTTTTCTGCAATGATAGGTTAATGATGGGACGCATTATTTATAATGCAAAGAAAATAAACCAAAAGTTTAATCGTTGGAACAATTTAAAAGAAACCACTCGGTTATTTTTAAACAGATGATATTTTTTAAATTGCGGAGCTTTAACCACTCCTTTTAAAAGCTATCAGGTTCCTTCGGTTATATCAAGTTCACTATGTTCACGGTTTCGCCAAAACCATTCGTAGCCCTCCGTCATTTCATCTGGGTATTCAGTAGTATTCAAGCTATTTATTTTGACCTAACGACAAGGCATAGTGTTTGGTAGCTACTGGGTATTCATTTGTTGCATAGATAGATGAGTTAGTTTGGGACAGTCGTATTATCATTTTGGCCGAACGTCAAGGATATATACGGATGGGTTCAAATTGACAAGATAATGATGGGAAGAACTTGACATGTGACTTATGACATTTTGACCTAACGCCATGATCATAAGAGCATGGGGCAAAAAAAAATTCATATCGGGAATTTCTAAAGAAACTGAAATTCGCAAAGAGATGCATACCATTTGGAGTTTAATGAATGTTGGTAGGATTCCTTCAACATTATCATACGATGATATTTGGATCCCAATTCTACTGTGAGTATATGCTACTCATCAGGATATTCGTCACTTAACGATCAATGCTATAAACCAAGTAGGTGTCAAGAAAGGTGTCACCGGGGTTACGCCCCCAGAGAAAAGAGATTATCTAATTAAGGAACTTCGCGAAAGTATTGGAAAACCTCCCTCGAAGTATCGACACTAGCCTGGCTGAACGGTTAAGCAAGTATTGTACGGTGAGAATAGTCCTGGCTAATTCTTCTTTTATGGTTTGGGGAAGGATTCGAGAAACAGTGGGAGCCATCCAGTTTAGATAAACTAAAACCACTCTAAACTTGCAAGAACATCAAGCTAAAGAGTTTTCTTCTCTCTCTCCTATTTGCAGCGACCCTGAAAATGACTGGACTTAAGTTACTTTTAGAGAAAAATATACTGACATGGCCAAACTATAAAGATTGGCTGCGGAATGTCAAAATGGCTTTGACCTATGACAAATTGGGGTACGTCCTCACCGCTACGGCACCTGCTGTCCCTGGTCCCAAATCCAGTAATGCGGATAAGGAAATCCGCAAAACCTGGGATTTCGATTGCGCGAAAGCCAAGTGCATCATGCTTGCCTCAATGAACAATGAACATCAGAGGAGGCACGAGGATATGGAACTAGATGCCATATTTCTCTATACAAAGGAACTTTATGGAGAGCAATCTCGTATAGCAAGATACAAGACCTCTAAGAACTTGTTTCGAGCGAGGTTGGCTGTCGGGTCATCGGTAGGAGAACATGTCCTAAAGATGATCGGCTATATAGAAGAGCTCGCAGACCTTGGGACGACTTTGGATAATGAGCTCTATAAAGACCTTATTCTCCAGTCCCTTCCTCCCACCTACGCCCAGTTTATCCTGAACTTCAACATTCAAAGAAAAGAAGTTGAACTTCCGGAACTCCTGAACATGTTAAGGAGTGCAGAGGGCACCTTGCAGAAGGCAAGGGAAACACCCACTATGTTTGTTAGTGGTGCTTCTTCTTCCAGGTCCAAGGCTAAGGCCACAGGAAGGAAAAAGAAGGCCGCCCCCAGACCTAGAGGAGGTGTAAGTAAGGTGGGAGGGAAGGGAAAGAAAAAGTTTGCGGTACCGGTAGTGGGCCAGGATGAGTGCTTCCATTGTCATAGGAAAGGGCACTGGAAGAAGGATTGCAAGGCGTGGAACGCCAAGAACCAGGAACCGAAACAAGCTGTGGCTTCGACTTCAGGTGTGTTTGTAATTGAGAATTGTCTGTCAATCAACCCTACTTTCTGGGTATTGGATACCGGATCAGGATCTCATTTATGCAATTCATGTAGGGTTCCTCGGCATCCTAATGAAGTCTCACAAGGCATCGAACCATGCCAATTTCAAAAATTATTGGTGCCGAGAAACCCTAATACGGATCTTAGACTAGATTTCTAGGCGAAATATGATTCTAGTTAACAAATTAACTAAAGGTCGGAAGTTACAACCTTTGTAGATCCGGATTTCCACTTCCTTAGCTCCACGTAGTCGTCCTCTCGCTGTCCTTTTCGAATCCTAGACTCATTCGTCGGGTTCATCGGGAAAACGAGCGGAATAGGTCGTCGGCTTCGTGCCGAAGATGATCTACGTCGAGGTTGCGCAAGCTCAAGCTCCAACTTCACCAAGTTGTGAAACTTATGAAGAAAACACCCAAAACAACTTGGCAAGAGGTAGAGGGTGAAGAAATAGAAGGTGGGTTCACTTTAGAATTGGATTTCACTCACTTATGCTCAAGTTGCCATTGATGGGATTTTGTTTTCTCTCTTGAAGAAGAAGGAGATGAAGAAGAAAGAATATGATAAGTATATTGAAAAAGAATAATAAAATCAAATACTTATCATGTTCTAACCTAGGTTAAGTGTAGAGAATAAACCATGGTCACTTGAGAGGGTTAGGGTTAAGCATGAAGATAAGGATGGTTACAAAAGTCAAAGCTTCATGAAGCTTCAACTTAAAACAAAAAAAGCCACCATTCTTATCATAATCCTTTTCAAATAAATAAACAAATAAATAAATAAAAAGGCAAAACCCTAATGAGCAAGCATCATCAAACATGATACAAAGATGTGCACAAAAGTATATCACATATACAACATGTACATCAAGTGAGAAAATCCATTTAAAGTGAACCAATACTAGATAATGCAATGCAATATATCAAATATATAATTATGCATTAAATCATTAAATCAACATTTGATTCAATGATCCGGTCATGTCGCACATAACCGACTAGAATCCAATGTATCGATTTATCGAATCAATGATTCGATAACTAGGTCATATCGAATATAACCAATCGAAACATATATCGCGAGAATGAAATGCGGTATCACATACACGCATTATTCTCGGTCCTGCACATATCTCATATGCGCTCCTATTTCGTTTCGCTTGAACCAGGAAACCTCTGTGTAGGACTCTAAAGACTCGTCAATACGCCGGTAGCAGATGATGATCATATCAAGCACCCACAAGCCGCAAGCGGTCTGCTAAACGTAACGGCCATACAGGTATTGAGCGATCAGAAGATCGACGAGCTAGTCCGTTCACACTCCTGTGAATCCAACCAGTAACACTTACCGTACAGTCCGGTCTGTTCGTCTGATACGTCGCATATCAAGTCTAGGGGTGGTAAACGTCAGACCCCAATAACCGATAAGTCATGCCAATGTGAGGCTCATAACGGGTCGAGAAACTACTGGTAACACTTACCAGCAAATCTCTGATCAGCCCTGGCCAGGGACTTCCCTGTTACGGCCAATCGAGCACAGCGCAACATCAACTCCCAATACCGGGAGAGACGAAACCCCTCCTATCGCTCATTGCCTCCATGTGACTCGGGACTGTACCCAAAGACCACCGTTTTGCACGCCCTCATGGACGTGGTAAGGTGGAGATCAAAGCACAGTGGGAATCACACAAGACTCTATGACGATCTCGGGTCTACAGACTAACCTGTACAAGTGTCACCTGAGAACTGCCATCTGACGTGAGGTATAATACCATCTGGGAGTTCTCGGCGAGTCCGTCCAGTGTACCCAGTCTCCACTGAGCACCCGTACACCATCTCTGATGTCAAACACCAATGGATATGGGATCATCCATCGCCCATCTCATGGGTCGAGAAGCATATACGCTAGTCTACTCTGGTATATCGATGCCCTGTCTCGATACACCCACGACTAGGGACCTTGAAGGATGTACTTATGGACTACCATGTCCCCATTAGTATGATCTGCATCATAGTCCAGGTAGTCAAGTACACATCCTAAGGGCTTTACCAACATGTAACTATAAGACAGTATAAAGAGACTAGTGTACATGTTAAGATAAAGAGCAACCAGATAGCATACTATCATGTCGAGCAAGAAAGTCATCTCTATATATGTCCAAGCATCCAATATAATATACATCATCTGTACAATACTGGCCTCTAGGGCATACATACAACTAACAATCTCCCACATGCACTAGGGCCAGCTGCTGTAGTATCGCATACCGAGCATCCCGAAGAGTCTCTCAAACTGTATCTGGGGAATGGCCTTCGTGAGTGGATCCGCCGTGTTGTTCTTCGTGTCAACTCTCCTGACCTCGATCTCCCGGCGATCAACTATCTCCCGGATCAGGTGATACCGCCTCAGAATATGCCTGGATCGCTGATGGGACCTGGGTTCCTTGGCCAAAGCCACCGCTCCATTGTTATCGCAATACAAAGGTATTGGATGCTCAATGGATGGAACCACTCCAAGTTCAGTAATGAACTTCTTGACCCAGACAGCCTCTTTGGCAGCATCGTTGGCAGCGATGTATTCAGCCTCCATCGTCGAGTCTGCCACGGTTTCCTGCTTGGAACTCTTCCAGCTAACCGCCCCTCCGTAAAGGGTAAAGACAAAACCCGACTGCGACTTAGAGTCGTCCTTATCACTCTGGAAGCTCGAATCGGTAAAGGACTCCACTTGGAGCTCTCCGTTACCATACACCAAGAACATATCTCTAGTCCTTCGCAAGTACTTGAGAATTCTCTTCACAGCTGTCCAGTGACTCTCTCCAGGATCAGCTTGATACCTGCTCACTACACTTAGTGAGTATGCTACATCGGGTCTGGTACATAGCATCGCATACATGATAGAGCCTACTGCCGAAGCATAGGGTATCCCTAGCATGCGAGCTCTCTCCAAATCAGTCTTGGGAGACATCTCTTTGGAGAGAGTGACTCCAGAGATCGTGGGCAAATTCCCACGCTTGGACTCTTCCATACTAAACCTCTTTAGTATGGTGTCAATGTACCTGGATTGGGACAATCCCAATATCCTTTTGGATCTATCTCTATAGATCCTGATTCCCAATATGCAGGAGGCATCACCAAGATCTTTCATTGAGAATCTATGTGATAAGAAGAGCTTGACCGATTGCAGCATAGGAATGTCATTTCCTATCAAGAGTATGCCGTCCACGTACAATACGAGGAAGACAACCTTACTCTCTGCCACCTTCTTGTAGATACAAGGTTCATCTGGATTTTTGACGAAATCAAACTCTTTGATAACGACGTCAAAGCAGATGTTCCAACTCCGCGATGCTTGCTTTAATCCATAAATGGATTTAAGCAGCTTGCACACCTTCCCGCTGCTCCCACTGTCTACGAAGCCCTCTGGCTGAGTCATGTACACGCACTCTTCTAAATCACCATTTAGAAAGGCGGTCTTAACATCCATTTGCCAGATTTCGTAATCATGATAAGCAGCGATGGCAAGCATGATCCGGATGGATTTAAGCATAGCCACTGGAGAAAAGGTCTCGTCATAGTCCACACCTGGTCTTTGACGAAAACCCTTTGCTACAAGTCTAGCTTTGAAAGTCTCCACTTTCCCATCTACACCAAGTTTTTTCTTGAAGATCCATTTGCTCCCAATGGGTTTTACCCCTTCAGGAGCAACTTCCAAAGTCCATACTTTGTTGGTGTACATGGATTCCATCTCGGAACGCATTGCATCCAGCCATTTCACTGAGTCCCTACTCGTGATGGCCTGCTCGAAGCTAGTTGGGTCATCATCCTCCATGATGCAATCCTCGCTCCCACCATCCATGAGAAAACCGTAGTATCTCTCAGGCTGGCGAGGAACCCTACTAGATCGGCGGAGAGGCTGAGGTTCATTGGGAGCTACTGAATCTTCTGGTTCCACTAAATCTTCAGTTACTGTTTGTGTATCTGGAATCTCTTCCAGCTCTACCACTTTGCCACTAATTTCTTTTTCAAGAAATTCCTTTTCTAAAAAGGTGGCATATTGAGAAACAAACACTTTTTGTTCTTCAGCATGGTAGAAAAAATATCCTTGAGAATTCTTAGGATATCCCACAAACTTGCAAAGAACTGACCGTGCCTCGAGTTTGTCTGGATTTTGTCTTTTGACATAGGCCGGACAACCCCATATTTTAACTCGTTTAAAATATGGTCTCTTCCCACTCCATATCTCATATGGTGTGGTAGGTACAGATTTAGATGGAACTTGATTCAATAGGTATGCTGCTGTCTCCAGCGCATATCCCCAGAAGGAAATAGGTAACTCAGCTGTGCTCATCATAGAGCGCACCATATCTAATAGGGTGCGGTTCCTCCGTTCAGATACACCGTTGTGCTGTGGTGTATATGGAGGAATCAGCTGAGAGAGAATCCCATTCTCTTTTAGGAAGTCCAGGAATTCATTGCTCAAGTATTCACCTCCTCGATCAGATCGAAGGATTTTAATACTTTTTCCGGTTTGGTTCTCGACTTCTTGTTTATATTCTCTAAATTTCTCAAAAGCTTCTGATTTGGGTTTCATCAGGAACACATATCCGAATCTAGAGAGATCGTCAGTGAATGTAATGAAGTACGAAGAACCATCCCTGGCATGTGTAGACATGGGACCACATACATCACTATGTATCAGTCCCAAGAGTTCGGTAACTCTTTCTCCGTGTCCCGTAAACGGAGTTTTGGTCATCTTGCCTTTGAGACATGACTGGCAAGTGTCATAAGATAAAAATTCGAAAGGTTTCAAATATCCATCTTTATGCAACTTAGCCAGTCGTGTCGCATTGATGTGACCTAGTCTACAATGCCACAAGAAAGAATCGTTCAGTTCTGAACTCTTCCTCTTGTGTGTGTTTGTTATACTCAGAACTGTTGATTGGTTTAGAACATAAATGCCATTGCACAACGTGCCTGATCCAACCAACTTTTGGTTATGGAAAATGTTCATAACATTGTCCTGTAATACAAAATTATATCCTTCTTTACTTAGCAAAGAAACCGATATAATGTTGCATATCAGGTTCGGCATGTAATAGCATTCGTTCAGAACCAATGTATTACCAGTTGGTAATATAAGGTGATATTCCCCGACAGTCTTAGCTGCAACAATTGCACCATTTCCAACTCTAATGTCTTTATCACCTTCTCCAAGTTCTCTACCTTTCCTAAGCCCATGTAACTGATTACATATATGGGATCCTGATTACATATTTGAAAAGGATGGTTACAAAAGTCAAAGCTTCATGAAGCTTCAACTTAAAACAAAAAAAGCCACCATTCTTATCATAATCCTTTTCAAATAAATAAACAAATAAATAAATAAAAAGGCAAAACCCTAATGAGCAAGCATCATCAAACATGATACAAAGATGTGCACAAAAGTATATCACATATACAACATGTACATCAAGTGAGAAAATCCATTTAAAGTGAACCAATACTAGATAATGCAATGCAATATATCAAATATATAATTATGCATTAAATCATTAAATCAACATTTGATTCAATGATCCGGTCATGTCGCACATAACCGACTAGAATCCAATGTATCGATTTATCGAATCAATGATTCGATAACTAGGTCATATCGAATATAACCAATCGAAACATATATCGCGAGAATGAAATGCGGTATCACATACACGCATTATTCTCGGTCCTGCACATATCTCATATGCGCTCCTATTTCGTTTCGCTTGAACCAGGAAACCTCTGTGTAGGACTCTAAAGACTCGTCAATACGCCGGTAGCAGATGATGATCATATCAAGCACCCACAAGCCGCAAGCGGTCTGCTAAACGTAACGGCCATCCGGGTATTGAGCGATCAGAAGATCGACGAGCTAGTCCGCTCACACTCCTGTGAATCCAACCAGTAACACTTACCGTACAGTCTGGTATGTTCGTCTGATACGTCGCATATCAAGTCTAGGGGTGGTAAACGTCAGACCCCAATAACCGATAAGTCGTGCCGATGTGAGGCTCATAACGGGTCGAGAAACTACTGGTAACACTTACCAGCAAATCTCTGATCAGCCCTGGCCAGGGACTTCCCTGTTACGGCCAATCGAGCACAGCGCAACATCAACTCCCAATACCGGGAGAGACGAAACCCCTCCTATCGCTCATTGCCTCCATGTGACTCGGGACTGTACCCAAAGACCACCGTTTTGCACGCCCTCATGGACGTGGTAAGGTGGAGATCAAAGCACAGTGGGAATCACACAAGACTCTATGACGATCTCGGGTCTACAGACTAACCTGTACAAGTGTCACCTGAGAACTGCCATCTGACGTGAGGTATAATACCATCTGGGAGTTCTCGGCGAGTCCGTCCAGTGTACCCAGTCTCCACTGAGCACCCGTACACCATCTCTGATGTCAAACACCAATGGATATGGGATCATCCATCGCCCATCTCATGGGTCGAGAAGCGTATACGCTAGTCTACTCTGGTATATCGATGCCCTGTCTCGATACACCCACGACTAGGGACCTTGAAGGATGTACTTATGGACTACCATGTCCCCACTAGTATGATCTGCATCATAGTCCAGGTAGTCAAGTACACATCCTAAGGGCTTTACCAACATGTAACTATAAGACAGTATAAAGAGACTAGTGTACATGTTAAGATAAAGAGCAACCAGATAGCATACTATCATGTCGAGCAAGAAAGTCATCTTTATATATGTCCAAGCATCCAATATAATATACATCATCTGTACAATACTGGCCTCTAGGGCATACATACAACTAACAATTCATTGCAGGCACTAAGAAACCGTAGAGTGCTGAAGGAAGGTGATATGATCCCCAAGGTTGCTAACGGAGCTAGCGTGGGAGCTGTATCCGTCGGGGATTATCACCTGGGATTGACGAGTGGATATATTTTGGTTTTACATAACTGTTTTTATGTACCTCGTTTAACGTGTAATATCATATCAGTTTCTTTGTTATCAAATAAAGGTTATGATTTCACGTTTGTAAGCGATGTTGTTAACATCCACCTTAATCATGGTTTGATTGGGTCCGGTACACTAAATAACGGTATATATGTCTTAAACCAACTCCAGATTTTCAATGTCCAGAACACACTAAAAAGAAAGTCTCCAGAATTAAATAAGGCTTTCTTGTGGCATTGTAGACTAGGTCACATCAATGAGACAAGGTTAACTAAGTTACATAGAGAAGGATATTTGGACTCGTTCGAATATCAAACTTATGCCACTTGTGAATCATGTCTCAAAGGAAAGATGACAAAGACGCCATTCACTGGACATGGAGTAAGAGCGAGCGAGCTCTTAGGACTCGTACACAGCGATGTATGCGGTCCAATGTCTACACATGCAAGAGGTGGTTTTTCCTATTTCATTACTTTTACGGATGATTATTCAAGATACGGATTCATTTATCTGATGAAACATAAATCCGAGGCTTTTGAAAAATTCCAGGAGTATAAAAATGAAGTAGAAAATCAAACCGGCAAAAGTATTAAGACACTAAGATCTGATCGAGGTGGTGAATACTTAAGTGCCGAGTTCCTAGGTTACCTAAAAGAGAAAGGAATTCTCTCTCAGCTTACTCCTCCATACACTCCACAGCATAATGGTGTATCGGAGAGACGGAATCGAACCCTATTGGATATGGTACGATCCATGATGAGTAATGCTGAGTTACCGCGATCTTTCTGGGGTTATGCGCTAGAGTCAGCGGCATATCTTTTGAACATGGTTCCTACCAAGACTGTGCCTACCACGCCATATCAGATGTGGAGTGGGAAGAAACCCCATCTTCAGTATATAAAGATTTGGGGATGTCCAGCTTTTGTTAAAAAGCAGCATGTGGACAAGCTCGAGGCACGATCAGTAAAGTGTAAGTTTGTAGGATATCCAAAGAACTCCAGGGGATATCTATTCTATTACGCAGAGGAACAAAAGGTATTTGTTTCTCGTAATGCCCATTTTCTAGAACATCGGTTTTTAGAAAAGGAATCAAGTGGGAGCGAAATAGAACTGGAAGAAATTCCAGAACCACAAACTAATACTGAAAGTTTGGTAGAACAAGTAGTTCAAGAAGAACAGGACATTCCCGCACCCCTCCGCCGAAATAGTAGGCCGTCTCATCCACCAGAGAGATACTACGGTTTTCTCATAGATGGGGATAGAGAGGATTGCATCATAAATGATGATGAACCTACTAGCTTCCAGCAGGCCATCCAGAGCGGCGACTCGGTACGATGGCTAGATGCAATGCGGACCGAAATGGAGTCCATGCACACCAACAAAGTATGGACTTTGGACTTTACTCCAGATGGGGTAAAACCCATAGGATGCAAATGGATCTTCAAGAAAAAGATTGGTGTAGATGGATAGGTGGAAACCTATAAGGCTAGACTTGTTGCAAAGGGTTTTCGTCAAAGACCTGGTTTGGACTATGACGAAACTTTTTCTCCAGTGGCTATGCTCAAATCCATTCAGGTCCTTCTTGCTATTGCTGCCTTCCAAGATTATGAAATCTGGCAGATGGACGTAAATACGGCTTTTCTGAATGGTAATTTAGAAGAGTGCGTCTATATGGATCAGCCAGAGGGTTTCAATCAGAGTGGGAGCAGCGGGAAAGTATGTAAGTTGCTTAAGTCCATTTATGGACTAAAACAGGCATCGCGGAGTTGGAACATCTGTTTTGATGAGACAGTCAAAGAATATGACTTTATCAAAAATCCAGATGAACCATGTATATATAGTAAAGTTGTAGCCAGAAGTGTCGTATTCCTCGTCTTGTACGTGGATGACATTCTATTGATAGGAAATGACATTCCTATGCTACAATCTGTCAAAGGATTCTTGTCACACAGGTTCTCCATGAAAGACCTGGGTGATGCCTCTTACATTCTGGGGATCCGGATCTATCGTGATAGATCCAAGAGGATGTTGGGACTTTCGCAGTCCAGGTATATCGACACTGTACTGAAAAGATTCAGTATGGAAGATTCCAAGCGCGGTAATCTACCGGCTTGTCACGGAATCACCCTATCCAAAGTGATGTCTCCCAAGACTGATTTGGAAAGGGAACGCATGTCTATTATACCCTACGCTTCTGCGGTAGGCTCTATAATGTATGCGATGTTGTGCACCAGACCAGATGTAGCTTACGCACTGAGCATGGTAAGCCGGTATCAGTCAGACCCAGGGGAGAAGTACTGGATAGCAGTAAAGAACATTCTCAAGTACCTGAGAAGGACTAAGGAGATGTATTTGGTTTACGGCGGAAAAGACCTCAGGTTGGAGGCCATTGCTGATTCCGGCTTCCAGAGTGATAAGGACGATTCCAAGTCCATGTCGGGTTATGTCTTTACCCTCAATGGAGGGGCGGTGTGCTGGAAGAGTTCCAAGCAGGACACCGTTGCTGACTCGACGATGGAAGCGGAGTATATTGCTGCTTGCGATGCCGCAAAAGAAGCAGTCTGGATGAAGAAGTTCCTAACAGAACTTCAGGTGGTTCCTACCATTGTTGATCCAATACCTCTGTATTGCGACAACAACGGAGCTATAGCTTTAGGGAAGGAACCAAGGTCCCATCAGAAGTCCAGACACATCTTAAGGCGGTATCACCTGATCAGGGAGATCATTGATCGTCGGGAGATCGAGGTTCGGAGAGTTGCTTCTGAAGAGAACATTGCTGATCCATTCACGAAGGCCCTACCTCAGATTCAGTTCGAGAGGCTACTCGAGATCATCGGTCTTCGATATGCCAGAACATGGCCCTAGTGCAAGTGGGAGATTGTTAGTGTATATGCCTTAGGGGCCATTATTGTATCATACTAGTTTGTGTATTACTTAATGGAAGCTTGGAATATTCACATGTATATAACAGTCGTGCTAAACATGGTAGTATGCTACTTGGTTTTTCTATCTTAATATGTGAGTATACGTATTGATAGAGCTCTTAGGATCTTGCTTGACTACCAGCGTTGTGATGGCAGTCACACTAGTGGGGGCTGGGTAGTCTACAAGCACATCCTTATTCAGGTCCCTAGTCGTTGGATTATCGAGACAGGGCATCTATACTCCGGAGTAGACTAGTGTGTACGCTTCTCATCCCAGTTGGGGAGATGGTCTGTCCCACAGTCGTCAGTACGTCGTACTGGAGATAGTATGCAGGTGCTCGTTAGGTTACAGGTACACCGGACAGGACTCACAGGGAACTGTTGGTTGGTTTTATACCAGTCGTCAGTGAACAGTTCCCAGGTGACATGAATACACCATAGTCCGCAGACTTGACACTGCTACTTCGCCTCGAGTGTGTCCCACTGTTCTTAGATTGCTACCCTACCACGGCTCAAAGGAGTCGTGCAAACAGGTAGCAGTTGGGTGCAGTCCCGAGCACTTGGAGGCAGTGGCGGTTAGATAGGATTCGTCTCTCCCAGTATTGGGGGTTGATATCGCGCTGTGTTAGAGAGCCATTACGCAAAGTCCTTGGCCAGGGCAAGCGAGATTTGCTGGTAGGTTCCAGTAGTTTCTCAGGGTGTAATGGGCTTCGTTCCGACACGACTTATACCGCTATTAGGGGACTGACGCTTGCCGCCCCTTAGGCCCGATATGCGATAGTCTTAGACGAACGGACCAGACTGTATGGAGATTGTCACATCAGACTCAGTAGGAGTTCGGATGGGTTTCCTCATCGGCCTTCTTATCGACATCTACCTGGGGACCGTTACGTACAGCTAGTGCCGCTTGTGGTCTGTGGTTAAACCCACTGCCAGCGTAGTAGTCGAGTCTCTAGAGTCCCACACAGAGAGTTTCCCTACTCCAGGCGAAACGATATAGAGGTCGTATGGTTTTACGACAAGGGTTCGGACGCATACGTGTGTTTACGCACGTACGACTTTCGGACAGTTTTTACTAGTCGGCTTTGGTTTAAGCCAGTTACTAGTATCCGGTCATTGGATTTATACAGTCTAAAGTTTTTCCGTGTTTTCACGGATAGGAGGGGCGTTCTCGTAATTGTGCGAGAAGCTTCTAGAAGATGGTGACTAAGGGGGTTAAGGTGGCATATACATTAAATGAGATTAGTGAGTCATATGGATGATTCATCCATGTCATTAATGCATCATAAATGCTTAATGACTCATGGAGATGAATCACCATTAGATATTTATCAAGCATGGTTGTAAATCATTTTCTTTTCTTTTCTTGAAAAACAATAATGCTTGATATATATTATGATAGCTCATTTTCTCATTTCATATTATTCTTCTCACCTTCTCTCTCCTCAAGCTTCCTCTCTTCAAACCCTAATCCTCCCCTCTCATGTGTTGAGTACAAGGATTAGTTAGGCTACTTAATCCATAACCTTCACTCTATATCATCTAGGTACTTTGATTAGCACTTAAAGAAACCTAGTTGCCCCAAGTTTAGAAGCAAAGCTTGGAGTAAAGCTCCCGTGGTGGATCGTCTACTACTTGGAGAAGGCCGAGGAGGAGGTGGAGTTCGTAAAGACGAAGGATACGGTTCTTAAGGTATAATCACTTCACATAGTAGTTTAGAACTTCTATGTTTGATGTTAGTTATCGTTTAGCTTCGATTCATGCGGTTAGTCGATGTTTAATCAAAGAACAAGATCGTTTTTCATATTTCCGCCTCCCCGCAAGTCGTGGGGTGTTCCACATCGACTTACAATATATACATATGTATACATATGTGCATACACACATACTCCACGACACTGTCCCTGTTAGAAAAAATTTCTAACGGGGCGCTGCCCCGCACCCCGCAAGGGGGCTGCTAGCCCCCTTGACCCCCAGCCCGCTATCCGGGTAGCGGGACCCCCGTAAAAACTCTGCGTGGCTCCCGACATACCCAAAACCCCCTTTTCAAAACACATCACACGCACACTGCACATTGAGTTCGCATGAACAGTTTAACCCGTTAATCGGAGGTTCCCTCGCCCCAAAGGTGAGGGGTAATTAACGGAAGCTTAGTCCGCGGCTGCCGGAGATTCAGATCCCCACAATCATTAAACCCCGGCCTACCCTAAGCACGGGGAATCTGTAGTACGCCTGACAAGAGCGCGCGTATTCCCATCTCAATGGGGTGACGAAAAACACCCTACACCATGCACGGGTCCGAGAGAACCACGATCGCAGCGAAGGGACTTCAACAAGGAGCTAAAGAAGTGAAGGACCGATCTACAAAGGTTGTATTTCGTATTCACTTAGTCGTAAAGTTGTTTACTTGCTATTTTATTCGCCTAATCTCTAGTATACGATCTTTCTTAGGGTTGTTCGACACATAAAAATTTAATTTTGGCATGGTCGATGCCTTGTAGAGCCTTGTTAGTGTACCTAGTAACCCTACACCTTTGAGCTGGGGTAGGGAGGAAATCAAAGAACAGTGGGAACCACACAAGACTCTATGACGATCTCGGGTCTACAGACTAACCTGTATAAGTGTCACCAGAGAACTGCTATCTGACGATAGGTATGGTACCAACTAGGAGTTCTCGGCAAGTCTTGTTCGGTGTACCCATTCTTTAATGAGAACCTGTGTACAATCTTTGATGTCAAACACCAATGGTTATGGGATCAACCATCGCCCCATACAGGGTTAAGAAACGTACACACTAGTCTACTCTGGAATATCGATGCCTTGTCTCGATACTCTCTCGACTAGGAACTGTTAAAGGATGTGCTTACGGACTACACAAGCCCCACTAATATGATCTGTATCATAGCCCTGGTAGTCAAGCTAACATCCTAATGGCTTTATCAACATGTATTAGAGAGACAGTATAATAATACAAGTGTACATGTTAAGATAAAGAGCAACCAGATAGCATAATATCATTTCGAGCAAGAAAGTCATTTATATATATGTCCAAGTATCCACTATATCATACAATAATGTCCTCTAGGGCATACATATTCTTAACAATCTCCCACTTGCACTAAGGCCAGTTGTTATAGTATCTCATACCCAACATCCCAAAAATTCACTCAAATTGCGTCTGGGGGAGGGCCTTCGTGAGTGGATCCGCTGTGTTATCCTTCGTGTCAACTCTCCTGGGCTCGATCTCCCGGCGATCAACTATCTTCCGGATCAGGTGATACCGCCTAAGAATATGTCTGGATCGCTGATGAGACCGGGGTTCCTTGGCCAAAGCCACAGCTCCATTGTTATCACAATACAAGGGTATTGGATGCTCAATGGATGGAATCACACCAAGTTCAGCAATGAACTTCTTTATCAAGACAACCTCTTTGGCAGCATTGTTGGCAGCGATGTATTCAGCCTCCATCGTCGAGTCTACTACGGTATTTTGTTTAGAACCGTTCCAACATACCGCCCATCCATTGAGGGTAAATACAAAACCCAAGACCGACTTACAGTCATTTTTATCACTCTGGAAGCTCGAATCGGTAAAGGACTCCACTTGGAGTTCTCCGTTACCATACACTAAGAACATTTCTTTAGTCCTTCTCAAGTGCTTAAGAATGTTCTTCACAGCTGTCCAGTGCTTCTCCCCAGGATCTGATTGATACCTACTTACCACACTAAGTGCGTAAGCTACATCCGGTCTGGTACATAACATCATGTACATGATTGACCTGACTGCAGAAGCATAGGGTATCCCTTGTATGCAAGCCCTCTCCAAATCAGTCTTAGAAGACATCTCTTTGGAGAGAGTGATTCCTGAGCAAGCGGGTAAATTACCACGCTTAGAATCTTCCATACTAAATCTTTTTAATATGGTGTCTATGTACCTGGATTGGGACAATCCCAACATCCGCTTAGATCTATCTCTATAGATCTTAATCCCCAGGATGTAGGAGGTATCACCCAGATCTTTCTTGAAAAACTTTTATGATAAGAAGAGCTTGACCAGTGTAGCATAGGAACATCATTTCCTATCAAGAGTATGTCATCCACGTATAATACGAGGAAGACAGCCTTACTCTCTACAACATTTTTGTATATACAAGGTTCATCTACGTTTTTGATGAAGTCAAACTCTTTGACCGCCACATCGAAATAAATGTTCCAGTTCCATAATACATGCTTTAATCCATAAATTGATTTAAGCATCATGCACACCTTTCCGCTGCTCTCACTATCTACGAAGCCCTCTGGTTGTGCCATGTACTCGCTTTCTTCTAAATCACCATTTAGAAAAGCGGTCTTGACGTCCATCTTCCATTTTTCGTAGTCATGGTATGCAGCAATGGCAAGTAGGATCCTGATGGACTTAAGCATAGCTACTGGAGAAAAGGTTTCATCATAATCGACACCTGGTCGTTTTCGAAAACCTTTAGCAACAACTCTAGCTTTGAAGGTCTCAACCTTTCCTTCTACACCAAGTTTCTTCTTAAAGATCCATTTGCTCCCATGGATTTTACCCCTTCAGGAGCAACTTTCAAAGTCCATACTTTGTTGGTGTACATGGATTCCATCTCAGATCGCATAGCATCCGGCCATTTCACAGAGTCCCACTTGTGATGGCCTGCTCGAAACTAGTTGGATCATCATCTTCCATGATGCAATCCTCGCTCCCACCGTCTATGAGAAAACCGTAGTATCTCTCAAGTGGATGAGGAACCCTACTAGATCTGCGGAGTGGCTGAGGTTCGTCGGGGACTATCGAATCCTCCGATTCTACCAAATCATCTATCACAGTTTGCTAAAACTTCTTCCAGCTCTACCTCATTACCACTAATTTCTTTCACAAGAAATTCCTTTTCTAAAAAGGTGGTATTCCGAGAAACAAACATCTTTTTTTCCTTGGAGTGGTAGAAGATATACCCTCGCGAATGTTTGGGATATCCAACAAACTTACACATAACAGACCTTACCTCTAGCTTGTCCAAATTTTGCTTTTTAACATAAGCCGGACAACCCCATATCTTAATGAAATTAAGACATGGTCTCTTTCCTTCCCATATCTCATATGGAGTGGTAGGCATTGATTTGGTCGGAACCTTATTCAATAGGTATGCAGCTGTCTCAAGTGCATAACCCCAAAAGAAAATAGGTAACTCAGCAACACTCATCATAGAGCGCACCATATCTAATAGGATGCGATTCCTCCGCTCCGATACTCCATTGTGCTGTGGTGTATACGGAGGAGTAAGCTGAGAGAGAATCTCATTCTCTTTTAGATAGTCTCGGAATTCTGTGCTTAAGTATTCTCCTCCTCGATCAGATCGAAGGACTTTAATACTTTTACCCGTCTGGTTCTCTACTTCATTCTTATATTCCTTGAATTTCCTAAAAGCTTCAGATTTGTTTTTCAATAGGAACACATGTCCGAATCTTGAGAGATCATCGGTGAATGTAATGAAGTACAAGGAACCATTCCTGGCATGTGTAGACATAGGACCACATACATCACTATGTATCAGTCCCAAGAGTTCGGTAGCTCTTTCTCCGTGTCCAGTAAACAGAGTTTTGGTCATCTTGCCTTTGAGACATGACTGTCAAGTTTCATAAGATGTAAATTCAAACGGATTCAAATATCCATCTTTATGTAACTTTGCTAGTCTAGTCGCATTGATATGACCAAGTCTATAATGCCACAAGAAGGCTTCGTTCATTTCTGAACTTTTCCTCTTGTGTGTGTTCTATATACTTAGAACTGTGTTTTGATTAAGAACGTATATACCGTTACATAATGTACCAAACCCAATCAACACTTGATTCAGGAAAATGTTCATAACATTTTTCTCTAGTGCAAAGTTATATCCATCT
This sequence comes from Agapanthus africanus, assembly GCA_030015575.1. Classification (NCBI taxonomy): domain Eukaryota; kingdom Viridiplantae; phylum Streptophyta; class Magnoliopsida; order Asparagales; family Amaryllidaceae; genus Agapanthus; species Agapanthus africanus. Next base: position 198,430,111 of record CM057347.1, on the reverse strand, counting down.
TTATCTAATAAAGAAACAGATATTATGTTGCACATCATCGACGGTACGTAATAACAGTCGTTCAAAATCAATGTATTACCATTTGACAATACAAGGTGATATTTGCCGACAGCTTCGGCAACAACAATTGCTATGTTCCCTACTCTGAGGGACATATCACCATTTCCCAATTCTCTACTTCTTCTTAACCTTTGTAACTGATTACAAATTTGAGATCCTGATCCGGTATTTAATACCCAGGACGTAGAGCAAACTGAGAAACAATTCTCAATAACGAACACACCCGAAAAAGATGCATCATCATGCTCTTTCTTCGTTCGGGTTGCATGGAAATCCGGATATTCCCCTATTCCTTACTCAGACTTATGATAATAATAAGATAGAGCGGAACCAACGTTCCCCAGGCCAGTATAATAAGTGGGTTCGGTCAATACATCCATATTATTATCTTGATTAAAGCGTGTCATGGTCGCTACCTGGAAAGAGAGAGAAGAAAACACTTTAGCGTGCACTCTTGCAAGATTGGATTGGTTATTATCTTATCTAATCAGGATGGTTCCCGCTGTTTTTATCAAATCTTCCTTCAAACCCTAAAAGGTAAGATTGGCCGGGATTAATTACACCCTACAAGTTCGCCAATCGGTCATGCAGGCAGGTATTGGTACTCCGAGGGAGTCTCCCCATGCTTTCGCATGGAACTAATTAAATAACTTCGTTTCCGCAGGGGCAGAACCCCGTTAACACCTTTCTTAGACACCTACTGGATCAGCTAATTGTAAAGTGGAAAACTCTTATAGGACTAACTCTTACTCGCAGTGGGTATCAAGATCCAATTATCTCATAGAAAGAATGCAATCTCATTGCAAATTTCAACACTTGAAATTCCCAATATCAGTTTTTACCCCTAACGACTTATGACCTTGACGGAGGACAACAAACCATAGGCCGCTAGTCAAGTTCTACCCGTCATTTCATGATTGAATTAAACCCATCCGCACGACCCTTGACAGAGGCCAACAAAGTCATACGATTACCCTAATCCAATCGCACCATATACTGCAGATAAGCACTAATCAGCTACCGCACACTACGCCTTGACGGAGGCCAACAAACGTAGCACGAATACTAAATAGTCCTTATCTGAAATGACGGAGGGCTACGACTGGTTTTGAAGAAAACCTTTAGCGTAATAAACTTGATATCGTTGTAGAATCTAGTGATTTGAAAATGAGTGGTTTAAGCTCCGCTTTTAAAATCAAGTAGTTTTCAAAACAAACCGAGTGGGTTGTAGCATCTGCTAGTTTTGCTAAAGAGGTCATTCCCGGTGAAGGGATCTAGGCTCTTTCCTCATCGAATGAGGTGCTGGATATTCATAATGGAATACCACCATGCAAAGCAAGAACTAGAGCTACCATTTTGAAAATTTTGATTCTACAACATCTTTTAGGTTTCTTTTCTTTTCATTAATCTCATTAATGACGTCCCATCATTTACGTTTCCCAAACATCACAGAAGAAACGAAAATAGAACATACGCTTATGCCATCCGCACTCGCCACGGGGCCCCGTCATGCACCGTTAGGTTACTTAACTAATGGCAGAGCGGGGCTGGACTAGCGCGGGTGCAAAACATAAGCAACGTTTATTATATATATCATATATATATAGCATTCGTCTCACGCAGTTATATGATCACATCACAGAACTCAAGCAGCAGAAACAAACATATGAAATATAAGATATACTAGGAGGTCTGTGTTTTAAATTAAGCCAGTAATGAAAAACACGGATTCCACGGTCATGATGAATAGCCAAACCCACATCCCTAGACCCCTACGAGAGCAGCAAGCAACCCTGTCAATTCTAGAGTTAGGCGACCCGATCTCGACTCCTCGAGATGGTCTCCCAGTGGACTCTAGAACTCGGTTACTTGTGCTCCCCGCCTTGGGTCTATCCTAATGCAGAAAAGTAAATAATATACTGTTGGGTTACACTAACGCCCTAGCCATCAACCGTGGCAGTTTGCGGAACAAAATTTTTTCTAGGGTTTTAAAAACGGCGCTAGAATAATTCATTAAACCGGATCTTCCATAAACCTAACTAGCTAAGCTAAAGGAGCTATCTACTATGATGAAAGAATCTCACCAAAAGATCTGTGTCCTTCGGCCTTCTTTCCTCATCGTTCGCTCCAAGTAGCCACCATGATCGAGCTTGATCTTCTTTGCTTGCTCCTTCGGTTCTCCGGGATCGAGCTTGTTCGTCGGTCCTCCTCCGTCGAAGATGATCCACCCAAGGGATGTAGTCCATGGCTTTAGCTCCAAGCTAAGTATCAAAAGGAGCAACTAGAGAACTTGGGTTGCTATTCCAAGAACTGTAGGATGTAGTGTGAAGTTCTAAGTGTCGTTCTATCTCTATCTCACCTCCTCTCTTGATTCTCAACATATGAGAGTGTAGAGATAAGGTATATGATGAAGGTGGAGGATCTCAAGAGAAGGAGAGGAGAGTGAAGCAAAATGGTGAGCTTAAGAGAAAATGAGGCAACCATGTGAGAGAAAATAACTCGCAATGGTTTTGTAAAATAATATCCAAGAATAAAATATATCAACCATGCTTCAATAGTTGCTACAAATGAATTAAAAATTCATTTGTTAACTATTGAGGCATGGTTCTCACCATTCTCCTCTTACCTTCATTTTACACCTCATTTCCATTTAATGAATAAATGGAAAAAGCCATGATGAGGTGTCTACCTTCTAGAAAGTAATCCGTAATAAAATACAGATTATAGTTTATTGTATATACATACCTGCATTCGCATAAAAATTTAAGTCCACGGTAGCGCCCCGGCCGTCTAACAGACGCCAAATGCGGAACAAAAACTTTTTACAAACTGGCGATATCGCGTACCGTAACCCGGATCTGCCATTAAAGCTAAACTAACACATTACAAATGGGTAGAAACGTTATACCGAATGATCCGAGTCGTTCGGTCTTCAACCATCATCCCACGCTTGTTGCGGCTGCTCCGATCTCCTGAATCTCCAGTCTCGTCGTCCAGGTGGCACCACGTCGACAGATCTTTAAACGGGCTCCCGCCTCTGAACCGAGGCAACTCGATCGTCAAGTTTGCTAAAAGAGACGACCAAGATGAAGTAGAGAATGAGTAGAACACTTTGTCTCGTTACGTCCAAGACTATGGACGAACGGTTAATGAAGTTGCCTTTCGGATCGAATGAAAATGAGAGAATGAACTTATGAAATTTCCATGAGGCAAATTTCATATACTTTTTCCAAATTAACAACCATACACACCCACAAGAGGGGCCGGCCAAAAAAATAAGGCAAAGGGGGTGAGTGTAGGAACAAGAATGGTGACCATAAGGATATGAAGCTTATCATAACCTAAACACAAAGAATGAGTCATACAATACCTAGTATGAACACAATCAATGCAAACCAATCACAATTAACCTAGTCACCTTGTCATTAAATGCACCATTAATGACCTAATGACTCACAAGCCTTGTCACCCTCTCAAGAACAGATAAATCTGCATTTAACCGACTGTTAAATACGGCTGATAGAAAACTGGAAACTGGCAACTTCCAAAAGTGATCCCGAAACGAATTTCAGGATAACCCCGTATCAGTATAAACATACCCGTATTTGTATTACGACCGAATACAAATGCAACTGAGACAAAGATATTATATCTACACAATATAACACTGGGTTCCAGCTTAAACCAAAGCCTACCACTATTATCTGCCCGAAAAACGACACGTGCGAAAACGCACATGCTTTTTCCGAACCTTGCCATATCACCATACGGCCTCTACAACGTTTCGCCCGAACTTGGGAAAGTGTCTGTGGGGGACTCTAATGACTCATCAACACACTGGCACTGGGTATAACCCCTAGCACGTCAGAGGTACAAGCTGCACGTAACGTTTTGCCTATGTATTGATTGGAAGGGAAGCTGACGAGCGAACTCATATATAAACCCTACTGAGCCTGACAGTGACAAAGTATATACAGTCCGGCCCGTTCGTCTAAAGAGTATCGCATATCGAGTCTAGGGGGTGGATAAAGTCAGACCCCTAATAACGCGATAAATCGTGTCGGTATGAAGCCCATCACCACTTGAGAAACTACTGATCCAAATCAGTAATTCTCCACTATCTTGGCCAAGGATTTCTAGTGATGGCCACCCGTGCACTGCGCGACATCAACCCCCAATACCGGGAGAGACGAACCCCCGATGATCCACTCACTTGCCTCCAATGTGGCTCGGGACTGTACCCAACTAAAACCTGTTTGCACAACTCCTTTGAGCATGGTAGGGTAGTAATCTAAGCACAGTGGGAACTCACATGAGACAAATGACGATCTCAAGTCGATGAACTAACATGTACACATGTCACCAGGGAACTGCTATCTGACGATATGTATAATACCAACTAGCATGTTCCCGGCGAGACCTGTCCGGTGTACTCATTGTTAGTTATATGTATGCCCTAGAGGCCATTACTGTACATTGGATGTATATTGTAGTGGATGCTGGGACATATATAGGTAGGACTTTCTTGCTCGACATGATAGTACGCTATCTGATTGCTCTTTATCTTAACATGTATACTTTCAGTCTCTCTGTTACATGTTGATAAAGCCCTTAGGATGAGTACTCGACTTCCAGGACTATGATGTAGATCATACTAGTGGGGCCTGGGTAGTCCATGAGTACATCCTTCAATGTTCCTAGTCGTGGGAATATCGAGACGGGGCATCGATATTCCAGAGTAGACTAGCGTATATCTTCTCGACCCATGTGATGGGCGATGGATGATCCCATATCCATTGGTGTTTGACATCAGAGATGGTATGCGGGTGCTCAGTGGAGACTGGGTACACTGAACGGACTCGCCGAGAACTCCCAGATGGTATTATACCTCACGTCAGATGGCAGTTCTCTGGTGACACTGGTACAGCTTAGTCTGTTGACCCGAGATCGTCATAGAGTCTTGTGTGTCTCGCACTGTGCTTTGATTTCCACCCTACCATGGCTCTACTGAGTCGTGCAAACAGGTGGTTTTTGGGTACAGTCCCGATTCACATGGAGGCAATGAGCGATAGGAGGGGATTCGTCTCTCCAGGTATTGGGGGTTGATGTTGCGCTATGCTCGACTGGCCATAACAGGAAATCCCTGGCCAGGGTTGCAGTGATATACTGGTAAGAGTTATCAGTAGTTTCACGAATGTTATGGACCTCACGTCGGCATGACTTATCGAGCTATTGGGGTCTGACGTTTACCAACCCTAGGCGAGATATGCGACATATCAGACGAACAGACCGGACTGTACGATAAGTGTTACTGGTTGGATTCACAGGAGTGTGAGCAGGCTTGCTCGTCGATCTTCTGATCGCTCAATACCCGGGTGGCCGTTACGTTTAGCAGACCGCTTGCGGCTTGTGGGTGCTTGATATGATCATCATCTGCTGCCGGCGTATTGACGAGTCTTTAGAGTCCTACACAGAGGTTTCCTGGCTCAAGCGAAATGAAATAGGAGCGCATATGAGATATGTGCGGGACCGAGAATAATGCGTGTATGTGATACCGTATTCTATTCTCGCGATGAATGTATCGAATGGTTGTATGTGATATAATCTAGTTATCGAATCAAGGATTGATTCGATAAGCCGATACATTGGATATTAGTCGGTTATATGCGATATGACCGGATCGTTAAATCAAGTATTGATTTAATGATTTAATGAATAATTATATATTTGATATATTACTTTGCATTAACTAGTATTGGTTCACTTAAATTGGATTTTCTCACTTGTTGTACACAAGTTGTATATGTGATATACTTTTGTGCACTTGTTTGTATCATGTTTGATGATACATGCTAACTTGGGTTTGTGTAAAGAATTAAACCATGGTTATGTTAATGGTTAGGGTTTTGATTTACTTATCTTTTCATTTATTTATTTATTCATTCATTTTTGAAAGATAAATAAATCATGGTGGCTTTCTTTGTTTGCTAGTTGAAACTTCATGAAGTTTTGAAGCTTTCACCATTTTGTCTCTTAGCCTTAACCCTAACCATTCAACCTAACCTTAGTTAATTCTCTACACCTAACTATGGTTGAGATTATGATAAGTATCATATTATTTTCTTTTTTAAAATCAACTTATCATATTCTTTCTTCTTCTTCTTCTTCTTCAACAAAGAAGAAACCTTGCCTCCATCAATGGCAACATGAGAAAAAGAGTGAGAAATCCAATTCTAAAGTGAACCCACTTCCTATTTTTTCATCCTCTATCACTTGCCAAGTAGTATAGGGTGTTTTCTTCACAAGTTTCATGGCTTGGTGAACTTGGAGCTTGATCTTGTGTTGCCTCGACGTAGATCATCTTCGGCATCGAAGTCGACGACCTAGCCCGCCCATTTCTCCGATGAAGCCGATGCTAGAGCCCGGGACCCAATGATCGCAGCGAGGGGACTTCATCACGGAGCTATGGAGGTGGAGGACCGGATCTACAAAGGTTGTATGTTCGTTCACTCTTAGTTAAAGCCGTTAACTTACTTGCATCGCCTCATTATCTAGTTAACGATCCGTATTAGGGTTTGTAGGCACAAGAAAAAATTCGAATTGACCATATTTGATCACTTGTGAGACTTCATTAGTGTGCCTAGGAACCCTACAGTGGTGTCAGAGCCTAGCTAGAGCCTTAGGCGATGCGTAGACGGAGTTAGAAGTCCGATCGACCTGAAACCCTAATTCAAAACGGCTCTCTGTACATTTTTTAAAAACTGGATTTTTTCCATATTAAAAATTCTTAAAAAATTCAGCAGGAAGATATAAGAATTATGGTGCAAAACGAGCCCCTAAATCATCTAAACCGCCGCGGAACAGCGGCAGAAGCATGGCTTCTGCGGCGGTTCCGCGGCCGTATGGTCACATTGCCCAATAATTTTTGCACAGTAATTCCTATATTTTGGTTCTGGATTTTCTGGGATTTTTTAATATTTATTCAAGAGTTGAATATTCTGGGTTGTATCGGGAGTTCGTAAATTCGATCGGATTATCAAACTTTGTCTATGTATTTTTCCGGGTAATTTTAGAATATGTTAAAAAGTTCGACCAGATATAAATACCCACTTTTTTCCCTGGCGGGAAATTTCCAATTGTTGGATTTTTTCCATAGTTTAATGACGTTCCAAGTAGTGCAAGTAACGCGATGGTCCCTCTAGAAGATAACAAACCTTAACTCGATTATGTGACTGTCTTGAACTGCCCTTTGAACCTTCGGGTTTAGGGCAGTACGGCGTGCCACATGTGAGGCGTTGGCTTGACCCTTCTACGGCTGGACCGTTGGTACTGAGGCATGAACTGAATGTTTTTTAAACTTATATCATGTATTGAGCTGTATCGAGAAAACTTGGGTGTTCGATTGTTTGATCGGAAAGTTTAACATTTTCTATCTTATCCGGAATGTGATACAATAATTGGAATTCACAAATAGTTATGAGATAACTGAATGAATGTTATAAACATAGCAGTTTAGTCTCACTTGATCAGTTGCCACGAAATTTTGATGCGATCAAAAGTCCGTCGCAATCACGTAGTGTACGCGGATACTCGCCGGGTAAACTTAATAGACAGCTGTAGGGTTGCTAGGCACGCGCACAAGGGTCTACGAGGCATCAACCATGCCCGATTAAAATTTTAGCCGTGCCGAACAACCCGAATACGGATCTTTAAACTAGAGATTATGCGAAAACTAACATGCTAAACACTTTAACACTAAGTGAGAGGGATTACAACCTTTGTAGATCCAGTCCTTCACTTCATAAGCTCCGTGTTGTGGTCCCTTCGCTGCGATCATCGGGTTCCGGACTCTCGAGAGGTTCCACGAAGAGAAAGATGCAGTCTTGCTTCCGATCTTCGATACAAAGATGATCTACCTTGAAGTTTCGTTAACACAAGCTATCACTCATGAAATGATGTGAACACTCTCATCTAAAGGGCAAGGGAAGATGAGGATGATGAAGTAGGATTTTTGCTCTCTTTATTTATCTTTTTCTCACATTTATTCATCACTTTGAAAAAACTAGTAAGCTTTTTCATGAAGAAAGAAAGAAGGAAGAAGATGAACAATATGATTGAATTCATTTTGTGATGAATAGAAAAAGAATTAATATGATGAATAATGCAACCATGGTCAAGCAAACTCAAGTAGAGAATTAACTAGGGTTAGGGTTTGGGTTAGGTTAAAGATGAGTCACACACAAATATCTTCATCATGACAAAATAAAAACCTTCTAGAAACATTTAGAAAGAGCTAACCCTAATCAAACCCTAACCTTGTTTAATCTCCACTAAACATGTTGCATTAGTTATCATATCATGTTACAATATTATATATCACATATATAATATTTATCGTAACAAAATAAAATAATGCAATTAACATATATCGCATATATATCAATGTATTACCCGAGTGAGAAAAAGAATCTTTTAGTGAGCTAATATTAGTTAATGCAATTTAATATATCATATATATTATTATACATTAAATTATCGAATCAACACTTGATCCGACAATCCGGCTATATCGCATATAACCGACTAATATTTATTCGTACTAACTCATCGAATCAACAGTTGATCCGATGACCCGGCTGATATCAAATATCGCGAGAATAGAATACGGTATCTCATATCGTATTATCCTCGGTCCCGCACATATCACATATGTGCCCCTACTCCGTTTTGCCTGAGCCAAGAAACCTCTGTGTAGGACTCTAAAGAATCGTCAATACGCCGGCAGTAGGTGATGATCATATCAAACACCCACAAGCTGCAAGCGGTCAGCTAAACGTAACAGCCACCCAGGTATTGAGCACTCAGAAGATCAACAAGCAAGCCTGTACATTCTCCTGTAAATCCAAACAGTAACACTCCCATACAGTCCGGTCTCGTCGTCTAATATGTCGCATATCTCGCCTAGGGGTGGTAAACGTCAGACCCTAGTAGCTTGATAAGTCGTGTCGATTTGAGGTCTATAACAGTTCGAGAAACTACTGATAACACTTACCAGTAAATCTCAGCAACCCTGGCCAGAGATTTCCGGTTATAGCCAATCGAACACAGCGCAACATCAACTCCCTATACCGGGAGAGACGAATCCCCTCCTATCGCTCATTGCCTCCATGTGATTCGGGACTGTACCCAAAAGCCACCTTTTTGCATGCCCTCTTGGACATGGTATGATGGAAATCAAAGCACAGTGGGAATCACACAAGATTCTATGACGATCTTGGGTCAACAGACTACTCTGTACCAGTGTCACCAGAGAACTGCCATCTGACGTGAGGTATAATACCATCTGGGAGTTCTCGGCGAGTCCGTCCAGTGTACCCAGTCTCCACTGAGCACCCGTACACCATCCTTGATGTCAAAACACCGATGGATATGGGATCATCCATCGCCCATCATATGGGTCAAGATGCGTATACACTAGTCTACTCTGGTGCATCGATGCCCTGTCTCGATATACCCTCGACTAGGAACAGTTATAGGATGTACTCGTCGACTATCGTGGCCCCACTAGTATGATCTCATCATAGTCCCAGTAGTCGAGTACACATCCTAAGGGCTTTATCAACATGTAACATAGAGACAATCAGAGTACATGTTAAGATAAAGTACAACCAGATAGCATACTATCATGTCGAGCAAGAAAGTCCTCCCTATATATGTCCAAGCATCCATTACAATATACATCGCATGTACAGTAATGGCCTCTAGGGCATACATATAACTAACAACAGCCATGCCCCATAGCCCCGACCAAGTGACTATAGGAGAACCCCGTCGCCGAAAGCATCCGTTCAGGTGCTCGCGGCAGCGGTGTTTCGCCTTGGTGCACTTCGTCGACGGTATCAGGGGTGCGGCCGCCTACTAAAGTTTGCGATGAGCATTCGATCATGATATCGGGAATCTTGTTGAATTGCCCGACTTTAATATTGAAAAGTGTTTTCGATAATGAGACTAAAATACGGGGTTTATAATTGTTAGGCATGCGATGTCTAAGGAATTCATTTGATTAGGCATGCGATGTCTATGCAGGTTGCGGATTCCAACTGTTGTAGTTTTACACTTTCTTTTCTGTGACCGTAAGTGTAATATGTGATATCGCCGTTTTCGTTGCTATATGTCAACGACAATTGGGATACGCATGTTTACTTACGTTGATGACATGTGATGTTATGTGTTGCTGGATATGTTATATTGGATCGTCGTGTTTGAATAGCCGGGGGGTTTTTATGTGAGATGAGTGTTTTTCATTTTCATTCATGTAAAAACTTGTATGTAATATTCTTTTATTGGGGCACTTCCAGGTTGCGGATGATGTCACCATTTGTATATTATTTACTTTTCTGCACTAGGATAGACCCAAGGAGGGGAGCACGAGTAACCGGGTTCTAGGGTCCAGTGGGAGACCATCTCGAGGAGTCGAGTTCGGGTCTCCTAACCCTAGAATTGGTAGGGTTGCTTGCCGCTCTCGTAGGGGTCTAGAGGTGTGGGATTGGCTATTCATCATGACCGTGGAATCCGTGTTTTATACTGGCTCGTATTGAAAACACGGACGTCCTAGTATATCCAATATTTCATATGATATTTTCTGCTGCGTTATCTGTGATGTAATCATGTGATGTGTTCAGATAGATATTATATATAGTATATATGATATATTATATAGACGTTGCTTATATTTTACACCCGCACTAGCCCTGCCTCGCTCTGGCGTTAGTTACCTAACCTAACGGTGCATACGGGACATCGAGGCGAATGCGGATGGCATAAGCGTACGTTATATTTATCTGTGATGTTTAGGTGGACTTAAATGATGGGATATTCATTAATGAGATTAATGAAAGAAAATAAACCTAATTGATGTTGTGGAATCGAATTTCAAAATAAAAACAGGTAGCTACAGTTCTTGCTTTGCATCGCGGTGTTCATTGTAGAACATCCTGCACCTTATTCGATGAGGAAAGGACCGAGATCCCTTCACCGGGAGTGACTCCTTTAGCAATAACTGGCAGATGCTACAACCCTCGGTTTGTCATTTGATTGCTTCTATAGTTTCTGCTTTGCACAGTGATATATATGATATATCCCGCACCTCATTCGACGAGGAAAGGGCCGACGATCCCTTCACCGGGAGTGACCCCTTTAGCAAAACTAGAAAAGCTTCAAAAACATTCCATTTAAAAACCATTTGATTCCGCAACGAGATCAAGTTCAAAGCGTTAAAGGTTTTCTTAAAAACCATTCGCAACCCTCCGTCATTTTAGGAAGTAGAGTACTTAGTATTCGTGCTACGTTTGTCGACCATAGCCGAGGCGTAGTGTGCGGTAGCTAAGTGATGTCTTCCTACACAGCATATGATGCGATTAGTTAGGAGAGTCATGTGGCTTTGTTGACCTTAGCCAAGGGTCATGTGGGTGGGTCTAATTAATCACGAAATGACGGGTAGAACTTGACTAGTACCTATGATTTGTTGACCTTAGCCAAGGTCATAGGTGCTAGGGGTAAAAACCATTATCGGGAGTTTCAAGTGTTGAAATTTGCAATAAGATTGCATACCTTCTATATGATAGTTGGATCCCGATACCCACTGCGAGTAATTGTTACTCCTGGGAGAGTTTTGCACTTTACAATTAGCCGATCAAGTAGGTGTCTAGAAAGGTGTCAACGGGGTTACGCCTCTAGAAAAATGAGGTTTACTGTAATTAGGTCCGTGCGAAAGCACGGGGAACCTCCCTCAAAGTACCGACACTGGCCTGGCTGAAAGATTGGCGAACTTGTAGAGTGTAATTAATCCCGGCTAGTCTTTCCTTTTAAGGATTGAAGGAAGATTTGATAAAAATAGTAGGAGCCATCCTGATTAGATAAAATAAATAACCAATCTAATCTTGCAAGAGCGCACGCAGAGTGTTTTCTTCTCTCTCTCTCCAGGTAGCGACCATACCACGCCTTAATCAAGATAATAATATGGATGTATTGACCGAACCCGCTTGTTATACTGAGCTGGGGAACGTTGGTCCCGCTCCAACTTATAATTGTTATAAGACAGAGCAGGAAATAGGGGAATATCAGAATTCCTATGCCGCCCAAACGAAGAAAGTGCATATGATGCATCTCCTTCAGGTGTGTTCATTACAAAGAACTGTCTCTCAGTATCCTCTGCATCCTGGGTATTTGATACCGGATCAGGATCCCAGATATGTAATCTGTTACATAGGGCTACAAAAAGGCAGAAAAACTGAGAACGGGTGATAAGTTTCATGAGACAGAAAACGGGGCAAGTGTTGCAGCCAAGTCTGTTGGTCACTGTCACCCTGTATTACCAGTACATTGATTCTGAACAAATGCTATTAGATACCGAACCTGATATACAAAATCATATCAGTTTCTTTATTAGTAAAGAAGGATATAATTTTGTATTGTTGGATATTGTTTTGAACATTTCCTGTTTCAAAAGTTGATCAGTTCAGGCACGTTATCTAAAAGCATTGACGTTCTAAATCAAACTGCAGTTCCTCGTATACAGAACACACACAAGAGGAAGAGTTCAGAAATGAACGAATCATTCTTGAGGCATTGTAGACTAGGTCATATCAATGTGACCCGACTGGCTGAAGTTACATTTTAGATGCATATTTAAATCAGTTTGAATTTACATCATATGAAACTTGCCAATCATGTCACAGAGATAAGATGACCATAGCTCTGTATATTGGAAACAGAGAAAGAGTTAGTGAACTCTTGGGACTGATACATTATGATGTATGTAAGGTCTCCTGTCTACACATGCCAGGACTGGTTCTTTATACTTCATTATGTTCTCTGATAATCTCTCAAGATTCAGACATATGTTCCTGTTGAAACACAAGTCCGAACCTTTTGAGATATTCACAGAATATAAGCTAGAAGTAGAGAACCAATACGGGTATAAGTATTATGTCCTATGATAAGATCAGGGAGGAGAATACTTGTGCATGGAATTCTTGGACTATTCTAAAAGAAAATGAGATTGTCTCTCAGTATTACTCCTCTGAATACACCACAGCACAACGGTGTATCGGGGTGGAGCAATCGCACAATATTAGATATGGTGTGCTCTATGATGAGTATTACTGCGTTACCTATTTCCTTTTGGGGTTGTGCACTTGAGAAGCTGCATACCTATTGAATAGGGTTCGATTCAAATCAGTGCCTACCACTCCATATAAGATATGGTATGGGAAGAGCCTATCTCTTAAGTAAGTTAAGATTTGGGATTGTCCAGCCTGTGTCAAAAGCAAAATCCGGACAAAATCGAGGCAAGGTCAGTTCTGTAGAACTAGAAAGGTTCCGGCTATACAAAACTGCAGCTGATTTGACTGGACCAAAGGATTCTATAGTCCCCAACGAACCTCAAGCCTCTCCGCCGATCTGGTAGGGTTCCTCACCTACCTGAGAGATACTTCGGTTTCTCGATGACAGTGGGAGCGAGGACTGCATCATGAGATGATGACCCAACTAGATTCGAGCAGGTCATCAAGAGTAGGGACTCTGTAAGAATGGCTGGATGCTTAGCGATCTGAGATGGAATCCATGTACACCAACAAAGTATGGACTTTGGGTGCTATATCTGAAGGGTTAAATTCCCATCTGGAGCAAGTATATCTTGAGAAGATTACTTGGTGTAGATGGAAAAGTTGAGACTTTCAAAGCTAGACTTGTTAAAGGTTTTAGTCATCAACCAGGTGTGGATAATGATGAAACCTTTTCTAGGGACTATGCTTAAGTCCATCCAGATCCTACTTGCCATTGCTACATACCATGACTATGATATCTGGTGGTTGGGTGCCATGACTACTTTTCTAAATAGTGATTTAGAAGAGAACGTCTATAAGAACACAGCCAGAGGGCTTCGTAAACAGTGGGAGCAGCGGAAACATGTGCAAGTTGCTTTACAGGATGAAGCAGGCATCGCGGAGTTGGAACATCTGTTTTGATGTGGTAGTCAAAGAGTTTGACTTCATCAAAATGGTAGATGAACCTTGTATATACAAAAAGATAGTAGAGAGTAAGGTGGTCATCCTCGTATTGTACGTGGACAACATACTCTTGATAAGAAAAGAGTTTCCTATGCTACGCTCGGTCAATCTCCGCTTATCACAATGATTCTCCAATAGGATCAAGGTGATGCCTCCTAAATCCTGAGTTTTCATCTATGAGATAGATGTAATTGGATGCTAGGATTCTCACTAGATGTAGTGAGATGGTATCAATCGATCCTGGGGAGAATCACTGGAAGTGTTCCAGGGTGATAAGGACGACTGAATGTCAGTCACAGGCATTGTCTTCACCCTCAGTGGAGGGACGTATGTTGGAAGAGTTCCAAGCTAGATACCGTGGCAAACTAGACGATAAAGGCTGGTAACATCGCTATTAAAGATGCAACCAAAGAGGCAGTTTGGGTGTATATTGGTTCATAAGATGAACTAGGTTCCTATCATTGTATGACAATGGAAGTGTGGTTTCGGCCCAAAAACCCTGGTCCCATCAGTGACCCAGACATATTCTGAGGCAGCATCACCTGATCATGGAGATAGTTGATCTCCAGGGTGATCGAGGTTAGGAGAGTAGACTTAGAGGACAACACAGCGGATCCACTCACGAAGACCTTTTCCCAAAAAGAGACTTTTAGGGGATGGTTGAGTATTAGATACTACAACTACTGCTACAGATGGCCCTAGTGCAAGTGGGAGATTGTTAGTTATATGTATGCCATAGAGGCCATTACTGTACATTGGATGTATATTGTAGTGGATGCTGGGACATATATAGGTAGGACTTTCTTGCTCGACATAATAGTACGCTATCTGGTTGCTCTTTATCTTAACATGTATACTTTCAGTCTCTCTGTTACATGTTGATAAAGCCCTTAGGATGAGTACTCGACTTCCAGGACTATGATGTAGATCATACTAGTGGGGCCTGGGTAGTCTATGAGTACATCCTTCAATGTTCCTAGTCGTGGGAATATTGAGACGGGGCATCGATATTCCAGAGTAGACTAGCGTATATCTTCTCGACCCATGTGATGGGCGATGGATGATCCCATATCCATTGGTGTTTGACATCAGAGATGGTATGCGGGTGCTCAGTGGAGACTGGGTACACTGAACGGACTCGCCGAGAACTCCCAGATGGTATTATACCTCACGTCAGATGGCAGTTCTCTGGTGATACTGGAACAGCTTAGTCTGTTGACCCGAGATCGTCATAGAGTCTTGTGTGTCTCCCACTGTGCTTTGATTTCAACCCTACCACGGCTCTACTGAGTCGTGCAAACAGGTGGTTTTTAGGTACAGTCCCGATTCACATGGAGGCAATGAGCGATAGGAGGGGATTCGTCTCTCCCGGTATTGGGGGTTGATGTTGCGCTGTGCTCGACTGGCCATAACAGGAAATCCCTGGCCAGGGTTGCAGTGATATACTGGTAAGAGTTATCAGTAGTTTCATGAATGTTATGGATCTCACGTCGGCATGATTTATCGAGCTATTGGGGTCTGACGTTTACCACCCCTAGGCGAGATATGCGACATATCAGACGAACAGACCGGACTATACGGTAAGTGTTACTGGTTGGATTCACAGGAGTGTGAGCGGGCTTGCTCGTCGATCTTCTGATTGCTCAATACCCGGGTGGCCGTTACGTTTAGCAGACCGCTTGCGGCTTGTGGGTGCTTGATATGATCATCATCTGCTGCCGGCGTATTGACGAGTCTTTAGAGTCCTACACAGAGGTTTCCTGGCTCAAGCGAAACGAAATAGGAGCGCATATGAGATATGTGCGGGACCGAGAATAATGCGTGTATGTGATACCGTATTCTATTCTCGCGATGAATGTATCGAATGGTTATATGTGATATAACCTAGTTATCGAATCAAGGATTGATTCGATAAGCCGATACATTGGATATTAGTCGGTTATATGCGATATGACCGGATCGTTAAATCAAGTATTGATTTAATAATTTAATGCATAATTATATATTTGATATATTACTTTGCATTAACTAGTATTGGTTCACTTAAATTGGATTTTCTCACTTGATGTACACAAGTTGTATATATGATATACTTTTGTGTACTTGTTTGTATCATGTTTGATGATACATGCTAACTTGGGTTTGTGTAAAGAATTAAACCATGGTTATGTTAATGGTTAGGGTTTTGATTTACTTATCTTTTCATTTATTTATTTATTCATTCATTTTTGAAAGATAAATAAATCATGGTGGCTTTCTTTGTTTGCTAGTTGAAACTTCATGAAGTTTTGAAGCTTTCACCATTTTGTCTCTTAGCCTTAACCCTAACCATTCAACCTAACCTTAGTTAATTCTCTACACCTAACTATGGTTGAGATTATGATAAGTATCATATTATTTTCTTTTTTAAAATCAACTTATCATATTCTTTCTTCTTCTTCTTCTTCTTCAACAAAGAAGAAACCTTACCTCCATCAATGGCAACATGAGAAAAAGAGTGAGAAATCCAATTCTAAAGTGAACCCACTTCCTATTTCTTCATCCTCTACCACTTGTCAAGTAGTATAGGGTGTTTTCTTGACAAGTTTCATGGCTTGGTGAACTTGGAGCTTGATCTTGTGTTGCCTCGACGTAGATCATCTTCGGTATCGAAGTCGACGACCTAGCCCGCCCATTTCTCCGATGAAGCCGACGCTAGAGCCCGGGACCCGATGATCGCAGTGAGGGGACTTCATCACGGAGCTATGGAGGTGGAGGACCGGATCTACAAAGGTTGTATGTTCGTTCACTCTTAGTTAAAGCCGTTAACTTGCTTGCATCGCCTCATTATCTAGTTAACGATCCGTATTAGGGTTTGTAGGCACAAGAAAAAATTCGAATTGGCCATGTTTGATCACTTGTGAGACTTCATTAGTGTGCCTAGGAACCCTACACTCATAACCTAATAAGCACCTGTATACATCTTAGGTGAACCAACTGACACCAGTGGCTTGTGAGACCGGCCACCGCCCCTCGTCGGGGTCTCGACTGCATACACTAGTCTACTCTGGAGTATCGATGCCCTGTCTCGAAACTCCCACGACTAGGGACACTTTTAAGGATGTGCTTATAGACCCCAGCTCCCACGTATATGATCGCCATCATACTGCTGGTAGTCAAGCAAGAATCCTATGGGCTCTATCATCATGCAATAGTGAACTAAAGCATGTATATGATGATAAAGACAAACCAGATAGCATACTATCATCTCAAGTAAGACTGTCATATCGGTATAGGTCCTGCCTCAATCATTGCAATCACCTACCTGCGATCCAATAATTGACTTTGAGGGCACTATCTCCAACAATCTCCCACTTGCACTCAAGGCTAATTATTGCAATGTCGCATACTCACAGCCCGTGTGATACCGAACATCCAACTCCTCTACTAATCAGTTTCATAAAGCTAGTTTGTAAAACTCTTGTGTTCGAGAAATAGCCTCAGTGAGTGGATCCGCCCTGATGTTTCTTTCTATGTCTCTCTTAATCTCAACTTCGCGGAGAAAACCATCTTCCGAATCGAGTAATACCTGTCTTAGAATATGTCTGGATATCTGATGGGACCTAGTTCATAAATGAACTCCAAATCCAAACTTCTTAGACCGTTTTGATAACTGAACCTAATCAGTATCCAGCACCATGCCTCCCACAGTATCCTCTTGGACCACCTATCCATAATACCGTCCCTCGTCAGAGGGAAAACTATAACTGTGACAATCACTCTGTCATCCATGTCACCTTGGAAGCCTGGAATGATAACCGTCTCCCGAAGGAGGCTGCCGTCATCAAATCTGTAGAACAAGCACTTATGTTCTAAAACTGCTTCCTTATGTTTCTCCAGGATTGGATTAATATAAACTTATTGCATCAAGTGCAAAAACAATATCTGGTGTGGTACTTGACATCTCATGATTGACTCAATTGTCTAAGCAAGTGATCTGCCAATCATGCACATCCCTCTCTCCTTTAGTCTGTAAGACACCTTTAGAGAGGGTGACTCCTTCACCTGCAGTTACACCATCATGCCAGGAGTCATCTATTCTAAAAACTATTAGAATACTGTCAAAGTACCCACATTGGGAAACTACCCAAATCTAGATCTAAAACCGTAGATCTAGTAACCAGAATGTCAGATATTATATCCATATCCTTTGTGGAGAAAACAACTGTGTGACGACCAAAGTACAACCGATCGTAGTATAGGAATTTTACTTCCTACTCTGTGTATGTCATCCAAAAACTAGGACATCACACCTTACTACCTTCTCAATAGATCCATCCCCTATTCTGATGAAGTCAAACCTATGACTGTCACATCAAAATTAGATGATCTTATCTCCGCTATATCTGCTTAAGTCTATAAATAGACATAAGCTACTTGCCCACTATGCTTCCGCTGCTCCCACTGATTATGACAACCCTCTGGCAGAATAATATCTACGTACACTTCTAAAGCTCGTTTAGAACGACGTTATACTTATCCTCTTGCCGGGTCTCATAGTCTGGAACAACAGTAGTGTCAAGTCTGGGTAAACAAGAACCTCCCTGTCACCGTCCTTGAGGCTACCTGAGTACCTCTCGGGTGTCTGAGGTTACCCATCATATCTGCGGAGTGGCTATTGAAATGTCAAACCTGATTGAATATATAGGTCCTATTAAATTTTCCGTAATCGTTTGCGGTTCTGGAATCACTTCCAGTTCTACCATACTCCCACTACTGTTTTCTGAAAAAATCTATTTTACTAAAACTGTGGCGAGTCAAGAACAATATCACTATTGATCTTCCAGATGGTAGAAATGTCAACCCTCGTCAAAGCCAGGGTCAACCCACAAACTGTCATTACAGAAACGCGCCTTGAGTTATCCAGTGTCTGGTTTTAAGCATAAGCTGGACAACTCCCCGTATCTTAACAACGTTAAGATATGAACCATTCTATATCCAATATAGAAATAGATGCACTAATTTAATTGGAACCAGATTCAAATCATGCAGCTGTCTCCAGTGCATATCTACTTAATGGAGAAAGGCTAATCAGCATTACTCAACTTAGGAATCCATCCAATCATGAGCAACTTGAAAGAGAAACAAGTTTCTCAAAACCATTACTATTATCTGAATACCAATCACAAGAATCTACATCTTCGATTTGTTTGAAGAATCCCGATACTTGCGATACCTGGTTCTCTACTTTATTCTTATACCCACAACTTCTCAAAACTTAGACTTTGTATTTCTATGAAACACTTGTCTAAAAACTAGAGAAGTCATAAGTAAACAGAACACAGTTCGAGGACCTACCCCTTTGTCCTGACGGACACTGGACAACATACAATACTCTGTATAAGTCCGCTGAGTTGAATAACTCAAAACCTGTGCATCGCAGGTTGAAAACTGTACCCAAACGATTTCCTCAAATATCACCTAGTATGAACACAATCAATGCGCAGTGAAACTGAAACATTAAAATGTCTCGTAGGGGTATTCTGGTATTCCTAGTAATGCCTCTTCCATAATCCTATTCATGACTTTAACCGTATATTTCATTTGCTATCTCTCCAAATCCCTTTATTTGTTTTTAGTCGTTACCTTCTGTACACCATCGTTAGGCTAAATGGTTTTCTTCCTTCCCTACCGTTCGGCACCAGCCTATGGTTTGGAAGAAGACTATCCAATAAGCGTAATAGGTGTACTCTCCTAGACTAAGGAGCCCTCGCAACCTGAGAGAAGGTGATAATAAAAGACAACTGAATAAACCAATTCTATTTCTCCTGAACCTGGATCCATCCTCGAAGAAGTTCCTTCGAGTTCGTATATAACCATACGATGGATCTATCCAATGGAAGTGGATATCCGTAGTGATACGGAGTGTTCTGAGAAATGCAAAGGGTAAAAGAAGGAGCGGCAATGACTTATGCAACTTGGACAATCCAAAAGCCAGTATTTTAAGAAGGTTCGGTCAACTTGGTCACTGAGTCATAGTCTAGGGTCGGTCAAAGGTCGTTGCCAAAGAGAGAGAGAGAAAACACTCTGCGTGCACTCTAACCTAGATCAGAATGGTTATCACTTTATCTAATCAGGAAACCTCCCACTGTAATCTCAAATTCTCCTCCAAACCTGAAAGAAGAATTAGTCGGGATCACCCGAAGAGTAAACCAACTCATCAGTGAGAATCGGGATCTAATTATCATCGCATGATAACTTGATGGAAGCCACTCAAGTTATCACACTCCAGAAGGTATGCGCATACTTGTCAAGTTTTAGTTTCTTTAGAAACTCCCGATATGATTTTTGCCCCATGCTCTTATGACCTTGGCTAAGGGCCAAGTATGTCATAAGTCACATGCCAAGTTCTACCCGTCACTATCCAGGTCAATTTGAACCCACCCGCACATGCCCTTGACTAAGGGCCAAGTATGACAGAACGACTGTCCCAAACCAACTTATCTATCTATGCAACAAATGAATACCCAGCAGCTACCAAACACTATGCCTTGACTAAGGGCCAAGCATGCATAGCTTGAATACTACTGAATACCCAAAAGAAATGACGGAGGGCTACGGCTGGTTTTTGACGAAAAACCTTTAACGTAATGAACTTGATCTCGTTGAAGGAACCTGATAGCTTTTATAAAAATATAGTGGCGAAAAACATTTGCTAAAGAGGTCACTCCCGGTGAAGGGATCTCGGCTCTTTCCTCGTGGAATGAGGTGCAGGATATTCCAACTGAATACCGCGATGCAAAACAACTTGTAATCGACTATATTAAAGTTACTACCCTGACGTAAAATTCTGCCCAAGGGGTTTTTCCCGGTGAAGGGATATCAGCCCTTGCCTCATCGAATGAGGTGCAGGATATTCCAACTGAATATCACTATGCAAAACAAAAGGAAACATCTTTGTAATAACACCTTTTAAAATTTGTTCCAACAACATCCAAATATAGGTTTGTTTTATCCTGCATTGATAAGAATCAACGCAGTCCCATCAATCAATCACACCAGAAAAGAACGAAAATATAATGTACGTATATGCCATCCGCATTCGCCACTGGGTCCCGTCATCACCCGTTAGGTTACTTAACTAACGACAGAGCGGGGGTTGGACTAGCGCGGGTGTAAAACATATACAACATCTAATAGTATATATACCAATATACAATAATCGCTCCAGGCGCGATAATATGCAACATTACAGAAAAGTAATAAGCATCACAGAACAATACAGATAATCTGGGATCCCCGGGTTTCACAGAGCCGCTGCTGAAACCTGACGTTCCCCTGGTCATGTGGATAGCCTGTGCAATGAAACCTAGACCCCTACGGGTGCGGCAAGTTACCCGCCAAAACCTGAAGCGAGGTAGTCCCCCACATCATAGTGAATGGAACACCTGGCACTTCACGGAATCTGGTAAATTGAGCACCCCTCCTTGGGTCAACCTGTACGCCCTACGAGTGCGGCGAATAGTCTGCCAATTCTAGAGTGAGGTCCCTCTGCCTCTCAAAGCCATGAGATACGGACCTGTTGCCCTCCAGAACCCGGCTATCCGTGCACTCCTTCGCGGGATAAACCTAGTACAGAAATAAAAATATGTACAACGGGTACATCGACCTCAACCCGGTCGTGCCCCAAAAAAATATTATACAAACAGGCAGTAACGGCAGTCCACATGTTGGACGCTCGCCCCGCAATATCAAATTTACAAATAAATCCAAACTGCACTATCATTGCACCCTGCTATCCACCACGACATATCCGCAATATCACAGCACAACACAGAACATCAACGCGAAAGTCACGTTCGCAAACCCGTCTAAAAGAACTATAGCAATTAGACGTGGTTTACCGATCAAATGACATCCCGGTCGGAGATATAATGTAAATACTGCATACTAACATGTTTAAAATTTCGATCGACTAAATATCACGAAGTGGGCCCTACGAACAACTGGTGTACAGTAATAAAAACTGGGTCCATAAGAATATACCAAAAACCCACAATTTCCAAATAAAGCCTACTGGGAAAAATTGATGCATTGTTCCCTCAAAATCGCCACGGTTCCGCGGTCAAACCCTAGGTTTGACCGCGGATCCGCGGTGATCTTGTGGGAACACATGTCCAAATTTTTCCAGTGTGCTTCAAAAACCCTGCACGCTTTTCTGTGATATGTAAAATTATTTTAAGGCCCATTAAAAAATCGACAGAAACTCAGGTGCTGAAAAAATGTGTTTTTCGAAATACGGTTCAATCGATGTTTTAAACGTGTTAGCACAAGTTAGTATAGCTTAATGGTGAGGCTCTGATACCACTGTAAGTCCACGGTAGCGCCCCGGCCGTCTAACAGACGCCAAATGCGGAACAAAAACTTTTTACAAACTGGCGCTATCGCGTACCGTAACCCGGATCTGCCATTAAAGCTAAACTAACAAATTACAAATGGGTAGAAACGTTATACCGAATGATCCGAGTCCTTCGGTCTTCAACAATCATCCCACGCTTGTTGCGGCTGCTCCGATCTCCTGAATCTCCAATCTCGTCGTCCAGGTGGCACCACGTCGACGGATCTTTAAACGGGCTCCCGCCTCTGAACCGAGGCAACTCGATCGTCAAGTTTGCTAAAAGAGACGACCAAGATGAAGTAGAGCATGAGTAGAACACTTTGTCTCGTTACGTCCAAGACTATGGACGAACGGTTAATGAAGTTGCCTTTCGGATTGAATGAAAATGAGAGAATGAACTTATGAAATTTCCATGAGGCAAATTTCATATACTTTTTCCAAATTAACAACCATACACACCCACAAGAGGGGCCGGCCAAAAAAATAAGGCAAAGGGGTGAGTGTAGGAACAAGAATGGTGACCATAAGGATATGAAGCTTATCATAACCTAAACACAAAGAATGAGTCATACAACACCTAGTATGAACACAATCAATGCAAACCAATCACAATTAACCTAGTCACCTTGTCATTAAATGCACCATTAATGACCTAATGACTCACAAGCCTTGTCACCCTCTCAAGAACAGATAAATCCGCATTTAACCGACTGTTAAATACGGCTGATAGAAAACTGAAAACTGGCAACTTCCAAAAGTGATCCCGAAACGAATTTCAGGATAACCCCGTATCAGTATAAACATACCCGTATTTGTATTACGACCGAATACAAATGCAACTGAGACAAAGATATTATATCTACACAGTATAACACTGGGTTCCGGCTTAAACCAAAGCCTACCACTATTATCTGCCCGAAAAATGACACGTGCGAAAACGCACGTACTTTTTCCGAACCTTGCCATATCACCATACGGCCTCTACAACGTTTCGCCCGAACTTGGAAAAGTGTCTAGGGGACTCTAATGACTCATCAACACACTGGCACTGGGTATAACCCCTAGCACGTCAGAGGTACAAGCTGCACGTAACGTTTTGCCTATGTATTGATTGGAAGGGAAGCTGACGAGCGAACTCATCTATAAACCCTACTGAGCCTGGCAGTGACAATGTATATACAGTCCGGCCCGTTCGTCTAAAGAGTATCGCATATCGAGTCTAGGGGGTGGATAAAGTCAGACCCCTAATAACGCGATAAATCGTGTCGGTATGAAGCCCATCACCACCTGAGAAACTACTGATCCAAATCGGTAATTCTCCACTACCTTGGCCAAGGATTTCTAGTGATGGCCACCCGTGCACTGCGCGACATCAACCCCCAATACCGGGAGAGACGAACCCCCGACGATCCGCTCACTTGCCTCCAATGTGGCTCGGGACTGTACCCAACTAAAACCTGTTTGCACAATTCCATTGAGCGTGGTAGGGTAGTAATCTAAGCACAGTGGGAACTCACATGAGACAAATGACGATCTCAGGTCGATGAACTAACCTGTACACATGTCACCAGGGAACTGCTATCTGACGATATGTATAATACCAACTAGCATGTTCCTGGCGAGTCCTATCCGGTGTACTCATAACCTAATGAGCACCTGTATACATCTTAGGTGAACCAACTGACACCAGTGGCTTGTGAGACCGGCCACCGCCCCTCGTCGGGGTCTCGACTGCGTACACTAGTCTACTCTGGAGTATCGATGCCCTGTCTCGAAACTCCCACGACTAGGGACACTTTTAAGGATGTGCTTATAGACCCCAGCTCCCACGTATATGATCGCCATCATACTGCTGGTAGTCAAGCAAGAATCCTATGGGCTCTATCATCATGCAATAGTGAACTAAAGCATGTATACGATGATAAAGACAAACCAGATAGCATACTATCATCTCAAGTAAGACTGTCATATCGGTATAGGTCCTGCCTCAATCATTGCAATCACCTACCTGCGATCCAATAATTGACTTTGAGGGCACTATCTCTAACAAAAAACACGAATGCCCAAAGAGATAGAATAACACGAAGAACATAATACTAGAATATACATATCGAAATACATATATGTAGATTATTAAATCAATACCTGATTTAATAATCCGGCTCAATCCTGAGCCGGATAGTATTATCAACTGTCCGATCGAAAGTCCGGATACACAGTACATCAATCGATCGGAACCCTGCACATATCCAATACGGCTACTACATCATTTCGCCTGAACCAGGGAAACCTTCTATGTAGGACTCTAAAAACTCGACAGTACGCCAGCAGTGAGTTACTGGATAAATCCATAACCACAAGCACGTCAGCAGCACTAGTTGTACGTAACGGCTACCCGGGTACTTGTCGAAAAGGAAGGCCGACGAGCAAACTCATCCGGTTCCCAACTGAGTCTATATGTGACAATCTCCGTACAGTCCGGTCTCTTCGTCTGAGAGTATCGCATACCGGGTCTAGGGGTGGTAAATGGCAGACCCTAATAACCCGATAATTCATGCTGATGCGGCTCAGGACCAATCCGGGAAACTACTGATCAATCTATCAGTAAATCCCAATTGCCTTGGCCAAGGTCTTATGGTCCTGACCAATCAAACACAGTGCGATATCGACTCCCTATACCGGGAAATACGAATCCCCAAGAATCACTCACTGCCTCCATGTGGCTCGGGACTGTACCCAACCAAAACCTGTTTGCACGACTCAGTAGAGCCGTGGTAGGGTAGTGATCAAAGTACAGTGGGAACTCACATGAGACAAATGGCGATCTCAGGTCCGAAGACTAACCTGTACTCATGTCACCTGAGAACCTCCATCTGACGATAGGTATAATACCATCTAGAATTCTCGGCGAGTCCGTCTAGTGTACTCACCCCAGTGAGCACATGTATACGATCTTAGGTGTAAAAGACCAATGGTTGCGGGATCGTACCATCGCCCATTGTCGGGGTCTAGAAACGTATACACTAGTCTACTCCGGAATATCGATGCCCAGTTTCGATACTCCCACGACTAGGGACCTTTTAAGGATGTGCTTACCGACTACCCAGCTCCCACAAATATGATCGCCATCACAACGCAGGTAGTTTAGCAATGATCTTACGGGCTTTATCAACATGTATGAATGATACGTAATAGCAAGTAAAACATATGCACATGTTAAGATTTAGACAAACCAGATAGCATACTATCATATCAAACAAGACTGACCTGTACATATATATGTCCAAGCATACACATGTATACATATACAATAATGGCCTCTGGGGCATACATATCCAACAATCTCCCACTTGCACTAAGGCCATATATATTGGCGTATCGAGTACCCAACGTCTGCACTGGGGCCAGTTGTTGGCATATCGAATGCCCAGCATCTCAAAAAGTATCTCGAACTGTGCTTGAAGAAGGGCCTTGGTGAATGGATCCGCCGTGTTGTCTTTTGTGTCACTCTCCGCACCTCGATCTCCAGGCGATCAATGATCTCCCTGATCAGGTGATATCGCCTCAAGATGTGCCTGGATTTCTGATGGGACCGTGGTTCCTTTGCTAAAGCCATAGCTCCATTGTTGTTGCAATACAAAGGTATTGGGTTAGCAATGGATGGAACCACTTGAAGTTCAGTAATGAACTTCTTAATCCAGACGGCTTCTTTTGCGGCATCGTTGGCAGCAATGTATTCAGCCTCCATCGTTGAGTCTGCGACGGTGTCCTATTTGGAAAACTTCCACTGTCATCCTTGTCACTCTGGAAGCTTGAATCGGTAAAGGACTCCACCTGGAGGTCCTCATTACCAAATACCAGGAACAGTTCTTTAGTCCTTCTCAGGTACTTAAGAATGTTCTTCACTGCTATCCAGTGGTTCTCACCTGGGTCTGACTGATATCGGCTCACCACGCTAAGCGAGTAAGCTACATCTGGTCTTGTACATAGCATCACATACATTATATATCCTACCGCCGAAACGTAGGGTATAATGCTCATACGAACCCTCTCCTCATCAATTTTGGGAGACATCTCTTTGGAGAGGGTGATTCCGTGCAATGCGGGTATGTTACCGCGCTTGGAATCTTCCATACTAAATCTCTTTAGTATGGTCTCTATGTACCTGGACTGCGAAAGTCCCAATAATATCTTGGATCTATCTCTGTAGATCTTGATCCTCAGAATGTACGAGGCATCACCCATGTCCTTCATGGAGAACCTTTGTGATAAGAACAGCTTGACCGATTGTAGCATAGGAATATCATTTTCTATCAAAAGAATGTTATCCACGTACAAGACTAGGAATACGATAGTTCGTCCTACAATCTTCTTATATATACAAGGCTCATCCTCGTTTTTGATGAAGTCAAATTCCTTGACTGTTTCATCAAAACAGATGTTCCAGCTCCGCGATGCCTGCTTTAATCCATAAATGGATTTAAGCAACTTGCACACCTTCCCGCTGCTTCTACTGTCTACAAAACCCTCCGGCTGATCCATATAAACGCACTCTTCCAAACTTCCGTTTAGAAAAGCCGTCTTTACTTCCATCTGCCAGATTTCATAGTCATGGAAGGCAGCAATGGTAAGTAGGATCCGAATGGATTTGAGCATAGCCACTGGAGAAAAGGTTTCATCATAGTCCATACCTGGTCTTTAACGAAAACCTTTTGCAACAAGTCTAGCCTTATAGGTTTCCACCTGCCCATCTACACCAATCTTCTTTTTGTAGATCCATTTGCATCCAACGGGTTTTACCCCAGGTGGAGCAATATCCAAGGTCCATACTTTATTGGCGTACATGGACTCCATTTCGGATCGCATAGCATCCAGCCACTTATCAGAGTCGCTACTGATAATGGCCTGCTTGAAACTAGTTGGATCATCTTCTTCCAAGATGCAATCCTTTCGATCCCCGTCTATGAGAAAACCGTAGTATCTCTCGGGCGGATGAAAAATCCTACTAGATCTGCAGAGTTCTGAGGCTCGTCCGGGGTTAATGAATCTTGAGGTTCTACCAATTCTTCAGTTTGAGTTTTTGGTTCCAAAATTTCTTCCAGTTCTATCTTGCTCCCACTTGTTTCTTTTGCAAGAAATTGCCACTCTAAAAAGGTGGCGTAGCGAGATACAAACACCTTCTGTTCCTCGGTGTGGTAGAACAGATATCCCATCGAATATTTTGGATATCCCACACACTTGTATAAAACTGAACATGCCTGAAGTTTGTTCGGATTCTGTACTTTAACATAGGCCGGACAACCCCATATCTTAATACGTTTAAGATACGGTGTTTTCCCACGCCATATTTCATACGGAGTCTTAGGCACAGTTTTGGATGGAACGTCATTCAATAGGTATGTCGCTGTTTAAAGCGTATATCCCCAAAATGAAAGAGGCAACTCAGTACCACTCATCATGGAGCAAACCATCCAATAGGGTACGGTTCTTCCTCTCCGACACACCGTTGTGCTGTGGTGTGTAAGGAGGAGTAAGCTGAGAGAGAATTCCATTCTCTTTTAGGTAATCTAGGAATTCCGTGCTTAAGTACCCCCCTCCTCTATCAGATCGGAGAATCTTAATACTTTTGTCAGTCTAGTTCTCTACTTCATTTCTGTATTCTTTGAATTTCTCAAAAACTTCAGATTTGTGTTTCATGAGATACACATATTCGAACCTAGAGAGATCGTCAGTGAATGTGATGAAGTATGAGAACCCACCCCTTACATGTATAGACATCGGACCACACACATCACCGTGTATGAGTCCTAAGAGCTCTGCTGCTCTTTCTTCGTGTCCGGTGAACGGAGATTTGGTCATTTTTCCTTTGAGACAAGACTGAAAACCAACTTTTATTTTATTTTGCATTTAAATTTTTAGATTTTAAAAACAACTCAATTTTAATTTAGTTTAAAAGTAGTTAACACATCTTTTTGTAGGGACGATCCTCAAGTACGACTGGGATAAGCTGTATACTTGCAGTTAAATTTGGAGATAATAAAAATCTACATCAACTAGTATCCAAAATAACGAAAGCTGATAAAGAATCAGTAAAGACACGAAATCAATCACTTTCTGAGATCTATCCTTCACAATCCGCTCCAAAGTAGTCTCCAAATATGTGATGTACGCCCTTCACCCTTCTCTACGTTAAAATACTTCTTTCGAAGCTGGGTTATATCACGGTTATTCCTGATATCTACACCGGAATTGGGCAAGCCGGTGTGCTCGCTAATCCAATCTACTGCAAATTTCTGCGAGACGCTTCCAAAAGATAAGTCTTCAGTGCCTCAATCATAGCAAGAGATAAGCCTACATAAGGTAGACCTATCTTGAACCAAAGTTGGCATCTTCATATAATAGAGGAATGAAGTTTTTTTAGCCCCCGTATTTGGTGCGTGTAAATGTGTAGTTTCAACCTGTCCATGAAGCTGTTGTAATGAGCGACGTCGACATACGTTTGAATGGCGGACGTATTTCCATGCTTTCTTCTGCAGAAAACCCAATTTAAATATTAAATCATAGCTATCAGTTTTTTAAACTGAAAATTACAGGCAACCGTTTAGAAGTTACAGGCAACTGCTTAGATATTACAAGAACAATTTATAAAGATTATAGGCAACTGCATAGATGTTACAGGCAATTCATGCATCATCCATCATCCAATCACTTGGCTATAACATCAAATAATTTGCGTGTATTATC
Source organism: Agapanthus africanus (assembly GCA_030015575.1). Classification (NCBI taxonomy): domain Eukaryota; kingdom Viridiplantae; phylum Streptophyta; class Magnoliopsida; order Asparagales; family Amaryllidaceae; genus Agapanthus; species Agapanthus africanus. Next base: position 198,400,861 of record CM057347.1, on the reverse strand, counting down.
TTACCAACAACAAATGAAAATAAGCACTTGACTATAGCTAAGAATTCTTTAAGAAATTTACCTATCATACAGGTAAGTTCTCATTTTCATTTTCATGCATCATCTAAGCAACACACTGTAATATCTAATGTTACAAACCTAAAATCAAGTATCGACGAGATATTCATAATTTTTAGAAAAGAACCAATTTAGAATTGCAATGCAAGATTAACAAAAAGGGTATCAATTTTACCTATTTCCTTCCTCGGCCCCTGTCAATTTCTTGGCCGTTGTCGATTTAGCCGACGTCGTTTTTTCTAATTCTGGAGCCACTGTCGATTTTTCCAATTTTTGAGCCGCTGTCGTTTTCGCCGCAGACAGGATGACAACCTTTTCCTTCGATTTAGGAGCCATTGAGCAGGTTCTGATGGTGATGAAATGCTTTTCGTGACAGAGGACGATGGGGGTGGGGGGGGGGCTCTAGGTGGACGAGGAGAAGAGGTGAAGGTCCGGGGAAGAGGCTAATCGATGACGAACTCAGCGACGATGAGGTTAGAGTTCGGGTTTTTGACGACGAGAGGTGATTTGGGGCGGGGAATTGGGCCGGCGACTTGGGGAGGTGAGGTTGTGATGGCGAAGGAGGGGACGTCGACGATGAGAGGCGACTTGGGTTCTCTGGGATATCGAGCGAGAGAGGGAGGGAGAGAGGGAGGGAGAGATATTTTGAATGTTGAGATTGAAGAGGAGTATTTTGGTCCATCCACACTTTCTAATACCCAGCCCTGATTTGTTATGAGGCCAAGGGGTGTTTACACAAAGATTTTAAAAATTAGGCCCCTTCTTTCCATTTAGAAAATTCAAAGGACTTTATCCTTTTCTTGGATTAGGCCGGGTTTTTTTCAACAATTTATCCAAAAAAAATCAAATCCACTGGAGGTAAATAGAGAGCCTACTTGATATTATTTGCTTAAATTCAAGATTCTATGAGCTAAAAGCCCAGCACTTGAATTGGCTCGCTTCTCCAAATATGTTTAGGTATGTTTTACTAAAGTAGACCTAATACTTGAATTAGATGCCATTCAAGAAACCAGATCTTTCTTAAATCTTTCAAGCTGTACTCATTTTACACAACCTGAGATAATCACTGTCTTCTTCTTTTGACTATGGTGCAATAAATGTGGGGGAGAGAGTCTCATACGCTCTCTCCACAGCTCACATGCAACATGATCATAAGAAAGTGAAGAAACCCAGAATGATGAGGTGTTAAAAAATGGTGGATTTGTAATTTTTGGTTTCTTGAGGGGTGAACAGAAAAAAGTCCTGCTTGCTGCCATCACCGATTTAATTTCCACTCATTGGCAACAGCACCTAGCAGCAGAGATTCTTTGCCGTTCTTTGCCTCATAGAAAACCCCAAAAAGGTTTTTTGTGAGTAGAACAAGAAACCCCCCAACATTTCATCACTTTTCTCGCCATGTTCTCACTTGATTTATGGGTGATGATGAAAGTAGAATGAAGGGACCCTCTGTTTTTACTTTCTCCTACACAACACAATTCGTTATTCTTCCTCTTTAAGCTCTCTCTCACACACACACACAGATATTCGGGTCTTGATCCAAAGGAGGAAATGAGGAAGCATGGGTGGCAGCTACCTTATCATCCTCTTCAGGTGCTTATGAAAACCCATTTCCTTTCTATGGAGTTTCTTCGTTTACTTATTTATTCCTTTACCTTTGGGAAATGCTAGTGAGTTATTCATTTATTAATAAAAAGCCTTTTTTCTCTCTAGGTTGTTGCTATAGCTGTGTTTTTGGCATTGGGGTTTGCCTTTTATGTGTTTTTTCTTCCCTTTGTTGGAAGGAAGCTGTTTGAGTATGTGGTTCTGGGGCTCTACACTCCCTTGGTAAGCCATTTCCATTCCCATCTTTGTTTTTAAAGGTTTTTTGAGGCTATGATTTCAGATCTGCAATTTGTGGCTGTGATTTGGGTTTCCTATATTTTTACTTACTAGTGTTGCATGTGATTCTACAAGATCTTCCGAGAAGTGGGTCAATGACTAAATTTATGTTTTTCCATTCCTTGAAATTATCCGAATTTTGGGTATATTGCAGATGAATGATGAAATGTGCTGTTTACATAAGTAACATAACTAGCAACCTGCATTTGTGTTGACAGGGCATGTATAATTTTTTTTTTCCTTTTTAAAATTTTATTTTTTGTTGTTGTGTATTGATAATATTCTAATTTGATAATATCCTGATCTACCTAGCAAGCTGTCCTTTTCTTTTTAATCTTTGGGTTTATGGGACTAATTTCCTTGTGAGTGAAACCAAGCTGTCAAAAGGGCCTATTATCAAGTTGTGAAGAAAGGACTTTTCGGAAATGCATTACAATTTTAAATGGGTAAACTATACTATCACCGTGAAATTTCTCTGGTTAAAATTTAAAAATATTAGCGGTATAATATATACACATATATATTTTAAGGATCAATTTCCCTAGTCCATACGGTGTTAATCTAAAATTTACAAGTTCAACGGTATGGGATTTGCATAATTTACAACCCTTTTCAAATAATCTTGTTGGTAGCGATGTTCTAAATTTCGGATGTCGTCATGTCGGCCCGAAAATTTTGATGTCAGATATTAGATATCTTGAAATGTCAGGTGGTATTATCAAATATCGGGTTCAATATTTTTATAATGTAACGTCATATATATAACTTAGTTTTTGAAAAAATATTAACTTATTCAGATTTTTAGTTTTATTAAATTTATACTTTCTTCAATAGCGCAGTGGTCAAGCGTTCGTCTACCAAGCGAACGGTCGTAAGTTCAATCCTATTTATAAGGAGGGCTATAGGAGAGGAGATGAAACGAGTGAGAACAGTCGTAAGTTCAATCCTATTTATAAGGAGGGCTATAGGAGAGGAGATGAAACGAGGTTCATGCAAGCTGTTTACAAAACCCAAATCACAAAAAAGAAAATTACTCTCAATTTTTTTTCTTATAACTGTAAATGTCGATCTAAACGCAAACATCATGACATTTCGGCCGAAATCACGAAATGTCGGTTGGCATTCACCAAATATCGTTACCCGAAATTATTTTGCATGTCTGTGTCGTTTTCTTCCCAATACCGACATTTTGACGACATTTCGGTGATGTCGGCCGATATTTAGAACACCGGTTGGTAGTGTTTTCAGCGGTGGCGACAATAACAACAACCCTTTATCCTAAAATTTTAGGATTGGCTATATGAATCTGTCTCTTTCATCTTGCTTTGTCTCCTTGTTTAGTTAGCACTTTATATATAGTTGTTAATTGCCTCAATCAATGTTGGTTTAGGTCTACCTTACCCATAATTATGTCATTAACTAAAATTTGTCACTCCTAACTGTGACAATTAACTGTTTGTGTTACACATGTCTAAATCATCTCAATCGGTTCTCTCATCTTATCCACACCGTGAGTGACCTCCAACTTTTTACAAATGTACTCATTTCTTATCCTATCTATTATATATTTCACTACATGGTGTTGCTGATGCATAAGAGAAGCCGAAGTTGAGCAGCATTTATGTTGTCTGTGCCTTGACCACTTTTCATCATAGCACTAAAGATTAAGTGCTTTTCTTTAAATTTGATTATAAGTGCATTTTATGACTTTCTGTCAGCTTTATTTCAACCCTTTTTGCGGGAGTGTAGAAAGTTCCAACTTTCTAGCCAAGGCAATTAAAAGGAAGTAAAGACCTTGCCAGGGTTCTTTAAGATGAATTTTCAGATTGCGGCAAAAAGTAGAAGAAAGTAGAGCTGAAGGAAGAGGGAGAAAAGAGTATTTGGGGTGAAGAAGAGGCAAAAATGTAATTGAGAAAATAATGAATACTTAGGGAACAGAGGTTCCTAAGTAATTTCTATGTAGTTCATAGGATCTCTTAGGGACAATCCTTCAACTTGTAATTATATATCTTGATTGCTTCTTCACATTTTTAGTGACATAATTCTTTTAATAAATATCATTCAAAATTCTAACTTTCATTATCACTTACCTTTGGATGTATTTCTGATTTCTATATAGCCCGAAGGCCCACGTGAGGAGTCCTAAGTTTGCTTGTTATACATTGTTACCCATATAACATTAGATTAAGCTTGTGGGTAAATCAGTAATCTGATAGTGCTGAATAATAAAGTCTTTGAAAAAGTTTGACAGCACTGGAAAGCAATGCTAGCGCCATAATACTTTTGACAATATTGCAAATCGTGGTTCGGGGGGACCTTCAACATCATTGGAAAGCATGGAGGACCTGCATCATCAAATACAATTGTTTATAGAGGTTAATTAAATTGTTGATTTTAACAACTTGAGAAAAAAATCTAATATTATAGAGTAAAGTTTTTTTTTTTTAAAATATATTTTGGACCCCAAACTTCCATATTTTCAAAAAAGACACATGGTATTTCCAAAAAGGACGCCTCAAACCTGTTAAGTTAACTAAAAAAAACACTCCCGTTAACTTTGATCCAAACTCCGTTAAGTATAACGGTTTTTGGGGGTTTAAAAGACCGAAATACCCTTGCAAGGTTTAAAAAATGAAGAAGAAGAAGAGGGGTAGTTTCGTCTTTATACTTAGGATTTAACGGTAGATGTTTTTTTAGTTAAAGGTTATGTTTGGGATGTCCTATTTGAAAATACTAAGTTTGGGGTGTCTTTTTTGAAAATATGGAAGCTTGGGGATCCAAAATAAAAAAAAACCTAAAGTAAATTATAATCTTTTTAAAAAATAATACATGCGTATAATTATTTTTTACAAGAAAATAATCATGAATTGTCGAGGAAATGAATAAATAAACTAATCCCTATCATTATGTGAAGATGGTACAGGTAATGTGGTAGGTGATAATTAGGTGTTAACTATAGTAGTACCACCAAGTTATTGTTATATAACATTTTGAAGGGCCAATATGTGGACTCTTCCATCTCTTGCATGGTTTTCAGCTCCTTGCAGCCAAGCTATGACGACTATGATTTTAGCAGATGAAACTTTTGAACTAACAGTAAATTGTCCAAACTTTCAGATGTAGCCAAGTATTTGTACAATAATGTGACAAGCAGGTCTAATGGTGATATTAAAAAATATATATAAATCTGAAGAACTATGCTGAGAGAAAATGCTCTTTAGTGATACGTTCTTTTCTCGTACAATCATTTTAATTAGTGACTTATCATTTAGATCTTTCTGATATAAGAGAGACAACAAAAATCCACATCAATGAGCTAAATAGATAATTGTGCAATTAGTAAAATGTATATTTTGACTATGCTATTTTGTGATATTCAGAAGAATCACCATCTCTCATTTATGTTATATTTACATTGTATATATTGTTGACATAAATGTGCAAGCCATATTTTGTGATTTGACAAGTTTTAATTTTTGGTTTGTGGAATTGTTAATTTTAGTGACAAATTATGATCTCAAACACTCAAAAAGCTGATATATGCTATTTTGGGTACTCGTTATTACCAGGTTGCATGTGTGTTCGGCCTCTATGTCTGGTGCGCTGCAACTGATCCTGCAGACCCAGGAGTTTTCAAGTCTAAGAAATATCTTAATAAAGAGGGCAGTGGAAAACAGAGTGATCACAAAAAATTTAAAAGAGGAAGCTCAATCGATGAAGGGCATACCAGGGGAATTAGTGATAAGCAACTGGATGAGCGCACCGATTCAAGAAAATTATCCAACCAACTTCAAAAGAAGAGATCAGCCTGCTGCAATATACCTTTCTTTGTGATTTTAATAGGGTGGTGCCCTTTTGCATTTGTCAATTGCTTGTTCCATGCACATGAGCAGTCTTCTGAGCAACAAGCAAGCGAGGATGGCATGTTTCACTGCAGTTTGTGTGAAGTTGAGGTATGCATCCAAACTTGCTAGTTCATAAACCCTTTCTTCATTCGATGACTCAAGTTACGCTACTATTTTTACTTAGGGCATAATTATTGGAATATGTTCCACCTCGCTCTTGACTATATTGTGCTGTAGAGTTCAACATAATTTCATATCGCAAATATATCATCTCTCTCTTTTCTTTTTAGAGTTCTCTATAGTCTATGAATTCGGAGGATGCCAATGGGTCATCTAAGACTATGACAAGCCCCTCTTGTGTCATAGTTTTTTGATCCATGAATTTGGTGATTAATTGCTAAAGGTTGAAGCCTGATTGACAATTGGTTGTGAAACTTTGTCAATTCTTTACTGGAGCTTTACTTCACAGCCGACTTGATGGAGGTCGGAATCACCCTCAGATGTTGATCTCCGTCGATCTTGTGGCCAGCGAGGCTGAAGGGCCGAGATTTGTTATGGAAGATTGAGCGCGTGGATCTCAATGAGTTTGCTGGTTGATGTTGACGCCGAGGTACCTGCAAAAGAAGTCCCTGGGTGGGAAACCACCGTAAGACCCGACGATCAAGTAAGTAACGAAGAATATTTAGGCAGAGTAGCGGCGTATTGGAATTAGTTATAGTTATCTGAATCGTCTGGAGGAGGGGTTTATATAGGGGTCGTCCGAGGGCGAGCTGATGCGAGATTCTCAACGTCCATTCCACCTATGCGTAACGTTCGCATTGATGGCGAGATACGCTCATTAATAGCGAAATACGCTAGCGTGGGATGCGGGTCGTGGAGTGGCGGAGATCTCATTGTGGCGAGATACACGGAGCCGTTACGGGGATGCCCGTGCTCTATTGACACTGAGGAATCTCAGCTATAGGATAGCTCTGAGACGAGCAAGGAAGCTGAGGAATCTCGAGCGCTTTAATCTTTGAGAGTATTTTTGGATGACGTCAGCGGATCACTGATGAGACGACGCCATTAAGGCGACGCGTTTCGCCTGCCTGGATTGTCGGGCGCCAAGCCGGCCGTCGATTTTATGCCACGCGGCTGCATCCAGACGGCGGAGGTGAGATGCCACTTTAGTCGGGTCCTTGTGAGGGGAAGGCGTCCAATGGTCGGATGCCGCATGGCACCACATGGATCGTTGGATGCGACGATTCGTTTTGTGGAAGAGAATCTGGGCCGTAGGATGGCGTTTGTTGAGGGTATAAATAGGGACGGTTTGCCCCGGAAACACCTTTGTTCACATGTTTCCCGTTGTCTTTGGATTGCTCGGCACTTCCGCTCTTAAGTCGGCTTTGCAGTCCAAACCCTCCTTCAGCTCTTTCTTTTTTTGAATCAGGTCAGATGTCTTCGTCTAATCCATTAGCCGAGGAAGTTATTCTGCTGTGTCGGGTTCATCCCCAAGGGGTGGCGATCCCCCTGTTCCCCGACGCCGAGGGGCCAAGAAGGCCTCTAAGGTGCGCATCGAGAACACTCATGACGTTGCTTCGGTGCAGAATAGGTTGGACGACCTTACTGGCATACGAGCTCGCTTCCACATTCCTTCTGACTTCACGCTTCGTTTAGTCAGGAAGGGTGAACGGGCAGACTAGATACAGGGTAACGAGAATGCCCTGTACTTGGAAGCGTTTCGAGCAGGGATGCGCTTTCCTTTTCGCCTGAGGTTTATGCAGTCTTTCACTATTTCCAACTGGTCCCGGGCCAGCTAGCACCGAATTCGTTGAGGATTATTCTTGGATTCCTGGTCCGGCTCAAAATCAATCGCATCCCCTTTAATCTAAGGCTCCTCTTGGCCTTTCTTTGCTACAAGAACCATCCGGCTACCCGCAAGGACGAGCCGAGTTGGGTATATTTTTTCTTTAAGAAGCATAAAGGTAGGGCGACCGGGTCAGGGGTAGTGGGCGTTCCTTCTAGCATCCATGAGTCGAAAGAGAAGTTTATCTTCGTCGGTCCCCCGAAGGGAGAGGACTGGCCGGTGCCCCATCGAATGGCATAGGGCGGATTGCTCGAAGGTCAAGTTGTCGAAAGCCTTGGAGGAGGGGGTCATGTCCCTGTGGCAGCCCATTCAGCGGGCCGACGTCTTACTTTCCGAGCAGGTCCTGAGCTGGGCGAGACTCAGTCCTGCACACTTCCTAGATAAGTTAGGTCGACCGATCAATTTAGACTTTATATATCTCGTTGTTTTCGTTACTAATCCTTTTTGTTTTCCCTCGCAGGGCCCATGGACCGGTCAAAGATTATAGCCGCCTTGGCTGCCAATACATAGGGCAGGAAGGACGGCAGTGCAAGCTCGTCCAAGCCCGCGCCGAGCGGGGAGCCCCGCCAGGGGCTTTCAGCAAAGACCGCCGTCCCTTCACAAGTCCCCAAGGAGCGCAGGAGTGACGGGCAGAAACAAGCCCGAGAATAGATTCCCCAGGTTAGGCCGGAGGCACCTTCTTTCGCCGAGTCTCCGGCCAAGAGGCTCAAGAAGGTGATTTCCCGGCCGTTGTCGGTCGGGATACATATCCAGGAGGGCGACTTCCGCATTGAGGTGCCGTCGGGTCTATTTGTGGCCGATAGCTTCCTGGCGGACATAGAGAAAGCGACGGGGGCCACGATACCTCGGGGCACCATGAAAGCCCAGGTCGCTGCGATAGCCCAGAAGGCCGTCCAGGTTAGTGAGCTCTCCGTAAAATTTTCAAGTAATTTTTTCATGTTCAGGCCCCTGACGGATGCTGTTTGTTTTCTTGTGCAGGTTCTTCATCACTGTACCCTTTTGGCTGCCATAGAGGTCGAAGGGGTTGGCCCGGTGATAAAAAGGGCGGGGGAGACCTCTTCGTGCGAAGAAGAGATTCTCGCCAAGCTGAAGGAGGCCGAGGACAACGCCGCCTCCATCGAGTCGAGGCTGGTCTCGTAGGAGATGAAGGCTGTGAGGCTGACTGAGTCCATCCGTGCTCTGACCGAGTCCAACTGGGCCCTTTAGGCCCAGGTCGGCGAAATGAACGAGCTCTTCGATGCTATAAAGAAGCAGAGAGGCTCGTCTACGATGGTTGCCCAGGCGGCCAATGAAGCGATGAAAAAGGCCGAGGAGAAGGCGGAGAAAGATGTGGAGGACTATAAAACGTCCGACCAGTTCTACCTCGACCTTGCCGACTCTGCGGCCGTTGGGTGGCTTAATGCCCTTGACGCCGTTAAGAAGATCGCGCCCGGGCTCGATGACCAGGAGCTCCGCGTGAGGCACCATCTCCCTGAGGAAGAGCCAAATGGGGGAGGCACCGCGCAGACGGGCGGCGATGAGACCTTGGGCGAGAAGACGACTTGAAGCCGCTGCTCTCTCTTCTCTCCTCTTTATTTTGTTTCCCTTTATAAGCCTTCATGCAATTTTGTAAAGCTGAGATGCTCATAATATCTTGTACATCAATCGTGAAATTAATGAAGTATTTTTGCTCGTCTGTATTGTGCCTAATTGGAAAATTTTCGTTTTTATTTTTCAAAATGCAGGTAGATCGATGTCCCTCCTTTACCCCGAAGATGAGGTAACATTAGTCGAGCGCATATTAGGTTTATTCTTCCAAGTATGGGTAGACCGGTGTCCCCCCTTCACCCCGGAGACAAGGTAATGTGAGCGGATCAAGAGTTTGACCGGCTGTCGATTGTAGATGAGCTTTCCTTAGGTTACACAGGAGTCTGTCTAGTTCAAGCATGCGTGCTGGGTAGGAGTCTACCCGACAGCTTCCCGAGAGGTCTTAAGATTCACAGGTCAGGCCGAGCACGGATCTATGGAAGGTCGGATCGTCGTGACGTGGACATTTGTGCTTCCCCGATTCATGGGCTACGTGGTGTCTGGCCGGTATCCTGAAATCCACGCGTATCTTTAGTGGTGTCGTTCTATTTGTCCGTATCCGCGTGAAAAGGAGGCAGCCAATGACCGGAAGCTGCGTGGCGACGCCTCATCCGACAGATGCGAGGCTCTGTAATTCACGCCTTGGCGGAAGAGAATCTCGATCGTAAGGGAATTTTTGCTGAGGCTATAAATAGTGGGGTTTCAGCCTCCCCTCAGGCATTTTCACTCATTTGCTTTTAGTTGTCTTACACTACTCGGCTCCTTCCCTGGTTCTCCTTCCGACCTTCGTAATTGATTCATTTTCCGATGGCTGGCAACACGTACAACATTCGAGAGATCGTCTCTCGCGACGATGTCTACTATTACAACCACGACGGCTCTGTTGCACATACGGGACTGTGATAGGTCGGCTGCAACACCATTATGGGCGATTACTTCCACGCCGATCCTCTCTTCTGCGTGTGCTTGTCCACGTGATCTGGAGGTCTTTCCCTGGCCTATTTACGGCGTCTCAACAAGCGCTGGACGAAACCGTCGATAAGATGGGCACGACCTATGAGTTGGGCCTGATCTCGAAGAGCAGATGAGATCGCTTGATAGATCTCCTGAGCCGATCTTTCCAACAGAGATTGATCATAGTTTCGTGCGTGACGGCGGGAGTCCCCGACGGTACCATAGCTGCTCGGGTCCATGGACATAGGCAGAGGGAGCGATGTGATGCTGCCTGGGATCGGCTGGTGAATCTCTGCTTCGAGTACCATGACCAATGTGTTCAAGAGTCTCCCTTTTTTGTAATTGTTAAGCGACAAAATAGTGTTTTCTTTTGCAAGCCCCCGGGCAATTTTGTAAGGTTGAGGAGCCGAGAATATCTCTTATTAATGAATTTATCTTTGCTCAAAATGTAATAATATCGAAAATTTTCGTTTCTGTTTTGTAAGTGTAGGTAGATCGGTGCCCCTCCTTCACCCCGGAGTCGAGATAAGATGAGCGGAGCGAGACTTAGGTCGGCTTTCTACAGGTGCACCCGCGTTTTATTTACCTGAGTAAAGGGCTGGCCTGGGATACTTTCCTTGTCTCCGAGCCGGGCTATAAACAGTTAGTAGGCTCGTGAGACGGCTTCAGACCCTCAGTTAGGTCGGGCAGAAAACTACCGGTTGTGAATAGGTACGACGGGCAGGAGGCTGCCCGCCAGCCTTACACGGTGTCTTAGTTTGGAATCGAGAGAAACAGTCCGGATTGTAGAGAGGCAAAAATCTTTATTATTAAAGGGAGTACAAATTTAACAATATAATTTAAGCTTTTCTGCATTATATGGCCGCGGAAGGTTGCGTCCCAAGAAATCATGGAGGCGGTATGCTCCTCCGGGCAATACCTCGGTCATGAGGAAGGGGCCGTCCCATTTCGGGGAGAATTGTGTAGCTTCCTTTGGTTCTCGAATTCGTTGCGTCGAGGACTAAGTCTTCTGGTTTGAACGCTCGGTGTTTGACCCGAGGATTGTAGTACATGGCGGTCTGCTGCTAATATGCGGCTATCCTTATTTGTGCCCGGTCTCTTTTCTCCAGCAGGATGTCCAGGTTGCTTCAAAGGGCCAAGACGTTAGCTTCGTCGTCGAAGTGTTCGACCCGGTAACTGGGTAAGCCGATGTCCGTGGGGACCATTGCCTCAGTGCCATAACAGAGACTGAATGGGGTCTCCCCCGTGGGTGTCTTCCTTGACGTTCGCAATGCCCAGAGTACCCGGGGCAGTTCTTCAACCCATCCGCCTTACCTTCCTTCCAGGCGGGCTTTGAGCCCCCGGATGACACCTCGGTTCGCAACCTCGGCCTGTCTGTTGCACCGGGGATGAGCGACTGCAGAGAACTTATTCAGTATGTGGTAATCGTTGCAGAACTCTCTGACTTTGTCGTTTTCGAAGTTGGTTTCGTGGTCGGTGATGATGCACCTCGCAATTCCAAACCTTGGAATTATGTTATGCAGAAACTTCACTGTGGAGGCGGTGCCTGGATTTCTGATCGGTGTGGTTTCGACCCATTTTGTAAAGTAATCTACGGTGACGATGAAATACCTGTGCTCCTTGTGCCCGTAGGGAGCTGGCCGATCATGTCCATTCCCCACTTGACGAATAACCAAAAGGAGCTTAGCAGTGTCAGCTCCGTGTCGGGTAGCCGAGGAACACTGGCAAAGAGTTGACACGCCTTGCACCTCTGTACGAGTTTCTCTGCATCGGCGTGGATTGTCAGCCAATAATAACCCTGCAACAGCGTCTTTTGGATCAGATTGCGAGCCCCCTGATGTGCGCCGCCGACTCCTTCATGTATCTCTGAAAGAACGTACTTAGTTTCGTCGGAATCGATGTATCTGAGTAGAGGTTGGGTATACGACTTTTTATATAAGTTGCTTTTGCTCCACACGAAGTGCCGAGCTTTCTTGCAGAGCCTGCGTGTTTCTGTTCGGTTCTTGGGGAGCGTTCCATCTTTGAGAAATTCCACTATGGGTTTTCTCCAATCCGGGGTATCTCCCTGAGTAGTGTAGACCCGGTGTATCACTTCTGTATTTTCGACGCTTGGCCGCGATAAGACTTCAAAAAAGATGTTCCTCTTGTGGTTGGCCGAATAGGAGGAGGCGAGCTTGCTCAAGGCGTCGACTTCGACGTTCATACTCCTAGGAATCTGCTCTATTTAGACTTCGTCAAAACTTTCCCTTAGCCTTTTCACCTCGGCAAGGTATTTCATCATGAGGGGTTCTCAGGCTTCGAATCGCCCGGTCACTTACCCGACGACCAAAACGGAATCGCTGCGGACTCTAATTTTCTTTAGCCCCACTCCCGAGGCAATTCGTAGGCCGACCAATAAGGCTTTGTACTCCGCGGCGTTGTTCGAGGCCTTGAAGCCGAACCGCAGAGAATACTCCATCTCGGCTTTGTTGGGGCCGCGGATGACTAAGCCGGCTCCACTTCTTTCATCTGTGTACCCAGTCCGAAATCGAGCTGAGCTTTTCTTCGACTGAGCTTTGCGGGCCCGGATCCCGTGCCGGCACCTTCTCATTGTTGGGAATGGTGCATTCGACCACAAAGTCGGCTAGGGCTTAGGCTTTGATAGCTTGCCTCGGTCGGTACTGGATGTCGAACCGCGACAACTCCCATCTCCATTTCTCCAAGCGGCTCGACGACTCGGGGGGACCGAGGATGTTCCCCAGAGGCCGGTCGGTGAGGATGATTATCGTATAGGCCTGAAAATAGTGACGATAAGCGCCAAGACTATCTTTTCGATGGCCAGGTATGTCATGATCTGAAAGTGGCACGTTGGCACTTGAATCACATGAAGTCAATAGGACTCCACCGTAACCCAAGTGGGTCAAAACCCCGAAATCTAAACCTTTTTAAAGAACCAGTGGAGGTGAAGTTTTAAAAAGGGGTACTAAATGGAATCGAGTTTCTTTTAAAGTGTAAATAAGTTTGTTTGAAAACGCCTATGTCATTTGAAAATCGGGCAGCACCTCTGTAAATTTTGAATAAAACCACGTACAAAGCTTACAACAACAACAACAACTTCCACGTCCAAACGGCGGAGCAACCACACAGATAATATACGATGCCCAAGGCGAAGAAATAGAAAACGAAACATAACCAGAAACAATATAAAGTTGACCCCAAACGAGTGCGACGCCCAAAAGCACATAACCTCGCTTCTAAGTCCACAAATATACAAGTTTTGGTCAACAGAGTTTTTAACTAGATCCAAAGAATATACATATACAATGTGCGGTTACGATCCAACATGTAACCCACCTACTAAAGCAGTCACCGAAATATGAAGTGTGCCGGCAAGCCGCTACCGATTTGAACGGTCAATCCTGTAAGAAACTGGAGCACAACGGGGGTGAGTTGCCAACTCAGTGAATAAAAATATATCGCAAGCTAGAAATCGAAATGCATAATGATCTACCTAGATCATAAAGTATAGTACTATCATATCCTGTACCAATGTATATATAATGTACAAGTACTATAAGCATATCAATATCGATCGTGTAACCATGGAAATATATCATATAAATATATATATATATATATATATATATATATATATATATATATATCACATCCATGTATAAGCCTATAAAGTAGCCGAAAGATATATGTAAAACTTTTTCAAAATAGCCGTATGATACGTATATCATGGCACAAGTAGCAGGCGTGGTTTGATAAAGTACTATATGCGTTTTGTTTAAAGTATACGTCTCGCTTTTTAGAAATGAGTTTTAAGAGGGTTTCCATTTAAAAGTTTCTTGTGTCGTCCTAGACACGTCAAAATAGTGAGACTATAACTCGTTTGGAAACCTCTTTATGCGCATCAATATGTGAAATAGTATTCAGGTACTGTCCCATGGATCAGTCCCGTTCGGCTATTATATAGTATAATCTATAACAGCGCATCTCGATGGATCGCGCAAACGTTAACATATGAGTGTCCAACATCAACACTCTAAATCTCACGAGTGTCCATCATCAGCACTCAACTCATCATCTACCGAGTGTCCATTACCGATACTCAAAATCATCATAAATCACGTGTCTATCATTGACACGTAAAATCCTGATATCGCAGGCACCGTTTCACCGATCGGCCCTCTCCGGATATCAACTCGGCCACAGTCGGAATCCTCCGGATATCCGCCGCGCTCCAATGTCACCTCCGGTATCGATCATCCTCGCTAGGCTCCCCGTATCTTCCTACGGTCTTCCTGTACCTCGGAGTCGTACCGGGTCCACCATGTATCCGTAATCGGTTAACCCCTCTCTCGATTCAGATATCTTATCATGAAAACCAATACTCATGGTGGAAGCCATATCATCATATCACGAGAAAACCGCACTTTTGAAAATATAGTCAGTTTGAAAGAAGATGCACGCGGTTTCTCAAATCCATATTCCGAAGAACACATATATAATTCATCTCAGGTGTATAAGAACATAACACATATCATCTTTGCCACATTGGCAACAATCATATACGAATATCCATAACGATGATATTCGTATATCAGAAATCATGAAAGGTATCATCACATCTATCTCGAACACGAGTAAGCATGACAGTTCTACTGTGTCATGGCAATACTAATGATGTGTAGCGTAGCATATACGTCTGTGTTTGTGTCACATGTCAATAATTAGTATTTGTGCAGCGCTCTATCAAATGAGCTCACATATCGCTATCACAATAATCAACGATGCGTCATGCATCTACATTAGTTGATGATTAATCATTTGAATATATCATCATCGCATTCATATAATAATATCAGCGCTAACAAGCATGGAAATCTTACAGTGCCATGGCAGTACCAATGAGATATAGTGTAATATGCGCGTCTGTGATTTGTGCAACATAGCGATCATTGGTATTGTCCAGTGTTCTTTCAGTTTGTTCGTACAAGAATAACAATGCAACTAGCATATATAACAGGTAATCGAATCGCAAGCGTATAAAAAGGCAGCCTAATCATAACGTGAATAATCGTTAAACGTAGCTAACTATTATGAGCTATACCATTATAATTTAAAATAAAACGAAACGTTTTATAAATAAGGAAGCTGCAGTATATTTAAAATAGATATCCGTTTAAAAGTAGCAGCACATCCTTACTATTTATCATTTAAAAGAGGAAAACGAATCGTTGGTTTTTGAAAAAGTATAGCTCAAGGAACCGAATCGGAATATACACGCGACTCCGCAAGTCCAAATGAATTTCGGCCGTATTCGGCACACTATCCTCATCATAATTAGTACAGAATGGTCTCTCGTACAATAGCCATTAAATATCCCATCCATATCGTACGGATTTAAAGTCGCATACATATGTCGCAATAATCATATATTAAAATATATCCACACATATATGTAACATACTAGTACCAACTATACACTAATTTAGTTATAGATTAATTAATCTAACATAACACTATAGCCTAGGTATATAATATAAATATCCTAGTTAATTGGTTGCGGGGTGCTATACGCCATCCACCCGACTTCCCTCGTAGATATAAATCTACTCACCGACGAATCGAGCTAGTCAAAATCCATGATCGCCTCCCCCATCCTCGCCGTCTCGGAAATCCCCACGATCATACCTACCATCGTAATTAGGACACAACGACATAAATCTCCAAATAAAAAAAATACGAGCGAAACGCATATAGGTTATAACCTATGGCTCACTTATGCTAAAAATGACTAAATACCCCCGACGTCGACGTATAAACATCGAACGATCTAGTCGAGATATAGAAATACATAAAACCAAGTTTTAAAAACCGGAAAATATCGCCAAAATCATACTAAAACACTCCCAGATTTCTCTATATGTAAGCTGGGACAAAAACAACAATACAGTGGCTTAATTACTACCAGATAAAGCTATAGAAAAAAATCAAGACCTAACTCTACAGGGGGCAGTAAATTGCAGTTTTGAGCAATAAATCTGCGACCACTTTATGGAGTTAGGGGCTCGGGCTTCTAGGGTAGTCTTCTACTGGTCCTATCATATCACAGTACCCTTAGTTTATTTTTCAGAAAACTCTACTAGCTCCAGATTCAATTTGAACACCACAGACTTTACAAAAATTCAACTTTTCTGATATCTAACCAAGAAATCTGAAACTTAACACTTGGAACTTGAAAGAAAGATGATATTTATCTATATGGAATGAGCACAAAGGAATTTCAAGCTCATGAAGTGTATGCTTGAATCTTCTTGAGGTGGTATTGGCCTAACTTGAAGTTTTGAACATCTTGAATGAAGAAATCATCACTCTTATGGTGATTTGTGAAAGATAACTAAATTTTGAGATGGAGCTTTAAAGAAAAATGATTAGTTCAGTTTGGAATTGCAATGAACCATTAGAATTATGATAGAGTGAAGGAGGAGGTGAAGAGATTATGCGTAGAGAAAGAGGAGGTGGAGGGGATGAGGATGCATGACATGGTGTGGTGTGTGTATGCATAATCTACCATAACATATACCCTTCCCTCTCATTTGAAATTAAAAACCTTTTTTTACAAATAAATACTTTTACAAATAAATACCACAATCTTTCACCAAAATCTCATATCACTCTAAAAACAAATAACTTATCATTTTTAGAATATCACATATTTTCATTTTCCCCATAATAATTATATTTTTACGAATACCAATCCGAAACTCGAAATCCATACGTGATATTATTTTCGTAACTCATAGTATCCATATTTAAATTATAAAATAATATTTATAATTTTCAAAATGTTACAATATCCCCCTTAAAGAAATTCGGTCCCCGAATTTAAATTTAGCTCCAAATCTTAAAATATTTTGCCCAATCAAATCAAATTAGCGGGGTCCAAATTATAAAAACATATAGTCTGCTCCAATCAACGGGACTCCAAAGTACCACACTGTTGGATATATGTATGCCCTAGAGGCCATTATTTGTATAGTGGATGCTTGGACATGTATATATATAGAGGACATTCTTGCTCGACATGATAGTATGCTATCTGGTTTCTCTTTATCTTAACATGTTCACTTGATTGTGTATACTGTTCATTTGATACATGTTGATAAAGCCCTTAGGATATCAGCTTGACTACCATGACTATGATGGAGATCATACTAGTGGGGCATGTGTAGTTTATAAGTATATCCTTAAATGTTCCTAATCGAGAGTGTATCGAGACGGGGCATCGATATTCCAGAGTAAACTAGCGTATACGTTTCTTGACCCATTTGATGGGTGATGGATGATCCCATATTCATTGGTGTTTGACATCAAAGATTGTATACGTGTGCTCAGTGGAGATTGGGTACACTGAACGGACTCGCCGAGAACTCTTATATGGTGTTATACCTATCGTCGGATAGCAGTTCTCAGGTGACACTGGTATAGGTTAGTCTGTAGACACGAGATCGTCATAGAGTCTTGTGTGTTCTCCTACTGTGCTTTGATTTCCACCCTACCACGGCTCTACTGAGTCGTGCAAACAGGTGGTTTTTGGGTACAGTCCCGAGACACATGGAGGCAATGAGCGATAGTAGGGGTTTCGTCTCTCCCGGTATTGGGAGTAGATGTTGCGCTATGCGCGATTGGCTATGACTCGAAGTCCCTGGCCAGGGCTGAAGAGATTTACTGATAAGTGTTATCAGTAGTTTCTCGACCTGTCATAGGCCACATCGGCATGGCTTATTGAGCTATTGGGGTTGACGATACCATCCCTGGACTCAATATTCAACATATCAGACGAAGAGACCGGACTGTACGGTAATTGTTACCAATGTCTCGACGGGAGTTTTGACAGGTTCGTTTGTTGTTCTTCTGTTCGTACAATACCTGGGAGCCGTTACATGCAGCATGTTAGTGTATATGCCCTAGGGGCCATTATTGTATCATACTAGTTTGTATATTACTTAATGGAAGCTTGGGATATTCACATGTATATAACAGTCTTGCTAAACATGGTAGTATGCTACTTGGTTTTTCTATCTTAATATGTGAGTATACGTATTGATAGAGCTCTTAGGATCTTGCTTGACTACCAGCGTTGTGATGGCAGTCACACTAGTGGGGGCTGGGTAGTCTACAAGCACATCCTTATTCAGGTCCCTAGTCGTTGGATTATCGAGACAGGGCATCGATACTCCGGAGTAGACTAGTGTGTACGCTTCTCATCCCAGTTGGGGAGATGGTCTGTCCCACAGCCGTCAGTACGTCGTACTGGAGATAGTATGCAGGTGCTCGTTAGGTTACGGGTACACCGGACAGGACTCACAGGGAACTGTTGGTTGGTTTTATACCAGTCGTCAGTGAACAGTTCCCAGGTGACATGAGTACAGCATAGTCCGCAGACTTGACACTGCTACTTCGCCTCGAGTGTGTCCCACTGTTCTTAGATTGCTACCCTACCACGGCTCAAAGGAGTCGTGCAAAAAGGTAACAGTTGGGTGCAGTCCCGAGCACTTGGAGGCAGTGGCGGTTAGACAGGATTCGTCTCTCCCGGTATTGGGGGTTGATATCGCGCTGTGTCAGAGAGCCATTACGCAAAGTCCCTGGCCAGGGCAAGCGAGATTTGCTGGTAGGTTCCAGTAGTTTCTCAGGGTGTAATGGGCTTCGCTCCGACACGACTTATACCGCTATTAGGGGACTGACGCTTGCCGCCCCCTAGGCCCGATATGCGATAGTCTTAGACGAACAGACCGGACTGTACGGAGATTGTCACATCAGACTCAGTAGGAGTTCGGATGGGTTTCCTCATCGGCCTTCTTATCGACATCTACCTGGGGACCGTTACGTACAGCTAGTGCCGCTTGCGGTCTGTGGTTAAACCCACTGCCAACGTAGTAGTCGAGTCTCTAGAGTCCCACACAGAGAGTTTCCCTACTCTAGGCGAAACGATATAGAGGTCGTATGGTTTTACGACAAGGGTTCGGACGCATACGTGTGTTTACGCACGTACGACTTTCGGACGGTTTTTACTAGTCGGCTTTGGTTTAAGCCAGTTACTAGTATCCGGTTATTGGATTTATACAGTCTAAAGTTTTTCCGTGTTTTTACGGATAGGAGGGGCGTTCTCGTAATTGCGCGAGAAGCTTCTAGAAGATGGTGACTAAGGAGGTTAAGGTGGCATATACATTGAATGAGATTAGTGAGTCATATGAGTGATTCATTCATGTCATTAATGCATCATAAATGCTTAATGACTAATGGTAATGAATCACCATTAGATATTTATGAAGCATGATTATTCATCATTTGTTTTTCTTTTATTGATAAATCTTAATGCTTCATATATATTATGATAACTCATTTTCTCATGTGAATAATAATTTCTCACCTTCTCTCTCCTCAAGCTTTCTCTCTTCAAATCCTAATCCTTCCCTCTCCTGTGTTGAGTACAAGAATTAGTTAGACTACTTAATCCATAACCCTCACTCTATATCATTTAGGTACTTTGATTAGCACTTAAAGATACCTAGTTGCCACAAGTTTAGAGGCAAAGCTTGGAGTTTAGCTCTCGTGGTGGATCGTCTACTACTTGGAGAAGGCCGAGAAGGAGGTGGAGTTCGTAAAGACGAAGGACACGGTTCTTGAGGTATAATCCCTTAACATAGTAGTTGTTAACTTGTATGTTTGATGTTAGTTATCGTTTAGCTTCGATTCGTGCGGTTAGTCGATGTTTAAGCAAAGAACAAGATCGTTTTTCATATTTCCGCCTCCCCGCAAGTCGTGGGGTGTTGTACATCGACTTACAGTGGTATCAGAGCCTCGCTAAACAATAATTAACTCATTAGCAAAGTCGTAAGTATTTCGAACGCAAAAAGGAACCGGAAAGATCATCGTTTTACATAGTTTCTGTCGAAATTTAAACAGGCCCTAAAATTTTTTCAGGGACCTGCAGAATAACAAGCAGGAAATTATAGGGGTACTCAAGAAATTTGGTCGCGTAACTCGGCTAACTTGCCGCGGAACCGCGGCGGATCCATGCGATCCGCCGCGGATCCGCGGCCGAGTTAGGGCCGAGTCGGCCCCAATTTCTTCAGTGACTTTCTGGTGTTAACAGTGATATTTCTGGATGTTTAGTTTTCTGCTCAAGTCTCATGTGCACAGAGAAGTATTGGAGTAGAATCTATAGTGTTTTGCTCGATCGAAATTTTGCGATGTTTGCTAATTTGATTATATCTGTGTTTGTATAATGTGTTCGTAAACCTCTCCTAACTGCTAGTATGTCGGTTGGCAGGGGGTTGCACATTTCTGTAATGGAATTTATCTGTTTGTGTATATGAACTGTGTTGGACTGTTGTGATGTATAGCCGGGGTTATGTGATGGGTTATTATTTAATTCATTTGACGTAAATGTAATTTGTTGTAATATTATTTTGCGGGGCACATCCAGGTTGCGGTTGAAGCCACCGTTGTATTATTTCATTTTACTGTTTTTGCTCCTAGAACAGACCCAAAGTGGGGTGCACAAACTGCCGAGCGGGAAGTTTGCCGTACCCGTTGGGGTCTTGGGTGGGGTAAAGGCTATTCATCACAACTGTGTAATCCGTCTTTTGTTGCAGGCTCAAAACAAACACGGATTGCTTGCAAATCCAATAAAGTTCATCTGTGATCTGGAATGCCTATTATTGCGTCTGACGAATGTACAATATCTATATATGATAGCTATTTAGACGCCACTTATGTTTTACACCCGCGCTAGCCCAGCCCCCGCTCTGTCGTTAGTTAAGTAACCTAACGGGTGATGACGGGACCCCGTGGCGAATGCGGATGGCATAAGAGGACGTTGTATTTTCGTTGTTTTCTGCAATGATAGGTTAATGATGGGACGCATTATTTATAATGCAAAGAAAATAAATCAAAAGTTTAATCGTTGGAACAAATTAAAAGAAACCACTCGGTTAATTTTAAAACAGATATTTTTAAATGCGGAGCTTTAACCACTCCTTTTAAAAGCTATCAGGTTCCTTCGGTTATATCAAGTTCACTACGTTCACGGTTTCGCCAAAACCATTCGTAGCCCTCCGTCATTTCATCTGGGTATTCAGTAGTATTCAAGCTATGTATTTTGACCTAACGCTAAGGCATAGTGTTTGGTAGCTACTGGATATTCATTTGTTGCATAGATAGATGAGTTAGTTTGGGACAGTCGTATTATCATTTTGGCCGAACGTCAAGGATATATACGGATGGATTCAAATTGACAAGATAATGATGGGTAGAACTTAACATGTGACTTATGACATTTTGACCTAACGCCAAGGTCATAAGAGCATGGGGCAAAAACATATATCGGGAATTTCTAAAGAAACTGAAATTTGCAAAGAGATGCATACCATTTGGAGTTTGATGAATGTTGGTAGCATTCTTTCAACATTATCATACGATGATATTTGGATCCCGATCCTACTGTGAGTATATGCTACTTATCAGGATATTCGTCACTTAACGATCAATGCTATAAACCAAGTAGGTGTCCAGAAAGGTGTCAGCGGGTTTACGCCCCCAGAGAAAAGAGGTTCTTTAATTAAGGAACTTCGTGAAAGCGTTGGAAAACCTCCCTCGAAGTATCGACACTAGCCTGGCTGAACGGTTAAGCAAGAATTGTACTGTGAGAATAGTCCTGGCTAATTCTTCTTTTATGGTTTGAGGAAGGATTCGAGAAACAGTGGGAGCCATCCAGTTTAGATAAACTAAAAACCACTCTAAACTTGCAAGAACATCATGCTAAAGAGTTTTCTTCTCTCTCTCCTAATTGCAGCGACCCTGAAAATGACTGGACTTAAGTTACTTTTAGAGAAAAATATACTGACAGGGCCAAACTATAAAGATTGGCTGCGGAATGTCAAAATGGCTTTGACCTATGACAAATTGGGGTATGTCCTCACCGCTACGGCACCTGCTGTCCCTGGTCCCAAATCCAGTAATGCGGATAAGAAAATCCGCAAAACCTGGGATTTCGATTGCGCGAAAGCCAAGTGCATCGTGCTTGTCTCGATGAACAATGAACATCAGAGGAGGCACGAGGATATGGAACTAGATGCCATATTTCTCCATACAAAGGAACTTTATGGAGAGCAATCTCGTATAGCAAGATACGAGACCTCTAAGAATTTGTTTCGAGCGAGGTTGGCTGTCGGGTCATCGGTAGGAGAACATGTCCTAAAGATGATCGACTATATAGAAGAGCTCGCAGACCTTGGGACGACTTTGGATAATGAGCTCTATACAGACCTTATTCTCCAGTCCCTTCCTTCCACCTACGTCCAGTTTATCCTGAACTTCAACATTCAAAGAAAAGAAGTTGAACTTCCGGAACTCCTGAACATGTTAAGGAGTGCAGAGGGCACCTTGCAGAAGGCAAGGGAAACACCCTATGTTTGTTGGCGGTGCATCTTCTTCCGGGTCCAAGGCTAGGGCCAAAGGAAGGAAGAAGAAGGCCGCCCCCAGACCTAGAGGATGTGTAAGTAAGGTGGGAGGGAAGGGAAAGAAAAAGTTTGCGGTACCGGTAGTGGGCCAGGATGAGTGCTTCCATTGTCACAGGAAAGGGCACTGGAAGAAAGATTGCAAGGCGTGGAACGCCAAGAATCAGGAAACGAAGCAAGCTGTGGCTTCGACTTCAGGCGTGTTTGTAATTGAGAATTGTCTGTCAATCAACTCTACTTCCTGGGTATTGGATACCGGATCAGGATCTCATATTTGCAATTCATTGCAGGCACTGAGAAACCGTAGAGTGCTGAAGGAAGGTGATATGACCCTAAAGGTTGCTAACGGAGCTAGCGTGGGAGTTGCGTCCGTCGGGGATTATCACCTAGGATTGACGAGTGGACACATTTTGGTTTTACATAACTGTTTTTTTGTACCAAGCTTAACGTGTAATATCATATCAGTTTCCTTGTTATCAAATAAAGGTTATGATTTCACGTTTGTAAGAGATGTTGTTAACATCCACCTTAATCATGGTTTGATTGGGTCCAGTACACTAAATAACGGTATATATGTTTTAAACCAACTCCAAATTTTCAATGTCCAGAACGCACTAAAAAGAAAGTCTCCAGATTTAAATAAAGCTTTCTTATGGCATTGTAGACTGGGTCACATCAATGAGAGAAGGTTGACTAAGTTGCATAGAGAATGATATTTGGACTCGTTCGAATATCAAACTTATGACACTTGTCAATCTTGTCTCAAAGGAAAGATGACAAAGACTCCATTTACTGGACATGGAGTAAGAGCGAGCGAGCTCTTAGGACTCATACACAGCGATGTATGCGGTCCAATGTCTACATATGCAAGAGGTGGTTTTTCCTATTTCATTACTTTCACGGATGATTACTCAAGATACGGATTCATTTATCTGATGAAACATAAATCCGAGGCTTTTGAGAAATTCCAAGAGTATAAGAATGAAGTAGAAAACCAAACCGGCAAAAGTATCAAGACACTTAGATCTGATCGAGGTGGTGAATACTTGAGTGCCGAGTTCCTAGGTTACCTAAAAGAGAAAGGAATTCTCTCTCAGCTTACTCCTCCATACACTCCACAGCATAACGGTGTATCGGAGAGACGGAATCGAACCCTATTAGATATGGTACGATCCATGATGAGTAATGCTGAGTTACCGCGATCTTTCTGGGGTTATGCGCTAGAATCAGCGGCATATCTTTTGAACATGGTACCTACCAAGACTGTGCCTACCACTCCATATCAGATGTGGAGTGGGAAGAAACCCCATCTAAAGTATATAAAGATTTGGGGATGTCCAGCTTTTGTTAAAAAGCAGCATGTGGACAAGCTCGAGGCACGATCAGTAAAGTGTAAGTTTGTGGGATATCCAAAGAACTCCAGGGGATATCTATTCTATTACGCAGAGGAACAAAAGGTATTTGTTTCTCGTAATGCCCATTTTCTAGAACATCAATTTTTAGAAAAGGAAATAAGTGGGAGCGAAATGGAACTGGAAGAAATTCCAGAACCACAAACTGCTACTGAAAGTTTGGTAGAACCGGTAGTTCAAGAAGAACAGGACATTCCCGCACCCCTCCGCAGGAGTAGTAGGCCGTCTCATCCGTCTGAGAGATACTACGGTTTTCTCATAGATGGGGATAGAGAGGATTGCATCATAGATCATGATGAACCCACTGACTTCCAGCAGGCCATCCAGAGCGGCGACTCGGTACGATGGCTAGATGCAATGCGGACCGAAATGGAGTCCATGTACACCAACAAAGTATGGACTTTGGACTTTGCTCCAGATGGGGTAAAACCCATAGGATGCAAATGGATCTTCAAGAAAAAGATTGGTGTAGATGGACAGGTGGAAACCTATAAGGCTAGACTTGTTGCAAAGGGTTTTCGTCAAAGACCTGGTTTGGACTATGACGAAACTTTTTCTCCAGTGGCTATGCTCAAATCCATTCGGGTCCTTCTTGCTATTGCTGCCTTCCATGATTATGAAATCTGGCAGATGGACGTAAAGACGGCTTTTCTGAATGGAAATTTAGAAGAGTGCGTCTATATGGATCAGCCAGAGGGTTTCAATCAGAGTGGGAGCAGCAGGAAAGTATGCAAGCTGCTTAAGTCCATTTATGGACTAAAGCAGGCATCGCGGAGTTGGAACATCTGTTTTGATGAGACAGTCAAAGAATATGACTTTATCAAAAATCCAGATGAACCGTGCATATATAGTAAAGTTGTAGCCAGAAGTGTCGTATTCCTCGTCTTGTACGTGGATGACATTCTATTGATAGGAAATGACATTCCTATGCTACAATCTGTCAAAGGATTCTTGTCACACAGGTTCTCCATGAAAGACCTGGGTGATGCCTCTTACATTCTGGGGATCCGGATTTATCGTGATAGATCTAAGAGGATGTTGGGACTTTCGCAGTCCAGGTATATCGACACTGTACTGAAAAGATTCAGTATGGAAGATTCTAAGCGCGGTAATCTACCGGCTTGTCACGGAATCACCCTCTCCAAAGAGATGTCTTCCAAGACTGATTTGGAAAGGGAACGCATGTCTATTATACCCTACGCTTCTGCGGTAGGCTCTATAATATATGCGATGTTGTGCACCAGACCAGATGTAGCTTACGCACTGAGCGTGGTAAGCCGGTATTAGTCAGACCCAGGGGAGAAGTACTGGATAGCAGTAAAGAACATTCTCAAGTACCTGAGAAGGACTAAGGAGATGTTCTTGGTTTACGGCGGAAAAGACCTCAGGTTGGAGGCCTTTGCTGATTCCGGCTTCCAGAGTGATAAGGACGATTCCAAGTCCATGTCGGGTTATGTCTTTACCCTCAATGGAGGACGGTGTGCTGGAAGAGCTCCAAGCAGGACACCGTTGCTGACTCGACGATGGAAGCGGAGTATATAGCTGCTTGCGATGCCGCAAAAGAAGCAGTCTGGATGAAGAAGTTCCTAACAGAACTTCAGGTGGTTCCTACTATAGTTGATCCAATACCTCTGTATTGCGACAACAACGGAGCTATAGCTTTAGCGAAGGAACCAAGGTCCCATCAGAAATCCAGACACATCTTAAGGCGGTATCACCTGATCAGGGAGATCATTGATCGTCAGGAGATCGAGGTTCCGAGAGTTGCTTCTGAAGAGAACATTGCTGATCCATTCACGAAGGCCCTACTTCAGATTCAGTTCGAGAGGCTACTCGAGATCATCGGTCTTCGATATGCCAGTACATGGCCCTAGTGCAAGTGGGAGATTGTTAGTGTATATGCCCTAGGGGCCATTATTGTATCATACTAGTTTGTATATTACTTAATGGAAGCTTGGGATATTCACATGTATATAACAGTCTTGCTAAACATGGTAGTATGCTACTTGGTTTTTCTATCTTAATATGTGAGTATACGTATTGATAGAGCTCTTAGGATCTTGCTTGACTACCAGCGTTGTGATGACAGTCATACTAGTGGGGGCTGGGTAGTCTACAAGCACATCCTTATTCAGGTCCCTAGTCGTTGGATTATCGAGACAGGGCATCGATACTTCGGAGTAGATTAGTGTGTACGCTTCTCATCCCAGTTGGGGAGATGGTCTGTCCCACAGCCGTCAGTACGTCGTACTGGAGATAGTATGCAGGTGCTCGTTAGGTTACGGGTACACCGGACAGGACTCACAGGGAACTGTTGGTTGGTTTTATACCAGTCGTCAGTGAACAGTTCCCAGGTGACATGAGTACAGCATAGTCCGCAGACTTGACACTGCTACTTCGTCTCGAGTGTGTCCCACTGTTCTTAGATTGCTACCCTACCACGGCTCAAAGGAGTCGTGCAAACAGGTAGCAGTTGGGTGCAGTCCCGAGCACTTGGAGGCAGTGGCGGTTAAACAGGATTCGTCTCTCCCGGTATTGGGGGTTGATATCGCGCTGTGTCAGAGAGCCATTACGCAAAGTCCCTGGCCAGGGCAAGCGAGATTTGCTGGTAGGTTCCAGTAGTTTCTCAGGGTGTAATGGGCTTCGCTCCGACACGACTTATACCGCTATTAGGGGACTGACGTTTGCCGTCCCCCTAGGCCCGATATGCGATAGTCTTAGACGAACGGACCGGACTGTACGGAGATTGTCACATCAGACTCAGTAGGAGTTCGGATGGGTTTCCTCATCGGCCTTCTTATCGACATCTACCTGGGGACCGTTACGTACAGCTAGTGCCGCTTGCGGTCTGTGGTTAAACCCACTGCCAACGTAGTAGTCGAGTCTCTAGAGTCCCACACAGAGAGTTTCCCTACTCCAGGCGAAACAATATAGAGGTCGTATGGTTTTACGACAAGGGTTCGGACGCATACGTGTGTTTACGCACGTACGACTTTCGGACAATTTTTACTAGTCGGCTTTGGTTTAAGCCAGTTACTAGTATCCGGTTATTGGATTTATACAGTCTAAAATTTTTCCGTGTTTTCACGGATAGGAGGGGCGTTCTCGTAATTGCGCGAGAAGCTTCTAGAAGATGGTGACTAAGGAGGTTAAGGTGGCATATACATTGAATGAGATTAGTGAGTCATATGAGTGATTCATCCATGTCATTAATGCATCATAAATGCTTAATGACTCATGGTAATGAATCACCATTAGATATTTATGAAGCATGATTATTCATCATTTGTTTTTCTTTTATTGATAAATCTTAATGCTTCATATATATTATGATAACTCATTTTCTCATGTAAATAATAATTTCTCACCTCTCTCTCCTCAAGCTTCCTCTCTTCAAACCCTAATCCTCCCTTCTCATGTGTTGAGTACAAGGATTAGTTAGACTACTTAATCCATAACCCTCACTCTATATCATCTAGGTACTTTGATTAGCACTTAAAGATACCTAGTTGCCTCAAGTTTAGAGGCAAAGCTTGGAGTTTAGCTCTCGTGGTGGATCGTCTACTACTTGGAGAAGGCCGAGGAGGAGGTGGAGTTCGTAAAGACGAAGGACACGGTTCTTGAGGTATAATCCCTTAACATAGTAGTTGTTAACTTCTATGTTTGATGTTAGTTATCGTTTAGCTTCGATTCGTACGGTTAGTCGATGTTTAAGCAAAGAACAAGATCGTTTTTCATATTTCCGCCTCCCCGCAAGTCGTGGGGTGTTGTACATCGACTTACACAGCTAGTACCGCTGACGGTTTGTGGGTATCTGATATGATCACTAGCTACTGCTAGCGTATTGACGAGTCTTAGAGTCCCACATAGTGGTTTCCGAACTCAGGCGAAACGAAATGGGGGCACATATGTAGATATGTGCGGGGGGCTTGATGCGTGTATATGATACCGTAATTAAATCAAGCAGTTTACATTTGTCGGGTTATATGTGATATGACCGGGTCATTAAATCAATTGTTGATTTAATAAAATGACTAATTTCTGTTTTAAAGAAATCCTTTCTTACTCATTTATATTTACATATATGTATATATATAGAGAGAGAATAATGGAGAAAAGAGGCCATAGGAGGGGATTTCCTCCTATGGCGTCGAAAAAATACAACCCCCACCATTTTTTCCGACGATCGACATCTATCATCATAATCGTTATCATCGAAGATGTGCATACACCAAATTTTATGTGATTCCGCTACTTTTTCACCGTTGAATTAGTAATGTAAAAAGTTCTATTGTCGGTAAACCATTAATTTTGCACCAACTAAATCAACGGTGAAAAAATGGTATAATCACATGAAATTTGGTGTATCTAAATCTTAGATAATAAAGATGGAGGTGATGTATGCCGATTGTCGAAAAAAATCACGGAGGGTGCATTTTTCCGACGCCATAGGAGGAAATCCCCTCCTATGGCACCTTTCCTCCACAAACCTCATATATATATATGTGTATATATATTAATGGGGTATCATGGTTGATGATACATGCAATATGGGTGTGCAAGACTTATATTGGAGATTTATTTGGATTTTTAATTAAATGGAAATGAGTCATTGCTTCTACATTGTTATCAAAATATCAACCTCATGACTCACCATTCCACTCACACTTATTTTGATTAAATATCCAAAAATATCTCCATGGTTCATAATTGAGATTCATTCTTGACTTGAGTTTGAACCCTGGTTGCTTCTTCTTCCTCTTGTTCATTTCTAGGGTTTGAAAAAGAGAAGAAAAAGGGTTTTCTTGAGAGAAAAATTCCCACTTCATCAATCAATATTAGTTTTGCAAACTAGTGTTGGTTGTTTGCCTCATTTCATCCTAGAATAGTGAAGCAAGAGCTTGAGCAAAGAAACTCCGGGTGGATCGTCGTGGACGTCGAAGGACTTCGAGTGGAGTTGATCCAAGCTTTCTAGTGGAGCCAAAGGAGTCTAAGAAGAGAAGGAGTTGTCTACAAAGGTTGTAGTCCTCTTTCACTTAGGTTTACACTCCTTTTAGTTTTACCCTAATCTCTAGTTCGATTTGGTGTTTGTGTGCATTAGCTCTCTAAGTTTTGAAAAGTTCTTTACTTTATGATGTTTAAACCTAACTAGAGGTGCTAGTACACTCCAACATGGTATCAGAGCCAATCTAGAGCTTTAGGGTAACCTAGACGACGTTAAAAAACTCAATCGAACATCAAAATTGCATTTTTCCTATGCTCTCTGGAAATTTTTTCAAATGTTGGAATTTTTAGGTTTAAAAATATTCAGAAAATAGTGCAGGGTTTTCTGTGGATCCCCAAGAAGAACGAGAGCCTAACTCGACACAACGACCGCTGAACCACGGCCAAAATCTAGTATTTGCGGCGGTTCCACGGCGCCGTTGGTGAGGCTTGGACCGTGACTTCTTGTGCTGACCCGTAGGTACTATTGGCACTCTCTGGGAATTTTTAAATCAGGCTCAAGTGTTGAGCTCTCTGAGATCTGTGGGTGTTTTGATGAATTGATTGAAATGTTTAACATCGCCTAGTCGTTCTGATTGTGATACAATATTTGGAATCTACACTAATTAGTTTTGAGAAAATTAATTGGTTATTCGTAAATCTAACATTTCGGTCTCGTAGGATATCAGGAATCTTGTTGAATTACCTGTTTTCTTTTGAAAAGGTGTTTTCATTTTAGTGTTGGGCATGAAATCCGTGATATGAGATATTCCAGATTTATGATGTCTAAGGAAAGCGCGGATTCCAACTGTTGTAGTTTGATATTTCTTTTCTGCGACCGTAAGTGTAATATGTGGTGTATCGCCGGTTTCGTTGCTATACATCAACGACAATTGGGATACGCATATTTACCTACGTTGATGACATGCGATGTTATGTGTTGCTGTGATATGATATATAGGATCGTCGTGATTGAATGGCCGGGGGTTTTATGTGAGATGGGAGTTTTTTTTTCTTTTTTTCATTCATGTTAAATTCATTGTATGTAATATTCTTTTATTGGGACACTTCCGGGTTGAGGATAATGTCGCCATTGATGTATATTATTTACTTTTCCGCATTAGGATAGGTCCAAGGTGGGGAGATCAAGTGACCGGGTTCTGGAGTCCAGTAGGAGGCCATCTCGAGGAATCGAGACCGGATCTCCTAACTCCAGAATTGGTAGGGTTACTTGCCGCTCTCGTAGGGGTCTAAGGGTGTGGGCTTGGCTATTCATCACGACCGTGGAATCCGTATTTTTTTTATCGTTGGTTAAATATAAAATACGGACCTCCTAGTATATCCTATATCTTCATATATGTGCTTGTGTTGCTGTTACTCTATGATGTGATCACTTATGTTTTGCATCCGCGTTAAGTAACCTAACGGTGCATGACGGGACCCCGTGGCGAATGCGGATGGCATAGGCGTACGTTCTATTTTCGTTTATTTTCTGTGATGACTTAGGAACTTAAATGATGGGACTACATTAATGAGATTAATGTAAAGAAAAAGAAACCTAAAAGATGTTGCAGAATCGAATTTGAAACTTACCCGGCTTTTTTTCATGAAAAAGCAAGTTTCAGAAATGCGGAGCTTAAGCCACTCCTTTTAAAACTATTTGATTCTACAACGAGATCAAGTTCAAAGCGTTAAAGGTTTTCTTAAAAACCATCTGCAACCCTCCGTAATTTTAGGATGTAGAGTACATAGTATTCGTGCTACGTATGTTGATCATAGTCAAAGCGTAGTGTACGGTAGCTAAGTGATGTCTTCCTACATAGCATATGATGCGATTAGTTAGGACATTCATGTGATTATGTTGATCATAGTCAAGGATCATGTGAATGGATCTAATTAATCACGAAATGACGGGTAGAACTTGACTAGTGCTTATGATATGTTGACCATAGCCAAGATCATTAGTGCTAAGGGTAAAAACCATATCGGGAGTTTCAAGAGTTGAAATTTGCAATGAGATTGCATACCTTCTATGTGATAGTTGGATCCCGATCCCACTGTGAGTAAGAGTTACTCCCAGGAGAGTTTTGCACTTTACAATTAGCTAACCCATTAGGTGTCAAGAAAGGTGTCAACGGGGTAATGCCTCTGGGAAAATGAGGTTTACTTTAATTAGGTCCGTGCGAAAGCACGGGGAACCTCCCTCAAAGTACCGATACTGACCTGGCTGAATGGTTAGCGAAGTTGTAGAATGCAATTAATCCTAGCTAATTTTCTTTTTAAGTTTTGAAGGAAAATTTGATAAAAGCAGTGGGAGACATCGATTAGATAAGATAATAACTAATCTAATCTTTGTAAGAGATTTCACTGAGTGTATTTTTTCTCTCTCCTAATGGCACATACCAATGACTGGACTTAAGCTTCTACTAGAGAAAAATAAACTGACGGGACCCAATTATAAAGAATGGCCGAGGAACGTGAACATTGCCCTTACATATGATAAGGTTGCGTATGTCCTCATTGCTGAAGCCCCTCCTATCCCAGGTCCTGATTCATCCATTGCGGATAAGGAGATCTGCAAGACATGGGACACTGATTGTGCCACGACCAAATGCCTCACGTTTGCTTCGATGGACAATGAACATCAGAAGCAACATGAGAAGATGGATCTTCAATCCATCTTTCTTCATACAAAGAAGTTGTATGGGGAGCAATCTCGTGCTTTACGTTACGAGGCATCTAGAAAGCTGTTTCAGATGAGGATGACTGCCGACACATCAGTAGGTGAACATGTCTAGTATTGGGTTACGACAGCGCCCCGGTCATCAAACCGTGATAAAATGCGGAACAAAAATTTTCTAAACTGGCGCTAACACAACCTGATGCCCGGATCTTACCCTAAACCCTAAACTAACAAGCTAATAAAAGAGATAGGAATGGTTATACCGAGTTGATCCGTATCCTTCGGTCTTCAATCTTCATCCCAAGCTCCTAATGGTTGCGGATTAAGTATGGTTACCGGTCTTCCTCCATCTACGATGATCCACCTGAGAGAAACGGTGCAAGCTTCAGCCTCGTCAAGCGAGGCAACCGACGCTCCAAGGTTGCTAGCAATGGAGAGTGGAAGTGTAGGAATGTGTCACTATATTTTTCTCTTATCAAAATGCTCAAAAGAGCAACCATAGAAGATGGAGTGAGCAAACATGTGGCATGAGCAACTCAAGAAAAATGGCTAAGTCTCACCAAGTGAAGAGAATGATCAAGTGATGATCCAAGTGAAGAAAACAAGTGAGCAAGGCATGTGTAGAAGTGGATGCCACCCTCTCTCTTAATCATGCACAAAAAAAATCTCACTTCATTTTTCTAATAAACAAATCCATGTCATACCTCTCTACATGCTCAAGCCCATGCTCATGCCAACTCACCCTCCATCTCATTTCCCAAATGATTTTCTAAAAAGAAAATCCAATAATGAGGTGATCATCTTCTAGAAACTATTCCGTATAAATACGGAATACAAACCGGTACACGTATCGAAATACATATACGCGAATTCGTACAAAAATACGAATAGCCAAGAGAGAAAATGAATAGTGAACAATAATACTTGAATACACATATATAAATACATCTATAAATTATTAAATCAAAACCTGATTTAATAATCCGGCTTAATCCTAAACCGCTAGTATTATCAACCGTCCGATTAAAGTCTGTGCAGCCTGTATACATATTTAATCGGACACCTGTATGCTCTAACATACGTCATCTACACCATATCGCCTGAACCGTAAAAATCCTCTGTGTGGGACTCTAAAGACTCGTCAATACGCTGGCAGTGGGTTTAACCACAAGCACGTCAGCGGCACTAGCTGTACGTAACGGCTACCCAGGTATTGAGCGAAATAAAAGCCAACGAGCAAACTCATCCAAACCCCCACTGAGCCTGACAGGGACAATATCTATACAGTCCGGTCTGTTCGTCTAAGAGTATCGCATATCGAGTCTAGGGGGTGGATAAAGTCAGACCCCTACTGACGCGATAATTCGTGTCGGTATGTAACCCATCACCACCTGAGAAACTATCGATCCTGGATCGGTAATTCTCGATTACCCCGGCCGAGGATTTCTGGTGATGGCCACCCGTGCACTGCGCGACATCAACCCCCAGTACCGGGAGAGACGAATCCTCGACGATCCGCTTACTGGCTCCATGTGGCTCGGGACTGCACCGAACTAAAACCTGTTTGCACGACTCCTTTGAGCCGTGGTAGGGTAGTAATCAAAGCATAGTGGGAACTCACACGAGACAAATGACGATCGCAGGTCGACAGACTAACCTGTACACATGTCACCTGGGAACTGCTATCTGACAATAGGTATAATACCAACTAGCAGGTTCCCGGCGAGTCCGTTCAGTGTACTCATAACTCAATGAGCACCTGTATACTATCTTAGGTGAACAAACTAACACCAATGGCTTGTGAGACCTGGCCACGCCTCTCGTCAGGGTCTCGATCAGTATACACCAGTCTACACTGGAGTATCGATGCCCAGTCTTGATACTCCCACGACTAGGGACATTTAAAGGATGTGCTTATAGACCCCCAGCTCTTACATATATGATCGCTATCATAACGCTGGTAGTCAAGCAAGAATCATATGGGCTCTATCAACATGTACATGATGATAAAGACAAACCAGATAGCATACTATCATCTCGAGTAAGACTGTTCCACCGGTATAGGTCCTCCCTCAATAATCGCAATCGCCTACCTGCGACTACGATAATTGCCTTGAGGGCACTATAGCCAACAATCTGCTACTTGCACTTAAGGCTAATTATTGCGGTGTCGCATATTCACAGCCCGTGTGATACCGAACACCCAACTTTCTACTAATCAGTTTCGCAAACCTCGTTTGTGAAATTATTTTGTTCGAGAAATTGCCTCAGTGAGTAGATCCGCTCCAATGTTTCTTTCTGTATCTCTCTATATCTCAACTTCGCGGAAAATAACCATCTCCCGAAATGAGAAATACCTGTCTTAGAATTTGTCTAGATATCTGATGGGACCCAGTTCATAAATGAACTCCAAATCCAACAAACTTCTTAGACTGTATCATCCACTGAATTTAATCAGTATCCTGCGCCATGCCTTTCCTCAGTATCCGCTTGGACCACCTGTCCAACATACTGTCCCTCAAAAGAGGAAAACTAAAACTCTGACAGTCACTCTGTCATCCAGGTCACCTTGGAAGCCTGAAATGATAATCGTTTCCCGTTACCATATCCCTATAACATCCACTTATGTTCATAAACTACTTTCCAACGTTTCTCCAGGATTGGATTAATATATATACTTATTGCAGCTAGTGCAAAAGCAATATCTGGTGTTGTAGTCGACATTTCATGATTGACTCAATTGCCTAAGCAAGTGATATGTCAATCATGCAAATCCCTCTCCCCTTTAGTCTGAAAGACTTCCTTTAGAGAGGGTGACTCCATTACCTGCAGGTTCACCACCATACCAGGAGTCGTCCATTCTAAAATCCCTTTAGAATCATGTCAAAGTACCCTAATTGGGAAACTTCCCAAATCTAGATCTAAAACCATAGATCTAGTCACCAGAACCCTGATATTATATTCAAATCCTATGTGGAGAAACCACCTTGTGACAACCACAGTATAACCGATCGTAGTATAGGAATATCACTTCCTATCTAGAGCATGTCATCCAGATACAGGACATTTTTCCTTACTACCTTCTCAATTCTAGATCCATATGTTGTTTTGATGAAGTCAAACTCCATGACTGTCGCATCAAAACTAGATGATCTATATCCGCTATACCTGCTTTAGTTTATAAATAAACATAAGCTTATTGTCCTCTATGCTTCCGCTGCTCCCACTGACTACAACCACCCTCTGGCAGAGTTATATACACATGCATTTCTAAAGCTAGTTTAGAACGACGTTATACCCATCCTCCTGCCGGGTCTCATAGTCTAGAACAGCAGCAATGACAAGTCTGGGTAAACAAGAACCTCCCTGTCACTGTCTCTGAGAAGACCGAAGTACCTCTCGGATGCATGAAGTTACCCACCAAATCTGCAGAGTGGCTAATGGAATGTCGAAACCAATTAAATCTTCAGGTTCTTTTAAATCTTCAGTAATCGTTTGTGGTTCTGGAATCACTTCCAGTTCTACCATACTCCCACTTCTGTTTTCTGAAAAAATCCATTTTACTAAAACTGTGGCGGGTCAAGAACAATATCACTATTGATCTTCCTGATTGTAGAAAGTGCACCCTCGTCAAAGCCCGGGATAACCCACAAACTGCCATTACTGAAACGTGCCTTGAGTTTATCCGGATTCTGGTTTTAAGCATCAGCCGGGCAACTCCCTATACCTTAACATCGTTAAGATATAAATTGATTCTATATATATCCAATATAGAAACAAAAGCACTAATTTAATTGGAACCAGATTCAAAATCATGCAGCTGTCTCTAGTGCATATCAACCAAATGGAATGAGGCCAATCAGCATTACTCAACTAGGAATGCATCCATATATGAGTAACCCGAAAGAGAAGCAAGTTCTCAAAACCATTACTATCAACGGAATGCCAAACACAAGTATCTACATCTTCGAGTATCTCGAAGAATCCTGATACTTCCAACAAATGGTTCTATACTTATTCTTATACCTATAACTTCTCAATATCTGGACCTTGTATTTCAACGAAATACTTGTCTAGAACTGGAGAAGTCATGAGTAAACAGAATATAGTAAGAGTACCAACCCCTTTGTCCTAATGGACACTGGACAACATACAATACTTTGTATAAGTCCCCTGAGTTTAATAATTCAAACCTTGTGCGTCGTAGGTTGAAAAATGTACTATGGTTAAGAAGAATTACACCGTTGTTGAATGCACCTTACCTAATCACCAACTGATATAGGTAAATGTCACAGACATAATTTCAAAAAGTTATATCTCACTTTATAAAATAAACGTACAGATATATCAGTTTGAAATTGGTGCATAACAACGGATATTAAAAACCAAAAATTTGCCGTTAGGCAAAAACTTCTTCAAATATCACCAATTACAACGAATTCCGATATAATGAGGATTTAATCACCCAATTCCCAATATTTTACTCCTACTCATCATCTGTAATAACATACAGATGTGAGAAACTGATCTGGTAAATACATATCCTGGAGTTAGATCCCAACTGGGAAAACAGTTTTCAATTCACATCGCACAGTGAAACCGAAACATGAAAATGTTTCAGAAGGGGTTAACCGGTATTCCTAGTAACGCCTCTTCCACTATCCTGATTCATGACAGTAACCATACACTTATCTTCACTCACTGCAATCCCTTTATTATTTCTTTACTTATTAATAAACCTTCTGTACACCTTCTTTAGGCTAATTGGTTTTCTTCCTTTCCTATCCTTCGGCACCAGCCTAAGGTTTAGAAGAAGACTATCCAATAAGCGTAATAGGTGTACACTCCTTATGCCAGGAGGCTTCGCAACCTGAGAGAAGGTAATGGGAAAAGACATCTGAATAATCCTATTCTATTTCTCCTGAACCGGAAACCATCCTCGAATCTGGAACGAATTCCTTCAAGTTCGTATGTAATTATATGATGGCATATCCAATAGGAGTGGATATCCGTAGTGATACGGAGTGTTCTGGAGAAATCCAAAGTGGGTATAGGAGTGGCAGGGGTATACACGGTTTTGTCGTGAATGATAGCAGTCACAATTTTCTTTTGCCCTTATTCTAATCCCTTTATATGTCTTTACTTATTACCTTCTGTACACCACACTTAGGTTAATTGGTTTTCTTTCTTCCCTACCTTTCGGCACCTGCCTATGGTCTGGAGGAAGACTATCCAATAAGCTCAATAGGTGTACCCTCTCCTAATCCTAGGAGCCCTCACAATCTGAGAGAAGGTAAAGAGAAAAGACAACAGAATAATGCTATTCAATCTCTCCAGAACCAGAATCCATCCTCGAATCTGGAACAAGTTCCTTTGAGTTCGTATGTAATTATACGATGGATTTATCCAATAGGAGAGGATGCTCGTAGTAATACGGGGTGTTCTGGAGAAATGCAAAGGTGATATAGAAGTGGCAATGATGTATGCGACACCGTGACATTCCAAAAGCCAAAGTGTTTTAAGAAGGTTCGGTTAACTTGGTTTATGAGTTTTAGTCAAGGGTCGGGCCATGGTCGCTGCCAAAGAGAGAGAGAAAAGAAACACTCAGCGTGCACTCTAATCTAGATCAGAATGGTTAATCACTTTATTTAATCCGGATGGCTCCCACCGTTTCCTCGAATTCTCCTCCAAACCCTAAAGGAGAATTAGTCGGGATCATCAAAAATCACCCGAGGAGTAATACTACTCATAAGTGGGAATCGGGATCCAACTATCATCACATGATAACTTGATGGAAGCCACTCAAGTCACCACACTCCAGAAGGTATGCGCAAGCATGGCAAGTTTCTTGTATATTTGAAAACCCCGATGTAATTTTTACTCTTAGGACCCAAGTGACCTTGACAAGGTCAACAAGTCAAAGGGTCCTAGTCAAGTTCAACCCGTCATTATCCTGATTGCATTAGACCCACCCGCACAGATCCTTGACAAGGTCAACAAGGTCGAACGACTGTCCTAACCAATCCACATATGCAAGTGACAGAAAAGTATTGCAGAGCTACCGCACACGCCTTGACAAGGTCAACAAACGCAGCACGAATACTGAGCAATACTAATCTGAAATGACGGAGGGCTACGGCTGGTTTTTGGCGAAAAACCTTTAACGTAATGAACTTGATATCGTTGAAGGAACCGAGTGGTTTTACAAATATATAGTGGCAAAAACTTTTGCTAAAGAGGTCACTCCTGGTGAAGGGATCTCGGCTCTTTCCTCGTCGAATGAGGTGCAGGATATTCCAAACTGAATACCACGATGCAAAGCAAAAATCGATTATAGTGAAGTTATTACGTTGACGCCAAGTTTTACTCAAAGGGTCACTCCCGATGAAGGGATCTCGGCCCTTGTCTCGTTGAATGAGGTGCATGATATTCCCAATCGAATACCACTATGCAAAGCAAAAGAGAACGTCTGTAATGTCAGTTTTTTTAAAAAACTTGGTTCCAACAACATCATATAGGTTTGTTTTATCCTTGCATTGATAAGAATCAATGCGGTTCCATCAATTAATCACACCAGAAAAGAACGAAAATATGATGTACGTATATGCCATCCGCATTCGCCACTGGGTCCCGTCATCACCCGTTAGGTTACTTAACTAACGACAGAGCGGGGACTGGACTAACGCGGCTGCAAAATATATACAACATCTACTAGTATATATATAAATATATATAACAATCGTCCCAGGCATGATATAAAGCAACATCACAGAAGTATCACAGAAGCAACACAGAATGGTGGATAATCTTGGAGCCTTGGGTTTCACTTGAGCTGCAAATGAGACCCGACGTTCCCTGTCATGTGGATAGCCTGTGCAATGAAAACCTAGACCCTTACGAACGCGGCAAGTTACCTGCCAAAACCAGAAGTGAGGCAACCCCTTCAACAACATGATGGGCCACCCAGCACTTCACGGAATCCGGTAACTTCGGTAACTTGGGCACCCCTCCGTGGGTCAACCTATACCCCCCTACGAGTGCGGCGAAAAAGCCCGCCAATTCTAGAGTAAGGTCCCCTCCGTCCCAATGCCATGAGATGCGGACCCGTTGCCCTCTAGAACCCGGCTATTCGTGCACTCCACCGCGGGGTAACCCCAGTACAGAAAAGAAAATAATATACAAGGGTAACATCGACCTCAACCCGATCGTGCCCCAAACAAATAATATACAAACCGGCAGTGACGGCAGTCCACATGTTGGACGTTCGCCCCACAATATCAAATGTACAAATGAAACTAAACTGTACTACCATTGCACCATATCTATCCACCACGACGATCCAACCACAGCACAACACAGAACATCAATGTGAATGTTACATTTGCAAACCCGTCTAAAAGAACATATAGCAATTAGATGAGTTGTACCGCTCGAATGACATTCACGGTCGCAGATAGTAATGCATGTACTATGGACATTTAAACAGTGTTAAATTATCGACTTCGAAACACCCCGAATTGCCCATGAACAATAGATAACAGAATATCCAAGATGGGCAAAACAAGCAATACCACTGCACCAATATTCCAGAGAATAGACCACTCCCAAAAAACGAAGTCCCACGTCCACAGAAAAATTTTCCTCAAAGTGGCCGGGCAAAAACGGGTGAAAATGGTTTGTTTTTGGGGTGTGTTCTAGATGTCCCACGAATGGCTTTCTGCAAATTGTTTTAAATTTTTTTTGAAGACTGAAAAATCGACAGAAACTGGAATACATCGGGGTGTTGTTTCGGAGTTGTTTCGGTTTCGATACTTTGATATTGTCTAAAACTGCTAGTAAGGGGTTTACTGGTTGGCTCTGATACCATGTTGGGTTACGGCAGCGCCCGGCCATCAAACCGTGACCAAATGCGGAATTTTTTTTCTAAACTGGCGCTACCATAACCCGATGCTCGGATCTACCCTAAACTAGCAAGCTAATAAAAGAGATAGGAATGGTTATACCGAGTTGATCCGGGTCTTTCGGTCTTCAACTTTCATCCCAAGCTCCTAGTGGTTGTGGATCAAGTTTGGTTGCCGGTCTTCCTCCATCTACGATGATCCACCTGAGGGAAACGGCGCAAGCTTCAGTCTCGCCAAGCGAGGCAACCGACGCTTCAAGCTTGCTAGCAATGGAGAGTGGAGGTGTAGGAATGTGTCACTATATTTTTCTCTCATCAAAATGCTCAAAAGAGCAACCATAGAAGATGAAGGAGTGAGGAAACATGTGGCATGAGCAACTCAAGAAAAATGGCTAAGTCTCACAAAGTGAAGAGAATGATTAAGTGATGATCCAAGTGAAGAAAACAAGTGAGCAAAGCATGTGTAGAAGTGGCTGCCACCCTCTCTCTCAATCATGCACAAAAAAATCTCATTTCATTTTTCCAATAAACAAATCCATGCCATACGTCTCTACATGCTCAAGCCCATGCTCATGCCAACTCACCCTCCACCTCATTTCCCAAATGATTTTCTAAAAAGAAAATCCAATAATGAGGTGGCCATTTTCTAGAAACTATTCCGTATAAATACGGAATACAACCCGGTACACGTATCGAAATACATATATGTTTGGGTAAAAATTTACACCCCGGTTGACCAAGTCAAAATAAAGTCAACCCCAAGCCAAGTAGGCCCAAGCCCAGATCCAGTGGGCCCATGCCCGGGTCGAGCCCGAACATGAAGCGGCCGGCCTCCCCCCATGCCAAGATAAAATTTTGTAATAAATAATTTTGTTGTATTTCTTTTGTTTTATTTTATGGATAAATGTAAGAAAAATAGGCATAAAGCCAAATTTTTGTAAAGCCCATGGCTTATGTGCAAAAAGAAAAGGCACATAAGCCATGGGATAGGCAAAATGCCATTTTGTGAAGCCCAAGGGGCTATGTGTAAAGTGTATAGCCTATAAAGGCAAAGATAATGAAAATATCTCGGAACTTTTCTCTCTCCAAAAAATTTAGATCTGAGATCTTTTCTCCTTCTTCAAGGTTCCAAAAATCTTCTTCTTTCTTTTGAATTAAATCAAGAGTTTTACTCTTCATTTTATAAAACAAAATAGTTTTTCACCACCAAACCCACAAAGTGGAACTTGGATCTGTCACTAGATCTCAAAAAGGAGAGATTTTTAAAAATCCCATATCTCTTGATCTTCAAGATTCAGCCAACAGAAGAGGAAGAAGAACCTCCTTCATTAACCCAAAGCATCTTAGGAGTTTAAACTCCATCCTATTTTCTCTTTAGAGAATTTCCGGGGCTAAAAGCCCCCTTTTCCTCGCCGGCGCTTGAGCGCAAAGCGCCTATGTGCCGACACGTGGCGCGCTTGCGCTCCAGCGCCCGAACGCAAAGCGCCCACGTGCCGACACGTGGCGCGCCTGCGCTCCAGCGCAAAGCGCCCACGTGCCGACACGCCTAGGCACTGGCCCCAAGCGCCTAGGCACTGGCCCCACGCATCCTTTGGATGTCTTTCCCCCCCTTTATTTATATATACATGTATATATATACATATGTATATATATGTACACATACACATACTCCACGACACTGTCCTTGTTAGAAAAAAATTTCCAACGGGGCACTGCCCCCGTAAAAACTCTGCGTGGCTCCCGATATATCCAAAACCCCCCTTCAAAACACAACACACGTACACTGCACATCGAGTTCGCATGACCGGTTTAACCCGTCAATCGGAGGTTCCCTCGTTCCAAAGATGAGGGGTAATTAACGGCAGTTTAGTCCGTGGCTGCCGGAGATTCGGATCCCCACAATCATTAAACCCCGGCCTACCCTAGGCAGGGGGAATCTGTAGTACGCCTGACAAGCGTGCGCGTATTCCCATCTGAATGGGGTGACGAAAAACACCCTACAGATTCTGGCACGCCCGGTGGGACCTTTCTCTCCTCCCATATTTCGGGTTAAACGTTCATGCGAACTCAATCAATATACATATCGATTGTCTATACTGAAATGATGTTTTTTTTTTCTGTCCAGCAATCAACTTTCAACGACAATGTCTCCCAAGACGAATTCAGCTTCCAAAGCGACCCCGATTCCGTACGTGGTCAAGATCAACGCTCGTGTGGTTCTACCCGCAAGTCTCAGTCGACAGTGGGAGGAACTGTCCCGCCAGTTTGGCTCCGTCATCATCTACCCTGCCGGAAGCGCTCATCTGGCGGAAATCCCGGCGAAACGGCGGCCAAGCCGGTCTCAAGGGGCAAGAGGCCGAATGTCGTGATCGCCAAGGCACCACAACCGAAACTTAAGACGGTGTCTAAACGATTCTCTGGTGCTCCAGCAGGGGGCAAGAACTCCGGTACAAAGGGCAACATCAAATGTTGCGGACGAGCTCAGGCGATGACTCCAACAAATGCACAATTGAGCGTATCTCCAAAGCCCTCCATTGCCCGGTCTGCGGCGTCTTCCCAAAGAGCCGAAGTCTGCCAGGTGCTTAGAACAGAAAAGTTAAGGCAGAAGCGGCTCAGGTATCGAGCCAACAAGAGGGTCAGGGCTTCAGCCAAATGGAATTTTGTGAAGTTCCAAGTGCAGGGTCGCCCCGCGACGACGGCTGAGTCGGACGTGAGAATCAGCAATTCCTTCGAGCCTCTGATATGGGTTCAGAAAAATGCCATGACCGCCAGAATCAAGAAGACAGCGGTCCGAACAATGCTACAAAGAGACGTGTCCCGGCCCCAACAGAAAAGGTATGACACCGTCTCTTCAAGAGTCTAAGAGTCTATCGGGCGCTCTGTGCCGCACGAAAGCAGCGGGGAAAATCCAGAAAAGAAGCGCCAGCACCATTCAAAAATCCGGCCAGGCCATTCGCCTTCAATCGACTGCCCGCTACTGAAACAGGGGGGTCAAGACAGCGATCTGTGAAATCAACTGCCGACAATAAAAAGACGGCTGGATATATTATCCATAAGGTTTATATGGCGGGCGGGCGCCCCAGCGACAACCTTCGCAGCAAAAGCAAGGATGGGGCCACCACATCCCAAGCCCAATCTGGCTTGAATGTGGTCGCCGCTGCCCAAGAACAGCCACCTCCGCTGGATGAAGAAAACCCTCTCGATGAGGATGATAGGCAGAAAGACCCCTCGGTCCAGGCAGAGTCAAGCTCGGACAGTGAGAAAGAGCCGACTTTCCGCCCCAGGACCGCGGAGCAAGAGCTGCTTCAAGAGCTTCGAAAACAGCTCAGGAGCAAAGATGAAGAGATGGCCAAGCTCTATTCAAAAATTGACGACCTAACGAACATTGTGATGCAGCTTACGCCTCAAATTGCTCGAGCGCCTCCCAATCAAGCACAAGTCGCTATTCATCAGCCGGGTGATGACAATCCGAAGCAGCCAATGCCTGTTCCTTTGGGTCCAAGACTGGTCGAGCCGCACGAAAGCCGGCCACATTCCGCTTCCGGGGACGCCTTGGCCCCAGATAGCACTATCCCGCTAACACAAGATCGGATAAATATCGGTCACCAGCAAAGTTAAAACATTAGTGGCCGAAGCTGAAGCTCAGAAAGAAATTGGCAGTAGTGGGCGGCCGTATCCCGCACACTACGATCTGATCGAGTTCCCGAGCGGCTACGTCATTCCTAAATTCGGAAGATTCGACGGAACGGGGAATGCAAGTCAGCACGTCGCCCACTTCAAAGCCTCGTGTGGAAATACAGGGGGCAATGACGCGCTCCTTCTTCGTCAGTTTGTCAACAGCCTGACCGGTGTCGCCTTCGACTGGTACATGAGTATACCAGACGGGTCCGTCATAACCTTTGCCCAAATGGAGTCTTTGTTCCGACAGAGGTTCATGAGCGTCAGTGATAAAATCTCCATTGCCGACCTTGTGAGGACCAAGCCGGGGAAGAATGAAAGCAACATCGACTTTATCGCTTGATGGCGTAATCTCATAGTCAAGTGCGAACCGCCGCTGGAACAGGACCAGTCCGTCAGCTTTCTCATTGGGAACCTCAGCAATTGGATGGTCCCATTCTTATGTACAGCGGGCCTCAAGACATTTCAGGAGCTAACCAAGAAAGTCCAAATGCTGGAATGCTCGAAGCAAGAGTCCCCGCCGGATTCTCAGAGAGACAAAACTTGGAAAAGTAAGCGGGACGACAACCGTAGAAGCGGGAGTTCCAGCAGTACCAATGTCTTCAATGCGTCCGACAATGAAGAAAAGCGAAGGGCGGGCGAATCCAAAACCAACCGGTCTCGAAAGCCATTGCTGGGAGGAGATGTGCCTTCCTTAGAGGAGAAGAAGAACAAGGTTTACTCTTTCAGAAGGGACAAGGTCCGTAAGATATTCAAAGATGCCTTGAACAACGGCCTACAATTGCCGGAGTCGAAAAGATCCCAAGAAACAAAAATGACCGATAATCCCCTGTATTGCCCGTACCACCGAGTAGTGTGCCATGCGATCGAGGATTGCTATATCTTCAAGGACTGGGTCGAGAAGCAGTACAAGGCTGGAGAGATCGAGCTGTCCAAAAGCGTGTTGGTGAACAATCAAGTTGCAACCACCAACTTTATACAGACAGAAGCTGAAACCTTCTGGGAGCAGACAGCCAAACCCGCTGCCCTGAGCAATGAAACGGATCCACCGCAGCCTCTTTGGAATAAGCACATATCTAATAAGACAGATGCTAAAGCTGCTTCAGAAAGAGCCCAGGATGGAATGGGAAGGACAGAAGAAGCCTACCAGTCCAGCTGCCAATGCGGCTCCATCAGGCTTAAAATCCAAGAAGCTCAAGAAGAAGAAAAGTGCAGCTCGGCGTGAAAAAGAGTCTGCAGGGAGATCGACCATTCAAAAATATCTCGATTCCTTCGAAGAATATAAACAAAAGGAAAGAACATTGATTCAATTGAAGGAGTTCTTTCCTGTACATGCGGCTGGAGGAGTTAGAAGAAGACTCCAATGAAGAGATCCCAGTAGTGACCTGCTACGCCATCCATCTTGGCAGCGACTCGGAAGAGGAGCTCTGTTTTCCCGAAGAGGACGAGGAGCTTGCCACAACGGCCAATCAAATCCAGCTCAGAAGCGGCAGGGCTCTACCGCCAAATCAGGGCAACGCCCCAAAAGAGAAGGAAA
The DNA here is from genome assembly GCA_030015575.1 of Agapanthus africanus. Lineage (NCBI taxonomy): Eukaryota > Viridiplantae > Streptophyta > Magnoliopsida > Asparagales > Amaryllidaceae > Agapanthus > Agapanthus africanus. The sequence continues at coordinate 198,356,010 of CM057347.1, read as the reverse complement.
AACAAGTCGCTAATGAAGAAGATGGCAGAGAACCGGCTGATGAAAACATAAGTCCTTCCTCGGTGGACTATAATGTCTTGGCACATCTCCGGAAGCTTTCGTTTCTCCTGAGCATCTACGACGCCTTGGTCCTATCTAAGGAGCTTAGAGATGTTCTCATTCACGCTCTACAAAACCTCGAGCGGTATCAGGCTCACTTTGCGGAAATTAATATGAAAGAAGCCCAGCACGCTTTCCATGCCGCCGCAGTCACATTTAAGGATGACTTGCTACTGGGAACGGCTGAGCATAATCGGCCGCTTTACGTGACCGGGTACAACGACGGAGATCGGATTAATCGCATATTGATTGATCCGGGGTCTTTAGTGAACATCATGAACTTGCGGACGCTGAAGAGTTTGTCAATGGACGTCCGACACCTGTCAAGGGAAAGGATTGTCATTCAAGGCTTCAACCAAAATTGCTAGCAAGTTCTGGGGTCCATAGCTCCGCCAATCAAATTCGGGGATCTGCAAACTGAAGCTAAGATATACGTGATCGACGCCGACACGTCTTATAAGATTCTCTTGGGGCGGCCGTGGCTCCACGATTACGGTATCATTCCGTCAACTCTCCATCAATGCATGAAGTATACTAAAAATGGCGAAGAAAGACGCATTGACGGAGACATCCAACCGTTCGATGTGCATGAAGTCCGATATGAAGATTCTCGGTACTTTATGAACCACCAAAATGCTAAGCCACAACTGACTGAGGATAGACCGGCCCCAAGACTCAAAAGCAAATCTGCGCCGGCTGTCATTTTCAAAAGCAAAATTGCCCAAGTGCGCCCGCATTTCGGTAGCGACACTGATGAGTCCGACGTTGGAAGTCCGCCCTTCCGTAAAACTCGCCCTCATTTCGGTAGCGATACGGATGAATCTGTCACTGAAGCCCCATCTAGCAGTAAAGTCCGCCCTCATCTTGGCAGCGACACTGAAGAATCAAAGGAAGAGGACCTGTCGTGCAACAGCGGTGCAGATTGGACCCCCATGCAAAAAGCGAAACTACGAGAGACCCTCGAAATTGCAGAGGGTCCCTAGCAGTCACAAGGGTGCCGGAGCAGATATGCAAAGAGCTCGATGCGCTGTCAGTCTCCACCGTGGACCAGCTGAAAGTTTTCTACGTCCCCGGGAGGAAAAATGGACAGAAGGGCATCCTGTTTTACGGGTCAACTCCCGTTGTGCACCCGGACGATCTTTCTATTGCGTGCCTTCCCTATGAGAGAGGCATAAGAGCCGTCCTCAATCCCAGATACTATGCGCCCGAGATGCGGGAATACTTTAAAAAGTGCGGATGCCGGTTATATCAGACGGAGTCCGAAGCAAAGTTTTACGAAGGGCTATGGCATCCACCCCAGGTCCGAGCACTCATCGATGGACGAATTCCAGATAAACGGGGCATAGGCTACGTTCAACCTGATTCCAAAGCGTGCTACATGATCCATGTTGGTGAGGCCAGCGAAAAATCAAATGATGATGACGAAATAGCCGAGCCAGAAGAAGCTCCTGAAGAGCTCGAAGATAGAGGACAAGCAACCTTTGATGAGCTAACCGAGATTGACTTAGGAACGCCCGATAATCCAAGGCCGACCTACATCAGCTCACTCTTGTCGGAGGAAATGAAAGAGCAGATAATTGCCCTGCTGTATGAGTTCGTCGACTGCTTCGCGTGGACGTACAAAGAAATGCCTGGCCTATCCCCTGAAGTAGCCGTGCATAAGCTGGCTATATCTCCTGATGCTAAGCCAGTCAAACAAGCTCCTCGAAGAAAGAGAAGGGAGTTGGAAGAAAAGGTCATCGAGGAAACCAAGAAACTCATCGATGCCGGCTTCATTAGGGAAGAGAAATATGCGGACTGGATCGCATGCATAGTCCCAGTGAAGAAGAAAAATGGGCAGATCCGAGTTTGTGTCGATTTCAGGGACCTCAACAAGGCATGTCCTAAAGACGACTTCCCGCTACAGGTCATGGAAATGATGGTCGATGACACCTCAAATTACGAACTGTTCGCCTTTATGGATGGCTCGTCTGGATATAATCAGATCAAGATGTCGCCTGAGGATGAGAAACACACAGCATTTCGAACCTCGATCGGAATATATTGCTACAAGGTAATGCCGTTCGGACTGAAGAACGCAGGTGCTACTTATCAAAGGGCAATGACCAATATCTTTGATGACCTAATCCATAAAGTCGTTGAATGTTATGTTGATGATCTGGTCGTCAAGACTAAAACTAAGGCCGATCATATCCAAGATCTTAGGACCGTTCTCACCAGACTGAGGGAATACGATCTGAAGATAAATCCTCTGAAGTGCGCTTTTGGCGTGTCATCGGGAAAATTCCTGGGCTTCATAGTCCGACATCGAGGGATCGAAGTTGACCCATCAAAGATAAAGGCCATCATGGAGATGCCCCCTCCGAAGAGTCTGACGCAGCTAAGATCTTTTCAAGACAAGCTTGCTTATATACGGAGGTTTATCTCAAATTTATCGGGAAGGTGTGGGCCCTTCTCAAAGCTCATGAAGAAAGGAGCTCCTTTTATCTGGGATGCCGAGTGTCAAGCAGCGTTCGAAAGCATCAAACAATACTTGTTGCACCCTACAGTTCTGGCCGCTCCCATTCTAAATAAACCGCTGATTCTCTACACTGCCGCGCTGGATGAGCCACTCGGTGCGCTCCTTGCCCAGAATAACGAGGAGGGAAAGGAAAATGCCTTCTACTACCTCAGTCGAACTCTAGTCGGGGCGGAACACAACTATTCCCCAATCGAAAAGCAATGCCTGGCTCTAATATTTGCTGTGAAGAAGCTGAGGCACTATTTGCTCGCTCATCGGGTTATGCTGATCTCCAAGGTCGACCCGCTCAAACACTTGATGACCAAAGCAAGCCTAGCCGGCAGAATGGCAAGATGGGCTGTCATGCTACTTGAGTTTGACATAGTTTATACCCCTCAGAAAGCAGTAAAAGGGCAAGCTCTTGCAGACTTTCTCGCTGCTCATCCCATACCAGAAGGGTCGCCGCTAAATTGTGAGTTACCCGACGAACAAGTGCTGCACCTCGAGGAAGATGAGCCATGTTGGGAGCTCTACTTCGATGGGGCCTCATCAATAAGGAGCTCCGGCAGATCAAGCGTCCCGGAGGTAAAAGTAGGGATAGGATTGGTGTTCATCACGCCATCAATGGGAATCCTACGGCGTTCTTTTGCTCTCACCGAGTCTCGGACAAACAATGAAGCTGAGTATGAAGCTCTGATAGCTGGTTTGGAACTCGCCATAGAAATGGAAATCCTTCGGCTACGGGTTTACGGTGACTCCCAGTTTGTCGTCAACCAAGTAAGCGGCGACTATAAGATATACAAACCCAAGTTAGCTCGGTACAGAGGCCGGGTGGTGGAACTCATGAAACGGTTCACTCACATTGAACTAATGAGAATCCCCAGAGCGTTGAACGGAAAAGCCGACATACTCGCTCGCTTAGCCAAGGAGCTGGCTGATCCTGACATGGACGAAATTCTGATCACAGTCAGGAGCCGGCAAATTCTACCCCCAGTCTCTCTACGAGAAGAGGAAAGCGCGGAACAGAAGAGCAGTCCCGCCGAAGAAGCTTCGATCATCCAAGACGAGCCCGATTGGAGAGAACCCTTCATAGAGTACCTCCGATATGACAAGCCGCCCGAAGAAAAATCTGCGAGGATTCAGCTGAAGAAAAGAGCTCTCCGATATGTGTTTGTAAACGACACATTATACCGCAGGTCATATGACCAACTCTGGCTCAGTGTCTGTTATTGGCCGAAGCCCAAAAGGTCATGAAAGATGTTCACTCGGGCGTTTGCGGTGCTCACCAATCTGGCCCCAAGATGTGACTTCAAATCAAACGGTTTGGGTATTACTGGCCCACGGGATTGCGGAGAGCATGTCAGGTCTGCCAAATCCATGGCGATTTCATTCATAAGCATCCAAATCCGTTGCATCCTACGGTGGCGTCGTGGCCCTTCTAAGTCTGGGGCACCGACATTGTTGGCCCAATTGATCCTCCGTCATCCAAAGGCCACTGGTTCATACTGGCCCGACAGACTACTTCTCCAGATGGGCTGAAGCTATCCCGCTAAAAGAAGTCAAGACAAGATATTCTGACATTCTTCCAGCATAATATTCTATACCGCTTCGGTACACCAAGAAGAATCATTTCTGACAACGGGTCTTCTTTCAAGAGCTTCAATGTCTCAAGGTTCGCTACTCAGCACAAGATAGACTGGAGATATTCCTCCATCTATAATCCAAGAGCCAATGGGCTAGCCGAAGCTTTCAATAAGACTCTATGCAAGCTCCTGAGGAAAAATACTTCAGCCAACAAGAGAGACTGGAATCTCAAGCTTCACGAGGCGTTGTGGGCATATCGTACCACGCACCGTACTCCAACTCAGTCACTCCATACTCATTGCTCTTCGGAGTGGAGGCGATCCTCCCCCTCGAAATCGAGGTTCCAAGTTTAAGAATGACCATCCAACACGAGTTGACGAAAGAGGAAAACGTGCTCCTTCGGCTTGAGGAGCTCGACGCGCTCGAAGAAAAGAGGTTCGTGGTGCAGCAAAACCTGGAGCTATACCGAGCCCAAATGTCACGGGCCTATGACAAGATAACCCGTCTCCGCGCTTTCAAAAAAGGTGAATTGGTGTTGGTCCTCAAAAGACCGATTATCCCGAATCGACATGCCAAGGGAAAATTCGAGCCAAACTGGGAAGGACCATACGCCATCGAGAAAGTGTTTGACGGAGGATTTTACCAACTAATAAGTGCCGAGGGAGAAAGGCCCATGCCACCCATCAATGGCCGATATCTCAAGAAATACTACACGTGAATGCAACAAGTCGCGGGCGAATTGAGCACATCAGCCCTACGGTCTGGATCATACATCCTGCAAAACCGTATACAATCCACGGACGTAAATGACCCCTATCTCTCCTAAATCCTGCCGGTGAGACAACTTTTAAAGTCCCACCAGCGGCAAAAAAAAAGTGAAAAAAAGAGAAAGAAAAAAAGGGAAAGAAATAAAAAAAAATATAAACGGTATGTCCACAAGAAAAACGGGCACGGATGAAAACCCGAAAGGGCTCCGTGAGCAAAAACAGCAGGACTACCGGCGAGTGTGAAAACCCGAAAGGGCGCAAACTCGTGAAAAGAGATGAAATACACTCGCAAAGTCCTCTCAACCTTGTGAGGAGAAAACCCCTGCGTGAGATCCTTACGACTCACAAAGGAGCAACACACTTAGGAATCCTCACGATTCCTAAGGAGAAAATACACCTGGGGGATCCTTATGACTCGTAGGGAGAAAATGCTTTTATGGGATCCTCACGGCCCATAAAATTGAAAAGCTTTATGTGATAGGGACCCAAACCTGTCTCCTAAGCCATCGTTCTCCAACGGGCAACGGCAAATGATGAGTCGCTCCTGGCATTTCGCTTCAGTGTTAGCGGTGCTGATGCCAACCAAAAACCTAAATCCCAAGTCCTTCCAAGGCAAATGATGAGTTGCTCCAGTGCAGCAATGCTGATGCCAAACAAGATCCAAATTCCAAGTCCCCAAACGGCGAATGATGAGTTGCTCCTGGTACCATATTCCAGTGTAGCGATGCAGACGCCAACCAAAATCCAATTTATCAAAATTCTCCAGCCCTACGGCCAATCCCCAAATTGACTGCCGTATACAATCCACGGGCTCAAATAATCCTTATCATACCCATGCCCCACCACAATCACCAGTTACGCGGCTGGTCTCCGCCTTTGGAATTATGCTCCATTGAGAAGACCCACTCATGTGTCCTCACGATACATGAGGAGAACAAACCTTTATGGGATCCTTATGACCCATAAAGGAAAAACACACTTAGGAGTCCTCACGACTCCTAAGGAGAAAATACACCTGCGGGATCCTTACGACTTGTAGGGAGAAAATGCTTTTATGGGACCCTCACGGCCCATAAAATTGAAAAGCCTTAGGTGATAGGGACCTAAACCTGTCTCCTAAGCCATCGCTCCCCCCAACAGGAACAGGCAAATGATGAATTGCTTCTGGCACGTGTACTTCAGTGTTAGCAACGCTAATGCCTACCCTAACCCAAAATCCCAAACTCCAATCCAATAGATCCCTAAGTCTTTAAACTAGGAACGACAGACCCCTAAGTCTTTAAACTAGGAACAGATGACCCTTAAGTCGTTAAACTGGGAACATATGACCCCTAAGTCGTTAAACTGGGAACAAGGAAATCTCCTCATGGCAGATGATGATTCGCTCCTGGTACCAAATTCCAGTGCAGCGATGCTGATGCCAAACCAAAACCAAAATCCCCAAATCCTGTCATGACAAATGATGATTTGCTCATGGTACCATATTCCAGAACCGACCGTCCAAGTCGCAAAAAGGGCAGCATCGACCGTCCACGTCGCTAAAAGGGCAGCACCGACCGTCCAAGTCGCAAAAATGGCAGCACCGACCGTCCACGTCGTTAAAATGGCAGTACCGACCGTCCAAGTAGCAAAAATGGCAGCACCGACCGTCCACGTCGTTAAAGTGGCAGCACCGACCGTCCACGTCGCTAAAAGGGAAGCAACGACCGTCCAAGTCGCAAAAGGGGCAGCATCGACCGTCCAAGTCGCTAAATGGGCAGCACCGACCGTCCACGTCGCTAAAAGGGCAGCAACGACCGTCCAAGTCGCAAAAAAGGCAGTATCGACCGTCCAAGTCGCTAAAAGGGAAGCACCGACCGTCCATGTCGTTAAAATGGCAGCACCGACCGTCCACGTCGTTAAAATGGCAGCAACGACCGTCCAAGTCGCAAAAAGGGCAGCATTGACTGTCCATGTCGTAAAAAGGGCAGCGCAGGATTCCTACAAAGCGGGAACCAGATCACCCCGGGCCAGGGAAACGTCTATCACGGACGCTCCGTCTCGGAGACATGTCAAGCAACGACCGTCCATGTCGTAAAAAGGGCAGTGCCAGCTTCCCAAAATGCGGGAACCAAATCAGGTCGCCTCCAAGTAAAAGAAGGTCCATCAATTTCATGCACACGACTCAGATATGTGGTGTGCATTTATTGATGGGGGGCAATTTGTTGGGGTAAAAATTTACACCCCGGTTGACCAAGTCAAAATCAAAGTCAACCCCAAGCCAAGTAGGCCCAAGCCCAGATCCAGTGGACCCATGCCCGGGTCGAGCCCGAACATGAAGCGGCCGACCTTCCCTCATGCTAAGATAAAGTTTTGTAATAAATAATTTTGTTGTATTTCTTTTGTTTTATTATATGGATAAATGTAAGAAAAATAGGCATAAAGCCAAATTTTTGTAAAGCCCATGGCTTATGTGCAAAAAGAAAAGGCACATAAGCCATGGGATAGGCAAAATGCCATTTTGTGAAGCCCAAGGGGCTGTGTAAAGTGTATAGCCTATAAAGGCAAAGATAATGAAAATATCTCAGAACTTTTCTCTCTCCAAAAAATTTAGATCTGAGATCTTTTCTTCTTCAAGGTTCCAAAAATCTTCTTTCTTTTGAATTAAATCAAGAGTTTTACTCTTCATTTTATAAAACAAAATAGTTTTTCACCACCAAACCCATAAAGGGGAACTTAGATCTGTCACTAGATCTCAAAAAGGAGAGATTTTTAAAAATCCCATATCTCTTGATCTTCAAGATCCAGCCAACAGAAGAGGAAGAAGAAGAACCCCCTTCATTAACCCAAAGCATCTTAGGAATTTAAACTCTACCCTATTTTCTCTTTAGAGAATTTCCGGGGCTAAAAGCCCCCTTTTCCTCGCCGGCGCTCGAGCGCAAAGCGCTTATGTGCCGACACGTGGCGCGCTTGCGCTCCAGCGCCCTGCGTCCGAGCGCAAAGCGCCCACACGTGGCGCGCTTGCGCTCCAGCGCCCTGCGCCCGAGCGCAAAGCGCCCACGTGCCGACACGTGGCGCGCTTGCGCTCCAGCGTAAAGCGCCCACGTGCTGACACGTGGCGCGCTTGCGCTCAAGCGCCTAGGCGCTGGCCCCACGCATCCTTTGGATGTCTTTTTCCCTCTTTATTTATATATACATGTATATATATACATATGTATACATATGTACACATACACATACTCCACGACACTGTCCCTGTTAGAAAAAAATTTCTAACGGGGCACTGCCCCCGTAAAAACTCTGCGTGGCTCCCGATATATCCAAAATCCCCCTTTAAAACACAACACACGTACACTGCACATCGAGTTCGCATGACCAGTTTAACCCGTCAATCGGAGGTTCCTTCGCTCCAAATGCGAGAGGTAATTAACGGCAGTTTAGTCCGCGGCTGCCGGAGATTCGGATCCCCACAATCATTAAACCCCGGCCTACCTTAGGCAGGGGGAATCTGTAGTACGCCTGACAAGCGTGCGCGTATTCCCATCTCAATGGGGTGACGAAAAACACCCTACAATATACGCGTATTCGTATAAAAATACGAATAGCCAAGAGAGAAAATGAATAGTGAAGAATAATACTAGAATACATATATATAAATACATGTATAAATTATTAAATCAAAACCTGATTTAATAATCCGGTTTAATCCTAAGCCGCTAGTATTATCAACCGTCCGATTAAAGTCTGTGCTGCCTGTACACATATTTAATCGGCCACCTGTATACTCCAACATACGTCATCTACACCATATCGCCTGAACCGTGAAAATCCTCTGTGTGGGACTCTAAAGACTCGTTAATACGCTGGCAGTGGGTTTAACCACAAGCACGTCAGCGGCACTAGCTGTACATAACGACTATTCAGGTATTGAGCGAAAGCAAGGCCGACGAGCAAACTCATCCAAACCTTACTGAGCCTGACAGTGACAATATCCGTACAGTCCGGTCTGTTCGTCTAAGAGTATCGCATATCGAGTCTAGGGGGTGGATAAAGTCATACCCCTACCGACGCGATAATTCGTGTTGGTATGTAACCCATCACCATCTGAGAAACTATCGATCCTGGATCGGTAATTCTCGATTACCCTGGCTGAGGATTTCTGGTGATGGCCACCCGTGCACTGCGCGACATCAACCCCCAATACCGGGAGAGACGAATCCCCGACGATCCGCTCACTGCCTCCATGTGGCTCGGGACTGTACCCAACTAAAACATGTTTGCACGACTCCTTTGAGCCGTGGTAGGGTAGTAATCAAAGAATAGTGGGAACTCACACGAGACAAATGACGATCTCAGGTCGACAGACTAACCTGTACACATGTCACCTGAGAACTGCTATCTGAAAATAGGTATAATACCAACTAGCAGGTTCCCGGCGAGTCCGTCCAGTGTACTCATAACGCAATGAGCACCTGTATACTATCTTAGGGGAACAAACTAACACCAATGGCTTGTAAGACCTGGCTACCGTCCCTCGTCGAGGTTTCGATCAGTATACACCAGTCTACACTGGAGTATCGATGCCCAGTCTCGATACTCCCACGACCAGGGACATTTAAGGATGTACTTATAGACCCCCAGCTCTCACATATATGATCGCCATCATAATGCTGGTAGTCAAGCAAGAATCTTATGGGCTCTATCAACATGTACATGATGATATAGACAAACCAGATAGCATACTATCATCTCGAGTAAGACTGTTCCGCCGGTATAGGTCCTTCCTCAATCATCGCAATCGCCTGTCTGCGACTACGATAATTGCCTTGATGTCACCATAGCCAACATCTTGAAGATGATAGGTCTTATAGAAGAACTTGAGGACCTTGGATGGATCATGGAGAACGAACAGTATGTTGATATTGTTCTACAGTCTTTCCTCCCTGTCTTTGCTCCATTTATAATGAACTTCAATATGCACAATTTGGAGAGGTCACTACCTGAAATTCTCAATATGTTGAGAAGTGCAGAGAGCACGCTTAAGACAGCGAAAACTCCCGCTCTGCTTGCTGGGCCATCTTCCTCTTCCATCCCAAAAGCCAAGGCCAAGGGAAAGAAGAAGAAACCCACCAAACCGAGAGGTGGAGTTAAAAAGGCGAAGGGGAAAGACAAATCCGGGGCTGCGGGAAGTGGAAAAGGAGAATGTTTTTTCTGCCATAAATCGGGACACTGGAAACGCAATTGTGCTCTGTACCTTGCTGATCTCAAGAAAAAGAAGCATGTTGATGCTTCCGCTTCAGGTGTGTTCGTGACTGAAAACTGTTTTTCTATAAATTCTGCTTTCTGGGTATTAGATACCGGTTCGGGTTCTCACATCTGCAATTGTATGCAGGGACTGAGAAATAGCAAAGTTTTGAAGACCGGTGATGATACTATCCGGGTTGGAAATGATTCCAATGTACATGCGATGTCAGTAGGAAAGTATCACATGGTGTTGTCATCGGGATGTATATTAGTTTTGAACCCATGTTATTATGTATCAAGCATGCTATGTAATATAATATCTGTTTCTTTGTTAGACAATGAAGGATATCATTTTGTGTTGCAAAATAATGTTATGAACATTAACCTGAATCAAGAGTTGATTGGATATGGTACACTTAATAACGGGATATACGTCCTAAATCAACACACAGTTTTCAACACACAACACACAAATAAAAGGAAAATTTCAGATATAAATGAAGCTTTTTTTTGGCATTGTAGACTTGGTCATATTAACGAAACAAGACTAAACAAGCTACATAAAGATGGATATTTAAATCCTTTTGAATATAAATCTTATGCGACTTGTCAGTCTTGTATCAAGGGTAAAATCACCAAAACTCCGTATAATGGACACGAAGAGAGAGCTACGGAACTCTTAGGCCTCATACATAGCGATGTATGCGGACCAATGTCTACACATGCTAGAGGCGGTTTTTCTTACTTCATCACTTTTACTGACGATTTCCCAAGATTCGGACACGCGTTCTTATTAAAGCACAAGTCCGAAGCTTTCGAGAAGTTCAAGGAGTACAAACTTGAAGTAGAAAAACAAACAGGCTTGAGCATCAAGAAACTTCGATCAGATCGATGTGGAGAGTATTTATGTAAAGAGTTTTCGGACTTCCTAAAAGAGAATGAGATTCTCTCTCAGCTCACCCCCTTACACACCACATCACAATGGTGTGTCTGAACGGCGGAATCGTACCCTATTAGATATGGTATGTTCAATGATGAGTGATGCTGAGTTACCACTTTCATTTTGGGGGCATGCATTGGAGACTGAAGCATATCCGTTGAACAGGGTTCTAACCAAGACCGTGCCTACCACTCCATATGAGATATGATATGGAAAGAGACCATGTCTTAAACGAGTTAGGATATGGGGTTGTTCGGCTTTTGTTAAAAAGCAGAATCCAGACAAACTCGAGACACGATCGGTTCAGTGTAAATTAGTGGGATATCCAAAACATTCGTATGGATATCTTTTCTATCACAAGGAGGAACATAGAGTTTTTGTTTCTCAACATGCCACATTTTTATTAATGAAATTTTTACAAATACTGATGGTAATGCGGTAGAACTAGAAGAAGTTCTAGAGACACAAGTTACGAATGACGAATTGGTTGAACCTGATGTTGCAATAGAACCTCATGAATCTCAGCCACTCCGTAGATCTAGTAGGATTTCTCGTCTACCGGAGAGATGCTATGGGTTTCTATTGATGGTGATAGAGAAAATTGCATCATGGATGATGATGACCCTACTAGTTTTCAGCAAGCTATCACGAGTGGTGACTCAGTGAAGTGGCTGGATGCCATGAGATCCGAAATGGAGTCCATGTACACCAACAAAGTATGGACTTTGGATGTTGTACCCCCTGGAGTAAAACCCATAGGGTGCAAATGGATCTTTAAGAGAAAGATCGGTATAGATGGACAGGTAGAGACCTATAAGGCAAGGCTTGTAGAGAAATGATTTCGTTAAAGACCAGTACTGGACTATGACGAAACTTTCTCTCCTGTAGCAATGCTTAAATCTATTTGGATCCTTCTTGCTATTGGTGCTCACTACGACTATGAAATCTGGCAGATGGACATTGAAACAGCATTTCTAAATGGCGATTTAGAAGAATGCGTTTATATGGATCAGCCAGAGGGCTTCGTTGATAGTGGGAGCAGCGAGAAAGCATGTAGGTTGCTTAAATCCATTTATGGATTGAAGCAGGCATCACGGAGTTGGAACATCTGTTTTGATGATGCAATCAAAGAGTTTGATTTTGTCAAAAATCCAGATGAACCTTGTATTTATAAGAAGATTGTAGGGAGTACTGTCACATTCCTCGTATTGTACGTGGATGACATTCTCTTGATAGGAAACGACATTCTTATGCTACAATCGGTCAAACTGTTCTTGTCACAAAGGTTCTCCATGAAGGACCTGAGTGATGCCTCGTACATTTTGGGCATTAAGATCTATAGAGATAGATCTAAAAGGTTGTTGAGATTGTCCCAATTAAGGTACATTAACACCATCCTAAAGAGGTTTAGTATGGAAGATTCCAAGCGAGGTGCCTTGCCCGCCTGCCATGGAATCACTCTCTCTGAGGACTTTTGCCCGAAGACTGATGAAGAGAGAGCTCGCATAAGCATTATACTCTACGCTTGAGCCGTAGGATCTATAATGTATGCGATGTTATGTACTCGCCCTGACGTAGCTTATGCGCTAGGTGTAGTAAGCGGGTATCAATCCAACCCAGGGAAGAAATACTGGATAACTGTGAAGAACATTCTTAAGTACTTATGAAGGACTAAAGAAATGTTCTTGGTGTATGGTAATGGGGATCTCCAGATAGAGGCATTTACCGATTCCAGCTTCCAAATTGATAAGGATGACAACAAATCTATCTCGGGGTTTGTGTTTACCCTCAATGGAGGACGGTTTGTTGGAAGATTTCCAAACATGACACCATTGCAGACTCCACAATGGAAGCTGAGTACTGTTAGTTATGTATATGCCCTAGAGGCCATTGTTGTACATTTGATGTATATTATAATGGATGCTTGGATATATGCAGAGAGGACTTTTTTGCTCGTCATGATAGTATGCTATTTGGTTTCACTTTATCTTAACATGTTGACTTGCATTGGTTCATTGTCTTTCTCTCACATGTTGATAAAACCCTTAGAATCTGTACTCGACTACTGGGATTATGATGAGATCATACTAGTGGGGCCACGGTAGTCGATGAGTACATCCTATAAATGTTCCTAGTCGAGGGTATATCGAGACAGGGCATCGATACACCAGAGTAGACTAGCGTATATGCATCTTGACCCATATGATGGGCGATGGATGATCCTATATCCATCGGTGTTTGACATCAAGGATGGTGTACGGGTGCTCAGTGGAGACTGGGTACACTGGACGGACTCGCCGAGAACTCCCAGTTGGTGATATACCACACGTCAGATGGCAGTTCTCCGGTGACACTGGTACAGGGTAGTCCGTAGATCCTAGATCGTCATAGAGTCTTGTGTGATTCCCACTGTGCTTTGATTTCCACCTTACCATGTCCAAGAGGGCGTGCAAAACGGTGGCTTTTGGGTACAGTCCCGAATCACATGGAGGCAATGAGCGATAGGAGGGGATTCGTCTCTCCCGGTATAGGGAGTTGATGTTGTGCTGTGTTCGATTGGCTATAACTGGAACTCCCTGGCCAGGGCTGATATAGAGATATACTGGTAAGTGTTACCAGTAGTATCTCGACCTGTTATGAGCCTCACATCGACACGACTTATCGGTTACTGGGGTCTGACGTATACTACCCATAGACTTGATATGCGACATATCAGACGAACAGACCGGACTGTACGGGAGTGTTATTGATTGGATTCACAGGAGAACGGACAGGCTAGCTTGTTGATCTTCTGATCGCTCAATACCTGGGTGGCTGTTACGTTTAGCTGACCGCTTGCAGCTTGTGGGTGTTTGATATGATCATCACCTGCTACCGGCGTATTGACGATTCTTTAGAGTCCTACACAGAGGTTTCTTGGCTCAGACGAAACGGAGTAGAGGCACATATGTGATATGTGCAGGACCGAGGATAATGCAATATTAGATACCGTATTATATTCTCGTGATATTTAGATATGAATCGGGATATCGGATCAAGTGTTGATTCGATGAATCGGTACATGAAATATTAGTCGGTTATATTCGATATAGCCGGATCGTTGGATCAAGTGTTGATTCGATGATTTAATGTATAATAATATATATGATATATTGTATTACATTATCTAATATTGGCTCGCTTTATTATTTCATTTTCTCACTGGATGATATATTGATATATATGCGATATATGTTAATTGTATTATTTTCTTTTGTTGCAAATATATAATTTATATGTGATATATATTATTGTGACATGATATGATTTATTATTAAACATGTTTAAGGATGATTAAATGGGATTAGGGTTTGATTAGGGTTAGCTTCTTCTTGTTCATTCTAGAAGCTTTGCTTTTGTGTTGGTTAAGATATTATGGTTGATATTTTTCCATGACTCATAACTTAACCTAACCAAACCCTAACTTTAGTTTATTCTCTATAAACTCTTAGCCTATCATCCTTGACCATGGTTTTATAATCAATCATATACATTTCTTTTCTATTCTTCACAAAAGGAATTATCTTTTCATTATCATCTTCTTCTCTCTTGAGTTAAAAAGAAAAAGCTTACTAGAAATTCTTTTTGTGATGATAAATTGTGAGAAAGTGAATTAAAAAGAAAGCATAAATACTACTCCCTCATCCTCATCTCATCTAGCCCATGAGATTAGGGTGTTCATCTCTATAGAGTGAGAAAGCTTGGGTTTTTGCAACTTCGACGTAGATCATCGGAGATTCGGAACACTTCAAGCTAGCATGGATCGTTCGAGTCGTGGAGCCTCTCTTGAGTCCGGGAGATCATGGATCGCGGCAAAGGGACTTCTACTCGGAGCTTGTGAAGCGAAGGAGCGGACTACAAAGGTTGTAATCCCTCACACTTAGATAAAATGTTGTTATCTTGCATGCTAAACCCTAAT
This sequence comes from Agapanthus africanus, assembly GCA_030015575.1. Lineage (NCBI taxonomy): Eukaryota > Viridiplantae > Streptophyta > Magnoliopsida > Asparagales > Amaryllidaceae > Agapanthus > Agapanthus africanus. Next base: position 198,340,939 of record CM057347.1, on the reverse strand, counting down.
AATCTAGCAAAGATCCCATCTTTGGGTTGTTCGGCACATGTAGAATTTTATTCGGGCATATTTGATACTTTATGAACCTTCACTAGTGTGCCTAGGAACCCTACAGTGGTATCAGAGCCTAGCTAGAGCATTAGGCGACGTGTTTACGAAGTTAAAACTCCGATCGAACCCGAACCGACAAATTTAACCCCCTCTCTGTAAATTTTTCAAAATCTGGGATTTTTCTGAATTAAAAATATCTGAAAAATACAGTGCAGAAAAATAAGAAATTCGATGAAAAAATGATCCCCTGATCCATACAAACCTCCGCGGAACCGCAGCCGTACCTTTCTTGGGCCGCGGAACCGCGGCAGTATGAAGAGATCAAGGAATCATTTTAGCACAGTAATTCCTAATTTTGTGATATATATTTTATGGGTATTTTTATTCTGACTCAAGTGTTGAGTATTCTGGGGTTTCTTTTGTAATCGTAGATTCGATCGGAAAATTTAAATTCGTTATTATTTCCGGATATTTAGAAACTGTTAAACTGTTTGAACGGATATCATTAACCCACTCTATCCCGGCACGGCAAACTTTCAAGTGTTGAATTTTTATCGGGTTTAAATCTTTCGGAAAAATTGTACAAGTTAAGCGGTGGACCCTCTAGAAGACAACAAACCTTAACTCGATTATGTGACCGTCTTGAACTGCCTTTTGAACCTTCGGGTTTGGGGCAGTACGGCGTGCCACATGTGAGGCGTTGGCTTGACCCTTCTACGGCTGGATCACTGGTACTATGACATATTCTGGGATTATTTGAACTCCGCTCAAGTGTTGAGCACTTTGGGAAATTTTGGGTATTTGATTACCTGTTCGAAAAAGTTTAATACTGTATATTTATCTGGAATGTGATACAATGTGGAATTCATTGTGTTAGGCATGAAATGCGAAGTATGTGATATTTTGGATTTACGATGTCTAAAGTGTTTGTGGATTCCAAATATTGTAGTTTTACAATTTCTTTTCTGTGACCGTAAGTGTAGTATGTAGTTGTATTGCCGGTTTTCGTTGCTATACATCGACGACGATCGGTGTATGCATACTTACTTACGTTGATGATATGAGATATTATGTGTTGCTGAGATATGATGTGCAGGATTGTCGCGATTGAATAGCCGGGGGTTTTATGTGAGATGAGAGTTTTATATTTTCATTCATGTAAATTCAAATGTAATGTAATATTCTTTTAATTGGGGCGCTTCCAGGTTGAGGTTGATGCCACCAGTGTTGTATATTATTTACTTTTCCGCATTAGGAAGGACCCAAGGAGGGGAGCACAGGTGACCGGGTTATGGGGTTCAGTGGGAGGCCATCTCGAGGAGTCGAGACCGGGTCTTCTAAACTCCAGAATTGGTAGGGTCGCTTGCCGCTCTCGTAGGGGTCCAGGGTGTGGGCTTGGCTATTCATCGCGACTGTGGAATACGTATTTTCTATTGTGGCTAAATACTAAATACGGACGTCCTAATATATCCCACATTATATCTATGTTTCTGCTGCGATATCTGTGATGTGATCATTTGATATGTTCTGATGGATACAGTATATAGTATATATGATATATTATATAGACGTTACTTATGTTTTACACCCGCACTAGCTCTGTCCTGCTCTGTCGTTAGTTACCTAACCTAACGGTGCACGAGGGGACATCGAGGCGAATGCGGATGGCATAAGTGTACGTCGTATTTATCTGTGATGCTTAGGAAGCATAAGCTGATGGGATTTTTTATTAATGCGATTAATAAAAAGAAAAAGAAACCTAAAAGATGTTGTAGAATCAAAACTTTATAAAAGGGTAGCTACAGTTTTGCTTTGCATAGTCGTATATATGATATACCCTGCACCTTATTCGATGAGGAAAGAGCCGAGATCCCTTCACCGGGAGTGACCTCTTTAGCGAAACTGGCCGATGCTACAAAACCCGGTTTGTCTTTTGATTGCTTTTAGAGTTTTGCTTTGCACAGTGATATATATGATATGTCCTGCACCTTATTCGATGAGGAAAGAGCCGAGATCCCTTCACCGGGAGTTACCTCTTTAGCAAAATTAAGAAAAGCCTAAAAAACACTCCCTTTTCAAAAACTACTCGATTCGACGACGATATCAAGTTCATTACGCTCAGGGTTTTCTGAAAAACCTGCGTAGCCCTCCGTCATTTCAGATAGATATTATTTAGTATTCGTGCTATGTTTGTTGACTTAGTTAAGGCATAGTGTACGGTAGCTAAGTAATGTTTATCTGCTAAAACATGAGATGTGATTGGATTAGGGTATTCGTACGGCCTTGTTGACTCAGTTAAGGGTCGTACGGGTGGGTTTAATTCAATCGGGAAATGTACGGGTTGAACTTGACTTGCGATTTATGGTTTGTTGACTTAGTTAAGATCATAGATCGCTAGGGGCAAAATATTATCGGGAATTTCAAGTGTTGAAATTTGCAATGAGATTGCATACCTTCTATGAGATAGTTGGATCCCGATACCCACTGCGAGTAAGAGTTACTCCTGAGAGAGTTTTACACAGGACAATTAGTCGATCAAGTAGGTGTCTAGAAAAGTGTTAACGGGGTTACGCCTCTGGGAAAACGAGGTTTACTTTAATTAGGTCCGTGCGAAAGCACGGGGAACCTCCCTCAAAGTACCGACACTGATCTGGCTGAAAGATTGACGAAATTGTAGGGTGTAATTAATCCCGGCTAATCTTATCTTTTAGGGTTTGAAGGTAGATTTGATAAAAACAGTGGGAGACATCCTGATTAGATAAGATAATAACCAATCTAATCTTACAAGAGCATACGCTAAAGTGTTTTCTTCTCTCTCTCCAGGTAGCGACCATGTCAGGCCATAATCAAGATAATAATATGGATGTATTGACTGAACCCGCTTATTATACTGAGCAGGGGAACGTTGGACCCGTTTTTTCTTATAAGAGTTATAAGACTGAACATGGAATAGAAGAATATCTAGATTCTCAAGCCGCCCAAAAGAACATGCATGTTGATGCATCTTCTTCAGGTGTGTTAGTTATTGAGAACTGTTTCTCAGTTCACCCTACGTCCTGGGGTATTAGATACCGGATCAAGATCCCATATATGTAAATTGTTACATGGGCTACGTAAAGGTAGAGAACTGGGAAAAGGTGATCATTCCGTTAAAGTAGGGAACGGTGCAAGTATTACAGCCAAAGCAGTTGGCGAATATCACCTTGTATTACCAAGTCGTAATACACTGATTCTAAATGAGTGCTATTATATACCGAACATGATGTGCAATATTATATCAGTTTCTTTATTAAGTAAAGAAGGATATAATTTTATAGTAAAGGATAATGTTATGAACATATTCCTAGATCAAAAGTTGATTGCATCAGGCTCGTTACATAATGGCATATTCATTCTGAATCAGAATACAGTCCTGAATATACAAAACACACACAAGAGGAAAAGTTCAGATATGAACGAATCCTACTTGTGGCATTGTAGACTTGGTCATATCAATGCGACACGACTGGCTAAGTTACATAAGGATGGTTATTTGAATCCATTCGAATTATCATCTTATGATACTTGCCATTCATGTCTCAAAGGAAAAATGACCAAAGCTCCGTTTAGTGGACACGGAGAAAGAGTTACTGAACTCTTAGGACTAATACATAGTGATGTATGTGGTCCCATGTCTACGCATGCCAGGAACGGTTCTTCCTACTTCATTACATTCACTGACGATATCTCTAGATACGGACATGTGTTTTTGATGAAACACAAGTCTAAAGTTTTTGAGAAATTCAGAGAATATAAGCACGAAGTAGAGAACCAAACGGGCAAAAGTATTAAGATTCTTCGATCTGATCGAGGAGGTGAATACTTAAGCAGTGAGTTCCTAGATTATCTAAAAGAGAATGGGATTCTCTCTCAGCTTACTTCTCCTTATACACCACAGCACAACGGTGTATCGGAACGAAGGAATCGGACCCTATTAGATATGGTGCGATCTATGATGAGCGATGCTGAGTTACCTATTTCCTTTTGGGGGTATGCGCTTGAGACAGCCATATACATATTGAATCTAGTTCCGTCTAAATCTATACCTACCACACCATATGAGATATGGAGTGGGAAGAGACCATATTTTAAACGAGTTAAGATATGGGGTTGTTCGGCCTATGTCAAAAGACAAAATCCAGACAAACTCGAGGCACGATCAGTTCTTTGCAAATTTGTAGGATATCCTAAGAATTCTCAAGGATATATTTTCTATCACGCTGAGAAACAAAAAGTGTTTGTTTCTTAATATGCCACCTTTTTAGAAAAGGAATTTCTTGCAAAAGAAATTAGTGGCAAAGAGGTAGAGCTGGAAGAGGTTCCAGAAACACAAATTGCAACTGAAGATTTAGTAGAACCAGAGGATTCAGTAGTACCCGACGAACCCCAGCCTCTCCGCCGATCTAGCAGGATTTCTCATCCACCTGAGAGATACTACGGTTTTCTCATTGATGGTGGAAGCGAGGATTGCATCATGGAAGATGATGACCCGACTAGTTTCGAGCAGGCCATCACGAGTAGTGACTCGGTGAAATGGCTGGATGCAATGCGATCTGAGATGGAATCCATGTACACCAATAAAGTATGGATTTTAGAAAATGCTCCTGAAGGGGTAAAACCCATTGGGAGCAAGTGGATTTTTAAAAAGAAATTTGGTGTAGATGGAAAAGTTGAGACTTTCAAAGCTAGACTTGTAGCAAAGGGATTTCGTCAACGACCAGGTGTGGATTATGACGAAACCTTTTCTCCAGTGGCTATGCTTAAGTCCATCCGGATCTTACTTGCCATTGCTGCATACCATGACTACGAAATCTGGCAAATGGATGTTAAGACCGTCTTTCTAAATGGTGATTTAGAAGAGTGCGTGTACATGACTCAGCCAGAGGGCTTCGTAGATAGTGGGAGCAGCGGAAAGGTGTGCAAACTGCTTAAATCCATTTATGGGTTAAAGCAAGCATCGTGGAATTGGAACATCTGTTTTGATGTTGTAGTCAAAGAGTTTGACTTCATAAAAAACATAGATGAACCTTGTATCTATAAGAAGGTAGCAGAGAGTAAAGTTGTCTTCCTCGTATTGTACGTGGATGACATACTCTTGATAGGAAATGATATTCCTATGCTGCAATCAGTCAAGCTCTTCTTATCACAAAGATTCTTAATGAAAGATCTAGGTGATGCCTCCTGTATATTGGGAATTAGGATCTATAGAGATAGATCCAAACGGATACTGGGATTGTCCCAATCCAGGTACATTGACACCATACTAAAGAGGTTTAGTATGGAAGAATCCAAGCGTGGGAACCAACCCACGATCTCTGGACTCACTCTCTTCAAAGAGATGTCTCCCAAGACTGATTTGGAGAGAGCTCGCATGCAAGGGATACCTTATGCTTCGGCAGTAGGCTCTATCATGTATGCGATGCTATGTACCAGACCCGATGTAGCATACTCACTAAGTGTAGTGAGTCGGTATCAAGCAGATCCTGGAGAGAGTCACTGGACAGCTGTGAAGAATATTCTCAAGTACTTGCGAAGGACTAGAGATACGTTCTTGGTGTATGGTAACGGAGAACTGCGGGTGGAGTCTTTTACCATTCCAGCTTCCAAAGTGATAAGGACGACTCTAAGTCGCACTCGGGATTTGTCTTTACCCTCAATGGAGGGGCGGTATGTTGGAAAAGTTCCAAACAGGATACCGTTGCAGACTCGACGATGGAGGCTGAATACATCGCTGCCAATGATGCTGCCAAAGAGGCTGTCTGGATGAAGAAGTTCATCACTGAACTTGGTGTGGTTCCATCCATTGAACATCCAATACCTCTGTATTGCGATAACAATGGAGCTGTGGCTTTGGCCAAGGAACCCAGATCCCATCAGAAGTCCAGACATATTCTGAGGCGGTATCACCTGATCAGGGAGATTGTTGATCGCCGGGAGATCGAGGTCAGGAGAGTAGATACGAAGGACAACACTGCGGATCCACTCACGAAGGCCATTCTCCACATACAGTTTGAGAGATTATTCGGGATGCTAGGTATGAGATACTACAGCAGCTGGCTTTAGTGCAAGTGGGAGATTGTTAGTTATGTATATGTCCTAGAGGCCATTGTTGTACATTTGATGTATATTATAATGGATGCTTGGATATATACAGAGAGGACTTTCTTGCTCGTCATGATAGTATGCTATTTGGTTTCACTTTATCTTAACATGTTGACTTGCATTGGTTCACTGTCTTTCTCTCACATGTTGATAAAACCCTTAGGATCTGTACTCGACTACTGGGATTATGATGAGATCATACTAGTGGGGCCACGGTAGTCGATGAGTACATCCTATAAATGTTCCTAGTCGAGGGTATATCGAGACAGGGCATCGATACACCAGAGTAGACTAGCGTATATGCATCTTGACCCATATGATGGGCGATGGATGATCCCATATCCATCGGTGTTTGACATCAAGGATGGTGTACGGGTGTTCAGTGGAGACTCGGTACACTGGACGGACTCGCCGAGAACTCCCAGTTGGTGATATACCACACGTCAGATGGCAGTTCTCCGGTGACACTGGTACAGGGTAGTCTGTAGACCCGAGATCGTCATAGAGTCTTGTGTGATTCCCACTGTGCTTTGATTTCCATCTTACCATGTCCAAGAGGGCGTGCAAAACGGTGGCTTTTGGGTACAGTCCCGAATCACATGGAGGCAATGAGCGATATGAGGGGATTCGTCTCTCCCGGTATAGGGAGTTGATGTTGTGCTGTGTTCGATTGGCTATAACTGGAAGTTCCTGACCAGGGCTGATATAGAGATATAGTGGTAAGTGTTACCAGCAGTATCTCGACCTGTTATGAGCCTCACATCGACACGACTTATCGGTTACTGGGGTCTGACGTATACCACCCCTAGACTTGATATGCGACATATCAGACGAACAGACCGGACTGTACGGGAGTGTTACTGATTGGATTCACAGGAGAACGGACATGCTAGCTTGTTGATCTTCTGATCGCTCAATACCTGGGTGGCTGTTACGTTTAGCTGACCGCTTGCAGCTTGTGGGTGTTTGATATGATCATCACCTGCTACCGGCGTATTGACGATTCTTTAGAGTCCTACACAGAGGTTTCTTGGCTCAGGCGAAACGGAGTAGAGGCACATATGCGATATGTGCAGGACCGAGGATAATGCGATATGAGATACCGTATTATATTCTCGTGATATTTAGATATGAATCGGGACATCGGATCAAGTGTTGATTCGATGAATCGGTACATGAAATATTAGTCGGTTATATTCGATATAGCCGGATCGTTGGATCAAGTGTTGATTCGATGATTTAATGTATAATGATATATATGATATATTGTATTACATTATCTAATATTGGCTCGCTTTATTATTTCATTTTCTCACTGGATGATACATTGATATATATGCGATATATGTTAATTGTATTATTTTCTTTTGTTGCAAATATATAATTTATATGTGATATATATTATTGTGACATGATATGATTTATTATTAAACATGTTTAAGGATGATTAAATGGGATTAGGGTTTGATTAGGGTTAGCTTCTTCTTGTTCATTCTAGAAGCTTTGCTTTTGTGTTGGTTAAGATATTATGGTTGATATTTTCCATGACTCATAACTTAACCTAACCAAACCCTAACTCTAGTTTATTCTCTATAAACTCTTAGCTTATCATCCTTGACCATGGTTTTATAATCAATCATATACATTTCTTTTCTATTCATCACAAAAGGAATTATCTTTTCATTATCATCTTCTTCTCTCTTGAGTTAAAAAGAAAAAGCTTACTAGAAATTTTTTTTGTGATGATAAATTGTGAGAAAGTGAATTAAAAAGAAAGCATAAATACTACTCCCTCATCCTCATCTCATCTAGCCCATGAGATTAGGGTGTTCATCTCTATAGAGTGGGAAAGCTTGGGTTTTTGCAACTTCGACGTAGATCATCGGAGATTCGGAACACTTCAAGCTAGCATGGATCGTTCGAGTCGTGGAGCCTCTCTTGAGTCCTGAAGATCGTGGATCGCGGTAAAGGGACTTCTACTCGGAGCTTGTGAAGCGAAGGAGCGGACTACAAAGGTTGTAATCCCTCACACTTAGATAAAATGTTGTTATCTTGCATGCTAAACCCTAATAATCTAGCAAAGATCCCGTCTTTGGGTTGTTCGGCACATGTAGAATTTTATTCGGGCATGTTTGATGCTTTATGAACCTTCACTAGTGTGCCTAGGAACCCTACAAGTATATTGCTGCAAATGATGTTGCCAAGGAAGGCGTCTGGATGAGGAAGTCCATCTCGGAACTAGGAGTAGTTCCAATCATTATTGGTCCAATACCATTGTATTGTGATAATAATGGGGCTATGGTGTTGGCCAAAGAGCCCAGGTCCCATCAGCGGTCCACACACATCCTGAGGCGATATCATTTGATCCGGGAGATAGTTGATCGCCGCGACATCGAGATTCGGAGAGTAGACACAAAGAATAACACCGCGGATCCACTCACCAAGGCCCTTCCACAGCCGCAACATGAGCGACCTTTTGAGATGTTGGGTATGTGATATGCCAATAATTGGCCTTAGTGTAAGTGGGAGATTGTTGGATATATGTATGCCCTAGAGGCCATTATTTGTATAATGGATGCTTGGACATGTGTATATATATATATATATATATATATATATATATATATATATATAAGACATTCTTGCTCGACATGATAGTATTCTATCTGGTTGCTCTTTATCTTAACATGTTCACTTGATTGTGTATACTGTTCATTTGATACATGTTGATAAAGCCCTTAGGATATCAGCTTAACTACCATGACTATGATGGAGATCATACTAGTGGGGCATATGTAGTTTATAAGTATATCCTTAAATGTTCCTAGTCGTTGGTGTATCGAGACGGGCATCGATATTCCAGAGTAGACTAGCGTATACGTTTCTTGACCCATTTGATGGGCGATGGATGATCCCATATCCATTGGTGTTTGACATCAAAGATTGTATACGGGTGCTCAGTGGAGACTAGGTACACTGAACGGACTCGCCGAGAACTCCTATATGGTATTATACCTATCGTCGGATAGCAGTTCTCAGGTGACACTGGTACATGTTAGTCTGTAGACCCGAGATTGTCATAGAGTCTTGTGTGTTTTCCCACTGTGTTTTGATTTCCATCCTACCACGGCTCTACTGAGTCGTGCAAACATGTGGTTTTTGGGTACAGTCCCGAGACACATGGAGGCAATGAGCTATAAGAGGGGTTTCGTCTCTCCCGGTATTGGGAGTAGACGTTGCGCTATGCGCAATTGGCTATGACTCGAAGTCCCTGGCCAGGGCTGATGAGATTTACTGATAAGTGTTATCAGTAGTTTCTCGACCTGTCATAGGCCACATCGGCATGATTTATTGAGCTATTGGGGTCGACGATACCATCCCTGCACTCAATATGCAACATATCAGACGAAGAGACCGGACTGTACGGTAAGTGTTACCAATGGCTCGACGGGAGTTTTGACAGGTTTGCTTGTTCTTTTGTTCGTACAATACCTGGGAGCCGTTATGTGCAGCTAGTACCGCTGACGGTTTGTGGGTATCTGATATGATCGTTACTTACTGCTAGCGTATTGACGAGTCTTAGAGTCCCACATAGGGGTTTCCGAACTCAGGCGAAATGAAGTGGGGCACATATGTAGATATGTGCGGGGGGCTTGATGCGTGTACATGATACCGTAATTAAATCAAGCAGTTTACATTAGTCGGGTTATATGTATGACCGGGTTATTAAATCAATTGTTGATTTAATAAAATGACTAATTTCTTTTTTTAAAGAAATCCTTTCTTACTCATTTATATTTACATATATGTATATATATATATATATATATATATATTTATGTTAGTTGTATGTATGCGCTAGAGGCCATTATTGTACATATGATGTATATTATAGTGGATGCTTGGATATATAGAGAGAGGATTTTCTTGCTCGACATGATAGTATGCTATTCGATTGCTCTTTATCTTAACATGTATACTTGTCTCTTTATACTGTCTTATGGTTACATGTTGGTAAAGCCCTTAGGATGTGTACTTGACTACCAGGATTGTGATGCAGATCATACTAGTGGGGCCATGGTAGTCCATAAGTTCATCCTTTAATGTTCCCAGTCGTGTGTGTATCGAGACGGGGCATCGATATACCAGAGTAGACTAGCGTATATGCTTCTCGACCCATGTGATGGGCGATGGATGATCCCATATCCATTGGTGTTAGACATCAGAGATGGTATACGGGTGCTCAGTGGAGACTGGGTACACTGGACAGACTCGCCGAGAACTCCTAGATGGTATTATACCTCACGTCAGATAGCAGTTCTTTGATGACACTGGTACAGGTTAGTCTGTTGACCCGAGATCGTTATAGAGTTTTGTGTGATTCCCACCGTGCTTTGATTTCCACCTTACCACGTTCAAGAGGACGTGCAAAACAGTGGTTTTTGGGTACAGTTCTGAATCACATGGAGGCAATGAGCGATAGGAGGGGTTTCGTCTCTTCCGGTATTGGGGGTTGATGTTGCGCTGTGCTGGATTGGCCATAACAGGGAAGTCCCTGGCCAGGGCTGATTTAGAGATTTACTGGTAAGTGTTATCAGTAGTTTCTCGACCCGTTATGAGCCTCATATCGGCATGACTTATCGGTTATTGGGGTCTGACGTTTACCATCCCTAGACTGGATATGCGACATCAGACGAGGAGACCGGACTGTACGGTAGTGTTACTAACAGGCTTTACAGGAGCTAGAGTGGGCATGCTTGTTGATCTTCTGATCGCTCAATACCCGGGTAGCCGTTACGTCCAGCTAGTACCGCTGACGGCTTGTGGGTGCTTGAAGTGATCATCACCTATTGCCGGCGTATTGGCGAGTCTTTAGAGTCCTACATAGAGGTTTTACTGGCTCAGGCAAAATAAAGTAGGAGCACAAATGTGATATGTGCGGGATCGAGAATAATGCGAGAATGTGATACCGTATTCTATTCTCGCGATATTTGTATCGGACGGTTATATGTGATATAGCCGGGTTATCGAATCAAGTGTTGATTCGATAAGTTGGTACATTTAATATTAGTCGGTGATATATGATATTGCCGGATTATTAAATCAAGTGTTGATTTGATAATTTAGTGTATAATTGTATATTTGATATACTAATTTACATTAACTAATATTAGCTCACTTAAGCTTTTATTATTCTCACATGTGCACACTTAATATATATGTAATATATATTAATTGTGTTTTATTTTGTATCATGGTTGTTGATACACACTACATGGGTGTATGAGACTTACACCATACTAATTATAATGTTGGGTTTAAGTATTTAAACTAATTCCAAATTAGTGGATAATAGCTCACATACATGAAGCTTGTGGATGCATTGACTTAGTCCACTAATTTTGTTTTACTTAAGATATTTATTAACGTAACCATTATAATTTAGCCATGGTTATGTCTCTACATGAGTTAGTATATGATACAAACGCACCCATGGTTGTTTCTCTCGCCTCATTAGTTCATTCTCATTTCTTTTGCTCATCTTCTTCCGTAAGCATAAAGCTTGCTAGGGTTTTCTAAAGAGAGAAAATATTGTGAGAAAAATAAAACTAAAGTGAGCCTACTTCCTACTTCATCATCCTTTACTAGATTAGCACTTTAGTATACGGTGTTAGCTTCACTAATCTCTCATTAGTGAAGTAGTAGTTTGAGTTAGTGTATTCTCAACGTAGATCATATTCGGCCTCGAAGACTTCAAGCAAGATTGTTCATTTTGTTGGAGATAGTGCCCTCAGAGTCAATTATTGGATCACAGGCACGTGATTGCAATGATTGAGGGAGGACCTGTCCCAGTAGGACAGTCTTACTCGAGATGATAGTATGCTATCTGGTTTATCTTTGTCATCGTGTACTGCTTTAGGTGACCTGATATGTCGCTATTACACGTTGATAGAGCCCCTAGGATTCTTGCTTGACCACCAGCAGTATGAGGGCGATCATATAAGTGGGAGCTGGGGTCTATAAGCACATCCTTAAAAGGTCCCTAGTCGTGGGAGTTTCGAGACATGGCATCGATACTCCAGAGTAGACTAGTGTATACAGTCGAGACCCCGACGAGAGGCGGTGGCCGGTCTCACAAGCCACTGGTGTCAGTTGGTTCACCTAAGATGTATACAGGTGTTCATTGGGTTATGAGTACACCGGACAGGATTCGCCGGGAACATGCTAGTTGGTCTTATACCTGACGTCAGATAGCAGTTCTCTGGTGACATGTGTATAGGTTAGTTCATCGACTTGGGGATCGTCATTTGTCTCGTGTGAGTTCCCACTGTACTTTGATTACTACCCTACCACGCTCAAAGGAGACGTGCAAACAGGTTTTAGTTGGGTACAGTCCCGAGCCACATGGAGGCAGTGAGCGGATCTTCAGGGGTTCGTCTCTCCCGGTATTGGGGGTGAGGTCGCGCTGTGTCTAGGAGAGCCATTACACGAAGCCCTCGATCGAGGCAGGAGATTTACTGGTAGGTATTCCAGTAGTATCTCAGGGTGTTCTGGGCTACACTCCGACACGCTTGTACCGCTTTTGGGGGTCTGACTTTTACCAACCCCCTAGGCCCGCCATGCGATACTCATAGACTAACGGACCGGACTGTACGGATATTGTCACTGACAGGCTCAGTAGGGTGTCAGGATGAGTTCGCTCATCGACGTCCCTTTTGGTCAATACCTGGTAGCCCGTTACGTATTGGTTTATACCTCTGACGTGCTAGTGGTTAAATCCACAACTAAGGTGTTGACGAGTCTTTAGAGTCCCCCACATTCAGTTGCTTAAGTTTTCGGGCGAAACGCTGTAGAGGCTGTATGGAGATATGGCAAGGTCCGATCAGATACGTGCGGTATTGCACGGATCAGGATCGAACAGTTTGTACTAGAGGCCGTATAGAGATATGGCAAGGTCCGATCAGATACGTGCGGTATTGCACGGATTAGGATCGGACAGTTTGTACTAGAGGCCGTATGGAGATATGGCAAGGTCCGATCAGATACGTGCGGTATTGCACGGATCAGGATCGGACAGTTTGTACTAGAGGCCGTATGGAAATATGGCAGGGTTCGATCAGATACGTGCGGTATTGCATGGATCAGGATCGAACGGATATTACTGGCCGGCTTTGGTTTAAGCCGGATCCTAGTATAGTACAGTGTAATTTTGTCTCATTGCATTTGTATTCGATCGGAATACAAATGCGGGTGTGTATGCACAGTATCGGGGTTTTCCTGTAATTTATTACGGGACCAGTTTTCTGGAGTTGCCAGTTTGCTTTCCGTTTCGGCCATTTTCATTTGTATCCTTCTTTGACCAAATATTGGTGGAGGAGGGCTTATTTGCAATTGTGCAAATAAGCATTAGTGGAGGGGGTTCTTTGCATTTTGTTGATTCATGATAGCTCTTGTTGACCTTGACTTGTTCACTTCATCATTGCTTGACTTTTGGAGTCATCATGTTTGATGATGGTTGTGGTTGAGTGTGGATGTGTTTGTGATCATGTTCTTTCATGGTTTCTTTTGATTTCCTCTTGCATTATTGTGTGGCCTCTCTCATTTTTGATACACACTCTCATTTTCTCTCCACTCCATCATGCATGGCCGGCCAAGCCCTTTGGTGGCTGTCCAAAATTCTAGAGGTGGGGTTTTTGTGCTTTTGCTTTGATAAAAATCCCACAAGATCAATCTCCATTAGCTTGTATCATCCCTCCACCAAAAGGCAACCTCCATGAACCCCAAATGAGACATGAGCACTACACATTCTACAGCAAATCTTGGGCACGTCGACTCGCCAGCTTCGTGCCCGAGTTGCCTCGGTATAGAGGTGGAAGCCCGTAAAAGAAGCCGGCGACGTGGTGCCCTTCCGGCGACGAGGTGGAGACCGGAGATTCCGCGGGGAGATCGGGACGACGACGAGAAGATCGGAGGACTCGGATCACTCGGTATATCTCTCTTCCCTCTCTAGATAGCTAGGACTAGTTAATGACCCGATCCGGGTATTTAGTGCGCGGTGGTTCCGGTTCAAGAAAATTTAAAGTTAACCATCGCTTCCGCATTTGGCCTCGGGATGGAGGCCGGGCGCCGCCGTGCACTTACACATTTCACCTTGAGAAGCCATGCTAGAGTCCGGGAGTTCCGTGATCGCAGCGAAGGGACCACTACAAGGAGCTATTGAAGTGAAGGACCGGTCTACAAAGGTTGTATTCCTAGTTCACTTAGATGTAAAGTAGTTTACATGTTGTTTCGTATGATTCTCTAGTTATCGATTCTAGTTTAGGGTTCCTTAAAACGGCAAATTTTTAGAAAATGGCATGGACGATGCCTTCCGAAACCTTGCTGTCGTTCATAGGAACCCTACAATTTATATATTAATATATATATATATATATATATATATATATATATATATATATGGGGTATCATGGTTGATGATACATGCAACATGGGTGTGCAAGACTTATATTGGAGATTTATTTGGATTTTTAATTAAATGGAAATGAGTCATTGCTATTCCACTCACACTTATTTTGATTAAATATCCAAAAATATCTCCATGGTTCATAATTGAGATTCATTCTTGACTTGAGCTTGAACCCAAGTTGCTTCTTCTTCCTCTTGTTCATTTCTAGGGTTTGAAAAAGAGAAGAAAAAGAAATGTTTTCTTGAGAGAAAAATTCCCACTTCATCAATCAATATTAGTTTAGAAAACTAGTGTTGGTTGTTTGCATCATTTCATTCTAGAATAGTGAAGAGCTTGAGCAAAGAAACTTCGGGTGGATCATCGTGGATGTCGAAGGACTTCGAGCGGAGTTGATCCAAGCTTTCTAGTGGAGCTAAAGGAGTCCAAGAAGAGAAGGAGTTGTCTACAAAGGTTGTAGTCCTCTTTCATTTAGGTTTACACTCCTTTTAGCTTATGTTTTACCTTAATCTCTAGTTCGATTTGGTGTTTGTGTGCATTAGCTCTCTAATTTTTGAAAAGTTCTTTACTTTATGATATTTAAACCTAACTAGAGGTGCTAGTACACTCCAACACACACGAGTTAGGACTACACTAACGCATGTGCGCATGCAAATCGTAAGTATAAAACTCTCATAACTGTAATTCTAGCAGATGCTATGAGAATCACACAAGTTATGATGCAAAGTACAAAACGCGAAATCAACTGTGTAAATCGAATACATAATCATAGCCATAGCCGTATTGCAATATTTATAGCACACGACCAAGCGAAAATATATAATCAAAGCTATAATATATCTCCTCAAGTGCAATGCACGAAAACAAAATCGACCTCAACGGATTTGTACAAAACCCAAACCACATGCCACAGATGTGCATGAAAACAACATCCAATGCAACGGGTGTGCACGAAAACAACATCCAATGCATCGAATGTGCATGGAGCCAACATCAAGTGCATCAGGATACACAAATCAATACTAAGTGCATCAGGGTGCACAAAAACATCAACACGTGCAACTCGTGTGCACAAAAACAATATCAAATGCATCTATAGTGTATGAAAATATCAATCAAATGTAACTGAAATGCACGAAAACTTCAATCTAGTGCAACTACTGTGCACGGAAACATCAATCAAGTGCATCTGGTGTGCACAAAACAACAATCAAGTGCAGCTACTATGCATGAAAAATGTCAAACACGTGCATCTGGTGTGCACAAAATCATATGTGTGACCCCTCAAATCATCAAAACACATAAGTCAAAACAATGGACGTCGAATTATCTTTCCTTCAACGTCGAAATGTGATATTCGGATCATCCAAAACACAAATAAAAAACAAATGATATTGAAGTACACCTTCTTCAATATCGTTAGGTGGCTATACACCCAGAGCTGGCAGAGCAAGGATTCCCACTTGTCTTCTGCCCACGGTCTGGCGTCCTCTGTCTACGGGTCCTTGTTCTCTATGCGGACCATAAAAACCACGACCTCTCTATACAGTCGCTTGGTGGGAAGTAGCGACGAAAACAATCCTACGTTGACACCTCTCTGAACACTTCCTGGCCAAGTAACCAGGCCTCTCACAATGTAACGCGTCAACGAAGGCGGCCTCTAGCCCTCTGAGTACACGCCATACAACTGGCCCTGGGTCTGATCTTTATTACTATAACATCTCGGAAAGAACCCGTCATGGCCTCTGCCGATATCATATCTGGCAAATTGCCCGGAAACTAGCACTTCTTAATGAATCCACTTCCGTTCCGAAACAGCTGTAACCTCATCAAGACTCTCCTTTGAATGTGTGGCCATATCTAACGCCTCTGCATACGATCAAATCTTTAGCATCGACAGAAAGGAACTACACCTCGATACGTCACACAATCACACAATCCACTTCTCTTCAGTATCAATCAATAAAGAGCGTATCGCGATAGCTACGCGAACTGCAAGTCATATTCGGTTACGATCATGTTTGGAGTCTTACGCAAAGACTCTAAAGTACAAATTCAGCATCTCTGACACTTTGTGGAAGAAATCTGATTAAGTATACCATCGAGAACTCGTTCCAAGTCATCGGAGGAAGACCCGCTGCACGGTCTCTCTCGATCGACTCACACTAGGTCTGAGCAAGACCCTTCAAACAAAACTAGCCAACTTCACCAATCTCTCATCGGAGCATCACACTAAACTAAATATCCTAGCCATCCTATCCAAGAATGACTAAGAATCATGTCACATCCATGTCCGTAAACACCGGCGGCTTCAGCTGCATTAACTCTGGAAGCAACACCTCGATAATCTTAGCAACGGCTGGTACAACTATCTGAACAATAGGAAGCACAACGATCTCCGGAGTAGGCTGAACAACATCAGGCATCCAATTCTGGCTGGTCTCAAGCAATGAACCGACCATCTGGTGCGGATCCAAAGAAAACTCGCCTCAAAACGAGAAATCCTATCATGTAAGAATGAACAACATGTTCTTATGTTACCAGGATATCACCTTGGTCAGTCCTCGTCTCAGACGTGCCTGTCCTGACCGTGTCTCTAACCGCAGCCTTCTCGGCTCGCATAGACATGGTGACCGAAATAACCAACAAGTATTGATGAGAATAGATCAACTGAACAAATAGAAGAAAGAATCTCAAGATATATATGCTAAGGTTATTTAGACGGAATATCGTATTGTGAATATACCACGGAACATACGTACGGTACGTTACTCTACTTAGTACCTACTCCATCATACCAAGGTCAATATACGAAATTCGGATACAAAACCCCCAAAGTCAAGTCTAAATTCCATAAGGTTAAGTCCAGGTAACGAAAATAGACGCCTTAGACTCCACATAGTCAAACCTAGACTCGAACAAAGGTTAAACCTAATATTCTGATACCAACTTTGTCATGACCCGAAAGCGGCACGTGACCGGCACTTGAATCACGTGAAGTCAATAGGACTCCACCGTAACCCAAATAAGCCAAAAACTCGGAATCTAAATTTTTTTAAAAAACTAGTGGAGGTGAAGTTTTAAAAAGGATTACTAAATAGAATCAAGTTTCTTTTAAAGTGTAAATAACTTTGTTTGAAAACGCCTATGTCATTTGAAAATCGGGCATCACCTTGTAAATTTTGAATAAAACCGCGTACAAAGCATAATATATATAAAGCATCCCTAACAGGAGCTAGCTTCTACGCCCAAACGGCGAAGCAACCACGCAGATAATATATGATGCCCAAAGCGAAAAAATAGAAAGCGAAACATAACCAAAAACAATATGAAGTCGACTCCAAACGAGTGCGACACCCAAAAACACATAACATCTAAGTCTCGCTCCTAAGTTCACAAATATACAAGTTTTGGTCGATAGAGTTTTTAACTAGATCCTAAGAATATACATATACAATATGCGGTTACGATCCAACATGTAACCTACCTACCAAAGCAGTCACCAAAGTAAGAAGTGTGCCGACAAGCCGCTACCGATCCGAGCGGTCAATCCTGCAAGAAACTAGGGTACAACGGGGGTGAGTTGCCGACTCAGTGAATAAAAATATATCGCAAGCTAGAAATCGAAATGCATAATGATCTACCTAGGTCATAAAGTATAGTACTATCATATCCTGTACCAATGTATATATAATGCACAAGTACTATAAACGTATCAATATCGATCGTGTAACCATAGAAATATATCATCGTATCATATATATATATATATCATGCATCCATGTATAAGCCTATAAAGTAGCCGAAAGATGTATGTAAAACCCTTTCAAAATAACCGTATGATACGTATATCATGGCACAAGCAGCAGACGTGGCTTTATGATGTACTATATGCATTTTGTTTAAATTATACGTCTCATTTTTTAGAAATGAGTTTTAAGAGGGTTTCCGTTCAAAAGTTTCTTATGTCGTCCTAGACACGTCAAAATAGTGAAACTATAGTTCATTTGGAAATCTCTTTATATGCATCAATATATGAAATAGTATTCAGGTACTGTTCCATGGATCAGTCCTGTTCGGCTACTATATAGCATAATCTATAACAGCGTATCTCGACGGATCGCGCAAACATCAACATATGAGTGTCCAACATCGACACTCTAAATCTCGCGAGTGTCCATCATCGGCACTCAACTCATCATCTACCGAGTGTCCATCACCGACACTAAAAATCATTATAAATCTCGTGTTTATCATCGATACGTAAAATCCTGTTATCGCAGGCACCGTCTCATCGATCGGCCTTCTCCGGATATCAACTCAGCGACGGTCGGAATCCTCCGGATATCTGACACACTACAATGTCACCTTTGGTATCGATCATTCTCGCTAGGCTCTCCGTACCTCTCTATGGTTTTCCTGCCCCTCGGAGTCGTACTGGATCCACCATATATCCGTAATCGGTTAATCCCTCTCTCGATTCATATATCTCATCATGAAAACCAAAACTCATGGTGGACGCTAAATCATCATATCACAAGAAAACCGTACTTTTGAAAACATAATCAGTTTGAAAGAAGATGCCCGCGGTTTCTCAAATCCATGGAAAACAAGTTCCGAAAAACACATATATAATTCATCTAAGGTTCATAAGAACACAACACATATATCATTTTTGCCACATTGGCAATACTCATATACGAATATCCATAACGATAGTATTCGTATATCAGAAATTATGAAATGTATCATCACATCTATCTCGAACACGAGTAAGCATGACAGTTATACTGTGTCATGGCAATACTAATGATGTGTAATATAACATATGCTTCTGTACTTGTGTCACATAGCAATCATTAGTATTTGTGCAAGTGTTCTATCAAAAGAGCTCATATATTGCTATCACAATCATCAACGATGCGTCATGCATCTACGTTAGTTGATGATTAATCATCTGAATATGTCAATCATCGCATTCATATAATAATATCAGCGTTATCAAGCAGGGAAATCCTACAGTGTCATGGCAGTACCAATGAGATGTAGTGTAACATGCGCGTCAGTGATTTGTGCTACATAGCGATCATTGGTATTGTGCAATGTTCTATCAGTGTGTTTGTACAAAATTAACAACACAACTAGCATATATAACAAGTAATCGAATCACAAGCGTATAAAAAGGCACCCTAATCGTAACGTGAATAATCGTTAAACGTAGCTAACTATTATGAGTTATACCGTTATAATTTAAAATAAAACGAAACGTTTTATAAATAAGGAAACTGCAGTATATTTAAAATAGATATCCATTTAAAAGTAGCAGCGCATACTTACTATTTATCATTTAAAAGAGGAAAACGAATCGTTGGTTTTTAAAAAGTATAGCTCAAAGAACCGAATCGGAATATACACGCAACTCCATGAGTCCAAATGAATTTCGGCCGTATTTGGCACGCTATCCTCATCATAATTAGTACGGAATGATTTCTCGTACAATAGCCATCAAATAGCCCATCCACATTGTACGGATCTAAAGTCATGTATATATGTCACAATAATCATATATCAAGATATATCCACACATATATGTAACCTATTAGATACCAACTATACACTAATTTAGTTAAGACTAAGTTATCTAACATAACACTGTAGCCTAGATATATAATATAAATATCCTAGTTAATTGGTTGCAGGGATGCTATACGCCATCCACCTGACTTTCCCCGTAGATATAAATCTACTCATCGACGAATCGAGCTAGTTGAAATCCACGATCGCCTCGCACGTCCTCGCCGTCTCGGAAATTCCCGCGATCGTATCTACATTCGTAATTAGGACACAACGGCATAAATATCCAAATAAAAAACGATACAACGAGCGAAACGCACATAGGTTAGAACCTATGGCTCCCTTGCGCCAAAAACGACCAAATACCCCCGACGTCGACGTACAAACGTCGAACGATCAAGTCGAGATATAGAAATACATAAAACTAAGTTTTAAAAACCGGAAAATATCGTCAAAACCATACTAAAACAATCTCAGATTTCTCTATATATAACCTGCGACAAAAACAACAATACAGTGGTTTAATTACTACCAGATGAAGCTACAGAACAAAAATCAAGACTTAACTCTACAGGGGGCAGTAAATTGCTGTTTTGAGCAATAAATCTGCGGCCACTTTATGGAGTTAGGGCTCGGGCTTCTAGGATAGCCTTCTACTGGTCCCATCATATCACAGCACCTTTAGTTCATTTTTTAGACTATACTAGCTCCAGATTCAATTTGAACACCACAGACTTCACAAAAATCCAACTTTTCTGAAATCTGACCAAGAAATCTGAAACTTAGCACTTGGAACTTGAAAGAAAGATAATATTTACCTATATGGAATGAGAACAAAGGAATTCCAAGCTCATGAAATGTGTGCTTGAATCTTCTTGAGGTGGTATTGGCCTATAACTTGAAGTTTTGAACATCTTGAATGAAGAAATCATCACTCTCATGGTGATTTGTGAAAGATAGCTAAATTTTGAGATGGGAGTTTGAAGAAAAATGATAAGTTCAGTTTGGAATTGCAATGAACCATTAGAATTACGATAGAGTGAAGGAAGAGGTGTAGAGATTATGTGTAGAGAAAGGAGGAGGTGGAGGGATGAGGGTGCATGACATGGTTTGGTGTGGGTATGCATAATCTACTCTTAACATATACCCTTCCCTTTCATTTGAAATTAAAAACCTTTTTTTACAAATAAATACTTTTACAAATAAATACCACAATCTTACACCAAAATCTCATCACTCTAAAAACAAATTACTTATTATTTTTAGAATATCACATATTTTCATTTCCCCCAAAATAATTATATTTTTACGGATACCAATCCGAAACTCAAAATCCATACGTTTTATTATTTTCGTAACTCATAATATCCATATTTAAATTATAAAATAATATTTATAATTTTCAAAATGTTACCGGGTACCTTGTCTCCGCGTCCTTAAAAACGTGGCTGACGTAGTAAACTTGCCTCTGTACTCCTTCGAATTCTTTGATGAGTACCGAGCTAGCTGCTTGGTCGGAGATGGCCAGGTACTGCAGTACCCCGTCTTCTTCGGCTGGTCGGATGAGCAGTGGTGGCGTTGACAAATGCACTTTGTGCTGCTTGAAGACGACTTGGCATTCTCCTTGGACCACTTGAACCCTGGGATCTTTCCTCAAAGCCTTAAAGAAAGGTAGGCACTTTTTCCAGGATCTGGACATGAAATGACTTAGAGCAGCCACTCTGCCGGTGAGTCGCATGATTTCTACGTTGTTCTTGGGCGTTGTCATGTCAACGATGGATTTGATCTTCTCCGGGTTTGCTTCGATTCCTTGTTAGGTGACCATGAATCCGAAAAACTTTCCCCTGTGACGCCGAAAGCACACTTAGCCTGATTCAGCTTCATCTTGTATTTTCGTAGGACCTCGAAGGTTTCGTCAAGGTCTGTGGTATGTCTGGCCGACTGAGTGGACTTCACAAGCATGTCATCAACGCGGACTTCCATGTTCCGCCCAATCTGAGGCATGAACAGCTTGTTGACCAGCAGTTGTCCCAGCATTTTTAAGGCCAAAAGGCATTAGTTTGTAACAATTGACCCCTCGATCAGTGGTGAAAGCAGTTTGCTCTTCGTCGGCCGGGTCCATTCAGATTTGATTGTAACCGGAGAACACGTCCATGAAGCTTAGGAGGCTGAGCTATCCACCAGTCGATCTATTCGAGGAAGCGGTGGGCAGCCTTGTTCAGATCGGTAAAATCGACGCACATGCGCCACTTCTCGTTCGCTTTCTTGACCATGACTAAGTTGGCCAACCAAGCCAAGTAGTCCAGGTGTCAGATGAAGTCTGCCGCGAGCAGTCGGTCCACTTCCTCCTTAATTGCCTTCTGCTTGACAGGTGCGAAACTCATTTTCTTCTGTCATACCGGCCGGGCATTTGAATCAACTCTGAGCTTATAAGAGATCACCTTGGGGTTGATCCCGGGCATATCCGCGGGAGTTCAAATGAATACGTTAGAGTTGTCTCAAAGGAACTGGATAAGGTTGTCCTGGGTTTCCCCGGTGAAGAGGGAGCCGATCTGGATGGTTTGGATGGTTCGGCTGCTGTTTCGCTCTTTAAGGGGACCTCGGACAGGGTTTCTTTCGGGGAACCCCGGATCTTCTTGTCATCACGGGTATCCGGCGACTCCCGAGGATCACATAGTCTGTCGGTCAAATCAACTTCTATAACCTCTTAAACTGCCGGGCGAAACATACCCTGGCGATTTGCTGATCTCTGAAGGCTTGACCTATCCCGCCATCGCTCAGAGGAAACTTACGCGCGAGGTGGTAGGTCGAGATATGAGCTTGAAGGACAATTAAGGCTGGGCGACCCAGGAGGATGTTAAAAGAGGAAGGAACCCGAGCGATGAGGAAATTCACCGACATTGTTCGGGTTCTTTCGGCCTCCTCAATGTTGAAAGGGAGAGTGATCGTTCCCTATGCTTGAACAGAGTGGTTAGTGAACCCGGAGAGAACATGCGAGGTAGGCTGGAGATCGGATGGGTTTAATCCCATACGCTGGAAGTGGTCGTAAAATAGGATGTCCGTCGAGCTTCCCGAGTTAACGAGAATTCTCCTGACTTCGTACCTATTTACCCGGGCCATGATCACCAGGGGATCATTGTGCGGGACCGATATGCCATGTGGATCTTCGTCGGTGAAGGTGATGGGGTAACCTTCCTGCACTTCTTGGAGGGGGAGCGTTGAAGGACATGATCGGCCGGATACGGCGGGTGTCTTCGTTGCTCGGAGTCGAGTCAACAGACACTACCATGATCTGTCCGACTGTCATCTCTCCGGTAGGAGGTTGGTCTACTTGCTCCTTATCTGCTTGACGTTTGTCTCGCAGGTACTTTACCAAGTGACTTGAGCGGATCAGTTTCTCAATGTAATCGTTCAGCTGTTTGCAGTTCTCGGTCAGGTGTCCCTATGACCGATGAAAGGCACAATACGGGCCGTGGAGTCGCTTGCCTGGCCTTTGTATCATCGGTGGCAGCTTGAAGAAATCCCTCGCTCTTCGCCTCTTTTGGCAGCTCGGCCTGAGAGACGTTCAGAGGAGTGTACTCGTGAAACCTCGGAGATAGGGTTTCGAACGATCAGTCTTCTCTTCCCGGTCTCGTTTCTTTCGGTCCGTCCATCCTCCACGGGAAAGATTAGCGTTTATCTCATACTCGAGTTTGATTTCCCGTTTGGTCCAGACTTTTACTTTAGCCATGGTCTTAGGTTGCGCGAATGTAAAAGAGCGGAGCCACTCTTTGTGCCTAAGACCGGATCTCAGGACGGTAATGACCGTCTCGTCCCGGTGCTCGGCTACTTCTAGGAAAACATTGTAGAACTGGGTGATATAGCCCTTAAAAGATTCTCTGTCCTCATTCTTGATGGTGAACAGGTAGTCGACCGATCTCTTCTTCCGTCGGTTGCCGATGAAGTGGCTAAAGAACTGAGTAGCCAACTCGTCGAAAATTAAGATTGAGTGTGGAGTCAGACCGCGGAAGCAATCTCGTCTAGCCCGGATGAGTGGTGGGGAATGCTCAACACTGAGCCGCGTCCGAGTTATCTTAAAAGCTCATGCCCGCGGTGAACGCGTCTAAATGGTTTTTCGGGTCCAACTTTGAAGATGATAATATGATAAGTATATTTAAAATATAAAATAAAATGATACTTATCATATCTTTAACTATGGTTTAGTGTAGAGAACTAAGGTTTTGTTGAATGGTTAGGGTTAAGAGCAAAACAAAAATGGTGGACTTTTCAAAGATGCTATAAAAGTTTCATGAACTCTCTAGCATAATATCAAAAGAAAACCACCATTTCTCTTTGCTTAAATGAAAAGAAATTAACAAATAAGTAAATCAAATAAAACAAAACCCTAATCATTAACTTAACCATGGTTTAATTCTTTACACTTAACCAAGTAAACATGCATCATCAAACATGATACAATCAAGTGCACAAAAGTATATCACATATACAACTTGTGAAATTCAAGTGAGAAAATCCATTTAAAGTGAACCAATACTAGTTAATGCAAAGTAATATATCAAATATATAATTATGCATTAAATCATTGAATCAATACTTGATTTAACGATCCGGTCATATCGTATATAACCGACTAGTATCCTACGTATCGGCTTATCGAATCAATCCTTGATTCGATAACTAGGTTATATCGCATATAACCAATCGATACATTCATCGTGAGAATGGAACACGATATCACATACACGAATTATTCTCGGTCCCGCACATATTTCATATGCGCTCCTATTTCGTTTCGCTTGAGCCAGGAAACCTCTGTGTAGGACTCTAAAGACTCGTCAATACGCCGGCAGCAGGTGATGATCATATCAAACACCCACAAGCCGCAAGCGGTCTGCTAAACGTGACGGCCACCCGGGTATTGAGCGATCAGAAGATAGACGAGCAAGCCCGCTCACAGTCCTGTGAATCCAACCAGTAACACTTACCGTACAGTCCGGTCTATTCTTCTTTTATGTCGCATATCTCGCCTAGGGGTGGTAAACGTCAGACCCCAATAGCTTGATAAGTCATGCTGACGTGAAGTCCATGACATGTGTGAAACTACTGATAACACTTACCAGTAGGTCACTGCAACCCTGGTCAGGGATTTCCTGTTATGGCCAGTCGAGCATAGCGCAACATCAACCCCCAATACCGGGAGAGACGACCTCCTATCGCTTATTGCCTCCATGTGAATCGGGACTGTACCCAAAAACCACCTGTTTGCACGACTCATTAGAGCCGTGGTAGGGTGGAAATCAAAGCGCAGTGGGAGACACACAAGACTCTATGACGATCTCGGGTCAACAGACTAAGCTGCACCAGTGTCACCAGAGAACTGCCATCTGACGTAAGGTATAATACCATCTGGGAGTTCTCGGCGATTCCGTTCAGTGTACCCAGTCTCCACTGAGCATCCGCATACCATCTCTGATGTCAAACACCAATGGATATGGGATCATCCATCGCCCATCATATGGGTCGAGAAGATATGCGCTAGTCTACTCTGGAATATCGATGCCCCGTCTCGATATTCCCACGACTAGGAATATTGAAGGATGTACTCATGGACTACCCAGGCCCCACCAGTATGATCTGCATCATAGTCCTGGAAGTCGAGTACACATCCTAAGGGCTTTATCAACATGTAATCAGAGAGACAGAAAGTATACATGTTAAGATAAAGAGCAACCAGATAGCGTACTATCATGTCGAGCAAGAAAGTCCTACCTATATATGTCCCAGCATCCACTACAATATACATCCAATGTACAGTAATGGCCTCTAGGGCATACATATAACTAACAAACTTCGCGTCGAAGAGAGCCACTTTAGGCGGTTTATTCCCGGATGAGACCCGTTCCTTCAGTAATTGCTTAATGAAAGGCTTCGTGAGAGAGTCCGCGGAGTACTTTGCCAATCCGTCGGGTAAATGGGTGGCGAGCCGCGTGTTCTCGATCTTCTTCTCGAGAACCTCGATTCGCTGCTGGTACCCTTAGGATTCTCCGTAATCAGAGTGCCTGCTGTATCTGCTTCGGGCTTGGACGATGGAGCAGCTTCGGCTTCGCTCTATCACCTTTCTCAGATCTTCGGGGTGAACCCTTTGTGGCTTCCCTGGTGTGCGTCATGTGCACGACATTGATGATTATGGTGACATCGGTTTTTCCTGGAATCAGGCGACCTGACTGACGTCGCTCGGGAGGGCCAGAGAGCACGGCGAGCGTTGAAGCGCTAGTTTGGTTGGTCCTGAGACCTCAGCGTTGAACTCTCCGGCGCCCAACGAGTTATGGAATCATTCTTCGTATGGGGTTGTGGCTGCTTGAATCGGCACGCCGGTGTTCCGTTGCGTCAGGATTGGCATGAGCGAGGTCGAGGACTTGAACGCGTCTGTCTATCGCCTCATGCATGCCGCCGTTCTGGGGAGCAGGGGTGGCGTTTTGCCGGGCGTGGTTGGCAGTTTAAACACGAGCGCGTCCACCATCGCTGTCGGTCGATCCCGTACCGTGAAGTCTTCAACGATATTGGGAAGAGGAGAGGAACCGCCGCCGCCTCCGTTGCGGAGGACGGGATGACTCCTGTTAGGATCATCGTTGCGATGATTGCTGGCCATCGAATCGAAGGTGGAAGATCAACTTTTTGGTGGAAAAAGTTTCTCGTTTCCCACAGACGGCACCAGCTGATAGAGGTCGGAATGTCTCTCAGATGTTGTCCTTCGTCGATCTTGGGGCCAGCGAGGCTGAAGTGCTGAGATTTGTTATGGAAGATTGAGCGCGTCGATCTCAATGGGTTTGCTGGTTGATGTTGACGCCGAGCTACTTACAAAGGAAGTTCTGGAGTGGGAAACCCTCCGAAGATCAAGTATCGGAAAATATTTAGGCAGAGTAGCGGCGTAAAATTAGTTTGAGTTACCTGAATCGTCTGAAGAAGGGGTTAATATAGGGGTAGTCCGAGGGCAAGCCGATGCGAGATTATCGCCGTCCGTTCCGCCCATGCGTAATGTCCGCATTGATGGCAAGATACGCTAGCGTGGGATGCGGGACGTGGAGCAGCGGAGATCTCGTCGTGACGAGATACACAAAGCCGTTACGGGGACGCCCGTGCTCCATGAACGCTGAGGAATCTCAGGTATGGGATAGCTAGGAGACGAGCAAGGAAGCCGAGTAAGCTCGGCTATAGGATTTCTCGGAGTCGAGCTATTGGATGATGGTCAGGCGAAGAGGGAACGCATTCAGGAGAGGCCCCCGAAGGTCGGATGCTACCTCAGGGGCGAGGCGCCGAGAAATGCCCCCTTGTACGTTACTTATCTTAGCTCTGTAGACTTCAAGTAGCTAGTTGGTGCATGTGGGAGACTAGCCATCCGCCACGTGTCTTGTCCGGGGAATCCTTACTCATGAGCACCATCATTAGCCCCACACACTCGTTCCGACCTATTTATAGGTCAGATCGAGCGTATCTTCAGCCTTTCGCCGAGGGATCTACGCAGCGGATCGTCTTGAAACTTCGTGGCCACGTGGCGATTCTCGAGAGCTTTAATTTTCGAGCGTGTCTTCAGATGATGTTAGCGGATCACTGATGAGATGACGCCATTAAGGCGACGTCGTTTTGCCTGCCCGGATCGTCGTGGCGCCAAGCCGACCGTCGATTTTATGCCATGCGGCTACATCGGAGTGCTGAGGTGAGACGTCGATTCAGCCGATCGGATCTGCGTGAGAGGAAGGCGTCCAATGGTCGGCTGCCGCGTGGCACCACATGAATCGTTGGGTGCAATGCTTCGTTTTGGCTGGAGAGAATCTGGGCTCTAGGATGACCTTCGTTGAGGGTATAAATAGGGACGGTTTGCCCCCAGGAAACACCTTTGTTCACTTATCTCCTGTTGTCTTTGGATTGCCCGGCGCTCCCGCTCTTAGGTCGGCTTTGCAGTTCAAATCCTCCAACTCTTCCCTCTTTTGAATCAGATCAGATGTCTTCCTCTGATCCATTAGTAGATGTAGTTAGGGTAGAGTCAGGCGATAAGGCTTCGTCCTCTGAAGCCGAGTCTAGTGGGTCTTCTTCGTCTTCCTCGGCTTCTGATAGCCGTGGAAGTTCTTATGCTGTGTCGGGTTCAACCCCAAGGGATGGCGATCCCCTGTTCCTCGACGCTGAGGGGCCAAGAAGGCCCCTAAGGTACGCATCAAGAACACTCGTGACGTTGTCTCGGTGCTGAACATGTTGAACGAGCTTTCCGACGTACGAGCCCGCTTCCACATTCCCACTGCTTCACGCTTTGTTTGGTCAGGGAGGATGAACGGGTAGAACAGGTACAGAGTAACCAGATTGTCTTGTACTTGAAAGCGTTCGGAGCAGGGATCCATCTTCCCTTTTCTCCCGAGATTTGTACAGTCCTTCACTATTTCCAACTCGCTCCGGACCAGCTAGCACGGAATTCGTGGAGTATTCTCCTCGGATTCCTGATCCGGCTCAAAATCGATTGCATCCCCTTTAATTTAGGGCTCCTCTTGGCCTTTCTTTGCTACAAGAACCATCCGGGAACCCGCAAGGACGAGCCGGTCAGGGATAGTGGTCGTCCTTTCTTCCATTCACGAGTGGAAGGAGAAGTTTATCTTTGTTAGTTTCCCGAAGGGAGAGGATTGGTCGGTGCCCACCAAGTGACATAGGGCGGTTTGCCCGAAGGTCAAGTTGTCGAAAGCCCCGAAGGCGGCAGTAGTGTCCCTGTGGCAGTCCATCCAGCGGGCCGACGTCTTACTTTCCGGGCAGGTCCTGACCTGGGCGGGACTCGGTCCCGCGCTTCCTAGGTAGTTAGGTCCCAACCGAACAATTTAGACTTGATATATCTCGTTGTTTTCGTTACTAATACTTTTTTGTTTCCCCTTGCAGAGCTCATAGACCGGTCAAAGATTATGGCCGGCTTGACCGTCAAGGCACATGGTAGGAAAGGCGGCAACACAAGCTCGTTCAAGCCCAAGCCGAGCGGGGTGCCCTGCCAGGGGCCTTCAGCAAAGACCGACGTCCCTCCGCCAGTCTCCGAGAAGCGCAGGAGTAGCGAGAAGAAACAAGCCCGGGAACAGATTCCCTGGATGAGGCCAGAGGCGCCTTCTTCTGTCGAGTCTCCGGCCAAGAGGCTCAAGAAGGTGATTTGTCGGCCGTCATCGGCTGGGGTACATATTCAGGAGGGCGACTTCCTCCTTGAGGTGCCGTCGGGACTGTCTGTGGCCGATAGCCTCCTGACGGGTATGGAGAAAGCGGCGGGGGCCAAGATACCTTAGGGTACCATGAAAGCCCAAGTCGCTGCGATAGCCCAGGAGGTCGTACAGGTTCGTGAGCTTTCCGTAAAATTTTCAAGTAATTTTCCCTTATTCAGTCCCTGACGGATGCTGTTTGTTTCGTTGTGTAGGTTCTTCATCACTGTGCCCTCTTGACTGCCATGGAGGTCGAAAAAGTTGCCCCGGCGATAAAAAGGACGGGGAGAGCTTTTCGCGCGAGGAAGAGATTCTCGCCAAGCTGAAGGAGGCCGAGGACAATAAAGTCTCCTTTGAGTCGCGGCTGGTCTCGGAGGAGGTGAAGGCCGCGAGCTGACTGAGTCCATCCGGGCCCTCCACGCCCAGATCGGCGAAGTGAACGAGCTCTTCAATGCGATGAAGAAGCAGAGAGACTCGTCTAAGAAGATTGCCCAGACGGCCAACGAAGCGGCGAAAAAGGCTGAGAAGAAGGCTGTGCAGGACTATAAAACGTCCGACCAGTTCTACCTCGACCTCGCCGACTTTGCGGCTGTTGGGTGGCATGACGCTCTTGACGCCGTTAAGGAGATGCGCCCCGGGTTCGATGATCAGAAGCTCCGTGCGAGGTACCACCTCCCCGAGGAAGAGCCAAAGGGGGAGGTGCCGCACAGACGAGCGGCGATGAGACTTTAGACGACTTGAAGCCGCCGCTCTCTCTTATCTTGTTTTTGTTTTTCTTTATAAGCCTTCGGGCAATTTTGTAAAGCTGAAAAGCTCAATACCTTGTACATCAATTTTGAAATTAACGATGATTCTCACGAGTAGGGATTCCCCATATCAAGGCACGTGGCGAATGACAAGTCTTCCACGTGCACTAACTAGGTACTTAAAGTCTACGAAGCTGAGATAAGTACCGTGTAAAGGAGACATTCTTTGGCGCCTCGCCTCCGAGGTAGCATCCGACCTTCGGGGGCCTCTGCTAAATACGTTCCCTCTTCACCTAACTCTTCACTTAACCGTCGGCCAATAGCTCGCCTCCGAGTAATTCTATAACCGAGCTTCCTCAGCTTCCTTACTCGTCTCCGAGCTATACTATAACTGAGATTCCTCAGTGTCCATGGAACACTAGCGTTCCCGTAACGGCTTCGTGTATCTCGCATGATGAGATCTCCGCCACTCCACGTCTCGCATCCCACGCTAGCGTATCTCGCCATTAATGAGCGTATCTCGTCATCAATGCAGACGTTACACGGACGGAACGGACGGTGAGAATCTCGCATCGGTTTGCCCTAAGAAGATCCCTATATAAACCCCTCCTCCAGACGATTCAGGTAAGTCGAACTAATTCCAATACGCCGCTACTTTATCTAAAGTACTTACTTGATCGTCGGAGAGTTCTACGGTGGTTTTCCACTCCAGGACTTATTTTGCAGGTAGCCCGGCATCAACATCAACCAGCAAACCCATTGAGATCCACGCGCTCAATCTTCCATAACAAATCTCAGTCCTTTAGTCTCACTGGCCACAAGATCGACGGAGGACAACATCTGATGGATGGAGATTCCGACCTCCATCACGACCCCATTTAAATGGAAAAGGCTTAGATGATGAATTATTTTTTGCACTCAGAGAAGGAATTTCCAAAAATATCAGTTTGGTTTTTGCTTTTATTTATCTTTTACTTGTGGCTTCTTTATTACGAAATGAAAATGAGAATACTGTATTTGAGGCCACTTGTTTTGTGAGGGGTCTATCAGTTCATAAGATTTCCCCCTACTTATATAGCTTTCTGAATTAGACATTTACATGACTTGGATCACATCTAATTGGATGGATTTCGAATTTTGATGTCCTAAGATGAAATTTGAATTTACATAATGTAAATCTCTCTCTCTCTCTCTCTCTCACACACACACACACACACACACACACAGGCACACACCTGTTATGCATGACATTGTTATATTTTCCATTTTGACATTTCCCCCATTTTAGGAGAAGTTTGTAGATGCTACGACAAGCCCATTTGTCGTCCATAGTTTTCTTTGCTAGGAATTCGGCTCTCATAAATAGTGTGTAGGCGTGACATTATAAAATTTTTCAAAATTTCCTGAAAGAGAGCTTCATTGACAGCCCCATTTTGGTGGAAAGGTTTTAAGATTAGATGGCGATCATGAAACGACGTAGTTACAAGAAAATGGAAAAATTTCTAATAACTTCTACATTTATACATCAATGACAATATAATTGCCTGCCAATAGCTTCTTGTTTCCTGTTTCAGACTACTTGACATCATGTGAACGATGTTTCCTTTAATCAAAATGTTCATGTAAAATTGAACCTATACTAATTAAACATCAGACTCTCCATTCCTTATTATGGTTCATGTCATAGAATGTGACAAAGTTTTACGTTGGCTGTCACAAGCCTACCACAACCCTCACCCTTTCTCATCCGGACTTGGGACCGGCAACGGTGGGTTTGTTTTGTACTCTCCATTCCTTCCAATGAGGAAAAAGTAGTGCGCCGTCGATGATGTTTTGTAAATGCGAAGCGAAATCTTATCTGCTTCAATTTTGATGTATAAGGCTGTGGTAATGCATTTCTGTAGGTCTTGAAGAACAGTAAGCACTGCAGAGTTTGTGACAAATGTGTTGATGGCTTCGATCACCATTGCAGGGTATAGACTCTTGGTTGCTTCTCTTTCCTCTTCCCCTTCATGAATATCATGATAACCTATGCTGCTTTGTTTCATTGGCATTGCAGTGGCTCAACAACTGTATTGGAAAAAGAAACTATGGAAGGTTCTTCATCCTTATGATTTTTGCACTTCTCTTGGTAAGCATAAGTCGTTCATCCTTAAGTTCTACTGTTTATAGGCAGTTTCAGAGTCAGCCTCGTTTTTCCTATGGGTCACTGTTTCGATTGTGCACATCCGTGCTTATTCTCAACAGATGTTTGCATAGACAAAAAATGTAGCTAACATTTTGTTCCAGGTCCTTTTCATTTTGGTTGATTATTGACAGGTCTCCGTGGTTTGTCCACCTTGGGCTTGAGCTTGCAGCTTATTTTACAATGGACCATTGGGATCGTTGTGTTGATACTCTGTTTCTTGGAGCGGAAGCAATTCTCTGTGGAGATCAGTGCAAAGCTAGGAAGCAGCTTCTCATTGGCGCCTTTTGTCATTGTGGTGGTGAGTTTAACAATATTTTAAATTTAACACTTGAAAAATCATTTAAATTTCATAAATAGACCAAGTTGATAGATAGCATTATTGTTTATTTAAAACATAATTTGTTTAACTGTGGCAGGCTTCTTGTACCTTCCTAGCGATGCTTGCTACTCTACCACTTGCTCAACTTTTCTTTTTCCATGTTCTTCTTATAAAAAAAGTAAGTTTCGTTAAATGCTCTATTATTGGGTTTGTGGCTAGGCTTTCTGACCATTGTCTTTTTTGGCAGAAGAAAATATTATATGTTATATAGTTCAAGTTATACAGTTAGTAAATATGCTCGACATTTTTTTTTCTATTATAGTGGACAATATCTATTTTCCCCCTGTTATATCAGAGCCATATAATCATATGCAGGGAACTGATTTTTGCTGATTGCATGCGAATAAGGAAAACATTCTATGCTGCTTGTCATATATTTCTGTTTCACTTTGTAGTCCTACTTTGGTCCCTTTTCACTACGTAATGAGAGATTTATGATCACTTATTATAAAATGGCTAAGCTATACGGCTATTATGAAAGGATTGAAAGGTGTCTTAAAGCAAAGATGCTATTAATTTTACTGCTGCAAAGATGGTTAACAGGGCAAAAGCTGTATCGAATTTCATTGTGCACCATCGGTCTCTTTATTTAGGGCATGTTTGGTTGGCAACAAAAAAGAATCGCGACATTTGTTGCATGTAGCATTTGTTGCAAAAAAAAAGGCTCAAATCCATTGTTTGGTTATCTTCAAGTTTTGTATTGGATTTCCAAATCCAAACCATTTTTTACGTTTGGTCGAAAAACTAAAGGAATTGCAACATTTTTTATGTTGCAAATTTGCATAGGTAGCATATACAAAGCTTATGTGGCAACCCATAATAATTATTATGCTCACCATTCCCAAAGTTGCAACTCTTGTTACAACCAAAATGAGTGCTGCATATGTTGCAAGAATTTGATGCTTTTTGCATCTCCATTTCCATTTCCAACTTAAGTTTGTTGCTAACCAAACATAGAAAATGGAGATTTTTTGCAACAATTGTTGCATGCATCTCCATTTCCTAGCTACCAAACAGCCCCTTAATTGCATTGAAGTGATACTCAAACTACTTCAATTCTTTTGTAGTTGATGCGCTGTTTGAGCTATTCCATTTTGAGATTTTTATTTTACTTTGTGCCCAACTTTACTTTATGTTACATAGTAGAGTATTATCAGACATATCTGCTCTCTGTTGAGTATTCTGGCCAACGATATGCTAGGGAATATTGAATTTCACTTGGAATATTGAATTTCACTTCGCCCTTCTGCATCGTTTTTTGGGGTTTTTTCTATATTGAACCCCTAAAACTAAACTAATTCTAACTACAACCCCTAAAACTTACTATTTTTAAATTCAACCCCTAAAACTTATGATTAAACTAAATAAGCCCCTATGGTTGACTTCCATCCGTCAAACCATTACTAATAGCTATTTGGAGGTTAAAATGACATATTTACCCCTTCCATTCAACGCTCTTCAATAATCAAATTGATAGATTGGGAAAATATAAATTTAATCATTATAGTTAGTGAATCAAAGGAAAAACATGGAAATTATCTTGAGAGAAATCAATGAAAAACACTGAGAGCCAGTGAAATCAAAGAAGCAAATATTAGACTGTATAAACAAGGGGAAACTAACCCTAAACATTATATTAAGTGAAATAAAAATAAAAGTAAATAACTTAAATGCAGTTAGTGAACCATAAAAAAACGCATGATATCAAATTATGACACATTCTTTATAAAACAAAATACCATTAATCCATAGTTAAGGTTAGGGCTAGAGATTTTTGACAACTTATATAAACATGTAGGGTTGAGAAGAAATGTTCAAGGTTTGAAGAAGAGTAGAACTCTCCATGGTTTGGAGAGTTAAAAAGGTAGTTTAGTTGAGAGAATGAGCGGTAAATTAGGATGATCTCTTGAATCCTAACCCAAGTTAACCCTAACCCAAATATAAACTCAGGCTAAGATTACAAAAGGTCCTATTTGATCAATCAGGAATTTTTAAGGGTTATATTTAGAAATAGTAAGTTTTAGGGGTTGTATTTAGAATTAGCTAAGTTTTAAGGGTACAGAAAAAACCCTTTTTCCCATCCTTCTTTGCTTCATTAATATTGAATTCTATTTGCCGACTATTAAGGGTGGAAAATTGAAGAAGAAATGAAGAAGAAAACACCACAAAAAACAACACTAGGAAAAACATCCCTTGATATTTTCACATTGAAGTGCATTAATTTGGAGATAATTGAGTACTTGATTTGTTTTTTTAGGCTGATATTCTTGTTGTCTTCTAACAGGGAATTAGCATGTATGACTATATTGTAGCGCTGAGGGAGCAGGAACAAGAGCAGCAAGTTGTTGGGCAGCAAAGTCCTCAGATGTCTTCTGTTAGCTCATTTACTGGGTAAGCAGTGCCAGTTCCTTCACTGCATTTCATCGTGATGCATGGTGTACTCCCCCACGCTTGTTTCTGGAGGATCAGGTTAAAAAGTGCATGCATTTCCTATATCAATGTATTTAAAAAACTTAAAAGCTTATAGAAGCCTTGAGGAAGAGTTTCCGGGAACAGATAGGAAACCATGAAAGAAAGAAACTCTTGTTAGATACATTCAGATAAAAATTAAGTAGCACTGATTCACTCACGGCAGCTGCGACTGACGCAGATTCATAGATCAGAATTAGAAGCACTGTAATTTGAGAATCCGATTTAGGTTTAGGGTTAGTCAACTACTTTAGAGGGTTTCAATTGCTGCTATGGTCGGCTTTGCGTGCGGTGATTTAGGGCTTCATTATGTCAGTTACTTTGAACAAAAGACAGTTGGAGGCTGGAACGTTGATTATAGTTCCCAACTCGAAATGAATAAGGGTTATGGCTTAGTATATGACTAAGAAATTGTTAGAGTCTACAAATGTACTTCATAATCTGTCGAAGTACAATAATGGGTCAGATGGTTTCTTGACTCTATGGTCACAGGTGTGGTGCTGTGCTTTCAATTTGGTTAACAAGTACACAATTTTTTATTATTTTATGACACAGTATTTTGGTATTTTGCCTCTTAACCCTCCAAAGAACAAGCTTCACTACAGTTAGTAATCCAATATTATTTGTATCCTTAGTTTAGATTTGCTGAAATGTTAAATTTGTTGTCATTATTATTGTTAGATAATATTAAATCAACATGTCTTTATTCTCTCTTTCCAGTTTGATGTGGTCCCTCAAGAAATAGGCATGCATGTAAAACCCACAGCCACATCCAAGAAGATGAAGATGCCCGAGGAATCCGCACGTAAAAGAAATGCCGCAATAGTAAAAATCAGCCCATGGACTCTTGCACGTCTCAATGCCGATGAAGTCTTGAAGGCAGCGGCACAAGCAAAGCAAAAGTCCAAGGTTCTTCAGCCCGTCAACAATATCAGTCTCGATAACAAAAGGAGAGAAAGCAAACGAAACAAACTCGGATCAAGTTCTAATAGAAGCGAAATAGAAGCGAGCAGCATTATCCTGAGGAGGCTTCAACTTGTACTTTAGCTCCGCTACAACTTGCAGCAAGAAGTGCTTTTCGAAGTAGCCGAGCCATGGCTTCTCCTGATAGTAGTTTGGAGTCTCCGGATCTTCATCCTTTTAGGGTTTCATCTTCGGGAGTTGAAGATTCTCGAGGGCTGATACCGAATCCATCGGGAATTGGTGGTCCCGTGAAAGGGATTCAACTGTTGAGATCAACGAGCAGCGATGGATATGAAGCTTCTGGAGGTGAAGACAGCGATGGAGTTCCTTCGAGAATAGTGCATAGATCGGTCAATTGGGGTAATGTCCTCTTTAATTCAGGCCGGGGCGAGATTTCTGATGCTAATGGAAATCGACTGCTTTGATTGAAAAGATGCTACATTTTGATCTACTTTGTTGCTTTTGTTAAAGAATCTCGTCTTTCTCAATTCTAAATGATGGGGGGGGGGGGGGGGGGGGGGGGGGAGGGGAGGGGGAAAGCTATTCTGTTGGGGAGCTCGACTGTGTTTGTATTGTTCTCCCTTGCTTCTCTTCTTTGGTCTGCAGTTTTTTTTGAAAATGAATTCATTTCAGTTGTAATTTTCCATCTTTGCATTCCATGTAAGTTCATAATCAGAACCCTAATGCATCAGTTCTGACTGTCGTGGATTTATTTTTATCATCCTTGTGTACTTTTTTGGTCCCTACACAGTTTGTTAATTTTTTGATGTTAGCCAAATAACAGGAAAATTCAGGAAAATCCACAGGCACAGTTGAACTAGATATTTTTTCTCGGAAATTAGTTCTAACTAGGCTCTTCATGCCCATGACTGTTTCTAATAATTATGTTTACATCTATTTTATGATTCTTCAATGTGTGCATGCAAATAAAGTAATATTTATCTATGTTGCTGTCATATTCATTTTCAAATTTGAACAACATTGATTTTATGTAACCTTAATTCAGTTATCCTCCAGCGGTACCATTACATGCACTTAAAATCAGATTGAGGAAATTTTCAAGTCTGCATTTATCTCCAAACATCAAAATTATGTTTGCAATCTTCTTAGGCTGCTGTACATCTTTCCCTTCATACTCATTTGAAGCAGATTCTCTTTCGTGTGTTCTATCAACTTAATTCAAACATGCAGATAACCCTTTTCCTCCTGTTCCAGTTCCGAAACCTGATCATCAGACTTGCTGCTTCTATACAACATGCAGCTGATGATGGTATCGAGGATGATCAAGAGCGAATATATGTAAGCAATCAACAAAGCCTCACCACAGGCAGGCACACTAAATTTTGCCAATCCAAAGTATGGCCTCACAACTCTATATTGAAACAATGCTTCGATCGCAGCCATGCCCAGACTTGCAGGCAGAGCCACAGTAATTGCCGTCGCTTCTTTTCCCTGGATGAGCACACATGCCTTGAGGATGGGTACATACCTGTCAAAAGCCTACAATATGAGATGAATGTTCTTTGTTGAATATAAATATTGATATTATAAATACAACTTGGCATTTGAGTTCTGCAAATATATCACAATCTTGATTTTTAATATAATTAGGATACAATCCTGTAATTTTTTTTCCTTATTAAGGATTCTCCATTTTGTCCAATCTTAATTAGAGGATGTCAATGAGGAGAGAAAAAAAAAACCACATCATATTTGGAGGAATTCATTAATACATCCTCCAATTCAGTAACCATAAAAACATAGAGGTAAATATACAGAGAATATAGTATCTAGTTTTATTTGTATTCATAATCTCAACAAGAAGAAAGATGTGTCCATACCCTCTGCAATTTTCAGTCCCTGATACAATAGTTGCAACGCTGCATGCGACCGTAGTATTTGCAAGGACTATCGAGTAAAGAACAGCACTTGCAGCAGAAAGACCAAGAACATAATTATCCGAAGACAAGCGAAAAATGTCGAGAGTGTTGAATCCCAGAAACAAAAGGGAGAAGACCGCAGCATTGGCCGAGAGTATGATAAATGAATTAAATAGATGTGTAGGGAGAATTAACCGATACAAGCGAAGAAGAGAAGAGGATGAAGCCGATTTGAGCATTATTATTTGGATGATCGAAGCTTTTGCAAGGATGAAGAAGGTGAGAGTGAAGGGAAGGCAGAAGAGGAAGGAGAAGATAGTTTGAGAGAGCTTGAGGTTGAGGAGGGAGAAGAATTGGGAATTAGAAGGGAAGCCCGCGGCATTGAACAGCACATGGAGGCGAAAAGAGAGAGATTGAAGGATCAGAGATGAGGAAGGGATGAAGGATTGAGAGAGGAGCAGGATGATCGAGAAGGGGAAGACGAGGAGAGTCGCGGTGGTCGTAAAAGATTGGTAGCTTTGGAAGAACGCATGGATTGATCTTCTTATGATCTTTGTTGCATTCGCCATTGGAAACATGAGAGAAATTGTAGTATGGCGAAGTTTTGAAAGTTTGTGTTTTGTGTACTAATAGTAGGGCTAGCTTTAAGGTTAGCAATGAAGTTGGGGTTGGATTTAATTTGGTTGAGGATGAGTTTTAGAGCGTGGAGGTGTAGATAGATGAATGATAGGCCAACTACGCTAATAACTCTCTCAAGGCCTTTGAGGTGTTCAAGCTTAGTTTCTACCGCAAACAAGTTTTGTTTGTAGTTTGTTTGCCAGTTGAGAGCCATCTACCGTTGCATTGTTGTGAACTACACAAATTAAAAATTGCTGTAACCTTCTCTTTGGTGCTTCAAGCATCTCTGAATTGGCTAAAAGCCAAAAGTCTGATTGAAAATGGTGATTGAGTTGTTTTTAATGAATATGCGGATCATTGTTTTGGAATCGAGTTTTATTAAGCTTAATTTTTCTATATGTTTGTGGATTACTTTCATTAATTTCTGTCTAACATATAAGTATACAAATATTAAATGGGTTGGGTATTGGAAACGGAAAATGATATAATTCAAATAGACAAAATATTTATTTTAGTAAATCTTGAATTACCAAAGGAAATAAACAAATAAACTAGTCATTTAACATGCTGGATTTAGGTCTCCACGATTAATTTCTTCAAAAGCTAGAAAAATCCAAGATTAATCAAGGTGAGAAAGTCAACTAGTAGAGAAAATCATGATAGACTCTCTTGTTTTACCTTTAGGTGTCTCTTGGAACCATCCATTGTGATCTATATTTAGTAAGAGCAATAATTTTCGTGTGGGTACAGTGGAATAAACTTTTAATTAGCTATAGATGACTCAACTTTTATATATATTCAATTAATATTAGATATGGCTCATCATTTATTTATTTATTTATATTTTTGGAAGGAGACAGATCTTGGAAGCATCAAGCATCTATGATGATCAAAATTCAATATGGATCAGCTACCTATAGTTAAGCTTTCTTGTAACAGAAATTGGGATGGGGATAGCCTTTTGGGTAGTAGGTCAAATTGTTTGTCGGGAAATCTTAAAGTTTAAAGAAAGAACGGGGCCTGGAATTAACCACATCATCTAATCCTTTTTCTTTCTTTCTTATTTTTCATTATTGATTTTAGGACCGGTTGTGAAGATGATGTTTTATTCCATTTTAAAGTAATTTCAAATTTCAGACTCGAAAATTGATGATGCTCGATATCGGCGTACTCTTCAGATCATGACACGTGGCAGATGACGTGATCCAGAGCATGCAAGAAAGGACCTACAGGGGCCGACCGAATTGCTCCTATGCCCGACCTGCAAGCACAAGCTGGCTCTCCTCAGAGCCCCCTGCAAATTGGCCTCTTCGGCCTCTCAGCTCGCCCCGAGCTACCACGGGACCAAGATGCCCCGGCCCTTCCGCTCGTTCCCGAGCTCTCCCGCCGAGGCCATCTTCCTCGGTCTCTCCGACCGACCAACTCCGCCACTCACAGGCGTAACCGCCGCTCCGCAAATCTCGCCATGCGCGGATTCTCTGCCAGCAACATCCCACGTTCCATGCCATCACGATCCCCACTAACGGGCGATCCGCTTATTACGCGGGCGTGATGTCGGGAGCGTAACTGCCGGCGAGATTCTCACGCCTGCTACTGCGTGCCGCCGCCACTATATAAACCCCCATCACAGAGGGGTCAAGTAAGCTTTTTTCACCCTACTTAGCCGTTACTCTGCTCGGATCTTGTGCTAACTTGATCGTCGGAGGGTCCTCGGTGGTACCAAACCATCCCGGAACTTCCTTGCAGGTACTCGGCGCAAACTCCTCAAAACCACCAATCTCCTCAAAACCGATTGAGACCCGCACGCAACAGGAGATCACCTCCAAGATCGATCGGGAGATCGACAGAAGACAACATCTGACTGAGACCCGAAAAGGACCTCCATCAGTTGGCGCCGTCTATGGGAAACTAAACTCAACAAAAAACAAAGTTGGCCTTCCGATCTCCATCCACATGGCAAGCGATCACCCTGAAGATCCAAGCACCCGCCGCCTCCTCCCCCTCAACGGAGGCGCGGGTGAACCTCCACCGAATGTCATCAACCCCTCCACCGGCCACCGCCTCGTAGACTCCAGCGGTTGCAGGTCCCTCGATCCGTCCCATTCAACCTCGAGGTCCCACGTCGGAGAACCTCGCCTCGAGCCTCGTCGCACCCCTGTCCCTACCAAGGCGGTGGAGGTCAGCTCGCCTGCTTCCAGGCATGACCGGCACCCCCTCCCTCGACGGGGTCACGCCCACGAGGCCCGCTTAGGCAGCTCGAAGATAACCCCACCACGGGGCCTAAGGGACCTCGCCGGAAGGAACCGAGGCCCATCAAGAACTACGGTCATGACGACAGGGGGTCAGTCGAGCGCCTGCGAGACTCAGCACTTCACGCCGGCAACGGAGTGCAACGACCGCCCGAGCAAAAAGGCCAGGGACCACGAGCCTATCACCTTTGGCGATGAGGATCTCCACGGCATATCCATGCCCCACAAAGACCCTTTGGTGATCATGGCCCGAATCCAACGATACAAGGTCCACCGGATACTTGTCGACTCGGTCAGCTTGGCAGACATCCTCTTCCACGACTGCTTTCTACGCATGGGGCTCACCCCAGCAGACTTGAAACCAACCACTCCATCCCAGTAGAAGGGGTGGTCACCCTGCAGTTCAAATAAAGGGAAGTCAGAACATTGCAAATAGAGTTCTGTCTTTCCGATCCGAATCCCTCACCAAAGAGACAACCGCGCAGTTTCACTACTCGGTTATCCTTAGCAAGCCACCTACGGCCCTCCAACGCTAAGGGTCAAAGTCCTCCCTAGAGGCAGCCGAGCGGCTACCCTGCTCGGCTATCCCTGGCCGGTAGCTTCTCTACACGCAACGCCAGGGATCAAAGCCCTCGCCAAGAGGCAACCGCGCAGCTTCACTGCCCG
Source organism: Agapanthus africanus (assembly GCA_030015575.1). Taxonomy (NCBI): domain Eukaryota; kingdom Viridiplantae; phylum Streptophyta; class Magnoliopsida; order Asparagales; family Amaryllidaceae; genus Agapanthus; species Agapanthus africanus. Next base: position 198,299,345 of record CM057347.1, on the reverse strand, counting down.
GTTATTCTTAGCAGGCCTCCTACGGCCCTCCAACGCTAAGGATCAAAGTCCTTCTTAGAGGCAGCCGAGTGGCTTCCCTGCTCGGCTATCCCTGGCCGGTAGCTTCCCTACTCGCAATGCCAGGGATCAAAGCCCTCGCCAAGAGGCAACCGCGCAGCTTCACTGTCCGGTTATCCTTAGCAGGCCTCCTATGGCCCCTCCAACGCTAAGGATCAAAATCCTACTTAGAGACAACCGAGCAGCTACCCAGCTCGGCTATCCCTGGCCGGTAGCTTCCCTACTCGCAACGCCAGGGATCAAAGCCCTCGCCGAGAGGCAACCGCGCAACTTCACTGCCCGGTTATCCTTAGCAGGCTTCCTACGGCCCCTCCAACGCTAAGGACCAAAGTCCTCCTTAGAGGCAGCCGAGTGGCTACCCTGCTCGGCTATCCCTGGCCGGTAGTTTCCCTACTCGCAACGCCAGGGATCAAAGCCCTCGCCAAGAGGCAACCGCGCAGCTTCACTGCCCGGTTATCCTTCGCAGGCCTCCTACGGCCCCTCCAACGCTAAGGACCAAAATCCTCCTTAGAGGCAGCTCAGCAGCTACCCTGCTCGGCTATCCCTGGCCGGTAGCTTCTCTACACGCAACGCCAGGGATCAAAGCCCTCGCTGAGAGGCAACCGCGCAGCTTCACTGCTCGGTTATCCTTAGCAGGCCTCCTACGGCCCTCCAACGCTAAGGATCAAACTCCTCCCTAGAGGCAGCCGAGCGGCTACCCTGCTCGGCTATCCCTGACCGGTAGCTTCTCTATATGCAACGCCACGGATCAATGCTCTCGCTAAGAGGCAACCGCGCAGCTTCACTGCCCGGTTATCCTTAGCAGGCCTCCTACGGCCCTCCAACACTAAGGATCAAAGTCCTCCTTAGAGGCAGCCGAGTGGCTTCCCTGCTCGGCTATTCTTGGCCGGTAGCTTCCCTACTCGCAACGCCAAGGATCGAAGCCCTCGCCAAGAGGCAACCGCGCAGCTTCACTGCCCGGTTATCCTTAGCAAGCCTCCTATGGCTCCTCCAACGCTAAGGATCAAAATCCTCCTTAGAGGCAACCGAGCAGCTACCCTGCTCGGCTATCCCTGGCCGGTAGCTTCCCTACTCGAAACGCCAGGGATCAAAGCCCCCACTGAGAGGCAACTGATTGTTAGAGATTCTGCGTGTTCAAGTTTAGTTAATTACCGCAATCAAAATGGTTTCGCTTGTAGCTAGCCGGTTGAGTACGGGTCGTCCGCAGGGAGATGGGAATCTTTTTCTATGTGCTTTAACGAGTTAAGTCCAAAAGTCCAGATTTGTTTATGATTAACTAAGTGTTAAAATGATATGTAAAGAGAGCTTGTTAGGGTTAGGATTAGGTTAGTTTGAGTTAGGAGTCGCTCACTTCTTTCGTTGCCACTCTTAATATCGGTGTTACGGTAATCGGCAACAACGGGGATTAGCACGACTAGGAAGGAACTTGCGAGTATAAGCTAGGCTTTCCAACGCTTAAGTTCTTCCTTTTGGTGCTTGTCCGTCCGTTCTTGGCTCTTATCCATAACCTCCGGTTAATTCAACCACAACCGGTCTCACTACGGAATCACCGCTATCATGTAGGATAGGGTGCCGTAGGGAGCGGATTGTGGTTCAATTAACGGGAGTCGATTTAAGATGTTGGACAAGGAAAGAGTGAGAGAGATTTCCTTCTCTCAAACTTCCCTTATCCTACCCTAACAAGTATGGAAACTACTCACCCATTATATGGAAAAGAAAAGAAAACAAAAGAGGAAGATAGAAAGAAGGAGATTAGAAGATAACAACTAGCTATTTGCGACCTCACCTCGGCAAGGATCAAGCGTAAGCATCATGGTTGTTTAAAGATAAAGGAAAAGAGAAAAGAAAGAAACAAACACAAATAACAACAACTAAGTTAACAAATGAAAATTACAAGCAATAATAATTTAACTAAAGAACAAGACAAGTAGAATAACAAAATGAACTTCTTTATTCATCATTCTTCACTCACAAAAGCTCACTACAAGTTTTTCAATGAAGAAGAGATGAGAAGAGGAAGAAGAACAACAAGTATTCTAAAACCTAAAATACAAGATTAAGCACCCTTGGCTTCACAAGGTTCTGGGCTATTTATAGGCAGGGAACTGGAAATCTAGGGTAACAATCTGCCCCCTTACAAAATTACCCAACTGCCCCTGAAAAATCTCCTTCTGAGGAGCCTATACGGCCGCGGATCCGCGGCCTAGACCCCCTATTGGTCGCGGATCCACGGCCATATAGAGGAGTTAGCTCCTCGGGTTTTGTGGGTTGACCTGGTTTGCTTTTCTCTGCAGTTTGGCATATGATTTTTTCTGATAAACTTTCCACATTTCTTCCAGAATTTCTGTTGATCAAAAGGTGATTGAAAGTGGATCTTTTTGCCATGATTTCCTCGAGCTCCGCGTAGATTTCTTGGACTTGGTGTTGCCATTGTGCTTTGTGCATGAAGATGACAATCGATTTGCCCTTTTGTCTTCTTAAACTGGTGTGTGGCAACATACGGATAAAGAGCAGAGACCCGTGTTTCATCTGTGGTTGCCAGTAATCCGGAATTATCGTGCTTTTCCATGAATTTCACCTCTTAGAGCCGAGAACCTGTATTCTGCAATTGAATAGCAAACACGGCTCAAGAGTACCTACCGATAAGCAATATGATAAAAATTGGGCGGTATAAAAATGCAAAAATCTGATATGAACAGCAACCGCGCAGCTTCACTGCCCGGTTATCCTTAGCAGGTCTTCTACGGCCTCTCCAACGCTAAGGATCAAAGTCCTCCTTAGAGGCAGCCGAGCGGCTACCCTGCTCGACTATCCCTGGCCGGTAGATTCCCTACACGCAACGCCAGGGATCAAAGCCCTCGCCAAGAGGCAACCGCGCAACTTCACTGCCCGGTTATCCTTAGCAGGCCTCCTACGGCCCTTCCAACGCTAAGGACCAATGTCCTCCTTAGAGGCAGCTTAGCAGCTACCCTGCTCTGCTATCCCTGGCCGGTAGCTTCTCTACACGCAACGCCAGGGATCAAAGCCCTCACTGAGAGGCAACCGCGCAGCTTCACTGCCCGGTTATTCTTAGTAGGTCTCCTACGGCCCTCCAACGCTAAGGATCAAAGTCCTCCTTAGAGGCAGCCGAGTGGCTACCCTGCTCGGCTATCCCTGGCCGGTAGCTTCCCTACTCGCAACGCCAGGGATCAAAGCCCTCGCCAAGAGGCAACCGCCCAGCTTCACTGCCCGGTTATCCTTAGCAGGCCTCCTACGGCCCCTCCAACGCTAAAGATTAAATTCCTCCTTAGAGGCAGCTCAGCAGCTACCCTGCTTGGCTATCCCTGGCCGGTAGCTTCCCTACTTACAACGCCAGGGATCAAAAAGTCCTCCCAGAGGCAGTCGAGCCTGACCCTCGCTCGGCTATCCCTGGCTGGTAGCTTCCTACCACAACCGACATGGATCAAAAGTTCTCCCAGAGGCAGTCGAGCCCGACCCTCGCTCGGCTATCCTTCAGGACAAAAGCCCTCGCCAAGAGGCACCGGGCAGTAACCCTGCCCGGCCAAGGGTCCTTAGTAGACTTCTTACAGCCCCTCCCGCGCTAAGTACTAAAGTCCTCCTTTGAGGTGGTCGAGCCCGACCCTTGCTCGGCTATCCCCGGCTGGTAGCTTCCTACCACAATCGACAGGGATCAATGTCCTCGCCAAGAGGCACTGGGAAGTAACCCTGCTCGGTCCCCGTCCTGAAGGATCAAAGCCCTCGCTCAGAGGCAGTCGAGCGGCTACCCTGCTCGGTCATCTCCGGCTGGTAGCTCCCTACCCATGACGCCATGGATTAAAGCCCTCGCAAGAGGCACCTGAGCGGCTATCCCGCTCGGTCATCCTTGGCTGGTGGTTGCCTACCCATGACGCCAGAGATCAAATCCCTAGCCAAGAGGTAACCGCGCAGCTTCACTTCCCGGCTATCCTTAGTAGGCTTTACAGCCCCTCCAACGCTAAGGATCGAAATCCTCCCAGAGGCAGTCGAGCCCGAACCTTGCTCGGCTATCCCCGGTTGGTAGCTTTCTACCACAACCGACAAGGATCAAAGCCCTTGCCAAGAGGCCACCGAGAAGCTACCCTGCTCGGCGTGTCCCCAGCGGGCATCCTCCTGCCCATCAGACGCTGAGGATCTCAAGCCCTCATCTTGAGGCCGCCGAGTTCCCTCTTGCTCGGCTCATCCCAGCAGGCATTCTCCTGCCCATCAGACGCTGAGGATCTGAAGCCCTCACCGCGAGGCCGCCGAGTTCCCTCCTGCTCGGCGCATCCTAGCAGGCATCCTCCTGCCCATCATACGCTGAGGATCTCAAGCCCTCATCATGAGGCCGCCGAGTTCCTTACTGCTCGGCGCATCCCCAACGGGCATTCTCCTGCCTATCAGACGCTGAGGATCTGAAGCCCTCACCGTGAGGCCGCCGAGTTCCCTCCTGCTAGGTGCATCCCAGCGGGCATCCCCCTGCCCATTAGACGCTGAGGATCTCAAGCCCTCATCGTTAAGCCGCCGAGTTCCTTCCTGCTCGGTGCATCCCCAGCGGGCGTCCTCGTGCCCATCAGACGCTGAGGATCTCAAGCCCTCATCGTGAGGCCGCCGAGTTCCTTCCTGCTCGGCGCATCCCCAGCGGGCATCCTCCTGCCCATCAGACGCTGAAGATCTGAAGCCCTCTTCGCGAGGCCGCCGAGTCCCTTCCTGCTCGGCGCATCCCCAGCGGGTAACTTCCTACCCTACAAAGACACGGATCCAAGACCCGCCGAATAAACTCATACTCGATACACGACAACAAGAACGCCGTGTCGTCCCCGGACAATCCACCACATGGAATTACCAGTGCCAAGTCGCACAGAGAGAACCGAGCAGTCCACTTTCGACCCGACCCACAAAATAGATCGGAACGAGAGTGGGGGTTAATGATGATGCTCGATATCGGCGTACTCTCCAGATCATGACATGTGGCAGATGATGTGATCCAGAGCATGCAAGAAAGGACCTACAGGGGCCGACCGAACTGCTCCTATGCCCGACCTGCAAGCACAAGCTGGCTCTCCTCAGAGCCCCATGCAAATTGGCCTCCTCGGCCTCTCAGCTCGCCCCGAGCTACCACGGGACCAAGATGCCCCGGCCCTCCCGCTCGTTCTCGAGCTCTCTTGCCGATGCCATCTTCCTCAGTCCTTCCGACCGACCAACTCCGCCACTCACAGGCGTAACCGCCACTCCGCAAATCTCACCATGCGCGGATTCTCTGCCAGCAACATCCCACGTTCCATGCCATCACGATCCCCATTAACGGACGATCCTCTTATTACGCGGGCGTGACGTCGAGAACGTAACTGCCGGCGAGATTCTCGCGCCTGCTATTGCGTGCTGTCGCCACTATATAAACCCCCATCACAGAGGGGTCAAGTAAGCTTTTTTCACCCCACTTAGCCGTTACTCTGCTCGGATCTTATGCTAACTTGATCGTCGGAGGGTCCTCGGTGGTACCAAACCACCCCGGGACTTCCTTGCAGGTACTCGGTGCAAACTCCTCAAAACCACTGTTCCCTGATTAAAATTCAGGAGAAGCCTCAGAGGAGGCATCACGTGCTCACACATGACCAGTTGTCACGTGTTGGCACGTGACGCTTAAAGCAGCGGCAAAAAGCATATTCATCCCCTGATTAAAATCAAGAAAAAGCTCCAGAAGAGGCATCACGTGCTCACACGTGACCAGTGGTCACGTGCTGGCATGTGATGGTTAACCAACGGTCAGAGAACAGAGCGCAGAAGGAGAGAAGCCCATTCCAGGGGTCACGTGCCTACACGTGACCAGGGGTCACATGGCCACACGTGACCGGCTTTAAGAGCCTTATTCTTTAACAGAATTAAAATTCTGAGGATGAATCATTCAAATCTTTCAAAATGGAGAAAGATTATTTGAAACCGTTGGATTAAAAATCTAAAGGTGATTAAACATCACCAATTTATGGAAAAATCTTGGACTTGGAAAGATTTTCCCCTTAAATCTAACCGAAATAACAAAGAAATATCTTTGGATTTAAAATCCAATGGTGAATAAATTTCACCTAACAATCTAAAGGCCCAGATTAATGATAAATATAAATCAAATCTCTCAATGAGAGATTTACTTAGCAGATTGATTCTTTTCCTTCTCCTATAAATAGGAGCCAAGAAAAGAAGAGAGGGACTTTTTTTTGAGACCTTTGGACCTTTTCTTTTGATACACACAGAGAGAGATACAGAGCCTTTGATTCTCTACAAAAGGAAAACCCTAGGTAAGAGAAAGAAAGGGAGGCTTAAAAAGAGAATTTAATTCTCAAAAGAGTTTAACTCTTATATAAAGAAAAGAACTTAGTTCTTTCTCTGGTGGAGGATCTGCAAAGTGCACATCTCCCCATGAATTGAGAATTTAATTCTCATTGGGTTGAGATCCTGCCATGCAGATCTAAAACACAGAGGAGGAACTGAGTTTTGAGAATTTAATTCTCACAGAATTACAGGAATTTAATTCCTTTGAGATAAAATTAGAGTTCAACCCTATGTTATGGGAATTTAATTCCTACAAAATAAACAGAACTAGAGTTTAACCTTAATTGAGAACACAATTCTATAAAACTCACAGGAATTTAATTCCCTTAAGAAAAGAAATTAGGGTTTAACCCTAATAAGAATATAATTCTTCAGAAGAAAGCAGGAATTTAATTCCTCTAAAGTTTGTCACTAGGGTTTAACCCTATTAATTCTTAAAAGATGAACAGATCTTTAAAACATGCAGAGTCACGTGCTACCACGTGACCCCTGCAAAGATCCATAGAAAGAACTCTGAAGTAAACGCCTCACGTGTTACCACGTGACTCCTGCAAAGATCCACAGAAAAGAACTTTGAGGCAACGCCTCACGTGCCCCACATGATCTCTAAAGCACACAAAAGAAAAAAGAAACAGAAAAGAGCTCTAAGGCACCCTCACGTGTCGACACGTGACCCCTAATGAATATTCTAACAGATCAAAGCGCAGGCCCCCATCACGTGCCCACACGTGATGGCTTTCAGAATTAAAAGTGTTAAACACTTATCTGTAGAACAAAATAAAGGGAAGCAGGGCGCTCTCACGTGTTACCACGTGATCCCTCTTGCCTCAGTGTTTAACACTAAATTGAAACTTCTGTATCCAGTGTTTAACACTGATTTGCCTTAGTGTTAAACACTAATTTGGAATCTCTATTTCCAGTGTTTAACACTGATTTGCCTAGTGTTTAACACTAATTTGAAAACTCTGTTCCCAGTGTTCAACACTGCTGGTCTCTAGTGTTTAACACTAGCTTTAGCCCAACTGGCTAAGTTTCCAGAGGCAAAGCCTCTCCTTTAATGAACCAACAGAGGGCCAATACCCCCAAACATGATTGGACTTAGCCCAAGCCGGCCATAAGTCCTCAATTCAAATTCAACTGGGCCAATGGGCTCAGAATATAATAATTGATCTTAGTTTCCAAATTGGACTGCAGATCACTTAATCTACCTTGGTTCAAGGGTACATCTTTTCACTCCTTTGATACCTGGCGTTGTAATTCCTCAACGTCTTCAAAGAGGTGATGGGTCCCGATGACCATCCATTGATACGGACTGTGGCGTCCTTAAACTCATGGACTATGAGGTCCTTAACCTTGACCGGAATGTCTTAAAACTAACAACGGACTATGACGTCCTTAACCTTGACCGTGATGTCTTAAAACTAACATCGGACTGTGGAGTCCTTAAATCCACGGACTACGACGTCCTTAACCTTGACCGCAATGTCTTAAAACTAACATTGAACCGCAATGTCCTTAAACTACCTATTGACCGCAATGTCACTAAACTAAACAACAGGGCTCCCTTAAATTGCTCTCTTGTTGGATCTAAACGATCCTGTTAAGTCGATCTTAGTCTAAAACTAGACTAACGTATCCTTAACCAACGTTTAAGTCGATCTTAGTCTCAAATGAGGTTAACGTATCCTTAAACACAACCCCTAAACCCAAATCTAAGAAAGATACGGATTTGGACTAGTCCACGCCCTACGGGCGACGACATAACTCAATCTCCATATACAATCCACGGGCAACCAAACACAAATCAAACACACAAGACACGAAGTGACCATCTGGAAGGAGAAAGTTATTACCGCAATGCGGTAGCGTAATTAACTGCAGGGGCTTGCGCCTGCAGGGAAGAGCGTCCCCACAATAAAAAAACCCTCAAGCGAGGAGGAATCTGACGAAGTCTGCTACATCGGACGCATCCGTTTAAACCTTCGATACATGGTGCCATAAATCAACTTGGCATCTTCGGAGAGGTGGATGGATAGCTCCAATTAGCATCTGCCCCGAATTTCAGGCAAGGCGTCCGTCGCGCCGTCCTTCGGAAAGGAACAGATTCTGGCACGTCCGGTGGGACCTTTTCCTCTTTCCACTCCACACTTCGTGTTTCGTTTGCTGCAGAAAGCAAAAGGATCAATGGCTGACAACTGCTCGAACTGCTCCAACTGCAAATGCAACCGACGCTCCGCCTCACTTGGAGGTGTAGCATATGGACCACAGGCTGCTTCTCTATTCACTATGCCTGTGGAGCAAGTGACTCAAGCTACCACCGGACTATTCTTTGGGACCATGCTCCCGCCGGTAAACATTAACATCCCAATGCTCGTACCGGAAGCATCAAAGAAATCGGTCTTTGATCGACTTGCTACTCCTACGGCCCCTCTCAGCGGGTCATCCAACTCCTCGGTCTTCCCTAGACTGAGCCTGAACTCCAAAGGGCCCGCCAAGAAGCCCGTGATACCTGAGAAGGCTATCCCAAAGAGGACAGCTGCTCCCAGAGTAGTCAAGGCGGCTTCTCCTCCCAGAGGGTCGGTCTTCGCGAGATTGACTACCCCCGTTCCCGCTCTGGCTCAGAGATCTGTAGCTTCTCAACGAACGTCAGTCTTCGAAAGGCTGACACCAGCAGCAACCCCTCCCCAGAACAGGGGGCAAGACGAAGCCGTCGCTGAATCAATCCCGCAACCCGCCATGCCCGACGTCGCCATTGGCGCCGGATAAGGAAGACTGGGGGCAACTCCCCCTCCGGACTATCTCCACCAGCTCCAACGGTGGAAATTGAGGCTGCTGTTACAACCGGGAACAGCTTCGAGCTGCTAAACCGGGTACGCAGAAATTCGCCAACTGCGGTTCTCAAAAGATCCCCTCCACATGCGGAGAATATTATAGAAACAAAGCCGGAGCAGCCCCCTCAACGGCTGTCCTCCAAAATTTATAAGGTCTGGCGACGGGTTCAGGACTCGGTAATCATTCAAGATCACTCTCGCCGGCAGAAAAGGACAAAAGTGCAAGAAGAAAAAACCCGTCACGTCAAACAACAAAGGACGACAACTGCTTGGGTGCCCGCTGCAACGGCTCCCTCCACGTCGACTACACAAAAAAGAAGAAGGCCGGATAGAGTCCCCACTCCTGCAGCAAATGTCAAGGACAATAAGCCTAAACGCCCTAAGTCTGGGGGCATGACGGTGCATACGGTATACATGGCGCTGGGAAAAGAGGACAGCCGCGCATCCACGGGTCATAGGCCGCTTACACGGTCAGTGACCAAAGCTCAGGAGCAACAACAGAAGCTCCAGGAAATGATGAACGCGATGGCCGCACTCACTGGGCCGAAAGAAAGCCCCGAAGCGTCATCTGATCAACGCCAGGAACAAGAAACTGACGCTGAATTCCTTCGCAGGATATTGGAGAAAAAGGATAAAGAGGCTGCTGAACAAGCAGCCAACATACAGCGAATGGCCCTCCTGTTTCAGGATATGGTGGGAATGATGATCCAACAAGATTCTCCTGCTGAAGATCCTCCAATCGTTCTTGAAGACGACAGGGGAGAAACGTCAAATCCTCCACCTGCTCTGTCAATAGCCAAGGAGAAGACAATCTCCAAAGCTGACCTAGACGAATATATAGCTCAGCAGATACGGGTTCACCAGGCGACTGAGGCAGCAGGTCAAGTTGTCAGAACAGGGCGACCATATCCGAGCTGGTATGACCAGATCAAGTACCCGCCGGGCTATACAATACCGAAATTTCATGTCTATAAGGGGATGGGCAATCCCCACCAGCACGTTGCTCAGTTTAGGGCGCTTTGCGGCAATACCGGCGGTGATGATAAATTGTTGCTTCGCCAGTTCGTCGGTAGCTTGTCAGAAACGGCGTTCGAGTGGTACTCTGAGCTCCCAAACGACTCTATTAAAACATTCGCGGAAATGGAGTTACTATTTACTCAGCGATTCGCGAGCGCCAGCGAACTACCCCGATAATGGCATTGATTAATGCCAGGGTGAAACCAGGCGAGACGTGGGTCCAGTACTCTATACGCTGGCGAAACTTGTGGTCGAAATGCGAACAACGCATTGAGGAGGCGCCCGCGGTGGGCATGTTCGTGGGCACCCTAGATCATCATGTAACTATCTCACAGTTCATAATGTTTTTTAAGCCAACCACGTTCCAGGCTTTGATCGACAAGTTGGCCCAGATGGACCAAATGGGTCACAGACCGTCTCCTCCGAAGCCAGAACCTCGGAATGACAAGGGTAAAGGGAAGGCAACCTTCGTGGCGAACGCTCAGCAGCAATCCAGTGCCCCAAAGCCGGCGGATCAACTGGAAGAAAGACGGCGATATTACAATGAGAAAATGAAGCGCCCCTACTCATTCCCGCGGGATAAGACGAAGAGGCTATTCGAGCTGGCAATACGCAACAGGCTTATCAACTTGCCAAACCCAAGGCGACCGCCGCAACCCAGTGAGGTGAATAACCCCAACTACTGTCCTTACCATCAAACGGTAAGCCATCCGATTGAGGATTGCTTCGTCTTCAAAGGATGGATTGAGGATCAATACCTACAGGGTAAGTTTGCGCTGTCTGAGAAGTGGAAGGTGAACCCGCCACAACCTCACACTGCTAAGAAGACGGACACACCGGGGGCAACTTGTTCTTTCATTGAAGAAACTCCATGGGAAATCGTGCTTTCAGCAAAAACCAAGAGGATGCTGAACGATCTTAAAACATGCCCGGCGATCAGGTGGAAGAACCCGCTGGAACCTCAAATCATTGAAGGGATGCTGAATCCGCGCCTAACTCCGAAGATCAGTGGTGATGGCCCCAGTACTCACAACCAGCCATCGAAATCTTCAAAGAAAAAGAAGAAGAAATCTAAGAAGCCCGTGAAGCCGGGCGACAAGCGTACGGACTTACAGAAATAGGTTGACGCGCTGGAAGAGTACAATCAAAAGGCGCAGACTCCCATTACACTCCAAGAATTCCTCAACCATGTCTTTCAGGAGGAAGATAATGGAAAAAGCTCGTCGGATGAATCCGAGGGATATGTGTCGAGTTGTCATGTGATCTCCCACTCGTTTACGGGCGATAAAAAAACTCCTGGCACTGAGAAACTGGAGGCACAGCCTGAACCAGAATTGGTGTGGCCGACAGACGAAATGATCGACGCCTTTCTAGACGAGATTCGTTTGAAAAGTAAGGCCGACCGGGAGCGTGAGGTGGCCGCATCAAAAGGAGCCAAACGCAGGCGACTAAACGAAAAAGTTGAAGCACTCCCGTCAAATCAAAAGACATCCGATGCAAATAAAAACAGATTCAAGACGAGGAAAAGGTTTTCCAAAGCCATGTCAATCGGAATGAAACTACCACCCTCGGAAGAAAACGCGCTCAATGGGGCGGAGAGACACCCTAATTACTGCTCATATCATCGGAAGATTTCATACCCCACTGAGGAGTGCGACGCTTTTAAGACATGGTGGCAGGGATATGTTGCTCATCGACAACATTTTAAGCGAATGAAACGCATAACTCGTCTGGAGCAGAGAAGTACGACCGAAGGACATAAAAGAACTACCGGTAACTGTTACACGGTCAACGCCAGGGGATTACAAGTGCTCACATTCGGGAGCGATTCTGACGAGGAAATGGCTCTTAGCCCCCTTTTTAAAGAATCCACCTCGGGAAAAGAGGAAGAACCAGAGGCCTGCGAAAACATCCAGCTGCGCAATCGCACGCTTCCGGAAAAGAATCTCGGACCCGCAACTAGAAAAGATAAGGGAAAGGAAAAGGTCGCTGAGGATATCACCTTAGATGACCAAGTTATGAAAGAGCTGACTGCCAAGGACCCGTCTAAGAAAAGTAAGGTGGACTACAACATCCTAGCTCACCTGAGGAAGCTACCCTCGCAGCTCAGCATTCTTGACCCCCTCCTGTTATCAAAGGAAGCGAGAGATTCATTAATCAAGGCGCTACAAGAGCCCGAACAATTCCAAGCCTTCCTTGCCGAAGAAAGGATGAAGGATGAACTAGAAGAAGTACACACAGCCGATGTCACGTTCGGTGATGAGGACCTTCTTTTTGGGACGTGCGACCACAACCGTCCCCTATACGTCTCTGGATATTGCCACGATATAAAAATAGGCAAAATCTTGGTTGACAACGGGTCTTCCGTTAATCTCCTCAACGTGCGGGTATTAAAGGAAATTTGCATGAGCGTCCAGCACCTTACTCGGGACAAGATCACCATCTCTGGGTTTGACTCCCAATCATCGAGAACTCTTGGGTCTGTGATATTGACGCTACGCTTTGGGCTACTCGTCACGGACATTAAGTTTCACGTCATTGACGCCAAGACCTGCTACAACGCCTTGCTCGGTCGTCCTTGGTTACACGAGTACAACATCATCCCTTCTACGCAACATCAGTGTATGAAGTATTTCAAGGATGGTCTCGAGTATACCGTAACAGGTGAGCTAAACCCGTTCTCGTAAACGAGGTCCGCAAGTACGAAGATGCAAAGTACTTTTTGCCAGATTTTGAGGATACAGAGAGGTGTCGAAAACCGGAGAGCGAAGACGCCGCCACCATTCCTATTTTCGGGAGTGATACCGAAGAAGAAGAAGAGATATTTTACACTGGGCCATCTTGACGCAACAACCCGGGACCATCCGCCCTATATTGATCTTCGGAAGTGACTCGGAAGATGAGGTTAATGCTGTGTTCTCCAGTCGGCCGTCAATACAAGCATCCCCTGGTGATGATCAGAGTTTGCAAATCACCATGACTCCGCGGGAGCACTATAAAGATCTTGACGCACTTGAAGCTCACAACGTGTAAGACCTGCAGACGTTTTACGTCCCTCCCAAGCGAAAAGGCGAAAAGGCGATCCTATTCTATCGATCCTCAGAAACAAGAGTAGAGAAAGAGATCTGGCATGGCGTGGGTTCTACACTTGATAAGCTTCAACCAATCCGGATTGAAAAGGCTATTGAAGAGCCAAGAGGTACCCTTAAAACAGACTACTCGACAAGCTCGATTCTATAACAGGATTTGGGATGTCCCTTGGACTCAGCGCAAATTGCCCAATGGGAAAATGGAAACACTTGGGCTTGGATACGTGAGAGCTGGGAAATGGGAACGAGTCCACAGTAGCTACGCCATATACAACTTCGATGAAGAAGAGGACGCCCTGTCAGGAAATGCCAACCCCTCATCAGGACTAGATCCCGCAATCAAAGTGCCGAGTCCGTCATTTGAAGAGCGAATGGACAAGCTTATCAGGAAAGCGGGTCAAAAAGCTCGGGACGACCATGGTCGCGAGATGGCCATCTACGAGAAAGCCAGGATGCAACGTCTTCTTCAACAGGCTGCCAAAGACGAAAATACTCCTCCCTGTCAACCTCTTGTGCAAAAGGCCCGACGTAGAGGTAGAAACAAGTCAAAGAGCAGAAAAAGCGTTCGACGGCGACAAAGCGGGACCGAGAAGTCACGCGATCGGAAATCGAGCGGTCCAGAATTGTCCCTTATGAAAAAGATGAGTCAGGCATACTCTTTTCCTCAGAATAAAACACGGAAGATACTTGACCTCGCCTTAAAATATCGAATGATTACACTTCCGGAGTCTAAACACCCTGGGCAAGCTAACGAGGTCTCTCATCCGGGCTATTGCTCTTATCACCGAGCAATAGGGCATCCTCTCGAAGACTGCTTCATCTTCAAGAACTGGGTCGAAGACCAGTACCAGCAAGGCAGATTTGCTCTATCCGACAGCTGGAGGGTGACGCCGCCACAAAAGCATGAAGCAAAAGCCGCGCATGCAGCGAGGATAGAACCAGACCTACATCGGTCCTGGAAGCGTACTCTTACTTATCATATAATAACGATATCAAAAGAAGAGCCCGAGGATATGGATGACCTTCCTTGGTGCTTCGAAAACAATAATGACGAGATGATTGCGGAGTTTTCGCCGGCACCGAAAGAGCTGGAAGATGGAATACATACTACTGCAGATAACCTCAGGAAAATTGAGCTGGGAACGACGAACGACCCGCGACCTACATTCGTCAGCGAGTTGCTATCTGAAGAAAGGGTGGCCGCGTTAAAAGACGTGCTTACGCTGCATAGAGATTGCTTCGCATGGAACTATTCCGAAATGCCGGGACTAGATCCAGAAATTGCTGTGCACAGATTGGCGATATCTCCGGACGTCAAACCGGTCAAACAAGCGCCGAGAAGAATGCGGCTCGAGCTTGAGATGAGCATTAACGCCGAAGTCAAGAAAATGATCGATTCAGGGTTTATCCAAGAAGTTCAATATCCTGATTGGATCACCAACATCGTCCTGGTAATGAAGAAAAATGGGACAGTGCGCATATGCGTGGACTTCCGGGATCTCAATAAAGCTTGCCCGAAGGACGATTTTCCAGTACCGGTAACCGAGCTGATGATAGATAACACGTCCACTCACGAGATTTTCTCTTTCATGGACGGCTCATCAGGGTATAATCAGATAAAGATGCATCCTGAAGACCAGAGGCATACCGTTTTTCGGACTCCTTTGGGTATATTCTACTACAAGGTGATGCCCTTCGGTCTAAAGAACGCCGGTGCCACCTATCAGAGGGCCATGACGAAGATCTTCGATGACCTCATACATGAAATCGTCGAATGCTATATCGACGACCTCGTCGTGAAAAACAAATCATATGAGGAACATCTCGAGTATCTGAAGACCGTATTTCAACGCCTTCGGCAATACAACTTGAAGATGAACCCTCTCAAATACGCGTTCGGGGTGTCCTCAGGCAAATTCCTAGGATTCATTGTCCGGCACCGAGGCATTGAGATAGATCCGTCGAAGATCAAGGCGATCATGGAAATGCCACCGCCAAGGACTCTCAAACAATTGCGGTCTCTCCAGGGGAAGCTCGCGTACATCCGGCGATTTATAGCCAACCTTTCAGGCAAATGCCGCCTCTACAGTCTCCTGATGAAGAAGGGAACCCCGTTCGTCTGGGACCAAAAATGCCAAAGCGCGCTAGACGAGATCAAGCAATACCTGCAGAACCCGCCAGTGTTGGCTGCTCCGGTCAAGGGAAAGCCCCTCATTCTTTATACAACCGCCCTCGAAGGTTCCTTAGGCGCATTATGGGCGCAAGAGAATGATCAAGGGAAAGAAAGAGCACTCTACTACTTAAGTCGAGTTCTACTGGGGGCAGAAAGCAACTACTCCCCCATTGAAAAACACTGCCTGGCGTTGATCTTTGCGATAACCAAGCTCAGGCACTATGCGTTGGCGCATGAAGTCCGTCTCATTTCGAAGGTGGACCCCCTCAAGTATTTAATGTCGAAGGCCATATTGACTGGTCGACTTACTAAATGGGCCCTGCTCTTGATGGAGTTCTCAATAACATATCAGCCTCTCAAGGCAGTGAAAGGCCAGGCCATCGCCGACTTCCTCGCTGAGCATCCGATACCGGCTGATTCTCTTTTGAATTGTGAGCTGCCAGACGAACATGCGTTTGACGCAATCGAAACGGTGATACCCGATGGGAACTTTATTTCGATGGAGCATCTTCCATGAAGAAGCGCAAACAAAGTACGCCCATAATCAAATCGGGGGTAGGCCTTATCTTCGTAACTCCATAAGGAGGGATAATGCGCTTCGCTTTCTCCTTAACAGAACCGAGGATGAACAATGAAGCCGAATACGAAGCTTTGATAGCAGGCCTCGAGATCGCCATCGACATGGGAATTGAAAACCTCCTTATATACGGAGATTCCCAACTGG
Source organism: Agapanthus africanus (assembly GCA_030015575.1). Classification (NCBI taxonomy): domain Eukaryota; kingdom Viridiplantae; phylum Streptophyta; class Magnoliopsida; order Asparagales; family Amaryllidaceae; genus Agapanthus; species Agapanthus africanus. Next base: position 198,283,133 of record CM057347.1, on the reverse strand, counting down.
TCGTCAGTCAAGTCAACGACGACTACCAGACGTGCAAGCCAGAGCTGGTGAAGTAAGGAGAGAGAGTACAACAACTGCTGACTCAAATCCCTTCCTACACTTTGGAAAACATACCGCACGCGGAAAATAGCAAAGCGGATGCATTAGCCATGCTCGCTAAAGAACTGGCTGACGAGAACCTCGATGACGTCAAAATTGTGGTACAAAGCCGTCGGGTGCTCGCCCTAGCGGAAATATCTCCGGAATCATCCGAAGAAGAGGGAGCGACTGAGCAGACGACCCTGCAAATAAAAGATCGGGAAAATACCGAGGATTGGAGAGAAGTCTTTATAGACTACTTCAAATCCCGTCGAACACCTGAAGATGCGTCCTCAAGACATCAGCTCATGAAACGAGCTCTGTCTTTCGCCTTCATCAACGATACTTTGTACAAGAGGTCATTCGATCCCTGTGGTTGAGATGCCTGAGACCTGATGAAGCGAAAAGAGTCGTTCAAGAAGTCCACGATGGACTCTGCGGTTCTTACCAAGCAGGCCCGAAGATGAAGTTGAAGATTAAACGGATGGGCTACTATTGGCCCACGATGATCCAGGACTGCCTCGAATATGCGAAGCAATGCCACTCATGCCAGATCCATAGAGACTTCATCCACCAGTATCCAAATCCTCTACATCCAACGGTGGCTAGCTGCCCGTTCGAAATGTGGGGGACTGACATAATCGGCCCCATCGAACCAGCATCATCTAGGGGACATCGTTTCATCCTGGCGACGACTGATTACTTCTCCAAATGGGCAGAAGCAGTACGTTAAGGGAAGTGAAGACGGAGAATATTCTTCATTTCTTCAAGACGCACGTCATTTATCGGTTTGGAACTCCGCGACGGATCATCTCCGATAACGGTCCAGCCTACAGAAGCCACAAGGTTAGTCGCTTCGCGCAACGACACAACATAGACTGGAGATACTCCTCAGTTTATAATCTGCAAGCTAACGGTCTAGCTGAGGCTTTCAACAAAACCTTGACGAAGATCGTGAAGAAGACGGTGTCCCGAAACAAAAAGGACTGGCACGAGAGACTGCAAGAAGCTCTCTGGGCATATCGAACTACGTTCAAGACGGCCACGAACACAACGCCGTACGCGTTGGTATTTGGTACGGAAGAAGTACTCCCCCTCGAGATAGAGCTACCCTCTCTACGAGTGGTAGTCCACTACGAGTTGACGGACGAAGAAAATGCTCACCTTCGGCTTGAGGAGCTTGACGCCCTTGATGAAACCCGGCTCATAGCACAACAAGATCTGGAGGCTTATAAAGCAAAAATGATGCGCTCCTACGAAAGATTGACCAGGCCAAGGACATTCCGCCAGGGCGAACTCATACTAATGGTCAAAAGACCTATGATCCCCAATCGCGCCAAGCGGGAAAAATTCGAGCCGAACTATGAAGGCCCGTACATCATAGACAAGGTCTACCAGGGTGGAGCCTATCTGCTCATGGACATGCATGGTGAGAGACCTTTCAGGCCAATAAATGGTCGTTTCCTGAAGAAATATTACGCTTGACAGGTCAAGGCTTAGGTCAATGATAGATGACGACGACCATGTCCGCTCGCTATCTTTCTAAGCCCGAACTCTATAAGTAGTAACCGGCCTTCTTCAATGATAGACCGAAATGTCCTTAAACTAATGACGGACCGAAACGTCCTTAAACTAACGACGGACCGAAACGTCCTTAAACTAACGACGGACCACTATGTCCTAAAACTGTCTGTTGACCGAGATGTCAATAAACTACGGTGGATTGCAGTATCTCAAAGCCGATATAAAAGAAAAGAAAAAAAATAATAAAAAAATAAAAAAGGTATGTCCATAAGCGAAGTGGGCACGGATGAAAACCCGAAAGGGCTCCGTGAGTAAAAACAGCAGGACTACCAGCGAGTGTTTGTGAAAACCTGAAAGGGCGCAACCTCGTTAAAGGACACTTGCAGGGTCCTCACGACCTTGTAAGGAGAAACCACCCGCGTGAGATCCTTACGACTCACAAAGGAGCAACACACTTAGGAGTCCTCACGATTCCTAGGGAGAAATTACACTTGCGAGATCCTCACGACTCGTAAGGAGAACTCTCTTATGGGACCCTTACGGCTCATAAGATTTGAAAGCCTTAAGTTACAGAGACCTGAACCTGTTCTTAAGAAACTCCCACAAACTTCGATATTGCCCTACAAGCGGCTCATACTGACCTTTGTATACAATCCACGGGCGCGAATAAACATTTCCCTAACAAAAGTCCCGCCCGTGGCTGGGGATATGATCGCACGGTGAACAACCCTTGTAAGTCCTCTCGACTTATAAGGAGAAAACCCTTTTGTAAGATCCTTACGACTTACAGGGGAACACGCACTTAGGAATCCCCATGATTCCCAAGGAGAAAACACACCTACGAGATCCTCACGACTCATAGGGAGAAATACCTTTGTGAGACCCTTACGGCTCATGAAGTCAAAAGCCTTAGTCGACAGGACCTTTAACCCTGTTTACTAAGCCACTTGGTTCAACAGCGACAGAGGCAAATGCTGATTCGCTCCTGGTAACATTCCAGTTGTAGCGGTGCTGATGCCGAAATCGGTGTCTAAAATCCAAGCTTGCAACGAAAAGGCTAGCGAGCCACACATGCATACGAAATAGCCGAAATGATGGGGCAACTTGCAATAAAAAGCAGCAAGTAAAAATGTATGCATATAAAATAGCCGAAATAATTGGGCAATTCGCAATAAAAAGTAGCGAGTAAAAATAAAATAAATAGCCGAAATGATTGGGCACCGCGAAAAACAGCCGAAATGATTGGGCAATCACGACCTTCGTGATATGAAGCTGAAATGATAGAGCATCGCGGAAAAAGAAATAAAATAAAAAATGAAATTTATGACCTACAGGTGATGTTACATCTATCCCTGTACACAATCCAGGGGGCAAACAAAGAAGGGATCATACTCCCCCCCAGGTTTCATCATAAGAAGAAGCCAAATCTCGACGGGCCGCAAGTGATCTAGTGATTGTCTCAACACTCGTCTTGTAATGACAAACACAACTTCAAGCGAAGCGGAACAGCGGCAACTCCCATTTCCATGGCTCGGTGATATACAGATCACCAAGAGTCAAATCCCCACCCCGTGAAATGCGGATACAATCAACAAATTCCTGGTTACGTGGAACGCGGATAACGTCACTCTTTGACCCCGTGGAAAACGTCCAGAGCGGAGTCTGGTCCTTGCAGAGCACGGCAGTGAACCCGTGTGAAGCATCCAGAGCGGAGCCTGGTCCTCGCCGAACACGGCAGTGAACCCGTGGGAAGCATCCAGAGCAAAATTCCTGGCTACGTGGAACGCGGCTTATGTCAGTCCTGACCCCGTGGGAAACGTCCAGAGCGGATCCTTGTCCTCGCAGAGCACGGCAATGACCCCATGTGAAGCATCCAGAGCGGAGCCTGGTCCTCGCCGAACACGGCAGTGAACCCGTGGGAAGCATCCAGAGCAAAATTCCTGGCTACGTGGAACGCGGATTATGTCAATCCTGACCCCGTGGGAAACGTCCAGAGCGGATCCTGGTCCTCACAGAGCACGGCAATGACCCCGTGTGAAGCATCCAGAGCGGAGCCTGGTCCTCGCCAAGCACGGCAGTGAACTCGTGTGAAGCATCCAGAGCAAACACCGGACTGTGGAGTCCTTAAATCTACGGACTATGATGTCCTTAACCTCGACCGTAATGTCTTAAAACTAACGATCAACCATGATGATTCTAGACTGATTTTACCTTGGTTAAAGGGTACATCTCTTCACTCCTTTGATATTTGGCATTGTAATTTCTCAACGTCTTCAAAGAGGTGACGTGTCCCAGTAACCACACATTTCGTGGACTGTGGAGTTCTTAAATCCACGGACTATGAGGTCCTTAACCTTGACCGTGATGTCTTAAAACTAACATTGGACCGTGGAGTCCTTAAACCCACGGACTATGAGGTCCTTAACCTTGATCGTGATGTCTTAAAACTAACATCGGACTGTGGAGTCCTTAAATCTACGGACTATGAGGTCCTTAACCTTGACCGTGATGTCTTAAAACTAACATCGGACTGTGGAGTCCCTAAACCCACGGACTATGATGTCCTTAACCTTGACCGTGATGTCTTAAAACTAACATCGGACTGTGGAGTCCTTAAATCCACGGACTATGAGGTCCTTAACCTTGACCGTGATGTCTTAAAACTAACATCGGACTGCGGAGTCCTTAAATCCACGGACTATGAGGTCCTTAACCTTGACCGTGATGTCTTAAAACTAACATTGGACTGTGGAGTCCTTAAACCCACGGACTATGAGGTCCTTAACCTTGATCGTGATGTCTTAAAACTAACATCGGACTGTGGAGTCCTTAAATCCACGGACTATGAGGTCCTTAACCTTGACCGTGATGTCTTAAAACTAACATCGGACTGTGGAGTCCTTAAACCCATGGACTATGAGGTCCTTTACCTTGACCGTGATGTCTTTAAACTACGGTATCCCGGAGAACGTCCCAAAGCAACCCCTAACCCCGTGAAATACGGATAAGGGTGACTGCACCCAACACTTGCGGGTCCTCACGACCCGTAAGGAAGAAAACTCTCTTGTGAGATCCTTACGACTCCCAAGGGAAAACCCGCTTAAGAATCCTCACGATTCTTAAGAAGAACTTACACTTACGGGATCCCCTCGACCTGTAGGGAGAAAAACTCTTTATGAGACCCTCACGGCTCATAAAGCTTAAAAGTCTTAGGAGGCAGATCTTAACCCTGAATCCTAAGCCATCGCTACCCTGCAAGGAGGCCAAGATAAATTGCCCACAGAACAAGTTCAACCGAGAGAGACACACCATTGAAAAAAAAATATATGTCTTTATTCATGGAACAAAATAGGCACAAAGTACAATTCATGAAAGAACAAAAAATACTCTTATTCAGGAGTATGTGCAAAAAGAAAGGAGAAGATACAAGTCTTCAAGCCGGCGGGTGATTTAGTAATTTTTCTAGCTCATCCTGCTTTTGCTGGGCCATGGCTTCATGATTCAGGATCGCCAGAAGACGGGCCTCCGCCTGAGCTTGCTGGGCCTAATATGAGGCAAGCCGACCTTCGGGCTTCTTCTCGGTAGCTTTGTGGGCCTCAACTCTTTCGCGAGTAAACTCGGCGGCCTTGTCGATGGCCACTACCTCTTTGATAGACTCTTGAAGCACCCGCCAGAGTTCATATGCTTTGTGGGCCTTAGCGGTAAGATTATCTTGAAGCTCGCTCAGCGCCTTAGAAGCCAGCTCCCTCTCTGAGATTTGCGGCCGAGCCTCTTCTCGCACAACAATATGTTCGCCACACGTCGCTCTATCATACCACGCAAGCCCGCTTTCGCGACCGCAACCTCTGAAACAGGACATATACGCTCAAGACCGTATAAACAAGCCTCCAGTCGATAGCAATAGTTGATCTAAAACACGCGCACATCATCTGGTATGGGAAGCGACATGTATATCCTATCAAGCATGCATTCGCAACTATATGAATATCCGAAAAGAAATAGTACCCGAAGCTCTGATGTGCATGCAACATGGTGATAGTGTTCGCAATTAAAGAAATTTCTCATGGGAAAAACACAAAGTTCATTTATGCAAGCAAAAACATACATACGAGTACCCAGCATACATGAACGTTCAACATAAAGCATGCGAAAACTAATACACTATGCTAAAGGGAAAAGGTCGCCAAACAAAGGATCGGTAGCACGAGGGTTAACAAAACAAAGAACAAAATTCTCCATCTCTCTCTCTGCTTTCTCCAACACATCAAAGCGACGGTTTTCGCGAGGAGTCGCTCCCCACCGATTGGCTCCATGTTCGTCCGCAAAAGCAGACATAACCGCCCGCCGAGCTCTTATCTCGCTCAAGAGGTGAACCGAGCGATCTTTCAAAGCTTGAGTAATCAGGCACGCCTCGTGAAACCCCTCAAGCTTTTCTTCAGCCACGTCAAGCATCGCCAGGGTCATCTCCGCCGGGTGAGGAGGGACGTCGGCAAGTACAGCAGCGAGGATCATCCGGAGCCAGAGGGAACCCATTGGGAGGGGGAACCCCCTACGAGTCGAGAGTTCATATATCGCTGAGTCGCATTCGTCGTCGGTAAGGAGAGGGTCCACCAATCGTGCAGCAAAGCGAGGAATCATCTCCTCGATAGGCACTTTCCATGGCTGTCGACGAGCATGTGGACGGTTGCAGGCCATGGCACTCAGTTGTTTCTCAAATTAAATCACGTCAAAATGGGAATAAATTTCTCTGTGAAGAGGAAATAGGCTATGGCCTCAAGACTATAAAGGGGAGCATTAAATGCTGTGCGCGGGAAAAATTGCATGATGGAACCTATTCCAAGGCCCAAAAAAGGGAAGACATTGGAAATCTGGAAAAGGAGCGATTTCCAAGGCGCCTTCTCTGCATCTAATGCCATGCACATAAATATGGCATAAAAAATTGAATAGCCCCATAAAAGTCCCCTCACGTGTGGAGCACGTGAGCACCATGCTTGGTGTGTACTAGAAAGTGAAATAGTGCCCTGCACGTTAAAAACATCGACAGCAACAATAGCAAAATGACAAAATCCCACAAAAAAAGGGGCATGCAAACACAGAAGGACACGATAAGATTTATCATTTATGCCTTAAAAGGTTCATACAAGATAAAAAGAAAACGTTTACAACGGTAAAACCTCGGACGCGGGGCATGGGTTAAGAAACTCGAACGTAACTTTGTCCAAGATCTTCCAGGCATTTCGAACCATCCTAGTATGTTTTCTCTCGCGGTCGCAAGCGTCGGGGTCCTCGCGAATGTCCTCCACCCTCCGATAGGCAGCAAGTATAACCGACTGCTGAAAAGCCTGGTGCAAGAAGGCAATGAGGTTGTCGCGCCTTCTCTTTGAGATTAGGCTCATCAGATACACCGAATGTATCTTATCTTCGGCAGCGTCCAATGCCCCGAGCGGTACACCGGTGCAGAAGAGAGGAAGCGCCTCCCAGATTGCCAGCACGATGAGTCTCAGAAGAGAAGAGCGACGGAGGAGTAGCCGATGGTTGTACTCGTCAAAGCGGCTCATGATCTCAGCGCATTGAGCGTTGGTGAACTCCTGGTTCTGGCTGCGGCCCAATGCACGAATATTCCCGTAAGAAATGAATTCGTCAAGATCGTACAAATGGGCATCCATGACGCCTGAAATAACGAGCATGAAAAATTCATTACAAACTTTTTCCTCTCGGATGTGAAAGAGACAACCCAGGGCAAGGAAACCCTAAGAAGCCTCCATGGGAAGAACTTAGTTCCTCATGGGAATTAAATTCCTTCTTAAAAAAGGGAATTAAATTCCCAGAAGTTTGTTTTTCCAGAGCCAGAGCTCCTTGAGGATGGATTTAAATTTCATGGAAGGGACAACCGACACCATCATCTCCTTAAAGGTTAAAGAGACCCTAAGAGATCTACAGTTTGAAAATTAGAAGGGTTACTGTTCTTGTGGAAGAACTTAAAACAAAAAGAAATGTGTGTTCTTGTCAAAGGGAAAAACCCTTGATCTGAATTTAAAATCCCGTGGTGGTTGCTGGGAAAGTTCTCCGATCGTTCAAAGATCTTTACCTGAAGAAAGGGTCTTCTTGGAACAGAGTTAAACTCTGGAAAAAGTTTGAGGCAGAAAACTAAGCTCTGGAAAAGAGAATTAAATTCTCAAAAGAAGGAAGTTCTCAAAGGAGGAAGATGAGCAAAGTGGAGGCTCTTCTGAAAAGACATGGGCATTTATAGGATGTGATAAAAACGTTTCATCAACCCTACTCCCAGAGCAGATCCGACGGTCACAAAAGTGGCAGCGTTGTACTCACGTGCAGACACGTGAGAACAACGCTGTGGGGGCATTTGTTCCCTGATTAAAAATCAGGAGAAGCCTCAGAGGAGGCATCACGTGCTCACACGTGACCAGTTGTCACGTGTTGGTACGTGACGCTTAAAGCAGCGGCAAAAAGCACATTCATTCCCTGATTAAAATCAAGAAAAAGCTTCAGAAGAGGCATCACGTGCTCACACGTGACCAGTGGTCACGTGCTGGCACGTGATGGTTAAGCAGCGGCCAGAGAACAGAGCGCAGAAGGAGAGAAACCCATTTCAGGGGTCACGTACCTACACGTGACCAGGGGTCACGTGCCTACACATGACCAGGGGTCACGTGGCCACACGTGACAGCCTTATTCTTTAACAGAATTAAAATTCTGAGGATGAATCATTCAAATCTTTCCAAAATGGAGAAAGATTATTTGAAACCGTTGGATTAAAAATATAAAGGTGATTAAACATCAACAATTTATGGAAAAATCTTGGACTTGGAAAGATTTTCCCCATAAATCTAACCGAAATAACAAAGAAATATCTTTGGATTTAAAATCCAATGGTGAATAAAATTCACCTAACAATCTAAAGGCCCAGATTAATGATAAATATAAATCAAATCTCTCAATGAGAGATTTACTTAGCAGATTGATTCTTTTCCTTCTCCTATAAATCGGAGCCAAGAAAAGAAGAGAGGGACTTTTTTTTGAGACCTTTGGACCTTTTCTTTTGATACACACAGAGAGAGATACAGAGCCTTTGATTCACTGCAAAAGGAAAACCCTAGGTAAGAGAAAGAAAGGGATGCTTAAAAAGAGAATTTAATTCTCAAAAGAGTTTAACTTTTATATAAAGAAAAGAACTTAGTTTTTTCTCTGATGGAGGATCTGCAAAGTGCACATCTCCCCATGAATTGAGAATTTAATTCTCACTGGGTTGAGATCCTGCCATGCAGATCTAAAACACAGAGGAGGAACTGAGTTTTGAGAATTTAATTCTCACAGAATTACAGGAATTTAATTCCTTTGAGATAAAATTAGGGTTCAACCCTATGTAATGGGAATTTAATTCCTTCAAAATAAACAGAACTAGGGTTTAACCCTAATTGAGAACACAATTCCCTCAAACTCACAGGAATTTAATTCCCTTAAGAAAAGAAATTAGGGTTTAACCCTATTAAGAATATAATTCTTCAGAAGAAAGTAGGAATTTAATTCCTCTAAAGTTTGTCGCTAGGGTTTAACCCTATTAATTCTTAAAAGATGAACAGATCTTTAAAACATGCAGAGTCATGTGCTACCACGTGACCCCTGCAAAGATCCATAGAAAGAACTCTGAAGTAAATGCCTCACGTGTTACCACGTGACTCCTGCAAAGATCCACAGAAAAGAACTTTAAGGCAACGCCTCACGTGCCCCATATGATCTCTAAAGCACACAAAGAAAAAGAAACAGAAAAGAGCTCTAAGGCACCCTCACGTGTCGACACATGACCCCTAATGAACATTCTAACAGATCAAAGAGCAGGCCCCCATCACGTGCCCACACGTGATGGCTTTCAGAATTAAAAGTGTTAAACACTTATCTGTAGAACAAAATAAAGGGAAGCATGGCGCTCTCGCGTGTTACCACGTGACCCCTCTTGCCTCAGTGTTTAACACTAAATTGAAACTTCTGTATCCAGTGTTTAACACTGATTTGCCTTAGTGTTTAACACTAATTTGGAATCTCTATTTCCAGTGTTTAACACTGATTTGCCTAGTGTTTAACACTAATTTGAAAACTCTGTTCCCAGTGTTCAACACTGCTGGTCTCTAGTGTTTAACACTAGCTTTAGCCCAACTGGCTAAGTTTCCAGAGGCAAAGCCTCTCCTTTAATGAACCAACAGAGGGCCAATACCCCCAAACATGATTGGACTTAGCCCAAGCTGGCCATAAGTCCTCAATTCCAATTCAACTGGGCCAATGGGCTCAGAATATAATAATTGATCTTAGTTTCCAAATTGGACTGCAGATTACTTAATCTACCTTGGTTCAAGGGTACATCTCTTCACTCCTTTGATACTTGGCGTTGTAATTCCTCAACGTCTTCAAAGAGGTGACGGGTCCCGATGACCATCCATTGATACGGACTGTGGGGTCCTTAAACTCATGGACTATGAGGTCCTTAACCTTGACCGGAATGTCTTAAAACTAACAACGGACTATGACGTCCTTAACCTTGACCGTGATGTCTTAAAACTAACATCGGACTGTGGAGTCCTTAAATCCACGGACTACGACGTCCTTAACCTTGACCGCAATGTCTTAAAACTAACATTGGACCGCAATGTTCTTAAACTACCTATTGACCGCAATGTCACTAAACTAAACAACAGGGCTCTCTTAAATTTCTCTCTTGTTGGATCTAAACGATCCCGTTTAGTCGATCTTAGTCTAAAACTAGACTAATGTATCCTTAACCAACGTTTAAGTCGATCTTAGTCTCAAATGAGGTTAACGTATCCTTAAATACAACCCCCAAACCCAAATCTAAGAAAGATACGGATTTGGACTAGTCCACGCTCTACGGGTGACGACATAACTCAGTCTCCGTATACAATCCACGGGCAACCAAACACAAATCAAACACACACGACACGAAGTGACCATCTGGAGAAGGAGAAAGCTGTTACCGCAATGTAGTAGCGTAATTAACTGCAGGGGCTTGCGCTTGCAGGGAAGAGCGTCACCACAATCAAAAACCCCTCAAGCGAGGGGGAATCTGACGAAGTCTACTATATCGGACGCATCCGTTTAAACCTTCGATACATGGTGCCATAAATCAACTTGGTATCTTCTGAGAGGTGGACGGATAGCTCCAATCAGTATCTGCCCCGAATTTCAGGCAAGACGTCCGTCGCGCCGTCCTTCGGAGGGGAACAACCATCAATCTCCTCAAAACCCATTGAGATCCGCATGCAACAGGAGATCACCTCCAAGATCCATCGGGAGATCGACGGAAGACAACATCTGACGGAGACCCGAAAAGGACCTCCATAAAAAACTATAGACGAATTTGTCATAATTCTAAAAGACCAGTGAATATATTTTATAATAAAAAAACATTTTCTTAAAAGAGTAAAATTTCATCCGGAAGTTATTTTTCTTTAAAAGGGTAAATTTTATTTAAATACCCAAAATTTACCCTAAACTTTTAGGGTTCTCTATATAATTAGAGATAATATCATGGATTTGTCAGATTGCAAATAATGGTTTTTTCTTTATGAACTGCCTAGGATTAAGATATAGAAGTCTGTGAATTTGAGATATTTGTTTATGATTTGCAAAGTTTAGAATATTGATCAATGATTAATAAAAATAACTTTTTGGCACGTGTGATGCACGCTGCTACTAGATTAATAAGATAAGAAATCTAAAATTAAAATGATTTGTTAATGTTGTAATTTAAAAATATCTATATTTTATTAGTTTGACTTTTTATTGATTTATTATCTTAAAATATTTGAGAAAAATCCAGAAGTAAACTTCTTCTTTTTTTGAAATTCTGTAAATTAAATACATAGGTTTTACAATTTTTTTAAGTCCACCTTACCACAACGAAAAAGACTTGGGACATATATCCGCCTTACTCGATGCTGTAAATATGTTTTTCTTCATCACCATTATGTTGTAGGTTGAATATGTAAGTAGACGCTCGTGCTCGTGCCGCTAACTTGAGGCCAAGGCGGAATGCAAAACGAAAATTTTAAAAAAGAGCACTAACTTCTGCATTCTAGAATCGATTCCAAACACTAAACTAGCTAACAAAAAAGGAGGTTAACTACTCGGTTAGGTGTTCATGTCACGACCCGAAATGGCACGTGACTGGCACTTGAATCATGTGAAGCCTATAGGACCCCACCTAATTCAAGTAATCCAAAAGCCCAGAAATCTAAACCATTTGAAAAGAGAGTGAAGGAAAAACTTAGTTTTAAAGTAAGTGTTTTAACAAAATAAGCCGTAGTAAGCATTTTTAAAACATCAAGTCTTTTCCAAAAATTTCGGCAGAGTTTCCTTTGTAAATACTGGCCCCAAACGGGTAGAAACATGCATAATATACATAATGAATAAAGGCATCCCCATGCGGGAGCTAGCTCTTCGCCAATTGGCGGATACAACCACGCAAGACATATAATATACAACGCCGAAGGGCGAGGATCCAAAACTCAGAAAGAAAACCAATATCCTCAAGAAAACCAGAGAACCAATAATAATACAAGCGCGCGACTCTAAGGTCGAAAGAATATTCACCGGTCTTCTAAGTCTATCAAATAATACAAGTCTGGTTGATGGAATTACTAGATACAACTGAATGTCAATACAAATACTACGGTGGTCACGATACAAGTGAACCCACCTACCAAAGCAACCACCCGGAAGGAAGCAGTGTGCCAGCAAAACCGCCAAGGGAACCTGTACGGCAAAACCTGCAAGAAACTGTGGCACAACGGGGGTGAGTTGCCAACTCGTGAGTAGAAAATATCACCGAGCAGAAATCGCATGTATGACTCTCTCCTAGGTCATACAATAATAATATCCTCAATAATATAACCTGAAACTTCTAAACATAAGTGTAATATCAAGTGCCCATGTCAGTGCCTCAGGTAGCAACATGTCACATATATGATGTACGAATGTATTAGGAATAAAAGTAAAATACATCTCGTACGAGAAAACTGTTTTCTTATCTCAGTGAGATTTCTGTATAAAATCGAAGTATCATCAATGAAATCAACAGCGAATCCGTGTCAAGCATCGACACAAAACATATATCCCAATATCTCAATATCTCGGGCTCCGGCAATCCGGACTGGTCCGTATCATCAAATCTCAATATCTCGGGCTCCGCATGATCAGGATCGACCCATAACTCCGAACGGTATCCTCCGGATATCCGTCGAGTCCTATACAATCATCGGTCGGTAGTACTCCCCTACCAGGCTCAACGCCTTCTCAATATGTCCATCTTGCCCCGGGGTACCACACCGGGTCCACCATGCACCCGCAGACGGTCCCTCCTCCTACCTCGATTCGGGTGTATGATACCACTCGAGAACCGAGAAAACTCATGGTGGACATCACAAATATCATATCACGAGAAAACCGCAATTTCTATCTTTAGAAATGATAATGAGTTTATAAATTCTTGCGGTTTCCCCAAATCCAGAAATCTCATGGAAAATCCGAATTTCAAACTCAAGAGTAAATAAACAGTGAATTACTGGCATAAAGCCCCATAATATTGCATATCAGCATGAACGTATAAATGCATGAAGTATCTCAGTAATAAATGCAATGTCTAAACTACTATATGAAAGCAAGCGTACTAGTACTATGTCGAAACTACCAGCTAGCAATTTATACCAATGAAGTAGTGTTTTCTAATGTGTACGTGACATGAAAATTACCGATGGTGATGTGTGTGAGCCGGCAAGCAAATGTACGTGGAGCATACGCATCATCGGTAATGGTGCTGGTGTCCTGACAATAGGGTTCATAATGACTAAAGAAAACGTAGGTATAAGCATACAATGCGATATGAACAACATGAATTAAACGGAGAATGAATAGTAATCGCAACAATGAAGAATATACATTTTATATATGAGTCATACAGTGTTGACATTTGAAATGACACGAATCGTGGTTTTTGGAAAATAGGGGCTACGGTGTTTTTAAGAAAAAGTACCTCCTTTGAAAAAAAATCCGTAATATCTCTCGACCTGTCTTAAAAATACTCACGATTCGTTAGTTTTGAAAATAAGTATGACTCGAGCCCAGTCTAAAATCTACCAAGTAAACTACAGGACAAAGCTAAGAGACTAATCAAAGGGTAAGGAAAACTACCTAAGTCCGAGTCGATATATCTAGTAGTCGGTGATCCCGCCTCAATAGCGTCACGTACGATGAAATATATCATACGACATCCTCGAGTCAAGAGGGCGGATCAATCATCATATTTATATATCGTACGGTAAAATCTATCGTACGACATCCCAAATCGGGGTACGGGTCAATTATCACATATAAAACATTATTTATCTGGTATCATTATCATCATATCCTGAATTAGGGGTACTGATCTAAAGTCTAGCACATTCCGATACCATCATACATATATATCCGCGTGTGTACGAAAACACATCGCCCAATGATCCACTCATATATCATGTCGTATATCATAACACAACCCAATTCACATCACCGATCTCACGGCATCATACCCAATCACATCGACTCATCTCCAAATATCATATACTATCCTCATCATACTTGTATACGTATGTGTATATATATATATATAGCAACACATCCACATACATACATACATACATACATACATATATAAATATATATATATATATTTATATATATATATATATATATATAGACACACACACACATACATATATCATATACACCAAAACATAACCCGTATGTGCATGTGTGTGTGTGTACCTTATTCTAGGGTTCGCGACTAAGAACTAACTAAAAACGTTTCTTCCAATTACACTAAAAGTAACCCAAGCTCTCCTAAAATCTTTCTTGCTAATTATCCACGTTTCACAAAAACACATATATAAATATAACATATCATATGCTATACTACGAACTGCGGGGGTGCTATACGCCATCCACCCGACTTCCCCCGTAGATATATATCTACTCACCTTGATCGTTGCTTTCTGAAGTCGATGACGCTCGTTTTACCTTGTCATCCTGAAGTCTACGCGAAGTACCTACATATCACAAAATATATCGTATCGCATCAAAATCCGACTCAAAAACCGACACGACACGCGAGGTGCTCATAGGTTAGAACCTATAGCCTACGCATGCAAAAACAACCAAACAACCCTCGTCGTTGACGTACAAACTGTAAGGTTACTAGGCACTATCACAAGGGTCTATAAGGCATCAACCATGCCGAATTAAAAATTTTCAAGTGCCGAACAACCTAAAGCGAGGATCTTTGCTAGATAATTAGGGTTAACAAAGCATGTAAACGACATTACATCTAAAAGAAAGGGATTACAACCTTTGTAGTCCGTTCCTTCGCTTCATAAGCTCCGAGTAGTAGTCCCTTCGCCGTGATCCATGAACTCCTGGACACTAGAGAAGCTCCACAAGCCGAATGATCCATGCTTGCTTGAAGTCTTCCTTTTCGAAAATGATCTACCTTGAAGAATCTTTAACTCAAGCTCTCACTTCTCTAATCAAGTATTAGTGAAGTGAACACCCTATTCTAAGTGGCTAGAATAGATAAGGATCATGAAGTAGGAATTTAGCTCTCTTTTTCTTTCAATTTCTCACACTTATTCATCACTAACCAAAAGCTAGAAAACTTTTCAAGGAGGAAGAAGAAGAAGAAAAGTATTTGTGATGAATAATGAATTATTGCTTTGGTTACAAATCAACCCTTGAGTTAAGAATGAATGGATTAACTCATGTAGAGAATAAACCTAAGGTAAAGGGTTTGGGTTGGGTAAGAAAATATCCATACAAAATATCTTAGCTAAAAACAAAGAAAGCTTCTTGAGGCTTCTTGAAAAAGCTAACCCAAATGCTAACCCAAATCAAACCTAACTAGTTTAATCTTCACAAATCATGTTGCATTTGTAATCAAAACTTGTTACAATATTATATATCACATATATAATATATTTTTGTAACAAAAGAAAATAATACAATTAACATATATCGCATATATATCAATGTATTAACCGGTGAGAAAATGAATCAATAAAGCGAGCTTATATTAGTTAATGTAATGTAATATATCACATATATAATTATACATTAAATTATCGAATCAACACTTGATCAAACAATCCGGCTATATCTCATATAACCGACTAATATAACATGTACCGATTCATCGAGTCAACACTTGATCTGATGACCCGGCTATATCACATATACCCGCCTGTTCATACCAGAATATTGCATTTTATACCGCCCATTCTTACGTTCGTTTAGTTATAGGCAGGTGCTTTAAATCAGTGTTTGCTACATATTTACAGGATACTGGTTCTCAGCTCTAAACAATGAAATTCATGGAAAAGTACGACAAATTCCGGATTACTGCCAACCACAGATAAAACACGGGTCTCCGCTCTCTATCCGTATGTTGCCGCACACCAGTTTAAGGGACAAAATGGCAAATCGGTTGTCGTTTTCATGCACAAAGCACAATGGCAACACAAAATCCAAGAAATCTACGCGGAGCTCGAGAAAATCATGGCAAAAGATCCATATCACATCACCTTTTGATCTACTGAAATTCTGGAAGAATTATGAAGAGCTTCTGAGAAAAGTACTATACTACACTGAAGAGAACCACAAACCAGGAAAACCCACCCAAGTGCATGACCCAACCCCTCTTTATGGCCTTGGTTCCGCGGCATAAGCGCGCTTAGGCCGCGGAACCGTGGCCGTATAGGCTCGTCAGTTGGAAAGTTTTCAGGGGCTTTTTGGTCAATTCATATAGTGTCAGAATGTTGCCCTAGGTTCTCTGTTTACTGCCTATAAATAGCCCAGAACTTACCAAGCCATGGGTGTTCATTCTTATGCCCTCTTTTTGTTAGCTTTTAGTTTTCTTCTTCTTCTTCTTCTTCATCTTTCCTCCATTAAATTGTTGTGAGAGCTTTTGAGTGGATGTTAAATGAAGATGAGGGTTTTTGTAACATTCTTTTGCTTAGCTTCCCCCTTGAGCTCTCTACCTTAACTTGATCTTGCAACCTCTTAAGTGAGCTTGCAAGTTTAAGTTTTGGTCATTGATCTCAAGGGGTTGTATCATTTTGTTCTCTCTTTTGTGCTTCATTCTCCATGAGTTCTTTGCCTTTTCTTGATCTTGCAACCTCTTAAGTGAGCTTGCAAGTTTAAGATTTGGTTATTGAACCCATGTCTTGTATTTGGTTCTATGGTTGGTATTGTTATTTTCTTGCTTATTTCTTTCTTGCTTTTTATTACCTTGCTTTACTTTCATGCACTTAAATTCCATGCACTTTTAATTACTTGCTTGTAATCTTTTCTTTTCTTTGTTTATCTTTTCTTTTGCTCTTTTTGGTTCGTTTTATGAATGGTTGTAATATGTGTTGTTAAGAATGAATACGATATTGTAAGTTAATATTTCTTTGCTTATTTCCTTTTCCCGTTATTTTCCTTTGAACTCCGTCCAAACATTACGCAAGCGCTCCGTTAGGCACGCTACCCTACCAAGGTAACGGTGATTCCTAAATGCGACCGGTTGCGTTCGGTTTGGCCGGAGGTGAAAGCAAGAGACAAGAACGGAAGGACAAGGGTAAATAAGCCGGATTCCACGAATACCGTACTTAAATCCCCTAATCCACGTTGTTGCCAATTGCTCTAGCTTCAATTGGTTAAGACTCGGCTCAAAGGTTTTGAGTGAGGATTTCTTTAGCTTACACTTTCGTATCTTTTTCTTAACAACTTTATACTTGCATATAAAACACATAGCTTAGATTTGAACAAACATATACAAATTCTTCATTGACTCGTCTAAAACAAGAACGGACATACAATCATCTCCCTGTGTATCGACCTGTGCTCAACCGGCTAGATGCAAAGCGACACCGTCCTGATCGCGGTTATAACTTTAGAACTTTGAACATCCGACACGCCAAAAGCGGGCGATCAAATGGCGCCGTTGCCGGGGAGACGGTAGCGTATTTTCTTTCTTGTTATTTGGGTTAATATTCTTTTTGTATATATTTATATAAAAAAAAATCTTTTTGTTATTTTTTGATCATTTTTGTGTGCAAGAGTGCAGATTTTTGCGGATTTACAAACTGCGATTGTGGGGAGCAAAGTGTACGTTCAAGGTTAAGGTGATTACGAAGTACAGTGCCAAAGATCCGGGAAGTTTGACCCGTGCAAGCGAACTTTTCAAGCTTACCGGAATTGATTCAACGGGGGTTTCCTAACCCAAAAACTTAACGGTACGTATTTCTTAAACACCTTCTTCTCAAATTCGACGCATCCAATATACTATTCTTTGCAGGATTCTTTGCAAGTTCGCTAGCAAACGATAAAAATTGACTAACCCGTTTTTGTTGCAGTGCCGCGCTTAAATTAAAAAAAACCCGATTGTTTGATTCTTTATAGAATTTTTATTGAATTGCGCATTGCATACATTAATACGGACTTAAGGGCAAGCGAACCCCACAACATACGGTAAAGGATTTCATCACCTTTTCCGTGGCCCACAAATCACGAACTTGAGCATAACGTTTACCTGCACAAACTTTAAAAGAAACTAGACTTTAAGCCTTAAGGACTTCGCGCTCACTAGGAGAAGTTAACTGTGTTTAGAACCTCGCTTAACGGTACATTGTTTACGGGGTGTCTAGGAAAGTGTTAACGGCGAAACCGCCAAAAGAGAAAGGGTTATTTAATTAAGGACCTTCGCGAAAGCGTCGGAAAACCTCCCCTTATTTCTGCACTTACCTGGCCTCGTGATCAGTGTATCTTGAGCCCGTTTCTCGACACAGTTTTACTTCGACAATCAAGTTCTGGAGCAGGTCTAGTCGACCTAGGTGAACCCTAGAACGATTAGGTGTGTGGTATTTTTGTGCCGTGATTGTTTTTGGTCCAGATTCATTTTGTGTGTATATTTCAATCTTTTGTTAATAGCTAACTAAATAAAAAAATTTAAAAAAAAAATCGCATTCTTTTTTCCCTCCTTTTCTCTGCCTTTCTTTCTTTCTCTCTTCATATCATGGGTACCCCACCTCGCAAAACTCTTGCCGAACTTTGGTACCCACAACCAGATATTACTTCTTACAGTTCTTGCTTTGGCCGAACATCGAACGATCCCTCCATGCCCAAAATTTCATTGAAAGATCGCATAGACGCGTCTAGGACAAACACTTGCCCTCCGCAATCCACTTTGTATCAACCTTTTCAACCTCCCGCACCCGCTTATGTTGATACCCCTTTTGCAAGTCGTCCTTTGTCCATCGCTGAACGTATTGAACAATCTCATAGCCGATCTTTCACTCCTTTCACCACTTCAAATTCTTGGGATCAACAATTCCATTCACCTTCGTATCCAAATGTTGATCCTACCCCTGTCCAGCCATTCAATTCCTACCAGTCTTACCCAACTTTTGCACCTTCCCTAGACATTGCTTCTGAACCGTCATTTGGGAGTTTCCAGTACCAAAACAACTTTGAATCTTTTACTGAAACCCCTTCACAACCCATGTCTAGTCTGGAACAGTCATTGGAAGACTTTAGGGTAGCGTCGTACCAACAGATGATGGATTTGAATGCTTCCATGGCTGCCCTCATACAACCTAGTGACCCAGTAGCTAGTTTTTAACTAGCTCCAAATTTTCCAATGTATGAAGAGGCGGTAGGACAGGTTGAGAATTTGAGCGGAGAGAGTGAGCCATATACCCTTCCAAATCAAACCTACCCGTTTCAACTTGAATCCCACAACTCCTGTTTTGAAAGTCTATCGAGTGTCCCAAATGATTTTTCAATTGAAGATAGAACAGATAATGAGTTGTGTGACCTTGTAGTGTTTGATTTGCCCGACTGTGAAGGGTCCCTTTCGAGTGAAACCGCACCCAACCCTTTTGACCTCTACACCTCCATCTTAGAACCTGAATTGATTGATATCCATGCTTTTGTTGAGGTGTCTGAGAATATAGATTTTCACTTGATTGAGGATATTGACGCTGGGAATATTTTGGATGATGAACCCGTAGATTTAGCTGAGTTTTTCTCTCCTATTCATCATCCTGAGTCATTAAAAGTTTTTCCCGAACCCCATATGCGTTTGGATTTTGAGGATAAACACATGGATGTGCTTAACTTTGAGGAGACTATTGAGGATATTTTTGAGGATGAACCAGTTTTAATTGATGAGTCGGATTTTCCAATTCATCCTGTTCCTTTCATTGACTGTGTACACCCTCCTGAACCTTTAACCGATAACCTTCCTCAATCACCTACCTCCATCATTTCTATTGTTCCGACATTGCAAGAAACCGTATCATTTTCACTTCCAGTGTCTGGTTTACCAAGTTCGGCGTACCCATGGTTTCTCACGAATCTTGAGGGATTTGACCCCATTTCTCGACGGGTTAATAGATTAGCACAATCGCTTTTTACACATCGGTCATCATGAACTGTGCTAATTTATTCGCTCCATTTCCACCCTCAAGTTTGTATTCCACTTCTTTCTCCCTTCCGCCATTCTTCCTCTCATATGTAAGTCGATGTACAACACCCCACGACTTGCGGGGAGGCGGAAATATGAAAAACGATCTTGTTCTTTGCTTAAACATCGACTAACCGCACGAATCGAAGCTAAACGATAACTAACAAGAAACATAGAAGTTCTATACTACTATGTTTAGTGATTATACCTAACGAATCGTGTCCTTCGTCTTTGCGAACTCCTCCTCCTCCTCGGCCTTCTCGAAGTAGTAGACGATCCACCCGAGTGCTTTACTCCAAGCTTAGCCTCTAAACTTGAGGCAACTAACCTTCCTTAAGTGCTAATCAAAGAAGCTAGGTGATATAGAGTGAGGGTTATGGTTTAATTAGTCTAACTAATCCTTGTACTCAACACATGAGAGGGGAGGATTAGGGTTTGAAGAGGGAGAGCTTGAGGAGAGAGAAGATGAAGATAATAATGAAGTGAGAAGAATGAGTTATCATAATATATATCAAGCATTTCTTTTTATCAAGAAAAGAAAAGAAATGAATTTAACAACCATGCTTGATAATATCTAATGATGATTCACATCCATGAGTCATTAAGCATTTATGATGCATTAATGACATGGATGAATCATCCATATGACTCACTAATCACATTCATTGTATATGCCACCTAAACCTCATTAGTCACCATCTTCTAGAAGCTTCTCGCTCAATTACAAGAACGCCCCTCCTTTCCGCAAAAATACGGAAAAACTTTAGACTGTATAAATCCAATAACCGGATACCAGTAACTGGCTTAAACCAAAGCCGACTGGTAAAAACTGTCCGAAAGTCGTACGTGTGTAAACACACGTATGCGTCCGAACCCTTGTCGTAAAACCATACGACCTCTATATCGTTTCGCCTGGAGTAGGAAAACTCTCTGTGTGGGACTCTAGAGACTCGACTACTACGCTGGCAGTGGGTTTAACCACAGACCGCAAGCGGCACTAGCTGTACGTAACGGTCCCCAGGTAGATGTCGATAAGAAGGCCGATGAGGAAACCCATCCAAACTCCTACTGAGCCTGCTGTGACAATTTCCATACAGTCCGGTCCGTTCGTCTAAGACTATCGCATATCGGGCCTAGGGGGCGGTAAGCGTCAGTCCCCTAATAGCGGTATAAGTCGTGTCGGAGCGAAACCCATTACACCCTGAGAAACTACTGGAACCTACCAGCAAATCTCGTTTGCCCTGGCCAAGGACTTTGCGTAATGGCTCTCTGACACAGCGCGATATCAACCCCCAATACCGGGAGAGACGAATCCTGTCTAACCGCCACTGCCTCCAAGTGCTCGGGACTGTACCCAACTGCTACCTGTTTGCACGACTCCTTTGAGCCGTGGTAGGGTGGCAATCTAAGAACAGTGGGACACACTCGAGGCGAAGTAGCAGTGTCAAGTCTGCGGACTATGCTGTACTCATGTCACCTGGGAACTGTTCACTGACTACTGGTATAAAACCAACCAACAGTTCCCTGTGAGTCCTGTCCGGTGTACCCGTAACCTAACGAGCACCTGCATACTATCTCCAGTACGACGTACTGACGGCTGTGGGACAGACCATCTCCCCAACTGGGATGAGAAGCGTACACACTAGTCTACTCCGGAGTATCGATGCTCTGTCTCGATAATCCAACGACCAGGGACCTGAATAAGGATGTGCTTATAGACTACCCAGCCCCCACTAGTGTGACTGCCATCACAACGCTGGTAGTCAAGCAAGATCCTAAGAGCTCTATCAATACGTATACTCACATATTAAGATAGAAAAACCAAGTAGCATACTACCATGTTTAGCAAGACTGTTATATACATGTGAATATCCCAAGCTTCCATTAAGTAATATACAAACTAGTATGATACAGTAATGGCCTTCTAGGGCATAAACACTAACATCATATACCTAGACCGTATACCACTTCTATCTCCATACGGTCTCGCGTATTCTCCCTCTCTTTTCTCTACGCCTTCTTCCACCAACCTATAAATTATAGCGATAAAATCTTTGAATGGTTGGTGCTCACTTTTGGCCTGTGTAAGGCCTTGTATAGTTTGAAACTGTTTTCTTTCCCCCCAATCCTGAACTTCACCGCTTAAACAGTGGAAACACTGTTTCACTTAAGTTTGGGGGGACCTTTTTTTTGTATATATCTTTTTTGGTTTTCTTTTTGTTTTGTATAAAAATTTCTTTTGGAGAGAGCCGACAATTTTGACCCTCTTGGTGTAGCCTGACAGTGAGGGCACTGTCAAGTTTAAGTTTGGGGGTGTGCTCGGTAAGCTTTCTACCTTCGCATTCATTTGTATATTTTGAATTTGCATACCTATTTAAAAATCCATAAAAATCAGAAAATTTTCTAAAAACATAAAAACTTTTTGTCAAGTTAGCTAGTGGGAGAACTCTGATTCAACATTTCGACGGTTTTGTTTGATAAGATAAGAATAATTAAATCTTATTTTTAGATTTTGAAAACCTGAAAGATAACTCTCCTTTGAAGTTAACTATAGCTGATATACGTCTTTACATCACACTACACGTGTCGTGAGTTTTGGAAATTAGATGAAAAGTCTATTATGTCTAAAAACTTTTAAATGGATAAATGATTTTCTGAGGATCAAATAGGTTTGTTCTGAAATAAGTAATATCAAGAATAATTTATGAAGTGAAGCGAAAATGAAGGAATGTTATTGATGCCTTAATTGGAACTAATTCTGAAAAATAACCCATATGGAACTTAATTGGAATTATTACACACCTAACCCACTAAAACACGTCTTTTATCCAAAAAATAACTGAACTGCCGGTTATATCTCCGTTCGTATTGAATCATCATGATTTTCACGCTAAATTGTCTTTTGTTTTTGGACCTAGGTAACTTGAGTAATTAAGTCCGCTGGGGTGTTTCTACACCTAATGCCCTAAAGCCAACTGGTTTGGGTGCATTGGCCCAAAGCTCGTTAAGAAGCCTAGAAAGTCCAGATTAAAACAAAGTCAAGCAAGTGTTCTCTCCGAGTTAAAATTCCTAACGGTTCTGTGTGTGAGAATAATCTTGACAAAAGACAGGTTTTATAAAAAATATTTCTAGCGGAGATATGAAGGTTTTATTCTATGATAAAGACTATTGCACGTTCATGGAGGTGTGTATGAAATGAAAACAAGAAAAATGTGGAGTGAAAAATAAGACCTAGTTTCCTGTTAGGGAAGATAGAAATTCTGAAGTTGAAAATTTACTGGAAAACGAAACTTGAAAAATGCTTAACTCTTTATAAAACTTATGTGATCCTTTTAAAATTTTTATCTGGGCTTTATTGTGTGACATGATGACTTTAATCGATCCTTCTGGAACTTAACGATACTATTTGCACTGCACGTAAAGACATATAAAATCTTTAGTTAAATAAGAAGCGAGGTGTGAAAAATAAGGGTTCGATAGTCTAGACTTAGGATCATAGAATTGTTATTTTCTGAAACAAAACTTTAGGGTTTGAATCATAGTTATTTTGCAAAACTAGCGTGACCGGATTTTGTGGGTGTAATCCGCTGAAAACCCTCAGGAGACAACACTCCTTCTACTAGGGACACCTAGAGGTTTAACGGCTTGTTGCACGAGCTCAGTGCAATCGCGTTCCCTGCGAAAGTGCGGTTAGGACTTTTTTTTGTGAATAATTGGTTTTGCTCGGGACGAGCAAAAGTTAAGTTTGGGGGTATTTATTCATAAAAGAATATTGCATTTTATACCGCCCATTCTTACGCTCGTTTGGTTATAGGAAGGTGCTTTTAATCAGCGTTTGCTACATATTTACAGGATACTGGTTCTCAGCTCTAAACAATGAAATTCATGGAAAAGTACGACAAATTTCGGATTACTGCCAACCACAGATAAAACACGGGTCTCCACTTTCTATCCATATGTTGCCGCACACCAGTTTAAGGGACAAAATGGCAAATCGGTTGTCGTTTTCATGCACAAAGCACAATGGCAACACAAAATCCAAGAAATCTACGCGGAGCTCGAGGAAATCATGGAAAAAGATCCACATCACATCACCTTTTGATCTACTGAAATTCTGGAAGAATTGTGAAGAGCTTCTGAGAAAAGTACTATACCACACTGAAGAGAACCACAAACCAGGAAAACCCACCAAAGCGCATGACCCAACCCTTCTTTATGGCTGCGGTTCTGCGGCATAAGCACGCTTAGGCCGTGGAACCGCGGCCGTATAGGCTCGTCAGTTGGAAAGTTTTCAGGGGCTGTTTGGTCAATTCATATAGTGTCAGAATGTTGCCCTAGGTTCTCTGTTTACTGCCTATAAATAGCCCAGAACTTGCCAAGCCATGGGTGTTCATTCTTATACCCTCTTTTTGTTAGCTTTTAGTTTTCTTCTTCTTCTTCTTCTTCATCTTTCCTCCATTAAATTGTAGTGAGAGCTTTTGAGTGGATGTTAAATGAAGATGAGGGTTTTTGTATCATTCTTTTGCTTAGCTTCCCCTTTGAGCTCTCTACCTTAACTTGATCTTGCAACCTCTTAAGTGAGCTTGCAAGTTTAAGCTTTGGTCATTGATCTCAAGGGGTTGTATCATTTTGTTCTCTCTTTTGTGCTTCATTCTCCATGAGTTCTTTGCCTTTTCTTGATCTTGCAACCTCTTAAGTGAGCTTGCAAGTTTAAGATTTGGTTATTGAACCCATGTCTTGTATTTGGTTCTATGGTTGGTATTGTTATTTTCTTGCTTATTTCTTTCTTGCTTTTTATTACCTTGCTTTACTTTCATGCACTTAAATTCCATGCACTTTTAATTACTTGCTTGTAATCTTTTCTTTTCTTTGTTTATCTTTTATTTTGCTCTTTTTGTTTCGTTTTGTGAATGGTTGTAATATGTGTAGTTAAGAATGAATACGATATTGTAAGTTAATGTTTCTTTGCTCATTTTCTTTTCCCGTTATTTTTCTTTGAACTCCGCCCAAACATTACGCAAGCGCTCCGTTAGGCACCCTACCCTACCAAGGTAACGGTGATTTCTAAACGCGACCGGTTGCGTTCGGTTTGGCCGGAGGTGAAAGCAAGAGACAAGAACGGAAGGACAAGGGTAAATAACCCGGATTCCACGAATACCGTGCTTAAATCCCCTAAATTGCTCTAGCTTCAATTGGTCAAGACTCGGCTCAAAGGTTTTGAGTGCGGATTTCTTTAGCTTACACTTTCGTATCTTTTTCTTAACAATTTTATACTTGCATATAAAACACATAGGTTAGATTTGAACAAACATATACAAATTCTTCATTGACTCGTCTAAAACAAGAACGGGCATACAACCATCTCCCTATGGATCGACTCGTGCTCAACCGGCTAGCTGCAAAGCGACACCGTCCTGATCACGGTTATAACTTTAGAACTTTGAACATCCGACACGCTAAAAGCGGGCGATCACCGTCCGAAATCATATATCGCGAGAATAGAATATGGTATCTCATATCGTATTATTCTCGGTCCCGCACATATCACATATGTGCTCCTACTCCATTTTGCCTGAGTCAGGAAACCTCTGTGAAGGACTCTAAAGAATCGTCAATACGCCGGCAGTAGGTGATGATCATATCAAACACCCACAAGCTGCAAGTGGTCAGTTAAACGTAACAGCTACCCAGGTATTGAACGACCAAAAGATCAACAAGCAAGCCTGTACATTCTCCTGTGAATCCAGTCAGTAACACTATCGTACAGTCCGGTCTCTTCGTCTGATATATTGCATATCTAGTCTAGGGGTGGTAAACGTCAGACCCCAGTAACCGATAAGTCGTGTCGATGTTGTAAGTCCATGCTACCTCTTCCGGTACTTTCGGGCATGCGGAATTTGGTGAAAAACAATTTTCTTAGAGGTGGTAACATGGATTCAAAACCGGATCTTTGTTAAACATCTAACTAACAACCTAACTACGAGTTGCTAACTACTCGGTTAGGGGGTTATACCTTTCTTTTTCTCGAACTCCTTCGTCTTCAAGATTCGATGGTCGTCCGAATCGGCTTCTCCCCGTCGTCTCCTTGCGCCGAAGATAGATTCACCTGAAAGCTTCAACCTTTGGCTCCTTCTTCGAACTTTGAAGAAACTAGTTCACTCGGTTTGCTAAACCTTGTGAACTAGAGTGAGTAGAGAAGAGTTTGTATGGGATTTTATCTATGGTTCTTGGTTCTCAACTCATGAGACAAGTGAACCATAGAATCAAGAGAGGGAGAGCAAGATGAGGAAGATGAGAGCTCAAGAACAAGAGAGAGAATGAGCATGAAAGAATGAGAGAAGACTTTTCTCATTTGGCTCTCATAATCCAAAACAATCATAACACCTCATATCAATCAAGTATTATGTGATGGTTTAAGCAACCATAGC
Source organism: Agapanthus africanus (assembly GCA_030015575.1). NCBI lineage: Eukaryota > Viridiplantae > Streptophyta > Magnoliopsida > Asparagales > Amaryllidaceae > Agapanthus > Agapanthus africanus. Next base: position 198,256,541 of record CM057347.1, on the reverse strand, counting down.
CATATCATTTCATGCACTCATTTTGCACAAAAGAGCAAGCAAGCAAAAGTCTTTGCCATGAAATGATAGCTATAGTTATCATGATGGTCTAGTCAACCGGTCAACAAGTCAAGCCTAGTCAACCGGTCAACAAAGTCAACAAAAGTCAACAAGTCAACAAAGTCAATCCCTCAACAACCATGTCACCATAATACTTAATTAATATAATTGTTAATCACATATCATATTCTCATTAGGGTTGAGCAAAAAGTCAATAGTCAACTGTCAACGGTCAACAACCCTAATGAGAATCCTCTGCCTCTGTCTCTCCGTCAACTGTGCATACACACCCGCATCCGCATTCCGAGGAACACGAATGCATACTGGATAAATCCAATCCCAAAACGTACACTAGGATCTGGCTTAAACCAAAGCCTGCTAGTGAAAACTGTCCGGACACTGTACGTGCATAAGTGCACGGATGTGACCGAACCCTGTCGCAAAACCATGCGACCTCTACTCTTTTGCCTAAAGGCGAATAGCTTTCTGTGTGGGACTCTAAAGACTCGACACTACGCTGGTAGTGGGTTTAACCACAGACCGCAAGCGGCACTAGCTGTGCGTAACGGTCCCCAGGTAGATGCTGACAAGAAGACTGACGAGACGAAACCCATCTGAACTCCTACTGAGCCTGAATGTGACATTCTCCGTACAGTCCGGTCTGTTCGTCTGATACATCGCATGGTGGGCCTAGGGGGCGGTAAACGTCAGTCCCCCAATAACGGTACAAGTCGTGTCAGAGTGAAGCCCAAAACACCCTGAGATAACACTGGAAGCCTACCAGTATATCTCGTTTGCCCTGGCCAGGGACTACTCGTGTAATGGCTCTCCTAGACACAGCGCGATGTCAACCCCCAATACCGGGAGAGACGAATCCTGTCTAACCGTCACTACCTCCAAGTGCTTCGGGACTGCACCCAACTACCACCTGTTTGCACGACTCCTTTGAGCCGTGGTAGGGTAGTAATCAAAGTACAGTGGGAACACACTCGAGGCGAAGTGACAGTGTCAAGTCAGCGGACTAAGCTGTACTCATGTCACCTAGGAACTGATAACTGACGATAGGCATAATACCAACTAGTCAGTTCCCGACGAGTCCTGTCCAGTGTACTCGTAACCCAACGAGCACCCGCATACTATCTCAAGTACGACGTACCGACGGCTGTGGGACAGACCGTCTCCCACACTGGGATGAGAAGCGCATGCGCTAGTCTACTCCGGAGTATCGATGCCCTGTCTCGATAGTCCTGCGACCAGGGACCTGCATAAGGATGTGCTTATAGATTACCCAGCCCCACTAGTGTGACTGCCATCACAACGCTGGTAATCAAGCAAAGATCCTAAGGGCTCCACTAATGTGTATAGGCGATATACTAAAATAAACACATGTACACATTGAAGTAGAAACAAACCAAGTAGCATACTACTATTTTGAGCAAGATTGTATATACAAGGTGAATATCCCAAGCTTCCATTAAGTAATATACAAACTAGTATGATACAGTAATGGCCTCTAGGGCATATACACTAACAATCTCCCACTTGCACTAAGGCCATGTACTGGCGTATCGAAGACCTATCATCTGGATCAGCCGCTCGAACTGAGTCTGGGGCAAGGCCTTGGTGAATGGATCTGCAGTGTTATCTTCTGAAGCGACTCTCCGAACCTCGATCTCCTGGCGATCCACGATCTCCCGGCGATCCACGATCTCCCTGATCAGGTGATACCGCCTCAAGATGTGTCTGGATCTCTGATGGGACCTGGGTTCCTTCGCTAAGGCTATAGCCCCGTTGTTGTCGCAATACAGAGGTATTGGATCAACAATGGACGGAACTACCTGAAGCTCTTTCAAGAACTTCCTCATCCAGACAGCTTCTTTTGCGGCATCAGATGCAGCGATGTATTCTGCTTCCATCGTCGAGTCTGCAACGGTTTCCTGTTTGGAACTCTTCCAACACACCGCCCCTCCATTGAGGGTAAAGACAAAACCCGACATGGACTTGGAATCATCCTTGTCACTCTGGAAGCTGGAGTCAGCAAAGGCCTCGATCTGGAGGTCTTTTCCGCCATACACCAAGAACATCTCCTTAGTCCTTCTCAGGTACTTGAGAATATTCTTTACTGCTATCCAGTGTTTCTCCCCAGGGTTTGACTGATACCGGCTTACCACACTCAGTGCATAAGCTACATCCGGTCTGGTACACAACATCGCATACATTATAGAGCCTACCGCAGAAGCATAGGGTATAATAGACATGCGATCCCTCTCCAAATCAGTCTTGGGAGACATCTCTTTAGAGAGGGTGATCCCGTGACAAGCCGGTAGGTTACCGCGCTTGGAATCTTCCATACTGAATCTTTTCAGTATGGTGTTGATGTACCTGGACTGTGAAAGTCCTAATATCCTCTTGGATCTATCACGATGGATCCGGATCCTCAGGATGTATGAGGCATCACCCAGGTCTTTCATGGAGAACCTGTGTGACAAGAACCCCATGACAGATTGTAGCATAGGAATGTCATTTCCTATTAAGAGAATGTCATCCACGTACAAAACGAGGAATACTACAGTTCTCGCTACAAATCTACAATAGATGCATGGTTCATCTGGATTTTTGATAAAGCCAAATTCCTTGACCGTCTCATCAAAACAGATGTTCCAACTCCGCGATGCCTGCTTTAGTCCATAGATGGACTTAAGCAACTTGCACACCTTTCCGCTGCTCCCACTCTGAATGAAACCCTCTGGTTGGTCCATAGAGACACACTCCTCTAAATTTCCATTTAGAAAAGCGGTCTTTACGTCCATTTGCCAGATCTCATAATCGTGGAAGGCAGCAATGGCAAGAAGGATCCGAATGGATTTCAGCATAGCCACTGGAGAAAAGGTTTCGTCATAGTCCAAGCCAGGTCTTTGACGGAAACCCTTTGCAACAAGTCTAGCTTTATAGGTCTCAACCTGTCCATCTACACCAATCTTCCTTTTGAAGATCCACTTGCATCCTACGGGTTTTACCCCGTCTGGAGCAATGTCCAACGTCCATATTTTGTTGGTGTACATGGACTCCATTTCGGTCCGCATTGCATCCAGCCATTTTACTGAGTCAACGCTCTGAACGGCCTGCTGGAAGCTAGTAGGTGTTCCCGCTGAAAATTTCTGCGCGAAAGAGCCCAAGGTATCAAATGGCGGCGATACGCTTAAGAAAATGGGAATCAGTATCTTCCGGGCTGTTTTTTGATAAACTCCCGAATGAGAAACAGATAAATTCTGATGGTATCGAAAGCGGCTCGAAAAACCCTTCGATCTGATATATTATGGGCCTCGTAATTCATCCGGGATCAAAAGTTATGAGGAATTACGTGTCCACACGTGATGGGCTTTTAAAAACCCGCTGGAGGAGTTAAAAAATATAATAAAAACTCAGAAAAGACCCCAATGGGGCATCACGTGCTCACACGTGACCATGGGTCACGTGCGGACACGTGATGGGCTTTTAAAGCCTCTAAAATAATGAATAGAATTTAATTCTAAAAGTCAGAAAATACCTCAACGAGGTATCACGTGCTTACACGTGACCAATGGTCACGTGTTGACACGTGATGGTTAAAACTGAAACATAAATAAGCGGCTGAGAAAGGAACCCAATTGAGGGTCACGTGCTCACACGTGACCAAAGGTCACGTGCCAGCACGTGACTGGCTTTAAAAGCATTATAATTTAATAGAATTAAATTCTAAAAGTTTCTGAATCTTTCCAAATGGAAAAGGGTCATGGGGAACCGTTGGATTAAAAATCCAAGGGTGATTAAAAATCACCAATTTATGGAAAAATCTTAAATAAGGAAAGATTCCCCCTAAATCTAACCGAGATAACAAATAGAATATCTTTTGGATTTAAAATCCACGGTGAATAAAATTCACTGAATGATCTAAAGGCCCAGATTAATGATAAATATAAATCAAATCTCTCAACATACAAATCAAATCTCTCAATGAGAGATTTGTTAAACAAATTGATTCTCTTCCTTTTCCTATAAATAGGAGCCAAGAAGAGAAGAGGGGGGAGCTACTTTTTTGGAGAGAAAAACAGAGGGAGGAGAATTTAATTCTCAAGAGAAGAAGAAACAGAGAAAGAAGAATTTAATTCTCTGCAAAAGAAAAACCCTAGGTAAGAAAAGAGAGGATTCAAAAGAGAATTTAATTCTCAAAAGAGTTTAACTCTTATTTAAAGAAAAGAACTTAGTTCTTCTTCTGGTGGAAGATCTGCACAGAGCACATCTCCCCATAAGTTGAGAATTTAATTCTCATCGGGTCGAGATCCTTCCATGCAGATCCTAAACTTAGAAGGGGAATTGAGTTCTGAGAATTTAATTCTCCTAAAACAAAACTAGGGTTTTACCCTAAATAAGAATTTAATTCATTCAAAATAGGAATTTAATTCCTCCAGAATCAAAATTAGGGTTTTACCCTAAATAAGAATTTAATTCTTAAAGATAAGGAGACTTAAAAGATCTCTGTGCATGAAAAAGACTAAGGTCACGTGCCCCACGTGACCCTTGAAAAGATCCCCTGCAAAGAACTTTGAAGCATCACCCCACGTGCTCCCACATGACTCCCAGAACGCAGAAATAAAAAGCAAAGGGAATGAAAGCTTTGGGCGCTCTCACGTGTTATCACGTGACCCCTCAGCAAATGCTTTAACAATTGGCGCACAGATCCCCATCACGTGCCAACACGTGATGCTCTAAAATAAAAATGAAAGTGTTTAACACTTAATGGCAAAACAAAAGAAAAGAAGTTTTGGGCGCTCTCACGTGTCCCCACGTGACCCCTCAGCAAGTGCTGTAATATTCGATGCATAAACCCCCATCACGTGCCAACACGTGATGCTCTAAAATAAAGATGAAAAGTGTTTAACACTTATTCGCAGATTTGAGGATAAACCAAAAGGAGATCTGGCTCCACATTTAGGGCGCCCTCACGTATCACACGTGACCCCTAATGAGCATTCTAACAGACCAGAGCGGGGGCCTCCATCACGTGCCCACACGTGATGGCCAGGAAATTAAAAGTGTTAAATACTGATCTGCAGAATAAAATAAGGGAAATCAGGGCGCTCTCACGTGTCCGCACGTGACCCCTCCCTCCTTAGTGTTTAACACTAATTGGAAAACTCTATTTGCAGTGTTTAACACTGATTATCTTTTAGTGTTTAACACTAATTTAAAAACTCTGTTCCCAGTGTTCAACACAGTTGGTCTGTAGTGTTTAACACTAGCTTTAGCCCAATTGGCTAAGTTTCTAGAGGCAAAGCCTCTCCTTCGATGGACCAACAGAGGGCCAATATTTCAAACATAGTTGCACTTAACCCAAACTGGCCATAAGTCCTCAAATCATCTTGAACTGAGCACATCTGCTCTTTCAACCAACTCATTGGTTCAAGGGTACATCTCTGAACTCCTCTGATATTTGTCGTTGTAATCCTTCAACGTCTTCAGAGAGGTGACGGGTCCCGACAACCACACATCAACACGGACTGTGGGGTCCTTAAACTCATGGACTTATGTGTTCCTAAACCAAGATACGGACTGTGGGGTCCTTAAACCCGCGGACTTATGCGTCCTTAAACTAACGGACTAATGCATCCTTAAACACACCCATATGGACTGTGGGGTCCTTAAACCCATGGACTTATGCGTCCTTAAACTACCAATGGACCACAATGTCCCTAAACTGGCAATGGACCACCATGTCCCTAAACTGGTATTGGACCACCATGTCCCTAAACTGGAACAATAGAGCCCAAACGCTCTTTTGTCGGATTTAAACGATCCCGTTAAGTCGATCTTAGTCCCAAACTGGACTAACGTATCCTTAACAACCGTTTAAGTTGATCTTAGCCTCAAATATGGCTAACGTATCCTTAAACTTTCAAACAGACTCTAGTCCCAAATCGGACTATAAATCCCCTAATCAACTCTGGCTTAAGGGTACATCTCTGAACTCCTCTGACATCTGTCGTTGTAATCCTTCAACGTCGTCAGAGAGGTGATGGGTCCCGACGGCCATACATTTAATGGACCCCTATGTCCCTAAACTGGAACAATAGAGCCAATTGCTCTTTTGTCGGATCTAAACGATCCCGTTAAGTCGATCTTAGTCTCCAATCAGACTAACGTATCCTTAACAAACGTTTAAGTTGATCTTAGCCTCAAATATGGCTAACGTATTCTTAAACCAAACCCCAAACCCAAATCTAAGAAAATACGGATTTGGACTAATCCGCGTCCTACGGGCGACAACATAACTTAGTCTCCGTATACAATCCACGGGCAACCACAAACAAAACAAACACCCACGACACGAAGTGACCAGCTGGAGAAGGAGAAAGTTGTTACCGCGATGCGGTAGCGTAATTAACTGCAGGGGCTTGCGCCTGCAGGGAAGAGCGTCCCCACAATCAAAAACCCTTCAAGCGAGGGGGAATCTGACGAAGTCTGCTACATCGGACGCATCCGTCTAAACCTCCGATACACGGTGCCATAAATCAACTTGGCATCTTCGGAGAGGTGGACGGATAGCACCTATTAGCATCTGCCCCGAACCTCAGGCGAGACGCCCGCGTCTTGGCCGCCGTTCGGAGGGGAACAGATTCTGGCACGCCCGGTGGGACCTTTTCCACTTTCCACTCCACACTTCGTGTGTCGTGTTCGCGAACAAATCGCAACATCACCAAAAGAGATCACATCGATCCCTGTATACAATCCAGGGGCACAAACAAAGAGGGAACCTTACCTTCCCAACAGGCTCCACCAGAAAGCGAAGCCAAATCTCGACGGTTCATAGATAACCTAGAGACAATCTCGACATCTGTCGCAATATTGCAGACACAATACCAACAAATGAAGTAAAGGAAAATCCCTAGCTTTAGGGTCTCGACGTCAACATCGACAACTTAGAGATCACCAACTGTGTTTCTCCTCACTCCAATTAGATGCAGACATGACGTCAACAACCGACCTCAGAATCGCAACGAGACGGAACCATGGCAAAGTTCCTAGTCCGAAATCTCAACGGCCACATCTACAGCCTGGAGACCAACAACGGTGTGCCTCCTCATTCCAGCAGCAAAAAGATGTTACACCATCAAGCGGAGCGATGGCAAAATCCCAACTCCTCTTTAGCATTCGTCTCGTTACAGCAGACGCAATGTTAACAACGGCGTTCCTTCGCAGTCCAGCAGGATGTACATGCAAAGTTAATAAAAGACCCCATGGTCAGCAAAGCGGAGTGATGGCAAAATCCCAGCTCCACCTTAACACTCGTCTCGTCACAGCGGACACAACTTCAAGCTAAGCGGAATAGCGGCAACTCCCAGTTCCATGGCTCGGTGGTATACATATCGCCAACAGTCAAACCTCCATCCCGTGAAATGCGGATACAATCAGCAAAATTCCTGGTCACGTGGAACGCGGATAACGTCACTCTTTGACCCCGTGGAAAGCGTCCAAAGCGGATCCTGGTCCTCGTAGAGCATGGCAGTGAACCCGTGCGAAGCATCCAGAGCGGAGCCTAGTCCTCGCCTAACGCGGCAGTGAACCCGTGTGAAGCATCTAGTGCAAAATTCCTGGTCACGTGGAACGCGGATAACGTCACTCTTTGACCCTGTGGAAAGCGTCCAGAGCGGATCCTGGTCCTCGCAGAGCATGGCAGTGAACCCGTGCGAAGCATCCAGAGCGGAGCCTAGTCCTCGCCTAACGCGGCAGTGAACCCGTGTGAAGCATCTAGTGCAAAATTCCTGGTCACGTGGAACGCGGATAACGTCACTCTTTGACCCCGTGGAAAGCGTCCAGAGCGGATCCTGGTCCTCGCAGAGCATGGCAGTGAACCCGTGCGAAGCATCCAGAGCGGAGCCTAGTCCTCGCCTAACGCGGCAGTGAACCCGTGTGAAGCATCTAGTGCAAAATTCCTGGTCACGTGGAACACGGATAACGTCACTCTTTGACCCCGTGTAAAACGTCCAGAGCGGATCCTGGTCCTCGCAGAGCACGGCAGTGAACCCGTGCGAAGCATCCAGAGCGGAGCCTAGTCCTCGCCTAACGCGGCAGTGAACCCGTGTGAAGCATCTAGTGCAAAATTCCTGGTCACGTGGAACGCGGATATCATTCTTTGACTCCGTGGAAAATGTCCAGAGCGGATCCTGGTCCTCGCAGAGCATGGCAGTGAACCTGTGTGAAGCATCCAGAGCGGAGCCTAGTCCTCGCCTAACGCGGCAGTGAACCCGTGTGAAGCATCTAGTGCAAAATTCCTGGTCACGTGGAACGCGGATAACGTCATTCTTTGACCCCGTGGAAAACATCCAGAGCGGATCCTGGTCCTCGCAGAGCACGGCAGTGAACCCGTGTGAAGCATCCAGAGCGTAGCCTAGTCCTCGCCGAGCACGGCAATGAACCCGTGTGAAGCATCTAGAGCAAAATTCCTGGTCACGTGGAACGCGGATAACGTCACTCTTCGACCCCGTGGGAAACGTCCAGAGCGGATCCTTGTCCTCACACCAACATGGAGTGATCACCACCGCGACATTCGTCTCGATACAGCAGACGCGATACCAGCAAACGAAGCGAAGGCCAAATTCCTAGCTTCAGGGTCTTGACGGCAAGTCATATAAAGCCTGAAAGACAATCGGAGATCATCCCACACCAGCGCGTAGTGGTCACCACCTCGACGTTCATCTCGATACAGCAGATGAAATGTCACCCCAGCATTCTTCCCCCAGCAGGATTCGGAAGCGACAAAGCAAACGAAGCGAAGGCCAAATTCCTAGCTTCAACGTCTTGACGGTAAGTCATATAAAACCGGAAAGACAAACAGAGATCATCCCACATGGAGTGGTCACCACCTCGACGTTCATCTCGATACAGCAGATGAAATGTCACCCCAGCGTTCTTCCCCCAGCAGGATTCGGAGGCGACAAAGCAAACGAAGCGAAGGCCAAATTCCTAGCTTCAACGTCTTGACGGTAAGTCATATAAAACCGGAAAGACAAACAGAGATCATCCCACATGGAGTGGTCACCACCACGACATTCGTCTCGAAACAGCAGATGAAATGTCACTACAGCGTCCTTCCTCCAACAGGATCCGGACACACCAAAGAAAACGAAGCGAAGGCCAAATTCCTAGCCCCAGGGTCTTGATGGTAAGTCATATAAAACCGGAAAGACAATCAGAGATCATCTCACACCAACATGGAGTGATCACCACCTCGACGTTCGTCTCAATACAGCAGACGCAACATCACCAAAAGGAGCCACGGCAAAATCCCTAGTTCCAAACCTCGACGGTTCACCAGCAACCTAGAGACAACTGTGACATTCGTCTCGATACAGAGGACGCGATGCCAGCAAACGAAGCGAATGCCAAATTCCTAGCTTCTGGGTCTTAACGGTAAGTCATATAAAGCCTGAAAGACCACCGGAGATCATCCCACATGGAGTGGTCACCACCTCGACGTTCGTCTCGATACAGCAGACGCAACATCACCAAAAGGAGCCACGGCAAAATCCCTAGTTCCAAACCTCGACGGTTCATCAGCAACCTAGAGACAACCATGACATTCGTCTCGATACAGAGGACGCAATGCCAGCAAACGAAGCAAAGGCCAAATTCCTAGCTTCAGGGTCTTAACGGCAAGTCATATAAAGCCTGAAAGACTATCGAAGATCATCCCACACCAGCGCGGAGTGGTTATGACTCATCGGGGCTCTCCAAAATGAGCCTAACCTCAAGTAAAAAGCGGCATGGCAAATTCCTAGCGCTTGCTCTTCCGACGGTCAAACTGCCAAGGAGGATTGCTTGAAGACGTCTTGTCCAGCCCCCGAAGGGATCAGAGACACGGCAGTCGCAGGGCTACTCGAACAGCATGATTGCCTATCGAGGAATATATCAGCTCATGCGACGGTACGACGGCCAAAACCCTAAGTACCACAGACCCTAACGGACTAATAAGGGAAATCAGGGCGCTCTCACGTGTCCGCACGTGACCCCTCCCTCCTTAGTGTTTAACACTAATTGGAAAACTCTATTTGCAGTGTTTAACACTGATTATCTTTTAGTGTTTAACACTAATTTAAAAACTCTGTTCCCAGTGTTCAACACTGTTGGTCTGTAGTGTTTAACACTAGCTTTAGCCCAATTGGCTAAGTTTCTAGAGGCAAAGCCTCTCCTTCGATGGACCAACAGAGGGCCAATATTTCAAACATAGTTGGACTTAACCCAAACTGGCCATAAGTCCTCAAATCATCTTGAACTGAGCACATCTGCTCTTTCAACCAACTCATTGGTTCAAGGGTACATCTCTGAACTCCTCTGATATTTGTCGTTGTAATCCTTCAACGTCTTCAGAGAGGTGACGGGTCCCGACAACCACACATCAACACGAACTGTGGGGTCCTTAAACTCATGGACATATGCGTTCTTAAACCAAGATACGGACTGTGGGGTCCTTAAACCCGCGGACTTATGCGTCCTTAAACTAACGGACTAATGCGTCCTTAAACACACCCATATGGACTGTGGGGTCCTTAAACCCATGGACTTATGCGTCCTTAAACTACCAATGGACCACCACGTCCCTAAACTGGCAATGGACCACCATGTCCCTAAACTGGTATTGGACCACCATGTCCCTAAACTGGAACAATAGAGCCCAAACGCTCTTTTGTCGGATCTAAACGATCCCGTTAAGTCGATCTTAGTCCCAAACTGGACTAACGTATCCTTAACAACCGTTTAAGTTGATCTTAGCCTCAAATATGGCTAACGTATCCTTAAACTTTCAAACAGACTCTAGTCCCAAATCGGACTATAAATCCCCTAATCAACTCTGGCTTAAGGGTACATCTCTGAACTCCTCTGACATCTGTCGTTGTAATCCTTCAACGTCGTCAGAGAGGTGATGGGTCCCGACGGCCATACATTTAATGGACCCCTATGTCCCTAAACTGGAACAATAGAGCCAATTGCTCTTTTGTCGGATCTAAACGATCCCGTTAAGTCGATCTTAGTCTCCAATCAGACTAACGTATCCTTAACAAACGTTTAAGTTGATCTTAGCCTCAAATATGGCTAACGTATTCTTAAACCAAACCCCAAACCCAAATCTAAGAAAATACGGATTTGGACTAATCCGCCTCCTACGGGCGACAACATAACTTAGTCTCCATATACAATCCATGGGCAACCACAAACAAAACAAACACCCACGACACGAAGTGACCAGCTGGAGAAGGAGAAAGTTGTTACCGCGATGCGGTAGCGTAATTAACTGCAGGGGCTTGCGCCTGCAGGGAAGAGCGTCCCCACAATCAAAAACCCTTCAAGCGAGGGGGAATCTGACGAAGTCTGCTACATCGGACGCATCCGTCTAAACCTCCGATACACGGTGCCATAAATCAACTTGGCATCTTCGGAGAGGTGGACGGATAGCACTTATTAGCATCTGCCCCGAACCTCAGGCGAGACGCCCGCGTCTTGGCCGCCGTTCGGAGGGGAACAGTAGGCTCATCATAATTCATGATGCAATCCTCTCTATCCCCGTCTATGAGAAAACCGTAGTATCTCTTGGGCGGATGAGACTGCATACTACTCCTGCGGAGCGGCGTAGGAATGTCCTGATCTTTTGAACCCTCTGGTTCCACTAAACTTTCAGTAATAGTCTGTGGTTCTGGAATTTCTTCCAGTTCTACTGCGCTCCCACTTATTTCATTTTCTAAGAACTGGTGTTCTAGAAAGTGGGCATGACGAGAAACAATAACTTTTTGTTCCTCTTCGCAGTAGAAGAAATATCCCTTGGAGTTCTTTGGATATCCCACAAACTTGCACTGTACTGAGCGTGCCTCGAGCTTGTCCGCATGCTGCTTTTTGACAAAAGCTGGACTTCCCCATGTCTTAATGTGATTAAGATGGGCCTCTTCCCACACCACATCTCATATGGTGTGGTAGGCACAGTCTTAGTGGGAACTCGGTTCAAAAGGTACGCAGCTGATTCTAGCGCATACCCCCAGAATGATCGCGGTAACTCAGCGTTACTCATCATGGACCGTACCATATCCAATAGGGTGCGGTTCCGTCTCTCCGATACACCGTTATGTTGCGGAGTGTATGGAGGAGTAAGCTGAGAGAGAATTCCATTCTCTTTTAAATAGTCCCGGAACTAGGCACTCAAGTATTCACCACCTCGATCCGATCTTAGAATCTTGATACTTTTGCCGGTTTGTTTTTCTACTTCATTCTTATATTCCTGGAATTTTCCAAAGGCTTCGGACTTATGTTTCATTAAGAAGACATAACCGTACCTTGAAAAGTCATCCGTAAAAGTAATGAAGTAAGAATAACCGCTTCGCGCATGTGTAGACATTGGACCGCACACGTCGCTGTGTACGAGTCCCAAGAGCTCGCTCGCTCTTACTCCGTGTCCAGTGAACGGAGTCTTTGTCATCTTTCCTTTGAGACAGGATTGACAAGTGGCATACGATTGATATTCGAACGCATTCAAATATCCTTCTGTATGTAACTTCGTCAACCTTCTCTCATTGATGTGACCCAGTCTACAATGCCACAAGAAAGTCTGATTTATTTTCGGAGACTTCCTTTTGTGTGTATTCTGGACATTGAAAATCTGTGGTTGGTTTAACACGTATATACCATTGCTCAATGTACCTGACCCTATCAGAACTTGATTAAGGTGAATGTTTACAACATTGCTTACAAACGCAAATTCATAACTTTCTTTAGAAACCAAAGATACAGAAATGATATTACAAGTTGCGTTGGGTACAAAAAAGCAATTACGCAAAACCAAAACATGTCCATCTGACATTCCCAGGTGATAGTCCCACACGGCCTTAGCATCCATGCTAGCTCCGTTCGCAACTCTGAGGGTCATGTCACCTGCCTTCAAAACCCTACGGTTTCTCAACGCCTGCAAAGAATTACAGATATGAGATCCTGATCCGGTATCCAATACCCAGGAAGTAGAGTTTATTGAAAGACAGTTTTCAATAACATACACACCTGAAGCTGAAGCTGCAACCTGCTTCAATTCCTGTGTTCTGGCCTTCCAGGCCCTGCAATCATTCTTCCAGTGTCCTTTCTTATGAAAATAGAAGCATTCTTCCTTATCCACAAGCTTCCCCGCTTTCTTTGTTGCTTTAGCTTTTCCCTTCGTATCCACTTTACTAACACCGCCTCTTGGTTTGGCGGGGGCTTTCTTCTTCTTTCCCTTGGCTTTCGCCTTGGACCTAGAAGAAGATGATCCTCCTACAAACAAAGTGGATGTTTCCCTACCTTTCTGTAGGGTGCCCTCTGTGCTCCTCAGCATGTTGAGGAGCTCTGAAAGTTCAACTTCTTTTTCTTGTAAGTTGAAGTTCAGTATAAACTGGGCGTAAGTGGAAGGAAGGGACTGGAGAACTAAGTCTGTATAGAGCTCACCCTCCAATGTGGTCCCTAGGTCCGCGAGCTCCTCAATGTAGCCGATCATCTTAAGCACGTGTTCTGCTACTGATGATCCGACGGCCATCCTTGCCGAAAATAACTTTTTCGACGCTTCGTATCTTGCGATACGAGATTGCTCTCCATACAGTTCTTTTGTATGAAGAAATATGTATTCCAAGTCCATATTCTCGTGCCTCCTCTGATGTTCATTGTCCATAGAGGCAAGTACGAGGCACTTGGCCTTCGCGCTATCAATCTCCCAAGTCTTACGGATTTCCTTATCCGCGACGCTGGAAGTGGGACCAGGGACAGGGGGAGCTTTGGTGGTAAGAAGATACCCCAGCTTGTCGTAAGTGATTGCCATCTTGACATTCCTGAGCCAATCTTTGTAGTTTGGCCCTGTCAGTATGTTTTTATCTAGAAGTAACTTAAGTCCAGTCATGTCGAATGGTCGCTGCAATTAGGAGAGAGAGAAGAAACACTCAGCATGATGCTCTTGCAAGTTTAGAGTGGTTTTTAGTTTGTCTAAACAGGATGGCCCCACTGTTTCTCGAATCCCTCCTCAAACCAAAAAGGAAGAATTAGTCGGGATCAATCCCACCGCACAATACTTGCTTAACCGTTCAGCCAGGCTAGTGTCGGTACTTCGAGGGAGGTTTTCCAACGCTTTCGTGAAGTTCCTTAATTAAATAACCTCTTTTCCCTGGGGGCGTAGCCCCGCTAACACCTTTCTAGACACCTACTAGGTTTATAGCATTGATCGTTTAGTGAGAAATTTCCCGAGGAGTAGCATATACTCACAGTAGGATCGGGATCCAAATATCATCGCGTGACGAAACTGAAGGAATCCTACCAGAATCATCACACTCCAAGTGGTATGCAAATCTAGCAAGTTTCAGTACTTATGAAACTCCCGATGTGGATTTTTGCCCTATGCTCTTATGACCTTGACTTTGGCCAAAATATCATAAGTCACATGTCAAGTTCTACCCGTCATTCTCCGGGTTAATTTGGATCCATCCGTACCTACCCTTGACTTTGGCCAAAATGGCAGTACGACTGTCCCAAACCAACGCATCTATCTATGCTACACATGAATACCCAATAGCTACCAATCACTATGCCTTGACTTTGGCCAACATACACATCTTGAATACTATTGACTATTCATGTGAAACGACGGAGGGCTACGAAAGGTTTTGGCAAAACCGTGAACGTAGTGAACTTGATATAATCGATGGAACGAGATAGCTTTCAAATGTAGTGGCTCAAGCTCCGCATTTAAAAGTTGGTTTTGAAAAGAACCGTGTGGTTTTTCGAAAGTGTTCCAACGACTTTTGCTTGGTTTATTATCTTGCATTAGTTCTTTTAATGCGTGATATTCTTGCATTAGTTCTTTTAATGCGTCCCATCATTTAATCCTACCATTGCAGAAAACAACCAAAATATGACGTACGCTTATGCCATTTGCATTCGCCACGGGGCCCCGTCATTACCCGTTAGGTTACTTAACTAACGACAGAGCGGGGGCTGGGCTAGCGCGGCTGTAAAACATAAGCAACGCCTAAATAATATCATATATAGATATATTGCAATAATAGCCATTTCAGATCACAGATGAATACATTGGATATACTAGGAATCCGCAATTCGTACGAGCCTGTAACGAAAAGCAGATTACACGGTCGCGGTGAATAGCCAATACCCCACCCAAGACCCCTACGGGTGCGGCAAACTACCCGCCAAGTACCCGAAGCGAAGCAACCTCCCTCAACTCCGTGAGTAAGCCACTCAGCACTTCGGCATACCCGGTAGTTTGTGCACCCCCTCCATGGGTCTATCCTAGGAGTAAAAACAGTAAAAAGAAATTATACAATGACGGCTACAACCCCGACCCGGTTGTGCGGCCATACAAATAATTATTACATCAATTTACAAATTTACATGAATTGAAAGAAAAGAAAACTCTCGTCTCACAACCCTCGGTTATTCACCCGCGACAATCCAACATATTCATATACACATTCCAGCAACATTACAGATCACTGATTTGTATAACCCCCACTAATCGACATATAGCGATTAGCAGACGTTCAATACAAATATCACATTACAGAAAAAACCCGTCAGCTAAAGTCTTTTAGAAGTTCGATCAAAAATACGGATTTTCAAGACCCCAAAAATAAAATTTTCGTTCTGGAAAATCTGGGCAGAAAATATATATTCCAAAAATCCCAAAACAACCCCAGAAAAACACTGCACCAAACTTGGACCTCGGCCGAGTCAACTCGGCCGCGGATCCGCGGCGGGAGCGTGCTCCCGCCGCGTTTCCGCGGCGCTTTGACTCGATCGTTGGACCAAATTTGGTGGGTGATCACACAAAAGCCTGAGCCGATTTTTAAGATAAAATTTATCAATTTTTGAACAGAAAAAAAATCGGCAGAAACTTATCATATCGGGTTCGTTTTGCGACTTTTTCTTTGATCGATCTTCTAGCTACTTTGCTAACATGTTAGATAGAGTTTAACTAGGCTCTGATACCACTGTAAGTCCATGCTACCTCTCCCGGTACTTTCGGGCATGCGGAATTTGGTGAAAAACAATTTTCTTAGAGGTGGTAACATGGACTCAAAACCGGATCTTTGTTAAACATCTAACTAACAACCTAACTACGAGTTGCTAACTACTCGGTTAGGGGGTTATACCTTTCTTTTTCTCGAACTCCTTTGTCTTCAAGCTTCGATGGTCGTCCGAATCGGCTTCTCCCCGTCGTCTCCTTGCGCCGAAGATAGATCCACCTGAAAGCTTCAACCTTTGGCTCCTTCTTCGAACTTTGAAGAAACTAGTTCACTCGGTTTGCTAAACCTTGTGAACTAGAGTGAGTAGAGAAGAGTTTGTATGGGATTTTATCTATGGTTCTTGGTTCTCAACTCATGAGACAAGTGAACCATAGAATCAAGAGAGGGAGAGCAAGAGGAGGAAGATGAGAGCTCAAGAACAAGAGAGAGAATGAGCATGAAAGAATGAGAGAAGACTTTTCTCATTTGGCTCTCATAATCCAAAACAATCATAACACCTCATATCAATCAAGTATTATGTGATGGTTTAAGCAACCATAGCCATATCATTTCATGCACTCATTTTGCACAAAAGAGCAAGCAAGCAAAAGTCTTTGCCATGAAATGATAGCTATAGTTATCATGACGGTCAACTAGTCAAGCCTAGTCAACCGGTCAACAAAGTCAACAAGTCAACAAAAGTCAACAAGTCAACAAAGTCAATCCCTCAACAACCATGTCACCATAATACTTAATTAATATAATTGTTAATCACATATCATATTCTCATTAGGGTTGAGCAAAAAGTCAATAGTCAACTGTCAACGGTCAACAACCCTAATGAGAATCCTCTGCCTCTGTCTCTCCGTCAACTGTGCATACACACCCGCATCCGCGTTCCGAGGAACACGAATGCATACTGGATAAATCCAATCCCAAAACGTACACTAGGATCTGTCTTAAACCAAAGCCCGCTAGTGAAAACTGTCCGGACACTGTACGTGCATAAGTGCACGGATGTGACCGAACCCTGTCGTAAAACCATGCGACCTGTCGCAAAACCATGCGACCTCTACTCTTTTGCCTAAAGGCGAATAGCTTTCTGTGTGGGACTCTAAAGACTCGACACTACGCTGGCAGTGAGTTTAACCACAGACCGCAAGCGGCACTAGCTGTGCGTAACGGTCCCCAGGTAGATGCCGACAAGAAGACTGACGCAACGAAACCCATCTGAACTCCTACTGAGCCTGAATGTGACATTCTCCGTACAGTCCGGTCTGTTCGTCTGATACATCGCATAGCGGGCCTAGGGGGCGGTAAACGTCAGTCCCCCAATAGCGGTACAAGTCGTGTCGGAGTGAAGCCCAAAACACCCTGAGATAACACTGGAAGCCTACCAGTATATCTCGTTTGCCCTGGCCAGGGACTACTCGTGTAATGGCTCTCCTAGACACAGCGCGATGTCAACCCCCAATACCGGGAGAGACGAATCCTGTCTAACCGTCACTGCCTCCAAGTGCTTCGGGACTGCACCCAACTACCACCTGTTTGCACGACTCCTTTGAGCCGTGGTAGGGTAGTAATCAAAGTACAGTGGGAACACACTCGAGGCGAAGTGACAGTGTCAAGTCAGCGGACTAAGCTGTACTCATGTCACCTAGGAACTGATAACTGACGATAGGCATAATACCAACTAGTCAGTTCCCGACGAGTCCTGTCCAGTGTACTCGTAACCCAACGAGCACCCGCATACTATCTCAAGTACGACGTACCGACGGCTGTGGGACAGACCGTCTCCCACACTGGGATGAGAAGCGCATGCGCTAGTCTACTCCGGAGTATCGATGCCCTGTCTCGATAGTCCTGCGACCAGGGACCTGCATAAGGATGTGCTTATAGATTACCCAGCCCCACTAGTGTGACTGCCATCACAACGCTGGTAATCAAGCAAAGATCCTAAGGGCTCCACTAATGTGTATAGGCGATATACTGAAATAAACACATGTACACATTGAAGTAGAAACAAACCAAGTAGCATACTACTATTTTGAGCAAGATTGTATATACAAGGTGAATATGCCTAGCTTCCATTAAGTAATATACAAACTAGTATGATACAGTAATGGCCTCTAGGGCATATACAATAACAATCTCCCACTTGCACTAAGGCCATGTACTGGCGTATCGAAGACCTATCATCTGGATCAGCCGCTCGAACTGAGTCTGGGGCAAGGCCTTGGTGAATGGATCTGCAGTGTTATCTTCTGAAGCGACTCTCCGAACCTCGATCTCCTGGCGATCCACGATCTCCCTGATCAGGTGATACCGCCTCAAGATGTGTCTGGATCTCTGATGGGACCTGGGTTCCTTCGCTAAAGCTATAGCCCCGTTGTTGTCGCAATACAGAGGTATTGGATCAACAATGGACGAAACCACCTGAAGCTCTTTCAAGAACTTCCTCATCCAGACAGCTTCTTGATTGTTATATATTTCTTGATTGGATGTAAAAGTATCGAATCAAATAGTCCCCAGCAACGGCGCCATTTGATTGTAAAAGATTTCCGATTGTGTTTATCTAATCAAATAGTCCCCGGCAACGGCGCCATTTGATTGAAAAGAATTCTTGATGTGTAGTATAAAATTGTAAAGAAATCACAACCAAAAATTATTTGACCGCAATCAACTACGGTGTCGGATGTAGATTGTTAGTGAGTGCGGATCGTCCACAGGGAAAGTGTAATCGTTCGTCTTTCGAATTTAGATGAGTCGAAACTTTAAAGAAAAGAAAACAAACAATTCATGATTTAAATTTTGTATTTCAAGAAAAAGAAAATATCTAGATCTAATAACAAGAAAAGATAGAATCAAGAATTTATAGTTTGTTGATTTTTTTTCAAACCAAATATCAAGAATCGAAATGAGGCTCGTAGGAATCGATCGGATCTATAGATGTGATGTAATCTTACAATTACGTATTCTTATCCTTCGATGAATTGATACTAGATCGATGATAATCGATGAGAATTAGAGACTTCTTGTGAAACTAGGGTTTCATCTTATCTCTTGTTCTTTCATTGATACCATTCATATTCTAGCCTCTAGTAAATTCAAGAAACGATCGTAGATCCCTAATTTCGAGCGATCACAATCAAGAAAGCATCGCTACGAAACTAGGTCATCGATTCTTGAACTTGCTAGGGTTTACAAAACTCGTAGGACTTAAAAATAGTATTAAGATTTGTTACATCATCATTCTACAATCGTCTCGACTCCTTTACGAGCGGAGTTTTACTCAAACATCACAACAAGAACAACAATTACAAATTGAGATCTAATCATGATGCAAGAATTAAAAGAAAGCAAGATTAAAGAATTTCACCTTTTATTTATATCAACAATTTCATTACATTCGCTCAAGAACTACAAGAGGAAGAATTCGATCGTCGACTTGGCTTCGCTCGTCTCCGTGGATCGCGGATCGGCTTGGATCACTTGCCCGATTGAAGATTGGCTCGGCTCCTAAAAGGTTGAAGGCTTCTCGCTTGATTTGGTACTCAAGATCCTGAAGTTGGAGTGGAATTAGGGTTAGGGTTTCGCACAAGCCTTGTCACGAGACTTGTGGAAGAAAATGGTGTAGAATGAACAACCTCATCCCTTAGATCTAGGTTCCTATTTATAGCCATCAAAACCCTAGATCTAGGATTTGAATTTTTAGTTTCCCTCCAAAAGTTTGTTAAATGAAATTCAAATTTCCCTCCAAAAGTTAGTTGAGTGAAATTCAAATTTCCCTCCAAAAGTTTGTTGGATGAAATTCAAATTTCCCTCCAAAAGTTTGTTAGATGAAATTCAAATTTCCCTCCAAAAGTTAGTTGAGTGAAATTTGAATTTCCCTCCAAAAGTTTGTTGGATGAAATTCAAATTTCCCTCCAAAAGTTTGTTGGATGAAATTCAAATTTCCCTCCAAAAGTTTGTTGAGTGAAATTTGAATTTCCCTCCAAAAGTTTGTTGGATGAAATTCAAATTTCCCTCCAAAAGTTTGTTGAGGAAATTTGAATTTCCCTCCAAAAGTTAGTTAGAGGAGAAACTTCTAGATGTGATTAGTTAGGAGGGAGCTTCTAGAAGAGGTTAGTTAGGAGCTTAATTAGGATTAGCCTTGCTTAATGATCTTTGCTGATCTGGCAGGAGCTTCGAGAGAATTCTGGAATTTAACATATCAGAAATGAATGTGGGCCCAGAGCTGAGAATTTTGCACTGAAAATAAAGTGATGACGTGGCAGAAACGCCGCGGAACCGCGGCGCAAGCCGGCTCCTGCCGCGGTTCCGCGGCTCTTTGGAGTCTTCATGGCTCGGTTCTTCTGTGCTGAACTTGGGCTAACATATGGGCCTTTATTGTATATGTTGAATTTAATATCTCCTTTTGAATTGCTACCAGATCTGAAATCATGGAGTTGGCGTAATTTTGATCAGCTCTTTGGTTTTTCTTCCGTATTTTCCTGTACAGACTCAAGACAAGTGTTGCGCAAATACAGAAATGATGCGATGCCATGAAATGCGGTTAATTTCCTTTAAAGTGTCGGTTTAAAAGTCTAACACATGCAATCTCATATTTTGTGACAGATTTGCTAATATGTAGAATATGAATGCCGAACACTTCTAAATGTATGCAAATGTTAGGGAAATTGCCGGCTAAAATATACAATATTTTCGACTGATCAAATACCCCCAAACTTAATTTCGATCGTCTCGAGCGAATGTTTTATTAAAAAGAGAAGGAGAAAATAAAGAAAGAGAAAAAACTAACTAGCACACTTTCGTAGGCAACACGATTGCACTGAGCACGTGCAACAAGCCTTTAAACCTCTAGGTGTCCCTAGTAGGAGGAGTGTTGTCTCCTGAGGGTTTTCAGCGGATTGCACCCACAAAATCCAATAATAAAAGCAAGATCATGAATATTACATTTAAAGAAAAGAATTGTAAAAGAAAAGCCTTGAAAATTAGGGTTTCCAACTAAGCTAGCTTTTCGGTTGTCATGAGCCCTATCTTAATGGTCATGAAAAGATGTTAGAAATCACGTCCTCCCTCAATAAAACATCGTCTTATTTTTCATTCCTATCTTTCTTCCAAACATCGATCATATCACCCTGCGTGTGTGTAAAGGACATCCCTACACCCGGAGAATTCAATTCAAGCTATCATACTCTTGCCCATCAGCCTCAGTACTTTTTAATTAATGAATATTTAGGATTGCTCACACACTTTCATGCGACCGTTAATACTTCTTGAGGTACTAACCGACCGATTACTCATGTGCTTGCTTATTTGGTGTATTTTCCTCGTCTTGCACCACCTCAGGCATAGCAGTGACTCCCAGACCAGTTGGCCTTAGGGCACTAGGTGAAGAAGCACCCTCGCTATACATTTTTTATTGCCCTTGGTGATAACAAAACCAGTGTTCATTTTTCTCACCACTTTATATTTTCTTCATTTTTTTCTTTTCCTTCATACTTTTGGCTTTAAGACAAGAGCATTTCAAGGTATCCTCTACTATCCCAGGTTTCAAGACGTGTATAAGTGCGAATAGCAGGGTATCAACGTTCAAAATGTTTGGCTTCCAAAATAGGAACTATTTTTCAGACTTATTTTTATCTTCAGATTAGTGACTTCCTTCATCTTACTAACCCTTGGGACAACGGCTCATAACTACTTATTACTAGTTCGTATAAGAAAACTTCTAATTTTCTTAGTTTTCTTAAATTTTTCTAATCTCATAGATGTAATTGTTCACTATCTAATCTTTTATTATCTTATTTATGTACAAAAATATTTTTTTTTATATTTTGAAAATTTTTAAATTTTTATAGGTTTTCGAAAATGTTTTGTGCTTATGCAAATGATGCGAAAATAAGCACAAACCTCCCCCAAACTTGTTTTCAACAGTGTCCTCACTGTTTCCATCCGTTATATCTACAAAAAACCTGTAAGCTTGGGAGGAATTTATTAGTGGGGGCAAAATATTTAAGTGAAGAACCTCCCCCAAACTTATTTTTGGCTCAAAATTTTGTAAAAAATTTTCTTTTTCGGAGCCAGAAAAACATACCCCCCCAAACTTGAGTTATGCAATGTTAATCTTTTAAAATCACAAGTTGGGGTCAAAAATCATTGATCGATGCCAAGCTTTGCAAAGACCAAATGTCAACACCAACCATTCAAAAATTTTATCAATGCAGTGCTCTGGTTGGTGGAAGAAGAAGTGGGGAAAGGTTAAGTGGTGGAATAGAATGTGTATGCGTCTCGTTTTGGAGAGACGATGCAGTGTATGTGATGGATTACTCGCATTCTTTTTACAGTTCAAAAGAAGGGGTGGAGGTTCAATTTCATTGATTGGGACATGATTCATCTCAACACCCGTGTTGTTCAGAAATGCAAGTTTTTCAGCGAAGATTTCCTCAAAAGTACCATCCATACCCCGGTGAATAATATCATCACAAAGTGCGGGGTGATCTTCAGACTCTAAAATCAGTTCATAATCCGTGTTAATTGTTGACCCGGACATCTCGGTGGAAGAGTCCGTATGTGTATGATACATAGTTGGGTCAAACAATAACGTATGAAAAGAGTCAAGATCGATATCAGGAGGATCATCAAATTCGCTGCTGTCGACATCCATTAAGTCGAAAGAACAGACCTGAGCAGTAGGTTCGGAGGGTACACTTCCCAACTTGTAAATGTTCAGCTCTATTGACCTATTCCCAAAAGATAAGGTCATAGAACCATTACGACAGTTGATTATTGCGTTGGAAGTGGCCAAAAAGGGGCGACCTAAAATCACCGGAATTTGATTCCGTGGGTTCGCTACAGGCTGTGTATCAAGTACAATAAAATCCACAGGAAATACAAATTCCCCGATTTTTATTAACACATCCTCCAGTTTACCCCTAGGTTTGGTGATTGATTGGTCAGCCATCTGGAGAGTTATGCTCGAAGGCTTTAACACTCCGATACCTAGTTGCTCATATACCGAGTAAGGAAGTAAGTTAACACTAGCGCCAAGGTCAAGTAACGCACGGTTGATGTGTTTCTCCCCAATAGAAATGGAAATAGTAGGACAGCCAGGGTCCTTACGTTTCCGTGGTAATTGTTGGGGAAAAGCCGTGTCTACAGTACTTGACATGAAGATTTTTTTAGGCACTTGAGTCTTCCTCTTCCTAGTGCACAAGTTCTTAAGAGTTTTTGCATAGGACGGAACTTGTTGAATAGCATCTAGGAGAGGGATGTTGATGTTAACTTCCTTAAACATGTCCACAATCTTCTCCATTTGGGCATCATGTTTCTTGGGCCTCAACCTATTTGGAAATGGAGCTCTATCAATAAGTGTTGGGTCCAACAATTGTGGAGAAGTTTGTGGGGGTGGAAAAGATGAGGTGGGTGGAGGGTTCGAGCCTTTGGGAACACGGAGAATAGGCTCGGAAGAAGAAGGTAGGTTAGACGAAATAGGGTAAGAAGTAGAAGTGTGAGTGGAAGTGGAAGCCGGGGTGTTAATGATCAATTCATCATTATCAATTTGTTCACCCAAATGATTGTCTAGCACTCTTCCAGATCTCAACGTTGTAAAAGCGTCCACATTAGTGTAATGTGAAGGTCTAGGATCAGGTACGGGTTGAGATGGAAGATTCCCTTCTTCTCTAGCACTTATTTCGGCTGTTATTCGTTCAATTTGTGCTTCCATTGATTTGATATTCTCATTTTGAGTGAGAATGGTCTTTATCATATTATCGATGGAAGATTGAAAACTTGCCGACTCTTGGATGGATTGTTTCATGAAAGTAACCAAGGTTTGCACCAGTGCAGAGATATTATCAGTACCGGCCAATTGCAAAGAGTTTTCATGTAGTGCAAAAGTGTTGGCAGGATTTTGAAAATTTTGTGGTTGGAAGGGGTGCTGACTCAATTGAAGTGGTGGTTGCTGTTGTGGTGGAGGGACCCTTTGAAAATTGTTTAGGATTGGAACCGTGTTTTGAGATTGTGATTGGTTCCAAGAAAAGTTCAGGTGATTCCTCCAATCTTGATTATATGAGGAAGAAGAAGGATAGTTTCCAGGTACTTGCTGAAGTGAAGCATTAGTGTGACCTTGAAACGGTACATTCAAAGGACATTCTTCCGTCAAATGTGAAGGGTTTGAACAGCAGCCACACACGGTTTTGGGAAGTGTGGATTGGTTTAGGGAGGCTGAAGAGATTTTGTTTTCTATAGCGTCGAGTTTCCTTTGTATTGCGGCCATTTCGGCTTTCAAGGTGACGGAAACATCGAGCTGATTGACATCTTCCCTAGGTGGTGGTGGTCTAACACTTTCCCATTGTGATGTGTTTTTAGCTAAATCATCTAGGTATTTCCAAGCTTCACCATCATCTTTAGATAGGAATTGGCAATGACACATGGTTTCAAGCATCTGTCTAGTAGTGAGATCAACACCCTCATAGATAATTCGACACAAATCCCATCTGGGGATTCCGTGATGAGGGCATTGGATAAGAAGATCCTTGAATCGTTCAAAGCATTTCCAGAATGGTTCATTGGGAAGTTGGGTAAATTTAGAGATTTCGCTCCGAACACGGGCGGTCTTGTGATTGGGATAAAATTTCTTAAGGAATGCTGCAACAAATTCGTCCTATGTTGAAATAGAATGTGCGGGTGTGATGTAAAGCCACTTCTCGGCTAAATCGCACAAAGTGAATGGGAGAAGACGTAAACGCAGAGCATCCAAAGACAGTTGTGAATTACCTATCAAAGCACATACGTTTTCAAATTTGGAAATAAACATGTATGCGTTTTCAGAATCAAGACCATGAAATTTGGGTAAAAGTTTGATGAATTGGGGGTTGATTTCAAAATTTTCCCCTATGGCAGGTGGTATAGAAAGACAGGTGGGAAGGGTAACACATGTAGGATAGCATCTCTCTTGGAGAGAAATGCGTGGAAGATTCTGCGCACCTGCGGGCGGTGGCAGAGTAGTGTTAAAGTTTGATGGATTTGGGTCCATCGCGGGTGTGGTGGGTGGTGGGGGAGAAGATGAAGAATTACCGACTCTGGGGTCGATAAAAGAAACGCGGACAAGACGGGAAATGGAATCCCGTGTCCAGCCTAACATTGTGCTAAATGGTTGTCGCACAAGTGGCAGCGTTGGTATAATTAGAGAAAATGAAGTGTGCGGTGTTTGTTTTGAAAAGATACGGATTTTTGAAAAATATGATGCAACAAAACAAATGCAACACACAAACCCTAGTTCTATTGGTCACCTAGGTCAAACTCTAGACCGCTCCTAACTGCCAAAAGACAAGTCGCAGGATAAATCCTCCACTGCCTCTTTGTCTCCCTGTGGCCGGATAAGTGCCAGGTAAGTGGGAAGGAACCACCACTACAGTGGGCCTAATTAAAAACCACTAGCCTTAGACACACTCGCCTTAGGCACCACAAGAAAACGCGGATAAGCAATGAATTACCCACGGCCTTCTCTTGTCCTAATTGAGCGCGACGGTCCTTAGAGTCATCTCTAGATTTCTTTTAATTAATGAGGGTCAATGCGGATGCAAGTTTGTAATTTTCGGGGCCTAGGAAGGGTAATGAAATCCCCACCTAATTTGAATTTGGTCGTGCCCCTTAATTTCCGTATTAATATGCAACAACCACAAGAATAAAAAAAAACACGCACAAATTTTATTTTGCTTTGCGGCACTGCGATTTATTTGCAAAGAAACCTGCAGCAAATTGTCAATTGGAGCAGACAGAGGAGGAGATAAGAAAGATAGAGACTCACAGAGCAAAATTTGCACAGAGAGGAGTTAGGTTAGCCGCGGATCCGCCGCGTTTAAAGGGTATATGCCGCGGATGAGCGGTCCTTTTAGGGGATCACTGCACAATCTTTTCTGCACAAGCTCCTGTTCACATACAAAGCTCTCTGGAATGCTCAGAAAAGTTTTATCCAAGCTCCAATGATTCCAGATTTCTCGCAACAAATCACAACACACGTATTAGTGTTTGCACGAATTTAGATCTAAAAAATATGATGGAATAAATTGTTCAACTCAAATTTCAAAATACGAACTATTAGCGCACTATCCCCGGCAACGGCGCCATTTGATTGTTATATATTTCTTGATTGGATGTAAAAGTATCGAATCAAATAGTCCCCGGCAACGGCGCCATTTGATTGTAAAAGATTTCCGATTGTGTTTATCTAATCAAATAGTCCCCGGCAACGGCGCCATTTGATTGAAAAGAATTCTTGATTTGTGGAGTATTTGAAAATTTGTAAAGAAATCACAACCAAAAATTATTTGACCGCAATCAACTACGGTGTCGGATGTAGATTGTTAGTGAGTGTGGATCGTCCACAGGGAAAGTGTAATCGTTCGTCTTTTCGAATTTAGATGAGTCGAAACTTTAAAGAAAAGAAAACAAACAATTCATGATTTAAATTTTGTATTTCAAGAAAAAGAAAATATCTAGATCTAATAACAAGAAAAGATAGAATCAAGAATTTATAGTTTGTTGATTTTTTTTCAAACCAAATATCAAGAATCGAAATGAGGCTCGTAGGAATCGATCGGATCTATAGATGTGATGTAATCTTACAATTACATATTCTTATCCTTCGATGAATTGATACTAGATCGATGATAATCGATGAGAATTAGAGACTTCTTGTGAAACTAGGGTTTCATCTTATCTCTTGTTCTTTCATTGATACCATTCATATTCTAGCCTCTAGTAAATTCAAGAAACGATCGTAGATCCCTAATTTCGAGCGATCACAATCAAGAAAGCATCGCTACGAAACTAGGTCATCGATTCTTGAACTTGCTAGGGTTTACAAAACTCGTAGGACTTAAAAATAGTATTAAGATTTGTTACATCATCATTCTACAATCGTCTCGACTCCTTTACGAGCGGAGTTTTACTCAAACATCACAACAAGAACAACAATTACAAATTGAGATCTAATCATGATGCAAGAATTAAAAGAAAGCAAGATTAAAGAATTTCACCTTTTATTTATATCAACAATTTCATTACATTCGCTCAAGAACTACAAGAGGAAGAATTCGATCGTCGACTTGGCTTCGCTCGTCTCCGTGGATCGCGGATCGGCTTGGATCACTTGCCCGATTGAAGATCGGCTCGGCTCCTAAAAGGTTGAAGGCTTCTCGCTTGATTTGGTACTCAAGATCTTGAAGTTGGAGTGGAATTAGGGTTAGGGTTTCGCACAAGCCTTGTCACGAGACTTGTGGAAGAAAATGGTGTAGAATGAACAACCTCATCCCTTAGATCTAGGTTCCTATTTATAGCCATCAAAACCCTAGATCTAGGATTTGAATTTTTAGTTTCCCTCCAAAAGTTTGTTAAATGAAATTCAAATTTCCCTCCAAAAGTTAGTTGAGTGAAATTCAAATTTCCCTCCAAAAGTTTGTTGGATGAAATTCAAATTTCCCTCCAAAAGTTTGTTAGATGAAATTTGAATTTCCCTCCAAAAGTTTGTTAAATGAAATTCAAATTTCCCTCCAAAAGTTAGTTGAGTGAAATTTAAATTTCCCTCCATAAGTTAGTTGAGTGAAATTTGAATTTCCCTCCAAAAGTTTGTTGGATGAAATTCAAATTTCCCTCCAAAAGTTTGTTGCGTGAAATTTGAATTTCCCTCCAAAAGTTTGTTGGATGAAATTCAAATTTCCCTCCAAAAGTTTGTTGAGGAAATTTGAATTTCCCTCCAAAAGTTAGTTAGAGGAGAAACTTCTAGATGTGATTAGTTAGGAGGGAGCTTCTAGAAGAGGTTAGTTAGGAGCTTAATTAGGATTAGCCTTGCTTAATGATCTTTGCTGATCTGGCAGGAGCTTCGAGAGAATTCTGGAATTTAACATATCAGAAATGAATGTGGGCCCAGAGCTGAGAATTTTGCACTGAAAATAAAGTGATGACGTGGCAGAAACGCCGCGGAACCGCGGCGCAAGCCGGCTCCTGCCGCGGTTCCGCGGCTCTTTGGAGTCTTCATGGCTCGGTTCTTCTGTGCTGAACTTGGGCTAACATATGGGCCTTTATTGTATATGTTGAATTTAATATCTCCTTTTGAATTGCTACCAGATCTGAAATCATGGAGTTGGCGTAATTTTGATCAGCTCTTTGGTTTTTCTTCCGTATTTTCCTGTACAGACTCAAGACAAGTGTTGCGCAAATACAGAAATGATGCGATGCCATGAAATGCGGTTAATTTCCTTTAAAGTGTCGGTTTAAAAGTCTAACACATGCAATCTCATATTTTGTGACAGATTTGCTAATATGTAGAATATGAATGCCGAACACTTCTAAATGTATGCAAATGTTAGGGAAATTGCCGGCTAAAATATACAATATTTTCGACTGATCACTTCTTTTGCGGCATCAGATGCAGCGATGTATTCCGCTTCCATCGTCGAGTCTGCAACGGTTTCCTGTTTGGAACTCTTCCAACACACCGCCCCTCCATTGAGGGTAAAGACAAAACCCGACATGGACTTGGAATCATCCTTGTCACTCTGGAAGCTGGAGTCAGCAAAGGCCTCGATCTGGAGGTCTTTTCAGCCATACACCAAGAACATCTCCTTAGTCCTTCTCCCAGGTCTTTCATGGAGAACCTGTGTGACAAGAACCCCTTGACAGATTGTAGCATAGGAATGTCATTTCCTATTAAGAGAATGTCATCTACGTACAAAACGAGGAATACTACAGTTCTCGCTACAAATCTACAATAGATGCATGGTTCATCTGGATTTTTGATAAAGCCAAATTCCTTGACCGTCTCATCAAAACAGATATTCCAACTCCGCGATGCCTGCTTTAGTCCATAGATGGACTTAAGCAACTTGCACACCTTTCCGCTGCTCCCACTCTGAATGAAACCCTCTGGTTGGTCCATATAGACACACTCCTCTAAATTTCCATTTAGAAAAGCGGTCTTTACGTCCATTTGCCAGATCTCATAATCGTGGAAGGCAGCAATGGCAAGAAGGATTCGAATGGATTTCAGCATAGCCACTGGAGAAAAGGTTTCGTCATAGTCCAAGCCAGGTCTTTGACGGAAACCCTTTGCAACAAGTCTAGCTTTATAGGTCTCAACCTGTCCATCTACACCAATCTTCCTTTTGAAGATCCACTTGCATCCTACGGGTTTTACCCCGTCTGGAGCAATGTCCAACGTCCATACTTTGTTGGTGTACATGGACTCCATTTCGGTCCGCAATGCATCCAGCCATTTTACTGACTCAACGCTCTGAACGGCCTGCTGGAAGCTAGTAGGCTCATCATAATTCATGATCCAATCCTCTCTATCCCCGTCTATGAGAAAACCGTAGTATCTCTTGGGCGGATGAGACTGCATACTACTCCTGCGGAGCGGCGTAGGAATGTCCTGATCTTTTGAACCCTCTGGTTCCACTAAACTTTCAGTAATAGTCTGTGGTTCTGGAATTTCTTCCAGTTCTACTGCGCTCCCACTTATTTCCTTTTCTAAGAACTGGTGTTCTAGAAAGTGGGCATGACGAGAAACAATAACTTTTTGTTCCTCTTCGCAGTAGAAGAAATATCCCTTGGAGTTCTTTGGATATCCCACAAACTTGCACTGTACTGAGCGTGCCTCGAGCTTGTCCGCATGCTGCTTTTTGACAAAAGCTGGACTTCCCCATGTCTTAATGTGATTAAGATGGGCCTCTTCCCACACCACATCTCATATGGTGTGGTAGGCACAGTCTTAGTGGGAACTCGGTTCAAAAGGTACGCAGCTGATTCTAGCGCATACCCCCAGAATGATCGCGGTAACTCAGCGTTACTCATCATGGACCGTACCATATCCAATAGGGTGCGGTTCCGTCTCTCCGATACACCGTTATGTTGCAGAGTGTATGGAGGAGTAAGTTGAGAGAGAATTCCATTCTCTTTTAAATAGTCCAGGAACTCGGCACTCAAGTATTCACCACCTCGATCCGATCTTAGAATCTTGATACTTTTGCCGGTTTGTTTTTCTACTTCATTCTTATATTCTTGGAATTTTCCAAAGGCTTCGGATTTATGTTTCATTAAGAAGACATAACCGTACCTTGAAAAGTCATCCGTAAAAGTAATGAAGTAAGAATAACCGCTTCGCGCATGTGTAGACATTGGACCGCACACGTCGCTGTGTACGAGTCCCAAGAGCTCGCTCGCTCTTACTCCGTGTCCAGTGAACGGAGTCTTTGTCATCTTTCCTTTGAGACAGGATTGACAAGTGGCATACGATTGATATTCGAACGCATTCAAATATCCTTCTGTATGTAACTTCGTCAACCTTCTCTCATTGATGTGACCCAGTCTACAATGCCACAAGAAAGTCTGATTTATTTTCGGAGACTTCCTTTTGTGTGTATTCTGGACATTGAAAATCTGTGGTTGGTTTAATACGTATATACCATTGCTCAATGTACCTGACCCAATCAGAACTTGATTAAGGTGAATGTTTACAACATTGCTTACAAACGCAAATTCATAACCTTCTTTAGAAACCAAAGATACAGAAATGATATTACAAGTTGCATTGGGTACAAAAAAGCAATTACGCAAAACCAAAACATGTCCATCTGACATTCCCAGGTGATAGTCCCCTACGGCCTTAGCATCCATGCTAGCTCCGTTCGCAACTCTGAGGGTCATGTCACCTGCCTTCAAAACCCTACGGTTTCTCAACGCCTGCAAAGAATTACAGATATGAGATCCTGATCCGGTATCCAATACCCAGGAAGTAGAGTTTATTGAAAGACAGTTTTCAATAACATACACACCTGAAGCTGAAGCTGCAACCTGCTTCAATTCCTATGTTCTGGCCTTCCAGGCCCTGCAATCATTCTTCCAGTGTCCTTTCTTATGACAATAGAAGCATTCTTCCTTATCCACAAGCTTCCCCGCTTTCTTTGTTGCTTTAGCTTTTCCCTTCGTATCCACTTTACTAACACCTCCTCTTGGTTTGGCGGGGGCATTCTTCTTCTTTCCCTTGGCTTTCGCCTTGGACCTAGAAGAAGATGATCCTCCTACAAACAAAGTGGATGTTTCCCTACCTTTCTGTAGGGTGCCCTCTGCGCTCCTCAGCATGTTGAGGAGCTCTGAAAGTTCAACTTCTTTTTCTTGTAAGTTGAAGTTCAGTATAAACTGGGCGTAAGTGGAAGGAAGGGACTGGAGAACTAAGTCCGTATAGAGCTCACCCTCCAATGTGGTCCCTAGGTCAGCGAGCTCCTCAATGTAGCCGATCATCTTAAGCACGTGTTCTGCTACTGATGATCCGACGGCCATCCTTGCCGAAAATAACTTTTTCGACGCTTCGTATCTTGCGATACGAGATTGCTCTCCATACAGTTCTTTTGTATGAAGAAATATGGATTCCAAGTCCATATTCTCGTGCCTCCTCTGAGGTTCATTGTCCATAGAGGCAAGTACGAGGCACTTGGCCTTCGCGCTATCAATCTCCCAAGTCTTACGGATTTCCTTATCCGCGACGCTGGAAGTGGGACCAGGGACAGGGGGAGCTTTGGTGGTAAGAAGATACCCCAGCTTGTCGTAAGTGATTGCCATCTTGACATTCCTGAGCCAATCTTTGTAGTTTGGCCCTGTCAGTATGTTTTTATCTAGAAGTAACTTAAGTCCAGTCATGTCGAATGGTCGCTGCAATCAGGAGAGAGAGAAGAAACACTCAGCATGATGCTCTTGCAAGTTTAGAGTGGTTTTTAGTTTGTCTAAACAGGATGGCCCCACTGTTTCTCGAATCCCTCCTCAAACCAAAAAGGAAGAATTAGTCGGGATCAATCCCACCGCACAATACTTGCTTAACCGTTCAGCCAGGCCAGTGTCGGTACTTCGAGGGAGGTTTTCCAACGCTTTCGCGAAGTTCCTTAATTAAATAACCTCTTTTTCCTGGGGGCGTAGCCCCGCTAACACCTTTCTAGACACCTACTAGGTTTATAGCATTGATCGTTTAGTGAGAAATTTCCCGAGGAGTAGCATATACTCACAGTAGGATCGGGATCCAAATATCATCGCGTGACGAAACTAAAGGAATCCTACCAGAATCATCACACTCCAAGTGGTATGCAAATCTAGCAAGTTTCAGTACTTATGAAACTCCCGATGTGGATTTTTGCCCCATGCTCTTATGACCTTGACTTTGGCCAACATATCATAAGTCACATGTCAAGTTCTACCCGTCATTCTCCAGGTTAATTTGGATCCATCCGTACCTACCCTTGACTTTGGCCAAAATGGCAGTACGACTGTCCCAAACCAACGCATCTATCTATGCTACACATGAATACCCAATAGCTACCAATCACTATGCCTTGACTTTGGCCAACATACACATCTTAAATACTATTGACTATTCATGTGAAACGACGGAGGGCTACGAATGGTTTTGGCAAAACCGTGAACGTAGTGAACTTGATATAATCGATGGAACGAGATAGCTTTTAAAAGGAGTGGCTCAAGCTCCGCATTTAAAAGTTGGTTTTGAAAAGAACCGAGTGGTTTTTCGAAAGTGTTCCAATGACTTTTGCTTGGTTTATTATCTTGCATTAGTTCTTTTAATGCGTAATATTCTTGCATTAGTTCTTTTAATGCGTCCCATCATTTAATCCTACCATTGCAGAAAACAACCAAAATATGACGTACGCTTATGCCATTCGCATTCGCCACGGGGCCCCGTCATTACCCGTTAGGTTACTTAACTAACGACAGAGCGGGGGCTGGGCTAGCGCGGCTGTAAAACATAAGCAACGCCTAAATAATATCATATATAGATATATTGCAATGATAGCCATTTCAGATCACAGATGAATACATTGGATATACTAGGAATCCGTAATTCGTACGAGCCTGTAACGAAAAGCAGATTACACGGTCGCGGTGAATAGCCAATACCCCACCCAAGACCCCTACGGGTGCGGCAAACTACCCGCCAAGTACCCGAAACGAAGCAACCTCCCTCAACTCCGTGAGTAAGCCACTCGGCACTTCGGCATACCCGGTAGTTTGTGCACCCCCTCCATGGGTCTATCCTAGGAGCAAAAACAGTAAAAAGAAATTATACAATGACGGCTACAACCCGACCTGGTTGTGCGGCCATACAAATAATTATTACATCAATTTACAAATTTACATGAATTGAAAGAAAAGAAAACTCTCGTCTCACAACCCCCGGCTATTCACCCGCGACAATCTAACATATTCATATACACATTCCAGCAACATTACAGATCACAGATTTGTATAACCCCCACTAATCGACATATAGTGATTAGCAGACGTTCAATACAAATATCACATTACAGAAAAAACCCGTCAGCTAAAGTCTTTTAGAAGTTCGATCAAAAATACGGATTTTCAAGACCCCAAAAATAAAATTTTCATTCTG
Source organism: Agapanthus africanus (assembly GCA_030015575.1). Classification (NCBI taxonomy): domain Eukaryota; kingdom Viridiplantae; phylum Streptophyta; class Magnoliopsida; order Asparagales; family Amaryllidaceae; genus Agapanthus; species Agapanthus africanus. The sequence continues at coordinate 198,222,998 of CM057347.1, read as the reverse complement.
GAAAATCTGGGCAGAAAATATATATTCCAAAAATCCCAAAACAACCCCAGAAAAACACTGCACCAAACTTGGATCTCGGCCGAGTCAACTCGGCCGCGGATCCGCGGCGGGAGCGTGCTCCCGCCGCGTTTCCGCGGCGCTTTGACTCGATCGTTGGACCAAATTTGGTGGGTGATCACACAAAAGCCTGAGCCGATATTATGATAAAATTTATCAATTTTTGAACAGAAAAAAAATCGGCAGAAACTTATCATATCGGGTTCGTTTTGCGACTTTTTCTTTGATCGATCTTCTAGCTACTTTGCTAACATGTTAGATAGAGTTTAACTAGGCTCTGATACCACTGTAAGTCCATGCTACCTCTCCCGGTACTTTCGGGCATGCGGAATTTGGTGAAAAACAATTTTCTTAGAGGTGGTAACATGGACTCAAAACCGGATCTTTGTTAAACATCTAACTAACAACCTAACTACGAGTTGCTAACTACTCGGTTAGGGGGTTATACCTTTCTTTTTCTCGAACTCCTTCGTCTTCAAGCTTCGATGGTCGTCCGAATCGGCTTCTCCCCGTCGTCTCCTTGCGCCGAAGATAGATCCACCTGAAAGCTTCAACCTTTGGCTCCTTCTTCGAACTTTGAAAAAACTAGTTCACTCGGTTTGCTAAACCTTATGAACTAGAGTGAGTAGAGAAGAGTTTGTATGGGATTTTATCTATGGTTCTTGGTTCTCAACTCATGAGACAAGTGAACCATAGAATCAAGAGAGGGAGAGCAAGAGGAGGAAGATGAGAGCTCAAGAACAAGAGAGAGAATGAGCATGAAAGAATGAGAGAAGACTTTTCTCATTTGGCTCTCATAATCCAAAACAATCATAACACCTCATATCAATCAAGTATTATGTGATGGTTTAAGCAACCATAGCCATACCATTTCATGCACTCATTTTGCACAAAAGAGCAAGCAAGCAAAAGTCTTTGCCATGAAATGATAGCTATAGTTATCATGATGGTCAACTAGTCAAGCCTAGTCAACCGGTCAACAAAGTCAACAAGTCAACAAAAGTCAACAAGTCAACAAAGTCAATCCCTCAACAACCATGTCACCATAATACTTAATTAATATAATTGTTAATCACATATCATATTCTCATTAGGGTTGAGCAAAAAGTCAATAGTCAACTGTCAACGGTCAACAACCCTAATGAGAATCCTCTGCCTCTGTCTCTCCGTCAACTGTGTATACACACCCGCATCCGCGTTCCGAGGAACACGAATGCATACTGGATAAATCCAATCCCAAAACGTACACTAGGATCTGGCTTAAACCAAAGCCCGCTAGTGAAAACTGTCCGGACACTGTACGTGCATAAGTGCACGGATGTGACCGAACCCTGTCGCAAAACCATGCGACCTGTCGCAAAACCATGCGACCTCTACTCTTTTGCCTAAAGGCGAATAGCTTTCTGTGTGGGACTCTAAAGACTCGACACTACGCCGGCAGTGGGTTTAACCACAGACCGCAAGCGGCACTAGCTGTGCGTAACGGTCCCCAGGTAGATGCCGACAAGAAGACTGACGAGACGAAACCCATCTGAACTCCTACTGAGCCTGAATGTGACATTCTCCGTACAGTCCGGTCTGTTCGTCTGATACATCGCATAGCGGTCCTAGGGGCGGTAAACGTCAGTCCCCCAATAGCGGTACAAGTCGTGTCGGAGTGAAGCCCAAAACACCCTGAGATAACACTGGAAGCCTACCAGTATATCTCGTTTGCCCTGGCCAGGGACTACTCGTGTAATGGCTCTTCTAGACACAGCGCGATGTCAACCCCCAATACCGGGAGAGACGAATCCTGTCTAACCATCACTGCCTCCAAGTACTTCGGGACTGCACCCAACTACCACCTGTTTGCACGACTCCTTTGAGCCGTGGTAGGGTAGTAATCAAAGTACAGTGGGAACATACTTGAGGCGAAGTGACAGTGTCAAGTCAGCGGACTAAGCTGTACTCATGTCACCTGGGAACTGATAACTGACGATAGGCATAATACCAACTAGTCAGTTCCCGACGAGTCCTGTCCAGTGTACTCGTAACCCAACGAGCACCCGCATACTATCTCAAGTACGACGTACCGACGGCTGTGGGACAGACCGTCTCCCACACTGGGATGAGAAGCGCATGCGCTAGTCTACTCCGGAGTATCGATGCCCTGTCTCGATAGTCCTGCGACCAGGGACCTGCATAAGGATGTGCTTATAGATTACCCAGCCCCACTAGTGTGACTGCCATCACAACGCTGGTAATCAAGCAAAGATCCTAAGGGCTCCACTAATGTGTATAGGCGATATACTAAAATAAACACATGTACACATTGAAGTAGAAACAAACCAAGTAGCATACTACTATTTTGAGCAAGATTGTATATACAAGGTGAATATCCCAAGCTTCCATTAAGTAATATACAAACTAGTATGATACAGTAATGGCCTCTAGGGCATATACACTAACAGATGTGAGGCTCATAACAGGTAGAGAACCTACTGATAACACTTACCAGTTGTACTCTTTATCCGCCTTGGCCAGGGACTTCCAGTTATAGCCAATCGAACACAGCACAACATCAACTCCCTATACCGGGAGAGACGAATCCCCTCCTATCGCTCATTGCCTCCATGTGATTCAGGAATGTACCCAAAAGCCACCGTTTTGCACGCCCTCTTGGACGTGGTAAGGTGGAAATCAAAGCACAGTGGGAATCACACAAGACTCTATAACGATCTCGGGTCTACAGACTAACCTGTACCGGTGTCACCGGAGAACTGCTATCTGACGTGAGGTATAATACCATCTAGGAGTTCTCGGCGAGTCCGTTCAGTGTACCCAGTCACCACTGAGCACCCGTACACCATCTCTGATGTCAAACACCAATGGATATGGGATCATCCATCGCCCATCATATGGGTCAAGATGCGTATACGCTAGTCTACTCTGGTGTATCGATGCCCTGTCTCGATACACTCTCGACTAGGAACAGTTATAGGATGTACTCGTTGACTACCTTGGCCCCACTAGTATGATCTCATCATAGTCCCAGTAGTCGAGTACATATCCTAAGGGCTTTATCAACATGTGAGAGCAAGACAGTAAACTAATATAAGTCAACATTTTAAGACAAAGTGAAACCAAATAGCATACTATCATGTCGAGCAAGAAAGTTCTCTCTATATATATCCAAGCATCCACTATAATATACATCATATGTACAACAATGGCCTCTAGGGAATATATATAACTAACAATCTCCCACTTGCACTAAGACTAGCTGTTGTAGTATCTCATACCCAACACCCGAAGAGTCTCTCAAACTGTGTCTGGGGAATGGCCTTCATGAGTGGATCCGCAGTGTTGTTCTTCGTATCAACTCTCCTGACCTCGATCTCCCGGCGATCAACTATCTCCCGGATCAGGTGATACTGCCTCAGAATATGTCTGGACTTCTGATGGGACCTGGGTTCCTTGGCCAAATCCACAGCTCCATTGTTATCACAATACAAAGGTATTGGATGCTCAATGGACGGAACCACCCTAAGTTCAGTGATGAACTTCTTTATCCAGACAGTCTCTTTGGCTGCATCGTTGGCAGCGATGTATTCAGCCTCTATCGTCGAGTCTGAAACGGTTTCCTGTTTGGAACTCTTCCAACACACCACCCCTCCATTGAGGGTAAAGACAAATCCCGAGTGCGACTTAGAGTCGTCCTTATCACTTTGGAAGCTCGAATCGGTAAAGGACTCCACCTGGAGTTCTCCGTTACCATACACCAAGAACATCTCCTTAGTTCTTCTCAGGTACTTGAGAATGTTCTTCACAGCTATCCAGTGACTCTTTCCAGGATCTGCTTGATACCTACTCACTACACTTAGTGAGTATGCTACATCAGGTCTGGTACATAGCATCGCGTACATGATAGAGCCTACTGCCGAAGCATAGGGTATCCCTTGCATGCGAGCTCTCTCCAAATCAGTCTTGGGAGACATCTTTTTGGAGAGAGTGAGTCCAGAGATCGTGGGGACATTCCCACGCTTGGATTCTTCCATATTAAATCTCTTTAGTATGGTGTCAATGTACCTGGATTGGGACAATCCCAGTATCCGTTTAGATCTATCTCTATAGATCTTAATCCCCAAGATGCAGGAGGCATCACCTAGATCTTTCATTGAGAATCTTTGTGATAAGAAGAGCTTGACCGAGTGCAGCATAGGAACATCATTTCCTATCAAGAGTATGTCATCTACGTACAATACGAGGAAGACAACCTTACTCTCTGCCACCTTCTTGTATATACAAGGTTCATCTATGTTTTTGGTGAAGTCAAACTCTTTGACTACCACATCAAAACAGATGTTCCAACTCCGCGATGCCTGCTTTAACCCGTAGATGGATTTAAGCAGCTTGCACACCTTTCCGCTACTCCCACTGTCTACGAAGCCCTCTGGCTGAGTCATGTACACGCTCTCTTCTAAATCACCATTTAGAAAGGCGGTCTTAACATCCATCTGCCAGATTTCGTAGTCATGGTATGCAGCAATGGCAAGTAGGATCCGGATGGACTTAAGCATAGCCACTGGAGAAAAGGTTTCGTCATAATCCACACCTGGTCATTGACGAAAACCCTTTGCAACAAGTCTAGCTTTGAAAGTCTCAACTTTTCCATCTACACCAAGTTTCCTTTTAAAGATCCACTTGCTCCCAATAGGTTTTACCCCTTCAGGAGCAACTTCCAAAGTCCATACTTTGTTGGTGTACATGGATTCCATCTAAGATTGCATTGCATCTAGCCAGTTCACAGAGTCCCCACTCGTGATGGCCTGCTCGAAGCTAGTCGGGTCATCATCTTCCATGATGCAATCCTCGCTCCCACCATCAACGAGAAAACCGTAGTATCTCTCAGGTGGATGAGAAACCCTACTAGATCGGCGGAGAGGCTGGGGTTCGTTGGGAACTATTGAATCATCTGGTTCCACTAAATCTTCTATCGCAGTTTGTGTTGCTGGAACCTCTTCCAGTTGTACCTCCTCGCCACAAATTTCCTCTGCAAGAAATTCCTTTTCTAAAAAGGTGGCATGTCGAGAAACAAACACCTTTTGTTCCTCAGTGTGGTAGAAGATATACCCTTGTGAATTTTTGGGATATCCTACAAACTTGCATAGGACAGACCTTGCCTCGAGTTTGTCCGGATTGTGCCTTTTGATATAGGCCGGACAACCCCATATCTTAACATACTTAAGAGACGGTCTCTTCCCCTTCCATATCTCATATGGAGTTGTAGGCACTGATTTGGTAGGAACCATATTCAATAGGTGTATGGCTGTCTCAAGCGCATACCACCAGAAGGAAATAGGCAACTCAGCATTGCTCATCATAGAGCGTACCATATCTAATAGGGTGCGATTCCTCTGTTCCGATACATTGTTGTGCTGTGGTGTATAAGGAAGAGTAAGCTGAGAGAGAATCCCATTCTCTTTTAGATAATCCAGAAACTCATTGCTCAAGTATTCTCCTCCTCGATCAGATCGAAGGATCTTAATACTTTTGGCCGTTTGGTTGTTTACTTCGTGCTTATATTCCCTGAATTTCTCAAAAGCTTCAGACTTGTGTTTCATCAGGAACACATGTCCGTATCTTGAGAGATCGTCAGTGAATATAATGAAGTAGGAAGAACCGTACCTGGCATGTGTAGACATGGGACCACATACATCACTATGTATCAGCCCCAAGAGTTCTGTAACTCTTTTTCTATGTCCACTAAACGGAGTTTTGTTCATTTTGCCTTTGAGACATAACTGGCAAGTGTCATAAGATGAAAATTCGAACGTATTCAAATATCCATCTTATGCAATTTAGCTAGTCGTGTCGCATTGATATGACCTAGTCTACAATGCCACAAGCAAGATTCGTTCATTTATGAACTCTTCTTCTTATGTGTGTTTTGTATATTAAGTACTGTACTTTGGTTGAGAACGTATATGCCATTATTTAATGATCCTGATCAAATTAACTTTTGATTTAGAAATATGTTCATAACATTATCCTGTACTGCAAAATTATATCCTTCTTTGCTCAATAAAGAAACTGATATAAGATTGCATATCAGGGTCGGAATATAATAGCATTCGTTCAGAACCAATGTATTACCATTTGGTAATACAAGGTGATATTTGCCAACTGCCTTGGCTGCAACATTTGCACCATTCCCTACTCTTACGGAATGTTCACCCTCTCCCAGTTTCCTACCTTTTCGTAGCCCATGTAACATATTACATATGTAGGATCCGGATTCGGTATCTAATACCCAGGACGTAGAGTGAACTGAGAAACAGTTCTCGATAATTAACACACCTGAAGAAGATGCATCAACATGCTTATTCTTCGTTTGGGCGGCGTGAGAATCCAGATATTCTCCTATTCCCTGCTCAGTCTTATAACACTTATAAGAAAGAACGGGACCAACGTTCCCCTGCTCAGTATAATAAACGGGTTCAGTCAATACATCCATATTATTATCTTGATTAAGGCCTGACATGATCTCTACCTGGAGAGAGAGAGAAGAAAACACTTTAGCGTATGCTCTTGCAAGATTAGATTGGTTATAATCTTATCTAATCAGGATGGCTCCCACTGTTTTGATCAAATCTTCCTTCAAACCTTAAAAGGTAAGATTAGCCGGGATTAATTACACCTTACAAGTTCATCAATCTTTCAGCCAGATCAGCGTTGGTACTTTGAGGGAGGTTTCCCGTGCTTTCGCACGGACCTAATTAATATAAACCTCATTTTCCCAGAGGCATAACCCCGTTAACACCTTTCTAGACACCTACTTGATTGACTAATTGTCCTGTGTAAAATTCTCCCAGGAGTAACTCTTACTCGCAGTGGGTATCGGGATCCAACTATCGCATAGGAGGTATGCAATCTCATTGCAAATTTCAACACTTGAAATTCCCGATAATGCTTTTGCCCCTAACGTGCTATTACCTTGACGAATGCCAAACAACCCATAGTCCGCTAGTCAAGTTCAACCCGTACATTTCTTGATTAATTTAAACCCACTCGCACGACCTTTGACGAATGCCAAACAACGCTGTACGAATACCCTAATCCAATCACATCTCATGCTACAGATAAGTAGTAAATAGCTACCGTACACTACACCTTGACGAATGCCAAACTACCGTAGCACGAATACTAATTAATACCTATCTGAAAAGACGGAGGGCTACACAGGTTTTTCAGAAAACCATGAGCGTAATGAACTTGATATCGTTGTAGAAACAAGTGATTTTAAAAAGGAGTGTTTTTTAGGCTTTTTCTAGTTTCGCTAAAGAGGTCACTCCCGGTGAAGGGATCTCGGCTCTTTCCTTATCGAATAAGGTGCAGGATTTTTCACAAATACCACGGTGCAAAGCAAGAACTATAGAAGCAATGAAAAACTAAACTGTAAGTTTGTAGCATCTGCCAGTTTTGTTAAAGAGGTCACTCCTGGTGAAGGGATCTCGGCTCTTTCCTTATCGAATAAGGTGCAGGGTATATCATATATACCGCAATGCAAAGCAAAAAAATGTAGCTACCTTTTTTGAAAATTTGATTCTATAACATCTTTTAGGTTTCTTTTTCTTTTATTAATCTCATTAATAATTCCCATCAGTTATGCTTCCTAAGCATCACAGAAGAAACGAAAGCAGTAATATTTATATATCATCATATATATATATATATATATAGTATAAGAATTCGTCTCAGGCAGTAATATGATCTCATCACAGAACATTGCAGCAGAAGATAACATATGAAATATTGGATATACTAGAACCTCCGTATTTTATTTCGAGCCTGTATAAAACACGGATTCCACAGTCGCGATGAATAGCCAAACCCACATCCCTAGACCCCTATGAGAGCGGCGAGCAACACTGCCAATTCTAGGGTTAAGAGACCCGGTCTCGACTCCTTAAGATGGCCTCCCTCTGGACCCTAGAACCCGGTTACTTGTGCTCCCTTCTTTGGGTCTACCTAATGCGGAAAAGTAAATAATGTACAATGGTGACATCAACCTCCACCCGGAAGTGCCCCAATAAAAGAATATTACATACATATGAATTTTACATGAATGAAAATAAAAAACCTTCATCTCACATAAAACCCCCGGCTATTTAGAACACGACGATCCAATATAACATATCACAGCAACACATAATATCTCATACCATCAATATAGGCAAGTATGCGTATCCCGATTGTTGTTGATGTATAGCAACGAAGCCGGCGATACACCACATACTACGCTTACGGTCACAGAAAAGAAAGTGTAAAACTACAACATTTGGAATCTACAATCACTTTAGACATCTTAAATCCGAAATATCACATACTTCGCATTTCATTCCTAACTATATGAATTCCACATATTGTATCACATTCCAGATAAATAGACAATGTTAAACTTTCCGATCGAATAATCAAACACCCAAGATTTCCCAAATAGCTCAACACTTGAGCGGAGTGTAGGGTTCCTAGGCACCCTAATGAGGTCTCACAAGGCATCAACCATGCCAATTTAAAATTTTACGGTGCCGAGAAACCCTAAACTACGGATCGTGGGCTAGATGTCTAGGCGAAAAGCAAACTAGTTAACACTTAACTAAGAGAATACGGAAATACAACCTTTGTAGATCCGGTGCTCCACCTCCATAGCTCCGCAACGAAGTCCCCTCGCTTTCCAAATGAATTCCCGGGCTCTAGCGTCGGCTTCGTCGGAGAAATGGCGCGCTAGGTCGTCGATGTCCATGCCGAAGATGATCTACGTCGAGGCATCGCTAAATCAAGCTCCACCTTCACCAAGTCATGAAAACTTGTGAAGGAAACGCACTCTACTACTTGGCAAGAGGTAGAGGATGAAGAAATAGGAAGTGGGTAGACTTTAGAATTGGATTTCTCACTCATTTCCATCAATCACCATTGATGGAGCTTGCTTTCTTCAAGTGAAGAAAGGAAGAAGAAGAAGAATTATGTTATGATAAGTTAATAAGAATAATTGAAAAAGAATTATCCTTATCATAACATGAACCATGGTTTGATGTAGAGAGTTAACTATAGTTCAATGAATGGTTAAGGTTAATGAGATGAAGACAAAAGGGTTTCTTTGGTCAAAGCTTCATGAAGCTTCAACAAGCTTCATGAAGCTTCAACAAGCTTCATGAAAGAATGAAACCCTTTTGTTTTTCTTTTCTCATTTCATTTCTTTTAATCCAAATTAAAAAATAAATGAATGAATAAAAGAAAACCTTAACCATTTACTTAACTAAGGTTTAACTCTTTACACAAACCCTAGCATTATTGCATCATCAAACATGATACATCCAAGTGCACAAAAATATATCACATATACAACTTGTGCAATCCAAGTGAGAAAATCCATATAAAGTGAACCAATACTAGTTAATGCAAAGTAATATATCAAATACATAATTATACATTAAATCATTAAATCAACACTTGATTCAATGATCCGGTCATGTCGCACATAACCGACTAGTATCCAATGTATCGGCTTATCGAATCAACCCTCGATTCGATAACTAGGTTATATCGCATATAACCATTCGATACATTCATCGCGAGAATAGAATACGGTATCACATACACGCATTATTCTCCGTCCCGCACATATCTCATATGCGCTCCTATTTCCTTTCGCTTGAGCCAGGAAACCTCTGTGTAGGACTCTAAAGACTCGTCAATACGCCGGCAGCAGATGATGATCATATCAAACACCCACAAGCCGCAAGCGGTCTGCTAAACGTAACGGCCACCCGGGTATTGAGCGATCTGAAGATCGACGAGCAAGCCCGCTCACACTCCAGTGAATCCAACCAGTAACACTACCGTACAGTCCGGTCTGATCGTCTGATATGTCGCATATCTCGCCTAGGGGTGGTAAACGTCAGACCCCAATAGCTTGATAAGTCGTGTCGATATGAGGTCTATAACAATTCGAGAAACTACTGGTAACACTTACCAGTAAATCTCAGCAACCCTGGCCAGGGATTTCCTGTTATAGCCAATCGAACACAGCGCAACATCAACCCCCTATACCGGGAGAGACGAATCCCCTCCTATCGCTCATTGCCTCCATGTGACTCGGGACTGTACCCAAAAACCACCGTTTTGCATGCCCTCTTGGACATGGTAAGATGGAAATCAAAGCACAGTGGGAACCACACAAGACTCTATGACGATCTCGGGTCAACAGACTACTCTGTACCAGTGTCACCAGAGAACTGCCATCTGACGTAAGGTATAATACCATCTGGGAGTTCTCGGCGAGTCCGTCCAGTGTACCCAGTCTCTACTGAGCACCCGTATATCATCTCTGATGTCAAACACCAATGGATATGTGATCATCCATCGCCCATCTATATGGGTCGAGAAGGTATACGCTAGTCTACTCTGGTATATCGATGCCCCGTCTCGATACACCCACGACTAGGGACTTTGAAGGATGTACTTATGGACTACCATGTCCCCACTAGTATGATCCGCATCATAGTCCAGGTAGTCAAGTACAGATCCTAAGGGCTTTACCAACATGTAACAGGGAGACAATCAGTGTACACGTTAAGGTAAAGATTAACCAGATAGCATACTATCATGTCGAGCAAGAAAGTCCTCCCTATATATGTCCCAGCATCCACTACAATATACATCCTATGTATAGTAATGGCCTCTAGGGCATACATATAACTAACAATCTCCCACTTGCACTAGGGCCATCTGTAGCAGTGGTTATAGTATCTCATACTCAACCATCCCATAAAAGTCTCTCACTGGGAACAGGCCTTTGTGAGTGGATCCGCTGTGTTGTCCTCTGAGTCTACTCTCCTAACCTCGATCACCCTGGAGATCAACCATCTCCATGATCAGGTGACACTGCCTTAGAATATGTCTGGATCACTGATGGGACCGGCGTTCCTTGGCATAAGCCACAACTCCATTGTCATACAATGGGAGGAACAAAGTTCATCTTATGAACTAATATACACCCAGACTGCCTCTTTGGTAGCATCTTAAGTAGCGATGTATCCTGCCTTTATCGTCTAGTATGCCACGATATCTAGTTTGGAACTCTTCCAACATACCGTCCCTTTACTGAGGGTAAAGACAATGCCTGCGACTGACATTCAGTCGTCATTATCACCCTGGAACCCTTCCAGTGATTCTCCCCAGGATCGGTTGATATCATCTCACTACAACTAGTGAGAATCCTAACATCCAATTGATCTATCTCATAAATCCAAAATCCAGGATTTAGTAGGTATCACTTTGATCCTATATGGAGAATCTTTGTGATAAGCGGAGATTGACCGAGCGTAGCATAGGAAACTCCTTTCTTATCAAGAGTATGTCATCCACGTACTCTACGAGGATCACCACCATACTCCCTACTACTTTTATGTTTATGCAAGGTTCATCTACCATTTTGATGATGTCAAACTCTTTGACTAATCCATCAAAACAGATGTTCCAACTCCGCGATGCCTGCTTTATCACATAAAACATCTTGCACGCGTTTCCGCTGCTCCCACTGTCTACGAGGCCCTCTGGCTGTGTACTTATAGACGCACTCTTCTAAAACATCATTTAGAAAAGCAGTCATGACACCCAACCACCAGATATCGTAGTCATGGTATGTAGCCGTGGCAAGTAGGATCTGGATGGACTTAAATAGATACTGGAAAAGGTTTCATCATCATCCACGCCTGGTCGATGAAGAAAACCTTTAACAAGTCTAGCTTTGAAAGTCTCAACTTTTCCATATACACCAAGTAATCTTCTCAAGATATACTTGCTCCTGATGGGGATTTAACCCTTCAGATATAGCAACCAAAGTCCATACTTTGTTGGTGTATAAGGATTCCATTTCAGATCGCTAAGCATCCAGCCATTCTTATAGAGTCTTACTCCTGATGGCCAGCTCGAAACTAGTTGGGTCATCATCCAATGATGCAATCCTCGCTCCCACTGTCATAGAGAAACCGAAGTATCTCTCAGGTGGGTGAGGAACCCTACTAGATCGGCGGAGAGGCTGAGGTTCATTGGTAATTATTGAATCCTTTGGTTCTATCAAATCTTCAGCTATAGTTTGTATAGCTGGAACATTTCCAGTTCTACATAACAGACCTTGCCTCGAGCTTGTCCGGATTATACTTTTCAGACATAGGCTGGACAACCCCAAATCTTAACCAACTTAAGAGATGGGCTCTTCCCTTTCCATATCACATATGAAGTGGTAGGCAACAGATTTGATTTGAACCCTATTCAATAGGTATGCAGCTTCTCAAGTGCATAACTCCCAAAAGGAAATAGGTAACTCAGTAGTACTCATCATAGAGCACACCTTATCATATAGGGTGTGATTGCTCCGCCCCGATATACCATCGTGCTATGGTGTATACGGAGGAGTAATGCTGAGAGAGAATCTCATTCTCCTTAAGAATAGTCCAGGAATTCCGTGCTTAAGTATTCTCCTCCCTGATCTCATCAAAGGACATAATACTTATACCTGTTATTGGTTCTCTACTTCTAACTTATATTCTGTGAATATCTTAAAAGGTTCGGACTTGTGTTTCAACAGGAACATAGGTCTGAATTTTGAGAGATTATCAGAGAATGTAACGAAGTACAAAGAACCAGTCCTGGCATATGCAGACAGGGGACCTTACATACATCAACATGTATCAGTCCCAAGAGTTCACTAACTCTTTCTCTGTTTCCAATAAACAGAGCTGGTGTCATTATATCTTTGTGACATGACTGGCAAGTTTCACAAGATGTAAATTCAAACTCATTTAAATATGCATCTTTATGTAACTTAAGCTAGTCGGGTCACATTGATATGACCTAGTCTACAATGCCTCAAGAAAGATTCGTTCATTTCTGAACTCTTCCTCTTGTGTGTGTTCCGTATACTAAAGAACTGTAGTTTGATTTAGAACATTTACGCTTTTAGATAACGTGCCTGAACCGATCAACTTTTGATATAGGAAATGTTCAAAACATTATCCAACAATACAAAATTTTATCATTTCTTTACTGATAAAGAGACTGATATGATTTTGTATATCAGGTTCGGTATCTAATAGCATTTGTTCAGAATCAATGTACTGATAATACAGGGTGACAGTGACCAACAGACTTGGCTGCAACACTTGCCCCGTTTTCTGCCTCATGAAACTTATCACCCGTTCTCAGTCCTCTACCTTTCTGTAGCCCTATGTAACAGATTACATATCTGGGATCCTGATCTGGTATCACATACCCAGGACGTAAAGGATACTGAGAAACAGTTCTCTGTAATGAACACACCCGAAGGAGATGCATCATATGCACTTTCTTCGTTTGGGCGGCACGGGAAATCTGGTATTCCCCAATTTCCTGCTCTGTCTTATAACAATTATAAGTTGGAGCGGGACCAACGTTCCTCAGCTCAGTATAACAAGCGGGTTCGGTCAATATTCCGTATTATTATCTTGATTAAGGCGTGATATGGTCGCTACCTGGAGAGAGAGAGAAGAAAACACTCAGCGTGCGCTCTTGCAAGAATAGATTGATTATTATTTTATCTAATCAGGATGGCTCCCACTGCTTTTTATCAAATCTTCCTTCAAACCCTAAAAGGAAAGACTAGCTGGGATTAATTACACACTACAAGTTCGCCAATCTTTCAGCCAGGCCAGTGTCGGTACTTTGAGGGAGGTCCCCCGTGCTTTCGCACGAACCTAATTAATGTAAACCTCGTTTTCCCAGAGGCGTAACCTCGTTGACACCTTTCTAGACACCTACTTGATCGGCTAATTGTAATGTGTAAAACTCTCCCAGGAGTAACAATTACTCGCAGCGGGTATCGGGATCCAACTATCTCATAGAAGGTATGCAATCTCATTGCAAATTTCAACACTTGAAATTCCCGATAATATTTTGCCCCTAACCTCCTATGACCTTGACAAAGGCCAACAAACCATAGGATGCAAGTCAAGTTCAACCCGTCATTTCCTGATTGAATTAAACCCACCCGCACGGCCCTTGACAAAGGCCAACAAGGTCGCACGACTACCCTAACTCAATCTGCATCATATGCATAAGCAGATAAGCACCAGTTAGCTACCGCACACTGCGCCTTGACAAAGGCCAACAAATGCAGCACGAATACTAACTACTACTTATCTGAAATGACGGAGGGCTACGACAGGTTTTTATGAAAACCTATTGCGTAATGAACTTGATATCGTTGTAGGATCGAATGAATTTTGAAATGGAGTGCTTTTGAGGCTTTTCTAGTTTTGCTAAAGGAGTCACTCCCGGTGAAGGGATCGTCGGTCCTTTCTTCGTCGAATGAGGTGCGGGATATATCATATATATCACTGTGCAAAGCAGAAACTATAGAAGCTATCAAAAGACAAACCGAGTGTGTAGCATCTGCCAGTTATTGCTAAAGGAGTCACTCCCGGTGAAGGGATCTCGGTCCTTTCCTTATCGAATAAGGTGCAGGATATATCACATATACCTCTGTGCAAAGCAAGAACTGTAGCTACCTGTTTTATTTTGAAATTCGATTCTACAACATCTTAGGTTTCTTTCATTTCATTAATCACATTAATGAAGTCCCATCATTTAAGTACCTAAACATCACAGATAAATACGACGTATACTTATGCCATCCGCATTCGCCTCGATGTCCCCTCGTGCACCGTTAGGTTAGGTAACTAACGGCAGAGCGGGGCAGGGCTAGCGCGGGTGTAAAACATAAGTAACATCTATATAATATATCATATATACTATATACTGTATCTATCACAGAACATCACATGATCACATCACAGATATCGCAGCAGAAGAATCATATGAAATATTGGATATACTAGGACGTCCGTGTTTTCAATACGAGCCAGTATAAAACACGGATTCCACGGTCGCGATGAACAGCCAAACCCACACCCCTAGACCCCTACGAGAGCGGCAAGCAACCCTACCAATTCTAGAGTTAGGAGACCCGGACTCGACTCCTCGAGTTGGTCTCCCACTGGACTCCAGAACCCGGTCACTTGTGCTCCCCTCCTTGGGTCTATCCTAGTGCGGAAAATTAAATAATATACAAAGGGTGACATCTTCCGCAACCTGGAAGTGCCCCAATAAAAGAATATTACATATAAGTTTTTACACGAATGAAAATGAAAAACACTCATCTCACATAAAAACCCCCGGCTATTCAAACACGACGATCCAATATAACATATCCAGCAACACATAACATCACATGTCATCAACGTAAGTAAATATGTCCATCCCAATTGTCGTTGACATATAGCAACGAAACCGGCGATATCACATATTACACTTACGGTCACAGAAAAGAAAGTGTAAAACTACAACAGTTGGAATCCGCAATCTCCTCAGACATCACATGCCTGACCAAATGAATTCTTTAGACATCGCATGCCTAACAATTATAAACCCCGCATTTTAGTCTCAAAATCGAAAACACTTTTCAATATCTAGTCGGGCAATTCAACAAGATTCCCAACATCCTGATCGAATGCTCGTCGCAAACTTCAGTAGACGGCTGCACCCCCGATGCCGTCGACGAAGTGTACCAAGACGGAACACCGCTACCGCGAGCACCCGAACGGATGCTTTCGGCGACGGGGTTCTCCTACAGTCACTTGGTTGGGGTTATGGAGTGAGGCTGTCTATTAAGTTTACCCGGCGAGTATCCGCGTACGCTACGTGATTGCGACGGACTTTTGATCACATCAAAATTCCGTGGCAGCCGATCAAGTGAGACTAAACTGTTATGTTTATAACATTCATTTAGTTATCTCATAACTTATTGTGAATTCCAAGTATTGTATCCCATTCTAGATAAATAGAAAATGTTAAACTTTTCGATCGAACAGTCAAATACCCAAGTTTTCCCGATACAGATCAACACATGAAACAAGTCTAAAAACATTCAGTTCGTGCCTCAGTACCAACGGTCCAGCCGTAGAAGGGTCAAGCCAACGCCTCACATGTGGCACGCCGTACTGCCCCAAACCCGAAGGTTCAAAGGGCAGTTCAAGACGGTCACATAATCGAGTTAAGGTTTGTTGTCTTCTAGAGGGACCATCGCGTTACTTGCACTACTTAGAACGTCGTTAAACTACGGAAAAATCCAACACTTGGAAATTTCCCGACAGGGGAAAAAGTGGGTATTTATATCCGGTCGAACTTTTTAACATATTCTAAAATTATCCGGAAAGCCATATAGACAAAATCTGATACTCCGATCGAAACACCGAATCCCCAAATCAACCCAGAAAATAAAATTCTGGAATAAATATTAAAATATTCCCAGGAAAATCAGCACTGACAATTATTCATTACGGTGCAAATTTCGATGAACAATACGACAAAATGGCCGCGGATGCGCCGCACGATCCATGCTCGTGCCGCGGATCCGCGGCGGAATGATGGAATT
Source organism: Agapanthus africanus (assembly GCA_030015575.1). Lineage (NCBI taxonomy): Eukaryota > Viridiplantae > Streptophyta > Magnoliopsida > Asparagales > Amaryllidaceae > Agapanthus > Agapanthus africanus. The sequence continues at coordinate 198,206,428 of CM057347.1, read as the reverse complement.
AGGTCATCAAAATTCACCGTAACTCTTAGATATTCCTGCTGATTTTTCTGCATATTTTTAATATTGAAAAATCCCAGATTTTAGAAAAAGGACAGAGAGCATGTTTAGAATTGGGTTTCGGGTTCGTTCGGACTTCAAATTGCGTCTAGACTTCGCCTAAGGCTCTAACTAGGCTCTGATACCACTGTAGGGTTCCTAGGCGCCCTAATGAGGTCTCACAAGGCATCAACTATGCCAATTTAAAATTTTACGGTGCCGAGAAACCCTAAACTACGGATCGTGGGCTAGATGTCTAGGCGAAAAGCAAACTAGTTAACACTTAACTAAAAGAATACGGAAATACAACCTTTGTAGATCCGGTGCTCTACCTCCATAGCTCCGCAACGAAGTCCCCTCGCTGTCCAAATGAATTCCCGGGCTCTAGCGTCGGCTTCGTCGGAGAAATGGCGCGCTAGGTCGTCGATGTCCATGCCGAAGATGATCTACGTCGAGGCATCGCTAAATCAAGCTCCACCTTCACCAAGTCATGAAAACTTGTGAAGGAAACACACTCTACTACTTGGCAAGAGGTAGAGGATGAAGAAATAGGAAGTGGGTAGACTTTAGAATTGGATTTCTCACTCATTTCCATCAATCACCATTGATGGAGCTTGCTTTCTTCAAGTGAAGAAAGGAAGAAGAAAAAGAATTATGTTATGATAAGTTAATAAGAATAATTGAAAAAGAATTATCCTTATCATAACATGAACCATGGTTTGATGTAGAGAGTTAACTATAGTTCAATGAATGGTTAAGGTTAATGAGATGAAGACAAAAGGGTTTCTTTGGTCAAAGCTTCATGAAGCTTCAACAAGCTTCATGAAAGAATGAGACCCTTTTGTTTTTCTTTTCTCATTTCATTTCTTTTAATCCAAATTAAAAAATAAATGAATGAATAAAAGAAAACCTTAACCATTTACTTAACTAAGGTTTAACTCTTTACACAAACCCTAGCATTATTGCATCATCAAACATGATACATCCAAGTGCACAAAAATATATCACATATACAACTTGTGCAATCCAAGTGAGAAAATCCATATAAAGTGAACCAATACTAGTTAATGCAAAGTAATATATCAAATACATAATTATACATTAAATCATTAAATCAACACTTGATTCAATGATCCGGTCATGTCGCACATAACCGACTAGTATCCAATGTATCGGCTTATCGAATCAACCCTCGATTCGATAACTAGGTTATATCGCATATAACCATTCGATACATTCATCGCGAGAATAGAATACGGTATCACATACACGCATTATTCTCGGTCCCGCACATATCTCATATGCGCTCCTATTTCGTTTCGCTTGAGCCAGGAAACCTCTGTGTAGGACTCTAAAGACTCGTCAATACGCCGGCAGCAGATGATGATCATATCAAACACCCACAAGCCGCAAGCGGTCTGCTAAACGTAACGGCCACCCGGGTATTGAGCGATCTGAAGATCGACGAGCAAGCCCGCTCACACTCCAGTGAATCCAACCAGTAACACTACCGTACAGTCCGGTCTGATCGTCTGATATGTCGCATATCTCGCCTAGGGGTGGTAAACGTCAGACCCCAATAGTTTGATAAGTCGTGTCGATATGAGGTCTATAACAATTCGAGAAACTACTGGTAACACTTACCAGTAAATCTCAGCAACCCTGGCCAGGGATTTCCTGTTATAGCCAATCGAACACAGCGCAACATCAACCCCCTATACCGGGAGAGATGAATCCCCTCCTATCGCTCATTGCCTCCATGTGACTCGGGACTGTACCCAAAAACCACCGTTTTGCACGCCCTCTTGGACGTGGTAAGATGGAAATCAAAGCACAGTGGGAACCACACAAGACTCTATGACGATCTCGGGTCAACAGACTACTCTGTACCAGTGTCACCAGAGAACTGCCATCTGACGTAAGGTATAATACCATCTGGGAGTTCTCGGCGAGTCCGTCCAGTGTACCCAGTCTCTACTGAGCACCCGCATATCATCTCTGATGTCAAACACCAATGGATATGGGATCATCCATCGCCATCTGTATGGGTCGAGAAGGTATACGCTAGTCTACTCTGGTATATCGATGCCCCGTCTCGATACACCCACGACTAGGGACTTTGAAGGATGTACTTATGGACTACCATGTCCCTATTAGTATGATCCACATCATAGTCCAGATAGTCAAGTACAGATCCTAAGGGCTTTACCAACATGTAACAGGGAGACAATCAGTGTACACGTTAAGGTAAAGATTAACCAGATAGCATACTATCATGTCGAGCAAGAAAGTCCTCCCTATATATGTTCCAGCATCCACTACAATATACATCCTATGTATAGTAATGGCCTCTAGGGCATACATATAACTAACACGGAGTTCAAAAATCCCAGAACATGTCACTGCGCCAATGAACCAGCCGTAGAAGGGTCAAACCAACGCCTCATATATGGCAACGCTAAACTAACACAAACTCTAGGGTTCAGTGGCAGTTTTGACGGTTACATAATCGAGTTAAGGTTGCGTTCTTCTAGAGGGTCCACAGATACGCTTGCATGATTTCCCAAAAGTTTTAAACAGAGGAAAAATCCAACACTTGAAAGTTTTCCGTCATGAGAAAAATGAGTTATTGATATCCGTTCGAACATTTTAACATGTTCTAAATTGCCCGAAAAACTAAACGATGTTAAACTTTCCGATCGAATCAACGAATACATAAGATCTCCAGAAAACTCAACACTTGAGTAATATTAAAAATTCCCAGAAGCATAACGTAATACCTACGGATCACCTGTTGAAGTACGATCCCTGAATCCTCAGGTTCGGCCCCGGAACCGCCGCCAATAGCAAGGTTTGGCCGCGGTTCCGCGGTGGCTTGATGGACTTAGGGAATCGTACTTCACAGATATCCATACAATCACCTTCTTAATTTTCTGTGTATTTTTAATAAAGAAAAAACCACCTTTTATAAAAATTTCCAGAGAGGGGGTCAAATTTGACGTTTCGGGGTTCGATCGGACTTTTAACTTCGTATACACGTCGCATAATGCTCTAGCTAGGCTCTGATACCACTGTGTAAGGTTACTAGGCACTATCACATGGGTCTATAAGGCATCAACCATGCCGAATTTAAAATTTTCAAGTGCCGAATAACCTAAAGCGAGGATCTTTGCTAGATAATTAGGGTTAACAAAGCATGTAAACAACATTACGTCTAAGAGAAAGGGATTACAACCTTTGTAGTCCGTTCCTTCGCTTCATAAGCTCCGAGTAGTAGTCCCTTCGCCGCGATCCATGAACTCCCAGACTCTAGAGAAGCTCCACAAGCCGAATGATCCATGCTTTCTTGAAGTCTTCCTTTTCGAAGATGATCTACCTTGAAGAATCTTTAACTCAAGCTCTCACTTCTCTAATCAAGTATTAGTGAAGTGAACACCCTAATCTAAGTGGCTAGAATAGATAAGGATGATGAAGTAGGAATTTAGCTCTCCTTTTCTTTTAATTTCTCACACTTATTCATCACTAACCCAAAAGCTAGAAAGCTTTTCAAGGAGAAAGAAGAAGAAGAAAAGTATTTGTGATGAATAATGAATTATTGCTTTTGTTACAAATCAACCCTTGAGTTAAGAATGAATGGCTTAACTCATGTAGAGAATAAACCTAAGGTAAAGGGTTTGGGTTGGGTTAGAAAATATCTATACAAAATATCTTAGCTAAAAACAAAGAAAGCTTCTTGAAAAAGCTAACCCAAATGCTAACCCAAATCAAACCCTAACTAGTTTAATCTCTACAAATCATGTTGCATTTGTAATCAAAACTTGTTACAATATTATATATCACATATATAATATATTTTTGTAACAAAAGAAAATAATACAATTAACATATATCGCATATATATCAATGTATTAACGGGTGAGAAAATGAATCAATAAAGCGAGCTTATATTAGTTAATATAATGTAATATATCACATATATAATTATACTTTAAATTATCGAATCAACACTTGATCAGACAATCCGGCTATATCTCATATAACCGACTAATATAACATGTACCGATTCATCGAGTCAACACTTGATCCGATGACCCGGCTATATCACATATACCCGGCTGATATCATATATCGCGAGAATAGAATATGGTATCTCATATCATATTATTCTCGGTCCCGCACATATCACATATGTGCTCCTACTCCGTTTTGCCTGAGTCAGGAAACCTCTGTGTAGGACTCTAAAAAATCGTCAATACGCCGGCAGTAGGTGATGATCATACCAAACACCCACAAGCTGCAAGCGGTCTGCTAAACGTAACAGCCACCCAGGTATTGAACGATCAGAAGATCAACAAGCAAGCCTGTACATTCTCCTGTGAATCCAGTCAGTAACACTACCGTACAGTCCGGTCTCTTCGTCTGATATGTTGCATATCTAGTATAGGGGTGGTAAACGTCAGACCCCAATAAAAGATAAGTCAAGTCGATGTGAGGCTCATAACAGGTCGAGAACCTACTGATAACACTTAACAGTAGTACTCTTTATTCGCCCTGGCCAGGGACTTCCAGTTATAGCCAATCGAACACAGCACACCATCAACTCCCTATACCGGGAGAGACGAATCCCCTCCTATCGCTCATTTCCTCCATGTGATTCGGGACTATACCCAAAAGCCACCGTTTTGCACGCCCTCTTGGACGTGGTAAGGTGGAAATCAAAGCACAGTAGAAATCACACAAGACTCTATGACGATCTCGGGTCTACAGACTAACCTGTACCAGTGTCACCGGAGAACTGCTATCTGACATGAGGTATAATACCATCTGGGAGATCTCGGCGAGTCCGTTCAGTGTACCCAGTCACCACTGAGCCCCCGTACACCATCTCTGATGTCAAACACCAATGGATATGGGATCATCCATCGCCCATCATATGGGTCAAGATGCGTATACGCTAGTCTACTCTGGTGTATCGATGCCCTGTCTCGATACACCCTCGACTAGGAACAGTTATAGGATGTACTCGTTGACTACCCTGGCCCCACTAGTATGATATTATCATAGTCCTAGTAGTTGAGTACATATCCTAAGGCCTTTATCAACATGTGAGAGCAAGACAGTAAACTAATATAAGTCAACATGTTAAGACAAAGTGAAACCAAATAGCATACTATCATGTCGAGCAAGAAAGTCCTCTCTATATATATCCAAGCATCCACTATAATATACATCATATGTACAACAATGACCTCTAGGGCATATATAACTAACACAAACATCAAACGACCAAATCTCATAACTAATATCAAAACCAAGAATTCCAAAATACGGAAAACATAACCCAAAACCATCCCAATATGCTCCCAGATTTTTTCTCAGATAATCTTAGACAAAAAGAAAAATACAGTAGCTATGTTATAAGGTATGTGAGCTACAGCCAAAACCCTAGCACCCAAACTGTTACTGTAACTGACCAAAGTGGCTACAGTAGCCGCCGGGCCGGCCCCACCTTGGAATTTGGGCCTCGTCTTCTCGTGGTGGTCTCTTATTGGTCTAACTAGATTAATATATATTTTTAATTATTTTATAAAGTTCTCGGGTTGCTTTAGATTCCCTGTAGACCCCCAAAATATCACAAAACCGACACGGAAAGTTTAAATTTCAAGTTTTAGGGTTAGTCACTGGTTTGATATGGATTTTTAACATTTAAGGGGCGGTTTGTAGTCACCAATTACCCTCAATACACAATCACAATTCATAATACCACCCTAAACCTCAACTTGGAATTTTCCGACATCACTAAACCTCACTTAATCACTTCTAAACTAATATGGATGCTAAAGGAAATGAATAACTATACTAATGGTGAAAGGAATATCTTATTTGGCAACTCAAGAAAATTCTTGAGTTGCCCCAAGTGCTCAAAATCCCAACTTTCTTGGTTTCCCATGCTTGTAGTGAGCTTGTGCACATTTTTGTATAAAGAGGATGCAAGGTTTTGATGTAGAAATTGGGTGTTTTGAGGAGGTAGAGGTGGTGGAGGGGGAGAGGGAAGCCATGGAGGAAGAAGAGGAGAAGAAGTGATGAAGATAATGGAGTGAGGAAAATAGCCATGGTCAAATGAAGACCCCTCACCCCCCCTCTCTCCCTTCTCTCTCTTGCCCATACTTCTTTCTTTATTCTTTTCTTTTCCTTTTTCTTTTCTTTTTAAACTCCAACAAAACAAAAATCAAATAACAAATGAAATGGTGCATGATTTTCAAACAATAAAAGGAATGTATCATGTATTATGCAACATATCATGTTGCATGTCATGCACATATAATACTTAATGAAAAATTAGTAACACTAATCGAGTTTAGTAATAACCCATATACAATTAACTTTATAAATTTTTATAAAGTGTCTAAATCATATAATATTCTTTCAAAATCAACATTCAAATGTATTTTCCATTATTTCCCAATTTATCGGTATTTAATTATACCATATCATTTAAAACTAATCTCCACACATTACAATATTCAGAGTATTTATTATTCAATTATATAAATTCCCAAAAAATAATATTTTATTTTTCTGAAATGTTACAGTTCACAACCTTTGTAGTCGTGTTCTTCTTCTTCTTTTCAACTTCTTAAGCTCTTAGGTCCTCCGGGAACAAGCTTGGAAGTCAGTCTTCCTTATCGAAGACGATCCACCCAAAGAAACCCTAGCTAAGGCTCTAGCTTCGCACCAAAGTGCAACAAGTGAAGCAACTTGATGTCTAAACTTGCTAGGAGTAGATATCAAGTGATGTAGTTGAAAGTGTGTCTTAGCACCACCACTAGGTTTCAAGGAGCATCAAGTATGCAATTTAAAAAAATCTAGAATGCTAAGGCATACAATCCAATAATCGAACTAGAGAATTAGGGTTTTAGTGCAAGCAAATAAGTTCTAAATTAAGTGAAGAGGGTTACAACCTTTGTAGACCAAGTCCTTCACTTCTAAAGCTCCAAGTAGTAGTCCCTAGAACTCTTCTTGGCTCTACTTGAAGAAAAGATCGAGCTTGCTTTGTAGTCTTCGAAGCCGAAGATGATCCACCTTGAAGTCTCTCTAACTCAAGCTCACTCTTCACTAATCAAGGTATTAGTGAAGTAAACAAGCTTTACTAAAGGGCTAGGATAGCATAGGTTGATGAAGTATGAATTTTGCCCACTTTAGAAATCATTTTCTCTTTCTTTTTCCAACTCAAGAAAAACCCTAGAAAGCTCAAGAGAAGGAGATAAACTTGGGTGTGTAAGTGTTGTGTATGAGAGAATGAACCATGAGCTAGAGATAAGGTTGGGGTGAATAAATATTTAAGAATAAAACAAAAAACAAGAGATGAGTCATGGCTTCACAATACTTCTCCAAGTATCCAAAGCCATGACCATTTCTAATCTTTTTTATTTTCTTTAAACAAAAAATCACCCCAATAATCTTTAGCTCTATTGTGAGTCTCATACACCCATGTTCTATGTATCATCCAATGATACATAATCCATTTATATATAAATACATATATCTTATATATATATATAATTATATATCAAGAGAAGAAAATTTTTAGTGAGCTATATTAGTTAATATATATGTATATATCAAATATATTAATATATATCAAATTATTAAATCAACACTTGATTAAATAATCCGGTTATATCATATATAACTAACTAATATTATTTATATATATGTATATCATATTATCAAATCAACACTTGATTCAATAACCCGGTTATATCACATATAACCGACTAATATTCAATACTAGATACTAAATCAACACTTGATTCAATTATCCAGTCATATCATATATAACCGGCCAATATCAAATATATATACATATAACAAATCATTGAACCAACACTTGATTCAATAATCTGGTTATATCACATATAACCTAACCGATATCAAATATCGCGAGATTAGAATACAGTATTGTAGGGTTCCTAGGCACTCTTGTGAGGGTCCATAAGGCATCAACCATGCTCGAATAAAATTTTAGACATGCCGAACAACCAAAAGCCGGGATCTTTGCTAGATTATTAGGGTTTAACATGCAAGTAAACATCTTTACTACTAAGTGTGAGGGATTACAACCTTTGTAGTCTGCTCCTTCGCTTCATAAGCTCCGAGTAGAAGTCCCTTCGCCGCGATCCACGATCTCCCGGACTCAAGAGAGGCTCCACAACTCGAACGATCCATGCTAGCTTGTAGTATTCCTTTTCTCCGCCGTTCTACGTCGAAGTTGCAATAACTCAAGCTCTCTCACTCTAATGAGGTGAACACCATAATCTAATGGGCTAGATTAGATGAGGATGATGGAGTAATATTTATGCTATCTTTTTATATCAATTTCTCACAAGAAATCATCATAAAATGAATAACTAGTAAGCTTTCTCAAAGCTTAAGAGAGAAGAAGAAGATGAATAATGAGTTAATCCTTTTGTGATGAATAATAGAAATGAATATATGATTAATCATGGAACCATGGTCAAGGATGACTAGGATAACCTTTGTAGAGAATAAACTAGGGCTAGGCTTTGGTTGGGTTAAAACAATGAGTCATAAGAAAATATCTATCCTAATATCTTCTTCATGACAAAAGGAAAAGTTCTAGAAGGTGCAAGAAAGAACTAACCCTAATCAAACCCTAACCTTGCTTAATCTCCACTAAACATGTTCCATTATTAATCATATCATGTTACTATAATATATATCACATATATATTATATATTTGTAACAAAAGAAAATAATACAATCAACATATATCGCAAATATATCAATGTATTATCCGGTGAGAAAATGAAACAATAAAGCGAGCCAATATTAGATAATGTAATACAATATATCATATATAATATTATACATTAAATCATCGAATCAACACTTGATCCGACAATCCGGCTATATCGAATATAACCGACTAATATATCATGTACCGATTCATCGAATCAACACTTGATCCGATGTCCCGGTTCATATCTAAATATCGCGAGAATATAATACGGTATCTCATATCGTATTATCCTCGGTCCTGCGCATATCACATATATGCCTCTACTCCGTTTTGCCTGAGTCAAGAAACTTCTATGTAGGACTCTAAAGAATCGTCAATACGCCGGTAGTAGGTGATGATCATATCAAACACCCACAAGCTGCAAGCGGTCAGCTAAACGTAACAGCCACCCAGGTATTGAGCGATCAGAAGATCAACAAGCTAGCCTGTACGTTCTCCTGTGAATCCAATCAGTAACACTCCCGTACAGTCCGGTCTGTTCGTCTGATATGTTGCATATCAAGTCTAGGGGTGGTATACGTCAGACCCCAGTAACCGATAAGTCGTGTCGATATGAGGCTCATAACGGGTCGAGAAACTACTGGTAACACTTACCAGTAAATCTCTATGTCAGCCCTGGCCAAGGACTTCTAGTTATAGCCAATCGAACACAGCACAACATCAACTCCCTATACCTGGAGAGACGAATCCCCTCCTATCGCTCATTGCCTCCATGTGATTCGGGACTGTACCCAAAAGCCACCATTTTGCACGCCCTCTTGGACGTGGTAAGGTGGAAATCAAAGCACAGTGGGAATCACACAAGACTCTATGACGATCTCGGGTCTACAGACTACCCTGTACCAGTGTCACCGGAGAACTGCCATCTGACGTGTGGTATATCACCATCTGGGAGTTCTCGGCGAGTCCGTCCAATGTACCTAGTCTCCACTGAGCACCCGCACACCATCCTTGATGTCCAACACCGATGGATATGGGATCATCCATCGCCCATCATATAGGTCAAGATGCGTATACGCTAGTCTACTCTGGTGTATCGATGCCCTATCTCGATATACCCTCGACTAGGAACAGTTATAGGATGTACTCATCGACTACCGTGGCCCCACTAGTATGATCTCATCATAGTCCCAGCAGTCGAGTACAGATCCTAAGGGCTTTATCAACATGTGAGAGAAAAACAGTAAACCAATACAAGTCAACATGTTAAGATAAAGTGAAACCAAATAGTATACTATCATGACGAGCAAGAAAGTCCTCTCTCTCTAAATCCAAGCATCCATTATAATATACATCATATGTACAACAATGGCCTCTAGGGCATATACATAACTAACAATCTCCCACTTGCACTAAGGCCAGCTGCTGTAGTATCTCATACCTAGCATCCCGAATAATCTCTCAAACTGTATCTGGGGAATAGCCTTCGTGAGTAGATCCGTAGCGTTGTCCTTCGTATCTACTCTCCTGACCTCGATCTCCCGGCAATCAACTATCTCCCTGATCAGGTGATACCGCCTCAGAATATGTCTGGACTTTTGATGGGACCTGGGTTCCTTGGCCAAAGCCACAGCTCCATTGTTATCGCAATACAGAGGTATTGGATGCTCAATGGATGGAATCACACCAAGTTCACTAATGAACTTCTTTATCCAGACAGCCTCTTTGGCAGCATCGTTGGCAGCGATGTATTCAGCCTCCATCGTCGAGTCTGCAACGGTATCCTGTTTGGAACTTTTACAACAAACTGCCCCTCCATTGAGGGTAAATACAAAACCCGAGTGCGACTTAGAGTCGTCCTTATCACTTTGGAAGTTGGAATCGGTAAAGGACTCCACCCGGAGTTCTCTGTTACCATACACCAAGAACATCTCTTTAGTCCTTCGTAAGTACTTGAGAATGTTCTTCACAGCTGTCCAGTGACTCTCTCCAGGATCTGCTTGATACCGACTCACTACACTTAGTGAGTATGCTACATCAGGTCTAGTACATAGCATCGCATACATGATAGAGCCTACTGCCGAAGCATAGGGTATCCCTTGCATGCGAGCTCTCTCCAAATTAGTCTTGGGAGACATCTCTTTGGAGAGAGTGAGTCCAGAGATCGTGGGTTGGTTCCCACGCTTGGATTCTTCCATACTAAACCTCTTTAGTATGGTGTCAATGTACCTGGATTGGGACAATCCCAGTATCCGTTTAGATCTATCTCTATTGATCATGATTCCCAATATTCAGGAGGCATCACCTAGATCTTTCATTGAGAATCTTTGTGATAAGAAGAGCTTGACTGATTGCAGCATAGGAATATCATTTCCTATCAAGAGTATGTCATCCACGTATAATACGAGGAAGACAACCTTACTCTCTGCTACCTTCTTATAGATACAAGGTTCATCTATATTTTTAATGAAGTCAAACTCTTTGACTACAACATCAAAACAGATGTTCCAACTCTGCGATGCTTGCTTTAATCCATAAATGGATTTAAGCAGTTTGCACACCTTTCCGCTGCTCCCACTATCTATGAAGCTCTCTGGCTGAGTCATGTATACGCACTCTTCTAAATCACCGTTTAGAAAGGCGGTCTTAACATCCATTTGCCAGATTTCGTAGTCATGGTATGCAGCAATGGCAAGTAAGATCCGGATGGACTTAAGCATAGCCACTGGAGAAAAGGTTTCGTCATAATCCACACCTGGTCTTTGACGAAAACCCTTTGCAAAAAGTCTAGCTTTGAAAGTCTCAACTTTTCCATCTACACCAAATTTTCTTTTAAAGATCCACTTGCTCCCAATGGGTTTTACCCCTTCAGGAGCATTTTCCAAAGTCCATACTTTGTTGGTGTACATGGATTCCATCTCAGATCGCATTGCATCCATCCATTTCACAGAGTCACCACTCGTGATGGCCTGCTCGAAACTAGTCGGGTCATCATCTTCTATGATGCAATCCTCGCTTCCACCATCAATGAGAAAACCGTAATATCTCTCAGGTGGATATGAAACCCTGCTAGATCGGTGGAGAGGCTGGGGTTCGTCGGGTACTACCGAATCCTCTGGTTCTACCAAGTCTTCTGTTATTGTTTGTGTCGCTGGAACCTCTTCCAGTTCTACCTCCTTGCCACAAATTTATTTTTCAAGAAATTCCTTTTCTAAAAAGGTGGCATGTGAAGAAACAAACACCTTTTGTTCCTCAGTGTGGTAGAAGATATACCCTTGTGAGTTCTTGGGATATCCTACAAACTTACATAGGACAGACCTTGCCTCGAGTTTGTCCGGATTTAGCCTTTTGACATAGGCCGGACAACCCCATATCTTAACATACTTAAGAGATGGTCTCTTCCCTTTCCATATCTTATATGGAGTGGTAGGCACTGATTTGGTAGGAACCATATTCAATAGGTGTATGGCAGTCTCAAGCGCATACCCACAGAAGGAAATAGGCAACTCAGCCTCGCTCATCATAGAGCGCACCGTATCTAATAGGGTGCGATTCCTCCGCTCCGATACACCGTTGTGCTGTGGTGTATAAGGAGGAGTAAGCTGAGAGAGAATCCCATTCTCTTTTAGATCATCCAGAAAATCATTGCTCAAGTATTCTCCTCCTCGATCAGATCGAAGGATCTTAATACTTTTGCCCGTTTGGTTCTCTACTTCGTGCTTATATTATCTGAATTTCTCAAAAGCTTCAGACTTGTGTTTCATCAGGAACACATGTCCGTATCTAGAGAGACCGTCAGTGAATGTAATAAAGTAGGAAGAACCGTTCCTGGCATGCGTAGACATAGGACCGCATATATCACTATGTATCAGTCCTAAGAGTTCGATAACTCTTTCTTCGTGTCCACTAAACGGAGCTTTGGTCATTTTTCCTTTGAGACATGAATGGCAAGTATCATAAGATGATAATTCGAACGGATTCAAATATCCATCCTTATGTAACTTAGCTAGCCGTGTCGCATTGATATGACCAAGTCTACAATGCCACAAGAAGGATTCGTTCATATCTGAACTTTTCCTCTTGTGTGTGTTTTGTATATTGAGGATTGTATTTTGATTGAGAATGAATATGCCATTATGTAACGAGCCTGATGCAATCAACTTTTGATTTAGGAAGATGTTCATAACATTATCCTGTACTACAAAATTATATCCTTCTTTACTTAATAAAGAAACTGATATAATGTTGCACATCATGTTCGGTATATAATAGCACTCATTCAGAATCTGTGTATTACGACTTGGTAATACTAGGTGATATTCGCCAACCGCCTTGGCTGCAATACTTGCACCATTCCCTACTTGAACGGAATGATCACCTTTTCCCAGTTCTCTACCTTTACGTAGCCCATGTAACAATTTACATATGTGGGATCCTGATCCGGTATCTAATACCCAGGACGTATGGTGAACTGAGAAACAGTTCTCAATAACTAACACACCCGAAAAAGATGCATCAGCATGCATGTTCTTTTGGCCGGCTTGAGAATCCAGATATTCTCCTGATTCCTGTTCAGTCTCATAACACTTATAAGATAGAACGGGTCCAACGTTTCCTTGCTCTGTATAATAAGCGGGTTCAGTCAATACATCCATATTATTATCTTGATATGGCCTCACATGGTCGCTACCTGGAGAGAGAGAGAAGAAAAATACTTTAGCGTATGCTCTTGCAAGACTAGATTGGTTATTATCTTATCTAATCAGGATGTCTCCCACTGTTTTTATCAAATCTTCCTTCAAACCCTAAAAGGTAAGATTAGCTGGGATTAATTACACCCTATAATTTCGTCAATCTTTCAGCCAGATCAGTGTCGGTACTTGAGGGGGGTTCCCCGTGCTTTCGTACGGACCTAATTAAAGTAAACCTCATTTTCCCAGAGGCGTAACCCCATTAACACTTTTCTAGACACCTACTTGATCGGCTAATTGTCCTGTGTAAAACTCTCCCAGGAGTAACTCTTACTCGCAGTAGGTATCGGGATCCAACTATCTCATAGGAGGTATGCAATCTCATTGCAAATTTCAACACTTGAAATTCCCGATAATGCTTTTGCCCCTAACGTGCTATGACCTTGACGAATGCCAACAAACCATAGTCCGCTAGTCAAGTTCAACCCGAACATTTCTTGATTGAATTAAACCCAGCCGTACGTCCCTTGACGAAAGCCAACAAAGTCGCACGACTACCCTAACCCAATCTCATCATATGTAACAGATAAGTAATAGTTAGTTACCGCACACTACGCCTTGAGGAAAGCCAACAAACGCAGCACGAATACTAAGTATTACCTATCTGAAATGTCGGAGGGCTACGCAGGTTTTTCAGAAAATCTTGAGCATAATGAACTTGATATCGTCGTAGAATCGAGTGTTTTTGAAAAGGAGTGTTTTTGAGGCTTTTCTAGTTTTGCTAAAGTGATCACTCCCGGTGAAGGGATCTCGGCTCTTTCCCTATCGAATAAAGTGCAGGGTATATCATATATACCACTGTGCAAAGCAAAAACTATATAAGCTGTTAAAAAACTAAACCGCGAGTTTGTAGCATCTGCCAGTTTCGCTAAAGAGGTCACTCCCGGTGAAGGGATCTCGGCTCTTTCCTCATCGAATAAGGTGCAGGGTATATCATATATACCGCTATGCAAAGCAAAACTGTAGCTGCCCTTTTTATAAAGTTTTGATTCAACATCTTTTAGGTTTCTTTTCTTTTTATTAATCTCATTAATAAATCCCATCAGCTTATGCTTCCTGAGCAACACAGAAAAAACGAAAGCAGTAATATTTATACATCAACATATATATATATATAGTATAAGCATTCGTCTCAGGCAGTAATATGATCTCATCACAGAACATTGCAGCAGAAGAACATATATGAAATATTGGATATACTAGGATGTCTGTGTTTTTAATACGAGACGGTATAAAACACGGATTCCACGGTCGCGATGAATAGCCAAACCCACATCCCTAGACCCCTACGAGAGCGGCAAGTAACACTGCCAATTCTAGGGTTAGGAGACCCGGTCTCGACTCCTCGAGATGGCCTCCCACTGGACCCCAGAACCCGGTTACTTGTGCTCCCCTCCTTGGGTCTACCTAATACGGAAAAGTAAATAATATACACTGGTGACATCAACCTCATCCCGGAAGTGCCACAATAAAAGAATATTACATACAAATGAATTTTACATGAATGAAAATATAAACCCTCATCTCACATAAAACCCCCGGCTATTCAGAACACGACGATCCAATATAACATATCACAGCAACACATAATATCACATATCATCAACGTAAGTAAGTATGCATACCCCGATCGTCGTTGATGTATAGCAACGAAGACCGGCAATACAACTACATACTACACTTACGGTCACAGAAAAGAAATTGTAAAACTACAATATTTGGAATCCACAATCACTTTAGACATCATAAATCCGAAATATCACATACTTCGCATTTCATGCCTAACTATATGAATTCCACGTATTGTATCACATTCCAGATAAATAGACAGTATTAAACTTTCCGACCCGATAATCAAATACCCAAGATTTCCTAAATAGCTCAACACTTGAGCGGAGTTCAAATAATCCCAGAATCTGTCACAGTACCGATGATCCAGCCGTAGAAGGGTCAAGCCAACGCCTCACATGTGGCACGCCGTACCGCCCTAAACCCTAAGCTTTAGAGGCGGTTCAGACGGTCACATAATTGAGTTAAGGTTTGTGTTCTTCTAGAGGGGCCACCACGTTACTTGTACGTTTTTCCGAAAGATTTAAACCCGATAAAAATTCAACACTTGAAAATTTTTCGTGCCGGGAAAAAGTGAGTTAATGATATCCGTTCGAACATTTTAACAGTTTCTAAATATCCGGAAAACATAACGAATTTAAGTTTTCCGATCGAATCAACGATTACAAAATAATCCCCAGAATACTCAACACTTGAGTCAGTTTAAAAATACCCAGAAAAATATAGGAATAGCTACGAAGGTTACTGCACAAATACTGTTCATAATTCACTTTACCCGCCGCGGAACCGCCGCTAAAAGTGGGTTGCGGCCGCGGTTCCGCGGCGGATGTACGGAATTACGAGCTCGAATTTTATGATAATTCTTAGAATTCCCTGCTTTTTTTAAGGTATTTTTAATTCAGAAAAATCACAGTTTTTAAAAAATGTCCGGAGAGGGGGTTGTTTCGTCGTTTCGGGGTTCGTTCGGAGTTTTAACTTCGTATACACGTCGCCTAATGCTCTAGCTAGGCTCTGATACCACTGTAGGGTTCCCAGGCACTCTTGTGAGGGTCCATAAGGTATCAACCATGCCCGAATAAAATTTTAGACGTGCCGAACAACCCAAAGCCGAGATCTTTGCTAGATTATTAGGGTTTAACATGCAAGTAAACATCTTTACTACTAAGTGTGAGGGATTACAACCTTTGTAGTCCGCTCCTTCGCTTCATAAGCTCCGAGTAGAAGTCCCTTCACCGCGATCCACGATCTCCCGGACTCAAGAGAGGCTCCACGACTCGAACGATCCATGCTAGCTTGTAGTATTCCTTTTCTCCGATGATCTATGTCGAAGTTGCAATAACTCAAGCTCTCTCACTCTAATGAGGTGAACACCCTAATCTAATGGGCTAGATTAGATGAGGATGATGGAGTAGTATTTATGCTATCTTTTTATATCAATTTCTCACAAGAAATCATCACAAAATGAATAACTAGTAAGCTTTCTCAAAGCTTAAGAGAGAAGAAGAAGATGAATAATGAGTTAATCCTTTTGTGATGAATAATAGAAATGAATATATGATTAATCATGGAACCATGGTCAAGGATGACTACGATAACCTTTGTAGAGAATAAATTAGGGCTAGGGTTTGGTTGGGTTAAAACAATGAGTCATAAGAAAATATATCTATCATAATATCTTCTTCATGACAAAAGGAAAAGTTCTAGAAGGTGCAAGAAAGAACTAACCCTAATCAAACCCTAACCTTGCTTAATCTCCACTAAACATGTTCCATTGTTAATCATATCATGTTACTATAATATATATCACATATATATTATATATTTGTAACAAAAGAAAATAATACAATTAACATATATCGCATATATATCAATGTATTATCCGGTGAGAAAATGAAACAATAAAGCGAGCCAATATTAGATAATGTAATACAATATATCATATATATTATTATACATTAAATCATCGAATCAACACTTGATCCGACAATCCGGCTATATTGAATATAACCGACTAATATATCATGTACCGATTCATCGAATCAACACTTGATCCGATGTCCCGGTTCATATCTAAATATCGTGAGAATATAATACAGTATCTCATATCGCATTATCCTCGGTCCTGCGCATATCACATATGTGCCTCTACTCCGTTTTGCCTGAGTCAAGAAACTTCTGTGTAGGACTCTAAAGAATCGTCAATACGCCGGTAGTAAGTGATGATCATATCAAACACCCACAAGCTGCAAGCGGTCAGCTAAACGTAACAGCCACCCAGGTATTGAGCGATCAGAAAATCAACAAGCTAGCCTGTACGTTCTACTGTGAATCCAATCAGTAACACTCCCGTATAGTCCGGTCTGTTCGTCTGATATATCGCATATCAAGTCTAGGGGTGGTATACGTCAGACCCCAGTAACCGATAAGTCGTATCGATGTGAGGCTCATAACGGATCGAGAAACTACTGGTAATACTTACCAGTAAATCTTTATGTCATCCCTGGCCAGGGACTTCAGTTATAGCCAATCGAACATAGCACAACATCAACTCCCTATACCGGGAGAGACGAATCCCCTCCTATCGCTCATTGCCTCCATGTGATTCGGGACTGTACCCAAAAGCCACCGTTTTGCATGTCCTCTTGGACGTGGTAAGGTGGAAATCAAAGCACAGTGGGAATCACACAAGACTCTATGAGGATCTCGGGTCTACAGACTATCCTGTACCAGTGTCACCGGAGAACTGCCATCTGACGTGTGGTATATCACCATCTGGGAGTTCTCGGCGAGTCCGTCCAGTGTACCCAGTCTCCACTGAGCACCCGCACACCATCCTTGATGTCCAACACCGATGGATATGGGATCATCCATCGCCCATCATATGGGTCAAGATGCGTATACGCTAGTCTACTCTGGTGTATCGATGCCCTGTCTCGATATACCCTCTACTAGGAACAGTTATAGGATGTACTCATTGACTACCGTGGCCCCACTAGTATGATCTCATCATAGTCCCAGCAGTCGAGTACAGATCCTAAGGGCTTTATCAACATGTGAAAGAAAAACAGTAAACCAATACAAGTCAACATGTTAAGATAAAGTGAAACCAAATAGCATACTATCATGACGAGCAAGAAAGTCCTCTCTATATATATCTAAGCATCCATTATAATATACATCATATGTACAACAATGGCCTCTAGGGCATATACATAACTAACAAGTATCACATACTTGTATTTAATAAAGCTCCCGCACATATCACCATATGTGCCCTACTTCGTTTCGCTTGAGCTATGAAACCTCTGTGTGGAACTCTAAGGACTCGTCAATACGCCAGAAGTAGGTAATGATCATATCAGATACCCATAAGCTGTCAACGGTACTAGCTGAACGTAACGGCAACCCAGGTATTGAACGAATAGAAGATCAACAAGCAAACTTGTCCAAACTCCCGTAAAGCCTACAAGCAACACTTACCGTACAGTCCGGTCTCTTCGTCTGATATGTCACATATCGAGTCTAGGGGTGGAATCGTCAGACCCCAGTAACTTGATAAGTCATGCCGATGTGTGGCCTATAACCTTTCGAGAAACTACTGATAACACTTACCAGTAAATCTCATCAGCCCTGGCCAGGGACTTGCTGTTATAGCCAATCGAGCATAGCGCAACATCAACTCCTAATACCAGGATAGACGAAACCCCTCCTATCGCTCACTGCCTCCATGTGACTCAGGACTGTACCAAAAATCCACCTGGTTGCATAACTCCTTTGAGCCATGGTAGGGAAGAAATCAAAGCACAGTGGGAACCACACAAGACACTATGACGATCTCGAGTCTACAGACTAACATGTACAAGTGTCACCATAAAACTGCTATCTGACTATAGGTATGGTACCATCTAGGAGTTCTCAGCGAGTCCTGTTCGGTGTACCTATTCTCTAATGAGCACCTGTGTACAATCTTTGATGTTAAACATCAATGGTTATGGGATCAACCATCGCCCCATACAGGGATATGAAACGTACACACTAGTCTACTCTGGAATATCGATGCCCTGTCTCGATACTCCCTCGACTAGGAACTATTAAAGGATGTGCTTGTAGACTACACAAGCCCCACTAGTATGATCTGCATCATAGTCCTGGCAGTCAAGCCAACTTCCTAAAGGCTTTATCAACATGTAACAGAGAGACAGTATAATAATACAATTGTACATGTTAAAATAAAGAGCAACCAGATAGCGTACTATCATGTCGAGCAAGAAAGTCCTCTATATATATGTCCAAGCATCCACTATAATATACAATAATGGTCTCTAGGACATACATATTCCTAACCGTTAGATTATGAAACCGAAACTACAGTGGTATCAGAGCCAAGCTAGAGATTTAAACGATGTTTTTTAGATTACGAAACCGAAACTACTCCGAAACTTGAAACACTAAATCTGGTTTCTGTCGAATTTTTAATGGCCTCTAAAATTTTTTTAGCAACCGTAGAATGTTGTATGTGATATAACATGAACACTAAGAAAATTTGAAGCAATTTAGCCGATTTTTGGCCGAGCACATCATCACTAAAATCGAGCAGGCCGTCCCTGTTCATGAATTCTGGCTTCAAATTTTTTCAGTGTTCCAGGCTCTGGGTTTTGGTATTTCAGGTGTTGCTAGTTTTTGCTAAATTTGCATGTGATGTTATCTTTGTGCAAAGTCTATTCGGAGTGTTTCTTAATCGTAATTCTAACATCTATTCGGGTTATTTAGACGACGTTAAAAAGTTCGAACGGATATCAATAACCCAATTTTTCCCTCGCTGGAAATTTTCCAAGAGTTGGATTTTTTCCAAGTTTAAAATCTTCAAAAAATCATGCAAAGCGATTCTGTGGACCCTCTAGAAGAATGATACCCAAACTCGACCTTTTGGATCGCAGAACCACGGTCATACCCTAGGGTTTGCGGCAGTTCCGTGGCGACATGAGTGAGGCATGGGTCGGCCCTTCTACGGATGGTTCATAGGTGCTGTGGCATGTTCTGGGTATTTTTTAAACTCCGCTCAAGTGTTGAGCTCTTTGGGAAATTTTGGGTGTTTGTTTATTCGATCGAAAAGTTTAATATTGTCTAGCTATCTTTGATTGTGATACAATATTTAGAATCCACATAATTAGTTATGTGATAACTAATTTGAATTTTATAAATCTAGCAAGTTAGTCTCATTTGATCCGTTGCCACAGGATTTTGATGTTGATTAAAAGTCCGTCGCAATTACGTAGTGTACGCGGATACTCGCCGGGTATCCTTACTAGATAGCCACGCCCCATAGTCCCGACTAAGTGACTGTAGGAGAACCCCGTCGCCAAAAACATCCGTTCGGGTGCTCACGGCCGGGGTGTTCCGCCTTAGTGCACTTCGTCGAGGGCATCAGGGATGCGGCCATCTACTAAAGTTTCCGACGAGCATTCGATCAGGTTATCGGGAATCTTGTTGAATTACCCGACAGGTTATTAGAAAGTGTTTTCAATATCGAGACTAAAATGCGGGGTTTATAATTGTTAGGCATGTGATGTTAAGGAATTCATTTGGTAAGGCATGAAATCCAAAGTATGTGATACATTGGGTTTATGATGTCTAAGGTGGTTGCAGATTCCAATTGTTGTAGTTTTTCACTTTGTTTTCTGCAATCGTAAGTGTAATATGTGGTGTATCTTCGGTTTCGTTGATATATGTCAATGACAATTGGGATACACATATTTACTTACGTTGATGACATGTGATATTATGTGTTGCTGTGATATGTTATATTAGATCATCTTGTTTTGAATAGCCGGGTTTTTTTATGTGAGGTGAGAGTTTTTCATTTTCATTCATGTAAAAGCTTGTATGTAATATTCTTTTATTGGGGCACTTTCGGGTTGAGGATGATGTCACCATTGATGTATATTATTTACTTTTCCGCATTAGGATAGATCCAAGGAGGAGAGCACAAGTAACCAGGTTCTAGGGTCCAGTGGGAGACCATCTCGAGGAGTCGAGACCGGATCTCCTAACTCTAGAATTGGTAGGGTTGCTTGCCGCTCTTGTAGGGGTCTAGGGATGTGGGTTTGGCTATTCATCGCGACCGTGGAATCCTTGTTTTATACTGGCTTAATTTAAAACACGGAATTCCTAGTATATCCAATATTTCACATGTGTTCTTTTGCTGCTGATATTTAGTGATGTGATCACTTGATATGTTGAGACGAATGATTATATTATATATATATGATATGTAATTAATATTGATGCTTTCGTTTCTTCTGTAATGCTTAGGAAGCATAATTGATGGGACTTCATTAATGAGATTAATGAAATAAAAGAAACCTAAAAATGTTGCAGAATCTTTTTTTAAAAACTGGTAGCTCTAGTTCTTGCTTTGCATAGCGGTATTCCTTGTAGAATATCCAGCACCTTATTCGATAAGGAAAGAGCTGAGATCCCTTCACCGGGAGTGACCTTTTTAGTGAAACTGGCAGATGATACAACCCACTCGGTTTGTCTTTTGATTGCTTCAATAGTTTTTGGTTTGCATAGCGGTATTTGTGAAATATCCTGCACCTCATTCGATGAGGAAAGAGCCGAGATCCCTTCACCGGGAGTGACCTCTTTAGCAAAACTAGTAAAAGCCTAAAAAACACTCCTTTTCAAAATCACTCGATTCTACAACGATATCAAGTTCATTACGCAAAAGGTTTTCTTAAAAACCTGTCGTAGCCCTCCGTCATTTCAGATAAGTACTACTTAGTATTCGTGCAATGGTAGTTTGGCTTTCGTCAAGGCGTAGTGTGCGGTAGCTAACTAGTGCTTATCTGCAGCATGAGATGCGATTGGATTAGGGTATTCGTACGGCGTAGTTTGGCCTCCGTCAAGGGTCGTGCGGGTGGGTCTAATTCAATCAAGAAATGAACGGTTGAACTTGACTAGCGTCCTGTGGGTAGTTTGGCCTCCGTCAAGGTCATAGGACGCTAGGGGTAAAACCATTATCGGGAATTTCAAGTGTTGAAATTTGCAATGAGATTGCATACCTTCTATCAGATAGTTGGATCCCGATACCCACTGCGAGTAAGAGTTACTCTTGGGAGAGTTTTACAAATTACAATTAGCCGATCAAGTAGGTGTCTAGAAAGGTGTTAACAGGGTTACGCCCCTGGGAAAACGAGGTTTATTTTAATTAGGTCCGTGCGAAAGCACGGGGAACCTCCCTCAAAGTACCGACACTGGCCTGGCCGAAAGATTGGTGAACTTGTAGGGTGTAATTAATCCCGGCTAGTCTTACCTTTTAGGGTTTGAAGGAAGATTTGATAAAAACAGTGGGAGCCATACTAATTAGAAAAAATAATAACCAATCTAATCTTGCAAGAGCGCACGCAGAGTGTTTTCTTCTCTCTCTCTCCTGGTAGCAACCATGTCACGCCTTAATCAAGATAATAATATGGATGCATTGACCGAACCTGCTTATTATAATGAGCTAGGGAACGTTGGTTCCGCTCTATCTTATAATTGTTATAAGTCCGAGCAGGAAATAGGGGAATACCAGGCTTCCCATGCCACCCATTCAAGGAATGAGCATGTTAATGTATATTTTTCGGGTGTGTTCATTACCAAGAATTGTTTCTCAGTATCCTCTATGTCCTAAGTATGAGATACCGGATCAGGATCCCACATATGTAATCTGTTACATGGGCTACAGAAAGGTAGAGAACTGGGAATGGGTGATATGTCTCTAAGTGTTAGAGAATGGTGCAATTGTTGCAGCCAAACCAGTTGGCAAATATCATCTTGTATTAATACATTGATTCTGAACAAATGTTATTAGATACCGAACCTGATATACAACATTACATCAGTTTCTTTATTAAGTTAAAGAAGGATATAATTCTGTATTGGAGGATAATGTTGTGAACATTTTCCTTAATCAAGAGTTGATTGGACCATGCACGTTATATAATAGCATATACATTCTAAATCAAACCACAGTTCAAACTATCTAGAACACACACAAGAGGAGTAGTTTAAAAATGGACGAATCCTTCTTATGGTATTGTAGACTAGGTCATATCAATGCGACAGATCAGCTAAGTTACATAAGGATGAATATGAGAATCTATTCGAATTTTCATCTTATGATACTTGCCAGTCTTGTCTGAAAGGTAAAATGGCCAATACTCCGTTTACTGGAAACAGAGAAAGATTTACTGAACTCTTGGGACGGATACATGATGATGTATACGGTCCTATGTCTATAAATGCCAAGGTTGGTTCTTTGTACTTCATTACATTCATCCACGGTCTCTCAAGATTCGGACATGTATTCCTGTTGAAACACAAGTTTGAAACTTCTGAGAAATTCAAGGAATATAAGCTTGAAGTTGAGAACCAGACGGGTAAAAATATTACAGTCCTACGATGTGATCGAGGAGGAGAATATTGAGGCATGGAGTTCCTAGATTTTCTAAACAGAGAATATGATTCTCTCTCAGCTTACTCCTTCGTATATGTCACGACCCAAGATTTGGCACGTGACCGACACTTAAACCACGCAACGTCTACAGGCGTAACACAATTTAAGTAAGCCGAAAAACCCAGAAATCTAAACCATCAAAAGTAGTAAGTGATAAAACATTGTTAAAAACATTTGGAAATCTCAAGTAAAAATCTTTAAAGTTTAAATTTATTTTTTCTTAAAAATTTCGACAGCACCTCCATTGTAAAAACTATCCCCGAAACGGGTACAAACATAAGACATGAATAAATCAATATATGATATAAATAAAGCATCCCCAAACGGGAGCAAATCATGCCCAAAGGCGGAAACAACCACCACAAGCATATATACGACGCCGTAGCGAAGAAATGGACAATATAAGTGAAAAACAGCATAAAAGGTAAAACTGCATAATAAAAGTCGGCTCACACGAGCTCGATACCCAGAGTCACAAAATATACAATATCTTCCTCACAACTTGTCTCTAAGTCAATACATGAAATGGTAGATGGAGAGTACTATATACAATAATAGATGTACAATGAATATAAAGTCGGATAACCGCAACCCACCTACAGCAAAACGGCTCACAGTCAACCGTAGCGGTATCTGCTGCAAAAAGATACATAAGATAGCCCCTGCCGCGACTACTTTGAGGGTCAACCTGCAAAACACTGTGGCATAACGGGGGTGAGTTGCCAACTCGTGAATAGTAAGTAACATCATACAGGTAATCGCAGGTATGCACGTGCTGCGATACCCTATCACATGTAATCTGACAGTATCAATATGCTAATATGGATATGCAACAATCATGAAAGGTACTCTATCAGGTACTACAAATACATGAAGCAATGCATATCAAATGAATGTTGTGTATGGGATAAAACATGTCATCATCAATGAATCATCATCGTGGAAAAACCGGTGTACATCAACAACACCCTAAATCCCAATACCTTTGGCGCCGTCACTCTGATCGGCCCTCATATCTGTAAATCTCATGGAACCTGAGTGCCCAACATCGGCACACAAAAACATCATGAAATACTCGTGTCCAACACCGACACGTAAATACTCATCCCTCGGGCACCGCATACCAGATCGACCCTCAATATATCTCATATCATAACCCCCAAACGGTATCCTCCGGATATCCGTCGGGCTCTATACTATCACCGGTAGGTAATGCTCCCCTGCCAGGCTCACCGCCTATATATATACGTGTCTTCTTGCCCCGGGGTACCTCACCGGGTCCACCATGTACCTGCAGACGGTGCCTACCGCTCCTCGAATCGGGTATACTCACACAAGCTCTCAGAACCGAGAAAACTCATGGTGGACGCATCGAAATATCATAACAAGAGAACTGGGTTTTCAAAATAATGCATGCTTTCTTGAAAATATCCCTATGGTTCTCAAATCCATCAATCACATGAAATCTATATCTCGATGCGTAAATCCATGAAATATGATGTATGCAACATAAAATAATAACATGAGCATATCTAGGGAAAACCGCTCTTTTAAATGAATCCAGATTTTAAATATATCATGCGGTTCCCAAATTCTCTGAAATCCAATGCAACATCACATATGAGCATATATGTAGCCATAACAAGGTATGTATGTACGCAAGTATGTATGTACGCATAATGCAATTCATATGCGCAATAGAACAAGAATCATGTCTAATGATAAGGTAAGCTAAGCAATGCATTATCCATGGAAATTCTATAGTGTGAGTGTCATGGCAATTATTAAAGGTATGTGGGTGGCATACAGTTTAGTGCTCGTGCAAACATGAACCGTTAGTAACAGTGCTGTGTCTCATTAATACTATGTCCATATGCAACAGGAAATGGGGTATGCAACATTGGTACACATGCACAATCAATGTATGTATGTGTGTGTGTGTATATATATATATATATATATATAACTGTTAGTGTATATGCCCTAGAGGCCATTACTGTATCATACTAGTTTGTATATTACTTAATGGATGCTTGGGATATTCACCTTGTATATACAATCTTGCTCAAAATAGTAGTATGCTACTTGGTTTGTTTCTACTTCAATGTGTACATGTGTTTATTTTTGTATATCGCCTATACACATTAGTAGAGCCCTTAGGATCTTTGCTTGATTACCAGCGATGTGATGGCCGTCACACTAGTGGGGCTGGGTAATCTATAAGCACATCCTTATGCAGGTCCCTGGTCGCAGGACTATCGAGACAGGGCATCGATACTCCGGAGTAGACCAGCGCATGCGCTTCTCATCCCAGTGTGGGAGACGGTCTGTCCCACAGCCGTCAGTACGTCGTACTTGAGATAGTATGCGGGTGCTCGTTAGGTTACGGGTACACTGGACAGGACTCGTCGGGAACTGACTAGTTGGTATTATACCTATCGTCAGTTATCAGTTCCCAGGTGACATGAGTACAGCTTAGTCCGCTGACTTGACACTGTCACTCCGCCTCGAGTGTGTTCCCACTGTACTTTGATCACTACCCTACCACGGCTCAAAGGAGTCGTGCAAACAGGTAGTGGTTGGGTGCAGTCCCGAAGCACTTGGAGGCAGTGACGGTTAGACAGGATTCGTCTCTCCCGGTATTGGGGGTTGACATCGCGCTGTGTCTAGGAGAGCCATTACACGAGTAGTCCCTGGCCAGGGCAAACGAGATATACTGGTAGGTTTCCAGTGTTATCTCAGGGTGTTTTGGGCTTCGCTCCGGCACGACTTGTACCGCTATTGGGGGACTGACGTTTACCTCCCCCTAGGCCCGCCATGCGATGTATCAGACGAACAGACCGGACTGTACGGAGAATGTCACACTCAGGCTCAGTAGGAGTTCAGATGGGTTTCGCCTCGTCGGTCTTCTTGTCGGCATTACCTGGGGACCGTTACGCACAGCTAGTGCCGCTTGCGGTCTGTGGTTAAACCCACTGCCAGCATAGTGTCGAGTCTTTAGAGTCCCACACAGAAAGATTTTCGCCTTTAGGCAAAAGAGTAGAGGTCGCATGGTATTGCGACAGGTCGCATGGTTTTGCGACAGGGTTCGGTCACATCCGTGCACTTGTGCATGTACAGTGTCCGGACAGTTTACACTAGCGGGCTTTGGTTTAAGCCAGATCCTAGTGTACCTTATGGGATTGGATTTATCCAGTTTGCATTCGTGTTCCTCGGAACGCGGATGCGGGTGTGTATGCACAGTTGACAGGGAGGCAGAGGCTGCGGATTCTCATTAGGGTTGTTGACAGTTGACCGTTGACTATTTGACTTTATGCTCAACCCTAATGAGAATATGATATGTGATTAACTATTATATTAATTAAGTATTATGGTGATATGGTTGTTGACTTGTTGACTTTTGTTGACTTGTTGACTTTGTTGACTTGTTGACTTTTGTTGACTTGTTGACCGGTTGACTAGGCTTGACTAGTTGACCATCATGATAACCATGGTTATCATTTCATGCCAAAGACTTTTTCTTGCTTGCTCATTTGAGTAAAATGAGTGCATGACATGATAAGGTTATGGTTGCTTCTAACCATCACATAAGACTTTTTTGATATGATGAGTTATGATCACTTTGGATTATGAGAGGGTGAAAGTCAAAAGAGTTGCTCATTCTTTCTTGCTCATTCTCTCTCTTGTTCTTGAGCTCTCCTCTTGCTCTCACCCTCAACCTCTTGCTCCCTCTCTTGATCTATGGTTCTCTTGTCTCATGAGTTGAGAATCAAGAACCATAGATAAAATCCCATTCTATTTCCTCTCTACTCATTCTAGTTCACTAGGTTTAGCAAACCAAGTGAACTAGTTTCTTCAAAGAACGAAGAAGGAGCTAAAGGTTGGAGCTTTCAAGTGGATCTATCTTCGGCGTACGGAGACGACGAGAAGGAGCCATCGGACCACCATCGGAGCTTGAAGAGAAGGAGTTCAAGTTTAGGTATAACCATCTTCATCCGAGTAGCTAAATATCTTTAGCTTAGTTTGCTAGTTTTAGTTTAGGTAAAGATCCCGACCTAGCTTAGTCCATGTTGCCTCTTGCGTTAAAATTTTGATTTTATACCGTTTCCGCCTCCCCGTAAGAACCGGGGGTCGCAACGTGGACTTACAGTGGTATCAGAGCCTAACTAAACTTAAACTAGCTTGGTAGTGAAGTGTAACGAAGTTCGGAACCGGAAAAATCCAAAAACCAAACTTTTACAAAAACTGAGTTTCTGTTGAAATTTTTTTGGCTCAAAATGAAAAAATTTACACTTGTAAATTCGGCTCAGGGTTTTGTGTGAACACCCAAGAAAAACGATACAGTAACTCGTCCAAACCGCCGCCCTTCCGCCGCGCGAGCTAGGCATCCGCCGCGGAAACGCCGCGCTTTGTCATCTTCTGTGCATCGTTTTTCGTGCAGTGTGTGTCTGTGTTGGTTTTGGGATTTTTGAAATATATTATATGTGCCCAGATTTTCCAGAAAAGAAATTTCCTTTTGGGGTCCTATAATTCCGTATTGTTTCTGAACTTCACTGCACTTTGACTATGATGGTTATATCTGTGATGTTTGCATGTATTGAACGTCGGCTAATCGCTATAAGTCGATTGGTCGGGGTTATACATGATCTGTAATGTGCTGGAATGTGTATATAAATATGTTGGATTGTCGCGGGTGAATAGCCGAGGGTTGTGAGACGAGAGTTTTCTTTTCTTGCATTTCATGTAAATTTGTAAATTGATGTAATAATTATTTGTATGACCGCACAACCGGGTCGGGGTTGTAGCCGTCATTGTATAATTTCTTTTTACTATTTTTGCTCCTAGGATAGACCCATGGAGGGGTGCACAAACTACCGGGTATGCCGAAGTGTCGAGTGGCCTACTCATGGAGATGAGGGAGGTTGCTACGCTTCGGGTACTTGGCGGGTAGTTTGCCGCACCCGTAGGGGTCTTGGGTGGGGTTTTGGCTATTCACCGCGACCGTGTTATCTGTTTTTGTTACAGGCTCGTACAAATTACAGATTGCTAGTATATCCAATGTATTTATCTGTGATCTGAAATGTTTATCATTGCAGTATATCTATATATGATATTATTTAGGCGTTGCTTATGTTTTACAGACGCGCTAGCCCAGCCCCCGCTCTGTCGTTAGTTAAGTAACCTAACGGGTAATGACGGGGCCCCGTGGCGAATGCGAATGGCATAAGCGTACGTCATATTTTGGTTGTTTTCTGCAATGGTAGGATTAAATGATGGGACGCATTAAAAGAACTAATGCAAGAATATCACGCATTAAAAGAACTAATGCAAGATAATAAACCAAGTTAAAGTCGTTGGAACACTTTCGAAAAACCACTCGGTTCTTTTCAAAACAAACTTTTAAAATACGGAGTTTGAGCCACTCCATTTAAAAGCTATCTCGTTCCATCGACCAAATCAAGTTCACTACGTTCACGGTTTTGCCAAAACCATCCGTAGCCCTCCATCATTTCAGTTAAATATTCGGTAGTATTCAAGCTATGTATTTTGACCTCACGCCAAGGCATAGTGATTGGTAGCTGCCGGATATTTATCTGTTGCATAGATAAAATGCGTTGGTTTGAGACAGTCGTACTGCCATTTTGGCCTACGTCAAGGGTATGTACGGGTGGGTTCAAATTAACCTGGATAATGATGGGACGAACTTGACATGTGACTTATGACATTTTGACCTCACGCCAAGGTCATAAGAGCATGGGGCAAAAATCCACATCGGGAGTTTCATAAGTACTGAAACTTGCTAGATTTGCATACCATTTGGAGTGTGATGATTCTGGTAGGATTCCTTCAGTTTCGTCACGCGATGATATTTGGATCTCGATCCTACTGTGAGTATATGCTACTCCTCGGGAAATTTCTCACTTAACGATCAATGCTATAAACCTAGTAGGTGCCTAGAAAGGTGTTAGCGGGGCTACGCCCCCAGGGAAAAGAGGTTCTTTAATTAAGGAACTTCGCGAAAGCGTTGGAAAACCTCCCTCGAAGTACCGACACCGGCCTGGCTGAACGGTTAAGCAAGTATTGTACGGTGGGATTGATCCTGACTAATTCTTCCTTTATGGTTTGAGGAGGGATTCGAGAAACAGTGGGAGCCATCCTGTTTAGACAAACTAAAAACCACTCTAAACTTGCAAGAGCATCATGCTGAGTGTTTCTTCTTCTCTCTCCTAATTGCAGCGACCAATCAACATGACTGGACTTAAGTTACTCCTAGATAAAAACAAACTGACAGGGCCAAACTACAAAGATTGGCTCAGGAATGTCAAGATAGCAATCACTTATGACAAGCTGGGGTATCTTCTTACCACCAAAGCTCCCCCTGTCCCTGGTCCAACTTCCAGTGTCGCGGATAAGGAAATCCGCAAGACTTGGGAGATTGATAGCGCGAAGGCCAAGTGCCTCCTGCTTGCCTCGATGGACAACGAACATCAGAGGAGGCATGAGAATATGGACATGGAGTCCATATTGCTCCATACAAAAGAACTGTATGGAGAGCAATCACGTATCGCAAGATACGAAGCGTCGAAAAAGTTATTTTCGACAAGAATGGCCGTCGGATCATCAGTAGCCGAGCACGTGCTAAAGATGATCGGCTTCATTGAGGAGCTCGCTGACCTAGGGATCACATTGGAGGGTGAGCTATATACGGATATAGTTCTCCAGTCCCTTCCTTCCACTTACGCCCAGTTCATACTGAACTTCAACCTACAAGAAAAAGAGGTTGAACTTTCAGAGCTCCTCAACATGCTGAGGAGCGCAGAGGGCACCCTACAGAAAGGTAGGGATACATCCACTTTGTTTGTAGGAGGATCATCTTCTTCTAGGTCCAAGGCGAAAGCCAAGGGAAAGAAGAAGAAGGCCCCCGCCAAACCAAGGGGCGGTGTTAGTAAAGTGGATACGAAGGGAAAAGCAAAAGCAACAAAGATAGCGGGGAAGCTTGTGGATAAGGAAGAATGCTTCTATTGTCATAAGAAAGGACACTGGAAGAATGATTGCAGGGCCTGGAAAGCCAGAACACAGGAATTGAAGCAGGTTGCAGCTTCAGCTTCAGGTGTGTATGTTATTGAAAACTGTCTTTCAATAAACTCTACTTCCTGGGTATTGGATACCGGATCAGGATCTCATATCTGTAATTCTTTGCAGGCGTTGAGAAACCGTAGGGTTTTGAAGGCAGGTGACATGACCCTCAGAGTTGCAAACGGAGCTAGCATGGATGCTAAAGCCGTGGGGGACTATCACCTGGGAATGTCAGATGGACATGTTTTGGTTTTGCGTAATTGCTTTTTTGTACCCAACGCAACTTGTAATATCATTTCTGTATCTTTAGTTTCTAAAGAAGGTTATGAATTTGCGTTTGTAAGTAATGTTGTAAACATTCACCTTAATCAAGTTCTGATTGGGTCAGGTACATTGAGTAATGGTATATACGTGTTAAACCAACCACAGATTTTTAACGTCCAGAATACACACAAAAGAAAGTCTCCAGAAATAAATCAGACTTTCTTATGGCATTGTAGATTGGGTCACATCAATGAGAGAAGGTTGACTAAGTTACATACAGAAGGATATTTGAATGCGTTCGAATATCAATCGTATGCCACTTGTCAATCTTGTCTCAAAGGAAAGATGACAAAGACTCCGTTTACTGGACAAGGAGTAAGAGCGAGCGAGCTCTTGGGACTCGTACACAGTGACGTGTGCGGTCCAATGTCTACACATGCCCGAAGCGGACATTCTTACTTCATTACTTTTACGGATGACTTCTCAAGGTACGGTTATGTCTTCTTAATGAAACATAAGTCCGAGGCCTTTGGAAAATTCCAGGAGTATAAGAATGAAGTAGAGAAACAGACCGGCAAAAGTATTAAGATTCTAAGATCGGATCGAGGTGGAGAATACTTAAGTGCCGAGTTCCTGGACTATTTAAAAGAGAACGGAATTCTCTCTCAGCTTACTCCTCCATACACCCCGCAACATAATGGTGTATCGGAGAGACGGAACCGCACCCTATTGGATATGGTGCGGTCCATGATGAGTAACGCTGAGTTACCGCGATCGTTCTGGGGGTATGCGCTAGAATCAGCTGCATACCTTTTGAACCGAGTTCCGACTAAGACTGTGCCTACCACCCCATATGAAATGTGGAGTGGGAAGAAACCCTATCTTCAATATCTGAAGATCTGGGGATGTCCAGCTTTTGTCAAAAAGCAGCATGCGGACAAACTCGAGGCACGCTCAGTACTGTGCAAGTTTGTGGGATACCCAAAGAACACCAGGGGGTATCTTTTCTACTACGCAGAGGAACAAAAAGTCCTTGTTTCTCGTAATGCCCACTTTCTAGAACACCAGTTCTTGGAAAAGGAAATTAGTGGGAGCGCAGTAGAACTGGAAGAAATTCCAGAACCACAGACTATTACTGAAAGGTTAGTGGAACCAGAGGGTTCAACAGAACAGGACATTCCTACGCCGCTCCGCAGGAGTAGTAGGCAGTCTCATCCGCCCGAGAGATACTGCGGTTTTCTCATAGACGGGGATAGAGAGGATTGCATCATAGATTATGATGAGCCTACTAGCTTCCAGCAGGTCGTTCAGAGCGTTGACTCAGTGAAATGGCTGGATGCAATGCGGACCGAAATGGAGTCCATGTACACCAACAAGGTATGGACGTTGGACATTGCTCCAGACGGGGTAAAACCCGTAGGATGCAAGTGGATCTTCAAAAGGAAGATTGGTGTAGATGGACATGTTGAGACCTATAAAGCTAGGCTGGTAGCAAAGGGTTTTCGTCAAAGACCTGGCTTGGACTACGACGAAACCTTTTCTCCAGTAGCCATGCTGAAATCCATTCGGATCCTTCTTGCCATTGCTGCCTTCCACGATTATGAGATCTGGCAAATGGACGTAAAGACAGCTTTTCTAAATGGAAATTTAGAGGAGTGTGTCTATATGGACCAGCCGGAGGGTTTCATTCAGAGTGGGAGCAGCGGAAAGGTGTGCAAGTTGCTTAAGTCCATCTATGGACTAAAGCAGGCGTCGCGGAGTTGGAACATCTGCTTTGATGAGACGGTCAAGGAATTTGGCTTTATCAAAAATCCAGATGAACCATGTATCTATAGTAGATTTGTAGCGAGAACTGTAGTATTCCTCGTTTTATACGTGGATGACATTCTCTTAATAGGAAATGACATTCCTATGCTACAATCTGTCAAGGGGTTCTTGTCACACAGGTTCTCCATGAAAGACCTGGGTGATGCCTCATACATTCTGGGTATCCGGATCTACCGTGACAGATCCAAGAGGATATTAGGACTTTCACAGTCCAGGTACATCGACACCATACTGAAGAGGTTCAGTATGGAAGATTCCAAGCGCGGTAACCTACCGGCTTGTCACGGGATCACCCTCTCTAAAGAGATGTCTCCCAAGACTGATTTGGAGAGGGATCGCATGCCTATTATACCCTACGCTTCTGCGGTAGGCTCTATAATGTATGCGATGTTGTGTACCAGACCGGATGTAGCTTATGCACTGAGTGTGGTAAGCCGGTATCAGTAAAACCCTGGGGAGAAACACTGGATAGCGGTAAAGAACATTCTCAAGTACCTGAGAAGGACTAAGGAGATGTTCTTGGTGTATGGCGGAAAAGACCTCCAGATCGAGGCCTTTGCTGACTCCAGCTTCCAGAGTGACAAGGATGATTCCAAGTCCATGTCGGGTTTTGTCTTTACCCTCAATGGAGGGGCGGTGTGTTGGAAGAGTTCCAAACAGGAAACCGTTGCAGACTCGACGATGGAAGCGGAATACATCGCTGCATCTGATGCCGCAAAAGAAGCTGTCTGGATGAGGAAGTTCTTGAAAGAACTTCAGGTGGTTCCGTCCATTGTTGATCCAATCCCTCTGTATTGCGACAACAACGGGGCTATAGCTTTAGCGAAGGAACCCAGGTCCCATCAGAGATCCAGGCACATCTTGAGGCGGTATCACCTGATCAGGGAGATCGTAGATCGCCAGGAGATCGAGGTTCGGAGAGTCGCTTCAGAAGATAACACTGCTGATCCATTCACCAAGGCCCTGCCCCAGACTCAGTTCGAGCGGCTGATCGAGATGATAGGTCTTCGATACGCCAGTACATGGCCTTAGTGCAAGTGGGAGATTGTTAGTGTATATGCCCTAGAGGCCATTACTGTATCATACTAGTTTGTATATTACTTAATGGATGCTTGGGATATTACCTTGTATATACAATCTTGCTCAAAATAGTAGTATGCTACTTGGTTTGTTTCTACTTCAATGTGTACATGTGTTTATTTTTGTATATCGCCTATACACATTAGTAGAGCCCTTAGGATCTTTGCTTGATTACCAGCGATGTGATGGCCGTCACACTAGTGGGGCTGGGTAATCTATAAGCACATCCTTATGCAGGTCCCTGGTCGCAGGACTATCGAGACAGGGCATCGATACTCCGGAGTAGACCAGCGCATGCGCTTCTCATCCCAGTGTGGGAGACGGTCTGTCCCACAGCCGTCAGTACGTCGTACTTGAGATAGTATGCGGGTGCTCGTTAGGTTACGGGTACACTGGACAGGACTCGTCGGGAACTGACTAGTTGGTATTATACCTATCGTCAGTTATCAGTTCCCAGGTGACATGAGTACAGCTTAGTCCGCTGACTTGACACTGTCACTCCGCCTCGAGTGTGTTCCCACTGTACTTTGATCACTACCCTACCACGGCTCAAAGGAGTCGTGCAAACAGGTAGTGGTTGGGTGCAGTCCCGAAGCACTTGGAGGCAGTGACGGTTAGACAGGATTCGTCTCTCCCGGTATTGGGGGTTGACATCGCGCTGTGTCTAGGAGAGCCATTACACGAGTAGTCCCTGGCCAGGGCAAACGAGATATACTGGTAGGTTTCCAGTGTTATCTCAGGGTGTTTTGGGCTTCGCTCCGGCACGACTTGTACCGCTATTGGGGGACTGACGTTTACCGCCCCCTAGGCCCGCCATGCGCTGTATCAGACGAACAGACCGGACTGTACGGAGAATGTCACACTCAGGCTCAGTAGGAGTTCAGATGGGTTTCGCCTCGTCGGTCTTCTTGTCGGCATTACCTGGGGACCGTTACGCACAGCTAGTGCCGCTTGCGGTCTGTGGTTAAACCCACTGCCAGCGTAGTGTCGAGTCTTTAGAGTCCCACACAGAAAGCTTTTCGCCTTTAGGCAAAAGAGTAGAGGTCGCATGGTATTACGACAGGTCGCATGGTTTTGCGACAGGGTTCGGTCACATCCGTGCACTTGTGCACGTACAGTGTCCGGACAGTTTACACTAGCGGGCTTTGGTTTAAGCCAGATCCTAGTGTACCTTATGGGATTGGATTTATCCAGTTTGCATTCGTGTTCCTCGGAACGCGGATGCGGGTGTGTATGCACAGTTGACAGGGAGGCAGAGGCTGCGGATTCTCATTAGGGTTGTTGACAGTTGACCGTTGACTATTTGACTTTATGCTCAACCCTAATGAGAATATGATATGTGATTAACTATTATATTAATTAAGTATTATGGTGATATGGTTGTTGACTTGTTGACTTTTGTTGACTTGTTGACTTTGTTGACTTGTTGACTTTTGTTGACTTGTTGACCGGTTGACTAGGCTTGACTAGTTGACCATCATGATAACCATGGTTATCATTTCATGCCAAAGACTTTTTCTTGCTTGCTCATTTGAGTAAAATGAGTGCATGACATGATAAGGTTATGGTTGCTTCTAACCATCACATAAGACTTTTTTGATATGATGAGTTATGATCACTTTGGATTATGAGAGGGTGAAAGTCAAAAGAGTTGCTCATTCTTTCTTGCTCATTCTCTCTCTTGTTCTTGAGCTCTCCTCTTGCTCTCACCCTCAACCTCTTGCTCCCTCTCTTGATCTATGGTTCTCTTGTCTCATGAGTTGAGAATCAAGAACCATAGATAAAATCCCATTCTATTTCCTCTCTACTCATTCTAGTTCACTAGGTTTAGCAAACCAAGTGAACTAGTTTCTTCAAAGAACGAAGAAGGAGCTAAAGGTTGGAGCTTTCAAGTGGATCTATCTTCGGCGTACGGAGACGACGAGAAGGAGCCATCGGACCACCATCGGAGCTTGAAGAGAAGGAGTTCAAGTTTAGGTATAACCATCTTCATCCGAGTAGCTAAATATCTTTAGCTTAGTTTGCTAGTTTTAGTTTAGGTAAAGATCCCGACCTAGCTTAGTCCATGTTGCCTCTTGCGTTAAAATTTTGATTTTATACCGTTTCCGCCTCCCCGTAAGAACCGGGGGTCGCAACGTGGACTTACAATAACATGCGGCTATAATATCATATCAAGCCCTGACGCATAACGCCGTACGGGCGATTTTCCCGTAGATGTTAAATCTACTCACCGTGATCTCGAGCTAGGTATATCCTACCACCTGCTTCCCTTTCTTCGCAGCGTCCGATGTCCCCGCACTTGCCCCTAAAATCACACAAACATAGCATGTGTACTTAGAAATCGACCCATAATACGTACAATTACGTTTAAATCGACGCACCGACTCCAACACCCTCTAAAGTGTTCGCTTAGCCGCTAATGTGTGTGTGGCGACACTACTAAAATAACCCACGTGCAGAAATCACGCGAAGCACAAAAACTGAGTCGGACACCGTATCGCTCGTCGTCGAAACACTAAAAACTAGCTAATCGATCCCAGATTTTACCCACTGTAAAAAACATCAAAATCTAGCAGTACCAAACACTCTAAAACCATTACAGACAACTACCCTCAAAACCACAACACCCCAGGCTCCCCAAAAACCGAGCTCGCCGGATTTAACCTACATGTCGCCGGCCAAACAGTGCAGGTGGGGGTCGTGTTACTGGTGTACACTCAGAGCAACTAGTACAACACTTCTACACTGCTAGTTTTCACAGTAAAGACTCGGGGTCTCATCAGATCACATATACCCTATAATGACACTAAAATACGATATCGTGCACAAAACTAAATCTTTATCATTCTAAACTGAAACTAATTAGCCACACAACAATTTAACAACCTAAATAACAATAGAGAGGCATTAACTATCCAAACTTGCTCCAAAACCCTAGCTTTCCATGCTCCAAGTGTTTCTAGTAGCTTGACTTGGCTTTGTGAAGGGTTTAAGTGAAGTTTAGTGGAGATTTGGTGTGGATTGGTGAGGGTTGGGTTAGGGTTTCAGTTGAGAGGTGAGGGAGTGAGTGAGGTGAAGGAAAATATGAGAAGGAGAAAATGAATGAGGGAATGAGGGTATGAGTGAGTTAAGAGTGTATGTGTGAGTGAGTGAGGGGTGTAGGAATGAGGGGTGAGTTTAGCATAAGCCATGCCTCCCTCTCCTCTCTCCTCATTAAATGCATGGCATGCTTGCCATGCCTCATCATGCCCTCTCTCTCTCTCTCTCTTCCTCTCTCAAGTCAACAATTCAAACCTCATATCTATTTTTAAAACTAAATTATTTAGATGAATGCATAACTTATTTAAAATGGGGTTAAGGTGCCATGGCTACTTAAGCATGGTTAACCCTAGGTTAACATGCACATGTGTGTGCAAGCCCGAAATAAATATTAATAAAATATTCATTAATTTTTATAAAATATTTGAAAACTATTTTGGTAAACTTTTTACTAAAAACCCGCATTATCGCTTAATTAACACTAATCGCATTATAAGGTGTTACAGTATACACCACAGCACAACGGTGTATCGGGGCGGAAGTATCGCACCCTATATGGCGCGCTCTATGATGAGTACTGCTGAGTTACCTATTTCCTTTTGGGTGTTATGCACTTGAGAAGCTGTATACCTATTGAATGGGGTTCCATCCAAATCAGTGCCTACCACTACATATGAGATATGGGATGGGAAGAGACTATGTCTTAAACGAGTTAAGATATGGGGTTGTCCAGGCTATGTTGAAAAGCAAAATCCGGATAAGCTCGAGGCAAGGTCAGTTCTGTAAGTTTGTTGGATATCCTAAACATTTGCGAGGGTATATCTTCTACCACATTGTGGAGCGAAAGGTGTTTTGTTTCTCAGCATGCCACCTTTTTAGAAAAGGAATTTCTTGTGAAGAAATTTATGGTCATGAGGTAGAACTGTAAGGAGTTCTAGTTGGACAAACTAACAGCTGATGATTTGGTGAAACCAAAGGATTCAATAGTTTCCAATGAACCTCAGCCTCTCCACGAATCTGGTAGGGTTCCTCATCCACTTGAGGGATACTATGGTCTTCTCGGTGACAGTGGGAGCGAGGATTGCATTATCGTAGATGATGGCCCAACCATGTTCAGGCATGCCATCATGAGTGGGGACTCTATGAACTGGCTGGATGCTATGCAATCAAAGATGGAATCCATGTACACCAAAAAAGTTTGACTTTGAATGTTGCAACTGAAGGGGTAAAACCCATCAGGAGCAAATGGATCTTGAGAAGATTCTTGGTCTAGATGGAAAAGTTGAGACTTTCAAAGCTATGCTTAAGTCCATCAGGATTAAAGCAAGCATCACGGAGTTGGAACATCTGCTTTGATGTAGCAGTCAAAGTGTTTGACCTCAATGAAAAGGTAGGTGAACCTTGTATATACAAGAAGGTAGTAGTGAGTAAGGCTGTCTTCCACGTATTGCACGTAGATGACTACTCTTTATAGGAAATGGTTTCCTATGCTACACTCGGTCAAGCTCCTCTAATCATGAGGATTCTCCATGGAAGATCTGGATGATACCTACTACATCTTGTGGATTATGATCTATGGTGATAGATCTAAGTGGATGTTGGGAGTGTCCTAAATCCAGGTACATTAACACCATACTAAAGGGGTTTAGTATGGAAGATTCTAAGCGTGGTGGTTTGCCCACTCATTCAGGAATCACTCTCTCCAAAAAGATGTCTTCCAAGACTGATTTGGAGAGAGCTCGCGTGCAAGGGATACCCTATGCTTCGGCAGTAGTGTCTATCATGCATGGGATGTTATGTACCGGACTAGATGTAGCTAAATCACTAGGTGTAGTGATCAGGAATCAATCGGATCTTGGGAGAATCACTGGACAGCTGTGGAGGACATTCTTAAGTACTTGAGAAGCACTAAATGAATGTTCTTGGTTCGAGTTTCTAGAGTGATAAGGTCAACTGAAAGTCAGTCACAGGCATTGTCTTTACCCTCAGTGGAGGGACGGTATGTTGGAAGAGTTCTAAGTTATATACCGTGGAAAACTAGATGATAAAGGCTGAATACATTGCTACCAACGATGCTGCCAAAGTGGCTATCTGGGCATTTCTTGTTCATGAGATGAACATGGTTCTTACCATTGAGCGTCCAATAACTGTTATTGTGACTACAATGGAGTTGTGGATTTAGCCTAGGAACACTGGTCCCATCAGCGATCCAGACATATTCTGAGGCAAGTATCACCTGATCAGGGGATGGTTGATCTCCAAGGGATCGAGGTCAGGAGAGTTGACGCGAAGGATAACACAGCGGATCCACTTACAAAGGCCTTACCCTAAGGAGACTTCTATAGGACGTTGAGTATGAGATACTGCAACAAATGGCCTTAGTGCAAGTGGGAGATTGTTAGTTATATGTATGCCCTAGAGGCCATTACTGTACATGCGATGTATATTGTAGTGGATACTTGGACATATATAGGGAGGACTTTCTTGCTCGACATGATAGTATGATATCTGGTTGCACTTTATCTTAACATGTACACTTATTGTCTCTCTATTACATGTTGATAAAGCCCTTAGGATGAGTACTTGACTACCAGGATTATGATGCGGATCATATTAGTGGGGCAGAGGTAGTCGGCAAGTACATCCTTCAAATGTTCATAGTCGTGAGAGTATCGAGACAAGGCATCGATACTCCATAGTAGACTAGCGTATGCGCTTCTTGACCCATATGATGGGCGATGGATGATCCCACATCCATTGGTGTTTGACATCAGAGAAGGTATACGGGTGCTCAGTGGAGACTGGGTACACTGAACGGACTCGCCGAGAACTCCTAGATGGTATTATACTTATCGTCTGATAGCAGTTCTCTGGTGACACTGGTACAGGTTAGTTTGTCAACCCGAGATCGTCATAGAGTCTTGTGTGATTCCCACTGTGCTTTGATTTCCACCATACCACGTTCAGGAGATCGTGCAAAAAGGTGGTTTTTGGGTACAGTCCCGAGTCACATGGAGGCAATGAGCGATAGGAGAGGATTCGTCTCTCCCGGTATTGGGAGTTGATGTTGTTCTATGCTCGATTGGCCATAACAGGAAATCCCTGGCCAGGGTTGCTGAGATTTACTGGTAAGAGTTATCAGTAGTTTCTCGAACCGTTATGGACCTTGCATCGGCATGACTTATCAGGCTATTGGGGTCTGACGTTTTACCACCCCAGGCTGCGATATGCGACATATCTGATGAAGAGACCGACTGTACGGTAGTGTTACTGATTGGATTCACAGGAGTATGAGCAGGCTTGCTTGTTGATCTTCTGATCGCTCAATACCCGGGTGGCCATTACGTTTAGAAGACCGCTTGCGGCTTATGGGTGTTTGATATGATCATCACTTACTGCCGGCGTATTGACGAGTCTTTAGAGTCCTACACATAGGTTTCCTGGTTCATGCGAAACGAAGTAGGAGCACATATGTGATATGTGAGGGACCAAGATTAATGCGCGTATATGATACCGCATTCTATTCTTGCGATATGTGATATAGGTCGGTTATATGTGATATAGCTGGGTTTTCGGATCAAGTGTTGATTCGATGGATTGTTACATTTGATATTAGTCGGTTATATGTGATATAGCCGGATTATTAAATCAAGTGTTGATTTAATAAATTAATGTATAATTATATATTTGATATATTAAATTACATTAACTAATATTAGCTCACTTAAGCATTTCTTTTTCTCACTTATGATACATTAATATATATGTGATATATGTTAATTGTATTGTTTCCTTTTTGCACACATATAATATATGTGTGATATATATTAGTGTGTCATGCTAGGTTACACATGCAACATGGATCTATGAGACTCACACCATGCTAGGTTTAATGTGGGTTAATATTTGTTATTAAGTAATTCAAAATCATTTGGAATTAGTCATGGTTGAGCTTGGAAGAAGCTTGTAGAACATTGACTTATTCCACTTGTTTTTGTCTTGCTTAAGATATTTATTAACCTAACCATTAACCTTACACCATGGTTTATTCTCTACATGAGTTTGTGTATGACATAAACTCACCCATGGTTGCATTTCTAACCTCATCTCATTATTCATCATCTTCTTCTTCACCTCCCTCAAGCTCTCTAGGTTTTGAGGAAGTGAAGAAATATTGTGAGAAAAATAAATCTAAAGTGAGCTCATTTCCTACTTCATCATTCTCAACTATATTAGCCATTTAGTTTAGCGTGTTTGCTTCACTAATCTACCATTAGTGAAGAGGTAGCATGAGTTTGAGTCTCCTCGACGTAAATCATCTCCGGCCTCGAAGACTTCGAGCAAGCTTGTTCATTTCTTCATGTGAACCTTTACTAGAGTTCAGGAGTTCACTACTTGGAGCGAAATGACTACTACACGGAGCTTTAGAAGTGAAGGAACGGTCTACAAAGGTTGTATTCCTCATTCACTTAGATGAAAAGTTGTTTGCATGTTGTTTCGTTTAATTCTCTAGTTAAGATTCTAGGGTTAGGGTTCTTTAGTATGGCAAAAATTTGAAAACGGCATGGACGATGCCTCCCGAAACCTTGCTGCCGTGCTAGGTAACCCTATACTAACAATCTCCCATTTGCACTATGGCCAGTTATTGTAGTAACTCATACCTAACATCCCAAAAAGTCTCTCAAACTGCGTCTGGTGGAGGGCCTTCATGAGTGGATCCGCTGTATTGTCCTTCATGTCAACTCTCCTGACTTTGATCTTTCGGCGATCAACTATCTCCCGGATAAGGTGATACCTGTAACGTTTTAAAAATCATTTAGGTTATTGTCCGAAAATCGGTAATATAACTCGTGTTTTCCGTAAAACTTAATTATAATTATTTTTCCACATAGACTTAATTATACCTATTTTAGCTATGTAATCACTAGTATTTAGTATTTAATTAGTCACTTATAAATTGCTAGTTTACTTAAATATTTTTCCTTAATTAATTATTTTAAATATTATTTTAAGCTTTCTCATATACATTTAATTAGTGTAAATTACAATGTTAGAATGGGTTAAACATACATTAGTGAACCATGACAACTTAAAACCTAGTTTTTAACATGTTCCTTTTTCTAAAAACTTGTCTCCAAGGTTCTAGTAAATTCTAGGATAAAATAAATTAGAAAATAAAATAAAATAAAAAATAGAATTAAGAAGTATGGTGCATTAATGAGGTAAGGAGGGGATTTTCTTGACTTGGAATTTTCTACACACACCCACACACACTCTTTTCCCCATGCTGGCCGAGCCCATGGCAGCAACCTCCCCCATTTTCTCCACTTCTTTTCCTCTCCAAAATTCCCAAATTTTCCATCAAAAATCCACTCAAATTCTCACAAATTCATAGTTAATCCCTCACTCATTATTCCTTGGCCTAAATTAGCTTGGATCTAGGAGCAAGATGGCATTTTGGAGGCTAAGTTTGCAAGTTAGATCTCAAATTTGTTGAGGTATAAATCATAACCCTATTCTTAATTTGTTGGTTAATTACTTTAATCTAACTTAATTAGGTATTAATATGGTTCTAATTGCAAGTTTGAGTTTCTAAGAGAAGGGTTTGGGTTCAAGTTAGGGTTTTATCACTTGATTATGGTTACAATGTATAGTTTAACATCTTAAGACTTGAAAAATCTAAACTAGTTGTTAATTTGTTAATTGTTACTTTTAAATTGTCTTGATTAAATAATCTTGCAAACTAATTTCATGATTAATGTAAATAGGTGAGATTAAAATTTAGTTAATAATTGTGTAGCTTAATTAAGATATTAAGTGAACATTGTGGCCGTTAGTTTTGCTAAAACATCTAAATTGCACAAAAATGGTTATTTGTAGCTTACCAGGTTTTTGGAATAAATTGGTTTTAATTGAGTTTGAGGTTGGAATGATCTACAACCTATTTCCTAAAATAATTAGTGTGCTGTGAATGCGCGATTGGTACGATTGGGTTCTAGTTAGGGGATTGCTACGTTTAGCGACCCCTAGTTGTGGTTTGTGGTATTGTCGCGAGCGCTTTTGTGTACCAAGTGCGTGCACGTCTAGTTAGTTCGCGTTGGTTGTTTTGTATCGTTGTGTCCGCGATTATTTATATATCTATTCTCTTATTTACTTGTGTGCGATTCTAGGATCGGGTGCAGAGACGTCGGATGCGACGCGGAAGGGAAAGGCTGTGATCGGATCAGTTTAGCCAAGGCGTCCCGGTGAGTAGATGTACACATCTATGGGGGGATTGTCTGGATTGTGCGAGGCGCCCGATAGTCAGGATTACATATGATATTATCTCATAGGACACTTGCACCATTACCATTGGTCCATGCCGCACGTGCACTATTTTATGTGAACACACATGCCATTGGTAATTGCTATGTCATGAACACTATAAAACTTTCTTAGAATCGGTATCTGTGCATTTGCATCATATATGATCTGTAGACTTGTACTTGTATATTCATTTCATTAAGATAGATACGTAGGATTGTTAGTCATATATACATACCTCATTGCATCATGATTCATGCATAGCTTCTGGCCGTATTTCGCATGGTATATACTATCGTATCATAGACTTCCTTCATCATCGACATGTTTACATATTGTGATTCTTCTTGAGGATTTCAGTACTTATGAGATTTCTGGATCTTAGGGAAAACCGCAAGAATTTTATAAACCTATTATCATTTTAAAAATAGAAATTTGCGGTTTTCTCATGATATGTTGTGTGTGGCGTCCACCATGTGTTTTCTCGGTTCTTGAGCTGTATCATATACCCGATTTGAGGAGGGGGATGCACTGTTTACAGGTACATGGTGGACCCGGTATGGTACCCCGGGCGAGAATGTTTTCGTGGGGATGGCGATGAGATTAGCAGGGGAGCCCTACCGACCGGTTACTGTTGACGCGGCGGATATCCGGAGGATACCGACCGTAGTCATGAGATTTGATTATATGAGTTGATCCGGACTGACGGAGCCCGAGATATTGAGATATTGAGACTTTGAGATATTGAGATATTGAGATATACATATTTTGTGTCGATATTTGACACGGATTTCTGTCAATTTCA
Source organism: Agapanthus africanus (assembly GCA_030015575.1). Classification (NCBI taxonomy): domain Eukaryota; kingdom Viridiplantae; phylum Streptophyta; class Magnoliopsida; order Asparagales; family Amaryllidaceae; genus Agapanthus; species Agapanthus africanus. The sequence goes on along the minus strand of CM057347.1, from coordinate 198,162,412 downwards.
CTGATGATAATCCAGTTTTTATCTTACAAAGGTTTTATGAAGTTAAAGGTACAGATCTTTTCATATCAGATATATCATGATTTCGTGTTTATTATACATCCATGTTGCATTCATACTTGTGCATCACATCATATTAGTATATGTAGGCTGTGACGCATTTGCGTGCATGCTTACGATAGCCTTATTAGATGTTACTTACTACTCACGCGTTGGCAACTCACCCCCGTTGTGCCACAGTATCTTGCAGGTCCGACCCATCAGCACAGTAGCGGCGGGCGTACTTCCTCTTTTTGCTTCATTGCATCGATTTGCAGCTTGCTCGTTGGTGGGTTGAGGATATTCTTTTACTACCACCATATATATTATTTTTTATCTAGTATACTCCATCTACCCTTGTATATTGGATTAGACAGTGAGACATGTAAGATTTGTATTTGTGGTGTTTGGTGTCGATGCTCACTTGAGCCGACGTGGTATTTTCTTATTTCTTGCTTTCAGATGCTTATTTTGCACTTTATGATATATATTTATTGCATGTGGTTGTGTTTCTGCCATTGGCGAAGAGCTAGCTCCCGCTTGGGGATGCCTTTATTCTTTACTTATATGTATTCTTGTATTGTACCCGTTTGGGGGCCAGTATTTACAAAGGAGATTCTGCCGAAATTTTAAGGAAAGTTTGATGCTTTAAAATGCTTTTAATATGACTTTATTTTACAAAATTCATATTTTTAAGTTAAGTTTTCCTCACTCCTTTTCTTTTAACGGTTTAGATTTCTGGGTTTTGGATTATTTAGGTTACGATACGCCTTTAGACGTTTCGTAATTTAAGTGCCAGTCACGTTCCGTACCTTCGGGTCGTGACAACACCGCCTCAGAATATGTCTAGATCGCTGATGGGACCGAGGTTCCTTGGCCAAAGCCACATCTCCATTGTTATCACAATACAAGGGTATTGGATCCTCAATGGATGGAACCACACCAAGTTCAGTAATGAACTTCTTCATCCAGACAGCCTATTTGGCAGCATCGTTAGCAGCGATGTATTCAGCCTCCATCGTCGAGTCTACTACGATATCTTGCTTGGAACTCTTCCAACATACCGCCCCTTCATTGAGGGTGATGAAAAAACCCAAGACCGACGTGTTGTCATCTTTATCACTCTGGAAGCTCGAATCGGTAAAGGACTCTACTTGGAGTTCTTCGTTACCATACACCAGGAACATTTCTTTAGTCCTTCTTAAGTACTTAAGAATGTTCTTCACAGCTGTCTAGTGCTTCTCCCCTGGGTCTGATTTGTTAGGAATATGATGCCTTAGAGGCCATTATTGTACATGTGATGTATATTATAGTGGATGCTTGGATATATATATAGAGGACTTTCTTGCTCGACATGATAGTATGCTATCAGGTTACCTTTATCTTAACATGTAGACTGGTATTTATACTGTCTGTCTCTTACATGTTGATAAAGCCCTTAGGATATGTACTTGACTACCAGGACTATGATGAGATCATACTAGTGGAGCCAGGGTGGTCCAAAAGTACGTCCTTTAATCAGTTCCTAATCGAGGGAATATCGAGACTAGGGCATCGATATTCCAAAGTAGACTAGTATGTACGTTTCTTGTCCTTTAGAGGGCGATGGTTGATCCCACAACCATTGGTATGTGACATCAAAGATTGTACACAGGTGCTCATTAGAGAATGGGTACACCTAACGGACTTGCCGAGGACTCCTATGTAGTAGTATACCTATCATCAGATAGCAGTCCGCTGGTGACACTGGTACAGGTTAGTTTGTAGACCCGAGATCGTCATAGAGTCTTATGCGGCTCCCACTGTGCTTTGATTTCCTCCCTACCACGCTCAAAGGAGACGTGCAAACAGATGGATTTTGGGTACAGTCCCGAGTCGCATGGAGGCAATGAGCGATAGGAGGGGTTTCGTCTCTCCCGGTATTGGGGGTTGATGTTGCGCTATGCTCGATTGGCTATAACTGGAAGTCCCTGTCCAGGGCTGCTGTTGAGATTTACTGATAAGTATTATCAGTAGTTTCTCGAACCGTTATAGGCCAGACATCGGCATGACATATCACGTTACTAGGGTCTGACGTTTACCACCCCTAGACATGATATGTGACATATCAGACGAAGAGACCGGACTGTACGGTAGTGTTACTGATAGGCTTCATGGAGACCATGGACAAGCTTGCTTGTTGATCTTCATATACCCGGATAGCCGTTATGTCCAGCTAGTACCGTTGACAGCTTGTAGGTGATTGATGTGATCATCACTTACTGCTGGCGTATTGATGAGTCTTTAGAGTCCAACAAAGAAGTTCCCTGGTTCAAGCGAAACGAAGTTGGACACATATGTGATATGTGTATGGGCCAGATTAAATATGTGTATGTGATGCCGTATTGTAATCTGGCAGTTATCTGTTATCGGTTCGGTTATATGTGATATAACTAGATTGTCGAATCAAGTGTTGATTTGATAATGTGATATACAGATGAATGATATTAGTCGGTCATATGTGATATAACCGGATTATTAAATCAGGTGTTGATTTAATAATGTGATATACATTATATGTGATATAATTATATCTTAAATAATATCATTAGCTCACTAATTATTCTTAATAATATATATATTAATATATATGATATATATATATATATAATAATAATAATGAAGTATGGCTTAAAATTCTATTTTGTGAAAATAGAAATGAGGTGGAAAATGAGAGCATGGTTGCAAGCATGTGATTTACTTTTTTTTATTCATCTTGACTCACTATTCAAGCATGGTTGCAATTTTATATTGCTAAATTCCATGCTTGAATGAGTGGGGGTCAAGGGTTGCCATTCACTCTTTGCTCATTCTCAACACTTAGCCATTTTTCTTGAGTTGCTCCCATGGTTGCTCTCTAGTTTCTTCTTCTTCCTCAATTGCTATAGTTCAAGTTTCAACCCTCACATGTGATATGAACCATTAAGCTTGAAGACAAACTTGTGAGCTTTTAACATCTCCTATTTCACCATCCTACACTTGACTAGCGATCGAGTGTAGCGTGTTTACTACGCTAAAGAGTTTAGTGCAGAGGTAGCTTGAGGTGGAGGGACTTCACGTGGATCATCTTCGGCACGAAGGTCATCGGAGGAAGCTTGTCATAAGTCTCAAGTGGAGCCTAGTAGAGTCGCGGGACTACTACATGGAGCATGTGAAGAGAAGGATTCGAACTACAAAAGTTGTATGCTCTTTTCTTCTCTTTAGTTCATCACATCACAAAGGCAAACTCTAATAATCTAGCAAAGATCATGTTTAGTCTAGCTTAGCACTACTAAAAATTAAAATTGGGCATGCTTGATGCCATAAGAACCTCATGGTGGTGCCAGGGTCGACTTTCATGGTATCAGAGCCAAGTTGGAACATTAGGGTAAATTGTAACAACGTTAGAAATCCGCCGTTTTTGTCGCGTAAAAACTGCCGATAAAAACAGTTTCCAAAATGATGTTTTGAGTTGTTTGCATACCCCACGGGCTCACGGTTTGAACCGAGAAGCCACGGGGTGGAGCGTGCGCACCCCGGGGAATCCCCGGTGGGGACCGAACGGCTAGGCCCACTCCCCAAGACCTCCACAAGGTGGTCTTGGCGGTGGGGACCCGAAACTGCCCCATCTTAGGCAGTTTCGGGTCTGCCTCACCCCCTGCCACCTCGTGGTGGTCTCGGGGGTGGGGTACCCCCTCTAGGCTCCCCATTTGACGGTTAATTTTGTGATCTTCACCTCCGCGAAGATTCGGGCGGATTTCGAGTTCGTTTCGACTCCTGGATTGGCTTAAAACGATCGGTTTTGGAACTTTAGCTCACTGGATTTTTCAAGTCTTCGAAAAATTGGTTAAGTTAGCTAACTGCGTGCGGAATTCTAATGTCGCGGTTACTTTACAAGCTTTGTGATGTGTGTGATACAATTATTAGAATCCGGATTAATTAGTTTATGAAAACTAGTTAGTATATTGTAAAGCTAGCCGTTTAGTCTCAATTGATCGATTGCCACGAAGTTTTGATTTGGATCAAAACTTCGTAGCAATTTCGTATTGTACGCGATCACTAAGTCGGGAATCTTGTTGAATTATCCGACAACCAATTGAAAAGTGTTTTCAATTTGAGACTAAAATGCATGTTTTATAAGTTAGGCATGAAATCCGGATATGAGATATTCCGGGTTTATGATGTCTAAGGATATTGCGGATTCTAATTATTGTAGTTTTCTGTTTTCTTTTCTGCGACCGTAAGTGTAATATGTGGGGTATCCCAATCTCGTTGCTATATGTCAACAAGTTTTAGGGATACGTATATTTTCTTACGTTGATGATATGTGATATCATGTGTTGATGTTAATATGATTTATTGGATCGTCGTGAAAGAATTGCCGGGTTTTTTTTTTTTATGTGAGATTAGAGTTTTTCAATTTTCATTCATGTAAAATTTGTATGTAATATTCTTTTATTGGGGCACATCCGGGTTGAGGATGCCGTCACCACTGTTGTATATTATTTACTTTTCCATATTAGGATAGACCCAAGGTGGGGAGCACAAGTAACCGGGTTCTAAGGTTCAGTGGGAGACCATCTCAAGGAGTTGAGACCGGGTCTCCTAACTCTAGAATTGGTAGGGTTACTTGCCGCTCTCGTAGGGGTCTATGGGATGTGGGTTTGGCTATTCATCACGACCGTGGAATCCTTGTTTTATATTACTGGCTAAATTTAAAACACGGACATCCAAGTATATCCAATATTTCATATGTTTCTTCTGCTGCTTAGTTCTGTGATGTTGATGATATAACTGCGTGAGACAAATGTACTATTATATATATGATATATAATAAACGTTGCTTATGTTTTTCACCCGCGCTAGTCCAGCCCCCTCTCTGCCGGTAGTTAAGTAACCTAACGGTGCATGACGGGACCCCGTGGCGAATGCAGATGGCATAAGCATACGTTCTATTTTCGTTTCATTTTTCTGTAATATTTAGGAAACATTAATTGATGGGACTTCATTAATGAGATTAATGAAAATAATGAAACCTAAAGATGTTGTAGAATCAAACTTTTAAAAAGGGTAGCTCTAGTTTTTGCTTTGTATAGCGGTATTCCTTGATGAATATCCAGCACCACATTCGATGAGGAAAAAGCTGAGATCCCTTCACCGGGAGTGACCTCTTTAGCGAAACTAGCAAATGCTATAACTCACTCGGTTTTGTTTTTGAAAGCTTTTCTAGTTCTTTCTTTGCATAGTGGTATTCCTGAATATCCTGCACCTCATTCGATGAGGAAAGAGCCGAGATTCCTTCACCGGGAGTGACCTCTTTAGCGAAACTAGCAATCAAAAACACTCATTTTCAAAATCATTAGATTCTACAACAATTTCAAGTTCGTTACGCTCATGCTTTTCTTAAAAACCTGCGTAGCCCTCCGTCATTTCATATAGGTACTATTTAGTATTCGTGCTGCGTTTGTTGACCTTCATCAAGGCATAGTGTGCGGTAGATGATTAGTGCTTATCTGCCAGCATTTGATGCGATTGGATTAGGGTAGTCGTACGACGTTGTTTGGCCTCCGTCAAGGATCGTGCGGGTGGGTTTAATTCAATCAAGAAATGAACGGGTTGAACTTGACTAGTGCCCTATGGGTAGTTTGGCCTCCGTCAAGGCCATAGGACGCTAGGGGTAAAAACTATTATCGGGAATTTCAAGGGTTGAAATTTGCAATGAGATTGCATACCTTCTATATGATAGTTGGATCCCGATACCCACTGCGAGTAAGAGTTACTCCTGGGAGAATTTTGCACTTTACAATTCGCTAATTAAGTAGGTGTCTAGAAAGGTGTCAATGGGGTTAAGCCTCTAGGGAAACGAGGTTTATTTTAATTAGGTCCGTGCGAAAGCACGGGAAACCTCCCTCGGTGTACCGATACCTGCCTGGCCGAACGATTGGCGAACCTGTAGGGTATAATTAATCCCGGCTAATCTTACCTTTTAGGGTTTGAAGGAAGATTTTATATAAACAGTGAGAGCCATCCTGATTAGATAAAATAACCAATCTAATCTTGCAAAAAGTGCACGCAAAGTGATTATCCTTCTCTCTCTCCTGGTAGCGACCAATGAAATGCCTTAATCAAGATAATAATATGGATGTATTGACCGAACCTACTTATTATACTGGGCTTGGTTCCGCTCTACCTTATGATTGTCATAAGTTTGAGTAAGGAATAGGGGAATATTCGGATTCCCACGCCACCCAAACGAAGAAAAAGCATGTTGATGCATTGTCTTCGGGTGTGTTCATTAAAAAGAACTGTTTCTCAGTTTACTCTATGTCCTGGATCAGGATCCCACACATGTAATTTGTTACATGGGCTATAGAAAGGTGGAGAACTGAGAAAGGGTGATATATCTCTAGTAGTATAGATGGTGCAATTGTTGCAGCCAAAGCAGTTGGCAAATATCACCTTGTGTTACCAACTGGTAATACACTGATTCTTAGCGACTGTTATTTCGTACCAATAATATTGTGAATATTTTCCTAAATCAAGTGTTGATTGGGTAAGGTATGTTGTATAACAGTGTACACGTTCTGAATCAAACTACAGTTCTAAACGTACAGAACACACACAAGAGGAACAATTCAGAAATGAACGAAGTCTTCTTGAGGCATTGTAGACCAGGTCATATCAATGAAACAAGACTAGCTAAAGTTCCATAAGGATGCATATTTGAATCTGTTCGAATTTACATCTTATGAAACTTGCCAGTCATGTCTCAAAGGCTTGGTGACCAAATCTCTGTTTACTGGAAACAGAGAAAGAGCTACTGAACTCTTGGACAGATACATAGTGATGTATGCGGTCCTATGTCAATATATGCCAGGGATGGTTCCGCGTACTTTATTACATTCGCCGATGTTCTCTCAAGTTACGGACATGTGTTCTTGTTGAAACAGAAAACTGAATCTTTTAAGAATTTCAAGGAATATAAGTACGAAGATGAGAACCAGATGGGTAAAGGCATTCAAATCCATCGATATGATCGGGGAGAAGAATACTGGAGCACGGAATTACGAGACTATTTAAAAGAGAATGAGATTATCTCTCAGTTTACTCCTCCGTATACACCACAACACAACGGTATATCGGGGAGGAGGAATCGCACCCTATGAGATATGGTGCGCTCTATGTGAGTACTACTGAGTTGCCTATTTCTTTTCAGGGACATGCACTTGAGAAGCTGCATACCTATTGAATAGAGTTCCGATCAAATCTGTTGCTTACCACTCCATATGAGATATGGAATGGGAAAAGACCATCTCTTAAACGAGTTAAGATATGGGGTTGTCCGGCCTATGTTGAAAAGAAAAATCCGGACAAGCTCGAGGCAAGGTCAGTTCTGTGCAAGTTTGTAGGATATCCTAAACATTCGCGAGGATACATCTTCTACCATATTGAGGAACAAAAGGTGTTTTGTTTCTCAATATGCCACCTTTTTGGAAAAGGAATTTCTTATGGAAGAAATTAGTGGCGATGAGCTAGAACTGGAAGTGGTTCCAACAAATACAAATTATAACTGACAATTTGGTGGAACCGGAGGATTCAATTGTCCCAGACGAACCGAAGCCACTCCGCAGATCAAGTAGGGTTCCTCATCCACCCGAGAGTTACTACGGCTTTCTCGTAGATGGTAGGAGAGAGGATTACATCATGTAGATGATGACCTAACTAGTTTCGAGTAGGCCATCATAAGTGGAGACTATGTGAAATGGCTGGATGTTATATGATCTGAGATGGAATCCATGTACACCAACAAAGTATTGACTTTGGATGTTGCTCCTGAAGGGCTAAAACCCATCGGGAGTAAGAGGATCTTTGAGAAAGATAATATGGTGTAGATGGAAAAGTTGAGACTTTCAAAGCTATGCTTAAGTCCATCAGGATCCTACTTGATATTGCTGCATACCATGACTATGAAATCTGGCAGACTGCACGTCAAACCGCTTTTCTAAATAGTGATTTAGAAGAGAGCGTGTATATGACACTGCCAGAGGGCTTCGTAGACAGTGGGAGCAGTGGAAGCATGTGCAAGCTGCTTAAATCTACCTACGGGTTAAAGCAGGCATCACGGAGATGGAACATCTGTTTTGATGAAGCTGTCAAAGAGTTTGACTTCATCAAAAAGGTAGATGAACCATGTATAAATAAGAAGGTTGTAGAGAGTATGGTTGTCTTCCTCGTATTGTACGTGAATGACATACTCTTGATAGGAAACGATGTTCCTATGCTACACTCGGTCAAGCTCCTCTTATCACACAGGTTCTCCATGAAAGATCTAACTGATGCCTCCTACATCTTGGGGATATAGATCTATAGAGATAGATCTAAACGGATTTGGGATTCTCCCGATCCAGGTACATAGACACCATGCTAAAAGGGTTTAGTATGGATGATTCTAAGCGTGGTAATGTACCCGCTTGTTTAGGAATTACTCTCTCCAAAGAGATGTCTCTTGAGACTGATTTGGAGAGGGCTCGCATACAAGAGATACCCTATGCTTTGGCAGACGGGTCAATCATGTATGCGATGTTATGTACCAGACTAGATGTAGCTTACTCACTAGGTGTAGTGAATAAGTATCGAAAAGATCTTTGGGAAAACCATCGGACAGCTGAAGAACATTCTTAAGTGCTTGAGAAGGACTAAAGAAATATTCATGGTGTATGGTAACGGTGTACTCCAGATGGAGTCCTTTACCGATTTGAGCTTCCAGAGCGATAAGGACGACTGAAAGTCAGTCTCGGGTTTTGTTTTCACCCTCAGTGGAGGGACGGTATGTTGGAAGGGTTCCAAGCTATATACCGTAGCAGACTCGTTGATAGAGGCTAATTACATCGCTACCAACGATGCTGCCAAAAAGGTTGTCTGGATGAAAAAGTTCATAGGATGAACTTGGTTCCTACTATTGGGCATCCAATACTTGTGTATTGTGATGACTATGGAGTTGTGGCTTTGGCCTAAACCCCGGTCCTGTCAGTGATCCAGACATATTCTTAGACAGTATCACCAGATCAGGGAGATAGTTGATCTCCGGGAGATCGAGGTCAGGAGAGTTGACACAGAGGTAACACAGTGGATCCACTCACCAAGGCCATCCCTCAGATGCTATTCGAGAGACTTTTGGGACGTTGGGTTTGAGATATTACAACAACTGGTCTTAGTGCAAGTGGGAGATTGTTAGGAATATGTATGCCCTAGAGTCCATTATTGTACATGTGATGTATATTATAGTGAATGCTTGGACATATATATAGAGGACTTTCTTGCTCGACATGATAGTGTGCTATCAGGTTACCTTTATCTTAACATGTTGACTGGTATTTATACTGTCTGTCTCTTACATGTTGATAAAGCCCTTAGGATCTGTACTTGACTACCAGGACTATGATGAGATCATACTAGTAGGGGCAGGGTGGTCCAAAAGTACATCCTTTAATTAGTTCCTAGTCGAGGGAATATCGAGACTAGGGTATCGATATTCCAGAGTAGACTAGTGTGTATGTTTCTTGTCCCTTAGAGGGCGATGGTTGATCCCACAACCATTGGTGTGTGACATCAAAGATTTTACACAGGTGCTCATTAGAGAATGGGTACACCGAACGAACTCACCGAGGACTCCTATGTTGTAGTATACCTATCGCCAGATAGCAGTCCTCTGGTGACACTGGTACATGTTAGTCTGTAGACCCGGGATCATTATAGAGTCTTGTGTGGCTCCTACTGTGCTTTGATTTCCTCCCTACCACACCCAAAGGAGACGTGCAAATAGGTGGATTTTGGGTACAGTCCCGAGTCGCATAGAGGCAATGAGCGATAGGAGGGGTTTCGTCTCTCCTGGTATTGGGGGTTGATATTGCGCTATGCTCGATTGGTTATATAAATGGAGGTCCCTGGCCAGGACTGCTGCTGAGATTTACTGATAAGTGTTATCAGTAGTATCTCGAACCGTTATAGGTCAGACATCGGCATGACTTATCACGTTACTAGGGTCTTACGTTTACCACCCCTAGACATGATATGCGACATATCAGACGAAGAGACCGGACTGTACGGTAGTGTTACTGATGTGATATGTGTGTGGGCCTAATTAAATACGTGTATGTGATGCCGTATTGTAATCTGGCAGTTATCTGTTATCGGTTCGGTTATATGTGATATAACCAGATTGTCGAATCAAGTGTTGATTTTATAATGTGATATACAGATGATTGATATTAGTCGGTCATATATGATATAACCAGATTATTAAATCAAGTGTTGATTTAATAATGTGATATACATTATATGTGATATAATTATATCTTAACTAATATCATTACTCAATAATTATTCTTCATAATATATATATATATATATATATATATAATAATAATAATAATAATAATAATAATAATAATAATAATAATAATAATAATAATAATAATGAAGCATGGCATAAAATTCTATTTTGTGAAAATAGAAATGAGATGGAAAATGAGAGCATGGTTGCAAGCATGGGATTTACTTTTGTTTATTCATCTTGACTCACTATTCAAGCATGGTTGCAATTTTATATTGCTAAATTCCATGCTTGAATGAGTGGGGGTCAAGGGTTGCCATTCATTTTTTGCTCATTCTCAAGACTTAGCCATTTTTCTTAAGTTGCTCTCATGGTTGCTCTCTAGCTTCTTCTTCTTTCTCAATTGCTATAGTTCAAGCTTCAACCCTCACATGTGATGTGAATCATGAAGCTTGAACACAAACTTGTGAGCTTTAAAATCCCCTACTTCACTATCCTACACTTGACTAGCGATCGAGTGTAGCGTGTTTACTACGCTAAAGAGTTTAGTGTAGAGGTAGCTTGAGGTGGAGGGACTTCGCGTGGATCATCTTCGGCACGAAGGTCATCGGAGGAAGCTCATCCAAAGTCTTAAGTGGAGCTTAGTGGAGTCGCGAGACTACTACACGGAGCATGTGAAGAGAAGGACTCGAACTACAAAGGTTGTATGCACTTTTCTTCTCTTTAGTTCATCACATCACAAAGGCAAACCCTAATAATCTAGCAAAGATCTTGTTTAGTCTAGCTTAGCACTACTAAAAATTAAAATTGGGCATGCTTGATGCCATAAGAACCTCATGGTGGTGCTAGGGTTGACTTTCATGATTGATACCTACTTACCAAACTAAGTGCGTAAGCTACATCTGGTTTGGTGCATGTAGGGTGTTTTTCGTCACCCCATTGAGATAGGAATACGCGCGCGCTTGTCAGGCGCATTACAGATTCTCCCTGCCTAAGGTAGGCTGGGGTTTATTGATTGTGGGGTTCCGAATCTCCGGCAGCCGTGGACTAAGCTGCCGTTAATTACCCCTCGCCTTTGGAGCGAGAGAACCTCCGATTGACGGGTCAAACGGGTCATGCGAACTCAATGTGCAATGTTGTGTTTTGAAGGGGTTTTGTATATATCGAGGGCCCCATAGAGTTTTTATGGGAGTCCCGCTATCTGGATAGCGGGCTGGGGGTCAAGGGGGCTAGCAGCTCCCTTGCGGGGTAGCGCCCCGTTAGAAATTTTTTCTAACGGGGGAGGTATTTTTAGTGTGGAGTGTATATAAAATGAGGGTGGAAAATGGCGTCCAAAGGACGCATGAGCGCCAGCGCCTCACGTGCTTAGCATGCGGACGCTGGGCGTTGGGCGCTCGTGCCACACGTGCTTGGCATGCGGGCGCTGGGCATCAGCAGGAAAATGGACTTTGTCCCTGCACTGGGAGCTGTGCTCCCGATTTTACTTTTGGAGCTGAACTCCTGACAAAGAGGACAAATGGGGTTAGCCTCTGCACTGGGAGTTGTACTCCCAAAAAGAAATATTTATTATTTTGTATATATATATATATATTTTTTGAGGAGTTATACTCCTAAGATATTTTTGGAGCTGATGAAAGCGGCTTCTCTCTTGAGCCCTGGATCTTCCTAAGATGGGATTTTTGGAGATGGGTCTCCTTCTTCTTCCTCTCGGTTGGCCGGATTTTGGAGAAAAGGGGTGAGATTTAACAATCTCCCATTTTTGAGATCTGATGGAAGATCTGAGCTCCCTTTTGTGGGTTTTATGGTGAAAAACTATTTATTTTTGGAAAAGGAAGAGTGAAACTCTTGATTTAATTCAAGAAAATGAAGAAGGTTTTGAACCTTGAGGAAGGAGAAGGAGGCACAAAAACCCTAGAGTTTGAGAGAATGAAAAAGGTCATCCTTTATTTCATTGTCATGATGCTTTATATAGGCTTACACATTTACATATAGCCCCTTGGGCTTCAAAATGGCATTTTTCCCATCCCATGCCTCATGTGCTCATTTCTTTTGCCCATAAGCCATGGGCTTTACAAAAATTTGGCTTTATGCCCATTTTCCTCACATTCATGCATAAAAAAATACATCAAAATTATTTATTACATGATTTTTTATTTCGGCATGGGGGAGGCCGGCCGCGGGGCTCGACTTGGGCATCGACCCACCTGCTTGGGCTTAGGCCCACTTACTTGGAGTTGACCTTGACTTTGACCCGGTCAACTGGGGTGCAAATTTTGACCCCAACAAAGTGCCCCCCATCAATAAATGCACACCGCGCATATGAGTTGTGTGCATGAAATTGATCGATCTTGAAGCTGGACTTCGAGGTGGAACATAATTCCGGGGGGGAGCATTCCTCGGGGAGCATGATTTCCGGGGATCGGAGCATCATTTCGATTTGCGGAGCATAATTCCACGGTCGGAGTATCATTCCGAAGAGTAGAGGCATGATTCTAGGGATCAGAGCATGATTCCGAAGAGCGAAGCATGATTCCAAGGATCAGAGCATGATTCCGATGAGCGGAGCATGATTCCAAAGGGGGTCAGAGCATAATTCCGACGGGCGGCAGACATTTTGACCGAAGCATAATTTCGATGCAGAGGTTGATTCTCAGGAGAAGCATAATTCCGACAGGGAAAGCAGATACTCCGAGGCGAAGCATGATTTCGACACGGGATACATTCAGAGACGAAGCATGATTTCGACGCAGAGCTTGTCAGTCGACTTGATTCCGAGGCGGAGCTTAATTCTGACGGGGAGGTTGTTGGTTGACTTGATTCCGAGTCGAAGCATAATTCCAACAGGGAGGTCGTTGGTTGACTTGATTCCAAGACGGAGCATAATTCTGATGAGGAGGCCTCTTGTTGACTTGATTCCAGGGCGGTGCATAATTCCGACGAGGAGGCCGCTTGTTGAATTGATTCCAGGGAGGAGAATAATTCCGACGAGGAGGCCGCTTGTTGACTTGATTCTAGGGATGGAGTGTCACTGGTTTTGATATAGAGGATGATTCCCAAGCGAAGCATAATTCCGACAGGGAAGGTGGATACTCCGAGGCGAAGCATGATCTCTGTAAGTCCATGCTACCTCTCCCGGTACTTACGGGCTTGCGGAATTTGGTGAAAAATGATTTTCTTAAGAGGTGGTAACATGGACTCAAAACCCGGATCTTTGTTAAACTGCTAACTAACAACCTAACAAGAGTTTACCTACTCGGTTAGGGGGCTATACCTTTCTTGAACTCCTTCGTCTTCAACTCGTCCCGGAGTTCGGATCGGCCTCACCTCGTCGTCTCCTTGCGTCGAAGATGGATCCACCCGAAAGCTTCTACCTTTGGCTTGTTCTTCGGACTTTGAAGAAACTGGATCACTTGGCTTGCTAGGCCTTGTGAGCTAGAATGAGTAGAGAAGAGTATGTTGGGATTTTGCTATATGGTTCTTGCTTCTCAACACATGAGACAAGTGAACCATAGACTAAAAAAGAGAGAGCAAGAGGAAGAGGGTGATAGCAAGAGCATGAGAGCTCAAAACCAAGAGAGAGAAAGGTCAAGCAAGAATGAGCCTCTCTTTTGTCTTTCACCCTCTCATAATCCAAAAGCATCATTAGCCATAATGTCAACCAAGTATTATGTGATGGTTCATATCATGACAAAGGCAATATCATTTCCATGCACTCATTTTGCAAACTACAACAAGCAAGCAAAAGTCTTTGCATGAAAATGACAACCATTGTGATGATGATGGTCAACTAGTCCAACCTAGTCAACCGGTCAACAAAGTCAACAAGTCAACAAAGTCAACCCTCCAACAACCATGTCACTATAATACTTAATTAATATTATTGCTAAATATATATATATATATCATATTCTCATTAGGGTTGAGCAAAAAGTCAATAGTCAACAGTCAACGGTCAACAACCCTAATGAGAATCCTCTGCCTCTGTCTCTCCGTCAACTGTGCATACACACCCGCATCCGCGTTCCGAGGAACACGGATGCAAACTGGATAAAACCAATCCCAATACGTACACTAGGATCTGGCTTAAACCAAAGCCCGCTAGTGTAAACTGTCCGGACACTAAACGTGCACAAGTGCACGGATGTGACTGAACCCTGTCGCAAAACCATGCGACCTGTCGCAAAACCATGCGACCTCTACTCTTTTGCCTAAAGGCGAATAGCTTTCTGTGTGGGACTCTAAAGACTCGACACTACGCTGGCAGTGGGTTTAACCATAGACCGCAAGCGGCACTAGCTGTGCGTAACGGTCCCCAGGTAGATGCCGACAAGAAGACTGACGAGGCGAAACCCATCTGAACTCCTACTGAGTCTGAATGTGACATTCTCCGTACAGTCCGGTCTGTTCGTCTGATACATCGCATGGCGGGCCTAGGGGGCGGTAAACGTCAGTCCCCCAATAGCGGTACAAGTCGTGTCGGAGTGAAGCCCAAAACACCCTGAGATAACACTGGAAGCCTACCAGTATATCTCGTTTGCCCTGGCCAGGGACTACTCGTGTAATGGCTCTCCTAGACACAGCGCGATGTCAACCCCCCAATACCGAGAGAGACGAATCCTGTCTAACCGTCACTGCCTCCAAGTGCTTCGGGACTGCACCCAACTACCACCTGTTTGCACGACTCCTTTGAGCCGTGGTAGGGTAGTAATCAAAGTACAGTGGGAACACACTCGAGGCGAAGTGACAGTGTCAAGTCAGCGGACTAAGCTGTACTCATGTCACCTGGGAACTGATAACCGACGATAGGCATAATACCAACTAGTCAGTTCCCGACGAGTCCTGTCCAGTGTACTCGTAACGCAACGAGCACCCGCATACTATCTCAAGTACGACGTACCGACGGCTGTGGGACAGACCGTCTCCCACACTGGGATGAGAAGCGCATGCGCTAGTCTACTCCGGAGTATCGATGCCCTGTCTCGATAGTCCTGCGACCAGGGACCTGCATAAGGATGTGCTTATAGATTACCCAGCGCCACTAGTGTGACCGCCATCACAACGCTGGTAATCAAGCAAAGATCCTAAGGGCTCCACTAATGTGTATAGGCGATATACTAAAATAAACACATGTACACATTGAAGTAGAAACAAACCAAGTAGCATACTACCATTTTGAGCAAGATTGTCAATACAAGGTGAATATCCCAAGCTTCCATTAAGTAATATACATACTTGTATGATACAGTAATGGCCTCTAGGGCATATACACTAACAATCTCCCACTTGCACTAAGGCCATGTACTGGCGTATCGAAGACCTATCATCTCGATCAGCCGCTCGAACTGAGTCTGGGGTAAGGCCTTCGTGAGTGGATCAGCAGTGTTATCTTCCGTATTTACTCTCTTCACCTCGATCTCCCGGCGATCAACGATCTCCTTGATCAGGTGGTACCGCCTCAAAATATGCCTGGACTTCTGATGGGACCTGGGTTCCTTCGCTAAAGCTATAGCGCCGTTGTTGTCACAATACAGCGGTATTGGATCAACACTGGTAGGAACCACCTGAAGTTCCGTGAGGAACTTCTTCATCCAGACAGCTTCCTTTGCGGCATCGCAAGCAGCTATGTACTCCTCTTCCATAGTTGAGTCAGCAACGGTTTCCTGCTTGGAACTCTTCCAGCAAACCGTCCCTCCATTGAGGGTAAAGACATAACCCGACATGGACTTGGAGTCATCCTTATCACTCTGGAAGCTGGAGTGAGGAAAGGCCTCAATCTGGAGGTCTTTTCCGCCATACACCAAGAACATCTCTTTAGTCCTTCTCAGGTACTTGAGAATGTTCTTTACTGCTATCCAGTGTTTCTCCCCTGGGTTCGATTGATACCGGCTTACAACGCTCAATGCGTATGCTACATTTGGTCTGGTACACAACATCGCATACATAATAGAGCCTACCGCAGATGCGTAGGGTATTGATGACATGCGACCCCTTTCCAAATCAGTCTTGGGAGACATCTCTTTGGAGAGGGTGATTCCGTGACAAGCCGGTAGATTACCACGCTTGGAATCTTCCATACTGAATCGTTTCAGTATGGTGTCGATGTACCTTAACTGTGAAAGTCCCATCATCCTCTTAGATCTATCACGATAGATCTGGATCCCCAGAATGTAGTTGGCATCGCCCAGGTCCTTCATGGAGAACCTCTGCGACAAGAATCCTTTGACTGACTGTAGCATAGGAATATCATTTCCTATTAGGAGAATGTCATCGACGTACAAGACGAGGAATACCACATTTCTCCCTACAATCTTACTGTAAATGCATGGTTCATATGGGTTTTTGACAAAGTCGAATTCTTTGACAGTATCATCAAAGCAGATGTTCCAACTCCGCGATGCCTGCTTGAGTCCATAGATGGACTTGAGCAATTTGCACACTTTACCGCTGCTCCCACTCTGATTGAATCCCTCTGGCTGATCCATATAGACGCACTCTTCTAAATTTCCATTTAGAAAAGCCGTCTTTACGTCCATCTGCCAGATTTCATGATCGTGGAAGGCAGCAATGGCAAGAAGGATCCGAATGGATTTAAGCATGGCCACCGGAGAAAAGATCTCGTCATAGTCCAAACCAGGTCTTTGACGAAAACCCTTTGCAACGAGCCTAGCTTTATAGGTTTCAACCTGCCCATCTACACCAATCTTCTTTCTGAAGATCCATTTGCAGCCTACGGGTTTTACCCCTTCTGGAGCAAAGTCCAAAGTCCAAACTTTGTTGGTGTACATGGACTCCATCTCGGTCCGCATTGCATCCAGCCATTTTACCGAGTCACCGCTCTGAATGGCTTGTTGGAAGCTAGTAGGCTCACCATAATCCATGGTGCAATCCTCTCTATCCCCGTCTATGAGAAAACCGTAGTATCTCTCGGGCGGATGAGACTGCCTACTACTCTTGCGGAGTGGCGTAGGAATGTCCGGTTCCTTTGAACCTTCTGGTTCTACTAAGGTTTCAGTAATAGCTTGTGGTTCTGGAATTTCTTCCAGTTCTATTGCGCTCCCACTTATCTGATTTTCTAAAAACTCAGTTTCCAAGAAGCGGGCATGACGAGAGACAAGGACTTTTTGCTCCTCTGCGTAATAGAAAAGATACCCCTTGGAGTTCTTTGGGTATCCCACAAACTTGCACTGTACTGAGCGTGCCTCGAGCTTGTCCGCATGCTGCTTTTTTACAAAAGCTGGACATCCCCATGTCTTAAAGGATTTAAGACAGGGTTTCTTCCCACTCCACATCTGATATGGTGTGGTAGGCACTGTTTTTAGGAACTTGGTTCAAGAGATGTGCAGCTGTTTCTAGTGCATAACCCCAGAAAGATCGCGGTAACTCAGCCTTACTCATCATGGAATGAACCATATCTAATAGGGTTCGATTCCTCCTTTCCGATACACTGTTGTGTTGTGGTGTGTATGGAGGAGTAAGTTGAGAGAGAATTCCTTTCTCTTTTAAGTAGCCCAGAAACTCGGCACTCAAGTATTCTCCACCTCGATCCGATCTTAGAATCTTGATACTTTTGCCGGTTTGTTTTTCAACTTCATTCTTGTATTCTTGAAATTTCCCAAAGGCCTCGGATTTGTGCTTCATTAAGAAGACATGTCCATACCTAGAGAAATCATCTGTGAAAGTAATGAAGTATGAATAACCACTTCGTGCATGTGTAGACATTGGACCACACACGTCACTGTGTATGAGTCCCAAGAGCTCGCTCGCTCTTACTCCGTGTCCAGTGAACGGAGTCTTTGTCATCTTTCCCATGAGACAAGATTCACAAGTGGCATAAGACTGGTACTCGAACGGATCCAAGTATCCTTCTTTATGTAACTTAGTCAACCGTGTCTCATTGATGTGACCCAGTCTATAATGCCATAAGAAAGCCTGATTTAATTCTGGAGACTTTCTTTTAAGTGTGTTCTGGACACTGAATATCTGAGCTTGATTCAATACGTATATACCGTTATTTAATATACCTGACCCAATCAGTACTTGATTTAGGTGGATGTTTACTACATCGCTTACAAAAGCAAAATCATATCCTTCCTTAGAAAGTAAGGATACAGATATGATATTACAAGTCGCACCTGGTACATACAAACAGTTACGCAGAATCAATATCTGCCCAGTTGTCAGTCCTAGGTGATATTCCCCTACGGATATAGCATCCATGCTCATTCCGTTAGCAACCCTGAGAGTCATATCACCTTTCCTGATAACCCTACGGTTTCTCAGAGCCTGTAACGAATTATAGATATGAGATCCTGATCCGGTATCCAATACCCAGGAAGTAGGGTTAACTGACAAACAGTTCTCTATTACAAACACACTCGAAGCCGAAGCCACAACATGCTTCGAATTCTGGCTACTGGCTTTGCAAGCCCTGCAATCTTTCTGCCATTGTTCATTCCTATTACAATAGGAACGTCCCTCTTTTACTATATCCAGTCCTGAAACTTTTGCCCTTGCTTTTCCTTTTTCTTCCCTGGTTTCTTTCAGGGTATAAGCAAAGGGCAGGGACTGTAGAATTAAGTCAGTACTTGACCCATTCTTCAATGTGGTCTCCAGGTCCGTGAGCTTAAAATAGCTGGTCTCTGTAAGGACGTTGTCCCTTACAGATGACCCGACAGCCAACCTCGCTTGAAGCAATTCGTTCGAGGTCTCATATCTTGCGATACGAGATTGCTCTCCATATAAATCTTTGTTATGGAGGAAGATAGAAACCGAGTCCATCTTCTCGTGCTGCCCCTGGTTTGCACCATCAATTGAGGCTAACACGAGGCACTTGGCTTTCGCACAATCCTTTTCCGATGTCCTTTGGATGTAAACATCCGTGACAGGGGAAACTGGACCTGAGACAGCAGGGATTTGATTAGTTAAGAGGTGTCCCAGCTTGTCATGGGTAATGGACATCTGGACAGACCTTTGCCAGTCACAACAGTCAGATTCAGTCATATTATTATCTAGATGTAACCTAGGTGCGGTCACTTGGTCGCTGCAATTAAGAGAGAGAGAAGAAAACACTCAGCATGATGCTCTTGCAAGTTTAGAGTGGTTTTTAATTTGTCTAAACAGGATGGCTCCCACTGTCTCTCGAATCCCTCCTCAAAACCAAAAAGGAAGAATTAGTCAGGATCAATCTCACGTACAATTCTTGCTTAACCGTTCAGCCAGGCTAGTGTCGGTACTTCGAGGGAGGTTTTCCAACGCTTTCGCGAAGTTCCTTAATTCAAGAACCTCTTTTCCCTGGGGGCGTAGCCCCGCTAACACCTTTCTAGGCACCTACTTGGTTTATAGCATTGATCGTTAAGTGAGAAATTTCCCGAGGAGTAGCATATACTCACAGTAGGATCGGGATCCAAATATCATCGTGTGAAGAAACTGAAGGAATCCTACCAGGACCATCACACTCCAAATGGTATGCAACACTAGCAAGTTTCAGTACTTTTGAAACTCCCGATGTGGATTTTTGCCCCATGCTCTTATGACCTTGACTAAGGCCAACAAATCATAAGTCACATGTCAAGTTCTACCCGTCGTTGTCCAGGTTGATTTGAACCCACCCGTATATACCCTTGACTAAGGCCAACAAAGTAATACGACTGTCCCAAACCAACGCATTCTATCTATGCAACATATGAATACCCACCAGCTACCAAACACTGTGCCTTGACTAAGGCCAACAAACACAGCTTGAATACTGTTGATTATTCATATGAAACGACGGAGGGCTACGGATGGTTTTGGCGAAACCGTGAACGTAGTGAACTTGATATAATCGAAGGAACGAGATAGCTTTTAGAAGGAGTGGCTCAAGCTCCGCATGTAAAAGTTAGTTTTGAAAAGAACCGAGTGGTTTTTCGAAAGTGTTCCAACGATTTTTACTTGGTTTATTTTCTTGCATCAGTTCTTTTAATGCGTGATATTCTTGCATTAGTTCTTTTAATGCGTCCCATCATTTAAGCCTACCATTGCAGAAAACAACCAAAATATGACGTACGCTTATGCCATTCGCATTCGCCACGGGGCCCCGTCATTACCCGTTAGGTTACTTAACTAACGACAGAGCGGGGGCTAGGCTAGCGCGGCTGTAAAACATAAGCAACGCCTAAATAATATCATATATAGATATATACTGCAATGAAAGCCATTTCAGATCACAGATGAATACATTGGATATACTAGGAATCCGCAATTCGTACGAGCCTGTAACGAAAAGTAGATTACACGGTCGCGGTGAATAGCCAATACCCCACCCAAGACCCCTACGGGTGCGGCAAACTACCCGCCAAGTACCCGAAGCGAAGCAACCTCCCTCAACTCCGTGAGTAGGCCACTCGGCACTTCGGCATACCTGGTAGTTTGTGCACCCCCTCCATGGGTCTATCCTAGGAGCAAAAACAGTAAAAAGAAATTATACAATGACGGCTACAACCCCGACCCGGTTGTGCGGCCATACAAATAATTATTACATCAATTTACAAATTTACATGAATTGAAAGAAAAGAAAACTCTCGTCTCACAACCCCCGGCTATTCACCCGCGACAATCCAATGAATTCATATACACATTCCAATAACATTACAGATCACAGATTTGTATAACCCCCACTAATCGACATATAGCGATTAGCAGACGTTCAATACAAATATTACATCACAGAAAAACCCGTCAGCTTAAGTCTTTTAGAAGTTCGATCAAAAATACGGATTTTCAGGACCCCAAAAATAAAATTTTCGTTCTGGAAAATCTGGGCAGAAAATATATATTCCAAAAATCCCAAAATACCCCCATAAGCACACTGTAGCAAAGAACAACCAGAGAGGAGCCAAGACGGCCGCGGAACCGCGGCAATAGCAAGCTATTGCCGCGTTTCCGCGCGTAATTATGAGATCAGGGGACCGTCTTTCTACAGTGCACTCTAAAAACCCTGAGTCGATTTTTGATGCATGATTTATTAATTTTACAGAACATAAAAAATCGACAGCAAGTATGAAATCGGGGTTCATTTCGGGACTTTTCTTTTGATCGATCTTCTAGCTACTTTGCTAACATGTTAGATAGAGTTTAACCTGGCTCTGATACCACTGTAAGTCCATGGTACCTCTCCCGGTACTTATGGGCTTGCGGAATTTGGTGAAAAACGATTTTCTTAAGAGGTGGTAACATGGACTCAAAACCCGGATCTTTGTTAAACTGCTAACTAACAACCTAACAAGAGTTTACCTACTCGGTTAGGGGGCTATACCTTTCTTGAACTCCTTCGTCTTCAACTCGTCCCGGAGTTCGGATCGGCCTCACCTCGTCGTCTCCTTGCGTCGAAGATGGATCCACCCGAAAGCTTCTACCTTTGGCTTGTTCTTCGGACTTTGAAGAAACTAGATCACTTGGCTTGCTAGGCCTTGTGAGCTAGAATGAGTAGAGAAGAGTATGTTGGGATTTTGCTCTATGGTTCTTGCTTCTCAACACATGAGACAAGTGAACCATAGACTAAAAAAGAGAGAGCAAGAGGAAGAGGGTGATAGCAAGAGCATGAGAGCTCAAAACCAAGAGAGAGAAAGGTCAAGCAAGAATGAGCCTCTCTTTTGTCTGTCACCCTCTCATAATCCAAAAGCATCATTAGCCATAATGTCAACCAAGTATTATGTGATGGTTCATATCATGACAAAGGCAATATCATTTCCATGCACTCATTTTGCAAACTACAACAAGCAAGCAAAAGTCTTTGCATGAAAATGACAACCATTGTGATGATGATGGTCAACTAGTCCAACCTAGTCAACCGGTCAACATAGTCAACAGGTCAACAAAGTCAACCCTCCAACAACCATGTCACTATAATACTTAATTAATATTATTGCTAAATATATATATATATATTATATTCTCATTAGGGTTGAGCAAAAAGTCAATAGTCAACAGTCAACGGTCAACAACCCTAATGAGAATCCTCTGCCTCTGTCTCTCCGTCAACTGTGCATACACACCCGCATCCGCGTTCCGAGGAACACGGATGCAAACTGGATAAAACCAATCCCAATACGTACACTAGGATCTGGCTTAAACCAAAGCCCGCTAGTGTAAACTGTCCGGACACTAAGCGTGCACAAGTGCACGGATGTGACTGAACCCTGTCGCAAAACCATGCGACCTGTCGCAAAACCATGCGACCTCTACTCTTTTGCCTAAAGGCGAATAGCTTTCTGTGTGGGACTTTAAAGGCTCGACACTACGCTGGCAGTGGGTTTAACCACAGACCGCAAGCGGCACTAGCTGTGCGTAACGGTCCCCAGGTAGATGCCGACAAGAAGACTGATGAGGCGAAACCCATCTGAACTCCTACTGAGCCTGAATGTGACATTCTCCGTACAGTCCGGTCTGTTCGTCTGATACATCGCATGGCGGGCCTAGGGGGCGGTCAACGTCAGTCCCCCAATAGCGGTACAAGTCGTGTCGGAGTGAAGCCCAAAACACCCTGAGATAACATGGAAGCCTACCAGTATATCTCGTTTGCCCTGGCCAGGGACTACTCGTGTAATGGCTCTCCTAGACACAGCGCGATGTCAACCCCCAATACCGGGAGAGACGAATCCTGTCTAACCGTCACTGCCTCCAAGTGCTTCGGGACTACACCCAACTACCACCTGTTTGCACGACTCCTTTGAGCCGTGGTAGGGTAGTAATCAAAGTACAGTGGAAACACACTCGAGGCGAAGTGACAGTGTCAAGTCAGCGGACTAAGCTGTACTCATGTCACCTGGGAACTGATAACTGACAATAGGCATAATACCAACTAGTCAGTTCCCGACGAGTCCTGTCCAGTGTACTCGTAACGCAACGAGCACCCGCATACTATCTCAAGTACGACGTACCGACGGCTGTGGGACAGACCGTCTCCCACACTGGGATGAGAAGCGCATGCGCTAGTCTACTCCGGAGTATCGATGCCCTGTCTCGATAGTCCTGCGACCAGGGACCTGCATAAGGATGTGCTTATAGATTACCCAGCCCCACTAGTGTGACCGCCATCACAACGCTGGTAATCAAGCAAAGATCCTAAGGGCTCCACTAATGTGTATAGGCGATATACTAAAATAAACACATGTACACATTGAAGTAGAAACAAACCAAGTAGCATACTACCATTTTGAGCAAGATTGTCAATACAAGGTGAATATCCCAAGCTTCCATTAAGTAATATACATACTAGTATGATACAGTAATGGCCTCTAGGGCATATACACTAACAATCTCAGCACGGGGTACACTCACAGACGAAGCATGATTCCGCCGCAGAGGTTGTTGGTTTGATTTGATTTGTGTTGACATCAGCATCGCTACACTGGAACATGGTACCAGGAGAGAATCATCATTTACCATGAGTGGATTTGGGGATTTTGGTTTTGGTTTAGCATCAACATCGCTTCACTGGAATATGGTACCATGAGCGAATCATCATTTTCCATGAGGAGATTTCCCTCGATCCCAGTTTAACGACTTAGGGGTCATCTGTTTCCTGTTTAATGACTTAGAGGTCATCTGTTTCCAGCTTAAAGACTTAGGGGTCTTCTGTTTCTAGTTTAACGACTTAGAGGTCATATGTTCCCAGCTTAACGACTTAGGGGTCTATTGCGCCCATTTTAACGACTTAGAGGTCATCTGTTCCCAGTTTAACGACTTAGAGATCATATGTTCCCAGTTTAAAGACTTAGGGGTCTACTGTTCCCAGTTTAAAGACTTAGGGGTCTTTTTTTGCCTATTTTAACGACTTAGAGGTCATCTGTTCTCAGTTTAACGACTTAGAGGTCTATTGGATCGGAAGTTTGGAATTTTGGGGTTAGGGTCGGCATCAGCGTTGCTAACACTGAAGCACAGGTGATAGGAGCAATTCATCATTTGCCTTTGCCTGTTGAGGAGCGATGGCTTAGGAGACAGGTTTAGGTCCCTATTACCTAAGGCTTTTCAATTTTATGAGCCACAAGGGCCTCATAAAAGTATTTTGTCCCTACGAGTCGAAAGGATCCCACATGTGTATTTTCTCCTTAGGAGTCGTGAGGACTCCTAAGTGTGTTTTTCCTTTGTGAGTCGTAAGGATCCTACGAAGGTTTGTTCTCCTCATGTATCGTGAGGACACATGAGTGGGTCTTCCCAATGGAACATAATTCCAAGGGCGGAGACCGACCGCTGGACTGGTGATTGCGGTTGGGTTTGGGTAAGATGAGAATTATTTGAGCCCGTGGATTGTATACGGTAGTCAATTTGGAGACTAACCGTAAGGCCGGGAGAATTTTGGGAATTTGAATTTTGGTTGGCGTCTGCATCGCTGCACTAGAATATGGTACCAGGAGCGACTCATCATACGTCGTTTGAGAATTTGGATTTTGGTTGGCATCTGCATCGCTGCACTGGAATATGGTACCAGGAGCGACTCATTATTCGCCGTTGGGACATTCAGAGTTCGGTTGGCGTCTGCATCGCTGCACTGGAATATGGCATCAGGAGCGATTCATCATTCGTCATTGGGATATTCGGGGATTTGAGTTTTGGTTGGCGTCTGTATCGCTGCACTGGAATATGGTACCAGGAGTGACTCATCATTCGCCGTTTTTTTTGTTTTTTTTGTTTTACCGCGATTGCTCTATCATTTCAGCTTTTCTTATCGCGAAGGTTTTGCCCTATCATTTCGCGGTTGCCCCATCATTTCGGCTTTATTTTCATCTTTATTTTTACTCACTGATTTTCATTGAAAGTTGCCCCATCATTTCGGCTTTTTATTTTTATTTTTATTTTTTTGTTTTATTTACACATTTTTACATCCCCAGTTTAATGACTTAGAGGTCCACTATTCCCAGATTAACGACGTCGTGGTCATCTATTTTCAGTTTAAAGACTTATAGGTCTACTGTTTCTAGTTTAACGACTTAGAGGTCATCTGTTTCCAGTTTAACGACTTAGAGGTCATCTGTTTCTAGTTTAACGACGTGGTGGTCATCTGTTTCCAGTTTAACAACGTGGTGGTCATCTGATGGGGAGCTTAGAGAAGATATCCGATTGAGCAGTTATCAGGGACACCGCTGGAGCTTGCCCGAGATGCCTTATTACTTTGTAAGTGTTGATGGCCTTTCCGCCAGCTGGGGCCACGAAAAGTCGTTCAAATACCGACTTGCGTTCGAAGATGGTAATTGAAAATTGTTAACCTGCATAAAGAAGCATGATTTCAGTACAGGTAATCAATGTATATGTTGATTGAGTTCGCATGAACGTTCAACCCGAAATATGGGAGGAGAGAAAGGTCCCACCTGGCGTGCCAGAATCTGTAGGGTGTTTTTCGTCACCCAATTGAGATGGGAATACGCGCGCGCTTGTCAAGCGCATTACAGATTCCCCTGGCTAGGGTAGGCTGGGGTTTATTTATTGTGGGGATCCGAATCTTCGGCAGCCGCGGGCTAAGCTGCCGTTAATTACCCCTCGCATTTGGAGCGAGAGAACGTCCGATTGACGGGTCAAACAGGTCATGCGAACTCAATGTGCAATGTTGTGTTTTGAAGGGGTTTTGTATATATCGGGGGCCCCACAGAGTTTTTACGGGAGTCCTGCTACCCGGATAGCGGGTTGCGGGTCAAGGGGGCTAGCAGCCCCCTTAGAAATTTTTTCTAACTGGGGAGGTATTTTTTGTGTGGAGTGTATATAAAATGAGGGGGGAAAATAGCGTCCAAAGGACGCATGAGCACCAGCGCCTCACGTGCCTAGCACGCGGACGCTGGGCGCCCGCGTCCCACGTGCTTGGTATGCGGGCGCTGGGTGCCCGCTGTTAGTTATATGTATGCCCTAGAGGCCATTACTATACACAGGATGTATATAGTAGTAGATGCTTGGACATATATAGGGAGGACTTTCTAGCTCGACATGATAGAATGCTATCTGGTTGCTCTTTACCTTAACGTGTATACTGATTGTCTCTCTGTTACATGTTGGTAAAGCCCTTAGGATGAGTACTTGACTACCTGGACTATGATGCGGATCATACTAGTGGGGACATGGTAGTCCATAAGTATATCCTTCAAGGTCCCTAGTCGTGGGTGTATCGAGACGGGGCATCGATATACCAGAGTAGACTAGCGTATACCTTCTCGACCCATACAGATAGGCGATGGATGATCCCATATCCATTGGTGTTTGACATCAGAGATGATATACGGGTTCTCAGTGGAGAATGGGTACACTGGACGGACTCGCCTAGAACTCCCAGATGGTATTATACCTTACGTCAGATGGCAGTTCTTTGGTAACACTGGCACAGAGTAGTCTGTTGACCCGAGATCGTCATAGAGTCTTGTGTGATTCCCACTGTGCTTTGATTTCCACCTTACCACGTCTAAGAGAGCATGCAAAACGGTGGTTTTTGGGTACAGTCCCGAATCACATGGAGGCAATGAGCGATAGGAGAGGATTCGTCTCTCCCGGTATAGGGAGTTGATGTTGCGCTGTGTTCGATTGGCTATAACCGGAAATCCCTGGCCAGGGTTGCTGAGATTTACTGGTAAGTGTTACCTGTAGTTTCTCGAACTGTTATAGACCTCATATCAACACGACTTATCGAGCTATTGGGGTCTGGCGTTTACCACCCCTAGGCAAGATAAGCGACATATCAGACGACGAGACCGGACTGTACGGTAAGTGTTACTGGTTGGATTCACAGGAGTGTGAGCGGGCTTGCTCGTCGATCTTCTAATCGCTCAATACCCGGGTGGCCGTTACGTTTAGCAGACCGCTTGCGGCTTGTGGGTGTTTGATATGATCATCACCTGCTGCCGGCGTATTGACGAGTCTTTAGAGTCCTACACAGAGGTTTCCTGGCTCAAGCAAAACGAAATAGGAGCGCATATGAGATATGTGCGGGACCGAGAATAATGCGTGTATGTGATACCGTATTCTATTCTCGCGATGAATGTATCGATTGGTTGTATGCGATATAACCTAGTTATCGAATCGAGGATTGATTCGATAAGTCGATACATTGGATATTAGTCGGTCATATGCGATATGACCGGATCGTTAAATCAAGTGTTGATTTAATGATTTAATGTATAATTATATATTTGATATATTACTTTACATTAACTAGTATTGGTTCACTTAAGATGGATTTTCTCACTTGATGTGCACATTGTATATATGATATAGTTTTGTGCACTAGTTTGTATCATGTTTGATGATACATGCAAACTTGGGTGTGTGTTACTTTAAACCATGTTTAGGTTAATGGTTAGGGTTTTAAATGTTTTATTTATTTTCTTTAATTCATTTTTGGCAAAACGGAAAATGGTGGCTGAAAGGTTCCTAGGCACTCTAGTAAGGTCTCACAAGGCATCGAACATGCCAATTTAAAATTTTTAGTGCCGAGAAACCCTAGACAACGGATCTTAAACTAGATGTTTAGGCGAAATATAAAACTAGTTAACACTTAACTACTAGGATACGGAAATTACAACCTTTGTAGATCCGTATATCCACCTCCACGGCTCCGCAACGAAGTCTTCTCGCTGTACATCATGAATCCTAGACTCCTCCGTCGGCTTCATCGGGAAAACAAGCGGAATAGGTCGTCGGCTTTGTGTCAAAGACGATCTACGTCGAGGTTGCACAAACTCAAGTTCCGACTTCACAAACTTGTGAAACTTGTGAAGTAAACACCCAAAACAACTTGGCAAGAGGTAGAGGGTGAAGAAATAGGAGGTGGGTTCACTTTAGAATTGGATTTATCTCACTAGATCTCAAGTTGCCATTGTTGTAGCAAGCTTGAAGAAGAAGAAGAAGATGAAGATGAAGCAAGAATGATAAGTCTTCACCATTTAAAAAATAAAACTAATATGAATACTTATCATATCTTGACCATGGTCAAGTGTAGAGATTAAACCAAGGTTAGTAAGTGTGGTTAGGGTTAAGGATGAGATAAGGATGGTGGACTTTGTCAAAGCTTCATGAAGCTTCAACATAGCTCCAAAATAAGCCACCATTCTTAACTTAATCCTTTCAAATAAATAAACAAATAAATAAATGAAAAACCAAAACCCTAATCATCACTTAACCATGGTTTAACCCTTTACACTTAATCACATTATCAAGTATCATCAAACATGATACAAAGTAGTGCACTAAAGCATATCACATATACAATGTGCATCAAGTGAGAAAAATCCGTTTAAAGTGAACCAATACTAGTTAATGCAATGCAATATATCAAATATATAATTATGCATTAAATCATTAAATCAACATTTGATTCAATGATCCGGTCATGTCGCACATAACCGACTAGAATCCAATGTATCGATTTATCGAATCAATGATTCGATAACTAGGTCATATCGAATATGACCAATCGAAACATATATCGCGAGAATGAAATGCGGTATCACATACACGCATTATTCTCGGTCCCGCACATATCTCATATGCGCTCCTATTTCGTTTCGCTTGAGCCAGGAAACCTCTGTGTAGGACTCTAAAGACTCGTCAATACGCCGGTAGCAGATGATGATCATATCAAGCACCCACAAGCCGCAAGCGGTCTGCTAAACGTAACGGCCACCCGGGTATTGAGCGATCAGAAGATCGACGAGCTAGCCCGCTCACACTCCTGCGAATCCGACCAGTAACACTTACCATACAGTCCGGTCTCTTCGTCTGATACGTCGCATATCAAGTCTAGGGGTGGTATACGTCAGACCCCAATAACCCGATAAGTCGTGCTGATGTGAGGCTCGTAACGGGTCGAGAAACTACTGGTAACACTTACCAGCAAATCTATGATCAGCCCTGGCCAGGGACTTCCCTGTTACGGCCAATCGAGCACTGCGCAACATCAACCCCCAATACCGGGAGAGACGAAACCCCTCCTATCGCTCATTGCCTCCATGTGACTCGGGACTGTGCCCAAAGACCACCGTTTTGCACGCCCTCATGGACATGGTAAGGTGGAGATCAAAGCACAGTGGGAATCACACAAGACTCTATGACGATCTCGGGTCTACAGACTAACCTGTACAAGTGTCACCTGAGAACTGCCATCTGACGTGAGGTATAATACCATCTGGGAGTTCTCGGCGAGTCCGTCCAGTGTACTCAGTCTTCACTGAGCACCCGTATACCATCTCTGATGTCAAACACCAATGGATATGGGATCATCCATCGCCCATCACATGGGTCGAGAAGCGTATACGCTAGTCTACTCTGGTATATCGATGCCCCGTCTCGATACACCCACGACTAGGGATCTTGAAGGATGTACTTATGGACTACCATGTCCCCACTAGTATGATCTGCATCATAGTCTAGGTAGTCAAGTACAAATCCTAAGGGCTTTACCAACATGTAACTATAAGACAGTATAAAGAGACTAGTGTACATGTTAAGATAAATAGCAACCAGATAGCATACTATCATGTCGAGCAAGAAAGTCATCTCTATATATGTCCAAGCATCCAATATAATATACATATTCTGTACAATACTGGCCTCTAGGGCATACATACAACTAACAATCTCCCACTTGCACTAGGGCCAGCTGCTGTAGTATCTCATACCGAGCATCCCGAAGAGTCTCTCAAACTGTATCTGGGGAATGGCCTTCGTGAGTGGATCCGCCGTGTTGTTCTTCGTGTCAACCCTCCTGACCTCGATCTCCCGGCGATCAACTATCTCCCGGATCAGGTGATACCGCCTCAGAATATGCCTGGATCGCTGATGGGACCTGGGTTCCTTGGCCAAAGCCACCGCTCCATTGTTATCGCAATACAAAGGTATTGGACGCTCAATGGATGGAACCACTCCAAGTTCAGTAATGAACTTCTTGATCCAGACAGCCTCTTTGGCAGCATCGTTGGCAGCGATGTATTCAGCCTCCATCGTCGAGTCTGCCACGGTTTCCTGCTTGGAACTCTTCCAGCTAACCGCCCCTCCGTAAAGGGTAAAGACAAAGCCCAACTGCGACTTAGAGTCGTCCTTATCACTCTGGAAGCTCGAATCGGTAAAGGACTCCACTTGGAGTTCTCCGTTACCATACACCAAGAACATATCTCTAGTCCTTCGCAAGTACTTGAGAATGCTCTTCACAGCTGTCCAGTGACTCTCTCCAGGATCAGCTTGATACCTGCTCACTATACTTAGTGAGTATGCTACATCGGGTCTGGTATATAGCATCGCATACATGATAGAGCCTACTGCCGAAGCATAGGGTATACCTTGCATGCGAGCTCTCTCCAAATCAGTCTTGGGAGACATCTCTTTGGAGAGAGTGACTCCAGAGATCGTGGGCAAGTTCCCATGCTTAGACTCTTCCATACTAAACCTCTTTAGTATGGTGTCAATGTACCTGGATTGGGACAATCCCAAAATCCGTTTGGATCTATCTCTATAGATCCTAATTCCCAATATGCAGGAGGCATCACCAAGATCTTTCATTGAGAATCTTTGTGATAAGAAAAGCTTGACCGATTGCAGCATAGGAATATCATTTCCTATCAAGAGTATGTCGTCCACGTACAATACGAGGAAGACAACCTTACTCTCTGCCACCTTCTTGTAGATACAAGGTTCATCTGGATTTTTGACGAAATCAAACTCTTTGATAACGACGTCAAAGCAGATGTTCCAACTCCGCGATGCTTGCTTTAATCCATAAATGGATTTAAGCAGCTTGCACACCTTCCCGCTGCTCCTACTGTCTACGAAGCCCTCTGGCTGAGTCATGTACACGCACTCTTCTAAATCACCATTTAGAAAGGCGGTCTTAACATCCATTTGCCAGATTTCGTAGTCATGAAAGGCAGCAATGGCAAGCATGATTCGGATGGATTTAAGCATAGCCACTGGAGAAAAGGTCTCGTCATAGTCCACACCTGGTCTTTGACGAAAACCCTTTGCTACAAGTCTAGCTTTGAAAGTCTCCACTTTCCCATCTACACCAAGTTTCTTCTTAAAGATCCATTTGCTCCCAATGGGTTTTACCCCTTCAGGAGCAATTTCCAAAGTCCATACTTTGTTGGTGTACATGGAATCCATCTCGGACCGCATAGCATCCAGCCATTTCACTGAGTCCCCACTCGTGATGGCCTGCTCGAAGCTAGTTGGGTCATCATCCTCCATGATGCAATCCTCACTACCACCATCAATGAGAAAACCATAGTATCTCTCAGGTGGACGAGGAACCCTACTAGATCGGCGGAGAGGCTGGGGTACGTCGGGCACCACTGAATCCTCTGGTTCTACTAAATTGTCAGTTGCAGTTTGTGGTGCTGGAACCTCTTCCAGCTCTACCTCTTTGCCATTAATTTCTTTTGCAAGAAATTCCCTTTCCAAAAAGGTGGCATGTTGAGCAACAAACACTCTTTGTTCCTCAGCTTGGTAGAAAAAATATCCTTGAGAATTCTTAGGATATCCCACAAACTTGCAAAGGACTGATCGTGCCTCGAGTTTGTCCGGATTTTGCTTTTTCACATAGGCCGGACAACCCCATATCTTAATTCGCTTAAAATATGGTCTCTTCCCACTCCATATCTCATATGGTGTGGTAGGTACAGATTTAGACGGAACCAGATTCAATAGGTATATAGCTGTCTCAAGCGCATACCCCTAAAAGGAAATAGGTAACTCAGCATTACTCATCATTGAACGCACCATATCTAATAGGGTGCGATTCCTTCGTTCTGATACACCGTTGTGCTGTGGTGTATAAGGAGGAGTAAGCTGAGAGAGAATCCCATTCTCTTTTAGATAATCCAGGAATTCACTGCTTAAGTATTCACCTCCTCGATCAGATCGAAGGATTTTAATACTTTTGCCCGTTTGGTTCTCTACTTCGTGCTTATATTCTTTGAATTTCTCAAAAGCTTCAGACTTGTGTTTCAACAGGAACACATGCCCGTATCTAGAGAGATCGTCAGTGAATGTAATGAAGTAGGAAGAACCATTTCTGGCGTGTGTAGACATTGGACCGCATACATCACTATGCACCAGTCCCAAGAGTTCGGTAACTCTTTCTCCGTGTCCTTTAAACGGAGTTTTGGTCATTTTTCCTTTGAGACATGAATGGCAAGTGTCATAAGATGATAATTCGAATGAATTCAAATATCCATTCTTATGCAACTTAGCTAGTCGTGTCTCATTGATATGGCCAAGTCTACAGTGCCACAAGAAGGATTCGTTCATTTCTGAGCTTTTCCTTTTGTGTGTATTTTGTATATTGAAGACTGTATTTTGATTGAGAATGAATATGCCATTATGTAGCGAGCCTGATGCAATCAACCTTTGATCGAGGAATATGTTCATAACATTATCCTTTACTACAAAATTATAACCTTCTTTACTTAATAAAGAAACTGATATAATGTTGCACATCATGTTCGGTATATAATAGCACTCATTCAGGACTAGTGTATCACCATTTGGTAATACCAGGTGATATATGCCAACTGCTTTGGCTGCAACATTTGCCCCATTCCCTACATGAACGGAATGTTCACCTTTTCTCAGTTCTCTACCTTTTCGCAGCCCATGTAACATCTTACATATGTAGGATCCTGACCCGGTATCTAATACCCAGGACGTAGGGTGAACTGAGAAACAGTTCTCAATGACAAACACACCCGAAGATGATGCATCAACATGCATGTTCTCCGTTTGGGCAGTGTGAGAATCCAGATATTCTCCTGTTTCCTGTTCATTCTTATAACACTTATAAGATAGAACGGGTTCAACGTTCCCCTGCACAGTATAACATGCGGGTTCGGTCAATACATCCATATTATTATCTTCATTAGGGCATGAAATGGTCGCTACCTGGAGAGAGAGAGAAGAAAACACTTTAGCGTATGCTCGTGCAAGATCAGATTGGTTATTATCTTATCTAATCAGGATGGCTCCCACTGCTTTTTATCAAATCTTCCTCCAAACCCTAAAAGGAAAGACTAGCCGGGATTAATTACACACTACAGGTTCGCCAATCTTTCAGCCAGGCCAGTGTCGGTACTTTGAGGGAGGTCCCCCGTGCTTTCGCACGAACCTAATTACTGTAAACCTCGTTTTCCCAGAGGCATAACCCCGTTGACACCTTTCTAGACACCTACTTGATCGGCTAATTGCAATGTGTAAAACTCTCCCAGGAGTAACTCTTACTCGCAGCGGGTATCGGGATCCAACTATCTCATAGAAGGTATGCAATCTCATTGCAAATTTCAACACTTGAAATTCCCGATAATATTTTGCCCCAGGCGATCTATGACCTTGACTGAGTCAACAAACCATAGACCGCAAGTAAAGTTCAACCCGTCATTTCTTGATTGAATTAAACCCACCCGCACGACCCTTGACTAAGTCAACAAGGCCGCACGACTACCCTAATCCAATCTGCATCATATGCATAAACAGATAAATAGTAATCAGCTACCGCACACTACGCCTTGACTGAGTCAACAAACGCAGCACGAATACTAACTATTACTTATCTGAAATGACGGAGGGCTACGTCAGGTTTTTAAGAAAACCCTTTGCGTAATGAACTTTATATCGTTGTAGAATCAAATGAAGTTTTGAAATGGAATGATTTTGAGGCTTTTCTAGTTTTGCTAAAGGGGTCACTCCCGGTGAAGGGATCGTCGGCCCTTTCCTCGTCGAATGAGGTGCGGGATATATCATATATATCGCTGTGCAAAGCAAAAACTCTTAAAAGCAATCAAAGCCAAACCGAGTGTGTAGCATATGCCAGTTATTGCTAAAGGAGTCACTCCCGGTGAAGGGATCTCGGTCCTTTCCTCATCGAATAAGGTGCAGGGTATATCATTTAAATACCTAAACATCACAGATAGATATGACGGTTTCGGTTTTGGGTCGTTCGGACTTCAAATTCCGTCTACGCTTCGCCTAAGGCTCTAGCTAGGCTCTGATACCAGTGAAAGGTTCCTAGGCACTCTAGTAAGGTCTCACAAGGCATCAAACATGCCAATTTAAAATTTTTAGTGCCGAGAAACCCTAGACAACGGATCTTAAACTAGATGTTTAGGCGAAATATAAAACTAGTTAACACTTTAACTACTAGGATACGGAAATTACAACCTTTGTAGATCCGGATATCCACTTCCACGGCTCCGCAACGAAGTCTTCTCGCTGTACATCATGAATCCTAGACTCCTCCGTCGGCTTCATCGGGAAAACAAGCGGAATAGGTCGTCGGCTTTGTGTCAAAGACGATCTACGTCGAGGTTGCACAAACTCAAGCTCCGACTTCACAAACTTGTGAAACTTGTGAAGTAAACACCCAAAACAACTTGGCAAGAGGTAGAGGGTGAAGAAATAGGAGGTGGGTTCACTTTAGAATTGGATTTATCTCACTAGATCTCAAGTTGCCATTGTTGTAGCAAGCTTGAAGAAGAAGAAGAAGATGAAGATGAAGCAAGAATGATAAGTCTTCACCATTTAAAAAATAAAACTAATATGAATACTTATCATATCTTGACCATGGTCAAGTGTAGAGATTAAACCAAGGTTAGTAAGTGTGGTTAGGGTTAAGGATGAGATAAGGATGGTGGACTTTGTCAAAGCTTCATGAAGCTTCAACATAGCTCCAAAATAAGCCACCATTCTTAACTTAATCCTTTCAAATAAATAAACAAATAAATA
Source organism: Agapanthus africanus (assembly GCA_030015575.1). Lineage (NCBI taxonomy): Eukaryota > Viridiplantae > Streptophyta > Magnoliopsida > Asparagales > Amaryllidaceae > Agapanthus > Agapanthus africanus. Next base: position 198,127,305 of record CM057347.1, on the reverse strand, counting down.
AATGAAAAACCAAAACCCTAATCATCACTTAACCATGGTTTAACCTTTTACACTTAATCACATTATCAAGTATCATCAAACATGATACAAAGTAGTGCACTAAAGCATATCACATATACAATGTGCATCAAGTGAGAAAAATCCGTTTAAAGTGAACCAATACTAGTTAATGCAATGCAATATATCAAATATATAATTATGCATTAAATCATTAAATCAACATTTGATTCAATGATCCGGTCATGTCGCACATAACCGACTAGAATCCAATGTATCGATTTATCGAATCAATGATTCGATAACTAGGTCATATCGAATATGACCAATCGAAACATATATCGCGAGAATGAAATGCGGTATCACATACACGCATTATTCTCGGTCCCGCACATATCTCATATGCGCTCCTATTTCGTTTCGCTTGAGCCAGGAAACCTCTGTGTAGGACTCTAAAGACTCGTCAATACGCCGGTAGCAGATGATGATCATATCAAGCACCCACAAGCCGCAAGCGGTCTGCTAAACGTAACGGCCACCCGGGTATTGAGCGATCAGAAGATCGACGAGCTAGCCCGCTCACACTCCTGCGAATCCGACCAGTAACACTTACCATACAGTCCGGTCTCTTCGTCTGATACGTCGCATATCAAGTCTAGGGGTGGTATACGTCAGACCCCAATAACCCGATAAGTCGTGCTGATGTGAGGCTCGTAACGGGTCGAGAAACTACTGGTAACACTTACCAGCAAATCTATGATCAGCCCTGGCCAGGGACTTCCCTGTTACGGCCAATCGAGCACTGCGCAACATCAACCCCCAATACCGGGAGAGACGAAACCCCTCCTATCGCTCATTGCCTCCATGTGACTCGGGACTGTGCCCAAAGACCACCGTTTTGCACGCCCTCATGGACGTGGTAAGGTGGAGATCAAAGCATAGTGGGAATCACACAAGACTCTATGACGATCTCGGGTCTACAGACTAACCTGTACAAGTGTCACCTGAGAACTGCCATCTGACGTGAGGTATAATACCATCTGGGAGTTCTCGGCGAGTCCGTCCAGTGTACTCAGTCTTCACTGAGCACCCGTATACCATCTCTGATGTCAAACACCAATGGATATGGGATCATCCATCGCCCATCACATGGGTCGAGAAGCGTATACGCTAGTCTACTCTGGTATATCGATGCCCCGTCTCGATACACCCACGACTAGGGACCTTGAAGGATGTACTTATGGACTACCATGTCCCCACTAGTATGATCTGCATCATAGTCCAGGTAGTCAAGTACAAATCCTAAGGGCTTTACCAACATGTAACTATAAGACAGTATAAAGAGACTAGTGTACATGTTAAGATAAATAGCAACCAGATAGCATACTATCATGTCGAGCAAGAAAGTCATCTCTATATATGTCCAAGCATCCAATATAATATACATAATCTGTACAATACTGGCCTCTAGGGCATACATACAACTAACAGTGGCTTGCTTTGTATTATAGTTGAAGCTTCATGAAGCTTTGAATAAGTCCACCATTTTTGTTTTATGCCTAACCTAACCATTAAACCTAAACCATAGTTTATTCTCTACACTAAACCATGGTTGCTAAAATGATAAGAATCACTTTATTTTCTTTTTCCATTATTCTTATCATATTCTTTTTCTTCTTCTTCTTCTTCTTTAAGAAGAAAGAAGCTTGCTAGCTTCAATGGTGACTTGAGAAAAAGAGCGAGAAATCCAATTCTAAAGTGAACCCACTTCCTATTTCTTCATCCTCTACCACTTGCCAAGTAGTATAGGGTGTTTTCTTCACAAGTTTCATGGCTTGGTGAAGTTGGAGCTTGATCTTGTGTTGCCTCGACGTAGATCATCTTCGGCATCAAAGTCGACGACCTAGCCCGATCATTTCTTCGACGAAACTATTAGTGTATATGCCCTAGAGGCCATTACTGTATCATACTAGTATGTATATTACTTGATGGAAGATTGGGATATTCACAGTTGTACAGACAATCTTGCTCAATATAGTAGTATGCTACTTGGTTTGTCTCTGCTTTAATATGTACATGTGTGTTTCTTTATTATATCACCTATACGCATTAGTAGAGCCCTTAGGATCTTTGCTTGATTACCGGCGTTGTGATGGCGATCACACTCGTGGGGGCTGGGTAATCCACAAGCACATCCTTATACACGTCCCTAGTCGTGGGATTATCGAGATAGGGCATCGATACTCCGGAGTAGACTAGCGTATGCGCTTCTCATCCCAGCACGGGAGACGGTCTGTCCCACAGCCGTCAGTACGTCGTACTTGAGATAGTATGCAGGTGCTCGTTAGGTTACGAGTACACTGGACAGGACTCGTCGGGAACTGATGGTTGGAATTATACCTATCGTCAGTTATCAGTTCCCAGGTGACATGAGTACAGCTTAGTCCGCTGACATGACACTGTCACTTCGCCTCGAGTGTGTTCCTACTGTTCTTTGATTACTGCCCTACCACGGCTCTACTGAGTCGTGCAAACAGGTAGTAGTTGGGTGCAGTCCCGAAGCACTTGGAGGCAGTGACGGTTAGACAGGATTCGTCTCTCCCGGTATTGGGGGTTGACATCGCGCTGTGTCTAGGAGAGCCATTACACGAGTAGTCCCTGGCCAGGGCAAGCGAGATATACTGGTAGGTTTCCAGTGTTATCTCAGGGTGTTCTGGGCTTCACTCCGACACGACTTGTACCGCTATTAGGGGACTGACGTTTACCGCCCCCCTAGGCCTGCCATGCGATGTATCAGACGAACAGACCGGACTGTACGGAGATTGTCACATACAGGCTCAGTAGGAGTTCGGATGGGTTTACCTCATCGGCCTTCTTATCGACATCTACCGGGGACCGTTACGTACAGCTAGTGCCGCTTGCGGTCTGTGGTTAAACCCACTGCCAGCGTAGTGTCGAGTCTTTAGAGTCCCACACAGAGAGTTTCCCTGCACTGAGCGAAATGTGTAGAGGCCGTATGGTTTTACGGCAGGGCTACGATCACTTACGTACACTTGTGTGCGTATGCTGTTCGGGCAGGCAATACTAGTGGGCTTTGGTTTAAACCAGATCCTAGTATTGCACAGATGGATTTGTTTTGTCTTCTGTGCATCTGCATTCTACGGAAAGCGGATGCGGGTGTGTATGCACTGTTTTGAGGAGAGATGAAGGAGGAGGCGCCCCATTAGGGTTTTGGCAGTTGGTTCGGCCAAAACCATAATGTGACACACTCATTAGGGTTTTGACAGTTCGTTTGGTCAAAACCGTTATGAGCTGGAGACATTGTTTACTAATCCTTTTAGTGATAGATTTGTGATGGCTAATTGCATTGACCATTTGACCACTTGGATCTCTCTTGACTTTGTTGACCCGTTGACCGTGTTGACCATTGATCTTCAAGAGAGATCCACACTCTTCTTTCATTTTCTTTTTATTTCTTGTGTTATGATAATGGTCAATTCAATGTGCCATCAACTTCTATCATGATAGGATTAGTAATGATGATTTGGTGTATTATTGGAACCATGGTTCATTTCTTTTGGTTTAATCTTTTTCATTATTCTCTTCTCATTCTCTCTCTTGAAGTGAGAAGAAAAAGAAAAGCTCCATGGTTGCTAAGTTTCTCCTTCTTCTTCCTCCTCTTGATCTCATCTTTTGATCTCATGTGTTGAGAGAAAAAGATCCCACAAAGATAAACACATCCATACATCTCCTCTACACAACCTAGGGCTTCTAGACTAGCAATCTCTTTGCCCTAGTTACCTTGGCTCGAGGTGGAGCTCGGTGTACATCTCTCGGGTGGATCATCTTCGACTCAAGGAGGCCGCGGAGGTGACCAAAGTTCGGATCAACCCTCGGAGCAAGCAAGGAGAAGAACAACAAGAAGAGAAGGAGATCAAGTTTAGGTATAACCCCTAACCGAGTAGATAAATCTCTAGTTAGGATGCTAGTATGTTGTTTAGTATAGATCCGGCTTTTACGGTCCGTGTTACCAAGTCCAGAAAAAAAATTTGTTTTACCGTTTCCGCAATCCCGAAAGTACCGGGAGAGGTAACGTGGACCTAACAGTGGTATCAGAGCCTAACTAAACACACCCTAGCATGTTAGCAAGGTATTTACAATGTCGACCGAACGAAAAAAACCGAAAAACACCCCGGAAACCCTAAGTTTCTGCCAATTTTTTTTCTGCTCAAAAAATAATAAATCATGTCTTAAAAATCGGCTCAGGCTTTTCTTAGAACAGGCAAGAAAAATGAACGCACAAGTCGACCAACTCACCGCGGTTCCACGGCCGAGTTGACTCGGCCGTGGATCATTTTTGTTGCAGTTTGTTTCTGGTGAGTTTTTGGGATTTTTGGTATATGACTTTTCTGCCCAGATTTTCTAGAAAGCAAAATTTTTTTTTGGGGCTCAAAAATCCGTATTTTTGGTCGATGTTCTGTAGACTTTGGCTAATGGTTATATCTGTAATGTTATATGTGTATTGAACGTCTACTAATCGCTATACGCCGATTAGTGGGGGTTATACATATCTATGATCTGTGTTGTTGATGGTATGTGTATATGAACTCGTTGGATTGTCGCGGATGAATAGCCGGGTTGGATGTGAGATGAGAGTTTCTTTTTCTTTCATTCATGTAATAAATTTGTAAATTGATGTAATATTATTTGTATGGCCGCACAACCGGGTCGGGGTTGTAGCCGTCATTGTATAATTCTTTTTACTGTTTTTGCTCCTAAGATAGACCCATGGAGGGGGTGCACAAACTACCGGGTATCTCGAAGTGCCGAGTGGCCTACTCACGGCGTTGAGGGAGGTTGCTTCGCTTCGGGTATTTGGCTGGTAGTTTTCCGCACCCGTAGGGGTCTTGGGTGGGGTATTAATTATTCATCGCGACCGTGTAATCCGCTTTTCGTTGCAGGCTCGAACGAATCGCGGGTTCCTAGTATATCCAAAGTGTTCATCTGTGATCTGGATTGGCTATCATTGCTATATGTCTATATATAATAACTATTTAGGCGTTGCTTATGTTTTTCAGCCGCGCTAGCCCAGCCCCCGCTCTGTCGTTAGTTAAGTAACCTAACGGGTGATGACGGGGCCCCGTGGCGAATGCGAATGGCATAAGCGTACGTCATATTTTGGTTTTTTTCTGCAATGGTAGGATTTAAATGATGGGACGTATTAAAAGAACTAATGCAAGAAAATAAACCTAAAAGACGTTGTTGGAACAATTTTTCAAAAAAAAAAGGCTGTTATTGCAAGGACGTTCACTTTTGTTTTGCATCGAGGTATTCGGTTATGAATGCCCAGCACCTCATTCGACGAGGCAAGGGCCGAGATCCCCTCATCGGGAGTGACCCCTTGGACAAAAGTTTGCTTCAGGGTAATAACTTCACTATAGTCGATTAATTCTTGCTTTGCATCGAGGTATTCAGTTTGGAATATCTTGCACCTCATTCGACGAGGAAAGAGCCGAGATCCCTTCACAGGGAGTGGCCTCTTTAGCAAAAGTTTTTCGCCACTATATTTTCAAAAAGTGTATCACGTTCCTTCAACGATATCAAGTTCATTATGTTAACGGGTTTTCGCCAAAACCCAGCCGTAGCCCTCCGTCATTTCTTATAAGTTATACTTAGTATTCGTGCTGCGTTTGTTGACTGTGTCAAGGCGCAGTGAACGGTAGCTGAGTATTGCTTATCTGCTGGATACAATGAGATTGGTTAGGACAGTCGTGTAACCTTGTTGACTGTGTCAAGGGTTATGCGGGTGGGTTTAATGCAATCAAGATAATGACGGGTTGAACTTGAGTAGGACCCTTTGATTTGTTGACTGTGTCAAGGTCACTTGGGTCCTAGGGGCAAAAACCACATCGGGAGTTTCAAAAGTACTGAAACTTGCTAGTGTTGCATATCATTTGGAGTGTGATGATTCTGGTAGGATTCCTTCAGTTTTGTCACGCGATGATATTTGGATCCCGATCCTACTGTGAGTATATGCTACTCCTCGGGAACTTTCTCGCTTAACGATCAATGCTATGAACCAAGTAAGTGTCTAGAAAGGTGTTAGCGGGGCTACGCCCACAGGGAAAAGAGGTTACTTAATTAAGGAACTTCGCGAAAGCGTTGGAAAACCTCCCTCGAAGTATCGACACTGGCCTGGCTGAACGGTTAAGCAAGTATTGTACGGTGAGATTGATCCCGACTAATTCTTCCTTTATGGTTTGAGGAGGGATTCGAGAGACAATGGGAGCCATCCTGTTTAGATAAATTAAAAACCAATCTAAACTTGCAAGAGCGCACGTTAAGTGTTTCTTTTCTCTCTCTCCAGGTAGCAACCATTTCACGCCCTAATCAAGATAATAAAATGTATTGCTTGACCGATCCGAATTCTTATTCGGGGCTGGGGAACATTGGTTCGGCTCTAACTTGTGACAACAGTCATAAGTATGAGCAAGGGAAAGGGGATTGTATGGATTCCAAGGATACCCAGTTGAAGAAGAAGCATGGTTTTGCATCTACTTCAGGTGTTCTTGTAATTGAGAACTGTTTTACGGTCAGCCCTACCTCCTGGGTACTTGATACCGGATCAGGATCTCATATCTGTAATTTATTACAGGGACTGAGAAAAAGTAGGAAAGTTGCACCGGGTGATATGTCGCTCAGAGTAGTGAACGGAGCACAAGTTAATGCGGCAGCCGTCGGTGAATATCACCTAGTATTGCCAAATGGCAAGACTATGATTTTGAACGATTGCTACTATGTACCTTCCATGGTTTGCAACATCATATCAGTTTCTTTACTCGATAAAGATGGATATAACTTTGTTCTTGATAGAAATATCATGAACATTTACCTTCATAAGGTACTGGTTGCAGAAGGTACACTGTGTAATGGTATCTACGTTCTAAATCAGAATACAGTTCTCAATGTACAAAACACACGCAAGAGGAAGAATTCAGATACGAATGAATCCTACTTGTGGCATTGTATACTTGGTCATATCGGAGAGAAAAGACTGAGTAAGTTGCATAAAGATGGACTCTTGGATGCGTTCGAGTTTTCATCTTATGAAACTTGTCAGTCTTGTCTCAAAGGAAAGATGACCAAATCTCCGTTCACCGGACATGGAGAAAGAGCAGCAGAGCTCTTGGGACTCGTACATAGTGATGTATGTGGTCCGATGTCTATACATGCAAGGGGTGGGTTCTTGTACTTCATCACATTCACTGACGATCTCTCTAGATTCGGATATGTGTATCTGATGAAACACAAATCTGAAGCTTTTGAGAAATTCAAGGAATTCAGAAACGAAGTAGAGAACCAGACTGGCAAAAGTATTAAGATCCTCCGGTCTGATAGAGGAGGGGAGTACTTAAGCACGGAATTCCTAGATTACTTAAAAGAGAATGGTATTCTCTCTCAGCTTACTCCTCCTTATACACCACAGCACAACGGTGTTTCGGAGCGGAAGAATCGTACCCTATTGGATATGGTTCGCTCCATGATGAGTAGTGCTGAGTTACCTCTTTCATTCTGGGGATATGCACTTCAAACTGCAGCGCATCTATTGAATCAAGTTCCATCCAAATCTGTGCCTAAGACTCCGTATGAAATATGGAGTGGTAAGAGTTTGTATCTTAAACGTGTTAAGATTTGGGGTTGCCCAGCTTATGTCAAAAAGCAGAACCCAGACAAACTTGAGGCACGGGCAGTTTTGTGTAAGTTTGTGGGATACCCAAAAGATTCAAGTGGGTATCTATTCTACCATGCAGAGGAACAGAAGATAATTGTTTCAAGAAATGCCACATTTTTGGAAAAAGAATTTCTTGTTAAAAATATTAGTGGCAGCACGGTAGAACTGGATGAAATTCCAGAAACACAAGCTTTAACAAAAGATTTGGTGGAACTGCTAGATTCAGTTACAACCAACGAACCTCAGCCACTCCGCAGATCTGGTAGGATTTCTCATCCGCCCGAGAGATACTACGGTTTTCTCATAGACGGGGATCGAGAGGATTGCATCTTGGAAGAAGATGACCCTACCAGTTTCAGGCAGGCCATTATCAGTAGGGACTCTGATAAGTGGCAGGAAGCAATGCAATCCGAAATAGAGTCCATGTACGCCAATAAAGTGTGGACCTTGGATATTGCTCCACTTGGGGTAAAACCCGTTGGATGCAAATGGATCTACAAAAGGAAACTTGGTGTAGTTGGGCAGGTGGAAACCTATAAAGCTAAACTCGTTGCAAAAGGTTTTCGTCAAAGACCTGGTTTGGACTATGATGAAACTTTTTCTCCGGTGGCTATGCTCAAATCCATTCAGATCCTACTTGCCATTGCTGCCTTCCATGACTATGAAATCTGGCAGATGGATGTTAAAACGGCTTTCCAAAACGGTTGTTTGGAAGAGTGCGTTTACATGGATCAACCAGAAGGTTTCGTAGACAGTGGGAGCAGCGGGAAGGTGTGCAAGTTGCTTAAATCCATTTATGGATTAAAGCAGGCATCGCGGAGTTGGAACATCTGTTTTGATGAGGCAATCAAGGAATTTGATTTCATCAAGAACGAAGATGAACCCCGTTTTTATAAGAAGATTGTAGGACGAACTGTCGTGTTCCTAGTCTTGTACGTGGACGACATTCTTTTGATAGGAAATGACATTCCTATGCTACAATCGGTCAAGCTATTTTTGTCACAAAGGTTCTCCATGAAGGACCTGGGTGATGCCTCGTACATTCTGGGGATCAAGATCTATAGAGATAGATCCAAGAGACTACTGGGACTTTCGCAGTCCAGGTACATAGAGACCGTACTAAAGAGATTTAGTATGGAGGATTCCAAGCGCGGTAGCATACCCGCATTGCACGGAATTACCCTCTCCAAGAAGATGTCTCCTAAGACTGACGAGGAGAGGGTTCGCATGAGCACTATACCCTACGCTTCGGCGGTAGGATCTATAATGTATGCGATGCTATGTACAAGACCAGATGTAGCTTACGCGCTGAGCGCGGTAAGCCGGTATCAGTCAGACCCAGGTGAGGACCACTGGACAGCAGTGAAGAACATTCTCAAGTACCTGAGAAGGACTAAGGAGATGTTCCTGGTTTACGGTAATGGAGACCTCAGGGTCGAGTCCTTTACCGATTCAAGCTTCCAGAGTGACAAAGATGACAGCAAGTCTGTCTCGGGTTTTGTGTTTACCCTCAATGGAGGGGCGGTATGTTGGAGGAGTTCCAAACAGGATACCGTCGCAGACTCGACGATGGTGGCTGAATACATTGCTGCAAGCGAGCCGCAAAAGAGGCGGTCTGGATGAAGAAGTTCATTAGTGAACTTCAGGTGGTTCCGTCCATTGTTGACCCAATACCTTTGTATTGTGATAACAATGGGGCTATAGCTTTAGCGAAGGAACCAAGGCCCCATCAGAAATCCAGGCACATCTTAAGGTGGTATCACCTGATCAGGGAGATCATTGATCGCCAGGAAATCGAGGTGCGGAGAGTGGACACAAAGGACAACACAGTGGACCCATTCACGAAGGCCTTACCCCAGACTCAGTTCGAGCGGCTGATCGAGATGATAGGTCTTCGATACGCCAGTACATGGCCTTAGTGCAAGTAGGAGATTGTTAGTGTATATGCCCTAGAGGCCATTACTGTATCATACTAGTATGTATATTACTTGATGGAAGCTTAGGATATTCACAGTTGTACAGACAATCTTGCTCAATATAGTAGTATGCTACTTGGTTTGTCTCTGCTTTAATGTGTACATGTGTGTTTCTTTATTATATCACCTATACGCATTAGTAGAGCCCTTAGGATCTTTGCTTGATTACCGGCGTTGTGATGGCGATCACACTCGTGGGGGCTGGGTAATCCACAAGCACATCCTTATACACGTCCCTAGTCGTGGGATTATCGAGATAGGGCATCGATACTCCGGAGTAGACTAGCGTATGCGCTTCTCATCCCAGCACGGGAGACGGTCTGTCCCACAGCCGTCAGTACGTCGTACTTGAGATAGTATGCGGGTGCTCGTTAGGTTACGAGTACACTGGACAGGACTCGTCGGGAACTGATGGTTGGTATTATACCTATCGTCAGTTATCAGTTCCCAGGTGACATGAGTACAGCTTAGTCCGCTGACTTGACACTGTCACTTCGCCTCGAGTGTGTTCCCACTGTTCTTTGATTACTACCCTACCACGGCTCTACTGAGTCGTGCAAACAGGTAGTAGTTGGGTGCAGTCCCGAAGCACTTGGAGGCAGTGACGGTTAGACAGGATTCGTCTCTCCCGGTATTGGGGGTTGACATCGCGCTGTGTCTAGGAGAGCCATTACATGAGTAGTCCCTGGCCAGGGCAAGCGAGATATACTGGTAGGTTTCCAGTGTTATCTCAGGGTGTTCTGGGCTTCACTCCGACACGACTTGTACCGCTATTAGGGGACTGACGTTTACCGCCCCCTAGGCCCGCCATGCGATGTATCAGACGAACAGACCGGACTGTACGGAGATTGTCATATACAGGCTCAGTAGGAGTTCGGATGGGTTTACCTCATCGGCCTTCTTATCGACATCTACCTGGGGACCATTACGTTCAGCTAGTGCCGCTTGCGGTCTGTGGTTAAACCCACTGCCAGCGTAGTGTCGAGTCTTTAGAGTCCCACACAGAGAGTTTCCCTGCACTGAGCGAAACGTGTAGAGGCCGTATGGTTTTACGGCAGGGCTACGATCACTTACGTACACTTGTGTGCGTATGCTGTTTGGGCAGGCAATACTAGTGGGCTTTGGTTTAAGCCAGATCCTAGTATTGCACAGATGGATTTGTTTTGTCTTCTGTGCATCCGCATTCTACGGAAAGCGGATGTGGGTGTGTATGCACAGTTTTGAGGAGAGATGAAGGAGGAGGCGCCCCATTAGGGTTTTGGCAGTTGGTTCGGCCAAAACCGTAATGTGACACACTCATTAGGGTTTTGACAGTTCGTTTGGTTAAAACCGTTATGAGCCGGAGACATTGTTTACTAATCCTTTTAGTGATAGATTTGTGATGGCTAATTGAATTGACCATTTGACCACTTGGATCTCTCTTGACTTTGTTGACCCGTTGACCGTGTTGACCATTGACCTTCAAGAGAGATCCACACTCTTCTTTCATTTTCTTTTTATTTCTTGTGTTATGATAATGGTCAATTCAATGTGCCATCAACTTCTATCATGATAGGATTAGTAATGATGATTTGGTGTATTATTGGAACCATGGTTCATTTCTTTTGGTTTAATCTTTTTCATTATTCTCTTCTCATTCTCTCTCTTGAAGTGAGAAGAAAAAGAAAAGCTCCATGGTTGCTAAGTTTCTCCTTCTTCTTCCTCCTCTTGATCTCATCTTTTGATCTCATGTGTTGAGAGAAAAAGATCCCACAAAGACAAACATATCCATACATCTACTCTACACAACCTAGGGCTTCTAGACTAGCAATCTCTTTGCCCTAGTTACCTTGGCTCGAGGTGGAGCTCGGTGTACATCTCTCGGTTGGATCGTCTTCGACTCAAGGAGGCCGCGGAGGTGACCAAAGTTCGGATCAACCCTCGGAGCAAGCAAGGAGAAGAACAACAAGAAGAGAAGGAGATCAAGTTTAGGTATAACCCCTAACCGAGTAGATAAATCTCTAGTTAGGATGCTAGTATGTTGTTTAGTAAAGATCCGGCTTTTACGGTCCGTGTTACCAAGTCCAGAAAAAAAAATTTGTTTTACCGTTTCCGCAACCCCGAAAGTACCGGGAGAGGTAACGTGGACCTAACAGAAACCATTACTAGAGTCCGGGATCCGATGATCGCAGCGGAGGGACGTCAACGCGGAGCTATGGAGGTGGAGGACCGGATCTACAAAGCTTGTATTTCCGTTCACTTAGCACTAAAGTAGTTTAGTAGCATTTTGTTTCGCCTAATCTCTAATCAACGATCCGTATTAGGGTTTCTCAGCACCGGAAAATTTTGAAATTGGCATGGTTGATACCTTGTGAGACCTCATTAGTGTGCCTAGGAACCCTACACCCGCGCCCCACGTGCTTGGCACGCAGGCGCTGGGCGCCAGCGCCCCACGTGCTTGGCACGCGGACACCGGCGCCCTACGTGCTTGGCATGCGGGCGCTGGGCGCCAGTGCCCCACGTGCTTGATACGCAGGCGCTGGGCGCCAGCGCCCCACGTACTAGGCACGCGGGCGCTGGGCGTCCGCAGGAAAAGGGACTTTGTCCCTGCACTGGGAGCTGTGCTCCCGATTTGACTTTTGGAGCTGAACTCCTGACAAAGTGGACAAAGGGGCTTAGCCCCTGCACTGGGAGTTGTACTCCTAAAAAGAAATATTTATTATTTTGTGTGTGTGTATATATATATATATATATTTGAGGAGTTAAACTCCTAAGATATTTTTGGAGCTGATGAAAGGGGTTTCTTTCTTGGGCCCTGGATCTTCCCAAGATGGGATTTTTGTAGATGGGTCTCCTTCTTCTTCCTCTCAGTTGGCCGGATCTTGGAGAAAGGGGGTGAGATTTAACAATCTCCCCTTTTTGAGATTTGATGGAAGATCTGAGCTCCCCTTTATGGGTTTTGTGTTGAAAAACTATTTATTTTTGGAAAAGGAAGAGTGAAACTCTTGATTTAATTTAAAAAAATGAAGAAGGTTTAGAACCTTGAGGAAGGAGAAGGAGGCACAAAAACCCTAGAGTTTGAGAGAATGAAAAAGGTCCTCCTTTATTTCATTGTCATGATGCCTTATATAGGCTTACACATTTACATATAGCCCCTTGGGCTTTACAAAATAGCATTTTGCCCATCCCATGCCTCATGTGCTCATTTCTTTTGCACATGAGCCATGAGCTTTACAAAAATTTGGCTTTATACCCATTTTCCTTACATTCATGCATAAAAAATTACATCAAAATTATTTATTACATGATTTTTTATTTCGGCATGGGGGAGGCCGGCCGCGGGGTTCGACTTGGGCATAGGCCCACCTGCTTGGGCTTGGGCCCGCTTACTTGGGGTTGACCTTGACTTTGACCCGGTCAACTGGGGTGCAAATTTTGACCCCAACAGTGCATAACATCACATACATGATAGACCCAACTGTAGAAGCATAGGGTATCATTTGCATGCGAGCACTTTCCAAATCGGTCTTGGGGGTCATCTCTTTGGAGAGAGTGATTCCTGAATAAGCAGGTAAATTACAATGCTTAGAATTTTCCATACTAAACCTCTTTAGTATGGTGTCTATGTATCTGGATAGGGACAATCCTAATATCCTTTTAGATCTATCTCTATAGATCTTTATCCCCAGGATGTATGAAGCATCACCCAGATCTTTCATGGAGAACTTGTGTAATAGGAAGAGTTTGACCGAGTGTAGCATATGAACATCATTTTCTATCAAGAGTATGTCATCCACGTACAATTCGTGGAAGACAACCTTACTCTTTACAACCTTTTTGTATATACAAGGTTCATCTACGTTTTTGATGAAGTCAAACTCTTTGACTGCCACATCAAAACAGATGTTCTAGCTCCGCGATGCCTGCTTTAATCCGTAGATTGATTTAAGCAGCTTGCACACCTTTCTGCTGCTCCCACTGTCCACGAAGCCTTTTGGCTGTGTCATGTACACGCTCTCTTCTAAATCACCATTTAGAAAAGCGGTCTTGACGTCCATCTGCAAGATTTCGTAGTCATGGTATGTAGCAATGGCAAGTAGGATCCTGATGGACTTAAGCATAGCTACAGGAGAAAAGGTTTCGTCATAGTCGATACGTGGTCATTGACAAAAACCTTTTGCTACAAGTCTATCTTTGAAGGTCTCAACCTTTCCATCTACACCAAGTTTCTTCTTAAAGATCCACTTGCTCCCAATGGGTTTACCCCTTCAGGAGCAACTTCCAAAGTCCATGCTTTGTTGGTGTACATTGATTCCATCTCAGATCGCATAGCATCCAGCTATTTCACAGAGTCCCCACTTGTGATGGCCTGCTCGAAACTAGTTGGGTCATCATCTTCCATGATGCAATGATCACTCCCACCGTCTATGAGAAAACCGTAGTATCTCTTAGGTGGATGAGGAACCCTACTAGATCTGCGTTGTGGCTGAGGTTCGTCGGGGACTATCGAATCCTCCGGTTCTACCAAATCATCAGTTGTAGTTTGTGTTCTAGAACTTCTTCCCGCTCTACCTCATTACCACCAATTTCTTTTACAAGAAATTATTTTTCTAAAAATGTGGCGTTCCGAGAAACAAACACCTTTTTTTCCTCAGTGTGAAGATATACCCTCGCGAATGTTTGGGATATCCAACAAACTTACATAGAACAGACCTTGCCTCAAGCTTGTCCAGATTTTTCTTTTTAACATAAGCCGGATTACCCCATATCTTAATGAAATTAAGACATGGTCTTTTCCCTTCCCATATCTCATATGGAGTGGTAGGTACTAATTTGGTCGGAACCCTATTCAATAGGTATGCAGCTGTCTCAAGTGCATAACCCCAAAACGAAACAGGTAACTTAGCAATACTCATCATAGAGCGCACCATATCTAATAAGGTGCGATTCCTCCGCTCCGATACTCCATTGTGATATGGTGTATACGGAGGAGTAAGATGGGAGAGAATCCCATTCTCTTTTAGATAATCTCGGAATTCCGTGCTTAAGTATTCTCCTCCTCGATCAGATCGAAGGATTTTAATACTTTTACCCGTCTGGTTCTCTACTTCGCACTTATATTCCTTGAATTTCTCAAAAGCTTCAGATTTGTGTTTCAACAGGAACACATGTCCGAATCTTGAGAGATCATCGGCGAATGTAATGAAGTATGAGAAACCATTTCTGGCATGTGTAGTCATAGGACTACATACACCACTATGTATCAGTCCCAAGAGTTCAGTAGCTCTTTCTCCGTGTCCTGTAAACGGAGTTTTGGTCATCTTCCCTTTGAGACACGACTGGCAAGTTTCATAAGATGTAAATTCGAACGGATTCAAATTTCCATCTTTATGCAACTTCGCTAGTCTTGTCGCATTGATATTACCAAGTCTACAATGCCACAAGAAGGCTTCGTTCATTTCTGAACTTTTCCTCTTGTGTGTGTTCTGTATATTTAGAACTATATTTTGATTTAGAACGTATATACCGTTACATAACGTACCAAACCCAATCAACACTTGATTTAGGAAAATGTTCATAACATTTTACTCTAGTGCAAAGTTATATCCTTCTTTATCTAATAAAGAAATGGATATTATATTGCACATCATCGATGGTACGTAATAACAGTCGTTAAAAATCAATGTATTAATATTTAGCAATACAAGGTGATATTCGTTGACAGCTTCGGCAGCAACAATTGCACCGTTCCCTATTCTGAGGGACATATCACCCTTTCCCAGTTCTCTACTTCTTCTTAACCCTTGTAACATATTACAAATATGGGTCCTGATCTGGTATCTAATACCCAGGACGTAACACACCCGAAGAAGATGCATCAGAATGCTCTTTCTTCGTTCGGGTTGTGTAGGAATCCTGGTATTCCCCTATTCCTTGCTCAGACTTATGACAGTCATAAGATAGAGCGGAACCAACGTTTCCCAGCCCAGTATAATAAGCGGGTTTGGTCAATACATCCATATTATTATCTTGATTAAGGCGTGTCATGGTCGCTACCTGGAGAGAGAGAAGAAAACACTTTAGCATGCGCTCTTGCAAGATTAGATTGGTTATTATCTTATCTAATCAGGATGGCTCCCACTGTTTTTATCAAATCTTCCTTCAAACTTTAAAAGATAAGATTAGCCAGGATTAATTACACCTTACAAGTTCGCCAATCGTTCAGCCAGGCAGGTATTGGTACTCCGAGGGAGTCTCCCCATACATTCGTATGGAGCTAATTAAATAACCTCGTTTCCGCAGGGGCATAACCCCGTTAACACTTTTCTTAGACACCTACTGGATTAGCTAATTGTAAAGTGGAAAACTCTCCCAGGAGTAACATTTACTCGCGTGGGTATTATGATCCAACTATCATATAGAAGGTATGCAATCTCATTGCAAATTTCAACACTTGAAATTCCCAATATCTGTTTTTACCCCTAATGACCTATGACCTTGACGGAGGCCAACAAACCATAGGCCACTAGTCAAGTTCAACCCGTCATTTCGTGATTGAATTAAACCCACCCGCATGACCCTTGGCTATGGCCAACAAGGCCGTACGAATACCCTAATCTAATCGCATCATATGCGGCAGATAAGCACTAATCAGCTACAGTATACTATGCCTTGACTATGGTCAACAAACGCAGCACGAATACTAAATAGCACATATCTGAAATGACGGAGGGCTGTTAGTTATATGTATGCCCTAGAGGCCATTACTGTACATAGGATGTATATTGTAGTGGATGCTGGGACGTACATAGGGAGGACTTTCTTGCTCGACATGATAGTATGCTATCTGGTTGATCTTTACCTTAACGTGTATGCTGATTGTCTCTCTGTTACATGTTGGTAAAGCCCTTAGGATCTGTACTTGACTACCTGGACTATGATGCGGATCATACTAGTGGGGACATGGTAGTCCATAAGTACATCCTTCAAAGTCCCTAGTCGAGGGTATATCGAGACGGGGCATCGATATACCAGAGTAGACTAGCGTATACCTTCTCGACCCATACAGATGGGCGATGGATGATCCCATATCCATTGGTGTTTGACATCAGAGATGATATACGGGTGCTCAGTAGAGACTGGGTACACTGGACGGACTCGCCGAGAACTCCCAGATGGTATTATACCTCACGTCAGATGGCAGTTCTCTGGTGACACTGGTACAGAGTAGTCTGTTGACCCGAGATCGTCATAGAGTCTCGTGTGGTTCCCACTGTGCTTTGATTTCCATCTTACCACGTCCAAGAGGGCGTGCAAAACGGTGGTTTTTGGGTACAGTCCCGAGTCACATGGAGGCAATGAGCGATAGGAGGGGATTCGTCTCTCCCGATATAGGGGGTTGATGTTGCGCTGTGTTCGATTGGCTATAACAGGAAATCCCTGGCCAAGGTTGCTGAGATTTACTGGTAAGTGTTACCAGTAGTTTCTCGAACAGTTATAGACCTCATATCGACACGACTTATCGAGCTATTGGGGTCTGACGTTTACCACCCCTAGGCGAGATATGCGACATATCAGACGATCAGACCGGACTGTACGGTAGTGTTACTGGTCGGATTCACTGGAGTGTGAGCGGGCTTGCTCGTCGATCTTCAGATCGCTCAATACCCGGGTGGCCGTTACGTTTAGCAGACCGCTTGCGGCTTGTGGGTGTTTGATATGATCATCGCCTGCTGCCGGCGTATTGACGAGTCTTTAGAGTCCTACACAGAGGTTTCCTGGCTCAAGCGAAACGAAATAGGAGCGCATATGAGATATGTGCGGGACCGAGAATAATACGTGTATGTGATACCGTATTACATTCTCGCGATGAATGTATCGGAAAGGTTGTATGCGATATAACCTAGTTACCGATTCAAGCGTTGATTCGATAAGCCGATACATTGAATACTAGTCGGTTGTGTGCGACATGACCGGATCATTGAATCAAGTGTTGATTTAATGATTTAATGCATAATTATATATTTGATATGTTACTTTGCACTAACTAGTATTGGTTCACTTTAAACGGATTTTCTCACTTGGATTGTGCACATTGTATATGTGATATATTTTTGTGCACTTGTATGTATCATGTTTGATGATGCATGCTAACTTGTGTTTTGTGTGAAGATTAAACCATGGTTGTGAGAGTGGTTAGGGTTTTATTTTCCATTACTTATTTATTTGTTTATACATTTTGGAAAATAAATGGAAAAGAGAAAAGAATGGTGGCTTTATTTGTTCTTTAGTTGAAGCTTCATGAAGCTTTGATAAAGTCAACCATTCTTATCTCATCCTTAACCCTAACCATTCCCACTAACCCTAGTTTAGTCTCTACACTTGACCATGGTTAATTTTATGATAAGAATTCATTTTCTTTTCTTTTTCTATTAACTTATCATAACTATTTCCTTCTTCTTCTTCCTTGAACTTGAAGAAGAAAGCTTACCTCATCAATGGTGATTGATGAATTAGAGTGAGAAATCCAATTCTAAAGTTAACCCAACTCCTATTTCTTCATCCTCTACCTCTTGCCAAGTAGTAGAGTGTGTTTACTTCACAAGTTTCATGACTTGGTGAAGTTGTGAGCTTGATCTAGCGATGCCTCGACGTAGATCATCTTCGGCTTGGACATCGACGACCTAGCCCGCCCATTCTCCGACGAAGACGACGCTAGAGCCCGGATTCCTTTTGGACAGCGGAGACGACTTCGTTGCGGAGCTATGGAGGTGGAGCACCGGATCTACAAAGGTTGTATTTCCGTATTCTCATTAGTTAATTTGTTAACTAGTTCTTTTTCACCTAGACATCTAGCCGACGATCCGTAGTTTAGGGTTTGTAGGCACCGTAAAATTTTAATATGGCATGTTCGATGCCTTGTGAGACCTCCTTGGGGTGCCTAGGAACCCTACAGTGGTATCAGAACCTAGCTAGAGCCTTAGGCGAAGTCCAGACGGAATTTGAAGTCCGAACGAACCCGGAACCCCAAACTAAACTTGCTCTCTGTACTTTTTTCAAAACAGTGCATTTTTCCATATTAAAAATATTCAGTTAAATCAGCAGGAAATTTTAAGGAATACTGCAAAATTCGACTTCCTGATTCCATCATTGAGCCGCGTTTCCGCGGCACAAGCCTGTCTCGTGCGGCGGAAACGCGGCAGATTTGTCGTTTTGTGCGTATCATTCTGCACAGTAATTCTTAATTTTGTATGCTGGTTTTCCTGGGAATTTTTAATATTTTTTCAAGAGTTGAA
This sequence comes from Agapanthus africanus, assembly GCA_030015575.1. NCBI lineage: Eukaryota > Viridiplantae > Streptophyta > Magnoliopsida > Asparagales > Amaryllidaceae > Agapanthus > Agapanthus africanus. The sequence continues at coordinate 198,108,325 of CM057347.1, read as the reverse complement.
TTTCTGCAGTTGTTTTGGGGATTCGGTGTTTCGATCGGGGTATCAAATTTTGTCTGTTTGGCTTTCCGGATAAATTTTAGAATATGTTAAAAAGTTCGACCGGATATAAATACCCAATTTTTCCCCTGTCGGGAAATTTCCAAGTGTTGGATTTTTCCGTAGTTTAACGACGTTCTAAGTAGTGCAAGTAACGCGATGGTCCCTCTAGAAGACAACAAACCTTAACTCGATTATGTGACCGTCTTGAACTACCCTTTGAACCTTCGGGTTTGGGGCAGTACGGCATGCCACATGTGAGGCGTTGGCTTGACCCTTCTACGGCTGGACCGTTGGTACTGAGGTACGAACTGAATGTTGTTAGACTAGTTTCATGTGTTGATCTGTATCGGGAAAACTTGGGTGTTAGAATGTTCGATCGGAAAGTTTAACATTTTCTATTTATTTGGAATGGGATACAATAATTGGAATTCACAATAGTTATGAGATAACTGAATGAATGTTATAAACATAGCAGTTTAGTCTCACTTGATCGGTTGCCACGGAATTTTGATGTGATCAAAAGTCCGTCGCAATCACGTAGCGTACGCGGATACTCGCCGGGTAAACTTAATAGACAGCTTCACTCCATAGCCCCGACCAAGTGACTGTAGGAGAACCCCGTCGCCGAAAGCATCCGTTCGGGTGCTCGCGGCAGCGGTGTTCCTCCTTGGTGCACTTCGTCGACGGTATCGGGGGTGCGGCCGCCTACTGAAGTTTGCGACGAGCATTCGATCAGGATGTCGGGAATCTTGTTGAATTGCCCGACTTGGTATTGAAAAGAGTTTTCGATTTTGAGACTAAAATGCGGGGTTTATAATTGTTAGGCATGCGATGTCTAAGTAATTCATTTGGTCAGGCATGCGATGTCTGAGGTGGTTGCGGATTCCAACTGTTGTAGTTTTACACTTTCTTTTCTGTGACCGTAAGTGTAATATGTGATATCGCCGGTTTCGTTGCTATATGTCAACGACAATTGGGATGCGCATATTTACTTACGTTGATGACATGTGATGTTATGTGTTGCTGGATATGTAATATTGGATCGTCGTGTTTGAATAGCCGGGGTTTTTATGTGAGATGAGTGTTTTTTCATTTTCATTCATGTAAAAACTTGTATGTAATATTCTTTTATTGGGGCACTTCCAGGTTGCGGAAGTTGTCACCGTTTGTATATTATTTACTTTTCCGCACTAGGATAGACCCAAGGAGGAGGGCACAAGTAACCGGGTTCTGGAGTCCAGTGGGAGACCAACTCGAGGAGTCGAGTCCGGGTCTCCTAACTCTAGAATTGGCAGGGTTGCTTGCCGCTCTCGTAGGGGTCTAGGGGTGTGGGTTTGGCTATTCATCACGACCGTGGAATCCGTGTTTTATACTGGCTCGTATTGAAAACACGGACGTCCTAGTATATCCAATATTTCATATGTTTCTTCTGCTGCGATATCTGTGATGTGATCATGTGATGTTCTGTGATAGATACAGTATATAGTATATATGATATATTATATAGACGTTACTTATGTTTTACACCCGCGCTAGCCCTGCCCCGCTCTGCCGTTAGTTACCTAACCTAACGGTGCACGAGGGGACATCGAGGCGAATGCGGATGGCATAAGTGTACGTCGTATTTATCTGTGATGTTTAGGTACTTAAATGATGGGACTTCATTAATGTGATTAATGAAAGTAAAAGAAACCTAAGATGTTGTAGAATCGAATTTCAAAATAAAACAGGTAGCTACAGTTCTTGCTTTGCACAGCGGTATATGTGATATATCCTGCACCTTATTCGATGAGGAAAGGACCGAGATCCCTTCACCGGGAGTGACTCCTTTAGCAATAACTGGCAGATGCTACACACTCGGTTTGTATTTTGATTGCTTTTAAGTGTTTTTGCTTTGCACAGCGATATATATGATATATCCCGCACCTCATTCGACGAGGAAAGGACCGACGATCCCTTCACCGGGAGTGACTCCTTTAGCAAAACTGGAAAAGCCTAAAAAACACTCCATTTTAAATTCATTTGATTCTACAACGATATCAAGTTCATTACGCAATAGGTTTTCAGAAAAACCTGTCGTAGCCCTCCGTCATTTCAGATAAGTACTGGTTAGTATTCGTGCTACGTTTGTTGACTATGTTAAGGCGTAGTGTGCGGTAGCTAATTAGTGCTTATCTGCATAAGCATATGATGTGATTGGATTAGGGTAGTCGTGCGACTTTGTTGACTATGTTAAGGGTCGTGCGGGTGGGTTTAATTCAATCGGGAAATGACGGGTTGAACTTGACTAGCACTTATGATTTGTTGACTATGTTAAGGTCATATAGCTGCTAGGGGCAAAATATTATCGGGAATTTCAAGTGTTGAAATTTGCAATGAGATTGCATACCTTCTATGAGATAGTTGGATCCCGATACCCGCTGCGAGTAAGAGTTACTCCTGGGAGAGTTTTATACATTACAATTAGCCGATCAAGTAGGTGTCTAGAAAGGTGTTAACGAGGTTACGCCTCTGGGAAAATGAGGTTTACATTAATTAGGTCGTGCGAAAGCACGGGGGACCTCCCTCAAAGTACCGACACTGGCCTGGCTGAAAGATTGGCGAACTTGTAGTGTGTAATTAATCCCGGCTAGTCTTTCCTTTTAGGGTTTGAAGGAAGATTTGATAAAAAGCAGTGGGAGCCATCCTGATTAGATAAAATAATAACCAATCTATTCTTGCAAGAGCGAACGCTGAGTGTTTTCTTCTCTCTCTCTCCAGGTAGCGACCATATCACGCCTTAATCAAGATAATAATACGGAATATTGACCGAACCCGCTTGTTATACTGAGCTGGGGAACGTTGGTCCCGCTCTAACTTATAATTGTTATAAGACAGAGCAGGAAATAGGGGATTACCAGAATTCCCGTGCCGCCCAAACGAAGAGAGTGCATGCTGATGCATCATCTTCGGGTGTGTTCATTACAAAGAACTGTTTCTCCGTATTCTCTACGTCCTGGGTATGTGATACCAGATTAGGATCCCAGATATGTAATCTGTTACATAGGGCTACAGATAGGTAGAGAACTGAGAACGGGTGATAAGTTTCATGAGACAGAAAACGGGGCAAGTGTTGCAGCCAAGTCTGTTGGTCACTGTCACCCTGTATTACCGATACATTGATTCTGAACGAATGTTATTAGATACCGAACCTGATATACAAAATCATATCTGTCTCTTTATTAGTAAAGAAACGATATAATTTTGTATTGTCGGATAATGTTTTGAACATTTCCTATATCAAAAGTTGATCGGTTCAGGCACGTTATCTAAAAGCATTGATGTTCTAAATCAAACTACAGTTCTTAGTATATGGAACACACACAAGAGGAAGAGTTCAGAAATGAACGAATTCTTCTTGAGGTATTGTAGACTAGGTCAGATCAATGTGACCCGACTAGCTGAAGTTACATTTAGATGTATATTTAAATCAGTTTAAATTCACATCTTGTGAAACTCGCCAGTCATGTCACAAAGATAAGATGACCATAGCTCCGTTTACTGGAAACAGAGAAAGAGTTAGTAAACTCTTGGGATGATACATGTTGATGTATGTAAGATCCCCAGTCTACATATGCCAAGACCGGTTCTTTGTACTTCATTACATTCTCTGATGATCTTTCGAGATTCAGACCTATGTTCCTGTTGAAACACAAGTCCGAACCTTTTGAGATATTCACAGAATATAAGCTAGAAGTAGAGAACCAAAATACGGGTAAAAGTATTATGTCCTATGATGAGATCAGGGAGGAGAATACTTGTGCATGGAATTCCTGGAATATTCTAAAGGAGAATGAGATTCTCTCTCAGCATTACTCCTTTGTATACACCATAGCACGATAGTATATCGGAGCGGAGCAATCACACCCTATATGATAAGGTGCGCTCTATGATGAGTACTACTGAGTTGCCTATTTCCTTTTAGGGAGTTATGCACTTGAGAAGCTGCATACCTATTGAATAGGGTTCCAATCAAATCAGTTGCCTACCATTTCATATGTGATATGGAAAGGGAAGAGCCCATGTCTTAAGCTAGTTAAGATTTGGGGTTGTCCGGCCTATGTCTAAAAGCAAAATCCGGACAAGCTCGAGGCAAGGTCTGTTATGTAGAACTGGAAATGTTCCAGCTATACGAACTACAGCAGATGATTTGATAGAACCAAGGGATTCAGTAGATACCAACGAACCTCAGCCTCTCCGCCGATCTAGTAGGGTTCCTCACCCACCTGAGAGATACTTCTGTTTCTCTATAACAGTGGGAGCGAGGAATGCATCATGAGATGATGACCCAACTAGTTTCGAGCTGGCCATCAAGAGTGAGACTCTGTAAGAATGGCTGGATGCTTAGTGATCTGAGATGGAATCCTTATACACCAACAAAGTATGGACTTTGGTTGCTATATCTGAAGGGTTAAATCCCCATCAGGAGCAAGTATATCTTGAGAAGATTACTTGGTATATATGGAAAAGTTGATACTTTCAAAGCTAGACTTGTTAAAGCTTTTCGTCATCGACCAGGCGTGGATTATGTTAAAACCTTTTCAAGTAACTATGCTTAAGTCCATCCAGATCCTACTTGCCACGGCTACATACCATGACTACGATATCTGGTGGTTGGGTGTCTTGACTGCTTTTCTAAATGATGATTTGGAAAAATGCGTCTATAAGTACACAGCCAGAGGGCTTCGTAGACAGTGGGAGCAGCGGAAACCTGTACAAGATGCTTTATAGGATAAAGCAGGTATCGCGGAGTTGGAACATCTGTTTTGATGCATTAGTCAAAGAGTTTGACATCATCAAAATGGTAGATGAACCTTGTATATACAAAAAGGTAGTAGGGAGTATGGTGACGATCCTCGTAGAGTACGTGGATGACATACTCTTGATAAGAAAGGAGTTTCTTATGCTACGCTCGATCAATCTCCGCTTATCACAAGGATTCTCCATATAGGATCAAAGTGATACCTGCTAAATCCTGGACTTTGGATCTATGAGATAGATCTAATTGGATGTTAGGACTCTCACTAGTTGTAGTGAGACAGTATCAACCGATCCTGGGGAGAATCACTGGAAGGGTTCCAGGGTGATAAAGACGACTGAGTGTCAGTCACAGGCATTGTCTTAACCCTCAGTAAAGGGACGGTATATTGGAAGAGTTCCAAGATAGATACCGTGACATACTAGACGATAAAGGAAGGATACATCGCTACTTAAGATGCTACCAAAGAGGCTGTTTGGGTGTATATTGGTTCATGAGATGAACTATGTTCCTCCCATTGTGTGACAATGGGGTTGTGGCTTATGCCAAGGAACGCCGGTCCCATCAGTGATCCAGACATATTCTAAGGCAGTATCACTTGATCATGGAGATGGTTGATCTCCAGGAAGATCGAGGTAAGGAGAGTAGACTCAGAGGACAACACAGCGGATCCACTCACAAAAGGCCTGTTCCCAGAGAGAGACTTTTATGGGATGGTTGAGTATGAGATACTGCAACCACTACTATAAGATGGCCCTAGTGCAAGTGGGAGATTGTTAGTTATATGTATGCCCTAGAGGCCATTACTGTACATAGGATGTATATTGTAGTGGATGCTGGGACGTACATAGGGAGGACTTTCTTGCTCGACATGATAGTATGCTATCTGGTTGATCTTTACCTTAACGTGTATGCTGATTGTCTCTCTGTTACATGTTGGTAAAGCCCTTAGGATCTGTACTTGACTACCTGGACTATGATGCGGATCATACTAGTGGGGACATGGTAGTCCATAAGTACATCCTTCAAAGTCCCTAGTCGAGGGTGTATCGAGACGGGGCATCGATATACCAGAGTAGACTAGCGTATACCTTCTCGACCCATACAGATGGGCGATGGATGATCCCATATCCATTGGTGTTTGACATCAGAGATGATATACGGGTGCTCAGTAGAGACTGGGTACACTGGACGGACTCGCCGAGAACTCCCAGATGGTATTATATCTCACGTCAGATGGCAGTTCTCTGGTGACACTGGTACAGAGTAGTCTGTTGACCCGAGATCGTCATAGAGTCTCGTGTGGTTCCCACTGTGCTTTGATTTCCATCTTACCACGTCCAAGAGGGCGAGCAAAACGGTGGTTTTTAGGTACAGTCCCGAGTCACATGGAGGCAATGAGCGATAGGAGGGGATTCGTCTCTCCCGGTATAGGGGGTTGATGTTGCGCTGTGTTCGATTGGCTATAACAGGAAATCCCTGGCCAGGGTTGCTGAGATTTACTGGTAAGTGTTACCAGTAGTTTCTCGAACAGTTATAGACCTCATATCGACACGACTTATCGAGCTATTGGGGTCTGACGTTTACCACCCCTAGGCGAGATATGCGACATATCAGACGATCAGACCGGACTGTACGGTAGTGTTACTGGTCGGATTCACTGGAGTGTGAGCGGGCTTGCTCGTCGATCTTCAGATCGATCAATACCCGGGTGGCCGTTACGTTTAGCAGACCGCTTGCGGCTTGTGGGTGTTTGATATGATCATCGCCTGCTGCCGGCGTATTGACGAGTCTTTAGAGTCCTACACAGAGGTTTCCTGGCTCAAGCGAAACGAAATAGGAGCGCATATGAGATATGTGCGGGACCGAGAATAATACGTGTATGTGATACCGTATTACATTCTCGCGATGAATGTATCGGAAAGGTTGTATGCGATATAACCTAGTTACCGATTCAAGCGTTGATTCGATAAGCCGATACATTGAATACTAGTCGGTTGTGTGCGACATGACCGGATCATTGAATCAAGTGTTGATTTAATGATTTAATGCATAATTATATATTTGATATGTTACTTTGCACTAACTAGTATTGGTTCACTTTAAACGGATTTTCTCACTTGGATTGTGCACATTGAATATGTGATATATTTTTGTGCACTTGTATGTATCATGTTTGATGATGCATGCTAACTTGTGTTTTGTGTGAAGATTAAACCATGGTTGTGAGAGTGGTTAGGGTTTTATTTTCCATTACTTATTTATTCATTTATTTATTTGTTTATACATTTTGGAAAATAAATGGAAAAGAGAAAAGAATGGTGGCTTTATTTGTTTTTTAGTTGAAGCTTCATGAAGCTTTGATAAAGTCAACCATTCTTATCTCATCCTTAACCCTAACCATTCCCACTAACCCTAGTTTAGTCTCTACACTTGACCATGGTTAATTTTATGATATGAATTCATTTTCTTTTCTTTTTCTATTAACTTATCATAACTATTTCCTTCTTCTTCTTCCTTGAACTTGAAGAAGAAAGCTTACCTCATCAATGGTGATTGATGAATTAGAGTGAGAAATCCAATTCTAAAGTTAACCCAACTCCTATTTCTTCATCCTCTACCTCTTGCCAAGTAGTAGAGTGTGTTTACTTCACAAGTTTCATGACTTGGTGAAGTTGTGAGCTTGATCTAGCGATGCCTCGACGTAGATCATCTTCGTCTTGGACATCGACGACCTAGCCCGCCCATTCTCCGACGAAGACGACGCTAAAGCCCGGATTCCTTTTGGACAGCGGAGACGACTTCGTTGCGGAGCTATGGAGGTGGAGCACCGGATCTACAAAGGTTGTATTTCTGTATTCTCATTAGTTAATTTGTTAACTAGTTCTTTTTCGCCTAGACATCTAGCCGACGATCCGTAGTTTAGGGTTTGTAGGCACCGTAAAATTTTAATATGGCATGTTCGATGCCTTGTGAGACCTCCTTGGGGTGCCTAGGAACCCTACAAGGGCTACGACTGGTTTTTGAAGAAAACCTTTAGCGTAATGAACTTGATATCATTGTAGAATCAGTTAATTTGAAAAGGAGTGGTTTAAGCTCCGCTTTTAAAATCAAGTAGTTTTCAAAACAAACCGAGTGAGTTGTAGCATATGCTAGTTTTTCTAAAGAGGTCATTCCCGGTGAAGGGATCTAGGCTCTTTCCTCATTGAATGAGGTGCTGGATATTCATAATGGAATACCGCTATGCAAAGCAATAACTAGTGCTACCATTTTGAAAAAAATTGATTCTAAAACATCTTTAGGTTTCTTTTCTTTTCATTAATCTCATTAATGACGTCCCATCATTTATGTTTCCTAAACATCACAGAAGAAGAAAAAATAAAACACACATATATGCCATCCGTATTCGCCACAGGGACCCGGGTCTTCACCGTAAGGTTACTTAACTTACGGCAGGGCAGGGTCAGGACTAGCGCGGATGCAAAATATATATAGTGTCTACTAGTATATCATATATATAAGTAGCATTCGTCTCACGCAGTTATATGATCACATCTTATCACAGAAAACAGCAGAAGCAAGCATATGAAATATAGGATATACTAGGAGGTCCGTGTTTTAGATTAAGCTAGTAATGAAAAACACGGATTCCACGGTCATGATGAATAGACAAACCCACATCCTTAGACCCCTACGAGAGCGGCAAGCAACCTTGCCAATTCTAGAGTTAGGCGACCCGATCTCGACTCCTCGAGATGGCCTCCTACTGGACGCTAGAACCCGGTTACTTGTGCTCCCCGCCTTGGGTCTATCCTAATGCGGAAAAGTAAATAATATATATCAAATGGTGACAACAACCTCAACTCGGAAGTGTCCCAAAAAAAGAATATTACATACAAATTTTTACATGAATGAAAAATTGAAAAACTCTCGTCTCACGCAAAACCCCTGGCTATTCAATCACGACGATCCAATATAACACATCAGTAGCAACAAAACAACATCATATGTCATCAACATAAGTAAATATGTGTATCCCTAAATTTGTTGATGTATAGCAACGAGATCGGGGATACTCCACATATTACACTTACGGTCGCAGAAAAGAAATGAAAACTACAATAATTAGAATCCACATCATCCTTAGACATCATAAATCCGGATTATCTCATATTCCGGATTTCAAGCCTAACCCTATAAACCTTGCATTTTAGTCTTGAATTGAAAACACTTTTCAAAAACAAGTCAGGTAATTCAACAAGATTCCTGATTAAATGATCGAATGCCCGTCCGGAACTTTAGTAGATGGCCGCACCCCCGATGCCGTCAACGAAGTGCACTTGGGTGGAACACCCCAGCCGCGAGCACCCGAGTGGTTGCTTTTGGCCACGGGGTTCTCCTATAGTCACTTGGTCGGGGCTATGGGGCATGGCTATCTAGTAGTGTTTCCCGGCGAGTGTTCGCGTACGATACGAGATTGCGACGGAGTTTTGATCCGAATCGAAACTCCGTGGCAATCCATCAAATGAGACTAAAATGCTAGATTTACAAATTGCTAACTAGTTTTCACAAAACTAATCAATGTGGATTCCAAAGATTGTATCATATATCCATAATATCTAGACGATGTTAAACATTTTGATCGATATTTCAAACACCAGCAAATCACAGAGAGCTCAACAACTTGAGCCTCACTAAAAATACCCAGAAAGTCCAAAATGACACAATGGAGTAGCAGAAGAAATACGAGACATCAACTCTTTATGTTTGCGACGGAACCGTGGCCACACTATGGGTTAGGCGGCGGTTCCGCGGCGACATGGAAGAGATAAGGCCTCATACTTCTTGGGGATCCATACAATTAACTGCATGATTTTCTGAAAATTTTTAATCTGAAAAATTTCAACTTTTGAAAAATGAATAGAAAGTATGAAAAATACGGTCTTGAAACTTCGATCGAACACTTTAACGTCGTTTAGACTACGCCCAAGTCTCTAGCTTGGCTCTGATACCATGAAAGTGTGTCTTAGCACCACCACTAGGTTTCAAGGAGCATCAAGTATGCAATTTAAAAAAAATCTAGAGTGCTAAAACATAAAATCCAAGAATCGAACTAGAGAATTAGGGTTTTAGTGCAAGAAAAAAAGTTCTAAACTAAGTGAAGAGGGTTATAACCTTTGTATACCAAGTCCTTCACTTCTAAAGCTCTAAGTAGTAGTCCCTAGAACTCTTCTTGGCTCCACTTGACGAAAGGATCGAGCTTGCTTTGTAGTATTCGAAGCCGAAGATGATCCACCTTGAAGTCTCTCTAACTCAAGCCCACTCTTCACTAATCAAGATATTGGTGAAGCAAACAACCTATACTAAAGGGCTATGATAGTGTAGGTTGATGAAGAAGGAATTTTGCTCACTTTAGAATTCTTTTTCTCTTTCTTTTTCCAACTCAAGAAAAACCCTAGAGAGCTCAAGAGAAAGAGATGAAGTTGGGTGTGCGAGTGTTGTGTATGAGAGAATGAACCATGAGCTAGAGATAAGGTTGGGGTGAATAAATATCTAAGAATAAAACAAAAAACAAGAGATGAGTCATGGCTTCACAATGCTTCTCCAAGCATCCAAAGCCATGACTCATTTCTAATCTTTTTTATTTTCTTTAAACAAAAAATCACCCCTATAATCTTTAGCTCTAGTATGAGTCTCATACACCCATGTTCTATGTATCATCAACCATGATACATAATCCATTTATATATAAATACATTTATCATATATATATAATTATATATCAAGAGAAGAAAATCTTTAGTGAGCTATATTAGTTAATATATATGTATATATCAAATATTTTAATATATATCAAATTATTAGATCAACATTTGATTCAATAATCCAGTTATATCAAATATAACCGACTAATATCATTTATATATATGCATATCATATTATCAAATCAACACTTGATTCAATAACCCGGTTATATCACATATAACCGACTAATATTCAATACTAGATACAAAATCAACACTTGATTCAATTATCCGGTCATATCATATAAAACCGGCCAATATCAAATATATATACATATAACAAATCATTGAACCAACACTTGATTCAATAATCCGGTTATATCACATATAACCTAACCGATATCAAATATCGTGAGATTAGAATACGGTATCACATACTCGTATTTAATCAAGCTCCCGCACATATCACCATATGTGCCCTACTTTGTTTCGCTTGAGCTAGGAAACCTTTGTGTGGGACTGTAATGACTCGTTAATATGCCAGCAGTAGATAAAGATCACATCAGATACCCACAAGCCGTCAGTGGTACTAGCTGGATGTAACGGCTACCCAGTGTTGGATATAGTGCCCTCAGAGTCAATTATTGGATCACAGGAATGTGATTGCAATGATTGAGGGAGAACCTATCCCGGTAGGACAGTCTTACTCGAGATGATAGTATGCTATCTGGTTTATCTTTATCATCGTGTACTTCTTTAGGAGACCTTACGAGTCGCTATTATACGTTGATAGAGCCCTTAGGATTCTTGCTTGACAACCAGCAGTATGAGGGCGATCATATACGTGAGAGCTGGGGTCTATAAGCACATCCTTAAAAGGTCCCTAGTCGTGGGAGATTTGAGACAGGGCATCGATACTCCGGAGTAGACTAGTGTATACAGTCGAGACCCCGACGAGGGGCGGTGGCCGGTCTCACAAGCCACTGGTGTCAGTTGGTTCACCTAAGATGTATACAGGTGCTCATAGGGTTATGAGTACACCGGACAGGACTCGCCGGGAACCTGCTAGTTGGGATTATACCAGACGTCAGATAGCAGTTCCCTGGTGACATGTGTACAGGTTAGTTCATCGACCTGAGATCGTCATTTGTCTCGTGTGAGTTCCCACTGTGCTTTGATTACTACCCTACCACGCTCAAAGGAGACGTGCAAACAGGTTTTAGTTGGGTATAGTCTCGAGCCACATGGAGGCAGTGAGCGGATCTGCAGGGGTTCGTCTCTCCCGGTATTGGGGGTGAGGTCGCGCTGTGTCTAGGAGAGCCAGAACATGGAAAGTCCTTGGCCAAGGCAGGAGATTTGCTGGTAGGTATTCCAGTAGTATCTCAGGGTGTTCTGGGCTACACTCCGACACGACTTGTACCGCTATTGGGGGTCTGACTTTTACCAACCCCCTAGGCCCGCCATGCGATGCTCATAGACAAACGGACCGGACTGTACGGATATTGTCACTGACAGGCTCAGTAGGGTGTCAGGATGAGTTCGCTCATCGACGTCCCTTTTGGTCAATAGCTGGTAGCCCGTCACGTATGGCTAATACCTCTGACGTGCTAGTAGTTAAATCCACAGCCATAGTATTGACGAGTCTTTAGAGTCCACCACACACACAGTTACTCAAGTTTCGGGCGAAATGCTGTAGAGGCCGTATGGAGATATGGCAGGGTTCGATCAGATACGTGCGGTATTGCACGAATCGTGATCGGACGGTTTTTTACTAGCCGGCTTTGGCTTAAGCCGGATCCTAGTATTAGATAGTGTAGATTTTGTCTCTTTGCATTTGTGTTCCGTGGGAATACAAATGCGGGCATGTATATGCAGTAGTGGGGTTTTCCTGTAATTTATTACGAGATCAGTTTTCTGAAGTTGCCAGTTTGCATTCCGTTCCGGCCGGTTTTCCTTTGTTCTTTCGCGGCCGGACTTTTAGTTGGAGGGGGTTATTTGCAGTTTGCAAATAACTTATTTGTGGAGGGGTATCTTGCATATGTGAGGCATCATGATTGTTTATTCATCATGAGATGCCTTTTTGGTCCATTCCTTTGCTTTTGGGTGATGGTGCTTTGATTAGATGAGAATAGAAGTGAGTGTGACTTTTTCTACACATATTCTTTTTCCCTTTCTTCTCTTGAGAATGATTCATTCTTTTCCCCACCATTGGGAGATGAGGCTGGCCATTCTTGAGGGTGAGGGATGAGAGAGGTTTTCATTTTGGGTGAGGAAATTTTCATTATCTCATTTTTTCTCTACTTCTCTTCTTGGCACAAAAACCTCCAAAGTTCATTCTTTCACTTCCTCCACAATATCATGGCAACTAAACCCAAAATGAGACATGGTTCTACACTAGTCTACAGCAAACCTTGGACGCGTCGGCTAGCCAACTTCGCGCCCGAGTTGCCTCGGTCCAGAGGTGGGAGCCCGTAAAAGTATTTGGCTACGTGGTGCCCTTTCCGACGAGGACGTGACGGACGGAGATTCCGCGGGAGATCGGAGTGGAGACGAAGACCGAAGGACACGGATCGCTTGGTATACTTCTCTACCCATCTTGTAGTTTGCTAGTAGCTAGGTTAATGGCCCGATCCGGGTTAAAAGTGCGCGGTGGTGCCGGTTTGCTAGTTTGCAAAGTTTTTCGTTTCCGCATTCCGGCGTCGGATTGACGGCCGGGGCGCCGCCGTGCACTTACATTGGTATCAGAGCCACGCCATTAACTTAGCCTAGCTCGCTCTAACGTGTTTAGAACTCGATCGAACAATAAAACCCCAAAAACCGTATTTTCTTGTGCATTGGGTTTCTGTCGAAATTTTTTTGGATCTAAAAATTTTTCAGGTTGTTTCAGAAACACGTGCATGGAATTCTAAGCATTCTGTAAAAATTTGGTCGCCTGAACTTACTATACCGCCGCGGAACCGCAGCCAAAACCATGCTTAGGCTGCGGTTCCGCCGCGCTTTGTACTGATCATTGTACTAAATTTTTCCAGTAGGCTTTTGAATAGAAAATAGGGATTTTAGGACATTCTTTTTGGGCCCAGATTTTCTGTAAGATCTACAGTAGTGCTTGGGGCCCACTTTGATAAATTTGTTCGATCGGATATTTTAAACATGCTAGTTCACAGTATTTACATTATATCTGCGACCGTGAATGTCACTCGATCGGTAAATCCTGTCTAACTGCTATAGCCCTTTTAGACGGATTTGCGAACGTGACATTCACGTTGATGTTCTGTGTTGTGCTGTGATGTTGCGGATCGGTCGTGGGGGATAGCCTGGTTGCAGTATTAGTACAGTTTTGTTTTATATGTACATTTGATATTGCGGGGCGAGCGTCCGACATGTGGACTGCCGTCACTGCCTGTTTGTATATTATTCTTTTGGGGCATGACCAGGTTGCGGTCGATGTACCCGTTGTATGTATATTTTACTTTCTGTACTAGGATTACCCCGCGGTGGGGTGCACGGATAGCCGGGTTCTAGAGGGCAATGGGCCCGCATCTCATGGCATTGAGACGGAGGGGGCTTTACTTTAGAATTGGCAGGGCTATTCGCGGCACTCGTAGGGGGTACAGGTTGACCCAGGAAGGGTGCCCAAGTTACCGGATTCCGTGAAGTGCTGGGTGGTCTATTCACATTGCTGAAGGGGGCTGCCTCGCTTCAGGTTTTGGCGGGTAACTTGCCGCTCCCGTAGGGGTCTAGGATTTTCATTGCACAGGCTATCCACACGACCAGGGGAACGTCGGGTTTCAGTAGCGGCTCTATGAAACCCGGGGATCCCAGATATCTGTATTGTTCTGTGATGCTGGTTACATTTATGTGATGTTGCATTTTATCACGCCTTGAGTGAAAATTATATATTATATATATACTAGTAGATGTTGTATATGTTTTGCATCCGCGCTAGTCCAGTCCCCGCTCTGTCGTTAGTTAGCTAACCTAACGGGTGATGACGGGACCCAGTGGCGAATGCGGATGGCATATACGTACATCATTATTTTCGTTCTTTGTGGTGTGATCAATTGATGTGACTGCGTTGATTCGGATCAATGCAAGATAAACAAACCTATTCTGATGTTGTTGGAACATTTTTCAAAAAGCTGTTATTGCAAGGACGTTCACTTTTGTTTTGCATCGTGGTATTCAGTTGGAATATCCTGCTCCTCAGTCGACGAGGCAAGGGACGAGATCCCTTCACCGGGAGTGACCCCTTGGATAGAAGTTTGCGTCAGGGCAATAACTTCACTATAGCCGATTACTTTTGCTTTGCATCGTGGTATTCAGTTGGAATATCCTGCACCTCATTCCACGGGGAAAGAGCCGAGATCCCTTCACCGGGAGTGACCTCTTTAGCAAAGGTTTTCGTGACTATATTTTTATAAAGCTATCAGTTCCTTCAATGATATCAAGTTCATTACGTTAAATGTTTTCACCAGAAACCATTCGTAGCCTTCCGTCATTTCAGAGCGGTAGCACTTAGTATTCATGCTATGTATGTTGGCCTTCGTCATAGTGTATGGTAGCTATTTGTTACTTTTCTGCAGCATAGATAGATGCGTTGGTTTGGGACAGTCGTACTACTATTTTGGCCTTCATCAAGGGTATATATGGGTGGGTTCAAATTAACCTGGATAATGACGGGTAGAACTTGACATGTGACTTATGATATGTTGGCCTTCGTCAAGGTCATAAGAGCATGGGGCAAAAATCCACATCGGGAGTTTCTAAAGAAACTGAAACTTGCCAGATATGCGCATACCTTCTGGAGTGTGATAACGTGAGCGGATTCCGTCACGTTATCATGCGATGATAGTTGGATCCCGATTCCCACTGATGAGTTGGTTTACTCCTCGGGTGATTCCGACTAATTCTTCTTTCAGGTTTGGGGAAGAATTTGACGTTACAGTGGGAGGTTTCCAGATTAGATAAAGTGATAACCATTCTGATCTAGGTTAGAGTGCACGTTGAGTGTTTCTTTTCTCTCTCTCTTTGGCAGCGACCATTGACCCGACACTAGACTATGACTCAGTGACCAAGTTGACCGAACCTTCTTTAACACTGGCTTTTGGATTGTCAGAATTGCAAACCTCATTGCCACTCCTACTTTTACCCTTTTCTCCAGGACACCCCTTATTATTACGAACGTCCACTTCCATTGGACAAAACCATCGTATGGTTATATACGAACTCGAAGGAATTCGAGGATGGTTTCCGGTTCTGGAGAAAACGAATAGGACTATTCAGTTGTCTTTTCCTTTTACCTTCTCTCAGGTTGTGAGTACTCCTTGGTTTAGGAGATAGTACACCTATTACGCAAATTGGATAGTCTTCTTCCAAACCTTAGGCTGGTGCCGAACGGTGGGGAATGAAGAAAACCAATTAGCATAACAATGGTGTACAGAAGGTATTAAGTTAAGACAAAGAAAGGGATTAGTAAGAGGGCAAAGTGAATTGCGACTGCTATTCACGACCAAACCAAGTATTTCTTCGCTAATCCTAAATCACCTTTGTATTTCTCCAGGACACTCCGTATCACTACGAAGATCCCAAGTTTATTGGATAATCCATCGTATGGTTATATACGAACTCGAAAGGAACTTGTTCAAGTTCGGGGATGGATCCTGGTTCAAAAGAAATAGGAATAAGGTTCATTCGGTTGTCTTTTATCTTCATCTTCTCTCGCATTGCGAGTGTTCCTAGGACTAGGACAGTACACCCGTTATGCTTATTGGATAGTCTTCTTCCAAAGCGTAGGCTGGTGCCAAACGGTAGGGAAGGAAGAAAACCATTTGGCCTAAAGGGGTGTACAGAAGGTAATGACTAAAGACATATAAAGGGATTTGGAGAGGTGGCAAAGAATTATACGGTTACAGTTGTGAATCTGGATATTGGAAGAGGCATTACTAGGAATACCAGGATACCCCATCAAAACATTTTAATGTTTCAGTTTCACTGTGTACTGTTAAAAGAAAACTGATTTCCCAATTAGACACTTGCTCCAGGGTATGTATTTACCAGGTTGGATTCTCACATCTGTATGGTTTTACAGATGATGAGTGGGAGTAAGTTATTGGGAATTGGGTGATCATCCTCATTATATTGGGATTCGTTGTAATCGGTGATATTTGAGGAAGTCACCTGGGTTGTTTGCCAGACGACAAATATTTGGTTTTGAATATCTGCGGTTATGCACCAATTTCAAATTTGTATATCTGTACGTCTATTTTTATAGAGTGAGATATACCTTTTTGAAATTATGTCTATGACATTTACCTATATCAGTGGATAGTTGGGTAAGGAGCATTGAATGGCGGTGTAATTCTTCTTAACCATAAGTACAGTTTTCAACCTACGACATACAGTGAATGAGTTACTAGACTCAGGGGACTTATACAGAGTATTGTATATTGTCCAGTGTCCATTAGGACAGAGGGGTAGGTACTCGTACTATATTCTGTTTACTTATGACTTCTCTATTTTTAGACAGGTGTTTCGTAGAAACACAGGGTCTGAGTTTTGAGAAGTTATAGGTATAAGAATAGAGTAGAGAACCAGGTATAGCAAGTATCGGGATTCTTCAAGGTGATCGAAGATATAGATACTTGTGTAAGGTATTCAGTTGATAGTAATAAGAACTTGCTTCTCTTTCAGGTTACTCATAATTGGAAGCATTCCTAAGTTGAGTAACGCTGATCGGCCTCTTTCCATTTAGTTGACATGCACTGGAGACAGCTGCATGATTTGAATCTGGTTCAATTAAATCAGTGCCTATGTTCTTGTATTGGATATAGAACAGTTCATATCTTGACATTGTTAAGGTACGGGGAGTTGTCCGGCTTATGCTTAAAACAAGACTCCGGATAACTCAAGACACGTTTCTGTAATGGTTGTTTGTGGGTTGACCCGGGCTATGACGAGTTGACTTTCTACTATCTGGAAGATCAATAGTGATATTGTTCTTGACTCGCCACAGTTTTAATAAAAATGGATTTTTTTTCCAGAAAACAGTAGTGGGAGTATGGTAGAACTGGAAGTGATTCCAGAACCGCAAACGATTACTGAAGATTTGATAAGAACATAAAGATTCAATCTGGTTTGACATTCCATTAGCCACTCCGCAGATATGGTGGGTAACCTCAGGCACCCGAGAGGTACTTCGGTATGCTCAGGGACGGTGACAAGGAGGTTCTTGTTTACCCAGACTTGCCATTGCTGTTGTTCCAGACTGTGAGACCCGGCAGGAAGATGAGTATAGCGTCGTTCTAAACTAGCTTTAGAAGTGTACATCTATATGACTCTGCCAGAGGTTTGTCGTAGTTAGTGGGAGCAGCGGAAGCATTGGTGGACAAGTGGCTTATGTCTATTTATAGACTAAAGCAGATATAGCGGAGATAGATCATCTATTTCTGACGTGACAGTCATAAGTTTGACTTCATCAGAATAGGGGATGGATCTGTTAAGAAGGTAGTAGGGTGTGATGTCCTGGTATTTGATGACATACACAGAGTAGGAAGTGAAATTCCTATACTACGATCGGTTAAACTTTGGACGCCACACAGTAGTTTCTCCACATAGGACTTGGATATTATATCTGACATTCTGGTTACTAGATCTATAGATCTAGATTTGGGTGGTTTCCCAATCTGGGTACTTAGACAGTATTCTATGAGTATTTAGAATGGACGACTGCTGGCACGGTAGTGTACCTGTAGGTGATGGAGTCACCCTCCCTAAAGGTGTCTTACGGACTAAATTAGAGAGGGATATGCATGATTGGCAGATCACTTGCTTAGGCAATTGAGTTGATCATGAGATGTCAAGTACCACACCAGATGTTGTTCTTGCAGTAGATGCAATAAGTTGACATTGATCCAATCCTGGAGAAACATTCGGAAGCAGTTTTAGAACATGAGTGGATGTTCTAGGGATATGATAACGGCAGCCTCCTTTAGGAGACGGTTATCATTCCAGGCTTCCAAGGTGACCTGGATGGCAGAGTGGCTGTCAGAGTTATAGTTTTCCCTCTGACGAAGTGCAGTATTTTGGATAGGTGGTCCAGGCGGATACTGAGGGAAGGATGGCGCAGGATACTGATTAAGTTCAGTTGACGATACAGTCTAAGAAGTTTGGATTTGGAGTTCATTTATGAGCTAGGTCCCATCAGACATCCAGACATTCTAAGACAGGTATTGCTCATTTCGGGAGATGGCTTTCTCCGCGAACATGGGATATAGAGAGACATAGAAAGAAACATCAAAGCGGATCCACTCACTGAGGCTATTCCTCAAACGCAATAGTTTCGCAAACGAGCTTTGTAAGACTGACTAGTAGAGGAGTTGGGTGTTCGGTATCACACGGGCTATGAGTATGCGACATCGCAATAATTAACCTTGAGTGCAAGTGGGAGATTGTTGGATATAGTGCCCTCAGAGTCAATTATTGGATCACAGGAACGTGATTGCAATGATTGAGGGAGGACCTATCCCGGTAGGACAGTCTTACTCGAGTCGCTATTACACGTTGATAGAGCCCCTAGGATTCTTGCTTGACTACCAGCAGTATGAGAGCGATCATATACGTGAGAGCTGGGGTCTATAAGCACATCCTTAAAAGGTCCCTAGTCATGGGAGTTTCGAGACAGGGCATCGATACTCCGGAGTAGACTAGTGTATACAGTCGAGACCCCGACGAGGGGCGGTGGCCGGTCTCACAAGCCACTGGTGTCAGTTGGTTCACCTAAGATGTATACAAGTGCTCATTGGGTTATGAGTACACCGGACAGGACTCGCCGGGAACCTGCTAGTTGGGATTATACCAGACGTCAGATAGCAGTTCCCTGGTGACATGTGTACAGGTTAGTTCATCGACCTGAGATCGTCATTTGTCTCGTATGAGTTCCCACTGTGCTTTGATTACTACCCTACCATGCTCAAAGGAGACGTGCAAACAGGTTTTAGTTGGGTACAGTCCCGAGCCACATGGAGGCAGTGAGCGGATCTGCAGGGGTTCGTCTCTCCCGGTATTGGGGGTGAGGTCGCGCTGTGTTTAGGAGAGCCAGAACATGGAAAGTCCTTGGCCAAGGCAGGAGATTTGCTGGTAGGTATTCCAGTAGTATCTCAGGGTGTTCTGGGCTACACTCCGACACGACTTGTACCGCTATTGGGGGTCTGACTTTTACCAACCCCCTAGGCCCGCCATGCGATGCTCATAGACGAACGGACCGGACTGTACGGATATTGTTACTGGCAGGCTCAGTAGGGTGTCAGGATGAGTTCGCTCATCGACGTCCCTTTTGGTCAATAGCTGGTAGCCCGTCACGTATGGCTAATACCTCTGACGTGCTAGTGGTTAAATCCACAGCCATAGTATTGACGAGTCTTTAGAGTCCACCACACACACAGTTACTCAAGTTTAGGGCGAAACGCTGTAGAGGCCGTATGGAGATATGGCAGGGTTCGATCAGATACGTGCGGTATTGCATGAAACGTGATCAGACGGTTTTTTACTAGCCGGCTTTGGCTTAAGCCGGATCCTAGTATTAGATAGTGTAGATTTTGTCTCTTTGCATTTGTGTTCAGTGGGAATACAAATGCGGGCATGTATATGCAGTAGTGGGGTTTTCCTGTAATTTATTACGGGATCAGTTTTCTGAAGTTGCCAGTTTGCATTTCGTTCCGGCCGGTTTTCCTTTGTTCTTTCGCGGCCGGACTTTTAGTTATTGGGGGTTATTTGCAGTTTGCAAATAACTTATTTATGGAGGGGTATCTTGCATATGTGAGGCATCATGATTGTTTATTCATCATGAGATGCCTTTTTGGTCCATTCCTTTGCTTTTGGGTGATGGTGCTTTGATTAGATGAGAATAGAAGTGAGTGTGAATTTTTCTACACATATTCTTTTTCCCTTTCTTCTCTTGAGAATGATTCATTCTTTTCACCACCATTGGGAGATGAGGCCGGCCATTCTTGAGGGTGAGGGATGAGAGAGGTTTTCATTTTGGGTGAGGAAATTTTCATTATCTCATTTTTTCTCTACTTCTCTTCTTGGCACAAAAACCTCCAAAGTTCATTCTTTCACTTCCTCCACAATATCATGGCAACTAAACCCCAAATGAGACATGGTTCTACACTAGTCTACAGCAAACCTTGGACGCGTCGGCTAGCCAACTTCGCGCCCGAGTTGCCTCGCTCCAGAGGTAGGGGCCCGTAAAAGTATTTGGCTACGTAGTGCCCTTTCCGACGAGGACGTGACGGACGGAGATTCCGTGGGAGATCGGAGTGGAGACGAAGACCGAAGGACATGGATCGTTTGGTATACTTCTCTATCCATCTTGTAGTTTGCTAGTAGCTAGGTTAATGGCCCGATCCGGGTTAAAAGTGCGCGGTGGTGCCGGTTTGCTAGTTTGCAAAGTTTTTCGTTTCCGCTTTCCGGTGTCGGATCGACGGCCGGGGCGCCGCCGTGCACTTACACCCAGGTATTGAATGAATAGAAGATCAACAAGCAAACTTGTCCAAACTCCCGTAGAGCCTACAAGCAATACTTACCGTACAGTCCGGTCTCTTCGTCTGATATGTCGCATATCGAGTCTAGGGGTGGAATCATCAGACCCCAGTAACTTGATAAGTCATGCCGACGTGTGGCCTATAATCTTTCGAGAAACAGCTGATAACACTTACTAGTAAATCTCATCAGCCCTGGGCAGGGACTTGCTGTTATAGCCAATCGAGCATAGCGCAACATCAACTCTCAATACCGGGAGAGACAAAACCCCTCTTATCGCTCACTGCTTCTATATGACTCGGGACTGTACCCAAAATCCACCTGTTTACACGACTCCTTTGAACCGTGGTAGGGGGGAAATCAAAGCACAGTGGGAACCACACACGACACTATGACGATCTCGGGTCTACAGACTAACCTATACAAGTGTCACTAGAGAATTGCTATCTGACGATAGGTATGGTACCATCTAGGAGTTCTCGGCGAGTCATGTTCGGTGTACCCATTCTCTAATGAGCACCTGTGTACAATTTTTGATGTCAAACACCAATGGTTGTGGGATCAACCATCGCCCTATACAGGGTCAAGAAACGTACACACTAGTCTACTCTAGAATATCGATGCCCTGTCTCGATACTCTCTCGACTAGGAACTGTTAAAGGATGTGCTTGTGGACTACACAAGCCCCACTAGTATGATTTGCATCTTAGTCCAGGCAGTTAAAACAACATCCTAAGGGTTTTATCAACATGTAACAGAGAGACAATACAATAATACAAGTGTACATGTTAAGATAAAGAGCAACCAGATAGCATACTATCATGTCGAGCAAGAAAGTCCTCTATATATATGTCCAAGCATCCACTATAATATACAATAATGGCCTCTAGGGCATACATATTCCTAACAGTAGTGAAGTTTCTCTAGTTTTTCTCTCTTTTTCTTTTCTTATCTTAACTTTAAAAAAAATCAAGAAAGAAAGAAGAGGAGGAGATGGCTCAAAACTTATCATCTCTCTTTTCTTCTTTTCTTTTCTTTTAAGAATATAGTGAGTGGAATTGTGGCTCACAAGCATGAGTCACAAGTCTACACAATTCTCAAAAGAACAAGAAAATATGAGAAGAGAATAAAGTAGCCATCTTATATGTACACACATACACACTACACATATAAAAGTATATGCTACAAATACGTACACCCGTATTTGTTTAAAATACGAATTCCCATATTTGTATTTGTTGGGTTACGACAGCGCCCCGGCCATCAATCCGTGACCAAATGCTAAACAAAAATTTATAAAACTTGGCGCTACCACAACCAATTACCCGGATCTACCCATAAGCCCTAGATAACAAAACATGCAAAGGAGTTAGAATGGTTTTACCGAATAGATCCGTGTCCTTCGGTCTTCAACCATCATCCCAAGCTCCTAGGGGCTTCCTTGATCAAGCTTGATCTCCGGTCTCCCTCCATCGAAGATGATCTACCCGAGAGTCTATGCAACGAGCTCCAACCTTATATCCGAGGCAAGTAGGGCACCTAGATCGCTACTCTAGATACTGTAGATGAAGTAGAGAGTGATGAAGGATTAATTTGTCTCAAGACACCCAAGGATTCTCAACTCATGAGAGGGTTTGGGTGGAGCTAGAGGAAGAAGAAGATGCCATGAGAATGATGTGTTGAGAGCAACTCAAGAAAGAGAAAAAGAAAAGAATAATGGCTTATCATTTTTGTTTGTTGTGTGAGTATGATAAAAAATAATGGAGCCATCACAACAAATATGTCAAGTCTCCAAAATATCTAGAGTTAACAAAAATATCTCAAGTCAACATAATCTCACAACAAACAAAAACCCTAAGCATGCTAGAATAGTAACCATGGGTCACTAATTAGCCATGCCACCAAAAATGCAATAAACACCTCATCCTACACCTCAATAACCTTTTAATCCAAAAAGGTCTAAACCATGATGAGGTGTAATATTCTAAAAGTAATCTTGTAATAAATTACAAGAATACCCTTCAACCGTATATACATACCCGCATCCGTATTCTGAAGAATACGAATACAAAGAGACAAAAATAATCCAACAATATAATACAAGGATCCGGCTTAAACCAAAGCCCGCTAGTATTATCCGTCCGAACATCTTCCATGCACAAGTACATGTATGTGATCGAACCCTGCCGTAAAACCATACGACCTCTACATCGTTTCTCCCGAAGCAGGGAAACCCTCTGTGTGGGACTCTAATGACTCATCAATATGCTGGCAGTGGGTTTAACCACAAGCACGTTAGCGGCACTAGCTGTACATAACGGCTACCCAAGTATTGAGCGAAAGGGAGGCCGACGAGCAAACTCATCCTGAAACCCCTACTGAGCCTGACAGTGACAATATCCGTACAGTCCGGTCCGTTCGTCTTTGCGTATCGCATATCGAGTCTACGGGGGTGGATAAAGTCAGACCCCTAATAACGCGACATTTAGTGTCGGTATGAAGCCCATCACCACATAAGAAACCGCTGATCCGAATCAGTAATTCTCGACTACCTTGGCCAAGGATTTCTGGTGATGGCTACCCGTGCACTCCGCGACATCATCCCCCAATACCGGGAGAGACGAATAACCTGACGATCCGCTCACTGCCTCCATGTGGCTTGGGACTGTACCCAACTAAAACCTATTTGCACGACTCCTTTGAGCCATGGTAGGGTAGTAATCAAAGCACAGTGAGAACTCATACGAGACAAATAACGATCTTAGGTCGATAGACTAACCTGTACACATGTGACCTGGGAACTGCTATATGACAATAGGTATAATACCAACTAGCATGTTCCCGGCTAGTCCGTCCGATGTACTCATAACCCAATGAGCACCTGGATACATCTTAGGTGAACTAACTAACACCAATGACTTATGAGACCGGCCACCTCCCATCGCCAGGGTCTCGATCAGTATACACTAGTCTACTGTTGGAGTATCGATGCCCAGTCTCGAAACTCCCACGACTAGGGACATTTTAATGATGTGCTTATAGACCACCAACTCTCACATATATGATCGCTATCATACTGCTGGAAGTCAAGCAAGAATCCTATGGGCTCTATCAACATGTAATAGTGATCTGTAATGTCACCTGAAGCATGTACATAATGATAAAGATAAACCAGATAGCATACTATCATCTCGAGTAAGACTGTTCTACCGGTATAGGTCCTTCCTCAATCATTGCAATCACGTGGCTGCGATCCAATAATTGACTTGAGGGCACTATAGCCAACAATCTCCCACTTGCACTTAAGGCTAATTATTGCGGTGTCACATACTCACAGCCCGTGTGATACCGAACATGCAACTTCTCTACTAATCAGTTTCACAAAGCTCGTTTGTAAAACTATTGCGTTCGAGAAATAGCCTCTGTGAGTGGATCCGCTCCAATGTTTCTTTCTATGTCTCTCTTTATCTCAAGTTCGCGGAGAAAACCATCTCCCGAAATGAGCAATACCTGTCTTAGAATATGTCTGGATATCTGATGGGAACCAGTTCACAAATGAACTCCAAATCCAGCAAACTTCTTAGACTTTATCATCTACTGAATTTAATCGGTATCCCGCACCATGCCTCCCTCAGTATCCGCTTGGACCACCTGTCCAAACTACTTCCCCTTGTCAAGAGAGAAGACGATAACTATGACAGTCACTCTGTCATTCAGGTCACATTGGAAGCCTAGAATGATAACCGTCTCCCGAAGGAGGCAGCCGTTACCAAATCCCTAGAACATCCACTTATGTTCATAAACTGCTTCCGAATGTTTCTCTAGGATTGGATCAATATATGAACTTATTGCATCTAGTGCAAAAACAACATCTGGTGTGGTACTTGACATCTCATGATTGACTCAATTGCCTAAGCAAGTGATATACCAATCATGCATGATCAGTCGAAAATATTGCATTTTTAACACGGCAATTTCCCTATAATTTGCACTCATCTAGAAGTGTTCGGTATTCATATTGCACATATTAGTATAACAGTCCTGAAATACCAGAATGCATGTGTTAGACTCTAAAACCGACATTTCTAAGGGAATTGTGTGTTTATCATGGCATCGCATCATCCCTATATTGCGCAACACTTGTCTCGAGAATTTGTGCAGGAAATTCCAGAAGAAAGGCCAAAATTGTCATTTTGCTGATCAAACATTACGCCAACTCAAAGACCTGAGAGCTGGTAGCAATACAGAAGGAATTACAATATTCAACACATCGTAAAAAGGCCCAAACATCAGCCCAAACCAGCAGAGGAAAGACCAATCCCCAAGCCTTCAACATGGCCGCGGATCCGAGGCGGGAGCCTGCTTGCGCCGCGGATCCGCGGCGCTTATGCCACTTCATCAGCCTATTTTCTGTGCAAAACTTTTCTCTCTGGGCCCACATTCCTTTCATATACTTCAAACTCCAGAAAACCCTCGAAGCTTCTGCCAGATCAGCAAAGATGATTAATGAAGATAATCTTGATTAAGCTCCTAACAAACTATTTCTAGAAGCTCCCTCCTAACTAATCACATCTAGAAGCTTCTTTTTAACAAACTTTTGGAGGGAAATTCAAAATTCAAATCCTAGATCTAGGGTTTTGAGGTCTATAAAAGAGAGCCTAGATCTAAGGGTTGAGGGATCATTAGTGAATTAATTCTTCATCTCTCCCTATTCATCCACAAGTTGAGTGACACGACTTGTGCGAAACCCTAACCCTAATTCCAATCCAAATTCAAGATCCCGAGTACTAAATCAAGCAAGAAGCCTTCAACCTTTTAGGAGCGGAGCCGATCTTCAATCGGGCAAGTGATCCAAGCTGATCCGCGACTCAAGGAGACGAGCGAAGCCAAATCGACGATCGAGTTCTTCCTCTTGTAGTTCTTGAGCGATTGTAACGAAATTGTTGATATAAATAAAAGGTGAAATTCTTTAATCTTGCTTTCTTTAAATTCTTGCATCATGATTCGATCTCAATTTGTGATTGTGATTCTCGTTGTGATGTTTGAGTAAAACTCCGCTCGTAAAGGAGTCGAGACGATCAATAGAATGATGATGATTTAGATCCTTTTACAATTCTTAAATCTTATAACGATTGTAAATTTTTATGAATCAAATGATCGATGACCTAGTTTCGGGATGATCCTTCCTTGATTGTGTTCACTCGAAACTAGGGAACAACTATTGATCATTTGATTGACTAGAAGCTAGAATTTGAATGAGATTCATTGAAAGGTCAAAGGATAAGTTGAGGAAACCCTAGCTTCTTCGCGAAATCCTTAACCTCAATGAATTGTCATCGATCTAGTATCAATTCGCTAAAGGATAAGAACATGAAATCATTAGATCTCATCAGATCTATAGATCCGATCGATTCCTACGAGCCTCATTTAGATTCTTGATATTTGGTTGGAAAAATCATCACAAATTACCACTTCTTGATTTTAATGCTTTCTTAGATCTAGATTTTCTCTTTCTTGAATTGCAATTACAAATCATGAATCGTTTTCTTTTCTTTTCCTTAAATTTTCGATTCATCTAATTCAAAAGACGAACGATTACACTTTTCCTATGGATGATCCGCACTTACTAACGCGCTACATTCGACACCGTTATTGATTGCGGTCAAATATTTTTGGTTGTGATTTCTATACAATTTTCTAAAACTACACATCCGAAATCGTTTTTCAATCAAATGGCGCCGTTGCCGGGGATCATTTGATTTACATACAAAATCGGAAATCAATTCAATCAAATGGCGCCGTTGCCGGGTATTGTGCGCTAATTGTTCGTATTTTGAAATTTGAGTTGAAAAGTTTATTCCATCTAAATTTTATGATCAAAATTCGTGCAAACACTAATACGAGTTGTTGTGATTTGTGCGAGGAAATCTGGAACTTCTGGAGCTGTGGAATTTTTTTTCTGAATATTCCAGAGAGCTAAGGGGAGCAACAGAAGCATTTACCTAAAATTTTGTGCAGAGATCACTTCTAACCACCGCGTTTCCGCGGCATAAGAGCCTCTTTGCGGCGGTTCCGCGGCCTCCTCAAGGAGTTGCTGCACCAAAATTGCTCGGTAAACTTTTAGCTTTCTTATCTCTCCCCTCATCTGCTCCAAATAACATTTTGTGCAGGTTTCTTTGCAAATAATCGCAGCGCCGCGCAAAAAGCAAAACAAATTGTGCGTGTTTTGATTTTTGGTTGTTTGCATATTAATACGGATATTAAGGGGCAAAGACCAAATCCAGATTAGGTGGGGAGTTCATTACCCTTCCTAAGCCCCAAAAATCACAAACTTGCATCCGCATTGACCCTCATTAATTAAAAAAGATCTAGAGATGACTCTAAGGACCATCGCGCTCACATAGGACAAGAGAAGGCCGTGGGTAATTCATTGCTTATCCGCGTTTCTTTTGTGGTGTCTAAGGCAAGTGTGTCGAAGGCTAGTGGTTAGTTAATTAGGCCCAGTACTTACGTAGTGGAGAACCTCCCACTTACCTGGCACTTACCTGGCCACAGGAGAGACAAAGAGGCAGTGGAGGATTTATCCTGCGACTTGTCTTTTGGCAGTTAGGAGCGGTCTAGAGCCTGACCTAGGTGACCACTAGATTCTAGGGTATTGCTTGTTGCATTTGTTGTGGTTGCATCATTTTTTTCAAAAATCCGTATCATTTTTCAAAAACAAACACCAACACTTCATTTCCCCTAATTATAATTCACGCCGCCACTTGTACTAACCCTTTTTAGTGCAAGATAGGCTGGACAACGGGATTCTAGTGCCTGTTCAGTCCGCGTCCCCCGATCGACCCTAAAGTTGGTATTTCTACACTTACCTTTTCTTTACCCACCACCACACCCACATCGATGGATCCGTCTCCATCGAATTTCTTTACCACTACTCTGCCGCCGTCCGTTGGTGCGCAGAATCCACCTCGCATCTCTCTCCAAGAGAGGTGCTATCCTACACGAGGTCCCCTTTCCACCTGTCTTTCCATTCCACCAGCCAACGGGGACAATTTTCAGATTAAACCCCAATACATCAACCTTCTACCAAAATTTCACGGTCTCGAGTCTGAGGACGCATACGTGTTTATCATGAAATTTGAAAATGTATGCGCAATGATGGGTACCTTACAGCTGTCTGTGGATGCTTTGCGTCTTCGTCTTCTTCCATTCACCTTGTGCGATATAGCCGAGAAGTGGCTGTATAACACAACCGCACATTCCATTTCAAACTGGGAAGAATTCGTAAAAGCATTCCTTAAGAAATTCTACCCACATCATAAAACAGCTCGAGTCCGTAGAGAAATATATCAATTCACCCAGCTTCCAAATGAAATATTTTCACAATGTCTTGAACGCTTTAAGGATCTGTTAGTCCAATGTCCTCATCACGGAATCCCCAAATGGGAACTGTGCAGAATCATTTATGAGGGCATTAATCCTAACACAAGACAGACCCTTGAATTAATGTGTCAAGGCAATTTCATGACCAAAGATGATTGGGAAGCCTGGAAATTTCTAGAAGATTTCGCTGAAAAATCTTTACAGTGGGAGGGTGTGAGTTAATCGTCTAGGGCGGGCAATAACCAATCGGATGTTTCCATAGGAGTTAGAGTTGAAATTTCAGCTATGCAAAAGAAACTCGAGACTATAGAAAACAAATTTTTAGCCGCCGCCCTAAGTCAAATGTCACTCTCCAAAACTGTATGTGGATGCTGTTCTGATCCTTCTCATTTGAAGGAAGAATGTCCACGAAATTCTCCGTTTCAAGGTCACGAGCATACCAATGCCGCATTTCAAAGACCTAGAAACGATCTATTTTCTTCCACATATAATCAGGGTTGGAGGAATCATCCTAATTTTGCTTGGAACCAATCACAATCTCAAAACACGGTTCTAACCCAACACAATTTCCAAAGGGTCCCTCCACCACAACAGCAACCACCACTTCAATTGATTCAACACTCCTTCCAATCACAAAACTTCCAAAATTCGGCCAACACTTTTGCACCATATGAAAACTCTTTGCAATTGACCGGTACAGATAATACCTCTGCACTAGCACAAACCTTGGATACTTTCATGAAACAATCCATCCAAGGGACGACAAGTTTGCAATCTTTCGTCGAGAATGTGATGAAGATCATTGTCTCTCAAAATGAGAATATCAAATCGATGGAAGCACAAATTGCACAACTAAAAGCCGAAATAAGTGCAAGAGAGAAAGGGAAACTTCCAGCTCAACCTTTGCCCAATCCTGGCTATTCACATCTTGTGAATGCAACCACGTTGAGATCTGGAAGGGTGCTTGACAATCACGTTGGGGAAGAGTTTGATGACACTGACAAATCAATCAATGATACCCCGGCTGAGACCTTCCCTCACACACAAACTTCTAATTCTAACCCCAGTTCTTCCTCCCCACCACCTTCTTGCGAGCCTATTCTCCGTTTCCCACAAGGCTCGCCACCTCAGCCCACCTCTTCTAGTCTACCACCGACGATCCCCACTTCTATTTTGGGATTAGGTCCACACACACTTTCTTCTCCTATGATGGACCCAGCGCTTATTGCTAAAGCACTTTATCCTAATCGGTTAAGGGCTAAAACATCGAGTCCACATATGGAGAAGATTATGGACATGTTTAAGCAAGTTAACATCAACATCTCTCTCCTAGATGCCATCCAACAAGTTCCGTCCTATGCGAAAACTCTTAAGAACTTGTGCACTAGGAAGAGGAAGACTCAAGTGCCCAAGAAGATTTTTATGGCAAAGACAGTAGACACGGCTTTCCCCCAGCAATTACCGAGGAAACGTAAGGTTCCTGGATATCCTACTATTTCCATTTCTATCGGGGAAAAACACATTAACCGTGCTCTACTAGACCTTGGTGTTAGTGTTAGCTTGCTTCCATACTCAGTCTATGAGCAACTAGGTGTCGGAGAGTTGAAGCCAACCCATTGCACTCTCCAGGTGGCTGACCGATCAATCACCAAACCTAGGGGTGAACTGGAGGATGTGTTAATAAAAATCGGGGAATTTATATTCCCTGTGGACTTTATTGTAATTGATACACAGCCTGTAGCGAACCCACGAAATCAAATTCCGGTGATTTTAGGTCGTCCCTTTTTGGCCACATCCAACGCTATCATCAACTGTCGTAATGGTTCTATGACCCTATCCTTCGGGAATAGGTCAATTGAGCTGAACATTTACAAGTTGGGAAGTGTACCCTCCGAACCTACTGCTCAGGTCTGTTCTGTCAACTTAATGAATGTCGACAGCAGCGAATTTGATGATCCTCTTGATACTGATCTTGACTCTTTTCATACGTTATTGTTTGACCCAACTATGTATCATACACATAAGGATTCTTCCACCGAGATGTCCTGGTCAACAACTAACACTGATTATGAACTGCTTTTAGAGTCTGAAGATCACCCTGCACTTTGTGATGACATTATTCATCGGGGTATTGATGGAACTTTTGAGGAAATCTTCGCTGATGAACTTGCATTTTTGAATGACACGGGTGTTGAGATGAATCGTGTTCCAATCAATGAAATTGAACCTCCACCCCTTCTTCTGAACTGTAAGAAGAATGCGAGTAATCCATCACATTCACTGCATCGTCTCTCCAAAATGAGACGCACACACTTTCTATTCCACCACTTACCCTTTCCCCACTTCTTTTTCCACCAACCAGAGCACTGCATTGATAAAATCTTCGAATGGTTGGTGTTAACATTTGGTCTTTGCAAAGCTTGGCATCGACCATTGATTTTTGACCTCCTCATGTGATTTTCAATGATTAACATTGCTTAACTCAAGTTTGGGGGGGGGGGGCATTTTTTCGGGCTCTTGAAAAGAAAATCTTTACAAAATTTTGAGCCAAAAATAAGTTTGGGGGAGGATCTTCACTTATATATTTTGCCCCCACTAATAAATTCCTCCTAAGCTTACAGGTTTTTTAAAGATTTAGCAGATGGCAACAGTGAGGACATTGTTGAAAACAAGTTTGGGGAGGTTTGTGCTTATTTTTGCATCATTTGCATCATACTTTGCATAAGCACAAAACATTTTTTTGAAAACCTATAAAAATTTAAAAATTTTCAAAAAGATAAAAATATTTTTGAAAATAAATAAGATAATAAAAGATTAGATAGTGAAAAATTACATCCATGAGATTAGAAAAATTTAAGAAAACCAAGAAAATTAGAAGTTTTCTCATACGAACTAGTAATAAGTAGTTATGAGCCGTTGTCCCAAGGGTTAGTAAGATTAAAGACGTCACTAATCTGAGGATAAAAATAAGTCTGAAAAATTGTTTCTATTCTGGAAGCCAAACATTTTGAACGTTGATACCCTGCTATTCATACTTACACACGTCTTAAAGCCTGGGATAGTAGAGGATACCTTGAAATGCTCTTGTCTTAAAGCCAAAAGTATGAAGGAAAAAAAATGAATAAAATATAAAATGGTGAGAAAAATGAACACTGGTTTTGTTATCACCAAGGCAGCAATAAAAAAATATAGCGAGGGTGCCTCTTCACCTAGTGCCCTAAGGCCAACTTGTCTGGGAGTCACTGCTATGCCTTAGGTGGTGCAAGACGAGGAAAATACACCAAATAAGCAAGCACATGAGTAATCGGTCGGTTAGTACCTCAAGAAGTATTAACGATCGCATGAAAGTGTATGAGCGAATCTAAATATTCATTAATCAAAAAGTACTGAGGCTGATGGGCAAGAGTATGATAGCTTGAATTGAATTATCCGGGTGTAGGGATGTCTTTACACACACGCAGGGTTATAAGATCGATGTTTGGAAGAAAGATAGGAATGAAGAATAAGACGATGTTTTATTGAGGGAGGACGTGATTTCTGACATCTTTTCATGACCATTAAGATAGGGCTCATGACAACCGAAAAGCTAGCTTAGTTAGAAACCCTAATTTTCGAAGTCTTTCCTTTACAATTCTTGTCTTTAAATGTAATATTCATGATCTTTCTTTTATTATTGGATTTTGTGGGTGCAATCTTCTGAAAACCCTCAGGAGACAACACTCCTCCTACTAGGGACACCTAGAGGTTTAAAGGCTTGTTGCACGTGCTCAGTGCAATCGTGTTGCCTACGAAAGTGTGCTAGTTAGTTTTTCTCTTTCTTTATTTTCTCCTTCTCTTTTTAATAAAACAGTTCGCTCGAGACGATCAAAAATAAGTTTGGGGGAATTTGATCAGTTGAAAATATTGCATTTTTAACACGGCAATTTCCCTATCAATTGCACTCATCTAGAAGTGTTCGGTATTCATATTGCACATATTAGCAGAACAGTCCTGAAATACCAGAATGAATGTGTTAGACTCTAAAACCGACATTTCTAAGGGAATTGTGTGTTTATCATGGCATCGCATCATCCCTATATTGCGCAACACTTGTCTCGAGAATTTGTGCAGGAAATTCCAGAAGAAAGGCCAAAATTGTCATTTTGCTGATCAAACATTACGCCAACTCAAAGACCTGAGAGCTGGTAGCAATACAGAAGGAATTACAATATTCAACACATCGTAAAAAGGCCCAAACATCAGCCCAAACCAGCAGAGGAAAGACCAATCCCCAAGCCTCCAACATGGCCGCGGATCCGGGGCGGGAGCCTGCTTGCGCCGCGGATCCGCGGCGCTTATGCCACTTCATCAGCCCATTTTCTGTGCAAAACTTTTCTCTCTGGGCCCACATTCCTTTCATATACTTCAAACTCCAGAAAACCCTCGAAGCTTCTGCCAGATCAGCAAAGATGATTAATGAAGCTAATCTTGATTAAGCTCTTAACAAACTATTTCTAGAAGCTCCCTCCTAACTAATCACATCTAGAAGCTTCTCCTTAACAAACTTTTGGAGGGAAATTCAAATCTTGCTAACAAACTTTTGGAGGGAAATTCAAAATTCAAATCCTAGATCTAGGGTTTTGAGGTCTATAAAAGAGAGCCTAGATCTAAGGGTTGAGGGATCATTAGTGAATTAATTCTTCATCTCTCCCTTTTCATCCACAAGTTGAGTGACACGACTTGTGCGAAACCCTAACCCTAATACCACTACAAATTCAAGATCCCGAGTACCAAATCAAGCAAGAAGCCTTCAACCTTTTAGGAGCGGAGCCGATCTTCAATCGGGCAAGTGATCCAAGCCGATCCGCGACTCAAGGAGACGAGCGAAGCCAAATCGACGATCGAGTTCTTCCTCTTGTAGTTCTTGAGCGATTGTAACGAAATTGTTGATATAAATAAAAGGTGAAATTCTTTAATCTTGCTTTCTTTAAATTCTTGCATCATGATTCGATCTCAATTTGTGATTGTGATTCTTGTTGTGATGTTTGAGTAAAACTCCGCTTGTAAAGGAGTCGAGACGATCAATATAATGATGATGATTTAGATCTTTTTACAATTCTTAAATCCTATAACGATTGTAAATTCTTGTGAATCAAATGATCGATGACCTAGTTTCGGGATGATCCTTCCTTGATTGTGTTCACTCGAAACTAGGGAACAACTATTGATCATTTGATTGACTAGAAGCTAGAATTTGAATGAGATTCATTGAAAGGTCAATGGATAAGTTGAGGAAACCCTAGCTTCTTCGCAAAATCCTTAACCTCGATGAATTGTCATCGATCTAGTATCAATTTGCTAAAGGATAAGAACATGAAATCATTAGATCTCATCACATCTATAGATCCGATCGATTCCTACGAGCCTCATTTAGATTTTTGATATTTGGTTGGAAAAATCATCACAAATTACCACTTCTTGATTTTAATGCTTTCTTAGATCTAGATTTTCTCTTTCTTGAATTGCAATTACAAATCATGAACTGTTTTCTTTTCTTTTCCTTAAATTTTCGATTCATCTAATTCAAATGATGAACGATTACACTTTCCCTGTGGACGATCCGCACTTACTAACGCGCTACATTCGACACCGTTATTGATTGCGGTCAAATATTTTTGGTTGTGATTTCTATACAATTTTCTAAAACTACACATCCGAAATCGTTTTTCAATCAAATGGCGCCGTTGCCGGGGATCATTTGATTTACTTACACAATCGGAAATCAATTCAATCAATGCACATCCCTCTTTTCACGACCCAAAAAAAAGCCCGTGACTGGCACTTGAATCACATGAAAGTCTACAGGACCACATCTAATTCAAGTAAGCCAAAAACCCAGAAATTTAAAACCATTTTTTAGGTAAGAAGAACTTATTTTAAAACGAGTGGTTTTAGTAGCATAAGCCGAATTATGTATTTTTAGAACATCAAGTCTTTTCTGAAAATTTCGGCAGAGTTTCCTTTGAAAATACTGGCCCCGAACGGGGTGCAACATGATAAAAGCATATATAATGATAAAAGGCATCCCCAAGCGGGAGCTAGCTCTTCGTCTATCGACGGCCACAACCACGCAAGCATAAAGTATACAACGCCGAAGGGCGATGATCAAAACTCAAAGGAAGCTCAAAACATCAATGAAAACCATAATAATACAACGCGCGACTCTAAGGTCGAAATAATGAACAACTGGTCTCTAAGTCTGAATAAATAATACAAGTCTGGTTGATGGAGTTTCTAGATACCACAGAATATAAATATATACAAGGTATAAGGGTGGTCACGATACAAGTGAACCCACCTACCAAAGCAAATCACCCGAAATGGAAGTAGTGTGCGAGCAAAGCCGTAACGAAACCTGTACGGCAAAACCTGCAAGAAACTGTGGCCAACTTGTGAGTAGAAAACATCACAGAGCAGAAATCGTATGTATGACGCAATCCTAGGTCATACGATCAGTAATATATAACCTTAAAATGATAAGTCTGAAACATGAAAAGGTGGCAAGGGTAAACATCTATACACAAGTGTAATCCCATGTGCTCGTGTCAGTGCCTCAGGTAGCAATGTATCATATGTATGAGGTATGAATGTAATGTAATGAAATGAGTGAGACAACTGTTTTCTTTTATTTTTAATGAGATATCTGTTTGTATATAAATCGAGTAACATCAATGAAACCAATAGAGAAACTGGTGTCAAGCATCGACACAAAACATAAATCCCAGTATCTTAATATCTCAGGCTCCGGCTGCCCGGACTAACCTGTATCATCAAATCTCAATCTCTCAGAGTCTCAAATCTCATGACTCCGTCCGGTATCCTCCGAATAACCGACGAGTCCAAATAATATCACCGGTAGGTAGTGCTCCCCTGCCAGGCTCATCGAATACAACTCGAGCTTCTTGCCCCGGGGTACCATACCGGGCCCACCATGTACCCGAGACGGTTCATCCAACTCCTCAAATCGGGTTTCCAAATCCAACAGCAATCCTGAAAACTCACGGTGGACGACTCATACATCATGGGAAAACCGCGCTTTTCATTTTAAAAAGAGAAAGAAGTTTATATATATACTTGCGGTTTTCCCTCAAATCCAGGAAATCTCATGAAAATCTGAAATCCAATCATCAATAGCAAGTAAACAGTGAATAATAATATGCATGAAGTAGCAAGTAATAACTGCAATGTCTAAACTAGCATATAGAGCAAGTACACTAATATCATGTCGAAACTATCAGCTAACAAGCTATATCAATGAAATAATATTCTCTAAAGTGTAAGTGACATGGCAATTACCGATGATGACGTGTGTGAGCCGGCAAGTAAGTGTATGTGGAACATACGCATCATCGGTAATGGTGTTGGTGTCCTGACAGCATAATCTCAATAATGGCATATGGAAATATAGTATAAACATCCAAATGCGATGCAAATAGTAATAATATGCGGGAGCTGAATAATAAACACAATGATAACTAATCTGCATTTATATAATATGAGTCATACAGTTTTGCCATTTGAAATAACACGAATCGTGGTGTTTTGAAAATAAGGACTACGGTGTTTTTAAGAAAAGATACGTCCTTTGAAATATCCGTAGAATCCCTTGGCCTGTCTTTTATGTTAGTTATATGTATGCCCTAGAGGCCATTACTATACATAGGATGTATATTGTAGTGGATGCTTGGACATATATAGGGATGACTTTTTTGCTCGATATGATAGTATGCTATCTGGTTACTCTTTACCTTAACGTGTACACTGATTGTCTCTCTGTTACATGTTGGTAAAGCCCTTAGGATGTGTACTTGACTACCTGGACTATGATGCGGATCATACTAGTGGGGACATAGTAGTCCATAAGTACATCCTTCGAGGTCCCAAGTCGTGGGTGTATCGAGACAGGGCATCGATATACCAGAGTAGACTAGCGTATACCTTCTCGACCCATACAGATGGGCGATGGATGATCCCATATCCATTGGTGTTTGACATCAGAGATGATATACGGGTGCTCAGTAGAGACTGGGTACACTGGATGGACTCACCGAGAACTCCCAGATGGTATTATACCTTACGTCAGATGGCAGTTCTCTGGTGACACTGGTGCAGGTTAGTCTGTAGACCCGAGATTGTCATAGAGTCTTGTATGATTCCCACTGTGCTTTGATTTCCATCATACCGCGTCCAAGAGGGCGTGCAAAAAGGTAGCTTTTGGGTACAGTCCTGAATCACATGGAGGCAATGAGCGATAGGAGGGGTTTCGTCTCTCCCGGTATAGGGAGTTGATGTTGCGCAGTGCTCGATTGGCTATAACAGGAAGTCCTTGGCCAAGGCTGTTTTAGGGATGTACTGGTAAGTGTTACCAGTAGTTTTTCGACCCGTTATGAGCCTCATATCGAGACGACTTATCGAGTTATTGGGGTCTGACGTTTACCACCCCTCGACAAGATATGCGACATATCAGACGAACAGACCTGACTGTACGGTAGTGTTACTGGTTGGATTCACTGGAGTGTGAGCGGGCTTGCTTGTTGATCTTCTGATCGCTCAATACCCGGGTGGCCGTTACGTTTAGCAGACCGCTTGCGGCTTGTGGATGCTTGATATGATTATCACCTACTGCCGGCGTATTGACGAGTCTTTAGAGTCCTACACAGGGGTTTCCTGGCTCAAGCGAAATGAAATAGGAGCGCAAATGAGATATGTGCGGGACCGAGAATAATACCAGTATGTGATACTATATTCTATTCTCGCGATTTATGACATTGATCGGTTATATGCGATATAGCCGGGTTATCGGATCAAGTGTTGAATCGATAAGTTGTTACTATTGATATTAGTCGGTTATATGCGATATGACCGGATCGTTAAATCAAGTGTTGATTTAATGATTTAATGTATAATTATATATTTGATATATTACTTTACATTAACTTGTATTGGTTCACTTAAGATTGATTTTCTCACTTGAAAGTGTACATTGTTTATATGTGATATATGCAAATGTACATGTTTGTATCATGCTTGATGATACAAACAAGTTGTGTGTATGAGACTTGAACCATATCAAGGTTAGATTAGGGTTTGCTATTTTCCTAGCAAATAACAAAAGAATTGAGACTTTGGTCAAAGTTATCAAGCTTCATGAAGCTTGATAAGAATTGACAAAGTCAACCCTTTTGTCATTTGTGTAGGATATTAGTTAACCCAACCCTTAACCTAATGGTTTGGTTAATTCTCTACATGAGTTAAGCATGAGGGCTTAACTCAACCATGGTGCCATTATTTGTGGGATAAGTTTTCATTTGGATATAATTTCTTTTCTTCTTCTTCATCTTCATCAAGCTTGAAAAAGCTTGCTAGCTCCAATGGCATCATGAGAAAAAGAGTGAGAAATCCAATTCTAAAGTGAACTCACTTCCTATTTCTTCATCCTCTACCACTTTCCATGTAGTATAGGGTGTTCTCTTCATAAATTTTTTGACCAAGTGAAGGAATAGCTTGAGTTTGAGTCTCCCCGATGTAGATCATCTTCGGCCTCGAAGTCAATGACCTAGCCCGATCATTTCTCCGACGAAACCATTTCTAGAGTCCGGGATCCGATGATCGCAGCGGAGGGACGTCAACACGGAGCTAAAGAAGTGGTGGACCGGATCTACAAAGGTTGTAATCCCTTTCACTTAGTAGCAAAGTCGTTTGCTTGCTTGCTTTTCGCCTTAACTTCTAGTTAACGATCACATTAGGGTTTGTAGGCACCGGAAAATTTTGAATTTGGCATGGTTGATGCCTTGTGAGACCTCATTAGTGTGCCTAGGAACCCTATAGTGGTATCAGAGCCTAACTAGAGCTTTAGGCGATGTGTTAACGAAGTTAAATCTCCGAACGAACCCGATACATCCAAGTTTACCCCCTCTCTGTACATTTTTTCAAAACTGTGTATTTTCTGAATTAAAA
This sequence comes from Agapanthus africanus, assembly GCA_030015575.1. Lineage (NCBI taxonomy): Eukaryota > Viridiplantae > Streptophyta > Magnoliopsida > Asparagales > Amaryllidaceae > Agapanthus > Agapanthus africanus. The sequence goes on along the minus strand of CM057347.1, from coordinate 198,069,826 downwards.
ATACCTGAAAAATTAAGCAGGGAAAAATAAGAATTATGGTGAAAAACGAGCTCCTAATCCTTCCAAACCGCCGCGGAACCGCAGCCGTACCATGCTTGGGCCGCAGATCCACGGCCGTACGGAGGGATTGGATCTTTTTCTTGGCACAGTAATTCTTATATTCTGTAGTGCTATTTTATGGGTATTTTTAAACTGACTCAAGTGTTGAGTTTTCTGGTGGTTTATTTGGTAATCGTCGATTCGATCGGAAATTTTAATTTTGTTATGTTTTCCGGATATTTTTTTGAACATGTTAAAAAGTTCGACCGGATATAAATACCCACTTTTTCCCCTCCCGAAAAATTTCCAAGTGTTGGATCTTTCCGTAGTTTAAAGACGTTCTAAGTAGTGCAAGTAACGCGATGGACCCTCTAGAAGACAACAAACCTTAACTCGATTATGTGACCGTCTTGAACTGCCCTTTGAACCTTAGGGTTTGGGGGGGTACGGCGTGCCACATGTGAGGCGTTGGCTTGACCCTTCTACGGCTGGACCGTTGGTACTGAGGCATGAAGTGAATGTTTTTAAATTTATTTCATGTGTTGAGCTGTTTCGGGAAAACTTGTGTGTTTGATTGTTCGATCGGAAAGTTTAACATTTTCTATTTATCTGGAATGTGATACAATATTTGGAATTCACAAGTAGTTATGAGATAACTAATATGAATGTTATAAATATAGCACTTTAGTCTCGATTGATCGGTTGCCACGGGATTTTGATGTGATCAAAAGTCCATCGCAATCACGTAGCGTACGCGGATACTCGCCGGGTAAACTTAATAGACAGCCATGTCCCATAGCCCCGACCAAGTGACTGTAGGAGAACCCCGTCGCCGAAAGCATCCGTTCGGGTGCTCGCGGCAGCGGTGTTCCGCCTTAGTGCACTTCGTCGACGGTATCAGGGGTGCGGCCGTCTACTAAAGTTTGCGACGAGCATTCGATCAAAATGCCGGGAATCTTGTTGAATTGCCCGACTTGATATTGAAAAGTGTTTTCGATAAAGAGACTAAAATGCGGGGTTTATAATTGTTAGGCATGTGATGTCTAAGGAATTCATTTGATTAGGCATGCGATGTCTAAGGAGGTTGCGGATTCCAACTGTTGTAGTTTTACACTTTCTTTTCTGCGACCGTAAATGTAATATGTGATATCACCGGTTTCGTTGCTATATGTCAACGACAATTGGGATGCGCACATTTACTTACGTTGATCACATGTGATGTTATGTGTTGCTGGATATGTTATATTGGATCGTCGCGTTTTGAATAGCCGGGGGTTTTATGTGAGATGAGAGTTTTTATTTTCATTCATGTAAAATTAACTTGTATGTAATATTCTTTTATTGGGGCACTTCCAGGTAGCGGAAGATGTCACCCATTGTATATTATTTACTTTTCCGCACTAGGATAGACCCAAGGAGGAGGGCATAAGTAACTGGGTTCTAGAGTCCAGTGGGAGACCAACTCGAGGAGTCGAGTCCGGGTCTTCTAACTCTAGAATTGGTAGGGTTGCTTGCCGCTCTCGTAGGGGTCTAGCGGTGTGGGTTTGGCTATTCATCGCGACCGTGGAATCCGTGTTTTATACAGGCTCGTATTGAAAACACGGACGTCCTAGTATATCCAATATTTTATATGATTCTTCTGCTGCGATATCTGTGATGTGATCATTTGATATGTTCAGTGATAAATACTGTATATAGTATATATGATATATTATATAGACGTTACTTATGTTTTGCACTCGCGCTAGCCCTGCCCCGCTCTGTCGTTAGTTACCTAACCTAACGGTGCACGAGGGGACATCGAGGCGAATGCGGATGGCATAAGTGTACGTCGTATTTATCTGTGATGTTTAGGTGATTTAAATGATGGGACTTCATTAATGTGATTAATGAAAGAAAAGAAACCTAAAGATGTTGTGGAATCGAATTTTCAAAAACAGGTAGCTACAGTTCTTGCTTTGCATCACGGTGTTCCTTGTAGAATATCTTGCACCTTATTCGATAAGGAAAGGACCGAGATCCCTTCACCGGGAGTGACTCCTTTAGCAATAACTGGCAGATGCTACAACCCTCGGTTTGTCTTTTGATTGCTTCTCTAGTTCTTGCTTTGCACAGTGTTGTATATGATATATCCTGCACCTCATTCGACGAGGAAAGGGCCGACGATCCCTTCACCGGGAGTGACCCCTTTAGCAAAACTAGAAAAGCCTAAAAAACACTCCATTTTAAAATTATTTGATTCTACAACGATATCAAGTTCATTACGCAATAGGTTTTCAGAAAAATCTGTCGTAGCCCTCCGTCATTTCAGATATGTACTGGTTAGTATTCGTGCTGCGTTTGTTGACCTCTATCAAGGCGTAGTGTGCGGTAGCTGATTAGTGCTTATCTGTATAAGCATATGATGTGATTGATTTAGGGTAGTCGTGCGACCTTGTTGACCTTTGTCAAGGGTCGTGCGGGTGGGTTTACTTCAATCAGGAAATGACGGGTTGAACTTGGCTAGCAGCCTATGGTTTGTTGACCTCTGTCAAGGTCATAGGACGCTAGGGGCAAAATATTATCGGGAATTTCAAGTGTTGAAATTTGCAATGAGATTGCATACCTTCTATGAGATAGTTGGATTCCGATACCCACTGCGAGTAATTGTTACTCCTGGGAGAGTTTTGCACTTTACAATTAGCCGATCAAGTAGGTGTCTAGAAAGGTGTCCACGGGGTTACGCCTCTGGGAAAACGAGGTTTACATTAATTAGGTTCGTGCGAAAGCACGGGGATCTCCCTCAAAGTACCGACACTGGCCTGGCTGAAGGATTGGCGAACTTGTAGCGTGTAATTAATCCCGGCTAGTCTTTCCTTTTAGGGTTTGAAGGAAGATTTGATAAAAAACAGTGGGAGCCATCCTGATTAGATAAAATAAAAACCAATCTGATCTTGCAAGAGCGCACGCAGAGTGTTTTCTTCTCTCCCTCTCCTAGTAGCGACCATGTCACGCCTTAATCAAGATAATAAAACGGATATATTGACCGAACCCGCTTGTTATACAAAGCTGGGGAACATTGGTCCCGCTTCAACTTATAATTGTTATAAGACAGAGCAGGAAATTGGGGATTACCAGAATTCCCGTGCCGCCCAAACGAAGAAAGTGCATACCGATGCATCATCTTCGGGTGTGTTCGTTACATAGAACTGTTTCTCAGTATCCTTTACGTCCTGGGTATGTGATACCAGATCAGGATCCCGCATATGTAATTTGTTACATGGGCTACAGAAAGGTAGAGAACTGAGAACGGGTGATAAGTTTCATGAGGCAGAAAACGGTGCAAGTGTTGCAGCCAAGTCTGTTGGTCACTGTCACCCTGTATTACCAAAATACATTAATTCTGAACAAATGTTATTAGATACCGAACCTGATATACAAAATCATATCAGTCTTTTTATTTAGATAAAGAAGGATATAATTTTGTATTGTTGGATAATGTTTTGAACATTTCCTATATCAAAGGTAGATCGGTTCAGGCACGTTATCTAAAAGCATTGACGTTCTAAATCAAACTACAGTTCTTAGTATACGGAACACACACAAGAGAAAGAGTTCAGAAATGAACGGATCCTTCTTGAGGTATTGTAGATTAGGTCATATCAATGCGACCCGACTGGCTGAAGTTACATTTAGATGCATATTTAAATCAGTTTGAATTTACATCTTATGAAACTTGTCAGTCATGTCACAAAGATTAGATGACCATAGCTCTGTTTATTGGAAACAGAGAAAGAGTTAGTAAACTCTTGGGATGATACATAATGATGTATGAAGGTCCCCTGTCTACATATGCCAAGACCGGTTCTTTGTACTTCATTACATTCTCTGATAATCTCTCAAGATTCAGACATATGTTCCTGTTGAAACACAAGTCCGAACCTTTTGAGATATTCATAGAATATAAAATAGAAGTAGAGAACCAAAATACGGGTAAAAGTATTATGTCCTTTGATGTGATCAAGGAGGAGAATACTTGAGCACGAAATTCCAGGATTATTCTAAAGGAGAATGGGATTCTCTCTCAGCATTACTCCTCCGTATACACCATAGCACGATGGTATATCGGGACGGAGCAATAACACCCTATGTGATATGGTGTGCTCTATGATGAGTACTACTGAGTTTCCTATTTCCTTTTAGGGAGTTATGCACTTATGAAGTTGCATACCTATTGAATAGGGTTCCGATCAAATCAGTTGCCTACCATTTCATATGAGATATGGAAAGGGAAGAGCCCATCTCTTAAGTCAGTCAAGATTTGGGTTGTCCGGCCAATGTCTAAAAGCAAAATCCGGACAAGCTCGAGGCAAAGTCAGATCTGTGGAAGTTTGTTGGATATCTCAAGCATACGCAAGGGAATATCTTCTACCTAACCGAGGAACAAAAATGTTTTGTTTCTCAGCATGCCACCTTTGTGAAAGGGAATTTCTTGTGAAGAAATTATTGGTTATGAGGTAGAACTGGAAACAGTTCCAGCTATACAAACTGCAGCTGATGATTTGGTAGAACCAAAGGATTCAGTAGATTCCAACGAACCTCAGCCTCTCCGCCGATCTAGTAGGGTTCCTCACCCACCTGAGAGATACTTCGGTTTCTCTATGACAGTAAGAGCGAGGATTGCATCTTGAGATGATGATCCAACTAGTTTCGAGCTGGCCATCAAGAGTGGGACTCTGTAAGAATGGCTGGATGCTTAGCGATCTGAGATGGAATCCTTATACACCAACAAAGTATGGACTTTGGTTGCTTTATCTGAAGGGTTAAATCCCCATCAGGAGCAAGTATATCTTGAGAAGATTACTTGGTGTACATGGAAAAGTTGAGACTTTCAAATCTAGACTCGTTAAGGTTTGCATCATAGACCAGTTGTGGCTAATGATGAAACCTTTTTCTGGGGCCTATGCTTAAGTCCATCCAGATCCTACTTGCTACGGCTACATACCATGACTATGATATCTGGCGGTTGGGTGTCATGACTGCTTTTCTAAATAATGATTTAGAAGACAGAGTCTATAAGTACACAGTCAGAGGGCTTCGTAGACAGTGGGAGCAGCGGAAATGTGTGCAAAATGTTTTATGTGATAAAGCAGGCATCGCGGAGTTGGAACGTCTGTTTTGATGTGGTAGCCAAAAAGTTTGACTTCATCAAAATGGTAGATGAACCTTGTATATACAAAAAGGTAGTAGGGAGTATGGTGGTGATCCTCGTAGAGTACGTGGATGACATACTCTTGATAGGGAAGGAGTTTCTTATGCTATGCTCGGTCAATCTCCGCTTATCACAAGGATTCTCCATATAGGATCAAAGTGATACCTACTAAATCCTGGGTTTTGGATCTATGAGATAGATCTAATTGGATGTTAGGATACTCACTAGTTGTAGTGAGATGGTATCTATTGATCCTGGGGAGAATCACTGGAAAGGTTCCAGGGTGATAAGAACGACTGAATGTCAGTCACAGGCATTGTCTTTACCCTCAGTAAAGGGACGGTATGTTGGAAGAGTTCCAAGCTAGATAACGTGGCATACTGACGATAAAGGCTGGATATATCGCTACCAAAGATGCTACCAAAGAGGCAGTCTGGGTGTATATTAGTTCATGAGATGAACTTCGTTCCTCCCATTGTGTGACAATGGAGTTATGGCTTATGCCAAGGAACGCCCGTCCCATCAGTGATCCAGACATATTCTTAGGTAGTATCACCTGATCGTGGAGATGGTTGATCTCCAGGGGATCGAGGTTAGGAGAGTAGACTCAGAGGACAACACGGCGGATCCACTCACAAAGGCCTTTCCCAGAGAGAGACTTTTATGGGATGGTTGTGTATGAGATATTACAACCACTGCTATCAGATGGCCCTAGTGCAAGTGGGAGATTGTTAGTTATATGTATGCCCTAGAGGCCATTATTATACATAGGATGTATATTGTAGTGGATGCTTGGACATATATAGGGATGACTTTCTTGCTCGATATGATAGTATGCTATCTGGTTACTCTTTACCTTAACGTGTACACTGATTGTCTCTCTGTTACATGTTGGTAAAGCCCTTAGGATGTGTACTTGACTACCTGAACTATGATGCAGATCATACTAGTGGGGACATGGTAGTCCATAAGTACATCCTTCGAGGTCCCTAGTCGTGGGTGTATCGAGACAGGGCATCGATATACCAGAGTAGACTAGCGTATACCTTCTCGACCCATACAGGTGGGCGATGGATGAACCCATATCCATTGGTGTTTGACATCAGAGATGATATACGGGTGCTCAGTAGAGACTGGGTACACTGGACGGACTCGCCGAGAACTCCCAGATGGTATTATACCTTACGTCAGATGGCAGTTCTCTGGTGACACTGGTGCAGGTTAGTCTGTAGACCCGAGATCGTCATAGAGTCTTGTGTGATTCCCACTGTGCTTTGATTTCCATCATACCATGTCCAAGAGGGCGTGCAAAAAGGTAGCTTTTGGGTACAGTCCCGAATCACATGGAGGCAATGAGCGATAGGAGGGGTTTCGTCTCTCCCGGTATAGGGAGTTTATGTTGCGCAATGCTCGATTGGCTATAACAGGAAGTCCTTGGCCAAGGCTGTTTTAGGGATGTACTGGTAAGTGTTACCAGTAGTTTCTTGACCCGTTATGAGCCTCATATCGACACGACTTATCGAGTTATTGGGGTCTGACGTTTACCACCCCTAGACAAGATATGCGACATATCAGACGAACAGACCGGACTGTACGGTAGTGTTACTGGTTGGATTCATAGGAGTGTGAGCGGGCTTGCTTGTTGATCTTCTGATCGCTCAATACCCGGGTGGCCGTTACGTTTAGCAGACCGCTTGCGGCTTGTGGGTGCTTGATATGATCATCACCTACTGCCGGCGTATTGACGAGTCTTTAGAGTCCTACACAGGGGTTTCCTGGCTCAAGCGAAACGAAATAGGAGCGCATATGAGATATGTGCGGGACCGAGAATAATACCAGTATGTGATACTGTATTCTATTCTCGCGATTTGTGATATTGATCGGTTATATACGATATAGCCGGGTTATCGGATCAAGTGTTGAATCGATAAGTTGTTACTATTGATATTAGTCGGTTATATGCGATATGACCGGATCGTTAAATCAAGTGTTGATTTAATGATTTAATGTATAATTATATATTTGATATATTACTTTACATTAACTAGTATTGGTTCACTTAAGATTGATTTTCTCACTTGAAAGTGTACATTGTTTATATGTGATATATGCAAATGTACATGTTTGTATCATGCTTGATGATACAAACAAGTTGTGTGTATGAGACTTGAACCATATCAAGGTTAGATTAGGGTTTAACTCAACCATGGTGCCATTATTTGTGGGATAAGTTTTCATTTGGATATAATTTCTTTTCTTCTTCTTCATCTTCATCAAGCTTGAAAAAGCTTGCTAGCTCCAATGGCATCATGAGAAAAAGAGTGAGAAATCCAATTCTAAAGTGAACCCACTTCCTATTTCTTCATCCTCTACCACTTGCCATGTAGTATAGGGTGTCCTCTTCACAAAGTTTTTGACCAAGTGAAGGAATAGCTTGAGTTTGAGTCTCCCCGACGTAGATCATCTTCGGCCTCGAAGTCAATGACCTAGCCCGATCATTTCTCCGACGAAACCATTTCTAGAGTCCGGGATCCGATGATCGCAGCGGAGGGACGTCAACACGGAGCTAAAGAAGTGGTGGGCCGGATCTACAAAGGTTGTAATTGTAAGTCCACGGTAGCGCCCCGGCCATCTAACAGACGCTAAATGCGGAACAAAAACTTTTAATGAAACTGGCGCTATCGTGTACCGTAACCCGGATCTGCCATTAAAGCTAAACTAACAAACTACAAAGGGGTAGAAACGTTATACCAAATGATCCGAGTCCTTCGGTCTTTAACCATCATCCCACGCTTTGTTGCGGCTGCTCCGATCTCCTGAATCTCCATTCTTATCTTCCAGGTGGCACCACGTCGACGGATCTTTAAACGGGCTCCTGCCTCTGAACCGAGGCAACTCGATCGTCAAGTTTGCTAAAAGAGATGACCAAGATGAAGTAGAGAATGAGTAGAACACTTTGTCTCGTTACGTCCAAGGTCACGGACGAACGGTTATGGAAGTTGCCTTTTGGATCGGGTGAAATGAGAAAGAGGTTATCTATTTTTCGTGAACCCAAATCTATCATAATCTTTTTCTAGTGAACAACAACCATCAAGTATGAGAGGGGGGGAGGCCGTCCATTTATAGGAGAGGAGGGAGGTGAGTGTAGGAGCTAGGAGGTGACAATAAGCAAAATATCTAGTGTGAACATAAAGTGTGAACACATAGTGTGAACACATAGTGTGAACACAAAGAAAGCAACCAATAATGAACAAGTGAGTCATAAGCCTTGTCACCACCTTCTAGATGCTTCTAGAATCTTCCACACTCATCCAAGAAAAGATAAATCCGTCTTTAACCGAATGTCAAAATGCGGCTGATAGAAAACTGGAAACTGGCAACTTTCAAAAGTGATCCTGAAACGAATTTCAGGATAACCCCGTATTAGTATAAACATACCCGCATTTGTATTACGACCGAATACAAATGCAACTGAGACAAAGATATTATATCTACACAGTATAATACTGGGTTCCGGCTTAAACCAAAGCCTACCAGCATTATCTGTCCGAAAAACGACACGTGCGAAAACGCACGTGCTTTTTTCGAACCTTGCCATATCACCATACGGCCTCTACAAGGTTTCACCCGAACTTGGGAAAGTGTCTGTGGGGAACTCTAATGACTCATCAATACACTGGCACTGGGTATAACCTCTAGCACGTCAGAGGTACAAGCTGCACGTAACGTTTTGCCTATGTATTGATTGGAAGGGAAGCTGACGAGCGAACTCATCTATAAACCCTACTGAGCCTGACAGTGACAATGTATATACAGTCCGGTCCATTCGTCTAAAGAGTATCGCATATCGAGTCTAGGGCGGTGGATAAAGTCAGACCCCTAATAACGCGATAAATCGTGTCGGCATGAAGCCCATCACCACCTGAGAAACTACTGATCCAAATCAGTAATTCTCCACTACCTCGGCCGAGGATTCCAAATGATGGCCACCCGTGCACTGCGCGACATCAACCCCCAATACCGGGAGAGACGAATCCCCGACGATCCGTTCACTTGCCTCCAATATGGCTCGGGACTGTACCCAACTAAAACCTGTTTGCACAACTCCTTTGAGCGTGGTAGGGTAGTAATCTAAGCACAGTGGGAACTCACATGAGACAAACGATGATCTCAGGTCGATGAACTAACCTGTACACATGTCACCAAGGAATTGCTATCTGACGATATGTATAATACCAACTAGCAGATTCCCGGCGAGTCCTGTCCAGTGTACTCATAACCTAATGAGCACCTGTATACATCTTAGGTGAAACAACTGACACCAGTGGCTTGTGAGACCGGCCATCGCCCCTCGTCGGGGTCTCGACTGTATACACTAGTCTACTCTGGAGTATCGATGCCCTGTCTCGAAACTCCCACGACCAGGGACACGTTTAAGGATGTGCTTACAGACCCCAGCTCCCACGTATATGATCGCCATCATACTGCTGGTAGTCAAGCAAGAATCCTATGGGCTCTATCAATCATGCAATAGTGAACTAAAGCATATATACGATGATAAAAACAAACCAGATAGCATACTATCATCTTGAGCAAGACTGTCATATCGGTATAGGTCCTGCCTCAATCATTGCAATCACGTACCTGCGATCCAATAATTGACTATGAGGGCACTATCCCCAACAATCTCCCACTTGCACTCAAGGCTAATTATTGCGATGTCGCATACTCACAGCCCGTGTGATACCGAACACCCAACTCCTCTACTAATCAGTTTCACAAAGCTAGTTTGTAAAACTCTTGTGTTCGAGAAATAGCCTCAGTGAGTGGATCCGTCCTGATGTTTCTTTCTATATCTCTCTAAATCTCAAATTCGCGGAGAAAGCCATCTCCCGAATCGAGTAATACCTGTCTTAGAATATGTCTGAATATCTGATGGGACCTAGTTCATAAATGAACTCCAAATCCAAACTTCTTAGACTGTATCGATAACTGAACCTAATCAGTATCTAGCACCATGCCTCCCACAGTATCCTCTTGGACCACCTGTCCATAATACTATCCCTCATCATAGGGAAAACTATAACTTTGACAATCACTCTGTCAACCATGTCACCTTTGAAGCCTAGAATGATAACTGTCTCCCGAAGGAGGCTACCGTCATCAAATCCGTAGAACATGCACTTATGTTCTAAAACTGCTTCCTTATGTTTCTTCAGGATTGGATTAATATAAACATATCGCATCTAGTGCAAAAACAACATCTGGTGTGGTACTTGACATCTTATGATTGACTCAATTGCCCAAGCAAATGATCTGCCAATCATGCACTTCCCTCTCCTCTTTAGTCTGTAAGACACCTTTAGAGAGGGTGACTCCATCACCTGCAGGTACACCACCATGCCAGGAGTCATCTATTCTAAAATACTATTAGAATACCGTCAAAGTACCCACATTGGGAAACTACTCTAATCAAGATCTGAAACCATAGATCTAGAAACCAGAATGTCTGATATTCTATCCATGTCCTTTGTGAAGAAACAACTGTGTAACAACCACAGTACAACCGATCGTAGTATAGGAATTTTACTTCCTACTCTGTGTATGTCATCCAAATACCAGGACATCACACTCTACTACCTTCTTAACAGATCCATCCCCTATTCTGATGAAGTCAAAGCTATAACTGTCTCATCAAAATTAGATGATCTAATCTCCATTATATTTGCTCAAGTCTATCAATAGACATAAGCTACTTGCCCACTATGCTTCCGCTGCTCCCACTGACTACGACAACCCTCTGGCAGAATAATATACACGTACACTTCTAAAGCTAGTTTAGAACGATGTTATACTTATCCTGTTGCCGGGTTTCATAGTCTGGAACAACAGTAGTGTCAAGTTTGGGTAAACAAGAACCTCTCTGTCACCGTTCTTGAGGCTACCGGAGTACCTCTCGGGTGTCTGAGGTTACCCACCATATCTGCGGAGTGGCTAATGGAATGTCTAACCTGATTGAATATATAGGTCCTATTAAATTTTCCGTAATCGTTTGCGGTTCTCGAATCACTTCCAGTTCTACCATACTCCCACTACTGTTTTCTGAAAAAATCCATTTTAATAAAACTGTGGCGAGTCAAGAACAATATCACTATTGATCTTCCAGATGGTAGAAAATGTCAACCCTCGTCAAAGCCAGGGTCAACCCACAAACTGCCATTACAGAAACGTGTCTTGAGTTATCCAGTGTCTGGTTTTAAGCATAAGCTGGACAATTCCCCGTATCTTAAGATCGTTAAGATATGAACCATTCTATATCCAATATAGAAATAGAGGCACTAATTTAATTGGAACCAGATTCAAATCATGCAGCTGTCTCCAGTGCATAACAACTTAATGGAGAAAGGCTAATCAGCATTACTCAATTTAGGAATCCATCCAATTATGAGTAACCTGAAAGAGAAACAAGTTTCTCAAAACCATTACTATCATCTGAATATCAATCACAAGAATCTATATCTTCAATCTCTTTGAAGAATCCCGATACTTGTGATACCTGGTTCTCTACTTCATTCTTATACCCACAACTTCTCAAAACTTAGACATTGTATTTCTACGAAACACTTGTCTAAAAACTAGAGAAGTTACAAGTAAATAGAACAGAGTACGAGGACCTACCCCTTTGTCCTGACGGACACATGACAACATACAATACTCTGTATAAGTCCGCTGAGTCGAATAACTCAAAACCTGTGCATCGTAGGTTGAAAACTGTACCCAGGTGATTTCCTCAAATATCACCAATTACAACGAATTCCTATATAATGAGGATGATCACCTAATTCCCAATAACTTCCTCACACTCATCATCTGTAAAACTATACAGATATGAGAATGAAGCCTGGTAAATACATACCCTTGGAGTAAGTATCTAATCGGGAAATCAGTTTTCTTTTAATAATGCGCAGTGAAACTGAAACATTTAAAAATGTCTCGTAGGGGTATCCTGGTATTCTTAGTAATGCCTCTTCCATAATCCAATTCATGACTTAACCGTATATTTTATTGCCATCTCTCCAAATCCCTTTATTTGTCTTTAGTCGTTACCTTCTGTACACCCTCGTTAGGCTAAATGGTTTTCTTCCTTCCCTACCGTTTGGCACCAGCCTATAGTTTGGAAGAAGACTATCCAGTAAGCATAATAGGTGTACCCTCCTAATCCTAGGAGTACTCGCAACTTGAGAGAAGGTGATGATAAAAGGAAATCTGAATAATACCTTATTCTATTTCTTCCGAACTGGGAAAAAGCAAAAGGTGAAATAGGAGTAGCGATGAAGTACGCGGTTTGGTCGTGAATGATAACAGTCGCAATTTACTTTGCCCTCTTTCTAATCCTTTTTATTTTGTCTTTACATATTACCTTCTGTACATCCTACTTAGGCTAATTGGTTTTCTTCATTCCCTACCTTTCGGCACCAGCCTATGGTTTGGAATAAGACTATCCAATAAGCGTAATAGGTGTACTCTCCTAAACTAAGGAGCCCTCGCAACCTGAGAGAAGGTGATAATAAAAGACAACTGAATAAACTAATTTTATTTCTCCTGAACCTGGATCCATCCTCGAAGAAGCCCCTTCGAGTTCGTATATAACCATACGATGGATCTATCCAATGGAAGTGGATATCCATAGTAATACGGGGTGTTCTGAGAAATACAAAGGGTAAAAGAAGGAGCGGCAATGACTTATGCAACTCGGACAATCCAAAAGTCTGTATTTTAAGAAGGTTCGGTCAACTTGGTTACTGAGTCATAGTCCAGGGTCGGTCAAAGGTCGCTGCCAAAGAGAGAGAGAGAAAAGAAACACTCTGCGTGCACTCTAGCCTAGATCAGAATGGTTATCACTTTATCTAATCAGGAAACTTCCCACTGTTATCTCAAATTCTCCTCCAAACCAGAAAGAAGAATTAGTCGGGATCACCCGAAGAGTAAACTAACTCATCAGTAGGAATCGGGATCCAACTATCATCGCATGATAACTTGATGGAAGCCACTCAAGTTATCACACTCCAGAAGGTATGCGCAAACTTGGCAAGTTTCAGTTTCTTTAGAAACTCCCGATGTTATTTTTTGCCTCATGCTCTTATAACCTTGACTTTGGCCAACAAATCATAAGTCACATGTCAAGTTCTACCCGTCATTATCCAGGTTAATTTGAACCCACCCGCACATGCCCTTGACTTTGGCCAACAAGGCAGAACGACTGTCCTAAACCGACACATCTATCTATGCAACAGATGAATACCCAGCAGCTACCAAACACTATGCATTGACTTTGGCCAACAAACATAGCTTGAATACTACTGACCATCCATAGGAAATGACGGAGGGCTACGGCTGGTTTTCGGCGAAAAACCTTTAACGTAATGAACATAATCTCGTTGAAGGAAACTGATAGCTTTTTATAAATGTCACGACCCGAAAGTACGGAACGTGACCGACACTTAGATTATGAAACGTTTAGAGGCGCAACGTAACCTAAGTAAGCCGAAGCCCAGAAATCTAAACCATATAAAAGAAGAAGAAGTAAAAGAAAACATGAAGAAAACAAGTTTAAAAGCATCAGCAAATTTTCCCAAAAATTTCGGCAGAGTCTCCTCTGTAAAAACTGGCCCCAAACGGGTACAACAAGTATAACATATACAAACAATAAAAACCATACCCAAACGGGAGCTAGCTCTACGCCAAAAGGCGGAAACAACCACACCAATGCACAATAGTATACAACGCCAAAGGGCGAGGCTCAAAATTCAAAAGAAAACAAAACCATCAGATATCATAATAATACACGCGCGACTCTAAGGTCGAAATAAACAAATGGTCCAGTAAACTATCAAGTAATACAAGTTTGGTTGATGGAGCTCTCTAGATACAAATGGAATAATAAAAATACAACGGTGGTCCAGATAAAAATTAACCAACCTACCGTGCAAATCACCCGGAAAGAAATCATGTGCCAGCAATCTGTCAAGGAACCCTGTACATCAACCTGTAATAAAATTTGGCACAACGGGGGTGAGTTGCCAACTTGTGAGTAGAAGACATCTACGAAAAGAAATCGAATGCACGACGCTATCCTAGGTCATAATAATATACTAATATACTCCTAGTCATCAAGTAAGACAGAATAATAAGCTACGTGTAAATGAAAATACTCCGTGCTCGTGTCAGTGCCTCATATAGTACTATGTCATATGAATGAGTATGCATGCACCATGAATGTAAAACAATAAATCCTGAAATCTGGATATATCTGTATAAGAAATCTTTAGCTTTTATCAGGGTAAAATTTGTATAGAAATCTGAAACATCAACGATGAAATCCATGGAAATCCGTGTCAAGTATCGACACAAAACATGTAAATCTCAAGTCTCAATACCTCATAATCTCCATATCTCATAGTCTCAATATCTCGGGCTCCGTCAGTCCGGATCGGCCCATATCATCAAATCTCACGACAACGGTCGGTATCCTCCGGATATCCGCCGCGCCAGACATCACCGGTAGGTAGTCCTCCCCTGTCAGGCTCATCGTCTACAACTCGATCTTCTTGCCCCGGGGTACCATACCGGGCCCACCATGTACCCGAGACGGTTCATCCACTCCTCGAATCGGGTCTCGAAATCCAACAGAAAACATGAAATCTCATGGTGGACGACACATACATCACGAGAAAACCGCATCTTATATTTTAAAAAGAGAGGAGGAGAGAGAGAGAAGTTTTTATATATTCTTGCGGTTTTCCCCAAAATCCAGAAATTTCATAGAAATCCAAAATCCCAAAATCATGAGTAAGTATATGATAAGTGTCGGCATATGCCCCATAATACTGCATGATAACATGAAAATGTGGATGCATGAAATGTCTAAATAATAAATACCATGTCTATACTAACATCAGAGAGTAATCACAATATTATATCGATCTTGTTGGAGATAGTGCCCTCAGAGTCAATTATTGGATCACAGGCACGTGATTGCAATTATTGAGGGAGGACCTATCCCGGTAGGACAGTCTTACTCGAAATGATAGTATGCTATCTCGTTTATCTTTATCATCGTGTACTGCTTTAGGTGACTTGGCATGTCGCTATTACACGTTGATAGAGCCCCTAGGATTCTTGCTTGACTGCCAGCAGTATGATGGCGATCATATACGTGGGAGCTGGTAGTCTATAAGTATATCCTTAAAAGGTCCCTAGTCGTGGGAGTTTCGAGACTGGGCATCGATACTCCATTAGTAGACTAGTGTATACAGTCGAGACCCCGACGAGGGGCGGTGGCCGGTCTCACAAGCCACTGGTGTCAGTTGGTTCACCTAAGATGTATACAGGTGCTCATTGGGTTATGAGTACACCGGACAGGACTCGCCGGGAACCTGCTAGTTGGGATTATACCAGACGTCAGATAGCAGTTCCCTGGTGACATGTGTACAGGTTAGTTCATCGACCTGGGATCGTCATTTGTCTCGTGTGAGTTCCCACTGTACTTTGATTACTACCCTACCACGGCTCAAAGGAGTCGTGCAAACCGGTTTTAGTTGGGTACAGTCCCGAGCCACATGGAGGCAGTGAGCGGATCTGCAGGGGTTCGTCTCTCCCGGTATTGGGAGTGAGGTCGCGCTGTGTCTAGGAGAGCCATTACACAAAGCCCTCGGCCGAGGCAGGAGATTTACTGGTAGGTATTCCAGTAGTATCTCAGGGTGTTCTGGGCTACACTCCGACACGACTTGTACCGTTTTTGGGGGTCTGACTTTTACCAACCCCCTAGGCCCGCCATGCGATACTCATAGACGAACGAACCGGACTGTACGGATATTGTCACTGACAGGCTCAGTAGGGTGTCGGGATGAGTTCGCTCATCGACGTCCCTTTTAGTCAATAGCTGGTGGCCCGTCACGTATGGCTAATACCTCTGACGTGCTAGTGGTTAAATCCACAGCCATAGTATTGACGAGTCTTTAGAGTCCACCACACAGACAGTTACTCAGCTTTCGGGCGAAACGCTGTAGAGGCCGTATGGAGATATGGCAGGGTTCGATCAGATACTTGTGGTATTGCACGGATCGTGATCGGACGGTTTTTACTAGCTGGCTTTGGTTTAAGCCGGATCCTAGTATTAGATAGTGTAGTTTTGTCTCTTTGCATTTGTATTTCGGTCGGAATACAAATGCGGGTGTGTATGCACAGTATCGGGGTTTTCCTGTAATTTATTACGGGACCAGTTTTCTGGAGTTGCCAGTTTGCATTCCGTTCCGGCCGGTTTTCCTTTGTTCTTTCCCAGCCGGACTTTTCGGTGGAGGGTGTTATTTGCAAGTTTGCAAATAACACTTTAGTGGAGGGGTTTCTTGCACTTGTGCCTTCCTCATCATGAGATTCCATTCTAATCCCTTTACTTGCATTTATTATGAAGAGAGGTGAAAGGATTTGAGATGGGAAATTGATTTGATCACTTTCTTTTAGTTTATCATTTCTTTTTCTTCCATCATAATTTAGATTCCCTTTTTTACCACCCTGTTCAAGGGGGCCGGCCACTGTTGATTAGGAGAGAGAGAGAGGTTAATTTGTGTGGCAATTTGTTTGTTGCAATTTTCGTGGGCCCCCCCTTGTGTGTGCTCTGGTAGTTCTTTTGTGATGAGGATTAATTTCTTTAAGGGAAAATGAAATTAATTCATGCTTGGCACTTCATTTTTCCAGAGAGCGTTCTTCTTTGGCCGAGCTCTTTCATTTTTGATTGCATGCTCCATTCTTTTTCCTAGCAAGCATCTATGGAAAATTCTTGTGCAAAAATTCCTCCATAAATGGCAACCTCATAAACCCCAAGGAGACATGGCTACTACACTATTCTACAGCATCTCTTGGACGCGTCGGCTAGCCAACTTCGCGCCCGAGTTGCCTCGGTCCAGAGGTGGGAGCCCGTATACGAGCCCGGCTACGTGGTGTTTTTCCGACGAGACGACGACGGGCGGAGATCCGCGGGAGATCGGAGTGGAGATGAAGACCGAAGGACACGGATCGCTTGGTAAACTTCTCTACTCTTTTCTTGTAGTTAGCTAGGACTAGTTAATGGTTCGACCCGGGTTTATTGTCCGCGGTAGCGCCAGTTTAAAAGAAAAGAAAATTTTTATTCCGCATTTTGGCCTCGTATAGACGGCCGGGGCGCTGCCGTGGCGCAACATTGTATCAGAGCCACGCCGTTAACTTAGTCTAGCTTTGTGTAATGTGTTTTTCAATTCCGATCGATCGAAATGTCCAAAACCCGTATTTTCCTCACGACAGTTTTCTGTTGAAATTTTTTAGAGTCTAAAAATTTTTCAGGTTGCATAAAAGTACTGTGCTGGAAGAATTAAGACTTCTGGGAAAATTCGAGTCATTGACCTTTCACCAGGAGCGCGGAACCGCGGCCAATACCCACTTGGGGCCGCGGTTCCGCCGCAGTGTGTACGGATCAATGGGCCGGGTTTTTCTAGTGGGCTTTTTGGGTTGAATTTAGGGGTTTTGGAACATTAATTTTGGGCCCAGAATTTCTTGATGTGCTACAGTTATGCTTTGGGGCCCACTTGTTAAAATTTGATCGGTCGGATATTTTAAACACATTTTTCACAGTATTTACATTATATCTGCGACCGTGAATGTCACTTGATCGGTAAATCCTGTCTAACTGCTATAGCCCGGTTAGACGGATTTGCGAACGTGACCTTCACGTTGATGTTCTATGTAGTTGCTGTGTAGTTGCGGATCGGTCGTGGGGATAGCCTGGATGCAATGCTAGTACTGTCTTGTTGTATTATGTACATTTGATATTGCGGGGCGAGCGTCCGACATGTGGACTGCCGTCACTGCCTGATTGTATTATTATTTTGGGGCACGACCAGATTGCGGTCGATGTACCCGGTGTATGTATATTTTACTTTCTGTACTAGGATTGACCCAGGAGGGGTGCCCAAGTTACCGGATTCCGTGAAGTGCTGGGTGGTCCATTCACGGTGCTGAAGGGGGCTGCCCCACTTCAGGTTTTGGCGGGTAACTTGCCGCGCCCGTAGGGGTCTAGGATTTTCATTGCGCAGGCTATCCACACGACCAGGGGAACGTCGGGTTTCAGCAGCGGCTCTGTGAAACCCGGGGATCCCAGATATCTGTATTGTTCTGTGATGCTGATTACTCTCTGTGATGTTTCTTTTGATCACGCCTTGAGCGAAATATAATATATTGGTATATATATTAGTAGATGTTGTATATGTTTTACATCCGCGCTAGTCCAGTTCCCGCTCTGTCGTTAGTTAGCTAACCTAACGGGTAATGACGGGACCCAGTGGCGAATGCGGATGGCATATACGTACATCAGTATATTTTCGTTCTTTGTGGTGTGATCATATGATGGGACTGCATTGATTCGGATCAATGCAAGTTAAAAACAAACCTATTCTGATGTTGTTGGAACAGTTTTTCAAAAAGCTGTTATTGCAAGGGCGTTCTCTTTTGTTTTGCACAGTGGTATTCGGTTATGAATATCCAGCACCTCAGTCGACGAGGCAAGGGCCGAGATCCCTTCATCGGGAGTGACCCCTTGGACAGAAGTTTGCGTCAGGGCAATAACTTCACTATAGCCGATTGCCTTTTGCTTTGCATCGTGGTATTCAGTTGGAATATCCTGCACCCCATCCTACGGGGAAAGAGCCGAGATCCCTTTACCGGGAGTGACCTCTTTAGCAAAGGTTTTCGTCACTATATTTTTATAAAAGGCTATGCAGTTCCTTCAACGATATCAAGTTCATTACGTTAAAGGTTTTTCGCCAAAAACCATTCGTAGCCCTCCGTCATTTCTTACGGGTATTATTTAGTATTCGTGCTGCGTTTGTTGACTCCGTCAAGGCGTAGTGTACGGTAGCTAAGTAGTGCTTGTTTGTTGCATAAATGGGATTGGTTAGGACAGTCGTGCGGCCTTGTTGACTCCGTCAAGGGCACGTACGGGTGGGTTTAATGCAATCCAGATAATGACGGGTTGAACTTGATTAGGACTCTTTGATTTGTTGACTTCGTCAAGGTCACTTGGGTCCTAGGGGTAAAAACTAACATCGGGAGTTCCAAAAGAACTGAAACTTGCCAGGCATGCGCATACCTTCTGGAGTGTGGTGACGTGAGTGGATTCCGTCACGTTATCATACGATGATAGTTGGATCCCGATTCCCACTGATGAGTTAGTTTACTCCTCGGGTGATCCCGACTAATTCTTCTTTCAGGTTTGGGGAAGAATTTGACGGTACAGTGGGAGGTTTCCAGATTAGATAAATTGGTAACCATTCTGATCTAGGTTAGAGTGCACGCTGAGTGTTTCTTTTCTCTCTCTCTTTGGTAGCGACCATTGACCCGACCTGGACTATGACTCAGTGACCGAGTTAACCGAACCTTCTTATAAGACTGGCCTTTTTGGATTGTCAGAGTTGCAGACCTCATTGCCACTCCTACTTTTACCCTTTTCTCCAGGACACCCCGTGTTACTACGAAGGTCCACTTCCATTGGACAAAACCATCGTATGGTTATATACGAACTCGAAGGATTTATTCGAGGATGGTTTCTGGTTCTGGAGAAAACGAATAGGACTATTCAGTTGTCTTTTCTTTTTACCTTCTCTCAGGTTGCGAGTACTCCTTGGCTTAGGAGATAGTACGCCCATTACGCAAATTGGATAGTCTTCTTCCAAACCATAGGCTGGTGCCAACCGGTGGGGAATGAAGAAAACCAATTAGCCTAAACGGTGTACAGAAGGTATTAAGTTAAGACAAAGAAAGGGATTAGAAGGAGGGCAAAGTAAATTGCGACTGATATTCACGACCAAACCAAGTGTTTCTTTACCACTCCCACTTCACCTTTGTATTTCTCCAGGACACTCCGTATCACTATGAAGATCCTCAGTTTATTTGGATATTCCATCGTATGGTTATATACGAACTCGAAAGGAACTTGTTCCAGTTCGGGGATGGATTCTGGTTCAGGAGAAATAGGAATAAGGTTTATTCGGTTGTCTTTTATCATCACCTTCTCTCGCATTACGAGTGTTCCTAGGATTAGGACAGCACACCCATTATGCTGATTGGATAGTCTTCTTCCAAACCATAGGCTGGTGCCGAACGGTAGGGATAGAAGAAAACCATTTGGCCTAAAGAGGTGTGCAGAAGGTAATGACTAAAGACATAAAAAAGGGATTTGGAGAGGTGGCAAAGAAATATACGGTTACAGTTGTGAATCTGGATAATGGAAGAGGCATTACTATGAATACCAGGATACCCCATCGAAACATCTCAATGTTTCAGTTTCACTGTGTACTGTTAAAAGAAAACTGATTTCCCAATTAGTCCTTACTCCAGGGTATGTATTTACCAGGTATGATTCTCATATCTGTATAGTTTTACAGATGATGAGTGGGAGTAAGCTATTGGGAATTAGGTGATTGTTCTCATTATATCGGGATTCGTTGTAATCGGTGATATTTGAGGAAGTCACCTGGGTTGTTTGCCGGACGGCATACATTTGGTTTTGAATATCCGCTGTCATGCACCAATTTCAAATTGATATATCTGTACGTCTATTTTTATAGAGTGAGATATACCTTTTTGAGATTATGTCTATGACATTTACCTATATCAGTGGATGGTTAGGTAAGGAGCATTAAACAGCGGTGTAATTCTTCTTAACCATAAGTACAGTTTTCAACCTACGACGCACAGTGAATGAGTCATTTGACTCAAGGAGCTTATACAGAATATTGTATATTGTCCAGTGTCCATTAGGACAGAGGGGTTGGTCCTCGTACTATATTCGGTTTACTTATGACTCCTCTAGTTCTTAGACATGTGTTTCATAGAAATGCAGGGTTGAAGTTTTGAGGAGTTATGGGTATATGAATAAAGTAGAGAACCAGGTATTGCAAGTATCGGGATTCTTCAAGGTGATCGAAGATGTAGATACTTGTGTATGGTATTCAGTTGATAGTAATGATTAAGAGAACTTGCTTCTCTTTCAGGTTACTCATAATTGGAAGCATTCCTAAGTTGAGTAACGCTGATTGGCCTCTCTCCATTTACTTGACATGCACTGGAGACAGCTGCATGATTTGAATCTGGTTCAATTAAATCAGTGCCTCTGTTTCTATATTGGATATAGAACAGTTCATATCATGACATTGTCAAGATACGGGGAGTTGTCCGGCTTATGCTTAAAACCAGACTCTGGATAACTCAAGGCACGTTTCCGTAATGGCTGTTTGTGGGTTGACCCGGGCTATGACGAGGGTTGGCTTTCTACCATTTAAAAGATCAATAGTGATATTGTTCTTGACTCGCCACAGTTTTAATAAAAATGTTTTTTTCAGAAAAAGTAGTGGGAGTATGGTAGAACTGGAAGTGATTCCAGAACCGCAAACGATTACTGAAGATTTGATAAGGAACCTAAAGATTCAATCTGGTTTGACATTCCATTAGCCACTCCGCGGATCTGGTGGGTAACCTCAGGCACCCGAGAGGTACTCCGGTAGCCTCAAGGACGGTGGCAGGGAGGTTCTTGTTTACCCAGACTTTCCATTGCTGTTGTTCCAGACTGTGAGACCCGGCAGGAGGATGAGTATAGCGTCGTTCTAAACTAGTTTTAGAAGTGCACGTGTATATGACTCTGCCAGAGGGTTGTCGTAGTCAGTGGGAGCAGCGAAAGCATTGGTGGACAGATTGCTTATGTCTATTTATAGACTAAAGAAGATATAGCGGAGATAGATCATCTATTTCTGATGTGACAGTCATAGGTTTGACCTCATCAGAATAGGGGATGGATCTGTTAAGAAGGTAGTAGGCTGTGATGTCCTGGTATTTGGATGACATACACAAGTAGGAAGTGATATTCCTATACTACGATCGGTTATACTTTGGTCGTCACACAGTGGTTTCTCCACATAGGACTTGGATATTATATCAGACATGCATGTTACTAGATCTATGGTTTTAGATCTAGATTTGGGTAGTTTCCCAATCTGGGTACTTGGACAGCATTCTATGAGTATTTAGAATGGACGACTCCTGGCACGGTAGTATACCTGCAGGTGATGGAGTCACCCTCTCTTAAGGTGTCTTATAGACTAAAATAGAGAGGGATGTGCATGATTAGCAGATCACTTGCATAGGCAATTGAGTCAATCATGAGATGTCAAGTACCACACCAGATATTGTTCTTGCAGTAGATGCAATAAGTTGATTTGATCCAATCCTGGAGAAACATTAGGAAGCCGCTTTAGAACATAAGTGGATGTTCTAGGGATTTGATAACGGCAGCCTCCTTTTAGGAGACGGTTATCATTCCAGGCTTCCAGGGTGACCTGGACGGCAGGGTGGCCGTCAGAGTTATAGTTTTCCCTCTGACGAGGGGCAGTATTTTGGACAGGTGGTCCAAGGCAATACTGAGGGAGGCATGGCGCAGGACACTGATTAAGTTCAGTAGTTGATACAGTCTAAGAAGTTTGGATTTGGAGTTCATTTATGAGCTAGGTCCCATCAGACATCCAGACATTCTAAGACAGGTATTGCTCATTTCGGGAGATGGTTTTCTCCGCGAACTTGAGATATAGAGAGATATAGAAAGAAACATCTGAGCGGATCCACTCACTGAGGCTATTCCTCGAACGCAATAATTTCGCAAACAGGCTTTGTGAGACTGACTAGTAGAGGAGTTGGGTGTTCGGTATCACACGGGCTGTGAGTACGCGACATCGCAATAATTAGCCTCGAGTGCAAGTGGGAGATTGTTGGAGATAGTGCCCTCAGAGTCAATTATTGGATCACAGGCACGTGATTGCAATGATTGAGGGAGGACCTATCCCGGTAGGACAGTCTTACTCGAAATGATAGTATGCTATCTCGTTTATCTTTATCATCGTGTACTGCTTTAGGTGACTTGGCATGTCGCTATTACACGTTGATAGAGCCCCTAGGATTCTTGCTTGACTGCCAGCAGTATGATGGCGATCATATACGTGGGAGCTGGTAGTCTATAAGTATATCCTTAAAAGGTCCCTAGTCGTGGGAGTTTCGAGACTGGGCATCGATACTCCATTAGTAGACTAGTGTATACAGTCGAGACCCCGACGAGGGGCGGTGGCCGGTCTCACAAGCCACTGGTGTCAGTTGGTTCACCTAAGATGTATACAGGTGCTCATTGGGTTATGAGTACACCGGACAGGACTCGCCGGGAACCTGCTAGTTGGGATTATACCAGACGTCAGATAGCAGTTCCCTGGTGACATGTGTACAGGTTAGTTCATCGACCTGGGATCGTCATTTGTCTCGTGTGAGTTCCCACTGTACTTTGATTACTACCCTACCACGGCTCAAAGGAGTCGTGCAAACCGGTTTTAGTTGGGTACAGTCCCGAGCCACATGGAGGCAGTGAGCGGATCTGCAGGGGTTCGTCTCTCCCGGTATTGGGAGTGAGGTCGCGCTGTGTCTAGGAGAGCCATTACATAAAGCCCTCGGCCGAGGCAGGAGATTTACTGGTAGGTATTCCAGTAGTATCTCAGGGTGTTCTGGGCTACACTCCGACACGACTTGTACCGCTTTTGGGGGTCTGACTTTTACCAACCCCCTAGGCCCGCCATGCGATACTCATAGACGAACGGACCGGACTGTACGGATATTGTCACTGACAGGCTCAGTAGGGTGTCGGGATGAGTTCGCTCATCGACGTCCCTTTTAGTCAATAGCTGGTGGCCCGTCACGTATGGCTAATACCTCTGACGTGCTAGTGGTTAAATCCACAGCCATAGTATTGACGAGTCTTTAGAGTCCACCACACAGACAGTTACTCAGCTTTCGGGCGAAACGCTGTAGAGGCCGTATGGAGATATGGCAGGGTTCGATCAGATACTTGCGGTATTGCACGGATCGTGATCGGACGGTTTTTACTAGCTGGCTTTGGTTTAAGCCGGATCCTAGTATTAGATAGTGTAGTTTTGTCTCTTTGCATTTGTATTTCGGTCGGAATACAAATGCGGGTGTGTATGCACAGTATCGGGGTTTTCCTGTAATTTATTACGGGACCAGTTTTCTGGAGTTGCCAGTTTGCATTCCGTTCCGGCCGGTTTTCCTTTGTTCTTTCCCAGCCGGACTTTTCGGTGGAGGGTGTTATTTGCAAGTTTGCAAATAACACTTTAGTGGAGGGGTTTCTTGCACTTGTGCCTTCCTCATCATGAGATTCCATTCTAATCCCTTTACTTGCATTTATTATGAAGAGAGGTGAAAGGATTTGAGATGGGAAATTGATTTGATCACTTTCTTTTAGTTTATCATTTCTTTTTCCTCCATCATAATTTAGATTCCCTTTTTTACCACCCTGTTCAAGGGGGCCGGCCACTGTTGATTAGGAGAGAGAGAGAGGTTAATTTGTGTGGCAATTTGTTTGTTGCAATTTTCGTGGGCCCCCCCCTTGTGTGTGCTCTGGTAGTTCTTTTGTGATGAGGATTAATTTCTTTAAGGGAAAATGAAATTAATTCATGCTTGGCACTTCATTTTTCCAGAGAGCGTTCTTCTTTGGCCGAGCTCTTTCATTTTTGATTGCATGCTCCATTCTTTTTCCTAGCAAGCATCTATGGAAAATTCTTGTGCAAAAATTCCTCCATAAATGGCAACCTCATAAACCCCAAGGAGACATGGCTACTACACTATTCTACAGCATCTCTTGGACGCGTCGGCTAGCCAACTTCGCGCCCGAGTTGCCTCGGTCCAGAGGTGGGAGCCCGTATACGAGCCCGGCTACGTGGTGTTTTTCCGACGAGACGACGACGGGCGGAGATCCGCGGGAGATCGGAGTGGAGATGAAGACCGAAGGACACGGATCGCTTGGTAAACTTCTCTACTCTTTTCTTGTAGTTAGCTAGGACTAGTTAATGGTTCGATCCGGGTTTATTGTCCGTGGTAGCGCCAGTTTAAAAGACAAGAAAATTTTTATTCCGCATTTTGGCCTCGGATAGACGGCCGGGGCGCTGCCGTGGCGCAACAGATCTAACCGTTAGCTGATTCTATCAATAAAAGATAATATGATCTAAAGTGTACGTGACATAGCAATTACCGATGATGATGTGTGTGAGCCGGCAAATAAGTGTGCGTGGAATATGCGCATCATCGGTAATGATGCTGGTGTCCTAACAGGCAGAGTTTTATACTGATTATAGAAACATATGAATGAGCATGAAACATTATGATTACGGTATGAATGTAAAGACGGATGTGTAATAACCACTCATCTGTGATATACAAGTATAACTACAACTATATGACTCGAGACTAAACTAGTGT
Organism: Agapanthus africanus; assembly: GCA_030015575.1. Taxonomy (NCBI): domain Eukaryota; kingdom Viridiplantae; phylum Streptophyta; class Magnoliopsida; order Asparagales; family Amaryllidaceae; genus Agapanthus; species Agapanthus africanus. The sequence continues at coordinate 198,044,208 of CM057347.1, read as the reverse complement.
CCATCTAACCTCTTAAGGAACTAAACCTAAGAAACTAGTCAATAAGAATTAAGAGTCCACCTAAGGTCTGAATCCATATCTCTAATAGTCGGCGATCCATCCTTAATAACATCTCGTACATAATACGGCTTCCTCGAATAAAGAGTGCGGATCAATCATCATATCTATGCCTCATACGGTAAAATCCATCGTACGGCATCCCAATATTGGGGTACGGTCAAGTATCACCTACGTGTCTCATCATTCGTATAATATCATCATCAACACATGTCAAGATCAAGGTGCTATACTGTAATCGCATACATCAATCATATATCATTGTCAGCATAAATATACATCGTTAATTTATCCTCAGAAATTTCATGTCATATGTATCATATTGTGATTAAGTCACACTTAGATCATATCGTAATCAAGTCACACCTATATGATATCATAATCAAGTCACATATATATGATATCGATATCAAGTCACACCTATATGATGTCGTAATCAAGTCACACCTATATGATATCATATCAGAATTTCAGGCACATGTTACGGTCCGGGTTCTATTTAGTGTCCCATATACTTCAATATCATCACCATCCTTTATTATTGTTCATGTACACAAATCCATTATCTATTTTCTAATGATCCGCTAATATCATAACACGACTGTATAGCCAAGAATCATGGCATCAGCCCAGTTATATTGTTTCATTCCCGTGTATCATATCACATCAATGTATCCCATATACGTGTTGTATATATATATATACCTATACCTAGTCCTATATATATATACACATACACGTATACACCACGTCGAGTTTCCGTGTGTGCGTGTGTGTGTATCTACCTGAAACCTACGAATCTCTTCCAAGATATTCATCCTCTGGTATGGTTTTCCTAAATCCGTCTAATCCAGCCTAGGGTCATTACTAGGGTCCTACTCATTAAGAATCTAGGGTCACATCTGGCTTCCTAATATCAATAAGTACCTATTCCTATTCTACATTTGCGGGGGTGCTAAACGCCATCCACCCGACTTTCCCCCCGTAGATATACATCTACTCACCTGGTCCATGTCTGCCGAAGACGGTGTCGCCATCCTCTTCTTCATCGCCCGCAGTCCACGTGAGGGGTACCTATACGCAAACATATATAGTATCGTAACTAAATCACGGACAAAAGTCAAAACGACACACGGAACGCGCATAGGTTAAAACCTATGTCCCGTTCACGCAAAAGAACCAAATATCGCTCGATATCGGCGTACAAACTCCGATTAATCGAGATAAACTTCAACAAACAACTCATAGTTTTAAAACTCATTACTTATAATATAAAATATGATTTAATTCATCGAAACCCTAAAATCCATCAAATCGCCCGATTTCGTAAAACCCGAAAATGCCAATTTACCATTTTTCTTCAAAACTTGACATTTAAATGAAACCAATGGTCATAAAACTCATTAAATAGCATAACTAGACTATAAAACCCATTACTATATTTTTTTATTACACAAATTTATATTAATACAAAATTTCTAGTTTGCAACTTTTATAAATTTTCAATATCTTACAAGCAAAATTCCACAATTCCACAACAACTTGATTTTGCATGAATTAATGTATTAAACTATAATTTATAATGATAATGATATAATTAAACCATAATTTATATTTTAAATCTCATTTATTTAAGAATTTCCAAAAACCAGTTAGCAAAAATAGCATTTTTATTAGTATTTTTCAATTATCAAAAGAAACTAGTGACCAAACTAAGTTTTTCATTCCTTAAACATGTCAATATCCTCATTTAAACAACAATCTAATGTTACAAACATTAATTGGAATTTATCTCACCAATATATATAATATATAGAAATCTAGTTTGCAAAAAAAATGGTTTAATTTAAACAATTTTGGATAACAATTTACAATATAACAACCATGCATGATTTTCCATTTCTAAAAGTGTTAAACATGTTATTATAACCCTAATGAATTAATAAAACCACAACTTGAATTTACAAACCCTAACTTGAATTTTAGAATTTGCAAATAGAATTAATTTAATAAATCTAATTATGCTTAAAAGAAACATCTAATAAAAATAAATCAAAAAAAAAAAAAGATTTATACCTTCACAACATGAAATCCAAACATGAAAATGAGCCTCCAAAATGAGTGCTTTCCATCTCCAAAATCCATGTAAAGATGAGCAAAGAATAGAGGGTAGGAATTAATTATGGTTTTGTGGATTTTTTATTGAATTTTTGATGAATTTTGATGATTTTTAATGCAAAAATGATTGGGGAAAAATTTTGGGGCTGCCCATGGAGGTGAGGCTGGCCATGAGGTGAGGAAAAGAGAGGAGAGTGAGAAAAGGTAAAGTAAAGTGTAGAAGGTTTCACAAAAATATCATACAATTAAGTCTTTTCATGAATTTATTTAAAAATTCTTTATTTTCATCACTCCATTTGACCTAGAATGGCCTAGAACCATGGATAAATTTGAAAATAAATTTTTTATGAAACACACTAGATTCTAATATGCAATGGTTTATTTTTATAAATTAAACCCATTCAAATTTGTAATTTACACTAATTTAGTGTATAAATAAAGCTTATGTTAATATTTAAAATAATTAATTTAGGAAAAATATTTAATTAAACTAAAAATTTATAAGTGGCTAAATAAACACCATTTACTAGTAATTACATAATTAAAATAGGTATTTTTAAATTTATAATGAAAAATAATTACGGTTTAGTTTTACGAAAAATACGTTTTACTTTACCGAAAATCATAAAACTCACTTAAACGATTTTATTTATTTAATTATTTATTTAATTATTTTTAAAACGTTACAATCTTCCCCCTTTTAAGAAATTCGGTCCCCGAATTTAAAGTAGAACTCCCCCCAATTACTAAAACATTCAGCCAAAACACTCAAATCGTCGGGGATCCGAAATCATCAATACACAACTAAAATCAACTCCGTCAAGCATAACACAATCATCGGAGTTATGACGAAAATAAAATATCGAAACCCAATACGAAAACCAACATAATATACATCAAAACTATAACTTATATATAGTGCGCATCATAGTAAAATCGTCCAAATATCTGGATAAAGAAGCACGCAAGAACCCCTTTTGAAAATTGCCGTGTGATGCACGTGTCACGACATAAGCATCGGACGTTTATTTAAAAAAATAGCTATATATATCTTTTATTTAACATACACATCCCGCCTGGTTATCAAATCAATAGTAATGATTATAAAAGCATACTGCTTAAACTGAATTCAATCCTAATCACATCATAAAAATATCATGTGCGTCCGGTGCGCACTGAAATCGAAACCAAATACAGATACCACGAATACACACAAAAACGAAACTAAGTGCAACAGGTGTGCACCAAAAACATCTGTCAAGTGCAACGGGTGTGCACGACTCAATATCAGGTGCATCTAATCTGCACAAAACCCCGATTTAGTACATCTGGTGTGCACAAAATCGCATCAAGTGCGCCAAGTGTGCGCAAGAATCTCAATCAGGTGCACATGGTGCATGAAAACATACACCGAATATCAAAATCGAATTCACAGTACGAAAGTGCATGAAAACTAGGTCGAAGCTTATGTCAAAATCATGTGTAACCATATGCACGAAATCAAATCAAAATCTCAAAATGTATTAAAACCAAATCAAGTACACTGGGTATGTACTAACAACATCAATACAACTGATATATGAAACACAAATTGAATGTAATGAAGGTACACATAAGAAATACCAATCGTAGAACAAAGTCCTCAAAATACCAAAATCCGATCAACGAAAATATAAAACTCAAATCACCAAATCACAATCGTAAACACTATCGTCAATGTGCGCCTCTTCCCCCTTTCCTCTGGTGTCGACTGCTTCGAATTCGTCTCTTCATAGGTGTGCTGACTGTGCTACCAATGGCAATACTCATATCTAGAGTCTCTCACATAGTCGATCCCTTCACCTGATATCCGGACTACATTGAACATTTCGATCGATCCATCAAAATCCCATAATTTCCCGAGAACTCAACACTCAAGTACAGTTTAAAAATATCCGGTACATACCCCAGCATCAATGGTCCAGCCGTAGAAGGGTAAATCTAAGCCTCACTAATGGCACCGCGGAACTGCCGTCAACCCTAAGGTTCAAGGGCGTTCTCGTGGTCATTATGTCGAGTTAGGGTTTCATTCTTCTAGAGGGTCCATCGAAATATCTGCATGTTCTTCCGAATACCTTAAACTTGGGAAAATGGTTTTCTGATAATCGTTCGAACCCTTTAACTTTGTCTGGACGGCATGTGAATACCCTTCATCCGCACGCTAAGCAATGCTTCAATCCTAAAGAATAACCAATACCCTAATGGTTATCGCATTCGAGCCGCAGCTCCCTCTGCCCGTGCGCCCGTGGTAACAGAAACCACCCTCCGATATCGACGAAGATAGATCAAAGGAACGAATGAAATACGGTGCAAACAAATGTACATCCTAAGGCTCCTTGAGCAGAGCAGCGTATCGTAAGTATGCCGCGGACCATACCCACGGTACGTTACTCTACCTAAATCGCCTACTCCATCAACCAAGGGTCACCTAGACTTACAAGGTTAAACCTAGCGCTTTGATACCAACTTTGTCACGATCCGAAAGTACGGAATGTGATCGGCACTTAGATTACGAAACGTCTAGAGGCGCAACGTAACCTAAGTAAGCCGAAGCCCAGAAATTTAAACCATATAAAAGAAGAAGAAGTAAAAGAAAACATGAAGAAAACAAGTTTAAAAGCATCAGCAAATTTTCCCAAAAATTTCGGCAGAGTCTCCTCTGTAAAAACTGGCCCCAAACGGGTACAACAAGTATAATATATACAAACAATAAAAACCATCCCCAAACGGGAGCTAGCTCTACGCCAAAAGGCGGAAACAACCACACCAATGCACAATAGTATACAACGCCAAAGGGCGAGGCTCAAAATTCAAAAGAAAACAAAACAATCAATATCATAATAATACAAGCACGACTCTAAGGTCAAAATAAACAAATGGTCCAGTAAACTATCAAGTAATACAAGTTTGGTTGATGGAGCTCTCTAGATACAAATGGAATAATAAAAATACAACGGCGGTCCAAATACAAATGAACCAACCTACCGTGCAAATCACCCGGAAAGAAATCATGTGCCAGCAATCTGCCAAGGAACCCTGTACATCAACCTGTAATAAAATTTGGCACAACGGTGGTGAGTTGCCAACTTGTGAGTAGAAGACATCTACGAAAAGAAATCGAATGCACGACGCTATCCTAGGTCATAATAATATACTAATATACTCCTAGTCATCAAGTAAGACAGGATAATAAGCTACGTGTAAATACAAATACTCCGTGCTCGTGTCAGTGCCTCATATAGTACTATGTCATATGAATGAGTATGCATGCACCATGAATGTAAAACAATAAATCCTGAAATCTGGATATATCTGTATAAGAAATCTTTAGCTTTTATCAGGGTAAAATTTGTATAGAAATCTGAAATATCAACGATGAAATCCATGGAAATCCGTATCAAGTATCGACACAAAACATGTAAATCTCAAGTCTCAATACCTCATAATCTCAATATCTCATAGTCTCAATATCTCGGGCTCCGTCAGTCCGGATCGGCCCATATCATCAAATCTCACGACAACGGTCGGTATCCTCCGGATATCCGCCGTGCCAGACATCACCGGTAGGTAGTCCTCCCCTGCCAGGCTCATCGTCTACAACTCGATCTTCTTGCCCCGGGTACCATACCGGGCCCACCATGTACCCGAGACGGTTCATCCACTCCTCGAATCGGGTCTCGAAATCCAACAGAAAACATAAAATCTCATGGTGGACGACACATACATCACGAGAAAACCGCATCTTATATTTTAAAAAGAGAGGAGGAGAGAGAGAGAAGTTTTTATATATTCTTGCGGTTTTCCCCAAAATCCAGAAATCTCATAGAAATCCAAAATCCCAAAATCATGAGTAAGTATATGATAAGTGTCGGCATATGCCCCATAATACTGCATGATAACATGAAAATGCGGATGAATGAAATGTATAAATAATAAATACCATGTCTATACAAACATCAGAGAGTAATCACAATATTATATCGATCTAGCCGTTAGCTGATTCTATCAATAAAAGATAATATGATCTAAAGTGTACGTGACATAGCAATTACCGATGATGATGTGTGTGAGCCGGCAAATAAGTGTGCGTGGAATATGCGCATCATCGGTAATGGTGCTGGTGTCCTAACAGGCAGAGTTTTATACTGATTATAGAAACATATGAATGAACATGCAACATTATGATTACGGTATGAATGTAAAGACGGATGTGTAATAACCACTCATCTGTGATATACAAGTATAACTACAACAATATGACTCGAGACTAAACTAGTGTCCATCTAACCTCCTAAGGAACTAAACCTAAGAAACTAGTCAATAAGAATTAAGAGTCCACCTAAGGTCTGAATCCATATCTCTAATAGTCGGCGATCCATCCTCAATAACGTCACGTACATAGTACGGCTTCCTCGAATCAAGAGTGTGGATCAATCATCATATCTATGCCTCATACGGTAAAATCCATCATACGGCATCCCAATATCGGGGTACGGGTCAAGTATCACCTACGTGTCTCATCATTCGTATAATATCATCATCAACACATGTCAAGATCAAGGTGCTATACTGTAATCGTATACATCAATCATATATCATTGTCAGCATAAATATACATCTTTAATTTATCCTCAGAAATTTCATGTCATATGTATCATAATGTGATTAAGTCACGCTTAGATCATATCGTAATCAAGTCACACCTATATGATATCATAATCAAGTCACATATATATGATATCGATATCAAGTCACACCTATATGATGTCGTAATCAAGTCACACCTATATGATATCATATCAGAATTTCAGGCACAGGTTACGGTCCGGGTTCTATTTAGTGTCCCATATACTTCAATATCATCACCAGCCTTTATTATTGTTCATGTACACAAATCCATTATCTATTTTCTAATGATCCGCTAATATCATAACACGACTGTATAGCCAAGAATCACGGCATCAGCCCAGTTATATTGTTTCATTCACGTGTATCATATCACATCAATGTATCCCATATACGTGTTGTATATATATATATACCTATACCTAGTCCTATAAATATATATACACACATACACGTATACACCACGTCGAGTTTCCGTGTGTGCGTGTGTGTGTATCTACCTGAAACCTACGAATCTCTTCCAAGATATTCATCCTCTGGTATGGTTTTCCTAAATCCGTCTAGTCCAGCCTAGGGTCATTACTAGGGTCCTACTCATTAAGAATCTAGGGTCACATCTGGCTTCCTAATGTCAATAAGTACCTATTCCTATTCTATATTTGCGGGGGTGCTAAACGCCATCGACCCGACTTTCCCCCCGTAGATATACATCTACTCACCTGGTCCATGTCTGCCGAAGACGGTGTCGCCATCCTCTTCTTCATCGCCCGCAGTTCACGTGAGGGGTACCTATACGCAAACATATATAGTATCGTAACTAAATCACTGACAAAAGTCAAAACGACACACGGAACGCTCATAGGTTAAAACCTATGTCCCGTTCACGCAAAAGAACCAAATATCGCTCGATATCGGCGTACAAACTCCGATTAATCGAGATAAACATCAACAAACAACTCATAGTTTTAAAACTCATTACTTATAATATAAAACATGATTTAATTCATCGAAACCCTAAAATCCATCAAATCGCCCGATTTCGTAAAACACGAAAATGCCAATTTACCGTTTTTCTTCAAAACTTGACATTTAAATGAAACCAATGGTCATAAAACTCATTAAATAGCATAACTAGACTATACAACCCATTACTATATTTTTTTATTACAGAAATTTGTATTAATACAAAATTCCTAGTTTGCAACTTTTATAAATTTTCAACATCTTACAAGCAAAATTCCACAATTCCACAACAACTTGATTTTGCATGAATTAATGTATTAAACTACAATTTATAATGATAATGATATAATGAAACCATAATTTATATTTTAAATCTCATTTATTTAAGAATTTCCAAAAACTAGTTAGCAAAAATTGCATTTTTATTAGTATTTTTCAATTATCAAAAGAAACTAGTGACCAAACTAAGTTTTTCATTCCTTAAACATGTCAATATCCTCATTTAAACAACAATCTAATGTTACAAACATTAATTGGAATTTATCTCACCAATATATATAATATATAGAAATCTAGTTTGCAAAAAAAATGGTTTAATTTAAACAATTTTGGATAACAATTTACAATATAACAACCATGCATGATTTTCCATTTCTAAAAGTGTTAAACAAGTTATTATAACCCTAATGAATTAATAAAACCACAACTTGAATTTACAAACCCTAACTTGAATTTTAGAATTTGCAAATAGAATTAATTTAATAAATCTAATTATGCTTAAAAGAAACATCTAATAAAAATAAATCAAAAGAAAAAGATTTATACCTTCACAACATGAAATCCAAACATGAAAATGAGCCTCCAAAATGAGTGCTTTCCATCTCTAAAATGTGGGTAGGAATTAATTCGGGTTTTGTGGATTTTTTATTGAATTTTTGATGAATTTTGATTACTTTTAATGCAAAAATGATGGGGGGAAAATTTTGGGGCTGACCATGGAGGTGAGGCCGGACATGAGGTGAGGAAAAGAGAGGAAAGTGAGAAAAGGTGAAGCAAAGTGTAGAAGGTTTCACAAAAATATAATACAATTAAGTCTTTTCATGAATTTATTTAAAAATTCTTTATTTTCTTCACTCGATTTGACCTAAAATGGTCTAGAACCATGGATAAATTTGAAAATAAATTTTGTATGAAACACACTAGATTCTAATATGCAATGATTCATTTTTACAAATTAAACCCATTCAAATTTGTAATTTACACTAATTTAGTGTATAAATAAAGCTTATGTTAATATTTAAAATAATTAATTTAGGAAAAATATTTAATTAAACTAAAAATTTATAAGTGGCTAAATAAACACCATTTACTAGTAATTACATAATTAAAATAGGTATTTTTAAATTTATATTGAAAAATAATTACGGTTTAGTTTTACGAAAAATACGTTTTACTTTACCGAAAATCATAAAACTCACTTAAATGATTTTATTTATTTAATTATTTTTAAAACGTTACAATAAAATATAGTGACGAAAATGGTTTGCTAAAGAGGTCAATCCCGGTGAAGGGATCTCGGCTCTTTCCTCGTGGAATGAGGTGCAGGATATTCCATCTGAATACCGCGATGCAAAGCAACTTGTAATCGACTATATTAAAGTTACTACCCTGACGTAAACTTCTGCCCAAGGGGTTTTTCCCGGTGAAGGGATATCAGCCCTTGCCTCGTCGAATGAGGTGCAGGATATTCCAACTGAATATCACTATGCAAAACAAAAGGAAACATCTTTGTAATAACACTTTTTAAATTGGTTCCAACAACATCAAATATAGGTTTGTTTTATCTTTACATTGATAAGAATCAATGCAGTCCCATCAATCAATCACACCGGAAAAGAACGAAAATAAAATGTACGTATATGCCATCTGCATTCGTCACTGGGTCCCGTCATCACCCGTTAGGTTACTTAACTAACGACAGAGCGGGGGCTGGACTAGCGCGGATGTAAAACATATACAACATCTAATAGTATATATACCAATATACAATAATCGTTCCAGGCGTGATAATATGCAACATTACAGAAAAGTAATAAGCATCACAGAACAATACAGATAATCTGGAATCCCCGGGTTTCACAGAGCCGCTGCTGAAACCTGACGTTCCCCTGGTCGTGTGGATAGCCTGTGCAATGAAACCTAGACCCCTACGGGTGCAGCACGTTACCCGCCAAAACCTGAAGCGAGGTAGTCCCCACAGCACAGTGAATGGAACACCCGGCACTTCACGGAATCCGGTAAATTGAGCACCCCTCCTTGGGTCAACCTGTACCCCCTACGTGTGCGGCGAATAGTCTGCCAATTCTAGAGTGAGATCCCTCTGCCTCTCAATGCCATGAGATACGGACCCGTTGCCCTCCAGAACACGGCCATCCGTGTACTCCTTCGCGGGATAAACCTAGTACAGAAATAAAAATAGTACAACAGGTACATCGACCGCAACCTGGTCGTGCCCCAAAAGATATTATACAAACAGCTAGTAACGGCAGTCCACATGTTGGACGCTCGCCCCGCAATAACAAATGTACAAATAAATCCAAACTGCACTATCATTGCACCTTGCTATCCACCACGACATATCCGCAACATCACAGCACAACACAGAACATCAACGCGAATGTCACGTTCGCAAACCCGTCTAAAAGAACTATAGCAATCAGACACGGTTTACCGATCAAATGACATTCCCGGTCGGAGATATAATGAAAGTACTGTAAACTAACAAGTTTAAAATTTCGATCGACTAAATTTCCCGAAGTGGGCCCCACAATCATCTGTTGTACAGTAACAAAATCTGGGCCCAAAATATATATACCAAAATCCCCAATTTCCAGTAAAAAAGCCACTGTGCAAATTTGGTGCACTGATCTCACAGAATGGCCGTGGAAGTGCGGTCAAACCTTAGGTTTGACCGCGATTCCGCGGCGATCTTGTGAGATCACGTGACCAAATTTTGACGGTGAGCTTAGAAAACCCTGCTGAATTTTCTGTTATATGTAGAATTATTTTTAGACACTGTTTAAAATCAACAGAAAATCAGAACATGGATTTTTGCGGTTTTTGAAAATCCGTTCGATCGATCTTTTAAACGCGTTAGCACAAGTTAGTATAGCTTAATGGTGAGGCTCTGATACCACTGTAAGTCCACGGTAGCGCCCCCGGCCGTCTAACAGACGCCAAATACGGAACAAAAACTTTTAATGAAACTGGCGCTATCGTGTACCGTAACCCGGATCTGCCATTAAAGCTAAACTAACAAACTACAAAGGGGTAGAAACGTTATACCAAGTGATCCGAGTCCTTCGGTCTTTAACCATCATCCCACGCTTTGTTGCAGCTGCTCCGATCTCCTGAATCTCCAATCTTGTCATCCAGGTGGCACCACGTCGACGGATCTTTAAACGAGCTCCCGCCTCTGAACCGAGGCAACTCGATCGTCAAGTTTGCTAAAAGAGACGATCAAGATGAAGTAGAGAATGATTAAAACACCTTGTCTCGTTACGTCCAAGGTCACGGACGAACGGTTATGGAAGTTGCCTTTTGGATCGGGTGAAATGAGAAAGAGGCTATCTATTTTTCGTGAACCGGAATCTATCATAATCTTTTTCTAGTGAACAACAACCATCAAGTATGAGAGGGGGGAGGCCGGCCATTTATAGGAGAGGAGGGAGGTGAGTGTAGGAGCTAGGAGGTGAAAATAAGCAAAATATCTAGTGTGAACACAAAGTGTGAATACATAGTGTGAACACAAAGTGTGAACACAAAGAAAGCAACCAATAATGAACAAGTGAGTCATAAGCCTTGTCACCACCTTCTAGATGCTTCTAGAATCTTCCACACTCATCCAAGAAAAGATAAATCCGTCTTTAACCGAATGTCAAAATACGGCTGATAGAAAACTGGAAACTGGCAACTTCCAAAAGTGATCCTGAAACGAATTTCAGGATAACCCCGTATTAGTATAAACATACCCGCATTTGTATTACGACCGAATACAAATGCAACTGAGACAAAGATATTATATCTACACAGTATAATACCGGGTTCCGGCTTAAACCAAAGCCTACCAGCATTATCTGTCCGAAAAATGACACGTCCGAAAACGCACGTGCTTTTTCCGAACCTTGCCATATCACCATACGGCCTCTACAACGTTTCGTCCGAACTTGGGAAAGTGTCTGTGGGGAACTCTAATGACTCATCAACACACTGGCACTAGGTATAACCCCTAGCACGTCAGAGGTACAAGCTGCACGTAACGTTTTGCCTATGTATTGATTGGAAAGGAAGCTGACGAGCGAACTCATCTATAAACCCTACTGAGCCTGACAGTGACAATGTATATACAGTCCGGTCCATTCGTCTAAAGAGTATCGCATATCGAGTCTAGGGGGTGGATAAAGTCAGACCCCTAATAACGCGATAAATCGTGTCGGCATGAAGCCCATCACCACCTGAGAAACTACTGATCCAAATCAGTAATTCTCCACTACCTCGGCCGAGGATTCCTAGTGATGGCCACCCGTGCACTACGCGACATCAACCCCCAATACCGGGAGAGACGAATCCCCGACGATCCGCTCACTTGCCTCCAATGTGGCTCGGGACTGTACCCAACTAAAACCTATTTTCACAACTCCTTTGAGCGTGGTAGGGTAGTAATCTAAGCACAGTGGGAACTCACATGAGACAAACGACGATCTTAGGTCGATGATCTAACCTGTACACATGTCACCAGGGAATTGCTATCTGACGATATGTATAATACCAACTAGCAGATTCTCGGCGAGTCCTGTCCAGTGTACTCATAACCTAATGAGCACCTGTATACATCTTAGGTGAAACAACTGACACCAGTGGCTTGTAAGACCGGCCACCGCCCCTCATCGGGGTCTTGACTGTATACACTAGTCTACTCTGGAGTATCGATGCCCTGTCTCGAAACTCCCACGACTAGGGACACGTTTAAGGATGTGCTTACAGACCCCAGCTCCCACATATATGATCGCCATCATACTGCTGTTAGTCAAGCAAGAATCCTATGGGCTCTATCAATCATGCAATAGTGAACTAAAGCATATATACGATGATAAAGACAAACCAGATAGCATACTATCATGACTGTCATATCGGTATAGGTCCTGCCTCAATCATTGCAATCACGTACCTGCGATCCAATAATTGACTAAGTACATGTGATAAAAATTACATCGGGAGTTTCAAACATACAGGAAACTTGACAGGCATGCGCATACCTTCTGGAGTGTGATAACTTGAGTGGATTCCATCAAGTTATCATGCGATGATAGTTGGATCCCGATTCTCACTGATGAGTTGGATTACTCTTCGGGTGATCCCGACTAATTCTTCTTTCAGGTTTGGAGGAGAATTTGAGATTACAGTGGGAGGTTTCCTGATTAGATAAAGTGATTAACCATTCTGATCTAGGCTAGAGTGCACGCTGAGTGTTTCTTCTCTCTCTCTCTCTTTGGCAGCGACCATGGCCCGACCCTAGACAATAACTCAATGACCAAGTTAACCGAATTTTCTTAAAAACACTGGCTTTTGGATTGTCCGAGTTGCATACATCATTGCCGCTCCTTCTTCTACCCTTTGTGTTTCTCCAGAACACCCCGTATTATTACGAACATCCACTTCCATTGGATAAAACCATCGTATGGTTATATACGAACTCGATGGAACTTTTTCGAGGATGGCTTCTGGTTCTGGAGAAAATGAATAAGACTATTCAGTTGTCTTTTCTTTTTACCTTCTCTCAGGTTGTGAGGGCTCTTAGGATTAGGAGACAGTACACCTATTACGCTTATTGGATAGTCTTCTTCCAAACCATAGGCTGGTGCCAAAAGGTAGGGAATGAAGAAAACCAATTAGCCTAAGTGTGGTGTGCAGAAGGTAATAAGTAAAGACAAATAAAAGGATTAGAAAGAGGGCAAAGTAAAATGCGACTGCTATGATTCACGACCAAACCACGTATTTCATCGCCACTCCTACTTCACCTCTGTATTTCTCCAGAACACCCCGTATCACTACGAACATCTAATTCCATTGGATAAATCCATCGTATGGTTATATACGAACTCGAAGGAACTTTTTCGAGGATGGATTCTGGTCCAGGAGAAATGGAATAAGATTTATTCAGTTGTCTTTTATCATCACCTTCTCTCCGGTTGTGAGTACTCCTAGGATTAGGAGAGTACACCTATTACGCTTATTGGATAGTCTTCATTCCAAACCATAGGCTGGTGTCGAGCGGTAGGGAAGGAAGAAAACCATTTAAGCCTAACGAAGGTGTACAAAAGGTAACGACTAAAGACAAATAAAGGGATTTGGAGAGATAGCAGAGAAATATACGGTTACAGTCATGAATCTGAATAATGGAAGAGGCATTACTAGGAATACCTAGATACCCCTTCGAAACATTTTCATGTTTCTGTCACGACCCGAAAAGTACGGAACATGACCGGCACTTAAACTACGAATCGTCTCGAGGCGTTCGTAATCTAAGTAAGCCGAAAACCCAGAAATCCAAACCAAGAAAAACAGTAGAGTGAAGGAAAACCAATTTAAATCAAGTAGTTTTAATAGCATAAGCCGAATTATGCATTTTTAAAACATCAAATATTTCCTGAAAATTTCGGCAGAGTCTCCTTTGTAAATACTGGCCCCCAAACGGGATACAACATGAATAGTATACGAAATCAATAAAAAGGTATCCCTAAGTGGGAGCTAGCTCTTCGTCAATCGACGGTCACAACCACACAAGCAATATAATATACAACGTCGAAAGGCGAGGATCACAACAGAAAAGGAAACTCAAAACAGCATGAAATTCGTATAAATACAACGCACGACTCTAAGGTCGATAGAATAAACAACACTGGTCTCTATCTCTGAAATAATTACATGTTTAGTTGATGGAACTTCTAGATACAACAGAATAATAATATACAAGATATAATGGGGGTACGATATAAGTAAACCCACCTACTAGCAAATCACCCGAAGGAAACTATGCCCGCAAGCCGTAATGAAACCTGTACGGCAAACCTGCAAGAAACTGGGGCACAACGGGGGTGAGTTGCCAACTCATGAATAGAAAAACATCTACGAATAGAAATCGCATGTATGACGCAATCCTAGGTCATACGATCAATATACATCCTCAAATATATATAACCAGCAGCCTATAACAAGGCTAGGGTAAATATCTAACCCGAGTGTAATCTCATGTACCCGTGTCAGTGCCCAAGGGTAGCAATATATCATATGAATAAGGTATGAATGCATGAAAACAGAATACGTGTAAATGAAGAACTGTTTTCATAATTTAGTGAGATTTCCTTTGTATTTTTAAAATGAGGTATCATAATGAAATCAGCATAAAACAGTGCCTAGCATCGGCACAAAACGTAATCCCAATATCTCGATATCTCTGTATCACAGTCTCTGTACCTCAAAATCTCGAAATCTCAATGTCTCAATCATAATATCTAGGGCGCCATCAGTCCAGACCGGCCCCTACCATCCATCTCAAGACCACGACGGTATCCTCCGGATATCCGACGCGTCGGGTAAAATCACCGGTAGGTAGTGCTCCCCTGCCAGGCTCACATCGTCATCATCACGCGCTTCTTGCCCCGGGGAACCTTACCGGGTCCACCATGTACCCGAAACGGTTCATCCGCCTCCTCGAATCGGGTCTCGAAATCCATCAGCAAACTCATGGTGGACGACTCATACATCATGGGAAAACCGCACTTTTTATTTTAAAGAGAGAAAGAAGCTTATATAAGTTTTGCGGTTTTCCCCCAAAACCAGAAAATCTCATAGAAATCCGAATCCAATCCTCAATAGCATGTAAACAGTGCATATCGGCATAAAAATCCATGAATGCGGCATAACAATGAATATTAACATGCATGAAATAACAAGTAATATCTACAATGTCTAATCTAGCATATAAGACGAGTACACTAATATCATGTCTAAATTATTAGCTAACAACCTATGTCAATGCAATAGTATTTCTAAAGTGTACGTGGCATGACAATTACCGATGAAGATGTGTGTGAGCCGGCAAGTAAGTGTACGTGGTACATACGCATCATCGGTAATGGTGCTGGTGTCCTAACAGCATGATATCAATAATGTAGTACGAAACATAATATAAGCATACGATGCGAAGCGAACCACAATAATGAGCGGAAGCTGAATACTAGACGCAACTATAACTAATCTGCATTAATCTAATATAAGTCCTACAAATGGTGCCTTTTGAAATAACACGAATCATGGGGTTTTGAAAATAGGGGCTACGGTGTTTTTATGAAAAGATACGTCTTTTGAAATCTCCGTAGGATCCCTTGGGCTGTCTTTTAAAATACCCACGATTCGTTAGTTTTTGAGATAAGTAAGAATCGAATCTAATCTAACAACTAAACTAAACTAAAGGGCTAAGCTAACCAGCTGGACTACAGGTAAGGAAACCGCCTAACATCTGAGTCGATATATATACATACCGGTATATATATTAGTCGGTGATCCCGCCTCAATAATATCATATCCGATACCATATCTATAATCAGACATCCCAAGTCAAGAGTGCGGATCAATCATCAATATATAGCTCGTACGTAAATCCGTCGTACGGGTACGGGTCAAAGTCACATCAATCACACTATTCATTTGGTATCTTCTTTATCAAATATCATGATCCGGAATAATGTCCTACGTCTAGTACAATATTGATGCCATCTATGTATGCATGCGGGTGTAAGAATTACTACGTCAGAAGACCCGCTAAAACATCATGTCGTATCTCAATACGAACCAAAACACATCACCAATCTCCTGGCCTCAAGCCCAATCTCATCGACTCATCTCAAATTCCAAATACTATCCTCAAATCCAGTATATGAACGCATAGTCCCATACCCATGTGAACACATAAATATATATTTCCATACAGGCACATATGAAATAAGGAATGTATGCAAGTATGTATATGTGTGTATGTGTAAGTGTAGTGCACCCACTACCTAAGGTTTCGTAACCATGCACCAATCCAACACCAATATCCATCTAAAATCATCAATAATAAATCCTAACAACATATCATAAATTGTTGATGTGTATACGCAATCGTATACATCACCACGGACTGCGGGGGTGCTATACGCCATCCACCCGACTTCTCCCCGTAGATATAAATCTACTCACCTGCACTCAGTGTGTCGGTGTCGATGTCTCCATCATCTTCTGCATCATCTCGGAATCCACGTGAAGGTACCTACAATGATCACCCATAGCAATGCGTATGAAAATCAAGGCAGAAAACCGATAAGCGCACAGTGTGCTCTTAGGTTGGAACCTATGGCCCAAACATGCAAATCCAACAAACAAGCCCTGTTGTCGATGTATGAACACCCGACAACCAAATACAAATCCAAATATCAAGAAAGTGCATTTAAAAATACTGAAAACATCGCCTAAAACACACCAAAATGCTCCCAGATTTTCCCCAGATGAGAATTAGCCAAAACTACATATAGTAGGGGTCTAATTTAGTGCAAAATGAGCCCTGGAACAAAAATGGGCCTATTCCCCTCTACTCTGGCCACAAATTGCGGCCAGAATGATTAAATTTGCGGCCGTAGTTTTGAGTTAGGGGCTCGGGTCTTGGTGGTAGCTTCCTAGGTGCCTGCACGACTCACTGTCAGCTCAATTTTATTTTTGGTGCCCCCGGGTTGCTCCAGATTCCAGAACACCTTCACAGATCACACAAACCGACATGAAAAGTTCCGTAATTCCGTATTTTTGGGTTTCAGGTTGTGCTAGGCCAGTGTTTTGGTCAATATAGGGTCTAAGGTCACCATTAGAGTCCAATTGCACAGCCACATCTCAACTTTACCCTAAATCTCTCTAGTTTTGTCCAAAGTGTACAAAATTTCGACAAAACGATACTAAACTTTAAAAGAGGCTAAATCACTTGAAATGCTAGAACAAATGTGAAGGAATTACCTCTATAGAGAATCATGAATCATCCAACAGCACCAAAACATCAACTTTCTTGGTCTATTGCGTAGTTCTTGAGCTTGTGTGCATTTTTTGTGAAACCGATATGGGGTTTTGAGTTTGTTTTGTGTGTGATTGTGATGATTTTGTGAAGGGGGAGAGTAAGAGGGTAGTAGCAGCAGGAGATGGAGGAAGATGGGGAGAGAAAATGAGAGGAAGAGATAAAGAGAAAGCCAAGTCAACACCCTCACCTACCCCCTCTCTCTTACCATACCTCTTTTCTTTAATCAAAATCCTTTTCTTTTCTTGTCTAAAACCTTCTCATTCAAATAGTAAACCCAAAGTAATAGCAATGGTAAGAAAATATAACACAAGTGTAGGAAAAAGATATGTGTATGTTTTGCACAAAATTGCTAAAAACCCGATTAGCGATTTTTAATCGCGATTTGCACTAAATTAGCATACAATTAATCATAAAAACTTAAAAATGTCATAATTCCATAAAATACCCTGTTTTAGAATTTTCCATAATTTTTCCAAAATTTTTCCCATTTATCGGTATTTAATTATAAATTTAATATTAAAATAATCAATAAAATAATATTAAATTATAAAAATTCCAAAAATAATATTTTATTATTTTGAAATGTTACAATCTTCCCCCCTTAAAGAAATTCGGTCCCCGAATTTAAATTTAAACCCCCAATTTCTAAAACATTTCAATAAGAAATCCAAGTCGTCGGGACTCCGAAATCATCAATACATAAACGCATCATAGCGCAATGCATGCGCATGAGTAATGAGCAGATAACTCAAAAACAAAACTCCGTCAAGCATCCCGCAATCATCGGAGTTATGGTAAGGACACGAATGCCAAATCCAAAGCAAAACCAATATGATATAAATCAGAACTATACATGTAAATATCAAATCTATACATGTAAGTTTCTAAAGGAAATGCATGCCAAATCTTTTAAAGTCGTTGTGCAATGCGCATAACACTGCACAGAGGCGGACGTCTATTATAAGAAAATAACCATATACGTATATACCTTTTGTTTAATATGCACGTTCCGCCGTTTTGAAAACAATTTAGAAGGGTTTCCTTATTTTAAACGTTTCGTGTCTTATCAGACGCGTAGGTAAATACAGAGACTATAGCTCGCTTTTGGAAATCCCTTCGATAACTTTCAATGTATGCAAAATATATTCAGGCACTGTCATCTGATCAGTCCTGCTCAGTACGAAAACCAGTCGCAATATCATGAAAATGTACTCCTTCATAAGAAATCGATCCCAAAAAGTGCATATGAAAACCCTGTGCGTCCAGTGCGCACGGAGATCAAAATCCATGAATGTGCACAAAAACAACATCAAGGTGCAACGGTTGTGCACACAACTTTGGTCATAGGCATCGTGTGTGCCTGACCGCAAAATCAGGTGCATCTGACATGCACGAAAATTCCGATTTAGTGCATCTGGTGTGCACCCAATCGCATCTTATAACAGGCGCCCAACATGCGCTAAAAATCCAAACCCGGTGCATCCATCATGAATGAAATCATGAAATCCAATATCGAGTGTCGAACACGCGCAAAATCCAATCAGGTGCACAAAACAAATATCGAGTATCACAATCGAAATCGAAGTCCAGTGCATCTAAGTGCACAAAAGGCGTATCACTGCACTGCAAGCATATATAAACTATACAGAGTGCAGGAACCACATCGTGTGCGTGCATACGCACAAAATCAACTCAAATGTCTAAAACCGTAAAATCACAAGCATGTGAAACCAAAGCATGAAAACGATATCAAGTGCAACACTGTGCAAAGATCGTAAATCCTCAATCATCAAAATCAAATCATGCGAATAAATCACCCAAAACATCGAAATCAATAATGGCGGAATAGTACCGCTCAAGCGCATCCTCCAAGAATCTCGGGCCAACTGTCGCGGTCACTAGTGGGACGTCTCGTCGATGATCATGAACTCTGGCCTGCTGGTGTGCGTAACAATGACCACTCCTGGGTCAAGGTCTTCACTGTGAATTACCAATCTCTCGGTCCATCGGCTCATCGGCCCTGTCAGGTGTGCTAACGGGGATGATCCTGTTCTGGCACTTCTCTGGTCATCTCTCGGTCAATCATCGCGACCACTCGTCAAGCAGCATGTCACTGGCGTCGGCCTCTGGCTCTTTGAATGCACATGACACATCTAATCCTGGGTGCAAATATCATTGCAGCAGTATCCTGGAAGGAATCCTGCTCAAGGTCTCTTCCAAGTCTCGTCTCTTCCTAACTGTCCTGAAGTCATCATCCTTTACTATATCTGTTTCTTGTTCCGGAACAGCTGCATACTCACAGCGACTCTTTCTGGAAGGTATATCCAAGTACAATGCCTCGGCATACGCATCGCATCTCTGATGTCGGCGGAGGGGAACGTCATCATATCCAGGTATGTACGAACCTCTTACTCCACTTTTTCTCTAATGTCGACTGCTTCGGACTCGTCCCGTCGTGGCTGCATGGACTGAGCTCCAACGGCTATCCTCGTATCTGGAATCTCCCAAGAAATGCATCTCACCACCTAGCATCCGAATTAAGTCGAGCCATCCAATCGAATCGTCAAAACCTCATAATCCCCCAAGAGCTCAACATCTTGGGTACAGTTTAATAGTATCGAGTACATACCACAGCATCGGTGGTCCAACCGTAGAAGGGCAAACCCAAGCCTCACTAATGGCGCCGCAGAACTGCCGCAAACCCTAAGGTTCAAAGGCTTTCACACGGTCATTAAGTCGAGTTAGGGTTTCATTCTTCTAGAGGGACCATAGAATTGCCGGCATGTCTTTCCGACTACCTTAAACTTGGAATAATAGGTTTCTGATATTCGATCGTCTCTGTCGACTCCCAACGTCTCCGCGTGAAGTCGTCTCTAGCTGGAATCAATCTATCTGATGACCTCGCATCGGGGTAGGAGAACGATCCACATGTCCTAGTCATTCATCCTCGATGACTAGCGACCTTCTATCATCTCTTAGTACAACTTATACTGCAATAGCTCCAATATCTGGGGCGATATCTCGTCGTTCGCAGCAATAACTGGCTCACTCGTCTGCATGCTGAACCGTGCCTCAATCATCATGAATAAGCCACACATCAACGGTCATCAAAGTCTGGCTGGCCTTTGTCAGTGGCTCAATCCTCTGGTGCTAATCTGCACATCCGAGAAGTCTCATACAGCGATCCATCCAACGCTCGTGGTGCAAAAACACAATCCAAAAGACACATCTCTACAATCGTGTGTCGCCCGAATCACGCCATGGTCAGTCCTCGTTCGTAACGAGCTCATGCTGACCGCAACTCTAGCCGTAGCTCTCCTTGCCCGCAATCGTGGCGGCAAAACCATAACTGGTACCGATGTAGCTAGATCAGGAATGAATATGATACTGAGCAAAGAAATGTACATCCTAAGGCTCCTTAAGTGGAGTGGCGTGTCGTAAATATGCCGCGGAACATACCCACGGTACGTCACTCTACTTTAGTTACCTATTCCATCAACCAAGGGTCATCCTACGCTCCAAAGGTAAAACCTAACGCTTTGATACCAACTTTGTCACGACCCGAAAAGTACGGAACATGACCGGCACTTAATCTACGAATCGTCTCGAGGCGTTCGTAATCTAAGTAAGCCGAAAACCCAGAAATCCAAACCAAGAAAAACAGTAGAGTGAAGGAAAACCAATTTAAATCAAGTAGTTTTAATAGCATAAGCCGAATTATGCATTTTTAAAACATCAAATATTTCCTGAAAATTTCAGTAGAGTCTCCTTTGTAAATACTGGCCCCCAAACGGGATACAACATGAATAGTATACGAAATCAATAAAAAGGCATCCCCAAGCAGGAGCTAGCTCTTCGTCAATCGATGGTCACAACCACACAAGCAATATAATATACAACGCCGAAAGGCGAGGATCACAACAGAAAAGGAAACTCAAAACAGCATGAAATTCGTATAAATACAACGCGCGACTCTAAGGTCGATAGAATAAACAACACTGGTCTCTATCTCTGAAATAATTACATGTTTGGTTGATGTAACTTCTAGATACAACAGAATAATAATATACAAGATATAATGGGGGTACGATATAAGTAAACCCACCTACTAGCAAATCACCCGAAGGAAACTATGCCCGCAAGCCGTAATGAAACCTGTACGGCAAACCTGCAAGAAACTGGGGCACAACGGGGGTGAGTTGCCAACTCGTGAATAGAAAAACATCTACGAATAGAAATCGCATGTATGACGCAATCCTAGGTCATACGATCAATATACATCCTCAAATATATATAACCAGCAGCCTATAACAAGGCTAGGGTAAATATCTAACCCGAGTGTAATCTCATGTACCCGTGTCAGTGCCCAAGGGTAGCAATATATCATATGAATAAGGTATGAATGCATGAAAACAGAATACGTGTAAATGAAGAACTGTATTCATAATTTAGTGAGATTTCCTTTGTATTTTTAAAATGAGGTATCATAATGAAATCAGCATAAAACAGTGCCTAGCATCGGCACAAAACGTAATCCCAATATCTCGATATCTCTGTATCACAGTCTCTGTACCTCAAAATCTCGAAATCTCAATGTCGCAATCATAATATCTAGGGCGCCGTCAGTCCAGACCGGTCCCTACCATCCATCTCAAGACCACGACGGTATCCTCCGGATATCCGACGCGTCGGGTAAAATCACCGGTAGGTAGTGCTCCCCTGCCAGGCTCACATCGTCATCATCACGCGCTTCTTGCCCCGAGGTACCTTACCGGGTCCACCATGTACCCGAAACGGTTCATCCGCCTCCTCGAATCGGGTCTCGGAATCCATCAGCAAACTCATGGTGGACGACTCATACATCATGGAAAAACCGCACTTTTTATTTTAAAGAGAGAAAGAAGCTTATATAAGTTTTGCGGTTTTCCCCCAAAACCAGAAAATCTCATAGAAATCCGAATCCAATCCTCAATAGCATGTAAACAGTGCATATCGGCATAAAAATCCATGAATGCGGCATAACAATGAATATTAACATGCATGAAATAACAAGTAATATCTACAATGTCTAATCTAGCATATAAGACGAGTACACTAATATCATGTCTAAATTATTAGCTAACAACCTATGTCAATGCAATAGTATTTCTAAATTGTACGTAGCATGACAATTACCGATGAAGATGTGTGTGAGCCGGCAAGTAAGTGTACGTGGTACATACGCATCATCGGTAATGGTGCTGGTGTCCTAACAGCATGATATCAATAATGTAGTACGAAACATAATATAAGCATGCGATGCGAAGCGAACCACAATAATGAGCGGAAGCTGAATACTAGACGCAACTATAACTAATCTGCATTAATCTAATATAAGTCCTACAAATGGTGCCTTTTGAAATAACACGATTCATGGGGTTTTGAAAATAGGGGCTACGGTGTTTTTATGAAAAGATACGTCTTTTGAAATCTCCGTAGGATCCCTTGGGATTTCTTTTAAAATACCCACGATTCGTTAGTTTTTGAAATAGGTAAGAATCGAATCTAATCTAACAACTAAACTAAACTAAAGGGCTAAGCTAACCAGCTGGACTACAGGTAAGGAAACCGCCTAACATCTGAGTCGATATATATACATACCTGTATATATATTAGTCGGTGATCCCGCCTCAATAATATCATATCCGATACCATATCTATAATCAGACATCCCAAGTCAAGAGTGCGGATCAATCATCAATATATAGCTCGTACGTAAATCCGTCGTACGGCATCCCCAAATCTGGGTACGGGTCAAAGTCACATCAATCACACTATTCATTTGGTATCTTCTTTATCAAATATCATGATCCGGAATAATGTCCTACGTCTAGTACAATATTGATGCCATCTATGTATGCATGCGGGTGTAAGAATTACTACGTCAGAAGACCCGCAAAAACATCATGTCGTATCTCAATACGAACCAAAACACATCACCGATCTCCTGGCCTCAAGCCCGATCTCATCGACTCATCTCAAATTCCAAATACTATCCTCAAATCCAGTATATGAACACATAGTCCTATACCCATGTGAACACATAAATATATATTCCCATACACGCATATATGAAATAAGGAATGTATGCAAGTATGTATATGTATGTATGTGTAAGTGTAGTGCACCCACTACCTAAGGTTTCGTAACCATGCACCAATCCAACACCAATATCCATCTAAAATCATCAATAATAAATCCTAACAACATATCATAAATTGTTGGTGTGTATACGTATCCGTATACATCACCACGGACTGCGGGGGTGCTATACGCCATCCACCCGACTTCTCCCCGTAGATATAAATCTACTCACCTGCACTCAGTGTGTCGGTGTCGATGTCTCCATCATCTTTTGCATCATCTCGGAATCCACGTGAAGGTACCTACAATGATCACCCATAGCAATGCGTATGAAAATCAAGGCAGAAAACCGATACAGCGCACAGTGCGCTCATAGGTTGGAACCTATGGCCCAAACATGCAAATCCAACAAACAAGCCCTGTTGTCGATGTACGAACACCCGACAACCAAATACAAATCCAAATATCAAGAAAGTGCATTTAAAAATACTGAAAACATCGCCTAAAACACACCAAAATGCTCCCAGATTTTCCCCATATGACAATTAGCCAAAACTACATATAGTAGGGGTCTAATTTAGTGCAAAATGAGCCCTGGAACAAAAATGGGCCTATTCCCCTCTACTCTGGCCGCAAATTGCGGCCATAATGATTAAATTTGCGGCCGTAGTTTTGAGTTAGGGGCTCGGGTCTTGGTGGTAGCTTCCTAGGTGCCTGCACGACTCACTGTCAGCTCAATTTTATTTTTGGTGCCCCCGGGTTGCTCCAGATTCCAGAACACCTTCACAGATCACACAAACCGACATGAAAAGTTCCGTAATTCCGTATTTTTGGGTTTCAGGTTGTGCTGGGCCAGTGTTTTGGTCAATATAGGGTCTAAGGTCACCATTAGAGTCCAATTGCACAGCCACATCTCAACTTTACCCTAACCCTCTCTAGTTTTGTCCAAAGTGTACAAAATTTCGACAAAACGATACTAAAATTTAAAAGAGGCTAAATCACTTGAAATGCTAGAACAAATGTGAAGGAATTACCTCTATAGAGACTCATGAATCATCCAACAGCACCAAAACATCAACTTTCTTGGTCCATTGCGTAGTTCTTGAGCTTGTGTGCATTTTTTGTGAAACCGATATGGGGTTTTGAGTTTGTTTTGTGTGTGATTGTGATGATTTTGTGAAGGGGGAGAGCAAGAGGGTAGTAGCAGCAGGAGATGGAGGAAGATGGGGAGAGAAAATGAGAGGAAGAGATAAAGAGAAATCCAAGTCAACACCCTCACCTACCCCCTCTCTCTTACCATACCTCTTTTCTTTAATCAAAATCCTTTTCTTTTCTTTTCTAAAACCTTCTCATTCAAATTCTAAACCCAAAGTAATAGCCATGGTAAGAAAATATAACACAAGTGTAGGAAAAAGATATGTGTATGTTTTGCACAAAATTGCTAAAAACCCTATTAGCGATTTTTAATCGCGATTTGCACTAAATTAGCATACAATTAATCATAAAAACTTAAAAATGTCATAATTCCATAAAATACCCTATTTTAGAATTTTCCATAATTTTCCAAATTTTTTCCCATTTATCGGTATTTAATTATAAATTTAATATTAAAATAATCAATAAAATAATATTAAATTATAAAAATTCCAAAAATAATATTTTATTATTTTGAAATGTTACAGTTTCAGTTTCACTGTGCATTGTTAATTGTAAACTGATTTCCCAATTAGACCCTTGCTCCAGGGTATGTATTTACCAGGTATGATTCTCACATCTGTATGGTTTTACAGATGATGAGTGGGAGTAAGCTATTGGGAATTAGGTGACCATCCTCATTATATCGGAATTCGTTGTAATTGGTGATATTTGAGGAAATCTCCTGGGTACCGTTTTCAACCTACGACGCACAATGTTTGAGTTAATGAACTCAGTGGGACTTACACAATGTATTGTATGTTGTACAGTGTCCATTAGGACAAAGGGGTTGGTACTCGTATTATATTCTGTTTACTTGTGACTTCTTCAGTTTTAGACATGTGTTTCGTAGAAATACGAAGTCTAAGTTTTGAGAAGTTATAGGTATAAGAATAAAGTAGAGAACCACGTGATGCAAGTATCGGGATTCTTCAAGGCGATCGAAGATGTAGATACTTGTGTTATGGTATTCAGTTGATAGTGATGGTTTTGAGAAACTTGTTTCTCTTTCAGGTTACTCATAATTGGATGCACTCCTAAGTTGAGTAATACTGATCGGCCTTTCTCCATTTAGTTGACATGCACTGGAAACAGCTGCATGATTTTGAATCTGCTTCCAATAAAATTAGTGCCTTTGTTTCTGTAAGGTGTATAGAATCAATATGTATCTTAACGATGTTAAGATATAGAGAGTTGTTCGGCTGATGCTTAAAACCAAAATTTGGACAAACTCAGTGCACGTTTCAGTAATGGCCGTTTGTAGGTTATCCCGGGCTTTCACGAGGGTTAACTTTCTACCATCAGGAAGATCAATAGTGATATTGTTCTTGACTCGCCACCAGTTTTAATAAAATGGATTTTTTCAGAAAACAGCAGTGGGAGTATGGTAGAACTGGAAGTGATTCCAGAACCACAAACGATTACTGAAAATTTAATAAGAACCTAAAGATTCAATCAGGTTTGACATTCCATTGGCCACTCCGCAGATATGGTGGGTAACCTCAGGCACCCGAGAGGTACTTTGGTATCCTCAAGGGCGGTGACAGGGAGGTTATTGTTTACCCAGACTTGACACTACTGTTGTTCCAGACTATGAGACCCGGCAGGAGGATGAATATAGCGTCGTTCTAAACAAGATTTAGAAGTGTAAGAATATATGATTCTGCCAGAGGGTTGTTGTGGTCAGTGGGAGCAGCGGAAGCGTAGTGGACAAGTAGCTTATGTCTATTTATAGTCTAAAGCAGATATAGCGGAGATAGATCATCTATCTTTGATGTGACAGTCATGGGTTTGACTTCATCAGAATAGGGGATGAATCTATTAAGAAGGTAGTAGGGTGTGATGTCATGGTATTTGGATGACATACACAGAGTAGGAAGTAAAATTCCTATTCTACGATCGGTTATACTGTGGTTGTCACACAGTGATTTCTCCACAAAGGATTTGGATAATATATCTGGCTTTCTGGTTACTAGATCTATGGTTTTATATCTAGATTTGGGTAGTTTCCCAATCTGGGTACTTAGACAGTATTCTAAAGGTATTTTAGAATGGATGACTCCTGGCATGGTGGTAAACCTGCAAGTGATGGAGTTACCCTCTCTAAAGGTGTCTTACAGACTATAGGGGAGAGGGATGTGCATGATTGACATATCAATTGCTTAGGCAATTGAGTCAATCATGAGATGTCAAGTACCGCACCAGATGTTGTTTTTGCACTAGATGCAATAAGTTGATATATTAATCCAATCCTGGAGAAAAATGAATGGAAGCAGTTTATGAATATAAGTGGATGTTCTAGGGATTTGATAACGGCGGTCTCCTTCTGGAGACGGTTATCATTTCAGGCTTCCAAAGTGATATGGATGACAGAGTGACTGTCAGAGTTATAGTCTTTCCCTCTGACAAGGGGCAGTAGTTTGGATAGGTGGTCCAAGCAGATACTGAGGGAGGCATGGCACATGATACTGATTAAATTTAGTTGACGATACAGTCTAAGAAGTTTGGATTTGGAGTTCATTTATGAACTAGGTCCCATCAGATGTCCAAACATATTCTAAGACAGGTATTACTCAATTCGGGAGATGGATTTCTCCGCGAACTTGAGATAAAGAGAGACATAGAAAGAAACATTGGAGAGGATCCACTCACTGAGGCTATTTCTCGAACACATTAGTTTCACAAACAGGCTTTGCGAAACTGATTGGTAGAGGAGTGGGGTGTTCGGTATCACACGGGCTGTGAATATGCGACATCGCAATAATTAGCCTTAAGTACAAGTGGGAGATTGTTGGCTATAATGCCCTCAAGGCAATTATCGTAGTCACGGGCACGCGATTATGATGATTGAGGAAGGGCCTATACCGATAAAACAATCTTACTCGAGATGATAGTAAGCTATCTGGTTTGTCTTTATCATCATGATAGAGCCCATAGGATTCTTGCTTGACCACCAGTATTATGATGTCGATCATATACGTAGGAGCTGGGGGTCTATAAGCGCATCCTTAAATGTCCCTAGTCGTGGGAGTATCGAGACTAGGCATCGATACTCCAGTGTAGACTAGTGTATACTTATCTAGACCCTGACGAGTGGCGGTGGCCGGTCTCACAAGCCATTGGTGTTAGTTGTTCACCTAAGATAGTATACAGGTGCTCATTGGGTTATGAGTACACTGGACTGACTCGCCGGGAACATGCTAGTTGGTATTATACCTATTGTCAGATAGCAGTTCCCTGGTGACATGTGTACAGGTTAGTCTGTCGACCTGGGATCATCATTTGTCTCGTGTGAGTTCCCACTGTGCTTTGATTACTACCCTACCACGCTCAAAGGAGACGTGCAAATAGGTTTTAGTTGGGTACAGTCCCGAGCCACATGGAGGCAGTTAGTGGATCATCAGGGATTCGTTTCTCCCGGTATTGGGGGTTGATGTCGCACAGTGCATGGGTGGCCATGACCTGAAATCCTCGGCCGGGGTAATGGAGAATTACTGATTTGGATCAGTAGTTTCTTAGGAGGTGATGGGTTTCATACCGACAAGAATTATAGCGTTATTAGGGGTCTGACTTTATCCACCCCCCTAGACTCGATATGCGATACTCTTAGACGAACAGACCGGACTGTACGGATATTGTCACTGACAGGCTCAGTTGGGGTTCGGATGAGTTTGCTCATCGGCCTTCCTTTCGCTCAATACCTGGGTAGCCGTTACGTACAGCTAGTGCCGCTGATGTGCTTGTGGTTAAACCCACTGCCAGCGTATTGACGAGTCTTTAGAGTCCCACACAAAGGGTTTTCACGGTTCAGGCGATATGGTGTAGTTGACGTATGTTGATACATACAGGTGTCCGATTAAATATGTGCACGGACTGCACAGACTTTAATCGGACGGTTGATAATACTAGCGGCTTAGGATTAAGCCAGATTGTTAAATCAAGTTTTGATTTAATAATATACATACGTATTTATATGTATGTATTCTAGTATTATTGCTCACTATTTATTTTCTCTCTTTGGCTATTCGTATTTTCGTACGAATACGCATATGTGTATTTCGATACATATACCGGGATGTATTCTGTATTTGTGCGGAATGACTTCTAGAAGATGCCACCTCATTATTGATTTTATTTATAAAATCACATGTTAATAATGAGGTGGAAATGGTAACATGGCAAGGCATGGGTTTTGGTCAAAGCATGGGCTTTTTTGCATGTAGTGATTGGTATGGTTATCATTTCTTTATTGATTTAATTGGAAAAGGTTTTTGGGTGTGCATGATTTTTAGAGAGAGGAGAGAGGGGCCGGCCACTACTAGGGGGTTTGTTTTTTTCTTGCTCATTTAGATTGATTCATTTGAGGTTCACTCTCAAGCTCACTCTCATTACTCATACACCCAAAACACTTAGCTAATTTCTAAGCTCATGCCTTCCATGTTTTCATCACCTCCACATCTTCCATGGAAGCTCAATGAGCATTAGTTTTTGAGAGAGAGAAATATGGTGAGACTATCCTACACTTCCCACTCTCCACTACTAGCGATCTTGGAGGGTCGGTTGGTCCGCTTGGCGAACGTGGAGCTTGTGTCGTTTCCCTTGGGTGGATCATCGGAGATGAAGGAAGACCGGCGACCAAAGTCGATCCGCATCACTAGGAGCTTGAAAATGGTTGAAGACCCGAAGGACTTGGTTCATTAGGCATAACCGTTCTATCTCCTTTTGTTAGTATGCTAGTTTTAGTGTTTATGGGTTCGATCTTGGGATTGGGTTCCGTCGACGCCAGATTTTTATTCGTTGTTTTTGTTTCGCACCGGCCACTTTTGATGGCCAGGGCGACGGCATAACCCAGCAATATAACAATATATAATAATCATTCCAGGCATGATATATGCAACATCACAGATAAGCGATAAGCATCACAGAACAATACTGATAATCTGGGAGCCCCGGGTTTCCTTTGAGCCGCATGTGAAACCCGACGTTCCCCTGGTCATGCGGATAGCATGTGCAATGAGAACCTAGACCCCTACGAGCGCGGCAAGTTACCCGCCAATCCCAGAAGCTGTAGGGTTCCTAGGCACTCTCAAGAGGTCTCACAAGGCATCAACCATGCCAATTTCAAATTTAAACGGTGCCGAGAAACCCTAGAACGGATCGTTGGCTAGATTTCTAGGCGAAAAGCAAACTAGTTAACATCTAAACTAGTAGAATACGGAAATACAACCTTTGTAGATCCGGTGCTCCACCTCCATAGCTCCGCAACGAAGTCCCCTCGCTGTCCAAATGAATTCCCGGGCTCTAGCGTCGGCTTCGTCGGAGAAATGGCGAGCTAGGTCGTCGATGTCCATGCCGAAGATGATCTACGTCGAAGCATCGCAAGATCAAGCTCTCACTTCACCAAGTCATGAAACTTGTGAAGAAAACACACTCTACTACTTGGCAAGAGGTAGAGGATGAAGAAATAGGAAGTGGGTAGACTTTAGATTTTGATTTCTCACTCATATTCATCAATCACCATTGATGAAGTGAAGGTTTTCTTCAACTTTGAAGAAGATGAAGAAGCAAATAGAATATGACAAGTATATTAAAAAGAATAATAAAAACAAATACTTATCATGTTCTAACCTAGGTTAAGTGTAGAGAATAAACCATGGTCACTTGGATGGGTTAGGGTTAAGCATGATGACAAGAATGGTTACTAAAGTCAAAGCTTCATGAAGTTTCAACTTAAAACAAAAAAGGCCACCATTCTTATCTTAATCCTTTTCAAATAAATAAATAAATGAAAATGCAAAACCCTAATCAACACTTAACCATGGTTTAATTCTTTATACTTAACAAAAAGATCATGTATCATCAAACATGATACAAATATGTGCACAAAAGTATATCACATATACTTCTTGCACATCAAGTGAGAAAATCCATTTAAAGTGAACCAATACTAGTTAATGCAATGCAATATATCAAATATATAATTATGCATTAAATCATTAAATCAACATTTGATTCAATGATCCGGTCATGTCGCACATAACCGACTAGAATCCAATGTATCGATTTATCGAATCAATGATTCGAAAACTAGGTCATATCGAATGTAACCAATCGAAACATATATCGCGAGAATGAAATGCGGTATCACATACACGTATTATTCTCGGTCCTGCACATATCTCATATGCGCTCCTATTTCGTTTCGCTTGAGCCAGGAAACCTCTGTGTAGGACTCTAAAGACTCGTCAATACGCCGGTAGCAGATGATGATCATATCAAGCATCCACAAGCCGCAAGCGGTCTGCTAAACGTAACGGCCACCCGGGTATTGAGCGATCAGAAGATCGACGAGCAAGCCCGCTCACACTCCAGTGAATCCAACCAGTAACACTACCGTACAGTCCGGTCTGATCGTCTGATATGTCGCATATCTCGCCTAGGGGTGGTAAACGTCAGACCCCAATAGCTCGATAAGTCGTGTCGATATGAGGTCTATAACAATTCGAGAAACTACTGGTAACACTTACCAGTAAATCTCAGCAACCCTGGCCAGAGATTTCCTGTTATAGCCAATCGAACACAGCGCAACATCAACTCCCTATACCGGGAGAGACGAATCCCCTCCTATCGCTCATTGCCTCCATGTGACTCGGGACTGTACCCAAAAACCACCGTTTTGCACGCCCTCTTAGACGTGGTAAGATGGAAATCAAAGCACAGTGGGAACCACACAAGACTCTATGACGATCTCGGGTCAACAGACTACTCTGTACCAGTGTCACCAGAGAACTGCCATCTGACGTGAGGTATAATACCATCTGGGAGTTCTCGGCGAGTCCGTCCAGTGTACCCAGTCTCCACTGAGCACCCGTATATCATCTCTGATGTCAAACACCAATGGATATGGGATCATCCATCGCCCATCTGTATGGGTCGAGAAGGTACACGCTAGTCTACTCTGGTATATCGATGCCCCGTCTCGATATACCCACGACTAGGGACTTTGAAGGATGTACTTATGGACTACCATGTCCCCACTAGTATGATCCGCATCATAGTACAGGTAGTCAAGTACAGATCCTAAGGGCTTTATCAACATGTAACAGGGAGACAATCAGTGTACACGTTAAGGTAAAGATCAACCAGATAGCATACTATCATGTCGAGCAAGAAAGTCCTCCCTATATATGTCCCAGCATCCACTACAATATACATCCTATGTATAGTAATGGCCTCTAGGGCATACATATAACTAACAATCTCCCACTTGCACTAGGGCCATCTAATAGCAGTGGTTGCAGTATCTCATACTCAACCATCCCATAAAAGTCTCTCTGGGAACAGGCCTTTGTGAGTGGATCCTCTGTGTTGTCCTCTGAGTCTACTCTCCTAACCTCGATCTCCCTGGAGATCAACTATCTCCATGATCAGGTGATACTGCCTTAGAATATGTCTGGATCACTGATGGGACCTGCGTTCCTTGGCATAAGCTACAACTCCATTGTCACACAATGGGAGGAACATAGTTCATCTTATGAACTTATATACACCCAAACAGCCTCTTTGGTAGCATCTTAAGTAGCGATGTATCCAGCCCTTATCGTCTAGTATGTCACGGTATCTAGCTTGGAACTCTTCCAACATACCGTCCCTTTACTGAGGGTAAAGACAATGCCTGTGACTGACTTTCAGTCGTCTTTATCACCCTGGAACCCTTCCAGTGATTCTCCCCAGGATCGATTGATACCATCTCACTACAACTAGTGAGAATCCTAACATCCATTTAGATCTATCTCATAGATCCAAAACTCAGGATTAAGGAGGTATCATCTTGATCCTATGTGGAGAATCATTGTGATGAGCGGAGATTGATCGAGCGTAGCATAGGAAACTCCTTCCCTATCAAGAGTATGTCATCCACGTACTCTACGAGGATCATCACCATACTCCCTACTACCTTTTTGTATATACAAGGTTCATCTACCATTTTGATGATGTCAAACTGTTTGACTTATCCATCAAAACAGATGTTCCAACTCCGCGATGCCTGCTTTATCACATAAAACATCTTGCACACGTTTCCGCTGCTCCCACTGTCTACGAGACACTCTGGCTGTGTACTTATAGACGTTCTCTTCTAAAACATCATTTAGAAAAGCTGTCATGGAACCCAACCGCCAGATATCATAGTCATGGTATGTAGCCGTGGCAAGTAGGATCTGGATGGATTTAAGCATAGCTCCTTAGAAAAAGTTTCATCATGATCCACACCGGGTCAATGATGCAAACCTTTAACAAGTCTAGCTTTGAAAGTCTCAACTTTTCCATGTACACCAAGTAATCTTCTCAAGATATACTTGCTCCTGATGGGGATTTAACCCTTCAGATATAGCAACCAAAGTCCATACTTTGTTGGTGTATAAGGATTCCATCTCAGATCACTAAGCATCCAGCCATTCTTATAGAGTCTTACTCCTGATGGCCAGCTCGAAACTAGTTGGGTCATCATCTCATGATGCAATCCTCGCTCCCACTGTCATAGAGAAACCGAAGTATCTCTCAGGTGGGTGAGGAACCCTACTAGATCGGCGGAGAGGCTGAGGTTCGTTGGAATCTACTGAATCCTTTGGTTCTACCAAATCATCTGCTGTAGCTTGTATAGCTGGAACTATTCCAGTTCTACATAACAGACCTTGCCTCGAACTTGTCCGGATTATGGTTTTAGACATAGGCAGGACAACCCCAAATCTTAACTAACTTAAGATATGGGCTCTTCCCTTTCCATATCACATATGAAGTGGTAGGCAACTGATTTGATTCGAACCCTATTCAATAGGTATGCAGCTTCTCAAGTGCATGACTCCCAAAAGAAAATAGGTAACTCAGTAGTACTCATCATAGAGCACACCTTATCATATAGGGTGAATCTGCTCCGCCCCGATATACCATCGTGCTATGGTGTATACAGAGGAGTAATGCTGAGAGAGAATCTCATTCTCCTTTAGAATAGTCCAGGATTTCCGTGCGCAAGTATTCTCCTCCTTGATCTCATCAAAGGACATAACACTTATACCCGTATTTTGGTTCTCTACTTCTCGCTTATATTCTGTGAATATCTCAAAAGGTTCGGACTCATGTTTCAACAGGAACATAGATCTGAATCTTGAGAGATTATCAGAGAATATGATGAAGTATAAAGAACCAGTCCTGGCATGTGTAGACAGGAGACCTTACATACATCATAATGTATCAGTCCCAAGAGTTTACTAACTCTTTCTCTGTTTCCAGTAAACGGAGCTATGGTCATCTAATCTTTGTGACATGACTGGCAAGTTTCATAAGATGTAAATTCAAACTGATTTAAATATGCATCTAAAATGTAACTTCAGCCAGTCGGGTCGCATTGATGTGACCTAGTCTACAATGCCTTAAGAAGGATTCGTTCATTTCTGAACTCTTCCTCTTGTGTGTGTTCCATATACTAAGAACTGTAGTTTGATTTAGAACATCAATGCTTTTAGATAACGTGCCTGAACTGATCAACTTTTGATATAGGAAATGTTCAAAACATTATCCAACAATACAAAATTTTATCATTTCTTTACTAATAAAGAGAGTGATATGTTTTTGTATATCAGGTTCGGTATCTAATAACATTCGTTCAGAATCAATGTATTCTGGTAATACAGGGTGACAGTGACCAACAGACTTGGCTGCAACTCTTGCCCCGTTTTCTGCCTCATGAAACTTATCACCCGTTCTCAGTTCTTTACCAATCTGTAGCCCATGTAACATTTTACATATGCGGGATCCTGATCCGGTATCATATACCCAGGACGTAAAGGACAATGAGAAACAGTTCTATATATAATGAACACACCCGAAGATGATGCATCAGCATGCACTCTCTTCGTTTGGGCGGCAAGGGAATTCTGGTAATCCCCAATTTCCTGCTCTGTCTTATAACAATTATAAGTTGGAGCGGGACCAACGTTCCCCAGCTCAGTATAACAAGCGGGTTCAGTCAATATTCCGTATTATTATCTTGATTAAGGCGTGATATGGTCGCTACCTGGAGAGAGAGAGAAGAAAACACTCAGCGTGCGCTCTTGCAAGAATAGATTGGTTATTATTTTATCTAATCAGGATGGCTCCCACTGCTTTTTATCAAATCTTCCTTCAAACCCTAAAAGGAAAGACTAGCCGGGATTAATTACACACTACAAGTTCGCCAATCTTTCGGCCAGGCCAGTGTCGGTACTTTGAGGGAGGTCCCCCGTGCTTTCGCACGAACCTAATTAATGTAAACCTCGTTTTCCCAGAGGCGTAACCCCGTTGACACCTTTCTAGACACCTACTTGATCGGCTAATTGTAATGTATAAAACTCTCCCAGGAGTAACACTTACTCGCAGCGGGTATCGGGATCCAACTATCTCATAGAAGGTATGCAATCTCATTGCAAATTTCAACACTTGAAATTCCCGATAATATTTTGCCCCTAGCAGCTATATGACCTTAACATAGTCAACAAATCATAAGTGCTAGTCAAGTTCAACCCGTCATTTCCCGATTGAATTAAATCCACCCGCACGACCCTTAACATTGTCAACAAAGTCGCACGACTACCCTAATCCAATCGCATCATATGCTTATGCAGATAAGCACTAATTAGCTACCGCACACTACGCCTTAACATAGTCAACAAACGTAGCACGAATACTAACTAGTACTTATCTGAAATGACGGAGGGCTACGACAGGTTTTTCAGAAAACCTATTGCGTAACGAACTTGATATCGTTGTAGAATCAAATGATTTTAAAAATGGAGTGCTTTTGAGGCTTTTCTAGTTTTGCTAAAGGAGTCACTCCCGGTGAAGGGATCGTCGGTCCTTTCCTCGTCGAATGAGGTGCGGGATATATCATATATATCACTGTGCAAAGCAAAAACTCTTAAAAGCAATCAAAAGACAAACCGAGTGTGTAGCATCTGCCAGTTATTGCTAAAGGAGTCACTCCCTGTGAAGGGATCTCGGTCCTTTCCTCATCGAATAAGGTGCAGGATATATCACATATACCGCTGTGCAAAGCAAGAACTGTAGCTACCTGTTTTATTTTGAAATTCGATTCTACAACATCTTAGGTTTCTTTTATTTCATTAATCATATTAATGAAGTCCCATCATTTAATGTACCTAAACATCACAGATAAATACGACGTACACTTATGCCATCCGCATTCGCCTCGATGTCCCCTCGTGCACCGTTAGGTTAGGTAACTAACGGCAGAGCGGGGCAGGGCTAGCGCGGGTGTAAAACATAAGTAACGTCTATATAATATATCATATATACTATATACTGTATCTATCACAGAACATCAGATGATCACATCACAGATATCGCAGCAGAAGAATCATATGAAATATTGGATATACTAGGACGTCCGTGTTTTCAATACGAGCCAGTATAAAACACGGATTCCACGGTCGCGATGAATAGCCAAACCCACACCCCTAGACCCCTTCGAGAGCGGCAAGCAACCCTACCAATTCTAGAGTTAGGAGACCCGGCCTCGACTCCTCGAGTTGGTCTCCCACTGGACTCCAGAACCCGGTTACTTGTGCCCACCTCCTTGGGTCTATCCTAGTGCGGAAAAGTAAATAATATACAAAGGGTGACTACTTCCGCAACCTGGAAGTGCCCCAATAAAAGAATATTACATACAAGTTTTTACATGAATGAAAATGAAAAACACTCATCTCACATAAAAACCCCCTGGCTATTCAAACACGACAATCCAATATAACATATCCAGCAACACATAACATCACATGTCATCAACGTAAGTAAACATGCGTATCCCAATTGTCGTTGACATATAGCAACGAAACCGGCGATATCACATATTACACTTACGGTCACAGAAAAGAAAGTGTAAAATTACAACAGTTGGAATCCGCAATCACTTCAGACATCGCATGCCTGACCAAATGAATTACTTAGACATCGCATGCCTAACAATTATAAACCCCGCATTTTAGTCTCAAAATCGAAAACACTTTTCAATATTAAGTCGGGCAATTCAACAAGATTCCCGATATCCTGATCGAATACTCGTCACAAACTTCAGTAGGCGGCCGCACCCCAGATACCGTCGACGAAGTGCACCAAGGCGGAACACCGCTACCGCGAGCACCCGAACGGATGCTTTCGGCGACGGGGTTCTCCTATAGTCACTTGGTCGGGGCTATGGCGTGAGGCTGTCTATTAAGTTTACCCGGCGAGTATCCGCGTACGCTACGTGATTGCGACGGACTTTTGATCACATCAAAATTCCGTGGCAACCGATCAAGTGAGACTAAAGTGCTATGTTTATAACATTCATTCAGTTATCTCATAACTTCTTGTGAATTCCAATTATTGTATCACATTCCAGATAATCAGAAAATGTTAAACTTTCCGATCGAACATTCAAACACCCAAGTTTTCCCGATACAGATCAACACATGAAATAAGTCTAACAACATTCAGTTCGTGCCTCAGTACCAACGGTCCAGCCGTAGAAGGGTCAAGCCAACGCCTCACATGTGGCACGCCGTACTACCCCAAACCCTAAGGTTCAAAGGGCAGTTCAAGACGGTCACATAATCGAGTTAAGGTTTGTGGTCTTCTAGAGGGACCATCGCGTTACTTGCACTACTTAGAACGTCGTTAAACTACAGAAAAATCCAACACTTGGAAATTTCCCGACAGGGGAAAAATTGGGTATTTATATCCGGTCAAACTTTTTAACATATTCTAAAATTTATCCGGAAAGCCACACAGACAAAATTTGATACTCCGATCGAAACACCGAATCCCCAAAACAATCCCAGATTATTCAACTCTTGAATAAATATTAAAAATACCCAGAGAACTCATCATTGTTAAATAGGAGTTACTGTGCAAAAGTCAACGCAAGAGGGGACCATGAGGCCGCGGAACCGCCGCACATGCCAAGCTCGTGCCGCGGTTCCGCGGTGGTTTAATTGAATTAGGCCCCCGTATTTCACAGTAATTCATATAAAACCCTGCTTAATTTTCTGCATATTTTTAATATGGAAAAATGCATAGTTTTGAAAAAAGGACAGAGAGCATGGGAAAAATGAGGTTTCGGGTTCGTTCGGACTTCAAACTCCGTGTAGACTTCGCCTAAGGCTCTAGCTAGGCTCTGATACCACTGTAGGGTTCCTAGGCACTCTCAAGAGGTCTCACAAGGCATCAACCATGCCAATTTCAAATTTAAACGGTGCCGAGAAACCCTAGAACGGATCGTTGGCTAGATTTCTAGGCGAAAAGCAAACTAGTTAACATCTAAACTAGTAGAATACGGAAATACAACCTTTGTAGATCCGGTGCTCCACCTCCATAGCTCCGCAACGAAGTCCCCTCGCTGTCCAAATGAATTCCCGGGCTCTAGCGTCGGCTTCGTCGGAGAAATGGCGAGCTAGGTCGTCGATGTCCATGCCGAAGATGATCTACGTCGAAGCATCGCAAGATCAAGCTCTCACTTCACCAAGTCATGAAACTTGTGAAGAAAACACACTCTACTACTTGGCAAGAGGTAGAGGATGAAGAAATAGGAAGTGGGTAGACTTTAGATTTGGATTTCTCACTCATATTCATCAATCACCATTGATGAAGTGAAGGTTTTCTTCAACTTTGAAGAAGATGAAGAAGCAAATAGAATATGATAAGTATATTAAAAAGAATAATAAAAACAAATACTTATCATGTTCTAACCTAGGTTAAGTGTAGAGAATAAACCATGGTCACTTGGATGGGTTAGGGTTAAGCATGATGACAAGAATGGTTACTAAAGTCAAAGCTTCATGAAACTTCAACTTAAAACAAAAAAGGCCACCATTCTTATCTTAATCCTTTTCAAATAAATAAATAAATAAATAAATGAAAATGCAAAACCCTAATCAACACTTAACCATGGTTTAATTCTTTATACTTAACAACAAGATCATGTATCATCAAACATGATACAAATATGTGCACAAAAGTATATCACATATACTTCTTGCACATCAAGTGAGAAAATCCATTTAAAGTGAACCAATACTAGTTAATACAATGCAATATATCAAATATATAATTATGCATTAAATCATTAAATCAACATTTGATTCAATGATCCGGTCATGTCGCACATAACCGACTAGAATCCAATGTATCGATTTATCGAATCAATGATTCGAAAACTAGGTTATATCGAATGTAACTAATCGAAACATATATCGCGAGAATGAAATGCGGTATCACATACACGCATTATTCTCGGTCCTGCACATATCTCATATGCGCTCCTATTTCGTTTCGCTTGAGCCAGGAAACCTCTGTGTAGGACTCTAAAGACTCGTCAATACGCCGGTAGCAGATGATGATCATATCAAGCATCCACAAGCCGCAAGCGGTCTGCTAAACGTAACGGCCACCCGGGTATTGAGCGATCAGAAGATCGACGAGCAAGCCCGCTCACACTCCAGTGAATCCAACCAGTAACACTACCGTACAGTCCGGTCTGATCGTCTGATATGTCGCATATCTCGCCTAGGGGTGGTAAACGTCAGACCCCAATAGCTCGATAAGTCGTGTCGATATGAGGTCTATAACAATTCGAGAAACTACTGGTAACACTTACCAGTAAATCTCAGCAACCCTGGCCAGGGATTTCCTGTTATAGCCAATCGAACACAACGCAACATCAACTCCCTATACCGGGAGAGACGAATCCCCTCCTATCGCTCATTGCCTCCATGTGACTCGGGACTGTACCCAAAAACCACCGTTTTGCACGCCCTCTTGGACGTGGTAAGATGGAAATCAAAGCACAGTGGGAACCACACTAGACTCTATGACGATCTCGGGTCAACAGACTACTCTGTACCAGTGTCACCAGAGAACTGCCATCTGACGTGAGGTATAATACCATCTGGGAGTTCTCGGCGAGTCCGTCCAGTGTACCCAGTCTCCACTGAGCACCCGTATATCATCTCTGATGTCAAACACCAATGGATATGGGATCATCCATCGCCCATCTGTATGGGTCGAGAAGGTACACGCTAGTCTACTCTGGTATATCGATGCCCCGTCTCGATATACCCACGACTAGGGACTTTGAAGGATGTACTTATGGACTACCATGTCCCCACTAGTATGATCCGCATCATAGTCCAGGTAGTCAAGTACAGATCCTAAGGGCTTTATCAACATGTAACAGGGAGACAATCAGTGTACACGTTAAGGTAAAGATCAACCAGATAGCATACTATCATGTCGAGCAAGAAAGTCCTCCCTATATATGTCCCAGCATCCACTACAATATACATCCTATGTATAGTAATGGCCTCTAGGGCATACATATAACTAACAGAAGCGAGGCAACCCCAATCAACAACGTGATTAGGCCACCCAGCACTCCATGGAATCCGGTAACTTGAGCACCCCTCCTTGGGTCAACCTATACCCCTACGAGTGCGGCGAATTGCCCGCCAATTCTAGAGTG
The DNA here is from genome assembly GCA_030015575.1 of Agapanthus africanus. Lineage (NCBI taxonomy): Eukaryota > Viridiplantae > Streptophyta > Magnoliopsida > Asparagales > Amaryllidaceae > Agapanthus > Agapanthus africanus. The sequence goes on along the minus strand of CM057347.1, from coordinate 198,003,379 downwards.
AGGCCCCCTTTGTCTCAACGCCATGAGATGCGAGCCCATTGCCCTTTAGAACCCGGTTATCCATGCACTCCATCGCGGGGTAATCCTAGTACAGAAAAGAAAAATATGTACAACGGTGACATTAAACCTCAACCCGGTTGTGTCCCAAATAAATAATATACAAACTGGCAGTGATGGAAGTCCACATGTCGGACGCTCGCCCTGCAATATCAAACGTACAAATAAATCCAAACTGTACCACCATTGCACCCAAGCTATCCACCACGACGATCCAGCCACAGCATAGCACAACACAGAACATCAATATGAATGTCACGTTCGCAAATCCGTCTAAAACAACATATAGAAGTTAGACGAATTGTACCGCTCGAATGACATTCACGGTCGCAGATAGCAATGTATGTACTAAAAACTACGACATTAGAATTCCGCACACAATTAGCAAACTAAACCAATTTCCAAAACCATGAAAGAACAGTGAGCTAAAGTTCCAAAAACCGACCGTTTAAAGCCAATTCGGAAGTCTGAATCAAAACGAAACGCACCCGAACCATCGCGGGGAGTTAGAGCACGAAATTAACTTCGAGTCGGGGGGCTTAGAGGGGGTACCCTAACCCCAAGGCCAACACGAGGTGGCCATGGGGTGAGGCAGACCCGAAACTGCCCAAGGTGGGACTGTTTCGGGTCCCTACTGCAAAGACCACCTTGTGGTGGTCTTGGGGAGTGGGCCCAGCTGTTCGGTCCCCCCGGGGTTCCCCAAGGTGCCCATGCACCACCTCGTGGCTATTCAGTTCAAACTGTGAGCCTGCGGGGTGTGCAAACATCTGAAACTTTCAGTTTTTGGAACTGTTTTTGTCGGAAGTTTTTGCACGACAAAAACGGCGGATTTCTAATGTCGCAATAAGTTAACTAAGGCTTATGGAGTGGCTCTGATACCATGGTGGGTTTTGGCAGCGGCCCGGCCATCAATCCGTGACCAAATGCGGAACAAAAATTTATAAAACTTGGCGCTACCGCAATCAATTACCCGGATCTACCCATAAGCCCTAGATAACAAAACATGCATAGGAGTTAAAATGGTTATACTGAATAGATCCGTGTCCTTCGGTCTTAAACCATCATCCCAAGCTCCTAGGGGCTTCCTTGATCAAGCTTGATCACCGGTCTCCCTCCATCGAAGATGATCCACAGGAGAGTCTATGCAACGAACTCCAACCTCATATCCGAGGCAACTAGAGCACCTAGATCGCTACTCTAGATACCGTAGATGAAGTAGAGAGTGATGAAGGATTAATTTGTCTCAAGACACCCAAGGATTCTTAACTCATGAGAGGGTTTGGGTGGAGCTAGAAAAAGAAGAAGATACCATGAGAATGAGGTATTGAGAGCAACTCAAGAAGGAGAAAAAGAAAAGAATAATGGCTTGTCATTTTTGTTTGTTGTGTGAGTGTGATAAGAAATAATGGAGCCATCACAATAAATATGTCAAGTCTCCAAAATATCTAGAGTCAACAAAAATATCTCAAGCCAACATAATCTCACAGCAAATAAAAACCCTAAGCATGCTAGAATAGTAACCATGGGTCACTAATTAGCCATGCAACCAAAAATGCAATAAACACCTCATCCTACACCTTAATAACCTTTTAATCCAAAATGGTTTAAACCATGATGAGGTGTAATCTTCTAAAAGTAATCTTGTAATAAATTACAATAATACCCCTCAACCGTATATACATACCCACATCCGTATTTTGAAGAATAAGAATATAAAGAGACGAAAATAATCCAACAATATAATAATAGGATCCGGTTTAAACCAAAGCCTACTAGTATTATCCGTCCGAACATCATCCATGCACAAGTACATGTATGTGATCGAACCCTGCCGTAAAACCATACAGCCTCTACATCGTTTCGCCCGAAGTAGGGAAACCCTCTGTGTGGGACTCTAAAGACTCGTCAATACACTGGCAGTGGGTTTAACCACAAGTACGTCAGTGGCACAAGCTGCACGTAATGGCTACCCAAGTATTGAGCGAAAGGGAAGCCGACGAGCAAACTCATCCTGAATCCTTTACTGAGCCTGACAGTGACAATATCCGTACAGTCCGGTCCGTTCGTCTATGAGTATCGCATATCAAGTCTAGAGGGGTGGATAATGTCAGACCCGTAATAACGCGACATTTAGTGTCGGTATGAAGCCCATCACAACATGAGAAACTGCTGATCTGAATCAGTAATTCTCGACTACCTTGGCCAAGGATTTCTGGTGATGACCACCCGTGCACTCCGCGACATCAACCCCCAATACCGGGAGAGACGAATCCCCTGACGATCCGCTCACTGCCTCCAAGTGGCTCGGGACTGTACCCAACTAAAACCTGTTTGCATGACTCCTTTCAGCCGTGGTAGGGTAGTAATCAAAGCACAGTGGGAACTCACACGAGACAAATGACGATCTCAGGTCGATAGACTAACCTGTACACATGTCACCTGGGAACTGCTATCTTACAATAGGTATAATACCAACTACCATGTTCCTGACGAGTCCGTCCGATGTACTCATAACCCAATGAGCACTATACATCTTAGGTGAACCAACTAACACCAATGGCTTGTGAGACCGGCTACCGCCCCTCGTTGGGGTCTCGATCAGTATACACTAGTCTACTCTTGGAGTATCGATGCCCAGTCTCGAAACTCCGACGACAGGGACATTTTAAGGATGTGCTTATAGACCACCCAACTCTCACGTATATGATCACCATCACACTGCTGGTAGTCAAGCAAGAATCCTATGGGCTCTATCAATATGTAATAGTGATCTGTAATGTCACCTGAAGCATGTACACAATGATAAAGACAAACCAGATAGCATACTATCATCTCGAGTAAGACTGTTCTACCGGTATAGGTCCTCCCTCAATCATTGGAATCACGTGCGTGCGATCCAATAATTGACTTGAGGGCACTATAACCAAAAGTATTAAGATATAAATACTCGTATTTATATCAATACACAAATACCCGTATTTATATAAATACCTGTATTCGTATAAATACCGTATCGTGTCAAAAACAAGTACCAAAAGAAAGATACCAAAAGAGATATAATACTAGCTCACATTTCATCTAAATGTGATATCTGGCTATCTTTCCAACCGGCTAGTATTAAAAAATGTATGATTATAAGTACATGTACAAAAACACATATTTAATCGAACCTCTGTACGTATCAAAATACGCACACTACATCGTTTCGCCTGAGCTGGGAAACCCTTTGTATGGGACTCTAAAGACTCGACAATACGCTGGCAGTGGGTTTAACCACAAGCACGTCAGCAGCACTAGTTGTACGTAACAGATACCCAGGTATTGAACGAAAGGAAGGTTGATAAGCAAACCCATCCGTATCCCTACCGAGCTTGAAAGTGACAATCTCCATACAGTCCGGTTTATTCGTTTGAGAGTGTCGCATATTGGGTCTACAGGGTTGGAAAACGTCAGACCTCTAATAACCTGATAAGTTATATCGATATAGCTCAAAACCATCCCGAGAAACTACTGATCTTGTTATTAGAAAATCTCATCTGCCTTGGCCAAGGTCTTATGGTGACGGGTAATCGAACAAAGCGTAGCATCGACTCCCTAAACCGGGAAAGACAAATCCCATCTATCGCTCACTGCCCCCAAGTGCTTCAGGACTGTACCTAACTAAAACCTTTTTGCATGACTCTTTAAAGCTATGGTAGGGTAGTAATCTAAGTACAATTGGAACATACTCGAGAAAAATGATGATGTCAAGTCTAAAAACTACCATGTACCTATGTCACCAATGAACCAATATATTATGATAGGTATATTACCATCTAGAAGTTCTCGGCGAGTCCGTCCAGTGTAACTCATAATATAATGAGCACCTGAATACAATCTTTGGTGCTATACACCAATTGCTGTGGGTCCAACCATCGTCTCTCGTCAGGGTCAAGATACGTATACACCAGTCTACTCTTGAATATCGATGCCCAGTCTCAATAATCCCATGACTAGCGACATTTAAGGATGTGCTTATGGACTACCCATCCTCACAAGTATGATCTCCATCATAATGCTGGTAGTTAAGCAAAGAACTTATGGGCTTTATCAACATGTAATAATGAAACACAATATCTAGTATACATGTTAAGATAAAGACAAACCAAATATCATACTATCATATTGAGTAAGATTTTCCTGTATATATATCCTTAGCATCCTTTACAATAAAGGCCTTTAGGGCATATAAAAAAAACAACTGAGCCTTTTATCCCTAGCATCCTTTACAATAAAGGCCTCTAGGACATACATATCCAACAATCTCCCACTTTCACAAAGTCCTGTTATTAGTGTATCGAGTACCCAACGTCTGCTCTAGGGCAAGTTGTTAGCGTATCGCATACCCAACATCTCAAAAAGTCGCTCGAACTGTGTTTGAGGGAGGGCCTTTGTGAATGGATTCCCCGTGTTCTTTTTCGTCTATACACTCCAGACCTCGATCTCCTGATGATCAACGATCTTCCTGATCAGGTGATACCACCTCAAGATGTGCCTGGATCACTGATGGGACCGTGGTTCGTTTGCTAATGCCATAACCCCATTGTTAGCATAATACAAAGGTATTGAATCAACAATAGTCGGAACCACCTCAAGTTCAGTAATGAACTTTCTTATCTAGACCACTTCTTTTGCGACATCATTTGCATTAATGTATTCAGCCTCCATTGTCGAATCTACTACGGTGCACTGCTTGGGACTCTTCCAACAGACCGCCTCTTCATTGAGGGTAAACACATAACCCGAGACAGACTTGCTATCATCCTTGTCACTTTGGAAGCTTGAATCGGTAAAGGACTCCTTCTGGAGGTCTCCATTACCGTACACTAAGAAGATCTCCTTAGTAATTTCTCAGGTACTTCAGAATGTTCTTCACAGCTATCCAGTATTTCTCCTCTGGGTTTAACTGATACCGGCTTACCATGCTAAGTGCGTAAGCAACATCTGGTCTGATACATAATATTGCATACATTATAGATCTTACCGCCGAAGCGTAGGGTATAATGCTCATACGAGCCCTCTCCTCATCAGTCTTGGGAGACATTGTTAGTTATATGTATGCCCTAGAGGCCATTACTATACATAGGATGTATATTGTAGTGGATGCTTGGACATATATAGGGATGACTTTCTTGCTCGATATGATAGTATGCTATCTGGTTACTCTTTACCTTAACGTGTACACTGATTGTCTCTCTGTTACATGTTGGTAAAGCCCTTAGGATGTGTACTTGACTACCTGGACTATGATAAGGATCATACTAGTGGGGACATGGTAGTCCATAAGTACATCCTTTAAAGTCCCTAGTCGTGGGTGTATCGAGACAGGGCTTCGATATACCAGAGTAGACTAGCGTATACCTTCTCGACCCATACAGATGGGCGATGGATGATCCCATATCCATTGGTGTTTGACATCAGAGATGATATACGGGTGCTCAGTGGAGACTGGGTACACTGGACGGACTCGCCGAGAACTCCCAGATGGTATTATACCTTACGTCAGATGGCAGTTCTCTGGTGACACTGGTGCAGGTTAGTCTGTAGACCCGAGATCGTCATAGAGTCTTGTGTGATTCCCACTGTGCTTTGATTTCCATCATACCACGTCCAAGAGGGCGTTCAAAAAGGTGGCTTTTGGGTACAGTCCCGAATCACATGGAGGCAATGAGCGATAGGAGGGGTTTCGTCTCTCCCGGTATAGGGAGTTGATGTTGCGCAGTGCTCGATTGGCTATAACAGGAAGTCCTTGGCCAAGACTGCTTTAAGGATTTACTGGTAAGTGTTACCAGTAGTTTCTCGACCCGTTATGAGCCTCATATCGACACGACTTATCGAGTTATTGGGGTGTGACGTTTACCACCCCTAGACGAGATATGCGACATATCAGACGAACAGACTGGACTGTACGGTAGTGTTCTCGTTGGATTCACAGGAGTGTGAGCGGGCTTGCTCGTTGATCTTCTGATCGCTCAATACCTGGGTGGCCGTTACGTTTAGCAGACCGCTTGCGGCTTGTGGGTGTTTGATATGATCATCACCTGCTGCCGGCGTATTGACGAGTCTTTAGAGTCCTACACAGAGGTTTCCTGGCTCAAGCGAAACGAAATAGGAGCGCATATGAGATATGTGCGGGACCGAGAATAATACCAACTATGTGATACTGTATTCTATTCTCGCGATATGTATCATTGGACGATTATGTGAGATATAGCCGGGTTACCGAATCAAGTGTTGATTCGATACATTGATACACTTGATATTAGTCGGTTATATGCGATATGACCGGATCATTGAATCAAGTGTTGATTTAGTGATTTAATGTATAATTATATATTTGATATATTACTTTACATTAACTAGTATTGGTTCACTTAAGATTATTTTCTCACTAGATTGTGCACATTGCATATATGATATATTTTTTGTGCACTTGATTGTATCATGTTTGATGATACATGCAAACTTGGGTTAGTGTATGCTTTAAACTATGATTAGGTTAATGGTTAGGGTTTGATTTACTCATTTATTTATTCATTTATTTATTTGGGCAAAAACAAATATGGTGGCTTTCTTTGTTTTATTCTTGGAGTTTCATGAAGCTTCACCATTTTGTTTCTATTCTCAAACCTAACCATTATCTAAACCCTGGTTTATTCTCTACATGAGTTAGAGTAACACATGGTTGCTATATGATAAGAATCACTTGAATTTTCTAATTAATCAATTCTTTTTCTTTTTCTTCTTCTTCATCTTCTTCATGAAGAAAGAAAAAGTTTGCTAGAAAATTCTAAGTGATGATTCCAAGTGAGAAATCCAAATCCAAAGTGAACCCACTTCCTATTTCTTCATCCTCTATCACTTGCCATGTAGTAGAGGATGTTTTCTTCACAAGTTTCTTGACCTAGTGAAGATGGAGCTTGAGTTTGAGTCGCCTCAACGTAGATCATCTTCGGCCTCGAAGTCAATGACCTAGCCCGATTATTTCTCCGACGAAACCATTGCTAGAGTCCGGGATCCCGATGATCGCAGCGGAGGGACGTCAACACGGAGCTAAAGAAGTGGTGGACCGGATCTATAAAGGTTGTAATCCCTTTCACTTAGTAGCAAAGTCGTTTGCTTGCATGTTCTTTCGCCTATTCTCTAGTTAACGATCTTCATTAGGGTTTCTCGGCACCGGAAAATTTTAATTTGGCATGGTTGATACCTTGTGGAACCTCTTATGTGTGCCTAGGAACCCTCCAGTGGTATCAGAGCTTAACTAGAGCATTAGGCGATGTGTTATCGAAGTTAAAACCCCGATCGAACCCGAATACCACAAAATACACCCCTCTCTGTACAATTTTTCAAAATTGGGATTTTTGTGAATTAAAAATATGCAGAAAAATAAGCAGGGTTTTCTAAGAGTTACTGTGCAGCATGCGGTCACAAGCTGATTAAAGCGCGGCGGAACCGCGGCACAAGCGTGCTTGTGCGGCGGTTACGCGGCCACTTAGTTGCCTCATTCTTTTCTGTTTGCACAGTAATATTCTTCTGGATATTTTTAATTTATACTCAACAGTTGAGTTTTCTAGGGTTTTTTTGGGAGCTCGATGATTCGATCGGATTGTTTAACTTTGTCTATGTTTTTCGGATATTTTTAGAACATGTTAAAAAGTTCGACCGAATATAAATACCCAATTTTTCCCCTGTCGGAAAATTTCCAAGTGTTGGATTTTTCCGTAGTTTTAGGAATGTTCTAAGTAGTGCAAGTAACCCGATGGACCCTCTAGAAGACAACAAACCTTAACTCGATTATGTGACCGTCTTGAACTGCCCTTTGAACCTTAGGGTTTGGGGCAGTACGGCGTGCCACATGTGAGGCGTTGGCTTGACCCTTCTACGGCTGGACCGTTGGTACTGTGGCATGAAATGGATGTTTTTGAACTTATTTCAAGAGTTGAGCTGTTTCGGGAAAACTTGGGTGTTTGATTGTTCGATCGGAAAGTTTAACATTTTCTATTTATCTGGAATGTGATACAATATTTGGAATCCACATATAGTTATGAAATAACTGATTTGAATATTATAAACATAGCAGTTTAGTCTCACATGATCGGTTGTCACGGAATTTTGATGTGATCAAAAGTCCGTCGCAATCATGCAGCGTACGCGGATACTCGCCGGGTAAACTTAATAGACAGCCACACCCCATAGCCCCGACCAAGGGACTGTAGGAGAACCCCGTCGCCGAAAGCATTCGTCTGGGTGCTCGCGGCAGCGGAGTTCCGCCTTAGTGCACTTCGTCGACGGCATCTGGGGGTGCGGCCGTCTACTAAATTTTGCGACGGGCATTCGATCAGTTTATTGGGAATCTTGTTGAATTGCCCGAATAGATATTGAAAAGTGTTTTCGATATAGAGACTAAAATGTTGGGTTTATAATTGTTAGGCATGTGATGTTTAAGGAATTCATTTTGTCAGGCATGCGATGTCTGAGGAGATTGCGGATTCCAACTGTTGTAGTTTTACACTTTCTTTTCTGCGACCGTAAGTGTAATATGTGATATCGCCGGTTTCGTTGCTATATGTCAACGACAATTGGGATGCACACATTTACTTACGTTGATGACATGTGATGTTATGTGTTGCAGGATATGTTATATTGGATCGTCGCGTTTTGAATAGCCGGGGGTTTTATGTGAGATGAGAGTTTTTATTTTCATTCATGTAAAATTAACTTGTATGCAATATTCTTTTATTGGGGCACTTTCAGGTTGCGGAAGATGTCACCGTTGATGTATATTATTTACTTTTCCGCATTAGGATAGACCCAAGGAGGGGAGCACAAGTAACCGGGTTCTAGGGTCCAGTGGGAGACCATCTCGAGGAGTCGAGTCCGGGTCTCCTAACCCTAGAATTGGTAGGGTTGCTTGCCGCTCTCGTAGGGGTCTAGGGGTGTGGCTTTGGCTATTCATCGCGACCGTGGAATCCGTGTTTTATACAGGCTTGTATTGAAAACACGGACGTGCTAGTATATCCAATATTTCATATGATTCTTCTGCTGCGATATCTCTGATGTGATCATTTGATATGTGATGATAGATACTGTATATGATATATATGATATATTATATAGACGTTACTTATGTTTTGCACTCGCGCTAGCCCTGCCCCGCTCTGTCGTTAGTTACCTAACCTAACGGTGCACGAGGGGACATCGAGGCGAATGCGGATGGCATAAGTGTACGTCATATTTATCTATGATGTTTAGGTGATTTAATTGATTGGACATTTATTAATGAGATTAATGAAAGAAAATAAACCTAAAAGATGTTGTGGAATCGAATTTCAAAATAAAACAGGTAGCTACAGTTCTTGCTTTGCATCGCGGTGTTCCTTGTACAACATCCTGCACCTTATTCGATAAGGAAAGGACCGAGATCCCTTCACCGGGAGTGACTCCTTTAGCAATAACTGGCAGATGCTACAACCCTCGGTTTGTCTTTTGATTGCTTCTATAGTTTCTGCTTTGCACAGCGGTATATATGATATATCCTGCACCTTATTCGATGAGGAAAGGGCCGACGATCCCTTCACCGGGAGTGACCCCTTTAGCAAAACTAGAAAAGCCTCAAAAAATACTCCATTTAAAAACAATTGATTCCGCACGAGATCAAGTTCAAAGTGTTAAAGGTTTTCTTAAAAACCATCCACAACCCTCCATCATTTTAGGAAGTAGAGTACATAGTATTCGTGCTACGTTTGTCGACCATAGCCGAGGCGTAGTGTACGGTAGCTAAGTGATGTCTTCCTATACCGCATATGATGCGATTAGTTAGGACAGTCATGTGGCTTTGTTGACCTTAGCCAAGGGTCATGTGGGTGGGTCTAATTAATCACGAAATGACGGGTAGAACTTGACTAGTGCTTATGATTTTTTGACCTTAGCCAAGGTCATAAGTGCTAGGGGTAAAAACCATTATCGGGAGTTTCAAGTGTTGAAATTTGCAATGAGATTGCATACCTTCTATATGATAGTTGGATCCCGATACCCACTGCGAGTAATTGTTACTCCTGGGAGAGTTTTGCACTTTACAATTACCCGATCAAGTAGGTGTCTAGAAAGGTGTCAACGGGGTTACGCCTCTGGGAAAATGAGGTTTACTGTAATTAGGTCCGTGCGAAAGCACGGGGAACCTCCCTCAAAGTACCGACACTGGCATGGCTGAAAGATTGGCGAACTTGTAGCGTGTAATTAATCCCGGCTAGTCTTTCCTTTTAGGGTTTGAAGGAAGATTTGATAAAAACAGTGGGAGCCATCCTGATTAGATAAAATAATAACCAATCTGATCTTGCAAGAGCGCACGCAGAGTGTTTTCTTTTCTCTCTCTCCAGGTAGCGACCATGTCACGCCTTAATCAAGATAATAAAACGGATATATTGACCGAACCCGCTTGTTATACTGAGCTGGGGAACGTTGGTCCCGCTCCAACTTATAATAGTTATAAGACAGAGCAGGAAATTGGGGATTACCAGAATTCCTGTACCGCCCATACGAAGAAAGTGCATATGATGCATCATGTTCGGGTGTGTTCATTACACAGAACTGTTTCTCAGTATCCTTTACGTCCTGGGTATGTGATACCAGATCAGGATCCCGCATATGTAATTTGTTACATGGGCTACAGAAAGTTAGAGAACTGAGAACGGGTGATAAGTTTCATGAGACAGAAAACGGTGCAAGTGTTGCAGCCAGGTCTGTTGATCATTGTCACCCTGTTTTACCAGAATACATTGATTCTGAACAAATGTTATTAGATACTGAACCTGATATACAAAATCATATCAGTCTCTTTATTTAGATAAAGAAGGATATAATTTTGTATTGGTTGGATAATGTTTTGAACATTTCCTATATCAAGAGTTGATCGGTTCAGGCACGTTATCTAAAAGCATTGACGTTCTAAATCAAACTACAGTTCTTAGTATATAGAACACACACAAGAGGAAGAGTTCAGACATGAACGAATCCTTCTTGAGGTATTGTAGACTAGGTCATGTTAATGCGACCCGACTAGCTAAGTTACATTAAGATACATATTTAAATCAGTTTGAATTTACATCTTGTGAAACTTGCCAGTCATGTCACAAAGAAGAGATGACCATAGCTCTATTTATTGGAAACAGAGAAAGAGTTAGTAAACTCTTGGGATTGATACATGTTGATGTATGAAGGTCCCCTGTCTACACATGCTAAGACCGGTTCTTTATACTTCATTACATTCTCTGATAATCTCTCGAGATTCAGTCCTATGTTCCTGTTGAAATACAAGTCCGAACCTTTTGAGATATTCACAGAATATAAGTTAGAAGTAGAAAACCAAATACGGGTAAAAGTGTTATGTCCTTTGATGTGATCAAGGAGGAGAATACTTGAGCATGGAATTCCTGGATTATTCTAAAGGAGAATGAGATTCTCTCTCAGCATTACTCCTCCGTATACACCATAGCACGATGGTGTATCGGGGCGGAGCGATAGCACCCTATGAGATATGGTGTGCTCTATGATGAGTACTACTAAGTTTCCTATTTCCTTTTAGGGAGTTATGCACTTATGAAGTTGCATACATATTGAATAGGGTTCCGATCAAATCAGATGCCTACCATTTCAAATGAGATATGGAAAGGGAAGAGCCCATCTCTTAAGTCAGTTAAGATTTGGGGTTGTTCGGCCTATGTCTAAAAAGCAAAATCCGGACAACCTCGAGGCAAAGTCAACTCTATAGAAGTTTGTTGGACATCCCAAGCATTCGCAAGGGAATATCTTCTACCTAACCGAGGAACAAAAATGTTTTGTTTCTCAGCATGCCAACTTTGTGAAAGGGAATTTCTTGGGAAGAAATTATTGGTAATGAGGTAGAACTGGAAACAGTTCCAGCTATACAAACTGCAGCTGATGATTGGGTAGAACCAAAGGATTCAATAGCAACCAATGAACCTCAGCCTCTCCGCCGATCTAGTAGGGTTCCTCACCCACCTGAGAGATACTTCGGTTTCTCTATGACAATGGGAGCAAGGATTGCATCATGAGATGATGACCCAACTAGTTTCGGGCTGGCCATCAGGAGTAGGACTCTGTAAGAATGGCTGGATGCTTAGCGATCTGAGATGGAATCCTTATACACCAACAAAGTATGGACTTTGGTTGCTTTATCTGAAGGGTTAAATCCCGATCAGGAGCAAGTATGTCTTGAGAAGATTACTTGGTGTACATGGAAAAGTTGAGACTTTCAAAGCTAGACTTGTTAAAGGTATGCACCATTGACCAGGTATGGATTAAAATGAAACCTTTTCTAAGTAGCTATGCTTAAATCCATCCAGATCCTACTTGCTACGGCTACATACCATGATTACGATATCTGGCGGTTGGGTGTCATGACTGCTTTTCTAAATAATGATTTAGAAGACAGAGTCTATAAGTACACAGTCAGAGGGCTTCGTAGACAGTGGGAGCAGCGGAAACGTGTGCAAGATGTTTTATATGATAAAGCAGGCATCGCGGAGTTGGAACATCTGTTTTGATGAGTTAGTCAAAGAGTTTGACATCATCAAAATGGTAGATGAACCTTGTATATACAAAAAGGTAGTAGGGAGTATACTAGTGATCCTCGTAGAGTACGTGGATAACATACTCTTGATAGGGAAGGTGTTTCCTCTGCTACGCTCGGTCAATCTCCGCTTATCACAAGGATTCTCCATATAGGATCAAAGTGATACCTACTAAATCCTGGGTTTTGGATCTATGAGATAAATCTAATTGGATGTTAGGATACTCACTAGTTGTAGTGAGAAGGTGTCAATTGATCCTGGGGAGAATCACTGGAAAGGTTCCAGGGTGATAAGGACGACTGAATGTCAGTCGCAGGCATTGTCTTTACCCTCAGTAAAAGGACGGTATGTTGGAAGAGTTCCAAGCTAGATACCGTGGCATACTAGACGATAAAGGCTGGATACATCGTTACAAAAGATGCTACCAAAGAGGAAGTCTGGGTGTATATTAGTTCATGAGATGAACTTCGTTCCTCCCATTGTGTGACAATGGAGTTGTGGCTTATGCCATGGAGCGCCCGTCCCATCAGTGATCCAGACATATTCTAAGGCAGTGTCACCTGATCGTAGAGATGGTTGATCTCCAGAGGATCGAGGTTAGAAGAGTAGACTCAGAGGACAACACGGCGGATCCACTCACAAAGGCTTTTTTCCAGAGAGAGACTTTTATGGGATGGTTGAGTATGAGATACTACAACCACTGCTATCAGATGGCCTTAGTGCAAGTGGGAGATTGTTAGTTATATGTATGCCCTAGAGGCCATTACTATACATAGGATGTATATTGTAGTGGATGCTTGGACATATATAGGGATGACTTTCTTGCTCGATATGATAGTATGCTATCTGGTTACTCTTTACCTTAACGTGTACACTGATTGTCTCTCTGTTACATGTTGGTAAAGCCCTTAGGATGTGTACTTGACTACCTGGACTATGATAAGGATCATACTAATAGGGACATGGAAGTCCATAATTACATCCTTTAAAGTCCTTAGTCATGGGTGTATCGAGACGGGGCATCGATATACCAGAGTAGACTAGCGTATACCTTCTCGACCCATACAGATGGGCGATGGATGATCCCATATCCATTGGTATTTGACATTAGAGATGATATACGGGTGCTCAGTGGAGACTGGGTACACTGGGCAGACTCGCCGAGAACTCCCAGATGGTATTATACCTTACGTCAGATGGCAGTTCTCTGGTGACACTGGTGCAGGTTAGTCTGTAGACCCAAGATCGTCATAGAGTCTTGTGTGATTCCCACTGTGCTTTGATTTCCATCATACCACGTCCAAGAGGGCATGCAAAAAGGTGGCTTTTAGGTACAGTCCCGAATCACATGGAGGCAATGAGCGATAGGAGGGGTTTCGTCTCTCCCGGTATAGGGATTTGATGTTGCGCAGTGCTCAATTGGCTATAACAGGAAGTCCTTGGCCCAGGCTGCTTTAGGGATTTACTGGTAAGTGTTACCAGTAGTTTCTCAACCCGTTATGAGCCTCATATCGAGTTATTGGGGTCTGACGTTTACCATCCCTAGACGAGATATGCGACATATCAGACGAACAGACCGGACTGTACGGTAGTGTTACTCGTTGGATTCACAGGAGTGTGAGCGGGCTTGCTCGTTGATCTTCTGATCGCTCAATACCCGGGTGGCCGTTACGTTTAGCAGACCGCTTGCGGCTTGTGGGTGTTTGATATGATCATCACCTGCTGCCGGCGTATTGACGAGTCTTTAGAGTCCTACACAGAGGTTTCCTGGGTCAAGCGAAACGAAATAGGAGCGCATATGAGATATGTGCGGGACCGAGAATAATACCAACTATGTGATACTGTATTCTATTCTCGCGATATGTATCATTGGACGGTTATATGAGATATAGCCGGGTTACCGAATCAAATGTTGATTCGATACATTGATACACTTGATATTAGTCGGTTATATGCGATATGACCGGATCATTGAATCAAGTGTTGATTTAGTGATTTAATGTTTAATTATATATTTGATATATTACTTTACATTAACTAGTATTGGTTCACTTAAGATTATTTTCTCACTAGATTGTGCACATTGTATATATGATATATTTTTTGTGCACTTGATTGTATCATGTTTGATGATACATGCAAACTTGGGTTAGTGTATGCTTTAAACTATGATTAGGTTAATGGTTAGGGTTTGATTTACTCATTTATTTATTCATTTATTTATTTGGGCAAAAACAAATATGGTGGCTTTCTTTGTTTTATTCTTGGAGTTTCATGAAGCTTCACCATTTTGTTTCTATTCTCAAACCTAACCATTATCTAAACCCTAGTTTATTCTCTACATGAGTTAGACTAACCCATGGTTGCTATATGATAAGAATCACTTGAATTTTCTAATTAATCAATTCTTTTTCTTTTTCTTCTTCTTCATCTTCTTCATGAAGAAAGAAAAAGTTTACTAGAAAATTCTAAGTGATGATTCCAAGTGAGAAATCCAAATCCAAAGTGAACCCACTTCCTATTTCTTCATCCTCTATCACTTGCCATGTAGTAGAGGGTGTTTTCTTCACAAGTTTCTTGACCTAGTGAAGATGGAGCTTGAGTTTGAGTCGTCTCGACGTAGATCATCTTCGGCCTCGAAGTCAATGACCTAGCCCGATTATTTCTCCGACGAAACCATTGCTAGAGTCCGGGATCCCGATGATCGCAGTGGAGGGACGTCAACACGGAGCTAAAGAAGTGGTGGACCGGATCTACAAAGGTTGTAATCCCTTTCACTTAGTAGCAAAGTCGTTTGCTTGCATGTTCTTTCGCCTATTCTCTAGTTAACGATCTTCATTAGGGTTTCTCGGCACCGGAAAATTTTAATTTGGCATGGTTGATGCCTTGTGGAACCTCTTGTGTGTGCCTAGGAACCCTCCAGACATCTCTCTAAAGAGGGTGATTCCGTGACAAGCGGGTAAATTACCACGCTTGAAATCTTCCATACTAAATCTCTTTAGTATGGTGTCAATGTACGTGGACTGTGAAAGTCCTAACATTCTCTTGGATCTATCTTTGTAGGTCTTTATGAAAGTATGTCTTAGAACCTCTACTAGGGTTCTATGAGCATCAAGTATGCAATTTAAAAAAATCTAGAGGGCTAAGTATACTAAACAAGAATCAAACTAGAGAATTAGGGTTTCATAGTTAAGTAAAACAAGTTCTAACTAAGTGAAGAGAGTCTACAACCTTTGTAGTCTAGTCCTTCACTTCAAATGCTCCAAGTAGTAGTCCCTAGAACTCTTTTTTGACTCCACTTGAAGGATGGAAAAAGCTTTTCTTGAAGTTTTCGTCGTCAAAGATGATCCAACTTGAGGCAACTCACACTCAAGCTCACACTTCACTAATAAAAGTATTAGTGAAGTTAACAACCTAAACTAATTTGCTAGAGTAGTGTAGCTTGATGAAGTAGGAATTTTGCTCGCTAAAAATCTTTCTTTTATTTTTCTTTTTCTCACCCTATAAAAACTAGTGAGGAGATGAAGATGAACTTGGAAGTGAGAGAGTGAACCATGAGGATAAGGATGAGCACAAGAGAATGATAAATATCTATAAATAAAACAAAGAAAAGAGGTAAGTCATGGCTTCTCAAGGCTTCTTAAAACAAGCCAAGAATAATGATTCATTCTCTTTTTCTTTAATTCATAAATCTAAACCATTATCTCCTCATCTTTACTTCTAATGTGATTCTCACACATCCAGGTTACTTGTATCATCAACCAGGATACAAAAAGCGCACGCGCATGCACGCACACACACACATATCATATATAAAAATATATATATAAAGAGAAGAAAATCTTAAGTGAGCTTAATATTAGTTTATATATACGCATGTATGTATACGTATACACGTATGTATACGTATATCGTATGTATAAATATGTATCAAATTATTAAATCAATACTTGATTATAATCCGGTTATATCATATATAATCCGGTTAATATCAAATATATATATGTATTGTTAGTGATATATGTTCTAGAGGCCATTATTGTATAGTGCTAGATTGTATATTACATTTTGGAAGCTTGGGATATACACAAATATAATTACAGTCTTGCTCAATATGATAGTATGCTATATGGTTTGATTCTATCTTGATACGTGTATATGTTTAATTTAACATATCGCTAAATACATATTGATAGAGCCCTTAGGATCTTTGCTTGACTACTAGCGTTTTGATGGCAGTCACACTAGTGGGGGCTGGGTAGTCTATAAGCACATCCTTAAGCTTGCCCCTAGTCGTTGGATTATCGAGACGGGGCATCGATACTCCAAAGTAGACTAGTGTATATGCTTCTTATCCCCGTCAGGGGAGGTGGCCTGTCCAGCAGCCATTGGTATATGGTACCAGAGATAGTATACAAGTGCTCATTGGGTTATGAGTTACACTGAACGGACTCGCTGGGAACTTTTGGTTGGTATTATACCTATCGTCAGTTAGCAGTTCCCCGGTGACATGAGTACAGGTTAGTCCGTTGACTTGACATAATTATTCGTCTCGAGTGTGTTCCCACTGTACTTAGATTACTACCCTACTACGGCTCAAATGAGTCGTGCAAACAGATAGTGGTTGGGTGCAGTCCCGAAGCACTTGGAGGCAGTAGGGGTTAGAAGGGATTCGTCTCTCCCTGTATTGGGAGTTGATATTGCGCTGTGTTTCGTTAGCCAATACACAAAGTCCCTAGCCAGGGCAAGTAAGATTTACTGGTAGGCACACCAGTAGTTCCTCAGGGTGTATTGGGCTCTACACCGACACGACTTATTGCGCTATTAGGGGTCTGACGTTTATCACCCCCTAAGCCCGATATGCGATACTCTTAGACGAACAGACCAGACTGTACGGAGATTGTCACAGATAGGCTCAGTAGGGGTTCGGATGAGTTCGCTTGTTGGCCTTCTTTTCGACAAGTACCTGGGTAGCCGTTACAGACAGCTAGTGCCACTGACGGACTTGTAGTTAAACCCATTGCCAGCGTACTGTCGATTCTTTAGAGTCCCACACAGAGGGTTTTCCTGGTTCAGGAGAAACGACGTAGATGCCTGATTGAAAGAATTTTAGTTACCGCAATCAAGATGGTGTCACTTTGCAGCTAGCCGGTTGAGCACGGGTCGAACCGCAGGGAGATGGTTGTATGTCCGTTCGAGTCTTAGACGAGTCAATGAAAGAATGTTTATATGTGTTCAATTCTATCCTAAGTGTTTGTAAGTATATTCAAGTAAGCTTGTTAGGGTTAAGGTTGGTTAGTAGAGTTAGGATTAGTCTTGTACTTGTCATTTGCTATTCTTAAAACGATGTTGGGATAATCGAAAGTAGCGGGGATTAGGAGGACATATGAATGGGATTTGCAAGTTTAATCAAGCTTTCCAACTCTAAATCCATTCCTAGTGCCCATTGTCCGTCCGTTAAATGCATTTATTTCCAACCCTAGGCCAAACACCCATAACCATGTATCCAATTAAGTCACAACTACATGTCACGTTGTAGTGCGCTTAAAGGACTTCTCGACTTAGGTCGCGGCTATATGTCACGTATAGCGCGCCTAAGTGAGGGGGTTGCGTTTGTTTGGTCTAGGTTCGTTTTAGGATGTTTGGCGAAGAGAAGCACAAGGGATTTTTCCGTCCCTCATACTAACCTTCCTTAGCCCCTAACAAGTATGGAAATTATTCACACATGAAAATGAAAAGAAAACAAAGCAAGAAAGAAACAAAGAAAGAAAGGAAAAATGCGGTTTTACAAGCTAACTACTTGGGTCCTCACCTAAATAAGGAACTCCGTCGAGTATCATGGCTTGAAAATAATACGCATAAGAAGGGAAGGAAAATAACACAAGCAAAGAAATAACAACAACTACTTAACAACAATAAATAAAATTACAATACAAGATAATAAAATTACAAGACATGAAATAAAAGAGACATGATAATAACTCATCTTCATTTAACATCCACTCAAGAGCTCTCACAACAATTTAATGGAGGAAAGATGAAAAAGAAGAAAAAGATAAAAGCTAAACTAAACGAAATCCTAACAAAAAGAAGCATCCTTTACTTGGCACAAAACTGGGCTATTTATAGGCAGAGAGCTGAAACCCTAGGGCTACATTCTGAGCCCAAATACAATGACCAAAATAACCCAATGTTTGGTCTGATGATGGCACGAAACCGCGGCGGAACCGCCGCAAAAACCCACATTTGGCGGCGGTTCCGCTGCGGTTTTGTGGAATTGGAGTCTCGTATTTTCTGGGATTTCTTGTGTTGCTATCTTATGTTGTTCTACATGTCCCAAATTGCAAATTGCTTCCAAAATTTCTTCAGATCTGAAACAGTCCAAAATAGCTTCACTTTTAATTCATTTGACCTTATCTCCCTCGAGCTCCACGCATCCATTGAATCTTGTGCTATCCCTCTCATGCTCTGTGCTTGTCCGAGACACGAATGACCACTGTTCTTTGTCTTGTCTCTTGAACTGGTAAGCCGCACTGGACGGATACGGATGACCGAAACCCGGCTTTTATCTGTCGGCAACAGATGTTTTGGATTCTTGCGTAACTGTGGAGATTTTGTATGATTTTCATTATTTTGGACTAAGAACCTGTAACCTGTAAATATATAGCAACCACGGATCAAAAGCACCTGCCTATAAACAAAAGAGCAGAAGAATGGGCGGTATTAAATGCAATATTTTGGTATGAACAAATACCCCCAAACTTAACTTTTGCTCGTCCCGAGCAAAACCAATTATTCACAAAAAGTCCTAACCTCACTTTCACAGGGAACGCGATTGCACTGAGCTCGTACAACAAGCCGTTAAACCTCTAGGTGTCCCTAGTAGGAGGAGTTTTGTCTCCTGGGGGTTTTCAGCGGATACTACCCACAAATTCCCGTCAAGCTAGTTTCATAAGTTAACGTTGATTGTACTTCTACGGTTTAGCATCTAAGTTAGAAATTCTATCATCCTGAGTTAGAAATATTCAACCCTTATGTTTCATTCCTCTAATTTATTTAACCCTAGATCCTATACGTTTTTACAGTTTAAAAATATCTCGGTTTCTCTTGAGTTTTCCTTCTAAAGTGCGGTCTCCAATCAGGGATTTTTATCATCTTTACGGGAAACATAGGTCTTATTCTTTATTTCTATTTTTTCTCCAAATATCGATCGTATAACCCTACGTTTGTGTAATTTTTCACCCCTACACTCAAGAATTCAATTCAAGTTATAGTACCCTTGCCTTAATACCTAATACTACTTCTTTTCATTAATGATGGACGGATTTGCTCACACACCTTTCATGCGACTATTAATGCTTCTTGAGGCACTAACAGCCGATTACTGAATGTGTGAGCTTAAAGCGTAAATAGGAGTTTCCAGGTCTTGACTTTATTTATTTTTTTCTTTTTCTTTTTCTTTTCTTTATTTTTCTTTTTCAAGACCGGATATATTTTTCAATGATGCTCTTTTGGTGGTTAGCTTTAAATACCATTTTTTTCTTCTTTCATACTAGGTTTTCAGGCAAGAGTATTTCTAAGTATCCTCTACTATCCAAAGTTTAAAGGTGCGTGTAAGTGCAGTTTGTAGGGTATATACTTTCTAAAATTGGACTTAAGAATAAGAACTATTTTTCAGACTTATCTTTCAATAAAGCTTTCAATACTTTCCCTTCATCTTGACTCAACTCAAGAACTGAACTCAAGACTACCTACTTCTAAAAAAAACTGCAAGGACGTATAATTACCAAGGTTAAACAGAATGATGGTTATTTTTAGGGTTTTCAATTTCTAAGCCTAAGATTTAGTTATTTCTAACGTATCAACTAAACTTTCGGAATAAAAATCTAAGTTATCCTATTAGCTAACTTGACGAAAAAGTTTTTATATTTTTGTAAATTTTTTCAATTTTTATGCGTTTTTAAGTAAGTATGCAAATGCAAAATATACATATGAATGCGAAGGAAGAAAGCTTACCGAGCACACCCCGAAACTTAAACTTGACAGTGGCCTCACTATCAGGCTACACCAAGAGGGTCAAAATTATCGGCGCTCCCCTTTTTGTTGTTTCTTTTTTCTATTTTTTATTATATTATTTTTTTTATTATACAAAACAAAAGACAAACCAAAAATATATATACACAAAAAGTCCCCCCAAACTTAAGTGAAACAGTGTTTCGACTGTTTAAGCGGTGAAGTTCAGGATTAGGGGGGAAAGAACAGTATCAATCTATACAAGGCCTTACACAGGCTAAAAGTTAACACCAACCATTCAAAAATTTTATCGTGATAAAGCAGCGGTTGGTGAAAGAATGCGGAGAGGAAAGAAATAGAGAATACGCGAGACCGTATGGGGATAGAAGCGGTATACGGTCTCGGTGGAGGAGAAGAATGGCGGAGGGGTGAAAGAAGTGCAATACGAACTTGAGGGTGGAAATGGAGTGAATAAATTAGTACAATTTGTGTTGACCGATGTGTAAAAAGCGATTGTACTAATTTATTAACCCATCGAGAAATTGGGTCAAATCCCTCAAGATTCGTGAGAAAACATGGGTAAGTCGAACTTGGTAAACCAGAAATAAGAATGAAATTGATATGGTGTCTTGCGATGTAGGAATGATGGTAATGATGGAGGGGAGTGATCGAGGAAGGATATCAGTTAAAGGTTCAGGAGGGTGTACACAGTCAATGAAAGGGACAGGATGAATTGGAAAATCCGACTCATCGAGTAAAACTGTTTCATCCTCAATACTATCCTCAAAATTCTCCTAAAAAATTAGCTCATCCATGCATTTATCATCGATATCTAGATGCATATGCAGTTCGGGAAAAATAGTTAATGACTCGGGATGATCTCCAGATGGAAGTGAAAGGACTTGATGAATTGGTGAGAAAAACTCATCCAAAACTGTGGGTTCATCATCCAAAATATTCCCAGCGTCGATATACTCAATCAAGTGAAAATCAAATTTCTCAGACACTTCCTCAAAAGCATGGATTTCAATCAGTTCTGGTTCTAGATGGGAGGTGTAGAGATCAACAAGATTGGGTATGGTTTCACTTGACAGGGTCCCTTCACAGTTAGGTAAATCAAACAGTACAAAGTCGCACAACTCATCAAACGTTCTATCTGCAATTGGTGATTCATGTGGGACACTTGATAGACTTTCGAAACTGGAGTTGTGGAATTCAACTTGAAACGGGTAGGTTTGATTTGGAAGGGTGGAATGCTCATTCTCATGACTCAAATCCGCCACCTGTCCTATCGCCTCATCATACATTGGAAAATGTGGAGCTAGTAGGAAACTAGCTACCGGTTCGTTAAGTTGTATGAGGGTGGCCATGGACGCATTCACTTCCTCCATCTGTTGGCACGACGCCACCCGAAATTCTTCCAACGACTGTTCAAGACTAGACATGGGTTGTGAGGGGGTTTCGGTAAAAAATTCAAATTCATGTGGATACATGAAACTCCCAAATGGCTGATCAGAAGCAATGTCTAGGGAAGGTGTAAAAGTCGGATAGGAGTGATAGGAATCGAATGGTTGGACAGGATTAGGATCAACGTTTTGATAAGAAGGCGATTGGAATCGTTGATCCAAAGAATTGGAAGTGGTGAAAGGGGTAAAAGATCGGCTACGAGATTGTTCAATTCGGTCAGCTATGGACATGGGTTTCGGAGTCGCAACATGACTCGCAAAAGGGGTATCAATGTAAGAAGGCGGGGTAGGTTGAAATGTTTGATACAAAGTGGATTGTAGAGTCCAATTGTTTGTCCTAGACGCGTCTATTCGATCTTTCAATGA
Source organism: Agapanthus africanus (assembly GCA_030015575.1). NCBI lineage: Eukaryota > Viridiplantae > Streptophyta > Magnoliopsida > Asparagales > Amaryllidaceae > Agapanthus > Agapanthus africanus. The sequence goes on along the minus strand of CM057347.1, from coordinate 197,980,848 downwards.
AATTTTGGGCATGGAAGGATCGTTCGAAGTTCGGCCAAAGTAAGAACCGTAAGAAGAAATGTCTGGTTGTGGGTACCAAAGTTCGGCAAGAGTTGGTCGTTTTGGGGTACTGATGTTATGAAAAGTGGGGAGGGTGGAAGTGAATTTTTTTTTTTTAAAATTTTTGTTTTTTTTATTTTTTATTTTTTATTTTTTAATTATTTTTTTAGCAGTTTTCGAAATTGATTGTTTTGAAAGAATACGGAATTATGAGACTACACTTTACATAAGCACAATCACAATCACAATATGCATAAATAATCACTTAGAGCTAGGGTCTTCAAAGTCCAACTAGACCGCTCCTAGACTTCCAAGCGACAAGTTGCAGGATAACTCTCGAGTCGCTTCTTCACTGCCAATTGTGGCCAGGTAAGCACAAGTGAGGTAAGGAGAGTTCCGCTCATGAATCACCGTGAGACGGGCCTTTTAGAATTACCTCCTCACTTGTCTAGCCTAGGCACCACTAAGTCAAGTTTAGATAAACAACTGATTCCGCGCAACCTTCACTTGTCCTAATTGAGCGCGACAAGTCCTTATAGGTTTGGTCTAGATATTTTTTATTAACTCAAGGTGATGCATATGCATTTTGTGATTTATGGGGTCTTAGGAAGGGAGATGAAATCCCCATCCAATCTTAATTGGTGTTTAAGCCCCTTAATGTCCGTATTAGTATATGCAAAGCATATAAACAAACAAAATCTAAAACAACAAAAATTTTATTTGGCGGCGGTGCAATCTGTGCAAAGAAACCTACATGAAATACAGTTTAGTGGAATTCACAAAGGAGATAAAAGGAAAAAGAAAGGATAGAAAAAAATTAGGGCACAGAGGCCTCAATACAACCGCGGAACCGCCGCGAAATCCCCACTTTGACCGCGGTTCCGCGGTCAAACTGTGGAATTGGAACTTCAACTTGGGTTCCTGCACTCCCCTTGATCTCTACTCCAAAATAAAATGCTCTGTTTCTTTAAATGATTACTGTACTTGCTCCAGATACCCTGCACACTTGCACACAAAAAATATCAAAAATAACTAAAAGGGTTTTGTTATATTTATTTATTTATATATTTATATTATATATATATATGTATACAAAAAGAATATTAACCCGAATAACAAGAAAGAAATACGTTACCGTCTCCCCGGCAACGGCGCCATTAGATTGAAAGAATTTTAGTTACCGCAATCAAGACGGTGTCGCTTTGCAGCTAGCCGGTTGAGCACGGGTCGATCCGCAGGGAGATGGTTGTATGTCCGTTCGAGTCTTAGACGGGTCAATGAAAGAATGTATATATGTGTTCAATTCTATCCTAAGTGTTTGTATGTATATTCAAGTGAGCTTGTTAGAGTTTAGGTTGGTTAGTAGAGTTAGGATTAGTCTTGTACTTGTCTTTTGCCATTCTTAAAACGATGTTGGGATAATCGAAAGTAGCGGGGATTAGGAGGACATAGGAATGTGATTTGCGAGTTTAAGCAAGCTTTCCAACGCTAAATCCATTCTTAGTGCCCCTTGTCCGTCCGTTAAATGCGCTTATTTCCAACCCTAGGCCAAACACCCGCAACCATGCATCCAATTAAGTGACAACTACATATCACGTTATAGTGCGCTTAAAGGACTTCTCGACTTAGGTCGCAGCTATATGTCACGTATAGCGCGCCTAAGTGAGGGGGTTGCGTTTGTTTGGTCTAGGTTCGTTTTAGGATGTTTGGCGAAGAGAAGCACAAGGGATTTTTCCGTCCCCTCATACTAACCTTCCTTAGCCCCTAACAAGTATGGAAATTATTCATACATGAAAATGAAAAGAAAGAAAAGAAAGAATGAAGCAAAGAAAGAAAGGAAAAATATGGTTTTGTAAGCTAACTACTTGGGTCCTCACCTAAGCAAGGAACTCCATCGCGTATCATGGCTTGAAAATAATACGGATAAGAAGGGAAGGAAAATAACACAAGCAAAGAAATAACAACAACTACTTAACAACAATAAATAAAATTACAATACAAGTTAATAAAATTACAAGACATGAAATAAAAGAGACAAGATAATAAAAACCATCATCTTCATTGAACATCCACTCATGAGCTCTCACAACAATTTAATGGAGGAAAGATGAAGAAGAAGAAGAAGAAGATAAAAGCTAAACTAAACTAAATCCTAACAAAAAGAAGCATCCTTTACTTGGCACAAAACTGGGCTATTTATAGGCAGAGAGCTGAAACCCTAGGGCTACATTCTGAGCCCAAATACAATGACCAAAAAACCCCAAAGTTTGGTCTGATGATGACACAAAACCGCGGCGGAACCACCGCAAAAACCCACATTTGGCGGCGGTTCCGCTGTGGTTTTGTAGAATTGGAGTCTCGTATTTTCTGGGATTCCTTGTGTTGCTATCTTATGTTGTTCTACATGTCCCAAATTGCAAATTGCTTCCAAAATTTCTTCAGATCTGCAACAGTCCAAAATAGCTTCACTTTTAATTCATTTGACCTTATCTCCCTCGAGCTCTGTGCGCCCATTGAATCTTGTGCTGCCCCTCTCGTGCTCTGTGCTTGTCCGAGACAGGAATGACCACTGTTCTTTGTCTTGTCTCTTGAACTGGTAAGCGGCACTGGACGGATACGGATGACCGGAACCCGGCTTTTATCTGTCGGCAACAGATGTTCTGGATTTTGGCGTAATTGTGGAGATTTTGTATGATTTGCGTTATTTTGGACTAGGAACCTGTAACTTGTAAATATATAGCAAATACGGTTCAAAAGCACCTGCTTATAAACAAACGAGCAGATTAATGGGCGGTATTAAATGCAATATTTTGGTATGAACAAGGCCCTATGGTTTTACGTGCAGGGTTCCGATCATATACGTGTACTAGCTACACGGATGTTGTATGGAAGGATAATACTAGTGGGCTTGGGATTAAGCCGGATTATAGTATTATATTATTGAATTATCTTTATCTCTTTGTATTCGTATTTTTTGCAGTACGAATACGGGTATGTATATACGGTGAGGGTATTCTTGTAATTGTTACAAGAGTTGCTTTTAGAAGGGGACACCTCATTTTGGTTTTATCTATTTTTGGAATATAGATTAATGAAGTGGAAAATGGAGATATTTGTGGCATGGTTGAAGCATGGCTAATTTTTTTTTAATTTCATTTGACTTTACTATTCAAGCATGGTCGTATTTTTCTATGGAAAAATATTACATGCTTGATTTGGAGAAAAGTATTAGCCATTCTTCACTTGCTCACTTGACTTGATCATTTGTGTTTTCTTATTCTCTCTCCATTTTACTCTACTCCTTCCTCAAACCCTAACCCTCACATGTGTTGTGAATTCTTTGAGATAAAATAGTTCAATTAACTCTCTACATTTCCTAAGCTACCCAGATTAGCAAACTAGGTACTTTAGTTACCTCATTCTTGAGGTTGGAGCTTGAACCATAGACTCTCGGATGGATCGTCTTCGATACGAGGATGCCGACGACCGAGCTTGATCCATATCTTCTAGGAGATCAAGAAGAGGAGAAGAAGACTTGAATGACTAGATTCTTGGAGGTATAAAACTCTATCATAGTAGTTTAGAAACTCTATGTGTTTTGCTAGTTAAGGTTTCTGAATGATCTTGGAAGTTTAGTCGATGTTACTTGTCTTGAAAATCATTTTTTTAAATTCCGCCTCCCCACAAACCATGTGGGGTGTGTGACATCGACTTACATTGGTATCAGAGCCTACTTAAACCTTAACTAGCTAGTTAGCACGTATTTAGAACTTCGATCGACAGAAATTATCCGAATCGCATCTCCGTTACGAGCTTTCTGTTCGTTTTTTAAAGTTGTTCAAAAAATATTTTCAGTGACCTTAAAATTATGTGCAGGCTTTTCTAGAACCAAGAATTTTTTTGAGCACATGAGATCATAATTAGACCGCTAATCCACGGCCAAATAGGTCATTTGGCCGCGGATCCGTGACCTAGTTATGGCCAAAGTGCTCCAATTTTTTTTTGGGGTTCAGGTTCATGAAAATGTGATTTTTGGTACGTTTGTTTTTTGCCCAGATTTGTTTGTGTACTAGTTTGTACATGGGGTAAATGCGGAAAGATTTAATCGATCGAAATTCTAAATTCTTGCTTATATGTATATGTGTTTCTAAACGTCTACTAATTGCTATATGTCGATTAGTGGGGGTTGCACATATCTTGTATCTTGTTTATGGTTTGTGGATATGAAGTATTGGATCGTCGTGAATGAATAGTAGGGGGGATGTGAGAAGAGTGTTCTTTTATTTCATTCTTGCATATTTGTAAATTGATGTAATATTCTTTTGCGGGACACATCCGGGTTGAGGTTGTAGCCACCGTCGTATTATTTCATTTACTTTTTCTTGCACCTAGGATAGACCCAAGGAGGGGTGCACAAACTTCCGGGCTCTTGAAGTTCCGAGTGGCCTACTCATTTCATTGAGAGAGGTTGCTTCACTTTAGGAATTTGGCGGATAGTTTGCCGCACCCGTAGGGGTCTAGGGTGGGGGTTTGGCTATTCATCACGACCGTGGAATCCGCTTTTCGTTCTAGGCTAAGACGAAACACGGAAATCCTAGTATATCCAATATATCCATCTGTGTTGATGTAATCTGGAATGGATATTATTGCGTGAGACGAATGGTTATATATATATTATATATAATAAACGTTGCTTATGTTTTGCACCCGCGCTAGTCCAACCCCCGCTATGCCATTAGTTAAGTACCTAACGGTGCATGATGGGGCCCCGTAACGAATGCGGATGGCATAAGCGTACATTCTATTTTCGTTTCTTTCTGCAATGATAGGGTTAAATGATGGGACAATATTAATAATGTTTAATGCAAAGAAAATAAACCAAAGTTAAATCGTTGAAACAATTTCAAAACCACTCGGTTTTCTTTACAAATAACTTTTAAATGCGGAGCCTAAACCACTCCTTTTAAAAGCTATCATGGTTCCTTCGACTATATCAAGTTCATTACGTTCACGGTTTTCGCCAAAACCAGCCATAACCCTCCGTCGTTTCAGATGGGTATTCAGTAGTATTCAAGCTATGTATTTTGACATTCACCAAGGCATAGTGATTGGTAGGTGCTGGGTATTCATCTGTAGCATAGATAGATGCGTTAATTTGGGACAGGTGTACAGCTATTTTAGCTTTCGTCAAGGGTTTGTACGAATGGGTTCAGATTAACCTGGACAATGACGGGTAGAACTTGACTTGCGTCTTATGATATTTTGTCCTTCGTCAAGGTCATAAGCGCCTGGGGAAAAATCTACATCGGGAATTTCAAAGGAAAAGGAAACTTGCTAGTTTTGCATACTATCCGGTGTGTGATAATTTTAGTAGGATTCCTTCAAAGTTGTCACACAATGATAGTTGGATCCCGATCCCACCATGAGTTTTACTTCTTGGGAGAGTTTTTCACTTTACAATCAATGCTATAAACCAAGTAGGTGTCTAGAACGGTGTTAGCGGGGCTACGCCTCCAGGGAAAAGAGGTTTTTTAATTAAGGAATTTCGCGAAAGCATTCTAAAACCTCCCTCGAAATACCGACACTAGCCTGGTCGAAAGGTTAATTAAGAATTGTAGGGTGCAATTAATCCCGACTAATTCTTCTTTTATGATTTGAAGGAGGATTTGAGGAAATAGTGGGAGCCATCCTGTTTAGATAAACTAATAACCAATCTAAACTTGCAAGAGCATCATGCTGTGTGTTTCTTCTCTTTCTCCTAATTGCAGCGACCAAAATGTCCGGTCTTAAGGTACTACTAGATTAAAAAATATTGACGGGGCCAAACTATAAAGATTGGCTAAGGAATGTCCAGATGGCCATTACCTATGACAAGCTGGGCTAACTCCTTACTACCAAACCCCCCGCTATCCCAGGTCCAGAATCCACCATCGCAGATGTAGGGTTCCTAGGCACCCTAATGAGGTCTCACAAGGCATCAACCATGCCAATTTCAAATTTAAACGGTGCCGAGAAACCCTAGAACGGATCGTTGGCTAGATTTCTAGGCGAAACAATAAACTAGTTAACACTTAACTACAAGAATACGGAAATACAACCTTTGTAGATCCGGTTCTCCACCTCCATAGCTCCGCAATGAAGTCTCCTCGCTGTCCTCATCAAAATCCGGGCTCTAGCGTCGGCTTCATCGGAGAAAGAGCGGGCTAGGTCATCGACGACGTGCCGAAGATGATCTACGTCGAGGCATCGCTAGATCAAGCTCCACCTTCACCAAGCCATGAAAACTTATGAAGGAAACACCCTATACTACTTGGCAAGAGGTAGAGGATGAAGAAATAGGAGTTGGGTTCACTTTAGAATTGTATTTCTAACTCAAATACATCAATCACCATTGATGAAGAAAGCTTTCTTCTTGTGAGGAAGAAGAAGAAGAAGATGAAAAGTGTTATTATAAGTTAATCCCAAAAATAGAAAGTAAATCAAAACTTATCATAATACTAACTATGGTTATGTGTAGAGCATTGACCAAGGTTAAAGGAATGGTTAGGGTTAAGGATGAGATAAGAATGGTGGACAAAGTCAAAGCTTCATGAAGCTTCTACTAAACAACAAATAAAGCCACCATTCTTTTCTCTTTTCCATTTATTTTCCAAAATGTATAAACAAATAAATAAATGAATAAATAAGTAATGGAAAAATAAAACCCTAATTATATGTTTAACCATGGTTTAATTCTTTACACTTAACCAAGTAAACATGTATCATCAAACATGATACAATCATGTGTACAAAAGTATATCACATATACAATGTGCACAATCCGAGTGAGAAAATCCATTTAAATTGAACAAATACTAGTTAATGCAAAGTAATATATCAAATATATAATTATACATTAAATCATTAAATCAACACTTGATTTAACGATCCGGTTATATCGCATATAACCGACTAGTATCCAATGTATCGGCTTATCGAATCAACCCTCGATTCGATAACTAGGTTATATCGCATATAACCATTCGATACATTCACCGCGAGAATAGAATACGGTATCACATACACGCATTATTCTCGGTCCCGCACATATCTCATATGCGCTCCTATTTCGTTTCGCTTGAGCCAGGAAACCTCTGTGTAGGACTCTAAAGACTCGTCAATACGCCGGCAGCAGGTGATGATCATATCAAACATCCACAAGCCGCAAGCGGTCTGCTAAACGTAACAGCCACCCGGGTATTGAGCGATCTGAAGATCGACGAGCAAGCCCGCTCACACTCCAGTGAATCCAACCAGTAACACTACCGTACAGTCCGGTCTGTTCGTCTGATATGTCGCATATCTCGCCTAGGGGTGGTAAACGTCAGACCCCAATAGCTCGATAAGTCGTGTCGATATGAGGTCTATAACAATTCGAGAAACTACTGGTAACACTTACCAGTAAATCTCAGCAACCCTGGCCAGGGATTTCCTGTAATAGCCAATCGAACACAGTGCAACATCAACTCCCTATACCGGGAGAGACGAATCCCCTCCTATCGCTCATTGCCTCCATGTGACTCGGGACTGTACCCAAAAACCACCGTTTTGCACGCCTTCTTGGACGTGGTAAGATGGAAATCAAAGCACAGTGGGAACCACACAAGACTCTATGACGATCTCGGGTCAACAGACTACTCTGTACCAGTGTCACCAGAGAACTGCCATCTGACGTATGGTATAATACCATCTGGGAGTTCTCGGCGAGTCTGTCCAGTGTACCCAGTCTCTACTGAGCACCCGTATATCATCTCTGATGTCAAACACCAATGGATATGGGATCATCCATCGCCCATCTGTATGGGTCGAGAAGGTATACGCTAGTCTACTCTGGTATATCGATGCCCCATCTCGATACACCCACGACTAGGGACCTTGAAGGATGTACTTATGGACTACCATGTCCCCACTAGTATGATCCGCATCATAGTCCAGATAGTCAAGTACATATCCTAAGGGCTTTACCAACATGTAACAGAGAGACAATCAGTATACACGTTAAGGTAAAGATTAACCAGATAGCATACTATCATGTCGAGCAAGAAAGTCCTCCCTATATATGTCCCAGTATCCACTACAATATACATCCAATGTACAGTAATGGCCTCTAGGGCATACATATAACGAACAATCTCCCACTTGCACTAGGGCCATCTGTAGCAGTGGTCGAAGTATCTCATACTCAACCATCCCATAAAAATCTCTCTCTGGGAACAGGCCTTTGTGAGTGGATCCGCTGTGTTGTCCTCTGAGTCTACTCTCCTAACCTCGATCGCCCTGGAGATCAACCATCTCCATGATCAGGCGACATTGCCTTAGAATATGTCTGGATCACTGATGGGACCGGCGTTCCTTGGCATAAGCCACAACTCCATTGTCACACAATGGGAGGAACAAAGTTCATCTCATGAACTAATATACACCCAGACTGCCTCTTTGGTAGCATCTTAAGTAGCGATGTATCCAGCCTTCATCGTCTAGTATGTCACGGTATCTAGCTTGGACTCTTCCAACATACCGTCCCTCCACTGAGGGTATAGACAATGCCTGTGACTGACATTCAGTCGTCTTTATCACCCTGGAACCTTTCCAGTGATTCTCCCCAGAATCAATTGATACCATCTCACTACTTCTAGTGAGATTCCTAACATCCAATTAGATCTATCTCATAGATCCAAAATCCAGGATTTAGTAGGTATCACTTTGATCCTATATGGAGAATCTTTGTGAAAATCGGAGATTGATCGAGCGTAGCATAGGAAACTACTTCCCTATCAAGAGTATGTCATCCACGTACTCTACGAGGATCGTCACCATACTCCCTACTACCTTTTTGTTTATACAAGGTTCATCTACCATTTTGATGATGTCAAACTCTTTGACTACTTCATCAAAACAGACGTTCCAACTCCGCGATGCCTGCTTTATCCTATAAAGCATCTTGCACACGTTTCCGCTGCTCCCACTGTCTACGAGGCTCTCTGGCTGTGTACTTATAGACTCCCTCTTCTAAAACATCATTTAGAAAAGCTGTCATGACACCCAACCACCAGATATCGTAGTCATGGTATGTAGCCGTGGCAAGTAGGATCTGGATGGACTTAAGCATAGATCCTTAGAAAAAGTTTCATCATGATCCACACCTGGTCAATGATGCAAACCTTTAACAAGTCTAGCTTTGAAAGTCTCAACTTTTCCATGCACACCAAGTAATCTTCTCAAGATATACTTGCTCCTGATGGGGATTTAACCCTTCAGATATAGCAACCAAAGTCCATACTTTGTTGGTGTATAAGGATTCCATCTCAGATCACTAAGCATCCAGCCATTCTTATAGAGTCTTACTCCTGATGGCCAGCTCGAAACTAGTTGGGTCATCATCTCATGATGCAATCCTCGCTCCCACTGTCATAGAGTAACCGAATTATCTCTCAGGCGGGTGAGGAACCTTACTAGATCGGCGGAGAGGCTGAGGTTCGTTGGTGACTATTGAATCCTTTGGTTCTATCAAATCATCTGCTGTAGTTTGTATAGCTGGAACCTTTCCAGTTCTACATCACAGACCTTGCCTCGAGCTTGTCCGGGTTTTGCTTTCAGACATAGGCCGGACAACTCCAAATCTTAACTAACTTAAGACATGGGTTCTTCCCATTCCATATCACATATGAAGCAGTAGGCAACTGATTTGATTAGAACCCTATTCAATAGGTATGCAGCTTCTCAAGCGCATAACTCCCAAAAGGAAATAGGTAACTCAGTAGTACTCATCATAGAGCACACCTTATCACATAGGGTGTTATTGCTCCGCCCCGATATACCATCGTGCTATGGTGTATACGGAGGAGTAATGCCGAGAGAGAATCTCATTCTCCTTTAGAAAAGTCCAAGAATTTCGTGCTCAAGTATTCTCCTCCTTGATCACATCAAAGGACATAATACTTATACCCGTATTTTGGTTCTCTACTTCTAACTTATATTCTGTGAATATCTCAAAAGGTTCGGACTTGTGTTTCAACAGGAACATATGTCTGAATCTTGAGAGATTTATCAGAGAATGTAACGAAGTACAAAGAACCAGTCCTGGCATATGTAGACAGGGGATCTGACATACATCAACATGTATCATCCCAAGAGTTTACTAACTCTTTCTCTGTTTTTCAGTAAACGGAGCTATGGTCATCTTATCTTTGTGACATGACTGGCAAGTTTCATAAGATGTAAATTCAAACAGATTTAAATATGCATCTATGTGGAACTTAGCTTGTCGGGTCGCATTGATATGACCTAGTCTACAATACCTCAAGAAGAATTCGTTCATTTCTGAACTCTTCCTCTTGTGTGTGTTCCGTATACTAAGAACTGTAGTTTGATTTAGAACATCAACGCTTTTAGATAACGTGCCTGAACCGATCAACTTTTGATATAGGAAATGTTCAAAACATTATCCATTTATACAAAATTTTATCATTTCTTTACTAATAAAGAGATAGATATTATTTTGTATATCAGGTTCGGTATCTAATAACATTCGTTCAGAATCAATGTATTGGTAATACAGGGTGACAGTGACCAACAGACTTGGCTGCAACTCTTGCCCCGTTTTCTGCCTCATGAAACTTATCACCCGTTCTCAGTTCTCTACCTTTCTGTAGCCCAATGTAACAGATTACATATCTGGGATCCTGATCTGGTATCACATACCCAGGACGTAAAGGATACTGAGAAACAGTTCTGTAATGAACACACCCGAAGATGATGCATCAGCATGCACTCTCTTCGTTTGGGCGGCACGGGAATTCTGGTATTCCCCAATTTCCTGCTCTGTCTTATAACAATTATAAGTTGGAGCGGGACCAACGTTCCCCAGCTCAGTATAACAAGCGGGTTCGGTCAATATTCCGTATTATTATCTTGATTAAGGCGTGATATGGTCGCTACCTGGAGAGAGAGAGAAGAAAACACTCAGCGTGCGCTCTTGCAAGAATAGATTGGTTATTATTTTATCTAATCAGGATGGCTCCCACTGCTTTTTATCAAATCTTCCTCCAAACCCTAAAAGGAAAGACTAGCCGGGATTAATTACACACTACAAGTTCGCCAATCTTTCAGCCAGGCCATTGTCGGTACTTTGAGGGAGGTCCCCCATGCTTTCGCACGAACCTAATTACTGTAAACCTCGTTTTTCCAGAGGCGTAACCCCGTTGACACCTTTCTAGACACCTACTTGATCGGCTAATTGTAATGTATAAAACTCTCCCAGGAGTAACTCTTACTCGCAGCGGGTATCGGGATCCAACTATCTCATAGAAGGTATGCAATCTCATTGCAAATTTCAACACTTGAAATTCCCGATAATATTTTGCCCCTAGCAGCTATATGACCTTAACATAATCAACAAATCATAAGTGCTAGTCAAGTTCAACCCGTCATTTCCCGATTGAATTAAACCCACCCGCACGACCCTTAACATAGTCAACAAAGTCGCACGACTACCCTAATCCAATCACATCATATGCTTATGCAGATAAGCACTAATTAGCTACCGCACACTACGCCTTAACATAGTCAACAAACGTAGCACGAATACTAACTAGTACTTATCTGAAATGACAGAGGGCTACGACAGGTTTTTCTGAAAACCTATTGCGTAATGAACTTGATATCGTTGCAGAATCAAATGATTTTAAAATGGAGTGCTTTTGAGGCTTTTCTAGTTTTGCTAAAGGAGTCACTCCCGGTGAAGGGATCGTCGGTCCTTTCCTCGTCGAATGAGGTGCGGGATATATCATATATATCGCTGTGCAAAGCAAAAACACTTAAAAGCAATCAAAAGACAAACCGAGTGTGTAGCATCTGCCAGTTATTGCTAAAGGAGTCACTCCCGGTGAAGGGATCTCGGTCCTTTCCTCATCGAATAAGGTGCAGGATATATCACATATACCACTGTGCAAAGCAAGAACTGTAGCTACCAGTTTTATTTTGAAATTCGATTCTACAACATCTCAGGTTTCTTTTATTTTCATTAATCACATTAATGAAATCCCATCATTTATATACCTAAACATCACAGATAAATACGACGTACACTTATGCCATCTGCATTCGCCTCGATGTCCCCTCGTGCACAGTTAGGTTAGGTAACTAACGGCAGAGCGGGGCAGGGCTAGCGCGGGTGTAAAACATAAGTAACGTCTATATAATATATCATATATACTATATACTGTATCTATCACAGAACATCACATGATCACATCACAGATATCGCAGGAGAAGAATCATATGAAATATTGGATATACTAGGACGTCCGTGTTTTCAATACGAGCCAGTATAAAACACGGATTCCACGGTCGCGATGAATAGCCAAACCCACACCCCTAGCCCCTACGAGAGCGGCAAGCAACCCTACCAATTCTAGAGTTAGGAGACCCGGACTCGACTCCTCGAGTTGGTCTCCCACTGGACTCCAGAACCCGGTTACTTATGCCCTCCTCCTTGGGTCTATCCTAGTGCGGAAAAGTAAATAATATACAAACGGTGATAACTTCCGCAACCTGGAAGTGCCCCAAATAAAAGAATATTACATACAAGTTTTTACATGAATGAAAATGGAAAAACACTCGTCTCACATAAAAAAACCCGGCTATTCAAACACGACGATCCAATATAACATATCCAGCAACACATAACATCACATGTCATCAACGTAACTAAATATGCGCATCCCAATTGTCGTTGACATATAGCAACGAAACCGGCGATATCACATATTACACTTACGGTCACAGAAAAGAAAGTGTAAAACTACAACAGTTGGAATCCGCAACCACCTCAGACATCGCATGCCTGACCAAATGAATTTCTTTAGACATCGCATGCCTAACAATTATAAACCCCGCATTTTAGTCTCAAAATCGAAAACACTTTTCAATACCAAGTCGGGTAATTCAACAAGATTCCCGACACCCTGATCGAATGCTCGTCGCAAACTTTAGTAGGCGGCCACACCCCCGATACCGTCGACGAAGTGCACCAAGGCGGAACACCGCTGCCGCGAGCACCCGAACGGATGCTTTCGGCGACGGGGTTCTCCTACAGTCACTTGGTCGGGGCTATGGGGCGAGGCTGTCTATTAAGTTTACCCGGCGAGTATCCGCATACGCTACGTGATTACGACGGACTTTTGATCACATCAAAATTCCGTGGCAACCGATCAAGTGAGACTAAACTGCTATGTTTATAACATTCATTCAGTTATCTCATAACTATTTGTGAATTCCAATTATTGTATCCCAATCCAGATAAATAGAAAATGTTAAACTTTCCGATCGAACAATCGACCAATCGAACACCCAAGTTTTCCCAATACAAATCAACACATGAAATAAGTCTAACAAGATTCAGTTCGTGCCTCAGTACCAACGGTCCAGCCGTAGAAGGGTCAAGCCAACGCCTCACATGTGGCACGCCGTACTGCCCCAAACCCGAAGGTTCAAAGGGCAGTTCAAGACGGTCACATAATCGAGTTAAGGTTTGTTGTCTTCTAGAGGGTCCATCGCGTTACTTGCACTACTTAGAATGTCGTTAAACTACGGAAAAATCCAACACTTGGAAATTTCCCGACAGGGGAAAAATTGGGTATTTATATCCGGTCGAACTTTTTAACATATTCTAAAAATTTATCCGGAAGCCACATAGACAAAATTTGATACTCCGATCGAAACACCGAATCCCCAAAACAACCCCAGAAAATTCAACTCTTGAATAAATATTAAAAATTCCCAGAAAATCCAGCATATTAAAATAGGAATTACTGTGCAACAATGGGAAGGTGACGTCATCACCTAGCCGCAGAACCGCCGCAGAATCTGGGCTTCTGCCGCGGTTCCGCGCCGTTTTGGATGAATCATGGGTCCAATTTTGCGCCGTAACTCATATATTTCCCTGCTGAATTTTTTAGCAATTTTTAATTTGGAAAAATCCACGTTTTCAGAAAAAGTCCAGAGAGCGTGGAAATTTTGGGGTTTCGGTTTCGTTCGGACATCAAACTCCGTCTAGACTTCGCCTAAGGCTCTAGCTAGGCTCTGATACCACTGTAGGGTTCCTAGGCACCCTAATGAGGTCTCACAAGGCATCAACCATGCCAATTTCAAATTTAAACGGTGCCGAGTAACCCTAGAACGGATCGTTGGCTAGATTTCTAGGCGAAACAATAAACTAGTTAACACTTAACTACAAGAATACGGAAATATAACCTTTGTAGATCCGGTTCTCCACCTCCATAGCTCCGCAATGAAGTCTCCTCACTGTCCTCATCAAAATCCGGGCTCTAGCGTCGGCTTCATCGGAGAAAGAGCGGGCTAGGTCATCGACGACGTGCCGAAGATGATCTACGTCGAGGCATCGCTAGATCAAGCTCCACCTTCACCAAGCCATGAAAACTTGTGAAGGAAACACCCTATACTACTTGGCAAGAGGTAGAGGATGAAGAAATAGGAGTTGGGTTCACTTTAGAATTGGATTTCTCACTCAAATATATCAATCACCATTGATGAAGAAAGCTTTCTTCTTGTGAGGAAGAAGAAGAAGAAGATGAAAAGTGTTATTATAAGTTAATCCCAAAAATAGAAAGTAAATCAAAACTTATCATAATACTAACTATGGTTATGTGTAGAGCATTGACCAAGGTTAAAGGAATGGTTAGGGTTAAGGATGAGATAAAAATGGTGGACAAAGTCAAAGCTTCATGAAGCTTCTACTAAACAACAAATAAAGCCACCATTCTTTTCTCTTTTCCATTTATTTTCCAAAATGTATAAACAAATAAATAAATGAATAAATAAGTAATGGAAAAATAAAACCCTAATTATATGTTTAACCATGGTTTAATTCTTTACACTTAACCAAGTAAACATGTATCATCAAACATGATACAATCATGTGTACAAAAGTATATCACATATACAATGTGCACAATCCGAGTGAGAAAATCCATTTAAAGTGAACAAATACTAGTTAATGCAAAGTAATATATCAAATATATAATTATACATTAAATCATTAAATCAACACTTGATTTAACGATCCGGTTATATCGCATATAACCGACTAGTATCCAATGTATCGGCTTATCGAATCAACCCTCGATTCGATAACTAGGTTATATCGCATATAACCATTCGATACATTCACCGCGAGAATATAATACGGTATCACATACACGCATTATTCTCGGTCCCGCACATATCTCATATGCGCTCCTATTTCGTTTCGCTTGAGCCAGGAAACCTCTGTGTAGGACTCTAAAGACTCGTCAATACGCCGGCAGCAGGTGATGATCATATCAAACACCCACAAGCCGCAAGCGGTCTGCTAAACGTAACGGCCACCCGGGTATTGAGCGATCTGAAGATCGACGAGCAAGCCCGCTCACACTCCAGTGAATCCAACCAGTAACACTACCGTACAGTCCGGTCTGTTCGTCTGATATGTCGCATATCTCGCCTAGGGGTGGTAAACGTCAGACCCCAATAGCTCGATAAGTCGTGTCGATATGAGGTCTATAACAATTCGAGAAACTACTGGTAACACTTACCAGTAAATCTCAGCAACCCTGGCCAGGGATTTCCTGTTATAGCCAATCGAACATAGTACAACATCAACTCCCTATACCGGGAGAGACGAATCCCCTCCTATCGCTCATTGCCTCCATGTGACTCGGGACTGTACCCAAAAACCACCGTTTTGCATACCCTCTTGGACGTGGTAAGATGGAAATCAAAGCACAGTGGGAACCACACAAGACTCTATGACGATCTCGGGTCAACAGACTACTCTGTACCAGTGTCACCAGAGAACTGCCATCTGACGTATGGTATAATACCATCTGGGAGTTCTCGGCGAGTCCGTCCAGTGTACCCAGTCTCTACTGAGCACCCGTATATCATCTCTGATGTCAAACACCAATGGAAATGGGATCATCCATCGCCCATCTGTATGGGTCGAGAAGGTATACGCTAGTCTACTCTGGTATATCGATGCCCCGTCTCGATACACCCACGACTAGGGACCTTGAAGGATGTACTTATGGACTACCATGTCCCCACTAGTATGATCCGCATCATAGTCCAGATAGTCAAGTACATATCCTAAGGGCTTTACCAACATGTAACAGAGAGACAATCAGTATACATGTTAAGGTAAAGAGTAACTAGATAGCATACTATCATGTCGAGCAAGAAAGTCCTCCCTATATATGTCCCAGCATCCACTACAATATACATCCAATGTACAGTAATGGCCTCTAGGGCATACATATAACTAACAGCAGATATTGAGATCCATAAGACATGGGAATTAGACTGTGCGAAATCCAAGTACCTCGTGCTGGCCTCTATGGATAATGAACACTAGAGGCAGCACGAGAAGATGGACTTAGATTCCATCTTCCTCCATACCAAGGATTTATATGGAGAGCAATCTCGTATCGCAAGATACGAGATCTCGAAGAAATTATTTCAGGCAAGATTGGCTATCGGGTCATTTGTAGGGGACCACGTCCTTAAGATGATCAGCTATATTGAAGAGCTCATGGACCTTTGAACCACATTGGAGAATGAGTTATATACAGACTTGATTCTACAGTCCCTCCCCTCTACCTATGCCCAGTTTATATTGAATTTCAATATTCAAGGGAAGGAAGTTACACTTCCAGAACTCCTCAACATGTTGAGGAGTGCAGAAGGCACCCTAAAGAAAACTTGAGAGACACCCTCTCTTCTTATTAGGGAACTTTACTCCTCTAGATCCAAGGTGAAAGCCAAAGGGATGAAGAAGAAGGCTCCCACCAAGCTAAAAGGCGGTGCCAGTAAGGTACAGTGAAATGGCAAGGTAAAAGTTAGGGGGCTAACAGTAGGGAAAGAGGAATGTTTCTATTATCACAGGAAAGGTCATTGAAAGAAGAACTGCAGGGCTTGGAAAGCCAAGAACCAGGATCCGAAGTAAGTTGTGGGTTTGGCTTCAGGTGTGTTTATGATTGAAAACTGTCTGTCAATCAACTCTACTTCCTGGGTATTGGATACCAGTTCAGGATCTCATATCTGTAATTCATTGCAGGCACTGAGAAACCGTTGAGTTTTGAAGGCAGATGATATGACCCTCAGGGTTGCTAACGGAGCGAGCGTGGATGCTGTTTTCATAAAGGAATATCATCTAGGATTGACAAGTGGACACATTTTGGTTTTGCGTAACTGTTTTTGTGTACCTAGTTTGACATGTAATATCATCTCTGTATCTTTACCATCTAAAGAAGGTTATGATTTTACATTAGTAAGAAATGTTGTAAACATTCACCTTAATCATGGTTTTATTGGATCAGGTACACTAGAAAACGATATATACGTATTAAATCAACACCAGGTTTTAAATGTCCAGAACACACTTAAAAGAAAGTCTCCAGAATTAAATCAAACTTTCTTATGGCATTGTAGACTAGGTCATGTAAGTCGATGTACAACAACCCACGACATGCGGGGAGGCGGAATAATGAAAAACAATCTTGTTTAAAGCGTAAACATCGACTAACCGAGAATCTTTGCATAAACAACAACTAACAACAAACATAGGAGTTAACAACTACTATGAAAAGTGATTATACCTAAAGATCCGAGTCCTTCGTCTTGTCGTTCTCCACGTCCTCTATGGCCTTCTCTAAGTAGTAGAAGATCCACCCGAGAGCTTTACTACAAGCTTCACCTCAAACTAGAGGTAACTAGGTTTCTTAAATCGCTAATCTAAGCAACCTAGGTGATATAGAGAATGGTTAAGGATTAAGTAGTCTAATCTAATCCTTGTACTCAATACATGAGAGGGGAGGATTAGGGTTTGAAGAGGGAGAGCTTGAGGAGAGAGAAAGTGAACAAAAGAATGAGATGAGATAATGAGCTATCATAATATATATCAAGCATAATATTTTATCCAACAAAAGAAAATGAAGGAAGAATAATCATGTTTCATAAATATCTAATGGGTGATTCATCTCCATGAGTCATTAAGCATTTATGATGCATTAATGACATGGATGAATCACTCATATAACTCACTAATCCCATTTAATGCATATGCCACCTTAACCCCCAAGTCACCATCTTCTAGAACCTTCTCGCGCAATTACGAGAACGCCCCTCCTATCCGTGAAAACACGGAAAAACTTTAGACTGTATAAATCCAATAACCGGATACTAGAAACTGGCTTAAACCAAAGCCGACTAATAAAAACTTTCTGGATGTCGTACGTGCGTAAACACACTTATGCGTCCGAACCCTTGTCGTAAAACCATACGACCTCTATATCGTTTCGCCTGGAGTAGGGAAACTCTCTGTGTGGGACTCTAGAGACTCGACTACTACGCTGGCAGTGGGTTTAACCACAAACCGCAAGCGGCACTAGCTGTACGTAACAGTCCCCAGGTAGATGTCGATAAGAAGGCTGATGAGGAAACCCATCCGAACTCCTACTGAGCCTGCTGTGACAATCTCCGTATAGTCCGGTCCGTTCGTCTAAGACTATCGCATATCGGGCCTAGGGGGGCGGCAAGCGTCAGTCCCCTAATAGCGGTATAAGTCGTGTCGGAGCGAAGCCCATTACACCCTGAGAAACTACTAGAACCTACCAGCAAATCTCGCTTGCCCTGGCCAGGGTCTTTGCGTAATGGCTCTCTGACACAGCGTGATATCAACCCCCAATACCGGGAGAGACGAATCCTGTCTAACCGCCACTGCCTCCAAGTGCTCGGGACTGCACCCAACTGCTACCTGTTTGCACGACTCCTTTGAGCCGTGGTAGGTTAGCAATCTAAGAACAGTGGGACACACTCGAGGCGAAGTAGCAATGTCAAGTCTGCGGACTATGCTGTACTCATGTCACCTGGGAACTGTTAACTGACGACTGGTATAAAACCAACTAACAGTTCCCTGTGAGTCCTGTCCGGTGTACCCGTAACCCAACGAGCACCTGCATACTATCTCCAGTACGACGTACTGACGGCTGTGGGACAGACCATCTCCCCAACTGGGATGAGAAGCGTACACACTAGTCTACTCCGGAGTATCGATGCCCTGTCTCGATAATCCTACGACTAGGGACCTGAATAAGGATGTGCTTGTAGACTACCCAGCCCCCACGAGTGTGACTGCCATCACAACGCTGGTAGTCAAGCAAGATCCTAAGAGCTCTATCAATACGCATACTCACATATTAAGATAGAAAAACCAAGTAGCATACTACCATGTTTAGCAAGACTGTTATATACATGTGAATATCCCAAGCTTCCATTAAGTAATATACAAACTAGTATGATACAATAATGACCTCTAGGGCATATACACTAACAATCTCCCACTTGCACTAGGGCCATGTACTGGCATATCGAAGACCGGTGATCTCGAGTAGCCTCTCGAACTGAATCTGAGGTAGGGCCTTCGTGAATGGATCAGCAATGTTCTCTTCAGAAGAAACTCTCCGAACCTCGATCTCCCGACGATCAATGATCTCCCTGATCAGGTGATACCGCCTCAAGATGTGTCTGGACTTCTGATGGGACCTTGGTTCCTTCGCTAAAGCTATAGCTCCGTTGTTGTCGCAATACAGAGGTATTGGATCAACAATGGTAGGAACCACCTGAAGTTCTGTTAGGAACTTCTTCATCCAGACTGCTTCTTTTGCGGCATCGCAAGCAGCTATATACTCCGCTTCCATCGTCGAGTCAGCAACGGTGTCCTGCTTGGAGCTCTTCCAGCACACCGCCCCTCCATTGAGGGTGAAGACATAACCTGACATGGACTTGGAATCGTCCTTATCACTCTGGAAGCCGGAATCAGCATAGGCCTCCAACCTGAGGTCTTTTGCGCCGTAAACCAAGAACATCTCCTTAGTCCTCCTCAGGTACTTGAGAATGTTCTTTACTGCTATCCAGTGCTTCTCCCCTGGGTCTGACTGATACCGGTTTACTATGCTCAGTGCGTAAGCTACATCTGGTCTGGTGCACAACATCGCATACATTATAGAGCCTACCGCAGAAGCGTAGGGTATAATAGACATGCGTTCCCTTTCCAAATCAGTCTTGGGAGACATCTCTTTGGATAGGGTGATTCCGTGACAAGCCGGTAGATTTCCGCTCTTGGAATCTTCCATACTGAAGTACAGTGTCGATATACCTGGATTGCGAAAGTCCCAACATCCTCTTGGATCTATCACGATAGATCCGGATCCCCAGAATGTAAGAGGCATCACCCAGGTCTTTCATGGAGAACCTGTGTGACAAGAATCCTTTGACAGATTGTAGATAGGAATGTCACTTCCTATCAATAGAATGTCATCCACGTACAAGACGAGGAATACGGCACTTCTGGCTACAACTTTACTATATATACATGGTTCATCTGGATTTTTGATAAAGTCATATTCTTTGACTGTCTCATCAAAACAGATGTTCCAACTCCGCGATGCCTGCTTTAGTCCATAAATGGACTTAAGCAACTTGCATACTTTCCCGCTGCTCCCACTCTTATTGAAACCCTCTGGCTGATCCATATAGACGCACTCTTCTAAATTACCATTCAAAAAAGCCGTCTTTACGTCCATCTGCCAGATTTCATAATCATGGAAGGCAGAAATAGCAAGAAGGACCCGAATAGATTTGAGCATAGCCACTGGAGAAAAAGTTTCGTCATAGTCCAAACCAGGTCTTTGACGAAAACCCTTTGCAACAAGTCTAGCCTTATAGGTTTCCACCTGTCCATCTACACCAATCTTTTTCTTGAAGATCCATTTGTATCCTATGGGTTTTACCCCATCTGGAGCAAAGTCCAAAGTCCATACTTTGTTGGTGTACATGGACTCCATTTCGGTCCGCATTGCATCTAGCCATCGTACCGAGTCGCCGCTCTGGATGGCCTGCTGGAAGCCAGTAGGTTCATCATCATCTATGATGCAATCCTCTCTATCCCCATCTATGAGAAAACCGTAGTATCTCTCAGGCGGATGAGACGGCCTACTACTCCTGCAGAGGGGTGCGGGAATGTCCTGTTCTTCTTGAACTACCGGTTCTACCAAACTTTCAGTATTAGTTTGTGGTTTTGGAATTTCTTCCAGTTCTATTTCGCTCCCATTTATTTCCTTTTCAAAAAACTGATATTCTAGAAAATGGGCATTACGAGAAACAAACACCTTTTATTCCTCTGCGTAATAGAATAGATACCCCTTGGAGTTCTTTGGATATCCCACAAACTTACACTTTACTGATCGTGCCTCGAGCTTGTCCACATGCTGCTTTTTAACAAAAGCTGGACATCCCCATATTTTTAGATACTGAAGATAGGGTTTCTTCCCACTCCACATCTGATATGGCGTGGTAGGCACAGTCTTGGTAGGAACCATGTTCAAAAGATATGCCGCTGACTCTAGCGCATAACCCCAGAAAGATCGCGGCAACTCAGCATTACTCATCATGGATCGTACCATATCTAATAGGGTTCGATTCCGTCTCTCCGATACACCGTTATGCTGTGGAGTGTATGGAGGAGTAAGCTGAGAGAGAATTCCTTTCTCTTTTAGGTAACCTAGGAACTCGGCACTCAAGTATTCACCACCTCGATCAGATCTTAGTGTCTTGATACTTTTGCCGGTTTGGTTTTCTACTTCATTCTTATACTCTTGGAATTTCTCAAAAGCCTCGGATTTATGTTTCATCAGATATATGAATCCGTACCTTGAGTAATCATCCGTGAAAGTAATGAAATAGGAAAAACCACCTCTTGCATGTGTAGACATTGGACCACATACATCGCTGTGTATGAGTCCTAAGAGCTCGCTCGCTCTTACTCCATGTCCAGTAAATGGAGTCTTTGTCATCTTTCCTTTGAGACAAGATTGACAAGTGTCATAAGTTTGATATTCGAACGAGTCCAAATATCCTTCTCTATGCAACTTAGTCAATCTTCTCTCATTGATGTGACCCAGTCTACAATGCCATAAGAAAGCTTTATTTAAATCTGGAGACTTTCTTTTTAGTGTGTTCTGGACATTGAAAATTTGGAGTTGGTTTAACACATATATACCGTTTTCCAGTGTACCGGACCCAATAAAACTATGATTAAGGTGGATGTTAACAACACCACTTCCAAACGTGAAATCATAACCTTTATTTGATAACAAGGAAATAGATATGATATTACACGTTAAGCTGGGTACACAAAAACAGTTATGTAAAACCAAAATGTGTCCACTCGTCAATCCCAGGTGATAATCCCCTACGGACACAGCTCCCACGCTAGCTCCGTTAGCAACCATCAGGGTCATATCACCTTCCTTCAGCACTCTACGGTTTCTCAGTGCCTGCAATGAATTGCAAATATGAGATCCTGATCCGGTATCCAATACCCAGGAAGTAGAGTTGATTGACAGACAATTCTCAATTAGAAACAAACCTGAAGTCGAAGCCACAGCTTGCTTCGGTTCCTGGTTCTTGGCGTTCCACGCCTTGCAATCTTTCTTCCAGTGCCCTTTCCTGTGACAATGGAAGCACTCATCCTGGCCCACTACCGGTACCGCAAACTTTTTCTTTCCCTTCCCTCCCACCTTACTAACACCTCCTCTAGGTTTGGTGGCGGCCTTCTTCTTCCTTCCTTTGGCCCTAGCCTTGGACCCGGAAGAAGATGCACCGCTAACAAACATAGCGGGTGTTTCCCTTGCTTTCTGCAAGGTGCCCTCTACACTCCTTAACATGTTCAGGAGTTCTGGAAGTTCAACTTCTTTTCTTTGAATGTTGAAGTTCAGGATAAACTGGGCGTAGGTGGAAGGAAAAGACTGGAGAATAAGGTCTGTATAAAGCTCATTATCCAAAGTCGTCCCAAGGTCTGCGAGCTCTTCTATATAGCCGATCATCTTTAGGACATGTTCTCCTACCGATGACCCAACAGCCAACCTCGCTCGAAACAAGTTCTTAGAGCTCTCGTATCTTGCTATATGAGATTGCTCTCCATAAAGTTCCTTTGTATGGAGAAATATGGCATCTAGTTCCATATCCTCGTGCCTCCTCTGATGTTCATTGTTCATCGAGGCAAGCACGATGCACTTGGCTTTCGCGCAATCGAAATCCCAGGTTTTGCGGATTTCCTTATCCGCATTACTGGATTTGGGACCAGGGACAGCAGGTGCCGTAGCGGTGACGACGTACCCCAATTTGTCATAGGTCAAAGCCATTTTGACATTCCGCAGCCAATCTTTATAGTTTGGCCCTGTCAGTATATTTTTCTCTAAAAGTAACTTAAGTCCAGTCATTTTTAGGGTCGCTGCAATTAGGAGAGAGAGAAGAAAACTCTTTAGCATGATACTCTTGCAAGTTTAGAGTGGTTTTCAGTTTATCTAAACTGGATGGCTCCCACTGTTTCTTAAATCCTTCCCCAAACCATAAAAGAAGAATTAGCCAGGACTATTCTCACCGTACAATACTTGATTAACCGTTCAGCCAGGCTAGTGTCGATACTTCGAGGGAGGTTTTCCAACGCTTTCGCGAAGTTCCTTAATTAAATAACCTCTTTTCTCTGGGGGCGTAACCCCGCTGACACCTTTCTTGACACCTACTTAGTTTATAGCATTGATCGTTAAGTGACGAATATCCTGATGAGTAGCATATACTCACAATAGGATTGGGATCCAAATATCATTGTATGATAATGTTGAAGGAATCCTACCAACATTCATCAAACTCCAAATGGTATGCAATTATTTGTAAATTTCAGTTTCTTTAGAAATTCCCGATATATATTTTTGCCCCATGCTCTTATGACCTTGGCGTTGGTCAAAATGTCATAAGTCACATGTCAAGTTCTACCCATCATTATCTTGTTAATTTGAACCCATCCGTACATATCCTTGACGTTGGCCAAAATGATCATACGACTGTCCCAAACTAACTCATCTATCTATGCAACAAATGAATACCCAGTAGCTACCAAACACTATGCCTTGGCGTTGGTCAAAATACATAGCTTGAATACTACTGAATACCCAAATGAAATGACGGAGGGCTACGAATGGTTTTGGCGAAACCGTGAACGTAGTGAACTTGATATAACCGAAGGAACCTGATAGCTTTTAAAAGGAGTGGTTAAAGCTCCGCTTTTAAAGATATCTGTTTTTTAAAATTAACCGAGTGGTTTCTTTTAAATTGTTCCAACGATTAAACTTTTGGTTTATTTTCTTTGCATTATAAATAATGCGTCCCATCATTAACCTATCATTGCAGAAAACAACGAAAATACAACGTCCTCTTATGCCATCCGCATTCGCCACTGGGTCCCGTCATCACCCGTTAGGTTACTTAACTAACGACAGAGCGGGGGCTGGGCTAGCGCGGGTG
Source organism: Agapanthus africanus (assembly GCA_030015575.1). NCBI lineage: Eukaryota > Viridiplantae > Streptophyta > Magnoliopsida > Asparagales > Amaryllidaceae > Agapanthus > Agapanthus africanus. The sequence goes on along the minus strand of CM057347.1, from coordinate 197,956,353 downwards.
TAAAACATAAATGACGTCTAAATAGCTATCATATATAGATATTGTACATTCGTCAGACGCAATAATAGGCATTCCAGATCTCATATGAACTTTATTGGATTTGCAAGCAATCCGCATTTGTTTAGAGCCCGCAACAAAAGACGGATTACACCGTTGTGATGAATAGCCATTACCCCACCCTAGACCCCTACGGGTACGGCAAACTACCCGCCCGGTAGTTTGTGCACCCCATCTTGGGTCTGTCCTAGGAGAAAAAACAGTAAAATGAAATAATACAACGGTGGCTACAACTGCAACCTGGATGTGCCCCGCAAAATAATATTACAACAAATTACATTTACATCAAATGAATTAAATAATAACCCATCATAATACCCCGGCTATACATCACAACAGTCCAACACAGTTCATATACAAAAACAGATAAAATCCATTACAGAAATGTGCAACCCCCTGCCAACCAACATACTAGCAGTTAGGGGAGGTTTACGAACACATTATACAAACACATATATAATCAAATTAGCAAACATCGCAAAATTTCGATCGTGCAAACACATTAGATTCTACTCCAATACTTCTCTGTGCACCTGAGACTTGAGGAGAAAAATAAACATCCCAGAAAACACAAAAATATCAAAGAAGAATTACTGGTGGAAAATGGGTTGAATCGGCGCCAACTCGGCCGCGGTTCAGCGGCAGATCGTGGGATCCGCCGCGGTTCCGCGGTCGTTTGGCCGATTTAGGAACCCATTTTCACCAGTTTTCTTACAATTCTCTGTAGGTTATTCTGAAGCACCCTGAAAAATTTTTAGAGCCTGTTTAAAATTCGACAGAAAGTAGTGATATCGATGTCGTTTTTTGGTTCGTTTTGCGTTCGAATATCTTACGACTTTGCTAATGAGTTATTTATTGTTTAGCGAGACTCTGATACCACTGTAAGTCGATGTACAACACCCCACGACTTGCGGGGAGGTGGAATAATGAAAAACAATCTTATTTAAAGCGTAAACATCGACTAACCGAGAATCTTTGCATAAACAACAACTAACAACAAACATAGGAGTTAACAACTACTATGAAAAGTGATTATACCTAAAGATCCGAGTCCTTCATCTTGTCGTTCTCCACGTCCTCTCCGGCCTTATCTAAGTAGTAGAAGATCCACCCGAGAGCTTTACTACAAGCGTCACCTCAAACTAGAGGTAACTAGGTTTCTTAAATCGCTAATCTAAGCAACCTAGGTGATATAGAGAATGGTTAAGGATTAAGTAGTCTAATCTAATCCTTGTACTCAACACATGAGAGGGGAGGATTAGGGTTTGAAGAGGGAGAGCTTGAGGAGAGAGAAAGTGAACAAAAGAATGAGATGAGATAATGTGCTATCATAATATATATCAAGCATAATATTTTATCCAACAAAAGAAAATGAAGGATGAATAATCATGCTTCATAAATATCTAATGGGCGATTCATCTCCATGAGTCATTAAGCATTTATGATGCATTAATGACATAGATGAATCACTCATATGACTCACTAATCCCATTTAATGCATATGCCACCTTAACCTCCAAGTCACCATCTTCTAGAAGCTTCTCGCGCAATTACGAGAACGCCCCTCCTATCCGTGAAAACACGGAAAAACTTTAGACTGTATAAATCCAATAACCGGATACTAGAAACTGGCTTAAACCAAAGCCGACTAGTAAAAACTGTCCGGATGTTGTACGTGCGTAAACACACGTATGCGTCCGAACCCTTGTCGTAAAACCATACGACCTCTATATCGTTTCGCCTGGAGTAGGGAAACTCTCTGTGTGGGACTCTAGAGACTCGACTACTACGCTGGCAGTGGGTTTAACTACAGAACGCAAGCGGCACTAGCTGTACATAACGGTCCCCAGGTAGATGTCGATAAGAAGGCCGATGAGGAAACCCATCCGAACTCCTACTAAGCCTGCTGTGACAATCTCCATACAGTTCGGTCCGTTCGTCTAAGACTATCGCATATCGGGCCTAGGGGGGCGGCAAGCGTCAGTCCCCTAATAGCGGTATAAGTCATGTCGGAGCGAAGCCCATTACACCCTGAGAAACTACTGGAACCTACCAACAAATCTCGCTTGCCCTGGCCAGGGACTTTGCATAATGGCGCTCCGACACAGCGCGATATCAACCCCCAATACCGGGAGAGACGAATCCTGTCTAACCGCCACTGCCTCCAAGTGCTCGGGACTGCACCCAACTGCTACCTGTTTGCACGACTCCTTTGAGCCATGGTAGGGTAGCAATCTAAGAACAGTGGGACACACTCGAGGCGAAGTAGCAGTGTCAAGTCTGCGGACTATGCTGTACTCATGTCACCTGGGAACTGTTAACTGACGACTGGTATAAAACCAACCAACAGTTCCCTATGAGTCCTGTCCGGTGTACCCGTAACCCAACGAGCACCTGCATACTATCTCCAGTACGACGTACTGACGGCTATGGGACAGACCATCTCCCCAACTGGGATGAGAAGCGTACACACTAGTCTACTCCGGAGTATCGATGCCCTGTCTCGATAATCCTACGACTAGGGACCTAAATAAGGATGTGCTTGTAGACTACCCAGCCCCCACGAGTGTGACTGCCATCACAACGCTGGTAGTCAAGCAAGATCCTAAGAGCTCTATTAATACGCATACTCACATATTACGATAGAAAAACCAAGTAGCATACTACCATGTTTAGCAAGACTGTTATATACATGTGAATATCCCAAGCTTCCATTAAGTATTATACAAACTAGTATGATACAATAATGGCCCCTAGGGCATATACACTAACAGGTCACATCAATGAAACACGGTTGATGAACTTACATAAAGAGGGATATTTGGATCCGTTTGAATATCTGTCTTATGCAACTTGTCAATCATGTCTCAAAGGAATGATGACAAAGACTCCGTTAACCGGACGCGGAATAAGAGCCATCGAACTCTTGGGACTCATACACAGCGATGTGTGTGGTGCAATGTCTACACATACAAGAAGTGGTTATTCCTACTTCATTACTTTTACGGATGATTTCGTAAGGTATGGACATGTATTCTTGATGAAACATAAATCCGAGGCTTTTGAGAAATTCCAAGAATACAAGAATGAAGTGGAAAAACAAACAGGCAAAAGTATCAAGACACTTCGATCTGATCGAGGTGGTGAATACTTAAGTGCTGAGTTCCTGGATTATTTTAAAGATATTGGAATTCTCTCAGCTTACTCCTCCATACACACCTCAACACAACGGTGTATTGGAAAGACGGAACCGCACCTTATTAGACATGGTACATTCTATGATGAGTAACGCTGAATTACCGCGATCCTTTTGGGGTTATGCACTAGAATCTGCTGCATATCTTTTGAACAAAGTTCCTACTAAGTCTGTGCCTACCACACCATATGAAATGTGGAGTGGGAAGAAACCCTATCTTAAGTATCTTAAGATATGGGGATGTCCAGCTTTTGTCAAAAAGCAACATATGGACAAGCTCGAGGAACGATCGGTACTGTGTAAGTTTGTGGGATACCTAAGGAACTCCACGGGGTATCTTTTCTATTAAGCAGATGAATAAAAGGTTTTTGTTTCTCGTCATGCCCACTTTCTGGAGACTTAATTTCTTGAAAAATAAATAAGTGGGAGTGCAATAGAACTGAAGAAATTCCAGAACCACAAACTATTCCTGAAAGTATGGTGGAACTAGAAGTTTCAAAAGAACCGGACGTTCCCGCGTCACTCCGCAGATCTAGTAGGCAGTCTCATCCGCCTAAGAGATACTACGATTTTCATATAGACGGAGATAGGGAGGATTGCATCATCAATGATGATGAGCCAACTAGTTTCCAGTAGGCCATTACGAGCAGAGACTCAGTAAAGTGGCTGGATGCAATGCAGACCGAAATGGAATCCATGTACACCGACAAAGTTTGGACTTTGGACATTGCACCTCACGGGGTAAAACCCGTAGGTTGCAAATGGATCTTTTGAAAGAAGATTGGTGCAGATGGACAGGTTGAAACCTATAAAGCTAGATTTGTAGCAAAAGGTTTTCGTCAAAGACCTGGCTTGGACTATGATGAAACCTTTTCAATAGTGGCTATGCTTAAATCCATTTGGATACTACTTGCCATTGCTGCCTTCCATGATTATGAAATTTGACAGATGGACGTAAAGACCGCTTTTCTGAATGGAAATTTGGAAAAGTGTGTTTATATGGATCAGCTAGAGGGTTTCATAAAGAGTGGGAGCAGCGGAAGAGTGTGCAAGTTGCTTAAATCCATTTATGGATTAAAGCAGGCATCGTGGAGTTGGAACATCTGCTTTGATGAGACGGTCATGTTAGTTATATGTATACCCTAGAGGCCATTACTGTACATGTGATGTACATTGTGGTGGATACTTGGACATATATAGGGAGGACTTTCTTGCTCGACATGATAGTATGCTATCTGGTTGCTCTTTATCTTAACATGTACACCTATTGTCTCTCTATTACATGTGGATAAAGCCCTTAAAATGAGTACTTGACTACCAGGATTATGATGCGGATCATACTAGTGGGGCAGAGGTAGTCGGTAAGTACATCCTTCAAATGTTCCTAGTCATGGGAGTATCGAGACGGGGCATCGATATTCCAGATGTAGACTAGCGTATACGCTTCTCGACCCATGTGATGGCGATGGATGATCCCATATCCATTGGTGTTTGACATCAGAGAAGGTATACGGGTGCTCAGTGGAGACTGGGTACACTGAACAGCTCGCCGAGAACTCCTACATGGTATTATACCTATCGTCAGATAGCAGTTCTCTTATGACACTGGTACAGATTAGTCTATCGACCGGATATCGTTATAGAGTATTGTGTGATTCCCACTGTGCTTTGATTTCCACCTTACCATGTTCAAGAGATCGTGCAAAACGGTGGTTTTTGGGTACAGTCCCGAGTCACATGGAGGCAATGAGCGATAGGAGGGGATTTCGTCTCTCCCGGTATTAGGGGTTGATGTTGCGCTATGTTCGATTGACCATAATAGGAAATCCCCGGCCAGGGTTGCTGAGATCTTCTGGTAAGTGTTATCAGTAGTTTCTCGAACCGTTATGGACCTTACATTGGCATGACTTATCATGCTATTGGGGTCTGACGATTACCACCCCCAGGCTGTGATATGCGACATATCAGACGAAGAGACCGGACTGTACGGTAGTGTTACTGATTGGATTCGCAGGAGTATGAGCAGGCTTGCTTGTTGATCTTCTGATCGCTCAATACCCGGGTGGCAGTTACATTTAGCAGACCGCTTGCGGCTTGTGGGTGACTGATATGATCACCACCTACTGCCGGCGTATTGACGAGTCTTTAGAGTCCTACATAGAGGTTTCCTGGCTCAAGCGAAATGAAGTATGAGCACATATGTGATATGTGCGGGACCGAAATTAATACGCGTATGTGATACCGTATTCTATCCTCCCTATATGTGATATCAGTCGGTTATATGTGATATAGCCGGGTTATCGGATCAAGTGTTGTTTCGATAAGTTGATACATTTCCTAATAGTCGGTTGTATGCGATATAGCCGGATTATTAAATCAAGTGTTGATTTAATAATTTAATCTATAATTATATATATGATATATTAATTTACATTAACTAATATTTGCTCACTTAAACATTTCTTTTTCTCACTTGTGTACACTTAGTATATATGTGATATATATTAATGTACATTATTTTGTGTCATGCTTGATGCCACATGCTACAAGGGTGTATGAGAATCACATCATGCTTATGTTAATGTTATGTTTTATTTATTTAAAGTTAATCAAAATTTGTTGGAAATTAGTCACATGGTTCAAGCTTGTAGAAGCTTGTGGAACTATTGACCAAGTCCACTAATTTTGTTTTACTTGTAGATATTTATTAACCTAACCATTATTGTTAGCCATGGTTTATTCTCTACATGAGTTAGTGCATGACACTAACTCACCCATGGTTGCTATTCTTACCTCATGAGTTTCATTTTCTTCTCTCTTCATCTTCTTCTTCATCAAGAGCTTAGCTCTCTAGGTTTATGGGAGATGAAGAAAAATAGTGAGAAAATTAAATCTAAAGTGAGCAAAATTCCTACTTCATCATCCTCTACTATACTAGCCATTTAGTTTAGGGTGTTTGCTTCACTAAACCCTATTTAGTGAAGAGGTATCTTGGGTTAGTTTCTCCTCGACGTAGATCATCTTCGGCCTCGAAGACATCAAGCAAGCTTGTTCCGTTCATCTTGTGAAGCCTTTATAGAGTCCGGGAGTTCACTACTTGGTGCGAAGGGACTACTACACGGAGCTATTGAAGTGAAGGACCGGTCTACAAAGGTTGTATTTCTTGTTCACTTTGTATGTAAAGTTGTTTGCATGTTGTTTCGTTTAAATCTCTAGTTAAGATTCTAGGTTAGGGTTCTTTAGTACGGCAAATTTTTGAAATTGGAATGGATGATGCCTCCCGAAACCTTGCTGCCGCCCTAAGGAACCCTACAGTGGTATCAGAACCATAATAGAGAATTAGACGATATTTGTAGAATTACGAAACCGAAACAACTCTGAAACACACGAAATCAAAATCTAGTTTCTGTCGAAATTTTTAAAGTGTCAAATTTTTTTTTAACCAACTGCAGAATGTTATATGAGATGTAACTTGAACACAGCAGAAAATTCAATCCTCTTCGCCGGATTTTGGCCGGCAACATGCCTTGAAAAACCGGCCAGCTCGGTTTTGTTGTCTTGTTCTGGGTTGAATTTTTTAGTGTGTTCCAGTCTCTGGATTTTGGTATTTCAGGTGTTGCTTGTTTTTGCTGATATTGCATCAGATGTTAACTTTCTCTAAAGGCAATTCGAAGTGTTTCGTAATCGTAATTCTAATATCTATTCGGGTTATTTAGACGATGTTAAAAAGTTCGTACGTATATCAATAACCCAATATTTCCCTTGCTGGAAATTTTCCAAGAGTTGGATTTTTCCGATTTTAAAATCTTCAGAAAATCATGCAAGCAATTTTGTGGACCCTCTAGAAGAACGATACCCAAACTCGACTTTTTGGATCACGGAACCATGGCCATCCCCTAGGGTTTGTGGCAGTTCCGCAGCGACATGAGTGAGGCATGGGTCGTCCTTTCTACGGATGGTTCATGGGTGCTGTGGCATGTTCTGAGTACTTTTTGAAATCCGCTCAAGTGTTGAGCTCTTTGGCAAATTTTGGGTGTTTGTTTATTTGATCGAAAAGTTTAACATCGTCTAGCTATCTGTGATTGTGATACAATATTTAGAATCCACAATAATTAGTTATGTGATAACTAGTTTGAATTTTATAAATCTAGTAGTTTAGTCTCATTTGATCGGTTGCCACGGAATTTTGATGTGGATCAAAAGTCTGTCGCAATTACGTAGTGTATGCGGATACTCGCTGGGTAACCTTACTAGATAGCCACGCCCTATAGCCCCGACCAAGTGACTGTAGGAGAACCCCGTCGCCAAAAGCATCCGTTCGGGTGCTCGCGGCCGGGGTGTTCCTCCTTAGTGCACTTCGTCAACGACATCGGGGGTGCGGCCGTCTACTAAATTTTCCGACGAGCATTCGATCAGGTTATCGGGAATCTTTTTGAATTACCCGACAGGTTATTGGAAAGTGTTTTCAATATCGAGACTAAAATGTGGGGTTTATAAATATTAGGCATGTGATGTCTAAGGAATTCATTTGGTTGGGCATGAAATCTAAAGTATTTGATACATTAGGTTTATGATGTCTAAGGTGGTTGCGGATTCCAATTGGTGGAGTTTTTCACTTTCTTTTCTGCGGCCGTAAGTGTAATATGTAGTGTATCGCCGGTTTCGTTGCTATACGTCAACGACAATTGGGATACGCATATTTACTTACGTTGATGACATGTGATGTTATGTGTTGCTGTGATATGTTATATTGGATCGTCGTGTTTTGAATAGCCGGTTTTTTATATGAGATGAGAGTTTTTCATTTTCATTCATGTAAAAGCTTGTATGTAATATTCTTTTATTGGGGCACTTCCAGGTTGAGGATGATGTCACCATTGATGTATATTATTTACTTTTCCGCTTTAGGATAGGCCCAAGGTGGAGAGCACAAGTAACCGGGTTCTAGGGTCCAGTGGGAGACCATCTCGAGGAGTCGTGACCGGGTCTCCTAACTCTAGAATTGGTAGGGTTGCTTACTGGTCTCATAGGGGTCTAGGGATGTGGGTTTGGCTATTCATCACGACCGTGGAATCCGCGTTTTTTTATTGGCTTAATTTAAAACACGGAATTCCTAGAATATCCAATATTTCATATGTGTTCTTTTGCTGCTGATATTCTGTAATGTGATCACATGATATGTTGAGACGAATGCTTATATTATATATATGATATATAGTAAATATTGCTGCTTTCGTTTCATCTGTGATGCTTAGGAAGCATAAAATTGATGGGACTTCATTAATGAGATTAATGAAAGAAAAGAAACCTAAAAATGTTGTAGAAACTTGTTTTAAAAACTGGTAGCTCTAGTTCTTGCTTTGCATAGCGGTATTCCTTGTAGAATATCCAGCACATATTCGATAAGGAAAGAGCTGAGATCCCTTCACCGGGAGTGACCTCTTTAGCGAAACTAGCAGATGCTACAACCCACTCGGTTTTGTCTTTTGATTGCTTTTTTAGTTCATGCTTTGCATAGTGGTATTTGTGAAATATCCAGCACCTCATTCGATGAGGAAAGAGTCAAGATCCCTTCACCGGGAGTGACCTCTTTAGCTAAACTAGTAAAAGCCTCAAAAAACACAACATTTAAAATTCACTCGATTCTACAACGAGATCAAGTTCATTACGCAAAAAGGTTTTCTTAAAAATCTGTCGTAGCCCTCCGTCATTTCAGATGAGTGCTACTTAGTATTCGTGCTACGTTTGTTGGCCTTCATCAAGGCGTAGTGTGCGGTAGCTAACTAGTGCTTATATGCTAAAGCATGAGATGCGATTGGATTAGGGTAGTCGTGCGACTTTGTTGGCCTTCGTCAAGGGTCGTGCGAGTGTGTTTAATCCAATCATGAAATATACGGGCTGAACTTTACTAGCGACCTATGGTTTGTTGGCCTTTGTCAAGGTCATAGGAAGCCAGGGGTAAAATATTATCGGGAATTTCAAGTGTTGAAATTTGCAATAAGATTGCATACCTTCTATGAGATAGTTGGATCCCGATACCCACTTCGAGTAAGAGTTACTCCTGGGAGAGTTTTACACATTACAATTTGCCGATCAAGTAGGTGTCTAGAAAGGTGTTAACGGGGTTACGCCCCTGGGAAAATGAGGTTTATTTTAATTAGGTCGGTGCGAAAGCACGGGGAACCTCCCTCAAAGTACCGACACTGGCCTGGCCGAAAGATTGGCGAAATTGTAGGGTGTAATTAATCCCGGCTAGTCTTACCTTTTAGGGTTTGAAGGAAGATTTGATAAAAACAGTGGGAGCCATCCTGATTAGATAAAATAATAACCAATCTGATCTTACAAGAGCATACGCTGAGTGTTTTCTTCTCTCTCTCTCCTGGTAGCGACTATGTCACGCCTTAATCAAGATAATAATATGGATGCATTGACCGAACCTGCTTATTATACTGAGCTGGGGAACGTTGGTTCCGCTCTATCTTATAATTGTTATAAGTCCGAGCAGGAAATAGGGGAATATCCGGATTCCTATGCCACCCAATCGAAGAAAGTGCATGTTGATGCATCTTCTTTAGGTTTGTTCATTACCGAGAACTGTTTCTCAGTATCCTCTACGTCCTGGGTATGAGATACCAGATCAGGATCCCATATATGTAATTTGTTACATGGGCAATAGAAAGGTAGAGAACAAAGATTGGGTGATATGTCTCTAAGTGTAGAGAATGATGCAAGTGTTGCAGCCAAATCAGTTGGCAAATATCACCTTGTATTAATACATTGATTCTGAATGAATGTTATTACATACCGAACCTGATATACAACATTACATCATATTCTTTATTAAGTTAAAGAAGGGTATAATTATGTATTGGAGGATAATGTTGTGAACATTTTCCTGAATCAAGAGTTGATTGGATCAGGCACGTTAGGTAATGGCATATACGTTCTAAATCAAACCACAGTTCAAAGTATGTAGAACATACACAAGAGGAGTAGTTCAGAAATGAACGAATCCTTCTAGCGGCATTGTAGACTAGGTCATATCAATGCAACACGACCAGCTAAGTTACATAAGGATGAATATGAGAATCTGTTCGAATTTTCATCTTATGATACTTGCCAGTCTTGTTTCAAAGGTAAAATGACCAATACCCCATTTACTGGAAACAGAGAAAGAGTTACTGAACTCTTAGGACGGATACATGATGTTGTATACGGTCCTATGTCTACTAATGCCAGGGTTGGTTCTTTGTACTTCATTATATTCTGTAGGGTTGCTAGGCACACGCACAAGGGTCTACGAGGCATCAACCATGCCCGATTTAAAATTTAGCCATGCCGAACTGTAGGGTTCCTAGGCACCCTAATGAGGTCTCACAAGGCATCAACCATGCCAATTTCAAAAAATCTAGGTGCCGAGAAACCCGACTACGGATCGTTGGCTAGAAATCTAGGCGAAAAGAAACTAGTTAACACTTAACTAAAAGTTTAACGGAAATACAACCTTTGTAGATCCGGTTCTCCACCTCCATAGCTCCGCAACGAAGTATCCTCGCTGTCCAAATCGAAATCCGGGCTCATGCGTCGGCTTCATCGGAGAAGAAGCGGGCTAGGTCATCGACGACGTGCCGAAGATGATCTACGTCGAAGTATCACTAGATCAAGCTCCACCTTCACCAAGCCATGAAAACTTGTGAAGAAAACACACTCTACTACTTGGCAAGAGGTAGAGGATGAAGAAATAGGAAGTGGGTTCAATTTAGAATTGGATTTCTCACTCTTTTCCATCAATCACCATTGATGGAGCATAGCTTTCTTCACTTGAAGAAAGGAAGAAGAAGAAGAATATTATCATAAGATTAATTAAAAATTGAATAGAAAAACAATACTTATCATAATATTAACTCTAGTCAAGTGTAGAGAATGAATCATGGTTAGTGGGAATGGTTAGGGTTAAAGATGAGATAAGAATGGTTGACTTGATCAAAACTTCATGAAGCTTCAACTAAACTCCAAAACTAGCAACCATTCTTTTCTCATCAATTCAAAATAAATAAATAAATAATTAAGAAAAGAAAACCCTAATCATTAGTTTAACCATGGCTTAATTCATTACACTTAACTATAGTTAAACATGTATCATCAAACATGATACAATCAAGTGCACAAAAGTATATCACATATACAATGTGAACATTCGAGCGAGAAAATCCATTTAAAGTGGACCGATACTAGTTAATGCAAAGTAATATATCAAATATATAATTATGCATTAAATCATTAAATCAACACTTGATTTAACGATCCGGTCATATCACATATAACCGACTAATATCCAACGTATCGGCTTATCGAATCAATCCATGATTCGATAACTAGGTTATATCGCATACAACCTTCCGATACATTCATCGCGAGAATAGAATGCGGTATCACATACACGTATTATTCTCGGTCCCGCACATATCTCATATGCGCTCCTATTTCGTTTCGCTTGAGCCAGGAAACCTCTGTGTAGGACTCTAAAGACTCGTCAATACGCCGGCAGCAGGTGATGATCATATCAAACACCCACAAGCCGCAAGCGGTCTGCTAAACGTAACGGCCACCCGGGTATTGAGCGATCTGAAGATCGACGAGCAAGCCCGCTCATACTCCAGTGAATCCAACCAGTAACACTACCGTACAGTCCGGTCTGTTCGTCTGATATGTCGCATATCTCGCCTAGGGGTGGTAAACGTCAGACCCCAATAGCTCGATAAGTCGTGTCGATATGAGGTCTGTAACAATTCGAGAAACTACTAGTAACACTTACCAGTAAATCTCAGCAACCCTGGCCAGGGATTTCCTGTTATAGCCAATCGAACACAGCGCAACATCAACTCCCTATACCGGGAGAGACGAATCCCCTCCTATCGCTCATTGCCTCCATGTGACTCGGGACTGTACCCAAAAACCACCATTTTGCACGCCCTCTTGGATGTGGTAAGATGGAAATCAAAGCACAGTGGGAACCACACAAGACTCTATAACGATCTCGGGTCAACAGACTACTCTGTACCAGTGTCACCAGAGAACTGCCATCTGACGTAAGGTATAATACCATCTGGGAGTTCTCGGCGAGTCCGTCCAGTGTACCCAGTCTCTACTGAGCACCCGTATATCATCTTTGATGTCAAACACCAATGGATATGGGATCATCCATCGCCCATCTGTATGGGTCGAGAAGGTATACGCTAGTCTACTCTGGTATATCGATGCCCCGTCTCGATACACCCACGACTAGGGACTTTGAAGGATGTACTTATGGACTACCATGTCCCCACTAGTATGATCCGCATCATAATCCAGGTAGTCAAGTACAGATCCTAAGGGCTTTACCAACATGTAACAGAGAGACAATCAGTATACACGTTAAGGTAAAGTTCAACCAGATAGCATACTATCATGTCGAGCAAGAAAGTCCTTCCTATATACGTCCCAGCATCCACTACAATATACATCCTATGTACAGTAATGGCCTCTAGGGCATACATATAACTAACAATCTCCTACTTGCACTAGGGCCATCTGATAGCAGTGGTTGCAGTATCTCATACTCAACCATCCCATAAAAGTCTCTCTCTGGGAACAGGCCTTTGTGAGTGGATCCGCTGTGTTGTCCTCTGAGTCTACTCTCCTATCCTCGATCTCCCTGGAGATCAACCATCTCCATGATCAGGTGACACTGCCTTAGAATATGTCTGGATCACTGATGGGACCAACGTTCCTAGGCATAAGCCACAACTCCATTGTCTCACAATGGTTGGAACGTAGTTCATCTCATGAACCAATATACACCCAAACAGCCTCTTTGGTAGCATCTTAAGTAGCGATGTATCCAGCCTTTATCGTCTAGTATGTCACGGTATCTAGCTTGGAACTCTTCCAACATACCGTCCCTCCATTGAGGGTAAAGACAATGCCTGTGACTGACATTCAGTCGTCTTTATCATCCTGGAACCCTTCCAGTGATTCTCCCCAGGATCGGTTGATACTGTCTCACTACAACTAGTGAGAGTCCTAACATCCAATTAGATCTATCTCATAGATCTAAAAACCCAGGATTTAGGAGGTATCACTTTGATCCTATATGGAGAATCTTTGTGATAATCGGAGATTGATCGAGCGTAGAATAGGAAACTCCTTCCCTATCAAGAGTATGTCATCCACGTACTCTACGAGGATCATCACCATACTCCCTACTACCTTTTTGTATATACAAGGTTCATCTACCATTTTGATGATGTCAAACTCTTTGACTACTCCATCAAAACAGATGTTCCAACTCCGTGATGCCTGCTTTATCCTATAAAGCATCTTGCACACGTTTCCGCTGCTCCCACTGTCTATGAAGCCCTCTGGCTGTGTACTTATAGACGCTCTCTTCCAAATCATCATTTAGAAAAGCAGTCAAGACACCCAACCACCAGAGATCGTAGTCATGGTATGCAGCCGTAGTAAGTAGGATCTGGATGGACTTAAGCATAGCTACTTGAAAAGGTTTCATCATTTTCCACGCCTGGTCGATGACGAAAAGCTTTAACAAGTCTAGCTTTGAAAGTCTCAACTTTTCCATCTACACCAAGTAATCTTCTCAAGATATACTTGCTCCTGATGGGGATTTAACCCTTCAGATATAGCAACCAAAGTCCATACTTTGTTGGTGTACATGGATTCCATCTCAGATCGCTAAGCATCCAGCCATTCTTACAGAGTCTTACTCCTGATGGCCAGCTCGAAACTAGTTGGGTTATCATCTCATGATGCAATCCTCGCTCCCACTGTCATAGAGAAACAGAAGTATCTCTCAGGTGGGTGAGGAACCCTACTAGATCGGCGGAGAGGCTGAGGTTCGTTGGTATCTATTGAATCCTTCGGTTCTTTCAAATCATCAGCTGTAGTTTGTATAGCTGGAACCTTTCCAGTTGTACACAACAGATCTTGCCTCGAGCTTGTCCGGATTTTGCTTTTCAGACATAGGCTGGACAACCCCAAATCTCAACTAACTTGAGAGATGGGCTCTTCCCTTATCATATCAAATATGAAGTGGTAGGCAACTGATTTGATTCGAACCTTATTCAATAGGTATGCAGCTTCTCAAGCGCATAACTCCCTAAAGGAAATAGGTGATTCAGTAGTACTCATCATAGAGCACACCTTATCATATAGGGTGTATCTGCTCCGCCCCGATATACCATCGTGCTATGGTGTATACAGAGGAGTAATGCTGAGAGAGAATCTCATTCTCTTTTGGAATAATCCAGGATTTTCGTGCTCAAGTATTCTCCTCCTTGATCACATCAAAGGACATAATACTTATACCCGTTTTGGTTCTCTACTTCTAACTTATATTCCGTGAATATCTCAAAAGGTTCGGACTTGTGTTTCAACAGGAACATATGTCTGAATCTTGAGAGATTATCAGAGAATATAACGAAGTACAAAGAACCAGTCCTGGCATATGTAGACAGGGGACCTACATACATCAACATGTATCATCCCAAGAGTTCACTAACTCTTTCTCTGTTTCCAATAAACAGAGCTGTGGTCATCTTATCTTTGTGACATGACTGGCGAGTTTCACAAGATGTAGATTCAAACTGATTTAAATATGCATCTAAATGTAACTCAGCCAGTCGGGTCGCATTGATTTGACCTAGTCTACAATACCTTAAGAAGGATCCGTTCATTTCTGAACTCTTCCTCTTATGTGTGTTCCATATACTAAGAACTGTAGTTTGATTTAGAACATCAACGCTTTTAGATAACGTGCCTGAACCGATCAACTTTTGATATAGGAAATGTTCAAAACATTATCCAACAATACAAAATTTTACCGTTTCTTTACTAATAAAGAGATTGATATGATTTTGTATATCAGGTTCGGTACCTAATAACATTCGTTCAGAATCAATGTATTTGGAATACAGGGTGACAGTGACCGACAGACTTGGCTGCAACTCTTGCCCCGTTTTCTGCCTCATGAAACTTATCACCCGTTCTCAGTTCTCTACCTGTCTGTAGCCCTATGTAACAGATTACATATCTGGGATCCTGATCTGGTATCACATATCCAGGACGTAAAGGATACTGAGAAACAGTTCTCTGTATAATGAACACACCCGAAGATGATGCATCAGCATGCACTCTCTTCGTTTGGGCGGCACGGGAATTCTGGTAATCCCCAATTTCCTGCTCTGTCTTATAACAATTATAAGTTGGAGCGGGACCAACGTTCCCCAGCTCAGTATAACAAGCGGGTTCGGTCAATATTCCGTATTATTATCTTGATTAAGGCGTGATATGGTCGCTACCTGGAGAGAGAGAGAAGAAAACACTCAGCGTGCGCTCTTTCAAGAATAGATTGGTTATTACTTTATCTAATCAGGATGGCTCCCACTGCTTTTTATCAAATCTTCCTTCAAACCCTAAAAGGAAAGACTAGCCGGGATTAATTACACACTACAAGTTCGCCAATCTTTCAGCCAGGCCAGTGTCGGTACTTTGAGGGAGGTCCCCCGTGCTTTCGCACGAACCTAATTAATGTAAACCTCGTTTTCCCAGAGGCGTAACCTCGTTAACACCTTTCTAGACACCTACTTGATCGGCTAATTGTAATGTATAAAACTCTCCCAGGAGTAACTCTTACTCGCAGCGGGTATCGGGATCCAACTATCTCATAGAAGGTATGCAATCTCATTGCAAATTTCAACACTTGAAATTCCCGATAATATTTTGCCCCATGCGATCTATGACCTTGACTGAGTCAACAAACCATAGACCGCAAGTAAAGTTCAACCCATCATTTCTCGATTGAATTAAACCCACCCGCACGACCCTTGACTGAGTCAACAAGGCCGCACGACTACCCTAATCCAATCGCATCATATGCTTTGCAGATAAGCAATAATCAGCTACCGCACACTACGCCTTGACTGAGTCAACAAACGCAGCACGAATACTAACTATTACCTATCTGAAATGACGGAGGGCTACGACAGGTTTTTAAGAAAACCTTTTGCGTAATGAACTTTATATCATTGTAGGATCGAATGAATTTTGAAATGGAGTGTTTTTTAGGCTTTTCTGGTTTTGCTAAAGGAGTCACTCCCGGTGAAGGGATCGTCGGTCCTTTCCTCGTCGAATGAGGTGCGGGATATATCATATATATCACTGTGCAAAGCAAAAACTCTTAAAAGCAATCAAAAGACAAACCGAGTGTGTAGCATCTGCCAGTTATTGCTAAAGGAGTCACTCCCGGTGAAGGGATCTCGGTCCTTTCCTCATCGAATAAGGTGCAGGATATATCACATATACCGCTGTGCAAAGAAAGAACTGTAGCTACCTGTTTTATTTTGAAATTCGATTCTACAACATCTTAGGTTTCTTTTATTTCATTAATCACATTAATGAAGTCCCATCATCTAAATTACCTAAACATCACAGATATAAACGACGTACACTTATGCCATCCGCATTCGCCTCGATGTCCCCTCGTGCACCGTTAGGTTAGGTAACTAACGACAGAGCGGGGCAGGGCTAGCGCGGGTGTAAAACATAAGTAACGTCTATATAATATATCATATATACTATATACTGTATCTATCACAGAACATCACATGATCACATCACAGATATCGCAGCAGAAGAAACATATGAAATATTGGATATACTAGGACGTCCGTGTTTTTAATACGAGCCAGTATAAAACACGGATTCCACGGTCGCGATGAATAGCCAAACCCACACCCCTAGACCCCTACGAGAGCAGCAAGCAACCCTACCAATTCTAGAGTTAGGAGACCCGGACTCGACTCCTCGAGTTGGTCTCCCACTGGACTCCAGAACCCGGTTACTTGTGCTCCCCTCCTTGGGTCTATCCTAGTGCGGAAAAGTAAATAATATACAAAAGGTGACAACTTCCGCAACCTGGAAGTGCCCCAATAAAAGAATATTACATACAAGTTTTTACATGAATGAAAATGAAAAACACTCATCTCACATAAAAACCCCCGGCTATTCGAACACGACGATCCAATATAACATATCCAGCAACACATAACATCACATGTCATCAACGTAAGTAAATATGCGCATCCCAATTGTCGTTGACATATAGCAACGAAACCGGCGATATCACATATTACACTTACGGTCACAGAAAAGAAAGTGTAAAACTACAACAGTTGGAATCCGCAACCACCTCAGACATCTCATGCCTGACCAAATGAATTCCTTAGACATCACATGCCTAACAATTATAAACCCCGCATTTTAGTCTCAAAATCGAAAACACTTTTCAATATTAAGTCGGGCAATTCAACAAGATTCCCGACATCCTGATCGAATGCTCGTCGCAAACTTCAGTAGACGGCCGCACCCCCGATACCGTCGACGAAGTGCACCAAGGCGGAACACCGCTGCCGCGAGCACCCGAACGGATGCTTTCGGCGACGGGGTTCTCCTACAGTCACTTGGTCGGGGCTATGGGGTATAGCTGTCTATTAAGTTTACCCGGCGAGTATCCGCGTACGCTACGTGATTGCGACGGACTTTTGATCACATCAAAATTCCGTGGCAACCGATCAAGTGAGACTAAACTGCTATGTTTATAACATTCATTCAGTTATCTCATAACTCATTGTGAATTCCAATTATTGTATCCCATTCCAGATAAATAGAAAATGTTAAACTTTTCGATCGAACAATCGAACACCCAAGTTTTCCCGATACAATCCAACACATGAAATAAGTCTAACAACATTCAGTTCGTGCCTCAGTACCAACGGTCCAGCCGTAGAAGGGTCAAGCCAACGCCTCACATGTGGCACGCCGTACTGCCCCAAACCCGAAGGTTCAAAGGGCAGTTCAAGACGGTCACATAATCGAGTTAAGGTTTGTTGTCTTCTAGAGGGTCCATCGCGTTACTTGCACTACTTAGAACGTCGTTAAACTACGGAAAAATCCAACACTTGGAAATTTCCCGACAGGGGAAAAATTGGGTATTTATATTCTGTCGAACTTTTTTAACATATTATAAAAATTATCCGGAAAGCCACACAGACAAAATTTGATACTTCGATCGAAACACCGAATCCCCAAATACACAGCAGAAAATTCAACTCTTGAATAAATTTTAAAAATTCCCAGAAAACTCAGCATAATTTATCAGGAATTACTGTGCAAACAAAGTGGGCTGACGTCACTAGATTGCCGCGGAACCGCCGCAGAAGCTAGGCTTCTGCCGCGGTTCCGTCGCAATAAACACTGTTCATCGAAATATTTTTGCATCGTAATTCTTATTTTTCCCTGCTGAATTTTTTAGCAATTTTTAATTTGGAAAAATCCACGTTTTTGAAAAAAGGACAGAGAGCAATTTGTGATCGGGTTTCGGGTTCGTTCGGACTTCAAATTCCGTCTAGACTTCGCCTAAGGATCTAGCTAGGCTCTGATACCACTGTAGGGTTCCTAGGCACCCTAATGAGGCTCACAAGGCATCAACCATGCCAATTTCAAAAAATCTAGGTGCCGAGAAACCCGACTACGGATCGTTGGCTAGAAATCTAGGCGAAAAGAAACTAGTTAACACTTAACTAAAAGTTTAACGGAAATACAACCTTTGTAGATCCGGTTCTCCACCTCCATAGATCCGCAACGAAGTATCCTCGCTGTCCAAATCAAAATCCGGGCTCATGCGTCGGCTTCATCGGAGAAGAAGCGGGCTAGGTCATCGACGACGTGCCGAAGATGATCTACGTCGAAGTATCACTAGATCAAGCTCCACCTTCACCAAGCCATGAAAACTTGTAAGGAAAACACACTCTACTACTTGGCAAGAGGTAGAGGATGAATAAATAGGAAGTGGGTTCAATTTAGAATTGGATTTCTCACTCTTTTCCATCAATCACCATTGATGGAGCATAGCTTTCTTCACTTGAAGAAAGGAAGAAGAAGAAGAATATTATCATAAGATTAATTAAAAATTGAATAGAAAAACAATACTTATCATAATATTAACTCTAGTCAAGTGTAGAGAATGAATCATGGTTAGTGGGAATGGTTAGGGTTAAGGATGAGATAAGAATGGTTGACTTGATCAAAGCTTCATGAAGCTTCAACTAAACTCCAAAACTAGCAACCATTCTTTTCTCATCAATTCAAAATAAATGAATAAATAATTAAGAAAAGAAAACCCTAATCATTAGTTTAACCATGGCTTAATTCATTACACTTAACTATAGTTAAACATGTATCATCAAACATGATACAATCAAGTGCACAAAAGCATATCACATATACAATGTGAACATTCGAGCGAGAAAATCCATTTAAAGTGAACCGATACTAGTTAATGCAAAGTAATATATCAAATATATAATTATGCATTAAATCATTAAATCAACACTTGATTTAACGATCCGGTCATATCACATATAACCGACTAATATCCAACGTATCGGCTTATCGAATCAATCCATGATTCGATAACTAGGTTATATCGCATACAACCTTCCGATACATTCATCGCGAGAATAGAATGCGGTATCACATATACGTATTATTCTCGGTCCCGTACATATCTCATATGCGCTCCTATTTCGTTTCGCTTGAGCCAGGAAACCTCTGTGTAGGACTCTAAAGACTCGTCAATACGCCGGCAGCAGGTGATGATCATATCAAACACCCACAAGCCGCAAGCGGTCTGCTAAACGTAACGGCCACCCGGGTATTGAGCGATCTGAAGATCGACGAGCAAGCCCGCTCATACTCCAGTGAATCCAACCAGTAACACTACCGTACAGTCCGGTCTGTTCGTCTGATATGTCGCATATCTCGCCTAGGGGTGGTTAACGTCAGACCCCAATAGCTCGATAAGTCGTGTCGATATGAGGTCTGTAACAATTCGAGAAACTACTGGTAACACTTACTAGTAAATCTCACCAACCCTGGCCAGGGATTTCCTGTTATAGCCAATCGAACACAGCGCAACATCAACTCCCTATACCGGGAGAGACGAATCCCCTCCTATCGCTCATTGCCTCCATGTGACTCGGGACTGTACCCAAAAACCACCGTTTTGCATGCCCTCTTGGACGTGGTAAGATGGAAATCAAAGCACAGTGGGAACCACACAAGACTCTATGACGATCTCGGGTCAACAGACTACTCTGTACCAGTGTCACCAGAGAACTGCCATCTGACGTAAGGTATAATACCATCTGGGAGTTCTCGGCGAGTCCGTCCAGTGTACCCAGTCTCTACTGAGCACCCGTATATCATCTCTGATGTCAAACACCAATGGATATGGGATCATCCATCGCCCATATGTATGGGTCGAGAAGGTATACGCTAGTCTACTCTGGTATATCGATGCCCCGTCTCGATACACCCACGACTAGGGACTTTGAAGGATGTACTTATGGACTACCATGTCCCCACTAGTATGATCCGCATCATAGTCCAGGTAGTCAAGTACAGATCCTAAGGGCTTTACCAACATGTAACAGAGAGACAATCAGTATACACGTTAAGGTAATGTTCAACCAGATAGCATACTATCATGTCGAGCAAGAAAGTCCTCCCTATATACGTCCCAGCATCCACTACAATATACATCCTATGTACAGTAATGGCCTCTAGGGCATACATATAACTAACACGAACAACCCAAAGCCGGATCTTTAAACTTGAGTTTATGCGAAAACAAACATGTTAAACACTTTAACACTAAGTGAGAGGGATTACAACCTTTGTAGATCCAGTCCTTCACTTCTTAAGCTCCGTGTTGAGGTCCTTTCGCTGTGATCATCATGTTCCGAACTCTCAAGAGGCTCCACGTAGAGAAAGATGCAGTCTTGCTTCCGATCTTCGATAACATAGATGATCTACCTTGAAGTTTCATTAACACAAGCTAACACTCACTAAAAGAAGTGAACACCCTCATCTAAAGGGCAAGGGTAGATGAGGATGATGAAGTAGGATTTTTGCTCTCATTTGTTTTCTTATTCTCACTCATTTTTCATCACAAAATCAAAGCAAGAAAGCTTTGCAAAAGAGGAAGAAGAAGAAGAATAGTGATCAATCCTTTTGTGATGAATAATGAAAGGATAATTATGATGAATAATGCAATCATGGTCAACTAAACCCATTTAGAGAATTAACTAGGGCTAGGGTTTGGGTTGGGTTAAAGAATGAGTCATTTGAAAATATCTTGCATAATATCTTTTCCATGACAAAAGAAAAGCTTCTAGAAGCTATTAGAAGTCTTAACCCTAATCCAAACCCTAACCATGTTTAAACTCCACTAAACATGTTGCATTAGTAATCATATCATGTTACAATATTATATATCACATATATAATATTTATTGTAACAAAATAAAATAATACAATTAACATATATCACAAATATATCAATGTATTACCCGAGTGAGAAAAAGAATCTTTTAGTGAGCTAATATTGGTTAATATATTTTAATATATCTTATATATTATTATACATTAAATTATCGAATCAACACTTGATCCGACAATCCGGTTATATCGCATAAAACCGACTAATACGATGACCCGGCTATATCACATATACCCGGCCGATATCTCATATCGCGAGAATCCAATACGGTATCACATACCGCATTATCCTCCGTCCCGCACATATCACATATATGCTCCTACTCCGTTTTGCCTGAGTCAAGAAACCTCTGTGTAGGACTCTAAAGAATCATCAATACGCCGGCAGTAGGTGATGATCATATCAAACACCCACAAGCTGCAAGCGGTCAGCTAAACGTAACAGCCACCCAGGTATTGAGCGCTCAGAAGATCAACAAGAAAGCCTTTACATTCTCCTGTGAATCCAATCAGTAACACTCCTGTACAGTCCGGTCTCGTCGTCTGATATGTCGCATATCTCGCCTAGGGGTGGTAAACGTCAGACCCCAGTAGCTCGATAAGTCGTGTCGATTTGAGGTCTATAACAGTTCGAGAAACTACTGATAACACTTACCAGTAAATCTCAGCAACCCTGGCCAGGGATTTCCAGTTATAGCCAATCGAACACAGCACAACAACAACTCCCTATACCGGGAGAGACGAATCCCCTCCTATCGCTCGTTGCCTCCATGTGATTCGGGACTGTACCCAAAAGTCACCTTTTTGCATGCCCTCTTGGACATGGTATGATGGAAATCAAAGCACAGTGGGAATCACACAAGACTCTATGACGATCTGGGGTCAACAGACTACTTTGTACCAGTGTCACCGGAGAACTGCCATCTGACGTGAGGTATAATACCATCTGGGAGTTCTCGGCGAGTCCGTACAGTGTACCCAGTCTCTACTGAGCACCCGTACACCATCCTTGATGTCAAACACCGATGGATATGGGATCATCCATCTCCCTTCATATGGGTCAAGATGCGTATACGCTAGTCTACTCTGGTGTATCGATACCCTGTCTCGATACACCCTCGACTAGGAACAGTTATAGGATGTACTCGTCGACTACCGTGGCCCCACTAGTATGATCTCATCATAGTCCCCGTAGTCGAGTACATATCCTAAGTGCTTTATCAACATGTAACATAGAGACAATCAGAGCACATGTTAAGATAAAGTACAACCAGATAGCATACTATAATGTCGAGCAAGAAAGTCCTCCCTATATATGTCCAAGCATCCATTACAATATACATCGTATGTACAGTAATGGCCTCTAGGGCATACATATAACTAACAATCTCCCACTTGCACTAGGGCCATCTGTTGTGGTATCACATACCCAACAATTAGCTATGGTTGAAGTATATCATACTCAACTATCCCATAAAAGTCTCTACTGGGAAAAAGGCCATTGTGAGTGGATTCGCGCTGTTGTCCTCTATGTCTACTCTCCTAACCTCGATCTCCCTGTAGATTAACCATCTCGATGATCAGGTGATACTGCCTAAGAATTATATCTGGATTTTTGATAGGATAGGGGTTCCTAGGCATAAGACACAACTCCATTGTCACACAATGGTAGGAACGAAGTTCATCTCATAAACTTATATATATCCAGAATGCCTCTTTGGTAGCATCCTTGGTAACGATGTATCTTTCCTTTAATCGTCTAGTAAGTCACGGTATCTAGCTTGGAACTCTTCCAACATACCGTCCCTCCACTGCGGGTAAAGACAATGCCTGCGACTGACATTCAGTCGTCCTTATCACCCTGGAACCTTTCCAGTGATTCTCCCCAGGATCGATTGATACCATCTCACTATAACTAGTGAGTATCCTAACATCCAATTTGATCTATTTCATAGATCCAAAACCCAGGATTTAGGAGGTATCACTTTGATCCTATATGGAGAATCCTTATGATAAGCGGAGATTAACCGAGCGTAGCATAGGAAACTCCTTCCCTATCAAGAGTATGTCATCCACGTACTCTACGAGGATCACCACCATACTCCCTACTACCTTTTTGTATATACAAGGTTCATCTACCATTTTGATGAAGTCAAACTCTTTGACTACCACATCAAAACATACGTTCCAACTCAGCGATGCCTGCTTTATCACATAAAATATCTTGCACACGTTTCCGCTGCTCCCACTTTCTACGAGGCCCTCTGGCTGTGTACTTATAGACGCTCTCTTCCAAATCATCATTTAGAAAAGCAGTCATGACACCCAACCACCAGATATCGTAGTCATGGTATGTAACCGTGGCAAGTAGGATCTGGATGGACTTAAGCATAGTTTTGAAAGTCTCAACTTTTCCATGTACACCAAGTAATCTTCTCAAGATATATTTGCTCCTGATGGGGATTTAACCCTTCAGATAAAGCCACCAAAGTCCATACTTTGTTGGTGTATAAGGATTCCATCTCAGATCTAAGCATCCAGCCATACTTACAGAGTCCCACTCCTGATGGCCTGCTCGAAACTAGTTGGGTCATCATCTCATGATGCAATCCTCGCTCCCACCGTCATAGAGAAAACCGAAATATCTCTCAGGTGGGTGAGGAACCCTACTAGATCGGCGGAGAGGCTGAGGTTCGTTGGTTTCTATTAAATCCTTTGGTTCTACCAAATCATTAGCTGCAGTTTGTATAGCTGGAACTCCTTCCAGTTCTGCCTCATGACCACTAATTTCTTCACAAGAAATCCCCTTTCAGAAAGGTGGCATGCTGAGAAACAAAACATCTTTTGTTCCTCGGTTGAAGATATTCCCTTGCGAATGCTTGGGATATCCAACAAATTTCCACAGATCTGACTTAGCATCGAGCTTGTCTGGATTTTGCTTTTTAGACATAGGTCGGACAACCCCAAATCTTAACAAACTTAAGATATGGGCTCTTCCCTTTCCATATCATATATGAAGTGGTAGGCAACTGATTTGATTTGAACCCTATTCAATAGGTATGCAGCTTCTTAAGTGTAGGGTTCCTAGGCACACTAACAAGGTTCAACAAGGCATCAACCATGCCCGATTCAATAATAGATGTGCCGAACAACCCTATACAAGATCGTTTACTAGAGATAACGCGAAACTAAAAGCAAGCAAACTACTTTGCTACTAAGTGAAAGGGATAACAACCTTTGTAGATCCGGTCCTTCACTTCTAAAGCTCCGTGTTGACGTCCCTTCGCTGTGATCATCGGGATCCCGGACTCTAGCGATGGTTTCTTCGGAGAAATGAGCGGGCTAGGTCGTTGATTTCGATGCCGAAGATGATCTACGTCAAGGAGACTCAAACTCAAGCTCCATCTTCACTAGGTGAAAAACTTTGTGTAGAGAACACCCTATACTACATGGAAAGTGGTAGAGGATGAAGAAATAGGAAGTGGGTTTACTTTGGATTTGGATTTCTCACTCTAAATCTTCACTTGAAAATTTTCTAGCAAGGTTTTTCTTCTTCTTGAAGAAGAAGAAGAAAAAGAAAAGAATATGAATGAATAATGAATTAACTAAAATGAATAATCAAGTGAAGTATATCATAATGCAACCATGGGTGAGTTAACCTTTGTAGAGACTAAACCCTAGTTTAAGTTAATGGTTAGGTTAATGAAAATCTCATGCAAAACAAAATGGTTGGACTTTGTCAAAGATGCTTGAAAGCTTCATGAAGGTTCAAGCAAAGACAAAGAAGGCCACCATTTTGTTTTACCAAAATAATTAAAAACCTAAATCATTAACTTAAATATGGTGTAAGTCATACACACATCCAAGTTTGCATGTATTATCAATCATGATACAAACTAGTGCACAAACATATATCACATATACAACTAGTGCACATCAAGTGAGAAAATCAATCTTAAGTGAACAAATACTAGTTAATGTAAAGTAATATATCAAATATATAATTATACATTAAATCATTAAATCGATACTTGATTTAATGATCCGGTCATATCGCATATAATCGACTAATATCAAGTGTATCAATATATCGAATCAACACTTGATTCGGTAACCCGGCTATATCTCATTTAACCGTCCGATGATACAAATCGCGAGAATAGAATACAGTATCACATACTGGTATTATTCTCGGTCCCGCACATATCTCATATGCGCTCCTATTTCGTTTCGCTTGAGCCAGGAAACCTCTATGTAGGACTCTAAAGATTCGTCAATACGCCGGCAGTAGGTGGTGATCATATCAATCACCCACAAGCCGCAAGCGGTCTGCTAAACGTAACGGCCACCCGGGGATTGAGCGATTAGAAGATCAATGAGCAAGCCTGCTCACACTCCTATGAATCCAATCAGTAACACTTACCGCACAGTCCGGTCTGTTCGTCTGATATGTCGCATATCTCGCCTAGGGGTGGTAAACGTCAGACCCCAGTAGCTTGATAAGTCATGCCGATGTAAGGTCCATAACAAGCATGAAACTACTGATAACACTTACCAGTAAATCAGTTCAACCCTGGCCAAGGATTTCCAATTATGGCCAGTCGAGCATAGCGCAACATCAACCCCCAATACCGGGAGAGACGAATCCCCTCATATCGCTCATTGCCTCCATGTGAATCGGGACTGTACCCAAAAACCACCTATTTGCATGACTCAGTAGAGCCATGGTAGGGTGGAAATCAAAGCACAGTGGGAGACACACAAGACTCTATGACGATCTCGGGTCAACAGACTAAGCTGTACCAGTGTCACCATAGAACTGCTATCTGAGGTGAGGTATAATACCATCTGGGAGTTCTCGGCGAGTCCGTCTAGTGTACCCTGTCTCCACTGAGCACCCGCATACCGTCTCTGATGTCAAATACCAATAGATATGGGATCATCCATCGCCCATCACATGGGTCGAGAAGATATACGCTAGTCTACTCTGGAATATCGATGCCCCATCACGATATTCCCACGACTAGGAACATTGAAGGATGTACTCATAGACTACCCAGGCCCTACTAGTATGATCTACATCATAGTCCTGCAAGTCGAGTACACATCCTAAGGGCTTTATCAACATGTAACAGAGAGACAATAAGTATACATATTAAGATAAAGAGTAACCAGATAGCGTACTATCATGTCGAGCAAGAAAGTCCTATCTATATATGTCCCAGCATCCACTACAA
The DNA here is from genome assembly GCA_030015575.1 of Agapanthus africanus. Taxonomy (NCBI): domain Eukaryota; kingdom Viridiplantae; phylum Streptophyta; class Magnoliopsida; order Asparagales; family Amaryllidaceae; genus Agapanthus; species Agapanthus africanus. The sequence continues at coordinate 197,929,467 of CM057347.1, read as the reverse complement.
TATACATCTCATGTACAGTAATGGCCTCTAGGGCATACATATAACTAACAATCTCCCACTTGCACTAGGGCCATCTGTAGCAGTGGTTGCAGTATCTCATACTTAACCATCCCATAAAAGTCTCTCTCTGGGAAAAAGCCTTTGTGAGTGGATCCGCCGTGTTGTCCTCTGAGTCTACTCTCCTAACCTCGATCACCCTGGAGATCAACTATCTCCATGATCAGGTGATACTGCCTCAGAATATGTCTGGGTCACTTATGGGACCGGGGTTCCTTGGACAAAGCCACACTTCCATTGTCACACAATGGTAGGAACCTAGTTCATCTCATGAACTAATATGCACCCAAACTGCCTCTTTGGTAGTATCTTTGATAGCGATGTCACCCGCCTTTATCGTCTAGTTTGCCACGGTATCTAGCTTGGAACTCTTCCAACATACCGTCCCTCCACTGAGGGTAAAAACAATGCCTGCGACTGACATTCAGTCGTCCTTATCACCCTGGAACTTTTCCAGTGATTCTCCCCAGGATCGATTGATACCATCTTACTACACCTAATGAGAATCCTAATATCCATTTAGATCTATCGCATAGATCCATAACCCAGGATTTAGGAGGTATCACTTTGATCCTATTTGGAGAATCCTTGTGATAAGAGGAGATTGACCGAGCGTAGCATAGGAAACTCTTTCCCTATCAAGAGTATGTCGTCCATGTACAATACGAGGATGACTGCCTTACTCTCTACTACCCTTTTGTATATACAAGGTTCATTTACCATTTTGATGAAGTCAAACTCTTTGACTATCACATCAAAACAGATGTTCCAACTTCGCGATGCCTGCTTTAATCTGTAAAGCAACTTGCACACGTTTCCGCTGCTCCCACTGTTTACGAAGCCCTCTGGCTGTGTACTTATAGACGTTCTCTTCTAAATCAGTATTTAGAAAAATAGTCATGACACCCAACCACCAGATATCGTAGTCATGGTATGTAGAAATGGCAAGTAGGATCTGGATGGACTTAAGCATAGCCATTGGAAAAGGTTTCATCATTATCCATGCCTGGTCGATGACGAAAACCTTTAACATGTCTAGCTTCGAAAGTCTCAACTTTTCCATCTATACCAAGTAATCTTCTCAAGACATACTTGCTCCTGATGGGGATTTAACCCTTCAGATATAGCAAACAAAGTCCATACTTTGTTGGTGTACATGGATTCCATCTCAGATCGCTAAGCATCCAGTCATTCTTACTGAGTCCCTACTCTCGATGGCCTGCTCGAAACTAGTTGGGTTATCATCTTATGATGCATTCCTCGCTCCCACTGTCATCGAGAAAGCGAAGTATCTCTCAGGCGGATGAGGAACCCTACCAGATCGGTGGAGAGGCTGAGGTTCGTCGGGGACTATTGAATCCTTTGGTTATGTCAAATCATCAGCTGTAGTTTGTATAGCTGGAACTCCTTCCAGTTCTACAGAACTGACCTTGCCTCGATCTTGTCCGGATTTTGCTTTTGACATAGGCCGAACAATCCCAAATCTTAACTTGCTAAAGAGATGGGCTCTTCCCATACCATATCTTATATGGAGTGGTAGGCAGTGATCTGATTCGAACCTAATTCAATAGGTATGCAGCTTCTCAAGTGCATAACCCCCAAAAGGAAACAGGTAACTCAGTAGTACTCATTATAGAGCGCACCATATCACATATGGTGCAATTTCTCCACCCCGATACACCGTTGTGCTGTGGTGTATACGGAGGAGTAATGCTGAGAGAGAATCTCATTGTGCTTTAGAATAGTCCAAAAATCCCATGCCGAAGTATTCTCCTCCCTGATCACATCAAAGGACATAATACATATACCCGTTTTTGGTTCTCTACTTCCAACTTATATTCGGTGATTATCTCAAAAGTTTCAGATATGTGTTTCAACAGGAACATGTGTCCGAATCTTGAGAGATCATCAGTGAATGTAAGGAAGTACAAAGAACCAGTCCTGGCATATGTAGACTGGGGACTTTCCTACATCAGCATGTATCTGTCCTAAGAGTTCACTAACTCTTTCTCTGTTTCATGTAAATGGAGCTATGGTCATCTTATCTTTGTGACATGACTTGCAAGTTTCATAAGATGTAAATTCAAACTGATTTAAATATGCATCTAAATGTAACTTAGCTAGTCGGGTCGCATTGATATGACCTAGTCTACAATGCCTCAAGAAGAATTCGTTCATTTCTGAACTCTCCCTCTTGTGTGTGTTCTATACATTAAGAACTGTGGTTTGATTTAGAACGTTTATGCTTTTAGATAACGTGCCCGAACCGATCAACTCTTGATATAGGAAATGTTCAAAACATTATCCAACAATACAAAATTATATCCTTTCTTTACTAACAAAGAGACTGTTATGATGTTGTATATCAGGTTTGGTATCTAATAACATTCGTTCAGAATCAATGTATTCTAGTAATACAGGGTGATAACTATCAACAGACTTGGTTGCAACACTTGCATCATTTCTATCTCATGAAATTTATCACCCGTTCTCAGTTCTCTACTTATCTGTAGCCCATGTAACAGATTACATTTGCGGGATCCTGATCCGGTATCTAATACCCAGGACATAGAGGATACAGAGAAACAGTTCTTTGTAACAATTATAAGCGGGTTATTCTTGTAACAATTATAAGCAGGTTATTCAGGAGCAAGTATATCTTGAGAAGATTACTTGGTATAGATGGAAAAGTTGAGACTTTCGAAGCTAGACTTGTTAAAGGTTTTCGTCATCGACCAGGCATGGATAATGATGAAACCTTTTCCAATGGCTATGCTTAAGTCCATCAAGGTCCCGCTCCAACTTAACAATTATGAACATACCCGAAGAAGATGCATCATTATGCACTTTCTTCGTTTGGGCGGCACGGGAATTCTGGTAATCCCCAATTTCCTACTCTGTCTTATAACAATTATAAGTTGGAGCGGGACCAACATTCCCCAGCTCAGTATAACAAGCGGGTTCGGTCAATACATCAATATTATTATCTTGATTAAGGCGTGACATGGTCGCTACCTGGAGAGAGAGAGAGAAGAAAACACTCTGCGTGCGCTCTTGCAAGATTAGATTGGTTATATATTTTATCTAATCAGGATGGCTCCCACTACTTTTATCAAATCCTCCTTCAAATCCTAAAAGGAAAGACTAGCCGGGATTAATTACACACTACAAGTTCGCCAATCTTTCGGCCAGGCCAGTGCCGGTACTTTGAGGGAGGTTCCCCGTGCTTTCGCACGGACCTAATTAAAATAAACCTCGTTTTCCCAGGGGCGTAACTCCGTTGACACCTTTCTAGACACCTACTTGATCGGCTAATTGTAAAGTGCAAAACTCTCCCAGGAGTAACAATTACTCGCAGTGGGTATCGGGATCCAACTATCATTTAGAAGGTATGCAATCTCATTGCAAATTTCAACACTTGAAACTCCCGATAAAGGTTTTTATCCCTAGCACCTATGACCTTGGCTATGGTCAACAAATCATAAGCACTAGTCAAGTTCTACCCGTCATTTCGTGATTAATTAGACCCACCCACATGACCGTTGGCTAAGGTCAACAAAGTCATATGACTGTCCTAACTAATCGCATCATATGCAATGTAGGAAGACATCACTTAGCTACCGTACACTGTGCCTTAACTAAGGTCAACAAACACAACACGAATACTAAGTACTCTACTTCCTAAAATGACGAACGGTTGCGGATGGTTTTTAAGAAAACCTTTAACGCTTTGAACTTGATCTCGTTGCGGAATCAAATGGTTTTTAAATGGAGTGTTTTTGAGGCTTTTGCTAGTTTCGCTAAAGAGTCACTCCCGGTGAAGGGATCTCGGCTCTTTCCTCGTCGAATGAGGTGCAGGATATTCATAATACCACTATGCAAAGCAAGAACTAGAAAAGCAATCAAAAGAAAAACCGAAGGTTGTAGCATCTGCTAGTTATTGCTAAAGAGGTCACTCCCGGTGAAGGGATCGTCGGCTCTTTCCTTATCGACTAAGGTGCTGGATGTTCTACAAGGAACACTGCTATGCAAAGCAACAACTAGAGCTACCTAATTTTTGAAATTCGATTCCACAACATCTTTTAGGTTTATTTTCTTTCATTAATCTCATTAATGAATGTCCCATCATTTAAGTCCACCTAAACATCACAAATAAATACAACGTACGTTTATGCCATCCGCATTCGCCTCGATGTCCCGTATGCACCGTTAGGTTAGGTAACTAACGGCAGAGCGAGGCAGGGCTAGCGCGGGTGTAAAACATAAGCAACGTCTATATAATATATCATATATACTATATACAATATCTATCTGAACATATCACATGATCACATCACAGATAACGCAGCAGAAAATATCATATGAAATATTGGATATATTAGGACGTTCATGTTTTATTTTGAGATGTATAAAACACGGATTCCACGGTCGTGATGAATAGCCAATCCCACACCCTTAGACCCCTACGAGAGCGGCTAGCAACCCTACCAATTCTAGAGTTAGGAGACCCGGACTCGACTCCTCGAGATGGTTTCCCACTGGACCCTAGAACCCGGTTACTTGTGCTCCCCTCCTTGGGTCTATCCTAATGCGGAAAAGTAAATAATATACATCAACGGTGACATCTTTCTCAACCCGGAAGTGCCCCAATAAAAGAATATTACATACAAGTTTTTACATGAATGAAAAAGAAAAACTCTCATCTCATATAAAAAACCCCGGCTATTCAAATACGACGATCCAATATAACATATCCAGCAACACATAACATCACATGTCATCAACGTAAGTAAATATGCCCATCCCATTTGTCGTTGACATATAGCAACGAAACCGGCGATATCACATATTACACTTACGGTCGCAGAAAAGAAAGTGTAAAACTACAACAGTTGGAATCCGCAACCTTCATAGACATCGCATGCCTAACCAAATGAATTCCTTAGACATCGCATGCCTAACAATTATAAACCCCGCATTTCAGTCTCAAAATCGAAAACACTTTTCAATACCAAGTCGGGTAATTCAACAAGATTCCCGACATCCTGATCGAATGCTCGTCGCAAACTTTAGTAGACGGCCGCACCCCCGAATGCCGTCGACGAAGTGAACTAAGCCGGAACACCGCTACCGCGAGCACCCGAACGGATGCTTTTGGCTACGGGGTTCTCCTACATTCACTTGGTCGGGGCTATGGACCGTAGCTGTCTATTAAGTTTACCCGGCGAGTATCCGCGTACGCTACGTGATTGCGACGGACTTTTGATCACATCAAAATCTCGTGGAAACCGATCATTTGAGACTTAAGTGCTAGATTTATAACATTTAAATTAGTTATCTCATAACTACTTGTAGATTCCAAATATTGTATCACATTCCAGATAAATAGACAATGTTAAACTTTCCGATCGAATAATCAAACACCCAAGTTTTCCCAATAGCTCAACACTTGAGGGGAGTTTAAAAACATCCATTTCATGCCACAGTACCAACGGTCCAACCGTAGAAGGGTCAAGCCAACGCCTCACATGTGGCACGCCGTATTGCCCCAAACCCTAAGGTTCAAAAGGCAGTTCAAGACGGTCACATAATCGAGTTAAGGTTTGTTGTCTTCTAGAGGGTCCATCGCGTTACTTGCACTACTTAGAACGTTCTTAAACTACGGAAAAATCCAACACTTGGAAATTTTCCGGCAGGGGGAAAAATGAGACATTGATATCCGGTCGAACTTTTTAACACGTTCTAAATTACCCGGAAAAACACATAGACAAAGTTAAACTTTTTGATCGAATCATCAAGTCCCCAATACAACCCAGAAAACTCAACTCTTGAGTATAAATTAAAAATTCCAAGAAAACACAGGAATTACATAAGGACATTACTGTGCAAACCTTGACCAATGAAGCTACAGTATGGCCGCGGAACTGCCGCGCAAGCCATGGTTAGGCCGCGGTTCTGCGGCTCCTTGATGGAGTTAGGGTCACGTGCTGCACAGTAATTCCTATAAAACCCTGCTGATTTTTTTGAGTATTTTTAATTTGGAAAAATCCACAGTTTTAAAAAATGTACAGAGAAGGGTATTGATTAGGGTTTCGGGGTTCGATCGGGTTTCTAACTTCGTCTACACTTCGCCTAAAGCTCTAGCTAGGATATGATACCACTGTAGGGTTCCTAGGCACACTAACAAGGTTCAACAAGGCATCAACCATGCCCGATTAAAAAATAGATGTGCCGAACAACCATATGCAAGATCGTTTACTAGAGATAACGCGAAACTAAAAGCAAGCAAACTACTTTGCTACTAAGTGAAAGGGATAACAACCTTTGTAGATCCGGTCCTTCACTTCTAAAGCTCCGTGTTGACATCCCTTCGCTGCGATCATCAGGATCCCGGACTCTAGCGATGGTTTCTTCGGAGAAATGAGCGGGCTAGGTCGTCGACTTCGAGGCCGAAGATGATCTACGTCGAGGAGACTCAAACTCAAGCTCCATCTTCACTAGGTCAAAAACTTTGTGAAGAGAACACCCTATACTACATGTCAAGTGGAAGAGGATGAAGAAATAGGAAGTGGGTTCACTTTGGATTTGGATTTCTCACTCTAAATCTTCACTTGAAAATTTTCTAGCAAGGTTTTTCTTCTTCTTGAAGAAGAAGAAGAAAAAGAAAAGAATATGAATGAATAATGAATTAACTAAAATGAATAATCAAGTGAAGTATATCATAATGCAACCATGGGTGAGTTAACCTTTGTAGAGACTAAACCCTAGTTTAAGTTAATTGTTAGGTTAATGAAAATCTCATGCAAAACAAAATGGTTGGACTTTGTCAAAGATGCTTGAAAGCTTCATGAAGCTTCAAGTAAAGACAAAGAAGGCCACCATTTTGTTTTACCAAAATAATTAAAAACCTAAATCATTAACTTAAATATGGTGTAAGTCATACACACACTCAAATTTGCATGTATCATCAATCATGATACAAACTAGTGCACAAACATATATCACATATACAACTTGTGCACATCAAGTGAGAAAATCAATCTTAAGTGAACAAATACTAGTTAATGTAAAGTAATATATCAAATATATAATTATACATTAAATCATTAAATCGATACTTGATTTAATGATCCGGTCATATCGCATATAACCGACTAATATCAAGTGTATCAATATATCGAATCAACACTTGATTCGGTAACCCGGCTATATCTCATATAACCGTCCGATGATACAAATCGCGAGAATAGAATACAGTATCACATACTGGTATTATTCTCGGTCCTGCACATATCTCATATGCGCTCCTATTTCGTTTCGCTTGAGCCAGGAAACCTCTGTGTAGGACTCTAAAGACTCATCAATACGCCGGCAGTAGGTGGTGATCATATCAATCACCCACAAACCGCAAACGGTTTGCTAAACATAACGTCCACCCGGTTATTGAGCGATCAGAAGATCGACGAGCAAGCCTGCTCACACTCCTGTGAATCCAATCAGTAACACTTACCGCACAGTCCGGTCTGTTCGTCTAATATGTCGTATATCTCGCCTAGGGGTGGTAAACGTCAGACCCCAGTAGCTTGATAAGTCATGCCGATGTAAGGTCCATAACAAGCATGAAACTACTGATAACACTTACCATTAAATCAGTGCAACCATGGCCAGGGATTTCCAGTTATGGCCAGTCGAGCATAGCGCAACATCAACCCCCAATACCGGGAGAGACGAATCCCCTCATATCGCTCATTGCCTCCATGTGAATCGGGACTGTACCTAAAAACCACCTGTTTGCACGACTCAGTAGAGCCGTGGTAGGGTGGAAATCAAAGCACAGTGGGAGACACACAAGACTCTATGACGATCTCGGGTCAACAGACTAAGCTATACCAGTGTCACCAGAGAACTGCCATCTGATGTGAGGTATAATACCATCTGGGAGTTCTCGGCGAGTCCGTCCAGTGTACCCATTCTCCACTGAGCACCCGCATACCGTCTCTCATTTCAAACACCAATAGATATGGGATCATCCATCGCCCATCACATGGGTTGAGAACATATACGCTAGTCTACTCTGGAATATCGATGCCCCGTCTCGATATTCCCACGACTAGGAACATTGAAGGATGTACTCATAGACTACCCAGGCCCCACTAGTATGATCTACATCATAGTCCTGCAAGTCGAGTACACATCCTAAGGGCTTTATCAACATGTAACAGAGAGACAATAAGTATACATGTTAAGATAAAGAGTAACCAGATAGCGTACTACCATGTCGAGCAAGAAAGTCCTATCTATATATGTCCCAGCATCCACTACAATATACATCTCATGTACAGTAATGGCCTCTAGGGCATACATATAACTAACATCAAGTGCATAACTCCCAAAAGAAAATAGGAAACTCAGTAGTACTCATCATAGAGCACACCATATCACATAGGGTGCTATTGCTCCGCCCCGATATACCATCATGCTATGGTGTATACGGAGGAGTAATGCCGAGAGAGAATCTCATTCTCCTTTAGAATAGTCCAGGAATTCCGTGCTCAAGTATTCTCCTCCTTGATCTCATCAAAGGACATAATACTTATACCCGTATTTTGGTTCTCTACTTCCAACTTATATTCTGTGAATATCTCAAAAGCTTCGGACTTGTGTTTCAACAGGAACATATGTCTGAATCTTGAGAGATCATCAGAGAATGTAATGAAGTACAAAGAACCGGTCTTGGCATGTGTAGACAGGGGACCTTACATACATCATCATGTATCAATCCCAAGAGTTCAATAACTCTTTCTCTGTTTCCAATAAACAGAGTTGTGGTCATCGTATCTTTGTGACATGACTGGCAAGTTTCACAATATGTAAATTCAAACAGATTTAAATATGCATCTTAATGTAACTTTAGCTAGTCGGGTCGCATTGATATGACCTAGTCTACAATACCTCAAGAAGGATTCATTCATTTCTGAACTCTTCCTCTTGTGTGTGTTCTGTATACTAAGAACTGTAGTTTGATTTAGAACGTCTATACTTTTAGATAACGTGCCTGAACCGATCAACTCTTGATATAGGAAATGTTCAAAACATTATCCAACAATACAAAATTATATCCTTCTTTACTAATAAAGAGACTGATATGATTTTTGTACATTACGTTCGGTATCTAATAACATTCGTTCAGAATCAATTTATTCTGGTAATACACGGTGATAGTGACCAACAGACTTGGCTGCAACACTTGCACCGTTTCTATCTCATGAAACTTATCACCCGTTCTCAGTCCTCTACCTTTCTGTAGCTCATGTAACGATTACATTTGCGGGATCCTGATCCGGTATCATATAACCAGGACGTAAAAGATACTGAGAAACAGTTCTCGGTAATGAACATACCCAAAGATTATGCATCAACATGCACTTTCTTCGTTTTGGCGACACGGGAAATCTGGCATTCCCCAATTTTCTGCTCTGTCTTATAACAATTATAAGTTGGAGCGGGACCAACGTTCCCCAGCTCAGTATAACAAGCGGGTTCGGTCAATACATCTGTATTATTATCTTGATTAAGCCGTGATATGGTCGCTACCTGGAGAGAGAGAGAAGAAAACACTCAGCGTGCGCTTTTACAAGATTAGATTGGTTATCAATTTATCTAATCAGGATGTCTCCCACTGTTTTTAGTCAAATCTTCCTTCAAACCCTAAAAGGAAAGACTAGCCGGAATTAATTACACGCTACAAGTTGTCAATCTTTCAGCCAGGCCAGTGCCGGTACTTTGAGGGAGGTTCCCCGTGCTTTCGCACGAACCTAATTAAAGTAAACCTCGTTTTCCCAGGGGCGTAACCCCTTTGAAACCTTTCTAGACACCTACTTGATCAGCTAATTGTAATGTTTAAAACTCTCCCAGGAGTAACTCTTACTCGCAGCGGGTATCGGGACCCAACTATCTTATAGAAGGTATGCAATCTCATTGCAAATTTCAACACTTGAAATTCCAAATAATATTTTGCCCCAAGCGATCTATGACCTTGACTGAGTCAACAAACCATAGACCGCAAGTAAAGTTCAACCCGTCATTTCCCGATTTAATTAAACCTACCCGCACGACCCTTGACTGAGTCAACAAGGCCGCACGACTACCCTAATCCAATCGCATCATATGCTTTGCAGATAAGCACTAATCAGCTACCGCACACTACGCCTTGACTGAGTCAACAAACGCAGCACGAATACTAACTATTACTTATCTGAAATGACGGAGGGCTACGACAGGTTTTTAAGAAAACCCTTTGCGTAATGAACTTTATATCGTTGTAGAATCGAGTGATTTTAAATGGAGTGCTTTTGAGGGTTTTCTAGTTTTGCTAAAGTGGTCACTCCCGGTGAAGGGATCGTCGGCCCTTTTCTCATCGAATAAGGTGTAGGATATTTCACAAATATCACTATGCAAAGCAAAAACTTTAGAAGCAATCAAAAGACAAACCGAGTTTGTAGCATCTGCTAGTTTCACTAAAGAGGTCACTCCCGGTGAAGGGATCTCGGCTCTTTCCTTATCGAATAAGGTGCTGGATGTTTGATTGATATGAAATTCTTGTTGTGTATGTTTGAGACAATTGAATAGAAATCACAACTAAAAATATTAGACCGCAATCAATAACGGTGTCGTATATAGATTTCGTTAGCAAGTGCGAATCGTCCACAGGGATTGTGCGATTCGTTCGTATTTTGTTTTGTTTGAATCGATACTTTAATAGAAAAGAAAAGCAAAATGATTCAAGATTTTTATCGATGAGTTTCAAGTATCACTATTCTAATCAAGAATCAAGAAAACGATAAACATCAAGAATCATGTATCGATAGAATTCCAATCAATTTATGTTTCAAGATTTGAAATAAAGCTCGTAGGAATCGATTAGATTGTAGATGTGAAGAAGACTAAAGATTAACGTTTCTTATCCATTAACGATTTGATGCTAAATCGATGTCGATTGATCGAGGTTTAAGGATCTTGCGAAGAATTAGGGTTTCCTCGTCCTATCCTTTGTCCTTTCGATGAATCGCATTCACTGGATAGCTTCTTGAAAATCCAATGATCGATCGTTGATTTCTAGATCGTGCGAAAAGAATCAAGAACACATTTCGCACTGATCTAGATCATCGATCATTCAATTTTCAAGAATTTACAATTGTTATAAGACTTAAGAAAACGTTTAAAGATTCATCAACATCATCATTCTACAATCATCTCGATTCCTCCACGAGCGGAGTTTATTCGCGCATCATCATAAAGAATACATTCAAGAATTGAAAATGAATCATAATGCTCGAATTGAAATATACGCAAGTTTAAAGAATCTTCACCTTTATTACATCAACAAGTAGTTACAACTCTCAAGAATTACAAGAGGTGGGAACTTCGCTCGTCGAATCTTGCATCGCTCGGCTCCTTGAGTCTTGGATCGCTTGGATCTCGTGCTCCGATGAATGCCTGCTTCGCTTCTAAAGGATGGTTGAAGACTTGCTTTGCTTGAACTCCATTGATCTTGAAATGGGTTTTTCTAGATTGGATTAGGGTTAGGGTTTGGAGGTGGCAAGAATGTGGGTAGATGAAGAACTAGGGTTTCACAACAATCAACAACCATAAATGAAGAACTAATGAACAACTAGTGATTAGCCAACAATGAGCTACTAGAGATTCCCCTCAACAAGTGAGCCTTGGGGTCTATTTATAGGTTTCCAAAACCCTAGGTCTAGGATTTTGAATTTGCAATTCCCTCCAAAAGTTTGTTGTAGGGAGAGGCTTCTAGATGTAGTTAGTTAGGAGCTTAGCTTAAGCTTTAAGCTAGGGTTAGGGAGAAGGTTTTAGATTCTTAATGGAGTTGGGGTGAAGCTTGGGGTGTTTAGTTAGGAACCCTAGGTTTGCTGAACTGGCAGAATGTTCTGGAGATTTCTGGAATTTTCAGTAGCTTTATGAGCTGTAGGAACTGAAGTAGAGATTCTGCAGCAGAGAAGTTGGGATGACGTGGCAAGGCCGCCGCGGAACCGCGGCTCAAGGCGGCTCCGGCCGCGGTTCCGCGGCCACTTGGCTTCCTTGGTGCTTCAATCTTCTGCTATGGACTCTTGATAACTTGTTGGTATTTTTGAATCTCTGAATGCTTCTTAGTGTTAGTTATATGCATGCCCTAGAGGCCATTACTATACATAGGATGTATATTGTAGTGGATGATTGGATATATATAGGGAGGACTTTCTTGCTCGACATGATAGTATGCTATCTGGTTGATCTTTACCTTAACGTGTACACTGATTGTCTCTCTGTTACATGTTGGTAAAGCCCTTAGGATGTGTACTTGACTACCTGGACTATGATGCAGATCATACTAGTGGGGACATGGTAGTCCATAAGTACATCCTTCAAAGTCCCTAGTCGTGGGTGTATCGAGACGGGGCATCGATATACCATAGTAGACTAGCGTATACCTTCTCGACCCATACAGATGGGCGATGGATGATCCCATATCCATTGGTGTTTGACATCAGAGATGATATACGGGTGCTCAGTGGAGACTGGGTACACTGGACGGACTCGCCGAGAACTCCCAGATGGTATTATACCTTACGTCAGATGGCAGTTCTCTGGTGACACTGGTACAGAGTAGTCTGTTGACCCGATATCGTCATAGAGTCTTGTGTGGTTCCCACTGTGCTTTGATTTCCACCTTACCACGTCCAAGAGGGCGTGCAAAACGGTGGTTTTTGGGTACAGTCCCGAATCACATGGAGGCAATGAGCGATAGGAGGGGATTCGTCTCTCCCGGTATAGGGAGTTGATGTTGCGCTGTGTTCGATTGGCTATAACCGGAAATCCCTGGCCAGGGTTGCTGAGATTTACTGGTAAGTGTTACCTGTAGTTTCTCGAATTGTTATAGACCTCATATCGACACGACTTATCGAGCTATTGGGGTCTGACGTTTACCACCCCTAGGCAAGATATGCGACATATCAGACGATCAGACCGGACTGTACGGTAAGTGTTACTGGTTGGATTCACAGGAGTGTGAGCGGGCTTGCTCGTCGATCTTCTGATCGCTCAATACCCGGGTGGCCGTTACGTCTAGCAGACCGCTTGCGGCTTGCGGGTGTTTGATATGATCATCACCTGTTGCCGGCGTATTGACGAGTCTTTAGAGTCCTACACAGAGGTTTCCTGGCTCAAGCAAAACGAAATAGGAGCGCATATGAGATATGTGCGGGACCGAGAATAATGCGTGTATGTGATACCGTATTTCATTCTCGCGATGAATGTATCGATTGGTTGTATGCGATATAACCTAGTTATCGAATCAAGTATTGATTCGATAAGCCGATACATATAATACTAGTCGGTTATATGCGATATGACCGGAACGTTAAATCATGTGTTGATTTAATGATTTAATGTATAATTATATATTTGATATATTACTTTGCATTAAATAGTATCGGTTCACTTTAAATGGATATTCTCACTCGGATGTGCACATTGTATATGTGATATACTTTTGTGCACTTGATTGTATCATGTTTGATGATACATGTTTGCTAGGGTTTTTGTGTAAGGATCAAACCATGGTTACATGTTAATGGTTAGGGTTTTGTTTTATTCACTTATTTATTTATCTATTGATTTTTGGAAAATGAAAGGCATGAAAAGAAAATGGTGGCTTGATTTGTATTCTAGTTGAAGCTTCATGAAGCTTTGACCTAAGTGACCAAATTTGTCTCATGCTTAACCCTAACCATTCCCACTAACCCTAGTTTAGTCTCTACACTTGACCATGGTTGGTAGATGATAAGTATTATTATTATTTTCATTTTTACTTAATACTTATCAGAACATTTTCTTCTTCTTCTTCTTCATCTTCAACATGAAGAAACCTTGGACCATCAATGGTGATTGATGAATAAGAGTGAGAAATCCAATTCTAAAGTCTACCCACTTCCTATTTCTTCATCCTCTACCTCTTGCCAAGTAGTAGAGTGTGTTTTCTTCACAAGTTTCATGACTTGGTGAAGTTGGAGCTTGATCTAGCGATGCCTCGACGTAGATCATCTTCGGCATCGTCGTCGATGACCTAGCCCGCTTTTTCTCCGATGAAGCCGACGCTAGAGCCCTAGATCCGATTTGTACAGCGAGGAGACATCATCGCGGAGCCATGGAGGTGGAGAAACGGATCTACAAAGGTTGTATTTCCGTTCTTTTAGTTTAGTTGTAAACTAGTTTCATTGTTTCGCCTATATATCTAGTTAACGATCCGTATTAGGGTTTCTCGGCACCCCTAATTTTTGAAATTGGCATGGTTGATGCCTTGTGAGACCTCACTAGTGTGCCTAGGAACCCTACACTTAGATCATTGCCAGATTCCAAATCACTGAGTTGGCGTAATCTTTAGCAGCACTATTGTGTAATTTTGACCATTCTTCTACATCTTCCTGCACAGACTTCGAAACGCAAGTTGCGCAATATAGGAATGATGCCATGCTATGAAATACAGTCAATTTCTCTAGAAATGCCGGTTTTAAGGTCTAACACATGTAATCTGATATTTTACGACTGTTTTGCTAATATGTGTTATATGAATGCCGAACACTTCTATATGAATGCAAATGATAGGGAAATTGCCGGTTTAAAGATGCAGTGTTTTCGACTGATCAAATTCCCCCAAACTTATTTTCGGTCGTCTCGAGCGAATGTTTTATTAAAAAGAGAAGGAGAAAATAAAGAAAGAGAAAAACTAACTAGCACACTTTCGTAGGCAACACGATTGCACTGAGCACGTGCAACAAGCCATTAAACCTCTAGGTGTCCCTAGTAGGAGGAGTGTTGTCTCCTGAGGGTTTTCAGCGGATTGCACCCACAAAATCCAATAATAAAAGAAAGATCATGAATATTAGATTTAAAGAAAATAATCGTAGAAGAAAAGCCTTGAAAATTAGGGTTTCCAACTAAGCTAGCTTTTCGGTTGTCATGAGCCCTATCTTAATGGTCATGAAAAGATGTCAGAAATCACGTCCTCCCTCAATAAAACATCGTCTTATTCTTCATTCCTATCTTTCTTCCAAACATCGATCATATCACCCTGCGTGTGTGTAAAGGACATCCCTACACCCGGAGAATTCAATTCAAGCTATCATACTCTTGCCCATCAGCCTCAGTACTTTTTGATTAATGAATATTTAGATGAGATTGATCACACACTTTCATGCGACCGTTAATACTTCTTGAGGTACTAACCGACCGATTACTCATGTGCTTGCTTATTTGGTGTATTTTCCTCGTCTTGTACCATCTAAGGCATAACAGTGACACCCAGACCAGTTGGCCTAAGGGCACTAGGTGAAGAAGCACCCTCACTATATATTTTTTATTACCCTCGGTGATAACAAAACCAGTGTCCATTTTTCTCACCACTTTATATATATATTTTTTTATTCACTTTTTTTTTCTTCATACATCAGCTTTAAGACAAGAGCATTTCAAGGTATCCTCTACTATCCCGGGCTTCAAGACGTGTGTAAGTGCGAATAGCAGGGTATCAACGTTCCAAATGTTTGGCTTTCAGAATAGAAACTAATTTTCAGACTTATTTTTATCCTCAGATTAGTGACTTCTTTCATCTTACTAACCCTTGGGACAACGGCTCATAACTACTTATTACTAGTTCGTATAAGAAAACTTCTAATTTTCTTAGTTTTCTTAAATTTTTCTAATCTCATGGATGTAACTTTTCACTATCTAAACTTTTATTATCTTATTTATATATAAAAAAGTGTAAATATTAAATTTTTTATTTTATATTCTGAAAATTTTTAAAATTTTTTTTAGGTTTTGAAATTTCTTAAATTTTTATGGGTTTGAAAATTTTTAAATTTTAAATTTTTATATGTTTTTAAAGAAATGTTTTGTGCTTATACAAATGATATGCAAATGATGCAAAAATAAGCACAAACCTCCCCCAAACTTGTTTTCAACAGTGTCCTCACTTTTGCCAACCGCTATACCTACAAAACCTGTAAGCCTGGGAGGAATTTATTAGTGGGGGCAAAATATATAAGTGAAGATCTTCCCCAAACTTATTCTTTTTCACTCACCTCCATTCAAAAGATGATGCAGTAATTTACAGGACATGGAGATGAGACGGAGGAATTTTAATCAAGATAAAATGGCTCCTGTAAGAACAGGAGCTCCTCCGTGGGGTCAGTGAAAAAATACGGCTTTAGTCTATGTCCATTCACTTTGAAAAATGTGCCGTTTTTAACATTTTCTACCTCTACTGCCCCGGTATACAGACCGCACAACAAAAGGTCCCTTCCACCGAGATCGAACCTTACCCGCGTGAAGGTGTAATCGTGAATCATAAAGAAGGACTTGTTGACCAGGTGAAAATATTTTCCTCAAAATGTTTTTATCGTGAAAAACCTTAGTCCTATTCTTTACAATTACAGCGTTATCATAAGCTTCATCGCGGAGTTCGCTTAGCTCATTTAGTTGCAGCTTCCGAAAGTTGCAGGCTTGGTTTAGGTCAAAGTTGATTTCCTTAATAGATCACAATGCTTTATGCTCTATCTCGACAGGTAAGTGACATGCCTTCCCAAACACTATCCTATATGGAGACATCCCTAGGTCGGTTTTAAATGCAGTTCGGAATGCCCAAAGACCATCCGTCAGTTTGGTCGACCAATCTTTCCTATTCTTAGCAACAGTCTTCTCCAGGATTTGTTTGATCTGTCTATTTGAAATCTTAGCCTGCCCGCTTGTTTGGGGATGATAGGGTGTAGAAAGTCTGTGGTTGATTGCGTATTTCCGCATCAGAGTCTCGAAAGACCTGTTGCAGAAATGTGTCCTGTTATCGCTAATGATAGCGCGTGGGTGTCCAAATCGCGAAAAGATATTTTCTTTTAAGAAATTAATGACAACCTTCTTGTCATTAGTGCGACATGGAATGGCTTCAACCCACTTTGAGACGTAATCAACCGCCAGCAGTATATACAAATTCCCAAAGGAGTTGGGAAAGGGACCCATAAAGTCAATGCCCCAAACATCGAAAATTTCAACCACTAGGATGGGTTGCTGAGGCATTTCATTTCTCCGGGAAATTCTACCCGTGTACTGACACTGTATACAAGTTTTGCAATACTCAAATGCGTCCTTGAATAAGGTCGGCCAATAAAAACCACATTGCAAAACCTTCTCCGCCGTCTTTCTAGGACCGAAGTGACCCCCACAGGCCTGATCATGACAAAAAGATAGAACACTCTTGAACTCTTCATTCGGGACACACCGGCGAATGATCTGATCAGGACAATATTTAAACAAATAGGGTTCATCACAGTAAAAGTGTTTTACTTGGGATAGAAAACGTTATTTGTCCTGTTTTGACCAATCGCTGGGTATCAGTTCCGTGACAAGATAGTTCACAATATCCCTGAACCAAGGTTCATTGGATACGCTCAAGAGTTGTTCGTCTGGGAACGAATCATTGATCGGCAGGGTCACAGGGGAAGAAGAGATGTGTGAATGATCGTCGGCTACAACGTTTTCACATCCTTTCTTATCTTTAATAACAAGATCAAATTCTTGTAATAGAAGGATCCAACGTATTAGCCTACCTTTTGCATCTTTCTTCGCCAGAAGATGTTTCAAGGCAGAGTGGTCAGTATACACAACTATTGATGAGCCAATCAAGTAAGGCCTGAATTTTTCTAATGCAATACAACTGCTAAAAGCACTTTTTCAGTAGTTGTATAATTGATTTGCGCATCATTCAGGGTCTTACTCGCATAATAGATCACGTGTGGCATCTTTTCAATGTGTTGTCCTAAGACTGCACCAACTGCAAAGTCGGATGCATCACACATCAGCTCAAAGGGGTAGTCCCAATCTGGAGACAATAGAACATGGGCTGTAGTGAGGGAGTGTTTGAGTGAGTCGAATGCTGCCTCATAATCTGAGTCAAAGTGGAAGGTCGTATCCTTGGCCAGGAGAAGAGTTAAAGGTCTAGCAATTTTGCTAAAATCCTTTATGAATCTCCTATAAAAGCCCGCATGGCCAAGAAATGATCGAATATCCTTGACGCTTTTGGGATGAGGAAGGTTTTGAATGACATCTATCTTAGCCCGCAATGCCTTTCTGTGAAATAACATGTCCAAGCACAATTCCCTCTTGGACCATGAAATGGCATTTTTCCCAGTTCAAGGTTAAGTTTTGCAACGAGTAAGAACAGCGTCAAGATTCGATAGGCAGTCAGAAAAAGAGTCTCCATAAATTGAGAAATCGTCCATAAAAATCTTCAAGAAATTCTCTACCATATCAGAGAATATCCCCATCATACACCGCTGAAAGGTAGCGGGAGCATTGCATAACCCAAAGGGCATGCGTCTATAAGCAAATGTACCAAAAGGACAAGTAAAAGTGGTTTTATCTTGATCCTTTTTGGCTATGGGGACCTGATTATAGCCTGAGTATCCATCCATAAAACATTAATACTCACGTCCGGCTAAGCGTTCCAGCATCTGATCAATGAAAGGTAGAGGAAAGTGGTCTTTCCTCGTGGCGGCATTGAGTTTTCTATAATCAATACATACACGCCACCCAGTTTGGGCGCGTGTCTGAATCAACTCATTTGCCTCATTGGTAATAACAGTGATGCCAGATTTCTTAGGGACGACATGTATTGGACTCACCCATTGGCTATCGGAGATTAGGTATATAATACCATTATCAAGGCATTTGACGATCTCTTTCATCACCGCTTCCTTCATGACGGGGTTCAACCGTCACTGTGGTTCTCGGGTTGGTCTGGCATCATCCATCACATGTATATTATATTCTAAAATCAAGGGACTAATCCCTTTGATGTCCGCCATGGTCCAACTAAACGCCTCCTTATTAGATCTCAATACCGATAAGAGTGCATTCTCTTGCTCTGATGCTAGAGAAGCGGATATGATAACCGGTAAAGACTCATTCTCACCTAGATATGCATATTTAAGGTGAGAAGGTAAAATTTTGAGATCTAACGCTGGCGGAGAAATAATAGAAGGAGGGATCATCGAGTGATTTTCGGAGTCACAAAGAAGCTCATAGCCTGTGAAAGATACAGACTCGGGTGGTGAAACGTCAGGAGTGTCGGACTCAAGTGTAGGAAAAGTGTCCTCACTAAGATCAGGTGTAAGATCAAATAGTGATGTGGTAGTGTCGTCGAGATTTATAAAGCAAAGTTCATCCACTCCGCAACTTTCGGGAGCAATCTCGTGGATAGAGCACACATCAAGAATATGAGCAGAGGGTTCTGATGGCTGACTTCCAACTTTGTATATGTTCAGTTCAATAGTCATATTTCCAAAGGATAAGTTCATTGAACCGTTTCTACAGTTAATGACAGCGTTGGAAGTGGCAAGGAAAGGTCGACCCAAAATCAACGGAATTTGGCTCCGGGGGTTCGCTACAGGTTGTGTGTCGAGAACAATGAAGTCCACGGGGAATAAAAATTCCCCGACCTTTATCAACACATCCTCGAGTTCACCCCTAGGTTTGGTGATCGAACGGTCTGCCATTTGGAGAGTGCAGTGAGCAGGTTTTAACTCTCCAATCCCTAGCTGCTCATAGACAGAATATGGAAGTAGGTTAACACTTGCGCCAAGGTCTAAAAGAGCACGGTTTATGTTTTTACCCCCAATAGAAATCGATATCGTAGGACACCCTGGGTCCTTACGTTTCTTTGGTAGCTGGGGGATAAAAGCAGTGCTAATGTTATTAGACATGAAGACCTTCTTCGGCACTTGAGTCTTCCTCTTCCTAGTGTATAAGTCTTTATGAATTTTCGCATAAGCAGGGACTTGTTGAATCGCATCTAGGAGAGGGATGTTGATGTTAACCTGTTTGAACATTTCCATAATTTTCTCCATATGTGGACTCGTTCTGTTACCCCTTAACCGATTCGGGTAAGGAGCTTTCGCAATAAGCGTCGGGTCCATCATAGGAGAAGGAAGAGGGGGTAGACGTGATCCCAAAAGAGGAGTGGGGATCGTCTGTGGAGAACTAGAAGAGAGTTACTGAGGTGTCGAGCCTAGGTGAAATGGAGAATAGGCTCACGAGAAGGTGGTGGGGTAGAAGAACAAGGATCAAAAATAGAAGTGTGTGTGTGTGGAAAGGTCTCAGCCGGGGTGTTGATATGATTTCCAATATCATCATCTTCTTCCCCAACATGGTTATTCAGCACTCTTCCTGATCTCAATGTTGTGATGGCATTTACATTGTAATGCCCAGGATTCGGTAGGGGTTGAGACGGAAGTTTCCCTTTTTCTCTGCACTCATTTCGGCTTTAAGTCGTGCAATTTCAGCTTCCATCAATCTGATACTCTCAGCTTGAGACGCTGAGTTTTTCTTTATCTCACTGACTGAAGATCTAACCTCAGCCGAAACCTCTATGAAATTTGACAAAAATGATTTCATGGTTTGAGTGAATTGAGAGAACTCGTCAGAACAGGTCATAGGATTAGACTGTGCAGGAGTGTTGACCTGATTTTGGAAATTTTGTGACTGGTAGGGGGTGCTGAGTGAGTTGAAGGGGTTGCTGTTGTGGAGGAAGAGCCCTTTGGAATTGATTCGTGTTTGGAACCGTGTTTTGAGATTGGTTTTGGTTCCAAGCAAAGTTCGGGTGATTTTTCCAACCCTGATTGTAAGTGGAAGAATATGGATCGTTTCTAGGTCTTTGAAATGCGGCATTGGTATGCTCGTGACCTTGAAACGGGGAGTTTAATGGACATTCTTCCATTAAGTGAGACGGATCAGAACAGCACCCACAAACAGTTTTGGGGAGTGACATTGGGTTTAGGGAGGCTGCTAAAAATTTTTGTTCCATAGCCTCGAGCTTCTTTTGCATTGCTGCCATCTCAGCTCGAGCACCTATGGACACATCAATTTGGTGTACGCCACCCCTATTCAATGATTGGGTTCCACTCTCCCACTGTATAGACTTTTCAGCGAACTCTTCTAAAAATTTCCACGCTTCCTCCCTCATCATCCTTAGTCATAAAGGTGCCTTGACACATGTTTTCAATGTACCGTTTAGTGTTTGGGTTAATGCCCTCATAAATGATACGGCACAGATCCCATCTCGGGATGCCGTGATGAGGACATTGAACCAAAAGATCCTTGAAGCATTCAAAGCACTTCGAGAACAGTTCATTCGGAAGCTGGGTGAATTGATTGAGTTCGCTACGGATTCGAGCTGTCTTTTGCATAGGGTAGAATTTCTTAAGGAATGCCGCAACGAATTCTTCCCAATTCGTAATGAAATGTGCGGTAGTGTTATATAGCCACTTCTCGGCTATATCGCATAAAGTAAATAGAAGAAGTCGTAGACGCATAGCATCCACTGAAAGTTGTGACGTACCCATCATTACGCATACGTTTTCAAATTTCGTGATAAACACGTATGCGTCTTCAGTCTCGAGTCCGTGGAATTTGGGTAGAAGATTGATATACTGGGGCTTAATCTCAAAGTTATCCCCGTTGGCTGGTGGTGTGGATAAGCAGGTCGAAAGAGAACCTCGAATAGGGTAGCACCTCTCTTGGAGAGAGATGCGGGGTGGATTCTACGCACCAACGGACGGCGGCAGATTAGTGGAAAAGAAGTTTGATGGAGTCGGATCCATCGATGTGGGTGTGGTGGTGGGCAAAGGAAAGGTAAATGTAGAAATACCGACTTCGGAGTCGATAGGGGAGACGCGGACTAAACGGGCACTAGAATCCCGTGTCCAGCCTATCTTGCACTAAAAAGGGTTAGTACAAGTGGCAGCGTGGCTTATAATTAGGGGAAAATGATGATTGCGGTGTTTCTTTGAAAAAGAGACGGATTTTTAAAAAAATGATGCGAGCACAACAAATGCAACAAGCAAAACCCTAAAATCTAGTGGTCACCTAGGTCCGGCTCTAGACCGCTCCTAACTGCCAAAAGACAAGTCGCAGGATAAAATCCTCCACTGCCTCTTTGTCCCCCTGTGGTCAGGTAAGTGCCAGGTAAGTGGGAAGGTACTCCACTACGTAAGTAGTGGGCCTAATTAATAACCACTTGTAACATTTTAAAAATAATTAAATAATTAATTAAATAAATAAAATCATTTAAGTGAATTTTATAATTTTCGGTAAAGTAAAACGTAGTTTTCATAAACTAAACCGTAATTATTTTTCACTATAAATTTAAAAATACCTATTTTAATTATGTTATTACTACTAAATGGTGTTTATTTAGCCACTTATAAATTTTTAGTTTAATTAAATATTTTTCTTAAATTAATTATTTTAAATATTAACATAAGCTTTATTTTTACACTAAATTAGTGTAAATTACAAATTTGAATGGGTTAAATTTACAAAAATGAACCATTGCATCTTAGAATCAAATGTGTTTCATGCAAAATTTATTTTCAATATTTTACAATGGTTCTAGACCATTCTAGGTCAAATGGAGTGAAGAAAATAAAGAATTTTTAAATAAATTCATGAAAAGACTTAATTGTGTGATATTTTTGTGAAACCTTCTATACTTTTCTTCACCTTTTCTCACTCTCCTCTCTTTTCCTCACCTCATGGCCGGCCTCACCTCCATGGGCAGCCCCAAAATTTCCCCCCCATCATTTTTGTATTAAAAATCATCAAAATTCATCAAAAATTCAATAAAAACCCACAAAATCCTAATTAATTCCTACCCTCTATTAGATGTTTCATTTAAGCATAATAAGATTTAATAAATAATTTCTATCTACAAGTTTTAAAATTCAAGTTAGGGTTTATAAAATTAAGTTATGGTTTTTATTAATTAAGTAGGGTTATAATAACTAGTTTAACATTTTTAGAAGTGGAAAATCTTGCATGGATGATATATTGTAAATTGTTTATCCAAAATTGTTTAAATTAATCCATTTTGCAAACTGGATTTCTATATATTGTATATATTGGTGAGATAAAATTCCAATTAATGTTTGTAATACTAGATTGTGGTTTTAATGAGGATATTAACTTGTTAGTGGAATGAAAAACTTAAATTGGTTACTAGTTTCTATTGATAATTCAAAAATACTAATAAAAATGCTATTTTTGCTAACCAGATTTTGGAAATTCTTAAATAAATGAGGTTTAAAATCTAAATTATGATTTCATTATATTATTATCATCATGAATTGTAGTTTAATGCATTAATTCATGCAAAATCCAGTTTAGATGTGATATTGTGAAATTTTCTTTAAAAGTATCGAAATCGGGCAAGTTTGCAAACTAGAATTTTCAAACTAATATAAATTAGGGTGTTAAAAATATAGTGATGGTTTATATAGTCTAGTTATGCTAATTAATGAATACGATGACCATTAGTTTCTTTTAAACATCAAGTTTTAAAGTAAAACGGTAAATTGGTGTTTTCAGGTTTTACGGAATCGGACGATTTGATCGATTTTTAGGGTTTCGATGTTTTATATTATAAGTAATGAGTTTTATAACTATGAGTTCTTTGTTGATGCTTATCTCGATCAATCGGTGTTTGTATGCCGATATCGAGCGATATTTGGTTCTTTTGCATGAGCGGGACATAGGTTTTAACCTATGCGCGTTTCGTGCGTCGTTTTGATGTTGTCCGTGATTCAGTTTACGATATTATATGTGTTTGCGTATAGGTACCCCTCACGTGGACTGCGGGCGATGAAGAATAGGATGGCGACACCGTCTTCGGCAGACAAGGACCAGGTGAGTAGATGTATATCTACGGGGGGAAGTCGGGTGGATGGCGTTTAGCACCCCCGCAAACGTAGAATAGTGATAGTACTTATTGTCATTAGGAAGCCAGACGGGACCTTAGAATTTCGGTGAGTAGGACCCTAGTAGTGACCTTAGGTTGGACTAGATTGATTTAGAAAGACCTTACCCGAGGATGAATATCTTGGAGGAGACTCGTAGGTTTCAGGTAGATGCACACACGCACACACTGAGACTCGACGTGGTGTATACGTGTATGTGTATATATGTATAGGACTAGGTGTATATATATATATATACATACACAATACGTATATGTGATACAAGGATGTGATATGATATACGGGGATGAAACAATAACTGGGCTTGATGCCGTAATTCTTGGCTTTACGGTCGTGTTATGATGTTAGCGGATCATTAGGAAATGAGATAATGAATAGGTATACATAAATAATAATGGGTGGTAATGATATTGAAGTATATGGGACTCTAAAATAGAACCCGGACCGTAACTTGTGCCTGAAATTCTGATATGATATCATATAGGTGTGACTTGATTACGACATCATATAGGTGTGACTTGATTTCGATATCATTTATGCGTGACTTGATTACGATATCATATAGGTGTGACTTGATTACGATATGATCTAAGTGTAACTTAATCACAATATGATACATATGACATGATATTTCTGAGGATAAATTAACGATGTATATTTATGCTGACAATGATATATGATTGATATATGCGATTACAGTATAGCACCTTGATCTTGACATGTATTGATGATGATATTATACGAATGATGAGACACGTAGGTGATACTTGACCCATACCCCGATATTGGGATGCCGTACGATAGATTTTACCGTACGAGGCATAGATATGATGATTGATCCGCACTCTTGATTCGAGGAAGCCGTACTACGTACGTGACGCTATTGAGGCTGGATCGCCGACTATTAGAGATATGGATTCAGACCTTAGGTGGACTCTTATTTCTTATTGACTAGTTTCTTAGGTTTAGTTCCTTAGGAGGTTGGATGGACACTAGTTTAGGCTCGAGTCATATAGTTGTAGTTATACTTGTATATCACAGATGAGTGGTTATTACACATCCATCTTTACATTCATACCGTAATCATAATGGTGCATGTTCATTCATATGTTTCTATAATCAGAATACAACTTTGCCTGTTAGGACACCAGCACCATAACCGATGATGCGCATATTCCACCCACACTTATTTGCCGGCTCACACACATCATCATCGGTAATTGCTATGTCACGCACACTTTAGATCATATTATCTTTTATTGATACAATCAGCTAACAGCTAGATCGATATAATATTGTGATTACTCTCTGGTGTTAGTATAGACATGGTATTTATTACTTAGACATTTCATACATTCGTATTTTCATGTTATCATGCAGTATTATGGGGCATATGCCGACACTTATCATATACTTGCTCATGATTTTGGGATTTTGGATTTCTATGAGATTTCTGGATTTTTGGGGAAAACCACAAGAATATTTAAAAACTTCTCTCTCTCCTCCTCTCTTTTTAAAACATAAGATGCGGTTTTCTCGTGATGTATGTGTCGTCCACCATGAGATTTCATGTTTTCTGTTGGATTTCGAGACCCGATTCGAGGAGTGGATGAACCGTCTCGGGTACATGGTGGGCCCGGTATGGTACCCTGGGGCAAGAAGATCGAGTTGTAGACGATGAGCCTGGCAGGGGAGGACTACCTACCGGTGATATCTGGCGTGGCGGATATCCGGAGGATACCGACCGTTGTCGTGAGATTTGATGATATGGGCTGATCCGGACTGACGGAGCCCGAGATATTGAGACTATGAGACATTGAGATTATGAGGTATTGAGACTTGAGATTTACATGTTTTGTGTCGATGCTTGACACGAATTTCCATGGATTTCATCGTTGATATTTCAGATTTTTATACACATTTTACCATAATAAAAGTTAAAGATTTCTTATACAGATATATCTAGATTTCAGGATTGGTTATTTCACATTCATGGCGCATACATACTCATTCACATGACATAGTTCTATATGAGGTACTGATACGAGCACGGAGCATTTGCACTTACACGTAGCTTATTATCCTGTCTTTATTTGATGACTAGTAGTATATTAGTATATTATTATGACCTAGGACAGCGTCGTGCATTCGATTTCTTTTCGCAGATATCTTCTACTCATAAGTTGGCAACTCACTCTCGTTGTGCCAAATTTTATTACAGGTTCGATGTACAGGTTTTCCTGGCAGCTTGCTGGCACATCTTTTCATTCAGGATGATTTGCACAGTAGGTTGGTTCACTTGTATCTGGACCGCCATTGTACTTTTATTATTTCATTTGTATCTAGAAAACTCCATCAACCAAACTTGTATTACTTGATAGTTTACTGGATCAGTTGTTTATTTTGACTTTAGAGCCGCGCTTGTATTATTATGATATTTGGTGGTTTTGTTTTCTTTTAAGTTTTGAGCCTCGCCCTTTGGCGTTGTATACTATTGTGCATTGATGTGGTTGTTTCCGCCTTTTGGCGTAGAGCTAGCTCCCGTTTGGGGATGCTTTTTATTGTTTGTATATAAATTATTCTTGTTTGTACCCGTTTGGGGCCAGTTTTTACAAAGGAGACTCTGCCGAAATTTTTGAGAAAATTGGATGTTGCTTTTAAACTTGTTTTCTACATGTTTTCCTTTACTTCTTCTTCTTTTTATGGTTCAGATTTCTGGGCTTCGGCTTACTTAGGTTACGTTGCATCTCTAGACGCTTCGTAATCTAAGTGCCGGTCACGTTCCGTACTTTCGATTCGTGACACCACTAGCCTTCGACACACTTGCCTTAGACACCACAAGAAAACACGGATAAGCAATGAATTACCCACGGCCTTCTTCTGTCCTAAGTGTGCGTGACGGTCCTTAGAGTCATCTCTAGATATTTTTTAGTTAATGTGGGTCAATGCGGATGCAAGTTTGTGATTTTTGGGGCCTAGGAAGGGTAATGAACCCCCCACCTAATTTGGATTTGGCCGTGCCCCTTAATATCTGTATTAGAATGCAAACAACCAAGAAAAAAAAACACACACAATTTTAATTTGGTTTTTGCGGCGCTGCGATTTTTGCAAAGAAGCCTGCAGAAATTTGTTATTTGGAGCAGACAGAGGAGAAGATAAGAAAGTTAGAGACTTACAGAGAAAATTTCATGCAGCGAAGCCTTTACCAAGGCGCAGAACCGCGGCAATTGGTGGGTAAGGACCGCGGAATCGCGGTCGTAGGTAATCATCACTGCACCAAAATTCAGCAGCAAGCTACTATATACTCCCTCAGCTCTCTGGAAATCTCCAAAAATTATTTCAATTGCACAGCAAGCTCCAGATCTCCTTGCAACAAACCATAACAAATCGTTTAGATTTTGCGCGAATTTTGATCTCAAAATTGTAATGGAATAAATCTTTCAATTCAAATTTCAATATAGAACGAATTAGCGCGCGATCCCCGGCAACGGCGCCATTTGATTGATATGAAATTCTTGTTGTGTATGTTTGAGACAATTCAATAGAAATCACAACCAAAAATATTTGACCGCAATCAATAACGGTGTTGTATATAGATTTCGTTAGCAAGTGCGGATCGTCCACAGGGATTGTGCGATTCGTTCGTATTTTTTTTTGTTTGAATCGAAACTTTAATAGAAAAGAAAAGCAAAATGATTCAAGATTTTTATCGATGAGTTTCAAGTATCACTATTCTAATCAAGAATCAAGAAAACGATAAACATCAAGAATCAAGTATCGATAGAATTCCAATCAATTTATGTTTCAAGATTTGAAATAAAGCTCGTAGGAATCGATTAGATTGTAGATGTGAAGAAGATTAAAGATTAACGTTTCTTATCCATTAACGAATTGATGCTAAATCGATGTCGATTGATCGAGGTTTAAGGATCTTGCGAAGAATTAGGATTTCCTCGTCCTATCCTTTGTCCTTTCGTTGAATCGCATTCACTGGATAGCTTCTTGAAAATCCAATGATTGATCGTTGATTTCTAGATCGTGCGAAAAGAATCAAGAACACATTTCGCACCGATCTAGATCATCGATCATTCAATTTTCAAGAATTTACAATTGTTATAAGACTAAAGAAAACGTTTAAAGATTCATCAGCATCATCATTCTACAATCATCTCGATTCCTCCACGAGCGGAGTTTATTCGCGCATCATCATAAAGAATACATTCAAGAATTGAAAATGAATCATAATGCTCGAATTGAAATATACGCAAGTTTAAAGAATCTTCATCTTTATTACATCAACAAGTAGTTGCAACTCTTAAGAATTACAAGAGGTAGGAACTTCGCTCGTCGAATCTTGCATCGCTCGGCTCCTTGAGTGTTGGATCGCTTGGATCTCGTGCTCCGATGAATGCCCGCTTCGCTTCTAAAGGATGGTTGAAGACTTGCTTTGCTTGAACTCCATGGATCTTGAAATGGGTTTTTCTAGATTGGATTAGGGTTAGGGTTTGGAGGTGGCAAGAATGTGGGTAGATGAAGAACTAGGGTTTCACAGCAATCAACAACCCTAATTGAAGAACTAATGAACAACTAGTGATTAGCCAACAACGAGCTACTAGAGATTCCCTCAACAAGTGAGCCTTGGGGTCTATTTATAGGTTTCCAAAACCCTAGGTCTAGGATTTTGAATTTGCAATTCCCTCCAAAAGTTTGTTGTAGGGAGAGGCTTCTAGATGTAGTTAGTTAGGAGCTTAGCTTAAGCTTTAAGCTAGGGTTAGGGAGAAGGTTCCAGATTCTTAATGGAGTTGGGGTGAAGCTTGGGGTGTTTAGTTAGGAACCCTAGGTTTGCTGAACTGGCAGAATGTTCTGGAGCTTTCTGGAATTTTCAGTAGCTTTATGAGCTGTAGGAACCGAAGTAGAGATTCTGCAGCAGAGAAGCTGGGATGACATGGCAAGGCCGCCGCGGAACCACGGCTCAAGGCGACTCCGGCCGCGGTTCCGCGGCCACTTGGCTTCCTTGGTGCTTCAATCTTCTGCTGTGGACTCTTGATAACTTGTTGGTATTTTTATGATATGTCGAATCTCTGATTGCTTCTTAGATCATTGCCAGATTCCAAATCACTGAGTTGGCGTATTCTTTAGCAGCACTGTTGTGTAATTTTGACCATTCTTCTAGATCTTCCTGCACAGACTTCGAAACACAAGTTGCGCAATATAGGAATGATGCCATGCTATGAAATACAGTCAATTTCCCTAGAAATGCCGGTTTTAAGGTC
This sequence comes from Agapanthus africanus, assembly GCA_030015575.1. Taxonomy (NCBI): domain Eukaryota; kingdom Viridiplantae; phylum Streptophyta; class Magnoliopsida; order Asparagales; family Amaryllidaceae; genus Agapanthus; species Agapanthus africanus. Next base: position 197,900,276 of record CM057347.1, on the reverse strand, counting down.
TAACGCATGTAATCTGATATTTTACGACTGTTTTGCTAATATGTGCTATATGAATGCCGAACACTTCTATATGAATGCAAATGATAGGGAAATTACCGGTTTAAAGATGCAGTATTTTCGACTGAGCAATGTTCTACAAGGAACACCGCTATGCAAAGCAAAAACTAGAGCTACCAGTTTTTAAACAAGTTTCTACAACATCTTTAGGTTTCTTTTATTTAATTAATCTCATTAATGAAGTCCTATTTTATTATGCTTCACAAGCATCAGATATGAAACGAAATCAACAATATATAATATATATCTCATATATATAATATAAATATTCATCTCAGGCAGTAATATGATCTCATCACAGAACATTGCAGCAGAAGAACATATATGAAATATTGGATATACTAGGACGTCCGTGTTTTTAATACGAGCCTATATAAAACACGGATTCCATGGTCGCGATGAATAGCCAAACTGTTAGTGTATATGCCCTAGAGGCCATTACTGTATCATACTAGTTTGTATATTACTTAATGGATGCTTGGGATATTCACCTTGTATATACAATCTTGCTCAAAATAGTAGTATGCTACTTGGTTTGTTTCTACTTCAATGTGTACTTGTGTTTATTTCAGTATATCACTTATACGCATTAGTGGAGCCCTTAGGATCTTTGCTTGATTACCAGCGTTGTGATGGCAGTCACACTAGTGGGGGCTGGGTAATCTATAAGCACATCCTTATTCAGGTCCCTGGTCGCAGGACTATCGAGACAGGGCATCGATACTCCGGAGTAGACCAGCGCATGCGCTTCTCATCCCAGTGTGGGAGACGGTCTGTCCCACAGCCGTCAGTACGTCGTACTTGAGATAGTATGCGGGTGCTCGTTAGGTTACGGGTACACTGGACAGGACTCGTAGGGAACTGACTAGTTGGTATTATACCTATCGTCAGTTATCTGTTCCCAGGTGACATGAGTACAGCTTAGTCCGCTGACTTGACACTGTCACTTCGCCTCGGGTGTGTTCCCACTGTACTTTGATCACTACCCTACCACGGCTCAAAGGAGTCGTGCAAACAGGTGGTGGTTGGGTGCAATCCCGAAGCACTTGGAGGCAGTGACGGTTAGACAGGATTCGTCTCTCCCGGTATTGGGGGTTGACATCGCGCTGTGTCTAGGAGAGCCATTACACGAGTAGTCCCTGGCCAGGGCAAACGAGATATACTGGTAGGTTTCCAGTGTTATCTCAGGGTGTATTGGGCTTCACTCCGGCACGACTTGTACCGCTATTGGGGGACTGACGTTTACCGCCCCCTAGGCCCGCCATGCGATGTATCAGACGAACAGACCGGACTGTATGGAGAATGTCACACTCAGGCTCAGTAGGAGTTCAGATGGGTTTCGCCTCGTCGGTCTTCTTGTCGGCATTACCTGGGGACCGTTACGCACAGCTAGTGCCGCTTGCGGTCTGTGGTTAAACCCACTGCCAGCGTAGTGTCGAGTCTTTAGAGTCCCACACAGAAAGCTTTTCGCCTTTAGGCAAAAGAGTAGAGGTCGCATGGTATTGCGACAGGTCGCATGGTTTTGCGACAGGGTTCGGTCACATCCGTGCACTTGTGCACGTACAGTGTCCGGACAGTTTACACTAGCGGGCTTTGGTTTAAGCCAGATCCTAGTGTACCTTATGGGATTGGATTTATCCAGTTTGCATTCGTGTTCCTCGGAACGCGGATGCGGGTGTGTATGCACAGTTGACAGGGAGGCAGAGGCAGCGGATTCTCATTAGGGTTGTTGACAGTTGACCGTTGACTTTTTGACTTTATGCTCAACCCTAATGAGAATATGATATGTGATTAACTATTATATTAATTAAGTATTATGGTGATATGGTTGTTGACTTGTTGACTTTTGTTGACTTGTTGACTTTGGTGACTTGTTGACTTTTGTTGACTTGTTGACCGGTTGACTAGGCTTGACTAGTTGACCATCATGATAACCATGGTTATCATTTCATGCCAAAGACTTTTTCTTGCTTGTTCATTTGAGTAAAATGAGTGCATGACATGATAAGGTTATGGTTACTTCAACCATCACATAAGACTTTTGTTGATATGATGAGTTATCATTGCTTTGGATTATGAGAGGGTGAGAGACAAAATACTTGCTCATTCTTTCTTGCTCATTCTCTCTCTTGTTCTTGAGCTCTCCTCTTGCTCTCACCCTCAACCTCTTGCTCCCTCTCTTGATCTATGGTTCTCTTGTCTCATGAGTTGAGAATCAAGAACCATAGATAAAATCCCATTCTATTTCCTCTCTACTCATTCTAGTTCACTAGGTTTAGCAAACCAAGTGAACTAGTTTCTTCAAAGAACGAAGAAGGAGCTAAAGGTCGGAGCTTTCAAGTGGATCTATCTTCGGCGTACGGAGACAACGAGAAGGAGCCATCGAACCACCATCGGAGCTTGAAGAGAAGGAGTTCAAGTTTAGATATAACCATCTTCATCCGAGTAGCTAACTCTCTTTAGCATAGTTTGCTAGTTTTAGTTTAGACAACGATCCCGACCATAGTTTAGTCCATGTTGCCTCTTGCGATAAAAATTTTGATTTTATACCGTTTCCGCCTCCCCGTAAGAACCGGGGGTCGCAACGTGGACTTACAGTGGTATCAGAGCCTAACTAAACTTAAACTAGCTTAGTAGTGAAGTGTAACGAAGTTCGGAACCGAAAAAAATCACAAAACCGGATAATCACAAAAACTGAGTTTCTGTTGAATTTTTTTTCTGCTCAAAATGAAAAACTTTACACTTGTAAATTCGGCTCAGGGTTTTGTGTGAACACCCAAGAAAAACGATACAGTGATTCGCCTAAAGTGCCGCGCTTCCGCCGCGTGATCCTTCTTAGCCGCCGCGGAACCGCCGCGACTTGGTGTCTTCTCTGCATCGTTTTTCGTGCAGTGTGTTTGTGTGTTGGTTTTGGGATTTTTAAAATATATTATATGTGCCCAGATTTTCCAGAAAAGAAATTTCCTTTTGGGGTCCTATAATTCCGTATTTTTTCCGAACTTCACTGCACTTTGACTATGATGGTTATATCTGTGATGCTTGCATGTATTGAACGTCGGCTAATCGCTATAAGTCGATTAGTCGGGGTTATACATGATCTGTAATGTGCTGGAATGTGTATATGAATGTGTTGGACTGTCGCGGGTGAATAGCCGGGGTGGATGTGAGATGAGCTTTTGTTTTTCTTTCATTCATTGTAAATGTAAATTGATGTAATAATTATTATTTGTTTGGCCGCACAACCGGGTCGGGGTTGTAGCCGTCATTGTATAATTCTTTTTACTGTTTTTGCTCCTAGGATAGACCCATGGAGGGGTGCACAAACTACCAAGTACTTGGCGGGTAGTTTGCCGCACCCGTAGGGGTCTTGGGTGGGGTATTTGGCTATTCACCGCGACCGTGTTATCCGCTTTTCGTTTCAGGCTCGAAAGGATTGCGGATTGCTAGTATATCCAATGCATTCATCTGTGATCTGTAATGTCTATCATTGCTTACTATTTAGGCGTTGCTTATGTTTTACAGACGCGCTAGCCCAGCCCCCGCTCTGTCGTTAGTTAAGTAACCTAACGGGTAATGACGGGGCCCAGTGGCGAATGCGAATGGCATAAGCGTACGTCATATTTTGGTTGTTTTCTGCAATGGTAGGGTTAAATGATGGGACGCATTAAAAGTACTAATGCAAGAATATCACGCATTAAAAGAACTAATGCAAGATAATAAACCAAGTTAAAGTCGTTGGAACACTTTCGAAAAACCACTCGGTTCTTTTCAAAATAACTTTTAAATGCGGAGCTTGAGCCACTCCTTCTAAAAGCTATCTCGTTCCATCGATTAAATCAAGTTCACTACGTTCACGGTTTCGCCAAAACCATTCGTAGCCCTCCGTCGTTTCGTATGAATATTCAATAAGTATTCAAGCTGTGTTTGTTGACCTTCGTCAAAGCATAGTGATTGGTAGCTATTGGGTATTCATATGTAGCATAGATAGATGCGTTGGTTTGGGACATTCGCATTACCTTGTTGACCTTCGTCAAGGGTACATACGGGTGGATTCAAATTAACCTGGATAATGACGGGCAGAACTTGACATGTGACTTATGATTTGTTGACCTTCGTCAAGGTCATAAGAGCATGGGGCAAAAATCCACATCGGGAGTTTCATAAGTACTGAAACTTGCTAGATTTGCATACCATTTGGAGTGTGATGATTCTGGTAGGATTCCTTCGGTTTCGTCACGCGATGATATTTGGATCCCGATCCTACTGTGAGTATATGCTACTCCTCGGGAAATTTCTCACTTAACGATCAATGCTATAAACCTAGTAGGTGCCTAGAAAGGTGTTAGCGGGGCTACGCCCCCAGGGAAAAGAGGTTCTCTAATTAAGGAACTTCGCGAAAGCGTTGGAAAACCTCCCTCGAAGTACCGACACCGGCCTGGCTGAACGGTTAAGCAAGTATTGTACGGTGGGATTGATCCTGACTAATTCTTCCTTTATGGTTTGAGGAGGGATTCGAGAAACAGTGGGAGCCATCCTGTTTAGACAAACTAAAAACCACTCTAAACTTGCAAGAGCATCATGCTGAGTGTTTCTTCTTCTCTCTCCTAATTGCAGCGACCAATCAACATGACTGGACTTAAGTTACTCCTAGATAAAAACAAACTGACAGGGCCAAACTACAAAGATTGGCTCAGGAATGTCAAGATAGCAATCACTTATGACAAGCTGGGGTATCTTCTTACCACCAAAGCTCCCCCTGTCCCTGGTCCAACTTCCAGCGTCGCGGATAAGGAAATCCGCAAGACTTGGGAGATTGATAGCGCGAAGGCCAAGTGCCTCCTGCTTGCCTCGATGGACAACGAACATCAGAGGAGGCATGAGAATATGGACATGGAGTCCATATTGCTCCATACAAAAGAACTGTATGGAGAGCAATCACGTATCGCAAGATACGAAGCGTCGAAAAAGTTATTTTCGACAAGAATGGCCGTCGGATCATCAGTAGCCGAGCATGTGCTAAAGATGATCGGCTTCATTGAGGAGCTCGCTGACCTAGGGATCACATTGGAGAGTGAGCTATATACGGATATAGTTCTCCAGTCCCTTCCTTCCACTTACGCCCAGTTTATACTGAACTTCAACCTACAAGAAAAAGAGGTTGAACTATCAGAGCTCCTCAACATGCTGAGGAGCGCAGAGGGCACCCTACAGAAAGGTAGGGAAACATCCACTTTGTTTGTAGGAGGATCATCTTCTTCTAGGTCCAAGGCGAAAGCCAAGGGAAAGAAGAAGAAGGCCCCCGCCAAACCAAGGGGCGGTGTTGGTAAAGTGGATACGAAGGGAAAAGGCAAAGCAACAAAGATAGCGGGGAAGCTTGTGGATAAGGAAGAATGCTTCTATTGTCATAAGAAAGGACACTGGAAGAATGATTGCAGGGCCTGGAAGGCCAGAACACAGGAATTGAAGCAGGTTGCAGCTTCAGCTTCAGGTGTGTATGTTATTGAAAACTGTCTTTCAATAAACTCTACTTCCTGGGTATTGGATACCGGATCAGGATCTCATATCTGTAATTCTTTGCAGGCGTTGAGAAACCGTAGTGTTTTGAAAGCAGGTGACATGACCCTCAAAGTTGCGAACGGAGCTAGCATGGATGCTAAAGCCGTGGGGGACTATCACCTGGGAATGTCAGATGGACATGTTTTGGTTTTGCGTAATTGCTTTTTTTGTACCCAACGCAACTTGTAATATCATTTCTGTATCTTTAGTTTCTAAAGAAGGTTATGAATTTGCGTTTGTAAGTAATGTTGTAAACATTCACCTTAATCAAGTTTTGATTGGGTCAGGTACATTGAGTAATGGTATATACGTGTTAAACCAACCACAGATTTTCAACGTCCAGAATACACACAAAAGAAAGTCTCTGGAAATGAATCAGACTTTCTTATGGCATTGTAGATTGGGTCACATCAATGAGAGAAGGTTGACTAAGTTACATACAGAAGGATATTTGAATGCGTTCGAATATCAATCGTATGCCACTTGTCAATCTTGTCTCAAAGGAAAGATGACAAAGACTCCGTTTACTGGACAAGGAGTAAGAGCGAGCGAGCTCTTAGGACTCGTACACAGTGACGTGTGCGGTCCAATGTCTACACATGCCCGAAGCGGACATTCTTACTTCATTACTTTTACGGATGACTTCTCAAGGTACGGTTATGTCTTCTTAATGAAACATAAGTCCGAGGCCTTTGGAAAATTCCAGGAGTATAAGAATGAAGTAGAGAAACAGACCGGCAAAAGTATTAAGATTCTAAGATCGGATCGAGGTGGAGAATACTTAAGTGCCGAATTCCTGAATTACTTAAAAGAGAATGGTATTCTCTCTCAGCTTACTCCTCCATACACTCCGCAACATAACGGTGTATCGGAGAGACGGAACCGAACCCTATTGGATATGGTTCGGTCCATGATGAGTAACGCTGAGTTACCGCGATCATTCTGGGGATATGCACTAGAAGCAGCTGCGTATCTCTTGAACAAGGCTCCTACCAAGACTGTGCCCACCACCCCATATGAGATGTGGACTGGGAAGAAACCCTGTCTTAATTATCTTAAGGTATGGGGATGTCCAGCTTTTGTAAAAAAGCAGCATGCGGACAAGCTTGAGGCACGTTCAGTACAGTGTAAGTTTGTGGGATACCCAAGGAACTCCAGGGGGTATCTTTTCTATTCCGCTGAGGAACAAAAGGTTTTTGTTTCTCAGCATGCCCGCTTCTTGGAAACTGAGTTTTTGAAAACCCAGATAAGTGGGAACACAATAGAACTGGAAGAAATTCCAGAACCACAGACTGTTACTGAAAGCTTAGTGGAACCAGAGGGTTCAACAGAACAGGACATTCCTACGCCGCTCCGCAGGAGTAGTAGGCAGTCTCATCCGCCCGAGAGATACTGCGGTTTTCTCATAGACGGGGATAGAGAGGATTGCATCATAGATTATGATGAGCCTACTAGCTTCCAGCAGGCCGTTCAGAGCGTTGACTCAGTGAAATGGCTGGATGCAATGCGGACCGAAATGGAGTCCATGTACACCAACAAGGTATGGACGTTGGACATTGCTCCAGACGGGGTAAAACCCGTAGGATGCAAGTGGATCTTCAAAAGGAAGATTGGTGTAGATGGACAGGTTGAGACCTATAAAGCTAGGCTGGTAGCAAAGGGTTTTCGTCAAAGACCTGGCTTGGACTACGACGAAACCTTTTCTCCAGTAGCCATGCTGAAATCCATTCGGATCCTTCTTGCCATTGCTGCCTTCCACGATTATGAGATTTGGCAGATGGACGTAAAAACCGCTTTTCTAAATGGAAATTTAGAGGAGTGTGTCTATATGGATCAGCCAGAGGGTTTCATTCAGAGTGGGAGCAGCGGAAAGGTGTGCAAGTTGCTTAAGTCCATCTATGGACTAAAGCAGGCATCGCGGAGTTGGAACATCTGCTTTGATGAGACGGTCAAAGAATTTGGCTTTATCAAAAATCCAGATGAACCATGCATCTATAGTAGATTTGTAGCGAGAACTGTAGTATTCCTCGTTTTATACGTGGATGACATTCTCTTAATAGGAAATGACATTCCTATGCTACAATCTGTCAAGGGGTTCTTGTCACACAGGTTCTCCATGAAAGACCTGGGTGATGCCTCGTACATTCTGGGTATCCGGATCTACCGTGACAGATCCAAGAGGATATTAGGACTTTCACAGTCCAGGTACATCGACACCATACTGAAGAGATTCAGTATGGAAGATTCCAAGCGCGGTAACCTACCGGCTTGTCACGGGATCACCCTCTCTAAAGAGATGTCTCCCAAGACTGATTTGGAGAGGGATCGCATGTCTATTATACCCTACGCTTCTGCGGTAGGCTCTATAATGTATGCGATGTTGTGTACCAGACCGGATGTAGCTTATGCACTGAGTGTGGTAAGCCGGTATCAGTCTAACCCTGGGGAGAAACACTGGATAGCGGTAAAGAACATTCTCAAGTACCTGAGAAGGACTAAGGAGATGTTCTTGGTGTATGGCGGAAAGGACCTCCAGATCGAGGCCTTTGCTGACTCCAGCTTCCAGAGTGACAAGGATGATTCCAAGTCCATGTCGGGTTTTGTCTTTACCCTCAATGGAGGGGCGGTGTGTTGGAAGAGTTCCAAACAGGAAACCGTTGCAGACTCGACGATGGAAGCGGAATACATCGCTGCATCTGATGCCGCAAAAGAAGCTGTCTGGATGAGGAAGTTCTTGAAAGAACTTCAGGTGGTTCCGTCCATTGTTGATCCAATACCTCTGTATTGCGACAACAACGGGGCTATAGCTTTAGCGAAGGAACCCAGGTCCCATCAGAAATCCAGGCACATCTTAAGGCGGTATCACCTGATCAGGGAGATCGTAGATCGCCAGGAGATCGAGGTTCGGAGAGTCGCTTCAGAAGACAACACTGCAGATCCATTCACCAAGGCCTTGCCCCAGACTCAGTTCGAGCGGCTGATCGAGATGATAGGTCTTCGATACGCCAGTACATGGCCTTAGTGCAAGTGGGAGATTGTTAGTGTATATGCCCTAGAGGCCATTACTGTATCATACTAGTTTGTATATTACTTAATGGATGCTTGGGATATTCACCTTGTATATATAATCTTGCTCAAAATAGTAGTATGCTACTTGGTTTGTTTCTACTTCAATGTGTACTTGTGTTTATTTCAGTATATCACTTATACGCATTAGTGGAGCCCTTAGGATCTTTGCTTGATTACCAGCGTTGTGATGGCAGTCACACTAGTGGGGGCTGGGTAATCTATAAGCACATCCTTATTCAGGTCCCTGGTCGCAGGACTATCGAGACAGGGCATCGATACTCCGGAGTAGACCAGCGCATGCGCTTCTCATCCCAGTGTGGGAGACGGTCTGTCCCACAGCCGTCAGTACGTCGTACTTGAGATAGTATGCGGGTGCTCGTTAGGTTACGGGTACACTGGACAGGACTCGTAGGGAACTGACTAGTTGGTATTATACCTATCGTCAGTTATCAGTTCCCAGGTGACATGAGTACAGCTTAGTCCGCTGACTTGACACTGTCACTTCGCCTCGGGTGTGTTCCCACTGTACTTTGATCACTACCCTACCACGGCTCAAAGGAGTCGTGCAAACAGGTGGTGGTTGGGTGCAGTCCCGAAGCACTTGGAGGCAGTGACGGTTAGACAGGATTCGTCTCTCCCGGTATTGGGGGTTGACATCGCGCTGTGTCTAGGAGAGCCATTACACGAGTAGTCCCTGGCCAGGGCAAACGAGATATACTGGTAGGTTTCCAGTGTTATCTCAGGGTGTATTGGGCTTCACTCCGGCACGACTTGTACCGCTATTGGGGGACTGACGTTTACCGCCCCCTAGGCCCGCCATGCGATGTATCAGACGAACAGACCGGACTGTATGGAGAATGTCACACTCAGGCTCAGTAGGAGTTCAGATGGGTTTCGCCTCGTCGGTCTTCTTGTCGGCATTACCTGGGGACCGTTACGCACAGCTAGTGCCGCTTGCGGTCTGTGGTTAAACCCACTGCCAGCGTAGTGTCGAGTCTTTAGAGTCCCACACAGAAAGCTTTTCGCCTTTAGGCAAAAGAGTAGAGGTCGCATGGTATTGCGACAGGTCGCATGGTTTTGCGACAGGGTTCGGTCACATCCGTGCACTTGTGCACGTACAGTGTCCGGACAGTTTACACTAGCGGGCTTTGGTTTAAGCCAGATCCTAGTGTACCTTATGGGATTGGATTTATCCAGTTTGCATTCGTGTTCCTCGGAACGCGGATGCGGGTGTGTATGCACAGTTGACAGGGAGGCAGAGGCAGCGGATTCTCATTAGGGTTGTTGACAGTTGACCGTTGACTTTTTGACTTTATGCTCAACCCTAATGAGAATATGATATGTGATTAACTATTATATTAATTAAGTATTATGGTGATATGGTTGTTGACTTGTTGACTTTTGTTGACTTGTTGACTTTGGTGACTTGTTGACTTTTGTTGACTTGTTGACCGGTTGACTAGGCTTGACTAGTTGACCATCATGATAACCATGGTTATCATTTCATGCCAAAGATTTTTTCTTGCTTGTTCATTTGAGTAAAATGAGTGCATGACATGATAAGGTTATGGTTACTTCAACCATCACATAAGACTTTTGTTGATATGATGAGTTATCATTGCTTTGGATTATGAGAGGGTGAGAGACAAAATACTTGCTCATTCTTTCTTGCTCATTCTCTCTCTTGTTCTTGAGCTCTCCTCTTGCTCTCACCCTCAACCTCTTGCTCCCTCTCTTGATCTATGGTTCTCTTGTCTCATGAGTTGAGAATCAAGAACCATAGATAAAATCCCATTCTATTTCCTCTCTACTCATTCTAGTTCACTAGGTTTAGCAAACCAAGTGAACTAGTTTCTTCAAAGAACGAAGAAGGAGCTAAAGGTCGGAGCTTTCAAGTGGATCTATCTTCGGCGTACGGAGACAACGAGAAGGAGCCATCGAACCACCATCGGAGCTTGAAGAGAAGGAGTTCAAGTTTAGGTATAACCATCTTCATCCGAGTAGCTAACTCTCTTTAGCATAGTTTGCTAGTTTTAGTTTAGACAACGATCCCGACCATAGTTTAGTCCATGTTGCCTCTTGCGATAAAAATTTTGATTTTATACCGTTTCCGCCTCCCCGTAAGAACCGGGGGTCGCAACGTGGACTTACACAAACCCACATCCCTAGACCCCTACGAGAGCGGCAAGCAACACTGCCAATTCTAGGGTTAGGAGACCCGGTCTCGACTCCTCGAGATGGTCTCCCACTGGACCCTAGAACCTTGTAACTTGTGCTCCCCTCCTTGGGTCTACCTAATGCGGAAAAGTAAATAATATACAATGGTGACATCATCCTCAGCCCGGAAGTGCCCCAATAAAAGAATATTACATACAAATGAATTTTACATGAATGAAAATGAAAAACTCTCATCTCACATAAAACCCCCGGCTATTCAAACAGGACGATCCAATATAACATATCACAGCAACACATAACATCACATGTCATCAACGTAAGTAAGTATGACACCGATTATCGTCGATGTATAGCAACGAAAACCGGCGATACAACTACATACTACACTTACGGTCACAGAAAAGAAAGTGTAAAACTACAACATTTGGAATCCGCAACCTCTTTAGACATCGCATGCCTAACCAAATGAATTCCTTAGACATCTCATGCCTAACAATTATAAACCCCGCATTTTAGTCTCATTTATCGAGAACTCTTTTCAATATCAAGTCGGGCAATTTAACAAGATTCCCGACATCCTGATCGAATGCTCGTCGCAAACTTTAGTAGACGGCCGCACCCCGATGCCATCGACGAAGTGCACTAAGGCGGAACACCGCTGCCGCGAGCACCCGAACGGATGCTTTTGGCGACGGGGTTCTCCTACAGTCGCTTGGTCGGGGATATGGAGTGTGGCTGTCTAGTAAGTTTACCCGGCGAGTATCCGCGTACGCTACGTGATTGCGACGGACTTTTGATCACATCAAATTCCGTGGCAACCGATCATCTGAGACTAAACTGCTATGTTTATAATATTCAAATCAGTTATCTCATAACTATTTGTGGATTCCAAATATTGTATCACATTCCAGATAAATAGACAATGTTAAACTTTCCGATCGAATGATCAAACACCCAAGATTTCCCAAATAGTTCTCAACACTTGAAATTAGTTTAAGAACATCCATCACATGTTACAGTACCAATGATCCAGCCGTAGAAGGGTCAAGCCAACGCCTCACATGTGGCACGCCGTACTGCCACAAACCCTAAGGTTTAGAGGCAGTTCAAGACGGTCACATAATCGAGTTAAGGTTTGTTGTCTTCTAGAGGGTCCACCGCGTTACTTGCACGACTTAGAACGTTCCTAAACTACGAAAAAATCCAACGCTTGGAAATTTTCCGGCAGGGGAAAAAGTGAGTTATTGATATCCATTTGAACTTTTTAACACGTTCTAAAATTTATCCGGAAAAACTAAAAAAAGTTATAATATCCGTTCGAATCAACGAGTCCCCAATACAACCTAGAAAACTCAACACATGTAATTAAAAATTCCCAGAAGAATCAGAAAGTAACTATGATAATTACTGTGCAAAAAACAAAGCATCATCTCCCTGTACGGCCGCGGATCCGGGGCCAAAGGTAGGTCATGGCCGCGGTTCCACGGCTAAATAATGGAATTAATGTCTCGTTTTTTGCAGTAATTCCTAGAATACCCTGCTGATATTTTTGAGTATTTTTAATCCATAAAAAATCACATTTTCAGAAAATGTCCAAAGAAGGGTCCAAATTAGGGTTTCGGGTTTCGATCGGACTTTAAACTTCGTCTAGACTTCGCCTAAAGCTCTAGCTTGGCTCTGATACCACTGTAGGGTTGCTAGACACACGCACAAGGGTCTACGAGGCATCAACCATGCCCGATTTAAAATTTAGCCGTGCCGAACAACCCAAAGCCGGATCTTTAAACTAGAGTTTATGCGAAAACAAACATGATAAACACTTTAACACTAAGTGAGAGGGATTACAACCTTTGTAGATCCAGTCCTTCACTTCTTAGGCTCCGTGTTGAGGTCCCTTCGCTGCGATCATCGTGTCCCGGACTCTCGAGAGGCTCCACGAAGAGAAAGATGCAGTCTTGCTTCCGATCTTCGATAACATAGATGATCTACCTTGAAGTTTCATTAACACAAGCTAACACTCACTAAAAGAAGTGAACACCCTCATCTAAAGGGCAAGGGTAGATGAGGATGATGAAGTAGGATTTTTGCTCTCATTTGTTTTCTTATTCTCACACATTTTTCATCACAAAATCAAAGCAAGAAAGCTTTGCAAAGGAGGAAGAAGAAGAAGAATAGTGATCAATCCTTTTGTGATGAATAATGAAAGGATAAATATGATGAATAATGCAACTATGGTCAACTAAACCCATGTAAAGAATTAACTAGGGCTAGGGTGTAGGTTGGGTTAAAGCATGAGTCATTTGAAAATATCTTGCATAATATCTTTTCCAAGACAAAAGAAAAGCTTCTAGAAGCTACTAGAAGTCTTAACCCTAATCCAAAACCTAACCATGTTTAAACTCCACTAAATATGTTGCATTAGTAATCATATCATGTTACAATATTATATATCACATATATAATATTTATTGTAATAAAATAAAATAATACAATTAACATATAAATATATATCAATGTATTACCCGAGTGAGAAAAAGAATCTTTTAGTGAGCTAATATTGGTTAATGTATTTTAATATATCTTCTATATTATTATACATTAAATTATCGAATCAACACTTGATCCGACAATCCGGCTATATCGCATATAACCGACTAATACGATGACCCGGCTATATCACATATACCCGGCCGATATCTCATATCGCGAGAATCCAATACGGTATCACATACCGCATTATCCTCGGTCCCGCACATATCACATATATGCTCCTACTCCGTTTTGCCTGAGTCAAGAAACCTCTGTGTAGGACTCTAAAGAATTGTCAATACGCCGGCAGTTGGTGATAATCATATCAAACACCCACAAGCTGCAAGCGGTCAGCTAAACGTAACAGCCACCCAGGTATTGAGCGCTCAGAAGATCAACAAGCAAGCCTGTATGTTCTCCTGTGAATCCAATCAGTAACACTCCCGTACAGTCCGGTCTCGTCGTCTGATATGTCGCATATCTTGCCTAGGGGTGGTAAACGTCAGACCCCAGTAGCTCGATAAGTCGTGTCGATTTGAGGTCTATAACAGTTCGAGAAACTACTGATAACACTTACCAGTAAATCTCAGCAACCCTGGCCAGGGATTTCCAGTTATAGCCAATCGAACACAGCACAACATCAACTCCATATACCGGGAGAGACGAATCCCCTCCTATCGCTCATTGCCTCCATGTGATTCGGGACTGTACCCAAAAGCCACATTTTTGCTCGCCCTCTTGGACGTGGTATGATGGAAATCAAAGCACAGTGGGAATCACACAAGACTCTATGACGATCTCGGGTCAACAGACTACTCTGTACCAGTGTCACCGGAGAACTGCCATCTGATGTGAGGTATAATACCATCTGGGAGTTCTCGGCGAGTCCGTACAGTGTACCCAGTCTCTACTGAGCACCCGTATACCATCCTTGATGTCAAACACCGATGGATATGGGATCATCCATCGCCCATCATATGGGTCAAGATGCGTATACGCTAGTCTACTCTGGTGTATCGATGCCCTGTCTCGATACACCCTCGACTAGGAACAGTTATAGGATGTACTCATCTACTACCGTGGCCCCACTAGTATGATCTCATCATAGTCCCCGTAGTCGAGTACATATCCTAAGGGCTTTATTAACATGTAACATAGAGACAATCAGAGTACATGTTAAGATAAAGAACAACCAGATAGCATACTATAATGTCGAGCAAGAAAGTCCTCCCTATATATGTCCAAGCATCCATTACAATATACATCGTATGTACAGTAATGGCCTCTAGGGCATACATATAACTAACACATTCAATGATCATCTCTCAGGATTCGGACATATGTTCCTGTTGAAACACAAGTCTGAAGCTTTTGAGAAATTCAAGGAATATAAGCTTGAAATTGAGAACCAGACGGGTAGAAGTATTAAATCCTTCGATGTGATCGAGGAGGTGAATACTAGGGCATGGAGTTCCTGGATTATTTAAAAGGAGAATGTAATTCTCTCTCAGCTTACTCCTTCGAATACACCACAGCACAACGGTGTATCGGGGCCGTGGTATCGCACCCTATGAGATATGGCACACTCTATGATGAGTATTGCTGAGTTACCTGTTTCCTTTTGGTGTTATGCACTTAAGAAGCAGCATACCTGTTGAATGGGGTTCCAACCAAATCAGTGCCTACCACTACATATGAGATATAGAATGGGAAAAGACCATGTCTTAAACGAGTTGAGATATGGGGTTGTCCGACCTATGTTGAAAAGCAAAATCCGGACAAGCTCGAGGCAAGGTCAGTTCTGTATAAGTTTGTTGGATATCACGAACATTTCTGAGGGTATATCTTCTACCACACTGAAGAGCAAAAGGTGTTTTGTTTCTCAGCATGCCACCTTTTTTGAAAATGAATTTCTTATGAAGAAATTAGTGGACATGAGGTAGAACTGGAAGGAGTTCCAGCTAGAAAAACTAACAGCTGATGATTTGGTGAAACCAAAGGATTCAATAGTCTCCAACGAGCCTCAGCCTCTCCGCATATCTGGTAGGGTTGCTCATCCACCTGAGAGACACTATAGTTTCCTCATTGACGGTGGGAGCGAGGATTGCATCATGGTATATGATGACCTAACCAGATTCAGGCAGGCCATCACGAGTGGGGACTCTATGAAATGGCTAGATGCTATACGATCAAAGATGGAATCCATATACACCAACAAAGTATGACTTTGAATGTTGCACCTAAAGGGTAAAACCCATCGGGAGCAAATGGATCTTGAGAAGATTCTTGGTGTAAATGGAAAAGTTGAGACTTTTAAAGCTATGCTTAAGTCCATCAGGATCAATGCAAGCACCGCGGAGTTGGAACATCTGTTTTGATGTGGCAGTCAAAGAGTTTGACTTCATCAAAATGGTAGATGAACCTTGTATTTACAAGAAGGTTGTAGAGAGTGAGGTTGTCTTACACGTATTGTACATAGATGACATACTCTTGATAGGAAATGTTTTCCTATGCTACATTCGGTCAAGCTCCTTTTATCACAAGGATTCTCCTTGGAAGATCTGGATGATACCTTCCACATCTTATGGATTATGATCTATGGTGATAGATCTAAGTGGATGTTGGGAGTGTCCCAAATCCAGGTACATTAACACTGTACTAAAGGGGTTTAGTATGGAGGATTTTAAGCGTGGTGGTTCGCCCACTTACTCAGGAATCACTCTCTCCAAAAAGATGTTTTCCAAGACTGATTTGGAGAGAGCTCGCGTGCAAGGGATACCCTATGTTTCGGCAGTAGGCTCTATCATGTATGAGATGTTATTTACCAGACCAGATGTAGCTAACTCACTAGGTGTAGTGATCAGGAATCAATCCGATCTTGGGAGAATCACTGGACAGCTGGAAAGGACATTCTTAAGTACTTGAGAAGCATTGAAGAAATGTTCTTGTGGTTTGGTAACGGTAAACACTAGTCGGAGTCCTTTACCAATTCGAGCTTCCAGAGTGATAAGGTCGACTGAAAGTCAGTCACAGGTATTGTCTTTACTCTCAGTGGAGGGACGGTATGTTGGAAGAGTTCCAAGCTAGATACCGTGACATAACAATAAGGGCTAGATACATCGCTACCAACGATGCTACCAAAGTAAATGTATGGATAATTCCTGTTCATGAGATGAACATGGTTCCTACCATTGAGCGTCCAATAATTGTTATTGAGACAACAATGGAGCTGTGGCTTTGCCCTAGGAACGCAGGTCCAATCAGCGTTCCAGACATATTCTGAGGACAATATCACCTGATCAGGGAGATGGTTGATCTCTAAGGGATCGAGGTTAGGAGAGTAGACCCGAAAGATAACACAGTGAATCCACTCACAAAGGCCTTACCCTAGAGAGACATCTATAGCACGTTGAGTATGGGATAATGCAACAAATAGCCTTAGTGCAAGTGGGAGATTGTTAGTTATATGTATGCCCTAGAGGCCATTACTGTACATGTGATATATATTGTGGTGGATGCTTGGACATATATAGGGAGGACTTTCTTGCTCGACATGATAGTATGCTATCTGGTTGCTCTTTATCTTAACATGTACACTTATTGTCTCTTTATTACATGTTGATAAAGCCCTTAGGATGAGTACTTGACTACTAGGAATATGATGCGGATTATACTAGTGGGGCAGAGGTAGTCGGTAAGTACATCCTTCAAATGTTCCTAGTCGTGGGAGTATCGAGATGGGATATCGATATTCCAGATGTAGACGAGCGTATACGCTTCTCGACCCATGTGATGGGCGATGGATGATCCCATATCCATTGGTGTTTGACATCAGAGAAGCTATACGGGTGCTCAGTGGAGACTGGGTATACTGAACGGACTCGCCGAGAACTCTTAGATGGTATTATACCTATCATCAGATAGCAGTTCTTTGGTGATATTTGTACAGGTTAGTCCGTCGACCCGAGATCGTCATAGAGTCTTGTGTGATTCTCACTGTGCTTTGATTTCCACCTTACCATGTCCAAGAGATCATGCAAAATGGTGGTTTTTGGGTACAGTCCCGAGTCACATGGAGGCAATGAGTGATAGGAGGGGATTTCATATCTCCCGGTATTGGGGGTTAATGTTGCACTATGTTCGATTGGCCATAACAAGAAGTCCCTGGCCAGGGTTGCTGAGATCTTCTGGTAAGTGTTATCAGTAGTTTGTTGAACCGTTATGGACCTTGCATCGGCATGACTTATCAGGCTATTAGGGTGTGACGATTACCACCCCCAGGCTGTGATATGTGACATATCAGACGAAGAGACTGTTAGTTATATGTATGCCCTAGAGTCCATTACTGTACATAGGATGTATATTGTAGTGGATGCTGGGACATATATAGGGAGGACTTTCTTGCTCGACATGATAGTATGCTATCTGGTTACCCTTTACCTTAACGTGTATGCTTATGGTCTCTCTGTTACATGTTGGTAAAGCCCTTAGGATCTGTACTTGACTACCTGGACTATGATGCGGATCATACTAGTGGGGACATGGTAGTCTATAAGTACATCCTTCAAAGTCCCTAGTCGTAGGTGTATCAAGACGGGGCATCGATATACCAGAGTAGACTAGCGTGTACCTTCTCGACCCATACAGATGGGCGATGGATGATCCCATATCCATCGGTGTTTGTTATCAGAGATGATATACGGGTGCTCAGTAGAGACTGGGTACACTGGACGGACTCGCCGAGAACTCCCAGATGGTATTATACCTCACGTCAGATGGCAGTTCTCTGGTGACACTGGTACAGAGTAGTCTGTTGACCCGAGATCGTCATAGAGTCTTGTGTGGTTCCCACTGTGCTTTGATTTCCATCTTACCACGTCCAAGAGGGCGTGCAAAACGGTGGTTTTTGGGTACAGTCCCGAGTCACATGGAGGCAATGAGCGATAGGAGGGGATTCGTCTCTCCCGGTATAGGGGGTTGATGTTGCGCTGTGTTCTATTGGCTATAACAGGAAGTCCCTGGCCAGGGCTGCTCAGAGAATTGCTGGTAAGTGTTACCAGTAGTTTCTCGACCCGTTATGAGCCTCATATCGACACGACTTATCGAGCTATTGGGGTCTGACGTTTACCACCCCTAGGCAAGATATGCGACATATCAGACGATCAGACCGGACTGTACGGTAGTGTTACTGGTCGGATTCACTGGAGTGTGAGCGGGCTTGCTCGTCGATCTTCAGATCGCTCAATACCCGGGTGGCCGTTACGTTTAGCAGACCGCTTGCGGCTTGTGGGTGTTTGATATGATCATCATCTGCTGTCGGCGTATTGACGAGTCTTTAGAGTCCTACACAGAGGTTTCCTGGCTCAAGCGAAACGAAATAGGAGCGCATATGAGATATGTGCGGGACCGAGAATAATACGAGTATGTGATACTGTATTCGATTCTCGCGATGTGACATTGATCGGTTATATGCGATATAGCCGGGTCATCGGATCAAGTGTTGATTCGATAAGTTGTCACTAATGATACTAGTCGGTTATATGCGATATGACCGGATCGTTAAATCAAGTGTTGATTTAATGATTTAATGCATGATTATATATTTGATATATTACTTTGCATTAACTAGTACTGGTTCACTTTAAATGGATTTTCTCACTCGGTTTGTGCACATTGTATATGTGATATACTTTTGTACACATGATTGTATCATGTTTGATGATGCATGTTTACTTGGTTAAGTATAAAGAATTAAACCATGGTTAAACATATAATTAGGGTTTTATTTTCCATTACTTATTTATTCATTTATTTATTTGTTTATATATTTTGGAAAATAATTGGAAAAGAGAAAAGAATGGTGGCTTAATTTGTTGTTTAGTTGAAGCTTCATGAAGCTTTGACCTTGACCACCATTCTTATCTCATCCTTAACCCTAACCAATGATTTAACCATGGTCAATTCTCTACACATAACCATAGTTAGGATTATGATAAGTTTTGATATTCTTTTCTCTTTGAATAACTTATCATAATTTCTTTCTTCTTCTTCTTCCTTGAACAAAAGAAGAAAAAGCTTTCTTCATCAATGGTGAATTGAGCAAACAAGTGAGAAATCCAATTCTAAAGTCTACCCACTTCCTATTTCTTCATCCTCTACCTCTTGCCAAGTAGTAGAGTGTGTTTCCTTCACAAGTTTTAGGGCTTGGTGAAGGTGGAGCTTGATTTAGCGATGCCTCGACGTAGATCATCTTCGGCATGGACATCGACGACCTAGCTCACTTTTTCTCCGACGAAGCCGACTCTAGAGCCCGGATTTGTTTTGGACAGCGGAGACGACTTCGTTGCGGAGCTATGGAGGTGGAGCACCGGATCTACAAAGGTTGTATTTCCGATATCCCATTAGTTAAGTTGTTAACTAGTTCTTTTTCGCCTAGACATCTAGCAAACGATCCGTAGTTTAGGTTTTCTCGGCACGTTAAAATTTTAATTTGGCATGATCGATGCCTTGTGAGACCTCACTAGTGTGCCTAGGAACCCTACAGTAGTATCAGAGCCTAGCTAGAGCCTTAGGCGATGCGTAGACGGAGTTTGAAGTCCGATCGAACCGAAACCCAAACCTTAGAATGCTCTCTGTACATTTTTGAAATTCGTGGATTTTTGCAAATTAAAAATATGCAG
This sequence comes from Agapanthus africanus, assembly GCA_030015575.1. Taxonomy (NCBI): domain Eukaryota; kingdom Viridiplantae; phylum Streptophyta; class Magnoliopsida; order Asparagales; family Amaryllidaceae; genus Agapanthus; species Agapanthus africanus. The sequence goes on along the minus strand of CM057347.1, from coordinate 197,880,207 downwards.
AAAAACAAGCAGGTAAATCTAAGAATTACGATGCAAAAATTACTTAATGATCTTTCTAAAGTGCGGCGGAACCGCGGCATTAGCGTGCTAATGCGGCCCTTCCGCCGCACTTTTGTCTTATCTGCCATTGAATTTTGCACAGTAACTCCTATTTTTCAGTGCTGGTTTTCCTGGGAATTTTTAATCTGAAATCAAGAGTTGAGTATTTTGGGTTGTATTGGGAGTTCATACATTCGATCGGATTGTCAAACTTTGTCTATGTGTTGTTCCGGATAATTTTTTGAATATGTTAAAAAGTTCGACCGGATATAAATACCCAATTTTTCCCCTGTCGGGAAATTTCCAAGTGTTGGATATTTCTGTAGTTTAATCACGTTCTAAGTAGTGCAAGTAACACGATGGTCCCTCTAGAAGACAACAAACCTTAACTCGATTATGTGACCGTCTTGAACTGCCCTTTGAACCTTCGGGTTTGGGGCAGTACGGCGTGCCACATGTGAGGCGTTGGCTTGACCCTTCTACGGCTGGACCGTTGGTACTGAGGCACGAACGGAATGTTGTTAGACTTGTTTCATGTGTTGATATGTATCGGGAAAACTTGGGTGTTCGATTGTTCGATCAGAAAGTTTAACATTTTCTGTTTATCTGGAATGGGATACAATAATTGGAATTCACAAGAAGTTATGAGATAACTGAATGAATGTTGTAAATCTAGCGGTTTAGTCTCACTTGATCGGTTGCCATGGAATTTTGATGTGATCAAAAGTCCGTCGCAATCACGTAGCGTACGCGGATACTCGCCGGGTAAACTTAATAGACAGCCTCACTCCATAGCCCCGACCAAGTGACTGTAGGAGAACCCCGTCGCCGAAAGCATCCCTCCGGGTGCTCGCGGTAGCGGTGTTCCGCCTTGGTGCACTTCGTCGACGGTATTGGGGGTGCGGCCGCCTACTAAAGTTTGCGACGAGCATTCGATCAGGATGTCGGGAATCTTGTTGAATTGCCCGACTTGGTATTGAAAAGAGTTTTCGATTTTGAGACTAAAATGCGGGGTTTATAATTGTTAGGCATGTGATGTCTAAGAAATTCATTTGGTCAGGCATGAGATGTCTGAGGTGGTTGCGGATTCCAACTGTTGTAGTTTTACACTTTCTTTTCTGTGACCGTAAGTGTAATATGTGATATCGCCGGTTTCGTTGCTATATGTCAACGACAATTGGGATGCGCATATTTACTTACGTTGATGACATGTGATGTTATGTGTTGCTGGATATGTTATATTGGATCGTCGTGTTTGAATAGCCCGGGGTTTTTATGTGAGATGAGTGTTTTTCATTTTCATTCATGTAAAAACATGTATGTAATATTCTTTTATTGGGGCGCTTCCAGGTTGCGGAAGTTGTCACCTCTTGTATATTATTTACTTTTCCGCACTAGGATAGACCCAAGGAGGGGAGCACAAGTAACCGGGTTCTGGAGTCCAGTGGGAGACCAACTCGAGGAGTCGAGTCCGGGTCTCCTAACTCTAGAATTGGCAGGGTTGCTTGCCGCTCTCGTAGGGGTCTAGGGGTGTGGGTTTGGCTATTCATCACGACCGTGGAATCCGTGTTTTATACTGGCTCGTATTGAAAACACGGACGTCCTAGTATATCCAATATTTCATATGATTCTTCTGCTGCGATATCTGTGATGTGATCGTGTGATGTTCTGTGATAGATATAGTATATATGATATATTATATAGACGTTACTTATGTTTTACACCCGCGCTAGCCCTGCCCTGCTCTGTCGTTAGTTACCTAACCTAACGGTGCATGAGGGGACATCGAGGCGAATGCGGATGGCATAAGTGTACGTCATATCTATCTGTGATGTTTAGGTACTTAAATGATGGGACTTCATTAATGAGATTAATGAAAGAAAAGAAACCTAAGATGTTGTAGAATCGAATTTCAAAATAAAACAGGTAGCTACAGTTCTTGCTTTGCACAGCGGTATATGCGATATATCCTGCACCTTATTCGATGAGGAAAGGACCGAGATCCCTTCACCGGGAGTGACTCCTTTAGCAATAACTGGCAGATGCTACACATTCGGTTTGTCTTTTGATTGCTTTTAAGTGTTTTTTCTTTGCACAGAGATATATATGATATATCCCGCACCTCATTCGACGAGGAAAGGACCGACGATCCCTTCACCGGGAGTGACTCCTTTAGCAAAACTAGAAAATCCTCAAAAACACTCCATTTCAAAATTCATTCGATCCTACAACGATATCAAGTTCATTACGCAATAGGTTTTCAGAAAAACCTGTCGTAGCCCTCCGTCATTTCAGATAAGTATTAGTTAGTATTCGTGCTGCGGTTGTTTGGCATGCGTCAAGGCGTAGTGTACGGTAGCTAACTAGTGCTTATCTGCTAGCATATGATGCGATTGGATTAGGGTATTCGTACGGCGTTGTTTGGCATGCGTCAAGGGTCGTGCGGGTGGGTTTAATTCAATCAGGAAATGACGGGTTGAACTTGACTAGCAGACTATGGGTTGTTTGGCATGCGTCAAGGTCATAGCGAGCTAGGGGTAAAATATTATCGGGAATTTCAAGTGTTGAAATTTGCAATGAGATTGCATACCTTCTATGAGATAGTTGGATCCCGATACCCGCTGCGAGTAAGTGTTACTCCTGGGAGAGTTTTATACATTACAATTAGCCGATCAAGTAGGTGTCTAGAAAGGTCTCAACGGGGTTACGCCTCTGGGAAAACGAGGTTTACATTAATTAGGTTCGTGCGAAAGCACGGGGGACCTCCCTCAAAGTACCGACACTGGCCTGGCTGAAAGATTGGCGAACTTGTAGTGTGTAATTAATCCCGGCTAGTCTTTCCTTTTAGGGTTTGAAGGAAGATTTGATAAAAAGCAGTGGGAGCCATCCTGATTAGATAAAATAATAACCAATCTATTCTTGACAGAGCGCACGCTGAGTGTTTTCTTCTCTCTCTCTCCTGGTAGCGACCATATCACGCCTTAATCAAGATAATAAAACAGATTATTGACCGAACCCGCTTGTTATACTGAGCTGGGGAACGTTGGTCCCGCTCCAACTTATAATTGTTATAAGACCGAGCAGGAAATTGGGGAATACCAGATTTCCCGTGCCGCCCAAACGAAGAGAGTGCATGCTGATGCATCATCTTCGGGTGTGTTCATTATACAGAACTGTTTCTCAGTATTCTTTACGTCCTGGGTATGTGATACCAGATCAGGATCCCATATATGTAATTAGTTACATAGGGCTACAGATAGGTAGAGAACTGAGAACGGGTGATAAGTTTCATGAGGCAGAAAACGGGGCAAGAGTTGCAGCCAAGTCTGTCGGTCACTGTCACCCTGTATTATCAATACATTGATTCTGAACGAATGTTATTAGATACCGAACCTGATATACAAAATCATATCTGTCTCTTTATTAGTAAAGAAATGATAAAATTTTTTATTGTTGGATAATGTTTTGAACATTTCCTATATCAAAAGTTGATCGGTTCAGGCACGTTATCTAAAAGCATTAATGTTCTAAATCAAACTACAGTTCTTAGTATACGGATCACACACAAGAGGAAGAGTTCAGAAATGAACGAATTCTTCTTGAGGCATTGTAGACTAGGTCAGATCAATGCGACCCGACTAGCTAGAGTTACATATAGATGCATCTTTAAATCAGTTTGAATTTACATCTTGTGAAACTCGCCAGTCATGTCACAAAGATAAGATGACCATAGCTCCGTTTACTGGAAACAGAGAAAGAGTTAATGAACTCTTGGGATGATACATGTTGATGTATGTAGGTCCCCAGTCTACAAATGCCAAGACCGGTTCTTTATACTTCATTACATTCTCTGATGATCTTTCGAGTTTCAGACCTATGTTCCTGTTGAAACACAAGTCCGAACCTCTTGAGATATTCACAGAATATAAGTTAGAAGTAGAGAACCAAAATACGGGTATAAGTATTATGTCCTATGATGAGATCAGGGAGGAGAATACTTGTGCACGGAAATCCTGGATTATTCAGAATGAGATTCTCTCTCAGCGTTACTCCTCTGTATACACCATAGCACGATGGTATATCGGGGCGGAGCAGATACACCCTATTTGATATGGTGTGCTCTATGATGAGTAATACTGAGTAAACCTTTTTCCTTTTGGGTGTTATGCACTTGAGAAGTTGCATACCTATTGAATAGGGTTCAAATCAAATCAGTTGCCTACCGCTTCATATGTGATATGGAAAGGGAAGAGCCCATATCTTAACTTGGTTAAGATTTGGGGTTGTCCGGCCTATGTCTGAAAGCAAAATCCGGACAAGCTCGAGGCAAGGTCTGTAATGTAGAACTGGAAAGGTTCCAGCTATACAAACTGCAGCTGATGATTTGACAGAACCAAAGGATTCAGTAGATACCAACGAACCTCAGCCTCTCCGCCGATCTAGTAGGGTTCCTCACCCACCTGAGAGATACTTCGGTTTCTCTATGACAGTGGGAGCGAGGATTGCATCATGAGATGATGACCCAACTAGTTTCGAGCTGGCCATCAGGAGTAGGACTCTGTGAGAATGGATGGATGTTTAGCGATCTGAGATGGAATCCTTATACACCAACAAAGTATGGACTTTGGTTGCTATATCTGAAGGGTTAAATCCCCATCAGGAGCAAGTATATCTTGAGAAGATTACTTGGTGTAAATGGAAAAGTTGAGACTTTCAAAGCTAGACTTGGTAAAGGTTTTTGTCATCGACCAGGCGTGGATAATGATGAAACCTTTTCAAGTAGCTATGCTTAAGTCCATCCAGATCCTACTTGCCACGGCTACATACCATGACTACGATATCTGGTGGTTGGGTGTCATGACAGCTTTTCTAAATGATGTTTAGAAGAGAGCGTCTATAAGTACACAGCCAGAGGGCTTCGTAGACAGTGGGAGCAGCGGAAACGTGTGCAAGATGCTTTATAGGATAAAGCAGGCATCGCGGAGTTGGAACATCTGTTTTGATGGATTAGTCAAAGAGTTTGACATCATCAAAATGGTAGATGAACCTTGTATAAACAAAAAGGTAGTAGGGAGTATGATGACGATCCTCGTAGAGTACGTGGATGACATACTCTTGATAGGGAAGAAGTTTCCTGTGCTACGCTCGATCAATCTCCGCTTATCACTAGGATTCTCCATATAGGATCAAAGTGATACCTGCTAAATCCTGGACTTTGGATCTATGAGATAGATCTAATTGGACATTAGGATACTCACTAGATGTAGTGAGGTGGTGTCAATCGATCCTGAGGAGAATCACTGGAAGGGTTCCAGGGTGATAAAGACGACTGAATGTCAGTCGCAGGCATTGTCTTTACCCTCAGTAAAGGGACGGTGTGCTGGAAGAGTTCCAAGATGGATACCGTGACATACTAGACGATAAAGGCAGGATACATCGCTACTTAAGATGCTACCAAAGAGGCTGTTTGGGTGTATATTGGTTCATGAGATGAACTACGTTCCAACCATTGTGAGACAATGGAGTTGTGGCTTATGCCAAAGAACGTCCGTCCCATCAGTGATCCAGACATATTCTAAGGCAGTATCACTTGATCATGGAGATGGTTGATCTCCAGGGAGATCGAGGTTAGGAGAGTAGACTCAGAGGACAACACAGCGGATCCACTCACAAAGGCCTGTTCCCAGAGAGAGACTTTTATGGGATGGTTGAGTATGAGATACTACAACCACTGCTATCAGATGGCCCTAGTGCAAGTGGGAGATTGTTAGTTATATGTATGCCCTAGAGGCCATTACTGTACATAGGATGTATATTGTAGTGGATGCTGGGACATATATAGGGAGGACTTTCTTGCTCGACATGATAGTATGCTATCTGGTTACCCTTTACCTTAACGTGTATGCTTATGGTCTCTCTGTTACATGTTGGTAAAGCCCTTAGGATCTGTACTTGACTACCTGGACTATGATGCGGATCATACTAGTGGGGACATGGTAGTCTATAAGTACATCCTTCAAAGTCCCTAGTCGTAGGTGTATCGAGACGGGGCATCGATATACCAGAGTAGACAAGCGTGTACCTTCTCGACCCATACAGATGGGCGATGGATGATCCCATATCCATCGGTGTTTGACATCAGAGATGATATACGGGTGCTCAGTAGAGACTGGGTACACTGGACGGACTCGCCGAGAACTCCCAGATGGTATTATACCTCACGTCAGATGGCAGTTCTCTGGTGACACTGGTACAGAGTAGTCTGTTGACCCGAGATCGTCATAGAGTCTTGTGTGGTTCCCACTGTGCTTTGATTTCCATCTTACCACGTCCAAGAGGGCGTGCAAAACGGTGGTTTTTGGGTACAGTCCCGAGTCACATGGAGGCAATGAGCGATAGGAGGGGATTCGTCTCTCCCGGTATAGGGGGTTGATGTTGCGCTGTGTTCGATTGGCTATAACAGGAAGTCCCTGGCCAGGGCTGCTCAGAGAATTGCTGGTAAGTGTTACCAGTAGTTTCTCGACCCGTTATAAGCCTCATATCGACACGACTTATCGAGCTATTGGGGTCTGACGTTTACCACCCCTAGGCAAGATATGCGACATATCAGACGATCAGACCGGACTGTACGGTAGTGTTACTGGTCGGATTCATTGGAGTGTGAGCGGGCTTGCTCGTCGATCTTCAGATCGCTCAATACCCGGGTGGCCGTTACGTTTAGCAGACCGCTTGCGGCTTGTGGGTGTTTGATATGATCATCATCTGCTGCCGGCGTATTGACGAGTCTTTAGAGTCCTACACAGAGGTTTCCTGGCTCAAGCGAAACGAAATAGGAGCGCATATGAGATATGTGCGGGACCGAGAATAATACGAGTATGTGATACTGTATTCGATTCTCGCGATGTGACATTGTTCGGTTATATGCGATATAGCCGGGTCATCGGATCAAGTGTTGATTCGATAAGTTGTCACTAATGATACTAGTCGGTTATATGCGATATGACCGGATCGTTAAATCAAGTGTTGATTTAATGATTTAATGCATGATTATATATTTGATATATTACTTTGCATTAACTAGTACTGGTTCACTTTAAATGGATTTTCTCACTCGGTTTGTGCACATTGTATATGTGATATACTTTTGTACACATGATTGTATCATGTTTGATGATGCATGTTTACTTGGTTAAGTATAAAGAATTAAACCATGGTTAAACATATAATTAGGGTTTTATTTTCCATTACTTATTTATTCATTTATTTATTTGTTTATATATTTTGGAAAAGAGAAAAGAATGGTGGCTTAATTTGTTGTTTAGTTGAAGCTTCATGAAGCTTTGACCTTGACCACCATTCTTATCTCATCCTTAACCCTAACCAATGATTTAACCATGGTCAATTATCTACACATAACCATAGTTAGGATTATGATAAGTTTTGATATTCTTTTCTCTTTGAATAACTTATCATAATTTCTTTCTTCTTCTTCTTCCTTGAACAAAAGAAGAAAAAGCTTTCTTCATCAATGGTGAATTGAGCAAACAAGTGAGAAATCCAATTCTAAAGTCTACCCACTTCCTATTTCTTCATCCTCTACCTCTTGCCAAGTAGTAGAGTGTGTTTCCTTCATAAGTTTTAGGGCTTGGTGAAGGTGGAGCTTGATTTAGCGATGCCTCGACGTAGATCATCTTCGGCATGGACATCGACGACCTAGCTCACTTTTTCTCCGACGAAGCCGACTCTAGAGCCCGGATTTGTTTTGGACAGCGGAGACGACTTCGTTGCGGAGCTATGGAGGTGGAGCACCGGATCTACAAAGGTTGTATTTCCGATATCCCATTAGTTAAGTTGTTAACTAGTTCTTTTTCGCCTAGACATTTAGCAAACGATCCGTAGTTTAGGGTTTCTCGGCACGTTAAAATTTTAATTTGGCATGATCGATGCCTTGTGAGACCTCACTAGTGTGCCTAGGAACCCTACAGAGACCGGACTGTACGGTAGTGTTACTGATTGGATTCACAGGAGTATGAGCAGGCTTGCTTATTGATCTTTTGATCGATCAATATCTGGGTGGCCGTTACGTTTCGCAGACCGCCTGCGGCTTGTGGGTGACTGATATGATCACACCTACTGCCGGCGTATTGACGAGTCTTTAGTGTCCTACACAGAGGTTTCCTGGCTCAAGCGAAATGAAGTAGGAGCACATATGTGATATGTGTAGAACCGAGATTAATACGCGTATGTAATACCGTATTCTATTCTCGCGATATGTGATATCGATCGGTGTTCATATCAGATTTTTGCATTTTCATACCGCCCAATTTTTATCACATTTGCATATCCGTAGATACTCTTGAGCCGTGTTTGCTAGTCAAATGCAGGATACAGGTTCTCGGTTCTAAAACGGTGAAATTCATGGAAAACACGAAAAAATCCGGGTTCCTGCCAACCACAGATAAAAACACGGTCTCTGCTCTTCATCCGTATGTTGCCAGATATCAATAGGAAGACAAAAGATCAAATCAATGTCATTCTCATGCACAAGGCTCAATGGTAGCACAAAATCCAAGAGATCTACGCGGAGCTCGAGGCAAATCATAACAAAATCTTGACAAAAAGTCCACCTTTCCCTCAACAGAATTCTGGAAAATTCGTGATGCAATTATAAGAAAATATATATACCAGAATCAAGCACACAGCAGATCAGGCCACCACAAAAAAGCAGATGACCCAATTCCACCATAAGAGCGCGGATCCGCGGCAAAAGGTGGGTCCAGGCCGCGGATCCGCGGCCCTTTAGGCGCCAAACCTGGAGAAATTTGGGGGGCATTTTGGTCTTTTCATGTTTGTTCTGGTGGTTGCCCTAGGTTTCCATTCTCCAGCCTATAAATAGCCCAGAAGTTTGTGAAGGAAGGGGTCCAATTCTTGTATTTCTTTTTGCTAGGTTTTAGTTACATGTTCTTCTTCCTCTTCTCACCTCTTCTCCATTAAACTTGTAAGTGAGCTTTTGAGTGAAGAGTGATGAATAAAGAAGACCATTTTATTATCATGCTTGTCTCCTTATCTTTATGCTTGTTGTAATTTTAATTCGTTAAGTAGTTGTTGTTATTTCATTGTTATTTCTTTCTTCTCTTTTTTCTTTATCCTTACATACGACAATGATACTTACGCTTGATCCTCGCCAAGGTGAGGTCGCAAACAGTTAGTCGTATTCTTCTAATCTCCTTCTTTCTATCTTCCTCTTTTGTGTTGTTTTATTTTTCCGTATTATGATGTGTGAGTAGTTCATTCTTGTTAGGGTAGGATAAGGGAAGTTTGAGAGAAGGAAATCTCTCTCACTCTTTCCTTGCCCAACATCTTAAATCGACTCCCGTTAATCCAACCACAATCCGCTCCTTACGGCACCCTATCCTACATGATAGCGGTGATTCCGTAGTGAGACCGGTTGTGGTTGGATTAACCGGAGGTTATGGCTAAGAGCCAAGAACGGACGGACAAGCACCAAAAGGAAGACTTATGCGTTGGAAAGCCTAGCTTATACTCGCAAAGTCCTTCCTAGTCGTGCTAATCCCCGTTGTTGCCGATTACCGTAACACGATATTAAGAAGGGCAACGAAAGATGTGGAGACTCCTAACTCAAACTAACCTAATCCTAACCCTAACATGCTCTCTTTAAATATCAACTCAACACTTAGATAACTACAAACAAAATCTGAACAACCGGACTTAACTCGTCGAAAAACACATAGAAAAAGATTCCCATCTCCCTGCGGACGACCCGTACTCAACCGGCTAGCTACGTGCGAAACCGTCTTGATTGCGGTATTTAAACTAGAACTTGAACACTCACTTATCCTAACAATCAAATGGCGCCGTTGCCGGGGAGACGGTAGTTTATTTCCTTGTGTAATTTCGGGTTAATTTGTAAGTATATAAAAAAAAAACGAAAAAAAATATATACTTTGTAAAAGAAACCATCTTGTTATTCTTGATTAGTTTTTGTGCAAGTGTGCAGGGAAATACGAAGATCAAGATCGACGCCAAGGACGTTGAAGATACGGAGTTCAAGTACAGTGCCAAAGACATGGGAAGATAGACCCACATTTCGCGGCTACACCGCGACGGTCAAAATGAACCATCCGGTCTACTGTAAAAATCTGGAGCAGATACAGTGAGCAAATCAGAATTCTACACATCCAGACAACCAGAGGAGACACAGACCAGCATCCCCCCAAAATTTCAGAGACCAATCCCACTATATTTCCGCGGAACCGCGGCCTTAGCACATGTTTGGCCGCGGATCCGCGGCCAATTAGTGGCCTCAGGGTGCTATTTTTTCTGTAAGTCCTCCTCTCCTCCTTCCCACTCCTCTGGACTCCAATAAATTGTGTTTTCTGCAGATTTCTTTGCGCAAATTCTTCTCCCCCTTCCAATAAACTGTTCTTGTGCAGGATTCTTTGCACCGCAAAATAAAAATTGTTTGCAGTTGAATTGTTACTGTTTTGCATTCTTTAATACGGACTTAAGGGGCTTGAAACCAATCCAGATTGGGTGGGGATTTCATCATCCTTCCCAGGACCCCGGAAATCACTAAAGCATATGCATTGTCCATTGTAAATTAAAAAATACTAGACTTCAGCCCTAAGGACTTCGCGCTCATTAGGAGAAGATAAACCTTGTTTAGAACCTTGCTTAACCGTATATTGTTTACGGGGTGTCTAGGAAAGTGTTAAAGGCGCAACCGCCGAAAGAGAAAGGGTTATTTAATTAAGGAACTTCGCGAAAGCGTTGGACAACCTCCCCTTATCTCTGCACTTACCTGGCCTCGTGATCAGTGTATTTTTAAGCCTGTTTCTCGACACTGTTTAACTTCGACAATCAAGTTCAGGAGCAGGTCTAGTAGACCTAGGTTACCCTAGATCTAGGTGTGATTGTGCATATCTTGTTTGTGATTGCTTAAGCCGTATTTCCGTACATACTTCTGTAAATCTCTTTCTAAAAAAAAAAAAGAAGAAAAAAATCAAAAACTTTTATAAAAACTTGCCCTTTTGTCGCCAAATCCATTTTCACCCACCACCCATCGCCTTTCTCCATTGACGTTTTCTTACCCTCACCTTCTCCGCTTTGACTATACTAAACTCGTTTAGTGTATGTCCGCTTGGACTCGGGACACTAGCGCCCGTCTAGTCCGCGTTACGTTAGTCGCGACCGACTACGCGATCGACTCCGAAGTCGATACTCCGTCCACTCCTCTTTCACCCCTTCCTTTGCCGGCCAACTCCGACGTTGACCGGAATTCTGTTCATACATCTTCACCTTCACCTTCACCTTCCTCTTCTTCCGCGATGTCGGGATTTAATCCGAACATCTCGTTGACCACCCCTGGATTGGCTCCACCTCCTACGGAGACCAATCTTCCACCACCTCCGCCTGTTGTAGCGCCGCAGCGAATTGCGCTCCAGGATCGTTTCTATCCTACCCGTTCTGCACTTCCCACCTGCCTTTCTCTTCCTCCGGCCAATGGGGACAACTTTGAAATTAAGCCCCATTTCATCAACATGCTTCCACGTTTTCATGGGCTTGAATCTGAAGATGCCTATATCTTCATCAACAAATTTCAAAATGTCTGTGCCATGATGAAAACAACCCAGCTGTCGGACGATGCTATACGTCTACGGGTCATTCCGTTCACTTTATGCGATCTCGCAGAAAAATGGCTGTATAGCACCGCTTCCCACTCAATCACCAGCTGGGACGAGTTTGTTAAAGCATTTCTGAAAAAATTCTACCCAAATCATAAGACCGCAAGAATTCGAAATGAGATCAACCAATTCTCCCAGCTTCCTTCTGAACCCTTCTGGAAGTGCTTTGACCGATACAAAGACTTTCTTGTTCAGTGTCCTCACCACGGTATAGAGAAATGGCAGCTCTGCCAAACCTTATACGAGGGACTGAACCCAGCAACGAAGCAGTTGCTGGAAACTATCTGTCAGGGCCACTTCCTATCCAAATCTGACGAGGAAGCGTGGCAGTTCTTTGACGATCTTGCGGAGCAAACGCTACAGTGGGAGAGCACCAGACCGACTTCTTCTTCTTCTACCTCCACTTCTACCGGTCAGTCTAGGGTAGGAATCCACCAACTCGATGTCTCTATTGCGATGAAAGCTGAAATGGCTGCAATAACACGAAAGCTTGAAGCGATAGAGAGCAAATTTTCTGCTCCTGCCCCCACACCTGTTCTCCCCCTTCGTACCATCTGCGCTTGTTGTTCCGACCCTTCCCACTTGACCGAAGAGTGTCCTTACAATCCACCCTCGCAAGGACAGGATCAGGTTAATGCTGCCTTCCAGCAAAGACCGAAGAATGATCCATACTCTTCCACCTACAATCCCGGTTGGAGGAACCACCCCAATTTCGCCTGGAATCAAAATCAGAATCAATTCCAGGGCAACAATTTCCAAAGGGCCCCTCCGCCGCAACAACAAGCGCAACAACAAACTCAGTATCAGCAGCCCTTCCAACCCCAACCTTACCAAAACCAGACGAACAACTTTGCACCCAACAACTCTTTTCCACCAAACAACAACTTTGTTCCGTCCAACAACGATAAGGTTTCCTCGCTCGAGCGAAGTCTGGAGGCGTTTGTTAAACAATCGACTCAATCCACCGCAAACATCCAGTCTTCGATTCAATCTTTAGTGCAACACACTGCCGCACACGGGCAAAGCATCAAGACCATCGAGGCCCAGATTGCACAGCTGAACACGGCCTTGAGCGAGCGAGAGAAGGGGAAGCTCCCGTCCCAGCCACTTCCAAATCCCGGCCACCCACATAATGTACATGTTGCTCTTGAACAACAAAACCATAATGTGAGTGCCGTGACCACACTGAGATCGGGGAGGGTGCTGCAAAACAACATTGGCAGACGGATCAACGATGACACCCCGGCCGCTGCTTCTTCTTCTTCTTCTTCTTCTTCTCCTCCTTCTTCTTCTTCGTCTTCTGAGCCTATTCTCCGTTCTTCACAAGGATCTCCTTCCTCTTCTTCTCTGAACGGACCCACTTCTCACTCCACGAAAATACCTATTCTGGGATCCGTTCCAACTCCACAATCTCCTCCTCCAGCATTAGACTCAACCAATTTTCAAAATGTTCCATTTCCAAACCGGTTGAGGTCTAACAAACAAAATCCACAAATGGAGAAGATTTTGGAGTTATTCAAGCAAGTTAACATTAACATTCCTCTTTTAGATGCTGTCCAACAAGTCCCGTCTTACGCGAAAATCTTAAAGGACTTGTGCACGAAAAAGAGGAAGTCTCAGGTACCCAAGAAAGTTTTCTTGGCTAGTGCTGTGAGTGATGCCCTTACCCAATCTTTACCACAAAAACGGAAGGACCCTGGCTGTCCTACGATTTCAATTACTATTGGGGATAAGAACATCAACCGCGCACTATTAGATCTTGGTGCCAGTGTTAACTTGCTTCCGTATTCAGTATACGAGCAATTAGGCGTCGGAGAGCTGAAACCCACACACTGCACTCTCCAGATGGCCGACCGATCGATCACCCATCCTAGGGGTGAGCTAGAGGATGTGTTAATAAAAGTCGGGGACTTCATATTCCCCGTCGACTTCATTGTCTTAGATACACAGCCTGTAGCTAACCCCCGGAATCAAATTCCGGTGATACTCGGTCTCCCATTTCTCGCAACCTCAAATGCTGTGATCAATTGTCGCAATGGTTCAATGAACCTCTCTTTTGGAAATATGACAATTGAACTCAACATTTTTAGGTTGGGGAATCAGCCCGCCGAACCTAATGCTCATATACTGGATGTTTGCTTGATCCAGGAGATCACACCAGAAGAGTGTGAATTCGAGGAGTTTCTGTTTGAACACGATAATCTTGACGCCACTAGTGCGTTTCTCCTCGAACCTGCTGCTGCTTCTGCGCCCGACAACGAATACGAGTGTTTCACGTTCTTGAACGATCTTAGCCGCGCACAACCCGAGTTTGAATCTTTTGACTTTCCGGATGAGTTACCCGAACCATCCAACTCGGTTGCCTACACTCGCTTTGAACCTTTGCTGGAGTCCTTTGAGTTCGAGACCTTTGCACCGGTCTTGCCTTCCATCATTTCACCTCCAACGCTCGAACTCAAGCCGTTGCCGTCTCACCTTAAGTATGCTTACTTAGGTGAGAACGAGACCCTCCCTGTCATCATCTCGGCTTCTCTAGCTCCCGAGCAAGAGAAAGCCCTTCTCGCGGTCTTGCACAGCAACAGGCAAGCTTTTGGCTGGTCCATGGCGGACATCAAGGGGATTAGTCCCCTCATCGTTGAGCATCACATTCATCTGATGGATGATGCCAAACCAGCCCGGGATCCACAAAGACGTCTTAATCCAGTCATGAAGGAGGCTGTGAAGAAGGAGATCGTCAAATGTCTAGATAGTGGTATCATTTACCCTATCTCTGATAGCCAGTGGGTTAACCCCATTCACGTTGTCCCCAAGAAGTCAGGCATCACGGTCATAACCAACGAGGCGAATGAGTTAATCCCTACTCGCACCCAAACTGGGTGGCGAGTTTGCATTGATTACAGAAAACTCAACGCCGCAATGCGGAAAGACCACTTTCCGCTACCCTTCATTAACCAGATGCTTGAACGATTGGCCGGACATGAGTACTATTGTTTTCTTGATGGCTACTCTGGCTATAATCAAATTCCCATCGCCGAAAAAGACCAGGATAAGACCACTTTCACTTGTCCTTTCGGCACGTTTGCATATCGTCGCATGCCCTTTGGGTTATGCAATGCGCCCGCTACCTTCCAGCGGTGTATGATGGGTATTTTCTCGGACATGGTGGAAAAATTTCTGGAGATTTTCATGGATGACTTCTCCATCTTCGGCGACTCCTTTGACGAGTGTTTGCTGCATCTTGACACTGTCCTTAACCGATGTAAGGACAAGAATCTCACTTTAAACTGGGAGAAATGCCACTTCATGGTGCGCGAAGGTATTGTCTTAGGACATATCATCTCGCAAAATGGCATAGAGGTTGACAAAGCAAAGATTGAGGTCATTTCCAATCTGCCTCCTCCCCGATGCGTCAGAGATATCCGAGCCTTCCTTGGCCATGCCGGTTTCTATAGACCGTTTATCAAGGACTTTAGCAAGATTGCTAGGCCCTTGACACTTTTGCTGGCCAAGGACACGCCTTTCGACTTCAACTCGAGCTGTGTGACTGCATTCGAGTCACTGAAACGCTCACTCACTTCTGCTCCCGTTCTCTCTTCTCCTGACTGGACGCACCCATTCGAGATTATGTGCGATGCATCCGACTTTGCCATCAGTGCTGTCCTTGGACAGCACATCAACAAGATGCCGCACGTAATCTATTACGCGAGCCGAACCCTGAACGACGCCCAACTTAACTATTCAACAACTGAGAAGGAATTCTTAGCTGTTGTATTTGCTTTAGAAAAGTTCAGGCCCTACCTCATCGGCTCTCCAGTCATTGTCTACACTGACCATTCAGCTCTGCGCCATCTTTTTGCGAAGAAAGATGCCAAATATCGGTTAATCCGTTGGATCCTCTTGCTTCAAGAGTTTGACCTTGTCATTAAGGACAAACGAGGATGTGAAAACGTGGTTGCCGATCATCTCTCGCGACTTCCTTCTTCGCCTTCTCTTCCAATTCCGATCAATGACGTTTTCCCGGATGAACAGCTCTTGACAGTATCTTGCGAACCCTGGTTCGCAGATATTGTAAACTATTTGGCCACGGGATTGCTACCGACCGAATGGTCACGTCAGGACAGACTTCGCTTCCTATCCCAAGTAAAACACTTTTACTGGGATGAACCCTACTTGTTCAAGTACTGTCCCGACCAGATTATTCGTCGGTGTGTCCCGGATGAGGAATTCAAGAGTGTGCTGTCCTTTTGCCACGATCAAGCGTGTGGCGGGCATTTTGGGCCCAGAAAGACAGCTGAGAAGATCTTGCAATGTAGTTTATACTGGCCACAACTTTTCAAAGACGCTCACGATTATTGCAAGACTTGCTCCCGGTGCCAACACATGGGCCGGATATCCCGGAGGAACGAGATGCCGCTCCAACCGATCTTGGTTGTGGAGATTTTCGATGTTTGGGGGATAGACTTCATGGGGCCGTTTCCCAGCTCTTTTGGGAACTTGTACATCCTTCTAGCTGTTGATTACGTCTCTAAATGGGTCGAGGCTGTGCCCAGCCGGACTAACGACAACAAGGTTGTCGTTAGGTTCCTTAAAGAAAACATTTTCTCCCGGTTTGGGCACCCCCGAGCGATCATTAGCGACAATGGAAGTCATTTCTGCAATAGGACTTTCGAGGCCTTGATGCGGAAATACTCCATTAATCATAAGCTCTCTACGCCCTACCACCCCCAAACCTGCGGGCAGGCCGAAGTTTCAAATCGACAAATCAAGCAGATACTGGAGAAGACGGTTTCCAAGAACCGTAAGGATTGGTCTCTGAAACTCTCTGATGCCCTTTGGGCATTTAGAACCGCATATAAGACCGACCTTGGCATGTCTCCCTATCGGCTTGTGTACGGAAAAGCCTGCCACCTTCCTGTCGAAATCGAGCATCGCGCGTTTTGGGCGATAAAGGAGCTGAATCTGTCTCTTGAGGACGCGGGCAGCCATCGGAAGCTGCAGCTGAACGAACTGAACGAGCTTAGGGATGAGGCTTACGATAACGCGGTTGTCGTTAAAAATCGAATGAAGGTGTTTCACGATAAACACCTGTTGCGCAAAACCTTCGTACCTGGTCAGCAGGTACTGCTTGATGACACCCGACTTCACTTCCATCCTGGAAAGCTCAGATCTCGCTGGAAGGGGCCGTATTTTGTGCGGAATGTGTATCCGCAGGGCGCGGTGGATTTGGAAAATCCAAAGGACGGTTCACTCTTCAAGGTAAATGGACACCGATGCAAACCGTACCTTAGCGCCGAACCAACAGAGGAGCTCCTGTTCTTACAGGAGCCGGTTTACCTTGCATGATCTTCCTCTGCCTACCTCCAAACTTCGGTTATCCAGCCAAGAACAGTGGACACTGTTCCAAATAAGTTTGGGGGTATGTACAAACCATTTTGTTTATATTTGTGTATATTCTTTTTCTTTTCTTTAAAAACAAAAAACAAATAAAAATTTCTGTATCACTAATCGACAATTTTGAACCTTCCAACTGCTCTCTTCATGCTACGACAGTGAGGACACTGTCCAGTTTAAGTTTGGGGGTACGCTCGGTACGCATTTCTTACCTTCGCATTCATATGTATATTTTGCATCTGCATATTAATATCCATAAAATCCATAAAAATTTGAAAATTTTCTAAAAATATAAAAACTTTTTTTGTCAAGTTAGCTTGTGGAAGAACTCTGATCAACATTCGACGGTTTTTGTTTGAAAAAATAGGAATAACTAGATCTTATGTTTGGATTTTGAAAACCTGAAAGATAACTCTCCTTTGAAGTTAACTATAGCTGATATACGTCTTTACATCACACTACACGTGTCGTAAGATTTTGGGAATTAGATGACAAGTCTTTCATGTTTAAACTTTTAAATAGATAAATGATTTTCTGAGGATCAAATAGGTTTGTTCTGAAATAAGTAATGTCAAGAATAGTTTATGAAGTAAAGCGAATATGAAAGGAATATTATTGAGGCCGTAATTGGAGCTAAGTCTGAAAAATAACCCATCGGAAACTTGATTGGAATGATTACACACCAAACCCACTAAACACGTCTTTTATCCAAAAAATAATTGAACTGCCGGTTATATCTCCGTTCGTATTAAATCATCTGATTTTCACGCCAAACTGTCTTTTGTTTTTGGACCTAGGTAACTTGAGTAATTAAGTCCGCTGGGGTGTTTCTACACCTAATGCCCTAAAACCAACTGGTTTGGGTGCATTGGCCCAAAGCTCGCTAAGAAACCTAGAAAGTCCAGTTTAAAACAAAGTCAAGTAAGTGTTCTCTCCGAGTTAAAATTCCTAACGGAGATAACACAAAGAATTTTAACGGAGATATGAAGGTTTTATTCTATGATAAAGACTATTGCACGTTCACAGAGGTGTGTATGAAATGAAAACAAGAAAAAGGTGGAGTGAAAAATACGACTTAGTTTCCTGTTATGGAAGATAGAAATTCTGAAGTTGAAACCTTACTGGAAAACGAAACTTGAAAAATGCTTAACTCTTTATAAAACTTATGTGATCCTTTTAAAATTGTTATCTGGGCTTTATTGTGAGACATGATGACTTTATTCGACCTTTCGGGAACTTAACGACACTATTTGCACTGCACGTAAAGACATATAAAATCTGCAGTTAAATAAGAAGCGAGGTGTGAAAATAAAGGTTCGATAGTCTAGACTTAGGATTATAGAATTGTTATTTTCTAAAACAAAACTTTAGGGTTTGAAACTTAGTCATTTTTACAAACCAGCTTGACCGGATTTTGTGGGTAGTATCCGCTGAAAACCCTCAGGAGACAACACTCCTCCTACTAGGGACACCTAGAGGTTTAACGGCTTGTTGCACATGCTCAGTGCAATCGCGTTCCCTGCGAAAGTGAGGTTAGGAAATTTTTTGTGAATAAATGGGCTTTGCTCGGGACGAGCAAATGATAAGTTTGGGGGTATTTGTTCATATCATATTTTTGCATTTTCATACCGCCCAATTTTTATCACATTTGCATATCCGTAGATACTCTTGAGCCGTGTTTGCTAGTCAAATGCAGGATACAGGTTCTCGGTTCTAAAACGGTGAAATTCATGGAAAACACGAAAAAATCCGGGTTCCTGCCAACCATAGATAAAAACACGGTCTCTGCTCTTCATCCGTATGTTGCCAGATATCAATAGGAAGACAAAAGATCAAATCAATGTCATTCTCATGCACAAGGCTCAATGGTAGCACAAAATCCAAGAGATCTACGCGGAGCTCGAGGCAAATCATGACAAAATCTTGACAAAAAGTCCACCTTGCCCTCAAAAGAATTCTGGAAAATTCGTGAAGCAATTATAAGAAAATATATATACCAGAATCAAGCACACAGCAGATCAGGCCACCACAAAAAAGCAGATGACCCAATTCCACCATAAGAGCGCGGATCCGCGGCAAAAGGTGGGTCCAGGCCGCGGATCCGCGGCCCTTTAGGCGCCAAACCTGGAGAAATTTGGGGGGCATTTTGGTGTTTTCATGTTTGTTCTGGTGGTTGCCCTAGGTTTCCATTCTCCAGCCTATAAATAGCCCAGAAGTTTGTGAAGGAAGGGGTCCAATTCTTGTATTTCTTTTTGCTAGGTTTTAGTTACATGTTCTTCTTCCTCTTCTCACCTCTTCTCCATTAAACTTGTAAGTGAGCTTTTGAGTGAAGAGTGATGAATAAAGAAGACCATTTTATTATCATGCTTGTCTCCTTATCTTTATGCTTGTTGTAATTTTAATTCGTTAAGTAGTTGTTGTTATTTCATTGTTATTTCTTTCTTCTCTTTTTTCTTTATCCTTACATACGACAATGATACTTACGCTTGATCCTCGCCAAGGTGAGGTCGCAAACAGTTAGTCGTATTCTTCTAATCTCCTTCTTTCTATCTTCCTCTTTTGTGTTGTTTTATTTTTCCGTATTATGATGTGTGAGTAGTTCATTCTTGTTAGGGTAGGATAAGGGAAGTTTGAGAGAAGGAAATCTCTCTCACTCTTTCCTTGCCCAACATCTTAAATCGACTCCCGTTAATCCAACCACAATCCGCTCCTTACGGCACCCTATCCTACATGATAGCGGTGATTCCGTAGTGAGACCGGTTGTGGTTGGATTAACCGGAGGTTATGGCTAAGAGCCAAGAACGGACGGACAAGCACCAAAAGGAAGACTTATGCGTTGGAAAGCCTAGCTTATACTCGCAAAGTCCTTCCTAGTCGTGCTAATCCCCGTTGTTGCCGATTACCGTAACACGATATTAAGAAGGGCAACGAAAGATGTGGAGACTCCTAACTCAAACTAACCTAATCCTAACCCTAACATGCTCTCTTTAAATATCAACTCAACACTTAGATAACTACAAACAAAATCTGAACAACCGGACTTAACTCGTCGAAAAACACATAGAAAAAGATTCCCATCTCCCTGCGGACGACCCGTACTCAACCGGCTAGCTACGTGCGAAACCGTCTTGATTGCGGTATTTAAACTAGAACTTGAACACGCACTTATCCTAACAATCAATCGGTTATATGTGATATAAACGGGTTATCGGATTAAGTGTTGATTCGATAAGTTGATACATTTCCTATTAGTCGGTTGTATGTGATATAGCCAGATTATTAAATCAAGTGTTGATTTAATAATTTAATGTATAATTATATATGTGATATATTAATTTACATTAACTATATTTGCTCACTTAAACATTTCTTTTTCTCACTTGTGTACACTTAGTATATATGTGATATATATTAATGTACATTATTTTGTGTTATGCTTGATGCCACTTGCTACATGGGTGTATGAGACTCACACCATACTTATATTAATGTTATTTTTTTATTTATTTAAAGTTAAACAGAATTTGTTGGAAATTAGTCATATGGTTCATGCTTGTAGAAGCTTGTGGAACCATTGACCAAGTCCACTAATTTTGTTTTACTTGTAGATATTTATTAACCTAACTATTATTGTTAGCCATGGTTTATTTTCTCTATGAGTTAGTGTATGACACTAACTTACCCATGGTTGCTATTCTTACCTCATGAGTTTCATTCTCTTCTCTCTTCATCTTCTTCTTCATCAAGAGCTTAGCTCTCTAGGTTTATGGGAGATGAAGAAAAATAGTGAGAAAATTAAATCTAAAGTAAGCAAAATTCCTACTTCATCATCCTCTACTATACTAGCCATTTAGTTTAGGGTGTTTGCTTCACTAAACCCTATTTAGTGAAGAGGTAGCTTGGGTTGGTGTCTCCTCGACGTAGATCATCTTCGGCCTCGAAGACTTCAAGCAAGCTTGTTCCGTTCATCTTGTGAAGCCTTTATAGAGTCCAGGAGTTCACTACTTGGAGCGAAGGGACTACTACACGAAGCTATTGAAGTGAAGGACCGGTCTACAAAGTTTGTATTCCTTGTTCACTTTGTATGCAAAGTTGTTTGCATGTTGTTTCGTTTAAATCTCTAGTTAATATTCTAGGTTAGGGTTCTTTAGTACGGAAAATTTTTTAAATTGGCATGGACGATGCCTCCCGAAACCTTGCTGCCACCCTAGAGAACCCTACAGGTCAAAGAATTTAACTTTATCAAAAATCCAGATGAACCATGCATTTATAGTAAGATTGTAGCGAGAACTGTAATATTCCTCGTCTTGTACGTGGATGACGTTCTCCTGATTGGAAATGACATTCCTATGCTACAATCAGTCAAAGGATTCTTGTCACAGAAGTTCTCCATGAAAGACCTGGGTGATGCCTCTTACATTCTAAGGATCCAGATCTTTCGTGATAGATCTAAGAGAATGTTGGGACTTTCACAGTCCAGGTACATTGACACCATACTGAAAAGATTTAGTATGGAAGATTCCAAGTGCGGTAATCTACCGGCTTGTCAGGGGATCACCCTCTCCAAATAGTTGTCTCCCAAGACTGATTTGGAAAGGGATCACATAAGTATTATACCTTACACTTATGCGGTAGGATCTATAATGTATGCGATGTTGTGTACCAGAACAGATGTTGCTTACGCACTAAGCGTGGTAGGCAGGTATCAGTCAAACCCTAGGGAGAAGCACTAGATAACAGTTAAGAACATTCTCAAGTACCTGAGAAGGACTAAGGAGATGTTCTTGGTGTACGGCAGTAAAGTCCTCCAAATCGAGGCCTTCGCTGACTCCAACTTCCAGAGTGACAAGGATGACTCCAAATCCATGTCGGGTTATGTCTTTACCCTTAATGGAGTGGCAGTCTGTTGGAACAGATCTAAGCAGGAAAACGTTGTTGACTCGACGATGGAGGCAGAGTATATCGCTGCGTGTGACGCCGTGAAAGAAGCAGTTTGGATGATGAAGTTCATTATAGAACTTCAAATGGTTCCGTCCATTGTTGATCCAATACCTTTGTATTGTGACAACAACGGGGCTATATCTTTAGCAAAGGAACTAAAGTCTCATCAGAAGTCCAGACATATCTTGAGGTGGTATCACCTAATCAGGGAGATCGTGGATCACCGGGAGATCGAGGTGCGGAGAGTAGATATGGAGAACAACACTGCAGATCCATTGACAAAGGCCACCCCTCAGACGCAGGTCGAGAGGCTATTCGAGATGCTAGGTCCGCGATATGCCAATACATGACCTTAGTGCAAGTGGGAGATTGTTAATGATATATTCCCTAGAGGCCATTATTGTATAGTACTGGATCGTAGATTACATTTTGGAAGCTTGGGATATACAAAGATATAATAACAGTCTTGCTCAATATGATAGTATGCTATCTGGTTTGATTATATCTTAATATGTGTATATGTTTCATTTGACATATCGCTAAATACATATTGATAGAGCCCTTAGATCTTTGCTGGACTACTAGCGTTTTGATGGCAGTGACACTAGTGGGGGCTGGATAGTCTATAAGCACATCTTTAAGCTTGTCCCTAGTCGTAGGATTATCGAGATGGTGTATCGATACTCCAGATTAGACTAGTGTATAAGCTTCTTATCCTATTCATGTGACTGGAGGTGGCCTCTCCTGCAGCCATTGGTATACGGTACCAAAGATAGTATACAGGTGCTCATTGGGTTATGATTTACACTGGACGGACTCGTTGGGAACTGCTGGTTTGTATTATACTCAGTTAGCAGTTCCCCGGTGACATGAGTACAGGTTAGTCTGTTGACTTTACATCACTATTCGTCTCGAGTGTGTTCCCACTGTACTTAAATTACAACCCTACCATGGCTCAAATAAATCATGCAAACAGGTAGTGGTTGAGTGCAGTCCCGAAGCACTTGGAGGCAGTAGGGGTTAGAAAGGATTCGTCTCTCCCGGTATTAGGAGTTGATATCGCACTGTGTTTGGTTAATCAATACACAAAGTCCCTAGGCAGGGCAAGTGAGATTTACTGGTAGGTACACCAGTACTTTCTCAGGATGTATTGGGCTCTACACCGACAAGACTTATTGCGCTATTAGGGGTCTGACGTTTACCACCCCCTAGGCCCGATATGCGATACTCTTATACGAAAAGACCTGACTGTATGGAGATTGTCACGGATAGGCTCAGTAGGGGTTCGGATGAGTTCGCCCGTCGGCCTTCTTTTCGACAGATACATGGGAAACCGTTACGTACAGCTAGTGCCACTGACGGACTTATGGTTAAACCCACTGCCAGCGTACTGTCGAGTCTTTAGAGTCCCACACAAAGGGTTTCCCTGGTTCAGGAGAAACGATGTAGAGGTCGTATGGTTTTACATGTAGGGTTCCGATCATATACGTGTACTAGCTACACGGATGCTGTTCGAACGGATAATACTAGTGGGCTTAGGATTAAGCCAGATTCTAGTATTATATTAGTGGATTATCTTTATCTCTTTGTATTCATATTTTTTGCAGTACGAATACGAGTATGTATAAACGATGAGGGCATTCCTGTAATTTTTACAAGAGATGCTTCTAGAAGGGGACACCTCATTTTGGTTTTATCTATTTTTGGAAAATAGATTAATGAGGTGGAAAATGGAGATATTTGTGGCATGGTTGAAGCATGGCTAATTCATTTGTTTATTTCATTTGACTTACTATTCAAGCATGGTTGTATTTTTCTATGGAAAAATATTACATGCTTGATTTGGAGAAAAGTATTAGCCATTCTTCACTTGCTCACTTGACTTGATCATTTGTGTTTTCTCAGTCTCTCTCCATTTTGCTCTCCTCCTTCTTCCTCAAACCCTAACCCTTACATGTGTTGTGAATCCTAGGGTTCTTTGAGATAAAATAGTCCAATTAACTCTCTACATCTTTTAAGCTACCTAGATTAGCAAACTAGGTACTGTAGTTACCTCATTCTTGAGGTTAAAGCTTGAACCATAGACTCTCGGGTGGACCGAGCTTGATCCACATCTTCTAGGAGCCTAAGAAGAGGAGAAGAAGACCCGAAGGACTAGATTCTTGGAGGTATAAAACTCTATCATAGTAGTTTAGAAGCTCTATGTGTTTTGTGAGTTAAGCTTTCTGAACGATCTTGGAAGTTTAGTCAATGTTACTTGTCTTGAAAATCATTTTTATAAATTCCGCCTCTCTACAAACCATGTGGGGTGTGTGACATCGACTTACATGTATAACAAATCATTAAATCAACACTTGATTCAATAATCCGGTTATATCGTATATAACTGGCTAATATTTAATATTAGTTAATATATACATATATAAATATATATATATATACATACATACATATAAATATATATACATATATAAATATATATATATATATACATACATATATATATACATATATATATATATATAGAAATATATATATACATATATATAAATAAATAAATATATATATATACGTATATATAAAAATTTATATATACGTATATATATATATATTTATATATACGTATATATATATATATATCAAATTATTAAATCAACACTTGATTCAATAATCCTGTTATATCATATATAACCCGGTATATATATATATATATATATATATATGTATATATATATATATCAAATTATTAAATCAACACTTGATTCAATAATCCTGTTATATCATATATAACCCGGCTAATATCAAATATTAATATATATATATATATAATTTTTGAATCAACACTTAATCAAATAATCTGGTTATATCAAATATAACGCTAGATTAGAATAAAGTATCATATACTCGTATTTAATCAAGCTCCTACACAAATCTCCATACATGCCCTACTTCGTTTCGCTTGAGCTCGGAAACCTCTATGTGGGACTCTAAAGACTCGTCAATACGGCAGCAATAGTTAATGATCACATCAGATGCCCACAACCCGTCAGCGGTACTAGCTGGACGTAACGGCTACCCAAGTATTGAACGAATAGAGGTTCAACAAGAAAACTTGTCCATACTCCCGTAGAGCCTATAAGCAACACTTACCGTACAGTTCGATCTCTTCGTCTGATATGTCGCATATCGAGTCTAGGGGGTGGAATCATCAGACCCTAATAAATCGATAAGTCATGTCGATGTGTGGCCTATAACCTTTCGAGAAACTACTGATAACACTTATCAGTAAATCTCATCTGCCCTGGCCAGGGACTTGTTGTTATAGCCAATCGTGCATAGCGCAACATTAACTCAATACCGGGAGAGACGAAACCCCTCCTATCTCTTACTGCCTCTATGTGACTCGGGACTGTACTTAAAAACCACCTGTTTGCACGACTCATTTGAGCCGTGGTAGGGAGAAAATCAAAGCACAGTGGGAACCACACAAGACACCATGACGATCTTGAGTCTACAGACTAACCTGTACAAGTGTCAACAGAGAACTACCATCTGACGATAGATATAGTACCATCAAGGACTTCTCGGCGAGTCCTGTTCGGTGTACTCATTCTTCAATGAGCACCTGTGTACTATCTCTGACGTCAAACACCAATGGCTGTAGGATCAACCATCACCACATACAGGGTCAAGAAACGTACACACTAGTATACTCTGGAATATAGATGCCCTGTCTCGATCCTCCCTCGACTAGGAACTGTTAAGGATGTGCTTGTAGACTACACAAGCCTCACTAGTATGATCTACATCATAGTCCTGGTAGTCAAGCCAACATCCTAAGGGCTTTATCAACATGTATCAATGAGATAGTAAACTAAAACAAGTGCACATGTTAAGATAAAGAGCAACCAGATAGCATACTATCATGTCGAGCAAGAAAGTCCTCTATATATATGTCCAAGCATCCACAATAATATACAATAATCGCCTCTAGGGCTTACATATTCCTAACAATCTCCTACTCGCACTAAGGCCAGTTGTTGTAGTATCGCATACCAAACATCCCAAAATGTCTCTCGAACCGTGTCTAGGGGAAGGCCTTCGTGAGTGGATCCGCTATGTTTTCCTTCGTGTCTACTCTCCTGACCTCGATCTCGCAGCGATCAATTATCTCCCGGATCAGGTGATACCGCCTCAGAATATGTCTGGATCGTTGATGGGATCGGGGTTCCTTGGCCAAAACCACAGCTCAATTGTTATCACAATACAAGGGTATTAAATCTTCAACTGATAGAACCACACCAAATTCAATAATGAACTTCTTCATCTAGACAGCCTCTTTTGCAGAATCGTTGGCAGAGATGTATTCAGCCTCCATCGTCGAGTCTGCAACGGCATCTTACTTAGAACTCTTCCAACATACCGCCTACTATTGAAGGTGAAGACAAGGCCCGAGACAGACTTGCTGTCATCCTTATCACTCTGGATGCTCGAATCGGTAAAAGACTCTACCTGGAGTTCTCCGTTATTATACACAAAGAACATCTCTTTAGTCCTTCACAAGTACTTAAGAATGGTATTCACAGCTATTTAGTGTTTCTCCCCTGGGTTGATTGATACCTACTTACCACACTAAGTGCGTAAGCTACATCCGATCTGGTGCGTAACATCGCGTACATGATAGAACCAACTGCAGAAGCATAGGGTATCACGTTCATGGGAGCCCTTTCCAAATCAGTCTTGAGAGACATCTCTTTGGAGAGAGTGATTCCTGAACAAGCGGGTAAATTACCATGCTTAGAATCTTCCATACTAAAGCTCTTTAGTATGGTGTCTATGTACCTAGATTGGGACAATCCCTACATCCTTTTAGATCTATCCCTATAGATCTTTATCCTTAGGATGTAGGAGGCATCACCCAGATTTTTCATGGAGAACTTTTGTGATAGGAAGAGTTTGACCGAGTGTAGCATAGGAATACCATTTCCTATCAAGAGTATGTCATCCACATACAATACGACGAAGACAACCTTACTCTCTACTACCATTTTATATATACATGGTTCATCTATGTTTTTGATGAAGTTAAACTTTTGACTGCTACATCAAAATAGATGTTCCAGCTCAGCGACGCCTGCTTTAATCCGTAGATTGACTTAAGCAGCTTGCATACCTTTCCACTACTCCCACTGTCTATGCAGCCCTCTGGCTGTGTCATATACACGCTCTCTTCTAAATCACCATTTAGTGTAAGTCCATGTTGCCCACCCCGGTACTTGCAGGGAGGCGGAAAACGGAATAAAAATCGAATTTTTATGAGCTTAGGCAACATGGACTAGACAAAGAAGGATCTTTGCTAAACAAAAACAAGCTAAAGCTAACTAGAAACTAGCTAAGTGCTAGAAAGGTTATACCTTGGGCTTTATGTCCTTCTCTCCTTGCTCCTTGGAGTGGTGGAAGGAGGTCACCTTAGTCGTCTTCTCACGTCGAAGAAAGATCCACCCGAAAGCCTCGACCTTTGGCTTCAACTCCAAGCTAGAAGTAACTAGGGTGCAAGAAGTGCTAATCCTTGAACCCTAAATGAGAGTAGAGATTATCAAGAAAGGGTTTTTCTCAAGCTCAAGTGTTTCTCAACACATGAGAGGGGAGAGCTTGAGGAAGAGGAAGAACAAGAGAGAGAAAGTAAATGATAGAATGAGAATAAAATAAACCATTCTCACATATATGTGTGAATTATTGTAATTAGATAATTAGCTAGATAATTGTCATGGTTAATCAAGACATGACCATTATCATTTCATTTTTAATGCAAATTGCAAGGATCAAAGAGCATCTTCCAAATGAAATGATGATGGTCAAAGTGTCCACAAGGTCAACAAGTCAAGGTGGGTCAAATGGTCAACAACCATAACCATGCACAATTATTAAACTAATATCAATTAATCATAATACACACATAATCATTAGGGTTAATACAAATGACAATAGTCATTAACCCTAATCAAAGTCCTCTCCCTCTGTCTCAAGCAACTGTGCATACGCACCCGTATTCGTGATCCGAGGAACACGAATAAAATGAGAAAAACCAATCCCAAATCATATACTAGGATTCGGCTTAAACCAAAGCCCGCTAGTATAAGCTGTCCGGACAGCAAACGTGTACAAGTGCGCGGATGTGAACAAACCCTGTCGCAAAACCATGCGACCTCTACTCATTTTGCCTAAAGGCGAATAGCTCTCTGTGTGGGACTCTAAAGACTCGACACTACGCTGGCAGTGGGTTTAACCACAGACCGCAAGCGGCACTAGCTGTACGTAACGGTCCCCAGGTAGATGTCGACAAGAAGACTGACGAGGTGAACCCCATCTGAACTCCTACTGAGCCTGTATGTGACAATCTCCGTACAGTCCGGTCTGTTCGTCTGATACATCGCATGGCGGGCCTAGGGGGGCGGTGAACGTCAGTCCCCTAATAGCGGTACAAGTCGTGTCGGAGTGTAGCCCAGAACACCCTGAGATAACACTGGAAACCTACCAGTATATCTCGCTTGCCCTGGCCAGGGACTACTCGTGTAATGGCTCTCCTGGACACAGCGCGATGTCAACACCCAATACCGGGAGAGACGAATCCTGTCTAACCTTCACTGCCTCCAAGTGCTTCGGGACTGCACCCAAAAACTACCTGTTTGCACGACTCCTTTGAGCCGTGGTAGGGTAGTAATCAAAGTGCAGTGGGAACACACTCGAGGCGAAGTGACTGTGTCAAGTCAGCGGACTAAGCTGTACTCATGTCACATGGGAACTGATAACTGACGATAGGTATAATACCAACCAACAGTTCCCGACGAGTCCTGTCCAGTGTACTCGTAACCTAACGAGCACCCGCATACTATCTCAAGTACGACGTACTGACGGCTGTGGGACAGACCGTCTCCCACGCTGGGATGAGAAGCGCATACGCTAGTCTACTCCGGAGTATCGATGCCCTGTCTCGATAGTCCAACGACTAGGGACCTGTAAGGATGTGCTTATAGATCACCCAGCTCCCACGAGTGTGAGCGCCATCACAACGCTGGTAATCAAGCAAAGATCCTAAGGGCTCTACTAATATGTATATCAGCGATATGCTAAAAGAAACACATGCACATATTAAAGAAGAAACAAACCAAGTAGCATACTACCATTTCGAGCAAGATTGTATATACAACTGTGAATATCCCAAGCTTCCATCAAGTAATATACAAACTAGTATGATACAGTAATGGCCTCTAGGGCATATACACTAACAATCTCCCACTTGAACTAAGGCCATGTACTGGCGTATCAAAGACCTATCATCTCGATCAGCCGCTCGAACTGAGTCTGGGGCAAGGCCTTGGTGAATGGATCTGCTGTGTTATCTTCTGAAGCAACCCTCCGAACCTCGATCTCCTGGCGATCCACGATCTCCCTGATCAGGTGATACCGCCTTAAGATGTGTCTGGATTTCTGATGGGACCTGGGTTCCTTCGCTAAAGCTATAGCCCCGTTGTTGTCGCAATACAGAGGTATTGGGTCAACAATGGACGGAACCACCTGAAGTTCTCTCAAGAACTTCCTCATCCAGACAGCTTCTTTTGCGGCATCAGATGCAGCGATGTATTCCGCTTCCATAGTCGAGTCAGCAACGGTTTCCTGTTTGGAGCTCTTCCAACACACCGCCCCTCCATTGAGGGTGAAGACAAAACCCGACATGGACTTGGAATCATCCTTGTCACTCTGGAAGCTGGAGTCAGCAAAGGCCTCAATCTGGAGGTCTTTTCCGCCATACACCAAGAACATCTCCTTAGTCCTTCTCAGGTATTTGAGAATGTTCTTTACTGCTATCCAATGTTTCTCCCCAGGGTTTGACTGATACCTGCTTACCACACTCGGTGCATAAGCCACATCCGGTCTGGTACACAACATCGCATACATTATAGAGCCTACCGCAGAAGCGTAGGGTATAATAGACATGCGATCCCTCTCCAAATCAGTCTTGGGAGACATCTCTTTGGAGAGGGTGATCCCGTGACAAGCCGGTAGATTACCGCGCTTGGAATCTTCCATACTGAATCTCTTCAGTATGGTGTCGATGTACCTAGACTGTGAAAGTCCTAATATCCTCTTGGATCTGTCACGGTAGATCCGGATACCCAGAATGTATGAGGCATCACCCAGGTCTTTCATGGAGAACCTGTGTGACAAGAACCCCTTGACAGATTGTAGCATAGGAATGCCATTTCCTATTAAGAGAATGTCATCCACGTATAAAACGAGGAATACTACAATTCTCGCTACAATTCTACAGTAGATGCATGGTTCATCTGGATTTTTGATAAAGCCAAATTCTTTGACCGTCTCATCAAAACAGATGTTCCAACTCCGCGATGCCTGCTTTAGTTCATAAATGGACTTAAGCAACTTGCACACCTTTCCGCTGCTCCCACTCTGAATGAAACCCTCTGGCTGGTCCATATAGACGCACTCCTCTAAATGTCCATTTAGAAAAGCTGTCTTTACGTCCATTTGCCAAATCTCATAATCGTGGAAGGCAGCAATAGCAAGAAGGATCCGAATGGATTTCAGCATAGCTACTGGAGAAAAGGTTTCTTCATAGTCCAAACCAGGTCTTTGACGAAAACCCTTTGCAACCAGTCTAGCTTTATAGGTCTCAACCTGTCCATCTACACCAATCTTCCTTTTGAAGATCCACTTGCATCCTACGGGTTTTACCCCATCTGGAGCAATGTCCAATGTCCATACTTTGTTGGTGTACATGGACTCCATTTCGGTCCGCATTGCATCCAGCTATTTTACCGAGTCGACGCTCTGAATGGCTTGCTGGAAGCTAGTAGGCTCATCAAGGTCTATGATGCAATCCTCTCTATCCCCGTCAATGAGAAAACCGTAGTATCTCTCGGGCGGATGAGACTGCCTACTACTCCTGCGGAGTGGCGTGGGAATGTCCTGATCTTTCGAACCCTCTGGTTCTACTAAGCTTTCAGTAATAGCTCGTGGTTCTGGAATTTCTTCCAGTTCTATTGCGCTCCCACTTAATTCTTTTTCTATGAACTGGTGTTCTAGAAAGTGGGCATGGCGAGAAACAAACACCTTTTGTTCCTCTTCGCAATAGAAGAAATATCCCTTGGAGTTCTTTGGATATCCCACAAACTTGCACTGTACTGAGCGTGCCTCGAGCTTGTCCGCATGCTGCTTTTTTACAAAAACTGGACATCCCCATATCTTAATGTGATTAAGATAGGGTCTCTTCCCACACCACATCTGATATGGTGTAGTAGGCACAGTCTTAGTTGGAACTCGGTTCAAAAGGTATGCTGCTGATTCTAGCGCATATCCCCAGAACGATTGCGGTAACTCAACGTTACTCATCATGGACCGTACTATATCCAATAGGGTTCAGTTCCGTCTCTCCGATACACCGTTATGTTGCGGAGTGTATGGAGGAGTAAGCTGAGAGAGAATTCCATTCTCTTTTAAGTAACCCAGGAACTCGGCACTCAAGTATTCACCATCTTGATCAGATCTCAGTGCCTTGATACTTTTGCCTGTTTGTTTTTCTACTTCATTCTTATATTCCTGGAATTTTTCAAAGGCCTCGGATTTATGTTTCATTAAGAAGACATAACCGTACCTTGAAAAGTCATCCGTAAAAGTAATGAAGTAAGAATAACCGCTTCGCGCATGTGTAGACATTGGACCGCACACGTCGTTGTGTACGAGTCCCAAGAGCTCGCTCGCTCTTACTCCGTGTCCAGTGAACGGAGTCTTTGTCATCTTTCCTTTGAGACAGGATTGACAAGTTGCATACGATTGATATTCGAACGGATCCAAATATCCTTCTGTATGTAACTTAGTCAACCTTCTCTCACTGATGTGACCCAGTCTACAATGCCATAAGAAAGTTTTATCAATTTCTGGAGACTTTCTTTTGTGTGTATTCTGGACATTGAAAATCTGTGGTTGGTTTAATACGTATATACCGTTGTTCAATGTACCTGACCCAATCAAAACTTGATTGAGGTGAATGTTCACTACATTACTTACAAATG
Organism: Agapanthus africanus; assembly: GCA_030015575.1. Lineage (NCBI taxonomy): Eukaryota > Viridiplantae > Streptophyta > Magnoliopsida > Asparagales > Amaryllidaceae > Agapanthus > Agapanthus africanus. Next base: position 197,848,040 of record CM057347.1, on the reverse strand, counting down.
CAAATTCATAACCTTCTTTAGATAATAAAGATACAGAAATGATATTATAGGTTGCATTTGGTACATAATAACAACTACGCAAAACCAAAAAGTGTCCATCCGACAATCCCAGGTGATAGTCCCCCACGGCCTCAGCATCCATGCTAGCACCGTTTGCAACTCTGAGGGTCATGTCACCTGCCTTCAAAACTCTACGCTTTCTCAACGCCTGCAAAGAATTACAGATATGAGATCCTGATCCGGTATCCAATACCCAGGATGTAGAGTTTATTGATAGACAGTTTTCAATAACATACACACCTGAAGCTGAAGCTGCAACTCGCTTCAAATCCTGTGTTCTGGCCTTCCAAGCCTTGCAATCCTGTTTCCAGTGACCACTTTTATGACAATAGAAGCATTCTTCCTTCCCCACCACCTTTCCCGCTATCTTTGTTGCTTTTCTTTTTCCCTTCGTATCCACTTTACCGACACCGCCTCTTGGTTTGGCGGGGGCTTTCTTCTTCTTGCCTTTGGCTTTCGCCCTGGACCGAGAAGAGGAAGATCCTCCTACAAACAAAGTGGATGTCTCCCTACCCTTCTGTAGGGTGCCCTCAGCACTCCTCAACATGTTCAGAAGTTCGGAAAGTTCAACCTCCTTTCCTTGCATGTTGAAGTTAAGAATAAACTGGGCGTAAGTGGAAGGAAGGGACTGGAGAATCAAATCAGTATAGAGTTCATTCTCCAACATGGTCCCAAGGTCCGCGAGCTCCTCTATGTAGCCAATCATCTTAAGCACGTGTTCCGCTACCGATGATCCGACGGCCAACCTTGCCGAAAATAACTTCTTCGACACTTCGTATCTTGCGATACGAGACTGCTCTCCATACAGTTCTTTTGTATGAAGAAATATGGACTCTAGGTCCATATTCTCGTGCCTCCTCTGATGTTCGTTGTCCATCGAGGCAAGTACGAGGCATTTGGCCTTCGCGCAATCTATTTCCCATGTCTTACGGATTTCCCTATCCGCGACACTGGTTTTGGGACCTGGGACAGGGGGAGCTTTGGTGGTAAGGACATACCCCAACTTGTCGTAAGTGATAGCCATCTTGACATTCCTGAGCCAATCTTTGTAGTTTGGCCCTGTCAATATGTTTTTATCTAGTAATAACTTAAGTCCGGTCATGTTGAATGGTCGCTGCAATTAGGAGAGAGAAAAGAAACACTTTAGCATGATGCTCTTGCAAGTTTAGAGTGGTTTTTAATTTGTCTAAACTGGATGGCTCCCACTATCTCTCGAATCCCTTCTCAAACCGTAAAGAAAGGATTAGTCAGGATCAATCTCACCGTACAATACTTGCTTAACCGTTCAGCCATGCCAGTGTCGGTACTTCGAGGAAGGTTTTCCAACGCTTTCGCGAAGTTCCTTAATTAAGTAACCTCTTTTCCCTGTGGGCGTAGCCCCGCTAACACCTTTCTAGACACCTACTAAGTTTATAGCATTGATCGTTAAGTAAGAGTTTTCCCGAGGAGTAGCATATACTCACAGTAGGATCGGGATCCAAATATCATCGCGTGATAAAACTGAAGGAATCCTACCAGAATTATCACACTCCAAATGGTATGCAGCGCTAGCAAGTTTCAGTACTTATGAAACTCCCGATGTGAATTTTTGCCCCATGCTCTTATGACCTTGGCGTGAGGTCAAAATGTCATAAGTCACATGTCAAGTTCTTCCCATCATTATCCTGGTTAATTTGAACCCGCCCGTACCTACCCTTGACGTAGGCCAAAATGGCAGTACGACTGTCTCAAACCAACGCATTCTATCTATGCAACAAATAAATATCCGGCAGCTACCAATCACTATGCCTTGGCGTGAGGTCAAAATACATAGCTTGAATACTACCGAATATTTAACTGAAATGATGGAGGGCTACGGATGGTTTTGGCGAAACCGTGAACGTAGTGAACTTGATATAATCGATGGAACGAGATATCTTTTAAAAGGAGTGGTTCAAGCTCCGCGTTTAAAAGTTTAGTTTTGAAAAGAACCGAGTGGTTTTCAAAGTGTTCCAATCGACTTTTACTTGGTTTATTTTCTTGCATTAGTTCTTTTAATGCGTCCCATCATTTAATCCTACCATTGCAGAAAACAACCAAAATATGACGTACGCTTATGCCACTCGCATTCGCCACGGGGCCCCGTCATCACCCGTTAGGTTACTTAACTAACGACAGAGCGGGGGCTGGGCTAGCGCGGCTGTAAAACATAAGCAACGCCTAAATAGTTATCATATATAAATATATAGCAATGATAGACATTACAGATCACAGATGAATACATTGGATATACTAGGAATCCGCAATCCGTTCGAGCCTGCAACGAAAAGCGGATTACACGGTCGCGGTGAATAGCCAATACCCCACCCAAGACCCCTACGGGTGCGGCAAACTACCCGCCAAGTACCCAAAGCGAAGCAACCTCCCTCACCACCGTGAGTAGGCCACTCGACACTTCGAGATACCCGGTAGTTTGTGCACCCCCTCCATAGGTCTATCCTAAGAGCAAAAATAGTAAAAAGAATTATACAATGACGGCTATAACCCCGACCCGGTTGTGCGGACAAACAAATAATAATATTACATCAATTTACATATTACAATGAATGAAAGAAAAAGCAACACTCATCTCACATCCACCCCGGCTATTCATCCGCGACAATCCAACCCATTCATATACACATACTATCATCAATCACAGATCACAGATATGTATAACCCCGACTGATCGACATATAGCGATTAGCCGACGTTCAATACATATAAACATCACAGATATAACCTTTTAGTCAAAGTGTATTGAAGTTCGGAAAAAAATACGGATATATAGGCCCCCAAAAACAAATTTCTATTCTGGAAAATCTGGGCACATATAAACCATCTTAAAAATCCTAAAACCAAGCCAGAAAAACACTGCACCAAACTCGACCCAGTGAAGAGCCAAGACAGGCGTGGTTGCACGGCAATAGCTTGCTATTGCCGCGGAACCGCGGCTCTTTGGTCGAATCACTGGATCGTTTTTTGTGGCTTTCTTCACAAAACCCTGAGATGATTTTTGGAGTATAATAAATTTTATTTTGAACAGAAAAAAATTAACAGAAACTTAGGGTTTTGAAAACTCGGTTTTTCGATTTTTCCGATTCGAACTTCGATACACTCTACTACCTAGCTAGTTTATGTTTAGTTAGGCTCTGATACCACTGTAAGTCCACGTTGCCCACCCCAGTACTTGCGGGGAGGCGGAAAACGGAATAAAAATCGAATTTTTATGAGCTTAGGCAACATGGACTAGACAAAGAAGGATCTTTGCTAAACAAAAACAAGCTAAAGCTAACTAGAAACTAGCTAAGTGCTAGAAAGGTTATACCTTGGGCTTTATGTCCTTCTCTCCTTGCTCCTTGGAGTGGTGGAAGGAGGTCACCTTAGTCGTCTTCTCACGTCGAAGAAAGATCCACCCGAAAGCCTCGACCTTTGGCTTCAACTCCAAGATAGAAGTAACTAGGGTGCAAGAAGTGCTAATCCTTGAACCCTAGATGAGAGTAGAGATTATCAAGAAAGGGTTTTTCTCAAGCTCAAGTGTTTCTCAACACATGAGAGGGGAGAGCTTGAGGAAGAGGAAGAACAAGAGAGAGAAAGTAAATGATAGAATGAGAATAAAATAAACCATTCTCACATATATGTGTGAATTATTGTAATTAGATAATTAGCTAGATAATTGTCATGGTTAATCAAGACATGACCATTATCATTTCATTTTTAATGCAAATTGCAAGGATCAAAGAGCATCTTCCAAATGAAATGATGATGGTCAAAGTGTCAACAAGGTCAACAAGTCAAGGTGGGTCAAATGGTCAACAACCATAACCATGCACAATTATTAAACTAATATCAATTAACCATAATACACACAAAATCATTAGGGTTAATACAAATGACAATAGTCATTAACCCTAATCAAAGTCCTCTCCCTCTGTCTCAAGCAACTGTGCATACGCACCCGTATTCGTGATCCGAGGAACACGAATACAATGAGAAAAACCAATCCCAAATCATATACTAGGATCCGGCTTAAACCAAAGCCCGCTAGTATAAGCTGTCCGGACAGCAAACGTGCACAAGTGCGCGGATGTGAACGAACCCTGTCGCAAAACCATGCGACCTCTACTCATTTTGCCTAAAGGCGAATAGCTCTCTGTGTGGGACTCTAAAGACTCGACACTACGCTGGCAGTGGGTTTAACCACAGACCGCAAGCGGCACTAGCTGTACGTAACGGTCCCCAGGTAGATGTCGACAAGAAGACTGACGAGGTGAACCCCATCTGAACTCCTACTGAGCCTGTATGTGACAATCTCCGTACAGTCCGGTATGTTCGTCTGATACATCGCATGGCGGGCCTAGGGGGCGATGAACGTCAGTCCCCTAATAGCGGTACAAGTCGTGTCGGAGTGTAGCCCAGAACACCCTGAGATAACACTGGAAACCTACCAGTATATCTCGCTTGCCCTGGCCAGGGACTACTCGTGTAATGGCTCTCCTGGACACAGCGCGATGTCAACCCCCAATACCGGGAGAGACGAATCCTGTCTAACCGTCACTGCCTCCAAGTGCTTCGGGACTGCACCCAAAAACTACCTGTTTGCACGACTCCTTTGAGCCGTGGTAGGGTAGTAATCAAAGTGCAGTGGGAACACACTCGAGGCGAAGTGACAGTGTCAAGTCAGCGGACTAAGCTGTACTCATGTCACCTGGGAACTGATAACTGACGATAGGTATAATACCAACCAACAGTTCCCGACGAGTCCTGTCCAGTGTACTCGTAACCTAACGAGCACCCGCATACTATCTCAAGTACGACGTACTGACGGCTGTGGGACAGACCGTCTCCCACGCTGGGATGAGAAGCGCATACGCTAGTCTACTCCGGAGTATCGATGCCCTGTCTCGATAGTCCAACGACTAGGGACCTGTATAAGGATGTGCTTATAGATCACCCAGCTCCCACGAGTGTGAGCGCCATCACAACGCTGGTAATCAAGCAAAGATCCTAAGGGCTCTACTAATATGTATATCAGCGATATGCTAAAAGAAACACATGCACATATTAAAGCAGTGACAAACCAGTAGCATACTACCATTTCGAGCAAGATTGTATATACAACTGTGAATATCCCAAGCTTCCATCAAGTAATATACAAACTAGTATGATACAGTAATGGCCTCTAGGGCATATACACTAACATTTAGAAAAGCGGTCTTGACGTCCATCTGGCAGATTTCATAGTCATGGTATGCAACAATAGCAAGTAGGAACCTGATGGACTTAAGCATAGCCGCTGGAGAAAATGTCTCATCATAGTCGACACATGGTTTTTGACGAAAACCTTTTGCTACAAGTCTAGCTTTGAAGGTCTCAACCTTTCCTTCTGCACCAATTTTCTTCTTGAAGATCCACTTTCTCCCAATGGGGTATACCCCTTTAGGAGAAACTTCCAAAGTCCATACTTTGTTGGTGTACATAGATTCCATCTTAGATCACATAGCATCCAACCATTTCACAGAGTCCCCACTTGTGATGGCCTGCTCGAAACTAGTTGGGTCATCATCTTCCATGATGCAATTCTCGCTCCCACTGTCTATGAGAAAACCGTAGTATCTCTCAGGTGGGTGAGAAAACCTACTAGATATATAGAGTGGCTATGGTTCGTCTGGGACTATTGAATCCTCCGGTTCTACCAAATCTTCTATTGTAGTTTGTGTTTCTGGAACTTCTACCAGCTCTACCGTGCTCCCACTAATTTCTTTTGCAAGAAATTCCTTTTCCAAAAAAGTAGCGTGTTGAGCAACAAACACCTTATGTACCTCGGTGTGGTAGAAGATATACCCTCGCGAATGTTTGGGATATCCAACAAAATTACATAAAAAGACCTTGCCTCGAGTTTGTCCGGATTTTGCCTTTTGATATAAGCCGGACAACCCCATATCTTAATGAAATTAAGACATGGTCTCTTCCCCTCCCATATCTCATATGGAGTGGTAGGCGCAGACTTGGTAGGAACCCTATTCAATATATAAGCAGCTGTTTCAAGCGTAAATCCTTAGAAGGAAATAGGTAACTCATCAACACTCATCATAGAGCGCACCATATCTAAAAGGGTGTGATTCCTCCACTCCGATACACCACTGTGCTGTAGTGTATAAGGAGGAGTAAGCCTAGAGAGAATCCTATTCTCTTTTAGATAATCTCAGAATTCCGTATTTAAGTATTCACCTCCTCGATCAGATCAAAGGATTTTAATACTTTTACCTGTCTGGTTCTCTATTTCGCTCTTATATTCTTTGAACTTCTCAAAAGTTTCAGATTTGTATTTCAACAGGAACACATGTCCGAATCTTGAGAGATCATCGGTGAATGTAATGAAGTACGGGGAACCATTTCTGGCATGCGTAGACATAGGACCGCATGCATCACCATGTATCAGTCGCAAGAGTTCAGTAACTCTTGCTCCGTGTCCCTTAAATAGAGTTTTGGTCATCTTACCTTTGAGACATGACTGACAAGTTTCATAAGTTGTAAATTTGAATGGTTTCAAATATTAATCTTTATGCAACATAGCTAGTCGAGTCGTATTGATATGACCAAGTCAACAGTGTCACCAGAAGGCTTCGTTCATTTCTGAACTTTTCCTCTTGTGTGTGTTTTATATATTTAGAACTGTATTTTGATTTAGAACATATAAACAATTACACAACGTACCAAGCCCAATCAACACTTGATTTAGAAAAATGTTCATAACATTTTTCTCTATGCAAAGTTATATCCTTCTTTATCTAATAAAGAAATGGATATTATAAAGAAATCGAGTAGTTTACAAAACAAACCGAGTGGGTTGTAGCATATGCTAGATTTTGCTAAAGAGGTCATTTTCGGTGAAGGGATCTAGGCTCTTTCCTTATCGAATGAGGTGTTGGATATTCATAATGGAATGCCGCTATGCAAAGTAAGAACTAGAGCTACCTTTTTGAAAAATTTGATTCTACAACATATTTTAGATTTCTTTTCTTTTCATTAATCTTATTAATGAAGTCCCATCAATTATGTTTCCTAAACATCATAGAAGAAACGAAAATAAAACAAACATATATACCATATGCATTCGCCACAGGGACCGGGTCTTCACCGTAAGGTTACTTAACTTACGGCAGGGCGGGGTCAGGACTAGCGCGGATCCAAAACATATATAGTGTACACCAATATATCATATATATAAGTAGCATTCGTCTCACGCAGTTATATGATCACATCACATCACAAAACAGCAGAAGTAGATATATGAAATATAGGATATACTCGGAGATCCGTGTTTTAGATTAAGCCAGTAACGAAAAACACGGATTCGACGATCATGATGAATAGCCAAGCCCACACCCCTAGACCCCTACGAGAGCAGCATGCAACCCTGCCAATTCTAGAGTTAGCCGACCGGTCTCGACTCCTCTAGATGGCCTCCCACTGGAATCTAGAACCGTGTTACTTGTGCTCTCCGCCTTGGGTCTATCCTAATGCGGTAAAGTAAATAATATACATCGAATGGAGACAACAACCTCAATCCGGAAGTGTCCTAATAAAAGAATATTACGTACAATTATTTACATGAATGAAAATTGAATGACTCTCATCTCAGATAAAAATCCCGGCTATTCAATCACAACGATCAAATATAACATATCGATATCAACACAATAACATCACATACATCAACATAAGTAAATATGCGTATCCCTAATGTCGTTGTCATATAGCAATGAGATCGGGGATACTTCCACATATTACACTTACGGTCGCAGAAAAGAAATGAAAACTACATTAATTAGAATCTGCATCTATAGACATCATAATCCCGGATTATCATATATTCTAAATTTCATGTTGATCAGTCAAAATTATTGCACATTTGTCTAGACATTTTCCCTATTATTGTTTACTACTAAAAGGTGTTAATTATAAATAAAGAACATATGTGGGTTTATTTGTTAAAAAAATTATTATCATATGTTTCTTTATTTATAATTAATAAAATTAGGGTAAATATATGTATATAATATTCAAATAAAATATTCATATTAAAAATATTCCTAATCAATATTCTTAAGATATCATATCATATAATTGGTTAGAATCATATCTCAAATAAAACAAATACTACTAACAAGATAATTTTAAGATATTGTGCAGATATTATAATAAGATTACCTTCAGGTCTGAACTATGAGTAGGAGATTCACAATAAATCGAAATATCAAACCGAATCCGCCGAATTCAGGAGCAAATGGAAGAATCTTGCAACGGAAGAGACTAAGAGATATATTTTTAGAATCTTTTTATCAGATGGATCTCCAAATATCGAGAAGAAAAGGCAAAAAAAATTTAGCGGCACGAACCCACCAAATGGCGGTGGAAGCGCGGTCAAATAAGGCTATAGGCGGCGGTTCAGCAGTCATTTGGGATCTGAATCTTCAGGGTCTTGATCGTAATTTCACACACTTCAATATGTAATCTAGGGTTTCATATTCCAGAGCCTATAAAAGGACCGAGAACTATACATTCATCTACCCATCGATCGAGAGAGAGATCTAGCGAGAAACTAGGTTTTTGTAATTTACTTTTTCAACAAGCAATTTTGTAATGCGCTAGTTGATCAATAAAGGTAGTCTTTTCTTTTAATCTTTGTCACATTACTTTTCTGCATTACTTTCCGCACTATATTCTTTACTTTATTTTCCGCATTACTTTCTGCACTTTTAAATTTTAATTATGGGTTCATTCATCTTCCACTTCTCTTTTAAATCGCTAATATCCATGAGCGAGTAAATTCTTGCTTGCTAGGGTTTATAGGATAGGGTAGAATAATGGATGGAAAATCCCTTAAATTCTTTTGATGTTTTAATTTTTATAAATTTTACCAAAATAAATGTTAACTCTCTTATCGGGCGCGCTATCAATTAATGATAGTCACGACCACGATTTGGGATTCGTTAATACTTTTTTTGTTAAGGGCTTGAGATAAATAGAGATCAATAGAAGGACAAGGGGCAGTAGAGGGAAACCCTAATTTCCTCCAAGAACCCTAATCTACATTCATCGCTACCTTTCTAGTATTAAATAATTAAAAGATAAAAAGAATTATTTTTAAACCTCTATCCATTAACTACTAAGTCCTATAAACCCTGCAAACCCTCTTCTTATAAAATCTTCAACCTTCTTAGAATAAATGATCAAAACTCCTCTCCTCTTTTCTCAACTCGTCTAAAGCAAGAAAAGAAGTTCACCGTTTCTCTGTGGACGACCTGTACTCAGGAGCGACTAGCTATTGCGACACCGTTATTGATTGCGGTTATTTACAACATACATAGACACATTTTCATGATCAATCAAATGGCGTCATTGTCAGGGAAACAGTCGTAATTATTTTTCTTGTTATTCGGGTTGATTTCGAATATAAAACCATAGAACATAAAAAATTATAATAAAAATAAAAAACCACATTTTGTATTTTTAATGATTTTGTGCGAGTTTTGCGAGAAATTTGGAGCACTTGGAGTGAACCAACAGAGATTAAGAGATTGTCAAATAGGAGCAGAGAAACATTAAAGTGTGGTGCCAAAATTTGAAAGGGAGATTCCATCAAACGGCCGCGGAACCGCGGCCCAAAGGAGCTCTTGGCGGCGGAAGCGCGGCTATAGTGTGGAGTTAACCACCCAAATTTTTTGGTATTATCCTATAGTCTGCTCCTCTCTTCTACAGCTCCAATAAACTGTTTTTACCTGTAGAATTCTTTGAAAACAGCGCTGCTAAAAATTTCTTTTTGGGTGTTTTAGATTTTGGTTTGTTTTACATATTTAAAACGAACATTAAGGGGAAAGAAACCCAGATTCTGATTAGGTGAGGATTTCATCACCTTTCCTAGGCTCCACAAATCACAAACAAGCATACGCATCACCCTACATTAATAAAAAATATCAAGACCAAGCCTCTAAAGACATTCGCGCTCAATTAGGACAAAGAAGGGTCGTGGGTAATTTATTGCTTATCCGCATTTCTCTTGTAGTGTCTAAGGCAAGTGTGACTAAGGAAAGTGGTTACTTAATTAGGCCCGCTATTTCGGTGATTCGTATAGCGGATACCTCCCACTTACCTGGCTGCAAGATTGATAAGGAGGTGATAGAGGATTTATCCTACGTCTTGTTCTTTGGAAGTTTAGGAGCGGTCAAGCAATTTGACCTAGGTGACCCTTGTTCTAGGTATTATTTGTGCACGTTTGTCGAGTCTCTTTTTCCAAGCAAAGCAATTTCAAAAATCCAAAAAAAGAGCTTAAAATTATTACCATTTCACCTTCTTTTCTTTTCATTCTCTTATAATGGGTAACCAAAACCGACCAACTCTTTCCGAGCTTTGCTACAAATAACCAGATATTTCTTATTATCGTAATTGCTTTGGTACAAATCCTGACCCTACCATTTCTTTAAGGGATAGGATAGAGCGCGCTAGAAATAACAGTTGGACACCTTACTCAAAGTCCTATCAACCGCGTCAAAATTCAATACCTTCTTATGTTGATAATCTTTTTAAGGCTAGTGAGGAAACTTCTAAACCTATGTCCATTGCTGAGCATATTGCTAAGGCCCGTAGCCAAAGTTTCATACCTTTCACTGCTCCAAAACCGTTAGGACAACAATCACAATTATTTCCATATGAAAATGTTGATACCTCTTTTGAGGCGAATACGGCAACATTTAAATCCATGACCATTGCTGAGCAAATTGCAAAAGCCAGTCGCCAACTAACCAACAAATCTCAATATTCTTCATATCACAATATTGATCCTAATCCTGTTTATGAAACTTGGAAACACCCTTCTAACTTTTATCAACAGTACCAAGCTTTCACACCCTCTCATGTCGATATTTCTCTTGAGGCTAATGTGGCAATTCGTAAACCCATTTCTATTGCGGAACACATTGAACTCACCCATAGACAACAATTAAACACATTCCAACCATACTCAACTTTTTCACCTTATCTGGACAGTGCTTCTGAAAATCAATTAGGAAGTTCCACGTTCAAAGAGAATCCTTCAGTGAAATTTCTTCACAAACCATACCTAGTCTTGAAATAGAGTTGGAATTGAGTAGTGGGAAAGAACCTGGGATCTCTCAAAGTCAAACCAAAACCAATTCTTTTGATCTCGACACCTTCCATCCTGAACCCCAACCGAATATATTTAATGATCAACCGATTAATAATCTAATTGATGAGGTGTCCGAGAATAACATGTTTGACTTGCCCAATCATGAGTGTGATAGAGAGCCTTATACCATTCCAAATCAAATCGATACTTATTCGACTACACTTGACATTTCAAACCTTCCAATTCCATCATGTGAACTAAGTGATCCATTGATTGAGGATAATATAATTGATGAATTTTTAAAGAACCATTCGTCTGATTTGACTAAAGGTGCTAGTGAGATCGGTGATGAGAATATCCTTGAAGATGAACTCTCTATGTTGGATGAGTTGGATTCACCGACCCCTCACGTCCCTTCCATTGAATGTGAACATCTTTCGGTGCATTTAACTGATCCTATTCATACCACCAACCTATCCGATATGCAAAACGATAGTCAGCCTTCATCTCATATATCTGGTTCAAAAATACTCGACAGCCAAATTTGTTTACCCATTTCATTACAAACTTTCTTTAGTTCTTCTTCTCATCTTCTTTCAGTTCCACCGAGATTTGATGAACCACACCTCGATATTTCGAGTTCTATGATTCTTGCAAGACCACTCGAGTTAGACTCTTTTAAGGATAAGGTAGATGAGTTTTTCGAGTCTCCTACCACCATAATTTCTGACGAATCGAGTGTTTTCAATCTAGATGCGCAACAAATTGATCTTGAAACTTTCAACTTTCCTAGTGAATCTTCCTATTCCACTGATTCCATTCTTTTTGATGAGATCATCATCGATGAAAGTTTCGAAAATATTTTCGCCGAAGAACTCGCTTTCCTTAATGACTTGGATGCTGTGATGCATCAACCTCCACTGGAAATTCATGCGCCCCTGTTTGAGGCCGAAGAAATTGAACCGCCACTCCTTCTTCTTATCTCATACGAGAATGCGACTATTCCACCTATTCCTTATCTTTCACATTCTCGTTTTCATTCACCATCACTTTTCGTCTCTACCAACCGAGACGTAAAACCTTTCGATTACACCTCTTATCTTACCCCCACTTCATCTGTTCTCGATACTCTTATTTCTGTTTCTTCTACTCGAGACATGATACAACCTCCATTTTTATACAGTCTCGAGTCTTCTTCACGTACATCCGTTTCGCATTCTTCTACCAACCATAGTGTTACCTGGATAAAGTATTTGAATGGTTGGTTTTAACTTTTGGTCTCTGTAAAGCTTTGAGTAGACCAATAATATTTACCCCCCTCTTATGTTGAATTTTAATGTTTAGTAAGGAAAACACTGTTTTACTCAAGTTTGGGGGGGGGGGGGAAGAAGAAGAAATATTTTTTAAATGGCTCCTGAAAGAAAAGAAATTTTTGCACGATTGTTAGCCAAAAACAAATTTGGGGGAAGATTTCAATGTCATTCACTCTTGACCCCTTCTTTATACCATCTTATTTAACTGTTCCTCCTAGTTTTCGGGTTTTGAGCTTACAGGACAACATTAGTGAGGACAATGCTGCAAACTAGTTTGGAGGATGGTTTGTATATATCCACGCATCATATTTAAATATTGCATTGCATAAATTTTGAAAATGAAAGTTAGAAAGTGAAAAATGCATATGAAAAAAGGAAGAGATTTAAGAAATGCAAGAAAATTAGATATTTTTAAAATGAAGCTAGTAATACGTAGTCATGAGCCGTTGTCCCAAAGGTTAGTAAGATGAAGAAATCACTAATCTGCGGATAGAAATAAGTCTGAAAAATAGTCTCTATTCCTGAGTCCAAACTTCTGAATGTTGATACTATACTATATGCACTTACACACATCTTAAAACTTGAGATAGTAGAGGATACCTTGAAATACTCTTGTCTAAAAACCTTAGTATGAAGGAAAAAAATATAAATTAACAAAATATAAGTGGTGTATAAAAAAATTTATTAATTAAAAAGAAAAATGAACACTGGTTTTGTAATTACTTAAGGTAGCATAAAAAAACTATTGCGAGGGTGCCTTCACACCTAGTGCCTTAAACCAAGTTTGGGAGTCACTGCTAAGCCTTAGGTGTTGCAAGACTAGGATATTGCTAATTACGCCTTAATAAGTGAGCACATTCGGTAATCGGTTGGTCAGTACCTCAAGAAGTATTAACAGTCGCATGAAGAATGTGTGAACAAATCCATCTAAAACATCACCGACTAAAAAGTACTAAGGAAGATGTACAAAGGGTATGATAGTTTTGTTAGTCAATGTTGCGTACCCCACGTGTTCGCGGGTAGGCGAAATTAGCAAAAAATGATTTTTACGGGCTTCGCAACATCGAGTTTAAACAAGGATCGAACATAAAGCCTTAGCTAGCAAACTATATGAGGTTTAACTACTCGGATGAATGTTATACCTCGTAGAATCGTGTCCTTCTTATCTTCTCGCTGTCCTCCTTCACCTCGCAAGCTCCTTGGAGTGGAAATGGATAGCACCTCCTCGTAGTCTTCTCGAAGTCGAAGAAGATCCACCGGAAAGTTCCAACCTTGAGCTTAACCTCCAAGTTGAGGCAACTAGATCACCTGGTGTTCTAAACTAAGTGTCACGACCCGAACTTTGGCATGTGACGGCACATAAACCACGTAATGTCTGCAGGCATAACGCAATTGAAGTAAGCCGAAAACCCAGCAATCTAAACCATAAAAAGTAGTAAGTGATAAGAGCATTGTTAAAAGCTTTTGGGAATCTCAAGTAAAAATTCTTTAAAGTCCAAATTTACTTTCTTTAAAATTTTGGCAGCACCTCCTTTGTAAAAACTAGCCCCGAAAAGGGTACAAACATAAGATATAAGTATAGCTTCCCGAACGGGAGAAAACCACGCCCAAAGGCGGGAACAACCACCACAAGCAAATATACGACGCCGTAGCGAAGAAAATGGACGAAATAGGGTTAAAACAACATAAAGGATAAGCTGCATAACAAAAGCCGGCTCACACGAGCATGACACCCAGAGTCACAAAAAAAATACAATATCGTCCTTACATCTCGTCTCTAAGTCAATACATGAAAGTAGTAGATGGAGAGTACTAGATACAATAAGATATACAATGAGCATCATCAGATAACCGCAAAACCCACCTATAGCAAAACTGCTCACTGTCAGCCGTAGCGGTATCCGCTGCAAAAGATGATACGATAAGGAGAAGAAGCCCTGCCGCTACCACTCTGAGGGACAACCTGAAAAAACACTGTAGCACAATGGGGGTGAGTTGCCAACTCGTGAATAGTAAATAACATCATGCAGGTAATCGCAGGTATGCACGTACTGCGATAATCTATCACATGCAACTGATAGTATAATATGGCAATATGTATATGCAATAATTATGAAAGGTACTCTATCAGGCACTACTAAAACATGAAGCAATGCATATCAATAAATGCTGAGTATGGGATAAAACATATCATCATCACGGAATCCTCATCGTGGAAAAACCAGTATCCCTCAATGACACTCCAAATCCCAATACCTCAGGCACCACATCCTCAGATCGGCCCTCATATCCTGTAAATCTCATGGAACCTGAGTGTCCAACATCGACACTCAAAAACATCATGAAAACTAGTGTCCAGCATCGACACGTAAATCCTCATATCATGGCTCCATTTGCGGGATCGGCCCGCGTGCTCCGGCAGAACGGTCGGTCCATGTCCATCTCATAACCCGGTCGGTATCTTCCAGATAACCGCCGAGTCCAAATACTATCACCGATAGGCAGTGCACCTCCCCTGCCAGGCTCATCGGCTAATCCATCGACATCATTTTCTTACCCCGGGGTACCATACCGGGTCCACCATGTACCCGCACACGGCCTCATCCAACTCCTCGCATCGGGTTTCTAACACAAGTCTCAGAACCGAGAAATCTCATGGTGGATGCATCGAAATATCATATCAAGAGAAACTAGGTTTTTCAAACAATGCATAAATTCTTGAAATACCACGGTCCTCAAATCCATAAAATCACATGAAATCCATATCTCAATGCGTAAATCCATGAAATATAATATATGCAACATAAAACAGTAATATGAGCATATCAAAGAAAAACCGCTATTTAAATGCATCAAGTTATTAAATATATCACGCGGTTCCTAATTTCTCCAAAGTCCATGCAACATCATATAAAGGTGAACATGTAGCTATAGCAAGGTATATGTGTAAGCATGTAGGCATAGCAAGGTATATGTGTAAGCATGTAGGTATGCAAGGCATATGTGTAAGCATGTAGGTATGTAAGGCATATGTGTAAGCATGTAGGTATGCAAGGCATATGTGTATGCGATATTTCATATGCACAATGGAATAAGAATCAATGTCTCAATTGTCCCTAACCAATACAATATCACATATGTATGTGTGTTGTGCGTGTCATGGCAATTACCGACGGTGTGAGTGTAGCATACCATTAGTGCTCGTGCAACATGAACCGTTAATAATAGTGCAGTGTCCAATGGGTACAAGTCCAGGCACAACAAGCGATAATATGCAATGAAGTTCATGCACAATCTCTATGTACATATACTTATAATTAATAATCTTATCATTGAATCTAGCCTAGACGCATAACGCCATGCGGGCGATTCCTCTGTAGATGTTAAATCTACTCACAGATGATCTTGGGCTAAGTAAAGCCAACTACTTGCTTTCCACTCTTCGCAGCGTCCGAAGTCCCCCCTGCGATCCTAAAATCATACAACAATCATAACAAGTTCATATTAGAAATCGAGTAATAACACATACAAACTACGTTTGACCGACGCACCAACTCCAAACAAACTCTCAAGTGTTCGTCTAGTGGCTAACGTGCGTAGCGACACTACGAAACCAACCTAAGAGCAACAGCTACACAAAGTACACGAACCGTGTCGGATAACGTAATGTGCATAGTCAAAACACTAGAAACAAGCAGAGTGATCCCAGATTTTGTATACAGTCAAAACATAAAAATCAAGCAGTACCAAACACTTCTAAACAACTGCAGACAGCTACCCTACAAAACCCAATCCCCAACTCCCCAAAAGAACCGAGGTCGCCGGATTTTCCTATATTATCGCCGGCCAAAAACACCCAGGTGGGGTTCGTGCTTCAGGTGTTCACTCAGAGTCACTAGTACAACACTACTACATTGCTAGATTTTCCAGTATACACTCGGGGTCACATCAGAGCACAGATATCCTATAATGACACTAAAAATACGATATGTGCACAAAACTATACTTTTAGTGTTCTAAACTGAAACTAATAAGCTACACAACATTATGAAATCCTATTTAACAGTTAGAGAGCACTACCTTCCCAAACTTGTTCAAAACCCTAGCTTTCCAAGCTCCAAGAGATCTCCATAGGCTCTAGATCAAGTTTAACAAAGGGTTTAGTGAGTTTTGTGAAGGTTTTGCAAGGTTTAGTGAAGAAGAGGTGAGGGTTTCAGTTTGAGGGAAGTGGAATAATGAGAATGATTGAGAATGAGAGAGAGTGAGATGATAATGAGAGAGTGAGGTGATAAGGATGAGAGGGTGAGTGTAGGGTGAGTGTATCCTTACACTTACTCTCTCCCTCTCCTTCATCAATGCTTGCATTAAAGCCCTCATGACTCACCTAGCCACCTCTCCCAATCCAAAATACAAGGATAACTCTCACAACAAATATCTAAGGGCAAGGTTAATCAAGGCATGGATTAGTTTAAAGTGTCATGTCCACTAAACAAGGTTAACACTAAACAACCCCCATGTTAACATGCACAAGTGTGTGTAACCCAAAACAAATAATAATAAAATATTGATTAATCTAAATAAAATGTGAGAAATCTATTTTGGTAAAATTTTTACTAAAAACTTGCAGTATCGCTTAATTAACACTAATCGCATTCTAAGGTGTTACAATCTCCCCCCTTACAGAAATTTGTCCCCGAATTTAAAATTCTTACTATGCGTACCTTCAAGGAGATGATGGAAAACTTCTGCATCTCGCTCGCAGCCTCTCTAGTGAATCTCCTCACTAGACGGCTACGCTAAAGAACCTTCACAGATGGCAAGACCTTTGACCGAAGTTTCTCCACCTGCCGATCCACTATAACTATCGGCTGCTTGGTGCATGAAAGATCGTGTCCACATTGAATCGTCTGGTGCTAAATCATGTTAGATGGGTCATGAAGGTATTTGTGAAGTATCGACACAAGGAATACGGGGTGAACATCCGGAAATCTGTATGGAAGTGCCAACGATAGGCAACGGAACTAACTCGCTCAAGGATCTCAAAAGGACTTACAATCTGGGACTAAGCTTCCCTTCTTCCTAAAACTCATCACGCCCTTCATCGGAGAAATCCGTAGGAATACATGATCTCCCACTGCGAACTCAAGTCTGCGATGACGACGGCCGGCATAAGACTTCTGTCTGTACTGGGCTGCTCTCATCCTGTCCTGAATCAACTGGATCTTCTCCGTAGTCTCTTGACTAGCCTGTAAGTCCACGTTGCCCACCCCGGTTCTTACGGGGAGGCGGAAACGGTAAAAAATGATTTTTTATGACAAGGCAACATCGACTAGAAAAGAGGATTTTTGCTAAACAAAACCTAGCAAACTAACTACAAGTTTAACTACTATGTTAAAGGGTTATACCTAGGTCTTAAACTCCTTCTCTTCTTGCTCCTTGGAGTGGTTGGAATGGCTCCACCTCATAGTCTCCATGTTGTCGAAGAAGGATCCACCTGAAAGCCTCTACCTTGAGCTCCTATCTCAACCGAGAGGCAACTAAAGTGCTTGGCTTGCTAAACCTAGAACTCTAGAGTGAGTAGAGAAGAGTGATGGTGGTTTTAATTCAATAGCTCATGGTTCTCAACACATGAGACATGAGAGCTTTGAGAGGGAGGAAAAGGATGAGCTTTGATGAGAGAGAGTGAGCAAGTGAGAATGAGCTTGACTTTTTACAACCATGCTCACAAAAGAAAGAATAATGATGATAATAATAATAATTAAGACTTGTGATGGTTAGTTTCAATGACCATTATCATTTCATGCATTTAATGCAATTTGCAAAGAACAAGAAGTTTCATTGAAATGAAATGATGATGGTCAACAAGTCCACAATGGTCAACCGGTCAACAAAGTCAACAAGTCAACAAAAGTCAAATGTTCAACTCAACCATGGCACAATCATACTTAATTAATATTATTAATCATATTTCTTATTCTCATTAGGGTTCAGAAAAAAGTCAACGGTCAACATCGCTAATGAGAATCCTCTGCCTCTGCCTCTGTCAACTGTGCATACACACCCGCATCCGTGTTCCGAGGAACACGAATACAATGAGATAAAACCAATCCCAAAACATATACTAGGATCTGGCTTAAACCAAAGCCCGCTAGTAATAACTGCCCGGACACCAAACGTGCACAAGTGCGCGGATATGAACGAACCCTGTCGCAAAACCATGCGACCTCTACTCTGTTTTGCCAAAAGGCGAATAGCCTTCTGTGTGGGACTATAAAGACTCGACACTATGCCGGCAGTGGGTTTAACCACAGGCCGCAAGCGGTGCTATCTGTACGTAACGGTCCCCAGGTAGATGCCGATAAGAAGACTGATGAGGTGAACCCATCCGAACTCCTACTGAGCCTGAATGTGACAATCTCCGTACAGTCCGGTCTGTTCGTCTATGAGTATTGCATGTCGGGCCTAGGGGTCGGTAAACGTCAGACCCCAAATAGCGGTACAATTCGTGCTGGAGTGTAGCCCAGAACACCCTGAGAAACTACTGGAAACACTACCAGTAATTCTCGCTTGCCCTGGCCAGGGACGACTATGTATAATGGCTCTCCTAGACACAGCGCGATATCAACCCCCAATACCGAAAGAGACGAATCCTGTCTAACCATCACTGCCTCCAAGTGCTTCGGGACTGCTCCCAACTACTACCTGTTTGCACGACTCATTTGAGCCGTGGTAGGGTAGTAATCTAAGAACAGTGGGAACACACTCGAGGTGAAGTGACAGTGTCAAGTCAACGGACTATGCTGTACTCATGTCACCTGGGAACTGATAACTGACAATAAGTATAATACTAATTCAACAGTTCCCAGCGAGTCCTGTCCAGTGTACTCGTAACCTAACGAGCACCTGCATACTATCTCCAGTACGACGTACTGATGGCTGTGGGACGGACCATCTCCCCTCCTGGGATGAGAAGCGTATACACCAGTCTACTCTGGAGTATCGATGCCCTGTCTCGATAATCCTACGACTAGGGACCTGTATAAGGATGTGCTTGTAGATTACCCAGCCCCCACTAGTGTGACTGCCATCACAACGCTGGTAATCAAGCAAAGATCCTAAGGGCTCCACTAATGTGTATAGGCGATATGCTAAAAGAAACACATGCACACATTAAAGTAGAAACAAACCAAGTAGCATACTACCATTTTGAGCAAGATTGTCTATACAACTGTGAATATCATAAGCTTCCATTAAGTAATATACGAACTAGTATGATACAGTAATGGCCTCTAGGGCATATACACTAACAATCTCCCACTTGCACTAAGGCCATGTACTGGCGTATCGAAGACCTATCATCTCGATCAGTCGCTCGAACTGAGTCTGGGGTATGGCCTTCGTGAATGGATCTGCAGTGTTATTCTCCGAATTTACTCTCTTCACCTCGATCTCCCGGCGATCAACGATCTCCCTGATCAGGTGGTACCGCCTCAAAATGTGCCTGGACTTCTGATGGGATCTGGGTTCCTTCGCTAAAGCTATAGCGCCGTTGTTGTCATAATACAGCGGTAACAATGGTAGGAACCACCTGAAGCTCCGTGAGGAACTTCTTCATCCAGACAGCTTCTTTTGCGGCATCGCAAGCAGCTATGTACTCCGCTTCCATAGTTGAGTCAACAACGGTCTCCTGCTTGGAGCTCTTCCAGCAAACCGCCCCTCCATTGAGGGTAAAGACATAACCCGACATGGACTTAGAGTCATCCTTGTCACTCTGGAAGCTGGAGTCAGCAAAGGGCTCGGTCTGGAGGACTTTTCCGCCATACACCAAGAACATCTCCTTAGTCCTTCTCAGGTACTTGAGAATGTTCTTTACTGCTATCCAGTGTTACTCCCCTGGGTCCGACTGATACCGGCTTACAACGCTCAATGCGTATGCTATATCTGGTCTGGTACACAACATCGCATACATTATAGAGCCTACCGCTGATGCGTAGGGTATAGATGACATGCGAGGTCTTTCCAAATCAGTCTTGGGAGACATATCTTTAGAGAGAGTGATTCCGTGACAAGCCGGTAGATTACCGCGGTTTGAATCTTCCATACTGAATCGTTTCAGTATGGTGTCGATGTACCTGGACTGCGAAAGTCCCAACATCCTCTTAGATCTATCATGATAGATCTGGATCCCCAGAATGTAGTTGGCATCGCCCAGGTCCTTCATGGAGAACCTCTGTGACAAGAATCCTTTGACTGACTGTAGCATAGGAATATCATTTCCTATTAGGAGAATGTCATCCACGTACAAGACGAGGAATACCACAGTTCTCCCTACAATCTTACTGTAAATGCATGGTTCATCTGGGTTTTTGATAAAGTCGAATTCTTTGACAGTATCATCAAAGCAGATGTTCCAACTCCGCGATGCCTGCTTCAGTCCATAGATGGACTTAAGCAACTTGCACACTTTACCGTTGCTCCCACTCTGAATGAATCCCTCCGGCTGATCCATATAGACGCACTCTTCCAAATTTCCATTTAGGAAAGCCGTCTTTACGTTCATCTGCCAGATCTCATAATCGTGGAAGGCAGCAATGGAAAGAAGGATCTAAATGGATTTGAGCATAGCCACTGGAGAAAAGGTCTCGTCATAGTCCAAACCAGGTCTTTGACGAAAACCCTCTGGAACAAGTCTAGCTTTATAGGTTTCAATCCGCCCATCTACACCAATCTTCTTTCTGAAGATCCATTTGCAGCCTACGGGTTTTACCCCTTCTGGAGCAAAGTTCAAAGTCCAAACTTTGTTGGTGTACATGGACTCCATCTCGGTCCGCATTGCATCCAGCCATTTTACTGAGTCACCGCTCTGAATGGCTTGCTGGAAGCTATTAGGCTCATCATAATCAATGGTGCAATCCTCTCTATCCCCGTCTATGAGAAAACCGTAGTATCTCTCGGGCGGATGAGACTGCCTACTACTCCTGTGCAGTGGCGCTGGTATGTCCGGTTCTCTTGAAACTTCTGGCTCTTCCAAGCTTTCAGTAATAGCTTGTGGTTCTGGAATTTCTTCCAGTTCTATTGCGCTCCCACTTGTTCCTTTTTCTAAAAACTGATGTTCCAGAAAGTGGGCATGACAAGAAACAAAAACCTTATGTTCCTCTGCGTAATAGAAAAGATACCCCCTAGAGTTTTTTGGGTATCCCACAAACTTACACAGTACTGAGCATGCCTCGATTTTGTCCGCATGCTGCTTTTTAACAAAAGCTGGACATCCCCATATCTTTAGATATTGAAGATGGGGTTTCTTCCCACACCACATCTGATATGGTGTGGTAGGCACAGTCTTGGAGGGAACCTTGTTCAAAAGATATGCAGTTGATTCTAGTGCATAACCCCAGAAGGATCACGGTAACTCAGCCTTACTCATCATGGAACGAACCATATCCAATAGGGTTCGATTCCGCCTTTCAGATACACCGTTGTGTTGTGGTGTGTATGGTGGAGTAAGCTAAGAGAGAATTCCATTCCCTTTTAAGTAGTTCAGAAACTCGGCACTCAAGTATTCACCACCTCGATCGGATATTGAAGATGGGGTTTCTTCCCACACCACATCTGATATGGTGTGGTAGGCACAGTCTTGGAGGGAACCTTGTTCAAAAGATATGCAACCGATTCTAGTGCATAACCCCAGAAGGATCGCGGTAACTCAGCCTTACTCATCATGGAATGAACCATATCCAATAGGGTTCGATTCCGCCTTTCAGATACACCGTTGTGTTGTGGTGTATATGGAGGAGTAAGCTGAGAGAGAATTCCATTCTCTTTTAAGTAGTCCAGAAACTCGGCACTGAAGTATTCACCACCTCGATCAAATCTCAGTGTCTTGATACTCTTGCCTGTTTGTTTTTCAACTTCATTCTTGTATTCCCGAAATTTCTCAAAGGCCTCGGATTTATGCTTCATCAGGAAGACATGTCCATACCTAGAGAAATCATCCGTAAAAGTAATGAAGTATGAATAACCACTTCACGCATGTGTAGACATTAGACCGCACACGTCACTGTGTATGAGTCCTAAGAGCTCGCTCGCTCTTACTCCGTGTCCAGTAAACGGAGTCTTTGTCATCTTTCCCATGAGACAAGATTCACAAATAGCATAAGACTGATACTCGAACGGATTCAAGTATCCTTCTTTATGTAACTTTGTTAACCGTGTCTCATTAATGTGACCTAGTCTACAATGCCATAAGAAAGCCTGATTTAATTCCGGAGACTTTCTTTTAAGTGTGTTCTGGACATTGAAAACCTGAGCTTGATTCAGTAAGTATATTCCGTTTTCTAATGTATCTGACCCAATCAGAACTTGATTTAGGTGGATGTGGACCACATCGCTTACAAAAGTAAAATCATATCCTTCCTTAGAAAGTAAGGATACAGATATGATATTACAAGCCATACTAGGTACATACAAACAGTTACGCAGAATCAATATCTGCCCACTTGTCAATCCAGGGTGATATTCCCCTACGGATTCAGCGTCCACGCTCATTCCGTTGGCAACCCTGAGAGTCATATCACCTATCCTGATAACTCTACGATTTCTCAGAGTCTGTAATGAATTACAGATGTGAGATCCTGATCCGGTATCCAATACCCAGGAAGTAGGGATAATTGACATATAGTTTTCAATTATAAACACACCCGAAGCCGAAGCCACAACATGCTTCGAATCCTGGCTACTGGCTTTGCTAGCCCTGCAATCCTTCCGCCAATGTTCATTCCCGTAACAATAGGAACGTCCCTCCTTTACTACATCTAGTCCCGAAACTTTTGCCCTTCCCTTTCCCTTTTCTTCCCTGGTTTCCTTCAGGGTATAAGTAGAGGGCAGAGACTGTAGAATCAAGTCAGTACTCGACCCGTTCTTCAACGTGGTCTTTAGGTCCGTGAGCTGATCAATATAGCTAGTCTCTGTAAGGATGTTGTCCCCTACAGATGACCCGAAAGCCAATCTCTCTTGAAGCAATTCGTTCGAGGTCTCATATCTTGCGATACGAGATTGCTCTCCATATAAATCTTTGTTATGGAGGAAGACAGAAGTTAAGTCCATCTTCTCGTGCTGCCTCTGGTATGCACCATCAACTAAGGCCAACAAAAGGCACTTGGCATCCGCACAGTCTTTTTCCGATGTCTTACAGATATCAATATCCGTGATAGGGGAAACTGGTCCTGAGACGGCAGGGGTTTGATTAGTTAGGAGGTGTCCCAGCTTGTCATGGGTAATGGACATCTCGACAAACCTTTTCCAGTCATAACAGTCAGATTCGGTCATTTTATCTAGATGTAACCTATGTCTGGTCACTGGGTCGCTGCAATTAAGAGAGAGAGAAGAAAACACTCAGCATGATACTCTTGCAAGTTTAGATTGGTTTTTAATTTATCTAAACAGGATGGCTCCCACTGTTTCTCGAATCCTTCCTCAAACCATAAAAGAGGAATTAGTCGGGATCAATCTCACCGTACAATACTTGCTTAACCATTCAGCCAGGCCAGTGTTGGTACTTCGAGGGAGGTTTTGCAACGCTTTCGCGAAGTTCCTTAATTAAATAACCTCTTTTCCCTGTGGGCGTAGCCCCGCTAACACCTTTCTAAACACCTACTTGGTTTATAGCATTATTCGTTAAGTGAGAAAGTTCCCGAGGAGTAGCATATACTCACAGTAGGATCGAGATCCAAATATCATCGTGTGATAAAACTGAAGGAATCTTACCAGAATTATCACACTCCAAATGGTATGCAGCGCTAGCAAGTTTCAGTTTCTTTAGAAACTCCCGATGTGGAATTTTTGCCCCATGCTCTTATGACCTTGACGAAGGCCAACATATCATAAGTCACATGTCAAGTTCTACCCGTCATTATCCAGGTTAATTTGAACCCACCCGTACATAACCTTGACGAAGGCCAAAATAGTAGTACGACTGTCCCAAACCAACGCATCTATCTATGCTATAGATAAATATCCAGCAGCTACCAATCACTATGCCTTGGCGAAGGTCAAAATACATAGCTTGAATACTACTGAATATTTAACTGAAATGACGGAGGGCTATGAATGGTTTTGGCAAAACCGTGAACGTAGTGAACTTGATATAATCGATAGAACGTGATAGCTTTTAAAAGGAGTGGTTTAAGCTCCGCGTTTAAAAGTTGTTTTGAAAAGAAACCGAGTGGTTTTGAAATTGTTCCAACGACTTTACTTTGGTTTATTTTCTTGCATTAATTTAATGCGTCCCATCATTTAATCCTACCATTGCAGAAAACAACAAAAATATGACGTACGCTTATGCCATCCGCATTCGCCATGGGGCCCCGTCATTACCCGTTAGGTTACTTAACTAATGACAGAGCGGGGGCTGGACTAGCGCGGTTGCAAAACATAAGCAACGCCTACTAGATATCATATATTGATATATATACATTCGTCAGATGCAATGATAGGCATTCTAGATCACAGATGAACACATTAGTTATACTAGGAATCCGCGTTTCGTTCGAGCCTGCAATGAAAGACGGATTACACGATCGCGATGAATAGCCAAACCCCACCCTAGACCCGTACGGGTGCGGCAAACTACCCGCTAAGTACCCGAAGTGAAGCAACCTACCTCAACAACGTGAGTAGGCCACTCGGCACTTCGAGGTACCCGGTAGTTTGTGCACCCCACCTTGGGTCTATCCTAGGAGCAAAAACAGTAAAAGAAATAATATACAATGGCGGCTACAACCTCATCCCGGATGTGCGGCCATAGAAATAATATTATATCAATTTACATATTACATCAAATGAAAGATAAAGAAAACTCTCATCTCACAACCCCCGGCTATTCATCCGCGAAAATCCAACGAATTCATATACACAACCCATCAACATTACAGATCACAGATATGCACAACCCCCACTATTCGACGTATAGCGATTAGTCGACGTTCATATCACATCACAGATATAACCATTTAGCAAAAGTCTATAGAACTTCGATAAAAAATACGGATTTGTAACTAACCCAAACACAACTTTGTTCTCCGGAAATTCTGGGCAGAAACAAAATATTTTAAAAATCCCAAAACAGAACACTGCACACACTGCAGCAAATCCGAGTCGCGGCCGAGTCAACTCGGCCGCGGATCCGCGGCCAAACGCATGGTTTGGCCGCGGTTCCGCAGTGAGTTGACCGAGTCACTGGCTCGTTTTTGCTGTGTGTTTTTAGAAAACCCTGAGCCGATTTTTAAGATGTGTGGAATTATTTTTAGAGTAGTTTAAAAATCGGCAGAAAGTTCAGTTTTCGGACGTGTTTGGCGATTTTTTGTCGGATCAAAATTCTAAATACTTTGCGAACATGCTAGTTGTTGTTTAGCTAGGCTATGATACCACTGTAAGTCCACGTTGCCCACCCCGGTTCTTACGGCGAGGCGGAAACGGTAAAAAATGATTTTTTATGACAAGGCAACATGGACTAGAAAAGAGGATCTTTGCTAAACAAAAACCTAGCAAACTAACTGAAAGTTTAACTACTATGTTAGAGGGTTATACCTAGGTCTTGTGTTAGTTATATGTATGCCCTAGAGGCCATTACTGTACATTGGATGTATATTGTAGTGGATGCTGGGACATATATAGGTAGGACTTTCTTGCTCGACATGATAGTAAGCTATCTGGTTGCTCTTTATCTTAATATGTATACTTTCTGTCTCTCTGATTACATGTTGATAAAGCCCTTAGGATGAGTACTCGACTTCCAGGACTATGATGCAGATCATACTAGTGGGGCCTGGGTAGTCAATGAGTACATCCTTCATTGTTCCTAGTCGTGGGGATATCGAGACGGGGCATCGATATTCCAGAGTAGACTAGCGTATATCTTCTCGACCCATGTGATGGGCGATGGATGATCCCATATCCATTGGTGTTTGACATCAGAGATGGTATACGGGTGCTCTGTGGAGACTGGGTACACTGAACGGACTCGCCGAGAACTCCCAGATGGTATTATACCTCACGTCAGATGGCAGTTCTCTGGTGACACTGGTACAGCTTAGTCTGTTGACCCGAGATCGTCATAGAGTCTTGTGTGTCTCCCACTGTGCTTTGATTTCCACCCTACCACGGCTCTACTGAGTCATGCAAACAGGTGGTTTTTGGGTACAGTCCCGTTTCACATGGAGGCAATGAGCGATAGGAGGGGATTCGTCTCTCCCGGTATTGGGGGTTGATGTTGTGCTATGCTCGACTGGCCATAACAGGAAATCCCTGGCCAGGGTTGCAGTGATATACTGGTAAGAGTTATCAGTAGTTTCACGAATGTTATGGACCTCAAGTCGGCATGACTTATCGAGCTACTGGGGTCTGACGTTTACCATCCCTAGGCGAGATATGCGACATATCAGACGAACAGACCGGACTGTACGGTAAGTGTTACTGGTTGGATTCACAGGAGTGTGAACGGGCTTGCTCGTCGATCTTCTGATCGCTCATTACCCGGGTGGCCGTTACGTTTAGCAGACCGCTTGCAGCTTGTGGGTGTTTGATATGATCATCATCTGCTACCCGCGTATTGACGAGTCTTTAGAGTCCTACACAGAGGTTTCCTGGCTCAAGCGAAACGAAATAGGAGCGCATATGAGATATGTGAGGGAATGAGAATAATGCGTATATGTGATACCGTATTCTATTCTCGCGATGAATGTATCGATTGGTTATATGCGATATAACCTAGTTGTCGAATCAAGGATTGATTCGATAAGCCGATACATATGATACTAGTCGGTTATATGCGATATGACCGGATCGTTAAATCAAGTGTTGATTTAATGATTTAATGTATAATTATATATTTGATATATTACTTTGCATTAACTAGTATTGGTTCACTTTAAAAGGATTTTCTCACTTGATTTGTGCACATTGTATATGCGATATAGTTTTGTGCACATGATTGTATCATGTTTGATGATACATGCTTGCTTGGTTAAGTGTAAAGAATTGATCCATGGTTAAGTTAATGATTAGGGTTTTTGTTTGTTTACTTATTTATTTCTTTATTTACCTTTTCATTTTGGAAAGGATAAATGAAGAAATGGTGGACTTTTTGTTTGTTAGTTGAAGATTCTTGAAGCTTTGACTAAGTGGCCTCTTTTGTTGTTATGCTTAACCCTAACCATTTAACTAACCCAAGTTAATTCTCTACACTTAACTATAGTTGAAAGTATGATAAGTATTGATTTTTATCTAATTTATTAACACTTATCATATCTTCTTCTTCTTCTTCATCTTCTTCTTTCATGAGAAGAAAGCTTGCTACATCAATGGTGATTGATGCAAAAGTGTGAGAAATCCAAATCTAAAGTCTACCCACTTCCAATTTCTTCATCCTCTACCTCTTGCCAAGTAGTATAGGGTGTTTCCTTCACAAGTTTTCATGACTTGGTGAAGGTGGAGCTTGATCTAGTGATGCCTCGACGTAGATCATCTTCGGCACGTTGTCGACGACCTAGCCCGACTTTTTCTCCGATGAAACCACCGTGAGAGTCATGGTTCGATTTGGACAGCGGAGAGGACTTCATCACGGAGCCTAGGAGGTGGAGGACCGGATCTACAAAGGTTGTAGCCCCTTCTCTTTAGCTATATTTCCGTTTACATGCTTGCATCGCCTATATATCTAGTTGACGATCCGTATTAGGGTTTGTAGGCACCCGTAAAAATTTAATTTATGCATGTTTGATCACTTGTGAGACTCCATTAGAGTGCCTAGGAACCCTATAGTGGTATCAGAGCCAAGCTAGAGCCTTAGGCGATGCGTAGACGGAGTTAGAAGTCCGATCGACCCGAAACCCCGACTTTAGAATGCTCTCTGGACAATTTCGTAAAATGTGGATTTTTGTAAATTAAAAATATGCAGAAAATTCAGCAGGGGATTGTAAGGGTTACTGGAAAATTCGATAGCCTGATTCCTTAAACTCACCGCGGATCCGCGGCATGAGCATGCTCATGCGGCGGTTCCGCGGCAATTTTGTCGTTTTGTGCATCTAATTTTGCATTGTAATTCTTAGCTTTCTGTGCTGGTTTTCCTGGGATTTTTTAATATTTTTTCCAGAGTTATATTTTCTGGGTTGTATTGGGGATTCGGAGATTCGATCGGACTGTCTAATTTTGTCTATGTGGCTTTCCGGATAAATTTTAAAATATGTTAAAAAGTTCGACCGGATATAAATACCCACTTTTTCCCCTGCCGGGAAATTTCCAAGTGTTGGATTTTTCCGTAGTTTAACGACGTTCTAAGTAGTGCAAGTAACGCGATGGACCCTCTAGAAGACAACAAACCTTAACTCGATTATGTGACCGTCTTGAACTGCCCTTTGAATCTTCGGGTTTGGGGCAGTACGGCGTGCCACATGTGAGGCGTTGGCTTGACCCTTCTACGGCTGGACCGTTGGTACTGAGGCACGAACTGAATGCTGTTAGACTTATTTCATGTGTTGAGCCGTATCGGGAAAACTTGGGTGTTCGAACGTTCGATCGGAAAGTTTAACATTTTATGTTTATCCGGAATGTGATACAATAATTGGAATTCACAAGTAGTTATGAGATAACGGAATGAATGTTATAAACATAGCAGTTTAGTCTCCCTTGATCGGTTTCCACGGAGTTTTGATATGATCAAAAGTCCGTTGCAATCACGTAGCGTACGCGGATACTCACCGGATAAACTTAATAGACAGCCTCACCCCATAGCCCCGACCAAGTGACTGTAGGAGAACCCCGTCGCCGAAAGCATCCGTTTGAGTGCTCGCGGTAGCGGTGTTCCGCCTTGGTGCACTTCGTCGACGGCGTCGGGGGTGCGGCCGCCTACTAAAGTTTGCGACGAGCATTCGATCAGTTTTTCGGGAATCTTGTTGAATTGCCCGACTTGATATTGGAAAGAGTTTTCGATAATGAGACTAAAATGCGGGCTTTATAATTGTTAGGCATGCGATGTTTAAAGAATTCATTTGATCAGGCGTGTGATGTCTGAGGTGGTTGCGGATTCCAACTGTTGTAGTTTTACACTTTCTTTTCTGTGACCGTAAGTGTAATATGTGATATCGCCGGTTTCGTTGCTATATGTCAACGACAATTGGGATGCGCATATTTACTTACGTTGATGACATGTGATGTTATGTGTTGCTGGATATGTTATATTGGATCGTCGTGTTTGAATAGCCGGGGGTTTTTTATGTGAGATGAGTGTTTTTCATTTTCATTCATGTAAAAACTTGTATGTAATATTCTTTTATTGGGGCACTTCCAGGTTGCGGAAGTTGTCACCGTTGATGTATATTATTTACTTTTCTGCACTAGGATAGACCCAAGGAGGGGAGCACAAGTAACCGGGTTCTAGGGTCCAGTGGGAGACCATCTCGAGGAGTCGAGTCCGGGTCTCCTAACCCTAGAATTGGTAGGGTTGCTTGCCGCTCTCGTAGGGGTCTAGAGGTGTGGGATTGGCTATTCATCACGACCGTGGAATCCGTGTTTTATACTGGCTCGTATTGAAAACACGGACGTCCTAGTATATCCAATATTTAATATGTTTCTTCTGCTGTGATTTATCTGTGATGTGATCATGTGATGTTCTGTGACAGATTTTATATATAGTATATATGATATATTATATAGACGTTGCTTATGTTTTACACCCACGCTATCCCTGCCCCGCTCTGCCGTTAGTTACCTAACCTAACGGTGCAGACGAGACATCGAGGCAAATGCGGATGGCATAAGCGTACGTTAAATTTATCTGTGATGTTTAGGTGGACTTATATGATGGGATATTCATTAATGAGATTAATGAAAGAAAATAAACCAAATTGATGTTGTGGAATCGAATTTCAAAATAAAAACAGGTAGCTACAGTTCTTGCTTTGCATCGAGGTGTTCATTGTAGAACATCCTGCACCTTATTCGATAAGGAAAGGACCGAGATCCCTTCACCGGGAGTGACTCCTTTAGCAATAACTGGCAGATGCTACAACCCTCGGTTTGTCTTTGATCGCTTCTATAGTTTCCGCTTTGCACAGTGATATATATGATATATCCTGCACCTCATTCGACGAGGAAAGGGCCGACGATCCCTTCACCGGGAGTGACCCCTTTAGCAAAACTAGAAAAGCCTCGAAAACATTCCATTTAAAAACCATTTGATTCCGCAACGAGATCAAGTTCAAAGCGTTAAAGGTTTTCACAAAAACCATTCGCAACCCTCCGTCATTTTAGGAAGTAGAGTACTTAGTATTCGTGCTGTGTTTGTTGACAATAGTCAAGGCACAGTGTACGGTAGCTAAGTGATGTCTTCCTACACCGCATATGATGCGATTAGTTAGGACAGTCGCATGACTTTGTTGACCTTAGTTAAGGGTCATGTGGGTGGGTCTAATTAATCACGAAATAACGGGTAGAACTTGACTAGTACTTATGATTTGTTGACCATAGTTAAGGTCATAGGTGCTAGGGGTAAAAACCTTTATCGGGAGTTTCAAGTGTTGAAATTTGCAATGAGATTGCATATACCTTCTATATGATAGTTGGATCCCGATACCCACTATGAGTAATTGTTACTCCTGGGAGAGTTTTGCACTTTGCAATTAGCCGATCAAGTAGGTGTCTAGAAAGGTGTCAACGGGGTTACGCCTCTGGGAAAACGAGGTTTACTGTAATTAGGTCCGTGCGAAAGCACGGGGAACCTCCCTCAAAGCACCGACACTGGCCTGGCTGAAAGATTAGCGAACTTGTAGAGTGTAATTAATCCCGGCTAGTCTTTCCTTTTAAGGTTTGAAGGAAGATTTGATAAAAACAGTGGGAGCCATCATGATTAGATAAAGTATATAACCAATCTAATCTTGCAAGAGCGCACGCTGAGTGTTTTCTTCTCTCTCTCTCCTGGTAGCGACCATATCACGCCTTAATCAAGATAATAAAATGGATGTATTGACCGAACCCGCTTGTTATACTGAGCTGGGGAACGTTGGTCCCGCTCCAACTTATAATTGTTATAAGACAGAGCACGAAATAGGGGAATACCAGAATTCCTATGCCGCCCAAACGAAGAAAGTGCATATGATGCATCTCCTTCGGGTGTGTTCATTATGCAGAACTGTTTCTCAGTATCCTGGGTATCTGATACCGGATCAGGATCCCAGATATGTAATCTGTTACATAGGGCTACAAAAAAGGTAGAAAAACCGAGAACGGGTGATAAGTTTCATGAGGCAGAAAACGGGGCAAGTGTTGCAGCCAAGTCTGTTGGTCACTGTCACCCTGTATTACCAATACATTGATTCTGAACAAATGCTATTAGATACCGAACCTGATATACAAAATCATATCAGTCTCTTTATTAGTAAAGAAATGATAAAATTTTGTATTGATGGATAATGTTTTGAACATTTCCTATATCAAAAGTTGATCGGTTCAGGCACGTTATCTAAAAGTATTGACGTTCTAAATCAAACTACAGTTCTTAGTATTCAGAACACATACAAGAGGAAGAGTTCAGAAATGAACGAATTCTTCTTGAGGTTTTGTAGACTAGGTCATATCAATGCGACCCGACTAGCTGAAATTGCATTTAGATGCATATTTAAATCAGTTTGAATTTACATCTTGTGAAACTTGCCAGTCATGTCACAAAGATATAATGACACCAGCTCTGTTTACTGGAAACAGAGGAAGAGTTGGTAAACTCTTGGGACTGATACATGATGATGTATGTAAGGTCTCCTGTCTACACATGCCAGGACTGGTTCTTTATACTTCATTACGTTCTCTGATGATCTCTCAAGATTCTGACATATGTTCCTGTTGAAACACAAGTCCGAACCTTTTGAGATATTCACAGAATATAAGTTTGAAGTAGAGAACCAACAACCGGGTATAAGTATTATGTCCTATGATGAGATCAGGGAGGAGAATACTTGTGCATGGCATTCCTGGACTATTCTAAAAGAAAATGAGATTCTCTCTCAGCATTACTCCTCCGTATAAACCATAGCACGATGGTATATCGGGGCGGAGCAATCACACCCTATATGATAAGGTGTGCTCTATGATGAGTACTACTGAGTTACCTATTTCCTTTTTGGGAGTTATGCGCTTGAGAAGCTGCATACCTATTGAATTAGGTTCGAATCAAATCAGTGCCTACCACTCCATATGAGATATGGTGTGGGAAGATCCTATCTCTTAAGTAAGTTAAGATTTGGGATTGTCCGGCCTATGTCAAAAGCAAAATCCGGACAAGATCGAGGCAAGGTCAGTTCTGTAGAACTGGAAAGGTTCCAGCTATTCGAAACTACAGCTGAAGATTTGACAGAACCAAAGGATTTTATAGTCCCCGACGAACCTCAGCCTCTCCGCCGATCTGGTAGGGTTCCTCGCCTGCCTGAGAGATACCTCGGTTTCTCGATGACAGTGGGAGCGAGGATTGCATCATGAGATGATGACTCAACCAGTTTCGAGCAGGCCATCGAGAGTAGGGACTCTGTAAGAATGGCTGGATGCTTAGTGATCTGAGATGGAATCCTTATACACCAACAAAGTATGGACTTTGGTTGGTATATCTGAAGGGTTAAATCCCCATCAGGAGCAAGTATATCTTGAGAAGATTACTTGGTGTACATGGAAAAGTTGAGACTTTCAAAGCTAGACTTGTTAAAGTTTTTCGTCATCAACCAGGCACGGATAATGATGAAACCTTTTCCAGGGACTATGTTTAAGTCCATCCAGATCCTACTTGCCACGGCTACATACCATGACTACGATATCTGGTGGTTGGGTGCCATGACTATTTTTCTAAATATTGATTTAGAAGAGAACGTCTATAAGAACACAGCCAGAGGGCCTCGTAGACAGTGGGAGCAGCGGAAACGTGTGCAAGATGCTTTATAGGATAAAGCAGGCATCGCGGAGTTGGAACATCTGTTTTGATGGATTAGTCAAAGAAGTTGACATCATCAAAATGGTAGATGAACCTTGTATAAACAAAAAGGTAGTAGGGAGTATGGTGACGATCCTCGTAGAATACGTGGATGACATACTCTTATTAGGAAAGGAGTTTCCTATGCTACGCTCGATCAATCTCCGCTTATCACAATGATTTTCCATATAGGATCAAAGTGATACCTACTAAATCCTAAGCTTTGGATCTATGAGATAGATTTAATTGGATGTTAGGATACTCACTAGTTGTAGTGAGATGGTATCAATCGATCCTGGGGAGAATCACTGGAAGGGTTCCAGAGTGATAAGGACGACTGAATGTCAGTCGCAGGCATTGTCTTTACCCTCGGTAAAGGGACGGTATGTTGGAAGATTTCCAAGCTAGATACCGTGACAAACTAGACGATAAAGGCTGGTAACATCGCTATTAAAGATACTACCAAAGAGGAAGTTTGGGTGTATATTGGTTCATAAGATGAACTAGGTTCCTGCCATTGTATGACAATGGAAGTGTGGTTTCGGCCCAGGAACCCTGGTCCCATCAGTGACCCAGACATATTCTGAGGAAGCATCACCTGATCAAGGAGATAGTTGATCTCCGGGGTGATCTAGGTTAGGAGAGTAGACTCAGAGGACAACACGGCGGATCCACTCACGAAGGCCTTTTCCCAGAGAGAGACTCCTATGGGATGGTTGAGTATTAGATACTGCAACCACTCCTACAGATGGCCCTAGTGCAAGTGGTAGATTGTTAGTTATATGTATGCCCTAGAGGCCATTACTGTACATTGGATGTATATTGTAGTGGATGCTGGGACATATATAGGTAGGACTTTCTTGCTCGACATGATAGTAAGCTATCTAGTTGCTCTTTATCTTAATATGTATACTTTCTGTCTCTCTGATTACATGTTGATAAAGCCCTTAGGATGAGTACTCGACTTCCAGGACTATGATGCAGATCATACTAGTGGGGCCTGGGTAGTCAATGAGTACATCCTTCATTGTTCCTAGTCGTGGGGATATCGAGACGGGGCATCGATATTCCAGAGTAGACTAGCGTATATCTTCTCGACCCATGTGATGGGCGATGGATGATCCCATATCCATTGGCGTTTGACATCAGAGATGGTATACGGGTGCTCAGTGGAGACTGGGTACACTGAACGGACTCGCCGAGAACTCCCAGATGGTATTATACCTCACGTCAGATGGCAGTTCTCTGGTGACACTGGTACAGCTTAGTCTGTTGACCCGAGATCGTCATAGAGTCTTGTGTGTCTACCACTGTGCTTTGATTTCCACCCTACCACGGCTCTACTGAGTCGTGCAAACAGGTGGTTTTTGGGTACAGTCCCGTTTCACATGGAGGCAATGAGCGATAGGAGGGGATTCGTCTCTCCCGGTATTGGGGGTTGATGTTGTGCTATGCTCGACTGGCCATAACAGGAAATCCCTGGCCAGGGTTGCAGTGATATACTGGTAAGAGTTATCAGTAGTTTCACGAATGTTATGGACCTCAAGTCGGCATGACTTATCGAGCTACTGGGTCTGACATTTACCACCCCTAGGCGAGATATGCGACATATCAGACGAACAGACCGGACTGTACGGTAAGTGTTACTGGTTGGATTCACAGGAGTGTGAACGGGCTTGCTCGTCGATCTTCTGATCGCTCAATACCCGGGTGGCCGTTACGTTTAGCAGACTGCTTGCGGCTTATGGGTGTTTGATATGATCATCATCTGCTACCGGCGTATTGACGAGTCCTTAGAGTCCTACACAGAGCTTTCCTGGCTCAAGCGAAACGAAATAGGAGCGCATATGAGATATGTGCGGGATCGAGAATAATGCGTATATGTGATACCGTATTCTATTCTCGCGATGAATGTATCGATTGGTTATATGCGATATAACCTAGTTGTCGAATCAAGGATTGATTCGATAAGCCGATACATATGATACTAGTCGGTTATATGCGATATGACCGGATCGTTAAATCAAGTGTTGATTTAAAGATTTAATGTATAATTATATATTTGATATATTACTTTGCATTAACTAGTATTGGTTCACTTTAAAAGGATTTTCTCACTTGATTTGTGCATATTGTATATGCGATATAGTTTTGTGCACATGATTGTATCATGTTTGATGATACATGCTTGCTTGGTTAAGTGTAAAGAATTGATCCATGGTTAAGTTAATGATTAGGGTTTTTGTTTGTTTACTTATTTATTACTTTATTTACCTTTTCATTTTGGAAAGGATAAATGAAGAAATGGTGGACTTTTTGTTTGTTAGTTGAAGATTCTTGAAGCTTTGACTAAGTGGCCTCTTTTGTTGTTATGCTTAACCCTAACCATTTAACTAACCCAAGTTAATTCTCTACACTTAACTATAGTTGAAAGTATGATAAGTATTGATTTTTATCTAATTTATTAACACTTATCATATCTTCTTCTTCTTCTTCTTCATCTTCTTCTTTCATGAGAAGAAAGCTTGCTACATCAATGGTGATTGATGCAAAAGTGTGAGAAATCCAAATCTAAAGTCTACCCACTTCCTATTTCTTCATCCTCTACCTCTTGCCAAGTAGTATAGGGTGTGTCCTTCACAAGTTTTCATGACTTGGTGAAGGTGGAGCTTGATCTAGTGATGCCTCGACGTAGATCATCTTCGGCACGTTGTCGACGACCTAGCCCGACTTTTTCTCCGATGAAACCACCGTGAGAGTCATGGTTCGATTTGGACAGCGGAGAGGACTTCATCACGGAGCCTAGGAGGTGGAGGACCGGATCTACAAAGGTTGTAGCCCCTTCTCTATAGCTATATTTCCGTTTACATGCTTGCATCGCCTATATATCTAGTTGACGATCCGTATTAGGGATTGTAGGCACCCGAAAAATTTTGATTTGTGCATGTTTGATCACTTGTGAGACTCCATTAGAGTGCCTAGGAACCCTACATCTTGAACTCCTTCTTTTCTTTCTCCTTGGAGTGGTTGGAATGCTCCACCTCGTAGTCTCCTTGTTGTCGAAGAAGGATCCACCCGAAAGCCTCTACCTTGAGCTCCTACCTCAACCTAGAGGCAACTAAAGTGCTTGGCTTGCTAAACCTAGAACTCTAGAGTGAGTAGAGAAGAGTGATGGTGGTTTTAACTCAATAGCTCATGGTTCTCAACACATGAGACATGAGAGTTTTGAGAGAGAGGAAGAGGATGAGCTTTGATGAGAGAGAGTGAGCAAGTGAGAATGAGCTTGACTTTTTACAACCATGCTCACAAAAGAAAGAATAATGATGATAATAATAATAATTAAAAATTGTGATGGTTAGTTTTAATGGCCATTATCATTTCATGCATTTAATGCAATTTGAATAGAACAAGAAGCATCATTGAAATGAAATGATGATGGTCAACAAGTCCACAATAGTCAACCGGTCAACAAAGTCAACAAGTCAACAAAAGTCAAATGTTCAACTCAACCATGGCACAATTATACTTAATTAATATTATTAATCATATTTCTTATTCTCATTAGGGTTCAGAAAAAAGTCAACAGTCAACAACCCTAATGAGAATCCTCTGCCTCTGCCACTGTCAACTGTGCATACACACCCGCATCCGTGTTCCGAGGAACATGAATACAATGAGATAAAAACCAATCCCAAAACATATACTAGGATCTGGTTTAAACCAAAGCCCGCTAGTAATAACTGCCCGGACACCAAACGTGCACAAGTGCGCGGATGTGAACGAACCCTGTCGCAAAACCATGCGACCTCTGCTCTGTTTTGCCTAAAGGCGAATAGCCTTCTGTGTGGGACTCTAAAGACTCGACACTACGCTGGCAGTGGGTTTAACCACAGGCCGCAAGCGGTACTAGCTGTACATAACGGTCCCCAGGTAGATGCCGATAAGAAGACTGATGAGGTGAACCCATCCGAACTCCTACTGAGCCTGAATGTGACAATCTCCGTACAGTCCGGTCTGTTCGTCTATGAGTATCGCATGTCGGGCCTAGGGGGCGGTAAACGTCAGACCCTTAATAGCGGTACAAGTCGTGCCGGAGTGTATCCCAGAACACCCTGAGAAACTAATGGAAACACTACCAGTAATTCTCGCTTGCCCTGGCCAGGGACGACTATGTGTAATGGCTCTCCTAGACACAGCGCGATATCAACCCCCAATACCGGAAGAGACGAATCCTATCTAACCATCACTACCTCCAAGTGCTTCGGGACTGCTCCCAACTACTACCTGTTTGCACGACTCATTTGAGCCGTGATAGGGTAGTAATCTAAGAACAGTGGGAACACACTCGAGGTGAAGTGACAGTGTCAAGTCAACGGACTATGCTGTACTCATGTCACCTGGGAACTGATAACTGACAATAAGTATAATACTAATCCAACAGTTCCCAGCGAGTCCTGTCCAGTGTACTCGTAACCTAACGAGCACCTGCATACTATCTCCAGTACAACGTACTGATGGCTGTGGGACAGACCATCTCCCCTCCTGGGATGAGAAGCGTATACACCAGTCTACTCTGGAGTATCGATGCCCTGTCTCGATAATCCTACGACTAGGGACCTGTATAAGGATGTGCTTGTAGATTACCCAGCCCCCACTAGTGTGACTGCCATCACAACGCTGGTAATCAAGCAAAGATCCTAAGGGCTCCACTAATGTGTATAGGCGATATGCTAAAAGAAACACATGCACACATTAAAGTAGAAACAAACCAAGTAGCATACTACCATTTTGAGCAAGATTGTCTATACAACTGTGAATATCCCAAGCTTCCATTAAGTAATATACAAACTAGTATGATACAGTAATGGCCTCTAGGGCATATACACTAACATAGCCGGGGTCCAAAAATCCTGCTCTCGCGGAGTCGGTCTAACAGACTGGCGATCGACACAATCTTCCATACAAAGCCTAAAAAGGTTGCCATCTGAATCATCTCTTGATAACTTTTTTTGTAGGAGAACTCTATCAATGGCAAGTGACGATCCCAACTGCCAACAAAATTAAGCACGAACGCTCGAAGCATATCATCCAGAGTCTATATAGTCCGCTCTTACTAACCATCGGTCTACGGATGGAAAGCGGTGCTAGAGCTCAAACAGTACCCAAGGCTTCCTGAAGCTTCTGCCAAAGACGGCTAGTGAACTGGGTGCCTCTGTCTGATACAATGCATGAAGAAACTCCGTGCAAACGCATAAACTTACCAATGTACAATTGAGCATACTGAGAATAACCGAAAGTGGTCTTCACTGGAAGGAAGTGAGCCGCTTTCGTTAACCGGACAACAAAATCACCCAAATGGAGTCATACCCTTGACTAGACCTGGGTAGATCCACAACAAAATTCATGGAGATCTGCTCCCATTCCCACTCTGGAACGGTTAAAGATTGCAACTCTCCTGCCGGTCTCAAATTCTCAACCTTAGCTCGCTGACAAATCAGGCACCTCAAAACGAAATATGAAATATCACTCTTCATCCATGTCCACCCGTAACTATCTCTCAAGTCACGTTACATCTTATGGAACTTGGGTGAACACTAAAAGCTGACTGATGTGCTTGCTCTAGGATCTCGCGTCTCTACCCATCAGTATCAGGTACACATAAATGAGTCCCTAAACATAGCACACCCTGGTCATTAATCAAGAACTCTGAATCTCTACCCTACCGAACATGCTCAAGAATCTCAGACAAATGGGCATCGACGGGCTGTGCCTTACGAAAAAGATTAAGTAAAAGTGGACGAGCGCGGACATGAGCAAGATGTCCCCCAGTGGAGGTGAACTTAAGCTGTACTCAGCTTTCGCACAAGAACTGCAAATCTGCAGAAGACTGTCTCTGAACTGCGCTCAATTGGAACAAGCTACCCCGGGCCTATGAATTAAAGCATCAGCTACCACAATCGCCTTGCCCCGGGTAATAAAGGATCTCACAATCATAATCCTTCACAGGCTCCATCCATCGGCTCTGTCTCAATATCAGATCCCGCTGCAGGAAGATGTACTTAATGCTCTGGTGGTCCGTGAAAATCTGACACGACTCTCCGTACAAGCAGTGTCTCCAAATCTTCAGCGCAAGACCACCGCGGCCATCTCAAGATCATGAGTGGGATAATCCTGCTCGTGGTCCTTCAACTGTCAGGAAGCATAAGCGATAACTCTATCATGCTGCATCAATACACAATCGAGCCCCACTTGCGAAACATCATAATAAACGACAAAGTCGCCCGATCCAGAAAGCAAAGATGGAACTGGTGCAGTCGTCAACCGAGTCTTCAACTGCTGAAAACTCAGCTCGCCTGCCTCAGTCCAAGAAAAGGAACCCGCTTCATGGTCAATCCGGTCAATGGTGCAGCGATACACAAGAAGTCCTGTACGAAACGGCGGTAAAAACTGGCTAAGCCCAAAAAGCTGCAGACATCTGTCACTGATATAGGTCTGGGACAAAGCTGTACGATCTCGATCTTCCTTGGGTCCATACGAATATCGTCTCCTGTAACCACATGACCTAGGAGGTCAACACTATCAAGCCAGAAGGAACACTTCGAGAATTTAGCAAACAACTAGTGCTCTCTCAATGTTTGCAAAGCAGTCCTCAAGTGCTGCTCACGTTCCTCTCGACTCTTGGAATAAACCAGTATGTCATCAATAACACAATAATACACTGATCGAGGAACGACCTAAAGAATCTGGTTCATCACATCCATGAACGCTGCTGGGGCATTGGTGAGTCCAAACGACACCACCAACAATTCATAATGCCCGTAGCGCGTACAAAAATCAGTCTTCGGAATGTCATCATTCCGAACCCGCAACTGATGATGACCTGATCACAAATCAATCTTAGAAAAAAGTCCCGCACCTTGGAGCTGATCAAAGAAATCGTCAATGCGAGGTAAAGGACATCTATTCCGCACCATAACGTGGTTCAATTGACGATCAATCAATACACAACCTCAAACTGTCGTCCTTCTTCTTGACGAACAGAACAGGAGCTCCCCAAAGCGAAACACTTGGATGTACAAGCCCCCTTAACAAGCAACTCTTGCATCTGATTCTTAAGCTCCCTAAGCTCCGCCGGCTCATCTGGAACAACGTCAGAAAAACTCTCGCACGATAGGAACCCGGTCCAACGAATCTACTGTGGCTCCGGTATCACGAATGGAATCTAAGAATCCTCGACATCCTCTCCTCAAAAGCCGACTAGCGAAAAAGGATGAAATCAAGCTGTGAGGGGCGGCAGCATGGTCCCCCTGCACAACAAGAACTGACTCGCCGGGAAAACAAAACCTGACTGTCTTCTCGCGGCAATCCACAGAAGTATAGCACGTAGCTAACCAGTCCATGCCCAAGAGATTGTCAAAGTCCAACATATCTAGAAGGATCAAATCGACGGATGAATCTCTATCTCCTATCCGATTGGCACATGACCGAAACACGTGTCGTGCAATAAAAGAATCGCTAACAAGAGTAATCATAATAAACGGCTGATCTAGCATACACGACTCTCGGCCTAACCTTAGCACGAAGTGTGTAGAACAAACGAGTGCATAGATCCCGAATTAAATAAACATGTGCATCAAAAGTGTAAGTGCACGGCGGCGCCCCGGCCGTCAATCCGACGCCGGAATGCGGAAGCGGTGATAAACTTTAATTTTTGCGGACTTTGCAAACCGGCACCACCGCGCACTAAACTCCAGATCGTAACCATTAACAAGTCTAAGCTAACAACAAGACGGGTTAAAGATGTACCGACTGATCCGAGTCCTCCGGTCTTCATCTCCACTCCGATCTCCTCGCGGGATCTCCGTCCGTCTCCTCCTCGTCGGAAAGGGGCACCACAACGCCTGTGGCTTTTACGGGCTCCCACCTCAATACCGAGGCAACTCGGGCGCGAAGCTGGCGAATCGACGCGTCCAAGATTTGCTGTAGGAATATAGTGTAGAACTCATGTCTCATTGGGGTTTTGTATAGTTGCCATGATGGAGGAATTTGTGCACTCAAATGGAAATGAAATGGAGCAGCCATCAAAGATAGAGCTCGGCCACAAGAGGAAAAAGCTCACTGAAAAAAAAATCATGAAGCAAGCTGCCTCTCTGGAAGAATGAAAGATTTATGAGCTTGGCCAAAATTAAAAACTCAACACTCACTCTCTCACTCAATGCAACCAAAATGAGTATAAATATATTAATTCAACATCTCCATCAAAAGCAATTCCAGCAGCACACAATTAACACAAAGCAATTATATATATATATATATTAATCCACTATACAATATTAAAGCACCCCCCATTCCCCACAGTGGCCGGCCCACTTCAATTTCCAACACCAAAACCCATACCTAACCTTACCATAATTAATGCAAGGGATGGAGCATGGCAATATGCAAAGAACCCCTCCTCAAGATGTTATTTGCAAACTGCAAATAACCCCCTCCATCGGAAAAGTCCGGCCGGGAAAGAACAAAGGAAAACCGGCCGGAACGGAATGCAAACTGGCAACTCCAGAAAACTGGTCCTGTAATAAATTACAGGAAAACCCCGATACTGTGCATACACACCCGCATCTGTATTCCGTCCGGATACAAATGCAAAGAGACAAAATCTACACTGTACTAAACTAGGACCGGCTTAAACCAAAGCCGGCTAGTATTATCCGTTCGATCCTGATCCGTGCAATACCGCACGTATCTGATCGAACCCTGCCATATACCTATACGGCTACTAGTACAAACCGTCCGATCCTGATCCGTGCAATACCGCACGTATCTGATCGGACCCTGCCATATCTCCATACGGCCTCTACAGCGTTTCGCCCGAAAGCTGAGTAACTAAAAGTGTGGCGGACTCTAAAGACTCATCAATACTATGGCTGTGGATTTAACCACTAGCACGTCAGAGGTATAAGCCAATACGTAACGGGCCACCAGCAATTGACTAAAAGGGACGTCGATGAGCGAACTCATCCTGACACCCTACTGAGCCTGTCAGTGACAATATCCGTGCAGTCCGGTCCGTTCGTCTATGAGTATCGCATGGCGGGCCTAGGGGGTTGGTAAAAGTCAGACCCCCAAAAGCGGTACAAGTCGTGTCGGAGTGTAGCCCAGAACACCCTGAGATACTACTGGAATACCTACCAGTAAATCTCCTTGCCTTGGCCAAGGACTTTGTGTAATGGCTCTCCTAGACACAGCACGACCTCACCCCCAATACCGGGAGAGACGAACCCCTGAAGATACGCTCACTGCCTCCATGTGGCTCGGGACTGTACCCAACTAAAACCTGTTTGCACGACTCCTTTGAGCCGTGGTAGGGTAGTAATCAAAGTACAGTGGGAACTCACACGAGACAAATGACGATCCCCAGGTCGATGAACTAACCTGCACACATGTCACCAGGGAACTGCCATCTGACGTCTGGTATATGACCAACTAGCATGTTCCCGGCGAGTCCTGTCCGGTGTACTCATAACCCAATGAGCACCTGTATACATCTTAGGTGATCCAACTGACACCAGTGGCTTGTGAGACCGGCCACCGCCCCTCGTCGGGGTCTCGACTGTATACACTAGTCTACTAATGGAGTATCGATGCCCAGTCTCGAAACTCCCACGACTAGGGACCTTTTAAGGATATGCTTGTAGACCCCCAGCTCCCACTTATATGATCGCCCTCATACTGCTGGTGGTCAAGCAAGAATCCTAGGGGCTCTATCAACGTGTAATAGCGACATGTCAGGTCACCTAAAACAGTACACGATGATAAAGGTAAACCAGATAGCATACTATCATCTCGAGTAAGACTGTCCTACCAGGATAGGTCCTCCCTCAATCATTACAATCACGTATCTGTGACCTAATAATTGACTCTGAGGGCACTATCTCCAACAATCTCCCACTTGCACTCAAGGCTAATTATTGCGATGTCGCATACTCACAGCCCGTGTGATACCGAACATCCAACTCCTCTACTAGTCAGTCTCACAAAGCTCGTTTGCGGAACTATTGCGTTCGAGGAATAGCCTCAGTGAGTGGATCCGCTTTGTTGTTTCTTTCTATGTCTCTCTATATCTCAAGTTCGCGGAGAAAGCCATCTCCCGAAATGAGCAATACCTGTCTCAGAATATGTCTGGATGTCTGATGGGACATAGCTCATAAATGAACTCCAAATCCAAACTTCTTAGACTGTATCGTCAACTGAACTTAATCAGTATCCTGCGCGCCATGCCTCCCTCAGTATTGCTTTGGATCACCTGTCCAAAATACTGCCCCTCATCAGAGGGAAAACTAAAACTCTGACAACCTCCTTGTCGTCCATGTCACCTTGGAAGCCTGGAATGATAACCGTCTCCTGAATGAGGCTGTCGTTATCATATCCCTAGAACATCCACTTATGTTCTAAAACTGCTTCCGACTGTTTCTCCAGGATTGGATTAATGTCAACTTATTGCATCTAGTGCAAGAACAACATCTGGTGTGGTACTTGACATCTCATGATTGACTCAATTGCCTAAGCAAGTGATCTGCCAATCATGCACGTCCCTCTCCCCTTTAGTCTGTAAGACACCTTTGGAGAGGGTGACTCCATTACCTGCAGGTACACTACCGTGCCAGGAGTCGTCCATCCTAAATACTCTTAGAATGCTGTCAAGTACCCTGATTGGGAAACCACGCAAATCTAGATCTAAAACCATAGATCTAGTAACCAGTATGTCTGATATAATACTCAATTCCTATGTGGAGAAACAACTGTGTGACGACCAAAGTACAACCGATTGTAGTATAGGAGTTTCTTTTCCTATTCTGTGTATGTCATCCAGATACCAGGACATCACACCCTACTACCTTCTCAACAGATCCATCCCCTTTTCTGATGAAGTCAAACCCATGACTGTCACATCAGAAATAGATGATCTATCTCCGCTACATCTGCTTTAGTCTATAAATAGACATAAGCCTGATTTCCACCAATGCTTCCGCTGCTCCCACTGATTACGACAACCCTCTGGCAGAGTCATATAAACGTACACTTCTAAAGCTAGTTTAGAATGACGCTATACTCATCCTCCTGCCGGGTCTCGCAGCCTGGAACAACAACAATGGCAAGTGTGGGTAAACAAGAACTTCCCTGTCACCATCCTTGAGGCTACCGGAGTACCTCTCGGGTGCCTGAAGTTACCCACCTTATCTGCGGAGTGGCCAATGGAATGTCAAATCAGATTGAATCTTTAGGTTCCTTATCAAATCTTCAGTAATCGTTTGCGGTTCTGGAATCACTTCCAGTTCTACCATACTCCCACTACTGTTTTTGAAAAAATCCATTTTTAATAAAACTGTGGCGAGTCTAGAACAATATTGCTATTGTTCATCCAGA
The DNA here is from genome assembly GCA_030015575.1 of Agapanthus africanus. Taxonomy (NCBI): domain Eukaryota; kingdom Viridiplantae; phylum Streptophyta; class Magnoliopsida; order Asparagales; family Amaryllidaceae; genus Agapanthus; species Agapanthus africanus. The sequence goes on along the minus strand of CM057347.1, from coordinate 197,803,075 downwards.
TGGTAGAAAGTCAACCCGCGTCATAGCCTGGGTCAACCCACAAACAGCCATTACAGAAACGTGCCTTGAGTTGTCCAGTGTTTGGTTTTAATCATAAACCGGACAACTCCCCGTACCTTAACATCGTTAAGATATGAACTGTTCTATATCCAATATAGAAACAGAGGCACTGATTTAATTGAACCAGATTCAAATCATGCAGCTGTCCCCAGCGCATGTCAACTAAATGGAAGGAGGCCGATCAGCGTTACTCAACTTAGGAATGCTTCCAATTATGAGTAACCTGAAAGAGAAGCAATTTCTCTTTATCATTACTATCAACTGAATACCATACACAAGTATCTACATCTTCGATCTCTTTGAAGAATCCCGATACTTGCTACACCTGGTTCTCTACTCTATTCAAATACCTATAACTCCTCTAAACTCAGACCCTGTGTTTCTACGAAACACATGTTTAAGAACTAGAGAAGTTAAAAGTAAACAGAATATAGTATGAGGACCAACCCCTCTGTCCCAATGGACACTGGACAACATACAATACTCTGTATAAGTCCGCTGAGTCTAACAACTCTTTCACTGTGTGTCGTAGGTTGAAAACTGTACTTATGGTTAAGAAGAATTACACCGCTGTTTAATGCTCCTTACCTAACCATCCACTGATATAGGTAAATGTCGCTGACATAATTTCAGAAAGGTATATCTCACTCTATGAAAATAGACGTACAGATATATCAATTTGAAATTGGTGCATAACAGCGGATATTCAAAACCAAATATTTGCCGACAGGCAAACAGCCCAGGTGATTTCCTCAAATATCACCGATTACAACGAATCCCGATATAATGAGGATAATCACCCAATTCCCAATAACTTACTCCCACTCATCATCTGTAAAACCATACAGATGTGAGAATCGTACCTGGTAAATACATACCCTGGAGTAAGTATCTAATCGGGAAATCAGTTTTCCTTTAACATTACACAGTGTAACTGAAACATTGAAATGTTCCGATGGGGTATTCTGGTATTCCTAGTAATGCCTCTTCCAGATTTACGACTGTAACCGTATAGTTCTTTGCCACCTCTCCATATCCCTTCATATGTCTTTAGTCTTTACCTTCTGTACACCCCTTTAGGCCAAATGGTTTTCTTCCTTCCCTACCGTTCGGCACCAGCCTATGGTTTGGAAGAAGACTATCCAATAAGCATAATGGGTGTACTGTCCCAATCCTAGGAACACTCGCAATGAGAGAGGGTGAAGATAAAAGACAACCGAATAAACCTTATTCCTATTTCTCCTGAACCAGAATCCATCCCCGAACTGGAACAAGTTCCATTCGAGTTCGTATATAACCATACGATGGAGTATCCAAATAAACTGTGGATCTTCGTAGTGATACGGAGTGTCCTGGAGAAATACAAAGGTGATGTGGGAGTGGTAACGAAATATTTGGTTTGGTCGTGAATATCTGTTGCAATTTACTTTGCCCTCTTACTAATCCCTTGCTTTGTCTGAACTTAATACCTTCTGCACACCATCGTTATGCTAATTGGTTTTCTTCATTCCCTACCGGTCGGCACCAGCCTAAGGTTTGGAAGAAGACAATCCAATAAGCGTAACAGTTGTACTACCCCTAAACCAAGGAGTACTCGTAACCTGAGAGAGGGTAAAAGGAAAAGACAACTGAATAATCGTATCCGTTTTCTCCAGAACCGGAAACCATCCTCGAATAAAATTCCTTCGAGTTCGTATCTAACCATACGATGGTTTTGTCCAATGGAAGTGGACGTTCGTAGTAATACGGGGTGTCCTGGAGAAAAGGGTAAAAGTAGGAGTGGCAATGAAGTTCGCAACTCTGACAATCCAAAAGCCAGTGTTTAAGAAGGTTCGGTCAACTTGGTCACTGAGTCATAGTCTAGGGTCGGGTCAATGGTCGCTGCCAGAGAGAGAGAGAAAAGAAACACTCAGCGTGCACTCTAACCTAGATCAGAATGGTTACCAATTTATCTAATCTGGAATCCTCCCACTGTACCTCAAATTCTCCTCCAAACCTGAAAGAAGAATTAGTCGGGGTTACCCGAGGAGTAAACTAACTCATCAGTGGGAATCGGGATCCAACTATCATTGCATGATAACGTGACGGAATTCGCTCACGCTATCACACTCCAGAAGGTATGCGCAAATCTGGCAAGTTTCAGTTCTTTTGAAACTCCCGATGTGATTTTTACCCCATGCTCTTATGACCTTGGCGTGAGGTCAAAATATCATAAGTCACATGTCAAGTTCTACCCATCATTATCCAGGTTAATTTGAACCCACCCGTACATACCCTTGACGTAGGCCAAAATAGTAGTACGACTGTCCCAAACCAACGCATCTATCTATGCTACAGATAAATACCCGGCAGCTACCAATCACTATGCCTTGGCGTGAGGTCAAAATACATAGCTTGAATACTACCGAATATTTAACTGAAATGATGGAGGGCTACGAATGGTTTCTGGCGAAAACCTTTAACGTAATGAACTTGATATCGTTGAAGGAACGGATAGCTTTTTAGAAAATATAGTGACGAAAACCTTTACTAAAGAGGTCACTCCCGGTGAAGGGATCTCGGCTCTTTCCCCGTAGAATGGGGTGCAGGATATTCCAACTGAATACCACGGTGCAAAGCAAAAGTAATCGGCTATAGTGAAGTTAATGCCCTGACGCAAACTTCTGTCCAAGGGGTCACTCCCGGTGAAGGGATCTCGGCCCTTGCCTCGTCGACTGAGGAGCAGGATATTCCAAATGAATACCACGATGCAAAACAGAAATGAACGTCCTTGCAATAACAGCTTTTTGAAAAGTGTTCCAACAACATCAGATTAGGTTTGTTTATCATGCATTGATCCGAATCAACGCAGTCCCATCAATTAATCACACCACAAAGAACGAAAATATACTGACGTACGTATATGCCATCTGCATTCGCCACTGGGTCCCGTCATCACCCGTTAGGTTAGCTAACTAACGGCAGAGCGGGGACTGGACTAGCGCGGATGAAAAACATATACAACATCTACTAATATATATACCAATATATAGTATTTCGCTCAAGGCGTGAATAAAATGCAACATCACAGAAATGTACAGCATCACAGAACAATACAGATATCTGGGATCCCCGGGTTTCACAGAGCCACTACTGAAACCCGACGTTCCCCTGGTCGTGTGGATAGCCTGTGCAATGAAAACCTAGACCCCTACGGGCGCGGCAAGTCACCTGCCAAAACCTGAAGCGAGGCAGCCCCCTCCAGCACCGTGAATGGACCACCCAGCACTTCACGGAATCCGGCAACTTGGGCACCCCTCCTGGGTCAACCTGTACCCCCTACGAGTGCGGCGAATAGCCCGCCAATTCCAGACTGAAGCCCCTCCGTCTCAATGCCCTGAGATGCGGGCCCGTTGCCCTCTAGAACCCGGCTATCGGTGCACCCCTCCGCGGGGTAACCCTAGTACAGAAAGTAAAATATACATACACCGGGTACATCGACCGCAACCAGGTCGTGCCCCAAAAGAATAATACAAACAGGCAGTGACGGCAGTCCACATGTCGGACGCTCGCCCCGCAATATCAAATGTACATAATACGACAGCACTGTACTAGCATTGCATCCAGGCTATCCCCACGACCGATCCGCAACAACACAGCAAATACATAGAACATCAACGTGAAAGTCACGTTCGCAAATCCGTCTAACCGGGCTATAGCAGTTAGACCGGATTTACCGATCGAGTGACATTCACGGTCGCAGATATAATGTAAATACTGTGAAAAATGTGTTTAAAATTTTCCGATTGATTAAACATTAACAAGTGGGCCCCCAAACAAAACTGTAGCAACCACAGAAAACCTGGGCCCAATTTTAATATTCCAAAAACCACATTTATCACTCAGGAACACACTGCAAAAATTTGGGGGGGTGAACAGTTACATCCGCGGCGGAAGCGCGGCCAAAACAGGGGTTTGGCCGCCCTTCCGCGGCGGTATGATGAGTTCGTTGAACCAAATTTTTACAGTGACCTTAAAATTCCCTGCACATCACTCTGAGACAACCTGAAAAATTTTTGGACTCAAAAAAAAATTCGACAGAAACTGATGTGCAAAAAATACGGGTTTTTGGACTTTTTGATCGATCGGAAATGCAAACACATTACAAAAAGCTAGACTAAGTTAATGGCGAGGCTCTGATACCACTGTAAGTGCACGGCGGCGCCCCGGCCGTCAATCCGACGCCGGAATGCGGAAGCGGTGATAAACTTTAATTTTTGCGGACTTTGCAAACCGGCACCACCGCGCACTAAACTCCGGATCGTAACCATTAACAAGTCTAAGCTAACAACAAGACGGGTTAGAGATGTACCGACTGATCCGAGTCCTCTGGTCTTCATCTCCACTCCGATCTCCTCGCGGGATCTCCGTCCGTCTCCTCCTCGTCGGAAAGGGGCACCACAACGCCTGTGGCTTTTACGGGCTCCCACCTCAATACCGAGGCAACTCGGGCGCGAAGCTGGCGAATCGACGCGTCCAAGATTTGCTGTAGGAATATAGTGTAGAACTCATGTCTCATTGGGGTTTTGTATAGTTTCCATGATGGAGGAATTTGTGCACTCAAATGGAAATGAAATGGAGCAGCCATCAAAGATAGAGCTCGGCCACAAGAGGAAAAAGCTCACTGAAAAAAAAAATCATGAAGCAAGCTGCCTCTCTGGAAGAATGAAAGATTTATGAGCTTGGCCAAAATTAAAAACTCAGCACTCACTCTCTCACTCAATGCAACCAAAATGAGTATAAATATATTAATTCAACATCTCCATCAAAAGCAATTCCAGCAGCACACAATTAACACAAAGCAATTATATATATATATTAATCCACTATACAATATTAAAGCACCCCCCATTCCCCACAGTGGCCGGCCCACTTCAATTTCCAACACCAAAACCCATACCTAACCTTACCATAATTAATGCAAGGGATGGAGCATGGCAATATGCAAAGAACCCCTCCACAAGATGTTATTTGCAAACTGCAAATAACCCCCTCCATCGGAAAAGTCCGGCCGGGAAAGAACAAAGGAAAACCGGCCGGAACGGAATGCAAACTGGCAACTCCAGAAAACTGGTCCTGTAATAAATTACAGGAAAACCCCGATACTGTGCATACACACCCGCATCTGTATTCCGTCCGGATACAAATGCAAAGAGACAAAATCTACACTGTACTAAACTAGGACCGGCTTAAACCAAAGCCGGCTAGTATTATCCGTTCGATCCTGATCCGTGCAATACCGCACGTATCTGATCGAACCCTGCCATATACCTATACGGCTACTAGTACAAACCGTCCGATCCTGATCCGTGCAATACCGCACGTATCTGATCGGACCCTGCCATATCTCCATACGGCCTCTACAGCGTTTCGCCCGAAAGCTGAGTAACTAAAAGTATGGCGGACTCTAAAGACTCATCAATACTATGGCTGTGGATTTAACCACTAGCACGTCAGAGGTATAAGCCAATACGTAACGGGCCACCAGCAATTGACTAAAAGGGACGTCGATGAGCGAACTCATCCTGACACCCTACTGAGCCTGTCAGTGACAATATCCGTGCAGTCTGGTCCGTTCGTCTATGAGTATCGCATGGCGGGCCTAGGGGGTTGGTAAAAGTCAGACCCCCAAAAGCGGTACAAGTCGTGTCGGAGTGTAGCCCAGAACACCCTGAGATACTACTGGAATACCTACCAGTAAATCTCCTTGCCTTGGCCAAGGACTTTGTGTAATGGCTCTCCTAGACACAGCACGACCTCACCCCCAATACCGGGAGAGACGAACCCCTGAAGATACGCTCACTGCCTCCATGTGGCTCGGGACTGTACCCAACTAAAACCTGTTTGCACGACTCCTTTGAGCCGTGGTAGGGTAGTAATCAAAGTACAGTGGGAACTCACACGAGACAAATGACGATCCCCAGGTCGATGAACTAACCTGCACACATGTCACCAGGGAACTGCCATCTGACGTCTGGTATATGACCAACTAGCATGTTCCCGGCGAGTCCTGTCCGGTGTACTCATAACCCAATGAGCACCTGTATACATCTTAGGTGATCCAACTGACACCAGTGGCTTGTGAGACCGGCCACCGCCCCTCGTCGGGGTCTCGACTGTATACACTAGTCTACTAATGGAGTATCGATGCCCAGTCTCGAAACTCCCACGACTAGGAACCTTTTAAGGATATGCTTGTAGACCCCCAGCTCCCACTTATATGATCGCCCTCATACTGCTGGTGGTCAAGCAAGAATCCTAGGGGCTCTATCAACGTGTAATAGCGACATGTCAGGTCACCTAAAACAGTACACGATGATAAAGGTAAACCAGATAGCATACTATCATCTCGAGTAAGACTGTCCTACCAGGATAGGTCCTCCCTCAATCATTACAATCACGTATCTGTGACCTAATAATTGACTCTGAGGGCACTATCTCCAACAAAAAGAACATACGAAAAAGAATACCAGAAACCACTACATGGGACGCCTGCGCGTCTCGATGAGTAGAAGCAAATGCTCATGCCTTCCTTCTACCTGCAACTGGCTGTACTCCTCCCCTGCCATCCTGTTCTCTCTGAGCAAACCCTCCGCGACCACGACCTCTCTAAACAAAAGTCTGACGTGGATCATCAACAGGCGCAAAAGGCGACTCTCCCTAATGTGAAAGTGGTAAGGTAACATATGGTACGGCTGTCCTTCTGTGGCGTACTACAGAACAATTTCTAATGAGGTGATGGAAACTCCCTCACCGGAAACATCCATACGATGGCTGCTGACCCTCCGGGGGATAAGAGCTAAAAAACTGACCACGTCCCAAGACTTTGCTACTCTCGCGACCCTAACGAAATCTGTCGCGGCATCTAAACATCTGTCTCTCGGCTGATACACCTGTACGAGTCCTCCTCGGTTCCGGAACTTCCAAAATCTCGGAAAGACGTGCCTCATCGAGTAGGGCTGCGTCCACTGCTGCGGTATATGTGACACAATGCTGTGTGCTGATAGCAAGGAATAACTGGGTAACAGGGATGGCAACCTCCTGTCGCTGCGCTCGACTGGCCTCAACCAACGATCCCATCACCTGGCGCAAATCCTGCATATCTGCCTCTTGCCTAGCGATACGATCTATCGAAGGTGGATCAATCTGCTCCTATACAGCATGTTAGTTGTATGTATGCCCTAGAGGCCAGTATTGTACAGATTATGTATATTATATTGGATGCTTGGACATATATAGAGATGATTTCTTGCTCGACATGATAGTATGCTATCTGGTTGCTATTTATCTTAACATGTACACTAGTCTCTTTATACTGTCTTATAGTTACATGTTGGTAAAGCCCTTAGGATTTGTACTTGACTACCTGGACTATGATGCAGATCATACTAGTGGGGACATGGTAGTCCATAAGTACATCCTTCAAGGTCCCTAGTCGTGGGTGTATCGATACGGGGCATCGATATACCAGAGTAGACTAGCGTATACGCTTCTCGACCCATGTGATGGGCGATGGATGATCCCATATCCCTTGGTGTTTGACATCAGAGATGGTATACGGGTGCTCAGTGGAGACTGAGTACACTGGACGGACTCGCCGAGAACTCCCAGATGGTATTATACCTCACGTCAGATGGCAGTTCTCAGGTGACACTTGTACAGGTTAGTCTGTAGACCCGAGATCGTCATAGAGTCTTGTGTGATTCCCACTGTGCTTTGATCTCCACCTTACCACGTCCATGAGGGCGTGCAAAACGGTGGTCTTTGGGCACAGTCCCGAGTCACATGGAAGCAATGAGCGATAGGAGGGGTTTCGTCTCTCCCGGTATTGGGGGTTGATGTTGCGCTGTGCTCGATTGGCCGTAACAGGGAAGTCCCTGGCCAGGGCTGATCAGAGATTTACTGGTAAGTGTTACCAGTAGTTTCTCGACCCGTTACGAGCCTCACATCAGCACGACCTATCGGGTTATTAGGGTCTGACGTATACCACCCCTAGACTTGATATGCGACATATCAGACGAAGAGACCGGACTGTATGGTAAGTGTTACTGGTCGGATTCGCAGGAGTGTGAGCGGGCTAGCTCGTCGATCTTCTGATCGCTCAATACCCGGGTGGCCGTTACGTTTAGCAGACCGCTTGCGGCTTGTGGGTGCTTGATATGATCATCATCTGCTACCGGCGTATTGACGAGTCTTTAGAGTCCTACACAGAGGTTTCCTGGCTCAAGCGAAACGAAATAGGAGCGCATATGAGATATGTGCGGGACCGAGAATAATGCGTGTATGTGATACCGCATTTCATTCTCACGATATATGTTTCGATTGGTCATATTCGATATGACCTAGTTATCGAATCATTGATTCGATAAATCGATACATTGGATTCTAGTCGGTTATGTGTGACATGACCGGATCATTGAATCAAATGTTGATTTAATGATTTAATGCATAATTATATATTTGATATATTGCATTGCATTAACTAGTATTGGTTCACTTTAAACGGATTTTTCTCACTTGATGCACATTGTATATGTGATATGCTTTAGTGCACTACTTTGTATCATGTTTGATGATACTTGATCATATAGTTTAGTTTATAGAATTAATCCATGGTTAATTTGATAATTAGGGTTTTGCATATTCATTTATTTATTTATTTGTTTATTTATTTATTTGAAATGGATTAAGATAAGAATGGTGGCTTTATTTGTTTTATATTGAAGCTTCATGAAGCTTTGACTTTGCGAACCATCCTTATCTTCATGCTTAACCCTAACCCATCCAAGTGACCATGGTTAATTCTCTACACTTAACCCTAGTTCAAGTTATGATAAGTATTTGATTTAAATTTATTTTTATCACAAGACTTATCATATTCTTTTCTTGAGCTCATCTTCTTCTTCTTCTTCAAGCTTGCTACAACAATGGCAACTTGAGATCTAGTGAGATAAATCCAATTCTAAAGTGAACCCACCTCCTATTTCTTCACCCTCTACCTCTTGCCAAGTTGTTTTGGGTGTTTACTTCACAAGTTTCACAAGTTTGTGAAGTCGGAGCTTGAGTTTGTGCAACCTCGACGTAGATCGTTTTTGACACAAAGCCGACGACCTATTCCGCTTGTTTTCCCGATGAAGCCGACGGAGGAGTCTAGGATTCATGATGTACAGCGAGAAGACTTCGTTGCGGAGCCGTGGAGGTGGATATCCGGATCTACAAAGGTTGTAATTTCCGTATCCTAGTAGTTAAGTGTTAACTAAGTTTTTATTTCGCCTAAACTTCTAGTCTAAGATCCGTTGTCTAGGGTTTCACGGCACCATTTTTTTTAAATTGGCATGTTCGATGCCTTGTGAGACCTTACTAGAGTGCCTAGGAACCTTTCACTGGTATCAGAGCCTAGCTAGAGCCTTAGGCGAAGCGTAGACGGAATTTGAAGTCCGAACGACCCAAAACCGAAACCCAAAATATGCTCTCTGTACTTTTTTGAAAACAGTGGATTTTTCCAAATTAAAAATTGCTAAAAAATTCAGCAGGAAAAAATAAGAATTACGGTGCAAAAAGTTTCTGGTGAACAGTGTTTTTCGCGGCGGATCAGCGGCAGAAGCATGGCTTCTGCGGCTGATCAGCGGCCAATTGGTGACGTCAGCCCACTTTGTTTGCACAGTAACTCCTGATAAATTCTGCTGAGTTTTCTGGGAATTTTTAATATTGATTCAAGAGTTGAATTTTCTGCAATTGTTTTGGGGATTCGGTGTTTCGATCGGGGTATCAAATTTTGTCTATTTGGCTTTCCGGATAAATTTTAGAATATGTTAAAAAGTTCGACCGGATATAAATACCCAATTTTTCCCCTGTCGGGAAATTTCCAAGTGTTGGATTTTTCCGTAGTTTAACGACGTTCTAAGTAGTGCAAGTAACTCGATGGTCCCTCTAGAAGACAACAAACCTTAACTCGATTATGTGACCGTCTTGAACTGCCCTTTGAACCTTCGGGTTTGGGGCAGTACGGCGTGCCACATGTGAGGCGTTGGCTTGACCCTTCTACGGCTGGACCGTTGGTACTGAGGTACGAACTGAATGTTGTTAGACTTATTTCATGTGTTGATCTGTATTGGGAAAACTTGGGTGTTCGATTGTTCGATCGGAAAGTTTAACATTTTCTGTTTATCTGGAATGTGATACAATAATTGGAATTCACAAGTAATTATGAGATAACTGAATGAATGTTATAAATCTAGCAATTTAGTCCCATATGATATTGAAAAGAGTTTTCGATAATGAGACTAAAATGCGGGATTTATATCTAATTAGGCATGTGATGTCTAAAACCGTTGCGGATTCCAATTGTTGTAGTTTTACACTTTCTTTTCTGTGACCGTAAGTGTAGTATGTTCATATCGCCGGTTTCGTTGCTATACGTCAACGACAATTGGGGTATGCATACTTACTTACGTTGATGACATGTGATGTTATGTGTTGCTGGATATGTTATATTGGATCGTCGTGTTCGAATAGCCGGGGGTTTTTATGTGAGATGAGTGTTTTTCTTTTTCATTCATGTAAAAACTTGTATGTAATATTCTTTTATTTGGGGCACTTCCAGGTAGCGGAAGCTGTCACCCTTTGTATATTATTTACTTTTCCGCATTAGGATAGACCCAAGGAGGGGAGCACAAGTAACCGGGTTCTGGGGTCCAGTGGGAGACCAACTCGAGGAGTCGAGTCCGGGTCTCCTAACCATAGAATTGGCAGGGTTGCTTGCCGCTCTCGTAGGGGTCTAGGGGTGTGGGATTGGCTATTCATCACGACCGTGGAATCCGTGTTTTTTACTGGCTCGTATTGAAAACACGGACGTCCTAGTATATCCAATATTTCATATGTTTATTCTGCTGCGATATCAGTGATGAGATCATGTGATGTTTCTGTGATGGATATAGTATATAGTATATATGATATATTATACAGATGTTACTTATGTTTTACACCCGCGCTAGCCCTGCCCTGCTCTGTCGTTAGTTACCTAACCTAACGGTGCACGAGGGGACATCGAGGCAAATGCGGATGGCATAAGTGTACGTCATATCTATCTGTGATGTTTAGGTATTTAAATGATGGGACTTCATTAATGTGATTAATGAAAGAAAAGAAACCTAAGATGTTGTAGAATCAGATTTTAAATAAAACAGGTAGCTACAGTTCTTGCTTTGCATAGCGGTATATATGATATACCCCGCACCTTATTCGATGAGGAAAGGACCGAGATCCCTTCACCGGGAGTGACTCCTTTAGCAATAACTGGCCGATGCTACACACTCGGTTTGCTTTTGACTGCTTTTGGGTTTTTGCTTTGCACAGTGATATATATGATATATCCCGCACCTCATTCGACGAGGAAAGGACCGAGATCCCTTCAACGGGAGTGACTCCTTTAGCAAAACCAGAAAAGCCTCAAAATCACTCCATTTTAAAACTTCATTTGATTCTACAACGATATCAAGTTCATTACGCAATAGGTTTTCAGAAAAACCTGTCGTAGCCCTCCGTCATTTCAGATAAGTACTAGTTAGTATTCGTGCTACGTTTGTTGACTATGTTAAGGCGTAGTGTGCGGTAGCTAATTAGTGCTTATCTGTATAAGCATATGATGCGATTGGATTAGGGTAGTCGTGCGACTTTGTTGACTATGTTAAGGGTCGTGCGGGTGGGTTTAATTCAATCGGGAAATGACGGGTTGAACTTGACTAGCACTTATGATTTGTTGACTATGTTAAGGTCATATAGCTGCTAGGGGCAAAAGATTATCGGGAATTTCAAGTGTTGAAATTTGCAATGAGATTGCATACCTTCTATGAGATAGTTGGATCCCGATACCCACTGCGAGTAAGAGTTACTCCTGGGAGAGTTTAATACATTACAATTAGCAGATCAAGTAGGTGTCTAGAAAGGTGTTAACGAGGTTACGCCTCTGGGAAAACGAGGTTTACAGTAATTAGGTTCGTGCGAAAGCATGGGGGACCTCCCTCAAAGTACCGACACTGGCCTGGCTGAAAAATTGGCGAACTTGTAGTGTGTAATTAATCCCGGCTAGTCTTTCCTTTTAGGGTTTGGAGGAAGATTTGATAAAAAGCAGTGGGAGCCATCCTGATTAGATAAGATAATAACCAATCTGATCTTGCACGAGCTTACGCTAAAGTGTTTTCTTCTCTCTCTCTCCAGGTAGCGACCATTTCATGCCTTAATAAAGATAATAAAATGGATGTATTGACCGAACCCGCATGTTATACTGTGCTGGGGAACGTTGGTTCCGTTCTTTCCTATAAGAGTTATAGGACTGAACAGGATATAGGGGAATACCAGGATTCCCATGCCACCCGAATGAAGAAAGTATATGATGATGCATTTTCTTCGGGTGTGTTCGTTACTGAGAACTGTTTCTCCATTTGCTCTACGTCCTGGGTATTGGATACCGGGTCAGGATCCCATATATGTAATCAGTTACATGGGCTTAGGAAAGGTAGAGAACTTGGAGAAGGTGATAAAGACATTAGGGTTGGAAATGGTGCAATTGTTGCAGCTAAGACTGTCGGGAAATATCACCTTGTATTACCAACTGGTAATACATTGGTTCTGAACGAATGCTATTACATGCCGAACCTGATATGCAACATTATATCGGTTTCTTTGCTAAGTAAAGAAGGATATAATTTTGTATTACAGGACAATGTTATGAACATTTTCCATAACCAAAAGTTGGTTGGATCAGGCACGTTATGCAATGGCATTTATGTTCTAAATCAATCAACAGTTCTAAACATAACAAACACACACAAGAGGAAGAGTTCTGAACTCAACGAATCCTTCTTGTGGCATTGTAGACTGGGTCACATCAATGTGACACGACTGGCTAAGTTGCATAAAGATGGATATTTGAAACCTTTCGAATTTTCATCTTATGACACTTGCCAGTCATGTCTCAAAGGCAAGATGACCAAGACTCCGTTTACGGGACACGGAGAAAAAGTTACCGAACTCTTAGGACTGATACATAGTGATGTATGTGGTCCCATGTCTACACATGCCAGGGATGGTTCTTCGTACTTCATTACATTCACTGACGATCTCTCTAGATTCGGATATGTGTTCCTAATGAAACACAAATCAGAAGCTTTTGAGAAATTTAGAGAATATAAACAAGAAGTCGAGAACCAAACCGGAAAAAGTATTAAAATCCTTCGATCTGATCGAGGAGGTGAATACTTGAGCAATGAATTCCTGGACTTCCTAAAAGAGAATGGGATTCTCTCTCAGCTGACTCCTCCATATACACCACAGCACAACGGTGTATCTGAACGGAGGAACCGCACCCTATTAGATATGGTGCACTCTATGATGTGCACAGCTGAGTTACCTATTTCCTTCTGGGGATATGCGCTGGAGACAGCAGCATACCTATTGAATCAAGTTCCATCTAAATCTGTACCTACCACACCATATGAGATATGGAGTGGGAAGAGACCATATTTTAAACGAGTTAAAATATGGGGTTGTCCGGCCTATGTCAAAAGACAAAATCCAGACAAACTCGAGGCACGGTCAGTTCTTTGCAAGTTTGTGGGATATCCTAAGAATTCCCAAGGATATTTATTCTACCATGTTGAAGAACAAAAAGTGTTTGTTTCTCAATATGCCACCTTTTTAGAAAAGGAATTTCTTGAAAAAGAAATTAGTGGCAAAGTGGTAGAGCTGGAAGAGGTTCCAGATACACAAACAGTAACTGAAGATTTAGTGGAACCAAAAGATTCAGTAGCTCCCAATGAACCTCAGCCTCTCCGCCGATCTAGTAGGGTTCCTCGCCAACCTGAGAGATACTACGGTTTTCTCATGGACGGTGGAAGCGAGGATTGCATCATGGAGGATGATGACCCAACTAGCTTCGAGCAGGCCATCACGAGTAGGGACTCAGTGAAATGGCTGGATGCTATGCGGTCCGAGATGGAATCCATGTACACCAACAAAGTATGGACTTTAGAAGTTGCTCCTGAAGGGGTAAAACCCATTGGGAGCAAGTGGATCTTCAAGAAGAAACTTGGTATAGATGGGAAAGTGGAGACTTTCAAAGCTAGACTTGTAGCAAAGGGTTTTCGTCAAAGACCAGGTGTGGACTATGACGAGACCTTTTCTCCAGTGGCTATGCTTAAATCCATCCGAATCATGCTTGCCATTGCTGCCTTTCATGACTACGAAATCTGGCAAATGGATGTTAAGACCGCCTTTCTAAATGGTGATTTAGAAGAGTGCGTGTACATGACTCAGCCAGAGGGCTTCGTAGACAGTGGGAGCAGCGGGAAGGTGTGCAAACTGCTTAAATCCATTTATGGATTAAAGCAAGCATCGCGGAGTTGGAACATCTTCTTTGACGTCGTTATCAAAGAGTTTGATTTCGTCAAAAATCCAGATGAACCTTGTATCTACAAGAAGGTGGCAGAGAGTAAGGTTGTCTTCCTCGTATTGTACGTGGACGACATACTCTTGATAGGAAATGATATTCCTATGCTGCAATCGGTCAAGCTCTTCTTATCACAAAGATTCTCAATGAATGATCTTGGTGATGCCTCCTGCATATTGGGAATCAGGATCTATAGAGATAGATCCAAACGGATTTTGGGATTGTCCCAATCCAGGTACATTGACACCATACTAAAGAGGTTTAGTATGGAAGAGTCCAAGCGTGGGAACATGCCCACGATCTCTGGAGTCACTCTCTCCAAAGAGATGTCTCCCAAGACTGATTTGGAGAGAGCTCGCATGCAAGGGATACCCTATGCTTCGGCAGTAGGCTCTATCATGTATGCGATGCTATGTACCAGACCCGATGTAGCATACTCACTAAGTGTAGTGAGCAGGTATCAAGCTGATCCTGGAGAGAATCACTGGACAGCTGTGAAGAGCATTCTCAAGTACTTGCGAAGGACTAGAGATATGTTCTTGGTGTATGGTAACGGAGAACTCCAAGTGGAGTCCTTTACCGATTCGAGCTTCCAGAGTGATAAGGACGACTCTAAGTCGCAGTCGGGTTTTGTCTTTACCCTTTACGGAGGGGCGGTTAGCTGGAAGAGTTCCAAGCAGGAAACCGTGGCAGACTCGACGATGGAGGCTGAATACATCGCTGCCAACGATGCTGCTAAAGAAGCTGTCTGGATCAAGAAGTTCATTACTGAACTTGGAGTGGTTCCATCCATTGAGCGTCCAATACCTTTGTATTGCGATAACAATGGAGCGGTGGCTTTGGCCAAGGAACCCAGGTCCCATCAGCGGTCCAGGCATATTCTGAGGCGGTATCACCTGATCCGGGAGATAGTTGATCGCCGGGAGATCGAGGTCAGGAGGGTTGACACGAAGAACAACACGGCGGATCCACTCACGAAGGCCATTCCCCAGATACAGTTTGAGAGACTCTTCGGGATGCTCGGTATGAGATACTACAGCAGCTGGCCCTAGTGCAAGTGGGAGATTGTTAGTTGTATGTATGCCCTAGAGGCCAGTATTGTACAGATTATGTATATTATATTGGATGCTTGGACATATATAGAGATGACTTTCTTGCTCGACATGATAGTATGCTATCTGGTTGCTATTTATCTTAACATGTACACTAGTCTCTTTATACTGTCTTATAGTTACATGTTGGTAAAGCCCTTAGGATTTGTACTTGACTACCTGGACTATGATGCAGATCATACTAGTGGGGACATGGTAGTCCATAAGTACATCCTTCAAGGTCCCTAGTCGTGGGTGTATCGAGACGGGGCATCGATATACCAGAGTAGACTAGCGTATACGCTTCTCGACCCATGTGATGGGCGATGGATGATCCCATATCCATTGGTGTTTGACATCAGAGATGGTATACGGGTGCTCAGTGGAGACTGAGTACACTGGACGGACTCGCCGAGAACTCCCAGATGGTATTATACCTCACGTCAGATGGCAGTTCTCAGGTGACACTTGTACAGGTTAGTCTGTAGACCCGAGATCGTCATAGAGTCTTGTGTGATTCCCACTGTGCTTTGATCTCCACCTTACCACGTCCATGAGGGCGTGCAAAACGGTGGTCTTTGGGCACAGTCCCGAGTCACATGGAGGCAATGAGCGATAGGAGGGGTTTCGTCTCTCCCGGTATTGGGGGTTGATGTTGCGCTGTGCTCGATTGGCCGTAACAGGGAAGTCCCTGGCCAGGGCTGATCAGAGATTTACTGGTAAGAGTTACCAGTAGTTTCTCGACCCGTTACGAGACTCACATCAGCACGACCTATCGGGTTATTGGGGTCTGACGTATACCACCCCTAGACTTGATATGCGACATATCAGACGAAGAGACCGGACTGTATGGTAAGTGTTACTGGTCGGATTCACAGGAGTGTGAGCGGGCTAGCTCGTCGATCTTCTGATCGCTTAATACCCGGGTGGCTGTTACGTTTAGCAGACCGCTTGCGGCTTGTGGGTGCTTGATATGATCATCATCTGCTACCGGCGTATTGACGAGTCTTTAGAGTCCTACACAGAGGTTTCCTGGCTCAAGCGAAACGAAATAGGAGCGCATATGAGATATGTGCGGGACCGAGAATAATGCGTGTATGTGATACCGCATTTCATTCTCGCGATATATGTTTCGATTGGTCATATTCGATATGACCTAGTTATCGAATCATTGATTCGATAAATCGATACATTGGATTCTAGTCGGTTATGTGTGACATGACCGGATCATTGAATCAAATGTTGATTTAATGATTTAATGCATAATTATATATTTGATATATTGCATTGCATTAACTAGTATTGGTTCACTTTAAACGGATTTTTCTCACTTGATGCACATTGTATATGTGATATGCTTTAGTGCACTACTTTGTATCATGTTTAATGATACTTGATCATATAGTTAAGTTTATAGAATTAATCCATGGTTAATTTGATAATTAGGGTTTTTCATATTCATTTATTTATTTATTTGTTTATTTATTTATTTGAAATGGATTAAGATAAGAATGGTGGCTTTATTTGTTTTATATTGAAGCTTCATGAAGCTTTGACTTTGCTAACCATCCTTATCTTCATGCTTAACCCTAACCCATCCAAGTGACCATGGTTAATTCTCTACACTTAACCCTAGTTCAAGTTATGATAAGTATTTGATTTAAATTTATTTTTATCACAAGACTTATCATATTCTTTTCTTGAGCTCATCTTCTTCTTCTTCTTCAAGCTTGCTACAACAATGGCAACTTGAGATCTAGTGAGATAAATCCAATTCTAAAGTGAACCCACCTCCTATTTCTTCACCCTCTACCTCTTGCCAAGTTGTTTTGGGTGTTTACTTCACAAGTTTCACAAGTTTGTGAAGTCGGAGCTTGAGTTTGTGCAACCTCGACGTAGATCGTCTTTGACACAAAGCCGACGACCTATTCCGCTTGTTTTCCCGATGAAGCCGACGGAGGAGTCTAGGATTCATGATGTACAGCGAGAAGACTTCGTTGCGGAGCCGTGGAGGTGGATATCCGGATCTACAAAGGTTGTAATTTCCGTATCCTAGTAGTTAAGTGTTAACTAAGTTTTTATTTCGCCTAAACTTCTAGTCTAAGATCCGTTGTCTAGGGTTTCTCGGCACCATTTTTTTAAAATTGGCATGTTCGATGCCTTGTGAGACCTTACTAGAGTGCCTAGGAACCTTTCACAGCAACCATACCGTACTGCTCAATCCTCATCTCAGACGAGCTAACTCTGACCTCGGCTCTCGCTGCCTCTCTCTGAGCCCTCGTAGTCTTCGGTGGCATAATAGCTAAAAATGGAAACAGGACAATAAGGGCATAGAAATCGAATCACAAGGATGTATATAATCATGGAAAGAATTTCAAGCAATAAGTCCTAAGGCCACTTAGGCGGAGTACCGTGTCGTAAGTTATGCCGCGGATATACACACACTACATCACTCTGCTTAAGCTACCTTCTCCATCATACCAAGGGCATCCTACACTCCGAAAGGTAAAACCTAGCGCTCTGATACCAACTTTGTCATGACCCGAACTTTGGCACGCGATGACACTTAAACCACGTAACGTCTACAGGCGTAACGCAATTCAAGTAAGCCGAAAACCCAGCAATTTAAACCATCAAAAGTAGTAAGTGATAAGAACATTGTTAAAAGCTTTTGGGAATCTCAAGTAAAAATTATTTAAAGTCCAAATTTACTTTCTTTAAAATTTTGGCAGCACCTCTTTTGTAAAAACTAGCCCCGAAAAGGGTACAAACATAAGATATAAGTATAGAATCCTCGAACGGGTGAAAACCATGCCCAAAGGCGGGAACAACCACCACAAGCAAATATACGACGCCGTAGTGAAGAAAATGGACGAAATAGGGTGAAAACAGCATAAAGGATAAGCTGCATAACAAAAGCCGGCTCACACGAGCACGACACCCAGAGTCACAAAATAAAATACAATATCGTCCTCACATCTCGTCTCTAAGTCAATACATGAAAGTAGTAGATGGAGAGAACTTGATACAATAAGATATACAATGAGCATCATCAGATAACCGTAAAACCCACCTATAGCAAAACTGCTCACGGTCAGCCGTAGCGGTATCCGCTGCAAAAGATGATACGATAAGGAGAAGAAGCCCTACCGCTACCACTCTGAGGGACAACTTGCAAAAAAATGTGGCACAACGGGGGTTAGTTGCCAACTCATGAATAGTAAATAACATCATGCAGGTAATCGTAGGTATGCACTTACTGCGATAATCTATCACATGCAACTGATAGCATAATATGGCAATATGTATATGCAATAATCATGAAAGGTACTCTATCAGGTACTACTAAAACATGAAGCAATGCATATCAACAAATGTTGAGTATGGGATAAAACATATCATCATCACAGAATCCTCATCGTGGAAAAACCAGTGTCCTTCAATGACACTCCAAATCCCAATACCTCAGGCACCGCATCCTCAGATTAGCCCTCATATCATGTAAGTCTCATGGAACCTGAGTGTCCAACATCGACACTCAAAAACATCATGAAAACTAGTGTCCAGCATCGACACGTAAATCCTCATATCATGGCTCCATCTGCGGGATCGGCCCGCGGGCTCCGGCAGAACGATCGGTCCATGTCCATCTCATAACTCCGGTCGGTATCCTCTAGATAACCGCCGAATCCAAATACTATCACCGGTAGGCAGTGCACCTCCCCTGCCAGGCTCATTGGCTAATCCATCGACATCCCTTTCTTGCCCTAGGGTACCATACCGGGTCCACCATGTATCCACACACGGCCTCATCAAACTCCTCACATTGGGTTTCTAACACAAGTCTCAGAACCGAGAAATCTCATGGTGGACGCATCGAAATATCATATCAAGAGAAACCGGGTTTTTCAAACAATGCATAATTTCTTGAAATACCACGGTTTTCAAATACATAAAATCACATGAAATCCATATCTCAATGTGTAAATCCATGAAATATAATGTATGCAACATAAAACAGTAATATGAGCATATCAAGGAAAAACCGCTATTTAAATGCATCAAGTTATTAAATATATCACGCGGTTCCCAATTTCTCCAAAGTCCATGCAACATCATATAAATATGAACCTGTAGCTATAACAAGGTATATGTGTATGCATGTAGGCATAGCAAGGTATATGTGTAAGCATGTAGGTATGCAAGGTATATGTGTAAGCATGTAGGTATGCAAGGCATATGTGTAAGCATGTAGGTATAGAAAGGTAAATGTGTATGCTATATTTTATATGCACAATGGAATAAGAATCAATGTCTTAATTGTCCCTAACCAATACAATATAACATATGTATGTGTGTTGTGCGTGTCATGGCAATTTCCGACGGTGTGAGTGCAGCATACAATTAGTGCTCGTGCAATATGAACCATCAATAATAGTGCAGTGTCCAATGGGTACAAGTCCAGGCACAACAAGTGATAATATGCAATGAAGTTCATGCACAATCTCTATGTACATATACTTATAATTAATAATCATATCATTGAATCTAGCCCAGACGCATAACGCCATGCGGGCGATTCCCTTGTAGATGTTAAATCTATTCACAGAAGATCTTGGGCTAAGTAAAGTCAACTACTTGCTTTCCACTCTTCGCAGCGTCCGAAGTCCCCGCCTGTGATCCTAAAATCATACAACAATCATAACAAGTTCACATTAGAAATCGAGCAATAACACGTACAAACTATGTTTGACCGACGCACCAACTCCAAACAAACTCTCAAGTGTTTGTCTAGTGGCTAACGTGCGTAGCGACACTATGAAACCAACCCAAGAGCAACAGCTACACAAAGTACACGAACCGTGTCGGATAACGTAATGCGCGTAGTCGAAACACTAGAAACAAGCAAAGTGATCCCAGATTTTGTATACAGTCAAAACATAAAAATCAAGCAGTACCAAACACTTCTAAACAACTGCAGACAGCTACCCTACAAAACCCAAGCCCCAACTCCCCAAAAGAACTGAGGTCGCCGGATTTTCCTATATTATCGCCGGCCAAAAACGTCCAGGTGGGGTTCGTTCTTCAGGTGTTCACTCAGGGTCACTAGTACAACACTACTACATTGCTAGATTTTCTAGTATACACTCGAGGTCACAGCAGATCACAGATATCCTATATTGACACTAAAAATACGATATGTGCACAAAACTATACTATTAGTGTTCTAAACTGAAACTAATATGCTACACAACATTATACCATCCTATTTAACAGTTAGAGAGCACTAACTTCCCAAACTTGCTCAAAACCCTAGCTTTCCAAGCTCTAAGTGATCTCCATAGGCTCTAGATCAAGTTTAACAAAGGGTTTAGTGAGTTTTGTGAAGGTTTTGCAAGGTTTAGTGAAGAAGAGGTGAGGGTTTCAGTTTGAGGGAAGTGGAATAATGAGAATGAGAGAGAGTGAGATGATAATGAGAGAGTGAGGTGATAAGGATGAGAGGGTGAGTGTAGGGTGAGTGTCCCCTTACACTTACTCTCTCCCTCTCCTTCATCAATGCTTGCATTAAAGCCTTCATGACTCACCTAGCCACCTCTCCCAATCCAAAACACAAAGATAACTCTCACAACAAATATTTAAGGGCAATATCAATCAAGGCATGGATTAGTTTAAAATGTCATGTCCACTAAACAAGCTTAACACTAAACAACCCCCATGTTAACATGCACAAGTGTGTGTAACCCAAAACAAATAATAATAAAATATTGATTAATCTAAATAAAATGCGAGAAAACTATTTTGGTAAACTTTTTACTAAAAACACGTATTATCGCTTAATTAACACTAACCGTATTCTAAGGTGTTACACTAAGTAACCGAGAATGAGTAGAGTGTGATTTTGGGTAGCTTAGTCTCTCTTACGCTTGATTCTCAACACATGAGATACTTGGGTTTTTGAGAGGAAGAAGGAGAGAGTGAACTTAAGGAAAGAGAAATGATTTTTGATAATGATAATAGAAAATGAGATGGCTAGCTTGACATGAGCACAAGCATTGCATAATAAAATATCTCATCAAAATATCTAGGTCGAAAAATATCTCACAAAAATATCTAAGTCAAATAGTCAAACCAAGTCAAGTGGTCAAACTAAGTCAAGTGGTCAAACCAAGTCAAGAAGTCAAGAACAAGTAGCCATGCCACAATTATCATTTGCAAAAATAACAAATACTTTTCTCCACCTCATAAATGTTTTAATCAAGTTAATGGTCAAAACCCAAATGAGGTGTCTCCTTCTATACCCCTCTCATCCGTATATACATACCCGCATCCGTGTTCCGAGAAACACGAATACAATGAGATGAAACTAATCCAACAATCAAATACTAGTATCCGGCTTAAACCAAAGCCCACTAGTATTTGTCCGCTCGAACATCACATGTGCACAAGTACACGTATGTGAACGACCCCTGTCCTAAAACCATACGACCTATACATCGTTTCGCCTGAAGCTGGGAAACCCTCTGTGTGGGACTCTAAAGACTCGACAGTACGCTGGCAGTGGGTTTAACCACAAGCACGTCAGCGGTACTAGCTGCTCGTAACGGCTACCCAGGTATCTGTCGATAAGAAGGCCGACGAGCAAACTCATCCAAACTCCTACTGAGCCTGTCTGTGGCAATCTCCATACAGTCCGGTCTGTTCGTCTAAGAGTATCGCATATCGGGGCTAGGGGGCGGTAAACATCGGACCCCTAATAGCACAATAAGTCTTGTCGGAGTATAGCGCAAAACACCCTGAGAAACTACTGGAGTACCTACCAGTAAATCTCGCTTGCCCTGGCCTAGGACTTTGTGTAATGGCTTTCCAAACACAGCGCGACATCAATCCCCAATACTGGGAGAGACGAATCCTATCTAACCGCCACTGCCTCCAAGTGCTTCGGGAATGCACCCAACTACTACCTGTTTCCACGACTCAATAGAGCCATGGTAGGGAAGCAATCTAAGAACAGTGGGAACACACTTGAGGCGAAGTAGCAGTGTCAAGTCAGCGAATTAAGCTGTACTCATGTCACCTGGGAACTGCTACCTGATGATAGGTATAGTACCAACCAGCAGTACCCCCACGAGTCCGTCCTGTGTAACTCATAACCCAATGAACACCTGCACACTATCTCCAGTACGACGTACTGATGGCTGTGGGACAGACCATCTCCCCTGCTGGGATGAGAAGCGTATACACTAGTCTACTCTGGAGTATCGATGCCCTGTCTTGATAATCCTACGACTAGGGACCTGTATAAGGATGTGCTTATAGACTACCCAGCCCCCACTAGTGTGACTACTATCACAACGCTGGTAGTCAAGTAAAGATCCTAAGGGCTCTATCAATATGTATTAGCGATACATCAAAAGAAATATATACACATATTTAGATAGATACAAACCAAGTAACATACTACCATATTGAGCAAGACTGTTATAAATCCGTGTATATATCACAAGCTTCCAAAATGTAATATACAAACTAGTACTATACAATAATGGCCTCTAGGGCATATTACACTAACAATCTCTCACTTGCACTAAGGCCATGTGCTGGCATATCGCAGACTTATCATCTCGAATAGCCTCTCGATCTACGTCTGAGAGATGGCCTTTGTGAATGGATCTGCAGTGTTGTCCTCCGTAGCAACTCTCCTCGCCTCGATCTCCCGGCGATCCACGATCTCCCTGATCTGGTGATACCGCCTCAAGATGTGTCTGGACTTCTGATGGGACCTGGGTTCCTTTGCTAAAGCTATAGCCCCGTTGTTGTCACAATACAGAGGTATTGGATCAATATTGGACGGAACCACCTGAAGTTCTGTTAAGAACTTCTTCATCCAGACTGCTTCTTTTGCGCATCAGAAGCCGCGATATACTCCGCTTCCGACGAGTCAGCAACGGTGTCTTTCTTGGAACTCTTCTAACAGACCGCCCCTCCATTGAGCATAAAGACATAACCCGACATGGACTTGGAGTCATCCTTGTCACTCTGGGAGCTGGAGTCAGCAAAGGCCTCGATCTGGAGGTCTTTTCCGCCATACACCAAGAACATTTCCTTAGTCATTCTCAGGTACTTGAGAATGTTCTTTACTACTATCCAGTGCTTCTCCCCAGGGTTCGACTGATACCGGCTTACCACGCTCAGTGCGTAAGCAACATCTGGTCTGATACACAACATCGCATACATAATAGAGCCTACTGCAGAAGCTTAGGGTATAATGGACATGCGATCCCTTTCCAAATCAGTCTTGGGAGACATCTCTTTGGAGAGGGTGATTCCGTGACAAGCCGGTAAATGACCGCGATTAGAATCTTCCATACTGAATCTTTTCAGTATGGTGTCGATGTACCTGCACTGTGAAAGTCCCAATATCCTCTTAGATCTATCACGATAGATCTGGAGCCCCAGAATGTAAGAGGCATCACCCAGGTCTTTCATAGAGAACATATGTGACAAGAATCCTTTGACAGATTGTAGCATAGGAATGTCATTTCCTATCAAGAGAATGTCTTCCACGTACAAGATAAGGAATACTACAGTTCTAGCTACAATCTTACTATAAATGCATGGCTCATCTGGATTTTTGATAAAGTTATATTCATTGGCCTTCTCATCAAAACATATGTTCCAACTCCGCGATTCCTGCTTTAGTCCATAAATGGACTTAAGCAACTTGCAAAATTTTCCGCTGCTCCCACTCTGAATGAAACCCTCTGGCTGATCCATATAGACGCACTCTTCCAAATGTCCATTTAGAAAAACGGTCTTTACGTCCATCTTCCAAATCTCATAATCGTGGAAGGCAACAATGGCAAGAACGATCCGAATGGATTTGAGCATAGCTACTGGAGAAAAGGTTTCATCATAGTCTAAACCAGGTCTTTGACGAAATCCTTTTGTAACAAGTCTAGCCTTACAGGTTTCAATCTGTCCATCTACACCAATCTTCTTTCTGAAGATCCATTTTCACCCTACGGGTTTTACCCTTACCGGAGCAATGTCCAAAGTCCATACTTTGTTGGTGTACATGGACTCCATCTCGTTCCGCATTGCATCCAGCCATTTTACCGAGTATGTGCTCTGAACGGCTTGCTGGAAGTTAGTTGGCTCATCATTATCAATGATGCAATCCTCTCTATCCCCGTCAACGAGAAAACCGTAGTATCTCTCGGGCGGATGAGACAGCCTACTACTCCTGCGGAGTGGCGCGGGAATGTCCTGCTCTTTTGGAACTTCTAGCTCCACCAAGCTTTCAGTAATAACTGGTGGTTCTGGAATTTCTTCCAGTTCTATTGCGCTCCAGCTAGTTTCTTTTTTTAAAAAATGATGTTCCAAAAAGTTGGCATGATGAGAAACAAAAACCTTTTGTTCCTCTGCGTAATAGATTAGATACCCCCTGGAGTTCTTTGGGTATCCCACAAACTTATACAGTACTGAGCGTATCTCGAGTTTGTCTGCATGTTGCTTTTTGACAAAAGCTGGACATCCCCATATCATGAGATACTGAATATAGGGTTTCTTCCCACTCCACATCTGATATGGTGTGGTAGGCACAGTCTTGGTAGGAACCTTGTTCAAAAGATATGCAGCCTATTCTAGTGCATAACCCCAGAATGATCACGGTAACCCAGCGTTACTCATCATGGAACGTACCATATCCAATAAGGCCCGGTTCCATCTCTCTGATACACCATTGTGTTGTGGCGTGTATAGAGGAGTAAGCTGAGAGAGAATTCCATTCTCTTTTAGGCAATCCAGGAACTCGGAACTCAAGTATTCACCACCTCGATAAGATCTCAGTGTCTTGATACTTTTGCCGATTTGTTTTCCCACTTCATTCTTATATTCTCGGAATTTCTCAAATGCCTCGGATTTATGTTTCATCAAGAAGACATGCCCATACCTAGAGAAATCATCTGTAAAAGTAATGAAATAGGAATAACCACTTCTTGCATGTGTACACATTGGACCACACACGTCGCTGTGTATGAGTCCCAAGAGCTCGCTCGCTCTTACTCCGTGTCCAGTGAACGGAGTTTTTGTCATCTTTCCTTTGAGACATGATTGACAAGTTGCATATGATTGATATTCGAATGGATCCAAATATCCTTCTTTATATAATTTGGTCAACCTTGTTTCGTTGATGTGACCCAGTCTATAATTCTATAAGAAAGCTTGATTTAATTCTGGAGTCTTTCTTTTATGTGTGTTCTGGATATTGAAAACTTGTAGTTTGTTTAATACGTATATACTGTCGTTTAGTGTACCCGACCCAATCAGACCATGATTAAGGTGGATGTTTACAATATCGCTTACAAATATAAAATCATAACCTTCTTTTGATAACAAAGATACTAAATGATATTATAAGTCAAACTGGGTACATAAAAACAGTTGCGCAAAACCAAAATATGTCCACTCGTCAATCCTAGACGATATTCCCCTACGGACACAGCATCCACGCTTGCTCCGTTAGCAACCCTGAGGGTCATATCATCGGTCTTCAGAACTCTATGGCTTCTCAGTGCCTGCAAAGAATTACAGATATGAGATCCTGATCCAGCATCCAATACCGAGAAAGTAGAGTTGATTGACAGACAGTTTTCAACTACAAACACACCTGAAGCCGAAGCTGCAACTTGCTTCGGGTCCTGGTTCATGGCTTTCCAAGCCCTGCAATCTTTCTTCCAATGGCCCTTTTTATGACAGTAGAAGCATTCTTCCTTCCCTAATGTCAGCCCCGCCACTTTAGCCTTTCCCTTTGCTTCCACCTTACTAACACCACCTCTCGGTTTGGTGGGGGCCTTCTTCTCTTTCCTTTGGGTTTCGCCTTGGATCTAGAAGAGGAAGCTCCACTAATTCCCTGGATTTCTTCAGGGTGCCCTCAGCACTCCTCAACAAGTTGAGGTGTTCCGGAAATTCAACTTCTTTACCTTGAATATTAAAATTCAAGATAAACCGGGCGTAGGTGGAAGGAAGGGACTAGAGAATCAAGTCTGTATACAGCTCGTTCTCTAACGTGGTCCTGAGGTCCGTGAGCTCCTCAATGTAGCCGATCATCTTGAGGACGTGTTCCTATACAGATGACCCGACAGCCAACCTCGCCTAAAATAGCTTCTTCGAGGTCTCGTATGTTGCGATACGAGATTGTTCTCCATATAATTCCTTGGTATGGAGGAATATGGATTCAAGATCAATATTCTCGTGCCGTCTCTGGTGTTCATTATCCATGGAGGCCAGTACGAGGCACTTGGCTTTCAAGCAATCAATTTCCCAGGTATTACGGATTTCATTATCCGCGACGCTGGAATCTAGACCTGGGACGGGGGGGGGGGGATTTAGTAGTAAGAACATAGCCTAATTTGTCATAAGTGATTTCCATCTTGACATTCCTGAACCAATCTTTATAGTTTGGCCCTGTCAATATATTTTTATCTAATAGTAACTTAAGGCTCGTCATGTTTGGTCGCTGCAATTAGGAGAGAGAGAAGAAACACTTTAGCATGATGCTCTTGCAAATTTAGATTGGTAGTTTATCTAAACAGGATGGCTCCCACTGTTTCTCGAATCCTTCCTCAAACCATAAAAGAAGAATTAGTCAGGATTAATCTCACCAAACAATACTTTCTTAACAATTCAGCTAGGCCAGTGTCGGTACTTCGAGGGATGTTTTACGACGCTTTCGCGAAGTTCCTTAATTAAATAACCTCTTTTCCTTAGGGGCGTAGCCCTGCTAACACCTTTCTAGACGCCTACTTGGTTTATAGTATTGATCGTTATGTGAAAAAATCTCCCGAGGAATAGCATATACTCACAGTAGGATCGGGATCCAAATATCATCGTGTGATAAAGTCGAAGGAATCCTACCAAAATTATCACACTCCAAATGGTATGCAACACTAGCAAGTGTCAGTTTCTTTAGAAACTCCCGATGTGGATGTTTGCCCCATGCTCTTATGACCTTGACGAAGGCCAACATATCATAAGTCACATGTCAAGTTCTACCTGTCATTGTCCAAATTAATTTGAACCCACCAGTACATACCCTTGACGAAGGCCAAAATGGCAGTACGACTATCCCAAACCAACGCATCTATCTATGCTACAGATGAATATTCAGCAGCTACTAATCATTATGCCTTGGCGAAGGTCAAAATACATAGCTTGAATACTACTGAATATCTAACTGAAATGAAGAAGGGCTATGAATGGTTTTGGCGAAACCGTGAACGTAGTGAACTTGATATAATCGAAGTAACCTGATAGTTTTTAAAAGGAGTGGTTTAAGCTCCGCATTTTAAAAGTTTTGCTGTTTTGAAAAAACCGAGTGGTTTTAAAATTGTTCCAACGATTCAACTTTGGTTTGTTTGCTTAGCATTAATGTAATGCGGTCCCATCAATTAACCCACCATTGCAGGAAACAACGAAAATACAACGTACGCTTATGCCATCCACATTCGCCACGGGGCCCCGTCATCACCCGTTCGGTTACTTAACTAACGACAGAGCGGGGGTTGGACTAGTGCGGATGCAAAATATAAGCAACGTCTATTATATAATACATATATAATAATATCCATTCTTCAGACGCAAGGACACGCATTCCAGATCACAGATGAACACATTGGATATACTAGGAATTCCGTGTTTCGTTTGAGCCTGTAACGAAAAACGGATCCCACAGTCATGATGAATAGCCAAACCCCACCCTAGACCCCTACGGGTGCGGAAAACTACCTGCCAAATACCCGAAGTGAAGCAACCTCCCTCAACAAAGTGAGTAGGCCACTCGACACTTCAAAGTACCTGGTAGTTTGTGCACCCTATCTTGGGTCTATCCTAGGAGCAAAAACAGTAAAAGAAATAATACAACGGTGGTTACAACCTCAACCCAGATGTGCCACGCAAAAATAATATTACATCACTTTACAAATTTTACATCGAATGAAAGAATGAAAACCCTTATCTCACATCCCCGGCTATTCATCCACGACGATCCAACAAGTTCATATACACAAACCATCACATCAACATCACAGATATGTGCAACCTCGACTAATCGACGTATAGCAATTAGTCGACATTTCCAAACACATATATACATCACAAAGCTTGTAAAGTAACTACAACAATAGAATTCCGCATGCAATTAGCAAACTTAATCAATTTTCCAAGACTTGAAAATCTAGTGAGCTAAAGTTCCAAAATCGATAGTTTTGAGCCAATCCGGGAGTCGAAACGAACTTGAAACCCGCCTAAATCTTTGCGGAGGCGAAGACACAAGTATTACCGTCGAATAGGGGGCCTCGGAAGGGGGGGTACCCATCCCTAGGGGCCATCATGAGGTGGCCCCCAAAGGAGGGCAGACCCGAGAGCACCAATTTCTAGTGCTCTCGGGTCACCAGCCACCAAGGCAACCAAGTGGTGGTCTTGGGGGGTGGTCCCGGCCGTTGGTCCCCCTGGGGTGTCCCCGGGGTGCCCACGCTTCACCCTGCGGCTTCTCGGTTCAAACCGTGAGCCTGCGGGGTGCGCAAACAACTCAAAGTATCACTTTTGAAAACTATTTTTGTCGACAGTTTTTCCGCGACAAAAACGGTGGAATTCTAACATCGTTACAAGCTATCTAGGGTTTATGAGAGGCTTTGATACCACTGTTAGTCAATGTTGCTCACCACACGTGTTCGCGGGGAGGCGGAATTAGCAAAAAATGATTTTTACGGGCTTCGAAACATCGACTTTAAGCAAGGATCGAACATAAAGCCCTAGCTAGCAAACTATATGAGGTTTAACTACTCTGATGAATGTTATACCTCATAGAATCATGTCCTTATTGTCTTCTCTCTTTCCTCCTTCACCTCGCGAGCACCTTGGAGTGGAAATGGATAGCACCTCCTCGTAGGCTTCTCGAAGTCGAAGAATATCCACCCGAAAGTTCCAACCTTGAGCTTAACCTCCAAGTTGAGACAACTAGATCACTTGGTATGCTAAATTAAGTAACCTAGAATGAGTAGAGTGTGATTTTGGGTAGCTTAGTCTCACTAACCATTGATTCTCAACACATGAGACACTAGGGTTTTTGAGACGAAGAAGGAGAGAGTGAACTTGAGGAAAGAGAAATAATTTTGATAATGATAATAGAAAATGAGATGGCTAGCTTGACATGACCACAAGCATGGCATAATAAAATATCTCATCAAAATATCTAAGTCACAAAATATCTCACAAAAATATCTAAGTCAAATAGTCAAACCAACTCAAGTGGTCAAACTAAGTCAAGTGATCAAACCAAGTCAAGAAGTCAAGAACAAGTAGCCATGCCATAATTATCATTTGCAAAAATAACAAATACCTTTCTCCACCTCATAAATGTTTTAATCAAGTCAATGGTTAAAACCCTAATGAGGTGTCTCTTTCTATACCCCTCTCATTCGTATATACATACCCGCATCCGTGTTCCGAGAAACACGAATACAATGAGACGAAACTAATCTAACAATCAAATACTAGGATCTAGCTTAAACCAAAGCCCACTAGTATTTGTCCGCTCGAACATCACACGCGCACAAGTGCACGTATGTGAACGAACCTTGTCGTAAAACCATAAGAGCTCTACATCGTTTCGCCCGAAGCTGGGAAACCCTCTGTGTGGGACTCTAAAGACTCGACAGAACGCTGGCAGTCTGTTTAACCACAAGCACGTCAGCGGTACTAGCTGCACGTAACGACTACCCAGGTATCTGTCGATAAGAAGGCCGACGAGAAAATTCATCCAAACTCCTACTAAGCCTGTCTGTGGCAATCTCCGTACAGTCTGGTCTGTTCGTCTAAAAGTATCGCATATCGGGCTTAGGAGGGCGGTAAACGTCAGACCCCTAATAGCGCAATAAGTCTTGTCGGAGTATAGCGCAAAACACCCTGAGAAACTACTGGAGTACCTACCAGTAAATCTCGCTTGCCTTGGCCAGGGACTTTGTGTAATGGCTTTTCGAACACAGAGCGACATCAACCCCCAATACCGGGAGAGACGAATCCTATATAACCGCCACTGCCTCCAAGTGCTTCGGGACTGCACCCAACTACTACCTGTTTGCACGACTCAATAGAGCCGTGGTAGGGTAGCAATCTAAGAACAGTGGGAACACACTTGAGGCGAAATAGCAGTGTCAAGTCAACGGACTAAGCTGTACTCATGTCACCTGGGAACTGCTACCTGACGATAGGTAAAGTACCAACCAGCAGTACCCCACGAGTCCGTGCAGTGAACTCATAACCCAATGAGCACCTGCATATTATCTCCAGTACGACGTACTGATGGCTGTGGGACAGACCATCTCCCCTGTTTGGATGAGAAGTGTATACACTAGTCTACTATGGAGTATCGATGCCCTGTCTCGATAATCCTACGACTAGGAGCCTGTATAAGGATGTGCTTATAAACTACCCAGCCCCTACTAGTGTGACTGCCATCACAACGCTGGTAGTCAAGCAAAGATCCTAAGGTCTCTATCAATATGTATTAGCGATACGTTAAAAGAAACATATACACATATTTAGATATATACAAACCAAGTAGCATACTACCATATTGAGCAAGACTGTTATAAATCCGTGTATATATCCCAAGCTTCCAAAATGTAATATACAAACTAGTACTATACAATAATGGCCTCTAGGGTATATCACACTAACAATCTCCCACTTGCACTAAGGCCATGTGCTGGCATATCGCAGACCTATCATTTCGAATAGCCCCTCGAACTGCGTCTGAGAGATGAACTTTGTGAATGGATCTGCAGTGTTGTCCTCCGTAGCAACTCTCCTCACCTCGATCTCCCGGCGATCCACGATCTGCCTGATCAGGTGATACCGCCTCAAGATGTGTCCGAGCTTTTGATAGGACCTGGGTTCCTTTGCTAAAGCTATAGCCCCGTTGTTGTCACAATACAGAGGTATTGGATCAACAATGGACGGAACCACCTGAAGTTCTGTTAAGAACTTCCTCATCCAGACTGCTTCTTTTGCGGCATCAGAAGCCGCGATATACTCCGCTTCCATCGTCGAGTCAGCAATGGTGTTTTGTTTGGAACTCTTCCAACAGACCGCCCCTCCATTGAGGGTAAAGACATAACCCGACATGGACTTGGAGTCATCCTTGTCACTCTGGGATCTGGAGTCAGCAAAGTCCTCGATCTGGAGGTCTTTTCCGCCATACACCAAGAACATTTCCTTAGTCCTTCTCAGGTACTTGAGATTCTTCTTTACTGCTATCCAGTGCTTCTCCGCAGGGTTCGACTGATACCGGCTTACCACGCTCAGTGCGTAAAAAACATCTGGTCTGGTACACAACATCGCATACATTATAGAGCCTACCGCAGAAGCGTAGGGTATAATAGACATGCGATCCCTTTCCAAATCAGTCTTGGGAGACATCTCTTTGGAAAGGGTGATTGTAACATTTCAGAAAAATAAAATATTATTTTTGGGAATTTATATAATTAAATAATAAATATTATGAATATTTTAATATTGCGGTATAATTAAATACCGATAAATTAGGAAATACTTGGAAATTATGTTAATTACTGAATTTGAAAGAGATTTTAAGATTGGAGCATTCATAGATTGTTATATAATTAATTATATTCTATGTTAATGCTAAAAACGATTAATTTTCGCTAATCTTGCATTAAGCCTGATTTGTGCATCATGTCATGCAACAAAACTTGTTTCATTTTAACCTTGACATCTTGTTCTTTTTATGTATATGGTGTATTTGTTTTTGGTTTTAAAAGAAAAGAAAAGAAAAAGGAAAAAGATTAGAATAAAGAGTAAGGGCAAGAGAGAGAAGAGAGAGAGAGGTGAGGGGTCAACCTTGGACCTTGGCT
Organism: Agapanthus africanus; assembly: GCA_030015575.1. NCBI lineage: Eukaryota > Viridiplantae > Streptophyta > Magnoliopsida > Asparagales > Amaryllidaceae > Agapanthus > Agapanthus africanus. Next base: position 197,770,505 of record CM057347.1, on the reverse strand, counting down.
CATTGTCCCCTTCATTATTTTCCTCATCATTTTCCTCATCATTTTCCCTCTTCCTTTTTCATGGCTGCCCTCTTCCTCCCACCTCCTCCTACATCCTCACACAACCCAAAACACTCATCAAAACATCATCTTGCCTTCACTAAAAATGTGCACAAGCTCACTACAAGCATTTTGGACCAAGAAAGTTTGGATTTTGGAGACTTGGGGAAACTCAAGAAAATTCTTGAGTTGCCAAATGAGGTATTTCCTTCACCATTAGAGTAGTATTTCATTTTCTTTAACATCTATTTAAGTTTAGAACCGATTTAGTGTCGATTAGTGGACTTTGAAAATTCGAAGTTATGGTTAGGGTTTGAATTGAATCCAAAAGTGTAATTGAGCTTAGTAGAGGCCACAAACCCCCTTTAGTGACAGTATATTGGACCTAAACCTGAGACTTAACCCCAATTCACAAACTTAGAAATCCCCGATATTGGGTTTGTGTTGGATTTGTGTTGTTGTTTTGATATCTGCTATGAGCCGGGGCACCTGAAAATATTTTAGCGATCACAGTGAGACAAGCAGGCAACCTAGAAGCTAACCTAGAGACCCGAGCCCAAACCCCTCAGTCCAGGCCGTAAGTTTATTCCCTCTGGCCACAAATTGCGGCCAGGGTAGGGGTGTTCGCATTGGTGTTTGGTTCATTGTCCAGTCATCTGCTAAATAGACCCTCCACATGTTCAAAATTGGCTAATTTCACCTGAATGAAAATCTGGAAGTGTTTTCCATAGTTTCTGAATTCGATTTGCTAATTCTGTTAACTTGAATTTTTGATATTTGTGTTTGTCTCAATCATTTGACGTTTGTACGTCGATATCGAGAGTTGTTCGGTTAATCTTTCATGCGTTGGCCTTAGGTTCTAACCTATGTGTGTCCCGCATGCCGTTCTGGTTTTCTTGTTCGATTCTTGTTACTATATGACGCATTGGAAATTGTAGGTACACCCATGTGGACTTCGAGATGATGAGAAGAGCGTGGCGTCGTCGACTTCGGCAAGCAAGGATCAAGGTGAGTAGATATATATCTACGGGGGAAGTCGGATGGATGGCGTATAGCACCCCCGCAGTTCGTAGTGTAGCTTATGATGTATTATAGTTATATATGATTATAAGTTTGTGAAACTTGGATAGTTAGCAAGTAAGATCTTAGAAGATCATGGGTTAATTCTAGTATAATTGGTCGATAGTGTCGTTAGTTAGTTGCTTAGCGAACCCTAGAATAAGGTTGCATGCACGCACACACACAAGCTTACAGTGGTTTTACTTATGCGTATATGGGGATATATATACATATATGTATGTGAGTATGTTTATATATATATATATATATATATATATATATATATAGATAATGAGGATAGTATATGGTACTTGGAGATGAGTCGATGAGATTGGGCATGATGCCACGAGATCGGTGATGTGACTTGGTTCGTATTATGAGATACGACATGAGTTTATAGCGGGTCTTTAGGCGATATGTTTTCATACACACGCATATATAAATGTTGATGGTATCAGTATGTACTAGAATATAGATCAGTATCCTTAATTCGGGATATGATGATAATGATACCAGGTAAATAATGAGATAAATGTGATAGTTGACCCGTACCCTGATTTGGAATGCCGTACGATGGATTTACCGTACGAGCTATAATTATGATGATTGATCTGCACTCTTGACTTGAGGATGTCATATTATATATATTGTATCGTACGTGATACTATTGAGACGGGATCACCAACTACTAGATATATATAGTTATATCGATTCAGACTTAGGTGGTTTTTCTTACCCCTTTCGATTAGTCTGTTAGTTTAGTCCTGTAGTTTACTTAGTAGATGTTAGACTGGGCTCAAGTCATACTTATTTCCAGAACTAACGAATCGTGAGTATTTTAAAGACATGCCAAGGGATACTATGGATATTTCAAAGGACGTACCTTTTTTTAAAAACACCGTAGCCCCTATTTTCTAAACACCACGATTCGTGCTATTTTAATGCCAAACTGTATGACTCGTGTATATTAATGTAGATTCTTTATTGTTGCGTTTATTATTCATTTTTCGCATATTCTTGCTATTCGCATCGCATCGCTTGCTTAAATGTGTTTTTATTGTTATATTGAACCCATGTTATCAGGACACCAGCACCATTACCGATGATGCGTATATCTACGAACACTTGCTTGCCGGCTCACACAAATCATCATCGGTAATTGCCATGTCACGTACACTTTAGAGAATATTAATTCATTGATATCGCTTGCTAGCTGATAGTTCCAATATATCATTACTGTGCTAGATTAGATATTGCATTTATTACTGAGATACTTCATGCATTTATACTTTCGTTGTCATGAAATATTATGGAGCTTTATGCCAGTATTCACTGTCTGTTTACTTTGTGATTTTGAGATTTCGGATTTCCATGAGATTTATGGATTTGGAGAAACCGCAAGGATTTTATAAACTGATTATCATTTCTAAAAGATAAAATTGCGGTTTTCTTATGATATGATTTGAGAGGTGTCCACCATGAGTTTTCTCGGCTTTTGAGCGATATCATACGCCCGATTCGAGGAGGAGGAGGAACCGTCTGCGGGTGCATGGTGGACCCGGTGCGGTACCCCGGGGCAAGATGGTCGCAGACGATGGCGTTGAGCCTGGCAGAGGAGTACTACCGACCGGTGATTTTATTGTGACTCGACGGATATCTGGAGGATATCGATCGGAGTATAGGCCAGTCCGGATTGCCGGAACCTGAGGTATTGAGATTTGATGTTACGGGCCAGTCCGGATTGCCGGAGCCTGAGATATTGAGATTGATAGATATATATTTTGTGTCGATGCTAGACACTGATTCTTTGTTGATTTCATTGATGATACTTTGATTTTATACAGAAATCTCACTGAGATAAGAAAATAGTTTTCTCATTTAAATGTATTCTGTTTTCATGCATTCATACATCATATATATGATATGTTTCTACCTGAGGCACTGACACGAGCACTTGGTATTACACTTATGTATAGATGTTTACCCTTGCCATTATTATATGCTTCAGGGTTTATTATTTGAGGATATTACTATCGTATGACCTAGGATTGAGTCATACATACGGTTTCTGCTCGGTGATGCTTTCTACTCACGAGTTGGCAATTCACCCCCGTTGTGCCACAGTTTCTTGTAGGTTTTGCCGTACAGGTTTCCTTGGCGGCTTTGGTGGAACAATACTTCATTCTGGGTGATTGCTTTGGTAGGTGGGTTCACTTGCATCGTGACCACCATTGTATTTTATTTATATTCAGTTGTATCTAGAAACTCCATCAACCAGACTTGTATATTTATAGACTTAGAAGACCAGTGTATATTATTTCGATCTTAGAGTCGCGCTTGTATTATTATGGTTTTCTTGATATTATTGGTTTCCTTTGAGTTTTGATCCTCGCCCTTCGGCGTTGTATATTATATTGCTTGCGTGGTTGTGACCGCCAATTGACGAAGAGCTAGCTCCCGCTTAGAGATGCCTTTATATATATTTCATGTGATGTACCCTTTTGGGGCCAATATTTACAAAGGAAACTCTGCCGAAATTTTCGGAAAAGACTTGATGTTTTAAAAAGGTTTACCACGACTTTTCAAGGTGATTATATGCAAACATTAAAACAAGTTTTCCTTCACTTCTTTCTTTTAAATGGTTTAGATTTCTGGGATTTTTGGCTAACTTGAATTAGATGGGGTCCTGCATACTTCATATGATTCAAGTGCCAGTCACGTGCTATTTTGGGTCGTGACAAAGTTGGTATCAGAGCGCTAGGTTTAACCTTGGTTCGAGTCTATGTTTGACTATACGGAGTCTACGGCGTATATATATATTCGGAACCTAGGCTTGACCTTACGGAACTTAGACTTGGTCGAGTGGGTATTAGACCCGAACTTTCATCGCGTAGGTTGACCTTGGTTGATGGAGTATGTGACTTAAGTAGTGTGACGTACTGTGGGTATGTTCCGCGGCATACTTACATTACGCTACCCCGCTTAAGAAGCCTTAGGATGTACATTTCCTTGCACAGTATTATATTCATTCCTATGATCTATCCTCATCGATATTGGTTTATGGTTTTTGTTAGTTATATGTATGCCCTAGAGGACATTACTGTACATATGATGTATATTGTAATGGATGCTTGGACATATATGGGGAGGACTTTCTTACTCGACATGATAGTATGCTATCTGGTTGTACTTTATCTTAACAGGTACTCTGATTGTCTCTATGTTACATGTTGATAAAGCCCTTAGGATATGTACTTGACTACTGGGACTATGATGAGATCATACTTGTGGGGCCACGGTAGTCGATGAGTACATTCTATAACTGTTCCTAGTCGAGGGTGTATCGAGACAGGGTATCGATACACCAGAGTAGACTAGCGTATACGCATCTTGACCCATATGATGGGCGATGGATGATCCCATATCCATCAGTGTTTGACATCAAGGATGGTGTACGGGTGCTCAGTAGAGACTGGGTACACTGGACGGACTCGCCGAGAACTCCCAGATGGTATTATACCTCACGTCAGATGGCAGTTCTCCGGTGACACTGGTACAGAGTAGTCTGTTGACCCGAGATCGTCATAGAGTCTTGTGTGATTCCCACTGTGCTTTGATTACCATCATACCACGTCCAAGTGGGCGTGCAAAAAGGTGGCTTTTGGGCACAGTTCCGAATCACATAGAGGCAATGAGCGATAGGAGGGGATTCCCAAACAGGTTGAAATTGTAGGACAGCCTGGGTCCTTTCGTTTTTGGGGTAAGGTTTGAGGGTGGTTAATAGCATTGCTCACTACACTAGCAACTAGCACTTTCTTGGGTACTTGAGATGCCTTTCTCTTCGAGGTGCATAAGCCCTTTAAGATTTTCGCGTATGAAGGGACTTGTTGGATAGCATCCAAGAGAGGTATATTTATGCTAACCTGTTTAGACAAGAGAATTTCAAGGTCTCTTCTACTATTCCAAGTTTCAAGATGCGTGATTGTGCAAATTGTAGGGTATACATTTTCAGAATCTAGACTTAAGTTAGGAACTATTTTTCAAACTTATACTCTAATAAAAGCTTCAATATTTTTCCTTCGTTTCGACTTAGCCCAAAAAGTGAACCCAAAATTTGCCTATTTCTAAATAAACTACAAAGACATATACTCTCTACCGTTAAACTTTAAGGAAGGTTATTTTTAGGGTTTTAAATTCACTAAGTCTAAGATCCAATTGTTCCTAGCTAGTTAACCTATATGTCAAACTCAAGTCAATTAGCCAAAATTGAATACATTAATTTTTATGGTTTTTAAAATTTTTCAAATTTTTATGGGTTTTCAAATAAGTATGCAAATGCAAAAATATATACAAATGAATGCAAAGGAAGAAGACGTACCGAACATACCCCCAAACTTGAATTTGACAGTGTCCTCACTGTCATACTAAACCAAGAGGGTCAAAATACCGGCACTTCCCTGTTTATTTATTTATAATATTTTCTTTTGATAAGAAAAACAAAAATATATACAGAAAGGCCCTCCCCCAAACTTCATTTAAACTATATTAGACATTACTGCTAAACTTTGCATAGACCAAAAGTCAACACCAACCAGTTGAAAAATTTATCAGTAAAGAGTATTGGTTGGTGGAAGAATAAGTTGTGGCGGTCCAAAAAGAATTGGGGAAGATAGAAGTGGTGGTATGGAAGGTATGGAGGTGAATAGACAGGAGGTGGTGATGAATCAAAACGAGAATGCGAATGATCAGCAATCAGTGGAATATTGGCATTCTCGTAGCTTATTAAAAGAAATGGGGGTGGTTCAACTTCTAAAAGATGAGGTTGATTAACCACAATATCCCCAAAATGTTCCTGTGGGTCCTCTATTGACTTGGCATCATCCATCAATTTCATATGATATTCAATTATAAGGGAACTGATCTCCTCGATGTCCGCCATAGTCCAACCGAAAACTTGCCGCCTCTCTTGTAAGACTTTTAAAATAGTGTTCTCTTGCTCTAAGGCTAGAGAGGCAGATATTATAATGGGAAAAGTCTCATTCTCACCTATGTAAGCATATTTAAGGTGATACGGTAAGGACATGAGTTCGAGTTTCGAAGGCGAAAGAATCATTGTGGAATCTACATCGAACTCAAAGGACTCCAACACAGGTTCGAAATCACTGCAAACAACCGATTCGGATGGTTCGACTAACTAATCAAAAAATTCAAAAGACTCATATTCGGGCTGTGAGTCGTCATCATCCGAAAAAGTGAAACATTCATAATCCATATCGGTTGTGTCAACGGTGGTAGGCTCAAGGAGGGACACACTAGTGGCGTCAAAACTGTTTTCATCAAACAAGAATCTTTCAAGCTCGCAGTCCTCCTGCGTGATTTCATGAATAGAGCAAACTTCTCGTGTACTAGTTTTAGGCACGGGGGGCAGACTTCCCATCTTATAAATATTGAACTCACTAGACATCTTCCCAAAGGATAGAGTCATGGAGCCATTGCGACAGTTTATTACAGCATTGGAAGTGGCCAAAAATGGTCGACCTAGGATCACCGGAATTTGGTTTCTTGGGTTAGCAACAGGTTGTGTATCCATAACAATAAAATCAACGGGGAATATGAACTCCCCAACTTTGATCAACACATCCTCTAGCTGACCCCTTGGATGGGTGATTGATCGATCAGCCATTTGGAGAGTACAACGAGTGGGTTTCAACTCTCCAACCCCTAATTGTTCGTACACGGAGTAGGGAATCAGGTTAACACTAGACCCAAGATCTTAATGTGCTCGATTAATTTTCTTATCCCCAATTGTGATTGAAATTGTAGGACAGCCTGGGTCCTTTCGTTTTTGGGGTAAGGTTTGAGGGTGGTTAATAGCATTGCTCACTGCACTAGCCACTAGCACTTTCTTGGGTACTTGAGATGCCTTTCTCTTCGAGGTGCATAAGCCCTTTAAGATTTTCGCGTATGAAGGGACTTGTTGAATAGCATCCAAGAGAGGTATATTTATGCTAACCTGTTTAAATAATTCCACAATCTTCTCCACTTGTGCAGTTGGTTTATTGGGACTTAACCTGTTTGGGAATGGTGCATTTTGAAAATTCGTTGAGTCAAATGTCTGTGGAGTAGAATGTGGAGTAGGAATGGATCCCTGTGTAGATGTGTTCATGTTGTGATAAATGGGTCCGTTCGAGCTAGAAGAAGTAGAGCCATATGAAGGGTGAAGAATAGGCTCTAAAGAAAAAGGTGAAGAAGAAAATGAAGAAAATGAAGAAGGGGAAGATGACGATGGAGAAAAAGAAGAAGAAGAAGAAGAAGAACCACCGGCGGGGATGTCATCACTAGTTCCCACATTATTTTGCAACACTCTTCCGGATCTCAACGTGGTCACCGCATTTACATTGTGATTGGGATATGCATTTTGTGTGTGACCGGGATTTGGCAATGGTTGAGATGGAAGCTTTCCCTTTTCTCTCTCGCTCAACGCCGCAGTTAATTGTGCAATTTGTGCCTCAATAGATTTGATACTTTGACCGTGTGAAGCATTGTTAGTCATCAAAGATTGAACATAATTTTCAAATCTTGCTGCGGATTCTGTAGATTGCTTGAGAAATGCATCTAGACTTTTTTCGAGCGAGATAACCTTATCATCATTTGGTTGAACCAAATTGTTCGTTTGATTTGTATAAGGTTGCTGTTGGAAAGGTTGCTGGTTTTGAGTTTGTGGAGATGCTTGTTGTTGTTGTGGAGATGGTCTTTGAAAATTGTTATTCCCTTGGAACTGTTGATTTGGGTGACTCCTCCACCCCTGATTGTATGTCGAAGAGTACGGATCGTTTCTTTGTCGTTGCTGAAATGCAGCATTGACTTGATCCTGTCCTTGAATAGGTGCATTATAAGGACACTCTTCGGTTAGATGTGATGGATTCGAACAATAAGCACAAACAGTTCGTGTGGGTAAAGCAGGGGCGGTTGAAGACGATGAGATTTTGGTCTCAATGGCTTCTAGCTTTTTCATAAGTGCGGCCATCTCGGCCTTCATAGCAATCGACATATCTACTTGATGTATGTCTGCCCTAGATTGACCAACAGAAGAAGATGATATGGTCTTGGTACTCTCCCACTGAATTGTTTGCTCACTAAGATCCTCAAGAAACTGCCAAGCTTCGTCGCTAGACTCGTAAAGAAAATGACCTTGACATATAGTTTCTAGCAACTGCTTCGTTGCCGAGTTCAATCTGTCGTATAATGTTTGGCAAAGTTGCCAACTTTCGATCCCATGATGAGGGCATTGAACATGTAGGTCTTTAAATCTCTCGAAGCACTTCCAAAATGGTTCGGAAGGAAGCTGTGAAAATTGTATAATCTCGTTACGGATACTAGAAGTTTTGTGATGAGGATAGAACTTTTTCAGAAAAGCTCTCACAAACTCGTCCCAATTTCTAATCGAATGTGATGCGGTGCTATATATCCACTTCTCGGCTATGTCACATAAGGTGAAAGGAATGACCCTTAGCCTTATAGCGTCATCACTTAATTGGGTCGTTTTCATCATAGCGCACACATTTTCGAATTTATTAATAAAAATATACGCATCTTCCGATTCCAAACCATGAAATTTTGGCAGCATATTGATGAAATGTGGTTTTATTTCAAAATTGTCCCCATTTGCCGGTGGGGGTGAAAGATATGTAGGTAAAGAAGTGCGGACGGGGTAGAAGAGATCCTGGAGCGCAACTCGTGCGGGCGCTACAACAGGCGGAAGATTCGGGTTATTCGCACCTAACGGAGGTGGAATCATTCCCGTTGGTAAGGTATCGTTGGGGTCGTGTCCCGACATACCTTCGAAAGAAGAATTTAAAGGTGGAGGTAAGGAAATGGAGGGAATTTCGACGAAGGGTTCGTCGGTCGGTACCAACGAAACACGGACTAATCGGGCGTTAGTATCCCTAGTCCAAAGTGACATACACTAAAGGAGTAGTGTAGACAGAAAAAATAGAAAAACAGAATGTGGGGGTAAGATAACGTCAATGGAGGGAAGTAGTGGAAGTGAGTTGCAAGATTTCTTTAGCGACAAGTTGCAAGTTTAGAAAAGATTTTTCCCTTTTTTTTTATTTATGTGAGAGTTTTGCAAAGAAGTTTTTGAAAAGGGACTTATGACACAAATGTATCAACCACACATGCACAATCAGGCCTAGATCTAAGGTCACCTAGGTCTGCTAGACAGCTCCTAACTAGGGCTAGAAATAGGACCTCAAACCGCCTCTTCACCGACACTGCGGCCAGGTAAGTGGGAAGGAACCACAGAAGTGGGCCTAATTAAAAACCACTAGCCTAGATACCGCAAAGTCAGTTAGGATAAACGGTCGATGCCTATACTAGTCCTTTTCCTATTGAGCTCGATGTCCTTAGGGCTGAGTCTAGTATTTTTTTAATTAATTGTGGTCAATGCAAATGCTTTAAAGTGATTTCTGGGGTCCTGGGAAAGGTGATGAAATCCCCACCCAATCTGAGTTTGGTCAATTAGCCCCTTAAAGTCCTATTAAATTATGCAAAACAATAAAATTCACTTGCAATCAATTTTTTTAACGCGGCGCAAAGAAACCTGCAGAAAATCTGTTATTTAGAAGGGGAGAGAAGATTTTTAGCGCAAAGAATTCCTGCAGAAACTTTTTACAGTGGATATATTGTAGGTTGCAGAGGGGAGAAGGAGGAAACAGACCAGAAAATTTTGTGCACTGACGTGGCAGCCAGAGCGCGGAACCGTGGCAGAAGTAGGGATAAGGCCGCGGAAGCGCGGTCGTATAGGGTGATCAGGCTATGAAAAAATTTGTGCTGCACCCTTGTACCACTCCTTCTCTGTTCTGATGTGATTTTTCCTGATTTGCCCTCTGTAAATTTTTAAATCCGCGATTCTTCGCTGTTCCTGTAAGATTCCAAAGATACACCCTTCAAACAGATCAAAATTGATAATTTTTTATTTCTTTTTTTTTTATTTTCAGATTTTTATAATTTTTAAAATTTATATCAACCCGAAATTACACAGAAAGAAATTTTACGCCATCCCGGGCAACGGCGCCATTTGATTTGTCCAAAAAAATATGTTTACCGCAATCAGAAACGGCGTCGCTTTGCAGCTAGCCGGTGAATACGGGTCGATCCACAGAGATGGGTAAATTTCTGATTTGTGTTTTTACGAGTTGATTCAAATTGTTGTTTTGGTTGGTTTATAAAATCTGATCTAAATTAATCTGATTTAAAGTCTTGCTAGGGTTAGGTTTAGGGGAAGTTTGGAGATTAATGGTTTCCTCACCGCTTTCATTACCCTATTTTAGATCTATTAGATGTTATGATAATTATCAATAAAGTGGATCCCAATCTTTTGGGAAGATGTTTCTTTCTCTAGATTCGTATCCTTCCTTTATCGATAATTAGCCTTACCCCCATGGAAAACACGCGCAACCGAACCTTTATACTACGGTTCATCGTTACCTCGAGGGGTAGGATGCCGTAGGGAGCGGTTGTGCGTGCATGCATGGAGTTCTAACTCTTAGGTGTGGATGGCATGAAAGGGGTGAGAGATCTCATCTCTCAAACCTTTCCCTAAGGCTAACCCTAACAAGCGAGGAGACCACTCGCTCATTAGGGGATGATAAGACATACTAATTAAAAGAATTAAAATAAAGACATAAAATAACTTACTAGGTTGACGGCTCCCTCCAAGCAATATAGAACAGATCTGAATAATACTCCCAGCAATTCTGAATTTTATTGATTGAAAATAGGCATAGGGTTTTACAATTTTCGATTACAATTTATAAGTAAACAGGAGAATTTAGGGTTACGGGATTCGCACATGTGCAATTACAGATTTTCCCACTAAAAATCCAAACCCCCGCACTGACGACCGACACCCGAAATTTGCACCGACGTGCGTACTAGACGGCCGTGGAACCGCGGCAATAGGGCGCTTGGGCCGCGGTTCCGCGGCCCTTTGGTGAGCTTAGCCCACCCAACTTCTGGGCTTGGTTCAGGACTTCTTGGGCTTCCTTTTTTTAAACTTCTTTTCTCTGTTGGGCTTCTTAGTCTTCTCCAGATCTTCAGTGAAAACTTGTAAGGATCTTTTGACCGTTTCACTTTCATCTTTTTGGACCTTGCACTGTTCTTCGTCTCGGTTTGAGTAAGATCCGTCTGCTTGTTGGTCAAAAGTCCCTTTTCTGTATCAACTTTCGTCTTTTTCACTGTATTTGCTCCAAGAGCCTGTATCCTGTAACATGCAACAAACGTGCATCAAGAGTACCTGTTTATTTATAAAATGGATAAGAATAGGGGGATGAAAAATGCAATATTATGGTCTGAACAAATACCCCCAAACTTATCTTTTGCTCGTCCTCGAGAAAACTTATTTTTTTATTCACAAAAAATCCTAACCGCACTTTTGCAGGGAAACGCGATTGCACCGAGCACGTGCAACAAGCCGTTAAACCTCTAGGTGTCCCTAGTAGGAGGAGTGTTGTCTCCTGAGGGTTTTCAGCGGATTACACCCACAAAATCCTATCAATTTGGCCAATTGACTTTTGTTCTCCAATTAGGTTTTCTAACAAGGAATTCTATTATCTTCTACTCGTAAATTATCCACCCATATTCTTCACGCTTCCTCATCATTTAACTTAAGATTATATATATCCTATAGACTTACTTAGCTTTCGGCATCTCTTTAAGTTTTCCTTCTAGGGTTTCATCTCCACTTAGGAATTTCTATCAACTCCATTAAAGATATAAGTTCTATCTTTCATTCCTCTCTCTTATCTAAATTCCAATCACATACCCCCACGTGTGTGTATAGATCACCCCTACACTTGAAAATTCAAATCAAGCGATCGTACTCTCGTCCTTTGTCCAAAGCACTTATTAATTAGTGAATTTTTAAATGAAATTTGCTTACATATCTTTCATGCGACCGTTAATACTTCTTGAGGTACCAACGACCGATTACAAAATGTGTTAGCACTTTAAAGCGTACTTCCTAGTTTTGCAACAACCAAGGCTTTAGCAGTGACTCCCAAACCAGCTGGTCTAAGGCACTAGGTGATGAAGCACCCTCGCTAAATATTTTTCTATTTTTGCAGCCTTAAGTAATCACAAAAACCAGTGTCCATTTTTTTATTCTTCATTCACATTTTTTTCTTTTATTTTCATCGTACTAAGGACTTTAGACAAGAGCATTTCAAGGTCTCTTCTACTATTCCAAGTTTCAAGATGCGTGATTGTGCAAATTGTAGGATATACATTTTCAGAATCTAGACTTAAGTTAGGAACTATTTTTCAAACTTATACTCTAATAAAAGCTTCAATATTTTTCCTTCGTTTCGACTTAGCCCAAAAAGTGAACCCAAAATTTGCCTATTTCTAAATAAACTACAAAGACATATACTCTCTACCGTTAAACTTTAAGGAAGGTTATTTTTAGGGTTTTAAATTCACTAAGTCTAAGATCCAGTTGTTCCTAGCTAGTTAACCTATATGTCAAACTCAAGTCAATTAGCCAAAATTGAATACATTAATTTTTATGGTTTTTAAAATTTTTCAAATTTTTATGGGTTTTCAAATAAATATGCAAATGCAAAAATATATACAAATGAAAGCGAAGGAAGAAGACGTACCGAACATACCCCCAAACTTGAACTTGACAGTGTCCTCACTGTCATACTAAACCAAGAGGGTCAAAATACTGGCACTTCCCTGTTTATTTATTTATAATATTTTTTTTTGATAAGAAAAACAAAAATATATACAGAAAGGCCCTCCCCCAAACTTCATTTAAACTATGTTAGACATTACTGCTAAACTTTGCATAGACCAAAAGTCAACACCAACCAGTTGAAAAATTTATCAGTAAAGAGTATTGGTTGGTGGAAGAATAAGTTGTGGCGGTCCAAAAAGAATTGGGGAAGATAGAAGTGGTGGTATGGAAGGTATGGAGGTGAATAGACAGGAGGTGGTGATGAATCAAAACGAGAATGCGAATGATCAGCAATCAGTGGAATATTGGCATTCTCGTAGCTTATTAAAAGAAATGGGGGTGGTTCAACTTCTAAAAGATGAGGTTGATTAACCACAATATCCCCAAAATGTTCCTGTGGGTCCTCTATTGACTTGGCATCATCCATCAATTTCATATGATATTCAATTATAAGGGAACTGATCTCCTCGATGTCCGCCATAGTCCAACCGAAAACTTGCCGCCTCTCTTGTAAGACTTTTAAAATAGCGTTCTCTTGCTCGAAGGCTAGAGAGGCAGATATTATAATGGGAAAAGTCTCATTCTCACCTATGTAAGCATATTTAAGGTGATACGGTAAGGACATGAGTTCGAGTTTCGGAGGCGAAAGAATCATTGCGGAATCTACATCGAACTCAAAGGACTCCAACACAGGTTCGAAATCACTGCAAACAACCGATTCGGATGGTTCGACTAACTCATCAAAAAATTCAAAAGACTCATATTCGGGCTGTGAGTCGTCATCATCCGAAAAAATGAAACATTCATAATCCATATCGGTTGTGTCAACGGTGGTAGGCTCAAGGAGGGACGCACTAGTGGCGTCAAAACTGTTTTCATCAAACAAGAATCTTTCAAGCTCACTGTCCTCCTGCGTGATTTCATGAATAGAGCAAACTTCTCGTGTACTAGTTTTAGGCACGGGGGGCAGACTTCCCATCTTATAAATATTGAACTCACTAGACATCTTCCCAAAGGATAGAGTCATGGAGCCATTGCGACAGTTTATTACAGCATTGGAAGTGGCCAAAAATGGTCGACCTAGGATCACCGGAATTTGGTTTCTTGGGTTAGCAACAGGTTGTGTATCCATAACAATAAAATCAACGGGGAATATGAACTCCCCAACTTTGATCAACACATCCTCTAGCTGACCCCTTGGATGGGTGATTGATCGATCAGCCATTTGGAGAGTACAACGAGTGGGTTTCAACTCTCCAACCCCTAATTGTTCGTACACGGAGTAGGGAATCAGGTTAACACTAGACCCAAGATCTAAAAGTGCTCGATTAATTTTCTTATCCCCAATTGTGATTGAAATTGTAGGACAGCCTGGGTCCTTTCGTTTTTGGGGTAAGGTTTGAGGGTGGTCAATAGCATTGCTCACTGCATTAGCCACTAGCACTTTCTTGGGTACTTGAGATGCCTTTCTCTTCGAGGTGCATAAGCCCTTTAAGATTTTCGCGTATGAAGGGACTTGTTGGATAGCATCCAAGAGAGGTATATTTATGCTAACCTGTTTAAATAATTCCACAATCTTCTCTACTTGTGCAGTTGGTTTATTGGGACTCAACCTGTTTGGGAATGGAGCATTTTGAAAATTCATTGAGTCAAATGTCTGTGGAGTAGAATGTGGAGTAGGAATGGATCCCTGTGTAGATGTGTTCATGTTGTGATAAATGGGTCCGTTCGAGCTAGAAGAAGTAGAGCCATGTGAAGGATGGAGAATAGGCTCTAAAGAAAAAGGTGAAGAAGAAAGTGAAGAAAATGAAGAAGGGGAAGATGACGATGGAGAAAAAGAAGAAGAAGAAGAAGAAGAAGAACCACCGGCGGGGATGTCATCACTAGTTCCTACATTATTTTGCAACACTCTTCCGGATCTCAACGTGGTCACCGCATTTACATTGTGATTGGGATATGCATTTTGTGTATGACCGGGATTTGGCAATGGTTGAGATGGAAGCTTTCCCTTTTCTCTTTTGCTCAACGCAGCAGTTAATTGTGCAATTTGTGCCTCAATAGATTTGATACTTTGATCGTGTGAGGCATTGTTAGTCATCAAAGATTGAACATAATTTTCAAATCTTGCTGCGAATTCTGTAGATTGCTTGAGAAATGCATCTAGACTTTTTTCGAGCGAGATAACCTTATCATCATTTGGTTGAACCAAATTGTTCGTTTGATTTGTATAAGGTTGCTGTTGGAAAGGTTGCTGGTTTTGAGTTTGTGGAGATGCTTGTTGTTGTTGTGGAGGTGGTCTTTGAAAATTGTTATTCCCTTGGAACTGTTGATTTGGGTGATTCCTCCACCCCTGATTGTATGTCGAAGAGTACGGATCGTTTCTTTGTCGTTGCTGAAATTCAGTATTGACTTGATCCTGTCCTTGAATAGGTGCATTATAAGGACACTCTTCGGTTAGATGTGATGGATTCGAACAATAAGCACAAACAGTTCGTGTGGGTAAAGCAGGGGCAGGAGAAGACGATGAGATTTTGGTCTCAATGGCTTCTAGCTTTTTCATAAGTGCGGCCATCTCGGCCTTCATAGCAATCGACATATCTACTTGATGTATGCCTGCCCTAGATTGACCAACAGAAGAAGATGATATGGTCTTGGTACTCTCCCACTGAATTGTTTGCTCAATAAGATCCTCAAGAAACTGCCAAGCTTCATCGCTAGACTTGTAAAGAAAATGACCTTGACATATAGTTTCTAGAAACTGCATCGTTGCCGCGTTCAATCCCTCGTATAATGTTTGGCAAAGTTGCCAACTTTCGATCCCATGATGAGGGCATTGAACAAGTAGGTCTTTAAATCTCTCGAAGCACTTCCAAAATGGTTCGGAAGGAAGATGTGAAAATTGTATAATCTCGTTACGGATTCTAGCAGTTTTGTGATGAGGATAGAACTTTTTCAGAAAAGCTCTCACAAACTCGTCCCAATTTCTAATCGAATGTGATGCGGTGCTATATAGCCACTTCTCGGCTAGGCCACATAAGGTGAAAGGAATGACCCTTAGCCTTATAGCGTCGTCACTTAATTGGGTCGTTTTCATCATAGCGCACACATTTTCGAATTTATTAATAAAAATATACGCATCTTCCGATTCCAAACCATGAAATTTTGGCAGCATATTGATGAAATGTGGTTTTATTTCAAAATTGTCCCCATTTGCCGGTGGGGGTGAAAGACATGTAGGTAAAGAAGTGCGGACGGGGTAGAAGAGATCCTGGAGCGCAACTCGTGCGGGCGTTACAACAGGCGGAAGATTCGGGTTATTCGCACCTAACGGAGGTGGAATCATTCCCGTTGGTAAGGTATCGTTGGGGCCGTGTCCCGACATACCTTCGAAAGAAAAATTTAAAGGTGGAGGTAAGGAAATGGAGGGAATTTCGACGAAGGGTTCGTCGGTCGGTACCAACGAAACACGGACTAATCGGGCGTTAGTATCCCTAGTCCAAAGTGACATACACTAAAGGAGTAGTGTAGTCAGAAAAAATAGAAAAACAGAATGTGGGGGTAAGATAACGTCAATGGAGGGAAGTAGTGGAAGTGAGTTGCAAGATTTCTTTAGCGACAAGTTGCAAGTTTTGAAAAGATTTTTCCCTTTTTTTTTATTTATGTGAGAGTTTTGCAAAGAAGTTTTTGAAAAGGGACTTGTGACACAAATGTATCAACCACACATGCACAATCAGGCCTAGATCTAAGGTCACCTAGGTCTGCTAGACAGTTCCTAACTAGGGCTAGAAATAGGACCTCAAACCGCCTCTTCACCGACACTGCGGCCAGGTAAGTGGGAAGGAACCACAGAAGTGGGCCTAATTAAAAACCACTAGCCTAGACACCGCAAAGTCAGTTAGGATAAACGGTCGATGCCTATACTAGTCCTTTTCCTATTGAGCTCGATGTCCTTAGGGCTGAGTCTAGTATTTTTTAAATTAATTGTGGTCAATGCAAATGCTTTAAAGTGATTTCTGGGGTCCTGGGAAAGGTGATGAAATCCCCACCCAATCTGAGTTTGGTCTATTAGCCCCTTAAAGTTCGATTAAATTATGCAAAACAATAAAATTCACTTGCAATCAATTTTTTTAGCGCGGCGCAAAGAAACCTGCAGAAAATCTGTTATTTAGAAGGGGAGAGAAGATTTTTAGCGCAAAGAATTCCTGCAGAAACTTTTTACAGTGGATATATTGTAGGTTGCAAAGGGGAGAAGGAGGGAACAGACCAGAAAATTTTGTGCGCTGACGTGGCAGCCAGAGCGCGGAACCGCGGCAGAAGTAGGGATAAGGCCGCGGAAGCGCGGTCGTATAGGGTGATCAGGCTATGAAAAAATTTGTGCTGCACCCTTGTACCACTTCTTCTCTGTTCTGATGTGATTTTTCCTGATTTGCCCTCTATAAATTTTTAAATCCGCGATTCTTCGCTGTTCCTGCAAGATTCCAAAGATACACCTTTCAAACAGATCAAAATTGATAATTTTTTATTTCTTTTTTTTTATTTTCAGATTTTTATAATTTTTAAAATTTATATCAACCCGAAATTACACAAAAAGAAATTTTACGCCATCCCCGGCAACGGCGCCATTTGATTTGTCCAAAAATAATATGTTTACCGCACTCAGAAACGGCGTCGCTTTGCAGCTAGCCGGTGAATACGGGTCGATCCATAGAGATGGGTAAATTTCTGATTTGTGTTTTTACGAGTTGATTCAAATTTTTGTTTTGGTTGGTTTATAAAATCTGATCTAAATTAATCTGATTTAAAGTCTTGCTAGGGTTAGGTTTAGGGGAAGTTTGGAGATTAAAGGTTTCCTCACCGCTTTCATTGCCCTATTTTAGATCTATTAGATGTTACGATAATTATCAATAAAGTGGATCCCAATCTTTTGGGAAGATGTTTTTTCCTCTAGATTCGTATCCTTTCTTTATCGATAATTACCCTAACCCCCATGGAAAACACGCGCAACCGGCCCTTTATACTACGGTTCATCGTTACCTCGAGGGGTAGGATGCCGTAGGGAGCGGTTGTGCGTGCATGCATGGAGTTCTAACTCTTAGGTGCGGATGGCATGAAAGGGGTGAGAGATCTCATCTCTCAAACCTTTCCCTAAGGCTAACCCTAACAAGCGAGGAGACTACTCGCTCATTAGGGGATGATAAGACATACTAATTAAAAGAATTAAAATAAAGACATAAAATAACTTATTAAGTTGACGACTCCCTCCAAGCAATATAGAACAGATCTGAATAATACTCCCGGCAATTTTGAATTTTATTGATTGAAAAGAGGCATAGGGTTTTACAATTTTTGATTACAATTTATAAGTAAACAGGAGAATTTAGGGTTACGGGATTCGCTCATGTGCAATTACAGATTTGCCCACTAAAAATCCAAACCCCCGCACCGACGCACCGACACCCGAAATTTGCACCGACGTGCGTACTAGACGGCCGCGGAACTGCGGCAATAGGGCGCTTGGGCCGCGGTTCCGCGGCCCTTTGGTGAGCTTAGCCCACCCAACTTCTGGTCTTGGTTCAGGACTTCTTGAGCTTCCTTTTTTTATACTTCTTTTCTCTGTTGGGCTTCTTAGTCTTCTCCAGATCTTCAGTGAAAACTTGTAAGGATCTTTTGACCGTTTCACTTTCGTCTTTTTAGACCTTGCACCGTTCTTCGTCTCGGTTTGAGTAAGATCCGTCTGCTTGTTGGTCAAAAGTCCCTTTTCTGTATCAACTTTCGTCTTTTTCACTGTATTTGCTCCAAGAGCCTGTATCCTGTAACATGCAACAAACGTGCGTCAAGAGTACCTGTTTATTTATAAAACGGATAAGAATAGGGGGATGAAAAATGCAATATTATGGTCTGAACAGGCAATACATTGATATATATGTGATATATGTTAATTGTATTATTTTATTTTGCTAAAATAAATATTGTATATGTGATATATAATATTGTAACATGTTATAATTATTAATGCAATAAGTTTAGTGGAGATTAAACATGCTTAGGGTTTGATTTGGGTTAAGCATTTCTAGAAGTTTCTAGAATCTTTCTTTTTTGTTTTGGAAAAGATATTGGTGTTGATATTTTCAAGTGACTCATTCTTAACCCAACCCAAACCCTAGCCCTAGTTAAACCTCTACAAAGGTTTAGTTAACCATGGTTGCATAAATGATTATGACAACTTTTCATTATTCATCACAAATGATCATTCATTCATCTTCTTCCTTGAGCTTCATGGAAAAAGCTTTCTAGTTTTTTCTAAGTGATGATTATGTGTGAGAAAAAGATTATAAATGAGGGCTAAAATCCTACTTCATCATCCTCATCTACCCTTTCCCTTTAGATGAGAGTGTTCACTTCATTTAGTGAGTGTTAGCTTGTGTTAATGAAACTTCAAGGTAGATCATCTTTGTTATCGAAGATCGGAAGCTAGTTTGCATCTTTCTCTTCGTGGAGCTTCTCGAGAGTCCGGAACATGATAATCGCAGCGAAGGGACCACAACACGGAGCTTATGAAGTGAAGGACCGGATCTACAAAGGTTTTAATCCCTCTCAATTAGTGTTAAAGTGTTTAACATGTTTGTTTTCGCCTAATCTCTAGTTTAAAGATCCGGCTTTGGGTTGTTCGGTACGGCTAAATTTTGAATCGGGCATGGTTGATACCTCGTTGACCCTTGTGGCAGTGCCTAGCATCCCTACAGTGGTATCAGAGCCAAGCTAGAGCTTTAGGCGAAGTCTAAGCAAAGTTTAAAGTCCGATCGAAATCCGAAACCCCCGATTATACCCTTCTCTGGATATTTTTTCAAAATGTGATTTTTTCTGAATTAAAAATGCTAAAAAAAATCAGCAGGGTATTTTAGGAATTACTGTAAAAAAACGAGCTTCTAATTCCTTCATAGAGCCGCGAAACCGTGGCCATAACCTACCTTGGGCGGCGGTTCCGTGACCAGTTAGTGGGATTAGTGATTGTTTTTGGCACAGTAACTTCCGTACGTACTTCCTTATTCTTCTGGGAATTTTTAATTATACTCAAGTGTTGAGTTTTCTGGGTTGTATTGGGGACTCGTTGATTCGATCGGATAATTTAACTTCGTTTATTTTGTCTGGGTAATTTTAGAACGTGTTAAAAAGTTCGAACGGATATCAATAACCCACCTTTTCCCCTGCCGAAAAATTTCCAAGCGTTGGATTTTTCCGTAGTTTAAGAACGTTCTAAGTCATGCAAGCAACGCGGTGGACCCTCTAGAAGACAACAAACCTTAACTCGATTATGTGACCGTCTTGAACTGCTTCTAAACCTTAGGGGTTGTGGCAGTACGGCGTGCCACATGTGAGGCGTTGGCTTGACCATTCTACAGCTGGACCATTGGTACTGTAGCATGTGATGGATTTTTTTAAACTAATTTCAAGTGTTGAGAACTATTTGGGAAAACTTGGGTGTTTGATTATTCGATCGGAAAGTTTAACACTGTCTATTTATCTGGAATGTGATGCAATATTTGGAATCCACAAGTAGTTATGAGATAACTAATTTGAATGTTATAAATCTAGCAGTTTAGTCTCAGATGATCGGTAGCCACAGAATTTTGATGTGATCAAAAGTCCGCCGCAATCATGTAGCGTACGTGGATACTCGCCGGGTAAACTTAATAGACAGCCACACCCCATAGCCCCGACCAAGTGACTGTAGGAGAACCCCATCGCCAAAAGCATCCGTCAGGGTGCTCGCGGCAGCGGTGTTCAGCCTTAGTGCACTTCGTCGACGGCATCCGGGGGTGCGGCCGTCTACTAAAGTTTGCGACGAGCATTCGATCAGGATGTCGGGAATCTTGTTGAATTGCCCGACTTGATATTGAAAAGAGTTTTCAATAATGAGACTAAAATGCGGGGTTTATAATTATTAGGCATGCGATGTCTAAGGAATTCATTTGGTTAGGCATGCGATGTCTAAGAGGGTTGCGGATTCCAACTGTTGTAGTTTTACACTATCTGTTCTGTGACCGTAAGTGTAGTATGTAGTTGTATTGCCGGTTTTCGTTTCTATACATCGACGACAATCGGTGTATGCATACTTACTTACGTTGATGATATGAGATATTATGTGTTGCTGTGATATGTAATATTGGATCGTCGTGTTTTGAATAGCCGGGGGTTTTATGTGAGATGAGAGTTTTTTCTTTTTCATTCATGTAAAATTCATTTGTATGTAATATTCTTTTATTGGGGCACTTCCGGGCTGAGGATGATGTCATCATTGTATATTATTTACTTTTCCGCATTAGGTAGACCCAAGGAGGGGAGCACAAGTAACCGGGTTCTAGGGTCCAATGGGAGACCATCTCGAGGAGTCGAGACCGGGTCTCCTAACCCTAGAATTGGCAGTGTTGCTTGCCGCTCTCGTAGGGGTCTAAGGATGTGGTTTTGGCTATTCATCACGACCGTGGAATCTGTGTTTTATACAGGCTCGTATTGAAAACACGGACATCCTAGTATATCCAATATTTCATATATGTTCTTCTGCTGCAATGTTCTGTGATGAGATCATATTACTGCCTGAGACGAATGTTTATATTATATATATGAGATATATGTTATATTGCAGATTTTGTTTCAAATGTGATGTTTGTGAAGCATAATAAAAATGGGACTTCATTAATGAGATTAATGAAATAAAAGAAACCTAAGATGTTGTAGAAACTTGTTTAAAAACTGGTAGCTCAAGTTCTTGCTTTGCATAGCGGTGTTCCTTGTAGAATATCCAGCACCTTATTCGATAAGGAAAGAGCCGAGATCCCTCCACCGGGAGTAATCTCTTTAGTGAAACTAGCAGATGCTACAAACTCGGTCTGTCTTTTGATTACTTCTATAGTTCTTGCTTTGCATAGTGGTATATATGATATATCCTGCACCTTATTCGATGAGGAAAGAGCCGACGATCCCTTCGCCGGGAGTGACCTCTTTAGCAAAACTAGAAAAGCTTCAAAAACACTCCTTTACAAAATCACTCGATTCTACAACGATATCAAGTTCATTACGCAAAGGGTTTTCTTAAAAACCTGTCGTAGCCCTCCGTCATTTTAGATAAATAATAGTTAGTATTCGTACTTCATTTGTTGACCTCTATCAAGGCATAGTGTGCGGTAGCTGATTAGTGCTTATCTGTATAAATATATGATGTGATTGATTTAGGGTAGTCATGCGACCTTGTTGACCTCTGTCAAGGGTCGTGCGGGTGGGTTTACTTCAATCAGGAAATGACGGGTTGAACTTGACTAGCAGCCTATGGTTTGTTGACCTCTGTCAAGGTCATAGGACGCTAGGGGTAAAATATTATTGGGAATTTCAAGTGTTGAAATTTGCAATGAGATTGCATACCTTCTATGAGATAGTTGGATCCCGATACCCGCTGCGCGTAAGAGTTACTCCTGGGAGAATTTTACATATTACAATTAGTCGATCAAGTAGGTGTCTAGAAAGGTGTCAACGGGGTTACGCCCCTGGGAAAACGAGATTTACTTTAATTAGGTTCGTGCGAAAGCACGGGGAACCTCCCTCAAAGTACCGACACTGGCCTGGCTGAAAGATTGGCAAACTTGTAGGGTGTAACTAATCCCGGCTAGTCTTTCCTTTTAGGGTTTGAAGGAAAATTTGACTAAAACAGTGGGAGACATCCTGATTAGATAAATTGATAACCAATCTAATCTTGTAAAAGCGCACGCTGAGTGTTTTCTTCTCTCTCTCTCCGGGTAGCGACCATGTCACGCCTTAATCAAGATAATAATACGGATATATTAACCGAACCTGCTTGTTATACTGAGCTGGGGAACGTTCGTCCCGCTCCAACTTATAATTGTTATAAGACAGAGCAGGAAATTAGGGATTATCAGAATTCCCATGCTACCCAAATGAAGAAAGTGGATGCTGATGCATCTTCTTCGGGTGTGTTCATTACAAAGAACTGTTTCTCAATATCCTTTACATCATGGGTATGTGATACCAGATCAGGATCCCGCAAATGTAATTAGTTACATGGGCTACAGATAGGTAGAGAACTGAGAACGGGTGATAAGTTTCATGAGATAGAAACGGTGCAAGTGTTGCAGCCAAGTCTGTTGGTCACTATCACCCTGTATTACCAGAATACATTGATTCTGAACGAATGTTATTAGATACCGAACCTGATATACAACATCATATCAGTCTCTTTATTAGTAAAGAAAGGATATAATTTTGTATTGTTGGATAATGTTTTGAACATTTCCTATATCAAGAGTTGATCGGTTCAGGCACGTTATCTAAAAGCATAGACGTTCTAAATCAAACTACAGTTCTTAGTATACAGAACACACACAAGAGGAAGAGTTCAGAAATGAATGAATCCTTCTTGAGGTATTGTAGACTAGGTCATATCAATGCGACCCGACTAGCTGAAGTTACACATAGATACATATTTAAATTATTTGAATTTACATCTTTTGAAACTTGCCGGTCATGTCACAAAGATAAATTGACCACAGCTCTGTTTATTGGAAACAGAGAAAGAGTTAGTGAACTCTAGGGATTGATACATGATGATATATGTAAGGTCCCCTGTCTACACATGCCAGGACCGGTTCTTTGTACTTCATTACATTCTCTGATGATCTCTCAAGATTCAGACATATGTTCCTGTTGAAACACAAGTCCGAAGCTTTTGAGATATTCATAGAATATAAGTTAGAAGTAGAGAACCAAAAATGGGTATAAATATTATGTCCTTTGATGAGATCAAGAAGGAGAATACTTGAGCACGGAATTCCTGGACTATTCTAAAGGAGAATGAGATTCTCTCTCAGCATTACTCCTCCATAAACACCACAGCACGTCGGTGTATCGGGGCGGAGCAATCACACCCTATGTGATATAGTGTGATCTATGATGAGTACTACTGAGTTTCCTATTTCCTTTTGGGAGTTATGCACTTGAGAAGCTGCATACCTATTGAATAGGGTTCCAATTAAATCAGTTGCCTGCTACTTCATATGTGATATGGAATGGGTAGAGCCCATATCTTAAGTATGCTAAGATTTGGGGTTGTCCGGCCTATTTCTAAAAGCATAATCCGGACAAGCTCGAGGCAAAGTCAGTTCTGTAGAACTGGAAAAGGTTCCAGCTATACAAACTACAACTTATGATTTGATAGAACCTAAGGATTCAATAGTTTCCAACGAATCTCAGCCTCTCCGCCGATCTAGTAGGGTTCCTCACCCACCTGAGAGATACTTCGGTTTCTCTATGACAGTGGGAGCGAGGATTGCATCATAAGATTATGACCCAACTATTTTCGAGCTGGCCATTAGGAGTGGGACTCTATAAGAATGGCTGGGTGCTTAGTGATCTGAGATGGAATCCTTATACACCAACAATGTATGGACTTTGGTTGCTTTATCTGAAGGGTTAAATCCCCATCAGGAGCGAGTATATCTTGAGAAGATTACTTGGTGTACATTGAAAAGTTGAGACTTTCAAAGCTATGCTTAAGTGCATCCAGATCCGACTTGCCGCTGCTACATACCATGACTACGATATCTGGTGGTTGTTAGTGTATATGCCCTAGAGGCCATTACTGTATCATACTAGTTTGTATATTACTTAATGGAAGCTTGGGATATTCACCTTGTATATACAATCTTGCTCAAAATAGTAGTATGCTACTTGATTTGTTTCTACTTCAATGTGTACATGTGTTTATTTTAGTATATCGCCTATACACATTAGTGGAGCCCTTAGGATCTTTGCTTGATTACCAGCGTTGTGATGGCAGTCATACTAGTGGGGCTGGCTAATCTATAAGCACATCCTTATGAAGGTCCCTGGTCGCAGGACTATCGAGACAGGGCATCGATACTCTGGAGTAGACTAGCGCATGCGCTTCTCATCCCAGTATGGGAGACGGTCTGTCCCACAGCCGTCAGTACGTCGTAGTTGAGATAGTATGCGGTTGCTCGTTGGGTTATGAGTACACTGGACAGGACTCGTCGGGAACTGACTAGTTGGTATTATGCCTATCGTCAGTTATCAGTTCCCAGGTGACATGAGTACAGCTTAGTCCGCTGACTTGACACTGTCACTTCGCCTCGAGTGTGTTCCCACTGTACTTTGATTACTACCCTACCACGGCTCAAAGGAGTCGTGCAAACCGGTGGTAGTTGGGTGCAGTCCCGAAGCACTTGGAGGCAGTGACGGTTAGACAGGATTCGTCTCTCCCGGTATTGGGGGTTGACATCGCGCTGTGTCTAGGAGAGCCATTACACGAGTAGTCCCTGGCCAGGGCAAACGAGATATACTGGTAGGCTTCCAGTGTTATCTCAGGGTGTTTTGGGCTTCACTCCGACACGACTTGTACCGCTATTGGGGGACTGACGTTTACCGCCCCCTAGGCCCGCCATGCGATGTATCAGACGAACAGACCGGACTGTACGGAGAATGTCACATTCAGGCTCAGTAGGAGTTCAGATGGGTTTTGCCTCGTCAGTCTTCTTGTCGGCATCTACCTGGGGACCGTTACGCACAGCTAGTGCCGCTTGCGGTCTGTGGTTAAACCCACTGCCAGCGTAGTGTCGAGTCTTTAGAGTCCCACACGGAAAGCTATTCGCCTTTAGGCAAAAGAGTAGAGGTCGCATGGTTTTGCGACAGGTCGCATGGTTTTGCGACAGGGTTCGGTCACATCCGTGCACTTGTGCACGTACAGTGTCCGAACAGTTCACACTAGCGGGCTTTGTTTTTAGCCAGATCCTAGTATACCTTTTGGGATTGGTTTTATCCAGTATGCATTCGTGTTCCTCGGAACGCGGATGCGGGTGTGTATGCACAGTTGACGGAGAGACAGAGGCAGAGGATTCTCATTTGGGTTGTTGACCGTTGACAGTTGACTATTGACTTTTTGCTCAACCCTAATGAGAATATGATATGTGATTAACAATTATATTAATTAAGTATTATGGTGACATGGTTGTTGAGGGATTGACTTTGTTGACTTGTTGACTTTTGTTGACTTGTTGACTTTGTTGACCGGTTGACTAGGCTTGACTAGTTGACCATCATGATAACTATAGCTATCATTTCATGGCAAAGACTTTTGCTTTCTTGCTCTTTTGTGCAAAATGAGTGCATGAAATGATATGGCTATGGTTGCTTAAACCATCACATAATACTTGATTGATATGAGGTGTTATGATTGTTTTGGATTATGAGAGCCAAATGAGAAAAGTCTTCTCTCATTCTTTCATGCTCATTCTCTCTCTTGTTCTTGAGCTCTCATCTCCTCCTCTTGCTCTCCCTCTCTTGACTCTATGGTTCACTTGTCTCATGAGTTGAGAACCAAGAACCATAGATAAAATCCCATACAAACTCTTCTCTACTCACTCTAGTTCACAAGGTTTAGCAAACCGAGTGAAATAGTTTCTTCAAAGTTCGAAGAAAGAGCCAAAGGTTGAAGCTTTCAGGTGGATCTATCTTCGGCGTAAGGAGACGATGGGGAGAAGCCGATTCGGACGACCATCGAAGCTTGAAGACGAAGGAGTTCGAGAAAAAGAAAGGTATAACCCCCTAACCGAGTAGTTAGCAACTTGTAGTTAGGTTGTTAGTTAGATATTTAACAAAGATCCGGGTCTTTAAGTCCATGTTACCACCTCTAAGAAAATCGTTTTTTATCAAATTCCGCTTGCCCGAAAGTACCGGGAGAGGTAGCATGGACTTACAGTGGTATCAGAGCCTAGTTAAACTCTATCTAACATGTTAGCAAAGTTGCTAGAAGATCGATCAAAGAAAAAGTCCCAAAATGAATCCCGTTTTCAAACTTGCTGTCGATTTTTTATGTCCTGTAAAAATGATAAATCATGCATCAAAAATCGACTCAGGGTTTTTAAAATATACTGTAGAAAAATGATCACCTGATCTCTTCATTGCGCCGCGGTAACGCGGCAATAGCTTGCTGTTGCCGCGGTTCCGCGGCCGTCCTGGCTCCTCTCTGGTTGTTCTTTGCTACAGTGTGCTTATGGGGTTATTTTGGGAATTTTGGTATATGTATTTTCATCCCAGATTTTCCAGAACGAAAATTTTATTTTTGGGGTCCTAAAAATCCGTATTTTTGATCGAACTTCTAAAAGACTTTAGCTGACGGGTTTTTCTGTAATGTGATATTTGTATTGAACGTCTGCTAATCGCTATATGTCGATTAGTGGGGGTTATACAAATCTGTGATCTGTAATGTTATTGGAATGTGTATATGAATTCATTGGATTGTCGCGGGTGAATAGCCGGGGGTTGTGAGACGAGAGTTTTCTTTTCTTTCAATTCATGTAAATTTGTAAATTGATGTAATAATTATTTGTATGGCCGCACAACCGGGTCGGGGTTGTAGCCGTCATTGTATAATTTCTTTTTACTGTTTTTGCTCCTAGAATAGACCCATGGAGGGGGTGCAAAAACTACCGGGTATGCCGAAGTGCCGACTGGCCTACTCACGGAGTTGAGGGAGGTTGCTTCGCTTCGGGTACTTGGCGGGTAGTTTGCCGCACCCGTAGGGGTCTTGGGTGGGGTTTTGGCTATTCACCGCGACCGTGTAATCTGCTTTTCGTTACAGGCTCGTACGAATTGCGGATTCCTAATATATCCAATGTGTTCATCTGTGATCTGAAATGGCTATCATTGCAATATATCTATATATGATATTATTTAGGCGTTGCTTATGTTTTACAGCCGCGCTAGCCCAGCCCCCGCTCTGTCGTTAGTTAAGTAACCTAACGGGTAATGACGGGGCCCCGTGGCGAATGCGAATGGCATAAACGTACGTCATATTTTGGTTGTTTTCGGCAATGGTAGGATTAAATGATGGGGCGCATTAAAAGAACTAATGCAAGAATATCACGCATTAAAAGAACTAATGCAAGAAAATAAACCAAGTTAAAATTGTTGGAACACTTTCGGAAAACCACTCGGTTCTTTTCAAAACTAACTTTTAAATGCGGAGCTTGAGCCACTCCTTTTAAAAGCTATCTCGTTCCATCGATTATATCAAGTTCACTACGTTCACGGTTTTGCCAAAACCATTCGTAGCCCTCCATCATTTCAGTTAAATATTCGGAAGTATTCAAGCTATGTATTTTGACCTCACGCCAAGGCATAGTGATTGGTAGCTGCCGGATATTTATCTGTTGCATAGATAGAATGCGTTGGTTTGGGACAGCCGTACTACCATTTTGGCCTACGTCAAGGGTAGGTACGGATGGATTCAAATTAACCTGGATAATGATGGGAAGAACTTGACATGTGACTTATGACATTTTGACCTCACGCCAAGGTCATAAGAGCATGGGGAAAAAATCCACATCGGGAGTTTCAAAAGAACTGAAACTTGCTAGTGTTGCATACCATTTGGAGTGTGATGATTCTGGTAGGATTCCTTCAGTTTCGTCACGCGATGATATTTGGATCCCGATCCTACTGTGAGTATATGCTACTCCTCGGGAAATTTCTCACTAAACGATCAATGCTATAAACCTAGTAGGTGTCTAGAAAGGTGTTAGCGGGGCTACGCCCCCAGGGAAAAGAGGTTATTTAATTAAGGAACTTCGCGAAAGCGTTGGAAAACCTCCCTCGAAGTACCGACACTGGCCTGGCTGAACGGCTAAGCAAGTATTGTACGGTGGGATTGATCCTGACTAATTCTTCCTTTTTGGTTTGAGGAGGGATTCGAGAAACAGTAGGAGCCATCCTGTTTAGACAAATTAAAAACCATTCTAAAACTTGCAAGAGCATCAAGCTGAGTGTTTCTTCTCTCTCCTAATTGCAGCGACCAATCGACATGACTGGACTTAAGTTACTTCTAGATAAAAACATACTGACATGGCCAAACTACAAAGATTGGCTCAGGAATGTCTAGATGGCAATCACTTACGACAAGCTGGGGTATCTTCTTACCACCAAAGCTCCCCTGTCCCTGGTCCCACTTCCAGCGTCGCGGATAAGGAAATCCGTAAGACTTGGGAGATTGATAGCGCGAAGGCCAAGTGCCTCGTACTTGCCTCTATGGACAATGAACATCAGAGGAGGCACGAGAATATGGACTTGGAATCCATATTTCTTCATACAAAAGAACTGTATGGAGAGCAATCTCGTATCGCAAGATACGAAGCGTCGAAAAAGTTATTTTCGGCAAGGATAGCCGTCGGATCATCAGTAGCAGAACACGTGCTTAAGATGATCGGCTACATTGAGGAGCTCGCGGACCTAGGGACCACATTGGAGAGTGAGCTCTATACGGACTTAGTTCTCCAGTCCCTTCCTTCCACTTACGCCCAGTTTATACTGAACTTCAACTTACAAGAAAAAGAAGTTGAACTTTCAGAGCTCCTCAACATGCTGAGGAGCGCAGAGGGCACCCTACAGAAAGGTAGGGAAACATCCACTATGTTTGTAGGAGGATCATCTTCTTCTAGGTCCAAGGCGAAAGCCAAGGGAAAGAAGAAGAAAGCCCCCGCCAAACCAAGAGGCGGTGTTAGTAAAGTGGATACGAAGGGAAAAGCTAAAGCAACAAAGAAAGCGGGGAAGCTTGTGGATAAGGAAGAATGCTTCTATTGTCATAAGAAAGGACACTGGAAGAATTATTGCAGGGCCTGGAAGGCCAGAACACAGGAATTGAAGCAGGTTGCAGCTTCAGCTTCAGGTGTGTATGTTATTGAAAACTGTCTTTCAATAACTCTACTTCCTGGGTATTAGATACCGGATCAGGATCTCATATCTGTAATTCTTTGCAGGCGTTGAGAAACCGTAGTGTTTTGAAAGCAGGTGACATGACCCTCAGAGTTGCGAACGGAGCTAGCATGGATGCTAAAGCCGTGGGGGACTATCACCTGGAAATGTCAGATGGACATGTTTTGGTTTTGCGTAATTGCTTTTTTGTACCCAACGCAACTTGTAATCTCATTTCTGTATCTTTGGTTTCTAAAGAAGGTTATGAATTTGCGTTTCTAAGCAATGTTGTAAACATTCACCTTAATCAAGTTCTGATTGGGTCAGGTACATTGAGCAATGGTATATACGTATTAAACCAACCACAGTTTTTCAATGTCCAGAATACACACAAAAGAAAGTCTCCGGAAATAAATCAGACTTTCTTATGGCATTGTAGACTGGGTCACATCAATGAGAGAAGGTTGACAAAGTTACATACAGAAGGATATTTGAATCCGTTCGAATATCAATCGTATGCCACTTGTCAATCCTGTCTCAAAGGAAAGATGACAAAGTCTCCGTTCACTGGACACGGAGTAAGAGCGAGCGAGCTCTTGGGACTCGTACACAGCGACGTATGCGGTCCAATGTCTACACATGCGCGAAGTGGTTTTTCTTACTTCATTGCTTTTACGCATGACTTTTCAAGGTACGGTTATGTCTTCTTAATGAAACATAAGTCCGAAGCCTTTGGAAAATTCCAAGAATAAAAGAATGAAGTAGAAAAACAAACCGGCAAAAGTATCAAGATTCTAAGATCGGATCGAGGTGGTGAATACTTGAGTGCCGAGTTCCTGGACTATTTAAAAGAGAACGGAATTCTCTCTCAGCTTACTCCTCCATACACTCCACAACATAATGGTGTATCGGAGAGACGGAACCGAACCCTATTGGATATGGTACGGTCCATGATGAGTAACGCTGAGTTACCGCGATCATTCTGGGGGTATGCGCTAGAATCAGCTGCATACCTTTTGAACCGAGTTCCCACTAAGACTGTGCCTACCACACCTTATGAGTTATGGAGTGGGAAGAAACCCTATCTTCAATATCTAAAGATCTGGGGATGTCCAGCTTTTGTCAAAAAGCAGCATGCGGACAAACTCGAGGCACGCTCAGTACTGTGCAAGTTTGTGGGATACCCAAAGAACACCAGGGGGTATCTTTTCTACCACGCAGAGGAACAAAAAGTCCTTGTTTCTCGTAATGCCCACTTTCTAGAACACCAGTTCTTAGAAAAGGAAATTAGTGGGAGCGCAGTAGAACTGGAAGAAATTCCAGAACCACGAGCTATTACTGAAAGCTTAGTGGAACCAGAGGGTTCAAAAGAACAGGACATTCCTACGCCGCTCCGCAGGAGTAGTAGGCAGTCTCATCCGCCCGAGTGATACTACGGTTTTCTCATAGACGGGGATAGAGAGGATTGCATCATAGATTATGATGAGCCTACTAGCTTCCAGCAGGCCGTTCAGAGCGTTGACTCGGTAAAATGGCTGGATGCAATGCGGACCGAAATGGAGTCCATGTACACCAACAAAGTATGGACGTTGGACATTGCTCCAGACGAGGTAAAACCCATAGGATGCAAGTGAATCTTCAAAAGGAAGATTGGTGTAGATGGACAGGTTGAGACCTATAAAGCTAGACTTGTTGCAAAGGGTTTCCGTCAAAGACCTGGCTTGGACTATGACGAAACCTTTTCTCCAGTGGCTATGCTGAAATCCATTCGGATCCTTCTTGCCATTGCTGCCTTCCACGATTATGAGATCTGGCAAATGGACGTAAAGACCGCTTTTCTAAATGGAAATTTAGAGGAGTGTGTCTATATGGACCAACCAGAGGGTTTCATTCAGAGTGGGAGCAGCGGAAAGGTGTGCAAGTTGCTTAAGTCCATCTATGGACTAAAGCAGGCATCGCGGAGTTGGAACATCTGTTTTGATGAGACGGTCAAGGAATTTGGCTTTATCAAAAATCCAGAT
The DNA here is from genome assembly GCA_030015575.1 of Agapanthus africanus. Classification (NCBI taxonomy): domain Eukaryota; kingdom Viridiplantae; phylum Streptophyta; class Magnoliopsida; order Asparagales; family Amaryllidaceae; genus Agapanthus; species Agapanthus africanus. Next base: position 197,738,873 of record CM057347.1, on the reverse strand, counting down.
GAACCATGCATCTATTGTAGATTTGTAGCGAGAACTGTAGTATTCCTCGTTTTGTACGTGGATGACATTCTCTTAATAGGAAATGACATTCCTATGCTACAATCTGTCAAGGGGTTCTTGTCACACAGGTTCTCCATGAAAGACCTGGGTGATGCCTCATACATCCTGGGGATCCGGATCCATCGTGATAGATCCAAGAGGATATTAGGACTTTCACAGTCCAGGTACATCGACACCATACTGAAAAGATTCAGTATGGAAGATTCCAAGCGCGGTAACCTACCGGCTTGTCACGGGATCACCCTCTCTAAAGAGATGTCTCCCAAGACTGATTTGGAGAGGGATCGCATATCTATTATACCCTACGCTTCTGCGGTAGGCTCTATAATGTATGCAATATTGTGTACCAGACCGGATGTAGCTTATGCACTGAGTGTGGTAAGCCGGTATCAGTCAAACCCTGGGGAGAAACACTGGATAGCAGTAAAGAACATTCTCAAGTACCTCAGAAGGACTAAGGAGATGTTCTTGGTGTATGGCGGAAAAGACCTCCAGATCGAGGCCTTTGCTGACTCCAGCTTCCAGAGTGACAAGGATGATTCCAAGTCCATGTCGGGTTTTGTCTTTACCCTCAATGGAGGGGCGGTGTGTTGGAAGAGTTCCAAACAGGAAACCGTTGCAGACTCGACAATGGAAGCGGAATACATCGCTGCATCTGATGCCGCACAAGAAGCTGTCTGGATGAGGAAGTTCTTGAAAGAGCTTCAGGTGGTTCCGTCCATTGTTGATCCAATACCTCTGTATTGCGACAACAACGGGGCTATAGCTTTAGCGAAGGAACCCAGGTCCCATCAGAGATCCAGACACATCTTGAAGCGGTATCACCTGATCAGGGAGATCGTGGATCGCCAGGAGATTGAGGTTCGGAGAGTCGCTTCAGAAGATAACACTGCATCCATTCACCAAGGCCTTGCCCCAGACTCAGTTCGAGCGGCTGATCGAGATGATAGGTCTTCGATACGCCAGTACATGGCCTTAGTGCAAGTGGGAGATTGTTAGTGTATATGCCCTAGAGGCCATTACTGTATCATACTAGTTTGTATATTACTTAATGGAAGCTTGGGATATTCACCTTGTATATACAATCTTGCTCAAAATAGTAGTATGCTACTTGGTTTGTTTCTACTTCAATGTGTACATGTGTTTATTTTAGTATATCGCCTATACACATTAGTGGAGCCCTTAGGATCTTTGCTTGATTACCAGCGTTGTGATGGCAGTCACACTAGTGGGGCTAGGTAATCTATAAGCACATCCTTATGCAGGTCCCTGGTCGCAGGACTATCGAGACAGGGCATCGATACTCCGGAGTAGACTAGCGCATGCGCTTCTCATCCCAGTGTGGGAGACGGTCTGTCCCACAGCCGTCGGTATGTCGTACTTGAGATAGTATGCGGGTGCTCGTTGGGTTACGAGTACACTGGACAGGACTCGTCGGGAACTGACTAGTTGGTATTATGCCTATCGTCAGTTATCAGTTCCCAGGTGACATGAGTACAGCTTAGTCCGCTGACTTGACACTGTCACTTCGCCTCGAGTATGTTCCCACTGTACTTTGATTACTACCCTACCACGGCTCAAAGGAGTCGTGCAAACAGGTGGTAGTTGGGTGCAGTCCCGAAGCACTTGGAGGCAGTGACCGTTAGACAGGATTCGTCTCTCCCGGTATTGGGGGTTGACATCGCGCTGTGTCTAGGAGAGCCATTACACGAGTAGTCCCTGCCAGGGAAAACGAGATATACTGGTAGGCTTCCAGTGTTATCTCAGGGTGTTTTGGGCTTCACTCCGACATGACTTGTACCGCTATTGGGGGACTGACGTTTACTGCCCCTAGGCCCGCCATGCGATGTATCAGATGAACAGACCGGACTGTACGGAGAATGTCACATTCAGGCTCAGTAGGAGTTCAGATGGGTTTCGCCTCGTCAGTCTTCTTATCGGCATCTACCTGGGGACCGTTACGCACAGCTAGTGCCGCTTGCGGTCTGTGGTTAAACCCACTGCCAGCGTAGTGTCGAGTCTTTAGAGTCCCACACAGAAAGCTATTCTCCTTTAGGCAAAAGAGTAGAGGTCGCATGGTTTTGCGACAGGTCGCATGGTTTTGCGACAGGGTTTGGTCACATCCGTGCACTTGTGCACGTACAGTGTCCGGACAGTTTACACTAGCGGGCTTTGTTTTAAGCCAGATCCTAGTGTACCTTTTGGGATTGGTTTTATCCAGTATGCATTCGTGTTCCTCGGAATGCGGATGCGGGTGTGTATGCACAGTTGACGGAGAGACAGAGGCAGAGGATTCTCATTAGTGTTGTTGACCGTTGACAGTTGACTATTGACTTTTTGCTCAACCCTAATGAGAATATGATATGTGATTAACAATTATATTAATTAAGTATTAGGGTGACATGGTTGTTGAGGGATTGACTTTGTTGACTTGTTGACTTTTGTTGACTTGTTGACTTTGTGGACCGGTTGACTAGGCTTGACTAGTTGACCATCATGATAACTATAGCTATCATTTCATGGCAAAGACTTTTGCTTGCTTGCTCTTTTGTGCAAAATGAGTGCATGAAATGATATGGCTATGGTTACTTAAACCATCACATAATACTTGATTGATATGAGGTGTTATGATTGTTTTGGATTATGAGAGCCAAATGAGAAAAGTCTTCTCTCATTCTTTCATGCTCATTCTCTCTCTTGTTCTTGAGCTCTCATCTCCTCCTCTTGCTCTCCCTCTCTTGACTCTATGGTTCACTTGTCTCATGAGTTGAGAACCAAGAACCATAGATAAAATCCCATACAAACTCTTCTCTACTCACTCTAGTTCATAAGGTTTAGCAAACCGAGTGAACTAGTTTCTTCAAAGTTCGAAGAAGGAGCCAAAGGTTGAAGCTTTCAGGTAGATCTATCTTCGGCGCAAGGAGACGACGGGGAGAAGCCGATTCGGACGACCATCGAAGCTTGAAGACGAAGGAGTTCAAGAAAAAGAAAGGTATAACCCCATAACTGAGTAGTTAGCAACTCGTAGTTAGGTTGTTAGTTAGATGTTTAACAAAGATCCGGGTCTTTAAGTCCATGTTACCACCTCTAAGAAAATCGGTTTTTATCAAATTCCGCTTGCCCGAAAGTACCGGGAGAGGTAGCATGGACTTACAGTGGTTTGGTGTCATGAATGCTTTTCTAAATGATGTTTTGGAAGTGAGCTTCAATAAGTACACAGCCAGAGGGCTTCGTAGACAGTGGGAGCAGCGGAAACGTGTGCAAGTTGTTTTATGTGATAAATCAGGCATCGCGGAGTTGGAACGTCTGTTTTGATGTGCTAGTCAAAAAATTTGACTTCATTAAAATGGTAGATGAACCTTGTATATACAAAAAGGTAGTAGAGAGTATGGTGGTGATCCTCGTAAAGTACGTGGATGACATACTCTTGATAGGGAAGGAGTTTCCTATGCTACGCTCGGTCAATCTCCGCTTATCACAAAGATTCTCCATATAGGATCAAAATAATACCTCCTAAATCCTGCGTTTTGGATCTATGAGATAGATCTAATTGGATGTTAGGATACTCACTAGTTGTAGTGAGAAGGTATCAATCGATCCCGGGAAGAATCACTGGAAAGGTTCCACGGTGATAAGGACGACTGAATGTCAGTCGCAGGCATTGTCTTTACCCTCAGTGGAGAGACGGTATGTTGGAAGAGTTCCAAGCTAGATACCGTGACTTATTAGACGATTAAAGGAAAGATACATCGTTACCAAGGATGCTACCAAAGAGGCAGTCTGGATAGATATAAGTTCATGAGATGAACTTCGTTCCTACCATTGTGTGACAATGGAGTTGTGACTTATGCCAAGGAACTACCGTCCCATCAGAAATCCAGATATAATTCTTAGGCGGTATCACCTGATCATGGAGATGGTTGATCTCCAGGGAGATCGAGGTTAGGAGAGTAGACACAGAGGACAACAGCACGGATCCACTCACAAAGGCCTTTTTCCCAGTAGAGACTTTTATGTGATGGTTGAGTATGAGATACTGCAACCATAGCTAATTGTTGGGTATGTGATACCACAAAAGATGGCCCTAGTGCAAGTGGGAGATTGTTAGTTATATGTATGCCCTAGAGGCCATTACTGTACATACGATGTACATTGTAATGGATGCTTAGACATATATAGGGAGGACTTTCTTGCTCGACATGATAGTATGCTATCTGGTTGTACTTTATCTTAACATGTACTCTGATTGTCTCTATGTTACATGTTGATAAAGCTCTTAGGATATGTACTCGACTACTGGGACTATGATGAGATCATACTAGTGGGGCCACGGTAGTCGACGAGTACATCCTATAACTGTTCCTAGTCGAGGGTGTATCGAGACAGGGCATCGATACACCATAGTAGACTAGCGTATACGCATCTTGACCCATATGATGGGCGATGGATGATCCCATATCCATCGGTGTTTGACATCAAGGATGGTGTACGGGTGCTCAGTAGAGACTGGGTACACTGGACGGACTCGCCGAGAACTCTCAGATGGTATTATACCTCACGTCAGATGGCAGTTCTCCGGTGACACTGGTACAGAGTAGTCTGTTGACCCGAGATCGTCATAGAGTCTTGTGTGATTCCCACTGTGCTTTGATTTCCATCATACCACGTCCAAGAGGGCGTGCAAAAAAGTGGCTTTTGGGTACAGTCCCGAATCACATGGAGGCAATGAGCGATAGGAGGGGATTCGTCTCTCCCGGTATAGGGAGTTGATGTTGTGCTATGTTCGATTGGCTATAACTGGAAATTCCTGGCCAGGGTTGCTGAGATTTACTGGTAAGTATTATCAGTAGTTTCTCGAACTATTATAGACCTCATATCGACACGACTTATCAAGCTACTGGGGTCTGACGTATACCACCCCTAGGCGAGATATGCGACATATCAGACGACGAGACCGGACTGTACGGGAGTGTTACTGATTGGATTCTGTAGGGTTCCTAGGCACTCCAAAGAGGTCTCACAAGGCATCAACCATGCCAATTTCAAATTTTACGGTGCCGAGAAACCCTAGACTAGATCGTTGACTAGAAATTTAGGCGAAATACGAATCTAGTTAACAACTTAACTAAAGATAAGAAGCAACAACCTTTGTAGATCCGGATATCCACTTCCTTGGCTCTACGTAGGCGTCCTCTCGCTGTCCATCTTGAATCCCGGACTCAATCGTCGGCTTGATCGGAGAAATGGGCGGACTAGGTCGTCGGCTTCGTGCCGAAGATGATCTACGTTGAGGCATCACAAGTTCAAGCTCCGACTTCATAAATTTGTGAAACTTGTGAAGAAAACACCCAAAACAACTTGGCAAGAGGTAGAGGGTGAAAAAATAGGAGGTGGGTTCACTTTAGAATTGGATTTCTCACTTTAGAACTCAAGTTGCCATTGATGGCATCAAGCTTTCTTTCTTGAAGAAGAAGATCAAGAAGAAGAAAGAATATGATAAGTGTTGAATTAAAATGAAAATAAATCAATACTTATCATAAGCTAACTAAGGTTAAGTGTAGAGAATAGACCATGGTAAATGAGAATGGTTAGGGTTAAGCATGAAGACAAATGGTCTCTTTAGTCAAAGCTTCATGAAGCTTCAACAAGCTTCATGATAAAAAGAAACCATTTTCTTTTCTTTTATCTATTTAAATAAATAAAGAATGGATAAATAAATAGATGAATAACACAAAACCCTAACCATTATCATAACCATGGTTTAATTCTTTGCACAAACCCAAGTAAGTATGTATCATCAAACATGATACAATCAAGTGCACACAAAAGCATATCATCTATACAATGTGCACTTCAAGTGAGAAAATCCTTTTAAAATGAACCCATACTAGTTAATGCAAATTAATATATCAAATATACAATTATACATTAAATCATTAAATCAACACTTGATTCAATGATCCGGTCATGTCGCACATAACCGACTAGTATACAATGTATCGATTTATCGAATCAATGATTCGATAACTAGGTTATATCGCATACAACCAATCGAAACATTCATCGCGAGAATGAAATACGGTGTCACATACACGTATTATTCTCGGTCCCGCACATATCTCATATGCGCTCCTATTTCGTTTCGCTTGAGCCAGGAAACCTCTGTGTAGGACTCTAAAGACTCGTCAATACGCCGGTAGCAGATGCTGATCATATCAAGCACCCACAAGCCGCAAGCGGTCTGCTAAACGTAACGGCCATCCGGGTATTGAGCGATCAGAAGATCGACGAGCTAGCCCGCTCACACTCCTGTGAATCCAACCAGTAACACTTACCGTACAGTCCGGTCTGTTCGTCTGATATGTCGCATATCAAGTCTAGGGGTGGTAAACGTCAGACCCCAATAACCGATAAGTCGTGCCGATGTGAGGCTCATAACGGGTCGAGAAACAACTGGTAACACTTACCAGCAAATCTCTGATCAGCCCTGGCCAGGGACTTCCCTGTTACGGCCAATCAAGCACAGCGCAACATCAACCCCCAATACCGGGAGAGACGAAACCCCTCCTATCGCTCATTGCCTCCATGTGACTCGGGACTGTGCCCAAAGACCACCGTTTTGCACGCCCTCATGGACGTGGTAAGGTGGAGATCAAAGCACAGTGGGAATCACACAAGACTCTATGACGATCTCGGGTCTACAGACTAACCTGCATAAGTGTCACCTGAGAACTGGCATCTGACGTGAGGTATAATACCATCTGGGAGTTCTCGGCGAGTCCGTCCAGTGTACCCAGTCTCCACTGAGCACCCGTACACCATCTCTGATGTCAAACACCAATGGATATGGGATCATCCATCGCCCATCTCATGGGTCGAGAAGCGTATACGCTAGTCTACACTGGTATATCGATGCCCTGTCTCGATACACCCACGACTAGGGACCTTGAAGGATGTACTTATGGACTACCATGTCCCCACTAGTATGATCTACATCATAGTCCAGGTAGTCAAGTACACATCCTATGGGCTTTACCAACATGTAACTATAAGACAGTTTAAAGAGACAAGTGTACATGTTAAGATAAAGAGTAACCAGATAGCATACTATCATATCGAGCAAGAAAGTCATCTCTATATATGTCCAAGCATCCAATATAATATACATCATCTGTACAATACTGGCCTCTAGGGCATACATACAACTAACAATCTCCCACTTGCACTAGGGCCAGCTGCTGTAGTATCGCATACCGAGCATCCCGAAGAGTCTCTCAAACTGTATCTGGGGAATGGCCTTCGTGAGTGGATCCGCCGTGTTGTTCTTCGTGTCAACTCTCCTGACCTCGATCTCCCGGCGATCAACTATCTCCCGGATCAGGTGATACCGCCTCAGAATATGCCTGGATCGCTGATGGGACCTGGGTTCCTTGGCCAAAGCCACCGCTCCATTGTTATCGCAATACAAAGGTATTGGATGCTCAATGGATGGAACCACTCCAAGTTCAGTAATGAACTTCTTGATCCAAACAGCCTCTTTGGCAGCATCGTTGGCAGCGATGTATTCAGCCTCCATCGTCGAGTCTGTCACGGTTTCCTGCTTGGAACTCTTCCAGCTAACCGCCCCTCCGTAAAGGTTAAAGACAAAGCCTGACTGCGACTTAGAGTCGTCCTTATCACTCTGGAAGCTCGAATCGGTAAAGGACTCCACTTGGAGTTCTCCGTTACCATACACCAAGAGCATCTCTTTAGTCCTTCGTAAGTACTTGAGAATGCTCTTCACAGCTGTCCAGTGACTCTCTCCAGGATCAGCTTGATACCTGCTTAGTACACTTAGTGAGTATGCAACATCGGGTCTGGTACATAGCATCACGTACATGATAGAGCCTACAGCCGAAGCATAGGGTATCCCTTGCATGCGAGCTCTCTCCAAATCAGTCTTGGGAGACATCTCTTTGGAGAGAGTGACTCCAGAGATCGTGGGCAAGTTCCCACGCTTGGATTCTTCCATACTAAACCTCTTTAGTATGGTGTCAATGTACCTGGATTGGGACAATCCCAATATCCGTTTGGATCTATCTCTATAGATCCTAATTCCCAATATGCAGGAGGCATCACCAAGATCTTTCATTGAGAATCTTTGTGATAAGAAGAGCTTGACCGATTGCAGCATAGGAATATCATTTCCTATCAAGAGTATGTCGTCCACGTACAATACGAGGAAGACAACTTTACTCTCTGCCACCTTCTTGTAGATACAAGGTTCATCTGGGTTTTTGACGAAATCAAACTCTTTGATAACGACGTCAAAACAGATGTTCCAACTCCGCGATGCTTGCTTTAATCTATAAATGGATTTAAGCAGCTTGCACACCTTCCCGCTGCTCCCACTGTCTACGAAGCCCTCTGGCTGAGTCATGTACACGCACTCTTCTAAATCACCATTTAGAAAGGCGGTCTTAACATCCATTTGCCAGATTTCGTAATCATGATATGCAGCGATGGCAAGCATGATCCGGATGGATTTAAGCATAGCCACTGGAGAAAAAGTTTCGTCATAGTCCACACCTGGTCTTTGACGAAAACCCTTTGCTACAAGTCTAGCTTTGAAAGTCTCCACTTTCCCATCTACACCAAGTTTCTTCTTGAAGATCCACTTGCTCCCGATGGGTTTTACCCCTTCAGGAGCAACTTCCAAAGTCCATACTTTGTTGGTGTACATGGATTCCATCTCGGACCGCAAAGCATCCAGCCATTTCACTGAGTCCTTACTCGTGATGGCCTGCTCGAAGCTAGTAGGGTCATCATCCTCCATGATGCAATCCTCGCTTCAACCATCCATGAGAAAACCGTAGTATCTCACAGGTTGGCGAGGAATCCTACTAGATTGGCGGAGAGGCTGAGGTTCATCAGGAACTACTGAATCTTCTGGTTCAACCAATTCTTCTGTCGTAGTCTGTATTGCTGGAACCTCTTCCAGTTCTACCTCCTTGCCACTAATCTCTTTATCAAGAAATTCCTTTTCTAAAAAGGTGGCATGTCGAGAAACAAACACCTTGTGTTCCTCGGTGTGGTAGAAGATATACCCGCGTGAATGTTTGGGATATCCAATAAACTTACACAGAATGGACCTTGCCGCGAGTTTGTCCGGATTTTGCGTTTTTACATATGCCGGACAACCCCATATCTTAACATAATTAAGACATGGTCTCTTTCCTTTCCATATCTCATATGGAGTGGTTGGCACGGTTTTGGTGGGAACCATATTCAATAGGTCTGCAGCTGTTTCCAGTGCATATCCCCAGAAGGAAATAGGTAACTCAGCCGTGCTCATCATGGAGCGCACCATATCTAATAGGGTGCAGTTCCTCCGTTCTGATACACCGTTGTGCTGTGGTGTATATGGAGGAGTCAGCTGAGAGAGAATCCCATTCTCTTTTAGGAAGTCCAGGAATTCATTGCTCAAGTATTCACCTCCTCGATCAGATCGAAGGATTTTAATACTTTTTCCGGTTTGGTTCTCAACTTCTTGTTTATATTCTCTAAATTTCTCAAAAGCTTCTGATTTGTGTTTCATCAGGAACATATACCCGAACCTAGAGAGATCGTCAGTGAATGTAATGAAGTATGAAGAACCATCCCTGGCATGTGTAGACATAGGACCGCATACATCACTATGTATCAGTCCTAAGAGTTCAGTAACTCTTTCTCTGTGTCCCGTAAACGGAGTTTTGGTCATCTTGCCTTTGAGACATGACTGGCAAGTGTCATAAGATGAAAATTCAAACGGATTCAAATATCTATCCTTATGCAACTTAGCCAGTCGTGTCGCATTGATGTGACCCAGTCTACAATGCCACAAGAAGGATTCGTTCGGTTCAGAACTCTTCCTCTTGTGTGTGTTTGTTATGCTCAGAACTGTTGATTGATTTAGAACATAAATGCCATTGCACAACGTGCCTGATCCAACCAACTTTTGGTTACGGAAAATGTTCATAACATTGTCCTGTAATACAAAATTATATCCCTCTTTACTTAATAAAGAAACAGATATAACGTTGCATATCAGGTTCGGCATGTAATAGCATTCGTTCAGAACCAATGTATTACCAGCTGGTAACACAAGGTGATATTCCCCGACAGTCTTAGCTGCAACAATTGCACCATTTCCAACTCTTATGTTTTTATCACCTTCTCCAAGTTCTCTACCTTTTCTAAGCCCATGTAACTGATTACATATATGGGATCCTGACCCGGTATCTAATACCCAGGACGTAGAGCAAATGGAGAAACAGTTCTCTGTAACGAACACACCCGAAGAAAATGCATCATCATGTACTTTCTTCATTCGGGTGGCATGGGAATCCTGGTATTCCCCTATATCCTGTTCATTCCTATAACTCTTATAGGAAAGAACGGAACCAACGTTCCCCAGCACAGTATAACATGCGGGTTCAGTCAATACATCCATATTATTATCTTTGTTAGGGCATGAAATGGTCGCTACCTGGAGAGAGAGAGAAGAAAACATTTTAGCGTAAGCTCGTGCAAGATCAGATTGGTTATTATCTTATCTAATCAGGATGGCTCCCACTGCTTTTTATCAAATCTTCCTTCAAACCCTAAATGGAAAGACTAGCCGGGATTAATTACACACTACAAGTTCGCCAATCATTCAGCCAGGCCAGTGTCGGTACTTTGAGGGAGGTCCCCCGTGCTTTCGCACGAACCTAATTAATGTAAACCTCGTTTTCCCAGAGGCGTAACCCCGTTGACACCTTTCTAGACACCTACTTGATCGGCTAATTGTAATGTGTAAAACTCTCCCAGGAGTAACTCTTACTCGCAGCGGGTATCGGGATCCAACTATCTCATAGAAGGTATGCAATCTCATTGCAAATTTCAACACTTGAAATTCCCGTTAATATTTTGCCCCTAGCGTCCTATGACCTTGACGCAGGCCAACAAATCACAGCGCGCTAGTCAAGTTCAACCCGTCATTTCCTGATTGAATTAAACCCACCCGCACGACCCTTGACGCAGGCCAACAAAGTCGTACGACTACCCTAATCCAATCTGCATCATATGCATAAGCAGATAAATACTAGTTAGCTACCGCACACTGCGCCTTGACGCAGGCCAACAAACGTAGCACGAATACTAACTACTACTTATCTGAAATGACGGAGGGCTACGACTGGTTTTTCTGAAAACCTATTGCGTAATGAACTTGATATCGTTGTAGAATCAAATGAAGTTTTGAAATGGAGTGATTTTGAGGCTTTTCTAGTTTTGCTAAAGGGGTCACTCCCGGTGAAGGGATCGTCGGCCCTTTCCTCGTCGAATGAGGTGCGGGATATATCATATATGTCACTGTGCAAAGAAAAACTCAAAAACAATCAAAAGCAAACCGAGTGTGTAGCATCTGCCAGTTATTGCTAAAGGAGTCACTCCCGGTGAATGGATCTCGGTCCTTTCCTCATCGAATAAGGTGCAGGGTATATCATATATACCGCTATGCAAAGCAAGAACTGTAGCTACCTGTTTTGTTTAAAATTTGATTCTACAACATCTTAGGTTTCTTTTCTTTCATTAATCACATTAATGAAGTCCCATCATTTAAATACCTAAACATCACAGATAAATACGACGTACATTTATGCCATCCGCATTCGCCTGGTTGTCCCCTCGTGCACCGTTAGGTTAGGTAACTAACGACAGAGCAGGGCAGGGCTAGTGCGGGTGCAAAACATAAGTAACGTCTATATAATATATCATATATACTATATACTGTATCTATCACAGAACATCACATGATCACATCACAGATATCGCAGCAGAAGAAACATATGAAACATTGGATATACTAGGACGTCCGTGTTTTCAATACGAGCCAGTAAAAAACACGGATTCCACGGTCGTGATGAATAGCCAATCCCACACCCCTAGACCCCTACGAGAGCGGCAAGCAACCCTGCCAATTCTAGGGTTAGGAGACCCGGACTCGACTCCTCGAGTTGGTCTCCCACTAGACCCCAGAACCCGGTTACTTGTGCTCCCCTCCTTGGGTCTATCCTAATGCGGAAAAGAAAATAATATACAAAGGGTGACAGCTTCCGCAACCTGGAAGTGCCCCAAATAAAAGAATATTACATACAAGTTTTTATATGAATGAAAATGAAAAACACTCATCTCACACAAAAAGAAAGTGTAAAACTACAACCGTTGGAATCCGCAACCTCTTTAGACATCGCATGCCTAACACTTATAAACCCCGCATTTTAGTCCCATTATCGAAAACTCTTTTCAATATCAAATGAGACTAAACCGCTCGATTTATAACATTCATTCAGTTATCTCATAACTGTTTGTGAATTCCAATTATTGTATCCCATTCCGGATAAATAGAAAATATTAAACTTTTCGATCGAACATTCGAACACCCAAGTTTTCCCGAAACCGTTCAACACATGAAATAGGTTCAAAGACATTCACTTCATGCCTCAGTACCAACGGTCCAGTCGTAGAAGGGTCAAGCCAACGCCTCACATGTGGCACGCCGTACTGCCCCAAACCCGAAGGTTCAAAGGGCAGTTCAAGACGGTCACATAATCGAGTTAAGGTTTATTGTCTTCTAGAGGGTGTTGCGCCACGGCAGCGCCCCAGCCGTCTTACTCGAGGCCAAATTGCGGAATTAAAATTTTTCCTTACTCGGAAACCGGCGCTACCGCGGACAAAGAAAACCCGGATCGTAAACCATTAACCTACGCTAGCTAACAAGAGATTGGAAGAGAAGTATACCAAGAGATCCGGTCCTCCGGTCTTCTCATCATCGCCCCGATCTCCCGCGGAAAGTGTAGTCTCCATATCGTCGCCTCCTCGCCGGAAAGGGCACCACGTCGCCTTCGTCTTTTACGGGCTCCCGCCTCAATACCGAGGCAACTCGAGCATGAAGCCGGCAACTCGACATGCTCAAGATATGCTGTAGGAAGTGTAGTGTAGAATCATAGTCTCACATTGGGGTTTGTTGCCATGATGGAGGATTGGGGTTAGGAAAAATGGTGCTTTCATTTTTCCGAAACAAGAAGAAGAAGGAGATGAAGAATTCCTCCCATAACATAGATGAACTCTCTCATTCTTTTTCTTTCTCTCTTTTCTTTTTCTTCTTCTCTCTTTTCTTTTTCCTCTCCTCTCTTTTCTAATGAAAAACTTCCTCTTCTTTAGAAAATGGTGGAGCAAGGATAATATGATAGCAAGAGGGAGGTGATGGTAGGAACAAAGAAAAGGTGACCACATCCAAGGTCAACAAAACATCAACCATGCTTCACACTATTCAACCCATAACCTTTCATATCTCTCAATTCAAAAGCATGGAGCAAAAGAAATGAAAGCTATCATAATCAATACATTTGCAAGAAACCCCCTCCACAAATGTAATTTGCAAAACTGCAAATTACCCCCTCCATCGGAAAAGTCCGGCCGGGAAAGAACAAAGGAAAACCGGCCGGAACGGAATGCAAACTGGCAACTCCAGAAAACTGGTCCCGTAATAAATTACAGGAAAACCCCTACACTGTGCATACACACCCGCATCTGTATTCCGACCGGATACAAATGCAATGAGACAAAATCTACACTGTACTAGACTAGGACCGGCTTAAGCCAAAGCCGGCTAGTAAAATCCGTTCGATCCTGATCCGTGCAATACCGCACGTATCTGATCGAACCCTGCCATATAACTATACGGCGACTAGTACAAACTGTCTGATCCTGATCCGTGTAATACCGCACGTATCTGATCGGATCCTGCCATATCTCCATACGGCCTCTACAGCGTTTCGCCCGAAAGCTTGAGTAACTGAAAGTGTGGTGGACTCTAAAGACTCGTCAATACTATGGCTGTGGATTTAACCACTAGCACGTCAGAGGTATAAGCCAATACGTGACGAGCCACCAGCTATTGACCAAAAGGGACGTCGAAAAGGAAGCTCACCCCGACACCCAACTGAGCCTGTCAGTGACAATATCCGTACAGTCCGGTCCGTTCGTCTATGAGTATCGCATGGCGGGCCTAGGGGGTTGGTAAAAGTCAGACCCCCAAAAGCGGTACAAGTCGTGTCGGAGTGTAGCCCAGAACGCCCTGAGATATTACTGGTACCTACCAGTAAATCTCCTGCCTCGGCCGAGGGCTTTGCGTAATGGCTCTCCTAGACACAGCGCGACCTCACCCCCAATACCGGGAGAGACGAACCCCTGAAGATCCGCTCACTGCCTCCATGTGGCTCGGGACTGTGCCCAACTAAAACCTGTTTGCACGACTCCTTTGAGCCGTGGTAGGGTAGTAATCAAAGCACAGTGGGAACTCACACGAGACAAATGACGATCCTCAGGTCGATGAACTAACCTGTACACATGTCACCTGGGAACTGCTATCTGACGTCAGGTATAAGCCCAACTAGCAGGTTCCCGGCGAGTCCTGTCCGGTGTACTCATAACCCAATGAGCACCTGTATACATCTTAGGTGAACCAACTGACACCAGTGGCTTGTGAGACCGGCCACCGCCCCTCGTCGGGGTCTCGACTGTATACACTAGTCTACTAATGGAGTATCGATGCCCAGTCTCGAAACTCCCACGACTAGGGACCTTTTAAGGATGTGCTTATAGACTACCAGCTCCCACGTATATGATCGCCATCATACTGCTGGTCGTCAAGCAAGAATCCTAGGGGCTCTATCAACGTGTAATAGCGACATGTCAGGTCACCTAAAGCAGTACACGATGATAAAGATAAACCAGATAGCATACTATCATCTCGAGTAAGACTGTCCTACCGGGATAGGTCCTCCCTCAATCATTGCAATCACGTGCCTGTGATCCAATAATTGACTCTGAGGGCACTATCTCCAACAATCTCCCACTTGCACTCAAGGCTAATTATTGCGATGTCGCATACTCACAGCCCGTGTGATATCGAACATCCAACTCCTCTACTAGTCAGTCTCACAAAGCTCGTTTGTGAAACTATTGCGTTCGAGGAATAGCCTCAGTGAGTGGATCCGCTGTGATGTTTCTTTCTATGTCTCTCTATGTCTCATGTTCGCGGAGAAAGCCATCTCCCGAAATGAGCAATACCTGTCTTAGAATGTCTGGATGTCTGATGGGACCTAGCTCATAAATGAACTCCAAATCCAAACTTCTTAGACTGTATCATCTACTGAACTTAATCAGTATCCAGCGCCATGTCTCCCTCAATATTGCCTTGGACCACCTGTCCAAAATACAGTCCCTCACCAGAGGGAGAACAATAACTCTGACAACCTCCTTGTCGTCCATGTCACCTTGGAAGCCTGGAATGATAACCGTCTCCTAAAGGAGACAGCCGTTATCATATCCCTAGAACATTCACTTATGTTCTAAAACTGCTTCCGACTGTTTTTCCAGGATTGAATTAATATCAACTTATTGCACCTACTGCAAGAACAACATCTGGTGTGGTACTTGACATCTCATGATTGACTCAATTGCCTAAGCAAGTGATCTGTCAATCATGCGTATCCCTCTCCCCTTTAGTCTGTAAGACACCTTTAGAGAGGGTGACTCCATTACCTGCAGGTACACTACCGTGCCAGGAGTCGTCCATTCTAAATACTCTTAGAATGCTGTCAAAGTACCCTGATTGGGAAACCACCCAAATCTAGATCTAAAACCATAGATCTAGTAACCAGTATGTCTGATATAATGTCCAAGTCCCTTGTGGAGAAACCACTGTGTGACGACCAAAGTATAACCGATCGTAGTATAGGAATATCACTTCCTACTACCTTCTCAACAGATCCATCCCCTATTCTGATGACGTCAAACCTATGACTGTCACATCAGAAATAGATGATCTATCTCCGCTACATCTGCTTTAGTCTATAAATAGACATAAGCCTGATGTCCACCAATGCTTCCGCTGCTCCCACTGTCTACGACAACCCTCTGGCAGAGTCATATAGACGTGCACTTCCAAAGCTAGTTTAAAACGACGCTATACTCATTCTCCTGCCGGGTCTCGCAGCCTGGAACAACAACAATGGCAAGTGTGGGTAAACAAGAACTTCCCTGTCACCGTCCTTGAGGCTACCGGAGTACCTCTCGGGTGCCTGAAGTTACCCACCTTATCTGCGGAGTGGCCAATGGAATGTCAAATCAGATTGAATCTTTAGGTTCCTTATTAAATCTTCAGTAATCGTTTGCGGTTCTGGAATCACTTCCAGTTCTACCATACTCCCACTGCTGTTTTTGAAAAAATCCATTTTTTAATAAAACTGTGGCGAGTCTAGAACAATATATCTATTGATCTGCCAGATGGTAGAAAATCAACCCTCGTCATAGCCTGGGTCAACCCACAAACAGCCATTACAGAAACGTGCCTTGAGTTGTCTAGTGTCTGGTTTTAAGCATAAGCCGGACAACTCCCCGTACCTTAACATCGTTAAGATATGAACTGTTCTATATCCAATATAGAACCAGAGGCACTGATTCAATTGAACCAGATTCAAATCATGCAGCTATCTCCAGTGCATGTCAACTAAATGGAAGGAGGCCGATCAGCGTTACTCAACTTAGGAATGCTTCCAATTATGAGTAACCTGAAAGAGAAGCAATTTCTCTTTATCATTACTATCAACTGAATACCATACACAAGTATCTACATCTTCGATCACTTCGAAGAATCCCGATACTTGCTACACCTGGTTCTCTACTCTATTCAAATACCTATAACTCCTCAAAACTTAGACCCTGTGTTTCTACGAAACACATGTCTAAGAACTAGAGAAGTTAAAAGTAAACAGAATATAGTATGAGGACCAACCCCTCTGTCCTAATGGACACTGGACAACATACAATACTCTGTATAAGTCCGCTGAGTCTAACAACTCTTTCACTGTGTGTCGTAGGTTGAAAACTGTACTTATGGTTAAGAAGAATTACACCGCTGTTTAATGCTCCTTACCTAACCATCCACTGATATAGGTAAATGTCATCGACATAATATCAAAAGGTATATCTCACTCTATGAAAATAGACGTACAGATATATCGATTTGAAATTGGTGCACAACAGCGGATATTCAAAACCAAATATTTGCCGACCGGCAAACAACCCAGGTGACTTTCTCAAATATCACCGATTACAACGAATCCCGATATAATGAGGATGATCACCCAATTCCCAATAACTTACTCCCACTCATCATCTGTAAAACCATACAGATGTGAGAATCATACCTGGCAAATACATACCCTGGAGTAAGTGTCTAATCGGGAAATCAGTTTTCTATTAACAGTACACAGTGAAAATGAAACATCGAAATGTCTCGTTGGGGTATCCTGGTATTCTTAGTAATGCCTCTTCCATTATCCAGATTCACAACCGTAACCGTATAATTCTTTGCCACCTTTCCAAATCCCTTTATATGTCTTTAGTCATTACCTTCTGTACACCCCTTTAGGCCAAATGGTTTTCTTCCTTCCCTACCGTTTGGCACCAGCCTATGGTTTGGAAGAAGACTATCCAAAAAGCATAAAGGGTGTACTGTCCTAATCCTAGGAGCACTCGCAATGCGAGAGAAGGTGAAGATAAAAGACACCTGAATGTACTTTATTCCTATTTCTCCTGAACCAGGATCCATCCCCGAACTGGAACAAGTTCCTTTCGAGTTCGTATATAACCATACGATGGATTATCCAATAAAATGGGATCTTCGTAGTGATACGGAGTGTCCTGGAGAAATACAAAGGTGATTTAGGATTGGCGAAGAAATACTTGGTTTGGTCGTGAATATCAGTCGCAATTTACTTTGCCCTCCTACTAATCCCTTGCTTTGTCTTAACTTAATACCTTCTGTACACCGTTTTAGGCTAACTGGTTTTCTTCATTCCCTACCGGTCGGCACCAGCCTATGGTTTGGAAGAAGACTATCCAATTTGCGTAATAGGTGTACTATCTCCTAAACCAAGGAGTACTCGTAATGAGAGAAGGTGAAAAGAAAAGACAACTGAATAATCCTATTCGTTTTCTCCAGAACCAGAAACCATCCTCGAAGTCCTTCGAGTTCGTATATAACCATACGATGGTTTTGTCCAATGGAAGTGGACGTTCGTAGTAATACGGGGTGTCCTGGAGAAAAGGGTAAAAGTAGGAGTGGCAATGAGGTCTGCAACTCTGAAAATCCAAAAGCCAGTGTTAAGAAGGTTCGGTCAACTTGGTCACTGAGTCAAAGTCCAGGGTCGGGTCAATGGTCGCTGCCAAAGAGAGAGAGAAAAGAAACACTCAGCGTGCACTCTAACCTAGATCAGAATGGTTATCACTTTGTCTAATCTGGAAACCTCCCACTGTACCTCAAATTCTCCTCCAAACCTGAAAGAAGAATTAGTCGGGATCACCCGAGGAGTAAACCAACTCATCAGTGGGAATCGGGATCCAACTCTCATCGCATGATAACGTGACGGAATCCACTCACGTCACCACACTCCAGAAGGTATGTGCATGCCTGGCAAGTTTCAGTTCTTTTGAAACTCCCGATGTGTGTTTTTACCCCTAGGACCCAAGTGACCTTGACTGAGCCAACATATCAAAGGATCCTAGTCAAGTTCAACCCGTCATTATCTTGATTGCATTAGACCCACCCGCACGAGTCCTTGACTGAGCCAAAATGACCGTACGACTGTCCTAACCAATCACATATCCATGCAACAGAAAAGCACTACATAGCTACCGAACACTACGCCTCGGCTGAGCACGACATACGCAGCACGAATACTAAGTAATACTAATCTGAAATGACGGAGGGCTACGACTGGTTTTTGGCGAAAAACCTTTAACGTAATGAACTTGATATCGTTGAAGGAACTGCACAACTTTTTTATAAAATATAGTGACAAAAACCTTTACTAAAGAGGTCACTCCCGGTGAAGGGATCTCGGCTCTTTCCCCGTAGAATGAGGTGCAGGATATTCCAACTGAATACCACGATGCAAAGCAAAAGTAATCGGCTATAGTGAAGTTAATGCCCTGACGCAAACTTCTGTCCAAGGGGTCACTCCCGGTGAAGGGATCTCGGCCCTTGCCTCGTCGACTGAGGAGCAGGATATTCCAAATGAATACCACGATGCAAAACAAAAGTGAACGTCCTTGCAATAACAGCTTTTTGAAAAAGTGTTCCAACAACATCAGATTAGGTTTGTTTATCTTGCATTGATCCGAATCAATGCAGTCCCATCAAATGATCACACCACAAAGAACGAAAATATACTGACGTACGTATATGCCATCCGCATTCGCCACTGGGTCCCGTCATCACCCGTTAGGTTAGCTAACTAACGGCAGAGCGGGGACTGGACTAGCGCGGATGAAAAACATATACAACATCTACTAATATATATACCAATATATAGTATTTCGCTCAAGGAGTGAATAAAATGCAACATCACAGAAATGTACAGCATCACAGAACAATACAGATATCTGGAAACCCCGGGTTTCACAGAGCCGCTGCTGAAACCCGACGTTCCCCTGGTTGTGTGTATAGCCTGTGCAATGAAATCCTAGACCCCTACGGGTGCGGCAAGTCACCCGCCAAAACCTGAAGCGAGGCAGCCCCCTTCAGTACCGTGAATGGACCACCCAGCACTTCACGGAATCCGGTAACTTGGGCACCCCTCCTGGGTCAACCTGTACCCCCTACGAGTGCGGCGAATAGCCCGCCAATCCTGGACTGAAGCCCCCTCCGTCTCAATGCCCTGAGATGCGGGCTTGTTGCCCTCCAGAACCCGGCTATCCGTGCACCCCACCGTGGGGCAAACCTAGTACAGAAAGTAAAATATACATACACCGGGTACATCGACCGCAACCAGGTCGTGCCCCAAAAGAATAATACAATCAGGCAGTGACGGCAGTCCACATGTCGGACGCTCGCCCCGCAATATCAAATGTACATAATACAACAGCACTGTACTAGAATTGCATCCAGGCTATCCCCCACGACCGATCCGCAACATCACAGCATAAACATAGAACATCAACGTGAAAATCACGTTCGCAAATCCGTCTAACCGGGCTATAGCAGTTAGACCAGATTTACCGATCGAGTGACATTCACGGTCGCAGAAAAAATGTAAATACTGTGAAATAATGTGTTTAAAATTTTCCGATTGACCAAAAATTAACAAGTGGGCCCCCAATCAAAACTGTAGCACTCACAGAAAACCTGGGCCCAATTTTAATATTCCAAATACCCCATTTTCATGTCCAAGACAATCTGCAAAAATATGGTACAGTAAAGATTTTAAAGCGCGGCGGAAGAGCGGCCAAAGCAAGGCTTTGGCCGCGCTTCCGCGGTGAAAAAAAGGAATCAGGGTACCAAATTTTATCAGATCTCTTATATTTCCCTGCACATCATTCTGAAACCACCTGAAAAATTTTTGGACTTCAAAAAAATTCGACAGAAACTGATGTGCAATAAAAATACGGTTTTTGGAAATTTCGGTCGATCGGAAACGCAAACACATCAAACGAAGCTAGGTAAGGTTAATGGCGTGGCTCTGATACCATATTGCGCCACGGCAGCGCCCCAGCCGTCTTACTCGAGGCCAAATTGCGGAATTAAAATTTTTCCTTACTCGGAAACCGGCGCTACCGCGGACAAAGAAAACCCGGATCGTAAACCATTAACCTACGCTAGCTAACAAGAGATTGGAAGAGAAGTATACCAAGAGATCCGGTCCTCCGGTCTTCTCATCATCGCCCCGATCTCCCGCGAAAAGTGTAGTCTCCATATCGTCGCCTCCTCGCCGGAAAGGGCACCACGTCGCCTTCGTCTTTTACGGGCTCCCGCCTCAATACCGAGGCAACTCGAGCATGAAGCCGGCAACTCGACATGCTCAAGATATGCTGTAGGAAGTGTAGTGTAGAATCATAGTCTCACATTGGGGTTTGTTGCCATGATGGAGGATTGGGGTTAGGAAAAATGGTGCTTTCATTTTTCCGAAACAAGAAGAAGAAGGAGATGAAGAATTCCTCCCATAACATAGATGAACTCTCTCATTCTTTTTCTTTCTCTCTTTTCTTTTTCTTCTTCTCTCTTTTCTTTTTCCTCTCCTCTCTTTTCTAATGAAAAACTTCCTCTTCTTTAGAAAATGGTGGAGCAAGGATAATATGATAGCAAGAGGGAGGTGATGGTAGGAACAAAGAAAAGGTGACCACATCCAAGGTCAACAAAACATCAACCATGCTTCACACTATTCAACCCATAACCTTTCATATCTCTCAATTCAAAAGCATGGAGCAAAAGAAATGAAAGCTATCATAATCAATACATTTGCAAGAAACCCCCTCCACAAATGTAATTTGCAAAACTGCAAATTACCCCCTCCATCGGAAAAGTCCGGCCGGGAAAGAACAAAGGAAAACCGGCCGGAACGGAATGCAAACTGGCAACTCCAGAAAACTGGTCCCGTAATAAATTACAGGAAAACCCCTACACTGTGCATACACACCCGCATCTGTATTCCGACCGGATACAAATGCAATGAGACAAAATCTACACTGTACTAGACTAGGACCGGCTTAAGCCAAAGCCGGCTAGTAAAATCCGTTCGATCCTGATCCGTGCAATACCGCACGTATCTGATCGAACCCTGCCATATAACTATACGGCGACTAGTACAAACTGTCTGATCCTGATCCGTGCAATACCGCACGTATCTGATCGGACCCTGCCATATCTCCATACGGCCTCTACAGCGTTTCGCCCGAAACCTTGAGTAACTGAAAGTGTGGTTGACTCTAAAGACTCGTCAATACTATGGCTGTGGATTTAACCACTAGCACGTCAGAGGTATAAGCCAATACGTGACGAGCCACCAGCTATTGACCAAAAGGGACGTCGAAAAGGAAGCTCACCCCGACACCCAACTGAGCCTGTCAGTGACAATATCCGTACAGTCCGGTCCGTTCGTCTATGAGTATCGCATGGCGGGCCTAGGGGGTTGGTAAAAGTCAGACCCCCAAAAGCGGTACAAGTCGTGTCGGAGTGTAGCCCAGAACGCCCTGAGATATTACTGGAATACCTACCAGTAAATCTCCTGCCTCGGCCGAGGGCTTTGCGTAATGGCTCTCCTAGACACAGCGCGACCTCACCCCCAATACCGGGAGAGACGAACCCCTGAAGATCCGCTCACTGCCTCTATGTGGCTCGGGACTGTGCCCAACTAAAACCTGTTTGCACGACTCCTTTGAGCCGTGGTAGGGTAGTAATCAAAGCACAGTGGGAACTCACACGAGACAAATGACGATCCTCAGGTCGATGAACTAACCTGTACACATGTCACCTGGGAACTGCTATCTGACGTCAGGTATAAGCCCAACTAGCAGGTTCCCGGCGAGTCCTGTCCGGTGTACTCATAACCCAATGAGCACCTGTATACATCTTAGGTGAACCAACTGACACCAGTGGCTTGTGAGACCGGCCACCGCCCCTCGTCGGGGTCTCGACTGTATACACTAGTCTACTAATGGAGTATCGATGCCCAGTCTCGAAACTCCCACGACTAGGGACCTTTTAAGGATGTGCTTATAGACTACCAGCTCCCACGTATATGATCGCCATCATACTGCTGGTCGTCAAGCAAGAATCCTAGGGGCTCTATCAACGTGTAATAGCGACATGTCAGGTCACCTAAAGCAGTACACGATGATAAAGATAAACCAGATAGCATACTATCATCTCGAGTAAGACTGTCCTACCGGGATAGGTCCTCCCTCAATCATTGCAATCACGTGCCTGTGATCCAATAATTGACTCTGAGGGCACTATCTCCAACAGAGGGACCATCGCGTTACTTGCACTACTTAGAACGTCTTTAAACTACGGAAAAATCCCACAATTGGAAATTTCCGGGCAGGGGAAAGATTGGGTTTTTACATCCGGTCGAACTTTTTAACATATTCGAAAATTATCCGGAAAACCACACAGACAAAATTTGAAAATCCGATCAAATCATTGATTCCCAATACAACCCCAGAATACTCATCTGTAGAGTCAGAATAAAAATACCCAGAAAATATAGCATTAAATTATATGAGTTCCTGTGCAGAAATCACCAGACAAGGGGACAGGACGGCCGCGGAACCGCCGCACATGCCTAGCTTGTGCCGCGGTTCCGCGGTGGAAAAATCGATTCAGGTCCTCGTATTTCACAGTAATTCAAATAACACCCTGCTTATTTTTCTGCATATTTTTAATTGACAAAAATCCAAATTTTCAGAAAATTTCCAGAGAGCATTTTGGGTTTTAGGGTTTCGGTACGATCGGGTTCCAAACATCGTCTAGACTTCGCCTAAGGCTCTAGCTAGGCTCTGATACCACTGTAGGGTTCCTAGGCACTCCAAAGAGGTCTCACAAGGCATCAACCATGCCAATTTCAAATTTTACGGTGCCGAGAAACCCTAGACTAGATCGTTGACTAGAAATTTAGGCGAAATACGAATCTAGTTAACAACTTAACTAAAGATAAGAAGCAACAACCTTTGTAGATCCGGATATCCACTTCCTTGGCTCCACGTAGGCGTCCTCTCACTGTCCATCTCGAATCCCGGACTCAATCGTCGGCTTGATCGGAGAAATGGGCGGACTAGGTCGTCGGCTTCGTGCCGAAGATAATCTACGTTGAGGCATCACAAGTTCAAGCTCCGACTTCACAAATTTGTGAAACTTGTGAAGAAAACACCCAAAACAACTTGGCAAGAGGTAGAGGGTGAAGAAATAGGAGGTGGGTTCACTTTAGAATTGGATTTCTCACTTTAGAACTCAAGTTGCCATTGATGGCATCAAGCTTTCTTTCTTGAAGAAGAAGATCAAGAAGAAGAAAGAATATGATAAGTGTTGAATTAAAATAAAAATAAATCAATACTTATCATAAGCTAACTAAGGTTAAGTGTAGAGAATAGACCATGGTAAATGGGAATGGTTAGGGTTAAGCATGAAGACAAATGGTCTCTTTAGTCAAAGCTTCATGAAGCTTCAACAAGCTTCATGATAAAAAGAAACCATTTTCTTTTCTTTTATCTATTTAAATAAATAAAGAATGGATAAATAAATAAAGGAATAACACAAAACCCTAACCATTATCATAACCATGGTTTAATTCTTTGCACAAACCCAAGTAAGTATGTATCATCAAACATGATACAATCAAGTGCACACAAAAGCATATCATATATACAATGTGCACTTCAAGTGAGAAAATCCTTTTAAAATGAACCAATACTAGTTAATGCAAATTAATATATCAAATATACAATTATACATTAAATCATTAAATCAACACTTGATTCAATGATCCGGTCATGTCGCACATAACCGACTAGTATACAATGTATCGATATATCGAATCAATGATTCGATAACTAGGTTATATCGCATACAACCAATCGAAACATTCATCGTGAGAATGAAATACGGTATCACATACACGTATTATTCTTGGTCCCGCACATATCTCATATGCGCTTCTATTTCGTTTCGCTTGAGCCAGGAAACCTCTGTGTAGGACTCTAAAGACTCGTCAATACCCCGGTAGCAGATGATGATCATATCAAGCACCCACAAGCCGCAAGCGGTCTGCTAAACGTAACGGCCATCTGGGTATTGAGCGATCAGAAGATCGACGAGCTAGCCCGCTCACACTCCTGTGAATCCAACCAGTAACACTTACCGTACAGTCCGGTCTGTTCGTCTGATATGTCGCATATCAAGTCTAGGGGTGGTAAACGTCAGACCCCAATAACCGATAAGTCATGCCGATGTGAAGCTCATAACGGGTCGAGAAACTACTGGTAACACTTACCAGCAAATCTCTGATCAGCCCTGGCCAGGGACTTCCCTGTTACGGCCAACCAAGCACAGCACAACATCAACCCCCAATACCGGGAGAGATGAAACCCCTCCTATCGCTCATTGCCTCCATGTGACTCGGGACTGTGCCCAAAGACCACCGTTTTGCACGCCCTCATGGACGTGTTAAGGTGGAGATCAAAGCATAGTGGGAATCACACAAGACTCTATGACGATCTCGGGTCTACAGACTAACCTGCATAAGTGTCACCTGAGAACTGCCATCTGACGTGAGGTATAATACCATCTGGGAGTTCTCGGCGAGTCCGTCCAGTGTACCCAGTCTCCACTGAGCACCCGTACACCATCTCTGATATCAAACACCAATGGATATGGGATCATCCATCGCCCATCTCATGGGTCGAGAAGCGTATACGCTAGTCTACACTGGTATATCGATGCCCTGTCTCGATACACCCACGACTAGGGACCTTGAAGGATGTACTTATGGACTACCATGTCCCCACCAGTATGATCTGCATCATAGTCCAGGTAGTCAAGTACACATCCTAAGGGCTTTACCAACATGTAACTATAAGACAGTTTAAAGAGACAAGTGTACATGTTAAGATAAAGAGTAACCAGATAGCATACTATCATATCGAGCAAGAAAGTCATCTCTATATATGTCCAAGCATCCAATATAATATACATCATCTGTACAATACCGGCCTCTAGGGCATACATACAACTAACAGATTCACAGGAGAATGTACAGGCTTGCTTGTTGATCTTCTGAGCGCTCAATACCAGAGTAGCTGTTACGTTTAGCTGACCGCTTGCAGCTTGTGGGTGTTTGATATGATCATCACCTACCGCCGGCGTATTGACGATTCTTTAGAGTCCTACACAGATATTTCTTGACTCAGGCAAAACGGAACAGGAGCACATATGTGATATGTGCGGGACCGAGGATAATGCGATATGAGATACCGTATTCTATTCTCGAGATATTTGATATCAGCCGGGTCATCGGATCAAGTGTTGATTCGATGAATCGGTAAATGAGATATTAGTCGGTTATATGCTATATAGCCGGATTGTCGGATCAAGTGTTGATTCGATAATTTAATGTATAATAATATATATGATATATTAAATTACATTAACTAATATTAGCTCACTAAAAGATTCTTTTTCTCACTCGGGTAATACATTGATATATATGCGATATATATTAATTATATTATTTTATTTTGTTACAATAAATATTGTATATTTGATATATATTATTGTAACATGTTATAATTATTAATGCAACAGGTTTAGTGGAGATTAAACATGCTTAGGGTTTGATTTGGGTTAAGCATTTCTAGAAGTTTCTAGAAGCTTTCTTTTTTTGTTTTGGAAAAGATATTTGTGTTGATATTTTCAAGTGACTCATTCTTAACCCAACCCAAAC
Organism: Agapanthus africanus; assembly: GCA_030015575.1. Lineage (NCBI taxonomy): Eukaryota > Viridiplantae > Streptophyta > Magnoliopsida > Asparagales > Amaryllidaceae > Agapanthus > Agapanthus africanus. The sequence continues at coordinate 197,712,468 of CM057347.1, read as the reverse complement.
CCTAGCCCTAGTTAAATCTCTATAAAGGTTTAGTTATCCATGGTTGCATAAATGATTATGACAACTTTTCATTATTCATCACAAATGATCATTCATTCATCTTCTTCCTTGAGCTTCATGGAAAAAGCTTTCTAGTTTTTTCTAAGTGATGATTATGTGTGAGAAAAAGATTATAAATAAGGGCTAAAATCCTACTTCATCATCCTCATCTACCATTGCCCTTTAGATGAGAGTGTTCACTTCATTTAGTGAGTGTTAGCTTGTGTTAATGAAACTTCAAGGTAGATCATCTTTGTTATCGAAGATCGGAAGCTAGTTTGCATCTTTCTCTTCGTGGAGCTTCTCGAGAGTCCGGAACACGATGATCGCAGCGAAGGGACCACAACACGGAGCTTATGAAGTGAAGGACCGGATCTACAAAGGTTGTAATCCCTCTCACTTAGTGTTAAAGTGTTTAACATGTTTGTTATCGCCTAATCTCTAGTTTAAAGATCCGGCTTTGAGTTGTTCGGCACGGCTAAATTTTGAATCGGGCATGGTTGATGCCTCATTGACCCTTGTGGCAGTGCCTAGCATCCCTACAGTTTTTGCTACCATGATTGCATAGACAGAGAGAGCTACGGCTAGAGTTGCCGTCAGCATGAGCTCGTCATGGACGAGGACTGACCAGGGCGTGATTCTAGGGACACACGATTGCATAGATGTATCGTTTTATTGTGTTTTCGCGCCATGAGCGTTTGATGGATTGCTTTTACAAAATTTCTCGAACGTGCAGATCAGCACCAGAGGATTGGGCCATTGCTAGAGGCCAGCCAGAATGTGATGACCGTCAATGCACCGATTATTCTTGATGATTGAGGCACTGTTCAGCGTGCGGACGAATGAGCCAGTTGCTGCTGCGAATGACGAGATATGATAGAAGATCGCTAGTAACCAAGGATGAATGACTAGGATATGTGGTTCGTTTGCACACCCGATGCTAGGTCATCAGATTATTGATTCCAGCTTGAGAAGACTTCATGCAGGTACGTTGAGAGTCGATAGAAAACGATCGAATGTCAGAAACCCATTTTTCCAAGTTTAAAGTATTCGGAAAAACATGCAAGTAATTCTATGGACCCTCTAGAAGAATGAAACCCTAACTCGATATAATGACCATGAGAATGCTTTGAAACCTTAGGGTTTGTGGCAGTTCCGCGGTGCCATTAATGAGGCTTGGGCTTGCCCTTCTACGGTTGGTTTACAGGTACTGTGGCATGTACTGGATATTATTAAACTGTACTCAAGAGTTGAGCTCTCGAGGAATTATGGGACTTTGACGAATTGATCGAAAAGTTCGACGTTGTTCGGATATCATGTGATGGGATACATTGCTTGGGAGACTCCAGATATGAGTATAGTCGTTGGAGCGCAGTCCATGCAGCCACAAAGAGACGAGTCCGAATCAGTCGATGTTAGAGAAAAGTGGAGTAAGAGGTTCGTACGAGATCTTGATGAGATGACATTCCACTCCGCTGACATCAGAGATGTGATACGCATGTAGAGGCGTTGTACATGGATATATCTTCCAGAAGGAGTCGTGAGGAGTATGCAGCCGTTCCGGAATGAGAAATAGATTTAGTAAAGGATGATGATTTCCGGGCAGTTCAGCAAAAATGAGATTTGGGAGAGACCTCGACAGAACCTTTCTAGAATACAATACGAGAAGACTTGGACCCAGGATCGGTCATATTACGCACAACCAGTAGGCCAGAGTTCGGCATCGTCGACGAGACATGTTATGAGTGACCATGACAGTTGGCCAGATATCTTTAGAGGATGTGCCAGAGCGGGGCTGTTTCCGCCATCTTTAATTTCGTTATTTTGGGCGATTTATTTGCATGATTGAGATTTTGTGCACCACAGTTGCACTTGACTTCGATTTGATGTCATTCGAGATGTTGATTTCGATTTCATGCATATGGTGTGCATGTGATTTGACTTGTGCTTTCGGCATAGTTTTCATACACTTTTAGTATTTTGATTCGATTTGTGCACACTGATGCACATGGTTGTGAGATTATATACCACGGTATACCTGACTTGGATTAAGATTTGTTGTATACCGTCGATTTCGATTGTGATATTCGATATTTTTTTCGTACACCTTGTGCACTTGAGTTGGATTTTGCGCATACTTGACGCGCTTGATGCGATTTTGGTGCACACCAGATGCACTAAATCGATATTCTTCGTGCATATCAGATGCACCTGAAATTGCTGTCAGGCATGCTCGTTGCCTTTGACAGGTGTTTCTTGCACACCCGTTGCACTTAGATTTTGTTTCTGTGCACATGTATGACACATTCATGGATTTCAATTTCCGTGCGCACAAGACGCACGTGGCATTCTTATGCACATTTTGGGATTGATTTCTTGTGGAGCACTACGTTTTTATGATATTTACTATTTGTTTAGTACTGAGCAGGACTAGTCAGAGGACAGTACCTGAATATGTTTTTGCATGCATCGATAGTTATCGAAGGGATTTCTGAAATGGAGCTATAGTCTCAGTATTTACCTACGTGTCCGAGATGACACGAAACTTTTACAAAGGGAACCCTTCTAAATTATTTTTCAAAACGGCGGAACGTGTATGTTAAACCAAGGGTGTATATATACATAGTTATTTTCTTACAATAAACGTCCGCCACTGTGCCATGATACGCGCATCGCACAGCAACATGAAAGGTTTGGCATGCATTTCTTTCTGATGTTTTGACGAATTTACAACGATGTGTACATGTATAGTTTTGACGTATATCTTGTTGGTTTTCGTATTGGACTTGACATTGGTGTCTTCACCTTACCTCCGATGATTGCGGGATTCTTGACGGAGTTTTGATTTGGTTTATATACTCGTTTTTCATGCACATGCATTGCGCTACGATGTGTTTTATGTATTTAAGATTTCGGAGCCCCGACGACTTGATCTTTTTACTGAAATGTTTTAGTATTTGAGGGGTTTAAATTTAAATTCGGGGACCGAATTTATTTAAGGGGGGAAGATTGTAACATTTCAGAAAAATAAAATATTATTTTTGGGAATTTATATAATTAAATAATAAATATTATGAATATTTTAATATTGCGGTATAATTAAATACCGATAAATTAGGAAATACTTAGAAATTATGTTAATTACTGAATTTGAAAGAGATTTTAAGATTGGAGCATTCAAAGATTGTTATATAATTAATTATATTCAATGTTAATGCTAAAAACGATTAATTTTCGCTAATCTTGCATTAAGCCTGATTTGTGCATCATGTCATGCAACAAAACTTGTTTCATTTTAACCATGACATCTTGTTCTTTTTATGTATATGGTGTATTTTTTTTGGGTTTTAAAAGAAAAGAAAAAAGAAAAAGGAAAAAGATTAGAATAACGAGTATGGGCAAGAGAGAGAAGAGAGAGAGGGGTGAGGGGTCAACCTTGAACCATGGCTCATTGTCCCCTTCATTATTTTCCTCATCATTTTCCCTCTTCCTCCTTCATGTCTGCCCTCTTCCTCCCACCTCCTCCTACCTCCTCACACAACCCAAAACACTCATCAAAACATCATCTTGCCTTCACTAAAAATGTGCACAAGCTCACAACAAGCATTTTAGACCAAGAAAGTTTGGATTTTGGAGACTTGGGGCAACTCAAGAAAATTCTTGAGTTGCCAAATGAGGTATTTCCTTCACCATTAGAGTAGTATTTCATTTTCTTTAACATCTATTTAATTTTAGAATCGATTTAGTGTAGATTAGTGGACTTTGAAAATTCCAAGTTAAGGTTAGGGTTTGAATTGAATCCAAAAGTGTAATTCAGGTTAGTAGAGGCCACAAACCCCCTTTAGTGATAGTATATTGGACTAAACCTGAGATTTAACCCCAATTCACAAACTTAGAAATCCTCGATATCGGGTTTGTGTTGGATTTGTGTTGTTGTTTTGATATCTGCTATGACCCGGGGCACCTGAAAATATTTTACCGATCACAGTGAGATAAGCAGGCAACATAGAAGCTAACCTAGAGACCCGAGCCCAAACCCCTTAGTCTAGGCCGCAAATTTATTCCCTTTGTCCTCAAATTGCGGCCAAGGTAGGGGTGTTTGCATTGGTGTTTGGTTCATGGTCCAGTCATCTGCTAAATAGACCCTCCACATGTGTAAAATTGGCTAATTTCACCAGAATCAAAATCTGGAAGTGTTTTCCATAGTTTTTGAATTCGATTTGCTAATTCTGTTAGCTTGAATTTTGGATATTTGTGTTTGCCTCGATCATTTGACGTTTGTACGTCGATATCGAGAGTTGTTCGGTTAATCTTGCATGCGTTGGCCTTAGGTTCTAACCTATGTGTGACCCGCGTGCCGTTTTGGTTTTCATATTCGATTCTTGTTACTATATGACGCATTGGAAATTGTCGGTACACCCATGTGGACTTTGAGATGACGAGAAGAGCGTGGCGTTATTGACTTCGGCAAGTAAGGATCAAGGTGAGTAGATATATATCTACGGGGGAAGTCGGGTGGATGGCGTATAGCACTCCCGCAGTTCGTAGTGTAGCCTATGATGTATTATAGTTATATATGATTAAATGTTTATGAAATTTGGATAGTTAGCAAGTAAGATCTTAGAAGATCATGGGTTAATTCTAGTATAATTGGTCGATAGTGTCGTTAATTAGTTTCTTAGTCGCGAACCCTAGAATAAGGTTGCATACACGCACACAGACAAGCTTACATTGGTTTTACTTCTGCGTATATGGGGATATATATATATATATATACACACACACATATATGTATGTGAGTATGTATATATATATATATGTATGTATGTATATATATATACACACACATACATACATACATACATATACATGGATAATGAGGATAGTATATAGTACTTGGAGATGAGTCGATGAGATTGAGCATGATGCCACGAGATCGGTGATGTGACTTAGTTCGTATTATAAGATATGACATGAGTTTATAGCGGGTCTTTAGGCGATGTGTTTTCATACACACGCATATATATATGTTGATGGTATCAGTATGTACTAGACTTTAGATCAGTATCCTTAATTCGGGATATGATGATAATGATACCAGGTAAATAATGAGATAAATGTGATAGTTGACCTGTACCCTGATTTGGAATGCCGTACGATGGATTTACCGTACGAGCTATAATTATGATGATAGATCCCCACTCTTGACTCGAGAATTTCATATTATATATATTGTATCGTACGTGATACTATTGAGACGGGATCACCGACTACTAGATATATATATTTATATCGACTCAGACTTAGGTGGTTTTCCTTACCCCTTTCGATGATAGTCCTGTAGTTTACTTAGTAGATGTTAGACTGGGCTTGAGTCATACTTATTTCCAAAACTAACGAATCGTGAGTATTTTAAAGACATGCCAAGGGATACTACGGATATTTCAAAGGACGTACCTTTTCTTAAAAACACCGTAGCCCCTATTTTCTAAACACCACGATTCGTGCTATTTCAATGCCAAACTGTATGACTCGTGTATATTAATGTAGATTCTTTATTGTTGCGTTTATTATTCATTTTCCGCATATTCTTGCTATTCGCATCGCATTGGATGCTTAAATGTGTTTTTATTGTTATATTGAACACATGATATCAGGACACCAGCACCATTACCGATGATGCGTATGTCTACGAACACTTGCTTGCCGGCTCACACACATCATCATCGGTAATTTCCATGCCACGTACACTTTAGAGAATATTAATTCATTGATATCGCTTGCTAGCTGATAGTTCCGATATATCATTACTGTGCTAGATTAGATATTGCATTCATTACTGAGATTTTCATTCATTTATGCATTCGTTGTCATGAAATATTATAGAGCTTTATGCGAGTATTCACTGTCTATTTACATTGTGAATTTGAGATTTCGGATTTCCATGAGATTTATGGATTTGGAGAAACCGCAAGGATTTTATAAACTGATTATCATTTCTAAAAGATAAAAGTGCGGTTTTCTCATGATATGATTTGAGAGGTGTCCACCATGAGTTTTCTCGGCTTTTGAGCGATATCATACACCCGATTCGAGGAGGAGGAGGAACCGTCTGTGGATGCATGGTGGACCCTATTAGTTATATGTATGCCCTAGAGGCCATTACTGTACATACGATGTATATTGTAATGGATGCTTGGACATATATAGGGAGGACTTTCTTGCTCGACATGATAGTATACTATCTGCTTGTACTTTATCTTAACATGTACTTTGGTTGTCTCTATGTTACATGTTGATAAAGCCCTTAGGATATGTACTCGACTACTGGGACTATAATGAGATCATACTAGTGGGGCCACGGTAGTCGGCGAGTACATCCTATAACTGTTCTTAGTCAAGGGTGTATTGAGACAGGGCATCGATACACCAGAGTAGACTAGCGTATACGCATCTTGACCCATGTAATGGGTGATGGATGATCCCATATCCATCGGTGTTTGACATCAAGGATGGTGTACGGGTGCTCAGTGGAGACCGGGTACACTGGACGGACTCGCCGAGAACTTCCAGATGGTATTATACCTCACGTCAGATGGCAGTTCTCCGGTGACACTGGTAAAGAGTAGTCTGTTGACCCGAGATCGTTATAGAGTGTTGTGTGATTCCCACTGTGCTTTTGTCATGACCCGAAAGAGCACGTGACTGGCCCTTGAACCATATGAAGTCTATAGGACCCCATCTGATTCAAGTAAGCCAAAAGCCCAGCAATCTAAAACCATTTAAAGAGTAAATAAGGAAAAACTGTTTTTGAAAAGTAAGGAAATCATGTTTGGAAATCAAAGATTTTAAATAACTAAGCCGAATATGCATTTTTTTAAAATGTGTAACCTTTCCTGAAAATTTCGGCAGAGTTTCCTTTGAAAAAACTGGCCCCGAAAGGGGTACAACAAGAATAATATATATGAAATGATAAAAGGCATCCCCAAGCGGGAGCTAGCTCTTCGTCCAACGACGGTCAAAACCACGCAAGCAATAACAATATACAACGCCAAGGGGCGAGGATCAAAACTGAAAAGAAACTCAAAAACAGCCAGAAAACCGTAATACTACAAGCGCGACTCTAAGGTCGAAACAATACAACACTGATTTCTAAGTCTGAAACAAACTACAAGTTTTGGTTGATGGACAATTCTAGATACAATAAAAATACATGAACAATGGCAGTTCTGATACAAAGAACCCACCTAACCAAGCAAGTCACCCATAGGAAGCAGTGTGCCAGAAATGCCGCTATGGAATCTGTACGGCAAAAACCTGCAAGAACTGGGGCACAACGGGGGTGAGTTGCCAACTCGTGAATAGAAAATATCTACAAGCAGAGATCGAATGCATGACCTATCCTAGGTCAATACGATCAGATAATAAATAAACCTCAATATGAATAAAGCTGAAGCATGCTAAACTGGCAATGTAATCTCTATACATGAGTGTAGTGCCAAGTGCTCGTGCTAGTGCCTCAGGTAATAGCATGTCATGAATATGAGGTATAACCAATGTAATCAAATCTGCACACTCGTGGATCCCGTCCACTCGTCACCCACTGACAATAACCACCATGCATGTAAATATCATGAATCATGTGCATGGGAAATAATATGAGGATATAACCACCCGTGTCCCTCGCGACACATCAAAATCATGGAACCAGGGTGCCCAGCATCGACACCCGAAAACATCATGAAAACTGTGCCCAGCATCGGCACGTAAATCCTCATATATCGGGCTCCGTCAGTCCGGATCGGCCCGCGGGCTCTGTCTGCGGTATCGGCCCTCGGCCCCGGCAGTATGCCCAAAACATCTATCGACTCTGGTCGGTATCCTCCGGATAACCGCCAGGTCCAACCAATCACCGGTAGGTACTCGCCCGCCTCCAGGCTCAATCGGCAAAGCTCATCGATCATCATGCCGAGGGGAACCATACCGGGTCCACCATGTACCCGCAATCGGCTCATCCACGCCTCGATTCGGGTTACACATGTCGCTCTCAGCACCGAGAAAACACATGGTGGACGCACTGAAATATCGTATCAAGGGTAACCGGGTTTTTAAAGAAATGACATATTCTCTTTTGAAATACCCTCGGTTCCCAAATCCAGAAATATCATAGAAACAACATATCTCAATGCGTACAGTCAAAGCATGATGTATGCGGCATGTAACAGTAATGCAAGCATATCAGTAAGTCATGCAACATGGAATAATAATGTGCACATGTCGAGGGAGACCGCTCTTTTAAAAGGAATCTGTTTTTAAAGAGTATCTTGCGGTTCCCAAATCCCCAATCAAGCTAGAATCATCTATATATGTGTACAGGTATAAGTGTACAATATGCCATGCCAGAATCATATCATGAATGCAATAGTACTATAGTGTAGTGACATGGCAATTATCGATGATGAGTGTCTGAGCCGGCAACAAGTGTACGTGGAACATATACATCATCGATAATGGTGCTGGTGTCCTAGCAGCATGACTGAATGTCACAACAATACAAGCGATGCAATGCAAATAGCAGGAATATGCGGAAACGAATGATCAACGCAAAAGTACAGAACCTGCCCCAATAGATATGTCATGCAACCTTGCCTTTTGAAATAAGACGAATCAGGGCTTTTGGTAAAGTAAGGGCTACGGTGTTTTAAGAAAAGATGCATCATTTGAAAATATCCGTATAACCCTTCTGCTTATCTTTAAAATATCCCCGATTCGTTAGTTTTGAAATAGGTATGACTCGGTCTAGTCTAATGTCTACTAAATAATCTAGACAGGAGGGGTATGAAACCACCTAATCTGAGTCAATATATAAATATAGATATGATAGTCGGTGATCTCGCCTCAATAACATATCGTATGATATCCTCGAGTCATGAGTGCGGATCTATCATCAATATCGGCTCGTACGGTAAATCGTCGTACGGCATCCCAATAGCTGGGTAGGGGTCAATATCACACTATCTCATCACATCTCAGGTATCACTTATCATCAGATCACACAATCTGGGGTACTACTGTAACTCTAGTACAAATCGACACCATCTATAAAATATGAATGCGGGTAAAGCACATGTCCAAAGGCCCGCTAAAACTATCATATCGCACCTCAAAGGCAAACTATGTCACATCGCCGATCTCACGGCCTCACATCAAGTATCATCTCAAACCACGTATCATCCTCCAATCCCGTATATAAACACATAGTCCCATACCCATGTGTAGATATACGCACCATCATATGCACTCTAATAAATGAAAGAATGAATGCAAGTATGTGTGTAAATGTATGTGTGAGTGCAACCACTACTCTAGGGTTCGCACTATACTAAACCAATATATTCTTATCATCAAAATATCATTATTACCATCAATAACCCTAAACAACACAATATAAATATTCGTGTGTATACGTATTCGTATACATCACCACGGACTGCGAGGGTGCTATACGCCATCCACCCGACTTCTCCCCGTAGATATAAATCTACTCACCTTGCTTCTCGTGTGCCAAAGCCGATGTCGCTATCTTCACCTCCTTTGCCTCAACATCACGCGGGGTACCTATAAGTATATCACAATGCTAAAGCACATGAAAATCACATCGGAAACCAAAATAGCACACGCTACCCGCATAGGTAAAAACCTATCGACTCGCATGTAAACACAATCAAAATCCACTTGTCGTTGACGTCCAAACGCCACCCGACAGGAATGAATCACCAAATACCAAAATCCATGCTAAAACAAGTCCCAAATTATACACCAACATAGGAAAATCAACCCAGATTTCACCCTAGATGGAATCAGTCAAAACTAGACATACTCAGGGTCAAAACTAGAGGAAATTGGGGCATGCACAGAAAACGAGGCAATTCCTTAAAATACCTTATTTTAGAATTTTCCATAATTTTTCCCCATTTATCTGTATTTAATTATACCAGAATATTAAAATATTCATTAAAATAATATTAAATTATAAAATTTCCCAAAAATCATATTTTATTATTTTGAAGACGTTACAATCCACCCCCTTTAAAGAAATTCGGTCCCCGAATTTAAATTTAAACCCCCAAATACTAAAATATTTCAATACAAATTCCAAGTCATCGGGGCTCCGAAATCATCTATACATAAAACATCATAGCGCAATGCATGCGCATGAGTACTGAGCAGATAACTCAAAAGCAACACTCCATCAAGCATCCGCAATCATCGGAGTCATGGTAACGACACAATGTCAAATCCAATACAAAATCAATATGATATGGACCAAGACTATACATGTAGACACCCAATCTATACATGTAATTAGCTGATGCAACTGTATGCCAAATCTTTTTAAGTCGCTGTGCGATGCGCGTAACACTGCACAGTGGCGGACGTTTTTCATAAGAAAGTAACTATATATGTATATATATATCCTTTGTTTAATAAGCACGTTCCGCCGTTTTGAAAAATAATCAGAAGGGTTTCCTTGTTTTTAAAACGTTTTGTGTCATATCGGACACGTAGGTATATACTGAGACTATAGCTCGCTTTTCGGAAATCCCTTCGATAACTATCGATGTATGCAAAATATATCCAGGCACTGTCCACTGACTAGTCCTGCTCAGTATGAAAGCAAATATCCCACATCATAAAAATGTACTGCTCCAAAAGGAATAAATTCCAAAAATGCACATAACACCACCCTGTGCGTCTGACGCGCACGGAAATCAGAATCCATATATGCGCTAAACATGTGCACAAAACAACATCTAGGTGCAACGGGTGTGCACGAAGCATCTGTCATAGGCAACATGTGTGCCTGACAGCCAAAACAGGTGCATCTGACATGCACGAAGAATCTCGATTTAGTGCATCTGGTGTGCCCCAAAATCGTATCTCAAAACATGCGCCCAACATGCGCGAAAATCCAAATCGGTGCATCCATCATGCACGAATGAAAATCTAGACCCTGCGCACTCAATATGCACGGAATCACAAAATCCAATAGCAACGTCGAATATGCGTAAGTCCAGTCAAAAGCACGGAGTGCAAGAATCCACATCAATATCACAATCAAAATCGACTTACCGAAAGGCATCAAATCGAAGTCAGGTGCAATCGTAATGCACAAAATATAAATCCGGTGCAACAAAGGCACGAAATATAAATCTGATGCGATAAACGCAAGAAACATAAAACTGGTGCGACAAATGCACGAAGTATAGAACTGGTGCATCCCATGCACAAATACCAAGCAATAACTCAAATATGTAAGCAGCAACACCAAGTGTATCCAGATATGAAGAAAATCATAAACGTGTGCAGCTGCGGGCACAAAACACATATCGATGCACTACAAGTACATATAAGCTATACCGAGTGCAAAATCAAAACACTAAAATTACATGAAACTCTGCTGGAAGCGTAAATCAAATCACCAGCATAAAATAGGCATGAAATCGCAATCAACAGCTCAAGAGTAATAACTATGTACAAGGTATAAATACCCAGTAGGTGCAACCATGGTGCACAAAATCAAATATCATGAAACTCTGTCATCAAGACTAAATCATGCGAATAGATCGCCCAAAATACCGAAATCCAAAGCAACGGATACGTGATAATCAAATCACAAAATCACAAATCATAATTACCGTCGTCGGTATACCCTCCTTCAGGGTCGAGAAGGTACCGGTACATCCGATGCTAGCGGCGCAAGATATCTACTTGCCTCTTGCTCGCGGCTGGCGTCCTCTGCCTCTGGTTCCTGATCTTTCCTGTAGATTACCAACTCGCAATCCATCGGCTGATCGGCCCGGTCAGGTGTGCTGACAGGAACGATTCCGTTCTTGCACTTCCCTGGTCATCTCTCGGTCAATCCTCACGACCGCTCGTAAAGCAGCACATCTCTAGCGCCGACCACGGGTCCTCTGAATGCATATCACACATCCGATCCTGGGTGCAACTCTTATTGCAGCAGTGTACTGGAAGGAATCCTACTCAAGGTCTCTTCTGATCTTGCCTAAGCCAAACTGTAAGGAGGCTGGTACACTGGCGTAATCTTTTCTCGCTCTCTGGACCTCTGCGTCCTTAGTACAACATCTCCTCGGAAGCTGGTCGCATCTCTGCGCCTCTGTATGCATGTCCGGCCTTTAATCTTAACGGGGTGTAGTAACAGCTCGTCTGCCTCTCGCACGAACTTCTTGTCCCGCTTGTCTGTATCATCGACCATTCGACGTCGCGTCTTTATCTGCACACTGCAATGTCCTCGGCTACGGTCCACCCGAAGTCTCTAACACGGACTCGAAATCACGAACTCAGTATCTTCATCACTCAGTAGAAGATATCTAGCCGAACACGTCCTCAGCGTGCATATCGCATCTCTGATGTCAGCGGAGTGGAACCTCATCTCGTCGAAATCTCGTGCAAACTCTTTACTCCACCTTGCTCCACTATCGACTGATTCGGACTCATCTCATCATGGCTACACAGACTGCGCTCCGACGGCTATGCTCGTATCTGGAGTCTCCCAAGTAGTGTCCCATCACATGATATCCGAATGATGTCGAATCATCCGATCGACTCGTCAGAACCTCACAATCCCCCAAGAGCTCAACATCTCGGGTACAGTTTAATAGTATCGAGTACATGCCACAGCGTCGGTGGTCCAGCCGTAGAAGGGCAAACCCAAGCCTCATTAATGGCGCCGAGGAACTGCTGCAAACCCTAAGGTTCAAAGGCTTTCACACGGTCATTAAGTCGAGTTAGGGTTTCATTCTTCTAGAGGGCCCATAGAATCACCTGCATGTCTTTCCGTATACTTTAAACTTGGAAAATGGGTTCCTGACCTTCGATCGTCTCAATCGACTCTCAACGAATCTGCGTGAAGTCGCCTATAGCTGGAATCAATCTATCTGATGACCTCGCATCGGGGTAAGCGAACGAACCACATGTCCTAGTCATTCATCCTCGGTGACTAGCGACTCACTACCATATCTCTAAGAATATGCTCATGCTGCAGTAGCTCCAATCATCTGGGCGATATCTCATCACTCGCAGCAACAACTGGCTCATTCGTCGGTACGCTAAGCAGCGCCTCAACCATCATGAATAAGTGATACATCAACGGTCATCACATCCTGGCTGGCCTCTATCAGTGGCTCAATCCTCTAGTACCGTCCGGTACATCCTAGAAATCTCACAGCAGCGATCTGTCAAACGCCCATAGTGCGGAAACACAAAATACGAAGCCTCAATGCAACCGTATGTCTCTGGAATCACGCCCCGGTCAGTCCTCGTCCGCGAGGAGCTCATGCTGACAACTCGAGCCGTAGCTCACTCTGCCCGTGCAATCGCGGCAACAAAACCATAACCAGTATCGATGAAGATAGATCATAGGAAGGAATATGACACAATGCAAGGAAATGTACAACCTAAGGTTTCTTAAGCGGAGTGGCGTGTCGTAAGTATGCCGCGGAACATACCCACGGTACGTCACTCTACTTTAGTCACCTATTCCATCAACCAAGGGTCATCCTACACGACGAAAGTTCGGGTCTAATACCCCCTCGACCAAGTCTAAGTTCCGTAAGGTCAAGCCTAAGTTCCTTATATAGATAACGCCCTAGGCTCCACATAGTCAAACTTAGACTCGAACCAAGGTCAACCTAGCGCTCTGATACCAACATTGTCACGACCCGAAAGAGCACGTGACTGGACCTTGAACCATATGAAGTCTATAGGACCCCATCTGATCCAAGTAAGCCAAAAGCCCAGCAATCTAAAACCATTTAAAGAGTAAATAAGGAAAAACTGTTTTTGAAAAGTAAGGAAATCATGTTTGGAAATCAAAGTTTTTAAATAACTAAGCCGAATATGCATTTTTTTAAAATGTGTAACCTTTCCTGAAAATTTCGGCAGAGTTTCCTTTGTAAAAACTGGCCCCGAACGGGGTACAACAAGAATAATATATATGAAATGATAAAAGGCATCCCCAAGCGGGAGCTAGCTCTTCGTCCAACGACGGTCACAACCACGCAAGCAATAACAATATACAACGCCAAGGGGCGAGGATCAAAACTGAAAAGAAACTCAAAAACAGCCAGAAAACCGCAATACTACAAGCGCGACTCTAAGGTCGAAACAATACAACACTGATTTCTAAGTCTGAAACAAACTATAAGTTTTGGTTGATGGACAATTCTAGATACAATAAAAATACATGAACAATGGCGGTTCTGATACAAAGAACCCACCTAACCAAGCAAGTCACCCATAGGAAGCAGTGTGCCAGAAATGCCGCTATGGAATCTGTACGGCAAAAACCTGCAAGAACTGGGGCACAACGGGGGTGAGTTGCCAACTCGTGAATAGAAAATATCTACAAGCAGAGATCGAATGCATGACCTATCCTAGGTCAATACGATCAGATAATAAATAAACCTCAATATGAATAAAGCTGAAGCATGCTAAACTGGCAATGTAATCTCTATACATGAGTGTAGTGCCAAGTGCTCGTGCTAGTGCCTCAGGTAATAGCATGTCATGAATATGAGGTATAACCAATGTAATCAAATCTGCACACTCGTGGATCCCGTCCACTCGTCACCCACTGACAATAACCACCATGCATGTAAATATCATGAATCATGTGCATGGGAAATAATATGAGGATATAACCACCAGTGTCCCTCGCGACACATCAAAATCATGGAACCAGGGTGCCCAGCATCGACACCCGAAAACATCATGAAAACTATGCCCAGCATCGGCACGTAAATCCTCATATATCGGGCTCCGTCAGTCCGGATCGGCCCGCGGGCTCTGTCTGCGGTATCGGCCCTCGGCCCCGGCAGTATGCCCAAAACATCTATCGACTCTGGTCGGTATCCTCCGGATAACCGCCAGGTCCAACCAATCACCGGTAGGTACTCGCCCGCCTCCAGGCTCAATCGGCAAAGCTCATCGATCATCTTGCCGAGGGGAACCATACCGGGTCCACCATGTACCCGCAATCGGCTCATCCACGCCTCGATTCGGGTTACACATGTCGCTCTCAGCACCGAGAAAACACATGGTGGACGCACTGAAATATCGTATCAAGAGTAACCGGGTTTTTAAAGAAATGACATATTCTCTTTTGAAATACCCTCGGTTCCCAAATCCAGAAATATCATAGAAACAACATATCTCAATGCGTACAGTCAAAGCATGATGTATGCGGCATGTAACAGTAATGCAAGCATATCAGTAAGTCATGCAACATGGAATAATAATGTGCACATGTCGAGGGAGACCGCTCTTTTAAAAGGAATCTGTTTTTAAAGAGTATCTTGCGGTTCCCAAATCCCCAATCAAGCTAGAATCATCTATATATGTGTACAGGTATAAGTGTACAATATGCCATGCCAGAATCATATCATGAATGCAATAGTACTATAGTGTAGTGACATGGCAATTATCGATGATGAGTGTCTGAGCCGGCAACAAGTGTACGTGGAACATATACATCATCGATAATGGTGCTGGTGTCCTAGCAGCATGACTGAATGTCACAACAATACAAGCGATGCAATGCAAATAGCAGGAATATGCGGAAACGAATGATCAACGCAAAAGTACAGAACCTGCCCCAATAGATATGTCATGCAACCTTGCCTTTTGAAATAAGACGAATCAGGGCTTTTGGTAAAGTAAGGGCTACGGTGTTTTAAGAAAAGATGCATCATTTGAAAATATCCGTATAACCCTTCTGCTTATCTTTAAAATATCCCCAATTCGTTAGTTTTGAAATAGGTATGACTCGGTCTAGTCTAATGTCTACTAAATAATCTAGACAGGAGGGGTATGAAACCACCTAATCTGAGTCAATATATAAATATAGATATGATAGTCGGTGATCTCGCCTCAATAACATATCGTATGATATCCTCGAGTCATGAGTGCGGATCTATCATCAATATCGGCTCGTACGGTAAATCGTCGTACGGCATCCCAATAGCTGGGTAGGGATCAATATCACACTATCGCATCACATATCAGGTATCACTTATCATCAGATCACACAATCTGGGGTACTACTGTAAGTCTAGTACAAATCGACACCATCTATAAAATATGAATGCGGGTAAAGCACATGTCCAAAGGCCCGCTAAAACTATCATATCGCACCTCAAAGGCAAACTATGTCACATCGCCGATCTCATGGCCTCACATCAAGATCATCTCAAACCACGTATCATCCTCCAATCCCGTATATAAACACATAGTCCCATACCCATGTGTAGATATACGCACCATCATATGCACTCTAATAAATGAAAGAATGAATGCAAGTATGTGTGTAAATGTATGTGTGAGTGCAACCACTACTCTAGGGTTCGCACTATACTAAACCAATATATTCTTATCATCAAAATATCATTATTACCATCAATAACCCTAAACAACACAATATAAATATTCGTGTGTATACGTATTCGTATACATCACCACGGACTGCGGGGGTGCTATATGCCATCCACCCGACTTCTCCCCGTAGATATAAATCTACTCACCTTGCTTCTCGTGTGCCAAAGCCGATGTCGCTATCTTCACCTCCTTTGCCTCAACATCACGCGGGGTACCTACAAGTATATCACAATGCTAAAGCACATGAAAATCACATCGGAAACCAAAATAGCACACGCTACCCGCATAGGTAAAAACCTATCGACTCGCATGTAAACACAATCAAAATCCACTTGTCGTTGACGTCCAAACGCCACCCGACAGGA
The DNA here is from genome assembly GCA_030015575.1 of Agapanthus africanus. Taxonomy (NCBI): domain Eukaryota; kingdom Viridiplantae; phylum Streptophyta; class Magnoliopsida; order Asparagales; family Amaryllidaceae; genus Agapanthus; species Agapanthus africanus. The sequence continues at coordinate 197,695,609 of CM057347.1, read as the reverse complement.
ATGAATCACCAAATACCAAAATCCATGCTAAAACAAGTCCCAAATTATACACCAACATAGGAAAATCAACCCAGATTTCACCCTAGATGGAATCAGTCAAAACTAGACATACTCAGGGTCAAAACTAGAGGAAATGGGGGCATGCACAGAAAACGAGGCAATTCCTTAAAATACCTTATTTTAGAATTTTCCATAATTTTTCCCCATTTATCTGTATTTAATTATACCAGAATATTAAAATATTCATTAAAATAATATTAAATTATAAAATTTCCCAAAAATCATATTTTATTATTTTGAAGACGTTACAATCCACCCCCCCTAAAAGAAATTCGGTCCCCGAATTTAAATTTAAACCCCCAAATACTAAAATATTTCAATACAAATCCCAAGTCATCGGGGCTCCGAAATCATCTATACATAAAACATCATAGCGCAATGCATGCGCATGAGTACTGAGCAGATAACTCAAAAGCAACACTCCATCAAGCATCCGCAATCATCGGATCATGGTAACGACACAATGTCAAATCCAATACAAAATCAATATGATATGGACCAAGACTATACATGTAGACACCCAATCTATACATGTAATTAGCTGATGCAACTGTATGCCAAATCTTTTTAAGTCGCTGTGCGATGCGCGTAACACTGCACAGTGGCGGACGTTTTTCATAAGAAAGTAACTATATATGTATATATATATCCTTTGTTTAATAAGCACGTTCTGCCGTTTTGAAAAATAATCAGAAGGGTTTCCTTGTTTTTAAAACGTTTTGTGTCATATCGGACACGTAGGTATATACTGAGACTATAGCTCGCTTTTCGGAAATCCCTTCGATAACTATCGATGCATGCAAAATATATCCAGGCACTGTCCACTGACTAGTCCTGCTCAGTATGAAAGCAAATATCCCACATCATAAAAATGTACTGCTCCAAAAGGAATAAATTCCAAAAATGCACATAACACCACCCTGTGCGTCTGACGCGCACGGAAATCAGAATCCATATATGCGCTAAACATGTGCACAAAACAACATCTAGGTGCAACGGGTGTGCACGAAGCATCTGTCATCGGCAACATGTGTGCCTGACAGCCAAAACAGGTGCATCTGACATGCACGAAGAATCTCGATTTAGTGCATCTGGTGTGCCCCAAAATCGTATCTCAAAACATGCGCCCAACATGCGCGAAAATCCAAATCGGTGCATCCATCATGCACGAATGAAAATCTAGACCCTGCGCACTCAATATGCACGGAATCACAAAATCCAATAGCAACGTCGAATATGCATAAGTCCAGTCAAAAGCACAGAGTGCAAGAATCCACATCAATATCACAATCAAAATCGACTTACCGAAAGGCATCAAATCGAAGTCAGGTGCAATCGTAATGCACAAAATATAAATCCGGTGCAACAAAGGCACGAAATATAAATCTGATGCGATAAACGCAAGAAACATAAAACTGGTGCGACAAATGCACGAAGTATAGAACTGGTGCATCCCATGCACAAATACCAAGCAATAACTCAAATATGTAAGCAGCAACACCAAGTGTATCCAGATATGAAGAAAATCATAAACGTGTGCAGCTGCGGGCACAAAACACATATCGATGCACTACAAGTACAAATAAGCTATACCGAGTGCAAAATCAAAACACTAAAATTACATGAAACTCTGCTGGAAGCGTAAATCAAATCACCAGCATAAAATAGGCATGAAATCGCAATCAACAGCTCAAGAGTAATAACTATGTACAAGGTATAAATACCCAGTAGGTGCAACCATGGTGCACAAAATCAAATATCATGAAACTCTGTCATCAAGACTAAATCATGCGAATAGATCGCCTAAAATACCGAAATCCAAAGCAACGGATACGTGATAATCAAGTCACAAAATCACAAATCATAATTACCGTCGTCGGTATACCCTCCTTCAGGGTCGAGAAGGTACCGGTACATCCGATGCTAGCGGCGCAAGATATCTACTTGCCTCTTGCTCGCGGCTGGCGTCCTCTGCCTCTGGTTCCTGATCTTTCCTGTAGATTACCAACTCGCAATCCATCGGCTCATCGGCCCGGTCAGGTGTGCTGACAGGAACAATTCCGTTCTTGCACTTCCCTGGTCATCTCTCGGTCAATCCTCACGACCGCTCGTAAAGCAGCACATCTCTGGCGCCGACCTCGGGTCCTCTGAATGCATATCACACATCCGATCCTGGGTGCAACTCTTATTGCAGCAGTGTACTGGAAGGAATCCTACTCAAGGTCTCTTCTGATCTTGCCTAAGCCAAACTGTAAGGAGGCTGGTACTCTGGCGTAATCTTTTCTCGCTCTCTGGACCTCTGCGTCCTTAGTACAACATCTCCTCGGAAGCTGGTCGCATCTCTGCGCCTCTGTATGCATGTCCGGCCTTTAATCTTAACGGCGTGTAGTAACAGCTCGTCTGCCTCTCGCACGAACTTCTTGTCCCGCTTGTCTGTATCATCGACCATTCGACGTCGCGTCTTTATCTGCACACTGCAATGTCCTCGGCTACGGTCCACCCGAAGTCTCTAACACGGACTCAAAATCACGAACTCAGTATCTTCATCACTCAGTAGAAGATATCTAGCCGAACACGTCCTCAGCGTGCATATCGCATCTCTGATGTCAGCGGAGTGGAACCTCATCTCGTCGAAATCTCGTGCAAACTCTTTACTCCACCTTGCTCCACTATCGACTGATTCGGACTCATCTCATCATGGCTACACAGACTGCGCTCCGACGGCTATGCTCGTATCTGGAGTCTCCCAAGCAGTGTCCCATCACATGATATCCGAATGATGTCGAATCATCCGATCGACTCGTCAGAATCTCACAATCCCCCAAGAGCTCAACATCTCGGGTACAGTTTAATAGTATCGAGTACATGCCACAGCGTCGGTGGTCCAGCCGTAGAAGGGCAAACCCAAGCCTCACTAATGGCGCCTAGGAACTGCCGCAAACCCTAAGGTTCAAAGGCTTTCACACGGTCATTTAGTCGAGTTAGGGTTTCATTCTTCTAGAGGGCCCATAGAATCACCTGCATGTCTTTCCGTATACTTTAAACTTGGAAAATGGGTTCCTGACCTTCGATCGTCTCAATCGACTCTCAACGAATCTGCGTGAAGTCGCCTCTAGCTGGAATCAATCTATCTGATGACCTCGCATCGGGGTAAGCGAACGAACCACATGTCCTAGTCATTCATCCTCGGTGACTAACGACTCACTACCATATCTCTAAGAATATGCTCATGCTGCAGTAGCTCCAATCATCTGGGCGATATCTCATCACTCGCAGCAACAACTGGCTCATTCGTCGGTACGCTAAGCAGCGCCTCAACCATCATGAATAAGTGATACATCAACGGTCATCACATCCTGGCTGGCCTCTATCAGTGGCTCAATCCTCTGGTACCGTCCGGTACATCCTAGAAATCTCACAGCAGCGATCTGTCAAACGCCCATAGTGCGGAAACACAAAATACGAAGCCTCAATGCAACCGTATGTCTCTGGAATCACGCCCCGGTCAGTCCTCGTCCGCGACGAGCTCATGCTGACAACTCGAGCCGTAGCTCACTCTGCCCGTGCAATCGCGGCAGCAAAACCATAACCAGTATCGATGAAGATAGATCATAGGAATGAATATGACACAATGCAAGGAAATGTACAACCTAAGGTTTCTTAAGCGGAGTGGCGTGTCGTAAGTATGCCGCGGAACATACCCACGGTACGTCACTCTACTTTAGTCACCTATTCCATCAACCAAGGGTCATCCTACACGACGAAAGTTCGGGTCTAATACCCCCTCGACCAAGTCTAAGTTCCGTAAGGTCAAGCCTAAGTTCCTTATATAGATAACGCCCTAGGCTCCACATAGTCAAACTTAGACTCGAACCAAGGTCAACCTAGCGCTCTGATACCAACTTTGTCACGACCCGAAAGAGCACGTGACTGGACCTTGAACCATATGAAGTCTATAGGACCCCATCTGATCCAAGTAAGCCAAAAGCCCAGCAATCTAAAACCATTTAAAGAGTAAATAAGGAAAAACTGTTTTTGAAAAGTAAGGAAATCATGTTTGGAAATCAAAGTTTTTAAATAACTAAGCCGAATATGCATTTTTTAAAAATGTGTAACCTTTCCTGAAAATTTCGGCAGAGTTTCCTTTGTAAAAACTGGCCCCGAACGGGGTACAACAAGAATAATATATATGAAATGATAAAAGGCATCCCCAAGCGGGAGCTTGCTCTTCGTCCAACGACGGTCACAACCACTTAAGCAATAAAAATATACAACGCCAAGGGGCGAGGATCAAAACTGAAAAGAAACTCAAAAACAGCCAGAAAACCGCAATACTACAAGCGCGACTCCAAGGTCGAAACAATACAACACTGATTTCTAAGTCTGAAACAAACTACAAGTTTTGGTTGATGGACAATTCTAGATACAATAAAAATACGTGAACAATGGCGGTTCTGATACAAAGAACCCACCTAACCAAGCAAGTCACCCATAGGAAGCAGTGTGCCAGAAATGCAGCTATGGAATCTGTACGGCAAAAACCTGCAAGAACTGGGGCACAACGGGGGTGAGTTGCCAACTCGTGAATAGAAAATATCTACAAGCAGAGATCGAATGCATGACCTATCCTAGGTCAATACGATCAGATAATAAATAAACCTCAATATGAATAAAGATGAAGCATGCTAAACTGGCAATGTAATCTCTATACATGAGTGTAGTGCCAAGTGCTCGTGCTAGTGCCTCAGGTAATAGCATGTCATGAATATGAGGTATAACCAATGTAATCAAATCTGCACACTCGTGGATCCCGTCCACTCGTCACCCACTGACAATAACCACCATGCATGTAAATATCATGAATCATGTGCATGGGAAATAATATGAGGATATAACCACCCGTGTCCCTCGCGACACATCAAAATCATGGAACCAGGGTGCCCAGCATCGACACCCGAAAACATCATGAAAACTGTGCCCAGCATCGGTACGTAATCCTCATATATCGGGCTCCGTCAGTCCGGATCGGCCCGCGGGCTCTGTCTGCGGTATCGGCCCTCGGCCCCGGCAGTATGCCCAAAACATCTATCGACTCTGGTCGGTATCCTCCGGATAACCGCCAGGTCCAACCAATCACCGGTAGGTACTCGCCCGCCTCCAGGCTCAATCGGCAAAGCTCATCGATCATCTTGCCGAGGGGAACCATACCGGGTCCACCATGTACCCGCAATCGGCTCATCCACGCCTCGATTCGGGTTACACATGTCGCTCTCAGCACCGAGAAAACACATGGTGGACGCACTGAAATATCGTATCAAGGGTAACCGGGTTTTTAAAGAAATGACATATTCTCTTTTGAAATACCCTCGGTTCCCAAATCCAGAAATATCATAGAAACAACATATCTCAATGCGTACAGTCAAAGCATGATGTATGCGGCATGTAACAGTAATGCAAGCATATCAGTAAGTCATGCAACATGGAATAATAATGTGCACATGTCGAGGGAGACCGCTCTTTTAAAAGGAATCTGTTTTTAAAGAGTATCTTGCGGTTCCCAAATCCCCAATCAAGCTAGAATCATCTATATATGTGTACAGGTATAAGTGTACAATATGCCATGCCAGAATCATATCATGAATGCAATAGTACTATAGTGTAGTGACATGGCAATTATCGATGATGAGTGTCTGAGCCGGCAACAAGTGTACGTGGAACATATACATCATCGATAATGGTGCTGGTGTCCTAGCAGCATGACTGAATGTCACAACAATACAAGCGATGCAATGCAAATAGCAGGAATATGCGGAAACGAATGATCAACGCAAAAGTACAGAACCTGCCCCAATAGATATGTCATGCAACCTTGCCTTTTGAAATAAGACGAATCAGGGCTTTTGGTAAAGTAAGGGCTACGGTGTTTTAAGAAAAGATGCATCATTTGAAAATATCCGTATAACCCTTCTGCTTATCTTTAAAATATCCCCAATTCGTTAGTTTTGAAATAGGTATGACTCGGTCTAGTCTAATGTCTACTAAATAATCTAGACAGGAGGGGTATGAAACCACCTAATCTGAGTCAATATATAAATATAGATATGATAGTCGGTGATCTCGCCTCAATAACATATCGTATGATATCCTCGAGTCATGAGTGCGGATCTATCATCAATATCGGCTCGTACGGTAAATCGTCGTACGGCATCCCAATAGCTGGGTAGGGGTCAATATCACACTATCTCATCACATATCAGGTATCACTTATCATCAGATCACACAATCTGGGGTACTACTGTAAGTCTAGTACAAATCGACACCATCTATAAAATATGAATGCGGGTAAAGCACATGTCCAAAGGCCCGCTAAAACTATCATATCGCACCTCAAAGGCAAACTATGTCACATCGCCGATCTCACGGCCTCACATCAAGTATCATCTCAAACCACGTATCATCCTCCAATCCCGTATATAAACACACAGTCCCATACCCATGTGTAGATATACGCACCATCATATGCACTCTAATAAATGAAAGAATGAATGCAAGTATGTGTGTAAATGTATGTGTGAGTGCAACCACTACTCTAGGGTTCGCACTATACTAAACCAATATATTCTTATCATCAAAATATCATTATTACCATCAATAACCCTAAACAACACAATATAAATATTCGTGTGTATACGTATTCGTATACATCACCACGGACTGCGGGGGTGCTATACGCCATCCACCCGACTTCTCCCCGTAGATATAAATCTACTCACCTTGCTTCTCGTGTGCCAAAGCCGATGTCGCTATCTTCACCTCCTTTGCCTCAACATCACGCGGGGTACCTACAAGTATATCACAATGCTAAAGCACATGAAAATCACATCGGAAACCAAAATAGCACACGCTACCCGCATAGGTAAAAACCTATCGACTCGCATGTAAACACAATCAAAATCCACTTGTCGTTGACGTCCAAACGCCACCCGACAGGAATGAATCACCAAATACCAAAATCCATGCTAAAACAAGTCCCAAATTATACACCAACATAGGAAAATCAACCCAGATTTCACCCTAGATGGAATCAGTCAAAACTAGACATACTCAGGGTCAAAACTAGAGGAAATGGGGGCATGCACAGAAAACGAGGCAATTCCTTAAAATACCTTATTTTAGAATTTTCCATAATTTTCCCCATTTATCTGTATTTAATTATACCAGAATATTAAAATATTCATTAAAATAATATTAAATTATAAAATTTCCCAAAAATCATATTTTATTATTTTTAAGACGTTACAGCTTTGATTTCCATCATACCACGTCCAAGAGGGCATGCAAAAAGTTGGCTTTTGGGTACAGTCCCGAATCACATGGAGGCAATGAGCGATAGGAGGGGATTCGTCTCTCCCGATATAAGGAGTTGTGTTAGTTATATGTATGCCCTAGAGGCCATTACTGTACATACGATTTATATTGTAATGGATGCTTGGACATCTATAGGGAGGACTTTCTTGCTCGATATGATAGTATGCTATCTGGTTGTACATTATCTTAGCATGTACTCTGATTGTCTCTATATTACATGTTGATAAAGCCCTTAGAATATGTACACGACTACTGGGACTATGATGAGATCATACTAGTGGGGCCACAGTAGTCGGCGAGTACATCCTATAACTATTCCTAGTCGAGAGAGTGTCGAGACAGGGGATCGATACACCAGAGTAGACTAGCGTATACGCATCTTGACCCATATGATGGGCGATGGGTAATCCCATATCCATCGGTGTTTGACATCAAGGATGGTGTACGGGTGCTCAGTGGAGACTGAGTACACTGGACGGACTTGTCGAGAACTCCCAGATGGTATTATACCTCACGTCAGCTGGCAGTTCTCCGGTGACACTGGTACAGAGTAGTCTGTTGACCCGAGATCGTCATAGAGTCTTGTGTGATTCCCACTGTGCTTTGATTTCCATCATACCACGTCCAAGAGGGCATGCAAAATGGTGGCTTTTGGGTACATTCCCAGATCACATGGAGGCAATGAGCGATAGGAGGGGATTCGTCTCTCCCGGTATAGGGAGTTGATGTTGTGCTGTGTTCAATTGGTTATAACTGGAAATCCCTGGCCAGGGTTGCTGAGATTTACTGGTAAGTGTTATCAGTAGTTTCTCGAACTGTTATAGACCTCATATCGACATGACTTATCAAGCTACTGGGGTCTGACGTTTACCACCCCTAAGCGAGATATGCGTCATATCGGACGACGAGACCGGACTGTACGGGAGTGTTACTGACTGGATTCACAGGAGAATGTACAAGCTTGCTTGTTGATCTTCTGAGCGCTCAATACCTGGGTGGCTGTTACGTTTAGCTGACCGCTTGCAGCTTGTAGGTGTTTGATATGATCATCACCTACTGCCGGTGTATTGACGATTCTTTAGAGTCCTAAACAGAGGTTTCTTGGCTCAGGCAAAACGGAGTAGGGGCACATATGGGATATGTGCAGGACCGAGGATAATTCAATATGAGATACCGTATTCTATTCTCGCGATATATGATATCAGCCTGGTCATCGGATCAAGTGTTGATTCGATGAATCGGTAAATGATATATTAGTCGGTTATATGCGATATAGACGGATTGTCGGATCAAGTGTTGATTCGAAAATTTAATGTATAATTATATATATAATATATTAAATTACATTAACTAATATAAGCTCACTAAAAGATTCTTTTTCTCACTCGGGTAATACATTGATATATATGCGATATATGCTAATTGTATTATTTTATTTTGTCACAATAAATATTATATATGTGATATATAATATTGTAACATGATGTGGTTATTAATGCAACATGTTTAGTGGAGATTAAACATGGTTTGGGTTTGATTTGGGTTAAGCTTTTCTAGAAGTTTCTAGAAGCATTCATTTTTTGTTTTGGAAAAGATATTTGTGTTGATATTTTTAAGTGACTCATCTTTAACTCAACCCAAACCCTAGCCCTAGTTAAATCTCTACAATGGTTAGTTTGACCATGGTTGTATTTCTAACCTTATCATAACCTTCATTATTCATCACAAATAGAATTGATCACTATTCTTCTTCTTCTTCCTTTAAGAAAAGCTTTCTAGATTTTTCATTAGTGATGAAAATGAGTGAGTAATTGAAAACAAAAGAGAGCTAAATTCCTACTTCATCATCCTCATCTATCCTTGCCATTTAGATGTAGGTGTTCACTTCATTTAGTGAGTGAGAGCTTGTGTTAATGAAACTTCAAGGCAGATCATCTTTGTTATCGAAGATCGGAAGCAAGTTTGCATCATTCTCTTCGTGGAGCCTCTCTAGAGTCCGGATGCACGATGATCGCAGCGAAGGGACCTTAACACGGAGCTTAAGAAGTGAAGGACCGGATCTACAAAGGTTGTAATCCCTCTCACTTAGTGTTAAAGTGTTTAACATGCTTGTTTTCGCCTAATCTCTAGTATAAAGATCTTGTTAAGGGTTGTTCGGCACGGCTAAATTTTAAATCGGGTATGGTTGATGCCTCGTAGACCCTTATACGTGTGCCTAGTAACCCTACAGTGGTATCAGAGCCAAGCTAGAGCTTTAGGCGAAGTTTAAAGTCCGATCGAACTCCGAAAACCCGATATAACCTAGTTTCTGGAAATTTTTCAAAAATGTGGATTTTTTCGTATTAAAAATATTCAGAAAATCATGCAGGGAAATAAAGGAATTACTGTGAAGTACGGACCACTGAATCGATCACGTGACCGCGGAACCGCGGCCAAACCACGCACGTGGCCGCAGTTCCGCTGCTGAATAGTGTCATTGGGGCCCGCAACTTCAAAGTATTATTCCTGGGTTCTTTTTCACAATTCTGGGAATTTTTAATTCTACTCAAGTGTTGAGTTTTCTGGGTTGTATTGGGGACTCGTTGATTCGATCGGATAATTTAACTTCGTTTAGTTTGACCGGGTAATTTTGAGAAAGTGTTAAAAAGTTTGAATAGATATCAATAACTCACTTTTTCCCCTGCCGGAAAATTTCCAAGCGTTGGATTTTTCCGTAGTTTAAGGACGTTCTAAGTCGTGCAAGTAACGCGGTGGACCCTCTAGAAGACAACAAACCTTAACTCGATTATGTGACCGTCTTGAACTGCCTCTAAACCTTAGGCTTTATGGCAGTACGGCGTGCCACATGTGAGGCGTTGGCTTGACCCTTCTACGGCTGGACCATTGGTACTGTGGCATGTGATGGATGTTTTTTAAACTAATTTCAAGTGTTGAGAACTATTTGAGAAAACTTGGATGTTTGATTATTCGATCGGAAATTTTAACATTGTCTATTTATCTCGAATGTGATACAATATTTGGAATCCACAAGTAGTTATGAGATAACTAAATTGAATGTTATAAATCTAGCAGTTTAGTCTCAGATGATCGGTTGCCACGGAATTTTGATGCGATCAAAAGTTCGTCGGAATCACGTAGCGTACGCGGATACTCGCCGGGTAAACTTAATAGACAGCCACGCCCCATAGCCCCGACCAAGTGACTGTAGGAGAACCCCGTCGCCAAAAGCATCCGTTCGGGTGCTCGCGGCAGCGGTGTTCCGCCTTAGTGCACTTCGTCGGCGGCATCCGGGGGTGCGGCCGTCTACTAAAGTTTGCGACGAGCATTCGATCAGGATGTCGGGAATCTTGTTGAATTGCCCGACTAGATATTGAAAAGTGTTTTCGAGATTGAGACTAAAATGCGGGGTTTATAATTGTTAGGCATGCGATGTCTAAAGAATTCATTTGGTTAGGCATGAGATGTCTAAGGAGGTTGCGGATTCCAACTGTTGTAGTTTTACACTTTCTTTTCTGTGACCATAAGCGTAGTATGTGGTGTATCGCCGGCTTCGTTGCTATACATCAACGACAATAGGGATACGCACACTTGCTTACGTTGATGATATGTGATATTATGTGTTGCTGTGATATGTTATATTGGATCGTCGCGTTTTGAATGGCCGGGGGTTTTATGTGAGATGAAAGTTTTTGTTTTTCATTCATGTAAAATTCATTTGTATGTAATATTCTTTTATTGGGGCACTTTCGGGCTGAGGATGATGTCACCATTGTATATTATTTACTTTTCCGCATTAGGTAGATCCAAGGCGGGGAGCATAAGTAACCAAGTTCTAGGGTCTAGTGGGAGACCATCTCGAGGAGCCGAGACCGGGTCTCCTAACCCTAGAATTGGTAGTGTTGCTTGCCGCTCTCGTAGGGGTCTAGGGATGTGGGTTTGGCTATACATCGCGACCGTGGAATCCGTGTTTTATACAGGCTCGTATTAAAAACACAGACCTCCTAGTATATCCAATATTTCATATATGTTCTTCTGCTGCAATGTTCTGTAATGAGATCATATTACTGCCTGAGACGAATGTTTATATTATATTTATGAGATATATGTTGTATTGCAGATTTCGTTTCAAATGTGATGCTTGTGAAGCATAATAAAATGTGACTTCATTAATGAGATTAATGAAATAAAAGAAACCTAAAGATGTTGTAGAAACTTGTTTAAAAACTGGTAGCTCTAGTTCTTGCTTTGCATAGCGGTATTCCTTATGGAATATCCAACACCTTATTCGATAAGGAAAGAGCCGAGATCCCTTCACCGGGAGTGACCTCATTAGCGAAACTGGCAGATGCTACACACTCGGTTTGTCTTTTGACTGCTTTTATAGTTTTTGCTTTGCATAGTGATATTTGTGAAATATCCTGCTCCTTATTCGATGAGGAAAGAGCCGACGATCCCTTCACCGGGAGTGACCTCTTTAGCAAAACTAGAAATGGCCTCAAAATCATTCCATTTAAAATCACTCGATTCTACAACGATATAAAGTTCATTACACAAAGGGTTTTTTTAAAAACCTGTCGTAGCCCTCCGTCATTTCAGATAAGTAGTATTTAGTATTCATGCTACGTTTGTTGACTTAGTCAAGGCGTAGTGTGCGGTAGCTGATTAGTGCTTATCTGCAAAGCGTATGATGCGATTAGATTAGGGTAGTCGTGCGGCCTTGTTGACTTGGTCAAGGGTCGTGCGGGTGGGTTTAATTCAATCGGGAAATGACGGGTTGAACTTTACTTGCGGTCTATGGTTTGTTGACTTAGTCAAGGTCATAGATCGCTTGGGGCAAAATATTATTGGGAATTTCATGTGTTGAAATTTGCAATGAGATTGCATACCTTCTATGAGATAGTTGGATCCCGATACCCGCTGCGAGTAAAACTTACTCCTGGGAGAGTTTTGCACATTACAATTAGCCGATCAAGTAGGTGTCTAGAAAGGTGTTAACGGGGTTACGCCCCTGGAAAAACGAGGCTTATTTTAATTAGGTCTGTGCGAAAGCACGGAGAACCTCCCTGAAAGTACCGGCACTGTCCTGGCTGAAAGATTGGCGAACTTGTAGCGTGTAATTAATCCCGGCTAGTCTTTCCTTTTAGGGTTTGAAGGAAGATTTGACTAAAAACAGTGGGAGACATCCTGATTAGATAAATTGATAACCAATCTAATCTTGTAAAAGCACACGCTGAGTGTTTTCTTGTCTATCTCTCCAGGTAGCGACCATATCACGCCTTAATCAAGATAATAATACGGATGTATTGACCGAACCCGCTTGTTATACTGCGCTAATGAACGTTGGTCCCGCTCCAACTTATAATTGTTATAAGGCAGAGCAGGAAATTGGGGATTACCAGAATTCCCATGCCGCCCAAACGATGAAAGTGCATGTTGATGCATCTTCTTCGGGTGTGTTCATTACACAGAACTGTTTCTCAATATCCTTTACGTCCTGGGTATTTGATACCGGATCAGGATCCCGTAAATGTAATTTGTTACATGGGCTACAGATAGGTAGAGAACTGAGAACGGGTGATAAATTTCATGAGATAGAAACGGTGCAAGTGTTGCAGCCAAGTCTATTGGTAGTTATCACCCTGTATTATCAGAACACATTGATTCTGAACGAATGTTATTAGATACTGAACCTGATATAAAACATCATATCAGTCTCTTTATTAGTAAAGAAAGGATATAATTTTGTATTGTTGGATAATGTTTTGAACATTTCCTATATCAAGAGTTGATCGGTTCAGGCACGTTATCTAAAAGCATAGACGTTCTAAATCAAACTACAGTTCTTAATGTACAGAACACACACAAGAGGAAGAGTTCAGAAATGAATGAATCCTTCTTGAGGTATTATAGACTAGGTCATATCAATGCGACCCGACTAGCTGAAGTTACATAAAGATGCATATTTAAATTAGTTTGAATTTACATCTTGTGAAACTTGCCGGTCATGTCACAGAGATAAGATGGCCACAGCTCCGTTTATTGGAAACAGAGAAAGAGTTAATGAACTCTTGGGATTGATACATGCTGATGTATGAAGGTCCCCTGTCTACACATGCCAAGATCGGTTTTTGGTACTTCATTACATTCACTGATTATCTCTCAAGATCCGGACATATGTTCCTGTTGAAACACAAGTCCGAAACATTTGAGATAATCACAGAATATAAGTTAAAAGTAGATAACCAAAAATGGGTATAAGTATTATGTCCTTTGATGAGATCAAGGAGGAGAATACTAGAGCACGGAATTCCTGGACTATTCTAAAGGAGAATGAGATTCTCTCTCAGCATTACTCCTCCGTATACACCATAGCACGATGGTATATCGGGGCGGAGCAATAGCTCCCTATGTGATATGGTGTGCTTTATGATGGGTACTACTGAGTTTCCTATTTCCTTTTGGGAGTTATGCACTTGAGAAGCTGCATACCTATTGAATAGGGTTCAAATCAAATCAGTTGCCTACCACTTCATATGTGATATGGAAAGGGAAGAGCCCATATCTTAAGTTTGTTAAGATTTAGGGTTGTCCGGCCTATGTCTAAAAGGCAAAATCCGGACAAGCTCGAGGCAAAGTCAGATCTGTGGAAGTTTGTTGGATATCCCAAGCATACGTAAGGGAATATCTTCTACATAACTGAGGAACAAAATATGTTCTGTTTCTCAACATGCCACCTTTGTGAAAGGGAATTTCTTGTGAAGAAATTAGTGGTCATGAGGTAGAACTGGAAAGAGTTCCAGCTATACAAACTGCAACTGATGATTTGGTAGAGCCAAAGGATTTAATAGTTTCCAATGAACCTCAGCCTCTCCGCCGATCTAGTATGGTTCCTCACCCACCTGAGAGATACTTCGGTTTCTCTATGACAGTGGGAGCGAGGATTGCATCATGAGATGATGACCCAACTAGTTTCGAGCAGGCCATCAGGAGTAGGACTCTGTAAGAATGGCTAGATGCTTAGTGATCTGAGATGGAATCCTTATACACCAACAAAGTATGGACTTTGGTTGCTTTATCTGAAGGGTTAAATCCCCATCAGAAGCATGTATATCTTGAGAAGATTACTTGGTGTACATGGAAAAGTTGAGACTTTCAAAGCTATGCTTAAGTCCATCCAGATCCTACTTGCCACTGCTACATACCATGACTATGATATCTGGTGGTTGGGTGTCATGACTACTTTTCTAAATGATGTTTTAGAAGAGAGCGTCTATAATTACACAGCCAGAGAGCTTCGCAGATAGTGGGAGCAGCGGAAACGTGTGCAAGATGCTTTATAGGATAAAGCAGGCATCGCGGAGTTGGAACATCTGTTTTGATGTGGTAGTCAAAGAGTTTGAATTCATCAAAATGGTAGATGAACCTTGTATATACAAAAAGGTAGTAGGGAGTACGGTGGTGATCCTCGTAGTGTACGTGGATGACATACTCTTGATAGGGAAGGAGTTTCCTATGCTACGCTCGGTCAATCTCCGTTTATCACAAAGATTCTCCATATAGGATCAAAATGATACCTCCTAAATCCTGGGTTTTGGATCTATGAGATAGATCTAATTGGATGTTAGGATTCTCACTAGTTGTAGTGAGATGGTATCAATCGATCCTGGGGAGAATCACTGGAAAGGTTCCAGGGTGATAAGGACGACTGAATGTCAGTCGCAGGCATTGTCTTTACCCTCAGTGGAGGGACGGTATGTTGGAAGTGTTCCAAACTAGATACCATGACTTACTTGACGATTAAAGGCTAGATACATCGTTACCAAGGATGCTACCAAAGAGGCAGTCTGGATATATATAAGTTCATGAGATGAACTTCGTCCCTACCATTGTGTGACAATGGAGTGGTGTCTTTAGCCAAGGAACTACCGTCCCATCAGACATCCAGATATAATTCTTAGGCAGTATCACCTGATCATGGAGATGGTTGATCTCCAGGGAGATCGAGGTTAGGAGAGTAGACACAGAGGACAACAACGCAGATCCACTCACAAAGGCCTTTTTCCCAGTAGAGACTTTTATGGGATGGTTAAGTATGAGATACTTCAACCGCAGCTAATTGTTGGCTATGCGATACCACAACAGATGGCTCTAGTGCAAGTGAGAGATTGTTAGTTATTCGTATGCCCTAGAGGCCATTACTGTACATACAATGTATATTGTAATGGATGCTTGGACATATATAGGGAGGACTTTCTTGCTCGACATGATAGTATGCTATCTGGTTGTACTTTATCTTAACATGTACTATGATTGTCTCTATATAACATGTTGATAAAGCCCTTAGGATATGTACTCGACTACTGGAACTATGATGAGATCATACAAGTAGGGCCACGATAGTCGGCGAGTACATCCTATAATTGTTCCTAGTCGAGAGTGTATCGAGACAGGGCATCGATACACCAGAGTAGACTAGCGTATAAGCATCTTGACCCATATAATGGGCGATGGGTGATCCCATATCCATCGGTGTTTGACATCAAGGATGGTGTACGGGTGCTCAGTGGAGACTGGATACACTGGACGGACTCGCCGAGAACTCTCAGATGGTATTATACCACATGTCAAATGGCAGTTCTTCGGTGACACTGGTACAGAGTAGTTTGTTGACTCGAGATCGTCATTGTAACATTTCAAAAAAAATAAAATATTATTTTTGGGAATTTTTATAATTTAATATTAATTTTTAATGAATATTTTAATATTTCGGTATAATTAAATACCGATAAATGGGGAAAATTTTGGAAAAATTATGGAAAATTCTAAAATAGGGTATTTTACGGAATTATGCCATTTTTAAGTTTTTATGGTTAATTATATACTAATTTAGTGCTAATCGCGATTAAAAATCGCTAATTGGATTTTTAGCATTTTTGGTGCAAAACATGCACATATCATTTTTCCACACTTGTCACATTTTCTTGCATGTTGTGGGTGTATGGTTGCTTAGGGTTACCATTATGTGAGAAGGGATTAAAGGAAAAAGAAAAGAAAAGAAAAAGGTATGGTATGATGAAGAGAGAGAAAGAGTAAGTCAACCCTTTTTTAAACCATCCCCCATTATTTCTTCACACCATTCTCTCTCCCTTTTCTCCTTGAGCTGCTGCTGCTCCTGCTCTCCCCTCTTCTTCCTCCACCTTCCATCCCTCATAACACTATGAATACAACTCCAAAACTCTATTCCCATTTCACAAAAATTGTTCCCAAGCTCACTAGCTACACATTGGACCTAGAAAGAATGGATTTTGAGGACTTTGGGCAACTCAAGAAAATTCTTGAGTTGCCAAAGGAGGTAAATTCTGCACCCTTAGAGTAGTATTTCGATTTCGTATGCATCTATGCTTGTTTCATGTCGATATTGTGTGTTTTGATGGACTTTGGAAATTCCAAGTTAGGGTTTAGGGTTTAGATTGAAATCAAAGGTGAATTGAGGTATAGTTAGAGACTACAACCCCTGGTGTGAAGTTACATTGGACCAAACCTGAGATTATAACCCAGAATACGGATTTATAGAAACGATATCGGGGAAAACTGTAAATCTGTAAGTGTTTTTGGAAATCTGCTATCACCTGAGCCACCTGAAAATAATTTTGGTTTGACAGTAAGATGTACAGGCACCTAGGAACCACCACACAAAACCCTAGCCTCTCTCCCCTCTTACAGGCCGCCAATTTACTCTTTCTGGCCGCAAATTGCGGCCAGAGCAGGTTGGAAACCCCTCGTTTTTGCTTCAGGGCCCTATCTCCAGTAAATTTGACCTTTGGTATATGCAATTTTGACTGATTCCATCTATGGTAGAATCTGGGGTAGTTTTCTTGTGTTGGTGCATGGTTTACGACTTGTTTTAGCATGGATTTTGGTATTTGGTGATTCATTTCTGTCGGGTGGCGTTTGAACGTCAACGGCAAAGGGTTATTGGTCGTGTTTACATGCGAGACTATAGGTTTTTACCTATGAGAGTAGCTTGTGCCGTTTTGGTTTTCCGATGTGATTTTTATATGCTTTAGCATTTGTGATATCCTTATAGGTACCCCACGTGATGTCGAGGCATTGAAGATAAAGATGGGGAAATCGAAATCGGCATCGGCATACGAGAAGCAAGGTGAGTAGATTTATATCTACGGGGAGAAGTCGGGTGGATGGCGTATAGCACCCCCGCAGTTCGTGGTGATGTATACGAATACGTATACACACATATATTGATTATATATGGTTTGAGATTATTGATGATTTAGATGGATTCTAGGTGTGATTGGATTGGTTTAGTATTGCGAAACCCTAGCGTAGTGGTTGCACCACACATACACACACACATACTTGCATACATTCTTCTTTCATATGTGCGTATATGGGAATATATATTTATGTGTTTATACGGGTATGGGACTATGTGTTCATATACTAGATTTGAGAATAGTATTTGGGATTTGAGGTGAGTCGATGAGATTGATTTGAGACCGTGAGATCGGCAATATGAGGTGATTCGTATTTGGGA
Organism: Agapanthus africanus; assembly: GCA_030015575.1. Lineage (NCBI taxonomy): Eukaryota > Viridiplantae > Streptophyta > Magnoliopsida > Asparagales > Amaryllidaceae > Agapanthus > Agapanthus africanus. Next base: position 197,677,626 of record CM057347.1, on the reverse strand, counting down.
TACGACGTGAGATTTTTAGCAGGCCTTGGGACGTGTGTTTCACACACGCATTCATATTTATATAGATGGTGTCGATTGTACTAGACTTAGATCAGTACCCACAGTATGTGATATGATGATAAAGATACCAGGTAATTGATGAGATGAATGTGATATTGACCCGTACCCAGCTATTGGGATGCCGTACGACGATTTACCGTGCGAGCTTTATATTAATGATAGATTCGCACTCTTGAATCGAGGATGTAATATGATATACTGTATCGTACGCGATACTATTGAGGCGGGATCACCGACTATTATATTTATATTTATATATATCGACTCAGATTTAGGTGGTTTCCATACCCCTCCCGATTGACTTGATAGTTAAATGTAGATTACTTAGTAGACATTAGACTAGACCCGAGTCATACCTATTTCAAACTAACGAATCGGGAGTATTTCAAAGATAGGCAAAAAGGGACTCTACGGACATTTTCAAAGACGCATCCTTTCTTAAAAACACCGTAACCCTTATTTTACCAAAAACCCCGATTCGTCTTATTTCAAATGGCATAACTGCATGACATATACATATGGATGTAGATTCTTTACTGTTGCGTTGATTATTCGATTTCTGCATATTCATGCTATTCGCATCGCTTTGCATGTGTAAATGTGTTTATTGCTATATTAAAACCAGGCTGTTAGGACACCAGCACCATTATCGATGATGCGTATGTTCCACGTACACTTGCTTGCCGGCTCACACACTTCATCATCGATAATTGCCATGTCACTACACTGTAGTACTGTTGCATTCATGATATGATCCCTTACATGGCATACTTGTGTATATACCTATTTGTACACCCCTACATGCATGCATACATATTTGCACATACATAGATGATTCTCGTTGGATTTAGAGATTTGGGAACCGCAAAATACTCTTTAAAACTGATTCATTTTAAAAGAGCGGTTTCCCTCAATATGTGCATATTACTATTCCATGTTGCATGATATACTGATATGCTTGCATTTCTTTTACATGTCGCATACATCATGCTTTTGAGTATACGCATTGAGATATGTTGTTTCCATGATATTTCTGGATTTGGGAACCGTGGGAATTTCAAATAGAGTATGTAATTGTTTTAAAAAAAACTGGTTACCCTTGATATGATATTTCAGTGCGTCTACCATGTGTTTTCTCGGTGCTGAGAGCGACATGTGAAACCCGATTCGAGGAGCAGACGAGGCCGATTGCGGGTACATGGTGGACCCGGTATGGTACCCCGGGGCGAGAACGGACCTGCTGTGTAGCTAGACGGTGAGCCTGGCAGAGGGACTACTACCTACCGGTGATTGGTTGGACCTGGCGGTTATCCGGAGGATACTGACCAGAGTCGATAGATGGATATGGGACGATCCGTACTTCTGGGGCCGAGGGCCGATGCCGCAGACGGACCCCGTGGGCTGATCCGGACTGACGGAGCCCGATATATGAGGATTTACGTGCCGATGCTGGGCACAACTTTCATGATGTTTTCGAGTGTCGATGTTGGACACTGCGGTTCCATGATTTTGACGTGTCGCGAGGGACACAGATAGTTTATATCCTCATACTTCCATGCATATGCTTTATGATATTTACATGCATGATGGTTATTGTCATTGGGTGACGCGTGGACGGGATCCACATACATACAGATTTGATTACATTGATCATACCTCATATTTATGATATGTTATTACCTTAGGCACCGGCACGAGCACTTGGCACTACACTCATGTATAGAGGTTACATTGCCACTTTAGCATGCTTCAGACTTATTCATTAAGGTTTATATTATTACTGATCGTATTGACCTAGGACGAGTCATACATACGATTTTACTTGTAGATGTGTTCTACACACGAGTTGGCAACTCACCCCCGTTGTGCCATAGTTTCTTGCAGGTTTTGCCGTACAGGTTTCATTACGGCTTTTCTGGCACTACTTCCATTTCCGGGTGATTTGCTAGTAGGTGGGTTCACTTGTATCGTGACCACCAGTATATTTTGTATATTATTATTCAGTTGTATCTAGAAGTTCTATTAACCAAACATGTAATTATTTCCGATAGAGACCAGTGATGTTTATTCTTTCGACCTTAGAGTCGCGTGCTGTATTTCTATGGATTTCATGCTGTTTTGAGTTTCCTTTTCTGTTGTGATCCTCGCCTTTCGGCGTTGTATATTATATTGCTTGCGTGGTTGTGACCGTCGATTGACGAAGAGATAGCTCCCGCTTAGGGATGCCTTTATTCATTATATATGCCTTATCAGGTTTTGTACCCGTTTGGGGCCTGTTTTTACAAATGAAACTCTGCCAAAATTTTTAGAAAAGACTGGTGATTTTAAAATGCATATTTCGGTGTATGTTGCAAACTACTTGATTTAAATTGGTTTTCCTTCACTCTACTACTTTTCTTGGTTTGGATTTCTGGGTTTTCGGCTTACTTAGATTACGTACGCCTCGAGACGTTTCGTAGTTTAAGTGCCGGTCATGTTCCGTATTTTCGGGTCGTGACAAAGTTGGTATCAGAACGCTAGGTTTTACCTTCGGAGCGTAGGATGACCCTTGGTTGATGGAGTAGGTGACTAAAGTAGAGTGACGTACCATGGGTATATTCTGCGGCATACTTACGATACGCTACTCCACTTAAAAAGCCTTAGGATGTACATTTCTTTGCTCAGTATTATATTTATTCATGATCTAGCCTCATCGGTACCAGTTATGGTTTTGCTGCCACGATTACGGGCAGGGAGTGCTACGACTAGAGTTGCAGACAGCGCGAGCTCGTCACGAACGAGGACTGACTAGGGCGTGATTCCGGCGATACACGATTGCAGAGATGTGTCTTTTCATTGTGTTTTCACGCCACGAGCGTTTGATGGATCACTGTATGAGATTACTCGGACGTGCAGATTAGCACCAGAGGATTGGGCCACTGACAGCGGCCAACCAGATTTTGATGACCGTTGATGTATTGCTTATTCATGATGATTGAGGCACTGTTCAGCGTGCAAACGAGTGCGCCAGTTGTTGCTGCGAACGACGAGATATCACCCCAGATGCTGGAGCTATTGCAGTACGAGTTGTACTAAGAGATGATAGAAGGTCGCTAGTCACCGAGGATGAATGACTAGGACATGTAGTTCGTTTGCTACCCCGATGCGAGGTCATCAGATAGATTGATTCCAGCTAGAGACGACTTCACGCAGATTCGTTGAGAGTCGACAGAGACGATCGAATGTCAGAAACCTATTATTCCAAGTTTAAGTATTCGAAAAGACATGCAGGCAATTCTATGGACCCTCTAGAAGAATGAAACCCTAACTCGACATAATGACCGTGTGAAAGCCTTTGAACCTTAAGGTTTACGACAGTTCCGCGGCGCCATTAGTGAGCTTGGGTTTGACCTTCTACGGTTGGACCACCGATGCTGTGGTATGTACTCGGTACTATTAAACTGTACCTAAGATGTTGAGCTCTTGGGGGATTACGAGGTTTTGACGAATCGATCGTATGGTTCGACTTCATTCGGATGCTAGGTGGTGAGATGCGTTCTTGGGAGACTCCAGATACGAGGATAGCTGTTGGAGCTCAGTCCATGCAGCCATGACGAGACGAGTCCGAAGCAGTCGACATTAGAGAAAAGTGGAGTAAGAGGTTCGTACAAGATCTGGATAAGATGACGTTCCACTCCGCCGACATCAGAGATGCGATACGTATGCCGAGGCATTGTACTTGGATATACCTTCCAGAAGGAGTTACGATGAGTATACAGCCGTTCCGGAACAAGAAACAGATATAGTAAAGGACGATGACTTCCGGACAGTTCGGTAGAGACGAGATTTAGGAGAGACCTCGACGAGACCTTTCTCGAATAAATTACGAGAAGACTTGGACCCAGGAGTAGTCATGTTATGCACACCAGCAGGCCAAAGTTCCGGATCGTCGACGAGACATGCTATGAGTGACCACGACAGTTGGCTAGAGATTCTTATAGGATGTGCTTGAGCGGGACTATTCCGCCATACTTGATTTCGGTATTTTGGGCGATCTATTCGCATGATTGATTTTGATGATTGAGTTTCATGATATTTGTTTTCATGCACCATGGTTGCACTTGCTGAGCATTTACGATTTTTGCACAGTCGTTGCACTTGATATCGTTTTCTTTCCTTGTTTTCTCATGCTTATGATTTTATGGGTTTCATACAGTTGAGTTGATTTAGATGCACTGGACTTCGATTTCGATGGTGATGCTCGATATTTGTTTTGTGCACCTTATGCACCTGATTGGATTTTGCGCATGTTCGGTGCTTGATATTGGATTTCATGATTTCGTGCATGATGGGTGTACCTGATTTGGATTTTCGCGCTTATTGGGCGCATGTTATGATATACGATTTTGGTGCACACCAGATGCACTAAATCGAGATTCTTCGTGCATGTCAGATGCACCTGATTTTGCTGTCAGGCACACACGTTGCCTATGACAGATGCTTCGTGCACACCCGTTGCACCTTGATGTTGTTTCTGTGCACATGTATGGCACATATATGAATTTTGGTTTCCGTGCGCACCAAACGCACAGGATATTTTATATACATTTTGGGATTGATTCTTATGGAGCAGTATGTTTTTATGATATTTGCTATGTGTTTTCGTACTGAGCAAGACTAGTCAGATGACAGTACCTAAGTATATTTTGCATGCATTGATAGATTTCAAAGGGATTTCCAAAAAGCGAGGTATAGTCTCAGTATTTACCTACGTGTCCGATATGACACGAAACGTTTAAAAGAAGAGAACCCTTCTAAATTGTTTTCAAAAAACGGCGAGACGTGCATATTAAACAAAGCATATATATATATATATAGTTATTTTCTTACAAATGGTGTCCGCCACTGTGCAGTGTTATGCGCATTGCACATCTACTTTAAAAGATTTGGCATGCATTTCCTTTAGATATTTACATGTATAGATTTGATATTTACATGTATAGTTCCGAGTTATATCATATTGGTTTTGATTTGGATGTGGCATTCACGTCTTTACCTTGACTCCGATGATTGCGGGATGCTTGACGGAGTTTCAATTTTGAGTTATCTGCTCATTACTCATGCGCACGCATTGCGCTATAATGCGTTTTATGTATTGATGATTTCGGAGCCCCGACGGCTTGAACATTTTATTGAAATGTTTTAGAATTTGGGGGTTTTAATTTAAATTCGGGGACCGAAATTCTTTAAAGGGGGAAGATTGTAACATTTCAAAAAAAATAAAATATTATTTTTCGGAATTTTTATAATTTAATATTAATTTTTAATGAATATTTTAATATTTCGGTATAATTAAAGACCGATAAATGGGGAAAATTTTGGAAAAAATTATGGAAAATTCTAAAATAGGGTATTTTATGGAATTATGACATTTTTAAGTTTTTATGGTTACTTATATGCTAATTTAGTGCTAATCACGATTAAAAATCGCTAATTGGATTTTTAGCATTTTTAGTGCAAAACATGCACATATCATTTTTCCACACTTGTCATATTTTCTTACATATTGTGGGTGTATGGTTGCTTAGGGTTACCATTATGTGAGAAGGAAATAAAGGACAAAGAAAAGGAAAGAAAAACGTATGGTATGATGAAGAGAGAGAAAGAGTAAGTCAACCCTTTTTTGAACCATCCCCCATCATTTCTTCACACCATTCTCTCTCCCTTTTCTCCTTGAGCTGCTGCTGCTCCTGCTCTCCCCTCTTCTTCCTCCACCTTCTATCCCCCATAACACCATGAATACAACTCCAAAACCCTATTCCCATTTCACAAAAACTGTTCCCAAGCTCACTAGCTACACATTGGACCTAGAAAGAATGGATTTTGAGGACATTGAGCAACTCAAGAAAATTCTTGAGTTGCCAATGTTAGTTATATGTATGCCCTAGAGGCCATTACTGTACATAGGATGTATATTATAGTGGATGCTGGGACATATATAGGTAGGACTTTCTTGCTCGACATGATAGTACGCTATTTGGTTGCTCTTTATCTTAACATGTATACTTGCTGTCTCTCTATTACATGTTGATAAAGCCCTTAGGATGTATACTCGACTTCCAGGACTGTGATGTGGATCATACTAGTAGGGCCTGGGTAGTCAATGAGTACATCCTTCAACGTTCCTAGTCGTGGGAATATCGAGACGGGGCATCTATATTCCAGAGTAGACTCGCGTATATCTTCTCAACCCATGTGATGGGCGATGGATGATACCATATCCATTGGTGTTTGACATCAGAGATGGTATGCGGGTGCTCAGTGGTGACTGGGTACACCGAACGGACTCGCCGAGAACTCCCAGATGGTATTATACCTCACGTCAGATGACAGTTCTCTGGTGACACTGGTACAGCTTAGTCTGTTGACCCGAGATCGTCATAGAGTCTTGTGTGTCTCCCACTGTGCTTTGATTTCCACCCTACCACGGCTCTACTGAGTCATGCAAACAGGTGGTTTTTGGGTACAGTCCCGATTCACATGGAGGCAATGAGCGATAGGAGGGGATTCGTCTCTCCAGGTATTGGGGGTTGATGTTGAGCTATGCTCGACTGGCCATAACCGGAAATCCCTGGCCAGGGTTGCAGTGATTTACTGGTAAGAGTTATCAGTAGTTTCACGCTTGTTATGGACCTTACATCGGCATGACTTATCGAGCTACTGGGGTCTGACGTTTACCACCCCTAGGCGAGATATGCGACATATCAGACGAACAGACCGGACTGTGCGGTAAGTGTTACTGGTTAGATTCACAGGAGTGTGAGCGGGCTTGCTCGTTGATCTTCTGATCGCTCAGTACCCGGGTGGCCGTTACGTTTAGCAGACCGCTTGCGGCTTGTGGGTGTTTGATATGATCATCACCTACTGCCGGCGTATTGACGAGTCTTTAGAGTCCTACACAGAGGTTTCCTGGCTCAAGCGAAACGAAATAAGAGCGCATATGAGATATGTGCGGGACCGAGAATAATACCAGTATGTGATACTGAATTCTATTCTCGCGATTTGTATCATCGGACGGTTATATAATATAGCCGGGTTACCGAATCAAAGGTTGATTCGATATATTGATACACTTGATATTAGTCGGTTATATGCAGTATGACCGGATCATTAAATCAAGTGTTGATTTAATGATTTAATGTATAATTATATATTGGATATATTACTTTACATTGACTAGTATTGTTCACTTAAGATTGATTTTCTCACTTGATGTGCATAAGTTGTATATGTGATATATGTTTGTGCACTAGTTTGTATCATGATTGATGATACATGCAAACTTGGATGTGTGTATGCTTTACTCCATGTTTAGGTAAATGGTTAGGGTTTTATTTATTTGATTTAGTCTTTTTAATAAAACAAAATGGCGGCTTTCTTTATTCATTGCTAGAAGCTTCATGATACTTCAAGCAACTTTGACAAAGTCTTAACCATTTTGTTTTATCCTTTAACCTAACCATTACCTAAACTCTAGTTTATTCTCTACAAAAAGTTAATTCACCCATGGTTGCAAGATGATAAGCTTCACTTGATTTATGTTTTTTAATTAATTCATTTTCTTTTCTTCTTCTTCTTCTTCTTCATGAAGAAGAAAACATTTTCTAGAAAATTTCAAGTGATGAAATCAAGTGAGAAATCCAAATCCAAAGTGAACCCACTTCCTATTTCTTCATCCTTTACAACTTGCCATGTAGTAGAGTGTGTTATCTTCACAAGTTTCATGACCTAGTGAAGATGGAGCTCGAGTTTGAGTCGCCTCGACGTAGATCGTCTTCGGCATCGAAGTCAACGACCTAGCCCGCTTATTTCTCCGACGAAACCATCGCTAGAGTCCGGAATCCCGATGATCGCAGTGGAGGGACATCATCACGGAGCTAAAGAAGTGGAGGACCGGATCTACAAAGGTTGTAATCCCTTTCACTTGTAGTTAAAGTAGTTAACTTGTTCGCTTTCGCCTTACCTCTAGTAACGATCTTGCATTAGGGTTTCTCGGCACATGTAAAAATTTGATTTTGGCATGGTTGATGCCTTCTGGAACCTTTTGAGTGTGCCTAGGAACCCTACAGTGGTATCAGAGCCTAGCTAGAGCTTTAGGCGAAGTGTAGACGAAATTAGAAACTCGATCGAACCCCGAAACCCTAAACTACACCCTTCTCTGTAAATTTTTTCAAAAATTTGATTTTTGTGAATTAAAAATATCCAAAAAATTCAGCAAGGTTTTCTAGGAGTTACTATGAAGCACGTGACCATAAGTCAATAAATGAGCCGCGGAACCGCGGCGCCGCCCTGGCTTTAGCGGCGGTTCCGCGGCCATAATGTTAAATTAGGGCACGTTCTTTATACAGTAATCCCCGTCTGTAATGCCTGTATTTTATGGGAATTTTTAATCTATACTCAACAATTGAGTTTTCTGGGTTGTTTTGGGGACTCGATGTTTCGATCGGATTGTTTAACTTTGTTTATGTTTTTCCGGGTATTTTAGAACATGTTAAAAAGTTCGACCGGATATAAATAACCCACTTTTTCCCCTGATGGAAAATTTCCAAGTGTTGGATTTTTCCGCAGTTTAAGAACGTCTAAGTAGTGCAAGTAATGCGATGGACCCTCTAGAAGACAACAAACCTTAACTCGATTATGCGACCGTCTTGAACTGCCCTTCGAACCTTAGGGTTTGGGGCAGTACGGCGTGCCACATGTGAGGCGTTGGCTTGACCCGTCTATGGCTGGACCGTTGGTACTGTGGCATGAAGTGGATGTTTTTAAACTTATTTCATGTGTTGAGCTGTTTCGGGAAAACTTGGGTGTATGATTGTTCGATCGGAAAGTTTAACATTTTCTATTTATCTGGAATATGATACAATATTTGGAATCCACAAGTAGTTATAAGATAACTGATTTGGATGTTATAAACATAGCAGTTTAGTCTCAATTGAACGGTTGCCACGGAATTTTGATGTGATCAAAAGTCCGTCGCAATCACGTTGAGTAAGCGGATACTCGTCGGTAAACTTAATAGATAGCCACGCCACATAACCCCGACCAAGTGACTGTAGGAGAACCCCGTCGCCGAAAGCATCCGTTCGGGTGCTCGCGGCATCGGTGTTCCGCCTTAGTGCACTTCGTCGACGGTATCAGGGGTGCGGCCGTCTACTAAAGTTTGCGACGAGCATTCGATCAGGATGTCGGGAATCTTGTTGAATTGCCCGACTTGGTATTGAAAAGAGTTTTGGATAATGAGACTAAATTGCGGGGTTTATAATTGGTTAGGCATGCGATGTCTAAAGAGTTTGCGGATTCCAACTGTTGTAGTTTTACACTTTCTTTTATGCGACCGTAAGTGTAATATGTGATATCGCCGGTTTCGTTGCTATATGTCAACGACAATTGGGATGGGCATATTTACTTACGTTGATGACATGTGATGTTATGTGTTGCTGGATATATTATATTGGATCGTCGTGTTTGAATAGCCGGGGTTTTTTTTTATTTGAGATGAGTGTTTTTCATTTTCATTCATGTAAAAACTTGTATGTAATATTCTTTTATTGGGGCACTTCCAGGTTGTGGAAGATGTCACCATTGTATATTATTTACTTTTCCGCATTAGGATAGACCCAAGGAGGGGAGCACAAGTAACCGGGTTCTAGGGTCCAGTGGGAGACCATCTCGAGGAGTCGAGTCCGGGTCTCCTAACTCTAGAATTGGTAGGGTTGCTTGCCGCTCTCGTAGGGGTCTAGAGGTGTGGGATTGGCTATTCATCATGACCGTGGAATTCGTGTTTTATAGGGGCTCAAAATAAAACACGGACGTCCTAGTATATCCAATATTTCATATATTGTTTTCTTTTGCGTTATCTGTGATGTGATCATGTGATATGTTCAGATAGATACTGTATATAGTATATATGATATATTATATAGACGTTGCTTATGTTTTACACCCGCGCTAGCCCTGCCCCGCTCTGCCGTTAGTTACCTAACCTAACGGTGCAGACGGGACATCGAGGCGAATGCGGATGGCATAAGCGTACGTTGTATTTATCTGTGATGTTTAAGTGGACTTAAATGATGGGACATTCATTAGTGAGATTAATGAAAGAAAATAAACCAAAAAGATGTTGTGGAATCGAATTTCAAAAATAAAATCAGGTAGCTCTAGTTGTTGCTTTGCATTGCGGTGTTCCTTGTAGAACATCCTGCACCTTATTCGATAAGGAAAGGGCCGACGATCCCATCACCGGGAGTGACCCCTTTAGCAATAACTGGCAGATGCTACAACCCTCGGTTTGTCTTTTGATTGCTTCTATAGTTTCTGCTTTGCACAGCGGTATATATGATATATCCTGCACCTTATTCGATGAGGAAAGGGCCGACGATCCCTTCACCGGGAGTGACCCCTTTAGCAAAACTAGAAAAGCCTAAAAAACACTCCATTTAAAAACCATTTGATTCCGCAACGAGATCAAGTTCAAAGCGTTAAAGGTTTTCATAAAAACCATCCGCAACCCTCCGTCATTTTAGGAAGTAGAGTACTTAGTATTCGTGCTGTGTTTGTTGACCATAGTCAAGGCACAGTGTACGGTAGCTAAGTGATGTCTTCCTACACCGCATATGATGCGATTAGTTAGGACAGTCGCGTGACTTTGTTGACCTTAGTTAAGGGTCATGTGGGTGGGTCTAATTAATCACGAAATGACGGGTAGAACTTGACTAGTGCTTATGATTTGTTGACGATAGTTAAGGTCATAAGTGCTAGGGGTAAAAACCTTTATCGGGAGTTTCAAGTGTTGAAATTTGCAATGAGATTGCATACCTTCTATATGATAGTTGGATCCCGATACCCACTGCGAGTAATTTTTACTCCTGGGAGAGTTTTGCACTTTACAATTAGCCGATCAAGTAGGTGTCAACGGGGTTACGCCCCTGGGAAAATAAGGTTTACTTTAATTAGGTCCGTGCGAAAGCACGGGGAACCTCCCTCAAAGTACCGGCACTGGCCTGGCTGAAAAATTGGCGAACTTGTAGAGTGTAATTAATCCCGGCTAGTCTTTCCCTTTAGGGTTCGAAGGAGAATTTGATAAAAACAGTGGGAGCCATCCTGATTAGATAAAATATATAACCAATCTAATCTTGCAAGAGCGCACGCAGAGTGTTTTCTTCTCTCTCTCTCCAGATAGCGACCATGTCACGCCTTAATCAAGATAATAATATGGATGTATTGACCGAACCCGCTTATTATACTGAGCTGGAGAACGTTGGTCCCGCTCCAACTTATAATTGTTATAAGACAGAGCAGGAATTAGGGGAATACCAGATTTCCCGTGCCGCTCAAACGAAGAAAGTGCATGATGATGCATCTCCTTCGGGTGTGTTCATTATAAAGAACTGTTTCTCAGTATCCTCTACGTCCTAGGTATTAGATACCAGATCAGGATCCCGCAAATGTAATCCGTTACATGGGCTACAGAAAGGTAGAGAACTGAGAACGGGTGATAAGTTTCATGAGACAGAAAACGGTGCAAGTGTTGCAGCCAAGTCTGTTGGTTACTGTCACCCTGTATTACCAATACATTGATTCTGAACAAATGCTATTAGATACCGAACCTGAATATACAAAATTATATCAATCTCTTTATTAATAGAGAAATGATATAATTTTGTATTGTTGGATAATGTTTTGAACATTTCCTATATCAAAAGTTGATCGGTTCAGGCACGTTATCTAAAAGCAATGACGTTCTAAATCAAACTACAGTTCTTAGTATAAAGAACACACACAAGAGGAAGAGTTCAGGGATGAACGAATTCTTCTTGAGGCATTGTAGACTAGGTCATATCAATGCGACCCGACTAGCTAAGTTACATTTAGATGCATATTTAAATCAGTTTAAATTTACATCTTATGAAACTTGCCAGTCATGTCACAAAGATAAGATGACCATAGCTCCGTTTATTGGAAACAGAGAAAGAGTTAATGAACTCTTGGGACTGATACATAGTGATGTATAAAGGTCCCCAGTCTACACATGCCAGGACTGATTCTTTGTACTTCCTTACATTCACTGATGATCTCTCTAGATTCAGACATATGTTCCTGTTGAAACACAAGTCCGAAACTTTTGAGATAATCACCGAATATAAGTTAGAAGTAGAGAACCAAAACTAGGTATAAGTATTATGTCCTATGATAAGACCAGGGAGGAGAATACTTGTGCATGGAATTCGTGGACTATTCTAAAGGAGAATGAGATTCTCTCTCAGCATTACTCTTCCGTATACACCACAGCACAATGGTGTATCGGGTCGGAGCAATCACACCCTATATGATATGGTGCGCTCTATGATGAGTACTACTGAGTTACCTATTTCCTTTTGGGGATTGTGCACTTAAGAAGCTGCATACCTATTGAATTAGGTTCGAATCAGATCACTGCCTACCACTCCATATGAGATATGGTATGGGAAGAGCCCATCTCTTAAGCAAGTTAAGATTTGGGGTTGTCCGGCCTATGTCAAAAGAAAAATCCGGACAAGCTTGAGGCAAGGTCAGTTCTGTTGAACTGGAAGGATTTCCAGCTATACAAACTACAGCTGATAGAACCAAAGGATTCAGTAGTCTCCGACAAAGCTCAGCCTCTCCACCGATCTAGTAGAGTTCCTCATCCGCCTGAAAGATACTTCGGTTTCTCGATGACAGTGGGAGCGAGGAATGCATCATGAGATGATGACCCAACTAGTTTCGAGAAGGCCATCGAGAGTAGGGACTCTGTAAGAATGGCTGGATGCTTTGCGATCTGAGATGGAATCCATGTACACCAACAAAGTATGGACTTTGGTTGCTATATCTGAAGGGTTAAATCCCCATCAGGAGAAAGTATATCTTAAGAAGATTACTTGGTGTAAATGGAAAAGTTGAGACTTTCAAAGCTGGACTTGTTAAAGGTTTTCGTCATCGACCAGGCGTGGATAATGATGAAACCTTTTTTAGTGGCTATGCTTAAGTCCATCCGGATCCTACTTGCCATTGCTACATATCATGACTACGATATCTGGTGGTTGGGTGTCATGACTGCTTTTCTAAATAATGATTTAGAAGAGAATGTCTATAAGAACACAGCCAGAGGGCTTCGTAAACAGTGGGAGCAGCGGAAACGTGTGTGGGTTGCTTTACAGGATAAAGCAGGCATCGCGGAGTTGGAACGTCTATTTTGATGTGGTAGTCAAAGAGTTTGACTTCATCAAAATGGTAGATGAACCTTGTATATACAAAAAGGTAGTAGGGAGTATGGTGGTGATCCTCGTATTGTATGTGGACAACATACTCTTGGTAGGGAAAGAGTTTCCTATACTACACACGGTCAATCTCCACTTATCACAAGGATTCTCCAAATAGGATAAAGGTGATACCTCCTAAATCCTGGGATTTGGATCTATGAGATAGATCTAAATGGATATTAGGATTCTCACTAGGTGTAGTAAGATGGTATCAATCGATCCTGGGGAGAATCACTGGAAAAGTTCCAGGGTGATAAGGACGACTGAATGTCAGTCGCAGGCATTGTCTTTACCCTCAGTAGAGGGACGGTATGTTGGAAGAGTTCCAAGCTAGATACCGTAGCAAACTAGACGATAAAGGCTGGTAACATCGCTAGCAAAGATACTACCAAAGAGGCAGTTTGGGTGTATATTAATTCATGAGATGAACTAGGTTCATACCATTGTGTGACAATGGAAGTGTGGCTTTGGCCCAGGAACTCCGGTCCCATCAGTGACCCAGACATATTCTGAGGCAGCATCATCTGATTATGGAGATAGTTGATCTCTAGGATGATCGAGATTAGGAGAGTAGACTCAGAGGACAACACGGCGGATCCACTCACAAAGGCCTTTTTCCAGAGAGAGACTTTTATGGGATGATTGAGTATAAGATACTGCAACCACTGCTACAGATGGCCCTAGTGCAATTGGGAGATTGTTAGTTATATATATGCCCTAGAGGCCATTACTGTACATAGGATGTAAATTGTAGTGGATGCTGGGACATATATAGGTAGGACTTTCTTGCTCGACATGATAGTACGCTATCTGGTTGCTCTTTATCTTAACATGTATACTTGTTGTCTCTCTATTACATGTTGATAAAGCCCTTAGGATGTATACTCGACTTCCAGGACTGTGATGTGGATCATACTAGTAGGGCCTGGGTAGTCAATGAGTACATCCTTCAACGTTCATAGTCGTGGGAATATCGAGACAGGGCATCGATATTCCAGAGTAGACTAGCGTATATCTTCTCGACCCATGTGATGGGCGATGGATAATCCCATATCCATTAGTGTTTGACATCAGAGATTGTATGCGGGTGCTCAGTGGTGACTGGGTACACAGAACGGACTCTCCGAGAACTCCCAGATGGTATTATACCTCACGTCAGATGGCAGTTCTGTGGTGACACTGGTACAGCTTAGTCTGTTGACCCGAGATCGTCATAGAGTCTTATGTGTCTCCCACTGTGCTTTGATTTCCACCCTACCACGGCTCTACTGAGTCATGCAAACAGGTGGTTTTTGGGTACAGTCCCGATTCACATGGAGGCAATGAGCGATAGGTGGGGATTCGTCTCTCCCGGTATTGGGGGTTGATGTTGCGCTATGCTCGACTGGCCATAACCGGAAATCCCTGTCCAGGGTTGCAGTGATTTACTGGTAAGAGTTATCAGTAGTTTCACGCTTGTTATGGACCTTACATCAGCAAGATTTATCGAGCTACTGGGGTCTGACGTTTACCACCCCGAGGCGAGATATGCGACATATCAGACGAACAGACCGGACTGTGCGGTAAGTGTTACTGGTTGGATTCACAGGAGTGTGAGCGGGCTTGCTCGTTGATCTTTTGATCGCTCAATACCCATGTGGCCGTTATGTTTAGCAGACCACTTGCGACTTGTGGGTGTTTGATATGATCATCACCTACTGCCGGCGTATTGACGAGTCTTTAGAGTCCTACACAGAGGTTTCCTGGCTCAAGCGAAACGAAATAGGAGTGCATATGAGATATGTGTGGGACCGAGAATAATACCAGTATGTGATACTGAATTCTATTCTCGCGATTTGTATCATCGGACGGTTATATAAGATATAGCCAGGTTACCGAATCAAATGTTGATTCGATATATTGATACACTTGATATTAGTCGGTTATATGCAGTATGACCGGATCATTAAATCAAGTGTTGATTTAATGATTTAATGTATAATTATATATTGGATATATTACTTTACATTGACTAGTATTATTCACTTAAGATTGATTTTCTCACTTGATGTGCACAAGTTGTATATGTGATATATGTTTGTGCACTAGTTTGTATCATGATTGATGATGCATGCAAACTTGGGTGTGTGTATGCTTTACACCATGTTTTGGTTAATGGTTTGGGTTTTATTTATTTGATTTATTCTTTTTAATAAAACAAAAAGGTGGCTTTCTTTATTCATTGCTAGAAGCTTCATGATACTTCAAGCAACTTTGACAAAGTCTTAACCATTTTGTTTTATCCTTTAACCTAACCATTACCTAAACTCTAGTTTATTCTCTACAAAAAGTTAACTCACCCATGGTTGCAAGATGATAAGCTTCACTTGATTTATTCTTTTTAATTAATTCATTTTCTTTTCTTCTTCTTCTTCTTCTTCATGAAGAAGAAAACCTTTTCTAGAAAATTTCCAGTGATGAAATCAAGTGAGAAATCCAAATCCAAAGTGAACCCACTTCCTATTTCTTCATCCTCTACAACTTGCCATGTAGTAGAGTGTGTTATCTTCGCAAGTTTCATGATCTAGTGAAGATGGAGCTTGAGTTTGAGTCGCCTCGACGTAGATCATCTTCGGCATCGAAGTCAACGACCTAGCCCGTTTATTTCTCCAACGAAACCATAGCTAGAGTCCGGGGTCCCGATGATCGCAACGGAGGGACATCATCACGGAGCTAAAGAAGTGGAGGACCGGATCTACAAAGGTTGTAATCCCTTTCACTTGTAGTTAAAGTAGTTAACTTGCTCGCTTTCGCCTTACCTCTAGTAACGATCTTGCATTAGGGTTTCTCGGTACATGTAAAAATTTGATTTTGGCATGGTTGATGCCTTGTGGAACCTCTTGAGTGTGCCTAGGAACCCTACAGCCAAAGGAGGTAAATTCTGCACCCTTAGAGTAGTATTTCGATTTCTTATGCATCTATACTTGTTTCATGTCGATATTGTGTGTTTTGATGGACTTTGGAAATTCCAAGTTAGGGTTTAGGGTTTAAATTGAAATCAAAGGTGAATTGAGGTATAGTTAGAGACTACAACCCCTGGTGTAAAGTTACATTGGACCAAACCTGAGATTATAACCCAAAATACGGATTTATAGAAACGATATCGGGGAAAACTGTAAATTTGCGAGTGTTTTTGGAAATCTGCTATCATCCGAGCCACCTGAAAATAATTTTGGTTTGACAGTAAGATGTGCAGGCACTTAGGAACCACCACACAAAACCCTAGCCTCTCTCCCCTCTTCCATGCCGCCAATTTACTCTTTCTGGCCGCAAATTGCGGCCAGAGCAGGTTGGAAAGCCCTCGTTTTTGCTTCAGGGCCCTATCTCCAGTAAATTTGACCTTTGGTATATGCAATTTTGACTGATTCCATCTAGGGTAGAATCTGGGTTAGTTTTCTTGTGTTGGCGCATGGTTTACAACTTATTTTAGCATGGATTTTGGTATTTGGTGATTCGTTTCTGTCGGGTGGCGTTTGAACGTCAACGGCAAAGGGTTATTGGTCGTGTTTGCATGCGAGACTATAGGTTTTTACCTATGAGAGTAGCGTGTGCCGTTTTGGTTTTCCTATATGATTTTTATGTGCTTTAGCGTTTCTGATATCCTTGTAGGTACCCCACGTAATGTCGAGGCGTTGAAGATAAAGATGGCGACATCGGCATCGGCACACGAGAAGTAATGTGAGTAGATTTATATCTACGGGGAGAAGTCGGGTGGATGGCGTATAGCACCCCCGCAGTTCGTGGTGATGTATACGAATACGTATACACACATATATTGATTATATATGGTTTGAGATTATTGATGATTAAGATGGATTCTAGGTGTGATTGGATTGGTTTAGTGTTGCGAAACCCTAGCGTAGTGGTTGCACCACACATACACACACACCCATACTTGCATACATTCTTCTTTCATATATGTGTATATGGGAATATATATTTATGTGTTCACATGGGTATGGGACTATGTGTTCATATACTGGATTTGAGGATAGTATTTGGGATTTTAGGTGTGTCGATGTGATTGATTTGAGACCGTGAAATCGGCGATATGAGGTGATTCGTATTTGGGATACGACGTGAGATTTTTAGCGGGCCTTGGGACGTGTGTGTAACGTTTCCAAAATAATAAAATATTATTTTCGGGAATTTTTATAATTTAATATTATTTTAATAAATATTTTAATATTCCGGTATAATTAAATACAAATAAATGGGGGGAAATTTTGGAAAATTATGGAAAATTCATAAATAGGGTATTTTTATGGAATTATGCCATTTTAATGTTTTAAAGATTTGTTATATGCTAATTTAGTGCTAATCGCGATTAAGAATCGCTAATTGGATTTTTAGCATTTTTGTGCAAAAATGTGCACATATCATTTTCCACACTTGTTACACTTGTGTTACCTTCCTATTGCCATGGTTGTTCTTTTGGGTTCACTATTGGAGTGTGAAGGAAAAGAAAAAGGAAAGGAAAAGAAAAAGGAAAGAGTAAGTATGATGATGAGAGAGAATGTCTAGGTCAAACCTCTTTTGACCCTTGCCCCCCCCCATCATTTCCTTTCTCATTTTCTCTCCCCTCTTCAAACTGAGCTGCTGCTGCTCCCTCTCCCTCTCTCTCCCCCTCTTCATGAAACCCTAGATCCACAATGAAATCAACGCCAAAACCCCATTCCCACTTCACAAAACTTGCTCCCAAGCTCACTAGCTACACATTGAACCTAGCAAGATTGGATTTGGAGGACTTTGAGCAACTCAAGAATTTTCTTGAGTTTTCAAAGGAGGTAAATACTGGATCTATTAGGGTAGTATTTCATTTCCTTGTGCATCTATTCTAGTTTCATGTCGATATGTTGTCGTTTGGTGGATTTGTGAAACTTTAAGTTAGGGTTTATGTGGGATCTGAAATTAAAGATGAAATTGAGGATTGTGGTGACCTTAGAACCCCTTGTGTGATGCTAATTTGGACCCAAACCTGAACTTGAAACCAGAATACGGAATTACGGAATCGATATCGAGGAAAAACTGTGAATCTGTGATCGTAATTAGGAATCTGCTATCAGCCCGAGACCCCAAAAATAAAACTGAGTTGACAGTGAGATGTGCAGGCACCATGGAACCACCACACCAAACCCTAGCCCCCAACTCATTCCCTCGGCCACCAATTAATTCCTTCTGGCCGCAATTTGCGGCCAGAGCAGGAGGAAACCGTCTCGATTTTGGTGCATGGCCCTATTTCCTCTATTCTTGACCCTGGGTATGTCTAGTTTTGACTGATTCCAGTTAGGGTAAAATCTGGGTTGATTTGCTTGAGTTGGCGTATGATTTACGACTTGTTTTAGCATGGATTTTGGTATTTGGTGTTTCGTTCCTGTCGGGTGGCGTTTGGACGTCAACGACAAGTGGATATTGATCGTGTTTGCATGCGAGGTTATAGGTTTTTATCTATAGGCGTAGCGTGTGCTGTTTTGGTTTCCGATGTGATTTTCATGTGCTTTAGCGTTGTGATATACTTGTAGGTACCCTACGTGATGTTGAGGCGAAGAAGATGAAGATAGCGACATCGGCATTGGTACACGATAAGCAAGGTGAGTAGATTATATCTACGGGGAGAAGTCGGGTGGATGGCGTATAGCACCCCCGCAGTCCGTGGTGATGTATACGAATACGTATACACACATATATTTATTATGTGTTGTTTAGGATTATTGATGGTAATAATGGTATTATTGGTGTTAAGGATGTATTGGTTTAGTATAGTGCGAAACCCTAGAGTAGTGGTTGCGCCCACACATACACGTACACATATACTTGCATGCATTCTTTCATTTATCTGTTCGCAGATAGAGGTGTGTATATCTACACATGGGTATGGGACTATGTGTTCATATACGGGATTGAGGATGATACATGGGATTGAGATGGGTCGATGAGGTTTGATTGAGGCCGTGAGATTCGGCGATATGACGGAGTTCGTATTTGAGATGTGATATGATGGTAGTGATACCGGATATGTGATGAGATGAATAGGATATTGACCCGTACCCAGCTATTGGGATGCCGTACGACGATTTACCGTACGAGCTTTATATTGATGTTAGATCCGCACTCATGACTCGAGGATGTTATATGATATACTGTATCGTACGTGATACTATTGAGGCGAGATCACCGACTATATATATATATATGTATATCGACTCAGATTTAGGTGGTTTCCATACCCCTCCCGATTGACTTGATTGTTGGGTTCGTAGTTCGCATAGTAGGCGTTAGACTAGACCCGAGTCATACCTATTTCAAAACAAACGAATCGGGGATATTTTTAAAGATAGGCAGAAGGGTTTATACGGATATTTTCAAACGAAGCATCTTTTCTTACAACACCGTAGCCCTTATTTTACCAAAAGCCCTGATTCGTCTTATTTCAAAAGGCAAGGTTGCATGATATATTTATTGAGGCAGGTTCTCTACTGTTGCGTTGATTATTCGATTCCGTATATTCATGCTATTTGCATTGCATCGCTTGTATTGTTGATATATTTCAGTCATGCTGCTAGGACACCAGCACCATTATCGATGATGCGTATGTTCTACGTACACTTGTTTGCCGGCTCACACACTTCATCATCGATAATTGCCATGTCACTACACTGTAGTACTGTTGCATTCAGTGTATGTCGCTTACATTTCTTTACATGTCGCATACATCATGCTTTCTGATTATACGCATTGAGATATGTTGTTTCCATGATATTTCTGGTTTTTGGGAACCGTGGGTGTTTCAAAAAGAGAATATGTAATTGTTTTAAAACCCGGTTACCCTTGATATGATATTTCAGTGCGTCCACCATGTGTTTTTTCTCGGTGCTGAGAGCGACATGTGAAACCCGATTCGAGGAGGCGGATGAGGCCGATTGCGGGTATATGGTGGACCCGGTATGGTTTCCCGGGGCAAGAAATGTTTTTCGTGGAGTAGACGATGAGCCTGGCAGGGTGGCGAGTACCTACCGATGATTGGTTGGACCTGGCGGTTATCCGGAGGATACTGACCAGAGTCGATAGATGGATATGGGCGTACTGCCGGGGCCGAGGGCCGATACCGCAGACAGAGCCCGTGGGCCGATCCGGACTGACGGAGCCCGATATATGAGGATTTACGTGCCGATGCTGGGCACAGTTTTCATGATGTTTTCGAGTGTCGATGCTGGGCACTCCGGTTCCATGATTTTGACGTGTCGCGATGGACACGGATGGTTTATATCCTCATATTATTTCCATGCACATGCTTTATGATATTTGCATGCATGATGGTTATTGTCATTGGGTGATGAGTGGACGGGATCATGTATATGCAGATTTGATTACATTGATCATACCTCACATTTATGATATGCTATTACCTGAGGCACTGGCACGAGCACTTGGCACTACACTCATGCATAGAGATTTCCTTGCCAGTTTAGCATGCTTCAGACTTATTCATATTGAGATTTATTTATATCTGATCGTATTGACCTAGGATGGGTCATGCATTCGATCTCTGCTTGTAGATATTTTCTATTCACGAGTTGGCAACTCACCCCCGTTGTGCCACAGTTCTTCCAGGTTTTGCCGCGCAGATTCCATAGCAGCATTTCTGGCACACTGCTTCCTTATGGGTGACTTGCTTGGGTAGGTGGGTTCTTTTGTATCAGAACCGCCATTGTACATGTATTATTCATTGTATCTAGAAATTCCATCAAGCAAAACTTGTATTTTGCTTCAGACTTAGACAGCAGTGTTGTATTATTTCGACCTTAGAGTCGCGCTTGTAGTATTACGGTTTTCTGGCTGTTTTGAGTTTCTTTTTGGGTTTTGATTCTCGCCCTTTGGCGTTGTATATTATTATTGCTTGCGTGGTTGTGACCGTCGATTGACGAAGAGCTAGCTCCCGCTTGGGGATTCCTTTTATCATTTCATATATATTATTCTTGTTGCATCCCGTTCGGGGACAGTTTTTACAAAGGAAACTCTGCCAAAATTTTCAGGAAAGGTTACACATTTTAAAAATACATATTCGGCTTAGTTATTTAAAAACTTTGATTTTTCGAAACATGATTTCTTTACTTCTTAAAACCAGTTTTACTTATTTACTCTTTAAATGGTTTTAGATTTCTGGGCTTTTGGCTTACTTGGATCAGATGGGGTCCTATAGACTTCATATTGTTCAAGGGCCAGTCACGTGCTCTTTCGGGTCGTGACAGTGTGCATACGCACATAAGCATTAGGGTTAATAAAATGACAATGGTCATCAACCCTAATCAAAGTCCTCTCCCTCTGTCTCAAGCAACTGTGCATACGCACCCGTATTCGTGATCCGAGGAACACGAATACAAAGAGATAAAACTAATCCCAAATTATATACTAGGATCTGGCTTAAACCAAAGCCCGCTAGTATAAGCTGTCCGGACCAAACGTGCACAAGTGCGCGGATGTGAACGAACCCTGTCGCAAAACCATGCGACCTCTACTCATTTTGCCTAAAGGCGAATAGCTCTCTGTGTGGGACTCTAAAGACTCGACACTACGCTGGCAGTGGGTTTAACCACAGACCGCAAGCGGCACTAGCTGTACGTAACGGTCCCCAGGTAGATGCCGATAAGAAGACTGATGAGGTAACCCCATCTAAACTCCTACTGAGCCTGTATGTGACAGTCTCCGTACAGTCCGATCTGTTCGTCTAATACATCGCATGGCGGGCCTAGGGGGGCGGTGAACGTCAGTCCCCTAATAGCGGTACAAGTCGTGTCGGAGTGTAGCCCAGAACACACTGAGATAACACTAGAAACCTACCAGTATATCTCGCTTGCCCTGGCCAGGGACTACTTATGTAATAGCTCTCCTGGACACAGCGCGATGTCAACCCCTAATACCGGGATAGACGAATCCTGTCTAACCGATACTGCCTCCAAGTGCTTCGGGGCTGCACCCAAAAACTACCTGTTTGCACGACTCATTTGAGCCGTGGTAGGGTAGTAATCAAAGTGCAGTGGGAACACACTCGAGGCGAAGTGACAGTGTCAAGTCAGCGGACTAAGCTGTACTCATGTCACCTGGGAACTGATAACTGACGATAGGTATAATACCAACCAACTGTTCCCAACGAGTCCTGTCCAGTATACTCGTAACATAACGAGCACACGCATACTATCTCAAGTACGACGTACTGACGGCTGTGGGACTGACCGTCTCCCACGCTGGGATGAGAAGCGCATACGCTAGTCTACTCCGGAGTATCGATGCCCTGTCTCGATAGTCCAACTACTAGGGACCAGTATAAGGATGTGCTTATGGATTACCCATCCCCCACGAGTGTGAGCGCCATCACAACGCTGGTAATCAAGCAATAATCCTAAGGGCTCTACTTATATGTATATCAGCGATATGCTAAAAGAAACACATGCACATATTAAAGCAGAGACAAACCAAGTAGCATACTACCATTTCGAGCAAGATTGTATATACAACTGTGAATATCCCAAGCTTCCATCAAGTAATATACAAACTAGTATGATACAGTAATGGCCTCTAGGGCATATATACTAACACAGGCACCATAGAACCACCACACCAAACCCTAGCCCCCAACTCATTCCCTCGGCCGCCAATTAATTCCTTCTGGCCGCAATTTGCGGCCAGAGCAGGAGGAAACCGTCTCGATTTTGGTGCATGGCCCTATTTCCTCTATTCTTGACCCTGGGTATGTCTAGTTTTGACTGATTCCAGTTAGGGTAAAATCTGGGTTGATTTGCTTGAGTTGGCATATGATTTACGACTTGTTTTAGCATGGATTTTGGTATTTGGTGTTTCGTTCCTGTCGGGTGGCGTTTGGACGTCAACGACAAGTGGATATTGATCGTGTTTGCATGCGAGATTATAGGTTTTTACCTATAGGCGTAGCGTGTGCCGTTTTGGTTTCCGATGTGATTTTCATGTGCTTTAGCGTTGTGATATACTTGTAGGTACCCTACGTGATGTTGAGGCGAAGAAGATGAAGATAGCGACATCGGCATTGGTACACGATAAGCAAGGTGAGTAGATTATATCTACGGGGAGAAGTCGGGTGGATGGCGTATAGCACCCCCGCAGTCCGTGGTGATGTATACGAATACGTATACACACATATATTTATTATGTGTTGTTTAGGATTATTGATGGTAATAATGGTATTATTGGTGTTAAGGATGTATTGGTTTAGTATAGTGCGAAACCCTAGAGTAGTGGTTGCGCCCACACATACACGTACACATATACTTGCATGCATTCTTTCATTTATCTGTGCGCATATAGAGGTGTGTATATCTACACATGGGTATGGGACTATGTGTTCATATACGGGATTGAGGATGATACATGGGATTGAGATGGGTCGATGAGGTTTGATTGAGGCCGTGAGATTCGGCGATATGACGGAGTTCGTATTTGAGATGTGATATGATGGTAGTGATACCGGATATGTGATGGGATGAATGGGATATTGACCCGTACCCAGCTATTGGGATGCCGTACGATGATTTACCGTACGAGCTTTATATTGATGTTAGATCCGCACTCATGACTCGAGGATGTTATATAATATACTATATCGTACGTGATACTATTGAGGCGAGATCACTGACTATATATATATATATATATGTATATCGACTCAGATTTAGGTGGTTTCCATACCCCTCGCGATTGACTTGATTGTTGGGTTCGTAGTTCGCATAATAGGCGTTAGACTAGACCCGAGTCATACCTATTTCAAAACAAACGAATCGAGGATATTTTTAAAGATAGGCAGAAGGGTTTATACGTATATTTTCAAACGACGCATCTTTTCTTACAACACCGTAGCCCTTATTTTACCAAAAGCCCTGATTCGTCTTATTTCAAAAGGCAAGGTTGCATGATATATTTATTGAGGCAGGTTCTCTACTGTTGCGTTGATTATTCGATTCCGCATATTCATGCTATTTGCATTGCATCGCTTGTATTGTTGATATATTTCAGTCATGCTGCTAGGACACCAGCACCATTATCGATGATGCGTATGTTCCACGTACACTTGTTTGCCGGCTCACACACTTCATCATCGATAATTGCCATGTCACTACACTGTAGTACTGTTGCATTCAGTGTATGTCGCTTACATTTCTTTATGTCGTATACATCATGCTTTCTGATTATACGCATTGAGATATGTTGTTTCCATGATATTTCTGGTTTTTGGGAACCATGGGTGTTTCAAAAAGAGAATATGTAATTGTTTTAAAACCCGGTTACCCTTGATATGATATTTCAGTGCGTCCACCATGTGTTTTTCTCGGTGCTGAGAGCGACATGTGAAACCCGATTCGAGGAGGCGGATGAGGCCGATTGCGGGTATATGGTGGACCCGGTATGGTTCCCCGGGGCAAGAAATGTTTTTCGTGGAGTAGACGATGAGCCTGGCAGGGTGGCGAGTACCTACCGGTGATTGGTTGGACCTGGCGGTTATCCGGAGGATACTGACCAGAGTCGATAGATGGATATGGGCGTACTGCCGGGGCCGAGGGCCGATACCGCAGACAGAGCCCGTGGGCCGATCCGGACAGACGGAGCCCGATATATTAGGATTTACGTGCCGATGCTGGGCACAGTTTTCATGATGTTTTCGAGTGTCGATGCTGGGCACTCCGGTTCCATGATTTTGACGTGTCGCGATGGACACGGATGGTTTATATCCTCATATTATTTCCATGCACATGCTTTATGATATTTGCATGCATGATGGTTATTGTCATTGGGTGACGAGTGAACGGGATCCACGTACATGCAGATTTGATTACATTGATCATACCTCACATTTATGATATACTATTACCTGAGGCACTGGCACGAGCACTTGGCACTACACTCATGCATAGAGATTTCCTTGCCAGTTTAGCATGCTTCAGACTTATTCATAGTGAGGTTTATTTATATCTGATCGTATTGACCTAGGATGGGTCATGCATTCGATCTCTGCTTGTAGATATTTTTTATTCACGAGTTGGCAACTCACCCCCGTTGTTCCACAGTTCTTGCAGGTTTTGCCGCACAGATTCCATAGTAGCATTTCTGGCACACTGCTTCCTTATGGGTGACTTGCTTGGGTAGGTGGGTTCTTTTGTATCAGAACCGCCATTGTACATGTATTATTCATTGTATCTAGAAATTCCATCAACCAAAACTTGTATTTTGCTTTAGACTTAGACAGCAGTGTTGTATTATTTCGACCATAGAGTCGCGCTTGTAGTATTACGGTTTTCTGGCTGTTTTGAGTTTCTTTTTGGGTTTTGATCCTCGCCCTTTGGTGTTGTATATTATTATTGCTTGCGTGGTTGTGACCGTTGATTGACGAAGAGCTAGCTCTCGCTTGGGGATGCCTTTAATCATTTCATATATATTATTCTTGTTGCACCCCGTTCGGGGCCAGTTTTTACAAAGGAAACTCTGCCGAAATTTTCAGGAAAGGTTACACATTTTAAAAATACATATTCGGCTTAGTTATTTAAAAAATTTGATTTTTCGAAACATGATTTCTTTACTTCTTAAAACCAGTTTTCCTTATTTACTCTTTAAATGGTTTTAGATTTCTGGGATTTTGGCTTACTTGGATCAGATGGGGTCCTATAGACTTCATATGGTTCAAGGGCCAGTCACGTGCTCTTTCGGGTCGTGACAGTGTGTTTCACACACGCATTCATATTTATATAGATGGTGTCGATTGTACTAGACTTAGATCAGTACCCAGAGTATGTGATATGATGATACAGATACCAGGTAATTGTTGAGATGAATGTGATATTGACACGTACCCAGCTATTGGGATGCCGTATGACGATTTACCGTGCGAGCTTTATATTAATGATAGATCCGCGCTCATGACTCGAGGATGTCATATATATACTGTATCGTACGCGATACTATTGAGGCGGGATCACCGACTATTATATTTATATTTATATATATCGACTCAGATTTAGGTGGTTTTGATACCCCTCCCGACTGACTTGATACTTAAATATAGATTACTTAGTAGACATTAGACTAGACCTGAGTCATACCTATTTCAAACTAAGGAATCGGGAGTATTTCAAAGATAGGCAAAAAGGGACTCTACGGATATTTTCAAAGACGCATCCTTTCTTAAAAATACCGTAGCCCTTATTTTACAAAAAACCTCGATTCGTCTTATTTCAAATGGCATAACTGCATGACATATATATATGGATGTAGATTCTTT
The DNA here is from genome assembly GCA_030015575.1 of Agapanthus africanus. Lineage (NCBI taxonomy): Eukaryota > Viridiplantae > Streptophyta > Magnoliopsida > Asparagales > Amaryllidaceae > Agapanthus > Agapanthus africanus. The sequence continues at coordinate 197,650,914 of CM057347.1, read as the reverse complement.
ACTGTTGCGTTGATTATTCGATTTCTGCATATTCATGCTATTCGCATCGCTTTGCATGTGTAAATGTGTTTATTGCTATATTAAAACCAGGCTGTTAGGACACCAGCACCATTATCGATGATGCGTATGTTCCACGTACACTTGCTTGCCGGCTCACACACTTCATCATCGATAATTGCCATGTCACTACACTGTAGTACTGTTGCATTCAGGATATGATCCGTTACATGGCATACTTGTGTATATACCCATTTGTACACCCCTACGTGCATGCATACATATTCGCACATACATAGATGATTCTCGTTGGATTTAGAGATTTGGGAACCGCAAAATAGTCTTTAAAACTGATTCATTTTAAAAGAGCGATTTCCCTCAATATGTGCATATTACTATTCCATGTTGCATGATATACTGATATGCTTGCATTTCTTTTACATGTCGCATACATCATGCTTTTGAGTATACGCATTGAGATATGTTGTTTCCATGATATTTTTGGATTTGGGAACCATGGGAATTTCAAAGAGAGTATGTAATTGTTTTTAAAAAAACCCGGTTGTCCTTGATATGATATTTCAGTGCGTCCACCATGTGTTTTCTCGGTGCTGAAAGCGACATGTGAAACCCGATTCGAGGAGCGGACGAGGCCGATTGCGGGTACATGGTGGACCCGGTATGGTATCCCGGGGTGAGAACGGATCTACTGTGTAGCTAGACGGTGAGCCTGGCAGAGGGACTACTACCTACCGGTGATTGGTTGGACCTGGCGGTTATCCGGAGGATACTGACCAGAGTCGATAGATGGATATGGGACGATCCGTACTGCTGGGGCCGAGGGCCGATGCCACAGACGGAGCTCGTGGGCTGATCCGGACTGACGGAGCCCGATATATGAGGATTTACATGCCGATGCTGAGCACAGCTTTCATGATGTTTTCGAGTGTCGATGCTGGACACTTCGGTTCCATGATTTTGACGTGTCGCGAGGGACACAGATGGTTTATATCCTCATACTTCCATGCATATGCTTTATGATATTTACATGCATGATGGTTATTTTCATTGGGTGACGCGTGGACGGGATCCACATACATACAGATTTGATTACATTGATCATACCTCATATTTATGATATGTTATTACTTGAGGCACTGGCACGAGCACTTGGCACTACACTCATGTATAGAGGTTACATTGCCGCTTTAGCATGCTTCAGACTTATTCATTGAGGTTTATATTATTACTGATCGTATTGACCTAGGACGAGTCATACATACGATTTTTGCTTATGGATGTGTTCTACTCACGAGTTGGCAACTCACCCTCATTGTGCCATAGTTTCTTCCAGGTTTTGCCGTACAGGTTTCATTACGGCTTTGCTGGCACTACTTCCATTTCCGGGTGATTTGTTAGTAGGTGGGTTCACTTGTATCGTAACCATCAGTATATTTTGTATATTATTATTCAGTTGTATCTAGAAGTTCCATCAACCAAACATGTAATTATTTCCGATAGAGACCAGTGATGTTTATTCTTTCGACCTTAGAGTCGCGCGCTGTATTTCTATGGATTTCATGCTGTTTTGAGTTTCCTTTTCTGTTGTGATCCTCGCCTTTCGGCGTTGTATATTATATTGCTTGCGTGGTTGTAGCCATCGATTGACGAAGAGCTAGCTCCCACTTGGGGATGCCTTTATTCATTATATATGCCTTATCAGGTTTTGTACCCGTTTGGGGCCTGTTTTTACAAAGGAAACTCTGCCGAAATTTTTAGAAAAGACTGGTGGTTTTAAAATGCATATTTCGGCGTATGCTGCAAACTACTTGATTTAAATTGGTTTTCCATCACTCTACTACTTTTCTTGGTTTGGATTTCTGGGTTTTCGGCTTACTTAGATTACGTACGCCTTGAGACGTTTCGTAGTTTAAGTGCCGGTCATGTTCTGTATTTTCGGGTCGTGACAGTCATAGAGTCTTGTGTGATTCCCACTGTGCTTTGATTTCCATCGTACCACGTCCAAGAGGGCGTGCAAAAAGGTGGCTTTTGGGTACAGTCCCGAATCACATGGAGGTATGAGCGATAGGAGGGGATTCGTCTCTTCCGGTATAGGGAGTTGATGTTGTGCTGTGTTCGATTGGCTATAACTGGTAATCCCTGGCCAGGGTTGCTGAGATTTACTGGTAAGTGTTATCAATAGTTTCTCGAACTGTTATAGACCTCATATCGACACCACTTATCAAGCTACTGGGGTCTGACGTTTACCACCCTTAGGCGAGATATGCGACATATCAGACGACGAGACCAGACTGTACGGGAGTGTTACTGACTGGATTCACAGGAGAATGTACAGGCTTGCTTGTAGATCTTCTGAGCGCTCAATACCTGGGTGGCTGTTATGTTTAGCTGACCGCTTGTAGTTTGTAGGTGTTTGATATGATCATCACCTACTGCCGGCGTATTGACGATTCTTTAGAGTCCTACACAGAGGTTTCTTGGCTCAGGCAAAACGGAGTAGGGGCACATATGTGATATGTGCAGGACCGAGGATAATGCGATATGAGATATCGTATTCTATTCTCGCGATATATGATATCAGCCGGGTCATCGGATCAAGTGTTGATTCGATGAATCGGTAAATGATATATTAGTCGGTTATATGCGATATAGCCGGATTGTCGGATCAAGTGTTGATTCGATAATTTAATGTATAATTATATATATGATATATTAAATTACATTAACTAATATAAGCTCACTAAAAGATTATTTTTCTCACTCGGTTAATACATTGATATATATGCGATATATGTTAATTGTATTATTTTATTTTGTTACAATAAATATTATATATGTGATGTATAATATTGTAAAATGATGTGGTTATTAATGCAACATGTTTAGTGGAGATTAAACATGGTTAGGGTTTGATTTGGGTTAAGCTTTTCTAGAAGTTTTTAGAAGCTTTCATTTTTTGTTTTGGAAAAGATATTTGTGTTGATATTTTTAAGTGACTCATCTTTAACTCAACCCAAACCCTAGCCCTAGTTAAATCTCTACAAAGGTTAGTATGACCATGGTTGTATTTTTAACCTTATCATAACCTTCATTATTCATCACAAATAGAATTGATCACTATTCTTCTTCTTCTTCCTTTAAGAAAAGCTTTCTAGCTTTTTCTTTAGTGATAAAAATGAGTGAGTAATTGAAAACAAAAGAGAGCTAAATTCCTACTTCATCATCCTCATCTATTTTTGCCATTTAGATGAGGGTGTTCACTTTATTTAGTGAGTGAGAGCTTGTGTTAATGAAACTTCAAGGTAGATCATCTTTGTTATCGAAGATCGGAAGCAAGTTTGCATCATTCTCTTCGTGGAGCCTCTCCAGAGTCTGGATGCATGATGATCGCAGCGAAGGGATCTCAACACGGAGCTTAAGAAGTGGAGGACCAGATCTACAAAGGTTATAATCCCTCTCACTTAGTGTTAAAGTGTTTAACATACTTGTTTTCGCCTAATCTCTAGTATAAAGATCCTGTTAAGGGTTATTTGGCACGGCTAAATTTTAAATCGGGCATGGTTGATGCCTCGTAGACCCTTGTGCGTGTGCCTAGTAACCCTACAAGTTGATGTTGTGCTGTGTTCGATTGGCTATAACTAGAAATCCCTGGCCAGGGTTGCTGAGATTTACTGGTAAGTTTTATCAGTAGTTTCTCGAAATGTTATAGACCTCATATCGACACGACTTATCAAGCTACTGGGGTCTGACGTATACCACCCCTAGGTGAGATATGCGACATATCAGACGACGAGACCGGACTGTATGGGAGTGTTATTGATTGGATTCATAGGAGAATGTACATGCTTGCTTATTGATCTTCTGAGCGCTCAATACCTGGGTGGCTGTTACGTTTAGCTGACCGCTTGCAGCTTGTGGGTGTTTGATATGATCATCACCTACTGCCGGCGTATTGACGATTATTTAGAGTCCTACACAGAGGTTTCTTGACTCAGGAAAAATGGAGTAGGGGCATATATGTGATATGTGCAGGACCGAGGATAATGCGATATGAGATACCGTATTATATTCTCGCGTTTTTTTGATATGAGCCGGATCATCGGATCAAGTGTTGATTCGATGAATCGGTACATGATATATTAGTCGGTTATATTTGATATAGCCTGATTGTCGGATCAAGTGTTGATTCGATAATTTAATGTATAATAATATATTTGATATATTAAATTACATTAACTAATATTAGCTCACTTATCGATTCATTTTTTCACTCGGGTAATACATTGATATATATGCGATATATGTTAATTGTATTATTTTCTTTTGTTACAAAATATATTATATATGCGATATATAATATTGCAACATGTTATAATTACTAATGCAACATGATTAGTGGAGATTAAATAAGGAGCTTATGAAGTGAAGGACCGGATTTACAAAGGTTGTAATCTCTCTCACTTAGTGTTAAAGTGTTTAACATGCTTGTTTTCGCCTAATCTCTAGTCTAAGATCTTGGTTTAGGATTGTTCGGCACGGCTAATTTTTAAATCGGCCATGGTTGATGCCTTATAGACCCTTGTGCGTGTGCCTAGTAACCCTACAGTGGTATCAGAGCCAAGCTAGAGCTTTAGGCGAAGTCTAGACGAAATTTAAAGTCCGATCAAACTCCGAATACCCGTAAAACCCTAGTTTCTGGAAATTTTTCAAAAATATTGATTTTTTCATATTAAAAATACTCAAAAAAATCAGCAGGGTATTTTACGAATTACAGTGAAAAATGAGACCCTAACACTATTAAAGCGCAGTGGAACCGCGGCCGTACCATGGCTTGCGTGGCGGTTCCGTGGCTAAACAGTAGATTTAGGGTTTGGGTTTTGAACAGTAAAATCCGTTGGTACTTCCTGATGTTTCTGGGAATTTTTAATTTACTCAAGTGTTGAGTTTTCTGGGTTGTATTGGGAATTCGTTGATTCGATCGGAAAGTATAACATTGTTTAGTTTTGTCCGGGTAATTTTTAGAACGTGTTAAAAAGTTTGAACGGATATCAATAACTCACTTTTTCCCCTGCCGGAAAATTTCCAAGTGCTGGATTTTTCCGTAGTTTAAGAACATTCTAAGTCGTGCAAGTAGCGCGGTGGACCCTCTAGAAGACAACAAACCTTAACTCGATTATGTGACCGTCTTGAACAGCCTCTAAACCTTAAGATTTGGGGCAGTACGGCGTGCCACAGGTGAGGCGTTGGCTTGACCCTTCTACGGCTGGACTATTGGTACTGTGGCATGTGATGGATATTTTTAAACTAATTTCAAGTGTTGAGAACTATTTGGGAAATCTTGGGTGTTTGATTATTCGATCGGAAAGTTTAACATTGTCTATTTATCTTGAATGTGATACAATATTTGGAATTCACAAGTAGTTATGAGATAACTAATTTGAATGTTATAAACATAGCAGTTTAGTCTCAGATGATCGGTTGCCACGGGATTTTGATGCGATCAAAAGTCCGTCGCAATCAAGTAGAGTACGCGGATACTCGCCGGGTAAACTTAATAGACAGCCACGCCCCATAGCCCCGACCAAGTGACTGTAGGAGAACCCCGTCGCCAAAAGCATCCGTTCGGGTGCTCGCGGCAACGGTGTTACGCCTTAGTGCACTTCGTCGACGGCATCTGGGGGTGTGGCCTTCTACTAAAGTTTGCGACGAGCATTCGATCAGAATGTCGGGAATCTTATTGAATTGCCCGACTTGATATTGAAAAGAGTTTTTTATAATGAGACTAAAATGCGGGGTTTATAATTGTTAGGCATGCGATGTCTAAGGAATTCATTTGGTTAGGCATGTGATGTCTAAGACGGTTGCGGATTCCAACTGTTGTAGTTTTACACTTTCTTTTCTGCGACCGTAAGTGTAATATGTGGTGTATCGCCGGTTTCGTTGCTATACATCAACGACAATTGGGATACGCATATTTACTTACGTTGATGATATGAGATATTATGTGTTGCTGTGATATGTTATATTGGATCGTCGCGTTCTGAATAGCCGGAGGTTTTATGTGAGATGAGAGTTTTTCTTTTGCATTCATGTAAAATTCATTGTATGTAATATTCTTTTATTGGGGCACTTCCGGGCTGAGGATGATGTCACCATTGTATATTATTTACTTTTCCGCATTAGGTAGACCCAAGGCGGGGAGCATAAGTAACCGGGTTCTAGGGTCCAGTGGGAAACCATCTCGAGGAGTCGAGACCGGGTCTCCTAACCCTAGAATTGGCAGTGTTGCTTGCCGCTCTCGTAGGGGTCTAGCGATGTGGGTTTGGCTATTCATCACGACCGTGGAATCCATGTTTTATACAGGCTCGTATTGAAAACACGGACCTCCTAGTATATCCAATATTTCATATATGTTCTTCTGCTGCAATGTTCTGTGATGAGATCATATTACTGCCTGAGACGAATGTTTATATTATATATATGAGATATATGCTATATTGCAGATTTCGTTTCAAATGTGATACTTGTGAAGCATAATAAAATGGGACTTCATTAATGAGATTAATGAAACAAAAAGAAACCTAAAGATGTTGTAGAAACTTGTTTGAAAACCGGTAGCTCTAGTTCTTGCTTTGCATAGTGGTGTTCCTTGTAGAACATCCAGCACCTTATTCGATAAGGAAAGAGCCGAGATCCCTTCACCGGGAGTGACCTCTTTAGCGAAACTAGCAGATGCTACAAACTCAGTTTGGTTTTTGATTGTTTTTATAGTTTTTGCTTTGTATAGTGGTATTTATGAAATATCCTGCACCTTATTCGATAAGGAAAGAGCCGACGATCCCTTCACCGGGAGTGACCTCTTTAGCAAAACTAGAAAAGGCCACAAAAACATTCCTTTCAAAATCACTCGATTCTACAACGATATCAAGTTCATTACGCAAAAGGTTTTCTTAAAAACCTGTCGTAGCCCTCCGTCATTTCAGATAAGTACTACTTAGTATTCGTGCTGCGTTTGTTGACCTTAGCCAAGGCATAGTGTGCGGTAGCTAATTAGTGCTTATCTGGATAAGCATATGATGCGATTGAGTTAGGGTAGTCGTGCGACTTTGTTGACCTTAGCCAAGGGTCGTGCGGGTGGGTTTAATTCAATCGAGAAATGACGGGCTGAACTTGGCTAGCACTTATGATTTGTTGACCTTAGCCAAGGTCATAAGCTGTTAGGGGCAAAATATTATTGGGAATTTCAAGTGTTGAAATTTGCAATGAGATTGCATACCTTCTATGAGATAGTTGGATCCCGATACCCGCTGCGAGTAAGAGTTACTCCTGGGAGAGTTTTACACAATACAATTAGCCGATCAAGTAGGTGTCTAGAAAGGTGTCAACGGGGTTACGCCCCTGGGAAAATGAGATTTACTTTAATTAGGTCCGTGCGAAAGTACGGGGAACCTCCCTCAAAATACCGGCACTGGCCTGGCTGAAAGATTGGCTAACATGTAGCATGTAGCTAATCCCGGCAAGTCTTTCCTTTTAGGCTTTGAAGGAAGATTTGACTAAAACAGTGGGAGACATCCTGATTAGATAAATTGATAACCAATCTAATCTTGTAAAAGCGAACGCTGAGTGTTTTCTTCTCTCTCTCTCCAGATAGCGACCATATCACACCTTAATCAAGATAATAATACGGATGAATTGACCGAACCCGCTTCTTATACTGAGCTGGGGAACGTTGGTCCCGCTCCAACTTATAAATGTTATAAGACAGAGCAGGAAATTGGGGATTACCAGAATTCCCGTGCCGCCCAAACGAAGAAAGTGCATGCTGATGCATCTTCTTCGGGTGTGTTCATTACAGAGAACTGTTTCTCAGTATCCTTTACGTCCTGGGTATGTGATACCGGATTAGGATCCCGCATATGTAATCTGTTACATGGGCTATAGAAAGGTAGAGAACTGAGAACGAGTGATAAGTTTCATGAGATAGAAACGGTGCAAGTGTTGCAACTAAGTCTGTTGGTAGTTATCACCCTTTATTAGAAAATACATTGATTCTGAACGAATGTTATTAGATACCGAACCTGATATACAACATCATATCAGTCTCTTTATTTGTAAAGAAGGATATAATTTTGTATTGTTGGATAATGTTTTGAACATTTCCTATATCAAGAGTTGATCGGTTCAGGCACGTTATCTAAAAGCATAAACGTTCTAAATCAAACCACAGTTCTTAATGTACAGAACACACACATGGGGAAGAGTTCAGAAATAAACGAATCCTTCTTGAGGCATTGTAGACTAGGTCATATCAATACGACCCGACTAGCTGAAGTTACATAAAGATGCATATTTAAATTAGTTTGAATTTACATCTTGTGAAACTTGCCGGTCATGTCACAGAGATAAGATGACCACAGCTCCATTTATTGGAAACCGAGAAAGAGTTGGTGAACTCTTGGGATTGATACATGAAGATGTATGTAAACCCCCTGTCTACAAATGCCAAGACCGATTCTTTGTACTTCATTACATTCTCTGATGATCTCTCAAGATTCAGACATATGTTCCTGTTGAAACACAAGTCCGAAGCTTTTGAGATTTTCACAGAATATAAGTTAGAAGTAGAGAACCAAAAACGGGTATAAAGTATTATGTCCTTTGATGAGATCAGGGAGGAGAATACTTGAGCACGGGATTCCTGGACTATTTTAAAGGAGAATGAGATTCTCTCTCAGCATTACTCCTCCGTATACACCATAGCACGATGGTATATCGGGACGGAGCAATAGCACCTTATGTGATATGGTGTGCTCTATGATGAGTACTACTGAGTTTCCTATTTCCTTTTGGGAGTTATGCACTTAAGAAGCTGCATACCTATTGAATAGGGTTCAAATCAAATCAGTTGCCTACCACTTCATATGTGATATGAAAAGGGCAGAGCCCATATCTTAAGTTTGTTAAGATTTAGGGTTGTCCGGCCTATGTCTAAAATGCAAAATCCGGACAAGCTCGAGGCAAGGTCAGTTATGTGAAAGTTTGTTGGATATCCCAAGCATTCGCAAGGGAATATCTTCTACCAAACCGAGGAACAGAAGATGTTTTGTTTCTCAGCATGCCACCTTTGTGAAAAGGAATTTCTTGTGAAGAAATTACTGGTCATAAGGTAGAACTGGAAAGGTTCCAGCTATACAAACTGCGGCTGATGATTTGGTAGAACCAAAGGATTCAATAGTAACCAATGAACCTCAGCCTCTCCGCCGATCTAGTAGGGTTCCTCACCCACCTGAGAGATACTTCGGTTTCTCTATGACAGTGGGAGCGAGGATTGCATCATGAGATGATGACCCAACTTGTTTCGAGCTGGCCATCAAGAGTGGGACTCTGTAAGAACGACCGGATGCTTAGTAATCTGAGATGGAATCCCATTGTGCTTTGATTTCCATCATACCACGTCCAAGAGGGCGTGCAAAAACGTGGCTTTTGGGTACAGTCCCGAATCATATGGAGGCAATGAGCGATAGGAAGGGATTCGTCTCTCCCGATATAGGGAGTTGATGTTGTGCTGTGTTCGATTGGCTATTACTGGAAATCCCTGGCTAGGGTTGCTGAGATTTACTGGTAAGTGTTATCAGTAGTTTCTCGAACTGTTATAGACCTCATATTGATACGACTTATCAAGCTACTGGGGTTTGACGTATACCACCCCTAGACGAGATATGCGACATATCAGACGACGAGACCGGATTGTACGGGATTGTTACTTATTGGATTCACAGGAGAATGTACATGCTTGCTTATTGATCTTCTGAGCGCTCAATACCTGGGTGGCTGTTACATTTAGCTGACCGCTTGCAGCTTGTAGGTGTTTGATATGATCATCACTTACTGCCGGCGTATTGACGATTCTTTAGAGTCCTACACAGAGGTTTTTTGACTCAGGCAAAACGGAGTAGGGGCACATATGTGATATGTGCAGGACTGAGGATAATGCGATATGAGATACCGTATTATATTCTCGCGTTATTTTGATATGAGCCGGATCATCGGATCAAGTGTTGATTCGATGAATCGGTACATGATATATTAGTCGGTTATATTTGATATAACCGGATTGTCGGATCAAGTGTTGATTCGATAATTTAATGTATAATAATATATTTGATATATTAAATTACATTAACTAATATTAGCTCACTTATTGATTCATTTTCTCACTCGGGTAATACATTGATATATATGCGATATATGTTAATTGTATTATTTTCTTTTGTTACAAAATATATTATATATGTGATATATAATATTGTAAAATGTTATAATTACTAATGCAACATGATTAGTGGAGATTAAATAAGGTTAGGGTTTCATTTGGGTTAGTTCCTTCATGATGCTTCTAGAAGGTTTTCTTTTTGTTTTTGCAAAGATATTTTGTAGTGACTCATCCTTAACCCAACCCAAACCCTTAACCCTAATCAACTCTCTATATGGGTTAGCTTATATTATTTGCATCCATGGTTTCATAAGTGATGATGATTACATTTTCATTATTCATCACAAATGGAATTGGATATTCTTCTTCTTCTTCTTCCTTGGAAAAAGCTTTCTAGCTTTTTGCTAAGTGATGATTATGAGTGAGTAATTGAAAACAAAAGAGAGCTAAATTCCTACTTCATCATTCTCATCTATCCTTGCCATTTAGATGAGGGTGTTCACTTCATTTAGTGAGTGAGAGCTTGTGTTAATGAAACTTCAAGGTAGATCATCTTTGTTATCGAAGATCGGAAGCAAGCTTGCATCTTTCTCTTCGTGGAGCCTCTCGAGAGTCCGGAACTTGATGATCGCAGCGAAGGGACCTCAACACGGAGCTTATGAAGTGAAGGACCGGATCTACAAAGGTTGTAATCCCTCTCACTTAGTGTTAAAGTGTTTAACATGCTTGTTTTCGCCTAATCTCTAGTCTAAGATCTTGGTTTAGGGTTGTTCGGTACGGTTAATTTTTAAATCGGGCATGGTTGATGCCTTATAGACCCTTGTGTGTGTGCCTAGTAACCCTACAGACCCGGTGCGGTACCCCGAGGCAAGATGGTCGCAGATGATGGCTTTGAGCCTGGCAGGGGAGCACTACCTACCGGTGATTTTATTGTGACTCGACGGATATCCGGATGATACCGATCGGAGTATAGGCCAGTCCGGATTGCCGGAGCCTGAGGTATAGAGATTTGATGTTACGGGCCAGTCCGGATTGCCGGAGCCTGAGATATTGAGATAGCGAGATATATATTTTGTGTCGATGCTAGACACCGATTCTCTATTGATTTCATTGATGATACTTCGATTTTATACAGAAATCTCACTGAGATAAGAAAACAGTTTTCTCATTTAGCTGTATTCTGTTTTCATGCATTCATACATCATATATATGATATGTTGCTACCTGAGGCACTGACACGAGCACTTGGTATTACACTTATATATAGATGTTTACCCTTGCCATTATTATTTGCTGTAGGATTTATTATTTGAGGATATTACTATCGTACGACCTAGGATTGAGTCATACATACGATTCTGCTCGGTGATGTTTTCTACACACGAGTTGGCAACTCACCCCCGTTGTGCAACAGTTTCTTGCAGGTTTTGCCGTACAGGTTTCCTTGACGGCTTTGCTAGCACACTACTTCATTCCGGGTGATTGCTTTGGTAGGTGGGTTCACTTGCATCGTGACCACCATTGTATTTTATTTATATTTAATTGTATCTAGAAACTCCATCAACCAGACTTGTATATTTATAGACTTAGAAGACCAGTGTATATTATTTCGACCTTAAAGTCACGCTTGTATTATTATGGTTTTCTTGATATTATTGGTTTCCTTTGAGTTTTTATCCTCGCCCTTCGGCATTGTATATTATACGGCTTGCCTTGTTGTGACCGCCAATTCGCGAAGAGCTAGCTCCCGCTTGGAGATGCCTTTATATATATTTCATGTGTTGTACCCTTTTGCGGGCAGTATTTACAAAGGAAACTATGCTGAAATTTTAGGAAAAGACTTGATGTTTTAAAAAGGTTTACTACGAATTTTCAAGGTGATTATATGCAAGCTTTGAAACAAGTTTTCCTTCACTTCCTTCTTTCAAATGGTTTAGATTTCTGGGATTTTTGGCTTACTTGAATTAGATGGGGTCCTATAGACTTCATATGATTCAAGTGCCAGTCACGTGCTATTTCGGGTCGTGACAGTGATTCCGTGACAAGACGGTAAATTACCGCGCTTAGAATCTTCCTTACTGAATATTTTCAGTATGGTGTCGATGTACCTGGACTGTGAAAGTCCCAACATCCTCTTAGATCTATCACGATAGATCTGGATCCCCAGAATTTAAGTGGCATCACCCAGGTATTTCATGGAGAACCTATGTGATAAGAATCCTCTGACAGATTGTAGCATAGGAATGTCATTTTCTATCAAGAGAATGTCATCCATGTACAAGATGAGGAATACTACAGTTCTAGCTACAATCTTACTATAAATGCACGGCTCATCTGGATTTTTAAGAAAGTCAAATTTTTTGACCGTCTCAACAAAACAGATGTTCCAACTCCGCGATGCCTGCTTTAGTCCATAAATGGACTTAAGCAACTTGCACACTTTCCCGCTGCTCCCACTCTGAATGAAACCCTCTGGCTGGTCTATATAGACGCACTCTTCCAAATGTCCATTTAGAAAAGCGGTCTTTACGTCCATCTGCTAAATCTCATAATCATGGAAGGCAGCAATGGCAAGAAGGATCCGAATGGATTTGAGCATAGCCACTGGAGAAAAGGTTTCATCATAGTCCAAACAAGGTCTTTGACGAAATCCTTTTGCAATAAGTCTAGCTTTATAGCTTTCAACCTGTCCATCTACACTAGTCTTCTTTCTGAAGACCCATTTGCAGCCTACGGGTTTTACCCCTTCCGGAGCAATGTCCAAAGTCCATACTTTGTTGGTGTACATGGACTCCATCTCGGTCCGCCTTGCATCCAGCCATTTTACCGAGTCTGTGCTTTGAACGGCTTGCTGGAAGTTAGTTGGCTCATCATTATCAATGATGCAATCCTCTCTATCCCCGTCTACGAGAAAACCGTAGTATCTCTCGGGCGGATAAGACAGCCTACTACTCCTGCAGAGTGGCGCGGGAATGTCCTATTCTTTTGGAACTTCTGGCTCTACCAAGCTTTCAGTAATAACTTGTGGTTCTGGAATTTCTTCCGGTTCTATTGCGCTCCCACTAGTTTCTTTTTTTAAAAATTGATGTTCCAAAAAGTGGGCATGTCGAGAAACAAAAATCTTTTGTTCTTCTGGGTAATAGAAAAGATACCCCTTGGAGTTCTTTGGGTGTCCCACAAACTTACACAGTACTGAGAGTGCCTCGAGTTTGTCCGCATGCTACTTTTTGACAAAAGCTGGACATCCCCATATCTTCAGATACTGAAGATAGGGTTTCTTCATGGTCATGATCGTAATTTTACACACTTCAATATGTCATATAGGGTTTCACATTCTAGAGCCTATAAAAGGACCGAGAACTATACATTCATCTACACATCGATCGATCGAGAGATTTAGCAAGAAACTAGGTTTTTGTAATTTACTTTTTCAGCAAGCAATTTTGTAAAGCACTAGTTGATCAATAAAGGTAGTCTTTTCTTTTAATCTTTGTCGCATTACTTTTTTGCATTACTTTCTGCACTTTATTTTCTGCATTACTTTCTGCATTTTTAAATTTTAATTGTGGGTTCATTTATCTTCCACCTCTCTTTTAAATCGCTAATATCCATGAGCGAGTAAATTCTTGCTTGCTAGGATTTGTAGGATAGGGTAAAATAATGGATGGAAAATCCCTTAACTTCTATTGACGTTTTGATTTTTATAAAATTTAGCAAAATAAATGTTAACCCTCTTATTGGGCGCGCTATCAATTAATGATAGTCACGACAATGATTTGAGATTCATTAATACTTGTTTTGTTAAGAGCTTAAGATAAATAGTGATCAATGGAAGGACAAGGGGCAGTAGATGGAAACCCTAATTTCCTCCAAGAATTCTAATCCACATTCATCGCTATCTCTCTAGTATTAAACAATTAAAAGATAAAAAGAATTATTTTTAAAGCTCCATCCATTAACTACTAAGTCCTATAAACCCTATAAGCCTTTTTCTTATAAAATCTTCAACCTTCTTAGAATAAACGATCAAAACTCCTCCTCTATTTTATCAACTCATCTAAAGCAAGATAAGAAGTTCACCGTTTCTCTGTGGACGACCCGTACTCACTAGCGGCTAGCTATTGCGACACTGTTATTGATTGCGGTTATTTACAACATACATAGACATATTTTCACGTTCAATCACATGCCTAACCCTATAAACCTTACATTTATGTCTTGAATTGAAAACCCTTTTCAAAAATTAAGCCGGGCAATTCAACAAGATTCCCGATTGATGATTCGAAGGCTCGTTGGGAACTTTAGTGGTTGGCCACACCCCCGAGGCCGTCAACGAAGTGTACTTGGGTGGGACACCGTGGCCGCAAGCACCCGAGTGGATGCTCTTGGCCTTGGGGTTCTCTTATAGTCACTTGGTCGGGGCAAAGGGGCATGGCTGTCGGCGAGTATTCGCGTACGATACGATATTACGACGGAGTTTTGATCCAAATCCAAACTCCGTGATAATCCATCATCTGAGACTAAAATGTGAGATTTACAAATCGATAACTAGTTTTCGCAAAACTAATCAATGCGGATTCCAAAAATTGTATCACATAACCAAACCAATATAGACGATGTTAACATTTCGATCGATATTTTAAAAAACAACAATCTACAGAGACCTCAACCTGTTGAGCCTCAATAAAAATATCCAGAAAATCCAAAATATCAAAATGAAGAAACACAAGAAATTTGGACTTCTATCCCTACAAGTCAACTGCGGAACCACAGCCAGGGCATGCTTTAGGCGGCGGTTCCTCGACCACCCAGTAGAAATAGCTTCTCGTATTTCTTGTGCCTCCTTAAAATACCTTGCACGATTTTCTGAGCATTTTTAATCTGGAAAAAACCGGCGTTTGAAAAATTGGACAGAAACTACCAAACATGTGATTTAAAATGTCAATCAAACACTTTAACTTCGTCTAAACTACACCTAATACTCTAGTTTGGCTCTGGTACCATGAAAGTATGTCTTAACATCTCTACTAGGGTTCTATGAGTATCAAGTATGCAATTTTAAAAAATCTAGAGGGCTAAGTATACTAAACAAGAATCGAACTAGAGAATTAGGTTTCATAGTTAAGCAAAACAAGTTCTAACTAAGTGAAGAGAGTCTACAACCTTTGTAGTCTAGTCCTTCACTTCAAATGCTCCAAGTAGTAGTCCCTAAAACTTTTCTTTGACCCCACTTGAAGGATGGAAAAAGCTTGCTTGAAGTCTTCGTCGTCGAAGAAGATCTACCTTGAGGCAACTCACACTCAAGCTCACACTTCACTAATCAAAGTATTAGTGAAGTTAACCTAAACTAATTTGCTAGAGTAGTGTAGGTTGATGAAGTTAGAATTTTGCTCACTAAAAATCTTTCTTTTCCTTTTCTTTTTCTCATCCTAGAAAAACTAGTGAGGAGATGGAGATGAACTTGGAAGTGAGAGAGTGAACCATGAGGATAAGGAGAATGATAAATATCTATGAATAAAACGAAGAAAAGAGGTGAGTCATGGCTTCTCAAGGCTTCTCAAAGCAACCCAAGAATAATGACTCATTCTCCTTTTCTTTAATTCATAAATCTAAACCATTATCTTCTCATCTTTACTTCTAATGTGATTTTCACATATCCATGTTCCATATATCATCAACCATGATACAAAAAGCGCGCGCACGCGCGCGCGCGCACACACACATATATATAAAGAGAATAAAATCTTAAGTGACCTTAATATTAGTTTATATATATATATAAATATATATCAAATTATTAAATCAACACTTGATTCAATAATCTGGTTATATCATATATAACCCGGCTAATTTCAAATATATATATATATATATATATATATATATGTATGTATGTATGTATGTATGTATAATAAATCATTAAATCAACACTTGATTCAATAATCCGGTTATATCATATATAACCGGCTAATAATTAATATTAGTTAATATATATATATATATATCAAATTATTAAATCAACACTTGATTTAATAATTCGATTATATCATATATAACCTGGTTAATATCAAATATATATATATATATATATATATATCAAATCATTGAATCAACACTTGATTCAATAATTTGGTTATATCAAATATAACGCTAGATTAGAATACGGTATCATATACTCGTATTTAATCAAGCTCCCGCACATATCTCCATACGTGCCCTACTTTGTTTCGCTTGAGCTAGGAAACCTTTATTTGGGACTCTAAAGACTCGTCAATATGGCAGCAGTAGGTAATGATTGTAGGGTTACTAGGCACACTAACAAGGCTCTACAAGGCATCGACCATGCCCGTTTAAAATTTTATGTGCCTAAAAATCCTAAGCAAGATCTTGTACTAGAGTTTAGGCGAAACTAAAATAGCAAGTAAACATCTTTACTCTAAAGGAATACGAAATACAACCTTTGTAGATCGGTCCTTCACTTCATATGCTCCTTGATGTAGTCCCTTCGCTGCGATCATCCAACTCCCGGACTCTCGGATGGCTCCATGAGAAAATTGCAATGGGATCGCTTGAAGTCTTCGATGCCGAAGATGATCTACGTCGAGGGAATACGGACTCAAGCTTCTACCTCACTAACCAAAGAATTAGTGAAGCAAACACCCTAAACTAAAGTATTAGTCTAGTAGAGGATGGTGAGATAGGAAATGGGTACACTTTAGAATTTCTTTTCTCACTTTGGTTCTCTCTCTTTTTCAAACCCTAGAATGAAAGTGAAGGAGGAAGAAGATGAGCTCAAAATGAGAAATAAGAAATCATCAAGAGAGAGAATCATCTAACCATGGTGAGTAAGTATCATATACTAACTCATGTAGAGACTTTACCATTGTTAATTATAGTGGTAAGGTTAGTTAATATATTAAGTAAAACAAAACAAGTGGAATAAGTCAAAGCATCCATAAGCTTCATGAAGCTTCATGTATGTGAGCTCATTTTCCATTTGTTTTAGAATTACTTAAATATAAAAACCTAACCATTATAATTATAATGGTGTATGTCTCATACACCCATGTAGTGTGTATCAACAACCATGATACAATTTGTACACTAATAAATATATATCACATATATATTAACTTGTGTACAAGTGAGAAAAATAAATGCATAAGTGAACCAATGTTAGTTAAATGTAAATTAGTATATCACATATACCATTATACACTAAATTATTAAATCAACATTTGACTTAATAATCCGATTATATCATATATAACCGACTAACATACAATGTATCGATTCATCGAATCAACTCTTGATTCGATAACTAGGTTATATCGCATACAACCGATCGATACAAACATCGCAAGAATAGAATACGGTATCACATACACGTATTATTCTCGGTCCTGCACATATCACATATGCGCTCCTATTTCGTTTTGCCTTAGCCAATACAACCTCTATGTAGGACTCTAAAGACTCGTCAATACGCCGGCAGTAGGTGATGATCATATCAAGCACCCACAAGCCATCAGCGGTACTAGCTGGACGTAACGGCTACCCGGGTATTGTGCGATCAGAAGATCAGCAAGTAAGCCCGCTCCAACTCCTGCAAAAGCCTGACAGTGACACTACCGTACAGTCCGGTCTCCTCATCTGATATGTCGCATATCAGTTCTAGGGGTGGTAAACGTCAGACCCTAATAACCGATAAGTCATGCTGATATGAGGCTCATAACGGGTCGAGAAACTACTGGTAACACTTACTAGTATATCTCTAAACCAGCCCTGGCCAGGGACTTCCCTGTTACGGCCAATCGAGCATAGCGCAACATCAACCCCCAATACCGGGAGAGACGAAACCCCTCCAATCGCTCATTGCCTTCATGTGACTCGGGACTGTACCCAAAAACCACCGTTTTGCATGCCCTCTTGGACGTGGTAAGGTGGAAATCAAAGCACAGTGGGAATCACACAAGACTCTATGAAGATCTTGGGTCTACAGACTAACCTGTACCAGTGTCACCAGAGAACTGCCATCTGACGTAAGGTATAATACCATCTGGGAGTTCTCGGCGAGTCCGTCCAGTGTACCCAGTCTCCACTGAGCACCCGTATATCATCTCTGATGTCAAACACTAATGGATATGGGATCATCCATCGCCGATCTGTATGGGTCGAGAAGGCATACGCTAGTCTACACTGGTATATCGATGCCCCGTCTCGATACACCCACGACTAGGGACCTTGAAAGATGTACTTATGGACTACCATGTCCCCACTAGTATGATCCACATCATAGTCCAGGCAGTCAAGTAGTCATCCTAAGGGCTTTACCAACATGTAACAGAGAGACAATCAGTATACACGTTAATGTAAAGATGCAGGGTTCCTAGGCACTCTCAAGAGGTCTCACAAGGCATCAACCATGCCAAATTCAAATTTTACGGTGCCGAGAAACCCTAGACTAGATCGTTAACTAGAAGTTTAGGCGAAAAACAAAACTAGTTAACAATTTAACTAAAAGAGAGAGGCTACAACCTTTGTAGATCCGGTTCTCCACTTCCTTAGCTCCACGTAGGCATCCTCTCGCTGTCCATCTCGAATCCCGGACTTAATCGTCGGCTTGATCGGAGAAATGGGCGGGCTAGGTCGTCGGCTTCGTGCCGAAGATGATCTACTTCGAGGCATCACAAGTTCAAGCTCCAACTCCGTCAACTTGTGAAACTTGTGAAGAAAACACCCTATACTACTTGGCAAGAGGTAGAGGGTGAAGAAATTGGAGGTGGTTTCACTTTAGAATTGGATTTCTCACACTTTAGCTCAAGTTGCCATTAATGGACTTAAGCTTTTTCTTTGAAGATGAAGAAGAAGATGAAGCTAGAATATGATAAGTGTTTTTTTTTAAAATGAAAAGAAAATAGATACTTATCATATACTAACTATGGTAGAGTGTAGAGAATAGACCATGGTTACTTGGAATGGTTAGGGTTAAGCATGAAGACAAGAATGGTTACAAAGTCAAAGCTTCATGAAGCTTCAACTAGAAACAAAGAAAGCCACCATTCTCTCCAAAATCTTTTCCAAATAAATGAATAAATAAATAAATGAATAAGCAAAACCCTAATCATCTTTTTAACCATGGTTTGATTCTTTACACTTAACCAATTAAACATGCATCATCAAACATGATACAAACATGTGCACAAAAGTATATCACATATACAACTTGCACATCAAGTGAGAAAATCCATTTAAAGTGAACCAATACTAGTTAATGCAAACTAATATATCAAATATATAATTATACATTAAATCATTAAATCAACACTTGATTTAACGATCCGGTCATATCGCATATAACCGACTAGTATCCTATGTATCGATTTATCGAATCAATGATTCGATAACTAGGTCATATCGTATACAACCATTCGAAACATTCATCGCGAGAATGAAATGCGGTATTGCATACACGCATTATTCTCGGTCCCGCACATATCTCATATGCGCTCCTATTTCGTTTCGCTTGAGCCAGGAAACCTCTGTGTAGGACTCTAAAGACTCGTCAATACGCCGGCAGCAGATGATGATCATATCAATCACCCACAAGCCGCAAGCGGTCTGCTAAACGTAACGGCCACCCGGGTATTGAGCGATCAGAAGATCGAAGAGCTAGCCCGCTCACACTCCTGTGAATCCAACCAGTAACACTTACCGTACAGTCCGGTCTGTTCGTCTGATATGTCGCATATCAAGTCTAGGGGTGGTATACGTCAGACCCCAATAACCGATAAGTCGTGCCGATGTGAGGCTCATAACGGGTCGAGAAACTACTGGTAACACTTACCAGCAAATCTCTGATCAGCCCTGGCCAGGGACTTCCCTGTTACGGCCAATCGAGCACAGCGCAACATCAACCCCCAATACCGGGAGAGACGAAACCCCTCCTATCGCTCATTGCCTCCATGTGACTCGGGACTGTGCCCAAAAACCACCGTTTTCCACGCCCTCATGGACGTGGTAAGGTGGAGATCAAAGCACAGTGGGAATCACACAAGACTCTATGACGATCTCGGGTCTACAGACTAACCTGCACAAGTGTCACCTGAGAACTGCCATCTGACGTGAGGTATAATACCATCTGGGAGTTCTCGGCGAGTCCGTCCAGTGTACCCAGTCTACACTGAGCACCCGTATACTATCTCTGATGTCAAACACCAATTGATATGGGATCATCCATCGCCCATCTCATGGGTCGAGAAGCGTATACGCCAGTCTACTCTGGTATATCGATGCCCCGTCTCGATACACCCACGACTAGGGACCTTGAAGGATGTACTTATGGACTACCATGTCCCCACTAGTATGATCTGCATCATAATCCAGGTAGTCAAGTACACATCCTAAGGGCTTTACCAACATGTAACTATAAGACAGTTTAAAGAGACAAGTGTACATGTTAAGATAAAGAGTAACCAGATAGCATACTATCATATCGAGCAAGAAAGTCATCTCTATATATGTCCAAGCATCCAATATAATACACATCATCTGTACAATACTGGCCTCTAGGGCATACACACAACTAACAATCTCCCACTTGCACTAGGGCCAGCTGCTGTAGTATCGCATACCGAGCATCCCGAAGAGTCTCTCAAACTGTATCTGGGGAATGGCCTTCGTGAGTGGATCCACCGTGTTGTTCTTCGTGTCAACTCTCCTGACCTCGATCTCCCGGCGATCAACTTTGTCCCGGATCAGGTGATACCGCCTCAGAATATGCCTGGATCGCTGATGGGACCTGGGTTCCTTGGCCAAAGCCACGGCTCCATTGTTATCGCAATACAAAGGTATTGGATGCTCAATGGATGGAACCACTCCAAGTTCAGTAATGAACTTCTTGATCCAGACAGCCTCTTTAGCAGCATCGTTGGCAGCGATGTATTCAGCCTCCATTGTCGAGTCTGCCACGGTTTCCTTCTTGGAACTCTTCCAGCTAACCGCCCCTCCGTAAAGGGTAAAGATAAAGCCCGACTGCGACTTAGAGTCGTCCTTATCACTTTGGAAGCTCGAATCGGTAAAGGACTCCACTTGGAGTTCTCCGTTACCATACACCAAGAGCATCTCTTTAGTCCTTCGCAAGTACTTGAGAATGCTCTTCACAGCTGTCCAGTGATTCTCTCCAGGATTAGCTTGATACCTGCTCACTACACTTAGTGAGTATGCAACATCGGGTCTGGTACATAGCATCACGTACATGATAGAGCCTACAGCCGAAGCATAGGGTATCCCTTGCATGCGAGCTCTCTCCAAATCAGTCTTGGGAGACATCTCTTTGGAGAGAGTGACTCCAGAGATCGTGGGCAAGTTCCCACGCTTGGATTCTTCCATACTAAACCTCTTTAGTATGGTGTCAATGTACCTGGATTGGGACAATCCCAATATCCGTTTGGATCTATCTCTATAGATCCTTATTCCCAATATGCAGGAGGCATCACCAAGATCTTTCATTGAGAATCTTTGTGATAAGAAGAGCTTGACCGATTGCAGCATAGGAATATCATTTCTTATCAAGAGTATGTCATCCACGTACAATACGAGGAAGACTACCCTACTCTCCGCTACCTTCTTGTAAATACAAGGTTCATCTGGGTTTTTGACGAAATCAAACTCTTTGATAACGACGTCAAAGCAGATGTTCCAACTCCGCGATGCTTGCTTTAATCCATAAATGGATTTAAGCAGCTTGCACACCTTCCCGCTGCTCCCACTGTCTACGAAGCCCTCTGGCTGAGTCATGTACACGCACTCTTCTAAATCACCATTTAGAAAGGCGGTCTTAACATCCATTTGCCAGATTTCGTAATCATGATATGCAGCGATGGCAAGCATGATCCGGATGGATTTAAGCATAGCCACTGGAGAAAAGGTTTCGTCATAGTCCACACCTGGTCTTTGAGGAAAACCCTTTGCTACAAGTCTAGCTTTGAAAGTCTCCACTTTCCCATCTACACCAAGTTTTTTCTTGAAGATCCACTTGCTCCCGATGGGTTTTACCCCTTTAGGAGCAACATCCAAAGTCCATACTTTGTTGGTGTACATGGATTCCATCTCGGACCGCATAGCATCCAGCCATTTCACTGAGTCCCTACTCGTGATGGCCTGCTCGAAGCTAGTTGGGTCATCATCCTCCATGATGCAATCCTCGCTCCCACCATCCATGAGAAACCCGTAGTATCTCTCAGGTTGGCGAGGAACCCTACTAGATCGGCGGAGTGGCTGAGGTTCATTGGGAGCTACTGAATCCTCTGGTTCCAATAAATCTTCTGTTGTGTTTTGTTCAGCTGGAACCTCTTCCAGTTCTACCTCAGAGCCACTAATCTCTTTTGCAAGAAATTCCTTTTCTAAAAAGGTGGCATGTTGAGCAACAAATACTCTTTGTTCCTCACTGTGGTAGAAGATATACCCTCGCGAATGTTTGGGATATCCAACAAATTTACACAAAACAGACCTTGCCTCGAGTTTGTCCGGTTTTTGTCTTTTGACATAGGCCGGAGAACCCCATATCTTAATAAAATTAAGATATGGTCTCTTCCCTTCCCATATCTCATATGGTGTGGTAGGCACAGATTTGGTGGGAACCCTATTCAGTAGGTATGCTGCTGTTTCCAGTGCATATCCCCAGAAGGAAACAGGTAACTCAGCTACACTCATCATAGAGCGCACCATATCCAATAGGGTGCGGTTCCTCCTTTCTGATACACCGTTGTGCTGTGGTGTATATGGAGGAGTTAGCTGAGAGAGAATCCCATTCTCTTTTAGGAAGTCCAGGAATTCAATGCTCAAGTATTCACCTCCTCGATCAGATCGTAGGATTTTAATACTTTTTCCGGTTTGGTTCTCGACTTCTTGTTTATATTCTCTAAATTTCTCAAAAGCTTCTGATTTGTGTTTCATCAGGAACACATATCCGAATCTAGAGAGATCGTCAGTGAATGTAATGAAGTATGAAGAACCATCCCTGGCATGTGTAGACATGGGACCGCATACATCACTATGTATCAGTCCCAAGAGTTCGGTAACTCTTTCTCCGTGTCCCGTAAACGGAGTTTTGGTCATCTTGCCTTTGAGACATGACTGGTAAGTGTCATAAGATGAAAATTCAAACGGATTCAAATATCTATCTTTATGCAACTTAGCCAGTCGTGTCGCATTGATGTGACCCAGTCTACAATGCCACAAGAAGGATTCGTTCAGTTCAGAACTCTTCCTCTTGTGTGTGTTTGTTATGCTCAGAACTGTTGATTGATTTAGAACATAAATGCCATTGCACAACGTGCCTGATCCAACCAACTTTTGGTTACGGAAAATGTTCATAACATTGTCCTGTAATACAAAATTATATCCCTCTTTACTTAATAAAGAAACTGATATAATGTTGCATATCACGTTCGGCATGTAATAGCATTCGTTCAGAACCAATGTATTACCAGTTGGTAACACAAGGTTATATTCCCCGAAAGTCTTAGCTGCAACAATTGCACCATTTCCAACTCTTATGTCTTTATCACCTTCTCCAAGTTCTCTACCTTTTCTAAGCCCATGTAACTGATTACATATATGGGATCCTGACCCGGTATCTAATACCCAGGACGTAGAGCAAATGGAGAAACAGTTCTCTGTAACGAACACACCCGAAGAAAATGCATCATCATGTACTTTCTTCATTCGGGTGGCATGGGAATCCTGGTATTCCCCTATATCCTGTTCATTCCTATAACTTTTATAAGAAAGAACGGAACCAACGTTCCCCAGCACATAATAACATGCGGGTTCGGTCAATACATCCATATTATTATCTTTATTAGGGCATGAAATGGTCGCTACCTGGAGAGAGATAGAAGAAAACACTTTAGCGTATGCTCTTGCAAGATCAGATTGGTTTTTATCTTATCTAATCAGGATGGCTCCCACTGGTTTTTATCAAATCTTCCTTCAAACCCTAAAAGGAAAGACTAGCCGGGATTAATTACACACTACAAGTTCGTGGATCTTTCAGCCAGGCCAGTGTCGGTACTTTGAGAGAGGTCCCCCGTGCTTTCGCACGAACCTAATTAATGTAAACCTCGTTTTCCCAGAGGCGTAACCCCGTTGACACCTACTTGATCGGCTAATTGTAATGTGCAAAACTCTCCCAGGAGTAACTCTTACTCGCAGTGGGTATCGGGATCCAACTATCTCATAGAAGGTATGCAATCTCATTGCAAATTTCAACACTTGAAATTCCCGATAATTTTTTGCCCCAAGCATCCTATGACCTTGACGGAGGTCAACAAACCACAGGGTGCAAGTCAAGTTCAACCCGTCATTTCTTGATTGAATCAAACCCACCCGCACGACCCTTGACAGAGGTCAACAAGGTCGTACGACTACCCTAATCCAATCTGCATCACATGCATAAGCAGATAAATACTAGTTAGCTACCGCACACTACGCCTTGACGGAGGTCAACAAACGTAGCACGAATACTAAGTAGGATTTATCTGAAATGACGGAGGGCTACGACAGGTTTTTCTGAAAACCTATTGCGTAATGAACTAGATATCGTTGTAGAATCAAATGAAGTTTTGAAATGGAGTGATTTTGAGGCTTTTCTAGTTTTGCTAAAGGGGTCACTCCCGGTGAAGGGATCGTCGGCCCTTTCCTCGTCGAATGAGGTGCGGGATATATCATATATATCACTGTGCAAAGCAGAAACTATAGAAGCAATCAAAAGTCAAACCGAGTGTGTAGCATCTGCCAGTTATCGCTAAAGGAGTCACTCCCGGTGAAGGGATCTCGGTCCTTTCCTCATCGAATAAGGTGCAGGATATATCAAATATACCGTTGTGCAAAGCAAGAACTGTAGCTACCTGTTTTTGTTCAAAATTTGATTCTACAACATCTTAGGCTTCTTTTCTTTCATTAATCACATTAATGAAGTCCCATCATTTAAATACCTAAAGCATCACAGATAAATACGACGTACACTTATGCCATCCGCATTCGCCTGGATGTCCCCTCGTGCACCGTTAGGTTAGGTAACTAACGGTAGAGCGGGGCAGGGCTAGCGCGGGTGTAAAACATAAGTAACGCCTATATAATATATCATATATACTATATACAGTATTTATCACAGAACATCACATGATCACATCACAGAAATCGCAGCAGAAAAATCATATGAAATATTGGATATACTAGGACGTCCGTGTTTTCAATACGAGCCAGTATAAAACACGGATTCCACGGTCGTGATGAATAGCCAATCCCACACCCGTAGACCCCTACGAGAGTGGCAAGCAACCCTACCAATTCTAGGGTTAGGAGACCCGGACTCGACTCCTCGAGATGGTCTCCCAGTGGACCCTAGAACCCGGTTACTTGTGCTCCCCTCCTTGGGTCTATCCTAATGCGGAAAAGTAAATAATATACAAAAGGGTGACATCTTCCGCAACCTGGAAGTGCCCCAATAAAAGAATATTACATACAAGTTTTTACATGAATGAAAATGAAAAACACTCATCTCACATAAAAAACCCCGGCTATTCAATCACGACAATCCAATATAACATATCGAGCAACACATAACATCACGTGTCATCAACGTAAGTAAATATGCGCATCCCAATTGTCGTTGACATATAGCAACGAAACCGGCGATATCACATATTACACTTACGGTCACAGAAAAGAAAGTGTAAAACTACAACAGTTGGAATACGCAACCTCTTTAGACATCACATGCCTAATCAAATGAAATACTTAGACATCACATGCCTAACAGTTATAAACCCCGCATTTTAGTCTCATTATCGAAAACTCTTTTCAATATCAAATGAAACTAAACCACTAGATTTATAACATTCATTCAGTTATCTCATAACTGTTTGTGAATTCCAATTATTGTATCCCATTCCAGATAATTAGAAAATGTTAAACTTTCCGATCGAACATTCAAACACCCAAGTTTTCCCGATACAGATCAACACATGAAACAAGTCTAAAAACATTCAGTTCGTGCCTCAGTACCAACGGTCCAGCCGTAGAAGGGTCAAGCCAACACCTCACATGTGGCACGCCGTACTGCCCCAAACCCTAAGGTTCAAAGGGCAGTTCAAGACGGTCACATAATCGAGTTAAGGTTTGTTGTCTTCTAGAGGGACCATCGCGTTACTTGCACTACTTAGAACGTCGTTAAACTACGGAAAAATCCAACACTTGGAAATTTCCCGACAGGGGAAAAATTGGGTATTTATATCCGGTCGAACTTTTTAACATATTCAAAAAATATCCGGAAAGCCACATAGACAAAGCTTGATAATCCGATCGAAACATCGAAGCTCTAAAACACCTCAGAAAATTCAACTCTTGAATAAATATTAAAAATACCCATAAAACTCAGCTGCTGAAATGATGAATTACTGTGCAAATATTACAGGAAAATCCCATCAGTTGGCCGCGGAGCCGCCACAGAAGCCAAGCTTCTGCCGCGGTTCCGCCGCACCTTTGACGGTTCATGAGGTAAATTTTGCACCGTAGTTCATAGAATTCCCTGCTGAATTTTTTAAGCATTTTTAATCTGGAAAATTCCCAGTTTTTAGAAAAAGTCCAGAGAGCATGATGTGTCAGGGTTTCGATGTGTATTCGGGGTTCAAACGTCGTCTAGACTTCGCCTAAGGCTCTAGCTAGGCTCTGATACCACTGTAGGGTTCCTAGGCACTCTCAAGAGGTCTCACAAGGCATCAACCATGCCAAATTCAAATTTTACGGTGCCAAGAAACCCTAGACTAGATCGTTAACTAGAAGTTAAGGCGAAAAACAAAACTAGTTAACAATTTAACTAAAAGAGAGAGGCTACAACCTTTGTAGATCCGGTTCTCCACTTCCTTAGCTCCACGTAGGAATCCTCTCGCTGTCCATCTCGAATCCCGGACTCAATCGTCGGCTTGATCGGAGAAATGGGCGGGCTAGGTCGTCGGCTTCGTGCCGAAGATGATCTACGTCGAGGCATCACAAGTTCAAGCTCCAACTCCTTCAAGTTGTGAAACTTGTGAAGAAAACACCCTATACTACTTGGCAAGAGGTAGAGGGTGAAGAAATAGGAGGTGGGTTCACTTTAGAATTGGATTTCTCACACTTTAGCTCAAGTTGCCATTAATGGACTTAAGCTTTTTCTTTGAAGATGAAGAAGAAAATGAAGCTAGAATATGATAAGTGTTCTTTTAAAAATGAAAAGAAAATAGATACTTATCATATACTAACTATGGTAGAGTGTAGAGAATAGACCATGGTTACTTGGAATGGTTAGGGTTAAGCATGAAGACAAGAATGGTTACAAAGTCAAAGCTTCATGAAGCTTCAACTAGAAACAAAGAAAGCCACCATTCTCTCCAAAATCTTTTCCAAATAAATGAATAAATAAATAAATGAATAAGCAAAACCCTAATCATCTTTTTAACCATGGTTTGATTCTTTACACTTAACCAATTAAACATGCATCATCAAACATGATACAAACATGTGCACAAAAGTATATCACATATACAACTTGCACATCAAGTGAGAAAATCCATTTAAAGGGAACCAATACTAGTTAATGCAAACTAATATATCAAATATATAATTATACATTAAATCATTAAATCAACACTTGATTTAACGATCCGGTCATATCACATATAACCGACTAGTATCCTATGTATCGATTTATCGAATCAATGATTCGATAACTAGGTCATATCGTAAACAACCATTCGAAACATTCATCGCGAGAATGAAATGCGGTATCATATACACGCATTATTCTCGGTCCCGCACATATCTCATATGCGCTCCTATTTCGTTTCGCTTGAGCCAGGAATCCTCTGTGTAGGACTCTAAAGACTCGTCAATACGCCGGCAGCAGATGATGATCTTATCAATCACCCACAAGCCGCAAGCGGTCTGCTAAACGTAACGGCCATCCGGGTATTGAGCGATCAGAAGATCGACGAGCTTGCCCGCTCACACTCCTGTGAATCCAACCAGTAACACTTACCGTACAGTCCGGTTTGTTCGTCTGATATGTCGCATATCAAGTCTAGGGGTGGTATACATCAGACCCCAATAACCGATAAGTCGTGCCGATGTGAGGCTCATAACGGGTCGAGAAACTACTGGTAACACTTACCAGCAAATCTCTGATCAGCCCTGGCTAGGGACTTCCCTGTTACGGCCAATCGAGCACAGCGCAACATCAACCCCCAATACCGGGAGAGACGAAACCCCTCCTATCGCTCATTGCCTCCATGTGACTCGGGACTGTGCCCAAAAACCACCGTTTTGCATGCCCTCATGGACGTGGTAAGGTGGAGATCAAAGCACAGTGGGAATCACACAGGACTCTATGACGATCTCGGGTCTACAGACTAACCTGCACAAGTGTCACCTGAGAACTGCCATCTGACATGAGGTATAATACCATCTGGGAGTTCTCGGCGAGTCCGTCCAGTGTACCCAGTCTACACTGAGCACCCGTATACTATCTCTGATGTCAAACACCAATGGATATGGGATCATCCATCGCCCATCTCATGGGTCGAGAAGCGTATACGCCAGTCTACTCTGGTATATCGATGCCCCGTCTCGATACACCCACGATTAGGGACCTTGAAGGATGTACTTATGGACTACCATGTCCCCACTAGTATGATCTGCATTATAATCCAGGTAGTCAAGTACACATCCTAAGGGCTTTACCAACATGTAACTATAAGACAGTTTAAAGAGACAAGTGTACATGTTAAGATAAAGAGTAACCAGATAGCATACTATCATATCGAGCAAGAAAGTCATCTCTATATATGTCCAAGCATCCAATATAATATACATCATCTGTACAATACTGGCCTCTAGGGCATACACACAACTAACAAAAGAGTAACCAGATAGCATACTATCATGTCGAGCAAAAAAGTCCTCCCTATATATGTCCAAGTATCCACCACAATATACATCACATGTATAGTAATGGCCTCTAGGGCATACATATAACTAACAATCTCCCACTTGCACTAGGGCCATTTGATAACAGTGGTTGTAGTATCTCATACTTAACCATCCCATAATAGTCTCTCTCTGGGAAAATGCCTTTGTGAGTGGATCCACCGTGTAGTCCTCTGAGTCTACTCTCCTGACCTCGATCCCCTGAAGATCAACCATCTCCATGATCAGGTGACACTGCCTTAGAATATGTCTGGATCACTGATGGGACGGGCGTTCCTTGGCATAAGCCACAACTCCATTGTCACACAATGGAAGGAACGAAGTTCATCTCATGAACTAATATACACCCAGACTTCCTCTTTTGGTAGTATCTTTGGTAGCGATGTATCCAGCCTTTATCGTCTAGTATGCCACGGTATCTAGCTTGGAACTCTTCCAACATACCGTCCCTTTACTGAGGGTAAAGACAATACCTGTGACTGACTTTCAGTCGTCCTTATCACCCTGGAACCCTTCCAGTGATTCTCCCTAGGATCGATTGATACCATCTCACTACAACTAGTGAGTATCCTAACATCCAATTAGATCTATCTCATAGATCCAAAACCCAGGATTTAGTAGGTATCACTTTGATCCTATATGGAGAATTATTGTGATAAGCGGAGATTGATCGAGCGTAGCATAGGAAACTCCTTCCCTATCTAGAGTATGTTATCCACGTACTCTACGAGGATCACCACCATACTCCGTACTACCATTTTGTATATACAAGGTTCATCTACCATTTTGATGAAGTCAAACTCTTTGACCACCACATCAAAACAGATGTTCCAACTCCGCGATGCCTGCTTTATCCTATAAATCATCTTGCACACGTTTCCGCTGCTCCAACTGTCTACGAATCCCTCTGGCTGTGTTCTTATAGACGCTCTCTTCTAAATCAACATTTAGAAAAGTAGTCATGACACCCAACCGCCAGATATCGTAGTCATGGTATGTAGCCGTGGTAAGTAGGATCTGGATGGACTTAAGCATAGCTTTGAAAGTCTCAACTTTTCCATGTACACCAAGTAATCTTCTCAAGATATACTTGCTCCTGATGGGGATTTAACCCTTCAGATAAAGCAACCAAAGTCCATACTTTGTTGGTGTATAAGGATTCCATCTCAGATCTGTAAGTGCACGGCGGCGCCCCGGCTGTCAATCCGATGCCGGAATGCGGAAGCGGTGATTTACAATAACTTTTCAAACCGGCACAACCGCACACTATAAACCCGGATCATGCCATTAAACTAGTCCTAGCTATCTAGAGAGGGGTTAGAGAGATATACCGAGCGATCCGTGTCCTTCGGTCTTCTCGTCATCGTCCCGATCTCCCCGCGGAATCTCCGGTCTCCACCATGTCGCCGGAAGGGCACCACATCGCCGGCTTCTTTTATGGGCTCCCACCTCTGGACCGAGGCAACTCGGGCACGAAGTTGGCGAGCCGACGTGCCCAAGATTTGCTGTAGAATAAGTGTGGAACTTTATGTCTCATGGGGTTTATGGAGGTTGCCATTTGGTGGAGGAAATGAAGTGTAAACTTTGGAGGTGGTGTTATGGGATTTTGCAAAGCCAAATGAGAACCAAATCCCACACAAGAAATTTGGACAGCCCCCTAATGAGCTTGGCCGGCCATGCATAATAGGAGAGAGGAGAGAATAATACCAAGGGGGGTGTGGATCAAAAATGATACAAGAGAGAGAAAGAAAAAGGATCATGATCAAGCATGATAACAAGCTAAATCCAACACACCACCACAACCATCATGATACCACAAGTCAAAGCATGATGACTAAAGAATGTCAAGCAATGATGGATTAATCAAGTCAATGGATGGTGCACCCATCATGAAAACCATCATGATGCAACAATATGCAAATAACACCCTCCACAAATACTTATTTGCACAAATGCAAATAAGCCCTCCTCCACCAAACTTCGGCCAATGAAAGATACAAAGGTAAATGGCCGAAACGGAAAGTAAACTGGCAACTCCAGAAAACTGGTCCCGTAATAAATTACGGGAAAACCCCGCTACTGTATATACATACCCGCATTTGTATTCCGACCGAAATACAAATGCAATGAGACAAAATCTACACTGTACTATACTAGGATCCGGCTTAAACCAAAGCCGGCTAGTATTATCCGTCCGATCATTATCCGTGCAATACCGCATATATCTGATCGAACCCTGCCATATCTCCATACAGCCTCTACAGCGTTTCGCCCGAAAACTTGAGCAACTGTCTGTGGGGGACTCTAAAGACTCGTCAATACTATGGCTGTGGATTTAACCACTAGCACGTCAAAGGTATTAGCCATACGTGACGGGCTACCAGCTATTGACCAAAAGGGACGTCAATGAGCGAACTCATTCTGACACCCTACTGAGCCTGTC
Organism: Agapanthus africanus; assembly: GCA_030015575.1. Taxonomy (NCBI): domain Eukaryota; kingdom Viridiplantae; phylum Streptophyta; class Magnoliopsida; order Asparagales; family Amaryllidaceae; genus Agapanthus; species Agapanthus africanus. The sequence goes on along the minus strand of CM057347.1, from coordinate 197,619,214 downwards.
AGTGACAATATCCGTACAGTCCGGTCCGTTCGTCTATGAGCATCGCATGGCGGGCCTAGGGGGTTGGTAAAATTCAGACCCCCAAAAGCGGTACAAGTCGTGTCGTAGTGTAGCCCAGAACACCCTGAGATACTACTGGAATACCTACCAGTAAATCTCCTGCCTTGGCCAAGGACTTTTCATGTACTGGCTCTCCTAGACACAGCGCGAACTCACCCCCAATACCGGGAGAGACGAACCCCTGAAGATCCGCTCACAGCCTCCATGTGGCTCGGGACTGTACCCAACTAAAACCTGTTTGCATGTCTCCTTTGAGCGTGGTAGGGTAGTAATAAAAGTACAGTGGGAACTCACACGAGACAAATGACGATCCCCAGGTCGATGAACTAACCTGTACACATGTTACCAGGGAACTGCTATCTGACGTCAGGTATAAGACCAACTAGCATGTTCCCGGCGAGTCCTGTCCGGTGTACTCATAACCACATGAGCACCTGTATACATCTTAGGTGAACCAACTGACACCAGTGGCTTGTGAGACCGGCCACTGCCTCTCGTTGGGGTCTCGACTGTATACACTAGTCTACTCTGGAGTATCGATGCCCTGTCTCGAAACTCCCACGACTAGGGACCTTTTAAGGATGTGCTTATAGACTACCAGCTCTCACGTATATGATCGCCTTCATACTGCTGGCAGTCAAGCAAGAATCCTAGAGGCTCTATCAACTTGTAATAGCGACCTGTCAGGTCACCTAAAGCAGTACACGATGATAAAGGTAAACCAGATAGCATACTATCATCTTGAGTAAGACTGTCCTACCGGAATAGGTCCTCCCTCAATCATTGCAATCATGTGCCTGTGATCCAATAATTGACTCTGAGGGCACTATCTCCAACAATCTCCCACTTGCACTCAAGGCTAATTATTGCGATGTCGCATACTTACAGCCCGTGTGATACCGAACACCCAACTCCCCTACTTGTCAGTCTCACAAATCTCGTTTGCGAAACTATTGCGTTCGAGGAATAGCCTTAGTGAGTGGATCCGCTGTGATGTTTCTTTCTATGCCTCTCTATATCTCAAGTTAGCGGAGAATGCCATCTCCTAAAATGAGCAATACTTGTCTTAGAATGTGTCTGGATGTCTGATGGGACCTAGCTCATAAAGAACTCTAAATCTAAACTTCTTAGACTGTATCGTCAACTGAACTTAATCAGTATCCTACACCATGCCTCTCTCAGTATTTCCTTGGACCACCTGTCCAAAATACTGCCCCTCGTTAGAAGGAAAACTATAACTCTGACAACCTCCCTGTCGTCCAAGTCACCTTGGAAGCCTGGAATGATAACTGTCTCCCGAATGAGGCTGTCGTTATCATATCCCTAGAACATCCACTTATGTTCTAAAACTGCTTCCGACTGTTTCTCCAGGATTGGATCAATGTTAACTTATTGCATCTAGTGCAAAAACAACATCTGGTGTGATACTTGACATCTCATGATTGACTCAATTACCTAAGCAAGTGATCTGCCAATCATGCACATCCCTCTCCCCTTTAGTCTGTAAGACACCTTTAGAGAGGGTGACTCCATCATCTGCAGGTACACTACCGTGCATGGAGTCGTCCATTCTAAATACTCATAGAATGCTGTCTAAGTACCCAGATTGGGAAACTACCCAAATCTAGATCTAAAACTATAGATCTAGTAACCAGAATGTCTGATATAATATCCATATCCTTTGTGGAGAAACCACTGTGTGACAACCAAAGTATAACCGATCGTAGTAAAGGAATTTCACTTCCTACTCTGTGTATGCCATCCAAATACCAGGACATCAAACCCTACTACCTTCTTAACAGATCTATCCCCTATTCTGATGAAGTCAAACCTATAACTGTCATGTCAGAAATAGATGATCTATCTCCGCTACATCTGCTTTAGTCTATAAATAGACATAAGCCACTTGTCCACCAATTCTTCCGCTGCTCCCACTGACCACGACAACCCTCTGGCAGAGTCATATACACGTACACTTCTAAAGCTAGTTTAGAACGACGCTATACTCATCCTCCTGCTGGGTCTCATGGTCCGGAACAACAGCAATGGCAAGCCTGGGTAAACAAGAACTTCCCTGTCACCGTCCTTGAGGCTACCGGAGTACCTCTCGGGTGCCTGAAGTTACCCACCTTATCTGCGGAGTGGCCAATGGAATGCCAAACCAGATTGAATCTTTAGGTTCTTATCAAATTTTCTGTAATCGTTTGCGGTTCTGGAATCACTTCCAGTTCTACCATACTCCCACTACTGTTTTCTGAAAAAATCCATTTTACTTAAAACTGTGGCGAGTCTAGAACAATATCACTATTGATCTTCCAGATGGTAGAAAGTCAACCCTCGTCATAGCCTGGGTCAACCCACAAACAGCCATTACAGAAACGTGCCTTGAGTTATCCAGAGTCTGGTTTTAAGCATAGGCCGGACAACTCCCCGTACCTTAACATCGTTAAGATATGAAATGTTCTGTATCCAATATAGAAACAGAGGCACTGATTTAATTGAACCAGATTCAAATCATGCAGCTGTATCCAGTGCATGTCAACTAAATGGAAGGAGGCCGATCAGCGTTACTCAACTTAGGAATGCTTCCAATTATGAGTAACCTGAAAGAGAAGCAAGTTCTCTTAATCATTACTATCAACTGAATACCCTACACAAGTATCTACATCTTCGATCACCTTGAAGAATCCTGATACTTGCAATACTTGGTTCTCTACTTTATTCAAATACCTATAACTTCTCAAAATTCGGACCCTGTGTTTCTACGAAACACCTGTCTAAAAACTAGAGAAGTCATAAGTAAACCGAATATAGTACGAGAACCAACCCCTTTGTCCTCATGGACACTGGACAACATACAATACTCTGTATAAGTCCCTTGAGTCTAATAACTCAGTCCCTGCGTGTCGTTGGTTGAAAACTGTACTATGGTTATGAAGAATTACACCGCTGTTTAATGCTCCTTACCTAACCATCCACTGATATAGGTAAATGTCATAGACATAATTTCAAAAAGGTATATCTCACTCTATAAAAATAGACGTACAAATATATCAATTTGAAATTGGTGCATAACAGCGGATATTCAAAACCAAATATTTGCCGTCCGGCAAACAACCCAGGTGAGTTCCTCAAATATCACCGATTACAACGAATCCCGATATAATGAGGATGATCACCCAATTCCCAATAACTTACTCCCACTCATCATCTGTAAAACCATACAGATGTGAGAATCAAACTTGGTAAATACATACTCTGGAGCAAGTGTCTAATTAGGAAATCAGTTTTCTTTTAACAGTATACAGTGAAACTGAAACATTGAAATATTTCGATGGGGTATCCTGGTATTCCTAGTAATGCCTCTTCCATTATCAGGTTCACAACTGTAACTGTATAATTCTTTGCCATCTCTCCAAATCCCTTCATATGTCTTTAGTCATTACCTTCTGTGCACCCCTTTAGGCCAAATGGTTTTCTTCCTTCCCTACCGTTCGGCACCAGCCTATGGTTTAGAAGAAGACTATCCAATAAGCATAATGCGTGTACTATCCTAATCCTAGGAGCACTCGCAATGCGAGAGAAGGTGAAGATAAAAGACAACTGAATAAACCTTATTCCTATTTCTCCTGAACCAGAATCCATCCCCGAACTGGAACAAGTTCCTTTCGAGTTCGTATATAACCATACGATGGAATATCCAATAAACTGTGGATCTTCGTAGTGATACGGAGTGTCCTGGAGAAATACAAAGGTGAAGTGGGAGTGGTAATGAAATACTTGGTTTGGTCGTGAATAGCAGTCGCAATTTACTTTGCCCTCCTTCTAATCCCTTTCTTTGTCTTTACATAATACCTTCTGTACACCATCGTTAGGCTAATTGGTTTTCTTCATTCCCTACCGTTCGGCACCTGCCTATGGTTTGGAAGAAGACTATCCAATTTGCGTAATAGGTGTACTATCCCCTAATCTAAGGGGCACTCGCAACCTGAGAGAAGGTAAAAGGAAAAGACAACTGAATAGTCCTATTCGTTTTCTGCAGAACCAGAAACCATCCTCGAATAAATCCCTTCGAGTTCGTATATAACCATACGATGGTTTTGTCCAATGGAAGTGGACGTTCGTAGTAATGCGGGGTGTCCTGGAGAAAAGGGTAAAAGTAAGAGTGGCAATGAGGTCTGCAACTCTGACAATCCAAAAGCCAGTGTTAAGAAGGTTCGGTTAATTTGGTCACTGAGTCATAGTCTAGGGTCAGGTCAATGGTCGCTGCCAAAGAGAGAGAGAAAAGAAACACTCAGCGTGCACTCTAACCTAGATCAGAATGGTTACCAATTTATCTAATCTGGAAACCTCCCACTGTACCGTCAAATTCTCCTCCAAACCTAAAAGAAGAATTAGTCGGGATGTCCCGAGGAGTAAACCAACTCATCAGTGGGAATCGGGATCCAACTATCACCTCATGATAACGTGACGGAATCCGCTCACGCTATCATACTCCAGAAGGTATACGCATATCTGGCAAGTTTCAGTTTCTTTAGAAACTCCCGATGTGATTTTTGCCCCATGCTCTTATGACCTTGACTTTGGCCAACATATCATAAGTCACATGTCAAGTTCTACCCGTCATTCTCCAGGTTAATTTGAGCCCACCCGTACATACCCTTGACTTTGGCCAAAATAGTAGTACGACTGCCCCAAACCAACGCATATATCTATGCTGCATATGAATACCCAATAGCTACCAATCACTGTGCCTTGACTTTGGCCAACATACACAGCTTGAATACTATTTACCACCCATATAAAATGACGGAGGGCTACGAATGGTTTCTGGCGAAAACCTTTAACGTAATGAACTTGATATCGTTGAAGGAACGGATAGCTTTTAAAAATATAGTGACGAAAACCTTTGCTAAAGAGGTCACTTCCAGTGAAGGGATCTCGGCTCTTTCCCCGTAGAATGAGGTGCAGTATATTCCAACTGAATACCACGATGCAAAGCAAAAGTAATCGGCTATAGTGAAGTTATTGCCCTGACGCAAACTTTTGTCCAAGGGGTCACTCCCGGTGAAGGGATCTCGGCCCTTGCCTCGTCGACTAAGGAGCAGGATATTCCAACTGAATACCACTGTGCAAAACAAAAGTGAACGTCCTTGCAAATAATAGCTTTTTGAAAAGTGTTCCAACAACATCAGATTAGGTTTGTTTTAACTTGCATTGATCCGAATAAACGCAGTCCCATCAATTGATCACACCAATAAAGAACGAAAATAATGACGTACGTATATGCCATCCGCATTCGCCACTGGGTCCCGTCATTACCCGTTAGGTTAGCTAACTAACGACAGAGCGGGGACTGGACTAGCGCGGATGCAAAACATATACAACATCTACTAATATATATAATATATAATTTTCGCTCAAGGCATGATAAAATGCAACATCACAGAAATGTACAGCATCACAGAACAATACAGATATCTGGGATCCCCGGGTTTCACAGAGCCGCTACTGAAACCCGACGTTCCCCTGGTCGTGTGGATAGCCTGTGCAATGAAATCCTAGACCCCTACGGGCGTGGCAAGCTACCCGCCAAAACCTGAAGCGAGGCAGCCCCCTTCAGCAACGTGAATGGACCACCCAGCACTTCATGAAATCCGGTAACTTGGGCACCCCTCCTGGGTCAACCTGTACCCCCTACGAGTGCGGCGAATAGCCCGCCAATTCTAGAGTAAATCCCCCTCCGTCTCAATGCCATGAGATGCGGGCTTGTTTCCTTCTAGAACCCGGCTATCCGTGCACCCCTCCACGGGGCAATCCTAGTACAGAAAGTAAAATATACATACAACGGGTACATCGACCGCAACCTGGTCATGCCCCAAAAGAATAATATACAAACAGGCAGTGACGACAGTCCACATGTCGGACGCTCGCCCCGCAATATCAAATGTACATAATACAACAAAAACTGTACTAGCATTGCATCCAGGCTATCCCCCACGACCAATCGGCAACATCACAGCACAATCACAGAACATCAACATGAATGTCACGTTCGCAAATCCGTCTAACCGGGCTATAGCAGTTAGACAGGATTTACCGATCGAGTGACATTCACGGTCGCAGATATAATGTAAAAACTGTGAACTAATGTGTTTAAAATATCCGATCGATCAAAAACTACCAAGTGGGCCCCAAGCACTACTGTAGCACATAAAGAAATTCTGGACCCAAAAAGAATGTTCCAAAAGCCCTATTTTCAAGTCAGGAGGCCTCTGTAAAAAACTGATGCACTGAACTTACATGGTGGCAGCGGAACCGCGGCCCAAACAGGGGTTTGGCCGCGGTTCCGCGGTGGTATGATGGGTTCATGCAACAAAATTTTACCAGAGTTCTCCTACTTCCCTGAACAGTATTCTGAGACAACCTGAAAAATTTTTGGAGTCCAAAAAATTTCGACAGAAACTGATGCTATTCAAAACGCGGATTTTGGAATTATTTTGTTCGATCGCAAATGTAAACACATTAGACAAATCTAGAGTAGGTTAATGGCGAGGCTGTGATACCACTGTAAGTGCACGGCGGCGCCCCGGCCGTCAATCCGACGCCGGAATGCGGAAGCGGTGATTTACAATAACTTTTCAAACCGGCACCACCGCGCACTATAAAACCGGATCGTGCCATTAAACTAGTCCTAGCTATCTAGAGAGGGGTTAGAGAGATATACCGAGCGATCCGGGTCCTTCGGTCTTCTCGTCGTCGTCCCGATCATCCCGCGGAATCTCCGGTCTCCACCACGTCGCCGGAAGGGCACCACATCGCCGGCTTCTTTTACGGGCTCCCACCTCTGGACCGAGGCAACTCGGGCACGAAGTTGGCGAGCCGACGTGCCCAAGATTTGTTGTAGAATAAGTGTGGAACTTTATGTCTCATGGGATTTATGGAGGTTGCCATTTGGTGGAGGAAATGAAGTGTAAACTTTGGAGGTGGTGTTATGGGATTTTGTAAAGCCAAATGAGAACCAAATACCATACAAGAAATTTGGACAGCCCCCTAATGAGCTTGGACGGCCATGCATAATGGGAGAGAGGAGAGAATAATACCAAGGGGGGTATGGATCAAAAATGATACAAGAGAGAGAGAGAGAAAAAGGATCATGATCAAGCATGATAACAAGCTAAATCCAACACACCACCACAACCATCATGATACCACAAGTCAAAGCATGATGACTAAAGAAAGTCAAGCAATGATGGATTAATCAAGTCAATGGATGGTGCACCCATCATGAAAACCATCATGATGCAACAATATGCAAATAACACCCTCCACAAATACTTATTTGCACAAATGCAAATAAGCCCTCCTCCACCAAACTTCGGCCAATGAAAGATACAAAGGTAAATGGCCGAAACGGAAAGTAAAATGGCAACTCCAGAAAACGGGTCCCGTAATAAATTACAGGAAAACCCCGCTACTGTATATACATACCCACATTTGTATTCCGACCGAAATACAAATGCAATGAGACAAAATCTACACTGTACTATACTAGGATCCGGCTTAAACCAAAGCCGGCTAGTATTATCCGTCCGATCATGATCCGTGCAATACCGCACGTATCTGATCGAACCCTGCCATATCTCCATACGGCCTCTACAGCGTTTCGCCCGAAAACTTGAGCAACTGTCTGTGGGGGACTCTAAAGACTCGTCAATACTATGGCTGTGGATTTAACCACTAGCACGTCAGAGGTATTAGCCATACATGACGGGCTACCAGCTATTGACCAAAAGGGATGTCGATGAGCGAACTCATCCTGACACCCTACTGAGCCTGTCAGTGACAATATCCGTACAGTCCGGTCCGTTCGTCTATGAGCATCGCATGGCGGGCCTAGGGGGTTGGTAAAAGTCAGACCCCCAAAAGCGGTACAAGTCGTGTCGGAGTGTAGCCCAGAACACCCTGAGATACTAGGGGGTTGGTAAATCTCCTGCCTTGGCCAAGGACTTTTCATGTACTGGCTCTCCTAGACACAGCGTGACCTCACCCCCAATACCGGGAGAGACGAACCCCTGAAGATCCGCTCACAGCCTCCATGTGGCTCGGGACTGTACCCAACTAAAACCTGTTTGCACGTCTCCTTTGAGCATGGTAGGGTAGTAATAAAAGTACAGTGGGAACTCACACGAGACAAATGACGATCCCCAGGTCGATGAACTAACCTGTACACATGTCACCAGGGAACTGCTATCTGACGTCAGGTATAAGACCAACTAGCATGTTCCCGGCGAGTCATGTCCGGTGTACTCATAACCCAATGAGCACCTGTATACATCTTAGGTGAACCAACTGACACCAGTGGCTTATGAGACCGGCCACCACCCCTCGTCGGGGTCTCGACTGTATACACTAGTCTACTCTGGAGTATCGATGCCCTGTCTCGAAACTCCCACGACTAGGGACCTTTTAAGGATGTGCTTATAGACTACCAGCTCTCACGTATATGATCGCACTCATACTGCTGGCAGTCAAGCAAGAATCCTAGGGGCTCTATCAACGTGTAATAGCGACCTGTCAGGTCACCTAAAGCAGTACACGATGATAAAGGTAAACCAGATATCATACTATCATCTTGAGTAAGACTGTCCTACCAGAATAGGTCCTCCCTCAATCATTGCAATCACGTGCCTGTGATCCAATAATTGACTCTGAGAGCATTATCTCCAACAAGATCGATAAGCATCCATCCATTCTTACAGAGTCCCACTCCTGATGGCCTGCTTGAAACTAGTTGGGTTATCATCTCATGATGCAATCCTCGCTCCCACTGTCATAGAGAAAACCGAAGTATCTCTCAGGTGGGTGAGGAACCCTACTAGATCGGTGGAGAGGCTGAGGTTCATTGGAAACTATTGAATCCTTTGGTTCTACCAAATCATCAGCTGCAGTTTGTATAGCTGGAACTCCTTCCAGTTCTACATAACAGACCTTGCCTCGAGCTTGTCCGGATTTTGCTTTTAAACATAGGCCGGACAACCCCAAATCTTAACAAACTTAAGATATGGGCTCTTCCCTTTCGATATCACATATGAAGTGGTAGGCAACTGATTTGATTTGAACCCTATTCAATAGGTATGCAGCTTCTCAAGCGCATAACACCCAAAAGGAAATAGGAAACTCAGTAGTACTCATCATAGAGCTCACCATATCACATAGGGTGCTATTGCTCCGCCACGATACACCGACATGCTGTGGTGTATACGGAGGAGTAATGCTGAGAGAGAATCTCATTCTCCTTTAGAATAGTCCAGGAATTCCGTGCTCAAGTATTCTCCTCCTTGATCTCATCAAAGGACATAATACTTATACCCATTTTTAGTTCTCTACTTCTAACTTATATTCTGTGATTATCTCAAAAGGTTCGGACTTGTGTTTCAACAGGAACATATGTCTGAATCTTGAGAGATCATCAGAGAATGTAATGAAGTACAAAGAACCGGTCTTGGCATGTATAGACAGGGGACCTTCATACATCAGCATGTATCAATCCCAAAAGTTCACTAACTCTTTCTCTGTTTCCAATAAACAGAGCTAAGGTCAACTTATCTTTGTGACATGACCGGCAAGTTTCACAAGATGTAAATTCAAACTAATTTAAATATGCATCTAAATGTAACTTCAGCTAGTCGGGTCGCATTGATATGACCTAGTCTACAATACCTCAAGAAGGATTTGTTCATTTTTGAACTCTTCCTCTTGTGTGTGTTCTGTTTACTATGAACTGTAGTTTGATTTAGAACATCAATGCTTTTAGATAACGTGCCTGAACCGATCAACTCTTGATATAGGAAATGTTCAAAACATTATCCAAAAATACAAAATTATATCCTTTCTTTACTAATAAAGAGACTGATATGATTTTGTATATCAGGTTCGGTATCTAATAACATTTGTTCAGAATCAATGTATTCTAGTAATACAGGGTGATAGTGACCAACAGACTTGGATGCAACACTTGCACCATTTTCTGTCTCATGAAACTTATCATCTGTTCTCAGTTCTCTTCCTATCTGTAGCCCATGTAATAGATTGCATATGCGGGATCCTGATCCGGTATCACATACCCAGGACGTAAAGGATACTGAGAAACAGTTCTCTGTAATGAACACACCCGAAGAAGATGCATCATCATGCAGTTTCTTCGTTTGGGCGGCACGGGAAATCTGGTATTCCCCAATTTCCTGCTCTGTCTTATAATAATTATAAGTTGGAGCGGGACCAACGTTCCCCAGCTCAGTATAACAAGCGGGTTCGGTCAATTACATCTGTATTATTATCTTGATTAAGGCGTGATATGGTCTCTACCTGGAGAGAGAGAGAGAAGAAAACACTCAACGTATGCTCTTGCAAGATTAGATTGGTTATCTAATATATCTATCAGGATGTCTCCCACTGTTTTAATCAAATCTTCCTTCAAACCCTAAAAGGAAAGACTAGCCGGGATTAATTACACGCTACAAGTTCGCCAATCTTTTAGCCAGGCCAGTGTCGGTACTTTGAGGGAGGTGCCCCGTGCTTTCGCACGGACCTAATTAAAGTAAACCTCGTTTTCCCAGAGGCGTAACCTCGTTAACACCATTCTAGACACTTACTTGATCGGCTAATTGTAATGTGTAAAACTCTCCTAGGAGTAACTCTTACTCACAGCGGGTATCGGGATCCAACTATCTCATAGAAGGTATGCAATCTCATTGCAAATTTCAACACTTGAAATTCCCGATAGTTTTGCCCCTAGCACCCTATGACCTTGACGGAGGTCAACAAACCATAGGCTACTAGTCAAGTTCAACCCGTCATTTCTTGATTGAATCAAACCCACCCGCACGACCCTTGACGGAGGTCAACAAGGTCGCACGACTACCCTAATCCAATCTGCATCATATGCATAAGCAGATAAATACTAGTTAGCTACCGCACACTACGCCTTGACGGAGGTCAACAAACGTAGCACGAATACTAAGTAGGACTTATCTGAAATGACGGAGGGCTACGACAGGTTTTTCTGAAAACCTATTGCGTAATAAACTTGATATCGTTGTAGAATCAAATGATTTTAAAATGGAGTCTTTTTGAGGCTTTTCTAGTTTTGCTAAAGGGGTCACTCCCGGTGAAGGGATCGTCGGCCCTTTCCTCATCGAATAAGGTGCAGGATATTTCACAAATATCACTATGGAAAGCAAGAACTAGAAAAACAATCAAAAGACCAAACCGAGGGGTGTAGCATCTGCCAGTCATTGCTAAAGGGGTCACTCCCGGTGAAGGGATCTCGGCCCTTTCCTTATCGAATAAGGTGCAGGATGTTCTACAAGGAACACCGCGATGCAAAGCAAGAACTGTAGCTACCTGTTTTTGAAAATTCGATTCCACAACATCTTTAGGTTTCTTTTCTTTCATTAATCACATTAATGAAGTCCCATCATTTAAGTCACCTAAATATCACAGATAAATACGACGTACACTTATGCCATCCGCATTCGCCTCGATGTCCCCTCGTGCACCGTTAGGTTAGGTAACTAACGGCAGGGCAGGGCAGGGCTAGCGCGGGTGTAAAACATACGTAACGTCTATATAATATATCATATATACTATATACAGTATCTATCACAGCACATCACATGATCACATCACAGATATCGCAGCAGAAGAAACATATGAAACATTGGATATACTAGGACGTCCGTGTTTTATTTTGAGCCTCTATAAAACACGGATTCCATGGTCGCGATGAATAGCCAAACCCACACCCCTAGACCCCTACGAGAGCGGCAAGCAACCCTTCCAATTCTAGAGTTAGGAGACCCGCACTCGACTCTCGAGTTGGTCTCCCACTGGACCCTAGAACTCGGTTACTTGTGCTCTCTTCCTTTGGTCTATCCTAGTGCAGAAAAGTAAATAATATACAAATGGTGACATCAACCTCAACCCAGAAGTGCCCCAATAAAAGAATATTACATACAATTAATTTTACATGAATGAAAATAAAAACTCTCATCTCATATAAAACCCCCGGCTATTCAAAACGCGTCGATCCAATATAACATATCCAGCAACACATAACATCACATGTCATCAACGTAAGTAAACATGCGCATCCCAATTGTCGTTGACATATAGCAACGAAACCGGCGATATCACATATTACACTTACGGTCGCTGAAAAGAAAGTGTAAAACTACAACAGTTGGAATCCGCAATCTCCTTAGACATCGCATGCCTAACAGTTATAAATCCCCGCATTTTAGTCTCCATATCGAAAACACTTTTCAATATCAAGTCGGGCAATTCAACAAGATTCCCGATAAGTGATCGAATGTTCGTCGCAAACTTTAGTAGACGGCCGCACCCCCGGATGCCGTCGACGAAGTGCACTAAGGCGGAACACCGCTGCCGCGAGCACCCGAACGGATGTTTTCGGCGACGGGGTTCTCCTACAGTCACTTGGTCGGGGCTATAGGGCATGGCTGTCTATTAAGTTTACCCGGCGAGTATCCGCGTACGCTGCGTGATTGCGACGAACTTTTGATCACATCAAAATTCCGTGGCAACCGATCATCTGAGACTAAACTGCTATGTTTATAACATTCAAATTAGTTATCTCATAACTGGATGTGGATTCCAAATATTGTATCACATTCCAGATAAATAGACAATGTTAAACTTTCCGATCGAATAATCAAACACCCAAGTTTTCCCAATAGCTCAACACTTGAGGGGAGTTTAAAAACATCCATTTCACGCCACAGTACCAACGCTCCAGCCGTAGAAGGGTCAAGCCAACGCCTCACATGTGGCACGCCGTACTGCCCCAAATCCTAAGGTTTAAAAGGCAATTCAAGACGGTCACTTAATCGAGTTAAGGTTTGTTGTCTTCTAGAGTGTCCATCGCGTTACTTGCACTACTTAGAACATTCTTAAACAACGGAAAAATCCAACTCTTGGAAATTTTCCGGGTCGGGAAAAAGTGAGTTATTGATATCCGTTCGAACTTTTTAACACGTTCTAAATTACCCGGAAAACACATAGACGAAGTTAAACTTTCCGATCGAATCAACGAACTCCCAATACAACCCAGAAAACTCAACTCTTGAGTATAAATTAAAATTACCCAGAAAACAGAGGAATCTTATAAGAACATTACTGTGCAAACAGTGGACAAAGAAGCTACAGTGTGGCCGCGGAACCGCCGCTCGACCTAGGGTACGGCCGTGGTTCCGCGGCGCCTTGATGGAGTTGGGCCCACGTGTTGCACAGTAATTCATAGAAAACCCTGCTGAATTTTTTGAGTATTTTTAATTACGAAAAATCCCAGTTTTGAAAAAATTCACAGAAAAGGGTTTTGATTAGGGTTTCGGGGTTCGATCGGGTTTCTAACATCGTCTACACTATGCCTAAAGCTCTAGCTAGGCCCTGATACCACTGTAGGGTTACTAGGCACACTAACAAGACTCTACAAGGCATTGACCATGCCCGTTTAAAATTTTATGTGCCTAAAAACCCTAAGCAAGATCTTGTACTAGAGTTTAGGCGAAACTAAAATAGCAAGTAAACATCTTTACTCTAAAGGAATACGAAATACAACCTTTGTAGATCGGTCCTTCACTTCATATGCTCCTTGATGTAGTCCCTTCGCTGCGATGATCCAACTCCCAGACTCTCGGACGGCTCCATGAGAAAATTGCAACGGGATCGCTTGAAGTCTTCGATGCCGAAGATGATCTACGTCGAGGGAATACGGACTCAAGCTTCTACCTCACTAACCAAAGAATTAGTGAAGCAAACACCCTAAACTAAAGTGCTAGTCTAGTAGAGAATGGTGAAATAGGAAATGGGTACAGTTTAGAATTTCTTTTCTCACTTTAGTTCTCTCTCTTTTTCAAACCCTAGAATGAAAGTGAAGGAGGAAGAAGATGAGCTCAAAATGAGAAATAAGAAATAATCAAGAGAGAGAATCATCTAACCATGGTGAGTAAGTATCATATACTAACTCATGTAGAGACTTTACCATTGTTAATTATAGTGGTTAGGTTAGTTAATATATTAAGTAAAACAAAACAAGTGGAATAAGTCAAAGCATCCATAAGCTTCATGAAGCTTCATGTATGTGAGCTCATTTTCCATTTGTTTTAGAATAACTTAAATATAAAAACCTAACCATTATAATTATAATGGTGTATGTCTCATACACCCATGTAGTGTGTATCAACAACCATGATACAATTTGTACACTAATAAATATATATCACATATATATTAACTTGTGTACAAGTGAGAAAAATAAATGCTTAAGTGAACCAATGTTAGTTAAATGTAAATTAGTATATCACATATACCATTATACACTAAATTATTAAATCAACATTTGACTTAATAATCCGGTTATATCATATATAACCGACTAACATACAATGTATCGATTCATCGAATCAACCCTTGATTCGATTACTAGGTTATATCTCATACAACCGATCGATACAAACATCGCAAGAATAGAATACGGTATCACATGCACGTATTATTCTTGGTCCCGCACATATCACATATGCGCTCCTATTTCGTTTTGCCTGAGCCAGTACAACCTCTATGTAGGACTCTAAAGACTCGTCAATACGCCGGCAGTAGGTGATGATCATATCAAGCACCCACAAGCCATCAGCGGTACTAGCTGGACGTAACGGCTACCCGGGTATTGAGAGATCAGAAGATCAGCAAGCAAGCCCGCTCCAACTCCTGCAAAAGCCTGACAGTGACACTACCGTACAGTCTGGTCTCCTCGTCTGATATATCGCATATCAGTTCTAGGGGTGGTAAACGTCAGACCCCAATAACCAATAAGTCATGCCGATATGAGGCTCATAACGGGTCGAGAAACTACTTGTAACACTTACCAGTATATCTCTAAACCAGCCCTGGCCAGGGACTTCCCTGTTACGGCCAATCGAGCATAGCGCAACATCAACCCCCAATACCGGGAGAGACGAAATCCCTCCTATCGCTCATTGCCTCCATGTGACTCGGGACTGTACCCAAAAACCACCGTTTTGCACACCCTCTTGGACGTGGTAAGGTGGAAATCAAAGCACAGTGGGAATCACACAAGACTCTATGACGATCTCGGGTCTACAGACTAACCTGTACCAGTGTCACCAGGGAACTGCCATCTGACGTAAGGTACAATACCATCTGGGAGTTCTCGGCGAGTCCGTCCAGTGTATCCAGTCTCCACTGAGCACCCGTATATCATCTCTGATGTCAAACACCAATGGATATGGGATCATCCATCGCCCATTTGTATGGGTCGAAAAGGAATACGCTAGTCTACACTGGTATATCGATGCCCCATCTCGATACACCCACGACTAGGGACCTTGAAGGATGTACTTATGGACTACCATGTCCCCACTAGTATGATCCGCATCATAGTCCAGGCAGTCAAGTACTCATCCTAAGGGCTTTACCAACATGTAACAGAGAGACAATCAGTATACACGTTAAGGTAAAGAGTAACCAGATAGCATACTATCATGTCGAGCAAGAAAGTCCTCCCTATATATGTCCAAGCATCCACTACACTATACATCATATGTATAGTAATGGCCTCTAGGGCATACATATAACTAACAATGATCACATCAGATACCCATAAGCCGTCAGCGGTACTAGCTGGACGTAACGGCTACCCAGGTATTGAACGAATAGAGGATCAGCAAGCAAACTTTTCCAAACTCCCGTAGAGCCTATAAGCAACACTTACCATACAGTCCGGTCTCTTCATCTGATATGTCGCATATCGAGTCTAAGGGGTGGAATCGTCAAACCCCAATAACTCGATAAGTCATGCCGATGTGTGGCCTATAACCTTTCGAGAAACTACTGATAACACTTATCAGTAAATCTCATCAGCCCTGGATAGGGACTTGCTGTTTGAGCCAATCGAGCATAGCGCAACATCATCTCCCAATACCGGGAGAGACGAAACCCCTCTGCCTCTATGTGACTTGGGACTGTACCTAAAAACCACCTATTTGCATGATTCATTTGAGCCGTGGTAGGGAGGAAATCAAAGCATAGTGAAAACCACATAAGTCACTATAACGATCTCGGGTCTACAGACCAATCTGTACAAGTGTCACCAGAGAACTGCTATCTGACGAATAGGTATGGTACCATTTAGGAGTTCTCGGCGAGTCCTGTTCGGTGTACTCAATCTCCAATGAGCACCTGTGTACAGTCTCTAACGTCAAACACCAATGGCTGTGGGATCAACCATCGCCCCATACAGGGTCAAGAAACATACACACTAGTCTACTCTAGAATATCGATGCCCTGTCTCGATGCTCCCTCGACTAGGAACTGTTAAGGATGTGCTTGTAGACTATACAAGTCCCATTAGTATGATCTGCATCATAATCCTGGTAGTCAAGCCAACATTCTAAGGGCTTTATCAACTTGTATCAATGAGATAGTAAACTAAAACAAGTGCACATGTTAAGATAAAGAGCAACCAGATAGCATACTCTCATGTCGAGTAAGAAATTCCTCTATATATATGTCCAAGCATCCACTATAATATACAATAATGGCCTCTAGGGCATACATATTCCTAACACTTTATCTCTAGAATGTAGGAGGTATCTTCCAGGTCTTTCATGTTGAACTTTTTTGACAAGAACGGTTTGACCGATTGCAACATAGGAATTTCATTTCCTATTAGGTGAATGTCATCAATGTACAAAATGACGAATACAACAGCTATCCTTTCAATCTTCTTATATATAGGTCTCATAAACATTTTTGATGAAGTCAAATTTCTTGACTGTCTCATCAAAACAGATGTTCCAACTCCGTGATACCCTCTTTAATCCATAAATAGATTTAAGCAACTTGCACACCTTCCTGCTGCTCCCACTGTCTATGAAGCCCTCTGGATGATCCATATAAATGCACTATTCTAAACATCCATTTAGAAAAGCTATTTTTTCGTCCATCTGCCAGATGTCATAGTCATGGAAGGCAGCAATGGCACGTAGGATCCGAATGGATTTCAGCATAGCCGTTGCAAAAAAGGTTTCATCATAGTCCACACCTGGTCTTTGACGAAAACCTTTTGCAAAAAAACTAGACTTATAGGTTTCTACCTGTCCATCTGCACCAATCTTCTTCTTGAAGATCCATTGGTAGCCAATGGGTTTTACCCCTGTTGGTGCAACGTTCAAAGTCCAAACTTTTTTGGTGTACATAGACTCCATCTCGAATTGCATAGTATCCAGCCATTTTATAGATTCCCTATTGGTAATGGCCTGTTTGAAACTAATAGGATCATCTTCTTCCATGATGCAATCCTCTCGATCCCCATCTATGAGAAAACCATAGTATCTTTCAGGCATATGAGAAATCCTACTAGATTTGCGGAGTGGCTGAAGTTCGTCCGGGGCAATTGAATCATGTGGTTCTACCAAATCTTCAGTTACAGTTTGTGGTTCTTGAGTTTCAACCAGTTCTACTGTGCTCTCACTAATTTCTTTTGCGAGAAATTCCTTCTCTAAAAAGATGGCGTGGCGAGCAACAAACACCTTCTGTTCCTCGGTGCAGTAGAATAGATATCCATGTGAGTGCTTAGGATATCCAACAAACTTACATAGAACTGATCGTGCCTGAAGTTTGTTCGGATTTTGCACTTTAACATAGGTCAGACAATCCCATATCTTAACACATTTAAGGCATGGTTTCTTTCCACTCCATATTTCATATGGAGTCTTAGGTACTAATTTGGATGGAACTCTATTCAATAAATATGCTTCTGACTCTAGCGCATATCCCCAGAATGAAAGAAGAAAATCAGCACTACTCATCATGGAGCAAACCATATCTAATAGGGTACGATTCTTCAGCTTCGATACACCACAATGCTGTGGTGTATACAGAAGAGTAAGGTGAGAGAGAATTCCATTCTCTTTTAAGAAGTCAAGGAATTCTGTGCTCAAGTATTCACCTCCTCGATTGGATTGCAGGATTTTGATACTTTTTCCAATCTGGTTCTCTACTTTGCCCTTATATTCTTTGAATTTCTCAAAAGCTTCAGATTTGTTTTTTATTAGAAATATATATCCAAACCTAGAGAGATCATCAGTGAATGTAATGAAGTATGAGAACCCACCCCTTGCATGTGTACACATTGGACCTCACACATCACCGTGTATGAGTCCTCAAAGCTCTGTAGCTCTTTTTCCGTGTCTCGTAAATGGAGTTTTGATCATCTTTCCTTTGTGACAAGACTAACAAGTTTCATAAGATATAAATTCGAACGGATCCAAATATTCATCCTTATGTAATTTCGCCAGTATGGTCTTATTGATATAACCAAGTCTATAATGCCATAAGAAAGTTTTGTTCAATTCTGAACTCTTTCTCTTGTGTTCATCACAGAAAACTGCATTTCAATACCCCTCGTTCATTATCAATTTTGTATAATATCGGTACTATTAACCCATGTCTGCTCAATAAATACAGATTACAGGTATTCATGACAAAACACTGAAAATACACTCAAATACATGGATATGACAGTTGTGAACCGACACTACAACCGGAACTGCAAACCGATCTATATTTAAAGAGTTTTTTCTACAACATGCATGTGTACACGCTTTTTTATCAAAAATGGTCCAACACATACAAGTGTGAACACCTTTTTGTGATGCATGAACAAGTGGGCACAAATGAGTGTGATGTGTAATAAATGCTAAAAGATGTGATGTGATTTAAAGCATCAAGTTTCCCTCCAAGACTATTGAGTATAACCCAAGCTGATATGATGAAATCAAACATTACCAGTGGACTTGTTGAGTGCACTTAAGACCACCACACCAACATAAGCGCATTTGCCCTAGATTGGACCGTCGAAATGATCAAAATGCCCGGCACCACCGGTCCATTGTTGTCCAAATGTCCCCATTTTTCTTCTGGTTGTTTATTTGGGTCACACCATCTTATTTTTATTGTTTGTTTAATCTTATTTTGTGCCTATAAATACCAGATCAGTGAGCAAGGGAAGGAAAAAAGACTGGGATACAATTTTGAGCTATAGTTTACTTCTTGTTTTCATTTTTCATTTTGAAGATTTGTACATAGTAGCTAGTTCCCCTTGAGCTCTTTGCCTTCTCTTGATTTTGCAACCTCTTCATTGAGTTTGCAAGTTTATGTTTTGCTTATTGAACTCATGGTTTATATCATCACTTGAAGTTAATAAAGCTTTCATTTTGCACTTGGGTTCTTAGTATTCATTTTTTTAAATCTCTTTTACTTACTTGCAATTTATTTCTTGCCATTTACTTACTTGCAATGTTGTGTTATTCGTTTTATTTCATTTGATCTTTCTTTTGTTGTTTTGATGGTTTGTGAATAATGGTGTTGTTAGGAAAGAGAATGATATTGTAAGTTAAAAATTCCATTTGCTCATTTCCTTTGCCCGATATTTTCCAATTGAACTCCGCCCAAACTTTACGCAAGCGCTCCGTTAGGCACCCTACCCCAGCAAGGTATCGGTGTTCCCTAACCGTGACCGGTTAAGCACCCTAATCCACGTTGTTGCCAATTACTCTAGCTTCAATAGTCAAGCTTGGCACAAAAGATTGAGTACGGATTTCCCTAACTTATAATAACCCATCTCTATTCCTAACAAACTTATACTTTGCATATACAACACTTAGGTTAGAAACGAACCGTTCAGACCCTTGCTTAACTCGTGATAACAAGAACATAAAACGCACCATCTCCCTGCGGACGACCTGTACTCATCGCGGCTAGCTACACACGACACCGTCTTGACTGTGGTTAACTGTAAATTCTTTGAAAAACGACATGGTGAAAACTCGTGTAAATCATCTTGCATGTATCTATATTGAAAACTGTGTTTAGATTAAGAACGTATATACCATTACATAACGCACCTTTTGCAACCAATACTTGATTGAGGTAAATATTCATGATGTTTCTATCTAGAACAAAGTTATATCCTTCTTTATTTAGTAAAAAAACTGATATAATATTGCAAAGCATGGAAGGTACATAGTAACAGTTGTTCAAAATCATAGTTTTGCCACTTGGCAACACCAGGTGATATTCGCCGACGGCAGTAACATCAACATTTGCTCCGTTTTCTACTCTGAGGGACATATCACCCAATCCAACCATCATACATTTTCTCAGTACTTGGAATAAATTATAGATATGAGATCTTGATCCGGTATCTAGTATTCAGGAGGCAGGACTGACCGAAAAACAGTTCTCAATAACTAATAAGCCCAAAGAAGATGCATTAGAATGCTTCTCCTTCATCAGGGTCATGTGGAAGTCCTGGTAATCCTTTTTCCCTTGCCCATACTCGTGACCGTTGTCACAAGTTAGAGCCGAATCGATGTTCCCTAGCCTAGTGTAATAAGCTGGTTCGGTAAAGTCAAACATTTTATTACCTTGATTAAGGCGTGACATGGTTGCTACCTGAAGAGAGAGAAAAGTAAAACTTGGCGTGCGCTCTTCCAAGATTAGATTGGTTTTTAATTTATCTAATCAGGATGGCTCCTACCGTTTTCTCGAATTCTCCTTCAAACCCTAAAAGGAGGACTAGTCGGGATCATGTACACCTTACAAGTTCGCTAACCATTCAGCCAGATCAGTGTTAGTGATCCCTAACCGTGACTGGTTGTTTCGGTTTGGCTAGAGGCGAAAGTCAAGAGACAAGAACGGACGAACAAGGGTCAATAAGCCGGATTTCACAAATACCGTGCTTAAGCACCCTAATCCACGTTGTTGCCAATTACTCTAGCTTCAATAGTCAAGCTCGGCACAAAGGATTGAGTACGGACTTCCCTAACTTACAATAACCTATCTATATTCCTAACAAACTTATACTTTGCATATACAACACTTAGGTTAGAAACGAGCCCTTCCGACCCTTGGTTCACTCGTGATAACAAGAATGTAAAACGCACCATCTCCCTAAGGATGACCCGTACTCATCGTGGCTAGCTACACGCGACACCGTTTTTGATTGCGGTTAACTTTAGAACTGAATATGACACGCGAAAAGCGAGTCAATCTGTAATGCCTTGAAAATTCATTTAGGTTATTTTCGCGTTAATTAGCGATAATGCGTGTTTTCCATAAAACCTCGTTAATAGCTATTTCCACATAGTCTGGAATAAATCCTTTTTTTATGGTGATAATATGTAATTATATATATATATATAATTGTGTTTTATTAATTATCTTTTAATTTATTGTTCACTTAATTATCAAATTTTCTTAACTATTATTTTCTAAGCAAAATTTTATTTAGCATGCACAACCTTATATTTACCCTAGGTTAATATTGTTGCATGCCCTTCATTTTAATCCTTATGGTTCTCTATTTCTTATTCAAAAAACCAAAACATAAGAAAATAGAAAAGAAATGAAAATAGAGGCATGGGGGGTATTTAATTAAGCATGGGAGCCTTGACTTTTGCACTCACACATCACACACACTCTCTCTCCCTCTCATTCCAGCAGTAGCCCAGGTCCAGCAGCAGCCCCCTCCCCTTTTCCCCCATTTCTTCTTCTTCTCCACTCATTCAAGCCTCATCTCCATTAAAAATCACTCATTTCTTCACAAAACCTCATGTTAAACACTTCCTTGTTGATTCTTGAGGCAAGTCTTTGCCTTTGAAAGCAAGGTTAGCAAGTTTGAGCCATCACTAGCCCAACTTGAGGTATAAAGCTTACCCTAATTACCTTTTTGCTAAACATGTAGTTTATTTAGCTTAAATTAGTGTTTAAGTGGGTTTTAGTGCTAATTATATGGTTTAAGTGGAGATTAGGTCAAGTTAAGGTTATTATGGCTTGATTAGCTTAACTAAGTGTTGTTAGTGTCGCTTAATCCAAGTCTTTTCACCACATTACACTAAAACAACATATTGTATTAAATTAGTGTTAATTAGTGTTTTAGTTAACAATTGTGCAAGTTTTGTGATCTGCTTTCAAACCGGATGTTTCAAGCAAAAGTTGCAATTACTGGAGCTTAGTTACTGGGCTAGGACCACACACACGAAGCACGAGACCCCCTCTCCCCTCTATGGCCGCAAATTTAATGGTTCTGGCCGCAAATTGCTGCTAGAGGGTGGACCTGGGTGTCGGGGGTTCTTCTGTAGATGTCTGCTACATTTTGTGGGTCTTTAGTACATGCAACTTTTCCTGTTTCCATTCGAATCAATATCTGGGATCAATTAACTCATTTTTATTACTTTTAGACTTGTGCGACACGTACGTTCTGAGTTTGGGTTTGGTGTTTGCTGTGTATCACAGCGTGTCAAGGTGGTTTTAGACGTT
Organism: Agapanthus africanus; assembly: GCA_030015575.1. Lineage (NCBI taxonomy): Eukaryota > Viridiplantae > Streptophyta > Magnoliopsida > Asparagales > Amaryllidaceae > Agapanthus > Agapanthus africanus. The sequence goes on along the minus strand of CM057347.1, from coordinate 197,596,729 downwards.
AGCACACACGTTTTGGTGTTTCGAGTGCACACGCGTTAGCTTGCGACGCTAGTTTCTCGTATGGTCTTGATATCACGTTTTTGCAGGATATTAGCCTTATGTGTGTTGCTTTGTGTAAATTTTATGATCGGTCGTGGAGACATCGGAGGCGGTACGGAAAGGAAAGGCGGTGATTGGATCAGACTAGCGGAGGCGTTCCGGTGAGTAGATGTACACATCTACGGGGAAATCGTTTGGACGGCGCAAGACGCCCGATAGTTAGAATTTCGTTTAGTAATTATAATTATATGCTAAGTTCCTAATTAAACATCCTGTTGCATTGCATCATTTATCATATATACTGTGATAGTACCTCATAGGACACTCACACTATTACCATTGGTTTATGCTGCACGTGCACTATTCATGGGGACACACACGCCTTGGTAATTGCTATGCTACGAACACTTTATAACTTGCTTAAATCCGCATCTTATCACTTGCGCCAATTATTGATTAATAAACCTGCATTTGATATATTTAATTCGTCAATATGGATATGTAGGATTGCTAGACACATGCACATATCTTATTGCATCATTGTTCATGCATAGTTTTCTAGTTTCCGTATCGCATTGCATGTTGTTAATATCATAGACATTCATGTATCATGATTCTTCTCGAGGATTTCCGTATTTATGAGATTTATGGATTTGGAGAAACCGCAAGGATTTGAAAACATATTATCATTTTAAAAATGTAAATTACGGTTTTCTTGTGATATGATGCATCTATCGTCCACCATGAGATTTCTCGGTGCTTGAGCAGTATCATACACCCGATTCGAGGAGGAGGAGGAACCGTTTGTGGGTGCATGGTGGACCCGGTGCGGTACCCCGGGCCAAGATGGTCGCAGATGATGGCGTTGAGCCCGGCAGGGGAACACTACCGACCGATTATTTGTGACGCGGCAGATATCCGGAGGATACCGACGTAGTCTTGAGTTTTGATGATATAGGCCAGTTCGGATTTTGCCGGAGCCCTAGATCAGATATTTGGGCCAGTCCGGATTGCCGGAGCCCGGGATAATTGAGATATTCATATTTAGTGTCGATGCTTGACACAGATTTATATTGATTTCATTGACGAAACTAAAGCTAAATTACAGAAGTTTAATAAGAGAAGAATATAGATTTCCCATGTTAATTATATTCAAGTCTCGTATTGTTTATTGCATTCATGTTGCATACATATTATTACATCGCATCATATTAGTATTTGGAGGTTGTGACATCATTATGTACATACTTACGATAGCCTTATTAGATGTTACTTATTACTCACGAGTTGGCAACTCACCCCCGTCATGCAACAGTGTTTTTCAGGTCTGACCCATCAGCACAGTAGCGGCGGGCGCACCACCTCTTTTGCTCCTTTTGCTTGGACCCGCAGCATTGTTCGTAGGTGGGTTGCGGGGTTATTTTGTTGCCACCTTGTATCTGTATTGTATCTAGTGTACTCCATCTACCGTACCTACCACTTGTGTTATTGTATTATGAACTAGAGACGAGACAGTGAGATTTGTGTACTTTTATGTTATTTTTCTGGGTCGAGCTAACTTGAACCGACATGATGCTTTATTACTTTATGCCTTTAGATGCTTATTTTGCATAGTGATGATTTATATTGCGTGTGATTTTGAGTCCGCCTTGTGTTAGTTATATATATGCCCTAGAGGCCATTGTTGTACATATAATGTATATTATAATGGATGCTTGGATATATATAGAGAGGACTTTCTTGATCTTCATGATAGTATGCTATTTGGTTTCACTTTATCTTAAAATGTTGACTTATATTAGTTTACTGTCTTTCTCTCACATGTTGATAAAGCCCTTAGGATATGTACTCGACTGCTGGGACTATGATGAGATCATACTAGTGGGGCCAGAGTAGTCGATGAGTACATCCTATAACTGTTCCTCGTCGAGGGTGTATCAAGACAGGTTATCGATACACCAGATTAGACTAGTGTATACGCATCTTGACCCATATGATGGGCGATGGATGTTCCCATATCCATCGGTGTTTGAAATCAAAGATGGTGTACGGGTGCTCAGTGGAGACTGGGTACACTGGACGGACTCACCGAGAAATCCCAAATGGTATTATATACCTCACGTCAGATGGCAGTTCTCCGGTGACACTGATACAGGTTAGTCTGTAAACCCGAGATCGTCATAGAGCCTTATGTGATTCCCACTGTGCTTTGATTTCCACCTTACCATGTCCAAGAGGGCGTGCAAAACGGTGGCTTTTGGGTACAGTCCCGAATCACATGGAGGCAATGAGCGATAGGAGGAGATTCGTCTCTCCCGGTATAGGGAGTTGATGTTGTGCTGTGTTCGATTGGCTATAACTGGAAGTCCCTGGCCAGGGCTGATATAGAGTACTATTGGTAAGTGTTATCAGTAGGTTCTCGACCTGTTATGAGCCTCACATCGACACGACTTATCGGTTACTGGGGTCTGACGTTTACCACCCCTAGACCAGATATGCGACATATTAGACGAAGAGACCGGACTGTACGATAGTGTTACTGATTGGATTCACAGGAGAATGTACAAGCTTGCTTGTTGATCTTCTGATCGCTCAATACCTGGGTGGCTGTTACGTTTAGCTGACCGCTTGTAGCTTGTGGGTGTTTGATATGATCATCACCTACTGCCGGCGTATTAACGATTCTTTAGAGTCTTACACAGAGGTTTCTTGACTCAGGCAAAACGGAGTAGGAGCACATATGTGATATGTGCGGGACCGAGAATAATACGATATGAGATACCGTATTCTATTCTCGCGATATATGATATCGGCCGGGTATATGTGATATAGCCGGGTTATCGGATCAAGTGTTGATTCGATCGGTAAATGTTATATTAGTCGGTTATATTCGATATAGCCGGATTATCGGATCAAGTGTTGATTCGATAATTTAATTTATAATTATATATGTGATATATTACATTACATTATCTAATATAAGCCCGCTTTATTGATTCATTTTCTCACCGGGTAATACATTGATATATATGCGATATATGTTAATTGTATTATTTTCTATTGTTACAAAAATATATTATATATATGATATATAATATTGTAACAAGTTATGTTTACAAATTAACATGATTAGTGGAGATTAAACATGGTTAGGGTTTGATTTGGGTTAGTCTTTTCTTGGAGCTTCTAGAAGATTTTGTTTTGTTTCTTGCTAAGATATTATGTGTTAATATTTTGGAGATATTATTTAACCCAACCCAAACTCTTAACCCTAGTAAACTCTCTACATGAGTTAATGATTGATATTATTAACTCAAGGTTCATTTGTAAGCATAGTAATTTTTTTCGTTGTTCATCACAAAAGACTTCACCTTCTTCTTCCTCCTTAAAAGCTTTCTCGCTTTTGATTTTGTGATGAATGAGTGTGAGAATTTGATAATAAAAGAGAGCATAATTCCTACTTCATCATCCTCATCTGATCTAGCCAATTAGATTAGGGTGTTCACCTCATTAATACTTGATTAGAGAAGTGAGAGCTTGAGTTAAAGAAACTTTAAGGTAGATCATCTTCGTAAAGGAAGACTTCAAGCAAGCATGGATCATTCGGGTTGTGGAGCCTCTCTTGAGTCTGGGAGATCATGGATCGCGGCGAAGAGACTACTACTCGGAGCTTATGAAGCGAAGGAGCGGACTACAAAGTGTAAGTTTACGGTAGCGCCCCGGCCGTCATTCTGACGCCAAACGCGGAACAAAAACTTTTATAACTGGCGCTATCGCATACTATAACCCGGATCTTGCCATTAACGCTAAACTAACAAACAGTAAAGAGGTAGAAAGGCTATACCGATCGATCCGTGTCCTTCGGTCTTTAGCCATCATCCCACGTTCCTCGCGGCAACTCCGATCTTCTGTCTCCTCGTCCAGGTGGCACCATGTCAACGAATCTTTAAACGGGCTCCCGCCTATATACAGAGGCAACTCGGACATCAAGTCTGCTAAAAGAGATGACCAAAATGAAGTAGAGAATGAGTAGAATACTTTGTCTCAAACATCCTAGGGTTCTCATCACATGAGAGGGTTAGGGTGGAGGTTGAAGAAGATGCTTAGAGATGGAAATTGTGAACTCAAGAAAACTATCAAGAGAGCAAGAACTCAAGCATAATAACTTGTGGTGATCTTTTCTTTTGTGAGTAGATATATATAAGGTTGTGTAAAGAAAATATCTCATTAAAAAATATCTCCCAAAAAAATCCACAAACCCTAAAATATCTACACCCAAAACAAACTATCATTAATTCTATCATGACTCACTTAGTGACTCATCAGCATGAGTCACTAATGAACATGCTAGAAGAAATGTGTCACCAAGAATGAGTCACACTTTCCAAAATCCATTTAATCATTTAAACCAAAAATGATTAACCTAAAGAAATGCATCTTCTAAAATATTCTCGTAACGGATTACGAGAATACCCCTCACCTGTATATACATACCTGTATCCGTATTCCGACCGAATATGAATAAGAGAGACTAAAATATTCCGACTCAATATAATACTTGGATCCGGCTTAAACCAAAGCTCACCAGTATTATCTGTCCGAAATATGACACGTGCACAAGTGCACGTGCATTTTCGAACCCTGCCATAAAACCATACGGCCTTTACAACGTTTCGCCTGAACTTGGGAAACTATATGTGGGGGACTCTAAAGACTCGTCAGTACCCTGGCAGTGGGTTTAACCACAAGCACGTCAGCGGCACTAGCTGTGCGTAACGGCTGCCTATGTACTGACCGAAAGGGATGCCGATGAGCGAACTCATCCTGGAACCCTACTGAGCCTATCAGTGACAATATACGTACAGTCCCGTCCGTTCGTCTATGAGCATCGCATATCCGGCCTAGGGGGCTGGTAACGTCAGACTCCCAATAGCGGTATAAGTCGTGTCGGAGAGCAGCCCTGAACACCCTGAGAAACTATTGGAATACTTACCAGTAATTCTCACCTGCCTTGGCCAAGGACTTGGTGTAATGGCTCTCCTAGACACAACACGATCTCACTCCCAATACCGGGAGAGACGAATACCCTGCCGATCCGCTCCCTGCCCCTATGTGGCTCGGGACTGTACCCAACTAAAACCTGTTTGCACGACTAATTTGAGCCGTGGTAGGGTAATAATCAAAGAACAGTGGGAACTCATATGAGAAAAATGACGACCTCAGGTCGATGAACTAACCTGTACACATGTCACTAGGGAACTGCTATTTGACGCTAGGTATAAAACCAACTAGCATGTTCCCGGCGAGTCCTGTCCGGTGTACTCATAACCCAATGAGCACCTGTATACATCTTAGGTGATCCAACTGACACCAATGGCTTGTGAGACCGGCCACAGCTCCTCATCGGGGTCTCGACTGTATACACAAGTCTACTCCGGAGTATCGATGCCCTGTCTCGAAACTCCCACGACTAGGGACCACTTTTAAGTATGTGCTTATAGACTACCCAACTCTCACGTATATGATCGCCATCATACTGTTGGTAGTCAAGCAGGATCCTAAGGGCTCTATCAACGTGTAATAGTGAACAGAAATGTCACCTAAAGCTGTATAGGACTGATAAAGGCAAACCAGATAGCATACTATCATCTTGAGTAAGACTGTCCTACCGGTATAGGTCCTCCCTCAATCATTGCAATCACATACCTGCGATCCAATAATTGACTTTGAGGGCACTATATCCAACAATCTCACACTTTCACTTAAGGCTAATTATTGCGATGTCGCATACTCACAGCTCGTGTGATACCGAACACCCAACTCCTCTACTAAACAGTTTCACAAAGCTCGTTTGTAAAAACTCTTGTGTTCGAGAAATAGCCTCAGTGAGTGGATCCGCTCTGATATTCCTTTCTATGTCTCTCTTAATCTCAAGTTCGCGGAGAAAGCCATTTCCCGAACTGAGTAATACCTGTATTAGAATATGTTTAGACAACTGTTGGGACCTTGTTCATAAATGAACTCCAAATCCAAACTTCTTAGACTGTATCAACAACTGAACCTAATCAGTATCCTGCACCATGCCTCCCACAGTATCCTCTTGGACCTCCTGTCTATAATACTGCCCCCTTCGTCAGAGGGAAAACTATAACTCTGACAATCACTCTATCATCCATGTCACCTTTGAAGCCTAGAATGATAACCGTCTCCCGAAGGAGGCTGCCGTCATCAGATCCCTAGAACATACACTTATGTTCTAAAACTGCTTCCGTATGTTTCTCCAGGATTGGATTAATATAAACTTATTACATCTAGTGGAAAAACAACATCTAGTGTGGTACTTGACATCTCACGAATGACTCAATTGCCTAAGCAAGTGATATGCCAATCATGCACATCCCTCTCCCCTTTAGTCTGTAAGACACCTTTAGAGAGGGAGAGTCCATCACCTGCAGGTACACCACCATGCCAGGAGTCATCCATTCTAAAATACTATTAGAATACTGTCAAAGTACCCACATTGGGAAATTACCCAGATCTATATCTAAAACCATAGATCTAGTAACCAGAATGTCAGATATTATATCCATATCCTTTGTGGAGAAACAACTGTGTGACAACCACAGTATAACCGATCGTAAAATAGGAATTTTACTTCCTACTCTGTGTATGTCATCCAAATACCAGGACATCACACCCTACTACTTTCTTAACAGATCCATCCCCTATTCTGATGAAGTCAAAGCCATGACTTTCATATCAAAATTAGATGATCTATCTCCTCTATATCTGCTCTAGTCTATAAATAGACATAAGTTACTTGCCCACTTACTTCCGCTGCTCCCACTGACCACAACAACCCTCTGGCAGAATAATATATACGTACACTTCTAAAGCTAGTTTAGAACGACGCTATACTTAACCTCCTGCCGGGTCTCATAGCTTGGAACAACAGTAGTGTCAAGTCTGGGTAAATAAGAACCTCCCTGTCACCGTCCTTGAGGCTACCGGAGTACCTCTCGGGTGTCTGAGATTACCCACCATATCTACGGAGTGGCTAATGGAATGTCAAACCTGATTGAATCTATAGGTCCTATTAAATTTTCCATAATCGTTTGCGGTTCTGGAATCTCTTCCAGTTCTACCATACTCCCATTACTGTTTTCTGAAAAAATCCATTTTACTAAAACTGTGGCGAGTCAAGAACAATATCACCATTGATCTTCCAGATGGTAGAAAATCAACCCTCTTCATAGCCTGGGCCAACCCGGAAACTGCCATTACAGAAACATGCCTTGAGTTATCCAGAGTTTGGTTTTAAGCATAAGACGGACAACTCCCCGTACCTTAACATCGTTAAGATATGAACCATTCTATATCCAATATAGAAACTTTGGCATTTATTTAATTGGAACCAGATTCAAATCATGCAGCTGTCTCCAGTGCATATCAACATAATGGAGAGAGGCTAATAAGCATTACTCAACTTAGGAATACATCCAATTATGAGTAACCTGAAATAGAAACAAGTTTTCTCAAAACCATTACTATCAACTGAATACCAATCACAAGTATCTATATCTTTGATGTCTTTGAAGAATCCCGATACTTGCGACATCTGGTTCTCTACTTTATTCCTATACCCACAACTTCTCAAAACTTAGACCTTGTATTTCTACTAAACACTTGTCTAAAAACTAGAGAAGCCACAAGTAAACAGAACATAGTTTGAGGACCATCCCCTTTGTCCTGATGGACACTGGACAGCATACAATACTCTGTATGCCTCCCCTGAGTCTAATAACTCAAAACCTGTGCATCGTAGGTTGAAAACTGTACTTATGGTTAAGGACTACTCCGCTGTTCAATGCACCTTACCCAATCGTCAACTGATATAGGTAAATGTCACGTACATAATTTCAAAAAGTTATATCTCACTTTATAAAAATAAATGTACAGATATATCAGTTTGAAATTTATGCATAACAACGGATACTCAAAACCAAATACTTGCCTTCCGGCAAAAACCCAGGCGACTTCCTCAAATATCACCAATTACAACGAATTCCGATATAATGAGGATGATCACCTTATTCCCAATAACTTACTCCTACTCATCATCTGTAAAACCATGCAGATGTGAGAATCATACCTGGTAAATACATACCCTGGAGTAAGTATCTAATCGGGAAATCAGTTTTCCTTTAACAATGCACAGTGAAACTGAAACATGAAAATGTTTCGTAGGGGTATCCTGGTATTCTTACTAATGCCTCTTCCATAAACCAATTCATGACTGTAACCGTATATTTCTTTGCCATCTCTCTAAATCGCTTTATTTGTCTTTAGTCGTTACCTTCTGTACACCATCGTTAGGCTAAATGGTTTTCTTCCTTCCCTACCGTTCGGCACCAGCCTATGGTTTGGAAGAAGACTATACAATAAGCGTAATAGGTGTATACACCTAATCCTAGGAGTACTCGCAACTTGAGAGAAGGTGATGATAAAAGACAACTTGAATAAACCTTATTCAATTCCTCCTCAACTGGAGAAAAGCAAAGGTGAAATAGGAGTGGCGATGAACTACGCGGTTTGGTCGTGAATGATAGTAGTCGCAATTTACTTTGCCCTCTTTCTAATCCCTTTATTTTGTCTTTAATTTTTAGCTTCTGTACATCCAACTTAGGCTAATTGGTTTTCTTCATTCCCTACCTTTCGGCACATGCCTATGGTTTGGAGGAAGACTATCCAATCAGTGTTTCCTCATTCCCTACCTTTCGGCACCTGCCTATGGTTTGGAGGATTACTATCCAATAAGCGTAATAGGTGTACTTTCCTAAACCAAGGAGCCCTCACAACCTGAGAGAAGCTGATGATAAAAGACAACTGAATAAACCAATTCAATTTCTCCTGAACCTGAATCCATCCCCGAAGAAGTCCCTTCAAGTTCGTATATAACCATACGATGGATATATCCAATGGAAGTGGTTGTTCGTAGTGATACGAGGTGTTCTGGAGAAATGCAAAGGGTAAAAGAAGGAGCAGCAATGACTTATGCAACTCGGACAATCCAAAAGCCAGTATTGTAAGAAGGTTCGGTCAACTTGGTCACTGAGTCATAGTCTAGGGTCGGTCAATGGTTGCTGCCAAAGAGAGAGAGAGAAAAGAAACACTCTGCGTGCACTCTAACCTAGATCAGAATGGTTATCATTTTATCTAATCAGGAAACCTCCTACTGTACTGCCAAATTCTTCTCCAAACCTGAAAGAAGAATCAATCGGGATCACCCGAAAGGTAAACCGACTCATCAGTGGGAATCGGGATCCAACTCTCATTGCATGATAATGTGAAGGAATCCACTCATGTTATCACACTCCAGAAGGTATACGCATGCCTGGCAAGTTTCAGTTTCTTTAGAAGCACCCGATATGATTTTTATTGCCCCATGCTCTTATGACCTTGACTAAGGGCCAACAAATTATAAGTCACATGTCAAGTTCTTTCCGTCATTATCTTGTTAATTTGAACCCACCCGTACATACCCTTGACGTTGGCCAAATGGCAGAATGACTGTCCTAAACCAACTCATCTATCTATGCAACATGTGAACACCCCAGCAGCTACCAATCACTATGTCTTGACTAAGGGCCAAACAAACATAGCTTGAATACTACCGACCATTCATATGAAATGACGGAGGGCTACGGCTGGTTTTTAGCGAAAAAACCCTTAACGTAACGAACTTGATATCGCCGAAGGAACCTGATAGCTTTTTACAAAATATAGTGGCGAAAACCTTCGTTAAAGAGGTCACTCCCGGTGAAGGGATCTCGACTCTTTCCTCATGGAATGAGCTGCAGGATATTCCAACTGAATACCGCGATACAAAGCAACAAGTAATCGACTATAGTGAAGTTATTACCCTGATGCAAACTTCTGTCCAAGGGGTCACTCCCGGTGAAGGGATCTCGGCCCTTGCCTCGTCGAATGAGGTGCAGGATATTCCAACTGAATACCACTGTGCAAAACAAAAGAAAACGTCCTTGTAATAACACATTTTGAAAATTGTTCCAACAACGTCCAACATATTTGTTTTCCTTTGCATTGATCAGAATCAACGCAGTTCCATCAATTAATCACACCAGAAAAGAACAAAAATAAAATGTATGTATATGCCATCCGCATTCGTCACTGGGTCCCGTCATCACCCGTTAGGTGACTTAACTAACGACAGAGCGGGGACTAGACTAGCGCGGGTGCAAAACATATACAACATCTACTAGTACATATACCAATATATAATAATCACTCCAGGCATGATAAATGCAAAATTACAGAAAAGTAATAAGCATCACAGAACAATACAGATAATCTGGGATCCCGGGGTTTCACAGAGCCGCTTCAGAAACCCGACGATCCCCTGGTCGTTGTTGGTGATAGTGCCCTCAGAGTCAATTATTGGATCACATGCACGTGATTGCAATGATTGAGGGAGGACCTGTCCTAGGAGGACAGTCTTACTCAAGATGATAGTATGCTATCTGGTTTATGTTATCATCGTGTACTGCTTTAGGTGACCTTACGAGTCGCTATTACACGTTGATAGAGCCCCTAGGATTCTTGCTTGACTACCAGCAGTATGAGGGCGATCATATACGTGAGAGCTGGAGTCTATAAGCACATCCTTAAAAGGTCCTTAGTCGTGGGAGTTTCGAGACAGGGCATCGATACTCCGGAGTAGACTAGTGTATACAGTCGAGACCCCGACGAGGGGCGGTGGCCTGTCTCACAAGCCACTGGTGTCAGTTGGTTCACCTAAGATGTATACAGGTGCTCATTGGGTTATGAGTACACCGGACAGGACTCGCCGGGAACCTGCTAGTTGGTATTATACCTGACGTCAGATAGCAGTTCCCTGGTGACATGTGTACAGGTTAGTTCATCGACCTGAGATTGTCATTTGTCTCGTGTGAGTTCCCACTATGCTTTGATTACTACCCTACCACGGCTCAAAGGAGATGTGCAAACAGGTTTTAGTTGGGTACAGTCCCGAGCCACATGGAGGCAGTGAGCGGATCTGCAGGGGTTCGTCTCTCCCGGTATTGGGGGTGAGGTCGCGCTGTGTCTAGGAGAGCCAGTACGTGAAAAGTCCTTGGCCAAGGCAGGAGATTTACTGGTAGGTATTCCAGTAGTATCTCAGGGTGTTCTGGGCTACACTCCGACACGACTTGTACCGCTATTGGGGGTCTGACTTTTACCAACCCCCTAGGCCCGCCATGCGATGCTCATAGACGAACGGACCGGACTGTACGGATATTGTCACTGACAGGCTCAGTAGGGTGTCAGGATGAGTTCGCTCATCGACGTCCCTTTTGGTCAATAGCTGGTAGCCCGTCACGTATGGCTAATACCTCTGACGTGCTAGTGGTTAAATCCGCAGCCATAGTATTGACGAGTCTTTAGAGTCCACCACACACAGTTACTCAGGTTTCGGGCGAAACGCTGTAGAGGCCGTATGGAGATATGGCAGGGTTCGATCAGATACGTGCAGTATTGCACGGATCGTGATTGGAAAAATTTTACTAGCCGGCTTTGGTTTAAGCCGGATCCTAGTATTTGACAGTGTAGATTTTGTCTCTTTGCATTTGTGTTCAGTGGGAATACAAATGCGGGCATGTATTTGCAGTAGCGGGGTTTTCCTGTAATTTATTACGGGATCAGTTTTCTGAAGTTGCCAGTTTGCATTCCGTTCCGGCCGGTTTTCCTTTGTTCCTTCGCGGCCGGACTTTTCGATGGAGGGGGTAATTTGCAATTATGCAAATTACTTATTGTGGAGGGGTTTCTTGCTTATGTGTGGCTTCATGATTGTTCCTTCATCATAAGATTCCATTTTGGTCTCATTCTTTACATTTATTGTGATGGTTTGGTGAATGGATTGAAATGAGAAATGGGTGTGACCATTTTCCTTTTTCTTTTAATCACACCTTATTCTCTTGTGAGATAATTGATTCCCTCCACCATTCTTATGAGAGGCCGGCCACATCTTGGAGAGGGAGAGAGAGGGATTTTCATTTTGGTGTGGGAAATTTATCATTCATCTCATTTTCATTTTCTATGCTTGCTACAAAATCCCTCACCTATCTCAAAAGCTTATTCATTCCTCCATCATGGCAACTACACTAAACCCCAAAGAGACATGGTTTCTACACTTGCCTACAACACTTCTTGGACGCGTCGGCTAGCCAACTTCGCGCCCGAGTTGCCTCGGTCCAGAGGTGGGAGCCCGTAAAAGAACTCGGCTACGTGGTGCCCTTTCCGACGAGGAGGTGACAGACGGAGATTCCGTGGGAGATCGGAGTGGAGACGAAGACCGAAGGACACGGATCGCTTGGTATATCTCTTCACCCATCTTTTAGTTTGCTAGTAGCTAGGTTAATGGCACGATCCGGGTTAAAAGTGCGCGGTGGTGCCGGTTTGCTAGTTTGCAAAGTTTTTCGTTTCCGCATTCCGGCGTCGGATCGACGGCCGGGGCGCTGCCGTGCACTTACATTGGTATCAGAGCCACGCCATTAACCATGCCTAGCTTGCTCAAACGTGTTTAGAACTCGATCTAACAAAAAGTCCCAAAAACCATATTTTCAAAAGCACAGGTTTCTGTCGAAATTTTTTTGGCTCTAAAAATTTTTCGGGTTGTTTCAGAAACATGTGCAGAGAATTCTAAGAATACTGTAAAAATTTGGTGACCTAATCCCTCAATAGTGCCGCGGAACCGTGGCCATAACCCCACTTTGGCCGCGGTTCCGCCGCAGGAATATAGCATCTTTTCGCCAATTTTTTCCAGTGGGATTCTGACATGGAATTATGGGTTTTGGGATATTCTTTTTGGGCCCAGATTTTCTGTGAGTGCTACAGTGATACTTGGGGCCCACTTCGATAAATTTCATCGATCGGATATTTTAAACATGCTAGTTCACAGTATTTACATTATATCTGCGACCGTGAATGTCATTCGATCGGTAAATCTAGTCTATCTGCTATAGCCCTTTTAGACGGATTTGCGAACGTGACATTCACGTTGATGTTCTGTGTTGTGCTGTGATGTTGTGGATTGGTCGTGGGGATAGCCTGGATGCAATGGTAGTACAGTTTTGTTTTATATATACATTTAATATTGCGGGGCGAGCGTCCGACATGTGGACTGCCGTCACTGCCTGTTTGTATTATTCTTTTGGGGCACGACCGGGTCGAAGTCGATGTACCCGTTGTATATATATTTTACTTTATGTACTAGGATTACCCCACGGTGGGGTGCACGGATAGCCGGGTTCTAGAGGGCAACGGGCCCGCATCTCATGGCATTGAGAAGGAGGGGGCTTCACTCTAGAATTGGCGGGCTATTCGCCGCACTCGTAGGGGGTATAGGTTGACCCAGGAGGGGTGCCCAAGTTACCGGATTCCGTGAAGTGCTGGGTGGTCCATTCACGTTGCTGAAGGGGGCTGCCTCGCTTCAGGTTTTGGCAGGTAACTTACCGCGCCCGTAGGGGTCTAGGATTACATTGCACAGGCTATCCACACGGATAGGGGAACGTCGGGTTTCAGTAGCGGCTCTATGAAACCCGGGGATCCCAGATATCTGCATTTTTCTGTGATGCTGTACATTTCTGTGATGTTGCATTTTATCCGCCTTGAGCGAATATTATATATTGATATATATACTAGTAGATGTTGTATATGTTTTGCATCCGCGCTAGTCCAGTCCCCGCTCTGTCGTTAGTTAAGTAACCTAACAGGTGATGACGGGACCCAGTGGCGAATGCGGATGGCATATACGTACATCATTATTTTTCGTTCTTTGTGGTGTGATCAATTGATGGGACTGCATTGATTCGGATCAATGCAAGATAAACAAACCTATTTTGATGTTCTTGGAACACTTTTCAAAAAGCTGTTATTGCAAGGGCGTTCTTTTTTGTTTTGCACAGTGGTATTCAGTTGGAATATCCTGCTTCTCAGTCGACGAGGCAAGGGCCGAGATCCCTTCACCGGGAGTGACCCCTTGGACAAAAGTTTGTGTCAGGGCAATAACTTCACTATAGCCGATTGCTTTTGCTTTGCATCGTTGTATTCAGTCGGAATATCCTGCACCCCATCCTACGGGGAAAGAGCCGAGATCCCTTCACCGGGAGTGACCTCTTTAGCAAAGGTTTTCGTTACTATATTTTTACAAAGCTATCCGTTCCTTCAACGATATCAAGTTCATTACGTTAAAGGTTTTCGCCAGAAACCATTCGTAGCCCTCCATCATTTCAGTTAAATATTCGGTAGTATTCAAGCTATGTATTTTGACCTCACGCCAAGGCATAGTGATTGATAGCTGCCGGATATTTATCTGTTGCATAGATAGAATGCGTTGGTTTGGGACAGTCGTACTACTAATTTGGCCTACGTCAAAGGTATATACGGGTGGGTTCAAATTAACCTGGATAATGATGGGTAGAACTTGACATGTGACTTATGATATTTTGATCTCACGCCAAGGTCATAAGAGCATGGGGTAAAAATCACATCGGGAGTTTCAAAAGAAACTGAAACTTGCCAGATATGCGCATACCTTCTGGAGTGTGATAACGTGAGCGGATTCCATCACGTTATCATGCGATGATAGTTGGATCCCGATTCCCACTGATGAGTTGGTTTACTCCTCGGGTGATCCCGGCTAATTCTTCTTTCAGGTTTGGGGAAGAATTTGACGTTACAGTGGGAGGTTTCAAGATTAGATAAATTGATAACCATTCTGATCTAGGTTAGAGTGCACGCTGAGTGTTTCTTTTCTCTCTCTCTTTGGCAGCGACCATTGACCCGACCCTAGACTATGACTCAGTGACCAAGTTGACCGAACCTTCTTAAACACTGGCTTTTGGATTGTCAGAGTTGCAGACCTCATTGCCACTCCTGCTTTTACCCTTTTCTCCAGGACACCCCGTATTATTACGAACGTCCACTTCCATTGGACAAAACCATCGTATGGTTATATACGAACTCGAAGGAATTCGAGGATGGTTTCCGGTTCTGGAGAAAACGAATAGGACTATTCAGTTGTCTTTTCCTTTTACCTTCTCTCAGGTTGCGAGTACTCCTTGGTTTAGGAGATAGTACACCTATTACGCAAATTGGATAAGTCATCTTCCAAACCTTAGGCTGGTGCCGAACGGTAGGGAATGAAGAAAACTAATTAGCCTAAACGGTGTGCAGAAGGTATTAAGTTAAGACAAAGAAAGAGATTAGTAAGAGGGCAAAGTAAATTGCGACTGCTATTCACGACCAAACCAAGTATTTCTTCGCCAATCCTAAATCACCTTTGTATTTCTCCAGGACACTCCGTATCACTATGAAGATCCCAAGTTTATTGGATAATTGATTAATTCAAAAATTTGTATGTGTTAACCGTAATCAGAAACGGCGTCGCTTTGCAGCTAGCCGGTGAATACGGGTTGATCCACAGAGATGTGTAATTTTCTGATTTGTGTTTTTACGAGTTGATTCCGATGGTGGTTTGATTCTTCTCGATTGATTTTAAAAAAATAAGTTGTATGATATTAAAGAACTTGTTAGGGTTAGGTCTAAGGTAGAGTTGATATGATTAATATTGTCACCTCTTTCAATGCCTTCGATAAAAAACTTTTTAGAAGTCATAACAATTGTTAGCAAAGGGGATTAGGATGATTGGGAAGAAACAAAGTTTCTTCCTCTAGATCCTTGTCCGTCCTTTCCTACTAATTGCTATAACCTTCATGGACGTCATGTATGTCCGGTCCTTTATACTACGGTTTCACCGTTACCTCGTAGGTAGGGTGCCGTAGGGAGCGGATCATGCATGCGTGCATGAAGTTCTACTTATGAAAATTAATTGGCATTGAAGGAGATGAGAGATATTCATCTCTCAATCCCTCCCTTGTTCCTAACCCTAACAAGCGAGGATTTTACTCGCTCATTAGGGGATCTTCGAAAAATGACATTTTTTTGTTATGTTTAATGTGTTTTGTTTAGATCTAAAGAATTACTTATCTACTGCAGATTAAAAAGAACTATACTAAATTAACTAGGGCAAGTGATATGATTACTCTACTGCAAGAATTATACTAGATAGCTAGGGCAAAAATTAAATTATAACTAAGGCAGGAATAAAAAAATAAAGACTTACAAAACTGATGCTCTTGATCTCCCAACAATTCTGAATTTTATTGATTGAAAAGAGTCATAGGTTTTACAGATCTGTTATTACAATTTATAGGAAAACAGGGAAACTAGGGTTACAGATTCTCGCACACGTGATTTTACAGATATGCCCACGGAAAATCCAAACCCCCGCACCGACGGACCGACATAGAAAATTTGCATCGACGTGCGCACTTAATGGCCGCGGAACCGCGGCGCCAGCCTAGGTTTGGCCGCGGTTCCGCGGCCAAACTATGGAGTTGGGTTATGAAATTTCTGGGCATCCTTCTTTGCTTCTTGGGCTTTCTATTTCCATAGTTCTTTTCTCTGTTTGGCTTCTTATTCTTCTCCAGATCTTTCAGTGAAAACTCGTAGCGATCTTTTAACCGTTTGCCTTGACATTTTGGACCTTGCACTTTTCTTCATCTATGCTTGACTAGGACCCTTCTACTCGTTGGTCAAAAGTCACTCTTTTGTATCGTTTTTTGTCTTTTTCACTGTATTCGCTCCAAGAACCTGTATCCTGTAACATGCAACAAACGTGCGTCAAGAGTACCTGTTTATTTATAAAACGAATAAAAATGGGGAGTACAATAATGCAATATTATAGTATGAACAAATACCCCCAAACTTATCTTTTGCTCGTTCTCGAGCAAACTTATTTTTTATTCACTAAAATCCTAACCTAACTGCACTTTCGTAGGGAAACGCGATTGCACTGAGCACGTGCAACAAGCCGTTAAACCTCTAGGTGTCCCTAGTAGGAGGAGTGTTGTCTCCTGATGGTTTTCAGCGGATTACACCCACAAAATCCTATCAACTCAGCCCATTGACTTTTGTTCTCCAATTAGGTTTTCTAAGAAGGAATTCTATTATCTTTTGACTCGCGAATCATCCACCCACATTCTTCACACTTCCTAATCATCTAACTTAAGATTATATATGTTATGTAGAACTACTTAGCTTTCGGCATCTCTTAAGTCGTCCTTCTAGGGTTTCATCTCCACTTAGGAATTTCTATCAACTCTATTAAAGATATAAGTTCCATTCTTCATCCCTTTCTCTTATCTAAACTCTAATCACATATCCCCACGTGTGTGTATAGATCACCCCTACACTTGGAAATTCAAATCAAGCAATCATGCTCTTGTCCATTGTCCAAAGTACTTATCAGTAGGTTAATTTTTAATTGAATTTCGCTTACACATCCTTCATGCGACCGTTAATACTTCTTGAAGTACCAACGACCGATTACAAGATGCGTTAGCACTTTAAAGCGTACTTTCGAGTTTTGCAACACCCAAGGCTTTAGCAGTGACTCCCAAACCAGTTGGTCTAAGGCACTAGGTGATGAAGCACCCTCGCTAAATATTTTTTTCTATTTTTGCAGCCTTAAGTAATCACAAAAACCAGTGTCCATTTTTTTATTCTTTATTCACACTTGTATTTTTTTTCTTTTATTTTCTTCGTACTAAGGACTTTAGACGAGAGCATTTCAAGGTTTCTTCTACTATTCCAAGTTTCAAGGTGCGTGAGTGTGCAAATTGTGGGGTATACATTTTCAGAATCTAGACTTAAGTTAGGAACTATTTTTCAAACTTATACTCTAATAAGAATATCAATACTCTTTCCTCATTTTGACTTAGCCTAAGAAGTGAATCCAAATTTGCCTATTTCTAAATAAACTACAAGGCATATACTTTCTACCGTTAAACTTTAAGGAAGGTTATTTTTAGGGTTTTTAATTTACTAAGTCTAAGATCTAGTTGTTCCTAGCCAGTTAACCTATCTGTCAAACTCAAATCAAATATGGCCAAAATTGAATACAATATTTTTATAATTTTTGAAAATTTTCAAATTTTTATGGGTTTTCAAATAAATATGCAAATGCAAAAATATGTACAAATGAATGCGAAGGAAGAAGACGTACCGAGCATACCCCCAAACTTGAACTTGACAGTGTCCTCACTGTCATGCTAAACCAAGAGGGTCAAAATACCGGCACTTCCCTGTTTATTTATTTATAATTTTTTTTTATTGTTAAGGAAAACAAAAATATATACAGAAAGGCCCTCCCCCAAACTTCATTTAAACTATGTTAGACATTACTGCCAAACCTTGTATAGACCAAACGTTAACACCAACCAGTTGAAAAATTTATCAGTAAATAGTATCAGTTAGTGGAAGAATAAGTCGTAGCGATCCATAAAGAATTGGGGAAGATAGAAGTGGTGGTATGGAAGGTATGGAGGTGAATAGACAGGAGGTGGTGATGAATCAAAACGAGAATGCGAATGATCAGCAATCAGTGGAATGTTGGCATTCTCGTAGCTTCTTAAAAGAAATGGGGGTGGTTCAACTTCTAAAGGAGGAGGTTGACTAACCACAATACCCCCAAAATGTTTCTGTGGGTCCTCTATTGACTTGGCATCATCCATCAATTGCATATGATATTCAATTATAATGGAACTGATCTCCTCGATGTCCGCCATAGTCCAACCGAAAACTTGCCGCCTATCTTGTAAGACTTTTAAAATAGCGTTCTCTTGCTCGAAGGCTAGAGAGGCTGATATTATAATGGGAAAAGTCTCATTCTCACCTATGTAAGCATATTTAAGGTGAGGCGGTAAGGACATGAGTTCGAGTTTCGGAGGTGAAACAATCATAGGCAAAATTGGGAAATCTACCTCGAACTCAAGGGACTCCAACACAGGTTCGAAATCACTGCAAACAACCGATTCGGATGGTTCAACTAACTCATCCAAATATTCAAAAGACTCATATTCAGGCTGTGAGTCATCATCATCCAAAAAAGTGCAACATTCATAATCCATATCGGTTGTGTCAACGGTGGTAGGCTCAAGGAGGGACGCACTAGTGGCGTCAAAACTGTTTTCATCAAAGAAGAATCTTTCAAGCTCGCAGTCCTCCTGCGTGATTTCGTGAATAGAGCAAACTTCTCGTGTACTAGTTTTAGGCACAGGGGGCAGACTTCCCATCTTATAAATATTGAACTCACTAGACATCTTCCCAAAGGATAGAGTCATGGAGCCATTGCGACAGTTTATTACAGCATTGGAAGTGGCCAAAAATGGTCGACCGAGGATCACCGGAATTTGGTTCCGTAGGTTAGCAACAGGTTGTGTATCCATAATAATAAAATCAACGGGGAATATGAACTCCCCAACTTTGATCAACACATCCTCTAGCTCACCCCTTGGATGGGTGATTGATCGATCAGCCATTTGGAGAGTACAACGAGTGGGTTTCAACTCTCCAACCCCTAATTGTTCGTACACGGAGTAGGGAAGAAGGTTAACACTAGACCCAAGATCTAAAAGTGCTCGATTAATTTTCTTATCCCCAATTATGATTGAAATCGTAGGACAGCCGGGGTCCTTTCGTTTTTGGGGTAAGGTTTGAGGGTGGTTAATAGCATTGCTCACTGCACTAGCCACTAGCACTTTCTTGGGTACTTGAGATGACTTTCTCTTCGAGGTGCATAAGCTTTTTAAGATTTTTGCGTATGAAGGGACTTGTTGGATTGCATCCAAGAGAGGTATATTTATGCTAACCTGCTTGAATAACTCCACAATCTTCTCCATTTGTGCAGTTGGTTTATTGGGACTCAACCTGTTTGGAAATGGAGCATTTTGAAAATTTTTTGAGTCAAATGTCTGTGGAGTAGAATGTGGAGTAGGAACGGATCCCAGTGTGGGTGTGTTCGTGTTGTGAGAAATGGTTCCATTCGAGTTAGAAGAAGTAGAGCCTTTTGAAGAGTGGAGAATAGGCTCTAACGGAGGAAACTTGCTGCTGCTAGCTTTCTGGCTACTGGACTACTTTCTTGCGGCTGAAACCGGCTTTCTGAAGAAGAAGGAGAAGATGACGATAGAGAAGAAGAAGAAGAAGAAGAACCACCGGCGGGGATGTCGTCACTAATACCCACATTATTCTGCAACACTCTTCCGGATCTCAACGTGGTCACCGCATTTACATTGTGATTGTGATATGCGTTTTGTGTGTGACCGGGATTTGGCAATGGTTGAGATGGAAGCTTTCCCTTTTCTCTCTCGCTCAACGCAGCAGTTAATTGTGCAATTTGTGCCTCAATAGATTTGATACTTTGATCGTGTGAAGCATTGTTATGCATCAAAGATTGAACATAATTTTCAAATCTTGCTGCGGATTCTGTAGATTGCATGAGAAAGGCATCTAGACTTTTTTCTAGCGAGATAACCTTATCATCATTTGGTTGAACCAAATTGTTCGTTTGATTTGTATAAGGTTGTTGTTGGAAAGGTTGCTGGTTTTGAGTTTGTGAAGGTGCTTGTTGTTGTTGTGGAGGAGGAGGTCTTTGAAAATTGTTATTTCCTTGGAATTGTTGATTTTGGTTCCAAGAGAAATTTGGGTGACTCCTCCACCCCGGATTGTATGTCGAAGAGTACGGATCGTTTCTTTGTCATTGCTGAAATGCAGCATTGACTTGATCCTGTCCTTGAGCAGATGCATTATAAGGACACTCTTCGGTAAGATGCGATGGATCCGAACAACAAGCATAAACAGTTCGTGTGGGTAAAGCAGGGGCAGGAGAAGACGATAAGATTTTGGTCTCAATGGCTTCTAGCTTTTTCATAAGTGCGGCCATCTCGGCCTTCATAGCAATCGACATATCTACTTGATGTATGCCTGCCCTAGATTGACCAATAGAAGAAGATGAAGTGGTCTTTGTGTTCTCCCACTGAATTGTTTGTTCACTAAGATCCTCAAGAAACTGCCACGCTTCGTCGCTAGACTTGGAGAGAAAATGACCTTGACATATGGTTTCTAGCAACTGCTTCGTTGCCGAGTTCAATCCCTCGTATAATGTTTGGCAAAGTTGCCAACTTTCGATCCCATGATGAGGGCATTGAACAAGTAGGTCTTTAAATCTCTCGAAGCACTTCCAAAATGGTTCGGAAGGAAACTGTGAAAATTGTATAATCTCGTTACGGATTCTAGCAGTTTTGTGATGAGGATAGAACTTTTTCAGAAAAGCTTTCACAAACTCGTCCTAATTTCTAATGGAATGTGATGCGGTGCTGTATAGCCACTTCTCGGCTAGGTCACATATGGTAAAAGGAATGGCCCTTAGCCTTATAGTGTCATCACTTAATTGGGTCGTTTTCATCATAGCGCACACATTTTGGAATTTATTGATAAAGATATATGCATCTTCAGATTCCAAACCATGAAATTTTGGCAGCATATTGATGAAATGTGGTTTTATTTCAAAATTGTCCCCATTTGCCGGTGGGGGTGAAAGACGGGTAGGTAAAGAAGTGCGGACGGGGTAAAAGAGATCCTGGTGCGCGATTCGTTGGGGCGCTACAACAGGCGGAAGATTCGGGTTATTCGCACCTAACGGAGGTGGAATCATTCCCGTCGGTAAGGTATTGTTGGGGTTGAATCCCGACATACCTTCGAAAAAAGAATTTGAAGGTGGAGGTAAGGAAACGGAGGGAATTTCGACTTCGGTGTCGAAAGGTTCGTCGGTCGGTATCAACGAAACACGGACCAATCGGGCGTTAGTATTCCTAGTCCAAAGTGACATACACTAAAGGGGTAGTGTAGTCAGAAAAAAATTGAAAAACAGAATGTGGAGGTAAGATAACGTCAATGAGAAGAAATGGTGGAAACGAGGTGCAAGATTTCTTTAGCGACAAGTTGCAAGTTTTGAAAAGATTTTTTTTTTTTATGTGAGAATGTTTGCAAAGAGATTTTTGAAAAGAGACTTATGACACAAATGTATCAACCACACATGCGCAATCAGGCCTAGATCTAGGGTCACCTAGGTCTGCTAGACAGCTCCTAACTAGGGCTAGAAATAGGACCTCAAACCGCCTCTTCACCG
This sequence comes from Agapanthus africanus, assembly GCA_030015575.1. Classification (NCBI taxonomy): domain Eukaryota; kingdom Viridiplantae; phylum Streptophyta; class Magnoliopsida; order Asparagales; family Amaryllidaceae; genus Agapanthus; species Agapanthus africanus. Next base: position 197,574,585 of record CM057347.1, on the reverse strand, counting down.
ACACTTGCGGCCAGGTAAGCGCCAGGTAAGTGGGAAGGAACTATAACAGTGAGCCTAATTAATAACCACTAGCCTAGACACACTTGCCTAGACACCACAAAGTCAGGTTAGGATAAACGGACGATGCCTATACTAGTCCTTTTTCTATTGAGCTCGAAATCCTTAGGGCTGAGTCTAGTATTTTTTAATTAATTGTGGTCAATGCAAATGCTTTAGGTGTTTTCTGGGGTCCTGAGAAGGGTGATGAAATCCCCACCCAATCTGAGTTTGGTCAATTAGCCCCTTAAAGTCCGATTAAATTATGCAAAACATTAAATTCACTTCCAATCAATTTTTTAGCGCGGCGCAAAGAAACCTGCAGAAAATCTGTTATTTAGAAAGGGAGAGAAGATTTTTAGCGCAAAGAATTCCTGCAGAAAGTTTTCACAGAAAGATATATGGAGGTTGCAGAGGGGAGAAGTAAAAAACTAACCATGCGATTTTTACGCAGAGAAGAGCTTAATGCGCCGCGGAAACGCGGTCTTGGCCCACCTTTGCCGCGGAAGCGCGGTGGAAAGAGGAGATCAGCTCCTGAAAAAAATTCTACTGCTCTGTTGTGAACTTTCTCCTATGTTCTGATGTGCACTTTTCTGTTCAGCCTTCTGTAAATTTCCAGATTCGCGATTCTTCGCTGTTCTTCCAAGATTCAAACAATAAACCCTTCAAACAGATAAAAGTTGATAAAATTTTTGTACTTTTTTATATTTTCAGATTTTTATAATTTTAAAAATTTATATCAATCCGAAATCACACAAAAGAAATTTTACGCCATCCCCGGCAACGGCGCCATTTGATTAATTCAAAAATTTGTATGTGTTAACCGTAATCAGAAACGGCGTCGCTTTGTAGCTAGCCGGTGAATAAGGGTCGATCCACAGAGATGTGTAATTTTCTGATTTGTGTTTTTACGAGTTGATTCCGATGGTGGTTTGATTCTTCTCGATGGATTTAAAAAAACTAAGTTGTACGATATTAAAGAACTTGTTAGGGTTAGGTCTAAGGTAGGGTTGATAAGATTAATATTGTCACCTCTTTCAATGCCTTCGATTAAAAACTTTTTAGAAGTCATAACAATTGTTAGCAAAGGGGATTAGGATGATTGGGAAGAAACAAAGTTTCTTCCTCTAGATCCTTGTTCGTCCTTTCCTACTAATTGCTATAACCTTCATGGACGTCATGTATGTCCGGTCCTTCATACTACGGTTTCACCGTTACCTCGTAGGTAGGGTGCCGTAGGGAGCGGATCATGCATGCGTGTATGAAGTTCTACTTATGAAAATTAATTGGCATTGAAGGAGATGAGAGATATTCATCTTTCAATCCCTCCCTTGTTCCTAACCCTAACAAGCGATGATTTTACTCGCTCATTAGGGGATCTTCTAAAAATGACATTTTTTTGTTATGTTTAATGTGTTTTGTTTAGATCTAAAGAATTACTTATCTACTGCAGATTAAAAAGAACTATACTAAATTAACTAGGGCAAGTGATATGATTACTCTACTGCAAGAATTATACTAGATAGCTAGGGCAAAAATTAAATTATAACTAAGGCAGGAATAAAAAAATAAAGACTTACAAAAATGATGCTCTTGATCTCCCAACAATTCTGAATTTTATTGATTGAAAAGAGGCATAGGTTTTATAGATCTGTGATTACAATTTATAGGTAAACAGGGAGACTTGGGTTACAGATTCTCGCACACGTGATTTTACAGATATGCCCACGGAAAATCCAAACCCCTGCACCGACACACCGACACAGAAAATTTGCATCGACGTGCGCACTTAATGGCCGTGGAACCGCGGCGCCAGCCTAGGTTTGGCCGCGGTTCCGCGGCCAAACTATGGAGTTGGGTTATGAAATTTCTGGGCTTCCTTCTTTGCTTCTTAGGCTTTCTATTTCCATAGTTCTTTTCTCTGTTTGGCTACTTATTCTTCTCCAGATCTTTCAGTGAAAACTTGTAGCGATCTTTTAACCGTTTGCCTTGAAATTTTGGACCTTGCACTGTTCTTCATCTAGGCTTGACTAGGACCCTTCTACTTGTTGGTCAAAAGTCACTCTTTTGTATCGTTTTTTGTCTTTTTCACTGTATTCGCTCCAAGAACCTGTATCCTGTAACATGCAACAAACGTGCGTCAAGAGTACCTGTTTATTTATAAAACGAATAAAAACGGGGAGTACAATAATGCAATATTATAATATGAACAATAATCCATCGTATGGTTATATACGAACTCGAAAGGAACTTGTTCCAGTTCGGGGATGGATCCTGGTTCAGGAGAAATAGGAATAAGGTTTATTCGGTTGTCTTTTATCTTCACCTTCTCTCGCATTGCGAGTGATCCTAGGATTAGGACAGTACACCCATTATGCTTATTGGATAGTCTTCTTCCAAACCATAGGCTGGCGCCGAACAGTAGGGAAGGAAGAAAACCTTTTGGCCTATAGGGGTGTACAGAAGGTAATGACTAAAGACATATAAAGGGATTTGGAGAGGTGGCAAAGAAGTATATGGTTACAGTTGCGAATCTGGAAGAGGCATTACTAGGAATACCAGGATACCCCTACGAAACATTTTAATATTTCAGTTTCACTGTGTACTGTTAAAGGAAAACTGATTTCCCGATTAGATACTTACTCCAGGGTATGTATTTACCAGGTATGATTCTCACATCTGTATGGTTTTACAGATGATGAGTGGGAGTAAGTTATTGGGAATTAGGTGATCATCCTCATTATATCGGGATTCGTTGTAATCGGTGATATTTGAGGAAGTCACCTGGGCTGTTTGCCGGACAACAAATATTTGGTTTTGAATATCCGTTATTATGCACCAATTTCAAATTGATATATCTGTACGTCTACTTTTATAGAGTGAGATATACCTTTTTGAAATTATGTCTACGACATTTACCTATATCTGTGGATGGTTAGGTAAGGAGCATTGAACAACTGTGTAATTCTTCTTAACCATAAGTACAGTTTTCAACCTACGACACACAGTGAATGAGTCATTTGACTCAAGGGACTTATACAGAGTTATGTGTATTGTCCAGTGTCCATTAGGACAGAGGGGTAGGTACTCGTACTATATTCGGTTTACTTATGACTTCTCTAGGTTTAGACAGGTGTTTTGTAGAAACACAGGGTCTGAGTTTTAAGAAGTTATAGGTATAAGAATAGAGTAGAGAACCAGGTATTGCAAGTATCGGGATTCTTCAAGGTGATCGAAGATGTAGATACATGTGTATAGTATTCAGTTGATAGTAATGATTAAGATAACTTGCTTCTCTTTCAGGTTACTCATAATTGGAAGTATTCCTAAGTTGAGTAACGCTGATTGGCCTCCTTCCATTTAGTTGACATGCACTAGAGACAGCTGCATGATTTGAATCTGGTTCAATTAAATCAGTGCCTCTGTTTCTATATTGGATATAGAACGGTTCATATCTTGACATTGTTAAGATACGGGGAGTTGTCCAGCTTATGCTTCAAACCAGACTCTGGATGACTCAAGGCACGTTTCTGTAATGGCTGTTTGTGGGTTGACCCGGGCTATGATGAGGGTTGACATTCTACCATCTGGAAGATCAATAGTGATATTGTTCTAGACTAGTCACAGTTTTAATAAAAATGGATTTTTTCAGAAAACAGTAGTGGGAGTATGGTAGAACTGGGAGTGATTCCATAACCACAAACGATTACTGAAGATTTGATAGGAACCTAAAGATTCAATCTGGTTTGACATTCCATTGGCCACTCCACAGATGAGGTGGGTAACTTCAGGCACCCGAGAGGTACTCCAGTAGCCTCAAGGACGGTGACAGGGAAGTTCTTGTTTACCCAGACTTGCCATTGTTGTTGTTCCAGACCGTGAGACCCGGCAGGAGGATGAGTATAGCGTCGTTCTAAACTAGCATTAGAAGTGTACGTCTATATGACTCTGCCAGAGGGTTGTCGTGGTCAGTGGGAGCAGCGGAAGCATTGGTGGACAAGTGGCTTATGTCTATTTATAGACTAAACCAGATATAGCGGAGATAGATCATCTATTTCTGACATGACAGTCATAGGTTTGACTTCATCAAAATAGCGGATGGATCTGTTAAGAAGGTAGTAGGGTATGATGTCCATGTATTTGGATGACATACACAGAGTAGGAAGTGATATTCCTATACTACGATCGGTTATACTTTGGTCGTCCCACAGTGGTTTCTCCACATGGGACTTGGACATTATATCAGACATACTGGTTACTAGATCTATGGTTTTAGATCTAGATTTGGGTGGTTTCCCAATTAAGGGTACTTAGACAGCATTCTAAGAGTATTTAGAATGGATGACCCCTGGCACGGTAGTGTACCTGCAGGTGATGGAGTCACCCTCTCTAAAGGTGTCTTACAGACTAAAAGGGAGAGTGTTAGTGTATATGCCCTAGGGGCCATTATTGTATCATACTAGTTTGTATATTACTTAATGGAAGCTTGGGATATTCACATGTATATAACAGTCTTGGTAAACATGGTAGTATGCTACTTGGTTTTTTCTATCTTAATATATGAGTATACGTATTGATAGAGCTCTTAGGATCTTGCTTGACTACCAGCATTGTGATGGCAGTCACACTAGTGGGGGCTGGGTAGTCTACAAGCACATCCTTATTCAGGTCCCTAGTCGTTGGATTATCGAGACAGGGCATCGATACTCCGGAGTAGACTAGTGTGTATGCTTCTCATCCCAGTTGGGGAGATGGTCTGTCCCACAGCCATCAGTACGTCGCACTGGAGATAGTATGCAGGTGCTCGTTAGGTTACGGGTACACCGGAAAGGACTCACAAGGAACTGTTGGTTGGTTTTATACCAGTCGTCGGTGAACAGTTCCCAGGTGACATGAGTACAGCATAGTCCGTAGACTTGACACTGCTACTTCGCCTCGAGTGTGTCCCACTGTTCTTAGATTGCTACCCTACCACGGCTCAAAGGAGTCATGCAAACAGGTAGCAGTTGGGTGCAGTCCCGAGCACTTGGAGGCAGTGGCGGTTAGACAGGATTCGTCTCTCCCGGTATTGGGGGTTGATATCGCTCTGTGTCAGAGAGCCATTACGTAAAGGCCCTAGCCAAGGCAAGCGAGATTTGCTGGTAGGTTCCAGTAGTTTCTCAGGGTGTAATGGGCTTCGCTCTGACACGACTTATACCGCTATTAGGGGACTGACGCTTGCCGCCCCCTAGGCCCGATATGCGATAGTCTTAGACGAACGGACCGGACTGAATGGAGATTGTCACATCAGACTCCGTAGGAGTTCGGATGGGTTTCCTCATCGTCCTTCTTATCGACATCTACCTGGGGACCGTTACGTACAGCTAGTGCCGCTTGCGGTCTGTGGTTAAACCCACTGCCAGCGTAGTAGTCGAGTCTCTAGAGTCCCACACAGAGAGTTTCCCTACTCCAGGCGAAACGATATAGAGGTCGTATAACGATATAGAGGTCGTATGGTTTTACGACAAGGGTTCGGACGCATACGTATGTTTACGCACGTACGACTTTCGGACAGTTTTTATTAGTCGGCTTTGGTTTAAGCCAGTTACTAGTATCCGGTTATTAGATTTATACAGTCTAAAGTTTTTCCGTGTTTTTACGGATAGGAGGGGCGTTCTCGTAATTGCGCGAGAAGCTTCTAGAAGATGGTGACTAAGGGGGTTAAGGTGGCATATACATTAAATGAGATTAGTGAGTCATATGGATGATTCATCCATATCATTAATGCATCATAAATGTTTAATGACTCATGGAGATGAATCACCATTAGATATTTATCAAGCATGGTTGTAAATCATTTTCTTTTCTTTTCTTGAAAAACAATAATGCTTGATATATATTATGATAGCTCATTTTCTCATTTCATGATTATTCTCACCTTCTCTCTCCTCAAGCTTCCTCTCTTTAAACCCTAATCCTCCCCTCTCATGTGTTGAGTACAAGGATTAGTTAGACTACTTAATCCATAACCCTCACTCTATATCATCTAGGTACTTTGATTAGCACTTAAAGAAACCTAGTTGCCTCAAGTTTAGAGGCAAAGCTTGGAGTAAAGCTCTCGTGGTGGATCGTCTACTACTTGGAGAAGGCCGAGGAGGAGGTGGAGTTCGTAAAGATGAAGGACACGGTTCTTTAGGTATAATCACTTCACATAGTAGTTTAGAACTTCAATGATAGTTGTTAGTTATCGTTTAGCTTCGATTCATGCGGTTAGTCGATGTTTAAGCAAAGAACAAGATCGTTTTTCATATTTCCGTCTCGCCGCAAGTCGTGGGGTCTTGTACATCGACTTACAATGGTATCAGAGCCTCGCTAAACAATAAATAACTCATTAGCAAAGTCGTAAGATATTCGAACGCAAAACGAACCAAAAAACGACATCGATGTCACTACTTTCTATCGATTTTTAAACAGGCTCTAAAAATTTTTCAGGGTGCTTCAGAATAACCTACAGAGAATTGTAAGAAAACTGGTGAAAATGGGTTCCTGAATCGGCCAAACGATCGCGGAACCGCGGCGGATCCCACCGATCCGCCGCTGAACCGCGGCCGAGTTGGGGCCGATTCAACCCATTTTCCACCAGTAATTCTTCTGTGATATTTTTGTGTTTTCTGAGATTTTTATTTTTCTGCTTAAGTCTCAGGTGCACAGAGAAGTATTGGAGTAGAATCTAATGTGTTTGCACGATCGAAATTTTGCGATGTTTGCTAATTTGATTATATCTGTGTTTGTATAATGTGTTCGTAAACCTCCCCTAACTGCTAGTATGTCGGTTGGCAGGGGGTTGCACATTTCTGTAATGGATTTTATCTGTTTTTGTATATGAACTGTGTTGGACTGTTGTGATGTATAGCCGGGGTTTTGTGATGGGTTTTTATTTAATTCATTTGATGTAAATGTAATTTGTTGTAATATTATTTTGTGGGGCACATCCAGATTGCGGTTGTAGCCACCGTTGTATTATTTCATTTTACTGTTTTTTCTCCTAGGACAGACCCAAGGTGGGGTGCACAAACTACCGGGCGGGTAGTTTGCCGTACCCGTAGGGGTCTAGGGTGGGGTAATAGCTATTCATCACAACTGTGTAATCCGTCTTTTGTTGCAGGCTCTAAACAAACGCGGATTGCTTGCAAATCCAATAAAGTTCATATGAGATCTGGAATGCCTATTATTGCGTCTGACGAATGTACAATATCTATATATAATAGCTATTTAGACATCACTTATGTTTTACACCCGCGCTAGCCCAGCCCCCGCTCTGTCGTTAGTTAAGTAACCTAACGGGTGATGACGGGACCCCGTGGCGAATGCGAATGGCATACGAGGACGTTGTATTTTCGTTGTTTTCTGCAATGATAGGTTAATGATGGGACGCATTATATATAATGCAAAGAAAATAAACCAAAAGTTTAATCGTTGGAACAATTTAAAAGAAACCACTCGGTTAATTTTAAAACAGATATTTTTTAAAATGCGGAGCTTTAACCACTCCTTTTAAAAAGCTATCAGGTTCCTTCGGTTATATCAAGTTCACTACGTTCACGGTTTTGCCAAAACCATTCGTAGCCCTCCGTCATTTCATTTGGGTATTCAGTAGTATTCAAGCTATGCATTTTGGCCAAAGTCAAGGCATAGTGTTTGGTAGCTGCTGGGTTTTCATTTGTTGCATAAGATAGATGAGTTGGTTTGGGACAGTCGTATTATCATTTGACCAAAGTCAGGGGTATATACGAATGGGTTCAAATTGACAAGATAATGACGGGTAGAACTTGACATGTGACTTATGACATTTTGACCAAAGCCAAGGTCATAAGAGCATAGGGCAAAAACTTATGTCGGGAGTTTCTAAAGAAACTGAAATTTGCAAAGAGATGCATACCATTTGGAGTTTGATGAATGTTGGTAGCATTCCTTAAACATTATCATACGATGATATTTGGATCTCGATCCTACTGTGAGTATATGCTACTCATCAGGATATTCGTCACTTAACGATCAATGCTATAAACCAAGTAGGTGTCAAGAAAGGTGTCAGCCGGGTCACGCCCTCAGAGAAAAGAGGTTATTTAATTAAGGAACTTCGCGAAAGCGTTGGAAAACCTCCCTTGAAGTATCGACACTAGCCTGGCTGAACGGTTAAACAAGTATTGTACGGTGAGAATAGTCCTGGCTAATTCTTCTTTTATGGTTTGGGGAAGGATTCGAGAAACAGTGGGAGCCATCCAGTTTAGATAAACTAAAAACCACTCTAAACTTACAAGAGTATCATGCTAAAGAGTTTTCTTCTCTCTCTCCTAATTGCAGCGACCCTGAATATGACTGGAATTAAGTTAGAAAAATATACTGACAGGGCCAAACTATAAAGATTGGCTGCGGAATGTCAAAATGGCTTTGACCTATGACAAATTGGGGTACATCCTCACCGCTAAGGCACCTGCTGTACTTGGTCCCAAATCCAGTAATGCGGATAAGGAAATCCGCAAAACCTGGGATTTCGATTGCGCGAAAGCCAAGTGCATCGTGCTTGCCTCGATGAACAATGAATATCAGAGGAGGCACGAGGATATGGAACTAGATGCCATATTTCTCCATACAAAGGAACTTTATGGAGAGCAATCTCGTATAGCAAGATACGAGACCTCTAAGAACTTGTTTCAAGCGAGGTTAGCTGTCGGGTCATCGGTAGGAGAACATGTCCTAAAGATGTTCGGCTATATAGAAGAGCTCGCAGACCTTGGGACGACTTTGGATAATAAGCTCTATACAGACCTTATTCTCCAGTCCCTTCCTCCCACCTACGTCCAGTTTATCCTGAACTTCAACATTCAAAGAAAAGAAGTTGAACTTCCGAAACTCCTGAACATGTTAAGGAGTGCAGAGGGCACCTTGCAGAAGGCAAGGGAAACACCCGCTATGTTTGTTAGCGGTGCTTCTTCTTCCGGGTCCAAGGCTAGGGCCAAAGGAAGGAAAAAGAAGGCCGCCCCCAGACCTAGAGGAGGTGTAAGTAAGGTGGGAGGGAAGGGAAAGAAAAAGTTTACGGTACCGGTAGTGGGCCAGGATGAGTGCTTCCATTATCACAGGAAAGGGCACTGGAAAAAGGATTGCAAGGCGTGGAACGCCAAGAACCAGGAACCGAAGCAAGCTGTGGCTTCGACTTCAGGTGTGTTTGTAATTGAGAATTGTCTGTCAATCAACTCTACTTCTTGGGTATTGGATATCGGATCAGGATCTCATATTTGCAATTCATTGCAGGCACTGAGAAACCGTAGAGTGCTGAAGGAAGGTGATATGACCCTGATGGTTGCTAACGGAGCTAGCGTGGGAGCTGTGTCCGTAGGGGATTATCACCTGGGATTGACGAGTGGACACATTTTGGTTTTACATAACTGTTTTTGTGTACCCAGCTTGACGTGTAATATCATATCTGTTTCCTTGTTATCAAATAAAGGTTATGATTTCACGTTTGGATGTGGTGTTGTTAACATCCACCTTAATCATAGTTTGATTGGGTCCGGTACACTGGAAAACGGTATATATGTGTTAAACCAACTCCAAATTTTCAATGTCCAGAACACACTAAAAAGAAAGTCTCCAGATTTAAATAAAGCTTTCTTATGGCATTGTAGATTGGGTCACATCAATGAGAGAAGGTTGACTAAGTTGCATAGAGAAGGATATTTGGACTCGTTCGAATATCAAACTTATGACACTTGTCAGTCTTGTCTCAAAGGAAAAATGACAAAGACTCCATTTACTGGACATGGAGTAAGAGCGAGCGAGCTCTTAGGACTCATACACAGCGATGTATGTGGTCCGATGTCTACACATGCAAGAGGTGGTTTTTCCTATTTCATTACTTTCACGGATGATTACTCAAGGTACGGATTCATTTATCTGATGAAACATAAATCCGAGGCTTTTGAGAAATTCCAAGAGTATAAGAATAAAGTAGAAAACCATACCGGCAAAAGTATCAAGACACTAAGATCTGATCGAGGTGGTGAATACTTGAGTGCCGAGTTCCTAGGTTACCTAAAAGAGAAAGGAATTCTCTCTCAGCTTACTCCTCCATACACTCCACAGCATAACGGTGTATCGGAGAGACGGAATCGATCCCTATTGGATATGGTACGATCCATGATGAGTAATGCTGAGTTACCGCGATCTTTTTGGGGTTATGCGCTAGATTCAGCGGCATATCTTCTGAACAGGGCTCCTACCAAGACTGTACCTACCACCCCATATCAGATGTGGAGTGGGAAGAAACCACATCTTCAGCATATGAAGATTTGGGGATGTCCAGCTTTTGTTAAAAAGCAGTATGTGGACAAGCTCGAGGCACGATCAGTAAAATGTAAGTTTGTGGGATATCCAAAGAACTCCAAGGGATATTTTTTCTATTACGCAGAGGAACAAAAGTTTTTTGTTTCTCGTAATGCCCATTTTCTGGAATAGCAGTTTTTAGAAAAGGAGTTAAGTGGGAGCGAAATAGAACTGGAAGAAATTCCAGAACCACAAACTAATACTGAAAGTTTGGTATAACATGTAGTTCAAGAAGAACAGGACATTCCCGCACCCCTCCGCAGGAGTAGTAGGCCGTCTCATCCGCCTGAGAGATACTACGGTTTTCTCATAGATAGGGATAGAGAGGATTGCATCATAGATGATGATGAACCTACTGGCTTCCAGCAGGCCATCCAGAGCGGCGACTCGGTACGATGGCTAGATGCAATGCGGACCGAAATGGAGTCCATGTACACCAACAAAGTATGGACTTTGGACTTTGCTCCAGATGGGGTAAAACCCATATGATGCAAATGGATCTTCAAGAAAAAGATTGGTGTAGATGGACAGGTAGAAACCTATAAGGCTAGACTTGTTGCAAAGGGTTTTCGTCAAAGACCTGGTTTGGACTATGACGAAACTTTTTCTCCAGTGGCTATGCTCAAATCCATTCGGGTCCTTCTTGCTATTGCTGCCTTCCATGATTATGAAATCTGGCAGATGGACATAAAGACGGCTTTTCTGAATGGAAATTTAGAAGAGTGCGTCTATATGGATCAACCAGAGGGTTTCAATCAGAGTGGGAGCAGCGGGAAAGTATGCAAGTTGCTTAAGTCCATTTATGGACTGAAGCAGGCATCGCGGAGTTGGAACATCTGTTTTGATGAAACAGTCAAAGAATATGACTTCATAAAAAATCCAGATGAACCGTGCATATATAGTAAAGTTGTAGCCAGAAGTGTCGTATTCCTCGTCTTGTACGTGGATGACATTCTATTGATAGGAAATGACATTCCTATGCTACAATCTGTCAAAGGATTCTTATCACACAGGTTCTCCATGAAAGACCTGGGAGATGCCTCTTACATTCTGGGAACCGGATCTATCGTGATAGATCTAAGAAGATGTTGGGACTTTCACAGTCCAGGTATATCGACACTGTACTGAAAAGATTCAGTATGGAAGATTCTAAGCGCGGTAATCTACCGGCTTGTCATGGAATCACCCTATCCAAAGAGATGTCTCCCAAGACTGATTTGGAAAGGGAACGCATGTCTATTATAACCTACGCTTCTGCGGTAGGCTCTATAATGTATGCGATGTTGTGCACCAGATCAGATGTAGCTTACGCACTGAGCGTGGTAAGCCGGTATCAGTCAGACCCAGGGGAGAAGCACTGGATAGCAGTAAAGAACATTCTCAAGTACCTGAGAAGGACTAAGGAGATGTTCTTGGTTTACGGCGGAAAAGACCTCAGGTTGGAGGCCTTCGCTGATTCCGTCTTCTAGAGTGATAAGGACGATTCCAAGTCCATGTCGGGTTATGTCTTCACCCTCAATGGAGGGGCGGTGTTAGTTATATGTATGCCCTAGAAGCCATTACTGTACATTGGATGTATATTGTAGTGGATGCTGGGACATATATAGGGAGGACTTTCTTGCTCGACATGATAGTATGCTATCAGGTTACTCTTTACCTTAACGTGTACATTGATTGTCTCTCTGTTACATGTTGGTAAAGCCCTTAGGATGTGTACTTGACTACCTGGACTATGATGCGGATCATACTAGTGGGGACATGGTAGTCCATAAGTACATCCTTCAAGGTCCCTAGTCGTGGGTATATCGAGACGGGGCATCGATATACCAGAGTAGACTAGCGTATACCTTCTCGACCCATACAGATGGGCGATGGATGATCCCATATCCATTGGTGTTTGACATCAGAGATGATATACGGGTGCTCAGTGGAGACTGGGTACACTGGACGGACTCGCCGAGAACTCCCAGATGGTATTATACCTTACGTCAGATGGCAGTTCTCTGGTGACACTGGTACAGAGTAGTCTGTTGACCCGAGATCGTCATAGAGTCTTATGTGGTTCCCACTGTGCTTTGATTTCCATCTTACCACGTCCAAGAGGGCATGCAAAACGGTGGATTTTGGGTACAGTCCCGAATCACATGGAGGCAATGAGCGATAGGAGGGGATTCGTCTCTCCCGGTATAGGGAGTTGATGTTGCGCTGTGTTCGATTGGCTATAACCGGAAATCCCTGGCCAGGGTTGCTGAGATTTACTGGTAAGTGTTACCAGTAGTTTCTAAAACTGTTATAGACCTCATATCGACACGAATTATCGAGCTATTGGGGTCTGACATTTACCACCCCTAGGCGAGATATGCGACATATCAGACGATCAGACCGGACTGTACGGTAAGTGTTACTGGTTGGATTCACAGGAGTGTGAGCGGGCTTGCTCGTCGATCTTCTGATCGCTCAATACCTGGGTGGCCGTTACGTTTAGCAGACCGCTTGCGGCTTGTGGGTGTTTGATATGATCAACACCTGCTGCCGGCGTATTGACGAGTCTTTAGAGTCCTACACAGAGGTTTCCTGGCTCAAGCGAAACGAAATAGGAGCGCATATGAGATATGTGCGGGATCGAGAATAATGCGTGTATGTGATACCGTATTCTATTCTCGCGATGAATGTATCGAATGGTTATATGCGATATAACCTAGTTATCGAATCGAGGGTTGATTCGATAAACCGATACATTGGATACTAGTCGGTTATATGCGATATGACCGGATCGTTAAATCAAGTGTTGATTTGATGATTTAATGCATAATTATATATTTGATATATTACTTTGCATTAACTAGTATTGGTTCACTTTAAATGGATTTTCTCACTTGGATTGTGCACATTGTATATGTGATATACTTTTGTACACAAGTTTGTATCATGTTTGATGATACATGCTAACTTGAGCATGTGTAAAGATTAAACCATGGTTGTGTAATGGTTAGGGTTTTCCTTTCATTTTCTTATTCATTTATTTATTGATTTATTCTTTATGGAAAATGAAAAGCATAAAGAGAAAAATGGTTGCTAACTTTGTTTGTATTATGAAGCTTCATGAAGCCTTGACTTAGTGACCATTTTGCCTCATGCTTAACTCTAACCATTCCACTTAACCCTAGTCTATTCTCTACACCTAACTAAGGTTAGCATATGATAAGTATTTATTTTATTATTCATTTTAGATATACTTATCATAATATTATCTTCTTCTTCTTCATCTTCTTCTTGAAGAAAAAGCTTGCCTCATCAATGGCAACTTGATGAAAAGAGTGAGAAATCCAATTCTAAAGTGAACCCACTTCCTATTTCTTCATCCTCTACCTCTTGCCAAGTAGTAGAGTGTGTTTTCTTCACAAGTTTCATGACTTGGTGAAGTTGGAGCTTGATCTAGCGATGCCTCGATGTAGATCATCTTCGGCATCGTCGTCGATGACCTAGCCCGCTTTTTCTCCAATGAAGCCGACGCTAGAGCCCAAGATCCGATTTGTACAGCGAGGGGACATCATCGCGGAGCCATGGAGGTGGAGAACCGGATCTACAAAGGTTGTATTTCCGTTTACCATTTAGTTAAGTTGTTAACTAGTTTTTGTTATCGCCTAAACTTCTAGCCAACGATCCGTAGTCGGGTTTCTCGGCACCGTAATTATTGAAATTGGCATGGTTGATGCCTTGTGAGACCTCTTGTGAGTGCCTAGGAACCCTACAGTGGTATCAGAGCCTAGCTAGAGCCTTAGGCGATGACTAGACGACGTTTGAAACCCGATCGAACATCGAAACCCTAATACAATATGCTCTCTGGACTTTTTTCAATTTCTGGGATTTTTCCAGATTAAAAATATGCAGAAAATTCAGCAGGGAATTGTAAGAATTACTGTGAAGCCCGTATCCATGATTCCCTTATTGCGCGGCAGAACCGCGGCACAAGCATGGCTTGTGCGGCGGTTCCGCGGCCAAATTGTCATATCATCCAACAATTTTTGCACAGTAATTCATGTTTTCAGGTGTTGGATTTTCTGGGAATTTTTAATATTTATTCAAGAGTTGAATATTCTGAGTTGTTTTGGGGATTCGTTTATTCGATCGGATTGTCGGACTTTGTCTATATGTTTTCCGGGTAAATTTTAGAATATGTTAAAAAGTTTGACCGGATATAAATACCCAACTTTTCCCCTGTCGGGAAATTTCCAAGTGTTGGATTTTTCTGTGGTTTAAAGACGTTCTAAGTAGTGCAAGTAATGCGATGGTCCCTCTAGAAGACAACAAACCTTAACTCGATTATGTGACCGTCTTGAACTGCCCTTTGAACCTTAGGGTTTGGGGCAGTACGGCGTGCCACATGTGAGGCGTTGGCTTGACCCTTCTGCGGCTGGACCGTTGGTACTGAGGCATGAACTGAATGTTTTTAGACTTGTTTCATGTGTTGATCTGTTTTGGGAAAACTTGGGTGTTTGACTGTTCGATCGGAAAGTTTAACATTTTCTATTTATCTGGAATGTGATACAATAATTGGAATTCACAAGAAGTTATGAGATAACTGAATGAATGTTATAAACATAGCAGTTTAGTCTCACTTGATCGGTTGCCACGGAATTTTGATGTGATCAAAAGTCCGTCGCAATCACGTAGCGTACGCGGATACTCGCCGGGTAAACTTAATAGACAGCCTCACTCCATAGCCCCGACCAAGTGACTGTAGGAGAACC
Source organism: Agapanthus africanus (assembly GCA_030015575.1). Lineage (NCBI taxonomy): Eukaryota > Viridiplantae > Streptophyta > Magnoliopsida > Asparagales > Amaryllidaceae > Agapanthus > Agapanthus africanus. The sequence goes on along the minus strand of CM057347.1, from coordinate 197,559,436 downwards.
CCGTCGCCGAAAGCATCCGTTCGGGTGCTCGCGGCAGCGGTGTTCCACCTTGGCGCACTTCGTCGACGGCGTCAAGGGGTGCGGCCGCCTACTAAAGTTTGCGACGAGCATTCGATCAGGATGTCAGGAATCCTGTTGAATTGCCCGACTTGATATTGAAAAGTGTTTTCGATAATGAGACTAAAATGCGGGGTTTATAATTGTTAGGCATGTGATGTCTAAGTAATTCATTTGATTAGGCATGCGATGTCTATGTAGGTTGCGGATTCCAACTGTTGTAGTTTTACACTTTCTTTTCTGTGACCGTAAGTGTAATATGTGATATCGCCGGTTTCGTTGCTATATGTCAACGACAATTGGGATGCGCATATTTACTTACGTTGATGACATGTGATGTTATGTGTTGCTGGATATGTTATATTGGATCGTCGTGTTTGAATAGCCGGGGGTTTTTATGTGAGATGAGTGTTTTTCATTTTCATTCATGTAAAAACTTGTATGTAATATTCTTTTATTGGGGCACTTCCAGGTTGCGGAAGATGTCACCGTTTGTATATTATTTACTTTTCCGCACTAGGATAGACCCAAGGAGGGGAGCACAAGTAACCGGGTTCTGGAGTCCAGTGGGAGACCAACTCGAGGAGTCGAGTCCGGGTCTCCTAACTCCAGAATTGGTAGGGTTGCTTGCCGCTCTCGTAGGGGTCTAGGGGTATGGGTTTGGCTATTCATCATGACCGTGGAATCCGTGTTTTATACTGGCTCGTATTGAAAACACGGACGTCCTAGTATATCCAATATTTCATATGATTCTTCTGCTGCGATATCTGTGATGTGATCATGTGATGTTCTGTGATAGATACAGTATATAGTATATATGATATATTATATAGATGTTACTTATGTTTTACACCCGCGCTAGCCCTGCCCTGCTCTGCCGTTAGTTACCTAACCTAACGGTGCACGAGGGGACATCGAGGCGAATGCGGATGGCATAAGTGTACGTCGTATTTATCTGTGATGTTTAGGTACTTAAATGATGGGACTTCATTAATGTGATTAATGAAATAAAAGAAACCTAAGATGTTGTAGAATCGAATTTCAAAATAAAAAGGGTAGCTACAGTTCTTGCTTTGCACAGCGGTATATGTGATATATCCTGCACCTTATTCGATGAGGAAAGGACCGAGATCCCTTCACCGGGAGTGACTCCTTTAGCAATAACTGGCAGATGCTACAACTCTCGGTTTGTCTTTTGATAGCTTTTAAGAGTTTTGCTTTGCACAGTGATATATATGATATATCCCCACCTCATTCGACGAGGAAAGGACCGACGATCCCTTCACCGGGAGTGACTCCTTTAGCAAAACTAGAAAAGCCTCAAAAGCACTCCATTTTAAAAAATCATTTGATTCTACAACGATATCAAGTTCATTACGCAAAAGATTTTCTTAAAAACCTGTCGTAGCCCTCCGTCATTTCAGATATGTATTGGTTAGTATTCGTGCTACGTTTGTTGACCTCTGTCAAGGCGTAGTGTGCGGTAGCTGATTAGTGCTTATCTGTATAAGCATTTGATGTGATTGATTTAGGGTAGTCGTGCGACCTTGTTGACCTCTGTCAAGGGTCGTGCGGGTGGGTTTACTTCAATCAGGAAATGACGGGTTGAACTTGACTAGCAGCCTATGGTTTGTTGACCTCTGTCAAGGTCATAGGACGCTAGGGGCAAAACTATCGGGAATTTCAAGTGTTGAAATTTACAATGAGATTGCATACCTTCTATGAGATAGTTGGATCCCGATACCCGCTGCGAGTAATTGTTACTCCTGGGAGAGTTTTACACATTACAATTAGCCAATCAAGTAGGTGTCTAGAAAGGTGTCAACGGGGTTACGCCTCTGGAAAAACGAGGTTTACATTAATTAGGTTCGTGCGAAAGCACGGGGGACCTCCCTCAAAGTACCGACACTGGCCTGGCTGAAAGATTGGCGAACTTGTAGTGTGTAATTAATCCCGGCTAGTCTTTCCGTTTTGGGTTTGAAGGAAGATTTGATAAAAAGCAGTGGGAGCCATCCTGATTAGATAAAATTATAACCAATCTATTCTTGCAAGAGCGCACGCTGAGTGTTTTCTTCTCTCTCTCTCCAGGTAGCGACCATATCACGCCTTAATCAAGATAATAATACGGAATATTGACCGAACCCGCTTGTTATACTGAGCTGGGGAACGTTGGTCCCGCTCCAACTTATTATTGTTATAAGACAGAGCAGGAAATTGGGGATTACCGGAATTCCCGTGCCGCCCAAACGAAGAGAGTGCATGCTGATGCATCATCTTCGGGTGTGTTCATTACAAAGAACTGTTTCTCAGTATCCTCTACCTCCTGGGTATGTGATACCAGATCAGGATCCCAGATATGTAATCTGTTACATAGGGCTACAGACAGGTAGGGAACTGAGAAAGGGTGATAAGTTTCATGAGGCAGAAAACGGGGCAAGTGTTGCAGCCAAGTCTGTTGGTCACTGTCACCCTGTATTACAATACAATGATTCTGAACGAATGTTATTAGATACCGAACCTGATATACAAAATCATATCTGTCTCTTTGTTAGTAAAGAAACGATAAAATTTTGTATTGTTGGATAATGTTTTGAACATTTCCTATATCAATAGTTGATCGGTTCAAGCACGTTATCTAAAAGCATTGACGTTCTAAATCAAACTACAGTTCTTAGTATACGGAACACACACAAGAGCAAGAGTTCAGAAATGAACGGATCCTTCTTGAGGCATTGTAGACTAGGTCATATCAATGCGACCCGACTAGCTGAAGTTACATGTAGATGCATATTTAAATCAGTTTGAATTTACATCTTATGAAACTTGCCAGTCATGTCACAAAGATTAGATGACCATAGCTCTGCTTATTGGAAACAGAGAAAGAGTTAGTCGACTCTTGGGATTGATACATGATGATGTATGTAAGATCCCCTGTCTACACATGCCAAGAACGGTTCTTTGTACTTCGTTACATTCTCTGATAATCTCTCAAGATTCAGACATATGTTCCTGTTGAAACACAAGTCCGAACCTTTTGAGATATTCACAGAATATAAGTTAGAAGTAGAGAACCAAAATACGGGTATAAGTATTATGTCCTATGATGAGATCAGGGAGGAGAATACTTATGCATGGAATTCCTGGACTATTCTAAAGGAGAATGAGATTCTCTCTCAGCATTACTCCTCTGTATAAACCATAGCACGTTGGTATATCGGGGTGGAGCAATTACACCCTATGTGATAAGGTGTGCTCTATGATGAGTACTACTGAGTTACCTATTTCCTTTTGGGTGTTATGCGCTTGAGAAGCTGCATACCTATTGAATACGGTTCCAATCAAATCAAGTTGCCTACCACTTCATATGTGATATGGAAAAGGAAGAGCCCATATCTTAAATTCCTTAAGATTTGGGGTTGTCCGGCCTATGTCTGAAAAGCAAAATCCGGACAAGCTCGAGGCAAGATCTGTTATGTAGAACTGGAAATGTTCCAGCTATACAAACTACAGCTGATGATTTGAAAGAACCAAAGGATTCAATAGTTACCAACGAACCTCAGCCTCTCCGCCGATCTAGTAGGGTTCCTCACCCACCTGAGAGATACTTCTGTTTCTCTATGACAGTGGGAGCGAGGAGCGAGGATTGTATCATGAGATGATGACCCAACTAGTTTCGAGCTGGCCATCAGGAGTAAGACTCTGTAAGAATGGCTGGATGCTTAGTGATCTGAGATGGAATCCATATACACCAATAAAGTATGGACTTTGGTTGCTATATCTGAAGGGTTAAATCCCCATCAGGAGCAAGTATATCTTGAGAAGATTACTAGGTGTAGATGGAAAAGTTGAGACTTTCAAAGCTAGACTTGTTAAAGGTTTGCATCGTTGACCAGGTATGGATCATGAGGAAACCTTTTTCTAAGGAGCTATGCTTAAGTCCATCCAGATCATACTTGCCACGGCTACATACCATGACTACGATCTCTGGCGGATAGGTGTCTTGACTGCTTTTCTAAATGATAATTTGGAAGAGAGCGTCTATAAGTACACAGCCAGAGGGCTTCGTAGACAGTGGGAGCAGCGGAAACGTGTGCAAGATGTTTTATAGGATAAAGCAGGCATCGCGGAGTTGGAACATCTGTTTTGATGGATAAGTCAAAGAGTTTGACATCATCAAAATGGTAGATGAACCTTGTATAAACAAAAAGGTAGTAGGGAGTATGGTGGTGATCCTCGTAGAGTACGTGGATGCCATGCTCTTGATAGGGAAGGAGTTTCCTATGCTACGCTCGGTCAATCTCCGCTTATCACAATGATTCTCCATATTAGATCAAAGTGATACCTCCTAAATCCAGGGTTTTGGATCTATGAGATAGATCTAAATGGATGTTAGGATTCTCACTAGTTGTAGTGAGAAGGTGTTGGAGATAGTGCCCTCAGAGTCAATTATTGGATCACAGGCACGTGATTGCAATGATTGAGGGAGGACCTATCCCGGTACGACAGTCTTACTCGAGATGATAGTTTGCTATCTGGTTTACCTTTATCATCATGTACTGCTTTAGGTGACCTGACATGTCACTATTGCACGTTGATAGAGCCCCTAGGATTCTTGCTTGACTACCGGCAGTATGAGGGCGATCATATAAGTGAGAGCTGGAGTCTACAAGCATATCCTTAAAAGGTCCCTAGTCGTGGGAGTTTCGAGACAGGGCATCGATTCTCCAGAGTAGACTAGTGTATACAGTCGAGACCCCGACGAGGGGCGGTGGCCGGTCTCACAAGCCACTGGTGTCAGTTGGTTCACCTAAGATGTATACAGGTGCTCATTGGGTTATGAGTACACCGGACAGGACTCGCCGGGAACATGCTAGTTGGTCTTATACCTGACGTCAGATAGCAGTTCCCAGGTGACATGTGTACAGGTTAGTTCATCGACCTGGGGATCGTCATTTGTCTCGTGTGAGTTCCCACTGTGCTTTGATTACTACCCTACCACGGCTCAAAGGAGTCGTGCAAACAGGTTTTAGTTGGGTACAGTCCCGAGCCACATGGAGGCAGTGAGCGGATCTTCGGGGGTTCGTCTCTCCCGGTATTGGGGGTGAGGTCGCGCTGTGTCTAGGAGAGCCATTACACGAAGTCCTTGGCCAAGGCAGGAGATTTACTGGTAGGTATTCCAGTAGTATCTCAGGGTGTTCTGGGCTACACTCCGACACGACTTGTACCGCTTTTGGGGGTCTGACTTTTACCCACCCCCTAGGCCCGACATGCGATGCTCATAGACGAACGGACCGGACTATACGGATATTGTCACTGACAGGCTCAGTAGGGTGTCAGGATGAGTTCGCTCATCAACGTCCCTTTTGGTCAATAGCTGGTAGCCCGTCACGTATTGGCTTATACCTCTGACGTGCTGGTGGTTAAATCCACAGCCATAGTATTGACGAGTCTTTAGAGTCCACCACACCTTCAGTTACTCAGCTTTCGGGCGAAACGCTGTAGAGGCCGTATGGAGATATGGCAGGGTCCGATCAGATACGTGCGATATTGCACGGATCAGGATCGGACGGTTTGTACTAGAGGCCGTATAGATATATGGCAGGGTTCGATCAGATACGTGCGGTATTGCACGGATCAGGATCGGACGGATATTACTAGCCGGCTTTGTTTTAAGCCGGATCCTAGTTTAGTACAGTGTAGATTTTGTCTCTTTGCATTTGTATCCGGACGGAATACAGATGCGGGAGTGTATGCACTGTATTGGGGTTTTCCTGTAATTTATTACGGGACCAGTTTTCTGGAGTTGCCAGTTTGCATTCTGTTCCGGCCGGTTTTCCCTTGTTCTTTCCCGGCCGGACTTTTCCGATGGAGGGGGTTATTTGCAAATTTGCAAATAACACTTTGTGGAGGGGTTTTCTTGCAAAAGTATTGATTATGATATCTTTCATCCATGATGCATTTATTGTGAAGTGAAAGGATTTGATTTGGATGTGAGTTTTGTGATCATTTTGTTCTTGGATGTGGTCACCATTGCTTTTCTCCTACCATCACCTCCCTTCATGCCTTTTGATTGATTCTTCCACCCTTCTCACAATGAGAATGGCCGGCCACAATTTCTTGAGAGGAGATGAGAAAAATGAGAGAGATTCATTTTTGTGTATAGCATTCTTCATCTCATTCCATTTGCTAGAAAATTGAAAGCACCAATTTTCTTTAGACCATTCCTCCGTCTATGGCTACCAACCCCAAAGAGACATACTCTACACTACATTCTACAGCACTTCTTGGGCATGTCGACTTGCCAGCTTCATGCCCGAGTTGCCTCGGTATAGAGGCGGGAGCCCGTAAAAGATGCAGGCGATGTCGTGCCCTTCCGGCGAGGAGGCGACGACCGGAGTTTCCGCGGGAGATCGGGACGATGACGAGAAGACCGGAGGACTCGGATCACTCGGTATATCTCTAACCCGTCTTGTTGTTAGCTAGATCTAGTTTAATGGCCCGTTCCGGGGTTTAGTGCGCGGTGGTGCCGGTTTGCAAAGTTCGCAAAATTAAAGTTTATCACCGTTTCCGCATTTGGCCGTTGGATTGACGGCCGGGGCGCCGCCGTGCACTTACAGTGGTATCAGAGCCTCGCCATTAACTTCGTCTAGCTTCGTTTGATGTGTTTTTCAGTTCCGATCGACCAAAATTCCAAAAACCCAATTTTAGTTCACGACAGTTTTCTGTTGAATTTTTTTGGTCTCCTAAAATTTTTCAGGTTGTAGAAAACTGATGTACAAGAAATTCTAAGCATACTGGAAAAGCTCGACACAGTGAGTCGACACCTGGAGCGCGGAACCGCGGCCAAACCCCCCTTGGGCCGCGGTTCCGCCGCATATTTGTATCCTCACTGCATCATATTTTTCCAGTGGGCTTCTGGGCTTATTTTAGGGGTTTTGGAATATTAAAATTGGGCCCAGATTTTCTGTGAGTGCTACAGTATTGTTTGGGGGCCCACTTGTTAATTTTTGATCGATCGGATATTTTAAACACATTATTTCACAGTATTTACATTATATCTGCGACCGTGAATGTCACTCGATTGGTAAATCCGGTCTAACTGCTATAGCCCGGTTAGACGGATTTGCGAACGTGATTTTCACGTTGATGTTCTATGTATTGCTGTGATGTTGCGGATCGGTCGTGGGGGATAGCCTGGATGCAATGCTAGTACAATGTTGTTGTATTATGTACATTTGATATTGCGGGGCGAGCGTCCGACATGTGGACTGTCGTCACTGCCTGTTTGTATTATTCTTTTGGGGCACGACCTGGTTGCGGTCGATGTACCCGTTGTATGTATATTTTACTTTCTGTACTAGGGTTACCCCGCGGAGGGGTGCACGGATAGCCGGGTTCTAGAAGGCAACAAGCCCGTATCTCATGGCATTGGGACGGAAGGGGCTTCACTCCAGGATTGGCGGGCTATTCGCCGCACTCATAGGGGGTACAGGTTGACCCAGGAGGGGTGCCCAAGTTGCCGGATTCCGTGAAGTGCTGGGTGGTCCATTCACGGTGCTGAAGGGGGCTGCCTCGCTTCAGGTTTTGGCGGGTGACTTGCCGCGCCCGTAGGGGTCTAGGATTTCATTGCACAGGCTATCCACACGACCAGGGGAACATCGGGTTTCAGCAGTGGCTCTGTGAAACCCGGGGATCCCAGATATCTGTATTGTTCTGTGATGCTGTACATTTCTGTGATGTTGCAATTTATTCACGCCTTGAGCGAAATACTATATATTGGTATATATATTAGTAGATGTTGTATATGTTTTTCATCCGCGCTAGTCCAGTCCCCGCTCTGCCGTTAGTTAGCTAACCTAACGGGTGATGACGGGACCCAGTGGCGAATGCAGATGGCATATACGTACGTCAGTATATTTTCGTTCTTTGTGGTGTGATCAATTGATGGGACTGCGTTGATTCGGATCAATGCAAGTTAAACAAACCTATTCTGATGTTGTTGGAACACTTTTCAAAAAGCTGTTATTGCAAGGACGTTCACTTTTGTTTTGCATCGTGGTATTCATTTGGAATATCCTGCTCCTCAGTCGACGAGGCAAGGGCCGAGATCCCTTCACCGGGAGTGACCCCTTGGACAGAAGTTTGCGTCAGGGCTTTAACTTCACTATAGCCGATTACTTTTGCTTTGCATCGTGGTGTTCATTTGGAATATCCTGCACCCCATTCTACGGGGAAAGAGCCGAGATCCCTTCACCGGGAGTGACCTCTTGAGTAAAGGTTTTCGTCACTATATTTTCTAAAAAGCTATCCGTTCCTTCAACGATATCAAGTTCATTACGTTAAAGGTTTTCGCCAGAAACCATTCGTAGCCCTCCGTCGTTTCATATGGGTAGTCAATAGTATTCAAGCTGTGTTTGTTGGCCAAAGTCAAGGCACAGTGTTTGGTAGCTGTTGGTTATTCATATGCAGCATAGATAGATGCGTTGGTTTGGGGCAGTCGTATAGCCTTGTTGGCCAAAGTCAAGGGCTTGTACGGGTGGGCTCAAATTAACCTGGAGAATGACGGGCAGAACTTGACATGTGACTTATGATTTGTTGGCCAAAGTCAAGGTCATAAGAGCATGGGGTAGAAATCACATCGGGAGTTTCAAAAGAACTGAAACTTGCCAGATATGCGCATACCTTCTGGAGTGTGATGACGTGAGCGGATTACGTCACGTTATCATGCGATGAGAGTTGGATCCCGATTCCCACTGATGAGTTGGTTTACTCCTCGGGTGACCCCGACTAATTCTTCTTTCAGGTTTGGAGGAGAATTTGAGGTACAGTGGGAGGTTTCCAGATTAGATAAATTGGTAACCATTCTGATCTAGGTTAGAGTGCACGCTGAGTGTTTCTTTTCTCTCTCTCTGGCAGCGACCATTGACCCGACCCTAAGACTATGACTCAGTGACCAAGTTGACCGAACCTTCTTAACACTGGCTTTTGGATTGTCAGAGTTGCAGACCTCATTGCCACTCTTACTTTTACCCTTTTCTCCGGGACACCCCGTATTACTACGAACGTCCACTTCTATTGGACAAAACCATCGTATGGTTAGATACGAACTCGAAGGAATTTATTCGAGGATGGTTTCCAGTTCTGGAGAAAACGGATAGGATTATTCAGTTGTCTTTTCCTTTTACCTTCTCTCAGGTTGCGAGTACTCCTTAGTTTAGGAGATAGTACACCTATTACGCAAATTGGATACTCTTCTTCCAAATCTTAGGCTGGTGCCGACCGGTAGGGAATGAAGAAAACCAATTAGCCTAAACGGTGTGCAGAAGATATTAAGTTCAGACAAAGCAAGGGATTAGTAAGAGGGCAAAGTAAATTGCGACTGATATTCACGACCAAAACCAAGTATTCCTTCGCCAATCCTAAATCACCTTTGTATTTCTCCAGGACACTCCGTATCACTACGAAGATCCACAGTTTATTTGGATACTCCATCGTATGGTTATATACGAACTCGAAAGGAACTTGTTCCAGTTCGGGGATGGATTCTGGTTCAGGAGAAATAGGAATAAGGTTTATTCGGTTGTCTTTTATCTTCACCTTCTCTCGCATTGCGAGTGCTCCTAGGACTAGGACAGTACACCCATTATGCTTATTGGATAGTCTTCTTCCAAACCATAGGCTGGTGCCGAACGGTAGGGAAGGAAGAAAACCAATTGGCCTAAAGGGGTGTGCAGAAGGTAATGACTAAAGACATATAAAGGGATTTGGAGAGGTGGCAAAGAATTATACGGTTATAGTTGTGAATCTGGATATTGGTAGTGGCATTACTAGGAATACCAGGATACCCCATCGAAACATTTCAATGTTTCAGTTCAACTGTGTACTGTTAAAAGAAAAACTGATTTCCCGATTGGATACTTACTCCAGGGTATGTATTTACCAGGTATGATTCTCACATCTGTATGGTTTTATAGATGATGAGTGGGAGTAACTTATTGGGAATTGGGTGATCATCCTCATTATATCGGGATTCGTTGTAATCGGTGATATTTAAGGAGATCACCTGGGATGTTTGCCGGTCGGCAAATATTTGGTTTTGAATATCCGCTGTTGTGCACCAATTTCAAATTGATATATCTGTACGTCTATTTTCATAGAGTGAGATATACCTTTTGATATTATGTCGATGACATTTACCTATATCAGTGGATGGTTAGGTAAGGAGCATTAAACAGCGGTGTAATTCTTCTTAACCATAAGTACAGTTCTCAACCTACGACACACAGTGAAAGAGTTGTTAGACTCAGCGGACTTATACAGAGTATTGTATGTTGTCCAGTGTCCATTAGGACAAAGGGGTTGGTCCTCATACTATATTCTGTTTACTTTTAACTTCTCTAGTTCTTAGACATGTATTTCGTAGAAACACAGGGTCTAAGTTTTGAGGAGTTATAGGTATTTGAATAGAGTAGAGAACCAGGTGTAGCAAGTATCGGGATTCTTCAAAGTGATCGAAGATGTAGATACTTGTGTATGGTATTCAGTTGATAGTAACGATAAAGAGAAATTGCTTCTCTTTCAGGTTACTCATAATTGGAAGCATTCCTAAGTTGAGTAATGCTGATCGGCCTCTCTCCATTTAGTTGACATGCACTGGAGACAGCTGCATGATTTGAATCTGGTTCAATTAAATCAGTGCCTCTGGTTCTATATTGGATATAGTACAGTTCATATCTTAACATTGTTAAGGTACGGGGAGTTATCCGGCTTATGATTAAAACCAGACTCTGGATAACTCAAGGCACGTTTCTGTAATGGCTGTTTATGGGTTGACCCAGGCTATGACGAGGGTTGACTTTCTACCATAAGAAAGATCAATAGTGATATTGTTCTTGACTCGCCACAGTTTTAATAAAAATGGATTTTTCAAAAACAGTAGTGGGAGTATGGTAGAACTGGAAGTGATTCCAGAACCGCAAACGATTACTGAAGATTTGATAAGGAACCTAAAGATTCAATCTGATTTGACATTCCATTGGCCACTCCGCAGATAAGGTGGGTAACTTCAGGCACCCGAGAGGTACTCCGGTAGCCTCAAGGACGGTGACAGGGAAGTTCTTGTTTACCCACACTTGCCATTGCTGTTGTTCCAGGCTGCGAGACCCGGCAGGAGGATGAGTATAGAGTCGTTCTAAACTAGCTTTAGAAGTGCACGTCTATATGACTCTGCCAGAGGGTTGTCGTAATCAGTGGGAGCAGCGGAATCTTTGGTGGACATCAGGATTATGTCTATTTATAGACTAAAGCAGATATAGCGGAGATAGATCATCTATTTCTGATGTGACAGTCATAGGTTTGACTTCATCAGAATAGGGGATGGATCTGTTGAGAAGGTAGTAGGGTGTGATATCCTGGTATTTGGATGACATACACAAAATAGGAAGTGACATTCCTATACTACGATCGGTTATTCTTTGGTCGTCACACAGTGGTTTCTCCACAAGGGACTTGGACACAATATCAGACATACTGGTTACTAGATCTATAGTTTTAGATCTAGATTTGGGTAGTTTCCCAATCAGGGTACTTTGACAGCATTCTAAGAGTATTTAGAATGGACGACTCCTGGCATGGTGGTGCACCTGCAGGTAATGGAGTCACCCTCTCTAAAGGTGTCTTACAGACTAAAGGGGAGAGGGATGTGCATGATTGGCAGATCACTTGCTTAGGCAATTGAGTCAATCATGTGATGTCAAGTACCACACCAGATGTTGTTCTTGCACTAGATGCAATAAGTTGACATTGATCCAATCCTGGAGAAACAGTAGGGAGCAGTTTTAGAACATAAGTTGATGTTCTAGGGATATGATAACGACAGCCTCATTCGGGGACAGTTATCATTCCAAGCTTCCAAGGTGACCTGGACGACAAGGAGGTTGTCAGAGTTATAGTTTTCCTTCTGACGAGGGGCAGTATTTTGGACAGGTAGTCCAAGGAAATACTGAGGGTGGCATGGCGCAGGATACTGATTAAGTTCAGTTGACGATACAGTCTAAGAAGTTTGGATTTGGAGTTCATTTATGAGCTCGGTCCCATCAGACATCCAGACACTCTAAGACAGGTATTGCTCATTTCGGGAGATAGTTTTCTCCGCGAACTTGAGATATAGAGAGACATAGAAAGAAACTTCAGAGCGGATCCACTCGCTGAGGCTATTCCTCGAACGCAAGAGTTTCGCAAACAAGCTTTGTGAGACTGACTAGTAGAGGAGTTGGGTGTTCGGTATCACACGGGCTGTGAGTATGCGACATCGCAATAATTAGCCTTGAGTGCAAGTGGGAGATTGTTGGAGATAGTGCCCTCAGATTCAATTATTGGATCACAGGCACGTGATTGCAATGATTGAGGGAGGACCTATCCCGGTACGACAGTCTTACTCGAGATGATAGTTTGCTATCTGGTTTACCTTTATCATCGTGTACTGCTTTAGGTGACCTGACATGTCACTATTGCACGTTGATAGAGCCCCTAGGATTCTTGCTTGACTACCGGCAGTATGAGGGCGATCATATAAGTGAGAGCTGGAGTCTACAAGCATATCCTTAAAAGGTCCCTAGTCGTGGGAGTTTCGAGACAGGGCATCGATTCTCCAGAGTAGACTAGTGTATACAGTCGAGACCCCGACGAGGGGCGGTGGCCGGTCTCACAAGCCACTGGTGTCAGTTGGTTCACCTAAGATGTATACAGGTGCTCATTGGGTTATGAGTACACCGGATAGGACTCGCCGGGAACATGCTAGTTGGTCTTATACCTGACGTCAGATAGCAGTTCACAGGTGACATGTGTACAGGTTAGTTCATCGACCTGGGGATCGTCATTTGTCTCGTGTGAGTTCCCACTGTGCTTTGATTACTACCCTACCACGGCTCAAAGGAGTCGTGCAAACAGGTTTTAGTTGGGTACAGTCCCGAGCCACATGGAGGCAGTGAGCGGATCTTCGGGGGTTCGTCACTCCCGGTATTGGGGGTGAGGTCGCGCTGTGTCTAGGAGAGCTATTACACGAAGTCCTTGGCCAAGGCAGGAGATTTACTGGTAGGTATTCCAGTAGTATCTCAGGGTGTTCTGGGCTACACTCCGACACGACTTGTACCGCTTTTGGGGGTCTGACTTTTACCCACCCCCTAGGCCCGACATGCGATGCTCATAGACGAACGGACCGGACTGTACGGATATTGTCACTGACAGGCTCAATAGGGTGTCAGGATGAGTTCGCTCATCAACGTCCCTTTTGGTCAATAGCTGGTGGCCCGTCACGTATTGGCTTATACCTCTAACGTGCTGGTGGTTAAATCCACAGCCATAGTATTGACGAGTCTTTAGAGTCCACCACACCTTCAGTTACTCAGCTTTCGGGCGAAACGCTGTAGAGGCCGTATGGAGATATGGCTGGGTCCGATCAGATACGTGCGGTATTGCACGGATCAGGATCGGACGGTTTGTACTAGAGGCCGTATAGATATATGGCAGGGTTCGATCAGATACGTGCGGTATTGCACGGATCAGGATCGGACGGATATTACTAGCCGGCTTTGTTTTAAGCCGGATCCTAGTTTAGTACAGTGTAGATTTTGTCTCTTTGCATTTGTATCCGGACGGAATACAGATGCGGGTGTGTATGCACAGTATTGGGGTTTTCCTGTAATTTATTACGGGACCAGTTTTCTGGAGTTGCCAGTTTGCATTCTGTTCCGGCCGGTTTTCCCTTGTTCTTTCCCGGCCGGACTTTTCCGATGGAGGGGGTTATTTGCAAGTTTGCAAATAACACTTTGTGGAGGGGTTTTCTTGCAAAAGTATTGATTATGATATCTTTCATCCATGATGCATTTATTGTGAAGTGAAAGGATTTGATTTGGATGTGAGTTTTGTGATCATTTTGTTCTTGGATGTGGTCACCATTGCTTTTCTCCTACCATCACCTCCCTTCATGCCTTTTGATTGATTCCTCCACCCTTCTCACAATGAGAATGGCCGGCCACAATTTCTTGAGAGGAGATGAGAAAAATGAGAGAGATTCATTTTTGTGTATAGCATTCTTCATCTCATTCCATTTGCTAGAAAATTGAAAGCACCAATTTTCTTTAGACCATTCCTCCGTCTATGGCTACCAACCCCAAAGAGACATACTCTACACTACATTCTACAGCACTTCTTGGGCATATCGACTTGCCAGCTTCATGCCCGAGTTGCCTCGGTATAGAGGCGGGAGCCCGTAAAAGATGCAGGCGATGTGGTGCCCTTCCGGCGAGGAGGCGACGACCGGAGTTTCCGCGGGAGATCGGGACGATGACGAGAAGACCGGAGGACTCGGATCACTCGGTATATCTCTAACCCGTCTTGTTGTTAGCTAGATCTAGTTTAATGGCCCGTTCCGGGGTTTAGTGCGCGGTGGTGCCGGTTTGCAAAGTTCGCAAAATTAAAGTTTATCACCGTTTCTGCATTTGGCCGTCGGATTGACGGCCGGGGCGCCGCCGTGCACTTACAGAAGGTATCAATCGACCCTGGGGAGAATCACTGGAATGGTTCCAGGGTGATAAAGACGACTGAATGTCAGTCACAGGCATTGTCATTACCCTCAGTAAAGGGACGGTAAGTTGGAAGAGTTCCAAGCTAGATACCGTGACATACTAGACGATAAAGGCAGGATACATCGCTACTTAAGATGCTACCAAAGAGGCTGTTTGGGTGTATATTGGTTCATGAGATGAACTACGTTCCAACCATTGTGAGACAATGGAGTTGTGGCTTATGCCAAGGAACGACGGTCCCATCTGTGATCCAGACATATTCTAAGGCAGTGTCACCTGATCGTGGAGATGGTTGATCTCCAGGGGATCAAGGTCAGGAGAGCAGACTCAGAAGACAACACGGCGGATTCACTCACAAAGGCCTTTTCCCAGAGAGAGACTTTTATGGGATGGTTGAGTATGAGATACTACAACCACTGCTATCAGATGGCCCTAGTGCAAGTGGGAGATTGTTAGTTATATGTATGCCCTAGAGGCCATTACTGTACATTGGATGTATATTGTAGTGGATGCTGGGACATATATAGGGAGGACTTTCTTGCTCGACATGATAGTATGCTATCTGGTTACACTTTACCTTAACGTGTACATTGATTGTCTCTCTGTTACATGTTGGTAAAGCCCTTAGGATGTGTACTTGACTACCTGGACTATGATGCGGATCATACTAGTGGGGACATGGTAGTCCATAAGTACATCCTTCAAAGTCCCTAGTCGTGGGTATATCGAGACGGGGCATCGATATACCAGAGTAGACTAGCGTATACCTTCTCGACCCATACAGATGGGCGATGGATGATCCCATATCCATTGGTGTTTGACATCAGAGATGATATACGGGTGCTCAGTGGAGACTGGGTACACTGGACGGACTCGCCGAGAACTCCCAGATGGTATTATACCTTACGTCAGATGGCAGTTCTCTGGTGACACTGGTACAGAGTAGTCTGTTGACCCGAGATCGTCATAGAGTCTTGTGTGGTTCCCACTGTGCTTTGATTTCTATCTTACCACGTCCAAGAGGGCGTGCAAAACGGTGGTTTTTGGGTACAGTCCCGAATCACATGGAGGCAATGAGCGATAGGAGGGGATTCGTCTCTCCCGGTATAGGGAGTTGATGTTGCGCTGTGTTCGATTGGCTATAACCGGAAATCCCTGGCCAGGGTTGCTGAGATTTACTGGTAAGTGTTACCAGTAGTTTCTAAAACTATTATAGACCTCATATCGACACGACTTATCGAGCTATTGGGGTCTGACGTTTACCACCCCTAGGCGAGATATGCGACATATCAGACGATCAGACCGGACTGTACGGTAAGTGTTACTGGTTGGATTCACAGGAGTGTGAGCGGGCTTGCTCGTCGATCTTCTGATCGCTCAATACCCGGGTGGCCGTTACGTTTAGCAGACCGCTTGCGGCTTGTGGGTGTTTGATATGATCAACACCTGCTGCCGGCGTATTGACGAGTCTTTAGAGTCCTACACAGAGGTTTCCTGGCTCAAGCGAAACGAAATAGGAGCGCATATGAGATATGTGCGGGATCGAGAATAATGCGTGTATGTGATACCGTATTCTATTTTCGCGATGAATGTATCGAATGGTTATATGCGATATAACCTAGTTATCGAATCGAGGGTTGATTCGATAAACCGATACATTGGATACTAGTCGGTTATATGCGATATGACCGGATCGTTAAATCAAGTGTTGATTTGATGATTTAATGCATAATTATATATTTGATATATTACTTTGCATTAACTAGTATTGGTTCACTTTAAATGGATTTTCTCACTTGGATTGTGCACATTGTATATGTGATATACGTTTGTACACAAGTTTGTATCATGTTTGATGATACATGCTAACTTGAGCATATGTAAAGATTAAACCATGGTTGTGTAATGGTTAGGGTTTTCCTTTCATTTTCTTATTCATTTATTTATTGATTTATTCTTTATGGAAAATGAAAAGCATAAAGAGAAAAATGGTTGCTAACTTTGTTTGTATTATGAAGCTTCATGAAGCTTTGACTTAGTGACCATTTTGTCTCATGCTTAACCCTAACCATTCCACTTAACCCTAGTCTATTCTCTACACCTAACTAAGGTTAGCATATGATAAGTATTGATTTTATTATTCATTTTAGATATACTTATCATAATATTATCTTCTTCTTTTTCATCTTTTTCTTGAAGAAAAAGCTTGCCTCATCAATGGCAACTTGATGAAAAGAGTGAGAAATCCAATTCTAAAGTGAACCCACTTCCTATTTCTTCATCCTCTACCTCTTGCCAAGTAGTAGAGTGTGTTTTCTTCACAAGTTTCATGACTTGGTGAAGTTGGAGCTTGATCTAGCGATACCTCGACGTAGATCATCTTCGGCATCGTCGTCGATGACCTAGCCCGCTTTTTCTCCGATGAAGCCGACGCTTGAGCCCAAGATCCGATTTGTACAGCGAGGGGACATCATCGCGGAGCCATGGAGGTGGAGAACCGGATCTACAAAGGTTGTATTTCCGTTTACCATTTAGTTAAGTTGTTAACTAGTTTTTGTTATCGCCTAAACTTCTAGCCAACGATCCGTAGTCGGGTTTCTCGGCACCGTAATTATTGAAATTGGCATGGTTGATGCCTTGTGAGACCTCTTGTGAGTGCCTAGGAACCCTACATGCGGTGTGCTAGAAGAGTTCCAAGCAGGACACCGTTGCTGACTCGACGATGGAAGCGGAGTATATTGCTGCTTGCGATGCCGCAAAAGAAGCAGTCTGGATGAAGAAGTTCCTAACAGAACTTCAAGTGGTTCCTACCATTGTTGATCCAATACCTCTGTATTGCGACAACAACGGAGCTATAGATTTAGCGAAGGAACCAAGGTCCCATCAGAATTCCAGACACATCTTAAGGCGGTATCACCTGATCAGGGTGATCATTGATCGTCAGGAGATCGAGGTTCAGAGAGTTGCTACTGAAGAGAACATTGCTGATCCATTCACGAAGGCCCTACCTCAGATTCAGTTCGAGAGGCTACTCGAGATCATCGGTCTTCGATACGCCAGTACATGGCCCTAGTGCAAGTGGGAGATTGTTAGTGTATATGCCCTAGGGGCCATTATTGTATCATACTAGTTTGTATATTACTTAATGGAAGCTTGGGATATTCACATGTATATAACAGTCTTGCTAAACATGGTAGTATGCTACTTGGTTTTTTCTATCTTAATATGTGAGTATACGTATTGATAGAGCTCTTAGGATCTTGCTTGACTACCAGCGTTGTGATGGCAGTCACACTAGTGGGGGCTGGGTAGTCTACAAGCACATCCTTATTCAGGTCCCTAGTCGTTGGATTATCGAGACAGGGCATCGATACTCCGGAGTAGACTAGTGTGTACGCTTCTCATCCCAGTTAGGGAGATGGTCTGTCCCACAGCCATTAGTACGTCGTACTGGAGATAGTATGCAGGTGCTCGTTAGGTTACGGGTACACCGGACAGGACTCACAGGGAACTGTTGGTTGGTTTTATACCAGTCGTCAGTGAACAGTTCCCAGGTGACATGAGTACAGCATAGTTCGCAAGCCTTGACACTGCTACTTCGCCTCGAGTGTGTCCCACTGTTCTTAGATTGCTACCCTACCACGGCTCAAAGGAGTCGTGCAAACAGGTAGCAGTTGGGTGCAGTCCCGAGCACTTGGAGGCAGTGGCGGTTAGACAGGATTCGTCTCTCCCGGTATTGGGGGTTGATATCGCGCTGTGTCAGAGAGCCATTATGCAAAGTCCCTGGGCAGGGCAAGCGAGATTTGCTGGTAGGTTCCAGTAGTTTCTCAGGGTGTAATGGGCTTCGCTGCGACACGACTTATACCGCTATTAGGGGACTGACGCTTGCCTCCCCCTTAGGCCCGATATGCGATAGTCTTAGACGAACGGACCGGACTGTATGGAGATTGTCACATCAGACCCAGTAGGAGTTCGGATGGGTTTCCTCATCGGCCTTCTTATCGACATCTACTTAGGGACCGTTACGTACAGCTAGTGCCGCTTGCGGTCTGTGGTTAAACCCATTGCCAGCGTAGTAGTAGAGTCTCTAGAGTCCCACACAGAGAGTTTCCCTACTCCAGGCGAAACGATATAGAGGTCGTATGGTTTTACGACAAGGGTTCGGACGCATACGTGTGTTTACGCACGTACGACTTTCGGACAGTTTTTACTAGTCGGCTTTGGTTTAAGCCAGTTACTAGTATCCGGTTATTGGATTTATACAGTCTAAAGTTTTTCCGTGTTTTCACGAATAGGAGGGGCGTTCTCGTAATTGCGCGAGAAGCTTGTAGAAGATGGTGACTAAGGGGGTTAAGGTGGCATATATATTAAATGAGATTAGTGAGTCATATGGATGATTCATCCATATCATTAATGCATCATAAATGCTTAATTACTCATGGAGATGAATCACCATTAGATATTTATCAAGCATGGTTGTAAATCATTTTCTTTTCTTTTCTTGAAAAACAATAATGCTTGATATATATTATGATAGCTCATTTTCTCATTTCATGATTATTCTCACCTTCTCTCTCCTCAAGCTTCCTCTCTTCAAACCCTAATCCTCCCCTCTCATATGTTGAGTACAAGGATTAGTTAGACTACTAAATCCATAACCCTCACTCTATATCATCTAGGTACTCTGATTAGCACTTAAAGAAACCTAGTTGCCTCAAGTTTAGAGGCAAAGCTTGGAGTAAAGCTCTCGTGGTGGATCGTCTACTACTTGGAGAAGGCCGAGGAGGAGGTTGTCACGACCCGCAGGGTACGGAACGTGACTGGCACTTAAGTTTACGAAACGTCTAAAGACGTCCGTAAACTAAGTAAGCCAAAGCCCAGAAAACAAAACCAATTAAGCAAAAGAGTGAAGAAAACCCAATCAGTTGAAAGCGAGTTTATCAAATAAGTCATGTAAAACCCTTTTTTTTAAAAACAATACAAATTTTTCCGAAAATTTCGGCAGAGTCTCCTTTGTAAATACTGGCCCCCAAAATGGGTACAACAAAAATATATATGAATCCAACAAAATAGGGCATCCCCAAGCGGGAGCTAGCTCTTCGCCACAAGGCGGTCACAAATCCCACGCAATATAAAATGACAACAAGCAAAATAATCATAATGAAGCATAAGAAAACAGCATGTCGACTCAAGTGAGCTCGACCCCAAAATACAGCATAAAAGTCTACAATCTCACAGTCTCATCTCTAGGTCAATATACAATAATGCTGGTAGATACAGTAGATGGAGTGTACTAGATACAAAGAATATACAAGGTGGTACCAAAAATAATAATATAACCCACCTAGGAGCAAAACCTCGAGTCCAGGCAAAGGAGGCAAAAGAACAAGTGCGCCCGCCGCTACTGTACTGACGGAGCGGACCTGCAGAAGGCTGTGGCACAACGGGGGTGAGTTGCCAACTCGTGAGTAATAAATAACATCTACAAAGGCTATCGTATGCATGCACACAAGCATCCTAGCATCTAAAATACAGGTAAGACTGGATGCACTAGCAGGTGTGTATACAACATCAGTGTACTAATATGTATGCAACATGAATATCTGAGGTCTCAATGGTATATATATGAAACATTTTATCTCTTTTTGTTTTTGAAACTCTTTTAGAATGCCAGCATAATACTCAAAGAATCGACGAGAACCGGTGTCCAGCAACGACACCTAAAAGCTGTCTCAAATCTCATAAATCCATGTCATAGTGTCTCTGGCCTCAGCCATCCGGCTGACCCATCTCAATATCAATATCTCATCCTCTCGCGGCCCCGGTCGGTATCCTCTGGATATCCGCCGAGCCCAATGAAGTCACCGGTAGGTAATCCGTCCCCTGCCAGGCTCAATGTCAACACCACATTCCTCTTGCCCCGGGGTACCTTACCAGGCCCACCATGTACCCGTGACGGTTCCTCCACTCCTCGACACGGATCTCGAAAACCACAGCAAACTCATGGTGGACGACACTTAAATCACTAGAAAACCGCAATTTACATATTTAAAAAAAATATAGTAAGTTTAGAAATTTTGCGGCTTTCCCCCGAAATCCAGAAATATCATAAAATCTCAAGAAATCCTCATAAGTGTATATGTCAATGGTGATGAATGCATATGGTATCAATAATTAAGCTACGATGTATGATTAATAAACTAGGCATGAACAAATAATATGATGAGGTATATGCACATGAATAGCAATCCTACGATTTCATTTTAAGGAATTAAAGGCAATAGCACAGGTTTAAGCATCAATTAGTAAAAGGTTTCAATTTAAAGGTTATCTAGTGTGGTGGCATGGCAATTACCAGGGTGTGTGTGTAAGCATGAATAGTGCTCGTGCTGCATATAAAAAAACCTGGCAATGGTGCAGGTGTTCTATAATATGGTTTCGTATAGGTATGTCAATATAGGGTATGAATGTAGCAAATGATCATATACGTATTTCACCCCTAATTACTAACATCACTAAGAATCTTGTAAGTTACTAAAACTATCGGGCGGCTTGCGCCATCCAACGATAGTCCCCCGTAGATGTTACATCTACTCACCGGAATCCCTGACTAGCTGTGTCCAATCACCGCTTTCCCCTTTCGCGCCGCGTCTGACGTCTCCGCGACCGAACCTGGAATTTACATCAATACCAAACATAAGGTTACTTATCAAGAACGACGCAAAACCCAACGAAACTACTAAAGTTCACTAGCTAGGTACAACGTGCGCAGGGTGCGCGGAACATACGCGAAAATCGCAAAAACTGCCAAAAATCGCCGATTTGGTCGTCCGGCAAAACTAAAACCCGACTACTCAAAACTCCGCGCTCACGCATCCTAAACGTCATAGGAGATGCTAAAAACATCCCCAAGGTATCACAAATAATTCACCAAATAATTTTAATAAAAACCTAGTAAGCACAAACTAGCAATTTTGGTGCAAAAATCGAAAATTAGCGATACGGTTATCACAATCCAACACAATATCCAACCACACAACAAGCAATCTACAAACACTATAATTACAACACATTAGCAAAGATTCAAAACCTATTTTCCATAAACAACCATTACTTGAATTATATAACCTAGCAAATCTTAATCCAAACTATATATGAAAACCTTAAATTAACACTAATTTATAACTCAATTAGCAAGTTAACCTTCTAGATTAGGTTAGCAACACAACTAGATAACAAATTAGATTTAATCAACTACATAATGGTTTCTAAACCCTAATTCAATTCAAACCATTCACTTTAAAAAAACAAGATTAGAAATTAGCAATGAAATTTAACACTAAAACAATTTCATTCAAGGAATCAAACCATAAGTATTTAAATGGGTCAAAATTATACCTCAATTTGAGATCTAGCAAGAATAAATTTGCTTCAAATGATGGCCTCAAGCATCAAGATCCAAGCTAGGGAGGTGAAGGAAAAGAAAGATGAAGGATGGGTTTAATTTGTAAGCTTTAAATTGCAATTTTTTTGGAATTAAACTTGAAGAATTTGAAGAAAATGAAAAGAAAAGAGATGAAGAGGAGGGGGTGCAGGTTTCGGCCAGATGAGAGGTAAGGGGAGGGTGTGGGTGTGTGGGGAAAAGTCATGAGTCAACTCTCCCAAAAGTCAATGCACCATACCTCATCAAACTATATTTAAAATAAATTCATAAACCAACTAATTCAACACAAGAAAGAAAACCAAAATGAGGCCAGAAATTTCTGGACCTGAACAAGGTGGGGCTGTCCTAGGGCTAAGGGAAGAGAGAGAGGGCTTTTACAAAAGAAATTTTATGTAAAAAGACCCCCTGCAAGTCAAAAATTGCAAGTTTTAGCTTAAAATTCAATAATTTCGCTTCCTATAATAAAAATTAGTTAAAAATCAAAGTAAAATACTAAAAATTTATGTTACAACTAGATTTTAATTATCATAATTTTAAAGATTAAAATTAGCCCGGAAAAATTTGTATTTATCGCTAATTTAATGTATTTTCTTACCGGTTAAAATAATATAAAAAAATTGAAAAATAGGGAAAAAATTTTAAATGACCAAAATTTAATAAGTAACTCATTAGCTACTAAAAATAAGCAATTACCTATCCATTTTAGGTATAATTAGCCCTAAACTGCAAAATAACAAAAAAGACGGTTTTCGGAAAAATACCGAATTTTCATCGATTTTCAGGAAAACACCAAAACGACTTTTCTAGACGCTACAATCTTCCCCCCTTAAAGAAATTCGGTCCCCGAATTTAAAAATATAGCTACGCGTACCTTCAAAGAGATGGGTATATTTCTTCCTCATCTCGCCCTCGGTCTCCCAGGTAACCTCCTCGCTGCTCGGGCTACGCCAAAGGACCTTGACGGTTGGTATAATCTTCGACCTCAACTTCTTCACCTGCCGATCCAAGATGGCCACCGGCTGCTCTGCAAAAGAAAGGTCGCGCTCCAGCTGGACTGTCGGGTGCTGAATCGCATGCGAAGGGTCGTGAAGGTACTTGCGGAGCATCGAAACATGGAAGACGGGATGAACATCGGGAAAGATGGGAGGAAGAGCCAAACGATATGGAACTGCGCCAACACGCTCGAGGATCTCGAAGGGACCTACGAATCTAGGGCTAAGCTTCCTTTTTCGCCCAAAACGCATCACGCCCTTCATCGGAGAGACTTTCAGAAAAACATGGTCGCCAACTGCGAACTCTAATCTGCGACGGCGCCTGTTCGCATACGATTTCTGCCTGCTCTGAGCCGCTCTCATCCGGTCTCGGATCAACTGTATCTTTGCTGTCGTCTCCTCAACAAGCTGCGGCCCCAAAATACTGCTCTCGCTGAGCTCTGTCCAACAAACGGGCGATCTGCATCTCCTCCCATACAATGCCTCGAAAGGTGCCATCTGAATAGTATCCTGGAAGCTGTTGTTGTAGGAGAACTCCACTAGAGGTAAATGACGATGCCAGCTACCACCAAAGTCTAAAACGTACGCTCTGAGCATGTCCTCGAGAGTCTGAATGGTCCGCTCTGACTGTCCGTCTGTCTGCGGATGAAACGCTGTGCTGAAGCTCAAACGAGTGCCCAAGGCCTCCTGAAGTCTCTGCCAAAGTCGGCTGGTGAACTGAGTGCCTCGATCTGACACGATACAAGTCGGTACGCCATGTAGTCGCACGATCTCGTCAATATAGAGCTGAGCATACTGAGCGAAGCTGAAAGTGGTCTTCACCGGTAGGAAGTGAGCCGCTTTCGTCAATCTATCCACGATCACCCAGATGGAGTTGTACCCTCGACTGGTCCTGGGTAGACCCACAACGAAGTCCATCGAAATATGTTCCCATTTCCACTCTGGAATGGGTAACGGCTGTAGCTCTCCTGCGGGCCTCTGGTGCTCGGCCTTGACTTGCTGACAAGTCAGGCATCTCGAAATGAACTCCGCAATGTCCCTCTTCATCCCGTCCCACCAGTAGGTCTCTCTCATATCATGGTACATCTTGGTGGAACCGGGGTGGACACTATACACTGATCGGTGTGCCTCCTCAAGAATGTCGCGCCGCAATCCATCAGCATCTGGTACGCACAGTCTAGATCCATATCGTAAAATCCCCTGATCGTCAACCACGAACTCGGAAAATCTACCCTGTCCTATCTGTGCCATGATCTCTGAGCAACGGTCGTCACTGCGCTGTGCCTCATATATACGGTCAAGCAACTGTGGGCGTGCACGAACATGCGCGAGCTGTCCCCCTGTCTGAGTGAACTCGAACTCAACCCGGCTGTCGCATAACATCTGCCAATCTGCTGACGACTGCCTCTGCACTGCGCGCAAAAAGGATAGATTACCCCCGGGCCTCCTACTCAACGCATCTGCCACCACATTTGCCTTGCCGGGGTGATATAAGATCTCGCAGTCGTAGTCTTTCACCAACTCCATCCAACGACGCTGTCTGAGGTTCAGGTCTCGCTGGTGAAATATGTACTTTAAGCTCTTGTGATCGGTGAATATCTGACACGACTCGCCATACAGGTAATGTCGCCAAATCTTCAGTGCAAAGACCACTGCAGCCATCTCCAAATCATGAGTGGGGTAGTTCTGTTCATGCTTCTTCAACTGCCGAGAAGCATAAGCGATCACCAGGCCATGCTGCATCAATACGCATCCTAATCCCACTCGCGAAGCATCACAGTAGACAACAAATCCGCCTGATCCCGAAGGTAAAGATAATACCGGCGCCGTAGTCAAACAAGTCCGTAGCTGCTGAAAACTGCGCTCGCACTCCTCTGTCCAGACGAAAGGAACTCCCTTCCGGGTCAAACCGGTCAACGGTGCAGCTATACGGGAGAAGTCCTGAACAAAACGCCTGTAGTAGCCCGCCAGGCCTAGAAAACTACGGATCTCAGTAACCGATGTAGGTCGGGGCCACTGCTGAACAGCCTCAATCTTCTTCGGGTCCATACAAATGCCGTCTCTCGTAACCACGTGACCCAAGAATCCGACGCTGTCCAGCCAGAATGCACACTTGGAGAACTTCGCGAACAGCTGGTGCTCCCTCAGAGTCTGTAACGTAATCCGCAAGTGCTGCTCGTGCTCCTCTCTGCTCCGGGAGTACACCAAGATATCGTCGATAAATACGATGATGAACAAGTCAAGATACGGCCTGAATGTACGGTTCATCAAATCCATGAATGCTGCTGGGGCGTTGGTGAGTCCGAACGACATCACCAAAAACTCGTAATGGCCGTAGCGCGTGCGGAAAGCTGTCCTCGGTATATCCTCCTGTCGAACTCGCAGCTGATGGTATCCTGATCGCAAGTCGATCCTCGAAAAATACCCCGCACCCTGAAGCTGGTCGAATAAATCATCAATGCGCGGCAACGGATATCTGTTCCGAACGGTAACTTTGTTCATCTGGCGGTAGTCGATACATAAGCGCAAACTTCCATCCTTCTTCTTGACAAACAGGACCGGAGCACCCCACGGAGAAACACTCGGTCGAATAAGCCCCTTATCTAACAAATCCTGCAACTGATCCTTCAGCTCTCGAAGCTCTGCCGGGGCCATCCGATAAGGCGGTATAGAAATAGGCCCCGAGCCGGGAATCAAATCAATGCAGAACTCAACATCGCGCTCAGGCGGTAGCCCAGGTAGCTCATCAGGGAAAACATAAGGGAACTCACAAACTACCGGGACCCGGTCTAACGGAACCTCTGCAGCTCGAGTATCACAAACAAACGCTAAGAATCCCTGACATCCCTTCCGCAAGAGCTGACCAGCGCGAAGAGACGAAATCAAGCTGGGAAGGGTGACGCTGCGGTCTCCCTGAATAACAAGGACTGGCTCTCCCGGAAAGCTAAATCTGACTTCCTTCTCACGGCAGTCCACCGAAGCATAACAAGTGGCCAGCCAGTCCATGCCCAGAAGCACATCAAAGTCCAACATATCGAGGAGAATCAAATCAACCAATGACTCCCTCTCCCCGATACGAATGGAACACAATCGAAAAACAAAACGAGCGACAAACGACTCGCCTACCGGGGTAATAACAACAAGCGGCTGATCTAACGACGACGACTCACGGCCCAACATCAATGCAAAGTGTGTAGAGACGTACGAATGTGTGGAACCTGGGTCAAATAATACCCGTGCATCGAAAGAACATACGGATAAGGTACCTGTCACAACGGTATTGGATGCCTGCGCATCCTGCGGTGTCAAAGCAAAAACTCGGGCCTGTCCTCCACCGATAGCGGGCTGACCTCGACCTCGGCCTCTGCCTCCTCGTCCTCTCTGAACAGGACCGCCGCATCCACGGCCTCTGGGTGCACCTAACTGGCGTGGAGCATCGCCGGTGGTAGGAAGTAGGGCTCTCTGAGGAGGGGGTGGTGATGGTGGTAGGGTCACATGCGGAACTGTCGCGGCTCCCTGTCGTCTCGCCGGACAGTCTCTGACAAGATGGTGCAAACTCCCGCACCCAAAACACCCTGGCGACGGCTGCTGCCCCTGGGGATAAGAACCATATAACTGTCCCCGCCCAAATCCTCTGCCAGGCCTATCTCTCGGAAAGAATCTGGCACGCTGCCTCTGAGACGGTACCTCGGTGCGAATCCTCTTCGGCCCAGAAACGGCCGAAGTCTGTGATATGCGTGCCTCCATCCGCAATGCCGTATCCCTAGAAGCTGAATAAGTATCGTAGTGCTGGACGCCAATGGCAAGATATAGCTGGGCATCAAGTCCCTGTACGAACCTCTTCACCATCTTCTCCTCGGTATCCACCAAATACTGAGCATATCGGGATAACTGTGTAAACTGGATGTCATACTCAGACACCGTCATCCCAGGTGTCTTGACTAAGGCCTCGAAGCTACGAGCTCTGGCGTCACGAACGCTCTCTGGAAGGAAACGGGCTAGAAAGACCGCTGTAAACTCGACCCAAGTCATAGGCGGTAGACCTGCAGCTCGACCTCTCAAGACTGACTCCCACCATGTCTGCGCGAGACCCTCTAGTCGGAAACTCGCAAGCTCTACCCATCGATCATCCGAACATCTCAGCGAACGGCAGATCCTGGCTAAACTGTCAAGGAACGTCTGTGGGTCCTCCGCTGCCTCGGTGCCGGTGAATACTGGAGGTCTCAGCCTCATGAAATCCTGTAGTGAAACCGGAATGGCCACGGTGGTAGTAGTAGGAGCAGGTATCATGGTCGTCTGTAATGTAGTAGGTACGTCATCCGGCCTCGGTGTACGACTGGCTGCAACTAGGGATCCTACCATCTGACGTAGCTCCTGCATGCCTCCCATCATCTGTCGCAACTCCTCCATACCGGTCTCGAGCCTATCCATACGGCCTGGGGAAGGTGGATCGGTCTGTCCCTGCGGCGTAGGCATACCACCCTGCTCAGTCCTAGTCTCGGACGAGCCAGCTCGAATCTCGTCTCTGGCGGCAGCCCTCTGTGCCCTTGTAGCCTTCGGCGGCATAGTGGCTGTTACAGGAAAAAGGATAGTAAGAATAGTGCAATAGGATCATAGGATACACGGAATTGAAGAAGGAATTTTCAAGCAAGTATACCCTAAAGTCACTTAGGCGGAGTACCGTATCGCAAGTATGCCGCGGACATACGCACGCTACGTTACCCTGCTTAAGTCACTTACTCCATCTACCAAGGGTCATCCTACACTCAAAAAGGTAAAACCTATCGCTCTGATACCAACTTTGTCACGACCCGCAGGGTACGGAACGTGACTGGCACTTAAGTTTACGAAACGTCTAAAGACGTCCGTAAACTAAGTAAGCCAAAGCCCAGAAAACAAAACCAATTAAGCAAAAGAGTGAAGAAAACCCAATAGTTGAAAGCGAGTTTATCAAATAAGTCATGTAAAACCCTTTTTTTTAAAAACAATACAAATTTTTCCGAAAATTTCGGCAGAGTCTCCTTTGTAAATACTGGCCCCCAAAATGGGTACAACAAAAATATATATGAATCCAACAAAATAGGGCATCCCCAAGCGGGAGCTAGCTCTTCGCCACAAGGCGGTCACAAATCCCACGCAATATAAAATGACAACAAGCAAAATAATCATAATGAAGCATAAGAAAACAGCATGTCGACTCAAGTGAGCTCGACCCCAAAATACAGCATAAAAGTCTACAATCTCACAGTCTCATCTCTAGGTCAATATACAATAATGCTGGTAGATACAGTAGATGGAGTGTACTAGATACAAAGAATATACAAGGTGGTACCAAAAATAATAATATAACCCACCTAGGAGCAAAACCTCTAGTCCAGGCAAAGGAGGCAAAAGAACAAGTGCGCCCGCCGCTACTGTACTGACGGAGCGGACCTGCAGAAGGCTGTGGCACAACGGGGGTGAGTTGCCAACTCGTGAGTAATAAATAACATCTACAAAGGCTATCGTATGCATGCACACAAGCATCCTAGCATCTAAAATACAGGTAAGACTGGATGCACTAGCAGGTGTGTATACAACATCAGTGTACTAATATGTATGCAACATGAATATCTGAGGTCTCAATGGTATATATATGAAACATTTTATCTCTTTTTGTTTTTGAAACTCTTTTAGAATGCCAGCATAATACTCAAAGAATCGACGAGAACCGGTGTCCAGCAACGACACCTAAAAGCTGTCTCAAATCTCATAAATCCATGTCATAGTGTCTCTGGACTCAGCCATCCGGCTGACCCATCTCAATATCAATATCTCATCCTCTCGCGGCCCCGGTCGGTATCCTCTGGATATCCGCCGTGCCCAATGAAGTCACCGGTAGGTAATCCGTCCCCTGCCAGGCTCAACGTCAACACCACATTCCTCTTGCCCCGGGGTACCTTACCGGGCCCACCATGTACCCGTGACGGTTCCTCCACTCCTCGACACGGATCTCGAAAACCACAGCAAACTCATGGTGGACGACACTTACATCACTAGAAAACCGCAATTTACATATTTAAAAAAAATATAGTAAGTTTAGAAATTTTGCGGCTTTCCCCCGAAATCCAGAAATATCATAAAATCTCAAGAAATCCTCATAAGTGTATATGTCAATGGTGATGAATGCATATGGTATCAATAATTAAGCTACGATGTATGATTAATAGACTAGGCATGAATAAATAATATGATGAGGTACATGCACATGAATAGCAATCCTACGATTTCATTTTAAGGAATTAAAGGCAATAGCACAGGTTTAAGCATCAATTAGTAAAAGGTTTCAATTTAAATGTTATCTAGTGTGGTGGCATGGCAATTACCAGGGTGTGTGTGTAAGCATGAATAGTGCTCGTGCTGCATATAAAAAAACCTGGCAATGGTGCAGGTGTCCTATAACATGGTTTCGTATAGGTATGTCAATATAGGGTATGAATGTAGCAAATGATCATATACGTATTTCACCCCTAATTACTAACATCACTAAGAATCTTGTAAGTTACTAAAACTATCGGGCGGCTTGCGCCATCCAACGATAGTCCCCCGTAGATGTTACATCTACTCACCGGAATCCCTGACTAGCTGTGTCCAATCACCGCTTTCCCCTTTCGCGCCGCGTCTGACGTCTCCGCGACCGAACCTGGAATTTACATCAATACCAAACATAAGGTTACTTATCAAGAACGACGCAAAACCCAACGAAACTACTAAAGTTCACTAGCTAGGTACAACGTGCGCAGGGTGCGCGGAACATACGCGAAAATCGCAAAAACTGCCAAAAATCGCCGATTTGGTCGCCCGGCAAAACTAAAACCCGACTACTCAAAACTCCGCGCTCACGCATCCTAAACGTCATAGGAGATGCTAAAAACATCCCCAAGGTATCACAAATAATTCACCAAATAATTTTAATAAAAACCTAGTAAGCACAAACTAGCAATTTTGGTGCAAAAATCGAAAATTAGCGATACGGTTATCACAATCCAACACAATATCCAACCACACAACAAGCAATCTACAAACACTATAATTACAACACATTAGCAAAGATTCAAAACCTATTTTCCATAAACAACCATTACTTGAATTATATAACCTAGCAAATCTTAATCCAAACTATATATGAAAACCTTAAATTAACACTAATTTATAACTCAATTAGCAAGTTAACCTTCTAGATTAGGTTAGCAACACAACTAGATAACAAATTAGATTTAATCAACTACATAATGGTTTCTAAACCCTAATTCAATTCAAACCATTCACTTTAAAAAAACAAGATTAGAAATTAGCAATGAAATTTAACACTAAAACAATTTCATTCAAGGAATCAAACCATAAGTATTTAAATAGGTCAAAATTATACCTCAATTTGAGATCTAGCAAGAATAAATTTGCTTCAAATGATGGCCTCAAGCATCAAGATCCAAGCTAGGGAGGTGAAGGAAAAGAAAGATGAAGGATGGGTTTAATTTGTAAGCTTTAAATTGCAATTTTTTTGGAATTAAACTTGAAGAATTTGAAGAAAATAAAAAGAAAAGAGATGAAGAGGAGGGGGTGCAGGTTTCGGCCAGATGAGAGGTAAGGGGAGGGTGTGGGTGTGTGGGGAAAAGTCATGAGTCAACTCTCCCAAAAGTCAATGCACCATACCTCATCAAACTATATTTAAAATAAATTCATAAACCAACTAATTCAACACAAGAAAGAAAACCAAAATGAGGCCAGAAATTTCTGGACCTGAACAAGGTGGGGCTGTCCTAGGGCTGAGGGAAGAGAGAGAGGGGTTTTACAAAAGAAATTTTATTCAAAAAGACCCCCTACAAGTCAAAAATTGCAAGTTTTAGCTTAAAATTCAATAATTTCGCTTTCTATAATAAAAATTAGTTAAAAATCAAAGTAAAATACTAAAAATTTATGTTACAACTAGATTTTAATTATCATAATTTTAAAGATTAAAATTAGCCCGGAAAAATTTGTATTTATCGCTAATTTAATGTATTTTCTTACCGGCTTAAAATAATATAAAAAAATTGAAAAATAGGGAAATTTTTTTAAATGACCCAAATTTAATAAGTAACTCATTAGCTACTAAAAACAAGCAATTACCTATCCATTTTAGGTATAATTAGCCCTAAACTGCAAAATAA
Source organism: Agapanthus africanus (assembly GCA_030015575.1). Lineage (NCBI taxonomy): Eukaryota > Viridiplantae > Streptophyta > Magnoliopsida > Asparagales > Amaryllidaceae > Agapanthus > Agapanthus africanus. The sequence goes on along the minus strand of CM057347.1, from coordinate 197,528,169 downwards.
CAAAAAAGACGGTTTTCGGAAAAATACCGAATTTTCACCGATTTTCAGGAAAACACCAAAACGACTTTTCAAGACGCTACAGAGGTGGAGTTCGTAAAGACGAAGGACACGATTCTTTAGGTATAATCACTTCACATAGTAGTTTAGAACTTCTATGATAGTTGTTAGTTATCGTTTAGCTTCGATTCATGCGGTTAGTCGATGTTTAAGCAAAGAACAAGATTCATATTTCTGTTAGTTGTGTGTATGCCCTAGAGGCCAGTATTGTACAGATGATGTATATTATATTGGATGCTTGGACATATATAGAGAAGACTTTCTTGCTCGATATGATAGTATGCTATCTGGTTACTCTTTATCTTAACATGTACACTTGTCTCTTTAAACTGTCTTATAATTACATGTTGGTAAAGCCCTTAGGATGTGTACTTGACTACCTGGATTATGATGCAGATCATACTAGTGGGGACATGGTAGTCCATAAGTACATCCTTCAAGGTCCCTAGTCGTGGGTGTATCGAGACGGGGCATCGATATACCAGAGTAGACTGGCGTATACGCTTCTCGACCCATGAGATAGGCGATGGATGATCCCATATCCATTGGTGTTTGACATCAGAGATAGTATACGAGTGCTCAGTGTAGACTGGGTACACTGGACGGACTCGCCGAGAACTCCCAGATGGTATTATACCTCACGTCAGATGGCAGTTCTCAGGTGACACTTGTGCAGGTTAGTCTGTAGACCCGAGATCGTCATAGAGTCTTGTGTGATGCCCACTGTGCTTTGATCTCCACCTTACCACGTCCATGAGGGCGTGCAAAACGGTGGTTTTTAGGCACAGTCCAGAGTCACATGGAGGCAATGAGCGATAGGAGGGGTTTCGTCTCTCCCGGTATTGGGGGTTGATGTTGCGCTGTGCTCGATTAGCCGTAACAGGGAAGTCCCTGGCCAGGGCTGATCAGAGATTTGCTGGTAAGTGTTACCAGTAGTTTCTCGACCCGTTATGAGCCTCACATCGGCACGACTTATCGGTTATTGGGGTCTGACGTATACCACCCCTAGACTTGATATGCGACATATCAGACGAACAGACCGGACTGTACGGTAAGTGTTACTGGTTGGATTCACAGGAGTGTGAGCGGGCTAGCTCGTCGATCTTCTGATCGCTTAATACTCGAGTGGCCGTTACGTTTAGAAGACCGCTTGCGGCTTGTGGGTGATTGATATGATCATCATCTGCTGCCGGCATATTGACGAGTCTTTAGAGTCCTACACAGAGGTTTCCTGGCTCAAGCGAAACGAAATAGGAGCGAATATGAGATATGTGCGAGACCGAGAATAATGCGTGTATGCGATACCACATTTCATTCTCGCGATGAATGTTTCGAATGGTTGTATACGATATGACCTAGTTATCGAATCATTGATTCGATAAATCGATACATAGGATACTAGTCGGTTATATGCGATATGACCGGATCGTTAAATCAAGTGTTGATTTAATGATTTAATGTATAATTATATATTTGATATATTACTTTGCATTAACTAGTATTGGTTCACTTTAAATGGATTTTCTCACTTGATGTGCAAGTTGTATATGTGATATACTTTTGTGCACATGTTTGTATCATGTTTGATGATGCATGTTTAATTGGTTAAGTGTAAAGAATCAAACCATGGTTAAAAAGATGATTAGGGTTTTGCTTATTCATTTATTTATTTATTCATTTATTTGAAAAAGATTTTGGAGAGAATGGTGGCTTTCTTTGTTTCTAGTTGAAGCTTCATGAAGCTTTGACTTTGTAACCATTCTTGTCTTCATGCTTAACCCTAACCATTCCAAGTAACCATGGTCTATTCTCTACACTCTACCATAGTTAGTATATGATAAGTATCTATTTTCTTTTCATTTTTAATTAAGGCTTATCATATTCTAGCTTCATCTTCTTCTTCATCTTCAAAGAAAAAGCTTAAGTCCATTAATGGCAACTTGAGCTAAAGTGTGCAAAATCCAATTCTAAAGTGAACCCACCTCCTATTTCTTCACCCTCTACCTCTTGCCAAGTAGTATAGGGTGTTTTCTTCACAAGTTTCACAACTTGATGGAGTTGGAGCTTGAACTTGTGATGCCTCGACGTAGATCATCTTCGGCACGAAGCCGACGACCTAGCCCGCCCATTTCTCCGATCAAGCCGATGATTGAGTCTGGGATTCGAGATGGACAGCGAGAGGATGCCTACGTGGAGCTAAGGAAGTGGAGAACCGGATCTACAAAGGTTGTAGCCTCTCTCCTTTAGTTAAGATGTTAACTTGTTTCGTTTTTCGCCTAAACTCTAGTCAACAATCCGTATTAGGGTTTCTCGGCACCCGTAAAATTGTAAATTGGCATGGTTGATGCCTTGTGAGACTTGATTAGAGTGTCTAGGAACCCTACAGTGGTATCAGAGCCTAGCTAGAGCCTTAGGCAAAGTCTAGACGACGTTTGAAACCCGATCGAACCGAAACCCTAATTCCCGATATGCTCTCTGGACTTTTTCTAAAATCTAGGATTTTTCCATATTAAAAATGCTTAAAAAATTCAGCAGGGAATTCTAAGAATTACGGTGCAAAAATTATCTCATGAAGCCTCTAAAGCGCGGCGGAACCGCGGCAGAAGCCTGGCTTCTGCGGTGGTTCCGCGGCCACTTGATAGGATTTGCCTCCATACTTTGCACAGTAATTCATGGTTTCAGCAGCTGAGCTTTCTGGGAATTTTTAAATTTAACTCAAGAGTTGAGTGTTTTGGGTTGTATTGGGAGTTCGTAGATTCGATCGGATTATCAGACTTCGTCTATGTGTTTTTCCGGATATTTTAGAATATGTTAAAAAGTTCGACCGGATGTAAATACCCAATCTTTCCCCTGCCGGGAAATTTCCAATTGTTGGACTTTTCCGCTGTTTAAGGACGTTCTGAGTAGTGCAAGTAACACGATGGTCCCTCTAGAAGACAACAAACCTTAACTCGATTATGTGACCGTCTTGAACTGCCCTTTGAACCTTCGGGTTTGGGGCAGTACGGCGTGCCACATGTGAGGCGTTGGCTTGACCCTTCTATGGCTGGACCGTTGGTACTGAGGCATGAAGTGAATGTCTTTGAACTTATTTCATGTGTTGAACGGTTTCGGGAAAACTTGGGCGTTCGAATGTTCGATCGGAAAGTTTAATATTTTCTATTTGTCCGGAATGTGATACAATAATTGGAATTCACAAACAGTTATGAGATAACTGGATGAATGTTATAAATCTAGCGGTTTAGTCTCACTTGATATTGAAAAGAGTTTTCGATAATGGGACTAAAATGCGGGGTTTATAATTGTTAGGCATGTGATGTCTAAGTATTTCATTTGATTAGGCATGCGATGTCTAAGGAGGTTGCGGATTCCAACTGTTGTAGTTTTACACTTTCTTTTCTGTGACCGTAAGTGTAATATGTGATATTGCCGGTTTCGTTTCTATATGTCAACGACAATTGGGATGCGCATATTTACTTACGTTGATGACATGTGTTGTTATGTGTTGCTGGATATGTTATATTGGATTGCCGTGTTCGAATAGCCGGGGGTTTTTATGTGAGATGAGTGTTTTTCATTTTCATTCATGTAAAAACTTGTATGTAATATTCTTTTATTGGGGCACTTCCAGGTTACGGAAGTTGTCACCTTTTGTATATTATTTACTTTTCCGCATTAGGATAGACCCAAGGAGGGGAGCACAAGTAACTGGGTTCTAGGGTTCAGTGGGAGACCATCTCGAGGAGTCGAGTCCGGGTCTCCTAACTCTAGAATTGGTAGGGTTGCTTGCCGCTCTCGTAGGGGTCTAGGGGTGTGGGATTGGCTATTCATCACGACCGTGGAATCCGTGTTTTATACTGGCTCGTATTGAAAACACGGACGTCCTAGAATATCCAATGTTTCATATGTTTCTTCTGCTGCGATATCTGTGATGTGATCATGTGATATGTTCTGTGATGGATACTTTATATAGTATATATGATATATTATATAGACGTTACTTATGTTTTACACCCGCACTAGCCCTGCCCTGCTCTGTCGTTAGTTACCTAACCTAACGGTGCACGAGGGGACTTCCAGGCGAATGCGGATGGCATAAGTGTACGTCGTATTTATCTGTGATGTTTAGGTATTTAAATGATGGGACTTCATTAATGTGATTAATGAAATAAAAGAAACCAAATGATGTTGTAGAATCAAATTTTAAACAAAACAGGTAGCTACAGTTCTTGCTTTGCACAGCGGTATATTTGATATATCCTGCACCTTATTCGATGAGGAAAGGACCGAGATCCCTTCACCGGGAGTGACTCCTTTAGCAATAACTGGCAGATGCTACACACTCGGTTTGACTTTTGATTGCTTCTATAGTTTCTGCTTTGCACAGTGATATATATGATATATCCCGCACCTCATTCGACGAGGAAAGGGCCGACGATCCCTTCACCGGGAGTGACCCCTTTAGCAAAACTAGAAAAGCCTCAAAATCACTCCATTTCAAAACATCATTTGATTCTACAACGATATCTAGTTCATTACGCAATAGGTTTTCAGAAAAACCTGTCGTAGCCCTCCGTCATTTCAGATAAATCCTACTTAGTATTCATGCTACGTTTGTTGACCTCCGTCAAGGCGTAGTGTGCGGTAGCTAACTAGTATTTATCTGCTTATGCATGTGATGCAGATTGGATTAGGGTAGTCGTACGACCTTGTTGACCTCCGTCAAGGGTCGTGCGGGTGGGTTTGATTCAATCAAGAAATGACGGGTTGAACTTGACTTGCACCCTGTGGTTTGTTGACCTCCGTCAAGGTCATAGGATGCTTGGGGCAAAATATTATCGGGAATTTCAAGTGTTGAAATTTGCAATGAGATTGCATACCTTCTATGAGATAGTTGGATCCCGATACCCACTGCGAGTAAGAGTTACTCCTAGGAGAGTTTTGCACATTACAATTAGCCGATCAAGTAGGTGTCTAGAAAGGTGTCAACGGGGTTACGCCTCTGGGAAAACGAGGTTTACATTAATTAGGTTCATGCGAAAGCACGGGGGACCTCCCTCAAAGTACCGACACTGGCATGGCTGAAAGATCGACGAACTTGTAGTGTGTAATTAATCCCGGCTAGTCTTTCCTTTTAGGGTTTGAAGGAAGATTTGATAAAAACCAGTGGGAGCCATCCTGATTAGATAAGATAAAAACCAATCTGATCTTGCAAGAGCATACGCTAAAGTGTTTTCTTCTCTCTCTCTCCAGGTAGCGACCATTTCATGCCCTAATAAAGATAATAATATGGATGTATTGACCGAACCCGCATGTATTTCTGTGCTGGGGAATGTTGGTTCCGTTCTTTCTTATAAGAGTTATAGGAATGAACAGGATATAGGGGAATACCAGGATTCCCATGCCACCCGAATGAAGAAAGTACATGATGATGCATTTTCTTCGGGTGTGTTCGTTACAGAGAACTGTTTCTCCATTTGCTCTACGTCCTGGGTATTAGATACCGGGTCAGGATCCCATATATGTAATCAGTTACATGGGCTCAGAAAAGGTAGAGAACTTGGAGAAGGTGATAAAGACATTAGAGTTGGAAATGGTGCAATTGTTGCAGCTAAGACTGTCGGGGAATATCACCTTGTATTACCAACTGGTAATACATTGGTTCTGAACGAATGCTATTACATGCCGAACCTGATATGCAACATTATATCGGTTTCTTTGTTGAGTAAAGAGGGATATAATTTTGTATTACAGGACAATGTTATGAACATTTTCCGTAACCAAAAGTTGGTTGGATCAGGCACGTTGTGCAATGGCATTTATGTTCTAAATCAATCAACAGTTCTGAGCATAACAAACACACTCAAGAGGAAGAGTTCAGAACTGAACGAATCCTTCTTGTGGCATTGTAGACTGGGTCACATCAATGCGACACGACTGGCTAAGTTGCATAAAGATGGATATTTGAATCCGTTTGAATTTTCATCTTATGACACTTGCCAGTCATGTCTCAAAGGCAAGATGACCAAAACTCCGTTTACGGGACACGGAGAAAGAGTTACCGAACTCTTGGGACTGATACATAGTGATGTATGCGGTCCCATGTCTACACATGCCAGGGATGGTTCTTCATACTTTATTACATTCACTGACGATCTCTCTAGATTCGGATATGTGTTCCTGATGAAACACAAATCAGAAGCTTTTGAGAAATTTAGAGAATATAAACAAGAAGTCGAGAACCAAACCGGAAAAAGTATTAAAATCCCACGATCTGATCGAGTAGGTGAATACTTGAGCGTTGAATTCCTGGACTTCCTAAAAGAGAATGGGATTCTCTCGCAGCTAACTCCTCCATATACACCACAGCACAACGGTGTATCAGAACGGAGGAACCACACCCTATTGGATATGGTGCGCTCTATGATGAGTGTAGCTGAGTTTCCTGTTTCCTTCTGGGGATATGCACTGGAAACAGCAGCATACCTACTGAATAGGGTTCCCACCAAAACTGTGCCTACCACACCATATGAGATATGGGAAGGGAAGAGACCATATCTTAATTTTATTAAGATATGGGGTTGCCCGGCCTATGTCAAAAGACAAAAACCGGACAAACTCGAGGCAAGGTCTGTTTTGTGTAAATTTGTTGGATATCCCAAACATTCGCGAGGGTATATCTTCTACCACAGTGAGGAACAAAGAGTATTTGTTGCTCAACATGCCACCTTTTTAGAAAAGGAATTTCTTGCAAAAGAGATTAGTGGCTCTGAGGTAGAACTGGAAGAGGTTCCAGCTGAACAAAACACAACAGAAGATTTAGTGGAACCAGAGGATTCAGTAGCTCCCAATGAACCTCAGCCACTCCGCCGATCTAGTAGGGTTCCTCGCCAACCTGAGAGATACTACGGTTTTCTCATGGATGGTGGGAGCGAGGATTGCATCATGGAGGATGATGACCCAACTAGCTTCGAGCAGGCCATCACGAGTAGGGACTCAGTGAAATGGCTGGATGCTATGCGGTCCGAGATGGAATCCATGTACACCAACAAAGTATGGACTTTGGATGTTGCTCCTGAAGGGGTAAAACCCATCGGGAGCAAGTGGATCTTCAAGAAAAAACTTGGTGTAGATGGGAAAGTGGAGACTTTCAAAGCTAGACTTGTAGCAAAGGGTTTTTCGTCAAAGACCAGGTGTGGACTATGACGAAACCTTTTCTCCAGTGGCTATGCTTAAATCCATCTGGATCATGCTTGCCATCGCTGCATATCATGATTATGAAATCTGGCAAATGGATATTAAGACCGCCTTTCTAAATGGTGATTTAGAAGAGTGCGTGTACATGACTCAGCCAGAGGGCTTCGTAGACAGTGGGAGCAGCGGGAAGGTGTGCAAGCTGCTTAAATCCATTTATGGATTAAAGCAAGCATCGCGGAGTTGGAACATCTGCTTTGACGTCGTTATCAAAGAGTTTGATTTCGTCAAAAACCCAGATGAACCTTGTATTTACAAGAAGGTAGCAGAGTGTAAGGTAGTCTTCCTCGTATTGTACGTGGACGACATACTCTTGATAGGAAATGATATTCCTATGCTGCAATCGGTCAAGCTCTTCTTATCATAAAGATTCTCAATGAAAGATCTTGGTGATGCCTTCTGCATATTGGGAATAAGGATCTATAGAGATAGATCCGAACGGATATTGGGATTTTCCCAATCCAGGTACATTGACGCCATACTAAAGAGGTTTAGTATGGAAGAATCCAAGCGTGGGAACTTGCCCACGATCTCTGGAGTCACTCTCTCCAAAGAGATGTCTCCCAAGAATGATTTGGAGAGAGCTCGCATGCAAGGGATACCCTATGCTTCGGCTGTAGGCTCTATCATGTACGCGATGCTATGTACCAGATCCGATGTTGCATACTCACTAAGTGTAGTGAGCAGGTATCAAGCTGATCCTGGAGAGAATCACTGGACAGCTGTGAAGAGCATTCTCAAGTACTTGCGAAGGACTAAAGAGATGCTCTTGGTGTATGGTAACGGAGAACTCCAAGTGGAGTCCTTTACCGATTCGAGCTTCCAGAGTGATAAGGACGACTCTAAGTCGCAGTCGGGCTTTGTCTTTACCCTTTACGGAGGGGCGGTTAGCTGGAAGAGTTCCAAGCAGGAAACCGTGGCAGACTCGACGATGGAGGCTGAATACATCGCTGCCAACGATGCTGCTAAAGAGGCTGTCTGGATCAAGAAGTTCATTACTGAACTTGGAGTGGTTCCATCCATTGAGCATCCAATACCTTTGTATTGCGATAAAAATGGAGCGGTGGCTTTGGCCAAGAAACCCAGGTCTCATCAGCGATCCAGGCATATTCTGAGGCGGTATCACCTGATCCGGGAGATAGTTGATCGCCGGGAGATCGAGATCAGGAGAGTTGACACGAAGAACAACACGGCGGATCCACTCACGAAGGCCATTCCCCAGATACAGTTTGAGAGACTCTTCGGGATGCTCGGTATGCGATACTACAGCAGCTGGGCCTAGTGCAAGTGGGAGATTGTTAGTTGTGTGTATGCCCTAGAGGCCAGTATTGTACAGATGATGTATATTATATTGGATGCTTGGACATATATAGAGATGACTTTCTTGCTCGATATGATAGTATGCTATCTGGTTACTCTTTATTTTAACATGTACACTTGTCTCTTTAAACTGTCTTATAGTTACATGTTGGTAAAGCCCTTAGGATGTGTACTTGACTACCTGGATTATGATGCAGATCATACTAGTGGGGACATGGTAGTCCATAAGTACATCCTTCAAGGTCCCTAGTCATGGGTGTATCGAGACGGGGCATCGATATACCAGAGTAGACTGGCATATACGCTTCTCGACCCATGAGATGGGCGATGGATGATCCCATATCCTTTGGTGTTTGACATCAGAGATAGTATACGGGTGCTCAGTGTAGACTGGGTACACTGGACGGACTCGCCGAGAACTCCCAGATGGTATTATACCTCACGTCAGATGGTAGTTCTCAGGTGACACTTGTGCAGGTTAGTGTGTAGACCCGAGATCGTCATAGAGTCTTGTGTGATTCCCACTGTGCTTTGATCTCCACCTTACCACGTCCATGAGGGCGTGCAAAACGGTGGTTTTTGGGCACAGTCCCGAGTCATATGGAGGCAATGAGCAATAGGAGGGGTTTCGTCTCTCCCGGTATTGGGGGTTGATGTTGCGCTGTGCTCGATTGGCCGTAACAGGGAAGTCCCTGGCCAGGGCTGATCAGAGATTTGCTGGTAAGTGTTACCAGTAGTTTCTCGACCCGTTATGAGCCTCACATCGGCACGACTTATCGGTTATTGGGGTCTGACGTATACCACCCCTAGATTTGATATGCGACATATCAGACGAACAGGCCGGACTGTACGGTAAGTGTTACTGGTTGGATTCACAGGAGTGTGAGCGGGCTAGCTCGTCGATCTTCTGATCGCTCAATAGCCGGGTGGCCGTTACGTTTAGCAGACCGCTTGCGGCTTATGGGTGATTGATATGATCATCATCTGCTGCCGGCGTATTGACGAGTCTTTAGAGTCCTACACAGAGGTTTCCTGGCTCAAGCGAAACGAAATAGGAGCGCATATGAGATATGTGCGGGACCGAGAATAATGCGTGTATGCGATACCGCATTTCATTCTCGCGATGAATGTTTCGAATGGTTGTATACGATATGACCTAGTTATCGAATCATTGATTCGATAAATCGATACATAGGATACTAGTCGGTTATATGCGATATGACCGGATCGTTAAATCAAGTGTTGATTTAATGATTTAATGTATAATTATATATTTGATATATTACTTTGCATTAACTAATATTGGTTCACTTTAAATGGATTTTCTCACTTGATGTGCAAGTTGTATATGTGATATACTTTTGTGCACATGTTTGTATCATGTTTGATGATGCATGTTTAATTGGTTAAGTGTACAGAATCAAACCATGGTTAAAAAGATGATTAGGGTTTTGCTTATTCATTTATTTATTTATTCATTTTTTTGGAAAAGATTTTGGAGAGAATGGCGGCTTTCTTTGTTTCTAGTTGAAGCTTCATGAAGCTTTGACTTTGTAACCATTCTTGTCTTCATGCTTAACCCTAACCATTCCAAGTAACCATGGTCTATTCTCTACACTCTACCATAGTTAGTATATGATAAGTATCTATTTTCTTTTCATTTTTAATTAAGGCTTATCATATTCTAGCTTCATCTTCTTCTTCATCTTCAAAGAAAAAGCTTAAGTCCATTAATGGCAACTTGAGCTAAAGTGTGAGAAATCCAATTCTAAAGTGAACCCACCTCCTATTTCTTCACCCTCTACATCTTGCCAAGTAGTATAGGGTGTTTTCTTCACAAGTTTCACAACTTGATGGAGTTGGAGCTTGAACTTGTGATGCCTCGACGTAGATCATCTTCGGCACGAAGCCGACGACCTAGCCCGCCCATTTCTCCGATCAAGCCGACGATTGAGTCCGGGATTCGAGATGGACAGCGAGAGGATGCCTACGTGGAGCTAAGGAAGTGGAGAACCGGATCTACAAAGGTTGTTGCCTCTCTCCTTTAGTTAAGATGTTAACTTGTTTCGTTTTTCGCCTAAACTCTAGTCAACAATCCGTATTAGGGTTTCTCGGCACCCGTAAAATTGTAAATTGGCATGGTTGATGCCTTGTGAGACTTGATTAGAGTGCCTAGGAACCCTACAATTTCCGCCGCCCCGCAATTTGTGGGGTCCTGTACATCGACTTACAGCGGTATCAGAGCCTCGCTAAACAATAAATAACTCATTAGCAAAGTCGTAAGATATTCGAACGCAAAACGAACCAAAAAACGACATCGATATCACTACTTTATGTTGATTTTTAAACAGGCTCTAAAAATTTTTCAGGGTGCTTCAGAATAACCTACAGAGAATTGTAAGAAAACTGGTGAAAAATGGGTTCCTGAATCGGCCAAACGACCGCGGAACCGCGGAGGATCCCACCGATCCGCCGTTGAACCGCGGCCGAGTTGGGGCCGATTCAACCCATTTTCCACCAGTAATTCTTCTGTGATATTTTTGTGTTTTCTGGGATGTTTATTTTTCTGCTCAAGTCTCAGGTGCACAGAGAAGTATTGGAGTAGAATCTAATGTGTTTGCACGATCGAAATTTTGCGATGTTTGCTAATTTGATTATATCTGTGTTTGTATAATGTGTTCGTAAACCTCCCCTAACTGCTAGTATATCGGTTGGCAGGGGGTTGCACATTTCTGTAATGGATTTTATCTGTTTGTGTATATGAACTGTGTTGGACTGTTATGATGTATGGCCGGGGTTTTGTGATGGGTTTTTATTTAATTCATTTGATGTAAATGTAATTTGTTGTAATATTATTTTGCGGGGCACATCCAGGTTGCCGTTGTAGCCACCGTTGTATTAACCAACTCTTGCCGAATTTTGGTACCCACAACCAGACTTTTCCTCTTACAGTTCTTGCTTTGGCCGAACTTCGAACCATCCATCCATGCCCAAACTTTATTTAAGAGATCGGATAGATGAGTCTAGGACAAACAATTAGACTCCGCAATCCACTTCGTATCAACCGTTTCAACCTCCCCCACCTTCTTATGTTGATACCCCTTTTGAGAGTCATGTTGCAACTCTGAAATCGATGTCCATTGCTGAACGTATTGCACAATCCCATAGCTGATCTTTCACTCCTTCCACCACTTCCAATTCTTTTGATCAACAATTCCAATCACCTTCTTATCAAAACGTTGATCTTAATCACGTCCAACCATTCGATTCCTATCATTCCTACCCGACTTTTACACCTTCCCTAGACATTACTTCTGAACAGCCTTTTGGGAGTTTCAAGTATCCAAACGAGTGTGAATCTTTTACTGAAACCCCTTCACAGCCCATGTCTAGTCTTGAAAAGTCGTTGGAAGAATTTCGGGTAGCGTCATGCCAACAGATGATGGATTTGAATACGTCCATGGCCGCCCTCATACAACCTAACGACCAGGTAGCTAGTTTCCAACTAGCTCCGAAATTTCCAATGTATGATGAGGCAATTGGACAGATTGAGAATTTAAGCAGTAAAAGCGAGATGTACACCCTTCTAAATCAAACCTACCCATTGCAAATTGAATTCCACAACTCCGATTTTGAAAGTCTATCGAGTGTCCCAAACGATTCACCGATTGAAGATAGAACGTTTAATGAGTTGTGCGACCTTGTAGTGTTTGATTTACCCGATTGTAAAGGGACCTTATCAAGTGAAACCACACCCAATCCTTTTGACCTCTACACCTCCATCCTAGAACCACAATTGATTAAAATCCATGCTTTTGATGAGCTGTCTGAGAAATTTGATTTTCACTTGATTAAGGATATCGACGCTGGGAATATTTTGGATGATGAACCCACAGCTTTGGATGAGTTTTTCTCACCAATTCATCATGTCCTTTCACTTCCGTGTAGACATCATCCCGAGTCATTAACAGTTTTTCCCGAACCCCATATGCGTCTAAATTTTGATAATGATAAATGCATGGGTGAGCTTAATTTTGAGGAGAGTTTTGAGGATAACATTGAGGATAAACCAGTTTTATAAGATGAGTCAGATTTTCTAATTCATCCTATCCCTTTCATTGACTGCGTACACCCTCCTGAATCTTTAACCGATACCATTCCTTGATCACTCCCCTCCATCCTTTCCATCGTTCCCACCTCGCAAGACACCGTATCACTTTCATTTCCTGTGTCTGGTTTACCAAGTTCGGTCTACTCATGTTTTCTCACGAATCTTGAGAGGTTTGACCCCATTTCTCATCGGGTTGATAGATTAGTACAATCGCATTTTACATATCGGTCATTACAAATTGTACTCATTTATTCACTCCATTTTCACCCTCGAGTTCGTATTCCATTTCTTTTTCCCTTCCACCATTCTTCTCCTCCACCGAGACCGTATCCCGCTTCCATCCCCATACGGTCTCGCGTATTCTCCATTTCTTTCCTCTCCGCATTCTTTCACCAACCTGCATATTATAGCAATAGAATTTTTGAATGGTTGGTGTCAACTTTTGGCCTTTATAAGGCCTTGTATAGATTGAAACTGTTCCCTCCCCTAACCTTGAACTTCAACGCTTAACAGTGGAAACACTGTTTCACTTAAGTTTGGGGGGGCTTTTTGAGTATATATTTTTTTTCCTTTTTTCTGTTAATAATTAAATAAAAAAGGAGAACCAACTATTTCCCCCTCCCCCCCGATAATTTTAACCCTCGTTGTTTAGCATAACAGTGAGGGCACTGTCAAGTTTAAGTTTGGGGGTGTGCTCGGTAAGCTTTCTACCTTCGCATTCATGTGTATATTTGGCATTTGCATACTTATTTAAAAACCCATAAAAAGCAAAAAATTTTACAAAAATATAAAAACTTTGTCGTCAAGTTAGCTAATAGGGTAACTTAGATTTTTATTCCGAAAGTTTAGTTGATACGTTAGAAATAACTAAATCCTAGGCTTTGGAATTGAAAACCCTAAAAATAACCCTCCTTCTGTTTAACCTTGGTAATTATACGTCCTTGCAGTTTTTTTTAGAAGTAGGTAATCTTGAGATCAGTTCTTGAGTTAAAGTCGAGATGAAGGGAAAGTATTGAAAGGTTTACTGAAGGATAAGTCTGAAAAATAGTTTCTATTCATGAGTCCAAATTTAGAAAGCATATACCCTACAAACTGCACATACACGCACCTTGAAACTTGGGATAGTAGAGGATACCTAGAAATACTCTTGCCTGAAAACCTAGTATTAAAGAAAAAACGGTATTTAAAGCTAATCACCAAAAGAGCATCATTGCACTATCCGATCTTGAAAAAGAAGAATAAATAGAAAAAAGAAAAAATAATAAAGTCAAGACCTGGAAACTGCTATTTACGCTTTAAGCTCAGACATTCAGTAATCGGCTGTTAGTGCCTCAAGAAGCATTAATAGTCGCATGAAAGGTGTGTGAGCAAAACCATCTATCATTAAAGAAAAGAAGTAGTATTAGACATTAGGGCAAGGGTGCTATAGCTTGAATTGAATTCTTAAGTGTAAGGATGAAATTTTACACATACGTAGGGATTTACAATCAATGTTTGGAGGAAAGATAGGAATAAAGAATAAGACTTATGTTTTCCGTAAAGATAATAAAAATCCCTGATTGGAGACCGCACTTTAGAAGGAAAACTCAAGAGAAACAAGATTTTTCTAAACCGTAAAAACGTATAGGATCTGAGGTTGAATAAATAGGATGCGTGAAACATAAGGGATGAATATTTCTAACTTAGGATAGAATTTCTAATCTAGATACTAAACTGTAGGAGTAGTATCGACGTTAACTTGTGAAACTAGCTTAACGGGATTTTGTGAGTGTAATCCGCTGAAAACCCTTAGGAGACAACTCTCCTCCTACTAAGGACACGTAGAGGTTTAACGGCTTGTTGCACGAGCTAAGTGCAATCGCGTTCCCTACGAAAGTGAGGTTAGGATTTTGTTTTGCTCGGGACGAGAAAAAGATAAGTTTGGGGGTATTTGTTCATCCTATAAAACTGCATTTCAATACCGCTCATTCATTATCAATTTTGTATAATATCGGTGCTATTAACCCATGTCTGCTCAATAAATACAGATTGCAGGTATTCGTGACAAAACACTGAAAATACACTCAAATACACGGATATGACAGTTGTGAACCGACACTACAACCGGAACTGCAAACCGATCTATATTTAAAGAGTTTCTTTCTACAACATGCATGTGTACACACTTTTTTTTATCAAAAATGGTCCAACACATACAATTGTGAACGCCTTTTTGTGATGCATGAACAAGTGGGCATAAGTGAGTGTGATGTGTAATAAATGCTAAAAGATGTGATTTGATTTAAAGCAGTAACTTTCCCTCCAAAACTACTGAGTATAACCCAAGCTGATATGAAGAAATCAAACATTACCAGTAGACTTATTGAGTGCACTCAAGACCACCATACCAACATGAGCGCATTTGCCCTAGATTGGACCGGAGAAATGATCAAAATACCCGGCACCACCGATCCATTGTTGTCCAAATGTCCCCATTTTTCTTCTGGTTGTTTATTTGGGTCACACCATCTTATTTTTATTGTTTGTTTAATCTTATTTTGTGCCTATAAATACCAGATCAGTGAGCAAGGGAAGGAAAAAAGACTGGGTTACAATTTTGAGCTATAGTTTACTTCTTGTTTTCATTTTTCATTTTAAAGATTTGTACATAGTAGCTAGTTCACCTTGAGCTCTTTGCCTTCTCTTAATCTTGCAACCTCTTCATTGAGCTTGCAAGTTTATGTTTTGGTTATTGAACTCATCGTTTGTATCATCACTTGAAGTTAATAAAGATTTCATTTTGCACTTGGGTTCTTAGTATTCATTTTTTTAAATCTCTTTTAGTTACTTGCAATTTATTTCTTGCCATTTACTTACTTGCAATGTTGTGTTATTCTTTTTATTTCATTTGATCTTTCTTTTGTTGTTTTGATGGTTTGTGAATAATGGTGTTTTTAGGAAAGAGAATGATATTGCAAGTTAGAAATTCCATTTGCTAATTTCCTTTGCCCAATATTTTCCAATTGAACTCCGTCCAAACTTTACGCAAGCGCTCCGTTAGACACCCTACCCTACCAAGGTATCGGTGATCCCTAACCGTGATCGGTTAAGCACCCTAATCCATGTTGTTGCCAATTACTCTAGCTTCAATAGTCAAGCTTGGCACAAAGGATTGAGTACAGACTTCCCTAACTTATAATAACCCATCTCTATTCCTAACAAACTTATACTTTGCATATACAACACTTAGGTTAGAAACGAACCGTTCCGACCCTTGCTTAACTCGTGATAACAAGAACGTAAAACGCACCATCTCCCCGCGGACGACCTGTACTCATCGCGGCTAGCTACACACGACACCGTCTTGACTGCGGTTAACTGTAAATTCTTTGAAAAACGACACGGTGAAAACTCGTGTAAATCATCTTGCATGTATCTATATTGAAAACTGTGTTTAGATTAAGAACGTATATACCATTACATAATGCACCTTTTGCAACCAATACCTGATTGAGGTAAATATTCCTGATGTTTCTATCTAGAACAAAGTTATATCCTTCTTTATTTAGTAAAAAAACTGATATAATATTGCAAAGCATGGAAGGTACATAGTAACAGTTGTTCAAAATCACAGTTTTGCCACTTGGCAACCCCAGGTGATATTCGCTGACGGCAGTAGCATCAACATATGCTCCGTTTTCTACTCTGAGGGACATATCACCCGATCCAACCATCATACTTTTTCTCAGTACTTGGAATAAATTATAGATAAGAGATCCTGATCCAGTATCTAGTATTCAGGAGGCAGGACTGACCGAAAAACAGTTCTCAATAACTAATAAGCCCAAAGAAGATGCATTAGAATGCTTTTCCTTCATCAGGGTCATGTGGAAGTACTGGTAATCCTCTTTCCCTTGCCCATACTCTTGACCGTTGTCACAAGTTAAAGCCGAATCGACGTTCCCTAGCCTAGTGTAATAAGCTGGTTCGGTCAAGTCAAACATTTTATTACCTTGATTAAGGCGTGACATGGTTGCTACCTGAAGAGAGAGAAAAGAAAAACTTGGCGTGCGCTCTTGCAAGATTAGATTGGTTTTTAATTTATCTAATTAGGATGGCTCCTACCATTTTCTCGAATTCTCCTTCAAACCCTAAAAGGAGAACTAGTCGGGATCATATACACCTTACAAGTTCGCTAACCGTTCAGTCAGATCAGTGTTGGTACTCCGAGGGAGGCTCCCCGTGCGATAGCATGGAACTAATTAAATAACCCCATTTCCGCAGAGGCATAACCCCGTTAACACCTTTCTAGATACCTAATGGGTTTAGCTAGTTGTGAAGTGAAAATCTCCCGGGAGTATGTTTACTCACAGTGGGAATCGGGACCCAACTATCATCGCGTGATAATCTTGATGGAAGCCACTCAAATCACCACACTCCAGAAGGTATGCACAAACCTTCCAAGTTTCCCTTATATTTGAAACTCCCGATATGGTTTTTTCCCGAAGCGTTTTATGACCTTGACGGATGCCAACAAATCATAAAGCGAAGTCATTCTACCCGTCATTGTCCTGATTAATTTAGACCCACCCATACTCGCCCTTGATGGAAGCAAATAAGGTTGTACGACTGTCCTAGATTAATTCATCTCTATGCTACAGATAAACATCATTTAGCTACCGTACACTATGCCTTGACGGATGCTAACAAACAACACGAATACTAAATGCTACCTATCTGAAATGACAGAAGGCTATGCCTGTTTTTTGGAAAAACACCTTTAACGCAATGAGCTTGATATCGCTGAAGGAGTCTAGTGATTTCAAAATGAGTGGTTCAAGCTTAATTTTGAAAACATTTTGTTTTGTAGAAAACCGAGTAGTTTTGAAAAGAACCGAATGGATTTGAAATTTGATTCCAACGTCTTTTAGGTTTATTTTCTTTCATTAATTAGACTTAATGCGGCCCTATCAATTAAGTTCCTATGCATAACAGAAACAACTAAAATACAATGCTTTATATGCTATCCGCATTCGTCACAGGGTCCCGAGTCTCCACCGTAAGGCTACTTAACTTACGGCAGGACGGGGACAGGGCTAGCGCGGATGCAAAACATATAAACTCATTTATAATATATCTATCATCACAGGCAGATAATAAACATTACAGGCATGTGATAACCAATATGAAATAGCGGATAAACCAGGAGCCCCGTGTTTCGTTTGAGCCACAAACGAAAACCAACGTTCCTCGGTCGTGTGAATAGCTCAAACATTACCTAAACCAAGACCCCTACGAGCGTTGAAAGCTACCCACCAATCCTAGAAACAGGATACCCCTCCTTTATGTAAGTCCACGTTGCGACCCCCGGTTCTTACGGGGAGGCGGAAACGGTATAAAAATCAAATTATTAGCGCAAGGGGCAACATGGACTAAGCAAAGTCGGGATCTTTGACTAAACTAAAACTAGCATACTTAGCTAAAGAGAGTTAGCTACTCGGATGGAGATGGTTATACCTAAACTTGTCTTGAACTCCTTCTCTTCAAGCTCCGATGGTGGTCCGATGGCTCCTTCTCGTCGTCTCCGTACGCCGAAGATAGATCCACTTGAAAGCTCCAACCTTTAGCTCCTTCTTCGTTCTTTGAAGAAACTAGTTCACTTGGTTTGCTAAACCTAGTGAACTAGAATGAGTAGAGAGGAAATAGAATGGGATTTTATCTGTGGTTCTTGATTCTCAACTCATGAGACAAGAGAACCATAGATCAAGAGAGGGAGCAAGAGGTTGAGGGTGAGAGCAAGAGGAGAGCTCAAGAACAAGAGAGAGAATGAGCAAGAAAGAATGAGGCTCTCTTTTGTCTCTCACCCTCTCATAATCCAAAGCAATGATAACTCATCATATTAACAAAAGTCTTATGTGATGGTTTGAAGCAACCACAACCATATCATTTCATGCACTCATTTTACACAAATGAGCAAGTAAACAAAAGTCTTTGCCATGAAATGATGGCTATGGTTATCATGATGGTCAACTAGTCAAGCCTAGTCAACCGGTCAACAAGTCAACAAAAGTCAACAAGTCAACAAAAGTCAACAAGTCAACAACCATATCACCATAATACTTAATTAATATAATAGTTAATCACATATCATATTCTCATTAGGGTTGAGCATAAAGTCAAATAGTCAACGGTCAACTGTCAACAACCCTAATGAGAATCCGCTGCCTCTGCCTCCCTGTCAACTGTGCATACACACCCGCATCCGCGTTCCGAGGAACACGAATGCAAACTGGATAAATCCAATCCCATAAGGTACACTAGGATCTGGCTTAAACCAAAGCCCGCTAGTGTAAACTGTCCGGACACTGTACGTGCACAAGTGCACGGATGTGACCGAACCCTGTCGCAAAACCATGCGACCTGTCGCAATACCATGCGACCTCTACTCTTTTGCCTAAAGGCGAAAAGCTTTCTGTGTGGGACTCTAAAGACTCGACACTACGCTGGCAGTGGGTTTAACCACAGACCGCAAGCGGCACTAGCTGTGCGTAACGGTCCCCAGGTAATGCCGACAAGAAGACCGACGAGGCGAAACCCATCTGAACTCCTACTGAGCCTGAGTGTGACATTCTCCATACAGTCCGGTCTGTTCGTTTGATACATCGCATGGCGGGCCTAGGGGGCGGTAAACGTCAGTCCCCCAATAGCGGTACAAGTCGTGCCGGAGCGAAGCCCAAAACACCCTGAGATAACACTGGAAACCTACCAGTATATCTCGTTTGCCCTGGCCAGGGACTACTCGTGTAATGGCTCTCCTAGACACAGCGCGATGTCAACCCCCAATAACGGGAGAGACGAATCCTGTCTAACCGTCACTGCCTCCAAGTGCTTCGGGACTGCACCCAACCACTACCTGTTTGCACGACTCCTTTGAGCCGTGGTAGGGTAGTGGTCAAAGTACAGTGGGAACACACTCGAGGCGGAGTGACAGTGTCAAGTCAGCAGACTAAGCTGTACTCATGTCACCTGGGAATTGATAACTGACGATAGGTATAATACCAACTAGTCAGTTCCCGACGAGTCCTGTCCAGTGTACCCGTAACCTAACGAGCACCCGCATACTATCTTAAGTACGACGTACTGACGGCTGTGGGACAGACCGTCTCCCACACTGGGATGAGAAGCGCATGCGCTGGTCTACTCCGGAGTATCGATGCCCTGTCTCGATAGTCCTGCGACCAGGGACCTGCATAAGGATGTGCTTATAGATTACCCAGCCCCACTAGTGTGACGGCCATCACATTGCTGGTAATCAAGCAAAGATCCTAAGGGCTCTACTAATGTGTATAGGCGATATACAAAAATAAACACATGTACACATTGAAGTAGAAACAAACCAAGTAGCATACTACTATTTTGAGCAAGATTGTATATACAAGGTGAATATCCCAAGCATCCATTAAGTAATATACAAACCAGTATGATACAGTAATGGCCTCTAGGGCATATACACTAACAATCTCCCACTTGCACTAAGGCCATGTACTGGCGTATCGAAGACCTATCATCTCGATCAGCCGCTCGAACTGAGTCTGGGGCAGGGCCTTGGTGAATGGATCTGCAGTGTTATCTTCTGAAGCGACTCTCCGAACCTCGATCTCCTGGCGATCTACGATCTCCCTGATCAGGTGATACCGCCTCAAGATGTGCCTGGATTTCTGATGGGACCTTGGTTCCTTCGCTAAAGCTATAGCCCCGTTGTTGTCACAATACAGAGGTATTGGATCAACAATGGACGGAACCACCTGAAGTTCTTTCAAGAACTTCCTCATCCAGACAGCTTCTTTTGCGGCATCAGATGCATCGATGTATTCCGCTTCCATCGTCGAGTCTGCAACGGTTTCCTGTTTGGAACTCTTCCAACACACCGCCCCTCCATTGAGGGTAAAGACAAAACCCGACATGGACTTGGAATCATCCTTGTCACTATGGAAGCTGGAGTCAGCAAAGGCCTCGATCTGGAGGTCTTTTCCGCCATACACCAAGAACATCTCCTTAGTCCTTCTCAGGTACTTGAGAATGTTCTTTACCGCTATCCAGTGTTTCTCCCCAGGGTTTGACTGATACCGGCTTACCACACTCAGTGCATAAGCTACATCCGGTCTGGTACACAACATCGCATACATTATAGAGCCTACCGCAGAAGCGTAGGGTATAATAGACATGCGATCCCTCTCCAAATCAGTCTTGGGAGACATCTCTTTAGAGAGGGTGATCCCGTGACAAGCCGGTAGGTTACCGCGCTTGGATTCTTCCATACTGAATCTCTTCAGTATGGTGTCGATGTACCTGGACTGTGATAGTCCTAATATCCTCTTGGATCTGTCACGGTAGATCCGGATACCCAGAATGTATGAGGCATCACCCAGGTCTTTCATGGAGAACCTGTGTGACAAGAACCCCTTGACAGATTGTAGCATAGGAATGTCATTTCCTATTAAGAGAATGTCATCCACGTATAAAACGAGGAATACTACAGTTCTCGCTACAAATCTACTATAGATGCATGGTTCATCTGGATTTTTGATAAAGCCAAATTCTTTGACCGTCTCATCAAAGCAGATGTTCCAACTCCGCGATGCCTGCTTTAGCCCATAGATGGACTTAAGCAACTTGCACACCTTTCCGCTGCTCCCACTCTGAATGAAACCCTCTGGTTGGTCCATATAGATACACTCCTCTAAATTTCCATTTAGAAAAGCTGTCTTTACGTCCATTTGCCAGATCTCATAATCGTGGAAGGCAGCAATGGCAAGAAGGATCCGAATGGATTTCAGCATGGCTACTGGAGAAAAGGTTTCGTCGTAGTCCAAGCCAGGTCTTTGACGAAAACCCTTTGCTACCAGCCTAGCTTTATAGGTCTCAACCTGTCCATCTACACCAATCTTCCTTTTGAAGATCCACTTGCATCCTACGGGTTTTACCCCGTCTGGAGCAATGTCCAACGTCCATACGTTGTTGGTGTACATGGACTCCATTTCGGTCCGCATTGCATCCAGCTATTTCACTGAGTCAACGCTCTGAACGGCCTGCTGGAAGCTAGTAGGCTCATCATAATCTATGATGCAATCCTCTCTATCCCCGTCTATGAGAAAACCGTAGTATCTCTCGGGCGGATGAGACTGCCTACTACTTCTGCGGAGCGGCGTAGGAATGTCCTGTTCTGTTGAACCCTCTGGTTCCACTAACCTTTCAGTAATAGTCTGTGGTTCTGGAATTTCTTCCAGTTCTACTGCGCTCCCACTAATCTCCTTTTCCAAGAACTGGTGTTCTAGGAAGTGGGCATTACGAGAAACAAGGACTTTTTGTTCCTCTGCGTAGTAGAAAAGATACCCCCTGGTGTTCTTTGGGTATCCCACAAACTTACACAGTACTGAGCGTGCCTCGAGTTTGTCCGCATGCTGCTTTTTGACAAAAGCTGGACATCCCCAGATCTTCAGATATTGAAGATAGGGTTTCTTCCCACTCCACATTTCATATGGGGTGGTAGGCACAGTCTTAGTCGGAACTCGGTTCAAAAGGTATGCAGCTGATTCTAGCGCATACCCCCAGAATGATCGCGGTAACTCAGCGTTACTCATCATGGACCGCACCATATCCAATAGGGTGCGGTTCCGTCTCTCCGATACACCGTTATGTTGCGGGGTGTATGGAGGAGTAAGCTGAGAGAGAATTCCGTTCTCTTTTAAATAGTCCAGGAACTCGGCACTTAAGTATTCTCCACCTCGATCCGATCTTAGAATCTTAATACTTTTGCCGGTCTGTTTCTCTACTTCATTCTTATACTCCTGGAATTTTCCAAAGGCCTCGGACTTATGTTTCATTAAGAAGACATAACCGTACCTTGAGAAGTCATCCGTAAAAGTAATGAAGTAAGAATGTCCGCTTCGGGCATGTGTAGACATTGGACCGCACACGTCACTGTGTACGAGTCCCAAGAGCTCGCTCGCTCTTACTCCATGTCCAGTAAACGGAGTCTTTGTCATCTTTCCTTTGAGACAAGATTGACAAGTGGCATATGATTGATATTCGAACGCATTCAAATATCCTTCTGTATGTAACTTAGTCAACCTTCTCTCATTGATGTGACCCAATCTACAATGCCATAAGAAAGTCTGATTTATTTCTGGAGACTTTCTTTTGTGTGTATTCTGGACATTAAAAATCTGTGGTTGGTTTAACACGTATATACCATTACTCAATGTACCTGACCCAATCAAAACTTGATTAAGGTGAATGTTTACAACATTACTTACAAACGCAAATTCATAACCTTCTTTAGAAACTAAAGATACAGAAATGATATTACAAGTTGCGTTGGGTACAAAAAAGCAATTACGCAAAACCAAAACATGTCCATCTGACATTCCCAGGTGATAGTCCCCCACGGCTTTAGCATCCATGCTAGCTCCGTTCGCAACTCTGAGGGTCATGTCACCTGCCTTCAAAACCCTACGGTTTCTCAACGCCTGCAAAGAATTACAGATATGAGATCCTGATCCGGTATCCAATACCCAGGAAGTAGAGTTTATTGAAAGACAGTTTTCAATAACATACACACCTGAAGCTGAAGCTGCAACCTGCTTCAATTCCTGTGTTCTGGCCTTCCAGGCCCTGCAATCATTCTTCCAGTGTCCTTTCTAATGACAATAGAAGCATTCTTCCTTATCCACAAGCTTCCCCGCTATCTTTGTTTCTTTACCTTTTCCCTTCGTATCCACTTTACTAACACCGCCCCTTGGTTTGGCGGGGGCCTTCTTCTTCTTTCCCTTGGCTTTCGCCTTGGACCTAGAAGAAGATGATCCTCCTACAAACAAAGTGGATGTATCCCTACCTTTCTGTAGGGTGCCCTCTGCGCTCCTCAGCATGTTGAGGAGCTCTGAAAGTTCAACCTCTTTTTCTTGTAAGTTGAAGTTCAGTATAAACTGGGCGTAAGTGGAAGGAAGGGACTGGAGAACTATATCCGTATATAGCTCACTCTCCAATGTGATCCCTAGGTCAGCGAGCTCCTCAATGTAGCCGATCATCTTTAGCACGTGCTCGGCTACTGATGATCCGAGGGCCATTCTTGTCGAAAATAACTTTTTCGACGCTTCGTATCTTGCGATACGAGACTGCTCTCCATACAGTTCTTTTGTATGAAGCAATATGGACTCCATGTCCATATTCTCATGCCTCCTCTGATGTTCGTTGTCCATCGAGGCAAGCAGGAGGCACTTGGCCTTCGCGCTATCAATCTCCCAAGTCTTGCGGATTTCCTTATCCGCGACGCTGGAAGTTGGACCAGGGACAGGGGGAGCTTTGGTGGTAAGAAGATACCCCAGCTTGTCATAAGTGATTGCTATCTTGACATTCCTGAGCCAATCTTTGTAGTTTGGCCCTGTCAGTTTGTTTTTATCTAGGAGTAACTTAAGTCCAGTCATGTTGATTGGTCGCTGCAATTAGGAGAGAGAAGAAGAAACACTCAGCATGATGCTCTTGCAAGTTTAGAGTGGTTTTTAGTTTGTCTAAACAGGATGGCTCCCACTGTTTCTCGAATCCCTCCTCAAACCATAAAGGAAGAATTAGTCAGGATCAATCCCACCGTACAATACTTGCTTAACCGTTCAGCCAGGCCGGTGTCGGTACTTCGAGGGAGGTTTTCCAACGCTTTCGCGAAGTTCCTTAATTAGAGAACCTCTTTTCCCTGGGGGCGTAGCCCCGCTAACACCTTTCTAGGCACCTACTAGGTTTATAGCATTGATCGATTAGTGAGAAATTTCCCGAGGAGTAGCATATACTCACAGTAGGATCGGGATCCAAATATCATCGCGTGACGAAACTGAAGGAATCCTACCAGAATCATCACACTCCAAATGGTATGCAAATCTAGCAAGTTTCAGTACTTATGAAACTCCCGATGTGGATTTTTGCCCCATGCTCTTATGACCTTGGCGTGAGGTCAAAATGTCATAAGTCACATGTCAAGTTCGTCCCATCATTATCCAGGTTAATTTGAACCCACCCGTACATACCCTTGACGTAGGCCAAAATGGCAGTACGACTGTCTCAAACCAACGCATTCTATCTATGCAACAGATAAATATCCGGCAGCTACCAATCACTATGCCTTGGCATGAGGTCAAAATACATAGCTTGAATACTACCGAATATTTAACTGAAATGATGGAGGGCTACGGATGGTTTTGGCAAAACCGTGAACGTAGTGAACTTGATTTGGTCGATGGAACGAGATAGCTTTTAAATGGAGTGGCTCAAACTCCGTATTTTAAAAGTTTGTTTTGAAAAGAACCGAGTGGTTTTTCGAAAGTGTTCCAACGACTTTAACTTGGTTTATTATCTTGCATTAGTTCTTTTAATGCGTGATATTCTTGCATTAGTTCTTTTAATGCGTCCCATCATTTAATCCTACCATTGCAGAAAACAACCAAAATATGATGTACGCTTATGCCATTCGCATTCGCCACTGGGCCCCGTCATTACCCGTTAGGTTACTTAACTAACGACAGAGCGGGGGCTGGGCTAGCGCGTCTGTAAAACATAAGCAACGCCTAAATAATATCATATATAGATATACTGCAATGATAAACATTTCAGATCACAGATAAATACATTGGATATACTAGGAATCTGTAATTTGTACGAGCCTGTAACAAAAACAGATTACACGGTCGCGGTGAATAGCCAAAACCCCACCCCAAGACCCCTACGGGTGCGGCAAACTACCCGCCAAGTACCCGAAGCGTAGCAACCTCCCTCATCTCCATGAGTAGGCCACTCGACACTTCGGCATACCCGGTAGTTTGTGCACCCCTCCATGGGTCTATCCTAGGAGCAAAAAACAGTAAAAAGAAATTATACAATGACGGCTACAACCCCGACCCGGTTGTGTGGCCATACAAATAATTATTACATCAATTTACAAATTTACATGAATTGCAAGAAAAGAAAACTCTCGTCTCACAACCCCCGGCTATTCACCCGCGACAATCCAACATATTTATATACACATTCCAGCATCAAACACAGATCATGTATAACCCCGACCAATCGACTTATAGCGATTAGCCGACGTTCAATACATGCAAACAACACAGATATAACCATCATAGTCAAAGTGCAGTGAAGTTCGGAAAAAAATACGGAATTATAGGACCCCAAAAGGAAATTTCTTTTCTGGAAAATCTGGGTACATATAATATATTTCAAAAATCCCAAAACCAACACAGACACACACTGCACGAAAAACGATGCAGAGAAGACGACAAACCGCGGCGCTTCCGCGGCACATGCCTACCTCGTGCGGCAGAAGCGCGGCGGTTTGAACGAAACAGTGGACCGTTTTTCATGGGTGTTCACACAAAACCCTGAGCCGAATTTAGGAGTATAAATTTTTTCATTTTGAGCCAAAAAAATTTCAACAGAAACTCAGGTTTTGTAAAAGTTTGTTTTTTGGATTTTTCCGGTTCCGAACTTCGTTACACTTCACTACCAAGCTAGTTTAAGTTTAGTTAGTCTCTGATACCACTGTAAGTCCACGTTGCGACCCCCGGTTCTTACGGGGAGGCGGAAACGGTATAAAAATCAAATTATTAGCGCAAGGGGCAACATGGACTAAGCAAAGTCGGGATCTTTGACTAAACTAAAACTAGCATACTTAGCTAAAGAGAGTTAGCTACTCGGATGGAGATGGTTATACCTAAACTTGTCTTGAACTCCTTCTCTTCAAGCTCCGATGGTGGTCCGATGGCTCCTTCTCGTCGTCTCCGTACGCCGAAGATAGATCCACTTGAAAGCTCCAACCTTTAGCTCCTTCTTCGTTCTTTGAAGAAACTAGTTCACTTGGTTTGCTAAACCTAGTGAACTAGAATGAGTAGAGAGGAAATAGAATGGGATTTTATCTATGGTTCTTGATTCTCAACTCATGAGACAAGAGAACCATAGATCAAGAGAGGGAGCAAGAGGTTGAGGGTGAGAGCAAGAGGAGAGCTCAAGAACAAGAGAGAGAATGAGCAAGAAAGAATGAGGCTCTCTTTTGTCTCTCACCCTCTCATAATCCAAAGCAATGATAACTCATCATATTAACAAAAGTCTTATGTGATGGTTTGAAGCAACCACAACCATATCATTTCATGCACTCATTTTACACAAATGAGCAAGTAAACAAAAGTCTTTGCCATGAAATGATGGCTATGGTTATCATGATGGTCAACTAGTCAAGCCTAGTCAACCGGTCAACAAGTCAACAAAAGTCAACAAGTCAACAAAAGTCAACAAGTCAACAACCATATCACCATAATACTTAATTAATATAATAGTTAATCACATATCATATTCTCATTAGGGTTGAGCATAAAGTCAAATAGTCAACGGTCAACTGTCAACAACCCTAATGAGAATCCGCTGCCTCTGCCTCCCTGTCAACTGTGCATACACACCCGCATCCGCGTTCCGAGGAACACGAATGCAAACTGGATAAATCCAATCCCATAAGATACACTAGGATCTGGCTTAAACCAAAGCCCGCTAGTGTAAACTGTCCGGACACTGTACGTGCACAAGTGCACGGATGTGACCGAACCCTGTCGCAAAACCATGCGACCTGTCGCAATACCATGCGACCTCTACTCTTTTGCCTAAAGGCGAAAAGCTTTCTGTGTGGGACTCTAAAGACTCGACACTACGCTGGCAGTGGGTTTAACCACAGACCGCAAGCGGCACTAGCTGTGCGTAACGGTCCCCAGGTAATGCCGACAAGAAGACCGACGAGGCGAAACCCATCTGAACTCCTACTGAGCCTGAGTGTGACATTCTCCGTACAGTCCGGTCTGTTCGTCTGATACATCGCATGGCGGGCCTAGGGGGCGGTAAACGTCAGTCCCCCAATAGCGGTACAAGTCGTGCCGGAGCGAAGCCCAAAACACCCTGAGATAACACTGGAAACCTACCAGTATATCTCGTTTGCCCTGGCCAGGGACTACTCGTGTAATGGCTCTCCTAGACACAGCGCGATGTCAACCCCCAATACCGGGAGAGACGAATCCTGTCTAACCGTCACTGCCTCCAAGTGCTTCGGGACTGCACCCAACCACTACCTGTTTGCATGACTCCTTTGAGCCGTGGTAGGGTAGTGGTCAAAGTACAGTGGGAACACACTCGAGGCGGAGTGACAGTGTCAAGTCAGCAGACTAAGCTGTACTCATGTCACCTGGGAACTGATAACTGACGATAGGTATAATACCAACTAGTCAGTTCCCGACGAGTCCTGTCCAGTATACCCGTAACCTAACGAGCACCCGCATACTATCTCAAGTACGACGTACTGACGGCTGTGGGACAGACCGTCTCCCACACTGGGATGAGAAGCGCATGCGCTGGTCTACTCCGGAGTATCGATGCCCTGTCTCGATAGTCCTGCGACCAGGGACCTGCATAAGGATGTGCTTATAGATTACCCAGCCCCACTAGTGTGACGGCCATCACATCGCTGGTAATCAAGCAAAGATCCTAAGGGCTCTACTAATGTGTATAGGCGATATACAAAAATAAACACATGTACACATTGAAGTAGAAACAAACCAAGTAGCATACTATTATTTTGAGCAAGATTGTATATACAAGGTGAATATCCCAAGCATCCATTAAGTAATATACAAACCAGTATGATACAGTAATGGCCTCTAGGGCATATACACTAACACTTTAATAACATGAGTGGGCTACCCGCCGCTTTCTAGAATTCGGTTACTTCGGTGCTCCACCTTGGTTCAATCTTAGTACATGAATGAATAATATACAATGGTGACATCAATCTCAACCTAGATGTGTCCCAACAAAATAATATACATCGAGCGGTAACGATGGCCACAATCTGGCCGGTCTCCCTGAATAAACAAATATATATTGATTCTACGATGATGGGCTATCCACCACAACTATTCAGCTAACCCATCACAAGATACATATCAACTAGAACACAGACAAATATGTGCAACCCCGTCTAATCGACCTATAGCAATTAGACGACATTTATAAACACATATACAAACACAAAGATAATCAACAATGCTAAAGTTTTGATTTTAACACTTTTCCTGTTGCTCGTATGCAAAGATAATAGTAACTGAAATCTAGGCAAAAATAAAGTATGCCAAAAAACCCAATTCCTTGAACACAAGACACTAGATGAAGACGAGGAAAGATAGAGCATGTCTGGCTGCCAGAAGCAGCTAAAATGAGATTTTGGGCGGCCTGGATTGCTCTGTTCTGTCTCGTTTTCATTCTGTGTCAATTTCATATCACAAACATCCTTCTGGAATACTTTAAAAAAAATTTAGAGACCAAAAAAATTCCGAACAGAAACTTGGGTTTTCGAGGTTTTGAAAAATGGAAAATTTTCGGTTTTGAAACTTGAGCATCGTCTACAACTAGTTTACATGTTTGGGTGGCTCTGATACCATGTAAATAGACGCTCATACTCGTGCCGCTAACTTGCGGCTAAGACGGAATGCAAAATGAAAATTTTAAACAAGAGCACTAGCTTCTACATCCTAGAATCGATTCCAAACACTAAACTAGCTAACAAAGAAAGAAGTTAACTACTCGGTTATGTACTTACAACCTTTGTAGTGGTGTGCTTCTTCTTCTTTTCCATTTCTTAAGCTCCTAGATCTACCAGGAACAAGCTTAGGAGTCGATCTTCCTTGTCGAAAATGATCCACCCGGAAGAACCCTAGCTAGCTAAGGTTCTAGCTTCACACCAAAGTGCAACAAGTGAAACAACTTGATGTCTAAACTTGCTAGGAGTAGATATCAAATGATGTAGTGAAGTTTTTCTAGGTTTTCTCTCCTTTTCTTTTCTTATCTCAACTTTAAAAAAAACTCAAGAAAGCAAGAAGAAGAGGAGGTGGCTCAAAACTTATCATCTCTCTTTTCTTCTTTTCTTTTCTTTTAAGAATATAGTAAGTGGAATTGTGAATCAAAATTCCACACTATTCTCAAAAGAACAAGAAACGATGAGATGAGAATAGAGTAGCCATCTTATGTGTACACATACACATACATATACATACATACACACACACACATATACATATATATACATATACATACACATATAAGGGTATATGCTACAAATACGTACACCCGTATTTATATCAACTTTTGAATACCATATTCGTATAAAATACGAATACCCGTATTCGTATAAAATACGAATACCCGTATTTATACCAAGACATAAATACCCCTATTCGTATAAATACTGAATTCGTGTCAAAATACAAATACCAAAAGAGAGATACCAAAAGAGATATAATACTAACTCAAATTTCATCTAAATGTGATAATCTGGCTATCTTTCAAACCGGCTAGTATTAACAAAATGTCCGATTAAAAGTACATATACAAAAACACGTATTTAATTGAACCTCTGTACGTATCAAAATACGCACACTATATCGTTTCACCTGAGTTGGGACTCCCTATGTTTGGGACTGATTGGTAAGGATTATTTTCGTGTCATACTAAGTTTAAAGATACCGCAATCAAGACGGTGTCGCGTGTGGCAAGCCGAGATGTGTGCGGGTCGTCCACAGGGAGATGGTAGGTTTTTAGTCATGTATTAACGAGTTAAGTCCGAAAAGTTCGAGTTGGTTGTTATTCTAACTGTCACAAAAAATATATTCAAAAGAGAAAGACCTATCAAGGGTAGGTTTAGGTTAGTTTGAGCTAGGATAATGTTTACCACTTCCTTATGAACCTCAATTGATGTTGATGCTAAGGTAATCGGCAACAACGTGGATTAGGACGCTTAAGTACGGTATTTGTGATTGTGCGTGAAATCCGTACTTATCGGACCTTTTCCATCCGTTCTTGTCTCTTAACCCTCGACTCCGGCAAACCAAATGCAATCGGTTACAATTAGAAATCACCTCTATCGAGGTAGGATAGGGTGCCTAACGGAGTGGATCGCGAGTCGTTTGGTCATAGTTAAAACTACAAGTTGTCGGTTTAAAGGAAATGGTAAATCACTTCTCCTAGTCAAACTACCCCTCTCCTACCCTTAACAAGTGATTATACTGCTCACACATAGTCCCAAAAACAAAGAAAACACGAAAGAGAAGAGAGATCAAACAAACCATAGCATATGAAATGAGAAAGTTAGAAATATAATAAGAACCAAATGTGTGTTGGCTATAGTGCCCTCAAGTCAATTATTGGATCGCAGGCACGTGATTGCAATGATTGTGGGATGACCTATACTGTTAGAACAGTCTTACTCGAGATGATAGTATGCTATCTGGTTTGTTTTTATCATCGTGTACATGCTTTAGGTGACATTACAGATCACTATTACATGTTGATAGATCCCATAGGATTCATTCTTGACTACCACCAGTATGATGGCGATCATATACGTAGTAGTGGGAGTTTCGGGGCTGGGCATCGATACTTCAGAGTAGACTAGTGTATACTGATCGAGACCCCGACGAGGGGCGGTGACCGGTCTCATAAGCCATTGGTGTCAGTTTATTCACCTAAGATGTATACATGTGCTCATTACGTTATGAGTACACTGGAAGGACTCGCCCGGAACATGCTAGTTGGTATTATACCTATTGTCAGATAGCAGTTCCCTGGTGACATGTGTACAGGTTAGTCTCTCGACCTGAGATCGTCATTTGTTTCATATGAGTTCCCACTATGCTTTGATTACTACCCTACCACGGCTCAAAGGAGTCATGCAAACAGGTTTTAGTTGGGTACAGTCCCGAGCCACATGGAGGCAGTGAGCGGATCGTCAGGGGATTCGTCTCTCCCGGTATTGGGGGTTGATGTCGCGTTGTGCATGGGTGGCCATCACCAGAAATCCTTGGCCAAGGTAGTCTGGAATTACTGATCTAGGATCGGTAGTTTCTCAGGCAGTGATGGATTTCATACCGACACTGAATGTCAAGTTATTAGGGGTCTGACTTTATCCACCCCTAGACTCGATATGCGATACTCATAGACGAATGGACCGGACTGTACGGATATTGTCACTGTCAGGCTCAGTAGGGGTTTTAGGATGAGTTTGCTCGTCGGCCTCCCTTTCGCTCAATACCTGGGTAGCCGTTACGTACAGCTAGTGCCACTGACGTTCTTGTAGTTAAACCCACTGCCAGCGTATTGACGAGTCTTTGGAGTCCCACACAGAGGGTTTCCCTGCTTTGGGCGAAACGTTGTAGAGGCCGTATGGTTTTATGGTAGGGTTCGATCATATACGTGCATTTGTGCACGGATCATGATTAGGACGGATAATACTAGTGGGCTTTGGTTTAAGCCGGATCCTAGTATTATATTGTTGGATTATTTTCGTCTCGTTGTATTCGTATTCTTTCGGAATATGGATGCGGGTATGCATATACGGATGAGGGGTATTCTTGTAATTTATAACAGGATTACTTTAGAAGTTGCCATTTCTTTTTTGTTATAAACATTTAGGTTAAATGTTTATTTGTGTGGAAGTGTGACTCATTGTTTTGGTGATTTCTAGCATGCTAACTTGGTGATTCATAGATGTCACATGGGTGTGACTCATGGTGGGTCATGTGGTGACATGCCAGGGTTTTGGTTTGTAGTGTGAGATATTTGTTGTGAGCATGCGATATTTTTTCTTGAGTTGTTTTCTTTAGTTGCTAACACACTACATTATTGCTCATAACAAATAACTCCCACAACACAACTAGAAGAAATAGGCAGCCACTCTTTTCTACACTTGCTCTTTTTCTTTTCTTTGCTTCACACTTTCTTCTCCCATGGCATCTTCTTCAACCTCCACCCTATATGTCTCATGTGTTGATAAACCTAGGATGTATTGAGACAAAATAATCACACACACTCTCTACTTCATCTTGGTTATATAGGTTAGCAAACTAGATACCCGAGTTGCTTCGGTTTTGAGGTCGGAGCCCGTATTACAAACTCTAGAAGTGGATCTACTTCGATGCGGGGAGACCGAAGATCAAACATGATCGAGGAAGCCACGAGGAGCTTGGGACAGAGGTTGAAGATCGAAGGACACGGATCATTCGGTATAACTTCTCTAAACTCCTTTACATACAACTAGTGTAGGGTTAATGGTACGATCCAGGAATCGGGTTCCGTTAGCGCTGGTTTCTAAAAGTTTTTGTTCCGTATTTGGCAACAGATTGATGGCCGGGGCGCTGGCATAACACAACATGGTATCAGAGCCAACCCATTAACCTCATACTAGTAGTAGACGATGCATTAGTTTCAAAACCGAAAAACTGCGATTTCGAAACCTACTCTCTGTTTTGGAATTTGTTTGATCTCTGAAATTTTTTTAAACAATTTCAGAGTATTAGTTATCACATGAGAATGATACAGAATGAAAACGAGGCATTTCTGAGAATTTTTGGCCGGCCACATTCCCAAAAATCCCGATCTCACCCGTTTTACTGTTAATTCAGGGCCTTATTTTCATCGAGTGTCTGGGGTTTTGTAAATTGGTGTGTTTGGTCTTGTTTGATTTCCCCAGTTTTCACTAAGTGTTGTCTTTGCTTTGGGGGAACTTAGAAAGTTTCAAAACTTGAAATTTTGCATCGTTTATTTCAGTACATACATTACAATCTGCGACCGTGAATGTCATTAGAGCGGTACAACTCGTCTAATTGCTATATGTCTTTTAGACGGGTTTGCGAACATGACATTCACGTTGATGTTCTGTGTTGTGCTGTAGTTGTGGCTGGATTGTTGTGGTGGATAGCTTGGGTACAATATTAGTACAGTTTAGTTTTATTTATACATTTGATATCGCAGGGCGAGCGTCCGACATGTGGACTGCCATCACTGCCTGATTGTATATTATTTATTTGGGGCACGACCGGGTTGAGGTCGCTGTTACCGTTGTACATATTTTTCTTTTCTGTACTAGGATTACCCTACGGTGGAGTGCACGAATAGCCGGGTTATAGAGGGCAACGGGCCCATATCTCATGGCTTGAGAAGGAGGGGGCCTCACTCCAGAATTGGCGGGCTATTCGCCGCACTCGTAGGGAGTACAGGTTGACCCAAGGAGGGGTGCTCAAGTTACCGGATTCCGTGAAGTGCCGGGTGGCCCATTCACTTTGATGAAGGGGGTTGCCTCACTTCTGGTTTTGGCGGGTAACTTGCCACGCTCGTAGGGGTCTAGGTTTTCATTGCACAGGCTATCCACACGACCAGGGGAACGTCGGGTTTCAGTTTCGGCTCAAAGGAAACCTGGGGCTCCCAGATTATCAGTATTGTTCTGTGATGCTTATCGCTATTCTGTGATGTTGCATATATCAAGCCTGGAACGATTATTATATATTGTTATATATATATATATATATATATATATATTAGTAGATGTTGTATATGTTTTGCACCCGCACTAGTCCAGCTCCCGCTCTGTTGTTAGTTAACTAACCTAACGGGTGATGACGGGGCCCAGTGGCGAATGCGGATGGCATATACGTACATCATATTTTCGTTCTATTCTGGTGTGATTAATTGATGGGACTGCATTGATTCTGATTAATGCAAGGAAAACAAACCTATATGATGTTGTTGGAACAATTTTCAAAAGCTGTTATTACAAGGACGTTTTCTTTTGTTTTGCACAGAGATATTCGGTTATGAATATCCAACACCTCATTCGACGAGGCAAGAGCTGAGATCCCTTCACCGAGAGTGACCTCTTGAGCAGAAGTTTGCGTTAGGGTAATAACTTCACTATAGTCGATTACTTTTTTCTTTGCATTGAGGTATTCAGTTGGGAATATCATGTACCTCATTCCACGAGGAAAGAGCCGAGATCCTTTCACCGGGAGTGACCTCTTTAGCAAAGGTTTTCGCTACTATATATTTGTAAAGCTATCCGGTTCCTTCAACGATATCAATTTTATTACGTTAAAGGTTTTTCGCAAAAAACCATTCGTTGCACTCCGTCATTTCAGACGGGTAACACTTAGTATTCATGTTATGTTTATTGGCCTTCGTCAAGGCATAGTGTATGGTAGCTATTTGTTACTTTTCTGTTGCATAGATAGATGCGTTGGTTTGGGACAGTCGTACTACTTTATTGGCCTTCGTCAAGGGTATGTACGGGTGGGTTCAAATTAACCTGGACAATGACGGGTAGAACTTGACATGTGACTTATGATTTGTTGGCTTTCG
Source organism: Agapanthus africanus (assembly GCA_030015575.1). NCBI lineage: Eukaryota > Viridiplantae > Streptophyta > Magnoliopsida > Asparagales > Amaryllidaceae > Agapanthus > Agapanthus africanus. The sequence continues at coordinate 197,493,185 of CM057347.1, read as the reverse complement.
TTAAGGTCATAAGAGCATGGGGTAAAAATCACATCGGGGGTTTCAAACATACAGGAAACATGCTAGGCATGCGTTTACCTTCTAGAGTGTGATAACTTGAGTGGATTCCATCAAGTTATCATACGCAATAGTTGGATCCCGATTCCCGCTGAAGTGTTGGTTTACTTCTCGGGTGATTTTAGATGATCCCGACTAATTCTTCTTTTTGGTTTGGAGGAGAATTTGAGGATACAGTGGGAGACTTCCTGATTAGATAAAGTGATTAACCATTCTGATCTAGGTTAAAGTGCACGCTGAGTGTTTCTTTTCTCTTTCTCTTTGGCAGCGACCATGGCCTGACCCTAGACTAGAACTCATAAACCAAGTTAACCGAACCTTCTTAAAACATATTGACTTTTGGATTGTCAGACTTGCATACTTCATTGCCACTCCTTCTTTTACCCTTTGCATTTCTCCGGAACATTCCGTATCACTACGAAGATCCACATTTATTGGATATGACCGTTGTATAGTTATATACGAACTCGAAGAAAATTGTTTCATATTCGAGAATGGTTTCCGGTTCTGGAGAAATTGAATAGGACTATTCAGTTGTCTTTTCCTTTTACCTTCTCTCAGGTTATGAAGGCTCCTAGGATTAGGAGAGGGTACACCTATTACGCTTATTGGATAGTCTTCTTCCAAACCATAGGCAGGTGCCGAAAGGTGGGGAAGGAAGAAAACCAATTAGCCTAGGTGTGATGTACAGAAGATAATAAGTAAAGACAAAATAAAGAGATTAGAAAGAGTGCAAAGTAAATTGCGACTGCTATCATTCATGACAAAACCGCGTATATCATCGCCACTCCAACTTCACTTTTGAATTTCTCCATAACACCCTGTATCACTACGAAGATCCACATTTATTGGATAATCCATCGTATAGTTACATACGAACTCGAAGGAACTTGTTCCAGTTCGAGAATGGATTCTGGTTCAGGAGAAATAAAATAAGGATTATTCAGTTGTCTTTTATCTTTACCTTCTCTCAGGTTGCGAGTGCTCCTAGGATTAGGAGAGTACACCTATTACGCTTATTGGATAATCTTCTTCCAAACCATAGGCTGGTGTCGAACGGTAGGGAAGAAAGAAAACCATTTAGCCTAAGGGTGGTATACAAAATGTAATGAGTAAAGTCAAATAAAGGGATTTGGAGAGATGGCAAGGAAATATACGGTTACAGTCATGAATCTGGTTAATGGAAGAGGCATTACTAGGAATACCCGGCAACCCCTTCGAAACATTTTCATGTTTCAGTTTCATTATGCGTTGTTAATTGAAAACTGATTTCCCAATTAGATCCTTGCTCCAGGGTATGTATTTACCAGGTTTGATTCTCACATCTATAACGTTTTATAGATGATGAGTGGGAGTAAGTTATTGGAAATTAGGTGATTATATCCTCTTTATATCGGAATTTGTTGTAATTGGTGATATTTGAGGATATCGCCTGGGGTTTTGCCTGAGGGCAAATATTTGGTTTTGAATATCCGTTGTTATGTACCAATTTCAAATTGATATATTTGTACGTTTATTTTATAAACTGAGATATAACTTTTTGAAATTATGTCCATGACATTTACCTATTACAGTGGATGATTGGGTAAGGAGCATTAAACAGCGGTGTAATTCTTCTTAATGTAACATTTTAAAAATAAATAAATAAATAATTAAATAAATAAAATCCTTTAAGTGGATTTTCTGATTTTCGGTAAAATAAAACGTATGTTTCGTAAAACTTAACCATAATTATTTTTCTTCATAAATTTAAAAAGACCTATTTTAATCATGTAATTACTAGTAGATGGTATTTATTTAGTCACTTATAAATTTTTAGTTTAATTAAATATTTTTTCTAAATTAACTATTTTTAATATCAACATAAGCTTTAATTATACATTAAATTAGTGTAAATTACAAATTTGAAATGGGTTAATTTTATAAAATGAGCCATGCCATATTAGAATCAAGTGTGTTTATGCAAAATTCTTTCTCAAATATTTTCACGGTTCTAGATTTTTCTAGGATCAATTTTTTGAAAAGAAAAATTATTAAACAAAGAAAAATGTGAAAAGACATTAAAGAAGTGTCATTTTGGAGAACTTTCTACACAACTTTCCTCATCTTTTTCTTTCTCTCTTTCTTCCCTTGCATGTGGCCGGCCTCACCATGGCAGCCCCCTATTTTTCCAAGCTCTTTTTACCTTCAAAAATCATCAAAAATTCTACAAAAATTCCAAAAAATAAACCTCAAAATCAATATTCAATCTCTACCATTTTCCTTTAACCTATTTAGCATGGATCTTGGAGTTGGAAACCATTATTTTGGAGGCATATTTTCATGTTTGGATCTCATGTTGTGGAGGTATAATTTTTATTCCAATGATTAATTGTTAATAAATGTTTTAATCTAACATATTTAGATTTTCTTAATTAATTCTATTTGCTAGTTTAAAATTCAAGATAGGGTTTATAAAATCAAGTTATGGTTTTTATTAATTAAGTGGGGTTATAATAAGTAGTTTAAAATTTTTTAGAAATGGAAAATCTAGTATGGTTGATGTATTGTAAATTATTCTTTCAAAATTGTTTAAATTAAACAATTTTGCAAACTAGATTTTTATAAATTATATATATTGGTGTGATAAAATTCTAATTAAGGTTTTTATCATTAGAATGTGGTGTTAATGAGGAGATTAACATATTATTTGAGTGTGAAACATAATCTAGTTACAATTTGCTAGCTTTCACTTTCAAATTTTCACAAAATTGCTATTTTTATTAAACTAGGTTTTTGAAATTCATTTAAAATGTAGGATTAAAAATCTAGTTAGGGATTTAGAAAATCCTTAAGGTTTCATGTAGTGGTTTAACACTTTAAAATATGCATAATCAAATTTAGTTGTGGAATTGTGAATTTTGGCTTAAAAGGTGTTAAATTTGGCTAAAATTGCAAACTAGAAATTTCAATTTAAGACAAATTAGTGTGATAAAAATATAGTAATGGTTTCTATAATCTAGTTATGTTATTTAATGAATATTATAACCATTAGTTTCATTTAAACATCAAGTTTTGAAGTAAAACGGTAAATTGACGTTTTCTAGGTTTTTACGAAATCGGACGATTTGATCGATTTTAAGGTTTCGATGATTTAAACCATGTTTTATATTATAAATAATGAGTTTTGAAACTAATATTTGTTTGTTGGTGTTTTATCTCGATTAATCGGCGTTTGTACGCCGATATCGAGCGATATTTGGTTCTTTTGCATGAGCGGGTCATAGGTTTTAACCTATGCGTGTTTCGTGCGTCGTTTTGGTTTTGTCCGTGATTCAGTTTATGATATTATATATGTTTGCGTATAGGTACCCCTCACGTGGAATTCGGACGAGAAAGAAGAGGAGGGCGACATCGTCTTCGGCAGACAAGGACCAGGTGAGTAGATGTATATCTACGGGGGAAGTCGGGTGGATGGCGTTTAGCACCCCTGCAAATGTAGAATAGGAATATTACTTATTATCATTAGGAAGTCAGACGTGACCTTAGATTCTTGGTGAGTAGGACACTATTAAAGACTTTAGGTTGGAATAGACTGATTTAGAAAGACTTTACCAGAGGATGAATGTCTTGGAGGGGATTCGTAGGTTCTGGTAGAAACACACACGCACACACAGAAACTTGACTTGGTGTATATGTGTATGTGTGTGTGTGTGTATAGAAATGTGTGTAGGTATATATATACACACACACAACATGTATATGTGATATAGGGATGTTATATGATACATGGGGATGAGACGATATAACTGGGCTTGATACCGTGATCTCTTGGTTATACAGTCGTATTATGATGTTAGCAGATCGTTAGAAAATGAGAAAATGGATATGTATACATAAACGATAATAGGTGATGATGATATTGAGATATACGGGACTCTAGAATAGAAACCAGACTGTAACCTGTGACTGAATCACGATATGATATATGCGTGACTTGATTACAATATGATATATGTGTGACTTGATTACGATATGATATATGTGTGGCCTGATTACGATATGATTTATGTGACATGATATTTCTGAGAACTAATTAACGATGTATATTTACGCAGACAATGATATATGATTGATGATATTGGGATGTATGCGATTACAATACGGTACCCTTGATCATGACATTATTTGATGTTGATATTATACGAATGATGATGTACATAGGTGATAGTTGGCCCGTACCCCGATTTCGGGATGCCGTACGATGGATTTTACCGTACGAGGCATAGATGTGATGATTGATCCGCACTCATGATTCGAGGAAGTCGTACTACGTACGTGAAGCTATTGAGGCTGGATCGCCGACTATTAGAGATATAGACTCAGACCTTAGGTGGATTCTTATTTCCTATCGACCGGTTTCTTTAGTTTAGTTCCTTAGGGGGTTAGATATATACTAGTTTAGGCTCGAGTCATATAGTTGTAGTTAGGTATGTATATTCCAAATGAGTAGTCATACACATTCATCTTTACATTCAGATCGTAATCATCAAGTTGCATGTTCATACATATGTTTCTTTAGTCAGTATGAAACTCTGCCTGTTAGGACACCAGCACCATTACCGATGATGGGCATGTTCCACGTACACTTACTTGCCGGCTCACACACATCATCATCGGTAATTGCTATGTCATGTACACTTAGAACATATTATCTTTTATTGATAGAATCAGCTAAAAGCTAGATCAATATAATATTGTGATTACTCTCAGGTGTTAGTCTAGACATTGCATTTATTACTTAGACATTTCATGCATTCACATTTTCATGTTATCATGCAGTATTGTGGGGCTTATGCCGATACTTATTATTTACTTACTCATGATTTTGGGATTTTGGATTTCTATGAGATTTCTGGATTTTGGGGAAAGCCGCAAGAATATATATATAAAAACTTCTCTCTCTCCCCCTCTCTTTTTAAAATATAAGTTGCGGTTTTCTCGTGATGTATGTGTCGTCCACCATGAGATTTCATGTTTTCTATTGGATTTCGAGACCCGATTCGAGGAGTGGATGAACCGTCTCGGGTACATGGTGGGCTCGGTATGGTACCCCAGGGTAAGAAGATCGAGTTGTAGACGATGAGCCTGGTAGGGGAAGACTACCTACCGGTGATGTCTGGCGCGGCGGATATCCGGAGGATACCGACCGTTGTCATGAGATTTGCTGATATGGGCCAATCCGGACTGACGGAGCCCGAGATATTAAGACTATGAGGTATTGAGACTTGAGATTTACATGTTTTGTGTCGATGCTTGACACGGATTTCCATGGATTTGATCGATGATGTTTCAGATTTCTATACAAATTTCACTATGATAAAAGTTAAAGACTTCTTATACAGATATATCCAGATTTCAGGGTTGATTGTTTTACATTCATGGTACATGCATACTCATTCACATGACATGTTACTATTTGAGGCACTGACACGAGCACCGAGCATTTGTACTTACGCGTAGTTTATTACCCTGCCATTTCTAGATGACTAGTGATATATTAGTATATTATTATGACCTAGGACAACGTCGTGCATTCGATTTCTTCTCGCAGATGTCTTCTACTCACGAGTTGGAAACTCACCCCCGTTGTGCCAAATTTTATTTCAGGTTCGATGTACAGGTTTCCTTGGCAGTTTTCTGGCACATCATTTCATTCAGAGTGATTTGCTTGGTAGGTTGGTTCACTTGTATCAGGATCGCCATTGTACTTTTATTATTTCATTGGTATCTAGTGTTGGAGATAGTGCCCTCAGAGTCAATTATTGGATCGCAGGTACGTGATTGCAATGATTGCGGAGGACCTATACCGGTAGGACAGTCTTACTCGAGATGATAGTATGCTATCTGGTTTGCCTTTATCAGTCGTGTACATGTTCAGGTGACTGATTACATGTTACACTTTGATAGAGCCCTTAGGATCTTGCTTTACCACCAACAGTATGATGGCGATCATATATGTGAGAGATGGGTGGTTTATACGCATATCCTTAGTTATTGTCCCTAGTCGTGGGAGTTTCGAGACAGGGCATCGATACTCCGGAGTAGACTAGTGTATACAGTCGAGACCCCGACGAGGGGCGGTGGCCGGTCTCACAAGCCACTGGTGTCAGTTGGATCACTTAAGATGTATACAGGTGCTCATTGGATTATGAGTACACCGGACAGGACTCGCCGGGAATCTGCTAGTTGGTATTATACATATCGTCAGATAGCAGTTCCCTGGTGACATGTGTACAGGTTAGTTCATCGACCTGAGGTCGTCATTTATCTCGTGTGAGTTCCCACTGTGCTTTGATTTCTACCCTACCACGGCTCAAAGGAGGCGTGCAAACAGGTAGTTTTTGGGTACAGTCCCGAGCCATATGGAGGCACGTGAGCGGATCGGCAGGGGATTCGTGTCTCCCGGTATTGGGGGCGAGATCGTGCTGTGTCTAGGAGAGCCATTACACAAAGCCCACGGCCGTGGCAGGAGATTTACTGGTAGGTACTCCAGTAGTATCTCAGGGTGTTATTGGGCTACACTCCGACACGACTTATACTTCTATTGGGGGTCTGACGTTACTAGCCCCCTAGGCAGATATACGATACTCATAGACGAACGGACCGGACTGTATATACATTGTCACTGTTAGGCTCAGTAGGGTTTCTGGATGAGTTCGCTCATCAGCCTCCCTTGAGGTCAGTCCATGGGCAGCCGTTACGCATAGCTAGTGCCGCTGACGGTTTGTGGTTAAACCGACTGCCAGGGTACTGACGAGTCATTAGAGTCCCCCACAGACAGTTTCCCAAGTTCGGGCGAAACGTTGTAGAGGCCGTATGGTTTTATGGCAGGGTTCGGAAAATGCACGTGCGTTTACGCACGTGTCAGTTTTCGGGCAGATGATACTGGTCGGTTTTGGTTTAAGCCGGATCCGAGTATTATGTTGAGTAGATATAATATCTTTGTCTCAGTTGCATTTGTATTCGGTCGTAATACAAATGCGGGTATATTTATACAGTTACGGGGTTATTCTGAAATTCGTTTCGGGATCACTTTTGGAAGTTACCAGTTTCCATTTTTCTATCAGCCGTCTTTTAACATTCGGTTAAAGACGGATTTATCTTTTCTTGAGATGAGTGTGGAAGTTTCTAGAAGCATCTAGATGAGGTGACTAGGTTAAATGGTGTTGATTTTTCATTGGTTGCTTTTGGTGTGTTCACACTTTGTGTTCACACTTGAGATATTTGTTTGTGTTCACACTAGAGATATTTGTTTGTGTTCACACATGATATTTTCTTGTGGTCACCCCCCCTCTCCTACACTCACCCTCCTCCTCCCTATATATGGCCGGCCCCCTCCTCTCTCTCTCTCACTTGAGTTTTCATCTGGTAAAAAGATTATGATAGATTTTGGGGTGTATGGAATTTCACAGCTCATTTCATTCCATCACCCGATTCGAGTGGCAACTTCATTAACCGTTCGTCCATCGCTTTGGACGGAACGAGACAAAGTCTTCTACTCATTCTCTACATCAATCTTGGTCGTCTCTTTTAGAAAACTTGACGACCGAGTTGCCTCGAGTTAGAGGCGGGAGCCCGTTTAAAGAATCGTCGACGTGGTGCCACCTGGACGAGCAGATCGGAGATCGAAGAGATCGGAGCAGCCGCAACGGAGCGTGGGATGATGGTTAAAGAACGAAGGACTCGGATCGTTCGGTATAACCTTTCTACACTCTTTACAGTTTGTTAGTTTAGCAATAATGGCAGATCCGGGTTAAAGTATACGATAGCGCCAGTTAAAAAGTTTTTGTTCCGCATTTGGCGTCTGTAGACGGCCGGGGCGCTACCGTAGACTTACAGCGGTATCAAAGCCTCACCATTTTGCTACACTAACTTGTGCTAACGCGTTTAAAACATCGATCGAACCGGATATCGAAAAACACAATTTTCAAGCTTCACGGTTTCTGTCGATTTTAAATGATGTCCTAAAATTATTCTACATATCACAGAAAGTTGTGCAGGGTTTTAGAAGCACACCGACCAAATTTGAGCACGTGATTCCACCAAACCGCCGTGGAATCGCGGCCAAACCCATGGTTTGGCCACGCATCCGCGGCCGTTCTGTTGAATCAGTGCACCAAATTTGCACAGTGTCTTCTCTGTTGGAATTTGGGGTTTTTGGTATATATCTTTTGGGCCCAGATTTTGTTACTGTTCACTAGTTGTTCGTGGGGCCCACTTCGTGATATTTAGTCGATCGAAATTTAAACACGTTAGTTTATAGTGCTTACATTATATCTCCGACCGAGAATGTCATTTGATCGGTAAACCGCGTCTGATTGCTATAGTTCTTTTAGACGGGTTTGCGAACGTGACATTCGCGTTGATGTTCTGTGTTGTGCTGTGATGTTGCGGTTTTGTCGTGGTGGATAGCAGTGTGCAATGGTAGTGCAGTTTGGATTTATTTGTACATTTGATATTGCGGGGCGAGCGTCCAACATGTGGACTGCCGTCACTGCCTGTTGTATAATATTCTTTTGGGGCACGACCAGGTTGCGGTCGATGTACCTGTTGTACTATTTTTCCATTTCTGTACTAAGTTTTGCCCCGCGACGGAGTGCACGGATAGCTGGGTTCTGGAGGGCAACGGGTCCGCATCTCATGGCTTTGAGAGGCAGAGGGGCCCCACTCTAGAATTGGCAGACTATTCGCCGCACTCGTAGGGGGTACAGGTTGACCCAAGGAGGGGTGCCCAAGATTACCAGATTCCGTGAAGTGAAGGGTGGTCCATTCACTTTGTTGTAGGGGGCTGCCTCGCTTCAGGTTTTGGCGGGTAACTTGCCGCACCCGTAGGGGTCTAGGTTTCATTGCACAGGCTATCCACACGACAGGGGAACGTCGGGTTTCAGCAACGGCTCTGTGAAACCCGGGGATCCCAGATATCTGTATTGTTCTGTGATGCTTATTACTTTTCTGTAATGTTGCATATTATCACGCCTGGAGCGATTATTGTATATTGGTTTATATACTATTAGATGTTGTATATGTTTTACACCCGCGCTAGTCCAGTCCCCGCTCTGTCGTTAGTTAAGTAACCTAACGGGTGATGACGGGACCTAGCGACGAATGCGGATGGCATATACGTACATTTTATTTTCGTTCTTTTCTGGTGTGATTGATTGATGGGACTGTGTTGATTCTGATCAATGCAAAGTAAAGCAAACCTGTTTACAGTTGTTGGAACAAATTTAAAAAGTGTTATTGCAAAGACGTTTCCTTTTGTTATGCATAGCGGTATTCAGTGGAATATCCTGCACCTCATTCGACGGGGCAAGGGCCGATATCCCTTCACCGGGACTGACCCCTTGGGCAAAAGTTTGCGTCAGGGTAATAACTTCACTATAGTCGATTACATGTTGCTTTGCATCGTGGTATTCAGTGGAATATCCTGCACCTCATTCCACGAGGAAAGAGCCGAGATCCCTTCACCGGGAGTGACCTCTTTAGCAAAAGGTTTTCGCCACTATATTTTAAAAAGCTATCAGGTTCCTTCAGCGATATCAAGTTCGTTACGTTAAAGGTTTTTCGCCAAAAACCAGCTGTAGCCCTCCGTCACTTCTTTTGGGTATTCAGTAGTATTCAAGCTATGTATTTTGACCAACGCCAAGGCATAGTGTTTGGTAGCTGCTGGGTATTCAATTGTTGCATAGATAGATGAGTTGGTTTAGGACAGTCGTTCTGCCATTTTGGCCAACGTCAAGGGCATGTGCGGGTGGGTTCAAATTGACAAGATAGTGACGGGTAGAACATGGCATGTGACTTATGATATTTTGACCAACGCCAAGGTCATAAGAGCATGGGGCAAAAATCTTATCGGGAGTTTCTAAAGAAACTGAAACTTGCCAAGTATGCGCATACCTTCTGGAGTATGAGTAACGTGGATGCATTCCATCACGTTATCATGCGATGAGAGTTGGATCCCGATTCCCACTGATGAGTTGGTTTACTCTTCGGGTGATCCCGATTGATTCTTCTTTCAGGTTTGGAGGAGAATTTGACAGGACAGTGGGAGGTTTCCGGATTAGATAAATTGATAACCATTCTGATCTTAGTTAGAGTGCACGCAGAGTGTTTCTTTTCTCTCTCTCTTTGGCAGTGACCTTTGACCGACCCTAGACTATGACTCAGTGACCAAGTTGACCGAACCTTCTTAAAATACTGGCTTTTGGATTGTCTGAGTTGCATAAGTCATTGCCACTCCTTCTTTTACCCTTTGCATTTCTCAGAACACCCCGTATTACTACGGACATCCACTTCCATTTGATAGATCCATCGTATGGTTATATTGTTGGAGATAGTGCCCTCAGAGTCAATTATTAGGTCACAGGTACGTGATTGTAATGATTGAGGGAGGACCTATCCCGGTAGGACAGTCTTACTCGAGATGATAGTATGCTATCTGGTTTACCTTTATCATCGTGTACTGCTTTAGGTGACCTGACACGTCGCTATTACACGTTGATAGAGCCCCTAGGATTCTTGCTTGACCACCAGCAGTATGAGGGCGATCATATAAGTGGGAGCTGGGGTCTATAAGCTTATCCTTAAAAGGTCCCTAGTCGTGGGAGTTTCGAGACTGGGCATCGATACTCCATTAGTAGACTAGTGTATACAGTCGAGACCCCGACGAGGGGCGGTGGCCGGTCTCACAAACCACTGGTGTCAGTTGGATCACCTAAGATGTATACAGGTGCTCATTGGGTTATGAGTACACCGGACAGGACTCGCCGGGAACATGCTAGTTGGTAATATACCAGACGTCAGATGGCAGTTCCCTGGTGACATGTGTGCAGGTTAGTTCATCGACCTGGGGATCGTCATTTGTCTCGTGTGAGTTCCCACTGTACTTTGATTACTACCCTACCACGGCTCAAAGGAGTCGTGCAAACAGGTTTTAGTTGGGTACAGTCCCGAGCCACATGGAGACAGTGAGCGTATCTTCAGGGGTTCGTCTCTCCCGGTATTGGGGGTGAGGTCGTGCTGTGTCTAGGAGAGCCATTACACAAAGTCCTTGGCCAAGGCAAGGAGATTTACTGGTAGGTATTCCAGTAGTATCTCAGGGTGTTCTGGGCTACACTCCGACACGACTTGTACCGCTTTTGGGGGTCTGACTTTTACCAACCCCCTAGGCCCGCCATGCGATACTCATAGACGAACGGACCGGACTGTACGGATATTGTCACTGACAGGCTCAGTAGGGTGTCAGGCTGAGTTCGCTCACGGACGTCCCTTTTAGTCAGTACCTGGTAGCCCGTTACGTATTGGCTTATACCTCTGACGTGCTAGTGGTTAAATCCACAACCAAGGTGTTGATGAGTCTTTAGAGTCCCCCACATTTCAGTTACTCAGCTTTCGGGCGAAAGGTTGTAGAGGCCGTATGGAGATATGGCAAGGTCCGATCAGATACGTGCGGTATTGCACGGATCAGGATCGGACAGTCTGTACTATAGGCCGTATGGATATATGGCAGGGTTCGATCAGATACGTGCGGTATTGCACGGATCAGGATCGAACAGACATTACTGGCCGGTTTTGGTATAAGCCGGATCCTGGTATAGTACAGTGTAGATTTTGTCTCATTGCATTTGTATTTCGGTCGGAATACAAATGCGGGTGTGTATGCACAGTATCGGGGTTTTCCTGTAATTTATTACGGGACCAGTTTTCTGGAGTTGCCAGTTTGCTTTCCGTTTCGGCCGATTTCCATTGTTCCGTTCATTGGCCGAAGTTTGGTGGAGGAGGGTTTATTTGCATTGTTGCAAATAGGCATTAGTGGAGGGGGTTCTTTGCATCTTGTTACATCATGATGGTTTTCATGATGAGCACCTTACCTTGACTTCTTCTTCTCATGATGGCTTGACTTTTTGAAGCCATCATGCTTGAGATGATGGTTGCCTTGGAGTGTTGGATTTGTTGCTATCATTTCTTTTGCATGATACCTTTCCTCTCTCTCCTTTTTGGGTATTAGATGAGAATGGCTCCCTCTTTGGTTACACACTTGACTCTCTCATTCTCATTCTCTCCTCCCCCGCTAGTTATGGCCGGCCAAGCTTGGAGGAGGGGTTGCCCATTTTTGTAGTGGGGATTTTTGCTCTCTTGATGTTAGAAAAATCCCCAAGTTCCTCCACATTGTTCTTGTATCATCCCTCCACCTAAAATGGCATCTCCATGAACCCCAAAGTGAGACTTGAGGACTACATATTCTACAGCGAACCTTGGGCACGTCGAGTAGCCGGCTTCGTGCCCAAGTTGCCTCGGCATTGAGGTGGGAGCCCGTAAACAAAGTAGGCGATGTGGTGCACTTCCGGCGTCGAGGTGGAGACCGGAGGTTCCGCAGGAGATCGGGACGATGACGAGAAGACCGGAGGACTTGGATCGTCGGTATATCTCTATTCCCTTTCTTGTAGTTAGCTAGGACTAATTAATGGTTCGATCCGGGTATTAGTGCGCGGCGGTTTGCCAATTCAAGAAAATTTAAAGTTTATCACCGCTTCCGCTTTTGGCCGTCGGATTGACGGCCGGGGCGCCTCCGTGCACTTACAGTGGTATCAGAGCCTCGCCATTAACTTAGTCTAGCTTGGTGTAGTGTGTTTTTCTGTTTCGATCGATCGAATGTTCCAAAACTACATTTTTGTTAGCATCAGTTTTCTGTTGGAAATTTTTAGTGTCAAAAATTTTTTCAGGTTGTAAAATATTGATGTACTGGAAAATCTAAGAGCTCTGTAAAAATTCGACGAAGTAACTCCACAGTTGGAGCGCGGAACCGCCGCGAAAAACCCCTTCCCGCCGCCCTTCCGCCGCACACTGTGGAGATCACTTCACCAATTTTTTACAGAGGCCTTCTGGGCTTAAAATATGGGTTTTGGAATATTAAAATTGGGCCCAGGATTTCTGTGAGTGCTACAGTTTTGATTGGGGGCCCACTTGTTAATTTTTGATCGATCGGATATTTTAAACACATTTTTCACAGTATTTACATTATATCTGCGACCGTGAATGTCACTTGATCGGTAAATCCGGTCTAACTGCTATAGCCCGGTTAGACGGATTTGCGAACGTGACTTTCACGTTGATGTTTTGTTTTTGCTGTGATGTTGCGGATCGGTCGTGGGGGATAGCCTGGATGCAATGCTAGTACAGTTTTGTTGTATTATGTACATTTGATATTGCGGGGCGAGCGTCCGACATGTGGACTGCCGTCACTGCCTGTTTGTATTATTATTTTGGGGCACGACCTGGTTGCGGTCGATGTACCCGTTGTATGTATATTTTACTTTCTGTACTAGGATTGCCCCGCGGAGGGGTGCACGGATAGCCGGGTTCTGGAGGGCAACAAGCCCGCATCTCATGGCATTGAGACGGAGGGGGCTTCACTCTAGGATTGGCGGGCTATTCGCCGCGCTTGTAGGGGGTACAGGTTGACCCAGGAGGGGTGCCCAAGTTACCGGATTCCGTGAAGTGCTGGGTGGTCCATTCACGGCGCTGAAGGGGGCTGCCTCGCTTCAGGTTTTGGCGGGTGACTTGCCGCGCCCGTAGGGGTCTAGGATTTCTTTGCACAGGCTATCCACACGACCAGGGGAACGTCGGGTTTCAGCGGCTCTGTGAAACCCGGGGATCCCAGATATCTGTATTGTTTCTGTGATGCTGTACATTTCTGTGATGTTGCATTTTATTCACGCCTTGAGCGAAATACTATATATTGGTATATATATTAGTAGATGTTGTATATGTTTTGCATCCGCGCTAGTCCAGTCCCCGCTCTGTCGTTAGTAAGCTAACCTAACGGGTAATGACGGGACCCAGTGGCGAATGCGGATGGCATATACGTACATCAGTATATTTTCGTTCTTTTTGGTGTGATCAATTGATGGGACTGCATTGATTCGGATCAATGCAAGTTAAAACAAACCTAATCTGATGTTGTTGGAACACTTTTCAAAAAGCTGTTATTGCAAGGACGTTTACTTTTGTTTTGCATCGTGGTATTCATTGGAATATCCTGCTCCTCAGTCGACAAGGCAAGGGCCGAGATCCCTTCACCGGGAGTGACCCCTTGGACAAAAGTTTGCGTCAGGGCATTAACTTCACTATAGCCGATTGCTTTTGCTTTGCATCGCGGTATTCATTTAGAATATCCTGCACCCCATTCTACGGGGAAAGAGCCGAGATCCCTTCACCGGGAGTGACCTCTTTAGCAACGGTTTTCGTCACTATATTTTCAAAAAGCTATCCGTTCCTTCGACGATATCAAGTTCTTTACGTTAAAGGTTTTCGCCAGAAACCATTCGTAGCCCTCCGTCGTTTCATATGGGTGGTCAATAGTATTCAAGCTGTGTATGTTGGCCAAAGTCAAGGCACAGTGTTTGGTAGCTATTGGGTATTCATATGCAGCATAGATAGATGCGTTGGTTTGGAACAGTCGTACTGCCATGTTGGCCAAAGTCAAGGGTATGTACGGGTGGATTCAAATTAACCTGGAGAATGACGGGTAGAACTTGACATGTGACTTATGATATGTTGGCCAAAGTCAAGGTCATAAGAGCATGGGGCAAAAATCACATCGGGAGTTTCAAAAGAACTGAAACTTGCCAGATATACGCATACCTTCTGGAGTGTGTTGACGTGAGCGGATTCCGTCACGTTATCATGCGATGATAGTTGGATCCCGATTCCCACTGATGAGTTAGTTTACTCCTCGGGTAACCCCGACTAATTCTTCTTTCAGGTTTGGAGGAGAATTTGAGGTACAGTGGGAGGTTTCCAGATTAGATAAATTGGTAACCATTCTGATCTAGGTTAGAGTGCACGCTGAGTGTTTCTTTTCTCTCTCTCTTTGGCAGCGACCATTGACCCGACCCTAAGACTTTGACTCAGTGACCAAGTTGACCGAACCTTCTTAAACACCGGCTTTTGGATTGTCAGAGTTGCAAACCTTATTGCCACTCCTACTTTTACCCTTTTCTCCAGGACACCCCGTTTTACTACGAACGTCCACTTCCATTGGACAAAACCATCGTATGGTTAGATACGAACTCGAAAGAATTTATTCGAGGATGGTTTCCGGTTCTGGAGAAAGCGGATAGGATTATTCAGTTGTCTTTTCCTTTTACCCTCTCTCAGGTTACGAGTACTCCTTGGTTTAGGGGTAGTACACCTATTACGCAAATTGGATTGTCTTCTTCCAAACCTTAGGCTGGTGCCGACCGGTAGGTAATGAAGAAAACCAATTAGCATAACGATGGTGTGCAGAAGGTATTAAGTTCAGACAAAGCAAGGGATTAGTAAGAGGGCAAAGTAAATTGCAACAGATATTCACGACCAAACCAAATATTTCGTTACCACTCCCACATCACCTTTGTATTTCTCCAGGACACTCCGTATCACTACGAAGATCCACAGTTTATTTGGATACTCCATCGTATGGTTATATACGAACTCGAATGGAACTTGTTCCAGTTCGGGGATGGATTCTGGTTCAGGAGAAATAGGAATAAGGTTTATTCGGTTGTCTTTTATCTTCACCCTCTCTCATTGCGAGTGTTCCTAGGATTGGGACAGTACACCCATTATGCTTATTGGATAGTCTTCTTCCAAACCATAGGCTGGTGCCGAACGGTAGGGAAGGAAGAAAACCATTTGACCTAAAAGGGTGTGCAGAAGGTAAAGACTAAAGACATATGAAGGGATTTGGAGAGGTGGCAAAGAACTGTACGGTTACAGTCGTGAATCTGGAAGAGGCATTACTAGGAATACCAGAATACCCCATCGGAACATTTCAATGTTTCAGTTTCACTGTGTAATGTTAAAGGAAAACTGATTTCCCGATTAGATACTTACTCCAGGGAATGTATTTACCAGGTACGATTCTCACATCTGTATGGTTTTACAGATGATGAGTGGGAGTAAGTTATTGGGAATTGGGTAATTATCCTCATTATATCGGGATTCATTGTAATCAGTGATATTTGAGGAAATCACCTGGGCTGTTTGCCGGTCGGCAAATATTTGGTTTTGAATATCCGCTGTTATGCACCAATTTCAAATTGATATATCTGTACGTCTATTTTCATAGAGTGAGATATACCTTTCTGAAATTATGTCTACGACATTTACCTATATCAGTGGATGGTTAGGTAAGGAGCATTAAACAGCGGTGTAATTCTTCTTAACCATAAGTACAGTTTTCAACCTACGACACACAGTGAATGAGTTATCAGACTCAAGGGACTTATACAAAGGATTGTATGTTGTCCAGGGTCCATCAGGACAGAGGGCTTGGTCCTCGTACTATATTCGGTTTACTTATGACTTCTCTAGTTTTTAGACAGGTGTTTCGCGGAAACACAGGGTCCAAATTTTGAGAAGTTATAGGTATTTGAATAGAGTAGAGAACCAGGTATAGCAAGTATCGGGATTCTTCAAAGAGATCGAAGATGTAGATACTTGTGTATGGTATTCAGTTGATAGTAATGATAAAGAGATCTTGCTTCTCTTTCAGGTTACTCATAATTGGAAGTATTCCTAAGTTGAGTAACGCTGATCGGCCTCCTTCCATTTAGTTGACATGCGCTGGGGACAGCTGCATGATTTGAATCTGGTTCAATTAAATCAGTGCCTCTGTTTCTATATTGGATATAGAACAGTTCATATCTTAATGATGTTAAGGTACGGGGAGTTGTCCGGTTTATGCTTAAAACCAGACACTGGACAACTCAAGGCACGTTTCTGTAATGGCTGTTTGTGGGTTGACCCAGGCTATCACGAGGGTTGATTTTCTACCATCTGGATGAACAATAGCGATATTGTTCTAGACTCGCCACAGTTTTATTAAAGATGGATTTTTTCAGAAAACAGTAGTGGGAGTATGGTAGAACTGGAAGTGATTCCAGAACCACAAACGATTACTGAAGATTTGATAAGGAACCTAAAGATTCAATCTGGATTGACATTCCATTGGCCACTCCGCAGATAAGGTGGGTAACTTCAGGCACCCGAGAGGTACTACGGTAGCCTCAAGGACGGTGACAGGGAAGTTCTTGTTTACCCACAATTACCATTGCTGTTGTTCCAGGGTGCGAGACCCGGCGGGAGGATGAGTATAGCGTCGTTCTAAACTAGTTTTAGAAGTGTACGTGTATATGACTCTGCCAGAGGGTTGTCGTAGTCAGTGGGAGCAGCGGAAGCATTGGTGGACAGGTAGCTTATGTCTACTTATAGACTAAAGCAGATGTAGCGGAGATAGATCATCTATTTCTGACGTGACAGTCATAGGTTTGACTTCATCAGAATAGGAGATGGATCTGTTGAGAAGGTAGTAGGGTGTGATATCCTGGTATTTGGATGACATACACAGAATAGGAAAAGAAACTCCTATACTACAATCGGTTATACTTTGGTCGTCACACAGTGGTTTCTCCACATGGGACTTGGATTTTACATCAGACATACTGGTTACTAGATCTATGGTTTTAGATCTAGATTTGGGTGGTTTCCCAATCAGGGTACTTGACAGCATTCTAAGAGTATTTAGGATGGACGACTCCTGGCACGGTAGTGTACCTGCAGGTAATGGAGTCACCCTCTCCAAAGGTGTCTTACAGACTAAAGGGGAGAGGGACGGGCATGATTGGCAGATCACTTGCTCAGGCAATTGAGTCAATCGTGAGATGTCAAATACCACACCAGATGTTGTTCTTGCACTAGATGCAATAAGTTGACATTAATCCAATCCTGGAGAAACAGTCGGAAGCAGTTTTAGAACATAAGTGGATGTTCTAGGGATATGATAACGACAGCCTCATTCAGGAGACAGTTATCATTCCAGGCTTCCAAGGTGACATGGACGACAAGGAGGTTGTCAGAGTTATAGTTTTTCCTTCTGATGAGGGGCAGTATTTTGGACAGGTGGTCCAAGGCATTACTGAGGGAGGCATGGCGCGCAGGATACTGATTAAGTTCAGTTGACGATACAGTCTAAGAAGTTTGGATTTGGAGTTCATTTATGAACTATGTCCCATCAGACATCCAGACACATTCTAAGACAGGTATTGCTCATTTCGGGAGATGGGTTTCTCCGCGAACTTGAGATATAGAGAGACATAGAAAGAAACAACTAAGCGGATCCACTCACTGAGGCTATTCCTCGAACGCAATAGTTCCGCAAACGAGCTTTGTGAGACTGACTAGTATAGGAGTTGGATGTTCGGTATCACACGGGCTGTGAGTATGCGACATCGCAATAATTAGCCTTGAGTGCAAGTGGGAGATTGTTGGAGATAGTGCCCTCAGAGTCAATTATTAGGTCACAGGTACGTGATTGTAATGATTGAGGGAGGACCTATCCCGGTAGGACAGTCTTACTCGAGATGATAGTATGCTATCTGGTTTACCTTTATCATCGTGTACTGCTTTAGGTGACCTGACACGTCGCTATTACACGTTGATAGAGCCCCTAGGATTCTTGCTTGACCACCAGCAGTATGAGGGCGATCATATAAGTGGGAGCTGGGGTCTATAAGCTTATCCTTAAAAGGTCCCTAGTCGTGGGAGTTTCGAGACTGGGCATCGTAACTCCATTAGTAGACTAGTGTATACAGTCGAGACCCCGACGAGGGGCGGTGGCCGGTCTCACAAACCACTGGTGTCAGTTGGATCACCTAAGATGTATACAGGTGCTCATTGGGTTATGAGTACACCGGACAGGACTCGCCGGGAACATGCTAGTTGGTAATATACCAGACGTCAGATGGCAGTTCCCTGGTGACATGTGTGCAGGTTAGTTCATCGACCTGGGGATCGTCATTTGTCTCGTGTGAGTTCCCACTGTACTTTGATAACTACCCTACCACGGCTCAAAGGAGTCGTGCAAACAGGTTTTAGTTGGGTACAGTCCCGAGCCACATGGAGACAGTGAGCGTATCTTCAGGGGTTCGTCTCTCCCAGTATTGAGGGTGAGGTCGTGCTGTGTCTAGGAGAGCCATTACACAAAGTCCTTGGCCAAGGCAAGGAGATTTACTGGTAGGTATTCCAGTAGTATCTCAGGGTGTTCTGGGCTACACTCCGACACGACTTGTACCGCTTTTGGGGGTCTTACTTTTACCAACCCCCTAGGCCCGCCATGCGATACTCATAGACGAACGGACCGGACTGTACGGATATTGTCACTGACAGGCTCAGTAGGGTGTCAGGCTGAGTTCGCTCACGGACGTCCCTTTTAGTCAGTACCTGGTAGCCCGTTACGTATTGGATTATACCTCTGACGTGCTAGTGGTTAAATCCACAACCAAGGTGTTGATGAGTCTTTAGAGTCCCCCACATTTCAGTTACTCAGCTTTCGGGCGAAAGGTTGTAGAGGCCGTATGGAGATATGGCAAGGTCCGATCAGATACGTGCGGTATTGCACGGATCAGGATCAGACAGTCTGTACTATAGGCCGTATGGATATATGGCAGGGTTCGATCAGATACGTGCGGTATTGCACGGATCAGGATCGAACAGACATTACTGGCCGGTTTTGGTATAAGCCGGATCCTGGTATAGTACAGTGTAGATTTTGTCTCATTGCATTTGTATTTCGGTCGGAATACAAATGCGGGTGTGTATGCACAGTATCGGGGTTTTCCTGTAATTTATTACGGGACCAGTTTTCTGGAGTTGCCAGTTTGCTTTCCGTTTCGGCCGATTTCCATTGTTCCGTTCATTGGCCGAAGTTTGGTGGAGGAGGGTTTATTTGCATTGTTGCAAATAGGCATTAGTGGAGGGGGTTCTTTGCATCTTGTTACATCATGATGGTTTTCATGATGAGCACCTTACCTTGACTTCTTCTTCTCATGATGGCTTGACTTTTTGAAGCCATCATGCTTGAGATGATGGTTGCCTTGGAGTGTTGGATTTGTTGCTATCATTTCTTTTGCATGATACCTTTCCTCTCTCTCCTTTTTGGGTATTAGATGAGAATGGCTCCCTCTTTGGTTACACACTTGACTCTCTCATTCTCATTCTCTCCTCCCCCGCTAGTTATGGCCGGCCAAGCTTGGAGGAGGGGTTGCCCATTTTTGTAGTGGGGATTTTTGCTCTCTTGATGTTAGAAAAATCCCCAAGTTCCTCCACATTGTTCTTGTATCATCCCTCCACCTAAAATGGCATCTCCATGAACCCCAAAGTGAGACTTGAGGACTACATATTCTACAGCGAACCTTGGGCACGTCGAGTAGCCGGCTTCGTGCCCGAGTTGCCTCGGCATTAAGGTGGGAGCCCGTAAACAATGTAGGCGATGTGGTGCACTTCCGGCGTCGAGGTGGAGACCGGAGCTTCCGCAGGAGATCGGGACGATGACGAGAAGACCGGAGGACTTGGATCGTCGGTATATCTCTATTCCCTTTCTTGTAGTTAGCTAGGACTAATTAATGGTTCGATCCGGGTATTAGTGCGCGGCGGTTTGCCAATTCAAGAAAATTTAAAGTTTATCACCGCTTCCGCTTTTGGCCGTCGGATTGACGGCCGGGGCGCCTCCGTGCACTTACATATATACAAACTCGAAGGGACTTCTTTGAGGATGGATCAAGGTTCAGGAGAAATAGAATTGGTTTATTCAGTTGTCTTTTATTATCACCTTCTCTCAGGTTGCGAGGGCTCCTTGGTTTAGGAGAGTACACCTATTACGCTTATTGGATAGTCTTATTCCAAACCATAGGCAGGTGCCGAAAGGTAGGGAATGAAGAAAACCAATTAGCCTAAGTAGGGTGTGCAGAAGGTAATATGTAAAGACAAAATAAAGGGATTTAGAAAGAGGGCAAAGTAAATTGCGACTGTTATCATTCACGACCAAACCGCGTACTTCATCGCCACTCCTATTTCACCTTTATAGGAATACGGTATTATTCAGTTGTCTTTTATCATCACCTTCTCTCAAGTTGCGAGTACTCCTTGGTTTAGGAGGGTACACCTATTATGCTTACTGGATAGTCTTCTTCCAAACCAAAGGCTGGTGCCGAACGGTAGGGAAGGAAGAAAACCATTTAGCCTAACGATGGTGTACAGAAGGTAACGACTAAAAACAAATAAAGAGATTTAGAGAGATGGCAATAAAATATACGGTTGAAGTCATGAATTGGATTATGAAAGAGGCATTACTATGAATACAAGCATACCCCTACGAAACATTTTCATGTTTCAGTGCATTGTTAAAGGAAAACTATTTTCCCGATTAGATACTTACTCCAAGGGTATGTATTTACCAGGTTTCATTCTCGTATCTGTATGGTTTTACAGATGATGAGTGGGAGTAAGTTATTGGGAATTAGGTAATTATCCTCATTATATCGGAATTCGTTGCAATTGGTGATATTTGAGGAAATCGCCAGGGTACAGTTTTCAACCTACGACGCACAGGTTTTGAGTTGTTCAAACTCAGCGGACTTATACAGAGTATTGTATGTTGTCCAAATGTCCATCAGGACAAAGGGGTAGGTCCTCGTACTATGTTCTGTTTACTTATAACTTCTCTAGTATTTAGACAAGTGTTTCGTAGAAATACAAGGTCTAAGTTTTGAGAAGTTGTGGGTATAAGAATAAAGTAGAGAACCAGGTGTCACAAGTATCGGGATTCTTCAAAGAGATCGAAGATGTAGATTCTTGTGATTGGTATTCAGATGATAGTAATGGTTTTGAGAAACTTGTTTCTCTTTCAGGTTACTCATAATTGGATGGATTCCTAAGTTGAGTAATGCTGATTAGCCTCTTTCCATTAAGTTGATATGCACTGGAGACAGCTGCATGATTTGAATCTGGTTCCAATTAAATAAAGTGCCAAAGTTTCTATATTGGATATAGAATGGTTCATACCTTAAAAGATGTTAAGGTACGGGGAGTTGTCCAGCTTATGCTTAAAACCAGACTCTGGATAACTCAGGGCACGTTTCTGTAATGGCTGTTTGTGGGTTGACCCTGACTATGACGAGGGTTGATATTCTACCATTTCGAAGATCAATAGTGATATCGTTCTTGACTCGCCACAGTTTTAGTAAAATGGATTTTTTTCAGAAAACAGTAGTGGGAGTATGGTAGAACTGGAAGTGATTCCAGAACCGCGAACGATTACGGAAAATTTAATAGGACCTATATATTCAATCAGGTTTGACATTCCATTAGCCACTCCGCAGATACGGTGGGTAACCTCAGACACCCGAGAGGTACTTCAGTAGCCTCAAGGACGGTGACAGGGAGGTTCTTATCTACCCAGACTTGACACTACTTTGTTCCAGGCTATGAAACCCGGTAGGAGGGTTGTCGTAGTCAGTGGGAGCAGCGGAAGCATAGTGGGCAAGATGCTTATATCTATTTATAGACTTGAGCCGTTATAGCGGAGATAGATCATCTAATTTTGATGTGACAGTCATGGGTTTGACTTCAATCAGAATAGGCGATGGATCTGTTAAGAAGGTAGTAGGGTGTGATGTCATGGTATCTGGATGACATACACAGAGTAGGAAGTAAAATTCCAATACTACGATCGGTTGTACTGTGGTCGTCACACAGTTGTTTCTCCAGATAGGATATGGATATAATATTTGACATTCTGGTTTCTGGATCTATGGTTTTAGATCTGGATTTGGGTAGTTTCCCAATGTGGGAACTTTGACAGTATTCTAAAGGTTTTTAGAATAGATGACTCCTAGCATGGTGGTGTACCTGCAGGTGATGGAGTCACCCTCTCTAAAGGTGTCTTACAGACTAAAGGGGAGAGGGCTGTGCATGATTGACAGATCACTTGCTTAGGCAATTGAGTCAATCGTGAGGTGTCAAGTACCACACCAGATGTTGTTTTTGCACTAGATGCGATAAGTTTGTATTAATCCAATCCTGGAGAGACATAAGGAAGCAGTTTTAGAACATAAGTGGATGTTCTACGGATTTGATGACGGCAGCCTCTTTCGGGAGACGATTATCATTCCAGGCTTCAAAATGTTAGTTATATGTATGCCCTAGAGGCCATTACTGTACATAAGATGTATATTGTAGTGGATGCTGGGACATATATAGTGAGGACTTTCTTGCTCGACATGATAGTATGCTATCTGGTTGCTCTTTACCTTAACGTGTATACTGTTTGTCTCTCTGTTACATGTTGGTAAAGCCCTTAGGATCTGTACTTGACTACCTAGACTATGATGCGGATCATACTAGTGGGGACATGGTAGTCCATAAGTACATCCTTCAAAGTCCCTAGTCGTGGGTGTATCGAGACGGGGCATCGATATACCAGAGTAGACTAGCGTATACCTTCTCGACCCATACAGATGGGCGATGGATGATCCCATATCCTTTGGTGTTTGACATCAGAGATGATATACGGGTGCTCAGTAGAGACTGGGTACACTGGACGGACTCGCCGAGAACTCCCAGATGGTATTATACCTCACGTCAGATGGCAGTTCTCTGGTGACACTGGTACAGAGTAGTCTGTTGACCCGAGATCGTCATAGAGTCTTGTGTGGTTCCCACTGTGCTTTGATTTCCATCTTACCACGTCCAAGAGGGCGTGCAAAATGGTGGTTTTTGGGTACAGTCCCGAGTCACATGGAGGCAATGAGCGATAGGAGGGGATTCGTCTCTCCCGGTATAGGGAGTTGATGTTGCGCTGTGTTCGATTGGCTATAACAGGAAATCCCTGGCCAGGGTTGCTGAGATTTACTGGTAAGTGTTACCAGTAGTTTCTCGAACAGTTATAGACCTCATATCGACACGACTTATCGAGCTATTGGGGTCTGACGTTTACCACCCCTAGGCGAGATATGCGACATATCAGACGATCAGACCGGACTGTACGGTAGTGTTACTGGTTGGATTCACTGGAGTGTGAGCGGGCTTGCTCGTCGATCTTCAGATCGATCAATATCCGGGTGGCCGTTACGTTTAGCAGACCGCTTGCGGCTTATGGATGTTTGATATGATCATCATCCGCTGCCGGCGTATTGACGAGTCTTTAGAGTCCTACACAGAGGTTTCCTGGCTCAAGCGAAACGAAATAGGAGCGCATATAAGATATGTGCGGGACCGAGAATAATGCGTGTATGTGATACCGTATTCTATTCTCGCGATAAATGTATCGAATGGTTGTATGCGATATAACCTAGTTATCGATTCAAGCGTTGATTCGATAAGCCGATATATTGTATACTAGTCGGTTGTGTGCGACATAACCGGTTCATTGAATCAAGTGTTGATTTAATGATTTAATGCATATTTATATATTTGATATATTACTTTGCATCAACTAGTATCGGTTTACTTAAGATGGATTTTCTCACTCGGGATGTGCGCATTATATATGTGATATGATTTTGTGCACTTGCTTGTATCATGTTTGATGATACATGCTTTTTGGTTAAGTGTAAAGTATTGAACCTTGGTTAATAAAATGGTTAGGGTTTATTATTTAGTTATTCATTTATCTTATTTAGTTATCCATTTATTTTTGATAAATGAATAAAAGAAAGAGAAAAGGATGGTGGCTTCTTTTGTTGTTTAGTTAAAGCTTCATGAAGCTTTGACTTAGTCCACTATTCTTATCTCATCCTTAACCCTAACCATACCACTCAACCATGATTAATTCTCTACACTAAACCATGGTTCTAAGATGATAAGAATGGATTATTCTTTTCATTTTAGAATTATCTTATCATATATTTCCTTCTTCTTCTTCCTTGCTTCAAGTGAAGAAGCTTGAGGTCATCAATGGTGGATTGATGATTTGAGTGAGAAATCCAATTCTAAAGTCTACCCACTTCCTATTTCTTCATCCTCTACCTCTTGCCAAGTAGTAGAGTGTGTTTACTTCACAAGTTTCTTGACTTGGTGAAGTTGTGAGCTTGATCTAGCGATGCCTCGACGTAGATCATCTTCGGCATGGACATCGACGACCTAGCTCCCTTTCTCTCCGACGAAGCCGACTCTAGAGCCCGGATTTGATTTGGACAGCGGAGAGGATCTCGTTGCGGAGCTATGGAGGTGGAGCACCGGATCTACAAAGGTTGTATTTCCGTTTTCTCATTAGTTAAGTGTTAACTAGTTCATTGTTCGCCTAGACATCTAGTTATCGATCCGTAGTTTAGGGTTTGTAGGCACCATAATTTTTGAAATTGCCATGGTTGATGGCTTGGGAGACCTCACTAGCGTGCCTAGGATCCCTACAGTGGTATCAGAGCCTAGCTAGAGCCTTAGGCGAAGTCCAGACGGAATTTGAAGTCCGAACGAACCCGAAACCCCGAATCAAACTTGCTCTCTGTCCAGATTTTAAAAATATGGATTTTTCAAGATTAAAAATATCCAGAAAATCAAGCAGGGTTTTCTAAGAATTACTGTAAATTTCTTGGGCCTAAGTCCACTTTTCCACCGCGGAACCGCGGCACGTGCTATGCATGCCGCGGCGGTTCCGCGGCGCATTTGTCGTTTTGTGCATCTAGATTTGTACAGTAATTCTTATTTGTCTGTTCTGATTTTCCTGGGAATTTTTAATATATTTTCAAGAGTTGAATTTTCTGCAGTTGTTTTGGGGATTCGGTGTTTCGATCGGGGTATCAAATTTTGTCTGTTTGGCTTTCTGGATAATTCTTAGAATATGTTAAAAGTTCGACCGGATATAAATACCCAATTTTTCCCCTGTCGGGAAATTTCCAAGTGTTGGATCTTTCCATAGTTTAACGACGTTCTAAGTAGTGCAAGTAACGCGATGGTCCCTCTAGAAGACACAAACCTTAACTCGATTATGTGACCGTCTTGAACTGCCCTTTGAACCTTCGGGTTTGGGGCAGTACGGCGTGCCACATGTGAGGCGTTGGCTTGACCCTTCTACGGCTGGACCGTTGGTACTGAGGTACGAACTGAATGTTGTTAGACTTATTTCATGTGTTGATCTGTATCGGGAAAACTTGGGTGTTCGATTGTTCGATCGGAAAGTTTAACATTTTCTGTTTATCTGGAATGGGATACAATAATTGGAATTCACAATAAGTTATGAGATAACTGAATGAATGTTATAAACATAGCAGTTTAGTCTCACTTGATCGATTGCCACGGAATTTTGATGTGATCAAAAGTCCGTCGCAATCACGTAGCGTACGCGGATACTCGCCGGGTAAACTTAATAGACAGCCTCACTCCATAGCCCCGACCAAGTGACTGTAGGAGAACCCCATCGCCGAAAGCATCCGTTCGGGTGCTCGCGGTAGCGGTGTTCCGCCTTGGTGCACTTCGTCAACGGTATCGGGGGTGCAGCCGCCTACTGAAGTTTGCGACGAGCATTCGATCAGAATGTCGGGAATCTTGTTGAATTGCCCGACTTGATATTGAAAAGTGTTTTCGATTTTGAGACTAAAATGCGGGGTTTATAATTGTTAGGCATGCGATGTCTAAGGAATTCATTTGGTCAGGCATGTGATGTCTGAGGTGGTTGCGGATTCCAACTGTTGTAGTTTTACACTTTCTTTTCTGTGACCGTAAGTGTAATATGTGATATCGCCGGTTTCGTTGCTATATGTCAACGACAATTGGGATGCGCATATTTACTTACGTTGATGACATGTGATGTTATGTGTTGCTGGATATGTTATATTGGATCGTCGTGTTTGAATAGCCGGGGGTTTTTATGTGAGATGAGTGTTTTTCATTTTCATTCATGTAAAAACTTGTATGTAATATTCTTTTATTGGGGCGCTTCCAGGTTGCGGAAGTTGTCACCTCTTGTATATTATTTACTTTTCCGCACTAGGATAGACCCAAGGAGGAGGGCACAAGTAACCGGGTTCTGGAGTCCAGTGGGAGACCAACTCGAGGAGTCGAGTCCGGGTCTCCTAACTCTAGAATTGGCAGGGTTGCTTGCCGCTCTCGTAGGGGTCTAGGGGTGTGGGTTTGGCTATTCATCACGACCGTGGAATCCGTGTTTTATACTGGCTCGTATTGAAAACACGGACGTCCTAGTATATCCAATATTTCATATGTTACTTCTGCTGCGATATCTGTGATGTGATCATGTGATGTTCTGTGATAGATAAAGTATATAGTATATATGATATATTATATAGACGTTACTTATGTTTTGCACCCGCGCTAGCCCTGCCCCGCTCTGTCGTTAGTTACCTAACCTAACGGTGCACGAGGGGACATCGAGGCGAATGTGGATGGCATAAGTGTACGTCATATCTATCTGTGATGATTAGGTACTTAAATGATGGGACTTCATTAATGTGATTAATGAAATAAAAGAAACCTAAGATGTTGTAGAATCGAATTTCAAAATAAAACAGGTAGCTACAGTTCTTGCTTTGCACAGCGGTATATGCGATATATCCTGCACCTTATTCGATAAGGAAAGAACCGAGATCCCTTCACCGGGAGTGACTCCTTTAGCAATAACTGGCAGATGCTACACACTCGGTTTGTCTTTTGATTGCTTTTAAGAGTTTTTGCTTTGCACGGTGATATATATGATATATCCCGCACCTCATTCGACGAGGAAAGGACCGACGATCCCTTCATCGGGAGTGACTCCTTTAGCAAAACTGGAAAAGCCTCAAAAGCACTCCATTTTAAAACCATTTGATTCTACAACGATATCAAGTTCATTACGCAATAGGTTTTCAGAAAAACCTGTCGTAGCCCTCCGTCATTTCAGATAAGTACTAGTTAGTATTCGTGCTACGTTTGTTGACTATGTTAAGGCGTAGTGTGCGGTAGCTAACTATTGGTTATCTGTATTAGCATATGATGCGATTGGATTAGGGTAGTCGTGCGACTTTGTTGACTATGTTAAGGGTCGTGCGGGTGGGTTTAATTCAATCGGGAAATGACGGGTTGAACTTGACTAGCACTTATGATTTGTTGACTATGTTATGGTCATATAGCTGCTAGGGGCAAAATATTATCGGGAATTTCAAGTGTTGAAATTTGCAATGAGATTGCATACCTTCTATGAGATAGTTGGATCCCGATACCCGCTGCGAGTAAGTGTTACTCCTGGGAGAGTTTTATACATTACAATTAGCCGATCAAGTAGGTGTCTAGAAAGGTGTCAACGGGGTTACGCCTCTGGGAAAACGAGGTTTACAGTAATTAGGTTCGTGCGAAAGCACGGGGGACCTCCCTCAAAGTACTGACACTGGCCTGGCTGAAAGATTGGCGAACTTGTAGTGTGTAATTAATCCCGGCTAGTCTTTCCTTTTAGGGTTTGAAGGAAGATTTGATAAAAAGAAGAGGGAGCCATCCTGATTAGATAAAATAATAACCAATCTATTCTTGCAAGAGCGCACGCTGAGTGTTTTCTTCTCTCTCTCTCCAGGTAGCGACCATATCACGCCTTAATCAAGATAATAATACGGAATATTGACCGAACCCGCTTGTTATACTGAGCTGGGGAACGTTGGTCCCGCTCCACCTTATAATTGTTATAAGACAGAGCAGGAAATTGGGGATTACCAGAATTCCCGTGCCGCCCAAACGAGGAGAGTGCATGATGATGCATCATCTTCGGGTGTGTTCATTATACAGAACTGTTTCTCAGTATCCTTTACGTCCTGGGTATGTGATACCAGATCAGGATCCCAGATATGTAATCTGTTACATAGGGCTACAGAAAGGTGGAGAACTGAGAACGGGTGATAAGTTTCATGAGGCAGAAAATGGGGCAAGAGTTGCAGCCAAGTCTGTTGGTCACTGTCACCCTGTATTACCAATACATTGATTCTGAACGAATGTTATTAGATACCGAACCTGATATACAAAATCATATTTGTCTCTTTATTAGTAAAGAAAGGATATAATTTTGTATTGTTGGATAATGTTTTGAACATTTCCTATATCAAAAGTTGATCGGTTCAGGCACGTTATCTAAAAGCATTGATGTTCTAAATCAAACTACAGATCTAAGTATACGGAACACACACAAGAGGAAGAGTTCAGAAATGAACGAATTCTTCTTGAGGTATTGTAGACTAGGTCAGATCAATGCGACCCGACTGGCTGAAGTTACATTTAGATGTATATTTAAATCAGTTTGAATTTACATCTTGTGCAACTCGCCAATCATGTCACAAAGATAAGATGACCATAGCCCTGTTTACTAAGAAACAGAGAAAGAGTTAGTGAACTCTTGGGATGATACATGTTGATGTATGTTAGGTCCCCTGTCTACACATGCCAGGATTGGTTCTTTATACTTCATTACGTTCTCTGATGATCTCTTTAGATTCAGACATATGTTCTTGTTGAAACACAAGTCCGAACCTTTTGAGATATTCACAGAATATAAGTTAGAAGTAGAGAACCAAAATACGGGTATAAGTATTATGTCCTTTGATGAGATCAAGGAGGAGAATACTTGAGCACGGAATTCCTGGACTTTTCTAAAAGAGAATGAGATTCTCTCTCAGCATTACTCCTCTGTATACACCATGGCACGATGGTATATCGGGGCGGAGCAATCTCACCCTATATGATAAGGTGTGCTCTATGATGAGTACTACTGAGTTTCCTATTTCCTTTTTGGGAGTTATGCACTTGAGAAGCTGCATACCTATTGAGTAGGGTTCGAATCAAATCAGTTGCCTACCATTTCATATGTGATATGGAAAGGGAAGAGCCCATATCTTAAGCTAGTTGAGATTTGGGGTTGTCCAGCCTATGTCTAAAAGCAAAATCCGGACAAGCTCGAGGCAAGGTCTGTAATGTAGAACTGGAAAGGTTCCAGCTATACAAACTGCAGCTGATGATTTGAAAGAACCAAAGGATTCGATAGTTACCAACGAACCTCAGCCTCTCCGCCGATCTAGTAGGGTTCCTCACCCACCTGAGAGATAATTCGGTTTCTCTATGACAGTGGGAGCGAGGACTGCATCATGAGATGATGACCCAACTAGTTTCGAGCTGGCCATCTGGAGTAAGACTCTGTAAGAATGGCTGGATGTTTATCGATCTGAGATGGAATCCTTATACACCAACAAAGTATGGACTTTGGTTGCTATATCTGAAGGGTTAAATCCCCATCAGGAGCAAGTATATCTTGAGAAGATTACTTGGTGTACATGGAAAAGTTGAGACTTTCAAAGCTAGAATTGTTAAAGGTTTTCGTCATTGACCAGGCGTGGATAATGATGAAACCTTTTCCAGTAGCTATGCTTAAGCCCATCCAGATCCTACTTGTCACGGCTACATACCATGACTGCGATATCTGTTGGTTGGGTGTCTTGACTGCTTTTCTAAATGATGATTTAGAAGAGAGCGTCTATAAGTACACAGCCAGAGGGACTCGTAGACAGTGGGAGCAGCGGAAACGTGTGCAAGATGTTTTATAGGATAAAGCAGGCATCGCGGAGTTGGAACATCTGTTTTGATGAAGTAGTCAAAGAGTTTGACATCATCAAAATGGTAGATGAACCTTGTATAAACAAAAAGGTAGTAGGGAGTATGGTGACGATCCTCGTAGAGTACGTGGATGACATACTCTTGATAAGAAAAGAGTTTCTTATGCTACGCTCGGTCAATCTCCGCTTATCACTAGGATTCTCCATATAGAATCAAAATGATACCTACTAAATCCTGGATTTTGGATCTATGAGATAGATCTAAATGGATGTTAGGATTCTCACTAGTTGTAGTGAGATGGTATCAATCGATCTTGGGGAGAATCACTGGAAGGGTTCCAGGGTGATAAAGACGACTGAGTGTCAGTCACAGGCATTGTCTTTACCCTCAGTAAAGGGACGGTATATTGGAAGAGTTCCAAGCTAGATACCGTGACATACTAGACGATAAAGGCAGGATACATCGCTACTTGAGATGCTACCAAAGAGGCTGTTTGGGTGTATATTGGTTCATGAGATGAACTATGTTCCTCCCATTGTGTGACAATGGAGTTGTGGCTTATGCCAAAGAACGCCGGTCCCATCAGTGATCCAGACTTATTCTAAGGCAGTATCACCTGATCATGGAGATAGTTGATCTCCAGGGTGATCGAGGTTTGGAGAGTAGACTCAGAGGACAACACAGCGGATCCACTCACAAAGGCCTGTTCCCAGAGAGAGACTTTTATGGGATGGTTGAGTATGAGATACTTCAAACCACTGCTACAGATGGCCCTAGTGCAAGTGGGAGATTGTTAGTTATATGTATGCCCTAGAGGCCATTACTGTACATAGGATGTATATTGTAGTGGATGCTGGGACATATATAGTGAGGACTTTCTTGCTCGACATGATAGTATGCTATCTGGTTGCTCTTTACCTTAACGTGTATACTGTTTGTCTCTCTGTTACATGTTGGTAAAGCCCTTAGGATCTGTACTTGACTACCTGGACTATGATGCGGATCATACTAGTGGGGACATGGTAGTCCATAAGTACATCCTTCAAAGTCCCTAGTCGTGGGTGTATCGAGACGGGGCATCGATATACCAGAGTAGACTAGCGTATATCTTCTCGACCCATACAGATGGGCGATGGATGATCCTATATCCATTGGTGTTTGACATCAGAGATGATATACGGGTGCTCAGTAGAGACTGGGTACACTGGACGGACTCGCCGAGAACTCCCAGATGGTATTATACCTCACGTCAGATGGCAGTTCTCTGGTGACACTGGTACAGAGTAGTCTGTTGACCCGAGATCGTCATAGAGTCTTGTGTGGTTCCCACTGTGCTTTGATTTCCATCTTACCACATCCAAGAGGGCGTGCAAAACGGTGGTTTTTAGGTACAGTCCCGAGTCACATGGAGGCAATGAGCGATAGGAGGGGATTCGTCTCTCCCGGTATAGGGAGTTGATGTTGCGCTGTGTTCGATTGGCTATAACAGGAAATCCCTGGCCAGGGTTGCTGAGATTTACTGGTAAGTGTTACCAGTAGTTTCTCGAACAGTTATAGACCTCATATCGACACGACTTATCGATCTATTGGGGTCTGACGTTTACCACCCCTAGGCGAGATATGCGACATATCAGACGATCAGACCGGACTGTACGGTAGTGTTACTGGTCGGATTCACTGGAGTGTGAGCGGGCTTGCTCGTCGATCTTCAGATCGCTCAATACCCGGGTGGCCGTTACGTTTAGCAGACCGCTTGCGGCTTATGGATGTTTGATATGATCATCATCCGCTGCCGGCGTATTGACGAGTCTTTAGAGTCCTACACAGAGGTTTCCTGGCTCAAGCGAAACGAAATAGGAGCGCATATGAGATATGTGCGGGACCGAGAATAATACGTGTATGTGATACCGTATTCTATTCTCTCGATAAATGTATCGAATGGTTGTATGCGATATAACCTAGTTATCGATTCAAGCGTTGATTCGATAAGCCGATATATTGTATACTAGTCGGTTGTGTGCGACATAACCGGATCATTGAATCAAGTGTTGATTTAATGATTTAATGCATATTTATATATTTGATATATTACTTTGCATCAACTAGTATCGGTTTACTTAAGATGGATTTTCTCACTCGGGATGTGCGCATTATATATGTGATATGATTTTGTGCACTTGCTTGTATCATGTTTGATGATACATGCTTTTTGGTTAAGTGTAAAGTATTGAACCTTGGTTAATGAAATGGTTAGGGTTTATTATTTAGTTATTCATTTATCTTATTTAGTTATCCATTTATTTTTGATAAATGAATAAAAGAAAGAGAAAAGGATGGTGGCTTCTTTTGTTGTTTAGTTAAAGCTTCATGAAGCTTTGACTTAGTCCACTATTCTTATCTCATCCTTAACCCTAACCATACCACTCAACCATGATTAATTCTCTACACTAAACCATGGTTCTAAGATGATAAGAATGGATTATTCTTTTCATTTTAGAATTATCTTATCATATATTTCCTTCTTCTTCTTCCTTGCTTCAAGTGAAGAAGCTTGAGGTCATCAATGGTGGATTGATGATTTGAGTGAGAAATCCAATTCTAAAGTCTACCCACTTCCTATTTCTTCATCCTCTACCTCTTGCCAAGTAGTAGAGTGTGTTTACTTCACAAGTTTCTTGACTTGGTGAAGTTGTGAGCTTGATCTAGCGATGTCTCGACGTAGATCATCTTCGGCATGGACATCGACGACCTAGCTCCCTTTTTCTCCGACGAAGCCGACTCTAGAGCCCGGATTTGATTTGGACAGCGGAGAGGATCTCGTTGCGGAGCTATGGAGGTGGAGCACCGGATCTACAAAGGTTGTATTTCCGTTTTCTCATTAGTTAAGTGTTAACTAGTTCATTGTTCGCCTAGACATCTAGTTATCGATCCGTAGTTTAGGGTTTGTAGGCACCATAATTTTTGAAATTGCCATGGTTGATGGCTTGGGAGACCTCACTAGCGTGCCTAGGATCCCTACACAAAGGTGACGTGGATGACAGAGTGATTGTCAGAGTTTTAGTTTTCCCTCTGACGAGGGACAGTATTATGGACAGGTGGTCCAAGAGGATACTGTGGGAGGCATGGTGCAGGATACTGATTAGGTTCAGTGATCGATACAGTCTAAGAAGTTTGGATTTGGAGTTCAGTGGTCCAACTCCTCTACCCATCAGATATCCAGACATATTCTAAGACAGGTATTACTCAGTTCGGGAGATGGCTTTCTCCGCAAACTTGAGATTAAGAGAGATATAGAAAGAAACATCTCGGCGGATCCACTCACTGAGGTTATTTCTCGAACACAATAGTTTTACAAACGGGCTTTGTGAAACTGATTAGTAGAGGAGTTAGATGTTCGGTTTCACACGGGCTGTGAGTAGTCGACATCGCAATAATTAGCCTTGAGTGCAAGTGGGAGATTGTTGGAGATAGTGCCCTCAGAGTCAATTATTGGATCGCAGGTACGTGATTGCAATGATTGCGGAGGACCTATACCGGTAGGACAGTCTTACTCGAGATAATAGTATGCTATCTGGTTTGCCTTTATCAGTCGTGTACATGTTCAGGTGACTGATTACATGTTACACTTTGATAGAGCCCTTAGGATCTTGCTTTACCACCAACAGTATGATGGCGATCATATACGTGAGAGATGGGTGGTTTATACGCATATCCTTAGTTATTGTCCCTAGTCGTGGGAGTTTCGAGACAGGGCATCGATACTCCGGAGTAGACTAGTGTATACAGTCGAGACCCCGACGAGGGGCGGTGGCCGGTCTCACAAGCCACTGGTGTCAGTTGGATCACCTAAGATGTATACAGGTGCTCATTGGGTTATGAGTACACCGGACAGGACTCGCCAGGAATCTGCTAGTTGGTATTATACATATCGTCAGATAGCAGTTCCCTGGTGACATGTATACAGGTTAGTTTATCGACCTGAGGTCGTCATTTGTCTCGTGTGAGTTCCTACTGTGCTTTGATTTCTACCCTACCACGGCTCAAAGGAGGCGTGCAAACAGGTAGTTTTTGGGTACAGTCCCGAGCCATATGGAGGCACGTGAGCGGATCGGCAGGGGATTCGTGTCTCCCGGTATTGGGGGCGAGATCGTGCTGTGTCTAGGAGAGCCATTACACAAAGCCCACGGCCGTGGCAGGAGATTTACTGGTAGGTACTCCAGTAGTATCTCAGGGTGTTATTGGGCTACACTCCGACACGACTTACACTGCTATTGGGGGTCTGACGTTACTAACCCCCTAGGCAGATATACGATACTCATAGACGAACGGACCGGACTGTATATACATTGTCACTGTTAGGCTCAGTAGGGTTTCTGGATGAGTTCGCTCATCAGCCTACCTTGAAGTCAGTCCATGGGCAGCCGTTACGCATAGCTAGTGCCGCTGACGGTTTGTGGTTAAACCCACTGCCAGGGTACTGACGAGTCATTAGAGTCCCCCACAGACAGTTTCCCAAGTTCGGGCGAAACGTTGTAGAGGCCGTATGGTTTTATGGCAGGTTTCGGAAAATGCACGTGCGTTTACGCACGTGTCAGTTTTCGGGCAGATGATACTGGTCGGTTTTGGTTTAAGCCGGATCCGAGTATTATGTTGAGTAGATATAATATCTTTGTCTCAGTTGCATTTGTATTCAGTCGTAATACAAATACGGGTATATTTATACATTTACGGGGTTATCCTGAAATTCGTTTCGGGATCACTTTTGGAAGTTGGCAGTTTCCAGTTTTCTATCAGCCGTCTTTTAACATTCGGTTAAAGACGTATTTATCTTTTCTTGAGATGAGTGTGGAAGTTTCTAGAAGCATCTAGATGAGGTGACTAGGTTAAATGGTGTTGATTTTTTATTGGTTGCTTTTGGTGTGTTCACACTTTGTGTTCACACTTGAGATATTTGTTTGTGTTCACACTAGAGATATTTGTTTGTGTTCACACATGATATTTTCTTGTGGTCACCCCCCCCTCTCCTACACTCACCCTCCTCCTCCCTATATATGGCCGGCCCCTTCCTCTCTCTCTCTCACTTGAGTTTTCATCTGGTAAAAAGATTATGATAGATTTTGGGGTGTATGGAATTTCACAGCTCATTTCATTCCATCACTTGATTCGAGTGGCAACTTCATTAACCGTTCGTCCATAGGTTTGGACGGAACGAGACAAAGTCTTCTACTCATTCTCTACATCAATCTTGGTCGTCTCTTTTAGCAAACTTGACGACCGAGTTGCCTCGAGTCAGAGGCGGGAGCCCGTTTAAAGAATCGTCGACGTGGTGCCACCTGGACGAGCAGATCAGAGATCGAAGAGATCGGAGCAGCCGCAACGGAGCGTGGGATGATGGTTAAAGAACGAAGCACTCGGATCGTTCGGTATAACCTTTCTACACTCTTTACAGTTTGTTAGTTTAGCAATAATGGCAGATCCGGGTTAAAGTATACGATAGCGCCAGTTAAAAAGTTTTTGTTCCGCATTTGGCGTCTGTAGACGGCCGGGGTGCTACCGTAGACTTACATCTAGTAAGCTCCATCAACCAGACTTGTTTTACTTGATAAGTTTGAAGGACCAGTTATTTATTTCGACCTTAGAGTCGCGCTTGTATTATTATGATATCTGGTGGATTTGTTTTCTTTTGAGTTTTGAGCCCCGCCCTTTGGCGTTGTATATTATTGTGCATGGTGTGGTTGTTTCTGCCTGTTGGCGTAGAGCTAGCTCCCGCTTGGGGATGCCTTTTTATTGTTTGTATATATATTATTCTTGTTTGTACCGGTTTGGGGCCAGTTTTTATGTAACGTTTTGAAAATCGTTTCGGTGAAATTTCGAAAAACGGTAAAATAAGGGGGTTTTCTGTAAAAAGTAAAAATACAAATATCTTTATTATAAAATTAAATATACATATTCTAGCTAGGTAATTGCTAGTATTTGGTGTTTATTGACCCACTGGTGAAATTTCAAATTTTCTGAAAAATTTTCCGAAATTAATTATTTTAATATTATTTTAAGCCGTCACTAATATATTTAATTAGGGAAAATTACAAATTGGAATGAGTTAAAACAAATTTTGTGCATCATAAAACTTTAAATAAAATTTTATCATGTGGTTTTTGAAACGAAATCATTTGCCAAAACGGTTTAGAAATTATTGAAGAAAAAGGCTTAAATAGTGATATTAGTGTAAATTGCTGTTGAGGTGTGGTGTTTATCTTTTATGTGTTCACTCACTCACTCACCCAAAACCACCACTCACCCATTCCCTCACTATCCAAGCCTCCCCCACAGCAGCCCCAAGTCCCCACTCTTTCCTCACAACAAAAGAAAAAGAAATTAAAAAGAAAAAGGAAGCATGGGCATTGT
Source organism: Agapanthus africanus (assembly GCA_030015575.1). Taxonomy (NCBI): domain Eukaryota; kingdom Viridiplantae; phylum Streptophyta; class Magnoliopsida; order Asparagales; family Amaryllidaceae; genus Agapanthus; species Agapanthus africanus. The sequence goes on along the minus strand of CM057347.1, from coordinate 197,456,288 downwards.
TGACTTAAAAGGGGGTTATATTGACTTGGGGAACATCCACACACACCTACACCAACCCACACACTTGTTTTTCCAGCAAATTTTCGAGCTCCTCCTGCTGTTACTGCTGCCCCTCTTATTTTCCCCAATTTTTCATCTCTTTTTCACTCCAATTTCATCACAAAATCCATAAAAAAATGCACAATTTCTTCACAAATTCAAAGCAAATCCTAATTCTATCCCTCCTCACACCCAAATTGGTTTAAAGAATGGAGAAAGGAGGTGTCTTTGGTGGCTAGAGCAACCTAGGGTTTCAAACTTGAAGGTATAATTTCTATCTAATGGTTAAATTGTAGCTTGTATATGCTAAATTAGTTATTTAAAGTGTGAAATTGTTGTTGTTGCTAGTTTATAAAAAAATCAAGAGAAGGGGGTTGATTTAGGAATGGGAATTAAAGCATTGCATGAGGATTATTTGAGTGTGGTAGATTACTTGTAGTGTGGATTGGTTGTTCGTGCTAGATTGTAATCTTTTTGTCGCAAATCCGTGATGTTTGCGTCAATTTTCTAGTATTCTTGCTTACTAGTTTTTTTTAAAAATTGAATTAGAATGTGAGATTAAAAATATGGTTAGGGTTTTTATCATATTATTAACATTATAAATTATGGTTTAATATTTTTAGTATATGCAAATCCAAGCTAGATTGTTGTTTGGGCATTTTTGCTATAAAATTGTTAAAATTGGATAATTGCAAACTAGAATTTTTGAATTTTTACAAATTAGTGTCATAAAAATATAGAAGTGGTTTATATGACTTAATTAAGATATTTAGTGAATATATTGGGCATTAGTTTTGTTAAAACATCGAGTTTCGAATTAAAACGAAAACTTTTGCTAACTAGGTTTTTGAGAAATAAAACGAATTGATTAATTTTAATGTTTTGATGATTTAAATCCTATTTCATATATAATTAGTGATTTTTGAAACCATGATTGGTACGCTTGATATTTTCTCGATCAATCGGCGTTTGTACGCCGATGTCGAGGGAGTTTGAGTTGATTTGTGAAAGCAACCATAGGTTTTGACTTATGTGGGATTCGTGTGTCGTTTTGGTCATGAGTCGGATTTTAATGCGATACGATGCATTGTGATATGTAGGTACCCTCATGTGGACTTCGAGACGATAAGCAAGCGCGTGGCGACATCGGCACCGGCGAGCGAGGACCAGGTGAGTAGATTTATATCTACGGGGAGAAGTCGGGTGGATGGCGTATAGCACCCCCGCAGTCCGTAGTGTAGCTCATATATATATGTTTATATAGGTGTTTTATGATACGAGAATGTTCATTCATGTTATGTTTATGTGTTCATGGAGTACCTTTGGGTTAGTTGCGAAACCCTAGAGTAGTTGTTATACCCACATACGCACACACAGACTTGCATACTTTACTTTCTTGTGCGCAGATTGGGATGTGTATATATGTATATATGCGTGGGTATGGGACTATGCATATGTACATTCATATACGCATGCATGGATAATGAGGATAGTACTTGGGATTTAAGATGAGTCAATGAGATTTGATTTGAGGCCGTGAGATCGGTGATATAGCAGGGTTCGTATTTGAGATACGACATGACGTTGTAGCGGGTCCTTGACGTAGTATTTCACACACGTGCATGCATACTTAGGCGGTATCAGTATTGTACTAGACGTAGATCAGTACCCCGATCATGATATTTGATAAAGAGGATACCAGGTGAATAGTATGATGAATGTGGTATTGACCCGTACCCAGATTTGGGGATGCCGTACGACGGATTTACGTACGAGCTATATTTTGATGATTGATCCGCACTCTTGACTTGGGATGTCTGGTTATAGATATGGTATCGGATATGATATTATTGAGGCGGGATCACCGACTAATATATATATACTGGTATGTATATGTATCGACTCAGATGTTAGGCGGTTTCCTTACCTGCAGTCCAGCTTGTTAACTTAGTCCTTTAGTTTAGTTTAGTTGTTAGATTAGATTCGATTCTTACCTATTTCAAAAACTAATGAATCGTGGGTATTTTAAAAGACAGCCCAAGGGATCCTACGGATATTTCAAAAGACGTATCTTTTCATAAAAACACCGTAGCCCCTATTTTCAAAACCCCATGATTCGTGTTATTTCAAAAGGCACCATTTGTAGGATTTATATTAGGGTAATGCAGATTAGTTATCATTGTGTTTAGTATTTAACTCCTGCTCATTATTACTGTTCGCTCCGCATCGCATACTTATACTATAATTTCATATTGCATTGTTGATATCATACTGTTAGGACACCAGCACCATTACCGATGATGTGTATGTACCACGTACACTTGCTTGCCGGATCACACACATCTTCATCGGAAATTGCCATGTCACGCACACCTTAGAAAATATTATCGCCTAATGTAGCTTGTTAACTAGTAGTTTTGACATGATGATTAGTTGCTTGCATTATATGCTAGTTTAAATATTGTAGTTGTTACTTGTCACTTCGTGCATACTGTTATTCATTATATGCTGTATTCATGGATGCTCATGCTTATATTCATGGTTTTACATGCTTTTGATGATTCAGATTTCCATGATATTTTCTGGATTTGGAGGAAAACCGCAAAACATATATAAACTGCTTTCTCTCTTTTTAAATAAAAAAAATGCGGTTTTCCCATGATGTATGAGTCGTCCACCATGAGTTTGCTGATGGATTTCGAGACCCGATTCGAGGAGATGGATGAACCGTTTCGGGTACATGGTGGGCCCGGTGCGGTACCCCGGGGCGAGAAGGTCGTGTTGTTGACGTTGAGCCTGGCAGGGGAGCACTACCGACCGGTGATTTTACCCGACGCGTCGGATATCCGGAGGAAACCGTCATGGTCTTGAGATAGATGGTAGGGGCCGGTCTGGATTGACGGCGCCCTAGATATTGTGATTGAAATATTGAGATTTTGAGATATTGAGGTACAGAGATTGTGATACAAAGATATCGAGATATTTGGACACTTGTTTTGTGTCGATGCTGGGCACTGTTTTATGCTGATTTCATTTATGGTACCTCACTTTTAAAATACAGAAATCTCACTGATTTATGAAAGCAGTTTTCTTCAGTACATGCATTCTGTTTCATGCATTCATACATCATCCATATGATACATTGCTACCTGAGGCACTGACACGGGCACATGGAATTACACTGGGTTAGATATTTGCCCTAACCATTGTTATGGGTTGCTGGTTATATATTTGAGGATATATTATGATCATTGACCTAGGATTGCGTTATTTATGCGATTTCTTTTCGTAGATGTTTTTCTATTCACGAGTTGGCAACTCACCCCCGTTGTGCCCCGGTTTCTTGCAGGTTTGCCGTACAGGTTTCATTACGGCTCTGCGGGCATAGTTTCCTTCGGATGATTTGCTAGTAGGTGGGTTTACTTGTATCGTACCCCCATTATATATCTTGTATATCATTATTCTGTTGTATCTAGAAGTTCCATCAACCAAACATGTATTTATTTTTGAGCTAGAGACAGTGATGTTATTCTTTCGACCTTAGAAGCGCGCGTTATATTTCTGTGGATTCTTGTTGTTTTGAGTTTCCTTTTGAGTTTTGTTCCTCGCCGTTGGCGTTGTATATTATATTGCCTGTGTGGTTGTGACCGTCGATTGACGAAGAGCTAGCTCCCGCTTGGGGATGCCTTTTTATTGATTTCGTATACTATTCATGTTGTATCCCGTTTGGGAGCCAGTATTTACAAAGGAAACTCTGCCGAAATTTTCAGGAAATATTTGATGTTTTTTAAAACCGCATAATTCGGCTTATGCTATTAAAACTACTTGTTTTAAATTGGTTTTCCTTCACTCTACTACTTTTCTTGGTTTGGATTTCTGGGTTTTCGGCTTACTTAGATTATGTACGTCTCAAGACGTCTCGTAGTTTAAGTGTCGGTCATGTTCCGTACTTTCGGGACGTGACATTTTACAAAGGAAACTCTGTCGAAATTTTTGAGAAAATTTTATGTTGCTTTTAAACTTGTTTTTCTACATGTTTTCCTTTACTTCTTCTTTTATATGGTCTAGATTTCTGGGCTTCGGCTTAATTAGATTACGTTGCACCTCTAGACGCTTCGTAATTTAAGTGCCAGTCATTTTCCGTACCTTCGGGTCGTGACACTTAACTATAGTACAGTTTTCAACCTACAACGCACAGGGTTTGAGTTATTCAACTCAGGAGACTTATACAAAGTATTGTATGTTGTCCAGTGTCATTAGGACATAAGGGTTGGTCCTCGTACTATATTCTATTTACCTGTGACTTTTCCAGTTTTAGATAAGTATTTCGTAGAAATACAAGGTCCAAGTTTTGAGAAGTTATAGGTACAAGAATAAAGTAGAGAACCATGTGCTGCATGTATCAGGATTCTTCAAGGTAATCGAATATGTAGATACTTGTGTTTGGTATTCAGTTGATAGTAATGGTTTTGAAAACTTTCTTCTCTTTCAGATTACTCATATTTGGATGCACTCCTAGTTGAGTAATGCTGATCGGCCTCTCTCCATTTAGTTGACATGTACTGGAGACAGCTGCATAATTTGAATCTGGTTCCAATTAAATCAGTGCCTCTGTTTCTATATTGTATATAGAATGATTCATATCTTAACGATGTTAAGGTATATGGAGTTGTCCGGCTTATACTTAAAACCAGACTCTGGATAACTCAAGGCACGTTTCTGTAATGGCAGTTTGTGGGTTATCCCGGGTTATGACGAGGGTTAACTTTATGCCATTTGGAAGATCAATAATGATATTGTTCTTGACTCACCACAGTTTTAGTAAAATGGACTTTTTCAGAAAACGGTAGTGGGAGTATGATAGAACTGGAAGTGATTCCAGAACCACAAACGATTACTGAAAATTTAATAGAACCCAAAGATTCAATCGGGTTTGACATTCCTTTAGCCACTCCGCAGATATGGTGGGTAACCTCAGGCACCCGAGAGGTAATTCGGTATCCTCAAAGACGGCGACAGGAACGTTCTTGTCAACCCATACTTGCCATTACTGCTGTTCTAGACTATGAGACCCGGCAGTAGGATGAGTATAGCATTGTTCTAAACTAGCTTTAGAAGTGCACGTGTATATGACTCTGCCAAAGGGTTGTTATAGTCAGTGGGAGCAGTGGAAGCATTGTGGGCAAGTTGCTTGTGTCTATTTATAGACTAAAGCTTGTATAGCGGAGATAGATCATCTATTTTTTATGTGACAGTCATAGACTTTGACGTCATCAGAATAGGAGATGGATCTATTCAGAAGGTAGTAGGGTGTGATGTCCTGGTATTTGGATGACATGCACTTTAAAGGAAGTGAAATTCCTATACTACGATCGGTTATACTGTGGTTGTCATACAGTGGTTTCTCCACATAAGATATGGATATTATATCAGGAATTCTGGTTACTAGATCTATGGTTTTAGATCTACATTTGGGTAGTTTCCCAATCTGGGTACTTTGACACTATTTTAAAGGTGTTTTAGAATGGACGACTCCTGGCATGGTGGTGTACCTGCAGGTGATGGAGTCACCCTCTCTAAAGGTGTCTTACAGACTAAAGGTGAGAGGGATGTGCATGATTGGCATATCACTTGCTTAGGCAATTGAGTCAATCATGAGATGTCAAGTACCACACCAGATGTTGTTTTTGCAGTAGCTGCAATAAGTTTATATATTAATCCAATCCTGGAGAAACGTTCGGAAGCAGTTTATGAAAATAAGTGGATGTTCTAGGGATTTGGTTACGGCAACCTCCTTCAGGAGACGGTAATCATTACAGGCTTCCAAGGTGACCTGGATGACAGAGTGACTGTCAGAGTTATAGTTTTCTCTTTTACGAGGGGAAGTAGTTTGGACAGTTGGTCCAAGCGGATACTGAGGGAGGCATGGTGAAGGATACTGATTAAATTTAGTGGACAATACTGTTAGTTGTATGTATGCCCTAGAGGCCATTATTGTACATAAGATGTATATTATAGTGGATGCTGGGACATATATAGAGAGGACTTTCTTGCTCGACATGATAGTATGCTATCTGGTTTCTCTTTATCTTAACATGTATACTTACTGTCTCTCTGTTACAAGTTGATAAAACCCTTAGGATGTGTACTTGACTTCTAGGATTATGATGCAGATCATACTAGTGGGCCCTGGGTAGTCCATTAGTACATCCTTCAATGTTCCTAGTCGTGGGAATATCGAGATGGAGCATCGTTATTCCACAGTAGACTAGCGTATATCATCTCGACCCATGTGATGGGCGATGTATGATCCCATATCCATTGGTGTTTGACATCAGAGATGGTATACGGGTGCTCAGTGGAGACTGGGTATACTGAACGGACTCGCCGAGAACTCCCTGATGGTATTATACCTCACGTCAGATGGCAGTTCTCTGGTGACACTGGTACGCTTAGTCTGTCGACCCGAGATCGTTATAAAGTCTTGTGTGTCTCCTACTGTGCTTTGATTTCCACCCGACCACATCTCAATTGAGTCGTGCAAATAGGTGGTTTTTGAATACGGTCCCGAGTTACATGGAGGTAATGAGCGATAGGAGGGGATTCGTCTCTCCCGGTATTGGGGGTTGATGTTGCGCTATGCTTGATTGGCCATAACTGGAAATCCCTGGCCAGGGTTGCTGTGATTTACTGGTAAATGTTATCAGTAGTTTCACGCTCGTTATGGACCTTACATCGGCATGACTTATCAAGCTACTGGGGTCTGACGTTTACCACCCCTAGGAAAGATTTGTGACATATCAGACGAACAGACCGGACTGTACGATAAGTGTTACTGATCGGATTCGCAGGAGTGTGAGCAGGCTTGCTCGTTGATCTTCTGATCGCTCAATACCTGGGTGGCCGTTACGTTTAGCAGACCTCTTACGGCTTGTGGGTGACTGAAATGATCATCACCTACTGCCGGCGTATTGACGAGTCTTTAGAGTCCTACACAGAGTCTACATATTTAGGCCGGTATTGAGGGTTTTATTTATTTTAAGTATTTCAAAATGGTGGCTTTATTTGTCATGGCTTAAAGCTTCATGAAACTTCAAGCATCTTTGACAAAGTCCACATATTTTGTTTTACTTAAGATATTTCTAAACCAAACCATTATATTAAACCATGGTTTAGTCTCTACAATAGTTAGTGGATGATACTAACTCACCCATGGTTGCATAATTATCATTATTCTTTTCTCATTATTCATTCTTACTTCTTCTTCTTCTTCATCCAAAAGGAAAAGCTTTCTAGGTTTTATTCTAAGTGGTGAATACAAGTGAGAAATCAAAATCTAAAGTGAACCCACTTCCTATTTCATCATCCTCTACTACTTGCCATTTAGTTTAGGGTGTTCTCTTCACAAAGTTCTTGACCTAGTGAAATGGTAGCTTGAGTTTGAGTCTCCTCAACGTAGATCATCTTCGGCCTCGAAGACTACGAGCATTCTTGTTCATTTCTCCGGGGAATTCCATACTAGAGTCCGGGAGTTCGATAATCGCAGCAAAGGGACGTAAACACGGAGCTTTAGAAGTGAAGGACCGGATCTACAAAGGTTGTATTTTGGTTCACTTCTCTTTGTAATGATAGATTACAAGTTTTGTTACCCTATTTTTCTCGCATGATTCTTAGTTTGATTGCTTAGCACCCCCTTGATCTTTTGTTGTGGCATGTGTGATGCTTGCAAACCCTAGGCTAGGTGCTAAGGAATCCCAACATAGTATCAGAACTTAACTAGAAATTTAGACAATGTTAGATGCAATACGAAACCGAAACAAATCCGTAATACATTTTCTGAAACCCTGCAGTTCATGCTCTCTGTTGATTTTCAAAAGGTCTGTAAAAATTGTGCAAACAAATGCAGAGTCATGTATGTGATGCTTTTAGTGCACAGAACAAAAACGCGACCCTTTGCTCGGTTTTCAACCGAGCACTCTTCCCCAAAAACCGGGGAGGCCGGCCCCCTTTGTGTAGGGTTCCTAGGCAGTCATACAAGTGTCTGTAAGGTATCAACCATGCCCGATTTAAAAATTAGACGTGCCGAACAACCCAAAGCCGGGATCTTTGCTAGATAATTAGGTTTACACATGCAAGTAAACTCTTTACAACTAAGAGAGAGGGATTACAACCTTTGTAGTCCGCTCCTTCGCTTCATAAGCTCTGAGTAGAAGTCCCTTCGCCGCGATCCATGATCTCCCAGACTCAAGAGAGGCTCCATAACCCGAATGATCCATGCTAGCTTGTAGTCTTCCTTTTCTCCGATGATCTACCTCGAATTTTCTTTAACTCAAGCTCTCACTCACTAATGAGGTGAACACCCTAATCTAATTGGCTAGATTAGATGAGGATGATGAAGTAGGATTTATGCTCTCTTTTATTATCAAATTCTCACACTAAATCATCAAATAAAGAAAACCTAGAAAGCTTTTATGAAGCTCAAGGAAGAAGAAGAAGAATATCAAATGGATTAAACCTTTTGTGATGAATAACGAAATTCAAGTGATAATTACAAATGCAACCAAGGTTGATAATGAGAAGGCTAACCATTGTAGAGAGTTAACTAGGGTTAAGGATTTGGGTTGGGTTAAAGAATGAATCACTAAAATATCAACCATAATATCTTAGTTCAAAACGAAAGAAAACCTTCTAGAAGCATCATGAAAGATCTAACCCAAATCAAACCCTAAACATGTTTAATCTCCACTAATCATGTTGCATTAGTAATTATAATATGTTACAATATTATATATCACATATATAATATATTTTATAACAAAAGAAAATAATACAATTAACATATATCGCATATATATCAATGTATTATCCAGTGAGAAAATGAATCAAAAAAGCGAGCCAATATTAGATAATGTAAAGTAATATATCACATATATAATTATACATTAAATTATCGAATCAACACTTGATCCGACAATCCAGCTATATCGAATATAACCGACTAATATATCATGTACCGATACATCGAATCAACACTTGATCCGATGACCTGGCTGATATCAAATATCGCGAGAATATAATACGGTATCTCATATCGTATTATCCTCGGTCCTTTACATATGTGCTCCTACTCCGTTTTTCCTGAGTCAAGAAACCTCTGTGTAGGACTCTAAAGAATCGTCAATACGCCGGTAGCAGGTGATGATATATCAAACACCCACAAGCTGCAAGCGGTCAGCTAAACGTAACAGCCACCCAGGTTTTGAGCAATCAGAAGATCAACAAGCAAGCGTGTACATTCTCCTGTGAATCCAATCAGTAACACTCCCGTACAGTCCGGTCTCTTCGTCTGATATGTTGCATATCTAGTCTAGGGGTGGTATACGTCAGACCCCAGTAACCAATAAGTATTGTCGGTGTGAGGCTCATAACAGGTCAAGAAACTACTGATAACACTTACCAGTAAATCTCTATATCAGCCCTAGCCAGGGACTTCCAGTTATTGCTAATCGAACACAGCACAACATCAACTCCCTATACCGGGAGAGATGAATCCCCTCCTATTGCTCATTGCCTCCATGTGATTCGGGACTGCACCCAAAAGCCACCGTTTTGCACGCCCTCTTGGACGTGGTAAGGTGGAAATCAAAGCACAGTGGGAATCACACAAGACTCTATGACGATCTCAGGTCTACAGACTACCCTGTACCAGTGCCACCGGAGAACTGCCAACTGACGTGAGGTATAATACCATCTGGGAGTTCTCGGCGAGTCCATCTAGTGTACCCAGTCTCCACTGAGCACCCGCACACCATCCTTGATGTCAAACATCGATGGATATAGGATCATCCATCGCCCATCATATGGATCAAGATGCGTATACGCTAGTCTACTCTGGTGTATCGATGCCCTGTCTCGACACACCCTCGACTAGGAACAGTTATAGGATGTACTCATTGACTACCGTGGCCCCACTAGTATGATCTCATCATAGTTCCAGTAGTCGAGTACAGATCCTAAGGGATTTATCAACATGTGAGAGTAAGACAGTAAACTAATACATGTCAACATGTTAAGATAAAGTGAAACCAAATAGCATACTATCATGACGAGCAAGAAAGTCCTCTCTATATATATCCAAGAATCCATTATAATATATATCATATGTACAAGAATGGCCTCTAGGTTATATACATAACTAACAATCTCTCACTTGCACTAAGGCCGGCTGTTGTAGTATCTCATACCTAGCATCCCGAATAATCTCTCAAACTGTATCCGGGGAATGGCCTTCGTGAGTGGATCTGCAGTGTTGTCCTTCGTATCTACTCTCCTGACCTCGATCTCCCGGCGATCAACTATCTCCCTGATCAGGTGATACCGCATCAGAATATGTCTGGACTTCTGATGGGACCTGGTTTCCTTGGCCAAAGCCACGGCTCCATTGTTATCACAATACAAAGGTATTGGATTTTCAATGGATGGAACCACACCAAGTTCACTAATGAACTTCTTTATCCAGACAGCCTCCTTTGCAGCATCGTTGGCAGTGATGTATTCAGCCTCCATCGTTGAGTCTGCAACGGTATCCTGTTTGGAACTCTTCCAACATACTGCCCCTCCATTGAGGGTAAAGATAAATCCTGAGTGCGACTTAGAGTCTTCCTTATCACTTTGGAAGCTTGAATCGGTAAAGGACTCCACCTGGAGTTCTCCGTTACCATATACCAAGAACATCTCCTTAGTCCTTCTCAAGTACTTGAAAATGTTCTTCACAGCTGTCCAGTGACTCTCTCCATGATCTGCTTGATACCGACTCACTACACTTAGTTAGTATGCTACATCGGGTCTGGTACATAGCATCGCATACATGATAGAGCCTACTGCCAAAGATTGGGTATCTCTTGCATGCGAGCTCTTTCCAAATCAGTCTTAGGAGACATCTCTTTGGAGAGTGTGAGTCCAAAGATCGTGGGTTGGTTCCCATGCTTGGATCCTTCCATACTAAACCTCTTTAGTATGGTGTCAATGTACCTGGATTGGGACAATCCCAGTATCCATTTAGATCTATCTCTATAAATCATAATTCCTAATATGCAGGAGACATCACCAAGATCTTTCATTGAGAATCTTTATGATAAGAAGAGCTTGACTGATTGCAGCATAGGAACATCATTTCCTATCAAGAGTATGTCATCGACGTACAATACGAGGAAGATTACCTTACTCTCTGCAACCTTCTTATAAATACAAGGTTCATCTACGTTTTTGATGAAGTCAAACTCTTTGACTACAACATCAAAGCAGATGTTCCAACTCCGCAATACTTGCTTTAACCCATGAATGGATTTAAGCAGCTTTCACACCTTTCCGCTGCTGCCACTATCTACGAAGCCCTCTGGTTGAGTCATGTACACGCACTCTTCTAAATCACCGTTTAGAAAGGCGGTCTTAACACCCATTTGCCAGATTTCGTAGTCATGGTATGCAGCAATGGCAAGTAAGATCCGGATGGACTTAAGCATAGCCACTGGAGAAAAGGTTTCGTCATAATCCACACCTGGTTATTGACGAAAACCCTTTGCAACAAGTCTAGCTTTGAAAGTCTCAACTTTTCCATCTACAAGAATTTTCTTTTTAAAGATCCACTTGCTCCCAATGGGTTTTACCCCTTCAGGAGTATTTTCTAAAGTCCATACTTTGTTGGTGTACATGGATTCCATCTCAGATCGCATTGCATCCAGCCATTCACAGAGTCACCATTCATGATGGCCTGCTCGAAACTAGTCGGGTCATCATCTTCCATGATGCAATCCTCGCTTCCACCATCAATGAGAAAACCGTAGTATCTCTCAGGTGGATGAGAAACCCTACTAGATTGGCGGAAAGGCTGGGCTTCGTCGGGTACTACTGAATCCTCGGGTTCCACCAAATCTTCAGTTTGAGTTTGTGTAGCCGGAATTTCTTCCAGTTCTACCTCATCGCCACTAATTTCTTTTGCAAGAAATTCCTTTTCCAAAAAGGTGGCATGTCGAGAAACAAACACCTTTTGTTCCTCGCGATGGTAGAAAAAATATCCATGTGAATGTTTGGGATGTCCCACAAGCTTGCATAGAACTGACCGTGCCTCGAGTTTATCTGGATTTTGCCTTTTAACATAGGCCAGACAACCCCATATCTTGACTCGTTTAAGACATGGTCTCTTCCCACTCCATATATCATATGGTGTGGTAGGTACAGATTTAGTTGGAACTTGATTCAATAGGTATGCTGCTGTCTCCAGCGCATACCCCCAGAAGGAAATAGGTAACTCAGCTGTACTCATCATCGAGCGTACCATATCTAATAGGGTGCGATTCCTCCGTTCCGATACACCGTTGTGCTGTGGTGTATAAAGAGGAGTAAACTGAGAGAGAATCCCATTCTCTTTTAGATAATCTAGGAACTCATTGCTTAAGTATTCACCTCCTCGATCAGATCGAAGAATCTTAATACTTTTGTACCATCCATAAGAGTTCGATAACTCTTTCTCCGTGTCCACTAAACAGAGCTTTGGTCATTTTGCCTTTGAGACATGAATGGCAAGTATCATAAGATGATAATTTGAACGGATTCAAATATCCATCCTTATGTAACTTAGCTAGTCATGTCGCATTGATATGACCAAGTCTACAATGCCACAAGAAGGATTCGTTCATTTCTGAACTCTTCCTCTTGTGTGTGTTTTGTATATTAAAGACTGTATTTTGATTGAGAATGAATATGCCATTATGTAACGAGCCTGATCCAATCAACTTTTGATCTAGGAAGATGTTCATAACATTATCCTGTACTACAAAATTATATCCTTCTTTACTTAATAAAGAAACTGATATAATGTTGCACATCATGTTCGGTATATAATAGTACTCATTCAGAATCAATGTATTACTACTTGGTAATAAAAGGTGATATTCGCCAACTGCTTTGGCTGCAATACTTACACCATTCCCTACTTGAACGAAATGATCATCTTTTCCCAGTTCTCTACCTTTACGTAGCCCATGTAACAATTTACATATGTAGGATCCCGATCCAGTATCTAATACCCAGGACGTAGGGTGAACTGAGAAACAGTTCTCAATAACTAACACACCCGAAGAAGATGCATCAGAATGCATGTTCTTTGTTTGGGCGGTACGAGAATCCAGATATTCTCCTGTTTCCTGTTCAGTCTTATAACTCTTATAAGAAAGAACGGGACCAACGTTCCCCTGCTCAGTATAATAAGTGGGTTCAGTCAATACATCCATATTATTATCTTGATTATGGCCTGATATGGTCGCTACCTGGAGAGAGAGAGAAGAAAACACTTTAGCGTATGCTCTTGCAAGATTAGATTGGTTATTATCTTATCTAATCAGGATGTCTCCCACTGTTTTTATCAAATCTTCCTTCAAACCCTAAAAGGTAAGATTAGCCAGGATTAATTACACCCTACAATTTCGTCAATCTTTCAGCCAGATCAGTGTCGGTACTTGAGGGAGGTTCCCCGTGCTTTCGCACGGACCTAACTAAAATAAACCTCGTTTTCTCAGAGGCATAACCCCGTTAACACTTTTCTAGACACCTACTTGATCGGCTAATTATCTTGTGTAAAATTCTCCCAGGAGTAACTCTTACTCGCAGTAGGTATCGGGATCCAACTATCTCATGGGAGGTATGCAATCTCATTGCAAATTTCAACACTTGAAATTCCCGATAATGCTTTTGCCCCTAACCCCTATGACCTTGACAAAGGCCAACAAACCATAGGAAGCTAGTCAAGTTCAACCCGTCATTTCTTGATTAAAATAAACCCACCCGTACGACCTTTGACAAAGACCAACAAGGTCGTACGACTACCCTAATCCAATCGCATCACATGCTTAAACAGATAAGTACCAGTCAGCTACCGCACACTATGCCTTGACAAAGGCCAACAAACGCAGCACGAATACTAAATAGTCTTTATCTGAAATGACGGAGGGCTACACATGTTTTTCAGAAAACGATGAGCGTAATGAACTTGACATCATTGTAGAAATAGTTGATTTTTGAAAAGGAGGGTCTTTTAGGCTTTTCTAGTTTCGCTAAAGAGGTCACTCTCGGTGAAGGGATCTCGGTTCTTTCCCCATCGAATAAGGTGCAGGATATATCATATATACCGCTGTGCAAAGCAAAAACTATTTAAGCTGTCAAAAACTAAACCGTGAGTTTGTAGCATCTGGCAATTTCGCTAAAGAGGTCACTCCCGGTGAAGGGATCTCGGCTCTTTCCTCATCGAATAAGGTGTAGGGTATATCATATATACCGTTGTGCAAAGCAAAACTGTAGCTACCCTTTTTTTATAAAGTTCTGATTCTACAACATCTTTTAGGTTTCTTTTCTTTTTATTAATCTCATTAATATATCCCATTAGCTTATGCTTCCTAAGCATCACAGTAGAAACGAAAGCAGTAATATTTATATATCAGCATATATATATATATATATATATATATATATATATAGTATAAGCATTCGTCTCAGGCAGTAATATGATCTCATCACAGAACATTGCAGCAGAAGAACATATATGAAATATTGGATATACTAGGTGTCCGTGTTTTTAATATGAGCCTGTATAAAACACGGATTCCACGGTCGCGATGAATAGCCAAACCCACATCCCTAGACCCCTACGAGAGCGGCAAGCAACACTGCCAATTCTAGGGTTAGGAGACCCGGTCTCGACTTCTCGAGATGGCCTCCCACTGGACCCTAGAACCCGGTTACTTGTGCTCCCCTCCTTAGGTCTACCTAATATGGAAAAGTAAATAATATACACTGGTGACATCAACCTCATCCCAGAAATGCCCCAGTAAAAGAATATTATATACAAATGAATTTTACATGAATGAAAATAAAAAAACCCCATCTCACATTAAAAAAAACCCGGCTATTCAGAACACGACGATCCAATATAACATATCACAGCAACATATAATATCTCATATCATCAATGTAAGTAAGTATGCATACACCGATCGTCGTTGATGTATAGCAACGAAAACCGGCGATACAACTACATACTACACTTACGGTCACAGAAAAAAAAATTGTAAAACTACAACATTTGGAATCCATAATCTCTTTAGACATCGTAAATCCGAAATATCATATACTTCGCATTTCATGCCTAACTATATGAATTCCACATATTGTATCACATTCCAGATATCTAGACAATATTAAACTTTCCGATCGATTAATCAAATACCCAAGATTTCCTATATATCTCAACACTTGAGCGGAGTTCAAAAAGTCCCAGAATATGTCACAGTACCAATGGTCCAGCCGTAGAAGGGTCAAGCCAACGCCTCACATGTGGCAACGCCGTACTGCCCCAAACCCTAAGGTTCAGAGGCGGTTCAGATGGTCACATAATCGAGTTAAGGTTTGTGTTCTTCTAGAGGGTCCACCGCGTTAATTGTACGTTTTTCCAAAAGATTTAAACTCAAGAAAAATTCAACACTTGAAAGTTTTTCGTGTCGGGAAATAGTGAGTTAATGATATCCGTTCGAACATTTTAACAGTTTCTAAAATATTCGAAAAACAAAACGAAATTAAATTTTCCGATCGAATCAACGAATACAAAATAATCCACAGAACACTCAACACTTGAGTAAGATTAAAAATACCGAGAATCATGTACAAGCACCTACGGATGTAACCTGAAGACACGTGTCCATAACACCAAAGTACGGCCACGGAACCTCCGCGGGAAGCAGGTTACTGCCGCGGGAAGCAGGTTACTGCCGCGGTTCCGCGGCGACTTGATGGTGTTGTGGGCCCATGTTTCACCATAAACCTTAGAATTCCCTGCTGATATTTTTGAGTATTTTTAATGCAGAAAAAATCACTTTTTTACAAAATTTCCAGAGAGGGGGTCATGTTCGATGTTTCGGGGTTTGATCGGAGTTTTAATTTTGTATACACGTCGCCTAATGCTCTAGCTTGGCTCTGATACCACTGTAGGGTTCTTAGGCAGTCATACAAGGGTTTATAAGGTATCAACCATGCCCGATTTAAAAATTAGACCTGCCGAACAACCCAAAGCCGGGATCTATGCTAGATAATTAGGGTTACACATGCAAGTAAACAACTTTACAACTTAGAGAGAGGGATTACAGCCTTTGTAGTCCGCTCCTTCGCTTCATAAGCTCCGAGTAGAAGTCCCTTCGCCGCGATCCATGATCTCCTGGACTCAAGAGAGGCTCCACAACCTGGATGATACATGCTAGCTTGTAGTCTTCCTTTTCTCCGATGATCTATCTCGAAGTTTCTTTAACTCAAGCTCTCACTCACTAATGAGGTGAACACCCTAATCTAATTGGCTAGATTAGATGAGGATGATGAAGTAGGATTTATGCTCTCCTTTATTATCAAATTCTCACACTAAATCATCACATAAAGAAAACCTAGAAAGCTTTTGTGAAGCTCAAGGAAGAAGAAGAAGAATATCAAATGGATTAAACCTTTGATGATGAATAATGAAATTCAAGTGGTAATTACAAATGCAACCATGGTTGATAATGAGAAGGCTAACCATTGTAGAGAGTTAACTAGGGTTAAGGGTTTGGGTTAGGTTAAAGAATGAGTCAATAAAATATCAACCATAATATCTTAGTTCAAAACAAAAGAAAACCTTTTAGAAGCATCATGAAAGATCTAACCCAAATCAAACCCTAACCATGTTTAATCTCCATTAATCATGTTGCATTAGTAATTATAATATGTTACAATATTATATATCACATATATATTATATTTTGAAACAAAAGAAAATAATACAATTAACATATATCGCATATATATCAATGTATTATCCGGTGAGAAAATAAATCAATAAAGCGAGCCGATATTAGATAATGTAAAGTAATATATCACATATATAGTTATACATTAAATTATCGAATCAACACTTGATCCGACAATCCGGCTATATCGAATATAACCGACTAATATATCATGTACCGATACATCGAATCAACACTTGATCCGATGACCCGGCTGATATCAAATATCGCGAGAATATAATACGGTATCTCATATAGTATTATCCTCGGTCCTGCACATATCACATATGTTCTCCTACTCCATTTTTCCTGAGTCAAGAAACCTCTGTGCGGGACTCTAAAGAATCGTCAATACGCCGGTAGCAGGTGATGATCATATCAAACACCCACAAGCTGCAAGCGGTCAGCTAAACGTAACAACCACCCAGGTATTGAGCGATCAGAAGATCAACAAGCAAGCGTGTACATTCTCCTGTGAATCCAATCAGTAACACTCCCGTACAGTCCGGTCTCTTCGTCTGATATGTTGCATATCTAGTCTAGGGGTGGTATACGTCAGACCCCAGTAACCGATAAGTCGTGTCGATATGAGGCTCATAACAGGTCAATAAACTACTGATAACACTTACCAGTAAATCTCTATATCAGCCCTGGTTAGGGACTTCCAGTTATAGCCAATCGAACACAGCACAATATCAACTCCCTATACCGGGAGAGACGAATCCCCTCCTATCGCTCATTGCCTCCATGTGATTCGGGACTGCACCCAAAAGCCACCATTTTGCATGCCCTCTTAGACGTGGTAAGGTGGAAATCATAGCACAGTGGGAATCACACAAGACTCTATGACGATCTCGGGTCTATAGACTATCCTGTACCAGTGTCACCGGAGAACTGCCATCTGACGTGAGGTATAATACCATCTGGGAGTTCTCGGCGAGTCCGTCCAGTGTACCCAGTCTCCACTGAGCACCCGTACACCATCCTTGATGTCAAACATCGATGGATATGGGATCATCCATCACCCATCATATGGGTCAAGATGCGTATACGCTAGTCTACTCTGGTGTATCGATGCCCTGTCTCGACACACCCTCGACTAGGAACAGTTATAGGATGTACTCATCGACTACCGTGGCCCCACTAGTATGATCTCATCATAGTCCCAGTAGTTAAGTACAGATCCTAAGGGATTTATCAATATGTGAGAGTAAGACAGTAAACTAATACAAGTCAACATGTTAAGATAAAGTGAAACCAAATAGCATACTATCATGACGAGCAAGAAAGTCCTCTCTATATAAATCCAAGCATCCATTATAATATACATCATATGTACAACAATGGCCTCTAAGGTATATACATAACTAACACTTTGCTCCTCTGAGTGTCGTTTTTGTTTTGTGCTCTGGCGTGCTCATTTTGGGGTTTTAGGTATTGTTTGCTTGGTCCAAATTTTCATGTGATTTAAATTTTTCTATAGGACCAAAAAAGAGTGTTTCATAGTCGTATAATTTAACATTGTGATGGTAACCTAGGCTATGTTTGACAGTTCGAACGAAATTCAAACATCACCTTATGACCCCCTCTGAAATTTCCAAGTGTTGGAATTTTTCTAAGTTAATTATATTCAATGTTCGTGCAAATAACTCTATGGACTCTCTAGAAGAACACATAAACCTTAACTCGATTCTATGCCCCCGGAACTGTGGCTTGAGCCCTAGGGTTTGCCGTAGTTCCGCGGTGTCATAGGTGAGGCATTGGTTTGACACTTCTACGGCTGGATCATAGGTACTGTGGCACGTTTTGGGTTCTTTAATTTCGCTCAAGTGTTGAGCTTATCGGGTGATGGAGTGTTGGTTGATTCACTTTAAACGTTTAACATAATCTAGTATATAGTGTGATACAATACTTGGAATCAACAACATTTGAATTTTATAAGTCTAGCTATTTAGTCTCATTTGATTGGTTGCCACGGGATTTTGATATGATCAAATGTCCGTCGTAATCACTTAGTGTATTCGGATACTCGCCGGGTAACATTATTAGATAGCCATACCCCATAACCGTGACCAAGTGACTATAAGAGAACTCCGTTGCCAAAAAGCATCCGTCCGGGTGCTCGCGGCCGCGGTGTTCCGCCTAAGTGCACTTCGTCGTCGGTATCGAGGGGTGCGGCCGTCTGCTAAAGTTTCCGACGAGCATTCGATCGGGATGTCGGGAATCTTGTTGACTTGCCCGACTGTTTATTGGAAAGTATTTTCAATATCAAGACTAAAATGCGGGGTTTATAATTGTTAGGCATGCGATGTCTAAGGAATTCATTTGGTTAGGCATGCGATGTCTAAGGTAGTTGCGGATTCCAACTGTTTTAGTTTTCATTTTCTTTTCTGCGACCGTAAGTGTAATATGTGGTGTATCGTCGGTTTCGTTGCTATACGTCAACGACAATTGGGATACGCATATTTACTTACGTTGATGACATGTGATGTTATGTGTTGCTGAATATGTTATATTGGATCGTCGTGTTTGAATAGCCGGGTTTTTTTATGTGAGATGAGAGTTTTTTCTTTTTCATTCATGTAAAAACTTGTATGTAATATTCTTTTATTGGGGCTCTTCTGGGCTGAGGAAGATGTCACCGTTGATGTATATTATTTACTTTTCTGCATTAGGATAGAGCCAAGGAGGAGAGCACAAGTAACCGGGTTCTAGGGTCCAGTAGGAGACCATCTTGAGGAGTCGAGTCCAGGTCTCCTAACTCTAGAATTGGTAGGGTTGCTTGCCGCTCTCGTAGGGGTCTTGGGATGTGGGTTTGGCTATTCATCACGACCGTGGAATCCGTGTTTTATACTGGCTCAAAATAAAACACGGACATCCTAGTATATCCAATATTTCATATATTATTTTCCGCTGCGTTTTCTGTGATGCGATCATTTGATATGTTGAGATAAATACTGTATATAGTATATATGATATATTATATAGACGTTGCTTATGTTTTACACCCGCGGTAGCCCTGCCCCGCTTTGCCGTTAGTTACCTAACCTAACGGTGCATGATAGGATATCGAGGCGAATGCAGATGGCAGAAAAGTACGTTGTATTTATCTGTGATGTTTAGGTAACTTAAATGATGGGTCATTCATTAATGAGATTAATGAAAGAAAATAAACCTAAAAGATGTTATGGAATCAAATTTCAAAAATTAGGTAGCTCTAGTTGTTGCTTTGCATAGCGGTATTCCTTGTAGAATATCCAGCACCTCATTTGACGAGGAAAGAGCCGAGATCCCTTCACCGGGACTGACCTCTTTAGCAATAACTAGCAGATGCTACAACCCTCGGTTTTGTCTTTTGACTGTTTTTTCTAGTTCTTGCTTTGCATAGTGGTATTGTGAATATCCTGCACCTCATTCGACGAGGAAAGAGCCGAGATCTCTTCACCGGGTGTGACCTCTTTAGCGAAACTAGCAAAATCCTAAAAAACACTCCATTTTAAACCATTTGATTCTGCAACGAGATCAAGTTCAAAGCGTTAAAGGTTTTCTTAAAAACCATCCGCAACCCTCCGTCATTTTAGGAAGTAGAGTACTTAGTATTCGTGCTGCGTTTGTTGACCTTAGCGAAGGCGCAGTTTACGGTAGCTAAGTGATGTCTTCCTACACAGCATACGATGCGATTAGTTAGGACAGTCATGTGACTTTGTTGACCTTAGCCAAGGATCATGTTGGTGGGTCTAATTAATCATGAAATAACGGGTAGAACTTGACTAGTGCTTATGATTTTTTGACCATAGTCAAGGTCATAGGCACTAGGGGTAAAAACCATTATCGGGAGTTTCAAGTGTTGAAATTTGCAATGAGATTGCATACCTTCTATGAGATAGTTGGATCCTGATACCCACTGCGAGTAATTGTTACTCCTGGAAAAGTTTTGAACTTTACAATTAGCCAATCAAGTAGGTGTCTAGAAAGGTGTCAACGGGATTACGCCCCTGGGAAAACGAGGTTTATTTTAATTAGGTCCATGCGAAAGCACGGGGAACCTCCCTCAAAGTACCGACACTGGCCTGGCTGAAAGATTGGAGAACTTATAGGGTGTAATTAATCCCGGCTAGTCTTTCTTTTTAAGGTTTGAATGAAGATTTGATAAAAACAGTGGGAGTCATACTGATTAGATAAAATATATAACCAATCTAATCTTGCAAGAGCGCACGCAGAGTGTTTTCTTCTCTCTCTCTCTAGGTAGCGACCATATCACGCCTTAATCAAGATAATAATATGGATGTATTAACCGAACCCTCTTTTTGTACTGAGCTGGGGAACGTTGGTCCTGCTCCAACTTATAATTGTTATAAGACCGAGCAGGAAATAGGAGAATACCAGGATTCCCATGCCGCCCAAACGAAGAAAGTGCATATGATGCATCTTCTTCGCGTGAGTTCATTACATAGAACTTTTTCTCAGTATCCTCTACGTCCTGGGTATTTGATACTGGATCAGGATCCCGGATATGTAATCTGTTACATGGGCTACAGATAGGTAGAGAACTGAGAACGGGTGATAAGTTTCAAGAGTTGGAAATGGTGCAATTGTTGCAGCCAAGGTATTGGCAGTTATCACCCTGTATTAACAAATAAATTGATTCTGAATGAATATTATTTGATACCGAACCTGATATACAACATCATATCAATATCTTTATTGAGTAAAGAAGGATATAATTTTGTATTGTTGGATAATGTCTTAAACATTTCCTATATTAAAGGTCGATCGGTTCAGGCACGTTATCTAAAAGCATATACATTCTAAATCAAACCACAGTTCTTAACGTATAGAACACACACAAGAGGAAGAATTCAGCAATGAACGAATCCTTCTTGAGGCATTGTAGACTAGGTCATATCAATACGACCCGACTAGCTAAGTTACATTTAAATGCATATTTAAATCGGTTTGAATTTACATTTTGTGAAACTTGCCAGTCATATCACAAAGATAAGATGACCATAGCTCCGTTTACTTGAAACAGAGAAAGGGTTAGTAAACTCTTGGGACTGATACAGAATGATGTAGTTAGTCCCCTGTCTACAATTGCCAGGACTGGTTCTTTATACTTCCTTACATTCACTGATGATCTCTCAAGATTCGGACGCATGTTCCTGTTGAAACACATGTCTGAAGCTTCTGAGAAATTCAAAGAATATAAGATAGAAGTAGAGAACCAATACAGTAATAAGTATTAGGTCCTATGATGTGATCAGGGAGTAGAATACTTAGGCATAGAGATCCTAGACTATTCTAAAGGAGAATGAGATTCTCTTTCAGTATTACTCCTCCGTATAAACCACAGCACAACGGTGTATTGGGACAGAGCTATCGCACCCTATTAGATATGGTGCGCTCTATGATGAGTACTACTGAGTTACCTGTTTCCTTTTGGGGGGTTATGCACTTGTGAAGCTGCTTACCTATTGAATAAGGATTCAATAGTTTCCGACGAACCTCAGCCTCTCCGCTGATCTGGTAGGGTTCCTCATCCGCCTGAGAGATACTTCGGTTTCTCAATGACAGTGGGAGCGAGGATTGCATCATAAGATGATGACCCAACTAGTTTCGAGCAGGCCATCAAGAGTGGGGACTCTGTAAGAATGGCTGGATACTTAGCGATCTGAGATGGAATCCATGTACACCAACAAAGTATGGACTTTGGTTGCTATATCTGAAGGGTTAAAACCCCATTAGGAGCAAGTATATCTTGAGAAGATTACTTGGTGTAGATGGAAAAGTTGAGACTTTCAAAGCTAGACTTGTTGAAAAAGGTTCTAGTCATTAACCAGGCTTGGATTGTGATGTAACCTTTTCTTCAGTGGCTATGCTTAAGTCAGTCTGGATCCTACTTGCCACTGATACATACCATGACTACAATATCTGGTGGTTGGGTGTCATGACTGCTTTTCTAAATATAGATTTAGGAGAGAACGTCTATAAGTACACAGCCAGAGGGCTTCGTAGAAAGTGGGAGCAGCGGAAACATGTGCAAGTTAAAGCAGGCATCGCGGAGTTGGAACGTCTGTTTTTGATGTGGTAGTCAAAGTGTTTGACTTCATCAAAATGGAAGATGAACATTGTATATAGAAAAAGGTAGTAGAGAGTAAGGTGGTCATCCTTGTATTGTACGTGGACGACATACTCTTGATAGGAAAAGAGTTTCCTATGCTATGCACGGTCAATCTCCTTTTATCACAACGATTCTCCATATAGGATCAAGATGATAAGTCCTAAATCCTGGGTTTTGGATCTATAAGATAGATCTAAATGGATGTTAGGATTCTCACTAGGTGTAGTGAGATGATATCAATCGATCCTGGGGAGAATCACTGGATAGCTTCCAGGGTGGTAAGGACGACTGAATGTCAGTCACAGGCATTGCCTTTATCCTCAGTGGAGGGACGGTATGTTAGAAGAGCATCAAGCTAGATACCGGGACAATCTAGACGATAAAGGCTGGATACATCGCTACCAAAGATGCTACCAAAGAGGTAGTCTGGGTGTATTTTTGTTCATGAGATGAACAAGATTCCTACCATTGTGTGACAATGGAGGTGTGGCTTTGGCCCAGGAACCCCGGTCCCATCTGTATGTTTACTAGGCACTCTAATAAGGTTCTACAAGGCATCAACCATACCGGATTAAAATTTTAGCCTTGCCGAACAACCCAAAAATAGATCTTTAAACTAGAGATTAGGCGAAAACTAGCGTGTATAACACATTAACACTAAGTGAATACGAAATACAACCTTTGTAGATCGGTCCTTCACTTCTAAAGCTCCTTGTTGTAGTCCCTTCGCTGCGATCATGGTGCTCCCGGACTTTCGGACAGCTCCATGAGAAGAGGGCAACGGTTTTGCTTGAAGTCTTCGAGGCCGAAGATGATCTACGTCGAGGGAATACGAACTCAAGCTACCACTTCACCAAAGTGAAGCAAACACCCTAAACTAAAGTGCTAGTCTAGTAGAGGATGATGAAATAGCAAATGGGTACACTTTAGAATTTCTTTTCTCACTATAATTCTTTCTCTTAATCAAACCCTAGAAAGCATTTGAAGGAGGAAGAAGATGAGCTCAAAAATGAGAATGAAAAACTAATCAAGAGAGAGAGAGCTAACCATGGGTGAGTGGGTATCATATACTAACTCATGTAGAGACATAACCATGGCTAATTATAGTGGTTAGGTTTATAAAAATCCTAAGTAAAACAAATCTAGTGGACTTTGGTCAATGCACTCATAAGCTTCATGAAGCTTCATGCACTTGAACAATTATCCACTAATTTTGTATTTACTTTGTATATTAAAACCCCACCAATATAATTATAATGGTGTATGTCTCATACACCCATGTAGAGTGTATCAACAACCATGATACTAAATGAACACAAATAAATATATATCTCATTTATATTAAGTTGTGCACAAGTGAGAAAAACAAATGCTTAAGTGAACCAATATTAGTTAATGTAAATTAGTATATCTAATATACAATTATACACTAAATTATTAAATCAACACTTGACTTAATAATCCGGTTATATCACATATAACCGACTAACACAAAATGTACCAACTTATCGAATCAACGCTTGATTCGATAACCCAGCTATATCACATATAACCGGCCGATACAATAGTCGCGAGAATAGAATACGGTATCACATACACGCATTATTCTCGGTCCCGCACATATCACATATGAGCTCCTATTTCGTTTTTCCTGAGCCAGTAAAACCTCTATGTAGGACTGTAAAGACTCGTCAATACGCCAGCAGTAGGTGATGATCATATCAAGCACCCACAAGCCGTCAGCGGTACTAGCTAGACGTAACGGCTACCCGGGTATTGAGCGATCAGAAGATCAGCAAGCAAGCCGGCTCCAACTCCTGCAAAAAGCCTGACGGTGACACTACCGTACAGTCCGGTCTCCTCGTCTGAAATGTTGCATATCAAGTCTAGGGGTGGTAAACGTCAGACCCCAATAATTGATAAGTCATGCCGATGCAAGGCTCATAACGGGTCGAGAAACTACTGGTAACACTTACCAGTAAATCTCTAAACCAGCCCTGGCCAGGGACTTCACTGTTATAGCCAATCGAGCATAACGCAACATCAACCCCTAATACCGGGAGAGAAAAAACCCCTCCTGTCGCTCATTGCCTCCATGTGACTCGGGACTGTACCCAAAAACCACCGTTTTGCACGCCCTCTTGGACGTGGTAAGGTGGAAATCAAATCATAGTAGGAATCACATAAGACTCTATGACGATCTTGGGTCTACAGACTAACCTGTACCAGTGTCACCAGAGAACTGCCAACTGACGTCAGGTATAATACCATCTGGGAATTCTCGGCGAGTCCGTCCAGTGTACCCAGTCTCCACTGAGCACCCGAATATCATCTCTAATGTCAAACACCAATGGATATGGGATCATCCATCGCCCATCTATATGGGTTGAGAAGCTATACGCTAGTCTACTCTGGTATATCGATGCTCCGTCTCGATATACCCACGACTAGGGACCTTGAAGGATGTACTTATGGACTACCATGTCCCCACTAGTATGATCTGCATCATAGTCAAGGTAGTCAAGTACACATCCTAAGGTCTTTACCAACATGTAACAGAGAGACAGTCAGTGTACACGTTAAGGTAAAGAGTATCCAGATAGCATGCTATCATGTCGAGCAAGAAAGTCCTCCCTATATATGTCCAAGCATCCACTACAATATACATCCCATGTATAGTAATGGCCTTTAGGGCATACATATAACTAACAATCTCCCACTTGCACTAGGGCCATCTGATAACAGTGGTTGTAGTATCTCATACTCAACCATCCCATAATAGTCTCTCTCTGGAAAAAGACCTTTGTGAGTAGATCCGCCGTGTTGTCCTCTGAGTCTACTCTCCTAACCTCAATCCCCTGGAGATCAACCATCTCCATGATCAGGTGACACTGCCTTAGAATATGTCTGGATCACTGATGGGACAGGCGTTCCTAGGCATAAGCCACAACTCCATTGTCATACAATGGTAGGAACGAAGTTCATCTCATGAACTAGTATACACCCAGACTGCCTCTTTGGTAGTATCTTTGGTAACGATGTATCTTGCCTTTAATCGTCTAGTATGTCACGGTATCTAGCTTGGAACTCTTCCAACATACCGTCCCTCCACTGAGGGTAAAGACAATGCCTGCGACTGACATTCAGTCGTCCTTATCACCCTGGAACCTTTCCAGTGATTCTCCCCAGGATCGATTGATACCATCTCACTATAACTAGTGAGTATCCTAACATCCAATTAGATCTATCTCATAGATCCAAAAACCAGGATTTAGGAGGTATCACTTTGATCCTATATGGAAAATCCTTGTGATAAGCGGAGATTGACCGAGCGTAGCATAGGAAACTACTTCCCTATCAAGAGTATGCCATCCACGTACTCTACGAGGATCACCACCATACTCTCTACTACCTTTTTGTATATACAAGGTTCATCTACCATTTTGATGAAGTCAAACTCTTTGACTAACACATCAAAACAGACGTTCCAACTCCGCGATGCCTGCTTTATCACATAAAACATCTCGCACACGTTTCCGCTGCTCCTACTGTTTACGAAGCCCTCTGGCTGTGTACTTATAGACGTTCTCTTCTAAAACATCATTTAGAAAAGCAGTCATGACACCCAACCACCAGATATCGTAGTCATGGTATGTAGCAGTAGCAAGTAGGATCTGGATGGACTTAAGCATAGCTTTGAAAGTCTCAACTTTTCCATGTACACCAAGTAATCTTCTCAAGATATACTTGCTCCTGATGGGGATTTAACCCTTCAGATAAAGCAACTAAATTCCATACTTTGTTGGTGTATAAGGATTCCATCTCAGATCGCTAAGCATCCAGCCATTCTTACACAGTCCCACTCCTGATGGCCAGCTCGAAAATAGTTGGGTCATCATCTCATGATGTAATCCTCGCTCCCACTGTCATAAAGAAACCGAAGTATCTCTCAGGTGGGTGAGGAACCCTACTAGATCGGCGGAGAGGCTGAGGTTCGTTGGAATCTAGTGAATCCTTTGGTTCTACCAAATCATCAGCTGCAGTTTGTATAGCTGGAACTCTTTCCAGTTCTACCTTATGACCATCAATTTCTTCACAAGAAATTCCCTTTCACAAAGGTGGCATATTGAGAAACAAAACATCTTTTGTTCCTCGGTTTGGTAGAAGATATTCCCTTGCATATGCTTGGGATATCCAACAAACTTCTACAGAACTGACTTTGCCTCGAGCTTGTCCGGATTATGCTTTTAGACATAGGCTGGACAACTCCAAATCTTAACAAACTTAAGATATAGGCTCTTCCCTTTCCATATCTCATATGAAGTGGTAGGCAACTGATTTGATCGGAACCTTATTCAATAGGTATGCAACTTCACAAGTGCATAACTCCCTATAAGGAAATAGGAAACTCAGTAGTAATCATCATAGAGCGCACCATATCAAATAGGGTGTGGTTGCTCCACCCCGATACACCGACATACTATGGTGTATGCGGAGGAATAATGCTGAGAGAGAATCTCATTCTCCTTTAGAATAGTCCAGGGATCCCGTGCTCAAGTATTCTCCTCCCTGATCACATCAAAGGACATAATACTTATACCCATTTTGGTTCTCTACTTCTAACTTATATTCTGTGAATATCTCAAAAGGTTCGGACTTGTGTTTCAACAGGAACATATTTCTGAATCTTGAGAGATCATCAGAGAATATAATGAAGTACAAAGAACCGGTCTTGGCATGTGTAGACAGGGGACCTTCATACATCAGTATGTATCAATCCCAAGAGTTCACTAACTCTTTCTCTATTTCCAATAAACAGAGCTGTGGTCATCTTATCTTTGTGACATGACCGGCAAGTTTCACAAGATGTAAATTCAAACAGATTTAAATATGCATCTAAATGTAACTTTAGCTAGTCAGGTCGCATTGATATGACCTAGTCTACAATACCTCAAGAAGGATTCGTTCATTTCTGAACTTTTCTTCTTGTGTATGTTCTGTATATTAAGAACTGTAGTTTGATTTAGAATGTCAATACTTTTAGATAACGTGCCTGAACCGATCAACTCTTGATATAGGAAATTTTCAAAACATTATCCAACAATATAAAATTACATCCTTCTTTACTAATAAAGAGACTGATATGATGTTGTATATCAGGTTCGGTATCTAATAACATTTGTTCAGAATCAATGTATTCTGGTAATACAGGGTGATAGTGACCAACAAACTTGGATGCAACACTTGTACCGTTTCTATCTCATGAAACTTATCACCCGTTCTCAGTTCTCTACCTATCTGTAGCCCATGTAACAAATTACATTTACGGGATCCTGATCCGGTATCTCATACCCAGGACGTAAAGGATACTGAGAAACAGTTCTCTGTAATGAACACACCCGAAGATGATGCATCAACATGCACTTTCTTCGTTTGGGCGGCACGGGAATTCTGGTAATCCCTTATTTCCTGCTCCGTCTTATAACAATTATAAGTTGGAGCGGGACCAACGCTCCCCAGCTCAGTATAACAAGCGGGTTCGGTCAATATATTCGTATTATTATCTTGATTAACGCGTGATATGGTCGCAACCTGGAGAGAGAGAGTAGAAAACACTCAGCGTATGCTCTTGCAAGATCAGATTGGTCATTATTTTATCTAATCAGGATGGCTCCCACAATTTTTATCAAATCTTCCTTCAAACCCTAAAAGGAAAGATTAGACGGGATTAATTACACCCTACAATTTCGCCAATCTTTCAGTCAGGCCAGTGTCGGTACTTTGAGGGAGGTTCCCCGTGCTTTCACACGGACCTAATTAAAGTAAACCTCGTTTTCCCAGAGGCATAACCTCGTTAACACCTTTCTAGACACCTACTTGATCGGCTTATTGTAATGTGTAAAACTCTCCCAGGAGTAACTCTTACTCGCAGCGGGTATCGGGATCCAACTATCTCATAGAAGGTATGCAATCTCATTGCAAATTTCAACACTTGAAATTCCCGATAATATTTTCCCCCAAGCCTCCTATGACCTTGACAAAGGCCAACAAATCATAGGCTGCTAGTCAAGTTCAACCCGTCATATCTTGATTGAAATAAACCCACCCGCACGGCCCTTGACAAAGGCCAACAAGGTCGCACGACTACCTTAAAACAATCTGCATCATATGCATAAGAAGATAAGCACCATTCAGCTACCGCACACTACACCTTGACAAAGGCCAACAAACGCAGCACGAATATTAAACTGTTCTTATCTGAAATGACGGAGGGCTACGCCAGATTTTTTTGAAAACCTATTGCGTAATGAACTTGATATCGTTATAGAATCAAGTGAATTTTGAAATGGAGTGATTTTAAGGCTTTCATTAGTTTTGCTAAAGAGGTCACTCCCGGTGAAGGGATCTCGGCTCTTTCCTCATCGAATAAGGTGCAGGACATATCATATATATCACTATGCAAAGAAAAACTCCAAAAGCAATCAAAAGACAAACCGAGAGTTGTAGCATCTGCCAGTTTTGCTAAAGAAGTCACTCCCGGTGAAGGGATCTCGGCTCTTTCCTCATCGAATAAGGTGCAGGATATATCATATATATCGCTATGCAAAGCAAAAACTGTAGCTACCCATTTTGAAAATTTGATTCTACAACAACTTTTAGGTTTCTTTTCTTTCATTAATCATATTAATGAAGTCTCATCATTTAAGTCACCTAAACATCATAGATAAATACGACGTACACTTATGCCATCCGCATTCGCCTCGATGTCCCCTCGTGCACCGTTAGGTTAGGTAACTAACGGCAGAGCGGGATAGGGCTAGTGTGGG
This sequence comes from Agapanthus africanus, assembly GCA_030015575.1. NCBI lineage: Eukaryota > Viridiplantae > Streptophyta > Magnoliopsida > Asparagales > Amaryllidaceae > Agapanthus > Agapanthus africanus. Next base: position 197,426,445 of record CM057347.1, on the reverse strand, counting down.
TGTAAAACATAAGTAACGTCTATATAATATATCATATATACTATATACAGTATTTATCACAACATATCAAATGATCACATCACAGATATCGCAGCAGAAGAAACATATGAAATATTGGATATACTAGGACGTCCGTGTTTTATTTTGAGCCTCTATAAAACACGGATTCTACGGTCGCGATGAATAGCCAAACCCACACCCCTAGACCCCTACGAGAGCGGCAAGCAACCCTTCCAATTCTAGAGTTAGGAGACCCGGACTCGACTCCTCGAGTTGGTCTCCCACTGGACTCTAGAACCCGGTAACTTGAGCTCTCCTCCCTGGGTCTATCCTAGCGCGGAAAAGTAAATAATATACAAATGGTAACATCAACCTCATCCCGGAAGTTCCCCAATAAAAGAATATTACATACATTTAATTTTACATGAATGAAAATAAAAACTCTCATCTCATATAGAAACCCCAGGCAATTCAGAACGCGACGATCCAATATAACATATCCAGCAACACATAACATCACATGTCATCAACGTAAGTAAATATGCGCATCCCAATTGTCGTTGACATATAGCAACGAAACCGGCAATATCACATATTACACTTACGGTCGCAGAAAAGAAAGTGTAAAACTACAACATTTGGAATCCACAATCTCTTTAGACATCGTGAATCCGAAATATCACATACTTCGCATTTCATGCCTAACTATATGAATTCCACATATTGTATCACATTCCAGATAAATAGACAGTATTAAATTTTCCGATCGAATAATCAAATACCCAAGATTTCCTTAATAGCTCAACACTTGAGCAGAGTTAAAAAATTCCAGAATACGTCACAGTAGCAACGGTCCAGCCGTAGAAGGGTCAAGCCAACGCCTCACATGTGACACGCCGTACTGCCCCAAACCCTAAGGTTTAGAGGCGGTTCAGACGGTCACATAATCGAGTTAAGGTTTGTGTTCTTCTAGAGGGTCCATCGCTTTACATACACGTTTTTCCGAAAGATTTAAACTCGATAAAAATTCAACACTTGAAAATTTTTTCGTGCCGGGAAAAATTGAGTTAATGATATCCGTTCGAACATTTTAACAGTTTCTAAATATCCGGAAAACACAACGAAATTAAATATTCCGATCGAATCAACGATTACAAAATAAATCCCAGAATACTCAACACTTGAGTCAGTTTAAAAATACCCAGAAATATATAGGAATAGCTATGGAGGTTACTGCACAAAATACTGTTCACAATTCACTTTAACCGTCGCGGAACCGCCGCGAATAGTGGGTTGACACCGTGGTTCCGCAGCGGATGTACGGAATTATGAGCTCAAATTTTATGGTAATTCTTAGAATTCCCTGCTGAATTTTTTAGGTATTTTTAATTCAGAAAAAACACAGTTTTTAAAAAATGTCCAGAGAGGGGTTCAAAATGACGTTCCGGAGTTCGTTCGAAGTTTTAACTTCGTATACACGTCGCCTAATGCTCTAGCTAGGCTCTGATACCACTGTAGGTTTACTAGGCACTCTAATAAGGTTCTACAAGACATCAACCATGCCGGATTAAAATTTTAGCCGTGCCGAACAACCCTAAACTAGATCTTTAAACTAGAGATTTGGCGAAAACTAGCATGTATAACACATTAACACTAAGTGAATACGAAATACAACCTTTGTAGATCGGTCCTTCACTTCTAAAGCTCCTTGTTGTATTCCCTTCGCTGCGATCATGGTGCTCCCGGACTCTCGGACGGCTCCATGAGAAGAGAGCAACGGTTTTGCTTGAAGTCTTCGAGGCCGAAGATGATCGGCGTCGAGGGAATACGAACTCAAGCTACCACTTCACCAAAGTGAAGCAAACATCCTAAACTAAAGTGCTAGTCTAGTAGAGGATGATGAAATAGGAAATGGGTACACTTTAGAATTTCTTTTCTCACTATAGTTCTCTCTCTTTATCAAACCCTAGAAAGCATTTGAAGGAGGAAGAAGATGAGCTCAAAAATGAGAATGAAAAACTAATCAAGAGAGAGAGAGAGATAGAGAGAGAGCTAACCATGGGTGAGTGGGTATCATATACTAACTCATGTAGAGACATAACCATGGCTAATTATAGTGGTTAGGTTTTTAAAAATCCTAAGTAAAACAAAACTAGTGGACTTTAGTCAATGCACTCATAAGCTTCATGAAGCTTCATGCACTTGAACAATTATCCACTAATTTTGTATTTACTTTGTATATTAAAACCCTACCAATATAATTATAATGGTGTATGTCTCATACACCCATGTAGAGTGTATCAACAACCATGATACTAAATGAACACAAATAAATATATATCTCATATATATTAAGTTGTGCACAAGTGAGAAAAACAAATGCTTAAGTGAACCAATGTTAGTTAATGTAAATTAGTATATCTAATATACAATTATACACTAAATTATTAAATCAACACTTGACTTAATAATCCGGTTATATCACATATAACCGACTAACACAAAATGTACCAACTTATCGAATCAACGCTTGATTCGATAACCCGGCTATATCACATATAACTGGCCGATACAATAGTCGCGAGAATAGAATACGGTATCACATACACGCATTATTCTCGGTCCCTTACATATCACATATGCGCTCCTATTTCGTTTTGCCTAAGCCAGTAAAACCTCTATGTAGGACTGTAAAGACTCGTCAATACGCCGGCAGCAGGTGATGATCATATCAAGCACCCACAAGCCGTCAGCGGTACTAGATGGACGTAACGGCTACCCGGGTATTGAGCGATCAGAAGATTAGCAAGCAAGCCCGCTCCAACTCCTGCAAAAAGCCTGACAGTGACACTACCGTACAGTCCGGTCTCCTCGTCTGATTTGTCGCATATCAAGTCTAGGGGTGGTAAACGTCAGACCCCAATAACCGATAAGTCATGCCGATGCGAGGCTCATAACGGGTCGAGAAACTACTGGTAACACTTACCAGTAAATCTCTAAACCAGCCCTGGCCGGGGACTTCACTGTTATGGCCAATCGAGCATAACGCAACATCAACGCCCAATACCGAGAGAGACGAATCCCCTCCTATCGCTCATCGCCTCCATGTGATTCGGGACTGTACCCAAAAGCCACCGTTTTGCACGCCCTCTTGGACGTGGTAAGGTGGAAATCAAAGAACAGTGGGAATCACACAAGACTCTATGACGATCTCGGGTCTACAGACTAACCTGTATCAGTGTCACCAGAGAACTGCCATCTGACGTAAGGTATAATACCATCTGGGAGTTCTTGGCGAGTCCGTCCAGTGTACCCAGTCTCCACTGAGCAACCGAATATCATCTCTGATGTCAAACACCAATGGATATGGGATCATCCATCGCCCATCTATATGGGTCGAGAAGCTATACGCTGGTCTACTCTGGTATATCGATGCCCCGTCTCGATATACCCACGACTAGGGACCTTGAAGAATGTACTTATGGACTACCATGTCCCCACTAGTATGATCCGCATCATAGTCTAGGTAGTCAAGTACACATCCTAAGGGCTTTACCAACATGTAACAGAGAGACAATCAGAGTACACGTTAAGGTAAAGAGTAACCAGATATCATACTATCATGTCGAGCAAGAAAGTCCTCCCTATATATGTCCAAGCATCCACTACAATATACATCTCATGTATAGTAATGGCCTCTAGGGCATACATATAACTAACACCATCTGTGACCCAGATATATTCTAAAGGCAGTATCACCTGATCATGGAGATGGCTGATCTCGAGGGAGATCGAGGTTAGGAGAGTAGACTCAGAGGACAACACGGCGGATCCACTCATAATGGCATTTTCCCAGAGAGAAACTTTTATGGGATAGTTGAGTATGAGATACTACAACCACTTTTATATGATGGCCCTAGTGCAAGTGGGAGATTGTTAGTTGTATGTATGCCCTAGTGGCCATTATTGTACATGAGATGTATATTATAGTGGATGCTGGGACATATATAGGGAGGACTTTCTTGCTCGACATGATAGTACGCTATCTGGTTTCTCTTTAACTTAACATGTATACTTACTGTCTCTCTGTTACATATTGATAAAGCCCTTAGGATGTGTGCTTGACTTTCAGGATTATGATGCAGATCATACTAGTGGGGTCTGGGTACTCCATGAGTACATCATTCAATGTTCCTAGTCGTGGGAATATCGAGACGGGGCATCGATATTCCAGAGTAGACTAGCGTATATCTTCTCGACCCATGTGATGGGCGATGGATGATCCCATATCCATTGGTGTTTGACATCAGAGATGGTATACGGGTGCTCAGTGCAGACTTGGTACACTGAACGAACTCTCCGAGAACTCCCAGATGGTATTATACCTCGCATCAGATGGCAGTTCTCTGGTAACACTGGTACAGCTTAGTCTGTCGACCCGAGATCGTCATAGAGTCTTGTGTGTCTCCCACCGTGCTTTGATTTCCATCCTACCACGTCTCTACTGAGTCATGCAAACAGGTGGTTTTTGGGTACAGTCCCGAGTTACATGGAGGCAATGAGCGATAGGAGGGGATTCGTCTCTCCCGGTATTGGGGGGTGATGTTGCGGTATGCTCGATTGGCCATAACTGGAAATCCCTGGCCAGGGTTGCTTAGATTTACTGATAACTGTTATCAGTAGTTTCACGCTCGTTATGGACCTTACATCGGCATGACTTATCAAGCTACTGGGCTCTGACGTTTACCACCCCTAGGTGAGATATGCGACATATCAGACGAACAGACCGGACTGTGCGGTAAGTGTTACTGATCGAGTTCACAGGAGTGTGAGCAGGCTTGCTCGTTGATCTTCTGATCACTCAATACCTGCATGGCCGTTACGTTTAGCAGACCTCTTGCAGCTTGTGGGTGACTGATATGATCATCACATACTGCCGTCGTATTGACGAGTCTTTAGAGTCCTACACAGAGGTTTCCTGGCTCAGGCGAAATGAAATAGGATCGCATATGAGATATGTGCGGGACCGAGAATAATACCAGTATGCAATACTGTATTCTATTATCGCGATTTGTATCATCGGTCGGTTATATGCGATATAGCCGGGTTACCAAATCAAGTGTTGATTCGATATATTGATACACTAGATATTAGTCGGTTATATGCGATATGACCGGATCATTAAATCAAGTGTTGATTTAATGATTTAATGTATAATTATATATTTGATATATTACTTTACATTAACTAGTATTGGTACACTTAAGATTGCTTTTCTCACTTGATGTGCACAAAATGTATATGTAATATATGTTTGTGTACATGATTGTATCATGCTTGATGATACATGCAAAGTTGGGTATGCGTAAGACTTACACCATGTTTATTTATAATTGTAAGGGTTTTATTTATTTTAAGTATTTCAAAATGGTTGCTTTATTTGTTATGGCTTAAAGCTTCATGAAGCTTCAAGCATCTTTGACAAAGTCCACATATTTTGTTTTAGTTAAGATATTTCTAAACCAAACCATTATATTAAACCATGGTTTAGTCTCTACAATAGTTAGTGGATGATACTAACTCATCCATGGTTGCATAATTATCATTATTCTTTTCTCATTATTCATTCTTACTCTTCTTCTTCATCATCCAAAAGGAAAAGCTTTCTAGGTTTTATTCTAGGTGGTGAATACAAGTGAGAAATCAAAATCTAGAATGAACCCACTTCCTATTTTATCATACTCTACTAGTTGCCATTTAGTTTAGGGTGTTCTCTTCACAAAGTTCTTGACCTAGTGAAGTGGTAGCTTGAGTTTGAGTCTCCTCGACGTAGATCATCTTCGGCCTCGAAGACTACGAGCAATCTTGTTCATTTCTCCGGTGAATTCCATACTAGAGTCCGGGAGTTCGATGATCGCAGCAAAGGGACGTCAACACGGAGCTTTAGAAGTGAAGGACCGGATCTACAAAGGTTGTATTTTTGTTCACTTCTCTTTGTAATGATAGATTACAAGTTTTGTTACCCTATTTTTCTCGCATGATTCTTAGTTTGATTACTTAGCACGCCCTTGAATTTTTTTGTGGCATGTGTGATTCTTGCAAACCCTAGGCTAGGTGCTAAGGAATCCCAACAAATACAGTCTAAGAAGTTTGCTGTATTTGGAGTTCATTTGTGAACTGGGACCCATCAGATGTCCAGACATATTCTAAGACAGGTATTGCTCATTTCAAGAGATGGCTTTCTCCACAAACTTGAGATAAAGAGAGACATAGAAAGAAACATTGGAGCGGATCCACTCACTGAGGCTATTTCTCGAACGCAATTGTTTTACAAACAAGCTTTGTGAAACTTAGTAGAGAAGTTGGGTGTTCGGTATCACACGGGCTGTGAGTATGCGACACCGTAATAATTAGCCTTAAGTGCAAGTGGGAGATTGTTGGCTATAGTGCCCTCAAGTAAATTATTGGATCGCAGGTACATGATTGCAATTATTGAGGGAGGAACTATACCGGTAGAACAGTCCTACTTGAGATGATAGTATGCTATCTGGTTTGTCTTTATTATCGTGTACATGCTTCAGGTGATATTACAGATCACTATTACATGTGATAGAGCCTATAGGATTCATGCTTGACTACCAGAAGTATGATGGCAATCATATATGTGGGAGTTGAGTGGTCTATAAGCACATCCTTAAATGTCCCTAGTCGTGGGAGTTTCATGACTGAGCATCGATACTCTAGAGTAGACTAGTGTATCCTGATCGAGACCCCGACGAAGGGAGGTGGCCGGTCTCACAAGCCATTGGTGTTAGTTTGTTCACCTAAGATATATACAGGTGCTCATTGGGTTATGAATACACCGGACGGACTCGCCGGGAACATGCTAGTTGGTATTATATCTATTGTCAGATAGCAGTTCCCTGGTGTCATGTGTACAGGTTAGTATGTCGACTTAAGATCTTCATTTGTCTCGTGTGAGTTCCCACTGTGCTTTGATTACTACCCTACCACGGCTCAAAGGAGTCGTGCAAACAGGTTTTAGTTGGGTACAGTTCCGAGCCACATGGAAACTGTGAACGGATCGTCAGGGGATTCGTCTCTCCCGGTATTGGGGGTTGATGTCGCGTTGTGCACGGGTGGCCATCACCAGAAATCCTTGGCCAAAGTAGTCGGGAATTACTGATCTAGGATCGCTAGTTTCTCAGGCACTGATGGATTTCATACCGACACTAAATGTTAAGTTATTAGGGTTCTAACTTTATCCACCCCCTAGACTCGATATGCGATATTTGTAGACGAACGGACCAGACTGTATGGATATTATCACAGTCAGGCTCAGTAGGTGTTTTAAGATGAGTTTGCTCGTCGGCCTCCCTTTCGCTCAATACCTAGGTAGCCATTGTTGGCTATAGTGCCCTCAAGTCAATTATTGGATCGCAAGCACGTAATTGCAATGATTGAGGGATGACCTATACCGGTAGAACAGTCTTACTCGAGATGATAGTATGCTATCTGGTTAATCTTTATCATCGTGTACATGCTTCAGGTGACATTACCGATCACTATTACATGTTGATAGAGACCATAGTATTCTTGCTTAACTACGAGTAGTATGATGGGGATCATGTAAGTACACGGCGGCGCCCCGGCCGTCAATCCGACGCCGGAATGCGGAAGCGATGATTTACTTTAACTTTTCAAACCGGCACCACCGCGCACTATAAACCCGGATCGGGCCATTAACATAGTCCTAGCTAACAAGAGAAAGGGGTAAAGAGATATACCGAGCGATCCGTGTCCTTCGGTCTTCTCGTCGCCGTCCCGATCTCCCCGCGGAATCTCCGGTCTCCACCACGTCGCCGGAAGGGCACCACGTCGCCGGCTTCTTTTACGGGCTCCCGCCTCTGGTCCGAGGCAACTCGGGCACGAGGTTGGCGAGTCGACGTGCCCAAAATTTGCTGTAGAATGTAGTGTGGAACTTGTGTCTCATTTGGGGTATTGGAAGTTGCCTTTGGTGGAGGAAATGATATGAGCTTATGGGATTTTACAAAGCCAAAAGAGCAAAAATCCCACACCAAAAATATGGGACAGCCCCCTCCCTTCTTTGGACGACCATATCATGGAGAGAATAGAGTGGAGAGTGTGTGGCCAAATGAATATGGGTGTCTCCAATAATCAAGAGAGAGAAAGGGTGATCATTGACAAAAGAAAATGATCACAAACTAATCCAAACACTCCATGAATCATAATCCTCCATCATCACCAAACATCATCATCAAGTATGATGATACCAAGAGTGAACCATGATGAATAAGAAAGTCAAGCTATGATGACTAGAAGAAGTCAAATGGTGGAGGAATTATCATGAAACAACAAGATGCAAATAACACCCTCCACAAATGCTTAATTGCACAAATGCAAATAAACCCTCCTCCACCAATCTTCGGCCAATGAAAGATACAAAGAAAATTGGCCGAAACGGAAAACAAACTGGCAACTCCAAAAACTGATCCCGTAATAAATTACAGGAAAACCCCGCTGCTGTATATACATACCCGCATTTGTATTCCGACCGAAATACAAATGCAATGAGACAAAATCTACACTGTATAATACTAGGATCCGGCTTAAACCAAAGCCCGCTAGCATTAACCGTCCGATCCTGATCCGTGTAATACCGCACGTATCTGATCGAACCCTGCCATATCTCCATACGGCCTCTACAGCGTTTCGCCCGAAACTTAAGAAACTGGTCTGTGGGGGACTCTAAAGACTCGTCAACACCTTGGTTGTGGATTTAACCACTAGCACGTCAGAGGTATTAGCCTATACGTAATGGGCTACCAGGTATTGACCGAAAGGGTCGTCGATGAGCGAACTCATCCTGACACCCTACTGAGCCTGTCAGTGACAATACCCGTACAGTCCGGTCCGTTCGTCTATGAGCATCGCATGGCGGGCCTAGGGGGTTGGTAAAAGTCAGACCCCCAAAAGCGGTACAAGTCGTGTCGGAGTGTAGCCCAGAACACCCTGAGATACTACTGGAATACCTACCAGTAAATCTCCTGCCTTGGCCAAGGACTTTCATGTACTGGCTCTCCTAGACACAGCGCTGCCTCACCCCTAATACCGGGAGAGACGAACCCCTGAAGATCCGCTCACTGACTCCATGTGGCTCGGGACTGTACCCAACTAAAACCTGTTTGCACGTCTCCTTTGAGCGTGGTAGGGTAGTAATCAAAGTACAGTGGGAACTCACACGAGACAAATGACGATCCTCAGGTCGATGAACTATCATGTACACATGTCACCAGGGAACTGCTATCTGACGTCAGGTATAAAACCAACTAGCATGTTCCCGGCGAGTCCTGTCCGGTGTACTCATAACCCAATGAGCACCTGTATACAACTTAGGTGAACCAACTGACACCAGTGGCTTGTGAGACCGGCCACCGCCCCTTGTCGGGGTCTCGACTGTATACACTAGTCTACTTTGGAGTATCGATGCCCTATCTCGAAACTCCCACGACTAGGGACCTTTTAAGGATGTGCTTATAGACTACCAGCTCTCACGTATATGATCGCCCTCATACTGCTGGCAGTCAAGCAAGAATCCTAGGGGCTCTATCAACGTGTAATAGCGACCTGTCAGGTCACCTAAAGCAGTACACGATGATAAAGGTAAACCAGATAGCATACTATCATCTTGAGTAAGACTGTCCTACCGGGATAGGTCCTCCCTCAATCATTGCAATCACGTGCCTGTGATCCAATAATTGACTCTGAGGGCACTATCTCCAACAGATCATATACGTGAGAGTTGGGTGGTCTATAAGCACATTCTAAAATTGTCCCTAGTCGTGGGAGTTTCGAGACTGGGCATCGATACTCCGAGAGTAGACTAGTGTATAAAGATCGAGACCCCGACGAGGGGCGGTGGCTGGTCTCACAAGCTATTGGTGTCAATTGGTTCACCTAAGATGTATACAGGTGCTCATTGGGTTATGAGTACACTGGACGGACTCGCCGGGAACATGCTAGTTGGTATTATACATATTGTCAGATAGCAGTTCTCTGGTGACATGTGTATAGGTTAGTCTATCGACCTGCGATCGTCATTTGTCACGTGTGAGTTCCCACTGTGCTTTGATTACTACCCTACCACGGCTCAAAGGAGTCATGCAAACAGGTTTTATTTGGGTACAGTCCTGAGCCACATGGAGACAGTGAGAGGATCGTCAGGGGATTCGTCTCTCCCGGTATTGGGAGTTGATGTCGCAGTGTGCACGGGTGGCCATCACTAGAAATTCTTAGCCAAGGTAGTCGAGAATTACTGATTCGGATCAGTAGTTTCTCATGAGGTGATGGGCTTCATACCGACACTAAATATCGCGTTATTAGGGGTCTGACATTATCTACCCCTAGACTCGATGTGCGATACTCATAGACGAACGGACCGGACTGTGCGGATATTGTCACTGTCAGTCTAAGTAGGGTTTCAGGATGAGTTTGCTCGTCGGCCTCCTTTCGCTCAATACCTGGGCAGCCGTTACGTACAGCTAGTGCCACTGACGTGCTTGTGGTTAAACCCACTGCCAGCGTATTGACGAGTCTTTAGAGTCCCACACAGAGGGTTTCCCTGGTTCGGGCGAAACGTTGTAGAGGTCGTATGGTTTTATGGCAGGGTTCGATCATATTCGTGCACTAGTGCATGGATCATGATCTGACGGATAATACTAGTGGGCTTTGGTAAAGCCGGATCCTAATATTATATTGTTGGATTATTTTCGTCTCGTTGTTGTAACGTTTCCAAAATAATAAAATATTATTTTCGGGAATTTTTATAATTTAACAATATTTTAATGAATATTTTAATATTCGGGTATAATTAAATACAAATAAATGGGGAAAATTATGGAAAATTCTAAAATAGGGTATTTTATGGAATTATGCCATTTTAAAGTTTTAAGATTAGTTATATGCTAATTTGGTGCTAATCGCGATTAAAAATCGCTAATTGGATTTTTAGCTTTTTTGTGCAAAAATGTGCACATATCATTTTCCACACTTGTTACACTTGTGTTACATTTCTATTGCCATGGTTGTTCTTTTGGGTTCACTATTGGAGTGAGAAGGAAAAGAAAAAGGAAAAGAAAAGAAAAGGAAAAAAGTAGCATGATGATGAGAGAGAGAGACCAAGTCAACCTTCACTTTTTGAACCATACCCATCATTTCCTCACACCCATTTCTCTCTCCCCTCTCATGGAGCTGCTGCTGCTCCTGCTCCCTCTCATCTCCCTCCCCTTCACTTCATAGATCCCTCTCATTTCCCTCACCAAAACCCTATTCCCACTTCACAAAACTTGCTCCCAAGCTCACTAGCTACACTTTGAACCATACCCATCATTTCCTCAAGAATTTCCTTGAGTTGCCAAAGGAGGTAATTTCTGCACCTATTAGAGTATTATCTCATTTCTTGTGCATCAATACTAGTTTTGTGTGGATATGGTGTCGTTTGATGGATTTGTGAAACTTCAAGTTAGGGTTTATGTGAGATCTGAAATTAAAGATGAAATTGAGGATTTTGGTGACCTTAGAACCCCATGTGTGATGCTAATTTGGACCCAAACCTGAACTTGAAACCAGAATACGGATTTATGAGACGATGTCGGAGAAAAACTGTGAATCTGTGATCGTATTTAAGAATCTGCTATCACCCCGAGACCCCAAAAATAAAACTGAGTTGACAGTGAGATGTGCAGGCACCATGGAACCACCACACCAAACCCTAGCCCCCAACTCCAAAGTACGGCCGCCAATTTATTCCTTCTGGCCGCAAATTGCGGCCAGAGCAGGAGGGAATTGCCTCGATTTTTGTGCATGGCCCTATTTCCTCTATTCTTGACCCTGGGTATGTCTAGTTTTGACTGATTCCAGTTAGGGTAAAATCTGGGTTGATTTGCTTGAGTTGGCGTATGATTTATGAATTGTTTTATCACGGATTTTGGTATTTGGTGATTCATTCCTGTCGGGTGGCGTTTGGACGCCAACGACAAGTGGATATTGATCGTGTTTACATGCGAGTCGATAGGTTTTTACCTATGCGAGTTGCGTGTGCTATTTTGGTTTCCGATGTGATTTTCATGTGCTTTAGCGTTGTGATATACTTGTAGGTACCCTACGTGATGTTGAAGCGAAGAAGATGAAGATAGCGACATCGGCATTGGCACGCGAGAAGCAAGGTGAGTAGATTTATATCTACGGGGAGAAGTCGGGTGGATGGCGTATAGCACCCCCGCAGTCCGTGGTGATGTATACGAATACGTATACACACATACATTTATTATGTGTTGTTTAGGATTATTGATGGTAATCATGGTATTATTGGTGATAAGGATGTATTGGTTTAGTATAGTGCGAAACCCTAGAGTAGTGGTTGCAACCACACATACACGTACACATATACTTGCATGCATTCTTTTATTTATCTGTGCGTATATAGAGGTGTGTATATCTACACATGGGTATGGGACTATGTGTTCATACACGGGATTGAGGATGATACATGGGATTGAGATGAGCCGATGAGGTTTGATTGAGGCCGTGAGATTCGGCGATATGACAGAGTTCGTTTTTGTGATGTGATATGATGGTAGTGATACCGGATATGTGATGAGATGAATGTGATATTGACCCGTACCCAGCCATTGGGATGCCGTACGACGATTTACCGTATGAGCTTTATATTGATGTTAGATCCGCACTCATGACTCAAGGATGTTATATGATATACTGTATCGTACGTGGTACTATTGAGGCGAGATCACCGACTATATATATATGTATATCGACTCAGATTTAGGTGGTTTCCATACCCCTCCCGATTGACTTGATTGTTGGGTTCGTAGTTCGCATAGTAGGCGTTAGACTTGACCCGAGTCATACCTATTTCGAAACTAACGAATCGGGGATATTTTAAAGATTGGCAAAAGGGTTTATACGGATATTGTCAAACGACGCATCTTTTCTTAAAACACCGTAGTCCTTATTTTACCAAAAGCCCTGATTCGTCTTATTTCAAAAGGCAAGGTCGCATGTTATTTCTATTGAGGCAGGTTCTCTACTGTTGCGTTGATTATTCGATTCCGCATATTCATGCTATTTGCATTGCATCGCTTGTATTGTTGATATATTTCAGTCATGCTGCTAGGACACCAGCACCATTATCGATGATGCGTATGTTCCGCGTACACTTGTTTGCCGGCTCACACACTTCATCATCGATAATTGCCATATCACTACACTATAGTACTGTTGTATTCAGTGTATGTTGCCTACATTTCTTTACATGTCGCATACATCATGCTTTCTGATTATACGCATTGAGATATGTTGTTTCCATGATATTTCTGGATTTTGGGAACCGTGGGTGTTTCAAAAGGGGAATATGTAATTGTTTTAAAACCCAGTTACCCTTGATATGATATTTCAGTGCGTCCACCATGTGTTTTCTCGGTGCTGAGAGTGACATGTGAAACCCGATTCGAGGAGGCGGATGTGTTAGTTGTGTGTATGCCCTAGAGGCCAGTATTGTACAGATGATGTATATTATATTGGATGCTTGGACATATATAGAGATGACTTTCTTGCTCGATATGATAGATGCTATCTGGTTACTCTTTATCTTAACATGTACACTTGTCTCTTTAAACTGTCTTATAGTTACATGTTGGTAAAGCCCTTAGGATGTGTACTTGACTACCTGGATTATGATGCAGATCATACTAGTGGGGACATGGTAGTCCATAAGTACATCCTTCAAGGTCCCTAGCCGTGGGTGTATCGAGACGGGGCATCGATATACCAGAGTAGACTGGCGTATACGCTTCTCGACCCATGAGATGGGCGATGGATGATCCCATATCCATTGGTGTTTGACATCAGAGATAGTATACGGGTGCTCAGTGTAGACTCGGTACACTGGACGGACTCGCCGAGAACTCCCAGATGGTATTATACCTCACGTCAGATGGCAGTTCTCAGGTGACACTTGTGCAGGTTAGTCTGTAGATCCGATATCGTCATAGAGTCTTATGTGATTCCCACTGTGCTTTGATCTCTACCTTACCACGTCCATGAGGGCGTGCAAAACGGTGGTTTTTGGGCACAGTCCCGAGTCACATGGAGGCAATGAGCGATAGGAGGGGTTTCGTCTCTCCCGGTATTGGGGGTTGATGTTGCGCTGTGCTCGATTGGCCGTAACAGGGAAGTCCCTAGCCAGGGCTGATAAGAGATTTGCTGGTAAGTGTTACCAGTAGTTTCTCGACCCGTTATGAGCCTCACATCGGCACGACTTATCGGTTATTGGGGTCTGACGTATACCACCCCTAGACTTGATATCCGACATATCAGACGAACAGACCGGACTGTACGGTAAGTGTTACAGGTTGGATTCACAGGAGTGTGAGCGGGCTAGCTCATCGATCTTCTGATCGCTCAATACCCGAGTGGCCGTTACGTTTAGCAGACCGCTTGCGGCTTGTGGGTGATTGATATGATCATCATCTGCTGCCGGCGTGTTGACGAGTCTTTAGAGTCCTACACAGAGGTTTCCTGGCTCAAGCGAAACGATATAGGAGTGCATATGAGATATGTGCGGGACCGAGAATAATGCGTGTATGCGATACCGCATTTCATTCTCGCGATGAATGTTTCGAATGGTTGTATACGATATAACCTAGTTATCGAATCATTGATTCGATAAATCGATACATAGGATACTAGTCGGTTATATGCGATATGACCGGATCGTTAAATCAAGTGTTGATTTAATGATTTAATGTATAATTATATATTTGATATATTACTTTGCATTAACTAGTATTGGTTCACTTTAAATGGATATTCTCACTTGATGTGCAAGTTGTATATGTGATATACTTTTGTGCACATGTTTGTATCATGTTTGATGATGCATGTTTAATTGGTTAAGTGTAAAGAATCAAACCATGGTTAAAAAGATGATTAGTGTTTTGCTTATTCATTTATTTATTTATTCATTTATTTGGAAAAGATTTTGGAGAGAATGGTGGCTTTCTTTGTTTCTAGTTGAAGCTTCATGAAGCTTTGACTTTGTAACCATTCTTGTCTTCATGCTTAACCCTAACCATTCCAAGTAACCATGGTCTATTCTCTACACTCTACCATAGTTAGTATATGATAAGTATCTATTTTCTTTTCATTTTTAAAAAAGGCTTATGATATTCTAGCGTCATCTTCTTCTTCATCTTCAAAGAAAAAGCTTAAGTCCATTAATGGCAACTTGAGCTAAAGTGTGAGAAATCCAATTCTAAAGTGAACCCACCTCCTATTTCTTCACCCTCTATCTCTTGCCAAGTAGTATAGGGTGTTTTCTTCACAAGTTTCACAACTTGATGGAGTTGGAGCTTGAACTTGTGATGCCTCGACGTAGATCATCTTCGGCACGAAGCCGACGACCTAGCCCGCCCATTACTCCGATCAAGCCGACGATTGAGTCCGGGATTCGAGATGGACAGCGAGAGGATGCCTACGTGGAGCTAAGGAAGTGGAGAACCAGATCTACAAAGGTTGTAGCCTCTCTCCTTTAGTTAAGATGTTAACTTGTTTCGTTTTTCGCCTAAACTCTAGTCAACAATCCGTATTAGGGTTTCTCGGCACCCGTAAAATTGTAAATTGGCATGGTTGATGCCTTGTGAGACTTCATTTGTGTGCCTAGAAACCCTACAGCGGTATCAGAGCCTAGCTATAGCCTTAGGCGAAGTCTAGACGACGTTTGAAACCCGATCGAACCGAAACCCTAATTCCCGATATGCTCTCTGGACTTTTTCTGAAATCTGGGATTTTTCCACATTAAAAATGCTTAAAAAATTCAGCAGGGAATTCTAAGAATTACGGTGCAAAAATTATCTAATGAAACCTTTAAAGCGCGGCGGAACCGCAGCAGAAGCCTGGCTTATGCGGCGGTTCCGCGGCCACTTGATAGGATTTGCCTCCATACTTTGCACAGTAATTCATGGTTTCAGCAGCTGAGATTTCTGGGAATTTTTAAATTTAACTCAAGAGTTGAGTGTTTTGGGTTGTATTGGGAGTTCGTAGATTCGATCGGATTATCAGACTTCGTCTATGTGTTTTTCCGGATATTTTAGAATATGTTAAAAAGTTCGACCGGATGTAAATACCCAATCTTTCCCCTGCCAGGAAATTTCTAATTGTTGGACTTTTCCGCTGTTTAAGGACGTTCTGAGTAGTGCAAGTAACGCGATGGTCCCTCTAGAAGACAACAAACCTTAACTCGATTATGTGACCGTCTTGAACTGCCCTTTGAACCTTCGGGTTTGGGGCAGTACGGCGTGCCACATGTGAGGCGTTGGCTTGACCCTTCTACGGCTGGACCGTTGGTACTGAGGCATGAAGTGAATGTCTTTGAACTTATTTCATGTGTTGAACGGTTTCGGGAAAACTTGGGTGTTCGAATGTTCGATCGGAAAGTTTAATATTTTCTATTTGTCCGGAATGTGATACAATAATTGGAATTCACAAACAGTTATGAGATAACTGGATGAATGTTATAAATCTAGCGGTTTAGTCTCACTTGATATTGAAAAGAGTTTTCAATAATGGGACTAAAATACGGGGTTTATAATTGTTAGGCATGTGATGTCTAAGTATTTCATTTGATTAGGCATGCGATGTCTAAGGAGGTTGCGGATTCCAACTGTTGTAGTTTTACACTTTCTTTTCTGTGACCGTAAGTGTAATATGTGATATCGCCGGTTTCGTTGCTATATGTCAACGACAATTGGGATGCGCATATTTACTTACGTTGATGACATGTGTTGTTATGTGTTGCTGGATATGTTATATTGGATTGTCGTGTTCGAATAGCCGGGGGTTTTTATGTGAGATGAGTGTTTTTCATTTTCATTCATGTAAAAACTTGTATGTAATATTCTTTTATTGGGACAGTTCCAGGTTGCGGAAGTTGTCACCTTTTGTATATTATTTACTTTTCCGCATTAGGATAGACCCAAGGAGGGGAGCACAAGTAACCGGGTTCTAGGGTTCAGTGGGAGACCATCTCGAGGAGTCGAGTCCGGGTCTCCTAACCCTCTAATTGGTAGGGTTGCTTGCCGCTCTCATAAGGGTCTAGGGGTGTGGGATTGGCTATTCATCACGACCGTGGAATCCGTGTTTTATACTGGCTCATATTGAAAACACGGACGTCCTAGTATATCCAATGTTTCATATGTTTCTTCTGCTGCGATATCTGTGATGTGATCATGTGATGTTCTGTGATAGATACAGTATATAGTATATATGATATATTATATAGACGTTACTTATGTTTTACACCCGCGCTAGCCCTGCCCTGCTCTGTCGTTAGTTACCTAACCTAACGGTGCACGAGGGGACATCGAGGCGAATGCGGATGGCATAAGTGTACGTCGTATTTATCTGTGATGTTTAGGTATTTAAATGATGGGACTTCATTAATGTGATTAATGAAATAAAAGAAACCAAAAGATGTTGTAGAATCAAATTTTAAATAAAACAGGTAGCTACAGTTCTTGCTTTGCATAGCGGTATATATGATATACCCTGCACCTTATTCGATGAGGAAAGGACCGAGATCCCTTCACCGGGAGTGACTCCTTTAGAAATAACTGGAAGATGCTACACACTCGGTTTGTTTTTGATTGCTTCTATAGTTTCTGCTTTGTACAGTGATATATATGATATATCCCGCACCTCATTCGACGAAGAAAGGGCCGACGATCCCTTCACAGGGAGTGACCCCTTTAGCAAAACTAGAAAAGCCTCAAAATCATTCCATTTCAAAACTTCATTTGATTCTACAACGATATCAAGTTCATTACGCAATAGGTTTTCAGAAAAACCTGTCGTAGCCCTCCGTCATTTCAGATAAGTCCTGTTTAGTATTCGTGCTGCGTTTGTTGACCTTGTCAAGGCGCAGTGTGCGGTAGCTAACCAGTATTTATCTGCTTATGCATATGATGCAGATTGAGTTAGGGTAGTCGTACGGCCTTGTTGACCTTGTCAAGGGTCGTGCAGGTGGGTTTAATTCAATCAAGAAATGACGGGTTGAACTTGACTTACGGTCTATGGTTTGTTGACCTTGTCAAGGTCATAGATCGTTTGGGGCAAAAGCATTATCGGGAATTTCAAGTGTTGAAATTTGCAATGAGATTGCATACCTTCTATGAGATAGTTGGATCCCGATACCCACTGCGAGTAAGAGTTACTCCTGGGAGAGTTTTACACATTACAATTAGCCGATCAAGTAGGTGTCTAGAAAGGTGTCAACGGGGTTACGCCTCTGGGAAAACGAGGTTTACATTAATTAGGTTCGTGCGAAAGCACGGGGGACCTCCCTCAAAGTACCGACACTGGCCTGGCTGAAAGATTGGCGAACTTGTAGTGTGTAATTAATCCCGGCTAGTCTTTCCTTTTAGGGTTTGAAGGAAGATTTGATAAAAATCAGTGGGAGCCATCCTGATTAGATAAGATAATAACCAATCTGATCTTGTAAGAGCATACGCTAAAGTGTTTTCTTCTCTCTCTCTCCAGGTAGCGACCATGTCATGCCCTAATAAAGATAATAATATGGATGTATTGACCGAACCCGCATGTTATACTGTGCTGGGGAACGTTGGTTCCGTTCTTTCTTATAAGAGTTATAGGAATGAACAGGATATAGGGGAATACCAGGATTCCCATGCCACCCGAATGAAGAAAGTACATGATGATGCATTTTCTTCGGGTGTGTTCGTTACAGAGAACTGTTTCTCCATTTGCTCTACGTCCTGGGTATTAGATACCGGGTCAGGATCCCATATATGTAATCAGTTACATGGGCTTAGGAAAGGTAGAGAACTTGGAAAAGGTGATAAAGACATTAGAGTTGGAAATGGTGCAATTGTTGCAGCTAAGACTGTCGGGGAATATCACCTTGTATTACCAACTGGTAATACATTGGTTCTGAACGAATGCTATTACATGCCGAACCTGATATGCAACATTATATCGGTTTCTTTGTTGAGTAAAGAGGGATATAATTTTGTATTACAGGACAATGTTATGAACATTTTCCGTAACCAAAAGTTGGTTGGATCAGGCACGTTATGCAATGGCATTTATGTTCTAAATCAATCAACAGTTCTGAGCATAACAAACACACACAAGAGGAAGAGTTCAGAACTGAACGAATCCTTCTTGTGGCATTGTAGACTGGGTCACATCAATGCGACACGACTAGCTAAGTTGCATAAGGATGGATATTTGAAACCATTCGAATTTTCATCTTATGACACTTGCCAGTCATGTCTCAAAGGCAAGATGACCAAAACTCCGTTTACGGGACACGGAGAAAGAGATACTGAACTCTTGGGACTAATACATAGTGATGTATATGGTCCCATGTCTACACATGCCAGGGATGGTTCTTCATACTTCATTACATTCACTGACGATCTCTCAAGATATGGACATATGTACTTGATAAGACACAAGTCTGAAGCTTTTGAGAAATTTAGAGAATATAATCAAGAAGTCGAGAACCAAACCGGAAAAAGTATTAAAATCCTTCGATCTGATCGAGGAGGTGAATACTTGAGCAATGAATTCCTGGACTTCCTAAAAGAGAATGGGATTCTTTCTCAGCTGACTCCTGCATATACACCACAGCACAACGGTGTATCAGAACGGAGGAACCGCACCCTATTAGATATGGTGCGCTCCATGATGAGCACAGCTGAGTTACCTATTTCCTTTTGGGGATATGCGCTGGAAACAGCAGCATACCTATTGAATCAAGTTCCATCTAAATCTGTACCTAGCACACCATATGAGATATGGAGTGGAAAGAGGTCATATCTTAAACGAGTTAAGATATGGGGTTGTCCAGCCTATGTCAAAAGACAAAATCCGGACAAGCTCGAGGCACGGTCAGTTCTTTTCAAGTTTGTGGGATATCCAAAGAACTCATATGGGTATTTTTTCTACCACAGTGAGGAACAAAAAGTGTTTGTTGCTCAACATGCCACCTTTTTAGAAAAAGAATTCCTTGAAAAAGAAATTAGTGGCACAGTGGTAGAGCTGGAAGAAGTTCCAGATACACAAACCGTAACTGAACATTTAGTGGAACCAGAAGATTCAGAAGCTCCCAATGAACCTCAGCCTCTCCGCCGATCTAGTAGGGTTCCTCGCCAACCTAAGAGATACTACGGTTTTCTCATGGATAGTGGGAGCGAGGATTGCATCATGGAGGATGATGACCCAACTAGCTTCGAGCAGGCCACCACGAGTAGGGACTTAGTGAAATGGCTGGATGCAATGCGGTCCGAGATGGAATCCATGTACACCAACAAAGTATGGACTTTGGATGTTGCTCCTGAAGGGGTAAAACCCATCGGGAGCAAGTGGATCTTCAAGAAAAAACTTGGTGTAGATGGGAAAGTGGAGACTTTCAAAGCTAGACTTGTAGCAAAGGGTTTTCGTCAAAGACCAGGTGTGGACTATGACGAAACCTTTTCTCCAGTGGCTATGCTTAAATCCATCCGGATCATGCTTTCCATCGCTGCATATCATGATTACGAAATCTGGCAAATGGATGTTAAGACCGCCTTTCTAAATAGTGATTTAGAAGAGTGCGTGTACATGACTCAGCCAGAGGGCTTCGTAGACAGTGGGAGCAGCGGGAAGGTGTGCAAGCTGCTTAAATCCATTTATGGATTAAAGCAAGCATCGTGGAGTTGGAACATCTGCTTTGACGTCGTTATCAAAGAGTTTGATTTCGTCAAAAACCCAGATGAACCTTTTATTTACAAGAAGGTAGCAGAGAGTAAGGTAGTCTTCCTCGTATTGTACGTGGGCGACATACTCTTGATAGGAAATGATATTCCTATGCTGCAATCGGTCAAGCTCTTCTTATCACAAAGATTCTCAATGAAAGATCTTGGTGATGCCTCCTGCATATTGGGAATAAGGATCTACAGAGATAGATCCAAACGGATATTGGGATTGTCCCAATCCAGGTACATTGACACCATACTAAAGAGGTTTAGTATGGAAGAATCCAAGCGTGGGAACTTGCCCACGATCTCTGGAGTCACTCTCTCCAAAGAGATGTCTCCCAAGACTTATTTGGAGAGAGCTCGCATGCAAGGGATACCCTATGCTTCGGCTGTAGGCTCTATCATGTACGCGATGCTATGTACCAGACCCGACGTTGCATACTCACTAAGTGTAATGAGCAGGTATCAAGCTGATCGTGGAGAGAATCACTGGACAGCTGTGAAGAGCATTCTCAAGTACTTGCGAAGGACTAAAGAGATGCTCTTGGTGTATGGTAACGGAGAACTCCAAGTGGAGTCCTTTACCGATTCGAGCTTCCAGAGTGATAAGGACGACTCTAAGTCGCAGTCGGGCTTTGTCTTTACCCTTTACGGAGGGGCGGTTAGCTGGAAGAGTTCCAAGCAAGAAACCGTGGCAGACTCGACGATGGAGGCTGAATACATCGCTGCCAACGATGCTGCTAAAGAGGCTGTCTGGATCAAGAAGTTCATTACTGAACTTGGAGTGGTTCCATCCATTGAGCATCCAATACCTTTGTATTGCGATAACAATGGAGCGGTGGCTTTGGCCAAGGAACCCAGGTCCCATCAGCGATCCAGGCATATTCTGAGGCGGTATCACCTGATCCGGGAGATAGTTGATCGCCGGGAGATCGAGGTCAGGAGAGTTGACACGAAGAACAACACGGCAGATCCACTCACGAAGGCCATTCCCCAGATACAGTTTGAGAGACTCTTCGGGATGCTCGGTATGCGATACTACAGCAGCTGGCCCTAGTGCAAGTGGGAGATTGTTAGTTGTGTGTATGCCCTAGAGGCCAGTATTGTACAGATGATGTATATTATATTGGATGCATGGACATATATAGAGATGACTTTCTTGCTCGATATGATAGTATGCTATCTGGTTACTCTTTATCTTAACATGTACACTTGTCTCTTTAAACTGTCTTATAGTTACATGTTGGTAAAGCCCTTAGGATGTGTACTTGACTACCTGGATTATGATGCAGATCATACTAGTGGGGACATGGTAGTCCATAAGTACATCCTTCAAGGTCCCTAGTCGTGGGTGTATCGAGACGGGGCATCGATATACCAGAGTAGACTGGCGTATACGCTTCTCGACCCATGAGATGGGCGATGGATGATCCCATATCCATTGGTGTTTGACATCAGAGATAGTATACGGGTGCTCAGTGTAGACTCGGTACACTGGACGGACTCGCCGAGAACTCCCAGATGGTATTATACCTCACGTCAGATGGCGGTTCTCAGGTGACACTTGTGCAGGTTAGTCTGTAGACCCGAGATCGTCATAGAGTCTTGTGTGATTCCCACTGTGCTTTGATCTCCACCTTACCACGTCCATGAGGGCATGCAAAACGGTGGTTTTTGGGCACAGTCCCGAGTCACATGGAGGCAATGAGCGATAGGAGGGGTTTCGTCTCTTCCGGTATTGGGGGTTGATGTTGCGCTGTGCTCGATTGGCCGTAACAGGGAAGTCCCTGGCCAGGGCTGATCAGAGATTTGCTGGTAAGTGTTACCAGTAGTTTCTCGACCCGTTATGAGCCTCACATCGGCACGACTTATCGGTTATTGGGGTCTGACGTATACCACCCCTAGACTTGATATGCGACCTATCAGACGAACAAACCGGACTGTACGGTAAGTGTTACTAGTTGGATTCACAGGAGTGTGAGCGGGCTGGCTCGTCGATCTTCTGATCGCTCAATACCCGGGTGGCCGTTACGTTTAGCAGACCGCTTGCGGCTTGTGGGTGATTGATATGATCATCATCTGCTGCCGGCGTATTGACGAGTCTTTAGAGTCCTACACAGAGGTTTCCTGGCTCAAGCGAAACGATATAGGAGCGCATATGAGATATGTGCGGGACCGAGAATAATGCGTGTATGCGATACCGCATTTCATTCTCGCGATGAATGTTTCGAATGGTTGTATACGATATGACCTAGTTATCGAATCATTGATTCGATAAATCGGTACATAGGATACTAGTCGGTTATATGCGATATGACCGGATCGTTAAATCAAGTGTTGATTTAATGATTTAATGTATAATTATATATTTGATATATTACTTTGCATTAACTAGTATTGGTTCACTTTAAATGGATTTTCTCACTTGATATGCAAGTTGTATATGTGATATACTTTTGTGCACATGTTTGTATCATGTTTGATGATGCATGTTTAATTGGTTAAGTGTAAAGAATCAAACCATGGTTAAAAAGATGATTAGGGTTTTGCTTATTCATTTATTTATTTATTCATTTATTTGGAAAAGATTTTGGAGAGAATGGTGGCTTTCTTTGTTTCTAGTTGAAGTTTCATGAAGCTTTGACTTTGTAACCATTCTTGTCTTCATGCTTAACCCTAACCATTCCAAGTAACCATGGTCTATTCTCTACACTCTACCATAGTTAGTATATGATAAGTATCTATTTTCTTTTCATTTTTAAAAAAGGCTTATGATATTCTAGCTTCATCTTCTTCTTCATCTTCAAAGAAAAAGCTTAAGTCCATTAATGGCAACTTGAGCTAAAGTGTGAGAAATCCAATTCTAAAGTGAACCCACCTCCTATTTATTCACCCTCTACCTCTTGCCAAGTAGTATAGGGTGTTTTCTTCACAAGTTTCACAACTTGATGGAGTTGGAGCTTGAACTTGTGATGCCTCGACGTAGATCATCTTCGGCATGAAGCCGACGACCTAGCCCGCCCATTTCTCCGATCAAGCCGACGATTGAGTCCGGGATTCGAGATGGACAGCGAGAGGATGCCTACGTGGAGCTAAATAAGTGGAGAACCGGATCTACAAACGTTGTAGCCTCTCTCCTTTAGTTAAGATGTTAACTTGTTTCGTTTTTCTCCTAAACTCTAGTCAACAATCCGTATTAGGGTTTCTCGGCACCCGTAAAATTGTAAATTGGCATGGTTGATGCCTTGTAAGACTTCATTTGCGTGCCTAGAAACCCTACAGGATGAGTCCGATTGCGGGTACATGGTGGACCCGGTATGGTACCCCGGGGCGAGAACGGTTTCGCTGTGTAGTAGACGGTGAGCCTGGCAGTGGGACCACTACCTACCGGTGATTGGTTGGACCTAGCGGTTATTCGGAGGATACTGACCAGAGTCGATAGATGGATATGGGCATACTGCCGGGGCCGAGGACCGATACCGCAGACAGAGCCCGTGGGCCGATCTGGACTGACGGAGCCTGATATATGAGGATTTACGTGCCGATGCTCGGCACAGTTTTCATTATGTTTTCGAGTGTCGATGCTGGGCACTCCGTTTCTATGATTTTGACGTGTCGCGAGGGACACAGATGGTTTATATCCTCATATTATTCCCATGCACATGCTTTATGATATTTACATGCATGGTGGTTATTGTCATTGGATGACGAGTGGACGGGATCCACGTATATGCAGATTTGATTACATTGATCATACCCCACATTTATGATATGCTATTACCTGAGGCACTAGCACGAGCACTTGGCACTACACTCATGTATAGAGATTACATTGCCAGTTTAGCATGCTTCAGCTTTATTCATATTGAGGTTTATATATATATCTGATCGTATTGACCTAGGATGGGTCATACATTCGATCTCTGCTTGTTGATATTTTCTATTCACGAGTTGGCAACTCACCCCCGTTGTGCCACAGTCCTTGCAGGTTTTGCCGTACAGATTTCATTGCGGCTTTTTGGGCACATTGCTTCCATTACGGGTGACTTGCTTTGGTAGGTGGGTTCTTTGTATCAGAACCGCCATTGTACATTATTTATTCATTGTATCTAGAAATTCCATCAACCAAAACTTGTATATTGTTTCAGACTTAGAAAACAGTGTTTTATTATTTCGACCTTAGAGTCGCGCTTGTAGTATTATGGTTTTCTGGCTGTTTTGAGTTTCTTTTTGGATTTTGATTCTCACCCTTTGGCGTTGTATATTATTATTATTGCTTGCGTGGTTGTGACCGTCGATTGACGAAGAGCTAGCTCCCGCTTAGGGATGCCTTTTATCATTTCATATATATTATTCTTGTTGTACCCCATTCGGGGCCAATTTTTACAAAGGAAACTCTGCCGAAATTTTCAGGAAAGGTTACACATTTTTAAAAATGCATATTCGGCTTAGTTGTTTAAAAACTTTGATTTTTGAAACATGGTTTCTTTACTTCTTAAAACCAGTTTTCCTTATTTACTCTTTAAATGGTTTTAGATTTCTGGGCTTTTGGCTTACTTGGATCAGATGGGGCCCTATAGACTTCATATGGTTCAAGGGCCAGTCAC
This sequence comes from Agapanthus africanus, assembly GCA_030015575.1. NCBI lineage: Eukaryota > Viridiplantae > Streptophyta > Magnoliopsida > Asparagales > Amaryllidaceae > Agapanthus > Agapanthus africanus. The sequence goes on along the minus strand of CM057347.1, from coordinate 197,400,980 downwards.
GTGCTCTTTCAGGTCGTGACAAAGTTTGTATCAGAGCGCTAGGTTGACCTTGGTTCGAGTCTAAGTTTGACTATGTGGAGCCTAGGGCGTTATATATATACGGAACTTAGGCTTCACCTTACGGAACTTAGACTTAGTCGAGGGGGTATTAGTCCCGAACTTTCGTCGCGTAGGATGACCCTTGGTTGATGGAATAGGTGACTAAAGTAGAGTGACGTACCGTGGGTATGTTCCGCGACATACTTACGACACGCCACTCCGCTCAAGAAACCTTAGGTTGTACATTTCCTTGCACCGTATTATATTCCTTCCTATGATCTATCCTCATCGATACTGGTTATGGTTTTGCCGCCACGATTGCACGGGCAGAGTGAGATACGGCTCGAGTTGCGTCAACATGAGCTCGTCATGGACGAGGACTGACCAGGGCGTGATTCCAGAGATATACGATTGCATATTGAGGAGTAGTCTTATTGTTTTTTCGCGACATGAGCAATGGATTGATCGCTTTTATGAGATTTCTGGATGTGCTGATCGGCACCAGAGGATTGAGCTACTGATAGAGGCCAGCCACGATGTGATGACCGTTGATATTATCGCTTATCCAGGACGATTGAGGCGTTGTCCCTCGCACGGACGAAGGAGTCAGTTGTTCCTGCGGAAGATGAGCTATCGCCCAAATGATTGGAGCTACTGCAACATGAGCATATTCTTGGAGATATGATAATGAGTCGCTAGTCACCGAGGATTATTGACTAGGACATGTGGTTCGTTCGCTTACCCCGATGCAAGGTCATCAGATAGATTGATTCCAGCTAGAGGCGACTTCACGCAGATTCGTTGAGAGTCGATTGAGACGATCGAATGTCAGGAACCCATTTTCCAAGTTTAAAGTATTCGAAAAGACATGCAAGCGATTCTATGGACCCTTTAAAAGAATGAAACCCTAACTCGACATAATGACCGTGTGAAAGCCTTTGAACCTTAGGGTTTGCGGCAGTTCCGCGGCGCCATTAGTGAGGCTTGGGTTTGCCCTTCTACGGCTGGACCACCGATGCTGTGGTATGTACTCGATACTATTAAACTGTACCCGAGATGTTGAGCTCTTGGGGGATTATGAGGTTCTGACGAGTCGATCGGACGATTCGACATCATTCGGATATCATGTGATGGGACACTGCTTGGGAGACTCCAGATACGAGCGTAGCCGTTGGAGCGCAGCCTGTGTAGCCACGATGAGATGAGTCCGAATCAGTCGATATTGAAGCAGAGTGGAGTAAAGAGTTCGCATGAGATTTCAACGAGATGACGTTCCACTCCGCCGATGTTAGAGATGCGATATGCACGTTGAGGATGTGATCGGCTAGATATCTCCTACTGAGTGACGAAGATACCGAGTTCGTGATTTCAAGTCCGTGTTAGAGACTTCGGTGGGACCGTAGCCGAGGACATTGCAGTGCGCAGATAAAGACGCGACGTCAAATGGTCGATGATATAGACAAGCGGGACAAGAAGTTCGTGCGAGATGCAGATGAGCTGGTACTACACCCCGTTAAGATTAAAGGTCGGATATACATACAGAGGCGCAGGGATGCGACCAGCTTCCGAGGAGATGTTGTACTAAGGACGCGGATGTCCAGAGAGCGAGAAAAGATTATGCCAGAGTACCAGCCCCCATACAGTTTGGCTTAGGCAAGATCAGAAGAGACCTTGAGTAGGATTCCTTCCAGTACACTGCTGCAATAAGATTCGCACCAGGAGCAGATGCGTGATGTGCATTTAGAGGACCAGAGGTCGGCGCCAGAGATCTGCGGCTTTACGAGCGGTCGTGAGGATTGACCGAGTGATGACCTGAAAAGTGCCAGAGAGGAATCGTTCCTGTTAGCACACCTGACCGGGCCGATGAGCTGATGGACTGCGAGATTGGTAATCCACAGAGAAGATAAGGAACCAGTGGCAGAGGACGTCAGCCGTGAGCATGAGGCAAGTAGATATCTTGCGCCGCTAGCATTGGATGTACCGGCACCTTCTCGACCTCGAAGGAGGATATACCGACGACGGTATTTATGATTTATGATTTATGATTTGTGATTTTGTGATTTGATTATCACGTATCCGTCATCTTGGATTTCGGTATTTTGGGCGTTCTGTTTGCATGATTTAGTCTTGATGACTGAGTTTCATGGTATTTGTTCTCTTGCACCATGGTTGCACCTACTGGGTATTTATACCTTGCGCATAGTTATTATTCTGGAGGTATTGATGGTGATTTCATGCACTTTTAGTGTTTTGATTTGATTTGTGCACGCTGATGCACACGGTTGTGGGATTTTCCATCACGGTACACTTGATCTTGATTGAGCCGCATTATATATCGTCGATTTTGACCCTGATTTTGATGATTGATTCTTGCACTCCGTGCTTTTGATTGGACTTACGCATGTTCGACGTTTGCTATTGGATTTCGTGATTCCGTGCATGTTGAGTGCGCAGGGTTTAGATTTTCATTCGTGCACAATAGATGCACCGATTTGGATTTTGCGCATGTTGGGCGCATGTTTTGAGATACGATTTTGGGACACACTAGATGCACTAAATCGAGATTCTTCGTGCATGTCAGATGCACCTGTTTTGGCTGTCAGGCATACACGTTGCCTATGACAGATGCTTCGTGCACACCCGTTGCACCTAGATGTTGTTTTGTGCACCTGTATGGCACATATATGGATTTTGATTTCCGTGCGCACCAGATGCACAGGGTGGTGTTATGTGCATTTTTTGAGATTTATTCCTTTTGGAGCAGTACATTTTTATGATATTGGATATTGTTTTCATACTGAGCAGGACTAGTCAGAGGACAGTACCTGGATATATTTTGCATGCATTGATAGTTCGAAGGGATTTCCAAGAGCGAGCTATGGTCTCGATATATATATACCTGCGTGTCCGATATGACACGAAACGTTTTAAAAACAAGGAAACTTTTCTAAATTGTTCTCAAAACGGCGGAACATACCTATTAAACAAAGGATATATATATATATACGTATATAGTTATTTTCTTATGAAATACGTCCGCCACTGTGCAGTGTTACGCGCATCGCACAGCGACTTAAAAAGATTTGGCATGCATTTACATCAGCTATTTACATGTATAGATTGGATGTCTACATGTATAGTTCTGATCTATATCATATTGGTGTTGTATTGGATTTGACATTTGTGTCTTTACCATGACTCCGATGATTGCGGGATGCTTGATGGAGTGTTGCTTTTGAGTTATCTGCTCAGTACTCATGCGCATGCATTGCACTAGGGTACGTTTTATGTATTGCTGATCTCGGAGCCCCGAAGACTTGGAATTTGTATCGAAATGTTTTAGTATTTTGGGGTTTGAAATTTAAATTCGGGGACCGAATTTCTTTAAGGGGGTAGATTGTAACGTTTCCAAAATAATAAAATATTATTTTCGAGAATTTTTATAATTTAACATTATTTTAGTGAATATTTTAATATTCGGGTATAATTAAACACAAATAAATGGGGAAAAATTATGGAAAATTCTAAAATAGGGTATTTTATGGAATTATGCCATTTTAAAGTTTTAAGATTAGTTATATGCTAATTTGGTGCTAATCGCGATTAAAAATCGCTAATTGGATTTTTAGCTTTTTTGTGCAAAAATGTGCACATATCATTTTCCACACTTGTTACACTTGTGTTACATTTCTATTGCCATGGTTGTTCTTTTGGGTTCACTATTGGAGTGAGAAGGAAAAGAAAAAGGAAATGAAAAGAAAAGGAAAAAAGTAGCATGATGACGAGAGAGAGAGACCAAGTCAACCCTCACTTTTTGAACCATACCCATCATTTCCTCACACCCATTTCTCTCCCCCCCTCTCATGGAGCTGCTGCTGCTCCTGCTCCCTCTCATCTCCCTCCCCTTCACTTCATAGATCCCTCTCATTTCCCTCACCAAAACCCCATTCCCACTTCACAAAACTTGTTCCTAAGCTCACTAGCTACACTTTGAACCTAGCAAGATTGGATTTGGAGGACTTTGAGCAACTCAAGAATTTTCTTGAGTTGCCAAAGGAGGTAATTTCTGCACCTATTAGAGTAGTATCTCATTTCTTGTGCATCAATACTAGTTTTGTATCGATATGGTGTCGTTTGATGGATTTGTGAAATTTCAAGTTAGGGTTTATGTGAGATCTGAAATTAAAGATGAAATTGAGGATTTTGGAGACCTTAGAACCCCATGTATGATGCTAATTTGGACCCAAACCTGAGCTTGAAACCAGAATACGGATTTATGAGACGATGTCGGAGAAAAACTGTGAATCTGTGATCGTATTTAAGAATCTGCTATCACCCCGAGACCCCAAAAATAAAACTGAGTTGACGGTGAGATGTGCAGGCACCATGGAACCACAACACCAAACCCTAGCCCCCAACTCCAAAGTACGGCCGCCAATTTATTCCTTCTGGCCACAAATTGCGGCCAGAGCAGGAGGGAATTGCCTCGATTTTTGTGCATGGCCCTATTTCCTCTATTCTTGACCCTGGGTATGTCTAGTTTTGACTGATTCCAGTTAGGGTAAAATCTGGGTTGATTTGCTTGAGTTGGCGTATGATTTACGACTTGTTTTAGCATGGATTTTGGTATTTGGTGATTCATTCCTGTCGGGTGGCGTTTGGACGTCAACGACAAGTGGATATTGATCGTGTTTACATGCGAGTCGATAGGTTTTTACCTATGCGAGTAGCGTGTGGTATTTTGGTTTCCGATGTGATTTTCATGTGCTTTAGCGTTGTGATATACTTGTAGGTACCCTACGTGATGTTGAGGCGAAGAAGATGAAGATAGCGACATCGGCATTGGCACGCGAGAAGCAAGGTGAGTAGATTTATATCTACGGGGAGAAGTCGGGTGGATGGCGTATAGCACCCCCGCAGTCTGTGGTGATGTATACGAATACGTATACACACATACATTTATTATGTGTTGTTTAGGATTATTGATGGTAATAATGGTATTATTGGTGATAAGGATGTATTGGTTTAGTATAGTGCGAAACGCTAGAGTAGTGGTTGCACCCACACATACACGTACACATATACTTGCATGCATTCTTTCATTTATCTGTGCGCATATAGAGGTGTGTATATCTACACATGGGTATGGGACTATGTGTTCATATACGGGATTGAGGGTGATACATGGGATTGAGATGAGTCGATGAGGTTTGATTGAGGCTGTGAGATTCGGCGATATGACAGAGTTCGTTTTTGTGATGTGGTATGATGGTAGTGATACCGGATATGTGATGAGATGAATGTGATATTGACCCGTACCCAGCCATTGGGATGCCGTACGACGATTTACCGTACGAGCTTTATATTGATGTTAGATCCGCACTCATGACTCAAGGATGTTATATGATATACTGTATCGTACGTGATACTATTGAGGCGAGATCACCGACTATATATATATATGTATATCGACTCAGATTTAGGTGGTTTCCATACCCCTCCCGATTGACTTGATTGTTGGATTCGTAGTTCGCATAGTAGGCGTTAGACTTGACCCGAGTCATACCTATTTCAAAACTAACGAATCGGGGATATTTTAAAGATAGGCAAAAGGGTTTATACGGATATTTTCAAACGACGCATCTTTTCTTAAAACACCGTAGCCCTTATTTTACCAAAAGCCCTGATTCGTCTTATTTCAAAAGGCAAGGTCGCATGTTATATCTATTGAGGCAGGTTCTCTACTGTTGCGTTGATTATTCGATTCCGCATATTCATGCTATTTGCATTGCATCGCTTGTATTGTTGATATATTTCAGTCATGCTGCTAGGACACCAGCACCATTATCGATGATGCGTATGTTCCACGTACACTTGTTTGCCGGCTCACACACTTCATCATCGATAATTGCCATGTCACTATACTGTAGTACTGTTGCATTCAGTGTATGTTGCCTACATTTCTTTACATGTCGCATACATCATGCTTTCTGATTATACGCATTGAGATATGTTGTTTCCATGATATTTCTGGTTTTTGGGAACCGTGGGTGTTTCAAAAGGGGAATATGTAATTGTTTTAAAACCCGGTTACCCTTGATATGATATTTCAGTGCGTCCACCATGTGTTTTCTCGGTGCTGAGAGCGACATGTGAAACCCGATTCGAAGAGGCGGATGAGGCCGATTGCGGGTACATGGTGGACCCGGTATGGTACCTCGAGGCGAGAACGGTTTCGCCGTGTAGTAGACGGTGAGCCTGGCAGTGGGACCACTACCTACCGGTGATTGGTTGGACCTGGCGGTTATCCGGAGGATACTGACCAGAGTCGATAGATGGATATGGGCGTACTGCCGGGGCCGAGGGCCGATACCGCAGACAGATCCTGTGGGCCGATCTGGACTGACGGAGCCCGATATATGAGGATTTACGTGCCGATGCTGGGCACAGTTTTCATGATGTTTTCGAGTGTCGATGCTGGGCACTCCGGTTCCATGATTTTGACGTGTCGCGAGGGACACAGATGGTTTATATCCTCATATTATTCCCATGCACATGCTTTATGATATTTACATGCATGATGGTTATTGTCATTGGGTGACGAGTGGACGGGATCCACGTATATGCAGATTTGATTACATTGATCATACCCCACATTTATGATATGCTATTACCTGAGGCACTAGCACGAGCACTTGGCACTACACTCATGTATAGAGATTACATTGCCAGTTTAGCATGCTTCAGCTTTATTCATATTGAGGTTTATATATATATCTGATCGTATTGACCTAGGATGGGTCATACATTCGATCACTGCTTGTTGATATTTTCTATTCACGAGTTGGCAACTCACCCCCGTTGTGCCACAGTCCTTGCAGGTTTTGCCGTACAGATTTCATTGCGGCTTTTCGGGCACATTGCTTCCATTACGGGTGACTTGCTTTGGTAGGTGGGTTCTTTGTATCAGAACCGCCATTGTACATTATTTATTCATTGTATCTAGAAATTCCATCAACCAAAACTTGTATATTGTTTCAGACTTATAAAACAGTGTTGTATTATTTCGACCTTAGAGTCGCGCTTGTGGTATTACGGTTTTCTGGCTGTTTTGAGTTTCTTTTTGGATTTTGATTCTCGCCCTTTAGCGTTGTATATTATTATTATTGCTTGCGTGGTTGTGACCGTCGATTGACGAAGAGCTAGCTCCCGCTTGGGGATGCCTTTTATCATTTCATATATATTATTCTTGTTGTACCCCATTCGGGGCCAATTTTTACAAAGGAAACTCTGCCGAAATTTTCAGGAAAGGTTACACATTTTTAAAAATGCATATTCGGCTTAGTTGTTTAAAAACTTTGATTTTCGAAACATGATTTCTTTACTTCTTAAAACCAGTTTTCCTTATTTACTCTTTAAATGGTTTTAGATTTCTGGACTTTTGGCTTACTTGGATCAGATGGGGTCCTATAGACTTCATATGGTTCAAGGGCCAGTCACGTGCTCTTTCGGGTCGTGACAGTTGTAGTCGTATTCAGCCGGAATATAGATGCAGGTATGTATATACGGATGAGAGGTATTCTTTTAATTCGTTATGAGTTTACTTTAGGGTTGCCATTTCTTTTCTTTGTATTAAACATTTAGGGTTTTTAAATGTTTAATATTGTTGTGATGGAAATTGTGAGTGCAAATCTTAGCATTTGGCATTGAATGGTGCATGTGCACTTGGTGACTCATGGTGTTGGGTCTTGTGAGATATTATTGTGAGTAGAGGCAGATCTTTTCTTGAAAAGGCTTTTCTTTAGTTGCTCACAATATATCTCACACAACTCATCTCAAGAAAACAACAGACACGTATTTTCTACACAAGCTAAAACTTGAGCTCACACTTCTTCACATGGCTTCTTCTTCAACCTCCACCCATTCCATCTCATGAGTAGAGATTCCTTGGGTGTTTTGAGACAAAGTATTCATAAACACACTCTATTTCATCTTGGCTATCTAGGCTAGCAAACTAGATACCGGAGTTGCTTCTGTTTTTCAAGAGGGAGCCCGTATTACTAATCCTCGACGTGGATCGTCTTCGACGAAGGAGACCGGAGATCGAACTTGATCGAGGATGCCGCGAGGAGCTTGGGGCAGAGGTTAAAGACCGAAGGACACGGATCGATAGGTATAACCTCTCCAAACTCATTTTATAGAACTAGTATAGGGTTAATGGTACGATCCGTCGATTAGGGTTCCGTTAGCGCCGATTTTTTATAGTTTTTGTTCCGTGTTTGGCCACGGATTGATGGCCGGGGTGCACCCGTAACCCAACATGGTATCAAAGCCAAGCCATTAACCGCATACTAGTTGTTTAGACGATGTTAAACTATTGAAACCGAAACAACTCCGAAACAATACCCGATATATTCTAGTTTCTGTCAGTTTTTTACGTGTCTTCTAAAATTATTTTAGCAACTGCAGAAGACTACTATGGTGACCACTAGACTGCACCCCAAATACGAGACAACTCCAACACTTTTGGGCCGGCCACAATAGGGAAAAATCCGGCCTGGCCGGTTTTTGAAGTGCTTATGGACTTGATTTTTGTAGTGTAGTTTAGTCTCTGGAATATTAGTTTAGTGGTATTGCTAGTTTAGCCCAGTTTTGATATGGTTTTATCTAGTAGTTTGAGGCTATTCGGGGTTATTTCGAACTCCATATTTCTAACATTGTTTAAAGTTTTACAGTACTTACATTACTCTCTGCGACCATGAATGTCATTAGAGCGGTACAACTTGTCTATTTGCTATAGTTCTTTTAGACGGGTTTGCGAAGTGACATTCACGTTGATGTTCTGTGTTGTGCTGTGTTTGTTGCAGATTCGTCGTGGTGGATAGCTTGGGTGCAATGATAGTCCAGTTTAGTTTTATTTGTACATTTGATATCGCGGGGAGAGCATCTGACATCTGGACTGCCGTCACTTCCTGTTTGTATATTATTTGTTTGGGGCACGACAGGGTTGAGGTCGATGTCAACGTTGTACATATTTTCTTTTCTGTACTAGGATTACCCCGTGATGGAGTGCACGGATAGCCGGGTTCTGGAGGGCAACGGGTTCGCATCTCATGGCGTTGAGACGGAGGGGGCCTCACTATAGAATTGGCGAGCTATTCGTCGCACTCGTAGGGGGTACAGGTTGACCCAAGGAGGGGTGCTCAAGTTACCGGATTCCGTGAATTGCAGGGTGGCCCATTCACTTTGATGAAGAGGGCTGCCTCGCTTCTAGTTTTGGCGGGTAACTTGCTGCGCTTGTAGGGGTCTAGGTTTTCATTGCACAGGCTATCCACATGACCTGGGGAACGTCGGGTTTCACTTGCGGCTCAAAGGAAACCCAGGGCACCCATATTTTCTGTATTGTTCTGTGATGCTTATCGCTATTATGTGATGTTGCATTTATCACGCCTGGAGCAATTATTATATATTGCTCAATATATATTAGTAGATGTTGTATATGTTTTACACCCGCGCTAGTCCAGTCCCTGCACTGTCGTTAGTTAAGTAACCTAACGGGTGATGACGGGACTCAGTGGCGAATGCGGATGGCATATACGTACATTATATTTTCGTTCTTTTGTGGTGTGATTAATTGATGGGAAAACGTTGATTAAGATCAATGCAAGGTAAACAGACCAATTCGATATTGTTGGAACAATTTTCAAAAGTTGTTTTTACAAGGATATTTTCTTTTGTTTTGCACAGCGGTATTCGGTTATGAATATCCAACACCTCATTCGACGAGGCAAGAGCCGAGATCCCTTCACCGGGAGTGACCTCTTGGGCAGAAGTTTCCGTCAGGGTAATAACTTCACTATAGTCAATTACTTTTTGCTTTGCATCTTGGTATTCAGTTGGAATATCCCGCACCTTATTCCACGAGGAAAGAGCCGAGATCCCTTCACCGAGAATGACCTCTTTAGGATAGTTTTTCGCCACTATATATTTATAAAAAGCTATCCGGTTCCTTCAACGATATCAAGTTCATTACGTTAAAAGTTTTTCGCCAAAAACCATTCGTTGCCCTCCATCATTTCAGACGGGTAGCACTTAATATTCATGCTATGTTTGTTGGCCTTCGTCACGGCATAGTGTATGGTAGCTATTTGTTACTTTTCTGTTGCATAGATAGATGCGTTGGTTTGGGGCAGTCGTACTACTATTTTGGCCTTCGTCAAGGGTATGTACGGGTGGGTTCAAATTAACCTGGATAATGACGGGTAGAACTTTACATGTGACTTATGATATGTTGGCCTTCATCAAGGTCATAAGAGCATGGGGTAAAAATCACATCGGGAGTTTCAAACATACAGGAAACTTGCCAGGCATGCGAATTCCTTCTGGAGTGTGATAACTTGAGTGGATTCCATCAGGTTATCATGCAATGATAGTTGGATCCCGATACCCACTGATGAGTTGGTTTACTCCTCGGGTGATTTTAGATGATCCCAACTAATTCTTCTTTCAGGTTTGGAGGAGAATTTGAGGATACAGTGGGAGATATCCTGAGTAGATAAAGTGATTGACCATTCTGATCTAGGTTAGAGTGCACGCTGAGTATTTCTTTTCTCTCTCTCTTTAGCAGCGACAATGTCCGGATCCTAGGCTATAACTCACTAACCAAGTTAACCGAACCTTCTTAAAACACATTGATTTTTGGATTGTCAGAGTTGCATACTTCGTTGCCACTCCTACTTTTACCCTTTGCATTTCTCCGGAACATTCCGTATCACTACGAAGATCCACATTTATTGGATATGACCATCGTATAGTTACATACGAACTCGAAGAAACTTTTTTCAGATTCGAGGACGGTTTTCGGTTCTGGAGAAATTGAATAGGACTATTCAATTGTCTTTTCCTTTTACCTTCTCTCAGGTTTTGAGGGCTTCTAGGATTAGGAGACGGTACACCTATTGCGCTTATTGGATAGTCTTCTTCCAAACCATAGGCAGGTGCCGAAAAGTGGGGAAGGAAGAAAACCAATTAGCCTAAGTGTGGTGTACAGAAGGTAATAAGTAAAGACGAATAAAGGGATTAGAAAGAGGGCAAAGTAAATTGGGACTGCTATCATTCACGACCAAACCACGTATTTCATCGCCATTCCTACTTCACATTTGAATTTCTCCAGAACACCCTGTATCACTACGAAGATCCACAGTTATTGGATAATACATATGAACTCGAAGGAACTTGTTCCAGTTCGAGGATGGATTCTGGTTCAGGAGAAATAGAATAAGGATTATTTAGTTGTCTTTTATCTTTACCTTCTCTCAGGTTGCGAGGGCTCCTAGGATTATGAGAGTACACCTATTACGGTTATTGGATAGTCTTCTTCCAAACCATAGGCTAGTGCCGAACGGTAGGGAAAGAAGAAAACCATTTAGCCTATGGGTGGTGTACAGAAGGTAATGAGTAAAGACAAATAAAGGGATTTGGAGAGATGACAAAGGAAATATACGGTTACAGTCATGAATCTGGATAGTGTAAGAGGCATTACTAGGAATATCCGGATACCCCTTCGAAACATTTTCATGTTTCAATTTCTCTGTGCATTGTTAATTGAAAACTGATTTCCCAATTAGATCCTTACTCCAGGGTATGTATTTACCAGGCTTGATTCTCACATCTGTATGGTTTTACTGATGATGAGTGGAAGTAAGTTGTTGGGAATTAGGTGATCATATCCTCATTATATTGGAATTCGTTGTAATTGGTGATATTTGAGGAAATCGCCTGGGGTTTTTGCCTGATAGCGGATATTTGGTTTTGAATTTCCGTTGTTATGCACCAATTTCAAACTGATATATCTGTACGTTTATTTTATAAAGTGAGATATATCTTTTTGAAATTATGTCCATGACATTTACTTATATCAGTTGATAGTTAGGAAAGGAGCATTAAACAACGGTGTAATTCTTCTTAACCATAGTACAGTTTTCAACCTACGACGCACAGGGTTTGAGTTATTAAACTCAGGGGACTTATACAAAGTATTGTATATTGTTCAGTGTCCATTAGGACAGAGGGGTTGGTGCTTGTACTATATTCTGTTTACTTGTGACTTCTCCAGTTTTAAATAAGTATTTCGTAGAAATACTGCTGGGTTCCCTAGGCGGCCACTGGGTTTCGAGAGACATCGACCATGGCTTTTTCAAAAAAATTGGCGCACTAAAGAACCCTAACGCTAGAAACTAAACTAGAGAATTAGACGAACAAGCATGTAAACATCTTTACATCTAAGTGAATGAGGAATACAACCTTTGTAAACTGGTCCTTCAATTCAATAGCTCCGTGTAGTAGTCCCTTCGCTCCAAGTAGTGATCTCCCGGACTCTAGTGAGGCTCCACAAGGTGAAATGAACAAGCTTGCTTGAAGTCTTCAAGGCCGAAGATGATCTACGTCGAGGAGACACAACTCAAGCTACCTCTTCACTAAGTGATGAACTAGTGAAGAAACAACCAAATCTAAATGGCTCGTAGAGAAGAGGTTGATGAAGTAGGAATTTTGCTCACTTTAGAAATAATTTTCTCACTATTTTTCTTCATCTCCCATTAACCTAGAGAGCTAAGCTCTTGATGAAGAAGAAGATGAAGAGAGAAGAGAATGAAACTCATGTGGTGAGAATAGCAACCATGGGTGAGTTAGTGTCAAACACTAACTCATGTAGAGAATAAACCATAGGTTAACAATAATGGTTGGGTTAATAAATATCTTCAGGTCAAACAAAATGAGTGGACTTGATCAATGGTTCCACAAGCTTCTACAAGCTTCAACCATGTGACAATTTCCAACTAATTTGATTTACTTTAAATAAATAAATCCTAACATTATTAATAAGCATAGTGTGAGTCTCATACAACCATGAAGTATGTGGCATCAAGCATGACACAAAATAATGTACATTAATATATATCACATATATACTAAGTGTACACAAGTGAGAAAAAGAATTCTTAAGTGAGCCAATATTAGTTAATGTAAGTTAATATATCAAATATATAATTATACATTAAATTATCAAATCAACACATGATTTAATAATCCAGCTATATCACATACAACCGACTAATATCACATATCGCGAGAATAGAATACGATATCACATACACGTATTAATCTCGGTCCCGCACATATCACATATGTGCTCCTACTTTGTTTCGCTTGAGCAAGGAAACCTCTGTGTAGGACTCTAAAAACTCGTCAATACACCGGCAGTAGGTGATGATCGAATCAGTCACCCATAAGCCGGAAGCGGTCTGCTAAACGTAACGGCCACCCGGGTATTGAGAGATCAGAAGATCAGCAAGCAAGCCTGCTCATACTCCTGTGAATCCAATCAATAACACTACCGTACAGTCCGGTCTCTTCATATGATATGTCGCATATCACATCCTGGGGATGGTATAACGTCAGACCCCAATAGCCTGATAAGTCATATCGATGCAAGGTACATAACGGTTCGAGAAACTACTAATAACACTTACCAGTAAATCTCAGCAACCCTGGCTAGGGATTTCCTGTAATGGCCAATCGATCATAGCGCAATATCAACCCTCAATACTGGGAGAGACGAATCCCCTCCTATCGCTCATTGCCTCCATGTGACTTGGGGATGTACCTAGAAACCACCATTTTGCACGATCTCTTGAACGTGGTAAGGTGGAAATCAAAGCACAGTAGGAATCACACAAGACTCTATGACGATCTCGGGTCGACAGACTAACATGTACCAGTGTCACCAGAGAGCTGCTATCTGACGATATGTATAATACAATCTAGGAGTTCTCGGTGAGTCCGTCCAGTATACCTAGTCTCCACTGAGCACCCGTATACCATCTCTGATGTCAAACACCAATGGATATGGGATCATCCATCGCCCATCATATGGGTCGAGAAGCGCATACGCTAGTCTACTCTGGAGTATCGATGCCCTGTCTCGATACTCCCACGACTAGGAACATTTCAAGGATGTACTTACCGACTACCATTGCCCCACTAGTATGATCTGCATCATAATCCTGGTAGTCAAGTACTCATCTTAAGGGCTTTATCAGCATGTAATAGAGAGACAATAAGTGTACATGTTAAGATAAAGTGCAACCAGATAGCATACTATCATGTCGAGCAAGAAAGTCCTCCCTACATATGTCCAAGCATCCACTACAATATACATCGTATGTACGGTAATGGCCTCTAGGGCATACATATAACTAACAATCTCCCACTTGCACTAAGGCTATTTGTTTTAGTATCTCATACTCAACGCCCCATAAAAGTCTCTCTAGGGAAAGGCCTTTTTGAGTGGATCCGCCGTGTTATCCTTCGCGTCAACTCTCCTAACCTCGATTCCTTGGATTTCAACCATCTCCCTGATCAGATGATACTATCCTCAGAATATGTCTGGATCGCTGATGGGACCAGCGTTCCTAGGCCAAAGCCATAACTCCATTGTTGTCACAATAACAATTATTGGACGTTCAATGGTAGGAACCATGTTCATCTCATGAACACGAACTATCCAGACATCCACTTTGGTAGCATTGTTGGTAGCGATGTATTCAGTCTTTATCGTTTAGTTTGCCATGGTATATAGCTTGGAACTCTTCCAACATACCGTCCCTCCACTGAGGGTAAAGAAAAAGCCTGTGACTGACTTTCAGTCGACCTTATCACTCTGGAAGCCAGAATTGGTAAAAGACCCCTACTGGAGTTTACCGTTACCAAAACCTTAAGAACATTTCTTCAGTGCTTCTCAAGTACTTAAGAATGTCCTTCATAGCTACCCAGTGATTCTCCCAAGATCCGATTGATTCCTAATCACTACACCTAGTGAGTCAGCTACATCTAGTCTGGTACATAACATCGCATACATGATAGAGTCTACCACCGAAGCATAGGGCATCCCTTATACGCGGGCTCTCTCCAAATCAGTCTTGGAAGACATCTTTTTGGAGAGAGTGATTCCTGAGTAAGTGGGCGAACCGCCACGCTTAGAATTTTCCATACTAAACCCTTTTAGTATGGTGTTAATGTACCTGGATTTGGGACACTCCCAACATCCACTTTGATCTATCATCATAGATCATATTCCACAACATGTAGTAGGTATCATCCAGATCATCTATGGAGAATCCTCGTGATAAGAGGAGCTTGACCGAGTGTAGCATAGTAAACCCTTTCCTATCAAGAGTATGTCATCTACGTATAATACGTGGAGGAAAACCTTACTCTCTACTACCTTCTTGTATATACAAGGTTCATCTACCTTTTTGATGAATTCAAACTCTTTAACTGCCACATCAAAACAGATGTTCCAACTCCGCGATGCGTGGTTTAATCCTAATGGATTTAAGCATAGCCACTGGAGAAAAGGTTTCATCGTAAACCATACATGGTTATTGACGAAAATCCTTTTCTTCTAGTCTCAACTTTTCCATTTACACCATGAATCATCTCAAGATCCACTTGCTCCCGATGGGTATTACCCCTTTAGGTGCAACTACAAAAGTCATACTTTGTTGGTGTACATGGATTCCATCTTTGATCGCATAGCATCCAGCCATTTCATAAAGTCCCTACTCTTGATAGCCTGCCTGAACCTGGTTGGGCCATCATCTACCATGGTGCAATCCTCGCTCCCACCATCACCGAGGAAACCGTAGTATCTTTCAGGTGGATGAGAAACCCTACCAGATTCGTGAAGAGGCTGAGGTTCGTTGGATACTATTGAATCCTTTGGTTTCACCAAATCATCAGATGTTAGTTTGTCCAGCTGGAACTCCTTCCAGTTCTACCTCATGACCACAAATTTCTTCGCAAGAAATTCCTTTTCTAAAAAGGTGGCACGCTGAGAAATAAAACACCTTTTGCTCCTCAGAATGGTAGAAGATATACTCTTGCTAATGTTCGGGATATCCAACAAACTTATACAGAACTGACCTTGTCTCGAGCTTGTCCGGATTTTGCTTTTCAACATAGGCCGGACAACCCCATATCTTAACTCGTTTAAGACATGGTCTCTTCCCATTCCGTATCTCATATGGACTGGTAGGCACTGATTTAGATGGAACCCTATTCAATAGGTATGTAGCTTCTCAAGTGCATAGCTCCAAAAGGAAACATGCAACTCAACAATACTCATCATAGAGTGCGCCATATCTCATAGGGCCGAAACCTCCGCCCCGATACACCGTTGTGTTGTGGTGTACTCGAAGGAGTATGCTGAGGGAGAATCACATTCTCCTTTAAATAATCCAGAAACTCCATGCCCAAGTATTCTCCTCCTCGATCACATCGAAGAACTTTAATAATTTTACCTGTCTGGTCCTTGACTTCAAGCTTATATTCCTTGAATTTCTCAAAAGTTTCAGACTCGTGTTTCAACAGGAACACATGTCCGAATCTTGAGAGATCGTCAATGAATGTAATGAAGTACAAAGAACCAACCCTGGCATTTGTAGACATAAGACTGTATACATCATCATGTATCCGTCCCAAGAGTTCAATAACTCTTTCTCTGTTTCTAGTAAACGGAGTATTGGTCATTGTATCTTTAAGACAAGACTGGAAAGTATTATAAAATGAAAAGTCGAACGGATTCAAATATTCACCCTTATATAACTTAGTTGGTCGTGTCACATTGATATGATCTAGTCTACAATGCCACAGGAAGGATTCGTTCATTTCGGAACTACTCCTCTAGTGTGTGTTCTATATACTTTGAACTGTGGTTTGATTTAGAACGTATATGCTATTTCATAACGTGCCTTATCCAATCAACTCTTGATTCAGAAAAATGTTCACAACATTATCCTACAATACAAAATTATATCCTTCTTTAATTGAATGAAGAAACTGATGTAATGTTGTATATCAGGTTCGACATCTAATAACATTTGTTTAGAATCAATGTATTTACCACTTGGTAATACAAGGTGATATCTGCCAACTGATTTGGCTGCAACAATTGCACCATTCTCTAACACTTAGAGACATATCACCCAATCCCAGTTTTCTACCTTTCTGTAGCCCATGTAACCGCTTACTTATGTGGGATCCTAATCCGGTATCTCATACCTAGGACGTAGAGGACACTGAGTAACAGTTCTTGGTAATGAACACACCCGAAGAATATGCATCAACATGCTTATTCCTCAATTGGGTCGCGTGGAAATCCGAATAATCCCCTATTTCCTGCTCGGACTTATAACAATTATAAGATAGAGCGGAACCAACGTTCCCCAGCTTAGTATAATAAGCAGGTTCAGTCAATGCATCCATATTATTATCTTGATTAAAACTTGACATGGTCTTTACCAGGAGAGAGAGAGAAGAAAACACTCTGCGTGCGCTCTTTCAAGATCAGATTGGTTATTATTTTATCTAATCAGGATGGCTCCCACTATTTTTATCAAATCTTCCTTCAAACCCTAAAAGGTAAGACTAGCCGGGATTAATTACACCCTATAAGTTCGCCAATTTTTTGGCCAGGCCAGTGTCGGTACTTTGAGGGAGGTTCCCCATTCTTTTGCATAGACCTAATTAAAATAAACTTCATTTTCCAAAGGGCATAACCCCGTTAACATCTTTCTAGACTTTCTAGACTCCTACTTGATCGGCTAATTGTAATGTGTAAAGCTTTCCCAGGAGTAATTCTTACTCGCAGTGGGTATCGAGATCCAACTATCTCATAGAAGGTATGCAATCTCATTGCAAATTTCAACACTTGAAATTCCCGATAATATTCTGCCCCAAGCCTCCTATGACCTTGATAAAGACCAACAAACCATAGGATGCTAGTCAACTTCAACCCGTACATTTCATGATTGAATTGAACCCACCCGCACGACCCTTGACAAAGGCCAACAAGGTCGCACGACTACCCTAATCCAATCACATCATATGCTTTGCAGATAAGCACCAGTCAGCTACCGCACACTACGCCTTGACAAAGGCCAACAAACGTAGCACGAATACTAAGTAGTACTTATCTGAAATGACGGTGGGCTACGACAGGTTTTTAAGAAAACCTTTTGCGTAATGAACTTGATCTCATTGTAGAATTGGGTGATTTTGAAAAGGAGTGTTTTTGAGGCTTTTACTAGTTTTTCTAAAGAGGTCACTCCCGATGAAGGGATCTCGGCTCTTTCCTCATCGAATGAGGTGCTGGATATTTCATAAATACCACTATGCATATGCAAAGAAAGAACTAAAAAAGCAAACAAAATACAACACCTAGTGGGTTGTAGCATCTGCTAGTTTCACTAAAGAGGTCACTCCCGGTGAAGCGATCTCATCTCTTTCCTTATCAAATAAGGTGCTGGATATTCTACAAGGAATACCGCTATGCAAAGCAAGAACTAGAGCTACCAGTTTTTAATACAAGATTCCACATCATCTTTAGTTTTTTTTATTTCATTAATCTCATAAATGAAGTCCCATCAGTTATGCTTTCTAAGCATCACAGAAGAAACGAAAACTGCAATATTTATTATATATCATATATATAATATAAGCATTCGTCTCAGAGTATATAAAGTGATCACATCACAAAATATCAACAGCAGAAGAACACATATGAAATATTGGATATACTAGGAATTCCGTGTTTAAAATTAAGCCGGTAAAAAATGCGGATTCCACGGTCGTGATGAATAGCCAAACCCACAACCCTAGACCCCTATGAGAGCAGCAAGCAACCCTACCAATTCTAGAGTTAGGAGACCCGGTCTTAACTCCTTGAGATGGTATCCCACTGGACACTAGAACCCGGTTACTTGTGCTCCTCACCTTGGGTCTATCCTAATGCGGAAAAGTAAATAATATACATTAATGGTGACATCATCCTCAACCCGGAAGTGCCCCAATAAAAGAATATTACATACAAGTTTTTACATGAATGAAAATGAAAAAAAACTCATCTCATATAAAAAAAACCGGCTATTCAAACACGACGATCCAATATAACATATCACAGCAACACATATCATCTAATGTCATCAACGTAAGTAAATATGCGTATCCCAATTGTCGTTGACATATAGCAACGAACCGGCGATACACCACATATTACACTTACAGTTGCAGAAAAGAAAGTGAAAAACTACAGCAATTGGAATCCGCAACCACCTTAAACATTATAAACCCAATGTAAAACATACTTTGGATTTCATGCCTAACCAAATGAATTCCAAAGACATGATAAACCCGGAATATCACATATTCCGAATTTCATGCCTAATAATTATAAACCCCGCATTTTAGTCTCGATATTGAAAACACTTTTCGATAACCAGTCGGGTAATTCAACAAGATTCCCGAGATCCTGATCTAATACTCATCGAAAACTTTAGTAGACGGCCGCACCTCCCATGTCATCGACGAAATGCAATTAGGAGGAACACCGCGGCCGCGAGCACCCGAACGGATGCTTTTGGCAACGGGGTTCTCCTACAGCCATTTGGTCGGGGCTATGGGGCGTGGCTATCTAGTAAGGTTACCCGGCGAGTATCCGCGTACGCTATATGATTGCGACGGACTTTTGATCCACATCAAAATCCCGTAGCAACCGATCAAATGAGACTAACTTGCTAGATTTATAAAATTCAAATTAGTTTTCACAAAACTAAATTTGTGGATTCCAAATATTGTATCACAATCACAGATAGCTAGACGATGTTAAACTTTTCGATCGAATAAAAAAACACCGAAAATTTCCCAAAG
Organism: Agapanthus africanus; assembly: GCA_030015575.1. Taxonomy (NCBI): domain Eukaryota; kingdom Viridiplantae; phylum Streptophyta; class Magnoliopsida; order Asparagales; family Amaryllidaceae; genus Agapanthus; species Agapanthus africanus. Next base: position 197,381,174 of record CM057347.1, on the reverse strand, counting down.
ATCTCAACACTTGAGCGGAGTTTAAAAATTACTCAGAACATGCCACAGCACCTATGGAACAACTGTAGAAGGGTCAACCCTTGCCTCACCTATGGCGCCGCGGAACTACCATAAACCCTAGGGTTTGGTGGCGGTTCCGACGGTCACAAAATCGAGATAGGGTTTCGTTCATCTAGAGGGTCCATAGAAAACACTTGCATGATTTTCTAAAGATTTCAAACTTGGAAAAAATCCAACTCTTGTAAAATTTCCAGCGAGGGAAAATATGGGTTATTGATATCCGTTCGAACTTTTTAACGTCGTCTAAATAACTTAAAACGATGTTAGAATTACGACTACGAAGCACTCCGAATTGCCTTTGCCCAAAGATAACATCACATGCAAATTTAGCAAAAACAAGCAACACCTGAAATACCAAAACCCAGAGACTGGAACACCCTAGAAAATTCAACCCTGAACTAGCCTACAAAACTGAGCAGGCCGGTTTTTCTTCACATGTGGCCGACCATTTTCCGGCAAGAGGGGCTCAAATTTCTAAGGTGTTCTTGTTACATCTCATGCAACATTCTACAACTGCTAAAAAAATTTTAGACTCTCTGAAAATTTCGACAGAAACAGGGTTTATAGTTCGAGTGTTTCGGAGTTGTTTCGGTTTCGTAATACTACAACATCGTCTAATTCTCTAGCATAGCTCTGATACCACTGCCGGGTTCCCTAGACGGCCGCTGGGTTTCGGGAGACATCGACCATGGCTTTTTCAAAAAAAAATTGGCACGCTAAAGAACCCTAATGCAAGAATCTAAACTAGAGAATTAGACGAACAAGCATGTAAAAATCTTTACATCTAAGTGAACCAGGAATACAACCTTTGTAAACCGGTCCTTCACTTCAATAGCTCCGTGTAGTAGTCTCTTCGTTCCAAGTAGTGATCTCCCGGACTTTAGTGAGGCTCCATAAGGTAAAATGAACAAGCTTGCTTGAAGTCTTCGAGGCCGAAAATGATCTACGTCGAGGAGACACTAACTCAAGTTACCTCTTCACTAAGTGATGAACTAGTGAAGAAACAACCCAATCTAAATGGCTAGTAGAGAAGAGGTTGATGAAGTAGGAATTATTCTCACTTTAGAAATAATTTTCTCACTATTTTTCTTCATCTCCCATTAACCTAGAGCGCTAAGCTTTTGATGAAGAAGAAGATGAAGAGAGAAGATGTCACGACCCGAAATTGGCACGTGATGGCCCTTAAACTACGCAACGTCTACAGGCGTAACGCAATTTAAGTAAGCCGAAAACCCAACAATCTAAACCATCAAAATTAGTAAGAAATAAGAATAGTTTTTAAAACCTTTAAAATCTCAACCTAAATTTTTTAAAAGTCCATCTTTATTTCCTTTAAAATTTTGGCAGCACCTCCAATGTAAAAACCAGCCCCAAAAATGGGTACAACATAAATATAAGTAAAGCATCCCCAACGTGAACAAATCCACGCCCAACGGCGGAAAACAACCATCACAACAGATATATGACGCCGTAGCTAAGAAATAAAAGACGATATAAGTAAAACTGCATAAAAGACATCCAAGTCACCAAAATATACAATATCGTCCTCACATCAAGTCTCTAAGTCATACACATGAAAGTAGTAGATGGAGAGTACATGGATACAACGAATATACAATAAACAACCTTGGATAACCGTAAATCCCACCTAAGCAAAACTGCACACTGTGAGCCGAAGCGGTATCCGCTGCAAAAGATGATGTGATAGATGAATAGCTTGCCTCGACTACTGTGGAGAACAACTTGCGAAACACTGTGGCACAACGGGGGTGAGTTGCCAACTCATGAATAATAAATAACATATGCAGGTGTTACGACCCGAAATAGCATGTGACTGGCCCTTGAATCATATGAAGTCTATAGGACCTCATCTAATTCAAGTAAGCCAAAAGCCCAGAAATCTAAAACCATTTTAAATAATAAATGAAGGAAAACTAGTTTTAAAGAAGTGAAGAAAACGTGTTTTAAAAACAAGGTTTTTAAATAAGTAAGCCGAATATGCATTTTTAAAATCCCAAGTCTTTTCTGAAAATTTCGGCAGAGTTTCCTTTGTAAAAACTGGCCCCAAACGGGGTACAACAAGAAAAATATATACATCAATGATAAAAGGTATCCCCAAGCGGGAGCTAGCTCTTCGTTAATTGACGGTCATAATCATGCAAGCAATATAATATACAACACCGAAGGGCGAGGATCAAAACTCAAAAGAAACTCAAAATCATCAAGAAAACCATAATAATACAACGCACGACTCTAAGGTCGAAGTAATACACAACTGGTTTCTAAGTCTGAAAAAATATACAAATTTGGTTGATGGAATTACTAGATACAATTAAAATAAATAAAAGGGTGGTCACGATGCGAGTGAACCCACCTACCAAAGCAATCACCCAGAAAGGAAGCAGTGTGCCAGAAAGCCGCAATGAAACCTGTACGGCAAGACCTGCAAGAAACTGTGGTACAACGGGGGTGAGTTACCAACTCGTGAGTAGAAAAATATCTACAAGAAGAAATCGAATAAACAATGACTCCTAGGTCAACTATATCATAAAGGTAATAATATGATATCTAGGGTGACCGGGTCGTATATGTGCCAACAATGTAATCAACACCTAAGTGTATGCGGATATCATCCAATCCTATAATCAATGTAGGTATGCATGTGGATCTCGTCCAACCACATGATCAATGTATGCATGCACGTAAATATCGCAAAAGAGTGTGCATGAAAGTATGAGAATATAAATCAACGGTGTCTCTCGCGACACATCAAAATCATGGAACCTGGGTGTCCAACATCGACACCCGAAAACATCATGAAACCCATGTCCAGCATCGACACGTAAATCCTCATATCTCTGGCTCCGTCAGTCCGAATCCGCCCACGGGCTCCGTCTGCGGAATCGGCCCTCGGCCCCGGCAGTACGGGTCGGCCCGTATCCATCTCTCTTCTTTGGTCAGTATCCTCCGGATAACCGCCAGATCCAACCAATCACCGGTAGGTAGTAGTCCCTCTGCCAGGCTCACCGTCTACTGCACAGCGATCCATTCTCGCCCCGGGGTACCATACCGGGTCCGCCATGTACCCGCAATCGGCCTCATCCAGCCCCTCGATCGGGTTTCACATGTCACACGTCATAGAACCGAGAAAACGCATGGTGGACGCACTGAAATATCATATCAAGAGAAACCGGGTTTTTTAAAACAATACATGTTTTCCTTTGAAATAGCCACGGTTCTCAAATCCAGAAATCTCATGAAAACAGCATATCTCAATGCGTAAAAAGCGTAAAGCATGATTTATGCGACATATAATAGAAATGTGAGCATATCCGTGTATCATGCAACATAGAACAGTGATATAACATATTAAGGGAAAACCGTTCTTTTAAATGATTCTAGTTTTTAAAATATAACATGCGGTTCACAAATCCCAAATAATCAAGTTATCTATGCAGGTACAATATGTATATGCGCAAGTATGGATGTACCAATGTATGTGTGCCAATATTGATGTACAATATGCATATCATGATGCAGCAACCCTACTGTGTAGTGACATGGAAATTATCGATGATGAAGTGTGTGAGCCGGCGAATCTGTGTATGTGTAACATAGGCATCATCGATAATGGTGTAAGTGTACTAGCACAGGTATAAGTAATGCAATGCGAATAACATGAATGCAACATAAGGTAAATCGTCAGCTAAAAGTTATAAGGTATACATATCTAACATGATCGAGTCGGTGAATCTATCAATCGGCATCTAGCCTCACAGCATCACGTACGGTATAATCCATCGCACGGCATCCTCTAGTCAAGGGTATTGATCAATCATCGAGTGAAACTCATCACACACGGAAAATCATCGTACGGCGGCAGTAAACCAAGAGGGATCCTATTATCCTATATGACAATGAGGGATACGAACCTAACGTCTCGTACGACAATCACACATGATTCACCACATATAAAAATATATCTATATACCTATGTCCTAGGTCACATCCATAACAATCTCATATCAGGGGACCGGCAGGGTATCAATCATCTCAAACGACTCGTATCCGTATACCAACATATCACCAAATCATCATATCACGTCATATGTTCTTTCAGCGTATTTATATCTCATATCAAGTCGAGTTTACATAAACATTCTATCTCTACTATAACTATAAGTATCTAATCTAACATACACACCCGAACCATACAATCAGATTTTTAATGAAGCGAATCGTAGTTTTGAAAATAGGGGTTACGGTGTTTTTAAGAAAAAGATATCATTTGAAATTCCGTATCGTCTCTCAAGGTATTTGTTTAAAAGATGCATACGATTCTTCAGTTTGGAAAATAGGTATGGTTCGGACGACATATCTACGTCGACTATCTAGTCTTATAGTACCCTAAACGGCAATATCATCAAAAATCGTCCTCAAATCCCGTCATTTCATATTAGCCGTATCATGTCACTTCTAACTATCATTTAGCCTATCTGTAGTTTTCTATCAAAGGTTTCAATAATCATAATCCATATAAACAAATCGGTTTACATCAAAGTTTGCGGGGGTGCTATACGCCATCCACCCGACTTCCCCGGTAGATATAGATCCACTCACCTTACTTCTTGCGTGTCGATGTCGATGTCGCCACCATCTTCTTCATCGTATGAAATCTATGTGAAGGTACCTACATAAATAACATAATCGCAAATGCGTATTAAAATCACATCGGAAAACCAAAACGACACGCTAAGGCCTATAGGTTAGAACCAATGGACCGCGCCTTCAAAACCATCAAATAACACTCGATTTCAACTTACAAACGCCGAATGATTGAGGTACAACACAGATACAAAAATCCAGAATGCAAAATACGCAAAACGAAACCCCGAATCAAAACAGCAACTCTTGAAAATGGTCCCAGATTTTACCCTAGGTCAAATCAGCCAATTTTGCATATGCCAAGGGTCTAGTTTACTGGAGATGGAGCTACAGACCAAACACGAACCCAATTGAACCAGGTCTGGCCACAATTTACGGCCAAAAAGATTATATTTGCGGCCACAATGTGGAGTCGGGGGCTGGGGTCTTTAAGGTATGCTCTAAATCACCTACACATCTCTGTGTGTTTGCTAAATAATTTTCAGGCCACCCGGGTGTTAGCAGATTTCAATATACACACACAGAATCCACAATTCTTCCGATATCAGGTTTCTAAATCCGTATTCCGGGGTTCTAGTCTCTGGTTTCGGTCTGAATTCTAGCACTACGGGGTTAGTGTGGTCTCTACTCAGCTCAATTACACATCACAACACAAAAATTCCATAAACCCTAACTAGAATTTCCCAAGTCTCACTAAACGACACCAAATCGTTTCTAAACAAGCATAGATGTAAAAGTAATGGAAATACTAGGCTAATGGTTAAGAGAATACCTCATTTGGCAACTCAAGAAAATTCTTGAGTTGCCCCAAGTGTCCAGAATGCAAGCTTTCTTGGTCCGATGCGTTGCTAGTGAGCTCATGCACATTTTTAATGAAGTGAGTATTGGGTTTTGAGATGTTTTTAATGGTATTTGAGAGGATGAAGAGGGGGAAGGAGTGAGGGTAGCAACAGCAGCAGCAAGAGTGAGGGAGAAGAGAGAAGATGATGAAGAAATGAAGTAATGGGAGCTTGGTCCAAGGTTTGACCCTTTACCCTCTCATTCTCTCTCATGCCCATCCCTCCATTCTTTATTCAAATCCCTTTTTCTTTTCTTTTCCTTTTATTTTCTTCTCTTTAATCTTATAACCATGCATGATAAAAACAAGAAAGCATGAAGAAAAATGTAACAAGTGCTAAAAAAACATGTGCATGTTTTTCACAAAACAAGCTTAATGCGCGATTAGCGATATTTAATTGCGATTAGCACTAAATAGTGTATAATTAATCATAAAAACTTATAATTTGCACAATTCATATAAAACACCCTCTTTTTAGTAATTTCTATAATTTTCCAAAATTTTCCCCAAATTTATCGGTATTTAATTATACCGCCTTAATAAAATATTCAATATTTTATTATTTAATTATAAAAATTCCCAAAAATAATATTTTATTTTTCTGAAATGTTACAATCATCCCCCTTAAAGAAATTCGGTCCCCGAATTTAAATTTAAACCTCTCAAATACTAAAACATTTCAGTAAAAGTCCAAGTCGTCGGGGCTCCGAAATCACCAATACATAAAACACATCGTAGTGCAATACACGCGCATGGAAAATGAGCAGATAACTCAAAATCAAAACTCCGTCAAGCATCCTGCAATCATCGGAGTCATGGTGAAGACATAAATGTCAAATCCAATACGAAAATCAATATGATATACATCAAAACTATACAAGTAAACATCTGAAGGAAATGCATGCCAAACCTTTCATGTTGCTGTGCGATGCGCGTATCGCGGCACAGTGGCGGACGTCTATTGTAAGAAAATAACGATATATGTATATATCTTTTGTTTAATATGTATGTTCCGACGTTTTGAAACAATTTAGAAGGGTTTCCTTGTTTAAAACGTTCTGTGTCTTATCAGACACGTAGATAAATACTGAGACTATAGCTCTCTTTTAGAAATCCCTTCGATAACTATCAATGCATGCAACATACATCCAGGTACTGTCCTCTGACTAGTCCTGCTCAGTACGAAAACAATAGTAAATATCATAAAAACGTACTGCTCCATAAGAAATCAACCCCAAAATGTGCATATGAATGCTACGTGCGTTTGGTGCGCACGGAAATCAAAATCCATATATGTTCCATACTTGTGCACAGAAACAACATCTATGTGCAACGGGTGTGCATGAAATACCTGTCAAAGGCAACGGGTGTTCCTGACAACAAATATTAGGTGCATCTGACATGCACGAAGAATCTCAATTTAGTGCATCTGGCGTGCACCCAAATCGTATCTCATAACATGCGCCCAACATGCTCGAAAATCCAAATCAGGTGCATCCATCATGCATGAATAAAATCTAAATCATGTGCATCCAACATGCATGAAATCTAATATCAAGCGCCGAACATGCGCAAAATCCAATCCAAGCGCATCAAATATGCGCAAGAATCCAATCAGGTGCACAAGGTGCACAAAATAAATATCGAGTATCACAATCGAAATTGACGGTATACAGCACATTTCATTCTAAATCCAAATCAGGTATACCGTGGTATATAATCTCACAACAATATGCATTAGCTTGCACAAAATCAAATCAAAATACTAAAAGTACATGAAAACTATGCCGAAAGCATGTAAGTCCATGCTACCTCTCCCGGTACTTTCGGGCATGCGGAATTTGGTGAAAAACAATTTTCTAGAGGCGGTAACATGGACTCAAAACCGGATCTTGGTTAAACAACTAACAACCTAACTAGGAGTTGTTAACTACTCGGTTAGGGGGTTATACCTTTCTTTCTTGAACTCCTTCGTCTTCAAGCCTCGATGGTTGTCCGGATCGGCTTCACCCCGTCGTCTCCTTGCGCCGAAGATCGATCCACCTGAAAGCTTCTACCTTTGGCTTCTTCTTCGGTCTTTGAAGAAACTAGTTCACTTGGTTTGCTAAACCTTATGAACTAGAGTGAGTAGAGAAGAGTGTGTTGGGATTTTCTCTATGGTTCTTGGTTCTCAACACATGAGACAAGTGAACCATAGACTAAAGAGAGGGAGAGCAAGAGGAAGGAGATGAGAGCTCAAGAACAAGAGAGAGAATGAAAATGATAGAATGAGAAAGACTTTTCTCACTTGGCTCTCATAATCCAAAACCATCATCACAAAAATAGTAATCAAGTATTGTGTAAAATGGTTCAAGTCAAAATGGCTAAATCATTTCATGCACTCATATTGCACAAGATAACAAGCAAGTGAAAAGTCTGTGCCATGAAATGATAGCCATTGTCATCATGATGGTCAACTAGTCCAACCTAGTCAACCGGTCAACAAAGTCAACAAGTCAACAAAGTCAACCCCTCAACAACCATGTCACCACAATACTTAATTAATATTATTGTTAATCATGTATCATATTCTCATTAGGGCTGAGCAAAAAGTCATAGTCAACAGTCAACGGTCAACAACCCTAATGAGAATCCCCTGCCTCTGTCTCTACGCCAACTGTGCATACACACCCGCATCCGCGTTCCGAGGAACACGAATACAAACTGGATAAAACCAATCCCAATACGTACACTAGGATCTGGCTTAAACCAAAGCCCGCTAGTGTAAACTGTCCGGACACTAAACGTGCATAAGTGCACGGATGTGACTGAACCCTGTCGCAAAACCATGCGACCTGTCGCAAAACCATGCGACCTCTACTCTTTTGCCTAAAGGCGAATAGCTTTCTGTGTGGGACTCTAAAGACTCGACACTACGCTGGCAGTGGGTTAACCACAGACCGCAAGCGGCACTAGCTGTGCGTAACGGTCCCCAGGTAGATGCCGACAAGAAGACTGACGAGGTGAAACCCATATGAACTCCTACTGAGTCTGACTGTGACAATCTCCGTACAGTCCGGTCTGTTCGTCTGATACATCGCACGGCGGGCCTAGGGGACGGTAAAACATCAGTCCCCTAATAGCGGTACAAGTCGTGTCGGAGTGAAGCCCAATACACCCTGAGATAACACTGGAAGCCTACCAGTATATCCCGCTTGCCCTGGCCAGGGACTACTCGTGTAATGGCTCTCCTAGACACAGCGCGATGTCAACCCCCAATACCGGGAGAGACGAATCCGGTCTAACCGTCACTGCCTCCAAGTGCTTCGGGACTGCACCCAACTACTACCTGTTTGCACGACTCCTTTGAGCCGTGGTAGGGTAGTAATCAAAGTACAGTGGGAACACACTCGAGGCGAAGTGATAGTGTCAAGTCAGCGGACTAAGCTGTACTCATGTCACCTGGGAACTGATAACTGACGATAGGTATAATACCAACCGGTCAGTTCCCGACGAGTCCTGTCCAGTGTACTCGTAACCTAACGAGCACCCGCATACTATCTCCAGTACGACGTACTGATGGCTATGGGACAGACCATCTCCCACATTGGGATGAGAAGCGCATGCGCTAGTCTACTCCGGAGTATCGATGCCCTGTCTCGATAGTCCTGCGACTAGGGACCTGCATAAGGATGTGCTTATAGATTACCCAGCCCCCACTAGTGTGACAGCCATCACAACGCTGGTAATCAAGCAAAGATCCTAAGGGCTCCACTAATGCGTGTAGGTGATATAATAAAAATAAACACATGTACACATTTAAGTAGAAACAAACCAAGTAGCATACTACTATTTTGAGCAAGATTGTATATACAAGGTGAATATCCCAAGCTTCCATTAAGTAATATACAAACTAGTATGATACAGTAATGGCCTCTAGGGCATATACACTAACAATCTCCCACTTGCACTAAGGCCATGTACTGGCTTATCGAAGACCTATCATCTCGATCAGCCGCTCGAACTGAGTCTGGGGCAAGGCCTTGGTGAATGGATCTGCAGTGTTATCTTCTGAAGCAACCCTCCGAACCTCGATCTCCTGGCGATCCACGATCTCCCTGATCAGGTGATACCGCCTCAAGATGTGTCTGGATCTCTGATGGGACCTGGGTTCCTTCGCTAAAGCTATAGCCCCGTTGTTGTCGCAAACAGAGGTATTAGATCAACAATGGACGGAACCACCTGAAGTTCTTTCAAGAACTTCCTCATCCAGACAGCTTCTTTTGCGGCATCAGATGCAGCGATGTATTCCGCTTCCATCATCGAGTCTGCAACGGTTTCCTGTTTGGAACTCTTCCAACACACCGCCCTTCCATTGAGGGTGAAGACAAAACCCGACATGGACTTGGAATCATCCTTGTCACTCTGGAAGCTGGAGTCAGCAAAGGCCTCGATCTGGAGGTCTTTTCCGCCATACACCAAGAACATCTCCTTAGTCCTTCTCAGGTACTTGAGAATGTTCTTTACCGCTATCCAGTGTTTCTCCCAGGGGTTTGACTGATACCGGCTTACCATACTCAGTGCATAAGCTACATCCGGTCTGGTATACAACATCGCATACATTATAGAGCCTACCGCAGAAGCGTAGGGTATAATAGACATGTGATCCCTCTCCAAATCAGTTTTGGGAGACATCTCTTTAGAGAGGGTGATCCCGTGACAAGCCGGTAGGTTACCGCGCTTGGAATCTTCCATACTGAATCTTTTCAGTATGGTGTCGATGTACCTGGACTGTGAAAGTCCTAATATCCTCTTGGATCTATCACGATGGATCCGGATCCCCAGGATGTATGAGGCATCACCCAGGTCTTTCATGGAGAACCTATGTGACAAGAACCCCTTGACAGATTGTAGCATAGGAATGTCATTTCCTATTAAGAGAATGTCATCCATGTATAAAACGAGGAATACTACAGTTCTCGCTAAAAATCTACTATAGATCCATGGTTCATCTGGATTTTTTATAAAGCCAAATTCCTTGACCGTCTCATCAAAACAGATGTTCCAACTCCGCGATGCCTGCTTTAGTCCATAGATGGACTTAAGCAACTTGCATACCTTTCCGCTGCTCCCACTCTGAATGAAACCCTCTGGTTGGTCCATATAGACACACTCCTCTAAATTTCCATTTAGAAAAGCAGTCTTTATGTCGCCAGATCTCATAATCGTAGAAGGCAGCAATGGCAAGAAGGATCCGAATGGATTTCAGCATAGCCACTGGAGAAAAGGTTTCGTCATAGTCCAAACCAGGTCTTTGACGAAAACCCTTTGCAACAAGTCTAGCTTTATAGGTCTCAACCTGTCCATCTACACCAATCTTCCTTTTGAAGATCCACTTGCATCCTACGGGTTTTACCCCGTCTGGAGCAATGTCCAACGTCCATACCTTGTTGGTGTACATGGACTCCATTTCGGTCCGCATTGCATCCAGCCATTTTACCGAGTCAACGCTCTGAACGGCCTACTGGAAGCTAGTAGGCTCATCATAATCTATGATGCAATCCTCTCTATCCCCGTCTATAAGAAAACCGTAGTATCTCTCGGGCGGATGAGACTGCCTACTACTCCTGCGGAGCGGCGTAGGAATGTCTTGTTCTTTTGAACCCTCTGGTTCCACTAAGCTTTCAGTAATAGTTCATGGTTCTAGAATTTCTTCCAGTTCTACTGTGTTCCCACTTATCTGGTTTTCCAAAAACTCAGTTTCCAAGAAGTAGGCATGACGAGAAACAAAAACCTTTTGTTCCACTTCGCAGTAGAAGAAATATCCCTTGGAGTTCTTTGGGTATCCCACGAACTTGCACTGTACTGAGCGTGCCTCGAGCTTGTCCACATGCTGCTTTTTAACAAAAGCTGGACTTCCACATGTCTTAATGTGATTAAGATAGGGTCTCTTCCCACACCACATCTCATATGGTGTAGTAGGCACAGTCTTAGTGGGAACTCGGTTCAAAAGGTATGCGGCTGATTCTAGCGCATACCCCCAGAATGATCGCGGTAACTCAGCGTTACTCATCATGGACCGTACCATATCCAATAGGGTTCGGTTCCGTCTCTCCGATACACCGTTATGTTGCGGAGTGTATGGAGGAGTAAGCTGGGAGAGAATTCCGTTCTCTTTTAAATAGTCCAGGAACTCGGCACTCAAGTATTCACCACCTCGATCCGATCTTAGGATCTTGATGCTTTTGCCGGTTTGTTTTTCTACTTCATTCTTATATTCCTGGAATTTTCCAAAGGCTTCGGACTTATGTTTCATTAAGAAGACATACCCGTACCTTGAAAAGTCATCCGTAAAAGTAATGAAGTAAGAATAACCGCTTCGCGCATGTGTAGACATTAGACCGCACACGTCGCTGTGTACGAGTCCCAAGAGCTCACTCGTCCTTACTCCGTGTCCAGTGAATGGAGTCTTTGTCATCTTTCCTTTGAGACAGGATTGACGAGTGGCATACGATTGATATTCGAACGCATTCAGATATCCTTCTGTATGTAACTTCGTCAATCTTCTCTCATTGATGTGACCCAGTCTACAATGCCACAAGAAAGTCTGATTTATTTCTGGAGACTTTCTTTTGTGTGTATTCTGGACATTGAAAATCTGTGGTTGGTTTAATACGTGTTTACCATTACTCAATGTACCTGACCCAATCAGAACTTGATTAAGATGAATGTTTACAACATTGCTTACAAACGCAAATTCATAACCTTCTTTAGAAACCAAAGATACAGAAATGATATTACAAGTTGCGTTGGGTACAAAAAAGCAATTACGCAAAACCAAAACATGTCCATCTGACATTCCCATGTGATAGTCCCCCACGGCCTTAGCATCCATGCTAGCTCCGTTTGCAACTTTGAGGGTCATGTCACCTGCCTTCAAAACCCTACGGTTTCTCAACGCCTGCAAAGAATTACAGATATGAGATCCTGATCCGGTATCCAATACCCAGGAAGTAGAGTTTATTGAAAGACAGTTTTCAATAACATACACACCTGAAGCTGAAGCCGCAACCTGCTTCAATTCCTGTGTCCTGGCTTTCCAAGCCCTGCAATCATTCTTCCAGTGTCCCTTCTTATGACAATAGAAGCATTCTTCTTTATCCACAAGCTTTCCCACTTTCTTTGTTGCTTTTGCCTTTCCCTTCGTATCCACTTTACTAACACCGCCCCTTGGTTTGGCGGGGGCTTTCTTCTTCTTTCCCTTGGCTTTCGCCTTGGACCTAGAAGAGGAAGATCCTCCTACAAACAAAGTGGATGTTTCCCTACCTTTCTGTAGGGTGCCCTCTGCACTCCTCAGCATATTGAAGAGTTCTGAAAGTTCAACTTCCTTTTCTTGTAAGTTGAAGTTCAGGATAAACTGGGCGTAAGTGGAAGGAAGGGACTGGAGAATCAAGTCCGTATAGAGCTCATTCTCCAACGTGGTCCCAAGGTCCGCGAGCTCTTCTATGTAGCCAATCATCTTAAGCACGTGTTCCGCTACCGATGATCCGACGGCCAACCTTGCCGAAAATAACTTCTTCAACACTTCGTATCTTGCGATACGAGACTGCTCTCCATACAGTTCTTTTGTATGGAGAAATATGGATTCGAGGTCCATATTCTCGTGCCTCCTCTGATGTTCGTTGTCCATAGAGGCAAGCACGAGGCACTTGGCCTTCGCGCAATATAGTTCCCAGGTCTTACGGATTTCCTTATCCGCGACGCTGGTTTTGGGACCTGGGACAGGGGGAGCTTTGGTGGTAAGAAGATACCCCAGCTTGTCGTAAGTGATTGCCATCTTGACATTCCTGAGCCAATCTTTGTAGTTTGGCCCTGTCAGTATGTTTTTATCTAGGAGTAACTTAAGTCCAGTCATGTCGATTGATCGCTGCAATTAGGAGAGAGAAGAAACACTCAGCATGATGCTCTTGCAAGTTTAGAATGGTTTTTAGTTTGTCTAAACAGGATGGCTCCCACTGTTTCTCGAATCCCTCCTCAAACCAAAAAGGAAGAATTAGTCAGGATCAATCTCACCGTACAATACTTGCTTAACCGTTCAGCCAGGCCAGTGTCGGTACTTCGAGGGAGGTTTTCCAACGCTTTCGCGAAGTTCCTTAATTAAATAACCTCTTTTCCCTGGGGACGTAGCCCCGCTAACACCTTTCTAGACACCTACTAGGTTTATAGCATTGATCGTTTAGTGAGAAATTTCCCGAGGAGTAGCATATACTCACAGTAGGATCGGGATCCAAATATCATCGCGTGACAAAACTGAAGGAATCCTACCAGAATCATCACGCTCCAAATGGTATGCAACACTAGCAAGTTTCAGTTCTTTTGAAACTCCCGATGTGGATTTTTGCCCCATGCTCTTATGACCTTGACTTTGGCCAACAAATCATAAGTCACATGTCAAGTTCTACCCGTCGTTCTCCAGGTTAATTTGAATCCACCCGCACCTACCCTTGACTTTGGCCAACAAGGCAGTACGACTGTTCCAAACTAACGCATCTATCTATGCAGCACATGAATACCCAATAGCTACCAATCATTATGCCTTGACTTTGGCCAACAAACATAGCTTGAATACTATTGACCATCCATGTGAAACGACGGAGGGCTACGAATGGTTTTGGCTAAACCGTGAACGTAGTGAACTTGATATAATCGATGGAACGAGTTAGCTTTTAAAAGGAGTGGCTCAAGCTCCGCATTTAAAAGTTAGTTTTGAAAAGAACCGAGTGGTTTTTCGAAAGTGTTCCAACGACTTTTACATGGTTTATTTTTCTTGCATTAGTTCTTTTAATGCGTGATATTCTTGCATTAGTTCTTTTAATGCGTCCCATCATTTAATCCTACCATTGCAGAAAACAACCAAAATATGACGTACGCTTATGCCATTCGCATTCGCCACGGGGCCCCGTTATTACCCGTTAGGTTACTTAACTAACGACAGAGCGGGGGCTGGGCAAGCGCGGCTGTAAAACATAAGCAACGCCTAAATAATATCATATATAGATATATTGCAATGATAGCCATTTCAGATCACAGATGAACACATTGGATATACTAGGAACCCACAATTCGTACGAGCCTGTAACGAAAAGCAGATTACACGGTCGCGGTGAATAGCCAATACCCCACCCAAGACCTGTCACGCCCCGAAAGTACGGAACATGACCGGCACTTAAACTACGAAACGCCTCGAGGCGTACGTAATCTAAGTAAGCCGAAAACCCAGAAATCCAAAACCAAGAAAAGTAGTAGAGTGAGGGAAAACCAATTTAAAATCAAGTAGTTTAATAACATAAGCCGAGTTATGCGGTTTTAAAAACATCAAGTATTTCCTGAAAATTTCGGCAGAGTCTCCTTTGTAAATACTGGCCCCCAAACGGGATACAACATGAATAGTATACGAAATCAATAACAAGGCATCCCCAAGCGGGAGCTAGCTCTTCGTCAATCGACAGTCACAACTGCACAAGCAATATAATATACAACGCCAACGGCGAGGATCAAAATTCAAAAGAAAACTCAAAACCACAAGAAAACCACAGAAATATAACGTGCGACTCTAAGGTCGAAGGAATAACATCACTGGTCTTTATCTCAAAATAAATACATGTTTGGTTGATGGAACTTCTAGATACAACAGAATAATGATATACAAGATATATAATGGGGGGTACGATACAAATAAACCCACCTAATAGCAAATCACCCGGAAAAGGAAGTAGTGCCAGCAAAGCCGTAATGAAACCTGTACGACAAAACCTGCAAGAAAATGTGGCACAACGGGGGTGAGTTGCCAAATCGTGAGTAGAAAAACATCTATGAACAGAAATCGCATGAACAACGCAATCCTAGGTCATATGGTCATAATATATCCTCAAATATATAATCAGCAGCCTAATAACAATGGCTAGGATAATATCTAACCCGAGTGTGATCTCATGTGCCCGTGTTAGTGCCTCAGGTAGCAATATATCATATGAATGAGGTATGAATGCATGAAAACAGAATACATGTAAATGAAGAAACTGTTTTCATAATTTAGTGAGATTTCCTTTGTATTTTTAAAATGAGGTATCGTAAATGAAATCAACATCAACAGTGTCTAGCATCGACACAAAACATAAATCTCAATGTCTCAAAACCTCAGGCTCCGGCTATCCGGACTGGCCTGTATCATCAAATCTCAGTACCTTAATATCTCGAAATCTCAATGTCTCAATCTCAATATCTATGGCGCCGTCAGTCCAGACCGGCCCCTACCATCCATCTCAAGACCACGACGGTATCCTCCGGATATCCGACGCGTCGGGTAAAATCACCGGTAGGTAGTCTCCCCCTGCCAGGCTCATCGTCATCACCACGAGCTTCTTGCCCCGGGGCACCTTACCGGGTCCACCATGTACCCGAAACGGTTCATCCATCTCCTCGAATCGGGTCTCGAAATCCATCAGCAAACTCATGGTGGACGACTCATACATCATGGGAAAACCACGCTTTTCATTTAAAAAGAAAGAGAAGAAGTTTGTATAAGTTTTGCGGTTTTCCCCCAAATCCAGAAAATCCCATGGAAATCCGAATCCAAAACCTCAATAGCAGTAAAATAGTGAATATATGCATGAGAATCCATGAATGCGGTATAACAATGAATAACAGTATGCATGAAGTGACAAATAATAACTACAATGTCTAAACTAACATATAAGGCAAGCACACTAATATCATGCCTAAACTATTAGCTAACAGGCTATGTCAAGCAATAATATTTTCTAAGGTGTACGTGACATGGCAATTACCGATGAAGATGTGTGTGGGCCGGCAAGTAAGTGTACGTGGTACATACGCATCATCGGTAATGGTGCTGGTGTCCTAACCACAAGATATCAATAGTAGAATATGAAGCATAATATAAGCATGTGATGCGGAGCGAACAACAATAATGAGCGGGAGCTGAATACTAGACGCGACGATAACTAATCGGCATTAACCTAATATAAGTCCTACAATGGCGCCTTTTGAAATAACACGAATCGTGGGGTTTTGAAAATAGGGGCTACGGCGTTTTTAAGAAAAGATACGTTTTTTGGAAATATCCGTAGAATCCCTTGACTTGTCTTTTAAGATACGCACGATTCGTAAGCTTTGAAATAGGTAGGAACCGAATCTAATCTAACAACTAACTAAACAAAAGGGCTATGCTACAAGCTAGACTACAGGTAAGGAAACCGCCTAACATTTGAGTCGATACATATACCTACCTGTATATATATTAGTCGGTGATCCCGCCTCAATAATATCATATCCGATACCATATCTATAACCAGACATCCCACGTCAAGAGTGCGGATCAATCATCAAAATATAGCTTGTACGTAAATCCGTCGTACGGCATCCCCAAATCTGGATACGGGTCAATATCACATTCATCATACTATTCACTTGGTATCCTCTTTATCAAATATCATGATCGGGGTACTGATCTACGTCAAGTACAATACTGATACCACCTAAGTATGCATGCACGTGTGTGAAACACTACGTCAAGGATCCGTTACAACGTCATGTCGTATCTCAAATACGAACCCTGTTATATCATCGATCTCACGGTCTCAAATCAAATCTCATCGACTCATCTTAAATCCCAAGTACTATCCTCATTATCCATGCATGCGTATATGAATGTACATATGCATAGTCTCATACCTACGCATATATACACATATACACATCCCAATCTGCTCACAAGTAAAGTATGCAAGTCTATGTGTGCGTATGTGGGTATAACAACTACTCTAGGGTTTCGCAAATAACCCAAAGGTACTCTATGAACACATAAACACAACATGAATGAACATTCTCGTATCATAAAACACCTATATAAACATATATATATGAGCTACACTACGGACTGCGGGGGTGCTATACGCCATCCATCCGACTTCTCCCCGTAGATATAAATCTACTCACCTGGTCCTCGCTCGCCGATGCCGACGTCGCCACGCGCTTACTTGTCGTCTCGAAGTCCACATGGGGGTACCTACATATCACAACGCATCGTATCGTATTAAAATCCGACTCATGACCAAAATGACACACGAATCTCATATAGGTCAAAACCTATGGTTGCTTTCACAAATCAACCCAAAAACACTCGACGTCGGTGTACAAACGCCCGACCAACGAGAAAAACCCAAATACACTCATTTTCACATTCACGAACACTAATTTTAATATAAAATAGGTTAAAACTCACAAAAATCTCAAACTCACTTTAAAAGCTATTTTTCCGAAAATCTAGCAAGCAAAATTAACCGTTTTTGTACAAAACTCGACGTTTAAACAAATCTAGCGGCCGCAATATCAACTCAATATCATAACCATGTCATATAAACCATTCCAATAATTTATTCTCATCAAAATATATATATTTACAAAACTTAGTTAACAAAATTAGCACAATTTTCCATTTTAGCTCAAAACTTGGTGTTTTAATCAACTTTAAATATTTTAACAATTCTAGTGGCCATAATTCTCATTAAAACATATTAACTAAGCCACACAATCACTAACTAGATTTTAATCTCACTACTTTATATTAATTACAAAAATCTAGTTAGCAAAACAATCATAATTAGGACAATTTAAATTTAACAATTAACAATTTAGCAAAAAGATTAGGTTTTACATGCTTTGATGTGTTAAACTACATCTCACAACCACAAACAAATGATCAAAACCCCTATCTTGATCAAACCCAATTTCTAGAATTTCCAAACCCTAATCTTAATTTGACCCTACTCTTGAATATTAAATCTTGCAACTAATTCCACATTTAAACACTTAATAGGCTAAATTAAAGTAATAATTCAACAAGTAAACCATAGGTTAAGATTTATACCTATCAATCAAGAGATCAAACATGAAAACCTAGTCTCCGAAACATCAACTTTGCTTCAAGATCCATGCAAGATGGGCCAAGGAATAATGGGTAAGGAATGGATTTGGAGTTTGTCGGATTTTCTTTTGATTTGTTTGAAGATTTTTGAAGTGGGAAGAGGTAAGGAAATTTGGGGCAGCCAAGGGGGAAGGCTCGGCCAGCAACTTTGAGGGAAGAGAGAGAGTGAAATATGTGTGTGTTTTAAAGTCAAAAAGGAGTGCCCATACCTCATTTATTCAACACCACAACTTTGTTTAATGCTTTCTTTTAATTTCTTTTTTTTTCTTCTTCTCTAGTTGAAGAGTGGGCTCGACCAAGGGGAGGGGGCTGCTGTGTTGGGTTGGAAAATGAGATGGGAAATGTGTTTTTGTTTTTCCAAGTCAAAAAAACCCCCTCTTCTTACCTCATTTACACATCACACCTCAATAATTCTATTTTATTTTTATTTAATCTAGCGTTCTAAAAACAACTAGAACCAAGAGGAGAACTTTAGAAAAAGAACATGTTACAAACTAGATTCTAGGTTGTCGTGGCTCACAGAATTTGTATTACCCCATTCCAATTTGTAATTTTCCCTAATTAAATGTATTAGTGACGGCTTAAAATAATAATAAAATAATTTTTTTTTCAGAAAATTTGAAATTTCACCAGTGGCTCAATAAACACCAAATACTAGCAATTACATAGTTAGAATATGTATATTTAATTTTTATAATAAGATATTTGTATTTTGACTTTTTACAGAAAACCCCCTTATTTTACCGATTTTTCGAAATTTCACCGAAACGATTTTCAAAACGTTACAATCTTCCCCCCTTAAAGAAATTCGGTCCCCGAATTTAAATTCAAACTCCCCCCAAATACAAAAACATTTAAGCAAAACCATCAAGTCGTCGGGGCTCCGAAATCATAAGTACATAAAACGCATCATAGCGCAATACATGCGCATGAGTAATGAGTAGATAACTCGAAATCAAAACTCCGTCAAGTATCCCGCAATCATCGGAATCAAGGTGAAGACATGAATGCCAAATCTCAAGCAAGACCGATATGCCATAAATCGGAACTATACATGTAAATATCAGGAGGAAATGCATGCCAAATCCTTTAAGTTGCTGTGCAATGCACATAACACTGCACAGTGGCGGGCGTCTATCATAAGAAAATAACTATATACATATATACCTTTGTTTGAAATGTACGTTCCGCCGTTTTGGGAAACAATTTAGAAGGGTTTTCCTTGTTTTAAACGTTTCGCGTCATATCAGACACGTAGGTAAATACTGAGACTATAGCTCGCTTTTTGGAATTCCCTTCAATAGCTATCAATGCATGCAAAATACATTCAGGTACTGTCCTCTGACTAGTCCTGCTTAGTACGAAAACACATCGCAATTATCATTAAAAAAAACGTACTGCTCTATAAGAAATCAATCACAAAATACGCGTATGAATACTACGTGTGTCTGGTGCGCACGACAATCAAAATCCATACACGTGCCATACAAGTACACAGAAACAAGATCTAAGTGCATTGGGTGTGCACAAAGCATCTGTCGTAGGCAACGTGTGTGCATGACAGCAAAATCAGGTGCATCTGATATGAACGAAAAAAATCTCGATTTAGTGCATCTGGTGTGCACCAAAATCGCATCTCAAAATATGCGCTCAACATGCGCGAAAACCCAAAACCAGGGGCATCCATCATGCACGAAATCATGACATCCTATATCAAGCGCCGAACATACGTAAAATCAAATCAGGTGCACAAGGTGCACAAAACAAATATCGAGTATCACAATCGAAATCGAAATCCAGTGCATCTAAGTGCACAAAAGGCGTATCACTGCACTGCAAGCATATATAAACTATACAAAGTGCAGGAACCAAATCGTGTGCGTGCATACGCACAAAATCAACTCAAATGTCTAAAACAATAAAATCACAAACATGTGAAACCAAAGCACGAAAACGATATCAAGCGCAACACTGTGCAAAGATCGTAAATCCTCAATCATCAAAATCAAATCATGCGAATAAATCACCCAAAACATCGAAATCAATAATGGCGGAATAGTACCGCTCAAGCGCATCCTCTAAGAATCTCGGACCAACTGTCGCGGTCACTAGTGGGACGTCTCGTCGATGATCATGAACTCTGGCCTGCTGGTGTGCGTAACAATGATCACTCCTGGGTCTAGGTCTTCACTGTGAATTACCAATCTCTCGGTCCATCGGCTCATCGGACATGTCGGGTATGCTAACGGGGATGATCCCGTTCTGGCACATCTCTTGTCATCTTCCGGTCAATCATCGCGACCACTCGTAAGACAGCATATCACTGGCGTCGGCCTCTGGCTCTCTGAATGTACGTGACACATCTGATCCTGGGTGCAAGTATCATTGCAGCAGTGTCCTGGAAGGAATCCTGCTCACGTTTCTTCCATGTCTCGTCTCTGCCAACTGTCCGGAAGTCATCGTCCTTTCCTATATCTGCATCTTGCTCTGGGACGGCTGCATACCCATCGCGACTCCTTCTGGAAGGTATATCCAGTACTCTGCCTCGGCATGCGCATCGCATCTCTGATGTCGGCGGAGGGGAACGTCATCATATCCAGATCTTGTACGAATCTCTTACTCCACTTTCTTTAATGTCGACTGCTTCAGACTCATCTCGTCGTGGCTGCATGGACTGAGCTCCTACGGCTATCCTCGTATCTGGAGTCTCCTAAGAAATGCATCTCACCACCTAGCATCCGAATGAAGTCGAACCATTTAATCGATTCGTCAAAACCTCATAATCCCCTAAGAGCTCAACATCTTGGTTACAGTTTAATAGTATCGAGTACGTACCACCGCATCAATGGTCCAACCGTAGAAGGGCAAACCCAAGCCTTACTAATGGCGCCGCGGAACTGCCGCAAACCCTAAGCTTCAAAGGCTTTCACACGGTCATTAAGTCGAGTTAGGGTTTCATTCTTCTAGAGGGTCCATAGAATTGCCTGCATGTCTTTCCGAATACTTTAAACTTAGAATAATAAGTTCCTGACATTCGATCGCCTCTATCGACTCTCAACGTCTCCGCGTGAAGTCGTCTCTAGCTGGAATCAATTTATCTGATGACCTCGCATCGGGGTAGGCGAACGAACTACATGTCCTAGTCATTCATTCTTGGGTGACTAGCGACCTTCTATCATCTCTTAGTACAACCCGTACTGCAATAGCTCCAACATCTGGGGCGATATCTCGTCGTTCGCAGCAATAGCTGGCTCGCTCGTCTGCACGCTGAACAGTGCCTCGACCATCATGAATAAGCAATACACCAACGGTCATCAAAATCTGCTGGCCTCTATCATTGGCTCAATCCTCTAGTGTCGATCAGCACATCCGAGTAACCTCATAAAGGCGATCCGCCAAACGCTCGTGGCGCGGAAACACAGTAAAAAGACACATCTCCGCAATCGTGTGTCGCCGGAATTTCGCCCTAGTCAGTCCTCGTTCGTGACGAGCTCGTGCTGACCACAACTCTAGCTGTAACTCTCCCTGCCCGTAATCGTGGCAGCAAAACCATAACTGGTACTGATGAGGCTAGATCACGAATGAATAAAATACTGAGCAAAGAAATGTACATCCTAAGGCTTCTTAAGCGGAGTAGCGTATCGTAAGTATGCCGCGGAACATACCCACGGTACGTCACTCTACTTTAGTCACCTACTCCATCAACCAAGGGTCATCCTACGCTCCGAAGGTAAAAACCTAACGCTCTGATACCAACTTTGTCACGCCCCGAAAGTACGGAACATGACCGGCACTTAAACTACGAAACGCCTCGAGGCGTACGTAATCTAAGTAAGCCGAAAACCCAGAAATCCAAAACCAAGAAAAGTAGTAGAGTGAAGGAAAACCAATTTAAAATCAAGTAGTTTAATAACATAAGCCGTGTTATGCGGTTTTAAAAACATCAAGTATTTCCTGAAAATTTCGGCAGAGTCTCCTTTGTAAATACTGGCCCCCAAACGGGATACAACATGAATAGTATACGAAATCAATAAAAAGGCATCCCCATGCGGGAGCTAGCTCTTCGTCAATCGACGGTCACAACTACACAAGCAATATAATATACAACGCCAACGGCGAGGATCAAAATTCAAAAGAAAACTCAAAACCACAAGAAAACCACAGAAATATAACGCGCGACTCTAAGGTCGAAGGAATAACATCAGTGGTCTCTATCTCAAAATAAATACATGTTTGGTTGATGGAACTTCTAGATACAACAGAATAATGATATACAAGATATATAATGGGGGGGTACGATACAAATAAACCCACCTAATAGCAAATCACCCGGAAAAGGAAGTTGTGCCAGCAAAGCCGTAATGAAACCTGTACGACAAAACCTGCAAGAAACTATGGCACAACGGGAGTGAGTTACCAACTCGTGAGTAGAAAAACATCTATGAACAGAAATCGCATGAACAACGCAATCCTAGGTCATATGGTCATAATATATCCTCAAATATATAATCAGCAGCCTAATAACAATGGCTAGGATAATATCTAATCCGAGTGTGATCTCATGTGCCCGTGTTAGTGCCTAAGGTAGCAATATATCATATGAATGAGGTATGAGTGCATGAAAACAGAATACATGTAAATGAAGAAACTTTTTTCATAATTTAGTGAGATTTCCTTTGTATTTTTAAAATGAGGTATCATAAATGAAATCAGCATCAACAGTGTCTATCATCGACACAAAACATAAATCTCAATGTCTCAAAACCTCAGGCTCCGGCTATCCGGACTGGCCTGTATCATCAAATCTCAGTACCTCAATATCTCGAAATCTTAATGTCTCAATCTCAATATCTAGGGCGCCGTCAGTCCAGACCGGCCCCTACCATCCATCTCAAGACCACGACGGTATCCTCCGGATATCCGACGCGTCGGGTAAAATCACCGGTAGGTAGTCTCCCCCTGCCAGGCTCATCGTCATCACCACGAGCTTCTTGTCCCGGGGTACCTTACCGGGTCCACCATGTACCCGAAACGGTTCATCCATCTCCTCGAATCGGGTCTCGAAATCCATCAGCAAACTCATGGTGGATGACTCATACATCATGGGAAAACCGCGCATTTCATTTAAAAAGAAAGAGAAGAAGTTTGTATAAGTTTTGCGGTTTTCCCCCAAATCCAGAAAATCCCATGGAAATCCGAATCCAAAACCTCAATAGCAGTAAAATAGTGAATATATGCATGAGAATCCATGAATGCGGTATAACAATGAATAACAGTATGCATGAAGTGACAAGTAATAACTACAATGTCTAAACTAACATATAAGGCAAGCACACTAATATCATGCATAAACTATTAGCTAACAGGCTATGTCAAGCAATAATATTTTCTAAGGTGTACGTGACATGGCAATTACCGATGAAGATGTGTGTGGGCCGGCAAGTAAGTGTACGTGGTACATACGCATCATCGGTAATGGTGCTGGTGTCCTAACCACAAGATATCAACAGTAGAATATGAAGCATAATATAAGCATGTGATGCGGAGTTAACAACAATAATGAGCGGGAGCTGAATACTAGACGCGACGATAACTAATCTGCATTAACCTAATATAAGTCCTACAATGGCGCCTTTTGAAATAACACGAATCGTGGGGTTTTGAAAATAGGGGCTACGGCGTTTTTAAGAAAAGATACGTTTTTTGGAAATATCCGTAGAATCCCTTGACTTGTCTTTTAAGATACGCACGATTCGTAAGCTTTGAAATAGGTAGGAACCGAATCTAATCTAACAACTAACTAAACTAAAGGGCTATGCTACAAGCTAGACTACAGGTAAGGAAACCGCCTAACATCTGAGTCGATACATATACCTACCTGCATATATATTAGTCGGTGATCCCGCCTCAATAATATCATATCCGATACCATATCTATAACCAGACATCCCACGTCAAGAGTGCGGATCAATCATCAAAATATAGCTCGTACGTAAATCCGTCGTACAGCATCCCCAAATCTGGATACGGGTCAATATCACATTCATCATATTATTCACCTGGTATCCACTTTATCAAATATCATGATCGGGGTACTGATCTACGTCAAGTACAATACTGATACCGCCTAAGTATGCATGCACGTGTGTGAAACACTACGTCAAGGACCCGTTACAACGTCATGTCGTATCTCAAATACGAACCCTGTTATATCATCGATCTCACGGTCTCAAATCAAATCTCATCGACTCATCTTAAATCCCAAGTACTATCCTCATTATCCATGCATGCGTATATGAATGTACATATGCATAGTCTCATACCTACGCATATATACACATATACACATCCCAATCTGCTCACAAGTAAAGTATGCAAGTCTATGTGTGCGTATGTGGGTATAACAACTACTCTAGGGTTTCGCAAATAATCCAAAGGTACTCCATGAACATATAAACATAACATGAATGAACATTCTCGTATCATAAAACACCTATATAAACATATATATATGAGCTACACTACGGACTGCGGGGGTGCTATACACCATCCACCCGACTTCTCCCCGTAGATATAAATCTACTCACCTGGTCCTCGCTCGCCGGTGCCGACGTCGCCATGCGCTTACTTGTCGTCTCGAAGTCCACATGGGGGTACCTACATATCACAACGCATCGTATCGTATTAAAATCCGACTCATGACCCAAATGACACACGAATCCCATATAGGTCAAAACCTATGGTTGCTTTCACAAATCAACCCAAAAACTCTCGACGTCGGTGTACAAACGCCCGACCATCGAGAAAAACCCAAATACACTCATTTTCACATTCACGAACACTAATTTTAATATAAAATAGGTTAAAACTCACAAAAATCTCAAACTCACTTTAAAAGCTATTTTTCCGAAAATCTAGCAAGCAAAGTCAACCGTTTTTGAACAAAACTCGACGTTTAAACAAATCTAGCGGCCGCAATATCCACTCAATATCATAACCAAGTCATATAAACCATTCCAATAATTTATTCTCATCAAAATATATATATTTACAAAACTTAGTTAACAAAATTTGCACAATTTTCCATTTTAGCTCAAAACATGGTGTTTTAATCAACTTTAAATATTTTGACAATTCTAGTGGCCATAATTCTCATTAAAACATATTAACTAAGCCACACAATCACTAACTAGATTTTAATCTCACTACTTTATATTAATTACAAAAATCTAGTTTGCAAAACAATCATAATTAGGACAATTTAAATTTAACAATTAACAATTTAGCAAAAAGATTAGGTTTTACATGCTTTGATGTGTTAAACTACATCTCACAACCACAAAAAAATGATCAAAACCCCTATCTTGATCAAACCCAATTTCTAGAATTTCCAAACCCTAACTTAATTTGACCCTTCTCTTGAATATTAAATCTTGCAACTAATTCCACATTTAAACACTTAATAGGCTAAATTAAAGTAATAATTCAACAAGTAAACCATAGGTTAAGATTTATACCTATCAATCAAGAGATCAAACATGAAAACCTAGCCTCCGAAACATCAACTTTGCTTCAAGATCCATGCAAGATGGGCCAAGGAATAATGGGTAAGGAATGGATTTGGAGTTTGTCGGATTTTCTTTTGATTTGTTTGAAGATTTTTGAAGTGGGAAGAGGTAAGGAAATTTGGGGCAGCCAAGGGGGAAGGCTCGGCCAGCAACTTTGAGGGAAGAGAGAGAGTGAAATATGTGTGTGTTTTAAAGTCAAAAAGGAGTGCCCATACCTCATTTATTCAACACCACAACTTTGTTTAATGCTTTTGTTTAATTTCTTTTTTTTTCTTCTTCTCTAGTTGAAGAGTGGGCTCGACCAAGGGGAGGGGGCTGCTGTGTTGGGTTGGAAAATGAGATGGGAAATGTGTGTTTGTTTTTCCAAGTCAAACCCCCCCCCTTTTTACCTCATTTACACATCACACCTCAATAATTCTATTTTATTTTTATTTAATCTAGCGTTCTAAAAACAACTAGAACTAAGAGGAGAATTTTAGAAAAAGAACATGTTACAAACTAGATTCTAGGTTGTCGTGGCTCACAGAATTTGTCTTACCCCATTCCAATTTGTAATTTTCCCTAATTAAATGTATTAGTGACGGCTTAAAATAATAATAAAATAATTTTTTTTCAGAAAATTTGAAATTTCACCAGTGGCTCAATAAACACCAAATACTAGCAATTACATAGTTAGAATATGTATATTTAATTTTTATAATAAGATATTTGTATTTTGACTTTTTACAGAAAACCCCCTTATTTTACCGATTTTTCGAAATTTCACCGAAACGATTTTCAAAACGTTACAAGACCCCTACGGGTGCGGCAAACTACCCGCCAAGTACCCGAAGCGAAGCAACCTCCCTCATCTCCGTGAGTAGGCCACTCGGCACTTCGGCATACCCGGTAGTTTGTGCACCCCCTCCATGGGTCTATCCTAGGAGCAAAAACAGTAAAAAGAAATTATACAATGACGGCTACAACCCCGACCCGGTTGTGCGGCCATACAAATAATTATTACATCAATTTACAAATTTACATGAATTGAAAGAAAAGAAAACTCTCGTCTCACAACCCCTGGCTATTCACCCGCGACAATCCAATGAATTCATATACGCATTCCAATAACATTACAGATCACAGATTTGTATAACCCCCACTAATCGACATATAGCGATTAGTAGACATTCAATACAAATATCACATCACAGAAAAACCCGTCAGCTTAAGTCTTTTAGAAGTTCGATCAAAAATACGGATTTTCAGGCCCCAAACACAAAATTTTCGTTCTGGAAAATCTGGGCAGAAAATACATATTCCAAAAATCCCAAAACAACCCCAGAATAACACTGCACAAAATTTGGACCTCGGCCGAGTCAACTCGGCCGCGGAACCACGGCGGGAGCGTGCTACCGCCGCGTTTCCGCGGCGCTTTGACCGGTTCGTGGGACCAAATTTCGTGGGCGATTAATAAAAACCCTTAGCCGATTTTTAAGATGAAATTTATCAATTTTACAGAACTTTAAAAATCGACAGCAACTTTGAATTTTCGGGTTTATTTCGGGACTTTTTCTCCGATCGAATTTCTAGCTACTATGCTAACATGTTAGATAGAGTTTAACTAGGCTCTGATACCACTGTAAGTCCATGCTACCTCTCCCGGTACTTTCGGGCATGCGGAATTTGGTGAAAAATAATTTTCTAGAGGCGGTAACATGGACTCAAAACCGGATCTTGGTTAAACATCTAACTAACAACCTAACTAGGAGTTGTTAACTACTCGGTTAGGGGGTTATACCTTTCTTTCTTGAACTCCTTCGTCTTCAAGCCTCGATGGTTGTCCGGATCGGCTTCACCCCGTCGTCTCCTTGCGCCGAAGATCGATCCACCTGAAAGCTTCTACCTTTGGCTTCTTCTTCGGTCTTTGAAGAAACTAGTTCACTTGGTTTGCTAAACCTTATGAACTAGAGTGAGTAGAGAAGAGTGTGTTGGGATTTTCTCTATGGTTCTTGGTTCTCAACACATGAGACAAGTGAACCATAGACTAAAGAGAGGGAGAGCAAGAGGAAGGAGATGAGAGCTCAAGAACAAGAGAGAGAATGAAAATGATAGAATAAGAAAGACTTTTCTCACTTGGCTCTCATAATCCAAAACCATCATCACAAAAATAGTAATCAAGTATTGTGTAAAATGGTTCAAGTCAAAATGGCTAAATCATTTCATGCACTCATATTGCACAAGATAACAAGCAAGTGAAAAGTCTTTGCCATGAAATGATAGCCATTGTCATCATGATGGTCAACTAGTCCAACCTAGTCAACCGGTCAACAAAGTCAACAAGTCAACAAAGTCAACCCCTCAACAACCATGTCACCACAATACTTAATTAATATTATTGTTAATCATGTATCATATTCTCATTAGGGTTGAGCAAAAAGTCAATAGTCAACAGTCAACGGTCAACAACCCTAATGAGAATCCTCTGCCTCTGTCTCTCCGCCAACTGTGAATACACACCCGCATCCGCGTTCCGAGGAACACGAATACAAACTGGATAAAACCAATCCCAATACGTACACTAGGATCTGGCTTAAACCAAAGCCCGCTAGTGTAAACTGTCCGGACACTAAACATGCATAAGTGCACAGATGTGACTGAACCCTGTCGCAAAACCATGCGACCTGTCGCAAAACCATGCGACCTCTACTCTTTTGCCTAAAGGCGAATAGCTTTCTGTGTGGGACTCTAAAGACTCGACACTACGCTGGCAGTGGGTTTAACCACAGACCGCAAGCGGCACTAGCTGGGCGTAACGGTCCCCAGGTAGATGCCGACAAGAAGACCGACGAGGTGAAACCCATCTGAACTCCTACTGAGTCTGACTGTGACATTTCCGTACAGTCCGGTCTGTTCGTCTCATATATCGCATGGCGGGCCTAGGGGGTGGTAAAACGTCAGTCCCCTAATAGCGGTACAAGTCGTGTCGGAGTGAAGCCCAATACACCCTGAGATAACACTGGAAGCCTACCAGTATATCCCGCTTGCCCTGGCCAGGGACTACTCGTGTAATGGCTCTCCTAGACACAGCGCGATGTCAACCCCCAATACCGAGAGAGACGAATCCTGTCTAACCGTCACTGCCTCCAAGTGCTTCGGGACTGCACCCAACTACTACCTGTTTGCATGACTCCTTTGAGCCGTGGTAGGGTAGTAATCAAAGTACAGTGGGAACACACTCGAGGCGAAGTGATAGTGTCAAGTCAGCGGACTAAGCTGTACTCATGTCACCTGGGAACTGATAACTGACGATAGGTATAATACCAACCGATCAGTTCCCGTTGAGTCCTGTCCAGTGTACTCGTAACCTAACGAGCACCCGCATACTATCTCCAGTATGACGTACTGATGGCTGTGGGACAGACCATCTCCCATACTGGGATGAGAAGCGCATGCGCTAGTCTACTCCGGAGTATCGATGCCCTGTCTCGATAGTCCTGCGACTAAGGACCTGCATAAGGATGTGCTTATAGATTACCCAGCCCCCACTAGTGTGACAGCCATCACAACGCTGGTAATCAAGCAAAGATCCTAAGGGCTCCACTAATGCGTATAGGTGATATAATAAAAATAAACACATGTACACATTTAAGTAGAAACAAACCAAGTAGCATACTACTATTTTGAGCAAGATTGTATATACAAGGTGAATATCCCAAGCTTCCATTAAGTAATATACAAACTAGTATGATACAGTAATGGCCTCTAGGGCATATACACTAACAAAGCATAAGTCAAATCATATTCATGCCCTAGGCATGAGATCACAATCAATATCTCAAATGACATCAAAACGAAGTCAGGTGCAACCGTGTTGCACAAAATACGTATCAATGCACTGCAAGCAAATGTGAACTATACCGAATGCAAAAACCAAATCATGTGCGTACCATATGCACAAAATCAACTCAACAGTCTGGAATCCATGAAATCATAAACATTTGCAGCCAAGGCACAAAACGATATCAGTGCAATATCTGTGCACAAACTATAAATACCCAGTAGGTGAAACCATGGTGCACGAAAACAAATATCATGAAACTCGGTCATCAAAACTAAATCATGCGAATAGATCGCCAAAAATACCGAAATCCAAGGTGACGGATACGTGATAATCGAATCACCAAATCACAAATCATAAATACCGTCGTCGATATTTCCTCCTTCAAAGTCGAGAAGGTGTCGGTGCATCCAATGCTAGCAGAGCAAGATATCTACTTGCCTCCTGTTCATGGTCTGACGCCTGGTGCCTTTAGGATCTTGTCTCTCACTGCGAATTGCTGGATATATAGCTCCTCGGCTCAACGGCCCAATATGGAATGACGACGGAAACAGTTCCTCTCTGGCATATCCTCTACAGATCTCTGGCCAACTATCTCGTCGACGATGCTGAACTCTGGCCTGCTGGGTGTGCGTAATATGACCGCTCATGGGTCCAAGTCTTCTCGTATAGTATTCCAGAAAGGTCCTGTCGAGGTCTCTCGCAAATCTCGTTTCTGCCGAACTGCCCGGAAGTTACCCCCCTTTACTAAAGCTATTTCTTGTTCCGGAACGACTGCATACTCATCGCGACTCCTTCTGGAAGATATATCCATAATCAACGCCTCTGCATGCGTATCCCATCTCTGATGTCGGTAGAGTGGAACGTCATCTCATCAAGATTTCGTACGAACCTCATAGTCCACTTTTTCTCTAATGTCGACTGCTTCGGACTCGTCTCATCGTGGCTGCATGGACTGTGCTCCAACGGCTATACTCGTATCTGGAGTCTCCCAAGCAATGCATCCCATCACATAGCATCCGAATGAAGTCAAACCATTCGATCGATTCGTCAAAACCTCATAATCCCCTAAGAGCTCAACATCTTGGGTACAGTTTAATAGTATCGAGTACATTCCACAGCACCGGTGGACCAACCGTAGAAGGGAAAACCCAAGCCATACTAATGGCACCGCGGAACTGCCGCAAATCCTAAGGTTCAAAGGCTTTCACATGGTCATTATGTCGAGTTAGGGTTTCATTCTTCTAGAGGGTCCATAGAATTGCTTGCATGTCTTTCCAAATACTTTAAACTTGGAAAATTGGCTCCTAACATTCGATCGTCTCCATCAACTCTCAACGTGCCTGCGTGAAGTCGTCTCTAGCTGGAATCAATCTATCTGATGACCTCGCATCGGGGTAAGTGAACGAACCACATGTCCTAGTCATTCATCCTCGGGTGACTAGCGACCTTCTATCATATCTCTAAGTACAACTCGTACAGCAATAGCTCCAACATCTGGGGCAATATCTCGTCGTTCGCAGCAACAACTGGCTAATTCGTCTGCACGCTGAACAGTGCCTCAATCATCATGAAGAAGGGATACTTCAATGGTCATAACATTCTGGCTGGCCTCTATCAGTGGCTCAATCTTCTGGTGCAGATCTGCACGTCCGAGAAATCTCGTAAAAGCGATCCATCAAACGCTCATGGCGCGAAAACGCAATAAAACGATGCCCCTATATGCAATCGTATGTCCCTGGAATCACGCCCTGGTCAGCCCTCGTCCGTGACGAGCTCGTGCTGACCGCAACTCTAGCCGTAGCTCTCCCTGCCCGTGTAATCGTGGCAGCAAAATCAAAACCAATATCGATGAGGATAGATCATAGGAAGGAATATAATACTGTTCAAGGAAATGTACATCCTAAGGCTGCTTAAGCGGAGTAGCGTATCGTCAGTATTATTAGTGTATATGCCCTAGAGGCCATTACTGTATCATACTAGTATGTATATTACTTGATGGAAGCTTGGGATATTCACAGTTGTACAGACAATCTTGCTCAATATAGTAGTATGCTACTTGGTTTGTCTCTGCTTTAATGTGTACATGTGTGTTTATTTATTATATCACCTATACGCATTAGTAGAGCCCTTAGGATCTTTGCTTGATTACCGGCGTTGTGATGGCGATCACACTCGTGGGGGCTGGGTAATCTACAAGCACATCCTTATACACGTCCCTGGTCGTGGGAGTATTGAGATAGGGCATCGATGCTCCGGAGTAGACTAGCGTATGCGCTTCTCATCCCAGCACGGGAGACGGTCTGTCCCACAGCCGTCGGTACGTCGTACTTGAGATAGTATGCGGGTGCTCGTTAGGTTACGAGTACACTGGACAGGACTCGTCGGGAACTGACAGGTTGGTATTATACCTATCGTCAGTTATCAGTTCCCAGGTGACATGAGTACAGCTTAGTCCGCTGACTTGACACTGGCACTTCGCCTCGAGTGTGTTCCCACTGCACTTTGATCACTACCCTACCACGGCTCAAAGGAGTCGTGCAAACAGGTAGTGGTTGGGTGCAGTCCCGAAACACTTGGAGGCAGTGCCGGTTAGACAGGATTCGTCTCTCCCGGTATTGGGGGTTGACATCGCGCTGTGTCTAGGAGAGCCATTACACGAGTAGTCCCTGGCCAGGGCAAGCGAGATATACTGGTAGGTTTCCAGTGTTATCTCAGGGTGTTTTGGGCTTCACTCCGACACGACTTGTACTGCTATTGGGGGACTGACGTTTTACCGCCCCCTAGGCCCGACATGCGATGTATCAGACGAACAGACCGGACTGTACGGAGAATGTCACATTCAGACTCAGTAGGAGTTTAGATGGGGTTCACCTCGTCAGCCTTCTTGTCGGCATCTACCTGGGGACCGTTACGCGCAGCTAGTGCCGCTTGCGGTCTGTGGTTAAACCCACTGCCAGCG
This sequence comes from Agapanthus africanus, assembly GCA_030015575.1. Taxonomy (NCBI): domain Eukaryota; kingdom Viridiplantae; phylum Streptophyta; class Magnoliopsida; order Asparagales; family Amaryllidaceae; genus Agapanthus; species Agapanthus africanus. The sequence goes on along the minus strand of CM057347.1, from coordinate 197,348,276 downwards.
TAGTGTCGAGTCTTTAGAGTCCCACACAGAGGGTATTCGCCTCTGGGCAAAATGAGTAGAGGTCGCATGGTTTTGCGGCAGGGTTCGTTCTCATCCGCGCACTTGTGCACGTTTGGAGTCCGGACGGATTATACTGGCAGGCTCTGGTTTGAGCCAGATACTGGTATATGTTTTTGGGGTTGCTTTTATATCTTGGTATTCTTGTTCCTCGGAACGAGAATGCAGGTGTGTATGCACAGTTGCTTGAGGCGGAGGATGAGGTATTTCATTAGGGTTTCGGAACGGGTGCGTATGCACAGTTGACAGTTATCATTTTCCAAACCCTAATGGATTTATGGATTATCTATTAATAATAGTAATTAAATGAGAATTATGTTATGGTTGATTTTGTTGACTTGTTGACCATGGTTGACTTGTTGACCATGGTTGAATGTTGACCACCATCATGCTTTGTAAAGATACTCCTTGATTCATGCTTACATTTCATTTAATGAAGCATGATAGTGGTCATTCCAAAACTACCATCAACTATTCTCATTTTGAATTATTATTATTTAGATAATTCTTTTTCTTTTGGCATTATGGTTGCAAGAAAGAAAAAGAGAGCTCATTCTATCATTTAGCTTCTCTCTCCTCACTTCATCTTCTTCTTCCTCTAGCAAAAGAGAACCCTTCTCATGTGTTGAGAATCCTTCTCTTTAAAAAGAAAAGCACTCCATAGATACACTCTACTCTCTCTAGGATCAAAGGTTTAGCAATCCGACGATTCTAGTTCTCTCCAAGTTCGAGAAAGAGCCCAAAGGTCGAACCCTCGAGGTGGATCCATCTTCGACGGAAGAAGGCGACAAGAAGAGTACCATCAACCTCTACAAGGTTTAAAGAAGAAGGAGTTCAAGTTTAGGTATAACCATCTTCCATAGTAGCTAACTCTTCTTTGCAAGTATGCTAGTTTAGTTTAGCAAAGATCCGGCTTTTACGGTCCAGGTTACAAAGTTTAGAAAAATTTTGATTTACCGTTTCCGCAACCCCGAAAGTACCGGGAGAGGTAATGTGGACCTAACAGTGGTATCAGAGCCTAACTAAACTTAAACTAGCTTGGTAGCGAAGTGTATGGAAGTTCGAAACCGAAAAATCGCAAAACCGGAAAAACTAAAACCCTAAGTTTCTGTTGAAATTTTTTCTGCTCTAAATGAAAAACTTTATACTTGTAAATTCGGCTAAGGGTTTTGTGTGAACACCCAAGAAAAACGATGCCCTAATTCATTTAAACCGCCGCGGTTCCGCGGCACGAGGTAGGAATGTGCCGCGGAACCGCCGCCGTTTGTTTTCCTCTCTGCATCGTTTTTCGTGCAGTGTTCTTCTGGTGGGATTTTGGGATTTTTCAGATATATTATATGTGCCCAGATTTTCCAGAACAGAAATTTACTTTTGGGGTCCTATAATTCCGTATTTTTTTTTCGAACTTCGCTACACTTTGGCTATGATGGTTATATCTGTGATGTTTGCATGTATTGAACGTCGGCTAATCGCTATAAGACGATTGGTCGGGGTTATACATGATCTGTGTTTGATATTGGAATGTGTATATGAATGTGTTGGACTGTCGCGGGTGAATAGCCGGGGTGGATGTGAGATGAGCTTTTGTTTTTCTTTCATTCATTGTAAATGTAAATTGATGTAATAATATTATTTGTTTGGCCGCACAACCGGGTCGGGGTTGTAGCCGTCATTGTATAATTCTTTTTACTGTTTTTGCTCCTAGGATAGACCCATGGAGGGGGTGCACAAACTGTCGAGTACTTGGCGGGTAGTTTGCCGCACCCGTAGGGGTCTTGGGTGGGGTATTTGGCTATTCACCGCGACCGTGTAATCCGCTTTTCGTTGCAGGCTCGAAAGGATTGCGGATTGCTAGTATATCCAATGTATTCATCTGTGATCTGTAATGTCTATCATTGCTTTACTATTTAGGCGTTGCTTATGTTTTACAGCCACGCTAGCCCAGCCCCCGCTCTGTCGTTAGTTAAGTAACCTAACGGGTGATGACGGGACCCCGTGGCGAATGCGAATGGCATAAGCGTACGTCATATTTTGGTTGTTTTCTGCAATGGTAGGATTTAAATGATGGGACGCATTAAAAGAACTAATGCAAGAAAATAAACCTAAAAGACGTTGTTGGAACAATTTTTTCAAAAAGCTGTTATTGCAAGGACGTTCATTTTTGTTTTGCATCGAGGTATTCGGTTATGAATGCCCAGCACCTCAGTCGACGAGGCAAGGGCCGAGATCCCTTCATCGGGAGCGACCCCTTGGACAAAAATTTGCGTCAGGGTAATAACTTCACTATAGTCGATCATTCTTGCTTTACATCGAGGTATTCAGTTTGGAATATCCTGCACCTCATTCGACGAGGAAAGAGCCGAGATCCCTTCACCGGGAGTGACCTCTTTAGCAAAAGTTTTCGCCACTATATTTTCAAAAAGGTGTATCACGTTCCTTCAACGAAATCAAGTTCATTACGTTAACGGGTTTTCGCCAAAACCCAGTCGTAGCCCTCCGTCGTTTCGGATTAATATTGCTTAGTATTCGTGCTACGTATTTCGTGCTCAGCCGAGGCGTAGTGAACGGTAGCTATGTAATATTTTTCCGCAGGATACAAAGTGATTGGTTGGGACAGTCGTGCGGTCATTTTGGCTCAGTCAAGGACTCGTACGGGTGGGTCTAATGCAGTCAAGATAATGACGGGTTGAACTTGACTAGGATCTTTTGACATTTTGGCTCAGTCAAGGTCACTTGGATCCTAGGGGCAAAAACCACATCGGGAGTTTCAAAAGAACTGAAACTTGCAGATTTAGCATACCTTCTGGAGTGTGGTGACTAGAGTGGATTCCATCTAGGTTATCACACAATGACAGTTGGATCCCGATCCCACTGATGAGTTGGTTTACTCTCGGGAGATTATTTCACTTAACGATCAATGCTATAAACCTAGTAGGTGTCTAGAAAGGTGTTAGCGGGGTTACGCCCCCAGGGAAAAGAGGTTCTTTAATTAAGGAACTTCGCGAAAGCGTTGGAAAACCTCCCTCGAAGTACCGACACTAGCCTGGCTGAAAGGTTAAGCAAGTATTGTGACGTGAATTAAAACCCGGCTAGTTCTTCTTTTAAAAAGGTTTTAAGAAGAATTTGAGTAAACAGTGGGAGACATCCTGGTTAGATAAATTAATAAACCAATCTAATCTTGCAAGAGCATACGCTGAGTGTTTCTTTTCTCTCTCCAGGCAGCAACCTTTTCACGCCCTAATCAAAGATAATAAAATGTATCGCTTGACCGATCCGAATTCTTATTCGGGACTGGGGAAAGTTGGTTCAGCTCTAACTTGTGACAACAGTCATGAGTATGAGAATGGGAAAGGGGATTGTATGGATTTCCAGGATACCCAGTTGAAGAAGAAGCATGGTTTTGCATCTACTTCAGGTGTTCTTGTAATTGAGAACTGTTTTACGGTCAGCCCTACCTCCTGGGTACTTGATACCGGATCAGGATCTCATATCTGTAATTTATTACAAGGACTGAGAAAAAGTAGGATAGTTGCACCGGGTGATATGTCGCTCAGAGTAGCGAACGGAGCACAAGTTACTGCGGCAGCCGTCGGTGAATATCACCTAGTATTGCCTAATGGCAAGACTATGATTTTGAACGATTGCTACTATGTACCCTCCATGGTTTGCAACATCATATCAGTTTCTTTACTCGATAAAGATGGATATAACTTTGTTCTTGAAAAGAATATCATGAACATTTACCTTCATAAGGTACTGGTTGCAGAGGGTACACTGTGTAATGGTATCTACGTTCTAAATCAGAATACAGTTCTCAATATACAAAACACACGCAAGAGGAAGAATTCAGATACGAATGAATCCTACTTGTGGCATTGTAGACTTGGTCATATCGGAGAGAAAAGACTGAGTAAGTTGCATAAAGATGGACTCTTGAATGCGTTCGAGTTTTCATCTTATGAAACTTGTCAGTCTTGTCTCAAAGGAAAGATGACCAAATCTCCGTTCACCGGACATGGAGAAAGAGCAAGAGAGCTCTTGGGACTCATACACAGTGATGTGTGTGGTCCGATGTCTATACATGCAAGGGGTGGGTTCTCATACTTCATCACATTCACTGACGATCTCTCTAGGTTCGGATATGTGTATCTGATGAAACACAAATCTGAAGCTTTTGAGAAATTCAAGGAATTCAAAAAGGAAGTAGAGAACCAGATTGGCAAAAGTATCAAGATCCTCCGGTCAGACAGGGGAGGGGAGTACTTAAGCACGGAATTCCTAGATTACTTAAAAGAGAATGGTATTCTCTCTCAGCTTACTCCTCCTTATATGCCACAGCACAACGGTGTTTCGGAGCGGAGGAATCATACCCTATTGGATATGGTTCGCTCCATGATGAGTAGTGCTGAGTTGCCTCTTTCATTTTGGGGACATGCGCTTCAGACAGCGGCGTACCTATTGAACGATGTTCCATCTAAATCTGTGCCTAAAACACCGTTCGAGATATGGAATGGTAAGAAGCCGTATCTTAAAGGCATTAAGATATGGGGTTGTCCGGCCTATGTAAAAGTACAAAATCCGGACAAACTTAAGGCACGTTCAGTTCTATGTAAATTTGTGGGATATCCTAAGAACTCCGCAGGATATCTGTTCTACCACACCGAGGAACAGAAGGTGTTTGTATCTCGCCACGCCACCTTTTTAGAGTGGCAATTTCTTGCAAAAGAAACAAGTGGGAGTTCGGTAGAACTGGAAGAAATTCAGCGACCACAAAATGAAACTGAAAATTTGACAGAACCTCAGAATTCAATAAACCCAGAAGAACCTCAGCCACTCCGCAGATCTGGTAGGATTTCTCATCCGCCCGAGAGATACTACGGTTTTCTCATTGACGGGGATCGGGAGGATTGCATCTTGGAAGAAGATGACCTTGCCAGTTTCAGGCAGGCCATTATCAGTAGGGACTCTGATAAGTGGCAGGAAGCAATGCAATCCGAAATGGAGTCCATGTACGCCAATAAAGTGTGGACCTTGGATATTGCTCCACCTGGGGTAAAACCCGTTGGATGCAAATGGATTTACAAAAGGAAACTTGGTGTAGATGGGCAGGTGGAAACCTATAAAGCTGGACTCGTTGCAAAAGGTTTTCGTCAAAGACCTGGTTTGGACTATGACGAGACTTTTTCTCCGGTGGCTATGCTCAAATCCATTCGGATCCTACTTGCCATTGCTGCCTTCCATGACTATGAAATCTGGCAGATGGATGTTAAGACGGCTTTCCTAAACGGTTGTTTGGAAGAGTGCGTTTACATGGATCAACCAGAAGGTTTCGTAGACAGTGGGAGCAGCGGAAGGGTATGCAAGTTGCTTAAATCCATTTATGGATTAAAGCAGGCATCGCGGAGCTGGAACATCTGTTTTGATGAGGCAATCAAGGAATTTGATTTCATCAAGAACGAAGATGAACCCTGTGTATATAAGAAGATTGTAGGACGAACTGTCGTATTCCTAGTCTTGTACGTGGACGACATTCTTTTGATAGGAAATGATGTTCCTATGCTACAATCGGTCAAGCTATTTTTGTCACAAAGGTTCTCCATGAAGGACCTGGGTGATGCCTCGTACATTCTGGGGATCAAGATCTATAGAGATAGATCCAAGAAACTATTGGGACTTTCGCAGTCCAGGTACATAGAGACCGTACTAAAGAGATTTAGTATGGAGGGTTCCAAGCGCGGTAACATACCCGCATTGCACGGAATTACCCTCTCCAAGAAGATGTCTCCGAAGACTGACGAGGAGAGGGTTCGCATGAGCACTATACCTTACGCTTCGGCGGTAGGATCTATAATGTATGCGATGCTATGTACAAGACCAGATGTAGCTTACGCGTTGAGCGCGGTAAGCCGGTATCAGTCAGACCCAGGGGAGGACCACTGGACAGCAGTGAAGAACATTCTCAAGTACCTGAGAAGGACTAAGGAGATGTTCCTGGTTTACGGTAATGGAGACCTCCGGGTCGAGTCCTTTACCGATTCAAGCTTCCAGAGTGACAAAGATGACAGCAAGTCCGTCTCGGGTTTTGTGTTTACCCTCAACGGAGGGGCGGTATGTTGGAGGAGTTCCAAGCAGGAAACCGTCGCAGACTCGACGATGGAGGCTGAATACATTGCTGCAAGCGATGCCGCAAAAGAGGCGGTCTGGATGAAGAAGTTCATTAGTGAACTTCAGGTGGTTCCGTCCATTGTTGACCCAATACCTTTGTATTGCGATAACAATGGGGCTATAGCTTTAGCGAAGGAACCAAGGTCCCATCAGAAATCCAGGCACATCTTAAGGCGGTATCACCTGATCAGGGAGATCATTGATCGACAGGAGATCGAGGTGCGGAGAGTAGACACAAAGGACAACACTGCGGACCCATTCACGAAGGCTTTACCCCAGACTCAGTTCGAGCGGCTGATCGAGATGATAGGTCTTCGATACGCCAGTACATGGCCTTAGTGCAAGTGGGAGATTATTAGTGTATATGCCCTAGAGGCCATTACTGTATCATACTAGTATGTATATTACTTGATGGAAGCTTGGGATATTCACAGTTGTACAGACAATCTTGCTCAATATAGTAGTATGCTACTTGGTTTGTCTCTGCTTTAATGTGTACATGTGTGTTTATTTATTATATCACCTATACGCATTAGTAGAGCCCTTAGGATCTTTGCTTGATTACCGGCGTTGTGATGGCGATCACACTCGTGGGGGCTGGGTAATCTACAAGCACATCCTTATACACGTCCCTGGTCGTGGGAGTATCGAGATAGGGCATCGATGCTCCGGAGTAGACTAGCGTATGCGCTTCTCATCCCAGCACGGGAGACGGTCTGTCCCACAGCCGTCGGTACGTCGTACTTGAGATAGTATGCGGGTGCTCGTTAGGTTACGAGTACACTGGACAGGACTCGTCGGGAACTGACAGGTTGGTATTATACCTATCGTCAGTTATCAGTTCCCAGGTGACATGAGTACAGCTTATTCCGCTGACTTGACACTGGCACTTCGCCTCGAGTGTGTTCCCACTGCACTTTGATCACTACCCTACCACGGCTCAAAGGAGTCATGCAAACAGGTAGTGGTTGGGTGCAGTCCCGAATCACTTGGAGGCAGTGCCGGTTAGACAGGATTCGTCTCTCCCGGTATTGGGGGTTGACATCGCGCTGTGTCTAGGAGAGCCATTACACGAGTAGTCCCTGGCCAGGGCAAGCGAGATATACTGGTAGGTTTCCAGTGTTATCTCAGGGTGTTTTGGGCTTCACTCCGACACGACTTGTACCGCTATTGGGGGACTGACGTTTTACCGCCCCCTAGGCCCGACATGCGATGTATCAGACGAACAGACCGGACTGTACGGAGAATGTCACATTCAGACTCAGTAGGAGTTTAGATGGGGTTCACCTCGTCAGCCTTCTTATCGGATCTACCTGGGGACCGTTACGCACAGCTAGTGCCGCTTGCGGTCTGTGGTTAAACCCACTGCCAGCGTAGTGTCGAGTCTTTAGAGTCCCACACAGAGGGTATTCGCCTCTGGGCAAAATGAGTAGAGGTCGCATGGTTTTGCGGCAGGGTTCGTTCTCATCCGCGCACTTGTGCACGTTTGGAGTCCGGACGGATTATACTGGCAGGCTCTGGTTTGAGCCAGATACTGGTATATGTTTTTGGGGTTGCTTTTATATCTTGGTATTCTTGTTCCTCGGAACGAGAATGCAGGTGTGTATGCACAGTTGCTTGAGGCGGAGGATGAGGTATTTCATTAGGGTTTCGGAACGGGTGCGTATGCACAGTTGACAGTTATCATTTTCCAAACCCTAATGGATTTATGGATTATCTATTAATAATAGTAATTAAATGAGAATTATGTTATGGTTGATTTTGTTGACTTGTTGACCATGGTTGACTTGTTGACCATGGTTGAATGTTGACCACCATCATGCTTTGTAAAGATACTCCTTGATTCATGCTTACATTTCATTTAATGAAGCATGATAGTGGTCATTCCAAAACTACCATCAACTATTCTCATTTTGAATTATTATTATTTAGATAATTCTTTTTCTTTTGGCATTATGGTTGCAAGAAAGAAAAAGAGAGCTCATTCTATCATTTAGCTTCTCTCTCCTCACTTCATCTTCTTCTTCCTCTAGCAAAAGAGAACCCTTCTCATGTGTTGAGAATCCTTCTCTTTAAAAAGAAAAGCACTCCATAGATACACTCTACTCTCTCTAGGATCAAAGGTTTAGCAATCCGACGATTCTAGTTCTCTCCAAGTTCGAGAAAGAGCCCAAAGGTCGAACCCTCGAGGTGGATCCATCTTCGACGGAAGAAGGCGACAAGAAGAGTACCATCAACCTCTACAAGGTTTAAAGAAGAAGGAGTTCAAGTTTAGGTATAACCATCTTCCATAGTAGCTAACTCTTCTTTGCAAGTATGCTAGTTTAGTTTAGCAAAGATCCGGCTTTTACGGTCCAGGTTACAAAGTTTAGAAAAATTTTGATTTACCGTTTCCGCAACCCCGAAAGTACCGGGAGAGGTAACGTGGACCTAACAGTGGTATCAGAGCCTAACTAAACTTAAACTAGCTTGGTAGCGAAGTGTATGGAAGTTCGAAACCGAAAAATCGCAAAATCGGAAAAACTAAAACCCTAAGTTTCTGTTGAAATTTTTTCTGCTCTAAATGAAAAACTTTATACTTGTAAATTCGGCTAAAGGTTTTGTGTGAACACCCAAGAAAAACGATGCCCTAATTCATTTAAACCGCCGCGGTTCCGCGGCACGACGTAGGAATGTGCCGCGGAACCGCCGCCGTTTGTTTTCCTCTCTGCATCGTTTTTCGTGCAGTGTTCTTCTGGTGGGATTTTGGGATTTTTCAGATATATTATATGTGCCCAGATTTTCCAGAACAGAAATTTACTTTTGGGGTCCTATAATTCTTTTTTTTTTTTTCGAACTTCGCTACACTTTGGCTATGATGGTTATATCTGTGATGTTTGCATGTATTGAACGTCGGCTAATCGCTATAAGACGATTGGTCGGGGTTATACATGATCTGTGTTTGATATTGGAATGTGTATATGAATGTGTTGGACTGTCGCGGGTGAATAGCCGGGGTGGATGTGAGATGAGCTTTTGTTTTTCTTTCATTCATTGTAAATGTAAATTGATGTAATAATATTATTTGTTTGGCCGCACAACCGGGTCGGGGTTGTAGCCGTCATTGTATAATTCTTTTTACTGTTTTTGCTCCTAGGATAGACCCATGGAGGGGGTGCACAAACTGCCGAGTACTTGGCGGGTAGTTTGCCGCACCCGTAGGGGTCTTGGGTGGGGTATTTGGCTATTCACCGCGACCGTGTAATCCGCTTTTCGTTGCAGGCTCGAAAGGATTGCGGATTGCTAGTATATCCAATGTATTCATCTGTGATCTGTAATGTCTATCATTGCTTTACTATTTAGGCGTTGCTTATGTTTTACAGCCGCGCTAGCCCAGCCCCCGCTCTGTCGTTAGTTAAGTAACCTAACGGGTGATGACGGGACCCCGTGGCGAATGCGAATGGCATAAGCGTACGTCATATTTTGGTTGTTTTCTGCAATGGTAGGATTTAAATGATGGGACGCATTAAAAGAACTAATGCAAGAAAATAAACCTAAAAGACGTTGTTGGAACAATTTTTTCAAAAAGCTGTTATTGCAAGGACGTTCATTTTTGTTTTGCATCGAGGTATTCGGTTATGAATGCCCAGCACCTCAGTCGACGAGGCAAGGGCCGAGATCCCTTCATCGGGAGTGACCCCTTGGACAAAAATTTGCGTCAGGGTAATAACTTCACTATAGTCGATCATTCTTGCTTTGCATCGAGGTATTCAGTTTGGAATATCCTGCACCTCATTCGACGAGGAAAGAGCCGAGATCCCTTCACCGGGAGTGACCTCTTTAGCAAAAGTTTTCGCCACTATATTTTCAAAAAGGTGTATCACGTTCCTTCAACGAAATCAAGTTCATTACGTTAACGGGTTTTCGCCAAAACCCAGTCATAGCCCTCCGTCGTTTCGGATTAATATTGCTTAGTATTCGTGCTACGTATTTCGTGCTCAGCCGAGGCGTAGTGAACGGTAGCTATGTAATATTTTTCCGCAGGATACAAAGTGATTGGTTGGGACAGTCGTGCGGTCATTTTGGCTCAGTCAAGGACTCGTACGGGTGGGTCTAATGCAGTCAAGATAATGACGGGTTGAACTTGACTAGGATCTTTTGACATTTTGGCTCAGTCAAGGTCACTTGGATCCTTGGGGCAAAAACCACATCGGGAGTTTCAAAAGAACTGAAACTTGCAGATTTAGCATACCTTCTGGAGTGTGGTGACTAGAGTGGATTCCATCTAGGTTATCACACAATGACAGTTGGATCCCGATCCCACTGATGAGTTGGTTTACTCTCGGGAGATTATTTCACTTAACGATCAATGCTATAAACCTAGTAGGTGTCTAGAAAGGTGTTAGCGGGGTTACGCCCCCAGGGAAAAGAGGTTCTTTAATTAAGGAACTTCGCGAAAGCGTTGGAAAACCTCCCTCGAAGTACCGACACTAGCCTGGCTGAAAGGTTAAGCAAGTATTGTGACGTGAATTAAAACCCGGCTAGTTCTTCTTTTAAAAAGGTTTTAAGAAGAATTTGAGTAAACAGTGGGAGACATCCTGGTTAGATAAATTAATAAACCAATCTAATCTTGCAAGAGCATACGCTGAGTGTTTCTTTTCTCTCTCCTGGCAGCAACCTTTTCACGCCCTAATCAAAGATAATAAAATGTATCGCTTGACCGATCCGAATTCTTATTCGGGACTGGGGAAAGTTGGTTCAGCTCTAACTTGTGACAACAGTCATGAGTATGAGAATGGGAAAGGGGATTGTATGGATTTCCAGGATACCCAGTTGAAGAAGAAGCATGGTTTTGCATCTACTTCAGGTGTTCTTGTAATTGAGAACTGTTTTACGGTCAGCCCTACCTCCTGGGTACTTGATACCGGATCAGGATCTCATATCTGTAATTTATTACAAGGACTGAGAAAAAGTAGGATAGTTGCACCGGGTGATATGTCGCTCAGAGTAGCGAACGGAGCACAAGTTACTGCGGCAGCCGTCGGTGAATATCACCTAGTATTGCCTAATGGCAAGACTATGATTTTGAACGATTGCTACTATGTACCCTCCATGGTTTGCAACATCATATCAGTTTCTTTACTCGATAAAGATGGATATAACTTTGTTCTTGAAAAGAATATCATGAACATTTACCTTCATAAGGTACTGGTTGCAGAGGGTACACTGTGTAATGGTATCTACGTTCTAAATCAGAATACAGTTCTCAATATACAAAACACACGCAAGAGGAAGAATTCAGATACGAATGAATCCTACTTGTGGCATTGTAGACTTGGTCATATCGGAGAGAAAAGACTGAGTAAGTTGCATAAAGATGGACTCTTGAATGCGTTCGAGTTTTCATCTTATGAAACTTGTTAGTCTTGTCTCAAAGGAAAGATGACCAAATCTCCGTTCACCGGACATGGAGAAAGAGCAAGAGAGCTCTTGGGACTCATACACAGTGATGTGTGTGGTCCGATGTCTATACATGCAAGGGGTGGGTTCTCATACTTCATCACATTCACTGACGATCTCTCTAGGTTCGGATATGTGTATCTGATGAAACACAAATCTGAAGCTTTTGAGAAATTCAAGGAATTCAGAAAGGAAGTAGAGAACCAGATTGGCAAAAGTATCAAGATCCTCCGGTCAGACAGGGGAGGGGAGTACTTAAGCACGGAATTCCTAGATTACTTAAAAGAGAATGGTATTCTCTCTCAGCTTACTCCTCCTTATATGCCACAGTACAACGGTGTTTCGGAGCGGAGGAATCATACCCTATTGGATATGGTTCGCTCCATGATGAGTAGTGCTGAGTTGCCTCTTTCATTTTGGGGACATGCGCTTCAGACAGCGGCGTACCTATTGAACGATGTTCCGTCTAAATCTGTGCCTAAAACACCGTTCGAGATATGGAATGGTAAGAAGCCGTATCTTAAAGGCATTAAGATATGGGGTTGTCCGGCCTATGTAAAAGTACAAAATCCGGACAAACTTAAGGCACGTTCAGTTCTATGTAAATTTATGGGATATCCTAAGAACTCCGCAGGATATCTGTTCTACCACACCGAGGAACAGAAGGTGTTTGTATCTCGCCACGCCACCTTTTTAGAGTGGCAATTTCTTGCAAAAGAAACAAGTGGGAGTTCGGTAGAACTGGAAGAAATTCAGCGACCACAAAATGAAACTGAAAATTTGACAGAACCTCAGAATTCAATAAACCCAGAAGAACCTCAGCCACTCCGCAGATCTGGTAGGATTTCTCATCCGCCCGAGAGATACTACGGTTTTCTCATTGACGGGGATCGGGAGGATTGCATCTTGGAAGAAGATGACCCTACCAGTTTCAGGCAGGCCATTATCAGTAGGGACTCTGATAAGTGGCAGGAAGCAATGCAATCCGAAATGGAGTCCATGTACGCCAATAAAGTGTGGACCTTGGATATTGCTCCACCTGGGGTAAAACCCGTTGGATGCAAATGGATCTACAAAAGGAAACTTGGTGTAGATGGGCAGGTGGAAACCTATAAAGCTGGACTCGTTGCAAAAGGTTTTCGTCAAAGACCTGGTTTAGACTATGACGAGACTTTTTCTCCGGTGGCTATGCTCAAATCCATTCGGATCCTACTTGCCATTGCTGCCTTCCATGACTATGAAATCTGGCAGATGGATGTTAAGACGGCTTTCCTAAACGGTTGTTTGGAAGATTGCGTTTACATGGATCAACCAGAAGGTTTCGTAGACAGTGGGAGCAGCGGAAGGGTATGCAAGTTGCTTAAATCCATTTATGGATTAAAGCAGGCATCGCGGAGCTGGAACATCTGTTTTGATGAGGCAATCAAGGAATTTGATTTCATCAAGAACGAAGATGAACCCTGTGTATATAAGAAGATTGTAGGACGAACTGTCGTATTCCTAGTCTTGTACGTGGACGACATTCTTTTGATAGGAAATGATGTTCCTATGCTACAATCGGTCAAGCTATTTTTGTCACAAAGGTTCTCCATGAAGGACCTGGGTGATGCCTCGTACATTCTGGGGATCAAGATCTATAGAGATAGATCCAAGAAACTATTGGGACTTTCGCAGTCCAGGTACATAGAGACCGTACTAAAGAGATTTAGTATGGAGGGTTCCAAGCGCGGTAACATACCCGCATTGCACGGAATTACCCTCTCCAAGAAGATGTCTCCGAAGACTGACGAGGAGAGGGTTCGCATGAGCACTATACCCTACGCTTCGGCGGTAGGATCTATAATGTATGCGATGCTATGTACAAGACCAGATGTAGCTTACGCGTTGAGCGCGGTAAGCCGGTATCAGTCAGACCCAGGGGAGGACCACTGGACAGCAGTGAAGAACATTCTCAAGTACCTGAGAAGGACTAAGGAGATGTTCCTGGTTTACGGTAATGGAGACCTCCGGGTCGAGTCCTTTACCGATTCAAGCTTCCAGAGTGACAAAGATGACAGCAAGTCCGTCTCGGGTTTTGTGTTTACCCTCAACGGAGGGGCGGTATGTTTGAGGAGTTCCAAGCAGGAAACCGTCGCAGACTCGACGATGGAGGCTGAATACATTGCTGCAAGCGATGCCGCAAAAGAGGCGGTCTGGATGAAGAAGTTCATTAGTGAACTTCAGGTGGTTCCGTCCATTGTTGACCCAATACCTTTGTATTGCGATAACAATGGGGCTATAGCTTTAGCGAAGGAACCAAGGTCCCATCAGAAATCCAGGCACATCTTAAGGCGGTATCACCTGATCAGGGAGATCATTGATCGACAGGAGATCGAGGTGCGGAGAGTAGACACAAAGGACAACACTGCGGACCCATTCACGAAGGCTTTACCCCAGACTCAGTTCGAGCGGCTGATCGAGATGATAGGTCTTCGATACGCCAGTACATGGCCTTAGTGCAAGTGGGAGATTATTAGTGTATATGCCCTAGAGGCCATTACTGTATCATACTAGTATGTATATTACTTGATGGAAGCTTGGGATATTCACAGTTGTACAGACAATCTTGCTCAATATAGTAGTATGCTACTTGGTTTGTCTCTGCTTTAATGTGTACATGTGTGTTTATTTATTATATCACCTATACGCATTAGTAGAGCCCTTAGGATCTTTGCTTGATTACCGGCGTTGTGATGGCGATCACACTCGTGGGGGCTGGGTAATCTACAAGCACATCCTTATACACGTCCCTGGTCGTGGGAGTATCGAGATAGGGCATCGATGCTCCGGAGTAGACTAGCGTATGCGCTTCTCATCCCAGCACGGGAGACGGTCTGTCCCACAGCCGTCGGTACGTCGTACTTGAGATAGTATGCGGGTGCTCGTTAGGTTACGAGTACACTGGACAGGACTCGTCGGGAACTGACAGGTTGGTATTATACCTATCGTCAGTTATCAGTTCCCAGGTGACATGAGTACAGCTTAGTCCGCTGACTTGACACTGGCACTTCGCCTCGAGTGTGTTCCCACTGCACTTTGATCACTACCCTACCACGGCTCAAAGGAGTCGTGCAAACAGGTAGTGGTTGGGTGCAGTCCCGAAACACTTGGAGGCAGTGCCGGTTAGACAGGATTCGTCTCTCCCGGTATTGGGGGTTGACATCGCGCTGTGTCTAGGAGAGCCATTACACGAGTAGTCCCTGGCCAGGGCAAGCGAGATATACTGGTAGGTTTCCAGTGTTATCTCAGGGTGTTTTGGGCTTCACTCCGACACGACTTGTACCGCTATTGGGGGACTGACGTTTTGCCGCCCCCTAGGCCCGACATGCGATGTATCAGACGAACAGACCGGACTGTACGGAGAATGTCACATTCAGACTCAGTAGGAGTTCAGATGGGGTTCACCTCGTCAGCCTTCTTGTCGGCATCTACCTGGGGACCGTTACGCACAGCTAGTGCCGCTTGCGGTCTGTGGTTAAACCCACTGCCAGCGTAGTGTCGAGTCTTTAGAGTCCCACACAGAGGGTATTCGCCTCTGGGCAAAATGAGTAGAGGTCGCATGGTTTTGCGGCAGGGTTCGTTCTCATCCGCGCACTTGTGCACGTTTGGAGTCCGGACGGATTATACTGGCAGGCTCTGGTTTGAGCCAGATACTGGTATATGTTTTTGGGGTTGCTTTTATATCTTGGTATTCTTGTTCCTCGGAACGAGAATGCAGGTATGTATGCACAGTTGCTTGAGGCGGAGGATGAGGTATTTCATTAGGGTTTCGGAACGGGTGCGTATGCACAGTTGACAGTTATCATTTTCCAAACCCTAATGGATTTATGGATTATCTATTAATAATAGTAATTAAATGAGAATTATGTTATGGTTGATTTTGTTGACTTGTTGACCATGGTTGACTTGTTGACCATGGTTGAATGTTGACCACCATCATGCTTTGTAAAGATACTCGTTGATTCATGCTTACATTTCATTTAATGAAGCATGATAGTGGTCATTCCAAAACTACCATCAACTATTCTCATTTTGAATTATTATTATTTAGATAATTCTTTTTCTTTTGGCATTATGGTTGCAAGAAAGAAAAAGAGAGCTCATTCTATCATTTAGCTTCTCTCTCCTCACTTCATCTTCTTCTTCCTCTAGCAAAAGAGAACCCTTCTCATGTGTTGAGAATCCTTCTCTTTAAAAAGAAAAGCACTCCATAGATACACTCTACTCTCTCTAGGATCAAAGGTTTAGCAATCCGATGATTCTAGTTCTCTCCAAGTTCGAGAAAGAGCCCAAAGGTCGAACCCTCGAGGTGTATCCATCTTCGACGGAAGAAGGCGACAAGAAGAGTACCATCAACCTCTACAAGGTTTAAAGAAGAAGGAGTTCAAGTTTAGGTATAACCATCTTCCATAGTAGCTAACTCTTCTTTGCAAGTATGCTAGTTTAGTTTAGCAAAGATCCGGCTTTTACGGTCCAGGTTACAAAGTTTAGAAAAATTTTGATTTACCGTTTCCGCAACCCCGAAAGTACCGGGAGAGGTAACGTGGACCTAACAAGTATGCCGCGAAACATACACACGGTACGTCACTCTACTGAAGTCACCTACTCCATCAACCATGGTCAACCTACGCGAAGAAAGTTCGGGTCTAATACCCCCTCGACTAAGTCTAAAATCCGTAAGGTCAAGCCTAAGTTCCGAATATATACAAACGCTCTAGGCTCTTCATAGTCAAACTTAGACTCAAACCAAGGTTAACCTAGCACTTTGATACCAACTTTGTCACGATCCGAAATAGCACGTGACTGGCCCTTGAATCATATGAAGTCTATAGGACCTCATCTAATTCAAGTAAGCCAAAAGCCTAGAAATCTAAAATCATTTAAAATAATAAATGAAGGAAAACTAGTTTTAAAGAAGTGAAGAAAACGTGTTTTAAAAACAAGTTTTCTAAATAAGTAAGCCGAATATGCATTTTTAAAATCCTAAGTCTTTTCTGAAAATTTCGGTAGAGTTTCCTTTGTAAAAACTGGCCCCAAACGGGGTACAACATGAAAAATATATACATCAATGATAAAAGGCATCCCCAAGCGGGAGCTAGCTCTTCGTCAATTGACGGTCACAACCACGCGAGCAATATAATATACAACGCCGAAAGGCGAGAATCAAAACTAAAAAGAAACTCAAAACCCAAAAGAAACTCAAAATCATCAAGAAAACCATAATAATACAACGCGCGACTCTAAGGTCGAAGTAATACATAACTGGTCTCTAAGTCTGAAAAAATATACAAGTTTGGTTGATGGAATTACTAGATACAACTGATTAAAATAAATACAAGGGTGGTCATGATGCGGGTGAACCCACCTACCAAAGCAATCACCCAGAAAGAAAGCAGTGTGCCAGAAAGCCGCAATGAAACCTGTACGACAAGACCTGCAAGAAACTGTGGTACAACGGGGGTGAGTTGCCAACTCGTGAGTAGAAAAACATCTACAAGAAGAAATCGAATAAACAATGACTCCTAGGTCAACTATATCATAAAGGTAATAATATGATATCTAGGGTGACCGGGCCGTATTTGTGCCAACAATGTAATCAACACCTAAGTGTATGCGGATATCATCCAATCCTATAATCAATGTAGGTATGCATGTGGATCTCGTCCAATCATATGATCAATGTATGCATGCACGTAAATATCGTAAAAGAGTGTGCATGAAAGTATGAGGATATAAATCAACGGTGTCTTTCGCGACACATCAAAATCATGGAACCTGGGTGTCCAACATCGACACCCGAAAACATCATGAAACCCGTGTCCAGCATCGACACGTAAATCCTCATATCTCGGGCTCCGTCAGTCCGGATCGGCCTATGGGCTCCGTCTGCGGAATCGGCCCTCGGCCCCGGCAGTATGGGTCGTCCCGTATCCATCTCTCGTCTCTGGTCAGTATCCTCCGGATAACCGCCAGATCCAACCAATCACCGGTAGGTAGTAGTCCCTCTGCCAGGCTCACCGTCTACTGCACAGCGATCCGTTCTCGCCCTGGAGTACCATACCGGGTCAACCAAGTACCCGTAATCGGCCTCATCCAGCTCCTCGAGCGGGTTTCACATGTCATACGTCTTAGAACCGAGAAAACTCATTGTGGATGCACTGAAATATCATATCAAGAGAAACCGGGTTTTTTAAAACAGTACATGTTTTCCTTTGAAATAGCCACTGTTCTCAAATCCAGAAATCTCATAAAAACAGCATATCTTAATGCGTAAAAAGCGTAAAGCATGATTTATGCGACATATAGAAATGTGAGCATATCCGTGTATCATGCAACATAGAACAGTGATATAACATATTAAAGGAAAACCGTTCTTTTAAATGATTCCAGTTTTTAAAATATAACATGCGGTTCCCAAATCCCAAATAATCCAGTTATCTATGCAGGAAAAATATGTATACGCGCAGTAAGTGCTCGGCGGCGCCCCGGCCTCCATCCCGAGGCCAAATGCGGAAGCGATGGTTAACTTTAAATTTTCTTGAACCGGCACCACCGCGCACTAAAAACCCAGATCGTGCCATTAACTAGTCCTAGCTAACTACTAGATGGGGAAGAGAGATATACCGAGCGATCCGTGTCCTCCGGTCTTCTCGCCGTCGTCCCGATCTCCCGCGGAATGTCCAGTCTCCACCTCCTCGCCGGAAGGGCACCACGTCGCCTGCTTCTTTTACGGGCTCCCACCTCTATACCGAGGCAACTCGGGCACGAAGTTAGCGAGCCGACATGCCCAAGGTTTGCTGTAGAATATAGTGTAAAACCATGTCTCATTTTGGGGTTCATGGAGGTGCCATTTTGGTGGAGGGATGATACATGATACTATGTAGAGGAACTTGGGGATTTTTGGAGCATGAAATGAACAAAAAACCCACACCAATAAAAATGGGCAGCCCCAAGAGCGAGTGGCTGGCCATGGCACTTGGTGAGGTGAGAGTGAGAATGAGTGAGTGAAAATGATAGCCACAAGAAGCATGCAAGTGAGAGGAAAAGTTATCATATCAAGAAATGATCACAAAGAAACTCCAACACTCATACAACCATCATAATCCATCATCATCACCAAAAAGTCATGCCATCATGACACTACAAGACTAGCCATGATGACTAAAGAAAGTCAAGTGATCATGACACAACAATATGCAAAGACCCCCTTCCAAATTGCTTATTTGCACAAATGCAAATAAGCCCTCCTCCACCAATCTTCGGCCAATGAATGATACAAATGAAAATGGCCGAAACAGAAATCAAACTGGCAACTCCAGAAAACTGGTCCCGTAAAAAATTACAGGAAAACCCCGATACTGTGTATACACACCCGCATCTGTATTCCAACCGAATACAAATGCAATGAGACAAAATCTACACTGTACTATACTAGGATCCGGCTTAAACCAAAGCCGGCTAGTATTATCCGTTCGATCCTGATCCATGCAATACCGCACGTATCTGATCGAACCCTACCATATATCCATACGGCCTCTCGTACTAACTGTCCGATCCTGATCCGTGCAATACCGCACGTATCTAATCGAACCCTGCCATATCTCCATACGGCCTCTACAGCGTTTCGCCCGAAAGCTGAGTAACTGAATGTGGGGGACTCTAAAGACTCGTCAACACCTTGGTTGTGGATTTAACCACTAGCACGTCAGAGGTATAAGCCAATACATAACGGGCTACCAGGTATTTACCAAAAGGGACGTCGATGAGCGAACTCATCCTGCCTCCATGTGGCTCGGGACTGTACCCAACTAAAACCTGTTTGCACGTCTCCTTTGAGCGTGGTAGGGTAGTAATCAAAGTACAGTGGGAACTCACACGAGACAAATGACGATCCCTAGGTCGATGAACTAACCTGTACACATGTCACCAGGGAACTGCTATCTGACGTCAGGTATAAGACCAACTAGCATGTTCCCGGCGAGTCCTGTCCGGTGTACTCATAACCCAATGAGCACTTGTATACATCTTAGCTGAACCAACTGACACCAGTGGCTTGTGAGACCGGCCAACGCCCCTCGTCGGGGTCTCGAATGTATACACTAGTCTACTCTGGAGTATCGATGCCCTGTCTCGAAACTCCCACGACTAGGGACCTTTTAAGGATGTGCTTATAGACCCCAGCTCCTACTTATATGATCGCCCTCATACTGCTGGTGGTCAAGCAAGAATCTTAGGGGCTCTATCAACGTATAATAGCGACATGTCAGGTTACCTAAAGCAGTACACGATGATAAAGATAAACCAGATAGGACACTATCATCTTGAGTAAGACTGTCCTACCGGGACAGGCCCTCCCTCAATCATTGCAATCACGTGCCTGTGATCCAATAATTGACTCTGAGGGCACTATCTCCAACAATCTCCCACTTGCACTCAAGGCTAATTATTGCGATGTCGCATATTCACAGCCCGTGTGATACCGAACACCCAACTCCTCTACTAGTCAGTCTCATAAAGCTCGTTTGCGAAACTATGGCGTTCGAGGAATAGCCTCAGTGAGTGGATCCGCTTTGATGTTTCTTTCTATGTCTCTCTATATCTCATGTTCGTGGAGAAAGCCATCTCCCGAAATGAGCAATACCTGTCTCAAAATATGTCTGGATGTCTGATGGGACCTAGCTCATAAATGAACTCCAAATCCAAACTTCTTAGCCTGTATTGTCAACTGAACTTAATCAGTATCCTGCGCCATGCCTCCCTCAGTATTGCCTTGGATCACCTGTCCAAAATACTGCCCCTCGTCGGAAGGAAAACTATAACTCTGACAACCTCCTTGTCGTCCAGGTCACCTTGGAAGCCTGGAATGATAACTGTCTCCCGAATGAGGCTGTCGTTATCATATCCCTAGAACATCCACTTATGTTCTAAAACTGCTTCCGACTGTTTCTCCAGGATTGGATCAATGTCAACTTATTGCATCTAGTGCAAGAACAACATCTGGTGTGGTACTTGACATCTCATGATTGACTCAATTGCCTGAGCAAGTGACCTGCCAATCATGCACATCCCTCTCCCCTTTAGTCTGTAAGACACCTTTAGAGAGGGTGACTCCATTACCTGCAGGTACACTACCGTGCCAGGAGTCGTCCATTCTAAATACTATTAGAATGCTGTCTAAGTACCCCGATTGGGAAACCACCCAAATCTAGATCTAAAACCATAGATCCAGTAATCAGTATGTCTGATATAATGTCCAAGTCCCATGTGGAGAAACCTCTGTGTGACAACCAAAGTGTAACCGATCGTAGTATAGGAATGTCACTTCCTACTCTGTGTATGTCATCCAAATACCATGACATCACACCCTACTACCTTCTCAATAGATCCATCCCCTATTCTGATGAAGTCAAACCTATGACTGTCATATCAGAAATTGATGATCTATCTCCGCTATATCTGCTTTAGTTTATAAATAGACATAAGCCACCTGTCCACCAATGCTTCCGCTGCTCCCACTGACTACGACAACCCTCTGGCAGAGTCATATACACGTACACTTCTGAAGCCAGTTTAGAACGACGCTATACTCATCCTCCCGCCGGGTCTCGCAGCCTGGAACAACAGCAATGGCAAGTGTGGGTAAACAAGAACTTCCCTGTCACCGTCCTTGAGGCTACCGGAGTACCTCTCGGGTGCCTGAAGTTACCCACCGTATCTTCGGAGTGGCCAATGGAATGTCAAACCAGATTGAATCTTTAGGTTCCTATGAAATCTTCAGTAATCGTTTGTGGTTCTGGAATCACTTCCAGTTCTACCATACTCCCACTACTGTTTTCTGAAAAAAAATCCATTTTATTTAAAACTGTGGCGAGTCTAGAACAATATCACTATTGATCTTCCAGATGGTAGAAAGTCAACCCTCGTCATAGCCTGGGTCAACCCACAAACAGCCATTACAGAAACGTGCCTTGAGTTATCCAGAGTCTGGTTTTAATCATAAGCCAGACAACTCCCCGTATCTTAACATCGTTAAGATATGAACTGTTCTATATCCAATATAGAACCAGAGGCACTGATTTAATTGAACCAAATTCAAATCATGCAGCTGTCTCCAGTGCATGTCAACTAAATGGAAGGAGGCCGATCAGCGTTACTCAACTTAGGAATGCTTTCAATTATGAGTAACCTGAAAGAGAAGCAAGTTCTCTTAAGCATTACTATCAACTGAATACCATACACAAGTATCTACATCTTCGATCACCTTGAAGAATCCTGATACTTGCAATACCTGGTTCTCTACTTTATTCAAATACCTATAACTTCTCAAAATTCGGACCCTGTGTTTCCACGAAACACCTGTCTAAAAACTAGAGAAGTCATAAGTAAACCGAATATAGTACGAGGACCATCCCCTCTGTCCTGATGGACCCTGGACAACATGCAATACTCTGTATAAGTCCCTTGAGTCCGATAACTCATTCACTGTGTGTCGTAGGTTGAAAACTGTACTTATGGTTAAGAAGAATTACACCGCTGTTTAATGCTTCTTACATAACCATCCACTGATATAGGTAAATGTCACAGACATAATTTCAAAAAGTTATATCTCACTCTATAAAAATAGACGTACAGATGTATCGATTTGAAATTGGTGCATAACAGCGGATATTCAAAACCAAATACTTGCCGACTGGCAAACAACCCAGGTGACTTCCTCAGATATCACCGATTACAACGAATCCCGATATAATGAGGATGATCACCCAATTCCCAATAACTTACTCCCACTCATCATCTGTAAAACCATACAGATGTGAGAATCGTACCTGGTAAATACATACCCAGGAGTAAGTATCTAATCGGGAAATCAGTTTTCCTTTAACAGCACACGGTGAAACTGAAACATTGAAATGTTTCGAAGAGGTATCCTGGTATTCATAGTAATGCCTCTTCCAGATTCACGACTGTAACCGTATAATTCTTTGCCACCTCTCCAAATCCCTTTATATGTCTTTAGTCATTACCTTCTGCACACCCCTTAGGCCAAATGGTTTTCTTCCTTCCCTACCGTTCGGCACCAGCCTATGGTTTGGAAGAAGACTATCCAATAAGCATAATGGGTGTGCTGTCCTAATCCTAGGAGCACTCGCAAAGCGAGAGAAGGTGAAGATAAAAGACACCTGAATAAACCTTATTCCTATTTCTCCTGAACCAGAATCCATCACCGAACTAGAACAAGTTCCTTTCGAGTTCGTTTATAACCATACGATGGAGTATCCAATAAACTGTGGATCTTTGTAGTGATACGGAGTGTCCTGGAGAAATACAAAGGTGAAGTGGGAGTGGTAATGAAATACCTGGTTTGGTCGTGAATATCAGTCGCAATTTACTTTGCCCTCTTACTAATCTCTTGCTTTGTCTTAACTCAATACCTTCTGCACACCATCGTTATGCTAATTGGTTTTCTTCATTCCCCACCGTTCGGCACCAGCCTAAGGTTTGGAAGAAGACTATCCAATTTGCGTAATAGGTGTACTACTCCTAAACAAAGGAGTACTCGCAACCTGAGAGAAGGTAAAAGGAAAAGACAACTGAATAGTCCTATCCGTTTTCTCCAGAACCGGAAACCATCCTCGAATAAATTCCTTCGAGTTCGTATCTAACCATACGATGGTTTTGTCCAATGGAAGTGGACGTTCGTAGTAATACGGGGTGTCCTAGAGAAAAGGGTAAAAGTAGGAGTGGCAATGAGGTTTGCAACTCTGACAATCCAAAAGCCAGTGTTTAAGAAGGTTCGGTTAATTTTGGTCACTGGGTCATAGTTTTAGAGTAGGGTCAATGGTCGCTGCCAGGGAGAGAGAAAAGAAACACTCAGCGTGCACTCTAACCTAGATCAGAATGGTTACCATTTTATCTAATCTGGAAACCTTCCACTGTACCATCAAATTCTCCTCCAAACCTAAAAGAAGAATTAGTCGGGATCACCCGAGGAGTAAACTAACTCATCAGTGGGAATCGGGATCCAACTATCATCGCATGATAACGTGACGGAATCCGCTCACGGTGTCACACTCCAGAAGGTATGCGCATATCTGGCAAGTTTCAGTTTCTTTAGAAACTCCCGATGTGATTTCTGCCCCATGCTCTTATGACCTTGGCGTGAGGTCAAAATATCATAAGTCACATGTCAAGTTCTACCAATCATTATCCAGGTTGATTTGAACCCACCCGTACATACCCTTGACGTAGGCCAAAATAGTAGTACGACTGTCCCAAACCAACGCATCTATCTATGCAACAGATAAATACCCGGCAGCTACCAATCACTATGCCTTGGCGTGAGGTCAAAATACATAGCTTGAATACTACCGAATATTTAACTGAAATGATGGAGGGCTACGAATGGTTTCTGGCGAAAACCTTTAACGTAAAGAACTTGATATCGTTGAAGGAACGGATAGCTTTTTTTTAAAAATATAGTGACGAAAACCTTTGCTAAAGAGGTCACTCCCGGTGAAGGGATCTCGGCTCTTTCCCCTTAGAATGAGGTGCAGGATATTCCAACTGAATACCACGGTGCAAAGCAAAAGTAATCGGCTATAGTGAAGTCATTGCCCTGATGCAAACTTTTTGTCCAAGGGGTCACTCCCGGTGAAGGGATCTCGGCCCTTGCCTCGTCGACTGAGGAGCGGGATATTCCAACTGAATACCACGATGCAAAACAAAAGTGAACGTCCTTGCAATAACAGCTTTTTGAAAAGTGTTCCAACAACATCAGATTAGGTTTGTTTTTAACTTGCATTGATCCGAATCAACACAGTCCCATCAATTGATCACACCACAAAGAACGAAAATAATATGACGTACGTATATGCCATCCGCATTCGCCACTGGGTCCCGTCATTACCCGTTAGGTTAGCTAACTAACGACAGAGCGGGGACTGGACTAGCGCGGATGCAAAACATATACAACATCTACTAATATATATACCAATATATTATATTTCGCTCAAGGCGTGATAAAAATGCAACATCACAAAAATGTACAGCATCACAGAACAATACAGATATCTGGGATCCCCGGGTTTCACAGAGCCACTACTGAAACCCGACGTTCCCCTGGTCGTATGGATAGCCTGTGCAATGAAATCCTAGACCCCTACGGGCACGGCAAGTTACCCGCCAAAACCTGAAGCGAGGCAGCCCCCTTCAGCAACATGAATGGACCACCAAGCACTTCACGGAATCCGGTAACTTAGGCATCCCTCCTGGGTCAACCTGTACCCCCTACGAGTGCGGCGAATAGCCCGCCAATTCTAGAGTGAAGCCCCCTCCGTCCCAATGCCATGAGATGTGGGCTTGTTGCCTTCTAGAATCCGGCTATCCGTGCACTTCTCCTTGGGGTAATCCTAGTACAGAAAGTAAAATATACATACAACGGGTACATCGACCGCAACCTGGCCGTGCCCCAAAATAATAATACAAACAGGCAGTGACGGCAGTCCACATGTCGGACGCTCGCCCCGCAATATCAAATGTACATAATACAACAAAACTTGTACTAGCATTGCATCCAGGCTATCCCCCACGACCGATCCGCAACATCACAGCAATACACAGAACATCAACGTGAAAATCACGTTCGCAAATCCGTCAAACCGGGCTATAGCAGTTAGACAGGATTTACCGATCAAGTGACATTCACGGTCACAGATATAATGTAAATACTATGAAATAATGTGTTTAAAATATCCGATCGATCAAAATTATAACAAGTGGGCCCCAAGTACTACTGTAGCACATCAAGAAATTCTGGGCCCAAAATTAACATTCCAGAAACCACATTTTCAAGTCTGGAGGCCTCTGTAAAAAATTGGTGTACTGATCTCTCAAAACTGCGGCGGAACCGCGGCCCAAGCAAGGGTTTGGCCGCGGTTCCGCGGTTGAGTAATGAGATCTCGTGACCAAATTTTTACAGTAGGCTTATACTTCCCTGCACAGTATTCTGAGACTACCTGAAAAAATTTTCGAGCCAGAAAAAAAAACGACAGAAAACTGATGCAAAGAAAAATACGGTTTTTGGAAAATTGTTCAATCGGAAATGTAAAACACATTAGACAAAGCTAGACTAAGTTAATGGCGAGGCTCTGATACCACTGTAAGTGCACGGCGGCGCCCCGACCTCCATCCCGAGGCCAAATGCGGAAGCGATGGTTAACTTTAAATTTTCTTGAACCGGCACCACCGCTCACTAAAAACCCAGATCGTGCCATTAACTAGTCCTAGCTAACTACTAGATGGGGAAGAGAGATATACCGAGCGATCCGTGTCCTCCGGTCTTCTCGCCGTCGTCCCGATCTTCCGCGGAATGTCCAGTCTCCACCTCCTCGCCGGAAGGGCACCACGTCGCCTGCTTCTTTTACGGGCTCCCACCTCTATACCGAGGCAACTCGGGCACGAAGTTGGCGAGCCGACGTGCCCAAGGTTTGCTGTAGAATATAGTGTAGAACCATGTCTCATTTTGGGGTTCATGGAGGTGCCATTTTGGTGGAGGGATGATACATGATACTATGTAGAGGAACTTGAGGATTTTTGGAGCATGAAATGAACAAAAAACCGACACCAATAAAAATGGGCAGCCCCAAGAGGGAGTGGCCGGCCATGGCACTTGGTGAGGTGAGAGTGAGAATGAGTGAGTGAAAATGATAGCCACAAGAAGCATGCAAGTGAGAGGAAAAGTTATCATATCAAGAAATGATCACAAAGAAACTCCAACACTCATACAACCATCATAATCCAACATCATCACCAAAAAGTCATGCCATCATGACACTACAAGACTAGCCATGATGACTAAAGAAAGTCAAGTGATCATGACACAACAATATGCAAAGACCCCCTTCCAAATTGCTTATTGTACAAATGCAAATAAGCCCTCCTCCACCAATCTTCGGTCAATGAAAGATACAAATGAAAATGGCCGAAACGGAAATCAAACTGGCAACTCCAGAAAATTGGTCCCGTAATAAATTACAGGGAAACCCGGATACTGTGTATACACACCCGCAGCTGTATTCCAACCGAATACAAATGCAATGAGACAAAATCTACACTGTACTATACTAGGATCAGGCTTAAACCAAAGCCGGCTAGTATTATCCGTTCGATCTTGATCCGTGCAATACCGCACGTATCTGATCGAACCCTTCCATAAATCCATACGGCCTCTCGTACTAACTGTCCGATCCTGATCCGTGCAATACCGTACGTATCCGATCGAACCCTGCCATAGCTCCATACGGCCTCTACAGCGTTTCGCCCGAAAGCTGAGTAACTGAATGTGGGGGACTCTAAAGACTCGTCAACACCTTGGTTGTGGATTTAACCACTAGCACGTCAGAGGTATAAGCCAATACATAACGGGCTGCCAGGTATTTACCAAAAGGGACGTCGATGAGCGAACTCATCCTGACACCCTACTGAGCCTGTCAGCGACAATATCCGTACAGTCCGGTCCGTTCGTCTATGAGCATCGCATGGCGGGCCTAAGGGGTTGAACCCCTGAAGATCCGCTCACTGCCTCCATGTGGCTCGGGACTGTACCCAACTAAAACCTGTTTGCACGTCTCCTTTGAGCGTGGTAGGGTAGTAATCAAAGTACTGTGGGAACTCACACGAGACAAATGACGATCCCCAGGTCGATGAACTAACCTGTACACATGTCACCAGGGAACTGCTATCTGACGTCAGGTATAAGACCAACAAGCCTGTTCCCGGCGAGTCCTGTCCGGTGTACTCATAACCCAATGAGCACCTGTATACATCTTAGGTGAACCAACTGACACCAGTGGCTTGTGAGACCGGCCACCGCCCCTCGTCGGGGTCTCGAATGTACACACTAGTCTACTCTGGAGTATCGATGCCCTGTCTCGAAACTCCCACGACTAGGGACCTTTTAAGGATGTGCTTATAGACCCCAGCTCCCACTTATATGATCGCCCTCATACTGCTGGTGGTCAAGCAAGAATCCTAGGGGCTCTATCAACGTTTAATAGCGACATGTCAGGTCACCTAAAGCAGTACACGATGATAAAGATAAACCAGATAGCATACTATCATCTTGAGTAAGACTGTCCTACTGGGACAGGTCCTCCCTCAATCATTGCAATCACGTGCCTGTGATCCAATAATTGACTCTGAGGGCACTATCTCCAACATGCGCAAGTCTGGATGTACCAATGTATGTGTGCCAATATGGATATACAATATGCATATCATAATGCAGCAACCCTACTGTGTAGTGACATGGAAATTATCGATGATGAAGTGTGTGAGCCGGCGAATCTGTGTACGTGTAACATACGCATCATCGATAATGGTGTAAGTGTACTAGCACATGTATAAGTAATGCAATGCGAATAACATGAATGCAACATAAAGTAAATCGTCAGCAAAATGCTATAAGGTATACATATCTAACATGATCGAGTCGGTGAATCTATCAATCGGCATCTAGCCTCACAGCATCACGTACGGTATAATCCATCGTACGGCATCCTCTAGTCAAGGGTATGGATCAATCATCAAGTCAAACTTATCATGCACAGAAAATCATCGTACGGCGGCAGTAAACCAAGAGGGATCCTATCATCCTATATGACAATGAGGGGTACGAACCTAACGTCTCGTACGACAATCACACATGATTCACCACATATAAAAATATATCTATATACCTATGTCCCAGGTCACATCCATAACAATCTCATATCAGGGGACCGACAGGGTATCAATCATCTCAAACGACTCGTATCCGTATACCAACATATCACCAAATTATCATATCACGTCATATGTTCTTTCATCGCATTTATATCTCACATCAAGTCGAGTTTACATAAACATTCTATCTCTACCATAAGTATAAGTATCTAATCTAACATACACACCCGAACCATACAATCAGATTTTTAAAGAAGCGAATCGTAGTTTTGAAAATAGGGGTTACGGTGTTTTTAAGGAAAAGATATCATTTGAAATTCCGTAACGTCCCTCAAGATATCTGTTTAAAAGATGCATACGATTCTTCAGTCTAGAAAATAGGTATGGTTCGGATGACACATCTACGTCGACTATCTAGTCCTATAGTACCCTAAACGGCAATATCGTCAAAAATCGTCCTCAAATCCCGTCATTTCATATTAGCCGTATCATGTCACTTCTAACTATCATTTAGCCTATCTATAGTTTTCTGTTAAAGGTTTCAATAATCATAATCCATATAAACAAATCAGTTTCCATTAAAGTTTGCGGGGGTGCTATACGCCATCCACCCGACTTCCGCCGTGGATATAGATCCACTCACCTTGCTTCTTGCGTGTCGATGTCGATGTCGCCACCATCTTCTTCATCGTATGAAATCTACGTGAAGGTACCTACATAAATAACACAATCGTAAATGCGTATTAAAATCACATCGGAAAACCAAAACGACACGCTAAGGCCTATAGATTAGAACCAATGGACCGCGCCTTCAAAACCATCAAATAACACTCGATTTCAACGTACAAACGCCAAATGATCGAGGTACAACACAGATACAAAAATCCAGAATGCAAAATATGCAAAACGAAACCCCGAATCAAAACAGCAACTCTTGAAAATGGTCCCAGATTTTACCCTAGGTCAAATCAGCCAATTTTGCATATGCCAAGGGTCTAGTTTACTGGAGATGGAGCTACAGACCAAACACGAACCCAATTGAACCAGGTCTGGCCGCAATTTGCGGCCAGAAAGATTATATTTGCGTCCAGAATGTGGAGTCAGGGGCTGGGGTCTTTAGGGTATGCTCTAAATCACCTGCACATCTCTGTGTATTTGCTAAATAATTTTCAGGTCACCCGGGTGTTGGCAGATTTCAATATACACACACAGAATCCACAATTCTTCCGATATCGGGTTTCTAAATCCTTATTCCGGGGTTCTAGTCTCTAGTTTGGGTCTGAATTCAAGCACTAGGGGGTTAATGTGGCCTCTACTGAGCTCAATTACACATCAAAACTCAAAAATTCCATAAATCCTAAGTAGAATTTCCCAAGTCTCACTAAACGACACCAAATCGTTTCTAAACAAGCATGGATGTAAAAGCAATGGAAATACTTGGCTAATGGTTAAGAGAATACCTCATTTGGCAACTCAAGAAAATTCTTGAGTTGCCCCAAGTGTCCAAAATGCAAGCTTTCTTGGTCTGGTGTGTTGCTAGTGAGCACATGTGCATTTTTAATGAAGTGGGTATTGGGTTTTGAGATATTTCTAATGGTATTTAAGAGGATGAAGAGGGGGAGGGAGTGAGGGCAGCAGCAACAGCAACAAGAGTGAGGGAGAGGAGAGAAGATGATGAAGAAATGAAGTAATGGGAGCTTGGTCCAAGGTTTGACCCTTTACCCTCTCATTCTCTCTCATGCATCCCTCCATTCTTTATTCAAATCCCTTTTTCTTTTCTATTCTTTTCCTTTTCTTTTCTTCTCTTTAATCTTATAACCATGCATGATAAAAAGAAGAAAGCATGAAGAAATGTTGGAGTTAGTGCCCTCAGAGTCAATTATTGGATCACAGGCACGTGATTGCAATGATTGAGGGAGGACCTATCCCGGTAGGACAGTCTTACTCGAGATGATAGTATGCTATCTGGTTTATCTTTATCATCGTGTACTGCTTTAGGTGACCTGACATGTCGCTATTACACGTTGATAGAGCCCCTAGGATTCTTGCTTGACTACCAGCAGTATGATGGCGATCATATACGTGGGAGCTGGTGGTCTATAAGCACATCCTTAAAAGGTCCCTAGTCGTAGGAGTTTCGAGACAGGGCATCGATACTCCGTTAGTAGACTAGTGTATACAGTCGAGACCCCGACGAGGGGCGGTGGCCGGTCTCACAAGCCACTGGTGTCAGTTGGTTCACCTAAGTTGTATACAGGTGCTCATTGGGTTATGAGTACACCGGACAGGACTCGCCGGGAACCTGCTAGTTGGTCTTATACCAGATGTCAGATAGCAGTTCCCTGGTGACATGTGTACAGGTTAGTTCATCGACCTGAGATCGTCATTTGTCTCGTGTGAGTTCCCACTGTGCTTTGATTACTACCCTACCACGGCTCAAAGGAGTCGTGCAAACAGGTTTTAGTTGGGTACAGTCCCGAGCCACATGGAGGCAGTGAGCGGATCTGCAGGGGTTCGTCTCTCCCGGTATTGGGGGTGAGGTCGCGCTGTGTCTAGGAGAGCCATTACGCAAAGCCCTCGGCCGAGGCAGGAGATTTACTGGTAGGTATTCCAGTAGTATCTCAGGGCGTTCTGGGCTACGCTCCGACACGACTTGTACCGCTTTTGGGGGTCTGACTTTTACCAACCCCCTAGGCCCGCCATGCGATACTCATAGACGAACGGACCGGACTGTACGGATATTGTCACTGACAGGCTCAGTTGGGTGTCGGGGTGAGCTTCCTCATCGACGTCCCATTTGGTCAATACCTGGTGGCCCGTCACGTATTGGCTTATACCTCTGACGTGCTAGTGGTTAAATCCACAGCCAAGGTATTGACGAGTCTTTAGAGTCCACCACACTCAGTTTCAGTTACTCAAGTTTCGGGCGAAACGCTGTAGAGGCCGTATGGAGATATGGCAGGGTTCGATCAGATACGTGCGGTATTGCACGGATCGTGATCGGACAGTTTTTACTAGCCGGCTTTGGCTTAAGCCGGATTCTAGTATTTGATAGTGTAGTTTTTGTCTCTTTGCATTTGTGTTCAGTGGGAATACAAATGCGGGCATGTATTTGCAGTAGCGGGGTTTTCCTGTAATTTATTATGGGATCGGTTTTCTGGGGTTGCCAGTTTGCATTCCGTTCCGTCCGGTTTTCCTTCATTCCTTCTCGGTCGGACTTTCCAGGTAGAGGGTGTTAATTGCAAGTTCGCAATTAACATTTAGTGGAGGGTTTTCTTGCAAGTTTGCATTATGATGAGACTTGTTTCATCATGAGATGCCTTTCTAGTCTATTCTTGGCTTTTCATTTGATAGTTTGTGAAAGGAAATGGTTGTGACCATTTTCTTTATGTTATTGTTTTTCCATTCTTTTATTCTATACAAATTGTGGTGCTTTTGTTTTTCTCTCTCCAATCTATTCTTGAGTGAGAGGGGCCGGCCACATAGGAGAGGGAGAGGGATAATTATTTGGTGTGGCATTTTTCATCTCATTCCATGGTTGTAAAATTAGCTTCAAAGCTCAATTCCTTCTCTCCTTCTCTTCTCCATTCCTCCACATCAAGGCAACCTCATAACCCCAAGAGACAAGTTCACTACACTATTCTATAGCAAGCCTTGGACGCGTCGGCTAGCCAACTTCGCGCCCGAGTTGCCTCGGTCTAGAGGCGGGAGCCCGTAAAAGATTCCGGCTACGTGGTGCCCTTTCCGACGAGCGAGGAGGTGACAGAGATTCCGCGGGAGATCGGAGTGGAGACGAACACCGAAGGACACGGATCGCTTGGTATATCTTCTCACCCCATCTCTAGATAGCTAGCTAGGTTAATGGTTTCGATCCGGGTTTTAATTGTCCGCGGTAGCGCCGTTTTGCAAAGTTCGCAAAAAAATTTTATTCCGCATTTTGGCCTCGAGTACGAGGCCGGGGCGCTGCCGTGGCGCAACATGGTATCAGAGACACGCCATTAACCTTACCTAGCTTCGTTTGATGTGTTTGCATTTCCGATCGACCAAAATTTCCAAAAACCGTATTTTTTGTTCACATCAGTTTCTGTTGAAATATTTTGGTCTCGAAAAATTTTTCAGGTGATCTAAGAATTATGTGCAGGGAGATATAAGACTACTGCAAAAATTTGATACAGTGATCCTTTCTTTTGACCGCGGAAGGGCGGCGTTAGCCCCACATTTGCCGCGCTTCCGCCGCGTGAACAGGAGATCACTTCATCATTTTTTTTCAGTGGGCTTGTGGGCTTAAAATATGGGTTTTGGGATATTAAAATTGGGCCCAGGTTTTCTGTGAGTGCTACAGTTTTGATTGGGGCCCACTTGTTAATTTTTGGTCAATCGGAAAATTTTAAACACATTTTTTCACAGTATTTACATTATATCTGCGACCGTGAATGTC
The DNA here is from genome assembly GCA_030015575.1 of Agapanthus africanus. NCBI lineage: Eukaryota > Viridiplantae > Streptophyta > Magnoliopsida > Asparagales > Amaryllidaceae > Agapanthus > Agapanthus africanus. The sequence goes on along the minus strand of CM057347.1, from coordinate 197,315,416 downwards.
ACTCGATCGGTAAATCCGGTCTAACTGCTATAGCCCGGTTAGACGGATTTGCGAACGTGACTTTCACGTTGATGTTCTATGTTTATGCTGTGTTGTTGCGGATCGGTCGTGGGGGATAGCCTGGTTGCAATCTAGTACAGTGCTGTTGTATTATGTACATTTGATATTGCGGGGCGAGCGTCCGACATGTGGACTGCCGTCACTGCCTGATTGTATTATTCTTTTGGGGCACGACCTGGATGCGGTCGATGTACCCGGTGTATGTATTTTTTTACTTTCTGTACTAGGGTTGCCCCGCGGTGGGGTGCACGGATAGCCGGGTTCTAGAAGACAACAAGCCCGCATCTCATGGCATTGGGACGGAGGGGGCTTCACTCCAGGATTGGCTGGCTATCCGCCGCACTCGTAGGGGGTACAGGTTGACCCAGGAGGGGTGCCCAAGTTACCGGATTCCGTGAAGTGCTGGGTGGTCCATTCACGGTGCTGAAGGGGGCTGCCTCGCTTCAGGTTTTGGCGGGTGACTTGCCGCGCCCGTAGGGGTCTAGGATTCTCATTGCACAGGCTATCCACACGACCAGGGGAACGTCGGGTTTCAGCAGCGGCTCTGTGAAACCCGGGGTTTCCAGATATCTGTTTTGTTCTGTGTTGCTATACATTTCTGTGTTGCTGCTTTTTTTATCACGCCTTGAGCGAAATACTATATATTGGTATATATATTAGTAGATGTTGTATATGTTTTACATCCGCGCTAGTCCAGTCCCCGCTCTGCCGTTAGTTAGCTAACCTAACGGGTGATGACGGGACCCAGTGGCGAATGCGGATGGCATATACGTACGTCAGTATATTTTCGTTCTTTGTGGTGTGATCATTTGATGGGACTGCATTGATTCGGATCAATGCAAGATAAACAAACCTAATCTGATGTTGTTGGAACACTTTTTCAAAAAAAAAAAAAAAAGGCTGTTATTGCAAGGACGTTCACTTTTGTTTTGCATCGTGGTATTCATTTGGAATATCCTGCTCCTCAGTCGACGAGGCAAGGGCCGAGATCCCTTCACCGGGAGTGACCCCTTGGACAAAAGTTTGCGTCAGGGCATTAACTTCATTATAGCCGATTACTTTTGCTTTGCATCGTGGTATTCAGTTGGAATATCCTGCACCTCATTCTACGGGGAAAGAGCCGAGATCCCTTCACCGGGAGTGACCTCTTTAGTAAAGGTTTTCGTCACTATATTTTATAAAAGGCTATGCAGTTCCTTCAACGATATCAAGTTCATTACGTTAAAAGTTTTTCGCCAAAAACTAGACGTAGCCCTCCGTCATTTCTTACAAATATTACTTAGTATTCGTGCTGCGTTTGTTGACTGTGTCAAGGCGTAGTGTGCGGTAGCTAAGTAGTGTTTGTTTGCAGCATATAAATAGGGATTGGTTAGGACAGTCGTGCGGCCTTGTTGACTGTGTCAAGGGCTCGTACGGGTGGGTTTAATGCAATCCAGGATAATGACGGGTTGAACTTGACTAGGACTCTTTGATTTGTTGACTGTGTCAAGGTCACTTGAGTCCTAGGGGTAAAACTTTCATCGGGAGTTTCAAAAGAACTGAAACTTGCCAGGTATGCGCATACCTTCTGGAGTGTGGTGACGTGAGTGGATTCCGTCACGTTATCATGCGATGATAGTTGGATCCCGATTCCCACTGATGAGTTGGTTTACTCCTCGGGTGATCCCGACTAATTCTTCTTTCAGGTTTGGAGAAGAATTTGAGGTACAGTGGGAGGTTTCCTGATTAGATAAATTGGTAACCATTCTGATCTAGGTTAGAGTGCACGCTGAGTGTTTCTTTTCTCTCTCTCTGGCAGCGACCATTGACCCGACCCTAGACTATGACTCAGTGACCAAGTTGACCGAACCTTCTTAACACAAGCTTTTGGATTGTCAGAGTTGCAGACCTCATTGCCACTCCTATTTTTACCCCTTTTCTCCAGGACACCCCGTATTACTACGAACGTCCACTTCCATTGGACAAAACCATCGTATGGTTATATACGAACTCGAAGGACTTCGAGGATGGTTTCTGGTTCTGGAGAAAACGAATAGGACTATTCAGTTGTCTTTTCTTTTCACCTTCTCTCAGATTGCGAGTACTCCTTGGTTTAGGAGTAGTACACCTATTACGCAGATTGGATAGTCTCCTTCCAAACCTTAGGCTGGTGCCGAACGGTGGGGAATGAAGAAAACCAATTAGCATAACGATGGTGTGCAGAAGGTATTAAGTTAAGACAAAGCAAGGGATTAGTAGGAGGGCAAAGTAAATTGCAACTGATATTCACGACCAAACCAAGTATTTCTTCGCCAATCCTAAATCACCTTTGTATTTCTCCAGGACACTCCGTATCACTACGAAGATCCCATTTTATTGGATAATCCATCGTATGGTTATATACGAACTCGAAAGGAACTTGTTCCAGTTCGGGGATGGATTCTGGTTCAGGAGAAATAGGAATAAAGTACATTCAGGTGTCTTTTATCTTCACCTTCTCTCGCATTGCGAGTGCTCCTAGGATTAGGACAGTACACCCCTTATGCTTTTTGGATAGTCTTCTTCCAAACCATAGGCTGGTGCCGAACGGTAGGGAAGGAAGAAACCATTTGGCCTAAAGGGGTGTGCAGACGGTATTGACTAAAGACATAGAAAGGGATTTAGAAAGATGGCAAAGAATTATACGGTTACAGTTGTGAATCTGGATAATGGAAGAGGCATTACTAGGAATACCAGCATACCCCAACGAAACATTTCAATGTTTCAGTTTCACTGTGTACTGTTAATGGAAAACTGATTTCCCAGTTAGACACTTGCTCCAGGGTATGCATTTACCAGGTTGGATTCTCACATCTGTATGGTTTTACAGATGCTGAGTGGGAGTAAGTTATTGGGAATTGGGTGATCATCTTCATTATATCGGGATTCGTTGTAATCGGTGATATTTGATGAGATCACCTGGGCTGTTTGCCGGTCGGCAAATATTTGGTTTTGAATATCCGCTGTTATGCACCAATTTCAAATTGATATATCTGTACGTCTATTTTCATGGAGTGAGATATACCTTTTGATATTATGTCGATGACATTTACCTATATCAGTGGATGGTTAGGTAAGGAGCATTAAACAGCGGTGTAATTCTTCTTAACCATAAGTACAGTTTTCAACCTACGACACACAGTGAAAGAGTTGTTAGACTCAGCGGACTTATACAGAGTATTGTATGTTGTCCAGTGTCCATTAGGACAGAGGGGTTGGTCCTCATACTATATTCTGTTTACTTTTAACTTCTCTAGTTCTTAGACATGTGCTTCGTGCAAACACAGGGTCTAAGTCTTGAGGAGTTATAGGTATTTGAATAGAGTAGAGAACCAGGTGTAGCAAGTATCGGGATTCTTCAAAGTGATCGAAGATGTAGATACTTGTGTATGGTATTCAGTTGATAGTGATGATAAAGAGAACTTACTTCTCTTTCAGGTTACTCATAATTGGAAGCATTCCTAAGTTGAGTAATGCTGATCGGCCTCCTTCCATTTAGTTTACATGCACTGGAGATAGCTGCATGATTTGAATCTGGTTCAATTGAATCAGTGCCTCTGTTTCTATATTGGATATAGAACAGTTCATATCTTAGCGTTGTTAAGATACGGGGAGTTCTCCGGCTTATGCTTAAAACCAGACACTGGACAACTCAAGGCACGTTTCTGTAATGGCTGTTTGTGGGTTGACCCAGGCTATGACGAGGGTTGACTTTCTACCATCTGGCAGATCAATAGAAATATTGTTCTTGACTCGCCACAGTTTTAATAAAAATGGATTTTTCAGAAAAAGTAGTGGGAGTATGGTAGAACTGGAAGTGATTCCAGAACCACAAACGATTACTGAAGATTTGATAAGGAACCTAAAGATTCAATCTGGATTGACATTCCATTGGCCACTCCGCAGATACGGTGGGTAACTTCAGGCACCCGAGAGGTACTCCGGTAGCCTCAAGGACGGTGACAGGGAAGTTCTTGTTTACCCACACTTGCCATTGCTGATTGTTCCAGGCTGCGAGACCCGGCAGGAGAATGAGTATAGCGTCGTTCTAAACTAGCTTTAGAACTGCACATCTATATGACTCTGGCAGAGGGTTGTCGTAGTCAGTGGGAGCAGCGGAAGCATTGGTGGACATCAGGCTTATGTCTACAGACTAAAGCAGATGTAGCGGAGATAGATCATCTGTTTCTGATGTGACAGTCATGGGTTTGACGTCATCAGAATAGGGGATGGATCTGTTGAGAAGGTAGTAGGAAGTGATATTCCTATACTACGATCGGTTATACTTTGGTCGTCACACAGTGTTTTTCTCCACATGGGACTTGGATATTATATCAGACATACTGGTTACTAGACCTATCGTTTTAGATCTAGATTTGGGTGGTTTCCCAATCAGGGTACTTTGACAGCATTCTATGAGTATTTAGAATGGACGACTCCTGACATGGTAGTGTACCTGCAGGTAATGGAGTCACCCTCTCTAAAGGTGTCTTATAGACTAAAGTAGAGAGGGATGTGCATGATTGACAGATCACTTGCTTAGGCAATTGAGTCAGTCATGAGATGTCAAGTACCACACCAGATGTTGTTCTTGCAGTAGGTGCAATAAGTTGATATTAATCCAATCCTGGAAAAACAGTCGGAAGCAGTTTTAGAACATAAGTAAATGGTTCTAGGGATATGATAACGGCTGCCTCTTTTAGGAGACGGTTATCACTCCAGGCTTCCAAGGTGACATGGACGACAAGGAGGTTGTCAGAGTTATAGTTCTCCCTCTGACGAGGGGCAGTATTTTGGACAGGTGGTCCAAGGCAATACTGAGGGAGGCATGGCGCAGGATACTGATTAAGTTCAGTTAA